>CM073579.1:58671991-68671991 GCA_037074715.1 Magnolia kwangsiensis
AGGATCATCGACTATTTCCATGTTAAGTAGAATTTAATAAACATGGCAATATGACCAAGCTTTTCTTTATCGTCAATAATCAAACTTATTTTAGTCAATTCAATCTAACAAGTAACAATATGACCAGTCTGGAGTAATAGGAACTCAATGCAAGAGTTGATCAATTCAAAATTTCAACTGTAAAAGGTCTGCAAGGCATTTCATCGTCATGACTTACTGTAACGATCTAATAGCTGAATGGTATCCCAGATAAACACTCACAATACTTGACACCTCAATAACCTTAGTTGAACAAAAAATGATATCTCAAGACCTCAATAGCATCAATTAGACAAACAAATGATATCTCAAGACCTCTATAGCGCCAGTCAAACAAAGACATGATATACAGTCTTCAGAAAGAAACAAAGACATGATATACCAACAGGAATGGCAAACTTTTCTTGTTTCTGAAATTGCGGTAATGCCCAAATTAGTAGAAGTGGGAATAAGTCAAAGTGTCATAAAGGGGGGTGAAATTTTTTTTGATGATTTAAAATCCCATTATCATAATCCTGATTTAACAAACACCTATCAAGATGACCCCAATTTAACTCTAATGGCTTCCAAGCCAAATAAAGGATCCAATCATAAGACTATCCAGTATTTACACAATATGCAATCTTAGTCTATGATGAATGAATGATACAACTCTGTGTTTGTGGGGGGAATGTGATTCTTATCAATTCTAAATAATCATGTTAGCATGCTTTATGAGAACATTCGAAGTAAACACAAATAGTAAAGTGAAAATATCAATCCCAAACACAGTCGTTTATAGTGGTTCGGATACGTACCTACTCCACTTTCGGCGGACACACTCAACCCTTGAGTGTATCGGATCTCACTAAAGGAGGTTTTAAATCATGTTCACCTCTAACCTTCACAACTTACACAAGGTCAACTCTAAGACCTAGACAATGAACCTAGGCATGTCTCCACGAGACACAAGTTTATGCCCCACACAGGAGCAAGGGTCAACACACAGCACCCGGGTTTTATGCTCTACACGCGAGCAAAGGATCCACACAAGGAACCTAGGGTTATAGGTCACAAAGGCCAAGGATCTACACAAGGAACCTAGAGTTCATGCCCTACAGAAGAGCAAAGGTCAATGCACAACACCTAAGTTTTAGGCCACACAGGCTAAGGAACTACACTAAGGACCTAAGTTTATGATCTACAAGAGCAAGGGTCAACACACAACACCCACACGTACTCTCCCGTCAAAGGCCTCCTATGAGGACTTGAAAGGGGTGACAATCACCTGTGACCCAATCCTACACAAAGGAATTATCAGCTGGATCTTTGGACTCTAATGACTTACAAATAAGTAGATGAGCCTCATTAAGTACGTTAATGAAGATCTCCTCATTTGATGACGAAGAATCTTCAGCTCCCTTAAACCGCAACACTGATGATGCTCCGATGTATGGCGACGGGTTGGGTCAAGGTTATGTTGGTAATTACTCTATTAAATGATAATCATTAAAGAGAGAGTAATTCCAAGATCTTATGCATTGAAGGGATCCCAACTCAATGATTTAGCATTAAGGTGGTAGCTGGAAGATCCTTGAATGTGGAAGTTCATTCACCAATCCATTCCATTGAATGTCAATGAAGAGAGTGGATTGAAGAATGAACTCTCATGAGAAAAAGGGATTAGGTTAGATGATATGTAGTTACTCTTTCAAAGCTCTCTCTCTTTTTCTCAATACAACAACCAAGACCAAGCTCTCTTTAAATAGACAAAAAGTTCCAACAGTAATAAAGATGTCAAATTCTGACTGAGTTTAATATCATCGGGCTTGCTTCGATATCATCGAACGTATAATTTTGATGCTACCAAAGCAAGGTTCGATGATACAAACTCCACTGAAGTATATACTTGAAACTTTTTGCCTAAGGTTCGATGTGATCAAGCAAGCGTCGATGTCATCGGAATTTGAATTCCAATTTCAACGACAATATGATTAATACATCGATCATTTCCACATGATTTTCAAAAGGGCTTGTTGGACAATCTTTGATCCATTTCGATGATATCAAGCAGATATCGATTTCATCGCTATTTGAATTTCGATCATATTGAGACATCATTGATTCCTCGGTCATTCCCATATGGTTTACCTTGCAAGATTTTTGGAATAGTTTTGTCCAGAATCGATCTCATCGATATGCCTTCGATATCATCGAGATTTGAAATCCGATGACATCGAGTAGGGTTTCGAGTCCTCGATCTTTCTAGGTGATTTTCCTTTGAGGCTCGCTAGACAAAAACTTGACCGAATTCGATGATATCGAACTCATCTCAATATCATCAAAGTTTGAATTCAGATGATATCGACGATGGTTCGATTACTCGAGCAATGTCAGGACATTTTCCAAAAGTTGCTGGACAAAGCTCAAGGTAATTCGATATCATCAATTGTCATTCGATTTGATCGATATTTGAATGTCGATATCATCGAAATGTTTTTCAATTTATCGAATATATTATCCAAAATACTTTGTGGTTACTGGACATATAATGGCCTAATTCGATGATATCGAGTGGTTGTCGATATCATCGATCGTGAGTGTTCGATGCCATTGATGAGTACTCGAAATCATCGAATACAATCTAAAAAACTTGGAAGATTTTCCTGTTCTGAAATTTAAGTTTACAGACATGATCTTAGGTTGTTCTAATGTTTTTAAAGGCTTCATATACCTGAGTGTTTTGGGTCATGGGATGTGAGGCTTAATTTACCTTTGACAAGCTCGGAGTGCACATCCAGTTGAGGCATTGACTTGAACGATCTTCTTTGGGGCTCACTTGACTCATTGACTCAATCCTCACACTAATTGACAAACCAGGGCACTTTCAATCTCCCCCTTTGTCAATTACATGACAAAATACCAGAAATCCTAGAACAACACTTAAACCAACATCCTAAATTGTGTGTACATGAACTTTACACAATTTTACAAATATGTTATTTGAGTTCACACACAAAGTTGAAACATTCAGGAGTAGCTGCTCCCCTTATCTCCTTGCAGCTACTCCCCCTAACACCTGTACCACCATACATATAGATACACAAAATTTTCCTCATGATGGGATTTGTTCTCCTCCTTTTTGTCAGTCATTGGTAAAGGACAATATATTCCAATATCAGTTGACTAAAGTTGAATCATAAAAACATGGGAGAATCAAGGTGATTAAGTATTCAGAAAACATATAGAAATACAATAGTTCATACACATGATAAGTACAGATGCATTTGAAACTAGAGGAATGACATTATCACCAAGTACTGATATAAATCAGATCATGAGAGTATATGTGATGTTAAATCTATCACCATTCAGTATTCAATCCTCATATAAAATCCTGCAGACATGATTCATTCTCATAGACAATCTAGAAATATCATTAATGATCAATCAGAAGTAAAGCTCAGAAATAGTAGCATTCATTCAAGGAGCATTCAAAAATAGCCGCCCAAGCTTGGCAGCAATTACCGTATCAACCATAAAGTATTCAGCCCATCCATGGGCATATCAAAACAAAAAGTATTTTCCTCAACCACCAGAAAATGTTAATCTGTCCAATGTTAGCTGACTACCACATACACTCATAGGTATGTAGGGCATTTAAAAAGATATTCATGCCCTAAGTATAAATGCGTAAGCCATGTATGTGACGGCATAAGAGCAACTGTCATTACGGTACTGGGGTTGAGTGAGATGGTATCGTGTCATCTCGATGGCACGTCATCAGATCAACGAGTTGCTGGACCGTGTGCTGCACTCCAGACACCAATTTCTCCAATGTCGAGAACCGCTCATCATGGTTGTCCAACTTGTCCTCTATTCAAGTCAATCAACACAATGTAGCCCCAACCCTATCTTGATGAAATTTGAATCGTTGGGTCTGAGCGGAATCGGTCAGAGTCTGAATTGGATGAAGCTCTTGTGGATCTCCTCCTGTTGGCACTGCTCCTTCTCCCATCTCTCCTTCTCCATGAATTTCTTCCTCAAGTTGGCCTTCCGGATATGGATGAAACTTAAGGTCCAGCTTTCGAATATTGACCCTGTTGAAATGTTGTAGTGGCCGCTCAGGATCATCTGTCGTAGGAAGACCAATTGTATCGCATAACACATGAATGATGTGAGGAAAAGGTAGAAAAACTTCTTTGGAGGTGTGGATGACACTCACCAACTGGTGAAGAATCAAAGTAGGCAGACATAACTTGATACCGGTTGCAACACAGTACATGACCATGACCATGAACCCAGTAAGATCAGATCTATTTGTTCTTCTAGGGTATGCATTTGTGGAGAATATTAGGTGTAGGACTCAGTACTTAGGGTTCATATATTTGGCTTTCAATGCATTCCCTTAGTACCACGGGATATCTTTGCCTTGGCATAGGAAGTTTGTGATTTTAGAGCGAGTGATCAGGTTTTTAAGATCAAGATCAAACAAGCCGACTGGAGACAAGGTAAGACCGAAAATGTTGACAATGGATTCCGTAGTAATTTCAACACTATAATCCCCAACAGTGACAGTAATGGATGGTGGATTTAGGATTGGAGAACGACAATATGCAAGAAAATGGTAGGTCCTCTCATCATGACACGGACCTCCGAAATCAAGAACGGAAAGCCAATCGATCGTATCCAACAGGGGTTCCAAATTGAAGGGTTTAATGCACTCCCTGTCAATTCTTTGTTCATGCACCGGGCGCCTCCCAATGTATTTTTCAAGAATATGTGGTGGAGGGCCTACAACAACAGGTGGGGATGCTAGTGCAACAACAAGAGCTTTACCACACGACGTTTGTCAAGTGGTGGTGCTTCGTTGGCGTGTTGAGGACCTCTGAACCGATGCCTTAGCCCTATCCTTTGGGGCTAGGGATTTCTGCCTGGTAGGTCTGGAGGATTCCCCTACGACAGGTGCTTTTCCTTTGTCTTTACTCATATGGACAACCAACAACCAAAAAGAAATGACAGAGGAAAGGATTTTGATAAAAGACTGAAAGCTATGAGCACTAACAAGAGATTTCCCAACTGAAATCTGTCAACCTATCTAGAAAGACCCAAAATACTCCAGTATACCTTGAGGGATCAAGAGGATGTGTAAGAAAATACCTGATTTGAGTGATGTTAGACTGCTCTCGGCGAAAAGGGAAAAAAATGACCGGAGAAGATGAACCATGAAGAGAGCAGTGAAAAGTAGATTTTTCCCGCTCACCCGCTTTTTATTGGGCGGTGAACTTCGATATCATCGAATTTCTATTCAATGATATTGATATGCCCCATTCGATGTTATCGAAGAGGTCCTCAATAACACTTTATAACATGTGATGCTTCGGATTCTGAAGGGTCGTCGATGATATCGATATAATCGAGGACTGACTTATCAAAGAGAAAAGGTATGACATTGATTTGAGCACTTCGATGATCTTCCATATATGTATATCATAGTATATTTTCATATTGGCTTGTATACACATCAAAAATTTGTACAAAACATTATGAAGCCAAAAATTATAAACACTTGGTATGTTTATGTGCAAAAAGAGTTTTTGAGGTATAGAAACCTCAGATATATCATGATAATTGTTACAAATGCATCATTTCACACATACACCTAGGTCTCGATGTCATGACCTGGACTTGTTTTTCATGCTCAATTGTTACTAGGCATATGGATCAACCTTTTCATTGCCTTTGATGACATAGCAATGGTCACTAGTGTGAAGACCCTCCATAACTGTTTTTCCTGATAAGTCCAGGATCTTGCACTTTAGCTTGTCAAATGTAATCACATGCTTATTGTCACATATTTGAGAGATGCTTAAAAGATTGTGAGTCAGTCCCTTTATGCAAAAAGCATTCTCATGTTTGAGCATCTCCATTCCTTCTATGGTTCCACGCCCTACTACCTCAACGGTGCTTCCATCACCATAAGTGACTATCCCATCATCAAGATTTGAGTCATTTGAGAGGAGATTTGTCACCTGTGACATGTCTTGAGCACCCGCTATCTAGGTACCACTTAGTATTATTGCCTATTATATGATTTGAGTGAGTGACAAGGCAATTTTTCTTTTCTTTCACTATCCATATTGTAACAGGTTTCCTTGAGGATGTTTCCTTTACTTTGTTAGGAACTTGTCTGGGTACATTAGGTAACTAAATCATTTTTCCTTGTTTTATTAGATCATTTGTTTTCTGATTCAGTTGAGCCACTTGATTCAATAGCTCCTCCATTCTCTTGGGCATTCTAGGTGGAGATGGATATGTCTTACCTCTTGCCATATTGTTTGGTGCACTCTTGGCATTTTGCACTGTTCTTCCAGTTGGTTTAAAGTTCACACCGGAATCAGGATGAGTCCAATCAAAGGTATGACATTCAAATTTGTAATGTCCTAAATCTCCACATAAGTGACAAATAGGAGTAACCCTTGTATTACTTCATGAAGCATCTATTTTCTTAGTTGTTGTTGTTGCAGGGGTAGGAGTTGGTTTGAAGTTTTCATATCTTAATCCCCTTTTATCCTTTTGTGGTCTTCCCATTCCTAGAAGTTTTCCTAATTTTTCACTGCTTTGGGAGAATTTGTAACTCAACCCAACAGATTTTTTTGGATTTTTCTGCATCAAATATGAGTGTGTGATTTTCATTCTTAAGACACATGTTTTCATCTTTCAATGACTCAATCTGTTTGTTTAATTTCACTGACTTAGATTTCAGAAATGAGTTGATTCTTTCAAGCCTATTTATCTGAGTGGTATTGCTGAAGTTCATTAATTATGTGTGTATTGGTTTCTAAAGTTTTATCTAGATCCATTTGCAGCAATTTATTCTTATTTTCACTAATCCCAAGTCTTTTAAGGATATTGATGCTATGTATGTAAAGTTGATTAAAGGCATCCTGTAATTTATCCTTTTCTTCTTCTTTCTCTGTTTCCTCATCATCAGATGGAAATGAACCTGTGGCTTGAGGTTCTTTGATTTTCTCAGTCTCTATGGGAATGTTGGAGGATGCGGATGCCATAAAGATTTTCAAGGATTTTTTGTCTCCATCACTCTCTGAGTCACTGCATTCTGAATTTGACTCTTCAGTATTATCCCAAGTGGCTGTCCTTGCCTTTCCTTTGGTTTTTCTATTGGGGCATTCAGTGGACAGGTGCCCAAACTTTCGGCAAGTGTAACACTTTGGCTCTTTGGACTTTTTACCAAGTTTACCTATATAATGCTTGTTGTCAAATTGTTTCCCTTTGAATGGTCGGCCATGGTTTTTATGGAAGAATTTTCTAAACCGTTGAGCCAAAAGGGCCACTTCTTCATCTTCATTTTCCCTTTCACTTTCATCCTCCTCATTTATGGTGATGTGTTTTGAAGTTTTGAGGGCATTATTTTTGGATTTGGGAACAGGTTTAAAATGTAGTTCAAATGTTTGCAGGGAACCTACAAGTTCTTCTACTTTCATTTCATCCACATTTCTACACTCTTCGATAGTTATTACTTTGGAGTTGAATTGTTCCGGTAGGGATCTTGGTATTTTCCTACAAATTTTTGACACCGGAACCTTCTCTCCTAGTCCACCCATGGAATTACAGATGATATTCAGTTTTGTTCAGAATTCCATGAAAGTCTCATGCTCTTCCATTCTAAGACTTTCAAACTGTGATGTTAAGAGCTGCAGTTTGGATCTTTTCACTGTGCTGGTTCCCTCATGGGTTGTTTCCAACAAATCCCATGCTTGCTTTGATGTGCACATACTAATTTGATTAAATACTTCTTGAGACACAACACAATAAATAGCATTCATTGCTTTTGCTTCAAAGTTCGCTTTTCTTGATCAGATGCAGTCCACATTTCTTTGGATTTTGGTTTGGAGATAGTTGTGCCATTTTCAAGTACCACCTGATCGATTGGGGGCACATATCCGTTTTCAACAATGTCCAAAACGTCATGATCCAAAGATCTCAAAAAGTAATGCATCCTAGCCTTCCAGTAGGTATAATTTGATCCATCAAATACAGGAGGTCTAGTCACAGATGAACCCTCGCCTTTGGCCATGACTCCAACTTCAGTCAAGATCACTCTCTAGGCGGTGAAGCCCTTAAGAGAGACCCTCTCTGATACTAATAGAAATTGCGGTAATGACCGCTTTAGTAGAAGTGGGAATAGGTCAAAGTGTCCTAGAGGGGGGTGAATAGGACTTTATAAAAATTTTATGATGATTTAAAATCTCATTATCATAATCCTGATTTAACAAACACCTATCAAGATGACCCCAATTTAACTCTAATGGCCTCCAAGCCAAATAGAGGATCCAATCATAAGACTATCCAGTATTTACACAGTATGCAATCTTAGTCTATGATGAATGAACGATACGACTGTGTGGGGGGGATGTGATTCTTATCAATTCTAAATAATCATGTTAGCATGCTTTATGAGAACATTCAAAGTAAACACAAATAGTCCCAAACACAATCGTTTATAGTGGTTCGGCTACATGCCTACTCCACTTCCAGCGGACGCACTCAACCCTTGAGTGTACCTGATCTCATTAAAGGAGGTTTTAAATCAGGGTCACCTCTAACCTTCACAACCTACACAAGGTCGACTCTAGGACCTACATAAGGAACCTAAGCATGTCTCCACGAGACAAGTTTATGCCCCACACAGGAGCAAGGATCAACACACAGCACCCGAGTTTTATGCTCTACACACAAGCAAAGGATCCACATAAGGAACCTAGGGTTTTAGGCCACACAAGCCAAGGATCCACACAAAGAATCTAGATCTTATGCCCTACACAAGAGCAAAGGTCAACACACAACACCTAAGTTTTAGGCCACACAGGCCAAGGACCTACACTAAGGACCTAAGTTTATGTTTTACAAGAGCAAGGGTCAACACACAACACTCACATGTACTCTCCCGTCGGAGGCCTCCTATGAGGACTTGAAAGGGGTGAGAATCACCTGTGACCCAATCCTACACAAAGGAATGATCAGCAGGGTCTCTGGACTCTAATGACTTACAAATAAGTAGATGAGCCCCATTAAGTACATTGATGAAGATCTCCTCCTTTGATGACGAAGAATCTTCAGCTCCCTTGAACCGCAACACTGATGATGCTCCGATGTATGGCGACGGGTTGGGTCAAGGTTATGTTGGCAATTACTCTATTAAATGATAATCATTAAAGAGACAGAGTAATTCTAAGATCTAAGGCATTCAAGGGATCCCAGCTCAATGATTTACCATTAAGGTGGTAGCTAGAAGATCCTTGAATGCGGAAGTTCATTCTCCAATCCACTCTATTGAATGTTAATGAAGAGGGTGGATTGAGGAATGAACTCTCATGAGAAAAAGGGCTTAGGTTAGATGATATGTAGTTACTCTCTCAAAGCTCTCTCTCCTTTTCTTAATACAGCAACCAAGAACAAGCTCTCTTTAAATAGACAAAAAGTTCCAACGGTAATAAAGATGTCAGATTCTGACTGAGTTCGATATCATTGGGCCTACTTCGATATCATCGAACGTATACTTTCGATGCTACCGAAGCAAGGTTCGATTATACAAACTGCACTGAAGTATATACCTGAAACTTTTTGCCTGAGGATCGATGTGATCGAGCGACAGTCGATGTCATCGGAGTTTGAATTCTGATTTCAACGACAATCTGATCGATACATCGATCATTTCCACATGATTTTTAAAAGAGCTTGCTGGACAATCTTTGATCCATTTCGATGATATTGAGCAGATATCAATTTCATCGCTATTTGAATTTCGATCATATTGAGACATCATCGATTCCTCGGTCATTCCCATATGGTTTACCTTGCAAGATTTCTAGAATAGTTTTTTACAGAATCGATCTCATCGATATACCTTCGATATCATCGAGATTTGAAATCCGATGACATCGAGTAGGGTTTCGAGTCCTCAATCTTTCTAGGTGATTTTCCTCTGAAGCTCGCTTGATAAAAACTTGACCGAATTAAATGATATCAAACTCATCTCGATATCATCGAAGTTTGAATTCAGATGATATCGACGATGGTTCGATTACTCGAGCAATGTCAGGACATTTTCCAAAAGTTACTGGACAAAGCTCAAGGTAATTCAATATCATCGATTGTCATTTGATTTGATCGATATTTGAATGCCGATATCATCGAAATGTTTTTCGATTTATCGAACATATTGTCCAAAATACTTTGTGGTTGTTGGACATATAATGGCCTAAATCGATGATATCGAGTGGTTGTCAATATCATCGATCGTGAGTGTTTGATGCCATTGATGAGTACTCAATATCATTGAATACAGTTTGAAAAACTTGGAACATTTTCTTGTTCTGAAATTCAAGTTTACAGACATGATCCTAGGTTATTCTAATGTTTTTAAAGGCTTCATATACCTAAGTGTTTTGGGACATGGGATGTGAGGCTTAATTTACCTATGACAAGCTTGGAGTGCACATCCAGTTGAGACAATGACTTGAACGATCTTCTTTGAGGCTTACTTGACTCATTGACTCAATCCTCACGCTAATCGACAAACCAGGGCACTTTTAGTTTCATCTGAACAACTATCCTGATATCATCAAATTTTACTAGTAAGAAAAGAGTGTAAATGTGCACTTCTCATAAAATTGCTGCACCGGCAAAGAAAGAATAGAACCATGGATTTCAATACCAGGGTATCATATCAGTTGATATGGTTGTATCACATTCATATGGTCAAATACAACATGCGATACGCCGATACAAGTCCGAATCCACCAGTACCCACCCCCCCCCCCCCCCCCCCCCCCAAAAAAAAAAAACAAAGGCATTTATTGTGTAGGCCAATTTAAAGGCCGAAAATTTGAATTTATCTTTTCAAATTATTTTCATTTTTCCTCTTTGTTTTTTCTTTTTTTTTTTTATAGGTGTGTATGAGCTCCTCAATAATAACCCTTAACTTAACATTATTTAAGGACTACGTAATCAATACTTCCCATAATAACCCTTTTACTTACAACAGCAACTAAATCCCAATTTAATCCCATGTGTATATTACTTTTGAGCCTTTTAAACCTGTCAAGATACTTCTCTAAATTCTGGAAAGAAAAAATAAATACACAAAAAGCTGTAAATTTTGGCTGACCAAAATCAGAGATTTTGTTTACCACAAATAGCACACCAAAAGACTGCTGGTGTGAGAATGATGTCAGCACAATGCTATGACACATCATAACTGATATGGGAAGCGATTTTCCCTTCCTTTCTCCCATTTCGGCCCTTTCCTCTTTTACGAAATTCCCAGTTTTCGTGAATCTTCAATAGGGCTTGAGATGGTGCATGCTAAGTATTTGCATCGCTTCCTGCTTCAGAATTTTCAGAGAAATGTTGCAACCTTAATCCTGCTTCTGAATCAGCTCCATCCCATTGATGGTTGGCTTTGTTAACTAAGCCCTAAATAATTTTTATATATATATATATATATATATATATATATATATATATATATATATATATATAAGCTGCTCTTTACAAGCATTACATTGATGGTTGGCTTTGTTAGATTGTTGATAAGATGTCTATGGAGGATCATCGACTCTTTCCATATTAATTAGAATTTAATAAACATGGCAATATGACCAAGCTTTTCTTTCTCATCAATAATCAAACTTTTTTAGTCAATTCAATCTAACCAGTAACAATATGACCAGTCTAGAGTAATAGGAACTCAATGCAAGAGTTGATCAATTCAAAATTTCAACTGTAAAAGGTATGCAACGCATTTCATCGTCATGACTTATTGTAACGATCTAATAGCTGAATGGTATCCCAGATAAACACTCACAATACTTGACTAAGCCCTATTCTCAACACATCAATAGCATCAATCAGACAAACAAATGATATCTCAAGACCTCTATAGCGCCAATCAAACAAAGACATGATATAGTCTTCGGAAAGAAACAAAGACATGATATACCTATGGTAATGGCAAACTTTTCTAGTTTCATCTGAACAACTATACTAATATCATCAAATTTTACTAGTAACAAAAGAGTGTGAATGAGCACTTCTCAAAAAATTGCTGCACCAGCAAAGAAATAATAGAACCATGGATTTGAATATTGGGGTATCATATCAGCTGATATGGTCATATCGCATTCATATGGTCAGAACAACATGTGATATGCCGATACAAGTCCAAATCGGCCAGTAGCCCCCCCACCCCCAAAAAAAAAAAAGAAAAAGAAAGGCATGCCAATATAAAGGCCAAAATTTTGAATTTTTCTTTTCAAATTATTTTCATTTTTCCTTTGTTTTTTTTTCAGTTTTTTCTTTTTTTGTTTTATAGGTGTGTATGAGCTCCTCAATAATAACCCTTACCATTATTTAAGGACTACAAAATCAATACTTCCCATAATAACCCTTTTACTTACAGCAACAACTAAATCCCAATTTAATCCCATGTTTATATTACTTTTGAGCCTTCTAAACCTGTTAAGATACTTCTCTAAATTCCAGAAAGAAAAAATAAATGCACAAAAAGCTGTAAAATTTGGCTGACCGAAATCAATGATTTTCTTTACCACAAATAGCACAATCAAAAGACTGCTGGTGTGAGAATGATGTCATCACAATGCTATGACGCATCATAACTAATATGGGAAATGATTTTCCCTTCCATTCTCCTTCCATTTCAGTCCTTTCCTCTTTTATGTAATTCCCTGTTTTGGTGAATCTTCAATAGGGCTTGAGATGGTGCATGCTACGTATTTACATTTATTGTTGGCTTTGTTAGATTGTTGATAAGATGTCTATGGAGGATCATCGACTCTTTCCATATTAAGTAGAATTTAATAAACATGGCAATATGACCAAGATTTTCTTTACCATCAATAATCAAACTTTTTTTAGTCAATTCAATCTAACAAGTAACAATATGACCAGTCTAGAGTAATAGGAACTCAATGCAAGACTTGATCAATTCAAAATTTCAACTGTAAAAGGTCTGCAATGCATTTCATCGTCAAGACTTATTGTAATGATCTTATAGCTGAATGGTATCCCAGATAAACACTCACAATACTTGACACCTCAATAACCTCAGTCGAACAAAAAATGATATCTCAAGACCTCAATAGCATCAATCAGACAAACAAATGATATCTCAAGACCTCTATAGCGCCATTCAAACAAAGACATGATATACTAACAGCAATGGCAAACTTTTCTTGTTTCATCTGAAAAACTATCCTGATATCATCAAATTTTACTAGTAACAAAAGAGTGAATGTGATACGTGCAAAGAAATAATAGAACCATGGATTTCAATATTAGGGTATCATATCAGATGATACGGTCGTATTGCATTCGTATGGTCAGATACAACATGCAATACACTGATACAAAAAAAAAAAAAAAAAAAGGCATGTATCATGTGGTCCAATATAAAGGCTGAAATTTTGAATTTTTCTTTTCAAATTATTTCCATTTTTCCTCTTTGTTTTTTCATTTTTTTTCCTTTTTCTTTTTATAGGTGTGCATGAGGTCCTCAATGTTGAAACACAATGTTGGCTCAAACCCATGGAGGAAGCTTAAAACTCTTTACAAACTAAATCTAAGCCTATTTTGGGGATCAAAGCACAATATCTGAGTGGGATTTGATGAATTGAAGTAAAATGGACAATTATGGGAAAACTCAGAAAAAAGGCAAAGTAAACCATCACTCTTGTTCACTTTTTCATCTTCTACTACTTGTTTTTCAATGGACTGAACCCTAACCTAGCAAATCATGCTTGATTTGTGTTCGATTATGGTTGATTTGGTCAACTTTCAACACGTCAAGCTAATAATCAACAGTCTAATCAAAGAATTGTTTCAGACACCATTACGTACAGTCCCAAAAAAGAAGAAGAAGAAGAAGAAGATATATTCTTGAATATCTCATTTTCCCATTTTTATATTTTCCCTTAATTCTTTGGCTTAATAAATTAAAAATAAAAAATTTGACCAACACAGTCGACTATGGGCCGATACAAACATCATATTGGTTTTCAGCCAGGCTGATACACCCCCTGATACCGATATTTAGAACCATGAATAAAACAGAACTTTCTTGGGAATCCCTATGATTTAATGACACAAATTTCCATGAACATTTCGAGATTACCAAAAATTTGACAAATACGACTGATGCATCCCAAACTGTTGCACCCAAATGCTTTGAGTTTGGATCCTACCAAAAGACAAGGGACACAGCACATTATATGATATCCAAGTCAGGAGAGGAAAGCATAGAAAAACAGCAGTCATACAAACAAAAATAGGAAAGGAAAAAAACAGTTAATAATCATGTCATGAACATTCTGTCTTATTCCATCCCATTCATATGCCTTCTCTATGATCCTACTCAGTTAAAGAAACAAAAACTTAAATCCTTTTGGCCCACATATTACTTGCCAAAATAATCCAAACTCTTATTTAACTTGTAATAGAAAAAGGCACGGAAATAATCAAATAAAGAAACAAATTTTGGAGTCCAAATCTTACTCAACTGGTCACTATAGACAGATACTACAATCTATAGACCTGTTTGTATATAAGTTTCTTCCCTTGTGTAGTTTGTATACGTATTGTGTGTTTTATTACTTGTATCATATGAGATTTGGATAATATGTACTATTTTGGATATAAATTATTTTTTTAGAGATAACAAGAATTTTTATTAAAAACCGCTACCAAACCAACTAGGCAGCTAAAGAATACAAGGCACCCACTACTAGGCAAACAAGTGAAAAGGGGGGTGGATCTCACCTCCGGAACATTGGAGGCCCAATCCCTAACTAAAAAGGAAATTCTCCTAATCATGACGTCCTCAGAATCGCTTCTATTGAGAAAGCGACGCCCATTCCTTTTGCCCCAAATGCCCCAAAGAACCGCAATCAGCACTACATACCATAAAGCCTTATCATCTTTGCTGAAAGCCCCTCCGTGCCAAGCCCAAGGCAAACTATCCACCGATTAAGGCATGACCCAGACCATACTAAAATCTTGAGGAAGAAGACCTACACCTTCCAAGCAAAAGTGCAATGGATGAAGAGGTGATTGATAGATTCCATATTTGCCATACACATGATGCACATATTAGGGATAATCATGGCTCTTTTTCTGAAAGTTATCAACCATTAGCACCTTCTTCCTACCCACTAGCCACATGAAAGCCAACACTCTCGGAGATGCCCCATAAGACGAAAAGTGGAAGGGAAAGGAAAGCACAGGAGCTCAGACCAAATCATAAAGCATGGAATAAAAGGATTGCAGCGAGAAGCATCCTAACTTGTGCACGTGCCACACTAAGGAGTCACTTTCCCCAAGCAAAGGAGAAAAAAGACGAAGACTTTGCAATAGCTCCTCTAACTCCACAATTTCCTCATCCAAAAGATCCCTTCTACAATGAGGAAGCCACACACCCGAAGGGCTGGAGAGAGTATACCTGGCCACCGTGATATCCCTATCTATAGCTACACTGGCCACCCTCGGGAAGGCGGTGCTAATAGAATTTCCCCCACACCAAATATCTTCCCAAAAGCGAATTTGAGTCCCATCTCCTAGCGCAAAAGAGACTCCCTCAAAAAAGGAGTTAGCAACAGATTCCACCGCTTTCCAACTTAAGGAAGCATAGTAAATCGACGACCTTTTTATCTTCCATTCCCTTAAATCAATGTCATATTTGCACACAGCCAACTCTCTCCACAACCTTCCTTC
Source organism: Magnolia kwangsiensis (assembly GCA_037074715.1). Classification (NCBI taxonomy): domain Eukaryota; kingdom Viridiplantae; phylum Streptophyta; class Magnoliopsida; order Magnoliales; family Magnoliaceae; genus Magnolia; species Magnolia kwangsiensis. The sequence continues at coordinate 58,687,820 of CM073579.1, forward strand.
TTCGGTGCTAAACTGCCATAACTACTTCCCAAAAGAGCCATATTCTCTTCTTCTTCTTCTTCTTTTTTCTTCTTTTTTCCTTTTTTTTTTCTTTTTTTTTTCCTTTTTTTTTTTTTTTTTGAGTGGTAACAAAATTTTATTAAGAAAACTCACAAAAATCGAGCAAATAATACAAAGCCCAAACGCCAAACAAGGCACAGGAAAACAGTCGACCCAGCCACCAACAATTAAGCCTACTCCCCGAGTAAGGGCTTGCACTCTTAAAATGACCTCGCCCACCCTCACAAGAATGTTCCTAAAACAACTGCCATTTTTGGCTCCCCAAATGACCCAAAAGATTGCCAAAATTAGCTGTCACCATTGCACCTTCCCACTCTTCCTGGAACCGCCACCATGCCAAGCCCACAGAAGATCCCCTACCGAGGCCAGCATCACCCATGTCGTGGCTCCACACTTTACCGGCGAAGGCGCAATGAATAAACAGATGATCAATGGACTCATCCTTGGCCATACACATCAGGCAAATGTTTGGAAGGATCATGGCCCTTTTTTGCAAATTGTCGATCGTCAAAATCTTCTACCTACAAGCCAACCACAGGAAAATGGCAACACGAGGTGGCGCACCATAAAACCAATGATGGAACGGATGATCAAGAGAACTCTGCAGCTCTGAAACCAAAGCGAAAAGAGACTTGACTGAAAATTTGTTCGAAGTGTTGGCTACCCAATAAATAGAATCGACCTCTTGAACGTCTATCCTGGCGTTCCTCGAAACATCCAACAGACTAGCGAACTCCCCCGCTTCAACATCTGTGAGATTCCTCTTGCAAGGAGGGGCCCAAACTATGGCCTCAGCAACGAAGGAAAAACAATCCACCACCAATACAAACCGATCGAGAGCAAGATGAGCAATACTGGGGAATCGAACTTGCAATGCCGCGTCTCCACACCAAACGTTGACCCAGAACCAATTGTGAAGCTTATCCCCAACCCTAAAGGACATGCCCTTCCGAATAAAGTGCTCAATCGCCGCAATTGCCTTCCACATAGAGGACGTCTAATACATGGAAGACCTTCGCATGAACCAGCCACCATACTGAGAACCATACTTCGCTACCACCACCTCTCTCCAAAGCCTTCCCTCTTCTATTCCAAACCTCCAGATCCACTTGCCAAGCAACACTGTTCATGACTCCCAAAGGCCCGACTCCTGCCCCTCCCTCCTTGATAAGCTTGCAAACTTCCTCCCATTTAAGAAGATGGAACTTTTTACCTACGATAGCACCCGTCCACAAGAAGTCACGCTTTAGTTTTTCCAATCTACCAAGCACCGAAGCAGGACACTTGAAAAGGGGCATAAAGTAGATGGGCATGTTGGAGAATGTCATCTTGATGAGTGTTAAACGGCCCCCCAATGATATGTACCGACCTTGCCAACAGGTTAATCTCCTCTTGACCCTCTCTATGTTCCTGTCCTGAAGATGGACCGCAGGCTTCCCAATGCATAACGGTAAATCGAGGTAAATAGAAGGGAAGTGCCTTGACTTACATCCAAAAATGGATGCAAAACTCTCTAATTGCTCGTCATCCACGTGAATGCCAAGCAATTCGGATTTGGCCGCATTCTTTCAACCCTCAAACTGCCTTAAAGCAAATGTCAATTTCCGAATATTATCAATTGCATTAGCCTCATCCTCGCAAAATAGAAGAGTGTCGTCCGTGTACTACAGGTGCATAATACGTGGTCCCTCTCCAACCTTAGAGCCACTAAACAAACCATGTGAAGCGACATTTCGAAGCATCGCGCTAAGGGCTTCACCAATCACGACAAATAAGTAAGAAGATAAGGTATCCCCCTACCTCAACCCTCTAGAAGATTTATATATATATATATATATATATATATATATATATATATATATATATATATATATATATATATATATATATATAAACCTTTGGGGGAGCCATTAATAATAACAGAATACATCGGAGAGTGAACACACGCCTTGATCCAGCCCCTCAACTTCTGCCTACACCCCATTCTTTCAAGCATATAATCCAAAACAATCCCAAACCACATAATCATACGCCTCCAAAAAAGCGGGCTTGCAGACCTCTGACCAGTTGAGTAAATGAAACTTGTGCTTGTTCTCCGCCCCCCTCCAAAGAAAATCCCTTCTTAATCTTTTCAGCTTGTCCAACACCGACTTCGAACATTTGAAAAGAGACATGAAATACAGCGACATGTTTGAGAAGGTCGTTTTAATGAGGGTGATCTGACCTCCTAAGGACATATGTCGCTTTCTCTAAAGTAACAATGTTCTTTTAATTCTCTCCACTACCTTATCCCAAAGATGTTTCGGAGGTTTCCCAATGCACAAAGGTAGCCCCATATACTTGGAAGGGAACGATCCCAATTTGCAACCAAACACTCGTGCCAAATCCACTTAACCTGACACCAAGAATTTCACTTTTTTCAAGGTTAATCTTCAGACCGGACACCAACTCAAAGCAAGAAATTATCTTACAGAGATTAGCGACCTCTTCTTCCATCGCATCGTAAAATAGTAATGTGTCGCCCGCATACTGCAAATGGTTAATCTTCGCTCCAACTTCTTTAACTGAAAATCGAGAGATTACCCACCTCCTCCCCTTTTTCCAGCATCCTGCTAAGAGCCTCGACTACTATCAAGAAAAGGTAAGGAGAAAGGGGATCTCCCTGTCTCAAGCCCCTGGAGGATTTGAAGAAAGCTTTAGATCCACTAACCAAAACGAGGAAGGCCACCGAATCAATGCAAGCTTGAACCCAACCCCCCAATTTCAGGCCACAACCTAATATTTCCAACATAAAATCAAGGCAAGCCCAATCCACATGACCGTAAGACTTCTCCATATCCAGCATGCACACTATCCCACCCTTGCATCTCTATGTTTGGAATCAATGCATTCATGAGCAATGAGAGCACTGTCAAGAATCCATCTGCCTTAAACGAATGCACCTTGGTTTTCAGAAATAGTGCTTAAAAGAACACTCCAAAATCACTAAGCGAGAGCTTTAACCAGAATTTTGTAGGAGTCCCCAATTAGACTTATGGGTCTAAAGTCTTTAAGTTCCTCCACACCTGCTTTCTTGGGGACCAATGAAATGAATGAAGCTCCCAAATCGCGGGAGAGGTGACCACACTCAGAGAATTCAACAACGAACTCTATCAAATCAGATTTAAAGAGAGCAAAAATTTTGGAGGAATGCAAAAGGGAACTTGTCATGACCTGGCGCCTTATCCCTAACTAAAGAATCAATCGGTGCCTTAATCTCCTCTTCCAAAAAACGGCTGCTCAAGAAAATCTGCATCTGTTGCCAATGTTTGAATTATCTCCGATATTATCTTTATCTCCAGCTCAGCGATACCGATAACACTGGTAGCATTACTGATAACACTATTAGTATTAGAAATTCTAGGTATTAGCAATGTATCGCTAAGTATCGCCAATGTAATCGCCAATATTTTCAACTATGTTAATTCTAGGTGTCGCTTGTATTGCCAATGCATCAATATCGCCAATGTATCACTAATATTTTTTACTATGTAAATTCTAGGTAATGCTTGTATCATAAGTGTATTGACGATATTTCAATAGTAATTTGTTTTTCGATTTTTTTAACGGACACATGGTTGTATATAGTGTTCAATTTGTCATTGATAATATTGATAATATCTTGATATTATCGATATCGTAACATGCGGGATATTGAGACCACGATCTTTCATTTCATTTCCAATTTTTGATGATTTCTTGGTAAATATCATGTGTTGTTGATATTTTCCAATATCAATGCATGTTTGGATGGAAGGTTGGATGGTTAAATAGGTTGGATGGGATGGTGAGACTGATTTCTTGCAATGGCACATGCTTTTAAGGCTCCATTAAATGGAAACTTGTTATGTATGCATTCTTTTTGCAAATTTTTTTTATTTCTAAATATGATTTTAACGTCTCCTAAAGTTTCGCTAAAAATTCCTCCGTTTTCCTCATGTTTCCCCACATTTCCAGTTATCAGCGATATTATCGGCGATATCGATATTGTTTCTATATCCTTGGCCAGCAGAACTTGTAGCGATACCAATACTTTAAACACTGTCCGTCGCCAACAACTTGGGGAAGTCCAAATAATCTAAACCCAGCCTAGGCCTATCCTCTCTAGTAAGCAGAGAATTAAAGAAATTTACAATCACTTCATACAACTTATTAATGGTAATGGATGAGTGAAGGGATCATTTACCAATGAACAAGAGTATGGGGTATTAAAAAGGACAAAAAGACCCCTCATCATAGTACGAGTGACATAACTCTTTGTTATTGAGGGGCTCTTTGGTAAATATGAAAGTTTGGACTCTACATAAAGCCTAAAAGGATCCCATGCCCAACCCTAGTTGTCTTGCTCTTCATTCTTAAAAGTTACAACTCTAAGAGAGAAAAAGGAGGTTCCATCTCTTTCATGGACAGAGCTTTGGAGGCATTAAGCGTGTGAGACTTGGGAGGCCGGAGCTTCAAGCACGAGGTTGTAGCTCATCTTCTTCATCCTTATTTTCTTCTTCAAGAGGTAAGGAGCTGGTCTCCTTGGTGCATATTTTTTTAGAACGCCTTGTAAATCAAAACTTCAGGTATGCCATTGATTACATATCTAATGCCCCATATAGGATAGGATTGTAAATTGTTTTAGCCTATAGGAGCATTTCTCTAAGGGCAATGAGATTAAAAGCTTGGCTTCACGATTGCTCCTTTTAGTTTAATTCATAGAGATGATAACTCCAAAGTTCATGTGATGCGGACATCAGTGGTGCACCCTTTATAGTGTACTAGAGGAGGAGGCGTCGCCGACAGAGTACCAAAGTGGAGGAGTTGATGTGGATGAACGATGGGTCCATCAGACCCACTTTCTAACGCACTACGAGTGCAGGATCGGCATGACCGCAATCTGACCCATGGATCTATGGTCGGGGTGAACACCAGTGTGATAGGGTGTGAAATCCGACCTATGGATCTATGGTCGGGGTGACATTAGTGGTACACCCTTTAGAGTGTACTAGAGGAGGAGGCGTCGCTAACACAGTACCAGAGCAGAGGAATTGATGTGGATAGACGATGGGTCCATCAAACCCACTTTCCGATGCGCTACGAGTGTAGAAGCGGCATGACTGCACCCCGACCATAGATCCATGGGTCGGATTTCACACCCTACCACACGGGTGTTCACCCCAACCATAGATCCATGAGTCTGATTTCACACCCTACCACGCGGGTGTTTTAGTTTTAGACTTTTTTTTATTCTTTTTCTTGTTTCTGGGACTTTATTGCAACTATCTTTATTTTTCGTCTTTTTTGTTAATTTTCTTGTTTCTAGGGGGCTTTAGTGCACTTTTACTTTCCATTGCTTATATATACGTTGTGAGAAACCCTATTTTCGTTATTATTGAATGAATAGAAATTTGTCTCTTTTCTTCCTCTTTATTTAAGAGATTAGGGTTTTAGGATTGACCCTTTGAAGATTCCACCCTGATTTCAGGTTTCCTTCTTTCTAGATCTTTGAGGTGCAGGAAAAGGTAAGAATCATCCTCCTTTTCTTTTGACAACAAAATGACCTATACCTTCTTCATCTTGAACCTTTCATTCTCCACCCCTTTCATTCCTCTCTGGATATCCCATTTCTAGTTTGAACGAAAAAGAGGGATGGTTAGTCAGTAGGATCAAATCCAAACTCGACTGTATACTGACTTATGCTAGATCTGGGATATCCTCATATCCCTAGGTCCTCCCTTTTTACTGTTTACACGATTTTATACTAAGGGGTATGATCCTGACGGAATGACTTCATCTTTGTTTTGAAATTTACCTAATCCCTTTGACTGGAAACGGTTAGTTAATTTGTGCATTTATTTGAACATTCTTTAACCGGATTATGCATGCATCTAGGATTAGGTTATCACATGTCCCTGCATCAAATTTGGCATCAGAGAACAGTTTTAGCGTAGGTCAGTTTCTTGTCAATCTGTCTTTGTGGTGAAATTTTTCTACAAAAACTCTTTACCCAAATTTTAAAAATCGTTTAAGTTTCAAGCGCTCCGCCCTGAACCCGGGTAGGGGTGCACCGCCCCCTGCACCCCCGCCGAGCTAACCAGGAAGCTCGACCCGCGTGATCAGCTTTACGTAGGGGTCATATTTTGTTGAGTTTAGTTAGCCCTTTTTCCTAAGTTTTATTGAGTCCTCATATAGATCTAGGCCATATAAGATAGTTGCATTGCATTGGTATCATCGTTTTTACCCTTTTCTCGCACATAGATTTACGACCATTTACTTGTCATTCCTAATGTATGCCCACGCGCACTGGTCGTGGGTTCGATCTCCATTACACCATGGACTCTGATCAATTTACCAAGGCTATGGAGGGCTTAACTAAGAGAATGGATCAACAGTTTCAAACCTTAAGGGATAATATCGCACAGTAGTTTGCGCATCAGGATGGTAAGTTCACGCGTCTAGAGGAGAGAGTTGTGCGTCTAGAGGCTGGTATTCCAACCGCCACTGTAGGTGGAGCCCAGGTGACCCCCGACACTGGGGTTGTTGATCAGTCCCAAATTGTGGGCCCTGATCCACCTAGGGATTGTTTGGGCACAGACCAGGCCCGTGGGCCTGGCAACAAACATGATGGGATGTATCCATTACCACCCACACACAGTCGTGATCCTGTTCTTCCCACCCAATGGGAGGGCCATGATGGGTTGCATCGTCAGCACCTCCAGAGATATCATGAGCATTAAGACCCTGTTTCTATAGTCATGAAGGGCATCAAGGTTGATGCCCCCAGTTTTGATGGGAGATTGGACCCCAAAGTTTTTTCTGACCGGTTAGCAGACATGGACCACTTCTTTAAGTGGCACGGTCTGCTAGATCCACGACGAGTCGGGTTCGCCAAGATGAAATTGGTGGGCTAAGCAAAACTATATTTAGGGAATGTGGAGCGTCATCATGAGCAATGTAGAGAGGGGTCAGTTCTCTTTTGGATTGAAATGAAAGAGTTGCTACGAGAGAAGTTTGTTCCCCTTTCTTACAGGCAGAAGTTGTTGGATCAATGGCATATTTTGCGCCAAGGATCCATGACGATGATGGAATACATCGCCAAGTTCGAAGAATATATGATGAGGCACAATGTGGATGAGGACCCTGCTGTGGTTCCCTCCCTTTTCCGTATGGGCCTCAGGCTTGAGCTTCAGCGGGAGCTCACGCTTTACATGGTCACCAGTTTGGAACATGCTTACCAACTGGTGCAGGAACTAGAGCACTGTGTGCGCCAGTCCAATGTGAAGGGGATTGATTTTCGACCTACTATGCCTAGTGATGTAGGACAATTAACTACTTGCTCTAAAAGCTCGAACTGTTAGAGTATGGCGAATTAATCCCTTTATCTCATTGCCCAGGCCCCACGTCTCATGGGTTAGGCTCTCGGTCGAACCCCCCTCGTGGGCCCCAAATCACATGGGTACCGCCTCACACGAGCCACCCAGTCACACAGGTAGGGCCCGCATCTCAAGAGCCACCTGCCTCACACAGGCCGCCCACCCCTAGTGTGCCCCTGCATCTCACAGGCCACCCCACTCGAGCCCGGTGTGAAAACACCCCCGCATTAATCACCCCCGGTGAGGAGTTTCGAACACGAGACATCCCGCTCTGATACCAATTTGATGCATGACAATTAACCACTTGCTCTAAAAGCTCGAACTGTTAGAGTATGGCGAATTAATCCCTTTATCTCATTGCCCAGGCTCCACATCTCATGGGTTAGGCCCTCGGTCGAACCCCCCTCGTGGGCCCCAAATCACATGGGTACCTCCTCACACGAGCCACCCGAGTCACACAGGTGGGGCCCGCATCTCACGAGCCAACTGCCTCACACAGGCCGCCCACCCCGAGTGTGCCCCTGCATCTCACAGGCCACCCCACTTGAGCCCGGTGTGAAAATGCCCCCGCATTACCTAGAGTAGCTCCACGGAGAGAGACCGTAGGTCAGAATTCAGCCCAAAGCTCAACCTGGTACACAACCAGTCAGCAAAAATAGAAGTAATAATATGGCTGGAACAAGTACTAGGCCCACGATGAAAGGGCAGTGCTACCGCTGTGGTGGCATGGGTCACATTGCTGCTGAGTGTTCAAATAAGGGTGGACACATTGCCTTTGTTTCTGAACACTCCATTGAAGAAGAAGTGAAAGTTAAAGTTGATGGTGACCAAGGTGATGAAGAGATAATTATCCCCTCCCTTGACCCGGCTAGTGATGCCGAGGATGATACTGTGGAGACTATCCCACTTGCAGTGGTGAGGTGCACCTTGACCCGGATGAAGGAAAGCGAAGAGTGGCGCAGAACCACCATTTTCCACACTTACGTCAAGTGCAGAGAAAAGAGCTGCAAAGTGATCATAAACAGCGGGAGCTATGAGAATGTAGTTTTCCCAGTTACTTTGAGTCGCCTAGGGTTGAAGTCAGTCCCACACCCCAACCTATACAGGCTTTCTTAGGTGGATGCAACATCCCTCCCTATAACTCAGCGATGCCTTGTTCCGATTGAGTTTGGACCATACAAGGACAAGTTGTGGTGTGATGTGGTCAAGATGGACGTTGGCCATATCATCTTGGGAAGGCCATGGCTCTATGACAAAGATGTCACAATATTCAGGTGTACGAATAATTGTGTATTTAAGAATGAAGGAAAGAAGCTTGTCTTGAGCCCGGATGTTGCATCCCCAGGCAGTCATAAGAGTCAAAGGGCGCCTCAGTTGAAGTCTCTCCACATCATAGATGCTAAGGAGTTTAAGAGAGAAACTAAGGTGGGGACTATGGTGTATGGCCTACTGGCTAAGGAGAGTACACCTGAGGTTGCTATAGGGATACCCCGCGAGGCTCGTCTGGTCCTAGAGGAGTTTCGAGATGTCTTCCCTGAGGACCTTCCAGACGAGCTTCCACCGATGCGAGACATTCAGGATGGGATAGATCTCGTCCCAGAGAAAAAAAAAAAGATCTCGTCCCAAGGGCAACCCTACCGAACCTCCCTCACTACAGAATGAACCCCATCAAGTATGCTAAGTTGAAGAGGCAGGTGGATGAATTGCTTAAAAAGGGATTCATACGTAAGATATGAGCCCGTGCGACGTGCCCGCGCTTCTTACGCCCAAAAAAAATGGCACGTGCCGCATATGATTTGATAGTAGAGCCATAAATAAGATCACTGTCAAGTATCAGTTTCCCATCCCGAGGCTTGATGACATGCTTGACATGATGGCCACCTCTACTATCTTTTCGAAAATTGACCTCAAGAGTCGTTATCACCAAATTCGTGTTTGCCCAAGAGATGAATGGAAAACTGCCTTTAAGACGAAAGATGGGCAGTACAAGTGGCTGGTTATGCCCTTAGGGTTAACCAATGCCCCAAGTACTTTTATGAGAGTAATGACCCAGGTGTTGTGACCCTTTATGGGCAAGTTTTTATTTGTGTACTTTGATGATATCTTCATTTATAGTACGTCCCCTAGCCAGCACATTGAGCACTTGAGGCAGGTCTGCAACGCCTTGCGCAGAAAAGCTCCATGCGAACCTCAAGAAGTGTTCCTTCTTGACCACACGTGTTATCTTCCTGGGGTTCGTTATATCATTAAAGGGTATGTCTACAAACCCTGAGAAAGTCGAGGCCATTGTAATTGGCCTGATCCGCGTACCATACATGATGTGCAAAGCTTTCATGGCCTAGCTACGTTCTATTGGTAGTTCATCCATAGATTTAGCTTGATTATGGCTTCCATCACAGATTGCATACAAAAAGGAGAGTTTAAATGAACTAAAGCCGCGGCACGAGCTTTCTCGGAAATTAAAAAGAAGATGACAGAAGCACCAGTCATGCGTCTACCGAACTTTACCAAAGCCTTTGAGGTAGCGTGTGTTAAGCCAAGAGGGAGATCATGTGACCTTTTTCAGCGAGAAGCTGAACGAGGCTAAACAACGCTACTCCACTTATGACAAGGAGTTCTATGCGGTTGTGCAATCATTGCACCATTGGCAGCATTATTTATTACTACAAAAATTTGTCTTGTTCTCTAATCATGAGGCCTTGAAATATTTGAGCTCTCAAAAGAAGTTGAGCCCTAGGCATGCCAAGTAAGCACAATTTCTTCAAGAGTACATGTTTATGCTTAAGCACAAGGCCGTAAAAGAGAATAAGGTTGCCGACGAGCTCAGTCGTCGTATTGTGACGCTACAGTCCATGAGCATTGAAGTTACAGGCTTTGAGTAACTCAAGGGTGAGTACTCAAACTATCCTGATTATGGTATCATTTATGTGTCATTGTCTAGTGACCCGCCCTGGAGGAGTGCGGAGTTCGTCCTTACAGATGGATATCTTTTTAGAGGGGACAAGCTTTGTATCCCACACACATCCCTCCGCGATTTTCTAGTTTGAGAGTTGCATGCTGAAGGGATGGCAGGTCACTTTAGTCGAGATAAATCAGTTGCCCTTATGTCTGATCATTTTTATTGGCCTAATCTCCAGTAAGATGTGGCTAAGATTGTAGGATAGTGTCAGACATGTCAACTGGTGAAGCAGAGGAAGCAAAATAGAGGTTGACATACTCCATTACCAGTTCCACATGCCCCGTGGCAAAATGTTAGTATGGACTTCGTGCTCGGGCTTCCCAAGACTATTCGTAAGCATGACTCCATACTCGTGGTTGTTGATCAATTTTCTAAGATGGCCCATTTCCTACCCTGTTATAAGACCTCGGATGCCTCCCACGTTGCTAAGCTATTCTTTCAGAAGGTTGTGCGATTCCATGGAGTTCCTAGATCCATCTTGTTTGACAGAGATACTAGGTTCACTAGTCATTTTTGGAAGACTCTATGGCATCTTTTGGGTACGAGGCTCCAGTTTTCTTCAGCATATCATCCCCAGTTAGATGGTCAAATACAGGTAGTGAGCCGTAGCCTAAGGAATTTGTTAAGATGTCCGATTGCAGACCACCACAAGACCTGGGACACTGCTCTTCCCACATCAGAGTTCGCGTATAATTCGTCAGTGAACAAGTCCACAAGAATGAGCCCGTTTGAAATTGTTTCAGGTCTTAAGCCCCAAGCCCCCATAGATCTGATCCCCATGGCTACCCTACAGCATCTGTCAGAGTTAGGAGAGTCCTTCGCCCAACATATACATGGATTGCATAGTGAGATCAAGAGGAAGATTAATTCAAGTAATGAACATTATAAACTTTCTGCCGACACTCATAGGAGATTTATGGAATTTCAACTTGGAGATGACGTCATGGTTCATATTAGGTTTGATCGATTTCCACCTGGATTCATGAAGAAGCTTCATGCCCATAGCATAGGCCCACATAAAATTGTGAAAAGGTTGAGGTCTAATGCTTATGTTGTTAATATCCCTGCTACCATGGGCATCAATTTCACATTTAATGTGAAAGATCTAGTTCCCTTTCACGAGCCATTACCTCTATCCACTGGTTCCCCTGTTTCTTCCTAGACCCCCCTATATATGGACCTTGGCCACAACCTGATCTTCCTATGCCCATCTTACCTTCTCTTCCACTTGCACCGAGAAGAGATGAGATCGAGGAAATTTTGGACTCCGAGGTGGTTTCCACTCACTCCGGGGGTTTCCAAAAATTCGTAGTCAAATGGAGGAACAAGCCCATTACAGATAACTCTTGGATCACAGAGGCAGAGCTGTAGCACATCGACCCCGATTTGCTCGAGAGATACAGGAGTTCACTTTCGCCAGTGGAGAATTCTTCCTAACCAAGGAGAATTGATGTAGACATCACTGGTGCACCCTTTAGAGTGTACCAAAGGAGGCGTCGCTGACAGAGTACCAGAGCGGAGGAGTTGATGTGGATGGACTATGGGTCCATCAGACCCACTTTCTGACGTGCTACGAGTGCAGGAGCAGCATGACCACACTCTGACTCATGGATCTATGGTCGGGGTGAATACCCGTGTGGTAGGGTGTGAAATCCGACCCATGGATCTATGGTCGGGGTGACATCAGCGGTACACCCTTTAAAGTGTACCAAAGGAGGAAGTATCGCCAACAGAGTACAAGAGCGAAGGAATTGATGTGGATGGACAATGGGTCCATCGAACCCACCTTTTGATCCACTACAAGTGCAGGAGCGGCTCGACCACACGCCGACCATAGATTCATGGGTCGGATTTCACACCTTACCACACGGGTGTTCACCCCGACCATAGATCCATGGGTCGGATTTCACACCCTACCACATGGATGTTTTAGTTTTAGGCTTTTTTGTTCTTTTTCTTGTTTCAGGGACTTTGTTGCAACTTTCTTTATTTTTCATCTTTTTTGTTAATTTTCTTATTTCCAGGGGCTTTAGTGCAGTTTTATGTTTTCCATAGCTTATATATACGTTGTGAGAAACCTTATTTTCGTTATTATTGAATGAATATAAATTCGTCTCTTTTCTTCCTCTTTATTCAAGAGATTAGGGTTTCAGGATTGGCCCTTTAAGGATTCCACCCTGATTTCAAGTTTCCTTCTTTTTAGATCTTCGAGGTGAAGGAATAGGTAAGAATTATCCTCCTTTTCTTTTAATAACAAAAGGACCTGTACCTTCTTCATCTCGAACCCTTCACTCTCCACCCCCTTCGTTTCTCTCTAGATATTCCCTTTCTAGTTTGAACGAAAAAGATTGATGGTTAGTCAGTAGAATTAGATCCAAACTTGACTATAGACTGACTTATGCTAAATCTGGGATATCTTCATATCCATAGGTCCTCCCTTTTTACTGTTTACGCGATTTTATGCTAAGGGGCATGATCCTGACAGAATGACCTCATCTTTGTTTTGAAATTTACTTAATGCCTTTGACTGGAAACAGTTAGTTAATTGGTGTATTTATTTGAACATTCTTTAACCTGATTATACATGCATCTAGGATTAGGTCATCACATGTCTCCACATCATCACGTTTTGGCTAAAGGAGGTGTGTCAAGAGGTTCTTCATATGTGGGTGACTCTTATAAATTGCTCAATGGCTCCCCTATTTTCTCATTTTTTTAAAAGCCTCCATTAAATAGTAAACAAAAAATAAAAAAGGTGTATATTGAACCGCCACACACACAGAAGAAAGAAAAAAGGAACAGTAGCTAATGATAATGCCTTCATTTATACAACTAGGACATCGGGCGTACAACATTTGACATATTTAAGTGCAAGGGAGATCTTGAAATAACAATTAGTCTCGAAGAAAGTGTACAGAATGACATTGGGCGTACAACAAATGATAATGCCTAATACTACGGAAGAAAATTCATGTGGTAGGACATTGGGGGGATCAATTTCGTGTACGGAATATAGTATTAGTCTGGACATGAATTCTTAGTGTACAGAATGACGATTATCTTCCGTACTACAGTAGATAGTATTAGTCAAGAAGAAAGTGGATGGAATGACGGTTATTCTATTGGGAATAGAAGTATGGGCACACAGGGGGATCGATTTAGTTTATAAATGAAGATTATGACCTAGAATGTGAGGCAATTAGGGTGTGTACAAAAAAGAGGGCAGTTCAAAGATGTATAAAAGGCACGAGATTCTGCTAGCAGCAATAAAGGAGACTAAGACGAAAGAAGTTACTCAAGGGCAAATCAATGCGATCTGGTGGGATCATCATAAAGAATGGCTAACAGTCGATGCAATAGGATCAGCGGAGGGATACTATTGATCTAGGATTCAAAGATCTGAAGCAACGAGGATAGCGGGATAGGGAATTTCTTGACGTCAGTGGTGTTGAGAGAGGGGATCCGGTTATAGATGGTTATTTACAGTAGTTTACGAGCCTTGCAAGCCAAAATATCAGGACGAATTCTGGACAAAATTGGCTACCTGTTGAAACAAATGGAATCTTCAATGGTGTGTAGGAGGCAACTTTAACATAGCATGTTTTCTCCATGAAAAATCTAACTGCAGCCAGATTTCAAGAAGTATAAAGAATTTTTCTGACTGGTGCAACGCCCCAGATTTTTGCCAGCTTTGAATTGGATGTCCTTGGGCAGTACCTTTGATTTATCGACTTGAGTGCATGTCTGTGTGTGTATTCGCATGTGTTTAGGACCAAAAGGGGTGACCTTGGATCCACCAAAACATCCCGACCGAGTGCAATTTGAGAATTTCAAAAAACAGGGACAGTAAGGTTCGGCTGCACCGAGCAAACTGGGGCAATCTGTATAGCAATGCTCGGTTGCACCAAGTAAACCTCGAGCAACCGAGTAAATCAGGACAGCAGGGTTCAGTTGCATCGAGTGGGATTCGGTTGAACCGAGTAATCCTGTTTAGCAATATTCTGCATGTTCGGATTTTGACAGTTTCAGAGCACTAATTTAAAAAATTCATATTTATTTTTCTACAACTCTAATTGAGGTGATTCAAAAGTCAGATTAAAGCTTGATGAGTCTAGTCTCATGAAAAAATAAATAAAAATTAAAAATAAAACTTAAAGTATGATAATTTTAGGACGTTTTAGAAACTATACCAAAATCATTGGTTTTAGGTAGCTAGTACTTACATAATTTTGAGAATTTTTCTATAACTGAAAATGAGATGAAATTTGGTAGGGATAAAGTAGACTTGATGATGAATTATTAGAAAAATAATAAAAATGATCTAGTAACTAAAAGTATTATATGAAATAGACCTATTGAAACTGAAAATTTCTGTAACTACACGTTGTCGATGGACCGCGCATATCTTTTTCATCTTAGATTTTTTTTTATTTTTTATTTTTGTTATTCGATGTCTTCTTAAGAATTGCTTCTAATCATACTATGAATCATCCTATATGATTAAAATAATATTTTATATTTTTAGTACATTTTACAAATTCAGGTAGTTTCTAGTATAATAGAATCAAGGTCCTTGACTAGGGTTCTTAGAGCCGAATCACCATTTCCGCTAATTGCAAATATGTCACACTATGAATTTAGTTAATCCAAACTCCAGTCATTGTGTATGAGAAATCTAGTTGCCCAATTCGTCCTGAAAATGCCCTGATTTTCCAAATAAGCTCCAGATCGCACGTTAGTGGTCCGCTAAACTCAAAACTATAGAATAACGACCGTCTTACCAGGCTTGACATCAATTGCGGATGTCGAGCCGAGATAGTGTCTACAATCGCTCAATTTGGACCAAAGGCCGGGTGCATGGGATGTGCAAATGCCCTAAGCAAAAACTTGAAAATTTAAGTGAATTAGACCCTATGCTCTTTTGCAAAGTTGCGACTTTTCGACCGTTGGGTTTCAGCCAAACTGGAGGTGTGATTTAAGGATATTTCTCCCTCGTATCCGTATAGTCGCGGCCCCGATTGATCACCAACGACCGTCCATCGCAAGTGGGGCCCCCACGGCAAACCAAAGTGTCCGATTGCCACCCGGTTGTGATGAAGAGTATATCCCATAGCGGGGCACCTGCCCCATTGTGTAGAGAAGCCAGTGGCCACCGAAATGCCCTATAAGTCGAGAACAACCTCCCTCAGGGCAAGTTTATTGGAGAAAGGGTCATTGGGGCTATTTGTGCACATTCTGGCACTATAAATAGCCTTTCATTTCCACCCTCTCTCACTCCCATACGAATTTTGAGTTGCAAAAAAGGGGAGAGGGAGAAGAGGCGAGAGGGGAGAAGGTGTGAGAGAGGGATTGGTTTGGAGGATTCTCCCTGCATTAGCTCTTACAAGCCAACTGTCTTGGTATAGGACGTTGGTGATCCAATCTGCGAGACCCTAGCCCTAGGAGCGAGCCCGAAACCCAGTGCACCACCCTAAGGTGCGGACCATTACCCCTAGGTTTCCATTTATCGAACCCCATGTCATAAATAATGATTTATGTTATAAATGGATGAATGCATGCTAACTTGTGCCGAACAACTATTTGTGTAATGCGTAGACGAATGCATGCTAATTAGTGCCGATTGATGATTGATATAACGAGTAGATGAATGCTACTAATCAGTGCACACTTGTATGGCCGCTTTTTATGAATTACTTAGTGTAATGCCACCTGCATGTTAGATGAAATGCACTATAATGTAGAATTTTCTGATTTACTGTTTATATCCCTCCCTATAGTCGCGGTAGTCAATTTATTAGTACGATTAACTGACCAGGACTACCTGAGTGGTTGGGTTAGCCAGTAAACCGTGAATCCACGAGGGCAGCCCCGATTGGGTTGGTCACCCCAGACTAGTCCGATTGATCTGGGCAGAACACGAATAACTGGCAGTAGTCGAACTACACTTGATGCTTGCACCCAATGTCGGTTATGCCGAAGTTAGTTTGAGTCAACCGAATTAGCCTAACAGACGACCAACGATGTGTGTCAACTATGTATGATCATGCCTGCCTGAATTTGGAGCACCTCATACCATAGAGAGGCCTACTAATAACCGTTAGTGATACGATCCCCAAGTCTCGGGAGTCGGACATGGTGGTATGGGACACAGTGTTCGTGCTGTCAGCCTATGCTGGGGTGACGAGCCTCCCCGTAGTGACCAACGAGCACTAGTAGAGGTGCTATATCATTATTCGAACAACCCCCGTCAAATTACCCGGCCGATGGTTCCGCGCCAAAGCACCATTTGAACGACCCGAGCATGAATGAAATTAGGTGACAAGCCCTTTTTCCTTGTGGTAATTTAGTTTAATGTGACAAGCTTGCACCTCAGAACTGAGTGATCATACTCGAAGTTTGAGTGACAACCCATACCAAGTTAATCCTCATAACTTTGAGTATCATGTCGTACCTGTGGGTATTATGTCGTACTTTTGGATTTATTGATTTGTGAGATAAACGGGTGATACTTAAATTTAGATCACGGATTGCAGGCTCAAAGCTGCTACGGCCGCCCTAGGCTTAGCAATCTGGATGAGGCTATTGACTAAAAGGAGGTGTTTTAGCTTCCCCAATCTTGCTGGATAAACGGACTTAATTAAATACTTGACTAACATGAACATTCATAGCATTGCATTAGTATAGGTTGTGGCGACTTGGGCATTGTGGTCGTGTGTTAAGAGAGTGTTGGCATTTGCAAATGAGGTGTCGGAGTCGTTTATGAGGGAGTGTTGGATTGTGAGGGCATGCATCATCTCATGACAGCATGCACATGCATTAATAAGAGTATTTAGGAACTGGGTGTTTAAGTTTTCTTTATCATTACTTGTGCTAGTGGAAACTTAAAGAGTTAATGAAACCACTGAGTTAATCACTCACTCTCACTCTAAGACGGTGTTTTAAAACAACAACCAAGCGATATTATCGATGCAAGTACTTCGAGATCTCAGACTGGTAAGCTTGGAGTGGCTCACACCGCCAACGTGTTTCAAAAGATGTGACCAAACCAAAAAATTTACACTTTAATCATTTTAGGTATGTATATTGTGGCTTGTATAATCCCCATTTGAGCAAACACCATATTTTAATTATATTTTTATTGTTAGCCCTATAATTCTGAATTTTTGTTCTCTACCTTACTTTGGGATTCGTTAAATTGAATTGCGTTACTCTAATTGCTCCTATGTAAAATGAGTGTGAATATGAACAAGGTCATACATGCATTTTTATTTGTTTAGCACCCGAAAACTCAGGATCGGAGTTGATTTACTCGGGTTCCGATTTTCGAGGTGTTACAACTAGATAATGAAGAATGAGATGATAGATCTTCCAATGGAAGGTGTTAAATTCACTTGGTCCAATGGGGTAAATGTTGCTCACAAAGTCAAGATTAGATAGGTTCCTTATCTCCACGAAATGGGCGGATAAATATCCATTGATACATCAATGTGCTTTGCCTAGGTTGTTTTGGGATAGTTGCCCGATTTTGCTAGAGATCTATGAGGATTGGGGGTCGCATTTGTTCAAATTCGAACTAGCTTGGTTAGAAATTGAAGGTTTCGGGAAAAAGATAGTGGAATGGTGGACGTCTTTCCCAACGAAGGGGGAGGGGGGCTTCTCCCTATTCCAAAAACTAAAGCAGCTAAAGAAAAAATAGGAGAGTTGAAGAAAGATCACCTTCTAGGGAGAGGAGAAAAAAGAAATTTCCTTTCAGAAATCCAAAAACTAGATTCTAAAGAAGAGAATGAAAGTCTATAGGAGGAGGAAGTTGCTTGGAGGGAGATGTATATAGAAAAATACAATGCTAGATTAAGAGAGGAAGAAATAAAATGGCGGCAAAGGTCGAGGGTAGCATGACTTAAAGCAAGAGACAAGAATACTAAGTTCTTTCACGTAATGGCTAGTGCGACAGCGAGAGCCAATAAGATTTCTTCATTATTGGTAGAGATGGGGAAAGGATAGAAGGGAAAATAAACATTTGTGACTCCATAGTCCAATTCTGTAAAGATCTCCAGACGAAAGAAAAGAGACATAGGCTGACCCTCGACAACTTAGATTTTCAATCAATGTTGATGGAAGAGATTGACCCATTGGAAAAGCCTTTTTCAGGAGAAAAAATAATAATAATAAAGAAAGTAGTGGCCAAGTTGGGGAGTGACAAAGTGTTGAGTCAGGATGGTTTTCCTCTAGCATTTTTTAGAAATTCTAGGAGTGTGTGAAGGTGGATGTGATAGGTTTTATGCAGGAATTCTATGAGAAGGGTGTAATAGCACCACAACTTGGGGCGACATTCATAATAATGATCGCCAAAAAGGAAGGCGTGGAATGCTTGAAAGATTTTCTTCCTATTATCTTGCTAGGAGGGCCTTGCAAAATTCTAGCAAAAGTCTTGGCTTCTAGATTTCGAAAGGTTTTGGGCGATATTATATCGGTGTCTTAGGGGGCTTTTGTGGACGAAAGGCAAATTGTTGATTGTTCTTTATTGGCGAATGAATGTGTAGATTTGTGCTATTGAAATGGGGAGAAAGGTATAGTGTGCAAGCTCGATATCGAAATGGCATATGATATGACCACATCGATTGGGCATTTCTAGACTACATGCTGAAAAGGTTGGGGTGTGGTCCAAAGTGGCGTTTTTTTATACAAAAATGTGTGAGATCGGCAAAATTTTTGGTTTTAGTGAACAACTCACCAAAAGGGTTCTTTGCAACCTCTCGATGGCTTCAACAGGGCAATCTTCTGTCGCCTTTTCTTTTTGTCACATTTATGGAGGCTCTTAGCAAAATGATAGATGGAGGTGTACAAATTGGTTTGGTTAAAGGTTTTGGGGTGGATTCTTCAAATTTTCATATATCTCATGTTCAGTATGCGGATGGTACGCTTTTACTTCATAAAACGGAGGATTTCTTTATGTCAGAGCCAGATTCCATAAAATGGCTAAAAGAAAAGTCAGGTTTGTTTTCAGTTAGATCGTTTTATCAATCTATGTGATAGGGACAGCTTTATTGGGGCAGCCCCTACATCTTGGCTATGGTGATATTGTGCTCCCTCAAAGGTGGCAGTTTTCAGTTGGCTTGTTGGGAGGAATAGAGTGCTTGTTGGGAGGAATAGAGTGCTAACAATTGATAACTTGCATAAGAGGAACATGATTCTCCCCAATGTTTGTCTCGTGCTACAAAGATGCGGAATCAGTAGATCATTTCTTTATCCATTGTTCTTTTGAAAGGGAGGTGTGGAATCATCTTTTGCAGCTATTTGGGGTTGATTGGGTGCTCCCAAGATCGATAGGGGATTTTCTCTTATCTTGGCATGGTGGGGGAATAGGGAAGGCGGGGAAAAGAGTGTGGAGGAT
Source organism: Magnolia kwangsiensis (assembly GCA_037074715.1). NCBI lineage: Eukaryota > Viridiplantae > Streptophyta > Magnoliopsida > Magnoliales > Magnoliaceae > Magnolia > Magnolia kwangsiensis. The sequence goes on from CM073579.1 coordinate 58,707,627, forward strand.
AAGCTTCTTAGTGGTCCTTTGGACTCTATGGTGGGAAAGGAATGAGCGGTGTTTTAGAAATAAAAAGGGAAGTGTTAAAGTTGTTATCAGGAAGGTGATTCTCAATGTAAAGGAGTGGGCGGAAGTGAGAAATTCTTAAATGGGAAGTTTAATTGGGTTTTTGGTTTGATTTGTACTCTAATACGGTTGTACATCTGTATTTTTCGTTTTTCCTATATAGTGTTTGGCTACGGCCCTTTTTTTTAATGAAATATCTTCATCGTTTCATATGATGAGGAGGTTGGCCTTACTTTGGGGAGAGCACATTAACTCTGTCTGCCACTTAATGCATAACCCATATCTTACACGTGTGCCATGTTGGTGCATGTGCAGTCAATTGCTTCTTTAACCTCCTCGCAATTATCAGCCCTGGCATGTCTCAGGTGATATGGTCACTATAAATTAACAGCACATGCATCATACCATGTATAGTTTTCTCAGGTTTTCAGTCTGTGCAAGTGGATCCATTATCATCAATAGGTCCAACCATGGATCAATGATGCACACCAAAAGTCTCTCAGAATGGAAGATACTAACCATTAATCATATCTTTGGTATTTTTTCGGTTGAATGTGGACCATTCTGGTATTTTCTTTATTAATGGCCCATTGTTGGCCACCAACTAACTGAAAGGCTGTTACCTGGGGGATTTTTGTTGCATGGGCCATCTACAAAGGGTTCATGATGTCAATGGCTTAGATAATCGAACAAACCAAACAAACCATGACGGAATTGAATGACATTAGATTTTGGCACAATCCCCATACAAAGGAAAAACAGTCCAAATATCGGAAGTATCTGGATCTTCCAATTTTACAATTTTGGAGGTGTTCCTCATGATGATAATGGGTCCATTGAATGAATGCTCTAGATTCCCGAAGCATGGCCCTAGTCCCTACGTATAAAGAACTAAAAGCCTCAACAAACTATAAATTTGCTGAATAAGGTTCAAAGACTATACAGTTCCTCTACAAATATAACAATGCCTGGATCCTCTAAGGGCCTGTTTGGATAGAGTGCAGACTTGGGAGAAAGCAAAGCAAAGCAAACATGTGACATAAGTAGGAAGTAAACTTGACATCACCACTGGGGGAAGCAAACCCCTTTTATATGTTTGTTTTTCTAAAGAAAAGTCTTGGAAAATGCTTTTCCTTTGCATTTGAAACTAGGAATGCAATCCTGCAAAGGGAAACCCCCTTTTCCCTCAAAAATGGCCATTTAAAAAATCACATTGGAGGCATAATCTTTTCACTTCATTTAATTTTATATTTTTTTAAAGGTTGATCTCCCTTATTTAGGAGGCAACGATCACATGTGGTTTGGCTCAAGGAAGGGGCTGGTAATACAAAATTATTTCATGGTTATGCAAGTGTAGCTCAGGAAGGGGCTGGTATTATGAAATTATTTCCCAGGTATGCAAGTGTGCCTCAGGAAGGGGGTGGAAATACAAAATTCTTTCATAGGTATGCAAGTGCTAGAGTCCAAACTAATAGGGTTGAAAATGTTGTAGCAGATGGAATGCGCTTTGAAGGTAAGCAGCAGGTGTGTGGTGTGATTGTCTCGTTTTATAAAGATCTTCTATCAGGCCCAAACATAATTAGACCTAAACTCGACAACTTGGAGTTTTCTGTGTTTTCTAGTGAGGAGGTTGCCTCATTGGAAAATTCATTTTCGGAGGAGATTTCGAAGGCTACCAAGGATTGGGGTATGATAAAGCCTCTGGTCCTGATGGGTTCCCTATAGCCTTCTTCTAAATTTTTTGGAATATGTTGGAATTAGTGAATTTTATCAATGAGTTTGGTGAGAATGGCAAGCTCTATTTGGAAATAGGAGCGATTTCTATTGCTTTAATCCCTAAAAAGGAAGGTGTGGAGTATAGAGAATGTTAGCGTATAGTAGTGGCCCTTGGGCCTTTTAGTGTAAGTGCATTTGCACACTCTCCTCTTCTCCTATGGTGTACTATATGCTCTATTATAATAAAATATTGTGTGTTAGGGCAAGCAAGCCTAACACAACATCTTTCCCAAACTCTCATCCTTCTCTCTCAATCTTCTCCTCTATTCTTCACATTATAATCATCAAACCATTCTCTACTTGATATCAGAGAATAGATCCAGGCATTCAGCATCCAATAGATTGAGAGGCGACACGTCACCTTGCTGACGTCAGCGTTATACGAACACATGGACTCCGTTTGAGCTAAAAGTTTAGGGGTTTGAAAGATCTTGATTTTAGAAGATTTGTCATGATTTTTTCAAAATTTTTTGGACCTCCTTTCATGGTATTTTGGACAAAATAGATAAATTCAAAAATCAGGCCCATCTTCCGTTTTTCTTCGATCTACCTCAAATCGGTAAGCTATTCTTTAGTTTCTTTGCTCAAGATGGACCGAAATCTTCCTCTCAAACTACCCATGGAGGATTTTTTACCTAAGATCCATGTTTGAGAGGGTTTTAACCTCAAATGGACATGCGACTAGGCCATTTTTCACTCAGTTGAGCCGTTTTTTATTGAGTTTCGTGTTATTTGCTATTTGTTTGAGGTTTATCTCTTATTACCTTAAAGGATTGAGTGAGATAGAGTTGTTTAAATCAATACGCCTTGGTATAGGGTCTCTCTTAGCATAGGTTTATCTCTCTTGGACTCTCCTATGGCTGACAAAGGGCCCTCATCTCTTGGCATAGGGTCTCTTACATCCAAACCCTTGCAGATTACCTCCACTAAGTTGAATGGTGATAACTATCTTCAATTGGCACAATCTGTAAAAGTGTTCTTGATGGGGACATCATGCACACGCCCCCTCTACGCATGTATTCGAGGAGGAGGGCCCCACTTTTGATTTGGATCGACGACGACATCTTTGGAGGACCCCATAATTAAGGGGCTGCGTTATGGAGCATTGGAGTGGACTCGATCATCACATAGATCCTACCATCAGATCTCATGATTGTGACCCACTACTTTAAATGATCTAGAATTTTGAGTTTTTAACTATTTTTGTTATTAGAAACTTCGTAAATGGCTTTGATTGCTTAGATTAATTATTTTATTTGCTTTAGCTTTAGTATTAGTGCGCGCACATGGTGCAAGGGTAATTTTGTCTTTTTTGGGTTTAGGGTTTTCTTATAAATATAGCAATCCCATGTAGGTATTGCAATGATATTTTATGAATAAAAATTCTTGCGTTTCTCTCTCTCTCTCACTCTCTCTCTCTAGGTTGAAGAATCGAATTGAGTGCAAAGCCCTCCCTTCTTCAAAGGGTTAACTACCGTGGTGCGAAGCCACATCCGCTCCAAATCATCTCCATCTTCTTACGCATCACCTCCATCACCCTCTACAACCCTTTCACCATCAGTTCCATTCTTCTTCGCATCCACGTTTTCTCCTACATACAACAATGCACAAATAGATTTTCAGATTCGGACCCATCTAAGGGCTGAAACTTCGGCGGAGTACTTGATGCGGACATCAGTGATGCACCATTTAGAGTGTACCAGAGGAGGAGGCATCGCCGATAGAATACCGGAGCGGAGGAGTTGATGTGGATAAACGTTAGGTCCATCGGACCCATTTTTTGACGTGGTACGAGTGCAGGAGCGGCATGACCGCACCCTAACCATAGATTCATAGGTAGGATTTCACACCTTACCACACGGATGTTTTAGGTTTAGGCGTTTTTATTCTTTTCCTTATTTCAGGGGCTTTATTACATTTTCTTTACTTTTCGTCTTTTTTTGTTATTTTTCTTATTTTCAGGGGCTTTAGTGCACTTTTACTTTTTCCATAACTTATATATATGTTGTGAGAAACTCTATTTTCATTATTATTGAATGAATAGAAATTCGTCACTTTTCTTCCTCTTTATTCAAGAGATTAGGGTTTCAGGATTAACCCTTGGGTGTTGAGGATTCCACCCCGATTTCAGGTTTCCTTCTTTATGGATCTTTGAGGTGCAAGAAAAGGTAAGAATCATCCTCCTTTTCTTTTGACGACAAAAGGACATGTACTTTCTTCATCTCGAACCCTTCATTCTTCAGCAGAAAAGAGAGATGGTTAGTCAACAGAATCAAATCCAAACTTGACTGTGGACTAACTTATGCTAAATCTGGGATATTCTCATATCCCTAAGTCGTCCCTTTTTACTATTTAGGGGATTTTATACTAAGGGGCATAATCCTGACAAAATGATCTCATCTTTGTTTTGAAGTTTACCTATTACCCTTTGACTGGAAACGGTTAGTTAATTGGTGTATTTATTTGAACATTCTTTAACCTGATTATACATACATCTAGGATTAGGTAATCACATGTCCCCGCATAAGTACTACGCACAACCCATGTGCCGGATTGATGTGAGATTTGGTATGGAGACAGCCCATTCTAGGCCAACACCTAGAAGTCAGTTTTCGACTTTGTGGGCCCCACACATGTGCGGACGACCTGTCACGCACGTGCGTCTAAGGCCATCTTCTGTCCAACGCGCGTGGCTCATCCCAGGTTCTCTTTTTCCTCAATTTCCTTCTCTTTTGATTAAAAAAAAAAAAAAAAAAAAAACCCTTAATCCAAATCCCTAACCCTAAAGTGTCCCAAATCCCAATTATCCCCAATTTTCAAACCCTAGATTTTCCCCCAAATTGAAACTTAGTGAATCTCTTGAGTTAGGAACAATCCTTTGCAAGAATGTATGATTCTTACACTTCTTTGGGATTGTTTGGCTTGTAATTTTATTTGATCTAGCCCTAAAGTTGTGTAGGCTTGGACCCCCATAGATTCCCCTTTTTGAATGTTTGATAGTATGTAAGATGTGGAATTTTGTGACTGTATAAAATTGGTATAATCTCAAGCTTGATCTCTTGTATTCCATATTTAATTTCATATCCTGCATCAGTCCTTAGGAGCCCGTGAGAAGTTACAGCATATTTTAGATGATCCCCAAAGCTCTACAGATGTTACCTACAAGTCTTGGACAAAGGAGAATTATTAAGTTATTGCATGGTTATTGAATGTATGGATTCCTCGATTAGCCACTTAGTGATGTTTTTATCCTCGGCTAAAGGCATTTGGTATATGCTTCATGATATGTTCTCAGAATCTCAGAATTTTTCATGGGTATTCCAGCTTATCCAAGAACTTGGTCGGTTCCAACAAAACTCATGATCATTAAAAGATTACTATTCGACGCCGGGGTATGTGGGATGAGTTGAACCTGTATCAACCTCTTCCTTCAAAATGTAAAGAGGATCATGAACATGCTTATAAGCAACGAGATGATACTCGTATCATGCAGTTCCTAGCTGGGTTGAATTTCGATTATCTTCATGTTCGAGATCAGGTTGTTATGCAGGATCCTCTTCTCCCATTGACGACAGTCTATGCTATGTGTCAGCGCGCTACTGTCTCTACTCTTCCTTCTCATTCATTTATGCCACCAGAGCGTTCGGCACATCTTACTGGCGATCAGTCCTCTCTTAGCCTTCGGGTACCATCCTTGAGTTCATGGCGCATTTCTGATTTTGGTGGTCGTGGTAGAGGCCACAAGGGCGATCGCAGTCGTGGCGGTCGTAGTCTTCACGATCATGGTGGACGTGGACGAGGACGTGATGGTTTCCACATTTGTTCACGTTGCGGTGGAACTGATCACACCGTTGATTATTGTTGGCAGCTCCATGGTCGTCCTATGCATGTCACTGCTTCTCTTGCATCCACAGTTGCTCCTAAGACAGTCTTCCACCCCGACAGCTGAGCAGTCTACTTGAGGGAAGTCTCTCATCATTTCTCGAGTTGCATATGATGCCCTTATGTGGCTTCACGTTCATAATATTCATGAGCCATCTCACACAGCTTCGGCCTGGTCAGGTACTGCTCTTCTTGCGCCATCCTCTCCTACCTCCTAAGTCATAGACTTTAAAGCTTCCTCCCATATGACTGGTAAGTCTCAATTCTTTTCCTCTTGTTCTCCTTCTCTTCACACTTAGTATGTCACAGTCGCAGATGGAATCCAAACTCCCATCTCTAGGATTGGTTCCATCCCCCTTTCTTCTTCCTTGTTTCTGTCCTTGGTATTGCATGTGCCTTGTTTTCCATTAAACTTATTGTCTGTTAGCCCTCTTACTAAATCATTAAATTGTTCCATTACACCTTCCCTTCTTATTGTTTGTTTCAAGACCTACAGACGAAGAGAATGATTGGTGAGGGGCATGAGCGATGAGGCGTTTATCTTCTCGATAATACACCCGTTGCCGTTTCTAGCACCCTTTCTCGAGATTGAGAGTCCATGACTCGGTAGCATTACCGCTTAGGCCACCCATCAATAGCTAGATTGAGAAATTTATTTCCCGCCTTATCTGTCACTAAACTATTATACTGTGATATTTGTGAATTATCTAAACATCATCATGCTACGTTTCCTCCTAGCTCTTATAGGAAGAAATCTCAACATTTTGTTCTAGTTCACTCGGATGTCTGGGGACCAGCTTCGGTTACCTCCACTTTTGGATTTAGATATTTTGTTACCTTTATTGATGATTATTCACACATGACTTGGATTTATCTTTTGAAATCTAAAAGTGAAGTGTTTGATGCATTTAAAGTATTTTATCATGAAGTGTGCACTCAATTTCAATGTTCCATCAAAACCCTCCATTCTGATAATGAAGGGGAATACATGTCCACTGCCTTTCTGTCCTTCTTGCAGGAACATGGTATTTTGTCTAGGACGTCGTGCGCTCGCGCACCTCAACAAAATGGTATTGTATAGCGAAAGAATCGTCATCTTCTTGAAGTTGCTCGCACTCTTCTGCTTGGTATGCACCTACCTAAACATTTTTGGGGTGATGCTCTTCAAATTGCTACTTTTCTTATTACTCATATACTCTCCCATATCCCGTCTTACAAATCTTCATTTACTATATTATATCCTCATGATAATTCATTTCCTCCACCACCTGAAGTTTTTGGTTGCACATTCAAATTTTGGATGGAAGTAATGATAAACTTAGCCCCATGGCAATTAAATGTGTCTTTCTAGGGTATATTCGGAGTCAGAAAGGATATAAATGTTTTGAACCATTGACTCACAAGAAATGTCTCTGTTGATGTAACCTTATTTGAGGATATTTCTTTTTTCTCAGCTCCAGGTCGATCCCTCTATGAACCATCCTCTTGCGAGTAAGGGGGAGTATGACTCATATCCTCTTCTTCTTTCAACTAATGATCATGGAGAAACTCCTCTCCCCACCGTTCAGCATCCTATTGGTGATTTGGCTGACCCTAAGCCTTTGTGGGTGTATCATCATCGAGATAAATCTTTACACGCTCAACCATTCACCTTTTCACTTACTTTGGATGTTGTCTCAGTGACTCTCTTACCTCAAGTTTAGATCTCCTCATTGCCTTGCGCAAAGGGTCACAATCTTGTACTCAACACCCCGTTAGTAATTTCATTTCACGTGATCATCTTTCACCATCTTTTCAGTCGTTTGCAGCTTCCCTTTCATCACAGATTATTCTTCAGTCTCTCTCACATGCTCTTTAAAGTCCCAACTGGATGAAGGCGAAGATAGAAAAAATGTCCACTTTTGAGAAGAATCATACTTAGGACCTTGTGCCACTTCCTTTAGCACATAAACCTGTTGGATGTCGATGGGTTTATACGATCAAGTTTCTTCTAAACGGCTCCATTAATCGCTATAAAGCCTGTCTTGTTGATAAGGGATTACATACAGACTCATAGTGTGGATTACTTTGAGACATTCTCTCCGGTGACTAAGCTTAATTCGATTCGCGTTGTGATCTCCTTGGCCGTTAATTTATCATGGCCCTTATTTCAACTTAATGTTAAGAATGCATTTCTCCATGGGGACATTTCAAAGGAAGTCTACGTGCATCAACATCCTGGCTTTGTTGCTTCTCACAACCCTGCGCTTGTTTGTCAGTTGAAGAAGGCTCTTTATGAACTCAAACAATCCCCACGTGCATGGTTCGAAAAATTCAATCAGGCTCTCTTAGAGTTCAGCTTTGTTTGTAGTCATGCCGATCATTCTCTCTTTATATGTCGTTGATCGACGGGCATCATAGTTCTCATTGTCTGTGGATGATATTAATATTATTCTGTCCGGTAGTGATTCTGTTGGAATGAAGGAGGTAAAAGTATTTTTGAAGACCAAGTTTGAGATCAAGGATCTTAGTCCTTTTCGCTACCTCCTCGGAATTGAAATTGGTCACTCATCATCCGGATTGGTCTTGTCACAGTGAAAATACGCGCTCGATCTTCTCATGGAGACCGGCATGTTAGGGTGCAAGCTCACTACCACTCCCATGGATACTACACAGAAGCTTCAAATAGATAATGGTGCTCTCGTTACTGATCTCGGCTTATTTACCTGACTATTACTTGCTCAGATCTCTCATTTGCGGTGAGCGTTGTTAGCCAATTCATGCAAGCTCCCCGTACTTCTCATCTCATGGTTGTCTACCACATACTTCGGTATCTAAAATCAGCCCCGAGTCTTGGCCTTCGCTTTCAGTTGCATTATCATCTTCATCTTTCTAGTTATTCCGATGCTGATTGTGCAGGTAGTACTTATGATCGTCGCTCTACATCTGGCTTTTGTACCTTCCTAGGTGGCAATCTTATAACATGGAAGAGCAAAAAGCAACCAGTTGTTGCTCAGTCCTCAGCTAAAGCAGAATATTGTGATATGGCTCATGCAAAGTGTAAGCTCGTGTGGCTTCGCAACCTTCTTGAAGAACTTGGCTATCTTCCTTCAGATCTTATTCCTCTTCACTGTGGCAACCAAGCGATCATCCATATTGCTCGTAACCCGGTTTTCCACAAGCGAACCAAGCATATTGAGATCGACTATCACTTTATTCGGGAGAAAGTAGCTTCTAAGGAAATCATCACCCCTTTTATTCGATCTGAGGATCAACTTGTTGATGTTCTTACAAAGTCCCTGAGTTGAGATGCTCTTCATCGTGTTCGTGACAAGTTGGCCATGACCAACATCTATGCTCCAACTTGAGGGGGAGTATAGAGAATGTTAGTGTATAGTAGTGGCCCTTGGCCCTTTTAGTGTAAGTGCATTTGCATACTTTCCTCTTCTCCTACGATGTACTATATGCTCTATTATAATAAAATATTGTGTTAGGATATGCAAGCCTAACACAACATCTTTCCCCAACTCTCCTCCTTCCCTCTCAATCTTCTCCTCTTTTCTTCACATTATAATCATCAAACCATTACTTGGAGTGTATTAAAGACTTTCAGCCTATTAGCCTTATCAAGGACCCTTATAAGATCCTCATGAAAATCCTTGCTACTAGATTTCGGGCTATCATTGGTCGATTGTTCTCTAGTGAACAAGGAGCTTTTGTGGAAGCTAGGCAGATCCTGGACAGTCCATTGATCGCCAATGAATATCAACTCTCAACATGGGGAAAGGAAAAGTAGTGTGGTTTGTAAGCTTGATTTGGAGAAAGCTAACAACCACGTGAATTGGTCTTGCTTGGATTATTTATTAAGAAGAATGGGGTGCAGGGTTAAGTGGAGGAGGATTTCGGAGTGTGTAAGTTCGGCCAAGTTCTCGGTACTTGTAACTGGTTCGCCTCAAGGTTTCTTTAAATCTTCTAGGGGCCTTAGGCAAGGAAATCCACTATCCCCTTTCCTTTTTGTTGTCGTGAGAAAGGCGTTGAGTAGATTGTTGTCTAAGGGAGTAAGAGTTGGTCTCTTTAGTGGATTCAAGGTGGATAGGGGAGATTTCCAAATTTTGCATCTCCAGTTTGCAAATAACATGATTCTTTTTTACAATGTGAAAGTGTCCCAAGTTGATAATCTTCAAAAAGCCATCTTTTTCTTTGAAGTGGTGTCAAGCCTCTCAGTGAATCTCCTTAAATCTTAGGTTTGAGAATAACGATGCTCGAGGAGGATGTTGCTTCTTTGGCTTGGATTTTTGGGTGCAAGGTGGGCTTGTTCCCTTCTTCTTATTTGGGCCTTCCATTGTGCAATGGAAAGTTGAAGAACCACCCTTGGGACCCAGTGATTGAAAAGGTTTGAAAGAAAGCTATCTGTTTGGAAGGGTAAGCTCGTCTCTGGGAGGAAAAATTGTTCTTATTAAAGCGGATCTCTCCAATCTTCCTTTATACTTCATGTCTCTCTTCAAAAGCTCGAAAAGTGTGCTCAACAAGTTGGATTGGCTTCGAAGGGATTTCTTATGGAAAGGAGGAGAAGCTACGAAGAAATTTCATCCTATAAAGTAGGATGATGTTTGCAGACCTGAGGATGGGGGAGTGGGAATTCACAACTTAGGTTTCATGAATGAAGCGCTTTTGGGGAAGTGAATTTTGAGGATTGGGTCGGAAGAGGGGGGGTTACAAAAATAATTAGTAGAAATTTTGGGGTGGAGAGGGAGGAGTGGTGCGCGAAGTGCATTCCTTTATATAGAGGGCCAAGTGTTTGGAGATCTATTCTTGAGTCTTAAAGATTCTGTGATTAGTGGGGTGGGTTTTGTGGTGGGCAATGGCTCTCGGTTTGGATTTTGGATGGATGCTTATAGCTCTATCCAAGACCAGCTCAAGTGGTGGTGGACCTTGACTCCTATGTTGGTTGTTACTATTCGCATTAGGATTTAGAGGGAGTATGGTCTCCTCTTTTCCGAAGATCCCTCCAAGAGGATGAGTTTGGAGACTTGGTGGCCCTCCTCAATCAGCTGTCGGGGGTTTCTCTCTCTCGGGATCATTCGAAATCAAGAGAGTTTTTGGTCAGATCCCTCTATCATCAGATTACAGGTGGGGCACCAGTCAGTACCAAGGCTCAAACCTTTTTTACTTGGCAGCGTTTGCGTGGCTCATGGGCTGGAATAGAGTTCTTTCCATCAGCAATTTGAGAAAGGGGGGTGTTGTCTTTGAGAATGTGAGCTCCTTGTGCAGGAATGACAAAGAAACAGTGAATCATCTCTTTACTCACTGTTCATATGCAAGGGAAATTTGAGTCAATTTCTTCAGGCACTTTGGCGTTTCTTGGGTTTTGCCTTCGTCCATTGTCAACCTTTTTGAACAATGGCATGGAAGCGGTTTGGGTTTAGCTGTTGATAAGAGGTGGATCAATGCAGGCTGTACCTTTTGGCAGGTTTGCAGGCTCTCTGGCTTGAGAGAAACAACAGATGCTTTTGCAATTTGAGTGGTTCTCCTAAGGGGATTTTCCTTAAAGCTCTCTCTAATGTTTTTGAGTGGGATATAATCGTGCCTTTGTAGGGGTTTTCGATTTCTTTGTGGCCTGTGCTCTAGGCTTTTTGTTTTGTATTCTTTTAGGCTTTGCCGTTCTCTTAATAAAGTTATCATCCTTAGGAAAAAAAAAAATTAGAGCATAGGAGCACCCCATGAAGTACATTCTCTACGTATGGTCCATCCATGATAGTTCCCAAAAGATGAATAAACTAGGTCAAGTTTGTAATGGCCTCATCAGTACAAAACGAAATCCGACCACAATGTCAATGTTTTGGGGGTTGAGGATCAAATAGTTCCAACTGACAGAAAAAGAAATAGAAGTTACAAGGGGGATGATTAGAGAGTGACAAACGGAATTTTTATGTTGTGGAGGCTTCGTGTGAGGTAGTGTAGGAAATGAAACATAGCCTAGGACGGCTATTTATGGTTATTTTTTGTGGTTGGATGGGTGTTGAGAGACATGAAAAATGGACTAGGACAGTTATGTATGGTTATAATTTGCATGGTTGGCTGGGTGTTGAAGGACATGAATCTTGCATGACCAAGTTATTCAATAACAGTAACAGTGGTCATAACGGCCAGTCTCATGGCTTTACGATACAGTCCACAATAGCTGACATATTTTCTTTAAGAATAAAAATAGGAAAAATATTGGAAAATTCAGAAAAATGGGAGGATTCCAAAATCCAAATATATATATGATGGTATAATGGACCATTCTTTGATAAGAATGTTGTCTCGAGCTGCGTAATGATACTATTAACTTGAGACACTGAGATTGACTCTAAAATTCCTATATTTAATATTCTAAATATTTATAATGAGTAACATCGATATAAATAAGATTATATGAGTACTGATGAGTGACGACACAATTATATAATAAATCACAACTATAATGTATGAATCAAGACAAACAGAAAATCAGAAATAGGCAGTTCATTTACCCAAAAAAAAAAAAAAAACTAATAAATCATAAGTCAACTTAGAACTTGTAAAGCATAAGTGATATAAATACGCAAACATTACTTACCAATCAGTAGGGATTCATCCCACTAATGCATATCCCTAATCAATTTACACCATTTTCATCAAGAAATTTGAAGAAAATATTAGCACAAAATTCGGATTAATAGTGTTAGGCCGATTTAGATACGCTGAAATGGCCCCAAAATAGCATAAAATGCATGCAATCCGTGGGATTCATCCCATTAATGCATATCCCGGATCAATTTACACCATTTCCCTCAATAAATTTGATGAAATTTTTAATATAAAATTCAGATGGATAACATAAGTTTGGGCACACTACAATGGCTCCAAAATGCCCGAACTTCATCAATCCATAGATTCATCCCACTAATGAATATCCCTAATCAATTTTAAATCATTTCCCTTAAGAAATAGGAGGGGAAAAATCTTGTTACTATTCATCCCCAAAATGCCTCAAATAGGCCAAAAATACCTGTTACTCACTGATTTGGTCCATGCATATGTAGATATAAACTCCATACATGTTACTCATCAATTTAAAAGCCAAATATTTTTACATAAAACAATAAAAGAAGAAAATTGTGGAAAATTATTTTAAAATAGTGAATATATATATATATATATATATATATATATATATATATATATATATATATATATATATATATAAATTATGCAAATATGCCCAAATCAAACAAAAATCTAGTAAGATTCTGGTTCATACCATGTTGAATCAACACAAATGCAGAAAGAACAACAAAAAATGGAAGGTTTACCTTATTTCAATTTTCCCCAAAACCAGCTCAGGACAAATCAAGCTCAAATAAAGTAATTTAGTTTTTAAAAATATGAAAGTGCATAAATTGCAAGCATGGTGGTTACTGAATCACATCAAGACATATGAAATACAATGTCCACTTCACTATAATAATTGTTGGCATTGCCTATTAACCACATCTAACACAAAAGTAAATGTAACCTTCGAAACAACACTTCATGTTATAACATAATAAGCATCATGAGGTTCAAAGACTTCAAATGCTTCTACGATTCAGGGAATGCATTTCTTACAACTTGTTCAAAAGGAAAGAGTTAGCACCTGAGCAAACTGCAATTGATGGCCCAGAACTTCAAGTGTAACTGCTGAAGTGTTTGAAGAATTATGCCTGGAGAGGAAACTCAAGCTGTAAGTTTGACAAAAGATTAAAATAAATAAATTTATAAATTTTTAAAAAATAAATAAATAAATAAAAACCTTCGACATTGAAATAGGATCGCAAAAGACTTCACCAATCAATATTATTCACTAAAAAAAAAAAATTTGCATGAATATGAAGTAAAAAATGTAGCCCAAAAAAAAAGTGACAATGAAATCATCATGTGAGGTTTCTAACCACCTCAAACGGAACATTTTAACCATTCAGATGATGAGTATATATACAAAAGATGTTTGGTATACAAATCATACATGACAAAATGAAGCCAGTTCATCATTATCTAAGCCTTATCCCACATGTCACACGTGTGGTCTAGTGGGCCAACTAGGGTTCATGTGTGATTTGGTTTGTTTTCTAGGCCTAAACATGTGTTGGGTCAAGTCTTAGGCCCATGGGTTGACGTACAACAATAACTTAAAGGGTGAAGGGCATACTTCCAATTTAAATTAATTAGTGAAGCCCTAATCTAATAAAGAATAGAGGTGGGGGCGTTGGAGGCTTTTTTGCAGTCCCTTGTTTCACCCCCATCACACGTTTAACAGCCTGGTATCAGAGTGTCGTCGATCAAATACTTAGTCTCATCTCCCTTTTCTCTTGTTCCTTCTTCTTTCTCTTCTTCTTTCTTCTTGTGGTGGAACCCTAACGTATTTGGGGCTGATCAAACCTAAATGCATTCCGTCATTGTACCACCACTAGGTGTACTCATGTTCTGTGAGTGTGTGAGGCCCACTTTCATATTCTATCACTATGATGATCAAAGTGGGCCATCATGCATCTATACTTAGTTTCTTTTTTCTTATTTTTTTACTTTTTTCTTTTTTCTTTTTTCTTTTTTCTTTTTTCTTTTTTCTTTTTTTTTTGGAGCATTAAAGAGAAAAATTTTAATAAAAGGAAAGGCCAAATCAGAATATACAAAGGAGAAACAAACTGTACAACCACCCAAAACACTTATAAATCAGCCCAGCATTCTAGAATAGATGCTATAACCTTCGCTACCAAAGCTTGGTGAGATATGAAGAGAAGGGTCAGATTTAAAGACAATAGGGAAGTTGTTGATGACCAAGATTGGAGATCAAGTGTATAAGTGAACGACGTGAAGCAAGTAATGTTCCCAATTGATCGTATTCGTGGATATATGTCATCTTGAAGTGCATGTTTGGTAAGATTAAGTTGAAAAGTTCTTCCCCAATGTGTTCGATTTCTTTATTTCTCTGAATATGGATGTCAAGAATGGAACCAAGAATAATCTATTGTCTCCATCTAAGTCAATGAATCTACAAATCACATCAACCAAACTTATGAAGCAAATTACCTACATCTACAATGGGTCACATCTGCATAAGTTTTTTATTTACAGCCTACAGGTAAGAGAAAGTTAAAATATTTGACTTGCCCCAAGTCTACAGGAGATGCCCAAATTAGAGCATTGTTGTGGAATAGTATGGAACGTCACATCAGTGCAAATGTTATCTTCTTCAAGACAGTCAAAGAAATGTGGGAAAACTTGAGGGAGATGTATTCGGGTGAGAAGAAATTAACCCATATTAATGAGTTACTCCAAAATATTTTTTTCTTCAACAGGGAGATAAGAGTATAGGAGAATATTACTAAGCCTTAAAAGGTATGTGGGAAGCAATGTTTGAAGCAGTGTTGTCATGTGCAACCGCATAAGCGCATATCCATATGCAGATTGCATATGTAATCATGGCACATATGCAATCACATATGTGGCATATGCGATCGCACATGCAATCACATACAGCATATGCAATCGCATATTGGCCATGCCACATTAAATTATTTTATTTTTTTTCAAAAACAAAAACTTTTTGCCTATAAAAAAGCTTCCAAACCTCCTCCATTTGCAATATTCTCACCTCAAAACTCTCTTTCTTCTTTTGTTACATTTCTTAATTCCAAGTTCTCTCTCTCTCTCTCTCTCTCTCTCTCTCTCTCTCTCTCTCTCTCTCTCTCTCTCTCTCGGAAGCTGGAAGATCAAGATTCAAGCACTTTCAAGTTCCAAGAAAGATAGCTTGTTGATTTTCTACAATAATAAATAAATACCTTGTTGATTTTGTTGTTACTTCTTACTTGTTAACTATTTTGTTGAATGTTGATGACTTGATGTTTAATTCAGTTTATTTTTCTCAAATGTATTTTAAATATGTAAAATTAGTTATCTATTAACTTAGGAAAGTTCCCCTTAGTTTCATATATCTTTTTAATTTATTTTTAAATTTTTCCCTATTATTCAAATTTTTTCATTTTTCAAAAAATAAAATATGCGGTCACATATGTGATCGCGCGCTCGCATATGCGCATACATGATCACATATGCAATTCGACAACATTGGTTTGAAGTATCAGCATCACTACAAGTTTCGCTAGCTAGGGATACAAAAACTATATCGATATCGTCAATAATATCGCCGATAACGGGAAATATGGGGAAACACGAGAAAAATGGAGGAATTTTTTAGTGAAACTTCAAGAGATGCTAAAATACACATTTACATATTTATGAATCAAAAAATTGAAAAAGAATGCATACATAATAAGTTTCCATTTAATGGGAGACTATAAGCATGTGCAGTCGTAAGATATCAGTCCAACTATCCCATCCATCTCATCTATCCATCCAACCATCCCATCTATCCACCCAACCATCCAACCTTCCATCCAAACATCCATCGAAATTTCAGAATATCGACAACACATGATATTTCATTGAGAAATCATCAATTATTAGAAACGAAATGAAAGATTATGGTCTCCTTATTGCCCATGTTGTGATAACAATAATATCATGATATTATCGGTATTATTATCGACAAATTGAACATTGCATAAAACCATGCACCCATAAAAATTTTAAATTGGAAATTTTTTTAATAAACGGATTTTTGTTGATATCAATACATTACAATATTATCGAAATATCATCGATACATTGGCGATACGATGCTTGGAATTTACACAATAAAAAATATTGGTGATATATTGGTGATATGAATACGTTGGCAATACAAGCAACACTTGAAATTTACACAGTCAAAAATATTAAAGATATCGATACATTGGCGATACTTAGTGATACATTGCCAATACCTGGAATTTCTTATACTACCAATGTTATCGGTATCGCCGACCTAAAGATACAAATAATATCGAGGATATTTTGATAATATCAAGGATTCTTCAAATAATGGTGGGAAAAACTAAATGTGTAACAACCATTGTCGATAAATTGTGAGACCATGTGACGATAGAGGGAGCAATTCCGTTTTGGTAAATTCCTCTCTACAATTCGTCTTGTGTTTGAGCACGTGAGAGCTCAGATCCTTGGAGGTAATGAGATTTCATCCGCCATGGAGAAATTTACCCGAATTGAGCATACTAGTATAAGTGGACAAAGTTCATCCTCATTTGATTGGTTTGCATTTGTGTCTGCATCTGGCAGAGGAGATCATGATATGCCAAAACGGTTACGTATCGGCTGTTACGGTCGATACGTAACGGTAACGGGGGTGACCGTTACGCGTTTCGGGGCCGTAACGGCCGATATGATTTTTTGTACTCGTATCGGCCGTTACAAGGCGTAACGGCCGTTACGGACAGTTACAGGCCCGTATCGACCTTTTTCCATTTTAAGCTTTGTTTCTGCTCTTTTTTTTTAACCTCTTGCTTCCAAACTGTTTCTCACTCCTTTTATTACTAATTTCGACCAACCTTGGCTGAGTATTTGAAATAAAAACACATTATATTACAGATTTTCTTGAATCAAAGCTCGGTGGGCCATTTTTTAGAAATTCGTCAAAAATAGGTATTTATACTTTTTTTAATATGTTTTGTTGTTTTAATCATACCATATGATGTGTTAATCATAGTAAAACTTGTTAATGTGCATTTTACAGATTTGGGGTGCCATTTAATATTTTTTTTTATATTTTTTCTATTTACGCATAAATTTTGGCTCCTTTTTTAAAAATTCAAAAAATTAATTTTTAATGGTTGTATTGTTGTTTTAATCATGTCGTTTGATGTGTTAATCATAGTAGAACATGTTAATGTGCATTTTACAGATTTGGGGTGCCATTTTATATTTTTTTCTATTTACGCATTTATTTTGGCCCTTTTTTTGAAAATTCGAAAAATCATTTTTTAATGATTCGTTTGTTGTTTTAATGATGTCATATGATGTGTTAATCATAGTAGAACATGTTAATGTGCATTTTACAGATTTGGGGTGCCATTTTATATTTTTTTCTATTTACGCATGAATTTTGGCCCCTTTTTCTAAAATTCGAAAAATCAATTTTTAATAGTTGTTTTGTTGTTTTAATCATGCTATATGATGTGTTAATCATAGTAGAACATGTTAATGTGCATTTTATAGATTTGGGGTGCCATTTTATATTTTTTTCTATTTACGCATTTATTTTGGCCCTTCTTTTGAATATTCGAAAAATCATTTTTTAATGATTCTTTTGTCATTTTAATGATGTCATATGATGTGTTAATCATAGTAGAACATGTTAATGTGCATTTTATAGATTTGGGGTGCCATTTTATATTTTTTTTATATTTTTTTCTATTTACGCATTTATTTTGGCCCTTTTTTTGAAAATTTGAAAAATCATTTTTTAATAATTCTTTTGCTGTTTTAATGATGCCATGTGATGTGTTAATCATAGTAGAACATGTTAATGTGCATTTTACATATTTGGGGTGCCATTTTATATTTTTTTCTATTTACGCATGAATTTTGGCCCTCGAAAATAATTATAATCACCTAAATGTAAGATATTTCCATATTACATTCATTCTAATATATCTATTATTGATAGTAGATAGTTAGAAAATTAAATATATGAATTTTGTAGTCAAATTCAGGTTATCTGGTTCATAAATTCATCAGACAGTCCGATACAACTTCTGACCAAAGAGTGGACCGTTACACCACCATAAACATGTTCCAATTTATAAATGAATGCATATTTGGAATGCTTAGAATATTCCGGATTTAATCCATATTTTTTCATATTTTTTTGGCAAAAAAAAAAAAAAATTTGCGCCATTATGAGCCGTTACGCCCCCGTATCGCCGTTACGCCCCCATATCCGTATCGGTTTCGGAGGGCACCGTTACGCCAACCAATACCGATACGGGACACCTTTGAGGAGATGGGAGAATTCAAAGTGGTCGTAGTTGTGGAGAACGGTTGAGTGGAAGAATTATGAGGGAGGTCGTTTTGGAGGCAGGAGTACATAGGATGGTCACATTACAGATTTTAGTAGCAGTTATGCAATGCCCACCACATGTATATATAATAGGGCTCACACCCCCTCTTCCTATTACTCCCTTTAGCTCACAAGTCCCACATATTCCAACCCTCACGTCTAGAGAGAAGAGAGAGAGAGAGAGGACGTCCCACCATAAGGATGCCCATCCCGTCTCCACGCCCATCACGTGGACGCCTCCACCTTGCTCGTGTGGTTCTCCTCGATGTCATGGTTTGTGTAAACACCCTTCTCCCTTCGAGTTCAACCTAGGGTTTCATCTAAGGCTAAGGTGAAGAAACCCTTTAAGCTTATATACAATTCTAGCTAGTTTTCTCTTAAGACTTGGGAATTGTTTTCCTTGATTAATTGCTTGTTGTTTTAATTCATAAAACCCTTGCTAATTCTCTATTTTATTGTATTTAATTGCTGTAAATTTGGTGATGATTGATTTAATCCATGATTGGATGAGATTTGATAGAGAATTGAACTATGAATAGGCATAAACCCTAACTACATAATGTTGGGTTCATAAACTATGAAGATATGTTGATGGAAACCCCATCTAGGGTAGGCGTATGGTGCTTAGATTGAAGTCCTATGATGATGGATCTTATGGGAACGTGTAGATCTTATGGGAACGTGTAGATCAGCGAGTTAACGCATTGTGATGAGAGATCTATAGGGATGCTATATGTTGTAGTTTGGATTGGCCTATTTGTTGTGTTGTTTGTGAGTGGTTTAATGGTGTTTAATACGAGAAATATATGATATTATGTTGCTGGAATTTTTTATTAATATGAGAATATTACATGTTTCGATGTATGAACATGGATTCAAGGATAGAATCGTGTTTATGATGGAACTATGTGGAAACTATGAACGTTTCATTATGAATATCATGTGTTGATGGACATGGCATGCCCATTTGATGATGTGATGACAGACTAATGTATTTTGAATGCCACGTCACAAGGAAACTACTCATCCCATGTGTTTTGGAACCATGTTATGGAATTATGAAAACCCATGTGGTTTATGTTGTTGAATTGATATGGAATATCCATATGCATGGATTATTGTGAATTATGGAGGATCCAATGGTTGGATTGTTTCTTATGGTGGATCCATGAGTGGATGATGATGAATTAGAGCAATGTGTAGCATCACACTTAGGGCATGCTCATCCCTCCATGAATGGTAGTCCTGTGAGAGTAACGACTATCTTAGGGTGTGGTAGACCATGGAATGGGGTGAGGTGGTGACTTGTTAAGTGTGGGCATTATTAAACCGGTTGGATGCTAAACTGGATTAATTAAAGGATGGGACCAGTGTTCGAAATATCGGCATCGCATTATGTATCGCATCCTTGGGATACAAATACATATCGGTTATCGCATGGGATATATTGTTTGTATCGGTAATTTATCACACTTTTTGGAAAACATGGGGAAACATAGGGAAAATGGTTGATTTTTTCAATGAAACTTCAGGGATTATTAAAAAAAAAAAAAAAAAAAACTTAATACACACTTTTAAATCACAACATTTCAAAAAAGTTCACATAATAGGTTTCCTTTGTATAGGGTCCTAAGCTATACATTGTCTGACTGAACTAATACAATTATATTCAAATTGAATGCATAGCATTTAGAGTGTATGTGATGATCATTTCATCAAACACTCCTAAATACTTCGAAATTAGTCTTAATTGATAGTTGGTTGAAGGGAAATTTCGATATGTATATATATATATATATATATATATTTACGAATTTTTAATTAAAAAATGATTTTTATTTTTCGAAAATTGACAATGATTTAACAAGTGTTTGCGATGATCATTTCATCAAATACTCCTAAATACTTTGAAATTAGTCTCAATTAATAGCTGGTAGATGGAAAATTTTGAAAAAAAAAAAAAAAAAAAACATGTAGAACATGAAGAACCAATGGATATCGAAATCAAAGCTCCAACTCCATGATTTTTCATGCAAAACATGAAGAACTAATGGATTTGTAACAATTTGACATTGATTTAACATAATTTCAACAAAAAAAGGGATCGGTAATTGAAAATGCTCATCGAATCGAACATGTGGGATATATCGGAACTACTTGTGCATATCATATCGCACAGGTGGGATACAACATATATCGTGGGATATATCGGCCGATATCGTCGATATTTAAAACATTGGATGGGACTAATCATGCATTCACTTACCCCTTGGGTGATACAATGGAAAGTGGTGGGTTCATCGTTTCCAGTTGTACACTATCTAATGGAAGTCGTGATTAGGGGATACTCACTTCCTTAGTTGGGTATTCAGAGCGTGTGAAGTCGTAATTGGGGATTTCCCACTTCGCATGTTCTGTATACTCTGGTGACTGGTGGCTATTAAGAGCGTGTGAAGTCGTAATTGGGCTACTCCCGCTTCAGCGTCTTATCTAATCAGGGACCCTTGATCAAAGCATGCATATCTTGCATCGCATTAATCAAGATTTTCTTATGGATGTTTTGTTTTGTTATTATATATGAATTGCATGTCCTATTATTGTGGTAATCTTAATGGGATGCCCTCACGAAGTTGAACCTAGGCAACTCATTCCTTTTGTTGGAAAAACAACCATAGGTTATGCGGTGATGATCCATTAAAGGAACCCAAACCTTGAGGAGAGGATTATGAAGGCTCATGGCAACAAATGGCAGACAATGAAGCCGATGTGGCTTAAACAAGAACCATTTACTTTATTTTATGTTGCTTTTCTTGGATTAGTTGATTTGGATTTGAAATTCTAATAAGTCCCCAATGGAGGGCAGAACTTGGACTACATTATTTGGTTTGATTGAACACTTGGTGAATGGAACTTAGAGAAGCTAATGAAATAAGATTTATTTTCCGTCATTTATGCTATGAATACCATGAAATTATGAGAATGTAAGGAATATGCAGGTTTACACCCTTGGCAAATTCAAATTAACACCTAGGAACTCGGCCTTTTGTGTTATCCACGAGAATCGAAATCTTGGGGCATTACAGAATAGTATCACCAACATCATCTATCTATTTATTTATCCGCTCGTGTATCCATCCCTTCACTTGATTACTCAATCATATCCAATGTTCGAGTTATCGGCAAGAAATCGATAATATCGCCGATATTATCGATGTCGCCAGACCAGCGATACCAAAACCCCAATATTTTGTTTCTCTTCTGGATGTCATCGATATTTTCGATATTATCGGCAAGATTTTCGGATCACTGGCCAAATCAGTCAACTACCCTGTAGATTTAGATAAAATAGGCAAAACAAATGCGGTGTTTTCGGCGACATTAGGCGACGACCCTCTTACCATTCCAAAAATTCGAAAAAAATATATAGAAAAAAAAAAAAAAAAAAAGCTCTCTTACCTTTTTACTCAAGATCTACCTAAAGGAGTGGCCTTCGACTGGATTTGATTGGCCAATCGCGGTCAACAACGCCGGATCTTTCACAAGTAAGAAAAACCTAAAACCCCTTTTTTCCTTCTAATGGAATTGCTTTGAAAGGAAACTAGATTTCCACCTAGGCTTACGGGGATTTGATTTGGGATTTGAAAAAAAATATGAATTTGGGGAGAGATTTTTGGGAGTTTTAACAGAAAAAGCATTGAAATTGCCATTGCCGTTTGCGGGTTTACCAAAAAAGAGGACTCTTTTGTTGAACTCTCTCGACCTCTCCCATCACTTATGAGAGTCGATTTGGCATGACTCGGGCTGCAGTGAAATGGTGTGACCCTTATGGTAGGGCCCAATTTGATGCATGTATTGCATATCCCTTCCGTCCATACATTTTTCCAGATCATTCTATGGAATGAGGAAAAAATTGAATTGGATCAAAATCTCAAGTAGACCATACTCTGAGAAAGAGTGCGACTTGAACCTCTACAGTTAAAAACTTCCTAAGGTCCACCGTAATGTTTCTTTAATGTTTATTTGTCATCCAACCTGTTTATAAGGTCATATAAACGTGGCTTAAAGTAAAATAATAAATATCAGGTTGATCCAAAACTTTTGTGACCCATTAGAAAGTTTTAATGGGGCAATAACCACTATTTCCTACGGCATGGCCCACTTGAGATTTAAATCTGATTTATTTTGGTATCATGCCCTAAAATGATTTTTAAAAACGTATGGATGGTGTGGATATACAATAAATACACCAAGGTGGGCCCCACCATAAGTGTTGCACCATCTTAGGTCAGGCCAGGCTGCACCTAATCCTCTACCTTTAAAAGTAAACGAATGATGGGGGAATCTGTAGGGCCCACCTCGATGTATGTATTGCATATCCACGTCATCCATCTTCTTTTACAACTTATGTTAGGGCATGGTCCAAAAAATGAAATTGATACAAGTTTCAAGTGGATCATGCCACAAGAAACAGTGGTCATTGATCTCCTACCATTAAAAACTTCCTAGGGTTCACTATAATGTTTATTGACCATCCAACCTATTGATAAGTTCATATAGACTTGGATAGACAAAAAAGAAAACAAATTTCAGCTTGATCCTTAATGTTTGTGGCACACAATTTTTATTGGTCAATAACGGCTATTTTGTGTTGAGTGGTACACCGTCTACCTAAAATTTTTATCTACTTTATTTTTATGACAATCCCTAAAATCATGTGGCAAAACAGATGGACAGCATGGATATACCATGCATACATCGAGGTGGGCCCTACTATCAAGGTTTCGTTCACATGGTTGGTTCTCTGTCGCAGCTGGGCGTGGACTAGGTAGCATCCCCGCCAGGACCTAGCTAGAGACAGATTGTCCTGTCAGGGGCACTGTGCGGCCCACCGTGATGATGTGTTTCATCTACACCGTCCATCCATTCTTTTTAGTTGATGAGCCCACAAATGAGGCAAATTAAATCCTCTAGTGGACTACACCACAAGAAACAGTAGGGATTGCATGCCTACCGCTGAAAACCTCTTGGGGTCCACAAAAGTTTTGGATCAATATGATATTTATGTTTTCCCTCCATACAAATATATGTGACCCTATGAACATGTTTGATGATAAATAAACAACACTACAGGCCCTAGGAAGGTTCCATACAGATCTATGTGACCCTATGAACATGTTGGATAATATTTATGTTTTCCCATTAAATGAAAACTTATTATGTAATGCAGTCTTTTTTGTAGTTTTTTATTCCTAAATATACAAATATATGTATTTAGGCATGTCCTGAAGTTTCACTGAGAAATTCTACTATTTTCCCCATGTTTCTTCCATTTTCCCCAAATTTCCGATTATCGGCGATATTATCAACGATAATGATATTATATCTTTATCTCCGGCCAGTGAAACTTGTAGTGATACCGACAACTCAAACATTAATCATATCTTGCCTAGTTGAATGCCCATCAATTCTATAACCCAAACATCAATAATAATTTATCACCAAATTTAGTCATTTATCTCGCCATTCAATCAACATTCCACCCATACGTCTGATCGACCGTACATGTATCCATCCGAACTTAAACCCATCCATTTGAATCTCATGATCCGTTATCTCTAATATCGATCAAGCATCTTTAATAATTATATGTCTATAATTATCTTTCTAAATCAATCGATTATAGGAGAGCCTCCGAGTTTGAGTATATGATTAGAGAAAGACCTCCATGGTAGGATGTTACCCTTGACTTAGTAAGAAACCTTGAGAGGGGTACCCCTATTAAAACCAGACCTAGCCCAATTCTAAAGATCTAAGGTTTGGTTGAGAATCATGGCGAAATTATTTAAAGCATTAAGGTGATCGTAGGGTAGATAAAAGAGTTCATGGATTGGAGTTATAGTTCTTCTACACTTTAGTTCTTCTACCTTACCCTTTCTGAATGGTACTTTCACTTGTAGAGTGTTGCATGAGAGACAGAATTCGCCGAGTTGACTAAGTGATGACAAGGCTAGTGATTAATTAGGCTTTAATGATCTGTAGCCAAATACCGAGTCATGGAAGAATCAGGGTACACAGTGGAAGCATGTTAGGCTCGAATCCAGAAAAATCTGTAGAACCAATTTTCGAGGACGAAAATTTTTGTGAGGTGAGTGGAGCGTGATGACCCCAAATTTTGATGGACACCAGAATGAATCAAAGATAATTAAAGACGAGAAATATATCGCAAGCACGCATTATAAATTTCAAGAGTAGCAGGAACGACTTCCTTTCGGTTGTTAAATCCAACGGTAAAGCATTTTTTAACACTCTTATCGTGCACCACATCGTTAGGGAGATGTTGACGAGAAAAGTTAAAGGGATTGAAGATTTTGTAAGCCATTCCCCTAGTTAAAGTCCTCTGGTCATTCCCTAGTAAAGAGGAAGCGACATGGGAGAGTGAGGATGATATTAGAGAGAAATGCCCTTAGCTTCTCGACATCGCACCTCGAGTAAACTTCAAAGACGAAGTTTGTTTTTAAGGGGGGTGGATTGTAACATCCTAGATGTTACCGTTTTAGCTTAAGTCTAGTATGTAGCCTGTTAGGTTTATTTCCCTAATTAACGTGAATTTTAACTTGATTTGTGAATAACTTTTTATCTATAATGATTTACATGAGGATTCTTTTATAAGATTTGTTTAGAAACATACCTAGAACCATTTGATTTCCCAAAAACCTCAAATCAAAAATAATTACAAAAAATGTCATCAACCTATACCCTTAATTTCTAGATCACATGCTTCCCATGATCCATTATCCCATACCTATTTAACATAAATGAACTGTACTTGTTGAATTTCAGCCCCTAGATCATAGTAGAAGTGGCCCAATTGTCAAATCGGCCCCTTAACCCTTGATTTTGGTGGTCATCATTAAGGAAAACTTGACCATTATCCATAGCCACTTATCCCCCATCTAGTGAACATCTTAGATCCCAAAGATCTTGGGCAAATTTAGAGAATTCATCATCTAAGAGTGGTTCTTGCATGATTAGGAAACTAACCCCCAAATTCACATTAAATTACTAATTAAATAATATGAGTTAATTTCAATTAAGTGGGCCCTAAGTTACCTATGTTCCCGTTGTCCAATAATGATAAAATTTTGAGTAATGGATTATATAGTGAGACTACAAGTTTTGGTGGAAAGAATGGACTCGAATCTACTAAAATTGTTCTTCCATGATGCCGATAACATATAAATCGTATCTTCTTCTTAACCTGGGGATATTTATGCATTCTCCTAAAATTTGTGTAGGCATGTTTTTGTTTATGTTAGATGACGATAGTGAGATAAACATATAGGCAACCTTAGATAGGCATGGGATAAAATTTTAAGTCGAACGGATCATGGGAACTATTTAATCAAGAAATCAAGGGTCTAGGTTAATGGCGTTTTCATAATTATTTCTGATTTGAGAGTTTTGAAAATTTTAATGGTTCTACATGGTTCTAGGCATATTTCTAAGCAAATCTTACAAAAAGAATCATCATATAAATCATTACGAATAAAAAGTTATTCACAAAACAAGTTAAAATTCTCGTTAATTAAGAAAAATAAACCTAACAGGCAACAGACTAGACTTAAGATAAAACATCAACATCCAGGATGTTACAGGTTATGGCCGCGGTCATGGTAAAATTAGCAATGTACTCATTATGGTCTCAATAACTACACAATTAATTCATGTTGGGATCTTATTCGTAAACTAGCTTGGGCAAATCACGTCCACTTTTTGGAAGATGGATCTGAGGGTTATATATCCAATCCAAGTCTATCTCCACCCATTCTAAGCCAAGTACTTTGGGTGACACAGTCACACTGTCTAAGGGAAGAGTATGCCAAGCTTCTAAAAGAATGTTTCACTCATGCCTCATCCTCCTCAATTACTCTTACTTAGTCTAGTATAATTTGACTTGTTTCTTTTGAGAGTATTCCTTGGGTCATTGACTTTGGAGCATCCGATCACATGGTCAGCAAGTGTAACGTGTTGTCTCAGCTAGTCTAATCTTCGTTTATTTCCTCTATAACATTAGCAGAAGATGCTTCAACCCATGTATTAAGGGTGGGTAGGACTCGTCCTACCCCAACTCTTTCGTTATCATTAATACTTTATATTCCTAAATTTCATTTGAGCTTATTGTCAATGGTAAACTAACTAAATTCTTAAACTGTTCTGTCAAATTCCATCCTTCCTATTATAAATTTCATAATCTAAAGATGGGCAGGATGATTGGAGGACATGAAGTGAATGGACTTTATGAGATGCATTACAGACAGATCTCTCCTCATTAGTGGCATTCCAAGCTTGGTCATCCATCCTTAAGTAGTTTAAAGAATCTTGTCCCATCATTGGCGTATGTCTAGGCTAGACTGTGAGGCTTGCAAGTTAAGCAAGCATCATAGTGTCATTTCCTCCTCATGTGGATAAAAAAGTGTTAAACCCTTCTATTTGATACATTCTTATGTTTGGGGTCCAGTTTATTTTACTGATTTATTTGATTTCAAATATTTTGCTATCTTTGTGGATGATTGTTCTAGAATGACATGGTTATACTCAATAAAGGATCGTTCTAAAGTGTTCTCTTGTTTTAAGGAATTTCATATGCAAATAGAAACTCAATTCAATGCAAAAGTGTGTTTCTGTGTTCAAACAATGCTAGGGAACATGTATCTTACGACTTTAACTCACTATCTGCTATCCCATGGCACTATTCACCAAACTTTGTGTGCACATACCATAACAAAATGGAGTAGCGGAACGTAAGAATCGACATTTACTGGGGTTGCTAGGACATTGTTGTTAAATATGATGGTTCCAAAAACATTTTGGAGTGACACAATTCCAACTACATGCTATGTAATAAATCCGATGCCTTCATC
The DNA here is from genome assembly GCA_037074715.1 of Magnolia kwangsiensis. Taxonomy (NCBI): domain Eukaryota; kingdom Viridiplantae; phylum Streptophyta; class Magnoliopsida; order Magnoliales; family Magnoliaceae; genus Magnolia; species Magnolia kwangsiensis. The sequence goes on from CM073579.1 coordinate 58,735,260, forward strand.
AATCTTAGATGGAAAATCTCATTTCTTTGTCTCATGTCCTCATAGTATAACATTTTCAGTTTCTCCCAAGGTATTTGGTTGTGTGTGTTTTGTATGTTAGTTTGACCATGTCACTGACAAATTTGAACCAAAAGCTTTAAAGTACATTTTTCATGGGTATTCTCATACCCAACAAGGATACAAATGTTATAATCTTGTTTACGAAACCGATGCTATATTCTTTGAACATACACTCCATATTTCTCTAAAGGAGGACACTCATTGCAATTTGAAGAAGGCTCTACTACTCCACCCACTATGACAAACACAACTTCTTTAATGGAGGAACATTCTGCAAGTATAGTCTAGACATTCAAAGAGAGGAGATAAGAGTGCATACAAATTTGAAGAAGGCTCTACTATTCCACCCACTATGATAGACACAACTTCTTTAATGGAAGATCATTCTGAAAGTTTACTCTAGATGTTAAAAGAGATGAGATAGAGTGCATACAAATGTGTCCTCTATCAATCCTTCTACCCCGTTGGAAGATCATTCCTCTAAGCCCACTCGTACCGTCAGATGAAGGTTGCTTGCCCATCTCTCTTCATAAGTGTATACTTGCACTCGACATCTTATATCACATTATGTTTCCTTTGCTGGATTAACTCCTTCATTTTAACAATTTACTATCTTTATCGTTCATGTCTGTTCCTCACTCTTTTCGGGGGCCTCTCAACAATGATGGGAGGAAACGTGCTATGGAAGAAGAGATCGTTGCACTTTATCAAAATTAAAGTTGGAAATTAGCTAAGCTGCCTGAGGGAAAGCGTGTAATTGGGTGAAGATGGATGTATACAGTGAAGTATAACCCTGGCTCGGTGGATAGATTAAAAGCTCGATTATTTGCAAAAGAGTATTCTCAGACCTAAGAGTTGACTTGTCTGATACTTTTTCTCCTCTGGTCATACTTCATTATGTACGTGTTGTTGTCTCCATTGCCACAAATCTGGATTGGTCGTTATATCTACTTGTTGTGAAAAATGCCTTCCTTCATGGAGATCTTGTTGAAGAATTCTATATGAAGCAACTACCTAGCTTTGTTGCTTAGGGGGACTCCAAAAAAGTATGTCAACTCAAGAAGTCAATCTATCGCTTCAAATAATCTCCAAAAAAGTATTCTCTCCTCTCTTTCAAACACTTAAAAAACGTGGATGAAGGTACTAAGAAAAGATTTGATGAAATGGTTTAATTGAGGATATGGTCCTTGATGGGGTGGAATGGCAATAAAAGATTCATTTAGCCTACCCTGATTAGTTGGGATAAGGATTAGTGATGATGATGATTATTCGTATTAGTTAAGTGCTATTAGGACTGACTACAGGTCGTCTTAAATTTAGAATTTCTTTTTCTAGTGAGTGCCCCCCCTGCCAATCTCTAATTCAGGAACTATATGATGTGGGTTTTTTCGCAATGTGGAATTTGTCGCAAATTTGTTTTCTGCAATCTGGAAATTCTAATGTTGGTAATTTCTAACATCTTGTCCAAATATCTCCTATTTTCTTCTTCTCCTGCAGCCAAACCAAACCCTAAATCCATCACCTTGTACCTTCAAGCAACAACAACTCATACTCCACCCCTATGCACATCACACACCCTAATTTTTATTCATTCTCTAGTCACGGACACCACTTTAACCAAATTCCAGCCACAACCCTGAAACCTAACCTGTAAAACAACACACAGCCTGACCATAATTCAGCCACCAAACAACCTATAACCTGCTCTTAACCTATCCTTTAATTGTCCTGTAAATCAACCCCTTGGCCTGAACTAAGCTATCCATGCCCAGTCCATTCAATTCTCTCCAGATTGAAGAATGATGACCACAGGGAGAGAGAGAGAGAGAGAGAGAGAGTACGTGAATGCACGCCTATGGTTTGGAAGTTCTCGCTAAGATGGATCCTCCAATGGAGGATTGCAGCATTATGGGTTGGAAAACAAAGCTGCCAGATCCTGGTATTTCTCTTCAACGAGGTTTGAGATCATTTGTGGACACTTTACATACATCTTATGTTCCATCATCACAGTCTGTTTCTATTGCTGTTCATGCTGTAATCTTGGATGATGACACTGACACCCCCACAATCACATTCATGGATGAAGAGGTAAGGGTTCTTTTCTGGTGAGTGGATTCTCATTAGTCATTTATGCGGATCTGAGTGGCTGGTTTTGCTACCAATCTATGCATCAAATCAGTATCAGAGTAGTCACTGGTGTAGGATTCAGGTGGCTGGCTTCGCTATCAATCTCTGCATCAAAAGGCTAAAAGCAGTTGATTGGATTTGTAGGTGTCACATTCGTGGTTCAAAATAACGCCTAATAAGACCCAGCTTTGCCTGATTATTATCACTTTTAGTCAGGGCCAGACGAGTCACTAGACCAAAACAACCAAAATGGATGGAAACAGAACAAGTCAGTGTAAACTGTGCCGGTTTCAGTCTCAAGGCAAGTCGAACTCTAAACCCACTTTTTAAACAAAGCTCTTTTTTCTGAAATATAACTTGTTTAAAACCATGCTCATAGCCCAGTCGATTAGAAATCAGGGCCATCTGCTTGGATCTGTTGCCAACGTCCAACTGAACTTTTGTTTTGGGCCTGATCAGCAATCAGCAAGCAGTGGGGTCCACTTTGGACCTTTCCTAATGATCAAATGTTCATGCATCAATTTGTAGAAAAATATATTATTGTATCTTGAAATATACATTAACAAAGATGACATGATTCTATGATATCAACAATAACATTGCCCACCATGACTCAATACGCATAAACGAACTTCATGTTGCATGCTTATCTCTCAACTAAAACATAAAATACATAATGTGTTTAGATCTACAATGAAGATGAAACTAACTCAAAACTAGCTTAATCAAGTTTCAACATCAAGAAGTCATGGCATGTTCTGTCAAGCCTTCAACAACATAGACATAATCCCATATTACATCTCTTATTTTCTTTTGTCACATACTACCCACTCATATGGATATCCACTCAAGAACAAGTCAAGGAGAGTATCAAGCATAGTTACTAAGAAAATCCTTTTGGGTTCTTCGTATGCACATCATTAAAAATCACAAGTATCTATCCTCTCCCCATTTTCTGGAGGAGGTAGTATACAATTGCAGGTGACAATTAGGTATACTATTTTTCAGGTTTTCAGTTTGCATAAGTGGGGTCCATGAACTCCGTCTGGTAACAGAGGAGTATCAATGTCAAAGGTAGGCAGCCAAGCGTCTTAATTTTGCCGAACAATCATGAGAACTTTGTAAAGCTGACCCCAAATAGCTGAGAAAAGGCTATGATGATGATGTTCATGGTTCAATGATCCAAATCATTGATAGGATGAGCCTCATCATGGATGACTCATGATGAGCCTCAACGAGTGGAGTGGAGTGAGTTTGTGCAAGGATCGGCTCGGTTTTAACATTGAATCAAGCCTAAATTTCGAGCGGACGAGACTTGGTGCCTCGTCTCCATACTCAACAAAGCTTTTGGAATTAGCTCAACTTCTCACCGAAATTCGTCGCAGCCGATAGACGTGATTGCATCATTCTTCCAATCCATGTGCGTGCTTCGATTTTCTCTTCCAGACTTGCCCCTCTCTCTCTCTTGGCCCGCTATCGCTCCTCTCATATTTTCCATCGCACGTGCAATGCACGTGGAAGGGAGACGGAAAGTGGGAGACGAGTTTTTTTTTTTTTTTTTTTTTCACAGAGCTTGTTTGGATTCGTGGAAAGTGGGGAGATGAAACTTTGTTTTGTTTCTAAGGGGGTAAACTTTTGTTTTTAATATTCGTTTTTACATAAAGATTTTTTAAAGAAATTTGGCATGTGGATCTTCCAGTTGTCATTGCCATACGACAAATTAACAACGGGGCTCTCTCCCTAAATAAACCTCTGGCCCGCTGGAACCCTAAAATGGCACCCATTTTAGAACATCATCTTTCTTTTTTCTCTTTTTTGACATCTGATGGGTTTTGGCATTTGTTTCGGACTAAAATGCCCTTGGTGTCCAGGCATAGAGCCACACGCCTTTAGATGCAATTTCGTGCGGGGGATCATTTGTGTGACCCACATCATCTATCACATCGGGCCATTGAAACCATCATTTGGTCCACGTTTGGATCTATCTAGACCATTCATAAGTCCCATGGACATGGACGGTGAAAAACCAAAAATTTCAGTCTAATCCAGACCTTCCCTGGCCACCAAGAATCCCTTGACGGTGGTCATTAAATCAGCGCTTTTTCCTATAGTGTGGTCCACCTATTTGTTGGCTTTGACCTGATTTTGAGTTCAAGCAATAACCTTGAAAGATAAAACAAATGAATGGCATGGATCGGACACATATGTCATAGTGGGCCCGTAGTCAAATGTTAAACGATGTATAGCTGCCCGACATACAACAATGGATCCCTACCAACTACATTTTCAACTTTACGAAGAGAAAAAAGTGAGATTTTCATCAAATCTCTCTCAACAAGCATCGGCCACATTTCTTTCAATCTTCTCCGATATACCAATTCCAGCCACTACTCTTCAATGCATTCACACTCCTACATTCCCCTATATTCTCCAAAAATTGCCTTCTCTATTTACATAATAAGCAAAAACCTGCATAGTTGTAGTTTGTTTTATTAGAGTCTGAAAAGCAATGGAAAAACTCATTGCATCGTGACATATCCAAAACCTGCATAGTTGTAGTTTGTTTTATTAGAGTCTGAAAAGCAATGGAAAAACTCATTGCATCGTGACATATCCATCCAACAAGTATTCCTCCCTCATACAAACAGTGATCACTAACTCAATGAAAAGGCAATCACTAAGTTGTTGAAATAACGGTTGCTAAGTCATCAAAACAGCTGTCATCAGTCTTGTACAGACGCCAATCGCTTCAATGCACCAACAGCAAATCGACTACTTGCACCAACAATGATCGCTTGAATGCAACAACAGTGATTGCACGCTCGGCAAAATCCTGATCACTCCCACATGAGTACCACCATCGCTCACTCATTCAAACTATGATTCTTCTTTTATTATATATATATATATATATATATATATATATATATATGTGTGTGTGTGTGTGTGTGTCTGTGTGTGTGTGTTATGGAGAGATTCGAGCCCACGATGAAACGCCAGTCCAAGTGTCTGTCTAAACCAACTCGCTGCCACGACGTCTGAGGTATGATGCGCCTGACCTGATACGAGCATCCTGTGAAAGGTCCGAGTACATGAAAAGTTCGAGGCAATAAGAGCCTCGGAGAAGAGAGCCTCCCACTTCGGTTCGGACCGGTCAGACTAGTGAGATCAGCTCAGACTTATAAGGCTAGATCGGTTATGAAGTTCACTCAGATCTGGGAGTCGTCTTTATTCGACCGAGCAGGCATAGAGGCAAACCGTAGGATGAGCCGAGCTAAGGAGATGCTCCGAGACGCATATTCTATCTAACGAACATGAAAACTGTCATACCTGAACGTGGCAGATAACTTCGCTCACAGATACGCACTACTCGCCAGATACACTGCACAATCAATAGATTGCAGGCAGTATCTCCATAATCCGGGAATCCCCTTGATCGTGCCGAGATTATCGGATCCAGACCATTTTACAGGCAAGTATAAATAGCACACGACACTTCGTCTACAGGGACGCGATAGCAAGCTCTCTCTCTCCTCTACTCTTTACTTGACCCCAAGTCCCTTGTCCTGACTTAGGCATCAGAGGGTCCCCCGGCTTAGCCAGGGTCACCTTTGTCAGTCCTCTTCCTGCAGGTCCCAGGGGCGATACCTTGGGGTGAAACGACGTAAAGGGAGGGCCAACCAGATTTTGACATCAACATTTTTTGGCACCGTCTATGGGAACCAGATATTAAAAGTTAGATTCTCATTTTCCTAAGCAATGGCGAGGAAGAAGAAAGCTGCAGTTGTGGAACCGGTACCAAACGAGCAGACTCGGTCGTCATCACCAATTCACGCCGAGTCCGCACCAGGACCTTCCCAACGTTCCCGCAATCAGTCAAGTAAATATCGTGTCATGCAGAACGAGATTCAGGCCCTGCGCGACGAGATAAACAGAATGAAGCAGCAGAGGGAGCCAGAGTCACGCCTGGTTCAGGAACAACACGTTCTCGAGCTGGTGGGATTGTTCGTGGAGACTCGCTTTGTGCCAAGGAGTGTGAAGCCTGAAGCTCCCCAGCACTCAGGGGTGCCACGTTCGGGTCAAAATCCTCCTGCGGTGCACGCCGAAGGATCCGCGCGGAATGCTACTACTCGGGCCCCTACTACCGTTCATTCAGCCACATCCGCTCTACCACCCACGGATCTCTGTCATCAATTAGAACGGAGGAGAGAAAGGAGAACACCGGAGATCGAGGATGCCCCAGAGGTCGTCGCTGAAAATAAGGATCCGTGGGAAGCACAATTTGCAGAGCTAAAGGATTAGTTCCTGACGTTGGAGAAAAAGCAACAACAGTCGATGGTTCCAGCCATGATCCAAGCGATGATGGAAGAAACCGACCTCCCTTCACTCTTGCCATCATGGCTGAGGTGATGCCGCAGAGGTTTCGGATGCCTCCTGTCACCTAGAGTCCTACCGATCGTGGATACAGATCCAGACTGCAACGGATGCAATGATGTGTAGAGGGTTTTCTATCACCCTTACAGGGTCCGCTCAGATTTGGTATCGCCAGCTCAAACCAAACTCCGTGCGCTCTTTCGCAGAACTAAGCCGGTTATTCCTTACACAGTTTATAAGCGGTAAAAGAAGTCGGAAACCTAACACTCACCTGCTCACCATCAAACAGGTTACGAAAGAGTCGTTGAAAGACTACATCGTCCGTTTTAATGAAAAAGCATTGCATGTCGAGGACTATGATGATAAGATGGCTCTTGCTGTCATTCTGAGCGGACTGAAGGAAGGAAAGTTCGCCTTCTCCATCGAAAAGAATCCGTCGAAAACGCTAGCGGACTTCATGACGAAGGCTCAGAAGTATACCAATGCCGAGGAGTTCACTAACGCCCGTAAAGGTACTCAAATTACTGACCCGGCAAACAAAGGAAAAAGGCCTAAGAACGAAGACTCCCAGCCAAACGGCAAAGGGGCGGATGACCGCGATCGTCGACCAAGCCATAGGCCAGAAGAAAAATTTCGTTCATATACTCCTCTTAACACATCTGCCAAGTAAATTCTATTGGATATCCGAGGAGACAGGCTACTTAATTGGCCAGTTTGCATGAGGGCTGACCCAGAGCACCGGGACAAGCGAAAATTCTGCCGCTTTCCACTGGGACCATGGTTACAACACGGACGATTGCGTGGACCTGAAAGACGAGATCGAGTACCTCATCCGCAAGGGACATCTGCGTCGTTACATTAAAAAAGAGAAGTCCGCTCAAAGAGAAGAACGACCGCGAGAACAGCCAGACAGCCCCCCAGAAGAACTCGTTGAAATTCATTCTATCTTCGGGGGCTTAGTTGGGGGAGGGAATTCGAACAGGGCTCGAAAAGCCCATTCCCAGAGATCCAAGCCAGAACACCACGTTCACCTGGCGGAACGTCCCAGCAAGGAACTCCGAGTCACTCCGTGCAGCCTGACTTTCACGGAAGATGATGCACGCGGATCCAGTACCCACACGATGACGCGCTAGTGATTACCATGACCATAGCAAATCATAAGGTATATCGCATCCTGGTCGACACTGGGAGTTTGGCTGAAGTGATGTACTCCGAAGCATTCAAGAAGATGGGAATTCCACGGTTGCGACTCCGACCCGTGAAGACTCCCCTACACGGCTTTACCGGAGAGAGTAATCTCTGAAGGAGCCATCTCCCTCCTAGTAACAGCAAAGGAAGGGCAACATCAAGTCACACTCCTGGTGAACTTTTTTATTGTCAATGTACCTTCAGTGCACAATGTGATCCTGGGCCAACCCTCCCTCAACGCGATGAGAGCGATCGTCTCAACGTACCATTTGATGATGAAGTTTTCAGTTGAAAGTGGGATCGGTTATCTCCGAGGTGACTAACGTGAGGCCCGAAGATGTTATGCGATAGCAGTAAGAAGGGGGGCTGCCAAACAGGCGCTCGTAGTGGACGCCTTGGATCCCCGAGGGCCGACAGGGAGCTCGTCAGTTGAAGATCTGGAAAAAATACCGCTCGATGAATCAGACCCGAGCAAAATCATTCAGCTCGGATCATCATTGAATCCCAAGCGGAGGAATGAATTATTAGCCTTTTTGAAACAGCACCGAGACGTATTCACATGGTCGCACGTAGACATGTCAGGGATCTCACCTGACGTGTTGGTCCATAGATTGAATGTGGACCTAGATCATAAGCCAGTTAAGCAAAAAAGAAGACAATTCGATGCCGAACAATATGAAGCCATTGCCGAGGAGGTTTCATAAAAAAAGTGTATTACCCAAACTGGATAGCGAATGTTGTGCTCGTTAGGAAATCTAATGGGAAGTGGCGGGTCTGTGTAGACTACTCTGATCTGAATAAGGCATGCCCTAAAGACAGCTTCCCGTTACCTCGGATCGATCAACTGGTGGACAGCACGGCCAGACATGAGCTATTATCATTTCTGGACGCCTACTCCGGATACAACCAGATCGCTATGTATCCCCCAGACAGGCAGAAGACTACCATTGTCACAGACAGAGGACTCTACTACTACCAGGTCATGCCATTCGGCTTGAAAAATACTGGGGCAACATATCAGAGACTGATAAATCAGATGTTCGCTAGGCAGATTGGGCGCACCATGGAAGTATACGTCAACGACATGCTAGTGAAGAGTGTCAGAGCCTCCTACCATCTTGCTGACCTTGGGAAAATGTTCAACGTCCTCCAAGAATATCAGATGAAGCTAAATCCCGCCAAGTGTGCATTCGGTGTTGAGTCCGAAAAGTTCCTTGGCATTCAAGTTAGTCAGCGAGGAATCGAGGCCAACCAGGATAAGATCAAGGCTCTCCTCGACATGAACTCACCTCGGACCATTAAGAAAATACAGTGTCTCACGGGAAGAGTTGCAGCGCTCGGACGCTTCATATCTAGGGCTACAGATAAATGCCTTCCCTTCTTCCAGCAGCTGAAGGGCCACAAGAGGGCGGAATGGACATTAGAGTGTGAGCAGGCCTTCCAGCAGTTGAAACGGTACTTGGGTTCATCACCTCTCTTATCTAAGCCTGAAGAAGGGGAACTCTTGTTCCTCTACCTCGCAGTTTCAGCTTCAACTGTCAGCTTGGTTTTGATCAGGGAAGTCAGAGGCAAGCAGTACCTCGTGTACTATGTGAGCAAAGCCATGGTACCGACGGAAACGAGATACCAGTCCTTGGAAAAGCTGGCTCTCTACCTCGTCGTCTTGGCCAGAAGATTGCGGCCGTACTTCCAAGCCCATTCCATAATTGTGTTGATCGACTCTCCCCTGAGGCAAGTCTTTTAGAGACCCGAAGTGTCAGGTCGGATGAGCAAATGGGCCGTGGAGTTCGGAGAGTTTGACATTCAATTTCGCCCTAGGGCGACAATCAAGGGTCAAGCTATAGCCGACTTCATTACCGAGTTCGCGACTCCGAGTGAGGAAGAAATCAGTAAGGAAGTCGAGATGACACCGCCTGTCCCGTTGAGCGACCAAGAGACAGCGTCGGATCCGGGATGGGTCCTTTATGTTGATGAGTCGTCCAACGTTAAAGGAGCAGGAGCTGGTGTCATCCTAGTTGCACCCGATTCAATGACAATCCAATACGCAATCAGACTCGGGTTCAAAGCTTCTAACAACGAGGCCGAGTATGAGGCATTGTTAGTTGGACTCAAGCTGGCCACAAGCCTGGGTGTTCAGACCCTGCAAGTACATTACGACTCGCAGTTGGTAGTGAACCACATCTCTTCAGAGTATGAAGCCAAAGAAGTCAGAATGATCGCCTACCTCGAAGAGGCAAGGAAACTGATCAAGAAATTCTGGAGTTGCACCATCCAATAGATCCCTAGAGCTGAGAACTCATGGGCCGATGCCCTGGCAAAACTCGCCTCGGCCTCCGAAGGGAAGATCCCTCGTTTCGTTCCTGTCGAATTCATTGAGCATTCGAGCATTGGCCAGTCGGAGAAGGTCAATCCTATCTAGTCCATTCCAAGTTGGATGGACCCGATTTTTAACTATTTATCCTCCAGCGAAATCTCCTCGGACAAGTTAGAGACGAGGAGGCTCAAGGTCAAAGCGGCTCGGTACGTCATATTGGACGGAGTGTTGTATAAGAAGGGATATTTTCGGCCTTACCTTAGATGCCTTCGACTGGATGAGGCCGACTACGTGATTCGGGAGATTCACGAGGGGATCTGCGGAAACCAATCTGTCAGTCGGGCCCTAGCCATGAAGATACTTCGCCAAGGGTATTTCTGACCAACTCTTAAGCAGGACTCGAAGGACTTCATTTGAAAGTGCGACAAATGTTAGCGTTTTGTAGCTGTGTCGAGGCAACCGGCGGAAGAAATGACTCCCATGAGTGGGCCGTGGCCGTTTGCCCAATGGGGGATCGACATCATCGGTCCTTTGCCCACAGGGAAGGGACAAGTTAAGTTTGACATAGTTGCGGTCGACTACTTCACCAAGTGGGCCGAGGCAGAGCTTGTCGCGAAGATCATCGAGTAGAAAGTGATTGATTTTGTGTGGGAAAATATCATCTGTCGGTTCAGAATCCTACGAACCATCGTATTTGATAATGCCCGACTATTCGATAATGACAAGTTTCATGGCATGTGTCAGGGACTCGGTATCATCAATGCTTACTCATCACCTCAGCACCCGCAGTCAAATGGATAGGTGGAAGTGGTCAACATGATCATCAAGCACCATCTCAAAATAAAGTTGGAAAAGGCGAAGGGTAACTGGGCCGAGGAGCTCCCCTTCGTCCTCTGGGCTTACAGGACCACAGCCCAGACCTCAACAGGTGAAACCTCATTTTCGTTATCCTACGGCTCAGAGGCAATGATGCCTGTAGAAATCGGACTCCCTACGGCACGAGTGAGGAACTTCGAAGAAAATTAAAACTTCGAGCAGATCGCCGCTAATCTGGATTTGCTTGAAGAACTCAGAGATAGCTCCAAGATCCGAGCAGCAGCTTGACATCAGCAAGTAGCGCGTTTCTACAACTCAAAGGTCAAGGTCAGGTGCTTCAGACCGGGGACTTAGTCCTCCGTCGGGTCTTCCAAAACACAGCCGAACCAGGAGCAGGAGCACTCGGACCCAACTAGGAAGGGCCATATCGCGTGGTCAGATCTGCCAAAAAGGGCTCGTATCACTTGGAAGACCTCGAAGGCCGTCAGCTCCCTCATCCTTGGAACGCTGAGCACCTGAAGATCTATCACCCATGAAGAACTAGCCTTTAAGGCTCATAAATAAAGTGTACGCATCCGAGCGACTAGCCTTTAAGGCTCTTAATAAAAGTTCTAATTCCACTTCGAATGCCTACTCAATTATCTTATCAATACGAGCACAAACTTAATGGTCCGATCCTTTAAGGGATCGAAAACTAATCCTACAAAAGTTTAACATGGCATCCCCTTGAGCAAAAAAGCCTAATAATGGCTTGACTCTCCAACGGAGTACTTGGCTCATCATACGACGGAATGAGAAGTCCTCGTCAGACAAGCGACGAGCCGAGCACCCCAAAAGATCGGACCCAACTAGGACTTGGGCCGAAGGGGCTCGGAGAACCAACTAAACAATAAAGAAAGGGTCAGACCCATAAAGAGGTCAGCTCGGCCACAAAATGACATCGCAAGTCAATAGTGGACAAATACCAAGGAAATATTTATCATTCAGTAAATTCCTCTCAAAGGGGCAAAAAATACATCAACAGGTAAAAAAAAGGGGGGTAAAACATGTCTTCACATGGGAGGAGGAGCTTGGGCGTCGGGGGCTTGATCCGAGCGGGCGACTTCGGCAGGAGTGTCTTTAGGGTCCTTGAGTAGAAGAGGATCAAGATCGAGGTCTGAGTATAAACCTAGGACTGCCTCGATACAAGCATCGAAGCCGCGGTTATAAAACGTCTCAGCTTCCACGTCCCTCTTCTTGGAGGTCTTAAAATCTTCAATTGCGGTGACAACTGCGGCTGCCAGAGAAGCCTCATCTTTGACCCATTGAGCCTCCACAGCCTGAGTGATGGCTCGGGTCCGCTCTTCAGCCGTCTCAGCTTTGAAACATTCCAAGGCCTCACCGAACCAAGTGGTCTCCACGGCCAAGGAATCCGCGTGAGCTCTTACGCGGGTCAGTTCGGCGGTCGCTACGTCACCGCTGGCTTTGAGGTTATTCACCTTCTCTTGCAACAGCAGCTCCCCGGTCTCCAAGTCGACCACAACCCCCTGCAACCGACTTCCTCTGGCCTTCTCGTCTGAAAGCTTCCGGCGTAGCTCAATCTGCTTGGACTTCGAAAGGGCAGACTCATCTCGTAAAGCCGTCATCTCGACCTTGAGAGCCTCAACCTCCATCTCCCTCCTCTGATGCTCCCATGCTCTCTCCCGAATCGAAAGAAGCACCAGGACAGCCTGAATAGGAAACGAGAATCAAGATCTAAGAAAACATATACAATGATGATACGAAGGAAAGAGAGAATCCTCTTAGAGGCATACTGTGTAGCATACGGCAGCGAAGTCGTTCAGAAATGAGTTGTCTGATTTGCTGAGATTTCAAGTTATGTCCTCCTTAGGGGCATGCTTAGTAGCCCACGGAGCCAAGCAGGCCATTTGGTAGCCTGGCTAGAACCTCACACCGCTCGTCCCCACATGAGGGGAGACCACAGCCTCCTCGGCCCCTACCCTACTACCGGCCGAATTCTGGCCCTCAACGCGAACATCTCCCCCAACCTCGGGAGGGGAAAGCATGTTGTCGGTCATTCTAATGGCCTCCTCCTATTCGAAGGAAGAAGGAATAGCAATAGGGGGCTTGAGAGCTGCGGTAGGAGCCTCCGCGGTACGGGAAACGGCGGTGGAAGGAGTAGGGCTCGGAATGGCTAGGGCACAAGAGGGAACAGAGCTCGAAACAACCGGAGTGTCAGCCAGGGTCGTTCGGGCCAGCACCGGAAGTGGAGCCACAGCCGGAGGAGCCATGACCGCGCTAGGGTGAGCATAGGTCGGCGTTGCACCCGGCATCTGTGGGTGAGCAAGGGCCGCAAGAGTCAGGCCGGCGAGCCTCGAAGCTGGGGCTACTGAGATCAACACGACAGCAGATCCTCCCTCGCGAGGAGGGACTTTCTTCCTAATGATCTTCACCAAGGGGGCTTCCTTCAACATCTCCACTGCCGTCGAAACTGCCTTCCTCTTCCGAGCTCCAGACGCCTCGGCCATGCCTATGAAATAAATGACTGTGTCAACGACTAAGTAGATAAAACTGAGCTCATCAGAAAGATTGGGATAACTTACTGAAGGACGTGGGCAAGGGTTGTGTCTTGCAAAGCCCGGACCGATAAAGATTATCCGCTATTATCAGGTCCGTCCAAGAGCAAAGCGTCTCCGATCGCGCCCTGACCTTCGCAATGTGATTCTTCTGGGCCGGGTTGAGGAGCGCTAACCCCTTCAGGAAAGTTACAAAAGGAAGTGGAGAAGCTTTACTTTAATTGAAACAAATGAAAGCAAAGGCAGTAATATGGATATTAGATGAAGTCCGACTTAGTTTAGTGAAATGGGTCGGAACCCGTGTCGTTGAGGTTCCGAGCTCCGCTGCTGGCACCTCCCATTCACCTGCCGCCTAGAACCACTTATTTTTTTAGTCTTTATTGGAAGTCGGCAGGTTCATCACCAGTCCCGACCCCTTGCTGCCTCGGGTTGTGAAGTAGTATGATGGGTCATTACTATCATGCTTAACCAGGTACAGACTCAACAACTCTTCTAAGGGTAGCTCAGGGTTCCTAACTTGTCACTAGATAATGAAGGTGGAGATCAGTACCCTCCAGGCGTTGGAAGCGAATTGCCCGGGAGCCAGCCCGAGGTAGGCTGCGACCTTCCGGACTAAGGGGTGAAGTGAGAGCCGAAGCCCGCACTGCAACGCGCAGAGAAAGATTGTAACTTCCCCCTCTGCAGGAGCTCCAGCCACGTCCATAAGCCCAGGGGCCCTTATCCCGATAGAGTTCAGAATTTGAAACTCCGAACGGATCCAGTCTATCTGAGATTTCGATAAAACTGAACCTCTAGGAACAACCTTCTCGGTGCGTCCACTCGCGGGCATTTCAGTGGCCTCAGTAGTGCTGGCTCGGCTGGCTCGGAGGGCCTTCTTCTTGCTGGGTTGCTTGGTCCTAGCACCCATCATCTTTTATCTCCGAGGCGGGGGGTATAGGGGTGTGGTTTCGAAGGGGCCTTCGGAAGCTCCACTTCCATCCTCTGAATTCCCCGGCTCAAAGTCCTCAGCGTATTCGTGCACCATTTCGAGGTCGGAAGACATTATGAAAAAGGACATAGATCAGCAGAGGGGACTCACCGGAAGACTACCGAAAATTATCTTCTATCAGAAAAGGGAGATCAGTCGGAATCGCTCGTTGAAAACTTCAAATTTGAACGGAATCGCCTTGTCGAAAATCGCCTCTTCTGGTACGCTCTCAGGATTCACAATGCAAAGAATTAGAAGAAATTCAGGGATCCCTTATATAGACAACGAAAGATCTCTGCATTAATGGTAGGCCATAATGGCCGCAGTCGAATCAGCACGAGCCGATCCACAGACACATGTGGCCACACCTCGTTGGGGGATACTCAACCGGCGTTACGGCTCTGACATAGGGCAGCGTGCTTCGATATGCGAAGCGACGCTTGAGTAGTGGGAGCTGTCATGTACACGCCTCCTCAGACCTGCATGGCAACCTCTCATAGGCCGGAAGGAGATTTAGAATCATAACCGTCACCATGCGTCGACCAAGCAACTCGCATGCGCATAATCTCGAGATGTGACGCTTCAAATTCGGAAACCGTCATCAATGTAGTATGGGAGGGAGATCTCTTGCGTGAGTACTCTCCGAGTCTGCTTGAGTAGGGGGCTTCTCTTATGGGGAGATCCGAGCCCACGATGAAACGCCAGTCCGAGCGCCGGTCTGAACCAACTCGCTGCCACGACGTCCGAGGCATGGCGCGCCCGACCTGTTACGAGCGTCCTGTGAAAGGTCCGAGTACATGAAAAGTCTGAGGCAATAAGAGCCTCGAAGAAGAGAGCCTTCCGCTTCGGTTCGGACCGGTCAGACCAGTGAGATCAGCTCAGACTTATAAGGCCAGATCGGTTATGAAGTTCACTCAGATCTGGGAGCCGTCCTTGTTCGACCGAGCAGGCATAGAGGCAGACCGTCGGATGAGCCGAGCCGAGGAGATGCTCCGAGGTGCATATTCTATCTGATGAACATGGAAACTGTCATACCTGAAGATAGCCGATAACTTCGCTCACATATACGCACTACTCGCCAGATACGCTGCCCGATTAGTAGATTACGGGCAGTATCTCCATGATTTGGGAATCCCCTTGATCGTGCCGAGATTATCGGATCTAGACCATTCTACAGGCAAGTATAAATAGCACACGACACTTCGTCTACAGGTACGCGATAGCAAGCTCTCTCTCTCCTTACTCTTTACTTGACCCCGAGTCCCTTATCCTGACTTAGACATCGGAGGGTCCCCCGGCTTAGCCAGGGTCACCTTTGCCAGTCCTCTTGCTGCTGGTCCCAAGGGCGATACCTTGGGGTGAAGACAACGTGGAGGGAGGGCCAACCAGATTTTGACATTAACAATATATATATATATATATATATATACATATATATATATATATATATATATATATATATATACATATATATTTGTTAAGAATAATAAATTCACTTTTTGTGCAAGTACATTCATATTTGCATATGATTCTCTCTAAATCATCCTGTGCTGTTATGAAGAGAAGTAAGTGCGTGAAAACGAGAGATTTCTAGTAAAATAGTGGGGATTCAAAATGTATCCTCACCGGCAACGCAATTACATATCAAGAGCTCGTATCTAAAATTCATAACATTACAAAGACAACATTAAAGGAATATGATGTCTTAATCTGTATTGATTACTCCTCACATGGTTCTAGATTACTCCCTCCAACCATTATCATAGATGACGAAGATGTCTTGGTGTTCTTCCACTTCAGTGAACATAATCCAAAAGTTTTTATACCATTGTTCATTGAGAAAACACTAGATCATAACATAAATCTAGTGGCATTAATTCACAATTTTAGGATTTAAGGGTATGAAGATTTGTATCCATGCACTATATCATCTACAAGATACTACTGTGCCACACTAAACCTTTTTAACGCAAGGGTCTACTAGCATGCTATATGGGGATTTCACTAAAATACTTATTGTTATGGGGAAAATGGACTAGCCAGTAGGAAAAGGTCAGATCGAAACCTTAGGTGCTTGATCGAGCCTGGCAATAACAGAAACTCTAGACCCAACCTCCTACTCTAAAGCTAAAAAGGAGATGAGGTCAAGATCGACGTTGAAAGTGTCATGTTTGTCAATATACGTGAATGATAAGTCTATCAGTCAAGTGAGCTCCAAATTGAAGACAACAAGTTCAAGAGTCATCAAGATGAAAACATACAAATGTGCTTAAAAGGTAAACTAAGCCTTATGTACCCAAACAAACCCCAATAAGTATATGCCCCTAAAAGAACCTAACTTACCCACAAACTACTTTTAAATATCATCTAGTAAGATTGGTTCTTTGCACTTAGAGTATTGGAGGAAGTATGAAATATATAGGTAAAACCAATGTCCTGACGATTGCATCAATATGCAATCGAGGACAAATTTGATGGAATCGAACACGGTTTGATTACATCAAAAACAAGTTCACATAGTCCAGCAACAAACTGAACAAATGCTGATTATTGTCGATTGCATTGAAACTTATGTTTAGGTGGCATTGAACCCATTTTGATTAAATCGACATTGGGCTTATTTCCTCCATATCTAAAAATACTCTAAGTGCTTCTCAATATAGTCGAACCTTCTTCGATAACATCAAGAGTAAGTTATCGATGGCATCGAAGACTATTCAATCACATCGATAAGGATCAATTTGTCAAGCAAGCTTTCAAGAAAAATCTAATATTTTTTTATCAAATTGAAGACCTTTCAATGTCATCGAAATTCAAATCTCAATAGTATCAAAGGTCTTATCGATGGCATCGAAAAATGGACAAAATTGTCCAGCAACCTAAGTAAACTTTACAAGGAAAATCTCAATGGCATCGAGCTACCTCTTGATGACATCGAAGGCATCTTCAATGGAATCGAAGTATGCTCGATGGCGTCGAACAGAGCCTGCCCAACACCTATTTGAAAACCTTGGTGCAGGTTGTCGATGGCATCGAAGACCTTTCGATGGCATCGACAAGAGTAGATTTCTCCCCTTTTTTTTTTACCATTGGGTTCAACTTTATATATACTCACGGGTTACTTCTTGGTAAAATGTACAAGATTTAAAGAGAGCTTGAGAGAGTTATTATAATAGTTAATACCCTCATCCTCAAACCTTTTTTTCCCATAAGACTTCATCATTCAATCCATATCACAAGCATTTATTATCACCTTTATTGCTTGGATTGAGTTATGAACTCTGTCATTCATTGAGCTTCCAATAACACCCTTTAGTGGTAAATCTTGAATGCTTAACTCATGGGAATCTTCTCTAAACTCTAAAGATAAATCATTTATTAAAGAAGATCAGACCAAACCCTAAACCAACAACCTCAGAGCATTGATTAGAGTATCAAACAGACGGTTGTAGTTCAAGGGAGCTGAAGCACTTCATCAGTAGGAAGATCTTCATCAACATGTGCTGACAAGGGGCTCACTTACTTATAAGTAAGTATAAGAGTCCAAAGAGTCTGAAACCTCTTCCTTATATAGGATTTGGTTTTAGAGTTTGTTCTTAAACTCGCTAAGACCTTTTAAAGGCCTCTAATGGGAGAATACGTATATAGTCCTTGTGTGTAAGGCTAATATCCTAGTCCGTACCATTCCATAGACTTCCGCGATTCTTCCCGTCGAAATCTGGTGACCCATCGCCTATAATCGGCGTTTGCACGCTATCCTAAGTCATATTTCATAGATCTGAGTCAACTCGACCTGAGACTTGTACCCTAGAAACTGCATCGTCGCCGCGGTTCTAATGTCGCGTCTTGCGCACCAATGCGATACCCAAGTTAGGAGTTGTGGGCTCGCATTTATTTCGATAAAAACGCCATGCGTTATAAATCCCAAAAGAATTTTCACCATCTATCACATCAATCAATCAAATGCAAGTCAAGTACATAACCCATCCCCATCTTACACAGGCCATTCCCTAAAGTCATCTCTCTCTCTCTCTCTCTCTCCATCCATCCCTTTCTTACACTCACCCATCCCTTCCTTACACCCATCACCCATCACCTCTCTCTTACAACACCCTCTCTCTCTCTCTCATTCTCTACCAATTTTTCCCAAGCACCTAAGGAGAGCAACCGTCTAAGCTAAGGAAGCTCCAAAATTTGTCAAGTGTGGCCCACTCCCTACCCCTAAATCCTCATCTCCACCGTTCAATCTTCATCATCTTCCATTAAAGAAGAAGCTTAAGAGCTAACGAAGCCAATGGACCAAGAAAGAGTGCAATTGGTGGATGATGTTAGGATTTTCTATCCTTAATTTCTATTTGAGGGCCCACTTGTGGTGGGACCCATTTTGATGTATGTCTTGTAATGCATGGAAGGGAGGGCCTATAGTGGCGGGGTCCCTCCATCGCACATCTCTCTCTCTCTCCATATGTTGTGGACCCCACTGTGATGTATAGTAACACCCCGGATTTTGGCTAATCTGGGATTTGACGTCCTTAGGCAGTGGGTCAATTAAAACACCTGAAAAATCGTTCAGAACCCAATTCCATAGCCAAAGAAACCACTTAGGATTAATTTCTTTAGAAACTAAGCATAAGTTAGCTAGCGCAACGTTGGAGCGGCTGGGAAACAGTCCCTGATCACTTTAAATACGTTCTACAAGACCCAAATCGAGTAGAACAAACAACTCTACAATACTCTATAACCTCGGATCAAACTCTAAGCGGGTTTGTCCTCTGGACCACATTGAATTTTTGTATTGGATTTAGACCGCACGTCGAAGGTCTGATACCTCCTATCGTAGACCGTTAGAACCGCCCAGCTGGATTTGACAATCATCTCAAAAATCAAGTCAAACCGATAATCACAGACAATTTCGTTGAACCCGGACTGAAGCGACCGCGAATAGGGATGGATTTGGAATTTCAAATTCAAATCTGGCACTCGACTTGACGCGTCAGTATTAAGCGTTCTGACCGTCAGAATTCATCCAGATTACACCCTCGGATCAGGAAAAATTTCTATTTATTATCATGAGACTTTCAGCCCTGATCTATGTGCGGTGACCGCTGAACTGAAACTGGTCCGCCACGTGCGATCTGCGAACCCTGCCAGACTGAAAACTTAATACGTGCTACATCTGGTACGCATGAGCTTAAGTCTGATCGCAATCGACCAGGGGACCACCAGAAAGCAACTTTTGGACCGAAATAGCCCCGAAATGGATAGGCACCAAGTAAACTTCGTTCCGGAGCCTATTTCCGGCGTTTTTAAGCTTATAAAAGGGGTTGAAACCCTCACTTCTCTCACCCATCCGAATTTGCTAGAAACCCTAGCAAGAGTGAGAGAGAAAGTGAGAGTTTGTGAGAGAAGGTGGGAGAGCTTTTCCTGCTGCTGCTGCACGTGCTTAAGCGGCGTATTCTAATCACTTTGCCGGTGATTTCTCCGCGTTTATAGGTAAGAAATAACCCTAATAAGTTGCTGATTTGAGATTCTTTCCGTTCCATAGCTTGTTAACTCATAGATCTTGTAAATTAGGTTGTCTATTCGCCGTAGACGAAGCGTATACGCTCCGTTCGAATTTCAACATCCGTAAGAGACTAGGTGAGGATTTTAGACGCTTTGATTGACGGTTTACAACGCTTTCAATGTCGTTTAATAGTAGATTATCGACGGCATCACCGTTTGACATGTACAACATGCTCTCCGTTTCCTGTTTCATAAATTAACGAAGAATATGAGATTTAGGGCATTTTAGACATTTGTAGGAAGTACGGTCTACATGCATATTTTGCTGACGTGATTGACATGGTTTGTCGCCGCATTAGAGAGTTAGGAATGCTTGCATAATCAGTTTGGTGAAGAGATTCGCCAAGTTGCGCACTTTGGGTCGACATACTATATGTGGACTTAAGTGTGTAGTGTATGTGTTTGTATAAATGCTTGTATTAGTATGTATTGAATTAAATGATGTTATGTAGTAGTTTGAGATTGATTTCATGATTAATATGCTGACCTAAATGATTTCCTACATGTTGACCTTATGCATGATTGCATTACATGCATAGAAAGTATGCCTTGAAGATTTGCTTAAGTTGAATATGCATGGGAAGTATGCTTTGAAGAGTTGCTTAAGTTGAATGTTTTAACATGTGCTAACATGCTCACATGATGTATTTCAATTTCAATACCTTTGTATATAGTGTTAATGTAATTCCATAGATGTGTGGGACTTGACTTAGTCCAGGCAGTCGGTAACCGAGCGAATTCGTGGCTGACTGGTCGTAGCCACGAACGACGCGTCGATGAACGTGATTCGTGTTGAGAGTTGGCGGCAGTGGTTAGGCCACGCGAAGTGTTTTACGCACTTCATGTCGTTCAACTCGAGATGCGATCGCGCTAGTCGAGCCCGTCAAGTAACCCGACTGGCCGATGTTTATTCACCTTGTATGTATCATAACTGCTTGAACCTAGGGTACTGAACTTACCATTGTAAACCCTATTAACCGTGGTACCTTGATCCACGAAGACTCATGAGCCGGGCATGGTGGTATGGGACACCGTGGTCGAGCTGTCGGCCTACGCTGGGGCCACAAACCTCCCCGTAGTGACCAGTGAGCACCTAAACTCGTGAGCAGATTATGGTGGTATGGGACACTATATTCTAGCTGTCGGCCTACACTGATCAGGCGACGAGCCCTTTGTAGTGACCGCGAGCGTATTCTGAGTCCACGGGAGGCGACGACCCTTCCGTTGCAGTAGAGTACGGTAGGCCTGTATTGATAAGGTGATGGGGGAGCAGTGCAACGAGTGCGAGCAACAGCCCTGGCAGCCCTTGCAGTGACCTACGAAATATACATCGTATGAGATTACTAGGAGTGACGACCCTAGACAGGATCCGTGTTGGGATTGATACAAGGGAAGTACCTTAGTTTCCCAATCCTGCTGTTTGAATGGACTAATAACAACTTGGAAATCATATCACCATAGCATTGCATGTGCCTGGAAGATGTGGAGCACTCTAGGGAGTGTGGCATGCCGCGGTCGTAAGATGTTGCCGCATGAGGGTGATCGTCGGTGAGGGCATACATCACGTCATATCATCTTGCATTAATAACAGTATTAGGATTGTCTGATTTACTGCTTTACTATTATCGCGTGATTGAATTGTGAACATGCTAATCTTTGCTCTATGATTCCACTGAGTTGATCACTCATTCCCACGTTATGGGATGGTGTTTCCGGACACCCACCAGTCCCTTCTGTGATTGCAGATGATGGCGCGGCCTGTGAGGCGGAGCTGGACTTGATGATGAGGCGGAGGATTCCTCCTTTATGCGTGTTCTGACTGACGGGATTGCAGGGAGGTTGATTAGATACTTTGACATGGTCATTTTATATTTTTAGCACCCTCATGTATATTCATTTTGTTTACTTTTGAAGTATACATGTATGTGTATAACCTGGTAATCTATTCACACTCTGGAGACACACAACAGTTTATATACGTTATACATACCATTACAGTCTTCCGCTTGCAAATTTAACTGTCTCTGGAGTATGATATGCTGTTCTGGCTTAATCTCACTCATGTTTAATACATTATCACAGACAACATTCAATCATACATATCCATGTTGCATAAATAACATTTTGGAACTCGGGAGTTGGGTTTTTGCTCGACCCCCCGATTTTCGGGATGTTACATGTATGTACCCACTCTGTCCAGCAAGTGGGCCCATTCTTTGGACGACCAGTACCATCCAGCTGCCCAGAAGGCCTGGACAGGCCAGCTGTTGGCACTGTCCACTACCCCTAGATGAAAATAACAAATATCAACTTGATGTAAATGTGGGGCCCACCTTGATGACATGCTGCCTCTGGCACGTAGGACCTACCTACCATGGAAATGGATTGGTTGGTGTACTTTACATTAGCTATATAGCTACTGTATTAACGTCAGCAAGTTGCGTAGGTCTGATCATGAGGTATGTTTATCCACACCGTCTAGTTTGCTGGACAGTGGGACCCACAGTTGATGTATATGTTTTATATCCAAACTATCCATTGTGGGGCTCACCCCACACGTGTTGCACGTGTGGAGGTGGGGCCCACCAGATGTATGTGTTGTATATCACACCATCCATTCCTGGACAGTGATAGGTGGGAGCCCACCATAATGTATCTGTACATCCACGCTGCCTATCCATTTTTACGACGTGGGACCCACCCCATAGTGTGGCACGTGTGAGGGTGGGGTCCACCAGATATATGTATGATATATTCAAGTTGTCCATTCAGCAGAGCTAGGATGGTGGGGCCCATTGCAATGACTTTAGGGAGCTGTGGGGTCTAATGCACACCGTCCAGCACTCTGGACGGTGGGACCCACCTTATGTATGTGTTATATATCCAGTCCGTCCATTGCTGGACGTGGGACCCACCTTGCACATGTGGGGTCTCCACTGTCCAGTTGGACATGGACCCCACTGTTGTGCGTGGGTGGCAACCACACCTCCCACCCATGCAGCCTACCATGATGTATGCATTTTACATCCATGCCATTCAACTATTTTACATCCACGCTGCCCATCTTATTTGAGGCCCATTGTGACGTATTTAAAGCCCAAATATGAGGCCCAGATATAAGACCCATTTTCATGTATTTATGGCTCATTTGATGAGTCCCGTTTAGTGAGGCCCAATGTGATGTATATGTGGCCCATGAATGGGGGCCGATGTGGCAAGGCCCTTGTGTGATGTCATGGGCCCACTATATGTTTGGCTCTATGCGGGCCACTCCTTGGGAGTAATGTTGCTTAAATGTCCACATTGATGGGCAATGATGGTTAAATGTCCTCATTATGACCTTCCCTTAGGCCTTATTAGGCCCATTCTCATCATTCTCTAAGTAGTTTGACCCTAATCATTAGGGGCCCATTTGCACGTCAAAGTGTCTTGATTTGTCAATTAGCATGAGTGTTGAGTTAGTTAGACAGAGGAGCTCCATAAGAAGATCAATTAACCTTCTATATCAACTGGATGTGGGCCCGAACTCGCCACAGGTAAATCTTAGCCTCACATCCCATGTCCCAAAACACTCGGTAATTAAAACCCTTAAAATTGATTAAAATATCATAGGGTTTTTAGGTTAGAAAACTTTTTTTAAACTTCAGAAAAATCTCTAAGTTTTCTACCTTTGTCGATTTATCGATAGACTGATCGATGTAATCGAAAAGTGTTGTCGATGTCCTTGAAGCTCACTTAATATTATCGAAATGAGAACATAAGATATCCAGCAATCACATATACCTCTAAACAGAATTATCGATGTATTAATAGATGTATCGATATCATCAAAATTTGAATCTCGAGTCCATAAAAGTTGACTCGATAAAATGAACATCATATATGTTTTGTCCAATGTTCTGCTAAGGCAAATCATGAAATCTTTGATATATCGAAGTACTCCTTGATATCCTCGGAATTCAAATTTCGATAATATCGAAAGCCCTTCGATGATATCGGATTGGACACTCTATTATCTAGCAATATTTTTAGGTTGTTTTATCTTGGATTGAGTGTCATTCGATTGAATCGATATTTAAATATTGATCATATCGAGGCTGGGTTGATTGCATCGAGAATTAACATAAATTGTCCAGTAAGCTTATTGAAAAATCCTTTGGATTTATCGATACATCAACACGGCTATCGATATCATCGACATTCAAATTCCAATCATATCGAGTGTGCCTCGATCATACTTTAGAACTGAAATTTTTCAAAAGACAAGTCGCTCACATTTTCTAATGTCGAGGAATCGAACCTCGTGTCGATAAAATCGGAGTTCGAAATCTGATGACATCGATGCACGTTCGATTCCTTCGACCAGCTGGCAAAAATGTTTCAAAAGCATTTGACATTTGAGTTTGTGTTATCGAGTGGTCAGTCAATGTAATCAAGAGTATACGCTCGATGATATCAACCCTGCTTGATGATATCGAACTCTGTTATAAATGTGACTATTTTATATCTATTGGAACCTTTTGCCTATTTAATGAGAGTTTGCCCTTAGTTGCTGGTAGAGAAAGAAGAGCGTACTTTTGAGTGTTTAACCTTAATCATATACCCAAAGCCTTTTTCTCTCATGGAAGTTCATCCTCCAATCCACCCTTATCATTGACATTCAATAGAGTGGATTGGGGAATGAACTTTCCCATTCAAGGATCCCGTAGCTACTACCTTAATGGAAAATCATTAAGCTGGGATCCCTTGAATGCATAGATGATTAGAATTGCTCTATCTTCCTTATAGAAAAACATTTAATAGAGTAGGATTCCATCACAACCTTGACCCAACCCGTCGCCATGTATTGGTATATCCTCTGAGTTGCGGATCAAGGAAGCAGAAGATTCTTCATCAATAAAGGAAGAGATCTTCGACAACACGCTGAATGTGGCTTATCTACTTATCTGTAAGACATTAGAGTCCAGAGGACCCTTGTGATCATTCCTTTATAGGATTGGGTCTAAGGTGTTTCTCATCTCTTATAAGCCCTCTTAGGAGGCCTTCGACGGGAGTGTACATAGTGGGTGCTTTGTCTTGACCCTTGCTCTGTAGAGAGCATAAAATCTTAGGTCCATGTAGTAGGTCCTTGACCAGGGTGGTCTAAAATTTGGGTGCTTTGTGTTGACCCTTGCTCGTGGGAGCATAAACTAGTGAGGTTCCTTGAGTGGATCCTTAGTCAGTATGCCTAAAATCGGGTGCTATGTGTTGACCCTTGCTCGTGGGAGCACAAACTATGGCATGTGGACACGTTATGTCAGCCTAGGTATAGGTTGTACTGGTTAGAGGTGAACCTGATTTAAAACGTCTAGTTTGAGGTGAACCTGTTGTGAAACCTCCTTAGTGAAATCCGGTACACTCAAGGGTTGAGTGTGTCAGCCGGGAGTGGAGTAAACAAGTAGTTGAACCACTATAAAAATGACTATGTTTGTGATTGATATTTGTCTTGGATTACTTATGTGATATAAATACTTTCATAATTGAATATCTAAGATCACACCTCACACACAGTCACATCCATCATAAACTCTGATTCTCATCTTATTTATATTTCAAAGTAGTTTTATGATTGGATTCTCTATTTGGCTTGGAAGCCATTAGAGTTACTCTAAAGGAATCCTGATACATGCTTACTTACTCAGGATAAGATTGATAGGATTTTAAATAACTATAAAATATTTAAAAAGTCTTATTCACCCCCCTCTAGGACATATTGGCATATTCCTACTTCAACTAAAGCGATCATTACTGCAATTTCAGCATGATCCATCTATTCTCATTAGCCTAACCCAAGATATTGGGCCCCCATTGGTTGTTAGTATAATTATTTCTTTTATCCTGGAGTCCATCTAAAACTTATTTGGGCCCTGTCACACCCCAAACTTAGAAACCGGGCTCACAAAATTCTCGATCGCCGAATCTGGTGTCGACAACCTCCGTAATACCCTATTCTCAGCTCCCAGCGTCCATACGCCATATTCCGATCTTAGGATCCTACAATGAGAATTTTTCAATGTACATTTTACTCATAATAAGCATAACCACAAGTTTACCCAAATCACAAAGGCAACATCATTCAATGTACATTTTACTCATAATAAGCATAACTACAAGTTTACCCAAATCACAAAGGCAACATCATCATCACATATCCACTAATATAATCATTTGAATACAATGCTGAAAGGAAAATACATATATTAAAATCAAAGCTCCAGGGTCCATTGTACGCTCCAAGCTCAACGCTGCTGCAACTTAACGCCACCTGTACACATCTACCATACATAAGCTTATATAAAGGTGGTGAAAGTGTGTGCGATGTACGTGACAAGCATATTGTAACATCCCGAAAATCGGGGGGTCGAGCAAAAACCCAACTCCCGAGTTTCAAAATGTTATTTATGCAACATACATATGTATGATTGAATGTTGTCTGTGTTAATGTATTAAACATGAGTGAGATTAATCCAGAACAACATATCATACTCCCGAGACAGTTAAATTTACAAGCGAAAGACTGTGATAGTATGTATAACATATATAAACTGTTGTATGTCTCCAGAGTGTGAACATGTTTCCAGGTTATATACATACATGTATACTTCAAAAGTAAACAAAGGAATCTACATGAGTGCTTTAAAAATATAAAATGACAAGTGTCAAGGTATCTAATCAACCTCCCTGTAATCCTGTCGATCAGAACATGCATAAAGGAGGGATCCTCCTCATCATCATCAAGTCCGGCTCCGCCTCACAGGCCGCGCCATCATCTGTAATCATAAAAAAAATCTGGTGGGTGTCCAGGAACACCGTCCCGTAACGTGGGAGTGAGTAGCTAACTCAGTGGAATAATAGAGCAAGGATTAACATGTTCTCAAATCAATCATGCGATAATAGTAAAGTAGTAAATCAAACAATCCTAAAACTGTTGTTAATGCAATATGACATGACGTGATGTATGCCCTCACCGACGATCTCCCTCATACGGCACCATCTTACGACCGCGGCATACAATCGACCCTCAAGTGCTCCACATCTTCCAGGCATACACAATGGTATGGTGATATGATTTCTGAGTTATTATTAGTCCATTCAAACAGTAGGATTGAGAAACTAAGGTACCTCCCTTATATCAATCCCAACACAGATCCTGTCTAGGGTCGTCACTCCTAGTAATCTCATACGATGTATATTTTGTAGGTCGCTGCAAGGGCTGCCAGGGCTGTTGCTCGCACTCGTTGCACCGCTCCTCCATCACCTTATCAATACAGGCCTACTGTACTCTACTGCTACGGAAGGGTCGTCACCTCCCGTAGACTCAGAATACGCTCGCGGTCACTACAAAGGGCTGCCAGGGCTGTTGCTCGCACTCGTTGCACCGCTCCCCCATCACCTTATCAATGTAGGCCGACAGCAAGAATATAGTGTTCCATACCACCATAATCTGCTCACAAGACTAGGTGCCCACTGGTCACTACGGGGAGGTTTGTGGCCCCAGCGTACGCCGACAGCTCGACCACGGTGTCCCATACCACCATGCCCTGCTCATGAGTCTTCGTGGATCAAGGTACCATGGTTAACAGGGTTTACAATGGTAAATTCAGTACCCTAGGTTCAAGCAGTTATGACTCATACAGGGTGAACATACAATGGCCAGTCGGGTTACTTGACGGGCTCGACTAGCACGATTGCATCTCAAGTTGAACGACATGAAGTGCGTAAAATACTTCGTGTGGCTTAACTACTGCTGCCAATTCCAAAACACGGCTCGCGTTCATCGACGCGTCATTCGTGGCAAAGGTAAGCCAATCACGAATTCGCTCGGTTACCGACTGCCTGGACTAAGTATAGTCCCAAACACATATGAATCCACATCAGCAATCATGTGAGAGTATTGGAAATGAAACACAACCATGTGAGCATGTTAACACAGGTTATATCGTACAACTTAAGTAAATCATCTGACACATGCCTTTCATACATATAATGAAATTATGCATATCGCCAACATATAGGAAAATTTTTCATCAGCATATTAATTGAGAATTCAATCTCAAACCAAATCATAATGAAATCATCAAGCACATGTTATAACATACAACTTAAGCGAATCGTCAAGCACATGCATTTCATTCATATAATGAAATCATGCATATGGCTAACATGTAGGAAACCATTTACACCAGCATATTAATTAAGAAATCAATCTCAAACTAATTCATAACACCATTTAATTCAATACATACTAATACAACCATTTATACGAACACTTAAACTACACACTTAAGTCTACATATAGTATGTCGACTCAAAGTGCGCATTTTGGCGAATCTCTTCACCAAACTAATTATGCACGTATTTCTAACATTCTAATGCGACAATAAACCATGTCAATCACATCAGCAAAATATGCATGAAAATAGTACTTCCTACAAATGACTAAAATGCCCTAAATCTCATATTCTTCGCCGGTTTACGAAACAGGAAACGGACAGCATGTTGTACATGTCAAACGGCGTTACCGTCGATAATCTACTATTAAACGACATTGAAAGCTTTGGAAACAGTCAATAAAAGCGTCTAAAATCTGCACCTTTTCCCTTATAGGTGTGTGAATTCGAACGGAGCGTATACGCTTCGTCTACGGCGATAAGAGAACCTAATTTACAAGATACGTCAGCTAACATACTATGAATCCTAGCGAACCTCAAATCAGCAACTTCTAGGGCTATTTCTTACCTAAAAACGTGGAGGAATCGCCGGTCAGGTGATTGAAGTATGTTGCCAAAGTACATGCAACAGGCGGCACAAAGGCAGGAAAATTCTCTCCCACCTTCTCTCACAAACTCTCACCTTTTCTCTCTTCCAATCTAGGAATTTTTATAAATTCGGATGGGAGAGAGGAGTGAGGGTTTCAACCCTTTTTATAAGCCCAAACTTGACCGAAATAGGCTCGGGAACAAGTTTTACTTGAGGGGTAACCAAATCGGAGCTGTTTCAGTCCAAAAGGACATTTCTGGTGGTCTCCTGGCTGAATGCGGTCGGACTTAAGCGCATGCATACTGGATCTAGCACACATCAAGTTTTCAGTCCGGCAGGGTTCGCAGATCGTACGTGGCGGTCCAGTTTCAGTTCAGCGGTCACCGCACGTAGATCAGGCCTGCAAATCTCATGATATGAAATAGAAATTTTTCCTGATCTGTAATTTGGCTGAATTCTGACGGTCAGAATGCTTAATACTGACACGTCAAGTCATGTGCCAGATTTGAATTTGAAATTCCAATTCTGTCCCTATTCGCACTCTCTTCAGTTCGGGCTCAATGAATAGCCTGTGATTATCGGTTGGACTTGATTTTCGAAATGATTGTCAAGTCCAGCGAGGCGGTTCTAACGGTCTAAGATAGCAGGTATCGGACTTTCGACGCGCGGTCTAGATCCAATACAAAATTTCAAAGTGGTCCAGAGAACAAACCTACTTAGAGTTTGATCCGAGGTTATAGAGTATTATAGAGTCATTGGTTCTATTCGATTTGGGTCTTGTAGAACGTATTTAAAGTGATCAGGGACTATTTCCCCGCTACTCTAGCGTTGCGCTAGCTAACTTATGCTTAGTTTCTAAAGGAATTAATCCTAAGTGGTTTCTTTGGCTATGGAATTGGGTTCTGAGCGATTTTTCAGGTATTTTAGTTGACCCATTGCCTAAGGACGTCAAATCCCGGATTGACCAAAATCCGGGGCGTTACACATATAAATATTAGAGTAAGCAGAAATGCTGGCAATCCATAAACCATACAATATCAGAGTACAATCTATAAATCATACAATATCAGAGTAATGCAGAAACATACTGGTAAGTCCATAAATATCATCAGCCTTATCTAGGCCATGCGATGTAAAAATATAATAAGTTAATATCATATAAAACATAACAACCTAAAATGTTATATGCCGCAGATGTAATACAATATGCGATGTGAATGAAATGACCATGCAGGAGTGTAAAGTCAGGATGATAGTACACAGTATTGTAAGCTACGGGGTCAACCACAAGTGACTTCTATCCAAAGCAGTCCCATACCTAAATGTGGTAGCCAGACTCAATATAGGAGACTCCTAATCTCAGGTTAGTTGCGCGCCCCGACCGAAATCCTTACCTTTACGAAGGTACAGAACAATTAATTATGCACCACTAGCCCAAGTGGATAGTGAATGAATGAATGAATATGCACCTCTTGCATAATAAGTCCATGTATCAGTACTTGTAACATCTCAAAAAAATAAATACAAAGACCCGAGTACCACCTCAGGCAGAAATTACTAAGGACCAATTCCTTTAGAAATTAGACGAGAATTAACCAAGTGTTAAACTAGATTATCTGTGAAATTAGCTCTAACCACTTTAAATACGAACTGCAAGACCTAAAACTAGCAGAATTGCTAACACTACGTTACCTAGAAACCTAAGATCCATCTCAAAACCCAATTGCTCCCAGCGTATCATGAATCTCCGTATCGGACGTGGACCGTGCGTCAAAGGTCCAATTACAGCGAAATTATATGGTTATGACTGCCTTACAGGGCTTGACTACCATCTCAAAAATCAAGTCCTAATAGTACCCAAAAATGCACAACTTGAGCCTAGAGCGAAGTGTGTGAGAAACGTGAATATCTTTAGAAAATGAACTGAAACTTAAGTGAGTTAAGTCGTTCACTTGCAGGCCAATTGTAAGGTTTTAGACCGTCATATTTTGATTGAATTATACCCTCGGATCAGAAAAAATTTCTAACACATGTCAGTGCACTTGTGGCCTTGATCGAGTACCGGTGACCGTTGAACTAAAATTGATTCTCCGCGGTCTATCCACGAACCCAATCAAATCAAAAACTTAACCTGACATAGATCCATCATCAAGGGACTTACTTCGGATCATATACAGAAAAGGGGCCTCTAGATGTGCTCTGTTGGATCGAAATAGTCACTCTTTGGCTATAACCTAAGTATACCATGACCCTGGGGCCATTTCCAACAGTTCTGGGCCTATATAAGGTCCTTTACCCACCCCTCTCTCAATCCATACGAATTTTAAATCCTAAGAGAGAGAAGAGAGAGAAAGGAGAAGGAGAAAGTGAGAGTGTAATGTCCTGAAAAAATCCGTACAAAGATCCGAGTACCACCTCTAGCAGAAATCACTTAGGACTAAATCCTTTAGAAATTAAACGAGAATTATCTAGTGCTAAACTAGATTACCTGTGAAATTAGCACCAATCACTTTAAATACAATCTGCAAGACCCAAAACTCTTAGAATTATTAACGCACATTACCCTAAAATTTAGGCTCAATCTCTAAACCCGGTTGATCTCAAGAGCACATTGAAACTTCGTATCGGACCTAGACCGCACATCGAAAGTCCAATAGCGATGAACTTAGACAATTATGATCGCCTAGTTGGACTTGACTATCACCTCGAAAATTAAGTCCAGATGAGGTCCTGAGACTATTTTCTTGAGTCCGGAGTGAAGTGTATGAGAACGTGAATGTTTTTAGAAATTAAATATAAATTTAAGTAATCTGAGTCATTTAGCTTATGGGCCGATTATAAGTATTCTGACCGTTGGATTCTAACCCAAATACACCCTCGGATCAGGGAAGATGTCCCACACATGCTAATGTGCTTGTGGCCCTGATCGAGTATCGGTGACTATTGAATAGAAACTAGTCCGCCACGATCGATCTGTAAACCCGATCAGACTGAAAACTTAGTTTGACCAAGATCCAGTATCTGTGAGCTTAAGTCCGACCGCATTCAGCAAAGGGACCTCCAGAAATGCCCTGTTAGATTGGAACAAGCCTGATATGGTTATAACCTAAGTATACCATGGCCCTGGGACTGTTTCCCTCAGTTTTAGGCCTATATAAGGGTCTTAAACCCTCTCTCCCATAATCCATACGAATTTCAAAACCCTAGCTAAGAAAGGTAAAGAAAAGAGAGAGAAAGAGAGTGAGTGAGTTGGAGATTCTCCCAGGAATTCTACCCTACCTCTCCACGTGCTTATCCATCGCTACCGAATCTTTATTTTGGCAATTTCAATACCATACTTGCGTAAGAAATCCTAACCCTAACCCATTTTAGGGTTTCAAATAGTTTAAGTGATGATGTAGCTAACCTATTTCGTACTCTAGGTTGATAAACTGCCGTTAACGAAGACTTAACGTTTAAATCAAATTCGTTACGCATTTTCTGATTTAAGGTGCGGACTATATATGTTTAGGTTATAGTTTTCAAGGCTTTCAATGTCAGTTAATGATTTATTACTGACGTCGATGCCATTACACATGCCAAATGTGCTATCTGTTTCGTTTTACGTAAATGAATAAACTATGTTGTGAATAGAGTGTTTCATGTGTTTGATGTAATGTTTGTATGCACTTGGAATCTGATGTTGTGTTTACCATAATTAATTTTCATAGGTATATGGTTGTTATGTATGCGATAACTCCTTGACAAAAGGATTTGTCTAAATATGTAATATGACCGACATTCGTGATGTATGTTGGAAAGTATAGTCTAAGTGTTTGTGAAAATGTCTGCATGAGTTGTAGTTAGTAAAGTATGATTTATAAGGGAGTTGAGATATAAATCCCAACTACCTTAGTTGTATGTATGATTTCCTCCATGAGCTGTGTAGCCTACTTATTCATGTTAACTATGTGTATGATTTCTTCCATGTACTGTATTCATGTTTAAGTTATATTCCATAACATGTTCATATGATTGTAGGATTGATTTGTAACTATTCATTGTTGTGATTGTA
The DNA here is from genome assembly GCA_037074715.1 of Magnolia kwangsiensis. NCBI lineage: Eukaryota > Viridiplantae > Streptophyta > Magnoliopsida > Magnoliales > Magnoliaceae > Magnolia > Magnolia kwangsiensis. The sequence goes on from CM073579.1 coordinate 58,768,079, forward strand.
CGTGCTTGGGACTCTATCATAGTCCAGGTAATCGGTAACAGTTCTCGATCTAGTGGCTGAGGTTGTTTTCACCACGCAGGATGTGTTTGAAGAATTCGAGCCGTAGTTGGGATGTCTGCAGTGGTTAGGCCACACAAAGTGCTTATGCACTTCATGTCGATCAACTCAATGTGCACTCGTCCTAGTCGAGCTCGTCAACTAATCCGATTAACCGATGTATGTTCACCATGTTTGGACGCTACTGCTTGAATCTAAGGTACCAAACTCACCAATGAAACCCTGGTAACCTTGGTACCTCGATCCGCTAAGACTCATGAACAGGACATGGTGGTATGGGACACTGTGGTCGAGCTGTTGGCCTACGCTGGGGCGACGAGCCTCCCCGTAGTGACCAGTGAGAAACTCAGACTCATGAGTCGAATACGGTGGTATGGGACACTGTATTCATGCTATTGGCCTACTCTGAATGGTGACGAGCCCTTTGCAGTGACCTTGAGCATACCCAGACACTGCAATGAGGCGACGAGCCTTAGTATAACATCTTGGGTATAATTAGGCCTGCATTGATTGGTGACGAGCCCTCTACAGCGACATAGAACCATAACATCATTTGAGATTTACTAGGATTGACGACCTTAGAATGAATCATTGTTTGGGTATTGACATAAGGGAGGTACCTTAGCTTCCCAATCCTGCTATATGAAAAGGACTAATAAGAACTCGGTAATCATGTACATGCACCGCACTGCATGTGCCATTTGGTGTTGGGCAGAGCACTGAGGAAGTAACTGACATGCGCAACCTTAAGATGAAGATCACAGAGGGAGTGTAGGCGAGGTCATACATTATTCCTTCATACATTCCTGCATTAATCAGAGTACTTAGGGATGTTTGATTATATTGCCTTATCATTACTGCTTGATTGAATTGATAACATGTTAACCTTTGCTGTATAGTTCCACTGAGTTGATTACTCACTCCCACGTTCTGGGACAGTGCTTAAACACCAACCAAACCCTGTCTTAGCTGCAGATGATGATACGACAGGTGAGGCAGAGCTTGAGTATGAGGATGATGAGGAGGCGTTCTCCTTCATGCAGTATTCAGGCGGGTTCTCTTAGACCGTTTTAAATCATCGGGGCTTCAGGGTTTATGCTTTATAGAGAACTATCATATTTTGTCATTTGTATTTTGAAACAAGACTTATAACTATTAACCTGGCAGAGCACACATATTTTGGGCACTTGTACAGTACATATATTTATTTCAGACTTCCGCTTGCATATTATAACTGTCCGTAGATTATGTTTACTAATTAGGCTTAATCTAATTCATGTTTTATGCAATAATATAGACAACATTCATCCATCATTAAAAATGTTGCATAAGTGATGTTTTGGAACTCGGGAGTTGGGTTATACTTGACCCTTGATTTTCAGGGCGTTACAAGTTGGTATCAGAGCATGATTTGGATTAAACGAACCTGGGTTATGGTCACATGACATATGCTGACGCCAATTTAATATAGAAGGGTGCGAGAAAAATCTAGAAACAAGTTTAGGTTTCCCAAGTTCACCAATTGGCGAAGGATTACTATAAATGGTCGCCGAGATCGGATCCGTACACACCCGTGATCATGCAAAATGATCCCAATCCACTTCTAGATCGTCAATTGACAGGTTTAGATCGTGTTTTATCCCATCTTAGTCATTAAAAATTGATAAACTTGTATATGCATCAGAAATCACTTGAAATTACCTGAAATGAGTCGAAATAGAGTAGGGGGACCAATTGAGGCACTTCCAGGGGGACCTAAGGTAGGACCCATACAATTTTAGACCCTGGGGGGTAGGAGGACATCGCCCCACTGGCAAGTCCTCGCCGGACTGTCCAAAGACCGGCGAGGGCCTCGCCGCTGGTCGGGCCAAGTCGGGTGGGCCGGCGTGGGCCGATTTCTCTAGGGTCCTGTGTGGCCCATTGATCCATCTTGGGTCAAATAAAAACCCTCCTACAGCGTCCTCTCTTCACAACCCACCCCTCCAAGCTCTCCTTTCTTCAAAATAATCTCTTAAATCTCCCCAAAATCACGCACCAAGGGCTTCCTTCTGCCATTTTCGTGCACCCTCTCACCACCTATTTCAAAACCCACCTTCATTGCTGATTTCTCCCTTCTTTTCCTTCCATTTGAGTACTCAAATCCAACCTTGAGTCTCAGATCCGTGGAAACCCCATCACTCTTTCCATTTCCCTCTTTTCCTTCCTTTCCCATGGCTTTGTTCGAGCTAGTAAAGACCATATTTTCGATTTCCACCATTCTCTTTCATGGGAAAGAAGAGAACTTCTGTAGATGAAGCCGGGCCTAGTCGCCCCACTCGTTCAAGGAGGCCGACAGGTGCAGCCGTGAGTTCAAGCGCCAATCGAGAGATGCAGACGAAGCGGGATTTAGATCCCTAGGCTCCCATAGGAAGGGCTTTGTTGGCGGAGTTGTCTCATGGAGTTTATGAGGGCCGTAGGGTCCTTTTTGAAGCTCATGTAGATGCACGGCTATTTGGAGAATATTTGTTGTTCGAGCGACTGGTAGAAGTCAAGTGGGGTCCGCTATTTGAGGGTGAGCACTGTGCAAATGTGGGCACTATCCGAGCTTTCTATGACCACATTCGAGAGCCAACATTGGAGCCCTTGCAGTTTAAAATTCTATTTGGAAGAGATCGGGAGGCCACAATCAATGTTGCTTTCATATCTCTGTCATGCCCCAAACTCAGAAATCGAATTCACAGGAATCTCGATCATCGAATTCGGTGCCAACAGCCTCTATAGTTCCTCATTCTCAGCTCCTGGCAAACATATGCCAGATTCTGATCCTGGGATCCTACAAGGAGGATTTTCAGAATGAATTTTTTTTTTTTGTAATAGAGCATAACCATAAGCATAACCAAGTCACAAAACAACATCACCACATATCCACTATATCAAAAACTTTAAGTATAATGTGAAAAGGGAAATACAAGGTGATCAAAAGCTCCAAAATAGCCAGATGCACACTCTTGCCTCAGCGTTGCTGCTGTCCAATGCTACCTGCATGCAACGGTCGTGCATAAGCTTACAAAAGCTTAGAGGGTGGTGTAAGTGTGTGCGTAAGGCAAGTGCTAAGTATATAATATCAGAGTAATGCGGAAATATGCAGTAAGTCCATGAATACAACCAACCATACCAATGCTATGTGATACAAGGCATGAATGCTATCGGCCATACCAAGGCCATGCGATGCGAGATATGAATGCTATCGGCCACACCGATGCAATGCGAGGCTTACATAGCCGAATGTCATATGTGAAATGTAATCCAAGCAAGTCGGTACTCATCAAGTATATATATCAGTACAGACCTCTCTGGATATCACCGGGGTCTAATACACTCACACTGACTGCCTCCTCCCTATCTGCACAGCCAAGCAAGCGGAATAGACCTCACTATCCGCCTGACCAGTAGTCTGCCAATACCTACCCGACTCGTTGATAGCGGACTCATTTATGAGCTGGTCAAACTCAGCCTAGCTTATAGCCCCCTCACTCGAGTGGATAAGGCCACACCCCCTTCCAACCGACCACAACACAGTGGGAGATGCGGCCTACTGGTATTCGACACTCGGGTACTCATGTATCCACTCGGTCTAGACGTTGGAGCATCTCCTGGTACCAAAAAGGTTCTGGGACTTTCACCCAAGGACATCCTAAGTGCCCACAGTGCTAGAACTAAGTATTTTCGGTATTCGATACAACATCCATGATGTACCTCTGGAGCCACGGCCCTAATATCGCTAGGGCGTGCAGTGATCAAGTTACACATATGCGAGATGCATGAATCACACTGTCAAATCATACAGCAATCCAGCACGTACTGCGCGATCATGTGGGCCACTCCGTCTCATAAGGAGTCCCGTAAGTGTCTCAGCCCAACGGCTTTTTCTATGATCAAACATTTCTCATATCAAGCATACATATGGTGGTATGAGCATGAATCATGGGGCTATACTAAGCATGTTATAAAGTGATGAATTAGTAATAAGTATGGGCCTATCAATGGGCCCTAGGGAGAGTTATAATGCAGACATCTAACCGACATTACTCTTACAATGTGGATGTCAAACCAACATTGCTCCCAAGGCATAGCCCGCCATAAAACCTCATTACACAAACCATGGAGGGATCACACATTGTAATGGACCCTAAGGACGTCCCATTGGGCCTCGGCCTATAGGCCTCGAATACATAAAATGGGCCGCCTCGTATGGGTCTTATATAAATCAAGTGGGTCGCATCAATGGGCCTTATGTATATTGCAATGGGTCATAACCCATGGGGCTTTGAATACATCATAATGGGCCTCAACCCATGGGCCCTAATACATCAGAATGGGCCTCAACCCATGGGCCCTAATACATCACAATGGGCCTCAATCCATAGGCCTTAATACATCACAATGGGTCCTCATAATATGGGCCTCATATCTATTAAGGCAGGCTTCAACACGGACCTTATACAACCAAGGTGGGCCTTAACAATGGGCCATAAATGTGGTAAGTGGGTTGCACCACATGGACCACATGCATACAAAATGGGCCACGCCAAACATAAGTGGTGGTAATGATCTCCACCATTAAAATTCCTAAGGCCCACCAAAAATATATTTTTTCATCCAACCTATCCCTAAATTATCATAGTGATAGATGAAGTGGGAACAATTATTAACTTAATGGGAAACTTACTATGGCCCTTAGAAATTTCTTGAACGGTGGGTGTCATTCTCTACTTCTTCACATGGTGGGGTTCATTTGAACTTTAAATCTGCCTCATCCTTTAACTCATGCACTAAAATGATCTTTTAAAATGGTTGGAGGGATGGGATGCAGCACGTGCATCATGGTGGGGGTCCACATGGAAGCCCACCATCATGTATATATTATATATATATAATATAATATAATATATAATCTATAAATTATATATATGATATATACAATATAATGTAATATATATATATATATATATACACACACACACACACAGCACTCAGGTCCCACCATCCAGCGTGGACGGTGCAGATGAAACACATACACCACCGTGGCTCCACCGTCCACTCGGACGGTGGGAATAAAACACATATATCATTGTGGGCTCCACATCATAATGTTTATACGTCATCCAACCTATTGATAAGGTCCACAGACCTGGATGAAGCATAAAAACAAATTTCATATTGATTCCAAAACTTCTGTGGTGCCCAAAAGGGGTTTCAATGGAATAAGTTCAGTCCCACTGTTTCCTATGGTGTGGGCCACCTGAGCTTTAGATGACCCTCATTTTTGGAGAGGGCCCACCTCATGGATGAGTTAGATGGTATAAGTTCAGTCCCACTGTTTCCTACGGTGTGGGCCACTTGAGCTTTAGATGAGCCTCATTTTTGGAGAGGGCCCACCTCATGGAGTGGGCCACCTCATGGACGAGTTAGATGGCAAATTAACATCAAGGTGATGCTCACCCGCATGCACAGGCCTGCCTGCGCCTCTGGCAGCAGCAGGCCTGTTGCATTCATTTTTTTTTGAAAAACTGAGATTTTGAGGTTTTTCAAGTGTAGGGCCTGCATCGGACAGATCCATCCCAGCCATTAGATTCCACAGCTCATAAGAAATCCAATGAGTCCAATATTGAGTTTTTTTTGGTGCATAGAAATATTAGGGAAGGTTTCAACATTGAAAATCACTGTTTCCTGAAGTATGGCCCGCCAGAAAATTGGATCAGTCCCATATTTTGGCTCAACGCCTAAAATATTATGAGGAAAGGGATGGACAACATGGATTGAATACATACATCAAGGTGTGTCCTATACAAGAGCCCTTCTCCAATGCTTGCTTAACCAAGCTCATATTTGTATTTTCTTTCCAACGACGTCCAGACGCTAGACGTTTTTTTTTTTTTTTGGGCTTATCAAACATATTTAAGGTGGGCCCTGTTTAGGTGGGTCACCACATGATGGATGTTGTAAGAACAATACATATAAGATGGGCCCCACTCATGGACGGCTTGGATAAAATACTCACGTCATGGTGGGGTCCGTTCAAGTGGGCCATTTGACCATTACGTCACACACAAATAAATAAATAAATGAAAAGAGAGGGAGAGAGAGATAGAGTGGGACATGTATGATAGAGGGCTCTGCCACTATGAGCCCTCACTTGCATTCAATCGTACATTGAGTGGGCCCTAATACAAGTGGGCCCACCAATTTAAAGATCAACGGTGGAGATCTTTCTCCACTAAAAATGGACGGTCTAGATGACCTCTTTAATGTAAGGAAAGTAAACATCATGATGGGGTCCATGGAGAATAACCCCATCATGGAATGATATTGATGATCAAGATGGGCCATCGGCCACATCTTAAGATCTAAATTGAGATCCATACCATTGATTGGTAGTCCTCACTTGGCCCATCTTAAAAATATGAAAAACTAAGCTTTGGAAGCACCCACCACTTGATCTTCTTGGTCTGTTGGAAAGCTACTCTCCTTATGCTTCACTTTGATGGTGGAGATGAGAAATGGATGGCTAGGATAAAGGCTTTGGGATGGAAAAGTGGGCCACCAAAAATCACATTTTTCTCTCACTTAGGAAAGTCATGGACATGCACTCTCTTGGTTGCTTGGAATTGTTGAGAAATGAGATAGAGAGAGAGTTGTAAGAGTGATGGAGTGATGGGTGATGGATGTGAGCGATGGGTGAGGTGATGTATTGGTTGACTTTTGGGTTTGCTTAACTTGTGGAGAAAGGAAGCATGGGTGCTTTATACTTGACATGAGAGGTGATTGATGGGATTGATTTGACATATTGTAGATATTCTCTTGGGATTTATAATGCGGGGTGTTTTTCCTTAAACTTAACGCGGGCCCACATCTCTTCGACTAGGTATCGGATCAGTGCGTGAGTTGCGGCGTTGGAACCGTGGCGATGGTGCAGTCGTAATGATACAAGTCTCAGATTAAGCTGACTCAAATGTATAGGATACGACTTACGGTCGTGCACAAACATCGATTACAGGTTGCGGATTATTGGACTTTAATGGAAAGGATTGCAGGAGTTGACGGAACAGTACGGATTAGGATACGAGTCTTACATCTTGTCTTATGAATGTACCACTTGGCGAGGTACATGCAAGTGAGAAGAATTTGCCGAGTGCACGTGAAAGGAATTGCCGCACACGGTTCCTTTGTGGCCGTCTAGTTGAATGACAGCCTAACAAAAGGCTTTTAGCAACTAATATGACGGACGACTTCTGCCTGCTTCACCACATCTGCACGTTCAACGTCTACCCTAGGTGGAGCAATCGCAGTGAGTGCACGTGCTTGATGGTGGACTTCCTGTATCAGGTGGGGCAGCGAGAGAAGTTGTGTGCCTACGTATGTCTTGCGACAGATAATCCTTACCACACGTTCTAATAGAAAGACCGAATAGCTCCTGTTCGGCTGACTCATATGCAGGATTGCACTTGAGTTTGGCTACAGACTTGGGACAGAATTGCCAGCGCCGATCCATTACATTAATGAGACTACTCTCAATTGGATGGATATTGGGCCACGACAACGATAAGCCCTACTTGAGGAGAGTGAGGATGAGATAGAAAGCGAAGAGGAAGAGAACAAAGAAGAAGGTGGAGCTAAAATAGAAGAAGAAGAAGAGCAGGACGAAGAAGAAGAGGAGGCCTAAGATACGGATGAGAGCCCTCCCCCTGCGACTCGAGAGCATGATCCTGATCGAGCTGATAGGGAAGCCCGTTTAGTTAGACTTAAGGAGGGCCAGGCCACCCACGATAGGATATTATCGATCTGCGGGGCCTCGTGAAATACAAGTTTAAGAAAGTGACTCGCACTTTGAAGTCCATCCTGTGTTGCCTGCAAGATAAGAGTGCCCCTCCTCCATCACCAGATTCCGATGAGTAGTCATATATACAGTAGTCAATTATTTTACTTTGTTGCTTGTTCTTGTGTGTAGCCTTTGTAGGCATAGTAGTTTGGTAGTTATTTTAGTGTTTGAAGCCTTAGTTATTTTAGCACACATGCATTCTCTGTCGCGATCCATGAATTTCGCACTTCGTGTATTGTGACAATTTTTTTAAATGAGATGCATGATGTTTCTTTGAGTTAAAATGTGAATGTTGTGGATGGATTGTGTGTATGTTAAATCTCATGGGTTGTCTCCTCTGTCATATGTAGGTCATGTCACCTAAGGGCACGAGGACTTCGGCCCGTCTTTCTTTAAGCGAGTCGCTTGACAGGGCCTCTCCCCTAAGCGATAGCTATACGGATCCCCATTCGGGCTTGTCTCACCTTAATGCTATGCTGGATTCTCAGCTGGCTACTGGCCCCGCTGCTAGGTCGACGCCTGTGACACCATCTGTAGTGCCACCTATCACACCTTCGGTTCCCGAGTATAACTGTGCGTCTATGTCAACGCCACATGCATTTCAGTCCTCTCCGCCTCCTGATAGGCTAGAGTAAATGATGTTTTTAATGCAGCAGTAGCAGATCGAACAGTAGTAGCAGTTTTTGACCTCCATGACTGACATCTTTGCTCAGATGATGGGGGCGACTCCACCTGCCTCACCTATGCACCCAGCTGGGAACGCTAGTGCCAGTGGTACATTTGAGTAATTCTAGCTCTTACGGCCTCTCACTTTTATGGGTACTCATAGACCCGAGGAGGCCGAGTACTGGATTGACCGCATCTCTAAGATGCTGAGGCCGCTACACTGTTCTGAGGCAGAGCAGGTCGAGCTTGCCACCTTCACGTTTGAGAAGGAGGCTAGTTTGTGGTGGGATAGTGTTCTCTGCACTTTTACGAAAGGATTTGTGTGGACGTGGGAGGCATTTGAGACCTGCTTCCACCAGAAGTATTTCCCTGTCACCTACCGACATGAGAAGGAGAGTGAGTTCCTTCGCCTCCGTCAGGGAGGGATGTCGGTGACGGAACATAAGAATCGGTTCACTGAGCTGCGCAGGTATGCTCCTTTACTTCTAGGTGATTAGCCGATGGGGATGCGACTATTTTCTGAAGGACTGTGACCTGAGATTCAGTTGAAGATGTGCTGTTTTAGCATATCGTCTTATGCTGAGTTGGTGAGCATGTCCCTGCGAGCTGAGCAGGATGGGGACAGGTTGTCTCGTATGCAAGTACCTATAGCTCCTAAGCCACGACCTGATTTTTTGAGCAGGCCATTCCTCGGTAAAAGGCCTCGTGTAGACTCACCACCGAGGTTTATGACATCTCCTACCCTTGTGAGGCGACCAGACGTGTGGTGGGCCTATTGCAAGAAGCCGGGTGTAACATCCCGAAAATTGGGGGATCGAGCAAAAACCCAACTCTCAAGTTCCAAAATGTTATTTATGCAACATAGATATGTGTGATTGAATGTTGTCTGTGATAATGTATTAAACAGAGTGAGATTAAGCTAAAATAGCATATCACACTCCAGAGACGGTTAAATTTACAAGCGAAAGACTGTGATAGTATGTATAACATATATAAACTGTTGTATGTCTCCAGAGTGTGAATATGTTACCAGGTTATATGCATACATGTATACCTCAAAAGAGAAAGAAAGAATATACATGAGGGCTCTAAAAATATAAAATGACAAGTGTCAAGGTATCTAATCAACCTCCCTGTAATCCCGTCAATTAGATCACACATAAAGGAGGGATCCTCCTCATCATCATCAAGTCCAGCTCCGCCTCGCAGGCCGCGCCATCATCTGCAATCACAATAGGGACTGGTGGGTGTCCGAAAACACCATCCCGTAACATGGGAGTGAGTGATCAACTCAGTGGGATAAGAGAGCAGAGATTAGCATGTTATCAAATCAATCATGCGCTAATAGTAAAGTAGTAAATCAAACAATCCTAATACTGTTGTTAATGCAATATGATATGACGTGATGTATGCCCTCATCGACGATCTCCCTCATACGGCACCATCTTACGACCACGGCATGCCACACTCCCTTAAGTGCTCCACATCTTCTAGGCACATGCAATGTAATGGTGATATGATTTCCAAGTTGTTATTAGTCCATTCAAACAGCAGGATTGGGAAACTAAGGTACTTCCCTTATATCAATCCCAACACAGATGCTGTCTAGGGTTGTCACTCCTAGTAATCTCATACGATGTATATTTTGTAGGTCGCTGCAAGGGCTTCCAAGGTTGTTGCTCGTACTCGTTGCACCGCTCCCCCATTACCTTATCAATACAGGCCCACTGTACTCTACTGCTACTGAAGGTTCGTCGCCTCCCGTAGACTCAGAATACGCTCGCGGTCACTACAAAGGGCTGCCAGGGCTGTTGCACGCATTCGTTGCTCCGCTCCCCCATCACCTTATCAATGTAGGCTGACAATAAAAATATAGTGTCTCATACCACCATAATCTGCTCACGAGTCATAGGTGCTCACTTGTCACTATGGGGAGGTTTGTGGCCTCAGCGTAGGCCGACAGCTCGACCACGGTCCCATACCACCATGTCCGGCTCATGAGTCTTCGTGGATCAAGGTACCATGGTTGACAGGGTTTACAATGGTAAGTTCAGTACCCTAGGTTCAAGCAGTTATGACTCATACAGGGTGAACATACAACGGCCAGTCGGGTTACTTGACGGGCTCGACTAGCACGATCGCATCTCAAGTCGAACGACATGAAGTGCGTAAAACACTTCGTGTGGCCTAACCACTGCCGCCAACTCCAAAACACGGCTCACGTTCATCGACGCGTCGTTCGTGGCAAAGATAGGCCAACCACGAATTTGCTCGGTTACCGAAGGCCTGGACTAAGTATAGTCCCAAACAATTATGGAATCACATCAGCAAATTATGTGAGAGTATTAGAAATGAAATACAACCATGTGAGCATGTTAACACATGTTATAACATACAACTTAAGCAAATCTTCAAGCACATGAATTCCATACATGTAACAAAATCATGCATTTAGCTAACATGTAGGAAATCATTTACATCAGCATATTAATTGAGAAAAAAATCTCAAACTAATTCATAACACCATTTAATTCAATACATACTAATACAAGCATTTATACAAACACTTACACTACACACTTAAGTCTACATATAGTATGTCGACTCAAAGTGTACATTTTGGCGAATCTCTTCGCCAAACTAATTATGCACGCATTCCTAATATTCTAATGCGACAATAAATCATGTCAATCACATCAGCAAAATATGAATGAAATCAGTACTTCCTACAAATGACTAAAATGCCCTAAATCTCATATTCTCTGTCGGTTTACGAAACAGGAAATGGACAGCATGTTGTACATGTCAAACGGCATTGTCGTCGATAATCTACTATTAAACAACATTGAAAGCGTTGAAAACAGTCAATCAAAGCATCTAAAATCCGCACCTTGTCTCTTATAAACGTATCGTTTCGAACGGAGCGTATACACTTTGTCTACGGCGAATAGAGGACCTAATTTACAAGTTCTATGAGTTAACAAGCTATGGAACGAAAGGAACCTCAAATCAGTGACTATTAGGGTTATTTCTTACCTAAAAATGTGGAGGAATCACCGGCTGAGTGATGAAAGCTTGTTGCTTAGGCACTTGCAACAGGTGATGCAAAGGCAGGAAAATTCTCTCCTACCCTCTCTCACAAACTCTCACCTTTTCTCTCTCCCAACCTAGGGTTTCTCTCAAATTCGGATGGGAGAGAGGAGTGAAGGTTTCAACTCCTTTTATAAGCCCAAAAGTGCCTAAAATAGGCTCAGGAACAAAGTTCACTTAGGGCATATCCAAATCGGGGCTGTTTCGGTCCAAAAGAGCATTTCTGGAGGTCCCCTGGCCAAATGCGGTCGGACTTAAGCTCATGCATACTGGATCTAGCATACATCAAGTTTTCAGTCCGGCAGGGTTCGCAGATCGCACGTGGCAGTCCAGTTTCAGTTCAGCGGTCACCGCACGTAGATCAGGCCTACAAGTCTCATGACATGAAATAGAAATTTTTCCTGATCCGAGGGTGTAATTTGGCTGAATTCTGATGGTCAGAACGCTTAATACTGACACGTCAAGTCGTGTGCTAGATTTGAATTTCAAATTCCAAATCTGTCCCTATTCTCACTCTCTTCAGTCCAGGCTCAATGAAATAGCCCGTGATTATCGGTTGGACTTGATTTTCGAAATGATTATCAAGTCCAGCTAGGCGGTTCTAACGGTCTAAGATTTTAGGTATCAGATTTTCGACACGCGGTCTAGATCCAATACAAAGTTTCAAAGTGGTCCAGAGAACAAACCTGCTTAGAGTTTGATCCGAGGTTATAGAGTTTTATAGAGTCATTGGTTCTACTCGATTTGGGTCTTGTAGAATGTATTTAAAGTGATCAGGGACTATTTTCGAGCTACTCTAGCGTCGCGCTAGCTAACTTGTGCTTAGTTTCTAAAGGAATTAATCCTATGTGATTTCTTTGGTTATGGAATTGGGTTCTGAGCGATTTTCCAGGTGTTTTAGTTGACCCATTGCCTAAGGACGTCAAATCCCATATTGGCAAAAATCCGGGGTGTTACACCAGGCCACACTGAGATAAATTATTTCACCAGAATGCAAGACAGTGGTTTTTCGTCACCTCAGAGGATCAACCATTCGATGCCTCAGGCCATTTCCACTCCACCCCTATGATCAGCCCCAGCTCACCCATCTTTCAGGCCACCAGCACCTCATTTTAGGCCCCCTCAACGACCCCATGGTACCTCAACAGAATCATCCACAGCAGGCTCGAGTACACGCGCTTACAGCTGAGGCGCCCTAGGAAGGTTTAGCACCGAGATCTTTTGAGGTCCTGACTCATATCCAAGGTATGCCTGTCTTCTTAGTGGTGGACATCGGGTCCACTATTTCGATCATCTCTTGCGCTGCGATCAAGCGACTAGGGTTGGATACTGCTCCTATGAAGGGAGTGAGACTCACTACCGCTATAGGGACCTTTTCAGACATTAGACGGACCTGTGAGTCTTACTCAATAGATTTGGGTAGCAGGACAGTGGTTGTTGACCTGATTGTCGCCTCACTGTGTCACTATGACGCTATTCTCGAGATGGATTGGCCACTAGGATGAGAGCAGAGATTGATTGCGAGGCCAGAATCGTGATAGCTTATGGACCTGAGGGCACGGTCTTTACATTTCCTGTTCAGGTCAGTTAGTCCTGTCGAGTTTGTAGCTACGCTTCCTTGTTAGAAAGTACTGATGATCCAATGTTGGGAGATACGCCTATAGTTCAGGACTTCTCGGACGTATTTGAGAAGATCCTGGGACTTCCTCCTTGGCACAAGATTGACTTTACTATCGATCTTGTGTCCAGTGCGACACCTATTTCCTTACCGACGTATCGTATGCCTCCATGTGAGATGGAGGAACTGAGGAGACAGATTGATGTAATGTTAGAGGCAGGCTTCATTCGACCGAGTGTATCCCCTTGGGGAGCACCTGTATTGTTTGTGAAGAAGAAGGATGGTTCCCTACGATTATGTATTGATTATCGTAGCTTGAACCAGGTGACGATGAAGAACAAGTATCCCTTGCCTAGGATTGATGATCTTTTTGATCAGTTGAAGGGGGCACGGTATTTCTCGAAGATGGATTTGCAATCAGGGTATCATTAGTTGCGCGTCAGGGATGAGGACGTGCAGAAGACAGCCTTCAGGACTAGTTTTGGTCACTACGAGTTCCTTCTGATGTCGTTTGGACTCACAAATGCTCCGGTCATGTTCACGGACCTGATGAACAGGGTATTTCGACCGTATCTGTTCCGATTCATTATCATGTTTATTGATGACATCCTGATATATTCCAAGAGTCGGGAAGAGCATGAAGAGCATCTGCGAGCAGTCTTCGACACTCTCAAGAAGAACCAGTTATTTGCGCAGTACAAGAAATGTGACTTTTGGAAGGAGGAAGTTAAATTCCTGGGACATGTGGTGTCCAAGGAAGGTATAATAGTCGACCTCACTAAGGTAGCCGCGGTTCATGATTAGAAGCAGCCCGGTTCAGTTACTGAGATGAGGAGTTTTCTTGGTTTGGCAGGGTACTATCGACGATTCATTCAGGACTTTTCCAAGATTACCAGACCATTGTCTCAGTTGACACAGAAAGATTTGAAGTTTTCCTAGAATGAGAAGGCCACAGCAGTTTTTCAGGAGCTGAAGGACAAGTTGACGTCCGCCCTTGTGCTAATATTGCTAGAGCAAGGGGTTAAGTATACTATATACACTGACGCATCTCGTGTTGGTTTGGGTTGTGTCTTGATGCAGAGAGACATGGTGATTGCATACACCTCGAGACAGTTGAGGAAGCACGAGGAGAATTACCCTACACATGACTTGAAGTTGGCAGCCGTCATTTTTGCACTGAAGCTCTGGAGACATTACCTCTATGAAGAGGAGTTCGAGCTCTTTTGCGACCACAAGAGCCTTAGATACATATTCTCTTAGTGAGACTTGAATATGAGGCAACATCGATGGATGGAAACCTTGAAGGACTTTAAGTTCGAGGTCTCCTACCATCCGAGCAAGGCAAACCTTGTGGCAGATGCGTTGAGCCGTAAGAAGACCATAGAGTTTGCGGCTCCGCTAATGATAGCAGAATGGAACATGGTGGAGTTTTTGCGAGACTTTGAGCAGAAACTCATGGTGGAGGAGCAATATGAGGTTATCGCACACATTCGAAAATAGCCCCTCATTGACGACAAGATTATTGTAGCTCAGGCAGATGATGGGCTATTAGCGAATATGAGGGAGTGGGTTAGTACAGATGAGGACTCTGAGTGGAGTGTTGGTACGAATGGGGGCTTACGTTATCGTAGCCACCTATACGTCCCAGACATTCCTGACTTGAGAAGGGAGGTTCTTGAGTCAGCCCACAGTTCGAGGCTTGCGATGCATCCTGGTAGCACGAAGATGTATCAAAACATAAAAAGATCATACTGGTGGGACAATATGAAGGTTCACATTGTAGAGTTTGTGTCCCGTTGTCTGACGTGCCAACAGGTCAAGGAAGAGTATCTCTGGCCTCCTAAACTACTTCAGCCCATGCCCATAGCCGAATGGAATAGGGATTTCATCTCTATGGATTTTATTTTAGGGCTATCGAAGACGAGGAAGGGACATGACTCCATTTGGATGATCATTGACCGATTAACGAAATCGGTTCACTTCCTACTGATCAGAGTTACGAACTCTGCAAATGAGTTAGCCAGGTTGTACATCAAGGAGATTGTGCTTTTGTATGGAGTTTCCTTGGAGATTGTGTTAGACCAGGACACGAGATTCACATCTATTTTTTGTACTCGTATCCATGAAGCGATGGGTGTGAAGTTGAAGTTCAGCACCTCATTCCATCCATAGGCAGATGGGCAGACGGAACATGTGAATCAGGTGTTAGAAGATATGTTGCGAGCTTGTGTGTTGGATTTCAAGGACAATTGGGATGACTGTCTTCCTTATGCAGAGTTAGCGTATAACAACAGCTTTCAGGCAAGTATTAACATGTCTCCCTATGAGGCACTGTATGGTCGCCCGTGTAGGACACCGCATTGTTGGGCAGAAGTGGGTGAGAAGAGTCTGATTGGCCTAGAGTTTGTCCAGGCGACCTCAGAGAAAATTGACATTATTAGGTGTCGACTTCTATCAGTACAGAGCATACAGAAGAGCTACGCCGATATGAGAAGGCGACCGCTTGAGTTTGAGGTTGGGGACCATGTATTCCATAAGGTTTCTCCTATGAAGGGAGTTCTTCGGTTTGGTAAGAAAGGGAAGCTCACGCCGAGATTCATTAGCCCATTTCAGATACTAGATCGAGTGGGGGAGTAGTATATTGCCTTGCTTTGCCCACATCACTCGCAGGAGTGCATAACGTATTCCATGTGTCCATGTTGAAGAAGTACGTTCTTGATCCTTCATACATTATCAGTTGGGAGCAGGTGTAGTTGAGTGTGGATGCCACATATGTACTGCGACCGACGCGTATCCTGGATAGGAAGGAGTAGGTATTGCGTAACAAGGTTATCCCACTTGTGAAGGTATTCTGGACGCATCACAGCGAAGAAGAGGCTACTTGGGAGACTGAAGTTAAGGTTAGGAAGAACTACCCTCAGATCCTTAAGGAGTATGAAAAGGTACAAATCTCGAGGATGAAATTTTTCTTAAAGGGGGGTAGATTGTAACGTCTTGGAAAAATCTGTACAAAGATTCGAGTACCACCTCTAGCAGAAATCACTTAGGATCAAATCCTTTAGAAATTAAATGAGAATTAACTAGCGCTAAACTAGATTACCTATGAAATTAGCACCAATCACTTTAAATACGATCTGCAAGACCCAAAACTTATAGAATTGTTAATGCTATATTACCTTGAAATCTAGGCTCAATCTCTAAACCCGGTTGCTCTCAGGAGCACATTGAAACTTCATATCGGACCTAAATCTCACATCGAAAGTCCGATAGCAATGAACTTAGACAATTATGACTGCCTAGTTAGACTTGACAATCACCTCAAAAATCAAGTCTAGATGAGGTCATGAGACTATTTTCTTGAGTTCAGAGTGAAGTGTGTGAGAACGTGAATGTTTTTAGAAATTAAATATAAATTTAAGTAATCTGAGTCGTGTCGCTTACGGACCGATTATAAGCATTTTGACCGTTGGATTCTGACCCAAATACACACTCGGATCAGGGAAGATATCCCATACATACTAATGTGCTTGTGGCCCTGATCGAGTATCGGTGATCGTTGAACTAAAACTGTCCATCACGATTAATCTGTAAACCCGATCGGATTGAAAACTTAGTTTGACTAAGATCCAGTATCTGTGAGCTTAAGTCCAAACGCATTTAGCCAAGGGACCTCTAGAAATGCCCCATTGGATCGAAACAAGCACGATTTGGTTATAACCTAAGTATACCATGGCCCTGGGACTGTTTCCGTCAGTTCTAGGCCTATGTAAGGGTCTTAAACCCTCTCTCCCATAATCCATACGAATTCCAAAACCCTAGCTAAGAAAGGTGAAGAAAAGAGAGAGAAAGAGAGTGAGTGAGTTGGAGATTCTCCCAGGAATTCTGCCCTGCCTCTCCACGTGCTTATCCATCACTACCGAATCGTTATTTTGGTGATTTCAATACCATACTTGCGTAACAAATCCTAACCCTAACCCATTTTAGGGTTTCAAATAGTTTAAGTGATGATGTAGCTAACCTATTTCGTACTCTAGGTTGATAAACTGCCGTTAACGAAGACTTAACGTTTAAATCAAATTCGTTACGTATTTTCTAATTTAAGGTGCGGACTATATATGTTTAGGTTATAGTTTTCAAGGCTTTCAATGTCAGTTAATGATTTATTACTGACGTGGATGCCATTACACATGCCAAATGCGCTATCTGTTTCGTTTTACGTAAATGTATAAACTATGTTGTGAATAGAGTGTTTCATGTGTTTGATGTAATGTTTGTATGCACTTGGAATCTGATGTTGTGATTACCATAATTAATTGTCGTAGGTATATGGTTGTTATGTATGCGACAACTCCTTGACAAAAGGATTTGTCTAAATATGTAATATGACCGACATACGTGATGTATGTTGGAAAGTGTAGTCTAAGTGTTTGTGAAAATGTCTGCATGAGTTGTAGTTAGTAAAGTATGATTTATAAGGGAGTTGAGATATAAATCCCAACTACCTTAGTTGTGTGTATGATTTCCTCCATGAGCTGTGTAGCCTACTTATTCATGTTAACTATGTGTATGATTTCTTCCATGTACTGTATTCATGTTTAAGTTATATTCCATAACATGTTCATATGATTGTAAGTTTGATTTGTAACTATTCATTGTTGTGATTGTACGTGCTTGGGAGTCTATCATAGTCCAGGTAATCGGTAACAGTTCTCGATCTGGTGGCTGAGGTTGTTTTCACCATGCAGAATATGTTTGAAGAATTTGAGCCGTAGTTGGGATGTCTGCAGTGGTTAGGCCACACAAAGTGCTTATGCACTTCATGTCGATCAACTCAACGTGCGCTCGTCCTAGTCGAGCTCGTCAACTAACCCGATTGACCGATGTATATTCACCATGTTTAGACACTACTGCTTGAATCTAAGGTACCAAACTCACCAATGAAACCTTGGTAACCTTGGTACCTCGATCCGCTAAGACTCATGAAGAGGACATGGTGGTATGGGATACCGTGGTCGAGCTGTTGGCCTACGCTGGGGCGACGAGCCTCCCCGTAGTGACCAGTGAGTAACTTAGACTCGTGAACTGTAACGCCCGTGAAAAATCCGTACTTGGGCTCGAGTACCAACTCGACCTGAAATCGCGTAGAATTAATTTCCATGGAAATTAAGCGTAAGTTAGCTAGCGCAACGCTAGAGTAGCTGGGAAATAGTCCCTGATCACTTTAAATACGTTCTACAAGACCCAAATCGAGTAGAACAAACGACTCTACAACACTCTATAACCTCGGATCAAACTCTAAGCGGGTTTGTCCTCTGGACCACGTTGAACTTTTGTATTGGATTTAGACTGCGCGTCGAAGGTCCGATACCTCCTATCTTAGACCGTTAGAACCGCCCAGCTGGACTTGACAATCATCTCGAAAATCAAGTCAAATCGATAATCACAGACTATTTCGTTGAACCCGGACTGAAGCGACCGCCAATAGGGACGAAGTTGGAATTTCAAATTCAAATCTGGCACACGACTTGACGCGTCAGTATTAAGCGTTCTGACCGTCAGAATTCATCCAGATTACACCCTCGGATCAGGAAAAATTTCTATTTATTATCATGAGACTTTCAGCCCTGATCTATGTGCGGTGACCGTTGAACTGAAACTGGTCCGCCACGTGTGATCTGCGAACCCTGCCAGACTGAAAACTTAATACGAGCTACATCTGGTACACATGAGCTTAAGTCCGATCGCAATCGACCAGGGGACCACCAGAAAGCAGTTTTTGAACCGAAACAGCCCCGAAATGGATAGGCACCAAGTAAACTTCATCCCGGAGCCTAATTCCGGCGTTTTTAAGCTTATAAAAGGGGTTGAAACCCTCATTTCTCCCTTCCATACGAAAATCCCAAACTCTAGAGGAAAGGAGAGAGAGTTTGAGAGAAAGAGAGGAAGGGAATTTTCCTGCTTCCGAGCCGCCGACTGCTAGTGCTTCAGCACTTCTTCCCAATCACCTGGCTGGTGATTTCTCCCATTTTTCAGGTATAAAATAACTCCAAAAACTTACTGATTTAGGGTTTACTTAGATTCATGGCATGTTAGCTAACGTATTCCATAGATCAGGCTCTCCTACTGCCGTAGACGAAACGCACACGCTCCGTTCAAAATCCCGCATCCGTAAGAGACTAGGTGAGGATTTTAGATGCTTTGATTGACGGTTTACAACGCTTTCAATGTCGTTTAATAGTAGATTATCGACGGCATCACCGTTTGACATGTACAACATGCTCTCCGTTTCCTGTTTCGTAAATTAATGAAGAATATGAGATTTAGGGCATTTTAGTCATTTGTAGGAAGTACGGTCTACATGCATATTTTGCTGACGTGATTGACATGGTTTGTCGCCGCATTAGGGAGTTAGGAATGCTTGCATAATCATTTTGGCGAAGAGATTCGCCTAGTTGCGCACTTTGGGTCGACATACTATATGTAGACTTAAGTGTGTAGTGTATGTGTTAGTATAAATGCTTGTATTAGTATGTATTGAATTAAATGATGTTATGTAGTAGTTTGAGATTGATTTCATAATTAATATGCTGACCTAAATGATTTCCTACATGTTTACCTTATGCATGATTGCATTACATGCATGGAAAGTATGCCTTGAAGATTTGCTTAAGTTGAATGTTATAACATGTGTTAACATGCTCACATGATGTATTTCAATTCCAATACTTTAACATGTAGTGCTAATATGATTCCATAGATGTGTGGGACTAGACTTAGTCCAGGCAGTCGGTAACCGAGCGAATTCGTGGCTGACTGGTCATAGCCACGAATGACGCGTCGATGAACGTGATTCGCGTTTAGAGTTGGCGGCAGTGGTTAGGCCACGCGAAGTGTTTTACCCGCTTCATGTCGTTCGACTTGAGATGCGATCGCGCTAGTCGAGCCCGTCAAGTAACCCGACTGGCCGATGTATGTTCACCTTGTATGTGTCATAACTGTTTGAACCTAGGGTACTGAACTTACCATTGTAAACCCTGTTAACCATGGTACCTTGATCCACTAAGACTCATGAGCCGGGCATGGTGGTATGGGACACCGTGGTCGAGCTGTCGGCCTACGCTGGGGCCATAAACCTCCCCGTAGTGACCAGTGAGCACCTTGACTCGTGAGCAGATTATGGTGGTATGGGACACTATATTCTAGCTGTCGGCCTACACTGATCAGGCGACGAGCCCTTTGTAGTGACCGCGAGCGTATTCTGAGTCCACGGGAGGCGACGACCCTTCCGTTGCAGTAGAGTACGGTAGGCCTGTATTGATAAGGTGATGGGGGAGCGGTGCAACGAGTGCGAACAACAACCCTGGCAGCCCTTGCAGTGACCTACGAAATACACATCGTATGAGATTTCTAGGAGTGACGACCCTAGACAGGATCTGTGTTGGGATTGATACAAGGGAAGTACCTTAGTTTCCCAATCCTGCTGTTTGAATGGACTAATAACAACTTGGAAATCATATCACCATAGCATTGCATGTGCCTGGAAGATGTGGAGCACTCTAGGGAGTGTGGCATGCCGCGGTCGTAAGATGTTGCCGCATGAGGGTGATCGTTGGTGAGGGCATACATCACGTCATATCATCTTGCATTAATAACAGTATTAGGATTGTCTGATTTACTGCTTTACTATTATCGCGTGATTGAATTGTGAACATGCTAATCTTTGCTCTATGATTCCACTGAGTTGATCACTCATTCCCACGTTACGGGATGGTGTTTGCAACACCCACCAGACCCTGTTGTAGTTACAGGTGAGGATGAGATCCAGGAGGTGGAGCCAGAGATTGACGAGGACCAGGATGAGTTCTCGTATGTGCAGTATCACGACGGCTTCCCGTAGGCGACCTGGATCGAGGGGACATCAGTGGGACTTTCTTTTGAACATTATTCTTTTATTATGTATATGTATATGAGACTCAGAGATGTAGTCATACTTTGGAGACAGATGAGATTACTTTGTTTTTCCATACAGTGATATATACATTGTTTAGTCTTCCGCTTGCTTTTATCACTGGATCTGAAGTATGAATTGCAGTTTTGGTATACTTTTACTCATGTGAATGCTTTAAATCAGACAACATTAAATCATAACCATTTTTGTTACATAAGTGACGGTCTGGAACTCGGGAGTTGAGTTTATACATGACCCCCGATTTTCAGGGTGTTACAAGTTGGTATCAGAGCATGAATAAGAGTATACTGGGCCTGGGTTATGGTCTTGCGACGTACGTTGTCGCTTCCTTTGACTTAGGTGGGTGCGAGAAGGGTCTGGAAACACTTCTAGGATCGCAGATTCGCCGATAGGCGAAGTCTATTAGGATCAATCGCAAGATCGAGTCTGTAACGTATCTCGGGTCGCGTAAAGCAACCCGAATCACTTCTAAGCTATAGGAAGTCGGGTTGAGACGTCCTATGAGCGGTTTTAAACCGCAAAAGTGAATTCATGGGCCGTGGGATGACCACGACTCCTGTAATCAATCGCTAGGGCTTAAAAACCCCGTTTCACCAAAAATCTTCAAAATTCCTCCTCTAAACACTCCAATCTTCATTTTCTTATTATCCATTTCATGTTAGGCATCAAAACTAATATGAAAATAACACAAATTAGTACATTCACCAAATTTTACAGTGAATAGTAAAATTTCATGAAAAATGGCCATAAGGCCATTCTAAATTCACTTTCTTTAGCAACTAAGGATCTAAATAGGTGTACTGGCTCCTTCTACCCCAAATTCATATGCTGCATCATATGGTTTGGTATTCGGAATTATGATGTGGACCCAGAAAGTTCCAAACATATGTTTGGGCTCATACAGACCAAAGTACAATGAACTAGGGGGTGGGACTTAACTTTTTGGAACCCTGGGACCATGGGGGACCAGAACCATGGGGTCCCACCAGCCAAAATGGAAGTTTTCCGGCGATGCCATCGCCGGTCGGGCGATGCATCGCCGACCGGTGGTGTCCATTGGAGCTAATTTTTGGGCACACGCCCTTAAATGGCACGTGCACCCTCCCTATACAGCTCCCATCTCACGAAAATTCCCAAATCTTACCCCTCCTTAACAAACAGTCCTCTCCATAGCCTTATTTTCGATTTTCAGCAACCAACTCCAAACTCCGGCGTCCCAAAACACTTCTAGGACCCTCCTTGGCCAAAACCGACCACCACCCACCACTTATTGGGTGTTAGCAGCCTCTCTTCTTGAAGATCTCACCATTTGGAGCTCCAAAATCCCCCAAATAGAGCTGAAATCGTGAGGTGCTCCATTCTATCTTTTTGTTTGTATTTCTCCCTGAAAGTATAGCCTTGGGAAGCTTGAAGCATCCCTCTACGATGCCTAGATTTTCTTTTCTCAGATTGGGCAGCCATTTCTCCACATTTTCGGTGTTTTCCATGGCTTTTGTGGAAGCCATTTTGGGTCTTCTGTCACTCTCATCCATCATATCTTTGATGGGTAAGAGGAAAACCGCAACAGACGAGGCTGGGCCGAGCCGCCCTGCTCGATCGAGAAGACCGCGGGGTGGTGCCGCAAGTTCAAGCACCACCGCAGGTCCAGCTGTAGTCCTGGAGTGCCGCACAAAGTGGGATTTGGATCCCCATGCACACCTTGGACGAACAATTTTATCAGAGATGCCTCATGGCCAATACACTGATCGTAAAGTGTTATTTGAGGTGGACGTAGATGGACGATTGTTCGGCGAGTATCTGTTGTTCGAACGCATTGAAGCTGTGCACTGGGGTCCGATCTTTGAAGCTCACGCTCGTGCTAATGTGAGCACCGTTCGTGCCTTCTATGCGAGCATCCAGAATCCTACCTTGGAGCCTTTGCAGTTCAAAATCCCTTTTGGTAGAGATCGGATGGCTACGATCGACATTCGGTTGATTGCGCGACTTCTCAACGTGCCTCTAGGTGATGTGCATCCTAGTGAGAAGAATCTGAGGACTAGACGTGAACGAGATCGCCGCACCAGGTTTCTGTGCGGTAAGTTGGTCCCATGGCAGCCTAATAATAGCCTCAAGGCGACGTATATGTCTGAGGATTTGCGCCTGCTGCACCATATCTGCACGTTTAATGTTTATCCCAGGTCGACGAACCGCATTGAATGTACACGTCTTATGGTCGATTTCTTATTTCTGGTGGCCCAGGGAGAGAACGTATGTATGGCCACTTTCATCTTACGGCAGATAGTTCTCATAGCCAGGTCGAGAAGAACATCCGAATCGCTTCCCTTTGGCCGACTTATTTGCAAGATTGTGCTTGAGTTTGCCTATAGACTTGGGCCCGAATTGTCGGTATCGATTCACACCATCGATGAGTCGACAATGGTCAAGATGAAGATTGGGTCACAATACCGTGAAAATCAACTTGAAAGGGATAGTGGGGATGACTTTGATGAAGAGGAAGATCAAAGCGAAGAAGAACCTAGAGCAGAGGTTCAGGAAGAAGCTCAGGAAGAAGCAGAAGAGGAGGCTCAGGATACTGATGAGAGCCCTCCTCCTTCTGCGCAGGCTACTATCGACGATCGCATTGCTCGGATGGAGGAGAGTCAGACCGCTTTGCGAAGGGAAGTCCAAGAACTTCGAGCAGAAGTCGCTGATGCCAAGGCCGTTACAAAGAAGAAATTTGGCAAGGTGACTCGCACCTTGAAGGCAATCCTGTGTTGCTTACAGGATAAGGGTGCTCCTCCTCCGTCACCAGACTCCGACTAGCGATGCGATCTTTGATGTTGTTATTAGTAGTTAGCCATTTTCTGTTTTATGTGTGTAAGCCTGTTAGGGCTAGTGCTTTGCTTATGTTGCTGTTGCTTAACTGTCTTAATTTCCATGTAATTCTAGTCATGATGCTTGTAAGGATATACCCCTTGTATTGTGACAATTTTGATTAATTGAAATGCATGGAATGCCTTTGACTCTTTAAGTGAATGATTGCGGTGTAATTGTGCAATTGAGACTGACAAGGTTGCACCCTATTTTGAATATAGGGAATGCCACCTAAGACTACCCGGAGCGCGGTTCGGCTTGCATTGTCAGAGCATATGGATCAGACTCCCTCTCAGTCTGGCACTCGTCCGGACCCTGCTGTGGGCCCGATTCCTGAGGCGGTTCGGTCGTCTCAGCCTGCTGTTGGTCCTACAGATGGACCACCGCCATTTACACCATCTGTTAGAGAGCCACATCGCGCATCTACTTCCACACCTCATCCGCCACAGCCTGCTCCACCCCCTCACAGATTCGAGCAGATGATGGCTATGATGCTACAGCAGCAGTAGCTTCTGACCACCATAGTGGGTACTTTAGCCCAGGGTGGGGGTGCGACTACATCTACTCCACCTGCACCACCTGCGCATCCAGCTGAGGATGCCTATACTTACGCCCAGGATGAGGGCATGACTCATCCTGCGCCGCCTACTTTCCTTGCGGGGAATCCTGCCGACACACGGGGCCTTTTGGAGCGATTTCAGCGCTTGCGGCCTCCTACTTTCACGGGTTCTCACAGACCCGAGGAGGCTGAGTACTGGCTCGACCGAGTGTCGAAGATTCTACGGATGTTGCACTGCACCGAGGCTGAGCAGGTAGAGCTGGCTACCTTCCTGTTTGAGAGAGAGGCCAGTATGTGGTGGGATAGCGTATTGCGGACTGTTGCCGCAGATTTCGTATGGACGTGGCAGCATTTGAGTTCCGCTTCCATGAGAAGTATTATCCCCAGACCTACAGGCACGACAGGGAGAATGAGTTTCTCCGTCTCAGACAGGCAGCGATGACAGTTACCGAGTATGAGCATCGGTTCACAGAGTTGGGCAGGTACGTCCCGACGATCCTAGCTGATGAGCAGATGCGCATACGGCGCTTTTTAGAGGGCTTGCGACCGAATATTCGGTCGAAGATGTGCTGTGTCAGTTTTCCTTCCTATGCGGAGTTGATTCACATGTCCATGCGGACAGAACAGGACGTGGATCGACTTGCGCGATCTCGAGGCCCGGCTGCTTCTAGGCCGCGACCGGATTTGCCAGACAGGCCCTTCGCGGGCAAGAGGCCTGGCATTGATCCTCCTACTAGGACCACGGTGCCAGTACCACCGTTTCGGCGCCCTGATTTGACATGTACATACTGTGGGAGGACGGGCCACTTGGCGCAGAGTTACTTTTCGAGGATGCGGGACAGTGGGTTCTCGCCGCCGCAGAAGATTAATCGTGTACGTCCACAGGCGATATCAGCACCGCCTATACGGTCAGCTCCTGCGCATCCTTCTTTCAGACCTACGGTATCACAGATTCGACAGCCTCCACGGCCCTTGACACAGCGGCCGAATCGGCCACAGCAGGCTCGAGTTCATGCATTGACCGCTGAGGCAGCTACGACGCCGACTTTCCAGCATTCAGCCTTTGAGGTCACGGCCCATATCGGAGGTACTCCCGTTCTTGTCATGGTGGACACTGGTTCCACGATTTCTTTGATATCGCGTGCCGTAGTCAGGCGTCTTGGATTACAGACTATCACTATGGATAGCGTGCGAGTCTTTGCAGCTCATGGAGATTATTCGGATGTCACCCAGATGTGTGAGGGTTGTTTGGTTGATCTGGGAGGCAGGACGATGACTCTTGATCTGGTCGTCGATCCCTGGCTCGTTTATCTCGACGTCATTCTTGGCATGGACTGGTTGACTGCAGCGAGAGCCGAGATTGACTGCGAGACTCGTATAGTCACAGCGTACGAGCCTGAGGGTGCATCCTTCACATTTCCCGTGCGGGTAAATCTTCCTTTCCGCATTCTTAGCTACGCCACTCTATTGCGCGACGCTGGTGCCCAGGTACTTGAGCAGACGCCAGTTGTTTCTGAGTTCGGGGATCTGTTCAGGAAGATCCCTGGTTTGCCGCCCCGACGTGAGATCGATTTCACTATCGATCTGGTTCCTGGTTCTACACCCGTCTCACTGCCGACGTATCGCATGACACCATGTGAGATGGAGGAGTTGAGGACGCAGATTGATGGCCTGCTAGAGCTTGGCTTTATACGGCCTAGCGTGTCTCCTTGGGGAGCACCGGTCTTGTTCGTGAAGAAGAAGGATGGTTCGCTGCGATTGTGTATTGATTATCGCAGGCTGAACCAGCTCACGGTGAAGAACAAGTACCCTTTGCCTAGGATCGATGACTTGTTTGATCAGTTGAGAGGAGCGCAGTACTTCTCGAAGATTGATCTTCAGTCAGGTTATCATCAGCTGCGCGTCAGAGATGAGGACGTGCAGAAGACAGCATTCAGGACCAGTTTTGGCCACTACGAGTTCCTCGTGATGTCGTTCGGTCTCACGAACGCACCGGCCGTGTTCATGGATCTGATGAACCGGGTATTTTGGCCTTTCCTCTATCGATTCATCGTTGTCTTCATTGACGACATTTTGGTGTACTCTAGGAGTCGAGAGGAGCATGAGGAGCACTTGCGTTTGGTCCTTGATACGCTCAGACGGCATTAGTTGTTCGCACAGTATAAAAAGTGCGACTTCTGGAAGCAGGAGGTGAAGTTTCTGGGACACGTGGTGTCCAAGGATGGCATGGCAGTTGACCTGTCTAAGGTAGCTGCAGTGCAGGACTAGGAGCAGCCTGGTTCTGTCACTGAGGTGAGGAGTTTCTTGGATCTCGCTGGTTACTATCGGCGCTTCATTCAGGACTTCTCGAAGATCGCGAGACCCTTATCTCAGTTGACACGGAAGGACGTGAAGTTCGCCTGGAATGATAAGGCGGAGTCAGCTTTTCAGGAACTGAAGGACAGACTTACGGCCGTCCCTGTGCTAGTATTGCCAGAGCAAGGGGTTAGATACACTATATACACTGACGCATCTAGCGTTGGTTTGGGTTGTGTCCTTATGCAGAGGGACAGGGTAATTTCGTATGCCTCGAGACAATTAAGGAAGCACGAGGAGAATTACCCTACACACGACCTAGAGTTGGCAGCCGTTATATTCGCACTGAGACTCTGGAGACATTACCTCTACGGAGAGGTGTTCGAGCTCTTTTGCGACCACAAGAGCCTCAAATACATATTCACGCAGCGAGACTTGAATATGAGGTAGCGGTGATGGATGAAGACGCTGAAGGACTTCAAGTTTGAAGTCTCTTACCATCCTGGGAAGGCGAACCTTGTGGCTGATGCGTTGAGCCGCAAGAAGGTGATAGAGTTTGCGGCTCCGCTGATGGTTGCCGAGTGGGATATGGTTGAGTTTTTGCGAGACTTTGAGCAGAAACTCACCGTAGAGGAACCATTTGAATTCATCGCACATGTACAGGTGCGATCTCAGATCGATGACTGAGTCATCGAGGCGCAGAGGGACGACGCGCATCTTACTGAGCTTCGAGATCAGGCCAGTGATGATGCTGACGCCGACTGGCGAGTTGGTATGGATGGGGGCTTACGTTACCGTGGCCGCCTATGCGTCCCAGATGTCCCTGACTTGAGACGAGAGATTCTCGAGGCTGCGCATTCTACTAGACTCGCGATGCATCCAGGCAGCACGAAGATGTATCGTGACGTGAAGAGAACGTATTGGTGGGAAGGTATGAAGACCCACATAGCTGAGTTCGTGTCCCGTTGCCTCACTTGTCAGCAGGTGAAGGCAGAGCATCGCCAACCACCTGGACTTTTGCAGCCTATGCCGATCGCAAAGTGGAAGTGGGATTTCATTTCCATGGACTTCATTTCTGGGTTGCCGAATACGAGGAAGGGGCATGATTCCATTTGGGTGATCGTGGACCGATTGACGAAGTCGGCACACTTCCTACCGATCAGAGTTACGAACTCTGCAGACGAGCTGGCTAGATTGTACATCCGAGAGATTGTGCGTCTGCATGGAGTTCCGTTGGAGATCGTGTCGGACAGAGACACGCGGTTCACTTCTATTTTCTGGACTCGCATTCAGGAGGCTATGGGTGTGAAGTTGAAGTTCAGTACTGCCTTCCACCCACAGACGGACGGACAGACGGAGCGAGTGAACCAGATCCTGGAGGACATGTTGCGAGCTTGCGCATTGGACTTCAAGGACAGTTGGGATGACTGTCTTGCATATGCGGAGTTTGCGTACAATAATAGCTTCCAGGCGAGTATCGGCATGACACCTTATGAGGCGCTGTATGGGCGACCTTGTCGGGCACCGCATTGCTGGTTAGAGGTCGGTGAGCGTAGCTTGATCGGCCCAGAGTTGGTGCAGACGACGTCAGAAAAGATTGATATTATTCGACGTCGGCTTCTTACAGCGCAGAGCAGACAGAAGAGCTACGCCGATACGAGACGGAGGCCACTAGAGTTCACAGTTGGGGATCACGTGTTTTTGCGAGTTTCCCCTATGAAGGGAGTCCTTCGGTTCGGGAAAAAGGAGAAGCTGGCACCGCAATTCATTGGTCCATTCCAGATCCTCGATCGTGTGGGAGCAGTGGCATACCGATTGGCTTTACCCATGCCCCTCGAGAGCGTCCACAACGTATTTCATGTTTCTATGTTGAAGAAGTACGTTGCTGATCCTTCCCATATCATCAGATGGGAGCAGGTGCAGTTAGGAGAGGATGTTACTTATATCCTGCGACCGACACGCATCTTAGACAGGAAGGAGCAGGTACTGCGTAGCAAGGTGATTCCCCTTGTGAAGGTACTATGGACGTATCACTCTAAGGAGGAGGCTACTTGGGAGACAGAAGCCGAGATCAGAAAGAACTACCCACAGCTTCTCGAGGAGTACGAACAGGTACAAATTTCGAGGATGAAATTATTTGTTAAGGGGGGTAGATTGTAACGCCCGTGAAAAATCCGTACTTGGGCTCGAGTACCAACTCGACCCGAAATCGCGTAGAATTAATTTCCATGGAAATTAAGCGTAAGTTAGCTAGCGCAACGCTAGAGTAGCTGGGAAATAGTCCCTGATCACTTTAAATACGTTCTACAAGACCCAAATCGAGTAGAACAAACGACTCTACAACACTCTATAACCTCGGATCAAACTCTAAGCGGGTTTGTCCTCTGGACCACGTTGAACTTTTGTATTGGATTTAGACTGCGCGTCGAAGGTCCGATACCTCCTATCTTAGACCGTTAGAACCGCCCAGCTGGACTTGACAATCATCTCGAAAATCAAGTCAAACCGATAATCACAGACTATTTCGTTGAACCCGGACTGAAGCGACCGCGAATAGGGACGAAGTTGGAATTTCAAATTCAAATCTGGCACACGACTTGACGCGTCAGTATTAAGCGTTCTGACCATCAGAATTCATCCAGATTACACCCTCGGATCAGGAAAAATTTCTATTTATTATCATGAGACTTTCAGCCCTGATCTATGTGCGGTGACCGTTGAACTGAAACTGGTCCGCCACGTGCGATCTGCGAACCCTGCCAGACTGAAAACTTAATACGAGCTACATCTGGTACACATGAGCTTAAGTACGATCGCAATCGACCAGGGGACCACCAGAAAGCAGTTTTTGAACCGAAACAGCCCCGAAATGGATAGGCACCAAGTAAACTTCGTCCCGGAGCCTAATTCCGGCGTTTTTAAGCTTATAAAAGGGGTTGAAACCCTCATTTCTCCCTTCCATCCGAAAATCCCAAACCCTAGAGGAAAGGAGAGAGAGTTTGAGAGAAAGAGAGGAAGGAAATTTTTCCGCTTCCGAGCCGCCGACTGCTAGTGCTTCAGCACTTCTTCCCAATCACCTGGCTGGTGATTTCTCCCATTTTTCAGGTATAAAATAACTCCAAAAACTTACTGATTTATGGTTTACTTAGATTCATGGCATGTTAGCTAACGTATTCCATAGATCAGGCTCTCCTACTGCCGTAGACGAAGCGCACACGCTCCGTTCAAAATCCCGCATCCGTAAGAGACTAGGTGAGGATTTTAGAC
Organism: Magnolia kwangsiensis; assembly: GCA_037074715.1. Classification (NCBI taxonomy): domain Eukaryota; kingdom Viridiplantae; phylum Streptophyta; class Magnoliopsida; order Magnoliales; family Magnoliaceae; genus Magnolia; species Magnolia kwangsiensis. Next base: position 58,798,311 of record CM073579.1, read on the forward strand.
GCTTTGATTGACGGTTTACAACGCTTTCAATGTCGTTTAAGAGTAGATTATCGACGGCATCGCCGTTTGACATGTACAACATGCTCTCCGTTTCCTGTTTCGTAAATTAACGAAGAATATGAGATTTAGGGCATTTTAGTCATTTGTAGGAAGTACGGTCTACATGCATATTTTGCTGACGTGATTGACATGGTTTGTCGCCGCATTAGGGAGTTAGGAATGCTTGCATAATCAGTTTGGCGAAGAGATTCGCCTAGTTGCGCACTTTGGGTCGACGTACTATATGTAGACTTAAGTGTGTAGTGTATGTGTTAGTATAAATGCTTGTATTAGTATGTATTGAATTAAATGATGTTATGTAGTAGTTTGAGATTGATTTCATGATTAATATGCTGACCTAAATGATTTCCTACATGTTTACCTTATGCATGATTGCATTACATGCATGGAAAGTATGCCTTGAAGATTTGCTTAAGTTGAATGTTATAACATGTGTTAACATGCTCACATGATGTATTTCAATTCCAATACTTTAACATGTAGTGCTAATATGATTCCATAGATGTGTGGGACTAGACTTAGTCCAGGCAGTCGGTAACCGAGCGAATTCGTGGCTGACTGGTCATAGCCACGAATGACGCGTCGATGAACGTGATTCGCGTTTAGAGTTGGCGGCAGTGGTTAGGCCACGCGAAGTGTTTTACGCGCTTCATGTCGTTCGACTTGAGATGCGATCGCGCTAGTCGAGCCCGTCAAGTAACCCGACTGGCCGATGTATGTTCACCTTGTATGTGTCATAACTGTTTGAACCTAGGGTACTGAACTTACCATTGTAAACCCTGTTAACCATGGTACCTTGATCCACTAAGACTCATGAGCCAGGCATGGTGGTATGGGACACCGTGGTCAAGCTGTCGGCCTATGCTGGGGCCACAAACCTCCCCGTAGTGACCAGTGAGCACCTTGACTCGTGAGCAGATTATAGTGGTATGGGACACTATATTCTAGCTGTCGGCCTACACTGATCAGGCGACGAGCCCTTTGTAGTGACCGCGAGCGTATTCTGAGTCCACGGGAGGCGACGACCCTTCCGTTGCAGTAGAGTACGGTAGGCCTGTATTGATAAGGTGATGGGGGAGCGGTGCAACGAGTGCGAGCAACAGCCCTGGCAGCCCTTGCAGTGACCTACGAAATACACATCGTATGAGATTTCTAGGAGTGACGACCCTAGATAGGATCTGTGTTGGGATTGATACAAGGGAAGTACCTTAGTTTCCCAATCCTGCTGTTTGAATGGACTAATAACAACTTGGAAATCATATCACCATAGCATTGCATGTGCCTGGAAGATGTGGAGCACTCTAGGGAGTGTGGCATGCCGCGGTCGTAAGATGTTGCCGCATGAGGGTGATCGTTGGTGAGGGCATACATCACGTCATATCATCTTGCATTAATAACAGTATTAGGATTGTCTGATTTACTGCTTTACTATTATCGCGTGATTGAATTGTGAACATGCTAATCTTTGCTCTATGATTCCACTGAGTTGATCACTCATTCCCATGTTACGGGATGGTGTTTGCAACACCCACCAGACCCTGTTGTAGTTGCAGGTGAGGACGAGATCCAGGAGGTGGAGCCAGAGATTGACGAGGACCAGGATGAGTTCTCGTATATGCAGTATCACGACGGCTTCCCGTAGGCGACCTGGATCGAGGGGACATCAGTGGGACTTTCTTTTGAACATTATTCTTTTGTTATGTATATGTATATGAGACTCAGAGATGTAGTCATACTTTGGAGATAGATGAGATTACTTTGTTTTTCCATACAGTGATATATACATTGTTTAGTCTTCCGCTTGCTTTTATCACTGGATCTGAAGTATGAATTGCAGTTTTGGTATACTTTTACTCATGTGAATGCTTTAAATCAGACAACATTGAATCATAACCATTTTTGTTGCATAAGTGACGGTCTGGAACTCGGGAGTTGAGTTTATACACGACTCCCGATTTTCAGGGTGTTACATGAACCGAATAGGGTGGTATGAGACACTGTATTTGTGCTATCGGCCTACTCTGAATGGTGACGAGCCCTTTGTAGTGACCTCGAGCATACCCAAAAACTGCAATGAGGCGACGAGCCTTAGTGTAGCATCTAGGGTATAATTAGGCCTACACTAATTGGTGACGAGCCATCTGCAGCGACCTAGAACCGTAACATCGTCTGAGATTTACTAGGACTGACGACCCTAAAATGGATCATTGTTTGGGTATTGTCATAATGGAGGTACCTTAGCTTCCTAATCCTACTGTATGAAAAGGACTAGTAAGAACTCAGTAATCATGTACATGCACCGCACTGCATGTGCCATTGGGCGTTGGACAAAGCACTGAGGAAGTGACTGTGTAACATCACGAAAATCGGGGGTCGGGTAGAAACCCAACTCCCGAGTTTTAGAACGTCACTTATGTAACATAGATAATGATAAATGCATGTTGTCTGTAGAATGGCATTAAACAATATTGAGACTAAGCCAAAACAGCATATCATACTCCAGTGATAGTAAAATTAGCAAGCGAAAGATTGTGATAAATACATAAAATATATAATTAATTGTAAGTCTCCAGAGTGTGAAAATGTTATCAGGTTAATTAAATACATATATACTCCAAAAATGGAAAGAAGAGAATATACATGAGTGCTCCAAAAATAAAAAATGACAAGTGTCCAGACATCTACTCAACCTCCCTGTAATCCCGTCGATCAGAACACAGAGGAGAAGTCCTCCTCATCATCCTACAAGTCCATCTCCGCTTCTCAAGAAGCGCCATCATCTGCAACTAAAATTGGGACTGGTGGGTGTCTGGAACACCATCCCGTAACGTGGGAGTGAGTGTTCAACTCAGTGGGAGAATAGAGCAAAGATTAGCATGTTATCAAATCAGTCACGCGTTAATAGTAAAGCAAACAATCAAACATTCCTAGATACTGTTGTTAATGTATGCATGAAATGACATGATGGATGCCCTCACCGACATACTCCCTCATACGGCACCATCTTACGCTCGCGACATGCTTACGTTTCTCAGTGCTCCACATCTTCCAGGCACATGCAATGCGATATGGATAATGATTACCAAGTTGTTATTAGTCCTTTTCATACAGCAGGATTGGGAAACTAGGGTACCTTGCTTATATCAATCCCAACAGAGATCCTGTCTAGGGTCGTCACTCCTAGTAATCTCATACGATGTTATGTTTGTAGGTCGCTGCAAGGGCTGCTAGGGCTGTTGCTCGCACTCGTTGCACCGCTTCCCCATCACCTTATCAATACAGGCCTAATGTACTCTCGTCGCTACGGAAGGGTCGTCGCCTCCTGTAGACTCAGAATACGCTCGCGGTCACTACAAAGGGCTTGTCACCTGATCAGTGTAGGCTGACAGCAAGAATATAGTGTCCCATACCACCATAATCTGCTCAGGAGTCATAGTTGCTCACTGGTCACTACAGGGAGGTTTGTGACCCCAGCGTAGGCCGACAGCTCGACCACGGTGTCTCATACCACCATGCCCGGCTCATGAGTCTTTATGGATCAAGGTACCATGGTTAATAGGGTTTTCAATGGTAAGTTCAGTACCCTAGGTTCAAGCAGTTTGACTCATACAAGGTGAACATACAATGGCCAGTCGGGTTACTTGACGGGCTCGACTAGTATGATCGTATCTCAAGCTGAACAACATGAAGTGCATGAAACACTTCGTGTGGCCTAACCACTGCCGCTAACCCAAAACACGACTCGTGTTCATCGACGCATCCTTTGTGGTACATTGAAACTAACCACGAATTCAATCCATTACCAACTGCATGGACTAGGTCATAGCCCCAAGCATTTGTAAACAACATCAAGAATCATATGAGAGTCATAGAAATGAATATAAACAATACAAGCATATTGACACATGTTATAACATACCACGTAAGTAAATCAACTAACACTTTCATTCCACATATATCATGAAAGAAATTCATATAGCCAACATGGTGGAAATCATATACATGATCATATTAATTGAGAATTCATTCTCAAAGCTAAGCTACAACAACATCAGCTCAATACATACTAATACAATCATTTATACAAACAACTAGACTACCTAACTCCAACGTACGTTACGTATGTTGATTCCAACATATAATATGACAAATCCTTATATCAAGGAGATGTCTAATACACAACAGTCATGTTCTTACATTCAATATATATGGCAGGCATAAATCATATTGATTTAGGCATTTCAACAAACACTTAGTCTACACACATTAGTCCACATAGCATATGTCGGCCAATATGTGCATTAGGGCAAATCTCTTCGTCAAACAGATCATACACGCATTTCTAATATCATAATACGACAAATAGCCATGGCAATCATTTCAGCAAAATACGGACTTATACTGTATTTTCTAAAAATGCCTAAAATACCCTAAATCTCATATTTACCGTACATTTACGAAACAGAAAACAGACAGCATGTTGTACATGTCAAACGGTGTTGCCGTCGATAATCTACTATTAAACGACATTGAAAGCTTTGAAATCAGTCAATCAAAGCGTCTAAAATCCTCACCTTTTGCCCTAGACGTGTATCGTTTCGAACGGAATGTATACGCTTCGTCAACGGCATACAGGCGACCGAATGCACAAGATACATAAGCTATGTTGCTATTTGAATCGAAAGAACCCTAAATCAGCAAGTAGTTAGGACTTTTCTTACCTAGGAGTGCGTTGGAATCATCGGGAAAGTGATTTGAATGCGTTGCTTTGGCACGTGCAAAAGCTGGTGCAAGTGGCGGGAAATCTCTCCTACAACTCTCTCACAATCTCTCACCTTTTCTCTCTCTCTTTCTAGGGTTTAATCTAAATTCGGATGTGAGAGATTTGAGGGGGTTTCAAGCCCTTATATAGGCTAAAACTTCACTGAAACAGACTTGGGACAAAGGTATACTTGAGTTATAACCAAATCAGGACTTTTTCGATCCAAAAGAGTGTTTCGGGAGGTCTCCTGGCCGAACGCGGTCGGACTTAAGCTCATGCATACTGGATCTAGCACACATCAAGTTTTTAGACCGGTAGAGTTCCCAGATCGCACGTGGCGGACCAGTTTCAGTTCAACGGTCATCGTGCCTTAATCAGGTCTACAAGTCTCGTGATATGAAAGTGAAATTTTTCCTGATCTGAGGGTGAAATTTGGCTGAATTCTGACGGTCTGAATGCTTAATAATAACGCGCAAAGTCTCGTGCCAGATTTGGATTTAAATTTCCAAATCTTACCCATTTCTCACTCTCTTCACTCCAAGCTCAATGAAATGGCCTCAGAACATCGGTTGGGCTTGATTTTTGAAATGATTGTCAAGTCCAACAAGGCGGTCATAACGGTCTAAGATTGTAGGTATCGGACTTTCGACACGCGGTTTAGATCCAATACAAAGTTTCAAAGGGTTCCTGAGAGCAAACGGGTTTAAAGTTTGATCTTAGGTTTCAGGGTATTATAGCGTCATTGATTCTACAAGTTTTGGGTCTTACAGAACGTATTTAAAGTATTCAGGGACAATTTCACAACTACTCTAGCGTAGCGCTAGCTAACTTATGCTTAATTTCTAAAGGAATTAATCCTAAATGATTTCTTTGGCTTTGGAATTGGGTTCTGAGAGGTTACCAAGGTGTTATGGTTGACCCATTGCCTAAGCACATCTAACCCCAGGTTGGCAAAAATTTGGGGTGTTATAGACCGACATGCGCGATTGTAAGATGAAGATCACAGAGGGAGTGTAGGCGAGGGCATGCATCATTCCTTCATACATTCCTGCATTAATTAGAGTACTTAGGGATGTTTGATTATATTACCTTATCATTACTGCTTGATTGAATTGATAACATGTTAATCTTTTCTGTATAGTTCCACTGAGTTGATCACTCACTCCCATGTACAGGGACGGTGCTTAAATACCAACTAGACACTGTCTTAGTTGCAGATGATGATGCGACGGGCGAGGTAGAGCCTGAGTATGAGGATGATGAGGAGGCGTTCTCCTTCATGTAGTATTTAGGCGGGTTCTCTTAGACCGTTCTGTTTCATCGGGGCTTCAGGGTTTATGCTTTATAAAGAACTATCACATTTTGTCGTTTGTATTTTGAAACAAGAATTGTAACTATTGACCTGGCAGAGCACACATATTTTGGGGACTTGTACCGGTATATATATTTATTTTAGACTTCCGCTTGCGTATTATAACTGTCCGTAGATTATGTTTACTAATTTGGCTTAATCTAATTCATGTTTTATGCACTAATACAGACAACATTCATCCACCATTAAAATATTGCATAAGTGATGTTTTGGAACTCGGGAGTTGGGTTATACTCGACCCCCGATTTTCAGCGCGTTATAGAGTGAGAGAGTGAGGGTTTATTCTTGGGATTCGATCCCATGTAATGCCCTGAAATTCAGGGGTCGAGCATAACTCAGCTCCCAAGTTCCAAAACATCACTTATGCAACATAATTAATGATGGATGTATGTTGTCTGTATTAGTGCATAAAATATGAAGTAGATTAAGCCAAATTAGCAGACATAATTCAGGGATAGTGAGACAATGCAAGCGAAAGTCTTAAATGCATATATAAATAAAAAAAATTTCCAAAATATGCGTGCTCTGCCTGGGCAATAAGTACAATCTGTGTCTCAAAATACATGTATCAAACTGTGTATACTCAATACAATCATAACCCAAAATCCCCGCCAGTCAGGACAAGGCTCACATGAACTCGCCTGAGAACTGCATAAATGAGAACGCCTCCTCGTCCTCATCAAATTCCTGCTCCACCTCGCAGGCATCACTGTCACCTGCAGCTAAGTCAAAGTCTGGTTGGTGTTTATGCACCATCCCAGAACGTGGGAGTGAGTGATCAACTCAGTGGAATTATACGGTAAAGGTTAACATGTTATCAATTCAATCAAGAAGTAATGATAAAGCCATACAATCAAACATGACCTTGTTACTCTTGTTAATGCAAGAATGATATGAGAGGATGATGCATGCCCTCACCACAATCTCCCTCTGCGATCTTCATCTTACGGTCACGCATGTCAGTCACTTCCTCAGTGTAACGCCCTGAAAATCGGGGGTCGAGTAGCCACTCAACTCTCGATTTTCAAAACACCATTTATGCAACATAGATAATGATGATTAAATGTTGTCTTAGTTAGTGCATTAAACATGAGTGAGATTATATCAAGACAGTAATTCATACTCCAGATCTATTGATAAAACGTAAGTGGAAGACTGAAAGATGTATATTACTGTTTGTAAAACAAAATAATTTTGATTTGTCTCCAAAATATGAATACATCTCTGAGTCACCAAATACATACATCAAATTAAAAATTAAAATGACAAAGGACAGTCCAACTATCAAAACCCCGTTGATCCAGGCTGCCTATGCGAAACCATCAGAGAGCTGCATGTACGAGAACTCGTCTTGATCCTCGTAATAGTCTGGCTCCGACTCCTGAATCGTCTCGCCATATGCACCTAAGACAGAGTCTGGTTCGTGTTTAAAGTACCGTCTCGTAACGTGAGAGTGAGTGATCAATTCAGTGGAATCATAGAGCAAAGGTTAACATGTTATCAATTCAGTCAAGCAGTAATGATAAAGAAGTACAGTCAAACATTCCTAGCTACTCTTGTTAATGCAAGGATGAGATGCAATAATGATGCATGTCCTTGCCTACATACTCCCTCATGCGACACCATCTCACGTTCGTGGCATGCTTTCATCTCTCAGTGCTCCACATCTTCCAGGCACATGTAGTGCGATATGAACATGATTACCGAGTTGTTATTAGTCCTTTCATTCAACAGGATTGGGAAACTAAGGTACCTCCCTTGTATCATTTCCAAATAATATATATAGTGTATATTGGCCGTGGCATGATTTAGGACAAGTCCTTTCGCTAAGGAGTAGACACACATGTAACAAGCATATATTCATGGTAAATAATCATGTTAAACACAAATTTAAATTCTATACGTATACAGGTATTCCAATAAATACATAGAATACGCAATACTATACATTTTTCCTACGTATTTGTAAAGCAAAACAAACAACACGTTAGACATGTAAAATAGCATTCACGTCAGTAATAAATCATTAACTGATTTTGAAAGCCTTGAAAACCATAACCTATACATCTAAAATTTGCACCTTACACCGTAGAAGCATAATGAATTGAATAGAAACTCTACACTTTCATCAACGTCGATATGACGACCTATAACATAAGGTAAGCCAACTACTTCGCTACTTGTACCGATAGAAACCCTAAAAAAAGTTAGGGTTAGGGCTTTCTTACCTAGAAATGAAGTCAGAATCGCCAGAATAACGATTAGATCGGGATGGTTAAGTACGTATGATGGCAGGGTAGAGTAAAAGGAACTTTCTCCCACAACTCTCACACTATCTCTCTCCTTTCTCTCTTCTCTCTCCTAGGGTTTCTCTCAAATTCGTATGTGAGGAATGAGAGAGGGTTTAAGGTCCTTATATAAGCTAAAAACTCACCAAATTAGACCCAGGGCCAAGGTATACTTATGTTATAGTCAAAGTAGATCCGTTTCGTCTCAACAGAGCACTTCTGGAGGTCCTCTTACTGAATGCGGTCGGACTTGAGCTCATAAATGCTAGATCTTGATCAAGTTAAGTTTTTAGTTCGATCAGATTTCCAGATCAACCGTGGCAGACCAGTTTCAGTTTAGCGATCACTGAAACTCGATCAGGACTACAAGTATACTAGCATGAGTGGGCCATCATCCCTAATCCGAGGGTGTATTTGGGTCAGATTCTGATGGTCTGAATGCCTATAAAGGACGCGCAAGCGACATGGCCCAAATTACTTAAATTTATAATTATTTTCTTAAAAATCTTCACTTTCTCACTCTCTTCACCCCAGACTCAAGGAAACAATCTCAGGAAATCGTTTGAACACGATTTTTGAGGTGATTGTCAAGTCCAACTGTGCGGTCATAATTGTCTAAGTTTATCGCAATCGAACTTTCAACATGTGGTCCAGGTCTGATACGAAGTTTGAAAGTGCTCCCGAGAGCAACTGGGTTTAGAGTTGGATTCTAGACTTCAGGATAATATAGCGTTAGCGATTATACAGGTTTTAGGTCTTGCAGAACGTATTTAAAGTGAACAGTGCTAATTTCACAGCTAGTCTAACTTAGCGCTAGTTAACTTATATTTAATTTCTAAGGGAATTAATCCTAAGTGATTTCTGCTCAAGGTGGTACTCTGGTCTTTGTACGGAATTTTTCGAGTCGTTATACTCAGTGCTCTACACCAACACTAACAACACATGCAATGCAATGTTATGAGCATGATTACCAAGTTTGTATTAGTCCTTTTCATACAGCAGGATTGGGAAGCTAAGACACATCCCTTATATTAATTCCCAAACAAGGATCCATTCTAGGGTCGTCAGTCCTAGGAAATCTCAGACGATGTTACGGTTCTAGATCGCTGTAAAGGGCTCGTCACCAATCAATACAGGTCTAGTTATATCTTAGATACTATAATAAGGCTCGTCGCCCATATGCAGTGTCAGGATATACTCGAGGTCACTACAGAGGGCTCGTCACCAATCAATTATAGGCCGACAATACGAATATAGTGTCCCATACCACCATAATCGGCTCACGAGAGTAGGGTGCTCACTGGTCATTACGGGGAGGCTCGTCGCCCCAGCGTAGCCGACAGCTCGACCACGGTGTCCCATACCACCATGTTTGGCTCATAAGTCTTAAGGGATCACGGTACCAAGGTTAACGGGATCTTCACTAGTTAGTTCGGTGCCTTAAATTCAAACAGTAACACCAAACATGGGGAACATACATCAGTCAATCAGGTTAGTTGATAAGCTCAAGTAGGCCAAGCGCACATTGAGTTGATCGACATGGAATGCATAAGCACTCCATGTGGCCTAACCACTGTTGAACATTCCAAGTACGACTCGAATTAGCTGAGCACATCCTGCGTGGTGATAACAGCCTCAACCATCAATTTAGAGACGGTTATCGATTACCTGGACTGTAGCATAGTCCCAATCACGTACAAGCTCAATAACAGACATTTGATTCATACCCTACATTCATATGAATATTTATGAAATATAACTTGAACATAAATACAGTACATGTTAGGGCAAATCCTTTCACCTAAGAGTTGCCGCATACATATCAATCACATATCTACGACAAATAATCATGGCAATCATAACAGTAAATTCCATATGTATACAGGTATTCTAACATATACATGAAATACTTGATTTGTAACATAGGTTATACGTATACGTAAATCAAAACAGATATCATATTCAACATGTGTATTACGTCCATAACAAGAATAAATCATTATCTAACATTGAAAGTCTTGAAAGCCATAACCTAAACGTATATAATTTGCACCTTAAACTAGATAACGCGTAATGAATATGATTCAAATGATAAGTCTTCGTCAACGGCGGATACGCTACCTAAGGTATGAAATAGGTTAGCTATAACTTCACTTCAACTAGTCTAAGCTTCAAAACAGGTTAGGGTTTGATTAACTTACCTAAGAATGGAATCAGAATCACCGGAATAATGATTCAGATACCCAGGTTCGATATGTAGAAGAGCTGGGAAGAATCCCACGGAGAAACAAAAGGTTCTCTCTTACTTTCTCTCTCTTTTCTCTTTCTTGAATTTGCTAGGGTTGGAAATTCGTATGGGATTTGGGAATAAGGGTTTAAGACCTTTTTATAAGCCTAAAATCGACGAAAATAGCCCTAAGGCTAAGGTATGCTTAGGTTATAACCAAATCAGGCTCTTTCTGATCCAACGGAACACTTCTGGAGGTCTTCTTATCAAATGCGGTCGGACTTAAGCTCACTAGTATTAGATCTTAAGCAAGTTAAGTTTTTAGTCTGATCGGGTTTCCAGATTTTCCGTGGCGGACCAGTTTCAATTCAATGGTCACCGAAACTCGATCAGGGCCACAAGTGCTTTGACATGAATGGGCCACTTTTCCTGATCCGAGGGCGAATTTGGGATAAAAACCAATGGTCAGAATGCTTAGAAATAACGCGCAAGCGACACATCTCAGATTACTTAAAATCATATTTAATTTCTTTAAAATCTACATTTTCTCACACTCTTCACTCCGGGCTCAAGGAAATGGTCTTAGGACATCATTTAGGCTTAATTTTTAAGGTGATAGTCAAGTCCAACTAAGCGGTCATAATGGTCTAAGTTCATCGCTACTAGACTTTCGACGTGCAGTCCAGGTCCGATACGAAGTTTCAAAGTACTCCCGGAAGCAACTGGGTTTAGAGTTGGATCCTAGATTTTAGGGTAATATAGCGTAAACAATTCTATAGGTTTTGGGTCTTATAGATCGTATTAAAAGTGATTGGAGCTAATTTCATAAGTAATCTAGTTTAGTGCTAGTTAATACACATTAAATTTCTAAAGGATTTGGTTATAAATGATTTCTGCTAAAGGCGGTACTCGGGTCTAAGTACGGATTTTTTAAGACGTTACATCCAACCACTCCACGTGCTTAACCACCACTTCCGTGTTATTATACGGATGATTTTGATTCCATTTTTGGGTAAGAAATCCTAACCCTAATCTGTTTTAGGGATTCAAATAGAGTAAAGGGTGAAATAGCTAACCTATTGCATACTATAGGTTGCCGTTGTGCTGTAGACGAAAAGTTAGTGTCCGAACTGAGTTCGTTACATGTCTACTGGTGAAAAGTGCGGACTATAAACGTTTAGGTTATGGTTTTCAAAGCCTTTAATGTCAGTAATGATTTATGACTGACTTGATTGCTGTCACATGTGCTTAAATATGATGTTTTTCATATATTACATATATATATATAGGCTACGTTGAATTTAATGCATTCCAAGTGTTTGTTGAAATGTTTGAATGAATAAGGAATTATGATTTGTGCTTACCATTATTATTGCTTGCAGATATATGATTGTTGTATGCGTGGCAACTCCTTGGTGAAAGGATTTACTATAATATGAGTAACGACTCAGAAAATTCCGTACCAAAACCCGAGTACCACCTTGAGCAGAAATCACTTAGGATTAATTCCCTTGGAGATTAAATATAAGTTAAGTAGTGCTAAGTTAGACTAGCTGTGAAATTAGCACTGTTCGCTTTAAATACATTCCGCAAGATCCAAAACTTGTGAAATCGTTAACGCTATAATACCCTGAAATCTAGAATCCAACTTTAAACCCAATTGCTCTCGGGAGCACTTTGAAACTTCGTATTGGATATAGACCCCACGTCAAAAGTCCGATAGTAATAAACTTAGATGATATTGACCGCGTAGTTGGACTTGACAAGCACTATGAAAATTACGTCCAAACGATGCTCTGAGATGATTTCCTTGAGTCCGGAGTGAAGAGTGAGAAAATGAAGATTTTTAAGAAATTAAATATAATTTTAAGAAATCTGAGACGTATAACTTGCGCATTATTTCTAACCATTCTGACCGTTGGATTTTAACCCAAATTTACCATCGGATCAGGATAGGTGGCCCTTACATGTCATAGTACTTGTAGCTCTGATCGAATTTCCATAACTGTTGAACTGAAACTGGTCCACCACGGTCGATCTGGGAACCCGACCGGACTGAAAACTTAACTTGACCAAGATCCAGCATCTATGAGCTTAAGTCTGACCGCACACAGTAAAAGGACATCCAGAAATGCTCCGTTGGATCGGAATAAGGCCGATTTGGTTATAACATAAGTATACCTTGGCCCTGGGTCTAATTTGGTGAGTTTTTAGCCTTATAAGGACCTTAAACCCTCTCTCGTTCCTCACATACGAATTTGAGAGAAACCCTAGGAGAGAGAAGAGAGAAAAGAGAGATAGTGTAAGAGTTGTGGGAGAAAGTTCCTGTTACTCTACCTTGCCATCATACGTACTTAACCATCCTGATCTAATCGCTATTTCGGCGATTCTGACTTCATTCTTAGGTAAGAAAACCTAACCCTAACCTATTTTGGGATTTCCATCGATGTAAGTAGCATGATAGCTAACTTAATTCGTATTATAGGTTGCCATTCCACCGTTGACAAGGCTCAGTGTCTAAACTGAATTTGTTACGCATTTACTGACGTAAGGTGCGGAATTTAGACGTATAGGTTATGGTTTTCAAGGCTTTCAATGTCGGTTAATGATTTATAATTGACAAGGGTGTGATTACACATGCAAAATGCATTGTCTGTTTCGTTATACGTGTTCACATGAACTATGTATAGTATTGTGTATTCTATGCATATGTTGGAATGTTTGAATATGTTTGGAATTTGGATTTGTGCTTAACATGTTTATTTGTCGTGAATATATGTCTAATACATGTGTGACAACTCCTTAGCGAAAGGATACGGGGCATGATAATCCATTGTAGGTAAATGTGTGTGGTATACGAGGCAATTCCCTAGTGAAAGGATTTGGCCTAATACATGTGTAGCCAACATACCATATGTATGACGTTATGTGTAGTCTAAGTGTTTGTAGAACTGACTGAATGAGCTAGTTGTTACGAAGTTATGCTTGTATGAGGGCTGAGATGTAAATCTTGGCTACCTTACTTATGTGTATGATTTCCTCCATGTACGTTTACATTATGATGTCTGCTTTCTTTATGGAATGAATGTGTGTGAACTCATGTTTGTGTTGCACTTCACAACATGCTCATATGCTTGTAAGAATCGAACTATCTGTTCATTACTGCTTTAAATGTTTCATATGATTACTCGTGGAAACGGAATGAGTTTGGGGCCATGTTATGGTCCAGGCAATCGGTAACAGGTTTGGAGTTTGTGACTGAGATTCATTCGCCACGTAGGACATGTTTGACGAACCTGAGTCGTACTTTGGTCGACGGTAGTGGTTAAACCACACAAAGTGCTTATGAATTTCATGTTGATCGATATGATGTGTGCTCGTACTAGTCGAGCTCGTCAAGTAACCCGATTGACCGTTGTATGTTCACCTTGTATTCGTCATAACTGCTTGAACCTAGGATACGGAACTTACCAATGATATCCCCGTTAACCTTGGTACCTTGATCCGCTAAGACTCATGAGCTGGGCATGGTGGTATGGGACAGCGTGGTCGAGCTTTCGGCCTATGCTGGCGCCACGAGCCTCCACGTAGTGACCAGTGAGCAACCCAGACTCGTGAGCCGAATATGGTGGTATGAGACACTGTATTCGAGCTGTCGGCCTACACTGATAAGGTAATGGGGGAGTGGTGCAACGAGTGTGTGTAACAACCCTGACAACCCTTTGTAGTGACCTCGAGCATACTCTGAATATGCAGAGAGGCGACGAGCCTTCCCATAGTAAACAGAGTATAAATTAGGCCTGTATTGATAAGATGATGGGAGAGTAGTGCAACGAGTACGTGTAACAGCCCTGACAGCCCTTTACAGCGACATAGAACCCCATCTTTGTATGAGATTATCTAGGACTGACGACCCTAGAATGGATCATTGTTTGAGAATGATACAAGGGAGGTACCTTAGTTTCCCAATACTGCTGTATGAAGAGGACTAATAACAACGCGGTAATCATGTCCATATCTCATTGCATGTGCCTGGAAGATGTGGAGCACTGAGGGACGAAAGCATGTCGCGAACGTAAGATGGTGTCGCATGAGGGATTATGTTGGCGAGGGCATGCACATTATTGCATCTCATCTTTGCATTAATCACAGTACTTAGGAGTGTTTGATTGTACTGCTTTTTCATTATTGCTTGACTGAATTGATAATATGTTAACCTATGCCTTATTGTTCCACTGAGTTAGCTACTCACTCCCATGTTTCGGGACGGTGTTCTGGACACCCACCAGACCCTGTCTTAGATGCAGGTATTGGTGAGGCATAGGAGGCTGTGCCTAACTACTACGATGATCAGGATGAGTTCTCATATATGCAGTTCTCTGATGGTTTCGCCTAGGCCATTCAGATTGACGGGGCTACAGGGTTCAGCATGCTAGTGGAACTATTCTTTTAACATTTTGATTTTTGTACTATGACATGTATATGGTAGCTCAGTGATGTATTCATATTCTGGAGACCGAACATGATCTTTGACTTCTATATGTTATATTCCCCTGACAGTCTTCCGCTAGCATTTTATAAATTAATCTGGAGTATGAATTACTGTTTTGGTATAATCCCACTCATGATTAATGCACTAACACAGATAACATTTAAGCATAAGCATTTATGTTTCATAAGTGATGTTTTGAAACTCGGGTGTTGAGTTGCTACTCGACCCCTAATTTTTAGGGCGTTACAAGTTGGTATCAGAGCATGATTTGGATTAAACCGGACCTGGGTTATGGTCACATGTCGTATGCTGACGCCACTTGACTTAGGTGGGTGTGAGGAAAATCTAGAAACAAAAGTAGGATTCCCAGTTTCTCCAATTGGCGAAGTTCATCGAAATCGATTGCTGAGATCGAGTACCTCCGTGATCGCTCGAGGCGACCCCAGACCTTTCCTAGACCATCTATCGACGGGTTTAGACAGTAAATCACTCCATCCCAGCCCTCAATGTGTAGATGTGGCTATGTATTAGAAAATACCTGTGAGTGCCCGAAACGACTCAAAACAGAGTCGGGGGCCATACGGGACCCTTCCAGGGGGACCGAGGGTGGGACCCACATGCATTTGACGTCTAGGGGGGCAGGGAAGAGATAGAGGAGGAACAGGAAGAAGAAGAGGAGGCTCAGGATACTGATGAGAGTCCTCCTTCTGCGGCACTGAAGTAGGACGCGGGTCAGGCCGCTAGTGATGCCCGCATAGCTCGACTCGAGGAGGGCCAGGCCTCTTTTTGACAGGATATAATAGATCTACGGGCCCTCGTGAGGCATAAGTTCAAGAAAGTAACCTGCTCACTGAAGACTATCCTGTGCTACCTGAAGGATAAGGGTGCCCCTTCTCCGTCGCCAGATTCGGATGCTTAGACATCCAAGTTGTTGCCCCGTAGTTGTTTGCCGTTCGTTTGTAGTTGATAGTTTTGTGTGTAGCCTCTGTAGGTTTCCTAGTTTAGTAGTTGTTTTAATGTTATAGCTCAGTGTTTGGAGCTTAGTTGTATTAGCTCACATGCATCTTCTGTCGTGATCCATGTAAAACCTATGTCTCATGTATTATGACAATTTTGGTAATGAAATGTATGAAGTTGCCTTAAATCTGTGTGTGAATGCTGCGTGAATGGATTGTGATTATATGAAATCTGATCTGGGTTGCACCCTATGTTGTGTAGGGAATGCCACCTAAATTCACGCGGACCCCAGCACGCCTAGTGTTGTGTGATTCGATGGATCAGGCACTTCCCTAGAGTGATAGCTATATGGACCCTGGTTTGGGCCCGGATCGTGAGACTATACCTGCATCTCAGCTATCCACTGGTCCTATAGCTGGACTACCACCGTATACACCACCAGTTCAGGAGCAGAACCGTGCGTCTTTCTCGACGCAGTACGTGCCTCAGCCTGCCCCACCCACCAATAGGTTTGAGTAGATGATGATGTTGATGGGGCAGGAGCACCAGCAGCTCTTGACCACTATTGCAGGGGCCTTATCTCAGGGTGGGAGTGCTACTCCACCTTCACCATCTGTACCTCCTGTTGAGAATGCAGAGCCTTCTGCTTAGGCTGAGGATGTGCCTTCGCCTGCACTTGCTGTATACCCTACAGGGAATTTGGGTACTAGTGGCCTTCTCGAGTGATTCCAGCGCTTGAGGCCTCCTACTTTTACGGGTTCTCACAGACCCGAGGAAGCTGAATATTGGCTAGACCGCATCTCCAAGATGCTATGGATGCTACATTATACCGAGCCAGAGCAGGTTGAGTTGGCCACCTTTATGTTTGAGAAGGAGGCCAGTATGTGGTGGGATAGTGTCCTACGGACGGTCACGGTTGGTTACGTGTGGACTTGGGCTGCTTTTGAATTTCATTTCCACGAGAAGTACTACCCTCAGACCTACCAACATGAGAGGAAGAATGAGTTCTTGCGTCTCAGGCAGGGAGGCATGACAGTTACCGAGTACGAGCATCGATTTACTGAGTTGGGCAGATACGTCCCTACGATACTTGCTGACGAGCAGATGCGGATACGCCATTTTTCTGAGGGCTTGCGACCTGACATTCAGTTGAAGATGTGTTGTGTCAGCATACCCTCCTATGCCAAGCTGATACATATGTTTATGCGGGCAGAGAAGGATGTAGATCGATTGACACGCTCTCGTGGCCCTATGGTTGTTAGGCCACGACCAGATACCCAGAGCAGGCCATTCCTCGGTAAGAGGCCTCGTATTGACTCTCCTCCCAGGATTACGGTGCCAGTAGTTCCGATGAGGCGTCCAGACGTGATCTGTGCTTATTGTGGGAGGCCAGGTCATGTCACGGAGAGCTGCTTCACGCGGATGAGAGATAGCAAATTTTCACCACCGCAGAGGATTGATCGTCCTCACCCTCAGCCTTTATCGACTCCACCTCTACGGACAACACCTGCACATCCATCCTTCAGACCACCTGCGCCTC
The DNA here is from genome assembly GCA_037074715.1 of Magnolia kwangsiensis. Lineage (NCBI taxonomy): Eukaryota > Viridiplantae > Streptophyta > Magnoliopsida > Magnoliales > Magnoliaceae > Magnolia > Magnolia kwangsiensis. The sequence goes on from CM073579.1 coordinate 58,816,009, forward strand.
GCTTTCGGCCACCTCAACGGCCTATGTTACCACAGTTGAACCGTCCACAATAGGCTCAGGTACATGCACTGACAGCTGAGGCATCCGGGACAGAGACCGCACCACCCTTGGCCTTTGAGGTCACAGCCCACATTGGAGGTACTCCTATATTTCTGTTGGTGGACACGGGATTCACTGTCTCAGTGATATCTTGTTCAGTAGTCAAGCGCCTTGGGCTACAGACTACTCGGATGGTTGGGGTGCGAGTTATTTCAGCACACAAGACTTTTATTGATGCCAATATAATGTGTGAGGGTTGTTTGCTAGATCTAAGGAACAAGACAATGACCATTGACCTTATCGTTGTCTCCGCTCTCTATCATTTTGACATCATCCTTGGCATGGATTGGCTAACTGTAGGGAGTGCTGAGATTGACTGCGAGACCCGTTTAGTGACAGTTTATGAGCCGGAGGGCACGTCCTTTACATTTTCGGTGCAGGTCAGTCACCCCTCTTGAGTACTTTGATATGTTTCCTTATTAAGGAATGTTGACGTCCCGACACTTGGAAGCATGCCAGTAGTCCGTGATTATGAGGATGTGTTCAGAAAGATACCTAGGTTGCCTCCTCGACGCGAGATCGATTTTACTATCGACCTAGTACCCAGTTTAATGCCCATCTCACTGCCGACGTATCGTATGGCCCTGTGTGAGATGAAGGAGTTGAGGAAACAGATCGATGATTTGTTGGAGGCTGGCTTCATACGATCGAGTGTATCTCCTTGGGGAGTACCAGTGTTATTCATGATGAAGAAAGACGGATCACTGCGGTTGTGTATTGATTACCGTAAACTGAACCAAGTGACGGTGAAGAATAAGTATCCTTTGCCCAGGATAGATGATCTTTTTAATCAGTTGAAGGTGGCGAAGTATTTTTTGAAGATTGATCTACAGTCAGGGTATTATCAGTTGCGCGTCAGGGATGAGGATGTGTAGAAGACGGCTTTCAGGATCTGTTTTGGGCATTATGAGTTCCTCGTGATGTCGTTCGGTCTTACAAACACACCGGCCGTATTCATGGACTGATGAACCGGGTATTTCAGCCTTTCCTATACCGATTCATTATCGTATTTATTGATGACATCTTGATATACTCTAAGAGTTGGGAAGATCACGAGGAGCACCTGAGGGCAGTCCTCGATACTCTTAGAAAGCACCAGTTGTTCGCACAGTACAAGAAGTACAACTTCTGGAAGGAAGAAGTCAAGTTCCTGGGACATGTGGTGTCCAAGGATGGGATAGTGGTAGACCTTGCGAAGGTAGCCGCGGTGCAGGACTGGAAGCAGCCTGGTTTGGCTGTCGAGGTGAGGAGTTTCCTAGGACTTGCTGGCTACTATCGACGATTCATTCGGGACTTTTCCAAGATAGCCAGACCCTTATCTCAGTTGACACTGAAGGATCTGAAGTTCTCCTGGAATGAGAAGGCGAAACAGCTTTTCAAGAGCTGAAGGATAGGCTGACATCTGCTCCTGTGATAGTATTGCCAGAGCAAGGGGTTAGATATACGATATATACGGACGCGTCTAGCGTTGGTTTAGATTGTGTCCTTATGCAGAAGGACAGGGTGATTGCATATGCCTCGAGACAGTTGAGGAAACACGAGGAGAATTACCCTACACACTACCTGGAGTTGGTAGCTGTCATCTTCGCATTGAATCTCTAAAGACATTACCTCTATGGAGAGGAGTTCGAGCTCTTTACGACCACAAGAGCCTCAAGTACATATTCACGCAGCGAGACCTGAATATGAGGTAGCGACGATGGATGGAGACCTTGAAGGACTTTAAGTTCGAGGTTTCCTACCATCCGGGCAAGGCGAACCTTGTGGCTGATGCGTTGAGCCGCAAGAGGGCGATAGAGTTTGTAGCTCCGCTGATGATTGCCGAGTGGGACATGGTTGAGTTTTTATGAGACTTTGAGCAGAAACTCACTGTGGAGGAGCCATTCGAGATCATCGCACACGTTCAGGTATGACCTCTTATCGATGATAGGGTCATCGTAGCGCAGAGGGACGATGAGCATCTGACTGAGCTTCGAGAGCAGGCCAGTGACGATGCAGATGCCGAGTGGCGAGTTATAATGGATGGGGGCTTACGTTATCGTGGCCGCCTATGCGTCCCAGATGTTCCCGACTTGAGATGAGAGATTCTTGAGGCTGTGCACAGTTCTAGGATTGCGATGCATCCGGGCAGTACGAAGATGTATCGTGACATGAAGAGAACGTATTGGTGGGATGGCATGAAAATCCACATCGCAGACTTTGTGTCCCGTTGTCTCACTTACCAGCAGGTGAAGGCAGAGCATCGTCGACCTCCTGGTCTCCTTTAGCTTATACCTATAGCTGAGTGGAAGTGAGACTTTATTTCTATGGATTTCATTTCGGGACTATCGAAGACGAGGAAGGGACATGATTCTATTTGGGTGATCATCGACCGCTTGACGAAGTCAGCGCACTTTCTTCCGATCAGAGTTACAAACTCTGTAGACGAGTTAGCCAGACTTTACATCAGGGAGGTTGTTCGTCTGCATGGAGTTTCCTTGGATATCGTGTTGGACAGAGACATGCGATTTACTTCTATTTTCTGGACTCGCATCCAGGAAGCGATGTGTGTGAAGTTGAAGTTCAGTACTTGAAAGGCCTACCTATATGCCCAAGAGGGGGCTTAATAGGGCAATGCCAAATAAAACTTAAAACAGTGGAATAATAAAAGAAATAAAGCATAATGCTGAATTAAAAGTAATCTCAATAACCTAGAATTAAGAGAATGATACTATGTTAAATCTAAGGACAACCTTAGACCAAAAACCAAAGGTTTAAGGTAGGACAACCTTATTTCTAGAACATCCTTTGTATCACAAACCAATAACAAATAAAAAGCAAGGAAACCAAAATAACTTGCAGAAATAAATCCTAAGTTATTACAACATTCTCACACTTGCTTGAAATAAAATGATTACAACATTCATCCACAAATACAATCCACAAAACTGAATGAATAAAGGAATGAAAGAATAAAGCACATCCACAACACAACGATATATAGTGGTTCGCCTGTGTGTACATCAATTGTAATCCAACAGCCATACAGAATGCTACTCCACTCCTAATATCCTCACACAGGAGATATTAGCATGCACTCTCAAAATAGGTTTCACAGGTTCACCTAAAACCTTCACAATTGTGTCTTTTTATCTCGGGCTTACACAATCTAAAAACCCACACAATCTAAGTTTTCTGTCTCTCCTCAGATAACCAAAACAATGAGATTTTTCTGACAAATCTCAAACAAAACTAAAGAATGTAAATTACACAAATGTAAAATACTTGAATCTCCTTTTGAAGTAACCCGGTAGAACCAATTAGAGTAGAAGTTCGATTCAACGTTCAAAGTCCAATACTCACTTTAAGAATGGTTCTAAGTCTAATTGATTTTAAATCAAAAGGGCTAGTTCTATTTGATTTTGAATCCAAGAAGAAGGAATATCAGAAATTCCCCTTTTCAAATAAGATTGGAATGTAGATCAAAATCAAATAATAAATAAGCTAGCAAAAGGAATATTAAATGAGTACAAAGTAGCTTAAAAATAAACACGAACTTATCTCAGAGTATAGCCTAAAGATTACTTAAATTGAGTTGAATTGAATTGAAAAAGTCTGAAGTTCGTGCTCTATTTATAGCCTTAAAAATCCCATCTACGAATGTTCTTAGGATCCTAGGACTGGTCGTAACTTCAAAGATTTTTAAAGATTTTCGGGGGATAAGGATTAGCTGTTCCACGATTAGTCCTAGGTAGCCTATGACCGGTCGTGGGCCACCTATGACTGGTCGTGGGTTACCTATGACTGGTCGTAGGACCCCCAGATTAGTTGCTGAAGTTTGAGTCATAGGACTAAGACCGGTCGAAGGACAAGTCGTACAGCTCACAGGATTGGTCGAAAGATGTCCAGAACTGGTCATAGGATAACCAGAAAAATCTGAAAATCTTCAACAACCTAGTACTGGTCCTGAAAAACTTAAGACTGGTCCTAGCAGAGCTAAGACTGGTCTTAAAGTCCTTAGGACTGGTCTTAGAATAGCCCGAATAAGCATATTAAAATATACAAATTATGTATCTAGAATGACCTACAGTAAAGCCCATCCTAAGGTCAATCTAAGGTCAAACAAACCTTAAAAGTGAGATGGACATTGATAGTCTATACACTCAGATGACCCTTAAGAGAAGCTTGAGAATTTGCGAATCTTGTTGTAGGCCTTCTCGAGCTTGATCCTTTCTTGACTTGACAAAGTCTTCTTCTATACTTGTAGTTGTTTAAATCTTGAACATGCATACTTGGAGACTTCTATTCTTGAAGTCTTCATCCATGACTTGAAACTTTCTTCATTTAAGTTCTTGTCTTGAAATACGATGTCTTGAAGCAATGAATAGTCTTAAACATAAAACACAAGATATACAAGACAAAGATATAGGTTTTGGCACCACAAAATTTGACAACCAAAGGGATATGAAATCATAGCACTTACAATCTCCCCCTTTGTCAAATTTGTGACAAAACACATATCATACAGATAAGAGCAATATCATACAAATTACTCTACTCCCCCTGAGAGATACGAGTACTGCTCATGTAAACAATAAATATGAGTACTGCTCATATAAACAATAAACAACATGTAAACATCAAGACTCCATATTCTCAATCCACATATCCTTCTCAATCAATCAATCCAAATAAATTACTCCTCCTTTTCATACTACTCCCCTTTGCCATACTACTCCCCCTTTTTGTCTCAATATGATAAGGGAAAGTCACAATAGGAAAGTTACAACAACATAGAGAATAATAAAAGGCAGATAATGAGAAAGAAATATGGAAGGACATAGCATATTTCAAAATATAAACCAGAATCATCAAGCAATAACCAAGTTAATACAATATCCAAAATAAAAGATAAGATAATGTTATATAATTCAAAAGATAATCCGCCTAATCAGCTCCAGAGGAGGGAGCAGGGATAGTAGGATCAATCTGGTGTAAGCTCCTATTAATGCGACGAAGATATTTTCGCATATATTTAAGCTGCATATCGTGGGCTACACTCATGTTATCAACCTTCTCCTCCAATGCACGAAGGCGTGCATCATAACTAGATGGATCGTAATCAGGATCATTTGGTGAATCAGTTTCTATCTCATCAAATAACTCATCCATATTAACATCCTGCTGAGGTAGATCGCCAACTTCTCCTTCATTTTTGGCTTCACCACCATCACCACCAATACCACCTTCATCTACTTGGCCAAGAAGCAAATTCAACTTCATCTTATTAAGATTGGTATTGTTAAAAATAAGATGATGAATTGGTGCCTCATTAATAGGTTTATCGACAAGCATGTGAGTGGCTAACACAGTCATAAGATAACTAAACAGAATTTTACTATGACCCGGATGGAGACGAAACTGTATGATAAAATGACAGATCAAAGAAAGAAGGCAGACCATAGTACCAGAAGCAATAGAATGCAACACATGAACCATGAAAGAAGTTAACTCGATTTTATTACTGGACCGAGGATACAGATTTGAAATGAAAAAATGATGTAACACTCTGTATCTAGGTAACAGATACTTTGAAGGGAGCGCATTCCCTTTGTGTGTCCGTTGCGTATTAATTTTGCATAAGTCTCTTGTTAACATGCATTTTTCCGATTCAGATGGTTTGTCGTATAAAGTATGAATCGGTACACCTTCATCATTAACGAGTATATCCATAATACCCAATATTAAATGACGGTCTACTTCAAATTTTCCTTCTCTAGTATCAATTGAAAAACTTAAGTTGTCAAGGGAGAATTCTAAGATACATGCAACCATTGACTGTGCAATTGACTGGTATGCAGGCCCACCCCAAAGCAAAATGTTAGCTCAACCAACAGATTCAAGGAGAGGGACAATACCATATGGAGCAATGTGATTGAGATCAGCGGTATACTCAACGATAACATTACGGACACGCAAATCCCGTACATCTTGAGGATCATCTTCGGGTGAACGAAAGTGCCGTTTTGTTATCGATGTAGATCTAGATGAGGATGGACCACAGGATGTTTTCTTCTTCCCTCTAGCATCCATCTTCAACAAGATATACTAAGAGCAAGAGAAATGCACAAAAAGAAGGATGGGTTTTCTCTAGATCAATAATTTGAGAAGAAACCCTTAAAAGACCAACAAAAGATGAAATATAGCTACACAATGATTAAATCAAAGCATAAAGAGCATGAATCTTCCTGAAAAATGAAGAAATAAGACTAACCTTGAAGAAATACAAGAAATCCTATGACTGGTCGAGCCACGACTCATCGTACGTCGGAGTGGAAATGAAGAAGGAGGTTTTCCCCAAAATATATCATGTTCACAAGCTCCATGACTGGTCAAGTGCGGTGCATGACCGGTCATACCACGACTAGTAGTGTACAGCTACGACCGGTCGAATATCGACCAAAAATACATTTTTAATGTAAAAAATTAAAATTTCAACACATTTAATACCAAATATAATACACTATGATACACGCAAGCAAGAATACTCAATGTAAAATGCACATACCAAGATCAAATTTTAATTTATTAAACCTGCTTTTGTCGAGCTGTTTGGTAAATATATCAGCAAGTTGATTTTTGGTTGATATATATTTCAAGGAAATAACTTTTTCTTTAACCAACTCACGAATGTAATGATACCTAATGTCAATGTGCTTAGTACGTGAATGTTGGATTGGATTTTTGAAAATATTTATGGCACTGAAATTATCACAATGTAAGATTATTGAATCTTGATTAATTCCATAATCGCTTAGCATGCGTTTCATCCAAACTAGTTGAGTACATGCATATCCAGCTGCAATATACTTAGCCTCAGCAGTGGAGAGCGATATTGAGCTTTACTTCTTACTGAACCAAGAAACTAAGCAATTTCCAATGTAAAAACCACCACCACTGGTTGATTTTCTATCATCGATATTACCGGCCCAATCAGCATCTGAGTACCTGGCAAATTGAACAGTAGTATCAAAAGGATACCAAAGACCCAGATTTATAGTACTTGTGACATATCTAATAATCTGTTTAACAGCAGTAAAATGTGATTCCTTAGGATTAGACTGATATCTTGTACAAATACCAACACTAAACGCGATATCAGGTCTACTTATAGTTAGATACAACAAACTACCTATCATACTACGATATAGTTTAAGATCTATATCTTTACCTGCCGATTCCTTTGAAAGTCTTAACGTTGTACTCATAGGAGTATCAAAGTTCTTACCATTCTCAAATCCAAACCTTTTAACCAAGTTCGTAGCATACTTGGTTTGGGAAATGAAAATTTCATCAGGTTGTTGTTTTACTTGCAACCCTAGGAAATAGTTTAGTTCACCAACCATGCTCATTTCAAACTTTGATTTCATTAACTCTGCAAACTTAATAGACATGTTAGTGCAAGTTGATCTATAAATAATATCATCAACATAAATTTGAACCATCAAAATATCATTGTTATGCTTCTTAACAAAGAGCGTCTTATCGACACTTCCTACTTAAAAGCTATGACTAAGTAAGAATTTAGTCAATTTTTCATGCCATGCCCTGGGTGCTTGTTTTAGACCATAGGGAGCTTTTTTGAGACGAAATACATGGTCAGATAACTTGGGGTCTTCAAACCCTGAAGGTTGTTCAACATACACCTCTTCATGTAAATCACCATTCAAGAAGGCACTCTTTACATCCATCTGATAAATCTTAAATTTTCTAAAGTATGCGATGGAAATAAAAGTCTGATTGATTCAAGGCGAGCGACTGGAGTAAAGGTTTCATCGTAATCGATGCCTTCAATCTGAGTGTACCCTTGTACAACTAGTTTAGCGTTGTTTCGTATTATATTTTCAAGTTCATCAGACTTATTTTTAAAGATCCATTTTGTTCCAATAATGTGTTTATCTTTAGGTCTAGGAACAAGATACCAGACATCATTACGAACAAATTGATTAAGTTCATCCTGCATAGCAACTTTCCAATTTTCGTCAGAAATTGCTTCTTTCACATTGACCGGTTCTATTTGGGATGTAAAACAAACTTGATTACATATGTTCTCAAGTTGTTTGCGAGTACGAACTCCAGTGAGAGGGTTTTCAAGAATTTGATTGGTTGGATGATCTTTGACAGTCCTTGGTTCAGATTCCTTTTGACTTGATGAGGTATCTTGATTGTCGATAATAAGAACTTCATCATCATCTGAACTCGGAGCTGGTGTATTCAAATGATCATCAATGACCACATTGATGGATTCTTGAATCACACCAGTTCTCTTATTTAGAACCCTATAAGCTCGGCTGTTCAAAGAATATCCAAGAAAAATGCATTCATCACTTTTTGTTTCAAACTTTCCCAAATTTTCACGATCACGTAAAATATAACACTTGCTCCCAAAAATCTGAAAGTATTTGATGGTAGGTTTCTTTTCAAACCATAATTCATAAGCAGTTTTATTATCAGATTTACTGGTATAAACCTTATCAATAATATAACATGTGGTATTAACTGCTTCAGCCCAAAGATTTCTAGAGAGCTTCATGCTATTCAACATAACATTAGCCATATCCTGAAGCACTCTATTTTTTCTTTCAACTATGCCATTTTGTTGCAGTGTTTTGGGCGCAGAGATTCATGCGATATTCCCTGATCGCTACAAAATTTCTCAAAACTATTGTTTTTGAATTCGGATCCATGATCACTACGGATCTTACTAACATGAGAACCTTTCCCATTTTGGATTCGTTTAATGACCTTTTTCACTTCATCTAGGGTTTCAGTTTTATCTTTTAAGAACGATACCCAAGTGAATCTGGTATAGTCATCTATGATAACCAAGATGTATTTTTTACCTCCTCGACTCTCCGTTCTGGTTGGTCCAATAAGATCCATGTGGAGAAGTTCGAGTAGACTAGATGTGGTATTGGAGTTCACTTTCTTGTGAGAGCTCTTAATCTGTTTGCCCAACTGGCATTCACCACATATTTTATCTACTTTTTACAATTTGGGTAGACCTCTAATTAGTTCTCTTTTGCTCAATCTAAATAAGTTCCGGTAGTGTACATGTCCAAGGCGTTTATGCCATAATTCAGTCTCATCGGTATGGACCATGTAACATAATTGAGTAGATGAGCTTGCATCACTAACGATGTAGCAGTTTTCAGAAGTTCTGCGACCAGTTAATATAATAGAACCCTTTTTATTAACTATCTCACAACCTTGATTAGAAAACTTCACACTATGGTTGTTATCGCATATCTGAGAAATGCTTAGTAGGTTGTGTTTCAAGCCCTCAACATATAAAACATTCTTAAATAAGGGAAGGTTATAAAGCTGAACTGTACCTTGGCCAATGATCTTGCAATTGCTTCCATCACCAAATGTGATAGACTCGTCAGTCATATCTTTTAGATCGGTGAATAAAGCCTTGTCGCCTGTCATATGCCTGGAGCAACCACTATGTAGGTACCACTTTGAATGACTTGTAGCTTTGAAAGCAGTGTGGGCAACCAAGCAGGCAACTTTAGGAACCCATTTCAGAACTGTTTTGGGTTTAGGAGTATAGATGGTCTTTTTCTGTTTGTTATTATATGAGAGACCTATAAAGTTAGACTTTAATAGCTCCTTGAGTAGATCAATTATTTTTTCAGCCAATGGATTTCGGTCTTGAAAATCAAAGTTGACATGACTACCTTTAGGTTTTTGAAAAGTCCTTGAATTTTTAGAAAAACCTTGATAAGTATTCTTTTCTTTTGAGATTGAAGACTCTCCTTTTATAAATTTAGGAGCAATGTTCTTTTATTTAGGAAATGTATTCTTATCATAGCCCAACTTGGATCGATCGTCACATTTTCTTGATCCGGACAATAATTTTTTCAATTTAGGATCACCTTGGGCATATCTCCATGTGTCTTTCAAACTCAGAAGAGAAGCTACCTCATTTTTGAGTTTCTCATTTTCGAATCTCAAATCTTCAATTTTGGAGGTTTTGAAATCTAAATCACATTTGGTCTTTTCAAAAGAATCGAAAATATGAGACTTTTCTAAAACGAGAGACTCATAATCTTCCTTAAGCTTATAAAATTTTTCTTTTTATAATTTAAGCTTGACGTCAATTTTACAACTCTCCTTATAAAGGGCATTATAAGCATCCTGAAGATCATCTTCATTATCGCAATCACTATTCAGATTTTCTTCACTAAATATATCATCATTATCTGAAAAAGTGATCTTGGCTAGAGTCATAAGGGCTTTAACATCATCGCCCGACTCGATTTCAGAATCTTCTGATTTAGAAGAGGATTTAGAATCAGACGATTCATCCTAAGTAGCCATCATGCTTTTCCTTTTTGATTTGTCCTTTTTAGGACATTTGTTAGCTAAGTGCCCATACTCTTGACAGTTGTAACATTGACTATCTTTCAAATATTTTCAAGCTCTAGGTTTAGATTGTCTCTTATCATTTGACTTTGGAAATCAACTTTTTTCTTGCTTTTGAAAATTTTGTAAAACTTTTTTGCTAAAAGCGCCATATCATCTTCGAAATTTTCTAAGTCCGAAGTGCTTTCTTGTGAAACATTTGATGATTTGAGAGCAATTGATTTTCCTTTAGGAGCTTTAAAGGACAACTCATAGGTTTGTTGTGAACCAACTAGTTCCTCAACCCTCATGGTATCCGTATCACGAAGTTCCTGAATCGCGGTCACTTTAGAATTGAACCGTTCAGGAAGTGAGCGTAGTATCTTTGCGCACACTTTACTTTTTGGGATTTTATCACCAAGACCCCACATAGAGTTCACAATGTCATTCAATCTAGTGTAGAAGTCCATAAACATATAATTCTCCTCCATATGAATTTCTTCAAATTTAGTTGTGAGGAGTTGGACTTTAGATTTCTTGACAATTGATGTACCCTCGTGTGTCATTTCTAATACATCCCATGCTTGTTTTGCATTTTCACAAGAGATGATTCTTTTGAATTCATCTGGTGATAATGCACAAGTAATTGCATTTAGTGCTTTTGCATTGGCACTACTCTCACTTTTTTGAAGTGTGGTCCAAAGAGAATAAGCTGTTACTTTCATTGATTTTGAACCATCGTCATTAGTTACTTCAGTGATAGGAGGGTTCCATTCATTCACTGTGGCCAGCCACACACTTTCATTCAAGTATTTGAGGAAGATCCTCATCCTGGCTTTCCAATAGGCATAGTTTGTGCCATTAAAGGGTGGTGGCCTAGTGACTGATAGGCTATTAAAATTTGACATCTTAATATAGCTTAGATCGTTAGCTCAGGAAATAAATCCAATAAATAAACAATAAGCACAAGCTATTAGGCTCTGATACCACTTGAAAGGGCCTAGTTATATTCCCTAGAGGGGGGGGGGGGGGGGGGGGGGGGGGGGGTGAATAGGCCAATGCTAAATAAAACTTAAAATAACGGAATAATAAAAGAAATAAAGCACAATGCTGAATTAAAAGTAATCTCAATAACCTAGAATTAAGAGAATGATACTATATCAGTTTTAAGGACAACCTTAGACCAAAAACCAAAGGTTTAAGGTAGGAAAACCTTATTTCTAAAACGTCCTTTGTATTACAAACCAATAACAAATAAAAAGCAAGGAAACCAAAATAACTTGCAGAAATAAATCCTAAGTTATTACAACATTCCCACTCTTGCTTGAAATAAAATGATTACAACATTCATCCACAAATACAATCCACAAAATTGAATGAATAAAGGAATGAAAGAATAAAGTACATCCACAACACAACGATATATAGTGGTTCGCCTGTGTGTACACCAACTGTTATCCAACGGCCACACAGAATGCTACTCCACTCTTAATATCCTCACACAGGGGATATTAGCATGCACTATCAAAATAGGTTTCATAGGTTCATCTAAAACCTTCACAATTGTGTCTTTTTATCTCGGGCTTACACAATCCAAAAACCCACACAATCTGAGTTTTCTGGCTCTCCTCAGATAACAAAAACAATGAGATTTTTCTAGCAAATCTCAAACAAAACCAAAGAATGTAAATTATACAAATGTAAAATACTTAAATCTCCTTTTGAAGTAGCCCGGTAGAACTAATTGGAGTAGAAGTTCGATTCAATGTTCAAAGTCCAATACTCACTTTAAGAATGATTCTAAGTCTAATTGATTTTAAATCAAAAGGGCTAGTTCTATTTGATTTTGAATCCAAGAAGAAGGAATATTAGAAATTTCCCTTTTCAAATAAGATTGGAATGTAGATCAAAATCAAATAATAAACAAGCTAGCAAAAGGAATATTAAATGAGCACAAAGTAGCTTAAAAATAAACACGAACTTATCTCAGAGTATAGCCTAAAGATTGCTTGAATTGAGTTGAATTGAATTGAAAAACTCTGAAGTTCGTGCTCTATTTATAGCATGAAAAATCCCATCTACGACTGGTCTTAGGATCCTATGACTGGTCGTAGCTTCAAATATTTTCAAAGATTTTTACGGGATAAGGATTAGTTGTTCCACGACTGGTCCTGGGTAGCCTACGACCGGTCGTGGGCCGCCTACGACTGGTCGTGAGTCACCTACGACTGGTCATAGGACTCCCAGATTAGTTGTTGGAGTTTGAGTCGTAGGGCTAAGACCAATCGAAGGACAAGTCGTACAGCTCACAGGACTGGTCGAAGGATGTCCAGGACTGGTCGTAGGACAACCAGAAAAATCCAAAAATCTTCAACAACCTAGTACTGGTCCTGAAAAACTTAAGACTGGTCGTAGCAGAGCTAGGACTGGTCTTGAAGTCCTTAGGACTGGTCTTAGAACAGCCCGAACAAGCATATTAAAATATACGAATTATGTATCCAGAATGACTTATAGTAAAGCCCATCCTGAAGTCAATCTAAGGTCAAACAAACCTTAAAGTGAGATGGACATTGATAGTCTGTACACTCAGATGACCCTTAAGAGAAGCTTGAGAATTTACGAATCTTGTTGTAGGCCTTCTCGAGCTTGATCCTTTCTTGACTTGACAAAGTCTTCTTCTATACTTGTAGTTGTTTGAATCTTGAACATGCATACTTGGAGACTTCTATTCTTGAATTCTTCATCCATGACTTGAAACTTTCTTCATTTAAGTTCTTGTCTTAAAATACGATGTCTTGAAGCAATAAATAGTCTCAAACATGAAACACAAGATATACAAGACATAGATATAGGTTTTGACACCACAAAATTTGACAACCAAAGGGATATGAAATCATAGCACTTACAGTACTGCATTCCACCCACAGACTGACAGGCAGACAGTGCCGGTGAACCAGATTTTAGAGGACATGCTGCGGGCTTGCGTGTTAGATTTCAAGGACAGTTGAGATGATTGTCTTCCATATGCAGAGTTCGCGTACAACAACAGTTTTCAGGCGAGTATCAGTATGACACCTTTTATGGCCTTGTATGGGCGTCCTTGTCGAGCACCGCATTACTGGGCTGAAGTTGGAGAGCAAAATTTGATTAGTCCTAAGTTAGTACAGGTGACCTCAGAGAAGATTGACATCATCAGGGGTCAACTTCTTACAGCGTAGAGTAGGCAGAAGAGTTATGCCGATACGAGGCGGCGACCGCTAGAGTTCACAGTTGGAGATCACGAATTTTTGAGAGTTTCTCCTATGAAGGGAGTTCTTCGGTTCGGGAATAAGGGGAAGCTCGCACCGTGATTCATTGGCCCATTCCAGATACTCGATCGTGTGGGTGCAGTAGAATATCGTCTAGCTTTGCCTACACCTCTCGCGAGCGTACACAACGTATTTCATATTTCTATGTTGAAGAAAAACGTTCCTGATCCTTCCCATATCATTAGATGGGAGCAGATAAAGTTAGGTGAGGATATTACATATATACTATGATCGACGCATATATTAGACAGGAAGGAACAGGTATTGCGCAGTAAGGTCATCCCCCTTGTGAAGGTATTGTGGACGCATCATACTGAAGAAGAGGCTACCTGGGAGATAGAAGCCGAGATCAGAAAGAACTACCCACAGCTTCTCGAGGAGTACAAAAAGGTACAAATTTTGAGGATGAAATTTATTATTTTAGGGGGGTAGATTGAAACGACTTGAAAAATTCCATACCAAGACCCGAGTACCACCTCGAGCAGAAATCACTTAGGATTAATTCCCTTGGAGATTAAACATAAGTAAACTAGCGCTAAGTTAGACTAGCTGTGAAATTAGCACTGTTCACTTTAAATACGTTCTGCAAGACCCAAAACTTATGAAATCATTAACGCTATAATATCCTGAAATCTAGAATCTAACTTTAAACCCAGTTGCTTTCGAGAGCACTTTGAAACTTCGTATCGGACCTGGACCGCACGTAGAAAGTCCGATAGCGATAAACTTAGATGATATTGACCGCGTAGTTAGACTTGACAAGCACTGTGAAAATCATGTCCAAACGATGCTCTGGGACGATTTCCTTGAGTCCAGACCGAAGAGTGTGAGAAAATGAAGATTTTTAATAAATTAAATATAATTTTAAGAAATCTGAGATGTGTCACTTGCGCGTTATTTCTAAGCGTTCTGACCGTTGGATTTTAACTCAAATTTACCCTCGGATCAGGATAGGTGGCCCTTACATGTCATAGTACTTGTAGCTCTGATCGAATTCTCGTAACCATTGAACTGAAACTGGTCCGCCACGGTCGATCTGGGAACCCGACCGACTGAAAACTTAACTTGATCAAGATCCAGCATCTATGAGCTTAAGTCCGACCGCACACAGTAACATGACCTCCAGAAATGCTCCGTTGGATCGGAATAAGGCTGATTTGGTTATAACATAAGTATACCTTGGCCCTGGGTCTAATTTGGTGAGTTTTTAGCCTTATAAGGACTTTAAACCCTCTCTCATTCCTCACATACAAATTTGAGAGAAACCCTAGGAGAGAGAAGAGAGAAAAGAGAGAGAGTGTGAGAGTTGTAGGAGAAAGTTCCTGTTACTCTACCTTGCCATCATCTGTACTTAACCATCCCGATCTAATCGCTATTCTGGCAATTCTAACTTCATTCCTAGGTAAGAAAACCTTACCCTAACCTGTTTTGGGGTTTCCATCGATGCAAGTAGCATGATAGCTAACTTAATTCGTATTGTAGGTTGTCATTCCACCGTTGACAAGACTCAGTGTCTAAACTGAATTCGTTACGCGTTTACCGGCGCAAGGTGCGGACTTTAGACGTATAGGTTATGGTTTTCAAGGCTTTCAATGTCGGTTAATGATTTATAACTGACAAGGGTGTGATTACACTTGCAAAATGCATCGTCTGTTTCGTTATACGTGTTCACATGAACTATGCAAAGTATAGTGTATTCTATGCATATGTTGGAATGTTTGAATATGTTTGAAATTTGGATTTGCGCTTAACATGTTTATTTGTCGTGAATATATGTCTAATACATGTGCGACACCTCCTTCGCGAAAGGACTTGCCCAAAATCACGTCACGGCAAATATACGTTATATGTGACTAAGTGTGTAGCCCAAGTGTCTGTAGAAATGTTCCAATGAATATGGAACCGGATTCATGCATGCTATGATAATCCATTGTGGGTATATGTGTGTGGTATACGGGGCAACTCCCTAGTGAAAGGATTTGGCTTAATACATGTGTAGCCAACACATCATACGTATGATGTTATGTGTAGTCTAAGTGTTTGTAGAACTGACTGAATGAGCTAGTTGTTACCAAGTTATGCTTGTATGAGGGCTGAGATGTAAATCTTGGCTACCTTACTTATATGTATGATTTCCTCCATGTACGTTTACATTATGATGTCTGCTTTCTTTATGGAATGAATGTGTGTGAACTCATGTTTGTGTTGCACTTCACAACATGCTCATATGCTTGTAAGAATCGAACTATCTGTTCATTACTGCTTTAACTGTTTCATATGATTACTCGTGGAAACAGAATGAGTTTGGGGCCATGTTATGGTCCAGGCAATCGGTAACAGGTTTGGAGTTTGTGGTTGAGATTCATTCACCACGTAGGACACGTTTGACCAACCTGAGTCGTATGTTGGTCGACGACAGTGGTTAGACCACACGAAGTGCTTATGCATTTCATGTCGATCGATACGATGTGTGCTCGTACTAGTCGAGCTCGTCAAGTAACCCGATTGACCGTTGTATGTTCACCTTGTATTCGTCATAACTGCTTGAACCTAGGGTACTGAACTTACCAATGATATCCCCGTTAACCTTGGTACCTTGATCCGCTAAGACTCATGAGCCGGGTATGGTGGTATGGGACACCGTGGTCGAGTTGTCGGCCTATGCTGGGGCCACGAGCCTCCTCGTAGTGACCAGTGAGCAACCCAGACTCGTGAGCCGAATATGGTGGTATGGGACACTGTATTGGAGCTGTCGGCCTACACTGATAAGGTAATGGGGGAGTGGTGCAACGAGTGCGTATAACAACCCTGACAGCCCTTTGTAGTGACCTCGAGCATACTCTGAATCTGCGGAGAGGCGACGAGCCTTCCCGTAATAAACAAAGTATAAATTAGGCCTGTATTGATAAGGTGATGGGGGAGCGGTGCAATGAGTGCGCGTAACAGCCATAGCAGCCCTTTACAGCGACCTAGAACCGTATCATCGTATGAGATTATCTAAGACTGACGACCCTAGAATGGATCATTGTTTGGGAATGATACAAGGGAGGTACCTTAGTTTCCCAATACTGTTGTATGAAAAGGACTAATAATAACGTGGTAATAATGTCCATATCGCATTGCATGTGCCTGGAAGATGTGGAGCACTGAGGGACGAAAGCATGCCGCTAACGTAAGATGGTGTCGCATGAGAGAGTATGTTGGCGAGAGCATGCATCATTATTGTATCTCATCCTTGCATTAATTACAGTATTTAGGAGTGTTTGATTGTACTGCTTTATCATTATTACTTAACTGAATTGATAATATGTTAACCTATGCTTTATTGTTCACTGAGTTAGCTACTCACTCCCACGCTACGGGACGGTTTTTGGACACCCATCAGACCCTGTCTTAGATGCAGGTATTGGCGAGGTGCAGGAGGCTATGCCTGACTACTACGATGATCAAGACGAGTTCTCATATATGCAGTTCTCTGATGATTTTTCCTAGGCCATTCGATTGACGGGGCTACAAGGTTCACCATGCTAGTGGAACTATTCTTTTGACATTTTGATTTTTGTACTATGACATGTATATGGTAGCTCAGTGATGTATTCATACTCTGGAGACCGAACATGATCTTTGACTTCTATATGTTATATTCCCCTGACAGTCTTCCGCTTGCATTTTATAAATTAATCTAGAGTATGAATTACTATTTTGGTATAATCCCACTCATGATCAATGCACTAACACAGACAACATTTAATCATAAGCATTTATGTTGCATAAGTGATGTTTTGAAACTCAGGTGTTGAGTTGCTACTCAACCCCCGATTTTCAGGGCATTACAATATGTGACTTAACTAATTTATTATATGTATGTAATATGCGTAGGCTAAGTGTATGATAAAATGCCCAAATAAGAAAATGCTTGATGCAATGCATTTAATGAGGGTGTTGGGATAAGATTCTCAATTCCCTTATACATAGTTACAGTTTTCTTTATGTAACCTATCTTACTACTATGTGATTTTGTAACACCCCAAATTTTTTCTAACCTGGAGTTAGATGTCCTTGGGCAATGAGTCGATCATAACACCTTAATTACTTCTCAGAAATTCAATCCCAAAGTGTAAAATTCTTTTCTAACCCATTTTCTTTAAAATCTCACTTTCACCACCTAATTCTTGAAATTTTTCCAAGTGCTTTCATATTAGACACTAATCCTACAGTTCAAATGATGAAGAATAATAATGAAATTAAAATTTACTATAAATAGTGAATATATAAATAAATTATGTGTTTTTATCATTAGTCTTATAGAATATGATAAAATAAATAGGTTATTTGGATAGAGTAACTTCTTCTACCCCAAAATCATATGTTGCATGTTGAATAAATCATTCTGGTTTGTAACATACAACTGTTTTAAATATCGGGTGTCGAAACCACATCAAACGGACTCGGGGGCCCAAACAACGCAAATCGGGAGGACCTGAGGTGGGTCCCACACTTTTTCGGCACCCCAGGGGGTGAGTTATCACCCCCAGGGCGAGCCATCACCCCAAGGTCCAAAGAGTGGCTTTGTCATCGTCGGATCGGCGAGGCCTTGCTGGGCAGCGAGCTTGGTGGGTTACAGCGGGTCGGGTGGCCCATTTTCTACCCCATTTTTTGTAATTTTATCCAACTTTAAAAAGTCATATCTTCCTCGTTATAACTTCGATTTAAGTCATTCAAAAGTTAGATTGAAGCTTGATGAGTCTAGTTTCATATAAAAATAAGTAGAAAATATAATAAAAATTTTAATATAGTTAAATATAGGTCGTTGTGACAATTATCCAAAAATTATTAGTTTGGACAGCTGCTGATTTTAAAGTTTTTAGAATTTTTCTAAAATAAAAAATCTATTGAAATTTGGTGGAGACGAAGTGAACTTGATGAAGAACTATTAAAAAATAATTAAAATAATGTACTAATTAAAAGTACTAAGAAGGGGCATAGATGTAAGACCCGTATCCTAGTCCGTACTGTTCCGTCAACTCTTGCGATTCTACCTGTCGAATTCCAGCAATCCGTGACCTGTCTTCGATATTTGTACATGACTGTAAGTCGTATCCTATACATTTGAGTCAGCTTAATCCGAGACTTGTATCATTGATACCGCACCGTCGCTGCGGTTCCAACGCCGTGACTCGCATACCAATCCGATACGCTGACTAAGAGATGTGGGTCAGCGTTTATTTTGAAGAAAATACCACACGTTGCAATCCCAAGAGAATCTCTACAACATGTCTCATCAACCCATCAATCAATCAATCAACCCATCAATCCATCAATCACTTCATGTCAAGTACACATTACCTTTCACCCCATCCCCAAGCAACCACCAAAGTCAACTCTTTCTCACCCTCTCTCTTACACTACCTTACATGTCAAGTACTACATCCATCACTCCATCACCCATCACTCACATCTCTCCTTACAACTCTCTCTCTCCCTCTCATTTCTCAACATTCCTAAGCCAAGCAAGAGCACCCCCACGTCCAAGCTTCCAAGTGAGAGAAGAGAGAGTTTGTGTAGCCCACTTTCCCTTCCCAAGATCTCCCATCCTAGCCATCCATCTCCCATCTTCCACCATCAAAGAGAAGTACAAGGAGATAGGCTTTCCAACGGACTAAGGAGATCGCTAGGCGGGTGTCTTCCATAGGCCTAGGTTTCACTTTTATAATGAAGGGCCAAGTGAGGCCTACCGATTGATGGTATGGATCTCACTTGGGACCCTAAGTGTGGCCGATGGCTCACCTTGATCCTCATGATCATTCCATGATGGGGCCATTCTCCATGGACCCCATCATGATGTTTATATTTCCTTGCATAAAGAGGTCATATAGACCGTTCATTTTGGGTGGAGAGGGATCTCCACCATTGATCTTTTATTTGGAGGGCCCATATGCAATAAGACCCATTGATGTATGATTGGATGCTTAAAACGGAGGGCCCATAGTGCCGGGGTCCCTCCATCACGCGTGTCCCACTCCCACTCCCACTCTTTTTCTCTCTCTCCCTCTCTTTCTTTCAATTCTTTTTCTTGTAATAATATGGCCTTGTGGCCACTTGGATGGACCCACCATGAAGTATATATTTTGTCTAAGCCATCTAGAAGTGGGGCCCACTTTATAGGTGTTACATCGACACCATCCATTATCCGGTGGCCCACTTGAGTAGGCCCACATCTTTGGCACCTGGGACACCAAATTGTCCAGCGTCCCTGGACGCTGGACGTCTCTGTGAAAATAAAAATATTAGCTTGGTTACAAGCTCATGGGGTGGCCCATTCATACACACCCTACCTTGATGTATATATTCAATCCACGCCATCTATCATGTTTACTAGCTCATTTTAGGCGTTGAACCAAAAAATGAGGTTGATCAAAGTATTTGGTGGGCCATAGCGTTGAAAACTGTATCTTTACCATTGAAATCTAACAAAAATTCTTCTATACATTGAAAGAAGCCCGATATTGGTCTTGATGGATGGGTTATGGGCCGCAGAATCCATTGGCTGAGGTGGATTCTTTCGATGTGGGCCCCATGTATGAAAAATCGAGGAAAAACCGCATTTTTTTAAAAAAGAGGAAGCAGCAGGGCTACTACTGGCCAGAGGCGCAGGCAGCGCCTGCGCTCGACGAACGGACGGACGCCAGGGCACCCACAGCTCCAGCCATGGGCCCCACCTTGATGTTTATTTGCCATCTAACTCGTCCATATGGTGGGCCCCTACCTGAAGCATGCCCCACCCAAAAATCAGGCCCATCCAGATCTCAGGTGGCCCACACCACAAGAAACAACGATGATTGAACTCTACCATTAAAACCCTTTCTGGGCCCATGAAAGTTTTGAATCAATCTGATATTTGTTTTTCCTTTTCGTCCAGGTCTATATGACCTTCTCAACAGATTGGATGGAAAACAAACATGATGGTGGGCCCCACGTGGGACCCACAGCAATGTATGTGCTTTATTCACTCCAGGTGGGCGGGCGGTGAGACCCTAGTGACGTATGTGTTTTATCTATGCCGTCCAGCAGGACTGCTAGACCACCAAGTAACCCCCCACCCTTGATGTTTGTATTATATCCAAACCATCCATTCAGTTGGTGGGCCATATGTGTGGAACCCACCATGATGCATGGGTTGCATCCAAACCGTTCAACCACTTTAAAAGCTCATTTTTGGGCATGAGCTAAAGAATGAGTCAGATCCATCCATCTTCATGTGGACCCCCCCCAATGATGCATATGTTGCATCCAAGCCGTCTATCCATTTTTAAAGATCATTTTATGGCAGATCTAAAGTTCAGGTGGACCCCACTATTATAAGTGGTGGTCAATGATGCCTACCATTCAAGAATCTCCAAGGGCCATGGTAACTTCCCATTAAGTTGATAATTATTTCTCACTTCATCTATCACTATATTAATTTAAGATTAGGTTGGATGGGAAACATATTTATGGTGGGCCTTATGAAATTTAAATGGTGGAAATCATTATCACCCCTTTTACTTGGTTGTGGCCCATTTGATGTACATATGGGCCCAATTAGTGTGACCCATCTGGTGTACATAAGGCCCATATGATTAGGCCCATTTGGTATGCATAAGGCCCATATGATTAAGCCCATTTGGTATGAATAAGGGCCATGAGATTAGGCCCATTTTGATGCATTCAAAGGCTCATGGGATATGGCCCATTGCAATGTACATAAGACCCATTGATGCGGCTCACTTGATTTATATAAGGCTCATATAAGGTGGCCCATTTGATGTATCTAAGGCCCATGGATCGAGGCTCAACGGGATGTCCTTAGGATCCATTGCAATGTGTGATTTCCTCCATGGTTGTGTAATGATGTTTTACGGCGGTCCATACCTTGGAAGCAATGTTGGTTTGACGTCCACATTGTGAGGTAATGTTGGTTAAATGTCCGCATTACGACTTTCCCTAGGGCCCATGGATAGGCCCATATTAGTTGTGTGTAGGCCGTCTAGGCTCATCTGCATCATAAGAGTAGTCCATGACTTTATAACATGCTTATTATAATCCCATGACTCATGCCCATACGCATCATATGTATGCTTGATATGAGTAGTGACTGATCATAGCATACGCCATTGGACAGACCATTTATGGGACTCGTTATGAGACAGAGTGCTCCACATGATGGCGCAGTACGCGTTGGATTGCTGCATGATTTGACGGTGTGATTCATGCATCTCGCATATGTGTGACTTGATCACTGCATGCCCTAGTGACATCAGGGCCGTGGCCTCCATAGGCACATTGTGGATGGCTGTATTGGATATCGAAAATACTTTATTCTAGCACTGTAGGCACTTAAGATGTCCTTCGGTGAAAGTCCTAGAACCTTTTTGGTACCAGGAGTTACTCCAATGTCTAGACCTAGTGGATACATGATCGTCCGAGTGCCGAATACCAGTAGGCCGTGTCTCCTATTGTGTCGTGGTCGGTTGGAAGGGGGTGTGGCCTTATCCGCTTGAGTGAGGGGGCTATAAGCTAGGCTGAGTTTGACCAGCTCGCAAATGAATCCGCTATCGACGAGCCAGGTAGGTATTGGCATACTACTAGTCAGGCGGATAGTGAGGTCTATTCCGCTTGCTTGATTGTGAAGCTAAGGAGGTGGCAGTCACTGCGAAGTGTATTAGACCCTGGTGATATCTAGAGAGGAACTGTACTGATATGTGTACTTGATGAGTACCGACTTGCTTGGATTGCATTTCACACATGACATTCGGCTATGTAGGCTTCGCTTTGCATCGGTGTGGCTGATGGTATTCATGTCTAACATCGCATGACCTTGGTATGGCCGATAATATTCATGCCTTGCATCACATAGCATTGGTATGGTTGGTTTTATTCATGAACTTATTGCATACTTCCGTATTACTCTGATATTGTACACTTAGCGTTTGCCTTGCGCACACACTTACACCACCCTCTAAGCTTTTGTAAGCTTATGCACGATAGTTACGTGCAGGTAGCGTTGGACAGCGGTAGCGCTGATGTAGGAGTGCGTATCTGGCTATTTTGGAGTTTTTGATCACCTTATATTTTTCTTTCCTATTGTACTTAAAGTTTTTAATATAGTGGATATGTGGTAATGTTGCTTTGTGACTTGGTTATGCTTGTGGTTATACTCTATTATATGTAAAAAAAATTCATACTGAAAATCCTCCTTGTAGGATCTCAGGATCGGAATCTGGCATGTGAGTGTCGGGATCTGAGAATGGGGCACTACGGAGGCTGTCGGCGCCAGATTCGGCGATCGAGAATTTTGTGAGCCCATTTTTTGAGTTTGGGGCGTGACAATAGAACTTCCTTAGGACCTTATTCTATCGTAATTAGGATAGAATTTGGCTAAGTACTAAACTAAACAATTGATGGATTTGGCTTGAATCACTTTCTATATGAACTGCAAGACCCAAAACCATTAGAATCACTAACCCAACATTACCTAGAAACCTAAGATCAATCTCAAAATCCAGTTGCTCTCGGGAGCATCTTGAAACTCTGTATCGGACCTGGACCGCGCGTCGAAAGTCCGATTACTGTGAAACTATATGGTTATGACCGCCTTAATGAGATTGAATACTATCTCAAAAATCAAGTCCTAATAGTACCCAAAAATGCACAACTTGAGCCCGGAGCGAAGTGTGTGAGAAACACGAATATCTTTAGGAAATGAACTGAGACTTAAGTGAGTTGAGTCGTTCTCTTGCAGAATGAATCTAAGGATTTGGACCGTCAAAATCTGACCTAACTACACCTTTGAATCAGGAAAAATTATGAACACAGGTCAGTGAACTTGTGGTCCTGATCAAGTATCGGTGACCGTTGAACTAAAACTGGTCCCCAGCGGCCAATTCACTAATTTGATCGGGCCAAGATCTTAACCTGACCCAATATATGTACATACAGTGAGGTAAAACGGACCCTACAGACCTAAGGACCCAAACTAAGAAATTTAGAGGGGAGTAACGAGATAACTAGGAACCTTAGGAATGAAGATTTTACAAACAACAATGACCATCAAATGTTGGGACATTTAGAGTTTTTGACCTAGAGTTGGTACTCCTAGATTTTGAAAGATTCGACAGTATAGAAAATCCAATAAATTAATAACGTGAACCCTAGGGCCTCCTTAGCTGGTATGAGCATATGTGAAGTGCTACTCCCAAGATAAGACTAGGCTACTGGTTATACTGAGGAATGTAAAAAGACTAATTATGCTAAGATAATCGAAAGATAGACTTAGTTAGTTGGCTTGATTAAGTTAGAGTGAGACCTTGTTCCTTCGTTGAATTCCTTTAATACTTATAGGCTTCTTTAATAACTCTTAGGAAGGTTGTTTTGATTTAGAAACTATTCACGTTCAGAGAAAACTTATATATCCCTTGGATTTAATGTTAGGTCAAATCAATATACTCCTTAGAATTATCTTCATAAGGACTTATTACAATCGAGAACACAGAGTAGAGGAACTATATATAAGCGAAGTATTTGCGGTTTGAATCGAATTCTCAATCCTGGTAGTTACCATTGAACTCTATGCTTTGATCAAGTAGAAGATTAGGATCAACTGGGATTAAGAACTGATATAAAAAATTTTCTATCATAGCTAGGCAGAAGATTTGTGTATTCAACTCGGACCCACTACACAACTTTCCTTCCTTGTTGGCTCGACCACTTACAACCAAGAATTTATTACTTCACCTTTGAGAAGTGGTAAGAACATATAGCTAATAAGAATATTTATTTTGTTTTTTATAAGTCCAAGAAGTTTCTCAAATGGGCAACAGACAGTTAAGAATTAGGTCCTGAATCACAGACCATTCTAGCATATATATTGTGTATATGAACTTAGAAAGATAATCTGCTCATTAACCTATTTTGTGAAAATTCCTTATGTACTAATAATGTATAGATTATCTTGCAGTATTAAACTAGACATGATTAAAGAAAGTAAGTTGGGACCATGGTAAAAATTCTTTCCAAGTATAATTAGGCATCTTGCCACAAACTCACACCCGTCCTTAAAATCAACCACAACACCCATCATTTTAGCTCCTTTCTATAACCATAGGTACGAATGCCATAACACACATCATCGATGGGAGGAAGACCAATGTATTGAGAGATTGTTTTCCATTTCATGTCTAGGATAGGTCCTAAATTACACCTTGTTCCGACATGCAGATCAAGACATAGATTCTTAAGCCCTGAGAGTAGAAATAATTTTTAAGGGGGGTAGAACATTATGAGCCCAATCTAGTTAAGTCAATTTGTGCATCCACTTGATCAAAGTGGTGCAGTGGAAGCGTGGTGGGCCCTTGCCCCACTGGCTCAGGATCGAAGGAAATTGATCCAGGATGTGCGTACGGTTAGGTCACTAAATAGGATCTGAATCTTCCTTAGAATGTAAATAATGAAGTCATTGAAGGAAAGCAATTAAAGTTCAAGTGTTAAACCAATTCATATGAAAGAATAGGCCTAACAATGGGTACGTGCTAAATTATAATAGTTGAGGTCAATGTATCTGCAAGTTGCTCGTTGAATACGGATCCAATAGGTGTTTTAGCCAATTTCAAGGCGAAACAGTTTTAAGGAGGGTAGACTAAAGTGAGCCAGACTAGCATAGATAGTATGCACCCCACCACACATATAAACTCGAAATTAATAAAGCTTAGGTAAAAAGAATAATAAAATCTTTACTCATTACCCTTAGCTAATTTCAGGGACGAAATTATTTTTAAGGGGGGTAGATTGTAACACCTTGAATTTTTTTCAACCTGGAGTTAGATGTCTTTGGGTATTGAGTCAATCATAACACCTTAATTACTTCTCAAAAGCTCAATCCCAAAGTCCAAAATCCTTTTTCAACCCATTTCCTTTAAAATCTCACCTTTCACCACCTTATTCTTCAAATTTTTTCAAGTTCTTTCATATTAGACACTAATCCTAAAGTTTAAATAATGAAGAACAATAATAAAATTAAAATTTATTATAAATAGTGAATATATAAATAAATTAGGTTTTTTGACCATTAATATTATGGATATGATAAAATAAATAAGTGATTTGGATAAAGCAGCTTCTCCTACCCTAAAATCATATATTGCATATTGAATAACTCATTTCTATTTATAAAATATAATTGTTTCAAATATCAGGTGGCGAAACTACATCAAACAGACTCGGGGGCCCAAACGACGCAAATCGGGGGGACCCGAGGTGGGTCCCGTACTTTTTCGGCACCCTGGGGGGGGGGGAGCCATCGCCCCAGGGTCCATGTAACATCCTGAAAATCGGGAGTTGAGTAGAAACCCAACTCCTGAGTTTCAAAACATCACTTATGCAACATAGATAATGATGAATGAATATTATCTGTAGAAGGGCATTAAACATGATTGGGATTACACCAAAAGCAGCATATCATACTCCAGAGATAGATAAATTATGGAAGCAGAAGACTATGTTAAATATATAACATATATAAACTGTTATAAGTCTCCAGAGTGTGAACATGTTACCAGATTAAATATATACATATATACTCTAAAAATGAACAAAAAGAGTATACATGAGTGCTCCAAAAGAGCAAAATGAAAAGTATCATTGCGTCTAATCAACCTCCCTATAATCCCATCGATCAGAACACGGTCTAATAGATCTGCCTGATAGCTTCCTATAGGAGAAACCCTCCTCATCATCATGAAAGTCCGGCTCCGCTTCACAAGCAGCGCCATCATCTGAAACTAAAATAAGGACTGGTTGGTATGTACAACACTGTCCCATAACATGGGAGTGAGTGATCAACTTAGTAGAATCATAGAGCAAAGGTTAACATGTTATCAATTCAGTCAAGCAGTAATGATAAAGCAAGGAAATCAAACATTTCTAAATACTATGATTTATGCAAGGATGAGATGCAATAATGATGCATGCCCTCGCCAACATACTCCCTTGTGTGACACTATCTTACGTCCGTGGCATGCTTTCGTCCCTCAAGTGCTCCACATCTTCCAGGCACATGCAATGCGAAATGGGCATGATTACCGAGTTGTTATTAGTCCTTTTCATACAGCAGGATTGGAAAACTAAGGTACCTCCCTTATATCATTCCTAAACAAGGATCCTGTCTAGGGTCGTCACTCCTAGTTAATCTCATACGATGATGCGGTTCTAGGTCGCTGCAAGGGCTGCCAGGGCTGTTACACGTACTCGTTGCACCACTCCCCCATCACCTTATCAATATAGGCCTAGTTTATACTCTGTTTACTACGGGAAGGCTCGTCACCTCTCCGCAGATTCAGAGTATGTTCGAGGTCACTACAAAGGGCTGTCAGGGCTGTTACACACACTCGTTGCACCGCTCCCCCATCACCTTATCAGTGTAGGCCGACAGCTCGAATATAGTGTCCCATACCACCATAATCGGCTCACGAGTCTAGATTGCTTACTGGTCACTACAGGGAGGCTCGTGGCCCCAGCGTAGGCTGACAGCTCGATCACAGTGTCCCATACCACCATGTCCGGCTCATGAGTCTTAATGGATCAAGATACCACAGTTATCAGGGTTTTCACTGGTAAGTTCAGTACCCTAGGTTCAAGCAGTTATGACCAATACAGGGTGAACATATAACGGTCAATTGGGTTACTTGACAAGTTCGACTAGTACGAGCGCTCGTTGAGTTGTACGACATGAAGTGCATAAGAACTTCGTGTGGCCTAACCACTGCCGACAACCAATGCACGACTCGGGTTCGTCAAACACGTCTTGCGTGGTGAATAGAGGCCAACCATGAGCTCAAATCTGTTACCGATTGCCTGGCCCATAACATAGCCCCAAACACATTCCATATTAACCAGTAAACATGTACAGTAGCCAGAAAAGAAATAACCAAATAATTCAAGCGTATTTCCCAACATGTTATAAGATACAACATGAACAAGAATCTATACGCATGCATTTCAAAGTAAAGTAACTAAGTTAAACAACTTTCATGGAGAAAATCATAAACATCGCTAAGGTAGTTGAGAATCCTATCTCAACACCCAAGTAAAGCATTCTTTACTACGTATATACTCATACAAGCATTTATACAAACACTTAGACTACACATATTAGCTTACACATTATATGTTGGCTAAAACCTGTATTAGGGCGAATCCTTTCGCCAAACAGATATTGCATCCATAACTCCTATGTATATACGACAAATACTCATGAAAATCAGATTTATAAAATTTATACGTATACAGTATTTTCTACAAATACGTAAAATACATTAAATTCCATATACTTCGTATGTATTCGAAATGAAAAACGGACAACATGTTCTACATGTGAAATAGCATCCTCGTCAATAATTTACCATTAGCCGACATTGAAAGCTTTGAAAAATGACAACCTGAGCATCTAAAATCCGCACCTTATACCGTAGAAGTGTAACGAATTCAATAGAGACTCTAAGTCTTTGTCAACGACTGATTGACAACCTACAGTATGATTTAGGTTAGCTACTTCACCACTTGCACCAATTGAAACCCTAGAACAGGTTAGGGTTAGGCTTTCTTACCTAAGAAATAATTTAGAATCGCCGGAAAAGTGATTAGATCGTGATGGTTAAGCACGTAGGATAGCAGGGTAGGATAGCAGGAAGATCCTCCCACTTCTCTCACACTTTCTTTCTCTTTTCTCTCTTCTCTCTCCTAGGGTTTCCCAAATTCGTATGGGATGAGAGAGTGAGGGTTTAAGGTCCTTATATAGGCCCAAAACTCTTCAAATTAGACCCAGGGCCATGGTATACTTAGGTTATTCCAAATACGGACTGTTCCGTCTTAACGGAGCACTTCTGGAGGTCCTGTTACTGTGTGCGGTCGGACTTAAGCTCATAGATGCTGGATCTTGATCAAGTTAAGTTTTCAGTTCGATCGAATTTTCAGATCGAATGTAGCGGATCAGTTTTAATTCAAAGGTTACTGAAAGTCGATCAAAGCCACAAGTGCTATGACATGTATGGAC
Source organism: Magnolia kwangsiensis (assembly GCA_037074715.1). NCBI lineage: Eukaryota > Viridiplantae > Streptophyta > Magnoliopsida > Magnoliales > Magnoliaceae > Magnolia > Magnolia kwangsiensis. The sequence goes on from CM073579.1 coordinate 58,844,890, forward strand.
CACCTATCCTGATCCGAGGGTGAATTTGGGTTGAAATCTAATGGTCAGAACTCTTAGAAACATCGCGCAAGAGAAACGTTCCAGATTACTTAAAATTATATTTAATTTCTTAAAAATCTTCGTTTTAACTCCGGACTCAAGGAAACAGTCCCAAGACATCGTATGGTCTTGATTTTCATGATGCTTGTCAAGTCCAACTACGCGGTCATAATTGTCTAAGTTCATCGCTATCAGACTTTCGACGTGCGGTCCAGGTCCGATACGAAGTTTCTGAATGCTCTCGAGAGCAACCGGGTTTAGAGTTGGATCCTAGATTTTAGAGTAATATAGTGTTAATAATTCTATAGATTTTAGGTCTTATAAATCGTATTTAAAGTGGTTCAAGTCAATTCTACTGAGTATTCAGTTTGGTACTTAACTAAATTCTACCCTAATTATGGCAGAATACGGTCTTAAGGCCATTCTATGGCCCATTTTAGGTACTTATAGGTATCATATTATTTTAATTATTTTTTAAGTGGTTCACCATCAAGTTTACCCTATCTCCACCAAATTTCATGAGATTTTGAGTTATATAAAAATTCTAAAAATTCCCAAAGCAGCAGCTGTCCAACAAGTGATTTTCAGACAGTTGTCACAACGACCTACTTTAAACTATATTAAATATTTTATTATATTTTTCACATATTTTTATATAAAAATAGACTCATTTATATTCAATTTGGTTTTTGAATTATCTAAATTAGATTTATAACGAAGGAGATATAATTTTCAAAGTTTGACAAAATGTGCAAAAAAATGTAAAAATCGGGCTGCCTGTCTGCTTACGGACGAGGCCTCGCCGATTCGGCGATCCCCTCGCCAGTCACTGACCTATTTGGTGAGGGATCACCCTAGGGGAAAGGTCCTCCCCCCCTCGGGGATGCTGAAAACATGTGTCCCACCTCGGATCCCCCTGAATTGAGCCGTTTGGGCCCATGAGTCCATCGAGGTGTTTATCGAGTCTCATTTACAAACCGGAATGAGTTACGTGACGTACAATATAAGATTTTGGGGTAGAAGAAGCTAATACATCCAAATAACCTATATACATTATGAAATTATAAATATTAAATAGTATAAATCCCATTTTACGCACATATTTACCATTTATAGTAAGTTTTAGTTTAATTATAGTTCCTCACCTTTTAAACTTTAGGTTTTATGTCTAATATGAAAGTACTTGGAGAAATTTGAAGAATGAAGTGGTGAAAGGTGAGAATTTAAAGGAAATGGGTTGAAAAACGATTTCTTTAGCTTTGGAATTGAGTTATGAAAAGTTACCAAGGTGTTATGTTTAACCCATTGCTTAAGGACGTCTAATTCCAGGTTGGAAAAAATCTGGGGTGTTACAGTCCAGCGAGTGGCGATGCCATCACCAGATCAGCGAGGCCTTACAGGCTAGTGGATCTGGAGGGCCGCAGCAAGTCGGGTGGCCCGTTTTCTATCCCATTTTCTGTAATTTTTATTCAACTTCAAAAAGTCATTTCTCCATCTTTATAATCCAATTTAAGTGATTCAAAATTTAAATTGAAGCCTGATGAGTCTAGTTTCATATAAAAATAAGTAAAAAATATAATAAAATTTTTTAATATAGTTAAATATAGGTCATTGTGATAACTATACAAAAATTATTATTTTGGACAATTGTTGCTTCTAGAATTTTTAGAAAATTTTCACAATACAAAATTTAATGAAATTTAGTGAGGACGAAGTGAAATTGATGACGAATTACTAGAAAAATAATTAAAATAATATACAAGCTAAAAGTGCTAAGAAGGGGCATAAAACTTCCCTAGGACCTTATTCTGTCGTAATTAGGGCAGAATTTGGCTAAGTACTAAACTAAATAATTGATGGATTTAGCTTGAACCACTTTCTATATGAATTGTAAGACCCAAAACCATTAGAATCATTAACCAAACATTACCTAGAAACCTAAGATCAATCTCAAAGCCCAGTTGCTCTTGAGAGCATCTTGAAACTCTGTATCGAACCTGGACCGCACATCGAAAGTCCGATTATCGTGAAACTATACGGTTATGATCGCCTTACTGGGCTTGACTACCATCTCGAAAATCAAGTCCTAATAGTACCTAAAAATACACAACTTGAGCCCGAAGCGAAGTGTGTGAGAAACGTGAATATCTTTAGGAAATGAACTGAGACTTAAGTGAGTTGAGTCGTTCGCTTGCAGGAAGAATCTAAGGATTTAGATCATTAGAATCTGACCCAATTACACCCTTATATTAGGAAAAATTGTGAACATATGTCAGTGAACTTGTGGCCCTGATTGAGTACTGGTGATCGTTGAACTGAAATTGGTCCCTAGTAGCCAATCCACTGATCCGATCGGGCCAAGATCTTAACCTGACCTAGATCCAATGTCAGAAAGCTTAAGTTCAACCGCATGTAGAAAAGGAGCCTCCGGAAGTGCTCCGTTGGACCGAAATGGCTACTCCTTGACTATAACCCAAGTATACCATGACCTTAGGGCCATTTGTGTCAGTTTTGGGCCTATATAAAGCCCTTAAACCCATCTCTCTCTCTCTCTCTCTCTCTCTCTCTCCCATATGAATTCTCCAAACCCTAGGAGAGAGAAGAGAGAAATGGAGAGAAAAGAGTCGAGATCGGAGGGAGATCCTTGGAACTTACTGCCATCCTTCTGTTCTGCTACTCCACGCCTCGATTCACCCTCTCACATCGCTACACCATCGATTTCAACTCTAATTTTGGGTAAGAAATCCTAACCCTAATCTATTTTAGGTATTTGAATAGAGTAAATGGTGAAATAGCTAACCCATTTCATCCTATAGGTTGCCGTTATGCAGTAGACAAAACATAATGTTCAAACCGAGCTCAGTACGGGTTTACCGGTGAAAGGTGCGGTCTATAAACATTTAGGTTATGTTTTCAAGGCTTTGAATGTCAATAATGGTTTATGACTGACGTGATTGCTGTCACATGTGTGTAGATACGACGCTTTCCATATAATACGTATTTATGTGAACTATGTTGATTGCTGTCACATGTGTTTTTTGAAATGCTTGAATGAGTATGGAATTATGATTTATGCTTACTATGTTTATTGACTGAGAATGCATGATTTTTGTACGTATAGTGAATCCTTGGTAAAGGGATTTACTATAATACCTGTTATAACTACTTTACTACATGTATATGATATGTGTAGCCTAAGTATTTGATAAATTGCCTGAATGAGTAGATTCTTGCTGAAATGTATTTAATGAGGCCATTGAGATGAGAATTCTCAATTACCTTATCTATAGTTACAGTTTCCTTTATATAATCTATCTTGCTACTACGTGATTTATGGATGAATGCCTATATATAATAACATGTAATCTATGTGTTCGTTAAAATGCTTATAAGAGATTTATATTTGAATTGGTTATTACATGCTATTTTGACTAACACTTATGAATGCCTATTGCATTTGAAGTGTGATTGGGGCTACGATGTAGTCCAGGAAATCGGTAATGGTTTACGATTGGTGGCTGAATTGTTTTAGCCACGACAGATATGTTCGAGAAATTTGAGTCGTACGCTGATTATCGACAATGGCTAGGCCAAGGGGAGTGCATATGTGCTCCATATCAATTAATTCAATGTACGCTTGTACCAGTCGAGCTTGTCAAGTAACCCGATTGGCCCAATGTATGTTCACCATGTATGAACACTACTGCTTAAACCTAAGGTACCAAACTTACCAGTGAAAAGTCCGTTTAACCTTAGTACCTCGATCCGCTAAGTCTCATGAGCCAGGCATAGTGGTATAGGACACCCTGGTCGAGCTATCGACCTACGCTGCGGCGATGAGCCTCCCCGTAGTGACCAGTGAGCAACCCAAACTCGTGAGCCAAATACCGTGGTATGGGACACTGTATTCAAGTTGCCAGCCTACACTGGCGTAGCTTAGCTGTGATCCCTATTCGGGTTGGTAACGAGCCTTCGAAAATAAACTATCAGTTGGTAGGGCGTTGGTGGATGGACCTCGAGTATACACTATGACTATACTAAGGTGACAAGCCTTGCCATAGTGACCTTAAGTATAAAATAGGCCTATGTTCAGGTGACGAGTCTCTCGTATTGACCTCGAGTGTGAATTAAGACTACGTTGAGGTGATGAGCCTCCCGTAGCAACCTACAGGTTAAACTCGCAAACTTGTTTATCGTATGTGATTAACTAGGATTGACGACCCTAGATGGATCATTGTTTGGGTAAATGATACAAGGGTGGTACCTTAGATTCCCAATCATGCTGTATGAAAAGGTCTAACTAAGAACTTGGTAATCACGCTCATGCATCGTATTATATAGTGCTTTGGTGAGGAAGTGTATGTTTATTAAGAGTGGTGCATGCCGCGATCGTAAGATGTTGTCATAAGAGGGAGTGCAGGCGAGGACATACATCATTATAGCGTACCATCCTTATATTAACAAGGGTACCTAGGACTTGATTGTTGTATTGCTTTATCATTACTGCTTGATTGAATTGATAATATGTTAACCTTTACTTTATAGTTCCATTGAATTAGCTACTCATTCCCGCCTGTTGCGGTGTTTTTAAAACACCACCCAGACTCTGTTATAGATGCAGGTAATGGCAAGGTCTATACTGCATTGTTGGACTTCGTAGGCGAGGAGGAAGGATTCTCATATGTTCAACTATCGGGCGGATCTATGTAGATCTCATACCGATGCGCAGGGACTACTAGGATACTTATTTAGTTGAACACATTTACTTTCTATATTTTTATATAGTTAGAAACAACACATGTATATATTTAGCCCAGTTTCATACTCATACTCCAAACCTTGTGAAACGTTTTCATAATTAAACGCATATATTTCAGTCTTTCACTTGTCAAATTACATTAACTCTGGAGTATGATATGCTATTTTAGTATAATCCCACTCATGTTTAATGTGCTAATACGAACAACATTCAATCATCATTATCTATGTTGCATAAGTGATGCGTTGGAACTCGAGAGCCAAGCTTCTTCTCAACCCTCAATTTTCAGGGCATTATAGATTTACAGATGAAATGCGTAGGTATGATAACATGTGTAATATGTGTTTATTGAACTGCTCAAATGAGATTTATACTTAAATTTGGTTGTCACATGATGTCTTGGATTACCACATGTGAATGCTATTGGCTGGAGTGTGATTAGGACTATGACATAATCCAGGCAATCGGTAATGGTTCCTGATTAAGTGGTGGAACTACTTTCACCACATCAGATGCGTTTGGGGAATCCAAGTCGTACGGAGATGACCGACAGTGGTTAGGCCACACGGAGTGTTTACGCACTCTATGTTGACCAAGTTAACGTACGCTCGTACTAACCGAGCCTGTCAAGTAACCCGATTGGCTTAAATGTGTGTCTACCATGTATGGACGTAACTGCTTGAATCTAAGGTATCACTTACCAATGAAACCCATTTAACCTTGGTACCATGATCCGCTAAGACTCATGAGCCGAGCATGGTAGTATGGGACACCATGGTCGAGCTGTCGGCCTATGCTGGGGTGACGAGTCTCCTCGTATTGTCCAGTGAGCAAGTCAGTCTCGTGAGCCGAATACGGTAGTATGGAAGAACTTGGTTAACACGACCTTACATCGCATTGCATGTGCTTTGGCAAGGAAGTGTATGCCATGCATGATCGTGAGATAATGTCCATGAGGGAGTGCAGGCGAGGGCATGTATCATTACAACATACTATTCTTTCATTAATAAGAGTACTTAAGATATGATTGCTATACTACCTTATCATTACTGCTTGACTGATTTGATAATATCTTAACCTTTTCCTTGTAGCTCTACTGAGTTAATTACTCACTCCCACTCTAGGATGGTGTTTTAAAATACCAACTAGACTCTGTTGTAGTTGCAGGTGATGTCACAGCTTACGAGATGGAGCCTGACTTTTATAATGACGAGGAGTTCTCCTACATGCAACTCTCTGGTGGGTCTATGTAGACCTGGAGTTGCGCATCGGAGCTACAGGGATATGGATAGACAATATCACATTATCATTTTGTTATTTCAGGAATTATACATGTAATTATTTGACCTGGTGACCACACGTCGCCGTGGTTCCAACGTCGCATCTTGCACACCGATTCAATACCCTAGCTAAGAGATGTGGGCCCACGTTTATTTCAAGAAAAAACATCACACATTTGTAATCCCAAGAGAATCTCTAGAATATGTCCCATCAATCAATCACTCATTCAATTAATCAATCACCTCATGTCAAGTACAAGAGCAACCCTAAAGTCAACTGTCTCTCACCCTCTCTCTTACACACCCGTACATGTTAAGTACACCTATCACCTCACATCCATCACTCACATCCATCACCTCTCCCTTACAACCACCATTCCTCTCTCTTTCTCAACACATTTTTCAAGCAACAAATGTGGTGGACATACAAGCATCCCAAGAGAGAAAAATGCATGTGTGTGGCCCACTTCCTAGCCTAAGATCCATCATCCTAGCCATTCCTTTCTCATCATCTTCCATCAAAGAGAGGCACAAGAAGATCGACATTCCATTGGACCGAGAAGATCGAACGATGGGTGTTTTTGTAGGCCTAAATTTCATGTTTTCATAATGGGCCAAGTGAGGCCTACCGATTGATGATATGAATCTTCTGTTGGACCCTAGGTGTGGCCGATGGCCCACCTTGATTCTCATGATCATTCTATGATGGGGCCATTCTCCATGGACCCCATCATGATATTTATTTTCCTTGCATGGATAGGGTTATCTAGACCTTGCATTTTTGTGGAGAAAGGATCTTCATCGTTGATTTTGATCGTTGAGCCCATATGTAATGGGACCCGCTTGATGTATATTGTAAATCATGGAAAGGAGGGTCCATAGTGCCGGGGTCCCTCCATCACTTAATCTCTCTCTCTCTCTCTCTCTCTCTCTCTCTCTCTCTCTTCTCTTGATTGTTGGCCCCACGATGTATGCATTTTATCCAAGTCGTCCACCTTTGTGGGACCCACTTGATGGACATGTAAGATTTTCACCATCCAAGCCATGTGGGCCCTACCTTGGGGTAATGGGAAGACACAAATATTAGATTGATCAAAATCAAGTGGGCCATGTCTGTGTGGTACCCACCTTAATATTTATTCACATCCTCCGTCCAACATCCCTGGATGTTGGACGTGTTTTTCTTTAAAAGTGTGAAAAAACATTGGGATGTACTAATAGCAAAGGGCTACTCATGCATGCCCCACCTTGATGTATGGATCTAATCCACATTGTCCATCCCATTCCCCTACTCATTTTAGGCGTTAAGCCAAAAAAGAGGCCTATCTGAGTATCTGGTGGGCCATAGCATAGAAAACAGTATTTTTTACCATTGAAATTTGCCCTGATGTTTCTATACACCAAAACACATCGAATATTGGGCTTGTTTGGTTTGTCTTAAGCCATAGAATCCACTGGGTGGGTTGGATTTTTTAGATGTAAGCCCCGCCTAGGAAAAACCCCAGAAAAATGATTAAAAAAATAAAGCAGCTGACGCTGCTGCTGCTGCACGTCCAGAGGACACTACAGCAGCGTCCTACTGTGTGGAAGGGTGGCCAGGGACGTGGGTCCTAGCCATGGCCCACACCATGATGTGCGTTGAAAATTAACCCCATGCATTTGATGGGCCCTTTAGGGCAATGGGCCGCTCCCAAAAATTAGTTGTACCTGGAACTTAGGTGGCCCACGTTACAAGAAATAGTGGGGTTGAGCGTTTGCCATTAAAACCCTTTTGGGTTGTGATAAAAGTTTTGGATCTTTATGAAATTTATTTTTCCTCTTCATCCGGGTCTGCTTGACCTTATTAACAGATTGGATGGCAGATGAACATTATGGTGGGCCCCACGTGGGACCCACTGATGTAAGTGTTTTATCCACATTGTCCCCGTGTGTGGTAGGTGGGATGTCTGGTGTACCTCACTCCGGCTACATAACTACTGTAGTTGTAAGACTTGTATCCTAATCTGTACTGTTCGGTCAACTCCCGCGATCTTCCTGTCGAATTTCGGCAACCTGCGACCGATAATCGACATTTTCGCACGACCGTAAGTCGTATCCTATATATTTGAGTCGGCTTAATCCGAGACTTATATCATTACGGCCGCACCGTCGCTGCGGTTCCAACGCCGCGACTCACGCATCGATCCGATACCCAGATGAGGTGATGTGGACCCACGTTCAGTTCGAGCAAAACACCGCGTGTTGCGAATCCCAAGAGAATCTCTACAACATGTCCCATCAATCCCATTAATCACCTCTCATGTCAAGTATAAAGCATCCATGCTTTCTTTCTCCACAAGTCAAGCAAACCCAAAGTCAACCAATCCATCACCTCACCCATCACTCACCTCACCCATCACTCTTACAACCACCCCTTTTCTCTCTCTTTCTCTTCACTAATTCTAAGCCACACCAAGCAACAAGAGAGCTCGTGTTCAAGACCTTCTCAAGGGAGAAAAGAGTTTGTGTGGCCCACCTTCCCATCCCAAATCTCTCATCCTAACCATCCATTCTTCATCTTCCACCATCAAAGTGAGGCATAAGGGGATAGGCAATCCAACGGACCGAGAAGATCGATAGGTGGGTGCTTTGTTAGAGTAATTTTCATGTTTTTAAGATGGGCCAAGTGAGGCCAACCGATCAATGGTTCGGATCTCACTTGGGACCCTAAATGTGGCCAATGACCCACTTTGATTTCAAGATCAATCCATGATGGGGCCATTTTCCATGGATCCCATCATGATGTTTAATTTCTTTGCATAAATGGTCATTTAGACCATCTATTTCGATGGAGAAAGGATCTCCACCGTTGATTTTGATCGGTGGGCCCATATGAAATGGGACCCACTTGATTTATGATGTAGATCATGGAATAGAGGGCCCATAGTGTCGGGGTCCCTCTATCACACGCGTGTCCCACTCTATCTCTCTCTCCCTCTCTTTTCATTTATTTATTTTCTTTTGTGTGTGATGTAATGGCCGTGTGGCCCACTTGGATGGACCCCACCATTTGGTATGTATTGACCCAAGCCATTTACAAGTGGGGCCCTCTTTAAATGTATTGTACCACACCATCTATCATGTGGTGGCCCACCTAAGCCGGGCCCACCTTGTATGCATGTGCTACGTCCAACCGTCCAGCGTCCAGGGACGCTGGATGTGGGTTAGGAAAAACACAAATATTATCTTGATTCTCAAGCCTTGGAGAATGGCTCGCTCGTATAGGCCCCAGCTTGATATATGTGTTCAATCGAAGCCATCCATTCCCTTTCCTACTTCATTTTAGGCGTTGAGCCAAAATATGGGGCTAATCTAATTATCTGGCAGGCTGTGGCATTGCGAATGTTAGTATTTTCCACTAAAACTTGGGAAAATGATTACTGGGGTCCACAAGAAGCTTGGACCCACCTGAAACTTATTTTGGACCCCTAATTTTGTGGGACACATGCAATGGATGGGGTAGATCTGATTAATGTGGGTCCCACCTAGGAAAATAAAAATAAAACTTATACATTGCATGCATTTTGCCTTAACATCCAAAGATTCTGGATGTCCAACCAAAAAAAAGGGGTGGGTCCCATTAGCTCCAGTTGTGGACCCTACCATGATGTATTTTTTACATCCATGCCGTTCATTTAATAGGTCCCCTTGAATGATGCGTTGGCTCCAAAAATCAGCCGTAAAAAGTCTTCGGATGGCCCACACCATCACCATTCATGCGATGGTATGCCAAATCACATGGAATCAAATGCTGGGGTCCACATGCAGCTTAGACCCACCTGAAACTCGGTTTGGACCATTAAATTAGTGGGACACACACAATGAATGGGTTGGATTTTCCTAGGCGGACCCCACCTATATAAAAAAAAACCACCATATTATTGGTTTTCAAAAAAAAATAAAAAATGAAGCAGAGGTGGGCGGCCATGTAGGCAGGAACCCACGGCTCCAGCCATGGGCCCCACCTTTATGTTTATTTGTCATCTAATCCGTTCATATTATGGGCCCTCAGGGAAGTGGACCACCCTCCAAAATTCAGGCTCATCCAAGACTCAAGTGGCCCACACCATTTGAAACAGTGTGATTGAATGTCTGCCCTTGAAAACCTTTTTGGGGCCCACAGAAGTTTCAGATCAAGGTGAAATTTGTTTTTCCTATTCATTCAGGTCTTATTGTCCTTGTCAACGTGTTGGATGGAAAATAAACGTTATGGTGGACCCCACATGGGACCCACAGTGACGTATGGGTTTCATTTCCACTGTCCAGGCGGACGGTCGAGCCCACAATAATGTATGTGTTTTATTCGTACCGTCCACAGGTAGTGTACGGTTGGACCAACTAGCATGTGTGTGTGTGTGTGTGTATATATATATATATATATATATATATATATATATATATATATATATATATATAATATTATATTATATAACCATGTATATATTATATCTAATATACTTGATGGTGGGCCTTCATGTGGACCCCACCATGATGCTTGCGTTGCATCCAATCAGTCCAGCCATTTTAAAAGCCCATTTTTATGACATGAGTTCAAGTGGACCCCACCATTTAGGGTAGTGATCAAGGACTCCCGCTGTTCAAAAATCTCTAAGGGCCATTGTAGCTTCCTAACAAGTAAATATTTGTTTCCCACTTCATCTACCACTATGGTAGTTTATGAATAGGTTGAATGAGATACATATGTAATAGTGGGGCTTAGGAATTTTAATCACCACTTTTATTTGGTATGGCCCATTTGATATATTTAAAGCCCATGTGAGCAGGCCCATGTGATATATTTAAAGCCCATGTGAGCAGGCCCATTTGATATACTTAAGACCCCTGTGAGCAGGCCCATTTGATACACTCAAGACCCCTGTGAGTAGGCCCATTTAATATATGATTAGGCTCACCTTGATGTATTTGTGGCCTATTGTTGAGGCCCACCTTCATATATATGTGGCCCATTGTGATGCATTAGGGTCCATGGGTCGAGGCCCATTGTGATGTATTAGGGCCCATGGGTTAATGCCCACTATGATGTATTAGGGCTCATGGGTTGAGGCTCATTGTGATGTATTCAAGACCGTTGTTGAGGCCCACCTTGATGTATATGGGGCTGTTGTCGAGGCCCACCTTGATATGAATGTAAGGCCTATGTAAGAGGCCCATCTTGATTTATTTGTGGCCGTCTTTTGAAGCCCACCTTGATATATATATGAGGCCCAAGTGATTAGGCCCACCTTGATGTATTTGTGGCCTGTTGCTGAGGCCCACCTTGATATATATGAGGCCCAAGTTATGAGACCCGTTTGACGTATTGGAGGCCCGTGGGTCAAGGCCCAATGGGATGTACCTAAGGCCCATTGAATGTGATTCTACCGTGGTGTATGTGTTGACCTTTATGGCAAGCCATGCCTTGGGAGCAATGTTGGTTTGATGTCCACATTGTATGTACAATGTTGGTTAAATTTCCGCATTGTAACTCTCCTTAGGTGTAACACCTCGAATTTTGGCCAATCTGGGATTTGACGTCCTTAGGCAATGGGTCAACTAAAACACCTGGAAAATCGCTCAGAACCTAATTTCATAGCCAAAGAAATCACTTAGGATTAATTCCTTTAGAAACTAAGCACAAGTTAGCTAGTGCAACACTAGAGTAGCTGAAAAATAGTCCCTGATCACTTTGAATACGTTCTACAAGACCCAAATCGAGTAGAACCAATGACTCTATAAAACTCTATAACCTCGGATCAAACTCTAAGCAGGTTTGTTCTCTGGACCACTTTGAAACTTTGTATTGGATCTAGACCGCACGTCGAAAGTCCGATACCTACTATCTTAGACCGTTAGAACCGCCTAGCTGGACTTGACAAACATTTCAAAAATCAAGTCCAACCGATAATCACGGACTATTTCATTGAGCCTGGACTGAAGAGAGTAAGAATAGGGACAGAATTGGTATTTGAAATTCAAATCTGGCACACGACTTGACGTGTCATTATTAAGCGTTCTGACCATCAGAATTCGACCAAATTACACCCTCGGATCAGGAAAAATTTTTATTTCATATCATGAGACTTGCAGCCCTGATCTACGTGCGGTGACCGCTGAATTGAAACTGGACCGCTACTTGCGATCTATGAACCCTGCCGGACTAAAAACGGGATGTGAGCGACATCTGACATGTGTGAACTTAAGTCCGATCGCGTTCGGCCATGGGACCACCAGAAATGTACCTTTGGACCGAAACAGCCCCGATTTGGATATGCCCTAAGTAAACTTTGTTCCCGAGCCTATTTCGGGCATTTTTATGCTTAGATTGGGAGAGAGAAAAGGTGAGAGTTTGTGAGAAAAACCTCACTCCTCTCTCCCATCCGAATTTGAGAAAAACCCTAGATTGGGAGAGAGAAAAGGTGAGAGTTTGTGAGAGAGAATTTCTTGCTACTCGTGCTACCTGTTGCACGTGGTTTAGCAACACGCTCCGATCACTTGGTCGGTAATTTCTCCACGTTTTTAGGTAAGAAAAAAACCCTAATAGTTGCTGATTTAGTGTTCCTTCATTTCCGTTGCGAGATAGCTGATGCATCTTGCAAAACAGGTTGTCTAGTCGCCGTAGACGAAGCGTATACGCTCCGTTCGAATCACTTCACCTATAAGGAAAAAGGTGCGGATTTTAGATGCTTTGATTGACTGTTTCCAACGCTTTCAATGTCGTTTAATAGTAGATTATCGACGGCAACGCCATTTGACATGTACAACATGCTGTCCATTTCCTGTTTCGTAAATAGACGAAGAATATGAGATTTAGGGCATTTTAGTCATTTGTAGGAAATACTGTTTTCATCCATAATTTGCTGATGTGATTAACATGGCGTCTTGTCGCATTAGGATATTAGGAATGCGTGCATAATTAGTTTGGCGAAGAGATTCGCCTAAATGCCCACTTTGGGTCGACATACTATATGTAGACTTAAGTGTGTGGTTTAAGTGTTTGTATAAATGCTTGTATTAGTATGTATTGAATTAAATGGAGTTATGAATTAATTTGAGATTGATTTCTCAATTAATATGCTGGTGTAAATGGTTTCCTACATGTTAGCCATATGCACGATTTCATTATATGTATGAAATGCATATGCTTGATGTTTCACTTAAGTGGTATGTTATAACATGTGCTTGATGATTTCTTTATGATTTAGTTTGAGATTGAATTCTCAATTAATATGCTAATGGAGATGATTTCCTATATGTTGGCGATATGCATAATTTCATTATATGCGTGAAAGATATGTGTAAGATGATTTACTTAAGTTGTACGTTATAACATGTGTTAACAAGCTCACATGTTTGTATTCCATTTTCAATACTCTTACCTGATTGCTGATGTAGATTCATAATTGTTTGGGACTATACTTAGTCCAGGCAGTCAGTAACCGAGCGAATTCGTGGTTGGCTTATCTTGGCCACGAACGACGCGTCGATGAACGCGAGTCGTGTTTTAGAGTTGGCGGCAGTGGTTAGGCCACACGAAGTGTTTTACGCACTTCATGTCGTTCAACTTGAGATGCGATCATGCTAGTCGAGCCCGTCAAGTAACCCGACTGGCCATTGTATGTTCACCCTGCATGAGTCATAACTGCTTGAACCTAGGGTACTGAACTTACCATTGTAAACCCTGTTAACCATGGTACCTTGATCCACGAAGACTCATGAGCCAGGCATGGTGGTATGGGACACCGTGGTCGAGCTGTCGGCCTACGCTGGGGCAACAAACCTCCCCGTAGTGACCAGTGAGCACCTAGTCTCATGAGCAGATTATGGTGGTATGAGACACTATATTCTTGCTGTCGGCCTACACTGATCAGGCGACGAGTCCTTTGTAGTGATCGCGAGCGTATTCTGAGTCGACGGGAGGCGACGACCCTTCCGTAGCAGTAGAGTACTGTAGGCCTGTATTGATAAGGTGATGGGGGAACGGAGCAACGAGTGCGTGCAACAGCCCTGACAGCCCTTGCAGCGACTTACAAAATATACATCGTATGAGATTACTAGGAGTGACGACCCTAGACAGAATCTGTGTTGGAATTGATATAAGGGAAGTACCTTAGTTTCCCAATCCTGCTGTTTGAATGGACTAATAACAACTCGACAATCATATCACCATTACATTGTATGTGCATGGAAGATGTGGAGCACTGAGCGGGATGCACGCATGCCACGGACGAAGATGGTGCCGTATGAGGGAGAACGTAGGTGAGAGCATCCATCATGTCATGTTATATTGCATTAACAACAGTATTAGGAATGTTTGATTTACTGCTTTACTATTATCGCATGATTGATTTGATAACATGCTAATCTCTGCTCTCTTATCCCACTGAGTTGATCACTCACTCCCACGTTACGGGATGGTGTTTTCGGACACCCACCAGTTCCTATTTTGATTGCAGATGATGGCGCGGCCTGCGAGGCGGAGCTGGACTTGATGATTATGAGGAGGATCTCTCCTTTATGCGTGTTTTGATTGACGGGATTACAGAGAGGTTGATTAGATGCCTTGACACTTGTCATTTTATATTTTTAGCGAACTCATGTATATTCGTTTTGTCTACTTTTGGAGTATACATGTATGTATATAACCTGGTAACATGTTCACACTCTGGAGACATACAACAGTTTATATATGTTATACATACTATCACAGTCTTCCGCTTGCTAATTTAACTGTCTCTGGAGTATGATAGGCTGTTCTGGCTTAATCTCACTCATGTTTAATACATTAACACAGACAACATTCAATCATACATATCTATGTTGCATAAATAACATTTTGGAACTCGGGAGTTGGGTTTTTACTCGACCCTCCGATTTTCGGGATGTTACATTAGGACCCATTGATAGGCCCATACTCGTTGATATTCATCGCTTTATAACATGCTTAGTATAATCCCATGACTCATGCCTATAGGCATCATATATATGCTTGATATGAGTAGTGAATGATCATAGCATACGCCATTGGGCAGACCATTTACTGGACTCGTTATGAGACTGAGTGCCCACATGATCGCGCAGTATGCACTGGATTGCTGCATGATTTGACGGTGTGATTCATGCATCTCACATATGTGTATCATGATCACTGCACGCCCTAGCGACAGCAGGACTTTGACCTCCACAGGCACATCGTAGATGGCCAGATGGGACACCGAAAATATTTGGTTCTAGCACTACGGGGCACTTAGGATGTCCTTGGGTGAAAATCCCAGAACCTCTGAGGCCAAGAGTAGCCCCAACGTCTAGACCGAGTGGAACATGAGCGCCTGAGTGTCGAATACCAGTAGGCCACGTCTCCCACTGTGTCGTGGTCGGTTGGGAGGGGGTGTGACCTTATTCGCCCAAGTGAGGGGGCTATAAGCTAGGCTGAGTTTGACCAGCTCGCAAATGAGTCCGCTATGGATGAGCCGGGTAGGTATTGGCAGACTACTGGTCAGGCGGATAGTGTGGTCTATTCCACTTACTTGGCTATGCAGCTAGGGAGGAGGCAGTCAGAGTAACGTGTATTAGACCCCGGTGATTTCCCCAGAGAGTAACCGTATTGATATGTGGACTTATTGAGCAGGAATTACACATCCATTCATTCATTCATACACTATCCACTCGGGCTGGTGGTGTGTAACTATTTGTTACGTGTACCTTCTCATGGCCAGGATTTCGGTTGGGCGCGTGACTAACCTGAGATCAGGAGTTTACCACATCATGTCTGACTATCCAAATTTAGGTATGGACTGGTTTGGATAGAAGTCTCTTGTGATGGACCCCGTAGCCTGTGATACTTCGTACTATCATCCTGACTTCACATTCCAACATAGTCATTTCATTCGCACCTCATATTACATTACATCTGCCGTACTTAGTATTTTAGGTTACGATGTTTTGTACTTATATGGCCTAGATGAGATTGATGGTATTTATGGCTCGTTTGGATTTGTATATTGCATTGCATCCTTAACATCTGTTATTGTCTTATTAAGTTTTGCATTGCATGGCCTTGGTATAGCCAATAACATTCATACCTTGCATAACATTACTTTGGTACAACTGATTGTATTCATGGACTTACCGCATATTTTCGCATCACTCTGATATCGTATGATTCATGATCTTGTCAGTATTTCTGCTTATCCCGATGATGTATGATTTATGAGCTTTATTGTATAGTTGGCACTTACTTTACACACACTTACACCACCCTCTAAGCTTTTGTAAGCTTATGCATGATAGATGCGTGCAGGTGGCATTAGATTGCAGCAGCGTTGAGCTTGGAGCATGCAGCGATTTTTAGGAGCTTTGATTTTGATACATATGTATTTCCTTTTCAGCATTGTATTAAACTGTTTATATTAGTGGATATGTGATGATGATGTTGCCTTTATGATTTGGGTAAACTTGTGGTTATGCTCCATTACAAAAAAAAAAATTCATACTGAAAATCCTCCTTATAGGATCCCAGGATCGGAATCTGGCATGCGAGTGCCGGGATCCGAGAATGGGGCACTACGGAGGCTGTCGGCACTGGATTCAGTAATCAGGATTCATGTGAATCCGATTTTCGGGTTTGGGGCGTAACATTAGTGGTGTCACCAAGTTCCATGGGTCCCACTTGTTTCATCCACGTTGTCCATCTATGGAACCCACCATGATGCATGTGTTGCATCTAAGCCGTCCAACCATTTGGAAAGCTCATTTTAAGGCTTGAGACTAAAAATAAGACAGATCTAGGATCAGGTGGACCACATTACAGGAAACAGTGAGTTTGAATGTCTACCATTAAAAACCCTTGAACTACAAGGTTTGGACCAATATGATATTTATTTTTCCCTCTTAATCCAAGTCTTTATGGCCTTATGATTAGATTGGTTGGAAAATAAACTTTATAGTGGGCCCTGTGAATTATTTAACTATAAATTTTTTTATCTCCATTGCTATTTGTGGTATGGTCCAAATGATCCTTTCATATGATTCTTTTTGGGGATGTATAAGGCCCACCTTGATATATACATAAGGCCCATTTGATTAGGCCCGATGTGATATATGAGGCACATTGTTGAAGCACACCTTGATGTGATGTATGAGGCTCGTTGTTGAGGCCCACGTGATGTGGCTCATTTGATGTGCTTGAGGCCTATGGGTCGAGGTCCAATGGGATGTATAGAAGGTTTATTGCAATGTGTGATTCCACCATGGTTTGTGTAATGATGTTTGTGGTAGGTCGTGCCTTGGGAGCAATGATGGTTTGACGTCCACATTGTAAGAAAAATGTTGGTTAAATGTCCACATTATAAATCTCCCTAGGGCCCATTGATAGGCTCATACTTGTTGTGCGTAGGCCATCTAGGCCCATCTTTGTTGTGAGGATAGTTCATTACCTTATAACATGCTTAGTGTAACTCCATGATTTATGCTCATACGCATTATATGTATGCTCGATATGAGTAGTGATTGATCATAGAATATGCCATTGGGCAGACTATTTATGGGACTCACTGATAGGAGTTACCCACATGAGCGCGGGGTACGTGTAAGATTGTTGCATGACTGGATAGTATAACTCATGCATCTTGTATTGTGTGACTATGATTACTGTATGCCCTAGTGACATCAGGGGTGTGTTCTCCATATGCATGTCATAGATGGCCAGATGGGATACCGAAAATGTTTGGTTTGAGCATCTGTGCACTTTAGATGTCCGTGGGTGAAAGTCCCTAAACCTTCAAGGCCGGGAGATGCCCCAACATCTAGGCTGAGTGAATACGTGAGTGCTCGAGTGCCGAATACCAGTAGGTCTGTAACACCCTGAAAATCGGGGGTCGAGTAGAAACTCAGCTCTCGAGTTCCAGAACATCACTTATACAGCATGTTTGATGATGGATGAATGTCGGCTGTATTAGAGCATAAAACATGAAGTGGATTAAGCTAAAACAACATATCATACTCCAGAGACAGTTAAATTTCACAAACGGAAGACTATGATAAATATATAAAATGTATAATTCAATTTAAGTCTCCAGAGTGTGAACATGTTACCAGGTTAACTAGATACATGTATACTCCAAAAATGGAAAGAAAAGAATATACATGGGTATTTAAATAAAAGGTGAAATATCAAGTGTATTGACATCTAATAAGTAACCCTGTAAACCCTGTCGATCAGAACCTGCATATAGGAGAAATCCTCCTCAACATCATCAAGTCCGGCTATGCTTCGCAAGCATTGTCATCATCTAAAACTAAAACATGGACTAGTTGGTGTGGCCAACACCATCCCGTAATGTGGGAGTGAGTGATCAACTCAGTGGAAACTATATACAGCAAAGGTTAACATGTTATCAATCTAATCAAGCAGTAATGATAAGGCAGTAAAATCAAACATGTCCTAGATACTCTTGTTAATGCACGAATGTTATGAAGAATGATGCATGCCTTCACCACAATCCCCTCTACGACATCATCTAACGATCGCAGCATAAATCACTTCCTCAGTGCTCTATCACCAACCCCGTTAGCACATGCAATGCGATGATATGAGCATGATTGCCAAGTTCTTATTAGTCCTTTTTATACAACAGGATTGGGAAGCTAAGGTACCTCCCTTGTATCATTACCCAAACGGTGATCCATTCTCGGGTCGTCAGTTCGAGATAATCTCATACGATGTTACGGTTCTAGGTTGCTGCAAGGGCTACCAGGGCTGTTGGCGCAATCGTTACACCACTCCCCCATCACCAAATCAATACTGGCCTAGTTATATCCCAAATATTGCAACAAGACTCGTCGCCCTTATGCACTATCAGGATTAACTCGAGGTTACTACAGAGGGCTCGTCCCCAATCAATATAGGCCGACAGCATGAATATAGTGTCCTATACCACCATAATCGGTTCACGAGTATAG
Source organism: Magnolia kwangsiensis (assembly GCA_037074715.1). NCBI lineage: Eukaryota > Viridiplantae > Streptophyta > Magnoliopsida > Magnoliales > Magnoliaceae > Magnolia > Magnolia kwangsiensis. The sequence goes on from CM073579.1 coordinate 58,863,964, forward strand.
GTGCTCACTGGTCACTACAAAGGGCTTGTCACCAATCAGAGTAGGCCGATAATACAAATATAGTGTCCCATACCACCATAATCGGCTCATGAGTCTTAGCGGATCGAGGTACCAAGGTTAAAGGGACTTTCTAATGGTAAGTTTGGTACCTTAGGTTCAAACAGTAGCGTCCAAATATGGTGAACAAACATCAGTCAATCGGGTTAGTTAATAAGCTCAACTAGGCCAAGCGCACGTTGAGTTGATCGACATGGAATGCATAAGCACTCCGTAGGCCTAACCACTGTCGAACATCCCACGTATAACTCGGGTTCGTCGAACACATCCTATGTGGTGAAACATCCTCAACTACCACTTGAAGAACGGTTATCGATTACCTGGACTATACAATAGCCCCAATCACATTCATTTACAACGATCTAACATATGAGATACTCAAGGCAGTAATGGAGCAATGATTCAAATCATACAATCAATTGAGCATGTTATGAAGTACAACATAAACATGAATCCATACTTATGCATTTCTAAGTAGAAGCAATGAGTATGAAACAAAGTATATGGAGGAAATCATACACATCATTAGAGTGGCTAAGAATCCTATCTCAACACCCATTTAAAGAACAGTTTACAAGTATTTATTCATACAGACATATTTACAAACTCTTAGCATCCACGTTATATCATACATGGTATGTATTAGTTAGCATACGTATTAGGGCAAGTCCTTTCGTCAAAGGATTGTCGTTTACACAAAAATCAAATAGCTACGATGGTTATTCATGGCGTACACTAATGCAAGGTTTATACTCATTTAGTCATTTTTACAAACACTTAGGCTATGCATTGTAACATATACGACGCATGTTAATATAACATGTATTTGGCAAATCCGTTCACCCAGAAGTTGATACACATGCATCTATCATACCTAGACAGTAATTAATCATGCCAAGCAAATTTGAATTTCATACGTATACGGTATTTTCTACAAATACGAGGAATACAGTATATTCAACATAAATAACGTATAATTGAAAATCAAAACGGACAACACTTTGTACATATGAAATAACATCCTAGGCAAGAATAAATCATTACTTAACATTGAAAGTCTTAAAAATAATAACTTGAACGTATATAGTCCGCACCTTAAACCAGAAAACGCATAACGGATGTAATTCAGACGATAAGTCTTTGTCAACGGTGAATAGGTTACCTAAGGCATGAAACAGGTTAGCTACAACATCACTTAGAATATTCTAAGCTTCAAAACAGGTTTGGGTTTGGATTTTCTTACCTAGGAATGAAGCCGGAGTCACTGGAAAAACGATTAGATCGTGATGGTTAAGCACGTAGGATAACAGGAAGATCCTCCCACTTCTCTCATACTTTCTCTCTCTTTTCTCTCTTCTCTCTCCTAGGTTTTTCCAAATTCGTATGGGATAAGAGAGTGAGGGTTTAAGGTCCTTATATAGGCCCAAAACTCTCTAAATTAGACTCAGGGCCATGGTATACTTAGGTTATGTCCAAATACGGACTGTTCCGTCTCAACGGAGCACTTCTGGAGGTCCTGTTACTTAATGCGGTCGAACTTAAGCTCTTTGATGTTGGATCTAGGTCAAGCTAAGTTTTCAGTCCGGTCGGGTTTCCAAATCGACCGTGGCGGACTAGTTTCAGTTTAGTGGTCACCGAAACTCGATCAGGGCTACAAGTGCTATGACATGTAAGGGCCACCTATCCTGATCCAAGTGTGAATTTGGGTCAAAATCTAACGGTCAGAATGCTTAAAACTAATGCGCAAGTGAACCGTTCTAAATTACTTAAAAATATATTTAATTTTCTAAAAATCTTCGCTTTCTTACTCTCTTCACTCCGGACTCAAGGAAATAGTCCCAAGACATCGTTTGGGCTTGATTTTTGAGATGATAGTCAAGTCCAACTAGGAGGTCATAATGTTTTAAGTTCATCGCTATCGGACTTTCGACGTACGGTCCAAGTCCGATACAAAGTTTCACGATGCTCCCAAGAGCAACTGGGTTTAGAGATTGATCCTAGGTTTCTAGGTAACATAGAATTAGCAGTCCTACTCATTTTGGGTCTTGTAGTTCATATTTAAAGTGGTTCAAGTTAATTCTACTGAGTATTCAGTTTGGTACTTAACCTAATTCTAGCCTAATTATGGCAGAATACGGTCCTAGGGCCATTCTATGCCCCATTTTGGGCACTTCTAGTTATCATATTATTTTAATTATTTTTTTAGTGGTTCATCATCAAGTTTAACCTATCTCTACTAAATTTCATAAGATTTCAATTTTTAGAAAAATTCTAAAAATTCTAGAATTAGCAGCTGTCCAACAAGTAATTATCGGACAGTTGCTCACAACGACGTACTTTAAACTATATTAAATATTTTATTATATTTTTTAACATATTTTTATATAAAACTAGACTCATTTATCTTCAATGTGGTCTCTAAATCACATAAATTGGAGTTATAATGAAGGATATATGATTTTGAAAAGCTAGGTAAAATGTGCAAAAAAAATGCAGAAACAAGGCTGCCTGACTGCTGTACGGACGAGATTGGCGAGGGCTCGCCGAATCGGCGAGGTCCTTACTGGTCACTAACCAAATTGGTGTGGGATCGCCCTAGGGGTGAGGTCCTCACCCCCCAAGGATGCCAAAAACATGCGGGGCCCACCTTGGATCTCCCCGAATTAAGTCGTTTGGGCCTACGAGTCCATCGAGGCATTTATCGAGTCTCATTTGTAAACCGGAATGAGTTACGTGACATACAATATATGTTTTTGGGGTAGAAGAAGCTAATCCATCCAAATAACCTATCTACATCATGAGATTCCAAGAATTACATAGTTAAAATTATATTTTATGCGTGTACGTACAATTTACGGTAAGTTTTAGTTTAAGTATAGTTCTTCACCTTTTAAACTTTAGGATTGTGTCTAATATGAAAGTACTTGGAGAAATTTGAAGAATGAAGTGGTGAATGGTGAGATTTTGAAGGAAATGGGTGAAAAAGTGATTTCTAGACTTTAGAATTGATCTTTGAGAGTAATATGGTTGACTCATTGCCTAAGGACATCTAACTCTAGGTTGGCAAAAATCTGGGGTGTTACAAGGTCACGTCTCCCACTGTGTCATGGTCGGTTGGGAAGGAGTGTGTCCTTATCTGCTGAGTGAGGGGGCTGTAAGCTAGGCTAAGTTTGACCAGCTCACAAATGAGTCCGCTATCGACGAGCTGAGTATGTCTTGACAGACTACTGGTTAAGCAGATAGTGTGGTCTCTTCCACTCGCTGGGCTGTGAGGCTGGGAGGTGGCAGTCAGTGTGGAGTGTAATAGACCTGATGATTCGTCAAAGAGGAACCGTATTGATATGTGGACTTGATATGATGACTGACATGATATTATGACACCTCGTCACTATTTCACATGTGTGTGGGCGCAAGTGGGTGGACGCTGATGTGGGCGGGGTTGAGGCTTGGGAGAGCTACCACACTGGGTGAGCTACTAGTGGTTACCAGGCTACTGTGCTGGCAGGCTACTAAGCTGGAGTTGCATACTCATTCATTCATCCATTCACTATCCACTCAGGCTGGCGGTGCATAACTATTTATTACGAGTATGTTTGCAATGGCCAGGATTTCAGTTGAGGTGCACGATCAGGAGTTTACCACATTGTGTTTGACTATCCAAATTTGGGTATGGGACTGGTTTAGATAGAATTCCCTTGTGATAGACCCCATAGCCTATGATATTTCATACTATCATCCTGACTTCACTCCGACTTGGTCATTTCATTGACATCGCATATTGCATTTCATCCACGACATATGATATTTTGGATTGTTACGTTTTCTATATTTATATGGCCTAGACGGACTAGCAGGATTTACATATTGCATTGTACCCTCGGCATCTGATATTTGACTCTCTGACTCCTAATTTGCATAACTGATTTGTATTACGTACTCTGATATTGTATGACTCATGGAATTGTTAGTATTTTTGCTTACTCTGTTATCGTATGATTCATGATCTTGCCAATATTTTAGACACTGTATTGCATTGAATACTTGACACTTATCTTATGCACACACTTTCACCACCCTCTAAGCTTTTTATAAGCTTATGCATGATATATGCGTGTAGGTGGTGTTAGGCTGCAGCAACATTGAGCTTGGAGCATGCAGCTGTCTTCTGGAGCTTTGATTTTGACATATGTATTTTCCTTTCAGCATTATATTCAAATGTTTATATTAGTGGATATGTGATGATGATTTTGCCTTTATGATTTGGGTATACTTGTAATTATGCTTCTTATGATAAAAAAATTTATACTAAAAATTCTGCTTGTAGGATCCCAGGATCGGAATCTAGCATATGAGTGCCGAGATCCGAGAATGGGGCACTACGGAGGCTGTCGGCGCTAGATTGGGCAATCGAGAGTTTTGTGAGCCTGATTTCTGGGTTTGGGGTGTGACACATCAAATTGGGCCTCGCTCATGGATCTCATGTACATCACAATGGGTCACAATACATGGGCCCCATATATGTCAGTTGGGCCACAATGCATGGGCTGAAAAATACATCTCATTGGGCCTTACTAAATGGGCCAGAAATACATCATAATGGGCCGCAATGCATGGGCCTAAAAATACATCTCGTTGGGCCTTACCAAATGGGTTAGAAATACATCACAATGGGCCTTACCAAATGGGCCACAAATACATAACAAGTGGGCCTTGCACATGGCCCTCAAATACATCACAATGGGCCACCTCACATGGGCTAAAAATACGTCGCAATGGGCCGCAGTACATGGGCCATGACATATAGGCTGGAAATACATCTTAATGGACTATGACCCATGGGCCATCATATGCATCAAGTGGCCCACATCAATGGGCCGCACTAACGGGCCATCAAATTGGGCTTGGACCACACCAAAAATTATTTCAATAGTTGTAGGTGTAACATGTGTATCACTGTACACTATCATTCCATGGGGCACATGGCCCACTAATGATGATCAGCACTGTCCAAACATTGTCCACGTAAATCAGCACCATCCAAACATTTCCCATATAAATTAGCACCATCCCAAACATTGTCTAGGTAAATTGGCACTGTCCAAACATTATCCATATAAATCAGCACCGTCAACACCTGTCCAACTGCTGGACTGCGTGTACAATACACGTACATCATGGTCAGGCCCACATAGATGAGCAGTGTAGATCAAAACATACATACATCATGGTGGATACCCACCATCCAAATCTGCTGGATGGTTGGGATATAAAGTAAATAGATTATGGTGGGATTCACACACCATGTTTAGACGGTGGAGACCCTACACATGCAGTTGGGTCCCACTGTCTAGTAATGGACGGACGGTTTGAATGTAACACATACATCATGTGGGACCCACAGAATCTGCTGGTGTTATCACAACAGTGGGTCCCACCGTCTAAACAGCTAGGATGAACACATACTTCAAGGTGGGCTCCACACATGTGGCAGGTGAGTGCCACACGAGCATCACAGTGGGCCTCACATGAATGGATGGTCTGGATATGGCACAGCCTCACGGCCAGACCCACAGAACTTGCTGACACCTTCAGCACTGGCCCATCATCTAAAATGGACAGTGTGGATTTAAATGCATACATTAAGGGGTCCCACCCCACACGTGTCACACGTGTGGGTGGGTCCCACATCATATGAAAAATGAATGGACGGTATGTATACAATACATACATCACGGTGGCCCTATAGCCCTTGCTGCATCAGTTCAGCAGCTGTAGGTTGTTGGCCGTCCAACAGATGGACGACCCAGATGTGGCATACATGCATGAGGGGGGTCCACATGTGTGGGACCCACTAGCAATTTTGGATCAAGCAGATATTTGTGGTTTCCCATCGTCCAGGCCCGCTGGACGGCCTGGATAAAATAGATGGATGACGTTGATAAAATACATACAACATGGTGGGTCCATGTGGTGGCCCTCCCAAGCCGAGGTTAAGCTGATATTGTGATTCCCCTTCATCCAGAGCAGGCAGCAGGGCTGGGCCAATGGCTGGACGGTCTGAATTATACACGCACAAAATAGGTGGGCCACTTTAATAAGGAGAGAGATAGACAGAGAGAGAGAGAGAGAGAGAGAGAGAGAGATAGAAACGTGAGAAGGGGAGGGACCTCGCCACTATGGGCCCTCCCTATACAATGCATACATCAACATGGGTCCCATATATATGGGCCCTCAAATCACAAAACTAAATAATAAAATCACCCACTGTCGATCTCCTCTTTCTTCTTCCACCAATGCGACTAAAGTTTCAAGGGGTGCGATTCAACGGTCAAGATGAAGCTTGGATGGTGGAGATGGGAGGTAGGAAGGTGGGCCACACTAGCTTCTCCTCTCTCCCATGAAAATGTTAGACGTGGGTTGCTTTGAGAATGAGAGAGAGAGAGAGAGAGAGAGAGAGAGAGAGAGATGAGGGAGAGAGAGGTAATAAGAGAGAGGGATGGGGTGTGATGGGTGAGTGAGTGATGGGTGTACTTTGTTGTAAGAGAAAGTTGTCCTTGGGGAGGGTGGGTATACTTGGGGATGGTTATGAGTGATGGGAGTGATGTGTACTTGATTGATGTGATTGATGGGATTGATGTGATTGATTCTTTTGGGATTTGTAACATGCGATGTTTTCCTCAAACTGAACGTGAGCCCACATCTCATGCCCAGGTATTGCCTCGGCGCGAGACATCGTATCAGAACCGCGGCGATGGCGCGGTCACTAGGGTACAAGTCTCGGGTTGAGCCGAATCTGGAATGCTGGATACGACTCAAGATCGCATGCAAATGCTATCTATGCGTCATGGGTTGCCGTGTAAGAAGAGTTCATCATGGTCGTAGATAGAGGGATCTGTGCTATCAGATTTGTTATACCCACAGTTGAGGACCGACCTTCATGCTATTGGTTTGTTGTCCATATATGGATCACGCCTTATTTATAGGCAGGTTATTGATGTCGATTATGAGTACATGATAGCATAACATCATGATACATGATCATGCGCATCATCTACATGCTTATAATGAGATGTGGTTGACCATTATATATGTCATTCGACAGGTTGTTTATGGGACTCCTTGATAAGAGGAGTTGTCCCACATGTGCGCACGGTATGCGCAAGATTAATGCATGATTGAACTGCGTGACTCATGCATCTTACCTTACGTGATTATGATTACTGTACGCCCTAGTGACACCAGGGTTGTAGCCTCCGCAAATATAGCATGGATGTCATGATTGGATATCGAAAATAATTGTTAAGTAGGGGGCGCGAAAGATGTCCCATAGTGAAAGTCCCCAAATGTAACATCCCGAAAATCGGGGGTCGAGTAGAAACCCAACTCCCGAGTTCCAGAACATCACTTATGCAACATAAATGCTTATGATTGGATGTTGTCTATGTTGGTGTATTAAACATGAGTGGGATTAAGCCAAAACAGCATATCATACTCCAGAGACAGTTAAATTAGCAAGCGGAAGACTGTAATAAATACTTAAAATATAAAATTAATTGTAAGTCTCCAGAGTGTGAACATGTTACCAGGTTAATCATATACATGTATACTCCAAAAATGAAAAGAAAAGAATATACATGAGTGCTCCAAAAATATAAAATGACAAGTGTCCAGACATCTACTCAACCTCCCTGTAATCCCATCGATCAGAACACAGAGGAGAAGTCCTCCTCATCATCATACAAGTCCAGCTCCGCTTCTCAAGCAGCGCCATCATCTGCAACTAAAATAGGGACTGGTGGGTGTCCGGAACACCATCCCGTAACGTGGGAGTGAGTGTTCAACTCAGTGGGAGAATAGAGCAAAGATTAGCATGTTATCAAATCAGTCACGTGTTAATAGTAAAGCAAACAATCAAACATTCCTAGATATTGTTATTAATGCATGCATGAAATGACATGATGGATGCCCTCACCGACATACTCCCTCATACGGCACCATCTTATGCCTGCGGCATGCTTACGTTCCTCAGTGCACCACATCTTCCAGGAACATGCAATGCGATATGGATAATGATTACCGAGTTGTTATTAGTCCTTTTCATACAGCAGGATTGAGAAACTAGGGTACCTTGCTTATATCAATCCTAACACAGATCCTGTCTAGGGTCGTCACTCCTAGTAATCTCATACGATGTTATATTTGTAGATCGCTGTAAGGGCTGCCAGGGCTGTTGCTTGCACTCGTTGTACCTCTCCCCCATCACCTTATCAATACAGGCCTAGTTATATCCTTAAGACTGCATCAGGACTCGTCGCCCCCATGCGGTGTCAGGATAAACTCAAGGTCACTACAAAGGGCTCGTCACCTGATCAGTGTAGGCCGACAGCAAGAATATAGTGTCCCATACCACCATAATCTGCTCAGAGTAGGGTGCTCAATGGTCACTGCGGGGAGGTTTGTGGTCCCAGCGTAGGTTGACAGCTCGACCACGGTGTCCCATACCACCATGCCCGGCTCATGAGTCTTTATGGGATCAAGGTACCATGGTTAACAGGGTTTCTAATGGTAAGTTCAGTACCCTAGGTTCAAGCAGTTATGACTCATACATGGTAAACATACAAAGGCCAGTCGGGTTACTTGATGGGCTCGACTAGTACGAGCGCATCTCAAGCCGAACGACATGAAGTGCATGAAACACTTCGTGTGGCCTAACCACTTCCACCAACCCAAAACACGACTCGCGTTCATCGACGCGTCCTTTGTGCTACATAGAAACCAACCACGAATTCAATCCATTACCGACTGCCTGGACTAGGTCATAGCCCCAAGCATTTATAAACCAACGTCAGTAAACACATGAGAGTACAAGAATGCATATAAACAACACAAGCATGTTGTTACAGGTTATAACATACCACATAAGAAAATCCTCCAACACATGCATTTCATATATATAATGAAATCAATACATATAGCCAACATGATGGAATTCATATACATCAGCATATTAATTGAGAATTCAATCTCAAAACTAATTTCACAACACCATTTTACTCAATACATACTAATACAAACATTTATACAAACACTTAGTCTACATACTTTAGTCCACATAGCGTATGTCGACTCAAAGTGAGCATTAGGGCGAATCTCTTCGCCAAACCGATCATACACGTATTTCTAATATCATAACACGATAAATTTACATGTCAAGCATTTCAGCAAAATACGGACATATACAGTATTTTCTATAAATGCCTAAAATACCCTAAATCTCATATTTACCGTACATTTACGAAATGAAAAATGGACAGCATGTTGTACATGTCAAACGGCGTTGCCGTCGATAATCTACTATTAAACGACATTGAAAGCTTTGAAATCAGTCAATCTAAGCGTCTAAAATCCTCACCTTTTGCCTTAGACGTGTATCGTTTCGAATATAACGTCTACGCTTCGCCAACGACGTAAATGCGACCTAATGCACAAGATAAATAAGCTATTTCGATATTTGAATTGAAAGAATCCCAAAACAGCAAGTAGTTAGGGTTTTTCTTACCTAGAAGTGCGTTGGAATCACCGGGAAAGTGATTGGAGTGCAGTTCTTTGGCACGTGCAAAAGCTGCAGCAAGTGGCGAGAATTCTCTCCCACTACTCTTTCAAAATCTCTCACTTTCTCTCTCTCTCTATCTAGGGTTTGTTGCAAATTCGGATGGGAGGGTTGTGAGAGGGTTTAAAGCCCTTATATAGGCTAAAACATAACCTAAATAGACTTGACAACAAAGTATACTTATTTTATGTCCAAATACGGATTGTTCCGTCTCAACGGAGCATTTCTGGAGGTCCTCTGGCCGAATGCGGTCGGACTCAAGCTCATGGATACTGGATCCTGCTCACATTAAGTTTTCAGTCCGGTAGTGTTCCCAGATCGCACGTGGCAAACCAGTTTCAGTTTAACGGCTACTGGTACCCGATCAGGGCCATAAGTGCGTTGACATGTAAGGGCCACCTATCCTGATCCAAGGGTAGAATTTGATCGAATTCTAACGGTCAGAACGCTTAGAAAATGTCGCGTAAGCGACACGTGCCAGATTTCATAAATTTTATTAATTTCTAACATTTCTCACACTCTTCACTCTGGACTCAAGGAAATCGTCATGGGATATCATTTAGACTTGATTTTTTAGGTGATTGTCAAGTCCAACTAGGCGGTCAGGATTTTCTAAGTTCAGGGTAATCGGACTTCCGACGTGCGGTCCAGAGCCGATACAAAGTTTCAAGGTGCTCCCGAGAGAAATCAAGAATAGAGTTTGATCCTAGGTTTTACAGTATTGTAGTGTCACCTATCCTATACGTTTTGGCTCTAGCAGATCGTATTGAAAGTGATTGGTGAGAATTTCACAGGTCATCTAGTGCAGCGCTAGTTGATTCTCATTAGATTTCTAAAGGAAGTAGCCTTTATTGGTTTTTATTTGAGATGAGATTTGAAGGGTGAAGTGAGGGTGTTTGGAAACGGAAGAAGAAAGATTTTGGAGGGGTGGTTTTTACCAAAAATCAGACGTTTTGGTGAGAAAGGAGAGCTTGAAGGGTCACTTTGTGAAGGAAGTACCTGATCGGGGAGGTTTTAACGGACGGGCAACATACCAAGGGGCTACCCTAGCCCCCAAACACCTCTAGCCCGAAGCCCGGACCCAACCGAGCATTTTAACTGTCGATGAAAATCATTTTCGGTGAGGCTGGCCATATAGGCTGGGTTCCCCCTGCCCTAGGGACCCCAAATATATGTTGGGCCCACCTTAGATCATTGTGGATTAGCGTGAGTGGGCCCACGACTCCGTTCAAGGCATTTCGGGGCCAGTTTACAAAATGGAATGAATTTCTATGGTGTATAGCATATGATTTTGGGGTAGGAGACACTAATCTATCCAACTAGCCTATCTATTTTGTTAGATTCTAAAAGGTTAAGGGTCAAAACCCATTTTACCCATTTATTTACTATTCATGGTAATATTTAGCTTCGGTATTGTCCTTCATCATTAATACCCTAGGATTGGTGTTCTTTACTATTTAAACTTAAGGAGTTGTGTCTAATATGAAAGTACTTGGTGAAATTTGAAGAATGAGGTGGTGAATGGTGAGTTTTGAAGGAAATGGATTGAAAAGCGATTTCTTTGGGATTGGGATTGAGCTCTGAAAGTGTTATGGTTGACTCATTGCCTAAGGACGTCTAACTCCAGGTTGACAAAAAATTTGAGGTGTTACACCAAACCCTTATAGTACCACGGAGGATGCTCCAATGCCTAGACCGAGTGGATGTATGCGCGCATGAAGACCAAATATAAGGAGGCTGTGTCTCACAATGTGTTGTGGTCAGTCAGAAGGGCGTGTGGCCTTACCTACCCTAGGGTAGGGGCAATTGCTAGGATGAGTCTGAGTAGCTCATAAATGGGTCCACTATCGATGTGCCAAATAGGTATTGGTAGGTTATTGGCCAGGCGGATAGTGAGGTTTCTTACACTCACTTGGATAGCGCTCTCGGGGAAGGGGCAGTGCCATTTGGAGTGTACTTGGAATACCCTGGTTCCCGAAACCCAAGCACACTACTCATTTTCTAGAAACCCGAGCGATAACCTTTAAATATCCCAAATTCCACGTACATTTTTTTATCAGACTTAATAAACTAGCGGGACAGAAACAAATCAAGTATAAGAGGGAGTCCAAATATACAAAGCCAAATATTTCAAGTGGTTATCCAAAAACTTATACAAATCAATGTCTTAACTTTTACAAAATATAACAATATAAATTAAATACAAATGAAGTTAAGAATAAGGAGTCACAAGATCATCTTACTACTCCTATTCAACTTGAATGCCATCATGCGCGTCATCTGTGTCTCCTGCACACTAAGTACGGTTTGATAGCGTCAATGGCTATCCAATGAGGTATAACCCCCAAGATTTATTGAAACATCAAGATAATTAAGCATAGTTAATAAAAGCAGTGTATAACAAATATTACATAATGATTATCATGAAAATCCGATAACGTTCATCAGATACACATTCATTAAATAAATTTCACCAAGATGATCTTGTTTAAATGCATGGATGCATGCACATGCTCACAAACCTTGTGATGCACATTCAGCTGGTAAAAATTTGCCTAAGGTGAACTAGCCACCTGAAAAAGTATTCAAAGGTACGCTTAAGGAGAACCAGCCACCAGAAAAAGATCATATAGACCACCCGCGGTAGATTAACTACCTAGAAAAGGCCATGTAAACCGCCCATGGTAGATGAACTACCTGGAAAAGGTCATGTAGACCGCCCACAGTAGATGAACTATTTGGAAAAGGCCATACAAACTGCCCACAGTAGATGAACTACCTGGAAAAGGTCATGTAGACCACCTGCTGTAGATGAATTACCTGAAAAAGGTCATGGAGACTACCCGTGGTAGGTGAACTACCTGAAAAAGGCCATGTAAACCACCCACGGTACATGAACTACCCGAAAAAGGTCATGTAGACCCCCCGTGGTAGATGAACTACCTAGAAAAGGTCATGTAGACTGCCCGCGGTAGATTGACTACCTGAAAAAGTCCTTATGCCATGAAAATGCATGATTAGCCTAACCATTATTAATCCAATTTCAAATAATCAATTTGGAAAAGCTTAAAGGTCACTATGGGGGCTTTGTTACCCAACATAGGCCAATAACTTAGGCATAATGTCTCATTCCACCATCCCTGGCTCATGAGATTAACAAATGGGGTGTTTAAAGGTAGCCTACACAACTAGTGGCCAATTATAGTTCTACAAGTGGGATTTATCATTAAAGGATTATTTAATAATAATTCATTAAAGCCACAAGGGTAAATAGACAATATAAGCCACAAAGGGCAAATAACCTATCAAAGCCGAAAAAGGGTAATTAACCAATCAGATCCACTAGGGCAAATACAAGCCACAAAGGTAAATAACAAAAGCTACTTATGCAATAAATGGTCCATAAGATGGTAAGTCCACCATAATTTCATTTAATTCATTACACAAATGGCCACTAATTCGAGGACCTCTAAATACGCCATAAAGTAATCGCAAATGGTAAAATAAGTCATGTACAATGTCATTAACATTTACACATATAAAGTACGCATCTTAAATCAGATTAGAGATACTAGAGATTCATAGCATGTTAAATTACTTGAATTTAAATTTAAACATGTTGCATTTATAAAAGACTAGTCAAATAGAACTAACATTAATCATTATTTTCACATTGCACTATATTAAGTAATCAAAAAATTAATTAAACTAAGCTAACTATTAGGATGTTGGAAACACTTGAAGGGTGATCCTCACCTTTCAAGAGTTGAATTAGCTTCAGATGTTGTTAGAATCATTCCCACATGTTCGAGAATCCAATTCCTCCATACTTTAAACCATTTGTACAATTAGGTCGCAACATCATTCCCTAAGTTTAACCCTAAGGATTAGATGGTTTTGAGTATGAATCTATGACTTAGAGGAGGTTATTTGAATTCCAATATATAGATAACATAGTTAAAGGATTGCTATATTGAGTTTAAAGCTAAAATTTTAAAATTAACTTATGTGAGTCATGGTGTGACTCGCCTTTGAATTAAAATGAGTTGAATTCTCCAACCCGGCTTTAACTCACTTCGACTTGGGTTCAACTCGAGCTCAGCTAACTTCCCTTGTGGCTAAATTTTTGGCTCTTTCCACAGTAATGTTGGATGCATGCCTGGCCCAGCTAGTCTTTGACACAGTGGGTCGACTCACTGAGTCAACTCGGTTGTAGCAACTCAACTCCATCCTTCCCTCCTTCCGCTTCATTGCTTTCTCTCTCTTTCTCCTCACCTCACCTTTCTTGCTAAAAACCCAGCTAGACCAGGACCAACATGACCCAATTAGACTTAGTTTCAACTGAGTTGACTCAGTTTCAACTGGTCAACAGCCCCACTGCCATCTCTTCTTTCTTACTCTCATCTTTTTTTGAATCCTTTTTTCTTCCTTCATACTTCCCTCCATTCTCTGCTTCCTTTTTCTCCTTCTCTTCTTGCTGAAAATGTCCAGTAATCTGGACCCTTCCAGATTCTGTCTTGACTTAGTCGAGCTGATTTGAGTTCTCAACGACACAAGGCTCGAACTCAGTAGCAACTTCCTGGGTTAGCTTGGTGCCGCAAAAAAAACTGTACATCTCTCTCTACTCCTTCCTTCTATTGCTTCTCTAATGACGAGATAGGGCCAACGGCTAGACTCAGACTGAGCTCGGTCCTAGTTCAGTTAGTGCAGTATGGCGGGCGATGCTCCATCCTCTCTCCTCTTCCTTCTTCATTTCTCTTTCTTTGTTCTCTCTCTCTCTCTCTTGATTCAACCAGAGAGAACCTGGACTCGGCCCGATTTGTAGCACCTCGAGCTGAGTCGTAAGGTGGTGCGACATTATGCAGCGGATGAGGAAGAAGCTCCGATATTAATGGTGGATTTCAAAAGGAGCTTTGTTTCTTCGAAGGCTTTGTATTGAATGGTTTGTCTATGTCCTTAGGAGCTCGAGGCAGAAGGATTTCGAAGGTTGAGTGAAGATTTCCTAATGGATTAAAGCTTAGATGCTCTCGGATCGATTTTTGGAAAAATCGAGAAGAACCTATTACGGCTATGGTTTTTCTCCTGGAAGTAGGGTTTTCCAATGAATAAAAGCCTATGAATGGATGGCCTAGATTCATTTGAGGGATATTTAACAGTGAAACGGTTGGGATCGTGCCAGCGCACTAATGCACCTTCCCCGACTGCTCTCTCTCTCTCTCACCACCTCTTTATTTATTTGAAAAACCCTAGCCTTGAAGGGCTAGGATTGCATGATTCAGATAGCTAGGATGTAAGGGAATCCTGCACATAGATTGCTAGGTTGGCAGCTCCAAACAGTTTTTCATTTTTGGAATTACAGCCATACAGAGTCAATTTACACCATAGGTTGTGTGCATGCACACATGTGCTAGCACACAAAAAGTGCCAGTTTCGGGTCATATTCATCCTTTCTATCAGATTCACGGTTTAGATCTTGTGTCTAGATGGTGTAGATGGGCCCCATCTTGATCAAACTAGGGCTGCCCGTTTGCATCCGATTTACGCTCTAGCAGCTTGCGCCTCACACTGCGCACTCACTCCTACATTGAAGCTTGCTAAAATTACCTAGTTTGGTTAGAAGACCCCCAGCTCCATGATGAATGGATTGGATCAGTGGAACAATCCATTATGGTGCCATAGTAGTTGCAAACGGAGAGCATCCGTTTGAACTATTGTTGGGCGTGAGTAGTTGGAAAAAGAGAGGGAAAATCCTCTTTTTTTTTTTTCCTTAGGTCAATGGCCGTTTGACCCGACTTTTGGTTTAGTGCACCTCTGGTGCACCACTCTAGATGTACTCACACGCACAAAGTGGGGTTCACAATGATGCTTTATGAAATCTACCCCCTTCATCTCCTTAGCCCACTCATTTTGGGCCACAGGTCCAAGGATGGAGTTGATCTGAACACAGGTGGGCCATACCAAGCACATCTGTGTTTTAGGTGTCAGTTCCTACTGATCCGGTGGTCAGATCTACTCTAAATTTGATTGTGAATAGTTCTTAAATGATGGTTTGTCATTTAAAAGCGCTATACAACTCTTTTAGATAAAATAATAGTTTTATTTTATTTGCTTATTCATTTTATTTTATATATCTAAGTTGTGGAACTTGTCGTAGATTAAAGCCTCTTTCTTAATTAATTTAAGCCTTGATTAGTCATTTATTTATAAGTTATAAGTCTTTGTTCAATTTGTGTTTTCAGACAACCTTTGTTGCTCTCATGGTTAGATCATTTCTAGATCTAATGATTCAAGTCTAAAGGCTTAAATCATGTATAGGGTCCATTATGCTTAATTATAGGTAAAGATTTCTCCTAATGGATTGATCTTGTGGTCAACTTAGTGAGTTGGCTTACATATGGTTGGATTGAAAAGTTATGTATATTAGCTTCAGACAACCATTTAGGTTTGGTTCATCCTTGCAATCAAATGAGTTTAAAGTGTATAGATATGATATCATAAGCCTCAATTGCTAGTTTAGATTACGAGTTAGAAAATCATTTATGACAAACTCCTATTATGAGCAACTAATGGTCCATTCAAAGTGGTTTGACTTTATACCTAATGAGTGTATTGCGAGTCGTCAAAGTCAAAATCAAATGGTTGAGGTGGACAGATTGTGAATCATTATATGATGATGTGTACTATAATCTAAGTGTGTTCTCATACGCTTGTAAACTACATTAAATTTCCATGGTAACACCCAATTACGGAAAGGTACGGGGTGTTACAATCTACCCTCCTTAAAGAAAATCTCGTCCTCGAGATTCCACACTCATATTATTAATAGAAACTAGAATATCCATTTTAGAGTATTTCTACTCATTCACTCTTTGAAACGTATATAATTTCGGTGTAAAAATGTATACCATTGATTATAAAAAATTGGGGTTCTTACAGTCTACCCCCCCTTAAAGAAGAATCTTGCCCTCGAGATTCAATAATTTATATCTAATTTAGCAATGATATAAGTACCAAGGTTATCCTGATGGTGTTCCCTATCTTACGTAAGTCCTGGATTTAAATCGGTTATTGTTTAGTTTTATCACCACTTTTATATTTCTAGTTCATAGATTACTGCGGTAGATTAGTTCCATTAAGGTTAGAAATTGTATTTACTAAAATTAAAGAAGATATTTATTTATTTATTTATTGTTATTATTATTATTTATCTAAATTAGAATAATCCATTCTATTTTGCAGTGTTTGGGCAAATACGAATTGATGGTTGAGGTATGTTCGAGCCCGATACGTCGATCCTCTGCTTGCGCAGAACAGTGGATTTGCTAGTATTGTTTTTCCAATCCTGGTAAATCTCGATCTTCTGCTTGATCAAGGCATTGAGATCATTGAAAATTTTCTAGGACATAGAATTTGGATCAAACTATATATGCTTTGCTTAAAATATGATTCCATCAGTTCGTGGTCCCGATTATTCTAGGCATTGGGGAATGTCATGAAATTTTCTATTTTTTTGATGAGAACTCTGAAAGCTATCTACAAACTTAAATGCCCATCATACTCTCATTACGCACACTAGTTACCTAATACATTATCAAATTGTTTCCAGATCTAAATTTCCACAGGAAATTTAAATTGAAATTTGCTACATTTATCAAGATTCTCGAATCCAGTTACAATATGCCTAGCTTAAGGTTAAAAATATACCCAAGAATTTACCTCTAGTTACTTTAAGCATTAGAATTTGTATAAAACAATGTTTCGAACTAGTGAGATGCACGTGAGATTTCATTTTATAGTCACTGAAATAATTCCTAAAATTAAAGGGGTACTTAGATTCGATCAAATGTTTGACATGGTGGGTAGGGAATTTCCTGCAAAGCCTAAACTCGTTTCACCCACTAAGTGTTTTAACGAAGTCATTTCAACTAAGGAAGATTATGGGAAAAATTCAAATCCTAGATTTCTAAAAAGTTCACTAGAAATCAAGTTCAAGGAATATTCTTCGTGATTTTAATCAGATTATAGTGGGCATTTGTTCTCCCATGGCACCTAAATTTAGTTTTTAAGTTTGAACAATTATTCTAACGGTTTATAATGGGGACCTAGGTTTTGTTCATAGGTTTGGTGGGTATGCAGGAAATCTCCTAAAGAACTTAGAATCTAGAGTCTCTATATTCTCAATTTTCATAATTCCAAAGTAATCCCTATCAAGTTTAAATGTCTATCCTAATGAATCTAAGGGAACCTAAGTTTAATTTCTACATTTAAACTACTAGACCTGAAATTTCCTAAGGGGCCTAAGACTTGAAGTATCTATGTTCTCAATTTTCCCTAACTTGAAGGGAATTCTAAATAAGTTCAAATGGCTATCCTATCAATTTCAGAAGGGAACTTATGTTTTGGTCTATACATTCTCAAAATTTTTCTAAATCTAAAGAAAATTTACTTAAGTTTAAATATCTAATTCCAACTTCCTAACTTAAGACATTTAAGGTTTATATAAGTTTGTTTCCCAAAGGCAAGGTTTGTCTGGACTCTCTCTGATACCATCTTGTAACACTCCAGTTCTCAAAACCCGAGTACACTATCATTTTTCAGAAACCCAAGCGTTAACCTTTAACTATCCCAAATTTCACGTACATTTTTTTATCAGAGTTAATAAACTAGCGGGGCAGAAGCAAATCAAGTATAAGAGGGAGTCCAAATAAACAAACTCAAATATTTCAAGTGGTTACCCAAAAACTTATACAAATCAATGTCTTAACTTTTACAAAATATAACAGTATAAATTAAATACAAATGAAGTTAGGAATAAGGAGTCGCAAGATCATCTAGCTACTCCTATTCCACTTGAATGCCAGCAGGCACATCATCTGTGTCTCTTACACACTAGTGTTAATGGCTATCCAGTGAGGTATAACCCCTAAAATTTATCACAGCATCAAGATAATTAAACATAGTTAACAAAAATAGTGTATAACAAATATTACACAATGATTATCATGGAAATCAGATAAGGTTCATTAGATACACATTCATTAAATAAATTTCACCAAGATAATCTTGTTTAAATGCATGAATGTATACACATGCTCATAGGCCTGGGGATGCACATACAGCTGGTAAAAAGTTGCCTAAAGTGAACTAGCCACCTGAAAAAGTACTCAAAGGTATGCCCGAGGAGAACCAGCCACCCGAAAAAGACCATACAGACCGCCCATGGTAGATTAACTACCAGAAAAAGGCCATGTAGACCACTCATGGTAAATGAACTACCTAAAAAAGGCCATGTAGACAGCCCGCGGTAGATAAACTACCTGAAAAAGGCCATGTAGACAGCTCACAGTAGATGAACTACCTAGAAAAGGTCATGTAGACCACCCGAGGTAGATGAACTACCTATAAAAGGTCATCATGCAGACTGCTCCTGGTAGATGAACTACCTGGAAAAGGGCATGTAGACTGGCCATGGTAGATGAACTACTTGGAAAAGGCCATGTAGACCACCCACGGTAGGTGAACTATCCAAAAAAGGTCATGTAGACTGCCTGCACAGATGAAATGCCTTGAAAAGATCATGTAGACCGCCCGCGGTAGATGAACTACCTAGAAAAGGTCATGTAGACTGCTCGCGGTAGATTAACTACCTGAAAAAGGCCTTGTGCCATGAAAATGCATGATTAACCCAACCATTATTAACCCACTTTCAAATAATCAATTTAGGAGAGCTCAAAGGTCACTATGGGGGGTTTGTTACCCAGCATAGGCCGACAGCTTAGGCATAGTGTCTCATTCCACCATCCCTGGCTCATGAGATTAACAAATGAGGTGTTTAAAAGTAACCTTCTCAACTAGTGGCCAATTATAGTTCTGCAAGTGGGACTTATCATCAAAGGATTATTTAATAATAATTCATTAAAGCTGCAAGGGCAAATAGCCAATCTAAGACACAAGGGCAAATAGCCTATCAAGGCAGAAAAAGGGTAATTAACCAATTAGAGCCCCTAGGGCAAATACAAGCTGCAAAGGCAAATAATAAAAGCTACTTATGCAATAAATGGTCCATAAGATGGTAAGTTCACCATAATTTTATTTAATTCATTACACAAATGGCCACTAATGCGAGGACCTCTAAATACCCCATAAAGTAATTACAAATGGTAAAATAAGTAATGTACAATGTCACTAACATTTACACATATAAAGTACGCATCTTAAATCAAATTAGAGATACTAGAGATTCATAGCATGTTAAATTACTTGAATTTAAATATAAACATGTTGCATTTATAAAAGTTTACTCAAATGGAACTAATATTAATCATTATTTTCACATTGCACTATATTTAGTAATCAATAAATTAATTAAACTAAGCTAACTATTATGATGTTGGAAACACTTGAAGGGTGATCCTCACCTTTCAAGAGTTGAATTGGCTTCACATGTTGTTAGAATCATTCCCACATGTTCGAGAATCCAATTTCTCCATACTTTAAACCATTTGTACAATTAGGTCGTAACATCTTTCCCTAAGTTCAACCCTAAGGATTAGATGGTTTTGAGTATGAATCTAAGACTTAGAGGAGGTTATTTGAATTCTAAGATATATAGATAACATAGTTAAATGATTGCTATATTGAAGTTTTAAGCTAAAATTTTAAAATCAACTTACTTATGTGAGTCATGGTGTGACTCACCTTTGAATTAAAATGAGTTAAATTCTCCAACCCGGCTTTAATTCACTTGGACTTGGGTTTAACTCAAGCTCAGCTAACATCCCTTGTGGCTAAATTTCTGGCTCTTTCTATGATAATGTTGGACCTATGCCTGGCCCAACTAGTCTTTGACATAGTGGGTTGATTCTGTAAGTGCTATGATTTCATATCCCTTTGTTTGTCAAATTTTGTGGTGCCAAAACCTATATCTATGTCTTGTATTTCTTGTGTTTCTTGTTTAAGACTATTCTTTACTTCAAGACATCGCATTGCAAGATAAGAACCTAATTGAAGAACGTTTCAAGTCATGGATGAAGAATTCAAGAATAGAAGTCTTCAAGTTTGCATGTTCAAGATTCAATCAAGTTCAAGTATAGTAGAAGACTATGTCAAGTCAAGATCAAGCTCAAGAAGGCCTACTACAAGATTTGTATATTCTCAAGCTTCTCTTAAGGGTCATCTGAGTGTACAGACTTTCAATGTCCATCTCACTTTTAAGGTTTGTTTGACCTTAGATTGACCTTAGGATGGGCTTTACAGTAGGTCATTCTGGATACATAATTCATATATTTTAATATGCTTGTTTGGGGTGTTCTAAGACCAGTCCTAGGGACTTCAAGACCAGTCCTAGCTTTGCTACGACCAGTCTTAAGTTTTTCAGGACCAGTCCTAGGTTGTTGAAGATTTTTGGATCTTTCTGGCTGTCCTACGACCAGTCCTGAACATCCTACGATCAGTCCTGTGAGTTCTATGACTCATCCTTCGACCAGTCGTAGCCCTACGACTCAAACTCCAGCAACCAAATTGGGGGTCCTACGACCGGTCGTAGGTGACCCACGAACAGTCGTAGACCACCTAGGACCGGTCGTGGAACAGTAAATCCTTATCCCACAGAAATCTTTGAAAATATTTGAAGCTACGACCAGTCATAAGATCTTAAGACCAGCCGTAGATGGGATTTTTTAGGCTATAAATAGAGCACGAACTTCAGAGTTTTAGTAATTCAATTCAATTCTATTCAAGCATTCTTTAGGCTATACTCTGAGATAAGTTTGTGTTTGTTTTAAGCTACTTTGTGCTTATTTAATATTCCTTTTGCTAGCTTATTTTTTATTTAATTTTGATCTACATTCCAACCTTATTAGAAAAGGAGAATTTATGATATTCCTTCTTCTTGGATTCAAAATCAAATAGAACTAGCCCTTTTGATTTAAAATCAATTAGACTTAGAACCATTCTTAAAGTGAGTATTGGACTTTGAACGTTGAATCGAACTTCTACTCCAATTGGTTCTACCGGGCTATTTCAAAAGGTGATTCAGGTATTTTACATTTGTGTAATTTACTTTGTTTGGTTTTGTTTGAGATTTTCTAGAAAAATCTCATTGTTATTGGTTATCTGAGGAGAGCCAGAAAACTCAGATTGTGGGGGGTTTTTGGATTGTGTAAGCCCGAGATCAAAGACACAATTGTGAAAGTTTTAGGTGAACCTGTGAAACCTATTTTGATAGTGCATGCTAATATCCCCTGTGTGAGGATATTAGGAGTGGAGTAGCATTCTATGTGGCTGTTGGATAACAGTTGGTGTACACACAGGCGAACCACTATATATCATTGTGTTGTGGATGTGTTTTATTCCTTCATTCTTTTATTCATTTAGTTTTGTGGAGTGTGTTTGTGGATGAATGTTGTAATCATTTTATTTCAAGCAAGTGTGGATGAATGTTGTAATAACTTAGGATTTATTTTCTGTAAGTTATTTTGATTTCCTTGCTTTTTATTCCTCATTGGTTTGTGATACAAAGGACGTTTTAGAAATAAGGTTGTCCTACCTTAAACCTTTGGTTTTTGGTGTAAGTTTGTCCTTAGAACTGATAAAGTATCATTCTCTTTATTTTAGGCTATTGAGATTATTTTAAATTCAGCATTGTGCTTTATTTCTTTTATTATTCCACTGTTATAAGTTTTATTTGGCATTGCCCTATTAACCCCCCCTCTAGGGCATATAGCTAGGCCCTTTCAAGTGGTATCAGAGCCTAATAGCTTGTGCTTTTTGTTTATTTATTGGATTTATTTCCTGAGCTAACGATCTAAGCTATATTAAGATGTCAAATTTTGATAGCCTATCAGTCACTAGGCCACCACCCTTTAATGACACAAACTATGCTTATTGGAAAGCCAGGATGAGGATCTTCCTTTAATCCTTGGATGAAAGTGTGTGGCTGGCCACAGTGAATGAATGGAACCCTCCTATCACTGAAGTAACTAATGACGATAGTTCAAAAATAATGAAAGTAACGGCTTATTCTCTTTGGACCACACTTCAGAAAAGTGAAAGTAGTGCTAATGTAAAAATACTAAATGTAATTACTTGTGCATTATCACCAGTTGAATTCAAAAGAATCATCTCTTGTGAAAATGCAAAACAAGCATGGGATGTATTAGAAATGACACACGAGGGTACATCTATTGTCAAGAAATCTAAAGACCAACTCCTCACAACTAAATTTAAAAAAATTCATATGGAGGAGAAGGAGATGTTTATGGACTTCTATACTAGATTGAATGACATTGTGAACTCTATGTGGGGTCTTGGTGATAGAATCCCAGAAAGTAAAGTGTGCGCAAAGATACTATGCTCACTTCCTGAACAGTTCAATTCTAAAGGGACCGCGATTCAGGAACTTCGTGATACGGATACCATGAGGGTTGAGGAATTAGTTGGTTCACTTCAAACCTATGAGTTGTCCTTTAAAGCTCCTAAAGGAAAATCAATTGCTCTCAAATCATCTAAAGATGTTTCACAAGAGAGCACTTCGGATTTAGAAAATTCTAAAGATGATATGGCGCTTTTAGCAAAAAAGTTTTACAAAATTTTCAAAAGTAAGAAAAAAGTTAATTTTTAAAAATCAAATGATAAGAGACGATCTAAACCTAGAACTCAAAAATCTTTGAAAGATAGTCAACGTTACAACTGTCAAGGCACTTAGCTAACAAATGTCCTAAAAAGGACAAATCAAAAAAGAAAAGCATGATGGCTACTTGGGATGAATCTTCTGATTTTGAATCCTCTTCTAAATCAGAAGATTCTGAAATCGAGTCGGACGAAGATATTAAAGCCCTTATGACTCTAGCCAAGATCACTTTTTCAGATAATGATGATATATCTAGTGAAGACAATCTGAATAGTGATTACGATAATGAAGATGATCTTCAGGATGCTTATAATGACCTTTATAAGGAGAGTTGTAAAATTGCTGTCAAGCTTAAATTACAAAAAGAAAAATTTTCTAAGATTAAGGAAGATTATGAGTCTCTCGTCTTAGAAAAGTCTCATATTTTTTATTCTTTTGAAAAGACCAAATGTGATTTAGATTTTAAAACCTCCAAAATTGAAGATTTGAGATCCAAAAATGAGAAACTCAAATATGAGGTAGCTTCTCTTCAGAGTTTGAAAGACACATGGAGATATGCCCATGGTGATCCTAAATTGGAAAAATTATTGTCCGGATCAAGAAAATGTGGCGATCGATCCGGGTTGGGCTATGATAAGAATACATCTCCTAAATAAAAGAACATTGCTCTTAAATTTGTAAAAGGAGAGTCTTCAATCTCAAAAGAAAAGAATACTTATTAAGGTTTTTTTAAAAATTCAAGGATTTTTCAAAAACCAACAGGTAACTATGTCAACTTTGATTTTCAAAACCGAAATCCTTTGGCTGAAAAAATAATTGATCTTCTCAAGGAGCTATTAAAGTCTAACTCTATAGGTCTTTCCTATAACAACAGACAGAAAAAGACCATCTATACTCCTAAACCCAAAATAGTTCTGAAATGGGTCCTTAAAGTTTCCTGCTTGGTTGCCCACACTACTTTCAAAGCTACAAGAAATTCAAAGTGGTACCTAGATAGTGGTTGCTCCAGGCATATGACAGGTGACAAAGCTTTATTCACCAATCTAAAAGATATGACTGACGGGTCAGTCACATTTGGTGATGGAAGCAATTGTAAAATCATTGGCCAAGGTACAGTTCAGCTTTATAACCTTCCCTTATTTAAGAATGTTTTATATGTTGAGGGCTTAAAACACTACCTTCTAAGCATTTCTCAGATATGTGATAACAACCATAGTGTAAAGTTTTCTAATCAAGGTTATGAAATAATTAATAAAAAGGGTTCTGTTATATTAATTGGTTGCAGAACTTCTGAAAACTATTACATTGTTAGTGATGCTAGCTCATCTACTCAATCATGTTACATGGTCCATACCGATGAAACTGAATTATGGCATAAATGCCTTGGACATGCACACTACCGGAACTTATTTAGATTGAGCAGAACTAATTAGAGGTCTACCCAAATTGCAAAGAGTAGACAAAATATGTGGTGAATGCCAGTTGGGCAAACAGATTAGAAGCTCTCACAAGAAAGTGAACTCCAATACCACATCTAGACCACTCGAGCTTCTCCACATGGATCTTATTGGACCAACCAGATCGGAGAGTCGAGGAGGCAAAAAATACATCTTGGTTATCGTAGATGACTATACCATATTCACTTGGGTATCGTTCTTAAAAGACAAAACTGAAACCCTGGATGAAGTGAAAAAGGTCATCAAACGAATTCAAAATGAGAAAGGTTCTCATGTTAGTAAGATCCGTAGTGATCATGGATCCGAATTCGAAAATGATAGTTTTGAGAAATTCTGTAGTGATCAGGGAATATCACATGAATTCTCTGTGCCCAAAACACCACAACAAAATGGTATAGTTGAAAGAAAAAACAGAGTGCTTTAGGATATGACTAATGTTATGTTGAATAGCATGAAGCTCTCTAGAAATCTTTGGGCTGAAGCAGTTAATAGCGCATGTTATATTATATATCGGGTTTATACCAGTAAATCTGATAATAAGACTGCTTATGAATTATGGTTTGAAAAGAAATCTACTGTCAAATACTTTCAGGTTTTTGGCAGCAAGTGTTATATTTTACATGATCGTGAAAATTTGGAAAAGTTTGATACGAAGAGTGATGAAGGTATTTTTCTTGGTTATTCTTTAAACAGTCGAGCTTATAGGGTTCTAAATAAGAGAACTGGTGTGATTCAAGAATCCATCAATGTGGTCATTGATGATCATTTGAATACACCAGCTTCGAGTTCAGATGATGATGAAGCTCTTATTATCAACAATCAAGATACCTCATCAAGTCAAAAAGAATCTGAACCAAGGACTGTTGAAGATCATCCAACCAATCAAATACTTGAAAACCCTCTAACTGGAGTTCGTACTCGTAAACAACTTGAGAACATATGTAATTATGTTTGTTTTACATCCCAAATAGAACCGGTCAATGTAAAAGAAGCACTTTCTGACGAAAATTGGATAGTTGCTATGCAGGATGAACTTAATCAATTTGTTCGTAATGATGTCTGGTATCTTGTTCCTAGACCTAAAGATAAACACATTATTGGAACAAAATGGATCTTTAAAAATAAGTCTGATGAATTTGGAAATATAATACGAAACAATGCTAGACTGGTTGTACAAGGGTACACTCAGATTGAAGGCATCGATTATGATGAAACCTTTGCTCCAGTCGCTCGCCTTGAATCAATCAGACTTTTTATTTTCATCACATGCTTTAGAAAATTTATGATTTATCAGATGGATGTAAAGAGTGCTTTCTTGAATGACGATTTATATGAAGAGGTGTATGTTGAACAACCTTCAGGGTTTGAAGACCCCAAGTTATCTGACCATGTATTTCGTCTCAAAAAGGCTCTTTATGGTATAAAACAAGCACCCAGGGCATGGTATGAGAAATTGACTAAATTCTTACTTAGTCATAGCTTTCAAGTAGGAAGTGTCAATAAGACGCTCTTTGTTAAGAAGCATAATAATGATATTTTGATGGTTCAAATTTATGTTGATGATATTATTTTTGGATCAACTTGTTTTAACATGTTTATTGAGTTTGCAGAGTTAATGAAATCAAGGTTCGAAATGAGCATGGTTGGTGAACTTAACTATTTCCTAGGGTTGCAAGTAAAACAACAACCTGATGGAATTTTCATTTTCCAGACCAAATATGCTTCAAACTTGGTTAAAAGCTTTGGATTTGAGAATGGTAAGAACTTTGATACTCCTATGAGTACAACCTTAAGACTCTCAAAAGACTCTGAAGGTAAAGATATAGATCCTAAACTATATCGTAGTATGATTGGTAGTTTGTTGTATTTAACTGGAAGTAGACCTGATATCGCTTTTAGTGTTGGTATTTGTGCAA
The DNA here is from genome assembly GCA_037074715.1 of Magnolia kwangsiensis. Taxonomy (NCBI): domain Eukaryota; kingdom Viridiplantae; phylum Streptophyta; class Magnoliopsida; order Magnoliales; family Magnoliaceae; genus Magnolia; species Magnolia kwangsiensis. Next base: position 58,890,634 of record CM073579.1, read on the forward strand.
GATATCAGTCTAATCCTAAGGATTCACATCTTACTGATGTTAAACGAATTATTAGATATGTCGCAAGTATTATAAATCTGGGTCTTTGGTATCCTTTTGATACTAGTGTTCAATTAGCCGGCTACTCAGATGCTGATTGGACTGGAAATATCGATGATAGAAAATCAACCAGTGGTGGTTGTTTTTACATTGGAAATTACTTAGTTTCTTGGTTCAGCAAGAAGCAAAACTCAATATCGCTCTCCACTGCTGAGGCTGAGTATATTGCAGCTGGATATGCATGTACTCAACTAGTTTGGATGAAACGCATGCTAAGCGATTATGGAATTAATTAAGATTCAATGATTTTACATTGTGATAATTCCAGTGCTATAAATATTTCTAAAAATTCAATCCAGCATTCACGTACTAAGGACATTGACATTAGGTATCATTACATTCATGAGTTGGTTGAAGAAAAAGTTATTTCCTTGGAATATATATCAACTGAAAATTAACTTGCTGATATATTTACTAAACTTCTCGACAAAAGTAGGTTTAATAAATTAAAATTTGATCTTGGTATGTACATTTTATATTGAATATTCTTGCTTGCATGTATCATAGTGTACTATATTTAGTAATATTTATGTTTAAATTTCAAATTTTTGCATTAAAAATGTATTTTTGGTCGATACTCGACCAGTCGTGGTACGATCGGTCATGCATAGCACTTGACCAGTCGTGGAGCTCGTGAGCATGATATAATTTGAGGAAAATCCCCTTCTTTTTCATTTTCACTCCGACCTACGACGAGTTGTGGCTCGACCAGTCATAGGATTTCTTATTTTTCTTCAAGGTGAGTCCTATTTCATCATTTTTCTTGAAGATTCATGCTCTCTATGCTTTGATTTGATCTTTGTGTAGCTAGATTTCATCTCTTGTTGGGTTTTTCAAGGGTTTCTTCTTAATTTGCTGATTTAGAGAAAATCCATCCTTCTTTTTGTGTATTTCTCTTGCTCTTTGTATATCTTTTTCAATATGGATGCTAGAGGGAAAAAGAAAACATCCCTTGGTCCATCCTCATCTAGATCTACACCAATAACTAAACAGCACATTCGGTCACCCGAAGATGATTCTCAAGATGTAAGAGATTTACGAGTCCATAACATTATCGTTGAGCATACCGCTGATCTCAATCACATTACTCCATATGGTATTGTCCCTCTCCTTGAATCTGTTGGCTGGTCTAACATTTTACTTTGGGGTGGGCCTGCATACCAGTCTATTGCCCAATCAATGGTTGCATGCATTTCAGAATTTTCTCTTGATAATTTAACTTTCTCAATTGATAATAGAGAAGGAAAATTTGAAGTAGACCATCATTGGATATCGGGTATTATGGATATACCCGTTAATGATGAAGGAATACCGATTCATACTCTATATGATAAACCATCTGAATCGAAAAAATGCATGTTAACAAGAGACTTATGCAAAATTGATGCGCAATGGACACACAAAGGGAATGCGCTCCCTTCAAAGTATCTGTTACCTAGATACAGAGTGTTACATCATTTCTTCATTTCCAATGTGTATCCTCGGTCCGATAATAAAATTGAGTTGACTTCTTTCATGGTTCGTGTGTTGCATTCTATTGCTTATGATACTATGGTCTGCCTTCCTTCTTTAATCTGTCATTTTATTATACAGTTTCATCTCGATCCGGGTCATAGTGATATTTCGTTCGGTTATCTTATGACTATTTTAGCCACTCACATGCTTGTCGATAAACCTGTTAATGAGGCACCAATTCATCATCTTATTTTCAACAATTCCAATCTTAATAAGATGAAGTTGGATTTGCTTCCTGGCCAAGTTGATGAAGGTGGTGTTGGTGGTGATGGTGGTGAAGCCGGAAACGAAGGGGAAGCTGGCGATCTTCCTTAACAAGATACTAATGATCCTGATTATGATCCATCTGGTCATGATGCACGCCTTCGTGCATTGGAGGAGAAGGTCAATAGCATGTGTATAGCCTATGATATGCAATTTAAGTACATGCGAAAATATCTTCGTCGCATCAATAGGGGCTTACACCAGATTGAACCGACTATCCCTGCTCCCTCCTCTGGATCTGATTAGGTGATTTATCTTTTGGATTATATAACATTAACTTGTCTTTTATTTTGGATATTGTATTGTCTTTTGGATATTGTATTATGGATTGATAATGGCTTGATGCTTCTGGTTTACATTTTAAAATATGCTAAGTCCTTTCATATTTCTTTCTCATTTTATGCTTATTATTACTCTTTATGTTGTTGTTCTCCTTCCTATTGTGCCTTTCCCTTGTCATTTTGTGACAAAAAGGGGGAGTAGTAAGAGCTAAAGCTAAAAGGGGAGTAGTATGGAAAGGGGGAGTAATTTATTTGAATTGATTGATTGAGAAGGATATGTGGATTGAGATTATGGAGTCTTGAGGTTTTCATGTTGTTTACTATGTTTACTATTTATATGAGTAGTACTCGTATTACTCAGGGGGAGTAGAGTAATTTGTTATTTTATGTCTCATCATTCCTTATTATCTTCTATGCTATGTGTTTTGTCACAAATTTGACAAATGGAGAGATTGTAAGTGCTATGATTTCATATCCCTTTAGTTGTCAAATTTTGTGGTGCCAAAACCTATATCTATGTCTTGTATTTCTTGTATTTCTTGTTTGAGACTATTCTTTACTTCAAGACATCGCATTGCAAAATAAGAACTTAATTGAAGAACGTTTCAAGTCATGGATGAAGAATTCAAGAATAGAAGTCTTCAAGTTTGCATGTTCAAGATTCAATCAAGTTTAAGTATAGTCAAAGACTATGTCACGTCAAGATCAAGCTCAAGAAGGCCTACTACAAGATTTGTATATTCTCAAGCTTCTCTTAAGGGTCATCTGAGTGTACAGACTTTCAATGTCCATCTCACTTTTAAGGTTTGTTTGACCTTAGATTAACCTTAGGATGGGCTTTACAGTAGGTCATTCTGGATACATAATTCATATATTTTAATATGCTTGTTTGAGGTCTTCTAAGACCAGTCCTAGGGATTTCAAGACCAGTCCTAGCTTTGCTACGACCAGTCTTAAGTTTTTCAGGACCAGTCCTAGGTTGTTGAAGATTTTTGGATCTTTCTGGCTGTCCTACGACCAGTTCTGGACATCCTACGATCAGTCCTGTAAGTTCTATGACTCATCCTTCGACCAGTCGTAGCCCTACGACTCAAACTCCAACAACCAAATTGGGGGTCCTACGACCGGTCGCAGGTGACCCACGACCAATCGTAGGTGACCCACAACCAGTCATAGACCACCCAGGACTGGTCGTGGAACAGCAAATCCTTATCCCGTAAAAATCTTTAAGAATCTTTGAAGCTACGACTAGTCCTAGGATCTTAAGACCAGTCGTAGACGGGATTTTTTAGGCTATAAATAAAGCATGAACTTTAGAGTTTTAGTAATTCAATTCAATTCTATTCAAGCATTCTTTAGGCTATACTATGAGATAAGTTTGTATTTGTTTTAAGCTATTTTGTGCTTATTTAATATTCCTTTTGCTAGCTTATTTTTTATTTGATTTTGATCTACATTCCAATCTTATTAGAAAAGGAGAATTTATGATATTCCTTCTTCTTGGATTCAAAATCAAATAGAACTAGCCCTTTTGATTTAAAATTAATTAGAATTAGAACCATTCTTAAAGTGAGTATTGGACTTTGAACATTGAATCGAACTTCTACTCTGATTGGTTCTACCGAGCTACTTCAAAAGGTGATTCAGGTATTTTACATTTGTGTAATTTACTTTGTTTGGTTTTGTTTGAGATTTGCTAGAAAAATCTCATTGTTATTGGTTATCTGAGGAGAGCCAGAAAACTCAGATTGTGGGGGTTTTTGGATTGTGTAAGCCCGAGATCAAAGACATAATTGTGAAGGTTTTAGGTGAACCTGTGAAACCTATTTTGATAGTGCATGCTAATATCCCCTGTGTGAGGATATTAGGAGTGGAGTAGCATTTTGTGTGGCTGTTGGATAACAGTTGGTGTACACACAGGCGAACCACTATATATTGTTGTGTTTTGGATGTGTTTTATTCCTTCATTCTTTTATTCATTCAATTTTGTGGAGTGTGTTTTTGGATGAATGTTGTAATCATTTTATTTCAAGCAAGTATGGATGAATATTGTAATAACTTAGGATTTATTTTCTGCAAGTTATTTTAATTTCCTTGCTTTTTATTCCTCATTGGTTTGTGATACAAAGGACGTTCTAGAAATAAGGTTGTCCTACCTTAAACATTTGGTTTTTGGTGTAAGGTTGTCCTTAGAACTGATAAAGTATCATTCTCTTTATTTTAGGCTATTGAGATTATTTTAAATTCAGCATTGTGCTTTATTTCTTTTATTATTCCGTTGTTATAAGTTTTATTTGGTATTGCCCTATTCACCCCCCCTCTAGGGCATATAGCTACGCCCTTTTAGATTCACTGAGTCAACTTGGTTGTAGCAACTCAACTCCATCCTTCCCTCCTTCCTCTTCATTGCTTTCTCTCTCTTTCTCCTCACCTCACCTTTCTTACGGGAAACCCTGTTGGACCAGGACTAACTTGACCCAATTAGACTCAGTTTCAACTGAATCGACTTGGTTTCAACCAGTTAATAGCCCCACCACCATCTCTTCTTTCTTTCTCTCATCTTCTTCTCATTCCTTTTCTCTTCCTTCTTACTTCCCTCCATTCTCTACTTCCCTTTTCTCCTTCTCTTCTTGCTAAAAACGTCCAGTAATCTAGAACCATCCAGATTCTATCTTCACTCGATCGAGATGAGTCGAGTTCGGAATGGCATAAGGCTTGAACTCGACAGCAACTTCCTGGGCTAGCTTGTTGCGGTAACAGCAACTGCACATATCTCTCTACTCCTTCCTTCTTATTGCTTCTCTAATGAGCAGACAGGGCTGACGACTATTGTAAGGCCCGTATCCTAGCCTATGCCATTCCATATGTGTAACACCTCGTACTTTCCAGTACTCGAATGTTACTAGGTAATCTAATTTAGTATAAATACAAGCCCAACTTAAATAAACCGTCACGTTCTTTCTAGCTTAAATCCAACGCTTGAAAACAATCCTCATCCATTGACCTCCAAGATGGATCACCATACACTAGAGATACTTATCTTTGGGTTTTCAAATTTCCTAATAGACAAACCTAACCGTATATAACCTAATATAAGACCTAGATTAATGGGCCTTGTGTTTAAATAGATAAATAAACAACCCCATCATTAGAATTCAGATGATGTTGATATGTCAAATACATCTATTTAGTACAACCAAAACATGTAAAGAAAATGAGGGATCACGGTCAAGGGATCCACTATTCATTAGGTTATGTCTCATTGGATTATCCACCCTTTGGAAACACAAACCGGATTCTCCATCCCCATATTGACTATCAGATCACACCGAAATAATTCTTAGGGCTCCTAGGACTATTAATGACTAAGATGAGTCAATTCAACCACCGGACTAACTTGAATAGACAAAATAACTCGATTTGAATGGGTATGGCCCAACTACTAAGTTATGCACCTGTCTCGTAGTCAGATTAGTGGCCCACCCTAAGCCACTGGGCTGACAGACATACTAGATTTCACATAAACAACTTAAGGAAGAGCATAATAAAATCTACAAGAACCAAATTAATAATGGTAATAATAAAAGTAATAATTTAGTAATAATAATAATTAGTATTACTAATAATAATAATAATAATGTAAAATCATGAGATATGTAGTCCTAATTAAAAACGCAGGACCCACAACATGATTAACAGTGCAAACATATAGAAAAATAAATAAATAAAAATGATAATAAGGATAATAAAAATATTAAGACTTATTCTAATGATAACAACTAATACCCTAAAATTAAAATATAGGTGGTCCCAGTCATCTGATAAATTCCTGAGACCATTTTAGCTGTTGAAATTCAATTTCAGAATGGTCTGACCACCGACTCTACAGAAATCCTCAATTAGAGCTTCATAGTTAGGATTATGGCCCACCTTAGCTTTAGGTCAACCTCATTCTCAAGCTCGTGGCCTTAGATGGGTCAAGGAATCAACCAGACGGTGTGGATTGGTCTCAAACATCATGATGGACCCCACGCAGAGGTGTGAGTGCACCTCAGCCGATGTGCTGGACGTGCACTGTGCAGCAGGTGCTTTCAAAACCCGTTTAAAGGAAAATTCCTTAAAAGGAAAGGACTCTCTCTCCTTGCTGTTTACAGCGGACGGACGAAAGTCTGTTTGTGATGATCCCTGACCCACCATATGCCCCATACCAACGATCCAAACCGTCCATTTGTTGTGAGCGGTCTCTCTGACCAAAACGATGGTTAGTTTAGCCGATAGATATTGCGCGTGTACCATAGGCAGCAGCACAAGAGGGCTATCCAAGTTGTCTTTTTTGAAAATAGAAACCTGCTATGTGCCAGCTGGGCGATCCATGTGAACGTCCTATCCTTTGCATCTCTACCATTTAAAATGGAGAAATATTAGCCGTCCATTGTGGTTTACAAGGATCATGGTTTTCTGAGAAAACCAGTAACCAAAACCATGGATGGTTTCAGTTTTCTTTGCCCTTTTGAAAATGGTTTCCACTAGAATAAATCTGGGACGTTCGTTGATGATCCAACGACCTAAAAAAGCTAGGTTTTCCTACATGAAGAAGAGAAAATGTCTCCTCCTATCCTTCAACAAGATAAAACGTAGAAACGGCCATTTTTCCTATCCGCTTGAACTCACCACCCAAATCATCCTCAAGCTTTGAAAAATCTTATCTGTAAGCTTCCTAGGGTCTGTAAGAACCATCCCATGTGGTCGGATTAGAGAGAGAAGCCATGGGAGGGAGTCTGCTATTGAAGCCGGGTCATCTTTCCCACCGAACCTGCACCATTGCTGGTGTTTGTGAGGTAGTGGATTTCGAATCCGAAACCACCAAGGTGCAGCCCATTGGGTCGTATGCAAGTAGGAAGAAATAGGGAAAGAAACAGAAAAGAGAGAGAGGTCCAGAGAAAGGGAAGAAGAGGAAGAATAGAGAGAGAGAGAGAGAGAGGTTACGGCTACTAGAATGACTTAGCGTCTGAGTTCAGTCTGGAATGAGTCCAGACCGAGTTGGGTGTGGTCTGGGTGAACTGGTCTAGCAGGGAGAGAACAAGAAAGAAAGGGAGAGAGAGAGAAAGGTGGTGTGGAGCACTTGCCACAACCTCGTCCGAGCTTGGGACGATTCAAATCGAGTCTGATGGGTTTGAATCGGGTAAGCTAGTGCGAACCCAGATCCGTTCCGCTTGCCCAATGAGAACCAGGTTTCAGCAGATGGAAATGAAGAAGAAGAAGAAAAGGGAAAGAAGAAAGAAAGAAAGATAGGAGGGAGCTATGGGCCTTGACTAGTCGAGTCAACTCGACTCAAACTGAGTCAACATAGGTGAGATTTTTCATCCCTTTTCATCAATCAAGTTACGTTAGTTATCAATAACATTGTTATTATTCCTATTTATGATGGCAATTAAGGTTATTTTAATGTCATTGACTAGAAACTATAATTAACATTATAATGAAATAATTAGTGTTGTCGTTGTTTAGCCATTGTTAGATTATTATTATTTAGTCACTAATATAATTAGGATCATTACTACATCAACTAGAAATTGAATCCAAGATCTAAACCCTAGGCCAATACTCAAAATGTAGATAGTAAGTTAGGTTGGATCTAATGGTAAACTTTCACAAATTATGGTAGGACTAAAGTCCACTATATAACCTAGTCATGGTAAACGAAATTGTAGTTATCAAATAATGGTATTTTATTTAATGGTAGGTCATAATATCTATTACCAAGACTAGATTCACTATTTACAGTTATTTTTATTATCATTTGTCATTTTACTATTTGTAAATATCCTATTTTATTACCTCTATTATTTAATGAATTATTAGTCATCATAAGAGCACTTGATAGTGTCAGTACATTTAAATATGAACTTAAGAACCATCATCATTAATATGGATGGATTAATACCCTGATCATGAATATTATTTTACCATTGTACGATAATGATATTAATGATAGCTTAATTCAAATTCTAGAACCTAAAGCCTATAATGAAAACCCTAAGTTTACGCTAAAACCCTAAAGATAAAATAATTAAAACCCTAGGCTATGATCTTGAACCCTGGGCAGTGTGTAGATCTTGGATCTAATTATACAAGTTCCTAATTTATGGTAGGACTTGATTTTAAGGGCACGCGCTTCTTAGCGACCTTAGTTGGCATGGGCGATTCGACTAGTCAGGTGATGATTCTTCCCCTTGAGCTTTCCATCTTCTCATTAGCTTAAGTTATAGTTTTTATTAAAAATTATAATTGATATTTCTCTCTTATAATCTCATGTGTTAGCTAGTAGAAATTGACTTGCTATATTACTGGTTTAATGTTCAACCTGTACATTTGTTCATGCTTGTGGATTATTTGTGTATTGCTTATGGACTTTAAACTGGTACATTAGTGGAAAACCCCCACCTATAAATGTACACCCATACTTGGGATGTAACCCGACTGGTTGTGATTAAAATGGACCTTCGACTTAGTGGTTATTAAGTGGTGGTCTAAATGGATCATTGATGTGGGCCTACCATCCAGGTTGTTGTGTCCAATGGTTTTTAAGGATGGTCTTTTATCGTATGGTTTTAATACTCGCCCTATGAGGCCTATTTTGATAATTGCCCTATGTGGCTTGTTTGATATCGCCCTATATGGCTTTGTTCTGGTATTTTCTCTATATGGGTTTGATATTTTATACCGTGCAACTATGCGATGGTAAGCTCCATATACTGCAATATGATTGGCCACTAGTTGACAAGTTTTCAATAAACATCCTAAGATGGTAGCCTCATGGGCTGGGGATGGTGGTAATGGGACACTATGCCCGAGCTGTCGGCCTACACTGGGCCATGTGTTCCTCGTAGTGACCTTTGAGCTTATCTAAATTGGCTGGTTGTAAATGGACTAATAATGGGCTGGTAATTCATGCATGTATAGCATACTGTGACGGCTTGGATCATTATGCCCATACGATTACGCCGCATGTTGCGCTAATGACCAGCCGATCAATTTATGATGATGACTTGGATCACTCTGCCCTGCGATTACGCTATGTGTTGCACTTATGACTAGTCACATCCTTGGGTGACGACGTCATTGCCTGTCTGGATGTTTTTCCCAACGCACAGCCCGTCTGGATGTTTTTCCCAAGGCACAGACCGTCTGGATGTTTTTCCTGGGTCTATGTTTGTATTCATGCATCCATGCATCTAATAAGACTGCATTTACTTTGTTTTGATTATTTGGTTATTTTATAATTATGCTTACCTAATGCGGCAGTGTGTAATTTTGAGGAGAATTCACACTGAGTTGGCCACTCATCCATCAAATATACAACTGTACAGGTAGTATAGGTGGCTTAAGTGATATGCATGTTCAGACTTGACGAGGAGTAGGGTACGATCACCAGGGATGTATGACTGTATTTTCCTGAAAGAGCTGCGAGATCTTGCAGCTTATATTTATATGCTTTCTGTTATTCTTCTTGTATAAAATTTTTGTGAATCTTGTACTTATTAAATTCAGAGACATTGGTTTGTATAAGTCGTTATGGGCAGCTTCTTGTATATTTGAATGATAATAGAATTTTCCTTTATGTCGATTTATCCACACTACGCTCATTTGCTTACTTTGATGAAAAAATGTACACTCAAATTTGACTATCCTTTAAGGTTAACACTCGGGTTTTTGAGAAATGGGTTGTGTACTCGGGTCCTGAAAAGTCAGGCTGTTACAGGTGGTATCAGAGCATAGTTTGGACAAACATGGCCTTGGGAAATGAACTTATACAAACCTTAAATGTCTCAAGTTAGGGTGTTTGAAATTAGAAATTTGAACTTAGGTGAATTTCCCTTAGATTTAGAAGAATGATCGTGAATATAGAAACCCAAACTTAGGTCCCCTTAGAAATTTTTAGAAAAACTATTTGAACTTAGGTGAAATCTTCTTGTAGCTAGGAGAAATTGAGAATATAAGGAATTAAGATTTTAAATTCCCTAAAAAATTGCTTGAATAACTGTAAAACTTAGAAGTGAACTTAGATTCCCTTAGAATCATTAGATAGTCATTTGAACTTTCACTTATGTAGAGGTCCCTTAGAACTAGGAAGAAATGAGAATGTAGAATTTCAAATGTTAGGTTCCCTAGAGAATTGTTTAGGTAATTATAGAACCTAGAAATGAAATGTAAGTCCCTTGAACATTTTAGGTTGGTCATTTGAAATTAGAAGAAAAACTTAGCTCCCCATTGTAGAATATCAACGTAACTGCTTAACTTAGAAACTAAACCTAAATTTGTGAGGACAAGTACCATCGCAATGTACACACGACCAAATGAAGACACTCCCTAGACTTGACACCCAAAAATACAATTTTTAAAGATCTAGATTCTAAACTCTTTTGGAAATTTCATTAGTTAAAAATAATGGCGTCACACTATTTAGCATGTGAAGCGAACTTGGACGTCATAAACGATTCCTTACCCACCACGTTACACATTAGGTTGGGCATAAGCACTCCGTAAACTTAAGAAATTGCAATGGGAAGTGTAATTTGAATTCGTTAACACATCTCTTTACTTGGAATTAATATTTCCTACAAATTCTAGCACATGAAATTAATTAAAGGTGAAGATGTGGGATTTTGGGTAAGCTTTCAACCCTAGGCTGCACATATTAAGATTAGATTTGAAGTCCTAAATGAGTTTAGAAAATTCCAACTCAAACTTCATGTAGAAATCTTTGTCTTGAAATTTCCAAGTAGTGTTTAGACAATTAGAGTGCGCATTGGAAGCGTAAGGGGCCATATAGTCTTATTCTTTATGAAAATAAATGGTCAAATAATATTTCCCATGAGCTTAGAATAATCGGGGTCACAGATTGATGGAATCCTATTTATGCGATGAGTACGTGGTTTGACCTGGATTCTAAGTCGTAACAAATCCTAATGATCTCAATGCCCTGATCAGGTAGAAGATTGAGATTTAACAGGATTATGAATTGATACCCAAATCCTCCGCTATATGTAGGTGCAGGGTCGCAGTATCGGGCTCAAACCCACTTTAACCATCTACCCGTGACCGCTTGAACATAGGAAACCAGAATTCATATTGTACTTTCGATATTGGGAACTATCATTAAAGGAAAAAGAAAGTAAATGAAGAGATATGGAAAGTTATAGGAAATCCTAACGTGGATAAGCATTCCTTAAATTTGGCTAACATAGGAATGGGTTTTAAACCTTTAGAGGAAATCAATATGCTACACAAGACACTTAGGGGTTTGGTAAATTTAGATATGTCTTCTTAGGAAGGGAAGTTGTGATTTCACACCTAGACACATGCGAGATAGGATACACCATAGGGTTAATCCTTCTACTTATACCGTTAACGATTAGGGCAAGTATTATCAAATCTCGTGGGTAAAATTCTCATTAAGGGGGGTAGATGGAATGATTCGTGCTCTAGTAGTAAGTCATAGGCGCTTGTGCACACAAATAAACCTAGTAGGGAAAACTATCATACACCATAAAATAAATTACCGCAAACAATCATCGTTTAAGTAATGAATTTCGGGACGAAATTCTCTTTAAGGGGGTAGATTGTAACACCTCGTACTTTCCAGTACTCGAATGTTACTAGGTAATCTAATTTAGTATAAATACAAGCCCAACTTAAATAAACCGTCACGTTCATTCTAGCTTAAATCCAACGCTTGAAAACAATCCTCATCCGTCGACCTCCAAGATGGATCACCATACCACCAGAGATACTTATCTTTAGGTTTTCAAATTTCTTAATAGACAAACCTAACCGTACATCACCTAATATAAGACCTAGATTAATGAGCCTTGTGTTTAAATAGATAAATAAACAAACCCACCATTAGAATTCAGATGATGATGATATGTCAAATACATCTATTTAGTACAACCAAAACATGTAAAGAAAATGAGGGATCAAGGTCAAGGGATCCACCATTCATTAGGTTACGTCTCATTGGATTATCCACCCTTTGGAAACAAAAATCGGATTCTCCATCCCCATATTGACTATCAGATCACACCGAAATAATTCTTAGGGCTCCTAGGACTATTAATGACTAAGATGAGTCAATTTAACCACCGAACTAACTTGAATAGACAAAATAACTCGATTTGAATGGGTATGGCCCAACTAAGTTATGCACCTGTCTCGTAGTCAGATTAGTGGCCCACCCTAAGCCACTGGGCTGATAGACATACTAGATTTCACATAAATAACTTAAGGAAGAGCACAATAAAATCTACAAGGACCAAATTAATAATGGTAATAATAAAAGTAATAATTTAGTAATAATAATAATTAGTATTACTAATAATAATAATAATAATGTAAAATCATGAGATATGTAGTCCTAATTAAAAAAGCAGAACCCACGACATGATTAACAGTGCAAACATATAGAAAAATAAATAAATAAAAATGATAATAAGGATAATAAAAATATTAAGACTTATCCTAATGATAACAACTAATACCCTAAAATTAAAATACAGGAGAACCCAGTCGTCTGATAAATTCCTGAGACCATTTTAGCCGTTGACATTCAATTTCAGAATGGTCCGACCACCGACTCAATAGAAATCCTCAATTAGAGCTTCATAATTAAGATTATGGCCCACCTTAGCTTTAGATCAACCTCATTCTCGAGCTCGTGGCCTTAGATGGGTCAAGGAATCAACTGGACGGTGTGGATTGGTCTCAAACATCATGATGGACCCCACGCAGAGGTGTGAGTGCACCTCAGCCGATGTGCTGGACGTGCACCGTGCCAACAAGTGCGTTCAAAACCCGTTTGACCGAAAATTCCTTAAAAGGAAAGGACTCTCTCTCCTTGCTGTTTACAGCAGACGGACGGAAGTCCGTTTGTGATGATCCTTGGCCCACCATATGCCCCATACTAACGATCCAAACCATCCATCTGTTGTGAACAGTCTCTCTGACCAAAACCATGGTTGGTTTGGCCAATGATATTGCTTGTGTACCACAGGCAGCAGTATAAGAGGGTTGTCTGAGCTGCCTTTTTGGAAAATAGAAACCTGCTACGTGCCAGCTGGGTGATCCATGTGAACATCCTATCCTTTGCATCTCCACCATTTAAAATGGAGAAATATTAGCCATCCATTGTGGTTTACAAGGATCATGGTTTTCTGAGAAAACCAGCAACCAAAACCATGGCCGGTTTCGATTTTCTTTGCCCACCATTTTTTTTTGAAAATGGTTTCCACTAGAATGAATCTGGGACGTTCGTTGACGATCCAACAACCTAGAAAAGTTAGGTTTTCCTACATGAAGAAGAGAAAATGTCTCCTCCTATCCTTTAGCAAGATAAAATGTAAAAACGACCATTTTTCCTATCCGCTAGAACCCACCACCAAAATCATCCTCAAGCTTTGAAAAAGCTTATCCGTAAGCTTCCTAGGGTCTGCAAGAACCATCCCATATGGTCGGATTAGAGAGAGAAGCCATGGGAGGGAGTCTGCCATTGAAGTCGGGTCGTCTTCCCCACCGAACCTGCACCATTGCTGGTGTTTGTGAGGTAGTGGATTTCGAATCTGAAACCACCAAGGTGCAGCCCATTGGGTCGTATGCAAGTAGGAAGAAATAGTGGAAGAAATAGAAAAGAGAGAGAGGTCTAGAGAAAGGGAAGAAGAGGAAGAATAGAGAGAGAGAGGTTGCAGCTACTGGGATGACTCAGCATCTTAGTTCAGTCTGGAATGAGTCTAGACTGAGTTGGGTGCGGTCTAGGTGAACTGGTCTAGCATGGAGAGAACAAGAAAGAAAGGGAGAGAGAGAAAGGTGGTGTGGAGCAATTGCCACTACCTCGTCCAAGCTTAGGATGATTCAAATCGAGTCTGATGGGTTTGAATCGGGTAAGCTAGAGCGAACCCAGATCCGCTCTGCTTGCCCAATGAGAACCAGGTTTCAGCAGATGGAAATGAAGAAGAAGAAGAAAAGGAAAGGAAGAAAGAAAGAAAGATAGGAGGGAGATATGGGCCTTGACTAGCTGAGTCAACTCGACTCGAACTGAGTCAACATAGGTGAGATTTTTCATCCCTTTTCATCAATCAAGTTACGTTGGTTATCAATAACATTGTTATTATTCCTATCTGTGATGGCGATTAAGGTTATTTTAATGTCATTGACTAGAAACTATAATTAACATTATAATGAAATAATTATTATTGTCGTTGTTTAGCCATTATTAGATTATTATTATTTAGTCACTAATATAATTAGGATCATTACTACATCAACTAGGAATTGAATCCAAGATCTAAACCCTAGGCCAATACTCAAAATGTAAATAGTAAGTTAGGTTGGATCTAATGGTAAACTTTCACAAATTATAGTAGGACCAAAATCCACTATATAACCTGGTCATGGTAAATGAAATTGTAGTTATCAAATAATGGTATTTTATTTAATGGTAGGTCATACTATCTATTACCAAGACTAGATTCACTATTTACAGTTATGATTATTATCATTAGTCATTTTACTATTAGTAAATATTCTATTTTATTACCTCTATTATTTAATGAATTATTAGTCTTCATAAGAGCACTTAATAGTGTCGGTACATTTAAATATGAACTTAAGAACCATCATCATTAATATGGATGGATTAATACCCTGATCATGAATATTATTTAACCATTGTACGATAATGATATTAATGATAACTTAATTCAAATTCTAGAACCTAAAGCATATAACGAAAATCCCAAGTTTACGCTAAAACCCTAAAGATAAAATAATTAAAATCCTAGGCTATGATCTTAAACCCTAGGCAGTGTGTAGATCTTGGATTTAATTATAAAAGTTCCTGATTTATGGTAGGACTTGATTTTAAGGGCACGCGCTTCCTAGCGACCTTAGTTGGCATGGGCGATTCGACTTGTCGGGTGATGATTCTTTCCCTTGAGCTTTCCATCTTCTCATTAGCTTAAGTTATAGTTTTTATTAAAAATTATAATTAATATCTCTCTCTTATAATCACATGTGTTAGCTAGTAGAAATTGAATTGCTATATTGCCTCTTTAATGTGCATCCTGTATATTTGTTCATGCTTGTGGATTATTTGTGCATTGCTAATGGACTTTAAACTAGTACATTAGTGAAAAACTCCCAACTATAAATGTACACCCATACTTGGGATGTAACCCGACTAGTTGTGATTAAAATGGACCTTCAACTTAGTGATTATTGAGTGGTAGTCTAAATGGATCATTGATGTGGACCTACCATCCAGGGTTGTTATGTCCAATGGTTTTTAAGAATGGTCTTTTATCGCATGGTTTTGATACTCGCCGTATGAGGCCTATTTTGATAATTGCCCATGTGGCTTTGTTCTGATATTTTCTCTATATGGGTTCGATGTTTTATACCGTGCAACCATGCGATGGTAAGCCTTATATATTGTAATATGATTGGCCACTAGTTGACGGGTTTCCATTAAACATCCTAAGATGGTAGCCTCATGGGTCGGGGTAGTGGTAATGGGACACTATGTCCGAGCTGTCGGCCTACACTAGGCCATGTGCTCCCTGTAGTGACCTTTGAGCTTATCTAAATTGGCTGGTTGTTCATGCATGCATAGCATACTACAACGGCTTGGATCATTATGCTCATACGATTACGCTGCATGTTGCGCTAATGACCAGATGATCGATTTATGATGATGACTTAGATCACTCTGCCCTACGATTATGCCGCGTATTACACTTATAACTAGTCACATCCTTGGGTGATGACCCCATTGCCTGTCTGGATATTTTTATTGAGGCACAGCCTGTCTGGATGTTTTTCCCAGGGCACAAACCATCTGGATGTTTTTTCCGGTTCTATGATTGCATTCATGCATCCATGCATCTAATAAGATTGCATTTACTCTGTTTTGATTGTTTGGTTGTTTTATAACTATACTTACCTAATGCTGCGGTGTGTAATCATGAGGGGACTTTACATTGAGTTGGCTACTCATCCATCAAATATACAACCGTACAGGTAGTACAGGTAGCTTAAGTGATATGCATGTTCAGACTTGACAAGGAGCAGGGTACAATCGCTAGGGATGCATGACTGTATTTTCCTAGAAGAGCTACGTGATCTTGTGGATTATATTTATATGCTTTCTGTTATTCTTCATGTATAAATTTTTTGTGAATCTTGTACTTGTTAAATTCAGAGACATTGGTTTGTATAAGTCGTTATGGGCAGCTTCTTGTATATTTGAATGATAATAGAATTTTCCTTTATGTCGATTTGTCCACACTACGCTCATTTGCTTACTCTGATAAAAAAAATGTACACTAGAATTTGACCATCCTTTAAGGTTAACACCCTGGCTTTTGGAAACAAGTTGTGTACTCAGGTCCTGAAAAGCTAGGGCATTACAATATGCCTCTGCATTCCTCCCAATCGAATTCTGGAAAGGTTTGCGCACGATCCTGAGTTTTGTACCATATATCAGAGTCAACTTGACTCGAAACTTGTCCCCTTGTGACCCTGCCGTTGCTGCGGTTTTGACATCGTGTATTATGTGTTGGAGCGATACCCTGGCCAGGTGATGTGGGCCCGTGTTCATTTTGAGGAAAACGCGGTGCATTGTAAATACCGAGGGAATCTCTACGACATATCACATTAATCTAGCAATCAAATGTCAAGTACACATTCCATCACTCCCATCACTCACACCCATCCCCTAGTACAACCACCTTCCCCAAAGTCAACTCTCTCTCTTACACAAGTACTCTCATCACTCACATCTCTCTTCTCTCTTATCTCTCTCATTCTCCAAGCAAGCAACCCATGTCCCAACCTCCCATGAGAGAACTTGGTGTGGCCCACCTTCCTACCTCCCATCTCCACCCTACAAGCCTCATCTCAACCATTGGATCACATTCTTTGGAGCTATAGAACGCGTTGATAGAAGAAGGAAGAAGAGATCTTAAGGTGGGTGTATTTTATGATTTGATTTGTGAGATTTTGATGATTTGAGGGCCCACATATAGTGGGACCCATCATGATGTATGCATTGTATTGAGGGGCCCATAGTAGCGGGCCCTCATCCATCCGTTTCTCTCTCTCTCTCTCTCTCAATTTCCTTGTGTGATGGTCCACCTGATGAGTTTGTTGCATCCACATCGTCCATCAGTTTGACGGTGCTGGACGTGGGCCCTGCTGTATGTACATCCACGCTATCCACACTGGACAGGGACCTTGAAATGGCCAAGTTATATCTCCTAGAGGAGGGGGGTGAATAGGACTATGCCAAATTAAAATTAAATATAGCGGATTAAAATAAAGAAATCGCCTTACAATAATAAATCAATTCACAATACTGAAATTAAATCAATCTCAATAAACAAGCATTGAGAGGTTGATACAAATTCAGTTATAAGGACAACCTTACACCATAATAAACAAGGGCTTATGGTAGGACAACCTTATTTCTAGAACATCTTTTGAATCAAGAACTCAATCTGAAAATAAATAGCAAGGAATTGTAATCTTAAGAATTGATTATTCTAGGGACAACCATGCACCATAAAAATGGCAGGGCAACCTTACTAGAATAATTACTGAAATTGAAGCACAGATTGATAAAAGTATAACAAGAGATAAAATGTTGAAATAAAACTCTAGATTATTACAACATTCCCCACACTTGCTTGAAATGTAAATTGTTACAGCATTCACATCCACATGTACATTCAACACAACTGAATGATGAAAGATAAAGAATTAAGAATGCATTCAATCCACAAGACAAGGAGTTATAGTGGTTCGCCTGTGTGTACACCAATTGTTAAAAAACAGCCACACAGAATGCTACTCCACTCCTAATATCCTCACACAGGGATATTAGTGTTCACTATCAAAACAGGTTTCATAGGTTCACCTAAAACCTTCACAATTGCCTTTTTAACTTGGGCTTACACAATCCAAAAATCCACACTATTCTGAGTTTTCTGGCTCTCCTCAGATAACCAACAAATGGAATTTTTCTGACGAATCCTAAACAAACCAAAAGAATGGAAATTTTATAGAATTGTAAAATACCTAGATTTCTCCTCTTGTAGCAGCCCGGAAGAACCAATTGGAGTAGATGTTTAGATATGAAAGTTTAATGTCCAATACTCACTTTATAATAGTTCTAAGTTCTAATTGATTTTAAATTAAATCAGACTGGGCTAGCTCTATGTGATTTGAATTCTCAAAAGAAGGAAAGCAATATTTTCTCTTTTCAAATCAGATTGGAATAACGAATCAAATCAAATTGTAAAAAGTTAACAAAAGAAAATAGAATTATGCACAATATAGCTTATGAACAGACACAAACTTATCTCAGAGTGGAGCTTTGAATTCACTTAATTTTTAATGAAAAACTTTGAAATTCGTGTGCTATTTATAGCTGCAAAAATTCGTCTTCGACTGGTCCTAGGGTCACCACGACTAGTCGAAGAAGAAATAGATTTTTAAATTTTCAGGTGCGATCGGATAAAACCGTTACACTACCAGTCATGAGCAGTCCACGACTGGTCGAAGGCAGTCCACGACTGGTCATGACCACCCCACGACTAGTCAAGCGATACTATATTTAGTCACTGGAGTTTGAATCGTGGCTCCATGACTGGTCGAAGGTCGAATCAAGACCATCCCACAACTAGTCGAGCAGACTCCAGGACTGGTCGTAGCCGAACAGAAAAATTTGATAAAATGCAATAAAATTACGACTGGTCTTGGAATATCTTGAACTGGTCGAACCAGTGCTAGGACTAGTCGAACAAGGTCCAGGACTAGTCTTAGAACAGACCAAACTCACTTGTAAAAGATATATGAATTATATATCCAAAGTGACATACTCTAAAGGTCAACCTACGGTCAATCAAACCTTCATAAGTAAGTACATTGAACCTTCATTTGCTTAGACGTTGAGCTTTACGAAGCTTGAGTTCTTCTTGATGTAGCTTTAACCCTTCACAAGTTTGAGTCTTGAACTTGAATATATGTGAACTTTGCATCTTGAACCTAAACTCGAGCTGGAGTCTTTAACTTGAACTCTTCATTAAAATCATCAATATTGTAGCTTGAACTAGCTTGAGGAGTTCATCATCTTGTCTCGAAGTGTTGACGTGATGTCTTAAACATATTTAACAAGATACAAACATAAGACATATATAGAGGTTTTGACACACAAAATTTGACAACCAAAGAAGATTCAAACCATAGCACTTAAAATCTCCCCCTTTGTCAAATTTGTGACAAAACACACTCATATAGTAAGAGAAACAGAGCACAAGCATCAATAAAGAATCATGCACCAGTTGTCATGAGTTAACCAAGCATTACATCCTGTAATCCTATAAGTTTTCCAACTCCCCCTGAGTAGTACACCTACCAATCAACATATTGAACCAATCATCCAAATACCAATCATAATCAATCAAACAATTCTCCCCCTTTTTGTTAAAAATATGACAAAGGAAGAATCAAAAACAGGATAAGTAATTAAGGAGTCAGAATATCTTGTCATAAAACGATATCAAGTCAAGTCAAAGAAACTCAGTCACACAAGTAAAGATAAAGTAAAGTCTTATAGTTATTACAAACCAAAGAGTAAAATCCTCAATCTGATCCAGAAGGAGCAGGTATGGTAGGATCAATTTGATGAAGGCCTTTTTGTAAGTGCCTAAAATACTTGCGCATATTTTTAAATTGAGCATTGTGTCCAACATTCATCTGTTCTACCTTCTCCTGTAATGCACTCAAACGTGCATCAAAATCAGATGGTTCATAGTCTGGATCATTTTCAAAGTCTGACTCAATTTCATTAAAAATATCATCCATATTGACATCATCTGGAGGAAGAGCATCACCCTCTTCATCATTCTTGGCTTCAGCAGCAGCTCCACTTGCACCAATATCAACTTGTCCTCGAGCCAAATCCAATTGCATTTTGTTTATGTTGGAGTTGTTGAATATAAGGTGTTGGATAGGAGCTTCTCTAACAGGCATAGCTACTAACATGTGAGTGGCTAACACATTCATCAGATACCCAAATGGAATATCACTATGACCAGGATGAATACGGAATTGAATGATAGAGTAATAAATCAAAGAGGGCAAACAGATATTAGCACCAGTAACGATTGAGTACAAAATGCGAACCATAAGCAGAGTCAAGTCATTCTTGTTACCAGAGCGAGGATACAGATTAGAGGCGAAGATATGATGTAAGACTCTGTATCTGGGCAACAAGTATCTGGTTGCGAGGGCATTCCCAGTGTGATTCCATGGTGCATCCATGTTACACAATGTTCTAGTATAAACGCATTTTTCAGATTCTGACACTTTCTCAGCAAGTGTGCTAGGATGAATACCATCATCATTTACAGAAATATCCATAAGGCCTGAGATTAAATGTCGATCAATAGGAAAAGGCCCTTCTCTAGTAGCAATAGTAAAAGTCAGTTGCTTAGTAGAGAATTCAGTAATGCACGCAACCATGGCCTGCGCTATGGACTGGTATACCGGCTCGCCCCAGCGTAAAATGTTTTCCCATCCTACAGATTGAAGGAGAGAAAAAAGATTGAAAGGAGCGATATGGTTGAAATCAATGGTCTTTTCTACAATCACATTTCACATACACAAATCACGAACATACGTTGGATCATCTTCGGGAGACTTAAGATGACGTCTAGTGATAACGTTTGATCTAGAAGAAGAAGCACATCTAGAATTCTTCTTTTTAGCTCTACGATCCATTTTCTTGAAGAAAATAAGAAATTTTAAGAAAATAGAGATGGGTTTCTTTAGAATAAGCAAATGAGGAAGAAAATCCAAAAAACTTAAAGAAAGAGAAGAAATAAACAACAACAATCAAGAAATTGAAGAGAAAGACAATGATTCTTCAAGAAAAATAAGCAAAATGCTCTAACCTGAAGGAATCGAACACAGGGGTTCGACTAGTCATAGCTCGGCTTGTTGGAGAGGAGGGTTAGAATGAAAAGGAAGAAGGTCTTTCCCCAAATAAACACAATCAGCGTGCTACACGACTGGTCGTGGGTCGTCCTCGATTGGTCGTGGCATGACTGGTCGAGTACGTTCTCGACTGGTCGTGTACCATAAAAAAATACAATTTTCATCAAAATTTAAAATAAAAATCATTAATATATTAATATATATACACTATACTACAAAGATGCATAATCAATCATTTTAAATTGCACATACCAAGATCAAATTTTAATTTATTAAACCTGCTTTTGTCAAGCGGTTTAGTGAATATGTCAGCAAGTTGAGTTTCAGTGGGTATGTATTCTAAGTATATTACTTTTTCTTCCACTAATTCATGAATATAATGAAATCTCATGTCAATGTGCTTAGTACGTGAATGCTGGATTGGGTTTTTTGAAATATTTATTACACTGGAATTATCACAGTATAAAACCATTGAATCATGTGCGATACCATAATCACTCAACATTCGTTTCATCCAAACCAGTTGTGTACATGCATTTTCAGCTGCAATATATTCAGCCTCAGCAGTTGAGAGTGATATGAAACTTTGCTTCTTACTAAACCAAGAAACCAAGAAATTTTCAATGTAAAAACAACCACCACTGGTTGATTTTCTGTCATCGATATTACCGGCCCAATCAGCATTTGAATACCCAGCTAATTGAACATTAGTATCAAAAGGATACCAAAGACCCAAGTTAACTGAACTTATGATATATCTAATAATTCACTTAATAGCAGTTAAGTGAGATTCTTTAGGATTAGAATGATATCTAGTGCAAATTTCAACACTTAAAGCAATATCAGGTCTACTAGCAGTTAAGTAAAGTAAACTACCAATCATGTTACGATACAATTTAGGATTTACATCTTTACCTGTAGAGTCTTTAGACAGTCTTAAAGTTGTACTCATAGGAGTATCAAATTCTTACCATTTTCGAATCCGAACCTCTTAATCAAGTTCAAAGCATATTTAGTTTGAGAAATAAAAATTCTATCAGGTTGTTGTTTTACTTGCAACCCTAAGAAATAATTTAATTCCCCAACCATGCTCATTTTGAATTTTGATTTCATTAACTTTGCAAACTCAACAGTCATGTTAGTACATGTTGATCCATAATAATATCGTCAACATAGATTTGAACCATTAAAATATCATCGTTATGCTTCTTAACAAAGAGCGTCTTATCGACACTACCCATTTGAAAATTGTGACTCAGTAAAAACTTTGTCAATTTTTTATACCATGCCCTGGGAGCTTGTTTCAAACCATAGAGAGCTTTTTTAAGATGGTATACATGATTAGTAAACTTAGGGTCTTCAAACCCTATAGGTTGTTCAACATATACCTCTTCACGTAAATTACCATTTAAAAAGGCACTCTTTACATCCATTTGAAAAATTTTAAACTTTCTAAAATATGCAATGGATATAAAAATTCTGATAGATTTAAGATGGGCTACAGGGGCAAAGGTTTCATCATAATCGATGCCTTCAATTTTTGTGTACCCCTGTACAACTAATCTTGCTTTATTTCGAATAATATTTTCAAGTTCATTAGACTTGTTTTTAAAAATTCATTTGGTCCAATAATGTGTTTATCTGTAGGTCTAGGAACAAGATACCAGACATCATTACGAATAAATTGATTAAGTTCTTCCTGCATCGTAACTATCCAGTTTTCATCAGAAAGTGCTCCTTTTACGTTTACCGGTTCAATCTGGGATGTAAAACATACGTAATTACATATGTCTTCTATTTGTCTACGATTGCGCACACCAGTGAGAGGGTTTTCAAGAATTTGAGAAGTTAGATGATCTTTAACAGTCCTTAATTCAGAATTAATTTTACTTGATGAAGTACCTGGTTTTTCAATTACAAGAACTTCATCAGTGTCTGAACTAAGGGCATGTGTATTCAAGTGATCATCAATGACCACATTAATTGATTCTTGAATCACACCAGTCATGTTGTTCAAAACACAATAAGCACGACTGTTTAAAGAATATCCTAAAAAGGTCCCTTCGTCACTTTTAGTGTCGAACTTTCCTAAGTTTTCACGGTCACGTAAAATGCAGCACTTGCTGCCAAAAATATGAAAGTATTTGATAGTAGGCTTCATCTCAAACCACATTTCATAAGCCGTTTTATTATTTGATTTAGAAGTATAAACACGGTTAATAATGTAGCAGGCAGTATTCATTGCTTCAGCCCATAGATTTCTAGGGAGCTTCATGCTATTTAATATAACATTTTCTATTTCTTGAAGCACTCTGTTTTTCCTTTCCACAATACCATTTTGTTGTGGTGTTTTGGGTGCAGAGAATTCATGTGATATTTCCTGATCGCTACAAAATTTCTCAAAATCACTATTTTTAAATTCGGATCCATGATCACTACGAATCTTACTGACTTGAGAACATTTTTCAATTAGGATTCGTTTGATGATCTTTTTCACTTCATCAAGGGTTTCTGATTTGTCTCTTAAAAATGAAACCCAAGTGTATCTTGTATAATCATCTATGATAACCAAGATGTATTTTTTGCCGCCTCGACTTTCCGTTCTTGTTGGTCCTATAAGATCCATGTGGAGAAGCTCGAGTGGTCTTGATGTGGCATTGGAGTTTACTTTTTTGTGAGAGCTCCTAGTTTGTTTATCGTACTGGCATTCACCACATATTTTGTCTACTTTTTATAACTTAGGTAGACCTCTAATTAGTTCTCCTTTCCTCAATCTGTATAAATTTTGGTAGTGCACGTGTCCAAGGTGTTTATGTCATAATTCTATCTCATTGGTATGGACCATGTGGCACTTTTGGTTGGATGAGCTACCATCACTTACTATATAGAAGTTTTCAAAAGTTCTACGACTAGTTAATATTACAGAACGCTTTCTGTTTATGATCTCACAACCTTGATTGGCAAAATTTCACACTATGATTGTTATGTTGTGTTTTAGCCCCTCAACATATAAAACATCTTTAAATAAAGGAAGGTTGTAAAGTTGAACCGTACCTTTGCCAATAATCTTGCAATTGTTTCCATCACCAAATGTGACTGACCTATCAGTCATATCTTTAAGATCAGTGAATAAAACTTTGTCTTCTGTCATATATCTAGAGCATCCACTATCTAGGTACCACTTTGAATGGCTTGTTGCTTTAAAAGCAGTGTGAGCAACCAAGTAGGCACCCTTAGGAACCCATTTCAAAACAGTTTTGGGTTTAGGAGTATAGTTGGTCTTCTTTTGATTATAGTTGTAAGTATGACTAATTGAGTTAGATTTTAAGAGCTCCTTAAGTAAATCAACTATCTTTTTAGCTAGAAGATTTCTGATCTAATTTTTGAAATTGACATAGTTGCTTTTAAGTTTTTTAAAAGTTTTTATATTTTAGAAAAACCTTGATAAGTACTTTTCTCTTTTGAGTTTGAGGCTTCTCCTTTCACAAATTTGAGAGGAGTATCCTTTTGTTTAGGAGGTATATTCTTATCATAGCCTAACCCGGATCGATCGCCACGTTTTCTTGATCCGGATAATAATTTTTCTAACTTTGGATCACCTTGGGCATATCTCCATGTGTTCTTCAAACTCAGAAGAGAAGATACTTCATTTTTAGGTTTCTCATTTTCAGATTTCAAATCTTCAATCAGGGAGGTTTTGAATTCCAAATCACATTTTGATTTTTTGAAGCAATCTGAAATTTGGGATTTTTCTAAAATAAGAGTCTCAAAACATTCTTTGAGTTTAGAATACTTTTCTTTTTGAAGTTTAAGTTTGACAACAATTTTACAACTTTCCTTATATAAGGCATTATATGCATCTTGAAGATCTTCTTCATTTTCATGATCACTATGCAAATTTTCTTCACTAGTTGAATCATCGTGATCTGAGAATGTGAACTTAGCTAGAGTCATAAGGGCTTTTACATCATTGCCCGACTCGGTTTCAGAATCTTCTGATTCAGAAGAGGCTTCAGAATCAGATGATTCGTCCCATGTAGCCAACATACCCTTCTTCTTGGGTTTGTCCTTTTTAGGACATTTGTTTGCTAAATGCCTATATTCTTGGTAGTTGTAACATTGACTATCTTTCAAAGACTTCCAAGTTCTAGACTTTGGTTTAGATCGTTTCTTTTCGTTTGTCTTTTGGAAATCGACCCTTTTCTTACTTTTGAAAATCTTGTAAAACTTTTTAGCTAAAAGCGCCATATCATCTTCTGAGTTTTCTAAATCCGAGTTTTCTTGAGAAATACCTTTAGAAGATGTTAAAGCAATAGATTTACCTTTAGGAGCTTTAAAATTCAATTCATAGGTTTGTAAAGAACCAACTAGTTCTTCTACCCTCATGTTATCCGTATCACGAAGTTCCTGGATCGCGGTTACTTTAGAGTGGAACCATTCACACACTTTACTTTCTGAGATTTTATCGCCAAGACCCCACATTGAGTTTACAATGTCATTAAGTCTAGTATAAAAGTCCATAAATATTTCATTTCCTCCATATGAATTTCTTCAAATTTAGTTGTGAGGAGTTGGACTTTAGATTTCTTGACAATTGATGTACCCTCGTGTGTCATTTCTAATATATCCCAGGCTTGCTTTGCAGTATCACAAGATATGATTCTTTTGAACTCATCCGGTGATAGTGCGCAAGTGATAGCATTTAGTGCTTTAGCATTGGCACTATTCTCACTTTTCTGAAGTGTAGTCCATGAGAAATAAGGAGACACTCTCATTGTTTTTGAATCGTCGGTTCCAGTCACTTCAGTGGTAAGGGGTTTCCATTCGGTCACTGTGGCTTGCCACACACTCTCATCCAATGATTTGAGGAAGATTCTCATTTTGGCTTTCTAATAGGCATAGTTGGAGCCTTCAAATGGTGGAGGCCTAGTGACTGAAAGGCTATCGAAATTTGACATCTTTTTATATAGCTTAGATAGTTAGCTCAGGAAATAAATCCAAAATATAAAGCAATAAGAGAGAGCTATTAGACTCTGATACCATTTGAAATGGCCAAGCTATATGTCCTAGAGGGGGGGGGGGGGGGGGAGGGTGAATAGGACTATACCAAATTAAAATTAAATATAGTGGATTAAAATAAAGAAATAGCCTTACAATAATAAATCAATTCACAATGCTGAAATTAAATCAATCTCAATAAATAACCATTAAGAGGTTGATACAAATTCAGTTCTAAGGACAACCTTACACCATAATAAACAAGGGCTTATGGTAGGACAACCTTATTTCTAGAACGTCTTTTGAATCAAGAACTCAATCTGAAAATAAATAGTAAGGAATTGCAATCTTAAGAATTGATTATTCTAGGGATAACCATGCACCATAAAAATGACAGGGTAACCTTACTAGAATAATTACTGAAATTGAAGCACACATTGATAAAAGTATAACAAGAGATAAAATGTTGAAATAAAACTCTAGATTATTACAACATTCCCCACACTTGCTTGAAATGTAAATTGTTACAACATTCACATCCACATGTACATTCCACACAACTGAATGATGAAAGATAAAGAATTAAGAATGCATTCAATCCACAAGATAAGGAGTTATAGTGGTTTGCCTGTGTGTACACCAACTGTTAAAAAACAGTCACACAAAATGCTACTCCACTCCTAATATCCTCACACAGGGATATTAGCGTTCACTATCAAAATAGGTTTCACAGGTTCACCTAAAACCTTCACAATTGTGTCTTTTTAACTTGGGTTTACACAATCCAAAAACCCACACTATTCTGAGTTTTCTGGCTCTCCTCAGATAATCAACAAATGGAATTTTTCTGACGAATCCCAAACAAAACTAAAAGAATGAAAATTTTACAAAATTGTAAAATACCTGGATTTCTCCTCTTGTAGCAGCCCGGAAGAACCAATTGGAGTAGATGTTCGAATATGAAAGTTCAATGTCCAATACTCACTTTACAATGGTTCTAAGTTCTAATTGATTTTAAATTAAGTCAGACTGGGTAGCTCTATTTGATTTTAATTCCTAAAAGAAGGAAAGCAATATTTCCTCTTTTCAAATCAGATTGGAATAACGAATCAAATCAAATAGTAAAAAGCTAACAAAAGGAAATAAAATTATGCACAATATAGCTTAAGAACAGACACAAACTTATCTTAGAGTGGAGCTTTGAATTCACTTAATTTTCAATGAAAAACTTTGAAATTTGTGTGCTATTTATAGCTGCAGAAATTCATCTTCGACTGGTCCTAGGGTCACCACAACTAGTCGAAGAAGAAACAAATTTTTAAATTTTTGGGCGTGATCGGATAAAACCGTTACACGACCGGTCATGAGCAGTCCACGACTGGTCGAAGGCGGTCCACAACTGGTCATGACCACCCGACGAATAGTCGAGCGACACTAGATTTAGTCACTGGAGTTTGAATCGTAGCTCCACGACTGGTCGAAGGTGGAATTGAGACTCTCACGACTAGTCGAGCAGACTCTAGGACTGGCCATAGCCAAACAGAAAAATCTGTTAAAATGTAACAAAATTACGACTGGTCTTGGAATATATTGGATTGGTCGAACCAGTGCTAGGACTAGTCGAACAAGGTCCAGGACTAGTCTTAGAACAAACCAAACTCACTTGTAAAAGATATATGAATTATGTATCCAAAGTGACCTACTCTAAAGGTCAACCTAAGGTCAATCAAACCTCAATAAGTAAGGACATTGAACCTTCATTTGCTTAGACGTTAAACTTTATGAAGCTTGAGTTCTTCTTGATGTAACTTGAACCCTTCACAAGTTTGAGTCTTGAACTAGAATACATGTGAACTTTGCATCTTGAACCTAAACTCAAGCTGGAGTCTTTAACTTGAACTCTTATTTAAAATCATCAATATTGTAGCTTGAACTAGCTTGAGGAGTTCATCATCTTATCTCGAAGTGTTAACGTGATGTCTTGAATATATTTAACAAGATACAAACACAAGACATATATAGAGGTTTTGACACATAAAATTTGACAACCAAAGAGGATTCAAACCATAGCACTTACAGACCTGCCTTGAAGTATGTGGTTTATCTACACCGTCTAGCTGGGACGGTGCTGCTCGTGAGACAGTGGGACCCACCAACTGTCCAACGTCTGGACGTGGCCCCACTATGATGTTTATGTTATATCCAGACCATCCAGGGTCTAAACATGACACCCACCTAATGCATGTACTGCATTCATACTGTCCATCCATTTTGAGATGGAAGGTGGGACCCACGTGATGTACGTGTGGAGCCACGTGTGATGTAAATGTTTTATCCCGGCCATCCAACAACATCTGGATGGTGGGACACCATCGTAATGTATCTGTTTTATCCCACGTGGACCCACCTGTAATGTGTTGTATATCCACACCGTCCAGACCATCTGGACGGTGTTGTACCAGCTTGGATGGTGTTGTAGTGCCCCACCACTAATGTAAGTGTTTTATCTGATGCCATCCATCTGGACCACACCTTATATAGGTGTTTGATCTCCACCATCCAGGGATGTACTGTGATGCATGTCCCACATCTAGGCCGTCCATCTAGGCCTGGATGCTAGATGGAGCCCTTTATAATATATATATATATATATATATATATATATATATATATATATATATATATATATATATATATATATATATATATATATATATATATTTCATAATATCTGGTGGGCCCCATGTGGGGACCCACTGCTAAGAAGCAGATTAGCTGCTGTATTTCACACCAGCCGTACTGTTGATGTGGGATGTAAGAAAGTCTCTTGGACCCCACCTATGTTGTATGTGTTACTCCATCCCATCTTGGATGGTTTGGGCAAGCCACACGTGTGGGATCCTCACCATCCAGGCCTTGGACGGTGGGACCCATCATGATGTATGTGTTATATCCTCACCATCCAATCAATTGGACGGTGGGAATAGACTGGCTGGAGTACCTCACCCCAACTATATCTATTGGATAAAGTCAGCAAGTTCTATGGTCCCGTGTGATGTACGTGCTACATCCAAACCATCCATATACACAGACATCCACAGTCCCGAGGGTCCGATCATGTGGGACCCACCTCGATGTATATGTTGTTATATCCGAACCATTTATCAAGTGGTCCACACTACAAAATAAATGGAGAATTGAACGTTCACTATTGAAATTCTTTAGGGTGTACAGAAGTTCTGGATCAATATGATATTTGTTTTTCCTCTTAATTAAGGTCTTTGTGACCATATGAACAAATTGGATGGAAAATAAATGTTATGGTGGCCCTATGAGGCTTAAACAGTGGAAATCAATACCTCCACTGCTATTTGTGGTTTGGTCTAGATGATCTTTTGATATGATTCATTTTTGGAATGTGTGAGGCCCAATTTTTGGAATGTGTGAGGCCCATGTATATAAGGCTCACTTGATGTATTGGAGGCCCACGTAATGCGGCCATTATGATGTGTATTAGGCCCATTTCACGTGTCCCAATATGATGAATTTTTGAAACATATGATGAGGCTCGATATGATGTATCTATGGTCCATGTGTCGAGGCCCTTTATGATGTATTTGAGGCCCACATGATGCGGCCTGATTTGATGTATTTGAGACCCACATGATGCGGCCCGATATGATGTATTTATGGGCCATTTGGTGAGGCCCATTGTGGTGTATTTGTCACCCATTTGGAATGCGTAAGGCCCACTTTAATGTGATGTATTTTCAGCCCATATAATGAGGCCCAATGAGATGTACTTCCAACCCATATGTTGCGGCCTATTATGATATATTTTCGGCCCGTATGCCGTGGCCCATTGTGGTATATTTTCAGCCCATATGATTAGGCTCATTGTGATGTATTCTAGCCCATACGATTAGGCTCATTGTGATGTATTCCAGCCCATATGATTAGGCCCATTGTGATGTACTCTAGCCCATATAATGAGGCTCATTGCAATGTATATTAGGCCTTTGTGTGAGGTCATGTGCCCACTATATATATTTAGCCCTATGAAGGTCACTCCTTGGGAGCAATGATGGTTAAATGTCCACATTGATGGGCGATGATGGTTAAACATTCACATTGTAACCTTCCCTTAGGCCCTTTGTTGAGCCAATTATCAAGGCCAATTTTGATTATCGAGGTCAATTTCAATTATCGAGGCTAATTCTAATTATTGAGGCTGATTCCATTTATCGAGGTCAATTCTGATTATCGAGGCCGATTCTGTTTATCGAGGCTGATTTCGATTATCGAGGCTAATTCTGTTTATCGATGTCAATTCCGATTGTTGAGGCCGATTATCGAGGCTAATTTCAATTGTCGAGGCCAATTTCTTTTATCGAGGCCAATTTTAATTATTAAGGCTGATTTCGATTGTCGAGGCTGATTCTGATTGTCGAGACCGATTTTGATTATCGAGGCCAATTTTGATTGTTGAGGCCGATTCTGATTGTCGAGGCCAATTCTGATTGTTGAGGCCGATTCTGATTGTCGAGGCCGAATTCGATTGTTGAGGCTAATTTGATTGTCGAGGCCGATTGATGAGACCCAATGTGACATATATGTGGCCCATATTTGAGGCTCATTGTGATGTGTATTCAGCCAGTGTTAAAGGCCCATTGTGATGTACATTAGGCCTATGTGATGAGGCCTATTGTGATCCATTTGAGGGCCAGACGATGGAGTCCATTGTAATGTATATTAGGCTCATTGGAGAGCTCCATCGTGATGTATATTAAGCCCTTAAGTGAGGCCCATGGTGTTGTATATTAGGCCCTTTGTGACGCCATGGATCCACTATACGTTAGGCTCTATGTAGGCCACTCCTTGGGGGTAATGTTGGTTAAATGTCCACATTGTCAAGGCCGATTGTCGGTGCCTATTATCGATGCCGGTTATTGATATCGATTTTGAGTATGTGATAACATATCATCATGATACATGCCCATATGCATCATTTGCATATTTGTTATGAGATGTGATTGACCATTACATATGCCATAGTGCAGGTGGTTTATGGGACTCCTTGATAGGTGAAGTTATCCCACATGAGTGCACAATATGTGCAGAATTGATGCATGATTGGACTACATGACTCATGCATCTTGCATTGTGTGATGGTGATTACTGTATGCCTTAATGACATCAGGGTCGTAGCCTACACAGTCATGTCATGAATGGCCAGATTGGACATAAAAAATCTGTTACTAGCATCGGGCCGCTATAAATGGACCTGGGTGAAAATCCTTAAACCCTCTTGGTACCAAAGGCCCCAACGTTGAGACTGAGTAGATATGTATGAGCGCATGAGGGCTATATACCAGTAGGCCGTGTCTCCCACTGTGTCGTGGTTGGTTGGGAGAGGGTGTGGCCTTACCAGCCTAAGGGAGTAGGCATAACTAGGATGAGTCTGACCAACTCCTAAATGGGTCTACTATCGATGAGCCAGGACGATATTGGTAGGTAGGTAGTGAGGTCTGTTCCACTTACCTAGTTGTATTGTGTGCTTGATGGGGCTGCAAGATGGCTTAGAGTGTACTAGACCCCGGTGATGATCCCAGAGATGTACAGTACTAATTTGTGAAGTAAGAGTTGCATACTCAACATTATATTCATTCATTTATTCATTCACTATCCACTCGGGCTGGTGGTGCGCAACTAATTGCTATATATACTTTTGCAATGGCCAGGATTTCGGTTGGGGTGCATGACTAACCAGAGATTAGGAGCTTACCACATTGAGTCTATCTATCCAAATTTATGTATGAGACTGGTGTAGATAGAAGTCCTTTGTGATAGGCTCCATAGCATGTGATACCACGTACTATCATCCCGACGTCACACTGCAGCTTAGTCATTTCATTCACACGACATATTGCATATTGCATTACTACCTCGACATATGGAATTTTGGGTTACTATATTTTTGTATGGTTTAGATATGGCTAATGAGGGTCAAATATTACATATCAGACCCCGATTATTGTCAGATTTTATGTACATGATAAAGCTTAATGCCATATTTTAATTGTGTTTTTATTACAGGATGAAATCAAGAGCATGGATTAAAAAATGATATTAAAAGTGTGGATTTGATGATCCGAAGTCACCAAGGTGAGGGATGGATTCCAGAGGACCAATATTGAAGAATTTACATGTCAGGGACCCGAGAAAATCAAGCTGTTTACATTAAACGGGCCCAAAATTGGTCCAGAATGCAAGATCATATGATTCCCGTCATCCGATTGACTCAAAAATTCATACATGTGATGGGGGCCACAAATTAACTATACATATTCAATTTCAGCCATTGAAGATCTCGAAAAGTAGGCCAATGGACAAATCAGCCCATTAATCTCCAATTTGGGGCCCACCTAGTCCCTGGATATGCCTCAACTTTGGTTTCAACGCCTTAAATGGGATGATGAAGTGAATGGATAGATTGGATTTCCTAGAACCATCATCGTGGACCCCACCTGAGTTGAGTATGCATAGTGCACAAGTGCTCTAGCAGTGTACAGCAAAGAAGAGAGGGTCAAACCGTCTCTTGACCGTGCTTTCTTCCTAAAAATAGAAATTCCATTTTTCTTGTTCCAGAGTTCTCACAGAGAGGGATGGTTCGTAGTTGTGGGCCCCACTCATCGTCCATATGGACAATCCAAACCATTCATCATATTCTTAGAGTCCTAGTCACCAAGGCCTAGGTGACGATTTTTGAAGAAACAATGAGGAACATATTTTAGCTGTTCAAATACAAGATAGATGGCTGCGAAAGAGATTCAATGGGCTAAACCGTATCTGATTCAAAATAGTCCATCTCCGACCTATTTTTTGATACAATTATAATGGACGGAGTGGATTCTGTAGACACTGAAGATAGTGGGCCCCACTCTGTTTCACAAACTGACGCTGGCGGATTATTGCGGACGCTAGTGGGCCACCATCATGCCCCGTACGGCTGCTCCAATCCATCCATCTTGTAGAGGGCTACGTTATAGTCAGAACCATGTTGATTTTCTACATCCATGCACACATACATGTGCGGTACTGTAACACCCCAGATTTTTGCCAACCTGGGATTAGATGTCCTTAGGCAATGGGTCAACCAAAACACCTTGGTAACCTCTCAGAACCCACTTCCAAAGCCAAAGAAATCACTTAGGATTAATTCCTTTAGAAATTAAGCGTAAGTTAGCTAGCGCTATGCTGGAGTAGCTGTGAAATTGTCCCTGATCGCTTTAAATACATTCTGCAAGACCCAAAACTTGTAGAATCGTTGATGCTACGTTACCCTAAAATCCAGGATCAAACTCTAAACCGGTTTATTCTCGGAAACCCTTTGAAACTTTGTATTGGATCTAGACCGCGCGTCGAAAGTCCGATATCTACCATCTTAGACCGTTATGACCGCTTGGCTGGACTTGACAATCGCTTCGAAAATTAGGGCCAACCGACGTTCAGAGGCTATTCATTGAGCCTGGAGTGAAGAGAGTGAGAAAAGGGTTAGATTTGGAGATTTTAATTCAAATCTGGCACGTGACTTGGCGCTTTATTATTAAGCGTTCTGACCGTCAGAATTTAGCCAAATTACACCCTCGGATCAGGAAAAATTTCTCTTTCATATCACGAGACTTGTTGACCTGATCTAAGTGCGATGACCGCTGAACTGAAACTGGACCGCCACGTGCGATTTGCGAACTCTACCGGACTGAAAACTGGGTGTGAGCAGGATCCAATATCCATGAGCTTAAGTCCGACCACATTCGGCCAGGGGACCTCGAGAAGTGCTTCTTTGGACCAGAACAGTCCCGATTTGGTTATACCTCAAGTAGACCTTGTTCCCAAGCCTAATTTGGAAAGGTTTTAGGCTATAAAAGGGTTTGAAACTCTCACTTTTCTCACCCATCCGAATTTGCTAGAAACCCTAGCTAGAGTGAGAGAGAAAGTGAGAGATTGTGAGAGAGTGTGGGAGAGATTCTCCTGCCACTTGCTGCAGCTGCTACACGTGCTAAAGCAATGCACTCCAATCACTTTCCCGGTGATTCCACCGCATTTCTAGGTAAGGAAAAACCCTAACTACTTGCTGATTTAGGATCCTTTCAATTCCATAGCAAAGTAGCTTACGTATCTTGTGTATTAGGTTGCTTGTAAGCCGTTGACGAAGCGTATACGCTCCGTTCGAAACGATACACATCTAAAGCGAAAGGTGAGGATTTTAGACGCTTTGATTGACTAATTTCAAAGCTTTCAATGTCATTTAATAGTAGATTATCGACGGCAACGCCGTTTGACATGTACAACATGCTATCCGTTTTCCGTTTCGTAAACGTCCGGTAAATATGAGATTTAGGGTATTTTAGTCATTTGTAGGAAATACTGCTTATGTCCATATTTTGATAAAATATTTTCCATGACTATTTATCGTGTTAGAATATTAGGAAGGCGTGCATGATTGGTTTGGCGAAGGGATTCGTCCTTAAGTGCACTTTGAGTCGACATACGCTATGTAGACTAAAGTGTGTAGTATAAGTGTTTGTATAAATGTTTGTATTAGTATGTATTGAGTAAATGGTGTTGTGTAGGAGTTTTGAGATTGAATTCTCAAGTAATATGCTGATGTAAACGATTTTCATCATGTTGGCTATATGTATTGATTTCATTATATACATGAAATGCATGTGTGGGATGATTTGCTTAAGTTGTATGTTATAACATGTATCAACATGCTTATAATGTTATATTTCATTTCTGTTACTCACATATGCTTACTGATGTTGATGCACAAATGCTTGGGGCTATGACCTAGTCCAGGCAGTCGGTAATGGATCGAATTCATGGTTGATTTCTATGTACCACAAAGGACGCGTCGATGAACGTGAGTCATGTTTTGGGTTGGCGGCAGTGGTTAGGCCACACGAAGTGTTTCATGCACTTCATGTCATTCAGCTTGAGATGCGCTCGTACTAGTCGAGCCCGTCAAGTAACCCGACTAGCCATTGTATGTTCACCATGTATGAGTCATAACTGCTTGAACCTAGGGTACTGAACTTACCATTGAAAATCCTATTAACCATGGTACCTTGATCCAATAAGACTCATGAGCCGGGCATGGTGGTATGGGACACCGTGGTCGAGCTGTCGGCCTACGCTGGGGCCACAAACCTCCCCGTAGTGACCAGTGAGCACCCTACTTTGAGCAGATTATGGTGGTATGGGACACTATATTCTTGCTGTAGGCCTACACTGATTGGTGAATGGCCCTTTGTAGTGACCTTGAGTTTATCCTGACACCGCATGTGGACAACGAGTCCTGATGCAGTCTTAAGGATAATTAGGCCTGTATTGATAAAGTGATGGGGGAGCGGTACAATGAGTGCGAGCAACAGCCCTGGCAGCCCTTGCAGCGACCTACAAATATAACATCGTATGAGATTACTAGGAGTGACGACCCTAGACAGGATTTGTGTTGGGATTGATATAAGCAAAGTACCTTAGTTTCCCAATACTGCTATATGAAAATGACTAATAATAACTCGGTAATCATATCAATATCACATTGCAAGTGCCTGGAAGATGTGAAGCACTGAACGGTATGCAAGCATGCCACGGACGCAGATGGTGCCGTATGAGGGAGAATGTCGGTGAGGGCATCCATCATGTCATGTCATATTGTATTAAGAACAGTATCTAGGAATGTTTGATTAATTGCTTTACTATTATCGCATGATTGATTTGAGAACATGCTAATCTTTGCTGTATGATTCCACTGAGTTAATTACTCACTCCCACGTTACGGGACGGTGTTGCGCACACCAAACAGTTCCTATTTTAATTGCAGATGATGGCGATGCTTGCGAAGCAGATCCAGACTTGATGATGATGAGGAGGATCCCTCCTATATGTAGGTTCTGATTGACGGGGTTACAGGGTTACTGATTAGATGCCAATATACTTAGTATTTTACCTTTTTCTTACACACCCATATATATTCTTTTTATCATTTTTGGAGTTTACATGTATATGTTTAACCTGGTAATATGTTCACGCTCTGGAGACCCACAACAGTTCATATACTTTATATATCTATTACATTCTTTCGCTTGCTAATTTAACTGTCTCTGGAGTATGATATGCTCTTTTGGTCTAATCCCACTCATATTTTCTGCACTAATATGAACAACATTCATCTATCATTGAAAATATTGCATAAATGATGTTCTAGAACTCGGGAGTGGAGTCTTTGCTCGACCCCCAATTTCCGGGATGTTACAGGTACAAAGGCCACAAACAAGCTGCCCTATGATGTTTAGAATAATTGCAGCATGATTTCTTCTCTGGGCCACATCTAAGGACATTCAAAACTAATTTTTTTTCGGTCGAAAATTCATTCTCCATCCAATGGATGGCTTGGATTTATCAAAATAACAACGAAGTGGGCCCCACCATCAGAACAGCGTAAGAGAATTCGTAGGGCCCTCTGTTTCGCATGTCCGTGAATTTTGGGATCCTATAGCCCACCATCTTTGATCAGATGCATGATATGAACCGTCCATTGTGTAGGCCACTCAAAAAGGTCTCAAGGAACGTTATTCTTTTGGACAGAATCATAGAAACAAGGGACTTATGAAGCTCCGAATTTTGTTGCGAAAAGTTGTTACGCACGGCTGCTGCGTCCGATTTCCACCGACTTCAGCAACTCCACCGACCTTCCTGACAGCTATAAAAGTGGGCTTGAGATGTCTGGAAAAGGGGATTGAGACCTTGGGAAGATCCAGAGCTTGAGGAGAGCCAGAGCCAGAGAGAGAGAGAGGAAGAAAGAATGGAAGGATGTTTTCATTGCTTAAATATTATTTTTTCTTCATTCTAATTAATTTTATGGATTGCTAAACTCTTAGCTAGGGCTGAGATGAAGCCCCTAATTTGAATAACTATTGTTTATGTTGAATTTATTTTAATCTGATTGATTTGTTTCTTTCTCTAGTGTGCTTAACTGTAATTTCCATATTCATCCATTCTATGAGCTCGACCAAAGTCTAGATATGGATGTTGTTTAGAATCTTAACTAGGTGCTTGTGTCTGACCATGAACAAGTTTCCTATAGAGGAAGAAACAGGATTTACATCTCTCCATGCCTGACCATGGATGGAAAGATGTGATCCATATGCTTTAAAGGATTATACATTCTGTGTGCCCGACCAAGGACATAGGATGTGCTTTGTTTATTAAATTTATATCAATATAAATTAGGATAAATCAACAGGTAAAACAAGGGTTAGGATAGTTAGGGGTGGATTCAAAAGTCCTTGTCTTCTCCTTGACTGAATTTTCCTCATTGCTCTCAGTTATTTTCCATAGATTTATGCTATTTTACTTAATTGTTTGTTCGTTGGATTAGTTAAGAAGAGTCTTAAATTTTGAATTGTGATGACCAGTCCTCGTGGGAATGATCTCGTAATACGTACCATATCTACATCTAATTCGTATACTTGCGAGTTTAAAATCATTTAAATCAGGTTGGTTTAAATTAAAACATCAATGGCTGTCGATATTCATGAACTCATCAGGAATTGCATATTGCATTGAATCCTTGACATTTGATATTGGCTCATTATGTTTTTTGCATTGCATATCCTTGATATGGCTGATAGCATTAATGGACTTACTAGTATGTTTCTGCATTACTCTGTTATTGTACGATTTATGGATTGCCGATATTTTCACTTACCCTGATATCATATGATTTATGACATTGTATTGCATACTTGGTACTTACCTTATGCACACACTTTCACCATCCTCTAAGCTTTCTATAAGCTTATGCACCATAGATGCGTGTAAGTGGCGTTAGGTTGTAATAGCATTGAGCTTTGAGTATGCAGCGGTCTTCTGAAGCTTTGATTTTTGACATTTGTATTTTCCTTCAACATTGTATTCAAATGTTTATATTAGTGGATATGTGATGATGATGTTGTCTTTATGATTTAGGTAAACTTGTGGTTATGCTTATTATGAAATAAATGTACATTAAAAATCCTCCTTGTAGGATCCCAGGATCAGAATCTGGCGCATGGACATTAGAAGTCAAGTATGGGGTACTACAGAGGCTGTCAGCATTGGATTCGACAATTGAAAATTTTGTGTGCCTAGTTTTCGAGTTTGGGGCGTGATAACTAAACTCAAACTGAGGTCGGTCCGAGTTCAGTTTGTACAATAATGGTGGGCGACGCTCCATCCTCTCTTCTCTTCCTTCTTCGTTTCTCTTTCTTTGTTCTCTCTCTCTCTCTACTTAACTAGAGAGAACTTAGACTCAGCCTGATTTGCAGCACCTCGAGCTGAGTCAGAAGGGGTGCAACACTATGCAGCGGATGAGGAAGAAGCTCTGAAATTAATAGCGGATTCCTAAAGGAGCTTTGTTTCTTCGAAGTCTTTGTATTGAATGGTTTTTCAACCTCCCTAGGAGCTTGGGGAAAAGGATTTTGAAGGTTGAGTGAAGATTTCCTGATGGGTTAGAGCTTAAAAGCTCTCGGCTCGATTTTTGGAAAAATTGGCAAGAACCTATTGCGGCTGTGGTTTTTTTCCAGGGACTAGGGTTTTCCTATGCATAAAAGCCTATGAATGGATGGCCTATATTTATTTGAGGGATATTTAACAATGAAACGGGTGGGATCGTGCCAATGTGCCAATGCACCTTCCCATGGCTACTCTCTCTCTCTCACCATCTCTTTATTTATGTGAAAAGCCCTAGCCTTGAAGGACTAGGGTTGCATGATTTGAATGACTAGGATGTAAGGGAATCCTGCAAGCAGATTGCCAGGTTGGTAACTCTAAACAATTTTTCATTTTTGGAATTACAGCCGTACAGAGTCGATTTACACCATAGGTTGTGTGCATGCACACATGTGCTAGCATGCAAAAAGTGGTAGGTTTAGGTCATATTCATCACGTCTATCAGATACACAGTTTAAATCTTGTGTCTAGATGGTGTAGATGGCCCCCATCTTAAACAAACTAGGGCTATCCGTTTGCATCCCACTTACGCTCCAACAACTTGTACCCCACATTGCCGACTCACTCCTGCACTGAAGCTCGTTAAAATTACCCGGTTTGGTTAAAAGACCCCAGCTCTGTGATGAACGGATTGGATCAATGGAATGATCCATTATGGTGGGCCATAGCAGTTGTAAATAGAGAACGTCCGTTTGAACTATCGTTCGCTTGGAGCAGCTGGAAAAAGAGAGGAAAAATCCTCTTTTTTTTCCTTAGGTCAATGGCTGTTTGACCCAACTTCTGGTTCAGTGCACCTCCAGTGCACCACTCCAGATGTACTCACATGCTCAAAGTGGGGTCCACAGTGATGCTTTATGAAATCTACCCCCTTCATCCCCTTAGCCTACTCGTTTTGGGCCACAGGCCCAAGGATGAAGTTGATCTGAACATAGGTGGGCCACACCAAGTGCATCTGTGTTTTAGGTGTCTGTTCCTACTAATCCGATGGTGGGATCTACTCTAAATTTGATTGTGAATGGTTCTTTAATAATGGTTTGTCATTTAAAAGGGCTATACAGCTCTTTTAGATAAAATAATAGTTTTACTTTATTTACTTATTCATTTTATTTTATATATCTAAGTTGTGGAACTTGTCATAGATTGAAGCTTCTTTCTTAACTAATTTAAGCCTTAATTACTCATGTATTTATAAGTTATAATTCTTTGTTAAATTTATGTTTTCAGAAAACCTTTGTTGCTCTCATGGTTAGATAATTTCTAGATCCAATGATTCAAGTCAAAAGGCTTAAATCAGGTATCGGGTCCATTATTCTTAATTACAGGTAAAGATCTCTCCTTATAGATTGATCTTGTGGTCAACTAAGTGAGTTTCCTTACATATGGTTGGATTGAAAAGTTATGTATATTAGCTTTAGACAACCATTTATTTTTGGTTCATCCTTGTGATGAAATGAATTTAAAGTGTATAGATATGATATTATAAGCCTCTATTGCTAGTTTAGATTAGGGGTCAGAAAATCATTTATGATAAACTCTTATTATGGGCAACTAATGGTCCATTCAAAGTGGTTTGACTTTATACCTAATAAGTGTATTGAGAGTTTTCGAAGTCAAAATCAAATGGTCCAGGTAGACAGATTGTGAATCATTATATGATGATGTGTAGTGTAATCTGTGTTCTCATATGCTTGTAAACTACATTAAATTTCCATGGTAGCACCCAATTATGAAAAGGTACAGGGTGCTACAGTATTAGACCCCGATGATTATCTAGAGTGAGAATTGTACTGATATTTAATGCTCCAGTGATGAGTTGTATTGATATGTGGATTCGAATAAGGATTAGTATGCTTGAGTTGCATCTCGCATAGCATGACCTTAGTATGGCCGACATCATTCATGCCTTACATCGCATGACCTTAACATGGCTGATAGCATTCATACCTTGTATCGCATAGCTTTGGTATGACTGATAGTATTCATAGATTCACCAGCATATTCCGCATTACTATAATATTGCATACTTGCATTACTACCTCATGCACACACTTTCACTACCCTCTAAGCTTTTTATAAGCTTATGCACGACTGTTGCATGCAGGTGACGCTAGGTCGTAGCTGAGCAGGAGTAGGAGTGTGTTGCAGACCTTCTGGAATTTTGTTACTATCATCATTGTATTTTCCTTTATGCATATTGTACTCAAGTTTTGATCATAGTGAATTTTTTTATGATGTTCTTGTTATTGTTCATGATTTATGCTTATTACAAATCAAATTCATGTTAAAAACCTCCTTATAGGATCCCAGGATTGAAACCTGGAATATGGGTGTCAGGAGCAGAGAGTCGAGAATGTGGTACTACGGAAGCTGTCAGCGCTAGATTCAGTGATCAGAAATTTTGTGAGTCTGATTTTTGAGTTTAGGGCATGATAAAAGTTGGTATCAGAGCATAACTTGGGAATAACTGAGAATAATATCACAGTTCTGCTATGAGCTTAGGACAATTAAGTCCCGAGTACGTGACCTTCTGGTTTAGTTCCCTAACATTTAAAGCCTTCGAAGGTTTTCAAGGTTGATATGCACCTTGTTTCTTTCTTGTAGGACATGCCGCCCAGGAGAGTGACCCGAGCGACTCCCGCTCCACTACCTATGACTCCCGTTCTACCACCTACGGTTCCCGATCTACCACCTACGGCTCCCACTCCACCATCGGAGATTCCTACTCCCCCACCTGAGGATTTCGCTCCTCTACTTGAGACCAGTGCAGATCCGTGTGCTGCCTAGGTATAATAGATGTTGTAAGCTGTGATAGCCACCCACTAGGTGCAGGGCAGGCACCTCGCTATTACGCCAGCTTAGGAAGAGTAGGAGCCTGTGAAATCCATTCTTCGAGACTTCCCACAGCTCGATCCCCCATGCTTCCATGGCGAACCAGACCCGACGACAGTCGAAAGGTGGCGCTCTGAGGTGGAGAAGATTTTTAACACCATGAGATATACTACCTAGTAATGGGTTCCGTTAGCTGTATTTCTTTTCTAAGTTGAGGCTAAGCACTGGTGGGCATCAATTGTCTAAGCAGTAGGAGCCAATTTTGAGTGGACCTGGGAGGATTTTGTAAACCAGTTTGATCGGCAGTATTTTCCTGACCATATTCGACGGCAGCAAGAGTTGGAGTTTGAGGCCCTGGTGTAGAGAGATATGTCTGTGGCGCAGTACATATTGAGGGTCACGCCGTATTTGGTTGATAATGAGGAGCGAAAGGCTCGACGTTTCAAGAATGACTTGTGTTACGCTCTCCGAGGCCGTGTTGTTAGGCATGAGCTCCTGACTTTTGAGGAGAGAGTATAGAGGGCCCAGATTTATAGGACTGAGTAGGCCGGCACGTAAAGCGTTTGAGATCAGAGGAGAGACTAGAAGAGGCAGGCCCCCTCTGGTATCTCTCAACAACAACGTCGTTAGTAGCAGAGGCGCGTGATCCATTGAGCCTCAGCGGCACCTCCAGCGCCACCCCAAAGGTCGTTTACAAGGACCTATTTTGGATGTGGTGGGACAAGGCACCGCAGGCATGAGTGCCCCCACCCCCAGAAGCAATAGCTAAGAGCACCTCAGCAGCCTCCACAACAATAGCAGCAACTGTAGTAAAAGCGACCGCAACCACCTCCGCCGCAGAGGCCCCAACTGAACCGAGACAACAGTATAATCCATAGCAACATCACCCTCAAAGGGGACAGGCACCTCCCTAGCCAACTCAGGCTAGGTTCTACATAGCTCAGTAGGACCTACAGTCATTAGGAGGGGTCATCGAGGATACCCTCCCTGTTCTGCATGCATTGCACGTGTATTGTTTGATTCTCGTGTATTGCATTCCTTTATGGCCAAGGATTTCTACCAATTAACAGGTTTGTTGTTGGAGTCTGCTCGTGAGGGCTTGTCAGTATCGAATCTCTTAGGGAAGACTATAGCACTAGGTTGATTTTTCTCGTCTAGCATCATTCTAGTTGGGGATATCTTTTTTCCTACTGATCTATTCGTGTTACCGATGTCCGAGTTTGGTGTCATCTTGGGAATGGAATGACTTGCCGAGTATAACGCCGTATTGGATTGCTTCACGAGGATAGTCACATTTTGTATACCCAGCGTGCCCTAGTTTTAGTTTGTAGCCGAGCCCAGAGGAGAGCTGCTATCTTGTTTGATGTCATGTGAGATAGAGGAGGCTGTAATAGTGAGCATTGATCAGTTGCCAGTGGTTTACGATTTTCCCCAGGAGATTTTGGGATTACCGCCGCATCGATATATTGAATTTCAGATTGACCTCGTGCCCGGTACTGTGCCTATTTCAAAGACCATGTATTGTATGACACCGTTAAAGTTACGGGAACTGCAAAAGAAATTGGAAGAGTTAGGCGAGTTTGGCTTTATTCGTCCGAGAAGTTCACCATGGGGAGCGCTGGTACTCTTCATTGAGGCTAAGCATGGATTACCGCGAGCTCAATGAGGTTATGATTAAGAATAAGTATCCGCTCCCGAGGATCGATGATTTGTTTGATCAGCTGCAGGAGGCGCAGTTCTTTTCAAAGATAGTTATCATTATGTTAGAGTTTAAGAGGAGGACATCCTGAAGACAGCATTCAGGGCGTGTTATAGTCATTTTGAGTTCCAGGACATGTCATTTGGACTGACCAATGCGCCAGTGGTATTCATGCAGTTGATGAACAAGGTCTTCCATCCTTATCTCGATCAGTTTGTTGTGGTCTTCATCAAAGACATTCTGATATATTTGAGGACCCGTGAGGAGCATGTGAAGCATCTGAAAGTGCCCTGATTTGTCAATTAGCGTGAGTGTTGAGTCAATAAGACAAAGGAGCCCCATATAAAGATTGTTCAAGCGTCTGCCTCAACTGGATGCAGGCCCAAACTCATCATAGGTAAACCTTAGCCTCACATCCCATGTCCCAAAACCCTAGGTATACAAAACCCTTAAAAATGGATAAAACATCTTAGGGTTTAAGGTGAGAAAACTACTCTATAAAATCAGGAAATTTTCTAAGTTTTTTTCCTTTATCAATTAATCAACACGAGGTTTGATGAAATCGAACCCTGTTATCGATGTCCTCGAAACTCACTCGATATTATCAAATTGAGGACTTCAGATGTCCAACAACCACAAAGAACTCTGGACTGAATTATCGATGAATCGATGGACTGTTC
Organism: Magnolia kwangsiensis; assembly: GCA_037074715.1. Classification (NCBI taxonomy): domain Eukaryota; kingdom Viridiplantae; phylum Streptophyta; class Magnoliopsida; order Magnoliales; family Magnoliaceae; genus Magnolia; species Magnolia kwangsiensis. The sequence continues at coordinate 58,934,610 of CM073579.1, forward strand.
GATATCATCGAATTATGAATCTAGAGACCATTATGTCGACTCGATAAAATGGACAGACGGTTAGTTGTGTCCAAAATACTGCTAAGGAAAATCATGAAATTCTTGATATATTGAAGAGATCCTCGATATCCTCAAAATTCAAACTTCGATGATATCGATAGACCTTCAATTATATTGGATTAGAACACAAATTTGTCCAACAAGTTTTCAGGTTAAATATTTCATGTATCGAGGATCACTCTATAAAATCGATATTCAAATATTGATCATATCGAGACATGGTCGATGTCATCGAAATAGGACACTAATCATCCATCAAGCTTATAGGAAAATTCCTTGAAATTATCAATGAATTGACACTGTCATTGATATCATTGATATTCAAATTCTGATGATCTCGAGTGATGTTCGATCATGTCTTACACCTGTTTAGTTTCAAAGGCATTTGGTCTCACATTTTCAAATGTCTAGGAATCAAATCGTGTTTCGATAAAATCAAAGTTTGAAATCCAATGACATTGAAGTGTGTTCGATCCCCTCGACCATTTGGCAAAAAGGTTCAAAAGCATTCGACAGATTAAGTTTGTATCATCGAGCGACCATTCGATACTATCAAGAGTATACACTCGATGATATCGAACCCTGCTCGATGATATCAAACTCTATAAAAAATATGACTGTTTTATATCTATTGGAACTTTTTGGCTATTTAATGAGAGCTTGCCTTTGGTTGTTGGTAAAGAAAATAGAGAGTGCTTCTGAGTATTTAAACCCAGATCATATACGCTAAGCCTTTTCTCTCATAGGAGTTCATCCTCCAATCCACCCTCATCATTGACATTCAATAGAGGGGATTGGGGAATGAACTTTCGCATTCAAGGATCTTATGGCTACCATCTTAATGGAAAATCATTAAGTTGGAATACCTTAAATGCATAGATGATTAGAATCGCTCTATCTCCTTTATAGGAAAAAATTTAATAAAGTAGTATTTCATCATAACCTTGACCCAACCCGTTTCCTTACATTGGAGCATCATTTGTGTTGCGGTTCAAGGGAGCAGAAGATTCTTCATCATTAAAGGGTGAAATCTTCATCAACATGCTTAATGGGGCTCATCTACTTATCTGTAAGTCATTAGAGTCCAAAGAACCCTTGTGATAATTCCTTTTATAGGATTAGGTCAAAGGTGCTTCTCACCCCTTTGAAGTCCTCATAGGAGGCCTCCGACGGGAGTGTACGTGGGGGTGCTATGTGTTGACCATTGCTTTGTGGAGAGCATAAACTTAAGTCCTTGTGTAGGTCCTTGACCTGTGTGGTTTAAAACTTGGGTGCTGTGTGTTGACCCTTACCTATGGGAGCATAAATTGGTAGGTTTCTTGTGTGGATCCTTGGCCTGATTGGCATAAACTTGTGTCATGGAGACACGTTAGAGTCAGCTAAGAGTAGGTTGTACTGGTTTGAGGTGAACTTGATTTGAAACCTCCGTTAGTGAGATCTGGTACACTCAATAGTTGAGTGAGTCCGCCGAAAGTGGAGTAGACATGTTGTCGAACCATTATAAAAATGACCGTGTTTGAGATTGCAATTTACTTCTTCTGCTTATGTGATTTATCTAAATTTCTCATATTGCATGAACACATGATTATCTGGAACTAAGTAGAATCACACTTCACACACAGTCACATCCATCATGAACTATGTTGTACATCTCGTTTATCTTTTTAATAGCTATGTGATTGGATCCTCTATTTGACTTGGAAGCCATTAGAGTTATTTTGAAAGAAATCCTGATACTTGCACACTTATTCAGGATAGGGTTGATAGGCTTTTTAAAGTATCATAAAATATTAAAAAGTCCTATTCACCCCCCTCTAGGACATCTTGGCATATTCCCACTTCAACTCAAGCAGTCATTACCGCAATTTCAATTAGTATCAAAGCCTGGTCTCTCTTAAGAGCTTCACTGCCTAGAGAGTGATCTTGACTGAAGTTGGAAATATGGCCAAAGGAGAGGGCTCATCTGTAACTAGACCTCCAATTTTGATGAATCAAATTATGTGTACTGGAAGGCTAGGATGCATTACTTTATGAGATCTTTGGATCATGATGTTTGGGATATTGTTGAAAAAGGATATGTGCCACCAACTAAACAAATAGTACTTGAAAATGGCACAACTATCACCAAATCGAAATCTAAAGAAATGTGGACAACATTTGATAAAGAAAAATAAACATTTATAGCTAAAGTAATGAATGCTACCTACTGTTTTGTGTCCCAAGAAGTCTTCAATCAAATCAGTATGTGTGGAACAACCAAAGAAGCATGGGACTTGTTGGAAACAACCCATGAGGGAACGAGCACAGTGAAAAGATCCAAACTACAACTCCTAACATCACAATTTGAAAGTCTCATAATGGAAGAGCATGAGACCTTCATATAGGTTTTTACAAAACTAAACATCATTTGTAACTCTATGGGTGGGTTAGGTGAAAAAGTTCTGGTCCCAAAAATTTGTAGGAAAATTCTGAGATCCCTACCGGAACGATTCAAGTCGAAAGTCACAGCTATTGAAGAATGTAGAAACATGGATGAAATGAAAGTAGAAGAACTTGTAGGTTCCCTACAAATATTTGAACTACACTTCAAGCAAACTCCTAAACCCAAAATACTATCCTCAAATCTTCAAAGAATACTCTAAATGAGGAAGATGAAAGTGAAATGGAGAATGAAGAGGATGAAGTGGCTTTGTTGGATCAACGGTTCAGAAAAATCTTTCATAAAAATCATAGCTGACCTTTCAAAGAAAGACAGTTGGATAACAAACATTTTACAGTTAAATCTGGTAAAAAGTCCAAGGAACTACAATGTTACACCCGTCAAAAGTTTGGACATCTGTCCACTGAATGACTAAATAGGAAAACTAAAGGAAAGGTAATAACAGGCACATGAGATGATACTGATGAGTCAAAATCAGAATATAGTGACTCAGAGAGTGATGGAGACAAAAAATCCTTAAAAATTCTCATGGTCTCTATAGCCTCCATCATTCTCATAGAAACAGAGAAAATCTAAGAACCTCAAGCCACTAAGTCATTTCCATCTAACAATGAGGAAACAGAGAAAGAAGAAGAAGAAAAGGATAAACTATAGGATGACTATAATCAACTTTACATCCATAGTATCAATATCCTTAAAAGACATGGGATAAGTGAAAATAAAAATAAATTGCTACAAATAGATCTAGACAAAACATTGGAAATCAATACACACTTAAATAATGATCTACAACAATACTACTCAGAAAATGATAGGCTTGAAAGAATCAATACCTTTCTCAAATCTGAGCTTGAAAAACTGAACAAACAGATTGAACTATTGAAAGATAAAAACATGCATCTTCAAAATGAAAATCACACACTCATGTTTGATGTAGAGGAATCCAGAAAATCTGTTGAACTGAATTATAAATTGAACTGAATTATAAATTTTCCTAGAGTAGTGAAAAATTAGAAAAACTCTTAGGAATGGGAAGACATAGGAAAGATAAGAGTGGATTAGGATATAACAGTCAAAATCCAAAAATTCAACACCAACTTTTGAGAAATCAGATGCATCAGGAAGTAAAACAAGAATTACTCCTATTTGTCATTCATGTGGAGATTCTAGTCATTATAAATTTGAATGCATGTCTCCTAGGAGGACTCAACTCAATTCTGGTCAAAATATTATTGGTAAATATGGACCAACTAGAAGAACAATATAAAATGTCAAGAGTCCACCTAGGAATATAGCTAGAGGTGATACACATCTATCACCACCAAGAATGACTAAGAGAGTGAAGGAACTATTAGATTAGGTGGCTGAACTAAATCAAAAAACAAATGAATTTATGAAATAAGGAAACATGATTCAGTCATCCAACTTGATTAATAAAGCACAAACTACCATAGTAAGAAATCCTGTCACAAAATGGGTAGTAAAAGAGAAGAAAAATTACCTTGTTACTCACTCATATCATATAACAAACAATGATGCAAAGTGGTACCTGGATAGAGGATGCTCTAGACATGTTACAAGTGACAAATCTCTCCTCACAAATTGTTCAAATCTTGATGACGGGATAGTCACCTATGGAGATGGAAGCACTGTTAGGGTAATAGGACAGGGAACTATCAAAAGAATGAATATGCTCAAAAATGAGAATGCCTTTTGCATAAAAGGATTGACACATAATCTTCTAAGTATTTCTCAAATATGTGACAACAAGCATATGGTTACATTCAACAAGCAAGAATGCGAGATCCTAGACCTATCAGGTAAACCAGTGATGAAGGGTTGTTGCACAAGTGACCACTACTATGTCATTAAAGGCAATGAAAAGGTTGATCCATATGCTTAGTAACATTTGAGCATGAAAAACATGTCCATGTCATGCATCTAGATCTAAATGGCTGTTGAAATGATGCAATTTTGATGATTTTTTGGATATATCTGAGGTCTTTCACCTCAATTTTTTTTGTGTATAAATATTGTGATGTTTATAATTTTGGATGGTACAACTTTTGTACAAATTTTGATGTTCTTACAAACTGATGTGAAAGTATACTGAGTTATACATATAAGGAAGATTGTTGAAAACTAGAGATAACATGTCCCATCTTTCTCCTCGATAAGTGAATCATTGAATCGAACGATTTGTCGATCTCATCAGAAAAGAATCGATCCCATTGATGAGCTCTTGAGAATCTGACAAGTTGGGTCGTTTGGTATGCCCTTGAATTGATCATCAATAACATCGATTAAGGTATATCAATACCATTGAAACCATGTTCGATGATAACGAAGTTTAACGCCTGATAAAAGGCGGACGAGCGGAAAAAATTTCATTTCATTACTTAAAGCTCGTTTTCTCTCACAGCTCATCTTCCTCAACCGTTCTACATGAATCTTCATCCGTGAGTCCTACAAGATCATCAAAATTCGGTAATACCTCATCTATTTCCTTAATCCTCAAGATTGCATCTTGTGTCTTCTGGTATTTCTAGATTATTGAGAGAAGTTCTGTTTATAAGATCATCAATTCATCAGATCTCACTCTCAGTGGTTACCGGTCAATGGGAAAGGACAAGGGAAAAACTTCTGGTCCTGGAGAATCCTCAAGATCCTCCAGACACTAAGTCCTTGCACTGAAGGAGAGGGCAAGGGTGTCTGATCATGGGACCTTAACATGCCAGCGAACCAGAAAAACATCGCGTGGTGGGTCTCAACATGACGTACCTATCCCTCCTCCTACTAGGGTAATCCTATTTTGATGAAATATACTGGAAGGAAGTTGTCCATGAATGGAAAATTAACAGAGATTGTCTAAAACCCTACAATATGGAACCTCTGTTAGCTGCAATTGATTGGCTGCCTCTTCTCGACTTTGGCTACCCATGTCATGCTGAAAGAACCTACAGCTTCTTTGCTTCCAGTCATTCTCCAGTCGCAGAACCTCCTTCTATCATTATCTTTGTTGGGGATATCGATGTAGAAATTACCCCTGAGTCTATTATAAGTATCTTTGGTCTCATCTTGTCTTCAGTTGGTCTCTCTGATTTGGACCTTGAAAATGCTGACACTCGATCTAAGGTCACGAGATTTCTTTGCTATGGTAGGGATATTCCTTGGTACCAAGGTAATTTGTTAAAAGCAAAATTTATGGAACCTAAGTATCAAGTTCTGCATGGCATCTTCACCACAAACATATACCCTAAGGGTACAAATCGTGCTGACCTCACTGGATTCATGACCATGGTTGTGTATTGTGTGGCAGCTGGGATCAAGATATGTCTTCCCACTGTGATCGTTCACCAGTTGGTATACACTATTCACACCTCTAAAGACGTCCATCTACCCTTCCCTTGGATTAATCATGTGTTATGTGATATGATTGGTCTTCCATTGATAAACGATCGGGAACTTCCTCTCCAACATTTCAACAAAATCACAATTAGAAAGATGGATTTGAAGTTTCATCAATATCCCGAAGATCAACCCAAGGAAGAGATTCATGAGGAAGGTGTAATGGGCGAAGGGGCTGCACAAGCCGAAGGAGCAGGAATGACCAAAGGTGACCCACTCACATCGCAGCAAGGTCTGTCTCCATCCGATCCTGTACAGGCAAAAAGATTCAAACTACATCAAGATTGGATTGGAATGACATTGCGAGAAGTCACTCAGATGAAGGAGATGATGAATGCAAGGTTCACTGTTCTAAAAAGATTGGTGTCTAGGGTGCAACAGTCGGTGCAACAACTGGTTGATTTGATAACATGCCGGTGTGATGATACAGTGTCGTCTTCATCAACAGCTCCACAATAATATCGATAGTTTTCATGCCATCACTTACACCAGATACCCATCTTAGCATATGGGCATGAATATCTTTTTGAATGCCCTGCGATCGTATGAGTGTATGTGATGGATAACTCACTTGGAAAGTCTAACAAGTTTTTTTTTTTTTTTTTTTAAGTTTGGATATCCTTTGCATGAGGAAAATACTTATCTTTTTGTTTGTCCATGGGTGGGCTAGATCTTTGTTTCTGTTATTTTGGGATGGATGTTGCATGACTGCCAAGCTTATGCAGTTCTTATTTTCGACATTTTTATTAACGGCTGGTTATAATTCATATATCCTTACTGTCATGTTTATCTAGTTTGCTTCGAACGATGATATCAACTGTGAATGTCTTCTCTTGCATATTCCCTGATTACTTTATGACGATCTATATGTCCATACTATTATTGTCTATTCAAATCACTGCTCTCCTTTATCCTGGTATGCCTAAATGTTTTCTCTAAGAGCTGTCATTATCTATAATACATCTGGCTATTACTAATTATGCTTTTTATCGATGTATTTGGTTTGTTTTGAACTATCTGGCTCTCTATTAGTTCTCCCATATCCTTATGCTTTAACTTCAGTCAACTGATACTGCTATATTGCCCTTTGCCAATGACTGACAAAAAGGGGGAGAACAAATCCCACCATGGAGGAAAATTGTGTGTATTTTTTGTTGATGGTGGTACAAGTGCTAAGGGGAGAAGCTGCAAGAAGACAGGGGGAGCAGCTACTGAATGATACAGTCGTATGTGTGTATGAACTCAATAGCTTTGTAAAATTGCGTAGAGTTCATGTACACACAATTTAGGGTGTTGTTCTAGACGTTGCTCTAGGGTGCTTTGTCACGTAATTGACAAAGGGGGAGATTGAAAGTGCCCTAGTTTGTCAATTAGCATGAGTGTTGAGTCAGCAAGACAAAGGAGCCCCATATGAAGATTGTTCAAGCACTTGCCTCAACCAGATGTGTGCTCGAACTCGTCACAGGTAAACCTTAGCCTCACATCCCATGTCTCAAAACATAAGGTATATAAAACCCTTAAAAATGGCTAAAACATCTTAGGGTTTAAGGTGAGAAAACTATTCTGTAAAATCAGAAAATTTTCTAACTTTTCTGCCTTTATTGATTTATCTACACGAGGTTCGATAAAATCGAACCCTGTTATCGATGTCCTTGAAACTCACTCAAAATTATCAAATTGAGGACTTCAAATGTCCAGCAAACACAAAGAACTTTGGACTAAATTATCGATGAATCGACGGATTATTCGATATCATCGAATTTTGAATATTGAGTCCATCAAGTCGACTCAATAAAATCAACAGATGGTCAGTTGTGTCCAAAATACTGCTAAGGAAAATCATGTGATTCTCGATATATCAAATAGATCCTCGATATCCTCAAAATTCAAACTTCGATGATATCGATAGACCTTTGATTATATCAAATTGGGACATAAATTTATCCAACAAGTTTTATGTTAAATCTTTCATGTATCGAGGATCACTCAGTAAAATAGATATTCAAATATCGATCATATCGAGATGTGTTCGATGTCATCGAAATAGGACACAAATCGTTCAACAAGCTTATAGGAAAATTCCTTAAAATTATTGATAAATTGACATCGTCATCGATATCATCGATTCTTAAATTTTGATGATATCGAGTGATGTTCGATCATATGTTACACCTATTTAGTTTCAAAGGCATCTTCTCTCACATTTTCAAATGTCGTGGAATTGAACCGTGTTTTGATGAAATTAGAGTTTAAAATCTGATGACATCGAAGCGTGTTCGATCCCCTCAACTAGTTCGCAAAAAGGTTCAAAAGCGTTTGACAGATTGAGTTTGAATCATCGAGCGGTCATTCGATGCTATCGAGTGTATACGCTCGATGATATCGAACTTTATAAAAAATTTGACTATTTTATATCCGTTGGAACTTTTTGCCTATTTAATGAGACCTTGCCTTTAGTTGTTGGTAGAGAAAATAGAGAGTACTTTTGAGTGTTTAAACCCAGATCATATACCCTAATCCTTTTCTCTCATAGGAGTTCATTCTCCAATCCACCCTCATCATTGACATTCAATAGAGTGGATTGGGGAATGAACTTTCGCATTCAAGGATCTTACAACTACCTTCTTAATGGAAAATCATTAAGACAAGATACCTTAAATGCATAGATGATTGGAATCACTCTATCTCCTTTATAGGAAAATATTTAATAGAGTAGGATTCCATCATAACCTTGACCCAACCCTTGCCTTACATTAGAGAATCATCAGTGTTGCAGTTCAAGGGAGCTGAAGATTCTTCTTCATCAACGGAGGAGATCTTCATCAACATGCTTAATGGGGCTCATCTACTTATTTGTAAGTCATTAGAGTCCATAGAACCCTTGTGATCATTCCTTTTATAGGATTGGGTCAAAGGTGCTTCTCACCCCTTTGAAGTCCTCATAGGAGGCCTCTGACGTGAGTGTACGTGGGGGTGTTATGTGTTGACCCTTGCTCTATGGAGAGCATAAACTTAGGTCCTTATGTAGGTCCTTGACCTGTGTGGTCTAAAATTTGGGTGTTGTGTGTCGACTCTTGCTCATGGGAGCATAAACTGGTAGGTTCCTTATGTGGATCCTTGGCTTGTGTGGCCTAAAATCTGGGTGTTGTGTATTGACCCTTGCTCCTATGTGGGGTATAAACTTGTGTCGTGGAGACACATTAGAGTCAGCCTAGAGTAGGTTGTACTAGTTTGAGGTGAACCTAATCTGAAACCTCCATTAGTGAGATTCAGTACACTCAAGGGTTGAATGTGTTCGCTGGAAGTGGAGTAGACATGTAGTAGACACCAGCTTTATGTGAAGCTATTGAAGTGCGAGTTCTGGTAGGAGGAAGTGAAGTTCCTCGGTCATGTGGTGACGAGGTAGGGTCTCACTATAAACCCCTCGAAGATCGATGTTGTGCGTCAATGGGGCCAGCCCACGAACGCATCCGAGATTTGTAGTTTTCTTAGTTTGGCTGGCTACTACCGATGTTTTATTGAGGAATTCTCTTGCATTGCAGCCTTGTTGACTAGGTTGACCTGGAAGGGTGCTGAGTTGGTGTGGATTGACACTTGTGAGTAGGCATTTAAGGAGCTAAAGGGCCGCCTCACGTCCACTCCTGTCCTCACTCTTCCCTCTGGGAGTGATAGATTTGTTGTATTTACCGATGCCTTGTGAGTTGGTTTGGGTGCTGTCTTGATGCAGTATGGAAAGCGGTGGCTTATGCGTCTCACTGTGACACCGGCTGAGGCTGAGCAGGAGTGTGCAAGCACCCTTCTCAAGGACTTGCAATGACACGATCCCCATGTTTTTAGGGCGAGCCAGACCCTACTGCAACAGAGATATGATGCTCCGAGGTGGGGAAGATATTTGACACCATGAGATATACAACCCACTAGCGAGTCCCATTAGCCGTATTTCTTCTCCAGGGTAAGGCTCAACATTGGTGGGTATCTGTCGCCTGATCGGTAGCAGCCGATTTTCTATGGACCTGGGAGGACTTTGTAAATCGATTTGACCGAAAGTTCTTTCCTGAGCGTGTGCACCAGTAGCGCACATTATAGTTTGAGACTTTGGTTTAGGGGGACATGACTATGTCCCAGTATGAGGCACGTTTTATAGCGCTATCAAGATTCGCAACGTATCTTGTTGATGATGAGGGGTGAAAGGCTCGCTATTTTGAGAAGGTTTATGTCTTGCTCTCAGGAGCCGTGTGATTGGACACATGCTTTCGACATTTGAGCAGGTTCTAGAGAGGGCCAAGATCTACGAGTTAGATTGGGCCGGTTTGTAGAGAGCCCATGACCAGAGGGGAGATCAGATGAGGAAGGAGCCCTCTTGTAGTTCCCACCATCAGCGTTGTTCACAGCAGTGGCACACGACCTGCCCAGCAATCCGAACACCAGTGGCACCCCAAGCACCACCTTTAGGACCGTTCAAAGGTACCTGCTTTAGATATGATAGGACAAGACATTGTGTGCATGAGTGTCCTCATCTACAGTAGTAGTAGTTGAAGGCACCGCATCCACCTTCGTGATAGCTACCATAGCATAGCAGCAGCAACAATCACAGCACCAGCCTCCGGGCCTCCCCCACAGCAGCAAAGGCAGCAGATCATGCCACTACAGTGGAAGCAGTAACAACAGATACCTCAGAGGGGACCTGTACTTTCTCAACAGGCCTAAGGCAGATTTTATGTCGCCTAGCAGGACCCTTAGTCATCAGGAGGGGTCGTCGAGGGTACTCTCTCTATTTCTGCATGTATAGCATGTGTATTGTTTGACTCTGGTACATCGCATTCCTTTGTGGTTGATGATTTTTGTCGATTGACCAGTTTGCCAATGGAGTCTACCCGCGAGGGTTTTTCAATATGGACGCCCTTGGAGAAGACTATAGTATTAGATTGATTTTGCTCATCTTACCCTGTTTCGATTGGGGATATCATTTTACCTGCCGATCTGTTCATATTGCCGATGTCTGAGTTTGATGTCATTCTGTGCATAGATTGGCAAACCGAGTACCACGTCATATTGGACTACTCCGTGAAATAATCACGTTCTATATAACTGGTGTACCAGAGTTTCAGTTTATTGTTGAGCCCAAAGGAGGATAACTTTCCTGCCTGTTGTCATGTGTTGTTGAGGAGTCAATTGCTTTGAGTATCGACCAGTTGCCGGTTGTTTGTGATTTTTCTGATGTGTTCTAGGAGATTTCGGGGGTCCTCATCGGCACACTGAGTTCCAGATTGATCTTGTGCCTATACCGTGCCTATTTCGAAGGCCCCATATCGTATGACACCATTGAAGTTGCGGGAACTATAGAAGCAATTGGACAAGTTGCATGAGTTAGGCTTTATCTGTCCGAGCAGTTCACCGTGAGGAGTGCTGGTACTCTTCGTGAAGTAGAAAGATGGCTCGTTGAGGCTTTGCGTAGATTACCGCGAGCTCAACAAGGTCACGATCAAGAATAAGTACCCATTTTCGAGGATTGATGATTTGTTTGATCAGCTACAGGAGGCACAGTTCTTTTCGAAGATAGACTTATGGTCCGGTTATCATCAAGTTCGGGTCCGAGATGAGGATATCCCAAAGACAGCCTTCAGGACGCACTATGGTCATTTTGAGTTCCAGGTTATATCCTTCAAACTGATCAATGCATCCATAATATTCATGCAGTTGATGAACGAGATTTTTCACCTGTATCTCTATCAGTTTGTTATGGTGTTCATTGACGACATTCTGATATATTCAACGACCCATGAGGAGCATGAGCGACATTTGGAGATTACCTTACAGACCCTTCGTGCACACCAGCTTTACGTGAAGCTGGAGAAGTGCGAGTTCTGGCAGGAGGAGGTGAAGTTCCTCTGTCATGTGGTGACGAGGTAGGGTGTTGCTGTAGACCTCTCGAAGATCGATGCTGTACGTGAGTGGGGCCAACCCACAATTGCTTTCGATATCTACAGTTTCCTTGGTTTGGCAAGCTACTATCGACGTTTTAATGAGGGATTCTCTCGCATTGCAGCCCCGTTGAACAGGTTGACCCGGAAGGGTGCCGAGTTGGTGTGGGAGACACTTATGAGCAAGCATTTATGGAGCTGAAGGATCGCCTCACGTCCGCTCCTATTCTCACTCTTTCCTCTAGGAGTGATGGATTTATTGTATTTACCGATGCCTCACGTGTTGGTTTGGGTGATGTCCTAATGCAGCACGGGAAACCGGTGGCTTATGCATCTTGCCAGCTCAAGGTCCATGAGCTGAACTACCCCATGCATGATTTGGAGCTAGCAGCAGTTGTCTTCGCACTGAAGGTGTGGAGGCACTATCTCTATGGGGTGAGGTTCGAGCTCTTCTCCAACCACAAGAGCTTAAAGTATCTGTTCTCTCAGTCCGAGCTGAACATGAGACAGAGGCGTTGGATGTAGCTCCTGAAGGACTATGATTTTGACCTCCAATACCACTCGGGCAAGGTGAACATGGTGGCAGATGCCCTCAGCCATCAGCCACGAGGCCTGGTGGCACACATGATGATTCAGGAGTGGAGGATGCTTGAGGATATAGCAGAGTATGACTTCAAGTTTGGTCTGCAGTATTCTATCCTTGAGCTATTGAACTTGTCGATTCAACCCTCTCTTGTCACAAGGGTGATCGAGGCTCAGTAGACAGATGAGTTATTACAGGATTACCAAGCATAGGCAGCATCTGAGAGTTAGTCAGACTAAAAGATTGGTTCTGATAGTGGACTTCACTTTGGAGGCCGATTATGTGTCCCGGATATTCCTGAGTTGCGCCTAGATCTTATGACCGAGGCACATCGATCGCAGTTCTCTATTCACCCTGGCTTGACGAAGACGTATCACGATATGAGGCGTCAGTATTATTGGTTAGGGATGAAGTGCCAGATGGCCAGTTTTGTAGTCGAGTGTGACACGTGCCAGCGTGTTAAGGCCGATCACCAGAGCCCCCTAATCTATTGCAGCCGTTGAGCATCTTGATGTGGAAGTGGGAGCACATATCTACCAATTTTATCATGGGTTTATCAAGGGCTTAGCGCAGTCATGACACCATCTGAGTTGTTGTGGACCATCTGATGAAGTCGGCACATTTTTTTATGATTCGTGAGACCTGGCATACAGACCGACTCACCAAGTTGTTTATTGATGAGATTGTGAGACTGCATGGCGTTCCAGTTTCAATCGTTTCTAACTGAGACCCGAGGTTCATGTCTCAGTTTTGGAGGAGCTTCCAGAGAGCGATGGAGACTAATTTACAGCTAGCACTGCATACCATCCGCAGACCGATGGCTAGACCGAGAGGGTTAACCAGATTCTTAAGGATATGCTTCGAACCTGTGCGATTGATTTCTCGGGTAGCTGGGACGAGCACCTGCGATTGGTTGAGTTCGTGTAAAAATGCAGCTATCAGGCGACCATTGGCATGATTACTTTTGAGACATTATATGGTAGACCGTGTAGATCTTTGAGTTGTTAGACCGAGGTTGGAGAGCGGCGTCTTTTAGGTTCTGAGCTTGTGCAGCAGACATTAGAGGCTATCGACATCATCAGGAAGAGGATACACACAACTTAGAGTCGATAGAAGAGTTTTGCTGATTGTCGGCGTCGTCCCTTGGATTTTACTATTGGGGACCATATGTATCTCAAGGTCTCACCTATGAAGGGTGTGGTTCATTTTGGTGTAAAGAGTAAGCTTGCCCCGAGATTCATAGGACCTTTCAAGATCACCAAGCGCATTGGGGCCATGGCTTATCGGCTTGTCTTGTCATCTAAGTTGTCTGGCGTCTACAATGTCTCTATGTTGAGGAAGTGTGGGTTAGACATCGTTCCCATTATTGATTGGCAGCCGTTGGAGGTTCGTGAGGATGCTTCTTATATTGAGTAGCTAGTTCGTATCCTCGATCGGAAGGAACAGGTCCTCAGAACCAAGGTCATTTCCTTGGTGAGGGTGCAATGGGATCATCATAGTATGGATGAGGCATCTTGGGAACGTGAGGCAGAGATTCGAGAGCGTTATCCCCATCTTTTCGATGTTTGATTGTATGATGTATTGTGCATTGATTATATATGATGTTATGTTTCATATTTCCTTATGAGTTATGATTAATTATGATGGTAGTATAAATTTCGAGGATAAAATTTTTATTAGGTGGGGAGAGCTGTAAGACCCGTATCCTAGTCCGTACTATTCCGTCGGCTTCTGTGGTCTTCTCGGTCAACTTTCAGTAACCTTTGACCTTTATCCGATGTTTGCATGTGACCCTGAGTTACACGCCGTCAACTCGAGTCGACTCAACCCGACACGTGTACCCTAGTGACCGCATCGTCGCCGCTGTTCTGATGTCATGTCTCACGCGCCAAGGCGATACCTAGGTCGGGAGATGTGGGCCCATGTTCAGTTCGAGGAAAACATCCCGTGTTATAAAACCCAAGAGAATCTCTACCGAATGTCACATTCATCAATCAATCAATCCCATCAAGGGTCAAGTACATGTTAAGTGCACATCACCTCACACCGATCCCCAAGCAACCCTATAAGTCAAAAAGTTCTTACACACCCTATACCTTTCTTACACAATCTACCCCTAAAGTTAAAAAGCTCTTATACATTCATCACTCACCATATCCATCACTCCATCACCCATCACTCTCTCTCCTTACAACCCTCTCTCTCTCTCATTTCTGAATACATTTTCTAAGCAAGCAAGAGAAACACACGTCCATGCATTCCAAGAGAGAATAGTGATTTTTTTTTGTGGCCCACTTTTCACGCCAAAATCCTTCATCCTAGCCATTCAACTCTCATCACCCTCCATCAAAGTGAAGCACAAGGAGACCGACATTCCGAAGGACCAAGAAGATCGAACGGTGGGTGCTTCTATAGGCTTAGATTTCATTTTTTAGATGAAGGGCTAAGTGAGGCCTACCGATTAATGGTATGGATCTTACCTTGATCCCCATGATCATTCCATGATGGGGCCATTCTCCATGGACCCCATCATGATATTTATTTTCCTTATATGGATAAGGTCATCTAGACCTTACATTTGGTGGAGAAAGGATCTCTACCGTTGATTTTTGATTTGATGGCGCATGTGTAATGAGACCCACTTGACGTATGATTTGCTTGTAAGGGAGGGCTTAAAGTGGCGGAGCCCTCCATCACACGTGTCCCACTCTCTCTCTCTCTCTCTCTCTCTCTCTCTCTCTCTCCCTCTCTTTTTCATTTCTTTTCATGTGATGATGTGGCTGTGTGGCCCACCCGGATGGACCCCACCATGAAGCATGCATTTCAGCCAAGCCATTTATAGGTGGGGCCCACTTTATATGTGTTGTATCCACACCACCCACCGTTTGGTGGCCCACCTAAGCAGGGCCCACCTCAATGCATGTGTTATGCCCAAACCGTCCAGGGTCTAGGGACTCTAGACGTGAATTAAAACACAAATATTAGCTTGTTTCAAAGCTTATTGGGTGGACAACTCATGCAGGCCCCACCTTGATGTATGTATTCAATCCACGCCGCTTATTCCATTCCTCAGCCCGTTTTAGGCGTTGAGCCGAAAAATGAAGTCAATCCAGTTTTTTGGCAGGCCATAGTACATAAAATCGTATTATTTTTATTGAAAACCAACCTTGATGTTCTACTCGCTGAAACATGCTGCATAGTGGGCTCATTTGGACAGTCTTGAGCCATGAAATGCAATGGTTGGGGTGGATTCTTCCGATATGGGCCCCATGTATGAAGAAACATGATAAAACATGATTTCCAAAAAAATAAAAAAATAAGGCAACGCCTGCTGCTGCATTTTGGCGAAAGGACAGCAGGGACTAATGGTCCCAGCTGTGGACCCCATCATGATGTGGGCTTATCATCCACACTGTTCATTTTGTGGGCCCCCTCCAAAAATCAGCCCTATCTAGAACTTAGGTGGCCCACATCACAGGAAACAGTGGGGTTGAACCATCTGCTATTGAAACCTTTTTGGGTCAGTGAAGTTTTGGGTCAATATGAAATTTGTGTTTCCTTTCATCCAGGTCAGCATGACCTTATCAACAGGTTGGAAGGTGATATAGACATTATGGTGGGCCCTACGTGGGACCCCAATGAGGTAGGCGTTCTCTCCACATCGTTCATCCTTATGGGACCCACCATGATGCATATGCTGCATCCAAACCGTTCAACCATTTTGGAAGCCCATTTTATGGCTGGGGCTAAAGAATGAGTCAGATCCCTAGTTCAAGTGGGCCCTCACCATGGAAAAATTGTGGGAACAGTGATATTCACCGTTTAAACGTCTTAAGGGCCACGGTAGTTCCATTCACTAACTGTGGGCCCTGTAGGATATTTTAACAGTGAAAATCATTGTCACTACTATATGGAGTGCGTTCTAGTTCATCTTTTGATATAATTCATTTATATATATATATATATATTACATCTTGATATATTTGTGGCCATTTGTTGAGGCCCACCTTAATATGAATGTAAGGCCCATGTTATGAGGGCCCATTGTGATTTATTCAAAGGCCCAGGGATTATGGCCCCTTGCAATGCACATAAGGCCCATTGATGCGGCCCACTTGATTTATAAAGGCCCATATGATGCAGCCCATTCGATGTATCTGAGGCCCATGGGTAGAGGCCGAATGAGATGTATATAGGTCCATTGCAATGTGTGATTCCACCATGGTATATATAATGATGTTTATGATGGGCCGTGCTTGGGAGCAATGATGGTTTGGCCCCCACATTGTAAGTACAATGTTGGTTAAATGTCCACATTGTAACTCTCCTTAAGGCCCATTGATAGGCCCATACTTGTTAATAGTCCATCACTTTATAACATGCTTAGTATAATTCCATGATTCATGCCCATACGCATCATATGTATGCTTGATATGAGGAATGTTTGGTCATAGCATAAGCCGGTTGGGCTGAGACATTTATGAGACTCCTTATGAGAAGGAGTTCCTCACATGATCGCGCAGTATGTGCTGGATTGCTGCATGATTTGACGGTGTGATTCATATATTTTGCATTTGTGTGTCATGATCATTGTATGCCTTAGTGACATTAGGGTTGTGACTCCAAAGGCACATCATTAATGGCCGTATCGGATACGGAAAATACTTGGTTCTAGCACTGTGGGCACTTAGGATGTCCTTGAGTGAGAGTCCCAGAACTTTTTAGTACTAGGAGCTGTTCCAATGTCTAGACCGAGTGGATATAAGAGCACCTGAGTGCCGAATACCAGTATGTCACGTCTTTGACTATGTCATGGTCGGTTAGAAGGGGGTGTGGCCTTATCCGCCCGAGTGAGGGGGCTATAAGCTAGGTTGAGTTTGACTAGCTCGCAAATGAGTCTGCTATTGACGAACTGGGTAGGTATTGGTAGACTACTGGTCAGACGGATAGTGAGATCTATTCTGCTCATCGGGCTATCGGTTAGGGAGGCAGCAGTCAGTGTGGAGTGTACTAGACCCCGGTGATATCCCCAAGAAGAACTGTACTGGTATGTGTACTTCACGAGTATTGAGATGCTTTCGTTGCACCTCGCATGTGACATTTGGCTACATAGGCCTCGCATCGAATGGCCTTGGTATGGCCGATAGCATTCATACCTTACTTTATATAGGTTTTTTTTACAGTTGATAGCATTCATGTACTTATTGCATATTTTCGCATTACTCTGATATTGTATACTTGGTGCTTGCCTTGCGCACACACTTACACCACCCTCTAAGCTTTTGTAAGTTTATGCACGACCGTTGCGTGCAAGTGGCATTGGACAGAAGCAACGCTAATGTAGGAGAGCACACTAGATTATTTTGGAGTTTTTGATCACCCTGTATTTTCCTTTCTGCATTGTACTTAAAGTTTTTGATATAGTGGATATGTGGTGATATTATTTTGTGACTTAGTTATGGTTGTGGTTATGCTCCATTATAAAAAAAATTATACTGAAAATCCTCCTTGTAGGATCCCAAGATCAGAATCTGGCATGTGAGTGCCAAGATTTGATAATGGGGCACAACGGAGGCTGTCGCACCGGATTTGACGATCAGAAATTTTGTGAGCCCGCTTTCCGAGTTTGGGGCATGACATGCTGTGTGTTGACACTTGCTCCTATGTGGGCATAAACTTGTGTCGTGGAGACACGTTAGAGTCAGTTAAGAGCAGGTTATACTGGTTTGAGGTAAACCTGATTTGAAACCTTCGTTAGTGAGATTCGGTACAGTCATGGGTTGAGTGCATCTGTCGGAAGTGGAGTAGACACGTAGTCGAACCACTATAAAAATGACTGCGTTCAAGATTGCGATTTACTTCTTCTGCTTATGTGATTTATCTAAATTTCTCATATTACATGAACACATGATTAACTGGAACTAAGTAAAATCACACTTCACACACAGTCACATCCATCATGAACAATGTTATACATCATGTTTATCTTTTGAATAATTATGTGATTGGATCCTCTATTTAGCTTGAAAACCATTAGAGTTATTTTGAAAGAAATCCTGATACTTGCATACTTATTCATGAAGGGTTGATAGGTTTTTTAAAGTATCATAAAATGTTAAAAAGTCCTATTCACCCCCCTTTAGGACATCTTGGCATATTCCCACTTCAACTCAAGCGGTCATTACCGTAATTTTAATTGGTATCAAAGCCTGGTCTCTCTTAAGGGTTTCACTGCCTAGAGAGTGATCTTAACTGAAGTTGGGAATATGGCCAAAGGAGAGGGCTCATCTATAATTAGACTTCCAATATTGGATGGATCAAATTATGCTTACTGGAAGGCTAGGATGCATTACTTTTTGAGATCTTTGGATCATGATGTTTGGGATATTGTTGAAAAAGGATATGTGCCACCAACCAAACAAATAGTACTTGGAAATGGCAAACTATCACCCAACCGAAATCTAAAGAAATGTGGACAACATTCGATAAAGAAAAACAAACGTCTATAGCTAAAGCAATGAATGCTACCTACTGTGCTGTGTCCCAAGAAGTCTTCAATCAAATCAGTATGTGTGGAATAGCCAAAGAAGCATGGGACTTGTTGGAAATAACCCATGAGGGAACGAGCACAATGAAAAGATCCAAACTATAACTCCTAACATCACAATTTAAAAGTCTCAGAATGGAAGAGCATGAGACCTTCAGGGAGTTTTTCACAAAACTAAACATCATTTGTAACTCCATGGGTGGGTTAGGTGAAA
Source organism: Magnolia kwangsiensis (assembly GCA_037074715.1). Classification (NCBI taxonomy): domain Eukaryota; kingdom Viridiplantae; phylum Streptophyta; class Magnoliopsida; order Magnoliales; family Magnoliaceae; genus Magnolia; species Magnolia kwangsiensis. The sequence continues at coordinate 58,953,783 of CM073579.1, forward strand.
AAGTTCCAGTCCCAAAAATTTGTAGGAAAATTCTAAAATTCCTACCAGAACGATTTAAGTCAAAAGTCACATCTATCGAAGAATGTAGAAACATGGATGAAATAAAAGTAGAAGAACTTGTAGGTTCCCTACAAACATTTGAACCACACTTCAAGCAAACTCCTAAACCCAAAAATACTGTCCTCAAAACTTCAAAGAATACTTTAAATAAGGAAGATGAAAGTGAAAGGGAGAATGAAGAGGATGAAGTGTCTTTGTTGGTTCAACGATTCAAAAAATTCTTTCATAAAAATTGTGGGCGACCATTCAAAGGAAGATAATTGGATAACAAACATTTTACAGGTAAATTTGATAAAAATTCCAAGGAACCACAATGCTACACCTGTCGAAAGTTTGGACATCTGTCCACTGAATGCCCAAATAGGAAAACCAAAGGAAAGGCAATAACAGGCACATGAGATGATACTGATGAGTCAAAATCAGAATATAGTGGCTCAGAGAGTGATGGAGACCAAAAATCCTTGAAAATTCTCATGGTCTCTATAGCCTCCATCATTCCCATAGAAACTGAGAAAATCCAAGAACCTCAAGCCAGTGAGTCATTTCCATCTAACAATGAGGAAATAGAGAATGAAGAAGAAGAAAAGGATAAGCCACAGGATGACTATAATCAACTCTACATCCATAGCATCAATATCCTTAAAAGACTTGGGATAAGTGAAAAAAAAATAAATTGCTACAAATAGATTTAGACAAAACATTAGAAATCAATACACACTTGATTAATGACCTACAACAATACTACTCAAAAAATGATAGGCTTGAAAGAATCAATACCTTTCTCAAATCTGAGTTTGAAAAAATGAACAAATAGATTGAACTATTGAAAGATAAAAACATGCATCTTCAAAACGAAAATCACACATTCAGGTTTGATGTAGAGGAATCTAGAAAATCTGTTGAACTAAATTATAAATTTTCCTAGAGTAGTGAAAAATTAGAAAAACTCTTAGGAATGGGAAGACCTGGGAAAGATAAGAGTGGATTAGGATATGACAGTCAAAATCCAAAAATGCAACACCAACTTTTGAGATATCAGATGCATCAAGAAGTAAAACAAGAACTACTCCTGTTTGTCATTCATGTGGAGATTCTGGTCATTATAAATTTGAATGCATGTCTCCTAGGAGGACTCAACTCAATTTTGGTCAAAATCATATTGGTAAATATGGACCAACTAGAAGAATAATACAAAATGTCAAGAGTCCAACTAGGAATATGGCTAGAGGTGATACACAACTATCACCACCAAGAATGACTAAGAGAATGAATGAGCTATTGGATTAGGTGGCTGAACTAAATCAAAAAACAAATGAATTTATGAAACAAGGAAACATGATTCAGTCACCCAACTTGATTAATAATGCACAAACTATTATAGTAAGAAATCCTGTCACAAAATGGGTAGTAAAAGAGAAGAAAATTTTCCTTGTTTCTCACTCAAATCATACAACAGGCGATGATGCTAAGTGGTACCTGGATATCAGATGCTCTAGACATGTCACGGGTAACAAATCTCTCCTCACAAATTATTCAAATATAGATGATGGGATAGTCGCCTATGGAGATGGAAGCACTGCTAAGGTAATAGGACAGAGAACTATCAAAGGAATGAATATGCTAAAAAATGAGAATGCCTTTTACATAAAAGGATTGACACATAATCTTCTAAGCATTTCTCAAATATGTGACAACGAGCATATGGTTACATTCAAGATCCTAGACCTATCAGGTAAACCAGTGATGAAGGGTTATCGCACAAGTGACTACTGCTATGTCATTGAAGGCAATGGAAAGGTTGATCCATATGTTTAGTAACATTTGAGTAAGGAAAACCTGTTCATGTCATGCATCTAGATCTGGATGGATGTTGAAATGATGCAATTTTGATGATTTTTTTTTTACATATCTGAGGTCTTTCACCTCATTATTTTTTTGTGTGTAATTATTCTGATGTTTATAATTTTGGATGGTACAACTTTTGTACAAATTTTGATGCGCATACAGACTGATGTGAAAGTATACTGAGTTATATGTATAAGGAAGATTATTGAAAACTGGAGATAACATGTCCCATCTTTCTCCTTGATAAGTGAATCATTGAATCGAACGATTCGTCAATCTCATCGGAAAAGAATCGATCCCATCGATGAGTTCTTGAGAGTTTGAAAAGTTGGGTCACTTGGTATGCCCTCGAACTGATCATTGATAACATCGATTAAGGTATATCATATCATCGAAACCATGTTCGATGATATCGAAGTTTACCACCTAATAAAAGGCAGACAAGCGGGAAAATTTTCTTGTCATTACTTAAAGCTCATTTTCTCTCCATTGCTCATCTTCCTTAGCCGTTTTACATGAATCTTCATCTGTGAGTCCTACAAGATCATCAAAATTCAGTAATACCTCATCTATTTCCTTAATCTTCAAGATTGCATCTTGTGTCTTTTGGTATTTCTAGATTATTGAGAGAAGTTCTGTCTATAAGATCATCAAATCATCAGATCTCACTCTCAGTGGTTACCAGTCAATGGGAAAGGACAAGGGAAAAACTTCTGGTCCTAGAGAATCCTCAAGATCCTCTAGACATAAAGTATTTGCACTGAAGGAGAGGGTAAGGGTATCTAATCTTGGGACCCCATCATGCCAGTGAACCAGAAAAACATCGGGTAGTGGGTCTCAACATGACGTACCTATCCCTCCTGCTAGTAGATCCTGTTCTGATGAAATATACTGGAAGGAAGTTGTTCATGAATGGAAAATTGATAAGGATTGTCTTAAACCCTACAATTTGGAACCTCTGTTAGCTGCAATTGATTGGCTGCCTCTTCTCAACTTTGGTGGCCCATGTCATGCTGAAAGAACCTATAGCCTCTTTGCTTCCAGCCATTCTCTAGTCGCAGAACCTCCTTCTATCACTGCCTCTGTTGGGGATATCAACGTAGAAATTACCCCTGAGTCTATTGCAAGCATCTTTGGTCTCACCTTGTCTTCAGTTGGTCTCTTTGATTTGGACCTTGAAAATGTTGACACTCGATCTAAGGTCACGAGATTTCTTTACTATGGTAGGGATATTCCTTGGTAGCAAGGTAATTCGTTAAAAGAAAAATTTATGGAACCTAAGTATCGAGTTCTGCATGGCATCTTCGCCACAAACGTATACCCTAAGGGTACAAATCGTGCTGACTTCACTGGATTCATGGCCATGGTTGTGTATTGGGTGGCAGATGGGATTAAGATATGTCTTCCCACTATGATTTTTCACCAGTTGGTATACACTATTCACACCTCTAGAGACGTCCATCTACCCTTCCCTCGAATTAGTCACGTGCTATGTGATATGATTGGTCTTCCATTGACAAATGATCGAGAACTTCCTCTCTAACATTTCAACAAAATCAACATTAGAAAGATGGATTTGAAGTTTCATCAATATCCTGAAGATCAACCCGAAGAAGAGATTCATGAGGAAGGTGTAATGGGCGAAGGGGCTACATAAGTCGAAGGAGCAGGAATGACCAAAGGTCACCCACTCACATTGTAGTAAGCTCCGTCTCCATCCGACCTTGTGTAGGCAAAAAGATTCAAACTACATCAAGATTAGATTAGAACGACATTGTGAGAAGTCACTCAGATGAAGGAGACGATGAATGCAAGGTTCACTGTTGTGACAAGATTGGTGGCCAGGGTGCAACAGTCGGTGCAGTAACTGGTTGATTTGATAACATGCCAGCATGATGATACAGCGCCGTCTTCATCAGCCCATCCACCATAGTAACGATAGTTTTCATGCCATCACATACACCAGATACTCATCTTAGCGTATGGGCATGTATATCTTTTTGAATGCCCTACGATCGTATGAGTGTATGTGATGGATAACTCACTTGAAAAGTCTAACAAGTTGTTTAAAAAAAAAAAAAAAGTTTTGATATCCTTTGCGTGAGGAAAATACTAATCTTTTTGTTTGCCCATGGGTGGGTTAGATCTTTGTTTCTGTTATTTTGGGATGGATGTTGCATGACTGCCAAGCTTGTGCAGTTCTTATTTTGGACATTTTTGTTAATGACTGGTTATGATTCATATATCCTTACTACCATGTTTATCTGGTTTGCTTCGAATGATGATATCAACTGTGAATGCCTTCTCCTGCATATTCCCTGATTGGTTTGTGATGTATGATCTTTATGTCCATACTATTATTGTCTGTTCAAATCACTGCTCTCCTTTGTCCTGTTATGCCTAAATGTTTTCTCTAAGAGCTATCATTTCTGTATTACATCTGGCTATTACTAATTATGCTTGTTATCGATGTATTTGGTTTGCTTTGAACTATCTGGCTCTCTATTGGTTCTCTCATATCCTTATGCCTTAACTTTAGTCAACTGATATTGCCATATTGCCCATTGTCAATGACTAACAAAAAGGGGGAGAACAAATCCCACCATAGAGGAAAATTGTGTGTATTTTTTTGTTAATGTTGGTATAGGTGCTAGGAGGAGCAGCTGCAAGAAGACAAGGGGAGCAGCTACTAAATGATACAGTCGTATGTGTGTGTGAACTCATTAGCTTTGTAAAATTATGTAAAGTTCATGTACATGCAATTTAGGGTCTTGGTCTAGACGTTGTTCTAGGGTGTTTTGTCACGTAATTGACAAAGGGGGAGATTGAAAGTGCCCTGGTTTGTTAATTAGATGAGTATTGAGTCAGCAAGATAAAGGAGCCCCATATGAAGATTGTTCTAGCATCTGCCTTAATTGGATGTGTGCTCGAACTCGTCACAGGTAAACTTTAGCCTCACATCCCATGTCCCAAAACACAAGGTATATAAAACCCTTAAAAATGTATAAAAAATCTTAGGGTTTAAGGTGAGAAAACTATTCTGTAAAATCTAGAAAATTTCTAAGTTTTCTGCCTTTATCGATTTATCGACACGAGGTTCGACGAATTTGAACCCTGTTATCGATGTCCTCGAAACTCACTCAATATTATCGAATTGAGGACTTTAGATGTCCAATAAACACAAAGAACTCTTAACTAAATTATCGAAGAATCGATGGACTGTTCGATATCATTGAATTTTGAATCTCGAATCCATCGAGTCGACTCGATAAAATCGACAGATGGTCAGTTGTGTTCAAAATACTGCTAAGGCAAATCACGTGATTCTCGATTTATCAAAGAGATCCTTGATATCCTCAAAATTCAAACTTCGATGATATCGATCGACCTTCGATTATATCGGATTGAGACACAAATTTATCTATCAAGTTTTCATGTTAAATCTTTCATGTATCGAGGATCACTCGATAAAATAGATATTCAAATATCGATCATATCGAGATATGGTCGATGTCATCGAAACAGGACACAAATCGTCCAACAAGCTTGTAGGAAAACTCCTTGGAATTATCGATGAAACAACACTGTCATCGATATCATCAATTTTTAAATTCCGATGATATCGTGTGATTCTCGATCATATCTTACACTTGTTTATTTTCAAAAGGCATCTGCTCTCACATTTTCAAATGTCGTGGAATCGATCCGTGTTTCAATGAAATCGGAGTCCGAAATCCGATGACATCGAAGCGTGTTCGATCCCCTCGACCAGTTGGAAAAAAGGTTCAAAAGCGTTTGATAGATTAAGTTCGTATCATCGAGCGGCCATTCGATGCTATCAAGAGTATACGCTTGATGATATCGAACCCTACTCGATTATATCGAACTCTGTAAAAAATATGACTGTTTTATATCTGTTGGAACTTTTTACCTATTTAATGAGAGCTTACCTTTGGTTGTTGGTAGAGAAAATAGTGAGTGCTTTTGAGTGTTTAAACTCAGATGATATACCCTAAGCCTTTTCTCTCATAGGAGTTCATTCTCCAATCTACCCTCATCATTGACATTCAATAGAGTGGATTGGGGAATGAACTTCCACATTCAAGGATCTTACAGTTACCTTCTTAATGGAAAATTATTAAGACAAGATACCTTAAATGCATAGATGATTGGAATCGCTCAGTCTTCTTTATAGGAAAATATTTAATAGAGTCGGATTCCATCATAACCTTGACCCAACCCGTTGTCTTACATTGGAGCATCATCTGTGTTACGGTTCAAGGGAGCTGAAGATTCTTCATCATCAAAGGAGAAGATCTTCATCAACGTGCTTAATGGGGCTCATCTACTTATTTGTAAGTCATTAGAGTCCAGAGAACCCTTATGATCATTCCTTTTGTAGAATTGGGTCAAAGGTGTTTCTTACCTCTTTGAAGTCCTCATAAGAGGCCTCTGACAGGAATGTACGTGGGGGTGCTGTGTGTTGACCCTTGCTCTGTGGAGAGCATAAACTTAGGTCCTTGACCTATGTGGTCTAAAATTTGGGTGCTGTGTGTCAACCCTTGCTCATGGGAGCCTAAACTGGTAGGTTTCTTATGTGGATCTTTAGCTTGTCTGGCCTAAAATCTGGGTGTTGTGTGTTGACTCTTGCTCCTATGTGGGGCATAAACATATGTCGTGGAGACACATTAGAGTCATTCTAGAGTAGGTTGTACTAGTTTGAGGTGAACCTGATTTTAAACCTCCATTAGTGAGATCCGGTACACTCAAGGTTTGAATGCTTTTGCTGGAAGTGGAGTAGACACGTAGTCGAACCACTATAAAAACGGCTGTGTTTGAGATTGCGATTTACTTCTTCGGCTTATGTGATTTCTATAAATGTTCTCATATTGCATGAACACATGATTATCTGGAACTAAGTAGAATCACACTTCACACACAATCACATCCATCACGAACTATGTTGTGCATCTTATTTATCTTTTGAATAATTATGTGATTGGATCCTCTATTTGGCTTGGAAGCCATTAGAGTTATTTTGAAAGAAATCCTAATACTTGCATACTTATTCAAGATAGAGTTGATAGGTTTTTTAAAGTATCATAAAATATTAAAAAGTCCTATTCATCCCCCTCTAGGACATCTTGACATATTCCCACTTCAACTCAAGCAGTCATTACCATAATTTCAGCATCTCGAGATTACCTTGCAGAACCTCTGCACATATCAGATCTACGCGAAGCTGGATAAGTGCGAGTTCCAGTAGGAGGAGGTGAAGTTCCTCGATCATGTGCTAACGAGGCAGGGTATCGCAATGGACCCCTCGAAGATTGATGCATTACATCAGTGGAGCTAGCCCACGAATGTATCTTAGATCCGCAGTTTCCTTAGTTTGGCAGTGTCACACCTTAAACTCAGAAACTAGGCTCATAGAATTTCGATCACCGAATCCAGTGCTGACAGCCTCTGTAGTGCCCCATTCTCAGCTCCTTGCACCCATATGCCATATTCTAATCCTGGGATCCTACAAGGAAAATTTTTAATATATATATATATATATATATATATATATATATATATATATATATATATATATATAATGGAGCATAACCACAAGCATAACCAAGTCACAAAACAACATCACCACATATCCACTGTATCAGAAATTTTGAGTACAATGTGGAAAGGAAAATACAAGGTGATTAAAAAGCTCCAAAATAATCTTTCATGTACTCTTGCCTCAGTGCTCTGCGATCTAACGCCACATGCACGCAAGGGTCGTGCATAAGCTTATGAAAAGCTTAGAGGGTGGTGTAAGTGTGTGGGCAAGGCAAGTGCTAATTATGCAATATTAGAGTAATATAAAAATATGCTAGTAAGTCCATGAATACTATCAACCATGCCAAAGCTAGGCGATTCAAGACATGTGTAAGGCTCGTATCCTAGACCGTACCGTTCCGTATGCTTTTGCAGTCCTCCTGGTCTAATTCTGACAACCCACAACCTATAATCAGTATTTACGCACAACCCTGAGTTATATCCCTTATTCCAGAGTCAGTTCAACCTGAGACTTGTACCCTAACGACTGCGCCATCGCCGCGGTTCCGATACCGCGTCTCGCTCGCTAAGGTGATACCCAGACCAGGAGATGTGGGCCCGATTTCAATTCGAGGAAAACACCGCGCATTTACTAAACCGAAGAGAACATGTCCCATTAATCCTATCAATCAAGTACATATCCCATCCCCAAAAGTAATCCCTAAAGTCAACTCTCTCTCCCTCCACCCATACATGTCAAGTACACACCTATCACTCACCCATCTCTCTCTCTTACAACCTCTCTCTCTCATCTCTCTCTCATTCTCCCAAGCAACCCAACGTCCAAGTATTCTATGGGAGAAGAGGAAAAACTAGTGTGGCCCCCCTTCCTACCACTCAATCCCACCATCCTAAGTCCATTTCCACCATTGAAATTATTCCTTTGGAGCTCTAGCATGCATTGGCAGAAGGAAGAAGAGATCTAAGGTGGGTGCTTTCTTAGGGTTAGATTTATATGTTTTTGCTTGGATTTAATGATTTGAGGGCCCACTTGTGGTGGGACCCATCTTGATGTATGCATTATATCATGGAAGAGCTCATAATGGCAGACCTCCTCTCTTCATCACCGTTCTATCTCTCTCCCTCTCTCTCTCTCTTTTGATGTGTGTGGCCCACCATGATGAATGTATTTTATCCATGTTGCTGTCCATCCAGGGACCCACCTTGCTGCTCATTTTTCAATTGGGCCTAACCGTGTTATATTTGTTTCATCCACACTATCCAGATTGTTCTGGACGGTGCTGAACCATTTGCACGATACTGTGGGGCCCTGATGTATGTATTTTAACCACACCATCCATCTATTGTAGGACGGTAGGACCCAACTGTATGTGTGGGGTCTCCACCATCCAGACATGGCATGTGGACCCACCAGATGTATATCTAACCTTTCATCTGCTGGGGCTACACAACAGTTGCTGTGATTGACGTCAGCAAGTTCTGTGGTCCCACCGTGAAGTATGTTTTATATCCAACCGTCCATCATCTGTTGGACGAGGGTTGGACACTGGTGGGCCACCCACGTGGCACCACACTATGATATATGTATTTTATCTTGGTCGTTCACTATCTAGATGGTGCTGGACGTGGATGCTAGCTCGGTATGTGTGTGATATCCAGACCATCCATTCATGAGGGGCCTGCTATGATGCACGTGTGACACTCCTTGCCACATGTGTGGAGCCCACCTTGAAGTATGTGTTTATCTTAACCGTCCAAATGGTGAGACCCACTACTATGATGACGTCACGTCCTATGGGATCGATATCCACAGCTGTCCACTTGTTTTGCCAGTATGGGACCCTCCTTGGTTGTATGTATTGTATATCCACCACCGATCCATTTTGACATGGCCCACATCTGTTGGACTAAATCCACACCGTCCGTCCAGATGGTGGACCACCACGTGGACCCATCTGGTAATCAGATTGGCAAGTATACCTCCACCAGCAGCTTCCTACTGCTATACCACGTCAGCAAGTGGTGTGGGACCACCTCAATGTACGTGTTTCATCCCTCCTAAGGGACGCACGTGAGATGTAAGTGTTTTATCCCAATTATCCATTGTTCTGGGCGGTGGGACACTACAGTGATATATCAATTTTGATCCACACCATTCAGTCTAGCGTGGACAGTGGGCCCCATCGTAATGATGTGTTGTATATTCACGTCGTCTGTCCAGCTGGGGCACTGTGTATGTATTCTAGCCATGCCGTCCATCTGTATGTGGGACCGGCCATGATGTAAGTGTTTCATCCATGCCCTCCCCATGTGTTGGATGTGGACCCTATACACATGGTCCACCTTGATGTATGATTTAATCCACATCGTCCATCAGGTTGGGACGGTGGGGACTCCACTATGATATGTTTTATATCCTAACCATCTAGATCATATAGGGCTTGCCTCGATGTATCTTTTATCCACACTGTTCATGGGACGTGTGACCCACCTGATGTATGCATTCTATATCCACGATGAGTATCTGGTGGGGCCCATTTGTTGCATGTGTGGGGCCCACCTATTGTGCATTAGTGCGGCCCATTGATGCGGCCCACTTGATGTATATGAGGCCCACTGGTATGGCCCATTGATGTGGCCCACTTGATGTATATGAGGCCCATTGGTGTGGCCCATTGATACGACCCACTAGATGTATATGATGCCCATTGGTGTGGCCCATTGGTGCGGCCCATTGATGCAGCCCACTTGATGTATATGAGGCCCATTGGTATGGCTCATTGATGCATCCCACTTGATGTATACGAGGCCCATTAGTGCATCCCTTTGTGTACTCCATAGTGATATATGTTAAGCCTATGTCATGCGGCCCATTGTGATGTGTATTAGGCCCATGTCATGCGGCCCATTGTGATGTGCATTAGGCCCATGTCATGCGGCCCATCGTGATATGTATTAGGCCCATGTGATGCGGCCCACTTGATATATGAGACCCTTGTGTAAGGCCCATTGAGATTGTATGTGGCCCACTATGTTGTGTATTAGGCCCATGTGATGTGGCCCACTTGATATATGAGACCCTTGTATAAGGCCCATTGAGATTGTATGTGGCCCACTATGTTGTGTATGAGGCCCTTATTGAGGCTATGGGACCATTATATGTTTAGCTCTGTGAGGGCCACTTCTTGGAAGTAATGTTGGTTGAATGTACACATTGATGGGCAATGATGGTTAAATGTCAACATTTTGACCTTCCCTTATGTGAGAGCCCATACTGTTTCGTAGGCTTCCACGATCCTTCTGGTCAAATTCTGGCGATTCACGATCTATTATTGGTAGTTGTGCGCAACCTTGAGTCATGTCCCATATTCCAAAGTGGGATCAACCTGAGACTTGTACCCTAGCGATCGTGATATCACTGCGGTTTCGATATCGCGTATTTTGCACTAAGACAATACCCAGGCCAGGAGATGTGGGCCCGCGTTTAGTTTGAGGATAAACGTTGTGCATTGCAATCCCTAAAAAACATCACATTAATCAAGTACACATCACTCCCATCACTTACACCCATCCCTAAGTACAACCACCCCCCTTCAACTCAACTCTTCCTCTTACATAAGTACTCTCATCACTCACATCTCTCACCTATCACCTCTCTCTCTCATTTCTCTCTCATTTTCCTCCCAAGTTCCATGAGAGCAACTCCTGTCCAAGCTCCATGGGAGAAAGCTAGTGTGGCGCGTGATGTATATATCTTATTCCACGTTGTCCATTTTTGTGAAACCCACTAGTAGTATAGCTGATGTACTAACGACAACAAGCTTTGTGGGCCCCACCAACTATCTAACTGCTAAGTTGGCGTCAACTATTTGTGTGGTCCGGTCTTGAGGTATGAATATCCTCACCGTCAAGATTGCTGTATGGTGGGATCCCTGTTGATGTGTTTTTTATATCCAAACCATCCATCCACATGGTTTCATGTGGGACCCACAGGGCCTTATCCAGGCTGTCCGTTGAATATCAGGACAAGGGGTCATCTTGAGGATGGGCTTCATCCGACCGTCCATCAATAAACATCCAGAGCTACCGATTAAATGATATATAAACATGTATATATAATATATAATATGTGTCACGTCCCAAACTCAGAAACCGGGCTCACAAAATTCCTGATCACCTAATCCGACGCCGACAGCCTCCGTAGTACCCCATTCTCAGCTCTCAGCACCCATTCTCTAAGTTTCGATCCTGGAATGCTACGAGGAGGATTTTCAACATCAGTTTGATTTGTAATAAGCAAAACTAAAGGCATAGCGCACAAACAATAACTAAAAACTCCATCACATTTCCACTATGATCAAAACTTTACAAGTATAAAGCGCAAAAAGGGAAATACAATGATGATGAATAAAAAGCTCCAAGATGATCTGCTAAGCGCTCCTGCCTTAATGTTGTTACGGTCCAACGTCACCTGCATGCAACGGTCGTGCATAAGCTTATGAAAAGCTCAAAGGGTGGTGAAAGTGTGTGCACAATATAGCAATATAATTTTGTAATATCAGAGTAATGTGGAATATGCTGATGAATTCATGAATACTATTGGCCGTACCAAGGCCATGTGATGCAAGGCATGAATGATATTGGCCATACTAAGTCCATGCGATGTGAGATGCAACTCAAGCATTCAAATCCTCATCTACGTCCATATATCAATACAGCTCAACTTTAGAATATCACCGGGGTCTAATACACTCCCACCAGATTACCGCCCCATCACGCATAACAAGGTGAGTGGAATAGACCTCACTATCCGCCTTCCAATATCAAGCTCAGCTTATCGATAGCGGACCCATTCCTTGAGCTAGTCAAACTCAGCCTAGCTTTTCCCTCTCCTCTCAGGAGGGTAAGACCGTACCCCCTCCCAACCGACCACGACACAGTGAAAAGTGCGGCCTTCTTGTAATCGATACTCGGTGCTCATGCACTCACTCGGTCTAGACGTTGGAGAAACCTCTGGGTACCATAAGGGTTTAGGAACTTTCACCCAATGATATCTATAACACCCCATGTAGAACAAGATTTTTGATATCCAATCATGTCAAGCATGATATGCTTGTGGAGACTATGACCTTAATGTCACTAAGGTGTACAATATACATGTCACATAATGCGAGATGCTTGAATCATGCAATCCAGTCATACAGTAATCATGTGCGTACCCCACGCTTATGTGGGTATCTCCCTTCACCAGGGAGTCCTATAACAATCTTCTCAATGGCGTGTGATATGATCAATCACTCATCTCATCACAAGAATGCAGATGATGCGTATGGGCATGTATTATGATGTTATATTGTCACATACTCATAATCAGTATCGATAGCTGACATCAGCCTCAATAATCGACACTGATAATCAGCATCGATAATCAGGGTCGATAATCGGCACCAATAATCAATATCGATAATCGACACCGACAATCAGCATATATAAGCAAGGTGGGGTCCATAGATGATCAATCAATTAATTATAGTATAAATATGGCACTTGGTCGTGGTTATATCACATCTGGTAACATGGAGTTATCTGCCTACGGTGAATGGGGCCCACTTATTTGGTTTAACCTATGAAGAGAATGGGCCTAACAAGTAAGGGAAGGTCACAATGAGGACATCTAACCATTATTGCCCCTCAATGTGGACATTTAACCAACATTGCTCCCAAGGGGTGGTCTACATAAGGAATTCAATAAACAATGTAACGGCCACACACATACATTACATTGGGCCTCGCTCATGGGCCTCACATACATCGCATCGGGTTTCCTACAAGGGGCCTCCACTGTACCACAATGGGCCACGCCCACGGGCCTTGAATACATCACAATGGGCCTCACCCATGGGCCTTGAATACATTTTCATGGGCCTCGTCCATAGGCCTCATATATCAAGTGGGCTACACTAATGGGCCCAATACACGTCACAAGGGCCGCATGGCATGGACCTAACCTTCATCAAGTGGGCGGCACCATCTACACCATTCATCTATTCTTAGGGTTCATTTTAGAGTATTAAAAAATATTTAAATCATGTGGACTGCACTCCAATTAACAGTGGTGATAATGATTCCCAGCATTAGAATTCTCAAGGCCCACCATAACATTTATTTTCCATCCAATCTATTCATGAGGTCACACAGACCTGAATTAAGATGAGAAAATAAATTTCAAATTGATCCAGAACTGCTGTGACCCCAAGAAGGGTTTCAATGGTGGACGTTCACTTAACACTATTTTCTGCAGTGTGGTCCACTTGATATTAGATCTATCTCATTTTAGTCTCAAGCCTTAAAGTGACTCGCCCTTTGGATGGACGATTTGGATGTAACACATACATCAAGCATGGGCCCACCATCAGAATGGATGGACGGCTTATGTAAACACATACAACATGTGGGACCTGCACTTGCTGATGTTAAGAGAACCGCCATGTAGCTACTCCATGTGTAGCTTGCTACCTCCTTTGTAAAGCAAAGGTGGGTCCTACGTAGGGCCCACCCTCATGTATTGTATATAAAATATATAATATATATAACTGCTATTGTGCAGCTTTATACATAATAACAGCAAGAGGTGGGTCCCACATAGGGCCCACCTTCATGAATATATATATATATATATATATACATTATAATAGTGTAATGTCCAGGCCTTTGGACGGCTTGGACCGTCACCTACATATCAAGGAGGGCCCCACACGTGGGGTGGGTCCTACCATCCAAGGACGGTGGATATCACACACAACTGATGGTGTGGCCATCAAAATGAGTGGACGGCATGGATAGGTCCCACAGGTCCCACTATCACTCACACTTCACTGGCAGCCACCCTCACTAGGGAATCATACTAGGACCTCAATAGTGAAACAAGGTATATTTCACTCGGCCTACCACTGTAGCTATGGATGGGTGTGGATAAACACATCAAGGAGGGCCCCACACGGACGTGGGTCCCACCGTCCAGGTGTAGTAGACGGTTTGGATAAAGCACATGCACTATGGTGTGGCCCATAAAAGGGATGGAGGACATGGATGGGTTCCATGGACCCCACTATCAGCCCACACTTCCTAGTTTAGCACACCCACGTCAGTCCACACTTCCCTGTTAGCACACACCCAGCGTCAGTACACCTCCACTGGTGATGGACGGTGTGGGTATGCACCTCATCAAGGTGGGTTCCACATGGACCACCTGTTTTGGATCAATCTAATATTTGTGTTTCCCTTTCATCCAGGCCTGTGTGACCGCCAGTCATGCAAGCCTCAAAAAGGGATCAAGGTGGCCCATTATTTGGATGACATGGGTAAAACACACATATCATAGGTGGGCCATGATCATAGAGAGAGAGAAAGATCAGAGATAACGGAGGGGCCCTACCACAATGGGCCCCTCTTGGACACAAGTATACATTAAAGTGGGTCCCACCATTTGTGGCCCTTAAATCACAAGACAAATAGATAACAAAAAGAGAAAATTTGGGTCTAAGATCACCCACCATCCACTTCTTCTTGCTCCCTAGGCTTCCTTTGCTCCTTAGCTTCAATCTTAACGGAAGAGATGAAGTTTAGATGGTTGAGATAGGAGATGAGAGGGTAGGAAGTGGGCCACACATAAAGCTCTCATAGGGGTTAGAAATGTTTGGACATGTGGTGTTTTTGGTTGCTTAGAATTGAGCTTGAGAAATGAGAGAGAGAGACTTGTAAGGAGAGAGAGAGATGGGTGATGGATATGGTGAGTGATGAATGTGTAAGAGATTGTTAACTTTAAGGGTAGATGGTGTAAGAAAGGTATAGGGTGTGTAAGAGCTTTTTGACTTTTGGGGTTACTTGGGGATGGGTATGAGGTGATGTGTACTTGACATGTACTTGACTCTTGATGGGACTGATTGATTGATTGAGGTAACATGTTGTAGAGATTTTCTTGGGTTTGCAGCGCGCGGTGTTTTCCTCGAATTGAACGAGGGCCCACATCTCCCGGCGTGGGTATCGCCTCGGCGCATGAGTTGCGGCATCAGAACCATGGCGACGGCGCAGTTGCTATTGTACAAGTCTCGAGTTAAGTCAACTCTGGTTCGCAGGACTCGGCTTAGGATCGCATACAAATGTTGGATAAAAATTGAAGGTTGTCAGAATTCGATCGAGAAGACCGCAAAAACCTACGAAACAGTACGGTCTAAGGTACGGGTCTTATAATATATATGGTGGGCCCCACATGGGACCCACCTAATGTGGAAATTAGATTGGTTGAATATTTAATTCCAGTAGTTATGGCTGCTGTATGGACGTCAGCACGTCCTATGACCTGATGACGAGGATATGTAAATATCCAAACCATTCATCCAGGGATGCGACGTGGGACCCCCCACCATTAATGTATATATTGTATTTTTTATACCGTTCATCTCTGGATGGTGTACCATGTGGGGCCTACTGTGATGTATTATATTTCCTGGCCATCTGTCTAGGGTCGGGCGTAAGGCCAGTCACATGTGTGGTCATCCACACCGTCCACATGGGATGTGGACCCCCTAATGATATATGTGTTGTATGATCCACACTGTTCGGCCATGATCGGTGGGCCCACCTGTTGTGTAATCCCAGGGCCCATCATGTTATACATGTTTCATCTATGTCGTCCACTTATGCAGCCCACTTTAATGTATGCGTTGTATTCATACTGTCTCTCTAAGGGACCCTCATGACGTATGTACTTTACATCCACACCGTCCAGAGAATGGTGGTACCCACCTTGCACTTATGTGTGCTATCCACATGTGGGATGTCGGGCCACATGGTGTATGTATTTTAAATTCACACCATCCAGCTGTCTGGACAGTGGGAACCACTGGGATGTACGTGTTTAATCTAAGGCACCTAAGGGCTGTGGACCCCACTTAATGTACGTATTTTATCCCCACCGTCCATCAGATTTCTGCCATGTGAGACCCACCATGATATATGAGTTTTATTTCCACCGTTGATATATTTGTTTTATATCCAAACTGTCCCTTTTTGGATGTGGGCCCAAAGTGATGTATACCTAGCCCATGTGATGAGGCCTATTATGATATGTGTTAGGCCCATTGGTATGACCCATTTGATGCATATGAGACCCATGCGTAGGGCCCACATGTTATGTATTTGAGACCCATGTGTAAGGCCCACCTATTGTGTATTGGAAGCCCATGGGTTGTGGCCCATTGTGATGTATTGAAGGCCCATGGGCAAGGTTCGATGTGTTGTATATGAGGCCCATGCATGTGGCCCATTGAGATTGTATGTAGCCCACTATGTTATGTATGAGGCCCTTATATGAGACCATGGACCCACTATATGTTTGGCCCTATGAGGACTGCTCCTTGAGAGCAATTATGGTTAAATGTCCACATTGTTGGGCAATGATAGTTTAATGTCCACATTGTGACCTTCCCTTATGCCTTGTTTGGCCGATTATCATAACCGATTGCCAATTCCAATTGACATGACCGATTTACCGATTCTAATTATCGATCGATTTCGATTATCATGACCGATTGTCGATTCTGATTGTCATGACTGATTAACCGATTAGCGATCGAGGCCGATTATCATAACCAATTATCGATTCTAATTGACGTGACTGAGTTACCGATTCTGATTATCAATCAATTTCAATTGTCATGGCCGATTATCGTTTAGCGATTGAGGTCGATTATCATGACCGATTGCCAATTCCGATTAACATGACCAATTTATCAATTCTTATTATCGATCGATTTTGATTATCATAACCGATTGTCAATTCTGATTGACATGACTGAGTTACCGATTTTGATTATCGATCGATTCCGATTATCTAGCCAATTGCTGATTAGTGATCGAGGCTGATTATCATTAACGACGCCAATTCTGATTGATGTGACTGATTTGTAGATTTTGATTATCGATCGATTATGATTATCATGGCCGATTGCTAATTCTGATTAACATGACCGATTTGTTAATTCTAATTATCGATCGATTTCGATTATCATGACCGATTGCCGATTCTAATTGTTGTGGCCAATTAACCGATTAGCGATCGAGGTCGATTATCATGACCGATTGTCGATTCCAATTATCAAAACCAATTATCAATCGATTCCAATTGTCATGGTCGATTGCCGATTCTGATTGTTGTGGCCGAGTAACCAATTTGCTATCGAGGCCGATTATCGTGACCGATTGTCGATTTCGAATAACGAGGCCGATTATCAATCGAGGTCAATTATCATGGTTGATTGTCGATTCCAATTATTGTGGCCGATTGTCGATTCTGATTATAGAAGCCAATTCTCATTGTCGAGGCTAATTTCATTCATCGAGATTGATTCAACTGTTGAGGTCGATTCCGATTGTCCAGTCCAATTCCGTTTATCGAGGCTGATTCTGATTGTAGAGGTCGATTTCAATCTTCAAGGCCGATTTCGTTCATCGAGACCGATTCGATTGTCGAGGCCGATTCTAATTGTTGAGGCCAATTATCGAAACTGATTCTGATTGTCGAGGGTGATTTTGACTGTCAAGGCTGATTCTGACTGTCGAGGCCAACCACCGAGGCCAATTCTGATTGCCGAGCCGATTGACGAGACCCAATGTGATGTATATGCGGCCTGTATTTGAGGCCTATTATGATGCGTATTCAATCGGTG
Organism: Magnolia kwangsiensis; assembly: GCA_037074715.1. NCBI lineage: Eukaryota > Viridiplantae > Streptophyta > Magnoliopsida > Magnoliales > Magnoliaceae > Magnolia > Magnolia kwangsiensis. Next base: position 58,971,974 of record CM073579.1, read on the forward strand.
TTGAAGACCCATTGTGAGGTATATTAGGCCCATGGGAGAGGCTCATTGTGATGTGTATTAAGCCCATGAGTGGAGCCCATGGTGTTGTATATTAAGCCCTTTGTGAGGCCATGGGTCCACTATATGTTAGGCTCTATGTGGGCCACTCCTTGGGGATAATGTTGGTTAAATGTCCACATTTTTGAGGCCAATTGTCGATGCCATTTATCGAGGCCAATTATTGATGTCAAATATGAGTATGTGACAGCATAATATCATGATACATGCACATATACATTATTTGCATGTTTGTTATAAGATGAGGTTGACTATTGCATATATCATTGGGCAGGTTGTTATAAGACTCCCTGATAGGCGGAGGTTATCTCACATGAGCGCATAGTATGCATAGGATCAATGCATGATTGGATTATATGACATATACATCTTATATTGTGTGTTGTGATTACTGTACACCCTAGTGACATCAAGGTCGTAGCCTTCACAGGCATGTCGTGGATAACCAGATGGGACACCGAAATATATTATTAGCATCGGGCTGCCATAAATGGCCCTGGATGAAAATTCATAAACTTCTGGGCCAGGAGATGCCCCAACATCGAGACCGAGTAATACATGAGCGCCCGAGTGTCGAATACCAGGAGGCCGTATCTCCCATTGTGTCGTGCTCAATTGGGAAGGGGTGTGGCCTTACCCGCCCGAGGGTAGGGGGCATAGCTAGGCTGAGTTTGACCAGCTCATGAATGAATCCACTATTAACAGGTAGATATTGGCTGACTACTGACTAGGTGGATAGTGAGGCCTTTCCTACTTGCATAAGCACGCGTCAGTGGGCGGCGATTTGCATGTAGAGTTTACTAGACCCCGGTGATGATCTCAGAGATTAACAGTACTGATATGTGGACTTATTGGGCAGGACTTGTATACTCATTCATTTATTCATTCACTATCCACTCGGACTGATGGTGTGCAACTATTTCTTACGTGTGCTTACGCAATGGCCAGGATTCCGGTTGGGGCGCGCGACTAACCTGAGATCAGGAGTTTACCACATTGAGTTTGATTATCCAAATTTAGGTATAGGACTGGTTTAGGTAGAAGTCCCTTATGATGGACCCCGTAGCCTGCGATACTACGTACTATCATCCCGACTTCACACTCCAGCTTGGTCATTTCATTCACATCGCATATTACATTATGTCCATAGGCATATGACATTTTGAGTTGCTATGTTTCTCACTTATATGACCTAGACAGACTTAATAGGATTTACGTATTGCATTATATCATCGGCATCTGATATTTGACTCTCTATGACTCCTCATTTGCATAGTTAATCTGTATTGTGTACTCTGATATTGTATGATTTATAAATTTTTAGTCTTTTCACTTACTTTGATATCGTATGAGTCATGATCTTGCCAGTAATTCCAATATTGTATGATTAAGGCATTGTTTTGAATACTTGACACTTATCTTATACACACACTTACACCACCCTTTAAGCTTTCTATAAGCTTATACACGATAGATGCGTGCGGGTGGCGTTAAGTTGCAGCACTGTTGAGCTTGCAGCATGCAACGGTCTTTTGGAGCTTTGATTTTGACATATGTATTTCCCTTTCATCGTTGTATTCAAATGTTTATATTAGTAGATATGTGATGATGATGTTGCCTTTGTGATTTGGGTAAACTTGGTATGCTTCTCACGAGATAAATGTACATTGAAAAATTCTCCTTATAGAACCCAGGATCGAAATCTAGTGTATGAGTGTTGGGAGCCAAGAATAGGGTACTACGGAGGCTGTCGGTACCGGATTCGGCAATCGGGATTACTGTGAGTCCGATTTCTGGGTTTGGGGCGTGATAGCAGATGGTATCAGAGCATAACTTGGAAATACCTGAAGATAACATCACATATCTGCGGATAGCTACCATAAACTCTATGATTGTTGAGAACTTAGAATAGTTAGATCCCCAAGTTCAGATAACTTAGAGATTTTCTTATATAGCTCCCTACTGTTGAGATTATGAGGTTGTATAGTTTTCTCGTTTCGATCGTTTCTGATCCGATATCCGAGGATTAGTATGGTTCACCATTCTGTTAAGGAGGCATCTTGGGAGTCTTGGGAGCGCAAGGTTGAGATTAGAGAGCGTTATCTTCATTCTTTTGTAGATTGATTAAGCCATGACATATATACTTGATGATGTTTCCTCTTCCCTTGTTGTTCTGTAAATTTCGAAGATGAAATTTTTTAGGTGGGGAGAGTTGTGAGACCCGTTTCCTAGCCCGTACTGTTCCGTAGACTTCCATAGTCCTTCTAGTCGATTTTCGGCGACTCGCGATCTATTATCTGCAGTTGTGCGTAACCTTGAGTGGTGTCCCATATTCTAGAGTCGACTCAACCTGAGATTTGTACCCTAACGACCGCACCGTCGTCGCGGTTCGGATGCCGCATATTTCGCGCCAAGGCGATACCTATGCAAGGAGATGTAGGCTCGCGTTCAGTTCGAGGATAAATGTCGGGCGTTGCAATCCCTAGAAAATATCACATTAATCAAGTACACATCACTCCCATCACTCACACCCATCCTCAAGTACAACCACCCTCCTTAAAGTCAACTCTCTCTCTTACATAAGTACTCTCATCATTCACTCATCCATCACTCACATTTCTTACATATCACTTCTCTCTCTCATTTCTCTCCCATTTTCCTTCCAAGCTCCATAAGAGCAACCCATGTCCAAGCTCCATGAGAGAGATCTAGTGTGGCCCACCTTTCTATCACCCGGTCCCATTATCCTAATCCCTTCTCAACCGTTGAAATTGTCTCTTTGAAACTCTATCATGCATTGGCAAAAGAAGGAAGAAGAGATCTCGAGGTGGGTGCTTTTATTTATTGATTTTGTGGTTTGAGGGCCCACATATGTGGGACCCATCTTATTGTATGTATATAGGGAGGGCCTATAGTGGTGGGATCTCTCCCCTCCTCACTGTCCCTCTCTATCTCTCTCTCTCTCCCTTGATCATGTGGACCCACCTGATGATCATCCAAACCGTCCATTTGAACAGTGGGTACCCACAGAAATAGTTGCCATATTGATGTCAACATTGTTTTTGTGGTCCCATGTGATGTATATATCTTATTCCATGCCGTCCATTTGCGTGAGCCCCACCGGCAGTATATCTGTTGTACTGACGACAGCAAGCTCTATAGGCCCCACGAACTATCTAACTGCTGAGTTGACGTCAGCTATTTGTGGGTCCGGTCTTGAGGTATGAATGGGATCCCCGTTGATGTGTTTGTTATATCCAAACTGTCCATCCACATTGTTCCACGTGGGACCCATAGGGCCTTATACAGGCCGTCCGTTCAATATCAGGACGAGGGGTCATCTTGAGGATGGGCTTCATCCGACCGTCCGTCAATGGAAGTCCAGAGCTACCAATTAAATGATATATAAACATGTATATATAATATATAATATGTGTGGTGGGGTCCACATGGGACCCACCTAATGTGGAAATTGGATTGGCTGAGTATCTCATTCCAGTAGCTATGGTTTCTGTACGGACGTCAGCACGTCCTGTGACTTGATGATGACGATATGTAAATATCCAGACCATCCGTCCAGGGATGCGACGTGGGACCCACCACCATTGATGTATATACTGTAATTTTGCACCGTCCATCTCTGGACGGTGTGCCATGTGGGGCCTACCGTGATGTATTATATATCCAGGCCATCTGTCCAGGGTCGGGCATAAGGCCAGTCACATGTGTGGTCATCCATACCGTCCACATGGGACGTGGACCCCCTGATGATATATGTGTTATATGATCCACACTGTCCGGCCATGATCGGTGGGCCCACCTGTTGTATAATCCCAGGGCCCACCATGTTATACGTGTTTCATCTATGCCGTCCACTTATGCGGCCCACTTTAATGTATGCGTTGTATTCATACCATCTCTCCAAGGGACCCTCATGACGTATGTACTTTACATCCACACCATTCAGAGAATGGTGGTACCCACCTTGCACTTATGCGTGCTGTTCACACGTGGGATGTGGGGCCACATGGTGTATGTATTTTATATTCACCCCGTCAAGTTGTTTGGACAGTGAGAACCACCAGGATGTACGTGTTTAATCCAAGATGCCCAAGGGTTGTGAACCCCAAGTGATGTATGTATTTTATTCCCGCCGTCCATCTTATTTCTGCCATGTGGGACCCACCATGATATATGAGTTTTATTTCAACAGTTGATGTATTTGTTTTATATCCAAACTATCACTTTTTAGACGTGGCCCAAAGTGACATATACCCAACCCATGTGATGAGACCACTGTGATATGTGTTAGGTCCATTGGAGTGACCCATTTGATGCATATGAGACCTATGCATAGTGCCAACATGTTATGTATTTGAGACCCATGTGTAGGGCCCACCTATTGTATATTTGAAGCCCATGGGTTATGGCCCATTGTTATGTATTCAAGGCCCATGGGCAAGGTCCGATGTGTTGTATACGAGGTCCGTGCATGTGGCCCATTGAGATTGTGTGTAGCCCATTATGTTGTGTATGATGCCCTTGTATGAGACCATGATCTCACTATATGTTTGGCCCTATGAGGACCGCTCCTTGAGAGCAATGATGGTTAAATGTGTACATTGTTGGATAATGATGGTTTAATATCTACATTATGACCTTCTCTTATGCCTTATTCGGCCGATTATTGAGGCTGATTATCATAACCGATTGCCAATTCTGATTGACATGACCGATTTACCGATTCTGATCATCGATCAATTCCAATTATCATGACTGATTGCTGATTCTGATTGTCGTGACCGATTGACCAATTAGCGATCGAGGCCAATTATCATAACCGATTACCGATTCTGATTGACGTGACCGAGTTGCCGATTCTGATTATCGATCGATTCTGATTGTCATGTCCGATTAATGATTAGAGATCGAGGACGATTATCATGACTGATTGCCAATTCCGATTGACGTGACCGATTTGTCGATTCTTATTATCGATTGATTCTAAATATCATAACCGATTGCCGATTCTGATTGACGTGACCAAGTTGCCGATTCAGACTATCGATTGATTTCAATTATCGTGACCGATTTTCGATTAGTGATCGAGGCCGATTATCATGACCGATTGCCAATTTCAATTAACGTAACCGATTTTTCGATTCTGATTATCGATCAATTCTGATTATTATGACCAATTGTCAATTTCGATTGACGTGGCCGATTTGTCGATTCTAATTATTGATCGATTCCGATTATCATAACTGATTGCCGATTCTGATTGTCGTGGCTGATTGACCAATTAGCAATCAAGACCAATTATTGCTACCAATTACTGATTTCGATTATCGAGACTAATTATTGATCGATTCTAATTGTCATAGCCGATTGTCGATTTTGATTGTCATGGCCAAGTGATTGATTAGCTATCGAGATCAATTATCGTGACCGATTGTCGATTCTGAATATCGAGGCCAATGATCGATTTAGGCCAATTATCGTGGCCGATTGCCGATTCGATTATCGAGGCTGATTCTGTTCATCGAGGCCGATTTGATTGTCGAGGCCGATTCCGATTGTAGAGTCCAATTCCGTTTATCAAGGCCAATTTCGATTGTCGAAGCTGATCCTGATTGTTGATGCCGATTTCGATTATCGAGGCTGATTCCAATTTTCAAGGCCAATTCCGTTCATTGAGGCTGATTTGATTGTCGAGGCCGATTGTTGAGGTGGATTCTAATTTTCGAGGCTGATTTGATTATCGAGACCGATTCCATTTATCGAGGCCAATTCCGATTGTAGAGGCTGATTCTGATTGTTGTTGAGGCCAATCATCGAGGCCGATTCTGATTGTCGAGGCTGATTTCGACTATCGAAGCAGATTCTGATTGTTGAAGCCGATCACCGAGGCTGATTCTGATTGCGGAGCCGATTGGCGAGACCCAATGTTATGTATATGTGGCCCGTATTTGAGGCATATTGTGATGTGTATTTAGCCGGTGTTGAAGACCCATTGTGATGTATATTAGGCCCATGGGAGAGGCCCATTGTGATGTGTATTAAGCTCTTGAGTGGAGCCCATGGTGTTGTATATTAAGCCCTTTGTGAGGCCATGGGTCTACTATACGTTAGGCTCTACGTGGGACACTCCTCGGGGGCAATGTTGGTTAAATATCCACATTATTGAGGCCAATTATCGATGCCGATTATTGAGACCAGTTATTAATGCCGATTATGAGTATGTGACAGCATAACATCATGATACATGCCCATACGCATCATTTGCATGTTTGTTATGAGATGAGATTGACCATTGCGTATATCATTTAGCAGGTTGTTATGAGACTCCCTGATAGGCAGATGTTATCTCACATGAGCGCACAATATGCATAGGATCAATACATGATTGGATTGTATGACTTACGTATCTTGCATTATGTGTCGTGATTACTATACGCCCTAGTGACATCAGGGTTGTAGCCTTCATAGGCATATCGTGGATGACCAAATGGGACACCGAAAATATGTTATTAGCAATGGGCTGCTATAAATGGCTCTGGGTGAAAATCTATAAACCTCCGGGCCAGGAGACACCCCAACATCAGGACTGAGTAAATACATGAGCGCTCAACTGCCGAATACCAGGAGGTCGCATCTCCCACTATATCGTGGTCGGTAGGGAGGGGGTTGGCCTTACCCGCCTGAGGGTTGGGGCATAGTTAGGCTGAGTTTGACCAGCTCGTGAATGGGTCAGCTATCGACGTGCCAGGTAGATATTGGCTGACTACTGGCTAGGCAGATAGTGAGGTATTTTTCATTTTCATAGTAGCGCATCAGTGGGCGACGATTTGCATATAGAGTGTACTAGACTCCAGTGATGATCCCAGAGATTAACAGTACTGATATGTGAACTTATTACGCAGGAGTTGCAGACTCATTCATTTAATATTCACTCAGACTAATGGTGCGTAACTATTTCTTATGTGTGCCTTCACATTGGCCAGGATTTCGGTTGGGGCGCGCGACTAACCTGAGATCAAGAGTTTACCATATTGAGTCTGACTATCCAAATTTAGGTATGAGACTAGTTTAAATAAAAGTCTCTTGTGGTGGACCCTGTAGCCTATGATACTACATACTATCATCCCGACTTCACACTCCAACTTGGTCATTTCATTCGCATCGCATATTACATTACATCCGCAGATATATGACATTTTAAGTTGTTATGTTTCTGCACTTATATGGCCTAGACAGACTTAGCAGGATTTACATATTGCATTGTATCCTTAGCATATAATATTTGACTATATATGATTCCTCATTTGCATAACTGATCTGTATTGTGTACTCTGATATTGTATGATTTATAGATTTGCAGTATTTCTACTTACTTTGATATCATATGATTTATGATCTTGCTAGTAATTTCAATATTGTATGATTAAGGCATTTTATTGAATACTTAGCACTTATCTTGTACACACACTTACACCACCCTCTAAGCTTTCTATAAGCTTATGTATGATAGATGCGTATAGGTGGCGATAGGTTGCAGCAGCATTGAGCTTGGAGCATGCGGCGGTCTTCTGGAGCTTTGATTTTGACATATGTATATTCGCTTTCAGCATTGTATTCAAATGTTTATATTAGTGGATATGTGATGATGATGTTGCCTTTGTGATTTGGGTAAACTTGGTTATGCTTCTTATGAGATAAAGGTACGTTGAAAAATTCTCCTTGTAGGATCCTAGGATTGAAATCTAACGTATGAGTGCTGGGAGCCAAGAATAGGGTACTACGGAGGCTATCGGCACCGGATTCGACGATTGGGATTATTGTGAGTCTGATCTCCGGGTTTTGAGCGTGACACCTTAAGCCCTTTGTTAGGACGATTATTGATATCTATTATCAGTATGTAACAGCATAACATCAGATATATGCCCATACGCATCATCTGCATGTTTGTTATGAGATGTGGCTGACATTGCACATGCTATTGGACAAATTATTATAGGACTCCATAATAGGAGGAGTTGTCCACATGATCACGAAGTACCCGTAGGTTTGCTGCATAACTGGATAGTGTGGCTCATGCATCTAACATTGTGTGACACGATCACCGTATGCCCTAGCTACATTAGTGTTGTACCACAACAGGCATGTCGTGGATGACTAGATGGGACACCGGATATCTTTTCTACATGAGGTTTTATAGATATCCCTAAGTGAAAGTCCCTAAACCTTCTTGGTTCCAGAGGTTGCTCCAACGTTCAGACTAAGTGGATGCATGAGCACATGAAGACCGAATACCATTAGGCCGGGTTTCTCACTGTGTCGTGGTCGGTTGGAAAGGGGTGTGGCCTTACTTGCCCGAGAGGAGAGGGCAAAGCTAAGTTGAGTTTGACCAGCTCGAGGAATGGGTCCGCTATTGATGAGCCAGGCCTGATTTTGACAGGTAGATAGTGAGGTCTCTTTCACTCACCTTGTTGCCCGCGACGGGGCTGCAATCTGCTTTGGAGTGTACTAGACCCTGGTGATGATCCTAGAGATGTACGGTATGATATGTGGACTTACTGATCAGGAGTTGTACACCCAGCATTTTACTCATTCATTCATTCATTCACTATCCACTAAGGCTAGTGATGCGAAATCAAGTCATCGTGTGTACCTTCATAGTGGCCAGGATTTCGGTTAGGGCGCGTGACCAACCTGAGATCAGGAGTCTACCACATTGAGTTTGACTATCCAAATATAGGTATGGGACTAGTTTGGATAGAAGTCCCTTGTGATGGATTCCATAGTCTGCGATACTACATACTATTATCCTGACCTTACACTCCAGCTTGGTCATTTCATTCACATCACATATTACATTACATCCGTGACATATGGTATTTTGGGTTGTTATGTTTCTGGCCTAGACGGATTTAGCAGGATTTATATATTTCTTTGCATTCTCAGTATATGATATTGGCTTATTACGTTTTCTCTTCGCATAGCCTTGATATGGCCATTAGCATTCATGCATTACATCGTATAGCCTTGGTACGATTGATAACATTCACGGATTATGGATTGCCAGGATTTTCGCTTACTCTGATATCGTATGATTCATGATCTTGCCAGTATTTTTGACATCGAATGATTTATGGACCTGAATTGTATACTTGGTACTTACCTTATGTACACACTTACACCACCCTCTAAGATTTCTATAAGCTTATGCATGATAGATGCGTGCAGGTGGTGTTAGGTCTCAGTAGCGTTGAGCTTGAAGCGTGCAGCTGTCTTTTGGAGCTTTGATTTTAACATATGTATTTCCCTTTCAGCAATGTATTCAACTGTTTATATTAGTGGATATGTGATGATGGTGTTATTCATGTGATTTGGGTATACTTATGCTTATTCTTCTAATGAGATAAATGTACGTTGAAAAATCTTCCTTTTAAGATTCCAGGATCGAAATCTGGCATATGGGTACTGGGGTCGAGAATGAGGTACTATGGAGGCTGTTAGCACCGGATTCAACAAATCTAGAATTTTATGAGCCCGTTTTCCGAGTTTGGTGCGTGACAACATGAATGTTATTGGCCATACCAAGGCCATGCGATGCGAGCCCTACGTAGCCAAATATCATATGCGAGATGCAACACATTCATGTCAGTCCTCATCAAGTACATATATCAGTATAGTTTCCCTTTGGGATATCACCGGGGTCTAGTACATTACACACTGACTGCTGCCTCCCTAGCCACATAGCCCAGCAAGTGGAAGAGACCACACTATTCGCCTGACCAACAGTCTGCTAATACCTATCCGGCTCATCGATAGCGGACCAATTTATGAGTTGGTCAAACTTAGCCTAACTTATAACCCCCTCACTTGGGTGGATAAGGCCACACCCCTCCCAACTAACCACGACATAGTGGGAGACATGACCTACTAGTATTTGACACTCGTGCGCTCATGTATCCACTCGGTTTAGACGTTGGAGCATTTCCTAGTACTAAAAAGGTTTTGGAACTTTCACCTAAGAACATCCTATGTGCCCACAGTGCTAGAGCCAATATTTTCAGTATCCAATCTGACCATCCACGATGTGCTTGTGGAGGGCACGGCCCTGATGTTGCTAGGGCATAAAGTGATCATGTCACATAAATGCGAGATGCATGACTCATACTATCCAGTCATGCATCAGTCTTGCACTACCACGCGATCATGGGGGCACTCCGTCTCGTAAGGAGTCCCATAAATGTCTCAGCCCAACGGCGTATGCTATGATGCGTATGGGCATGTATCGTGATGCAATACTAAGCATGTTCTCAGTGTGTCCTACTAGACTAAGTACACTAGTATGATTATCAGATATAACTAGTGATGATCGGTCTTAACTGGTATGTTACTTACAAGAGTAAGGGCTAAATGATATGCCCCACTAATCATATAGAAGTCTATATGGAATGGTTCATCATAGACTATCATAACTTATATCAATGTACTAACATATAATATATCCTAAGGCGGCGTCCCATGCAAAGACGGTGGAAGGTATCATCATCAATGGGGGCCCAACAGTTTGGGTTAGCCCAATGGGTAAGGGTGGAAATGGGCTTAACAATGGGCTCTAAGAAAGCTTACAACGGTGGACATTTAACCACCATTTTCCTAAGGTGCAGTCCATTTGAAAATCAGAAACGGAACCATAACAAGGCTCTCGGCCCTCCAATTATCTAGGAAAAGGATGGACAATGCGTGTATATAACACATACATCATGGGTGGGCCTCATCCCTCATAATGGGCCTCATGTACATCATATTGGCCTCACACAAGGGTCTCACATACATCTCCATGGACCTAGCTCAAAGGGCCTCATACATCATATTGGGCCTTACTCATGGGCCTCATATATGTCTCATTGGGCCTCACTCATGCACCTCATATACGTCGCATTGGGCCTCACTTGTGGGCGTCCAATGCATCAAGTGGGCCGCCTCACATGGGCCTCATATACATCACATGGGCGTCATACATTCCCCAAAAATGAATCATATGGAAAGATCATCTAGACCATACTACAACTAGCAGTGGAGGTAATGATTTTCACTGCTAGCAATCACAAGGCCCACCATAACGTTGATTTTCCATCCAATTTGTTTATAGGGTCTCAAGGACCTGAATTAAGAAAAAAATAAATTTTATATTGATCCAAAACTTCTGGAACCCCAAACGGGTTTCAATGGTAGGCATTCAATCCTCCACTGATTTTTACAGTGTGGTCCACCTGATAGATGGTTTAAATTTACCACATATCTCATGGTTGGGTCCATAGACTTGCTGACAACAGACAACAGCTACATGCTGCTGGCCCACCATATGGATGGTTTGGATGTAACACATACATCATGCGGGACCTACAGAACCTACTGACGTGAAGGCAACAGCTGTGCAGTGGGGTCCCCATCGTCCATATGGACGGTTGGGATATAACATAAACCTTATGATTAAACCCCAACTTGCTGCATCAATACATCAGCTGTACAACTAGTGGGCTGCTGGATCACTGTCCCAAAATATAGACGGTTGGGATGAAGTACATAATCATACGGACCCACAAAACTTGCTTGCGTTAATCCAGCAACTGTCTGTTGTTGGTGGGGTCCACAAATGGACGGTGTGGATAAAACCCACACAACACGTGGGGTCCATGTAGATGGACGGTGTGGATCAAACCCACACAACTTGCTGACGTCAATACCATAGCTACATAGCTATGTAACGTACACTAGCCAATTCCCTACTCACATAGGTGGGTCCCATCGAGGGCCCACCAATGAAAATTAATGGTGGAGATCCCTTTTCCATAAAAAATGTAAGGTCTAGATGACCTTTTCACACTAGAGAAATAAACATCATGATGGGGTCCATGGAGAATGGCCCCATTATGGAATGATCATGTGAATCATGGTGGGGCATCGACCACACCTAAGGTCCAAAATGGGATCCATACCATCAATCGGTAGGCCCCACTTGGCCCATCATCAAAACATAAATCTAAGCCTCTAAAACACCCATCGTTAGATCTTCTTAGTTCTATGAATTGCCAAACTCCTTGACTCTCTCTTTGATGGAAGATGATGATGATTGAAGGGATAGAATGAGGGATTTTGTGGTAGGAAGTGGGCCACACACAAAGCTCTTTCTCCTTGGGAATGCTTAGACGTCCACCCTCTCTTGGTTGTTTGGAAAATGGGTAAAGAGAGAGGGTGGTTGTAAGAGAGAGGTGATGGGTGATGGGTGGAGTGGTGGGTGTGAGTGAAATGAGGGTTGACTTTGGGGAGAGTTGCTTGTCTTGGGAAGAAAGAAAGCATGGGTTATGATGAGATGTGTATTTGACTTGATTGGTTGATGGGATGGGTTGTAGAGATTCTCTCAGGATTTGCAATGTGCGACGTTTCCTCGAATTAAACGCTGGCTCATAACTCTTACCCTGGGTATCGCATCGGTGCGCAAGATGCGGCATTGGAACCGCAACGACGGTGCGGTCACACTGGTACCAGTCTCGGGTCAAGTCAACTTAGATCTTTGGGATAACTTAGGGTTACGTGCAAACATTGTTTACAGATTGCATGTTGCTAAAATTTGACGGTGAGGATTGCGAGAGTTTATGGAATGGTACGGTCTAGGATAAGGGCCTTATAGGTGGGCAATTACCAACGTTTCATTGAGGGCTTCTCCTGTATTGCAGCTCTATTGACAAGGTTGACTAGGAAGGGTGCAGAGTTTGTTTGGAACGATGCATGTGAGCAAGCATTTGCAGAGTTGAAGGTTCATTTGACATCTGCACCTGTCCTCACTCTCCCCTCTGGGAGTGATGGATTCGTGGTTTTTAACGATGCCTCACATATTAGTTTGGGTGCTATCTTGATGTAGTATGAGAAATCGATGGCCTTCAAATCTCATCCGCTCAAGGTCCATGAGTAGAACTACCCCACGCATGATTTAAAGTTGACTGCAGTTGTCTTCGCACTGAAGGTGTGGAGGCACTATCTTTATGGGGTTAGGTTCGAGTTCTTTTCTAGCCACAAGAGCTTGAAGTATCTCTTCTCGCATTATGAGTTGAACATGAGGTAGAGATGTTGGATGGAGCTCCTGAAGGACTATAATTTTGATCTTCTGTACCACCCTACCGAGGCGAACGTGGTGGCAGATGCTCTTAGCCTTTAGCCACGGGGCCTGGTGGCGCATATGATGGTTCAGAAGTGGAAGATGCTCGAGAATATAACAGAGTATGAATTCAAGTTTGATCTGCAGTCTACTATCATTCAACTATTGAGCCTGTCAATTCAACCTTCTCTTGTCATAAGGGTGATCGAGGCTCAGTAAATAAACGAGTGGTTATGGGTTACCGAACAGAAGCTACATCCGAGGAGTAGGTAGATTGGCAGATTGGTTCTGATGGTGGACTTCATTTCAGATGATGATTATATGTCCCAGACGTTCTAGAGTTGCACAGAGATCGGATGATCGAGGCACATCGATCGAGATTTACTATCCACCCGGGCTCCATGAAGATGTATCGCGACATGAGGAGGCAATATTTTTGAGTAGGGATGAAGCACTAGATTGCCAGTTTTGTGGCCGAGTGTGAGACGTGCCAGCATGTCAAGGCCAATCATCAAAGACCCCCATGTCCATTGCAGCCATTGAGTGTCTCGTTATGGAAGTGGGAGCACATATCCACCAATTTTATCATGGGCTTATCGAGGACTTAGCGCGGTCATGATGCCATTTGGGCTGTCATCGCTCGTCTGATGAAGTCAGCATGCTTTCTTGTGATTTGTGCAACTTGACCTTTGGACCAGCTTGTTAAGAAATTCATTGAGGAGATTGTGAGATTGCACGATGTTCCAGTTTCAATCATTTCTGACCGAGACCCAAGGTTCACATCTTAATTTTGGAGGAGATTTCAGAGAGTGATGGGGTCTGTTTTACAGCTCAGCATCGCATATCATTCGCAAACCGATGGGAAGACTGAGAGGGTTAACCAGATTCTTGAGGATATGCTTAGGGCTTACACGATTGACTTCTTGGGTAGCTAGGATGAGCATCTGTGATTGGCTGAGTTCGTATATAACAACAGCTATCATGCAACCATTATTATGGCTCCTTTCTAGGTACTATATGGCAGACCATGTAGATCACTTAGTTATTGGACCGAGGTTAAGGAGCAGTGTCTCATAGGTCCCGAGCTTATGTAGCAGACATCAAAGGTCATCGATATCATCAGGCAGATGATGTGCACAGCTTAGAGCCAGCAGAAGATTTTTACTGATCATTGGCATTATCCCTTGAAGTTTGGAATGGGGGACAGAGTGTATCTCAAAGTCTCGCCAATGAAGGGTGTAGTTCGATTTGGAGTGAAGGGAAAGCTTGTACCGAGATTTATAGGACCCTTAAAGATCACTGGACGTGTTGGCACCATGTCCTATCATCTTGCCTTACTATTTCAGTTGTCTGGCATCTATAATATTTTCCATGTCTCTATGTTGAGAAAGTGTGGGTCAGACATCATTCCTGTTATTGATTGGCAGCTGGTGGTCCTTGAGGATGCTTCCTATATTGAGTATCCAGTTTTTTTCCTTGATCGAATGGAGCAGGTCCTCTGGACTAAGGTCATTCTCTTGGTGAAGGTCCAGCGGGGTCACCATTCTATTAATGAGGCGTCTTGGGAGCGCGAGGCCAAGATTCGAGAGCGTTATCCCCATCTCTGATGATTGATTATATGTTGTATCTTGTATGCTGTCTTTATTTTATATGATGGTGTTATGTTTCCTTTTTCCTTATGAGTCTTGTCTAATTGTGTTATTAGTGTAAATTTCGAGGATGAAATTTTTAATAGGAGGGGAGAGCTGTAAGGCCCGTATTCTATTCCGTACCGTTCCATAGACTTCCGCGATCCTCCCCATCAAATTCCGGTGACCCGCGACCCTTAATCGATGTTTTCGCACGACTCTAAGTTACATTCCATAGATCTGAGTCCACTCGACCCGAGACTTGTACCCTAGCAACTACTTCATCGCCGGGTTCCAATGCTACATCTTGCGCATTGATGCGATACCCAGGGCAGGAGTTATGGGCTCGCATTTATTTCGAGGAAAATGCCACACGTTGCAAATCTCAAGAGAATCTCTACCATCCATCACATCAATCAATTAAATGCAAGTCAAGTACACAACCCATCCCCCTCTTACACAAGTTATTCCCTAAAGTCAACTCTCTCTCTCTCTCTCTCCACCCATCCCTTTCTTACACTCACCCATACTTTCCTTACACCCATCACCCATCCCTATCATCTCTCTCTTACAACACCCCCTCTATCTCATTCTCTATCCATTTTTCCCAAGCACCCAAGGAGAGCAACCATCCAACCTAGGGAAGTTCCAAAATTTGCTAAGTGTGGCGCACTCTCTACCCCTAAATCCTCATCTCTATCCTTCAATCTTCATCATCTTTCATTAAAGAAGAAGCTTAGGTGATAAGGAAGCCAAGGGACTAATAAGGAGTGCAATCAGTGGGTGATGTTAGGATTTTCCACCCTTGATTTCTATTAGAGGGTCCGCTTGTGGTGGGACCCATTTTGATGTATGTCTTATAATGCATGGAAGTGAGGGCCCATAGTGGTGGGGTCCCTCCATCGTGTCTCTCTCTCTCTCTCCATGTGTTGTGAACCCCACTGTGATGTATGTACCCGCCCTGTCCAGCAAGTGGGCCCATGGTTTGGATGGCTAGTACCATCTTACCAGCTAGAAGCCTAGACGGGCCAGCTGCTGGCACCATCTAACACCCCTGGACGGAAACAACAAATATTAGCTTGATGCAAATGTGGGGCCCACCTTGATGACGTGTTGCCTCCAACACGTGGGACCCACCTGCCACGAAAATGGATTGGCTGGTGCACTTTACATTAGCTATACAGTTGTTGTATTAACGTCAACAAGTTGTGTGGGCCTGATCATGAGGTATGTTTATCCACACCGTCCAGTTTACAGGACAGTGGGACCCACCGTTGATGTATATGTTTTATATCGAAACTATCCACTGTGGGGCTCACCCCACACGTGTTGCAAGTGTGGAGGCAGTGCCCACCAGATGTATGTGTTGTATATCACATCGTCCATTCATGGACGGTGACAGGTGGGAGCCCACCATGATGTATCTGTACATCTACGCTGCTCGTCCATTTTTAGGGCGTGAGACCCACCCCACACATGGCACGTGTGAGGGTGGGGCCCACCAAATATATGTATTATATATTCAAGCCGTCCATCCAGCAGAGCTGGGATGGTGAGGCCCATTACATTGATGTTAGCGAGCTGTGGGTCTCATCCACACCGTCCAACACTCTGGACGTGGGACCCACCTTATGTATGTGTTGTATATCCAGTCCATCCATTGCTAGACATGGGACCCACCTTGCACATGTGGGGTCTCCACCGTCCAGCTAGACGTGGACCCCACTTGTTGTGTGTGAGTTGCAACCACACCGCCCACCCATGCGGCCTACCATGATTTATGTATTTTACATCCACGCCACCCATCTTATTTGAGGCCAATTGTGATGTGTTTGAGGCCCAGATATGAGGCCCATTGTGATGTATTTGAGGCCCAAATATAAGGCCCATTGTGATGTATTTATGACCCATTTGATAAGGCCCATTGTGATGTTTTTATGGCCCATTTGGTGAGGTCCAATGTGATCTATATATGGCCCATGAATGAGGCCCGATGTGATGTATATGAGGCCCATATGGCGAAGCCCAATGTGATGTATATTAAGCCCTTGTGTGAGGCCATGGGCTCACTATATGTTTGGCTCTTTGTGGGCCACTCCTTAGGAGCAATGTTGGTTAAATATCTACATTGTTGGGGAATGATGCTTAAATGTCCTCATTGTGACCTTCCCTTAGGCCTTGTTAGGCCCATTCTCATTATTCTCTAAGCGGGTTAACCGTAATCATCGGGCCCCATTTGCGTGGTCCATCTATTCTCATTGGGCTAACCCAAGATATTGGGCCCCCATTGGTTATTAATAATATATTTTTTTTTAATCTTGGAGTCCATCTAGGACTTATTTGGGCCCCCTAAGGCATCTAGCAGGGCTATATGATAGTATGGAGAAGGAACCCTTTCCGGATCCTTAGGAATTTAGGTAGGCCACCTAGGCCCAACCTTGATGTGAGGAGAGTTCATCATCGTCGTAGACGGAGGGATCCGTGCTATTAGATTTGTTATACCCATAGTTGAGGACCGACCTTCATGTTATGGGTCTGTTGTCCATCAATGGGCCCCTCCTTGTTATAGGCTGATTATCGATGCTGATTATGACTACTGATAACATAACATCATGATACATGATCATACGCATCATCTGTATGCTTGTTATGAGATGTGGTTAACCATTGCATATGTCATTGACAGGTTGTTTATGGGATCCCTGATAAGTGGAGTTGTCCCACATGAGCGCACGGTTGCGTAAGATTGATGCATGATTGAACTGTGTGACTCATGTATCTTACATTGTGTGATTATGATTACTATATGCCCTAGTGACACTAGTGTAGCCTCTACAGATATAGCGTGGATAGCATGATTAGATATCGAAAATACTTGTTAAGCACAGAGGCACGAAAGATGTCCTAGGATGAAAGTCCCCAAACCCTTATGATACCATGGAGGATGCTCCAATGCCTAGATCGAGTGGATGTATGTGCATATGAGGGCTGAATAATAGGAAGTTGCATCTCCCACTATGTTGTGGTCGGTTGGAAGGGGGTGTTGCCTTACCCACCCGAGGGTAGGGGACAATTGCTACGTTGAGTCTGACTAGCTCGTAAATGGGTCCGCTATCGACGTGCCGGTAGGTATTGGCAGACTTTTAGCTAGGAAGATAGTGAGGTTTCTTACGTTCACTTAGACTACGTACCTGTGGAAGGGGCAGTGCCATTTAGAGTGTACTAGACCTCGGTGATTATCCGGAGTGAGAACTGTACTGATATTTGATGCTCCAGCGATGAGTTATATTAATATGTGGATTCAGATAAGGATTGGTATGCTTGAGTTGCATCTTGCATCGTATGGCCGACATCATTTATGTCTTACATCGCATGGCCTTGACGTGGCTGATAGCATTCATGCCTTGCATTGCATAGCCTTGGTACGGCTGAAAGTATTCATGGATTCACCAGCATATTCCGCATTACTCTGATATTGCATACTTGCATTACTCCCTCGCGCACACACTTTCACCATCCTCTAAGCTTTTTATAAGCTTATACATGACCATTACGTGTAGGTGACGCTAGGTTGTAGATAAGCAGGAGCAGGAGTAGGAGCATGCAGTAGACCTTCTGGAGTTTTATTACTATCATCATTATATTTCCCTTTATGTGCATTGTACTCAAGTTTTGATCATAGTAGATTTTTGTGATGTTCTTATTATTGTTCGTTTATGCTTATGGTTATGCTTATTATGAATCAAATTCACATTGAAAATCCTTCTTATAGGATCTTAGGATCAGAACCTGGTATATGGGTGCTGGGAGCCGAGAATGGAGTACTAGGGAGGCTATTAGTACGGGATTCGACGATCGAAAATTTTGTGAGCTCGGTTTCTGAGTTTGGGGTATTACATTGTGTATGACATATTTCTTTGTGGAGGCATTACCTTGTGTAGGCATGTGTGTTTGCCTTGTGCAGGCATAGTATGTTTGCCTTGTGTAAGCTCCTAAGGTTATTTTGTGTAGACTCCTTAGCTACCCTTGTGTAGGTTGTAAATATTTATGGTTAACTTGATTTAAAACCATTGGATAGTGAAGTTCGACACACTCTAGGGTGAAATGCATCAGCCGGGAGTAGAGTAGCCAAGTAGCCGAACCACTATATATTGTTGCGTTTGTGATGACTGATCTTACCTATATGTATTGACTATTTGAATGTTTACACTATGCACAATATATGTTTGATATAATGCAGCACTTAGATTTCCACTATTTTAGAAGTTGAATATGAATGACTTCTTGATAATCCTACTTAAATCATATTAAAATTGGTAGAATTTACAGATAAGAAGGATTAAAGTTTTAAAAGTCCTATTCAGCCCCCTCTAGGACACTTAGACATATATCCACACTTCAATAGTAGCAGTCATGCTATATACCCACACTTCAATAGTAGCAGTCCTGCCGCAATTTCAAATGTCTCGCCAGCAAGCCGGAGAGACCATAGACCTCAATACAAGGAACCCAACTACTTGACTAAGGAAATAGGTCAGGATGTCCTAGGTCGGTACGTCCTAGGTCAGAGACATCAGGTCAGTTAGGACCGCCTCCTATTAAGACCTAATCTCGTCCGCTCGAGATCCCGATCGAAGATTTAGGAAACCTATCGCAATATGGATCTACCTAAGATCTTAGCCGAGAATCTAGGGCAATCATTATGACTCATAATAGGATTGTGATCCTACTACAAGATATTTTACTAAATAAGGAGACTCTTCCTATGCCACCGCCTCTCCAAAACTATAAATAAGATCACCTCTAATGATAAAAGGTATGCATGATCTCTAGCCCAAAACCCATTACTCTAGTAGACCCAGATCCCTACCTGACTTAGGCATTGGAGGGCCCCATGTACTAGCTAGGGTCTCCTTTGTTCATTTCTTGTGTAGGTACACAGGTCTAAGTAGGGCTAACTTGATTTCTGCATCAACAGTTTGGCGTCGTCTGTGAGAACGACATCGAAAGCCATTATCATCTCACCGTGGTTCAGCAATGGCAAATGGGAAGAAGAAAGCTTCGACCTCCTTTGTTGCACCCGACCTCGCATCGCCGGAACAGTCTATTAGCCACCGCGATTCCTCTTCTCAACTCTAGGCTGATTCTGCACATGTGGGGCCGATGCAATGATCCCGAAATCGAGGACGATGACTTATATCCCTCGAGCAGCAAGTTGAAATGTTGAACAATAATATGAACTCCATGAAACAAATGTTGGAACATTTATAACCCCGTCCCGCCCAGGGAGCTGGGCAAGTGGCAAGATCAATGGTTCAAGAGATCCTTGAACCCTCTAATGTGCCCGCTGACTCCCATAGGAGTAGGCAACTCGGGACTTCAAGGATGGCGCCTTCTCACATCTCTAGTGCTGCTGAGCTGGCTACTTCTGACTCGCGCCACAAGTTGGATAGAAAAGAAGCGTGAAAAAGCACCCAAAGCGGTGACTGAGGCAATGGCTCAAAGCGGTGACCGATGGGAAGGCAAGTTCAACGACCTGCGAGGTTAGATTGATGACATACGACAGACCTACCACTCGAACGCCCCGACCTTAGTGGAGGCAATACTAGAGGAAACTGAGCCTCCGTTTAAAGCCGACATCATGCATGCTTAACTCCCACCGAGATTCCATATGCCTCAGATCGCCCCATACTCCAAGACCACCAACCCAACTGAGCACCTGGAGTCCTTTAGGGTTTGGATGGAACTACACGGCACATAAACCGCAGTCTTGTGCTGTGCATTTTCATTTACCCTAACAGGAGCAGCTCAGAAGTGGTTCTGACAATTGAAGCCACAATCGATCAGCTCTTTTACACAGCTCAGCAAAGCCTTCATAACCAACTTCATTAGAGGGAAAGAAAGCCTCAAATCGGCTTCCCACCTCCTCAATATCATTCAGAAAGAAGGCGAGCTGTTGAAGGATTATATTAAGCATTTCAACCTGAAAACTATACAAGTACAAGCACATTCAGAAGAAATCGTTCTGACTACCATGATGGGAGGCCTAAGGGAAGGAAGATTCCTCTTCTCACTCGATAAAAACCCTCCAACGACGATGGCCAACCTCCTCAATAGGGCTCAGAAGTATTCTAATGCTGAAGAACTCTTCAGCTTGTGAAAAGCTTCCCAAAACAAGGGAAGCTCGACTAGAGAAAGACGACCTAAGGAGGATCCCACCTCGACCAACAACAACAAGAGAAGAAAAGATGACAAGCCACCGAGAAGCTAATGCTCTAACAGACTACCTAACAGTAGGTTCAACTCATTCACCCCCCTCAACACAATACCCGAACAGGTCCTCATGGAAGTCTGAGATAAACGAATCCTCAAGTGGCCGAACAAGATGAAATTTGATGCGGATAGGAAGGACAAGCAAGCGTACTATCACTTCCACTGAGACCACGGCCACGCAACCGATGATTGTTTCCACCTTAAAGAGGAGATTGAAGCCCTCATCCACAATGGGCACTTACATGAATATGTCAATAGAAGGCAAGAGCAAGTTGACTTGAAGAACGAGAAACCCATCAACAATAAACCTACTGGGGAAATCTGTATAATCTTCAGCTGACCTACCAGGAGAGGAGATTCGAATCAAGCTCGGAGAGCTCATGCCTGAAGTATTAGTCACTCTAGCTCCGAGCATCAAATCCACTTCACCAACAAACCCCCGAAAGAGCTGAAGGTGACCCCTTGCGATCTAACATTCATTGAAGAGGATGCCCTAGGAGTTCACCATCCCCATGAGGATGCACTTGTGGTTAGTATGACCATAGCGAACCGCAAAGTGTTTCAGATCTTGGTAAACACCAGCAGCTCGGCCAACATCCTCTTCGCTGTAGCGTTTGAAAAAATGAGAGTTGGACGAGCTCGACTCTGAGCCATCAAAACTCCCCTACTCGGATTTGTGGGAGATAAGGTCATCTTAGAAGGATCAATTCATCTCCCAGTCACCGCTAGAGATGGACAAAACCAGACGATGACCATGATCAATTTCTTAGTGGTAAATTGTCCTTCCGTCTACAACAGCATTCTCGGACGGCCCTCACTCAACTCTCTTCAGGCCATCGTGTTGATGTACCATCTCGCAATGAAGTTCCCAACTAAGCATGGTACCAGACTAGTTAAGTGAGATTAATAGGAAACTCGACAACGCTATTCCATGGCATTGAGAACATAACACCAAGAAATGACTATCACCTCTCTCGACCTCCGAGAAGACTCGATTGAGAGAGGGCACTTGATGAAAGACCTCATATTCGTCCCGTTCAACGATTTCAATCCGACCCGAACAGT
This sequence comes from Magnolia kwangsiensis, assembly GCA_037074715.1. Taxonomy (NCBI): domain Eukaryota; kingdom Viridiplantae; phylum Streptophyta; class Magnoliopsida; order Magnoliales; family Magnoliaceae; genus Magnolia; species Magnolia kwangsiensis. Next base: position 58,994,165 of record CM073579.1, read on the forward strand.
GCAGGTCGGGTCATCCCTAACACCACCATTACGAGACGAGGTTATGAGCCTCCTCCGACAATATGCAGATGTATTCGCGTGGTCTCATTAGGGCATGCCCGACAACAGCTCGAAAGTTATAGTCCATAAATTGAACATCAACCCCGATTACTAACCAATTCAACAGAAGCAGAGAGCATTCGAGCCTGAACGATATGCCATAATCAGAGATGAAGTTAAAAAACTCCTGAAGGTCGGCTTCATCGAAGAAATCTACTATCTAGACTGGATAACCAATGTCATCTTAGTTAAAAAGCCCAATGTGAAGTGGTGGGTCTATGTTGATTACACCAACCTGAACAAAACTTGCCCCAAAGACAACTTTCCTTTCACCAGGATCGACCAACTCTTTAATAGCACGAATGGAGATGAACTCGTAAGCTTCATGAACGCCTACTCAGGCTACAATCAAATCATTATGCATTTATACGGCAAGAAGAAGATGACCTTTATCACAGACAAAAGACTCTACTACTACAAGGTCACGCCTTTTGGACTAAAGAACATTGGGGCTACATACCATAGGCTCGTCAACAGGATGTTTGCTTGCTAGATCGGACGTTCCATGGAAGTTTATGTCGACAACATGCTCGTCAAAAACATCAAGGTTGCAGATCACATCTCTGAACTCGAAGAAATGTTTATGATCTTATAGAAATATCAGATGAAATTGAATCCGAGCAAGTGCACCTTTGGTGTCAGTTCGGGAAAATTGATCGGATTCTTAGTCAATCAGAGAGAAATTGAGGAAAACCCTGATAAAATTCAAGCTCTGTTCGACATGAGCTTACCCAGGATGATAAAAAGAAGTTCAATGCCTCACAAGAAAAATAGCAGCTCTAAACCTTTTTGTATCTCGAGCTACATAAAGGGGAAGCAAAAGATAGAATGGACAGAAGAGTGTGAAGTCTCCTTTTATCAACTCAAACAGTACTTGGGGTCACCACCGTTGCTCTCAAAGGTCGAGTACGGAGAACCTTTACTGCTATACTTGGCAGTCTCGATAGCGGCAATTAGCTCGACCCTCATCCAAGAGCAAGAAGGGAAAATACTATCGGTATACTATGCCAGCAAGGCCTGGTCCCCGTTGAGACCCGATATCCAGACATAGAAAAGTTAGCCCTAGCCCTTATCATCTCATCATGCCGCTTACGATTGTACTTCCAAGCCCATATCATCGTTGTCTCAACCAACCAACCCCTCCACCAGGTACTCTAGAAACCTGAAGTATCAGGGAGACTTATAAATAGAGCTGTACATGAGCCAAGTTAGCTCGTTAGCTCACTTAGATCGACTCGACTCGGATCGAAACTGTGTTCAAACCGAGTCGAGCCATTTTTTGGGAGCTCGAAACATTTCGAGTTGAGTCCAAGTTAGACCTAGCTCGACTCAGCTTGACTCTATGTTGAGCTCGACTCGGATCAAGTTTTAAGTACTCATATATATAGGGCTTTTTAAAAAAAACCCTTATTCGCCTGACCTTAATCCATTTGGCCCAACCCTAACTCGACATCTAATGCCCAAATCACCTAACCCTAACCCATTTTCTCTCCCTTTCACCTAAATCGGCCGTCCGTTCGCCCAATACTCTCGCTGTTCTCCACCGCTCGACAAATACCCTCCTTCCAGCATTTGTCCGGGCGACCTCCTCTTCCAAAGTGAGCCTTCTCCTCCCCTATCTCCATTTTTTCCGGTGAGTAAGTCTATCTGAGTAGCAGAACCCATCCAATTAGCGACAACTGGCCGGGTGGCTCTGGTACAGTTAGAAAAACTCTTGTTTGGTCGGACAAACCCATCGACCACTAGCCAGATGAACCTCTAGTACAGTCTGAACCCATCTGACCAGCGACCACTACTCGGACGAACCTCTGGTATAGTTTGACGCCACTGGCCCGGTGGTTGTGTGTTGTGGCCCACTATTTATAATATTATATATATATATATATATATATATATATATATATATATATATATATATGAAAAAGGTAAGCTTAATAGTCCTAGAGGGGGGTGAATAAGACTAAGCCAAATAAAAAATTAAAGTACTAAAATAATAAATAAATTAGAATAAATCATAAATCTCGATAGTAATAGTATTGAAAAATTGATTCAAACTTTGTTCGTAGGACAACCTTACCCAGAAAACAAAGTTTTTAAGTAAGACAATCTAATTTCATGAATGTTTGTAAAGATTAAGACTTTAGACCAAGCAAGGGATAATAACCTATCTATTACAATCATTCACCAATGCAGAAATAAAGTAACAATCATTCATTATAGATACAAAAATTAAACATTCACCACAACACCAGGAGTTATAGTGGTTCAGTGTGTACACCAACTGTTCTCAAATAGCCACACCTACTCCACTCCCAATAATCACAACTCACGTGATATTAGCATTTACTAAAAATAAGGTTTTCATAGGTTCACCTTAAAACCTTATGCAGTTGTGATTTTAGAAGGACCATCACAAATAAAAAAAACTCCACATTGAGATTTTCTGGCTATCTCAGTCAAAACCAATACATGAGACTTTCTGGTTATCTCAAAGAAACCAAAATACAAAGAAATAAAATTCTACTTATCTTCTCTTTAAAGACGTTCTTAATGTAGCCTGTAGAATCACTTTGTTTGAAGTAGAATGTTCAATGTCCAGTAGCATAAATAAGGGTTCTAGGTTCTATATTGATTTTAAATTAATTCAAACCAAAGGTTACTTGTTTGAATTCCTTAGATCTCAAAAGAAGAGTGATTACTCTCTTTAAAAAATAAGATTCATGAAAAGAGATTAAGAAATTAAAATAAAAAAGTTATATAAAAAAAATATTAAAATACCATGCAATAGCTTGAAGATAGTGGGGACTTCTCTCTCTCTCTCTTGGTGAAGGCTTTTCTTAGCTTAGATAAGTTATTTTGGAATAAGAGAATACCTCTATTTATACTTAGAAATGTTGTTGCTTTGACTCGTCTAAGGTTTCCTTTGACTCATCTAAGATCTAATAAAATTTTAAAATTTAGGCGCGATCGGATGAAACTGTTCTTCGACTGGTCGAAGGCCATGCTTGATTGGTCGAGGGCCCTTCTCAACTGGTTGAGCATGGGCTTCGACCGGTCGAGGGTGCCAAAATATAGTTGCTGAACTTTGAGTCGAGCAACCCTCGATTGGTCGAAGGTCCCTCTTCAACTGGTCAAGCAATCTGCTCGACTGGTCGAGAAACCACCAGAAATATTTATTTTTTTGCATTTCAAACTTAAAATGGTCAAAGATTATCTTAGACTGGTCGAGGCACAACTTAAACTAATCGAATCAAGGTCTAGACTAGTCGAACTTAAGCCTAACCAAAGTTAAAAAACATATATAAGTTTATCTTTTGGAAGCACCTAAGTCTAAGGTCATTCTTGGGTCTATTATACCTGAGAAGACTGGACATTGAAGTGTAAAGCTTGAGTCTTCAATAAAGCATAGTTTGATCTTATACTTGAAGTGTAGTCGAAGGTGGAGCTTAATCTTCTACTATAAGTATAGTAAAACTTGAACTCAAAACCTTCCAACTTCATGACTTGTACTTAGGCTTGCACTTTCTAACTTCATGACTTATACTTGAAGGTGAACTTTCCATCTTGATTCACTTGAAGGTCAACTTTTCTATAAGTTGTTTTGTCTCATCGAAATTTGACAAACAAGAGTGTGCTTTATACATTATAGTACTTACAATCTCCCCCTTTGTCAAATTCATGACAAAACACTTATCATAATAATATCCATATTGTTAACTTGATTTCCATGTTTGTAGAAGATGCATCTCTACTGAATCAGCAAAATATGCTCCCCCTCAATGTGAGATTATCCTGTGTTATGACAAATAATACATTTCTAACACAAAACTCCAAACAATCATCCACATATCAATTTATCAACATTCAAAGAATGCATAACTCATTGAATCTACTTATCAAATTAGTAATCTCTCCCCCTTTTTGTCACAAGATGACAAAGGGAAGAATACTCATGTGATAAAATCACAACAAAAAATAGTAGACCAATAAGAGGAAAATGCATACATAATGGTGATTAAGAGTTAACTTTAAGTCACCAACAAGGATATAAGATAGGAGTTTGAGAAAGTTATCATCCAACACACATAGTAAAAAAGTTATACAACTCAAGCATAAAATGAAATGACATCAATCTAATCAGAACTAGAAGGGATGGAGGAGGTATATATGGGTCAATTTGGTGAAGTCCTTTAGTAATGCGATGAAAGTATTTATGCATATACTTTATTGAAGATTTATGACTTTTATCTAGATTGTTCTATGATACCTTTAACTCAACAACCTCTAAAGACTTAAGCTGATCATCAACCTGAGATGGTTGATACTTAGGATCAACTTCATCATCTGATTTTAGTTCTGCAAAAATATCATCCGTAGATGTGACCTCAGGTAATGGCGTTTCTTCTTCTTCAACATCGTCTTTATCTCTTGGACCGGGGAGGTATACCAAGTTCATCTTGTGAATATTCGTATTATCAAAAGGAAGAGTAGACTTTGGCACCTCCATTGATGGAATGAAAACATTGTAATGAATAGCAAGAGTGGTTATGAGATATGCAAAAGGAATCGATCCATGACCCGGATGGATATGAAATTGAATAATCAAGTAAGATATCAATGATGGAAGATAAAAATAGGAATGCCAGATGCAACAACATGAAGAATATGAGCCATAAAGGGAGTAAGTTCAGACTTATTCTCGAAATGAGGATACACATTTGATGTAAAAATACGATGGACCCTGAATCTTAGAATCATCTGGGTGGCACGGAGAGCATTACCAGAATTCCATTCGGCATTAAACCGATATAGTTTACGGGTAATATCCCGACGCTTAGATTCAAACATTCTATTAACAAGAGGAGCAATGGATATGCCTTCATCATTTATATTCACATCAAGCAATCCTGAGATTAGGTGCCTATCAATTGGAATGTCCCCTCTCTAAAATTAATAGAGAATGTTAGATTTTCAAGAGACAACTCTCCTATAGACAACTCTCCTAACCCATAATATTTTTCCAACCGATGGTAGATAGAATGGGCAAGAGTTTGAATGGAGTAATGTGATCAGTATTCACAGTTCTTTCTATGATAATATCTCTAGTGTGGAGATCCTGTACATGCTCCGAATCTTCTTTGGGAGCTCTCAGGGTTCTCGCCCTAACTGGAGTCATCCGGGAGGAGAAGCCACTAGGGCCCTTGCGTAAAGCCTTCCTCTTAGATCGATGCTCCATGTAGAGTTTGCAAAATAGGATATTGAAGATGGGTTTGGCTTAAATCAGATTTTTACACAAAAACCCTCTATGGAAAGAATGTAAAACCCAAATCAATTACAAAATGAAGAATAACTAGAAATAAGGAACCCAAATCTAGAAAGAAATAAAAAATAAATCACTTATAATGACTCTATGGAGATGGGTTTAGTGAGTCAAGCAAAGGCTAGTCGAGGAAGATGGGCAAAATAAAGAAGAAAAAGTGATTTCCCCTCTTTTAAGAAGGCCCATCTGCACATTTTGACTGGTCGAGTATGGTACTCGATCTGTCGAAGCTCGACCGGTTGTGCAGCTAGAAAATTTCAAAAATATATGTATTTTTCAATTATGAAAATTATATGTTTTGCATTTTTTTAAATTATAAATATATAAATAATAAAAATGCATAAACAACATAATTTAATTAATTAAAAGTGCACAAACCAATATCATGTTTTAATTTAGAAAATCTATTCCTATCAAGCGATTTGGTCATAATGTCCGCAAGCTGCTTTTTCGTTTAAATGTATTCTAATGAAATGCTCTTGTCCTGAATTAAATCTTGAATGTAATAATATTGAATGTCGATATGTTTTGTACAAGAATGTTGAATGGGATTTTTTGAAATATAAGTAGTTCTTAAGTTATCACAATAAAGTATGATTATATCTTGCGCAATCTCATAATCAGCTAATGTCATGCCCCAAACTTGGAAACCGGGCTCATAAAATTTTCGATCATCAAATCTGACACTGACAACCTTCATAGTACTCCATTCTCGGCTCTCAGCACTAATACGCCAGATTCTGATCCTGGGATCCTACAAAGTGGATTTTTTTATGTACATTTATCTTGCAAGAAGCATAACCAAAAGTAAAACCCACAAACAACAACAACTAGAAACGTCACCACATATCCACTATAATCAAAACTTTAAGTATAAAGAGCATAAAGGGAAAATACAAAGATAATAATGATAGAAACTCTAGAAGCTCTGCGGCATGCTCCTACTACTCAGCTATGACCTAGTGTCACTTACACATCAATTGTGTATAAGCTTATAGAAAGCTTAGAGGGTGGTGAAAGTGTGTGCGCAAGATAGCAATACAAGTATGTAATATCAGAGTAATGCGGAATATGTTGGCGAGTCCATGAATACTATCAGCTGTAACAAGGCTATACGATGTAAGTCATGAATATTGTCGATCACACCAAGGCCATGCGATGCAATGCAAGGCTTACATAGCCAATGTCATGTGCAAGATGCAGCTCAAGCATACCAATCCACATATTAATCTAGCTCATTTATGTAGCATCATATATCAGTACAGTTCTCTCTAGATAATCACTGAGGTCTAGTACACTCCGAACCAGATTACTGCCACATCGCATGCAATAAGGTGAGTAGAAAAAACCTTACTACCAATATTAAGCTCGGCTCGTCAATAGCAGACCCATTCCTTGAGCTGGTCAAACTCAGCCTAGCTTTACCCCCTCCTCTCGGGCGAGTAAGGCCACACCCCCTTCCAACTGACCACGACACGGTGGGAAGCACTGCCTCCTAGTATTAGCACTTAACACTCATGCATCCACTCAGTCTAGACGTTGGAGCGACCTCTTGGTACCGTAAGGGTTTAGGGCCTGTTTGGCCAGTCAGATTGGAAGGGATTGGATGGTATTGGAAGGGATTAGAAGTTAAATCTCGGGATCGGCCGAGCGTGTCAAAGAGAGTCGGTGATCTGATCCCAGTCCCATGGATCTTATGACAATCCACTGACAACACCATCATTACCTTTAAATTCCATCCAATCCACCCTAATCCGTTCAAATTTTCCTGGGACATATTTGGTTCAAGGGATTGGAAGGGATGGGAAGGTTTAATCCCGAGATTGGTCGGGCATGCCAATCGGACTGGATATAGCAATTCCATGGATCTCAAGACAATCCACTAACAACACCATCATTACCTAGAAATCCATGCCATCCACCCTAATACCATTCAATCCTCTCCAATCCACCTGGCTAAATGGGCCCTTAGGGAATTTCACCCAGGGGCATCTATAGCACCCCACATGGAGAAAATATTTTTGGCATCCAATCAAGCCATCTATGATGTGCCTGTGAAGGCCACGACCCTGATATCGTTAGGGCATACAGTGATTATGACACACAATGCAAGATGCATGAGTCACACAATCCAGTCATGCACAATCTTGCGTGTATTATGCGCTCATGTGGAATGACTCTGGCTATTAAGGAGTCCCATAAGAAACCTGCCCTATGGCATATGCAATGGTCAAGAACATCTCATAACAATCATGCAGATGATGCGTATGGGCATATATCATGATTCTATACTGTCACATATTTATAATTGGCATCGACAATGGCCTATATGCAAGGTGGGGTGTAACACCCTGAAAATCGGGGGTCGTGTATAAACTCAACTCCCGAGTTCCAGACCGTCACTTATGCAACAAAAATGGTTATGATTCAATGTTGTCTGATTTAAAGCATTCACATGAGTAAAAGTATACCAAAACTGCAATTCATACTTCAGAACCAGTGATAAAAGCAAGCGGAAGACTAAACAATATATATATTACTGTATGGAAAAACAAAGTAAATCTCATCTGTCTCCAAAGTATGACTACATCTCTGAGTCTCATATACATATACATAAACAAAAAATAATGTTCAAAATAGTCCCACTGATGTCCCCTCGATCCAGGTCGCCTACGGGAAGCCGTCGCGATACTGCATATACGAGAACTCGTCCTGGTCCTCGTCGATCTCTGGCTCCACCTCCTGGATCTTAACCTCACCTGCATCTACAACAGGGTCTGGTGGGTGTTGCAAACACCATCCCGTAACGTGGGAGTGAGTGATCAACTCAGTGGAATCATAGAGCAAAGATTAGCATGTTCACAATTCAATCACGTGATAATAGTAAAGCAGTAAATCAGACAATCCTAATACTGTTGTTAATGCAAGATGACATGACGTGATGTATGCCCTCACCGACGATCTCCCTCATGCGGCAACATCTTACGACCGCGGCATGCCACACTCCCTAGAGTGCTCCACATCTTCCAGGCACATGCAATGCTATGGTGATATGATTTCCAAGTTGTTATTAGTCCATTCAAACAGCAGGATTGGGAAACTACGGTACTTCCCTTATATCAATCCCAACACAGATCCTGTCTAGGGTCGTCACTCCTAGTAATCTCATACGATGTATATTTCGTAGGTCACTGCAAGGGCTGCCAGGGCTGTTGCTCGCACTCGTTGCACCGCTCCCCCATCACCTTATTAATATAGGCCTACTGTACTCTAGTGCAACGGAAGGGTCGTCGCCTCCCGTGGACTCAGAATACGCTCGCGGTCACTACAAAGGGCTCGTCGCCTGATCAGTGTAGGTCGACAGCTAGAATATAGTGTCCCATACCACCATAATCTGCTCACGAGTCTAGGTGCTCACTGGTCACTACGGGGAGGTTTGTGGCCCCAGCGCAGGCCGACAGCTCGACCACGGTGTCCCATACCACCATGCCCGGCTCATGAGTCTTCGCGGATCAAGGTACCATGGTTAACAGGGTTTACAATAGTAAGTTCAGTACCCTAGGTTCAAGCAGTTATGACTCATACAAGGTGAACATACATCGGCCAGTCGGGTTACTTGACGGGCTCGACTAGCGCGATCGCATCTCAAGTCGAACGACATGAAGTGAGTAAAACACTTCGTGTGGCCTAACCACTGCCGCCAACTCTAAACACGAATCACTTTCATCGACGCGTCGTTCGTGGCTATGACCAGTCAGCCATGAATTCGCTCGGTTACCGACTGCCTGGGCTAAGTCTAGTCCCAAACATTTATGGAATCACATCAGCAATATATGTAAAGGTATTGGAATTGAAATATAATCATATGAGCATGTTAACACATGTTATAACATTCAACTTAAGCAAATCTTCAAGACATACTTTCCATGCATGTAATGGAATCATGCATAAGGTCAACATGTAGGAAATCATTTAGGTCAGCATATTAACTAAGAAATCAATTTCAAACTACTACATAACATCATTTAATTCAATACATACTAATACAAGCATTTATACAAACACATACACTACACACTTAAGTCTACATATAGTATGTCGACCCAAAGTGCGCAACTAGGCGAATCTCTTCGCCAAACTAATTATGCAAGCATTCCTAACTCCCTAATGCGACAACAAACCATGTCAATCACGTCAGCAAAATATGAATGTAGACCGCACTTCCTACAAATGACTAAAATGCCCTAAATCTCATATTCTTCGTTAATTTATGAAACAGGAAACGGAGAGCATGTTGTACATGTCAAACGGCGGTGCCGTCGATAATCTACTATTAAACGACATTGAAAGCGTTGTAAACCTTCAATCAAAGCGTCTAAAATCCTCACCTAGTCTCTTACGGATGCGGGATTTTGAACGGAGCGTGTACGCTTCGTCTACGGCAGTAGGAGAACCTGTTTTACGGAATACGTTAGCTAACACGCTACGAATCCAAGTAATCCCTAAATCAGCAACTTTTAGGGTCGTTTCATACCTGAAAAAGTAGAGAAATCACCGTCCAGGTGATTGGGAAGAGTTGCTGAAACAGCAGCTATCGGTGCTCGGAAGCGGAAAAAATTCCTTCCAATCTCTCTCTCAAACTCTCTCTCCTTTTCTCTAGGGTTTGCAATTTTCGGATGGGAGAGAGAAATGAGGGTTTCAACCTCTTTTATAAGCTTAAAAACGCCGGAAATAGGCTCCGGAACGAAGTTTACTTAGTGCCTATCCATTTCGGGGCTGTTTCGGTCCAAAAACTGCTTTCTGGTGGTCCCCTGGTCGATTGCGATCGGACTTAAGCTCATGCGTACCAGATGTAGCACGTATAAAGTTTTCAGTCTGGCAGGGTTCGCAGATCGCACGTGGCGGACCAGTTTCAGTTCAGCGGTCACCGCACGTAGATTAGGGCTGAAAGTCTCATGATAATAAATAGAAATTTTTCCTGATCTGAGGGTGTAATCTGGATGAATTCTGACGGTCAGAATGCTTAATACTGACGCGTCAAGTCGTGTGCCAGATTTGAATTTGAAATTCCAATTCTGTCCCTATTCGCGGTCGCTTCAATCCGGGTTCAACGAAATAGTCTGTGATTATCGGTTTGACTTGATTTTCGAGATGATTGTCAAGTCCAGTTGGGCAGTTCTAACGGTCTAAGATGGGAGGTATCGGACCTTCGACGCGCGGTCTAAATCCAATATAAAAATTCAAAGTGGTCCAGAGAACAAACCTGCTTAGAGTTTGATCCGAGGTTATAGAGTATTGTAGAGTTGTTTATTCTACTCGATTTGGGTCTTGTAGAACGTATTTAAAGTGATCAGGGACTATTTCCCAGCTACTCTAGCATTGCGCTAGCTAACTTACGCTTAATTTCCATGGAAATTAATTTTACGCGATTTCGGGTCGAGTTGGTACTCGAGCCCAAGTACGGATTTTTCACGGGCGTTACAATCTACCCCCCTTAACAAATAATTTCGTCCTCAAAATTTGTACCTTTTCGTACTCCTCGAGAAGATGTGGGTAGTTCTTTCTGATCTCGGCTTCTGTCTCCCAAGTAGCCTCCTCCTCAGAGTGATGCGTCCATAGTACCTTCACAAGGGGAATCACCTTGCTACACAGTACCTGCTCCTTCCTGTCTAGGATGCGTGTCGGTCGCAGGATATAAGTAACATCCTCTCCTAACTGCACCTGCTCCCATCTGATGATATGGGAAGGATCAGCAACGTACTTCTTCAGCATAGAAACATGAAATACGTTGTGGACACTCGCGAGGGGCGTGGGTAAAGCCAATCGGTAAGCCACCGCTCCCACACGATCGAGGATCTGGAATGGACCAATGAATCGCGGTGCCAGCTTCCCCTTCTTCCCGAACCGAAGGACTCCCTTCATAGGGGAAACTCGCAAAAACACGTGATCCCCGACTGTGAACTCTAGTGGCCGTCGTCTCGTATCGGCGTAGCTCTTCTGTCTGCTCTGCGCTGTAAGAAGCCGACGTCGAATAATATCAATCTTCTCTGACGTCGCCTGCACCAACTCTGGACCAATCAAGCTACGCTCACCGACCTCTAACCAGCAATGCGGTGCGCGACAAGGTCGCCCATACAGCGCCTCATAAGGTGCCATACCGATACTCGCTTGGAAGCTATTGTTGTACGCAAACTCCGCATATGAAAGACAGTCATCCCAACTGTCCTTAAAGTCCAATGCGCAAGCTCGCAACATGTCCTCCAGGATCTGGTTCACTCGCTCCGTCTGTCCGTCCGTCTGTGGGTGGAAGGCAGTACTGAACTTCAACTTCACACCCATAGCCTCCTGAATGCGAGTCCAGAAAATAGAAGTGAACCGCGTGTCTCTGTCTGACACGATCTCCAATGGAACTCCATGCAGACGCACAATCTCTCGGATGTACAATCTAGCCAGCTCGTCTGCAGAGTTCGTAACTCTGATCGGTAGGAAGTGCGCCGACTTCGTCAATCGGTCGACGATCACCCAAATGGAATCATGTCCCTTCCTCGTCTTCGGCAACCTAGAAATGAAGTCCATGGAAATGAAATCCCACTTCCACTCTGCAATCGGCATAGGCTGCAAAAGTCCAGGTGGTCGGCGATGCTCTGCCTTCACCTGCTGACAAGTGAGACAACGGGACACGAACTCAGCTATGTGGGTCTTCATACCTTCCCACCAATACGTCCTCTTCACGTCACGATACATCTTTGTACTGCCTGGATGCATCGCGAGTCTAGTAGAATGCGCAGCCTCGAGAATCTCTCGTCTCAAGTCAGGGACATCTGGGACGCATAGGCGGCCACGGTAACGTAAGCCCCCATCCATACCAACTCGCCAGTCGGCGTCAGCATCATCACTGGCCTGCTCTCGAAGCTCAGTAAGATGCGCATCGTCCCTCTGCGCCTCGATGACTCGGTCATCGATCTGAGATCACACCTGTACATGTGCGATGAACTCAAATGGCTCCTCTACGGTGAGTTTCTGCTCAAAGTCTCGCAAAAACTCAACCATATCCCACTCGGCAACCATCAGCGGAGCCGCAAACTCTATTGCCTTCTTGCGGCTCAACGCATCAGCCACAAGGTTCGCCTTCCCAGGATGGTAAGAGACTTCAAACTTGAAGTCCTTCAACGTCTCCATCCATCGTCGCTGCCTCATATTCAAGTCTCGCTGCGTGAATATGTACTTGAGGATCTTGTGGTCGCAAAAGAGCTCAAACTCCTCTCCGTAGAGGTAATGTCTCCAGAGTCTCAGTGCGAATATAACGGCTGCCAACTCCAGGTCGTGTGTAGGGTAATTCTCCTCGTGCTTCCTTAATTGTCTCGAGGCATACGAAATTACCCTGTCCCTCTGCATAAGGACACAACCCAAACCAACGCTAGACGCGTCAGTGTATATAGTGTATCTAACCCCTTGCTCTGGCAATACTAGCACAGGGGCGGACGTAAGTCTGTCCTTCAGCTCCTGAAAAGCTGACTCCGCCTTATCATTCCAGGCGAACTTCACGTCCTTCCGTGTCAACTGAGATAAGGGTCTCGCGATCTTCGAGAAGTCCTGTATGAAGCGCCGATAGTAGCCAGCGAGACCCAAGAAGCTCCTCACCTCAGTGACAGAACTAGGCTGCTCCCAGTCCTGCACCGCAGCTACCTTAGACAGGTCAACTGCCATGCCATCCTTGGACACCACGTGTCCCAGAAACTTCACCTCCTGCTTCCAAAAGTCTCACTTCTTGTGCTGTGCGAACAACTGATGGCGTCTGAGTGTATCAAGGACCAAACGCAAGTGCTCCTCATGCTCCTCTCGACTCCCAAAGTACACCAAAATGTCGTCAATGAAGACAACGACGAATCGATAGAGGAAAAGCTGAAATATCCGGTTCATCAGATCCATGAACACGGCCGGTGCGTTCGTGAGACCGAACGACATCACGAGGAACTCGTAGTGGCAAAAACTGGTCCTGAATGCTGTCTTCTGCACGTCCTCATCCCTGACGCGCAACTGAAGATATCCCGACTGAAGATCAATCTTCGAGAAGTACTGCGCTCCTCTCAACTGATCAAACAAGTCATCGATCCTGGGCAAAGGGTACTTGTTCTTCACCGTGAGCTGGTTCAGCCTGCGATAATCAATACACAATCGCATCGAACCATCCTTCTTCCTCACGAACAAGACCGGTGCTCCCCAAGGAGACACGCTAGGCCGTATAAGGCCAAGCTCTAGTAGACCATCAATCTGCGTCCTCAACTCCTCCATCTCACATGGCGCCATGCGATACATCGACAGTGAGACGGGTGTAGATCCAGGAACCAGATCGATAGTGAAATCGATCTCACGTCGGGGCGGCAACCCAGGGATCTTCCTGAATAGATCCCCGAACTCGGAAACAACTGGCGTATGCTCAGGTACCTGGGCACCAGCGTCGCGCAATAGAGTGGCGTATCTAAGTATGTGGAAAGGAAGATTTACCCACACTGAAAACTTGAAAGGCGTGCCCTCAGGCTCGTACACCGTCACCATACGAGCCTCGCAGTCAATCTCGGCTCTCGCTGCAGTCAACCAGTCCATACCAAGAATGACGTCGAGATAAACGAGCGAGGGATCGATGACAAGATCCAGAGTCATCGTCCTGCCTCCCAGATCAACTAAACAACCCTCACACATCTGGGTGACATCTGAATAATCCCCATGAGCTGCAAAGACTCGCACGCTATCCATAGTGATAGTCTGTAACCCAAGACGCCTGACTACCGCACGCGATATCAAAGAAATCGTGGAACCAGTGTCCACCATGACAAGAACGGGAGTACCTCCAATATGGGCCGTGACCTCGAAGGCTGAATGCTGGAAAGTCGGCGTCGCAGCTGCCTCAGCTGTCAATGCATGAACCCGAGCCTGCTATGGCCGGTTCGGCCGCTGTGTCAAGGGCCGTGGAGGCTGTCTAATCTGCGATACCGGAGGTCTGAAAGAAGGATGCGCAGGAGCTGACCGTATAGGCGGTGCTGATATCGCCTGTGGACGTACACGGTCAATCTTCTGCGGCGGCGAGAACCCACTGTCCCGCATCCTCGAAAAGCAGCTCTGCGCCAAGTGGCCTGTCCTCCCACAGTATGTACACGTCAAATCAGGGCATTGAAACGGTGGTACAGGCACCGTAGTCCTAGTAGGAGGATCAATGCGAGACCTCTTTCCCGCGAAGGGCCTGTCTGGCAAATCTGGTCGTGGCCTAGAAGCAGCTGGGCCACGAGATCGCGCAAGTCGATCCACGTCCTGCTCTGCCCGCATGGACATGTGAATCAACTCCGTATAGGAGGGAATGCTAACACAGCACATCTTCGACCGAATATCCGGTCGCAAGCCCTCCAAAAAGCGCCGTATGCGCATCTGCTCATCAGCTAGGATCGTCGGGACGTACCTGCCCAACTCCGTGAACCGATGCTCATACTCTGTAACTGTCATCACTGCCTGTCTGAGACGGAGAAACTCATTCTCCCTGTCGTGCCTGTAAGTCTGGGGATAATACTTCTCATGGAAGCGGAACTCAAATGCTGCCCACGTTCATACAAAATCTGCGGCAACGGTCCGCTGTACGCTATCCCACCACATGCTGGCCTCTCTCTCAAACAGGAAGGTAGCCAGCTCTACCTGCTCGGCCTCGGTGCAATGCAACATCCGCAAGATCTTCGACACCCGGTCGAGCCAGTACTCAGCCTCCTCGGGTCTGTGAGAACCCGTGAAAGTAGGAGGCCGCAAGCGCTGAAATCGCTCCAATAGGCCCCGTGTGTCGGCAGGATTCTCCGTAGGGAAAGCAGGCGACGCAGGATGAGCCATGCCCTCATCCTGGGCGTATGTATAGGCATCCTCAGCTGGATGCGCAGGTGGTGCAGGTGGAGTAGATGTAGCCGCACCCCCACCCTGGGCTAATGTCCCCACTATGGTAGTCAGAAGCTGCTGCTGCTGCAGCATCATAGCCATCATCTGTCCGAATCTGTCGGGAGGTGGAGCAGGCTGTGGCGGATGCTGTGTGGAAGTAGATGCGCGATGTGGCTCTCTGACAGATGGCGTAAATGGCGGTGGTCCATCTGTAGGACCAGCGGTAGGCTGAGACGATCGAACCGCCTCAGGAATCGGGCCCACAGCAAGGTCCGTATGGGTGCCAGACTGAGAGGGAGTCTGATCCATATGCTCGGTCAGCGCAAGACGAGCCGTGCTCCGCGTAGTCTTAGGTGGCATTCCCTATATTCAAAATAGGGCGCAACCTTGTCAGTCTCAATTGCACAAATACACCACAATCATTCATATAATGAGTCAAAGGCATTCCATGCATTTCAATTAACCAAAATTGTCACAATACAAGGGATATATCCTTACAAGCATCATGACGAGAAATACATGGGAATTAAGACAGTTAAGCAACAGCAACATAAGCAAGGCACTAGCCCTAACAGGCTTACACACATAAAGCAGGAAATGACTAACTAATGATAATAACATCAAAGATCGCATCGCTAGTCGGAGTTTGGTGATGGAGGAGGAGCACCCTTATCCTGTAAGCAACACAGGATCGTCTTCGAGGTGCGAGTCACCTTGCCAAATTTCTTCTTTGTAACGGCCTTGACATCAGCGACTTCTGCACGAAGTTCTTGGACTTCCCTTCGCAAAGCGGTCTGACTCTCCTCCATCCGAGCAATGCGATCGTCGATAGTAGCCTGCGCAGAAGGAGGAGGGCTCTCATCGGTATCCTGAGCCTCCTCTTCTGCTTCTTCCTGAGCTTCTTCCTGAACCTATGCTCTAGGTTCTTCTTCGCTTTGATTTTCCTCATCATCAAAGTCATCCTCACTATCCCTTTCAAGTTGATTTTCACGGTATTGTGACCCAATCTTCATCTTGACCATTGTTGACTCATCAATGGTATGAATCGATACTGGCAATTCCGGCCCAAGTCTATAGGCAAACTCCAGCGCAATCTTGCAAATAAGTCAGCCAAAGGGAAGCGATTCGGATGTTCTTCTCGACCTGGCTATGAGAACTATCTGCCGTAAGATGAAAGTGGCCATACATACGTTCTCTCCCTGGGCCACCAGATATAAGAAATTGACCATAAGACGTGTACATTCAATGCGGTTCGTCGACCTGGGATAAACATTGAACGTGCAGATATGGTGCAGCAGGCGCAATTCCTCAGACATGTACGTCGCCTTGAGGCTATTATTAGGCTGCCATGGAACCAACTTACTGCACAGAAACCTGGTGCGGCGATCTCGTTTACGTCTAGTCCTCAGATTCTTCTCACTAGGATGCACATCACCTAGAGGCACGTTGAGAAGTCGCGTAACCAACCGAACATCGATCGTAGCCATCCGATCTCTACCAAAAGGGATTTTAAACTGTAAAGGCTCCAAGGTAGGATTCTGGATACTAGCGTAGAAGGTACGAACGGTGCTCACATTAGCACGAGTGCGAGCTTCAAAGATCGAACCCCAATGCACAGCTTCAATGCGTTCGAACAACAGATACTCACCGAACAATCGTCCATCTACATCCGCCTCAAATAACACTTTGCGATCAGTGTATTGGCCATGAGGCATCTCCGATAGAATTGTTCGCCCAAGGTGTGCATGGGGATCCAAATCCCGCTTTGTACGGCACTCCAGGACTGCAGCTGGACTTGCGGCGGCGCTTGAACTTGCGGCACCACCCCGCGGTCTTCTCGATTGAGTAGGGCGGCTCGGCCCAACCTCGTCTGTTGCGGTTTTCCTCTTACCCATCAAAGATATGATGGATGAGAGTGATAAAAGGCCCAAAATGGCTTCCACGAAAGCCATGGAAAATGACGAAAATGCGGAGAAGTGGCTGCCCAATCTGGAAAAGGGAAATCTAGGCGTCGTAGAGGGATGCTTCAAGCTTCCCAAGGCTGTAATTTCAAGAAGAAATGCAAGCAAAAAAGTAGAATGGAGCACCTCACGATTTCAGCTCTATTTGGGGATTTTTGGAGCTCCAAATGGTGAGATCTTCAAGAGGAGGGGCTGTCAACTCCCAATAAGTGATGGGTGGTGGTCGGTTTTGGCCAAGGAGGGACCTAGGAGTGATTTGGGACGCTGGAGTTTGGAAATGGGTGTTGAAAAATGAGAATAGGGCTTAGGGGAGGGCTATTTGTGAAGGAAGGGGGTGTTTTAGGGACTTTCGTGGGATGGGAGGTACATGGGGAGGATGTACACCCCATTTAAGGGCGTGCGCCCAAAAATTGCTGCCAACGGGCCCCACCGGTATCGCCGGCCAACCTCCAAGTTGGCCGGTGGGACCACATGGGTCTGGTCCCCCATGATCCAAGGAGTCCAAAAATATGTGGCCCACCCATGGTTCATTGTATTTTGATCTGTATGAGCCCAAATATGTGTTCGGGGCTTTTCGGGACCACATCGCAATCCCGAATACCAAACCCTAAGATACAGCATATGAATTTGGGATAGAAGGAGCCAGTACATCTATCTAGATCCTTAGTTGCTAAAGAAAGTGAAGTTAGAATGGCCTTATGTCCATTTTTCATGAAATTTTACTATTCACTGTAAAATTTTGTGAAAGTACTAATTTGTGTTATTTTCACATTAGGTTTGATACCTAATACGAAATGGATAAGAAATAAATGAAGGTCGGAGTGTTTAGAAGAGGAATTTTGAAGATTTTTGGCGAAACGGGATTTTTAAGCCCTGGCGAATGATTACAGGAGTCGTGGTCATCCCACGGCCCAAGGATTTACTTTTTCGGTTTAAAACCGCTCATAGGACGTCTCAACCCGACTTCCTACAGCTTAGAAGCGATTCGGGTTGCCTTACGCGACCCGAGATGCGTTACAGACTCGATCTTCCGATTGATTCTAATAGACTTCGCCTATCGGCGAACCTGCGACCCTAGAAGTGTTTCTAGACCCTTCTCGCACCCACCTATGTCAAAGGAAGCGGCAGCGTACGTCACGAGACCATAACTCAGGCCCAGTATACTCTCATTCATGCTCTGATACCAACTTGTAACACCCTGAAAATCGGGGGTCGTGTATAAACTCAACTCCCGAGTTCCAGACCGTCACTTATGCAACAAAAATGGTTATAATTCAATGTTGTCTGATTTAAAGCATTCACATGAGTAAAAGTATACCAAAACTGTAATTCATACTTCAGATCCAGTGATAAAAGCAAGCGGAAGACTAAACAATATATATATCACTGTATGGAAAAACAAAGTAAATCTCATCTGTCTCCAAAGTATGACTACATCTTTGAGTCTCATATACATATACATAAACAAAAAATAATGTTCAAAATAGTCCCACTGATGTCCCCTCGATCCAGGTCGCCTACGGGAAGCCGTCGTGATACTGCATATACGAGAACTCGTCCTGGTCCTCGTCGATCTCTGGCTCCACCTCCTGGATCTCGACCTCACCTGCATCTACAACCGGGTCTGGTGGGTGTTGCAAACACCATCCCGTAACGTGGGAGTGAGTGATCAACTCAGTGGAATCATAGAGCAAAGATTAGCATGTTCACAATTCAATCACGCGATAATAGTAAAGCAGTAAATCAGACAATCCTAATACTGTTGTTAATGAAAGATGACATGACGTGATGTATGCCCTCACCGACGATCTCCCTCATGCGGCAACATCTTACGACCGCGGCATCCCACACTCCCTAGAGTGCTCCACATCTTCCAGGCACATGCAATGCTATGGTGATATGATTTTCAAGTTGTTATTAGTCCATTCAAACAGCAGGATTGGGAAACTAACGTACTTCCCTTATATCAATCCCAACACAGATCCTGTCTAGGGTCGTCACTCCTAGTAATCTCATACGATGTATATTTCGTAAGTCACTGCAAGGGCTGCCAGGGCTATTGCTCGCACTCGTTGCACCGCTCCCCCATCACCGTATCAATACAGGCCTACTGTACTCTACTGCAACGGAAGGGTCGTCGCCTCCCGTGGACTCAGAATACGGTCGCGGTCACTACAAAGGGCTCGTCGCCTGATCAGTGTAGGCCAACAGCTAGAATATAGTGTCTCATACCACCATAATCTGCTCACGAGTCTAGGTGCTCACTGGTCACTACGGGGAGGTTTGTGGCCCCAGCGTAGGCCGACAGCTCGACCACGGTGTCCCATACCACCATGCCCGGCTCATGAGTCTTCGCGGATCAAGGTACCATGGTTAACAGGGTTTACAATGGTAAGTTCAGTACCCTAGGTTCAAGCAGTTATGACTCATACAAGGTGAACATACATCGGCCAGTCGAGTTACTTGACGGGCTCGACTAGCGCGATCGCATCTCAAGTCGAACGACATGAAGTGCGTAAAACACTTCGCGTGGCCTAACCACTGCCGCCAACTCTAAACACGAATCACGTTCATCGACGCGTCGTTCGTGGCTATAACCAGTCAGCCACGAATTCGCTCGGTTACCGACTGCCTGGGCTAAGTCTAGTCCCAAACATTTATGGAATCACATCAGCAATATATGTAAAGGTATTGGAATTGAAATATAATCATATGAGCATGTTAACACATGTTATAACATTCAACTTAAGAAAATCTTCAAGACATACTTTCCATGCATGTAATGGAATCATGCATAAGGTCAACATGTAGGAAATCATTTAGGTCAGCATATTAACTAAGAAATCAATCTCAAACTACTACATAACATCATTTAATTCAATACATACTAATACAAGCATTTATACAAACACATACACTACACACTTAAGTCTACATATAGTATGTCGACCCAAAGTGCGCAACTAGGCTTATCTCTTCGCCAAACTAATTATGCAAGCATTCCTAACTCCCTAATGCGACAACAAACCATGTCAATCACGTCAGCAAAATATGAATGTAGACCGCACTTCCTACAAATGACTAAAATGCCCTAAATCTCATATTCTTCGTTAATTTACGAAACAGGAAACGGAGAGCATGTTGTACATGTCAAACGGCGGTGCCGTCGATAATCTACTATTAAACGACATTGAAAGCGTTGTAAACCGTCAATCAAAGCGTCTAAAATCCTCACCTAGTCTCTTACGGATGCGGAATTTTGAACGGAGCGTGTACGCTTCGTCTACGGCAGTAGGAGAATCTGTTTTACGGAATACGTTAGCTAACACGCTACGAATCCAAGTAATCCCTAAATCAGCAACTTTTAGGGTCGTTTCATACCTGAAAAAGCGGAGAAATCACCGTCCAGGTGATTGGGAAGAGTTGCTGAAACAGCAGCTATTGGTGGCTCGGAAGCGGGAAAAATCCCTTCCAATCTCTCTCTCAAACTCTCTCTCCTTTTCTCTAGGGTTTGCAATTTTCGGATGGGAGAGAGAAATGAGGGTTTCAACCTCTTTTATAAGCTTAAAAACGCCGGAAATAGGCTCCGGAATGAAGTTTACTTAGTGCCTATCTATTTCGGGGCTGTTTCGGTCCAAAAGCTGCTTTCTGGTGGTCCCCTGGTCGATTGCGATCGGACTTAAGCTCATGCGTACCAGATGTAGCACGTATAAAGTTTTCAGTCTGGCAGGGTTCGCAGATCGCACGTGGCGGACCAGTTTCAGTTCAGCGGTCACCGTACGTAGATCAGGGCTGAAAGTCTCATGATAATAAATAGAAATTTTTCCTGATCCGAGGGTGTAATCTGGATGAATTCTGACGGTCAGAACGCTTAATACTGACGCGTCAAGTCGTGTGCCAGTTTTGAATTTGAAATTCCAATTCTGTCCCTATTCGCGGTCGCTTCAGTCCGGGTTCAACGAAATAGTCTGTGATTATCGGTTTGACTTGATTTTTGAGATGATTGTCAAGTCCAGTTAGGCAGTTTTAACGGTCTAAGATGGGAGGTATCGGACCTTCGACGCGCGGTCTAAATCCAATATAAAAATTCAAAGTGGTCCAGAGAACAAACCTGCTTAGAGTTTGATCCGAGGTTATAGAGTATTGTAGAGTTGTTTGTTCTACTCGATTTGGGTCTTGTAGAACGTATTTAAAGTGATCAGGGACTATTTCCCAGCTACTCTAGCGTTGCGCTAGCTAACTTACGCTTAATTTCCATGGAAATTAATTTTACGCGATTTCGGGTCGAGTTGGTACTCGAGCCCAAGTACGAATTTTTCACGGGCGTTACATGTGGTCCATAGATGAACAACCAATCTATATCATAACATAAGGATTGGCCCTCAACTATGGATATACCAAATTTGATAGCACGGATCCATCTGTCTATAGCGATGATGGACCATGCAATAGCAATGGGGCCCAATGATTTGGGTTAACCCTCTTAGAGAAGGATGAGAATGGGCCTAACAAGGCCTAAGGGAAGGTCACAATGTAGAAATTTAACCATCATTGCCCATCAATGTGGACATTTAACCCACATTGCTTTCAAGAAGTGGCCCATATAGAGCCTAACATATAGTGGGTCCATGGCCTCACACAAGGGCCTTATACACAACATAATGGGCCTCACATAAAGGGCCTAATATACAATATGATGGGCCTCACTCATGGGCAACATATATATATCACATTGAGGTGGGCCCCGCATATTTCAAATGGGCCACAAACACATCATAATGGAGCCTCATTTCATGGGACGTATATACATCAAGTGAGCCGCATTACATGGGCCGTACCAATGGGCCTCATATACATCAAGTGGGCCACATCATATGGGCTGCACCAATGGGCCTCATATACATCAAGATGGGCCACCTCACATGGGCCGCACCAATGGGCCTCATATACATCAAGATGGGCCACATCACATGGGACGCACCATATACAACAAGGTGGGCCATAACGCATGGGCCACACCATATACATTAAGGTGGGCCGCAACGCATGGGTCGCACCATAAATAGCAACGGATAATGATCAAAATATCATCTAGACCATACCACAAATAGTAGTGGTGATAATGATTTCCACTGTTAAAACTCCACAGGGCCCACCATAGCATTTATTTTCCATCTAATCTATTCATATGGTCACAAAGACTTGAATCAAGAGGAAAAACAAATATCATATTGATCCAGAACTTCTGTGGTACTAAAAGGATTTTAATGGTAGCCGTTCAACTCTCCACTGTTTTCTGCAGTGTGGTCCACCTAATAGATTTGCCTCATTTTTAGTCTTAGGCCTTGAGACGAGCTTTCCATTTGGATGGATGGTTTGGATGTAACACATACATCAGCGGGCCCCATAGAACTGCTGATGTCATGGGGCCCACGGATGGACGGTAAGGATGAAACACATATGTCACAGTGGGCCGCACCATCCTCAGTTGGACGGTGTGAAGGAAACACATACACCATGGTGCTCCCACGTGCTGGATACAACATGGTAGGCCCTACCTGATATTAAAATCTGTCTGATTTTATGGGTGGACGGTGTGGATCAAAACCCACACGTCAGTGGGTCGCACCGTCCCTGATGGATGGTGTAGATAAAACACTGACATTATGGTGGGGTCCACCATTAGATGGACGGTGTAGGTATAACTCATACCATAGGATGGGACCCACAGAGTTTACTAGCGTTAATCCAACAACTATATTGCTACTGCATGATTTGGATTTAATGCATATGGCATGTGGGCCCCACTGTCGTTGACCAGATTAGCCGCTATCCAAGCCCCCTGGACGGATGGCCTGGATATAAAACACATATATATCATGGTAGTCCCCACCATCCAGACCACTGGACGGTGTGGATGAAAGGCATATCATTAGGTGTGGATTTTCTACACGGATGAACAGTTTAGATATAAAACACACCTCATGATTGGGGCCCACAGAACTGCGGTGTCATGACAGCAGCCAAGCTGCTCGTGGGATGCAGTGATGGACAATCTGGATTCCACCCACGCATCAGGTGGGTCTCATCCAGATGGACGGACAGTGTGGATAAAACCCACACACGACAAGTGGGTCCCACGGAACTTGGTGACGTCGTTGGTATGAGGCGCACCAGCTAATCCGCTTCCATTCAGCCAGTGGGTCCCACGTGGGGCCCACTAGATATATACATATATATATATATATACACGGTCGAGCTCATGGGAACTCTCCATAAGGTTAAGCTGTGTGGGCCCCACCATGATGTGTGTCGAACATCAACACTGTGCAATTGATGGGTCCCCTTTAAATTATGGGATATCCCAAAAATCAGTCGTATACTGAGATCTGGTGAGCCATACCATCTAAAATCACGTGAAGACATGCTTAAAACATATAAAAGCACTTGGTGGGGCCCACCTGAAGGATGACCTCTAAAAGTTGGTTGGACCCCTCATCCAAGTGGGACGCACATAATGGATGGGCTGGATTTGTGAACCACATCTTGGTGGGCCTAAAAAATGATTATGAATGTTTTAATGAAGAGTAACCCTTCTCAACTTTTGTATGTGGTGTGGTCCATACAAGTCACGGATTGACTTAATTTTTAAGCCTTGGGCCCACCATGGAATGGTGCATCTGACTGATGGGGTAGATGTTCAACACACATCACGGTGGGGCCCACACAACTCGACCTCATGGGGAGTTCCCATGAGCTCGACCATATAGAACCTTTTCCCATATATATATATATATATATATATATATATATATATATATATATATATATATATATATATATATATATATATATATATTAAAGGACTCCAGTGTCTAGCCTATTGTCTAGGAAGCTGGATGGTGCTGGATAGCACATAAAGATCACAGTGGTCCCACGTGGGTGGGCCACACGCTGTAACGCCCTAAAATTCAGGGGTCGAGCATAACTCGGCTCTCGAGTTCCAAAACATCACTTATGTAACATATTTGATGAAGATTGTATGTTGTCTGTATTAATGCATGAAATATGAAATAGATCACGCCAAATTATCAGACATAATTCAGGGATATTGAGGAAATGTAAGTGGAAGACTTAAATACATATATAATTCAAAATAAATCCCCAAATGATGCGTGCTCTGTCCAGGGCAATATATACATCTGTGTCTCAAAAATACATGTATCAACTGTGCAAAACTCATCAAGTACATATCCCAAAAAAAAAAATTCCCGCTAGTCAGGACAAGGCTCACATGAACCCGCCTGAGAACTGCACATATGAGAACGCCTCCTCATCCTCCTCGAAGTCTAGCTCCGCCTCGCAAGCATCGCCATCACCTGCAACTAAGTCAGAGTCTGGTTGGTGTTTAAACACCGTCTCAGAACGTGGGAGTGAGTGATCAACTCAATGGTACTATATAGCAAAGGTTAACATGTTATCAATCCAATCAAGCAGTAATGATAAGGCAGTACAATCAAACAGGTCCTAGATACTCTTGTTAATGCGAAAATGAATGAGATAATGATGCATGCCCTCACCACAAACTCCCTCATACAACATCATCTAGCGATCGCGGCATGAATCACTTCCACTGTGCTCTCACACCAACGTCAACGGCACATGCAGTGCGATGTCATGAATATGATTACCCAGTTCTTATTAGTCCTTTTCGTACAATAATATTGGGAAGCTAAGACACCTCTCTTATATCAATTCCCAACGTTGATCCATTCTAGGGTCGTCAGTCCTAGGGAACCTCATACGATGTTACGGTTCTAGGTCACTGCAAGGGCTGCAAGGGCTGTTGCGCGCAATCGTTACACCACTCCCCCATCAACTTATCAATACAGGCCTACTTATATCCTCAAGACTGCAACACGACTCGTCGCCCCTATGCAGTGTCAGGATAAACTCAAGGTCACTACAGAGGGCTCGTCACCAATCAGTGTAGGCCGACAGCAAGAATATAGTATCTCATACCACCATAATCTGCTTAAAGTAGGGTGCTCACTGGTCACTACGGGGAGGTTTGTGGCCCCAGCGTAGCCAACAGCTCAACCACGGTGTCCCATACTACCATGTCCGACTCATGATTCTTAAGGGATCATGGTACCACAGTTAACGGGAGTTTCACTGGTAAGCTCGGTGCCTTAGATTCAAACAGTAGCGACCAAATATGGTAAACAAGCATCGGTCAATCGAGTTAGTTGATAAGCTCAACTAGGCTAAGTGCACGTTGAGTTGAACGACATGAAATGCATAAGCACTCCATATGGCCTGACCACTGTCGAACAGCCGAAGCACGACTTAGATTCTCTAAACTCATCCTGTGTGGCAAAAACAACCTTAACCACTATTTACAGAACGGTTTCCGATTGCCTGGACTGTAGAATAGCCCCATTAACATACAAATCTAATAACTAGCACATGATTCATATCTTGCATCCATATGAACAATCATGAGGTATAACTTGAATGTAAACAGTACATGCAGGAATTCATACATACATTTAACATGATTTAACTAAGTACACAATCCATGGAGGAAATCATACACTCACTTAGCATGGATAATCTAAGTTACATTATTCATGGAGGAAATTATAGACTCAAGTATTGTGATGGAGATCCATATCTCAAACACGTTAGCAATCACACTTTACTAACTACTAATTCACTTAGGCATTTATTCAAACACTTAGGTTACACTATTTAACATACATTACGTATGTCATCTCTATTGCATATTAGGGCAAGTCCTTTTGCCAAGGAGTTTCTGTATACATATCAAGCATATAACAAAGATAATTAATCATGACAAGCAAATCAACAGATTCCATACGCATATATGTATTCTAACATATACATGAAATACAGTATTTACAATATAAAGTATACGTATGCGAAAAACAATACGGATAACACATTTGGCATGTGTAAAGGCAATCACAATGTGAATAAATCATTATCTAACATTGAAAGTGTTGAAAACCATAACCTAAGCGTATATAGTACGCACCTTAAACTAGAAAATACGTATTCAAGATGATTCAGACGATGTGCCTTCGTCAACGGTGGATATGCTACCTATGGCATGAAACAGGTCAGCTATAATGTCACTTAAACTCTTCTAGGTCTTAGATCAGGTTAGGGTTAGCTTAACTTACCCAAAAATGGAATCAGAATTGTCGGAAGAACGATTCAGAAAAGCTGGTGCAATGTATAGATGGGTTAGGAAGAATCTCACGGAGCTTCAACTGATTCTCCCACACTTTCTCTCTCTTTTCTTTCTCTTAAAACTCTAGGGTTTAGGAAATTCGTATGGGTTAGAAAGCTAAGGGTTTAAGGCCTTTTTATAAGCCTAAACATGATGAAAATGGACTTTAAGTCAAGGTATACTTAGGTTATAACCAAATCGGGATCTTTCTGATCCAACAGAGCACTTCTGGAGGTCCTCTTATCAAATGCGGTCGGACTTAAGCTCACTAGTGTCGGATCTTTAGTAAGTTAAGTTTTCAGTTCGATCAGATTTTCAGATCGTCCGTGGCGGACCAGCTTCAATTCAACGGTTACCGAACTTCGATCAAGGCCACAAGTACTTGGACATGTAAGGGCCAACTTTCCTGATCCGAGGGTGAAATTTGGTTGAAATCTAACGGTCAGAACGCTTAAAAATGTCACGCAAGTGACACGTGACAGATTACTTAAAAATGTATTTAATTATCTAAATATCTTTCTTTTCTCACTCTTTTCACTCCGGACTCAATAGAATGGTCTCAGGATAACGTTTGGGCTTGATTTTCTAGGCGATTGTCAAGTCTAACTAGGTGGTCGAAATGGTCTAAGTTCATAGCTATCAGACTTTCGATGTGCGGTCTAGAATCAATATAAAGTTATAAAGCATTACAAGGAACAACTGGGTTTAGAGTTGGATCCTAGATTTTAGGGTATTATAACGTTAACGATTCCACAAGTTTTAAGCCTTGCAGAACATATTTAAAGCGAACAGTACTAATTTCACAGCCAGTCTAACTTAGCGCTAGTTAACTTATGTTTAATTTCTAAGAGAACTAATCCTAAGTGATTTCTGATCGAGGTGGCACTCGGGTCTTGGAACGAAATTTTTTGAGTTGTTACAATCTACCCCCCTAAAAAAAATTTATCCTCGAAATTCGTACCTTCTCATACTCCTCGAGAAGCTGTGGGTAGTTCTTTCTGATCTCGGCTTCTGTCTCCCAGGTAGCCTCTTCTTCAGTATGATGCGTCCACAATACTTTACAAGGGGGATGACCTTACTACGCAACACCTATTCCTTCCGATCTAATATACGCGCCGGGCACAGTTCATAAGTGGCATCCTCGTTCAACTGCACCTACTCCCATCTGATCATATGGGAAGGATCAGGAACATATTTCTTCAGCATAGAAACATGAAATATGTTGCGTACGCTCGCGAGAGGCGTAGGTAAAGCTAGACGGTATGCTACTGCACCCACACGATCAAGTATCTGGAATGGGCCAATAAATCTCGACGTGAGTTTTCCCTTCTTTCCGAACCAAAGAACTCCCTTCATAGGAGAAACTCTCAAAAATAGGTGATCTCCAACCGCGAACTCCAGCGGTCGTCGCCTCGTATCGGCATAACTCTTTTGCCTGCTTTGCGCTGTGAGAAGTTGACACCTGATGATGTCAATCTTCTCTAAGGTTGCCTGTACTAACTCAGGGCCAACCAATTTTCACTCGGCAACTTCAGTTCGCCAATGTGGTGCTCGATAAGGACGCCCATACAAGGCCTCATAAGGTGCCATACCGATACTCTCTTGAAAATTGTTATTGTACGCGAACTCCGCATATGGAAGACAATCATCCCAACTGTCCTTGAAATCCAACATGCAAGCTCACAACATGTCTTCTAAAATCTGTTTCACCCGCTCAGTCTGTCCGTCGGTCTATGGGTGGAATGCAGTACTGAACTTCAACTTCACACCCATTGCTTCCTAGATACGAGTCCAGAAAATAGAAGTAAACCGCGTGTCTCTATCTGACACGATCTCCAAGGGAACTCAAAAGGAACTCCATGTAGACGAACAATCTCCCTGATGTACAATCTAGCTAACTCGTCTGTAGAGTTCGTAACTCTGATCGAAAGAAAGTGCACCGAGTTCATCAAGCGGTCGACGATCACCCAGATAGAATCATGTCCCTTCCTCGTCTTCGGCAATCCCGAGATGAAAACCATAGAAATAAAGTCTCATTTCCACTCAGCTATAGGTATAGGCTGAAGGAGACCAGGGGGGTCGGCGATGGTCTGCCTTCACCTGCTGGCAAGTGAGACAACGGGACACATAATCTTTGATGTGGGTCTTCATGCCATCCCACCAATATGTTCTCTTCATGTCACTAGACATCTTCGTACTGCCCAAATGCATTGCAAGCCTAGAACTGTGCATAGCCTCGAGAATCTCTTGTCTCAAGTCGGGGACATCTGGGACGCATAGGCGGCCACGATAACGTAAGCCCCCATCCATTCCAACTCGCCACTCGGCATCTGCATCATCACTGGCCTGCTCTCGAAGCTCAGTCAGAGGCTCATCGTCTCTCTGCACCGCGATGACCCTGTCATCGATAAGAGGTCGCACCTGAACGTGTGCGATAACCTCAAATGGCTCCTCCACAGTGAGTTTCTACTCGAAGTCTTGTAAAAACTCAACCATGTCCCACTCGACAACCATCAGCGGAGCCGCAAACTCTATCGCCTTCTTACGGCTCAACACGTCAACCACAAGGTTTGCCTTGCCCGGATGGTAGGAAACCTCGAAATTAAAGTCCTTCAAGGTCTCTAACCATCGTCGCTGCCTCATATTCAGGTCTCGCTGCATGAATATGTACTTGAGGCTCTTGTGGTCGTAAAAGAGCTCAAACTCCTCTCCGTAGAGGTAATGTATCCAGAGCTTCAATGCGAAGATGACAGCTGCCAACTCTAGGTCATGTGTAGGGTAATTCTCCTCGTACTTCCTTAATTATCTCGAGGCATATGCAATCACCCTTTCCTTCTGCATAAGGACACAACCTAAACTAACATGAGACGCGTCCGTATAGATCGTATATCTAACCCCTTGCTCTGGCAATACGGGCACAGGGGCAGACGTCAGCCTGTCTTTCAACTCCTGAAAAGTTGTTTCTCCTTCTCATTCCAGGTGAACTTCAGGTCCTTTTGTGTCAACTGAGACAAGGGTCTGACTATCTTGGAGAAGTCCCAAATGAATCGTCGATAGAAGCCAGCAAGTCCCAGGAAACTCCTCACCTCGGTAACCAAACTAGGCTGCTTCCAGTCCTGCACCGCGGCTACCTTAGCAAGGTCCACCTAATCCCATCCTTGGACACAACATGTCCCAGGAACTTGACTTCTTCCTTCCAGAAGTCGCACTTCTTGTACTGTGCGAACAACTGGTGTTGTCTTAAAGTATCCAGGACCGATCACAAGTGCTCCTCATGCTCCTCTCAACTCCTGGAGTATATCAAAATGTTATCTATAAACACGATGATGAATCGATAGAGGAACGATCGAAATACTCGGTTCATCAGGTCCATGAACACGGCTAGTGCATTCGTAAGACCGAATGACATCACGAGGAACTCATAATGGCCAAAGCTAGTCTTGAAAGCTATCTTCTGTACGTCCTCATCCCTGATAGGCAGCTGGTGATACCCTGACTGTAAATCAATCTTCGAGAAGTACTGCGCTCCTCTCAGTTGATCAAACAGGTCATCTATCCTGGGCAAAGGGTACTTGTTCTTTATTGTAATCTGATTTGGCTTGCAGTAATCAATACATAACCACAATGAGTCGTCTTTCTTCATCACGAACAACACAGGTGTTCCCCAAGGAGACACACTCGGTTGTATGAAGCCAGCCTCTAACAAATCATTGATCTGTTTCCTTAACTCCTCCATCTCACACGGGGCCATGCGATAGGTCGGTAATGAGATGGGCGTCGAACCGGGTATCAAGTCGATAGTAAAATCAATCTCACGCTGGGGTGGCAACCCAGGTATCTTTCTGAACACATCCTCATAATCATGAACTACTAGCGTTCTTTCAAGAGTCGGGACATCAACATTCCTTAACAAGGAAGAATAACAAATCACTCGAGAGGGGTGACTGACCTACACCGGAAATGTAAAGGACATGCCCTCCAGCTCATAAACTGTCACTAAACAGGTCTCGTAGTCAATCTTAGCCCTCCCCGCAGTTAGCCAATCCATGCCAAGGATGACGTCAAAATGATAGAGAGCGGAGATGACGATAAGTCAATGGTCATCGTCTTGTTCTCCTTCCTCTATCTCTGCCCCAACTTCTTCTTCACTTTCTTCCTCTTCACTATCATACTCACCCTCGCTGTCATCATCAAGTTAGGCCTCAAGCTGCCGAGGTCCCATCTTCATTTGGTTTAGAGTAGCCTCGTTGATATAATGAACTGACACAGGCAACTCTGCCCCAAGCCTATAGGCAAACTCGAGCACAATCTTGCATATGAGCCGGCCAAAGGGAAGTGACCCAGACGTTCTTCTCGATCGCGCTATGAGGATGATCAGTCGTAGCACAAACATAGGCATGCACACATTCTCTCCCTGCCCCACTTGATACAGAAAATCTACCATGAGATGCGTGCATTCACTACGATTGCTGCACCTGGGATAAACATTGAACGTGCAGATGTGATGAAGCAAACGAAAATCACCCGACATATGGGTCACTAGGAGACTCTTGCTACACTGCCACTCAAATAAATGACCACATAGAAACTTGGTGCGGCGATCTCTCTCACGAACACCATTCAGGCTCTTAACACTTTGATGTACCTCGCCAAGTGGCATATTCAGAAGTTGAGCTATCAACCGAACATCGATTGTGGTTTCCCGATCTTTGCCAAAGGGGATCTTGAACTGTAATGGCTCCAGCGTAGGGTCCTGAATATGAGCATAGAAGGCACGAACAGTGCTCACATTAGCATGAGACTCGCCTTCAAATAGTGGACCCCACCCGGCAGCTTTGATATGCTCAAACAACAAATACTCGCCAAAGAGTTACCCATCCACATGCGCTTCAAAAAGAACCCTACGATCTGTATACGCGCCATGAGCCAACTCTGCCAACAACACCCTCCCAAAAGGAGCTTAGGGATCCAAATCCCGCTTCGTATGTATTTCCCTCCCAACACTTAAACTCGCAGTAGCTCCTCTAGGCTGCCTCGAACGAGCGGGACGACTAGGTCCAGCCTCGTCCACAGGGGTGCGCTTCTTGCCCATCAGCGAAAGGATGGTGGAAAAGGATAAAAAGGCCACAATAGCCTCTATGAAAGCCATAGAAGAGTGATGAAATGAAGGATAGAGATGACCCAAATGGGTTCTCATGGATCTGGGTTGGAATCAGGGTTGTAATGGGTAAAGGAAGGGGAAAATAATAGAAAGAAAGGAGTAAGATAAGGGAGGTTGGGGGTTGACACGTTTTGGAGCTTCAAATGAGAGCTTTGAGAGCTCCAATTGTAGAAAATGGAAGAAGTAGCTGCTGGGTATGGTAGAGAACGGTAGAGGGATGAAGGGAATAACAAAAAATGAAGGAAAAAATGGTTAAAAGAGAGGTTGGAGAGAGAAAACAGCAAGTTTAGAAGAAAAGGAGAGCTTGGGGGGCCACTTTGTGAAGGAAGTAGGGGATTTAGAATGAATGGAGGGTTGAACCCTGTATGAAGGGGTCCCATTAGACCCCAAACTCCATCGGCCCGGGCGGCCCAGCCCCCCGAGCCCGCTGACTAGCGAGGCCTCGCCGAACCGGCGAGGCCCTCACCACTCCCTGGACTAATTGGCGAGGGCTCGCCAAATGGGTGAGGTCCTCACCCTCCCCTTGGTCCAAAAAAGTCAGGGTCCCACCTTGGAACCCCCTAAAATGTGATCATTTGGCCCCCTCTCCTGATTTGAGCCGTTTCGGGTCATTTCGGAACTAATCTGATATCTATTTACTTTTACCAATTTATAACGGCTGGAATGGGATGAAATGCGGTCTATACCCGTCAATTGACGGTCTAGAAGCGATTTAGAGCCGTCGTGTGTGATCAGGAGTGTGCACAGACTCGATCTCGGCGATCATTTTCAGTAAACTTTTACCGAACGACAAACTTGGAGTCCTAGTTCTGTTTTTAAATTGTTCTTGCAATCTCCTACATTATAGTGGCGTCAACGTGCATTGTGTGACCCTAACCCAGGTCCAGATTAATCCAAATCATGCTCTGATACCAACTTGTAATGCCCTGAAATTCGGAGGTTGAGCATAACTCGACTCCCGAGTTCCAAAACATCACTTATGCAACATATTTGATGAAGATTGTATGTTGTCTGTATTAATGCATAAAACATGAAATAGATCAAGTCAGATTAGCAGACATAATTCAGGGATATTGAGGAAATGCAAGCGAAAGACTTAAATATATATATAATACAAAATAAATCCCCAAATGATGCGTGCTCTGCCCAGGGCAATATATACATCTATGTCTCAAAAATATATGTATCAATTGTGCAAAAATCATCAAGTACATATCCTAAAAAAAAATCTCCGCTGGCAAGACAAGGTTCACATGAACCCGCCTGAGAACTGCATATATGAGAACGCCTCCTCGTCCTCGTCGAAGTCTGGCTCCGCCTCATAAGCGTCGCCATCACCTGCAGCTAAGTCAAAGTCTGGTTGGTGTTTAAACACCATCCTAGAACATGGGAGTGAGTGATCAACTCAGTGGTATTATACAGCAAAGGTTAACATATTATCAATCCAATAAAGTAGTAATGATAAGGCAGTACAATCAAACAGGTCCTAGATACTCTTGTTAATGTAAAAATGAATGAGATAATAATGCATGCCCTCACTACAAACTCCCTCATGCGACATCATCTAACGATCGCGACATGAATCACTACCACTGTGCTCTCACACCAACGCCAATGGCATATGCAGTGCGATGTCATGAATATGATTACCCAGATCTTATTAGTCCTTTTCGTACAGTAGTATTGGGAAGCTTAGACACCTCCCTTATATCAATTCCCAACGTTGATCCATTATAGGGTCGTCAGTCCTAGGGAACCTCATACGATGTTAAGGTTCTAGGTCGGTGAAAGAGTTGCCAGGGCTGTTGTGCGTAATCGTTACACCTCTCCCCCATCACCTTATCAATACAGGCCTACTTATATCCTCAAGACTGCAACAGGATTCGTCGCCCCTATGCAGTGTCAAGATAAACTCAAGGTCACTATAGAGGGCTCGTTACCAATCAGTGTAGGCCGACAACAAGAATATAGTGTCCCATACCACCATAATCTGCTCAGAGTAGGGTGCACACTGGTCACTACGGTGAGGTTTGTAGCCCCAACGTAGGCCGATAGCTTGACCACGGTGTCCCATACCACCATGTCTGGCTCATGAGTCTTAGGGGATCATGGTACCATGATTAACGGGAGTTTTACTAGTAAGCTCGGTGCCTTAGATTCAAATAGTAGCGACCAAACATGGTGAACAAGCATCGGTCAATCGGGTTAGTTGATAAGCTCAACTAGGCCAAGCGCACATTGAGTTGAATGACATGGAATGCATAAGCACTCCGTGTGGCCCGACTACTGTCGAACAGCCCAAGCACGACTCAGATTCCCTAAACTCATCCTGTGTGGCGAAAACAACCTCAACCACTATTTACAAAACGGTTTCCGATTGCCTGGACTGTATAACAGCCCCATTCACATACAAATCTAATAACTAGCATATGATTCATATCCTGCATCCATATGAACAATTATGAAGTATAATTTGAATGTAAATAGTACATGCAGGAATTCATACACACATTTAACATGATTCAACTAAGTACACAATCCATGGAGGAAATCATACACTCACTTAGCATGGATAATCTAAGTTACATTATTCATGGAGGAAATTATAGACTCAAGTATTGTGATGGAGATCCATATCTCAACCACCTTAGCAATCACACTTTACTAACTACTAATTCACTTAGGCATTTATTCAAACACTTAGGTTACACTATTCAACATACATTACGTATGTTGTCTCTATTGCATATTAGGGAAAGTCCTTTCACCAAGGAGTTACCATATACATATCAGGCATATAACAACGATAATTAATCATGGCAAGAAAATCAACAGATTCCATACGCATTCATGTATTCTAACATATACATGAAATACGGTATTTACAATATAAAGTATACATATGCGGAAAACAAAATGGATAACACATTTGGCATGTGTAACGGCAATCACAAT
The DNA here is from genome assembly GCA_037074715.1 of Magnolia kwangsiensis. Taxonomy (NCBI): domain Eukaryota; kingdom Viridiplantae; phylum Streptophyta; class Magnoliopsida; order Magnoliales; family Magnoliaceae; genus Magnolia; species Magnolia kwangsiensis. The sequence goes on from CM073579.1 coordinate 59,028,829, forward strand.
GTGAATAAATCATTATCTAACATTGAAAGTGTTAAAAACCATAACCTAAGCGTATATAGTCCGCACCTTAAACCAGAAAATACGTATTCGAGATGATTCAGACGATGTGCCTTCGTCAACGGTGGATATGCTACCTATGGCATGAAACAGGTCATCTATAATGTCACTTAAACTCTTCTAGGTCTTAGATCAGGTTAGGGTTATCTTAACTTACCCAAAAATGGAATCAGAATCGCTGGAAGAACGATTTAGAAAAGCTGGTGCAATGTATAGATGGGTTAGGAAGAATCTCATGGAGTTTCAACTGATTCTCCCACACTTTCTCTCTCTTTTCTTTCTCTTAAAACTCTAGGGTTTGGGAAATTCGTGTGGGTTAGAAAGCTAAGGGTTTAAGGCCTTTTTATAACCCTAAATATGACGGAAACAGACTTTAAGTCAAGGTATACTTAGGTTATAACCAAATCGGGATCTTTTTTATACGGAGCACTTCTGGAGGTCCTTTTATCAAATGCGGTCAGAGTTAAGCTCACTAGCATCGGATCTTTAGTAAGTTAAGTTTTCAGTCCGATCGAATTTTCAGATCATCCGTGGCGGACTAGCTTCAATTCAACAGTTACCAAACTTCGATCAAGGCCACAAGTACTTGGACATGTAAGGGCCAACTTTCCTGATCCGAGGGTGAAATTTGGTCGAAATCTAACGGTCATAATGCTTAAAAATGTTGCGTAAGTGACACGTGCTATATTACTTAAAAATGTATTTAATTTTCTAAATATCTTCCTTTTCTCTCTCTTCACTCTGGACTCAATAGAATGGTCTCAAGATATCGTTTGGGTATGATTTTCTAGGCGATTGTCAAGTGCAACTAGGCAGTCGAAATGGTCTAAATTCATAGCTATCAAACTTTCGATGCGTGGTGTAGAATCAATATAAAGTTACAAAGCATTACCGGAAACAACTGGGTTTAGAGTTAGATCCTAGATTTCAGGGTATTATAGCGTTAACGATTCCATAAGTTTTAAGTCTTGCAGAACGTATTTAAAACGAATAGTACTAATTTCACAGCCAGTCTAACTTAGTGCTAGTTAACTTATGTTTAATTTCTAAGAGAACTAATCCTATGTGATTTCTGATCGAGGTGGTACTCGAGTCTTGGTATCGAATTTTTTGAGTCATTACACACGCGCTGGACCAAATCGATGTTTGTGTTTACCCATCATCCAAGCCGTCCAACTGGACTGGTAGTCTAGTAGGGTGGAAAGCAGGGCCATCCCACCTACTGGATTGTATGGATCGTCCTTAGATGGGTGTAACACCCCGAATTTTTACCAACCTGGGATTAGACGTCCTTAGGCAATGGGTCAACCATAACACCTTGGTAACCTCTCAGAACCCAATTCCAAAGCCAAAGAAATCACTTAGGATTAATTCCTTTAGAAATTAAGCTTAAATTAGCTAGCGCTACGCTAGAGTAGCTATGAAATTGTCCCTGAATACTTTAAATACGTTCTGCAAGACCCAAAACTTGTAGAATCAATGACACTATAATACCCTAAAACCAAGGATCAAACTCTAAACCCGTTTACTCTCAGGAACCCTTTGAAACTTTGTATTGGATCTAGATCGCGCGTCAAAAGTCCGATACCTACAATCTTAGACCGTTATGACCGCTTAACTGGACTTGACAATCATTTCAAAAATCAAGCCCAACCGACGTTCAGAGGCTATTTCATTAAGCCTGGAGTAAAGAGAGTAAGAAAGGGTAACGATTTGAAAATTTTAATCCAAATCTGGCACGTGACTTGGCGCGTTATTATTAAGCGTTCTGACCATCAGAATTCAACCAAATTTCACCCTCGGATCAGGAAAAATTTCTCTTTCATATCATGAGACTTGTAGACCTGATTTAGGTGCGATGACCGCTGAACTGAAATTGGACTGCCACGTGCGATCTGCGAACTCTACCGGACTGAAAACTTGATGTGTGCTAGATCTAGTAACCATGAGCTTAAGTCCGACCGCGTTCGGCCAGGGGACCTCCCGAAATGCTCTTTTGGATCGAAAAAGTCCCGATTTGGTTATAACCTAAGTATACCTTTGTCCCAAGTCTGTTTTAGTGAAGTTTTAGCCTATATAAGGGCTTAAAACCCTCTCATTTCTCTCCCATCCAAATTTGGATAAAACCCTAGATTGAGAGAGAGAGAAAGTGAGAGATTGTGAGAAGTTGTGGGCGAGAATTCCTACCACTTGCACCAGCTTTTGCTCATATCGAAGCACCGCATCCCAATCACTTTTTCGGTGACTTCAACGCACTCCTAGGTAAGAAAACCCCTAACTACTTGCTGTTTTGAGATTCTTTCGATTCAAATATCGAAATAGCTTATGTATCTTGTGCATTAGGTCACATTTACGCCGTTGACGAAGCGTATACGTGCTATTTGAATCGATACACGTCTAAGGCAAAAGGTGAGGATTTTAGATGCTTTGATTGACTGATTTCAAAGCTTTCAATGTCATTTAATAGTAGATTATCGACAGCAACGCCGTTTGACGTGTACAACATGCTGTCGATTTTTCATTTCGTAAACGTACGGTAAATATGAGATTTAGGGTATTTTAGGCATTTATTGAAAATACGGTATAAGTCCGTATTTTGCTGAAATGATTACCATGGCTATTTGTCATATTATGATATTAGAAATACGTGTATGATCTGTTTGGCGAAGAGATTCGCCCTAACACATATATTGGCTGACATACGCTATGTAGACTAAAGTGTGTAGACTAAGTGTTTGTATAAATATTTGTATTAGTAGGTTTTGAGTAAATGGTGTTGTGAATTAGTTTTGAGATTGAATTCTCAATTAATATGCTGATGTAAATGATTTCCATCATGTTGGCTATATGTATTGATTTCATTATATATATGAAATGCATGTGTTGGATGATTTACTTAAGTTGTATGTTATAACATGTGTCAACATGCTTACATTATTGTATTTCATTTTTGTTACTCACATATGTTTACTGATGTTAATACACAAATGTTTTGAGTTGGCGGCAGTGGTTAGGCCACACGAAGTGTTTCATGCACTTCATGTCACTCAGCTTGAGATGCGCTCGTACTAGTCAAGCCCGTCAAGTAACCCAACTGGCCATTCTATGTTCACCCTATATGAGTCATAATTGCTTGAACCTAGGGTACTAAACTTACCATTAGAAACCCTGTTAACCATGGTACCTTGATCCATAAAGACTCATGAGCTGGGCATGGTAGTATGGGACACCGTGGTCGAGCTGTCGGCCTACGCTGGGGCCAAAAACCTCTCCGTAGTGACCAGTGAGCACTTATGACTCGTGAGCTGATTGTAGTGGTATGGGACACTACATTCGAGCTGTCGACCTACTCTAATTGGTGACGAGCCCTTTGTAGTGACCGCGAGCGTATTTTGAGTCTACGGGAGGCGACGACCCTTCCGTAGCAACGAGAGTACATTTGGCCTGTATTGATAAGGTGATGGGGGAGTGGAGCAACGAGTGCGTGCAACAGCCCTGGAAGCCCTTGCAGCGACCTATAAATATAACATCGTATGAGATTACTAGGAGTGATGACCCTAGACAGGATTTGTGTTGGGATTGATATAAGCAAGGTACCCTAGTTTCTTAATCCTGCTGTATGAAAAGGACTAATAACAACCCGGTAATCATTATTCGTATCGCATTGCATGTGCCTGGAAGATGTGGAGCACTACGGGAAGAAAGCATGCCGCGGACGCAGATGGTGCCGCATGAGGGAGTATGTCGGTGAGGGCATCCATCATGTCATTTCATGCATGCATTAACAACAGTATCTAGGAATGTTTGATTGATTGCTCTACTATTATCGCGTGATTGATTTGATAACATGATAATCTTTGCTTTATGATTCCATTGAGTTAATTACTCACTCCCACGTTACGGGACGGTGTTCCGGACACCACCAGACCCTTTTGTAATTGCAGATGATGACACGGCCTACGAGGCAGAGCCGGACTTGATGATGATGAGGAGGATCCCTCCTTTATGCATGTTCTGGTCGACGGGATTACAGGGAGGTTGATTAGACGCCATGACACTTGTCATTTTATATTTTTGGAGCACTCATGTATATTCTTTTCTTTCCATTTTTGGAGTATACATGTATTTAATTAACCTAGTAACATGTTCACACTCTGGAGACTTACAATCAATTATATATTTTATGTATTTATCATAGTCTTTCGCTTGCTAATTTAACTCTCTCTGGAGTATGATATGTTGTTTTGGCTTAGTCTCAATCTTGTTTAATGCCATTCTATAGACAACATACATTTATCATTATCTATGTTGCATAAGTGACGTTCTGGAACTCAGGAGTTGGGTTTCTACCCGACCCCCAATTTTTGGGATGTTACAATGGGCTAGCAATTCAAGAAAAAAGAGAAAGAGAGAGGGAGAATGGGAACAAGTGATAGAGGGACCGTGGCACTATGGGCCCTCCTTACCATGCAATACAACATACATTAAGTGGGTCCCATTACATGTGGGCCCACAAATCAAAATCAATGGTGGAGATCCCTTCTCCACCAAAATGCAAGGTCTAGATGACCTTTCTTATACAAGGAAGTTAAACATCATAATGGGGTCCATGGAGAATGGACTCATTATGGTGGGCCATCGACCACACCTAGGGTCTAAAGTGAGATCCATACCATCAATCGGTAGGATCCACTTAGCCCATCATCAAAGCATAAATCTAAGCCTATGAAAAACACCCACCATTGGATCTTCTTGGTTTGATGGAATGCCAAACTCCTTGGCTCTCTCTTTGATGGAGGTTAATGAAAGTTGGAAGGTTGAGATGGGAGATGAGAGGGGTAGGAAGTGGGCCACACTTGGCTCTCTTAGAGCTCGAAAATGCTTGGACGTCCACCTCCCTTGTTACTTAGGAAAGTAAGTATAGAAAGGGAGAGAGGGTGGTTGTAAGAGAGAGGTGATGGGTGGAGTGATGGATGGAGTGATGTTAGGGTTGACTTTGGGGGTAGCTTGTGTAAGAGAGGTATGGGTTGTGTAAGAGAGGTGACATGTGAGGTATGGGTGTGACTTGTTTAGTGATGGGTTGTGTACTTGATTGATTGATGGGATAGGTTGTAGAGATTCTCTAGGGATTGCAAATACATGGCGTTTCTTTGAGATAAACATGGGCCCAAATCTCCTGGCATGGGTATCGCATTGGAGCGAAAGACGTGGCGTTAGAACTGTAGCAACGGTGCGGCTGCAATGGTATAAGTCTCAGGTTGAGTTGACTCAGAATTACAGGATATGACTTAGGGTCATGTGCAAATGCCGATTACAGGTCGTGGGTTACCAGAATTCGACAGGGAGGATCGCTGGAGTCTATGGAATAGTATGTACTAGGATACGGGCCTTGCAGCTAACATCCTTTTCATTCAAATTAACTGGGTGCTAGCATTGCCATTTGTAATATATTCAGCTTCAGCAGTTGAGAGAGATACAAAATTTTATTTCTTGCTAAGCTAAGAAACTAAACAATGTCCTACATAAAAATATCCACCACTGGTAGATTTTTTATCGTCAATGTTTTCTTCCTAGTTAGCATCGGTATATCCGACAAGTTGTAAATTTATATGATGTGGATACCATAGACCAAAATTAGCTTTACTTGTGACATATCGAATTATCCATTTAACAATAATTACATGAGATTCCTTAGGGTCAGACTGATATTTAGCACAAATTCAAACGCTAAAAGCAATATCTGATCTACTAATAGTTAAGTATAAAAGACTATCAATCGTGCTTCAATATAAGCGAGAGTCTATACTTTTACCCATTTCATCCTTAGAGAATTTGAGAGTTATACTCATAGGAGTATCAAACTTTTTACCATTCTCGAATCCAAATTTCTTTACCAAATTTAAAGCATATTTGGTTTAAGTAATGAAAATACCATCTTCCTGTTGTTTTACTTGTAAACTAAGAAAGTAATTCAATTTTCTAACCATACTCATTTCAAACTTGGATTTCATCAGATTTGCAAACTTAATGGACAAGTTAGTGCTTGTAGATCCATAAATAATATCATGAACGTAAATTTGTACAATCAATAAATGTTCATTATATTTTTTGACAAATAAAGTTTTATTAATGCTTCCCATGATAAAGTTGTGACTAAGCAAAAATTGTTAACTTTCGTACTATGACCTGAGAGCTTATTTTAATTCATAAAGTTCTTTTTTAAGACGATATACATGATCTGAGAGTTTAGGGTCCTCAAAACCCTTAGGTTGTTCAACATATACCTCTTCATGTAAATCACCATTTAGAAACATACTTTTAACATCCATTTAATATTCTTAAATTTTTTTATAGAAAGTAATAAATAATTTAATGGATTCAAATCATGCAACTGGTGCAAAAGTTTCATCGTAGTCAATTCCTTCTATCTGAGTGCAGCCTTATATAACCAGTCTAGCCTTATTTCTAATGATATTTTTCATTTCATCAGATTTGTTCTTGAAAATCCATTTGGTTCCGATTATATGTTTATTAGAAGGTTTGAAAACCAAATACCAAACATCATTTCTAAAAAATTGATTTAACTCTTCTTGCATAGCCAAAATCCAACTTTTAACGACAAGTGCTTCATTTACATTTGTCGATTCAATTTGGGAAGTGAAGCAGACGTAATTACAGATATTCTCTAATTGTTTTCTTTTCTGAACACTAGTACGAGGGTTACCCAATATCTGATCAGTCGGATGGTCTTTGACTAACCTTAATTTAGAATTATCTGATTTAGATGAAGAGTCAAGTTTGTTGATAATGTTGACTTCATCATCATCTTGACTTGGTGTGGGTGTGATCAAGTGATCATCAATTACAACGTTAATTGATTCCTGAATCACTCATGTTCTTTTATTAAGAACATGATATACTCAACTATTCAGAGCATAACCTAAGAATATTCCCTCATCACTCTTTACTTCAAATTTATCCAAAATTTTCCACTCAAGTAAAATGTAACATTTACTTTCAAAAGTTCAAAAGTACTTAACAATTGGCTTTTTATTAAAAGGTAGCTCATAGGCTGTGTAAGGCTCGTATCCTAATTCGTACCATTCCGTAGACTCTCACTATCCTTCCCGTCGAATTCCGACAACCCGTGACCTATAATCAGTATTTACGTGTGACCCTAAGTCATATCCCATAGATTTGAGTTGGCTCGTTTCGAGACTTGAACCATTACGACCGTGTCGTCGCCGCGGTTCCAACACCACGTCTTATGCACCGATGTGATACCCAGGCCAGGAGATGTGGGCCAGTATTTATCTCGAAGAAACACTGCGCATTTATAATCCTTAGAGAATCTCTACAACCCATCCCATCAATCAATCAACTCAATTACGCATCACATCTATAGCCCATACTTTCTTTCTCCCCAAGACAAGTAACCTACCTTAAGTCAACTCTCAAGTCAAGTACATTTATCACTCATACCTATCACCTCTCCTATAACCTCTCTCTCTCTCTCTCTCATTCTCCACCCATTCTCCCAAGCAACCAAGAGAGGTGGACTTCCAAGCATTCTCAAGGAGAGGGAGAGCTTGGTGTGTGGCCCGCTTCCTACCCCTCTTATCTCCCATCTCAACCCTCCAACCTTCATCAACCTCCATTAAAGAGAGCCAAGGAGTTTGGCATTCCATCGGACTAAGAAGATCCAACAGTGGGTGTTTTATAGGCTTATATTTTATGTTTTGATGATGGTCCAAGTGGGGCATATCGATTGATGGTATGGATCTCACTTTGGACCCTACATGTGGCCAATGGCCCACCGTGATTCATATATCCATCCCATGACGAGGCCATTCTCCATGGACCCCATCATGATGTTTAATTTCCTTGTATGAAAAGGGTCATCTAGACCTTGCATTTTGGCGGAGAAGGGATCTCCACCATTGATTTTGATTAGTGGGCCCACATGCAATGGGACCCACTTGATGTATGTTGTAATGCATGGAAGGGAGGGGCCCATAGTGGTGGGGTCCCTCCATCTCACTGATCTCTCTCTCTCTCTCTTTGATGTGTGGCCCACCTTGATGAATTGAGTAGATCCACACCATCCATCCGTGGTAGCCACCTTACTGACCACTTGCTGGATGATTTTGGGCAGGCTTGAATGAAGGGAAAGACACAAATATCAGCTGATCCAAACTGTGTGGGCCACCCACGTGGGGCCCACACCTGATGCATGTGTCTTGCATCCACCACCGTCCAATAGACGGATGGTGGGGCCCTAACTTGAGGTATGTATTGCATCTAGGCCTTCCAGGGCCTGGACGCTGGAATATATATATATATATATATATATATATATATATATATATATATATATAATATACATATATATACACGTATATCTAGTGGGCCCCACGTGGGACCCACCTAGATTGGAAGCGAATTGGCTGGTGCATCTCACACCAGCTATATAGCTGTTATAGTGATGTCACCAAGTTCCGTAGGACCCACTTGATGTGTGTAGATTTCATCCACACCATTTGTCCATCTGGATGGGACCCACCTGATGTGTGGGTGGAATCCACGCCATCCGTCCATCTGAATGGAGCCCACCATGATATATGTATCTTTAATCCACACCGTCCATCAGGTTGGGATGGTGGGGACCCACGAGCAGCAGCAAAGCTGTTGTATACATCAGCAGGCTTAATAGGTCTGATCTAAGGTACGTGTTCGATCCAGACCATCCATTTGTGGCCCCACCAGCAGTAGTTAGCTACTGGTCTTGACGTCAGCAAGTTCAGTAGGTCCCGCTGATGTATGTGTGTAACGCCCTGAAATTTGGGGGTTGAGCATGAGTCAGCTCCCGAGTTCCAAAACATCACTTATGCAACATAATTAATGATGGATGTATGTCGTCTATATTAGTACATAAAACATGAAGTTGATTAAGCCAAATCAGCAGACATAATTTAGGGATAGTGAGACAATGCAAGCGGAAGTCTTAAATATATATATAAATAAAAAAAAATCCTCAAAATATGCGTGCTCTACCTGGGCAATAAGTTCAATCTGTGTCTCAAAATACATGTATCAAACTGTGTATACTCAATACAATCATAACCCAGAATCCCCGCCAGTCAGGACAAGGGTCACATGAACCCTCCTGAGAACTGCATAAATGAGAATGCCTCCTCGTCCTCGTCGAACTCTGGCTCCGCCTCATAGGCATCACCGTCACCTATAGCTAAGTCAGAGTCTGGTTGGTGTTTAAGCACCATCCCAGAACGTGGGAGTGAGTGATCAACTCAGTGGAATTATACAATAAAGGTTAACATGTTATCAATTTAATTAAGCAGTACAATTAAACATGACCTAAATACTCTTGTTAATGCAAGAATGATATGAGGGGATGATGCATGCCCTCACCACAATCTCCCTCTGCGATCTTCATCTTACGGTCGCGCATGTCAGTCACTTCCTCAGTGCTCTACACCAACGCCAGCAGCACATGCAATGCAATGTTATGAGCATGATAACCAAGTTCTTATTAGTCCTTTTCATACAGCAGGATTGGGAAGCTAAGACACCTCTCTTATTTCAATTCCCAAACAAGGATCCATTCTAGGGTCGTCATTCCTAGGAAATCGCAGACGATGTTATGGTTCTAGATCGTTATAAAGGGCTCGTCACCAATCAATACAAGTCTAGTTATATCCTAGATACTACAATAAGGCTCGTCGCCCATATGCAGTGTCAGGATATACTCGAGGTCACTACAGAGGGCTCGTCACCAATCAATGTAGGCCTACAGCACGAATATAGTGTCCCATACCACCATAAACGGCTCACGAGAGTAGGGTGCTCACTGGTCACTACGAGGAGGCTCGTCGCCCCAGCGTAGGCCAACAGCTCGACCACGATGTCCCATACCACCATGTCTGGCTCATGAGTCTTAAGGGATCACGGTACCAAGGTTAACGGGATCTTCACTAGTGAGTTCGGTGCCTTAGATTCAAACAGTAGCGACCAAACATGGTGAACATACATCGGTCAATCGGATTAGTTGATAAGCTCAACTAGGCCAAGCGCACCTTGAGTTGATCGACATGGAATGTATAAGCACTCCGTGTGGCCTAACCACTGTCGAACATCCCAAGCATGACTCAGATTCGCTGAGCACATCACGTGTGGCGATAACAGCCTCAATCACCAGTTTAGAGACAGTTACCGATTACCTAGACTATAGTATAGTCTCAATCACGTACAAGCTCAATAACAGGCATTTGATTCATACCCTACATTCATATGAACATTTATGAAATATAACTTGAACATAAATACAGTACATGGAGGAAATCATACACACAGTTAACATGAATAAGTTAAGCTAAACAATTCATGGAGGAAATCATACACACAGGTAAGGTGATTGAGATTCATATCTCAATACCCTCAAAATCATGCTTTGACCAAATACTAACTCATTTAGGTATTTTTTTACAAACACTTAGACTACACTATTCAACATACATCACGTATGTCGACTACAGTACATATTAGGGCAAATCCTTTCACCTAAGAGTTGCCACCTGCATATCAATCACATAGCTATGACAAATAATCATGGCAATCATAGTAGCAAATTCCATACGTATACGGGTATTCTAACCTATACATGAAATACTTGATTTGTAACATAGGTTATACGTATATGTAAATCAAAACAAATAGCACATTCAACATGTGTATTAGTGTCCACAACAAGAATAAATCATTATCTAACATTGAAAGTCTTAAAAATCATAACCTAAATATATATAATCCGCACCTTAAACCAGATAACGCGTAATGAATATGATTAAGACGATAAGTTTTCGTCAACGGTGGATATGCTACCTAAGGCATGAAACAGGTTAGCTATAACTTCACTTCAACTAATCTAAGCTTCAAAACAGGTTAGGGTTTGATTAACTTACCCAAGAACGGAATCAGAATCGCCGGAATAACGATTCAGATACGCAGGTTTAATACGTAGAAGAGCTGGGAAGAATCCCACGGAGAAACTACAGGTTCTCTCTTACTTTCTCTCTCTTTTCTCTCTCTTGAATTTACTACGGTTAAAAATTCGTATGAGATTTGGGAATGAGGGTTTAAGGCCTTTTTATAAGCCTAAAATCGACGGAAATAGCCCTAAGGCTAAGGTATGCTTACGTTATAACCAAATCAGGCTCTTTCTGATCCAACGGAACACTTCTGGAGGTCCTCTTATCAAATGCGATTGGACTTAAGCTCACTAGTATTGGATCTTAAGCAAGTTAAGTTTTCAGTCCGATCGGGTTTCCAGATCGTCTGTGGCAGACCAATTTCAATTTAATGGTCACCGAAACTCGATCAGGGCCACAAGTGCTTTGACATGAATGGACCACCTTCCCTAATCCGAGGGTGAATTTGGGATAAAAACCAACGGTAAGAACGCTTAGAAATAATGCGCAAGCGACACGTCTCAGATTACTTAAAATCATATTTAATTTCTTTAAAATGTACACTTTCTCACACTCTTCACTCCGGGCTCAAGAAAATGGTCTCAGGACATTGTTTGGGCTTGATTTTCAAGGTGATAGTCAAGTCCAACTAAGCGGTCATAATGGTCTAAGTTCATCGCTATCAGACTTTCGATGTGCGGTCCAGGTCCGATACGAAGTTTCAAACTACTCCCGGGAGTAACTGGGTTTAGAGTTGGATCCTAGATATCAGGGTAATATAGCATTAACAATTCTATAGGTTTTGGGTCTTATAGATCGTATTAAAAGTGATTAGAGCTAATTTCATAAGTTTTAGCGCTAGTTAATACACATTAAATTTCTAAAGGATTTGGTTATAAATGATTTCTGCTAGAGATGGTACTCAAGTCTAAGTACGGATTTTTCTAAGATGTTACAATGTGTTACATCCAAACCATCCATCTAGTTGGTGAACTCGTCTAAGGCTTGAGACTAAAAACAAGATAGATCTGTCTATCAGGTGGACCACACTGCAAAAGCCAATGGAGGATTGAACGCCTACCATTGAAACTCGTTTGGGATTCCAAAAGTTATGGATCAATATGAAATTTGTTTTCCTCTTAATTCAGGTATTTGTGACCTTATGAACAGATTGGAAAATAAACATTTTGGTAGGCTTGTGAATTGTTAATGGTGAAAATCATCATCTCCACTACTATTTATGGTACAGTCCAGATGATCTTCTGATATGATTCATTTTTTTGGTAATGTTCTAAAATGATCTCTAAAAATAGATGTATGGTGTAGATAGTTCACCTAGAATGGTGGGCCTAACTTGATGTATATGAGGCCCATTATTGCGGCCCATGTGATACGACTCACTTGATGTATATAAGGCCCATGTGATGCAGCCCTCTTGATGTATATGAGGCCCATGTGATGTGGCCCACTTAATGTATATGAGGCCTATGTGATGCGGCCCACTTGATGTATATGAAGTGCATGAGATGCGGCCCATTGTGATGCATATTAGGCCCATGTGAGAGACCCATTTGGATGTATATTAGGCCTTTGTGAGAGGCCCATCATGATGTATGCATGCTGTTTATCCATTTTCTTTAGGCTGTGGGCCCCGCCACCTTATGCAGGCCCACCATGTATGAGTGATGGGCATGTGTTGTCCACCAATTTCCTAGATAATCAGAGGGTTGAGAGCCTCGTCATGATTCCAATTCTGATTTCCAAACGGACCGCACCTTAGTACAATGGTGGTTAAATGTCTACCATTGTAAGCTTTCCTAAGACCCATTGTTAAGCCCACTTCCACCCTTACTGAGTGGGCTAACCCAAACCATTGGGCTCCCATTGATAATGATACTTTCCACTGTCCTTTCAAGGGGACCCCACCTTAGAGTATACGATATACTAGTACTTTGAATAGGTTATGATAGTCTAACTTGGACCATTCCATCTAGACTTCAATATGCTTAGCGAGGCATATCGTTCAACCTTTACTCTTGTAAGTAGCACACCGTTAAGGCCAATCATCGCCTGCTATATCTGATAATCATGCTAGCATACTTAGCCTAGTAGAACACACTGAGAATATGCTTAGTATAACATTATGATACATGCTCATACGCATCATTTGTATGCCTATTATGAGGAGTGTTTAATCATAGCATACGCCGTTGGGCTGAGACATTTTTGGGACTCCTTATGAGACGGAGTGCCCCACATGATTGCATGGTACGCGCAGGAGTATTGCATGGCTGGATGGTGTGACTCATGCATTTTGCATTCTATGTGACATGATCATTGTATGCCCTAGCAACATCAGGGCCATGGCCTCCACAGGCACATCATGGATGGCCGGATTGGATACGGAAAATACTTGGTTCTAGCACTTGAACATAGGATGTCCTTGGATGAAAGTTGCAGAACCTTTTTAGTAACAAGAGATGCTCCAATATCTAGATCGAGTGGATACACGAGCACATGAGTGCCGAATACCAGTAGACCGTGTCTCCCACTTTGTTATGGTCGGTTGGAAGGAGGTGTGACCTTATCCGCCTAAGTCAGGGGGTTGTAAGCTAGGCTGAGTTTGACCAGCTCATAAATGGGTCTGCTATCAATGAGCCAGGTAGGTATTAGAAAACTACTAGTCAGGCGGATAGTGTGGTCTCTTCTACTCACTGGGTTGTGTGGCTAGGGAGACGAAAATCAGTGTGGAGTGTACTAGACCCCGGTGATATTCCAAAGGAGAACTGTACTGATATATATACTTTATGAGGGCTAGCATGCTTGCGTTGCATATCACATATGAAATTTAGCTACGGAGGTCTTGCATCACATGGCCATGGCATGGACGATAGTATTCATGCCTTGCATCGTATAACCTTGGTACGGTTGATAGTATCTATGGATTTATCAGTAAATTTATGCATTACTTTGTATTGCATACTCGACACTTGCCTTACGCACACACTTACACCAACCTCTAAGCTTTTCGTAAGCTTATGCATGACCGTTGCATGTAGGTGATGTTGGATCGCAGCAACATTGAGGCAGGAGCGTGTAGCTGAGCTTTTGGAGTTTCGATATTTATATTTGTATTTTCCTTTCTACTTTGGACTCAAATTTTTTTATATAATGGATATGTGGTGATGTTGTTTTATGACTTGGTTATGCTTGTGGTTATGCTCCATTAAAAAAATTCATATTGAAAATCCTCCTTGAATGATCTCAGGATTGGAATCTAGCATATGGGTGCCGGGAGCCAAGAACGGGGCACTATGGAGGCTGTTAGCGCTGGATTCAATGATCGAAAATTCTGTGAGCCTAGTTTCCGAGTTTGGGGCGTGATAGGTTGTTTTATCTTTTGCTTTTCTAACATACACACGATTTATAATATAGCAAGTAGTATTAACAGCTTTAACCCATAAGTTTTTGGGAAAATTCATGCTATTTAACATTACATTGGCCATTTTCTGTAACACTCTATTCTTTCTTTCAACAACCCTATTCTGTTGAGGTGTTTTAGGAGCTGAGAACTCATGTGATATACTATAATGCCCTGAAATTCGGGGGTCGAACAGGAGCCCAACTCCCGAGTTCCAAAACATCACTTATGCAATGTGCATGAGTATGGTTGAGTTGTTTCCTGTGTTAGTGCTATAAACATGCGTGGAATTAAACCAAAGCAGTAAATCATACTCCAGAAATGGTGTGTAATGCAAGCGGAAGACTGTGACATGTGTGTATCCATATAAAATGTGTAGACCACTGATAGTTGTCAGAGTATGAGTAGAGTGCTGTGTCAAATATATATATGTACAAATCAAAATACAAAATGTCAAAATCATGGTCCAACTACATATGCTAAACCCCATAGCCCTCATCAATCAGGACGGCCTAAAAGAATCCGCACTAGAACTGCATATACGAGAATGCCTCGTCGTCATCGTAAAGATCAGGCTCCGTCTCTTGTGTTGCATCACTATGTGCAATAAAGACAGAGTCTGGTTAGTGTTTAAACACTGTCCCAAAATGTGGGAGTGAGTGATCAACTCAGTGGAGCTATAAAGCGAAGGTTAACATATTATCAATTTAATCAAGCAGTACACCACTCAACCCTAAGTACTCTTGTTAATGCAAGAATGAGATGATATGATGTATGCCCTTGTCAACACTCCCTCTTGCGACACCATCTTACGATCGCGACATGCCACACTACCTCCAGTGCTCAACAACAACTATTGCACATGCAATGTAGTGCATGCACATGATTACCGTGTTCTTACATTTGGTTTATTCATACAGTAGGATTGAGAAGCTACGGTACCTCCCTTATATCATGTCCCCACGAGGATCTATTTTAGGGTCATCAGTCTTAGTTAATCTCATATGATGTTGCGGTTCTAGGTCGCTACAATGGACTCGTCACCTGATCAGTGTAGGCCTAGTTATACTCTAGTTGCTATGAAAAGGCTCATCACCTCATGTAGACTCAGAGTATGCTCGCGGTCATTACAAAGGGCTCGTCACCTGATCAATGTAGGACGACAGCTCAAATAAAGTATCCCATACCACCGTATTCAGCTCACGAGATAGGGTTGCTCACTGGTCACTACAGGTGGGCTCGTCACCTCACGTAGACTCAGAGTATGCTCGTGGTCATTACAAAGGGCTCGTCACCTAATCAGTGTAGGCTGATAGCTCGAATATAATATCCCATACCACCGTATTCAGCTCACGAGACAGGGTTGCTCACTGGTCACTACAGGTGGGATCGTCACCCTGGCATAGGCCGACAGCTCGACCACGGTGTCCCATATCACCATGTCTGGCTCATGAGTCTTAGCAGATCGAGTTACCAAGGTTTACGGGACTTTTCACTAGTAAATTTGGTGTCATAGATTCAAGCAATAACATCCATACACATTGGGTCAATCGAGTTATTTGACGAGCTCGACTAGTACGAGCGCACCTCGAGTTGATCGACATGGAGTACAGGAGCACTCCATGTGGCCTAACCACTGTCGACAACCAAAACACGACCCGAATTCATCAAACACGTCTTGTTGTGGCAAAATGACATGTGTGGGATATTTTTCCTAATCCGAGGGTGTAATTGGGTCAGATTCTGATGGTTTGAACCCTTATATTTGGCCCATAAGCGACACGACTCAGATTTCTTAAATTTGGATTTATTTCTAAAAAAAAAACTTCACATTTCTCACACACTTTGCTCCGGGCTCAAGTAAATCGTCATGGGATACCATCTGGACTTGATTTCTGAGGTGGTCATCAAATTCAACAAGACTGTCATATTTGTATAATTTCGTCGCTATCGGAATTTCAACGTGCAGTCTAGATCTGATACGGAGTTTCAATGTGCTCCCGAGAGCATCCGGGTTTTGAGATAGATCCTAGGTTTCAGGGTAATGTAGCGTTAATAATTCTACAAGTTTTAGGCCTTGCAGATTGTATTTAAAGTGATTGGTGCTAATTTCATAGTAATATAGTTTAACACTTGGTTAATTTCATCTAATTTCTAAAGGATTTGGTCTTGAGTAATTTCTTCCTGAGGTGGTACTCGAGTTTCTGTATGAATTTTTTTGGGACGTTACAATCTACCCCCCTTAAAGAAAAATTTCATCCTCAAAATTAGTACTTTTTTGTACTCATTGAGAATCTAAGGGTAGTTCTTTCTGACCTCGGCTTCCATCTTCTAAGTAGCCTCTTCCTCCGTGTGATGCGTCCATAACACCTTCACCAACGGGATATCCTTACTACCAACACCCGCTCCTTCCTATCTAGGATACGTGTTAGCCGCAGTACATAAGTAGCATCCTCACTCAACTGCACCTGTTCCCATTTGATGATGTGGGAAGGATCAGGGACGTATTTCTTCAGCATAGATACATGAAATACATTGTGCACGCCCGCAAATGGTGTGGGCAATGCAAGGTAGTATGCTACCACACCCACTCGATCAAGTATCTGAAATGGGCTAATGAACCGCGGCGTAAGCTTCCCCTTCTTTCCAAACCAGAGGACTCCCTTCATAGGAGAAACTCTGATGAACACATGGTCTCCAACCTCAAACTCTAGCAGTCGCCGTCTCTTATCGACGTAACTCTTCTGTCCGCTCTGTGCTGCTATAAGTCGACGCCTGATAATGTCGATCTTCTCTGAGGTTACCTGAATTAACTCTGGGCTAATCAAGCTCTTCTCACCAACCTCAGCCCAGCAATATGGTGCTCGATAGGGACGCCCATATAAGGCCTCATAGGGAGTCATGCCAATACTCGCCTGAAAACTGTTGTTGTAAACGAACTCTGCGTAAGGAAGACAGTCGTCCCAACTGTCCTTGAAATCCAGCACACAAGCTCGCAGTATGTCTTCCAACACCTGATTCACCCACTCTGTCTGCACGTCAGACTGTGGGTGGAATGCTGTGCTGAACTTCAATTTCACACCCATTGCTTCCTGAATATGAGTCCAGAAGATAGATGTGAATCCCGTGTCTCTATCCGACACGATCTCCAGAGAAACTCCATGCAGATGCACAATCCCCTTGATGTATAACCTGTTCAACTCGTTCACTGAGTTCGAAACCCTGATAGGAAGGAAATGAGCCGATTTCATCAACCGGTCCATGATCATCCATATGGAGTCATGCCCCTTCCTCGTCTTCGGCAGCCCTGATATGAAATCCATAGAAATGAAATCTCACTTCCATTCCGCTATGGGTATGGGCTGGAGTAGTTTAGGAGGTCGACGATGCTCTGCCTTGACCTACTGGCACGTGAGACAATGGGACACATAATCTGCTATGTGGACCTTCATGTTGTCCCACCAATATGTTCTCTTCATATCTCGATACATCTTTGTGCTACTAGGATGCATCGCATGCTTCAAACTGTGGGATGTCTTAAGAGCTTCCCGTCTCAAGTCATGAGTATCTAGGATGCATAGGCAGCCACAGTAACATAAGCCCCCATCCATACCAACTCTCCACTCTGAGTCCTCATCTGCACTAACCCAATCTCTCATCTTCGCTAATAGCTCATCGTCTGCCTGAGCCGCGATAATCCTGTCGTCAATGAGGGTCTATACTCGAATATGTGCGATGACCTCATGTTGCTCCTCCACCGTGAGTTTCTGCTCAAAGTCTCACACAAACTCAACCATGTCTAACTTTGCTATCATTAGCGGAACCGCAAACTCTATGGTCTTCTTGCCGCTCAATGCGTCTGCCACAAGGTTGGCCTTACCAGGGTGGTAGGACACCTCGAACTTGAAGTCCTTCAAGGTTTCCATCCATTGGCTTTGCCTCATATTCAAGTCTCTCTGGTGAATATATAGCGAAGGCTCTTGTGATCGTAAAAGAGCTTGAACTCCTCTCCGTAGAGGTAATGTCTCCAGAGCTTCAGTACAAAGACAATGGCAGCCAACTCTAGGTCGTGTGTAGGGTAATTCTCCTCGTGTTTCCTCAACTGTCTTAAGGCGTAAGCAATCACCCTGTCCTTCTGCATCAGGACACAACCTAGACCAATACGAGACGCGTCGGTATATATGTAACATCCCAAAAATTTGAGGTCGGGTAGAAACCCAACTCCCGAGTTTCAGAACGTCACTTATGCAACATAGATAATGATAAATGCATGTAGTCTGTAGAATGGCATTAAACAAGAATGAGACTAAGCCAAAACAGCATATCATACTCCAGAGACAGTTAAATCAGCAAGCGAAAGACTGTGATAAATACATAAAATATATAATTGATTGTAAGTCTCCAGAGTGTGAACATGTTACCAGGTTAATTAAATACATGTATACTCCAAAAATGAAAAGAAAAGAATATACATGAGTGCTCCAAAAATATAAAATGACAAGTGTCAAGGCGTCTAATCAACCTCCCTGTAATCCCGTCGATCAGAACACAGAGGAGAAGTCCTCCTCATCATCATCAAGTCTGGCTCCGCTTCACAAGCAGCGCCATCATCTGAAACTAAAATAGGGACTGGTGGGTATCTGAAAACACCGTCGCGTAACGTGGGAGTGAGTGATCAACTCAATGGAATAATAGAGCAGAGATTAGCATGTTATCAAATTAATCACGCGTTAATAGTAAAGTAAACAATCAAACATTCCTAGATACTATTGTTAATGCATGCATGAAATGACATGATGGATGCCCTCACCGACATACTCCCTCATGCGGCACCATCTGCGTCCGCGGCATGCTTTCTTCCCGTAGTGCTCCACATCTTCCAGGCACATGCAATGCGATATGGATAATGATTACCAGGTTGTTATTAATCCTTTTCATACAGTAGGATTGGGAAACTAGGGTACCTTGCTTATATCAATCCCAACACAGATCCTGTCTAGGGCCGTCACTCCTAGTAATCTCATACGATGTTATATTTATATGTCGTTGCAAGGGCTGCCAGGGCTATTACACGCACTCCTTGCTCCGCTCCCCCATCACCTTATCAATACAGGCCTAATGTACTCTCGTCGCTACGGAAGGGTCGTCGCCTCCCGTAGACTCAGAATACGCTCGCAGTCACTACAAAGGGCTCTTCACCTGATCAATGTAGGCCGATAGCAAGAATATAGTGTCCCATACCACCATAATCTGCTCACGAGTCATAGGTGCTCACTGGTCACTACGGGGAGGTTGTGGCCCCAGCGTAGGCCAACAGCTCGACCACGGTGTCCCATACCACCATGCCCGGTTCATGAGTCTTTATGGATCAAGGTACCATGGTTAACAGGGTTTCCAATGGTAAGTTCAGTACCCTAAGTTCAAGCAGTTATGACTCATACATGGTGAACATACAATGGCCAGTCGGGTTACTTGACGGGCTCGACTAGTACGATCGCATCTCAAGGTGAGCAACATGAAGTGCATAAAACACTTCGCATGGCCTAACCACTGCCGCCAACCCAAAACACGACTCGCGTTCATCGACGCGTCCTTCATGGCAATTTGAAACCAACCACGAATTCAATCCATTACCGACTGCCTGGACTAGATCATAGCCCCAAGCATTTGTGTATCAACATCAGTAAGCATATGTGAGTAACAAAAAAAGAATATAAACAATACAAGCATGTCGACACATGTTATATCATACTACGTGAGCAAATCAACTAACACATGCATTCCATATATGTAATGAAATCAATTCATATATCGAACGTGGTGGAAATCATATACATCAGCATGTTAATTGAGAATACAATCTCAAAACTAATTCACAACACCATTTACTCAATACATACTAATACAAACATTTATACAAACACTTAGTCTACACACTTTAGTCTACATAGCGTATGTCGACCCAAAGTGTGCATTAGGGCGAATCTCTTCGCCAAACAGATCATGCACGCATTCCTAGTATCCTAACATGACAAATAAGCATGGTAAACATTTCAGCAAAATGTGGATGTAAACAGTATTTCCTACAAATGACTAAAATACCCTAAATCTCATATTTTCCATACGCAGTCGAAATGGAAAACGGACAGCATGTTCTACATGTCAAACGGCGTTGCCGTCGATAATCTACTATTAAACGACATTGAAAACTTTGAAATCAGCCAATCAAAGCGTCTAAAATCCGCACCTTTTGCCCTAAACATGTATCGTTTCGAACGGAACGTAAACGCTTCATCAACAGCGTAGCGGTGACCTAATGCACAAGATGTATAAGCTACTTTGCTATTTGAATCGACGGAATCCTAAATCAGCAAATAGTTAGGGTTTTCCTTACCTAGAAGTGTGTTGAAAATCACCAGAAAAGTGATTTGAACGCATTGCTTCGGTATGTGCAAAGGGTAGAGCAATCGGCAGGAAGATCTCTCACAAGGTCTCCCACAATCTCTCACTTTCTCTCTCTCTCTAGCTAGGGTTTCTAAAAAATTGGGATGGGTGAGATATGTGAGGGTTTAAAGCCCTTATATAGGCTAAAACCTCACCTATTTAGACTTAGGAACAATGTATACTTAGGTTATAACCAAATTGGGGCTATTTCGATCCAAAAGAGCATTTCGGGAGGTCCCCTGGTCGAACGTGATCGGACTTAAGCTCATGGTCACTGGATGTTGCTCGCACCTAGTTTTCAGTCCGGCAAAGTTCATAGATTGCACGTGGCGGTCCAGTTTCAGTTCAGCGGTCATCGTACCTAAATCAGGTCTACAAGTCTCATGATATGAAAGAGAAATTTTTCCTGATCCGAGGGTGTAATTTGGCTGAATTCTGAAGGTCAGAACGCTTAATAATAACGCGCCAAGTCACGTGCCAGATTTGAAATTTTTATTTCAAATCTTAACCCATTTCTCACTCTCTTCACTCCAGGCTCAATGAAATAGGCTTTGAACATCGGTTGGGCTTGATTTTCAAAATGATTGTCAAGTCTAGCTAAGCGGTCATAACGGTCTAAGATTATAGATATCGAACTTCCGATGTGCGGTACAGGTCCAATATAAAGTTTCTGAATGCTCCCGTAAGCAACCGGGTTTAGAGTTTGATCCTAGGTTTCTAGGTAACATAGCGTTAGCGGTCATACTCATTTTAGGTCTTGTAGTTTATATTTAAAGTGATTCAAGCTAATTCTACTGAGTATTCAGTTTGGTACTAACCAAATTCTACCCTAATAGGGTAGAATACGGTCCTAGGGCCATTCTATGCCCCATTTTGGATACTTCTAGTTATTATATTATTTTTATTATTTTTTTGGAGGTTCATCATCAAGTTTACCCTGACTCTACCAAATTTCATAAGATTTCGAGTTGTAGAAAAATTCTAAAAATTCCAGAAGCAGCAGCTGTCCAACAAGTGATTATCAGACAGTTTCTCACAATGACCTACTTTAAATTATATTAAATATTTTATTATATTTTTTACATATTTTTATATAAAACTAGACTCATTTATCTTCAATTTTGTTTTTGAATCACCTAAATTGGAGTTATAACGAAGGAGATATGATTTTTTAAAGTTGGAAGAAACGTGTAAAAAAAAAGTGCAGAATCCCGCTGTATGGACGAGTTCGGCGATCCCCTCACCGCTCGCTGACCTGTTTGGGGTGATTTTGCCATTTGATATTTGAAATTGGCATATTTTAGAACCTAGGATGAGTTATTTGACATACAATATATGATTTTGGGGTAGGAGAAGCTGATCTATCCAAATAGCCTACTTATTTTGTGAGATTTCAAAAGGTTAATGGTTAAAAACTATTTTTATTTATTTACTTACTATTCATAGTACTTTTTAGTTTAAGTATTGATCAACATCACCTAAACTTTAAGATTTGTGTTTAATATAAAAACTCCTAGAAAATTTTGAAGGATAAAGTAGTGAAAGGTGAGATTTTCGAAGGAAATAGGGATTTGAGACTTTTGGATTGAGTTTTGAGAAGTTAATCAGGTGTTAAGGTTGACCCATTGCCTAAGGACGTCTAAATCTAGGTTGGTAAAAAATTCGGGGTGTTACAATCTACTCCCATTAAAATAAAATTTCATCCCCGAAATTGGCTAAGGGTAATGAGTACCTAGAGGGTCTTTCGTATTGTCATTCTAAGGAAGGTTCAAATCCTATTTAATGACCTAACCTTACGTATAACCTAAATCAACTGTTTCGATCCTGGGCCAGTGGGGAAGAGGCCAACCACGCTTCTGTTGCGCCACTCTGATCTAACGATTGCATTAGCTGACCTAACTATATTGGGCTCAAAATGTTCTACCCCCCTTAAAACTTAGTTCTACTTAAGGTTCAAGAATCTATGTCTCGATCCGTATTTCGGAACGAGGTATAATTTAGGACCTATCCTTGATATGAAATGGGAAACAACCTCTCACTACATTGATCTTCCCTTGCTAATGATGCGTTATATGACATTGGTACCTATAGTGATAGAGATGAGCCTAATCTCTATTGTGGTTGAGTTCAAGGGCAGGTGTGAGTTGGTGGCAAGATATCTAATTCTCTACTGGCTATGGGTCCTCACCATTTCCCAAAGACAAAGCAATAACTTTTGGTTGTATGTGGTCGGGCCAACACGGAAGAAAAGTTATATAGTGGGTCTGAGCCAGATACATAATCCTTCTGCCCCGCGATGATAGAAAATTTGTTGTATCAGTCCTCAATCTTAGTCGATGCCGATCTTCTGCTTGATCAGAGCATTGGATTTATTGGTAACTACTAGGATTAAGAAGTCGATCCAAACCACGAATGCATCACTTATATATACAGTTCCTTTACTCCGTGTTCCCGAATGCAATAAGCCCTTGGGGAAGGCAATTCAAAGGGGCGTGCTGGTTTATTCTAAGTTCAATCTGAGGCATTTATAAGTTTTCCTGAGAGTGAATGGTTTTAAGTTATAACAACTTCCCTAAGGGTTATAACAGAAGTCTATAAGTATTACGTGGATCCAACAAAGGAACGAGGTCTCACTCTAACTTAATCAAGCTAACTAAGTAAGTCTATTTGCCATTTATCTTAGCATAATCAGTCTTTTACATTCCTTAGTATAACTAGTATCCTAGTCTTAACTTAGGAGTAGCAGTGATCCACTAGTGGTAACCTAAAACCTATGTTTATACACTAAATGATTTCATACTCATCTAATACAAGGAATTTATTTTATCACTTAGGGTAAAAGTTGTCTACTTGAATTTGAGTTGCCCGGACCTCAATCTAATTACACTCGAACACTACACATGTGCTCATACTAGCTAAGAAGGTCCTAAGGTTCATGTTATTAATTTATAGAATTTCTTACACCACCAAATCCTTAAAGTCTACGAGTCCAACTTTAAGTCTAAAACTCTAAGTTGTATTCAACGGGTTTCGTTGTTGATCCCACTGCGGGATTCGAAATGACATATTTGGAAGGAGGGTGGGATGGGATTAAAATCGATCCATAGACCTTGGAAAATGAGTATTGTGTTGGGAAGTAGGAGATGGGATTTCTAAATCCCAAGATCCCGAGATTTGCTTCTAATTGCATACATTCTGAACACGGTATTAGAAATCATGGGATACACCTAATCTAGGGGCAATACCTTACACATGCATCTATTGCTCCTTTTACAATTCCATCCACCCTAATCTTACCTAATGCAGTTGGTCAAACAGGCCCTAAATGTCCCATCATTTGGAGGTCGTGAAGGTTATGGGACACAAAGTGTAGGTTTTATGCCACATGAGGGGGTATAATGAGGGTGAAAGTCATACAGAGTAGTTTTTGGATAATGGTGGTGGATGGGTATAAGATGTAGAAGAAGACGGAAGCTTGAGTGAATAGAAGTGGGGATGTGAGATCATTTTACATGGTCTCGGTTACGTATGGGCTATACTATGATAGTTAATCTCGCTGGTTGGAGAAACTTGGAATTCTAATTTAGTTTCTAGATTCCATCGCCCCCTTCCTAAGTCAGAGTGTGTAAGTGTGCATTGTGTTACCATAATCCAGGTCCGACTTAATCCAAATCATGCTCTGATACCATCTGTAACATCCCGAAAATCGGGAGTTGGGTAGAAACCCAACTCCCGAGTTTCAGAACGTCACTTATGCAACATAGATAATGATAAATGCATGTTGTCTGTAGAATGACATTAAAAAAGATTGAGACTAAGCCAAAACAGCATATCATACTCCAGAGACAGTTAAATCAGCAAGCGGTAGACTATGATGAATACATAAAATATATAATTGATTGTAAGTCTCCAGAGTGTGAACATGTTACCAGGTTAATTAAATACATGTATACTCCAAAAATGGAAAGAAAAGAATATACATGAGTGCTCCAAAAATATAAAATGACAAGTGTCAAGGCGTCTAATCAACCTCCCTGTAATCTCGTCGATCAGAACACAGAGGAGAAGTCCTCCTCATCATCATCAAGTCTGGCTCCGCTTCACAAGTAGCGCCATCATCTGAAACTAAAATAGGAACTGGTGGGTTCTGAAAACACCGTCGCGTAACGTGGGAGTGAGTGATCAACTCAGTGGAATAATAGAGCAGAGATTAGCATGTTATCAAATCAATCACGCGTTAATAGTAAAGCAAACAATCAAACATTCCTAGATACTATTGTTAATGCATGCATGAAATGACATGATGGATGCCCTCACCGACATACTCCTTGATGCGGCACCATCTGCGTCCGCGACATGCTTTCTTCCCGCAGTGCTCCACATCTTCCAGGCACATGCAATGCGATATGGATAATGATTACCAGGTTGTTATTAGTCCTTTTCATATAGTAGGATTGGAAAACTAGGGTACCTTGCTTATATCAATCCCAACACAGATCCTGTCTAGGGCCGTCACTCCTAGTAATCTCATACGATGTTATATTTATATGTCGCTGCAAGGGCTGCTAGGGCTATTGCACGCAATCGTTGCTCCGCTCCCCCATCACCTTATCAATACAGGCCTAATGTACTCTCGTCGCTACGGAAGGGTCGTCGCCTCCCGTAGACTCAGAATACGCTCGCGGTCACTACAAAGGGCTCGTCACCTGATCAGTGTAGGCCGACAGCAAGAATATAGTGTCCCATACCACCATAATCTGCTCACGAGTCATAAGTGCTCACTGATCACTACGGGGAGGTTGTGGCCCCAGCATAGGCCGACAGCTCGACCACGGTGTCCCATACCCCCATGCCCGGCTCATGAGTCTTTATGGATCAAGGTACCATGGTTAACAGGGTTTCCAATGGTAAGTTCAGTACCCTAAGTTCAAGCAGTTATGACTCATACATGGTGAACATACAATGGCCAGTCGGGTTACTTGACGGGCTCGACTAGTACGATCGCATTTCAAGGTGAGCGACATGAAGTGCATAAAACACTTCGCATGGCCTAACCACTGCCGCCAACCCAAAACACGACTCGCGTTCATCGACGCGTCCTTCATGGCAATTTGAAACCAACCACGAATTCAATCCATTACCGACTGCCTGGACTAGATCATAGCCCCAAGCATTTGTGTATCAACATCAGTAAGCATATGTGAGTAACAAAAAAAGAATATAAACAATACAAGCATGTCGACACATGTTATATCATACTACGTGAGCAAATCAACTAACACATGCATTCCATATATGTAATGAAATCAATTCATATATCGAACGTGGTGGAAATCATATACATCAGCATGTTAATTGAGAATACAATCTCAAAACTAATTCACAACACCATTTACTCAATACATACTAATACAAACATTTATACAAACACTTAGTCTACACACTTTAGTCTACATAGCGTATGTCGACCCAAAGTGTGCATTAGGGCAAATCTCTTCGCCAAACAGATCATGAACACATTCCTAGTATCCTAACACGACAAATAACCATGGCAAATATTTCAGCAAAATGTGGATGTAAACAGTATTTCCTACAAATGACTAAAATACCCTAAATCTCATATTTTCCATACGCAGTCGAAATGGAAAACGGACAGCATGTTCTACATGTCAAACGGCGTTGCCGTCGATAATCTACTACTAAACGACATTGAAAGCTTTGAAATCAGCCAATCAAAGTGTCTAAAATCCGCACCTTTTGCCCTAAACGTGTATCGTTTTGAACGGAACGTATACGCTTCGTCAACAGCGTAGCGACGACCTAATGCACAAGATGTATAAACTACTTTGCTATTTGAATCGACGGAATCCTAAATCAGCAAGTAGTTAGGGTTTTCCTTACCTAGAAGTGTGTTGAAAATCACCAGGAAAGTGATTCGAACGCATTGCTTCGGTATGTGCAAAGGATAGAGCAATCGGCAGGAAGATCTCTCACAAGGTCTCCCACAATCTCTCACTTTCTCTCTCTCTAGCTAGGGTTTCTAAAAAATTTGGATGGGTGAGATATGTGAGGGTTTAAAGCCCTTATATAGGCTAAAACCTTACCTATTTAGACTTACGAACAATGTATACTTAGGTTATAACCAAATCGGGGCTGTTTCGATCCAAAAGAGCATTTCGAGAGGTCCCCTGGTCGAACGCGATCGGACTTAAGCTCATGGTCACTGGATGTTGCTCACACCCAGTTTTCAGTCCGGCAGAGTTCATAGATCGCACGTGGCGGTCCAGTTTCAGTTTAGCGGTTATCGTACCTAAATCAGGTCTACGAGCCTTATGATATGAAAGAGAAATTTTTCCTGATCCGAGGGTATAATTTGGCTGAATTCTGACGGTCAGAACGCTTAATAATAACGCGCCAAGTCACGTGCCAGATTTGAAATAAAATTTCAAATCTTAACCCATTTCTCACTCTCTTCACTCCAGGCTCAATGAAATAGCCTCTGAACATCGGTTGGGCTTAATTTTCGAAATGATTGTCAAGTCCAGCTAAGCGGTCATAATGGTTTAAGATTGTATATATCGGACTTGCGATGTGCGGTCCAGGTCCGATACAAAGTTTCTGAATGCTCCCGTGAGCAACCGGGTTTAGAGTTTGATCCTAGGTTTCTAGGTAACATAGCATTAGAGGTCATACTCATTTTAGGTCTTGTAGTTTATATCTAAAGTGATTCAAGTTAATTCTACTGGGTATTCAGTTTGGTACTAACCAAATTCTACCCTAATAGGGCAGAATACGGTCCTAGGGCCATTCTATGCCCCATTTCGGGCACTTCTAGTTATTATATTATTTTTATTATTTTTTTAAAGGTTCATCATCAAGTTTACCCTGACTCCACCAAATTTCATAATATTTCGAGTTGTAAAAAAATTCTAAAAATTCCAGAAGCAGCAGCTGTCTAACAAGTGATTATCGGATAGTTTCTCACAATGACCTAATTTAAACCATATTAAATATTTTATTATATTTTTTACATATTTTTATATAAAACTAAACTCCTTTATCTTCAATCTGGTTTTTGAATCACCTAAATCGAAGTTATAACGAAAGAGATATGATTTTTCAAAGTTGGAAGAAATGTGCAGGAAAAAAATACAAAATCTTGCTGTACGGACGAGTTCGGCGATGCCTCGCCAAACCGGAGATCCCCTCGCCGCTCGCTGACCTGTTTGGGGTGATTTTGCCATCTAATATTTGAAATTGGCATATTTTAGAACTTAGGATGAGTTATTTGACATGCAATATATGAATTTGGGGTAGGAGAAGCTGATCTATCTAAATAGCCTACTTATTTCATGAGATTCCAAAAGGTTAATGGTTAAAAACTATTTTTATTTATTTATTTACTATTCATAGTACTTTTTAGTTTAAGTATTGATCAATATCACCTAAACTTTAAGATTTGTGTCTAATATGAAAGCTCCTAGAAAATTTTGAAGGATAAAGTAGTGAAAGGTGAGATTTTCAAAGGAAATAGGGATTTGAGACTTTTGGATTGAGTTTTGAGAATTTAATCAGGTGTTAGGATTGACCCATTGCCTAAGGACGTCTAAATCTAGGTTGGCAAAAAATCTGGGGTGTTACGATATATAGTATACTTGACCCCTTGCTCTGGAAATACTAGCACAGGGGTAGACATTAGCTTGTCCTTCAGCTCCTGAAAAGCTGCCTCAGCCTTTTCATTCCAGATGAACTTCAGATCCTTCCATATCAACTGAGATAGCGGCCTGGTAATCTTAGAGAAGTCTCGAATGAATCATTGATAATAGCCTGCAAGTCCCAGAAAACTCCTCACCTCAATAACTGAACTGGGCTGCTCCCAGTCCTGAACCGCTACTACCTTAGCAAGGTCAACTGCTATTCCTTCCTTGGACACCACGTCCCAGGAACTTGATTTCCTCTTTCCAGAAGTCACACTTCTTGTACTGTGTGAACAACTGGTTCTTCTTCAGAGTATCTAAGACTATTCGCAGGTGTTCCTCATGCGCTTCCCGACTCTTAGAATATATCAAGATGTCATCTATAAACACGATGATGAATCAGAAAAAAATAGTCAAAATACCCTGTTCATCAGGTCCATGAACACGGCCAGTGCGTTTGTAAGGCCGAACGAGATCACGAGAAACTCATAGTGTCCATAACTGGTCCTGAAAGTCGTCTTCTACACGTCCTCATCCCAGACGCGCAACTGATGATACCTTGACTGCAGGTCGATCTTCGAGAAGTATCGTGCCCCCCTTCAACTGATCAAACAAATCATCTATCCTGGGTGAAGGGTACTTGTTCTTCACCGTCGCCTGGTTCAATCTACGATAATCAATACATAAGCGTAGGGAACCATCCTTCTTCTTCACAAACAACATGGGTGGTCCCCAAGGGGATACACTCGGTCGTATGAAGCTTACCTTTACCAACTCATCAATCTGCCTCATCAGTTTCTTTATCTCACATGGAAGCATAGATATGTCGGCAACGAAATAGGTGTCGCACCAGGCACAAGGTCGATAGTGAAGTCAATCTCATGCTGAGGAGGTAGTCCCGGGATCTTTTCGAACACATCTACGAAATCCTGAACTACAGGCATGCTCTCCAGTGTCGATGTATTCGCAGTCTCCAACAAAGAAGTATAACAACTCAAATGGGAAGGGTGACTGACCTGAACAAGGAAAGTAAACGTTGTGCCCTCAGGTTCATATGTTGTCACCACCCTAGCCTCACAATCTATTTCTGCCCTCATCTCAATGAGCCAATCCATGTTGAGGACAATGTCATAATGAAATAGTGGTGCGACAATCAGGTCAACCAGCACAGTCCTGCCACCTAACTCTATAACACAACCCTCGCAGATCCTGGTAATGTTAAAAAAGGTGCCCGTCATGGTAAGGAGCCTCACTCCCCTCGTAGGAGCTGTACACAATGTTAGCCTCTTGAACACAACGCATGAAATGATGGATGTAGTGGACCTAGTGTCCACCAATAAGAAAATAGATGTACCTTGAAGCTGCACTGTGATCTCAAAAGCCAATGGTGCTGCATCAGCTACCTCAGATGTCTCGGGCGTGAGTGAATGTACCCTAGCCTGTTGCATATGATTCGGCTGCAGCGCCATAGGTTGTTTAGGTGGCTTAAAATGGGGTGCCGACGGTCGAAATGATGGATATGCAGGTGCAGTCCGTAGGGGTGGAGCTGAAATGTCCTGAGGCATCGGACGACTGATCGTCTGTGGTGGCATAAATCCACTGTCCCTCATTCGTGTGAAGCAACTAGCCTCTGTGTGGTTTGTCCTCCCGCAGTGGGCACACTACAAGTCTAGTCACCTCACGGGTGGCATTGTAATCCTACGCGGCCTCTTACTGAGGAACGGCCTACTTTCCATATCTGATCACAACCTAGGAACCATAGGCCCACGTGCACCGGACAGTCTGACTTCGTCCTGCTCCGCTCGCAGAGACATGTGTACTAGCTCAGCATATGTGGGTATGCTAGCACAACACATCTTCGAGCGGATCTCGGGTCGTAGTCCCTCAGAGAAGCGCTGCATTCGCATCGGCTCATCACCAAGTATCAGTGGCACATACCGAGCCAGCTCCCTGAACCTGTTCTCGTACTCGGCCACCGACATGCCTCCCTGCCTGAGGCACAAGAACTCCCCTTCCTTCTCATGGCGATAAGTGAGAGGGAAGTATTTCTCATGGAAGCGCATCTCGAATGCCTCCCATGTTCACACAAAATCGACATCGATCGTGCATAAAAAGCTATCCCACCACAAGCTTGCCTCTTTCTCGAACATGAAGGTGACAAGCTCGACTTGCTCTACCTCATTACAGTGTAGTGGCTTCAGCATCTTAGAGATGCAGTCGAGCCAATACTCAGCCTCCTCAGGTCTATGAGTACCAACAAATGTAGGAGGCCTCAAGCACTGGAATTGTTCAAAGTGACCACTAGCACTCACACTCCCTGCAGGGTGCACAGATGGTACAGGTGGAGCCGCACCCATGCCCTGGGCGAAGGCCCCAGCAATGGTGTCTAGGAGCTATTGCTACATCTGTTGTTGCTGCATCAACAACATCATATGTTCCAACCCATCCATAGGAGGAGCCGACTGAGGCACATGTTGCATCGAAGATGATGCGCGGTTCTGCTCACAAATTGGGGGTGTATGAGATGACGGCTCGACAGAAGACTAGTAGAAAGTCGAGGTGGTGGCCCAGCTGTAGGGGCCGTAGAAGGCTGAGACTCAGGCATAGTCTCGTGAATTAGGCCCGAACTGGGGGCCGTGTGGCTATCGCTCAGGGGAGATGCCTCATCAAGCAATCCACAGAGTACTAGGCGTGTAGTGTTCCGAGTAGTCCTCGGAGGCATGCCCTACACACAATATAGGGTGCACGTATGTTAGGTTCTGCACAACGATCACTCAATTTTTCATGCATTTTACACATTTCATACCAAAAGAAACTTCATGCATTTCATTTAATCAAAATTATCACAATACTTGAGATGCCTCACACGGATCATGATAGAGAATGCACGGGAACTAATGTAAACAACTTCAACATTAATCACACTAACAACCCTACCACACTACTAGACCTATAAAAGCTAAAAAAACATAGAAAACAAGAGAGCACAAGAGGGCTTTCAGGGTGCGCGACATCTTCTTACACTTCTTCTTCATGTACGCTTGATGTTCTTCAAGCTTCTATTTCACCTCGGCCCGAGTCTCTCGAATCTCCTGTCTGAGAGCAGCCTGACCCTCCTTGACCTGAACTAAACGGGCTCCTAAATCAGCTCGATCCTGGTGGTGCTCCGGTGATGTACGGAGTCCACTTTGGGTCCCCCCCCCCCCCCCCCCCCCCCCCGAATTGTACCGATTTGGCCCCCGACTCCGTTGGAGTCATTTCAGGTTCCATCTCGCGTATATTCGTGCTTTTCAATTTGTTTAATTGTGGAACTGGTTAAATCTCCATCTAAACCCATCGATTAATGGTCTAAAAAGGTGTTAGGATCATTTAACATGATCACAAAGGCCTACGGGCCCAATTTCAATGGTCGATTTGGATCAATTTTGCCATTTGGTGAAATTGGGAATCTTACATCTGTTTCTAAGTTTTCTTGCACCCTCCTATGTCGAAATACATCAGTGTACATCATGTGACCATAACCCAAGTCCATTTTAATCCAAATCATGCTTTGATACCAACTTGTAATGCCCTGAAATTTGGGGGTCGAGCAGGTGCCCAACTCCCGAGTAATAAAACATCACTTATGCAACGTGCATGAGTATGTTTGAGTTGTTGCTTGTGTTAGTTCTATAAAAATGCATGGTATTAAACCAAAGCAGTAAATCATACTCCAAAAATAGTGTGTAACACAAGCGGAAGACTGTGACATGTGTGTATCTATATAAGATGTGTAGACCACTGATAGTCGTCAGAGTATGAGTACAGTGCTGAGTCGAATATATATATGTACAAATCAAAATATAAAATGTCAAAACCATGGTCCAACTACATGTGCTAAACCCCATAGCCCTCGTCAATCAGGACGGCCTAAAAGAATCCACCTGAGAACTGCATATACGAGAATGCCTCCTCATCATTGTAAAGATCAGGCTCCATCTCCTGTGTCGCATCACTATCTGCAACTAAGACAGAGTCTGGTTAGTGTTTAAACACCGTCCCAGAATGTGGGAGTGAGTGATCAACTCAGTGGAGCTATAAAGTGAAGGTTAACATGTTATCAATTCAATCAAGCAGTAATGATAAAGCAGTACAACACTCAACCCTAAGTACTCTTGTTAATGCAAGGATGAAATGATATGATGCATGCCCTTGCCAACACTCCCTCTTGCGACACCATCTTACTATCGCGACATGCCACACTACCTCCAGTGCTCAACAACACCTATTGCACATGTAATGCAGTGCATACACATGATTACAGTGTTCTTACATTTGGTTTATTCATATAGCAGGATTGGGAAGGTACGGTATTTTCCTTATATCATATCTCCACGAGGATCCATTCTAAGGTTGTCAGTCCTAGTGCATCTCATACGATGTTGCAGTTCTAGGTCACTACAAAGGGCTCGTCACCTGATCAGTGTAGGCCTAGTTATACTCTAGTTTCTACGGAAAGGCTTATCACCTCACGGTGACTCAAAGTATGCTTACGGTCACTTCAAAGGGCTCGTCACCTGATCAGTGTAGGCCGACAGCTCGAATACAGTGTCCCATACAACCGTATTCTACTCACAAGACAGGGTTGCTCACTGGTCACTATGGGTGGGCTCGTCAACCTGGCGTAGTCCGACAGCTCGACCACGGTGTCCCATACCACCATGTCCGGCTCATGAGTCTTAGCAGATCGAGGTACCAAGGTTTATCGAATTCGTCAAACACGTCCTGTTGTGGTGAAATGTCTTCAACCACCAATCAAGGCAGGTTACCGATTGCCTGGACTATTCCGGCGTCCCAATCACGTGTAATTACAAAAAGTAAGCATATGAGATTATCAAAGCAGTAATGAATAAATAAGTTCATCCTACAATCGTTTGAGCATAGTATGGAACATAACTTAAACATGAATATACAGTTCATGGAGGAAATTATACACATAGTTAAACATGAATAAACAGACACTATAATATACAACACATGGAGGAATTCATACACACAACTAAGGTAATTGGGAATCATATCTCAACTCCCCCATAAATCATAATTTACTAACTACTAACTCATTCAGACATTTTTTCAAACACTTAGACTACACATTCCAACATACATGACGTATGTTGGTGATATTACATATTGGGGCAATTCCTTTCACCAAGGAGTTATCGCCAATGCAACAAGCATATATGCACGACAGATAATCATGTCAACCACGAATCCAAAATCCACATGTATTCAAGTATTTCAACAAATACATAGAATACACTATACTTGACATAGTTCATATGTATTCGTAAAGCGAAACAAACGTTATGCTTGGCTTGTGAAATAGCACCCACATCAGTAATAAATCATTAACTGACATTGAAAGCCTTGAAAACCATAACCTAAACATATATAGTTCGCACCTTTCACCGGTAAACTCATAATGGATTCAGTTTGAACACTCTCGCCTTGTAAACTAGACTTTGGATACCTAATCAATGAAACAGGTTAGCTATTTCATCGATTTACATATTTGGATTCCTAAAATAGGTTAGGGTTAGAATTTCTTACCCAAAAATGGAACTAGAATCGCTGAAGTAGCTACACGGTAGTGTGGATTCGGTACGTAGAACGACTGGGAGGAATCCCTGTAACAAAACCTAGACTTCCCTCCCTTCTTCTCTCTCTTTCCTTCTCTTTCTTTTCTTTTCTCTCCCTAGGGTTTACAAATTCGTGTGGGGAGAGAATAAGGGTTTTAAGCCCTTATATAGGCTCAGATGTGAGCCCAATGGCCCCAGGGCCATGGTATACGTATATTACAGCCAAAATCCATTTGTTTCGGCTCAACAGAGCACTTTCAGAGCTCTCTTTTCTGAGTGCGGTCGGACTTAAGCTCCCTAACATAGGATCTAGGTCAAGCTGAGTTTTTGGTCCGATCAGAGTTACAGATCGCCCGTGGCAGACCAATTTCAGTTCGACGGTCACCGGCATTCGAATAGGGTCACAAGTGCACCGACATGTGTGGGAATTTTTCCCTGATCTGAGAGTGTAATTAGGTTAGATTCTGATGATCTGAACCCTTATATTTGGCCTGCAAGCGACATGACTCAGATTTCTTAAATTCGGATTTATTTCTAAAAAAAACTTCACATTTCTCACACACTTCGCTCCAGGCTCAAGTAAATTGTCATGGGATACCATCTGGACTTGATTTCTGAGGTGGTCATCAAGTCCAAAAAGACGGTCATATTTGTATAATTTCATTGCTATCAAATTTCGTCGTGCGGTCCAGGTCTGATACGAAGTTTCAATGTGCTCTCGAGAGCAACCGGGTTTAGAGATGGATCCTAGGTTTCAAGGTAATGTAGCGTTAATAATTCTACAATTTTTGGGCCTTACAGATCATATTTAAAGTGATTGATGTTAATTTCATAGGTAATATAGTTTAACACTTGGTTAATTTCATTTAATTTCTAAAGAGTTTGGTCTTGAGTGATTTCTACCTGAGGTGGTACTCGGGTTTCTGTACAGATTTTTTCAGGACGTTACATATACCATGGTCTGTACAGTACTTCTCAAAACTACTATTTTCAAACTCAATACCATGATTACTTCTGATCTTGATCACATGTACTTCTTTTTCAGTCTGAATTCGTTTTAGAATTCTTCTATCTTCATCAAGAGTTTCAAATTTTTCTCTCAAAAGGCTACCCAAGTATATCTGGTAAAATCATCTACAATATCCAGAATATACTTCTTTCCACCTTACTCTCTGTTCTTGTTGGTCCCACCAAGTCCATATGGAGTAGTACAAGAGGTTTGGATGTGGCTAAGGAGTTCACTTTCTTGTGACTACTCTTGATTTTCTTGCCAATCTAACATGCGCCACAAATCTTTTCTACCTTTTTTAATTTGGTTAGACCGTGAATCTGATCTTTCTTGCTTAAGCTATAAAGATCTCTAAAGTTCACATGTTCAAGATGTTTATGCCATAGTTTTATTTCGTCTATTTGGACCATGTATCATGAGAATCTAGAAGAGCATGAGTCATTAATAATATAGCAATTCTCAAAAGTTCTACGATCATTTAATATCACACTTCCCTTCTCATTTGGTATCTCACAACCGTGATTTGTAAATTTCATGCTATGTTTGTTATCGCATATTTGAGATATACTAAGGAAGTCATGTTTTAGACCTTCAACATATAGTATATTTTCAAATGGAGGGAAATTAGAGAGTTGAACAGTACCTTGGCCTATAATTCTGGAGTTGCTTCCATCACTAAAAGTAACTGATCCATCGTTTACTTCTCTGAAGTTGGTAAATATTTCTTTGTCACCTTTCATGTCTTGAACATCCACTGTCCAGGTACCATTTTAAATGGCTAGTGGCTTTGAAGGCTGTGTGGGCAACAAGACATCTAACCTTTGAAACTCATTTCAATACAGTTCTAAGTTCAAGAATTTCACTGGATTTTCTCCATTTTTAGGAGTTGGAATTATTCCAGTGTCTATTTACTTCAATTTCGTTTGAGTTAGATTTAAGAAGCTCTTTGAGTAAGTCCACTACTTTTTCAGCCAAAGGGGTATTAAATCTTTGATTTCTATGGCTGATAGTATTAGAATTAACCTTAGAAACTTGAAAAGGTTTAGGATTTTTAAAATCATTTCAACAAAAATTTCTCAATTTCTTGCCTTTAGAGTTTGAGGATTCTCCTTTTACAAATATAGGAGATGCATTTTTGTTTTTCAGTGAACTATCTTTGATATAGCCCAAGCCTAATTTATCACTACATTTTCTGGATGTGGTTAATAGTTTTTCCAGCTTAGGGTCTCCATGAGCATATCTCCAATTATCCTTAGAACTCAAAAGAGAAGAAACTTTGAGTTTTAGATTCTTATTTTCACTTCTGAGTTTTTTTTACTCTGAGGTTTTGAAATTTAAATAAGTTTTTTTTTTTTTTTGCAAAACAATCAGAAAGATGAGATTTTTTTAAATATTATTTTTAAGTTCTTCTTTTAGTTTAAGATACTTTCCCTTTAAATTTTCAGTTTGACAACAATTTTGTAACTTTCTCTATACAAGGCATTGTAGGCGTCTTGAAGATCGTCTTCATTCTCATTTTTAGGGTCATTCCTAAGATTATCGTAATCTAATAAATTACAGCTATCTGATGAGGTGACTGTGGCTATAGTGATCAGGGCTTTTAATTCATTTGAATATTCTTGTTCTGATTCATCTAACTCAGAAAAGCTTTCAGAGCCGGATGATTCATCCCAAGCAGTTATCATGCCCTTTCTTTTCTATCTATCCCTTTTAGGACATTTATTCGCCAAATGCCCATATTTATGGCAGTTAAAACATTGACTGTCTTTTACGAATTTTTAGGGTTTAGATTTTCCTTTTCTTTTGTCAGATGGTTTTTAAAAATCAGATCTTTTCTTATTTTTGAAAATTTTATAAAAAATTTTAACAAGAAAAGCCATATCATCTTCTATATCTTCAATATTAGAATTAACATAATATCTTTTGAAACAAATTTAGATGATTTAAGAGCAATGGACTTGCCTTTAAGAGCTTTAAAATTTAACTCATACGTTTGGAGAGAACTAACTAACTCCTCAACCTTCATTAGATCAATGTCTCTTAATTACTGAATGGCAGTTACTTTGGAATTGAATCTCTCAGGAAGAGATCGCAGTATTTTAACACAGACCTTGCTTTGTAGTATTCCATCTCCTAAACCCCACATGAAATTTACTATATCATTTAATTCCATATAGAAGTCCATGAAAGTTTCATTTTCTTCCATACGAATTTCTTTAAAATTTGTAGTGAGGATTTGAACTTTAGATTTCTTGACTATAGTAGTTCCTTTATGTGTCATTTCAAGAATATCCCAAGCTTATTTAGCTGTATCACATGAAATGATTCTTTTAAATTCATCAAGTGATAGAGCACAAGTTATGACATTTAAGGCCTTAACATTTGCACTGCTTTCACTTTTATGAGGTGTAGTCCATAAATAGAATGGAGTTTCTTTCAAAGTTTTAGTTCCATCACTGTCTAGAACTTCAGACATAGGTGGTTTCCATTTGGTTGCGGTTGCTTGCCACACACTTTCATCTAAGAATTTTAGAAAAATCTTCATTCTAGCTTTCCATTTTACATAGTTGGAGCCATTAAAAGGTGGTGGCCTGGTAATAGACAAGCTATCGAAATTTGACATAATGAAAGTTGTAAATCTTTAAACTCAAGGAACTTAATCTAAAGATATGAGCAACTTAGCCCTGATACCACTTGAAAAAGGCGAGCTTAATAATCTGAGAGGGGGGGGGGGGTGTGAATAGGACTATGCCAAATAAAAGCTTAAACTATTGAAATAATAAGTAAATTAGAATAAATGACAAATCTCAATAGCACTAATATTGAAAAATTGATTCAACCTTAGTTCGTAAGACAACCTTACACCAAAAATAAATTTTTAGGTAGGACAACCTGATTTCACGAACGTTTGTAAGGATCAAGACTTCAAACTAAGTAAGTGATAATAACCTATCTATTACAATCATTCACCAGTGTAGAAATAAAGTTACAATCATTCACCACAGATGCAAAAATTACACATTCACCACAACACCAGGAGTTATAGTAGTTTAGTGTGTACACAAACTGTTCTCAAATATCCACACCTACTCCACTCCCAATAATCACAACCCACGTGATATTGACGTTCACTAAAAATAAGTTTTTCATAGGTTCACCTTAAAACCTTATATAGTCATAATTTTAGAAGGGCTATCATAAACAAAAACCCCACACTGAGATTTTCTGGCTATCTCAGTCAAAACCAATACATGAGATTTTTTAGTAATCTCAAAGAAACCAAAATACAAAGAAATAAAATTATACTTATCTTCTCTTTGAAGACATTCTTGATGTATCTTGTAGAACCGCTTCATTTAAAGTAAAATGTTCAATGTCCAGTAGCACAAATAAGGGTTCTAGGTTTTAGATTGATTTTAAATTAATTCAAACCAAAGGCTACTTGTTTGAATTCCTCAGATCTCAAAAAAAGAGTAATTACTCTCTTAAAAAATAAGATTCATGAAAAGTGATCAAGGAATTAAAATAAAAAAGTTATATAAATAAAATATTAAAATACCATGCAATAGCTTGAAGATAGTGGGGACTTCACTCTCTCTCTCTCTCAGTGAAGGCTTTTCTTAGCTTAGATGAGTAATTTTGGAATGAGAGAAGGCCTCTATTTATAGTTGAAAATGTTATTGCTGCGACTCAAATCAACGTACATTTATCTCATAAGAAGTATAACCACAAGTTTACCCAAATCACAAAGGCAACATCATCATCATCACATATCCACTAATATAAACAGTTGAATACAATGCTGAAAGGAAAAATACATATGTCAAAATTGAAGCTTCAGAAGATCGCTGCATGCTCCAATCTCAATGTTGTAGCAACCAACGTTACATGCACGCATCTATCATGCATAAGCTTATAGAAAGCTTAGAGGGTGGTGAAAGTGGGTGTGATGTACGTGCCAAGCATATAGATATCAGAGTAAGTGAAAATACTAACTAGTCTATGAGTCATACAATACACGAGTACGGAATGTAGATCATAATGAGCCAAATATCAAATGTCGTGGATGTAATACAATATGCAAATCCTAACGAGCTACAAATACCATCAACCTCATCTAAACCATATAAATGCAGAAACATAGTAACCCAAAATGTTAAACGTTACGAATGGATGCAATATGCGGTGCGAATGAAATGACTAAGCTGGAGTGAAGTTGGGATAATAGTACGTAGTATCGCAGGCTATGAGGTCCATCACAAGGGAGTTCTATCCAAACCAGTCCCATACCTAAATTTGGATAGCCAGACTCAATGTGGTAAACCCCTAACCTAAGGTTAATCGCGTGCCCCAACCGAAATCCTTGCCATTGCGAAGGTACACAATAATTAGTTACGTACCACTAGCCCAAGTGGATAGTGAATGAATGAATGAATGAATGAGTATGCAACTCCTACTCAATAAGTCCACGTATTAGTACTATACATCTCCAGGATCATCACCGGGGTCTAGTACACTCTAAAAAAGATTGTCACCCCATCGCACAACCAAGTGAGTGGAAGAGACCTCACTATCTGCCTGGCTATTAGTCAGCCAATACCTACCCAGCACGTCGATAGTGGCCCATTTATGAGTTGGTTAAACTCAGCCTAGTTTTTCCCACTACGAATCGGGCGAATAAAGTCACACCCCCTTCCAATCGACCACGACACAGTGGGAGACGTGGCCTACTAGTATTCAATACTTGGACGCTCATATAATCCACTCAATATAGATGTTGGGGTGTCCTCTGGTACTAAGAGGGTTTAGAGATTTTCACCCAGGGCCATCTATGGTAGCCCAATGCTAGTAACAGATTTTCGGTGTCCCATCTATTCATCCACGACATGACTATGGAGGCTACGACCCTGAAGTCGCTAGGGCATACAGTAATCACAACACATAATGAAAGATGTATGAATCATACAATCTAGTCATGCATCAATCCAGCACATAACGTGCACTCATGTGAGATAATCTCCGCCTATCAGGGAGTCTTATAACAACCCGCCCAATGACAAATGCAGTGGTCAACCATATCTCATAACAAACATACAGATGATACGTATGGGCATGTATCATAATGCTTTGTTGTCACATACTCAATAATCGGTATCGGATGATATACTTGTAATTGATATCGATAATCAGCCTTGACAATCGAGATCAACCTCGATAATTGGAATCGGCCTCGATAATCAAAATCGATAATCGGCCTAATAAAGGGCCTAAGGGAAGGTCACAATGTGGACATTTAACCATCATCGCTCATCAATGTGGACATTTAACCATCATTTCTCTTATAATGTGGATATCAAACCATCATTTCTCCCAAGGCATGGCCATCATAAACATCATTACATACATCATGGTGGACTTTTACATTCGGCCCACACAAAGGCCTCACATACATCTCATTGGGCCAC
Source organism: Magnolia kwangsiensis (assembly GCA_037074715.1). NCBI lineage: Eukaryota > Viridiplantae > Streptophyta > Magnoliopsida > Magnoliales > Magnoliaceae > Magnolia > Magnolia kwangsiensis. Next base: position 59,069,528 of record CM073579.1, read on the forward strand.
ACTCATAATCCTTATATACATTGCATTGGGCCTCAACCCATGGGCCTTAATTACATCTCAATGGGCCTCATATACATTAAGTGGGCTGCTTCAATGGGCCAACATACATCAAATGGGCCGTACCAATGGGCCCATATACATTAAATGGACCGCATCATATGGGCCGCACTAATAGGCTGCATCATATGGGCCGCATCATATGGGTTGCCCTTATGGACCAACATACATCAAATGGGCCACATCATATGGGCCGCACCAACTACACTATTCATTTATTTTTAGAGATCATTTTAGTACATTAACTAAAAAAATGGTTCACATTGGAGGATCGTCTGGACCGTACCACAAATAACAGTGGTGATAATGATCAAAAGATCATTTAGACCACATCATAAATAGCAATGGAGATAGTGATTTTCACTGTTAAAAAATTTCATAGGGGGCACCATAACATTTATTTTCCATCCAGTCTGATCATACGATTATAAAGACCTAAACAGGAGGAAAAAATAAATTTCATATTGGTCCAAAACTTCTGTGACCCAAAGGGGTTTCAACGGTGGACGTTCAAACCCTTGTGCTTTTGTAGTATGAACCACATGATAGTTAGATCTGACCTATTTTTTTTATCACAGGTAGGCCTTAGGACGCACTTTCCAAATGGATGGACGGTTTGGATATAATACATACATCATGGGTGGGGTCCACGTACGTGGCTCACAAGAGATCTGAATTTGCTTTTTTTTTTTTTTAATCTCAAGTTTTAAGACAAGCTCACCAAATGAATGAATGGTTTGGATGTAACACCTACATCATGGTTGGGGTCCACGTCCCAGCTGGACGGTGGGGACCCCACACATATGGCTGGGTCCCACTGTCCAGTAAATGCATGGATGGTGTGGATAAGACCCATACACCATAGTGGTCCCACTGTCCTGACAGTGGATGGTGTGGATGAAACACATACTATATGATGGACCCCTTGTGGATGAATGGTGTGGCTGTGATCCATGCATTAGGTGGGTCCCACCATCTTTTGCTGGACAGTGTGGACACCACACAAGAAAGTGGGTCCCATGTCCAGATGAACGGTGAGAGCAGAATACATACACCAAGGTGGATCCCAACCTCCAAAGATGTTGGACATGAGGATGCCACACATGCATTTTAGTGGGACCCACCCACGTCACCCTTTCCAGGCAACAATTGCCACGCCCCAAACTCGGAAACTGGGCTCACAAAATTCTCGATTTGCCGAATCCGGCACCGACAGCCTCCGTAGAACCCCATTCTCGGCTCCTAGCGCCCATTCGCCAGGTTCCGATCCTGGGATGCTATGAGGAGGATTTTCAACGTCAGTTTGATTCGTAATAAGCATAACCAAAGGCATAACCCACAAACAATAACCAAGAACTCCATTACATTTCCACTATGATCAAAAACTTTACAAGTACAATGAGCATAAAAGGAAATACAATGGTAAAGAATAAAAACTCCAAAATGATCTGCAACGTGCCCTTGCCTCAGCGCTGCTGTGAACCAACGTCACCTGCACGCAACAGTCGTGCATAAGCTTATAGAAAGCTTAGAGGGTGGTGAAAGTGTGTGCGCAAGGTAGTAATATGATCATGCGATGTTAGAATAATACGGAATATGCAAATGGATCCATAATATCATGAGCCGTACCAAGGCTATGCAATGCAAGACATGAATGGTATCGGCCATCCCAAGGCCATGCTATGTGTAATGCAACTCAAGCATACAGATCCTCATCTATGTCCACATATCAATACAGCTCAAATTTGGGATATCACCGGGGTCTAGTACACTCTAAACCAGATTGTCGTCATATCGCGCGCAATAAGGTAAGTGGAAAAGACCTCACTATCCGTCTGCCAATATCGAGCGCGACTCGTCGATAGCGGACCCATTCCTCTAGCTGGTCAAACTTAGCCTAACATTATCCCCTACACTCGGGCGAGTAAGGCCGCACCCCCTTCCAACCGACCACGACACAGTGGAGAGCCCTACCGTCTGGTAATCGGTACTCATCGCTCATCTACCCACTCGGTCTAGACGTTGGAGCAACGTCTTGGTACCATAAGGGTTTAGGGACTCTCACCCATGGATATCTATAGCACCCCATGTAGAACAAGATTTCTGATATCCAATCCTGCCAACCACGATGCGTCTGTGGAGGCAACGGCCCTGATGTCGCTAGGGCGTACAATAACCATGTCACACAAATGCGAAATGCATGATTCACGCTATCCAGTCATGTAACAAATCCTATGCATATCGTGCGCTCATGTAGGGCAACACCGCCTAACCAGGAGCCCATAAACAACTTGCCCGAAGGCATATGCTATGATCAGTCAATCCTCATGTCAAGCATGCATATGATGCGTATGACCATGAGTCATGAAACTATACTAAACATGTAAATGAGTGATGAACCATTCTTACAACGCAGATGGGCCTAGACGGCCTATACACAGCAAGTACAGCCCAGTAATGGGCCCTAAGAAGAGTCGTAATGTGGACATCCAACCAACATTACACTCGCAATGTGGACGTCAAACCAACATTGCTCCCAAGGTACGATCTTTGTAAACATCGCTACTTAGTCTGTATTGGAATTACACATTGCAATGGACCGCAGGTTCATCCCATTGGGCCTTACATATATATATCGAATGGGCCATATCTTATGGGCCTTTTATTCGTCAGATGGGCCACATAAATGGGCCACACCAATGGGTCTTATGTGCATTGCAATGGGTCAAAACCCGTGGGCCTTGGATTGCATCAAATGAGCTTAACTCATGGGTCTTTAAAGGTAATGAATGGGCCACACCAATTGAACCCCATATGTACGCCAAATGGGCCTTAACCCTTAGGCCTTGCATGCATATCAAAGTGGGCCTAAACCCCTAGGCCTTACATATATCAAATGGGCCTAACCCATAGGCCTTATACGAATCAAATGGGCCTACTTCCATGGGCTTTAAAAAAATGCATCAAATGGGTCCAATTTCATGGGCCTTGGAATACATCAAAAGGGTCCAATCCCCTGGGCCTTAGGATATAGCAAATGGACCTAGTCCCATGAACTTGAAACATATCAAGTGGGCCTAAACCCATAGGCCTTAAATATCAAGTGGGCCTAAATCCATAGGCCCTTTTACCAATCAAATGGACCTAATCCCGCAGGCCTAGAGGCCTATTGAAATGTTTAATCTTCATCCAAAATGGCAAAGGGCCCACTGCTATATTTATTTCCATCCAAACTGTTCATGAGGTTGCATGGGCCTAGGCCCACTGTAATATTTATTTGTCACCCAGCCGTAGGTATGGGCCAGGGGGAGGCCCACTGTAGTGTTTATTTCCATCCAAACTGTTCAGCCAGGGGAGGGGGGAGGGGGGGGTGGCGTGAACAACACATGCGCAAGGTGGGCTTCACCGTCCGCTGGACGGTGGAGGCAAAACACAAATATAAGGTGGGCTTCCACCGTCCTGGATATAAACACTACATCACTGTGGGTCCCATGTGGGGCCCACTGAAAGGTTTTTATGGCATCCAAGCCGTTCATAAGGTCATGCGGACCTATGTGGAAGGAAAACACAAATTTCGCCTTGATCCAAAACTTCAGTGGACCCCAGAAAGGGTTTCAATGGTAGATGTTCATTCACACTATTTCCTATGGTGTGGGCCACCTGTCTATTGGATGGGGCTGAAATTCGGAGGGGGCCCACTACTGGGGGTGGCCCATCCGATGAACAGTGTGGAAAGACATATACATCATGGTGGGGCCCACGGCAGTAGCCGTGGGACCCTGCTGGTCCGTCCGCCTGGCTGGCAGCGCCTGCTGCCTTCTGAGCGCTACCACCCTTTTTTTTTCATTTTTTTAAAAAAAATAAAATAAAAAATCATATGTGCGGCCCACTGATGGGAAATCCACTCCGCCCACTAGATGCTAGGGCCCAAACATGCCATACAAATCCAATTTTTGACATTGATTTGGCGTGTAGAAACCACAATATGGGCCCTAATAGCCTTTGAAGGGTATAAATACCGTTTTCTATGGTATGGCCTGCCTGATCATCGGATTGACTTCTTTCTTTGGCTCAATGCCTAAAATGATATGGGAAAGAGGATGAATGGCCTAGATTGTATCAATACATCAAGGTGGGGCCTACATAAATGGTCCACTCCAAATTTAATAAAAGCTAACATTTGTATTTTCCATGCAGCATCCAGGGAACGTCCAACGTCCCAGGACAAAATACATACATTGAGGTGGACCTTGCTTTGGTGGGCCACCACTAATGGAGGATCCACTTGAACAACGCTTAGACAGAATATATAATTCAAAGTGGGGTCCATTCAAGTGGGCCACACAAACACAATATGATAATAAAAAAAAGAAAATGATGTAGAGAGAGAGATAGGGGGTTGGACACGCTTGATGGAGGGTCCCCGGCACTATGGGCCCTCCCTTTCATGATCTACAACATACATCATAGCATATGGGCCCACCTAATCAAGGATCGATGGTGAAAATCCATTCTCCACGAAATAAACGGTCTAGATGACCTTGCCATTGCAATGAAATAAACATCATGATGGGGTCCATGGAGAATGGCCCCATCATGGAATGATCATGATGATCAAGTGGGCCATCGGCCACATCTTAAGGTCCCAAGTGAGATCCACACCATTGATCGGTGGGCCTCACTTGGCCTATCATAAAAATAAGAAACAAACTACCCTATAGAGGCACCCACTGTCTGATCTTCTTGCTCCTAGGGGTTCCTTGACACCTTAGCTTCAACTTCAATGGATGAGATGAGTAATGGAGGGTTAAGATAGGAGATGGTGGGGTAGGAAAGTGGGCTACTTGGAGCTTAGGAATGCTTGGAGAATTCCATACGTATGGAGCTTGAGATTTTGGTTGCTTGGAGATTTGAAATGAGAAAGAGAGAAAGAGAGAGAGTTGTAAAGGGAGAGAGAGAGAGTGATGGATGGATGTGGTGGTGATGGGTGTGTAAGAGCCTTTTGACTTTTGAGGCCTTTTGTGTAGGAAAAGGCATGGGCATGGAAGACTTTTGTAGCATTTGTGTAAGAAAGGTATGGGTTAGGAAGACTTTTGTGATTGCTTGGGAAAAGGGGTGAGAGTGATGTGTACTTGACATGTACTTGACATGTGATGGATTGATGGATGATTGATTGATGGGATTGATGTGATTGATGTGACACATCGTAGAGATTCCCTTGGGTTTCGCAACGCGCGGCGTTTCCTCACACCGAACGTCGGCCTACAACTCTCGACCAGGATATCACCTCGGCGTACGAGTCGCGGCATTGGAACTGCAGCGACGGCGCGGTCGCTATGGTATTGGTCTTGGGTTGAGTCGACTCGAGTTGTCGGCATATGAATCAGGGTCGCGCGTCAATATCGGTTAAGGGTCGAAGGTTGCCGAAATTCGACCGGTAAGACAGCAGAAGTCTACGGAAAGATACAGACCAAGATACAGGTCTTACAACAATGCTAGGTGTATGCTAGTAGCATAGATGAAACACTTACATCATGGTGGATCCCACCATCCTTGTTAGATGGTGAGGATGCCACACGTGTGGTCTGGCTCCACTGTCCAGAAAACACTGGACAATGTAGATATAAGATACATACATCATGTGTGGGCCTCACAGAAGTTGCTAACATCATGGGACCCATAGCACATGATGATGCCAATACAGCAGCTATAATGTTAGTGTGTGGTAGACCGGTCAATCTACATCCACCATCCAGAAAATGCTGGACGGTGTGGATGCAACACATCAATACAAGGTGGGCCCCACACGCTGCCATGGTGGGGTCCACACGTGGGCCACCCCACACAACGTGGATAAAATACACGAATCATGGTGGGCCACACATCAAAAGGGAGAGAGAGAGGGATAGAGAGAGATGTCAGTAGTCGATGGACCCCACCACTATGAGTCCCTCTTTAAACAATGCATACATTAAGATGGGTCCCACCATATGTAGGCCCTCTAATCATCAAAATTAAATAAAAATCACCCACCATTCGATCTTCTTAGTCTGATGGAATGCTAGACTCCTTAGCTTTAACTTTAATGGAGGATGATGGAGATTGGACGGTTGGATTGGGTGGTTGGGAGGTGGGCCACACTAGCTTCTCCTCTTTCCCATGGAAATGCTTGGACATGGGGTGCTCATGGGGTTACTTGGGAGAATTAGAGAGAGAGAGAGAGAGAGATGAGAGAGAGAGAGAGATGGTTGAGTGATGGGTGTACTTAGTTGTAAGAGAAAGTTGACTTTAGGGGAGGGATAGTTGTACATGCTTGAGGTGATTGATGGGATATGTACATGACATTTGATGTGATGATTCTCTTGAGATTATAAAGTACGGTATTTTCCTCAAACTGAATATAGCCCCACATCTCCTGGCTCGGGTATCACCTCGATACGTGAGACGCAGCATCAGAACCGCGACGATGATGTAATCGCTAGGGTACAAGTCTCGAATCAAGCTGACTATGGAATACGGGATACGACTTAGGGTCGCGCGTAAATGCTATCTACGCGTCGCGGGTCACTGAAATTCAACCGGGTGGACCACAAAAGTCTATGGAATGGTACGGGATAGGATACGAGCCTGAAATCTAAGGTCTCATTCAACTCGTATAAGATCTAATAAAATTTCAAAATTTGGGCGTGATCGGATAAAAATGTTCTTTGACTGGTCAGAGGCCCTATTCAATTAGTCGAGGGTGCCAAAATATAATTACTGGACTTCGAGTCAAGTAACCCTTGATTGGTTGAAGGTCCCTCTTCGACTGGTCGAGAAACCACAAAAAAATCCATTTTTTTGCATTTCAAACTTGGACTGGTCGAAGATTATCTTAGACTGGTAGAGGCACAACTTAGACTAGTTGAATTAAGGTCTAGACTATTCAAACTTAAGCTTAACAAAAGTATGAAAACCCATATAAGTTTGTCTTTTGAAAGCACCTAAGTCTAAGGTCTTTCTAGGGTCTATTATACCTGAGAAGACTGGACATTGAAGTGTAAAGATTGAATCTTCAATAAAGCATAATTTGATCTTATACTTGAAGTGTAGTCGAAGGTGGAGCTTGATCTTCTACTATAAGTGTAGTAAAACTTGAACTCAGACCTTCCAACTTCACGACTTGTACTTAAGCTTGCACTTTCCAATTTCATGACTTGTACTTGAATGTGAACTTTCCATCTTGATTCACTAGAAGGTGAACTTTCCCAGAAGTTATTTCATCTCATCGAAATTTGACAAACAAGAGTGTACTTTGTACATTATAGCTCTTACAATATATATATATATATATATATATATATATATTATTAAATTAAATTAAATTTCTTAGTTGATAAATTGCTTAATTAAATAATATATATATTATTGGGACGATGGATGTATGGATGAATGATGATGGATGTATGAGAGGATGGTTGGATTTATGGATGATGGATGTATGAGATGGATTTATGGATAATTTAGTTTGGATGATGTGATGGTTGGATGTAAGTGTTAATTTACAATTTAATTGCTAGGTTGTTTTTGAGTTAAATTGTTTATAAATTGTTAAAATGTACACCTCTAATTGTGATATTGTTTTTGTTTATTAGTTAAGTTATGTTTGTTAAGTGTTAAATTGTTAATTAATATTTGTTAAATTATTTTTTAGTTAAATTGTCTTTAATTTGTTAAATTGTGATAATTGTGAATGTATGATATTATTTTTATTAGATAGATGTAAATGTTAATTTGTTAATTAGTTAAGTTATTTTTTATATGTTATTATTAGATTGTAAGGAATAAGGATAGATAATCAGTTACCCATTTGAGGATTTTTATGTTGCCAGACATAGATATGATGTGTACTTTGAGACAGAAATTCTTAAATTATCTCATTTTTGGACAGTTCAGGGTTAAATGATAATGTCTTCATTTATTCCAATTTAAATGTATATGCTTGTTCTAGTTTCATCTCTCCTTTTTCTCTCTAGATATATTTCCTACATTTATTTTCCTCGTCAAATGTCCAAACTTTATGTTAATGCTTGACATGTGAATCAAATATAAGATGAATATATTCTGAAGAGATAAGGGGCTGAAATTTCAGCGTAGCATTTAAATTGAAAAATGAAGATATTACAATCTATCCAACCTTGAATGGGTGACTAATTTAGACAGTTAAGCAAGTATGCCCATCTAGCGGTCTAGGTATAGTCGTATAGGTAACTAAGATAATCATTACATCCTGCAATTATATAGAGCGATGTAGTGAAGATTGTAACATATCATGAACTTTGTTTTATAGATGACTAGTGAAGACGAAATCCCAAATACTCCTGGATTGGGTGCATCGGCCACATCTCCTCTAATTATAGAGGGAGACACGTCTGCAACTGTAAGCAAAGGGAATAAGAAGAGATCAGCAGTGTGGGATAACTTTGAAGAATTCACAGTTAATAGTGTATCGAAGATAAAGTATATTCATTGCAAGTCACTATACAGCAAGATTCTAAGAGGATCAACAACACACTTAAACAAACATTTGAAGGTGTGTTCTAAGAGACCAAGAATCCCTCCTCCAGGCTAATAATTGCTGTCATTTACCAAGTCAGAAGGGGACGACTCACAATGCATAGTGTCTACTTATAAGTTTGATAAAGAAAAGTTGAAAGAGTGGTATGCTTGATTAGTGATTCTCAAAGAAAAACCTTTCGGAATGATAGAAAGTAAAGGGTTTAGGTTTTTCTGTCAATTTCTTAACTTTAAGCAGAGAATGTCTCCTATATCACTGTGCAAAGAGAGTGCATGAAGATGTACGCAAAGGAAAAGATGAAACTGAAAGAAGTTTTGGCTTCAGTATCCAGAATAAGTTTAACGTTTGATTTATGGACGGCGTACAATCAAAGAAAAGGATACATTTCATTAACTCCTCACTATGTAGATAAAGACTGGAAGCTCTGCAAGAGAATTTTGAACTTCCAAAATCTTTCTCCTTCACATACTGGTTTACTTATTTCAGATTGTATCTACATTTGTTTACAAGATTGGCACATTAAAAAGAAAATTTCAGTAATAACTTTAGACAATGTTTTAACAAATTATAGTGTCATTTCATGTTTTAACTTTAGACAATATTATCTCGCGGTGCTCAACTCCAATGCCAAAGGTACATACAATGCGGTGTATGTGCGTGATTAGCCAATTTCTTAATTAGACTTATTCATACAGTAGGTTTAAGAAGCTAAGGTACTCCCTTTATATCATTTACCCAAATGATGATCCATTTAGGGTTGTCAATCCTAGCTAGTCACATACGATGGATAGTTCTAGGTCACTATGGAGAGGCTCGTCACCTCAGTGCAGGCCTAGTTTATACTCGAGGTCACTACGAAAAGGCTCGTTACCTTAGCATAGTCTTAATGTATACTCGAGGTCACTACGAGAGGCTCATCACCTGATCATAGGCCGACAGCTCGAATATAGTGTCTCATACCACCGTATTCAGCTCACGAATTTGAAAGGGCCTAGCTATATGCCCTAGAGGGGGGGTGAATAGGGCAATGCCAAATAAAATTAATAACAGCGAAATAATAAAAGATTTAAAGCACAATGCTTAATATAAAATAATTGCAATAGCCTAGAATAAGGAGATTGATACTTTATCAGTTCTAAGGACAACCTTACACCAAAAACCAGAGGTTTAAGGTAGGACAACCTTATTTCTAGAACGTCCTTGTATCACAAACCAAAGAGGAATAATAAGCAATGAAATCAAAATAACTTGCGAAAAATAGATCCTAAGTTATTACAACATTCATCCACACTTTGCTTGAAGTGATTACAACATTCATCCATAAACACAAATCACAAAACTGAATGAATAAAGGAATGAAAGAATAAAGCACATCCACAACACAACGATATATAGTGGTTCGCCTGTGTGTACACCAACTGTTATCCAACAACCACACAGATTGCTACTCCACTCCTAATATCCTCACACAGGGGATATTAGCATGCACTATCAAAATAGGTTTCACAGGTTCACGTAAAACCTTTACAATTGTGTCTTTGATCTCGGGCTTACACAATCCAAAAACCCCACAATCTGAGTTTTCTGGCTCTCCTCAGATAACCAATACAATGAGATTTTTCTGGCGAATCTCAAACAAAAACCAGAGAAAGTAAATTACAAAACATGTAAAATACCTGAATCACCTTTTGATGAAGCCCGGTAGAACCAATCGGAGTAGAAGTTCGATTCGACGTTCAAAGTCCAATACTCACTTTAAGAATGGTTCTAAGTCTAATTGATTTTAGATCAAAGGGGCTAGATCTATTTGATTTTGAATCCAGAAGAAGGAATATCAGAAATTCCCCTTTTCTAATAAGATTGGAATGTAGATCAAAATCAAATAAGAATAAGCTAGCAAAATGAATATTAAATAAGCACAAAGCAGCTTAAAATAAACACAAACTTATCTCAGAGAATAGCCTAAAGAATGCTTGAATAGAATTGATTTGAAGTGATAAAACTCTGAAGTTCGTGCTCAATTTATAGACTGAAAAATCCCGTCTACGACTGGTCTTAGGATCCTAGGACTGGTCGTAGCTCTAAAGATTTTTGAAAGATTTTCGCGGGATTTGATTTTCAGTTCCACGACCGATCGAGGGTAGTCTACGACCGGTCGTGGGCCACTACGACTGGTCGTGAGATACCTACGACCGGTCGTAGGACCCCAAAAATGGTTGCTGGAGTTTGAGTCGTAGGTCTACGACCGGTCAAAGGATGAGTCGTAGAACTCATAGGACTGGTCGTAGGACAGCTAGAAAGATCAAAAAATCTTCAACTACCTAGGACTGGTCCTGAAAAACCTAAAACTGGTCGTAGCAAAGCTAAGACTGGTCTTGAAGTCCCTAGGACTGGTCTTAGAACACTCCAAACAAGCATATAAAGATATATGAGTTATGTATCCGGAATGACCTACAATAAAGCCCATCCTAAGGTCAATCTAAGGTCAAACAAACCTTAAAAGTGAGATGGACATTGAAAATCTGTACACTCAGATGACCCTTAAGAGAAGCTTGTGAATATTCAAAACTTGTAGTAGGCCCTCAAAAGCTTGATCTTGACTTGACAAAATCTTCTAGTAAACTTGAACTTGATCAAACCTTGAACATGCAACCTTGAATACTTCTATTCTTGATTTCTTCATCCAAGACTTGAAAACTTTCTTCTTTTAAGATCTTGACTTGAAATGCCATGTTGATTGCAATGACTAGTCTTCAAACATAAAACACAAGATTACAAGACATAAAAATAGGTTTTGGCACCACAAAATTTGACAACTAAAGAGTTATGAAATCATAGCACTTACAATCTCCCCCTTTGTCAAATTGTGACAAAACACATATCATCAAAGATAATAAGGAATGATAAATCATGAAACCACAAAATACTCTACTCCCCCTGAGTAATACGAGTATTGCACGTATAATCAATACATAACATGAAAACCTCAAAACTTCAATCCATATATCCATCATTCCACTTATCCTTCTCAATCAATACAAACAAATTTACTCCCCCTATCCATATTACTCCCCTTTTAACAATGCTTACTACTCCCCCTTTTTGTCACAACATAACAGGGGAAAGGAACAATATAAAGGAGAATATAGAGAGCAAATAATGAGAAGGTGATATGAAAGGACATAAAATAAATCTGAAGTGTCAAGTCATAATCCATACCACAAAGTACAATATCCAAAATGTTATGAAACCAGAATCCATAATACATATCCAGAGTAAAAGAAATGTTATACTATTCGGAAGATAATTCACTTAATCTGATCCAGAGGAGGGAGCAGGAATAGATGGATCAATCTGGTGTAAGCCCTTATTTATGCGACAAAGAAATTTTCGCATGTACTTGAATCTCATGTCATGGGTTATATTCATATTATCAAGTTTTTCCTCCAATACACGAAGGCGTGCATCAAAACCAGAAGGATCATAATCTGGATCATTAGGTGAATTAGTTTCTATGTCATCAAATAAGTCATCCATATTAACATCTTGTTGTGGAAGATCACCAGCTTTCTCTTCGTTTCCAGCAACACCACCATCACCACCAACACCACTAACACCAGCTTCATCAAATTGGCCAGGAAGCAGATCCAATTTCATCTTATTAAGATTGGCATTGTTGAAAATGAGATGAAGAATTGGTGCCTCATTAACAGGTTTATCGACAAGCATGTGAGTGGTTAGAACATTCATAAGATAACCGAATGGAATATCACTATGACCTGGATGGAAACAAAATTATATAATGGAATGACAAATCAAAGAAGGAAGACAGACTTTGATTCCAGAAGCAATAGAATGCAACACACAAACCATGAAAGAAGTTAACTCGGTTTTATTACCGGACCGAGGATATACATTTGAAATGAAGAAACGATGTAGTATTCTGTATTTGGGTAACAGATACTTTGCTGGGAGCGCATTCCCTTTGTGAGTCCAATGCACATCAATTTTGCATAAATCTCTAGTTAACTCTGAAGGTTTATCGTATAAAGTATGAATCGGTATTCCTTCATCATTAACAGGTATATCCATAATACCTGATATTAAATGACGGTCTACTTGAAATTTCCCTTCTCTTGTATCAATAGAAAATGTTAAATTATCAAGGAAAAAATCTGAAATGCATGCAACCATTGATTGAGCAATGGACTGGTATGCAGACCCACCTCAAAGAAAAATGTTAGTCCAACCTACAGATTCAAGAAGGGGAATGACACCATATGGAGCAATGTGATTTAGATCAGCGGTATGCTCAACGATAATGTTACGGGCACGCAAATCCCATACATCTTGAGTATCATCTTCGGGTGACCGAAGATGCCGTCTAGTTATTGGTCCAGATCTGTATGAAGATGGACCACGGGATGTTTTCTTTTTCCCTCTAGCATCCATATTCAAAAAGATATACAAAGAATAAGCAAGATGCACAAATGAAAGATGGGTTTTCTCTATATCAGCAAATAGAGAGCAAACCCTTGAAAAACTCAACAAGAGATGAAATCAAACTATACTATGAACAAATCAAAGCATAGAGATCATGAATCTTCAAGAAAAATGATGAAATAGGACTTACCTTGAAGAAAAACTAGAAATCCTATGACTGGTCAAGCCATGACTCGTCGTAGGTGGGTATGGAAATGAAGAAGAAGGGGATTTTCCCCAAATTATATGATGTTCACGAGATTCATGACCGGTCGTGTGTGGTCCACGACCGGTCGAACCACGACTGGTCGTGTACAACCACGACCAGTCGAGCATCGACCAAAAATATATTTTAAATGAAAAAATTTAAAATTTAAACAATTATAATGTGAAATATAATACACTATGATACATGCAAGCAAGAATATTCAATGTAAAATGCACATACCAAGATCAAATTTTAATTTATTAAACCTGCTTTTGTCGAGCGGTTTAGTAAATATATCAGCAAGTTGAGGTTCGGTTGGTATATATTCCAATGAAATGATTTTTTCTTCAAGCAACTCACGAATGTAATGATACCTAATGTCAATATGCTTAGTACGTGAATGCTGGATTTGATTTTTGGAAATGTTTATAGCACTGGAATTATCACAATGTAAAATTATTGAATCTTGATTAATTCCATAATCGCTAAGCATGCGTTTCATCCAAACTAGTTGAGTACATGCATATCCAGCTGCAATATATTCAGCCTCAGCAGTAGAGAGCGATATTGAGCTTTGCTTCTTACTAAACCAAGAAACTAAGCAATTTCCAATGTAAAAACAACCACCACTGGTTGATTTTCTATCATCAATATTTTTGGCCCAATCAGCATCTGAATACCCGGCTAATTGAACATTAGTATCAAAAGGATACCAAAGTCCTAAATTTATAGAACTTGCGACATATCTAATAATCCGTTTAACAGCAGTAAGATGTGATTCCTTAGGATTAGACTGATATCTCGCACAAATTCCAACACTGAATGCGATATCAGGTCTACTAGCAGTAAGATATAACAAACTACCAATCATACTGCAATATAGTTTAGGATCTATATCTTTACCTGTAGAGTCTTTTGAGAGTCTTAATGTTGTACTCATAGGAGTATCAAAGTTCTTACCATTCTCAAATTCAAACCTTTTAACCAAGTTTGAAGCATATTTGGTCTGAGAAATGAAAATTTCATCAGGTTGTTGTTTTACTTGCAACCGTAGGAAATAGTTAAGTTCGCCAACCATGCTCATTTCGAACCTTGATTTCATTAACTTTGCAAACTCAATAGACATGTTAGAACAAGTAGATCCATAAATAATATCATCAACATATATTTGAACCATCAAAATATCATTGTTATTCTTTTTAACAAAAAGTGTCTTATCGACACTACCTACTTGAAAGCTATGACTAAGTAAGAATTTAGTCAATTTTTCATACCATGCCCTAGGTGCTTGTTTTAGACCATAGAGAGCCTTTTTGAGATGAAATACATGGTCAGATAACTTAGGGTCTTCAAACCCTGAAGGTTGTTCAACATACACTTCTTCATTTAGATCGCCATTCAAGAAAGCACTCTTTACATCCATCTGATAAATTTTAAATTTTCTAAAACATGCGATGGAAATAAAAAGTTTGATTGATTCAAGGCGAGCGATTGGAGCAAAGGTTTCATCGTAATCTATGCCTTCAATCTGAGTGTACCCTTGTACAACCAGTCTATCCTTGTTTCGTATAATATTTTCGAGTTTATCAGACTTATTTTTAAAGATCCACTTTGTTCCAATAATGTTTTTATCTTTAAGTCTAGGAACAAGATACCAGACATCATTACGAACAAATTGATTAAGTTCATCCTACATAGCAACTATCTAATTTTCGTCAGAAAGTACTTCTTTTACGTTGACCGGTTCTATTTGGGATGTAAAACAAACATAATTACATATGTTCTCAAGTTGTGTGCGAGTACGAACTCCAATGAGAGGATTTCCAAGTATATGAGAGGATTTTCAAGTATTTGATTTGTTGGATGATCTTTAACAGTCCTTGGTTCAGATTCTTTTTGACTTGATAAGATATCTAGATTGTCAATAATAATAGCTTCATCATCATCTGAACTTGGGGCTGATGTATTCAAATGATCATCAATGACCACATTGATGGACTCTTGAATCACACCAGTTTTCTTATTTAGAACCCTATAAGCTCGACTGTTCAAAGAATAACCAAGAAAAATTCCTTCGTCACTCTTCGTATCAAACTTACCCAAATTTTCACGATCCCGTAAAATATAACACTTGCTGTCAAAAACTCGAAAGTATTTGACAGTAGGTTTCTTTTCAAACCATAATTCATAAGAAGTCTTATTATCAGATTTATTGGTATAAACCCGATTAATAATATAGCATGCGGTATTAACTGCTTCAGCCCAAAGATTTTTAGAGAGCTTCATACTACTCAACATAACATTAGCCATTTCCTGAAGCACTCTATTTTTCCTTTCAACCATACAATTTTGTTGCAGTGTTTTGGGCGTTGAGAATTCATGTGATATTCCTTGATCGCTAAAGAATTTCTAAAACTACTGTTTTCGAATTCAGATCCATGATCACTACGGATCTTGCTAACATGAGAACTTTTCTCATTTTGGATTCGTTTGATGACCTTTTTTACTACATCTAAAGTTTCAGTTTTGTCTTTTAAGAATGATACCCAAGTGAATCTTGTATAGTCATCTACGATAACCAAAATGTATTTTTTGCCTCCCCGACTCTCTGATCTGGTAGGTCCAATAAGATCCATGTGGAGAAGCTCGAGTGGTCTAGATGTGGTGTTAGAGTTCACTTTCTTGTGAAAACTCCTAATTTGTTTGCCCAACTGGCATTCACCACATATTTTGTCTACTTTTGCAATTTGGGTAGACCTCTAATTAGTTCTCTTTTGCTCAATCTAAATAAGTTCTGATAGTGTACATGTCCAAGACGTTTATGCCATAATTCAGTCTCATTGGTACGGACCATGTAACATGATTGAGTAGATGAGCTAGCATTACTAACGATGTAGCAGTTTTCAGAAGTTCTGCGACCAGTTAATATAACAGAACCCCTTTTATTAACTATCTCACAACCTTGATTAGAAAACTTTACACTATGGTTGTTATCACATATCTGAGAAATGCTTAATAGGTTGTGTTTTAAACCCTCAACATATAAGATATTCTTAAATAAGGGAAGGTTATAAAGTTGAACCGTACCTTGGCCAATAATCTTGTAATTGCTTCCATCACCAAATGTGACTGACCCGTCAGTCATATCTTTAAGATCGGTGAATAAAGCTTTGTCACCTGTCATATGTTGTAACATCCCGATACCGAAAATCGGGGGGTCGAGCAAAAACTCCACTCCCGAGTTCCAAAATGTTATTTATGCAACATAGATATGTATGATTGAATGTTGTCTGTGTTAATGTATTAAACATGAGTGAGATTAAGCCAGAACAGCATATCATACTCCAGAGACAGTTAAATTTGTAAGCGGAAGACTGTGATAGTATGTATAACGTATATAAACTGTTGTATGTCTTCAGAGTGTGAACATGTTACCAGGTTATATACATACATGTATACTCCAAAAGTAAACAAAAAGGATATACATGAGTGCTCTAAAAATATAAATGACAAGTGTCAAAGTATCTAATCAATCTCCCTGTAATCCCGTCAATCAGAACACGCATAAAGGAGGGATCCTCCTCATCATCATCAAGACCAGCTCCGCTTCTCAAGCAGCGCCATCATCTGCAATCACCAAAAAGGGACTGGTGGGTGTTCGGAAACATCATCCCGTAACGTGGGAGTGAGTAGCTAACTCAGTGGAATAATAGATCAAGGATTAACATGTTCTCAAATCAATCATGCGATAATAGTAAAGCAGTAAATCAAACAATCCTAATACTGTTGTTAATGCAATATGACATGACATGATGGATGCCCTCACCGACGATCTCCCTCATACGACACCATCTTACGACCGCGGCATGCCACACTCCCTCAAGTGCTCCACATCTTCCAGGTACATGCAATGTAATGGTGATATGATTGCCGAGTTGTTATTAGTCCATTCAAACAGCAGGATTAAGAAACTAAGGTACTTCCCTTGTATCAATCCCAACACAGATCCTGTCTAGGGTCGTCACTCCTAGTAATCTCATACTATATATATTTTGTAGGTCACTACAAGGGCTGTCAGGGCTGTTGCTCGCACTCGTTGTACCGCTCCCCCAACACCTTATCAATACAGGCCTACTGTACTCTACTGCTACGGAAGGGTCGTCGCCTCCTGTAGACTCAGAATACGCTCGCGGTCACTACAAAGGGCTGTCAGGGCTGTTGCACGCACTCGTTGCTCCGCTCCCCCATCACCTTATCAATGTAGGCCGACAGCAAAAATACAGTGTCTCATACCACCATAATCTGCTCACGAGTCATAGGTGCTCACTGGTCACTACGGGGAGGTTTGTGGCCCCAGCGTAGGCCGACAGCTCGACCACGGTGTCCCATACCACCATGCCCGGCTCATGAGTCTTCGTGGATTAAGGTACCATGGTTAACAGGGTTTACAATGGTGAGTTCAGTACCCTAGGTTCAAGCAGTTATGACTCATGCAGGGTGAACATACAACGGCCAGTCGGATTACTTGACGGGCTCGACTAGCACGATCGCATCTTAAGTCGAACGACATGGAGTGCATAAAACACTTTGTGTGGCCTAACCACTGCCGCCAACTCTAAAACACGACTCGCGTTCATCGACGCGTCGTTCGTGGCCAAGATAAGCCAACCACGAATTCGCTCGGTTACTGACTGCCTGGACTAAGTATAGTCCCAAACAATTATGAATCTACATCAGCAATCAGGTAAGAGTATTGAAAATGGAATACAAACATGTGAGCTTGTTAACACATGTTATAACGTACAACTTAAGTAAATCATCTTACACATATCTTTCACGCATATACTGAAATTATGCATATCGCCAACATATAGGAAATCATCTCCATTAGCATATTAATTGAGAATTCAATCTCAAACTAAATCATAAAGAAATCATCAAGCACATGTTATAACATACCACTTAAGTGAAACATCAAGCATATGCATTTCATACATATAATGAAATCGTGCATATGGCTAACATGTAGGAAACCATTTACACCAGCATATTAATTGAGAAATCAATCTCAAATTAATTCATAACTCCATTTAATTCAATACATACTAATACAAGCATTTATACAAACACTTAAACCACACACTTAAGTCTACATATAGTATGTCGACCCAAAGTGGGCATTTAGGCGAATCTCTTCGCCAAACTAATTATGCACGCATTCCTAACATTCTAATGTGACAACAAATCATGTCAATCACATCAGCAAAATATGAATGAAATTTGTACTTCCTACAAATGACTAAAATGCCCTAAATCTCATATTCTTCGCTAGTTTACGAAACAGGAAACGGACAGCATGTTGTACATGTCAAACGGCGTTGCCGTCAATAATCTACTATTAAACGACATTGAAAGCATTGGAAACAGTCAATCAAAGCGTCTAAAATCCACACCTTGTCTCTTATGGATGTGTAAATTCGAACGGAGTGTATACGCTTCGTCTACGGCGAATAGAGGACCTAATATACAAGTTTTATTAGCTACTTCGTTAGGAAACGAAAGGAACCTCAAATCAGCAACTTCTAGGATATTTTCTTACCTGAAAATGCGGAGGAATCGCCGGGAAAGTGATCGGAGTGCGTTGCCTAAGCACGTACAACACGTGACACAAGCAGCAGGGAATTCTCTCCCACCTTCTCTCACAAGCTCTCACCTTTTCTCTCTCCTAATCTAGGGATTTTTGCAAATTCGGATGGGAGAGAGGAGTGAGGGTTTCAACCCATTTTATAAACTATATCTTGCCCGAAATAGGCTCGGGAACAAGGTTCACTTGAGGGGTAACCAAATCGGGGCTGTTTCGGTCCAAAAGACCATTTTTGGTGGTCCCCTGGCCAAATGCGGTCGGACTTAAGCTCCTGCATACTGGATCTAGCATACATCAAGTTTTCAGTCCGGTAGGGTTCGCAGATCGCACGTGGCAGTTCAGTTTCAGTTCAGCGGTCACCGCACGTAGATCAGGTCTGCAAGTCTCATGATATGAAATAGAAATTTTTCTTGATCTGAGGGTGTAATTTGGCTGAATTCTGACGGTCAGAATGTTGAATACTGATGCGTCAAGTCGTGTGCCAGATTTGAATTTCAAATTCCAAATCTGTCCCTATTCGCACTCTCTTCAATCCGGGCTCAATGAAATAGCCTGTGATTATCGGTTGGACTTGATTTTTGAAATGATTGTCAAGTCCAACAAGGCGGTTCTAACGGTCTAAGATAGTAGGCATCGGACTTTCGACGCGCGGTATAGATCCAATACAAAATTTCAAAGTGGTCCAGAGAACAAACCTGCTTAGAGTTTGATCCAAGGTTTTAGAGTATTATAGAGTCATTGGTTCTACTCGATTTGGGTCTTGTAGAACGTATTTAAAGTGATCAGGGACTATTTCCCAGCTACTCTAGCGTTGCGCTAGCTAACTTATGCTTAGTTTCTAAAGGAATTAACCCTAAGTGATTTCTTTGGTTATGGAATTGGGTTCTGAGCGATTTTTCAGGTATTTTAGTTGACCCATTGCCTAAGGACGTCTAATCCCAGGTTGGCTAAAATCCGGGGTGTTACATATGTCTGGAGCAACCACTATCTAGGTACCACTTTGAATGGCTTGTTGCTTTGAAAGCAGTGTGGGCAACCAAGCTGGCAACTTTAGGAACCCATTTCATAACTGTTTTGGGTTAAGGAGTATAGATGGTCTTTTTCTGTCTATTGTCATAGGAACGACCTATAGAGTTTGACTTTAATAACTCCTTGAGAAGATCAATAATTTTTTCAGCTAATTGGTTTCAGTTTTGAAAATTAAAGTTGACATGGCCACTTTTAGGTTTTTGGAAAGACCTAGAATTTTTAGAAAAACCTTGATAGGTATTCTTTTCTTTTTAGGTCGAAGACTCTCCTTTAACAAATCTAGGAGCAATGTTCTTTTGTTTAGGAGATGTATTTTTATCATAGCCCAACCCGGATCGATCGCCACATTTTCTTGATCCGGATAATAATTTTTCCAATTTCGGATCTCCTTGGGCATATCTCCATGTGTCTTTCAAACTCAGAAGAGAAGCTACCTCATTTTTGAGTTTCTCTTTTTCGGATTTCAAATCTTCAATTTGAGAGGTTTTGAAATCTAAATCATTTTTGGTATTTTCAAAAGAATCAGAAATATGAGATTTTTTTAAGACAAGAGACTCATAATCTTCCTTAAGCTTAGAAAATTTTTCTTTTTGTAATTTAAGCTTGACAGCAATTTTACAACTCTCTTTATAAAGAGCATTATAAGCATCTTGAAGATCATCTTCATTATCGCAATCACTATTCAGATTTTCTTCACTAGATGTATCATCATGATCAGAATAGGTGATCTTGGCTAGAGTCATAAGGGCTTTAACACCATCGCCCGACTTGGTTTCAGAATCTTCTGATTTAGAAGAGGATTCAGAATCAGATGATTCATCCCAAGTAGCCATCATGCTTTTTCTTTTTGATTTGTCCTTTTTAGGAAATTTTTTAGATAAGTGCCCATACTCTTGACAGTTGTAACATTGACTATCTTTCAAGGATTTACGAGTTCTAGGTTTAGATCGTCTCTTATCATTTAATTTTTGAAAAACAAACTTTTTCTAGTTTTTGAAAATTTTGTAAAACCTTTTTGCTAAAAGTGTCATATCATCTTCGGTATTTTCTGAATCCGAAGTGCTCTCTTGAGAAATATTTTTAGATGATTTGAGAGCTATTGATTTTCCTTTAGGAGCCTTAAAGGATAACTCATAGGTTTGAAGTGAACCAACTAATTCCTCAACCCTCATGGTATCCGTATCACAAAGTTCCTGAATCGCAGTCACTTTAGAATTGAACCGTTTAGGAAGTGAACGTAGTATTTTTGCGCACACTTTACTTTCAGGGATTTTATCACCAAGACCCCACATAGAGAGTTCACTATGTCATTCAATCTAGTGTAGAAGTCCATAAACATCTCATTCTCCTCCATATGAATTTCTTCAAATTTAGTTGTGAGGAGTTGGACTTTAAATTTCTTGACAATAGATGTACCCTCGTGTGTCATTTCTAATATATCCCATGCTTGTTTTGCATTTTCACAAGAGATGATTCTTTTGAATTCATCTGGTGATAATGCACAAGTAATTGCATTTAGTGCTTTTGCATTAGCACTACTTTCACTTTTCTGAAGTGTGGTCCAAAGAGAATAAGCCGTTATTTTCATAGTTTTTGAACCATCGTCATTAGCAACTTCAGTGATAGGAGGGTTCCATTCATTCATTGTGGCCAGCCACACACTTTCATCCAAGGATTTGAGGGAGATCCTCATCCTGGCTTTCCAATAGGCATAGTTTGTGCCATTAAAGGGTGGTGGCCTAGTGACTGATAGGCTATCAAAATTTGACATCTTAATATATCTTAGATCGTTAGCTCAGGAAATAAATCCAATAAATAAACACTAAGCATGAGCTATTAGGCTCTGATACCACTTAAAAAGGCCTAGCTATATGCCCTAGAGGGGGAGTGAAAAGGGCAATGCCAAATAAAATTAATAACAGCGGAATAATAAAAGATTTAAAGCACAATGCTTAATATACAAAAATTGCAATAGCCTAGAATAAGGAGATTGATACTTTATCAGTTCTAAGGACAACCTTACACCAAAAACCAGAGGTTTAAGGTAGGACAACCTTATTTTTAGAACGTCCTTGTATCACAAACCAAAGAGGAATAATAAGCAATGAAATCAAAATAACTTACGGAAAATAGATCCTAAGTTATTACAACATTCATCCACACTTTGCTTGAAGTGATTACAACATTCATCCACAAACACAAATCACAAAACTGAATGAATAAAAGAATGAAAGAATAAAGCGCATCCACAACACAACGATATATATTGGTTCGCCTGTGTGTACACCAACTGTTATTCAACCGCCACACAGATTGCTACTCCACTCCTAATATCCTCACACAGGGGAAATTAGCATGCACTATCAAAATAGGTTTCACAGGTTCACCTAAAACCTTCACAATTGTGTCTTTGATCTCGGGCTTACACAATCCAAAAACCCCACAATCTGAGTTTTCTGGCTCTCCTCAGATAACCAATACAATGAGATTTTTCTGGCGAATCTCAAACAAAAACCAGAGAAAGTAAATTACAAAACATGTAAAATACCTGAATCACCTTTTGATGAAGCCCGGTAGAACCAATCGGAGTAGAAGTTCGATTCGACGTTCAAAGTCCAATACTCACTTTAAGAATGGTTCTAAGTCTAATTGATTTTAGATCAAACGGGCTAGATCTATTTGATTTTGAATCCAGAAGAAGGAATATCAAAAATTCTCCTTTTATAATAAGATTGGAATGTAGATCAAAATCAAATAAGAATAAGCTAGCAAAATGAATATTAAATAAGCAAAAAACAGCTTAAAATAAACACAAACTTATCTCAGAGAATAGCCTAAAGAATGCTTGAATAGAATTGATTTGAAGTGATAAAACTCTGAAGTTCGTGCTCAATTTATAGACTGAAAAATCCCGTCTACGACTGGTCTTAGGATCCTAGGACTGGTCGTAGCTCCAAAGATTTTCGAAAGATTTTCGCGGGATTTGATTTTCAGTTTCACGACCGATCGAGGGTGGTCTACGACCGGTCGTGGGCCACTACGACTGGTCATGAGATACCTACGACCGGTCGTAGGACCCCAAAAATGGTTGCTGGAGTTTGAGTCGTAGGTCTACGACCGGTCGAAGGATGAGTCGTAGAACTCATAGGACTG
This sequence comes from Magnolia kwangsiensis, assembly GCA_037074715.1. Lineage (NCBI taxonomy): Eukaryota > Viridiplantae > Streptophyta > Magnoliopsida > Magnoliales > Magnoliaceae > Magnolia > Magnolia kwangsiensis. The sequence goes on from CM073579.1 coordinate 59,092,658, forward strand.
GTCGTAGGACAGCTAGAAAGATCCGAAAATCTTCAACTACCTAGGACTGGTCCTGAAAAATCTAAGACTGGTCGTAGCAAAGCTAGGACTGGTCTTGAAGTCCCTAGGACTGGTCTTAGAACACTCCAAACAAGCATATAAAGATATATGAGTTATGTATCAGGAATGACCTACAATAAAGCCCATCCTAAGGTCAATCTAAGGTCAAACAAACCTTAAAAGTGAGATGGACATTGAAAGTCTGTACACTCAGATGACCCTTAAGAGAAGCTTGTGAATATTCAAAACTTGTAGTAGGCCTTCATAAGCTTGATCTTGACTTGACAAAATCTTCTAGTAAACTTGAACTTGATCAAATCTTGAACATGCAACCTTGAATACTTCTACTCTTGATTTCTTCATCCAAGACTTGAAAACTTTCTTCTTTTAAGATCTTGACTTGAAATGTGATGTTGATTGCAATGACTAGTCTTCAAACATAAAACACAAGATATACAAGACATAGAAATAGGTTTTGGCACCATAAAATTTGACAACTAAAGAGATGAAATCATAGCACTTACAGAATTTTCTTTGCTCAATGAATACTACGGGGAGGTTCGTCACCTCAGCGTAGGCTGACAACTCAACCATGGTGTCCCATACCACCATGTCTAGCTCATGAGTCTTTGCAGATCAAGGTACCAAGGTTAAATGAGCTTTTTACTGAAAAGTTAGTACCTTAGATTCAAGCAATAGCGTTCATACATGGTGAACATATATTGGGCCAATCGGGTTACTTGATAAGCTCGACTGGTACGAGCGTACATTGAATTGATCGACATGGAGTGCATACGCACTCCTCGTGGCCTAAACACTGTCGATAATCACCGTACAACTAGAATTCATCGAACATATCCATTGTGGTGAAACTGGTTTGGCCATTGATAGTAAACTGTTACTGATTGCTTATTCTATGTATTAGTCCCAATCATACTTAAACACATTGGAAATCATGTATGATAGTCAAACAGCATGTGACAAACAATTCAATTATAAATCTCATTTCAACATTTTAACAAACATATAGCACACATATTGTCACACATAGGCATTTCATCCATAAAGTATGTAGTAGTTAAGGTAATTGAGAATCCTCTCTCAATTTCCTCATTAAATACATTTCAATAAGCATTTTCTCATTCAGGTATTTTTTCAAACACTTAGACTACACATAACAACATACATATAATAAAGTAGTTATAACATATACTATAACAAATCCTTTCATAAAGGATTTGCCGCACATACAACAATCATATATTCTTAATCAATAGACATGACAAGCATAAATTATAATTCCATATTCATTCAAACATTTCAACAAACACATGGAATGCATTAAAATTAACATAGTTCATATATATGTGTAATACACAGAAAACATCGCATATAAGCACATGTGACGGCAATCAAGTCAGTCATAAATCATTAACTGACATTGAAAGCCTTGAAACCCATAACCAAAACATTTAAGTCCGCACTTTTATCGTACTCAGTTTGAACACTACGTCTTTGTTTACGACACAATGGCAACCTATAACATGAAATAAGTTAGCTATTTCAATGTTTACTCTATTTGGATACCTAACACAGATTAGGGTTAGGATTTCTTACCCAAGAACGGAGTTGGCGATAGCGATACTGGTAAGATGATTTGGCCCGTGAAACGGTGGAAACGAATCCCAACAACGATCTCTCACTCACTCTCTCTCTCTTCTCCTCACTCATTCCTTCTCTTTTTCTCTCTTCTCTCTCCTAGGGTTTGGAAATTCATATGAAATAAGAGAGGGGTGGGTTTAGGTCCTCATATAGGCCCAAAACTGGTGTAAATGGCCTTAGGTCCATTGTATACTTAGGTTATAGCCAAAGAGTGGCTATTTCAGTCCAACGGAGCTCATCTGGGGGCCCATTTCCTATATACGGTCTAGGAAAAATTTTCTCACATTGGATCTAGGCCAGGTTAAATTTTTTGTCAGATCGGATTTGTGGATTGACCGCGGAGGACCTGTTTTAGTTCAACGACTATCATTACTCGATCCGGGCCACAAGTACACTGACCTGTGTAGGAAAATTTCCCTAATCCGAGGGTGTACTTGGGTCAGAATCTGATGGTCTAAAACCTTAGATTTGGCCTATAAGTGAACAGCCCAAATTACTTAAGTTTGAGCCTATTTTCTAAAGATATTCACATTTCTCACACACTTCGCTCCGGTCTCAAGTTGTGCGTTTCGGGATACTATTTGGACTTGATTTCTGAGATGGTTGTCAAGCCCAATAAGATAGTCATAACTGTATAGTTTCACATTAATCAGACTTTCAACGCATGGTCCTGGTCTGATACAAAGTTTCAAGATGCTCCCGAGAGTAACTAGGTTTTGAGTTTTACCCTAGGTTTCTAGGTAATGTAGAGTTAGCGATTCTACTAATTTTAGGTCCTGCAGTTTATATAAAAAGTGATTCAGGGTAATCTATCAATTAATTCGATTTAGTACTTAATTAATTTTCATCTAATTTCTAAAGAATTCAATCCTTAGTGATTTCTGCCTGAGGTGGCACTCGGGTCTCTGTACGAATTTTTCTAAGACATTACAATCTACCCCCCTTAAAGAAAAATTTTATCCTCAAAATTAGTACCTTTTTATACTCAAGAATATGAGGGTAGTTTTTGCGAACCTCGGCTTCTGTTTTCCAAGTAGCCTCTTCCTCAATGTGATGCGTCCATAATACCTTCACAAGTGGAATAACCTTACTGCGCAACAATTATTCCTTCCTATCTATGATCCGCGTCGATAGCAGTACGTAAGTAACATCCTCACTCAATTGTACCTGCTCCCATTTGATAATGTGAGAAGGGTCAGGAATGTATTTCTTCAGCATCGTATATGAAATACACTATGCACGCATACGAGTGGTGTGGGCAAAGCAAGGCGAAACGCTACAACACCCACTCGATCTAGTATCCGGAATGGGCTAATGAATCTCAGCGTGAGTTTCCCCTTCTTGCCAAACCAGAGGACTCCCTTTATGGGAGAAAATTTAAGAAACACATGGTCCCCGACCTCAAACTTCAGGGGTCGTCGCCTCGTATGGGCGTAACTCTTCTGTCTACTCCATGCTGCCAGAAGTCAACACGTCATAATGTCGATCTTCTCTGAGGTCACCTACACTAACTTTGGGCCAATCAAACTCTTCTCGCCAACCTCTACCCAACAATGCAGTGCTCGACATAGGCGCCCATACAATGCTTTGTAAAGAGCTATGCAAATACTCGCTTGAAAACTGTTGTTATAGGTGAACTTAGTATAGGGAAAATAGCCATCCTAACTGTCCTTAAAATCTACCACACAAGCTCGCAGCATATCTTCTAACACCTGATTTACCCATTCTGTCTGCCGGTCAGTCTATGGGTGGAACGCGGTACCGAACTTCAGCTTCACACCCATTACTTCCTGGATACGAGTCCAGAAGATATATGTGAATTGCCTGTCTCGATCTGACACAATCTCCATAGGCACTCCATGCAAATGTACTATCTCCTTGATGTACAGCCTGACCAATTCATCTGCTAAGTTTGAAACTCTAATAGGGAGAAAATGAGCCGATTTCATCAATCAGTCCACAATCACCCAAATGGAGTTATGTCCCTTCCTCGTCTTCAGTAACCCTGAGATGAAATCCATAGAAATGAAATCTCATTTCCATTCTTATATGGGTATGGACTGAAGCAGTCCAGGAGGTCGGCGATGCTCTGCCTTGACTTGCTAGCACGTGAGACAATAGGACACATAATCAGCTATGTAGGCCTTTATGTTGTCTCACCAGTATGAACTCTTCATATCTTGATACATCTTCGTACTGTCAGGATGCATTGCTATCTTCAAATTGTGAGAAACTTCGAGAACTTCCCTTCTCAAGTCATGAAGATTTAAGATGCATAGGCGGCCACAATAACGTAAACCCCCATCCGTACCAACTTTCCATTCTGAGTCTTTACTATCGCTCACCTGCTCTCTCATCTTTACCAATAGTTCATTGTCTCTCTGAGCCGCGATAATCCTGTCATCAATGAGTGGCTGCACACGAACATGTGTGACACTCTCAAATGGCTCCTCCACCGTAAGCTTCTGTTCGAAGTCTCATACAAATTCTACTATGTTCCAATCGTCTATCATTAGCGGAGCCGCAAATGTCATCATCTTCTTACGGCTCAACGTGTCTGTCACAAGGTTTTCCTTGCCAAGATGGTAGGAGACCTCAAACTTAAAGTCCTTTAAGGTTTCCATCCACCGTCGTTGCCTCATATTCATGTCCCTCTGCGTGAATATGTATCTGAGGCTCTTGTGGTCACAAAAGAGCTCGAACTCCTCTCCATAGAGGTAACGTCTCCAGAGCTTCAATGCAAAGAAGATGGATGCTAACTCCAGGTCAGGCGTAAGGTAGTTTTCCTCATGTTTCCTCTCACGATGCATAGGTAATAACCCTGTCCTTTTACATCTGAACACAACCCAAACCAACATGAGACGCGTCGGTGTATATCGTATACTTGACCGCTTACTCTGGCAATACTAGTACAGCGACAGACGTCAGCTTGTCCTTCAATTTCTAACAGGCTGCTTCTGCTTTCTCATTCCAGGAAAATTTAAGGTCTTTCCGAGTGAGCTGAGACAACGGTCTGGCTATCTTGGAAAAGTTCCTAATAAATTGACGATAGTAACCTATCAGGCTAAGAAAACTCCTCACTTCAGTAACCGAACCGGGCTGCTCCCAGTCCTAAACTACGGTCACCTTAGCAAGGTCCACAGCTATCCCTTCCTTAAACACCACATGTCCTAGGAACTTAACTTCTTCCTTCCAGAATTCACACTTCTTGTACTGCGCAAATAACTAATTCTTCCTTAGGGTTCCAAAGACTGATCATAGGTGCTCCTTGTGATCTGCACGACTCTTAGAGTATATCAGCATGTCATCTATAAACACGATGATGAATCGGAATAGATACGGCCGAAACACCCGGTTCATCATATCCGTGAACATGGCTAGTGCATTTGTGAGTCCAAAAGACATCACAAGAAACTTGCAGTGCCCAAAACTAGTCCTACAGCTTTCTTCTGCTCGTCCTCATCCTTGACGCGCAACTGGTGATACCCTGACTGTAAGTCAATCTTAGTGAAGTATCGTGCCCCTTTCAACTGATCGAACAGATCATCTATCCTGGACAAAAGATACTTGTTCTTCACCGTCACTTGATTCAACCTAGGATAATCAATACACAATCGCAGTGATTCATCCTTCTTCACAAACAACACGGGTGCTCCCTAAGGAGATACACTTGGTCGTATGAAGCCCGCATCCAATAGATCATCGATCTGTCTCCTCAACTCCTCCATCTCACACGGAAGCATGCAATACGTCGGTAGAGATATAGGTGTCACACCTGGCGCTAGCTCGATAGTAAAATCTATCTTACGTTGAGGAGGTAATCCAAGTATCTTTTTGAACACGTCCGTGAAATCCTGAACTACTGGTGTGTTCCCAAGTGTCAGACCATCAACATTCTTCAATAAGGAAGCGTAACAACACATGCGGCAGGGTAAACTGACCTGAACTGGAAAAGTAAAGGTCGTGTTTTCGGGCCCGTGCGCTGTCACTAGTTTAGTTTCACAATCAATCTCTGCCTTCATCTTAGTGAGCCAATCCATACCGAGGATAACGTCGTAATGGTACAGTGGGGCAATAATCAAGTCAACGAGTACTGCCCTTCTTCCTAAGTCTATTGAGCAACCCTTACAAATTTTGGTAACGTCTGAAAAGGTCCTTGTGGTGGTAGAGATTCTCACCCCCTTCATAAGAGCTATTTCCAACACTAGTCGCTTGACTGTTGTGCATAATATTATCGAAATAGTGGATCTTGTGTTCACCAATAGGAAGATTGTATACCTTGAATATGTGTTGTGACTTCAAAAGACATCGGTGTTGTAACTGTTATCTCGGATGCCTTAGCTGCAAGTGAGTGCACACGAGCCTATTGAGAACGATTCGGTTGCGGTGCCATAGGCCATTGATGCGACCTAAATCGAGGTGTAGGTGGCCTATAAGAAGGCTGTATAGGCGGTATTAATCGTAGGGGTAGAGCCGAGATCTGAGGGTGCATGAAGCCGTTGTCCCTCATCCTGGTGAAGCAGTAAGTGTCAGCATGGCACGACCTCTTACAGTAGGTGCACCATACATCAAGTCACCTCGACTGTGTCGATGAAGCCGTAAGCCAAGGAGGAGAATCTGCTCGCGGCCTCTTACCAAGGAATGACCTACTCAGCAAGTCTAGTCGAGGTCTGGGGACCATAGGTGCGTGCGTACGGGATTGCATATCCCTGTCCTGCTCAGCTCGCAGAGACATGTCCACTAACTCAACATAATTGAGTATGCTAGTGCAACACATCTTCTATTTGCATCAGCTGGTCTGTTAATATCAATGGAGCATATCTGGCCAACTCTGTGAACTGGTTCTCGTACTCCGCCACTGTCATCCCTCCCTGTCAAAGGCGAAGGAACTCTCCCTCCTCATTACGATAGGTGAGAGGGAAATACTTCCCATGAAAGTGTGTCTCAAAAGCCTCTCACGACCACACATAACTAGGAGCAATGGTCCTAAGGACGCTGTCCCACTAGAGACTGGCCTCCTTCTCAAACATGTAGGTGACCAACTCTACCTGGTCTGCCTCAGTGCAGTGCAGTAGCTTCAGCATCTTAGAGATACAGTCAAGCTAATACTCAGCCTACTCGGGTCTGTGAGTACCCGCAAATGTAGGAGGTCAGAAGCGCTCAAATCGCTCAAACAAGCCACTAGCACTCACGTTTCCAGCAGGGTGCAGAGGTGGTGCAGGTGGAACCGCGCTCATGTTCTAAGCAAGGGCCCCAGCTATAGTGGTCCAAATCTGCCGCTGCTGCTACATGAGGAGTATCATCTGCTCCAACCTATTAGGAAGAGAAGCCGCCTGAGGCATGTGAGGCGTCGAGGTAGACGCACGGTTCTACTCAAGAAATGGTGGTGCAAAAGAAGTCAACCCATTTGTGGGGCCAGTGGCCAACTGAGAATCCAGTATAGTCTTGTAAGTCGGGCCCAAACTGGGGTCTGTATGGCTATCTTAGGGGAGGTGAACCGTCAATTGAGTCACCAAGTGTAAGATGTGCCGTACTCCATGTGGCCTTAGGTGGCATTTCCTATATACAACATAGGGTGCAACCTGTGTAAGATTTAAAATACAACACTCAAGTTCTCAAGCATTCTACACATCTCATAATAAAAGGAACTACATGCATTTCATTTAACCAAAATTGTCACAATATATGAGAAGTAGTATTACATGGATCATGACAGAAGATGCATGTGAGCTAATCTAAGCAAGGTTTCAAACACTAAAACATACCAACCACTCTACCATATTACTAAGCCTATCAAGGCTATAACATCAAAAACAGGAAAGCAAAGAAAACCCAAAGACGACTACAACATAGGACTAATCATCTGAATCTAGTGTTGGAGGAGGAGCACAATTGTCCTAGATACAACACAGGATAGCCTTCAAAGTACGAGACACCTTCTTGAATTTTTATTTCATGAATGCCCTATTCTCTTCAATTTTGGCCTGGGTCTCACTGACCTCATGTCGCAGTGCAACCTAACCCTCCTCAAGTTGAGCCAAGCGGGCTTCTAAAGTAGCCCGATCATGATGGGGCTCATGTGTAGTAGGAGGAGAGCCCCCATCAGAGTCTTGGGCCTCCTCTTCTTCCTCTTCCGGTTCTTCCCCTTCCTCGCTTTCTTCCTCTATCTCATCCCCACCTTCTTCATCACTCTCTTCCTCTTCACTTTCTGTCTCATCCTCACTCTCATTGAGTCGAGCTTAACGTTGTCGTAGCCCAATATTCATGTTGTTGAGAGTAGTGTCGTTGATGAAATGTATCGGCGCAAGCCTTTCTGAGCCAAGTCTGTAGCCGAATTTATAAGAAAGCTTGCACATAAGTCGGCCGAATGGGAGTGAAATGTTTTTCCTAGGAGAGCATGCGGTCTGAACTATCTGTAGTAGTATATATGTAGGCAGGCATAGCTTGTCTCCTTGCCCAGCTCTGTATAGGAAGTCTGTCATCAAACGCATGCATTCACTGCGATTACTCCACCTGGGATACATATTGTGCGTGAAGATGTGATAGAGTAGGCAGAAGTCGTGAGCCATTCTGGTCGCTGAGAGGCAGTTACCTCGATTCCAGTGGACCAGTCGGCCACAAAGAAATGAGTGAGGGTTTTATATAAACAGAAGCTTTCGAGAAATCATAATTTGTGACCCACAGACACATCTTCTACCTGATTTAAGGTCGCATGCACCCGTCATTTCCAATCCCCCACACCAACCAACCTAATATTGTAAAACATGATGATTCGACGTGTTGAGATCTCCCTCATAATCTCCTCAGTCAGCTGTATAGGCATAGCTGGAAAGGGAATAGGGAGTTCACAGATAGGGGTGTATACGCCAGACTGTATACACCCCATCAACAAGAGGCCTCTTGCACTCTAAGAGGGGCATGCAACTTGTAACATGAATCGGCTCATGGTTACAGGGTAGATGCATATCGTAGAATGGTCGGAAAGGGAGATATTCATACCAGAACGATTAGCTTTCCACTGGACGATCTAGTGTACGAATGCCTGATTTGCTACGATCCAGCATGGTATGAAGTGTATTTTCTGACTATATTTTGTAATCAAACCTTCAGAAGCAGACCTTCTCAGCTGAATGGCCACATGCAAACGGTCGGAGATGATCTACCGCGTTGCTGGAGTAAAAAATATCTCATCATCCTCAGGTAAAAAACCCTCTGTAACTGCCTCTGCCTCTATCTTACCCAAATACAGTGTCTTGAATAGGTTGTACCGACACAAATAGAGACATCTGACAATACACTACCATCATTTGAATTTTTTGATGAATAGATGTATTCGCGTGCATGGTGTTCCATGGATGTTAACTCTAAATCAAATGTTGTATAATGTATTTTAACCCCTTTAATACAATGCAATTCAATTCATACCGCGAATCCAAACAGGCCCCAGGTGTAGAAAGATTATGCAATCGAAGATGGTTCAATGACATCGAAATTCAAATTTCGTTAGCATCAACAATGTCAGATTTTTGTCCATTTTATGACCGTTTGGATTTCATCTTTATAAATACACTAGGTTTTTTTTTGGGTTAGCTGGTGAGCACACACCCATGTCAGTACACACACTCCATGTTAGCCACCCCCGCCAGGGATCGATACCAAGACCTCAAGTGTTGAAACGAGGAATCTCCACTCAGATAAATACACTAGGTTTGTTTCATATAAAATGAGCTAGAATTTAAGAGATTTTGAAAGAGTTGTTTCAAATATTCACACCCTCTTCCTCATTCCCTCTTTCCCATTAGAGTTCATCTTTCAATCCTTAACATAACTCACATCTTCAACATTTGGATTGAATTATGAACTCTAGCATTCAATGAGTTTTCAAATTCTCTCATAAGCAAATCATTATATTAGAATTCTTGAATGCATAGCTCATGGGAACATTCTCTATGTGTTTTAAATAATATCATATAAGTAGAGAAGAACGAAACCCTAAACCTCACAACCTCAGAACATTGATCGAAGCATCAGAAGTAGTTGCGGTTCAAGGGAGCTGAAGATTCTTCATCAACATTGAAGACCTTTAGATTATGTGAGAAATGGGCTCACTCACCTATCTGTAAGTATAAGGAGTCCATTGAGTCTGAAACTCTTTCCATGTGTGGGATTGAGATTCTGAGTGACAAACTCATCAAGACCTGGTTGTAGGCCTCCAAGGGGAGATACGTAGTGCTTATGTAACATGCGTTGTCCTTTTGTAGGGCGTGTTGTTGATGAGGGTTGAATATTGCATATCAAACCCCAATTATTGCTTGGAATTACGAACATGATACTGTTTAATGCCCTATTTTAATTGTGTTTTTGTTGCAGGATGTAATCAGGAGCATGGACTAAAAAAGAGTATTAAAAGTATGGAATTAACACTTAGAATTCACCAAAGCATGGGACGGACCCCAGGGGAGCAAGATTAAAGAATTTATATGCTAGGAGTCCGAGGAAATTAAGCCGTTCACGTTAAAGAGGCTCAAAAGTCATCCAAGATGCAAGATCACATGATTACAACCATCTGTTTGACTTGAAACTTCATACATGGCCTGAGGGCCATAAATTAACTGTACTATCAAATTTCAACCCTCGGATCACTATGGAAGTGCCCTAACTGACAAATCAAACAATAAACCATTGATTATGGGCCCACCTACAATCTGGATATGCCTCAGCTTTGGACTCAACCCCTTAAATGGGGAGATAAAATGAATAGATGGATTAGATTTCTTGTTTACATCATAGTGGACCCCACATGTATAACATGTGCATAAAGCACATGAGCGTCGGCCGTGCACTGGACCAAAGAAATCGAACAAAGTCAGTGTTGACCGACTCCTCACACAAAAAAAGGAAATTTCTTTTTTTTAACAGCATTAACGCTGTCCGGGATCGGTTGTTGTTGTGGGCCCCACCCATTGTCCATATGGACAATCCAAATCATTCATCAGATTCGTAGAGGCCCATTCACCAAGGCCTAGGTGATAATGGAATGAGACAGCGAAGATTAGTTTTTAACCGTTCAAACACAGGTTGGACAGTAGAACAAAAAATCATGTGGGCCGCATCAACAGATCGTAAAAACTGTGCATTCTTAACCAAAATTTCATCCTGAATCTAGTGGACAGCGTAGATCTTGCACCTAACACCAAGAATGGGCCCCACCAATGCCACAGCGAAAGAGATTTGCATCCCTATTTCACGTCCGGACGCAGTCCGACTTTTGCGGGCTATGGTGTGGTCTCGGTGATGATCAGACGACTGATCTAATCTGTCCATCATGTAGGTGTAACATCCCAAAAATCGGGGGTCGAGCATAAACTCCACTCCCGAGTTCCAGAACATCACTTCTACAACATTTTCAATGATGGATGAATGTCGGCTGTAATAGTGCATAAAACATGAAGTGGATTAAGCCAAAACAGCATATCATACTCCAGAGACAATTAAATTAGCAAGCGGAAGGATGTGATAGATACATGAAATATATGAACTGTTGTAAGTCTCCAGAGTGTGAACATGTTACCAGGTTAAACATATACATGTATACTCCAAAAATGATCAAAAAGAATATACATGAGTACTCCAAAAATGTAAAATGACAAGTAACATGGTATCAAATCAACCTCCCTATAATCCCGTCGATCAGAACACGGTCTACATAGACCCGCCTGATAACCGCCTATAGGAGAAATCCTCCTCATCATCATACAAGTCCGGCTCCGCCTCGTAGGCCACGCCATCATCTGAAACTACAACAAGATCTGGTGGGTGTCCAGAACACCATTCCGTAATGTGGGAGTGAGTAGCTAACTCAGTGGAATCATAAAACAAAGGTTAACATGTTATCAAATTAATCAAGCGATAATGATAAAGTAAGCAAATTAAACATTCCTAAATACTGTAATTAATGCAAGAATGAAATGACATGATGGATGCCCTCGCCAACATACTCCCTCATGCGACACCATCTTATGTCCGCTGCATGCTTTCTTCCCTCAGTGCTCCACATCTTTCAGGAACATGCAGTGCGATATGAATATGATTACCAGTTGTTATTAGTCCTTTTCATACAGTAGGATTGAGAAACTAGGGTACTTCCCTTATATCATTCCTAACAAGGATCCTGTCTAGGGCCGTCACGCCTAGTAGTCTCATACGATGATATATTTCTAGGTCGCTGCAAGGGTTGTCAGGGCTGTTGCACGCACTCGTTGCTCCGCTCCCCTATCACCTTATCAATACAGGCCTAGTTGTACTCTTGTTACTACGGAAGGGTCGTCGCCTCACATAGACTCGGAGTACGCTCGAGGTCACTACAAAGGGCTGCCAAGGCTATTGCACGCACTCATTGCACCGCTCCCCCATCACCTTATTAGTGTAGGCCAACAGCTCGAATATAGTGTCTCATACCACCATAATCGGCTCACGAGTCTGGGTTGCTCACTGGTCACTACGGGGAGGCTCGTGGCCCCAGCGTAGGCCGAAAACTCAACCACGGTGTCCCATACCACCATGTCCGGCTCATGAGTCTTAGTGGATCAAGGTACCACAATTATCAAGGTTATCACTAGTAAGTTCAGTACTCTAGGTTCAAGCAGTTATGACCAATACAAGGTGAACATACAGTGGTCAGTCGGGTTACTTGACGAGCCCGAATAGTACGAGCGCACCTCAAGCTGAACGACATGAAGTGAATAAACACCTCGTGTGGCCTAACCACTGTCGTCAACCAAAACACGACTCGGGTTCGTCGACGCGTCCTTCATAGCGAATAGAATCCAACCACGAATTCAAATCTGTTACTGACTGCCTAGACTAGAGTATAGCCCCAAACACTTGTAATCTAAATCAATAATCATATGAGAAAGACAAAATTGAAATACAAGAAATTTCAGCATGTTATCAGCATGTTATAACATACATCATAAGCAGTTAACCATACACGAATACTTCACACATAAGGTAATCAATTGAAATACAACAAGCATGGCGAAAATCATGTACATCATCAAATTAGTTGAGAATCCGGTCTCAACGCTAATCTACAACACCATTTACTCAATACTTACTAATACATACATTTATACAAACACTTAGACTACACAACTCCAACGTACTTGACGTATGTTGATTTCAACATATAATATGACAAATTCTTATATCAAGGAGATGTCTAATACACAACAATCATGTTCTTACATTCAAAACATATGACAAGCATAAATCATATTGATTTAGGCATTTCAACAAACACTTAGACTACACTTAATAACATACATAGCGTACGTTGGCCGAAACAGGTATTAGGGCGAATCCTTTCGCCAAATAGATCATACATCCATAACTAGCATATATGCATGACAAATACTCATGGCAATCATATCAGCAAAATACGTACGTATACAGTATTCCCTACAAATACGAAAAATACCCTAAATCTCATATTCTTTGTACATATTCGAAATAAAAAACAGACAGTATGTTTTACATGTCAAACAGCATCCTTGTCAACAATCTACCATTAAACGACATTGAAAGCTTTGAAAAATGGTAAACTAAATGTCTAAAATCTGTACCTTACGCCGTAGGAGCGTAATGAATCGAATAGGAACCGTCAACGACTGATTGGCAACCTACAGTATGATTTAGGTTAGCTACCTCACCACTTGCACCAATTGAAACCCTAGAACAGGTTAGGGTTAGGCTTTCTTACCTAAGAACGAAGTTGGAATCGCCAGAATAGCGATGCAGGTGGATGGCTTTGGCACATGGAGCAGCAGGAAAGAATCCCAGGAGAAAACCCCAACTTCTCCTTCACTTTCTCTCTCTTTTCTCTCTCTTTCTTAGCTAGGGTTTGAAAATTCGTATGGGATTTGTGAGAGAGATTTTAAGGCCCTTTTATAAGCCCAAACATAACGAAAACAGACTTGAAGTCAAGGTATACTTAAGTTATAACCAAATCAGGTCTGTTTCGATCCAACGGAGCACTTTTGGATGTCCTATTACTAAATGCAGTCGGACTTAAGCTCTCTAATATTGAATCTAAGTCCAGCTAAGTTTTCAGTTCAGTCAGGTTTCTAGATCGACCGTGGCGGACCAGTTTCAGTTCAGCAGCTACGGGAACTCGATTAGAGCCACAAGTGTTATGACATGTAAGGGCCACCTATCCTGATCCGAAGGTGAAATTTGGTCGAATTCCAACGGCCAGAAAGCTTAAAAATGTCGCGCAAGTGACACGTGCCAGATTTATTAAAAATTGAATTAATTTTCTAAATATTTTCCTTTTCTCACTCTCTTCACTCCGGATTCAGTAGAATGGTCTCAGGATATCGGTTGGGCTTGATTTTAGAAATGATTGTCAAGTCCAACTAGGCAGTCATAATGGTCTAAAATTATAGATATCGGACTTTCGACGTGCAGTGTAGATCCAATACAAAGTTTCAAAGGGTTCCTGAGAACAAACAGGTTTAGAGTTTGATCATAGGTTTTAGGGTAACGTAGCAGTAACAATTCTAGAGGTTTTGGGTCTTACAGATCGTATTTAAAGTGGTTGGTGCTAATTTTGTTGGAAATCTAGTGTAGCGCTGGCTAATTCACGTTAAATTTCTAAAGAATTAGGTTCTAAATGATTTCTCTGGCTTTGGAATTGAATTTTGAGAAGCTACCAAGGTGCTATGGTTGACCCCTTGCCTAAGGACGTCTAATTCCAGGTAGGCAAAAAATTTGAGGTGTTACAGTAGGCCACTCAAAAACGTCCCAAGGGACGTTGATCTTTTAGATGAAATGCAAGGAAGAGAGGAGTTGTGAGGCTCCGATTTTCACTGCGTAACACGCACCGACCTGTTGTTGCGTAAGATATCCACCAACTCTAGCCTTTCCACTGCCCTTCCAACAGCTATATAAAGAGGAAGGCATGAAGAGTCAAGGGGAGGGGGGAGCAGATCCACGTCAGAGGAGAAAGAGAAGAGAGAGAGAGAGAGAGAGAGAGAGAGAGAGAGAGAGAAGGGAGATATTTTTTTATAAATTTTATTTCTCCTTCTTTCTAATTGATTTTATGGATTGGTAATTTCTTATCTAGGGCTGAGATGAAGCCCCTAATTTGAATAACTCTTGTATGTGTTGATTTTATCTGAATTTGATTGATTTGTTTCTTTCTCTAGTGTGCTTAACTTAAAACTCCATACTTCTCTATTATATGAGCTTAACCAAAGTCTAGATGTGGATGTTGTTTGGAATCTTATTCTAGGTACTTGTATCTGACCATGAACAGATTTCCTATAGAGAAAGAAATAAGAATTACATTTCTTCATGCTTGACCATGGATGGAAAGATGTGATCCTTATGCTTTAAGAGATTATACATTCTGCATGCCAGACCAAAGACATAGAGTGTGCTTTATTTATTTATATCAATCTGAATTAGGGTGAATCAACAAGTAAAACAAGGGTCAGGATAATTAGGGGTGGATTCAAAAGTCCTAGTATTCTCCTTGATTGAATTTTCCTCATTGTTCTCAATTATTTTTCATAGATTTTTGTTATTTCACTTAATTGTTAGCAAAACTATTTGTTGGATTAATTAAGAAGAATCGTCAATTTCAAATTGTGACAACCAGTCATTGTGGGAACGATCTCATAATGCGTACCGTATCTACATCTGATTTATATACTTGCGAGTTTAAAATCATTTAAATCAAGTTGGTTTAAATAAAACATCAAGTTTTTGGCATCGTTGCCAAGGACTATTTATGTCCCAATTGGATTTAGGATTTTTTCTTATCATAATTCAAAGCTTTAGGAATTTTCTAGCTTTATTTTAGGAAGTTTAATTTATTTTTATTTTTTATTATTTTTTTTATAAGAATTGAGGAAGGAAGCTACTAAATAAGATTGTCTTCAACAGGAGGAGCTCCCAAATCTTCAGACATCCATCATCTCCTTTTTCGAGTTCTTTCTTCTAATTCTTGTTTAGATAACTTTCTCTTGTTTTTAGGAATTCATAATTTTTAGTTCTAATTTTATTTCTTTTAGGTTGTATCTTAGTTTAATTTTCTTTCTTACATTGAAGTAATTCAGTTTATGTTAGGACGTAGATCTCTGAACATAGAACTAGCACATTTTGATCCTGAAATAGAAAGAACCTTTCGAAGTAGATTTAGAAACATCCTATTTGAAATAGCGGACGAGAATGAAATAAAAGCTCTTAGAGATTATTCAGCTCATATCCAATTCAATGCACCTTCATGCATAGTGTTGCCAGCCACCACGGCAGTACAATTTGAGCTTAAACCTAGAGTCATACAATTGTTGCCCTCTTTCTATGGTTTAGACAAGGAGGATCCATATCATCATGTGAAAGAATTTCTGGACATTTGCTCTACCTTTAGGTTCCAAAACTTTTCAAACGATTCGATCCATTTGCGCCTTTTTCCTTTTTCTTTGAAGGATAAGGCGAAAGCATGGTTGAATTCTCTAGGAGTTGCGTCTATCATTACTTAGGACCAATTGTCTAAGAAGTTCTTGAACAAGTTCTTCCCTGTTCACAAAACTAATACTCTCCGTAAAGAAATTACCAATTTCACACAAAAAGAGGACGAACACTTTCATGAATGTTGGGAAAGATGGAAGGACTTACTTCTTAAATGTCCACACCATAGTTTTGAGAAGTGGCAACAGGTTCAATACTTCTATGACGATTTGACACCTGAAAATCATCGCATGGTTTATGACACTAATGGAGGGTCATTCATGACTAAAAGTGACGTCGAAGCTTGGAATTTCTTTGAAACTTTGTGTGAAAACTCCCAGGAATGAGACTATTCAAATAGAGGTGAAAAAAGTCCTCAACTATAGAAGAAAGGTGGTATATATGAGATAGGAGTCACGCCAAATCTTTATGCCAAAATTGATAGGTTGACACAAAAAGTTGATGCTCTGATGTTGAATAATGGACCTCCACAAACAACTCAAATCGAGTCATGAGCCATATGTTCCAGTCCCGTCCATCCTATGCAGTCTTGTCCATCTGGTGCAGCACTTTCAGAATTTCTCTCTAAACAAGTGCATGCTATGAACACTTTCTGAAGACCTGGGAAAGGTCCTTACTCAGACACCTACAACCCAGGGTGAGCTAGGCATCCAAATTTTTCTTGGGCAAAAGGACCACAACAAAGAGGACTATCTAGAAATCCTCCTATGCAAACTTACCCCCAAGTTGGTAGTCAACAACCTCAGTAGTTTCCACAATTTCAACAAGTACCTCCACAATCTAGGAAACCATCTCTTGAGGATACACTCAACCTTTTTATGCAGAGTTCACTTCAATTTCAAAAAGACACTCAATAAACTTTACTAGCTAACTAGCAAGGCTTACATGTAAATGTGTGCAATCCAATACCAAGCTAGAAGTACAGTTGGGTCAACTTACTGCCACATTGAGTGAGAGAAAGAAGGGCAAGTTCCCTAGCCAACGTGTGGCAAATCCAAAAGGACAGTATAAGATTGACTCTAATTCAAACCAAGAACAATATCATGAGCAAGTCAAATCAATCATTACCCTTAGGTCCATAAAGCAGATCGAGAACAAAGTAAAGATGCCTAGGGAAGAATTAAATTCCAATTCGGAAGACCAAAATGAAGCGGAGAGACATACTAATGCATCCAAAGCCCAAAAGCACTCTGACTCTCAAGGAACCACTCATGTGCCTAAAGCACCTTTTCCTCAACGTCTGACACTAGTTAAGAAAGGAAACAACTTTAATGAGATATTGGACATGTTTAAGCAAGTGCAAATTAACATTCCATTACTCGATGCTATCAAGCAAGTCCCTGCTTACACTAAGTTTCTTAAAGATTTATGCACTCAAAAGCGTAAGATGAATGTTATAAGAAGGTCTTCTTTGCAAAGCAACTCAGCTCCATGATTCAAAATAACACCCCTCCTAAATTTAGGGATCCAGGAGCTCCTACCATTTCTTGCGCCATAGGATATCATAAGGTTGAGAAGGCATTACTTGATTTAGGGGCGAGCGTTAATTTATTGTCATATTCTGTATATGAACAGCTAGGACTTGGTGAGCTGAAATCAACTAAAATAACATTACAACTAGCTGATAGATCTGTCAAGGTGCCCCATGGCATTATTGAGGATGTGCTAATCTAGGTTGATAAGTTTTATTTTTCAGTCGATTTCATCGTTCTAGATACTCAGCCTATCCAAAATCCCACTAGTCAAATCCCGGTTATCCTGGGACGTCCATTCTTGGCCACATCCAATCCTATCATAAATTGCAAGAACGGAGTTATAAAGTTGTCTTTCGGTAACATGAAGATTAAACTCAATGTTTTCAATGCTGGACAATAACCGGCAGACTCGGATGATATATTTGAAGTGAACATGATTGAGAGTCTAGTGCATGACTCTTTCCTTAAATCTTTCGAAGACACTCTTAAGACTTATCTAGCATATTTTGGCACAGATTTTGACATAGAAAGCTCCATCCAAGAAGACAATGCATTGCTTGACTCTAATCCTGTACTGGACACTACAAAATGGAAAGCTAAAGTGCAACTTCTTCCACCATCTGAGTCTAAATTGGTCCCGTCTATTGAGAAACCAACCGAACTTGACCTTAAACAATTACCTAAAACTCTCAAGTATGCATTTTTAGGTCTTTCTGAGACCCTGCCTATCATCATATCTTCTAACCTTGATAAAGAACATGAGGGTAAGTTGCTTAATGTTCTTAGAGAATATAAGGCGGCTATTGGGTAGACAATAGCGGACATAAAGGAAATAAGCCCCACTGTGTGCATGCATCGTATTCATCGGGAAGAAAATGCAAAAACGTTGTGTGAAATGCAAAAGCAGCTTAACCCTAACATGAAAGAGGTCATTTGGACGGAGGTGCTTAAGTTGTTAAATGTTGGTATCATTTACCCCATTTCAGATAGCACATGGGTCAGCCCAGTTCAAGTTGTTCCCAAAAAGTCTGGGATTACGGTGACAAAAAATGATGATAATGAATTAATGTCAATCCGCATGACTACGAGCTAGCAAGTTTGTATTGATTACCGTAAACTGAACCTAGTCACAAGGAAGGATCACTTTCTCCTTCCTTTCATAGACCAGATGCTTGAGAGATTGGTAAGGGCACAACTATTATTGTTTCCTTGATGGTTATTCTAGGTATAACCAAATTTCCATTGCTCCCGAGGATCAAGAGAAAATCACATTTACATGTCCTTTTAGTACATATGCCTATCGGCGTACGTCATTTGGGTTGTGTAATGCGCCTGCTACTTTTCAACGATGCATGATGAGTATTTTTTCAGACATGGTTGAGCATTTCCTCAAGATCTTCATGGATGATTTTTCCATTTTTGGCTCTTCCTTTGATGAATGTTTATACCATTTATCTCTTGTCTTGGAAAGATGTAAAAAAATGAACCTGGTATTAAATTGGGAAAAGTGTCATTTTATGGTTCAAAAAGGGATTGAACTCGGGCATGTTATTTCAAGTAAAGGCATTGAAGTTGATAAAGTCAAGATTGATTTAATTTTTAGTCTTCCTCCACATAAAACAGTGAAGGAGATTAGGTCATTCTTAGGGCATGCAGGATTCTACAGGAGATTCATTAAGGATTTTAGCAAAATTTCTCGACCCTTGTGTAATTTATTAGCTAAGGATGTTGCATTTGACCTTAATGATGATTGGCGGGAAGCTTTGACAAGTTAAAGCATTTATTAACTTCTGCTCCAATCATCCAACCACCTAATTGGAGTTTACCTTTTGAGCTTATGTGTGATGCTTCTGATTATGCCGTTGGAGCTGTCTTAGGACAACGATTGAACAAATTGCCTTATGTCATTTATTATGCTAGTAGGACTCTAAATGATGCTCAACTAAACTACTATACCACTAAAAAAGAATTGTTGGCAATGGTATTTACTCTAGAAAAATTCAGATCATATCTCATAGGATCAAAGGTTATAGTGTTCTCAGATCATGCAGCATTAAAATATCTTCTTTCTAAAAAAGATGTTAAACCTCAATTGATTCGTTGGATCCTCTTGCTACAAGAATTCGACATTGAAATTTGGGATAAAAAGGGTTCCAAAATTGTGGTAGCCGACCATTTGTCTGGACTTGTCTTGGAATCCATAGTGGATCCTTTGCCAATGAACGAGTCTTTCCCAGATGAACAGCTTTTAGCTATTTCTCAATTACCTTGGTATGCGGATATTGTAAATTATCCCGTTACAAGGCAAGTTCCTTCTCATTGGACTAAACAAGATAAATTCAAATTTCTTGCTGAGGTTAAACAATTTTTTTGGGATGACCCATACTTATTCAAAATTTGTCCTGACCAGGTTATTAGCAGATGTGTGCCTGAGAGTGAGTTCCATAGTATAATCTCCTTTTGTCATGACCATGCATGTGGCGGTCATTTTGGTTCAAAGAAAAAAGCTACAAAAGTTTTACAAAGTGGATTTTATTGGCCTACGCTTTTTCGAGACACCCATGCCTTTTGTTCTACATGCGATAGATGCCAACGTACGGGTAATATTTTTCGCAGGAACATGATACCACTTACCAATATTCTTATTGTTAAGATATTTAATGTGTAGGGTATTGATTTCATGGGTCCATTTCCTCCATCATTTGGTTATATGTATATCCTTGTGGTTGTCGACTATGTCTCTAAGTGGATTGAAATACTGCCATGTAAAACGAATGATCACAAAGTTGTGGTCCGCTTCTTGAAAGAAAATATCTTTTCTCGTTTTGGTACTCCTTGGGCAATTATAAGTGATGGGGGTACTCATTTTTGCAATAAACAATTTGAATCTTTAATGAAGAAATATTCTATCACCCATAAAGTTGCAACACTATACCATCCACAAACAAGTGGTCAAGTAGAGGTTTCGAATCAGGAGATTAAATAAATTTTAGAGAAAACAGTTCGCCCTGATCGTAAGGATTGGTCGAAATGTTTGAATGATGCTCTTTGGGCATATCGTATAGCTTTCAAAACCCCGATTAGAATGTCCCCCTATAAGCTTGTCTTCGGAAAAGCATGTCACTTGCTTGTGAAATTAGAACATCATGCTTATTGGGTCATCAAAACCTTTAATTTTGACTTAAATAAGGCCAAATCGTACCGTAAACTTCAACTCAATGAGTTAGAAGAAATTCGAAGTGAGGCATATGAGAATGCAAAAATTTATAAAGACCAAACAAAATTTTTCCATGACCAATCAATTCTCTGCAAGACATTTGAACCAGACCAAAAAGTATTATTGTATAATTCCAGGATATGCTTCTTTCCTAGAAATCTCCGTTCGCAATGGTATAGTCCTTATTAGGTAGTAAAAGTATTTCCTCATGAAGTAGTTAAGATTAAAAATCTAAAGGACAGGAATATTTTCAAAGTAAATGGTCAATGGCTGAAACTTTATTTGGAGGATTTGGTTAATCAAGCTGTTGAGGAAGTTAATTTGGAGGACCTAGGTTATCAAGATTGATTAATTCATGGTCCATGGTTGTTTTCAGTGCTTGTTTGGCTGAAGACGTTAAACTGAGCACTCCTGGGAGGCAACCCAGCCTTTCATTTTAGTTTATTTTATTTTCTCTTTTTCCTAGTTAGTTAGTTCAATGTTTGTGGGTAACATTACTGCAAACCCTCACGAGACTACAACTCGTCTACTAGGGGCAACCTAGGGGTTTAAAAACTTGTTGCATACGCTAAATACAATAAAGAGCACCTGCGAAAGTGGTGTAGGTAAGATTTTATTTTTTTTATTTTTGTTTCACTTTAGTTGATTTCTCTTTTGTGCTAACCTGCTCTTACGCTGATATTTTTGGAAAAGCCTCTTGATTCTCCGTCTAGGTACTATCTTTCCATCACTCATCTTTTACTTTCGTTGTCCCATGTATGTTGCATGCTTATTTCTTTTACATTGAGGACAATGTAGATTTTAGGTTGGGGTAGGAGATTAGGTTACCTAATCAGTATTTTCTTGGTCTTGAGCAAGAATTGTGAAAAATTTTAATTTTTTCTGAAATTCTTATGAATTCAAAGTGATGTTGAAGGATAGTTGTGATTTTAACATTACACGATACATAATATTGATAATTTATGACTCTAGGATTCAGTATATGTTAAATTTTCCAGTTAAGTTTGAGTTGTTAACCCATGATTAGAAGCTTTAAACATTGATTGAGTCATGATTTCACATAACACATCTTGCTTACATATTGAATGATTAACTTGGTAATCACTAAGCATGAAAGGAAACAACCTGAAAAATAAAATTTTTAGCATCAGTTTATAAAGAAGAATTGAAAGGGTAAGTCACATAATCTTCACCATAGGTTTGCTCTCTATAGGTGTAGATTCGATCCCCCATGGTTGACATTTAGAAAAAGTTCGGCGACAAATCTTTACCATAGGTTTGCTCCCTATAAGTGAGGATTTGATTCCCCTCCTTGGCGTTACTGTTCATAAAGAAAATCAAATGCTAGTAGAATGAAAAGTTAATCTGTAAGGCAAGTGTGGGTTTCAGTTTTGGTTGTCATGAATTCTGTTGTTAATTACCAATGATAACATGAAATTGACAATTAAATCTCTTAATGATTGTAAGCCGAGATTACAATATACACTAATGGAACTCAATGTTTAGAATTGTACTAATGAATGGATTAATATTTTAAACTTGATAATAAAGTTTATTGTAAGCTTGATTCTAGGAGAAAATTCTGCTTACATGAATCTTAGAATTCTCGCATCTACACTATTTGTTCATAAGTCACTTAGGTTTACAGGAATTGCCCTTTTATTTCTAAAATTATTTTCGCATGTTTTGCTCGAGACTAGCAAAATGCTGGTTGGGGGTTGTGATGAGGGTTGAATATTGCATATCAGACTCCAATTATTGCTTGGATTTACAAACATGATACTATTTAATGGCCTATTTTAATTGTATTTTTGTTGCGGGATGTAATCAGGAGCGTAAACTAAAAAAGAGTATTAAAAGTATGGAATTAATGCGCAGAATTCACCAAAGCATGGGACGGACCCCAGGGGACCACGATTGAAGAATTTACATGCCAGGGGTCTGAGGAAATCAAGCCGTTCACATTAAAGAGGCTCAAAAGTCGTCCAAGATGCAAGATCACAAGATTTCAACCATCCATTTGGCTTGAAACTTCATACATGGCCTGAGGGCCATAAATTATCTATACATATCAAATTTCAACCCTCGGATGACTATGGAAGTGCCCCAATTGACAGATCAGCCCATAAACCGTTGATTATGGGTCCACCTACAATCTGGATATGCCTCAGCTTTGGACTCGACCAATTAAATGGGGAGACAAAATGAATAGATGGATTGGATTTCTTGTTTACATCGTGGTGGATCCCACATGTATAGCATGTGCATAAAGCACATGAGCGCTGGTTGTACACCGGACCGAAGAAATCGGTCAAAGTCGGTGTTGACCGACTCACACAAAAAAAGGAAATTTCTTTTTTTTTTAACAGCGTTAATTCTGTCCGGGATCGGTTGTTGTTGTGGGCCCCACCCATTGTCCATATGGATAATCCAAACCATTCATTAGATTCGTAGAGGCCCACTCACCAAGGCCTAGGTGACAGAATGGAATGAGATAGCGAAGATTGGTTTTTAACCATTCAAACAAAAGTTGGACGGTAGAACAGAAAATCATGTGGGCCGCATCAACAGACCGTAAAAATTGTGCATTCTTAACTGAAATTTCATCTTGAATCCAGTGGACAGCGTAGATCTTGCACTTGACACCAAGAATGGGCCCCACTAGTGCCATAGTGGAAGAGATCCTCATCCCTGTTTCGCATCCGGACGTGGCCCGACTTTTGCGGTCTGTGGTGTGGTCTTAATGATGATCAGACGATTGATTTGATCTGTCCATCGTGTAGGCCACTCAACAACATCCCAAGGGATGTTAATATTTTGGATGAAATGCAAGGAAGAGCGGAGTTGTGAGGCTTCAATTTTCACTGCGTAATGGTTATACATGCACCAACCTGTTGCTGCATAAGATATCCACCGACTCCAGCCTTTCCACCGCCCTTCCAGCAGTTATATAAGGAGGAAGATGTGAAGAGTCAGGGGGAGGGGGGGGAGCAGATCCACGCCAAAGGAGAAAGAGAAGAAAGAGAGAGAGAGAGAGAGAGAGAGAGAGAGAGAGAGAGAGAGAGAGAGAGAGAGAGAGAAGGGAGATGTTTTTTTTTATAAAAAAATTCTCCTTCTTTCTAATTGATTTTATGGATTACTAATTTCTTGTTTAGGGTGGAGATGAAGCTCCTAATTTAAATAACTCTTGTATGTGTTAATTTTATCTGAATTTAATTGGTTTGTTTCTTTCTCTAGTGTGCTTAACTGAAAACTCCGTACTTCTCCATTCTATAAGCTTAACCAAAGTCTAGATATGGATGTTGTTTGGAATCTTATTCTAGGTGCTTGTGTCTGACCATAAACAGGTTTCCTATAGAGAAAGAAATAGGAATTATATCTCTTTATGCCTGACCATAGATGGAAAGATGTGATCCTTATGCTTTAAGGGATTATACATTCTGTGTGCCCGACCAAGGACATAGAGTGTACTTTATTTATTTATATCAATCTAAATTAGGGTGAATCAACCAAGTAAAACAAGGGTCAGGATAATTAGGGGTGGATTCAAAAGTCCTAGTATTCTCCTTGATTGAATTTTTCGCATTGTTCTCAGTTATTTTTCATAGATTTTTGTTATTTCACTTAATTGTTAACAAAACTATTTGTCGAATTAGTTAAGAAGAATCGTAAATTTCGAATTGTGACAACCAATCCTCGTGGGAACGATCTCATAATACGTACAGTATCTACATCTGATTCATATAATTGTGACTTTAAAATCATTTAAATCAGATTGGTTTAAATAAAACATCAGTTGTCCATGTAAAGGACGTATTGCCTTGTGTAGGCATGGGTTGTCTTATATAGGCTCGTAGTTGTGTCCTTGTGTAGGACTTGTTACCTTGTGTAGGCACTTAAGGGAACCTTGTATAGGTCCCTTAGTTAACTTTATGTAGGTTGTGAAGGTTCATGGTTAACTTAATTTAAAACCATTGGATAGTGAAATCCGATACACTCTAGGAGAGAGTACGTCCATCGGGAGTAGAGTAGGCAAGTAGCCGAACCATTATATGACTGTGTTTGGGATTGCTCTTTGTACATTGATCTAACTATGCTTATGTCTATCAAATGATCATTATGATGCATGATTCCGCTAATGTATAAGTTTTAATACGAATCACATCCCACGCACTATCACATACATTATACTTATAGGCTTGTTCTTTATACGTAAATCTTGTGTAAGCCTATGTGATTTGGACCCTCTATTAGCTTGGAAGCCATAGAGTTACTTTGTCTTACTCTTTTGTTTAAAGTTAGGCATTGTTTGTTCTTATAAGAAAATAATTTTTAAAAAGTCCTACTTGCCCCCCTCTAGGACATTTGGACATACTTCATACTTCAGTAATAGTGGTTCTACCACAATTTTAGTGATTGGCCCAAGAATGAGTAGTTGGTCATGTTCATCGAGTCCCAGATAATGCTCTATCAGGGCTGTGTAGAATCCAGCAAGGCCAAAAAAGAAGTCAACCCTCAGTCATGACAACCTTATAGCGACTGTTTGCCCTCTTGAACCGCATGATATAGCTCTCACACAATTCCCCTGACTATTGTCAGAGTTGTGCGAGATCAGCCATAGTAATTTCTCTATACCTGGATAAGAATTGAGTGTGGAATTTCTCCTCCAACTCCTGCCAAGTGTGCGCTAAGTCTGATAGAAGATTTGAATACCAAGTGAAGGCCATTGCAGTCAGTGAGTGATCAAACAGTTGTAATTTATAGCAATTATTGTTGGACAATTCCCCAAACTGCATTGTGAATCGACCCACGTGCTTAATGGTCAACTGGCCGAGCTCACCCAAGAATAGGGTAAAATCCGACCGATAGTTTCTTGGCAACGGATGTTACCGGGCTATCCAGTCAGGGTATAGTTTCTTGGCAATGGATGTTACCAGGCTATCGACTTAGGGTAAGGTTTGTGGTACATGGGTATAATGTTGCGGCGGATCATTTGGCCAACGATCTCTTGGACCATTTGTACTATATGGTCACGATCCACCCACTGAGGTTCAAAGGTTGGTGGGTGATTTGGACCAAAGCGGTTAAGATTATCTTGAAATCTATGGGCCTACTGTGGATTAAACCCACCTGGCGGTCCATGATTCCTATTTTCAGGTAGAAAATTTCTACCTCTCGTTCAAGTCGCCTACCTTCCATAGGAGGTGGCACATTTCTCGCCTCCTGGGCAAGAACAGGGAGTGGATTATGTTGTATAGGCAGCATAGGCGGTACTAGGACCGCGTTGTCGACCAAGCTTCCATCGGCATTTTGTTGTATTGCCGACGGTGTTCGTTTAGTTATCAAAGCCACTAGTCGCTGCATGGCTTCAATCTGGCTAGCCACATATCGATTTATGCTCTCGGCCTGAGCACGGAATTGTTCCCATTAGGTTCTTGCATATTCTTGCACCTTCTGAATGCTCATCTAAAAATCCCAAAGGACAACAACCACATCATCTAGGAGCACAGTTCGAGACATGGACGGCCCTACCTGGTCTTCAGTGGTTGTTGTCAGGTTATTGTTCAGATTTGATGCCTCAGGGGGTGTTGGGACCGACACGTCCTCGCTTGCATAACTAGCAATATCACATGGGTAATTTAGAAATAGGGTCCCACCGAGCATACCAAAAAATTGTTCGACGTTGTTTTTTTGGGCTAGTGCAGGCGTGCCAAAATTGGAACTAAGGCTCCAATTCAAATCGAATAAAAATGACCCTGAGCGTCGAGGTAGGAAAACACAGTGTATGACCGAGATCTGATGAGATCGGTCGCCTATTCAGCCACTCGCTCGATGTGTAAATTGGATCAAGTGATATTCAGAGGGTGGGGTTCATCCTCTGATGATGGGTCACTCCTTTGCCTTATGTACGAAAAGACTTTTAAATATGGATTTAAATGAAAAGAGAGAAATTCTTATAGTCAGTCGCGCGGAGTGGCTAAAGAATGCTTCTCCAATGGATGATTTAAGTCCAACGTGCGAGCGTATACTCGGATTACAGCTAAAGTTACTAGCTTTTTTGATTAATATTACGGAATACACTAAGGAATGTAAATCAGTAAGCTTGGAAAGTAAAGATTATGTTAAGGAATGCAATTTACTGAACATGGAAAGTAACGGATTACACTAAGGAACGTAAATCGACAGAATTGAAAGGTAATTGAAAGATTGATTCGATTTGTTTGGTTTGGTATGAGACAATCTTTTTTTTTTGTTGAAATCCTTCATTATTTATAGCCTTAATCTATCTATTATGGATCCTTCCCATGTTTTGACAGTTACTGTAATTGCTCTCCACTACTTGACTTCTGGATACTTCCAATGTTCCGACTTCCTTTTCTTCTTCTTGCGCCACCTGTCATGCGATCAGTTGAACTCGGTCGCTTATCCCTCTACCGCTTCAATGATACACGGCACCGACTGATATGTCGTGGCTCCGCTTAATGAGAAATCTCCGTACATATCTACGGGCAGATCTCTGTGTGCAACAAGCGCATTTGTATAGATCACACGTAACTTGCTCTATTCTGATGCAACAGAGTATGACCGTAATGGGTTGAACAAGTGTAACTAACATAGGGTTAGGAAATAAAAATGAAAACCCCCAAATAAACGTAGATCACCTAGTAGAGATGCATCTAGGAGACTGGAATCTAAGAAAAGAAATATCTCTCAAAATTGATCTAGGTCCTACAACATTTACACCCATGTGGGTGGCGGAGAGGGATAGGTGATCCATAGAGATATATGATGATTTGTAGTTAAATATGAGGAATTGAGCCTCTATTTATTTGTCGAAACTATAGTTAAATATAAGGATTATAACCTCAATTTTTTTATTAGTTTAAGCTTGAAAGTTGCTTAATTTTGACATTATATGTTTTACCTTGGACTATCATTGGTTATTCCTATTTCAAATGGTATATCCTTTGAATGATCATAATAAGCATGCTCCTTATTTATTTAGCGAAAATATATGATGATTTGTAGTTAAATATGAGGAATTAAGCTTCCATTTATTTGTCAAAACTATAGTTAAATATAAGGATTATAACCTCAATTGTTTTGTTAGTTTAAGCTTGAAAGTTGCTTAATTTTGGCATTATATGTTTCAGCTTGGACTATCATTGGTTATTCCTATTTCAAATGGTATATCTTTTGAATGATCATAATAAGCATGCTCCTTATTTTTCGTGTTTATATGCACCTTATTCCCCCTGTTAATATGTTCCTTATAATTGGTAAATGCATGACTTATAGAGTGTTTCTAGAATATGTTTTTCTTGCTATATCTATTAAATTAACTCTTTGTCAAGTACTAATAAAAATTGAGAGAAATATCAAATCCCGCCAAAATAATAAATTCTATTTTAAATGATTTGTTTGTTATATGAAGGAATTGATGAAAATAATGGGAGCAAGTATAGGGGAGCATTACTATTGTTACATGTCATAGTGTATTTGAGTTGTAAATCTTTTATATTTGACATGTAATATTTTGAGTTGTTTTGGTATGTCATTGGTATAGACCATGACATTGTCTAGGTTAGTTTTTTGTCACATAATTGACAAAGGGAAGGATTATTAGTGCATTGACTTATGCACTTTGTTTGTCAATCACATGAGTCTATGTGTCATGTAGTAGGTTGAGCCCTTGGAAGCTGAAGACCAAAGATACAAGAAGACGTGGAGCATGATAAAGCAAAGAAGATGTAAATGAGGTGTCTTAGTGACCCTAACCTTAACCCAAAACAACCCTATACCTCTAAATGATCATGACTTAATAGGTAAACTTTGTTTTTATCATCATTTAGCCTTGGGAGCCTTATTGAAACATGATAAGATAAACTATAGAGGTCTTAAGCTACTAGAAATCAAACTACCAAAACCAACAGACTCATTAGTGTTTTTATCGAACCCAAGGGTTGACAACCCCAAGTGCAAGTCTCCGATGTAGTAATAACTCGGTGAGACCAAGGTTGATTCAGAAGAAAATAGTGAGAATACAGTTAGAAATAATCAAGTTGTCTATGTTTTTAATCCAGTAAAACAATTAATAAAAATGACTAAGGATCCATGAATCCCCAATCAATAGACTTTTAACTTAATTCGTGTTTTCAAGTTGATGACTTAACTAAAACTGGATTCCAATCCGTTTTAATCGAAAAATAATTAGTAATATCAACTATAAATATTCAATTAAAATTAAAATCAAGATAGGCTTGATCTCTAATGAAAATTTGGGTAATCAAATCGCATAGAATAGAAAGCATCCAATGTACCCGAAGACAACAATACATAATCAATTTTACAGATTGATTCCTTCTCCAATATAGGAATTCAATCACATCAAATAATAATTCAACATGAATAACTTAAATTTTCATTGAAAATGATTTAAATATCAAACATCCATTGAAAGGTTTCATCCATTGGCCTTAGTTAAGAGAATAGCCAAGCATGAATAACATCTTAAACAAAAACAAAAGAAAAACTAGAAAAAATAAGCTAGAACCGATGGATTGAAGAGAAATGACGATTTTGTAGAAACTCTACCACCCCTTGGTCTCTCTCCTAGGCCCTAATTCGTATCTATAATAGCTTAAAACACCTCCTTACATAGAGAAAATTTACACCGACTTTAAACCAACTTTAAAATTCCACACTTTTGTTACGCTTCGGTTACACTGACAATAACCTTCCGTCATACCAAATTTCACTTTGGTCGCACCGACTGGGTCTTTAGTTTACAGCCAAATTTTCTTAAAATTTCTCTAAACTCTATGTCTCTCTTTAATTGAACCGAACCCTCCTTCGGTAGGACCAAACATCACTTTGTTCGCACCTAAGTGTCTAACTAAATTAAGTTTGAATTTCACTTTTTCTTGTTGGACTGTTTTGTGCACTTTTGGTCGGACCGACCATACCTACCTTCAATAGGACCGAACAGTCTGTTATTTCTATTATTAGGCTGTGTAATTTTTAAGAGTTTTCTTCATCTTTAATGATTGGTTTCCTTAGATATTTGGCATGTGAATTCTTCAATATTACCCTCTAAACATCCAATTCTTCACTTGATCATTCTTTGAGCATTAATTATTCATTCTTAAGCATTATTTCATTTTTTATTTATGTTAATAAGTTAATTTAGCACTTGAGTTAATGGAAATTAATGCAATTAAGAGGATAAATATGTAATATTTAGTCTTGATCATGTGCTTAAGCAAAGCTCAGTAAATCGAGTTGATCGACCGAACATGGCCAAAAATGTTTAGCAAGCAACTAGCCTAAATATGATTTAGTTCGAGCGCTCAAGGCACGAACTCATTCGATCAAGGAATCTTCGATTCATCTCAAGCGATCGAACTCAATCGATCAAACATGGTCAAAACAGTCTAACGAGTTCACTAGATCATTTTTGGCCTAACTTGATTCGTTGAGGGCCAGGATCGATCGATCGAGCCTAGCTGATGAAGATCTGTTGGACCCTTTTTGTTATATATATTGCATTCAGATCTTTGGGCATATGATGATTTTTTAGTGAGTTTGGAGCCCTAGTGTATCCCAATACTTTCCAACACTTATAGGCTCTCACCTAAAGGGATTCAAGTCATCTTGCATGTGTGTAATCACTCTAATAAGCATTTCAAGATCTATATGAAAATAAAGATAGATACCAATCTAATAAAAAAAACTCTTGGTCTTCCAAACCTTTAAAATGCCCATGTAAATGAATCCCCATTTAAAAACTAATTAAGCCTTTAGTTATAAGAGATTCAACCAAACCACTCCCATTACCTTGGTAGTCTCATTGGAACATCAATTAAAAGGTAGCTAATTCAAGAAAGCGAAAAAAGACTGACTTCAATGATTGTGGGATTACAAGGGGAGTTGATTGGAACATGAGAGAACATCGATCAAGTAATACAAACATGACGCATCAAATGAGCTCAATCTAACAAGTGAGTTGTCATTTAGTGAGTCCATACTCTCCTTCCTTATATATGATAGAGGGTAATAGTGTGGGATCCTGGTCTTTTGTAACACCGCTTGTGTATACATGTGTCCCAATTCACACCGTTGATAGACCATTCACTGCACCTCAGTGCACCCAGCAACCCCACCCAAGTGATTTGTTCCGGATGACCTCGAGGCCTCTATCATGTGGACCGCATTGTCGTTACAATCGTAATGGTAAAAACCATGCATCAATCCAGTGCTCCGTTAGTGAGATATGACTCATCGAATCCATGACCTAAATTATGTATCCTATAACATAAGCAACATTTATCGTGTTAGGCCCATTAGACTTAGGCCCATGTGGGCTAAAGCCCACTTTCTATAACAAGAAAATTATCACAAGATAGGACAATCATTATATGACAAATAAGGAGCTAGCACATATAAGACAATGCACTATAAGATAAAATTGGATTCAACCCTAAAATCCATCATTAGTCATCTCCTCATGCCTTAGAAACTAATCATGGCCCCATGTCCACCTTATCCTACATATGCATCCAACGTATGTCTTGATTTGTGCAACATCACTTCAAACAACCAATTGCAACACTCCACTTTATCATTTACCATGCATCACCTACAACCTATAACCCTTATCCATCCATTAGTCAATGCATGCCTAAATTTCTTCCACCTTTGCTAATGCATACTCAGCACCATCCACCTCATCCATCCACTACCCATACCATATAAGACCTTCCACATCACTTTTAGAACCAATAAGATCTCATAAACTTGCCACATCATCTTGTGCCTCAACCCCCAATTTCCTATATAAGAGTAGGAGCTCTCTTACACTTATACTTTTGATACACTTAGAAATTTCTGAGATTTTAAGAGAAAGTAAGAGAGATTGGAGCCAAGGTGTGGCCCACCATCAATCCTAAAGAGAGTGGACCACACATCATCATCCAACCATCCATCCATTTGAGGTGAGTCTACACCCCCTCCTTCCATCCTCCTTAACCTCCTCTTTCTTTATTTCATATTTTTTTATGCATGTAGAACCCACTAGTGTGGAACCCCATGGGTTCATATATTACTGGCTATGGTGGTTAGCAAAGTAGCCCACGTCAGTATGGTCCACCATGATGAACATTATATCCACACCCTTCACAAGTAATCTCGTTTTTATATCTAGATAACAACTTGTAAAAATTATATAAAATCAACCATATTAACATCTGAGTTGAAACTTGGTAATAATATTAATCATAATATGATCTAACTTTGGACTAAATTTCGTAGCCATCTAATGGTCCAATGCCATTAACTTTACTAGGTTGATGTCCAGTAATACATAGAGGGTTCCGATTTTTCAAAAGGTGACTTATTTTTTATCCCTTTATTAATCCCAATAGAAAGATATATTCTGTTGTCTTCGTAGAAAATCAAAGTAGCTTTCCAATAGTATATAATATGCCTCAATCAGAGTTTGGTTGGCTAAGATCTTGGCCTTATACGAAAATGTATCTGGGAGCTTGTTGTGACCATTTGTGTGTGAGCCATATCCGTGATTCCAACGGTCAGATGTAATTAATATTTTTTCTTAACTTAAGATAGTTAATAATCATATGTACAGTCCCTATGGTCATATTATTTCATAATAGAATTTGAGAAAATTTGAACCAACAGATACTTCCATAAGGATAAACCTTGAATTGCTATGTATGGTTTAGATGGATCCAAGGATCTATATGGTTAGAAACCTATATATGACATAAATGATGTATTCTCAAACCATCCATTGGCTCGAATTTTCCAACAGAGAATCTGATTATAGAGATTTGATCAAGATATTTCATGTGCTACTTGTATGTTGTATGTATGTTGTCCACAACATTCATCCTCTTATTGTGGGCCCACTTGGTAGTGGGACCACTTTTGATTTATGTATTTTATTAGTTCATTCAATCTAGACAACCATGTGTATTGATGTGTCTCTTATATATGCTTTGCTAGCGTGTGGGCCCCAGTTACCATTCTATCTATTTCTTTTCCTTTACACTTCATGTTTACTAAAAATGTTCAAGTACTTAACTGTATTGCATGTAGACATCTTTAACACCTTGTGGTGAGCCTCACACTCTGTAGTTAAGGGTCCTGCTTTGGGGGATGTTTAATCCTTATATAAGTGAGTTGGGATGTCCCACCTTTTAGGAATGACCCCCAAGTGTTTGGAAATTGGGCCCTAAGTTGTGACAGACTCCATTGCTGAAAATTGTCAGATTATTTTTGTGTTTTGTACCAACTTTGAGCCTTTGTAGTGGACCCCACACACGAGATATGAGAAGGCCACCACTTGAAACCTTTAAGCTATATCAATGAATAGAGAAATTATATTTTACTTGGGCTAAATCAGACCCCACATGATCAGTGAGTAGATCCTAAAATGGAGCAAGGCACAGTTGTGCAGAAAATTAAAATACATATGTTTAGCCCTATACTAAATATTATGTGTGCACAACCAGTTAGTCACAGCTTATAATTTTTCAAATACATATATAGTATTACTAAGGGCACCTAACGGCACACTGAAAGGTGGTCCCTTGTGATCATGAGACATACTCAAAATCATGCCAAAACTAATTATGCACCGTGTTTCCTACACATTTCCTCAAGTACCTGTATTTGGGACATCACTGTAAATTATATACACACAACCAATGAGGCTCACCTTATATCTTTTAAAGCCCATACATATACACCCAACCAATGAGGCTCCCCTTATACCTTCTAAAGCCCATACATATACACCCAACCAATGAGGCTCACCTTATACCTTTTGAAGCTCATACATATACACCCAACCAATGAGGCTCGTCTTATACCTTTTAAAGCTCATACATATACACTCAACCAATGTGACTCGCCTTATTCCTAAAGACCATACATAGGGCTATTAGATGGATCCTTCCTTTCACCATATGTGGGTCCCACATGATCATAAAGCTAAATTGAAGATGGCCAGAAACCAACATTGTACAAAAAATCTGTTTGATGTAAAATTTGTGGGGCCACATCAGTGGGGTCCACCATCTTCCCAAAGCATTTAATGCAGCATCTAAACTCTGAAAAATAACTCTCAGATGTTGTTGGGCTCAAAACCTTAAGCCAGCCATCTCGTATGGGCTTTACCTTTCATGTACTGAGGTCCACCTAGCAAGTTTTGTAAATGGGTGTAATATAACTATAAAAATATTTAGTGGACAAATCTTGCTGTCCAAATATTCTCTTAAGATATAGGTGGCCTTGAGCTCATCTAAATGATGCAACCTTAAGGTTCAAGTGGGCCCAACACTAAAAGAAAATGTTAGGGAGTGAGAAGCCCACAATGGTAACCTTCTTCGAGCCCGTTGGGCAGCCCATTGCCTACTGGGTAGCGTGCCTTGCACACTACCTCTAGTCAAGTGGACCATGCTTAATGAGGCCTATTTTAGAATGCATATACTAGATAATTGAGCTTTTTCTTAATTTTTTGTGTATGCGACTAGTGGGCCTAATATGATGTATGACATAAAAGATGTTAGCATGTTATCCTTTATGTTTGAGATTATATATTATTTCTAGTTGATGGTGGAATGTGTAGGCCCACTTAATTGTGGAATTAGATCCACACCATGGTTGGAAGTTTATGCCATTGAGTTGGCCTATTGGTTCACCAAGTGGGACTCACACTTGACCTATACAACCCCATGTCTTGCATGTAGTCCAAGGTCAATGTGAAACTCACACTACGTGGGACACACCTAGTGATGGTTGAGATGATGATAGATGTGTGGTAACATGATAATGATGATGGTGAATTGTTGGTTGAAATGCTAGATATGATTTAATAGATGGTGAATTATGATATATGCATTGATGATGGATGAGTAATTATTTGTGGTACTCATGACATTTTTTATGTTAATCATGAAGTGAAAATGATCCTCGTGGTAATGATGATGATATTATGTATGCATGTGTGTGCATGATGATAAATCATGCTATTTGACCACCATGTTGATATCCAAGTGATAATAATGCACGTACGGATTGTCGTGATGATAACATGAATAACATAACCATGTTTTACTTGATGCATAGATGATGATAAATAAATGATGTTGGCGAATGTAAAGATAACCTCATGCATAATAGATAACTAATGCCTAGGGCATGTATAATAGTGATGATGATGGCCATGATATTGATGATGCATATGAATCCTTATATATTGTGTACTCCGTGCACGTACTTGCATGATGTAGGTTGTAACGATGAATTTGATATTAAATGATGTTTATGACAATGATGATGCATGTGAGAACTTGTGAGAACTTGTGTACCACCATAACCTATGCACATACCATGTGAGCCCTAGTGGCCATTTGTTAAGTATTCACAAGAGGTACAGGTCCTCAGTGTGCTATTGAAGACACATAAACGTAGGGACATTTGCATAACATTAGCTATTCTTGTGTTGGGCTTAGTACCTTGGGCTTATGAAAGCCTACTTACCCATGGAACTTGGGATGTAAGATGGTTACAAGTAACCGATGGATGAGAGGCCAAGTGAGCCCACTTCCATGGTCAAGAGAAGTGTGTTTGATTATTATTAGTTTGTTGGTCTACTTGGCCAATTGTCACTATTGTTAGGTAAAGCCCATGAGGGCATGAGATGATTATGATATGTGATGTGATGTATGGTAAATGCATGTGATATGTTGTGATATGTGGATGATGTGTAATGTGTAGCCCACACACAATGTTTATGGCACGTGTTATGTAGCCAATATGTGATGGATACGACATGCATCATGTAGCCTATACAAATGGCTGGGTCTCATAAGACCAAATTATAGATTGATGATTAAATCTTAGTTGGGCCCAAGTTAAGGCTCATTGCTTATGGATACTAAGGCCATGATCCGGCCGTATCAAGAAAGGATTAAGTGGGTAGATGAACATTCCCATGGACAATGGGCTATCACTTGAGGGTCCATTGTCGAGTATCTATGTGTTGTACCTTGGCAATTTGATTTATCCTGCCATTGTTATGTTGGTATCAACCTGATTGTTTGATACATATGGTTGATTTGTGAGCATCCATTTTATATGCATGCATGAACACATCATGAAATTGGAGCCCTTATGTTATTCCATATGCCTGGACGAGATCCAAAGGAATTAAGGGATTTTGGATATTAATTTGATTTGAGCCCTCGTGCTGGTCCATGTGATTGAATGAGATACATTGATGTACTATATTTGGGCCCTCGTGTTGGTCCATATAATTATTCGGGGCCCTTGTGTTAGCCCTTATGCTTGGATGAAAGTTGAGAGGAGTTGAGGCATATACATGTCATTATGATTATATACTTGATTGTGGGCTTTCATGGATGACATATTTCATGAGCGGATGTTTTATATGGTGGCCATGTGATGGCTAGTTTGGTGAGATGATTGTGTTGAAGCCTTGTGATTGCCCAAGTATTGATATTGTTGAAAAGTTTTGAGAAGGGTGAGCTATGACCACCCCGGGCTTAGATCCCGATATTGGAGATGCCTATTCTCTAATGAACCTGCTAAGATTGGTTTATCGGGTCCTCTTCCGTCGTATGTCGAGTGGGGGTGAGCACAGTATGATAGGTGCAAGAGTACTTTCCACTGTTGAGACCAAAAAGGGAAGAGGTGTGACGAGCTTATCTACCGTCGTGTGCCGAGTCGAGGTGGGTGGTATTCCGACTGCTGAGGCCAGGTAGGGCGAAACAAATCAGGGTCCCCCATTGTTAAGCCAATGGCTAGATTGGTAGGGATCGACACACCCAATACTTTGCCTTTTCAAAAATGTTGTCTCACTCTTACGTGAGGATAGTGGTTTACCCGTGTGTGGTACGTTTGTGATTTTCGGTGGAGATGTACTAGCAGATGATGACGGATGTTGTCCTACTCTTATGTGAATATGGTAGATTATCCCCATGTGGTATGTTCATGGTTCCTAGTGGAAATGTATTATTTGTTATGGAGACAAACTCACAGAAATGAGGGATGTTCAACATTTAACTCATGCATTCATTCATCCACTATTCACTCGGGCTAGTGGTGCGCAAATAAATCATTATGTGCACCTTCGCAATAGCTACAATTTCGTTTAGGTATGGGACTAACCTGAGATAAAGAGTTTACCACATTCAAATCAGGTATGGGACTGGTTTGGATAAAGTCCCTTGTGATGAGCCCCATGGCTTGCGATACAGCACACTATCATCCCGACTCCACACACCAGCTTTGTTATCCCTTCTCCATCGTATGTCATATACTAGAATATGAAATTTGATTATCTTGTATATGATCATTAACTATTCTCATGATTCATGGTCGCTAGTCAAGTAGCATGTCTAACATTGATGTCATGTTCATAATAACCTGTATAGTTATACAACATGCTTGGTTGATAACTTACTCACCTATGATAATATGCTTGGTTGATAATATGCCTATTGTTGTTTTGGATGTCTTTACGGGAGCGCTCTAATAAGCCGTGTTTTACTCCCGGCATGCAGTAGACTCACGAGATATGGTTTGCTCATACAAATGACTTATGCTTTTTTAAGATGCATATAAGAGTTGTTTGAGTTTGCTATTGTTTCCTTCATTACCGTTGAGCTGGTGCACCATATTATATGTGATATGTTGAATAGGTTCGTCTCTTCGATATGCATTGATACCATGCGCAAAATGTGTAACCGCCTAATCAGATTAACCATTCAGAGAAAAAAAATCTATGTCGTGAGCTAAGTTTGGTATTAGAAAATTCGCTAACTGTTTACCAAGTTCGGTAAGTGGCGAGGGAGTTGCTCTGACCCGAGTTTGGGACTTGGGAAGTAGTACCTGGGTTCCAAATTTGGAGCGTGGCAAAGAGTTTGTGAGCCAAACTCAAATAGGTTCTTGCATTGGACCTAGGCTCTTGTGTAGGGCTGAATACACGGAACATGGGTATGTACGTATTAGTCTCCGTGGGAGCCTCCAACGGGAGTAAACGTAGGTCCTTGAACTATGACTAATGTGAACTATGACTAATGTTGCTGGTTAGCCAATAGAAAACTACCTAATGTCACTTGCGGGAGCCTCCAACTAGAGTGTACACTAGGTAAGTCTTTATGTATGCCAACGAAATGAGTGTATACATGATTAGTCCTTGAGTAGGCCACCGACACGGGTGATTACGTGGGAAGTATTTGTGTAGGACTATAAAAGTTATAGGTGAACTTAATTTAAAACCATCAATAGTGAATACCGGTATACTCTGGAAGAGTGCATCACCGAGAGTTGAGTAAGGAAGCTGAACCAATAATAAATGCTTGATTGTGAATTGCGTATATTCTTATTCATGCGCATGTGTTTTATTAATTATATCATATGAATACTTGAGTTGAATTGTATGTTAGGCACATAATTTGTAATGCACACATAAACTAACTATCAATTATAAACTAGTTGCATACTTTGCATATATTTAATAGCCTATGCGATTGAATCCTCTATTAGCTTGGAAGCCTTAGAGTTAATTACCTTATTTTAATTAATAAATTAATTTAAGTTATGCAATTATTTTTTTAATTGGCATAAATTTTTATTAGCCCTAATCACCACCCCTTTAGGACATATCCTTCATTCTATAGCTCTGCCCAAGCTTCCACGTATATGCCAAGGCTCACCACCACACACAATTTCAGACACGACATAGGCACTCTATTTTACCAAGAAAATCCTCATAGCAGGCCTTTCGAGTGAGTGGAAAGTAGATCCTAGTTGCAAAATCTAGGTTTTGAGAGTTTCTCCCACCGCAAATAAATGCCTAGGTTTGATGTTGTAAAAAGCCTCTAGTATTACGTTTCTACGTGTTTTCCCCCTGAATCTTGAATGAGTCACTCAAAAGGTGCTTTGCACAGAGTTCGTCTAGTATGGTCCAGTTTGTAACAGCCAGGCCCACCGTCCTGTGATCCAAATGTTTATTGCCACACTTTGAATAGCCAAGCATTTAAATAAATAAACAAATAACAAAACAAAACCAAAAAAAGAAGAAGATTGAATCATCCAATTCTATTATCCAGCAAATGGACAATTCATCATCGTCATCATATAAATAATTATCTAAGAAACAAACAGCAACAGTCCACTGGATCCTTACTCTTGCTCCAGTGGTAGACTCTCAGGAGTTTCAACACCCGGTCAAGGGTTCGAGCATCCATAGGTGGTGAAATCCCACTACGGCATAAGTGTGTGGGGGTGTGTGTGCGTTTGTTAAGATAAATAAATAAATAAACAGCAAGTCCACGGACCATTACAAGTTCACATCTCACCTCACCTATCTGTATTTCGTAAGCCACCAACTAAGCATCAGATTACAGGATACAAGCAGTAGTGCCCAAAAATTAAAACCATCCATATCACTGAAACATACCCCCCACGTCCAGAAGAATTCTGCACACAAGTGAACTACAAGTGGGACCATGGAAACCTTTTTTCTTTTTTCATTTTCTTTCTTAAAATTACAGGATCCCCAACCCAGGGATTTTGGCCAGGATGTCCATCTACCTCAGGTTGACGGCTTGGACAAGTGGATCCCATGATTCAGTTATCCGGACTATTGGTACCCTATCCACCGGCATGCAGCAATTTTTTCAACTGAATGTGAAATTAAGGACCTCAATAGTATCTCTACTAACTGTCCATTTGCAAGCCACAAACTGGAAAGACAAGATGGTTCCAAAGGAAGAAAAAGAAAAGGGAAAGGAAAAGAAAAGAGAAACCGTTGAGTGGATGAGCATCTACAGTGCGGCCCCAGTAACCAATGATCTAGATCAACAACCATCAGTCCACTTCTACAAACCATAGGATTGTCCACCTATTCCTTGATTCCACTGAAGGCAAAAATGTGAAAACTCATTTGATGAACTCAGTAAAGCCGCTTCAAAGACCGAGGAACTTAAATCAAAGGCGAAAGCCAGAAGCATTTCTATTTTTCTCACACAGAATTGAGTGGTATGTTTTCCACACACGCAAGTTGAGAGAGGGGAGTCGCACGTAGGGGAAAAGAAAACAAAACGACTCCTGAGCATTCACAGTCACTTGTATAGGGCAAAAAAAGCAGCAGCAGAGAAGGAAAAAAAAAAAAAGGAACTAACCAATTGCATATCTCGCCTCAAATTCCAAGAGCTCTACACAAAAAATACCTCAAACTGCTACCTCTGAGGTGCTCCTGTAAGTATGGGCCCATTGTTGAACAATGACCCATACTTACCCAATGGTGGAATGCTTTGGGAACGCCCCTGGAACCGTGGGTCCCTAAGTGAATGTTTCCTCATCTTACCATCATCTGCCACTGTCATGCTTCCTTGCTGGTTCCTCTCATCAGATAACAGAGAGGAGTAAGAACACAACATATGCTCGTCGTTTGTTTTTAGGAAGAGATTGAGATTCTGAGAGTACTTATCTGCTGGATTGCCTGGCAATGGCAGCTCCTCCTCATCATCTGACCAGTAACCGTTTTCTTGTCCGTCACGCATGGCAAGATCCTCATACTCCTCGTCGGACTTTGTGGACTCCTCATCAACAGATCCCTCAATCTTCCAACAGAAGCATTGGAATCAGTATCCCATTGTGTCCAAAATAAATCCAAAAAGGAAACAGCTGAGAACAAGTAAATCCAATTAAAAAATAAAACTTTGAAATATCCCGACAGGGGATAGGGAAACAACATTAAAGATGAAACGGTATCTTATCTAATCATGAGTATAATCTGAGAGAAAAGGACATTGTGCTATAGCTTTCTAGTTACAGCCTCACAGGCACTCAATCTCCATGTGTGGTCCACACATGTACACAACATTTGGATTGTTCATCTATCGCGTCCAACATGGATGGGGCATGCCCCAAAACTACCACCAACCACATTATACTAGTTACTGATTGTAGAATTTCGGAAGATTTTTGAAGATCAGAAGAAGGCAGTTGGTAAAACACAACCATAATTTGCCATTGAATGGGCAGAAAGCGTCCAATCAGTGGCTTGACCACTGGATCAGTCTAACCTCTGGTACATATGATCCATACTACGGTCCAACAGACGAACAGCCTGGATCCCGTATGTCATGTATGGAGATTTGAGTGCTTGGTAACTTGGAAACTATCATTTACCATTGGATCCTTTCCCAGAATTTAACTGACTTTTTGCTAAGCTGCACATGTCCGCGTGTCCACTTGTGTGCAGCATCATGCCTATATATATATATATATATATATATATATATATATATATATATATATATATATATTTACACGGACAAAAAAAAAAAAAGGTGCTCACTTATACTTTTTCTCTACAGTTGCACGAAGCATGAAGCGAAGCAGCAACAAATTTGGTTGCAGGAGCAAGGAAGCGTCTCTTTCAAAAATGTAGACTAGGTAGAAAGGAGGAGCCGGAGTGACAGTCAAAAGCAGGAGCAGCACCTAGTTAAGTCCATGTGACTAAGGTTGCACCTGGGTTAGGACATAGGCTACAAAGAGTGTTGACTATCAGGAGTTGGATGCAGTCAAGTGGTAATTGAGCACAATTTTGCCAAGTGTCTAAGAATACCCAAGTTGGCACTCTGAATATAATGGGGTTCGGATTTAGGCACTGATCAATGCACAGCTACATGGTCAGATTCACAGACATAGCAGTTGCATGGTTAGGGTTATAAATGGGGCCCAAAGAAGAAGACAATTGTCACAACTCCACTTCATGAGAGTACATAGAATTCTTAGCTACATGACTCTTCCAACAAGGATCGACTCATGCTTTGAATCGCACTTCAGACTTGCACCCCCCCCCCTAGCTGTTTATCCTCGATAGCATTTTGATTAGATGCTTCCCATCTCCCACACCCAAATCTGTTGCCGCTTAGCTTCACACTTCGTGCAACTATAACATAGATCATGAAGGATGAAAAGAAAAGCAAAAGGGCCCCTTCAAATGGGATGCCTTCTGAGCAAAGGCATTAGGATGTTGTAGACCAGACCCCTTTAAGGTGTTTATGGAACACCATCATGTTCAAGGATGCACAGCCCATGGCCTGGAGGTAGCAATATTACCGGCACGACACTTGGGGTTAACCCCACGGCCCAGTAGTGGAACACCATTATGTTTCAGGGCTTCTATAGTCAAGGACCTGATAATGATATTCTTATTCATATCCAGAGAGATGGAAATGGTTTGCACCCTAATACATATGCTCTGATTAGAGCTTCTGACATACAAGAACGGCCATGTGTTCTCAGTTGGGTGCAGAGACTGCATCTCTGATGTGAGTCTGAGTGTGTTAACACTACGATTAATGATGTGCAATGTTTTGCACTCTGTTCCGTTCTGGTTAGAAACATGGTGTAGGCACAGTTATGTTGTTAGGAGTGTAAAGGGTTTGCACCCTAACTGATGACTCATGGTTAGAGAATGCAGAACAAGATGTTCACTGAGGACAGATGCATCCCTGCAGTCATTCCCGTACAAGGTTAAGGAGAGACCTGTTGCAATTCATAAGCAAGCAGACCTTCTCCCTAGCATTTTACACCATCATGTTCTTGGTTGGCCACAAGGAAATATCCCCTATTTTTTAAAAAGAGACTCTTATCAGCAAAAACACCATTATGCCTATTTATTGTAATGAGGGGTTCTCCTTTGTGAAGAGGACATGGCTTGGATTCTACCATGGATCCCTTTTACTCCATTGAGGAATTTTGCAGGGAAAGATGCTACTCCAAGCACAGTAAAAAATATACAGAGAGGGGACCTATTTGTGTCAAGAAGACGCCGTTTGTGATCTCTTCAGAGGATGCTCTAATTGCATCACAGCTGAAAACAGATAGTTGTCCCCTAAATAATGGAAAACAATTATGCATGTCTTTTCTGAAATGTTAAACTGCGTAATCATGAGTCTTTTAGTATCTCCTAAAGTTCCACTAAGAAATTCCATCATTCTCCTAGACTTCCTCCAATGTTTCACTCATACTGCAGTACATTACGTGACACATGCTATATTTTCAAACGTTACCCATGGTACTTGTCTCCCCAAGGTGTGATACATAGTGGGATATCAAATCATAAAACATCGAAGATAATGGAGCCTCTAAAGAATGAGGTCCACCCATATTGCAACACCTGAGTCGTTTATGGTGGATTGCCAGGCTGCGGCCTCTACTAGGTACTAGGAGAGAAGTCTCCCTTAACCAGGAAAGATTTCATTGCATGGGCATGTCATAGGGAAGGGTATTTCTCTCTTTGGATCGTGCAAATCCAACCAAGAAGGGACACTGGTGTCTTCATTTTCCCTAACACGGTAGGCCAGGGATCTTCAGGTTCCTACTCAACAACATGTTCATAGTAGGCTCAAGTCATATGGGCGGTTCCCAGTTAAAACCAGTGTTTTTAGTAGCACCCGTAGCGTAGCGATTTCACAATGTAGTGTAGCAAATAGCGTTTTTCCCTTGTAGCGTGCGCTACAGGGGTCGTAGCGTACACTACGGATAGGTAGCGTGTAGCGCAGGTAGCGTGCGCTACCTGTTTGGTATTTTTTTATTTTTTTTTTCAGTGCAAGAAATAGTGGTGAACAAACACCCCAAGCCAAACTTAAGTTAAAAAAGAAAAAACCTAATTCGAAAGGGCTTCCACCCCCAAACCGAAGCAACTGACGCAGCTGCTCTCCCCACCCTTCCATTTGGAGACCAAAAATCCTCTCACAAGCCCAATCCGACGCTGCCGACAATGCTCCTCTCCCCACCCTTCGATGTTGAGGTCGAAAATCTGCTGCCAGGCACAAACCGATGTTGCTGACGTTGCTCCTCTCCCCACTTTTCAATCTTGAGTTGGAAAAACTACTTCCAGACGCAAACTGATCGCTGTGGAGCTTCAACATTTGCAGTTTTCACTGATTCAATCTCATCTTGAGACAAAAGTAGGTACGCTCCTTCCCTTCTTTTTTTTTTGAATTTTTTCGATGTACAATGAAAATAACTTGGTATTTTCAGTTTTTTCCTCATTTTTTCCCTTTTAAAATGCTAGTTACTAACGGTTTTTTGTTCTTTATACTTTTTTTTTCTATGGTATGACCCAAGTGGGCCCCACTGAGGCGCGTGAAGGGGTGGAATGTGCATTATTTTCTATAGTATGGCCCACGTGGGGCCCACTGAAGTGCATGAAGGGGTGGGATGTGCATTATTTTCTATGGTGTGGCCCACGTGGGGCCCACTGAGGTGCATGAAGGTGTGGATTTGCATTATTTTCTATGGTGGGCCCACTGTGGTGTTCGTATGAGTGTAAGTGGTGTGCATATGTTTATTTTTGTGATTCACTAATTTATTTGTGACATTTGTATTGTACTTAATGCTCTTAACTTTGGGATTTTTATTTTGAAGAATGTGACATTTATATATTTTGCTTTTTTCTTACTATTTAATATTTATCATATATATATATATATATATATATATATATATATATATATATATATATATATATATATATATATATATATATATATATATATATCTTAAAATTAAAAAACAGAAGTATTGTGTAGCTTACGCTAAACGGTACGGAGGGTTGAACGCTACGCAACATGCTACCGCTATTTAAAACACTGGTTAAAACAAGCAAGCACACCTTCCTAAGGGTTGTTAATTACTCGGGGGCCACATGAAGCTGCTGTACTTTTGGAGTGGAGTGAGTAGAGGCCCTGTCATGATGCCATATAAGCTGGGTTGTCAACTTTGCACTAATCAGGGAATGCCCCCTTTTTTGGCGGCAAAGGTGCTCTAATACAGACTGGAGGTTCTCGGCCTCTGCCATTAGGGATGGCAAAGGGCAAGTTTGACCGGTCGGCACAACACGATATGGCCCAAAGGTCCAAGCAGGGGGAAAAA
Organism: Magnolia kwangsiensis; assembly: GCA_037074715.1. Classification (NCBI taxonomy): domain Eukaryota; kingdom Viridiplantae; phylum Streptophyta; class Magnoliopsida; order Magnoliales; family Magnoliaceae; genus Magnolia; species Magnolia kwangsiensis. The sequence goes on from CM073579.1 coordinate 59,137,592, forward strand.
AAGGTTATGCTTTGAGCACCTAGCCCAAAATTTTGATCTAATCCCTATTCACTGGTTCCCATTATGAATGTTCCAGGTGGCCACACATGCACCAAGAAATAGACATCTAGAAAATGAAAACAAACAGCCTACATCCAAGATGCATGTATTGGCTAACTAATGATTGAAACAACATATTTGTATAACAAAATATATAAATATATATTCAGTTAGGCCTGGCTACGCTAGACGGGTCGGGGTAAAATTACCCAAGCCCAAGCACATGCCAAAAATTTATCAGGCCTTACATAACCAGGGCCGAACCTGGCCTGTCCAATAGGTCCAAGCCCAGTCAACAGTTGGGCTGGGTCAAGCAGCAGTGGCCCACTGCCACCCCTATCTACCACGTGTGAAAGGCTACAGACCTTCCTAGATTATCAGTTGAGTGGAAGCTCGATAAGAGCTAAGCGTGCACAGTATAGGAACAAGTAACTGCCTCTTTTCCACCGTTACTGCTAACGCCATTGCACCCAAGAGGATCCCAGACACTCCATGTCTGAGAAACCTTTCTAAAGTAGACCTAAAAGCATTTGCCCACACTAAATCCACCAGTGTAGATTTTATGACCATATAACATTAAAAAAACTACAAGGTGGATGCTGCTAGCACAAAAAGTAAGGGGGTGCAGTGGATTCTACTGCACATGATTAAAGGTGAAGTGAGAAAAAGAAATCCCGCATCGAAGTAAAAGAGGGGGATCCCTTGCGGAAAGTAAGACAGAGAGAACCTCTCTTAGGAGTGGCAACAAGGTATTGTGTATCAGTAACAGTGGCTGTAACAGTCACCACCATTACTGATACAAGCATCGGCCATAACGACCGTCCTCGTAACGATTGAAAAGTTTCTTTTGCCCGAAAATTCTGAAAAAAAAAAAATAATAAAATAAAATAATAATCTAGAAAATCCAAAATAATGTAAATATTCCAAATATGTATTTATTTTTTGTTTTGAACATGTTTATGATAGTGTAATGGTCTACTCTTTGGTGAGAGTGTTGTATCGGGCCGTCTAGTGAATTTGTGAATGAATGTTTACACATCACAATTAAGCATTAAAACTATAAATAAAAAAAGAGGTATAAATACTACTTTTTAATTTATTTTTTTTAAAAGGCCCTCGGAGCTTCTATTTGCTCAAATCACTTCAATCTATGGTTTTAATCTAATCTTAAAAATTATAGTAACAGTGGTCGAAATCTGTTGCAACATGTAGGAGAGTTTTTGGAATAAGAAAAGTAAAAAAAAAAAAATGTGGAGAAAAATGGATTTAAATAGAAAATAAGTGGCCATATGCCCCGTAACGGCCGATACGGTCCCAAAAAAACCAATTGCCTCGTTTCACCCCCATATCGCGTAACGGTCATGGCCATTACTTATACGTATCAGCCTTTATGGGTGTATCATAACGGATATGGAATACCTTGAGTGGCAATGCATCGGGTCGAGTGGGATTGGGTTCCACTCATAACAAGGATGGGTCCAATCCAAAGACAACCCATTCATTAAACGGGTAGAAAATCTCAATCCTAGACAAATACATCCATAAATGGATCACCCCAAACCCAAACCACCTAACACATTTAAAAAGTATAAACATATTTTATATATATACACACACACACACACACACACATACACAGAAACGCTCACCTGCGAACCAGTTCGTACATACTACATACAAACTTTTTTGAGAACTCATCATATCTGATGAGTCTCGAAAATCTAAACGGTCCACATGAAGCAGAACCTCATGAAACCCCCTGGTATGAATTTTTACTTTGATCCAAAACTTCGGTGGGCCATGAAAAATGCAATAGTTTCTTCCCTTGATTTGAATTTCTCTTTGCTATGGCCCACTAGAATCTTAGATCAAGGTGAAAATTGACCCCTTATGGTTTCATGGGATTCCGCATCTTATGGACCGTTCAGATTCGACACCCATGACATGTGTGCAAAGGTGCGCACGTGCGTAGGTGAGCATGCCTCTCTCTCTCTCTCTCTCTCTCTCTCTCTCTCTCTCTCTCTCTCTCTCTCTCTCTATATATATATATATATATATATATATATATATTAATTTTGTATTAAAAAATATATAAATATATAAAATTAGTATAAAAGCAAACCCCTGCTATAATCCAAATTACAACCATGAATATAATCTAAATCAATAAGCTCAAAGTCACCCATCATGAGTGGAGTACAAAAGTAACATAGTGTAACACCTAATAATCCATCCTATGACTTGATCATATTCATAACCCATTAGGTCCAGCCCAGCAATCCTGAACTCAAAATTGTTTTTGGGTTGACAAAACAAAACCTAAACCCAACCCATATGGGAAATGGGTCGACACAAACCCTGACTTTCTGGATTCAGATTCAAGTCTAGTGAGCTGTCCGGTCAAATTTTATCCCCTCTTTAATTTTAAGCGTAGAGAAATGAAATGGAGAGAGAAGGCCGACAATAGCAATGGAATTTCCCACCTTGAAGAAGTGTCAGTTGGTCATAGTGGTGGATTGGGTCAAGTAGGGGAGTTTCCATACCCGACGCAGTTAATCATCATATCTAGTGTTGACACTGGAAGAATCCTTTTCCAAGTCAAGACCAATTATGAGCAATGAATAAAGGTCAAATGAACTTAGAACAAGGCAAACTCGAACCCATTAGAAAGATCACTGATAATCCTACCCCCCGTGCTCGACGTGTTGTTTGTCCCATTTGCCCCTACATGCATTGCATTGCCGTCTCTGATGGCTAGTCTTGTAGCTAGAGCTCGTCCAAGCTTATGGATGCCGTCAAGACAATGAGAGACGCTACTGGATTTCTCACCTTCGGAAGACCTTAAAACAACCAAGTAAATGAGTTGCTTGTGCACGTTATGGGCACTACCTGCACAATCTATGTCACTGTGCCTATTCCCTCCCTACGCACGCTATGTCACTATGCCTGTGCACAACTTGGGCCCTTGCCTCCCGTGCCAACTCATCCCGATGGCATCTTGGGTACATGTATTAGACGTTGGTCTACTAGATTGCTGAGGGTATTTACGAGGTGCTCGACTCGCTTTTCCAGGATAAAGACCTATTAAGCTCGTCAATTCATTCCAAACTACATGATTCTCAGGCCAGATAGTCGCCTTCTTCTCAAATCATTCGATGAGTCACGTCAGGCTACGAGAGACCTCGATAGCAAAAGCCAATGCTTCAGAACACTTTCTAGTTCATAAGTCACTGCTTCAAAGCACTCTTTCTTTGTCCACTCGCGCATCGTCTTCAACCACACAAACGACCTCTATCACTTTATGGTCTCATGAGCCACCTTCATACATCATTACACATACCACATGTCATGCACTCATGCTCATGTTGATGCAGGACATAAAAATTAAATATGATATGCAAGATCTCAGGCTTTAGATTATACTAATTCAGAAACAATCACATAAAATTCCACATCCAACACAAAAGTTCAAACTTCGAGCAAGGGGAATCTGTGTAGGTCCAGGCCAACACAGGCTAGGGCTGGATTAGTAAAATTATGGACCAAACAATACTCAAAGGGAAGTAAAAAATCATCCACACATGCACAGCAATCAGTCCCTAATCTAAGGGATTCACTAATTCCAATTCGTAGAACCCTAGGGTAAGAAAAGAGGCAAATAAATTGAAAGTAATGCAATCTACGGTTAGGGTTAGGGATAGCAGGTATGAGAGGAGTAAAATAGGTGGAAATCTGAACCTAAAGATAGTCCCCACGCGCGGACAGCAGGTCAAGCCTGTCACACGTGCTCAGGGGTTTGGCCACACGTGCGAGGGGGCGCCGAACGCGGAAAGTGTCTCCTTGGCTCTAGTCGGCCAAGGGAGGGCTTCCAAACCCCCAAGTTTCGCATCGATCGGATGCATGGTCTATACGTGGTGCTCCACCGAAGTTTCAGCTCTCCTGTAAGGCCAGAATCTAGAATTCTGCTGTAAAGAGGAAAACTATTGCAATAAAGGACAAATTTGAAGCGCGGATGGTGGTAGTAGATGAGAAATAGAGATGGTAGAGGATGATGGCGAATCGAGATTGTTGTGACTTCGCACCACTATAGTTAGCCCTTCGATGAAGGGGGGCTTCACACCCAATTGGATTTCCACAACTCAAGAACTCGGAGGAGTAGAAAAACGAAGAATTTTTATTAAGCTTCAATGAGAAAAAAAAAACCTACAAGGGGTGCCTATTTATAGTAAAACTCTATACCCCAAAACTCGTGCCATGTGCGCAACCTATTACTTAGCGATGAAGTAAACAAAAATAAAAACTAATCAAAGAAATATAAACCGTCCATGATACTTTAAATAACATTAATAAGCAAAACCTAAAATATGAGATTAATCAGACTAGTGGCCCACGATCATGAGATCCTATGATGGGCTTTACTTGACTATCAAGCTCACTCCAACAAACCAAAACTCCATCTTCTAGCTAGAAGGCCCTCCCTGGACATCGTCATCAATTCAGATCGACGGTAGGGTCCTCCTTCTGCTTGCGTACGTGCGTAGGGGGCGGCGTGCATGTGCATGTGCGCGTGATGTCCCCATCACATGTGCATCCCACCTCATGTCATCATCTATAGCCAGTGTTTGAAATATCAGTATCGTGCTGTGTATCGCACATTTGGGATATAGATACGTATCGGTTATCGCACGAGATATATCGTTTGTATCAGGTAATTTATCGCACTTTTTGGGAAACAAGGGGAAACATTGGGAAAATGGTTGAATTTTTCAACAAACTTCCGGGATTGTTTAAAAAGACCTTAATACGCACTTTTAAATCATAACATATCAAAAAAGAATGTGCACATAATATGTTTCCTTTGTATAAGGCCCTAAGTTATGCATTGTCTAACTGAACTAATGCAAATATATTTAAATTGAATGCATGGCATTTATAAATGTATCAAGATATATATGAAAACACAACCAATTCATTGAAAAGCAAAAGAGGTAAAATTTGAGAAATATACATATCAATGATGTGGACTGGTTGTGGCCTAGACCCACAAAGAGTTGCGCAGTGGCTCGTAATCATCATCTCCATCTCGACGAGGCTGAGAATAGTACTGCTTCTCCACAAATCGACAAAACTGTGCCCAGGTCATAACAGAGTAGTACCAATTAATATATACCCTGACATAACGCTGATACTCATCTTCTCCGAACTGAACCAATACGTCCATTCGCGGGTACTGCATAATCGTCACAGTCTATGACTGATATGGATTTAGGAAAGGCATATATGAAGCTCCTGGGTATCCATACTACTACTCATATTACTGCCTATATGCAGAAGTGAACTCTTGACCATAGTTAAAAAACGATGTTCCGTAACTACTGGAGTCGGTCGTCGCATATCCACTAAGTCCATATCCATACCCATACTGTGGCACAGAACTCAAGCTACTCTCATGTGTTTGTGAACCATATCCATGTTGTGGATTGGAACTCGAGTTCCCCTCCCTCGTCCGCGATCCAAATCTAGAGCAACCTCACTTGTCATGAATGCATGTCCCTAATGCATTTTGCCAGTAGCTCCTCAAAATCTGAAAGCTTCTGAGCCTATTTTTTTTTCTTCTATAGCATTTGACGCTTATGTCTTATTTACAATAAGATAGGGCCGTAGTTCTCCTGGACGAGAAGCATGGTCAGGGTTCCAGTGAAAGGGCTAAGAGGCCTCTGAAACTGACTCCCACCCTTGCCGCTACCATCCCCGTCGTCATCATCACTATTGTCATCAGAGTCATCATCACCCTCATTGTTGTTATCACCATCATCGAACCCACCCCCCACATCACTCTCTGACTCAATCTTGGTGTCAAACAATGTCTCCATGCCACGTATCCCGTGTGATGGTCATTGTCGCGGGCTGCCCTCCGAACTCCTCATCAATGGGCCAAATGCCTCATCAAGAGACCTCTGTTACTCCACATGTGCATCAACATCAATCAATTGTTTCGCTGCCTCTACCGCAACATGAGGCTCTGGTCACCCATCTGAAGTATCCAAGTCATTTGACTTAACCCACTGGTAAACTAAGTTCTCTTCATCCTCAACATATGCATGTTGTCCGACGATCATCAAGTCCAGTGGATATTTCTGTGCTTTTCTTCTTCTAAGAGCATGAAGCAACCTCTCTTAGTTTCATAGCTTCATATTGTAATGAAAATACACTAGCTTTTGAAGCCTCTCATACCCTAGTCTATTGTGCTTATTTGTGTGGATGATGGAGAATGTACTCCAATTCCTTTCACGGGGTAACGAGAAGACCGTCTGCTCAAGCACACAGACTAGGAGTGCACATTGAACCAGTAGAACCGTGGAACCGGACCAGAACCGACCAAACGGTCCGGTTTGGTCCAGTTTTAGAGTGTGTCGGTTCCGGTTCTGGTTCCAAAAATCAAAGAACCAATTACATCGATTCGATTCTCAGTTTGGGGGAATGTAGAACCAAACCGTAGATCCGAACTGTGAAACCAAACCAGGAACTGAACCAGGAATCAAACTGTTAATGGCATATAGCAACAAGGGTAAGTATGGAATGGTTGTAATGAAGATAAGGGAATGTAAGTGAGGCACATATTTACCTCACTACCGAAAGTGTCTTTCCCTATACAGTTAAGGAATAAGTGATTGTACACCTCATGTACAACTCTCTTCAACGAACTATCTTCGTAGAGATTCCGGCTGTAGTCGCATTTGGGATTCAAGAAATACGCTGAAAACCAACATTACACATCAGTACAACAATCGTTTATTATTGAATTTAGACTATATATATATATATATATATATATATATATATATATATGTACTTCTCTCCATTTCATTTCCCAACAATTGTCTATTATTCCATGCATCCACTTAAATGCATTAGTGGCTTTAACCTTGATGGCCTCTTTTATAAGCTGTATAGACAGATACAATGACCCCATCGACGGATTTGTTTCATTGTCCACCATCCTCAACACCACATAAATGGGCTCTAGATTACCCACCACACTATGCGCGCGATCCCAGAACATATTTATTAACATAGGCTCCTTGATTCTCCAGATTACCCTCTTCACCCTCTTTTTCCATTCTTCGTAGTCATGAGAGGCGAAAAGCTCTCGTAACCACTGTTTCTATTTGATGAGGTTACTTAAAAGCGATATAATTTATGGCGAACCACTTCGCCCAGGGTTCACTATATCCTCAACACGCACCTCACACAATTCGCGACTAATAATTTTGTGTGGTTGTATATGAAATTTGTGATGAACCATGCGTCAATAATAACAGTCTTCACCGACGGCCTATCCCCAATCGCCTCTAGTATGAGATCAATGCAATGGGCTGCACGGGGGGTCCAATACAAATGATATTTGTCCCGAATATCTTTCCTCAAGGGCATAGGCCTCCCAAAAGGTAACGGAGGCGTGCAAAGGTTTCCTCGGGCTGACGAAGACTTTGAAAAATGTACTCCCATTGTTTGTAACAAATTGCACAATATTTCTCCTCCCAACATTGTGCACACATTGTCTATTAGTTTGTAAATGTAATTCGCATTTAATCTTATTACTTGCATTTTCAGACTTTATGAACACTGCTCATCCCCTACAATAGACCATAAAATTTATGACCGATATCTTCATTGGTCCAATCCAACTGCCATACATGATGGTGCGATCGCACATCTCCCATGACTGCTTATATGAATCCAAGTATGTCTTCATCTCTGCATATTCATCATTCAAATACTTCCCTATGATCTCAAAGGGCGTGAGCAGCTGCACGCCCTCACCCCCACACTACACTTCACTTGTCATATTCTTGAAGTGCGGGCTTTCTGCAGCATTTATGGGGATTTGATTGTGCGTGTGTGTGTGTGTGTATATATGTAAAACTTCGCTATAAACTTCCCTACTTTCTTCCTCACATCCTCTCTACTAAACAGCTCCTTTAATTTCTTTTGTGTCCCTCCCGCCTCAAAACATCATTTGATCTTAAGGTAGATTCGGCACCCACATGCTACTGCTCCTACCCATACCTTATAACCCCCCTTGCCTACTACCCTCCCCTCCACCACCCCTAAAACTCCCCCCTGCTTCACTACCCCTCCCCCTACTCCACTCCCCCAACCACATTCATGGGTAGACCCCTCAAATCTAAGCCTACTTGTGTCCCACCTCCTCTCTTGATCCCTCCCACTCATCCCATAGGGACCAAGGTGTCCTGTATCGGTATCAGTTGGCGTAACGGTGCCCTCCGAAACTGATACGGATACGGGGGCGTAACGGCCCATAACGGTGCAAAAAAAATTTTTTTGCCAAAAAAATATGGATTAAATCTGGAATATTCTAAGCATTCCAAATATGCATTCATTTATAAATTGGAACATGTTTATGGTGGTGTAACGGTCCACTCTTTGGTCAGAAGTTGTATCGGACTGTCTGATGAATTTATGAACCAGATAACCTGAATTTGACTACAAAATTCATATATTTAATTTTCTAACTATCTACTATCAATGATAGATATATTAGAATGAATGTAATATGAAAATATCTTACATTTAGGTGTTTGCAATTATTTTTTAGGGCCAAAATTCATGCGTGAATAGAAAAAAATATTAAAAAATAAAATAAAATGGCACCCCAAATATGTAAAATGCACATTAACATGTTCTACTATGATTAACACATCACATGGCATCATTAAAATAGCAAAAGAATCATTAAAAAATGATTTTTCGAATTTTCAAAAAAAGGGCCAAAATAAATGCGTAAATAAAAAAAAAATATAAATGGCACCCCAAATCTGTAAAACGCACATTAACATGTTTTACTATGATTAACACATCATATGACATCATTAAAACAGCAAAAGAATCATTAAAAAATGATTTTTCGAATTTTTTAAAAAAGGGCCAAAATAAATGCGTAAATAGAAAAAAGTATTTAAAAAAATATAAAATGGCACCCCAAATCTATAAAATGCACATTAACATGTTCTGCTATGGTTAATATATCAAATGGCATGATTAAAACAACAAAACAACTATTAAAAATTGATTTTTCAAATTTTAAAAAAAGGGGCCAAAATTCATGCGTAAATAGAAAAAAAATATAAAATGGCACCCCAAATCTGTAAAATGCACATTAACATGTTCTGCTATGATTAACACATCATATGGCATCATTAAAACAGCAAAAGAATCATTAAAAAATGATTTTTCAAATTTTCAGAAAAAGGGCCAAAATAAATGCATAAATAGAAAAAACTATAAAATGGCACCCAAAATCTATAAAATGCACATTAACATGTTCTACTATGATTAACACATCAAATGGCATGATTAAAACAGCAATACAACCATTAAAAATTGATTTTTCGAATTTTAAAAAAATGGGCCAAAATTCATGTGTAAATAGAAAAAAATATATAAAAAATATATATATTAAATGACACCTCAAATATGTAAAATGCACATTAACATGTTGTACTATGATTAACACATCATATGGTATGATTAAAACAACAAAACATATTAAAAAAAAGTATAAATACCTATTTTTGACGAATTCCTGAAAAATGGCCCACCGAGCTTTGATTCAAAAAAATCTATAATATAATGTGTTTTTATCTCAAATACCCAGTCAAGATCGGTCGAAATTAGTATTGGAAGCAAGAGGTTTCAAAAAAACAGCAAAAACAAAGCTTAAAATAGAAAAAGGTCGATACGAGCCTGTAACGGCCCGTAACGGCCGATATGGGTACAAAAAAACGTATCGGCCGATACGGCCCCGAAACGTGTAACGGTCACCACCGTTTCCATTACGTATCGGCCAATACATAACCGATTTGGCATTCCATGATAGGGACTGTTGAACTGCGCCTCTTTATTCGGGATCATCATCATCGTCGAGATCTACTACATCCTCATCACCTACATATGGTGGTCGCCCTAATCTCCCTCTCGTGCATGTCGTTCATCTTGTCTTCACATTTTTTTTCAATATATCCCTCATATCTGCTTGCACATCATATGGGCACTTAGGGCAATCCACAACACTGTGATACCCTCCCGCTAAATGCTACAAGCGGGTTACCCCTCCCTTGACACATGGCCACATAAATTACATATACTCCCGAATCAATTATTGGGAGTGGGTCGACTGTACCGCCACCCTATATTAGGTTGTCTCCTTCCTCTTCCTCCCGACATATTTTATCTGTAAAAGAACATTATGTTAAAACTTGTTTAAGGCCCTCCTTAATGCATGTGCTGTATAGCCATGTCGCCCATTCATTTTGCCAAATCATTTTAAGGAACGGTCCTAAAAATGAAAATTATCCAAATCTCAGGTGGACCACACAATAGGAATTTCCACTATTAAAAACTTCTTGGGGCCCACAAAAGTTTTGGATGGCGTGAAAAATAGATGGATGGTGTAAAATTACCGAGGAAATAGATGGATGGCGTGGATAAAAACACAAACAACATGGTGAGGCCATAAAGCACTGTCTGATAGGCAGTAAGCAATTCAAGACAAAAACACATGCAATATATAGTAAGACACCAAAATTGGATAGTCTCATGCATCAATATGTAGAAAGAATTAGGAAATCAATAATATTCATGATGTTGGTATTATTCTAAGTTGTAGGAAACTTATCACTATGGAAATTTTCCAAGTCATCCTCCATTTTCTACTATTTCCATCAAATCAACGGTCTATATCGTCATCGATGGGCCCCACCCATACTGAATTCGTGGGTGGCTGCAAATTGTACATCTGGTTTGGCCCATTTATTCAAGTAGCCATTTTCTTAGGAGTTATTTGATACTCTGGACATGTAATGCTTGATACTCACATACTTAAAATGGTACATGTGGCATATACAAAATCAAATTAAACTACTGAAATTACGTCAACCACCACAATTAATTAATATTAAAAGCTTAGATTGGTTGAAAACAAAAATTATTACCTCTAATTAGTAGACAGTTGTTAAAATAAGACCATTAGACACAATTACTATTGTCATGTGGACCCCACTTTGATGTATCAGTTGTAAATATACACCGTCCATCCTTCTCACCAACTCATTTTAAGGCATGGGATCAAAAATGAAGTAGATCCAATTCTCCCATGGAACACACCACAAGAAACAATGGAAGCATGATGGACATTTAATCCTCCCTATTTCAAGTTGTGCAGCCCACTTGAGCTTTGGATTTGCCTGATTTTTGGGCTCATGACCTAATATGAAAAAAATGGATAGACAAAGTGGATTTTTCACAAACATCATGGTGGGCCCGACCACAAGCCAAATAGGACCGTTCGTCTTAAGCCGGGAGGGATGTGATTAGCAAGTAGACACTGGATTTTTGAGCTTTGCAAGTAGACACTGGATGGTCCATTTTCCCAAATAATTTTAGAGCACGATCTAAAAAATGAGGCAAATTCAAATCTCATGTGGACCAAATCATAGGAAACAGTGGTCATTCAATCACAACTTTTTTCTTGTTGTGTGGTCCACTTGAGATTTGGATTTACCTCATTTTCAAGACCATGCCCTAAAATATCTGAAAAAATAGATAAATGGCATGGATATAGCCCATACATCATGGTGGGGCCCACATAGCATCATGCAGCAGCAGCGTCAGTGCACAATCCGCATCCGTCTAGGGGTAGTACCCACTCCGTGCATAGAGCCTCTATCCGCACCGTACAAAGACCGGTGATGTGGGTGGGACCTTGACTGCAGCCCCCACCATTATGTATGTGTTGTATCAACACCGTTCATCCATTTGGAGAGATTATTTTAGGGTGGGAACCAAAGAATGAGGCCGATTCAAAATTCAAGTAGACCCTACCACAAAACACAACAAGGATAGTGACGCCCACTGTTGAAACTTGAAACCATTTATGGGGTCCACTTGAGCTTTGGATTTGACTCATTCCGTCTCATGACCTAAAATAATCTCTCCAAATGGACGGATGAAATGGATATACAACACATACATCAATGTGGGCCCCATTGTAAGTGTCGCACCAACTTAGGTGCAACCAAGTTGTACCGAATCCACTCTCCATTAACTTAAGGGAAGCAGATTAGGTGAGACCTTGGATCCACCGAAGTGGGTGGGACCCCTGACTGTGGGGGCTATGATGTATGTGGCTACATCCACCCACACCATCCATATGTATTGAAAGCTCATTTTAGGGAATGATTCAAAAATCGAAGCAAATCCAAATCTCAGGTGGACCAAAATAAAGGAAACAGTGGTAATCAACCATTAAAAACTTCTCGTGGGCCACAAAAGTTTCAAATTAATCTAATATTTGTGTGGTCTCTTCATCCAGATCTTTGTGACCTTATCAACAGGTTGGATGGAAAATAAACATTTCGGTAGCTCCCATAAAGTTTTTAATGGTGGAGATTCAATCACTACCGGTTCCTATAGTGTATGGCCCACATAAGATTTGGATATGCTTCATTTTTGGGATCATATCCTAAAATGATCTTTCAAAACTGTTGAACGGTGTGGATTTAAGACGCATACATCACTGTGAACCCCAAAATCAAGGTCCCACCCACCTCGGTGGATTCAGGGTCTCACTTAATCGGTTCCTCTTTTACAGAATGCGTCCCAACAAATGTAAAGACGAACGGTCCTGTCACAAGTTCTATGGGGTCCACCTTGGTGTATATGTTTTATCCAGGCCGTCCATTTGTTTTTTCATATCATTTAAGGACATTATTCCAAAAATTAAGCATATCCAAATCTTGGTTGGACCACACTAGAAAAAAGTGGTGAATGACCATTAAAAGCATTTTATAGGCCACACAAGTTTTAGGTTAAGGTAATCTTCGTATATTCCCTTCATCCCGTTTTGTTTGTCCCTTGTGTACTTGTTAATGCTTTATGAATATCTATGAAATATCCCAAACAAACATTACCTACATATAGATCTAAAACATGATCAACATCTAGATTTAAACCTAGGCCCAACCCACCTAATAGTCAAGTCTAGATCTCAACCCAAGACTTGATCTCTGACATATAGACTTGTATTGTAGTTGTGAGAAGACTTTTAAGGCATCTCTTCACTAAAGATCAAGGTATTAAAAAATGATTACATAACAATCATTACAAGATGAAAACAGCTTGGGCTGTTACAGTCTGTGCCAACAATTTGGACCTTTACGAGCTTGTAACGGTCACCATTAAGCCTCTACAAGTCTGCCTTTGGCAGCTATTTCGTAATTTTTCCCCATTTCTCCTCTACATTTTGACATTTTTGCTTCTTAGGACCAATTTAACTAAATTTGTGCAATCTTGAAGATTATAACACTATTTAAGTCCCTTTTGAATAGTCGAAGATCCGAGGCCAAATTTGGAGAGAATAAAAAAAGTAGGTAAATTTTATTTCTTTCCTTTTCTTCTTTTTTTTTTTTCTTACTACAAATTTATTAATTCAACATTATATTAACAAAGCAACCAAATCTTGCTAGATTTATTTTCGATTTAGCCATGTTTGCATAATTTTTTAAGTTATTTGCATTTTTGTTGGTTTCTATATAATTTCCAACAATTAAAAAAAAAAAATCCAAGATTATTTTTTTGGGGTAAAATATTTAGATTGTAGATTGTTTAAATACAAGTATAGAATTTAGATATACACATGATGTACTAAATCAGTATTCTTCAGTTCTTTTTCTATTTTTTGATATTTTATGTAATTTCGAGTCTTTTTTAGAATGAATAATGTCATATTTATTTTTTTATTTTTTTATTCTCAATTTCTTGAGGGGATAAGGGTCAAATGCTTAAGGATGTGCATTAGTGGGATGAATACCAAGGGTTGCAAGAATTTTGGGTCTTTTTTGGACCTAGAAGCATTTGAGTCCCAAATTTGCCCAACATGATCAACTCAATTTCAATTTTAATTTTTCTTCAAATTTCTTGATGTAAATGGTGTCAAAGGGTTAGGGATATACATTAGTGGGATGAGTTCCACGGATTGCATCAATTTCAGGCATTCAAGTGGTTCTAAATCAGCCCTAAACATCCGAATTTAATTTTTTATTTTTTTCTCAAATTTTTAGAGATAAATGGTGTCAAATGATTAAGGATATGCATTAGTGGAATGATTTCTATAAATTGCATGAATTTCGAGCCGTTTTAGGAGCATTCAAGTGGTCCCATATTGGCCCGACACTATCCATCCAAATTTAATTTTTAACTTTTTCCTGGAGTTTCTTGGTGGTGACATTGTGGTTGAACAACTGTAGGCATCATAGTTTTCTTTATGGATGTGACATGGTGAGTAATGCTTTTGTATTTATGTTTATCATTCAACATCAAATTTTCACTTATGAGTTCACTTCATACTTCATGCATTAACATTTTATGGACTTCTAAGGTATAATATAGTTTTTGCAGTAAAATAGTTATATAAATATAAATATATAATTATCTCATCATTAGATTCATGAGCCTTTGAGCTTATTTCTATTAAATCATTGATATTAGATACTTTAAAAATTAAATGTAGGAGTTTTGAAGCCAATTTAAGCCTTTTAGGTTAATGAAATCATCACACAACCCGAGACAACATTCTTACCAAAGAATGACCTGTTACACCATCATAAACATGTTCATGACCATAAAAAATATATATTTGAAATCCTCTCTTTTTAAAAAAAAAAATTATGTTTTCACGTTATTTTCTTTAAAAAATAAAAATAAAACGACTTTCACGGCCTGCAACGTAATGATTGAACAGTCTACCATTACCATTATTGAATACCTTGCTAGAAATAGATCAACAAGAGACCTTATATGTTGAAGGATAAGCTTCTGGTTTCCACACAATCTAAGGACAAATCATAGGTATGATATCGACCATTGGTTTGTAATTTGGAAATTTGATGTCACCTAAATGATGTAGATCCTAATTATTGCCACATAAAGCCCCAATTTTGACTTTTTATTTTTATTTTTGATTTTCTTTTCCATCCAGATTCGTTAGAATCCGATCCAACAGGGACTCATCGTAAAAAATAAATAAATAATAATAAGAAGAAGAAGAATAAAGGAGGTTCTCGGGAGATATAGATATAGAAATATGCAACATTTCTATTATAGATTTTCATTATTCTATATATTAATACATAAGAAGGAAGGGAACATGAAATTCTTTTCATTTTCCCAATTCTATTCCACGGAAGGAAGAATTCACTCTTTTCTACTCTTTATTTTATAGTGGGTTCCTGATTTCTAATCATCAATAGGGGTAGGATAAAAAAATCTGGAGAAAAAAAAAAAAAAAAAAAAAGTAATTATCCAAAACTTCTGATTCTAACTATAGAACTCATGTCACCAAAGAAGACTTTGATTGCGATGAACTAAAGTTCACTACAAATAACTAAGCATAGTACTAGTGCTCTACTTTAATTTTGAATCAAGGGAAAGAAACCGTGTAGCTGAAATAACTCACTCAGAACACCTTTTAAAGGGTTATGTGGTACGATTGGATCAAATAAGCCCTCATGGAATGAATACTCAGCCGCTTGTGAACCCTCGGGTACTGTCTTATTCAATGTTTGTTCAATTACTCTTTTACCCACAAATGCAATGTAGGCATTGGGTTCAGTAACAATGATATCTCCCAACATACCGAAATTGGCTGTCACTCCACCGGTTGTAGATGTAAGGATTGATACATAGAATAACTTTTTATTTAATTGATAATCATATAAAGCAGAAGATATTTTACCATTTGCATCAAGCTTCCTTCTTGCATGCATGCTTCCCCAAAAGCACGCACCATAATAATAGGTAAAGATCTATTAGTAGCATACCCAATCAAACGAGTGATTTTCTCACCTACTACGGATCCCATACTACCTCCCATGAACTCAAAATCTATAACCCCCATTGCTATGGGAATACCGCTTAGTTGACCTACGCCTGTTTGAACAGCCTCAGTTAAACCTGTCTTTCTTTGATACGAATCGATACGCTCTCTATCAGGCTCCTCTTCCGAGTGAAATTCAATGGGGTATGATATCGACACAATCTAAGGACAAATCATAGGTATGATATCGACCATTGGTTTGTAATTTGGAAATTTGATGTTGCCTAAATGATGTAGATCCTAATTACACCAACATAAAGCCCCAATTTTGACTTTTTTATTTTTGATTTTCTCTCTCTCTCTCTCTCTCTCCCCCCCCCCCCCCCAAAAAAATCACCATTGACACTTCCAACAATTGGCAAACAACCTAATGGCACTTCTGGTGCCCAAGATTTTACCCATGGCTCTTCCAGTGGATACACCGTTGCTCTTCTGGTGGCTTTAGATGTTCCGACAGCAACGAAAAAAACAAGTTCAACTATAAGGCCAACCAAGGTAACGAAGTCTGGTCCATATGCTCAGCACAAAGAAAGGTACGACCCATACACCCAGCATAAACGAAAAACACATCAGGTCAAAAGGCCCAATACGATGAAGACACATTGTTGAAGGTGTACAGAAGAGATGACATCAAAGATTGTTCTTGAAAGCAGACAAAAGAGAACAAATGTACAGAAATCGATGCATTCTCGAAAAACTAAAACAAGAACCACAATTTCCCCTCTTTTTTAATGGAAAAGAAGAGATTAGAGCTACAACTGTGGGGCCAGAGAAGACAACATGGGTTTGGAGGTATTGCAAGATGGGCGTAGGAGTGATTGCAGGATCTGAAGGTGTCCAATATTTCCTACACCTAGTGTTTGAAATATCAGTATCGCATTACGTATCGCATTACGTATCGTATCCTTGGGATATAAAAACATATCGGTTATTGCACGGGATATATTGTTTGTATCGGGTAATTTATCGCACTTTTTGGGAAACATTGGGGAAATGGTTGATTTTTTTAATGAAACTTCAAGAATTGTTAAAAAATTACACGATTTTACACACTCTTAAATCATAACATCTTTTTAAAAAAAGTGCACATAATAGGTTTCCATTGTATAGGAGCTATGCACTGTCTGATTGAATTAATGAAACTATATTCAAATTGAATGCATAAACTTTACGTGTATGTGATGATCATTTCATCAACACTTCTAAATACTTAGCGCCTGTTTGGCCAGGTAGATTAAGAGGGATTAGGAGGGATGGGATGGTAAAATCCCGGGATATGCTAAACGAGCCAAACAAACAGAATGAACTTGTCCCGGGATATTGAAAACCCTTGGATCTTAAACCAATCCACTGACATCACCATCATTACCTTAAAATTGATCCCATCCTTCCTAATCCCATTCAATCATGCCTGGGGCATGTTTGGTTGGACGGATTGGAAGGGATTGGAAGGTAAAATCCCGGGATATGCCGGGCATGCCAAACAGACTCAGTGAACTTGTCCTGGGGTATAGCGATCCCATGGATCTTAAAGCAATCCACTGACACCACGATCATTACCTTAAAATCCATTTCATCCCTCCTAATCCCATGGGATCCGTCCGGCCAAACAGGCCCTTAGAAATTAATCTCAATTGACAGGTAGCTTAAGGGAAATTTCGAAAAAAAATAATATTTTAATAATTTTTATTTTCCGTTTATTAACTAGGACTTAACAAATCAGTAAATCAACTCTCATACATGCTTGACTTCATGTTTGGAGTGCAACATTGTAAGAAATTTGGGAGAAATTGGGAAAATTTTGAATTTTTCACAATTTTACACAAATTGGACTATCTACACTCAAATTTCGAAATTAGAGTGTATGTGATAATCATTTCATCAAATACTCATAAATACTTTGAAATTAGTCTCAATTGACAGCTGGTTGAAAGAAATTTTATATAAAAAAAAAAAATGGTGAAAATGAAGAACTAATGGATATCGAAATCAAAGCTCCCAACTCCATGATTTTTCATGCAAAACATGAAGAACAAATGGATTTGTAACCATTTAACACTGATTTAACATAATTTCAACAAAGAGAGAGAGAGAGAGAGAGAGAGTGGGAATTGAAAATGCTCACAAGATCAAACATGTGGGGATATATCGGCACTACCTATGTGTGTATCGTATCGCACAGGTGGGATACAAGATTTATCGACCAATATCATCGATATTTAAAACATTGCTTACTCCCACAAATGAAATAGAAGAAAGGAGGGGGAGGGAAAGGGGGCAGGCATCGCCTAATATGCTGGAATATCGATGGCAACAATGGATTCCAGCAGCAATAATAATGGGTTTGGATAATTGGGGTATTAATTTATCATAAACAAGCGATGGAAATGGTTGTTATGGCGACCATGGTGTGCCAAATCGGTTACGTATCGGCCGTATCGGCCGATACGTAACGGAAACGGTGGTGACCGTTACACGTTACGGGGTCGTATCGGCCGATACGGTTTTTTGTAGCCGTATCGGCCGATACGGGCCCGATACGGGGCGTATCGGCCGATACGCCCCCGTATCGGCCGTTACGGGCCCGTTACGGGCCGTTACAGGCCCGTAACAGGCCCGTATCAACCTTTTTCCATTTTAAGCTTTATTTTTGCTGTTTTTTTGAAACCTCTTGCTTCCAAACTGTTTCTTACTCCTTTTACTACTAATTTCGACCAACTTTGGCTGAGTATTTGAGATAAAAACACATTATATTATGAATTTTCTTGAATCAAAGCTCGATGGGCCATTTTTCAGAAATTTGTCAAAAATATGTATTTATATATTTTTAATACGTTTTGTTGTTTTAATCATACCATATGATGTGTTAATCATAGTAAAACATGTTAATGTGCATTTTACAGATTTTGGGTGTCATTTAATATATTTTTTATATTTTTTTCTATTTACGCATGAATTTTGGCCCCTTTTTTTAAAATTTGAAAAATCAATTTTTAATGGTTGTATTGTTGTTTTAATTATGCCATTTGATGTGTTAATCATAGTAGGACATGTTAATGTGCATTTTACAGATTTTGGGTGCCATTTTATATTTTTTTTTTTTTTTTTTTCTATTTACGCATTTATTTTGGCCCTTTTTTTGAAAATTCGAAAAATCATTTTTTAATGATTCTTTTGCTGTTTTAATGATGCTATATGATGTGTTAATCATAGTAGAACATGTTAATGTGCATTTTACAGATTTGGGGTACCATTTTATATATATTTTTATATTTTTTTCTATTTACGCATGAATTTTGGCCCTTTTTTTTTAAATTCGAAAAATCAATTTTTAATAGTTGTTTTGTTGTTTTAATCATGCCATATGATGTGTTAATTATAGTAGAACATGTTAATGTGCATTTTATAGATTTGGGGTGCCATTTTATATTTTTTTTTATATTTTTTTCTATTTACGCATTTATTTTGGCCCTTTTTTTGAAAATTCGAAAAATCATTTTTTAATGATTCTTTTGCTGTTTTAATGATGTCATATGATATGTTAATCATAGTAGAACATGTTAATGTGCATTTTACAGATTTGGGGTGCCATTTTATATTTTTTTTATATTTTTTTCTATTTACGCATTTATTTTGACCCTTTTTTTGAAAATTTGAAAAATCATTTTTTAATGATTCTTTTGCTGTTTTAATGATGCCATGTGATGTGTTAATCATAGTAGAACATGTTAATGTGCATTTTATATATTTGGGGTGCCATTTTATTTTTTATTTTTACATTTTTTTCTATTTATGCATGAATTTTGGCCCTCAAAAATAATTGCAAACACCTAAATGTAAGATATTTTCATATTACATTCATTCTAATATATCTATCATTGATAGTAGATAGTTAGAAAATTAAATACATGAATTTTGTAGTCAAATTCAGGTTATCTGGTTCATAAATTCATCAGACAGTCCGATACAACTTCTGACCAAAGAGTGGACCGTTACACCACCATAAACATGTTCCAATTTATAAATGAATGCATATTTGGAATGCTTAGAATATTTCGGATTTAATCCATATTTTTTCATATTTTTTTGGCAAAAAAAAAATTTTGCGCCGTTATGGGCCGTTACGCCCCCGTATCGCCGTTACGCCCCCGTATCCGTATCGGTTTCAGAGGGCACCGTTACGCCAACCGATACCGATACGGGACACCTTGATGGCGACCAACATCAATGGAGATGACAAGATCTAGGAGTTGTCAACAATGGAGATGGGCAACAATTATTAGGATGCAACGAGATGACAACCAGAAATAATGAGGATGGGCTCTCAACAATGGGTTCTAATGACAAAAGCAGTGGATGGCATTTTTGCAGGTGAGTTGGAGGTAGGGTCATGATCAATAGATAGGTTTCTGGCATCCGATCTAATGATCTGCATATGCAATTCCGACATCAGATGATGCACAGTTGAAATTTTAAACAAGGATGTGGGACAACCGAAAACGTCAATGGGTGCCGACGACAATCAGAGATGATGGCTTCATAAGCTAAAGGGCGATGATGGGTTTGAACCCCACATTAATGGCGGTGTTCCATTGGGTTGCAAGTGGAGACAAATCAAGGTTGCCGGAGATGGGTTCAAGGTGTTGATACTGGATTTGAAGTGGAAACAACAAGATTAAGATGATGGTCCACAATAGCTAGAGAAGATGGTTGATCTATCAAATTCAGATTGGCAGCGATGGTGTCAAACAGGATCTTGTGGCAGCAGTGATGTCCACTAGAAACAATGTGAGAGGCAACGTGATGGGGACATCTCACATGGAGTACCTTCACTACGCATGTACGAGAGGAGGAAGACCCTACCGTCAATCTACCTTGGCGACAGCATGGATTGAAGACCCACAACTTGTGGGAGGAGTATTGAGAGTCGTAAGAGTCTACAGTGGACCCGATTATGGCCCATCATGTCATGATCGTGGCCCACCACCATGAAACTTCGTAGGATTTTGGATTTTACTATTTTTCATGTTTTAGTTTTTTATGGTCGGCTCAGATTGATTAGTAGTTGTTTGGTTTTTATTATTTTTATGTGGACCTTTTTATGCGCACTTGGTGCAGGGGCACTTTAGTCATTCTCTCCTCTTAGGGTTTCTTTCTTTATAAACTCGGGGGGGGGGGGGGGGGGGGCATTATGGTAATGCGGCAGGAAATAAGAAAAGAAAATGTTGTTTTCTCACTTCTCTTCGTGAGTCGAGACGTGAGCCATAAGAGGGTGAGAAGCCCCCCCATGTTCATCAGGGTAAGACTACTGAGGTGCGAAGCCTCATCCCAACCCATTCCCACCATCATCATCTATTTCCCCTTCATTCACGTTGCTTGTTCAGCCCAACAAAACAGTCCAACAGCAATAGTGCATCTTCCAGATCTAGCCCACCACCGTAAGACCACAACCTTCGGCATAGAACTATGACTACACCACACATCGGATCGAGGAAAAACTCGAAGGATCAAGACTCCTCCCCTGGCCGACCAGACTGGAGGTGACTCCCACCCCATACGTGCCCCCCTCACACGTGCAAGCCTACTCGCCCAAGTGTGGCACATGTGCGGGTCCCACATGTGGGACCTTTCTTCCTGGATTGTCATCCTCTGGTAGGCCTTCCTCCTTACTCCAAAACCCCTTTTGGATCACCCGATTTGGACACCCGGTTTGAAAGATATGAATTTTTTTCTATTTTTCCTGATTTTCCCTATTTTATGCAAAATTCCCCAAATCAGATTTAAACCCCAAATTGACCAGATTAGTTCTCAATTCTCAGCCTAATAAATCATCTTAATCTGGAACCCTAACCCTAGATTACTTAATCCTCACTTTTCCCCAATTTTAGAGCCCTAATTTGCGATTAGAGGATCCCATTGATGATGAAACAATCCTACACAAGCTTGATGATGCAAGACATGAAAATTTAAATATGCCATGCAAGATTCCAGGCTATAGATCATACTAGTTCAGAAACAATCACACAAAATTCCACATCCCGCATAAAGTTAAGCATTCAACAAGGGGAATCTATGCGGGTCCAGGCCTACACAGGCTAGGGCTAGATCAATTAAAGTTATAGACCAAACAATACTCAAAGGAGAGTAAATTCATCCACACATGCACAAAAATATTTTCTCAATCCAAGGAATTCACAGGTTTCAATTCAGAGAAACCCTAGGGTTAAAAAAATGGGCAAAGAAATTGAAAATTAAGACAATCTACAGTTAGGGTTAAGGAAATCAAGTAAGAGAGGAGTAAAAAGAAGGAAAGAGTGCACCTAAAGCCAACCCGCGCATGTGGACAGCAGGCCAGGCCTAACGCATGTGCGTGGATGGCGACCCGCCGTGTGTGCAGACCACGAATCTGGAATCAGCCAAGGATGGGCCACCTGCCCTCCCAGTTTGAACAGAGTGTTCCGCTGAAGTTTCAACCCTCCCGCAGGGCCAAATTCTGGAAATCTGCTGTAGGGGAAAGATTAGCTACAAACGTGGGTGGATTTGATGAGGAGATGGCTGTAAGAGATAAGGAATATGGAGGGTAGGAGATGAGAGCGATTTGGGATGGGTGTGGCTTCATACCACGGTAGTTAGCCCTTCGAAGAAGGGAGGGTTTCGCACCCAATTACGTTTCTACAACTCAGAGAATTAGAAAAACAGGAAAACGCAAAATTTTATTCATCATCTTCAATGAGAAAAAACTACAAGGAGTGCCTATTTATAATAAAATCATATACCCCAAAATTCGTGCCATGTGCACAACCTAATACTTAGAGATGAAGTAACCACAAATAACAACTAATCAAAGCAATCTAAACCGTCCATGATGTTCCTAATAAAAAAAAATAACCAAAACTCAAAGTACTAGATCATTTATAATAGTGGGTCACGATCATGAGAACCCATGGTAGGATTCACATGACGACAGGTCCACTACAAGGAACCAAAACGTAGTCCTCTAACTAGGAAGCCCTTCCTAGACGTCATCATCGATCCAGATCGATGGTGGGGCCCTCCTTGCATACGCGCATAGGGGGGTGTGCGTGTGCGCGTGATGTCCCCATCACTTGATGGTTTCCACATTCCTTAGAACTCATTAGATTGATTATTTTGAATTAGAATCAGCCCTAACTTGTGTGTAGGCTTGGATCTTTACTGATTCCCCTATTTGGAATGGTTTGACTTTATTATGGGATGTGGAGATTTATTGTTGCTAATTAATTTGATGATCTTAGCCTAAGTTTCTTGCATATCGAGAGAGAGAGAGAGAGAGAGAGAGAGAGAGAGAGAGAGAGCGCTAGGGTTTTAAACCAAAGGAGACTACATTGTGGAAACAAAAAGTTATTTATTTCATTGAGAATAATAGGAATATATAGAGGAGGGAGATTCATAGAGATTTGGAGAGATCTTAATCTTAACAAAAAATAAATTTTCCAATCTAGAGATTACCCCAATCTATTTTAACAATTTCCAATATCTTTTGTGAAAAAGAAAATTGGCAAATACAAGCATGTATTGTCCAATATGGTCCGATACACCCTATATACCATATCAATTTTGGGCTCGGCCAATACAATCATCAATACCATTATTCAAGCCCTTTCTTAACAATGTTAACAAGAATAGACAAGTCAAAAGTGAGAAACAGGAGTACATACAAGCAATTCGGATGTGTGATTCAAAGCAGGTGAGACATGCGCAAAAGATTAGCACAACTAAGGTTGAAAACAAACTGACTTAAAAGTTGCGTCTAAGGCAAGTAGTATCCAACTTAGGAAGGTTCCAAACCCAACCAGCTTGATAATTGGGGTGGTGTTTTGGACCTAGATGTTGACCTGACAGAACCAAATTCATATTAACCTGCTTATTATCAAGTTGGGCTAAAATGACCCACTTCCTTACATCATTCACAATGGATCTAAACATCAGCAATTGTGTTTGATTTATGCAAACATGCAACCATAACTAGTTTTCGTCCTGCTCCTACCCACCTGTCACTCTATTGTTTTATGACAACTAGCTGCATCGGTGAGAGGTTAGGAGGCTAATGTTGCTTGAGATGGTGGGATTTTGTAGCGCACTTAACAACATGGCACACATGCGGAGCATCAGGACCATTCATCAAATGGGGCTAACTATGAGTATGCCCTAGCCCAAAAATAGATCCATCCCATTCATTAATTGGGCACACGTATGAAAGAAATGGATGCCAATGACCAGAGAATCCTAATGTTTTATATTCTACATAATGTGTAGCCTACCTGATGAGTAGACCAGCCTAATTTTGGGCCAAAACATGTTCATGTTGGGGTCCAAACAATAAATGGCTGTGATCCTGCACAATGTTTGAAGTATCGGATAATGAATTGCAATATGAGGGAAATATTGGGGAAAGTATAGGAAAATGGGAATTTTTCAGTGAAGGATCACACACACTAGTTTTCCATTGTTTAGGGGACAAAATAATGCATAACTATTCTTTGATATTCCTCTCCAATCACGTTTCTCCACTAAATTCATATTTTGATGCGAAATAACAAAAGTGGAGTTGTTGACCTTGAAACACAACTAGAAAAAAAAAAAAAAAAAAAAAAAAAAACAACAACAACAACAACAAAAATTAGTTTCTTTAAAAAAAATTTCTGACTTTCACTGATAGACATCAGTTTCAGTCTAGAAATCTCAAATATTGCCCACATATCAACAATATATTGGCAAAACATCACAAACAGTTATTTGCAAAATAACACAATGGATTGGCATGTATCAATGATACATGGGAATTTTTGTATTCCCATATGGTTTTGTATGACTGGCCAGCAATACCAGAAATATTGGCCGATATATGGACCAATACATCTGAAATATTGAACAATGCACTCATATGTGCCACAAAATCTCCATCTGATGGAACTGATTTTCATTAGCATCCTGAAAGTGAAAAGTGTCCCTTCACTACTTTTGTCTTTTATAGAAAAGAAAACTAAAAAGGGCAAACTGTACAATTTGGTTTGACATTTTTATCTCCAAAATAGTGGATGAGTGAGGCAAACTACAGGCATCGCACTGCATAGATGTTTATGCAACATTTGCCCACATAGTGGCATTTCCCTTCTTACCTCCTCGTGAACCTCCTTGTCACCTCCACTAAGATCCTCATCACTATCGACAACAGGAGGATCTTCAGCTTCTTCATCGCTGCCAGACACAGATAATTCCTCTTTGAGCTGCGAGGAAGAGAAAGCGGGTAAGAATCCAAATAGGATTAACAGATGCCAGCATACCTCTAGAAAGTGCAGATAAATCACAGTTAGTAATGCAATTCATGGGTTATTCATTATTCATATAATTGTATTACCAATTCACCAGTCAAAATAAAGACAGTAGCAATGATTATAGCAGCAACACTAATATAGCAGTACAATTGACAGAACTGAACATTAAAGACAAGCAGAAGGCAACTGCATCCTGCCTCTCCACGCCTGCTTACATTAACCATTTATTTCCACTTCCAACAAAGAAACAAGAAAAGCTTCTGAAGATAATCACTGCTGAACTTTTAGTCAGATGGCTATTATCCTCGTACTAAAAGATTAGGTAATGGAGCTTAGCTAAGCCCAAGCACACCCCACGTGTGTGGAACATCCGAGCAGTGTATCAGGTGGGCCCATCATGTAGATGACCTCACCCAAAAATCAGGAGAAGGTAGACTGATCAGTAGCTCATACATGTACGTAAACAACGGACAATTTAGGAATAAACCCATAATGTATAAAAACAACGGAGCTTAAAAAGTAATAAATAAGTAAATTGTCAACAATCAAATTCAACATCCGTGTGCTATGATACCCAACTACTTCAAATCCCTTGGGTGACAATATCAAATATGACGTGTTGGTGTGGTTTCCGGTCATGCATGTGCTTGTCTTGCTGTGTGCGGGCGTGCCAGGACCAATGTGGGTCTGGTCCAAACCGTGATCACCGCTAGTCCCTAGTGTAGAGATAAAGGGGCGCTGGGTCGATCAACCACCATCTATTCAGCCAACAATCTTGCACTCATTTTTAAGCAGGCGATTTGCGGAGGCTGGGGCTCCCCCCTCCAATGAGCTCTTTTTGCCTTGTCAATCAAGGACTTACGAGGGTGCAATAGTTGTATGATTGAACGGGCGGAGGTAGATGAAAGTAGATGCAGATTTTCAACGTGATCAGTTACAGTCTCTTACCACCAAGGCAGGATCGTTGGCCATGGCTAAGAGCAGCGGCAACAGCGTGCTGGTGAGTGGGATATGGCAATACCAGGAATTACAGCAGCTAACGTCAGCCCAGCATATGAGCGTAGGCGGATGGATCCTGGAACTAATGGTCTTCTTTCAAATCCAGCGCACAGGTGCAGATGGAAGGGAATTACAACTACTAGATTAAAACTATGAGTCAGTCCAATGTGATCATAAGGACGGACTAATAATAGTCCTAACCTAATGGTCCACGACTGACGCCCAGTGGATGAGCTAAGCTAAGATGCCACGCTAAGATAATCATCAACATTGCGCTGGTAAAAGGGTTTGAGTAAAGGATTGGATCTTTTCCTTCATGTTTGCTCTTGCTATTTATAACTTCTCCTAAAGGTTGCAGCCTTGCAGGTAACCGATGGCCCACGTGGTGCCTACGCATATAACCAGCTAGGAATGAGCAATTACCCTCCTTTTGATTGTGGCTAGCCTCGGTTGAACGTGCTTTAGCGCTAACGCGTCCATAATGGCTATTCTTCCTTATTTAGAGATTTGTCTAGCTGACATGGCATCCAAAGATATTATCTACTCTTTAGATATTTAGCATGCAATCTGGACATGTTGTACATGCCACATGGCACAATCTGTGCTTTTGATCTGATCTACCAGATTTTGGTACAAACGTTGCCCCTTCACGTTTCTTGTCATTCGACAAAGGATGACGAGAAACGTGATATGATATTAATGGTTGTCCACATGTCGCGCGCCTCATTTGTCAAATCCTCAAACGACGTCTCTACCCTTTGTCCTTTTTACAGTACATTGCCACGTGTCCAATGGAGAAGATATTGTCGTATCTTAATGACTGCTTTCGTCTCGGAATTTGCATGCATCATCATGCAGCAATTAATGTGACGCATGAGGTCTTTGCCTATATAGGCTGATTTATCTTACGTTTCTCCTTTTTTTCTCCCGCTTGCATTCTCTAAGAACCCCAACTCCTTCCTACAATACTTGACATGGCTTCAAAGAAGTCAAAACCTTCCGACGTTCCACCAATTCCGCATTCCCCTCTTCTTCCACTATTGGAGCCGCTCCATGAATCTACATGCTCAGAGGTAATCTTCGAATTAGAGTCTGAGTCTTCTGATTCCGCCTTTTATTTAGGGCCTGCTTTTCCTCCTTAACATACTCAATTTTGAGACTATTCTCCCTTATTTCCCCGTTGATAAGGGAGAAGCTTTCCTGACTAGCCGGAAGTCCCTCGATTGGACCTATTGGGAACCTGATAAATCCCCTAGGTCATGGCCGACGTATCACGAAAGATGGGTAAAGTGGTATAGAAGTGTCAAGGGCAAATACAAGGCTCTCTGGGATAACCTTGGCATAACTGAATGTATTCATCTCTATGTCTATAATATAAATCCCAATCCTTCCCTCTTCTTGTCGCCGCAACATGTTTTTTAGTCGTTCGACCAACTCCTTCCATTTTAAATGCGGTCCTATGAGTCTGACCATTATAAATGTTTGTGCTCTGACCAATCTTCCTCCCATCGGTCTTGAATATCATCTAGGGTACAAACCCAGAAATCCTCCAGAAAACACCTTCAACCACCACAACATTCATAAGTCCTATGGTCCCTTCATGGCTATAAAAGCGAAAACTGAAGGTGAAGTCTCTCATCAGGAGCATTGGTCGAAGCCTTAGTCTTCGGCCATAGAGTGGCCCTGGCCCCTTTTTTGCTGTCACACCTGTATTGAAGTCTCAATGACCTTTCGTCTAAAGGTCCTCACTCAATTGGAAGTCCTTTCTAGCTACTTCAATTGTGGTTGTGTGAGTATTTCCCACAGCTCAATGAAGAGAGCACCAAGCCTACAAGTCAGTTCTCCTCTTGCAGCATGCATCGGGTTTCTGCGTCTATGAAACACCATTCCTTTAGTGAGAGTTTTGAATTTTTCTACACTTTTCCCTTTTGATCGCCACAACCGAACATTTTGTCCCTTTCAAGGAAGACATATTGGCCCAAATTGGTTTACTAGTAACCATTTTGATGCAAGCGATTCATAAATGGTTGCGACCTGTCATCAAATATATGCTAGCTATCTTGTAGCCAGAGACATACCAGTCGGTGGTGTTGAAACTAATAGAAGGAAAAATACGAAGAACGGTGTGGAGTTTTATTATCCGAATCTTTTTGCTCATCAATTTGGTTTTGGTCACTCCATTGTGTTTCCTTTGTTGCCACTCTTCTCAATCAACCTTCATAAAAGCATCGCGACATTACATTGCTTGGTGAAATCACCCCTGCCCTCACTCCTTACAATCAAGCCCTTTCATTGTTAAAATTGCTTGCAGTCCCTAACAAGGTGTTCTATAACAGTAACGGTGGCCATAACGGCCACCACCATTACGTTTACGATACAAGTCATAATGGCCGTTACGGTCTCTTTTTTTATTGAAAAAAAAATCCTAAAAAACCTATATTTGCCTCGTAATGTTGATTAAAAAGTATGGAAAACCTGTATCTGCCCCATAATAGACAATTGCGGGACTGTTATGGCCTTTATAGGGGACGTAACGTGCCATTAACAGCAATTACAGGTCATTTTTTTCCATAACGGCCGTTACGACCCCGTAACGTGTAACGGTTACCACCATTACCTTTACATACCGGCCTTTACGGCACACCATGGTCCCTGATAAGACTATCTACAAATTCTTTCAAAGCATGGTGGGCTACTTACAATGATAACTAACAACTTCTTTCAGTTCAGGAAGTCATCAAAAGGTTATCGCCTGTTCCTTCGTCTCCTAGGGCATTGCTTACCAATCCAACTACCTCTTGTAAAAGAACAACTCCTTCGACAAGAGGTTCTACACTTTCGGCCAGCGGATCTTCATCCAACCTAAGCAAGGTGAAGAGCAAAGGAAGAAGCAAAAGCACACTACCTCTAGACTGGCCAAAGCTAGTATTCCTAGCCAAATGTTGGCCATTCAACGATTTAAATAATTTTATCATTTGAAGTACAACCCTATGATACCGTTTGAGGTATATAAATCGCGCATTCAAGAGGCTTTAAGGGGTTGTGAGCAGCTCTTGGTACGGCTATGGGAACAAGACCAAATTGATCTATGTTATGTGAAAAGTTGTCGCCATTCCCGAGAGTTCCTCTTGCATTAGCCAAGCCTAGATCTAAAGTGACCATTGCTGGCCAATAGTTGTTGAACCATTCGACAACGCTAGGTCAACCACTAGGTACATAACGGCATGGTTACTTCGTCTGTATTTCCTTGCATTTGATTCTATATGAACATTCTTTCAATGCCTTCTTTCTTTGTTAAATAGTAAAGGAAATTCAACTCGGTGTGACTTTCAGAAGTGATGTAGCAGCAACATCTATTACCCCCGCCTACCCTTGACAGCGGCTAGGACAGGTAGATCGACTAGGACATCAAAGAAAGCTATTGGCTAACAGACACCTGTAGTAGAGATAGATAATCCACCTAAAGCCAATAGGGAAGAAGAAGAAGAGGAAACTGAGGGTGATGCACTTGCCACACGCCAACGTTCAGTCCACCCTGAGACTATGTAACCATAACCTCTGTCATGTTTCCTCCCAATTGAAGGATTTACTGTCTCGGGAAGGTACATAGCTTATTGATCTTGTTGTTGACGCTGAGAATCCGATCGCCACTCTTAATGCTTTGGATCCTTTGATCTGTGAGAGAATCAATCCAACCGATTCTACCAAGAGACTGGCGCAAGAGCATGCTATCACCGAACCTACTACTGCTTCTAATGCATCGGCAACGATTTCCACTCCAACTATTGTAAATTCTCATATATCGAATCCTCAAGTTCCACCTTTCGGAAATTTGCTGTCAGTTTCGATCGATTCACTGCATGTTGGATAGTCGGCGAGACCTTCTAGAAGGATGGAGTGAGATTTTTCTCTTCAAGATTTAGCGAAACCATGCGAACAAACGACTGATTCTGCTCCAACCCTACTTTCATCTTCAGACCAGTTGGCCGAAGTTGATTTCTTGAAGGAGGTCAAGACTCAATTACCATATGAGCTGCCTCATCTTCTTACAGATGGTCGATTGGAATCTCTGATTGTCCATGTGAGACTGCAAGGATCTCTTGGGGCTCTCGATGAATCCCAAATCAACTTGCTACAGCAAATCTCTTATGCCGATCATAACTACGTAGTGGCTAAAGAGTAAAGATGATATTGACCGAGCTGAATTGGCCTTGCAACCTCAACGACAACTGATTTCTGGGATAGCTGCCTCAATTCAGAGTCTGGGCGACCAAGTCCAACATATTGATGCCCTAGCCTTATAAAGCAATTTTTTAGCTTCCGAAATAGATTTAATCCAGCAACAAGTCTAAGATTATAGAGGCAATTGACTACTCTCTTCTAAAGACTAGATAGGGCTAAGGAAGCTAAGAGGAAGAAGGATGAAGACTTGGCATCTCTAGTGGTCACCATTATCGGTAGGCTGGTTACCCACTCACACGGTTTGACCAACAAGAAAGGAAGAATTGGGGCGATGTTCATAAGTTAACCGTCTAAACCGCCTTCTATTATGAAGAAAAGGGATGATAGACTAATCAAAATCGAAATAACATAGTTGCTCCATTGCTCTTCTGTGGGATTGATGTTATAATCTAATTAAAAGCCATGTCGTGAGGATATGAGATTAATCTACTGCATGCAAGGTGCGCAAAAATTGTTACGTAACGGTAATGGCTGAAGCCGTTATGTGATACGGGTCCGAAACAGGTACTCCCTATTTTTCTGATTAGTAACAGCCATTACGGGGGATAATGGTCTTTACTTCTCGTAACGGTAAAAAAAGGACTAGTAACGATCCAAAAATGGCTACTTTTTTATATTTAAATGCAATTTGGGGGTCTTTTTTCTGTATTTTGATTCTGAAGGCTGTTGAAATACAATTTACTTCAAAAATCGACTCCTGCTATAGTTTTTAAGATTAAAACTTTTGTTTCAAGCAATTTGAACGAATCAAAGCTCCAGGCTGTGTTCGAAATATTGGTATCGCGTTACGTATCACACCATTAGGATACAGATACATATCAGCTATTGCACAGGACATCATTTGTATCGGTTAATGCATCGCACTTTTTGAGAAACATAGGGAAACATTGGGAAAAGGGTTGAATTTTTCGATGAAATTACTAGGATTGTTAAAAAGACCTTAATCCACCCTTTTAAATCATAGTATAACATCTCAAAAAAGAAGTGCACATAATAGTTTCCTTTGTATAGGGTCCTAAGCAATGTGTTATCTGAACTAATGCAACTATATTCAAATTGAATGTATAACATTTAAAATGTATGTGATGATCATTTCATCAGACACTACTAAATACTTTGAAATTATTCTCAATTGACGATTGAAGGAAATTTTTGAAAAACTAAAATTCTATTTTTTATATTAATTTTTTTATTAAAAGTGATTTTATTTTTTGAAAACTGACAAGGACTTAACAAATCAGTAGATCAGCCCTTATAAATGCTTGAAATCATGTTTGGAGTGCAACATTGCAAGCAATTTGAGAGAAATTGGGGAAATTTCAAATTTTCTCCAATTTTTCCCAAATCAGACCACCTAACTCAAATTTTGAATTGATGTGCGTGATGATCATTTCATCAAATACTCCTAAGTACTTCGAAACTAGCCTCAATTAACAGCTGGTTGAAGTAAAATTTTGAGAAAAACATGGAGAACATGAAGAACCAATGGATATCAAAATCAAAGCTCCAACTTCATGACTTTTCATGCAAAACATGAACCAACGAATTTGTAACCATTTGACACTACTTGAACATAATTTCAACAAAAAAAAAAAGGGATAGGAAATTGAAAATGCTCATTGAATCGAACATGTGGGATATATTGGCACTGCCTGTGCGTTTCGTATCACATAGGTGGGATACAAGATATATCAACGATATTTAAAACATTGGCTCCAAGGCCATTTGTACAAAAATTCGAAAAAATAAAAAAGAAGTATTTATGCATTTTTTCTGATTCATACTTCTAATAATTGATTATCATGTATACACATTAGAGGCATGTAACAATGTTATAGTTGTGTATTAATTAGTTGGTTTTATATTTTTAGTATTTTTTCTATTTTCAGAACTATACATGTTGAAAGCAGAAAAAAAAAAAATGGACCTTAATTAAATTTTCTAATTTGTACTTCTAATGATTGATTATCATGTGTATATGTTAGATGCATGTAACCATGATGCTTTTTAGTATTAATCAATTTTTTATATTCTTTTGGCAAGCCTCACAACCCTTAACATACTGGACACAGTCGGTCATCATTGTCGGATAGAAATATCTATAGCACCTAAGTGTGAGTTTCATCTTCCTTCCAGCTTGGTGAGCCCCACATATTCCTTCGTAGAACTCTCCCATGGCTAACATGGCTTCTCTCTTTGACAAGCACCGAAGTAAAACTCCATCGACCCCTTTACGATGTAGCTCGCTATTGAACATGATGTAATTAGCGGCCGATCTTCGTACATTTTTATCGGTCTTAGTACGTGGGCTTTATAAATAACCCATGAGGGGAGCCCTCCAACCTTCCTCTTCTATCTCTGTTTGGCACACTTCCATGGCATTCCATCTTTCAAAGACAAAGGACAAGGATCTCTGTTAGACGGTGATCATCTGCTCAGCCGAACCTCTTAAGGCATCGACCCCCGCAGCCAACTGTGCCATTGTGGTCTCTGGTAATGTGCATCAGCTCGACCTCTTTGAACATGTCGAGCATCTAGATTGCTAAGGCATAGTATGGTAGTAAAATTGGACTGCTACATTTGAACAATCCCGCCATTTGATTTATCACCAACTGTGAATCCCGTATTGTCAATCGGGACAACATATATTTAGCCATAATTAAGTCGTCTAATTATGGCATGATTGTGTCAATCAGGACAGCATATTTAGCCATAATTAGGTCATCTATTTATGGCATATATCTTGTACAGTTATTGACTATATATATCTTGTACGGTTATTGTTTCCTTGTTTGTTAGCCTAGATTGATGTTAATGGCTGCAATTCAGCCTTGTAATTAGCCTAGAGTTTCTATAAAAACCAAGGAACCTCATAATGAGGACATTCAATCCAAAATATTTACATGGTATCAAAGCGGGAGGTCTTATGTTCAAGACTCCTCACCGGGGGTGATTAATGCAGGGGCATTTACTCTAACAGTTCGAGCTTTTAGAGCAAGTGGTTAATTGTCCTGCATCAAATTGGTATCAGAGCTTTTTATTACCTGTTCTGAGATTTCTGGGTTGGGTTAGGACTAATCTGTTGGTCTCCTTGGCTGTCGATACCTTCAAAGGTGTAGACAATTCTGGTGGGTTACAAACTGTTATTCAGCAGTTTCTGTTGAGGGTAAGAAGTTTCTTTCTTGCTGGAAACTCTCATTTTGTGGTAATTAGTAGCTGTCGGCGTGTCTAGTTCTTGCTGGAAACTCTCATTTTGGTCTCCTTTTGTTTTGGGCTTGCTGGTTGTAGGCTTGTTTTTGGACTAGGAATGAGGTGGATTTAGTATTATCTGTCTTTATTACTGTGTTCCGGGCACCATGTCTACTAGCAATTCCGATTCTTCTGGTGTGTGCTTCACGGCAAGAATTATTCTACCTAGGAATTTCAATTTCACCTATTTGTTCTGGGGAAAGAGTTATGGGGTCACATAGATGGAAGTGATCCAGCTCCTACTGAACTTTCTACATTGGCTCAGTGGAAAGTGAAGGATGCTAGAGTCATGACATGGATTTTAGGATCTGTTGATCCTCTGATTGTCCTAAATCTGAGGTCGTACAAGACTGCAAGAGATATGTGGGAGTATTTAAAGAAGGTTTACAATCAAGACCACACAGCTAGACGCTTTCAGTTGGAATATGAGATCGTCAATTACACTCAGGGCGATCTCTCCATACAAGATTATTTTTCTCGGTTTCAGAACTTGTGGGGTGAATTTGCTGACATTATTTATGATAAGATACCAGCTGCATCTCTCGCTGCTATTCAGGAGGGTCATGAACAGAGCAAGAGAGATCAGTTTGTAATGAAGTTACGGCTGGAATTTGAGGCAACTCGCTCCAATTTGATGAATCGTGATCCTCCTCCCTCTTTGGATCTGTACTTTGGGGAATTACTTCGTGAAGAGCAGCGTCTTGCAACACAGGCTACTTTTCAATAGAACCACATGACCTCTAGTGACGTCGCTTATGCAGCTCACGAGAAAGGCAAGGGTAGGGATTTGCGGAAGGTCCAATGCTTCGGCTGCAAGGAATATGGGTAATATTGCTGCTCACTGTGCCAAGAAATCTTGTAATTATTGCAAGAAGCTAGGACATTATTAAAGACTGTCCGACTCGTCCCTAGAATCGCCAAACTAATGCCTATCAAGCCGCGATAGGTACTTCTGCTTCCGCTAATTCCTCTACAGCTGGTGATTCCTATATTCTTACTCCTGAAACAGTTCAGCAAATGATTATTTTAGCCTTTTCAACCTTAGGACTTCAAGGTAACAGTACACTACCATCTTTACCTTGACTTGTTGATTCTGCTATGTCTAATTATATGACTAGTTCCTCCAACACTCTTACCAATGTTCAGAATTATCATGGCTCATCTTTACTAGTGCGTAAGGTTTTCGGCCAAAAAATAGTAAGTGTTATATTTGGCTTCACCACACTGTTTTCCTAATTATTCTAAGCACCTTCACATTGGGCACAACTCCTAAAGCCCAATGGATGAAGAGTTATAATCAAACTAAAACTTACTATTTATAGTAAAAACGGAATTAAAATAGGGAAACAACAATCGATCTGAAGGTATTTTGCAAATCCGGCTTGCGCAACCCGACATAGCGGGGTTGGGTGGCTAAAGTAGCTCGTCCTACCTTAAAATCATATATTTTACGTCCGATAACTCATTTTGGATTGCGATATATGCTTGATTTAAGGTCTGACAGCCCGGATCATTTTTGTCGTCGACCGGGCCTTTTCTGATCCATCTTGCCCATGAAACTGTCCGCGACCCGCTCTATATCAGTATCGCTACCAGTGTTATAGTTATCACCGAGCTAGAGACAGATAATATCGGAGATAATTCGATAATATTTGAGATAATTCAAACGCTAACTGTATCATCCTTGGACTCACTTCTAGCACCTTCCTCAAATGGAAAAGAAGCGTGTTGTATGATCATTGGTGGGGTATATTCTTCCACATCACCAGCCATCCTGTTTGGCTGGGTGGGCCTTGCTTGAAAACTAGATGGCAAGGTAAAAACCATGTTACAATGGAATGTCATTGGTGGCAACGTCCCAAACATAATTTCATAACCCAAACATTGCCCCCCGTGTTTCAGATTCCACCTTTTCCGTCTGACTAGTGCATTTGTCAACCACAAGCTCGGTCGACAAGTCTACAGGCAAGTTGATCTTCAATGCATCAACAATTGACGATAGTTCATTGGCCAACCATTCATCTGTTAGGAAGCATTCTTCACTGAGGTAATCTGATAAGTTGCCGCAACTATCTTCCTCTTTAAGGTTCATCAACCGATTCACGTTGTCATGAGCATCTGAATTTTTCTTTTGCACTGTAGTAGACAGCACTGCTTCGACCGTGTTCACTGCCACTTGATCTTCAAGAATCCTCCAAAAGGGCTTAGGTGCAATCTCTTTGGTCGAGGAAATATCGTATTTTCCTCCAATCCTCTTCTCGCGGCGGCCCGCTGCTTTTGCCGTCGACGTTTCTGAGTTCGTGTCAATGCTTCTCGAATCGTTGGAAACTTTGGGTGCGTGACCCGTTTCCAAACTCCTTCATGCGTGGTGGGGGGTTTATCATTCTCAGCACAGGTGGCCCCCAACACGAGCAGTGGTTTGGAGCCATCTGTGGAGACTGGCGGCGGTCGGGGCCATTCCTGGCCGAATGGTCGTGTAGCAACGCTCCCATCTTTGCCTAGCGGAGTCTTCCTATCGAGAAACAATTTCTCGAGCGCATCGGTCGCAAAGCGAGGGTGGTCAATGGGTCCTCCCACATTCTAGATTCTTCCCATGTTCTAATAGTTACCATAACTGTTCTCCATCCATTTTAACAGTTGCTTTGTTATTTATAGCTTTGATCCAGCCATTCTGGATTCTTCCCATGTTTTGACGGTTACCATAACTGTTCTCCATTACTCCCTTCTAGATGCTTCCCACGTTCTTGCTTCCTTTGTTCTTCTTGCCACCTGTCACGTAACCGTTTGAGCACGATGGTTTCTCCATCAGTCGCTCAAGCAGCACACGGCACCACTTGATACGTCCTAGCTAGACTTATTGAGAAATCTCCTCTGCACATATCGCAAATCTTTGAACACACCATGCGTATTCGTTCTGATCACACGTAACTCCCTCTGATTGGTCGTAACAAGCTATGGAAATAATGGGGATGAACACAAGGAAGGATATTGGATGACAATATTGTCAAAGGGTAGGTGGTAATAGACACCAAATGAAGTGCGACTATTGTGAAAGATTGCTAACTAGTGGAATCAAGCAACTCAGACAACATTTGGCACACTGAAAGAGCCAAGTCACAAGGTGTACTAGAGTGCCAAAAAAGTTTATGATTTGGATGCAAGCCAATTTAGATGAGTTAAAGGGGAAATGAGCTAGGGTACAGAAGTAGAGACGTGAGGTTCTAGAAGCGGCCTGAAAGGTGTTTGGTTTTGATTGTATGAGTATGTATGATGAAGAAAATGTTGAATTTTACGAAGATTCAGATCGGGAGGTGGCTATGGCTAGGAGAGAACGTGTGCACTGCTCGTAAAGATGAAGAATGCCAGCGCAAGTTTGGTGAGAGGGGGTCAATACGTGATACCGGGGGAGGGGGGGAGTGCGATTGCAAGTGGGGGTAGGTTTAGTGGATTATGGCGTATTTTTGACAGTCAATGGGAGACATCTTCACGTGATGTCACTATGGATGTGTATGTGGATGTGGATGTGGATGAGCCCAGGAGACCCTCCACTAATCCGATCCTATTTAAGAATAACTCAACTAAACAAAAAAAATCAAACAAATGTGAAGTAAAATATCCAGTGAGAAGCTAGTTAGGGCAGCAACTAAGTTATTTATACATGCCAACATACCCCCAGATGTGGCCAATTCTTCATACTAGGAGGTAGTAACTAATGCATCAGCAGAAGCAGGTGAAGGAATTATGGTACCCAGTACCCACGGCTAGGGAGATTAGGAGGACATGCACAAATGCAAAGTATGCGGATGTGAAGGCCTACATGGCTACCTTTAGACCCGTATGGCAGGCCAAAGGATGCACGATCATTTGCAATGTTTGGACTAGCCCAACCAGATGCAGCATGATCAACTTCTTAGTGTACTGTCACTTGGGAACGGTGTTCAATGAGTCAATTTATGCATCAGATGAAACCAAAATTGCTAATTACATTTTCCCCATAATGGATAAAGTGGTGGATGAGATTGAAGAGGACAATGCGGTATATATTATGACCAATAATGAAGCAACATATCAGACTATAGGAAAGATGTTGATACTAAAGAGAAAACACATATTTTGGTCACCATGTGCTACACTGTATTGATCTTATTTTGAAAGATATTGGGAAAAAAGAAAAGTGTTAGGGAATTGGTCGAAAGGGCTAGAGAAGTGACGGCATTTATTTACAACCATAATCAAGTAGTCACCATAATGAGTTCGGCAGTGCCATAATGAGCAACCACTAGTGGTTGTGTCCCACATATTTTTACCTCTAATATCCCTCTTTCAACATTCTCTCGGAATTTAATTTTGAATTTTAAATTCAAAAGGGGATTGGGATATGGGAGAGATCTGATGTGAAAGGGGATAAGCCCTACCAAATCCGAACTCCTCCCATATCCTCTATGATCCCTCCAAGGGAGATATTCTCTATAAGAGCATTAAAAAATCATGAGTTTCCTAGAGAGTAAATAGGGAGGGAGGAATCATGATCTTTGTCCACTGGGGCCGCTTCTAGACGATCTAAACAATTGATCGTACTCCGGCAGCCATATTAACCATAGAATCAAATAAGTGATCAGATCCTCTCTACTCCTGTAGTGGGTCTTACCATGGCGAAAAGGCCTTAGCGCATTCCCAACATGAAAATTTAATTACCATTCCATCATTTTTCCCAGAAATAAGATCTATTTAACAGTTAGGAATGCCAGGTATATATTTGCAAATGTTAGAAATGTCAATATCATCAATAACGTAGTAACATGACACAAAAGGTATGCTAATTGCACAAACTTAATGTAAAGGTTATTGCCAATGGGCTACCATGTGGACGCATGGCAGGCAAACCTGTACACAATTCAGACCTCTAATCCATGCTATCCAGCTGCCGCACCATACTAAAAAATGTGGCCAGTCAAATAATCTGGGTCAACCAAAAACACAGTCAAAATGGGCATGGTTTTTTTTTTTTTTTTTTTCCTTCAACAAAGTAACTAGGATTTTCTGACAACACTTTTTTTTTTTTTTGGACATGGCCCAAATGGCGAGGCCTTGCAAATTAGCAGCCCATAACTTGTACATGCGTGCCACACATCACGGGACTGGTGTGCAATGAGCATTCCTCACAACATTATTTTTATCAGATACACAACATACATGGTAGGAATTAGATACCTCCTTGGCGGGTCCATCAGATACCCTTGGTGAGCTGCAACAGGAAGAATAATATCTACTCCCAGTCTCAGTGACATCTGCCCTTGATTCATCAACACTTCCAGCATGACTAGTACCACCGGTATCATTGGGCCAAGCGCTGATTCCAAAGTTACCAAACTGGAGATTAACTGGCTCTGCCTTCCCAATCTGTAAAGGTCCATACATTGGACTCCCAATGCCCTTGTTATCACTCCCATGGCATGAGATGGTCTTCCCATCACCATCAACTGCCTCAACAGGCCAAGCCTTTGCTACAGACCCATCGGTATTGAGAAGAGCCATCAGATGCCTAGAAGACCCATTTCTCTGAATCAGTTGGAACATTCCCTTGGAGCTCAGAGAGTTTGCAGCACACTGATTCCTGTACTCTTCATCTATTAAGGCTACTGTATTTGTGGTCAGATCATAGAGTTGCTCCCCCGCATCACGCCTGCGTAGGCAGCTGAATACTGTGGCATGGATGGCCGCCACACTCCTGTCAACATTGGTGTTGTTTATCTTGGGCACCAGATGCTTGTCAGCACGGTTGCAGAGGTACTCCTGAATAGTTCTGATGTTGCGGATATACTTCACGTATTTGTTTTTTGCAGGGTCCAGTGTCATGTACTTGGCACGAACCGCAAATCTTTCCAGGTGTTTGTCCTCATTCGTGATGTAAATCATGAATGGTATGATTGATGGATGCTTCTTCATGAGGCCCATCTGAGAAATGACAAAGAAAACCAATCATAAAAAATGTAGTTAACATTACACAAGGTAACCATTAATCAAGAAAAAAACAAAAAACAAATATATTCTGGAGTATCCAAATTGTGTGCTGCTAAGGCAACTCAAGATGTTAAGATTTTGGATCCTTCTATTCTTTTTTATGATTATTTTGGATCCTACTCTTTCATATGAAACATGGAAGATACTCAGATGGGCTCATCTTGGACATGCGCCTGAAAGTCAGGCCATTGCAGTCCTCGAGTAAGCGATGTGTACATCAAATGTGGAGTGTTGGTCTTTTTCTAACCATTGATTATTTGCATAAATGTGTGGCCCACCAATGACTGCAGACCTGATACTCGGGCCCTGAAACATGCAGACCTGATCAATGGCCATGCACATGCTGCAGGCACGTGTGATGAGAATCCCAAGTAGCATTCTTATTTCTCATCCAAATTTCTGTGGTTTACTCTGGACAAAGGTGAAGAATGCTAATGGATGCAATGATCCATATTTGTATGTTTGAGTCCACTTTTGGACTTCACAAACTTAAAAATAGTGAAAAACAGGGCAGCTGTCTCAGTAGATGTGACAGCCCAGGTCAAATTCTCCATCACCTGCCATTTTCCCCTTCTTAATTGTTTCTGCCACCAATTTAAAACTGAAACTACAAGAGCAAACTGAACCTGGTACCAAGTGTCCTTTAGCTCATCCCATCAAGGGATTTGTACGCATCTGCCTATTTTATGGGGAAAAAAAAAAGAGGAGGCAGTAAGAAAGCTGCCAACTATGCTTCGTAAAAACTACCCACCACAAAATTGAGGCTCAAGTGAACACCCTCTACAACCACTGATTCTTTTCGCTCTTCCCATGCAGTGATCAGGCGATCAAGACTGTCAATAACCATCTCACTTTGTGCTTTAAATCCTTCAATTGCCATCTGCTTCACACCAATCAATTCAGTAGTAGAAGTAGAACTGACATCTGCAGGTCTGCCATCAGGTTTCTCACTAGAAGCTCCATCAGATAATTCATCCTTGATGAGTGAGTGCAAGATTCCTGCTAATTTCTTTGCTTTCCGTTTAGCCTTCGCTTCTGCAACTGCAACTGGATCTAAGAATTCCCCAGCATGATATGTTGAAGCCCAGAGCAGAGGATTTTGCTTTTCATCCACAAAGCTTCTCATCATGTGCCGAATAGAATCAGTGGAAATCACAGTAGTAATACCCAATCTGCTACCCTGTCAAAGAATGTCAGTACTCAGATAAATGCTCTGGAGGGATGGGGGTCGGAAATCCTACTCAATCTCAGATAAGATCTGTGATCGCATTTTCCCTGAAAGATTATATGCACATATGCATTGGTTTTGAGTGCAATTCACAGACGCGTTTTAGTTTAGCTGCACTTTTTACATTTAAATTATTAGAATAAGAAAGTGAGGCAAAATGGGGCGGGGACACCCTGACGTCATAAAAAAAAGTTGGGCAAAAGAAAAAAGCAATTCATAAATTCAGCTGCATCAGAATAATATCTGCGAATAAATTGATTAAAAAACATTATCTGTGAATGGTATTGAACAGTAATGAATGAGTTCATTCAATATAAGATGCAGAAAACATTCACAGAAAAATCAATCCCTCCATCCCTCTCCTTTCATAAATGCAATGCATCTGAAATTTGAATGGTAACTAAAAAAATAATGGCATAAGTAAATTCTATTTCAGTGGCACAAACATGGTGACATAAGTTGATTCTATTTCAGTAGCACAAACATGATGACAGAGAAATCCCTCGGTCCCTCCCTCTCTCCCACCCTCCTTCCCTCCCTACCTCCATCCTCCAAGTCTGTACTTTGTAGACGATACCAGTAAAAGCATATAATGCAGTAAACATATGCCATATAGCATTGCACAAAGAGGTACGGTCTCGAATGTCCTCGTTGGATGATCGTAGACCAATTAAGAGACTGTAAAAAGGAAGGTTGCTGAATTGTCTTCCCATCAATTTTACAGATTCTTGATTATAGTTACACAAAGCGCCAAGCAAAGGGCCAACAAATTCAGGTGCAGGAGCCAGGAAGTGTCTATTTCATAATGTTTTCAAGTATAACAGGTAGGAAGCATAAGCAAAAGCACTAGCCTGAAATGCAATTTGAAGCAAGAGCATGAGCCTGAAGTGTGATACAAAGCAAGAGCAGCACCTAGTTAGAACTTAGAAGAATTGTGTAACTAAGTTCCTGATGTCCACAATCATACCACAAGGATGAATTTTGGGCCTAGAGCAATCCATTGTTGTCTACCTATCTAATCCACACAATTCAATGGTGCAGCCCATCGTCCAGGGGAAAGGACTTCAAACTACAATATAGTGCGAACAACAAGCTTGGGTTCTTCCAACTATGCTAAAGTAAACAACCAGAGAAAATAAAATAAAATAAAAAAGTTTGTATGCAAATCAATTTGATGCTACTGAACAAAATACATGTGAAGAACAGAAGTACCAGCAATGCAGACAAAGTAGATTTGCCACACCCACTTGTGCCGCACAACAGAATAGTGACAGATTCCTTCCTCTCTCGAATTCTGTAACAAAAGAAGAAATTCAAAGTTAAAAAAAAAAAAAAATCAAAATCAAAAGCACAGATTGGTGGATAAGATTTGATATCTGAAAAAAGACCAATACCTTATATGTAAGGTAACAAGCAACACAATTCTACCAATATCAATGTACTTCAAAGGAGAAGGAAAAGGTGAAAGAACAGGAGTAATGGTTATTTGGAAACAAATACCAGTACATCATTTTATTGACATTTTGGAAGTATAGGGTGTTTCAATCGGAAATGTGCCTCTGAGATTGGAATATCTATATTTGACAATAACAGAAGTAGTCTGAACCAATAATACACGTCATTAATTATTTCATTAATCTGGATTCTTATTACATTCCTCACCTTGCCCTTGATTCCAATACAAAGTACAATTAATTGTGCAAATATTAAATGACAAGTAAATATAACCCAGCAGAAAATTTGGCAGCATTCCAACTTGTAGAATGTTTGTCGCAATGACAGAAGAGTTATGCGGGTTTGGAACCCTAGATTCACACCAATACGCATAAGATACGCATAGGATAACGGATCCATGATGAATCCGCATAAGATATGCATTAGATGACGAATCCAAGATAAATCCGCAAGAAAACATAACATTTTGGCCTTGCAGGACTAGTGTTGCACTGCTTGCGCAGTCGTGCAACAAGCCTGTCATCACAACAACTTCTTCATCTTCCTTCTTCCTTTTTTCTTCTTACGCCGCAACCCGCTTGATACTTGAATTATGCAAATCTTCAACTCCTAAAGCTCTCGGATTTATCCAATGTGCAAATGAGAGGGGAGGAGAGGTATTTATAGGCTTTCGCATGTGTGAAGCCTCCTCTATTGCACGAATTCCATACTAGTTCAGTTGCACCGCTGACCTTTCTTCCATTGCTTCCTTTTCCTCTCTACCTTTTTCTTTAGTTGCGCAATCACGCAACTGAATGCTTTGTGCGATCGCGCAACACGTTCCTGTTGTGCGACTGCGCAACAAACTTTGTGCTCCAACAGATGCCCCCTCAATATTCTTTTGAATTCTTCTTGGAGAAATTCAAACGGAGGATCGACCCTCTATCCGCGCAAAAACTCCTCTTCATAATCATCCATTGCGCGATCACGCAACACACTTGTTGCATGATCGGGTCTGCGCAACAGCCAATCGGGTCCCGCAGCCTATATAAACCAGTTGCCCTTCGTTTTACTTCGCTTCTTACTTCTAGTTCAGACTTCATTATCCTTTTACACGATTGCACAATAGCCAATCGGGTCCTACAGCCTATATAAACTAGCCACCCTTCATTTTACTTACTTCGCTTCTTACTTCTAGTTCAAGCTACATCATCCTCTTGTGCAATCGCACAACAGACCCGCTTTGCGCGACCGTGCAATAGTCCCTGCTTCGGCAAAAATTTGCCCAAGTACCCAGCCTCTGCTGAAATTTCACCTGATCTTTTCTTCTTTTTCTCGTCACAATGGCGAAGAGTAAGGAGATCCCATGGGTCCAACCGAGAACCCTCAACTCCAACCCATCAGACTCGTAGGAGTTAGGGGACCTCAAAATATTCAATACCCCAAACTGACGATCACCATAGAAAAAGGGCCAAAACCACGGTCAGTTTTCCTTCTCCATTCAAAGAACCAAGTCCACTAACAATAAATTTTTCTGAAACAATATCATGTCTGGCAAGCCCAATTAGC
Organism: Magnolia kwangsiensis; assembly: GCA_037074715.1. Taxonomy (NCBI): domain Eukaryota; kingdom Viridiplantae; phylum Streptophyta; class Magnoliopsida; order Magnoliales; family Magnoliaceae; genus Magnolia; species Magnolia kwangsiensis. Next base: position 59,181,642 of record CM073579.1, read on the forward strand.
CAGGCTATAGTAATGGGGGATATAGAAAGACCTCCTCGAGAGGGTCGCGAAACAGAATGGGAGGACTAGTTAAAGGCCACCTCAAACCTATGGACAGATAGCTCCATGTTGTCCAACAGAGAAGCCACTCCCCCTCCCTCTTTTACGAAGACAAAATAGTCGAAGAGCAGGAGGCAACAACCACAAGAAAAGATCAAGGAGTTTAACAGAGAGCGTCTTCATTCGCTGCCACCTCTCGATTCTCTATAGAGAACCTACGGACAAAATGACACAAATAGGACCCTTTACACAGCCCATTGGGCTATGAGGAAGCCACAAATCCTAGAGGGTCTTTTGCTAGATAGGGGTCCAAGGCAAAGGACTGACAAAATCTCTCCCATGAGGTTTTTAATGCCATGCTATAACCCTCACAACCTCTTCCCAACTCATTTCTTCAAGACCACGTAACAGCGCTTTCATACCCGAGACTCCTTGTGCCACCCAATTACTACAACGCTTGGGCTAAAGCAATAATCAAGAAGCATTCGGGCATCCTGATAAAGATCGATCTTCTTAATGCAATCGAAGTCACATCCAACTATTTCTGTAGAGATGTGGCTGTATTCAAGGGCTTCCTGAAATATTGGTGCCCTACCACCAACTCCTTTCACCTTCCTATTGGTGAAGTCAGCATCACACTGTGGGACGTTTACAAAATGATCGGTCTTCCCATCACAGGCTGTTTCATTGATGAGTACATGCCCATAAATGAAGAGTTCGCCCACTTTTCTCCCACAAATCATCAGCTGAAAGTCTCAGAGACCGCCATAGAACTCTTCAGAGAAATGGCGAAGTTTACAGATATCAGAAAAGTCCTTAACCTCATCTGGCTTGCGCATTTCACAAGAGATCTACGATATGTTTTTTTCTTTTCTAGGTTTGCTAGTATCTTCATTAATTCTCTTTAAAACATTTTTCTTTTGATTCTGCAGCTTTGTTGGGAACCACACCCAAGAACTGAATGGTCTATGACAAAAGATCAAGGGCCCAACAGAATATAGAAAAACTGGTGAGCTAGCCGTCTTCTTGGCCTATTGGCTCAGCTTGGTGGTACTCCCTCCAAATGGGCGGATGCTAACAGACCCACTCTATTTGTGATCGTTGGAGCAATGGAGGAGGGCAGAAAATATTCCTTGGCCCCTCCAATTCTCTATTCCTCCATACAAACTTATCATAGTCAAGAATGTTCTGCCAGTTGTAGCCTATGTTTCAAGATCAAGAACAGTGGCCTTTTTTAACGATGCTCTGGCAGTTTTGGATAATTCTGCAAGACTGACCAAGATCAACATTTCGCCACTGCATGATTCCTTGATTCATTTTTGTGCTTCTCCGCGACAACTTGAATCGGCTCGCAATATGGTTATTACACCAAAAGTCCTTCACCATTAGAAGGAATTACTACTTCTCAAAGATAAGATTTCCATAACTTCAGCCACTATTTCTGGCTATGATAGGGAGTGTAATTCTCTTCAAGAACAATTGAAGACCTCTGAGCCGACTTTAGTGGCTATTAACGAGCAAATAGCCAGTCTTGAAGCTCAGAAACAGGCAGAGGAGCTGAAGATAAGCAAGATCAAGGGCGATATTGCAAAGAACAACATAGTTTGATCTTGAGAAATCAGAACTTCCCAAAGACAAAGCATCTGCCGTTTCATTGGAGCAGGAATTGGCCAGTACTCCTGACCAAGCCAAACTAATCATTGAAGTTGAACTTAATATTGTCGCGGCCCAAGTTCAATTTAAATAGGATTTGCAAAAGTTTATGCTTGCTTTGGGTGTTTCTGAGTAATTGTAACTATATTAAAAAATTTCACCATATATATAAAGTTTTAGCTTTGTTTTTTTTTCCTAAAAGCTTATAAACATGAATGGCATGGATTATTTGCACGTTCCATTACATAATCGTAGACATTTCTCTATTAATAATTTGCGCCTCATTTGCATGTTCTCATTAATTCAGGGACTTAACATTTATTTTTTTTGAAGACACGGGGTGTCCCCACCTCTTTTTGAAGTGAGACTAATCCCTACGGATACACGCAATCATGAATGATGGTTTTCTTTTACATCAGTTTAAGTTTCCATTGCATATTGCATATAATCTCGCAATTTAAAGGCATAACGTGGCAATAGCATAATTCTTCACTTGTCAACATGCATTATGTGATGTTCTTTTTAATGGGAAAAACTACCTTAGGCTTCAATTAGTATTCCTAAGGCGCCATACACAGTTTAGGCTCTTGCTTATTTGAAGTGACCACAGTTTAAGCTAAGTATTTGGAGCAACCACAATTTTTTAGGCTCTCGAGTATTTGGAGCCAATAGGGCTTACGCAAGTGGCCTCTGTAACTCTTATGAGTTCGTTGAACCACCGCTACCTGGGGAGTTCACCCACCGCAGTCCATCAGAGGGGCCTAGTAAAGCTACCAGGGCGGTAAACTCAGTAGGATTTACACGCAAGGTTGGCCTCAGTAACTCTTTAGAGTTGACGGGGCTCACAAGGCTACCTGGCTGGGTACCAGATCCAAGGCCGCCAGTCCATCAATTAGGGGGAAGCTCACTTGGAGGTCAACCCTTACCCATGAGTTTCTACTAAAATCAAGCCAGGAACCTGGGGGATATTACGCATGAGTGGCCTATCTATGGATGAACCAAAGAGCTCACACTGCGGCCCTCTTTTTCTTCGCCTGTATCATTGTTGTCAAATGTGATCACATATGCGCATATGCGATCATATATGCGCATACTATGGATCCTGGCAAGTATGCCATGGCATACTTTTACATGCGGCCAATATGCGATTGCATATGCAAGTATGCGATCGCATATTTCCTAATAATTAGAGTGGAAGCAAGTTTTTTATTTTTTATTTTTTCAATTTGGAGAACTTTTGCCTATAAATAGGCAGTCATATCCCCTCCATTTTCACTATTCTCTACTCCAAAGCTCTAAATCTCTTACTCTAATCTCTCTACAATAACTTCAAGTATGTTTATTTTTTGTATTTTATAAGTTATGCTTACTTTTTTTAAATGAAGCTGTAAGTTATAACTTGTAAGTTGTTTCAAGTTATCCATTTATCAGTAAAATTTCTTTGCTCAAAGTTTATAATAATTAGTTCTCTTTTAATGTAGCTTGATTGTTTTGTTAAAATTTATATAATATAATATAAGTAATTAAATATATAACTTAATGAAACACTCAAACTATAATGAAATAAGTAAAAATAACTCAATCCAAACATGTGTACTAATTAGGCAAGTTTTTCCTATTTTTTTAGATTTTTTTCATTTTTTTAAATTTTTTTCCTTTTTAAATTTTTTATTATTTTATAAAAAATATGCCATGGCACATGCAATTGTGCGATCGCATATGCAAACAGCATATGTTGATCGCATACAACCGCATATGTGATTTGACAACATTGGCCTGTATAACCCGGATCCATTCATGAGGGGGCATTTTCTCTCACCCATCCCCATTACGCTATCAAAGAGCAATACAGGCAGTATTAGTCTCACGCGTGGTTGGCCTTCCACGGGCTTTTTAAGCCACTGAGTCTCTCTGCTGCCCACATGGATTTGAGCGTGTGGTTGGCCTTTGCGAGCTTTTTAAGGCCACTGGCTCTCACCACTACACGCATAATGTTTAGTGAGGCAATATAGCACAAGTCTTATACGTGGTTGGCCTTCATGGGCTTTTAGCCATTGGCTCTCAACGTTACCTTGTACAGATTGTCCCATTATTTATAACATTCAATCCAAAGGTAATCATGCAACAGTGCATTCTTTGAAACTATTTAGTTACAAGCATAATGCAAAATAAGGGCCTGTTTGGATAAAGAATTATGACAATATTGTAACTTCGAAGCGCCATCATTACAATTTTACAATGTTTGTTTAATCAAATAATTCGACATATAGTTTAGTGGTCAAATGCAGATGTAATAAGAGACGGGTAAAGGAATTTGTAATCATTACAAATTTACAATACATTGTAGTAGAAATCTCCTATCCAAACACAAGAATCAATGTATTTTTCCCATTGATTTGCATCTCAGTAATGTAAAAACATCATCACTGCACTTTTACCATGCCTATCCAAATTCAGGAATTCTTGGTCAGCACCAAATGACATGATCGTATCCCTGTTCAATGTCTACTTACAAATGATAGCTTTCCTGCCTTATGGCAAGAATCAATACATTCATGAGCAATAAGCGCGCTATCCAAAATTAATCCTGCTACAAATGTGCCATGGACTTTGGAAATGACATGCTCGAGAATGGAACGGAACCCGGTAGCCAACATTTTAGATAAAATCTTATAGGGGCCACCAATCGAAATTATCGGCCTAAAATCCCTTAAACAATCTGCTCCTTCCTTCTTTAGAATTAAAGCAATAAACAAAGCCCCAAACTTAGACGAAAGTCAACCATTCTTAAAGAACTCAACGAAGAAAGCATTCATATCACTTTGCACCAGCTCCCAATACACATGAAAAAATGCCAAAGGAAACCCGTCCAGCCCCAACACCCTATCCCTCCCCACCAATCAAACTTATTGGCCTAAAATCCTTTAGACAATCCGCTCCTTCCTTCTTTAGAATTAAGGCAATAAACAAAGCCCCAAACTTAGACGAAAGTCAACCATTCTTAAAGAACTCAACAAAGAAAGCATTCATATCACTTTGCACTAGCTCCAAGTACAAATGAAAAAATGCCAAAGGAAACCCATCTGGCCCCAACGCCTTATCCCTCCCCAAAGCATCCACCATTGCCTTGATCTCTTCCTCAAAAACCGGATTCTAAAGGGAACCAGACTCATCTTCGGGAATCACATTAAATATGCAGTTATTGAGCCACGGTCTCTCCCACCTCTTCCCTGACAAGAGATCTAATAAAATTGGACTATTGCATCACAGACGTGATCTTTCCTCAACCCTAACCCCATCCACCATTACATTGTAAATCTTGTTATTCCTAGCCCTATCACTTGCAATACCATGCAAAAAAATAATAATAATAATAATAAAATCATATTCTTATTACCCTCCTAGAACACTAGCTCTACTTCATTATCGCTACTTGTTCTCCTCTTCCTTCAACTGCTCTTTGTATTCAAGGGAGATTTAGTCTCTTAGGCTTCTCCTCTTCCGTGAACTACATCTACTCTTCCTTAATATCTAGACTTTCGATGTTGCAAAGAATGGATCCCAACTTAGACTCCCAGGTTGCAAGAACCTCCTTCCTTCAAATGTTGATCTTGCCCTTTAGAAGGTTCAATTTCTGAAAAAGAATAAAACCAGCTTGACCCTCTGCCATGAACAACGACCACTGCTCCTTCGCTAAGTCGATAAACCCCTCCGCTTCTAACCAAGCTAGCTCTAACCAAAATGGTGACGGGCCCTAATCATCCTCATCCACCCCCAAAAGGATCGAGCAATGGTTAGAATGGGGCTCAAAAGGCCTCTTTGCTGCACAAGGGGGGGTACTTTCCCACCCAATCTAAGGAGACCAAAAATCTGTCCAATTTAGACATAATATTAATTTCTTTCCCATTAGACCAAGTAAACTTGACATCTCCCATCGGAATATCCACCTAACTCATTCTTCTGGACCCATTCCAAGAATTCTCTCATGATCTGAGTAATTCAACAGCCTGTAACTTCTCGAAAGAGAATCTGGGCCCTACACTGCAGTGAAGACCCACGTGAAACTGGTTGCCAAATCCCTTTAAAAGAACTGAGACAAAGAACTTAATGCACCACCAATCTTCTCTAACCCACAGATTGGTGTCCCAGATTATCACAATGCCTCCCACCGAGCCCCTTGCATCTAAAAACACCCAGTCCTTTGGCCATCAACCCCAAATAGCTGCAATTAGTTGCTGAGCCATCAACTGCATCTTCATCTTCTGAAGCAATACCTGCATCTGTATACTAGTTTTCAAGAAACCGCCAAGTTGTACTCATGTTTCTTATTTGTGTAGCCATATTTCTATTAGGGCGTGATAGGTGATCGTGCAAATCTCAGTCCTCCCATCTGATTGACTGTTATTTCGACTATTTTTGGTGTGTCACGCTTTTAGATATAGGTTTGAAAATGGTTTCTGAATCTATTGGTGGTATACACATTTAACATGCCATATGAAAATACATAAATCAAGCTAAGTAAAGACTGTAGTGACATGAGATGAGTTTGGAATTATATAGGACACCGAAGGGAAATCATTTCAAAGTAACCATATAGGCTGTTTCAAATATAAGCCATATGCATTTCATATTGGCGACATAGGAAAAGCTGTTTTTAGTTACGTCAGAAGAAACTGACAAAATTATTTACCTGCATGCCAATACCAAGTCAGCCCTCTGATTGGGACCCACATACTTATACTGAGAAAGAGAATCACAAACAACATCCAAGAAAGTCTCTCTTCTAACAACAACAGTCGTGCGTCTTTTGTATAGTTCAAATGGTACAGTGTTACTTTTCTCATCCTTCGCCACAACCAAATCATCTCCAGCCTCTCCTTGACCCAAGGAACCAATTGTATAATGTCCAATTTCTTTCGGGACCCATTGCTGGGAAGCATTAGATTGGAATGTTTCCATCTCAGGAGGCAAAGCATCACCGAGGCATTCGCTCCTCATCACTTCAAAAACCCTTCGGCTGATCTGATAAGAGGAAAATAGTACACTTCAATAAAAGATTAACCAGCACAATGCCACACCTGATATTCATAATCATACAATTATCATCACCATTAAAGCCTTATGACATTAATGAAGCAAAAAAAAAAAAAAAAAACTTACTGCACACCAATAAAATTAAATTTGAAGTATGTAACCAACTTGCAGGGATGTTCTCAATAATCATATGTGTAATATAGAGATAAACATTGGGCAAACTTGGGGAAGTGGACTTTTATTAGTTATGGTTATATTATCAGATGAGGCTGTGGATGCAAAAACATAAAGTTGCATGCAATATACTATCCTTTGTTTCCCAAAGAGTTATGCATTATATTATCATTAATGCTAATAGACTGGATATGGTGGCAAGAGTATTTTTGAGGTTGAATCTCAAAGTCCTTGATGATAGCTTATGCGACAAAAAAGAAGTTGCAGAAAATTTTTCAAAATGAAGACGAACATAAATAATAAAAATAAATAATAAATAATAAATAATAAAAAACTGGGATCTGAACAGCTAAGTCGATGCTTCAATCCTTCAGAAACCATGAACGAAACAGAGAACAATGGCATCACATATACAAACTGAAATTCTAAAACAAATGTAGAAAAAATGACAGAGTTATCAATCAAAATAGAGCCCTTTGGAAGCAAAAGCCATGAGGGAATAAGGAAAAACAATCAAAAGTTAGATCCAGTTATACCACAAAACAGGACACGATAGAAAGCCTGATGCCAGAAAAGGAGAGATAGAAGGCAAGGATCTACATATCCCAAAATCTACAATGCAGATACAAAGACAGGGATAACATAAGGACAATTTAATACCAGAAGAAGATTGGTAGAAATTGTTAAAATAACAAACTGAATACAGTCGAATATAGTCAAGAAATAGAAAAACGTCCATGTAGCAACACTACTGGCATCAGGATCAGATCGTATAGTTAGTGATAACTATTGGTTTGGTTTCCTATATGTGCAACCTCTACCACTTGAGAGACATTTAAACAGATAACTCCAGCTTAGTTAGCTTTGTGTTTTGATTAAATTGGCAACTACCTAGAATGTAGTCCCTATGGAAATACAAGTGGAAGAGTTACTCGTGGGAGAAGATTTAGGGCATTCATTTAGAGAAGGATATCAATTAAAGGGAAGCCCAAAGAGGCATGGTCCTAGCTTTTCTTGATATAAGGGAAGAAAGAAACAAGGGTCAGAGCTGCTCTATATATATACCTAGGCTACACTCCACAAACACCTGGAAAAATCTGGCGACTGAAAAGTGAATAAAGTATATGTTAAAAACAAGGGAAGAAAGTAGTTGCAAGGGGCATTTTGGCATTGTGGGTTTTCACAGCAAATGTACTTTCTTCACTGATCCATATATATGTCATTTATTTTGACTTGTTAGTTTATTAGAATCAATTTATTCAATGCAGCTGAACAAACAACTTAGTTGTTTACAGGTATTTTGCTAACCTAGAAAGCTAACCAGGTGCACATCTACCAAAATGAAATTCCAACCGCCTTTATATAACGAGAAACAGACTAAATATGAGTGTTGATATTCTTAAGAGAGATGCCTCTTTTGTATCGCTTTGACCCCTAATTCAATCGTGTTTGTTATTTCTTCTTCATGTTAGGATGGAGTTGGATGCACAATTTAAACAAATTGCAATAGGCAGTTCAATAAAGTGGGAATCACCTGACTGCAGTTTTTCTTTTTCTATTTTTTTAGGTAATCATGTGATTGCAGTTACCTTCTTTAGTATTCATATCAAGGGACAGGCTCCAAATTGTAATTGTGTTGCTTTCAAATGGGACTTGAAAGGAATGTTAACTGCAGTCTAAGGTCGAGTAATCATTATGAATGATAAAAACACATTGCTATAAACTGATTTCTTTTGTTTCAATTCAACTAAATGATCAGCATTCAATTCAATTGCATATCCAAACATACCCCCTCAACAAACTTGTCATTTGTTAGAGTATACAATATCTATGTACCACTGTATGAATATACTACAGTTAGGTTTATGGATATATCTGTTAAGATGTCCTACAAATCTACCACTTATTCTATATATTCTCTTCATTCTCAATGGAATAGATACACAAAAAATCTCCAAAATGTACTATCTGTGATTTAACATCAATTACCCGAGAAAGGTGAATCATTAACAACATCAAACTGACTTAGTTTTTTAAAAATAAATAAATAAATAAACTAAATTGGCAATCATCCATCTGAAAAAAGTCCAACAAAACAAGGAAAAAAAAAAAAACCTAATATGCAAAATAATAATAATAATAATAACAACAATAATAAAATAACAAAGCAACCTATATCTGATTCTTCAAACTCTTCCACAAGACACAAAGATTACATTCATCAGACAATTCACCATATCTGAAAGATGAGAAGCTGGAATATATGAGGCGCGCTTAAATTACAAAAATCTGTAGCCCAAGGGAACTAACCAAGAGGCTATTGACTAGTTAAAGCAAATTTACAAAATTGCCACTCGTCACAGAAAGGAAAAAAAAAAAAAGAGTGACTATAAACTGAATTGGCCCAAAATACACAAAAACTGCAGCATTCTAAGCCCGCAACTTCTCAGCGAGGCATTAACAACAATTACCAGATAATAGTATCAAAACTACCAAACTGCCATCCATCCCATCAAGGAAACAGATGGCCAGATGGTCGCTCTGAGTGGAAGGTAATCACCCAAACTAGACAAACCAGAGCAACTCAGGGATAGAAACTCCATACTGAAAAACAAACAAAATCACCCAGACTAATTTAATCAGATTTACCAAACTTCCATTAACCGCATCCAAAACAACTGAACAGGTCTAATAACAAGCTTGAAAGTCCAAACAAAGACATAAAACAAATCGCCATTCCATCGCAAACAAAGGAAAGCCAGAAAACGAGTGAGTCAACGGAAACTGCAGCAGCAAACAGAAAACGTCAAAATCAGCTAACAGAAGAGAGGGAATCGAATTTTCCGTGATAAATCGACAGTACATTTTCATCAGAGTATTAATAACCTTGAAAGCGTGACGTGCTTTGCAGCCCATGAGCTGGAGAGTGCTCTGAAGCACGGGCCGCGTGTACCGAAACGACACATTCCCTTCTCCATCTATCCTTGTGACTCCTCCTCCATTGTCGTCGTCGACTACGACTATATAAAGCAGTTTCGGCGATTCCGCCATTTTAAGAAGAGATAGATCGCACCAGCTTCCCCTCCCTAGCTACAATATATACAGCAGGCGAGAACGAAGAGATTACAAGAGAAACGAGAAGCAGCGGAATGCAGATGAGAACCGATCGGATCCTATTCCACCTGGAAAATGGGAGAGCAGCGGTTTTTGGAAGGAGAGAGAGAGAGAGAGAGAGAGAGAGAGAGAGAGAGGAGGAGGATGGGTTATTCTTCAATGAAAAAGGGACGGTTGGGATGGGTGGGCCTCGTTCCGATCATTGGCCATTTCGTCTCCTCTTCCTCTTCTTGCAGAGCTGCTGCTGCTGCTGCTGCTGCTGTCGGCACAGCTTCCGCGTGCAACACGACCTCGCCATTTCCTGCCACTGCCTCCACGCATCACACAGACCGAGGCTCCACACGTCCCTCTCTCTTTTGTGACAAAACATCTTTTCCCGGCAATTTCTCGGCACGGAAATTTCTCGGGATATTTTCAAATTTTGACGTTTTTCTCGGGATATCATCACCGAAATAAAATATTCAAAATTTCTTTTTAAATTTTAAATTTATGCCTAGGAAACATTTTTTAAAATATTTTTACTATTTTCAGTATAATATCGCGACAATAACTCGATATTTTTATTTCTTGCGAAATTTTGATGATAAAATATTTTAAAAAAAAAAATTTATTTCGATATCGGGAGATCGTCGCGCTGCACCATCACCTCTCTCCCCTTGCTCGTTGTCGTAGGGATCCGAGGCTTGACGAACCTCGCGCTCGCTGCCTAACAGGATTACCGTCTTTTACCCGGGACGAACGACTAGACTTTAAAAATCTACGCCGCCCATCATGTACACTATCCCTTGTTAGGCCATGGTACCAGAATTTACGCAGCTTCAACAATCATATGGGTCATTTTAAAAAATTATTCCTAAAACATCTAAATGTGCTTGATATGGCTCATATGATTTTAGAATACTTTGATTTTTAAGTGGTTTCCCCATCCTGATGAGTCACATAAGATGAATGGATTAGATGGGATATATACACCACGGTGGGTCCTATACAAAACTAAAGATGAGTTTCCGATCACAATTGTTTCCTGCAGCGTAGCCTCAACTTGAGATTTGGATTATCATTATTTTTTTAGTTTATTTATTAACATGAGGCAGTATGTACGATGAACCGGGTGGATCTAACGAAAGTTACTCCCATATGGCCCTGGGCTCAACAAAGTAACACCGGTAGGTTAGCTCACGCAAGGTACGCTATGGCATTTATTTCCCCCATCCATTTCTACCAAGTGGTGCCCATGGTACACCAATTGGCTTCGCGTTTTACCACCTTAGGTGGACCATGCTCCAAATCTATCCTGCCATCATTGACCCTTCTTCTTGAATATGGGTCGATGATATATTTATCTTATTAACTCTCCACGTTGGTGATCATAAATCAAAGGGCTTGGATTGGCCCCCTCATCAATGGGTTATTCGGTTCATAGGCATCTAAGTTTATCACACCCCAAATTCAAAAATCGGATTCATAAAATTTTTGATCACCGAATCCGATGCCGATATCCTCCATAGTACTTCATTTTCGGCTCCTAGCGTCCATATACCAAGTTCCGATCCTGAGATTTTACAATAAGGATTTTTCAACATACATTTATCTCGTAAGAAGCATAACCACAAGTTTACCCCAATCACAAAGGCAACATCATCATCATATATCTACTAATATAAACTTTAAATACAATGCTAAAAGGAAAATACATATGTCAAAATAAAATCAAAGCTCTGAAAGACAACTACATTTTCTAAGCTTCACGCTGTTACAACCTAACATCACCTGCACGCATCTATCATGTATAAGCTTATAGAAAGCTTAGAGGGTGGTGTAAGTGTGTGGATAAGGTAAGTGTCAAGTATTCAATACAATGTCATAATTATAAAATATCGAAAATACTGGTAAGATCATGAATCATACGATATCAGAGTAAGCGAAAATACTGCAAGTCTATAAATCATATAATATCATAGTACGTAATACAAATCAGCTATGCAAATGAGGAGTCGTAAAGAATCAAATATCAAATACCGAGGATACAATGCAATATGTAAATCCTGTTAAGTCTGTTTAGGCCATATAAGTGCAAAAACATAGCAACTCCAAATATCATATGCCTGCGGATGTAATATAATATGCGATGCGAATGAAATAACCAAGCTGGAGTGTGAAGTCGGGATGATAGTATATATTATCGCAGGCTACGGGGTCCACCACAAGGGACTTTATCCAAATCAGTCTCATACCTAAATTTAGATAGTCAGACTCAATGTGGTAAACTCCTGATCTCAGGTTAGTCACGCGCCCCAACCGAAATCCTGGTCGTTGCGAGGGTACACGTAACAAATAGTTGCACACCATCAGCCTGAATAGACAGTGAATGAATGAATGAATGAATGAGTATGCAACTCTTGCTCAATAAGTCCACATATCAGTACTGTACATCTCTGAAATCATCATTGGAGTCTAGTACACTCCAAACTGATACCGCCCCTGCAGGCCGCGTAGCCCAGTGAGTGAAAAAGACCTCACTATCCTGCTTGTCAGCAGTAAACCAATGCCTACCCGACTCATCGATAGCAAACCCATTTAGGAGCTGGTCAAACTCAGCCTAGCTATACCTACTCCCTCAAGTGGGTAAAGACACACCCCCTCCCAACAGACCACGACACAGTGGGAGACGTGGTCTCCTGGTATTCGGTACTCGAGCGCTCATGTATCTACTCGATCTCGACGTTGGAGCATCCTCTAGTACCAAGAGGGTTTAGAAATTTTCACCCAAGGACATTTATGGTAGCCAGATGCTAATAACAGATTTTCGGTGTCCCATCTAGCCATCCAAGATATGCCTGTGGAGGCTACGGCCCTGATGTCGCTAAAGCGTACAGTAATCATAACGCACAATGTAAGGTGTATGAGTCATATAATTCAGTCATGCATCAATCCTGCACATACCGTGCGCTCATGTGAGCTAACCTCCACCTATCTGGGAGTCTCATAACAACCTACCCAATGTCATATGCAATGGTCAACCACATCTCATAACAAACATGCAGATGATGTGTATGGGCATGTATCATGATGATATGCTGTCACATACTCATAATCGGTATCAGTAACCGGCATCAATAATCGACCTCGACAATGTGGACATTTAATAAACATTGTCCCTAATGAATGACCCACGTAGAGCCTAACATATAGTGGATCCATGGCCTCACACGAGGGCTAAAATTACAACACCATGGGCCTCACTCAAGAGTTTAATACACATCACGATGGGCTTAACATACATCATAATGGGCTCTATAGCCTGGCCCTCAAATGCACTACAATGGGCCTCATACAATCATAATGGGCCACATCACATGGGCCTAATACACATTACATGGGCTGCATCACATGGGCCTATATACATCTGATGGGCCACGTCCCATGGGCCCCGAATACATCACAATGGGCCATAACTCATGGGCCCCAAGCACATCATAATGGACCTCTCACACGGGTCCATTATGGATCACATCAAGGTGGGCCTCAATGGATGACCATAAATACGTCACATTGGGCCTCGAATACACAATAGGTGGGCCTTGCACCTGGGCCTCAAATATATCAAGTGGGCCTCATTACATGGGCCTAACAATACAAACGGGTGGGCCTCGCCTATGGGCCAAAATACATCGCGATGGGCCACACCAATGGGCTTTATGTATATCAAATCGAGCCGCACCAATGGGCCTCATGTATATCAAATCGGGCCCACCCTTATGTATTTTTTAGATCCAACCTATTCATAAGTTAACATAGAGATAGATGAAGTGAAAACAAATATCAGCTTAATTGGAAACTACTATGGCCCTTAGAAGTTTGAACAGTGGATGACACTGTCCACTATTTAAATGGTGGGGTCCACTTGAACTTTGGATCTGACTCACTCATTTACCCATGCCATAAAATGAGCCCACAAGTAGTTGGACAGTATGGATACAACGTGTGCATCATGGTGGGCCCCACCATCTAAACAGTAGACGGTGTAGCTAAAATACATATATCGATGTGGGGCCTGCGGGCTTGCTGCCATCAAAAGGAGTAGCAATATAGCTGTTGTATATGCAGATGGCTATACTAAAAAGGCAGAGGTGGGTCCCACATAGGGCCCACCATCATGTATATATTATATATTATATAATATAATATATACTATATACTATATAATAATATATATATATATATATATATATATATATATATATATATATATATATATATATATATATATCAACGTCCAGGCCATCCATATATAATATAATATATATAATATATACATACATCAAGGTGTATCCCACACGTGTCACCAAGGTGGACTCTACATAACCTGCCACATCAACAGTTATAGGGCTAGTGTGTGGTACACCAGACAAACCAATCCCATCACAAGTGGGTCCCACGTGGGCCCACCATAACGTTTATTTTTCATCCAACAGTTGATAGGGTCACACAGACCTAATAAATAAATAAATAAATTTTATATTCACCCAAAACCTCTGGGACCAGAGGATTTCGATGGTAGACGTTCAATCCACCACTGCTTCTTGTGACGTGGACCACCTGAGCTCTATGCAACCAAAGGCTTTCAATGGTAGATGTTCAATCGGCCACTGCTCCTTGTAGTGTGGTCCACCTAAGTCCCTTGCACGACTGATTTTTTTGGGGTGGCACACAACTAGAAAGGGCCCTATCAAATGCACAGTATTGATGTTCGTCACACACCATGGTGGGGCCTACGGCTGGGACCCATGGTTCCTGCCTCTATGTCCAATGGCGCAACACGACGCTATTGCAGCGTCCTCTAGACGTCAGCAGCGTCTGCTGCTTGTTATTATTATTATTATTATTTTGAAAAATAGTTTTCCTGAGGTTTTTCCTAGGTGGAGCCTGCATCAGGTGGATCCACTCCACCTATTGGATTCTATGACTCAAGCAGTCCAAACAAGCCCAATATTTGGCATATTTTGGCGTGTAAAAACATCAAGGTGGGCCCTAACAAATTTTAATGATAAAAATCATTATTTTCTATGCTATGGCCCGCCAGATAATCAGATTGGCTTCATTTTTCAGCTCAACGCCTAAAATGGGTTGAGAAATAGGATAGACGGCGTGGATTAGATTTATACATCAAGGTGGGGCCTACATGAGCGGCCCACCCAAAACTTGTGAATCAAGCTAATATTTCTGTTTTCATATAGCAACGTCTAGACCTTGATGAACGGTCTGGACAACAGACGTCCAACAAGTTCTGGGCTGACCCATCTGGCCATGTTGTGGTCCACTAAATATTCGTATTTTCCTATCATCTAGACCCTCCAAACAAATGGGTAACAAGGTAGGTTGGTCCCCATGTTTGGACAGCCATGTGGTCCATTGGATGGACAGTCTAGATATCACATACACTCATCATGTGGGCCACAAGATAAAGGAAGGAGAGAGAGAGAGAGAGAGAGAGAGAGAGAGAGAGAGAGACGTGTGATGGAGGGCTCCGCCACTATGAGCCCTCCCATTTCATGCATTCAATCATACATCAAGTGGGTCCCAATACATGTCGGCCCACCAAATCAAAATCAATGGTGGAGATTCATTCTTTGCCAAAATAAAAGGTCTAGATGACGCCTTTCAAACCAGAAAGTAAACATTATGATGAGGTCCATGGAGAATGGCCCCATCATGGAATGATCATGTAAATCATGGTGGGCCATCGGCCACATCTAGGGTCCAAAGTGATATCCATACCATCTATCGGTAGGACCCACTTAGCCCATCATCAAAACATGAAATCTAGACCTATAAAACACTCACAAATAATGAAGATTCACCCACCATTCTCGCTTCTTCTAGACTCCTTGGACTCCTTTGCTCCAAAGCTCCAACTTTAATGGAGGAAGATGAAGATTGGATGGCTAAGATGGTGGATGTAAGGAGAGGTGGCCACACACAAAGCTTCTCTCCCATGGACATTGGGTTGCTTGGAAAAATGAGAGAGAGATGAGAGAGAGGTGTGATGTAAGGAGAGAGAGGGATGGTGAGTGACGGGTGAGTGAGTGATAGGTGGTGGGGAGAGTTAACTTTGGGGATGGGTAGTTGTACTTAAAGATGGGTGTGAGTGATGGGAGTGATGTGTACTTGATTGATGAGATTGATGTGATGTGTCATAGAGATTCCCTCAGTTTTTGTAACGTGCGGTGTTTTCCTCCAACTGAATGTGAGCCCACATCTCCTAGCCCGGGTATCGCCTCGACGCGTAATACACAGCATCGGAACCAAGGCGATGGCGTGATCGTAAGGGTACAAGTTTCGAGTCGAGCCAACTCTGACATATAAGACACGACTCAGGATCGCACGCAAACGCTGATAACAGATTGTGGGTCATTAAAATTCAATCGGGAGGACCGCAGAATCTTATGGCATAGTACAAGTTAGGACACGAGCCTCACAACTCTCCCCTCCTAATAAAAATTTCATCCTTGAAATTTACAGAACAGACAATGGAAGAGGAAATATTATCAAGCATATATGTTAAGGCACAATTAATCTACAAAATGATGAAGATAATGCTCCCTAATCTCAGCCTTGTACTCCCAAGATACGTCCTTAACAGAATGGTGAACCATACTAATCCTCGAATCCCGGATCAGAAACTATTTAGTTTCATAATCTTAACGGCAGGGAGCTATATAAGAAAATCTCTAAGTTATTCGAACTCGGGGATCTAACCATTCTAAGTTCTCAATAATCATAGAGTGTATGGTAGCTATTAGTAGATATGTGATGTTATCCTCCGGCATTTTCAAGTATGCTCTGATACCATCTTATGTCATGCCCCAAATCAGGAAATCGGATTCACAAAATTCCTGATCGTTGAATCCGATGCCGACAGCCTCCGTAGTGCCCCATTCTCGGCTCCCAATACCCATATGTCATGTTCCGATCCTGAGATCCTATGAAGAGGATTTTCTAATGTACATTTATCTCGTAAGAAGTATAACCACAAGTTTATCCCAATCACAAAAGCAACATCATTACATATCCACTAATATAAACTTTCAATACAATGTTAAAAGGAAAATACATATATCAAAATAAGATCAAAGCTCTGGAAGACCTAATATACATATTGCAAGCTCCACGCTACTGCAACCTAATATCACTTGTACGCATCTACTA
The DNA here is from genome assembly GCA_037074715.1 of Magnolia kwangsiensis. Classification (NCBI taxonomy): domain Eukaryota; kingdom Viridiplantae; phylum Streptophyta; class Magnoliopsida; order Magnoliales; family Magnoliaceae; genus Magnolia; species Magnolia kwangsiensis. The sequence continues at coordinate 59,198,865 of CM073579.1, forward strand.
TGCATAAGTTTATAGAAAGCTTAGAAGGTAGTCTAAGTGTGTGGACAAGGTAAGTATCAAGTATTCAATACAATGCCATAATCATATAATATCGAAAATACTGGTAAGATCATGAATCATACGATATCAGAGTAAGCGAAAATACTACAAGTCTATAAATCATACAATATTAGAGTACGCAATATATATCAGTTATGCAAATGAGGAGTCATAGAGAGTCAAATATCAGATGCCGAGAATACAATGCAATATATAAATCCTATTAAGTCTGTTTAGGTCATATATGTGCAGAAACATAGCAACCCAAAATGTCATATACATGCGGATGTAATGTAATATGCGATGCGAATAAAATGACCAAGCTGAAGTGTGAAGTCAGGATGATAGTACGTAGTATCGCAGGCTATGGTGTCCACCACAAGGGACTTCTATCCAAACCAATCTCATACCTAAATTTAGATACTTAGATTCAATGTGGTAAATTTCTAATCTCAAGTTAGTCGCGTGCCCTAACCGAAATCCTTGCCATTACGAAAGTACACATAATAAATAGTTGCGCACCACTAGCCCAAGTAGATAGTGAATGAATGAATGAATGAGTATGTAACTATTGCTCAATAAGTTCACATATCAGTACTGTACATCTCTAGGATCATCACCGGGGTCTTGTACACTCCAAATTGGCTACCGCCCCTGCAGGATGTTAGCCTCACTTTGTGCTTATAGTTAAATTTAAGAATTTATAGCCTTATTTTATTTTTATGATAGTTTAGCTTTAAAATTACATAATTATGTTATCACATGCTTATTGCTAGACTATCCTTGCTCGTTGTTATTTCAAATGGTATATCCTTCTTAATGACATAATATGCATGCTTCATATTTTAATGATTATGTATCATATTTGCTCATTAGTATATGCTTATTGGAAAATCTATTATTTATAGAGTTTTTCATTTTTTGTGATTAATCGGTATCTCTATAAAATTGTCTCTTTGATAAATATTGACATAATTGGGGGATTAAGTCCCACCAAAATAAGTTGAATTCTGTTTTATACATTCTTTTCGTTATGGGGAATTGATGAAGAAATGGTAAGCAATGTAAAGTTACATGTCTGTGTATTCAAGTTATAAATCTTTTGTAATTGATATGCAATATTTTTAGTTATTTGGGTTTGTCATTAGTATGGACCATTATAAAGTCTAAGTTAGGATTTTATCATGTAATTGACAAAGGGAGAGATTGTTAGTGTACTTATTTGTGTACCTTATTTATTAATCTTATGATCCCATGTGTCAGGGAGTCGGTTGAGCCCTTGCAAGATGAATGTCGAATATAGAAGAGGACAAAGAGCATCAAGGAGTGAAGAATAGGTACATGAGCTACCTTAGTGACCCTAACCTTAGACGTAAAACAATCTTAGCCTCAAGATAATAGTAACCTTTATAGATAAACCTTGATTGATTATCACATATTCTTAGAATCATAATTAGAACATGATAAGTTAGGTTTAAAAATGTGCAATGTTGTTATAAATATATCAGCTCCAAAAAATTAATGTTCGAGTGGTCCATGATCCCATTGACAATATTCGAGTGGTCTGTGTTCCCATCGACAATTTTTGAGTGGTCTTGATGGCATCGAAGATTAGTTGGATTAGATCAAAGAAACAATCTAGCTACCTAATAGAAAAATTACTAGATTATCTCGATGGGATCGAAGGACAATTTGATCCTATCAAAGGACCTCCGATCCATGGAAGGAACTTTCGATCCTATTGATAAAGTCGTTAATTAGCCATTGAAAATTTTCTTTTATAAAATAGGCATTCGATTCCTAGGTAAAATGATGGTTTTTGAGTGAGTTAAAGCCCTAGTGTGTCTCAATACTTCCCAATAATTTTATGCTCTCGCCTAAAGGAATTCAAGTCATATCGCATGTGTTTAGTCACTCTCATGAGCATTCCAAGCTCATTTTAAAAATAATCTTGTTTCCTTGCATTCTTTAAATGATAGACACCAGTTCAAAAGAAAAATCTATTATATTTTAAAATTCTAGAATACTTATTTAGGTAAATCCTCATTTGGAAACCAACTAAGCATTTAATTATAGAAGATTTAACCAAACCACTCATATTACCTTGGTATCTTCATTGGAGCATCGTATGTAAGGTAATCGATCAAAGGATACGAAGCATTCACATCAAAGATCATAGAGCACAAGAGAAGTTTATTGAGTGTGATCTTTGTTGAGCATCGACAAAGCATCTCAAACAGGCACAACAAAAATAGCTCAATCTAACAGGTAAGTTGTCAATTGTAAGAGTCCACATACTCTTTCCTTGGGTATATCTTTGTTAAGTGTGAAATATTGGATATTTTTCCCTTTTTATACATTGCTTTTATGAATATGATAATGCTTAATCGATTTATTTATACATGTTTTGTCTTGTGATGTGATTTTGAGAGCTCAAGGTGAAAAGGATGTTAAAAACATGTATTTGATACTCAAGAATTACCAAAACATGGAATGGATCTTTAGATGTCAAGAATGAAGATTTCAAGAGTCTAAGATCCAAGAAAATCAAGTGAAGAATGAAGAAAATTGAGATTGCAAAGTGCAGAAATCTGAAACAATTAAACTTGACAATTCGATGACATCGAACATAATTTCGATGTCATTGAAGGAAGCTTGATCCCATCAAAAAATCAGAGAAAATTAAGTTTGGTTGTTGGACATATGGGTGCAATTCTTGATGTCATCGAAGATCCCTTCGATCCCGTCAAAGATCAGTTCAATGACATCGGAAATATCATGAGTTTTGGCATGAACTCAGAGAATAGTTTTAGATTTTTTTCGATACCATTGAGAACATGCTCAATGGCGTCGAAACCAATTCGATGCCATTGAGGTCAGAAGATCTCATCAATGGATTTACGCAAACAGTTATGCACAGTTTCCAAATTCGATTCGAACTCAACTAGGGATCTTCGATGCCATCAAAGTCCCATTGAAGCTGTGTAAACTGTGTAAATTTGAGGTAGTTTCAAAGTCGATCTGATCAAAGCCTATATAAAGGGACCTTCTGAGTCTTTCTAAGCATGAATTAGGGTAAGAAGAGTAGAGCAAGGAGTGGTGCTGCTTCAAGGAGTAGTCATTCTCCTCCAATCATTCTTTTCTAGTTAGTTTTTATGTTTTTTAAGAGTTTTAGTTTATTCATGTCTTTCGTTGATAATCTCTTAGCTAGAGCTAAGAGGTAAAGCTTGTAGTTTGTTTTAATATTTTTCTTACTTTAATTCATGTTTATGATCTTAATGTTGGATATTTCATACTTTGTTCTAAATAAAGAGTGTTTTTATATTTACATTGATCTATCATTGACTCCTGGCACGGTGGATGGTTAGGAATTTCATTAATACTTTCTGTTCAATTTTATAATTGTTTGATCTGTGAGATTCCTTGATCTACCATTGACTAAGGTCATGGTAGATGCTTTAATGTACCACCTCGAATTTTTATCAACTTGGAGTTAGACGTCCTTAGGCAATGAGTCAACCATAACACCTTGGTAACTTCTCATAACTCAATTCCAAAGCTAAAGAAATCGCTTTTCAACCCATTTCATTCAAAGTCTCACAAATCACCCTTCCAAGCTTCCCTTTTCCGAAAATACTTCTCCAATCTCCATAAAATCCCTCTCCAAACTCCTTCTTCCATTTTCGTGCATCTCCTTTCTACTCATCTCAAAACCCACCTCCCTTATTGAATTCCCTCTTCTTTCCCTTCCATTTGAGCACTCAAATCTCACCTCAAGCAAAAATCACTGAGGGCTAATTCCTTTAGAAATGAAACAAAAATTAACTAGCGCTACACCAGATTACCTGAAAAATTACCACCAATCACTTTAAATACTATCTACAAGACTCGAAACCTATAGAACTGTTAACGCTACATTACCCTAAAATTTAGGATCCAACTCTAAACCCAGTTGCTCTCGGGAGCATTCGAAAACTTCGTATCGGACCTGAACCGCACGTCGAAAGTCCGATACGATGAACTTAGACAATTATGACCGCCTGGTTGGACTTGATGATCACCTCAAAAATCAAGTCCAGATGATGTCCTGGGACGATTCGCTTGAGTCCGGAGGGAAGAGTGTGAGAAAGTGAAGATTTTTATAAAATTAAATAAGAATTTAAGTAATCTGAGTCGTGTCGCTTGCGCGCCTTTTATAAGCATTTTGACCATTGGTTTCTGACCCAAATTCACCCTTGGATCAGGGAAGATGGCCCACACATGTTAAAGTGCTCATGGCCCTGATCGAGTTTCGGTGACCGTTGAATTGAAATTGGTCTGTCACGGTCGATTTGGAAACCCGATCGGACTGAAAAGTTAACTTGATAAAGATCATATATTAGTGAGCTTAAGTCGGACCGTATTAAGTAAGAGGACCTCCAGAAATGCTCTGTTGGATCGGAACAGACCCGATTTGGACATAACCTAAGTATACCTTGGCCCTAGAGCAATTCTCATTAGTTTTAAACCTATATAAGGGCCTTAAACCCTCACTCTCATATCGCATACGAATTTCCAAACCCTAGCTAAGGAAGAGAAGAAAAGAGAGAGAAAAGGTGAGGGAATGTAGGGTGTTGCTACAAGGATTCCTCCATGTTGTTCTAAGTGTCGAACCCACGCTACCGTATCGCCATTGCAGCAATTCTATATGCATTTTTGGATAAGAAATCCTAACCCTAACCTGGTTTGAAGCTTAGAAAAGTCTAAGTGTTGTTGTAGATAACCTATTTCATGCTTTAGGTTGTCAATCCGCCGTTGACGAAGACTTAGCGTCTTAATCATATTCGTTATGCGTTTTTCAGTTTAAGGCGCAGATTATAGACGTATATGTTATGGTTTTCAAAGCTTTCAATGTCAGATAATGATTTATTATTGACTTGGATGCTATTTCACATGCAAAACACGTTGTTTGTTTCGCGTTATGAATACGTATGAAATATGTATACCGTAGTGTATTCTATGTATTTGTTAAAATACCTATATACGTATAAATTTTGGATCTGTGATTGCCATGATAAATCATTGTTAATACATGCTTATTATGTATGCGACAACTCCTTAACAAAAGAATTTGCCTAAAAATGCAATATGTCAACATACGTGATGTATGTTGAATAGTGTAGTCTAAGTGTTAGTGTAAATGCCTGAATGAGTTAGAAATAGGTAAAGTATGAATTTTAAGGGAATTGAGATATGAATCTCAATCACCTCACTTGTGTGTATGATTTCCTCTATGTTATATTTAGTCTTTTTTTTTTGTTCATGCTAATTGTGTGTATGATTTCTTTCATGTTATGTTTAGCTTATTTCATTCCTGCTAATTGTGGGTATGATTTTCTCCATGTATAGTATTCATATTTAAGTTATATTTTATATCATGCTTATATGAATGTGGAAGTTGAATCATATGTATATTATTGAGGTTGTACATGATTAGGGCCATATTATGGTCCAGGCATTCGGTAACAGGATTGAGTTCGTAGCTGAGCTTTATTCGTCATGTAGGACATGTTTGACGAACCTGAGCCATACTAAAGTTGTCGGCAGTGGTTTGGCCACGTGAAGTATTTATGCACTTCATGTCGATTAACTTAACGTGTGCTTGTGCTAGTCGAGCTCGTCAAGTAACCTGATTGACCTGATGTATGTTCACTATGTTTGGATGCTACTGTTTCAACCTAAGGTACTAGACTTAACAGTGCAAAGCCCCTTTAATCTTGGTACCTCAATCCGCTAAGACTCATGAGCCGGGCATAGTGGTATGGGACACCGTGGTCGAGCTGTCTGCCTACGCAGGGGCGACGAGCCTCTCCATAGTGACCAGTGAGCAACCTAGACTCTTGAGCTGATTATGGTGGTATGAGACACTATATTTGTGCTGTCGGCCTACATTGATTAGTGACAGCCCTTTGTAGTGACCTCGAGCATACTCTGAGTCTGCGTTGAGACGATGAGTCTTTCCGTAGCATTAGAGTTTAACTAGGCCTACACTGATCAATTGTCGCGTCCTGTGCGTGTGATGTGTTTTCCGTAGGGGCAACACTGATTCGGTGACAAGCCCTTTTATGATGACCTAGAACTTCAACATCGTATTAGATTGTCTAGGACTAACGACCCTAGAATGGATCATTGTTTGGATATTGATACAAGGGAGGTACCTTAACTTCTCAATCCTACTGTATGAAAAAGACTAATAATAACTCGGTAATCATGTTCATATCATCGCACTGAATGTGCCAACGATGAAGTGCATAGAGGGCTAGAAGCATGCCGCGAATGTAAGATGGTGTCGCACGAGGGAGTATAGGCGAGGGTATGCATTCATGAAATATTTCATTCCTGCATTAATAAGAGTATTTAGGAATGGTTGATATGTTTGTTTCGTCATTACTACTTGACTGAATTGATAACATGTTAATCTTTACTCTATGATTCCACTGATTTGATCACTCACTCCCACGTTACGGGACGGTGTTTACAACACTAACCAGTCTCTGTTTTAGTTTCAGATGGTGGCGATGCTTGCGAGGCAGAGCCGGTCTTTTATGCCAATGAGGAGGGTTTCTCCTATTTGTAGTTCTCAGGTGGGTTCATGTGAACAATGCACTGATTGACAGGGATTCAGGGCTATGTTAGTAGTGATTTATCACTTTTTGATATATGTATTTTGAGACATGACTTGTAATTATGACCTGACAGAGCATACATATCTTGGAGACTTATGTTGATTTATATATGTATTTCAATCTTTCGCTCGTATTTTTAAACTGTCCCTGAATTATGTTTTGCTGTTTTGGCTTAATCCACTTCATGTCTTATGCACTAATACGACCGACATCCATCTATCATTGAAAATGTTGCATAAGTGATGATCTGAAACTTGGGAGTGGAGTTTATGCTTGACTCCCGATTTTCAAGGCGTTACCAGATGGTATCAGAGCATGATTTGGATTAAACTGGACCTGGGTTATGGTTATATGACGCACTCTGACGCACTCTAACTTAGGAAGGGGGCGATGGAATCTAGAAACCATAGTAGAATCCCAAGATTCACCGACAGGCGTGATTGAATACTGTAATTTAGTTCGCATCATATCTTCGATCACATGGATCGACTTAGGTCACCTCTAGGACGTCAGTCGATGTTTGAGTCATTAGTTGATGAATTCCAAACCTGAAATGGATCCAAATGGCACGAATATGGGCGCGTACTCGATCTTAAAGTCAAACATTCCTTATTAACCCCTTTCCTTCAAAATCTCATATTTAACCACCTTATTTTTCCATTTTTTTGTAATTACGTGCATATTAGACACAAATCCATGATGAAGAACAATACTTAAACAAATTTTTTTATAAATAGTAACTATATAAAGAAAATGGATTTTTGACCCTTAACCTTATGGAATCTCATGAAATAAATAAGTGATTTAGATAGAGTAGCTTCTCCTACCCCAAAATCATATATTGTACATTTAATAACTTATTCCGATTTACAAAATACACCCATTTCAAATATCGGGTAGCGAAACCACATCAAACGGACTCGGGGGCCCGAACGACCCAAATCGGGGGTCCGAGGTGGGTCCTGCACATATCCAGGGTCCCCCAGGTGGGATAACATCCCCGGAATGGGGAGGCATCCCCAAAGTGTCCAGCGAGTGGGGATGGCATCCTCTCATCGGGGATGCATCCCCAAATTGGCCAGCGGGCCGACGAGTTTGGGTTGTTGTGGGGCCCACGAAATCAAGTGAAACCTCTTCCATACCCTTTTTAAGTTTTGTTTCTCTCCCCCACACCACTCCAAGCTGTCTAAATCCTCCAAAACATTATTTTTCTCTCTAAAATCCCCCTCTATTTCTCCATTTTCTTCATTTTCTACACCATCTACTCTCTTTCCATCATCTTCTTCATTTTCCTGTCCTCTACAACTCTCATTCCCCCTATTCCTTCCACGTTTGGGCATAAAGTTTGTAGCTTTGTATCTTATCTTTCAAAAAGTCTTCAAATCCAACTCATTTCTAGGCTATTTGGTTTCCATGGCTCTTTTTGAGCTTGTGGGTGCCATTTTCTCTCTCCACATTGTTTTTCCTAAGAGAGCTTCTACGGGTGAAGCTGGGCCTAACCGTCCTAGCCGTTCTAAGAATAAGACAAGTGTCGGGACTAGTACAAGCACCGAGCGAAAGTCGAAATAGGATCTCGACCCTCGAATTTTGTTAGAACGGTCTCTACCGACGGGCGAGACCAACACTGTAGCTTAGTCCATAAATAGTGACCATTTAGTGTTAAGATATCTAGAGTTTGGGACTTAGAGCTGGTACTCCTAGATTTGATCGGACAGTATAGAACACCTAATAAATTAATAACGTAAATCCTAGGCCCTCCTTAGTTGGTATGAACATATGTGAAGTGCTCGAGTGCAATTAAATTCAGGTTCTGTAACACCCTGAAAATCGGAGGTCGTGTATAAACTCGACTCCCGAGTTCTAGACCATCACTTTTATAACAAATATGATCATGATTCAATATTGACTGAGTTAGAGCATTCACATGAGTCGGATTATACCAAAACTGTAATTCATACTCCAGATTCAGTGATAAAATGCAAGCGGAAGACTGAAAGATATTTATATTCCTGTAAGAAAATAAAATAATCCCTGACTGTCTCCAAAGTATGAATACATCACTAAGTCTCATATACTTGTAGTAAAATAAAAATCAAAATGTCATAAGGTCCAACTATGAAGTCCCGCCGATCCAGGCCACCTATGCAAAGCCGTCAGCGAACTGCATATACGAGAACTCGTCCTGGTCCTCGTCGTAGTCTGGCTCCGCATCCTGAATCGCCTCGTCACCTGCATCTAAGACAGGGTCTGGTGGTGTTGTAAACACCGTCCCGTAACGTGAGAGTGAGTGATCAACTCAGTGGAATAATAGAGCAGAGATTAACATGTTATCAAATCAATCACGCGATAATAGTAAAACAATCAATCAAACATTCCTAGATACTGTTGTTAATGTATGCATGAAATGACATGATGAATGCCCTCACCGACGTATCCCTCATACGGCACCATTTGCGTCTGCGGCATGCTTTCTTCCCGTAGTGCTCCACATCTTCCAGGCACATGTAATGCGATATGGATAATGATTACCGAGTTATTATTAGTCCGTTCATACAACAGTATTGGGAAACTAAGGTACTTTTCTTATATCAATCCCAACACAGATCCTGTCTAGGGTCGTCACTCCTAGTAATCTCATACGATGTTATATTTGTAGATTGCTGTAAGGGCTTTTGCTCGCACTCGTTGCACTGCTCCCCCATCACCTTATCAATACAGGCCTACTGTACTCTCGTCACTACGGAAGGGTTGTCGCCTCCCGTAGTCTCAAAATACGCTCGTGGTCACTACAAAGGGCTCATCACCAATCAGTGTAGGCTGACAGCTCGAATGTAGTCTCCTATACCACCACAATCGGCTCACGAGTCAAAGGTGCTCATTGATCACTAGGGGGAGGTTTGTGGCTCCAGCGTAGGCCGACAGCTCGATCACGGTGTCCCATACCACCATACCCGGCCCATGAGTCTTTATGGATTAAGGTACCATGGTTAACAGGGTTTTCAATGGTAAGTTCAGTACCCTAGGTTCAAGCAGTTATGACTCATACAAGGTGAACAATCAACGGCCAGTCGGGTTACTTGACAGGCTCGACTAGTACGAGCATCTCAAGTCGAACGACATGAAGTGCATGAAACACTTCGTGTGGCCTAACCACTGTCGCCAACTCCAAACATGACTCCCGTTCATCAACACGTCCTTCGTGGCAAATAGAAGCCAACTACGAATTAGATCCATTACCGACTGCCTGGACTAACGTATAGCCCCAAGCACTTGAATATCAACATCCATAATCATATGAGAGTAACAAAAATGAAATACAACAATGTAAGCATGTTGACACATGTTATAACATACAACTTAAGCAAATCATCCAACACATGCATTTCATATATATAATGAAATCAATACATATAGCCCACATGATGGAAATCATTTACATCAGCATATTACTTGAGAATTCAATCTCAAAACTCATTCACAACTCCATTTACTCAATACATACTAATACAAACATTTATACAAACACTTAGTCTACACACTTTAGTCTACATAGCATATGTCGACCAAAGTGCGCATTAGGGCGAATCTCTTCGCCAAACCGATCATGCACGCATTCCTAATATCCTAACACAATAAATAGCCATGGCAAACATTTCAGCAAAATATGGATGTAAACAGTATTTCCTACAAATGACTAAAATGCCCTAAATCTCATATTTTCCATACGTTTACGAAACGGAAAACGGACAGCACATTTTACATGTCAAACGGCGTTCTCTTCGATAATTTACTATTAAACGATATTGAAAGCTTTGAAATCAGTCAATCAAAGCGTCTAAAATTCGCACCTTTTGTCACTCCCCAAACTCGAAAACCAGGCTTACAAAATTTTCGATCGCCGAATCCGGCACCGACAGCCTCCGTAGAACCCCATTCTCGGCTCCTAGCTCCTATTCGCTAGATTCCAATCCTGGGATGCTACGAGGAGGATTTTCAACGTCAGTTTGATTCGTAACAAGCATAACCAATGGCATAACCCACAAACAACAACCAAGAACTCCATAACATTTCCACTATGATAAAAAACTTTACAAGTACAATGAGCATAAAGGGAAATACAATGGTAAAGAACAAAAAGTTCAAAACGATCTGCAACGTGCTCCTGCCTCAGCGCTGCTGCGAACCAACGTCACCTGCATGTAACGGTTGCGCATAAGCTTATAGAAAGCTTAGAGGGTGGTGAAAGTGTGTGCGCAAGGTAGTAATATGATCATGCAATATCAGAATAATACGGAATATGCAGTTAAATCCATAATATCATGAGCCGTACCAAGGCTTATGCGATGCAAGACATGAATGGTATCGGCCACCCCAAGGCCATGCGATGTGCAATGCAACTCAAGCATACAGATCCTCATCTATGTCCACACATCAATACAGCTCAAATATGGGATATCACCGGGGTCTAGTACACTCTAAACCAGATTACCGCCACATCGCGCGCAATAAGGTAAGTGGAAGAGACCTCACTATCCGTCTGCTAATATCGGGCCCGACTCGTCGATAGCGGACCCATTCCTCGAGCTGGTCAGACTCAGCCTAGGATTGCCCCCTACACTTGGGCGGGTAAGGCCAGTGCCCCTTCCAACCGACCACGACACACTGGAGAGCACAACCAACTGGTATTCGGCACTCAGTGCTCATCTACCCACTCGGTCTAGACGTTGGAGCAACCTCTTGGTACCATAAGGGTTTAGGAACTTTCACCCAGGGATATCTATAGCACCCCATATAGAACAAGATTTTCGGTATCCAATCCTGCCAACCATGATGCGTCTGTGGAGGCTACGGCCCTGATGTCGCTAGGGCGTACAATAATCATGTCATACAATGTGAAATGCATGAATCATACTATCAAATCATGCGGAAATTTCTGCGCGTATCGTGCGCTCATGTAGGGCAAAATCACCTAATCGGGGTCCCATAAACAGTCTGCCCGAAGGTATATGCTATGATCAGTCACTTCTCATATCAAGCACACATATGATGCGTATGATCATGAGTCATGGAACTATACTAAACATGTTATAATGAAATGAACTATTCTTACAATGTAAATGGGCCCGGACGGCCTATACACAACAAGTATGGGCCTAACAATGGGCCCTAGGGAGAGTCATAATGCGGACATTTAACCAACATTAAACTCGTAATGTGGACGTCAAACCAACATTACTCCCATGGTGCAATCGTCATGAACATCATTACATAATCCGTATTGGGATCACACATTGCAGTGGACCTTAGGTACATCCCATTGGGCCTTTAAATATCTCAAATGGGCCATATCCCATGGGCCTTATATTCATCAAGTGGACCACATCAATGGGCCGCACCAATGGGCCTTTAGTGCATTGCAATGGGTCATAATCCATGGGCCTTAGATTACATTAAATGGCTTAATCTCGTGGGTCTTATATGTAACTAATGGGCCACACCAATTGAACCCCATGAGTACATCAGATGGGCCTCAACCCATAGACCCTAACACGTCTCAATGGGCCTTAACCCATGGGCCCCTAATGCATCATAATGGGCCTTCTAAATGGGCCATAAATATGTAACAGGTGGACTCTACACATGGGCCTTTACACATCACAGGGGGCCTTTAAAAGCTTAAAATGGTGGATCTCACGATCCTCTATTTAAATGGTGGGGCCCACTCGCACTTTAGATCTATTCCGCCCATTTTCCCATGCCATAAATGATCTTATAAATGGTGGATGGTACGGATGCAACATATGCATCATGGACCCCGCCATTCAAATAGCAGACGGTATCGATAGAGTACATACATCATTGGCCCATGCCACGGGGGTAAAACGCATACATCTAGGGTGGGTCCCATGTTAGATCACACGTGCCACATGGTGGGACCCACAAGTCTATGGAGGTTTAAGAGATAGACAGAGAGAGAGGTGGAGAGAGACATAGAGAGAGGGCACGTAGCCCCTTTTACCTTTTCTTTTTTTTTTTTTTTTTTGCCTGACACAACAGAGGTGGGTCCCACGTAGGGCCCACCACCTCATATATATATAAAATGGTGTTGACGTCCAGTCCCTTGCATGGACCGTCACATACATCAAGGAGGGCCCCACATGTTGAGTGGGCCCCACCGTCCAAGTACAGTGGACGGTTGGGATATACACAGGGTTGTGGCCCTCCCAAAGTGGATGGACGTCATGGGTGGGTCCCATGGACCCCACGCCAGCATACACTCCATGCCAGCACCCACTCCATATTAGCCACGGTCCTAGGGAACCAGCCTCAGGACCTCAGTGCAAAACGAGGTATCTTTCACTCCATCTACCATTTGAGCCGTGGATCTGGGTCCCACCGTCTGGACGGTCTTGATCTCATGTGGGACCCATGGAACTACTAACGTTACAAGGGCAGTGGGCCCCACCCCCCCTGGATGGCTTGAAAAGTGCGATCCCAATATGTGGGGCCATGGAACTACTGATTTCAAGGATGTAGTGTCCTGCTATTGGCCATCCATCAAGTGTACAGTGTGGGTAAGACCCAAACACCACATGTGATCTACACGTGTGGTTCCACACCCTGTGAGAAACTGGGTCCCACCAGGTAAATGGACAGCATGAGATCACTTCCACTCACAAAAATCGCCAGTGGGTGGGTCCCACGTAGCAGTGGCCACCCCTTTAATGTAATATATACAATATATAACCCCTGGAAAAAAAAGTACTACATGTATTATCTATGCACACACAAGAGCATGTATATGTGCATTAAAGTTGGTGGCAGCGTCCAGACGCTGGACAGCCTGGGTGAAAGGGGTCACCTATCAAATAAGCCCCACATGAATGGACGGCTTGAACGGCCTTTCTCAACACAATGGCCCCACATCAAGTGGCCACGCTCTTGGATCAAACAGATATTGGTGCTTTCCTTCATTTGGGCCCGTCCAAACAGACTTCCATGTGGGCCACTCGGTGGATGGCATAGATAAAATACATACATCATAGGTGGGCCATGATCATAGCGAGAGAGAGAGAGAAAGAGAGACATCGGCGAAGATGGAGGGGCCCCGCCACTATGGGCCCCTCTTACATACAAACAGGCCCCTCTTACATACAAACATACATCAAGGTGGGTCCCACTACATGTGGCCCTTAATCAAATAAAATGAATGAAAACAAAGATCAAAGATCACCCACCGTTGATCTTCTTGCTCCTATGAGTCCCTTAGCACCTTAGCTTGGATTTTAATGGAGAAGATGAGAAATGGATGGTTAGGATGGGGAGATCATGGGGTGAAGAGGTGGGCCACACTTGGAGTTTAGGAAGCTTGGAGAAATTCCATACGTATGGAGCTTGGGAATTTTTGGTTGCTTGGAGATTTGAAATGAGAAAGAGAGAAAGAGAGAGAGTTGTAAAGGGAGAGAGAGAGTGATGGATGGATGTGGTGATGGGGGTGTAAGAAAGTCTTGACTTTTGAGGCCTTTTGTGTAAGAGAGGTATGGGAGGTGTAAGAAATTCTTGACTTTTGAGGCCTTTTGTGTAAGAGAGGTATGGGAGGTGTAGACTTTTATGGTTGCTTGGGAAAAGGAGTGAAAGTGATGTGTACTTGACATGTACTTGACATGTGATGGATTAATGGATTGATTGATTGATGGGATTGATGTGATTGATGTGACACATCGTAGAGATTCTCTTGTGTTTCACAACGCGCGACGTTTCCTCGCACCGAACGTTGGCCCACATCCCTTGACCAGGATATCGCCTCGGCGCGTGAGTCGTGGCATTGGAACCGCAGCGACGGCGCGGTCGCTATGGTAGTGGTCTTGGGTTGAGTCGACTCGAGTTGTCGGCATATGAATCAGGGTCGCGTGTCGATATCGGTTAAGGGTCGAAGGTTGCCGAAATTCAACCGGTAAGACCGCCGAAGTCTACGAAAAGGTACGGAGCAAGATACGGGTCTTACACCTTTTGCCCTAGACGTGTATCGTTTCGAACAGAACGTATACGCTTTGTTAACGGCGTAAAGGCGACCTAATACACAAGTTACATAAGCTACATCACTATTCGAATCGAAAGAAACCCAAAACAGCAAGTAGTTAGGGTTTTTCTTACCTAGAAGTGCATTAGAATCATCGGGAAAGTGATTTGAATGCCAGGGTTTAACACGTGTAACAGCCGTAGCAAGTGGCAGGAAAAACTCTCCCACACTCTCTCACAATCTCTCACTTTCTCTCTCTCTCAATCTAGGGTTTCTAGAAAATTCGGATGAGAGAGATATGTGAGGGTTTAAAGCCCTTATATAGGCTAAAATGTCACCTAAACAGACTTGGGACAAAGGTATACTTAAGTTATAACCAAATCGGGACTGTTTCGATCCAAAAGACCATTTCGGGAGGTCCCCTGGCCGAACGCGGTCGGACTTAAGCTCATGCACACTGGATCTAGCACACATCAAGTTTTCAGACCGGTAGAGTTCGCAGATCGCACGTGGCGGTCTAGTTTCAGTTCAGCAGTCATCGTACCTAAATCAGGTCTACAAGTCTCGTGATATGAAAGAGAAATTTTTCCTGATCCGAGGGTGAAATTTGGCTGAATTCTGACGGTTTGAATGCTTAATAATAACGCGCAAAGACTCGTGCCAGATTTTGATTTAAATTTCAAATCTTTTCCCATTTCTCACTCTCTTCACTCCAGGCTCAATGAAATAGCCTCAGAGTACCGGTTGAGTTTGATTTTCGATATGATTGTCAAGTCCAGCTAAGCGGTTTTAACGGTCTGAGATTATAGATATCGGACTTTCGACGTGCGGTCTAAATCCAATACGGAGTTTTAAAGGGTTCCTGAGAGCAAACGAGTTTAGAGTTTGATCCTAGGTTTCAGGGTATTATAGCGTCATTGATTCTACAAGTTTTGGGTCTTGTAGAACGTATTTAAAGTTATTAGTGCTAATTTCACAGCTACTCTAGCATAGCACTAGCTAACTTACACTTAATTTCCAAAGGAATTCATCCTAAGCGATTTCTGACCGAGTTGGTACTCGGGTCTCAGTACGGATTTTTTCGAGGCGTTACAATCTACCCCCCTTAATAAAAATTTCATCCTCGAAATTTGTACCTTTTCGTACTCCTCGAGAAGCTATGGGTAGTTCTTTCTGATCTCGACTTCTGTCTCCCAGGTAGCCTCTTCCTTAGAGTGATGCGTTCACAACACCTTCATAAGGGGGTTGACCTTGCCACGCAGTACCTGCTCCTTCCTGTCTAGTATACGCGCTGGTCACAGTATATACGTAACATCCTCACCTAACTGCACCTGCTCCCATCTGATGATATGGGAAGGATCAGGAACGTATTTCTTCAGCATCAAAACATGAAATACGTTGTGCACGCTCGCAAGAGGCGTAGGTAAAGCCAGACAGTAAGCCACCGCACCCACAAGGTCGAGGATCTAGAATGGACCAATAAATCACGGTGCCAGCTTTCCCTTCTTTCCGAACTGAAGGACTCCCTTCATGGGGGAAACTAGCAAAAATACATGATCCCCAACCGCGAACTCTAGCGAGCACCGTCTCTTATCGGCATAACTCTTTTGTCTACTCTGCACTGTGAGAAGCTGACGTCTAATGATATCAATCTTCTCCGACGTCGCCTTCACTAACTCTGGGCCAATCAATCTGCGCTCACCGACCTCTACCCAGCAATACGGCGCCCGGCAAGGTCGCCCATACAATGCCTCATAAGGTGCCATACCAATACTCCCCTGAAAATTATTGTTATACGCGAACTCCGCATATGCAAGACAATCATCCCAACTGTCCTTGAAGTCCAATGTGCAAGCCAGCAACATGTCCTCTAGAATCTGGTTCACCCGCTCTATCTGTCCGTTTGTCTATGGGTGGAAGGCAGTACTGAACTTCAACTTCACACCCATAGCCTCCTGAATGCGAGTCCAGAAAATAGAAGTGAAATGCGTGTTTCTGTCCAACACGATCTCCAAAGGAACTCCATGCAGACGTACGATCTCTCTGATATACGGCCTGGCTAACTCATCTACAGAGTTCATGACTCTGATCGGTAGGAAGTGCGCCGACTTCGTTAAATGGTCGACGATCACCCAAATAGAATCATGTCCCTTCCTCGTCTTCGGCAGTCCTGAGATGAAATCCATGGAAATGAAGTCCCACTTCCACTCAGCGATCGACATAGGCTGAAGGAGCCTAGGAGGTCGGCGATGCTCTGCCTTCACCTGCTGGCAAGTGAGACAATGGGACACGAACTCTGCGATGTGGGTCTTCATACCATCCCACCAATACGTCCTCTTCAAGTCACGATACATCTTCGTGCTACCCGGATGCATCGCAAGTCGAGAACTATGCGCAGCCTCGAGAATCTCTCGTCTCAAGTCGGGGATGTCTGGGACACATAGGCGGCCACGATAACGTAAGCCCCCATCTGTGCCAACTCGCCACTCAGCATCTGCATCGTCACTGGCCTGCTCTCGAAGCTCAGTCAGATGCACATCATCCCTCTGCGCCTCGATAACCCGGTCATCAACCTGAGATCGCACCTGCACATGTGCGATAAACTCATACGGCTCCTCCACAGTGAGTTTCTGTTCAAAGTCTCGTAAAAACTCAACCATGTCCCACTCAGCAACCATCAGCGGAGCCTCAAACTCTATCGCCTTCTTGAGGCTCAACGCGTCAGCTACAAGGTTCGCCTTTCCAGGATGGTAGGAAACTTCAAACTTGAAGTCCTTCAAAGTCTCCATCCATCGCAGCTGCCTCATATTCAAGTCCCGCTGCGTGAATATGTACTTGAGGCTCTTGTGGTCGTAAAAGAGCTCGAACTCCTCTCCATAGAGGTGATGTCTCCAAAGCTTCAGTGCGAAAATGACAGCTGCCAACTCAAGGTCGTGTGTAGGGTAATTCTCCTCGTGCTTCCTTAATTGTCTCGAGGCATACGAAATTACCCTATCCTTCTGCATAAGGACACAACCCAGACCAACGCTAGACGTGTCAGTGTATATCGTGTATCTAACCCCTTGCTCTGGCAATACTAGCACAGGGGTGGACATAAGCCTGTCCTTTAGCTCCTGAAAAGCTGCTTCCGCCTTATCATTCCAGGCGAACTTCACGTCCTTCTGTGTTAACTGAGATAAGGGTCTGGCGATCTTCGAGAAATCCCGAATGAAACGTCGATAATAGCCAGCAAGACCCAAGAAACTCCTCACCTCAGTGACAGAACCAGGCTGCTCCCAGTCCTGCACCGCAGCTACCTTAGCCAGGTCAACTGCCATCCCATCCTTGGACACCACATGTCCCAGGAACTTCACTTCCTGTTTCTAGAAGTCGTACTTCTTATACTGCGCGAACAACTGATGCTGCCTGAGTGTATCCAGGACCAATTGCAAGTGCTCCTCATGCTCCTCACGACTCCTGGAGTATACCAAAATATCGTCTATGAACACAATGACGAATCGATAGAGGAAAGGCCGAAATACCCTGTTCATCAGATCCATGAACACGGCTGGTGCGTTTGTGAGACTGAACGACATCACGAGGAACTCGTAGTGGCCAAAGCTGGTCCTGAATGCTGTCTTCTGCACGTCCTCATCCCTGACGCGCAACTGGTGATACCCTGACTGAAGATCAATCTTCGAGAAGTACTGGGCCCCTCTCAACTGATCAAACAAGTCGTCAATCCTGGGCAAGGGATATCTATTCTTCACCGTAATCTGGTTCAACCTGCGATAATCAATACACAATCGCATAGAACCATCCTTCTTCTTCACAAACAGAACCGGTGCTCCCCAAGGAGACACACTTGGTCGAATGAAGCCAACCTCCAACAGATCATCAATCTGTTTCCTCAACTTCTCCATCTCACACGGTGCCATGCGATACGTCGGCAGTGAGATGGGCGTGGAACCAGGTACCAGATCGATAGTAAAATCAATCTCGTGCCGAGGCGGCAAACCAGGAATCTCCCTGAACAGATCCCCAAAATCAGAAACCACTGGCGTGTGCTCAAGTGTCGGGGCATCAACGTCCCACAATAAGGAGGCGTAGCTAAGTATGCAGAAAGGGAGATTTACTTGCATTGAGAATGTAAAGGATGTGCCCTCTCGCTCGTAGACTGTCACCGTACGAGTCTCGCAATCAATTTCGGCCCTCCCAGCAGTCAACCAATTCATGCCAAGAATGACGTCGAGATAAACAAGAGAGCGGTCGACGAAAAGATCAATAGCCATTGTCCTGCCCCCTAGATCCACAAAACAACCCTCACACATCATGGTGGCATCGAAAAAAGTCCCGTGAGCCATAAGAACTCGCACCCCATCTATCCGAATAGTCGGTAGCCCAAGACGCCTGACTATGGAATGCGATATCAAAGAAATCGTGGTTCCTGTATCCACCATCACAAGTATAGGAGTACCTCCAATATGGGCGGTGACCTCAAAGGCCAAAGGCTGAGTAATATCCGTCGCGGCTGCCTCAGCTGTCAGAGCATGTATCCGTGCCTGCTGTGGACGGTTCGGCCGTGGTAACATGGGCCGTTGAGGCGGCCAGAACGGAGGTACGGGAGATATGAAGGAAGGATGCGCAGGAGCTGACCTTAGAAGCGGTGCTGATAAAGCCTGTGGGCATGGACGGTCGATCTTCTGTGGTGGTGAAAACCCGCTGTCTCTCATCCGAGCAAAGCAGCTCCCTACTGTATGACACGGTCTCCCACAATAAGTACATGAGACATCGGGGCACCTCGTCTGGAGTAGTAGTGCTGTAGTCCTAGGAGGAGGGTCGATGCGAGGCCTCTTGCCCGCAAAGGGCCTGTCCTGCGAATCTGGTCGTGGCCTAGTAACAATAGGGCCACGAGATCGCGCCAGCCGATCAACATCTTGCTCTGCCCTCATGGACATATGTATCAACTCTGCATAGGAGGGAATGCTGACGTAACACATCTTCGACCGAATATCCGGTCGCAAGCCCTCAGAAAATCACCGTATGCGCATCTGCTCGTCTGCAAGTATAGTCGGAACGTATCTGCCTAACTCGGTAAATCGATGCTCATACTCTGTCATAGACATGCCTCCCTGTCTGAGGCGTAGAAACTCATTCTCCTGCTCGTGCCTGTAAGTCTGGGGATAATATTTCTCGTGGAATCGGAACTCGAACGCTGCCCAAGTACAAATATAATCAGCAGCAACTGTACGTAATACGCTATCGCACCACAAGCTGGCCTTCCGCTCGAACATGAACGTAGCCAACTCAACCTGCTCAGGCTCTGAGCAATGCAGCATCCGTAGTATCTTCGACACACGGTCGAGCCAATACTCAACCTCCTCGGGTCTGTGAGAACCCGTAAAGGTAGGAGGCCGTAAGCGCTGGAATCGCTCGAGTAGGCCCTGTGAATCAGTAGTAGTCCCCGTAGGGTAAGCAGAGGGTGCAGGATGAGCCATGCCCTCATCCTGGGTCGAAGTACCCGCATCCTCAGCTGGATGCACAGATGGTGCAGGTGGAGTCGCACTCCCACCCTGGGCTAGAGCCTCTGCTATTGTAGTCAAGAGCTGCTGGTGCTGCTTATGCATCATGGCCATTAACTGCTCAAACCTATCAGGAGGTGGAGCAGGCTGTGGCACATACTGCGTCGAGGAAGATGCTCGGTACTGCTCTCTGACAGGCAGTGTGAAAGGCGATGGTCCAGTAGTAGGACCTGTAGAGGGCTGAGACTCAGGTGGAGTCTCACGAATAATGCCCACGGTAGGGTCTGTATGCTCATCAACCTCGGGAGGAACCCGATCCATAGGCTCCCCCAATGTAAGTCGTGCCGTGCTCCACGTAGCCTTAGGCGGCATTCCCTATATTCAAAATAGGGCGCAACCTTGTCAGTTTCAACAATAGCACAAACACACTGCAATCATTCACACATTAAAACGCAGAATTCCATGCATTTCATTTAATCAAAACTGTCACAATACAAGAGATATATCCTTACATGCATCATGACCAGAAACACATGGGAACTAAGCCAGTCAAAGCTACAACAACATTATAAGCAAACTACTAGCCTTTTCAGGCTTACACAAAGAAAGCAGGAAACAACTAACTACAACCAATAACATCTGGATCTAGATCACTAGTCCGAGTCTAGGGATGGAGGAGGAGCACTCTTATCCTGCAAGCAACACAGGATCGCCTTCAAAGTGCGAGTCACCTTGCCAAATTTTCTCTTCATGACGGCCTTGGTATCCTCAACCTCGGCCCGAAGTTCCTGAACTTTCCGTCGTAAGGAAACCTGACTCTCCTCAAGTCGAGCTATGTGAGCATCTCTAGTAGCCCGAGTCGCAGGAGGAGGGCTCTCATCAGCATCCTGAGCCTCCTCTTCTTCTTCTTCCTGGACTTCTTCCTCGATTTTTGCCCCAGCTTCTTCTTCACCAGCATCTGTTTCACTATCATAATCAGCCTCGTTATCATCATCAAGCTGAGCCTCACGCTGCCAAGGCCCTATCTTCATCTTGTTCATGGTAGTCTCATCGATGAAGTGAATCGGTACAGGAAACTCCGGCCCAAGTCTGTAAGCAAACTTAAGCGCAATCTTGCATATGAGCCGGGCAAAAGGAAGTGACTCAGACGTTCTTCTTGATTTCGTTACGAGAACTATCTGTCGCAACACAAAGGTGGCCATACATACGTTCTCTCCCTGGCCCACCTGATACAGGAAGTCAACCATGAGGCGCGTACATTCACTGCGATTAGTCGACCTGGGATACACATTGAACGTACAAATATGGTGTAGCAGGCGAAAATCATTCGACATGTGGGACACTAGGAGGCTCCTGTTAGGCTGCCACGGAACCAAACCACCACATAGGAACCTGGTACGGTGATCTCACTCACGAACACTCTTCAGATTCTTAGCATTGGGATGAACGTCACCAAGGGGCACATTCAGAAATCGAGCTATCAACCGAACATCGATCGTAGCTTCCCTATCTCTGTCAAAGGGAATCTTGAACTGCAATGGCTCCAACGTAGGATCCCGAATGTGAGCATAGAAGGCACGAACGGTGCTCACATTCGCATGAGAACGGGTTTCAAAGAGCGGACCCCAACTGGAGGCTTCAATGTGCTCAAACAATAGAAATTCTCTAAAGAGCCGTTCATCTACGTGCACCTTAAACAGTACCTTACAATCAGTATAAGTGCCATGAGCCTAGTCTGCTAACAGTACTCGCCCTACGTGAACATGGGGATCCAAATCTCGCTTTGTGTGAAACTCACGAGCTGCACTTGGACTTGCGGTGGCGCTTGAGCTAGCGGCGCCACCCCTTGACTTTCTTGATCGTGAAGAGCGACTAGGCCCCACTTCATCGGCGGCGGTCTTCCTCTTTCCCATGAGAGAGAGGATGGTGGAGAAAGAGAAAAAGGCCAAAATAGCCTCCACAAAAGTCATGAAAAATGAGAGAAATGGGGAGAAATGGCTGTCCTGACGGGCTGAAACAAATCTAGGCCCTGTAGAGGGATGAATCAAGCTCCCAAAGGCTGGATTTTCAAAGGAAAAAGAGAACAATAAGTGGGAATGAAGCTCACCCGACTTTCAGCCGTGAATGAAGGTTGTAAGAGCTTTCACGGATGAGAATGGAGAGAGAGAGGACTGTGAACAGCTGAAAATGGATGGGTTGGCGTCGGTTGAGGGAGAAAATGGGATGGGTGAGGTTTAACACCGAGATTTGAAGAGAAGACAGCAAAGAAACCATAAGAAGGAGAGCTTGGGAGGGCTATTGTGAAGGAGGTAGGGTATTTGGAGGGTTTCAAGGTGTGACCCACATATAGGAGGGTTGCCCCAACCCTTTTAGGGCGTCGGCCCGACGCACGACCCGAGTGGGGCCCACCGGTCGGCGATGCATCGCCGAACCGGCGATGCTATCGCTGAAGAAATCGTAATCCAGTGATGCTGGCCTCAGGGGCTGGGTTCCCCCTATCCTGTAGGCCCCAAATATATGTGGGACCCACCTTGGTTCATTATATTTTAGCCTGGATAGGCCCGTGACTCTGTTTGGGGTGTTTCAGGGCCAGTCTGTAAAACAGAATGATTTTATGCATCATGTAGCATATGATTTTAGGGTAGGAGAGGCTAATCCATCCAACTAAAACATTTATTACAAGAAATTCCATAATTGAAATGGCCAAAAGTCCAATTATTACATATATTTACTATTTATAGTAAAAATTTTATTTAAGTATGATTCACTATCATTCACACATTAAGATTCATGTGTAGTAAGAAAGGACTTAGAAAAAGTTGACGAATGGGGTGGTGAAAGGAAAGATTCTGAAGGAATTGGATGAAAAGAGGTTTTTAAGCCTTAAGATTGAGTGTAAGGGTTGTGGTTGCCCCATAACCCAAGGACATGCATTTTTGGGTTTGAAATTCTTCTGGGACCATCTCAAAGCCACCAACTAACGACCTTGAGGCGACTTAGGTCGCTTCACGCGACCAAAGATACGTATGGACTCGATCGAAACGATCGATTTGAGTAGATTTCGCCTATTGGCGAATCTATGATCCTATAAGTGTTTCTAGGTTCTTTTCGCACCCACCTAAGTCAAAGGGGCGACAGCGTACCTCGCGTGTCCATAACCCAGGTCCGGTTTAATCTTAATAATCATGCTCTGATACCAATTTGTAACACCCTAAAAATTGGGGGTCGTGTATAAACTCGACTCCTGAGTTCCAGACCATCACTTTTGTAACAAATATGATCATAATTCAATATTGACTGAGTTAGAGCATTCACATGAGTAAGATTATACCAAAACTGCAATTCATACTACAGATTCAGTGATAAAATGCAAGTGGAAGACTGAAAGATATTTATATTCCTGTAAGAAAACAAAATAATCCCTGACTGTTTCCAAAGTATGAATACATCACTGAGTCTCATATACTTGTAGTAAAATAAAAATCAAAATGTCATAAGGTTCAACTATGAAGTCCCGTCGATCCAAGCCACCTATGCAAAGCCGTCAGCGAACTGCATATATGAGAACTCGTCCTGGTCCTCGTTGTAGTCTGGCTCCGCATCCTGAATCGCCTCGTCACCTGCATCTAAGACAGGGTCTGGTGGTGTTACAAACACCGTCCCGTAACGTGAGAGTGAGTGATCAACTCAGTGGAATAATAGAGTAGAGATTAATATGTTATCAAATCAATCACGCGATAATAGTAAAGCAATCAATCAAACATTCCTAGATACTATTGTTAATGTATGCATGAAATGACATGATGGATGCCCTCCCCGACATATCCCTCATACGACACCATCTGCGTCCGCAGCATGCTTTCTTCCCACAGTGCTCCACATCTTCCAGGCACATGCAATGCGATAAGGATAATGATTACCGGGTTGTTATTAGTCCGTTCATACAGCAGTATTGGGAAACTAAGGTACTTTGCTTATATCAATCCCAACACAGATCCTGTCTAGGGTCGTCACTCCTAGTAATCTCATACGATGTTATATTTGTAGATTGCTGCAAGGGCTGTCAGGGCTGTTGCTCGCACTCGTTGCACCGCTCCCCCATCACCTTATCAATACAGGCCTACTGTACTCTCGTCGCTACGGAAGGGTCGTCGTCTCCCGTAGTCTCAGAATACGCTCGCAGTCACTACAAAGGGCTCGTCACCAATCAGTGTAGGCCGACAGCTCGAATGTAGTATCCCATACCACCACAATCGGCTCACGAGTCAAAGGTGCTCAATGGTGACTATGGGGAGGTTTGTGGCCCCAGCGTAGGCCGACAGCTCGACCACGGTGTCCCATACCACCATGCCCGACCCATAAGTCTTTATGGATCAAGGTACCATGGTTAACAGGGTTTTCAATGGTAAATTCAGTACCCTAGGTTCAAGCAGTTATGACTCATATAAGGTGAACAATCAACGGCCAGTCGGGTTACTTGATGGGATCGACTAGTACGAGCGCATCTCAAGTCGAACGACATGAAGTGCATGAAACACTTCGTGTGGCCTAACCACTGCCGCCAACTCAAAACACGACTCGCGTTCATCAACGCGTCCTTCATGGCAAATAGAAGCCAACTACGAATTAGATCCATTACCGACTGCCTGGACTAACGTATAACCCCAAGCACTTGAATATCAACATCCATAATCATATGAGAGTAACAGAAATGAAATACAACAATGTAAGCATGTTGACACATGTTATAACATACAACTTAAGCAAATCATCCAACACATGCATTTCATATATATAATGAAATCAATACATATAGCCCACATGATGGAAATCATTTACATCAGCATATTACTTGAGAATTCAATCTCAAAACTCATTCACAACTCCATTTACTCAATACATACTAATACAAACATTTATACAAACACTTAGTCTACACACTTTAGTCTACATAGCATATGTCGACCAAAGTGCACATTAGGGCGAATCTCTTCGCCAAACCGATCATGCACGCATTCCTAATATCCTAACACGATAAATAGCCATGGCAAACATTTTAGCAAAATATGGATGTAAACAGTATTTCCTACAATGACTAAAATGCCCTAAATCTCATATTTTCCATACGTTTATAAAACGAAAAATGGACAGCACGTTCTACATGTCAAACGGCGTTCTCTTCGATAATCTACTATTAAACGACATTGAAAGCTTTGAAATCAGTCAATCAAAGCGTCTAAAATCCGCACCTTTTGCCATAGACGTGTATCGTTTCGAACGGAACGTATACGCTTCGTCAACGGCGTAAAGGCGACCCAATACATAAGTTACATAAGCTACATCGCTATTCGAATCGAAAGAAACCCAAAATAGCAAGTAGTTATGATTTTTCTTACCTAGAAGTGCGTTAGAATCACCAGGAAAGTGATTTGAATACCGGGGTTTAGCACGTGTAACAGCCGTAGCAAGTGGTAGGAAAAACTCTCCCACACTCTCTCTCACAATCTCTCACTTTCTCTCTCTCTCTCAATCTAGGGTTTCTAGCAAATTCGGATGGGAGAGATATGTGAGGGTTTAAAGCCCTTATATAGGCTAAAATGTCACCTAAACAGACTTGGGACAAAGGTATACTTAAGTTATAACCAAATCGGGACTGTTTCGATCCAAAAGACCATTTCGGGAGGTCCCCTGTCTGAACGCGGTCGGACTTAAGCTCATGCACACTGGATCTAGCACACATCAAGTTTTCAGACTGGTAGAGTTCGCAGATCGCATGTGGCGGTCCAGTTTCAATTCAGCGATCATCGTACCTAAAGGCCTTAAACCCTCACTCTCATATCGCATACGAATTTCCAAACCCTAGCTAAGGAAGAGAAGAAAAGAGAGAGAAAAGGTGAGGGAATGTAGGGTGTTGCTATAGGGATTCCTCCCTGTCGTTTTAAGTGTTGAACCAACGCTATCATGTCACTGTTGCAGCAATTCTAGATGCATTTTCAGGTAAGAAATCCTAACCCTAACCTGGTTTGGAGCTTAGAGAAGTCTAAGTGTTGCTGTAGATAACCTATTTCATGCTTTAGGTTGTCAATCCACCGTTGACAAAGACTCAGCGTCTTAATCATATTCGTTACGCGTTTTCTGGTTTAAGGTGCGGATTATAGACGTATAGGTTATGGTTTTTAAAGCTTTCAATGTCAGATAATGATTTATTATTGACTTGGATGCTATTTCACATGCAAAACGTCTTGCTTGTTTCGCATTACGAATACGTATGAAATATGTATACCGTAGTGTATTTTATGTATTTATTGAAATACCTATATACGTATAAATTTTGGATCTGTGATTGCCATGATAAATCATTGTTAATACATGTTTGTTATGATGCGATAACTCCTTAACAAAAGAATTTGCCTAAATATGCAATATGCCAACATACGTGATATATGTTGAATAGTGTAGTCTAAGTGTTTGTGTAAATGCCTGAATGAGTTAGAAATAGGTAAAGTATGAATTTTAAGGGAATTGAGATATGAATCTCAATCACCTCATTTGTGTGTATGATTTCCTCTATGTTATATTTAGTCTTTTTTTTTGTTCATGCAAATTGTGTGTATGATTTCCTTCATGTTATGTTTAGCTTATTTCATTCTTGCTAATTGTGGGTATGATTTCCTCCATATATAGTATTCATGTATAAGTTATATTTTATATCATGCTTATATGAATGTGAAAGTTGAATCATATGTCTATTATTGAGGTTGTACGTGATTGGGGCCATATTATGGTCCAGGCATTTGGTAACAGGCTTGAGTTCGTGGCTGAGCTTTATTCACCACGTAGGACGTGTTTGACGAACCCGAGCCGTACTAGAGTTGTCGGCAGTGGTTTGGCCACGCGAAGTGTTTACATACTTCATGTTGATCAACTCAACATGTGCTCATGCTAGTCGAGCTCGTCAAGTAACCCGATTGACCCGATGTATGTTTACCATGTTTGGACGCTATTGTTTGAACCTAAGGTACCAAACTTACCAGTGCAAAGCCCCTCTAACCTTGGTACCTCGATCCGCTAAGACTCATGAGCCGGGCATGGTAGTATGGGACACCGTGGTAGAGTTATTGGCCTACGCGGGGGCGACGAGCCTCCCCATAGTGAACAGTGAGCAACCTAGACTCTTGAGCCAATTATGGTGGTATGAGACACTATATTCGTGCTGTCGGCCTACATTGACTGGTGACGAGCCCTTTGTTGTGACCTTAAGCATACTCTGAGTCTGCGTTGAGGCGACAAGTCTTTCCGTAGCATTAGAGTATAACTAGGCCTACACTGATCAATTGTCGTGTCCTGTGCATATGATGTGTTTTCTGTAGGGGCAACACTGATTTGGTGACAAGCCTTTTGTGGCGACCTACAACCGCAACATCGTATGAGATTGTATAGGACTGAAGACCCTAGAATGGATCATTGTTTGGGTATTGATACAAGGGTGGTACTTTAGCTTTCCAATCCTGCTGTATGAAAAGAACTAATAATAACTCGGTAATCATGTTCATATCATCACACTGCATGTGCCGACGATGAAGTGCACAGAGGGCTGGAAGCATATCGTGAATGTAAGATGGTGTCGCACGAGGGAGTGCAGGCGAGGGCATGCATTCATGAAACATCTCATCCCTGCATTAATTAGAGTATTTAGGAATGGTTGATATGTTTGCTTTTATCATTACTGCTTGACTGCATTGATAACATGTTAATCTTTACTCTATGATTCCACTGTCTTGATCACTCACTCCCACGTTACGAGACAATATTTGCAATACCAACCAGTCCCTGTTTTAGTTTCAGATGGTGGCGATGCTTGTAAGGCAGAGCCGATCTTTTATGCCGATGAGGAAGGTTTCTCCTATATGCAGTTCTCAGGCGGGTTCATGTGATGTAACACCCCGAATTTTTGCCTACCTAAAATTATCTGTCTTTAGGCAATGGGTCAACCATAACACCTTGGTAACCTCTCAAAACCCAATTTCAAAGCCAAGAAATCATTTAGAACCAAATTCTTTAGAAATTTAACGTGAATTAGCCAACGCTACACTAGACTTCCTGTAAAATTAGCACCAACTGCTTTAAATACGATTTGTAAGACCCAAAACCTATAGAATTGTTGACGCTACGTTACCCTAAAACCTAGGATCAAACTCTAAACTTGTTTATTCTCAGGAACCCTTTGAAACTTTGTATTGGATCTAGACCGCGCGTCGAAAGTCTGATAGCGATAATCTTAGACAATTACGACTGCCTAGTTGGACTTGACAATCATTTTGAAAATCAAACCCAACTGATGTTCTGAGGCTATTTCATTGAGCCTGGAGCAAGGAGTGTGAGAAAGAGTGAAATTCTTTATAAATTAAATGTGATTTAAATAAATCTGGAACGTTTCGCTTCCGGGTTAAGTATAAGCATTCAGACCATCAGAATCTAACCTAAATACACCCTCGGATCAGGGAACATTTCCCACTCAGGTCAGTATGCTTGGAATCCTCGATTGAGTCTCAGTGATCGCTAAACTGAAACTGGTCCACCACGTGCGATCTAGGAACACTATCGGAACGAAAACTTAATGTGATCAGGATCCAATATCCATGAGCTTAAGTCCGATCGCGTTTGGTCAGGGGACCTCCAGAAATGCTCTTTTGGATCAAGAAAGACCCAATTTGGCTAGAACCCAAGTATACCTTGACTTAAAGTCTGTTTTGATCATGTTTGGGCTTATAAAAGGGGCTTAAACCCTTAGCTTTCTAACCCATACGAATTTGGGGAAAACCCTAGGAGAGAGAAGAGAGAAAAGAGAGAAGTGAGGAAGAAGTTGGGGATTTCTTCAGGGATTCTTCCCTGCTACTACACGTGCCAAATCCATCCACCTGCATCGCTATTCTGACGATTTCAACTTCGTTCTAGGTAAGAAAACCCTAACCTTAACCCGATTTGAAGCTTAGACTAGCTGTAGAAGAGTTCTAGCTAACCTGTTTCTTGCCATAGGTAGCATATCTGCCGTTGACGAAGACACATCGTCTGAATCCTAACGAATACGCATTTTTTGGTTTAAGGTATGGATTTTAGACGCTTAGATGACCTGTTTTCAAAGCTTTCAATGCCGTTTAATGGTAGATTGTTGACAAGAATTCTATTTGACATATAGAACATGCTGTCTATTTTTCATTTCAAAAACGTACGTAGAATATGAGATTTAGGGTGTTTTAGGTATTTGTGGAAAATACTGTATACGTACATATTTTGCCGATATGGTTTTCATGAGTATTCGTCATGTACTTATATTAGTTATGCGTGTATGATCTGTTTGGCGAAGAGATTCGCCCTAATGCACTTATTGGCTGACATATGCTATGTAGACTAATGTGTGTAGACTAAGTGTTTGTTGAAATGCCTAAATCAATATGATTTATGCTTGCCATATGTATTGAATGTAAGAATATGATTGTTATGTATTAGACATCTCCTTGATATAAGGATTTGTCATATTACATGTTGTAATCAACACACGTCAAGTACGTTGGAGTTGTGTAGTCTAAGTGTTTGTATAAATGTATGTATTAGTAAGTATTGAGTAAATGGTGTTGTAGATTAGTGTTAAGATTGGATTCTCAACTAATTTATTAATGTACATGAATTCCTCCATGTTTATTGTATTGAATTGATTACCTTATGTGTGAAATACTCGTGTATAGTTAACTACTTTTGATGTATGTTATAACATGCTGATAACATGTTGGAATTACTTGTATTTCAATTTTATCTCTCTCATATGATTATTGATTTAGATTACAAGTGTTTGGGACTATACTCTAGTCCAGGCAGTCGGTAACAGTTTAGAATTCGTGGTTGGTTTCTATTCACCACGAAGGATGTGTATGATGAACCTGAGTCGTACTAGAGTCGTCGGCAGTGGTTAGGCCACACGAAGTGCTTGTGCACTTCATGTCGGTCGATTTAATGTGCGCTCGTGCTAGTCGGACTCATCAAGTAACCCGATTGACCGTTGTATGTTCACCTTGTATTTGTCATAACTGCTTGAACCTAGGGTACTGAACTTACTAGTGATAACCCTAATAACCGTGGTACCTTGATCCACTAAGACTCATGAGCCGGGCATGGTGGTATGAGACACTGTGGTCGAGCTGTTGGCCTATGCTGGGGCCACAAACCTCCCTGTAGTGACCAGTGAGCAACCCAGGCTCGTGAACAGATTATGGTGGTATGAGACACTATATTCTTGCTGTCGGCCTACACTGATAAGGTGATGGGGGAGCGGTGCAACGAGTGCGAGAAACAGCCCTGACAGCCCTTTGTAGTGACCTCGAGCGTACTCTGAGTCTACGTGAGGTGATGACCCTTCCGTAGCAACAAGAGTACAACTAGGCCTGTATTGATAAGGTGATGGGGGATCGGAGCAACGAGTGCGTGCAACAGCCTTGGTAGCCCTTGCAGTGACCTAGAAATATATCATTGTATGAGACTACTAGGAGTGACGACCCTAGACAAGATCCTTATTGGGAATGATATAAGGGAAGTACCCTAGTTTTCCAATCCTACTGTATGAAAAGGACTAATAACAACTCGGTAATCATATTCATATCGCACTGCATGTGCCTGGAAGATGTGGAGCACTGAGGGAAGAAAGCATGCCGAGGATGTAAGATGGTGTCGCATGAGGGAGTATGTCGGCGAGGGCATCCATCATGTCATTTCATTCTTGCATTAATCATAGTATTTAGGAATGTTTGATTTGCTTGCTTTATCATTATCGCTTGATTGATTTGATAACATGTTAATCTTTGCTCTATGATTCCACTAAGTTAGCTACTCACTCCCACGTTACGGGATGGTGTTACACACACCAACCAGTCCCTATTTTAGTTTTAGATGGTGACGATGCTTGCGAAGCAGAGCCGGACTTGATGATGATGAGGAGGATCCCTCCTATATGCAGGTTCTGATCGACGGGATTACAGGGAGGTTGATTAGACCTTATGACACTTGTCATTTTATATTTTTGGAGCACTCATGTATATTCTTTTCTTTCTATTTTGTAGTATACATGTATTTAGTTAACTTGGTAACATGTTCACACTCTGGAGACTTACAATCATTTATATATTTTATATATCTATTACATTCTTCCGCTTGCTAATTTAATTGTCTCTGGAGTATGATATGCTATTTTGGCTTAATCCACCTCATGTTTTATGTACTATTACTGCCAACATTCATCCATCATTGAAAATGTTGCATAAGTGATTTTCTGGAACTCGGGAGTTAGGTTTCTACCCGACCCCCAATTTTCGGGGCGTTACATGTGAACAATCCTCTGATTAACGGGGATTCAGGGCTATGCTGGTAGTGATTTATCACTTTTTGATATATGTATTTTGAGACATGATTTGTAATTATGACCTGGCAGAGCATACATATCTTGGGGACTTATGTTGTTTTATATATGTATTTCAGTCTTCCACTCGTGTTTTCAGACTGTCCCTGAATTTTATTTTGCTGTTTTGGCTTAATCCACTTCATGTCTTATGCACTAATACAGCTGACATCCATCCATCATTGAAAATGTTGCATAAGTGATGATCTGGAACTCGGGAGTGGAGTTTATGCTTGACCTCCGATTTTCAGGGCGTTACATTTAAACACTCTATAATTAATACAACGAGATGGTTATTTGTGAAACTATTACTATGAATGTTAAAAATCTATTTTGAATTATTTATGATGTTTTAAACGCTTTATCATCCTACTGGATAGATTAGGAGTTCAATTTCAGTTTAAGTATTGATTAAATCAAGTAATGTGACATTAAGATGACCGCAAGTGGATCCTTGGTGCTCTAGTTTTTCCCATTACTTTGATAGTTCACTTCACTCCAACATTCTTCTTAAATATCAAATTTAGTTTAGTCTCTAATTCTAATTTTTAAATACTTCAGAAAATTACAACACATACAATCCCTGTCGGTTCGACCATGGTCTCATTGAGGTTATTACTACTTCACAACCTTGCACCTAGGGTACAAGCAAACAAGTTTTGTATGCCATTGTCAAGGACTACATTGTATTTTTTGAATTATTTTAATTTTAGAATTAGTTTAGGATTAAACTAACTTTTGCAGTGTTTTTCTTAGACTAGATTTACTTTTAGGAAATAACTTGTTGTATGTTTTGTAGCATCTAACATAGTGATTCTTCTCTGGTAATTTCCTTTAACTTTTCTTTTTTTAGATTTTTTTTTTATTCTAAATTTTTATTCTTAGGAGTAATTGTTTAAGACTAGAGGGATTTAGAGTGTTTCATGCCCAAGTGGGTACCTGACAACACTCTACATCTTTTAAGGGAAAGAGGATTAGTCAAAGGGTTGCCTGTTCATCATCGAATTAGACATTATCCTCTAAGTTAGTTAAGATAATGGTTATAAATCAACTTCACCATCCAACTGAGGAACTTTAAGTCATGAATGAGGTGCATCAAGCTCTCCTGCCAAGAACTTTACACGATTACTTACAACCTGCAAGGGTGAGTACACCTTCCTGCATGATTTTTCTACTTAATGCAAAAAATGTGAATTTTAAGTCGAGAGTGATTTAACTCCTTCCTAAATTTCATGGGCTGGTGTAATGCCCTGAAATTAGGGGGTCGAGTAGGAGCCCAACTCCCGAGTTCCAACACATCACTTATGCAACATGGATAATGATGATTAAATGTTATTCATATTAGTGCGTTAAATATGAGTGTGATTATACAAAATCAGCATATCATACTCTAGAGACAATTAAATTACACAAGCGGAAGACTGTAATATATATATATATATAAAACATATAAGTGGTAAGTCCCCAGAGTATCAACATGTCGCCAGGTTAAACATTTACATGTGTAGTTCCTAAAATAACAAAATGATAAAATGTGATATCGTCTATCCATATCCCTGTAGCCTCGATGCGTAACTCCAGGTCTACATAGACCCGTCAGAGAGTTGTATGTAGGAGAACTCCTCCTTGTCATTATAAAAGTTTGGCTTTGCCTTGTAAGCATTGCCCTCATCTGCAACTAAAATAGAGTTTGGTTGGTGGTTTAAAACACCGTTCCAGAACATGGGAGTGAGTGATCAACTCAGTGGAGCTATAAAGCAAAGGTTAACATGTTATCAATTTAAGCAGTAATAATGAAGCAGTACAACACTCATGTCCCTAGTACTCTTGTTAATGCAAGAATAATATGCGATAATGATGTATGCGCTTGTCTGCACTCCCTCTGCGACATCATCTCACTATCGTGGCATGCAACACTCTCACTGTGCTCAACTCCAAGGCCAAAGGCACATGTAATGCAGTGCATGTGCGTGATTAGCCAAGTTCTTAATTAAGCATATTTATACAGCAGGTTGAGAAGCTAAGGTACGTCCCTTTATATCATTGACCCAAATATTGATCCATCTAGGGTTATCAATCCTAGTAGTCACACACGATAGACAGTTCCCAGGTCACTATGAAGAGGCTCGTCACCTCAGTGCAGGCCTGGTTTATACTCTAGTTTACTACAGAAAAGCTCGTCACCTTAACGTAGACCTAGTGTATACTCGAGGTCATTATGGGCTCGTCACTTGATCGTAGGTCGACAGCTCGAATATAGTGTCTCATACCACCGTATTCAACTCACAAGTTTAGGTTGCTCATTGAACACTATGGGGAGGCTCGTTACCCTAGTGTAGGCCGACAGCACGACCGCGGTGTCCCATACCACCATGCCCGGCTCATGAGTCTTAGCGGGTTGAGGTACTAAGGTTTAACGAGCTTTGCACTGGTAAGTTGGTACCTTAGATTCAAATAATAGTGCCCATACATGGTGAACATATAATGGGTCAATCAGGTTACTTGACAAGCTCGGTTAGTACGAGCGTATGTTGACTTGGTCAATATAGAGTGCGTAAGCACTCTGCGTGGCCTAACCACTGTCGGCAAATCTCTGTATGACTCGGATTCCCCGAACGCATCTGATGTAGCGGAAGTAGTTCCGCCACTTAATCGGGAACTATTACTGATTGCCTGGACTATGTTATAGTCCCTATCACACTCCAACCAATCACATTTACGTATGGTAATCTAAGATAGCATGTAATAACTAAAATCAGATATAAATCTTAGTTGAGTAATTTAACAAAACACATACATGTAATAAATTTGTTATAGCATATATTATAGAAAATCCTTTCACAAGGAGTTTCCATACATACAACAATCATGTAATCTCAATCATATAATCATAGTAAGCACAAATCATAATTCCATATTCATTCAAGCATTTCGATAAATACATGGAATGCATTTTATTTAACATACTTCACATATTTATGTAATATACGGAAATCATTACATCTAAGCATATGTGACAACAATCAAGTTAGTCATAAAGCATTAACGACAATGAAAGCCTTAAAAATATAACTTAAACATTTATAGTCTGCACCTTTCACCAGTAGACTCGTAACGAATTCAGTTTAAACACTAAGTCTTTATCTACAACACGACGACAACCCATAACATGAAATAAATTAGCTATTTCACCATTTATTCTACTTGAATCTCTAAAACAGATTATAGTTAGGATTTCTTACCCAAGAACGGAGTCAAAATCACCGGAATAGCGATACAGACAGGCCGATTCAGCACGTGAAGTGATGGGATTGAATTCTAAAAATTCTCTCTCACTTTTTCTCTCTTTCCTTCTCTCTTTGCTCTCTTTTCTCTCCTAGGGTTTTTAATTCGTATAAAATGAGATAGAGAGAGGGTTCAAGGCCCTTATATAGGCCCAGAACTGATGAGATTGGCCCCAGGGTCATGATATACTTAGGTTATAACCAAAAGTTGCCTGTTTCAATCTAATGGAGCTGATCTGGAGGCCCATTTTCTGCATACGGTCGGGAGTAAGCCCCCTGATAATGGATCTATGTCAGGTTAAGATCTCGGTCTGATCAGATCAGTGGATCGGCCACGGGGGTTTAGTTTTAGTTCAACGGTCACCGTTACTCGATCAGGGCCACAAGTACATTGACATGTGTTGAAAATTTTTCCTGATCTGAGGGTGTAATTGGGTTAGATTCTGATGGTTTGAATCCTTATATTTGGCCTGTAAGTGAACGACTCAATTCACTTAAGTTCCAGTTCATTTTTTAAAGATATTCGTATTTCTCATGCACTTCACTCCGGGCTCAAGTTGTACATTTTTGGATACCTTTAGGACTTAATTTCTGAGAAGGTTGTCAAGCCCATCAAGGCGGTCATAACTGTATAGTTTCATAGTGATCGGACTTTCGATGCATGGTCCAGATCTGATACGGAGTTTCAATGTACTCCCAAGAGCAACTAGGTTTTGAGATGGATCCTATGTTTTTAGGTGATGTAACGTCAGCGATCCTACTGATTTTGGGTCTTATAGTTCATATTAAAAGCTGTCTAAGCTAATTCGATAGGATATTTAGTTTAACACTTAATTAATCTTCATCTAATTTCTAAAGGATTTGGTCCTTAGTGATTTCTGCCTGAGGTGGTACTCGGGTCTTTATACGGATTTTTTTGAGACGTTATAGCCAAATTCTGAAAGTCCCTACTTGCACTTAAAAGAATTTGATGAGATCCTCGCTACCCTACATTTCAATAATATTTCTGAAGATAACGTTAAGATTGAAATTGTTTCCCTTTTCATTGAAAGAGAGGGCTAAGTCGTGCTTGCACTCCTTAAAGCTGTGATCCATTAGTACTTGGCTGATATGACCCGAGAGTTCCTTAAAAAGTTCTTCCCAGTTTATAAGACAAACACCTTAAGGAGGATGATCATGAATTTTGCCCAAAAAGAGGAAGAAACTTTCTTCCAACGTTGAGAGAGATTCAAGTATCTCTTGAATTCCAATCCACATCATGGCTATGAAACATGCGGGTAATAAGCTTTTTCTATGACGGATTGACTTCACCTATGTGTCAGTTTGTAGAGATGATGTGTAATGGTGAAAATGTGTAATCATGGGACACCTCCTCAAGGCCCACCACTTCTAAGCCATCTCAATTAAGAGAGAATGGAGGAATGTATGTCTTAAGAAAAGACGATGACATGAGCATTAAGGTGGCTAATCTCACAAGGAAAGTTGCGGCCATGGAACTTAAGAAGGTAGAAACGGTCAAACCCGACGAGGCCATGGAAGTTGCTTGTAGTATTTGTCTAGCCATGTACACTGTTGAGGGTCAAATATTGCATAGTAGACCCCAGTTATTACCTGAATTTACACACATGATACTGTTTAATGGCCTATTTTAATCGTGTTTGTATTGCAAAGTGAAATTAGGAGCCTGGACTGAAAAAGGGTACTAAAAGCATAGATTTAACGCTCTGAAGTCACCAAATCAAGTGATGGACCCCAGGGAACGAGATCGAAGAATTTATATGTCAGTGATCTAAGAAAATTACACCACTCACATTAAACGGGTCTGAAAATTATTAAGAATGCAAGATCATAGGGTTCCCACCATCTATTCAGCTCAAAAGGCCTAAGGACCATAAATTAACTGTACATATCAAATTTCAGCCATTAGATCCTTGTGGAAGTGGCCCAATGGACAAATCAGCCCCTAAAATCCTGATTTGGGGCCCGCTTAGCATTTGGATATGCTTTAAATTCGGTCTCAACCCCTTAAACAGGGTGATAAAATGGATGGTCGGAACAGATTTCTCACGAACATCACAACGGACCTCACCTGTGCATTACATGTGTACAACGTGGATGCACCCACCATGCACCAATACATCCAATGTCGGTTAGCATTTCCTTAAAAACTCAAAGATGCAATAGCATCTTGACGCATGCCGTCCGATTTTTGATTGTGGGCCCCACCCACCATGTATTTTTATGATTTGGACCGTCCATTGTGTCCAGGGGGGGGGGGGGGGGGGGGGTGACCCTCGCCTAGGTGGCCGTTTCGCTCATGCTCACATACACACGTGGATTGTCGAAAAACAGAGGATGAACAGTGAGTTAGTTTGATACAGTGGACCGCACCAAAATTCGATAAAAACCACTCCTTCCCGACTAGTTTTTCGCTAGGAATCCAATAAACGGGTTAGATTTCTCAAAAAACATCACTATGGGGCCCATCAAGCATTTTAACGCAAGAAAATTCATAGGATTGTGTGTCCGAAAAATCAGGGATTTTCGGGTGGCTATGGCCCTCTATCTTTGATCAGATGGATGATCCAAACCGTCCACCGTGTAGCTCGTCCAAAAATGCCCCAAGGGATGTTATTTTTTTTTGAAAAAAATGTGAGGAAAGTGGAAGATTTTCCATGCGTTTCTTGGCTGTGAAAATGGGTTATGCAGACGGTTTTCTTAGCTGACGTACACAGCTGGCCGCGAAAACTCTTTTCTAGTCGACCTAAACCTCCATAAAAGGAGGGGAAAGAGAGAGTGAAAGGCAAACATTTGCACGTGGAGAAAGAGCAAGAACGAGAGAGAGAGAGAGACGAGGGTGGAGACGGCTTTCAAGTTTCATTCTTCTTCTTTATTTTCTTTCTTTCTTTTTTATGGATTCGTTTAGAGATATTAGCCTCATCATGTCTATGTCTGGCTAAGCCTCTTAGCTAGGACTAAGAGGCGAAGCTTGTAGTAAGATGAGAGACTTTTCTTTATGCCTTTGATTTAAATTTAATTTATGAACTTATTTGATTCTAGTTTGTTTATATGGAATGCCTTTAGTTTTTAATGGTTTGTTGTGACTTAAATTACAATGGAGCTGCGATATCTTCTGGTATTTTTCATGCATGTATAAAGGTTATAATCATAGGAACCCTGTTGTTCACCATCGTCTCAAGGGCATGGATGGATGACGAAATCCTTCCTTTTGTTCATAACTCTCTTAGATTGGATGAGGATTGGTTAAATTCTGTTGTTTACTTTGTATCCTGGGCATGAGCTTGTGATAGAATCAAGTCTAATTCTCATACCTCTCATCTCTTGAAAACTGGATCAAAGGAAGTTCATAGTTACTTTTAATATTATATCTTCCATCTGGATGAAGATAGAACTCTGAGTCCAAATGTGTTCTTTAATAAGGCATAGATTTCCCTGATCTCTACAAGTGGATCCTCTAAAACCTTAGTTTCTTACCTTTGAATTTTATAATTTTTAGTTTAACCATTCACTATTATTCTCTCATATTCACTAGATTTAGATTACATCTTCGCCTAGTTCTAGTTCAAGTTATTTTCAGATTACGTACAAGGTTTTGTCCCTATGGATTCGACCTTTGCCTTACCGAGATTATTACTACATCATAACCCTATACTTGGGGTGACCAGCATTTTGCTACTCCCGAGAAAAGTATGTGAAAAATAAGTTGAGAATCACAAGATAAATTTTATATAAACCCGAGTGATTTTTGAAAAAAATCCAGATACTAGAATTCTAAGATTCATGAATGTTGGACATTAATTTCTCCTAGACTCAAGCGCATGGTAAACTTCATAGTTAAGTTCAAAGTATTAATCCATCGATTAGAAAAATCCTAAACATTGAGTTTCATGGGTGTAAAGTGTAATCTCGGCTTATCATAATCAAAGGCACAATTCTTTATTTTCATGATAAAATTGATAATCACAAGAGCATTCAGGGTAACCGTAACCTAAACTAAAACTTGCCTTATAGTTTAACCTTTTTATTCTTCCAGCTTTTGAATTTTCCATCGATGGCATTCATGCTATATCAATCTTTTAAAGGTAAAGCCAAGGAGGGGAAACAAGCCCTTAGCAAACCCATGGTGAAGATCATTCACCCAACCATTTCTGAAGACAATTTTTTTTTTTTTAGCTAGATATTCATTCCTTTTTTATTTTTATTTTCTTGAACATGATGGACAAATGTCCCAGGTTGGTTCCTTCCATGTCTAGTGACTACCAGGGTAATAATTCAATATCGAATTGAAGCCTTAATGTGTAAGTTAAGTGTGATATGTGAAATCATGACTCAATCAATGTTTAAAATTTCTCATCATGGATTAACAATCGGACTTAATTTTGAAATGTAATGATAGTTGAATCCAAGAGGCATAAACTACCAACATTAAGTATCTTATACGTCTAAATCAAAGATGGCCGTCAAAATCACTTCGAATTCACAAGAATTTTCAGAAAAATTTAAAAATTTTCACAATTTTTGCTCAGTACCAAGAAATTACTGATTACGTAACCTAATCTCCTATCCCTAACATAAAATTCACATTGTCCTCAATGTAAAAAGAAATAAGCATGCAACGCACATGGGACAAGAAAGTAAAGGAGAAGTGATGGAAAGATAGTACCTGGACGGAAGAATCAAGAGGCTTTTCCACAAAGATCTCAGTAAGAAAGCAGGTCAACACAAGAGTGAAATCAATGAAAACAAACTATCTTAAAATAACGTAGAAAGCAAACTAACCTAATGACATAAAACTGACTAACCTAGTAAAACATAAAGCAAA
Organism: Magnolia kwangsiensis; assembly: GCA_037074715.1. Taxonomy (NCBI): domain Eukaryota; kingdom Viridiplantae; phylum Streptophyta; class Magnoliopsida; order Magnoliales; family Magnoliaceae; genus Magnolia; species Magnolia kwangsiensis. The sequence continues at coordinate 59,238,660 of CM073579.1, forward strand.
CTACCCTAGTCCTATGAAAGCAGTAAACTTACCTATACCTTCATCAGACTAGGAGATCAATCCTGGTAAACCGGATTAGTGAGAGGCATGAACATCTTCTCTAAATCAAATTTCTTGACAAATGGCTTTAGTCGATGTCCATTCAATTTAAACTCATTGGCATTGTCTAGATTCTGAATCTCGACAGCCCACGAGGATAAACATTGATAACGGTGAAAGGGCCGATCTAACAAGATCGAAACTTATCCGGAAAGAGATGTAATCAAGAATTATACAAAAGAACTTTCTGACCAGGCGTGAATGATTTTCGCAGAATATGCTAGTCATGAAACGCCTTCATCCTGTCCTTGTAAATCCTCTAGTTCTCGTACACATCATTTCGGATTTCTTCGAATTCATTTAATTGAAGTTTGCGTAGCGAGCTAGCATTATCCAGATTGAAATTCAGATTCTTGATCGCCCAGTAGGATCTATGTTCCAACTCCACAGGCAAGTGGTAAGCCTTCCCATAGATAAGTTTAAAGGGAGACATTTCAATAGGGATTTTAAAAGTATTACGGTAAGCCCATAAGGCATTGGTCAATCGGATTGACCAATCCTTAGGTCAAGGTTAACCATTTTCTCCAAAATGTGTTTGTTCTCCCTATTGAAAATCTCAGCTTGCCCACTTGTTTATGGGTGGTATGGGGTGCTCACCTTATGAGAGATACCATATTTCTTCATTAAACTCTCGAATGGTTTATTACAAAAGTGTGAGCTCCCATCACTAAAGATGGCTCGAAGCGTTTCAAATTAGGAAAGGATGTTCTCTTTTAGGAATTTAATGACCGTGTGATGGTCATTATTCCGACACGAAATCGCTTTAATCCATTTATTGACATAGTATACAGTGAGCAAAATATATAAATTTGTAAAAGATTGGGAGAATGGTCCCATGAAATTGATGCCCCAGCAATCAAATGCCTCTATGATAAGAATGAGATTAAAGGGCATCATATTTTGATGGGACAATGCTCTCAATTTCTAACAATGCTTACAAGCTTTGCAAAACTCATGAGTGTCCCTAAACATACACTTAACACAGGAATGTCTCACAATTCCTGCATTTAAAGAGTTGTCACATGAGTAATTAAACATCGTAAACAACTACTAATGACCATCCAGTGGACCCACCTCAAATACATATTGGATGTGGGTATCTTATACCCAATATCCGATAGCCAATGGGCGAGTCCAACTCAAGTGATTCCTAAGAAGTCCGAGATCACCATTGTAGCCAATGTGAAAAATGAACTCGTGCCAACTACAGTTACTACTGGGTAGAGAATGTGCATTGACTACCGAAAATTAAAATTATCATTAGGAAAGACCACTTTCCTTTGCCTTTGTTGACCAAATTCTAGAAAGGTTAGATGGTCATTCCTGCTACTATTTTTTGTACGATTATTCAGGCTATAACCAAATAGAGATAGCCCTTGAAGACCAAGAAAAGACAACTTTCACATGTCCCTTTGGTAATTTCGCATACCAATCAAAGAATGGAATTCGGCCTATGTAATGCTCCCGCCACATTCCAACAATGCATGTTAAGTATCATCTCAGACATGGTAGGGCAATTTTTAGAGGTCTTCATGGATAAATTCTCTATGTTTGGTTCATCTTTCAGCGATTGCATTGAAACCTTAAACATGTGCTGAAAAGATGTGAAGAAAAGAACCTCATGCTCAATTGGGAAAAGTGTCACTTTATAGTTCACAAGGGAATAATACTTGGACATTATATTGTCCAACGAAATTGAGGTGGATAAAATAAAAATTGATCTTATCTCTAACCTAACTCCACCTAAAAGCAAACACGACGTGTGTTCCTTTTTAGGTCATATAGGTTTTTATAGAAGATTCGTCAAGGACTTCAATCACATATCTCATCCTTTGTGCAATCTTCTCTAAAAGGACACTCCATTCGAGTGGTATGAAGAATGGCGAAAAGCTCTCCAAGCTTAAGGGCATGATGTTGACTAGCACTCTGATCATGTAGCCACCTGACTGGAGCCTTCCTTTTGAGATTATGTGCAATGCTAGTGACTATGCTATTGGGATAGTATTAGGCCAGCAAAAAGAGAAAAGCCTTGTGTGATCTACTATGCAAGTAGAACTCTAAACTCTGCCCAGATGAATTATTTCACTATGATGAAGAATCTCTTAGTTGTAGTCTTTTCTCTAGACAAGTTTATGTCTTACTTGATCGGATCCAATATCATAATATTCATGGACCACTCGGCATTGAAGTACCTTCTTTTGAAGAAGGATGCTAAGCCCCATTTGTTGAGATGGATCCTTCTATTCCAAGAATTTGACATAGAAATTCGTGATAAGAAAGGACTAGAGAATGTAGTAGTTAACCATCTTTCCAAGCTAGTCCTATTCGATTCCATTGGGACAACCCACATTAATGACATATTCCTTGACGAACAACTTTTTAAAGTCTCCTATTTACATTGGTTTGCCAACATTGCAAATTATCTTGCTACATGTATCGCGCCAACACACGAGACGAAGCAAGATAAAATGAAATTCAACACTAAGGTGTGCAAGTACATCTGGAACGATCCATACTTATTCAAGTATTACTTGGATCTGATCATAAGAAGATGTATTCTCGATGATGAACATCAACACATAAACTCCTTTTGTCATACACATGCACGTGGTGGCCATTTTTTGGCTAAGAAAACCATGATAAAAATTCTGCAGTGTGGCTTTTACTGGTCCACTTTGTTTAAGGACACTAACAATTTTTGCAAAGCTTATGAGCATTGTCAAAAGTTGGGTGGGGTGTCCCATCGAAATATGATGCCTTTGAACCCCATTCTTACCATTGAAACATTTGATTATTTTAGCATCAATTTTATAGGACCATTCCCCTAATCACTCAAAAATCTTTAGATATTGCTGGCGGTGGATTATGTTACTAAATGGGTCGAAGCGATCTTGTCACGCCCCAAACTCAGGAACCGGGCTCACAAAATTTCCAACTTCTAAATCCAATGTCGACAGCCTCTGTAATATTGCATTCTCAGCTCCCAGCTCCCATGCGTCAGGTTTCAATCCTGAGATCATACAAGGAGGATTTTCAAGGTTTTTTTTTTTTGTAAAGGAGCATAATCATAAGTGTACCCAAATCACAAAACATCATCACCAAATATCCACTAATATAATCTTTAAGTATAGTTCTGAAAGGAAAATACATGATATAACAAAACTTCAAAAGATCGAGCACATGCTCCTGCCTCAATGCTGCTACAATCTAGCATAACCTGCACATAACGAACGTGCATAAGCTTAGTACGAAGCTTAAAGAGTGCGTGCATATGTGCAATGCATGTGTCAGACATACAAATATTAGAGTAAGCGAAAATGATGGAAGACTAAACTGGTAAGTACATAAATAATGTTAGCCATACCAAGGCTATGCAATGCAAGGCCTACATGGTCAAATGTCATATGCTAGAGAAGCAACACAAACATGCTAATCTTCAACTAATCCACATATTAGAACAATTCATCACTAAAAATATCACCGGGATTGTAACGCCCGTGAAAAATCCGTACTTGGGATCGAGTACCAACTCGACCCGAAATCGCGTAGAATTAATTTCTATGGAAATTAAGCGTAAGTTAGCTAGCGCAACGCTAGAGTAGCTGGGAAATAGTCCCTGATCACTTTAAATGTATTCTACAAGACCCAAATCGAGTAGAACAAACGACTCTACAATACTCTATAACCTCGGATCAAACTCTAAGCGGGTTTATTCTCTGGACCACTTTGAATTTCTGTATTGGATCTAGACCGCGCGTCGAAAGTCCGATACCTCCTATCTTAGACCGTTAGAACCGCTTGGCTGGACTTGACAATCATTTCGAAAATCAAGTCAAACCGATAATCACAGACTATTTCATTGAGTCCGGACTGAAGAGACCGCGAACAGGGACAGAATTGGAATTTCAAATTCAAATCTGGCACACGACTTGACGCGTCAGTATTAAGCATTCTGACCGTCAGAATTCAGCTAGATTACACCCTCGGATCAGAAAAAATTTCTATTTATTATCATGAGACTTTCAGCCCTGATCTACGTGCGATGACCGCTAAACTGAAACTGGTCCGCTACGTGCGATCTGCAAACCCTGCTGGACTGAAAACTTAATACGTGCTATATCTGGTACGCATGAGCTTAAGTCAGATCGCAATCGACCAGGGGACCACCAGAAATCATCTTTTGGATCGAAACAGCCCCGAAATGGATAGGCACTAAGTAAACTTCGTTCCGGAGCCTGTTTCTGGCATTTTTAAGCTTATAAAAGGGGTTAAAACCCTCATTCCTCTCTCCCATCCGAAAATTGCAAAACCCTATATTAGAGAGAGAGGAAAGGTGAGAGTTTGAGAGAAAGAGTAGAAGGGATTTTTCCCGTCTCCGAGCTACCGGTTGCTAGTGCTGTAGCAACACTTCCTGATCACCAAGCCGGTGATTCTCCCACATTTTCAGGTATAAAACAACCCTAGAACTTGCTGATTTAGGGTTTACTTAGATTCATAGCGTGTTAGCTAACGTAACTTGTAAAATAGGTTCTCCTACTGCCGTAGACGAAGCGTACACGCTCCGTTCAAAATCACGCATCCGTAAGAGATAAGGTGAGGATTTTAGACGCTTTGATTGACGGTTTACAACGCTTTCAATGTCGTTTAATGGTAGATTATCAACGGCATCGCCGTTTGACATGTACAACGTGCTCTCCGTTTCCTGTTTCGTAAATTAACGAAGAATATGAGATTTAGGGCATTTTAGTCATTTGTAGGAAGTACTGTCTACATTCATATTTTGCTGATGTGATTGACATGGCTTATTGTCGCATTAGGGAGTTAGGAATGCGTGCATAATTAGTTTGGGGAAGAGATTCGCCTAGTTGCGCACTTTGGGTCGACATACTATATGCAGACTTAAGTGTGTAGTGTATGTGTTTGTATAAATGCTTGTATTAGTATGTATTGAATTAAATGATGTTATGTGGTAGTTTGAGATTGATTTCTCAGTTAATATGCTGACCTAAATGATTTCCTACATGTTGACTATATGCATGATTTCATTACATGCATGGAATATATGCGTTTGAAGATTTGCTTAAGTTGAATGTTATAACATGTGTTAACATGCTCACATGATTGTATTTCAATTTCAATACTCTTACATAAATTGCTGATGTGATTCCATAAGTTTTTGAGACTAGACTTAGTCCAGGCAGTCGGTAACCGAGCGAATTCGTGGCTGACTGGTCATAGCCACGAATGACGCGTCGATGAACGCGATTCGTGTTTGGAGTTGGTGGCAGTGGTTAGGCCACGCGAAGTGTTTTACGCACTTCATGTCGTTCGACTTGAGATGCGATCGCTCTAGTCGAGCCCGTCAAGCAACCCGACTGGCCGATGTATGTTCACCTTGTATGAGTCATAACTGCTTGAACCTAGGGTACTGAACTTACCATTGTAAACCCTGTTAACCATGGTACCTTGATCCACGAAGACTCATGAGCCGGGCATGGTGGTATGGGACACCTTGGTCGAGCTGTCGGCCTACACTGGGGCCACAAACCTCCCCGTAGTGACCAGTGAGCACCTAGACTCGTGAGCAGATTATGGTGGTATGGGACACTATATTCTAGCTATCGGCCTACACTGATCAGGCGACGAGTCCTTTGTAGTGACCGCGAGCGTATTCTGAGTCCACGGGAGGCGACGACCCTTCCGTCGCAGTAGAGTAGGGTAGGCCTGTATTGATAAGGTGATGGGGGAGTGGTACAACGAGTTCGAGCAATAGCCCTAGCAGCCCTTGCAGCGACCTACAGAAATATACCTCATATGAGATTACTAGGAGTGACGACCCTAGACAGGATCTGTGTTGGGATTGATATAAGGGAAGTACCTTAGTTTCCCAATCCTGCTGTTTGAATGGACTAATAATAACTTGGAAATCATATCACCATGCCATTGCATGTGCCTGGAAGATGTGGAGCACTTAAGGGTGGATTGCATGCCGCGGTCGTAAGATGTTGCCGTATGAGGCAGATCGTCGGTGAGGGCATACATCACGTCATGTCATCTTGCATTAACAACAATATTAGGATTGTCTGATTTACTGCTTTACTATTATTGCATGATTGAATTGTGAATATGTTAATCTTTGCTCTATGATTTCACTGAGTTGATCACTCACTCCCATGTTACGGGATGGTGTTTGCAACACCCACCAGACCCTGTTGTAGATGCAGGTGAGGCTGAGATCCAGGAGGAAGAGCCAGACTTTGACGAGGACCAGGAAGAGTTCTCGTACATGCAGTATCACGACGGTTTTGCGTAAGCGACCTGGATTGATGGGATTTCAGTGGGACCATTTTGGATATTTATTTTGTTCATGTATATTATATGAGACTGAGAGATGTAGTCATACTTTGGAGACAGATGAGATTTACTTTGTTTTTCCATACAGTGATATATATATTGTTTAGTCTTCCGCTTGCTTTTATCACTGGATCTGAAGTATGAATTGCAGTTTTGGTATACTTTTACTCATGTGAATGCTTTAAATCAGACAACATTGAATCATAATCATTTTTGTTGCATAAGTGACGGTCTGGAACTCGGAAGTTGAGTTTATACACGACCCCCGATTTTCAGGGTGTTACAAGTTGGTATCAGAGCGTGAATAAAAGTATACTGGGCCTGGGTTATGGTCTCGCGACGTACGCTGTCGCTTCCTTTGACTTAGGTGGGTGCGAGAAGGGTCTAGAATTATTTCTAGGATCGCAGATTCGCCGATAGGCGAAGTCTATTTGAATCGATCGCACGATCGAGTCTGTAACGCATCTCGGGTCGCGTAAAGCAACTCGAATAGCTTCTAAGCCATAGGAAGTCGGGTTAGGATGTCGTATGAATGATTTTAAACCCATAAAAGTAAATTCTTGGGCCATGGGATGACCACGACTCCTGTATTCAATCGCCAGGGCTTAAAAACCCCGTTTCACCAAAAATCTTCAAAATTCTTCCTCTAAACACTCCGATCTTTATTTCTTTCTTATCCATTTCATGTTAGGCATCAAAACTAATGTGAAAATAACAAAAATTAATACTTTCATAAAATTTTACAGTGAATAGTAAAATTTCATGAAAAATGGCCATAAGTCCATTCTAACTTCACTTTCTTTAGCAACTAAGGATCTAGATGTATGTACTAGCTCCTTCTACCCCAAATTCATATGATGCATCATGGAGTTTGGTATTCTGGATTGTGGAGTGGTCCCGAAAAGCCCCGAACACATGTTTGGGCTCACATAGGTCAAAATACCACGAACCAGGGGTCGAACCATATAGATCTGGGGTCCTTGGACCATGGGGGACCGAACCCATTTGGCCCCACCGACCGGATGCACCACCGATCGGCGATGCTATCGCCGATCCGGCGATGCATCGCCGTACAGGTGGGCCTGATGGATATATATTTTGGGCGCACGCCCTTAAATATCATGTACATCATCCCCATGTAGGTCCCGTCCCACGAAAACCCCCAAATCACACCCTTCACAAACAGCCCTCCCCATAGCCCTATTTTCATTTTTCTGTAACCACCCCCAAATTTTGTGGTTCCAAATCGCTTCTAGATCCCTCCTTGGCCAAAACCGACCATCATCCATCACTTCTTTGGGGTTGGAAGCCCTTCCTCTTGAAGATTTCATCATTTGGAGCTCCAAAAACTCCCAAATTGAGCTGAAATCGTGAGGTGCTCCATTCCACTTTTTCATTTTCATTTCTCCTTGAAAATACAGCCTTGGGAAGCTTGAAGCATCCCTCTACGATGCCTAGATCTCCTTTTTCCATATTGGGCAGCCACTTCTCTGCATTTTCACCGTTTTCCATGGCCTTCGTGGAAGCCATTTTAGGCCTTTTATCACTCTCATCCATCATATCTTTGATGGGTAAAAGGAAAACCGCAACAGACGAGGCTGGGCCAAGTCGCCCTGCTCAATCGAGAAGATCGCGGGGTGGTGCCGCAAGTTCAAGTGCCGCCGCAGGTCCAGCTGCAGCCCTAGAGTGCCGTACAAAGTGAGATTTGGATCCCCATGCTCACCTTGGGTGAGCAATTCTATTGGAGATGCCTCACGGCCAATACACTGATCGAAAAGTGTTATTTGAGGCGGACATGGATGGATGACTACTCGGTGAATATCTGTTGTTCGAACGCATTGAAGCTGCGCATTGGGATCCAATCTTTGAAGCTCTCGCTCGTGCTAATGTGAGCACTGTTCGTGCCTTCTACGCTAGTATCCAGAATCCTACCTTGGAGCCATTGCAGTTTAAAATCCCTTTTGGTAGAGATCGAATGGCTACGATTGATGTGCGACTGATTGCGCGACTTCTGAACGTGCCTCTTGGTGATGTTCATCCTAGTGAGAAGAACATGAGGAGTAGACGTGAACGAGATCGCCGCACCAGATTTCTGTGTGGTAAGTTGGTTCCATGGCAGCCTAATAATAGCCTTAAGGTGACGTATATGTCTGATGATTTGTGCCTGCTGCACTATATCTGCACGTTCAATGTTTATCCCAGGTCGATGAATCGCATTGAATGTACACGCCTTATGGTTGATTTCCTGTATCTGGTGGCCCAGGGAGAGAACGTATGCATGGCTACTTTCATCTTACGACAGATAATCCTCATAGCCAAGTCAAGAAGAACATCCGAATCACTTCCTTTTGGCCGACTGATTTGCAAGATTGCGCTTGAGTTTTACTACAGACTTGGGCCAGAATTGCCAGATCGATTCATACCATTGATGAGTCGACTATGGTCAAGATGAAGATTGGGTTGCAGTACCGTGAAAATCAGCTCGAGGAGGACAGTGAGGATGACTTTGATGATGAGGAAGATCAAAGCGAAGAAGAACCTGGAGCAGAGGTTCAGGAAGAAGCTCAGGAAGAGGCAGAAGAGGAGGCTCAGGATACAGATGAGAGCCCTCCTCCTTCTGCGCAGGCTACTATCGACAATCGCATTGCTCGGATGGAGGAGAGTCAGGCCGCCTTGCGAAGAGAAGTTTAAAAACTTCACGTTGAAGTCGAGGATGCCAAGGCCGTTACAAAGAAGAAACTCGGCAAGGTGACTCGAACCTTGAAGGCGATCCTGTGTTGCTTGCAGGATAAGGGTGCTCCTCCTCCGTCACCCGACTCGGACTAGCGATGCGATCTTTGATGTAGTTGTTAGTAGTTAGTCATTTTCTGCTTTTAATGTGTAAGCCTGTTAGGGCTAGTGCTTTGCTTATTTTACTGTCTTAGTTCCCATGTATTTCTCGTCTTGATGCTTGTAAGGATATATCCCTTGTATTGTGACAATTTTGATTAAATGGAATGCATGGAATGCCTTTGACTCCTTGTGTGAATGATTGTGGTGAATTTGTGCTACTGAGACTGACAAGGTTGCGCCCTGTTTTGAATATAGGGAATGCCGCCTAAGACTACCCGGAGCACGGCTCGGCTTGCATTGACTGAGCATATGGATTAGACTCCTTCGCAGTCTGACACCCATACGGACCCTGCTGTGGGCCCGATTCCTGAGATTGTTCGTGCGTCTCAGCCTGCTGTTGGTCCTACAGTTGGACCACCGCCGTTCATGCCGTCTGTCAGAGAGCCACATCGTGCATCTACTTCGACACAGCATCCACCACAGCCTGCTCCACCTCCTGACAGATTCGAGCAGATGATGGCTATGCTGCTGCAGCAGCAGCAGCTTCTGACTACCATCATGGGGACATTAGCCCAGGGTGGGGGTGCGGCTCCATCTACACCACCTGTACCACCTGCGCATCTAGTTGAGGATGCTTATACATACGCCCAGGATGAGGGCATGGCTCATCCTGCGCCACCTGCTTACCCTGCGGGGAACGCCGCAGATACACGGAGCCTATTAGAGCGATTTCAGTGCTTGCGGCCTCCCACTTTCACGGGTTCTCACAGCCCGAGGAGGCTGAGTACTGGCTCGACCGTGTGTCGAAGATCTTGCGGATGCTTCATTGCACAGAGGCCCAGCAGGTAGAGCTGGCTACATTCTTGTTTGAGAGAGAGGCTAGCTTGTGGTGGGATAGCGTACTGCGGACCGTTGCCGCCGACTATGTATGGACGTGGGCAGCGTTTGAGTTCCGCTTCCATGATAAGTATTATCCCCAGACTTACAGGCATGACAGGGAGAATGAGTTTCTCCGCCTCAGACAGGCAGCTATGACAGTTACAGAGTATGAGCATCGGTTCACGGAGTTGGGCAGATACGTCCCGACGATTTTGGCTGATGAGCAGATGCGCATACGGCGCTTTTTGGAGGGTTTGCGACCGGATATTCGGTCGAAGATGTGCTGTGTTAGCATTCCCTCTTATGCGGAGTTGATTCACATGTCCATGCGGGCAGAGCAGGACGTGGATCGACTTGCGCGATCTCGTGGCCCTGTTGCTTCTAGGCCATGACCAGACTTGCCAGACAGGCCCTTTGCGGGCAAGAGACCTCGCGTCGACCCTCCTACTCGGGCCATAGCGCCAGCACCATCGTTTCGGCGCCCCGAGTTATCGTGCACATACTGTGGGAGGTCAGGCCACTTGGCGCAGAGCTGTTTCTCTCGGATGCGGGACAGGGGGTTCTCGCTGCCGCAGAAGATTGACTGTGTTCTTTCACAGGCGATATCAGCACCGCCTCTACGGTTAGCTCCTGAGCACCCTTCATTCAGGCCTCCGGTATCGCAGATCAGACAGCCTCCACGGCCCATGACACAGCGGCCGAACCGGCCATAGCAGGCACGGGTTCATGCATTGACAGCTGAGGCAGCTGCGACGGAGACTTCTCAGCATTCGGCCTTCGAGGTCACAATCCATATTGGAGGTACCCCTATTCTCGTGATGGTGGACACTGGTTCCACGATTTCTTTGATATCGCGTGCTATAGTCAGGCGTCTTGGGTTACAGACTATCACTATGGATAGCGTGCGGGTCTTTGCAGCTCATGGGGATTATTCGGATGTTACCCAAATGTGTGAGGGTTGTTTAGTTGATCTGGGAGGCAGGACGATGGCTCTTGATCTTGTCGTCGATCCCTCGCTCGTTTATCTCGACGTCATTCTTGGCATGGACTGGTTGACTGCTGGGAGGGCCGAGATTGACTGCGAGGCTCGTATGGTGACGGTGTACGAGCCTGAGGGCACGCCTTTCAGGTTTTTAGTGCGGGTAAATCTTCCTTTCCGCATACTTAGTTACGCCACTTTATTGCGCGACGCTGGTGCCCAGGTACTCGAGCATGTGCCAGTCGTTTCCGAGTTCGGGGATCTGTTCAGGAAGATCCCTGGTTTGCCGCCCCGACGTGAGATCGATTTCACTATCGATCTGGTTCCTGGTTCTACGCCCGTCTCACTGCCGACGTATCGCATGGCACCATGTGAGATGGAGGAGTTGAGGACGCAGATTGATGGTCTGCTAGAGCTTGGCCTTATACGGCCTAGTGTGTCTCCTTGGGGAGCACCGATCCTATTCGTGAGGAAGAAGGACGGTTCGATGCGATTGTGTATTGATTATCGCAGGCTGAACCAGCTCACAGTGAAGAACAAGTACCCTTTACCCAGGATCGATGACTTGTTTGATCAGCTGAGAGGAGCGCAGTACTTCTCGAAGATTGATCTTCAGTCAGGTTATCATCAGTTGCGCGTCAAGGATGAGGACGTGCAGAAGACAGCATTTAGGACCAGTTTTGGCCAATACGAGTTCCTCGTGATGTCGTTCGGTCTCACGAACGCACCGGCCGTGTTCATGGATCTGATGAACCGGGTATTTCAGCCTTTCCTCTATCGATTCGTCGTTGTATTCATTGACGACATTTTGGTGTACTCTAGGAGTCGAGAGGAGCATGAGGAGCACTTACGATTGGTCCTGGATACGCTCAGACAGCATCAGTTGTTCGCACAGTACAAGAAGTGCGACTTCTGGAAGCAGGAGGTGAAGTTTCTGGGACACGTGGTGTCCAAAGATGGCATGGCAGTTGACCTGTCTAAGGTAGCTGCGGTGCAGGACTGGGAGCAGCCTGGTTCTGTCACTGAGGTGAGGAGTTTCTTGGGTCTCGCTGGCTACTATCGGCGCTTCATTTAGGACTTCTCGAAGATCGTGAGACCCTTATCTCAGTTAACACGGAAGGACGTGAAGTTCGCCTGGAATGACAAGGCGGAGTCAGCTTTTCAGGAGCTGAAGGACAGACTTACGTCCACCCCTGTGCTAGTATTGCCAGAGCAAGGGGTTAGATACACTATATATACTGACGCGTCTAGCGTTGGTTTGGGTTGTGTCCTTATGCAGAGGGACAGAGTAATTTCATATGCCTCGAGACAATTAAGGAAGCACGAGGAGAATTACCCTACACACGACCTAGAGTTGGCAGCCGTTATATTCGCACTGAGACTCTGGAGACATTACCTCTACGGAGAGGAGTTCAAGCTCTTTTGTGACCACAAGAGCCTCAAGTACATATTCACGCAGCGAGACTTGAATATGAGGCAGCGGCGATGGATGGAGACATTGAAGGACTTCAAGTTTGAAGTCTCTTACCATCCTGGGAAGGCGAACCTTGTGGCGGATGCGTTGAGCCGCAAGAAGTTGATAGAGTTTGCGGCTCCGCTGATGGTTGCTGAGTGGGATATGGTTGAGTTTTTGCGAGACTTTGAGCAGAAACTCACCGTAGAGGAGCCGTTTGAGTTCATCGCACATGTACAGGTGCGATCTCAGATCGATGACCGAGTCATCGAGGCGCAGAGGGACGATGCGCATCTTACTGAGCTTCGAGAGCAGGCCAGTGATGATGCTGACGCCGACTGGCGAGTTGGTATGGATGGGGGCTTACGTTACCGTGGCCGCCTATGCGTCCCAGATGTCCCTGACTTGAGACGAGAGATTCTCGAGGCTGCGCATTTTACTAGACTCGCGATGCATCCAGGCAGCACAAAGATGTATCGTGATGTGAAGAGGACGTATTGGTGGGAAAGTATGAAGACCCACATAGCAGAGTTCGTGTCCCGTTGTCTCACTTGTCAGCAGGTGAAGGCAGAGCATCGCCGACCACTTGGACTTTTGCAGCCCATGCCGATCGCAGAGTGGAAGTGGGATTTCATTTCCATGGACTTCATTTCTGGGTTGCCGAAGACGAGGAAGGGACATGATTCCATTTGGGTGATCGTCGACCGATTGATGAAGTCGGCGCACTTCCTACCGATCAGAGTTACGAACTCTGCAGACGAGTTGGCTAGATTGTATATCAGGGAGATTGTGCGTCTGCATGGAGTTCCGTTGGAGATCGTGTCGGACAGAGACACACGGTTCACTTCTATTTTCTGGACTCGCATTCAGGAGGCTATGGGTGTGAAGTTGAAGTTCAGTATTGCCTTCCACCCACAGACAGACGGACAGACAGAGCGGGTGAACCAGATCTTGGAGGACATGTTGCGATCTTGCGCATTGGACTTCAAGGACAGTTGGGATGATTGTCTTGCATATGCGGAGTTTGCGTACGACAACAGTTTCCAGGCGAGTATCGGTATGGCACCTTATGAGGCGCTGTATGGGCGACCTTGTCGCGCACCGCATTATTGGTTAGAGGTCGGTGAGCGTAGCTTGATTGGCCCAGAGTTAGTGCAGGCGACGTCAGAGAAGATTGATACTATTCGACGTCGGCTTCTTACAGCGTAGAGCAGACAGAAGAGCTACGCCGATACGAGACAGAGGCCACTAGAGTTCACAGTTGGGGATCATGTGTTTTTGGGAGTTTCCCCTATGAAGGGAGTCCTTCGGTTCGGGAAGAAGGGGAAGCTTGCACCGCGATTCATTGGTCCATTCCAGATCCTCGATCGTGTGGGAGCGGTGGCATACCGATTGGCTTTACCTACGCCACTCGTGAGCGTTCACAACGTATTTCATGTTTCTATGCTGAAGAAGTACATTGCGGATCCTTCCCATATCATCAGATGGGAGCAGGTGCAGTTAGGAGAGGATGTTACTTATATCCTGCGACTAACACGTATCCTAGACAGGAAGGAGCAGGTACTGTGTAGCAAGGTGATTCCCCTTGTGAAGGTATTGTGGACGCATCACTCTGAAGAGGAGGCTACTTGGGAGACAGAAGCCGAGATCAGAAAGAACTACCCACAGCTTCTCGAGGAGTACGAAAAGGTACAAATTTTGAGGATGAAATTATTTGTCAAGGGGGGTAGATTGTAACGCCCGTGAAAAATCCGTACTTGGGCTCGAGTACCAACTCGACCCGAAATCACGTAGAATTAATTTCTATGGAAATTAAGCGTAAGTTAGCTAGCGCAACGCTAGAGTAGCTGGGAAATAGTCCCTGATCACTTTAAATGCATTCTACAAGACCCAAATCGAGTAGAACAAACGACTCTACAATACTCTATAACCTCGGATCAAACTCTAAGCGGGTTTGTTCTCTGGACCACTTTGAATTTCTATATTGGATCTAGACCGCGCGTCGAAAGTCCGATACCTCCTATCTTAGACCGTTAGAACCGCTTGGCTGGACTTGACAATCATTTCGAAAATCAAGTCAAACCGATAATCACAGACTATTTCATTGAGTCCGGACTGAAGAGACCGCAAATAGGGACAAAATTGGAATTTCAAATTCAAATCTGGCACACGACTTGACGCGTCAGTATTAAGCATTCTGACCGTCAGAATTCAGCCAGATTACACCCTCAGATCAGGAAAAATTTCTATTTATTATCATGAGACTTTCAGCCCTGATCTACGTGCGATGACCGCTGAACTGAAACTGGTCTACTACGTGCGATCTGCGAACCCTGCCGGACTGAAAACTTAATACGTGCTATATCTGGTACGCATGAGCTTAAGTCCGATCGCAATCGACCAGGGGACCACCAGAAATCATCTTTTGGATCGAAACAACCCCGAAATGGATAGGCACTAAGTAAACTTCGTTCCGGAGCCTGTTTCCGGCATTTTTAAGCTTATAAAAGGGGTTGAAACCCTCATTCCTCTCTCCCATCCGAAAATTACAAAACCCTAGATTAGAGAGAGAGGAAAGGTGAGAGTTTGAGAGAAAGAGTAGAAGAGATTTTTTCCGTCTCCGAGCCACCGGTTGCTAGTGCTGTAGCAACACTTCCTGATCACCAAGCCGGTGATTCTCCCGCATTTTCAGGTATAAAACAACCCTAAAACTTGCTGATTTAAGGTTTACTTAGATTCATAGCGTGTTAGCTAACGTAACTTGTAAAATAGGTTCTCCTACTGCCGTAGACGAAGCGTACACGCTCCGTTCAAAATCATGCATCCGTAAGAGATAAGGTGAGGATTTTAGACGCTTTGATTGACGGTTTACAATGCTTTCAATGTCGTTTAATAGTAGATTATCGACGGCATCGCCGTTTGACATGTACAATATGTTCTCCGTTTCCTGTTTCGTAAATTAACGAAGAATATGAGATTTAGGGCATTTTAGTCATTTGTAGGAAGTACTGTCTACATTCATATTTTTCTGATATGATTGACATGGCTTGTTGTCGCATTAGGGAGTTAGGAATGCGTGCATAATTAGTTTGGCGAAGAGATTCACCTAGTTGCGCACTTTGGGTCGACATACTATATGCAGACTTAAGTGTGTAGTGTATGTGTTTGTATAAATGCTTGTATTAGTATGTATTGAATTAAATGATGTTATGTGGTAGTTTGAGATTGATTTCTCAGTTAATATGCTGACCTAAATGATTTCCTACATGTTGACTATATGCATGATTTCATTACATGCATGGAATATATGCATTTGAAGATTTGCTTAAGTTGAATGTTATAACATGTGTTAACATGCTCAAATGATTGTATTTCAATTTCAATACTCTTACATAAATTGCTGATGTGATTCCATAGGTGTTTGGGACTAGACTTAGTCCAGGCAGTCGGTAACCGAGCGAATTCGTAGCTGACTGGTCATAGCCACGAACGACGCGTCGATGAACGCGATTCGTGTTTGGAGTTGGCGGCAGTGGTTAGGCCACGCGAAGTGTTTTACGCACTTCATGTCGTTCGACTTGAGATGCGATCGCGCTAGTCGAGCCCGTCAAGCAACCCGACTGGCCAATGTATGTTCACCTTGTATGAGTCATAACTGCTTGAACCTAGGGTACTGAACTTACCATTGTAAATCCTGTTAACCATGGTACCTTGATCCACGAAGACTCATGAGCCGGGTATGGTGGTATGGGACACCGTGGTCGAGCTGTCGGCCTACGCTGGGGCTATAAACCTTCCCGTAGTGACCAGTGAGCACCTAGACTCATGAGCAGATTATGGTGGTATGAGACACTATATTCTAGCTGTCGGCCTACACTGATTAGGCGACGAGTCCTTTGTAGTGACCGCGAGCGTATTCTGAGTCCACGGGAGGCGATGACCCTTCCGTCGCAGTAGAGTACGGTAGGCCTGTATTGATAAGGTGATGGGGGAGCGGTGCAACGAGTGCGAGCAACAGCCCTGGCAGCCCTTGCAGCGACCTACATAAATATACCTCGTATGAGATTACTAGGAGTGACGACCCTAGACAGGATCTGTGTTGGGATTGATATAAGGGAAGTACCTTAGTTTCCCAATCCTGCTGTTTGAATGGACTAATAATAACTTGGAAATCATATCACCATGTCATTGCATGTGCCTGGAAGATGTGGAGCACTTGAGGGTCGATTGCATGCCGCGGTCGTAAGATGTTGCCGTATGAGGGAGATCGTCGGTGAGGGCATACATCACGTCATGTCATCTTGCATTAACAACAATATTAGGATTGTTTAATTTACTGCTTTACTATTATCGCATGATTGAATTGTGAATATGTTAATCTTTGCTCTATGATTCCACTCAGTTGATCACTCACTCCCACATTACGGGATGGTGTTTGCAACACCCACCAGACCCTGTTGTAGATACAGGTGAGGCTGAGATCCAGGAGGCAGAGCCAGACTTTGACGAGGACCAGGACGAGTTCTCGTACATGCAGTATCACGACGGCTTTGCGTAGGCGACCTGGATCGATGGAATTTCAGTGGAACCATTTTGGATATTTATTTTGTTCATGTATATTATATGAGACTGAGAGATGTAGTCATACTTTGGAGACAGATGAGATTTACTTTGTTTTTCCATACAGTGATATATATATTGTTTAGTCTTCCGCTTGCTTTTATCACTGGATATGAAGTATGAATTGCAGTTTTGGTATACTTTTACTCATGTGAATGCTTTAAATCAGACAACATTGAATCATAATCATTTTTGTTGCATAAGTGATGGTCTGGAACTCGGGAGTCGAGTTTATACACGACCCCCGATTTTCAGGGTGTTACAGGGGTCTAGTACACTTCAATACTGGCTGCCGCCCCATCGCGTGCATGACCCAGGGAGTGGAAGAGATCTCATTATCTACCTTACCAGTGGTATGTCAATGCCCACTCGGCTCGTCGATAGCGGACCTATTTACAAGCTGGTTAAACTCAACCTAGCTTATAACCCCCTACCCTCGGGCGGATAAGGTCACACCCCTTTTGTAACACCCTGAAAATCGGGGGTCGTGTATAAACTCAACTCTCGAGTTCCAGACCGTCACTTATGCAACAAAAATGGTTATGATTCAATGTTGTCTAATTTAAAGCATTCACATGAGTAAAAGTATACCAAAACTGCAATTCATACTTCAGATCCAGTGATAAAAGCAAGCGGAAGACTAAACAATATATATATCACTGTATGGAAAAACAAAGTAATCTCAACTGTGTCCAAAGTATGACTACATCTCTGAGTCTCGTATACATGTAAATAGACAAAAGAATAAGTTCAAAATAGTCCCACTGAAGTCCCCCTCGATCCAGGTCACCTACGGGAAGCCGTCGTGGTACTGCATATACGAGAACTCATCCTGGTCCTCGTCAATCTCCGGCTCTACCTCCTGGATCTCGTCGTCACCTGCAACTACAACAGGGTCTGGTGGGTGTTGCAAACACCATCCCGTAACGTGGGAATGAGTGATCAACTCAGTGGAATCATAGAGCAAAGATTAGCATGTTCACAATTCAATCACGCGATAATAGTAATGCAGTAAATCAGACAATTCTAATACTGTTGTCAATGCAAGATGATATGACGAGATGTATGCCCTCACCGACGATCACCCTCATGCGGCAACATCTTACGACCGCGGCATGCCACACTCCCTAGAGTGCTCCACATCTTCCAGGCACATGCAATGCTATGGTGATATGATTACCAAGTTGTTATTAGTCCATTCAAACAGCAGGATTGGGAAACTAAGGTACTTCCCTTGTATCAATCCCAACACGGATCCTGTCTAGGGTCGTCACTCCTAGTAATCTCATACGATGTATATTTCGTAGGTCGCTGCAAGGGCTGCCAGGGCTGTTGCTCGCACTCGTTGCACCGCTCCCCCATCACCTTATCAATACAGGCCTATTGTACTCTACTGCACGGAAGGGTCGTCGCCTCCCGTGAACTCAGAATACGCTCGCGGTCACTACAAAGGGCTCGTCGCCTGATCAGTGTAGGCCGACAGTTAGAATATAGTGTCCCATACCACCATAATCTGCTCACGAGTCAAGGTGCTCACTGGTCACTACGGGGAGGTTTGTGGCCCCAGCGTAGGCCGACAGCTCGACCACGGTGTCCCATACTACCATGCCCGGCTCATGAGTCTTCGTGGATCAAGGTACCACGGTTAATAGGGTTTACAATGGTAAGTTCAGTACCCTAGGTTCAAGCAGTTATGATACATACAAGGTGAACAAACATCGGCCAGTCGGGTTACTTGACGGGCTCGACTAGCGCGATCGCATCTTGAATTGAACGACATGAAGTGCGTAAAACACTTCGCGTGGCCTAACCACTGCCGCCAACTCTCAACATGAATCACATTCATCGACGCGTCGTTCGTGGCTATGACCAGTCAGCCACGAATTCGTTCGGTTACCGACTGCCTGGACTAAGTCAAGTCCCACACATCTATTGAATTACATTAACGCTATACATCAGGGTATTGGAATTAAAACACATCATGTGAGCATGTTAGCACATGTTATAACATTCAACTTAGGCAAATCTTCAAGGCATACTTTCCCATGTATATTCAACTTAAGCAAATCTTCAAGGCGTACTTTCTATGCATGTAGTGTAATCATGGATAAGGTAAGCATGTAGGAAATCATTCAGGTCAGCATATTAATCATGAAATCAATCTCAATCTACTACATAACATCATTTAATTCAATACATAATAATACAAGCATTTATACAAACACATACACTACACACTTAAGTCCACATATAGTATGTCGACCCAACGTGCGCAACTTGGCGAATCTCTTCGCCAAACTGATTATGCAAGCATTCCTAACTCTCTAATGCGGCGACAAATCATGTCAATCACGTCAGCAAATTATGCATGGAGACCGTACTTCCTACAAATGACTAAAATGCCCTAAATCTCATATTCTTCGTTAATTTGCGAAACAGGAAACGGAGAGCATGTTGTACATGTCAAACGGCGATGCCGTCGATAATCTACTATTAAA
The DNA here is from genome assembly GCA_037074715.1 of Magnolia kwangsiensis. Classification (NCBI taxonomy): domain Eukaryota; kingdom Viridiplantae; phylum Streptophyta; class Magnoliopsida; order Magnoliales; family Magnoliaceae; genus Magnolia; species Magnolia kwangsiensis. Next base: position 59,258,374 of record CM073579.1, read on the forward strand.
CGACATTGAAAGCGTTGTAAACCGTCAATCAAAGCGTCTAAAATCCTCACCTAGTCTCTTACGGTCGCGGGAATTTGAACGGAGCGTGTACGCTTCGTCAACGGCTGTAGGAGAACCTGATTCATGGATTACGTTAGCTACCATGTTCAGAATCTACATAAACCCTAAATCAGTAAGTTTTTGGGATTTTTCTATACCTGAAAAAGTGTAGAAATCACCAGCCAGGTGATTGGAATGAAGTGTTGAAGCAGCACTGTCAGGGGCTCGGATGCGGGAAAAATCTCCTCTTCCCTTTCTCTCAAACTCTCTCTCTCTTTTCTAGGGTTTGTGAAATTCGTATGCAAGGAAGGAATGAGGGTTTTAACCCCTTTTATAAGCTTGAAAACGCCGAAAATAGGCTCCGGGACGAAGTTTACTTATTGCCTATCCATTTCGGGGCTGTTTCGGTCCAAAAACTGATTTCTGGTGGTCCCCTGGTCGATTGCGATCAGACTTAAGCTCATGGGTACCAGATGTACCTCGTATTAAGTTTTCAGTCTGGCAGGGTTCGCAGATCGCACGTGGCGGACCAGTTTCAGTTCAGCGGTCACCGCACATAGATCAGGGCTGAAAGTTCCATGATAATAAATAGATATTTTTCCTGATCCGAGGGTGTAATCTGGATGAATTCTGACGGTCAGAATGCTTAATACTGACGCGTCAAGTCGTGTGCCAGATCTAAATTTGAAATTCCCAATTCGTCCCTATTCGCGGTCGCTTCAGTCCGGGTTCAACGAAATACTCTGTGATTATCGGATTGACTTGATTTTCGAGATGATTGTCAAGTCCAGCTGGGCGGTTCTAACGGTCTAAGATAGGAGGTATCGGACCTTCGACGCGCGGTCTAAATCCAATACAAAAGTTCAATATGGTCCAGAGGACAAACTTGCTTAGAGTTTGATCCAAGGTTATAGAGTATTGTAGAGTTATCTGTTCTACTCGATTTGGGTCTTGTAGAACGTATTTAAAGTAATCAGGGACTATTTCCCAGCTACTCTAGCGTTGCGCTAGCTAACTTACGTTTAATTTCCATGGAAATTATTTATACGCGATTTCGGGTCATATCGGTACTCGATTCCAAGTACGGATTTTTCACGGGCGTTACACCTTTTTGGCCAAATAAGAAATAGTAGGAGATGCGGCCTATTGGTATTCGGCATGTGAGACTCATGTTATCCATTCGGTCTCGATGTTGAAGCATCCTACTAGTACCATAAAAGTTTAAGGACTTTTACTCAGGGATATTCATAGTGACCTAATGGTAGAACAAATATTTTCGGCATCCAATCTGGCCATCCATGATATGCCTGTGGAGGCTATAACCCTGATGTTGCTTGTGTGACTTGTATTGTAGACCGTACCATTCCGTAGGCTTTTGCGGTCCACCCGGTCGAATTCTGGCAACCCGTGACCTGTAATTAGCAATGCGTGTAATCTTGAGTCATGTCCCATATATCATAGTTGGCTCGACCCGAGACTTATACCCTTACGACCGCACCGTCGCAGCAGTTTTGATGTCACGTCTCGGGCGCTAAGGCGATACGTGGGCCAGGAGATGTGGGCCCATGATCAGTTTGAGGAAAAACACTGCGCGTTGCAATCCCTAGAAAATTCATCACATTAATCACTTCACTTGTCAAAGTACACCCATTAATCTATCCCATCCCCAAGTACAAAAGTAACCCTTAAAAGTCAACTCTATCCCTTACTCAAGTACACCCATCCATCCCTCTCTCCCATCACTCCTCTCCCATCACCCCTCTCTCCCTCTCATTCTCTCTCTCCATTTTTCAAACAACACCCCATGAGAGCACCCAATGTCTATGGCTCCTTGAGAGGAGCTAGTGTGGCCCACCTTTCTATCTCTCATCTCTACTCTTCGAAACCAATCTCAACCGTTGAAATTCTTTCCTTGGAGCTCTAAGACCTATTAGAGGAAGGAGGAGTTCAAGATCTAGAGGTGGGTGCTTCTTTCTCCCTCTCTCTCTCTTTCATTATGTGGTCGTGTGGCCCACTCGGACGTACCCCACCTTGATGTATGTCTTATCCAACTGTCCAAACCATGTGGGCCCTACCTTAATGGGGATGGGAAAAACATAAATATTAAATTGATCCCATCAAGTGGGCCACGTCCATGTGGGACCCACCAGCCGTGGTCCCCACATGTGGGACCCACCCTGATAAGACGTCCACGTCCAGCATCCCTGGAGCTGGACTTGTGAATTGCGAATGGACAGTGAGGTGAATTCAAGCAGAGAAAATAGTAATAATAATAATTATAATATTATGTTTAAATTTAAACTTTTTGTGTGGGCCACTCCTTCAGGCCCTACTTTAATGTATGGATCGAATCCAAGCCATCCATCTTATTCCTTAGATCATTTTAGTCGTTGTGCCAAAAAATGGAGTCAATTTGACATTCTAGCGGGCCACAACATAGAAGATAGTATTGTCTACCATTGAAATCTACCCTGATATTTTTGTACCCCAAAAAAAATCTAATATTGGGCTTAATGGGTCTGTCTTGGGCCATAGGGACCAATGGTGGGGTTAGATTTTATTGATGTGAACCCCACTTACGAAAAACCATCAGAAAACCATTTAAAAAAAATGTGTAGTAGTAGAGGGCGTGCAGGCAGCGCCTTTTGCGTTAACGGACAGACAGGCTGGGACTTAGGTCCCAGCTGTGGGCCCCACCATGCTGTGTGTGAACATCAACACCATGCATTTGATAGGCCCCTTAGGGTAGTGGGCCCTTACCAAAATTTAGCCGTAGGTGGAGCTTAAGTGGCCCACATCTCAGAAAAACAGTGTTAATTGAACGTCTGCCATTGAAACCCCTTTGGGGTTGTCACAGAAGTTTTGGATCATTTTGAAATTTGTTTTTCTCCTTTATCTGGGTCTGCGTGACCTTATCAACAGATTGGATGGAAAATAGACGTTATGGTGGGCCCCACATTGGACCCAATGATGTATGTGTCCTACCCTCACTGTCCACACCAGGACAGTGAGAATCCCATATGATGTATGTGTTTCATACACCCTGTTCGTATGTTTGGACTAGGGGCCACCCCACACACATGGAATGTGTGGTGGATGAGACCCACCTTGATGTATGTGTTCCTTATCCACACCGTCCGTGCATGGTCGGTGCTGGTGCTAGATGCTGATGATGATGATGATGATGATGATGATGATGATAATAATAATAATAATGATAAATATCATTATTATAATATATATATTATATTGCTTATGATGGTGGGCCCCACGTGGGACCCACCTAGAAGTGGATTGGCTGGTCCACCATGCACCAGCTATATAGCTGATTGGCGTCAGCAAGTTTCGTGGAGCTCACGGACCCCACACTGATATATGTGCTCTATCCTTCCGTTGGGGCCACCCGTGTTGTATTTGCCATCCAATCCGCCCGTCCATTTTGTCTAGGTCGTGGGACCCACTCCAACTAGGTTGCACGTGTGGAGGTGGACCTACCTTGATGCATGCATTCTATATTCACACCGTCCAGCGCCCCAAACCCAGAAATCGGATTCATAGGAATCCCGATCATTGAATCTGGTGCCGACAGCCTCCATAGTGCCCCATTTTTGGCTCCTGACAATCATATGCCAGACTCCGATCTTGGGATCCTACAAGGAGGATTTTCAGAATAATTTTTTTTTTGTAATGGAGCATAACTACAAGCATAACCAAGTCACAAAACAACATCACCACATATCCACTATATCAAAAACTTTAAGTACAATGCGGAAAGGAAAATACAAGGTGATCAAAAACTCTAAAATAATTTGATGTTCGCTCTTGCCTCAGCGCTGCTGCGGCCCAATGCCACCTGCACGCAACGGTCGTGCATAAGCTTACAAAAGCTTAGAGGGTGGTGTAAGTGTGTGCTAAGGCAAGCGCCAAGTGTACAATATCATAGTAATGTGAAAATACACGGCAAGTCCATAAATGCTATCAATTGTACTAAAGCTATGTGATGTAAGACATAAATGTTATCGGTCATACCAAGACCATGCGATGCGAGGCCTATGTAGCCAATTGTCATATACAAGATGCAAAGTAAGCATACCAATACTCATCAAGTACATATATTAATATAGTTTCTCTCTGGATATCACAGGGGTCTAGTACACTCATATTGACCGCCTCCTCCCTAGCTACACAGCCAAGCAAGCGGAATAGACCTCACTATCCGCCTGACCAGTAGTCTGCCAATACCTACTCGACTCATCAATAGTGGACTCATTTACGAGCTGGTCAAACTCAGCCTAGCTTATAGCCCCCTCACTCAGGTGGATAAGGCCACACCCCCTCCTAACTAACCACGACATAGTGGGAGACGCGGCCTACTGGTATTCGACACTCGGGTGCTCGTGTATCCACTCAGTTTAGACATTGGAGCAACTCTTGGTATCAAAAAGGTTCTAAAACTTTCACCCAAGGACATCCTAAGTCCCTATAGTGCTAGAACCAAGTATTTTCATTATTCGATACGGCCATCCACGATGTGCCTGTGGAGTCACGGCCCTGATGTTGCTAGGGCATATAATGATCAAGTCACTCATATGCGAGATGCATGAATCATACCGTATAGTCATGTAGCAATCCCGCACATACCATGCGCTCATGTGGGGCACTTCGTCTCATAAGGAGTCTCGTAATGTCTTAGCCCAACGGCTTATGCTATGATCAAACATTCCTCATATCAAGCATACATATGATACGTATGGCGTGAGGCATGAAATTATACTAAGCATGTTATAAAGCGATGAACTATCCTCACAACCAAGATGGGCCTAGACGGCCTACACACAACAAGTATGGGCCTATTAATGGGCCCTAGGGAGAGTCGTAATACGAACATTTAACCAACATTACCTTACAATGTGGACGTCAAACCATCATTGTTCCCAAGGCATAACCCATCGTAAATATCATTACATAAAACATGTTGGGATACACATTGCAATGGACCTTAGGCACATCCCATTGGGCCTTAGATACATCAAATGGGCCATATCACATGGGCCTTATATTCATCAAGTGGGTCACATCAATGGGCCGCACCAATGGGCCTTATGTACATTGCAATGGGCCATAACCAATAGGCCTTAGAATGCATCAAAATGGGCTTAATCACATGGGCCTTACGTGTATCAAATGGGCCACGCCAATGGGCCCCATATATATTAAATGGGCCACACTTAAAATAAGTGGTGATAATGATTTCCATCCTTAAAATTCCCAGGGACCACCATAACATTTATTTTCTACCCAATCTAGTCATAAGGTTACACAGACCTGGATTAAGAGGAAAAATGCATTTCTTAATGATCCAAACTTTTTGTGACAATAAGGAATTTCAATGGCAGGAACTCAATCCCCACTACTTTTGCTATGTGGACCAGTTGGTCCTAAATCTGCCTCATTTTTGAGCTCAAGCCTTAAAATGACCTCTCAAATGGTTAGATGATTTGGATGCAGCACATGCATCATGGTGGGGTCCACACACATGGCCACCAGTTAAATGGATGGTGTGCATACACACTGTCAGGATGGACGGTTAGCAGCAGCTGACAGCAGTTGCTGTCTCAAACAACAAAGGTGGGTTCCATCGTCCAGGGACTAAAACACATACATCATTGGTGGGGGTCCCACGTGGGGCCCACCATTATGTTTATATGCAACCAACCCATTAATAAGGTCACACGGACCCTAACTGAATAGGAAAAATAAATTTCATAATCATCCAAAACTTTCGTGGCACCCAAGGGCAGACGTTCAATCCCATTGTTTCGCATGATGTGGGCCGCCTGAGCTTTAGATGGGGCTAATATTTGGAGGGCAGCCTACTGCCCTAAGGGCCTACAAAATGGATGGTGTGGATTCTCAAAATACATCATGGTGGGGCCCACTTTGGGGGACCCACGGTCGGCCAGGGACCATCCTCACGCTGCAGCGCCTGCTGCTTTGTCAGTGGTAGTAGGTGCTGCCTACCTATGTATATATATATTTTGAAAATTTGGTTATTCTATGGTTTTTCACATGTGGGGCCCGCATCAAGTGAATCCGACCTAGTCGTTGGTCACTAGGGACAAGCCAAATGAGCCTAATATTGAGCATATTTCGGAGTACAAAAACATTGGAGTGGATTTCAATGGTACAATCACTATCTTCTATGCTATGGCCCACCAAATGATCAGATTAGCTTCATTTTTCACCTCAACGTCTAAAATGACCTGTAGAATGGAATGGACGGCGTGGATTAAACACATACATCAAGGTGGGGCCTACATGAGCAATCCACCCCAAAACTAAGAAAATCTCTCTCTCTCTCTCTCTCTCTCTCTCTCTCTTTTTTTTTTTTAAACAATTCACGTCCAGTGTCCCTGGACACTGGACGAGTTGGCCATAACACATATATATGTAAGGTGGGTCCCACGTGGACGTGGACCACCTATATAAATTTGATTTTGTATTTTTTTGTTATCAAAGGATAGGGCCTACATGGCTTGGATGGCCATGGGGTCCACTTGATGGATGGTTAGATATCACCTACACTCATCATGTGGGCCACAAAATGATCTAAGGAAGGAGAGAGAGAGAGAGAGAGAGAGAGAGAGAGAGAGAGAGAGAGAGAGAGAGAGAGAGAGAGAGAGAGAGAGAGAGATCGAGTGATGGAGGGACCCCTCCACTATGGGCCCTCCCTTGCATGATTTAAAACATACATTAAGTGGGTCCCATTTCTTCTGGGTCCATCGATCAAAATCAAAGGTGGAGATCCTTTCTCCATCGAAATAGAAGGTTTAGATGACCTCATTTTTAAGTTAGAAAGTAAACATCATGATGGGGTCCATGTAGAATGGCCCTATCATGGAATGACCATGATGATCAAGGTGGGCCATCAGCTGAATCTTATGGTCCAAAGTGAGATCCATACCATCGATTGGTAGGTCTCACTTGACCCATCATAAAAACATGAAAACTAGCCTATAAAAGCACCCACCGTTCGATCTTCTTGGTCCGTTGGAAATTTGATCTCCTTGTGTCTCACTTTAATGGTGGAAGATGAGAGATGAATGACTAAGATGAAGGTTTTTGGGATGGGAAGGTGGGCCAGCAAAATCACTCTTTTCTCTCCATGGGAAGGCTTGGACGTGCACTCACTTCCCTTGCTTGGAAAGTGTGTTGAGAAAGGAGAGAGAGAGGGTTGTAAGGAGAGAGAGTGAGAGATGGGTGATGGATGTGAGTGATGGGTGAGGTGATGGTGTACTTGACATGTATGGGTGTGTAAGAGAGAGGGTAAGAAAGAGTTGACTTGGTGGTTTCTTGACTTGTAGAGAAAGAAAGCTAGGTGTGTACTTTGATTGATTGATTGATGGATTGATTAATTGATTGATTGATTGATGGGATGGGTTGTACAGATTCTCTTGGGACTGTAAACGCGGGATATTTTTCCTCAAACTGAACGTGGGTACACATCTCCCTGTCATGGTATCAGATTGGTATGCAAGATGCGGCGTTGGAACCGCGGCGATGGTGAGGTTGTAATGGTACAAGTCTCAGATTAAGTTGACTCAAATCTATAAGATACCACTTACGGTTGCGTGTAAATGTTGATTATAGGTCGCGGGTTACCACAATTCGATGGGAAGGATCGCGAGAGTCGATAGTGAAAGTGCACCTACTAGTGCCCTGGTTTGTCAATTACGGTGTAAGTTGAGTCAGTCGGACAACAGCGCCTGACAGGAAGGTCAACTCAAGTGTCTGCCTCAACTGGATGTGTGGAAGCTCGCCATAGGTAAATCATAACCTCACATCCCATGTCCCAAAACACCAGGTGATTAAAACCCTTAAAAATAAGTAGAACATCTTAGGGTTTTTATGTAAGAAAACTTTTTACCAAATAGGAAAATCTTCAAGTTTTTCTTGCACTGTCGATTATATCGATTCATATCTCGATATGATCGACCTGCTCTGTTGATGTCCTCAGCATCTTAATCGATACAATCGAGTGAGGACAAAAAGTGTTCAGCAATCAAACAATCATCTGGACAATTTATCGATATATCGACGGTTCAGTCGATATCATCGATGTTCAAATATTGATCCTATCGAAAGTAGATCGATAATATCGACAGACAGTTTTCCGGTGCCCCTGTTTTTCTAAAGAAAATCACTATGAGCTTCGATATATCGATGACTGTCCGATTCAATCTGAACTCAAATACCGATCATATCGGAAGTCAGTCGATCACATTAAAAGTGGGCGCATGTTTCCTCCAGCATGATTTTCAGGATGTTTTTAAACATTATCGGGGTGTCAGTCAAGAAATCGATATTCATATGTCAATCTAATCGAGAACTGGTCGATTGGATCGATACCGACACAAACCGTCCAGCAAGCTTAAAGGTAAATCTATACGATTTATCGATCCCATCGACATGGTCTCCAATATCATCGACATACAAATTTCGATGACATCAACTGTTTCCCGATCATATCGTTAGAACCTAAAAATTTTCAAGGCTTGTCTTTCTTATTTTTCACCTGTCGATAGATCGATTCATCTATCGATGGAATCGGAGTTCGAAATTCAATAACATCGATGTGTGTCTCGATCCCATCGACCAGTTGGCAAAAGGTTTCCAAAAGCGAAAATAACATTTGAGTTTGTATCATCGAGAGGATAATCGATACAATCGAGAGTATACGCTCGATCATATCGACACTTGCTCGATAATATCGAACTCTGTCATAAATGTGATCGTTTTATATCCTTTGGAACCTTTTCCCTATATATAGAGAAGCTTGCCTTTATTGCTGGTAGAGAAAGAAGAGAGTGCTTTTGAGTGTTTTACCTTTCTCTCAGCTTGCCTTTTGGTGGATTGGAGGATGAACTCCCTGAGAGAAAGGTTAAATGATAGAGAAAGGCAAGCTTTTGAGTGTGTAGACTAAGCGTTTGTATAAATGTTTTTATTAATATATATTGAGTAAATGGTGTTGTGAATTAGTTTTGAGATTGAATTCTCAATTAATATACTGAGGTATATGATTTTCACCATGTTGGCTACATGAATTGATTTCATTATATATATGGAATGCATGTGTTGGTCGATTTGCTTACGTCGTATGTTATAACATGTGTCAACATGCGTGTATTGTTTATATTCATTTCTGTCACCCTCATATGATCACTGATGTTGTGTACACATGCTTGGGGTTATGACTTAGTCCAGGCAGTCGGTAATAGATTGAATTCGTGGTCTGTTTCTATGTACCACAAAGGACGCGTCGATGAACGCGAGTCGTGTTTTGGGTTGGCGGCAGTGGTTAGGCCACACGAAGTGTTTCATGCACTTCATGTCGTTCAGCTTGAGATGCGCTCGTACTAGTCGAGCCCGTCATGTAACCCGACTGGCCTTTGTATGTTCACCATGTATGAGGCATAACTGCTTGAACCTAGGGTACTGAACTTACCGTTGAAAATCTTGTTAACTATGGTACCTTGATCCATAAAGACTCATGAGCTGGGCATTGTAGTATGGGACACCGTGGTCGAGCTGTCGGCCTACGCTGGGGCCACAAACCTCCCCGTAGTGACCAGTGAGCACCCTACTCTGAGCAGATTATGGTGGTATGAGACACAATATTCTTACTGTCGGCCTACACTGATCAGGTGACGAGCCTTTTGTAGTGACCTTGAGTTTATCCTGACACCGCATGGGGGCAACGAGTCCTGATGCAGTCTTAAGGATATAACTAGGCCTGTATTGATAAGGTGATGGGGGAGAGGAGCAACGAGTGCGTGCAACAGCCCTGACAGCCCTTGCAGCGACCTAGAAATATAACATCGTATAAGATTACCAGGAGTGACGACCCTAGACAGGATCTGTGTTGGGATTGATATAAGTAAGGTACCTTAGTTTTTCAATCTTGCTGTATGAAAAGGACTAATAACAACTTGGCAATCATTATCCATATCGCATTGCATGTGCCTGGAAGATGTGGAGCACTGCGGGAAGAAAGCATGCCGCGGACGCAGATGGTGCCACATGAGGGAGTATGTCGGTGAGGGCATCTATCATATTATTTCATGCATACATTAACAACAGTATCTAGGAATGGTTGATTGCGTGCTTTACTATTAATGCGTGATTGATTTGATAACATGCTAATCTTTACTCTATTATTCTACTGAGTTAGCTACTCACTCCCACGTTACGGGACGGTGTTTCCAAACACCCACTAGACCCGGTTGTAGTTGCAGATGATGGCGCTGCTTGTGAAGCGGAGCTGGACTTGTTCGATGATGTGGAGGACTTCTCCTCCGTGCTTTGATCGACGAGTTTATAGGGAGGTTGATTAGATGCCTTGACACTTATCATTTTATATTTGTGGAGCACTCATGTATATTATTTTCTTTCTATTTTTGGAGTATACATGTATTTAATTAACCGGTAACATGTTCACACTCTGGAGACTTATAATCAATTATATATTTTATGTATTTATCACAGTCTCCCGCTTGCTAATTAACTGTCTCTGGAGTATGATATGTTGTTTTGGCTTAGTCTCAATCTTATTTAATGCTATTCTACAGACAACATGCATTTATCATTATTTATGTTGCATAAGTGGCGTTCTGGAACTCGGGAGTTGGGTTTCTACCCGACCCCTAATTTTTGGGGTGTTACAAAAATCCTTAGAGAATGGAATTCCATCACAATATTGACCCAACCTAAAGCCTAGAATAGGTATACCTTTTGTGTTACGAATCAAGAGAGTTGAAGACTCTTCATCAACAAGAAGGAGATCTTCAACATTGTGCTGAATAGGACTCATCAACTTATTTGTAAGCATCTAGAGTCCAGAGGACACTTGTGATCATTCCTTTCTAGGATTGGGTCTTAAGTGTTGCTTACCCTTTGAAGTCCTCAAAGGAGGCCTCCAATGAGAGTGTACGTGCGGGGTGCGTTGTGTGGACCCTTGCTCTGTGGAGAGCATAAACATCCGGGTGCATTGTGTAGACCCTTGCTCTGTGTGGGCATAAACATCTGGTTAGGAGTGCGCCAACAAAACTCCGGGGTTAGAGGTGAACCGAGTAGAAACCTCCATGTAAAGGTTAAAGGTGAACCTGTTTTAAAACTTTAGGTTTGAGGTGAACCATGGGAAACCTCCTTAGTGAAATTCGGTCATTCAAGGGTTGAGTGTGGAAGCCGGGACTGGAGTAGACAAGTAGTCGAACCACTATAAAATGACTATGTTTGAGATTGGAATTGTCTTTCATTTATGTGATTTCCTTATATGTCTTTATATCTGATCATCTGAAATCACATCTTATACACACACAGTCATATCCATCACAATCTCATCTATAAATTGTTTATCTTTTAAATAGTTTGTGATTGGATCCTCTACCAGGCTTGGAAGCCAGTAGAGTTAATTTTGAGTAATCCTAATCTGTACTCTGTAATAGGATTAGTGTGATAGAATTTTTAATAATTCATAAAAACTTTATAAAGTCCTATTCACCCCCCTCTAGGACATATTGGCATATTCCTACTTCAAATCAAGCGGTCTTCACCGCTATTTCAAATAGAACAGTACGAGCTAGGATACATGCCTTACGGTGGGGCCCTCCTTATTATAATATGTTATTATAAATGTTGTATAAGCATACTGTGTAAGACCCGTATCTTAGACCATACCTTTCGTTGACTTCCGCGATCCTTCCGGTCGAATTTCGATAATCGTCGACCCGTATTCGACGTTTATGCTTGAACCTAAGCCGAGTCTCGCATATCAGAGTCGACTCGACCCGAAACCTATACCTTAGCGACCGCGCCGTCGCCGCGGTTCTAACGCCGCGGCTCGCGCACCAAACCCATACCTAGGCTGGAAGATGACGGTTTGCGTCCGTTCAGAAGAAACACCGTACGTTGCGAACTACGAGGGAATCTCTACGAGATGTCCCATCAATCAATGTCAAGTACAAGCCTTACCCAAGTACATGCAACCCATCCCTCTCTTTTCTCAAAAGTCAACTCTCTCTCCTCTCACCATCCCTCCTTTACCAAATGTCAACTACAACCATTCCCTCTTTTACAAATTTTCAACCACACCCATGCCTCCCACATCACCCTTTCTTACAACCACCACATCACCCCATCCCTTAAGCCATTACTTCCTTCCCTCTCTCTCATTTCATCTCTCTACTCCCAAGCAACACTCCATCACATGTCCAAACCTCCCCAACTCTCTCCCAAATCACAAGTGTGGCCCACCCTCTCATCTCTCATCCACACCATCAAAGGTCCATCATCCATCATCCAAGGTGAAGGCAAGGAGCATTGGAGGCCAAGGGAGTAAGGAGGAGGCTTAGAGGTGGGTGATCCACCGTTAAATTTCTTTTTAGGGACCACTTGTTAGTGGGACCCATTTTTGATGTGTAATTTGTATCATGTGGGGCCCATAATGGCGGGGCCCCACCATCACCGTATCTTGTTCTCTCTTTCTCTCTCTCTTTCTCTCTCCTTATCCTTCCCCTAAAATGAAGTGGGCCTCACCGATTCGTGAATAAATCTACTCCATCCATCAAATGGTGTGGCCCACTACATCTTAGATAAATGATATTTATTATATATATATATATATATATATATATATATATATGTACATGCAAGGTGGGCCACGATCATGTGGGACCCACCTTGGTGAAAATGGACCACGTGCGTGTGGGACCCACCATGATATAGTGTTTATCCAGGCCGTCCAGCGTCCAGGGACGCTGGACGAGCGTGGCATGCATGGAGTGTGTGTACTGACATGGATGGTACTAACGAGTGGACAAAAGAAAGAAAAAGGGAAAGTAATTGGTGGGCCACTGATGCAGGCCCCACGTTGATGTATGTGCTTGATCCAAGCCGTCCATCCTCTTTCTTAGACTATTTTAAGTGTTGAGCCAAAATTTGGGACCAATCCAACTCTTAGGTGGGCCATACCATCTAAAAACATGTAGGGACATGCCTGGACATATAAAAGCACTTGGTGGGACCTACCTGAAATTTGGATGCATCCTAAATTTGGACTGGACAGTCCACCTTGTGGGACACACACAATAGATGGTTTAGATCACCTTAATGTGGGCCCCATGTTTAAAAAAAAAAGAGAAGAAAAGAGGCAGCAGCGTCTGACGCTGCTGCTGCAGGCGCCAGGCGGGCGACCGTTTGGGGCTGCCCCACGGGTCCCGGTTATGGGCCCCACCGTGATGCGTTCTATCATCAACACCGTGCATTTGATGGGTCCCCTTTGTGTATGGGACTATCCCAAAAATCAGCCGTATACGGAACACAGGTGGGCCATACCATTTAAAATCATGTGAAGACATGCCTGAAACATATAAAAGCACTTGGTGGGGCCTACCTGAGATTTGGAAAAGGCTGAAACTTGGTTTGAACCCTCATTCAGGTGGGACACACAAAATGGATGGACTGGATTTGTGGACCGCATCTCTATGGGCCCCTTGTGACCCGGTCAACAGATTTGGATGGAAAATAAACATTACAGTGGGCCCACGCTGCCGCTGAGGCCGTGCCAGCGCCCAGCGGGCAGTCTGGCGTGGCCGTGGGCCCCACCCAGATGTATGTATTGTGTCCACACTGTCCATCACGTGGGCCCCTGGCCACGTGATGTTATGAACAGGTTTGGATGGTAATATACATTACGGTGGGCCCTGGGTTTATATGACCTTGTCAACATGTTTGAATGAAAAATAAACATTTTGGTGGGTCCCTTGCCACATGGCCTTAACAACAGGTTGGGTGGCAAAATAGCATTTCAGTGGGCCCAGGATTGGATGGAAAATCAATGTTATAGTGGGCCCACATGGGAGCCTACCACGATGCACGAGTTTCATCCAAACCGTCCAACCATTTTGAGATTATCTTAAGGCCATTATAGAGGCCCATCTTAATGTATTTGTGGCTCGCCCACTAAAGTCCACTTTGTTATTTATAGGCCCATGTGTGTAGGCCCATTTGATGTATTTGTGGCCCATTGTTGAGGCCCACTTTGGTATATATAAGGCCTATGTGATTAGGCCCATTTGATGCACATAAAGCTCATGTGATTGGGCTCATTTTTAATGAATTCTTAGGCCCATGGGTTATGACCCATTGCAAAGGACCTAACGCCCATTGGTGAGGCTCATTGAGGTGATCCGCTTGATGAATGTAAGGCCCATATGATACGGCCCAATTGATGTACTTAAGGCCCAATTGAGTGCAACTAGGTCCATTGCAATGCGTGATCCCTCCATGGCATATAATGACATTTATAGCAAGTAATGCCTTGGGAACAATGATGGTTAGATGCCCACATTGTAAGGATGACGTCGGTTAAATGTTCGCATTGTCACTCTCCCTAAGGCCCACTAATAGGCCCACACTTGTAGTAAGTAGGCTGTCTCGGCCCATCTCAGTTATACGCAGAGCCCGTCTCTATATACATGTTTAGTATAGATTCATGATTCACTATCATACGCATCATATGTATGTCTGATATGAGAAGTGACTGATCATAGCATATGCCTTCGGGCTAACTGTTATTGGGCTCCCTGGTAAGTGGAGTTTCCCTACATGAGTGCATGGTACACGTAGGAATGTTGCATGACTGGTAGTGTGACTCATGCACTTACATTTGTATGATTGTGATTATTTTATGCCCTAGCGACATCAGGGCCATAGCCTCCACAGATGCATCGTGGGTGGCTGGATTGGATACCGAAAATGTTTGGTTCTAGCATACGGGCGCCATAGATGTCCCTGAGTGAAAATCCTAAACCCGATGGTACCAGAGGATGACTCCAACGTCGAGACCGAGTGAATATATGAGCGCATAATGGCCGAATACCAGGAGGCCGCGTCTCCCACTGTGTCGTGATCAGTTGGAAAGGGGTGTGGCCTTACTCGCCTGAGGGTAGGGGGCAATACTAGGCTGAGTTTGACCAGCTCGTGAATGAGTTCGCTATTGATGTGCCGGATAGGTATTGGCAGACTATTGGCTAGGCAGATAGTGAGGTTTCTTACGCTCACTTGGACTGTGCGGTTAGGAGAGCAGTAGTGCCATTTGGAGTGTATTGAACCCCAGTGATTATTCAGGATGAGAACTGTACTAATATATGATGAGGATTGACATGCTTGACTTACATTTTGCACCGCATAGCCTTGGTACGGCTGATTGCATTCATGTGCTCATCAGCATGATTCCACATTACTCTGACATTGCATTCTGAACACGCTCTTATTGCGCACACACTTACACCACCCTCTAAGCTTTCTATAAGCTTATGCACGATTGATGCGTGCAGGTGACGCCAGGACGCAGCCGTAGTATAGTAGCAGTTGGAGCGTGCAGTCGAGCTTCTGGAGTTTTTGTTATTGTCACTATTTTATATTTCTCGTTCCTACGCATTGTACTTAAAGTTTTTGTTCATAGTGAATTTTGTGGTGGTGTTCTTGTGGTTATTGTTCGTGGGTTATGCTTATGTTATGCTCATTACGAATTAAATGGATATTAGAAATCCTCCTTGTAGCATCCCAGGATTGGAACCTGGTATATGGGTGTCGGGAGCCGAGAATGGGGTACTACGGAGGCTGTCGGCGCCGGATTCAGCGATCGGAAATTTTGTGAGCCCGGTTTCTGAGTTTGGGGCGTGACATACTGTTCATATGCCGTGTTGGCCAGCATGATGCATTTATTTATCCACACCGCCCGATCTCTGGTCATGGGATATGGAACTCGTGTGACATATGTATTTCATTCCATGCAGTCCATCTTTGTAAGGCCCACCTTGATGCATCCGTTGTACACATGGGTCCTACATGATATATATGTTTTATATCCATACTGTCCAACTATTTGGATGGGATGCACCATGATGTATTTTTTTATCCGCACCATCCAGGGCAGACACCCCATTATGATATATATCAAGACCCATGGGTAGAGGCCCATTGAGACGTGTTTGGAGCCCATGGGTTGAGGCTCATTGAGATATATTCAGAGCCCATGGGTTGAGGCTCATTGAGATGTATTCAGAGATCATGGATTGAGGCTCATTGAGATGTATTCAGAGCTCATGGGTTAAGGCCCATTGAAATGTATTTGGAGCCGTGAGCAGAGCCCACCTCATATGTTCCATCCTAACCATCCAGGTCATATAGGGCTAGCCTCGATGTATGTTTTATCCACACCGTCCATGGGACATGTGACTCACTAGATGTATGCATTCTATATCTACACTAATCATCTGGTGGGGCTCATCTGCTGCATGTGAAAGGCCTACCTATTGTGCATTTGTGCGGCCAATTGGTACAATCCACTTGATGTGTACGAGGCCCATTAGTGCGGCCCATTGATGTAATACCCATTGTTATATGTATTGGGGCCATGACACGTGGCCCATTTGATGTATTCAAGGCTCAGATACGTGGCCCATTTAATGCGTATAAGACCCATGTATTTGGGGCCCATGAGCAGGGCTCACTTGAGGTGTATGTAAGGCCCATTGTGTGGCCCACTTATTGTCTTTAAGGCCCATGGGTTACGACCCATTATGATGAACTGGGGCTCATGGGTCGTCGCCCATTGAGATGTATACTCGGCTCATACGTCGTGGCCCATTGAGATGTATTTCTGACCCATTTAGTGAGGTCCATTGTGATATATTCCTGCTCATATGATGAGGCCCATTGAGATGTTTTTTCGGCCCATATGATGCAGCCCATAGCGATGTTCATTAGCCCATGTGATGCGACCCACTTGATTTATGAAACCATTGTGTGAGGCCATGGGCCCACTATATGTTTGGCCCTATATGGGCCACTCGTTGGGAGCAATGTTGGTTAGATGTCCATATTGATGGGCAATGACGGTTAGATGTCCACATTGTGACCTTCCCTTAGGCCTTGTTCGACTGATTTGTCGAGGCCGATTCTGATTGTCGAGGTCGATTATATAGGCCGATTCTGATTTGTTGAGGCTGATTGTATAGGCCGATTCCAATTTGTCAAGGCCGATTGTAGAGGCCGATTCTGATTTGTTGAGGTCAATTGTATAGGCCGATTTCAATTGTTGAGGCCGAGTATCGAGGTTGATTCCGGGTGTCGATTTTAATTGCCAAGGCCAATTGTCGATACCTATATGATGTACATGCGACCAGTAGTTAAGGTCATTGTGATGTATTCGTGGCTTATGGGCAAGGCCCATTGTGAAATGTATTAGGCCCATGATGCATGGTCCATTTAATGTATTTAGGATCCATGTGTAAGGTTAAATGTCATGTATTTGAGGCCCATGGGCAAGGCCCATTGTGATGTATTCGTGGCCTATGGGCAAGGCGCATTGTGATATGTATTAGGCCCATGAGCAGGGCCCACTTGTTGTGTATATGTGGCCCTTGAGTAAGGCCCATTGTGTTGTATATTTGGCCCTTGTGTGAGGCCATGTGTCCACTATATGTTAGGCTCTATGTGGGTAATTTCTTGAGAGTAATGTTAGTTAAATGTCCACATTGTCGAGGTCGATTGTCGATACCGGTTAATGATATCGATTATGAGTATGTGACAGTATAGCATCATGATACATGCCCATACGCATCATCTGCATGTTTGTTATAAGATGTGATTGATCAATGCATATGTTATTGAGCATGTTTTTATGAGACTCCCTGATAGGCGGAGGTTATCTCACATGAGCACACGGTATGCGCAGACATATGTTATTAAGCATGTTTTTATGAGACTCCCTGATAGGTGGAGGTTATCTCACATGAGCGCACGGTATGCGCAGGATTGATGCATGTCTGGATTGTATGACTCATGCATCTTACATTGTGATTATATGCCTTAGTGACATCTGGGCCGTAGCCTCCACAGGAATATCGTGGATGGCCAGACAGGACACTGAAAATTTATTCTAGCATCGGGCTGCCGTAGATGGCCCTGGGTGAAAATCTCTAAACCCTCTTAGTACCAGAGGATGCCCCAACGTTGAGACCGAGTGGATACATGAGCGCCCGAGTGCCGAATACCAGGAGGCCGCGTCTTTTACTGTGTCGTGGTCGGTTGGGAGGGGGTGTGACCTTACCCATCGGAGGGTAGGGGGCATAGCTAGGCTGAGTTTGACCAGCTCGTAAATGGGTCTGCTATCAACGTGCTGGATAGGTATTAACAGACTATTGGTGTAACGCCTTGGAAAAATCCGTACTGAGACTCGAGTACCAACTCGATCGAAAATCGCTTAGGATTAATTCCTTTAGAAAATAAGCGTAAGTTAGCTAGCGCAACGCTAGAGTAGCTGTGAAATTATCTCTGAACACTTTAAATACGTTCTACAAGACCCAAAACTTATAGAACCAATGATGCTGTAATACCCTGAAACCTAGGATCAAACTCTAAACCCGTTTGCTCTCAGGAACCTTCTGAAACTTTGTATTGGATTTAGACCACTCGTCGAAAGTCCGATACCTACAATCTTAAACCATTTCGACCGCTTAGCTGGACTTGACAATCATTTCAAAAATCAAGCCCAACCGACGTTTATAGGCTATTTCATTGAGCCTGGAGTGAAGAGAGTGAGAAATGGGTTAGATTTGGAAATTTTAATCCAAATCTGGCACGTGACTTGGCGCGTTATTATTAAGCGTTCTGACCGTCAGAATTCAGCCAAATTACACCCTTGGATCAGGAAAAATTTTTCTTTCATATCATGAGACTTGTAGACCTGATTTAGGTACGATGACCGCTGAACTGAAACTGGACCGCCACGTGCGATCTATGAACTCTGTCGGACTAAAAACTGGGTGGGAGCAACATCTAGTGACCATGAGCTTAAATCCGACCGCGTTCGACTAGGGGACCTCTCGAAATGCTCTTTTAGATCGAAACAGCCCCGATTTGGTTATAACCTAAGTATACATTGTTCCTAAGTCTAAATTGGTGAGGTTTTAGCTGATATAAGGACTTTAAACCCTCACATATCTCACCCATCCAAATTTGCTAGAAACCCTAGCTAGAGAGAGAGAGAAAGTGAGAGATTGTGGGAGACCTTGTGAGAGATCTTCCTGCCGATTGCTCCACTTTTTGCACACACCAAAGCAACGCGTTCGAATCACTTTCTCGGTGATTTCCAACACACTTCTAGGTAAGGAAAACCCTAACTACTTACTGATTTAGGATTCTGTCGATTCAAATAGAAAAGTAGCTTATACATCTTGTGCATTAGGTCGCCGCTACGCTGTTGACGAAGCGTATACGTTCCGTTCGAAATGATACACGTTTAGGGCAAAAGGTGCGGATTTTAGACGCTTTGATTGACTGATTTCAAAGCTTTCAATGTCGTTTAATAGTAGATTATCGACGGCAACGCCGTTTGACATGTACAACATGCTGTCCGTTTTCTATTTCGTAAACGTATGGAAAATATGAGATTTAGGGCATTTTAGTCATTCATAGGAAATACTGTTTACATCCATATTTTGCTGAAATGTTTGCCATGACTTTTTGTCGTGTTAGGATATTAGGAATGCGTGCATGATTGGTTTGGCAAAGAGATTCACCCTAATACGCACTTTGGGTCGACATACGCTATGTAGACTAAAGTGTGTAGACTAAGTGTTTGTATAAATGTTTGTACTAGTATGTATTGAGTAAATGGAGTTGTGAATGAGTGTTGAGATTGAATTCTCAAGTAATATGCTGATGTAAATGATTTCCATCATGTTGGCTATATGTATTGATTTCATTATATATATGAAATGCATGTGTTGGATGATTTGCTTAAGTTGTATGTATAACATGTTTCAACATGCTTATATTATTGTATTTCATTTCCATTACTCTCATATGATTACTGATGTTGACTTACAAATGCTTGGGGCTATACTTAGTCCAGGAAGTCGGTAACAGAGTAAATCCGTGGTTGGCTTATATTTACCACGAAGGACGCGTCGATGAACGCGAGTCGTGTTTTAAGTTGGCGGCAGTGGTTAGGCCACACGAAGTGTTTCACGCACTTCATGTCGTTCGACTTGCGATGCGCTCGTACTAGTCGAGCCCGTCAAGTAACCCGACTGGCCGTTGTATGTTCACCCTGTACGAGTCATAATTGCTTGAATCTAGGCTACTAAACTTACCTTTGGAAACCCTGTTAATCATGGTACCTTGATCCATAAAGACTCATGAGCCGGACGGGACACCGTGGTCGAGTTGTCGGCCTACGCTGGGGCCACAAACCTCCCCGTAGTGACCAGTGAGCACCTATGACTCGTGAGCCGATTGTGGTGGTATGGGACACTACATTCGAGCTGTCGGCCTACTCTGATTGGTGACGCGCCCTTTGTAGTGACCGTGAGCGTATTCTGAGTTTACTGGAGGCGACGACCCTTCCGTAGCGACGAGAGTACATTAGGCCTGTATTGATAAGGTGATGAGGGAGTGGTGTAACGAGTGCGAGCAACAGCCCTGATAGCCCTTGCAGCGACCTACAAATATAATATCGTATGTGATTTTTAGGAGTGACGACCCTAGACAGGATCTGTGTTGGGATTGATATAAGGGAAGTACCTTAGTTTCCCAATACTGCTATATGAATGGACTAATAACAGCTTGGTAATCATATCCACATTGCACTGCATGTGCCTGGAAGATGTGGAGCACTGCGGGAAGAAAGCATGCCGCAGACGCAGATGGTGCCGCATGAGGGAGTATGTCGGTGAGGGCATCCATCATGTCATTTCATGCATACATTAATAACAGTATCTAGGAATGTTTGATTTATTGCTTTATTATTATCGCGTGATTGATTTGAGAACATGCTAATCTTTGTTCTATTATCCCACTGAGTTGATCACTCACTCCCACGTTACGGGATGGTTTTTGCAACACCCACCAGACCCTATCTTAGATGCAGGTGATGTGGCGATTCAGGATGCAGCGAGGACCAAGACGAGTTCTCGTATATGTAGTTTTACGACGACTTTGCATAGGTGACCTGGATCGGCGGGACTTCTTAGTGGGACTATTTTTGACATTTTCTTTTTATTTATGACATGTATATGAGACTTAGAGATGTATTCATACTTTGGAGACAGTTTGAGAGTATTTTATTTTCACACAGTGATATATATATCTTTCAGTCTTCCACTTGCGTTTTATCACTGGATCTGGAGTATGAATTGAATTTTTGGTATAATCTTACTCATGTGGATGCACTAACTCTTCCAACATTAATTTATAATCATATTTGTTGCATAAGTGATGGTCTGGAACTCGGAAGTCGGGTTTAGGCACGACCCTCGATTTTCAGGGTGTTACAATTGGTATCAGAGCATAATTTGGATTAAACCGGACCTGGGTTATGGTCACGCGACGTACGCTGTCGCTCCTTTGACTTAGGTGGGTGCGAGAAAAATCTAGAAACACTCGTAGGACTTCAAATTCGCCAATAGGCGAAGTCTACTCAAATCGATCGTTTTGGTCGAGTCCGTAACGTATCTATGGTCGCGTGAAGCAACCTAAGTAGCCTCTAGATTGTTAGTAGGTGGGTTTGAGATGATCCTAGGAGAATTTCAAACCCTAAAATGCATGTCCTTGGGTTGTGGGGCAACAACGACCCTTATACTCAATCTCAAGGCTTAAAAACCCTGTTTCATCCAATTCCTTCAGAATTCTTCCTCTTACCACCCTATTCTTTAACTTTTTCTAAGTATTTTCACACTAGCCATAAATCCTAATGTATAAAAGATAGAAAATCATACTTAGACAAAACTTTACTATAAATGGTAAATATAGGTAAGAATTAGACTTTTAGTCATTCCAATTATGGAATATCTTGTAAAAAATGGGTTAGTTGGATGGATTAGCTTCTCCTACCCCAAAATAATATGCTACATGATGCATAAACTTATTTTGGTTTACAAACTGGCCCTGGAATGCCCCAAATAGAGTTTTAGGCCTATCTAGGCCAAAATACAATGAACTAGGGTGGGTCCTACACATATTTAGGGTCCCTAGGGCAGGGGGAACCTGACTCATATGGCAGGCTGGCAGGAGGGCAAGTTGGCAGGTGATGGCATCGTCAGTTCGGCGATACATCACCGTACGATGGGCCCCACTTGATCTGAAATTTGGGCCGACACCCTAAATGGGTTAGGGCACCCCTCTTATGTATGGGTCGCACGTCAAAACTTCATGCTCTCCTTTTTGCGTTTCTTGTGCTCTCCCCTCAAATCTCGGTGCCAATCCTCTCCCAATCCCCTTTTCTGCTAAAACTGATGCCTACCCACCCGTTTGTAGCTGTTCACAGCTCTCTCTCTCTCTCTCCAATCTCTTCCGTGGAAGCTCCCACAACCTCCAATCAAGGCTGAAATTGTGTGAGCTTCCATTCCCATTTATTTTTCTCTTTTCCCTTTGAGAATCCAGCCTTTGGGAGCTTGATTCATCCCTCTACAGTGCCTAGATTTGCTTTAATCAGTTTGGGCAGCCGTTTCTCCCCATTTCCCTCTTTTTCCATGGCTCTTGTGGAGACTATTTTGGCCTTTTTCTCCCTTTCCTCATCCTCTCTCTCATGGGAAAGAGGAAGACCACCGCAGATGAAGCGGGGCCTAGTTGCCCTTCACGATCAAGAAAACTGAGGGGTGGCGCTGCTAGCTCAAGCACTGCCGCAGGTTCAAGTACAGCTCATGAGTTTCACACAAAGCGAGATTTGGATCCCCATGCTCACGTAGGGCGAGTACTGTTAGCAGAGTTACTTCATGGCGCTTATACAGATCGTAAGGTCCTGTTTAAAGCGCACGTGGATGAGCGGCTCTTCGGTAAATTTCTGTTGTTTGAGCATATTGAAACTGCCAATTGGGGTCCACTCTTTGAAGCCCGCTCTCGTACGAACGTGAGCACCGTTCGTGCCTTCTATGCTCGTATCCGGGATCCTACGTTGGAGCCATTGCAATTCAGGATTCCCTTTGATAGGGATAGGGAAGCTACGATCGATGTTCGGTTGATAGCTTGCATTTTGAAGGTGCCTCTTGGTGAAGTTCATCCAAGTGCTAAGAATCTGAAGAGTGTTCATGAGCGAAATCGCCGCACTAGGTTCTTATGTAGTGGTTTGGTTCCGTGGCAGCCTAACAGGAGCCTCTTAGCGTCCCACATGTCGAATGATTTTCGCCTGCTACACCACATTTGCACGTTCAATTTGTATCCTAGGTCGACCAACCGTAGTGAATGTACGCGTCTCATGGTCGATTTCTTGTATCAAGTAGGCTAGGGAGAGAATGTGTGTATAGCCACCTTTGTGTTGCGACAGATCATCCTCGTAGCGAAATCAAGAAGAACGTCTGAGTCACTTCCTTTTGGCCAGCTCATATGTAAGATTGCGCTTGAGTTTACGTACAAACTTGGGCCGGAGTTGCCAGTACCGATTCACTACATTGACGAGTCTATCATGGACAAGATGAAGATCGGGCCTCGGTAGCGTGAGGCTCAGCTTGATGAGGATAGCGAGGGCGATTATGATGGCGAAGAGGATGCAAGTGAAGAAGAAGCTGGGGCAGAAATAGAGGAAGAAGCCCAGGGAGAAGAAGAAGAGGAGGCTCAGGATACTGATGAGAGCCCTCCTTCAGCGACTCAGGCTACTAGAGATGCTCACATTGCCCGACTTTAGGAGAGTCAGGTTGCCTTGCGACGGGAAGTCCAGGAACTTCGGGCTGAGGTTGAGGATACCAAGGTCGTCATGAAGAGAAAATTTGGCAAGGTGACTCGCACCTTGAAGGCGATCCTGTGTTGCTTGCATGATAAGGGTGCTCCTCCTCCATCCCTAGACTCGGACTAGTGACCTAGATCCAGATGTTGTTCATTGTAGTTAGTTATTTCCTGCTTTCTGTGTGTAAGCCTGATAAGGCTAGTAGTTTGCTTATGTTGTTGTGGTAGCTTTGATTGGCTTAGTTTTCCATGTGTTTCTTGTCATGATGCATGTAAAGATATATCTCTTGTATTGTGACAATTTTGATTAAATAAAATGAATGAAATGTCTTTTGCTCGTTATGTGAATGATTGTGTGGTGGTGTGTTTGTGCTATCGTTGAAACTGACAAGGTTGCGCCCTATTTTGAATATAGGGAATGCCGCCTAAGGCTACGCGGAGCACGACTCGACTTACTTTGGGTGAGCCTATGGATCGGGCTCCTCCCCAGAGCGATGTGCATACGGACCCTGCTGTGGGCCCGATTCCTAAGACTACACATGAGTCTTAGCCTTTCATAGGTCCTACAGCTGGACCGTCGCCTTTCACACAGCCTGTCAAAGAGCAGTACCGTGCGTCTTCCTCGACGCAGTATGTACCGCAACATGCTCCTCCTCCTGATAGGTTTGAGTAGTTGATGGCCATAATGCATCAGCAGCACCAGCAGCTCTTGACTACGATAGAAGGAGCTCTAGCCCAGGGTGGGAGTGCGACTCCACCTGCACCCCCTGTGTATCCAGCTGAGGATGCCGGTACTTCGACTCAGGATGAGGGCATGGCTCATCCTGCACCTTTTGCTCACCCTATGGGGCATACTGCCGATACACGGGGCCTACTCGAGCGATTCCAGCGCTTGCGACCTCCTACTTTTACGGGTTCTCACAGATCCGAGGAGGCCGAGTATTGGCTCGACCTTGTGTCGAAGATACTACGGATGCTGCATTGCTCAGAGCCTGAGTAGGTTGAGTTGGCTACGTTCATGTTCGAGCGGGAGGCTAGCTTATGGTGGGATAGCGTATTACAGACAGTTGCTGCTGATTATATCTATACTTGGGCAGCGTTCGAGTTCCATTTTCACGAGAAATACTATCCCCAGACTTACAGGCACGAGAGGAAGAATGAGTTTCTACGCCTCAGACAGGGAGGCATGTCTGTGACAGAGTATGAGCATCGGTTTACTGAGTTGGGCAGATACGTCTCGACTATACTTGCTGACGAGCAGATGCGCATACGGTGATTTTCCGAGGGCTTGCGACCAGACATTCAGTCGAAGATGTGTTGCGTCAGCATTCCCTCCTACGTTGAGCTGATTCACATGTCTATGCGGGCAGAGCAGGATGTTGATCGGCTTGTGAGATCTCGTGGCCCTATTGTTCCCATGCCACGACCGGATATGCAGGACAGGCCATTTACTGGCAAGAGGTCTCGCATCGACCCTCCTCCTAGGGCTTCAGCGCCAGTACCCCCGTTGCGACGCCCTGATGTCTCATGTACTTATTGTGGCAGACCGGGTCATATAGTAGGGAGTTATTTTGCTAGGATGCGGGATAGCGGGTTCTCGCCGCCGCAGAAGATCGACCGTCCATGTCCCCAGGCATTATCTGCTCCGCCTCTACGGTCAGCTCCTGCGCATCCTTCCTTCAGACCCCTCGTACCTCCGTTCCGGCCGCCTTTACGGCCTATGATACCGCGGTCGAACCGGCCACAGTAGGCTCGGGTACACGCCTTGACAGCAGAGGCAGCCGAGACAGAGACTACTCAGCCCTTGGCCTTTGAGGTCACCACCCATATTGGAGGTACTCCAATACTCGTGATGGTGGATACTGGATCCAGATTTCATTGATTTCGCATTCCATAGTCAGGCGCCTTGGGTTACCGACTATTCGGATGGATGGAGTGCGAGTCCTTTCAACTCACGGGGATTTTTCTGATGCCACCCTGATGTGTGAGGGTTGCCAACAGATGAGCTTTGAATCTTCTTAATTTTTGTGCTAATGCCCTTGAAAGTGCCCTTGCTAGTGCCTTGGTTTGTCAATTAGTGTGTGTGTTGAGTCAGTCGGACTGCAGAGCCTCACAGGAAGATTTATTTAAGTGTCTACCTCAACCGGATGTGTGGAAGCTCGCCATAGGTAAATCTAAGCCTCACATCCCATGTCCCAAAACACCAGGTAATTAAAACCCTTAAAAATAAGTTAGAACATATGAGGGTTTTTGGGTAAGAAAACTTTTTTAACATTAGAAAATCTCTAAGTTTTCTTGCCGTGTCGATTATATCGATACACACCTCGATATAATTGACCTGCGCTGTCGATGTCCTCAGAAGCTGAATCGATCATATCGAATGAGGACTTAATGTGTCTAGCATCAAATATTATATGGATAGAATAATCAATGTATCGACACACTTATCAATATCATCGATATTTGATTCTTGAGCCCATCGAAAGTGGCTTGATAATATTGACAGGTAGTTCCGGTGCCTCTATTTTTAAGAAAAATCTCAAAATCCTTCAATATATTGATGCTCTTCCTGATAATATCTTAAATCAAATCTCGATAATATTGGAAGTCCATCGATGATATCGATAGTGGACGCGCATATCTTCCAGTAAATATTTCAGGTCACTTTTTATCTTTGATCGAGGGCCACTCGAGGAATCGATATTCATATGTCGATGATATCGAGGCCGAGTCGATTGCATCGAGATTGGATGCAAACTGTCTAGTGTGCTTACTGAAAAATCCATGAGATTTTTGGACGCATTGACATTGCCTCCAATATCATCGATAGGCAAATTCCGATGACATCAGTTGACCCTCGATCATATCCTAAAACCTGAAATGTTTCAAGGCTAGTCTCTCTCATTTTTCAAATGTCGATAGATCAATCTATGTATCAATAGAAACAGAGTTTGAAATTCGATGATATCGATACCTGATCGATCCTATCGACTAGCTGAAAAGAGGTATCAAAAGTGTATGACATGTGGGTTTGTGTCATCGAGCAAACTGTCGATACCATTGAGAATATATGCTCGATGATATTGACATTGCTCGATGATATCGAACTCTGTCATAAATGTGGCCATTTTATATCCGTTGGAACCTCTTGCCTATATAAAGAGAGACTTATCCATATTGCTGGTAGAGAAAGAAGAGAGTACTTTTGTATATTTAAACTCAGATCATATACCCAAAGTCCTTTCTCTCAAGGGAGTTCATCCTCCAATCCACCCTCGTCATTAATATTTAATAGAGTGGATTGGAGAATGAACTTCCACATTCAAGGATCCTCCAGCTACTACCTTAATGAAAAATCATTAAGCTGGGATGCCTTGAATGTTTAGATGATTGGAATCATTCTACCCTCCTAATAGGAAAACATTTAGAGAGTAGGCTTCCATCATAACCTTGACCCAACCCGTTGCCTTATATTGGTATATCATTTGTTATGGATCAAGGGAGCTGAAGACTCTTCATCAATAAGGAGGAGATCTTCACCACCGTGCTGAATGAGACTCATCAACTTATCTGTAAGTATCTAGAATCCAGAGGACCCTTTGATCATTCCTTTGTAGGATTGGGTCTAAGGTGTTTCTCACCTTTGAAGTCCTCAAGGAGGCCTCCAGCAGGAGTGTACGTAGTGGGTGCGTTGTGTGGACCCTTGCTCTTGGAGAGCATAAACATCTGTTTTGAGGTGAACCAGTAAAACCTTCGGTTTGAGGTGAACCGGGTAAAACCTTGGGTTTGGGGTGAACCGAGTGAAATCTCTGTTAGGGTCTTAAGGAAGATCCTTAGCCAGTGTGCCTAAATGTGGGTGCGATATGTTGACCCTTGCTTGTGAGAGGATAAACAGTCAGCTTCAGTGTAGGTTGTAAAGATTAAAGGTGAACCTGATTTAAAACCTTAGGTTAGAGGTGAACCTTGTGAAACCTCCTTAGTGAAATCTAGTACACTTAAGGGTTGAGTGCGGTTACCAGGAGTGGAGTAGACAAGTAGTCGAACAGCTATAAAAATGACTGTGTTTGTGATTGCTATTTATCTATGTGTATGATTGTTTATGACAATGCTTTCATATCTACTTATCTGAGCACACCTCACACACAAACACAGTTATATCCATCATGAGCTAAGCTATATATTGTTGTTTCTTAAATAGTTTGTGATTGGAACCTCTACCAGGCTTGGAAGCCACTAGAGTAACATTTGAGTAATCCTAATAATTATTTATCTTAAAGGATTAATATAATAGGATTTTTAAATATATTATAAAACTTTAAAATGTCCTATTCACCCCCTCTAGGACATATTGGCATATTCCTACTTCAACTCAAGCTGTCTTCACCACTATTTTAGCCCTAAAATGATTTTTCTAAATGGATGGACGGTATGGATATAATACTTAAATCATGGTGGGGCCCACGAAACTTAGTGATGGTAACACATCACCAAGGTCAGTGGTGTGTGGCACACTAGCCTTTCCGCTTCCCACATGGAAGGGGACGCAGATTAGATATTGACAGGTTGAGTAGTGAGTCGGCTACTGTAGTGACGTCACCAAGTTTTGTGGGCTCCACTATGATGTATGTGTTATATCCATACCGTCCATCCATTTTTAGATATCATTTTAGGGTATGAACCAAAGAATTAGGCAAATAAAAATCTGTAGTGGACCCCACCAAAGAAAAGTATGGGGAGAGTGATTCCTAGCGTTTGAAACTATCCTAAGGCCCATCATAATGTTTATTTGAAATTCAACCTATTAAAAAGTTAAAAAAGACATGAAATAAGGAAAAACACAAATATCAGCTTGATTTAAAACTTTTGTAGCCTTTAGAAGTTTTTAATGGTGGGTGTCACTGTCCTACTACTTTCTATGCTAGTGTCCACTGGAGCTTTAGATTTAACTCATTCTTTGGATATTACCCTAAAATGATCTCTCCAAATGGATGGAAGGTGTTGTAATGTCCTGAAGAATTTATACAAAGACCCGAGTACCACCTCTAGCAGAAATCCTTTAGAACCTAATCCTTTAGAATATTTAACATGAATTAACTAGCGCTAAACTAGATTACTTGTGAAATTATTATCAATAACTTTAAATACGATCTGTAAGACCTAAAACCTTTAAAATTGTTAACGCTACATTGCCCTAAAATCTAGGATCTAACTCTAAGCCCAGTTGCTCTCGGGAGCATTTGAAAACTTCGCATCGGACCTGGACCGGACGTCGAAAGTCCGATAGCGATGAAATTAGACAATTATGACCGCCTATTTGAACTTGGCAATCACCTTGAAAATCAAGACCAGACGATGTCCAGAGACTATTTTCTTGAGTCCGGAGTGAATAGTGTGAGAACGTGAAGTTTGTTTTTAAAAATTAAAGAAGAATTAAAGTAATCTGAGTCGTGTCACTTACGCGCCATTTATAAGCATTCTGACCATTGGAATTTGACCCAAATTCACCCTTGGATCAGGGAAGACGTCCCACACATGCTTATGTACTTGTGGCCTTTATCGCGTTTCGGTGACTGTTGTACTGAAACTGGTCCACCACAGTCGATCTGAAAACCTGATCGGACTGAAAACTTAACTTGCTTAATCCAATATTAGTGAGCTTAAGTCTAACCACATTTAATAAGAGGACCTCCAAAAGTGTTCCGTTGGATTAGAAAAAGCCCGATTTAGTTACCTAAGTATACCTTGGCCCTAGGGCTATTTCCATCAGTTTTGGGCTTATATAAAGGCCTTAAACCCTCTCTCACATATCTCATACGAATTTTCAACCCTAGCTAAGATAAGAGAGAGTAAAGAGAGAGAAAGTGAGTGAGAAGTTGGTGTTTCTTCTTGAAATTCTTCCCAATTCCTCTACGCATCAAATCCATCGTATTTGGATCGTTATTCCAGCGATTCTAATTTTATTTTTAGGTAAGTCGATCAAACCCTAACCTATTTTGGAGCTTAGAGAAGACTAAGTGTTGTTGTAGCTAACCTATTTCATGCTTTAGGTTGCCTATCCGTTGTTGACGAAGACTTAGCATCTTAATCATATCCGTTACGCGTTTTTCGGTTTAAGGTGCAGACTATATACATTTAGGTTATGGTTTTCAAGACTTTCAATGTTAGAAAATGATTTATTCTTGATGTAGATGCTATTACACATGCCAAATTTGCTATCCGTTTTGTTTTACGTATATGCATAACCTATGTTATAAATAGGATATTTCATGTGTATGCTGAAATGTTTGTATGCATATAAAATCTGATGTTGTGATTGCCATGATTAATTGTCATTAGTACATGATTGTTATGTATGTGACAACTCCTTGGCGAAAGAAATTGCCCTAATATACAATATGGTCGACATACGTGATGTATGTTGAATAGTGTAGTCTAAGTGTTTGTAAAAATGTCTGAATGAGTTAGTATTTAGTAAAGTATGATTTTTAAGGGTATTCACCGTACTTGTGTGTATGATTTCCTCCATGAACTGCTTAGTCTATTTATTCATGTTAACTGTGTGTATGATTTCCTCCATGTACTGTATTTATGTTTACGTTATATTTCATAACATGTTCATTTGAATGTAGAATATGAATCAAATGTCTATTATAGAGCTTGTGCATGATTGGGACTATATTACAGTCTAGGCAGTCGGTAACAGCCTTTAAACTGGTGGTTGAGGTTGTTGTCTCCATGCAGGATGTGTTCAACGAATCCGAGTCATACTTGAGAGGTTCGACAATGGTTAGGCCACACGGAGTGCTTATGCATTCCATTTCGATCAACTTAACGTGCGCTTGTCCTAATTGAGCTCATCAAATAACCTGATTGACCAATGTATGTTCACTATATTTGGACACTACTGTTTGAATCTAGAGTACCAAACTTACCAGTGAAATCCCGTTAACCTTGGTACCTCGATCGGCTAAGACTCATGAGCTGGACATGGTGGTATGGGACACCGTGGTCGTGCTATCGGCCTACGCTAGGGCGACAAGCCTCCCCATAGTGACCAGTGAGCAACCTAGACTCGTAAGCCGATTATGGTGGTATGGGACACTATATTCATACTGTCGGCCTACATTGATTGGTGACGAGCCCTTTGTAGTGACCTCAAGTATATCCTGAAACTACATTGGGGCGACAAGCCTTATTGTAGTATGTAGGATATAACTAGACCTGTATTGATTGGTGACGATCCCTTTATAGTGATTTAGAACTATAATGTCGTATGAGATTGTCTAGGGGTGACGACCCTAGAATGGATCATTGTTTGGGTATTGATATAAGGGAGGTATCTTAGCTTTCCAATCCTGCTGCATGAAAAGGACTAATAAGAACTTGATAATCATGCTCATAAATCACATTGCATGTGTCGTTGGCATTAGTGTAGAGCACAGTGGTAGTGATTCATGCCGCGATCGTTAGATGATGTCGCAAGAGGGAGCTTGTGGTGAGGGCATGCATCATTACCTCATATCATTCTTGCATTAACAAGAGTATCTAGGACATGTTTGATTGTACTGCTTTATCATTACTGCTTGATTGAATTGGTAACATGTTAACCTTTGCTGTATAGTTCCACTGAGTTGATCACTCACTTTCATGTTCTGAGATGATGCTTAAACACCAACCGGACTCTGACTTAGCTGCAGGTGATGGTGATGCTTGCGAGGCGGAGCCAGAGTTCGATGAGGATGAGGAGGCATTCTCGTTCATACAGTTCTCAGGCGGGTTCACTTTTGCCATGTCCTGATTGACGGGGATTCAGGACTATGTTGTAGTAATTTATCACATTTTGATACATGGATTTTGAGACACAACTTGTAATTATAACCTGGCAGAGCATACATATCTTGGGTGCTTATGTTGATTTATGTATGTATTTCAGTCTTTCACTTACAAATTTCAGATTGTCCCTAAATTATGTTTACTGTTTTAGCTTAATCTACCTTATGTTTTATGCACTAATACAGACAACATACATCCATCATTAAATATGTTGCATAAGTGGTGTTTTGGAACTCGGGAGCTGAGTTATGCTCAACCTCCTATTTTCAAGGCGTTACAAGTTGGTATCAAAGTATGATCTAGATTAAACTGGACTTGGGTTATAGTCACACGATGCACGTTGACGCCACTTTAGTGTAGGAGGGTGCGAGAAAAATATAGAAACAGGTTTAGGACTCTCAGTTTTGTCAATTGGCGAAAGTTTACTGAAAATGATTGCCCAGATCAAGTCCGTGCACACTCCTGATCACACACGACGACCCCAAACTACTTCTAGACCATCAATTGATGGGGTCAGACTGTATTTCATCCCATTCCAGTTGTTAAAAATTGGTAAATGTGGATATGTATCAGATTTGTTTCGAAACGACTCGAAATGAGTTGAATCGGAGTAGGGGCCCAATCGGAAAAGTTTTAGGGGGACCCAGGGTGAGACCCGCATCATTTTTGACCCAGGGGGGGGGGGGGGGGGGTGGAGGACCTCGCTAGATGGGTGAGCCATCACCGGAATGTCCAGAGACCGGCGAGCCCTTGTCGACCAATGGGAGAAATTGGGGCGGGCCGTTGGACCGACGCCTATAGGGGCCTAGTGTGGCCCATTGGTCCATGGTTGCTTGTTTAGAAACCTCCCAAACATCTCCTCTCTTCACAACCTAACCCTCCAAGCTCTCCTTTTCCTTCAAAACCTCTCATTTCCCTCTCAAATCTCCCTTTCAATCCCTCTTTCCCTCATTTTTCTTCAAGCCTTGCATCCCTCCACCGTTCTCAGCAATACCCATCTTCTAACTCCCCTCATTTCCTTTGATTTGAGCATCTCAAACCCTCTTTATGTCTTAATGTAACATCCCAAAAATCGGGGGTCGAGGATAAACTCCACTCCTGAGTTCCAGAACATCACTCATGCAACATTTTCAATGATGGATGAATTTTTATCAGCATAGGGCATAAAACATGATGTAGATTAAGCCAAAACAACATATCATACTCCAGAGACAGTTAAATTAGCAAGCGAAAGAATGTGATAGATACATAAAATATATGAACTGTTGTAAGTTTTCAGAGTGTGAACATGTTATCAGGTTAACTAAGTACATGTATACTCCAAAATAGAAAGAAGAGAATATACATGGGTGTGTAAATAAAAGGCAAAATACCAAGTGTATTGACATATAATCAGTAACCCTGTAACCCCATCAATCAGAACCTGCATATAGGAGGGATCCTTCTCATCATCATCAAGTTCAGCTCTGCTTTGCAAGCATCGCTACCATCTGAAACTAAAATAGGGACTGGTTGGTGTGCGCAACACCGTCCCGTAATGTGGGACTGAGTAGCTAACTCAGTGGAATCATAGAGCAAAGGTTAACATATTATCAAATCAATTAAGCGATAATGGTAGAGCAAGCAATCAAACATTCCTAAACACTGTAATTAATGCAAGAATGAAATGACATGATGGATGCCCTCACCCACATACTCCCTCATGTGACACCATCTTATGTCCGCGGCATGCTTTCTTCCCTCAGTGCTCCACATCTTCCAGGCACATGCAGTGCGATATGAATATGATTCCGAGTTGTTATTAGTCCTTTTCATACAGCAGGATTGAGAAATTAAGGTACCTCCCTCATATTAATACCCAAACAATGATCCTGTCTAGGGTTGTCACTCCTAGTAGTCTCATACGATGATATATTTCTAGGTCACTGCAAGGGCTGTCAGGTCTGTTGCACGCACTCGTTGCTTCACTCCCCCATCACCTTATCAATACAGGCCTAGTTGTACTCTTATCGATACGAAAGGGTCGTCGCCTCACGTAGACTCAGAGTACGCTCGAGGTCACTACAAAGGGTTGCTAGGGCTGTTGCACGCACTCGTTGTTCCACTCCCCCATCACCTTATCAGTGTAGGCCGACAGCTCGAATATAGTGTCCCATACCACCATAATCGGTTCACGAGTCTGGGTTGCTCACTGGTCACTACGGGGAGGTTTGTGGCCCCAGCGTAGGCCGACAGCTCGACCATGATGTCCCATACCACCATGCCCGGCTCATGAGTCTTAGTGGATCAAGGTACCACGGTTATCAGGGTTATCACTGGTAAGTTCAGTACCCTAAGTTCAAGCAGTTATGATGAATACAAGGTGAACATACAACGGTCAATCGGGTTACTTGATGAGTCCGACTAGCACGAGCGCACGTTGAATCGACTGACATGAAGTGCACAAGCACTTCGTGTGGCCTAACCATTGCCGACGACACTAGTACGACTCGGGTTCATCGTACACATCCTTCGTGGTGAATAGAATCCAACCACGAATTCTAAACTGTTACCGACTGCCTGGACTAGAGTATAGCCCCAAACACTTGCAATCTAAATCAATAATCATATGAGAGAGACAGAATTGAAATACAAGTAATTTCAGCATGTTATAACATACATCAAAAGTAGTTAACCATACACGAGTATTTCACATATAAGGTAATTAATTCAATACAACAAACATGGATGAATTCATGTACATCAATAAATTAGTTGAGAATCCAATCTCAACGCTAATCTACAATACCATTTACTCAATACTTACTAATACATACATTTATACAAACACTTAGACTACACAACTCTAACGTACTTGACGTGTGTTGATTTCAACATATAATATGACAAATTCTTATATCAAGGAGATGTCTAATATACAACAATCATGTTCTTACATTCAATACATATGGCAGGCATAAATCATATTGATTTAGGCATTTCAGCAAACACTTAGTCTACACACATTAGTCTACATAGCATATGTCGGCCAATATGTGCATTAGGGTGAATCTCTTCGCCAAATAGATCATACACGTATAACTAGTATATGTACATGAAAAATGCTCATGGTAATCATATCGGCAAAATACGTACGCATACAGTATTTCCTACAAATACCTAAAATACCCTAAATCTCATATTCTTTGTACGTATTCGAAATGAAAAACGGACAGCATGTTCTACATGTCAAACAGCATCCTTATCAATAATCTACCATTAAACGACATTGAAAGCTTTGAAAACAGGTAATCTAAGCATCTAAAATCTGCACCTTACGCCATAGGAGCGTAATGAATCGAATTAGAACTCTACGTCGTCGTCAACGACTGATTGGCAACCTACAACACAAGGTGAGTCAGCTACTTAGCTACTTGTACCCATAGGAGCTTTAAAACAGGTTAGGGTTAGGGTTTTCTTACCTAGAACGAAACCAGAATCGCTGGAACAACAATACAGAAGGGTGGATGAGGCACGTAGAGAGACTGAGAAGAATCCCAGGAAGAATCACCAGCTTCTCCCTCACTTTCTCTCTCTTTTCTCTCTCTCATTCTTAGGGTTTCTAGCAAATTTGTATGGGTTAGAAAGCTAAGGGTTTAAGGCCCTTTTATAAGCCCAAATATAACCAAAATAGACTTTAAGTTAAGGTATACTTAGGTTATGTCTAAATACGGACTGTTCCGTCTCAACGGAGCACTTTTGGAGGTCCTGTTATTAAATGCGGTCGGACTTAAGCTCATGGATGCTGGATCTTGATCAAGTTAAGTTTTCAGTTCGATCGGGTTTTCAGATCGCACGTGGCGGACCAATTTCAGTTCAGCGGTCACCGAAACTCGATCAGGGATTCCAACTATACTGACCTGAGTGGGAAATGTTCCTTGATCCGAGGGTGTATTTAGTCAGATTCCAACGGTCTGAATGCTTATACTTAACCTGCAAGCGTCACATGCCAGATTTATTTAAATCACATTTAAGTTATAAAGAATTTCACTCTTTCTCACACTCCTTGCTCCAGGCTCAATGAAATAGCCTCAGAACATCAGTTGGGCTTGATTTTCGAAGTGATTGTCAAGTCCAACTAAGCGGTCATAATGGTCTGAGATTGTAGATATCGGACTTTCGACGTGCGGTCTAGATCCAATACAAAGTTTCAAAGGGTTCCTGAGAACAAACAGGTTTAGAGTTTGATCCTGGATTTTAGGATAAAATAGCATCAATGATTCTATAGGTTTTGGGTCTTACATATCGTATTTAAAGCGGTCGGTGCTTATTTCACAGGTAATCTAGTGTAGCGCTGGCTAATTCACGTTAAATTTCTAAAGAATTTCGTTCTAAATGATTTATTGGCTTTGGAATTGGGTTCTGAGAGGTTACCAAGGTGTTATGGTTAACCCATTGCCTAAGGACGTCTAATCCCAGGTTGGAAAAAATTCGGGGTGTTATACTTAAATTCGTGGAAGACCAACACCCATCCCATTTTCTTTATTTCTTTCATTTTTCATGGCTCTATTCGAGCTTGTTACGGCCATATTTTTCATTTCTACCATCTTCTCTTTCATGGGGAAGAAGAGAGCTCTCATAGATGAAGCCGGGCCTAGTCACCCAACCTGTTCAAGAAGGCCGAGAGGTGCTGCCGCTAGTTCAAGCGCCACTCGTGAATTGCAGACGAAGTGGGATTTAGATCCCCATGCTCCCATGGGAAGGTCCTTATTGGCAGAGTTATCCCATGAGGGCCGTGGGGTCCTTTTTGAAGCTCATGTTGATGCGCGACTATTTGGAGAGTTCTTGTTGTTCGAGCGCCTAGTTGAAGCCAAATGGGGCTATTTGAAGGTGAGCACCATGCAAATGTGGGCACTGTTCGAGCTTTCTATGCCCACATCCGAGAGCCAACGCTGGGGTTCTTGTAGTTTAGAATTCCAGTTGGAAGAGATCGGGTGGCCACAGTCGATGTTGCTTTGATATCTCAGATTCTGAATGTGCCACTTGGTGAGGTTCATGCAAGGGAGAAGAATCTGAATAGTGCATGTGAAAGGGATCACCGCACACGGTTCCTGTGTGGTCGTCTATTGGAATGGTAGCCTAACAAAAGTCTCTTGGTGACAAATATGATGGACAACTTTTGTTTGCTTCACCACATCTGTACGTTCAACGTCTATCCCAGGTGGAGCAACCGCAGTGAGTGCATGCGCCTGATGGTGGATTTCTTGTATCAGATGGGGCAGGGAGAGAAGCTTTGTATGCCTACATATGTCTTGCGACAGATAGTCCTTATCGCACATTTGAATAGAAGGACTGAATCCCTCTCATTCGACTGACTCATATGTAAGATTGCACTTGAGTTTGGCTACAGACTTGGGGCAGAATTACCGGCACCAATCCATTACATCACCAAGACTACTCTCAATCAGATGAAGATTAGGCTTCGATAATGGGAAGCCTCACTTGAGGAGAGTGAGGATGAGTCTGAAAGTGAAGAGGAAGAGAGTGACGAAGAAGCAGGAGCCGAAATAGAAGAAGAAGAAGAGCAGGGCGAAGAAGAAGAGGAGGCTCAGGATACTGATGAGAGTTCTCCTCCTACTACTCAGGAGCATGATCTTGATAGGGTTGATAGAGAAGCCCGTTTGGTTAGGCTTGAGGAGGGCCAGGACACTCTTCGGCAGGACATTATGGATCCGCGGGGCCTCGTGAAGCATAAGTATAAGAAAGTAACCCACATTTTGAGGACGATCCTTTGTTGTCTGCAGGATAAGGGTACCCCTCCTCCATCGCTAGATTCTGAAGAATAGTTCTTTATGTAGTCATTGTTTGTCTATTTATTGCTTGTTCTTATGTGTAGCCTTTCTAGGCTTAGTAGTTTAGTAGTTATTTTGGTGTCTGAAGCTTAGTGTTTGAAGCTTAGTTGTTTTGTTCACATGCTTTCTCTGTCATGATTCATGTAATGCTGCACATCATGTATTGTGACAATTTTGTTAAATGAAATGCATGTTGTTTATTTGGCTTGTGAAGTGAATGCTGTGTGGATGGACTATGTGAATGCTTAATCTCACTGGTTGCACCCTCTGTTGAATGTAGGGTATGCCCCCTAAGGGATCAATGACTTCGGCCCGTCTCTCTCTGGGTGAGTCGCTTGACGGGGCCCTTCCCCTGAGTGATAGCCATATGGACCCCCATTCGAGCCCGTCTCATTCTGACCCTGTGCTGGATTCTCAGCCAGCTCTTGGCCCTGCTGTTGGGCCAATTCCTGTGACACCTTCTGTGGTGCCTCCTGTCACACCTTCAGTTCCTAAGTAGAACCGTGCCTCTACGTCGATGCCTTATGCATCACAGTCCGCTCCGCCTCGTGATAGGCTAGAGCAAATGATGCTGTTGATGCAACAGCAGTAGCAACAGTTCTTGACCTCCATGGTTGGTATCTTTGCTCAATCGATGGGGGCAGCTCCACTTGCCTCTCCTATACACCCTGCTAGGAATGCTAGTGCCAGCGGCACATTCGAGCGATTTCAGCGCTTGCGACCTCCTACATTTGCGGGTACTTACAGACTCGAGGAGGCTAAGTATTAGATTGATCGCATCTTTAAGATGCTGAGACCGTTGCACTGTTCCGAGGTGGAGCTGGTTGAGCTTGTCACCTTCATGTTTGAGAAGGAGGCCAGCTTGTGGTGGGATAGTATTCTCCACACAGTTGTGGAGGGATTTGTATGGGCGTGGGAGGCGTTTGAGGCCCGCTTCTACGAGAAGTATTTTTCGGTCACTTACCAACACGAGAAGGAGAGTGAGTTCCTTCACCTTCATCAGGGAGGAATGTCAGTGACAAAATATGAGAATCGGTTCACGGAGCTGGGCAGGTACACTCCTTTGATTCTGGGTGATCAGCCATTGTGGATGCGACATTTTTCTGAGGGTCTGCGGCCCCAGATTCGAT
Organism: Magnolia kwangsiensis; assembly: GCA_037074715.1. NCBI lineage: Eukaryota > Viridiplantae > Streptophyta > Magnoliopsida > Magnoliales > Magnoliaceae > Magnolia > Magnolia kwangsiensis. Next base: position 59,296,991 of record CM073579.1, read on the forward strand.
CGAAGATGTGCTGTGCGAGCATCTCTTCTTATGCTAAATTGGTGAGCATGTCCCTGCAAGCTGAGTAGGACGGGGATAGGTTGTCCTGTATGCGTGCACCTATGGCTCCCAGGCTGCGACCTGATTTTCTAAGTAGGCCTTTCCTCGGTAAGAGGCCTCGTGTTGGCTCACCGCCAAGGTTCTTGGCATCTCCTGCCCATGTGAGGTGACATGATGTGCGGTGCAACTACTACAAGAAGCCAGGCCACACTGAGGTGACTTATTTCTCCAGGATGCGAGATTATGGTTTCTCGCCGCCTCAGAGGATCAACCGTCCAATGCCTCAGGCTATTTCTGCACCACCCCTTCGATCAACACCAGCTCATCCTTCCTTCAGACCACCCGCACCTCGTTTCAGGCCACCACAATGGTCCATGGTACCTCCACTGCATCGCCCAGAGTAGGCTCGGGTTCATGCACTCACAGCTGAGGCACCGGAGGCAGATTCAACATTGACATCTTTTGAGGTTCCCGCGCATATCCAAGGTACTCATGTCTTCTTATTGGTGGACACTAGGTCCACTATTTTAATCATCTCTTACGTTGCAGTCAAGCGACTAGGTTTGGTTACGGCTCCTATGAAGGGAGTGAGACTCATTATAGCTACAAGGACTACTTCAGACATTACTTGGACCTGTTAGTCTTGCTCAGTAGATTTAGGTAGCAAGATAGTGGTTGTCGACCTGATTGTCACCCCACTGTGTCACTACGACGTTATATTCAGGATGGATTGACTCATGAAGATGAGGGCAGAGATTGATTGCGAGGCCAAAGTCATGACAGCCTACGGATCTGAGGGCACGGTCTTCTCATTTCTAGTTCAGGTCAGTTGGTCCTGTCGTGTTAGCAGCTACGCTTCTTTGTTAGAGAGTTTTGATGATGCAACGTTGGGAGATATGCCAGTGGTTCGAGACTTCCCCGATGTGTTTGAGAAGATCCTAGGACTTCCTCCTCAGTGCGAGATTGACTCTACTATCGACCTTGTGCCCGGTGTGACACCTATTTTCTTGCCGACATATCGTATACCTCCATGTGAGATGGAGGAATAGAGGAGATAGATTGATGTCTTGTTAGAGGAAGACTTCCTCCTTGGTGTGAGAATGACTTTACTATCGACCTTGTGCCCGGTGCGACACCTATTGCCATGCCGACGTATCGTATGCCTCCATGTGAGATGGAGGAATAGAGGAGACAGATTGATGTCTTGTTAGAGGCAGGCTTTATTTGACCGAGTGTCACCTTGGGGAGCGCCTGTATTGTTTGTGAAGATGAAAGATGGTTCCCTACGGTTATGTATTGATTATCGCAGGCTGAATCAGGTGACAGTGAAGAACAAGTATCCCTTACCCAGGATTGATGATCTGTTTAATCAGTTGTAGGGGGCCCATTATTTTTCAAAGATAGATTTACGGTCCGGGTATCATCAGTTACACGTCAGGGATGAGGACGTGCAGAAGACTGCCTTCAGGATCAGTTTTGGTCATTACGAGTTCCTTGTGATGTCGTTTGGACTCACAAATGCTCTGACCGTGTTCATGGATCTGATGAACAGAGTGTTTCGGCCATTTTTGTTCCGATTCGTCATCATCTTTATCAATGACATTTTGATATACTCCATGAGTCGGGAAGAGCACGAGGAGCACTTGAGAGCGGTATTGAATACTCTCAAGGAGAATCAGCTTTTTATGCAGTATAAGAAGTGCGATTTCTAGAAGGAAGAAGTCAAGTTCCTGGGACATGTGGTGTCCAAGGAAGGTATTACTTTTGACCTCGCCAAGGTAGCTGCGGTTCAAGATTGGAAGCAGATCGGTTCAGTTACTGAGGTGAGAAGTTTTCTGGGTTTGGTAGGTTACTATAAACGATTCATTCGAGACTTTCCCAAGATTGCCAGACCGTTGTCTCAGTTGATATGGAAAGACTTGAAGTTTGCCTGAAATGAGAAGGCCGAAGTAGCTTTTTAGGAGCTGAAGGACAAGTTGACGTCCGCCCCTATGGTAGTATTGCCAGAGTAAGGGGTTAAGTATACTATATATACAGAGCATCTCGTGTTGGTCTGGGTTGTGTCCTTATGCAGAAGGACAGGGTGATTACTTATGCCTCGAGACGGTTGAGGAAACACGAGGAAAATTACCCTACACACAACCTAGAGTTTGCAGCCGTCATTTTCGCATTAAAGCTCTGGAGACATTACCTCTATGGAGCGGAGTTTGAGCTCTTTTGTAACCACAAGAGCCTTAGATATATATTCTCACAGCGAGACTTAAATATGAGGCAGCGCCGATGGATGGAAACCTTGAAGGACTTTAGGTTCAAGGTCTCCTACCATCCGGGCAAGGTAAATCTTGTGGTAGACGCGTTGAGCCACAAGAAGACTATAGAGTTTGCGGCTCCGCTTATGATTGCAGAATGAGATATGGTGGAGTTTGTGCGAGACTTTGAGCAAAAACTCACGGTGGAGGAGCCGTATGAAGTCATCCCACATGTTCGTGAATAACCCCTCATTGATGGTAAGATTATCAAGGCTCAGGTAGACGATGAGCTTTTAACAAAGATGAAAGAGCGGGTTGGTACAGATGAGGACTCTGAGTGGAGTGTTGGTATGGATGGGGGCTTGCATTATCGAGGCCACCTATGCTTCCCATACATTCCTGACTTGAGACGAGAGGTTCTCGAGTCAGCCCATAGTTCAAGGCTTGCGATACATCTAGGTAGCACGAAGATGTATCAAAACATGAAAAGATCATACTGGTGGGACAATATGAAGGTCCACATCACAGAGTTTGTGTCCCACTGTCTCACGTGTCAGCAGGTCAAGGCAGAGCATCGCCAACCTCCTGGACTACTTCAACCCATGCCCATAGCTGAATGAAAATGGGACTTCATTTCCATGGATTTTATTTCTGGACTGTCGAAGATGAGGAAGGAACATGACTCTATTTGGGTGATCGTTGATAGGTTGACGAAGTCAGCTCATTTCCTACCGATCAAAGTTACGAATTCTGCAAACGAGTTGGCTAGATTGTACATCAAGGAGATTGTACGTCTGCATGGAGTTCCCTTGGAGATTGTGTTAGATCGAGACACGCGATTCACATTTATCTTCTAGACTCGTATCCAGGAAGCGATGGGTGTGAAGCTGAAGTTTAGTACCGTGTTCTATCCATAGATAGACGGGCAAACAGAGCATGTAAATCAGGTGCTAGAAGATATGTTGTGAGCTTGTGTGTTGGATTTCAAGGACAGTGGGGATGACTATCTTCCTTATGCATAGTTCACGTATAACAACAACTTCCAGGTGAGTATTTGCATGACTCCTTATGAGGCATTGTATGGTCGCCCGTGTAGAGCACCGCATTATTGGGCAGAAGTTGGCGAGAAGACCTGATTGGCCCAGAGTTGGTTCAAGCGACCTCAGAGAAAATAGACATTATTAGACTTCGACTGCTCTCAGTACAGAGCAGGCAGAAGAGCTACGCCGATACGAGACGGCGACCCATGTATTCCATAAGGTTTCCCTTGTGAAGGGAGTTCTTCGGTTTGGTAAGAAAGGGAAGCTCACACCGAGATTTATTGGCCCATTTTAGATACTTGATAGAGTGGGGGCAGTAGTGTACCACCTTGCTTTGCCCACACTACTCGTAGACGTGCATAACGCATTCCATGTGTCCATGTTGAAGAAGTACGTTCATGATCCTTCACATATCAAGATGGGAGAAAGTGCAGTTGAGCGAGGATGCCACTTATGAATTGCGATCGACACGTATTTTGGATAGGAAGGAGCAGGTATTACGTAGCAAGGTTATCCCACATGTTAAGGTACTGTGGACGCATCATAGTGAAGACGAGGCTACTTGGGAGACTGAAGTTGAGGTCAGAAAGAACTACCGTCAGATCCTTGAGGCGTATGAGAAGGTACAATTTTGAGGATGAAATTTTTTCTTTAGGAGGGTAGATTGTAACGTCCTGAAAAAATTCGTACAAAGACCCGAGTGCCACCTTTAGCAGAAATCGTTTAGAACCTAATCCTTTAAAATATTTAACATGAATTAACTAGTGCTAAACTAGATTACCTGTGAAATTATCACCAATAACTTTAAATACGATATGTAAGACCCAAAACCTATACAATTGTTAACGCTACATTGCCCTGAAATCTAGGATCCAACTCTAAGCCCAGTTACTCTCGAGATCATTCGAAAACTTCGTATTGGACCTGGACCGCACGTCGAAAGTCCGATAGCGATGAACTTAGACAATTATGACCGCCTAGTTGGACTTGACAATCACCTCAAAAATCAAGACCAGACGATGTTCAGAGATTATTTTCTTGAGTTTGGAGTGAAGAGTGTGAGAACGTGAAGTTTTTTTTAAAATTAAATTAGAATTTAAGTAATCTGAGTCGTGTCACTTACGCGCCATTTATAAGCGTTCTGACTGTTAGAATATGACCCAAATTCACCCTCGGATCAGGAAAAATGTTCCACACATGCCCATGTACTTGTGGCCCTGATCGCGTTTCGGTGACCGTTGAACTGAAACTGGTCCGCCACGATCGATTTGAAAACCCGATCAGACTGAAAATTTAACTTGCTTAAGATCTAATATTAGTGAGCTTAAGTCCGACCGCATTTAATAAAAGGACCTCTAGAAGTGTTCCGTTGGATCAAAAAAAGTCCGATTTGGTTATAACCTAAGTATACCTTGGCCCTAAGACTATTTCCGTCAGTTTTGGGCTTATATAAAGACCTTAAACCCTCTCTCACATATCCCATACGAATTTTTAACCCTAGCTAAGATAAGAGAGAGTAAAGAGAGAGAAAGTGAGTGAGAAGTTGGTGTTTCATCTTGAAATTCTTCCCAGTTCCTCTAGGCATCAAATCCACTGTATTTGGATCGTTATTCCGGTGATTCTAATTCTATTTTTGGGTAAGTCGATCAAACCCTTACCTATTTTGGAGCTTAAAGAAGACTAAGTGTTGTCGTAGCTAACCTATTTCATGCTTTAGGTTTCCTATCCACCGTTGACGAAGACTTAACATCTTAATTATATTCGTTACGTGTTTTTCGGTTTAAGGTCCAGACTATATACGTTTAGGTAATGGTTTTCAAGACTTTCAATATTAGATAACGATTTATTCTTGATGTAGATGCTATTACACATGCCAAATGCGCTATCCATTTTATTTTACGTATATGCATAACCTATGTTGTAAATAGGATATTTCATGTGTATGTAGAAATGTTTGTATGCATATAAAATCTGATATTGCGATTGTCATGATTAATTGTCATTAGTACATGATTGTTATGTATACGACAACTCCTTAGCCAAAGGAATTGCCCTAATATGCAATATGGTCGACATACATGATGTATGTTGAATAGTGTAGTCTTAGTGTTTGTAAAAATGTCCGAATGAGTTAGTATTTAGTAAAGTATGATTTTTAAGGGTATTCACCGTACTTGTGTGTATGATTTCCTCCATGAACTGCTTAGTCTATTTATTCATGTTAACTGTGTGTATGATTTCCTCCATGTACTGTATTTATGTTTAAGTTATATTTCATAACATGTTCATTTGAATATAGAATATGAATCAAATGTCTATTATTGAGCTTGTACATGATTGAGACTATATTACAGTCCAGGTAGTCGGTAACAGCCTTTAAACTGGTGGTTGAGGTTGTTGTCACCACGCAGGATGTGTTTGACGAATGTGAGTCGTACTTGAGAGGTTCGACAGTGGTTAGGCCACACGGAGTGCTTATGCATTCCATGTCGATCAACGTAACGTGTGCTTGTCCTAGTTGAGCTCGTCAAATAACCAGATTGACCGATGTATGATCACCATGTTTGGACGCTACTATTTGAATCTAAGGTACCAAACTTACCAGTGAAATCCCGTTAACCTTGGTACCTCGATCGGATAAGACTCATGAGCCGGACATGGTGGTATGGGACACCGTGGTCATGCTGTCGGCCTACGCTGGGGAGCCTCCCCGTAGTGGCTAGTGAGCAACCTAGACTCGTGAGCCGATTATAATGGTATGAGACAATATATTCGTGCTGTCAACCTACATTGATTGGTGACGAGCCCTTTGTAGTGACCTCGAGTATATCCTGAAACTACATTGGGGCGATGAGCCTTATTGTAGTATGTAGGATATAACTAGACTTGTATTGATTGGTGACGAGCCCTTTACAGTGATCTAGAACTATAATGTCGTATGAGATTGTCTAGGACTAACGACCCTAAAATGGATCATTATTTAGGTATTGATATAAGGGAGGTATCTTAGCTTCCCAATCCTGCTGCATGAACAGGACTAATAAGAACTTAATAATCATGCTCATAACATCACACTGCATGTGCCATTGGCGTTGGTGTAGAGCACAGTGGTAGTGATTCATGCCGCGATCGTTAGATAATGTCGTAAGAGGGAGCTTATGGTGAGGGCATGCATCATTACCTCATGTCATTCTTGCATTAACAAGAGTATCTAGGACATGTTTAATTATACTGCTTTATCATTACTGCTTGATTGAATTAATAACATGTTAACCTTTGCTGTATAGTTCCACTGAGTTGATCACTCACTCCCACGTTCTGGGATGGTGCTTAAACACCAACCAGACTCTGACATAGCTGTAGGTGATGGTGATGCCTGCGAGGCGGAGCCAGAGTTCAATGAGGACAAGGAGGCATTCTCGTTCATGCAGTTCTCCGGCGGGTTCATGTGAGCCATGTCCTGATTGACGGGGATTCAGGACTATGTTGTAGTAAGTTATCACATTTTGATACATGGATTTTGAGACACGACTTGTAATTATAACCTGGGAAAGCATACATATCTTGGGGACTTATGTTAATTTATATATATTTTTTACTCTCCCGCTTGCAAATTTCAGATCGTCCCTGAATTATGTTTGCTGTTTTGGCTTAATCTACCGTATGTTTTATGCACTAATACAGACAACATACATCCATCATTAAATATGTTGCATAAGTGATGTTTTAGAACTCGGGAGCTGAGTTATGCTCGACCCCCGATTTTCAGGGCATTACAGGTGTGGTTACAAAACATATATCATGGTGGAGCCCAGGGAACTTGCCAATGTCACTTCAATAGCTAGTCTCATTGTTCAACTTGTCAATAGATAATCCGGGCCCCGCAGAAGGGAGCAGAATAGGTATGGGCTCTGCCTAACCTACGACAGTGCGTCCCTCATCGTGGGGCCAACTTGATTTACATATTGTGTACCCATGCAGTCCATCTATTTTGGAAGACAATTTTAGGTCCTGATTCCAAAAATAAAGAAGATCCAATTCTAAGGTGAACCATAATATTGGAAACAGTAGTGATTGAATACTCTATGATTAAAAACTTTTCATGGCCCACTGTAACATTTACATCATGCTTATTTTCCATCTAACCTGTTGATACATTACATAACCTAGATGAAATAAAATAAAAAAATATATCAGCTTCATCCAAAATATAAGTGGCCTATTAATTGTCAATCACAACCTTTTACTATGGTTTGGTCCACTAGAGAATTAGATCTGCTTCAGGTTTTGAATAATTTCTTAGAATGCTCTATAAAGACAGATGGGTGCAGTGGATATAAATTTCATGCGTCAATGTGGGCCTATAATAAGGGCCGCACCGTCTTAGGTCAAGCATAACCCGCACCTAATACGCTTCCATCTAGATTGTGTGGGAAGGAATTTTTATCTACACAGATAGGTGGGCCCATTATAATTTTTGTGAGAAGTCCACCACTTCCATTCATTTTTTCTGGTCATGTTAGGACATGGGAAAAATAATGAGGTATATCTATAATTCAACTGGGCCACACAATAAGGAAATGTGAGTAGTTAAATGCCTACTATTGAAACCTTCCTAAGGTCTACCGTTATTCTTATTTGCCATTCATACTGTTCACAGGGTCATTCCTACTAGGATGAACTGATAATACAATAATATTAGCCCAATCCAAAACTTCTGTAACCCCACTAATGTTCACCAACAAACATCCATTTCTCACTATTTCTTGTCGTGAACCCACACTATTTTCAAATCTGCCCCACTTTTTTGTCTCATAATCTAACGTGACATGAAAAAATAGTTGGACAGTGTGGAGTTCTCACAACATGATGGTGGGCCCTAACTAGTTTCCTATTACATTAAGCTTCCCCGAGAGGTTATCGCATCTTCCTGTCACATAACGCATTTTGAATGTTTATCATCCAACAAGTCACACTAAGACACGACTCAACCTTATAGTACCATTTCCCATACACCCACACACACATCGTGATGGGGCCCACAAGGGAAGCCCATGCAGTGGCTTTGGAAGGCAAAGGTGCGAGCAGTGTCTCTGAACATTATTGCGTTCATGGACGGTGTGGTAGGGCCCACCAAGGAAATGCACTCCATCCATTTGAAAGTCTAACTCATGGTGGGGCCAAGAAGCTTTGGATCACATCAATTGTTGGTGTATTTTCACCATCCAAGTGTGCTTACACAATCAATTAGTTTAAATAGAAAATAAACATCATGGTGGGCCACACAAGGTGGTCCACACTATGATCGCATGCGGGACATGCTCTCCAATAGCATGGCCTGCTTGTGTCTCCCATGACACCATGATTGTAAGAAAAGAAAGGGAAATGAAGGGAAAGAGATCCGGCTATCAGGGTGGCCCCCCGCCACTATGGGGTCTACCACATACTCAATACATGATCAAGGTAGGTCCCACCCTTATGGGCCCACCAAAATAGAGAAATCCCAAAGAAGGGGAGGGTTTTGACCCCCCCATGGACTCACTTAGAAGGGTGGACGGTTAGATCATCTCAGATCGGTGATTGGATGACCCACCAAACTCCTCTTCACCCATAATGTTCTTTATCTCACTTTTCTCTTTCACTTTCTTGATCCCTCATAACCCTACTCTCAAGATTTCTTTCTAATCTCTCCTAAACACTCTCTTTTCTTTTATTCTCTCTCTACTGTTTCTTTCTTTTATCTCTTTCTCTCTTAATCTCTCCCTAATCTTTCTAATATTTTTTCTCTCTCTTAATCCATCTCTACTCTTGCTAGAAAAGGGTAGAAATGAGAGAGAGAGTTAAGGATTTTTTGTGGTAGATATTTTAGGATAGGGAGGGAATGAGGGGAAGATGGAGGGATAATGTAACGCCCCGAACATTTCAATACTCGAGTATTGAAGTTCTCGAGCGTTTCCTAAAAATTAACATGTGTACGATAACCATCCAACTATCGTAGATTTACATCCTTGCCCTGACACAAAACTAACCGTTAGAAACGATCCTCAATCATAAATCAAGCCATCTAACCGTTGATTTCCAAGAAGGACCATCAATCACATGATTTGACGTAAGTACCTCTCCACAAAGGGCATAATGAATAACCCCATACCCGTAATGACTTAGATATTCATTCCTTTGTAAGAATTTCTTAGAAACATGTTTATAACCATGTGGAGCCATTAGATTTTCCAAAACTCGCAGATCATCAATAATTATGAAAACGCTACTAACTTAAACCACGAAATTCCAAATCCTGTGGTTCTCACCATCCATGTACTATGAAATTCTATGCTATGCTAGGGGTCATAAATTAGTTGTTCACGTCAAAATTTAATCCTTAGATCATTATAGAAAGTGCCCTATGGACAGATCAACCAATAAACACTGATTTCGGGGCCCATCTGACCTTTGGTGGTTTACCCATTTTGACTCAACCCCTTAAATTAGATGGAAAAATGAATGGATGGTGTGGATCTCTCAGAGAACACCATAGTGTACCCCACCCTAGGTAGCATGTACATGCAGTAGGTGTAGACCTGCATCACACCGCAACTCCAAGACAATCCAGGTTTCCTTGACCCGATAGGATTCAAACCAAGGGGGAATTTCTCCCGCATGCGCGACAGCTGCGAATGATTGCCGCTGTGAAGTAGTGGGCCACCACGGGCACCCAATCAGTGGATTTAAGCCATCCATCAGGAGCAGATGAGACTTTTGACCAAAACCCAGTGAATTTCACTGAGAATGCATCAGAGGTCGTCCCCCACTGTTCTGGACGTCTAGATTGTCGTAGCAAGATCTCCACGATGGGCTACACTAAAACGTAATCAAAACACTTCCTCCTAGGATGAAATCTCACAAAGAAGCTAATGGAAGGTGTGGATTTCATGAAGTATCAATATAAGTGGCCCCAAATGACATCACTGCAACCCACGATTCATAACAGAGCCTCCAGCATTCGAAATTCAAACGGACAACGTCCGTTCAAAGACTTGGTGGGCCACATCCAAGAGCATCCGAGATGATCAGAACCATCCAAGAACCCATAGAAGGAGATTCGACTGCCATCGAGGAGAGTTCAGCGTTACTGGAATCTTGGAAACGCCGTGAAAACAGGGGATGCAGAGCGACATATCTCTCATACCGCGTAAGGTTTACGCACGCCATCTTCTTGTGCAGGAAGAATTTAGAAGGCCTCCCCGTGGCTATATAAGGAAGGCCTCTCGTGACCGTGAGGACAAGAAAGAAAGAAAGGAAAGCAAAGAAGAAAGACGGGAGAAAGAGAGAGAGGAGTCAGCCACTGGTGACACCCGTGTAGCAAGAAAGCTAGGACTGTTGCCGTCCAGCAGTGAGGAAAGAAAAGAAGGAAAAGAAAGAAAAGAAAAGAAGGAGAAAGGAGGAAAAAGCAAGAAAGAAAAGAGAGGAAAAAAAAAATAGAGAGAGATCTCTTCGCTGACTGCGTTCCACAGCCAACGAGTCTTTGCTGAGTTCCATCCCCAGGCTGGTTGTGTTCTGAAACAGAAAAAGAAGAAAGAAAGAAAGGAAGAAGAATTTAAGAGAGAGAAAGAAAGGAAAGATAGAGAGAGTGAGTGTGTGTTGTGGATTGAGCCACGACTCACTGAATCCGAGGTTAAGATCGTGTTCAGGTTGAATCCAACGTCTTAAAGGTAAAGGTAGGAAGATCGTCCGGATTGATTTCAATAGAGATCCTTAAATAAATTTCGTTCAACCCTAAATTTCCAAGGCAATGAGTGTAGACTTGGTTCTAGCTGAGTCGACTCAACAAGAGAATTTCCTAAATTCTTAGTTTTATTGACCCAGGATAATTATTGATTAGACTAGATTACTCATCTATTAAATAACCCTATATTAGGTCCATATCTAGATTTTGATCTTAACTCTTAACTTAAATCTAGGCGAAATCCTAGCCTTTGATATTAGCCATAAGAGTCATCTAATGTGACAATCTAATCGTATGAATTGTTGAAATTAGAATTCAATCATATAGCATATACGCAGACCATAATAAAACTTGAAGACGATATGACATAAGAGATGAGGGTTTTATCCTTTAGGCTTACTATAATTTAAGTTGATAATTGTATTCTGTCTTTTTGTCTTCATGAATTTGATCTTGCCTTTACATGTATCTGGCCTTTTACATATTTCTTTGAATCTTCCATGCTATTACATGTTTCACATCAATTATTGGCCTATTTCATGCTTTTTACGATATGAATTATCTTGTATTTCATGTTTATATGTTCTCTGGGAATTATCCTAATAATTGATTTATTTTATTAACCCTTTTGAGATTACGACATGATGTCAAATACCAGTGATTTCTCTAAATTTATGTGAGGCTATGGATGCAAGCCTTGCCCCTACCTCATCTATTATTGAGTTGGCTATGCCACTCGTCTCTTTATTTGAGTTGGCTCTGCCACTCGTCTTTATATTTGAGTTGGCTATGCCACTGGTCTTTTATTTGAGTTAGCTCTGTCACTCTCCTTTTGTTGAGTTGACCATTATCACTCTTCTCTTATTATATTGGCCATTGCTACTTTTGCTGACTTGACCATTGTCGCTCTTCTCTTTATTATGTTGGCCTTGTGTTGTCTATCTTTAAAGGCATGAGCATGTGTCTTGTTATTCTAGAACCTCCAAATTTAGTTTATATTCTTTATGATTCAGGTATATTCTTTATAAGTGCAAGTGATGTGTTATGAGATATCACAACTAGTGAATCGATTATTTTATCATGGACGTAATGCATTATGGGTAGCAGCCTTCTTAGTCGGCACGTAATTCCGTGGGTGGGTTGGCGTGGTGCACAATCGATATATGTAAATCGGCATACGTGTTACATCAACCTTTTAAGATTGGATGTCACAATTAGTCACTCCATAAACACATCGTGTTACGTAAATCCCTCAATCACGTGTTGTGTTGCCTTGAGATATTCACATAAATCCACGTTAGCGTTGACCATGCCGGCGAATATTCGTAGTTATGGGATACGGGTCAAGCTGGGTTTCTATGAATTATATTCTACATTGTGATGATCACTACGTATGATGAACCGCACACACTATGCTAGGCATGCATCTCATGTAGGTAGTTTGCGCATGTTGATATCCTCGTGTTAGTGGAGCACGGGACATATCAGACCTTTACTTTACCTGTTATGGATCTCTTGAATTATTAATAATCTTAAAGGATAACCTTCACTATGAGTAGGGCATTGACCCTCTCCCAACCATACAGATGATGCAGGTGACGTACAGATTAGAGACTTAGAGGACTACTTCTCTATAAAAGATCATCTTGAAAGACTAAGAAAACAGTTTTACTATTTAGTTTTATACTTCCACTATGAACTCTAATGTTGTAATAAACCTCCCATTATGATACCTTGATTATTCTTTTACTCTAATGATATATAATCATTACAGTTAATTTTATTCTTGTGAATGTTATCTTCATGAATGTATTTAGATGTGAACCAAATGAAAAAAAAAATAGGGTGTGATTTCAGAGCATCCAGTTGTACATTATTAACACCCGATTTCCTCGGGCACGAGTACATACTCTGGCCATGAAAATTGGGGCTGTTACAGATAAAATGGGTAGAAAAAGAAGAAAAGAATGATGGCTAACATATGTAGGGGTATGGATTGCATGAGAAAGGCATGTGCTTGTTTAACTAATGGGGAGAGAGTGGCATGAGTGATAGATGGCTTAATTAATGGATTGATTGATTTGACAATATGGGATTTGTGCAAGTGGGGCCCACATGCATCACGAGGCCCACCTCGAATTATGCTAAAATTATAACTTCTAATCTAAGGGTCGAAATGGGGCGTGCCACGCGGCATTAGAATTGTAATGCCTGTACGGTCGCTAGGGTATAAGTTTTAGGGTATTGCGGTACTAAAATGGGGTTACGATTAAAACTCATCGATCTGGTCAGCTGAGAGCATGTCGTTATTGAAGTAAAAGTGTACCAAAGTTCTCATGAGGTTACGGGTCTTATAGCTCCCGTGCCGAAATAATGACCATCGCATGATCATTAAATTCCTCTAAGAAAACATCCTTTCTCAGTTCGAAATGCCTAGAGTCATTATCAGTGATGGCGGAACTCACTTTTGAAACAGGCCATTTGAATCATTAATAAAGAAATACGACATATTGCACAAAGTGAGTACCCCCTATCACTCATAAACAAGCAAGAAATGTGAGATTTCTAATAGGAAAATCAAGTAGATTTTGGAGAAAATGGTAAACCCCTATCGTAAAGATTGGTCAATTTGATTAACAAATGCATTAAGGCATACCGTACCTCATATAAAATCCCTACAAGAATGTAACACCTCATCCCTCCGCACCATTTTCGATGCATATGTACACGATGATTGATGTGCTTAGCTAGACCTGGATTGACCGTTTATAGTACACACCCGACTGATTGGAACCCTAAGACCTCGAAACCCATCTCATATCAACCACCCCGTTGCTACGATCGCATAGGTACCACCCGTGCATTTATACGATACTCCGTTAGTGAAATACGCTGTGAAGAATCATTGATGTATCATATGCGCAAGGTGCCATGTATTCCATTCCACACATATGCACCACACATGTCATACACACATGCACATGCCACAAATGGGTGAGAGAATCTCTACCCATGTGTGTGATGTCACCCACCCATACCTCCTATCTCTCATGTCTCCCCAAGTCAACTCTTTTTCATGCCACACCTTAAGCATGACATCATCACACCATGCCATCCAATGCTCCTTTAATCTACCATTAATTGCAAATCATGAATTAATTGATATAATCGTAGTCTAAGCTAACCAAGATCACATTAAGTGAATCTAACGACATTTTTTTATAATTTCCCTACATATACCCCTCCACCCCTAAGCATTTCACCATCTTTTCCATGGAGAGAGAGAGAGAGAGAGAGAGAGAGAGAGAGAGAGAGAGAGAGAGAGAGAGTGATCTTGGTGGGCCATCAACACCATCAATTCCATCTCATCCATCCATCTCAACCATCCATCTAATCCATCAAGGTGAGTACACCCACCCTACTTATTCTTAATTTGTTTTTTTGTGTACTTATGTATGGTGGAGATGATTTGATGATAATAATGTGATCAATGGTGTGGATATATAGGATAGTACATTTTAAAAATAAATGATGATAAAAAAAATGGAGATGATATGATGATAATGATGTATTTAATGGTGTGGATTAATAGGAGGATACATATAAAAAGAATAATATATATATATATATATATATATATATATATATATATATATATATATATATATATATATATATATATATATATATGGACTTTATGTGGGACCCATTGATTATGTGCCCCACTAGAATTTTGCAAGCCATCCAACCATCCGAAGTATGGCTCTTTGTGTTGGCCAAACAAACACACACCCATGCACACACATTCACAAAATTTAAAAAAAAGAAAAAAGAAAAGAGAGAGGACGCTGCCACTGCAGCGTCGAACAGGACAAAAGAAAGACGGAAAAAAAGAAAAAGGAGGGGTTGGGGCTGTGGGTCTCAACGGGCCCCACCCACGAAGTATGTATTAAATCCACGCCGTCCATTCAATATTTTAGATCATTTTAGGCATTGAGCCAAAAAATGAAGACAATCCAAAACTTCGGTAAACCGCACCGTCTAGAATCATGTAAAGACATGCTTAAACTTACAAAAGTACTCGTTGGGGCCTACCTGAAATTTGGATGCATCTGAAACTTAGAATAACCTGTTTACCACATGGGACACATACAACAGACGGACTAGATTGTCCTGTTGTGGGCCCCATGTATGAAAAAAAAGAAGAAAGAATGTAACGCTGCAGCAACAGCATCTGTTGCTGACATTGGAAAGAGGTGGACCCCACCACAGGCCCCACCTTGATGCATGTTGAACATCAACACCGTGCATTTGATGGGTCCCATTTGAAAATGGGTCACTCCCAAATTTTAGTCGTACACGGAACTCAGGTGGCCCACACTATTAAAATAAATAAATAAATGTAACAAATAAAAAAATAATAATAATAAAAAAGGGACCTGATCATGAGTTATGTATTATATCTAAACTGTCCCATCCATTTTGTAGGCACGTGGGTGGGACCCTCCGTGATGTATTTGTTTCATCTACACCGTCCGTCCAAATGGGACGTTGGACGTATCACCCCCCCTGTATTATATAATATAAATACATATAGGAAATAGGAAGCAATTTGTTATATAACTGTAAGACCCACTGCAATTTGATTCTGGGCGTTTGATCATGAAGTATGTGTTTAGCCTCACCGGTTGGATCCACCTGACATGTGTCTAACCCCAGCTGATCTCCCAGCTGCTGGTGGGCCACGTGTACGTGGACCCACCACGTTATATGTATTATATCCTCACCGTTCAGATGTGGACGGTGGGACCCACTAGAGGTACGTGTTACACCCCCTACCATCCACCTGATATATGGATCTAATCCGCATTGTCAGCAAGATGGTGGCTCTAATCAGTTAAATCTAAACCGTCCGTTTGATGGACGGTGGACCATGTCGCTGATATATTTGAAGTCAGTAAGTTTTGTGAATCTGGTTGTGAGGTATGTGATGTAATCCAGACCATCCATTGTTGGTTGACCTAGCTTTATAGTTGTTGTATATAATGTCAGCAAGACTTGAGGGTTTGACCATGGTATGTGTTTCATCCCATTGTCCATCCGGACGGTGGGGACGACCGTAATGTATCTGTTCCATCCACACTGTCCAAATGGGACGGTGGGTCCTCCCATGATGCATATATTATCCAAACCGTCCATCCATTGTGGACCCACCTTATATGTGTTTTACCCAAGCTGTCCACATGTTTTGTTAGCATGGACACCACCTCGATGTATTTATTTCATCCATACCGTCCAGATTGTGCTGGATGGTGCTGAACAATGTTTGGATGGTGCTTATTCACCAGACAAATGTTGGATAGTGTTGATCATCATTAGTGGGCCAGGTGCCCTAAGGAATGATAGTGTACAGTGATACACATGTTACACCTATCACCATTGAAATGGTTTTTGGCATGTTCTAAGTCCACTTGAGGCCCATTTATGTTATGCAGTAGCCATCTTTCTGGTGGACCATCTGTAAGTGGAGCCCACCATATGTAAGCATTTCATCCATGTAGCCCACTTGTTCACCATCCAACAGCTGGCCCACCTCAGGTGTATGTGTTGAATACCCCTGCTGGCCTTCCATTGTGGACCCATTGGTGGCGTATGGGGCCTAGCTTGTGTATGTGTATGCCTAAATCGCCCATCTAATTTTCCATATCACTTAGACCATGGGCCTTGAAATGAGGTAGCTCCAAAGTTCAATGGTCCACATCGCAGAAAATAGTGGGTTAGAACCCACCATTGAAACCCCTTGAGGCCCACCTGCCATATGTGTAGGGCCCACCCTATTGTATATACACGCCACCCATCCATGTTACCGAGGCATGGGTTGACTTGTAAGGCCCACCTTGATGTAATGTACATAAGGCCCAATGTGATGAGGCCCATCATAATGTATCTTTGGCCTATGAATGGGGCCCACCGTTGCGTATTTATGGCACATTGGTGTAGCCCATTTGATGTATATTGGGGCCCATGGGTTGTAACCCATTGTGATGTAATTGAGGCCCAAGGGTCGTGGCACTTGGTGATGTATATTAGGCCTGTGTATGCGACTCATAGTGATGTATGTATGTCGTCTATTCGTGCGGCCCGTCAGGATCTATGTATTGTATATCTATACTGTCCATTTGTGTGGCACACAGTGATATATTTGCAACCCATATGATGGACCCAATGTGATTCATGTGTGGCCCATTGATGAGGCCCAAAAGTGATGTATGCACGGCCCACATGATGAGGCCCATTGCGATGTATTCGTGGCCTATGGGCAAGACCCACTATGACATGTATTAGGCCCATGGGTTATGGCCAGTGTGATGTATTTGAGGCCCATGTGCAAGGTCCTCTTGTTGTGTATTTATGACCCATTTAGTGAGGCCCATTGTGGTGTGCATTAGGCCGTAGGATGAGGTCCATTGAGATGTAATTCTGGCACATATATGTGGCCCAATATGATATTTGAGCAGTCCACTTGATGTATATGAGACCCAATATAATATATACTCGACCCATGCGTCGAGGCCCGATGTAATATATATGTGGCCCTTGTGTGAGGCCATGGGCCCATTATATATTTGACTCTATGAGGGCCACTCCTTGGGAGCAATGTTGGTTAGATGTCCACATTGACAGGCAATGATTGTTGAATGTCCACATTGTGACCTCCCCTTAGGCCTTGTTAGCCCATCCTCACTGATGCCGATTTTTGATACCGATTATGAGAATGTGACTGCATAACATTATGCTACATGCCCATATGCATCATCTGCATGTTTTGAGATGTGGTTGACCATTGCATATATCATTGGGCAGGTTGTTATGAGATTCCTTGATAGGTGGAGATTATCTCATATGAGTGCACGGTATGTGCATGATTGATGCATGACTGGATTGTATGACTCATGCATCTTGCATCATGATTATTGTACGCCCTAATGACATTAAGGCCATAGCCTCCACAGGCACATCGTGGATGGCTAAATGGGACACCAAAAATGTTTGGTTCTAGCATACGGGCGCCATAGATGTCCCTGGGTGAAAACCCCTAAACCTCTGGGCCAAGAGACGCCCCAACGTTGAGACCGAGTGGATACATGAGCGCTAGAGTGCCGAATACCAGGAGGCCGTGTCTCCCACCGTGTCGTGGTCGGTTGGGAGGGAGTGTGGCCTTATCTGCCCGAGGGTAGGGGGCATTGTTAGGCTAAGTTTGCCCAGCTCATGAATGGGTCCACTATCGACGTGCCGGATAGGTATTGACAGACTATTGGCCAGGCGAATAGTGAGGTTTCTTACGCTCACTTGGACTGTGCGGCTTGGAGAGCAACAGTGCCATTTGGAGTGTACTAAATCCCAGTGATGATCTCAAAGGAGAACTGTACTGATATGTGGACTTATTGATTAGGAGATTGCATGCTCATTCATTCATTCATTCACTATCCAGTCGGTCTGGTGGTGCGTAACTGTTTGTTACGTGTACCTTCGCAATGGCTAGGATTTCGGTTGGGGCGCGCGACTTACCTGAGATCAGGATTTTATCACATTGAGTCTGACTATCCAAATTTAAGTATGGAACTAGTTTGGATAGAAGTTTCTTGTGATGGACCCCATAGCCTGCGATATTATGTACTATTATCCTAACTTCACACTCCAGCATGGTCATTCCATTCGCACTGCATATTACATTACATCGGCGACATATGGCATTTTGGGTTACCTATGGTTCTATATTTATATGATTTAGATACGACATCTGATATTTGACTCTTTATGACTCCTCATTTGTATAATTGATCTGTATCATGTATCCTGATATTGTTCCTCATTTGTATAGTTGATCTGTATTGCGTATTTTGATATTATTTGACTCATGGACTTGTCAGTATTTTTGATATTTTATAACTATCGCATGACAATATGATGATGATGATGTGATTATGGATGCATATAATACGGTTATGACTGTGGTATAGGAGAAATGAAAATATGACTTGGTGATGCTGGTGGCATTGACTTGGAGTATTACTATGATGCATATGCATTACATTGACATTGACATCATACTTTACGTGTTACACGTCTTTCACTTATATAATTTCCTTGTAACATATTTATCTTGCTTGCATATAGGACACACTGCACACACATGTGTACTCACTAGGCTTTTTGCCTAAGCCTTCTATTTTCCATTTTTTTCAGGGTTGTAGTAGCTTGGAAGGCTTTGCTTTCTCGATGCATTGCATCTATTTTTCGATTTGGTAATGTTGACGTTGTGTACCTTTTGGAAAGCATTGTACTTGTAACCATCAGGATTTCTATTGGAGAGTGTCGCTTGGTAATTTGATCATGATCTTTATGCTCAGGTATTATTTTATATGTATATACAAAAAAAAAATTCAGTCAAAATCTTCCTTGTGGTGCGCCGAACTCGGGACTTGGTCTATGGAAGTCAAGTGCCGGATTTGGGGCATCACGAAAGCTGTCCGTCCCCAGGTTTGGAGTGTGACAAAGAATGTCTCCCTTTAGACTCGTCTATGGAAAAGTTTGCTACTTACCTGTGGAGCTGAAGCATAAGGCATACTGGGCAATAAAGAATTTTAACTTCAAACTAAACAACGTTAGTATGCTGCGCAAATTACAAATTAGTGAACTTGAAGAGATCTAAAATGTTGCATATGAAAACTCTAAAATTTACAAGGACAGGATTAAGAAGTTCCATGACTAACATATCCGTCAGAAAACATTCGAGCCACATCAAAAAGTCCTTTTGTACAATTATAGACTTCATTTATTTCTTGAAAATTTGAGATATCATTGGACCAACCCTTTAATAGTTAAATCGGTTTATCCTCATGGGGTTGTTAAGATTGAAAATCCAATGAATGGTAATGTTTTTAAAGTAAATGGTCATCGACTTAAACCATTTGTTGAGAAGTTCGATTCAGAGGACATGCCCATCCCCGATCCTGTGTATCCGGATTAGCCTCCTAGTCTGATGGACGTGTAGTTAGATGTATAATTTTCTTAGGATTTAGGACTAGAATTAATTTATTTTTTAGTATTGTTTTAGTTTCGTGCTGACCTCTTTAGAATATTAAAGACTTTTAAATATCGTTGCATTCTTCCTTCTCAGGTACTATCTTTCTAACTCACTCCTCTTTTATTCTCTGTCTCATGTTGCGATGATTGTGTATTTCTTACATTGACGACAATATAAATTTTAGGTTGGGGTGAGATTAGATGGATCTAATCTGTCCTTTTAAAAAATTTTTGTTTTAAAACTCCTTTTGGAAAGTGAATTTCTGTGTAAATTGAATGCATGTTGAGTATTATGATGAGGTATGGAATAAATCTTTGGAAATCTAGAGTCTGGTTAGTTAGTAGACTTTTGAATAAGTTTTTTTTAAAAGAGTTTTAGTTTAATCATATATTTGGTTGGCTAATCTCTTAGCTAGATTTAAGAAGTGAAGCTTATAATTTGTTTTAATATTTTTTCTTACTTTGATTTAAGTTTATGATCTTCATGTTAGATATTTCATAGTTTATGGTTTGAATAAAGAAGTATTTATGAATTTACTTTGATATATTGTTGACTTCGGGCATGGTGGATGCTTAAGAACTTCCTAAATGCTCTCTTATCTATTTTGTGATTGTTTGACATGTAGAATTCCTTTATCTACCATTGACTAAGGGCATGGTAGATGCTTTGAATGCTCTACAATCAATTTAATAAGACTATTATATGTGGAACCAATCCTATGAATGTTTAGAATATGTTTTGAATTATTTATGATGTTTTAACCACTCTATCATCCAACTGGATAGATTAGGATTTCAATTTCAGTTGAAGTATTGATTTAATCAAGTGAGAATGCATTAAGATAACTTGTAAGTGGATCCTTGGCATTCTAGTTTTCATTACATTGATTGTTTTACTTCATCATAATATTCTTTATGAATCTCAGATTTAAATTAGACTCTAGTTCTAATTCTTAAATAATATAGAAAATCACAACATATTCAATCCCTGTGGGTTCAACCTCAGTCTCACTGAGATAATTACGACTTCGCAACCTTACACTTGGGGTACAAGTGAACAATTTTTTGGCGTTGTTATTGGGGTAAAAGCAAACAAGTTTCAAAACTCCATTTGGAAAGTGAATTTCTATGTAAATTGAATGCATGTTGAGTATTATGATGAGATATGGAATGAATCTTTGGAAATCTAGAGTCTAGTTAGTTAGACTTTTGACTAAGTTTTTCTTCATTAGTTGATTAATAGAAAATTTTAAACATCAATTGAGTCTAGTTCAGAATCCACATCTAACCGTTGTTTTGTGAATTTGCTTATTTTCTAGTGTTAACATGAGAATTTCTTATAAGTGATTAGGAACCAAGTCTAGAGATCATTATCTATCTAAAAGTGTTATAAGAAGAATGAATGAATTAGCCAAAAACCAATGAGATCGAGATTGGTTGCCTACTATGTGTGTTTCGATGAAAAATTCATGAAAAGAAAGAGAATGAAAATAGGTAAAAGCCATCGATATAAAATTAAAAGCTAGAAAGTAAGTGAAAATGGAGATGAGATCAGAATCAGTACTTGTTTTGAGTTGTCCACTTTAGGTAATGAACATGGCTGATATTCTGTAAAGTATACTACCTTCATAGAATTATAAATTAGATATCACCAAGCATGCTAGGAACTTGATGTTTAGACTCCTTCTATTGGTTAGGTGATGAGTGAGGGCCTAGTTCATTTGTTTGCTATAGATATTAGAACCTAGATCACCCATATTTTATTCTCATGACTTTGAGTACTACTCATATGTATGAAGTCTGCACAGAAGATTACTATCTATGGGATAATTGGAATTTGAATTTTGAAAATTGCTTCATGCATGGTTTGCTTAGGAGTAGCAAAATGTTGGTTGGGGGTAGGTTGAGTGTGAAATATTGCATATTTTCTCCTTTTATACCTTGGTTTTATGAACATGATGGTGCTTAATCAATATATTTATATATGTTTTATCTTGCAAGGTGATTTTGAGAGCTTAAGGTGAGAAGGATGTTAAAAGCATAGATTTAATACTCTAGAATTACCAAAGCATGGAATGGATCGTTGGAGGTCAAGAATGAAGATTTCAATATTCTAAGATCCAAGAAAACTAAGTGAAGAATGAATAAAATCGAGATTACAAAGTGTAGAAATCTAGAATGGCTGAACTTGACAGTTCGATGACATCGAACACAACTTCGATGCCATCGAAGTAACTATTCGATGCCATCAAAGGAGGCTCGATCTCATCGAAAAATCAGAGAAAATCAAGTTTGGTTGTTGGAATATGGGTGCAATAATCGATGCCATCAAGACCCATTCAATCCTATCGAAGACTAGTTCGATGGCATTGGAAATATCATGAATTTTGGGATGAACTCACTGGACAGCTTTAGACATTATTCAATCACATTGAGAACATGTTCAATGACATCGAAGCTAGTTTGAACCAGAGGAAATGTTTTCTTTCTAAAGCTACAACAAATTGCCTTATACTAGAATGTCCACGACACACACAACTTCGAGGGATTTGGGCATCTAACAAGGTCGTGGTTCCCTCCATGATGTATTTGTCTTGTATCTACATCATCCATCTGCTTCACCATATCATTTTAGGTACAATCCCAAAAAAATGAATTAGATCCAACTCTCAAGTGGACTACGCCAGAGGAAATAGCGCTTAATGAACGTGCACCATTAAATTCTTAGACACAAAGCCCTAGAAGAAGTAATGACTATTTTTATCATGCCCCATGCCTAACTTGACACCTAGATCCAAAAGACATTGGGGTACCTAATTCATTTATTGGATCCAGGTCCGGGTCTAAACTCCACTCGATCGAGCTCTGGGTCTTCAAATCTAGACTCAGAGCTAGTGGGATGTTAATGCAAATATTTTGTGCATTTAGTGTTGTGTATTTTTTTTAAACATGTCCTTAATTAAAGCTTCATGAATTTAAGAAGTACAAATGGTACCTCAAGGAGTACCTAAATATCTCTTATTTATCATATCTTGCACCCAAATCAATACCTAGATCAAGAGACCTAATGGGTACCTCAAGGAGTACCTAAATTCGATTGAATTTGGGTCCAAGTCTTCAAAGGTAAGAACTAGCCCAAGTACCATTACTAGGAATTGATCAAAATCGGACTTGTCGGTAGCCTAATCAACAAAGTTATCCAATAAGCTTGCTAGGTCCATGCATGGTAGATCGTACGTAAACCAATGACATATAAAAAAATTTCATCAGGTACTGTTTTTTTTTTCCTTCCAAAATTACTCAAAATAAAAAAATATTAAAATTATACAAAAATGTGAAAAAAATGTGTAACTTACATGAGAAAACCGCTTTCGACCATTGCTCATTTCCACCGACATAAAATATACATGATGTAGATGGCATCCAAGTATACAACTCACTTTGGAAAATAAAATTATCAGAAATGAGAAAAAATGGAACATGATCGACATGTCAAATTTAGAACGATTAGATAAGTCATCAATGCCGCCATGACCTGTTTAGACAACTTTTAATTACTTTTGTTTTATTTAAATTCTATTCAAATACTACTAAATAGTCATCAAAGTGTGGTCCACTAGAGATTTAGATGTGCCTCATTTTTGAGATCAAGCCCTAAAATGACCTGTAAATGTGCAAATGATGATGGGCTGACAGGGCACTGACCACTAGCCAAACCTCACAAATGGAGGCCTTTTTAATGAAGCCACCTAATTAATGGTAGTGCCACTATCCATATAGGCTTTAGGAAAGTTTCAATGCATAGATTCTAATGGCATCAATTTTGGGCTCATTCCCAAAATAGGCTGGAGAAACTGATGAACAGAGGGCGGATCTCAAATGTAAATCACAGTAGGCTGTGGGCCTACAGAGGTTTTCTTTCTAAAGCTACAACAAATTTGACTTGTACTAGAAATGTCGTCAATACACGTGCGGCTTTAGTGGTTTCGGGCATCCGCTAAGGTCACGGTGCCCACCGTGATGTATTTGACTTGTATCCACGCCGTCCATCTATTTCACCATATCATTTTAGGTACAAGCCCCAAAAATGCACTAGATCCAAATCTCAAGTGGACCACGTTAGAGGAAATAGTGCTTAATGAATGCCCACTATTAAATTCTTGGACACTAAGCCGTTGAAGAAGTAATGACCTGGAAAAGTAATGACTATTTTTCTCATGCCCCATTCCTAACTTGATACCTAGATCCAAAAGGCATTATTAGGGTACCTAAACTCTTATTAGATCTAGGTCCAGGTCTAACCTCTATTGGATTCGGTCCGGGTATTCGAAACTAGACTCGGACCAGGCAGGAACCAAACTCAGTTAGCTAGGTGTATTGGGAGCTAATTCTTGGACACAGCCTTGGAAGAAGTAGTGACTATTTTTGTCATGCCCCATGACTCACTCGATGCCTAGATCCAAAAGGCACTAGGTTACTTAAACTCTTATTGGATCCAGGTATGGGTCTAGCATAAACTCTACTGGATCTGGGTCCGGATCTTCAAAACTAGACTCGGAGCTACTGGGGTGTTAATGCACATTTTTGGTGCATATAGCGCTGTGTAATTTTTTTCTAAAAACACATTCTTTTTTAAGACTACATAAATTTAAGAAGTGCAAATGGGTACCTCAAGGAGTACCTAAATATATTTTATTTATCCCATCTCCAATCCAAATCGATACCTAGATCAAGAGACCTAATGGGTACTTGAAAGACTACTTAAATTCAATTGGATTTGGGTCCAGGTCTTCCAAGGTAAGAACTACCTTAAGTACGATTACTAGGAATAGATCCAAATCCAACATGTCGGTACCCTAATCAACAAAGTTATTGAACAAGCTTTCTAGGTCCATGCAAGATATATCATGTGTAAACCAATATTATCTAAAAATTGGATTCACAGGAATCCCGATCACCGAATTAGGTGCGACAGCCTCCGTAGTGCCCCATTCTCGGCTTCTGATAAACATACGCCAAATTCTGATCCTGGGATCCTACAAGGAGGATTTTTAAAATGACTTTTTTTTTTGGTAATGGAGCATAACCAGAAGCATAACCAAGTCACAAAACAATATCATCACATATCCACTATACCAAAAACTTTAAGTACAATGCGGAAAGGGAAATACAAGGTGATCAAAGGCTCTAAAATAATCAGATGCACACTCCTGCCTCAGCGCTGTTGCTGTCCAACACTACCTGCACGCAACAGTCGTGCATAACTTACAAAAGCTTAGAGGGTGGTGTAAGTGTGTGCGTAAGGCAAGTGCCAAGTACATAATATCAGAGTAATGCGGAAATATGCAGTAAGTCCATGAATACAACTAACCATACCAATGTTATGTGATGCAAGGCATGAATGCTATCGGCCATACCAAGGCCATGCGATGCGAGACATGAATGCTATCGGCCACACCGATGCAATGCGAGGCTTACATAGCCGAATGTCATATGCGAAAATACAATCCAAGCAAGTCGGTACTCATCAAGTACACATATCAGTACAGTTCCTCTCTAGATATCACCGGGGTCTAATACACTCACACTGATTGCCTCCTCCCTAGCTGCATAGCCAAGTAAGCGGAATAGACCTCACTATCCGCCTGATCAGTAGTCTAATAATACCTACCTGGCTCATCGATAGTGGACTCATTTGCGAGCTGGTCAAACTCAGCCTAGCTTATAGCCCCCTCACTCGGGCGGATAAGGCCACACCCCCTTCCAACCGACCATGACACAGTGGGAGACGCGACCTACTGGCATTTAGCACTCGGACGCTTATGTATCCACTCAGTCTAGACGTTGGAGCATCTCCTGGTACTAAAAAGGTTCTGGGACTTTGACCCAAGGACATCCTAAGTGCCCACAGTGCTAGAACCAAGTATTTTCGGTATCCTATACAGCCATCCATGATGTACCTGTGGAGCCACGACCCTGATGTCGCTAGGGCGTGTAGTGATCAAGTCATGCATATGCAAGATGCATGAGTCACACCATCAAATCATGCAGCAATCCAGCACGTACTGTGTGATCATATGGGGCACTCTGTCTCATAACGAGTCCCATAAATGGTCTGCCCAATGGTGTATGTTATGATCAGTCACTACTCATATATAACATACATATGATGTGCATGAGCATGATTCATGAGATTATACTAAGCATATTATGAAGTCATGGACTACTCTTATGATGCAGATGAGTCTAAGCATGTTGGACTACTCTTATAAAGTGGGCCACGCAAGATCACTTCTCTCTTGGGAAAACCTTGGACGTGTGGGCTCTTGGTTGCTTGGGAAATACTTGGAAAATGTGAAGAGAGAGAGAGAGAGGTGGTTGTAAGGAGAAGTGATGAGAGATGGGTGATGGATGTGAGTGATGGGTGAGGTGATGTATTGGTTGACTTTTGAGTTTGCTTAACTTGTGGAGAAAGGAAGCATGGATGCTTTGTACTTGACATGAGAGGTGATTGATGAGATTGATTTGAGATGTTGTAGATATTCTCTTGAGATTTGCAATGCGCGGTGTTTTTCCTCGAACTGAACGTGGGCTCACATCTCTTCAACTGAGTATCAGATCAGTGCGTGAGTTGCGGCGTTGAAACCGTGACGACGGTGCGGTCGCAATGATACAAGTCTCGGATTAAGCTGACTCAAATGTATAGGATACAACTTACGGTCGTGCGTAAACGTCGATTACAGGTCGCGGATTGCCAGACTTCGACAGGAAGGATCGCGAGAGTCGACGGAACAGTACAGTCTAGGATATGGGTCTTACAGCTCTCCCCACCTAATAAAAATTTCATCCTCGAAATTTACACTATCATCGCAGCTAAAAATAACTCATAAGGGAATAGGGAACTTAACATTATATATGATCAAAATACAGCATATCATCAAAATCAAAACACCTTAGAGATGGGGATAACACTCACGAATCTTAGGCTCTAACTCCTCGGATGCATCATTCATGAGCAATCTAGCAAGAT
Organism: Magnolia kwangsiensis; assembly: GCA_037074715.1. Classification (NCBI taxonomy): domain Eukaryota; kingdom Viridiplantae; phylum Streptophyta; class Magnoliopsida; order Magnoliales; family Magnoliaceae; genus Magnolia; species Magnolia kwangsiensis. The sequence continues at coordinate 59,324,159 of CM073579.1, forward strand.
GGTGTAGGGGCTAAGTCACACGAATCGTGGACGACCGCTCCTGATGACTGAGGGTCCTGCTGGACAGCATAAAATCTGCCCTGGGCCTGCTGGGGAGGTGCAAGTCCCCTTTGAGGTCTCTGCTGCTGTGGTGGAGGTCCCGGAGGCTAGTGCCGAGGTTACTGCTGCTACTGTAGGGGCTATCGCAGAGGCTGATACGTGTCCTCGGCTGCTGATGCTATGGTGGCTATCGCGGAGGCTGATACGGTGCTCTCCGCTGTTGTTGCTACGAATGGGGACACTCATGCACACGATATCCTATCCTACCACATCCAAAGTACCAGTGAACAGTCTTGAAGGTGGTACTGGGGGTGCCACTGGTGCTCGAAATACTGAGCGGGTCATGCATCGTTGATGTAGACGATGCTGTTGTGGCTGGGAGCTACTGGAGGGCTCCTTCCTCTTTTGATCTCCCCTCAGGTCACGGGCTCTCTGCCAATTGACCCAATCTGACTTATAAATCTGTGCCCTCTCTATGATTTGCTCAAGTGTCGGAAGCATGTGTCTAATCACATGACTTCTAAGGGCAGGACGCAAACCATTCTCAAAACGGTGGGCCTTCCGCCCCTCATCGTCAACAAGATACGTCGTAAATCTTGATAGTACGACGAACTGAGCCTCATATTGGGACACTATTATGTCTCCCTGGACCAGCGTCTCAAACTCTAGTGCACGCTGCTGTTGCACATGCTCGGGAAATTTTTTTTAGTCAAACCGGTCTATAAAGTCCTCCCAAGTCCACTTAAAATCGACTGCTACCGATCGGGTTACAGATGCCCACCAATACTGAGCCTCACCTTGTAGAAGAAATACGGCTAATGGGACTCGCTACTGGGTAGTACATCTCATGGTGTTGAATATCTTCTCCACCTCGGAGCACCATATCTTTGCAGCAGTAGGGTTTGGCTCGCCCCGAAAACATGGGGGATCGTTCTATCAAAAATCCTTGAGAAGAGCGCTCGCACGCTCCTGCTCGGCCTCGGCTAGTGTAACAGTGGGACACCTGCTCTGCCCCTGAAGAATAATAGTCATTGCCTCTAACATTTGTTGCAGCTGAGTAGCACTCACAAGTACGATTGGATCCGCGACGATCTCAGGTAAAGGAGTGGCATCCTCACAAGGCAGGAATCTCTGGTGGTGGAGCAAGAGTAGCAGGTGGTAAAGCGGGAGCCGCATGTGGTGGTAGGAGTCGCAGGTGGTGGAGCAGGATTCACTCAGGTCGCTCTTCTAGCCATAACGTCCTACAGGAAGGAACAATGGCCTATTAGCCTTGAGAACTCTCGAAGGCGTAAACGTTAACGGTCTATGTCAAAAAATCACAAAGTCATTCAGACTAGAAACTTATTTATAGTAGATATGTGATGTGATCCAGGTATTCCCAAGTTATGCTCTGATACCAACTTCTGTCACACCCCAAACCTGGAAATCAGATTCACAGGAATCCCGACACCGAATTCGGTACCGACAGCCTTCGTAGTGCCCCATTCTCGGCTCCTAGCAAACATACGCCAGATTTTGATCCTAGAATCCTATAAGGAGGATTTTCAGAATGATTTTTTTTTTTTTTTTTGTAATGGAGCATAACTACAAGCATAACCAGGTCAGAAAATAATATCATCACATATCCATTATATCAAAAACTTTAAGTACAATGCGAAAAGGGAAATACAAGGTGATCAAAGGCTCCAAAATAGTCAGATGCACACTCCTGCCTCAGCGCTGCTGCTGTCTAATGCTACCTGCATGCAACGGTCGTGCATAAGCTTACAAAAGCTTAGAGGGTGGTGTAAGTGTTTACGTAAGGCAAGTGCCAAGTACATAATATCAGAGTAATGCAGAAATATGCGGTAAGTCCATGAATACAACCAACCATACCAATGCTATGTGATGCAAGGCATGAATGCTATCGGCCATACCAAGCCATGCGATGCGAGACATGAATGCTATCGGCCACACCGATGCAATGCGAGGCTTATATAGCCGAATGTCATATGCTAAAATATAATCCAAGCAAGTTGGTACTCATCAAGTACACATATCAGTACAGTTCCTCTCTGGATATCACCGGGGTCTAATACACTCACACTGACTGCCTCCTCCCTAGCTGCACAGCCAAGTAAGCGGAATAGACGTCACTATCCACCTAACCAGTAGTCTGCCAATACCTACCCAGCTCGTCGATAGCAGACTCATTTGTGAGCTGGTTAAACTCAGCCTAGCTTATAGCCCCCTCACTCAGGCAGATAAGGCCACACCCCCTTCCAACCGACCATGACACAGTGGGAGACATGGCCTACTGGTATTCGGCACTCGGGCGCTCATGTATCCACTCGGTCTAGACATTGGAGCATCTCCTGGTACCAAAGAGGTTACAGGACTTTAACCCAAGGACATCCTAAGTGCCTACAGTGTTAGAACCAAGTATTTTTGGTATCCAATACAGCCATCCACGATGTACCTATGGAGCCACGACCCTGATGTCGCTAGGGAGTGTAGTGATCAATTCATACATATGCGAGATGCATGAGTCACACCGTCAAATTATGCAGCAATCCAGTGCATACTGCCCGATCATGTGAGGCACTCTGTCTCATAACGAGTCCCGTAAATGGTCTGCCCAATGGTGTATGTTATGATCAGTCACTACTCATATATAGCATACATATGATGCGTATGGGCATGAGCCATGAGATTATACTAAGCATATTATAAAGTTATGGACTACTCTTATGATGCAAATGAGCCTAGACGGCCTACACACAACTAGTATGAGCCTATCAGTGGGCCCTAGGGAGAGTCGTAATGAGGACGTTTAACCAACATTACCTCACAATGTGGATGTCAAACCAACATTGCTCCCAAGGCATGGCCCGCCATAAAACATCATTACATAAGCCATGGGGAATCACACATTACAATGGACCCTAAGGACATCCTGTTGGGCCTCGACCCATGAGCCTTGGATACATTGAATGGGTCGTATCACATGAGCCTTATACTCATCAAATGGGCTGCATTAATGGGCCTCACCAACGAGCCTTATGTATATTGCAGTGGTCCATAATCCATGAGCCTTGAAATACATCACAATGGGCCTCATAGTATGGGCCTTACATTTATAGAAAAGTGGGCCTCAACAATGGCCTCATAAACCCCAAGGTGGACCTCAACAATGGGCTATAAATATGGGCTACAAATGCATCAAGATGGGCCTCCACGGATGGCCACAAGTACATCCATATGGGCACCATCACATGGGCCTTATATAAATTAATGGACCACACCAATGGGCCCTACATATACTTTAATTGGGCCATGCCAATGGGCCCCATGTATACATTAAATGGGCCACACCCTAAATATAAGTGTGATAATGATTTACACCATTAAAATTCCTAAGGCCTACCATAACATGTGTTTCCCAAAAAACTGATTCATAAATTAACATAGTGATAAATGGAGTGGAAACAATTATCAGCTTAATATACCATGGCCCTTTAGAAATTTTGAACGGTGGACGTCATTGTCCACTATTTTAAGTGGTGAGGTCCATATCCAGTGCATGTTTGGTTAGGATATAACACATGCCACATGGTCAGGGCCCACCATAACTTTAATTTTTCCATCAAATCTTATCATAAGGTCTTAAAGACCTGAATCAAAATAAATTTCATATTGATCCAAAACTTCTGTGACAACAAAAAAGCTTCAATTGGAAGATCCTTAAACCCCACTGCTTTTACTGTGTGGTCCACTTGATAGGAAGATTTAAGCCTCAAAATGAACTTCCAAATGGTTGGATGGATTGAATGGAAGGCATGCATCAAGATGGGCCCATATAGATGGACTCCATGAATACAACATACGGAGGGGGGGGGGGGGGGGGTCCCACTGTCCGCTGGACAATGTGTCTGAAACACATTCATCATAGTGGGCTCCCACCGTCCGCCTGGATGGTGGGCATAAAACACATACAACACTGTGGGTCCCACGTGGGGCCCACTATAATGTTTACATGCCATCCAACCCATTCATAAGGTCACGCAGACCTGGATGAAGAGAAAATACAAATTTCAGCTTGATCCAAAACTTCTGTGGGCTTAAAAAGGATTTCTATGGTAGAATTCAATCACTGCTGTTTCTCAAGGTGTGGGCCACCTGAGATCTGGATCAAGCTGATTTTTGGGGTGGGTCCACTTCAGAGAGTGGCCCACCTTGTGAACGGATTAGATGGAAAATAAACATAAAGGTGGGGCCCACGGCTGGAGCCATGGGGCCCTACTCGTACACCCACTGGTTAAACAGTGCAGGTGTTGCCTATGCCTTTGGTAGTAGCATCCCTGCTGCTTTCTCTTATTTTTTTGTTGAAAAGTTATTTTTCCACAATTTTTCACATGTGGGGTCCACCTATGATGGATCCACCAAGCCCAATGGCCTGTATGGCTCAAGACAAGCCAAACGAGTCCGATATTGCATATTTTTTTAGCGCATCAAATTGTCAGGATGGATTTCAATGACAAACACATTGTTTGCTATGCTATGGCCTGCCTGAGAGTCAGATTATCCTCATTTTTAGGCTCAACTCCTAAAATGAGTTGGGGAAGAGGATGGATGGCTTGGATTGAATACATACATCAAGGTGGGTCCTATACAAGTGGCCCATACAACCAAGCTAATACTTGCATATCTTTTTTTTTTTTCATCTCACGTCCAGACGATGGACTCTTCCTGGCATAATAAATCTTCTCAAGGTGGCCCTGCTTAGGTGGGACACTACGTGGTGGATAGTCTAGATACATCACTTATAAAGTGGGCCCCACCTATAGATGACTTGGAATAAATACATGTGTCATGGTGGGGTCCATCCGGGTGGGCCACTTGGCCTTATCATATGAAAGAAAAGAAAAAAATAAAATTAAAAGAGAGGGAGAGGGAGAGAGAGAGAGAGAGAGAGAGAGAGAGAGAGAGAGAGAGTGAGACACGCGTATGATGGAGGGACCCCGACACTATGGGCCCTCCGTTCCATAATCTACATCATAAATCAAACGGATCCCTTTACACATGGGTCCACCGAAATCGAAAATCAATGGTGGAGATCCTTTCTCCACCAATATGGATGGTCTAGATGACCTTTCTAATGTAAAGAAATAAACATCATGATGGGGTCCATGGAGAATGGCCCCATCATGGAACGATCATGATGATCCTAGTGGGCCATCGGCCACATCTTAGGGTCCCAAGTGAGATCCACACCATTGATCGGTAGGCCTCACTTGGCCCATTATCAAAACGAAATCTAAGCCTATAGAAGCACCCACCGTTCGATCTTCTCGGTCCGTTGGAAAGCCTATCTCCTTGTGCTTCACTCTAATGGAGAGGATGAGAAATGGATGGCTAGGATGGAGGTTTTGGGATGAGAAAGTGGGCCACACAAGGTCACTTCTCTCTTGGGAAAACCTTGGACGTGTGGGCTCTTAGTTACTTAGAAAATACTTAGAAAATGTGAAGAGAAAGAGAGATAGAAAGAGGTGGTTGTAAGGAGAAGTGATGGGAGATGGGTGATGGATGTGAGTGATGGGTGAGGTGATGTATTGGTTGACCTTTGGGTTTGATGATTGATGGGATTGATTTTACATGTTGTTGCAATGCGCAGTGTTTTTCCTCAAACTAAATGCGGGCCCACATCTCTTCTACTGGGTATCAGATCAGTGCGTGAGTTGCGGCGTTGGAACCGTGGTAACGGTGCGGTCACAATGATACAAGTCTCAGATTAAGCCTACCCAAATGTATAGGATACGACTTACGGTCGTGCGTAAACATCGATTACAGGTCGTAAATTGTCGAACTTCGACAGGAAGGATCGCGAGAGTCAACAGAACAGTACAGTCTAGGATACGGGTCTTATAATCGGGGTCTAAGTAGATAGTAGAGGAAAGAGTGTTTGCTATTGTGTGCTTGTAGATGTGGTGTCGTGTTCTATTTATACATGATAGTAGGATGGTCCTGGTCCTATAATCTTGGCACGATAAGGGGGATCCCCGGATTGTGGAGATATTTCCTATAATCTGATGATCGTGTATTGTATAATGCATATCTGCGGATGAAGTTATAGGCCACGACCAGTTATGACAACTTTCGTAATTGGTGTACACCATTACGCGTCGACTTAGCTCGGATCATCCTACCATAGAATAAAGGATGCGGTCTCTAAGTCCGAGCGGTATCCGACCCGACCCGTTAGGTCGGCTCCATTGTGGTCGGCAAGGCTTGTCATCCGGTCGGAGTATCAAAACCGTTCCGACCTTCACCTTGGCCGAAGACACCTGCTCGTTATCTTCATGTGATGCTCGTATCAGGTCGGACAGGTCTTGCCTCGGACGTCATGACAGTGGGTCGACTCAGACTAACATTTTGTCGTGGGCTCAGATCTCCCCATAACAGAAGCCCCTTACTCTTCAAGTCTGCTTGCAGACTCAGAGAGTACTCATGCAGGAGATCTCCCGCCCATTCTGCATTAATGATGGTTTTTGAATTCGAAGCGTCCCATCTTGAGATCATGCGCATACGAGTTGCTTTGGTGGACGCGTGGCGATGGTTACGATTCCGGACATCTTCCCAGCCTATGAGGGGTTGCCACACAGGTCTGAGGAGACATGTACATGAAGCTTCCTTTAATCAGGCATTGTTTCTCATGTCGACGCATGTTGTTTGATGTCAGAGTCGTACCGTCGATTGAGAACTCCCCCAACGAGGTGTGGCCACGTGTGCTTGAGGATCGGCTCGCGCCGATTCGGCTGCGGCCATTATAGCTTGCCATTAATGCAGAGATCCTACATAGCTTATATAAACCGCCTTCGGAGTCTTTCTCACTACGTGTATTATGAATTCGAGTTGATACCGGAGGAGGCGATTTCCGGTGAAGGCGATTCTGATCAACTTGAATTTCTCGGTGGGCGATTCTGACCGATCACACCTTTTCGGGAGAAGGCGAATTTCGGTAGTCATCCGATGAGTTCATTTTGTTGATCTTCGTCCTTTTCATAATTTCTTTCGACCTCGAAATGGTGCGTGAGTATGCTGAGGACTCCGAGCTGGGGAGTTCTGAAGATGGAAGTGGGGCTTCCAAAGGTCCCTTGGAAGCTGTACCACTATACCCTCGCCTCAGAGACAGAAGAAGACGGGTGCTAAGACCAAGCAATCTAACAAAAAGAAGGCCACCCAAGCCCACTAAGTCAGCACTGCGGAGGCCACTAAAATGCCCGCGAGTGGGCGGACCGTGAAAATAGTCCCGAGAGGTTCCGTTTTGTCGGAATCTCAGATAGATTGGATCCGTTAAGAATTTCAAATTTTGAACTCCATTCAGATAAGGGCCCCTGAGCCTATAGACATAGCTGGTGCTCCTGCTGAGGGGGAAGTCGCAATCTTCCTCTGCGCATTGCAGTGTGGGCTTGGCTCCCACTTCACCCCTTCATTCGGAAGGTTGCGGCTTACCTCGAGCTCGCCTCTGGAAAATTCACTCCCAATGCCTGGAGGGTGCTGATCTCCGCATTCATCATTTGGTGACAAGTCGGGAACCCTGAGCTGACCCCGGAAGTGCTGATGAGTTTGTACTTGGTCAAGCACGACAACAATGACCCATGGTACTACTTCGCGACCCGAAGCAGCAAGAGGTTGGGGCTGGTAATAAACCTACTGTCCTCCAATAAGGACTAAAAAAATAAATGGTTTTAGGCGGCAAGCGAGTGGGAGGCGCCAGCAGCAGAGCTCGAAACCTTAACAACACAGGTTCTGACCCGCTTCACAAAGCCAGGTCAGACTTTAACCAATATCTGTACCACTGCCCTTGTTTTCATTTATTTGAATCAAAGTAAAGCTCTCCGTTTCCTTTTGTAGGTTTTCAGAAGGGGCTGTCACTTCTTAACCCGGCCCAAAAGAACCGCATCGAGAAGGTTAGGGCGTGATCGGAGGGGCTTCGCTCCTGGACAGACTTGATCACAGCGGCCAATCTTCATTGGTCCAGACTTTATAAGTCACAGCCCTTGCCCACGTCTTTCAGTAAGTTGTCCCAATCTTCCTGATAAGCACAGTTTTGCCTACTTAGTCGCTAACACTGTCATTTCTCTCGCAGGCATGGCCAAGGCATTTGGCTCTCGGAAGAGGAAGGCGGCTCCGACAGCGGCAGAGTTGTTGAAGGATGCCCCCCGGGTGAAGATAACTCGGAAGAAGCAGGTTTCCCCTTGGAGGGAATTGGCTGCCACACTGGTCGCTGTAGCCCCCACTCCGAAGCTTGTTGGTTCGACACTTGCGGTGCTTGTTCACCCACAGACGTCAGGTGTAGCGCCAACTCCGGTGCTTCCCGATGCGGTCATGGCTCCTTCGGCTGCTCCGCTTCCGGTATTTTCCAATACAACCATGGCCCCTGTGGAGGCACCTTTCCGGATGCTTTTCGATCTGACCAGGGTCACGACAGTAGTTCCTTCCCTCGGTGCTTGCCTATACGGTCATGGACGTTGCCCCAGCAGTCATGAGCTCTATTCCTTCTGTCACCATTCCCCCCACCGCGGAGGCTCCTATCGCAGCCTTCGATCCCTCCATTGCTATCCCTTCTTCTTCTGAGCAGGAGGAGGCCATCAGAATGGCCAACAACATGCTTTCCCCCTTGAGGTTGGGGAAGGCCTCCGTGCTGAGGGTCAAAACTCAGCCGGTAGTAGGGTAGGGGCGGAGGCTGTGGTCTCGCCTTAGGTAGGGACGAGCAGCAGGAGGTTCGAGCCAGGTTATCATATGGCTTGTTTGGCTTCGTGGGCTGCCAAGCATGCCCCCGAGGAGGATATAGCTTGAACCCTCGGTTGGTCAGACAACTCCTTCCTGAATGATATAGCTTCCGTGTGTTACACGGTACGTCTCCGAGAGGACCTTTCCTTTCCTTCGCATTGTCATTGTATTCATTTCCTTAGGTACTGATTCTCATTTTTGTTCAGGCTGTCTCGAAGTTACTTTTGACTCGGGAGAGAGTACGGGAGTATGAGAGGAGGGAGATTAAGCTTGAGGCCCTCAATGCTGAAATGGCTGCCTTATGTGATGAATCCGTCCTCTTGAAGTCCGAGCAGAGCGAGCTGCGCCGACAGCTTTCGGATGAGAGGGCCAGAGGGAGTCGGCTGCAGGGGGTTGTGGTCAACCTTGAGGCCAGGGAGCTGTTACTGTAGGAGAGGGCGGACAACTTCAAAGCCCGTAATGATGCAACGATCGCCGACCTGACCCGCACTAGAGCTCACACGGATTCATTGGCTGAGGAGACCACTCAGCTAGGTAAGGCCTTAGAACGCACTAAAGTTGAGGCGGCTGAAGAGAAGACTTAAGCCATCGCTCAGGCTATGGAGGCTCAGCGAGCCAAGGATGAGGTCTCTCTGGCAGTGGCAGTTGCTGCCGTGATTGAGGACTTCAAGACCTCCAAAGAGAGCAACGCCAAAGTTACGAAGTTTTACAACTGCAGTTTCGATGCTTGTATAGAAGCAGTCCTGGGTTTATGCCCAGACCTCGATCTTGATCCTCTGCTACCCGAAGATCCTGAAGATGCCCTTGCCAAAGCCGTCTGCTCGGATCAAGCCCTCGACTCCCAGGCACCTCCACCCACATGAAGACTTAATTTTTTTTAAAAACGGTTGATGTATTTCTTAGCCCTCTAAGGAGGATGAATGAATATAAAACGCTTTTGATAATGGTGGTCCAACTAGGTTAATTCATCGTCACGTTGATTTGTTCTGAGATATTGCTAAGCTAACCTCTTTATGGGTAGGGCCTTTTCATTATTGTTTAGTTGGCTCTCCAAACCCCCTCGGCCCAAGTTTTAGTTCAGTCCGATCTTTTAGGGTACTCGGCTCATCACTTGTCCAGTGAGAACCTCCCATTCTGTCGTTATTAGGCTTTCTCTCTCAAGGGAATGCCTTGTTGAACCTTCATAGAATTAGGTTCCGACCCCCTCTTTAAAGGATCGGACCGTTAAGTTCGTGCCCGTATCGATAAGGCAATTGAGTAGATATTCGTGAAGTAGAATTGAAACTTTTATTAAAAGCCTTAAAGGCTAGTCGCTCGGAGGCGTACACTTTATTAGGAGCCTTAGAGGCTCGTTCATCATGGGTAGTAGATCTTTAGGTGTTTAACGTTCCAAGGATGAGGGAGCTGGCGGCCTTCGAGGTCTTCCAAGTGGTACGAGTCTGGTTTGGTAGATCTAACCACGCGATATGGTCCTTTCCAATTAGGTCCCATCGTCCCTGCTCCCGGTTTGGCCGTGTTCTGGAAGACCTGTCGAAGGACCAAATCTCCAGGACGAAATCGCCTAGCCTTGACTTTTGAATTGTAGATACATGCTACCTGTTGATGTCGAGCTGCTACTCAGAGCCTGGAGAGGTCTCGGACTTCTTCAAGCAAATCCAAGTTAGTAGCGATCAAGTCGGAGTTTCGACCCTCTTGGTAGTTCCTTACTCACGTAGTAGGGAGGCCGATCTCCAAGGGTACCATCGCCTCCGAGCCGTAGGAAAGAGAAAATGGGGTTTCCCCGGTCAAGGACTGGGGTGTGGTCTTATAGGCCTAAAGGACAAATGGGAGCTCCTCGGCCCAGTTGTCCTTGGCTTTCTCCAACTTCATTTTAAGATGGTGTTTGAAAACCTTGTTAACCGCTTCCACCTGTCCGCTGGATTGTGGGTGTCGAGGCGACGAATAAGTATTCACAATGCCGAGCTTTCGACACACGCCACAAAATTTATCATTATCGAACTGGTGGCCATTGTCAGATACAATTGTGTGCGGTATTCCGAACTGACAGATAATGTTCTTCCAAATGAAATTGACTACTTTCTGTTCGGTGATCTTTGTGACGGGTTTGGCCTTGACCCATTTGGTGAAGTAGTCGATTGATATGAGGGCAAACTTGACCTGTCCCTTCCCTGTAGGCAAGGGGTTGATGATGTCGATCCCCCATTGGGCGAATGACCAAGGTCCGCTCATGAGAGTCATTTCTTCCGTGGGTTGCCTCGGCACAGCTGCAAAATGTTGACATTTATCGCATCTTCAAACGAAATCCTTCAATTCTTGTTTAAGAGTTGGCCAGAAATACCCTTGATGGAGTATCTTCAAGGCTAGGGCACGACTGCCAGAATGGTTTTTGTAGATTCCCTCGTGAATCTCCTGAGGCATCTAAGGTAAGGCTGAGAATGTCCCTTCTTATACAACACTCCATCCAATATGACATACCGGGCCGCTCTGACCCTAAGTCGCCTTGCCTCTAGCTTGTCCGAGGGGATTTTGCCAGATAATAGATAATTAAAAATCGGGTCCATCCAACTTAGAATGGACTGAACGGGATTGACCTTCTCCGACTGGCCAATGCTCAGATGCTCAATGAATTCGATGGGAACAAACTGTGAGATCTTTCCTTCAGAGGCCGAGGCGAGTCTTGCTAGGGCATCATCCCATGAGTTCTCAGTTCTAGGGATTTACCAGATGGTACAACTCCAGAATTTCTCGATCAGTTTCCTCATCTCTTCGAGATAGGCGATCATTCTGACTTCTTTGGCTTCTTACTCTGAAGAGATGTTATTTACTACCAGCTGCGAATCGCAATGGACTTGCAGAGTCTAAACACTTAGGCTTGCTGCTAGCTTAAGTCCAGCTAACAATGCTTCATATTCCGCCTCGTTGTTAGAAGCTTTGAATCCAAGTCTGATTGCATATTGGATTATCGTTGAATCGGGTGCAACCAGGATGACACCGACCCTTGCTCCTTTGACGTTGGACGACCTGTCAACATAGAGGACCCATCCCAAATCTGACACTGCTTCTTGGTTGCTCAACGGGATGGGAGGTGTCATCTCGACTTCCTTACTGATTTGCTCGTCACTCAGAGTTGTGAATTCGACAATGAAGTCGGCTACAGCTTGACCCTTGATTGCTGCCCTAGGGCGGAATTGAATGTCTAACTCTTCATACTCAATAACCCATTTGGTCATCTAACCCGAAACCCTGGGTCTTTGGAGGACCTGCCTCAGAGGAGAGTCGGTCAACACAACTATGGAATGGGCCTGAAAGTACGACCGTAATCTTCTAGCTGAGACAACGAGGCAGAGCGCTAGTTTTTTCAAGGATTGGTATCTTGTCTCCGCTGGTACCATGACTTTACTCACATAGTATATGGGATATTATTTGTTTCCGACTTCTCTGATTAGGGTCGAGCTGACAGCTGAGGCCGAAATCGTGAGGTAGAGGAACAAGGGCTCCCCTTCTTCAGGCTTAGATAAGAGAGGAGGCGAACCCAAATACTGTTTCAATCGCTGAAAGGCTTGCTCGCATTCTGGTGTCCACTCCGCCCTCTTATGACCCTTCAGCTGCTGGAAGAAGGGAAGGCATTTATCTATAGCCCTGGATATGAATCGTCCGAGCACTGCAACTCTTTTCATGAGACATTGTATTTCTTTAATGGTTCGAGGTGAGTTCATGTCGAGGAGAACCTTAATCTTATCTGGGTTGGCCTTGATACCTCGCTGACTAACTTGAAAACCAAGAAACTTCCCTGATTCAACTCCGAACGCGCACTTAGCAAGATTCAACTTCATCTGGTACTCTCGGAGGATGTTGAACATTTCTCCAAGGTCGGTAAGGTGGTCGGAGGCTCTAGTACTTTTCACTAACATGTCGTCAACGTACACTTTCATGGTGCACCCAATCTGTCTGGCGAACATCTGATTTACTAGCCTCTGATATTTTTTCCAGCATTTTTTAGGCCGAATGGCATGACCCGGTAACAGTAGAGCCCTTTGTTTGTGACAAAGGTAGTCTTCTGCCTGTCTGGGGGATACATAGCGATCTAGTTGTACCCAGAATAGGCGTCTAAAAATGAGGGTAACTCTTGTCTGGCCGTGCTGTCCACCAATTGATCGATCCAAGGTAACGGGAAGCTGTCCTTGGGGCATGGCTTATTCAGATCTGAATAATCTACACAGACCCGCCACTTCCCATTGGATTTCCTGACGATCACGACATTTGCTATCCAGTCAGGATAATACACTTCTTCTATGAAACCTGCGTCGAGTAGGACAGAGACCTCCTCGGCAATGGATTCATATCATTCGGCATTGAACGACCTTCTTTTTTACTTTACTGGCTTATGATCCGGATCCACATTCAATATATGAACCAGCACGTCAGGAGAGATCCCTAGAATATCTACGTGTGACCATGCGAAGACATCTCGGTGCTGCTTCAAGAAGGCTAACAACGCCGTCCTCTGCTCGGAATTCAACGATGACCCGAGCTGAATATTTTTACTCGGGTCTGATTCATCGAGGGAAACTTTTTCTAGATCTTTGACTGATGAGCTTCTTGTCGGTCCTCGGGGGTCCAAGGCGTCCACGACGAGCGCCTGCTTAGCGACTCCTTTTCTAACTGCTATCGCATAACACCTTCGGGCCTCGCGTTGGTCACCACAGAGATAGCCGATCCTACCTTCAGCTGAAAAATTCATCATCAAATGGTAAGTTGAGACGACTGCCCTCATCGCGTTGAGGGAGGGTCGGCCCAAGATCACATTGTGCATAGAAGGAACATTGATAATAAAAAAGTCCACCAGGAGTGTGACTTAATGTTGCCCTTCTCCTGTTGTTTCTGGGAGGAAAATGGCTCCTTCAGAGATTACTCTCTCTCCAGCGAAGTCGTGTAGGGGAGTCTTCATGGGTCGGAGTCGTGATCGTGGAATTTCCATCTTTTCGAATGCATTGGAGTACATTACATCGGCCGAACTTTCGGTGTCGACCAGAATACGATACACCTTGTGATTTGCTATGATCATTATGACCACTAGTGCGTCATCATATGGATGTTGGATCCCGCGTGCGTCATCTTCCGTGAAAGTCAGACTGCATGGAGTGACTCAGAGTTCCTTACTGGGACGCACCGTCAGGTGAACATGGTGTTCCAGCTCGGATCTCCGGGAATGAGCTTTTCGAGCCCTATTTGAATCCCCTCCCCCAGCTGAGCCCCTAAAGATGGTACGAATTTTAACTGGTTCTTCTGGGGGGTTGTTCGGTGGTTCTTGCGGTCGTTCCTCTCTCCGAACGAACTTCTCTTTTTTGGTGTATTGATGTAGGTGTCCCTTGCCGATGAGGGATTTAATCTCGTCTTTTAGGTCCATACAATCGTCCGTGTTGTGACCGTGATTCCTGTGAAAGCGGCAGAATTTCTGCTTGTCCCGATGCTCTGGGTCAACCCTCATGCAAACTGGCTAGTTAAGTAGCTTGTCTCCTCAGATATACAGTAGAATTTGCTTCTGGCTTGCGGCTCGGCCGGTAATTGTGAGAAGTGCGGTCGTCCGCCCCTTTGCTATTTAGCTGAGACTCTTTGTTCCTAGGCATCTTTCCTTTGTTTGTCGGGTCAGCTACTTGCGTACCTTTACGAGCATTAGTGAGCTCCTCAGCATTGGTATACTTCTGAGCCTTCGCCATGAAGTCTGTTAGAGTTCTCGGCGGATTCTTTTTGATGGAGAAAGCGAATTTTCCTTCCTTTAGTCCACTTAGAATGGCAGCAAGAGCCATCTTGTCATCATAGTTTTCAACCTGCAATGTTTCCTTATTAAAACGAGCGATGTAGTCTTTCAATGATTCTTTCGGAGCTTGCTTGATGGTGAGCAGGTGAGTGTTGGGTTTTCGACTTCTCTTACCACTTATGAATTGCTTAAGGAATAGTCAACTTAATTCTGTGAAAGGGCCCACGGAGTTTGGTTTAAGCTGACGATACCAAATTCGAGCAGACCCTATAAGGGTGATGGAAAACCCTCTACACATCATTGCGTCCGTTGCAGTCTGGATTTGCATCCACAATCGGTAGGCTTCTAGATGTTTGGATGGGCCCCCAGATCTCAAATACTGGATGACAGGAGGCATTCGAAACCTCTACGACATCACCTTAGCCATGATGGCGGAAGTGAAGGGAGGCTCGGTCTCTTCCATCATTGCTTGGATTGTAGTAGGAACTGTCGATTGTTGTTACTTTTTCTCTAATGTCAAGAACTTGTTGTTAAGTTTCGCAAATCGTGCCTCCCAAGGATCTTTATTTTCAGTGATGACCTCTGGGGCATCCTCGATCTCCGAAGTTCTTCTTTCTCTCCTCCTTTCTAATTGATGGCGAAGATCCGTGGGTGCCAGAGCGGAGGTGGTTGAATGGATGGTAGTAGGGGCTTGAGTAGTGGCATTCCGCGCGGATCCTTCAGCACGCGCCACAGGATAATTTTGACCCGAACGCGGTACCCCTGAATGCTGAGGAGCTTCAGGTCTCACACTCCTCGGCACAGAGCGAGTCTCCACGAACAAACCCACCGGTTCGAGAACGGAGTTTTCCTGAATCGGGCGTGACTGTGGCTCCCTCTGCTGTTTCATTCTATTTATCTCGTCGCGCAGGGCCTGGATTTCATTCTGCATAGCGCGATATTTACTCGACCGATTGTGAGAACGTTGGGAAGGCCCTGGTGCGAATTTGGCGTGAAGTGGCGATGATGATCAAGTTTGTTCGCTCGGTTCTAGTTCCAGAACTGCAGCCTTCTTTTTCCTCGCCATTGCTTAGAAGAAGGAAAATGAGAACATGACTTTTAGTCTCTGATTTCCACAGATGACGCCAAAAAATGTTGATGTCCAAATCTGGTCGGCCCTCCCTCCACGTCTTCTTCACCTCAACATATCGCTCCTGGAACCTGCACCAAGGTAGCCCTGGCTAAGCCGGGGGACCCTTCGATGCCTAAGTCAGGTTAAGGGAATTGGGGTCTAAGTAGATAGAAGAGGAGAGAGTGTTTACTATTGCGTTCCTGTATATGTGGTGTCGTGTCACGCCCCAAACCCAGAAATCGAATTCACAGGAATTTCGATTGCCGAAGCCAGTGCCGACAGCCTCCGTAATGTCCCATTCTCAGCTCCCAGCGCAGCATATGCCAGATTCTGATCCTGGGATCCTACAAGGAGGATTCTCCAACGTACATTTATCTTGTAATAAGCATAACCATAAGTTTACCCAAATCATAAAGGCAACATCATCATCACATATCCACTAATATAAATAGTTTAATACAATTCTGGAAGGGAAAATACATATGTATGAAAATCAAAGCTCCTGAAAATCGCTGCATGCTCCAAGCTCAACGCTACTACAACCTAACACCACCTGCACGCATCTATCGTGCATAAGCTTACAAAAGCTTAGAGGGTGGTGTAAGTGTGTGTAAGGTAAGTGTCAGATATACAATAAAGCTCATAAATCATACATCATCGGGATAAGCTGAAATACTGACAAGATCATGAATCATACGATATCAGAGTGATGCGGAAATATGCGGTAAGTCTATGAATACAATCAGCTGTACCAAAGCTATGTTATGCAAGACATGAATGCTATCGGCCATACCAAGGCCATGCAATGTAAAACTTAATCAGACCATAACAGATGTTAAGGATACAATGCAATATGCAAATCCAGACGAGCCATAAATATCATCAATCTCATCTAGGTCATATAAGTGCAAAACATCGTAACCCATAATACTAAGTACAGCGGATGCAATGTAATATGAGGTGTGAATGAAAGGACCATACTGAAATGTGAAGTCGGGATGATAGTACGTAGTATCGCAGGTTACGGGGTCCATCACAAGGGAATTCTATCCAAACTAGTCCCATACCTAAATTTGGATAGTCAGAAACAATGTGGTAAACTCCTGATCTCAGGTTAGTCGCGCGCCCCAACCGAAATCTTGGCCATTACGAAGGTACACATAACAAATAGTTGTGCACTGCCAGCCCGAGTGGATAGTGAATGGATGGATGAATGAGTATGCAACTCCTACTCAGTAGCCTGCCAACCGCTGGTAGCTCGCCTAGGCCTCAACCCCGTCCATATCACACCCGCCCACATCAGCGTTTGACCACGTGCGCCCACCCACATGTACAATAGTGATGGGGTATCATAATATCATGTCAGTCCTCATATCAAGTCCATATATCAGTACAGTTCCTCTCTGAGAAATCACCGGGGTCTATTACACTCCACACTGACTGCTGCCTCCCTAGATGCACAGCCTAGCGAGTGGAAGAGACCTCACTATCCACCTAGCCAGCAGTCTGCCAATACCTACCTGGCCCGTCGATAGTGGACCCATTTACGAGCTGGTCACACTCAGCCTAGCTTATAGCCCTCTCACTCGGGCGGATAAGGCCACACCCCCTCCCAACCGACTACGACACAGTGGGAGACATAACCTCATGGTATAGGCACCGACGCTCATATTCCACTCGGTCTAAAGGTTGGAGCATCTCCTGGTACCAAGGAGGTTCTGAAATTTTCACCCAAGGACATCCTACGTGCCCATATTGCTAGAACCAAGCATTTTCGATGTCCCATCTGGCCATCCACGATGTGCCTATGGAGGCCACGACCCTGATATCGCTAGGGCGTAATGATCAAGTCACATATATGCGAGATGCATGAGTCACACTAACCAGTCATGGAACGATCCTATGTGTATTGCACGAAATGTGGGGCACTTCGTCTCATAAGGAGTCCCATAAATGGTCTGTCCAATGGTGTATGCTATGATCAAATATTTCTCATATCAAGCATACATATGATGCGTATGGGCATGAATCATGGAGTCATACTAAGCATTTTATATGGTGATAAACTATCCTCACAAAGAAGACGGGCCTTGATGGCCTACACACAACAAGTATGGGCTTATCAATGGGCCCTAGGGAGAGTTATAATGTAGACATTTAACCAACATTATTCTTATAATGTGGACGTCAAACCAACATTGCTCCAAGACACAGCCTGCCATAAACATCATTGCCTACATTATAGTGAAATCACACATTACATCGGGTGCACATTCCTCGCCTTAAGCCGCATGTACACCACATCGAGCCTAGCCATGCAGGCCACAAATACCTCAAGATGGGCCTCTTCACATGGGTTGAAAAATATAACAAATGGGTCACAACGCATGAGCCAGAAACACATCATAATGGGCCTTAACCCATGGGCCCTGATATGTCACAATGGGCCTTAACCCATGGGCCTTAGAATCCATCAAAATAGGCCTAATCACATGGGCCTTATATGTATCAAATGGGTCTCAACAGACGGCCACAAATGAATTGAGGTAGGCCTCATATATATACCAAGGTAAGCCTCAATGGATGGCTACAAATAAATCAAGATGGGCCTCATATATATACCAAGGTGAGCCACATTAATGGGCCGCACCAATGGGCCTTATGTTCAATGCAATGGGCCATAACCCATGGGGCTTTGAATACATCACAATGGGCCTCAACCCATGAGCCCTAATACATCACAATGGGCCTCAACCCATGGGCCCTAACCTATCGCAATGGGCTTCATCAAATGGGACGTAAATGCATCACCATGGGCCTCATATGTGGCCCTCGTATACAACAAGTGGGCCACACCGATTGGGCCTCGTATGCATCAAATGCCATGTGTCTGGGCCTAACAATACAAACAGGTGGACCCCGGACATGGGCCGAAAATACATCATAATGAGCCTTAACTCGTGGGCTGCATATACATTGTCATAAGCCTTAGCACAAGGGCCATAAATACATCTCATCAGGCTACTTCCACGGGCCTTACATACATAACAGGCGGGCCCTACACATGGGCCTCAAATACATACAACTGGTAGGCCTATAAAACATATACATCAGCAGGGATCCGCATCCAGGGATGGACGACCTAGATATACAAATCGTACATACAAGGTGGACCACACGTGCCATCAAGGTAGGGCCCACCATAACGTTATTCTCCATCCAATCAGGTCATAAGGTCACAAAGACCTGGATTAAGAGGAAAAGGACAGATATTATATTGATCCAGAACTTCTCTGATCTAAAAGGATTTCAATGGTGAACGTTCAATCTCCACTGATTTCTACAGTGTGGTCCACTTGATAAATCTCATCAACTGGGTGGATGGTTTAGATGTAACACGGATATCAGCGGGTCCATGTAATGGACGACTGAGATAAAACACACATATATTAAAGTGGGCCCCACCATCCAGTACGTATTGGAAGGTATAAACATGACCCATTCATCAAGGAAGGCCCCACACAGCATGTGGGGTCCATGCAGATGGGCGGTGTGGATCAACCCACACAACTTACTGATGGCATCACAGCAGGCGGGTCCCATCTTTATGGCGGTATAGATGAAGCATATGTGCCACGTGGGTCCTGCACGGATGGACGACACAGATAAAACACTCATAAATCATGGTGTCACAGCACCGTCCAAATGTCTAGACGGCGTAGACACAGTACAAACAAGGTGGGCCCCACCCGTCTGGCATATGGACAGTGTGGATAACACATATATATTATATATCCATATATATAAATATATATTATAATATAATATAATATAACATGATATAATATGATATATTATAATATAATATAATATACACATATCTATATAGCCCACTGTCCAGAATGTAATATGAGATATTATAATATAATATACACATGTAAAATGCCCACCATCCAGATGAACGGTGTTGATTTTACATCATGATCAGCACCTATGTGCACATACATACATCTCAGAAGGCCTACATAGCACCGTCCTGATGGACGGTGCAAATGGCACATACACATCATGGAGGGCCCCACGTGGACTACATGGATGCAAGTCACATACATCAAATATGGCCCATGCCCTGCACGTTCAACACATGCAGGGTGGCCCTATGGATGGACGGTTTGTACATAACAGGCCTCATGATCAGACCCTACAGAATATGACGTCAACACAGTGGCTATATAGCGGCTATACACTAGCCTATTCATTTCAATGGGGTGGGTCCCACGTGGGGCCCACCAATCTGTAGTTTACAAATCCAACCCATCTCTTATGTGTGTCCCAGTAGATTAAGGGGTTAGGCCAAGTTTCAGGTGCATCCAAACCTCAGGTGGACCCAGAAAATGCTTTTATATGATTTAACATACCTTCACATGATTGAAGATGGTGTGGGCCACTTGAGAACTGTAAACGATTGATATTTTGGAGGATCCCGTTACCCAAAGGGGACTCATCAAATGCAAGGTGTGGATGTTTAGCATACATCATGGTGGGGCCTATAGTGGGGCCCACGGTCCAGACCGTTAGAAGCAGCAAGACACTGCTCGCTGCAGCGTCCTCTGGACGCTGGTAGCAGCAGCGTCATTCCTTTGTTTTTTTTTTTTTTAAAAATTTCCTAAGGAATTTCATAGGTGGGGCCCTCATAAAAAAAATCCAATCCGGCCATTTGATTCTATGGCCCAAGATTGACCAAATGAGACCAACATGCAATGTGTTTTTGGCGTATAGAAGGATCAAGGTGGGTTTTAACAGTAATACCATTGTTTCCTATGGTATGGCCCGCCCGAGAATCAGATCGGTCTCAAATTTCAGCTCAACGCCTAAAATGATATGGGAAATAGGGTAGACGGCTTGGATTGTAAACATACATTAAAGTGGGGCCTGCATGAGTGGTCCACCTAAGTCTCTTGAACCAGGTTAATATTTGTGTGGCTAGCACGTCAGTGCACCACCGCCAGTTCACGCTTCACTTTCAGGTAATGTCCAGCGTCTCTGGACGCTGGACACTCTGTATATAATACATGCAGCATGGTGGGTCCGACATGAACATGGCCCACCTATTGGATCGACATGATATTTATGTTTTCCCATCACCATTAAGTAGGGCCCATTTGTCTTGGATAGCCATGGGGCCCATTTGATGAACGGCTTAGATATCATATACATCAAGGGGGGGTACATCCGGATGGGCCACATGGCCACATCATCAGACCAAAATATTGAAAGAGAGAGGGAGAAAATAGAGAGAAGGAAGCACCCACCTTAGGATCTTATCTTCTTCTTCCGCCTATAGCCTCTAGAGCTCCAATGGATAGACTTCAACGGTTGAGATCGGTCATGGAGGGTGGGATTGGATGGTAGGAAGGTGGGCCACACTAGTTTTTCTCCCATGGAATTACATGGATGGTTCCATGCTTGGAAAAAATGAGAGAGAGAGATGATGGGAGGGAAGTGATGGTGAGTGATGGATAGGTGTACTTGACATGTAAGGGAGAGTTGACTTTAAGTAAGGTGATGTAAAAGAGGGATGGGTTGGGTTACTTTGTACTTGATTGATTTGATTTGATGGGTGGTAGAGATTCTCTCGGGATTACAACGCGCGGTGTTTTTCTTGAACTGAACGCAGGTCTGCATCTCCTTGTCATGGTATGGGATCAGTGAGCGAGTCGAGGCGTTGGAACCACGGCGACGGTGCGGTTGCAATGGTACAAGTCTCGGATCGAACCGACTCAGATATACAGGATACGACTTAGGGTCAAGCGCGAACGTCGATCATCGGTCATAGGTTGCCAGAATTTGACTAGGAGGATCGCGGGAGTTGACGGAACAGTATGGACTAGGATACGGGTCTTACATGTCGTGTTCTATTTATACATGATAGTAGGATGGTCCTGGTCCGACAATCTCAGCACGATCAGGGGGATTCCCGGATCGTGGAGATATTTCTCATAATCTGATGATCGTGTATTGTATAATGAGTATCTGTGGACAAAGTTATAGGCCACGACCAGTTATGGCAACTTCCGCATTTGGCGTACGCCATTACGCGTCCACTCGGCTCGGCTCATCCGACCATAGAATAAAGGACGCGGTCTCTACGTCCGAGCGGTATCCGACCCGACCCGTTAGGTCGGTTCCATTGTGGTCGACAAGGCCAGTCATCCGGTCGGAGTATCAGAACCGTTCCAACCTGTACCTTGGCCGAAGACGCCTGCTCATTATTTTCATGTGATGCTCGTATCAGGTCGGACGGGTCTTGCCTCGGACGTCATGGCAGTGGGTCGGCTCAGACTGGCGTTTTGTCGTGGGCTCGGATCTCTCCATAACATCTATTATGTACTTTTTTTTTTGTGTAAAATTACTCAAAATAAAAGAATATTAAAATTATACAAAAAGGTGAAAAAAAATATGCAACTTACTTGAGAAAACAACTTTTGACCATTGCCCCTTTCCCTTGACAATAAATATACGTGATGTAGATGGCATTCAAGAATACAGCTCAATCTGGAAAATACAATTATCAGAAAAGAGAAAAAGGGAGCATGATAGACATTTCAAATTAGAACGATTAGATAAGTTATCAATGCTGCCATGACCTGTTTGGATAACTTTTTAATAGTATTGCTTTATATAAATTCTATTCAAATACTATTAAATAGTCATCAAAGTGTGGTCCACCTGAGATTTAGATGTGCCTCATTTTTGGGATCAAGCCCTAAATTGATCTGGAAATGTGCAAATGATGATGGGGCTGACAGAGCACAGACCACTAGCTAAACCGCGCAAATGGAAGCCTTTTTAATGGAGCCACCTGATTAATGGTAGTGTCACTATCTATATAGACTTTAGGAAAGTTTCAATGGAGAGTTTCTAATGGCATGGACGACTTTAGTTCTCGCTCTACATCATTTTTGGGCTCATTTCCAAAAATAGGCCGGAGAAACTGATGGACAGAGTGAACCACAAATGTAAATCACGGTGGGCCCACGGAGGTTTTCTTTCTAAAGCTACAACAAATTGGACTTGTATTGGAAATGTCCACAATACACATGCGGCTTCGGTGAATTTGGGCATCCACTGAGGTCATGGTGCCCACCATGATGTATTTGTGTTGTATCCACGCCGTCCATCTGTTTCACCATATCAATTTAGGTATATGACCAAAAATCACAGTAGATCAAAATCCCAAGTGGAACATGCCAGAGGAAATAGTGCTTGATGAATGATCACCTTTAAATTCTTGGAAACTAAACCCTGGAAGAAGTAATGACTATTTTTGTCATTCGCCATGCCTAACTCGATACCTAGATACAAAAGGCATTGGGGTAGCTAAACTCTTATTGGATCTAGGTCCGGGTCTAGCCTAAAACTCTACTGGATCCGGTCCGGGTCTTCAAAACTAGATTTGGAACTGGCAAGAACCGAACTCGGTTAGATAGGTGTATTGGAAGCTACTTCTTGGACACAGCCCTGGAAGAAGTAATGACTATTTTTGTCATGCCCCATGCCTAACTTGATACCTAGATCCAAAAGGCATCGGGGTACCTAAACTCTTATTGGTTCCAGGTCCGGGTCTAGCCAAACTTTACTGGATCCAGGTCAGATAAAATTTTGTTTATAATATACTTTTTCGTAATAGGTTCAGTACCCTTTTCTAGACCTTTGAGAAATTGGATCAGATTTGGGGTCTATCAAGTCCATGTGATGGATACATGGACCCGGGTCTAAGTCAGGTCCACTTTTAAAGTACCACCATATATATTCAATATGCATTTTGATGATGATTCAACCTGATCGCTCAGTCCCCCATTCCCTAAAACATTGTTTCTCATTTTCTTAGAAGACAATTATTTGACAGATTGTGTTATGTTGGGATGGATGTGTGGGAAGACCCACGACAAATAAAGAATGAGGTAATCCGGAGAAGCCTAGGAGTTAGTACCAATAACAGATAAATTGTGGAAAATAATAGATAAATTGTAGAAGAAAACACATCGAGATGCTTCACTCACGTGGAACAAAGGCAAGAGATGGATCTAATAAGGAGAAGGAAACATTGTCACATTGTGCTTCTGGCATGCCATCACCAAGTACCTACCACCTACTAAAAAAGGGCCCCACATACATGGCTTATAACTTTGATCATTGAGTGAAGCATGTCACGTCACATTGGATCAATAAAAAACCAATTCAAGAAACCCATTTTTTTCTCAATAACCTTTTGTTCTAGCGAAAAAACCAATTCAAGAAACCCATTTTTTCTCATTAACTTTTTGTTCTAGCAAACATCCAAACTATCCATAAAAAACATCTTAGAATTAAAACAAAAAATAAAAAAGAAGATCAAGAATCACTGATTCCCACAAGTCTATGGAATCAGTTTTTCAAAATTGGAAAGTTCCTAGACACGAATAGAGAATCCAAAACCAACATAATCTCTTAACTTAAAACTCCAAAACGAAGGAAAATTAGATAGAATTGAAAATTGCAAACTTACAAAATGTTAAGGACTACAACTAAAAAATGGCCTCATTTCTGCTTCAAAAATTCAAAGTCCATAGAGTTAGACTGGGAGCTTTCCCATTTTTTTACCTTCCTTTTGACACAGTAGTTGGGCTTAAACGTGAGACACCAATGTTGACACATGCTGTCTACCGTTGAACTATGGACTCAAAACACTTGTGATATTCTGTCCAGTAGAATTCAAAGCAAAGTCAAGTTATTTTGGGTAATTCTGCTATTCGATGTTTTGGCGTGCAGAAACAAAGAGCAGTCTCCATTGTTGCCGCTCAGATTCTAAGAAGATGGGGACTTGAAATAGCACCATTCAACTGATAAAAAAGAATGCGTACGTCTCAAAGTAACACAACATGGATTGGTCAACCAGAGATGAGAAAAGGGTCAAGATTTCAAGATGTCTAAAATTCATCTTGCCAATTGGGCGTGTGAGAAATCTGAACTCCACAAACTTGATTTGATAGAAAAGGAAGAAGAATACACATCTCAACCTCCTTTCCCATACAAACGTGTCATATATAGAAAATCCTGCAGCAACCATAAAACACTAAATTCCAAACCAATGAAAACCATCAATTGGTAAAAAAGTTTACAATAACAACCCTATCAAGAAAGCATCACCCAGGATATCTTCCCCACAGGAGAAAGCATTCAAGAACATGATACTCTAATGCTACTGAAGATGAAAATATAAATGCATTTCATAACAACCCAATATACAATTTGAAAGAGCGGCTAAAAGTTGTTTAAATATGGGACACCAGTCTGACAAACATAGCTGAAGGAAGTTTGAGAAGATTGAGACTCCAAGATGACTCGACAAGCTTTCCAATACGATCATTGAGTCTTGGATAAAACTGAGTTTATGCTGGACTAGACTTGAAATTTGAATGAGTTGATGTGTCAGACTCAACAAGCTCTAAAAGTATAAAGCATGTTGTGCACCGTAACTAAGAACTTAATGGCCAGTTGAAGATAATTTAATAAACTCAATCACTAAACTATCTCAAATGAGAAAAAATCACCATTTCAAATCCGTCAAGGGTTATATAACATTAAGTACTTGGATCACTAAACACGAGTAATAGCATATTCTTGGTTCAGATAACTAGAAACTGACCGTTCACATTAGAGGTTTAGATCAATAAACATAGGTCCATCATTGAAAAGGTTACACCACTAATTAAGAGTCTAATTATATGAAATATTAGGATCATAGAAAACTCACCTAATCATATGAAGGTTTAGATTACTAAATATGATGCCATTCATATGAAGGTTTTAAAAACTGAAAACGAGCTGACTGTGGATGATGACCCATGTACCAAGTCAATAAGTCACCCAAATAGAAAAAAACACAATTCTAAAATAAGCGACTACAAAGTTGATAGTAATTAAAAAATTCCTAAACACATCACATTTGATCATGAAAGGCCAAAATATGCTAGAATCCGCCTCTAAAATTTTTTATTGCATGTGGCATCCACCAAGGGTTGTAAAATATGAATATATTAGATTGCTAAACACCATCCTTCGATTATCAATAGGTTGAGGTTAATGAAACGTCCTAAACCGTAAGAAGAATAAGGACGACTAAACATAACATAGACCCAATCAAATGATTGGTTTTGAACATGGAATAAGGCCCAATCATATGGATGGTTTCAGTCACTGAAAAGTACTCCATGGCCATATTTCTGCTCTCATAAAGATTTTTTTCCCTTCGTTTTTGCATGTGGCATCAAGTAAGGGTTGTAAAACACTTGCTTGGAATGTTGGACATAGGCCTTAGCATATGAAATTGATTTCGATCACAGAAAATGGCCCCAGATCACTAAAACAATACAAATAATATAAAGGGATCGGATCATTAAGCAAACCAACTTTGGATAACCGAGCTAGGTTGTTATATTATCTATATTTTTTTAAAGGTTTTTTAGGTTATAGCTATATGTTTATAATTAGATCATAGGACAAAATGCACTTTGTTTTCTAAGGAATCCTTTTTTTTTTTTTCTTTTGCATGTTCCCAATGAAATTTGTTTCTTTTTCATCTAGTTTTGATAGGCACCGGTTTATGACAACTATTCTTTTATGCTTAGTATATTTCCAAAAGAACTTAATTAGGTTTTTCTTTTGTCCCATGCCTATCTATTATTTTAATGACACCATTTATTTTATTTTATTTTAAATGTGAGTGTGTGTTTTCAGCTTCTTTGCATTCTAGCGTTTTGTTAGACTTATTAGAGAGAGTGTTGAAGCTTGTTGGTTTCCATCATATCCATCAGGGTTTTAATTCATCTACGAGTCAGAATTTTCTTAACACATTTATTGTAATGAACTAATCATGAAATTATTGTTTTGAATTTTAGGGATCTTATTTTATTATATTGGCGGTTGATTTGTGGAAACTCTATTATTCCCTTTTACTTGTAATACCATGCAGTTACCATTTGTGACAGTTCAATATATGTATTTGCTCTTTTTTTTTTTTTTTACTTGTCCATCATGTTTTTTGTCTCTACTTGTTTCGATGGTTTGCTAGTTTTAGTCAACTACTTTGAAGATACATTAGTTGAATTATGTGAATAGATTTTTATTTCTATGAAGGGGAATAATTTCTATGATAATGTTACATTCAATTATCCAACTAGTGGTACTTGTACATTATGAGTTAATTTTTTATGTTACATTAGATTAAATCATTCAATTAGTTGAGGTGATTCGGTGGCCTTTGGGGGATGTAGATGGCGACTTCTCTTTTTAGTGGCTTTAGTACAATAGTCGGCTACATGGTTTTTTTTTTTTTTTTTTTTTTTTGATCTAGTCTATCGAATATCATGTGGATATTTCTAATGGTGCAAACTGTTTGCATAATTTGGTCCAATTTGAATGGTCCATCGTTGATATGAGCGGGGTCATTTTATTAAATTCAAACCATTCTCGTAGTTGGCCTATATTTAGCGATCCAAATTGTCAACATGGTTGCAATCTTTTACAATAATCCAAATCGTTTATAGGATTTAGTGTGTTTTTATTGATCCGAGCCTCTAATATGAATGGGTCATTTAAGTGTATTGAAACCTTTGCCATGCTTGGGCCATTTTAGTCAATTCAAGCCAAGGCTCATTGGATGATCCGAATGCTTCATATTTTTGGATTGGCTTTTAATGATCCAGATTCTTCATATGATCAAGGCTATTTTTAATGACCCAAGCCAATGGATATACAAAGTTGATCCTTAGTTATAGGGTCCTTCTAACTATGTGCTTACATTTTGAAAGAGACACTTCCCTGCCCTCTGCACCTAAATTTTTGTCCCACTCTGCTTCATAACGGATGTACGGGGTGAATTTCTCACAAAAATCACGGTGGACCTACTAATCTTGGTTAATGCACAAGCAAGAAGCTTCCAACAGTCGAGTTTACTTTTCATTTCTTGCTCCACGTGTCATGTAGTTATTGGCTAAAGAGAGAATGTGGTTAGTGATTAGAACTGAAGCCTAGGATTTTGGATACCCTAGCAATGTTTCCCAATCATTTCCTTTGGATTGGGAAACTATTTGTTTATGTATTAAGTAAGATTAGGAAACTAATTGATATTCTAAGGCTCATATGGCACAATCCAAGCATATTTTTGATAGCTTGTGGTGGTTGGATTGATATGCCACTAATGTCAACCATGAATATGCCGAGGTTTATGATTGTTGAGGTCAAAATCTGGACCACCCTCCAATCAATGCTGCGAACCTCAAATGGACCTTGGTCCTACATAAAAAGGTGAGCAAAGGAGACCCTGACTTAAACAGAGAACCCTCCGATGCCTAAGTCAGGTTAGGGAATCTGGGTCTGAGTTGCATAATGTAGAGAGAGGGTGTGAGTTATTGCGTACGTGTTGCAATGGGGTCCCCTGGTATTTATACTTGTGGATTGTGGGGATCATGTTCGTCAATCTTGACATGATCTACTCAATCAAGCGGATATTGCAATCGTGGAGATACTTTACAATCTTTGGATCGTGTAGCGCATCATGTCTTAATGGAGCGTATCTCCAGGCATGATCTTCGGCCACATCCACATTCGGACTAGTTTCCCAACTCGGTACTCGAAATATCTTCATCCAGGCTCGGACTTCGTCCTATCCGAGTTCGCGGCTGAGCACTAGTAGTTGAGATTCATAGCCAAGTCATAGGGTTTGGAGTCTGTTGATGAAGACGAGGACGAGGATGAGAGCTCGACTTGGCCAGCCTTCTTCGGATGAGGATGAGGATGAGGACGAGAGCTCGACTCGACCAACCTTCTTCGAACGAGGATGAGGACGAGAACTCAACTCGGCCAATCTTCTTCGGATGAGGATGTGGACGAGGACGAGAAGTCATCTTGGCTGGCCTAGAGTCATAGTTTAGAGGTCTGCTCGTGCCCGGCGTGATGTTCTCCTTCCGAGCCCCTATTAATTGGTTCGGATGGCTTGAGCCGATCCTGGTTGACCCTGTTCAGATTTCCCCATAACAAAAGCCCCCTACTCTCTTAGTCCGAGCTCAGACTTAGAGAGTAAATGCCTGGGGAAACGGGGTGACGCCTTTACATCTCTGCTTATGATGACGGTTGGGATAATTGGAGTGCAATCACTGCAGTGATTGCGCTTTGAGTTACATGTGTAATACGGTGGCCACGACTCTTTGGACTTCGACCTTTGAACGAAAGACACGTGGCGATGGTTACGATTCGTAATCAGAGGAGCAGAGGAAACAATGTCATGTGCTCATAGAGGTTAGAGGTCGCCTGCGCCATAAATAACATTTAATGCGTAGGGGACTCGGACCCAGGAACGTGAACTCGAGCTTATCGACTCCTTCCACGTGTCCCCCGGTGTCAGTACCGAGCCGTCTCGACTTCGGGGACAGCTGTCCGCAATGATGATGCTGAGTGATGGGAAGGTTATATAAACCTTTCTCGCTCTCATTCATATTCTCCTTCTACATTCTAGCTTTCTCACTTTTTATTCCCCTTGCTCTTCTCGAATCGCCTTTTGTTGAAAAAGGGGTTTTTGCCATTAGATAAAGGGTTTCCATCAATCAGAAAAGGGATTTTGCTAGGAGGAGGTAGTCGAAGTAGAGAGAATTCTAGCTGGAGCAAATCGCCTTCAGCGCAGTGAGTCTTCCAACATTTAAAATTTTCCTTTCATTATGTCAAGCAACTCCGATGAAGTTGAGGTCTGAGGAGCGGGGACCAACTTCAAACCAGAGATCACCGACTTAGGGTCCGGGGACTCTTAAGACCCCTTCGAAGTCATTCCGTTAAACCCCTCAACCAAGAGAACTGCAGGTCCGAGGACCGAACGCTGAGGCAAGAAACCAAAGAGGGCACTTAGAGATCCCGTGGGACGGTCGAAGGCCAGCCCATTAGGGGGTAGACCAAAGGCATTGGTTCCCAAGGGCTTGGTTTTGGTTGAGTCTGAGATGGCCCAGATTCGTAAAGACTACCAGATCCTGGACTCGGTGCACATCCAAACTCATTCCCCTACTAATGAAGCAGGTTTTACTGCTGAGGGGGAGATTACTATATTCACTAACACCTTTAGTACGAGCTCCAACTTCCCATCTATTCGTTTGTGCATGAGCTTACTACAAAATTGAAAGTGGCTCTAGGCTACTTGACTCCGAATGCATGACAAATTCTAGTCTCCACATTCATCATCTGGCACCGGGTGAAGAATCAGAGGCTGATGCCGGACGAGTTCTTGTATTTGTACATGGCTAAGTATGATAGGAATGAGCCATCCTCGCATTCTTCTCTGCCAGACCCCCATGTACCCTGGGTTTTGTAACCCGACTCCCCACTTCCAACAAAGATTGGAAGGGGAAGTGGTTTAGGGCCTCGAGAGAGTGGGAGGCCCTAGCCTCTGAGCTAGGCAGATTGCGGGCCCGGGTCCCTACCAAGTCGCCAACCTAGGTCGAGCACTTTTTATTTTATCGCACTCTGTATATTTGACTTGTCCTTTTGTGTTCTAACTTGTGCTTTGCTTCTTCTTGTATTCCAATCGAAAGGGGCTCCTGATCTCAATCCTCTCCAGCAGAACCAAGTAGTTAGAGCTAGAGTGTTGCTGAAGAGCAATGCATTTGGTTCGAACTCATCAACGGGGAGAACCTATGTCGTATGGTTTCTTCAGACTCCAGTATACTCCATTTTCTATGGGTAGGCAAGGTAAGGGTCCTCAGAGACTGTCCATTGTTCTTCTGTAGATTTCTCTTAGGCTGATTTTGTTTCTTTTCAGGTAGGAATGGAAGTAGGTGGCTTGAAAAGGAGGAGGCCTGTGGTGCCGCTTCCTCCAATTTGCATGGTCCACACTAATGATCTGAGGAATAAGGGATGGGGAAGAAGAGGAAGACTTCCAAAGTCGAGCCTGCCCTGGCTGAAGCTGCGCATGCCCCAACCAAAGCTATGCCCATCCCAGCCCTGACCCCTGCCCCTGATGTGCAAGCCCTATAGGCCCTCGTTAGAGCTGAGCTTATCACCATCTCGACTCCGACTCTAGAGGGGCAAGCCTCCAATGTTCCACCCCTACTCCCTAGTAGCCCCCTGGGATAGGGGGAGAAGTTGTTGGGGAGATGCCGATGCTGATGCCCTCACCCATTCCGCAGCCCACCTCACTTTTGTTGAGGCTGACTTCTTGGCTGACAGAATCGACGCCCTGGTCAGATACACTGCCACACCTGAGGCTGCGGCTCAAGCCTTTGAGGCTAGTTGAGTCGGACGAGCTGCAAAGCTCACTCCTCTAAAGATATTCCCTCTTAGTTACCACATGGCTTTGCTAAATGATTGGGCAGTCAAGCATGTACTAGAGTTGAGAATAGTCAGCACCCTCTCTCATAACTACACCAAGTTCATGGACGACTATGTAGCGATTTACTACCAGTCATTGCCGATGATGGTGGAGGTTAAGGAAATGTTGAAGGAGATGGACTGACTCGAGGCGGAGAAGGCCAAGCTCGAGGCAGAGAAGGTTGAGCTCGGAAGGTTACCGAACAGCAGGAGCTGAAGAGGGCTGCAGATAAGGGCCGAATGAGGGAGCTAGTGCTTCAGGGTGAGGTCAATCAACTCTCGCTTAGATGTGGCCGACCTTGAAGTCATGAAGCACCTGTAAGCCCCCATTGAACGCATGGAGGGGGAGAATGCGTAGCTTACGGAAGACCTTAGGAGGAAGAAGCGTAAAGTTGTCGATGGGCTGATTCAGCAGAGGCTAGTCCTCGAGGCTTAGGCTGCTGCTGAGCTGGAGAAGTAGCGAGGGGCGCTCGTTACTCAAGTGGCCTCACAAACTGCTGTGGCAGTGGCAGCTTACAAGGAGTTGTCAAATAGGGCCGAAGATTAGACAAACTGTATCTCTTCGGCTACAACACTGGATTCGACACCTACCTTTCTGAGGTCGAAAAGCTTCATCCGGGCATCGACCTCGACGCACATGCTGCGGACGAGGCCAAGGATGTTGAACCAGCCATAGTTGAGGAGCTCGAAAATGTCCCCTGTCATCGAAGCCACCCCTGACGCTCAACCCCCTAGCTCGGCGGTTGGTCCCTCTGCTTGGAGGGAGTGAGATACATTATATATATATATATATATATATATATATATATATATATATATATATATATATATATATATATATATATATATATATATATATATCTTACTTGGGATGTTTATGAATGATAATTTTTTGGGTGAATTATGATTTGTGGATAATGATCTTTTAACCCTTGGTCAAGGGCATAATTTTATGTGTTGATTGCTGCATGATGATTTGTTGATGTTGAGAGTTGACCCCTAGAGGGGTTAACTCTCCACAAATGGCATGCGACACTTAGTCGTTTTGTAGATTTTTAACATATGATGAGACAACCCCTCATTTAAAGGATCGGTTCACTTATAGGTTTTGTCTCTTCCTATGAGAGGTGACCCTTTTATAGTTTTTCATGGATTCAATGAACTGACCCCTTCTTTAAGGGATCGGTCCGTCGAGTTCACCTCTGCTTACAAGAGGTGACTTTTTTGTTGTAGATAAATTGAATGGGCAGACCATGTAGAAGGAAAGATGCTTTTATTTAGAGCCTTAATAGGCTAGTAGTTCCGAGCCGTACATTCATTGAGGGCCTTGAATGGCCAGTAGTTTTTCATGGATAGTAGATCTTCAAGTGCTCGGCATTTCAGGGGTGAGGGAGCTGATGCCTTTTGAGATCTTCTAGGTGCTAAGAGCCTAGCTTCATTGATTTGACCACAAGATAAGACCTTTCCCAGTTTGGTCCGAGTGTCCCAGCCCCCGATTCTACTATATTTTGGAAGACGCGATGAAGAACCAGGTCCCCTAGTCAAAATTGCCTTATCTTGACCCTGGAATTGTAGAATCGTGCCACTTACTGATGTCGAGCTGCGACTCAGAGTCTGGCGACGTCTCTGACCTCTTCGAGCAAGTCAAGGCTTGCTGCAATTTTCTCGACATTCAGACCTTCCTGATAGTTTCTGATATGAGTTGCGGGGAGGCTGATCTCTATTGAGACGATCGCCTCTGAGCCGTAAGATAGTGAAAATGGGGTCTACCCGATAAATGATTGAGCTATAGTCATATACGCCTAAAGGACAAATGAGAGCTCCTCGACCCAGTTACCTTTGACTTTTTCTAACTTCATCTTAAGGTTGTGCTTGATGACCTTGTTCACTGCTTCTACCTACCCATTGGACTGTGGGTGATGAGGTGAGGAGTATGCATTTGAAATGTCAAGCCTCCTACACATGCCTCAAAATCTGTCATTATCGAACTGCTTCCCATTGTCAGAGATAATGGTGTGAGGGACTCCGAATTGCCAATGATGTTTTTTCAGATGAAGTCAGTCACCTTTTGCTCTGTAATCTTTGCTGCGGGTTCGGCCTTAGCCCACTTGGTGAAGTAGTCAACCGCTACGATAACAAACTTGACCTGTCCTTTCCTAGTGGGCAAAGGTCTGATGATGTCGATCACCCACATAGCAAACGGCCACGGCCCGCTCATAGGGTCATCTCCTCAGTAGGCTGCCTCAGTACAACAATGAATGTAAGGCTCGTATCCTGAACCGTGCCATTCTGTAAGCTTCCGCGGTCCTTCCGGTCGAATTCCAGCAATCCTCGACCTTTATCCGATGTTTGTGTGTGATCCTAAACCGAGTCTTGCATATCAAAGTCATCTTAACTTGAAGCTTCTACCTTTGCAACCGCGCCACCGTCGGGGTTCCAACACCGCAACTCACGCACCGATCCGATACCCGGGCCAGAAGATGTGGGCCAACGTTTATTTTGAGAGAGAAACACTATGCATTGTGAATTTTGAGGGAATCTCTACAACCTATCCCATCAATCAATCAATCAATCAATGTTAAGTACAAGCCATATCCCAAGTACAACAACCCATCCCTTCCCATTCCTAAAGTCAACTCTCTCTCTCTTTGTAATACCCCGAATTTTTGCCAACCTGGGGTTAGATGTCCTTAGGCAACGGGTCAACCATAACACCTTGGCAACCTCTCAAGACCCAATTCCAAAGCCAAAGAAGTCATTTAGAACCTAATTCTTTAGAATTTAACGTGAATTAGCCAGCGCTACACTAGATTACCTGTGAAATTAGCACTGATCGCTTTAAATACGTTCTGCAAGACTCAAAACTTGTAGAATCAATGACGCTATAATACCCTGAAACCTAGGATCAAACTCTAAACCCGTTTGTTCTCAGGAACCCTTTGAAACTTCGTATTGGATCTAGACCGCGCGTCGAAAGTCCGATATCTATAATCTTAGACCGTTAGGACCGCTTAGCTAGACTTGACAATCATTTAAAAATCAAGCCCAACCGATGCTCTGAGGCTATTTCATTGAGCCTGGAGTGAAGAGAGTGAGAAATGGGTAAAGATTTGAAATTTTAATTCAAAATCTGGTACGAGTCTTTGCGCGTTATTATTAAGCATTCAGACTGTCAGAATTCAGCCAAATTTCACCCTCGGATCAGGAAAAATTTCTCTTTCATATCATGAGACTTGTAGGCCTAATTTAGGTATGATGACCGCTAAACTGAAACTGGACCGCCACGTGCAATCTGGGAACTCTACCGGTCTGAAAACTTCGTGTGAGCAAGATCCAGTATACATGAGCTTAAGTCCGACCGCGTTCGGCCGGAGGACCTCCCGAAACACTCTTTTGAATCAAAAAAGTCCCGATTTGGTTATAACTTAAGTATACTTTGTTCCTTAGTCTATTTAGGTCAAGTTTTAGCCTATATAAGGGCTTGAAACCCTCTCATATCTCCCCCATCCGAATTTGCTTAAAACCCTAGAAAGAGAGAGAAAAAGTGAGAGATTGTGAGAGAGTTGTGGGAGAGATTTTCCGCCACTTGCACCAGCTTTTGTACGGGCCAAAACAATGCATTCAAATCACTTTCCTGGTGATTCCAACGCACTTCTAGGTAAGAAAAATCCTAACCTATCATTGTTTTAGGGATTCCTTTGATTCAAATAGCGAAGTAGCTTATATATCTTGTGCATTAGGTCGCCATAACGCCGTTGAAAAAGCGTAGGCGTTCTATTCGAATCGATACGCTTCTACGACAAAAGGTGAGGATTTTAGACGCTTTGATTGACTGATTTCAAAGCTTTCAATGTCGTTTAATAGTAGATTATCGACGAGAACGCCGTTTGACATGTAGAACATGCTGTCCGTTTTTCATTTCGACTGCGTATGGAAAATATGAGATTTAGGGCATTTTAGTCATTTGTAGGAAATACTGTTTACATCCATATTTTGCTGAAATGTTTGCCATGGTTATTTGTCATGTTAAGATATTAGGAATGTGTGTATGATCTGTTTGGTGAAGAGATTCACCCTAACGCACATATTGGCCGACATATGCTATGTGGACTAATGTGTGTAGACTAAGTGTTTGTTGAAATTCCTAAATCAATATGATTTATGCCTGCCATATATATTGAATGTAAGAACATGATTGTTGTGTATTTGACATCTCCTTGATATAAGGATTTGTCATAATATATGTTGAAATCAACTTACTTAACGTACGTTGGAGTTGTGTAGTCTGAGTGTTTGTATAAATGATTGTATTGGTATGTATTGAGCTAATGTTGTTGTAGGTTAGCTTTGAGAATGAATTCTCAATTAATATGATCATGTATATGATTTCCTCCATGTTATTATTGAATTGATTCCCTTATAGGTATGGAATACATGTGTTTGGTTGATTTGCTTACGTTGCATGTATAACATGTTGATAACATGCTTGGATTGTCCGTATTTCATTTCTATTACTCTCATATGATCTTTGATGTTGATTTACAAATGCTTGGGGCTATAACCTAGTCCAGGCAGTCAGTAATGGATTGAATTCGTGGTTGGCTTCTATGTACCACAAAGGACGCGTCGATGAACGTGAGTTGTGTTTTGGATTGGCGGCAGTGGTTAGGCCACATGAAGTGTTTTATGCACTTCATGTCGCTCAGCTTGAGATGCGCTCGTACTAGTCGAGCCCGTCAAGTAACCCGACTGGCCATTGTATGTTCACCCTGTATGAGTCATAACTTCTTGAACCTAGGGTACTGAACTTACCATTGAAAACCCTGTTAACCATGGTACCTTGATCCAATAAGACTCATGAGCCGGGCATGGTGGTATGGGACACCGTGGTCAAGCTGTCGGCCTACGCTGGGGTCAAAAATCTCCCCGTAGTGACCAGTGAGCAACTTAGACTCGTGAACAGATTATGGTGGTATGAGACACTATATTCTTGCTGTCGGCCTACACTGATAAGGTGATGGGGGAGCAGTGCAACGAGTGCGAGCAACAGCCCTGACAGCCCTTTGTAGTGACCTCGAGCGTATTCTGAGTCTACAGGAGGCGACGACCCTTCCGTAGCAACAAGAGTACATTAAGCCTGTATTGATAAGGTGATGGGGGAGCGGTGCAACGAGTGTAAGCAACAGCCCTGACAGCCCTTGCAGTGACCTACAAATGTAACATCGTATGAGATTACTAAGAGTGACGACCCTAGACAGGATCTGTGTTGGGATTGATATAAGCAAAGTACCTTAGTTTCCCAATCCTGCTGTATGAAAAGGACTAATAACAACTTGGTAATCATTATCCATATCGCATTGCATGTTCCTGAAAGATGTGGAGCACTGCGGGAAGAAATCATGCTGCGGACGCAGATGGTGCCACATGAGGGAGTATATTGGTGAGGGCATCCATCATGTCATTTCATGCATGTATTAACAAAGTATCTAGGAATGTTTGATTGTTTTCTTTACTATTAACGCGTGATTGATTTGATAACATACTAATCTTTGCTCTATTACACCACTGAGTTGATCACTCACTCCCACGTTACGGGATGGTGTTCCGGACACCCACCAGTCCCTATTTTAGTTACAGATGATGGCGCTGCTTGTGAAGTGGAGATGAACTTGCATGATGATGAGGAGGACTTCTCCTCCGTGTTTTGATTGACGGGATTACAGGGAGGTTGATTAGATGCCTTGACACTTGTCATTTTATATTTTTGGAGCACTCATGTATATTCTTTTCTTTCCATTTTTGGAGTATACATGTATATGTTTAACCTGGTAGCATGTTCACACTCTGGAGACATACAACAGTTCATATATTCTATATATTTATCACATTCTTCCACTTGCTAATTTAACTCTCTGGAGTATGATATGGTGTTTTTGGCTTAATCTCAATCTTGTTTAATGCCATTTTACAGATAACATGCATTTATCATTATCTATGTTGCATAAGTGATGTTCTGGAACTCGGGAGTTGGGTTTTTACCCGACCCTCGATTTTCGGGGTGTTACACTCTCTCTCATTCTCTCTTCACTCCCAAGCAACAAGGTTCCAACGTCCAAGCCTTCCTAAGCTCTCCAAAAACAATAAGTGTGGCCCACCCTCTCATCTCTCATCCTCACCATCAAAACTTCATCATCCATCGTCAAAAGTTAAGTATAGGAGCTAAGGAGGCTAAGGGAGAAAGAAGAAGGCTAATAGGTGGGTGATCTACCATCAATTTGCATTTAAGGGCCTACTTATAGGTGGGACCCATTATGATGTATGTGTTGTAATCATGAGAGGCCCATAGTGGCAGGGCCACTCCATCACCGTCTCTCTTGTCTTTCTCTCTCTTTCCTTATTTTCCTTTTAATGATGTGGCCGTGTGGCCCACTCAGATAGACCACGTCATGAAGTATGTAACCGATCCATGCCATCTACCTTCGTGGGACCCACCTGATGGATGTGTTTGATTTATACCGTCTAGCCCGTTACCGGACCTATACGGGAGGAAAACACAAATATTAGATAATTCATATGGGTGGGCCACGTCCATGTGGGACCCACCATGCTACTTGTATTGTATCCAGGATGGCTAGCAGTGGTGTGGCAAACAGTGAAGTGAGAACTGACAGTGTGGTGTCAGGAAAAAAAATATATAATATAAATATTAACTTGATTCAATAAGCTTGGTTAGACCACTCATGTAGGCCCTACCTTGATGTATAAATCAAATCCACGCCATCCATTCCATTTCTCAGCCCATTTTAGGCGTTGAGCCGAAAAATGAGGGCAATTGATAATCCAGCAGGCCATACCATAGAAAACTGTGATTTATACCGTTTAAGACTGCTAGGGCTCAGTCTAATGTTTCTATACACCAAAACATATTGAATATTGGGCTCATTTAGACTGTCTCAAGTCATGGAATCCGATGGGTAGGTTGGATTTTTAGGATGCGGGCCCTACCTATAAAAAACTGCTGAAAAACTTATTTTCAATATATATATATATATATATATATATATATATATATATATATATATATATATATATATATATATATATATATATATATATATAGCAAACAAGGATAGTGTTGCTGTCAGCATCCAGAGGACGTTGCAGTAAGCAATGTCCGCTGCTTGGACATTGGGTCCATGGGCTCCACTACAGGTCCCACCGTGATGTGTGTGAAACATCCCCACCGTGCATTTTAAGGGCCCCCTTCTGGCTGTGAGCCACCCCAAAAATCAGCCGTACCTGGAACTCAAGTGGCCCATGCTACAGGGAATAAGGTGATTAAACGTCTTCCATTGAAACCCTTTTTGGGTAACAAAAGTTTTGGATCATTATGAAATTTATTTTTCTTCTTCATCCAAGTCTGTGTGACCTTTTTAAACAGAATTGGTGGAAAATAAACGTTATGGTGGGCCCACTATGTGGGACCCACTGCTGATGGATATATTCTATCTAAGCCATCCATCTAGCGTCCAAAGGTCTGGACCTTGACCCTTTACACTCTCGCACACACTTACACCACCCTCTAAGCTTTCTATAAGCTTATGCACAATTGATGCATGCAAGTAACGGCAGGACGCAACTATAGCCTCGCCGCAGTTGGAGTGTGCAATCGAGATTTTGGAGTTTCTATTATTTTCATTATTTACGTTTTCCTTTCATACGCATTATACTCAAAGTTTTTAATTATAGTGAATTTTGTGATGGTGTTCTTGTGGTTATTGTTCGTGAGTTATGCTTATGGTTATGCTCATTATGAATCAAATCATGTTTGATATCCTCTTTATAGGATCTTAGGATCGAAACTTAGTGTATGAGTATTGGGAGCCGAGAATGGGGTATTATGGAGGCTATCCGCGCCGGATTCGGCGATCAAAAATTTTGTGAGCCCGATTTCTGAGTTTGGTGTGTGACAGAGTTGGTCTCAGAGCATAACTTAAGGATAATCGAGAATAACATCACATATTTTCTATGAGTTTAAGACGATTAGGTTTCAAGTGCATAACCTTCTGATTGAGTTTCCTAAACGTGCGATTCTCAAGGTTGATTAGTGTCCTTATTCTTTCATGTAGGACATGCCGTGTAGGAGAGTGACTCGAGCGAATCCCACTCCACCACCTGAGGCTCCAGCTTTACCACCTGTGACTCCCGTTCCACCCCTAGAGATCCCTGCTCCCCAGCCTGAGGATGTCATTCCCCCACCTGAGACCAGTGCTGATCCGACCGTACCTGTGAGTGCCTCCCAGTTATAGCGGATGTTGCAAGTTGTGAAGGCTATGCTTCAAGGATAGGGCAGGCGCCCTGTTGTTTCACCAGCCCAGGTAGAGCAGGAGCCCGCGAGTGCCCTTCTTTGAAAGTTCAAACAGCTCGACCCTTCGCATTCGACTACATCTGAGAGGTGGTGCTCCAATATGGAGAAGATTTTTGATACTATTGCATATACGACACAGCAGCGAGTCTGGTTGGCAATATTTCTTCTCTAGGGTGAGGTCAAGCACTGGAGGACCTCCATTACCCATGTTGCAGGACCTGATTATGTCTGGACATGAGAGGATTTCATCGATCGATTTGAGCAGCAGTACTTCCCTGACCACATTTGTCGTCAGAGAGCATTAGAGTTCGAAACCTTGGTGCAGGGAGACATGTCGGTGGCACAGTACGTAGCTTGTTTTGTGGCGCTATCAAGGTTCACGTCATATTTGGTTGATGATGAGGGGCAGAAGGCCTGCCATTGAGAATGGCTCATGTTACGGTCTTCAAGGCCATGTTATTGGACATGAGCTCCCGACCTTTCAGGCGGTAGTACGGAGGGCTTAGATTTATGAGATTGAGTGGGCCGGTGGGCAGAGTGATCGAGATCAAAGGAGTGGCCAGAAGAAGAAGGCCCCCTCTAGTAGTTCCCAGTAGCATCGACGACTGTAGAGATACAAGAGCCACCCATCCGCCAGAGCACTAGTAGCACTATCGGCACCTCCAGCCGCACTACCTCAGAGGCAGCTTGCTGATACCTGTTATGGATATGGTGGGATAAGACACTATAGGTGGGAGTGTCCTCGACCTCAGTAGCAGCAGCTGAGAGTACACAGCAGCCTCCCTAGCAGTAGTTGAGAGCATAACAGTGGCCTCCGCAGTAGCAGCGACAACAGATCCCACCACTGAGGCCCCCTCTGTAGCAGCATCAGCACCAGCCTCTAAGGCCACAGCAGCAGAGACAGTAGTTTCGAGTGCCTCAGCGACATCAATAGTAGCAACATCCTCCGAGGGGACAAGCACCTCCCCAGCTAGCTCAGGCTAGATTCTATGTAGCTCAGCAGGACCCGCAGTCATCCGGAGGAGTCGTTGAGAGTATACTTTCAGTCTCTGCATGCATCACTTGAGTACTATTTGATTCCGGTTCTTCACACTCATTCATGTCTAAGGATTTTTACCGATCGACTAGATTGTCGACAGAGTTTGCTAGTGAGGGATTGATTGTATCGATGCCCTTGGGGAAGACCACAGTATTAAGCCATTTCTGTTCGTCTTGCCCCATGTTAGTGGGAGAGATTTTCTTTCCATCCAACTTATATGTGTTGTCACTGTTAGATTTTGATATTATCCTGGGCATGGATTGGCTTGCCGAGTACCATGCCATCTTGGACTGTTCTGTGAGGACAGTCACGTTCTGCATACTAGGCTTGACCCAGTTTCAGTTTGTTGCTGAGCCCAGAGGAGAGCCGTTGCCTTGTTTGATGTCATGCACCGTTGAGGAGCGTGTTACCACTTGTATTGATCAATTGCCAATTGTTTATGATTTTCTCGATGTGTTTCAGGAGATTCCGAGGCTGCCGCCTCGTCGGCATATTAAGTTCCAGATCGATCTTGTTCCCGGTACCATGCCTATTTCAAAGGCCCGTATCGCATAACACTAATGAGTTGAGGGAGCTGTAGTAACAATTGGATGAGTTGTGAGAGTTGGGATTCATCCGTCTGAGCAGTTCTCCATGGGGGGCGCCGGTACTCTTCGTTAGGAAGAAGGATGGCTCGTTAAGGCTCTGTGTAAATTATCGTGAGCTCAACTGGGTCACGATCAAGAACAAGTACTTGCTCCTGAGGATAGATGATTTGTTTGATCAGTTGCAGGGTGCATAGTTCTTTTTGAAGATTGACCTACATTCTAGTTATCATCAGATTCAAGTCCGAGAGGAGGACCTCCCGAAGACGGCTTTCAGGACGCGTTATGGTCATTTTGAGTTTCAGGTCATGTCCTTCGGACTGACCAATGCACCCGCGGTCTTCATGCAGTTGATGAACGAGGTCTTTCATCTATATCTGATTAGTTTGTTATGGTCTTCATCGATGACATTTTGATATATTCGAGGACCCATGAGAACCATATGCAGCATTTGGAGATCGCTTTACAGACCCTTCATGCCCACTAGCTGTATGCAAAGCTGGACAAGTGCGAGTTTTGACAGGGGAAGGTGAAGTTCCTCGGTCACGTGGTGACAAGGGAGGGTGTCACAGTGGACCCCTCGAAGGTTAAGGTAGTGGGGCCAGCCCACGATTACGTCCGAAAGTCACAGTTTCCTTGATTTAGCGGGATACTATCGGCGTTTCATTGAGGGCTTCTCTCGTATTGTAGCCCCGTTGACTAGGTTGACTCGGAAGGGCATAGATTTGTTTAGACTGATGTATGTGAGCAAGCATGCATGGAGCTGAAGGACCGTCTAATGTCCGCTCTTGTCCTCACTCTTCTCTCTGGGAGTGATGGATTTGTTGTATTTACTGATGCCTCACGTATTGGTTTAGGTGTTGTCCTGATGCAGCACGACAGGCCTATAGCCTTCGCATCTCGTCAGCTCAAGTTCCATGAGCTGAACTACCCCACGTGTGATTTGGAGCTTCCAGCAGTCATCTTCACACTGAAGGTATGGAGATACTATCTCTTTGGGTTCAGGTTTGAGCTCTTCTCTGACCAAAAGAGCTTGAAGTATCTATTCTCTCAGTCTGAACTGAACATGAGATAGAGACGCTGGATGGAGCTTCTGAAGGATTATGATTTTGATCTCTAGTCCCACCCAGGCAAGGCGAATGTGGTAGCGGATGCCCTCAGCTGTCAGCCACAAGGCCTGGTGGCACACATGATGATTCAGGAGTGGAGGATGCTCGAGGATATAGCAGAGTATGACTTTGATTTTGGTCTGCAGTCTTTTATTGTTCAACTATCGAGCCCGTCGATTCAACCCTCTCTTATCACAAGGGTGATTGAGGCTTAACAAGTAGATGAGTCATTATAGGATAACTGAGCAGAGGCAGCATTTGAGAGTTAAATAGATTGACAGATTGGTTCTAATGGTGGACTTTACTTCAGAGGCCAATTATGTGTCCCAGATATTCTTGAGTTGCACAGAGATCTTATAACTGAGGCACATCAATCGCATTTTCTATCCACCCTAGCTCGATAAAGATGTACATTATATGAGGTGACAGCATTTTTATGCAGGGATGAAGCGCCAAATCGCTAGTTTTATGGCTGAGTGTGACACATGCCAGTGTGTCAAGGCAGATCATCAGAGACCCCCTTGTCCATTGCCGCCTTTAAGCGTCCGGATGTGGAAGTGAGAGTACATATCGATAGATTTTATCATGGGCTTGCCAAGGACTCAGCGCGGTCATAACGCCATCTGGGTCGTCATTAATCGTCTGACGAAGTCGGAACATTTTCTTGTGATTCATACGACTTTAGACCGGCTTGCGAGATTATTCATCAAGGAGATTGTGAGGCTGCATGGCGTTCCAGTCTCGATCATTTCTGACCGAGATCCGAGGTTCATGTCTCAGTTCTAGAGGAGCTTTTAAAGAGAGATGGGCACTGATTTACAGCTTAGCACTGCATATCATCCACCGATTGATGGCCAGACCATGAGGGTTAACCAGATCCTTGAGGATATTCTTCGGGCCTGCACGATTGACTTCAAGGGTAGCTGGGATGAGCATCTGCGATTGGCTGAGTTTACATACAACAACAACTATCAAGCGATCATTGGTATGACTCCTTTTGAGGCATTATATGACAAATCGTGCAGATCTCTGAGTTGTTGGACCAAGGTTAGAGAGCAGCATCTCCTAAGTCCCAAGCTTGTGCAACTGACGTTAGAGGCTATTGATATCATCAGGCAGAGGATGCGCACAACTCAGAGCTGGTGCAAGAGTTTTGCTGATCGTCAGCGTTACCCCTTGGAGTTTGATGTAGGGGACCATGTGTATCTCAAGGTCTCACCCATGAAGGGCGTAGTTCGATTTGGAGTGAAGGGCAAGCTTGCCCCGAGATTCATAGGACCTTTTGAGATCACTGGACGTGTTGGTGCCGGTGCCTATCGGCTTGCCTTGCCATCTCAGTTGTCTGGTGTCCATAACATTTTCTATGTCTCTATAATGAGGAAGTGTGGGTCAGACATCGTTTCAATTATTGATTGACAGCCGCTAGAGGTTTGTGAGGACGCTTCTTACATTGAGCAGCCATTTCATATCCTTGATCAGAAGGATTAGGTCCTCTAAACCAAGGTCATCCCCTTGGCGAAGGTTCAGTGGGGTCACCATTCTGTTGATGATGCATCTTGGGAGCGCGAGGCTGAGATTTAAGAGCGCTATCCCCATCTCTTTGATGATCAATTATATGTTATATCTTGTATGCTGTCTCCAATTTTATATGATGATGCAATGTTTCTTCTTCCTTATGAGTTGTCTAGTTACGTTGATTGTGTAAATTTTGAGGATGAAATTTTTATTTAGAGAGGATAGTTGTAAGGCCCGTATCCTAAACAGTACCGTTCCGTAAACTTCCGCAGTCCTTCCGGTCAAATTCTGGCAATCCTCGACCTGTATCCGACATTTGCGCGCGATCCTAAGCCGAGTCCTGCATATCAAAATCGACTCAACCCAAAACTTGTATCTTTTCGACCGTGCCGTCGCCACGGTTCCAACGCCGTGACTCGCGCACCGATCGATACCCAGGCCAAAAGATGTGGGCCCACATTTATTTCAAGAAAAATGCCATGTATTGTGAATTTCAAGGGAATCTCTACAACCCTTCCCATCAATCAATCAATTAATCGATGTCAAGTACAAGTCATACCTCAAGTACAACAACCCATCCCTTCCCTTTCTTAAAGTCAACTCTCTCTCTCATTCTCTCTCTTCACTCCTAAGCAACAAGTTTCCAACGTTCAAGCCTTCCCAAGCTCTTCCAAAACAACAAGTGTGGCCCACCCT
Source organism: Magnolia kwangsiensis (assembly GCA_037074715.1). NCBI lineage: Eukaryota > Viridiplantae > Streptophyta > Magnoliopsida > Magnoliales > Magnoliaceae > Magnolia > Magnolia kwangsiensis. The sequence continues at coordinate 59,368,540 of CM073579.1, forward strand.
CTCATCTCTCATCCCCACCATCAAAACTCTGTCATCCACCGTTAAAATTTGAGTATAGGAGCTAAGGAGGCTAAGGGAGTAAGAAAAAGGCCAATAGGTGAGTGATCTACTGTCAATTTGCATTTAAGGGACCACTTATAGGTGAGACCCATTATGATGTATGTGTTGTAATCATGCGGAATCCATAGTGGAGGGGTCCCTCCATCACCGTCTCTCTCTCTCTCTCTCTCTCTCTCTCTCTCTCTCTCTCTCTCTCTCTCTCTTCCTTATTTTCTTTTTAATGTTGTGGCCGTGTGGTCCACCCAGATAGACCCCATCATGAAGTATGTAACCTATCCACGCCATCCACCATCGTGGGACCCACCTGATGGATGTGTTTGATTTACACCGTCCAACCCGTTATCGGACCTAGTCAGGAGGAAAACACAAATATTAGATTGATTCATATGGGTGGGTGTAACATCCTGAAAATCGGGGGTCGAGCATAAACTCAACTCCCAAGTTCCAGAACGTCACTTATGCAACATTTTCAATGATGGATGAATTGTTATCAGCATAAGGCATAAAACATGAGGTAGATTAAGCCAAAACAGCATATCATACTCCAGAGACAGTTAAAATTCTCAAGCGAAAGACTGTGATAAATATATCAAATGTATAATTGATTATAAGTCTCCAGAATGTGAACATGTTACCAGGTTAACTAAATACATGCATACTTCAAAAATGGAAAGAAAAGAATATACATGGGTGTTTAAATAAAAGGCAAAATACCAAGTGTATTGGCATCTAATCAATAATCCTGTAACCCCGTCAATCAGAACCTGCATATAGGAGGGATCCTCCTCCTCATCATCAAGTCCGGCTCTGCTTCGCAAGCATCGCCATCATCTGAAACTAAAATAGGGACTGGTTGGTGTGTACAACACCGTCCCGTAACGTGGGAGTGAGTAACTAACTCAGTGGAATCATAGAGAAAATGTTAACATATTATCAAATCAATCAAGCGATAATGATAAAGCAAGAAAATGAAACATTCCTAAATACTGTAATTAATGCAAGAATGAAATGACATGATGGATGCCCTGGCCAACATACTCCCTCATGCGACACCATCTTATATCCGTGACATGCTTTCTTTCCTCAGTGCTCCACATCTTCCAGGCACATGCATTGCGATATGAATATGATTACCGAGTTGTTATTAGTCCCTTTCATACAATAGGATTGGGAAACTAGGGTACTTCCCTTATATCATTCCCAACAAGGATCTTGTCTAGGGTCATCACTCCTAGTAGTCTCATATGATGATATGGTTCTAGGTCACTGCAAGGGCTGCCAGGGCTGTTGTGCGCACTCGTTGCACCGCTCCCCCATCACCTTATCAATACAAGCCTAGCTCTTGTTGCTACGGAAGGGTCATTGCCTCATGTAGACTCAGAGTATGCTCGAGGTCACTACAAAGGGCTGCCAGGGCTGTTGCACGCACTCGTTGCACCTCTCCCCCATCACCTTATTAGTGTAGGCCGACAGCTCGAATATAGTGTCTCATACCACCATAATCGGCTCACGAGTCTGGGTTGCTCACTGGTCACTATGGGGAGGCTCGTGGCCCCAGCGCAGGCCAACAACTCTACCACGATGTCCTATACCACCATGTCCGGCTCATGAGTCTTAGTGGATCAAGGTACCATGGTTATCAGGGTTATCACTGGTAAGTTCAATACCCTAGGTTCAAGCAGTTATGACCAATACAAGGTGAACATACAATGGTCAGTCGAGTTACTTGACGAGCTCGACTAGTACGAGCGCACCTCAAGCCGAACGACATGAAGTGTATAAACACTTCATGTGGCCTAACCACTGCCGTCAACCAAAGCACGACTCGGGTTCGTCAACGCATCCTTCGTAGCGAATAGAATCCAACCATGAATTCAAATCTGTTACCGACTGCCTGGACTAGAGTATAGCCCCAAACACTTGTAATCAAAATCAATAATCATATGAGAGAGACAGAATTGAAATACAAGTAATTTCAGCATGTTATCAGCACGTTATAACATACATCATAAGCAGTTAACCATACACGAGTATTTCACACATAAGGTAATCAATTCAATACAACAAGCATGGAGGAATTCATGTACATCATCAAATTAGTTGAGAATCCAATCTCAACGCTAATCTACAACACCATTTACTCAATACTTACTAATACATACATTTATACAAACACTTAGTCTACACACATTAGTCTACATAGCATATGTCAGCCAATAATGTGCATTAGGGTGAATCTCTTCGCCAAACAGATCATACACGCATAACTAACATAGGTACACGATAAATACTCATGGCAATCATATCAGCAAAACATGTACGTATACAGTATTTCCTACAAATACCTAAAATATCCTAAATCTCATATTCTTCGTACGTATTCGAAATGAAAAACAGACAGCATGTTCTACATGTCAAACAACATCCTCATCAATAATCTACCATTAAATGACATTGAAAGCTTTGAAAACAGGTAACCTAAGCATCTAAAATCCGCACCTTATGCCGTAGAAGCGTAATGAATTGAATAGGTACTCTACGCTTCCGCTAACGTCGATATGATGACCTATAACACAAGGTGAGTCAGCTACTTAGCTACTTGTACCCATAGGAACCTTAAAACAGGTTAGGGTTAGGGTTTCTTACCTAAGAACGAAGTTGGAATCGCCAGAATAGCGATGCAGGTGGATGGCTTTGGCACGTGGAGCAGCAGGGAAGAATCCCAGGAGAAAACCCCAACTTCTCCCTCACTTTTTCTCTTTCTTTTCTCTTTCTTAGCTAGGGTTTGAAAATTCGTATGGGATTTTTGAGAGAGAGTTTAAGGCTCTTTTATAAGCCCAAACATAACGAAAACAGACTTGAAGTCAAGGTATACTTAAGTTATAACCAAATCGGGTCTGTTCTAATCCAACGGAGCACTTCTGGAGGTCCTGTTACTAAATGCGGTCGGACTTAAGCTCTCTAATATTGAATCTAGGTCAAGCTAAGTTTTCAGTCCGGTCGAGTTTTCAGATCGACCGTGGCGAATCAGTTTCAGTTCACCGGTCACCGAAACTCAATCAGGGCCACAAGTGCTATGACATGTAAGGGCCACCTATCCTGATCCGAGGGTAAATTTGGGTCGAAATCTAATGGTCAGAATGCTTAAAAATAGCACACAAGTGACACGTGCTAGATTTATTAAAATTATATTTAATTTCTAAATAAATTCACTTTTCTCACACTCTTCACTTCGGACTCAAGAAAATAGTCTCAGGACATCATTTGGGCTTGATTTTTGAGGTGATTGCCAAGTCCAACTAGGCGGTCATATTCGTCTAAGTTTGTCACTATCGGACTTTCGACGTGTGGTCCAGGTCCGATATGGAGTTTCCAAATGATCTCGATGGCAACTGGGCTTAGAGTTGGATCCTAGATTTTAGGGTAACGTAGCAGTAACAATTCTAGAGGTTTTGGGTCTTACAGATCGTATTTAAAGTGGTTGGTGATAATTTTGCAGGAAATCTAGTGTAGCGCTGGCTAATTCACATTAAATTTCTAAAGAATTAGGTTCTAAATGATTTCTCTGGCTTTGGAATCGAATTTTGAGAAGCTACCAAGGTGCTATAGTTGATCCATTGCCTAAGGACGTCTAATTCCAGGTATGTAAAAAATCTGGGGTGTTACAGTGGGCCACTTCCATGTGGGACCCACCATGTTGCTTGTGTTGTATCCAGGATATCCACTATCTAGGGACGCTGGATGTGGCCAACAGTGGTGTGGCAAATAGTGAAAGGAGAACAAACGGTGTGGTGTCAGGAAAAAAATTTAATATAAATATTAGCTTGATTTAATAAGCTTGGGTGGACCACTCATTAAGCCCTACCTTGATGTACAAATCAAATCCACGTCATTCATTCCATTTCTCAGCCCATTTTAGGCGTCGAGCTGAAAAATGAGGGTAATCTGATAATCAAGATGGCCATACCATAAAAAATTGTGATTTATACAATTCAAGACTGTTAGGGCTCACTCTGATGTTTCTATACATCAAAACATATCGAATATTGGGCTCATTTAGACTGTCTTAAGTCATGGAATCTAATGGGTGGGATGGATTTTCTGGATGCGGGCCCTACCTAAGAAAAAAAACTAAAAAACTCGTGTGTGTATATATATATATATATATATATATATATATATATATATATATATATATATATATATATATATATATATCAAACAGGGGCGCTGTTGCCATTAGTGTCCAGAGGACGTTACAGCAAGCAGCATCTGCTGCTTAGACATTGGGTCCATGGGCCCCAATACAGGTCCCACCGTGATGTGTGTGAAACATCGACACCGTGCATTTTAAGGGTCCCCTTCTGGCTGTGGGCCACCCTAAAAATCAACTATACCTAGAACTCAGGTGACCCATGTCACAGGGAACAATGTGATTAAACGTCTACCATTAAAACCCTTTTTAGGTAACAAAAGTTTTGAATCATTATGAAATTTATTTTTCTTCTTCAACCGGGTTTGCGTGACCTTATTAACAAAATTGGTGGAAAATAAACATTATAGTGGGCCCACCATGTGGGGCCCATTGTTGATGGATATATTCTATCTAAGCATCCATCTAGTGTCCAGAGGTCTGGATACTGGCCCTTTGCACTCTCGCACACACTTACACCACCCTCTGAGCTTTCTATAAGCTTATGCATGATTGATGTGTGCAGGTGACGCCAGGATACAGTTATAGCTTCACTGCAGTTGGAGTGTGCAGTCGAGCTTCTGGAGTTTCTGTTATTCTCATTATCTTGTATTTCCTTTTCATACGCAATGTACTCAAAGTTTTTGATCATAGTGAATTTTGTGATGGTGTTCTTATGGTTATTGTTCGTGGGTTATGCTCATTACAAATCAAATCATGTTTAAAATCCACCTTGTAGGATCCTAGGATTAGAACCTGGTATATGGGTGCCAGAAGCTGAGAATGGGGTACTATGGAGGCTATTAGTGCCGGATTTGGCGATCGAAAATTTTATGAGCTCGGTTTCAGAGTTTAGGGCGTGACAGTGAACATCCGACATTTGTCACACCTCCGAACATAGTTCTTGGAGTCTTCTCGAATGGTCAGCTAGAAGTACCCCTGATGGAGTATCTTCAGATCTAAGGCACGGCTACTGGAGTGATTTCCACAGATTCCCTCATGAGTCTCTCGGATCACGTAGTTTGCTTCGTCAGGTCGGAGACACCTGAGGTAGGGCTGTGAATGCCCCTTCTTGCATAGGATCTCATCTAAGATTATGTATCGTGCAACTCTGACCTTAAGACGTCGGGCCTCTAGTCTGTCTTGAGGGACCTCACCAGATGTCAGGTAGTTGTGGATCAGGTTCATCCAACTAAGAGTGGTCTCCACTGGATTAACCATTTCTTGATTAGCCCGATCGATGCTTAGACCATCTAAAAATTCCACAGGAATGATCTTGAGAATCTTTCCTTCCGCGGCTGAAGCTAGCTTACGAGGGTGTAACATCCCGAAAATCAGGGGTCGAGTAAAAACCCAACTCCCGAGTTCCAAAATATTATTTATACAACATAGATATATATGATTGAATGTTGTCTATGTTAATGTATTAAACATGAGTGAGATTAAGCCAGAACAGCATATCATACTCCAGAGACAGTTAAATTTACAAGCGGAAGACTGTGATAGTATGTATAACATATATAAACTGTTGTATGTCTCCAGAGTGTGAACATGTTACCAAGTTATATACATACATGCATACTCTAAAAGTAAACAAAAAGAATATACATGAGTGCTCTAAAAATATAAAATGACAAGTGTCAATGTATCTAATCAACCTCCCTGTAATCCCGTCAATCAGAACACGCATAAAGGAGGGATCCTCCTCATCATCATCAAGTCCATCTTCGCTTCTCAAGCAGCGCCATCATCTGCAATCACAATAAGGACTGGTGGGTGTCCGGAAACACCATCCTGTAACGTGGGAGTGAGTAGCTAACTCAGTGGAATAATAGAGCAAGGATTAACATGTTCTCAAATCAATCATGCGATAATGGTAAAGCAGTAAATCAAACATTCCTAATACTGTTGTTAATGCAATATGACATGACGTGATGTATGCCCTCACCGACGATCTCCCTCATACGGCACCATCTTATGACCGCAGCATGCAATCGTCCCTCAAGTGCTCCACATCTTTCAGGCACATGCAATGTAATGGTGATATGATTTTTGAGTTGTTATTAGTCCATTCAAATAGCAGGATTGGGAAACTAAGGTACTTCCCTTATATCAATCCCAACACAGATCCTGTCTAGGGTCGTCACTCCTAGTAATCTCATACGAAGTATATTTTGTAGGTCACTGCAAGGGCTGCTAGGGCTGTTGCTCGCACTCGTTGCACCGCTCCCCCATCACCTTATCAATATAGGCCTACTGTACTCTCACTGTTACGGAAGGGTCGTCGCCTCCCGTAGACTCAGAATACGCTCGCGGTCACTACAAAGGACTCGTCACCTGATCAGTGTAGGCCGACAACAAGAATATAGTGTCCCATACCAGCATAATCTGCTCACGAGACATAGGTGCTCACTGGTCACTACGGGGAGGTTTGTGGCCCCAGCGTAGGTCGACAGCTCGACCACGGTGTCCCATACCACCATGCCCGGCTCATGAGTCTTTGTGGATCAAGGTACCATGGTTGACAGGGTTTACAATGGTAAGTTCAGTACTCTAGGTTCAAGCAGTTATGACTCATACAGGGTGAACATACAACGGCCAGTCGGGTTACTTGACGGGCTCGACTAGCACGATCGCATCTCAAGTCAAACGACATGAAGTGCGTAAAACACTTCGTGTGGCCTAACCACTGCCGCCAACTCCAGAACACGGCTCGCGTTCATCGTCGCGTCGTTCGTAGCAAAGATAAGCCAACCACGAATTTAATCAGTTGTCGACTGCCTGGATTAAGTATAGTCCCAAACAATTATGAATCTACATCAGAAATCATGTGAGAGTATTGGAAATGAATTACAACCATGTGAGCATGTTAACACCTGTTATAACATACAACTTAAGTGAATCATCAAGCACATGCATTTCTTACATATAATGAAATCATGCATATAGTTAACTTGTAGGAAATCATTTACATCAGCATATTAATTGAGAAATCAATCTCAAAGTAATTCATAACACCATTTAATTCAATACATACCAATACAAGCATTTATACAAACACTTAAACTACACACTTAAGTCTATATATAGTATGTCGACTCAAAGTGCGCATTTAGGCGAATCTCTTTACCAAACTAATTATGCACGTATTCCTAACATCCTAATGCGACAAGAAGCCATGTCAATCACATTAGCAAATTATGGATGAAAACAGTATTTCCTACAAATGACTAAAATGCCCTAAATCTCATATTCTTCGTCTATTTACGAAACAGGAAACAGACAGCATGTTGTACATGTCAAACGGCGTTGCCGTCAATAATCTACTATTAAACGACATTGAAAGCGTTGGAAGCAGTTATTCAAAGCGTCTAAAATCCGCACCTTTTCTCTTATAGGTGTATTAATTCGAACGGAGCGTATACGCTTCGTCTACGGCGACTAGGCAACCTGATTTACAAGATCCATCAGCTACCAGGATATGGATACTAAGAATCAGCAAATCAGCAACTAATTAGGATATTTTCTTACCTAGAAAAGTGGAGAAATCACCGGCAAAGTGATTGGAGCGTGTTGCTTAAACACGTGCAAAAGGTGGCACGACAGCAGGAAAATTCTCCTCCACTCTCTCTCACAAACTCTCACCTTTTCTCTCTCTCAACCTAGGGCTTTTTCTAAATTCGGATGGGAGAGAGGAGTGAGGGTTTCAACTCCTTTTATAAGCCCAAATGTGCCCGAAATAGGCTCGGGAACAATGTATACTTAAGTTATATCCAAATCGGGACTGTTTCGGTCCAAAAGGACATTTCTGGTGGTCCCCTGGCCGAATGCGATCGGACTTAAGTTCATACATGTCGGATGTCACTCACATCCCGTTTTCAGACCATCGGTGTTCGTAGATCGCCCGTGGCGGTCCAGTTTCAGTTCAGCGGTCACCACACGTAGATCAGGCTTATAAGTCTCATGATATGAAATAGAAATTTTTCCTGATCCGAGGGTGTAGTTTGGCTGAATTCTGACGGTCAGAACGCTTAATACTGACACGTCAATTTGTGTGCCAGATTTGAATTTCAAATTCCAAATCTAACCTTATTCTCACTCTCTTCAGTCCAGGCTCAATGAAATAGCCTGCGAATGTCGGTTGGACTTGATTTTTGAAATGATTGTCAAGTCTAGCTAGGCGGTTACAACGGTCTAAGATTGTAGGTATCGGACTTTCGACGCGCGGTCTAGATCCAATACAAAGTTTCAAAGAGGTCCAGAGAACAAACCGGTTTAGAGTTTGATCCGAGGTTTTAAAGTATTATAGCGTCATTGGTTCTACTCGCTTTGGGTCTTGTAGAACGTATTTAAAGTGATTAGGGACTATTTCCCAGCTACTCTAGCATTGCGCTAGCTAACTTACACTTATTTTCTAAAGGAATTAATCCTAAGTGATTTCTTTGGCTATGGAATTGGGTTCTGAGCGATTTCCCAGGTGTTTTAGTTGACCCATTGCCTAAGGACGTCTAATCCCAGGTTGGCCAAAATCCAGGGTGTTACAGAGGGCGTCGACCCAAGAGTTCTCCGTCCTCAGAATCTGATTGATGATGCAGCTCTAGAACTTCTCTATCAACTTTTGGGCCTCACAAGATAAGCCACATTCTAGTCTCTATGGCCTCGTATACGGTGGAGATGCGGTTCACAACGAGTTGAGAATCACATTGTACTTCGAGAGACTGAACCCTCAGACTAGCTACCAATCTGAGTCCAGCCAGTTAGGCCTTGTACTTTTCTTCATTGTTGGAGGCTTTGAAGATGAGCCTAATAGCGTATTGGATGGAGGTTGAATTGGGTGCGACCAGGACAATCCCTGCCCTGACGCAATTGGAATTAGATGACCCGTCCACATAAAGAATCCATCTTTGCTCTCCGTCTGATTCTGTGTCCTGGATAAGCAGGAGAGCTGGCGGGGCTGCAGGAACTGCCTCCGTGCCCGTGTTTGTTACCTCTACATTCGGAGCAGTGAATTCTGCTATGAAATCGGCCACAACTTGGGTTTTGATTGTAGTTCTCGGATGATATTGGATGTCGAACTTCTCGAGTTCTATCGCCCACTTGGTCAGTTAACCTAACACCTTGGGCTTTTGAAGGACTTACCTAAGGGGGGAGTCAGTCAAGACAATAATAGTATGAGCCTGGAAGTACGGACGCAGCCTCCACGCCCAGAAGACTAAGCTGAGTGCTAATTTCTCCATACTCGGGTACTTAGTCTCGGAGGGTACCATTGCTTTTCTCACATAGTAGACAGGGTGATGCCTACCCCCCACCTTTCTGATGAGTGCAGAGCTGACGGTTGAAGCTAAGACCGCTATATATAAGAACAGGGGCTCACCCTCTTCAGGCTTGAAAAGCAGGGGTGGTGATCTCCGATACTGTTTTAGTTGCTGGAACGCCTGTTTTCACTCCGGGGTCCACTCAACCTTTTTATGACCCTTCAATTGTTGGAAGAAGGGGAGACACTTATCCGTGGCTTGGGATATGAATCAACCGAGTGCCACCACCCGACCGGTGAGGCATTGGATTTCCTTTGTGGTCCGAAGTAGTGCCTTGATCTTCTCGGGATTTGCCTCGATACCCCTCTGGCTGACTTGAAATTTAAGGTATTTGCTGGAGCCAAATCTGAAGGTGCACTTAGTGGGGTTCAACTTCATACAGAACTCCTAAAGAATGGAGAAAGTTTCATCGAGGTCCGTAATGTGGTCGGATGCCTTGACACTTTTCACCAGCATGTCTGACCGATTTGCTTGGCAAACATCTGGTTCACAAGCCTCTGATATGTTGCCCTGGTGTTCTTCAAGCCAAAGGGCATGACCTGGTAATAGTAGAGACCTTTATCTATGACAAAGGTCATCTTCTGCCTATCTGGAGGATGCATTGTGATCGGATTGTACCCGGAGTAAGCATCCAGGAAGGTTAATAGTTCATGTCCGGGTATGCTGTCCAGCTGATCGATCCAAGGTAGGGGAAGTTGTCCTTGGGGCAGGCCTTGTTCAGGTCTAAGTAGTCTACATAGACCCGCTACTTCCCATTGGATTTCTTCACATGGACCACGTTTGCGATCTAGCTTGGATAATGAACCTCCTCGATGAATCTAATGCTGAGGAGCTTTGACACTTCATTTTCTATGGCTGAGTACCTTTCAGGGTCGAACACCCTCTTCTTCTGCTTCACCAGTCTATGATCTGGGTCCACACTTAGCCTGTGGACTATAACCTTGGGAGAGATATCTGGCATGTCTTCGTGTGACTAGACGAAGATGTCCTTGTGCTGCTGTAAGAAAGCCAGCACTGAGACTGTTACTCAGAATTTAGTGATGATCCAAGCAGAACCATTATGCTCGGGTTGGCTTCTTCGAGTGGGATGATCACTAAGTTCTCCATGGAGGAATTTCTTTAGGAGCTTTGGAATTAAGGATGTTGACGATGAGGGCTGCTTCACTGAACCCTTTCTTACCACCCTAGAGTAACATCTCCAGGCTTCTTGCTGATCTCCTCGGAGGTATCTGTAACACCCAGAAAATCGTGGGTCGGGTAGAAACCCAACTCCCGAGTTTCAGAACGTCACTTATGCAACATAGATAATGATAAATGCATGTTGTCTGTAGAATGGCATTAAAAAAGATTGAGACTAAGCCAAAACAATATATCATACTCCAGAGACAGTTAAATTAGCAAGCGGAAGACTGTGATAAATGCATAAAATATATAATTGATTATAAGTCTCCAGAGTGTAAACATGTTACCAGGTTAATCATATACATGTATACTCCAAAAATGATCAAAAGAATTATATGAGTGCTCCAAAAATATAAAAATGACAAGAGTCATGGTGTCTAATCAACCCCCTGTAATCCCGTTGATCAAAACACAGAGGAGAAGTCCTCATCATCATACAAGTCCAGCTCCGCTTCACAAGTAGCGCCATCATCTACAACTAAAATAGGGACTGGTGGGTGTTCGGAACACCATCCTGTAACGTGGGAGTGAGTGGTCAACTCAGTGGAATCATAGAGTAAAGATTAGCATGTTATCAAATCAATCACGTGATAATAGTAAAGCAAACAAATAGACATCCCTAGATACTGTTATTAATGTAAGCATGATATGACATGATGGATGCCCTCACCGACATACTCCCTCATACGGCACCATCTTACGCCCATGGCATGCTTTCTTCCCACAGTGCTCCACATCTTCCAGGCACATGTAATGCGATATGGATAATGATTACCAAGTTGTTATAAGTCCTTTTCATACAGCAGAATTGGAAAACTAGGGTACCTTGCTTATATCAATCCTAACACAGATCCTGTCTAGGGTCGTCACTCCTAGTAATCTCATACGATGTTATATTTGTAGGTCGCTGCAAGGGCTACCAGGGCTGTTGCTCGCACTCGTTGCACCGCTCCCCCATTACCTTATTAATACAGGCCTACTTGTACTCTTGTCGCTATGGAAGGGTCGTCGCCTCCCATAGACTCAGAATACGCTCGAGGTCACTACAAAGGGCTGCCAGGGCTATTGCTCACACTCGTTGCACCACTCCCCCATCACCTTATCAGTGTAGGCCGACAGTAAGAATATAGTGTCCCATACCACCATAATCTGCTCACGAGTCAGGGTGCTCACTGGTCACTACGGGGAGGTTTGTAGCCCCAGCGTAGGCTGACAGCTCGACCACGGTGTCCCACACCACCATGCCCGGCTCATGAGTCTTTATGGATCAAGGTACCATGGTTAACAGGGTTTCCAATGGTAAGTTTAGTACCCTAGGTTCAAGCAGTTGTGACTCATACATGGTGAACATACAATGGCCAGTCGGGTTACTTGACGAGCTCGACTAGTACGAGCGCATCTCAAGCTGAACGACATGAAGTGCATAAAACACTTCATGTGGCCTAACCACTGCCGGCAACCCGAAGCACGACTCGCGTTCATCGACGCGTCCTTTGTGGAAAATAGAAACTAACCACGAATTAGATCCATTATCGACTGCCTGGACTAAGTCATAGCCCCAAACATTTGTAAACAACATCAATGATCATAAGAGAGTACTAGAATTTGAAGCTTAAACCATACAAGCATGTTAACACATGTTATAGCATACAAAGTAAGTAAATCAACCAACACATGTATTCTATACATATAAGGAAATCAATTCATATAACAAACATGTAGGAAATCATATACAACATCATGTGGATTGAGAATTCATTCTCAAAACTAATTTACAACACCATTTACTCAATACATACTAATACGAATATTTATACAAACACTTAGTCCACACACTTTAGTCTACATAGCGTATGTTGACCCAAAGTACGCGTTAGGGTGAATCTTTTCGCCAAACAGATTATACACATATATCTAATATCATAACACGACAAAATCACATGTCAAGCATTTCAGCAAAATACAGACGTATACAGTATTTCCTATTAATGACCAAAATACCCTAAATCTCATATTTACCGTACGTATACGAAATGGAAAACGGACAGCATATTCTACATGTCAAACGGCGTTCTCTTCGATAATCTACTATTAAACGACATTGAAAGCTTTAAAATCAGTCAATCTAAGCGTCTAAAATCCTCACCTTTTGTCGTAGAAGTGTATCGATTCGAATAGAACGCATACGCTTCGTCAACTGCGTAAAGGCGACCTAATGCACAAGGTACATAAGCTATTTCGCTATTTGAATCGAAGGAATCCCCAAAACAACAAGTGGTTAGGGTTTTCTTACCTAAAAGTAAGTTGGAAATCACCGGGAAAGTGATTGGGATGCAGTGCTTCGATATGAGCAAAAGTTGGTGCAGGTGGCAGGAATTCTCTCCCACGACTCTCTCACAAACTCTCACTTTCTCTCTCCCTCAATCTAGGGTTTAAAACAAATTCGGATGGGGGAGATATGAGAGGGTTTCAAGCCCTTATATAGGCTAAAACTTCACCAAAACAGACTTGGGACAAAGGTATACTTGGGTTATAACCAAATCGGGACTTTTTCGATCTAAAAGAGCATTTCGGGAGGTCTCCTGGCCGAACGCGGTCGAACTTAAGCTCATGGTTACTGGATCTAACACACATCAAGTTTTCAGACTGGTAGAGTTCCCAGATCGCACGTGGCGGTCCAGTTTCAGTTCAGTGGTCACGGAGACTCGATCAAGGATTCTAAGTACATTGACCTGAGTGAGAAATGTTTCCTGATCTGAGGGTGTATTTGGGTCTGATTCCGACGGTCTGAATGCTTATACTGATCACGCAAGCGAAACGTACCAGATTGATTTAAATCTTATTTAATTTTATTTAATTTCACTCTTTCTCACACTCCCTGCTCCAGGATCAATGAAATAGCATCAGAGCATCGGTTGGGCTTGATTTTTGAAACGATTGTCAAGTCCAGCTAGGCGATCCTAACGGTCTGAGATTATGTATATCAGACTTTCGACGCATGGTCTAAATCTAATATGAAGTTTCAAATGGTTCCCGAGAGCAAACGGGTTTAGAGTTTGATTCTAGGTTTCAGGGTATTAAGTGTCACTGATTCTACAAGTTTTGGGTCTTGTAGAACGTATTTAAAGCGATTAGTGCTAATTTCACAGCTAATCTAGTGTAGCACTAGCTAATTCACGTTAAATTCTAAAGAATTTGGTTCTACATGATTTCTTTAGCTTTGGAATTGGGTTCTGAGAGGTTACCAAGGCATTATGGTTGACCCATTGCCTAAGGACGACTAACCCCAGGTTGGAAAAAAATTTGGGGTGTTACAGTATCAGACTCCTCCCTCGGCAGGGAACTTCATCATGTGGTGATAAGTGAACATGGCCGCCCTCATTGCATTAAGGGAAGGTCAGTCCAATATAACATTGTGCACCGATGAAACGTTCACAATGAGGAAGTTGACCAGAAGTGTGACTTGATGCTACCCTTCCCCTGCTGTCACGGGGAGGGAGATGGCTCCCTCAGAGATCACCTTATCTCTGACAAAGCCGTGCAGGGGGTCTTCACAGGTCGGAGGCGTGACTTGTCGATCCCCATTCTCTCAAACGCCTCGGAGTAGATGATGTTGGTCGAGCTTCCAGTATCGACCAGGATGTGGTAAAACTTGTGGTTAGCTATAGTCATAGCCACTACCAGGGAATCGTCATGTGGATGCTAAATTCTACGCGCATTGTCTTCTGTGAAGCTCAAATTGCAGGGGCTCCCTTGGAGTTCTTTCCTCGGCTTTTCGGTCAGGTGGACATAATGCTTGGGGTTCGAGCTCCGAGAGTAGGTTTTGTGAGTCCTATTCGAGTCAACTCCACCAGATGAACCGCCATAGATGGTGCGGATCTCAGCAGGCTCTTCCATAGTCTTGCTTGGCTGCTCTTCTCTCTGAGCCGACTTCTCTTCCTTGGTGTATCGTCACAGATGACCCTTACGAATAAGGGTGCCGATCTCAACCTTCGCTCGTATTGTGACCGTGGTCACGATGGAAATGACAATACTTGCACTTGTCTCACTGTCCTGCGTCGACCTTCATGAAAACTGGCCGCTGCAGGAGTTTTTGATCCCTGATGTCTAACAAGATCTATTCTAGAGATGTGTTGAGGAGGGTATAGGAGCAGAACTTGCTCTCAGGCCTCCTACTCGGCCGGTGATTGTGAGAGGCTCGATCGTCTGGCTTCTTGCTGGATGACTGAGGCTCTTCATTCCTCGTTCTCTTCTCCTTGGACGACTGCTCGGAAACTTGGACATTCTTGCGGGAGTTGGCAAACTCCTCGGCATTGGTGTAATTCTGAGCTCGTCTGATGAGCTCGATTAAAGTAGTTGGCAGATTCTTCATTGAAGCGGACGATAAAGTCCTTCAATGACTCCTTGTTCCCCTGCTTAAGGGTGAACAAATGAGTAGTCGGCTTCCGACTCTTCTTACCAGAATGAACTAGGTAAGGAATAATCTGCTGAGCTTCGCGAAGGAGTCGATCGACTTTGGTTTAAGCTACCAATACCAACTACGAGCTGACCCAGAGAGGATTATCGAGAAAGCCCTGCACATCACTGTGTCCGTGGCCGACTGGATCTGCATCCACGAACGGTAGGACTCCACATGTTCTGACGGGTCTCCAGACCCTGAGCATTGGATGACTGGAGGCATCCTGAACCTCTGCGGCATCACCTCATCCATGATTTTTGAGGTGAAGGGAGGTTCAGTCTCTTCCATCATCGCCTGGACTGCAGTTGGGATGGACGCGAGTTGCTCATTCTTCTGTAATGTGTTGATCTGGTCACGGAGTTCCTTAAGCTGAGCCTCCTAAGGATTCTGATTCTCAGCTACTGTCTCTTAGGGGGCCTTCGCCACCTCGGGCGCTCTACCGTGTCTTCTCCTCTCCAGCCGATGGCAGAGGTCAGTGGGGGCCGAAGCTAAAGTTGGGACGCATAGGATGGCTCAACATCCCAAGCAGGTTCCGGGACTTGGGCGGACCGATTCTAGGACACTGCATTTTACGTAGGGTTGAGAGCTCATGCGGACTGTGCCTGGGACCCCCTGACCAGTGAATTGACTTGTCGCGATTGTTCCTCAGGTGCCGGGGTGGCTTCCACCATGTTAAGAGGTGCCTGTTGGTTTTGTTGTGCTTTCATTCGGCTGATTTCATCCCTCAACATCTGGAATTCATTTTGTAACGCCTTTCCTCCTCGGTTACGAGTCCGCTGGTATGGCCCTATTGGAGCCGATTCGGTATGTAACAACGAAGAAGACTGATGTTGTCCTCTAGGTTCGGGCTCCACTGCTGTAACCTTCTTCTTTCCTCTCACCATTTCTGATAAAACCTTCTAGCTTTTTGTTTGATTTTCCACAGACGGCGTCAAAAAATGTTGAGGTCAAAATCTGGACCACCCTCCACTTAATGCTACGAACCTCAAACGGACCCTAATTCTGCATAGAAAGGTGATCAAAGGAGACCCTGACTTAAACAAGGGACCATCTGATGCCTAAGTCAGGCTAGGGAATTTGGGTCTAAGTCGTGTAATGTAGAGAGAGGGTACGAGATATTATGTACCTATTGTAATGGGGTCCCCTGGTATTTATACCTGTGGGTCGGGCGGATCGTGTCCGTTAATCTCGGCATGATCTACTCAATCAAGCGGATATTGTAATCGTGGAGATACTTCACAATCTTTGGATCGTGTAGCGCATCGTTTCTTAATGGAGCATATCTCCAGGCGTGATCTTCAGCCACTTCCACATTCAGACTGGTTTCCCAGCTCGGTACTTGGAATATCTTCATCCAAGCTTGGAATTCATCCTATCCGAGTCCGCGACTGAGCACGAGCCGAGTCATTGGGGTTGGAGTCTTTTGAATGAAGACGAGGACGAGGACGAGAGCTCGACTCAGCCAACCTTCTTCGGATGAGGATGAGGATGAGAGCTTGACTCGACCAACCTTCTTCGGATGAGGATAAGAATGAGAGCTTGACTCGGCCAACCTTCTTCGGATGAGGATGAGGACGAGGACGAGAGCTCATCTTGGTCGGCCTAGATTCGTAGTTTAGAGGTCCGCTCGTGCCAGATGTGATGTTCTCCTTCTGAGGCCCCATTAATTGGTTCGGATGGCTTAGACCAACCCTGGTTGACCCTGTTTAGATTTCCCCATAATAATGCTTATTGATCCAAATAGTTAGACATAATCATTGGTGGATCTAAAATTGCATTTTCACTTCATTCTGTATTTCACTTCAAGTCGGGAAGGCACCACCCCCAAAAAAGGAAAAGTAATTAAGTTCTTTGTCTCAGTGTTGAAACAGGAGTCCGTCTACCACTAAGTCATGGAGCCGGACTCTAAGTAGTAAATAAGTTGAATAGGCACAGGCATAGACCGTTTGCTCTTAGAACCCAACTCAAAATGGATATAATGAAGTTAACCATGTTCACCAAAAGACAATCCTAAAGAATGGTCCTTTCGGCTTCATTCAATCACTAGTCGCTGCTGGCTGAGCTTGCTCTTCTCCTCCCTCTTTTCCCAATTGCTCCCAGTTTTCTTCCTCTTTAATTAGGAGAGCTTCTCTTATGTCCTCCTTCCTATCAATTTTGGCACTGGTAAAAGAAAGAATGCATCTTGTGTCCTCCCTTTCCTTTATTTTACTATTTTGTTTCTTGATTTCACCCAACTCCGAGTTCTTTTAATCTATAATTTGGATGTAGTTCAGCAAACTACGTAACATGTAGAAGGGATCTAAACATTGAGAGGCA
The DNA here is from genome assembly GCA_037074715.1 of Magnolia kwangsiensis. Taxonomy (NCBI): domain Eukaryota; kingdom Viridiplantae; phylum Streptophyta; class Magnoliopsida; order Magnoliales; family Magnoliaceae; genus Magnolia; species Magnolia kwangsiensis. Next base: position 59,386,064 of record CM073579.1, read on the forward strand.
ACACCACTTTTTGAGAAAATAGTTTTTAGCAAGGTAGACAATATACATTAGTAGAGTACTACCCTAACTTTTCCAACATGATTCTAGATCTGAGAAAGGTAACAATAACATAAATTATTAAAAGATCCTTGTATGATTTTTAAAGGAAATTTCTTGAAAGCCAAATAATAATAATAATAATAAAGGAAAGATAAGAATCCTTTAACACTATCATCACATGGAACTACTTGGTGCATATTGATGGCAATAGGATGATTGATGAGTTTTAATTCTTTTTTCTAATTATTTTTGCTTTTAATATATATTTTTAAATTTTAAGAAAATTATAAAAAATTGAACAATTTACAATACAATTCAACCCCTATTACGATAGATATGCGTTACAACAATGATTTTGACAATGTGAATAGCTTCATATTTTATTTGAACTTTTTCTGCAATAGTTAGGTTTCTTGATTTGCATTTCCTTGAACTGATTCATTGCTTGTATGTTTTGAACTTCCTTCAGTTTTTTAAACTTGAAATTCATCTTCAATTTATTTGACAGTTTTTTTTTTTTTTAAAGATTTTTATAACCCTACTTTTAATTACATAATCTATTAGATTCGGTTCAAATGACATTTACTTTTTATAATCATATCTTTCTTCTACTCGAAAATCTTTTCTTTTGAACAATTGTCTCACTTTTGTTAAAATTATCAATCTTCATTTCCCTTTGGTGATTAGTCGATCTCATTGGTGTTCTTTTTTATTTTATAAATTTCCTCTTTCAATATTTTCTTATGAATTTCGGCTCATCAAGCAATGTATTTCATTCTTTTCCTAGATATGGATATAAGCAGATAACTTCGAGTCTTTCTTCATCGTGATTGTCAATTCCAACGAGAAACCACTCATGCGTTGGGCTGAGGAGAATGGGTAAGGTGGGAATTTTTCTACTCTTTGTGAGAATCCCAAGGCAAAAGGATATGTTCTTGGGGAACCTACAAATCATGAGAGAACAAAGAAGGTAATTAGTAGCTAAATGCAGTCCGAAGTGATATTTGCATGTGCTCAGATTTTCATTACCATTTTGACATGCTTTTATTTGTTTGGAAGGTAAAAGTTTTTTTTCAACTATCTTGAAGTCCACTTAAAGTTGAATCGTAATTCATGCTTGGCAATTAAAAAGGTTTTGAATTCCTAAAAGTCGTCCATCTTGATCCAGTACTATTTGATATGGAGTGAGACCTTCTCACTCGAACCTACAAGAAGAAGCTGTTAGTGTACTAATTTGTGCATCTTGTTTGTTAATCATGTAAGTCCTTGTGTCATATAGTCAGTTGAGCCCTTGGAAACTGAAGACTGAAAACACAAGAGTACAAGAGCATCAATGTGCAAAGAACATGCAAAAGAGGAGCCTTTGTGACCCTAACCCTTGTCCCAAAACAACCTTTGAACCTCTAGATGATCTTGGCTTAATAGATCAATCTTGTTGACCATCTCTTAGCCTTAGGAACATAATTGGAACATGATAAGTAAGGCTAGAAGAGGTGCCAAACTATTGCGAAAACATATACCCCAAACAACAATTTTCAGTGGATCTGAACCATTCATTTGATTTGGCTCATTTGGTGGTCCAAATGCATGATTTGTGCTTCTTTAGTGATCCAAACTCATCATATGATTGAGACTACTTTCAATGACCCCATGCCAATGGATATGTTAAGTTGATCTATATTATTCATATTATTGAGATCAATTCTCATTGATCCATGCCGTTAATTTTGTAGAGCCCTCTTCAACCTTATAAACAATTTAAATGATCAGGCCTGTTTTGTTGATCCTTCATCTTATTAGTTCCAAATCATTTAATTGAGGTGATTCAGCCCTTCATCTTAGAAAAAGTAAAAAAGGAAAAAAGAGCGGGAAGTTACAAATGTGAGGACCGCTAGTGGAGGGACAAGTGATTTTCAATCATTATAGGCTTATACCAGGGGCCAAAATTGAGCCCGTATCCTTTTGCATTGGCTACAGATGATTTAACAACTCATTTGCATGAAGAGTTCCCATGGTGGTATATGTTTTTTGTAGATGACATAGTTTTGATTAGTGAGATAATGGAGGGCACAAACAAAAAATTAGAACTATGGAAGGATGCCTTAAGAATCTAAAGGTTTTAAAATCACGAGTGGGAATGAGGAATTAGTTAAGGTTGTTGACTAAGAAGTATGCCAACATGACCATTTTTGAAATCTTGGGTGGATAATTGTGAGGGCGGAAAGATCAAAGATGATGTAGCTCATAGAATTCAACTTGGGTGGAAGAAGTGGAGATATGCCTTTGGATTTTTATGTGATCCTTGCGTAATCAAACAATTATAAGATCGCCCATGCTTTATGGGATCGGATGTTGTCCTATTTAAGGAACAATATTCTCATTGTATGAGCATACTTGAAATGGGGATGTTGAGATAGATGAGTGGTAAGATGAGGAAGGATAGAATTAGAAGTGGATCCATTCGAGGGAACTTAGTAGTAAGACCAATAAGTAATAAGATGAGGAAAGTAGACTCAGATGGTTCGGCCATGAGTGATGGAGAACAAGCACTATAGGAATGAGGAGTGAGTTGGTTCAAGTTGAAGGCTCTAAAAGATTACGAGGAAGGCCTGAAAGTACATGGGGTAAGGTACTAAGAGAAAGGCCCGATGACTTATGGTTTAACTGCGAATGTGGTCCATGATAGTGTAAGTGGCAAAACAAGACTCATGTAGCATACGACAATTAGGTGGGATATGGCTTAGATAATGAGGAAGAGAACGATGATGATGATGATGAAAATTTTCCTTGTTTTTCCATTTGTTTTCATTTCAACCATGAAGGAAGCTTCTGTAAAATTCTCTCCAAAAGAACTCAATTAGGTTTTTCTTTTGTCTCATGCCTTATCTGTTGTTTTAATCACACCATTTTTATTTTTTTTGTGTTTTCAACTTCTTTGCATTCAAGCGTTCTGTTAGATTTACTAAGAGAACGTTAAAGCTTGTTGGTTTCAATCATATTCATTAGGGTTTTAATTCTTCTATGAGTGATTTCTTAGCACTTTTGTTGTTATTAACTGATCATGAAATTATTGTTTTGAATTTTAGGGATCTTATTTGTTTATATTGGGGGTCGATATGTGGAAACTCTGTTCTTCCCTTTTAGTTATAACAGCATGCATTTACCATTTGTGATGGTTCAACATATGCACTTGCTATTTTTTATACTTGACCATCATGGAATTTTTTTATTTTTTTTTTGATTTGCTAGTTTTAGTCAACCACTTTAAAGATACATTAGTTGAATTATGTGAATACTTTTTCATTTTTATGAAGGGGAATTGTTTCTATGATAATGTTACATTCAATTATCTAGTTATTAATTTTACTTGTAGATCATAAGTTAATTTTTTATGGTACACTAGATTAAATTACCCAATTAGTTGAGGTGATTTGGTGGCCCTCGGGGGATGTAGAATGGCAACTTCTCTTTTTATTGGCTTTAGTACAATCATAGACTCCATAGGTTTATTTTATGTAACCTAATCTATTAATATCATGTGGACCCACTACAAGAAAAAAGACCTTTACTGGCAATCAAAAGCGCCAGTAAAAGTCAAAAAAATAAATTAAAAAAAAAGCACCAGTAAAACCTTTACTCAGACAAGCACCGATAAAGGCTTTGTCGATGCTAACCATCCTTTGTTAGCACTTTTTGCGGTCGCCGTAATTGAGCAGACTTTTCCGGTGCCCATTCTCATTTTACCAACGCCTTCCGGTGGCTGCTGAAATTTTCTAAAAAAGCGCCAACAAAAGTCTATCCAAGTGCTGATAAAGTCATTTCAAAAGCACGGTTTCTAGCCACATTTAGTCACAGAAAAGCGCCGATAAAAGTCCATGCAAGTTCAGTAAAAGTCTTCTGAAGGGCTATAGAGATTTGAGAGGCCCCGGTTAAAAGCCATACAATCCATAGCGAGGCTTAAAAGCCATATAATTCAATTGGAACTTATACTTTTTTAAAAAATATTTGAATGCTAAAAAATATTGTAATATAATTAAAACTAAATATTAAACAAAAAATATATTACTTCATAATAAAAAAAAATATATATATATATATACATACATACATACATACATACATATATATATATATATATATATATATATATATATATATATATATATATATATATATATATATATATATATATATATATATATAATATTTACAACAATAAGTTGAAATTGGTCCTGAATATATTAAAAAAAACTTTCATGTGGTCCACTCCTAGCACGAGTGGCGTCAAAAGGCTTCTGTGCTTGTAGGCCTAAATTTAGGTACAATTGATCAAATCTTGCACACAAGGAAAAAAAAGTCAAAAAGTAGCATTCCATGAAGATAGAATTAATGAATTAAAAAATAAGCTATTAATTGCAAGGTTGAAACAATATAACAGAGATATCAATGACTAGATAGGCCAAATGCGTATGGGTCAAATTGGGACAGTCCAAGTTCCTAGTTATGCCCTAAGTGAATGAGGTCTTATCTGGGCTGAACAATCTCCAATGTTAATATTCATACGGCCTGTAATCGAAAGGACTTCTAGGCGGTTGGACAGTTTAATCATGGGTGATGCTAAAATCAACACTGGAGATTAGTTTGCCCCAGATGAACTTAGGCTATAACTAGATGGACTAAGGTGATTTGAATTTCCGTGTGGGCATTAATTAAAATGACAAACTAATGGGAATTGTCTAGTATTATTGGCAAATCAAATCACTTGAAGAATCGTAAGCTTGAGGATAACACCCAAGTTCCAGGATGCATGCATGGTTATTGGAGTGACAAGTTTCTGCGTCTTAGCATATACCAGCTCCAACACCATTCCTGTAGAGGAAAAGGCAACACATGTCACGCCCCAAACCCGAAAATCGAATTCACAAGAATCCCAATCGCCGAATTCGGTGCCGACAGCCTCCGTAGTGCCTCATTCTCGGCTCCTGGCAAACATATGCCAGATTCCGATCTTAGGATCATATAAGGAGGATTTTCAGAATAATTTTTTTTTTTTTGTAATGGAGCATAACCACAAGCATAACCAAGTCACAAAAAAACATCACCACATATCCACTATATCAAAAAATTTAAGTACAATGCGGAAAGGGAAATACAAGGTGATTAAAGGCTCCAAAATAGTCAGATGCACACTCCTGCCTCAGCACCGTTGCTGTCCAACGCTACCTACCGCAACAGTCGTGCATAAGCTTACAAAAGCTTAGAGGGTGGTGTAAGTGTGTGCGTAAGGCAAACGCCAAGTGTACAATATCAGAGTAATGCGGAAGTATGCGGTAAGTCCATGAATAAAACCAACCATACCAATGCTATGTGATGCAAGGCATGAATGCTATCGGCCATACCAAGGCCATGCGATGCGAGACATGAATGCTATCGGCCACACCGATGCAATGCGAGGCTTACATAGCCGAATGTCATATGCGAAATGCAATCCAAGCAAGTCGGTACTCATCAAGTACACATATCAGTACGGTTCCTCTCTGGATATCACCGGGGTCTAATACACTTACACTGACTGCCTCCTCCCTAGCTGCACAGCCAAGCAAGCGGAATAGACCTCACTATCCTCCTGACCAGTAGTCTGTCAATACCTACCCGGCTCATCGATAGCGGACTCATTTGTGAGCTGGTCAAACTCAGCCTAGCTTATAGCCCCCTCATTTAGGTGGATAAGGCTACACCCCCTTCCAACTGATCATGGCACAGTAGGAGACGTGGCCTACTGGTATTCGGCACTCGAGCGCTTGTGTATCCACTCAGTCTAGACGTTGGAGCATCTCTTGGTACCAAAAAGGTTCTGAGACTTTCACCCCAGGACATCCTAAGTGCCGACAGTGCTATAACCAAGTATTTTCGGTATCCGATACGGCCATCCATGATGTACCCAAGGAGCCACGACCCTGATGTCCCTAGGGCGTACAGTGATCAAGTCACACATATGCGAGATGCGTGAATCACACCGTCAAATCATGCAGCAATCTAGCGTGTACTGCGCGATCATGTGGGGCACTTTGTCTCATAACGAGTCCCGTAATTAGTCTGCCCAATGGCGTATGCTATGATCAGTCACTACTCATATCAAGCATACATATGATGCGTATGGGCATGAGTCATGGGATTATACTAAGCATGTTATAAAGCAATGAATATTAATGAGTATGGGCCTATCAATGAGCCCTAAGGAGAGTTACAATGTGGACATTTAACCAACATTATAATTATAATGTGGACGTCAAACCATCATAGTTCCCTAAGCTCGGCCCGCCATAAATATCATTACATGAACCATGGGAAATCACACATTACAATGGACTTTAAGGACACCCTGTTGGGCCTCGACCCATGGGCCTTAGATACATCAAATGGACCATATCACATGGGCCATTCATCAAATGGGCTACATTAATGGGCATCACCAATGAGCCTTATGTACATTGCAATGGTCTGTAACCCATGGTCCTTGAAATACATCACAACGGCCTCATAATATGGGCCTTGAAATACATCACAACGGCCTCATAATATGGGCCTTACATTCTTCAAATGGGCCATACCAATGGGCCCTACATATAATTCAAATGGGTCATGCCAATGGGCCCCACATATACTTCAAATGGGCCATGCCAATGACCCCTACATATACTTCAAATGGGCCATGCCAATGGCCCCTACATATACTTCAAATGGGCCATGCCAATGGCCCTACATATACTTCAAATGGGCCATACCCTAAATATAAGTGGGATAATGATTTCCACCATTAAAATTTACAAGGCCCACCATATCATTTATTTCCATCCAACCTGCTAGATGGCGTGGAGGCGAATATCAATTTATAAGAAGCTACTATTGCCCCCTTTGGAATTTTGAACGGTGTACGTCATTAGCCACTACTTTAGGTGGTGGGGTCCATTTGAACTTTAAATCTGCTCCATTCTTTAGCTCATGCACTAAAATGATCTATCAAAATGGTTGGGGGAAATAGGATGCAGCACGTGCATCATGGTGGGTCCCACCAGTCGTCCAGCAGCCAAAGGAAATGGCTGGACGGCATGGAAATACATACATCGCTGTGGCCTCCACCGTCCGTACGGACGGTGGTAATAAAACACATATATCATTGTGGGTCCCACGTGGGACCCACCATAATGTTTATATGACATCCAACCCGTTGATTAGGTCTACAGACCTGGATGAAGAGTAAAAAAAAATTTTATATTGATTCCAAAACTTCTGTGGGCCCAAAAAGGATTTCAATGGTAGAGTTCATTCACCACTGTTTCTTGTGGTGTGGGCCACCTGAGATCTAGATTAAGCTGATTTTTGGGTGGGGCCTGCTTAAGGTAGGGGCCCACTATATGGACAGGCTGGATTGGCAAATAAACATCAAAGTGGGGCCCACATGAGGAACCATGGGCCCTTGGCGTCCGCCCGCCCTCTGAGCGCAGGCGCTGCCTGCGCCTTTGGCCAGCAGTAGCCCTGCTGCTTTTTTATATTTTTTTTGAAAAGCAGTTTTTTCATGGTTTTGCACATGTGGGGCCTGCCTATGATGGATCCATCCCGCCCAATGGCCTCTATGGCTCAAGACAAGCCAAACAAGTCCGATATTGCATATTTTTTTAGCGCATCAAATTGTCAGGGTGAATTTCAATGGCAAACACACTGTTTGCTATGCTATGTCTTGCCTGAGAGTCAGATTATCCTCATTTTTTGGCTCAACGCCTAAAATGAGTTAGTAAACTGGATAGACAGCGTGGATTGAATATATACATCAAGGTGGGGCCTACACTAAGGACCCACCTCAAATGCCTTTAACCAGGCTAATATTTATGTTTTCATTTACGTCTAGCGTCCTTGGACGCTGAACGGTTTTAACATAACACATGCATTGAGGTTGGCCTTACTTAGGTGGGCCACCACATGGTGGATGATATGGATCATATACACATGTAAGGTGGGCCTCACCCATAAATGGATTGGGTCTAATCCATGCTTCATGGTTGGGTCCATTCGGGTGGACCACACAACTAAATTACCACCACATAAAAAGATTAAAATAAAAGGAGAGGGAAAGAGAGAGAGAGAGAGAGAGGAAAAATGTAATATCCCGAAAATCGAGGGTCGAGCATAAACTCCACTCCCGAGTTCCAAAACATCACTTATGCAACATTTTCAATGATGGATGAATGTTGTTCATATTAGTGCAAAAAATATGAGTGGGATTAGACCAAAATAACATATCATTCTCCAGAGACAGTTAAGTTTCTCAAGCGAAAGACTGTGATAAATATATAAAATGTATAATTGATTATAAGTCTCTAGAGTGTGACATGTTACTAGGTTAGCTAAATACATATATACTCCAAAAATAGAAAGAAAAGAATATACATGGGTGTTTAAATAAAAGGCAAAATACCAAGTGTATTGGCATTTAATCAGTAACCATGTAATCCCATCGATCAAAACCTGCATATAGGAGGAATCCTCCTCATCATCATCAAGTCTGGCTCTGCTTCGCAAGCATCGCCATCATTTGAAACTAAAATAGGGACTGGTTGGTGTGGCCAACACCGTCCCGTAACGTGGGAGTGAGTGATCAACTCAATGGAAACTATATACAGCCAAGGTTAACATGTTATCAATCCAATCAAGCAGTAATGATAAGGCAGTACAATCAAACAGGTCCTAGATACTCTTGTTAATGCAAGAATGATATGAGGTAATGATGCATGCCCTCACCACAAACTCCCTCATGCGACATCATCTAACGATCGCAATATGAATCACTACCACTGTGCTCTTACACCAATGCCAATGGCACATGCAGTGCGATGTCATGAGTATGATTACCAAGTTCTTATTAGTCCTTTTCATACAGCAGGATTGAGAAGCTAAGATACCTCCCTTGTATCATTACCCAAACGGTGATCCATTATTGGGTCATCAGTCTGAGATAATCTCATACGATGTTACGGTTCTAGGTCACTGCAAGGGCTGCCAGGGCTGTTACACACAATCGTTGCTCCTCTCCCCCATCACCTTATCAATACAGGCCTAGTTATATCCCACATACTGCAACAAGACTCGTCGCCCTTATGCACTATTAGGATATACTCAAGCTCACTATAGAGGGCTCGTCACCAATCAATGTAGGCCGGCAGCACGAATATAGTGTCCCATACCACCATAATCTGCTCACGAGTATAGGTGCTCACTGGTCACTACAAAGGGCTCGTCACCAATCAGAGTAGGCCGACAGCACGAATATAGTATCCCATACCACCATAATCGGCTCATGAGTCTTAGCGGATCGAGGTACCAAGGTTAGAGGGGCTTTTCATTGGTAAGTTTGGTACCTTAGGTTCAAGCAGTAGCGACCAAACATGGTGAACAAACATCGGTCAATCGGGTTAGTTGATAAGCTTAACTAGGCCAAGCGCACATTGAGTTAAATGACATGGAATGCATAAGAACTCCGTGTGGCCTAACCATTGCCGAACATCCCAAGTACGACTCAGATTCGTTAAACTCATCCTGCGTGGTGAAAACAACCTCAACCACCATTTGGAGTACGATTACCGATTACCTGGACTATACAATAGCCCCAAGCACATTCAATTACAACGATCTAGCATATGAGATACTCAAGGCAGTAATGGAGCAATGATTCAAATCATACAATAAATTGAGCATGTTATAAAGTACAACATAAACATGAATCCATACTTATGCATTTCTAAGTAAAAGTAATGAGTATGAAACAAAGTACATGGAGGAAATCATACACATCATTAGAGTGGCTAAGAATCCTATCTCAACACCCATCTAAAGAACAGTTTACAAGTATTTATTCATACAGACATATTTACAAACTCTTAGCATACATGTTATATCATAGATGGAATGTATTAGTTAGCATACGTATTAGGGCAAGTCCTTTCGTCAAAGGCTTGTCGCCTACACAACAATCACATAGCTACGATGGTTATTCACGGCGTACACTAACGCAAGGTTTATACTCATTTAGTCATTTTTACAAACACTTAGGCTACTCATTGTAACATACACGACGTATGTTAATATAACATGTATTAGGCAAATCCGTTCACCCAGAAGTTGATACACATGCATCTAGCATATCTAGACGGCAATTAATCATGGAAAACTCAAATCTGAATTTCATACGTATACGATATTTTCTACAAATACAAGGAATACGGTATATTCAACATAATTAACGTATAACTGAAAAATGAAACGGACAACACTTTATACATGTGAAATAGCATCCTAAGCAAGAATAAATCATTACTTAACATTAAAAGTCTTGGAAACCATAACCTAAACTTATATAGTCCGCACCTTAAACTAGAAAATGCGAAATGGATATGATTCAGACGATAAGTCGTCGTCAACGGTAGATTGACAACATAGAACATGAAATAGATTAACTACATCATCACTTAACCTATACTAAGCCCTAAAACAGGTTAGGGTTAGGATTTCTTACGTAGGATTGGAGTCAAAAATGCCGGAATAGCGATACGGATAGGTGGATTAGGCACGTAGTAAAGCTGGGAAGAATCTCAGGAAGTAGCACTAATTTCTCCCTCACTTTCTCTCTCTTTTCTCCCTCTTGGAAAGCTAGGGTTTGAAAATGTGTATGGGATTTTGAATGAGGATTTTAAGCCCTATTTATAAGCCTAAACTCGACAAAAATAGACTTAAGGCCAAGGTATACTTAGGTTATAACTAAATCGGGTTTGTTCCGATCCAACGGAGCACTTCTGGAGGTCCTGTTACTAAATGCGGTCGAACTTAAGCTCTCTAATATCGGATCTAGGTCAAGCTAAGTTTTCATTCCGGTCGGATTTCCAGATCAACCGTGGTGGACTAGTTTCAGTTCAGCGGTTACGGGAACTCGATCAGAGTTACAAGTACTATGACATGTAAGGGCCACCTATCCTGATCCGAGGGTGAATTTGGGTCGAATTCTAATGGTCAGAATGCTTAAAAATAACACGCAAGTGAACCATTTCAGATTTCTTAAAAATATAATGAATTTTTTTAAAAATCTTCCTTTTCCTACTCTCTTTACTCCGGGCTCAATAAACTGGTCTCAGGACATCAGTTGGGCTTGATTTTCTAGGTGATTGTCAAGTCCAATTAAGTGGTCATAATGATCTAAGTTCATTGCTATCGGATTTTCGACGTGCAGTCCAGGTCCGATACGAAGTTACAAAGCATTTTCGAGAGTAACTGGGTTTAGAGTTGGATCCTAGATTTCAAGGTAACGTAGCGTTAACAATTCTAGAAGTTTTGGGTCTTACAGATCGTATTTAAAGTGGTTGGTGTTAATTTTACAAGAAATCTAGTGTAGCGCTGACTAATATACGTTAAATTTCTAAAGAATTTGGTTCTAAATGGTCTCTTTAGCTTTGAAATCAAGTTCTAAAAGGTTACCAAGGTATTATAGTTGACCTATTGTCTAAGGACGTCTAACTCCAAGTTGATAAAAAATCTGGGGTGTTACAAAAAAGATGGGACACGCGGGTGATGGAGGGACCCCGACACTATGGGCCCTTCGCTCCATGACCTACAACATAAATCAAGTGGGTCCCAATCATGTGGGCCTAAAAAAAATTAAAATCTAACGGTGGAGATCCCTTCTCCACGAAAATAAACGGTCTAGATGACCCATATACAAGCTAGGAAGGTAAATATCATGATGGGGTCCATGGAGAATGGCCCCATCACGGAATGATATTGATGATCAAGATGGGCCATCGGCCACATCTTAGGGTCCAAAGTGAGATCCACACCATTAATCGGTAGGCCTCACTTGGCCCATCATAAAAATAAGAAAAAAACTACCCTATAGAAGCACCCACCGTTCGATCTTCTCGGTCCGTTGGAAAGCCTCTCCTTGTGCTTCTCTTTGATGGTGGAAGATGGGAGATGGATGGCTAGGATGGAAGATCTTGGGAAGGGAAAGTGGGCCACACAAACTCTCTCTTCTCTCACTTGGAAGCTTGGACGTGGGATGCTCTTGCTTAGCTTGGAAATGTTGAGAAATGAGAGGGAGAGAGAGAGAGAGTTGTAAGGAGAGATGTAAGTGACGGGTGATGGAGTGATGGATGTGGTACTTGACATGTAAGGTGGTGTAAGAGAGAGAGTGAGAAAGAGTTGACTTTGGTAGTTGCTTGGGGATGGGGTGAAAGGTGACATGTACTTAACATAAAGTAATTGATGGATTGATAGGTTGATTGATTGATTGATGGATTAATGAGACATGTTGTAGAGATTCTCTTGGGATTGTAAATGCGTGGCATTTTCTCGAAATAAACGCCGGCTCACATCTCTTAGTTAGGGTATCGGATCGGTACATGAGTAGCGGCGTTGGAACCGCGACGACGGTGCGGTCGCAATGATATAAGTCTCGGATTAAGCCGACTCAAATGTATAGGATACGACTTACAGTTGTGCACAAACATCGATTATCAGTCGCAGGTTGCCGGAATTCGATAGGAAGGATTGCGGGAGTTGACAGAACAGTGCGGATTAGGATGCGGGTCTTACAACATGGTATATGTAAGAATGGAGATGAAGCATAAAATATAGTCACGATTTTAAATCAAAGGTGGCCCTGCCATTTACGTGCCTTAGCTCAATAATTAGACTGGTACACTCATCAAGGGGGGCATATATGGGCCAGGACAATTACAAGGTAAGGCCAAAATCTTGGATAGGTGCTCAGGTTTTAGGTGTAACTATAGTATTGGAGCTTGTTAGATGCATGCACCAAATGAGAGTGACATGGAATAGGCCCTACACAAGTGCATTTTTCAAACAAGGCATTATGAACATGATATAAGTCACGCAAGATGAAGATGGTTAAATATTAAATGCGGAATAGTTCGAACCCTTGTCATCTTTTTTTTTTTTTGAAAGATCGAAGTTTGGTGATGCTAGTTAAATAAAAGGCAATCCAATTTAAGAAGATCAAGCAACTTCAGATTGCTTTAGTAGCATACTGATGATTATCAACAAAGAATTGGTTTTAGAAGCAAAACCATCATTAACCAAAAAACACTTTCCAAATTCATTAATAAACAGGAAAAAATCAACAGAATGCATAGGACAAGCCTTTGACAATTCAACCAATGAATGTAAATGCAAATTAGTTTTAGAAGCACACCAATGAGTTAAAAATAAATAACATAAGACAACTTCACAAAAAGCATCAACAAAATAGAAACGGTAAAAAATGTTACCAGTGTTTAAGAATTGGGCCTTTGCCTTTTAGTGAATGACAAAAGACTGAGAATGGTAATTAGTTTCAAAAGCAAAACCATGAGCTAAAAACCATCATTGCAGAAGAACAAATCATAAAATGCATAGAAGGAAGAAACCCATCAATACAACATAGAAAATCGAGGATCAACAATTCGACGAATGATAACAAACAGGAAAAAAGCTCCATCAAAAAAGAAAAAGAAAACCCATGAGCTAAAAAACGTCAAAATAGAAACCCAAAGTACAAATATATTACTCAAGAGAAGGATAAAAAACATCATAAAGAACTGAGGCTCTTAGCGATTCAACACACCATGATGAACAGGAAAATAGCTTTGAAAACAAACCCATGAGCTAAAAACATAAAAATGGAACAAAAAAAATAAATAAACATAAGCATAAAATGCATCAAGAAAACATCATCTAAATGCATGGAATAAGAGAGTCTAGCAGCTCAATTGACAACTTTTGAACATGAAATCAGCACTGGAAACCAACCGGCAAGCTAAAAAACATCATAAATGCATCAATTCAAAAAAAATTAAAAATCATTAGGATGCATAAAACTAAGGAACTTCAATGATTTGACAACAACCATGAATATGAAATTTGCTTCAAAACAAACTCATCAAGTAAAGAACGTAAAACGAAAAACCCAAATCATAAAGTACATCAATATAATTAACAAGAAAAACAAACATCAAATTGCATAGAATTAGGGATTTATGCACCAAATGTGACATTAAAATTGTAGAAGCGATACAATAACCATGTCCCAATATGTTAAAGAAAAACATATTTCAGACATGAATAGAAACTAGGATAGGGCAGTAGTTTTTTTTTTTCTTTTAATCACAACGACAAGAATCGAGAGCCTAAGAATTTGGAGTCATCAATTAGAACCAACATGCATAGTTAAAATGTGATTTTCAACTTCTGAAGGAGTATACCTTGTTCATCATATTCCATTGACCCACTTGGGGCAAGCAATCCTTTTCTCTACCAGTGTCACGGGATTTAAGTTACAAAACCAACCAGAAGCAATGATGAAAAATTAAAAAGCACTCAAAGGAGGGAGTTCCTATCGTTAAACTAGCTAGTTAATGAACCAAATCCCACATTTGTTAAAAACAAATACCAATTTACTTACCCAAAGTGTAGGTAAAATGCGTGCTTCAACCGAAGCAAGTTTCTCACTGATTTTGATGCCAAACTCCTTTGAATAAGGATCTCTGTGGTAAGCATTGTGGTGAACCATCTAACTAAAGAAAAATGAAGTTTTAGGGTACTTCATTCTGACACAAGCATTAACAAAGAGAAATTACAAAGCCAGTGCCAATCACCATGTTGATGCACTTAAGAACAGTTTCCAGGAATTGCATGCGCTTGCTCTGCATACTTTTGGAATTTTCTCGAGGCATGGTAAGAATAACTTGCATTTTTATTTGTGCGACATTGGAACATCTTTTGTGCACTTTTTCCTCCTACATTAAGGCTACTTTCTTGCATGCATTAACTAATGCTTTTGGTATTTGGGATATTTGAACACAGAAATTATGAACTAAGTAAAATGAAATTTAAATTAGAGAGATGATCCAGGGCTCCCACATCTCTAGAAGTTATGTGCTTCCAATTGCATAGGACTACCTAGATAGAGCAATCAAATGATTTTAACAGTCCTTTGGCCCAACCCACCCTTCATTGGGACACAAATCAAGCCATCCAATTAATGGAACCATAAAATAGAGAGTCAAGATCTCTATGAAAAAGGTCCAATAAATATATTAACCACCCATTTGGGGGGGCACATTTCTTAATGATTCCAAACAATCACCTTCCCCAAATGACTCTAACCAACACATCCATGTTTTGGAAAACAGAATGTTAGTAAATGAAAGTTCAACTTTTTGACAGTTACGATAATCCAATAAGTGTATTTTGCATGGTGGCCTGTGAAGTGTGGCTGAACTTAATTGTTGAACGTAGACCAGTGGGGCCCACTTGTGAGCAATCACTAGTGGGTAAGATTACTTTCAATTAAATTTTAAATTCAAATATGAATTTATTTTTTAATTGAAGATAGGGATGTGAGCGGATTATGTGGCTTTATCTCAATCCCACCCAAACTCTCTTTCCTCTGTTAGGATGTAATCGGCTTATGTGGCCGTATCCCAATCTCACCCAAACTCTCCTTCCTTTATTATAAAAAAGGAATACGCTTCTCTCATGTAACACATCGAATCATACGAAACACGAGAGTATACAGAGAGAAAGAGAGTGCATTATAGTCTGTCTATTTTGGTTTGTCTTTGGGACGATCTGATCTATAGATCGCAATCTGGGGCCACTATATACTATAGGATCAGAGGTGTGAATAGTTCAATCTGCTCCAGTAGTAGATAGGCGGGCCATTAGAACACCGTTCTTCTACTTTGTAAGGGTCCCAAACTTCGTGTAGACCGTCAGATCCGCGCTTCCCTTCAAGTGGTATCAGATCCATCAATGGCGAATCTCCAATTATTTTCATCTAAAAAGGTAAGTGGCCCTTATTTTTTTTTTAGATTAGATTCCTGCTTACGACTTTTTGTATGGCATCAAATCATTGTGTGCACTAAAGATCTCGATGTGCACATATGCACTGAATTTGGGCCCACATGGATGTATGTGCACATGTAAAAATATGAACCTGGACAGGACTGCTGTGGACAGTTCCCACTACCGCGGTTTGATGATTTGAATGATTTGGATACCATACACGTAAAGCCATGTGTGCGATGGATTAGGTTTTATATAATTATAATTCTAAATAGTTTGAATACACATGCCATGCATAGTCGTGTAGATCTTTACGTTCCCATACACATAAAGATGATAGTTACCTTTGGATGCACGCTAGGTACTCTGTAGATCACAAAGCATGGACAAGGAATCATGTAATAAGTAGGCCATATCTTTGAGCTGTGTATATGCATTCTCATTTTGATAAGTGGGCCCAAAGATGTTCAATCCAGACCATTGAAGATAATAATCATTATACACATGGCATGTGGTGTACACGTCACACATGGCATGTGAATCCACTTGTCATGTGTAAAATGATTAACGGTGGGACCCACTAATCTGAATCCACGACCAATGTGGGGAGTGGATTGGCTAGTGTACACCATATCAGCAATATAGCTGCTGTAAAGGTGATTCACCAGCGACGTATATGCTATGAGAAGCAGGATTGGCTGATGTGGAAAATACCTGATACCAGCAATATAGCTGTCGTATTGTAGTACACTACAAACATATAGATGGTGTGAGAAACGGAATAACTATGTACATGCATTCTTATTCTGATAAGTGGGTCCATAGATGTCTAAAATCCACACCGTTAATCGTTGCATCCCAATGATGATTACCATAGATAAAACCCACTTGTCAGAATTCACTTGATGACCCCATGCATGTACATCACAGCAGCCACTACATCATAGTTGCTGATGACGTATCTCACCATACTGCCTTCAATATAGAATAAACGTTGATGTACATCATTAGTTGCTGTACACGTGGGAAGCTATGTACATTAGCTGCTGTACACGTGGGAAGTTGATTGGCTGATGTACATCAAACCAACCATATATTTGTTGTAAATGTGGGTCTGATCAGGAGATATGTGTTGTATTCAAACCGTCCATCCACTTGGCGGGCTTGGTATACGGATGAACGACATGGATGTAAAGCACATACATCCCATTGATGAAGGATTTACAGTATGGTGGCCCCACGCACAAACTTGTGGTTGCCAACCCACTCCCATTGTTCCCTGTGGTTTGGCCCACCTGAATTGTGGAATTGTTTTTTCACAAAAGAATAGAGGACAGAACCTGATCAACGGATTAGATTTTACATATATGTTATGGTGGGGCCCACAAGATTAGGTGCGTAGAACCTGTTGTAGTGGATTTGGCCCCTATGACCATCAACCAGTACAGCTGTAGATACATATCCTTTAACAGTCAGATCCATGAATAGGATGAGGGCTGTCCATGGGGTGAGCCCTTACATGGTTTAGCCAACCGTCCAAAGAAACTGTATATTACTTGTCTTGATTAGTGGACATCAAATGGACGGTTAAATAAGGATATGATAAGTGGTCACCTAATTTATTTTTTTTTTTAATTCTCCTGCAATATAGCTTATGCAATTTTTTTTTGTATGATATATATTTGTTTTTAGCAAATTGTCAACCATATTTAGTGGAAATATGGATGGTGTAGACTAAATCTGCTTTGAGAAGTAGTGATATAAAGATCATTAGTAATTGAAACGAACATAAACCATGATGATCAATGTTGATGAAAGGATCCATCATCAACAATGATCATTAACAGTGATGATCAGATCCATCTCTAATGGTCATGATTACTTGTGATGATAGAACTCTCTTTATGGTTATGCAATTATTTATTATTATTTTTTAATGATGACGTTGATATGTGAGATATATTCAGCTTGATGTGTATAAATCTTAGCCTCCTACATTTTTCATTAGAAATTACAAAACTTAGGGCTTAGATGCTCCCTATAATAAAGGTTGTGCATAACCTGAGTGAGAGTTTACTCTCCTCCACCAAATGATGCATGCAACCATGTCATGGAAGGTTGCATGTTATACAATTATAATTTTAAAAAAGTATCAATTTCATCTTAAATTGAGAACTTGATTGTTCTACAGCGCCCATTCGGGTATGTGGACTTTCAGATCTCATTAGGATGTGTTGACTACTTTTATACTTTGAAAATTTATATAACACATAGAAATGCTTATGATTCGTGTCAATACCTTACATCTTAGCTAAGTAGTGATACTCATGCAATGTAGAGATGACCACCAAAAAGTTAATTGCCGAATAACTAAAAGGACAACATTTCGACAGCAACACACTACTAAAAAAATGACCAAAGGCTACGGACTAAGCTATTTTTTAGCTACGGATATAAACCGTAGCTCTATTACTACGGCTTAAAACCGTAGCTATAAAATACCCAAACCGTAGCCAAAAGCTACCACCGTCACCCGTTCATCCAGCCTGCATAACCCCTTGAGGGACTCTACGAGGCCCATTAAAATTCGTGTTTCCCATCTAATACGTCTATCTTTCTTTAAAAATATTTTAGGACAGGACCCCAAAAAATGAAGTAGATCGAACGATCAAGTGGACCACACGTTAGGAAAGAGTAGAGATTAATACCTACCATTGAAAGCTGGTATGGTTCAATTGGACATAACATTTGTAGATTTATTGGGGTCATTCCCTATTAAAAAAATTTCAAACTTAATGGACGGAGTGGATTTGTCAAATGCATCAAGTTGGACCCCACGAATGGAATGAAATATCTGCCGTCCAATCCCGCCAAACGTGTGAACGTGGAGGGGTTGTTATGGACGAAGTAATAACTACGACCCAACTTAGTTTTAGCTACGGCTTTAGACCGTAGCAAAGCCGTAGCAGATACAAAATGCGGAAATCCGAGCTCCTTTTTGTTTTTCCCCTCTCGAAATTATTTTATTTCCCTCTCACGTTCGTCCTGCTGTCTCACTCTCACGTCCGTCCCTTTCTCTCTCACTCTCAATCTCCCACTTCTCTTTTCTCCATCTCTCTCGATCTCCAGCGCGATTCTTCCTGTCCCTTTCTCTCTCTCTCTCGATCTCCCGCACCATTGTTCGTCTTCAACATTCCTTAGATTGCATCGTCAGAGGATTTTGGTATGCTTTCTTCTCTCTCTATCTCCCGCCCCTTTTCTCTGTCTCTCTCGATCTGCGGCACTTGATTAATTGCAAATCAAGCCTCATCCCAATTGATTAGATGATGAGGCTTGGATGATGATGAGAAATCAATAAATGGTATTTCTGTTTCTTCTTTTTGTCTTTTGCCTTGGGATCACCTCAGCCACACCCTGCTGAGCAACACCCATAAATCCCTACATCCCTTAGAAGGTATTTTCTAAACATGGGATTGGACATCATCTCCCTCTCTTCAATCTGCTGGAACAAACATTTTCGCAACACTTCAAGGAGGTCTCCTTGTTTCAGCGATAATATCGCCACTATTGCCAATACAAGGCATTTACCCACTGACAAGAATGGTGATATTTTCAAGTTATCGATATATTGGCAATATCGCTGGTACCAGGAAATAATGTGATTTTCAGTGATCACCGTGGTGGCGATACTGATAATATTGGCGATATTTTCGATAATATTGCTGATATTTTCTTCAATGATCATAACAAATTTTGATCCTCTCGTTGGCCTCATTTTCTCAATATTTGTTCGAATGCATGTGAAATCAAATCCTTTTTTATGCATTGTGCCCATTATGATATTTGCAGTTAAGTGTTGTGTTGATTCTCTTTTCACATTTAAAGCATTTGCATGGCTTTGATGTAAATAGTTATTATCCTTCTCATCTCTCAAGAGTCTCTGTTTGGATTGATACTATAGATGGAATCTGCAAGAAAATTCGTGTGGGCCAAGCCATAGTGCAAAAAACTTTGTCAATCAGATGATCATAACTCTTTGAATGTGGGCTGTTCTTTTTAATTACTGTGAATTTTTTGAGCCATAGAGCAGATGGGTAGTATCATCAAACCAGTGTCTCAATGGCATCATAAGCACTCCTTGGCTAAGTCTATTGGATGGATGTTTCAAGATGATTGTCTTTTTTTGTTTTTGTGCTCGATCTTGATTGTCCATTTTCATGCTATTGATTGAATGGAATAGGGTCATCTATTCATGATGGCCTGCTCTTTATCTGCCATCCCATGTGTCATTAAAGTACTATGGAGGACATTAGCAATTCCCCTGCATGTGCACTGCCATAGGTGTCGATTCCATGCTAATGCATGATGGATACCAACGATACACTCCCATCTCATAGTATGAACTTTTGCTCTGTATTACTGGATCGGTTCCAATACATTTGAAGAATCAACTACACTTTTCAATGCATTCCTGTGACCGAATACATTTGAAGAATCAACTATACTTTTCAATGCTTTCCTGTGTCACGATGTGAACATTTGCATTCTATTGCTGGGCGAAAGATGCATTCTTTTATTTTGAACCTCATCACTCATTTAACCACATCCTCATCTGTTTTAGACGCACACATTGGAGGAAAATGTTGGATTTCAAATGCATTTCATCTATAATCACATAATTGCAGATTCCATCTATAGTATCAATCCAAACAGAGACTATTATTTTTTTGTTCTATTTGTTATGCAAAAGGATTTTGGTCATGTCAAACTCATGCTTGTGGGATCTGCACCCATAGTTTAAACCTTTTAGCTATGGACGTTTCTTTCTGTATAGTGTAATATGTAAAATTGGAATATCATTTCATTAACACTATATTTCTCGTAATGCATAAGAGCCCATCGAAACCACCCATACATGAATTTTTTATATGCCTAGTTATACCACTTCTCAAGGTTAGTTCCTGTAATATGGATTGTGAGTTTTTGGTCAATCGTTATAGACTTTTACCTTTTCGGCCACCTTACTCAACCTTTACCCTTGTAACATAGCATTAGATGGACAATCAATGTCATATCCATGCCCGTGTCCCAGATTTCGGAGATGCGGAATCATTGAATCCTCTCTCTGGCATCCATATCTATATATAGGCATCATATTCTAAATGTTATATGGGATGTACCTGGAGAGCACTATATGTGATATCCTGGAATGTGTGCAATGTATATAGGCATCATATTCTAAATGTTATATGGGATGTACCTGGGCCTCTCTTGCAATGTATCCAAAAATTAGACTATCGGACTGAGATTGGTTATCCTGGAATATCTCACCCATTAAAGCACTCCCATCATCATTCTTTCCCTTGACGTGTATCACAATCTCAAGGTCGGCAGCCTCCTTGGCAGATTTCTTCAGGGTTCCTAACAAAGAAGCCTTCTTCTGAGTACAGAAGAAATGAATTTGTTTCTCCATGAAGACCATGATTGTTTCTAGAACTCATATCCGAGCAACCAGATATTCAATGTTGAAGATTTTAGATAACATAAATCGTCAGAAGCTGGGGGACTTGCAATTACCAGCACATCAGAAGCACCCCAGAACTCAGATTTGTGTTCCTTCCAGTGAGAATAGAACACTTTCAGCCATTTCTGAAAATTATCAAGATTGATCTTGTAAGCACTGGGTGCCCCAGTAGCATTTTTGTCGGAAGGTTTTGTATTGCCAGTTCGGTGTTCTGCCATTGAAGCTATGTCGGATCTAGAACAACTGAAGTCCGCAACAAACCAAATAGAAAAATGCAGAGATCAACACAAATTTCAAAGGTATGTCTCTTCTTACCTTTCTCTTCTATTTCACGAACAAAATGTAGTTCATCTGCAAATATAGGTATTAGATTTTGTGTTATATTTTGTGTTCTAGAGTATTTTGAGCCTCCCTCTTAATAGAAAGATTGGATTAGTAATATTATTCTGCTGCCATTTCAGTTTTCTGCTAGTCACATCGAGGAATGGCAGAGGTGAATGTTGATCAGTCCTCAGGGTGAAAATGCTAATTGTGACTTCTCATTCATGATACTCTTGTTTGCCTGCAGATCATGTCTTTCATTTGTACTAAAAACTTTGATACTGGCAGTGTGCAATGGAGGTTACGCAGGAACCTAGATTACTTAGAAATTGTGTACGTGGCGTACAGGACATTGAACAGTCCAAATTATGGCCCAGTTTAGATGTATAATGAACAGAAAAGTTATGCTTGTTTGATCATCTATTGGTTATGTGGTCCTAGATGTATTGTCAGTTATCTAGAATATATATATTTTCATACAGGAAGCCATTAAATGATGCTAGAATGCTCTTGCTACAGATGGGAGGAAGAAACACTGTTCTTTTGGATGCTATCAGTTGGAGGATACCATTGGTTAGTGATATACCAACTATAATATTTGGAGCGGATGTGACCCACCCAAAGAATGGAGAAGATTCCAGCCCTTCAATTGATGTTGTACTAATAAAAAAATTTCTCCTTTTTGAGCTCCTTAATTGCCATGTGGACTGTTGAATATCTCAAATGCTAATAGATTTTGTTTCTGTTGTAGGTAGTAGCCTCTCAAGACTGGCCGGAGGTTATGAAATATGCCAGATTGGTTTGTGCTTAGGCCCATAGGCAGGAACTTATGCAGGACTTGTAAAAGACATGGCAAGATCCTGTCAGAGGCCCCGTTAGTGGTGGCATGATCCGGTACAATGTCCTTTCAACTGTTTGTTGTGATAGTATTCTTTCTCGAGGAAATTAATATCTTCACTTTTCCCAATTGATGTGCTTACACCCATTTTCCATTTTGGGATTTGAAAGTACATTTTCGTATGTAAGCAAATCAATCAAGGTGGGCTGAAATGGTAGTTCCCTTTCTTGAACTCCATTCTTATTTCATTTTTATTGCAGGGATTTATTGGTTTCCTTTCGGAAGGCAACAGGGCAAAAACCATTGAGAATTATATTCCACAGCTCAATATTCCTATTGAGAATAGTGTCTACATGCATGATGCATGCATATATCATGCCCACAACTACATATATGATCAATCAGACATAGCTATGTAATACATGCATCCATGAATGAATGTATGCATGGGCGCATGCATGAACCGTAAAGACATACATAGACACGAGGATTGCTAATTCCACAAGCATCTACTTTCCTACTTTAATCATAACACCATTTGTCTTCAACTTGCTAAACAAATATCTTAATAAAAAAATAAATGGAAGCTTCTATTAAACTGGAAAATAATGGAAACTAACTTGCTAAATATGCTAGTCATGAGTGTTGTGCAAATGTGTAAGTTATGTGATTTGACTGGATCACCTTTAGACCCACTAGTCTGATCAGGTTACGTGTCAGTCCGACAAGTCCACACACATGTTGAATCAGGCCATTAAACAGATTTTGTGGGCCTGATTACCAACTAGATAGGCTGTGGGGTTGGCCCTACATTACTAGTCTTTGCTAGGGGGCTCTTGTCCTGTACCAATAGACCTTTTCTGTGTGAAGATGAGCTAACACATTTTTGTTCTTATGCTTTAGGCATCCCTGGGGATGGAAGATGCTTGTTCAGATCTGTGGCACACGGTGCTTGCTTGAGAACAACAATATAACTAACTTCACACTTCCTGTAAGTGAAAATAGCAGCTGCTTGCAAAATGCTCTATTTAAGTCAAATCTATAAGAACAAAAGGCGTTTTCTGAATTGTGTAGTTAATATTTTTAGAATTTCGATCTTCCAAGTTGGTAATTCTAAAAGTATTGACTGCTTTTCATTCATTATCTTTCTGGACCTGCAACTTCTATGGGATTTATTTTGCTAAATCGTTCCACATTCAAACTAACTTTTGTTGAACTAACAAAAGTTTTCCATCACTGATTAAAAAAAAAGAAAAAGAAGGGAAAATATTAAAGGTTTTCCATTGTTTATTTTTGCACAGTTTTTCATCTTTCGAACCTGACCTTATATTTTAAAATGGCAAGTTTGGTCTGCTGATTATGTGAGTAGTATCTAGGAACCTACTCTCACTACCAGTGTCACGTGCATGCTAGATCCAGGCTGTTCATCAGGTACAATCAAGTGTATATTGGCTGTGACCAGAAAATAGGTTGGTCCTATCATTGAGTGGGCCCATGTGTGCAAAAGATGGATGGCTAGAAAAATGGTTGATGCTGCACACTTAGAGATGCACCAGTAAAATAGGCCTATTTCTTCTAAATCACACCTTCTAAACTGATTGCAAAAAAGGTGAAACTGCAAAAAGATCAGCCTAACATGGAATTGTTCCATTGGCATTCGTACAATTTACTTCAGAGGAATAAACCTGAGGAGTGGGTGGCACCAATACCAGGCCTTCCATGCTTCACAGGCTTATATGAGATCAAAAACTCTGCCAGGTAGTGCCGAATCATCTCTGGCTTGATTTGGACTAGTCGTGTGTGAGTCTGCCTCCTTAAATTATTATATTTTAGATGTTAAATATTACCGAAGCTTAGCATTCAAGACTCAAACCTTTTTTCATTGTAGATTCTTTTCATAGACTAATAGTCGGGTACAAAATGCAACTTCTATAGTTTTCTTTTATTTATTTATTTATATGCATGTTGGTTTTTTGGAAGTTGAAATCTTGAAAATGTTGGTATAGCTGTTGCAGGAAAAAAACCTTGAAAAGTTAATAATGATTTTGGGGCTTCATTGTTGTGTAGTCTATGATCAAAATCTGATCCATTAACTAATAGAAATGTTGCTTTTTGTTTTTATGTGCCAGTTGATGCACTAGTTTATTTGATTTAGTTTTAAATTTTGCATCTCATGTTCTATATTTTAAAGTTAGTATTTACTTAAGCTTGCGGAAATGGTCTAATTTCTGTTCTGCAGTAAATCTGTCAAGAATAGAAGTAACAATCTCTATGACTGTAGTAAATCTGTCAAGGACAGAAGTAACGACCATATTGTTAAGATCAATCCTCTTATTTGTGCTCCCCTAGGTGCGGATTTTGATGGGGATTGTGTTCATATATTTCATCCACAGTCTCTAGTAGCAAAGGCAAAAATTTTGGAGCTGTTTAGTGTTGAAAAGAAAACCCGTAGTTCTCATAGTTGTAGTCTGAATTTACAACTAGTGCATGATTCTTTATTGTCACTTAAACTCATGTTTAGGTCTTTTTTCTTGAACAAAGCGATTGCGCAACAATTGGCTCTGTGTGTTTCACCAGTTTTACCAGAATCCGTAGTTCTCATAGTGGTTTGATTTGAGTTTTCTCTAAAACAGAGGTCCTTTGTCTATTTTATTAGTTAAATGATTGTTAGGCCATGCTATATCCATGACAGGTCTACAATTTAACCGCTATGCATAAGACTATGCAGTTCATGATTCTCCACCATAGAAATAGTCATGTTTTCCATTCCAACCTAGAATTTGTAAAACAACCGGCTCTGCTTAAATCTGATTAGAAGAACCCATCCTTTTGAGTGGAAGACGGTGCAAAAATAATTGGAAAAGGTGTCTTCTATTGTGGAATGATCCAATGTAAACACTTTAACAAAATCTAATGTGTTAGCAAACTTTGGGATCAACATTCAATTCTAATCATTCCTCTAATACATGTGGTGCCCCATGCTTGTCACAATGTCCAACCTATAGACTAGATTTTGTCTAATCTAATGTGCCATTTCTTGTTAAGGTCAAACTGAAATTTGAATTTCTTTATCGGTCCCTCCCTGTAATTCCTTTGCAGCTTATGGCAGTTCTTGAAATCCAATGGTGTGGTACCCCTTGAAATGAATGGATGTCTTTCGTTTATATTCTAAGTGCAACCTCCCATCTCAGAGGCTGCCATATCCCATAGATATTTGTTGTTGGGAAAGGCTTAGTTCTGACTCGACTTGGACACAGATTGCATGGTGATCCAACACCAAATAGCTCAATGGTGGCCATGAGTTGCGGTCAGAAATGGAGCCCATACAAAACATGTTTTTGAGTTGTTAGGTCGAGTATGTACTTGACCAGGCTCATCTTTGACAGGAGTCTTGGCCCAATCACATGCTACCATGCCCCAACACCAGGAGTATGTACTTGACCAGGCTCATCTTTGACAGGAGTCTTGGTATGCGATGTGACAATTGTGATTTTTTTTTTCCTTTCATCTTTCTAGTGATTTTCTATTCTACAACCATATATAGTTCTTTCTTTATTTTCTTTTCCTACCACAATAAGGACAAAAAATATACCTAAATTTGTTAAATATTTTAGAAAAAATGCATTAATTGCTTCAAGATTACCATGGACTCAAAACTTTCAAACAGGTGTTTTTTTTTTTTTTTCAGATGGCTTTTTCAGTGTTGAAATTCAATGTCTCAAGTAGTTTAGTCTCGGAGCTTATTTGCATTGATTACAAACTAATTAACTTATATTGTTGTATTTTCATGTTAGCAGGTGTTATGTACTTGTTGGGAATGTCCAACTTGATAGTAATATAACTGCAGTATAGATCCATATCCTCAGTATGAATGTTGAGCAAGGGAATCACAACTTTTTTATTTCTATTTTATTAATTTTCTAATTGAAATCCTTTTGGCAAATGTTATGCAACAGAAGATGGTGGAAAACTGAGTGCATGGTGTTTAGGCTTCAGTTACCAAAAAGATCTGGCCTAAAGTTGTAACTTCATCTGGTTTTTTTCGTCTCGACTTTTTCCTTTCACCTGACAAAACTATCTAGAACTTATTTTCAGCAAATGGCACCTACAGAGAAAATGAAGGTGATTCAAGAATTTCAGAAGCAATCAGCACAAATGGATATGACGGTAAGATATTATCTTTTATTTCAATTGTGAAATACTGTGGTGTTATTACTGACAAATGAGAATGTCAAATTAAGTCCCATGATGACAAATCATTAATGGAAATGAAGTTCCTGTTAGAAGCTGTATTATTTTGTATGGTTGGGTTGCGTTGCATATAGAGGAAGTGCAAAGATAGGGTTACGTTCTACACAACAATGGTAGCAGATTTTCTATACATTAAATACCATTGAAAATCCTTTTGCAGATTTTCTAAGGAACAATGGAATAGTGGAAGTTGTTGTTTAAATATATCTTAATGTTGTTGTTGTATAGAATAATGGCAGCAAATTTTTGAAGTGTGTGGAACAGTTTTTGGGGTATGAAGGGTTTAGTTGAAAAGTTGCTATTGTATAGAACAGTTGGTGAAGGGTTTTGCAGAAAATAGAAAGCAGGCTTAGGCTATCCATCAGGTCTTGTTTGCATAGAATTGCATTTCTTATAAAAGGGTGCATTTTATTTTGAACTTGATTTTTTCCAAAGGAGATGCTGCATAAAGAATGTTCAAGTTATTTGTGAGATGTGTTATGATATCCTTACCTTCTAACAATGCATGGGAATCACAAGGCAAATGACATGGGCCCTGTAGCTTTCATCCAAATACCTGGCTGGCCCTAATTTCTTGAACAACTAACTTGGATCCTTGTATGCAGAATCCCAAGTGGGAATCCCTATAGCATTGCATGGTAGTTCAACTGATTCAGTCATATCAGTGAAAGGGCATTCCATGGATAAGCTACTACAGGAAACACTGACACAAAAAAAATTTCCTATGGGAATATGCATGAGTATCCATACATTGGGGAAGAAAAATCAATTTTAGATGACCCAATAATCAATTCTTGTATCTTGCAGGTGATTTCACAGGTCTTGAATTTCAAATTTCTTTCAATCTCTATCTCTTGCAGGCATTACCATATTTAATTGGGTTACTTTTTAGTGACCATATTCATGTGAGGCCTATCTGCTTTTCAACTACAACATTAATCTAGTTTCAACTTCCATTGTTCCATTGTTCCATCTACTTCTCAAGATGCAACTATGGCTGAACCTGTAAGCAGTTCAGGTCCTGGGGCTAATAACAAAAGAGCTGATCTCATGGAGGATGAGACTGCCTTGCTTGAGCAAGCCCTAGCAATGTCAATGGATGATCCTAGATCTAGTCAAACTTGAGATTCAGAAAGAGATATCATAGTCCTTAGCACTTCACTTACAATCTGAATCAGCTCTATTATTTCATCTCCTATCATGATGACCCTCAGGTTTCTTCGAAGAACATCATTCTTAATTCTATCCTTCTAGTGCACATCCATCTCAAAATCCTAAACATTTTCCCTGTGTTATTCCTTCTTAATGGTCCAAACCTCTCCTCCATAGCTGATCTAATAGTTGTCTTATAAAACTTTTCCGCAAGTTGAATTGGAATGTTGCGATCACACAACACTCTAAAGGCTCAACTACTAGGAAAAAGAAGCTCATTATGATGTTTCAGAGTTTATATTATTGGATGCAACAACAACATTTGTATAAATTTTATATAATTATGCCATTCTCTCATAGGTTTCCAATAATGGTGAGAGCCAGGGAGATACAAGCTGAAGTTCTTGAGCATGTGGAACTCTCGAAATCACTTCTAGAGGTCTTTTTCTCTTCACCCTTGTAATACATTTATATTCACCTAAGGTCCTTAACTTCTTCCATGCACTTTTGTATTTAACCTGTCTGAGATTACCTAAATTGTGCAGGTTGTAATTCATCTAGAGTCAATTCAATTATGATATTAGTTTTGATTAAGGAAATCATTAATTTACAGGTTTGACTATAATGAACAAGATTACCGAGCTTGTGGCCTTGGTTGCAATTTTGAATTTCAGAGGTATGTCTCAAGAACTTTCAAATTTCAGATTACCTCTTTGTTTCTATCGAGTGGTAATGCAAAAAGTATGTCCATTGTAATTTTCAATTTCATTTTGTTGCTTGCAGGTTAATGGAATGCATTTTTGGATTGTGTATTTTGTATATTTTTGGCTCCTATATTGATGTATGTGACAAATCCACTGTGTCCATATGTTTTTAAAGATAGCAGTAGGATAGGATTTTAAAAATCAGGCAGATTTAAAACTCAACTGGGCTGGTTGGAATGAAATGTCAACCGTTGAGACCATCCTGGAGCTGACCATGATGTTTCTATACCATCCAAACCATTCTTATGGTTATTACTACTGAGATACACTGTAGAAACAAATATTATCTTGACACAACTTCCGTCACCACAGAAATTCGTTGGCCAGAAGTAACTACTAAACTTGTTTTGTCTTCAATCCAATGCTTGAATTGCTACTATCCCAGATTATATTTCAGTCCGCTGAATCCATATTGCATTGGGAATCCTATGTACTTTCGAGATTCTGTTCCAGATAGAGCAAATGGGATGGTTGTGATCATGCAGCCATCAGAGGTTATGCTAGCTTTTGCATAATTTCTTATGTCTGCAGCCATCAGAAGTTATGGTGTAGGTCTCCTCGTGTCAACTAATTGCATCACAGGTAGGCATGAATCCATGGCTACCCTCTAAGCATCACCACTTTTTTTGGTTGCATCTTTCTTAATGACCACCTCAACAGCTGCCTCACCCTTCCGCAACTTCCCATCATTTCTCATCCAAGTTGTCGAATCTAAACCAATCCAAATAATGTTGGCCATATGCACTCGAGGGTCACCATTAACCAGAGTCCCCAACAAAATTGGGCAGATAACTTCAACCATGATCTACAAAGTTTTCTCAATCGTATCACCTTGCTCACCTTGCGGACCACCATTTCCATCTTTGTAAAAGAACTGCAGGCATGGCAGCTGAAACCACTTCTCATCGCATTGTTGCTGAAGTGTGTAACATTCGCAGGAAGACAAATAAATCTTCTTAAAAAAAGGTGAAAGAGCGTGCATCTTTCTCCCAAAGAAATTTATAACCTCTTGACAACAGTGCAGGATCTCATCCATGCTCTGGTCGAGTCCTTTCAAGCGTATCTTATCAAGGTGAATGTGGCCAACAAGGCCTGTATCCACTTCTGAACTTTCAGGTATTTATTGATGCCTTTGGTATTTAATGGATAAGTCAAAAGTAATATCCTTTAAAGTGACTTTTTTCAAACAATTCTGAACTAAATATGTTGCATTCTCCTTACAATGCATTTTCCTGCAGAAGCACTCATTCAAATATAGAATAACTCTCCGATCAATAATATCATTCTTGAAGTTAACTCTGCACAAAAGTATTTCCTTCATTGATTCCCATGAAGAGTTGTTACTCTGAGAAGAATCAAGAACTGCTTTATATGTAAGATTTGATACTGCAGTAGGAGCTAATACACCAACCAGGTCACCAGCAAGAGAACTTCTAGGACTATTTTCGTCCACCTGTCCATACTCAAATTGAATTATAGAATTGCTGCAGAGGTTTCTCACTGTCCCATCATAACAGATAATGACATCTCTAATTGTGGCCATTAGATTTTAAAACAAAGTTCCTGGTTCAGTAAGTCCTCTAAAAGAATGGATCAACACTTCCCTAGATGATATGGAATGGATCAACTCTTCATAGGGGGTCAAACCTTGAAAAAAGGAGCTCGTAACTAACCCAAATGCCTCGGAAGGATAGTCAACACCATTAACAGAATACTTATTTTGGAAGTGGAAACTCATATCCTCAACCAAACGCCTTGAATAAAAATTCCCTCGGTCATGAAGTTAAAGCCCCAAAAAGCCAAGTTGTTGAATAACCTTACTGATAGCTGAATCATTTTTAGAATCTATCAAATTACCCAAAGTAGATAACTTTAGACTATGAGTCACGATAGGCAGTTTAACAGTTTTCAGGTAGCTTTCCACTTGCAACTCTACAAGTTCATTGTAATTTGATCTCAAGTGAAGCAGCAAAGGTGATATGTCTTGAATCTTCTTCTTTATATCTTCAGTAACAACCTTGAGAATGTCAAAATCATTCAAGCCAACACTGTATCCTTCTAAAAAGAGAATCTCCATCAGCAATGGCTGCAACATATTAAAGAACTTAACAACATCTTCTGCTCCCTTCTTGTCAAGAACAGAAGTAACAATCTCTGTGAATGATGGCTGTAGTAAATCTCTATTGAAATCAATCCTCACCATTTCACTTTTACTGATCAAATGCCTCTCCCCACATGGTAGCATACTTAGAATTGCAGTTCTGTAGCATCTGTTCAATTCAATTATTTCCATAGCTGATAACTTCTTTCGGCAGGTGGGTAATGTATATTTCCATTAGCTGCACATGGTATTCTTCCATCTGTGTTAACCAACTTTAAAGAATTTTATTTGTTTTTTCTTACAAATAGAATGCTAATCGAGATATTTAACTTTTACATATTCAGCACTACCGCCACTCCTGGAACGAGATTGCAGTGCTAGATAATCAAAGAAATAAACTCAAGATGCTATTACTTACAAAGTATTAATAGATCAAACGCTGTAGTTTGGCTTCAGAAAACAAGCTCAAAACAAGAGAAATCTGCCTTATTTATGAAAGTGGTGATCGTTGCTCTTCTATTCCAAATCCTTAACACATATTCCTTCTTTCTCATTTTCCTTATTTTCATTGTTTCTTTGCTTATATTAAGCCTTTGAAGCCCTCCTTGGAAATGGAAGTATGTATCCGTTGACAACAAAATTAAGAAAGCATGCAATGTGTGTAACTAAACAACAACGATAAGAACAACAAAGGTCCTTTTTGAGATACTCCCGCAGCTTCTCTCTCTCTCTATCTGCTTTTGTTTTGAATGGCAGCTCTGCAAATTCTTTAATTTCCAGTTCTCAAATCAACAAAAACTAGAGTTCAAGATGACATAGATTCGTGTCCTTATTCTAATAAAATTCTAACCACTCACCTCTACCTTTTTTTTTTTTTTGGCAGAGAGCAATCTCAAAGAGTAAGATTTTCTGAAGCAGTGGTAGTAAGATTTTTTGAAGCAGTGGTAGTTACTAATTCCAGTAGTAGCACAATCTTTGTGGCACTTATCATTACATGCTTTGGTCTTTTTTCCTGACAACTAACTCATGCTAAAGAGATTCAAAGGTAAGCAGCTGTTAGAAATTCATTTTTACGAGGGCTTAGTTGTTCCAGCTTTGTATTCATGTGAGTATTGCAGATGTGTGGCAAGAAATGGATGTATTTATATTGCTAGGAAAAGGAAAAAGAAAAAAAAGACTCATTGGGCAGGTTGATTTTCCTGACTTTTTGGCCCCTTCCTTTTGAAGAAAAAAAAAAGAGTTTTGAAAGCTGCAGATGGATTGAGATGAAGAAAGTCATGCCTCCAAAATTGAAAAAAAAAAAAGAAGAAAAAGAAGAAGAAGCAGAAGAAAAATCTAGAATGATTGAAGCCATTACTGCTACCCTGGTTATGATGTTGAACATCCCATGCCCAACTAGTTGGGTAGATGAGAAAACTATGCAACTAGTTGCATGTGGCATGCTCCATGGTGTGCTATGTGGTAGCACATGGACTAAAAAAAAGCTCTCAATTTAAATACAGGCTTATGGATCATTTTGATGGCATGAGAATGTTCAGATTTGCTTACATTGCAGATTTAGAAAGAAAAAAATTACCAATAGAATGTGGCTTAATTGGTATGCCAGCAAATTATTTTGTTCAAGGAGGAGGTTATTCCAAAAAAATGTTATTGTATCTTCTTTTTTTTTTTCCTTCAGCCACAGACACAAGCTTTGCAAGGTTCAACTCTCTTTATTAAACCATTTTGGTTTGTACTTGAAAAGCAAGCTGATTTTATTCTTGTTATGGATGATTTGTTTGGATGCACATAGTTGATTGCAAGAATATGATGTTATTACAAAAATCTCGTCTCTTGATTGAGCTGAATATTTACATTCATTTCTTATGTGTGTAGAAAGCATTTGATGTATGGATGTTCAGTTGAACATAATTGCAATAATTCAATCTGTTGGGTCATCCATGTAATTGAAAATTACAGTGAGTCTACGAGTCTAAATTGCAATAATTGCATTCTTCGGTCATAGCATTCACTTCTAATTTCATCTTTCCTCGCCTTGCCATTCATCTATCTCAACATCCTTGTTTCGTTTTTCATGAAACCAAAAATGGCAAAAAATAAAAAAGAAAAGAAAAGAAAAAGACATGGCACCAATCTCTGCATCAGTGTTTGTAAATGAATTTGTCATAGCCTATAAACTTGAAATTTTATGGAATGTGTAGCTACCTGATTAAGAACTTGTCACTAATGATGGATTATATATATATTTGTAGCAAAACCAAGGACGTTTGTTGGATCGGTTTTCAGCCAATTGCTTTTAGGTTAGACAGTAGTGTCCATGGCCCTCAGACCTGAGAATATGTTTTTATACGTGGGGCAGGCCCATGGTGTAGTGATCTAGACTGTTGATCTGATGGCCCATTTTGGAATTGGGAATTTCCAAAAAATCT
Organism: Magnolia kwangsiensis; assembly: GCA_037074715.1. Classification (NCBI taxonomy): domain Eukaryota; kingdom Viridiplantae; phylum Streptophyta; class Magnoliopsida; order Magnoliales; family Magnoliaceae; genus Magnolia; species Magnolia kwangsiensis. The sequence continues at coordinate 59,419,371 of CM073579.1, forward strand.
CACTGATATGACAATCCTAACTGTTTGGGAAGAAGAAACAACAACGGCTTCAAGGTGAGTTTTATCATTTTATTTTATTTTATTCCATTTTTTTAAGCTGTTATAATTTTTCTACTAGAACTAGCATGTGTGGATTCGCAAAAGTGCGAATGCACTTGGCGTTTCAAATGCCATCCGCTGTTTTGATAGAAAGATATTATGTTTTAAATAATATATTTAATTTCAGCAATTATTATGTTTGATAATATCAATTGTTTCAAATGCCACCCACTGTTTTGATAGAAAGATATTAAGATTTTCAGACCTCACCTCTTCTCTAACCTTAGCATGCATTTTATACCAGATGTGCCGAGATCTTCAAGCCCGACTGGCTGCTGCAGAGGTAGAAAGGGCAGCAGCTGAATAGGAGAAGCGTGAAAAGGAGGAATCTTTTTCTTTTTTCTTTTGCTGAACGAGAACTCATCATGGAAAGGGTGGTCCAAGAGTCAAAGAAACTTCAGCAGGAGGCAGAGGAGAATGTGAAGGTAATGATAAAAGTGACAGCTACGAGCAACAAAGACTAAAATAATTCATAGCATTGTCTGATCGTCTTGATGCTCTGTTGCAACTACGGGAGTTCTTAATGGACCGTGGTCGTGTTATCGATGTATTGCAGTAAGTCTCCATTCTCTCATTTCTTGAATTATAGAGCTAGAGGTTTCAGCTACTTTTGGACTGAAATCCCCAAGAAAAAAAATTCATGTGGGACAGTCCAATCTAGTCCAATGTTGCTAATATTGTAAAGAGTGGGTGGCATTTGAAACAACAAATGCTTTTCTTATGTGGTATATCATGGGATTAGCTATCTGTTGATAAATTTTTCTTAGGTATTTCAGTCCAAATGCAGCATAATCTAACTTTGATTTATTTGAAAACTTGGCTTGTCATTCATTCATTTCCTAACAATGAAATTCTGTCATAACTGGACAAAAAACAAGCGTCTTCTGGTCATAGATAAACTATTATTAGCTTTTCTTTCTTGTCACTGTCTTGGTCCAAACTCTTAGTTAGCCCCAGTAGCAGCAGATAAATGGATCTGACTCTGCCACATTGTGATATTGCATTGAAATGTTTCTACTTTAGCTTATCGATCAGAAGAGAAGGATACACTGTGAAGGCTCATTGATATTGTCATCATAGTAATAGTCTTGTCCTAGCCATTTGGGGTCAGCTTTCACATGGAATGCATGAATCTTGATGTTTTCCTTGAATGAGAACAGTTGAAAACAGAACTTGATTTCTCAAACTTGATGAAGTTTGAAGGATAAATCGTAACTGTTTAAAAAATACATCAATTCTTTTTACTTGACCCAATTTCTGATGAATTTACAAGGATAGAGATGATGTTTGGCCGAACAAAAAGGTATTTTTGGTTTTGCTAGCAATGGTGCTGTTGGCCTCCACATTTCTATGACCCTAACCATTCATCTAGTGGTGCCATCATGAATTTGTTCACAAAGTTCACCTTTGGAAAATCTTGCACATGCAGTTTGACTTTTCCAATTGAATGTGGACATGACATTTTAAGGAAATTGGATTGCTAGGCCCTACAGTGATGTTTATTTGTCATCCAACTTATTCATATGATCATACAGACATGGATGAATGGAAAACAAGAATATAAGCTTGATCCAAAACTTCTATGTCCCCCAAGAAATTTTCAACCGTAGTAAATTTTATCTGTTTCATGTGGTGTGGTCCATTTAAACAAAAATATAAGCTTGATCCAAAACTTCTGTGCACATACATGGATAGTTTTTTCGAGGTGATTCATATGCTTTATTTCATTGCCATTGTATCAATGAACTTGTCCTCAATATATGCTGCATTTTTTTTCTCTTAAAGCTTCTTGAACATGAAAATGTTTAAGAGTCCACTCATGGACGTCTTTCTTTCTTTTTTTCCCGGGATTGCCTCAAGTTCTTAAAAGAAATACCTTCTGCAGCAACAAATGATGAATCTGCCAATCCTTTCCAACATTCCAGCTCTGTCATGAATCTTTATCTAGAGCCAAGTTCTACGCTTTTGAAGGTTTTTACTTCCAAAATTTCTTTTTCTATTACCTATACATAGCGTCATAGAGAACTATTATGCACATGAATATTTCATAGGTCCTTCAAGCCCATTCTGGCCAGCTCATCTCCCACCAACTTTTTGAGGAATCGAGAAGGTTGCAGGCATCATCTGTGCATGCTAATCCAAGACTGCAAAATGGTGGAGCTACAGATTCATCAACACATGATGCATCATATCTGATTATTCACTGGCCTCTTCAGATCAACAAAAAATAATCTTTTTTAGCATCTCTATCCAAACACAGTTCAAAATGTATGATTATTCACTGGCCCTTCACTCACTGTTGTTGTATAGAACAATGGTAGCAGATTTTTGAAGTGTGTGGAACAGTTGTTGGGGTATGAAGGGTTTAGTTGAACAGTTGTTATTGTATAGAACAGTTGGTGAAGGGTTTTGCAGATTTTCAAAGAGATTTGAATTTAGCTTTGTTCTTTTACTCTTTTTTCTTGAATTTGAGGTTGGGAGTTTCAGGTCCTTGGGGAGAGCGATGGATTTCAATGTGATCTTTAATCTTTCTTCATGAACTGGAACTGGGTATTTGGAATTATAGTTTTCTTTTTTTTCGACAAAGATTTGAATTTTAGATGTGTTGCTCTTTCCATGTGAATCTGATTTTCTTCTAACATCTTTCTTACTGTAGATGGGGTGTTAAGAAGCCTCAAATCATGAAAAATTTTGTCGCAATCTTGTCGAATGCAGGTCTTGGGATGGCCTTGTTCAGTCTCGGTAAGATCATTGATATGCTCATCATGTTCAGTCTCGGTAAGATCATTGATATGCTCATTCGACGTGAGCGGTGTCATCAAGAAATATGACAGTCCCGAACAAAGTAAGTTTGCTTATTCTATGTACTTGCTATGAATTTCTTAAATCTATATATGCTTTCTCACCACCGTGCCTTCTTTTCTTGCAGTTCTTGAAGAATTCTTTCATTTAAGACTTGAGTTCTATGTAAAGAGAAATGTGAGCTTTGATCTACGCCCCCTATTTTTTCTTTTTGGTAATTGAGAAGATGGTAGTATTGACTTGCTACTTTCATGCAGAAAGTAATGTTGGATAATCTTGAAATAAAGCTGTTGAGATTGTCTAACAAAGTCAGATTCATCATTAGGGTGGTAGAAGGAGAGATTATTATGAGTAACAGGAAGAGAGCGGATCTGGTCCTTGAGTTGCAGCAGAAGGGTTTCACACCCTTCCCTAAAACCAAAGGCCTTGATACCAGCGAGGCAATGGAAACAGAAGAAAATGAAGAGACACCGGAGGTGGGAATAGTTGTAAGAGCTAGTGATTATGAGTATTTACTATCGATGTTGATTGGATCTTGTTGTTAATAAGAACTTTAAATAGACATATAACTATTATGTTGGCATTGTACTTTTGTGAATGGAAATGAATGATTGTGTTTGGTTGAATGAATGAATGATTTATCAGGGTGTACTACAATGGTAAGAGCTACCATTACTAATTAAATTTTCTATTAACAATAAGCATTAGCTACGACTATTCACCGTAACTCTTTGTTGAAAACTGTAGCTCTTGATAAATTCAGCTTTTTGCTACGGTTCTTATTCTACTTTTAGCTACAGATAAAATCCGTAGCTGAAAGTAATTTTAAACTATAGACAACATTACTACGGATTTAATCCGTACCTATACTTTAATTAGCTACGGCTATTCACCGTAGCCTGGTATCTGAAAACTGTAGCTGTTGCTAATTTCAGCCTATTGCTACGGTTCTTGCCCAACTTTTAGCAACAGATATAATCCATAGCCGTAAATGCTTGACCGCTACAGAAGCAACGGCTACGGCTTTAATCCGTATCTATTATCTCTATGGCTACGGATTTTATCTGTAGCCATATCTTTTTGACCTATGGCTATGGTACCAATGGCTACGGTCATGCTACGGATTTTAATCGTAGCCATATGCTTTTAGCTACGATTTTTATTCATAGCCTTTTCTCTATTTTCTGGTAATGACAACTACGAAGACTGGTCCCGCACGGTGCAATGCCATCTGGACGAGGACGACATATCGCACACACTGGATGGAGCTCAAGATGAACCCATATTGGCTGAAAACGGGAATTTACAAGAACATAGGGTTGCGATGACTCGCTACAATAAGTGGCGAAAATAAAATCGTTCAGCCCGTAATGTTCTTCTTAGCACAATGCACAAAGAACTCATACTTACGTATGAAGTGCATGAAACCGCTAAGGGAATCTGGGACGCACTGACAAATGCCTATACGCAGAAGTCAGATGCGAGAGTTCGGGCTATGGAATTAGAATTCCAAGAGTATAGGATGCCTGTAGGTTGTCCCATCAAAGATCATATTCGTAAGATGGAGAAAATGATAGGTGCCCTTAGGAATGTTGGGTGTAAATTAACTGAAAATCAAAAGATTATAGCCATGCACCGTTCCTTGCCTGAATCTTGGGCCCAAATTAAAAGAATTCTGAACCATACTGATTCTATCACTACATTCAGAGACATTTGTGGTCACTTGGTACGTGAGGTTGAAATGAATGCAATTCAGTCAGGTTCGGCCAAGGCCTTTGTAGCAGAGACCCATAAGCGAAAAGCTAACAATAAACGGTCCAAAGCTCGCAAGAAGGCGAATAAGAATAATCAAGAATAGAGGACCACAATACCTGCTCCAAATCTCAAGAATGAGAATGGAAAGAAAAAGCAGAAAAAGACAAATGTAGTCTGCTTTGTCTGTGAAAATTTTGGCCATTATGCTTGATAGTGCACTCATAAAAAGACAGTAATTTCTCAGTCACTAGATACTTTGTATGTAGGTGTTTGTCTTGAAATCCTTTCCGTTGATATTATATCTAACGAGTAAATTTTGGATTCAGGTGCAACAAAGCACGTGACGCAGAGTCATCAAGGACTCGAGGAATTCCGACCTGTAGCCAAGGGAAGTTACAAGCTGTACATGGGCAATAACGCTGTTGAAGACATACTAGGGATTGACGTTTTCCATCTCCGTACGTGTATAGGGAAAACAATAATCCTCTGTGATACTCTTTATGCACCAGGGATGCGTCGGAATTTAATTTCTGTTTCTAGGTTATTATTTGATGGTTTTGATATTTGATTTTCTGGAACAAGAGTTTCTTTGAGACTGAATAATCTCATCTTTGCATGAGATAATTTAATTTCAGATTTATTTATTCTGGATGTAGATTGTGATAATGCCCCTCTTGCTTTATCTGTTATGTCGAATGAAACTTTAGTATCTAAATCTCAAAAATAGCACGTGAGGTTAGGTCACATAGGAAAGGATCGTATGATAAGACTACTACATTCTGGTCTGTTAGACTCCTTAGCCAAAGTTGATTTGTCATTTTGTGAACATTGTGTGTCCAGAAAGATTTCGAAGAAACCATTTCCCAAAGCGGCTAGGTCTAAGGGCACACTAGAGATAATCCATTCAGATATCTGTGGACCTTTTAATGTAAATGCCAGAAATGGATGTTAATATTTTATCACATTCATTGATGATTACTCGCGCTATAGATATGTGTATCTCATCTCACATAAATCTGAGGCTTTTGATTATTTTCTTAAATATAAAGCTGAAGTGGAAAATTAGCTTAAGAAAAAGATTAAAATCCTTCAATCTGATAGAGGTGGCGAGTATACATCTGAAACGTTTAAATCATATTGTGAAAATGTTGAAATTGTTCGGCAGTACACAATGGCTTACACTCTACAACAAAATGGTATTACAGAGAGAAGGAATAAGACACTATTGGATATGGTTAGATCGATGATGGCACAAGCCAATCTTTCTATCACATTCTGGGGAGACGCACTGTTAACAGCCATCTACGTCCTTAATAGAGTTCCATCCAAATCTATTCCTAAGACCCCATATGAGATGTGGTCTGGGAGAATTCCTTCTTTAACCAACCTATGCCCTTGGGGATCTTTGGGATATATTTTACTGCCTACTCCACATAGAGGTAAACTTGATAGTAAAATCATTGAATGCGTATTCATAAGATACCCTATGCATTCAAAGGGATACGTTCTAGTTTATGAGGAACATGGACGATGGATTGAGATAGAATCTCAGGACGTGACCTTCGTTGAAGATAAATACCCAAGCTAAATGAAACAAAAGGTTCCTGTAGAATTTTTTGAAATACCTGATGTATCTCAGGAGAGTGGGAGTTCTGCTTCTCACGATGATGATACTCCTATAGTTCGTCAGGAATGGGAGGACATCTTAGCAGGCTTTTGAGTTATGTCGAAGCGAAAGAGGATTGATTCTCCAAAGATTCTTCGATATTGAGGGGCAAACATTCTCTTGTGTTGCAGTTGATGATGATAAACCTGATTCGTATCTGGATGCATTATTATCTTCTAACTCGATCGATTGGGTGAATGCTATGGATGAAGAGATCGCCTCCATGGAGAAGAATAAAGTCTGAAAACTTATTGATCTGCCTTCCAATCGCAAAGTGATTGGTAATAAATGGATACTTAAGATCAAAAGAAAGGCAGATGGTACAGTGAATAAGTATTAATCATGATTAGTTGCTAAAGGTTTTACACAACAAGAAGACATTGATTACGAGGAGACGTTTTCACCTGTTGTCAAGTTCTCCTCAATCCGCATGATCTTGTCCATTGTCGCAAGTTTAGACTTAGAGTTATATCAGATGGATGTAAAGACCGCATTCTTAAATAGTGACTTAGATGAAGAAATATAAATACAATAGCCCCGGGTTATGTGGACAAAAAATATCTAAAGAAAGTATGCAAATTGTTGAAATCCATCTATGGGCTGAAGAAATCTTCAAGCCAGTGGTACATGAGGTTTTACTTGGCCATCACCACTTTTGGATTCACAATGAGTGAAGAAGATCATTGTGTACACCTGAAACGGTCTGAAAGATCTTTTCTGATACTATCTTTATATGTAGACGATATCCTGTTAGCTGGTAATGACATGCAATTGTTGAAATTGACTAAAGATTGGCTATTCTCGAACTTTGAGATGAAAGACCTCGGTGAAGCCAACTTTATTTTTAGGATAAAAATCATTAGGGATCGCTTGAAGAAATTTTTAGGCTTGTCTCAAGCAACTTATATACAAAAGATCTTAGAGTGGTTCAGGATGAAAAATTCAAAAGCTGTTGAAACCCCTATGGATAAAGCTACCAAGCTAGACAGGAAATCATGTCCCCAGACTGAAGCCGATAAATTGGCTATGTCTTCAGTACCTTATGCAAGGGCAGTAGGGAGCTTAATGTATGCTATGCTTTGCACCAGACCGGATATTAGATATGCAGTTGGCATAGTCAACCATTATCAGAGTAACCTGGGACAGTCTCATTGGCAAGCCGTCAAACGTATATTCTGCTATCTCAGAGGAACAAAAGACCTAATGTTGTGTTATGAAGGCACAAGCCTCGAGCTCAAAGGATATTCTGATGCTGCTTGGGGTAATGACGCCGAGAGGAAAAGTCTACTTCATGATATGTATTCTTACTCGGAGGAGGAGCTATCTCATGGTTAAGTAAGAAACAGACATCCACAACTCTTTCATTTATGGAGGCCGAGTACATTGTATGTTGTGCTGCAGTTCAGGAGTGTGTATGGGCTCACAGATTTCTATTGAGTCTGGGTGTTGTACCAAGTGTTCGTCAGCCTATATTGCTGAAGATAGAAAATACTTCTGCTATTGACTTGACAAAGGATCCTAAATACCACCAGAAATCTAAGCACATTGAGATCAAGTATCATTACGTCCGTGATCAAGTAAGAGAGAAGAAGGTCGCCCTCAGCTACATTCCTACCAAGGAGATGGTGGCTGATCCCATGACGAAACCTATAGCTAGAGATCTATTTCAAGTTCACGTCAGGCAGATGGGATTGAGGAAAGCTTGACTGATGTACTGTTTTGTAATACCTTTGATCTTTCATTAATGAATAATACATTTCATTTATTCAGTATTGAACATTAATATAACTAGGTATGAAGATCATCAACATTTACCTTGAGATCATGTAGGATTTCTATTTTTGTCGACAAGCCGGTCACCCATTCGCACGGGTTGACCAACCTTAAATGTACAAGAGAGGTACATTTGAGGCCATATTTATACATTGAGGTATGAACTTCTCCTTATTTTGAATAATAAGGGATGAGGATATGAATGAGTCGTATCCGCCTACAATCTTATAAAGATTGAAGATGAGACTGATAAAGTTGAATAGTATAATCGCACCATTCCTTTACATGCGATCAATGTTATGGCCTGAATTTAAAGCCAGGTTATAAGGTTATGAGATGAGTCGTACCTCATGTAGAATAACCTGTGTATTATAGACCCGACATTTACCTAGTAATGTTTACTTTACGACGTGGATTGTAGCCATGTGCCAGGACCTTTTACCTACAGATTGCTTTGATTCGATCTAATCATTACAACGTGTGAATAGCTAGTCCCGTAGGTGGCCCTTTGTGTCCTTAGCTATCCTCCTCTTGTGTATATGAGGATGAGATTGAGTGTTACTACTTTAGTGTACAATGACGAAAGGTCCTTGATTGGCCAGACTTAGTTACGCTAGGAAAGTGGCTTGATTAATTTCAAATTACACATCTGCATGGGGAAGATCCCGTGACAGCTACACCAAGTTTCTAGAACTATTAATACGCACTTGAAGACTTATTCACCGGTAGTATCGAGTTATTTTTATTAGAATTTTTACAAACAATATTTTTTTAAAAAAAATCATATATATATAAGTATTGCTTTGAATTGGTTTTAGTCGAAGTTTGTGAAAAATCAAGTTTTCAGAATAACTCGATAAGTTGGATAAGTGCGTATGTTGGCCGAGTACTCCAGATTGGGAGTTAACTCCATCTGATGTGGTCATGAAGACTAGGACAAGCATTGCAAAGCTTGGGTTATTGATTACTAGTTAGGTGGTCACTTAGTACTTAAACACCTGTGAGAAGATTTCGGTGATCCAGCTAGTCCCACGCCTTTGATTCTTTTGATCGCGATATTTGGTATTTGATTGTTATAAAGCAAGTTAGTTGGACAGATTTTATGTGCCTTTCCCACATTGTGATTGAGTGGGAGATGTTGGACGTAGACCAATGGGGCCCACTTGTGAGCAATCACTAATGGGTACGATTACTTTCAATTAAATTTCAAATTCAAATATGAATTTATTTTTTAATTGAAGATATGGATGTGTGCGGATTATGTGGCCTTATCCCAATCCCACCCAAACTCTCCTTCCTTTGTTAGGATGTGATCGGCTTATGTGGCCGTATCCCATTCCCACCCAAACTCTCCTTCCTCTATTATAAAAAGGAGTGCGCTTCTCTCATGTAACGTATCGAATCATACGAAACACGAGAGTATACAGAGAGAAAGAGAGTGCATTATAGTCTGTCTATTTTGGCTTGTCCTTGGGACGACCTAATCTATAGATCGCAATCCAGGGCCACTATATACTGTAGGATCAGAGGTGTGAATAGTTCAATCTGCTCCAGTAGTAGATACGCGGGCCATTGGAACACCGTTCTTCTGCTTTGTGAGGGTCCCAAACTCCGTGTAGACCATCAGATCTTGAGGGCTCATCTTCCGCACTTCCCTTCACTAATAGACAATCCAGATCTATTGATTGGATAATCCATGTCCCTTCATTCAACTAGGAGTTGCCTTAATCTTATAGTGATACATGAACAATGAATTGTCTCTTTAAAATAATTACCTCTGTATATTTAAGGTGTGTAACCCCAACCTTCACACCTTTAAGAGCCTTATTAATCTGTCAATACCACAGTAGAAAAATCAATTTAAGAACAGTGTCAAAATACACCAAAAAACACAATCTAAAAACTCCACCCTGAGACCACCTGGCTCAATTTAATTGAACATAAAAATTTGAGTTTTGTTGAAAATTGAACAAAACTGCAAGATTTCAAGCAAAGGAGAAAGGAAAAGCACACCTCCCATGGAATTTGTTGACAATCACAAACAAGAATAATAAGATTAAAAGAGAAAAATAACTAAATTAGTTTTTCAATAGCTGAGGAAAATTCTATAATGAAGTTTGAAAAAAATTTCGCAAAACTGTCCCATTAAACTTCATTGAAACAATTTGACACACCTGTGGAATATGACAAAATAATGATCTAAAAAGAGAAAAGAAAACCGTCAAGATCCAAACAGAAGAAACAAAAGAAAAGCAGACCTTCACTTGATCAGCATCAGATAATGGTTTGGCTAAGACATCTCTATTCAAGAGCTGAGTTACAAAATCAATGACTGGAAGTGGCTCGATAAAAGCAGCCGACGACATATCTACAGCAGAGAATTTCTTAGTAACAAGAGAAGTTTACAGCATGCATTATAATATGTGAGTATTGTATAGTGCAGTATTTTAGAAGTATGCATGCATATCACAAATTACCTATTATACAACCAGCAAGGCAGCAATATAAAGTGCAGTATGGATGACACATGGTGGTGACCCAGACTATTCTTTAGACCCAATCATGGATACACCATAGCGCCCAAGTCACATTGATCAGACAACTACAACAATTTGTTTAATGAGTATACACAGCTGTCTTATCAATGATGAGAAAATTCCACTGAAAAGAATGAACAACACGCACATTATATTCATAGTTAGCAAAACGTCATATGGCAAAATAGCAGTATGTGTTCAATTACAATCTTTAATGATGATCAAATTACAGTCAAAGAAACAAAGATGCCAAAATTGGGAGACGGAGAAGTTTGTGATTAATATGGTCAAATTATCTTTCTCAAATCCTTCATTTACAAGTAATCAACAAAAATAAACTGATCCTTACACTAAATTTTCTCACTTTCTAGTTTCCACATATTTATATCAATGGATGACGACTACCAATCACTAACTTTAAATTACCCTAGAAAGTTCTATTTTTTAAAGAAAGGACATTTCTACTTTTTTTTTTTTTCCTGAAAAATGAGTATTATTCAGTTTTCACAGGAAATAAATAAATAAATCTTCTGAAATATATACACTTTTAAACATAAAAGAAATTATATGAGTATTTCTCAAAGTTACAAGTTTAGAAAGGAGTTCTGCTAACTATGATTATAGCAGCAATGAGGCATTCCTAAAAACCTGCGATAACTGATGGATCCCCTTTATTAAGTATATGATGTATATTGTTTTGCATAGGTTGGGTTGAGGTTAGATTAGCTTGACTATGGCCTCAGCCCAAACCCAACCCAACCTTAACCAAACCCAAGTTAGAGTTTGGGTTAGGCCAACCAGGTTCAAGTTGAGCCAACCCAAGTGGCATCTATACCTGTTGTGGTCTAAGAATCAAGTGCATTATTATAGCACACGTGTGTCAACATAGGCTGAGTACATGAGTCACCTAAAATGGCACCTGCTGGAATGTTCTCTGCACAGAACAAGAAAAGATGCATGCAATTATTTGAAAAGAAAACACATTAAAAAAAATAAAGAATTTGAGAAGACAAAGCACAAAACTTACAAATAGCAAGATGAAGGAACAAGTTATGGAATTAAGTTTGAGAATATAAACAACTTGATCAGTACAACAAATTTGGATGAGTATAAAAAAATTAGAATTTAAACTGCACCTTTATGCTATCCATTGTAATCAAGGAATCTTTACTCCCTCTCTCTCGTGAGGATAGTTGTTGGAAGGCCATCAGCTTGCTTCCATTCTTTCTATCCACTGCAACTACCTAGTGACCAAAAAAATGACGGATTATTTATCACTACAATTTACTCCAATGCATACTCTATTTCCAAAAAAAAAAAAAAAAGAAAGAAAAAAAAATTCCAATGCAGTAATTTCAAATCAAATGACTCCAAATAGAACTAAAGAGCACATCCAGGCAAAATAATGTGTTACCTCTGCATCTAGTATGAAAGTCATGGCAGCAGGCTTACATGATTCCTTAACTATATTCACCAAATTTGGAAATCTAGATGTTGTTTGCAGGACATTTATTGAACGGTTAAAAATGAAAAAAATTTAAAAAAAAATCCAATGGTCTTATTTCAAAACACAAGTGTCCGTGAATCAGAGGTTAAGATTGTGCAACCAATCTGATTTTTAGATTGTAACTTAGTGACGGTGGGTTCCACAATTTAGTTTGTTTAATTTAAGTTAGTAAATTTGTAAGTCCCATATCACAAGACCCAAAATTTTTATATTATAAATTAATAAATAACTTTAAATTTTAAATATATTGTTATAAACTTAATTATTCAAAAATTTAAATGTTTCTTTACATTAACAGCTGGATAATTTCATGACAAATTACGAAAAATTAAAAAAAAATAAATAAATAAAGAAAAATGCTAGTGTTTTAAAAATCTTGGGATAACATTGTTTCATTAATTTCACGCTAAAATATCATGAGATTTTCAAAATCTCGACGATTTTTGTTGCAATGGTAGGAATAAATTTACAAGGAAGATGATGAAAATATGCTATTTTTATGTTCAAGGTTTTCCAAACATCAGCTCATTTCGGTAAGATCTCAAAACTGACACGAGACTAAAGTTTGACGATTATTGACAATATAATGGTCTGATGTGGTGTTTGTTTTATGTTTCAGATTTGAAATTTCTTAAAATCAGCCTTATCTTTTTCTTTTTTTTTTTCTTATTGAAATTTCTAACAACCATAGATATTTAAATTATCGAGCTTTTCTAAAATCCAGACTTTGTAACAGTGCTACAAGCCTACAAACACCACCTTGCTTGGGTAACTTCATTTGGTAGATCTAGGAACACTTTTTCTCTCTTGATCCAATGCTTGTAAGATACTGGGCTCAACTTCCACTCCAAGCTGCTCAAACAATGTCTTTAAGCTTAGAGACATTATTCTAGTTGAAGATTCTTCTCCTTTCTCCTTCCACTCTAAGCCATGCATAGATGTAAGAATCAATTCAATCACAACAGTATGAAATAATAAATAAATAAAACTGTATTCCACTCAAGCATAAAACCTGCAAGAATTTACGGGTGTTTTTTTCCTTAACAATATCAACAAAAGATTTAACCATGCCAGATCGAAAAGGATAGTAGACAATTCCAATTTTATTGGATTAAAATATTTACCAATCATTTCCCTCAATATTTAGCTAGATGTTTTTAGCTTCAAATGAAAAATAATGTAATTCTTACACTATTGAGAAAGTTATATATATATATATATATATATATATATATATATATATATATATATATATATATATATATATATATATATATATAAGTCTCCTAACTAGTTCATTTCAGCTTTTCAAGAAAAGAACTGAGTTTCAACATGGGTCTCATGTAACTACCATTGTTATGTTCACAAAGGGCCAGAGAACCTAAAAAGATAAGAATCACAAATTTGTGCCGGAGAAATCGACTCCAAAAGAATTGCCTCTGGATCATAACCTTCAATGCACGACATGTGAAAGACCCACCCCTGGCAATAAAAGAAGTCGAACCTAGACAGCAAGTTGAGGGCTGGCTTGCCAAAACAACCTTACGAGCCCACACCCACCTGCTACATGTTGGAACTTTTCCTAAGCTTTAGAAACTGCGTGATTTTTCCTAGAGAAGGCTGCATACAACCAGTTGCAATTCCTTTACTCCTGGCCTCTCCTAAGTGCAACGCAGGGAGGCAATGCCTGCTCATCTAGCACACAGTGAGGACAACATTAACTGGATCCATAGGTCTGGGTACATATAAAAAGAGAGATGTTTTCATTTAGGATTTTCATAGTTGGTAGTATTTTGGAGACTCCCAAATCTATAGTTTTAGAAGTTTTTATTTGAATATGAGGAAAAATGGGAACATTTTAGGGATGTTTCAAGAGTGTTTTATTTTCAAGTAGGATCTGGTAGTTGGGTTTTGATACAAGCCATTAGCAAGACTGTTTTGCTTTTATAAGGGACGAGATATTTTGCTGGGATTTTCTGTGCTAATGTCAAGGGCAAAGCTGGACACAAGATGGCCTCTGGACCTTCTCGTTTGGTAACTCTTCTTGAGCAACACAAGAGCTAGAAGTTTGCTAATAAGTTTTTAGTTCATCTTATGATGTTTTAGAAAAGATCTTAAACTGGCCAAGTTATCTTTTGTCCAATTATCTTAACTGTCTTAGTTATTTTGGCCTATAAAAGAGCATTTAATGAGAGCTTTTGTTACCTTGTAAAATTAAAAACAGAGAGTATCCTTCTAAAATCAGTCTTTAAAAACTCCAAAAACATTAGTGTGGATATCCACAGTGGAAAATAGGAGAGTACAAAAGAATAAAAGGTAGTAATTGAAGGCATACCTCAACAGTGATAGTGTAGCATGTTTCCCTTCCTTCAATTTCTGTGAAAGGTAGCTTACATTTTATTAGAAATGTAAAATAAGGAAAAGAAAAACAAGTTTCTTTAAAAATCATATCACCACATGTATAAGCAGTCATGGAAGCGTAAGACGGCAATCCCATGCAAGAATGCCATTATAATGTAACCACAATAACATTTGAAATGCACTTGGCAACAAAACTAAAGAAAAATAAACATGAAATGGAATCAAAAAGTTGAGGGTGTGTTTGGTCAAGTGACATACTGAAGAAGCAATTAAACTGAATTGGACTTGATTTGATACATGGCCAACAAAAGATAAATTTCCTCCTTTATTCGTGTACCAACATTTCTCATATCACTCCTAATTGTAGTGGAAAATTAAAGAAACACATTAAAAAGGGCCAAACATGTGGACTCCCTTTTCTTCTTCTTCTTATTCTTCTTCTTTTATTTTTATTTTTTGTTCTTGAAGCATAGTCGAAGCTTTATTAAAAAAACTAAAAAAAAAATAAATCGAACAAGGAAGAATTAGCCCCTCCAACTATTCTATAAAGTTTTAATAAGGTAGCCAACAAAGGTATTGGAGGCCTTAGCCCATTCAACAACAAGCGACTTTGCATTTCGAAAATCCCAATTTGGGGAGCACGATTTATCTCTATAGATATGGTAATTGTTGTTGTCAAACTGACCAATGAGCAGCTAACACGAGCTAGCAAGACGAACCTCTGCAGGGTCATTTTCCTTCATCTTTTTACAAAATGTTCTTTCCAGGCATAAGTGGCCTCCAACAAAATAGAAAACACCACCAAATTTTCTACACAAAAGAACAGGCATGATAGGTGATCAACTATTTATGTATCCCACAAGCATAAAATACACCGATTGGGTGATCATTTGTTTGTTTCTCAAATGGCTAGTCGTGATGTAACGCCCGTGAAAAACCCATACTTAGGCTCGAGTACCAACTCGACCCGAAATTGCGTAGAATTAATTCTTTTAGAAAATATGACTAGTTAGCTAGCGCAACGCTGGAGTAGCTGAGAAATAGTCCCTGATCACTTTAAATACGTTCTACAAGACCCAAATCGAGTAGGACCAACGACTCTATAACACTCTATAACCTCGGACCAAACTCTAAGTAGGTTTGTTCTCTGGACCACTTTGAATCTTTCTATTGGATCTAGACCGCGCGTCGAAAGTCCGATACCTCCTATCTTAGACCGTTAGAACCGCCTAGCTGGACTTGAGACTCATTTCGAAAATCAAGTCAAACCGATAATCACAGGCTATTTCATTGAGCCCGGACCGAAGAGAGTGCGAATAGGGACATAGTTGGAATTTCAAATTCAAATCTGGCACACGACTTGACGCATCAGTATTGAGCGTTCTGACCGTCAGAATTCAGCCAGATTACACCCTCGGATCAGGAGAAATTTCTATTTTTTACCATAAGACTTTCAGCCCTGATCTACGTGCGGTGATCGCTAAACTGAAATCGGTCCGCCACGTACGATCTGCGAACCCTTCCGGACTAAAAACTTAATACGTGCTAGATCTGGTACGCAAGAGCTTAAGTCCGATTGCATTCGACTAGGGGACCACCAGAAAGCATCTTTTGGGCCGAAACAGCCCCGAATTGGATATGCACTAAGTAAACTTTGTACCGGAGCCTGTTTTCGGCATTTTTGGGCTTATAAAAGGGGTTGAAACCCTCATTCCTCTCTCCCATCCGAATATGCAAAAACCCTAGATTTGGGAGAGAGAAAAGGTGAGAGTTTGAGAGTGAGAGTAGAAGGGATTTTTTCCGCCTTCGTGCCGCTTGTTGCACGTGCTTCAGCAGCTCATCCCGATCACCTAGCCGGTGATTCTTTCGCGTTTTCAGGTAATAACTAACCCTAGAAGTTGCTGATTTAGGGATCACTAAGATCCATAGCTTTTTAACCAATAGATCTTGTAAAACAGGTTCTCTTATCGCCGTAGACGAAGCGTATACACTCCGTTCGAAACAACACGTCTATAAGAGACTAGGTGAGGATTTTAGACGCTTTGATTGACGGTTTTCAACGCTTTCAATGTCGTTTAATAGTAGATTATTGACGGCATTGCCGTTTGACATGTACAACATGCTCTCCGTTTCCTGTTTCGCAAATTAACGAAGAATATGAGATTTAGGACATTTTAGTCATTTGTAGGAAGTAAAGTTTACATTCATATTTTTCTGAGGTGATTGACATGGTTTGTTGTCGCATTAGGAGTTAGGAATACGTGCATAATTAGTTTGGCGAAGAGATTCGCCTAATTGCGCACTTTGGGTCGACATGCCATATGTAGACTTAAGTGTGTAGTGTATGTGTTTGTATAAATGCTTGTATTAGTATGTATTGAATTAAATGATGTTATGAGATAGTTTGAGATGGATTTCTCAATTAATATGCTGACCTAAATGATTTCCTACACGTTGATTATATGCATGATTTCATTACATGCATGAGATATATGTGCTTGAAGATTTACTTAAGTTGAATGTTATAACATGTGTTAACATGCTCACATGAATGTATTTCAATTCCAATATTCCTATATAAGTTGCTGATGTGATTCCATAATTGTTTGGGACTATACTTAGTCCAGGCAGTCGGTAACCGAGTGAATTCGTGGCTGGCTGGTCTTAGCCACGAACGACGTGTCGATGAACGCGAGTCGTGTTTGGAGTTGGCGGCAGTGGTTAGGCCACGCGAAGTATTTTACACACTTCATGTCGTTCGACTTGAGATGCGATCGTACTAGTCGAGCCCGTCAAGTAACCCGACTGGTCGATGTATGTTCACCTTGTATGAGTCATAACTGCTTGAACCTAGGGTACTGAACTTACTATTGTAAACCCTGTTAACCATGGTACTTTGATCCACGAAGACTCATGAGCCGGGCATGGTGGTATGAGACACCGTGGTCGAGCTGTCGGCCTACGCTGGGGCCACAAACCTCCCCGTAGTGACCAGTGAGCACCTAGTCTGGTGAGCAGATTATGGTGGTATGGGACACTATATTCTAGCTGTCGGCCTACACTGATCAGGCGACGAGTCCTTTGTAGTGACCGCGAGCGTATTCTGAGTCTACGGGAGGCGACGACCCTTCAGTAGCAGTAAAGTACAGTAGGCCTGTATTGATAAGGTGATGGGGGAGCGGTGCAACGAGTGCGAGCAACAGCCCTGGCACCCCTTGCAGCGACCTACAAAATATACATCGTATGAGATTACTAGGAGTGATGACCCTAGACAGGATCTGTGTTGGGATTGATACAAGGGAAGTACCTTAGTTTCCCAATCCTACTGTTTGAATGGACTAATAACAACTCGGAAATCATGTCACCATGCCATTGCATGTGCCTGGAAGATGTGGAGCACTTGAGGGTCGATTGCATGCCGCGGTCGTAAGATGGTGCCGTATGAGGGAGATCGTCGGTGAGGGCATACATCACGTCATGTCATCTTGCATTAACAACAGTATTAGGATTGTCTGATTTACTGCTTTACTATTATCGCATGATTGATTTGTGAACATGCTAATCCTTGCTCTATGATTCCACTGAGTTGATAAATTACTCCCATATTACGGGATGGTGTTTGCAACACCCACCAGACCCTGTTGTAGATGCAGGCGAGGCTGAGATCCAGGAGGTAGAGCCAGACTTCGACGAGGACCAGGACGAGTTCTCGTACATGCAGTATCATCATGGTTTTGCGTAGGCGACCTGGGTTGATGGGACTTCAGTGGGACTATTTTGAACATTACATTTTGTTCATGTATAAGTATATGAGACTCAGAGATGTATTCATACCTTAGAGACAGATGAGATCTACTTTGTTTTTCCATACAGTGATATATATATTGTTTAGTCTTCCGCTTGCTTTTATCACTGGATCTGAAGTATGAATTGTAGTTTTGGTATACTTTTACTCATGTGAATGCTTTAAATCAGACAACATTGAATCATAATCATTTTTGTTGCATAAGTGACGGTTTGGAACTCGGGAGTTGAGTTTATACACGACCCCCAATTTTCAGGGTGTTACACGTGAGCACCTTGTTCTTGCAGACTAACCAACTGAAAGTTAACATGAGGTTCCCATATAGATACCTCCAAATGTGCAAAACATGCCTTCACTTCTGTTCCACACGGTGATTGAGTCGCACTAATCATCGCATTCCACATGATTAAATTCCTCTCAGGAATTTCATCAAACACCCCATGTGTAAACCCAATCTCTTCATATTTCGCATAGGAATTCAACAGCATAGTTTACATGAATAGGCTTGAGTCGAGCTCGTGGACGAAAACATGCAAATGGATTTGTAGGCCTTCTTCGAGTCTTTTAAAGACCCATGTTATGGGCCTGATCTAGTTTCTTGGTAAAAAGGGAGAAGCCTAAATGCTCCATAGAAACCACCACCGGCAATGTGAAATATCCATAGAAACCTATAAAAGTAGCAAATGTGAGACCTAAGAAAAAAATATTGACAACACATCCAAATCTATTGATTTGAAAATAACCTCCAATAAAAACCCTCAGAAATCCCAAGCAAGAAGCAAAATCATCAGAAAATAAACAAAACACATGTTAGATTTTCCAAAACAGAATGAAATCCTATCCTCAAATCATCACAAATAGAGATAGAAGAAATTAGGGCTGGAAAAGATAGAATAACGAAAGAGAAAGTGAAAATTACCTTTTGAGATTTGCAACAGAGATTGAGATAGATGGATGGAGAGAGAGAGAGAGAGAGAGAGAGAGAGAGAGAGAGAGAGAGAGTTGGGGGTGGGGAGCAAGGGTGTAACACCCTGGATTTTGGCTAACCTGGGATTTGACGTCCTTAGGCAGTGGGTCAATTAAAACACCTGAAAAATCGTTCAGAACCCAATTCCATAGCCAAAGAAACCACTTAGGATAAATTTCTTTAGAAACTAAGCATAAGTTAGCTAGCGCAACGTTGGAGTGGCTGGGAAACAGTCCCTGATCACTTTAAATACGTTCTACAAGACCCAAATCGAGTAGAACCAATGACTCTAGAATACTCTATAACCTCGGATTAAACTCTAAGCGGGTTTGTCCTCTGGACCACATTGAATTTTTATATTGGATTTAGACCGGGCGTCGAAGGTCCGATACCTCCTATCTTAGACCGTTAGAACCGCCCAGCTGGACTTGACAATCATCTCAAAAATCAAGTCAAACCGATAATCACAGAGTATTTCGTTAAACCCGGACTGAAGCGACCGCGAATAGGGACGAATTGGGAATTTCAAATTCAAATCTGGCACACGACTTGACGCGTCAGTATTAAGCGTTCTAACCGTCAGAATTCATCCAGATTACACCCTCGGATCAGGAAAAATTTCTATTTATTATCATGAGACTTTCAGCCCTGATCTATGTGCGGTGACCGCTGAACTGAAACTGGTCCGCTACGTGCGATCTGCGAACCCTGCCAGACTGAAAACTTAATACGAGGTACATCTGGTATCCATGAGCTTAAGTCTGATCGCAATCGACCAGGGGACCACCAGAAAACAGTTTTTGGACCGAAACAGCCCCGAAATGGATAGGCATTAAGTAAACTTCGTCCCGGAGCCCATTTTCGGCGTTTTCAAGCTTATAAAAGGGGTTGAAACCCTCATTTCTCCTTCACATCCGAATTTCACTAAACCCTAGAAAAGAGAGAGAGAGTTTGAGAGAAAGGGAAGAGGAGATTTTTCCCGCTTCCGAGCCATCAACGGTTGCTGCATCAGCACTTCCTTCCAATCACCTGGCTGGTGATTTCTACACTTTTTCAGGTATGAAATAATTCTAAAAACTTGCTGATTTAGGGTTTGCTTAGATGCACAACATGTTAGCTAACGTAATCCATAAATCAGGTTCTCTTACAGCCGTAGACGAAGCGTACACGCTCCGTTCAAAATCCCGCGACCGTAAGAGACTAGGTGAGGATTTTAGACGCTTTGATTGACGGTTTACAACGCTTTCAATGTCGTTTAATAGTAGATTATCGACGGCATCGCCGTTTGACATGTACAACATGCTCTCCGTTTCCTGTTTCGTAAATTAACGAAGAATATGAGATTTAGGGCATTTTAGTCATATGTAGGAAGTACGGTCTACATGCATATTTTGCTGACGTGATTGACATGGTTTGTCGCCGTATTAGTGAGTTAGGAATGCTTGCATAATCAGTTTGGCGAAGAGATTCGCCAAGTTGCGCACTTTGGGTCGACATACTATATGTGGACTTAAGTGTGTAGTGTATGTGTTTGTATAAATGCTTGTATTAGTATGTATTGTATTGAATGATGTTATGTAGTAGTTTGAGATTGATTTCATGATTTAAAATGCTGACCTAAATGATTTCCTACATGTTGACCTTATGCATGATTGTATTACATGCATAGGAAGTATGCCTTGAAGATTTGCTTAAGTTGAATATGCATGGAAAGTATGCCTTGAAGATTTGCTTAAGTTGAATGTTATAACATGTGCTAACATGCTCACATGATGTGTTTCAATTCCAATACCTTTGTATATAGCGTTAAGATAATTCCATAGATGTGTGGGACTTGACTTAGTCCAGGCAGTCGGTAACCGAGCGAATTCGTGGCTGACTGGTCATAGCCACGAACGACGCGTCGATGAACGTGATTCGTGTTGAGAGTTGGCGGCAGTGGTTAGGCCACGCGAAGTGTTTTACGCACTTCATGTTGTTCAACTTGAGATGCGATCGCGCTAGTCGAGCCCGTCAAGTAACCCGACCGGCCGATGTTTGTTCACCTTGTATGTATCATAACTGCTTGAACCTAGGGTACTGAACTTACCATTGTAAACCCTATTAACCATGGTACCTTGATCCACGAAGACTCATGAGTCGGGCATGGTGGTATGGGACACCGTGGTCGAGCTGTCGGCCTACGCTGGGGCCACAAACCTCCCCGTAGTGACCAGTGAGCACCTTGACTCGTGAGCAGATTATGGTGGTATGGGACACTATATTCTAGCTGTCGGCCTACACTGATCAGGCGACGAGCCCTTTGTAGTGACCGCGAGCGTATTCTGAGTCCACGGGAGGCGATGACCCTTCCGTGCAGTAGAGTACAGTAGGCCTGTATTGATAAGGTGATGGGGGAGCGGTGCAACGAGTGCGAGCAACAGCCCTGGTAGCCCTTACAGTGACCTACGAAATATACATCGTATGAGATTACTAGGAGTGACGACCCTAGACAGGATCCGTGTTGGGATTGATACAAGGGAAGTACCTTAGTTTCCCAATCCTGCTGTTTGAATGGACTAATAACAACTTGGTAATCATATCACCATAGCATTGCATGTG
The DNA here is from genome assembly GCA_037074715.1 of Magnolia kwangsiensis. Lineage (NCBI taxonomy): Eukaryota > Viridiplantae > Streptophyta > Magnoliopsida > Magnoliales > Magnoliaceae > Magnolia > Magnolia kwangsiensis. The sequence continues at coordinate 59,441,244 of CM073579.1, forward strand.
CCTGGAAGATATGGAGCACTCTAGGGAGTGTGGCATGCCGCGGTCGTAAGATGTTGCCGCATGAGGGTGATCGTCGGTGAGGGCATACATCACGTCATATCATCTTGCATTAACAACAGTATTAGGATTGTCTGATTTACTGCTTTACTATTATCGCGTGATTGAATTGTGAACATGCTAATCCCTGCTCTCTTATCCCACTGAGTTGATCACTCACTCCCACGTTACGGGATGGTGTTTCCGGACACCCACCAGTCCCTTTTGTGATTGCAGATGATGGCGCGGCCTGTGAGGCGGAGCTGGACTTGATGATGGGGAGGAGGATTCCTCCTTTATGCGTGTTCTGACTGACGGGATTGCAGGGAGGTTGATTAGATACTTTAACATGGTCATTTTGTATTTTTAGCGCCCTCATGTATATTCATTTTGTTTATTTTTGAAGTATACATGTATGTGTATAACCTGGTAATCTATTCACACTCTAGAGACATACAACTGTTTCTATACGTTATACATACTATTACAGTCTTCCGCTTGCAAATTTAACTGTCTCTGGAGTATGATATGCTGTTCTGGCTTAATCTCACTCATGTTTAATTCGTTATCACAGACAACATTCAATCATACATATCTATGTTGCATAAATAACATTTTGGAACTCGGGAGTTGGGTTTTTGCTCGACCCCCCGATTTTCGGGATGTTACAAAGGGAGAGAGTGTGGTCGAAAGTAGGGAGGTTTTTTTTTGTATTTATATGGATTTTTGCCAACGCCTGGTTTTTAGTTAGAGCCGGCAAAAAGATTCCCCTAGTGTCGGCTATACCATACCATTTCTAATGATGCAAACTGTTTGCATAATTTTGTACAATTTGAATGGTCCATCGTTGATATGAGTGGACTCATTTTATTAAATTCAAACTATTCTTATGGTTGGCTTTTATTTGATCATTTAGTTATCCAAATTGCCAATATAGTTGTGTTCTTTTACAATCATTCAAATTGTTTATTGGATTTAGCTTGTTTCTACTGATCTAAACATCTAAATTGCTCATGGCATTCAAGTATCGAAACCTTTGCCATAATTGGGCCATTTTAAGAGATTCAAACCATTCATATGGTTGGCTGATTTAGAGATCCAAATGCTTCATATGTTTAGATCTGCTTTTAATGATCCAGACTCTTCATATGATTGAGCTTGTTTTTAGTGATCCAAACTAATGTATATGTTAAGTTAATCATTAGTTGCAGCATCCTTCTAATTATGTGTCGCTCCTACTTGAAATCCTCATTTTTATCCTTCACTCTTGTCATGCCCCAAACTCGGGAATCGAGCTCACAAAATTCTCAGCCGACGAATCCGATGCCGACAGCCTTCGTTGTACCCCATTCTCAGCTCCCAGCTCCTATACGCCAAGTTCCGATCCTGGAATCCTACAAGGAGGATTTTCAGGGTGATTTTTTTTTTATATATAGAGGAGTATAATCATAAGTGTACCCAAGTCGCCAAAACATCATCACTACATATCCACTAATACAATATTCGAATACAATGCTGAAAGGGAAATACATCATATAACAAAATTCCAAAAGATAGAGCACATGCTCTATCTCAATGTTGCTGCGGTCTACATAACCTACATGTAATGAACATGCATAAGCTTACTACGAAGTTTAGAGAGTGCGTGCATGTGTGCACAATGCATATGCCAAAATACAAATGTCAGAATAAGCAGAAATGATGGAATTGCTAAACTAGCAAGTCCATAAATGATGTTAGCCATACTAAGGCAATGTAATGTAAGGCCTACATGGCCAAATGTCATATGCTAGAAATGCAACAAAAGCATGTTAATCCTCAACTAGTCTGCGTATCAATATGATTCATCACTGGAAACATCACCGGGGTCCAGTACACTCCAACACTGTCTGCCGCCCCATCTCACGCATGACTAAGTGAGTGGAAGAGACTTCACTATCCACCTTGCTAGTGGTATACCAATGCCCACCTGGCTCATCGATAGTGGACCCATTTACAAGCTAGTCAAACTCAACCTAGCTTACAGCCCCCTACCCTCGGGCGGATAAGGTCATACCCCTTTTCAACCGACCACGACACAGTAGGAGACAAGACTTACTAGTATTCGGCACTCGGACGCACATGCTATCTACTCAATCTCAACATTGAAACATCCTATTGGTACCACAAGAGTTTAAGGACTTTCACCCAAGGACATCTATAACGCCCTAATATTAAAACAGATATTTTCAGTATCCAATATCTAGCCATCCACGATATGCCTGTGGAGGCCATAACCCTAATGTCATCAGGGCGTAAAGTGATTGTGACATACAAGATGCGAAATGCATGATTCATACCATCCAAGTCATGCATCAAACCTACGCGTACAGCGCGATCATGTGGAGTAACCCTATTTCATATGGGGTCCCTGTCACGCCCCAAACTCGAAAACCGGGCTTACAAAATTCTCGATTGCCGAATCTGGCGCCGACAGCCTCCGTAGAACCCCATTCTCGGATCCTAGCTCCCATTCGCCAGGTTCCAATCCTGGGATGCTACGAGGAGGATTTTCAACATCAGTTTGATTTGTAATAAGCATAACCAATGGCATAACCCACAAGCAATAACCAAGAACTCCATTACATTTCTACTATGATCAAAAACTTTACAAGTACAATGAGCATTAAGGGAAATACAATGGTAAAGAACAAAAACTCCAAAATGATCTGCAACGTGCTCCTGCCTCAGCGCTGCTGCGAACCAACTTCACCTACACGCAACAGTCGTGCATAAGCTTATAGAAAGCTTAGAGGGTGGTGAAAGTGTGCGCGTAAGGTAGTAATATGAACATACAATGTCAGAGTAATGCGGAATATGCAGATGGAACCATAATATCATGAGCCGTACCAAGGCTATGCGATGCAAGACATGAATGGTATTGGCCATTCCAAGGCCATGCGATGTGCAATGCAACTCAAGCATACAGATCCTCATCTATGTCCACACATCAATACAGCTCAAATATGGGATATCACCGGGGTCTATTACACTCTAAACCAGATTGCCGCCATATCGTGCGTAATAAGGTAAGTGGAAGAGACCTCACTATCCGTCTGCTAATATCGGGCGCGACTCGTCGATAGCGGACCCATTCCTCGAGCTGGTCAGACTCGGCCTAGCATTGCCCCCTACTCTCGGACGAGTAAGGCCGCACCCCCTTCCAACCGACCACGACACAGTGGAGAGCGTAACCGTCTGGTAATCGGCACACAACGCTCATCTACCCACTCGGTCTAGACGCTGGAGCAACCTCTTGGTACCATAAGGATTTAGGGACTTTCACCCAGGGATATCTATAGCACCTCACGTAGAACAAGATTTTCGATATCCAATTCTGCCAACCACGATGCGTCTGTGGAGGCTACGGCCCTGATGTAGCTAGGGCGTACAATAACCATGTCACACAAATGCAAAATACATGATTCACACTATCCAGTCATGCAACAAATCCTGCGCATATCGTGCGCTCATGTAGGGCAACACCGCCTAACCAGGAGCCCATAAACAACCTGCACGAAGGCATATGCTATGATCAGTCAATCCTCATATCAAGCATACATATGATGTGTATGATCATGAGTCATGAAACTATACTAGACATGTAAATGAGTGATGAACCATTCTTACAACGCAGATGGGCCTGGACGGCCTATTCATAATAAGTACGGCTTAGCAATGGGCCCTAAGGAGAGTTATAATGTGGACATCCAACCAACATTACACTCGCAATGTGGACGTCAAACTAACATTGTTCCTCAGGCACGATCTTCTTAAACATCGCTACATAATCGGTATTGGAATTACACATTGCAATAGACCTTAGGTTCATCCCATTGGGCTTTACATATATATATCAAATGGGCCATATCCTATGGGCCTTTTATTCATCAGATGGGCCGCATAAATGGGCCACACCAATGGGTCTTATGTGCATTGCAATGGGTCAAAACCTGTGGGCCTTGGATTGCATCAAATGAGCTTAGTCTCATGAGTCTAATATGTGACCAATGGGCCACACCAATTGGGCCCCCACATGTACATCAAATGAGCCTTAACCCATATACCTAACATGAGTCAAATGGGCCTAAACCCCTAGGCCTAATATGAGTCAAATGGGCCTAAACCCGTAGGCCTTGTATAAATCAGATGGGCCTAAACCCATAGGCCTTAAACAAATCAAATGGGCCTAACCCATAGGCTTTAAATAAGTTAAATGGGTCTAACCCATAGGCCTTAGCTAAATCAAAGGGATGGACGGTCTGGATGCATCACATGCATCAAGGGTGGGGCCCACATGAGGGCCTACCATCATATATATTACAACTAGTATAATATGTACATATATTACATATAGTATATATAAGTATGTATGTATATATATATATATATATATATATATATATATATATATATATATGCACACACCCACACACGCATGCACACCCACACTACACCCACACAACACGCACACACTCTGCACGCCCGCTGATGGTGGCGTGCATAAAACACATGCATCAAGTGGGCTCCACCGTCCAGCGGACGGTGGAAGCAATACATACATAATTGTGGGTCCCTTGTGGGGCCCACCCAAAATGTTCATTTGAAATCCAACTCGTTCACAAGGTCACTTGGACCTGGATGAAGGGAAAACATAAATTTCAGCTTGATCCAACACTTCTGTGGACCCCAAAAAGATTTCCATGGTAGATAATCAATTTCACTGTTTCAAGTGGTGTGGGCCACCTGAGTTTTGGATCTGTCTCATTTTTGGAGGGGGGCCCACTACTGGGGTGGCCCACCTCATGAGCAGGTTGGATAACAAATAAACATTATGGTGGGGCCCACATGCAGGGCCGTGGGCCCCTGCGTCCGTCCGCCCGCTCTAATGCCTACACGCAGCAGCGTGTAGCTGCTGCTGCTGCAGAGGGAGGCAGAGGTTTGCCTTTTGCAAATCTTTGGAAAATTCCATTTTCCGGGGGTTTTTCACCTGTGGGGCCTGCTAAAATGAAATCCGCCCCGGCCATTGCGTTCTTTAGCTCGCAACCATTCCAACGGGTCTAATATACAGTATTTTCTATGATTTAAAGAATAAAATACATTGGAAAATGATCTTTTAAAAGGTAGAGATGCAACCCACCACGCTATGGCCCACCTGATCTCCCAATCAACCCCAACTCTTGGCTCAACGCCTAAAATTAGATGGAGAATGGAATGGACGGTGTGGATTTCATACTTACATCAAGGTGGGGCCTAAGCAAGTGGACCACCCCAAAAAAGTACCCTTTTCCTCTTTCTTTTTCTTTTTTTTTTTTTGTTTTGTTTTACAAGCAGGGACGTCCAGTGTCCCAGACGCTGGACGGTTCAGTCCTCACATTGCATTGTGGTGGGCCCTGTTGAAGTGGGCCACCACTAATGGATGATATAGTTACAATATTTAAGGTGGGCCCCACTTGAAGAACACTTGGACACAATGCCTAAAGGTGGGGTCCATTCAAGTGGGCCACACAATCCCTATTGCATAAAATAAGATAAAATAAAATAAAAAGAAATAAAAGAGAGAGAGAGACATGGAGAGTGGGACACGCCTTGTGATGGAGGGACCCCGACATTATGGGCCCTCCCTTAAAAGTAAATCATACAATAAAAAGGGTCCCTCAACACATGGGACCACCAAGATCGAGAATCAACGGTGGAGATCCTCTCTCCACCAAGATGGACGGTCTAGATGACCTTTTACAATGAAATAAACATCATGATGGGGTCCATGGAGAATGGCCCCATCATGGAATGATCATGATGATCCAAGTGGGCTATCGGCCTCAACTTAGGGTCCCAAGTGAGATCCACACCATTGATCGGTGGGCCTCACTTGGCCCATCATAAAAATAAGAAAAATTACCCTATGGAGGCACCCACCGTCCGATCTTCTTGCTCCTAGGGGTTCCTTGGCACCTTAGCTCCAACTTCAATGGATGAGATGAAGAATGGAAGGTTGAGATGGGAGATGATGGGGTAGGAAAGTGGGCCACTTGGAGCTTAGGGATACTTAAAAAATTCCATACTTATGGAGCTCTTTTGCTTGGAGTTTTTGCAAATGAGAAAGAGCGGAGTTGTAAAGGGAGAGAGAGAGTGATGGATGGATGTGGTGAGTGATGGTTGTGTAAGAAATCTTTGACTTTTGTGGCCTTTTGTGTAAGAGAGGTATGAGAGGTGAAGACTTTTGTAGCCTTTTGTGTAAGAGAGGTATGAGTTTGGGAGACTTTTGTGGTTGCTTGGGAAAAGGGGTGAAAGTGATGTGTACTTGACATGTACTTAATTGATGGGATTGATGTGATTGATGTGACACATCGCAGAGATTCTCTTGGGTTTCGCAACGCGCGGCTTTTTCTTGCACCAAACGTTCGCCCACATCTCTTGATCAGGGTATCGCCTCAGCGCGCAATTCACGGCATCGGAACCGCGATGACGACGCGGTCGCTATGGTATTGGTCTCAGGTTGAGTCGACTCGGGTTGTCAGTATATGAATCAGGGTCGCGCGTCGATATCGGTTAAGGGTCGAAGGTTGCCGAAATTCGACCGGTAAGACCGCGGAAGTCTACGGAAAGGTACGGACCAAGATACGGGTCTTACAGTCCCCTAAGTATCTCAGCGTAATGGCTTAGGCTATGATCAATCACCACCCACAACATGCATACAAATGACGCATATGGGCATATGTCTAGACATGATGTCATTATACTAAGCATGTTCTTAGTGTGTCCTACCAGGGCAAGTACACTGGCATGTTGTCAGACATCTCAAACAATAATCTGCCTTAATCAGCACATCATATACAGAGAGTGGGAACTGAACGACATGCCCCAGTAGAAATGTAGAAGTCTATGTAGTATGGCCCACGTTAGACTAACATCAGCTTCTTATGTAGCCTGTAACATGAATATAATATATATAACAAGGCGGGGTCCACTGGGAGTAACCCGAAAGAACACCCACATGTACAACATGTGTGTCACTAGGTTACCAATCAATTTGGGCACATGGCCCACTAATGATGTCCTAAAATAATTAGATTATTAAGGACATCACTATAATTACTTTAGTAGAATGATCTGCACTATCTGATCATTGCTAATGAAAATCGATGGTTATAGGTCATTAGTTAGTTACTAGGATGTGATCATATATATATATATATATATATATATATATATATATATATATATATATATATATATATATTCATGGCCCATCTAAGTCTTGGGATTTCATCAGTTCAGGCAAAATATATGCTTAAATGGATTTAATAAAACCATAGTTTCAACATTCACACAAGTAATTTAAGGATTTGAATCCAAGATGCCAAACATAACCAAAGACCTAAGGGATTTCGATTCCAGGGATTCCTAATTCCAAGGGATCCCAAAACTAGGGATTCCTAACTCCAAGGGATCCTAAAACCAAGAAATCTCAAGTCCAATAGGTTTCTACCCCCGCATTACCATATAATGCGGCTCACCTAAGATCTGGAACAACCTGATTTTTAGGGCCATGGCCTAACATGGTTTGATAAGATGGATGAACGGAGTGGATATGATACATACATCATATAGGGTCTCATGTGTGAGGTGCAGCCCGTGGGGGCTTCCTCCCCATTAACACTTTTCTTTTTCTTTGTTTCTCCTTTTATTTATTTATTTATTTATTTATGCACCATCAGTGCGGGCCTCGCGTGGATTTTCTACTTTGTTCATGGCGTAGTCCATCTCGAGCAGGTCTAATTGGCTCTGATTTGGGTTGATTTGGATGAACATGGACTCCACAATGAGCCTTAGAAGATTTCAACAACAATGGTTTGTTTCCCTCATTGCAACCCACTTGAGACCCGAATCAGTCTCATTTGGCCCAAGGCCTAAAATGATCATGCAAGGACGGTAGATGGTGTGGATTTAATATAAACATTAGAACAGGGTCCACTTTTGAGACCCAAAATTCGCCACGAATGGGTCACCGCTGACGTTCATGGCATGTATGCATTTTGTCATGTTTTGATTACATTCGGTTATGTTTTGCATACATTATTAATGTGAGCTTCAAGTGGATAATCTAATCCATCCACCATCTTGGACACCTCAATTGAGGTCAAATAGACTCTGACTAGGACTGGTTTGAATGATCAAGGATTCTAAAGTGAGCTCTAGAAAGTTTCGACAGATGGGCATTGTTCCTCTTAGTATGGCCCACTTGAGACTCAGATTTACCTCAAATTTTAACACATGGCCTAAATTTATATGTAGAAGATGGTGAATGGTGTGGATTAAACAAATGCATCAAGGTGGGGTCCACATGTGGGGGCAGGCCAAATGGTCTTCCGCCCCTCACGTCATTGGCAATAACGTCTTGTTGTTTTTCTTTCTTCCTTTATATTTTCTACTACGTGGGGTCCACTAGTGGATAATCAACTCCGTCTATTATATCAACCAGCTCTCTATGGACCAAAGGAGTCTAATGATGGATAGGTCCACCACTTACATACACAATAGTAGGTCTTAGAAAGTTCCAACAGTGAGACTTTGTTTCCCTCGGTGCAGTCCACTAGGAACTCATATGTGTCTCATTTTTTGACTCATCGCCTAAAACGACATGGGGAAAGTGGTGGACGGCATGGATTATATACATACATCAAGGTGGGGTCCATGGTTAGGATGCTCCTACCCCAGGTCTACATGGTTGATGTGATGGGTGCTCCCACTCCCACCATCAGTCGTGGTGTGGTCCACTTGATGGTTGGATCAGTTAGATTTTTGGGCTCCATGGCTAAAATGAGCCTACAGATTGATGGATGGTGTGGATCTAGGAAATACATCAATATGAGTCTCACTAGTGAAAACTCACTCCAAACCTTCCATGCCAGAAAAAGTAAGAAATGACGTGGGTAACCCAACCCCTTAGCATTTGTGGTATGGCCCACCTGGGATTTGGATTAGCTTCATTTTTTAGCTCAACACCTGGAATGAGAAGAGAAATCGGGTGGACAGTGTGGAAGATATATATATATATATATATACACACACATCATGATGGGGTCCACGAGTGAAGTCCACATGGTGGCTTTAGAAGGTAATTGTGCCAGAGGCATGTGCCATTACCCCTCTGCCTCTTTTGTGTTTCAAGGGTGAGGTAGGGCCCACTTAGGAAATCTACTCTATCTATTTGAATGTCCAACTCATGGTGGGGCCAAGAAGCTTTGGACCATATCAATTTTTAGTGTATTTTCACCATTCAAGTGTGCTTACACAATCAATTACTTTAAAAAGAAAATAAATATCACAATGGGCCACACAAGGTGGTCCACGCTATGATAGCATGCGGGACACGCTCTCCAATAGCGTGGCCCACTTGTGGGTCCCACAACACCATGAGAATTAAAAAAGCAAGGTAAAGGAAGGGAAATAAATCTCCCTCCACCACTATGGGGTCCACCACATACTCAATACATGATCAAGATGGGTCCCACCCCTATGGGCCCACCAAAATAGAGAAATCACAAAGAATGGGAGGGTTTTGACCCTCCCATGCACTCACTTAGAAGGATGGATCGTTTGATAGTCTCGGATCGACGATAGGATAGCCCACCAAGCTCCTCTTCACCCCTAATCTTCTTTAATCTCACTCTTCTCTATTCTCTTACTCTTACTCTCTTGATCTTTCCTAATACTCTCACAAACTCTCTTTCTTTTCTCTTAATCTCTCCCTAATCTTTCTTTCTTTTTTTTCTCTCTCTTAATTTCTCCCTAATCTTTCTAATATTTCTCTCTCTTAATCCCTCTCTACTCTTGCTAGGAAATGGTAAAAATGAGAGGGAGTTAAGGAGTTATTGTGGTAGAGATTTTAGGATAGGGAAGGAATAAGGGGAAGATGGAAGGGTAAAACGGAGAGAAAAAGAATAAGAGAATGATGACTAGCATAAGTAGGGGTATGGGTTGCATGAGAATGGCATGGGTTTATTTAACTAATGGGGAGAGAGTGACATGAGTGTATGAGTGATGGATGGCTTGATTGATGGATAGGTTGATGGATTGATAGATTGATGGATTGATGGATTGATTGATTTGATAACATGGGGATTTGTGCAAGTGGGGCCCGCGTGCATTGTGTGGCCCACATCGGATTGTACCAAAATTATAACTTCTAATCTAAGGATCGAAATGGGGCATGCCACGTGGTGTTGGAATGATAACGCCTGCGTGGTCGCTAAGATACAAGTCTCGGGTTATTGCGATACAAAAATAGGGTAACGATCAAAACTCATAAATTCGGTTCGCCGAAAACATGCCAGGGGTACGGGTCTTACAACTCTACTCTCCTAACAAAAAATTTCATCCTCAAAATTTCTCCACAGCCAAACCCTGCACAAGACGCTCTTACCAGGGTACTATGTTCACAATTGGAAATGTGAATTTTTTTACTAAGTTGCAATGGAAACCTAGGGTATGTTTCTAAATTTCCAAGATTGAGATTCTAATAATTCTAAGTTCACAATAGTCATATAGTGAAGGGTAGTTATTCTAAGACCATTAGCAGATATGTGATGTTATCTTCAGGTATTTTCAAGTTATGCTTTAATCCAATAACTGTCGCACCCTAAACTTGGGAACCAGGCTCACAAAATTCTCAGCCGCCGAATTCAGTACTAACAACCTCCATAGTACCCCATTCTCGGCTCTCGGCTCCCAGCTCTCATGCGCTAGGTTCCGATCCTAGGATCTTATAAGGAGGATTTTCAGGGTGATTTTTTTTGTAAAAGAATATAATCACAAGTGTACCCAAGTCACCAAAATATCATCGCTACATATCTACTAATATAATATGGAAATACATCATATAACAAAATTCTAAAAGATTGAGCACATGCTCCTGCCTCAATATTATTGTGGTCTAGCATAACCTGCACGTAATGAATGTGCATAAGCTTACTACAAGCTTAGAGAGTGCGTATGTGTGTGCATAATGCATGTGCCAAGCATACAAATGTCAAAATAAGCAAAAATGATGGAAGGCTAAAATGACAAGTCCATAAATGATGTTATCCATACCAAGGCTATGCAATGCAAGGCCTACATGGCCGAATGTCATATGCTAAAGATGCAATGCAAGCATGTCAATCATCAACTAGTCTATGTATCAGTACAATTCGTCACTGGAAACATCACCGGGGTCTAGTACACTCCAACACTATCTGCCGCCCCATCGCACGCATGACCAAGTGAGTGGAAGAGACCTCACTATCCGCCTTGCTAATGGTATGCTAATGGCCACTCGGCTCATCGATAGAGGACCTATTTACAAGCTGGTTAAACTCAACCTAGCTTACAGCCCCTACACTCGGGTAAATAAGGTCATAACCCTTTTCAATCGACTACGACACAGTAAGAGACACGACCTATTGGTATTCGACACTTGGGCACTTATGTTATCCACTCATTATCAACTTTGAAGCATCCTACTGGTACACAATGGTTTAAGAACTTTCACCCAAGGACATCCATAACGCCCTAATGCTAGAACAAATATTTTCTATCACGCCCCAAATTCGGGGATGGATAGCTTCCATGATGCCCCGAATTTGGACTTCCATATACCAAGTCTCGAGTTCAGCGCACCACAAGGTAGAATTTTGACTGAATTATATATAATAATAATAATAATAATAATAATAGTTCCTGAGCATGAAGATCCATGATCAAAATACCAAGCAACACTCTCCATTATAAATCTTGATGATTACAAGTATAATGCTTTACAAAAGGTACATAACGTCAACATTTTCAAATTGAAAAATAGATACAATGCATCGAAAAAGCTAAGTCTTCCAAGCTACTCCTGCCCTGAAAAAAATGGGAAATAGGAAGCTTAGATAAAAAGCCTAGTGAGTATACACGTGTGTGCAGTGTGTCCTACATGTAAGCAATATAAATATGCCACGAAGAAATCATGTATGGTGAAAGGCGTGTAGTATGTAAGGTATGATACCAAAGCCAATGCAATGCATATGTAACATAGGGACACTCTGAGTCAATGTTACCAGCATCACTAAGTCATATTTTCATTTCTCTTATACCACAACCATAACCATATTTCATGCATATATAACTACATCATCATCATATTTTCATGTCATATCATAACTGTATATCTTAGGAAGTACCATGGTCGACACCCATGCACTAGACACTAGTAATCGACCTCGTATATCCGCCCTGTGGTGGACTTTCACCAACTGTATATCATGGGAAACACCATGGTCGACACCCATGCACCAGACACCAGTAATCGATTCGCATACCCACCCCACGGTGGACTTCCACTTAGCATGCCAGTAACGGACTTCATTCACACTTATCCTCCCCGGCGAGTCACACAGGTCCCTTTTTACACCTCAACCCTTAAGCAGATTGAACCTACCTCTTCTCGACCCGATCTTGTCAGTGGGAGTCAAATTCATGACCCATGCAGGCACTCGGCCTGATGGTGAGGCAACCCTAGCTAGCATTAAGGTTTAAGGACTTTCAACCCAAGGAGCACATCATCCCCTACTATTCCCATACTTCTGGTGTCCAGTTCATTTTCAAGGATAACCCAAGTCATCATCATAGATGTACATTTTATCGTCAAGATCCAACTCATGTTATATGGCACGGCTGTGGTATTTCAATCATCATGTATGCCATGATTATGCTTATGATAAGGCATACGTTCAAGTGCATGTGGTATGTGTATAATGCCATGAGTTTAGGGTCTGCTTAACCTTTAAGCCAAAAATGACATACAATCATTATGTGCCACTATCAACCATATCAATCCATAGTCATGTGACTAAACTGAAGAGGACATATCTTGCACACGAACAAATGTACTGAAGTACAATTGCACATACCATCATTCCGTGGTGCATGAGTATGATCAATAACAACATGATCAAGTAAATAAATTTAGTATGCTAGGAAATGGAACAACATTAATCAGGATATTAAATTACATATTTCTATTAACCATAATAACTAACATCACTAATATCATCCATAGCTATCATAGTCGTGAGCATTAATTGTAATAAGAGTTACACCATATCCTTCGCAAGATAGATATTCCATTAGTGGCTTTGGCCCGAAATGATTTTCTTCTATTGGGACCACATAGTTATACCCTAACTGGGCCTTATGGTTATTGAGTGGTGATGACGCAAAGTACATGCACTTAGTGGTTATGAGATGAAAGGTATAGATATAACATATAGTAAATGAGCCACAGGATGGATGGTACTGGTGAAACTCATATAATGTAGAGGGCTTCACCTTTAAGTGAGCTGTTAGTAGGTTAGATTTACAAATAATTATCATAGTAGTTCTACAATGGTTTGGAAGGCATAGGTAAACCTTATAAGATATAGTGAGTCCTAAGTTAAACGACTCGGTATACAATATGCACATAAGAGTTAGTCACGGTAGGATAATGCGGGTTTGTCTTATACAAAATAGTGAGTCCTACTTCCAAGTGGTACTGTAAGCAGATAGGTCCTCATACAAACATTACGGTGGGTCCCAATAAGTAGATAGTATAGGTAATTCATGTACATTAAGGTGGTACAAGGAAGAACAGTTTAGATGCACAAGGCACACATCCGCGGGCTCCATCATTAAACCGTTTGGTTGGAAAAACAATTGAACAAATATGTACATTGAGTGGGTTCACAAGTCTTTGAAAGTTATATGTTCAATTAACACTATTTCATGTCGTCTAACTTATTTAGGAATTGGATCTAAGTCATTTTAGAATCATATTATAGAATTAGCTAGTCTAATGAATAAATGGTGAAATATGCAATACTCACATCAAGGTAATTCATAATCAATCTGACACATGCCCTAAGTTCACATGCAGAAGAGGTTACACCATCAGCATAGTCCATGAGTCTGAGTAATTACACATTCTTATATGCCCACATGGTCTAATGACCACTCCATTATCAGAAATCTGTATGGTTGAGTGGCCACACAAATGTCACTCTACTTGTCATAATAAAGGATTTAAGGTCACATGGTTACTTATTATTATTATTATACCATATTTTGCATAATGGGGCAACTACTTTACTAAACTTTCATGTAGTTAGGTGGCCAGTGCCACAATTTTCCATAGTATAGTATGTATACGATTACTATTATAATTAGTGTCCACATTTCAAAATATCCAAACATTATCTAGCATTCATAATCATACACACGAATACAAGGGTACACCAATTATGATTAGTCTTATACTACAACTACTTCACACGTTACATAGTTAATGACTCATATTCGGTGTCACATGGTTAAGGACCTAGAGCCACATTTCATCATACTATTTGCGGTTTAGAGATCACATTGCATAGAATCCAGGACCTTGATAGCATTAGCTTGGGTAACATAACCCTACATCACATTCGGTTTAGTGTACAACTTGGTCATATGTGATTTAAGTGGCGGTATCTATATTGATAAGCACAAACCTACATTGTTGAATAGTCATTAATGCCACTTGATTCCATACGGTTAGGTGGCCTTGTATATATTTCACATTCATACAGTTAGATGACTACATATACTACATAAACTCCACCATTGCCTATGATTAGGTGGCTATACATACATCAAATACCCACATGATTAATGAGCCAAACAAGTATATCACACCCTCACACCACTAGAGTTTACATATTTTTTATAATTAAACATGTTTAAGGGTTTAAACACAAATCACATGATCCTATTACTTAGGGTTGCACTCTAACCAAAGTGCCAAGTGATCAAGGGTTGTCCACAATCAGCCCATTTAAAGGATTAATCATCATTACTTCAAAAATTACAATACCAGTTCGTCATACATTCAACACATGGAGATTACAAACTCTTGTCAAAGAGGCCCAAGGGTTAGCCCAAACAAGGCTACCACTGATGGGCCTACATGGCATTCACTTAAAATGGGCCTTAACATTCTTGGGCCCACACATCAATGGAATTCACATGGGTCCTACGTGGTGGAGTCCATGGGGATTTTCCATGAGGTTGAGTTGTGAGTGACCCACCTGAAGTTAGGATCCACTCCAGTAATCCGGTGAAGTCGATGGATGGTATGGATATACATTACATCATTAATCTTAGCCCTAGGAAAATTTTAGTGATAAGAGTTTGTTCCTTAGTGTTTCAGGTGATACGGTCTAGGTGGACTTTGTATCAGCCTGATTTTTGAAACCATACCATGCAATGGGCTGGTCAAGGATGATGTACGGACTCAATAAATCAGATACATCATGGTAGACCCAAAGGGAGTCTTTAATAGTAAATATTCAATTTCTACTATTCATGTGGTGCAGCCTACCTAAAATTTGGATCAGCTTTATTTTTTGGGCTCATGTACTAAAATGGTCTATCAAAGACAATGCACAGTGCAGATCTGATGTAGACATTACGTGGGCCTCTTGGCTTAAAATCAAGTCAATTTGTGGCTCATGTGGACCACACCACACACAAAAGTTGAGAGGGTTACCCTCTATTAAACATTCATAATCATTTGTTGGGTCACCAAGGCATGGTTCACAAATCCAGCCCATCCATTATGTGTGTCCCACTTGGCTGAGGGTTCAGTCCAAGTTTCAGATGCATCCAAATTTCATTAGCAAGTGTTTTTATATGCTTGGGCTTGCTTCGAGTTGTACAAACGGTTCAAGGTGATCAAAGTTACATGGATCCTAGAGTGATGTATTTATTATATCTACACTGTTAATCTATATTTATAGATCATTTTAAAGAATTATCCAAAAATTCATCATATCCAAATATTATTTGGACCTTACCTTAAATAGGAGTGAATAGAATGATTTCACCATTAAACAATTTACAGGGCCCACCATAACGTTTATTTCCCTTTCAATATGTTCATAAGGTCACAATGACCTGAATGAGGAAAAATAAATTTCATATTGGTCCAAAACTCATATGACTTAAAAGGGGTTTCAATGGCAGGCGTTCACCACTATTTTTTTTTTTTTTTGTAGTGTGGACCACCTGATAGTTAGATTTGTCTTATTTTTTATCTTCTTAAGCCTTAAGACAAGCTCATCAAATGGATGGACGGTTTGGATATAATACATACCTCATGATCAGACCCACAAATATTGCTGGTTTATCCAAGTTCATATATATATATATATATATATATATATATATATATATATATATATATATATATATATATATATATATATATATATATATATATATATATATATGGTGTGGGCCACTTAAGTTCCGTGTACGGCTGATTTTTGGGGACACCCCAATTTATGAAGGGGACCCATCAAATGCATGGTGTAGATGGTCGACATGATCATAGTGGAGCCTATGTTGGGGCCCATGTTCCCTGTAACTTTTCCAA
Source organism: Magnolia kwangsiensis (assembly GCA_037074715.1). Lineage (NCBI taxonomy): Eukaryota > Viridiplantae > Streptophyta > Magnoliopsida > Magnoliales > Magnoliaceae > Magnolia > Magnolia kwangsiensis. The sequence goes on from CM073579.1 coordinate 59,457,796, forward strand.
GCAGCAGACACTATTTGCTGCAGTGTCCTCTGGATGCTGGTAGCAACAGCGTCAGCTGTTATATTAATTTTTTTTTAAATTTTATTTTTTGATGGATTTTCATAGGTGGGGCCTACATCATGACGATCTACTCTGTCTACTGAGTTCTTGGGCTCGTAATAGGTCTAAAGAGCCCAATATTGAGTATGTTTCAGTGTTTGGAAACATTACAGTGGGCCTTAATAGGTTAAATAGTAAATATCACTATTAAAAAAATCTTTTTGATAGTGTGGCCTACCAGAGTTTTGGATTGGCTTCATTTTTCGGCTCGATGCCTAAAATGAGTTGGCAAATTGGATGGACAGTGTGGATTAAACATATACATCCAGGGGAGGGGGGGGCGTTGTAGGCCCACAGCCCCTTCCCTCTAGCAAGCTGGGACGCTGCTTGCTCCAGCAATCCTCTGGACGTTGGTAGCAGCGTCCACTGTTTTATCTCTTATTTTATTATTATTATTATTTGTTTTAGATATGTGCACGTGTGTGCATGGGTGTGCCTGTGTGCCCAGGTCTATAAGCCACACTTGGATGGTTTAGATGGCATACAAAATTCTAGTGGGGCCCACAATTGATGGGTCCCACATGAAGCCTATGACAATTTAAGTTTTTGTATATATTCTCCTATACATCCACACCATTAATCACATCATTATCATCAACATCATCTCGACCATACATAAACACATCAAAAACAAAATAAGAATGAGTAGGGTGGGTATACTCACCTTAATGAACTAAATGGATGGTTGAGATGGATGGAAGGGATGAGATTGATGGAGTTGATGGCCCACCAAGATCACTCCTCTCTCTCTCTCTCTTTGTGTAGAAAAATGGTGAAATGCTAAGGGATGAAAGACTATTTGTAGAGAAAATTTTAAAATGTGGTTAGATTCAATTAATGTGATCTTGGTTAGCTTAGACTAGGATTATGAAAATTAACTCATGATTTGTAATTAATGGTGGATTAAAGGAGCATGGAATGGCATGGTGTGATGATGTCATACATAGGGTATGGAATGGAGAGATGTTGACTTTGGGGAGTACATGAGAGAGGGGAGGTATGGGTGTGTGACATCACACACATGGGTGGAGATTCTCTCACCCATGTGTGGCATGTACATGTGTACATGGCATGTATTGTGCATATGTGTGGAATGGGATACATGGCACCATGTGCACATAATACAACAACAATTCTTTGCGGAGTATCTCACTAACGGAGTATCATACAGACGCATGGGTTGTACCTCCACAATCGTGATGACGGGGCGGTCGATATAAAATAGGTTTAGAGGTCTTGAGGTCTCGGTCAGTTGGGTGTATACTATGAATGACCAATCTAGGTCTAGATAAGGGTGTCGATCATCGTGCATATATGCATAGAAACTGGTATGGAATGGATAGGGTATTACATTTTTAGTATTTAATCTGGTCATCTACAATATGCCCGTGGAGACCATAACCCTAATGTTGCTAGGGCGTAAAGTGATCGTGACATACAAGATGCAAAATACATGAGTCATACCATCCAAGTTATATATTAAACATGCGCGTATAATGCGATCATGTGGGGCAACCATATCTCATATGGGGTACCCTAAGTATCTCAGCCCAATGGCATATGCTATGATCAATTACCACCCACAACATGCATACAAATGATGTTTATGGGCATATGTCTAAACATGATGTCATTATACTAAGCATGTTCTTAATGTGTCATACTAGGCCAAGTACACTGGCATGTTATCAAACATATCAGACAGTAATCGGCCTTAATCGGAACATCATATATAAAGAGTGGGAACTGAACGACATGCCCCACTAAAAATATAGAAGTCTATGTGGTATGACCCATGTTAGACTAACATCAGCTTCTTATATAGCTTGCAAGGCATGAATAGAATATATATAACAAGGCGAGGTCCACTGGGAGTGACCCGGATGGACACCCACATGTACAACACATATACTACTAGGCTACTAATCCATTTAGGCACATGGCCCACTAATGATGTCCCAAAATAATCAGATTATCAATGACATCACTATAATTACTTTAGTAGAATGATCTACACTATCTGATCATTACTAATGTAAATTGATGGTTACAGGTCATTGGTTAGTTACTAGGATGTGATTTTATATATATATATATATATATATATATATATATATATATATATATATATATATATATATATATATATATATATATATATATATATATATATATATATATATATATATATATATATATATATATATATATATATATATATTCATGGCCCATCTGAGTCTTGGGATTTCATCAGTTTAGGCAAAATATATACTTAAATGGATTTAATAAAACCATAGTTTTAACATTCACACCAAGTAATTTAAGGATTTGAATCCAAGATGCCAAACATAACCAAAAACTTAAGGGATCTTGATTACAGGGATTCCCAACTCCAAAGGATCCCAAAATCAAGAAATCCCAAGTCCAAGAGGTTTCTACCCCCACATTACCCTATAGTGAGGCCCACCTAAGATCTAGATCAGGGCCCATGGCCTAACATGATTTGATAAGACGGATAAACAGAGTGAATATGATACATACATTATGTAGGGTCCCATGTGTGAGCTGCAGCCCAAGGAGGCTTCCTCCCTCACGTCACTGGGCATTATTGCCCAGTGAGAATTTTCTTTTTCTTTGTTTCTCCTTTTTATTATTATTTATGCACCATTAGTGTGGGCCCCCTGTGGATTTTCTACTCCATTCACTGTGTAGTCCATCTCGAGTGGGTCTAATGGGCTTTGATTTGAGTTGATTTGGATGAACAGGGACTCCACAATGGGCCTTGGAAGAAGATTTCAATAGCAATAGTTCATTTCCCTCATTGCATCCCACTTGAGACCTGAATCTGTCTCATCTTTTGGCCAAGGCCTAAAATGATATTACAAGGACGGTGAATGGTGTGGATTTAATATAAACATCAGAATAGGGTACCACTTGTGAGACCCAAAATTAGCCATGAATGGATCATCGCTCGTGCATGGCATTCGTGCATTTTTCATGTTTTTATTCTATTTATTGTATGTTTTTCATACACTACTAATGTGGGCCCTGAGTGGATAATTGAAAAGGTCATGCTAAGAGTCCTGGAGGGGGAGGGGGGGTGAATAAGACTATGTTAAATTAAAAATTAAATGTGAAATTTAAACAAATATAAATAAAGATAGCACTTAAACAATCCCATAATGCAGAAATGAATAACAACCTCAAATGTACAAGTATTGAGAAGTTGATACAGATGTTATTCTAAGGACAACCTTACACCAAAATCCAATGACTTATGGTAGGACAACCTAATTCCTAAAACGGTCTGTGTATCAAAATCTTAAACCGATACAGAGGAATAAAGAATATAATAACAAATAAAGAAACTAAGCTATTATAGCATTCCTATATATACATAAAAAGATTACAACATTCTTCACAAATGCATAAAGGGAAATTATAACATCCAAAAAATGCCACAATCAATCATTCACCATAAGACCAAAAATTATAGTGGTTTGCTAGTGTGTGCACCAACCATTTAGAAAAACAGCCACACAACTACTCCACTCCTAATATCCTCACATAGTGGATATTGGCGTTCACTATGAAATAGGTTTTTCAAGGTTCACCTGAAACCCTCACAATTGTATCTTTCAAGTGGGCTTACACAATTCAAAAAACCCCACACTCTGAGTTTTCTGGATCACCTCAAACAAACCAAAAGAAAGAGATTTTTCTGACACAATCTCAAATAAACCAAAGGAATAATTGATTTACAAAATAATAAAATACTTATCTGGATATTCTCCTTTGATGTATCCCTGGTAGAACCAATTCGGAGTAGAAGTTCAACGTAGATGTTTAATGTTCACACTCACTTATGAAATGATTCTAAGTTCTAAATGGATTTTAGATTAAATCACCTTGGGCTAGCTTGATTTGATTTTAATTCCAAGACATGGGAAAACTGCAATCCCTTCTTTAAATAAGATTGGAATGTAGAATACAAAATTAAATACAAAAATTTAATTAAAGAGAATATAAAATGAGCACTAAATAGCTTAAGAAAATCACAAACTTATCTCTCAGAGTGATGTCTTGATTTTTCTTGAATTAGATACCAAACTCTAAAAATCGTGCTCCATTTATAAGTGTAGAAACTACTTACTCGACTGGCCCAGAGGTCAACTCGACTGATCGAAGGACCAACAAACTTTTAAAATTTTGGACACGATAAGATCAGGCCGTTCCATGACTGGTCGAAGGGCCTGCTCGACCGGTCGAGTTGCCTCCATGACCGGTCGAGTCCTGTCCACGACCGGTTGTATGGGACCCAATTTGGTTGCTGGACTTTGAGTCGAGCCTGTTCGACTGGTCGAGTAGTCTCCAGGACTAGTCGAGGCAATAACAGAAAATTCTTAAAACAAGTAACAAACCTTAGACTGGTAGAGGAATTTCTTGGACTGGTTAAGCCAGTACTAGGAATAGTCGAACATAGTTTAAGACTAGTTGAGAAAAAACTTATACAATTATAAAGCGACCCAATTAAAGTATATAATCAACAATGACCTAACCTATGGTCAATCTAGGGTCTTTCATACCTTATAAGCGATGTTTGAACATTGACACATCGTTTGCTTTGGTTGATTGTTGATCTTGAAGTACATGAAGTTTGATAACTTGATGCACTTTGAAGCTTGAATTTGTAACATTTTGAAGCTTGAACTTGAAATATCTTGAAGCTTGAGCTTGAGGTACTTAAGTTGTATTTCACCTTGAGCTTTGAGTACCAAAGTAATGACTATTGTCTTGACTTAGATGAAGCTTTAAAAACATGAACTATCAGTTAATGTTGTACTTGAATTCTTATACTTGTGATGCTTGAATCTTGAAATGAAACACCTTGTAATGGACCATCTTGAACTTGAATACGAACTAAACAAGACACAAATTCTAAGAGATTTTGGCACTACTAAATTTGACAATCATAGGAGCTAGAGAACATAGCACTTACAATAATCTAATTCATCCACCGTCTTGGCCACCTCGAATGAGGTTAAATAGACTTTGACTAGGACTGGTTTGGATGATCAGAGACTCCATAGTGGGCCCTAGAAGGTTTTGACAGATAGGCATTGTTCCCCTTAGTATGGCCCACTCGAGACTTAGATTTGCCTCAAAATTTAACACATGACCTAAATTATATAGAGAAGATGGTGAACGGTGTGGATTAAACAAATGCATCAAGGTGGGGTCCACATGTGGGGGCAGCCCAAATGGTCGTCTGCCCCTCACGCCCTAGCAATAACGTTTGGTAACATGTTTTTTTTTTGTTGTTGTTTTTCTTTCTTCCTTTATATATATATATATATATATATATATATATATATATATATATATATATATATATATATATATATATATATATATATATATATATATGTATGTATATATTATTTTCTACTATGTGAGATCCACTAGCGAATAATCCACTCCGTCCATTATATCGGCTAGCACTCTATGGACCAAAGGAGTCTAATGATGGATAGGTCCACAACTTATACATACAACAATAGGCCTTAGAAAGTTCCAATAGTGGGACTTTGTCTCCCTCGGTGCGGTCCACTGGGAATTCTATTTTGTCTCATTTTTCGAATCATAGCCTAAAACAACATAGGAAAGGTGGTGGACGATGTGGATTAAACAAATACATCAAGGTGGGGTCCATGGTTGGGACGCCCTCACCCACGTCTGCATGGTTAACGTGAAGGGGTGCTCCCACTCCCACCATCGGTCGGGGTGTGGTCCACCTGATGGTTGGATGAGTTATATTTTTGGGCTCCACTACTAAAATGAGCCAACAGATGGATGGATGGTGTTGATCTAAGAAATACATCAATATGGGTCCCATGAGTGAAAACTCGCTCCAAACCTCCTATGTGAAAAAAGTAAGAAATGACGTGGGTAACCCAACCCCTGAGCATTTGTGGTATGGCCCACCTGGGATTCAAATTAGCTTCATTTTTTTAACTCAACACTTAAAATGAGAAGGGAAATCTGATGGATAGTGTGGATGATATATATATATACACACATCATGATGGGGCCCACGAGTGAAGTCCACATGGTGGCTTTAGAAGGTAATTATGTCAGAGACGTCTCTGGACATTTTTGTGTCTAGGGACATGGTGTCACTACCTGTCACGCCCAAAACTCAGAAACTGGGCTCACAAAATTTTCAATCGTCGAATCCAGTGCCGACAACTTCTTTAATACCCCATTCTAGCCTCCTAGTGCCCATATGCCAGATTTCAATCCTGAGATCCTATAAGGAAGATTTTTTTCGTACATTTATCTCATAAGAAGCATAATCATAAGTATAACCCACAAACAATAACAACCAGAAACATCACCACATATCCACTATGAGCAAAACTTTAAGTATAATGTGTAAAAAGGGAAATATAAAGATAATAATGATAGAAACTCCAAAAGCACCCTGGCACGCTCCTGCTCTGATCAGCTATGACCCAGCGTCACCTGCACGCATCAATCATGTATAAGCTTATAGAAAGCTTAGAGGGTAGTAAAAGTGTATGTGCAAGGTAGCAATGCAAGTATGCAATATCAGAGTAATGCGGAATATGCTGGCAAGTCCATGAATACCATCAGTCGTACCTAGGCTATGTGATGTAACGCATGAATGTTGTCGGCCACATTAAGGCCATGCGATGTAATGCAAGGCCTACATAGTCAATGCTATGTGCAAGATACAGCTCAAGCATACCAATTCAGCTTATCTATGGAGCATCATATATTAGTACAGTTCTCTCTGAATAATCACTGGGGTCTAGTACACTCCAAACCAGATTGCCACCACATCTCGTGCAACAGGGTGAGTGAAAGAGACCTCATTATCTACCTACCAATATCGGGCTCAACTCTTCGATAGCAAACCCATTCCTTGAGCTGGTTAAACTCAGCCTAGCTTTGCCCCCTCCTCTCGGGTGGGTAAGGCCGCACCCTCTTCCAACTGACCACAACACAATAGGAAGCACGACCTCCTAGTATCGGCACTTAGTAGTCATGTATCCACTCAGTTTAGACGTTGGAGCGACCTCCTGGTACTATAAGGGTTTAGAAAATTTCAGCTAAGGGCATCTATAGCACCCCATGTAGAGAAAAGATTTTCAGTATCCAATCTTCTCATCCGCGCTGTACCTGTGGAGGCTACAACAATCATAACACAATATAGGATGCATGATTTACACAATCCAATCATGCATCAATCGTACACGTAGCAAGTCACCCTATCCCAAGTACATGCGCCCATTCCCTCTTTTTCCCAAGTCAACACTCTCTTTCTCCACATATTCCACCTTTACACCAAAGTCAAACCAACCCATACTTCCCATTCTCATTTCTTATAACACCTACTCCATTCATCTATCACTCCTCTCTCTCTCTCTCTCTCTCTCTCTCTCTCTCTCTCTCTCTCTCTCTCTCTCATTTCAAACTCATTCTCCTAAGTAATCATGGGAGGTGGACGCCTAAGCTCTCCATGAGAAAAAGCTAGGTGTGTCCTACCTTCCCATCATCCAATCCCACCCTCCATGATTGATCTCAACCGTTGAAGTCCATTCATTAGAGCTCTAGCATGTTTGGCAAAAGGAGGAGAAGATCATAAGTGGGTGTTTTTTTTCTAGGATTCAAATTATGATTTATGTCTTAGATTTGATGAATTCAGGGCCCACTTGTGGTGGTACCCATTTGATGTATGGTTCGTATCTCCTAGAGGGGCCCATAGTGGTGGGGTCCCTTCATCGCCATCCGATCTCTCTCTTCTTCTCTCATTCTCCCTCTCTCCCTTTTTCTCATTTTCTTTTTTTGTTGATGATGTTTGTGGCCCACTTGATGACGTGTTGGGGGCCAGGCCGTCTAAGGCATGGACGTGGCCCACCTTGATGTATTTATTCTATGTCCACTCCATCCATCTGTCCAGGATGGTGGACCCACTGTAATGTATGTATTTTACACACTGTCCGTTGGCAGTGGGTAGGGTCTGATCATCCAAACCGTCCATCTATGTGGACCCCACCTCCTGCTGCTACTGTTTAGAGTCAACAAGGCCTGTGGGTCATCATGAGGTATGTGGTATATCTGAACCGTCCGTCCAGAGTGGACGCTGGATGGAAAAACATAAATATCTGCTAATTTAAAACTTTGGTGGGCCACACCACGTGACCACCTTGATGTACGTTCCTTGCATCCACACCGTCCAGACGTCCAGGGTCTGGACGGTGGATTTGGAAAGCCATTTATATATATATATAAGGTATATATATATAATATTATAATATATATATTACAGTGGTTATATATATAATATTATATTATATAATATATTATACATATGTAATGGGTGGGCCACACCACGTGAGACCCACCGTGAGGTATGGTTTAATCCATGCCATCCATCCCTAGACAATGTGCCACGGGACGGACGCACCTTGATGTATGTTGTGAGCCACACTATCCATCTGTTGAGAACGTGGGCCCACTCACACGTGTGGGGGTGGGACCCACCTTGATGTAACTATTCTATATCCACACCGTCCGTATTTGGATGGTGGTAGGTGCAGCCCACATGATGTTTGTGCCACACCGTGATGTACGAATTACATCTAAACCTTCCATCCATCTGACGTGCTAGACACCCCACCATTGATGTATGTGCTGCATCTATACCGCCCATCGATGGGCCCCACGACACTAGCAATTTTGTGGGGCCCGCTGGTGTATGTGTTACATCTAAATCGTTCATCCATTTGGCGATCTCATCCCAAGGCCTGAGACTAAAAATAAGACAAATCTACTATCAAGTAGACCACACTGCACAAATAGTGGGATTGAAGGTCCACCATTGAAACCCTTTTTTTGGGAGTGTTAAAGTTATGGATTGATGTGAAATTTGTTTCTCCACGTAATTCAGGTCTTTGTGACCTTATGAACAGACTGGATGAAAAATAAATGCTATGGTGGGCTCAACGGAGTTTTGATGCTGGAAATCATTATCACCACTATTGTTTGTGGTATGGTCCAGATGATCTTTTGATATGATTTATTTATTTGGATAATGCTCTCTATAGATTGATGAATGGTGTAGTTGTTGTGGCCCATTTGATATGCCCCATTGGATGTATTTAGGGCCCATTTGATGAGGCCCAATGTGATATAGTTGGATGTATTTAGGGCCCATTTGGAAGGGTCCGATGTAATGTATAGGAGGCCCTTGTATGAGGCCCAATATGATGTATTTAGGGCCCATGGGTTGAGGCCCATTATGATATATTTAAGGGCCATGTGACGCGGTCCATTGTAATATATGGGACCCTTGTGTAAGGCCCATTATGATTCTATGAGGCCCATTGCAATGTATATTAGGCCTTTGTGTGAGGCCATGGGCCTACTTTATGTTTGGCATTATGTGGGCCACTGCTTGGGAGCGATGTTGGTTGAATGTCCACATTGATGAGCAATGATGGTTGAACGTCCACATTATTACCTTCCCTTAGGCCTTGTTAGGCCCATTCTCACTGATTCTGATTGTTAAGGCTGATTGTGGAGGCCGATACCAATTGTTGAGGCCGATTCCGATTCCAATTATCGAAGCCAATTCTGATTTGTCGAGGCCGATTCTGATTGTCGAGGCCGATTGTTGAGGATGATTTCGATTGTCAAGGCCGATTTTGATTATCGAGGCTGATTCCGATTGTCGAGGCCAATTGTTGAGGCCCATTGTGATGTGTATTTGGCTTGTGTTTGAGGCCCAGTGTGATGTATATGTAGCCTGTAGTTGAGGCCCATTGTGATGTGCATTCGACCTATTTTTGAGGCCTAATGTGATGTATATGCGGCCCGTGTTTGAGACTCAATGTGATGTATATGTGGCTCATATTTGAGGCCTATTGTGATTTGTATTCAGCCCATGTTTAAGGCCTAATGTGATGAATATGAAGTCTATGTGATGAGGCCCATTGTGGTACATTTGAGGGCCAAGCGATGAAGCCCATTATGTTGTATATTAGGCCCATGTGAGAGGCCCATCATGATGTGTATTAAGCCCTTGAGTGGTGCCCATGGTGTTGTATATTAGGCCCTTTGTGAGGCCATGGTTCCACTATACGTTAGGCTCTATGTGGGCCACTCCTTGGGGCAATGTTGGTTAAATGTCCACACTGTCAAGGCCGATTGACGATGCTGATTATCGAGGCCAATTATTGATACTGATTATGAGTTTGTGATCGCATAGCATCATGATACATGCCCATACACATTATCTGCATGTTTGTTATGAGATGTGATTGACCATTGCTATGCCATAGTGCATGTGGTTTATGAGACTCCCTGATAGGCGAAGTTATCCCACATGAGCGCACGATATGCACAGGATTAATGCATGATTGGACTGTGTGACTCATGCATCTCGCATTGTGTGACGGTGATTACTGTATGCCTGTAATGCCCTGGAAAAATCCGTACTTGGACTTGAGTACCAACTCGACCAGAAATCGCGTAGGATTAATTCCTTTGGAAAATAAGTGTAAGTTAGCTATCACAACGCTAGAGTAGCTGGAAAATAGTCCCTGATCACTTTAAATACGTTCTACAAGACCCAAAGCGAGTAGAACCAATGACGCTATAATACTCTAAAACCTCGGATCAAACTCTAAACTGGTTTGTTCTCAGGACCTCTTTGAAACTTTGTATTGGATCTAGACCGCTCGTCGAAAGTCCGATACCTACAATCTTAGACCTTTATAACCACCTAGCTGGACTTGACAATCATTTTGAAAATCAAGTCCAACCGACATTCAGAGGCTATTTCATTGAGCCTGGAGTGAAGAGAGTAAGAATAGGGTTAGATTTGGAATTTGAAATTCAAATCTGGCACACGACTTGACGCGTTATTATTAAGCGTTCTAACTATCAGAATTCAGCCAAATTACATCCTCGGATCAGGAAAAATTTCTATTTCATATCATGAGACTTGTAGACCTGATATATGTGCGATGACCGCTGAACTGAAACTGGACCGCCACGTGCGATCTACGAACGCTACTGGACTGAAAATGGGATGTGAGCGACATCCGACTTGCATGAACTTAAGGGCGATCACGTTCGGCCAGGGGACCTCCAGAAATGTCTTTTTGGACCGAAACAGCCCCGATTTGGTTAGGCATCAAGTAAACATTATTCCCAAGCCTATTTTGGGCATGTTTTAGGCTATAAAAGGGGCTTAAACCCTCACTTCTCTCACCCATCCGAATTTGCTAGAAACCCTAGCTAGTGTGAGAGAAAAGGTGAGAGATTGTGAGAGAGAGTGGGAGAGAATTTCCTGCTGCTTGCACTACTTGTTACATGTGCTTAAGCAACGCGCCTCAATCACTTTCCCGGTGATTTCGCCGCATTTCTAGGTAAGAAAATACCCCAAACACTTGCTGATTTAAGGTTCCTTCGGTTCCTTAATATGTTAGCTTATAGATCTTATGTATTAGGTTCCCGGTTCGCCGTAGACAAAGCGTATACGCTCCGTTCGAATCAATACACTTCTAGGATAAAAGGTGTGGATTCTAGACGCTTTTATTGACTGTTTTCAACGTTTTCAATATCGTTTAATAGTAGATTATCGACGGTAACGCTGTTTGACATGTACAACACACTGTCCGTTTCCTGTTTCGTAAGTAGACAAAAAATATGAGATTTAGGGCATTTTAGTCATTTGTAGGAAATACTGTTTTCATCCACATTTTGCTGATATGATTGACATGGCTTCTTATCGCATTAGGATATTAGGAATGCGTGCATAATCAGTTTGGCGAAGAGATTCGCCCAAATGCGCACTTTGAGTCGACATACTATATGTAGACTTAAGTGTGTAGACTAAGTGTTTGTATAAATGTTTGTATTAGTATGTATTGAATTAAATGGTGTTATGAATTAGTTTGAGATTGAATTCTCAATTAATATGCTGATGTAAATGATTTCCTACATGTTAGCTATATGCATGATTTTATTATATGTATGAAATGCATGTGTTAGATGTTTTACTTAAGTTGTATGTTATAACATATGTTAACATGCTCACATTGTTGTATTACATTTCCATTACTCTTATATGATTGCTGATGTGAATTCATAAATGTTTGGGACTATACCTAGTCCAGGCAGTCGGCAACCGAGTGAATTCGTGATTGGCTTATCTTTGCCACGAACGACGCGTCGATGAACGCGAGCCGTGTTTTAGAGTTGGCGACAGTGGTTAGGCCACACGAGGTGTTTTATGCACTTCATGTCGTTCGACTTGAATGCGCTCGTGCTAGTCAAGCCCGTCAAGTAACCCGACTGGCCATTGTATGTTCACCCTGTATGAGTCATAACTACTTGAACCTAGGGTACTGAACTTACCATTGTAAACCCTGTCAACCATGGTACCTTGATCCATAAAGACTCATGAGCCGGGCATGGTGGTATGGGACACCGTGGTAGAGCTGTCGGCCTACGCTGGGGCCACAAACCTCCTCGCAGTGACCAGTGAGCAACTCAGACTCGTGAGCAGATTATGGTGGTATGGGACACTATATTCTTGCTGTCGGCCTACATTGATAAGGTGATGGGGGAGCGGTGCAATGAGTGCGAACAACAGCCCGGACAACCCTTTGTAGTGACCTCGAGCGTATTCTGAGTCTACGGGAGGCGACGACCCTTCCGTAGTGACAAGAGTACAAGTAAGCCTGTATTGATAAGGTGATGGGGGAGCGGTGCAACGAGTACGAGCAACAGCCCTGACAGCCCTTGTAACAACCTACAAAATATACATCGTATGAGATTACTAGGAGTGACGACCCTAGACAGGATCTGTGTTGGAATTGATATAAGGGAAGTACCTTAGTTTCCCAATCCTGCTGATTGAATGGACTAATAATAACTCGGTAATCATATCACCATCACATTGCATGTGCCTGGAAGATGTGGAGCACTGTGGGATGAAAGCATGCCGCGGGCGTAAGATGGTGCCATATGAGGGAGATCGTCGGTGAGGGCATCCATCATATCATGTCATATTACATTAACAACAGTATTAGGAATATTTGATTTACTGCTTTACTATTATCGCATGATTGATTTGAGAACATGCTAATCTTTGCTCTATTATTCCACTGAGTTAGCTACTCACTCCCACGATACAGGATGTTGTTTGCAACACCCACCAGACCTTGTCTTAGATGCAGGTGAGGCAGTGATTCAGGAGGCAGAGCCAGATTATGATGAGGACCAGGACGAGTTCTCATATATGCAGTACCACGAAGGCTTTGCTTAGGTGGAATGGATTGACGAGACTTCTCTGTGGGACTATTTTTGACATTTGATTTCTATTTATTTACATGTATATGAGACTCAGAGATGTATTCATACTTTGGAGACAGTTGAGATCTATTTTGTTTTCCATACAGTGATATGTATATTCTTTAGTCTTCCGCTTGCTTTTATCACTGGATCTGGAGTATGAATTGCAGTTTTGGTATACTTTTACTCATGTGAATGCTTTAACTTAGACAACATTGAATCATAATCATTTTTGTTGCATAAGTGACGGTCTGGAACTCGGGAGTTGAGTTTATACACGACCCCCGATTTTCAGGGTGTTACAATGCCCTAGCAACATCAGGGCCGTAGTATCTACATTCATATCGTGGATGGCCAAATAGGATACTAAAAATCTGTTACTAGCATCAGGCCGCCATAAATGACCTTGAGAGAAAATCCCTAAACTCTTTTGGTACCAGTAGATGCCCCAACATTGAGACTGAGTGGATACATGAGTGCCCGAGTGCAGAATACAAGGAGGCTGTATCTCCCACTGTGTCGTGGTCAGTTGGAAGGGGGTGTGGCCTTACCCACCTGAGGGAGTAGGCAATGCTAGGTTGAGTCTGACCAGCTATTGGAGCATAAAAATCATGAAGGAAGATTCAAAGTTAGAAAAAGAGAAGAACTAGAAAGACATAAAGTGAAGAAATGGGAAAGGAAGCATTTCTGTTGCGCTAGCCGAGCAACCAGATGAGTCGTTACACGGATTGCGCAGCCAGATTAGGGTATTGTGCAGATCGCACAACCAGATTAGGGTGTTGCGTGAATGACATGATTGTGTTACCCTTGCGCGGACCGCACATCAAAGAAAATCATTACGTGGATCATGCACCTAACTTTACTGTTACGTGATTAGCGTAATCAAGAATAGAAGTTGATTAAGATGAATGGTTGGATTTGACATAAAGTGGGACCCATGGCATAGAGACCAAGGGTTGACACATGTGGGGGCCTATAAATACTCTACTCCCCTCCTCATTTGAGGAAGAAGAAATTTTCTGGAGAAGAGTGGAGCTCTGAAGGAAGTTGAAGACGAGGAGCAGAAGAAAAAGTCAGTTGCACGGATCGGGCAGCTCAAGTACTTGGCTGCGCTAATCTCACAACATGGGAGAAAAGCTACGCAGATCGCGCAACTTGGGCAACATGTTGCACTGATCATGCAACCGGTAATTCAATTACACCGGTCGCGCAACCAAGTCACCATGTGGCTTAGGCTAAAAAGGGGCTAATATGCTGCCAAAATTGTGAAAAGCATTTAAGTTCAATCTTCATTGCTTTAAGCCTTCTCCTTTACACAACGGACAAGATCAAAAGAGAGATTGATTGATTAAGTTTGACATTCCTCCTAAGTTATAGGAGATGACTGAATCCACTGTTAAAATACTGCCGAATTCAAGATTTGACATATGAGCCTTAATAATTATAGCATTATTTATTTCAAAGTATTATGTCTTGGAATCAAAGGATTTAGAAGGGATGTTGATAAACTCAGAATTAATAATGTCATGATTATTGTATGAAATCTCTTTGTTATATTTGAATAAAATAATTTTTCTAAATCAGATGCATTTGTTTCTTGTTCGAAACAAAATGGCGACTCTGCTGGGGAACTTATTATTTTATTTCAATGATAACATTGAGAGTATCATAGGATTCTCATGGAATTTTTTTAGTATCTTCTGATGCCAAAATGGCGACTCTTAGTGGGAACATCCCCCCTTTATCTCTAAGATAGATTATTTACTTTTTAGATAGTAATCATAAATATGCTTTGTTACTGAAGGCTTTCAAACAAACTACAAATCACAACCAATGACAATTTCTTTGAGAAAAGTGAGCTTTTGTTTCACTCAGACCGGGTTCATGATAAAGTACATGTCAAACCTGCCTTGGGAACACATGATTCAACTGTCTACAAGAAAGAATAGGCCGACTCGAGCTACAGCTGGGGTGGTATCTACTTCGCCTCTGCCATTAGAAGGAGATAAAGACTAGACCCTAGTGATGACTCGCAGGGTGAAAGTACTGATTGCAAAGAATCTTCGAACAAACCGACCTTCGCCGAGAGTTAAGGGACCTGTGACGCGCAATGCAGTTAAAAGAAACCCCGAACTCGCTCCCCTATAATTTATCCCGAGCGAGTGGTTCCGCAGTTAACATTGCGTGACTTTTCGGCTTTAGTCACCCCAAGGGCCAAGTGGACAGAAGAACAAAAGGGTAAAGCATTATGATGAGGTAATCAATGTCCGTATCATCCCCGGTAAGTCAGACGATGTCTGTATCGCCCCGATCGGTCCATAACATAGGAAGTACATGAAAGTCGAATGATACTCCACTCTCTCCTCTCTTTGTAAGTCTTGTAACATCAACGTACTCTCGTTTTACTCTAGCTATGGCTTCTTTGAAAAGTAGAGAAGCCATGGTATATATGGCCGAGACGAATCAGGAAAATAGGTCAACTACAAAAGATTGTATCAATGAGATGGTAGAGGCGCAAAGAGTGCTAATGGATGAATGCAGAAACCTCAGGGAAGCACTAGCAACTCTTACATATAACATGGCCTAGATTGCGGCTCCACCAATGACGGGTGCAGTAAATGGACATGAAAGCCATCCTGAACGCTCTCATCCACAAGGGGTAGGATCAAGAGAATCTGTTCCAGCGGCGAGGACTGTAACACAAGATGATGTAAGACAAGTCATCGAAGAAGCTTTTAGAATAGAAAGAGAGCATGCGAATACTGATCGTTTCAGGTACCGGACGTCGTATTCAAGGGAAGTAGAAGATATCCCTTTTCCAGCCAACTTCGAGCATCCGGACTTTCAGAAGTTCAATGGAGAAGGATCGCCGAAAGAGCAATTAATGCACTTCATCACCAGCATGAGAAATTTTTTGACAATACCTCAATATTGCTTATGGTTATTCGAATCATCATGGACGCACAAAGCATTCCAATGGTATTCCAGTTTAGTTCCAGGGTCCATACGTACGTGGGAGGAGATGCAAGAAAGCTTTATGTCAAACTTCTTTTCTTCAGAACGTGACGTTAGCATCACAGAATTATCTTCTGTATGGCAAAGAGAAGGAGAACCAGTGGAAAAGTTCATAGACAGGTGGAAGACATTAGGAGCTTCATGCAGGCAATTGCCAAAAGAAAAGGAACAATTCAAGATGTACCTGAATTCTATGGAAACGAGAATCACATTTGGACTCACCAGTGTCGATATCCAAACCTTCCGTGACTTAGCCACCACGGCTCATGCCTTAGAATTGATAACCCGTAAGATGCCAGCCTTTCACCATGAAACAGGTAAGAGAGCACCCAGCAAGATGGATGCAAATACCGTCGAGCTTGATAAAAGAAGTAAGGATACTAGAGATTCAAGGGACAAGAAGTAAGAACGTAAAGAAGAATGGCGACAGCCAAGAAATAGATATGATGACAGAAAAAGGGTCAAGATGCTTAACTCTCATGAGGGGTTAACTTTTAATAAATAAGATGTCATTCCTATGATGAATCAATTGCTAAAAGTCGGTACAATATCATTACCAGAACCCGTCCTTAAGATGTGACAAGAACAAGGGAAAGGGATTTCTGCCGTTATCATCGCCTAGTAGGACACCCGAGGAAGAATTGTTATACCTTGAAGTGTATAATACAACGTATGATAAACAAGGGTGAAATAGTAATCGGTGAAGAAAAAGAAAGGGGTAATATGGTAATGGTGAATATGCTCACAATTTGAGAAAAGGCTCAAGATAAAGAAGAGAAAAAGAATCAAAAGGCAATAAAGAAAGTAGCAATGATCACACTGAGATCATGAAAGAAGATAATAAGTCTTACAAAACAGAAGGCAAGGGGCATAGGAAAAGAAGCCACTGAAAGATAGAACAATGATGACTGTAATGAAAACAAGAATGAAATGATGAAGGTGACTTACGATGTAGTAAGTCATTTGAAAGGCATCCTGGCTCGGCTAAGCGTCTACGATGCGCTTAAATTGTCAGAAGAATTTTGACAAAGCTTGGCCCAGGCATTGTCTGACCATGATGTCAGAGAGACTTTACTGGAAGAGATGGAGCATGCGAAGGACTATAAACAAGATGATTGTTTACCAGTCGTCTCCTTTTTCGATGACGATTTGATCTGTGAGGTAGAGCATAACAGACCGCTAATGATAAAAGGTTATTTAGGGAAAGAAAGTAAAACGGATTATGATAGATAAAGGATCTGTAGTTAATCTCCTACCACTCTCAATGTTGAGTAAGTTGGGCTACTACCGGTCAGATCTATGCCCTAGCAGAATGATGATACAAGGTTTCAACCAAGATGGACAACGTGCACTTGACAAGATTATAGTGATGCTGAAAATAAGATATTTGACTACTGATGTTGCATGTCATATTATAAATGCCACAATGACATATAATCTCCTCTTTGGGAGGCCATGGATACATCAGTACAGCATTGTGTCCTCTACTCTACATTAATGTTTCAAATACTGTAAAGATGGGATATCGCATAAAGTCATGGCCGACGCAAAGCCATATACAGAAGCCGAATCCTTCTTCGCAGATGCCAGCTATTATAAAGGATTCGAAAAAGAAGAAAGAAGGAATGATGAAAGCCCTAAACAAAACTTAAATAAATGTGATAAAAGAAGAACGGATGAAGCAGGATTAGCCAGAACTGCTAAGACAAAGAAGAAATTCTATTTTGTGCCGAAACATCTAAGACAACCGGGGCAATTGCCACTAACCTTGTTGTCACCAGAGTAGTTAAAAATCTTGCAATCTAATTATATAATGCCGTTGCTGCATGTGAAAAGGAATAAACCATTTTCGACTGCTCTAGGAAGATTTCAAGTCAAGGCCAGCGCAAATCATCAAGAGCCAATAGAATTTTACACTGTGGTTGAATCAAGGGTCGAAGAAGAGACCGAGAATAATGTGTATCAGGGTAGGCTAACACCACAAGATCTCAAAAAGTATAGTCCGGAAAGCAGAGAGATTATGAAGAATATGGGCTTTAATTGTGAAGAGAGCACTGGCTTCAATCATGGGAGAGGGATCCAGGTCCCTATCGGAATTAGTCAGGAAAAGTGAAGAAAATTCTAAGGGCTGGGGACGGAATCATCAGTAAATACAGTTATAGTCAGGTAGTTGTCAAAAGAAAAGCCCAAGACGATTGAATACCCTGAAATGACATCGAAACAAATAGAAGACGGGGGGTAGCTAATGATAAATAGTTTGTAAGAGATAAATTTGGGGATGAAAAAAGAGCCGAGACATACATGCATCAGTGCTGGTCTTTCTGAACAGGAGTCTGAGGAATATGTTTGACTTCTCAAGGAAAATAAAGACGTCTTCACTTGGACATATGCAGAGATGCTAGGCGTAGAACCTTCTATAGCAATGCATCGATTAAACATATTTAAAGAGAAAAGACCAGTTAAACAAGCACAAAGGCGATTTCATCTGGACCTGGTTCCCTTGATAGAAGAAGAAGTGAATAAGTTAATAAAAGTTGGGTTTATCAGGGAAGTCAAATATCCCAAATGGATATCAAACATCGTTCCGGTAAAAAAGAAACATGGGTAAGTCAGAGTGTGTGTTGACTTCAGCGATCTAAATGAAGCCTGTCTGAAAGATGACTTTCCCCTTCCGATAACTGAACTACTGATTGATAGTACAACTCAGTATGTTGTCATGTCCTTTATGAATGGTTACACACGGTATAATAAGATTAGAATGACACCTGAAGATGAAGAAGCGAGGGCATTCAGAACGTCATTAGGAATTTATTGTTATACAGTAATGCCGTTTGGTCTTTAAAATGTCAGACGACATATCAGAGGGCGATGCAGAATATCTTCTAAGACATGATGCACAAGCATGTTGAATGTTATGTTGATGACTTGGTGGTCAAGTCAGGAGATCATCAGGAGCATCATGAACATTTGGCATCAGTTTTTTGTCAACTTAGAAGGAAACAGTTAAAAATGAATCCAGCTAAATGTGTGTTTAGAGTATCTTCAGGAAAATTCCTTAGTTTTGTTATCTGGCATAGGGGCATTGAGAATGATCCAGGAAAAATCTGAGCTATTCAAAATATGTTGCCTCCGAAAACATTAAAGGAACTGAAAAGTTTGTAAGGAAAGTTAGCATACATTCGCTGTTTTATTTCAAAGCTTGCAGGGAGATGTCAACTGTTTTCCCATCTGATGAAGAAAGATACAGAATTTGTGTGGGCTCAAGCCTGCTAGAACGCGTTTAACTCAATCAAAGATTTATTAAAATGATCGCCAGTATTGACTACTCCAATAAAAGGGAAGCCGCTAATTTTGTACATATTTGCAGCTGAAAGTTTTTTAATAGCTTTATTGGCTTAGGTGAATGAAGCTGGAAAAGAAATCGCTCTTTATTATTTGAGCCAAACTTTGATGGGTGCAGAATATAACTATTCCCCAGTCGAGAAGGAATGCCTAGCGTTGATATTTGTAATACAGAAGTTAAGACATTATTGTCTCTCTCACCCCATAACTCTGACCTCGAGGGCAGATCCTATAAAATATTTGATAACGAGACTGATGTTGTCTGGAAGATTAGCCAAATGGATGTTGTTGCTTTTAGAATATACTATTACATATAAGCCGGCAAAAGCAGTAAAAGGACAAGCGGTGGCAGACTTCCTTGTAGCGCATCTCGTAACAGAACATGAAACCATCAATGATCATTTTCTAGATGAATAAGTTACGTTGGTTGAATCGTAAAGCCCATGATAGATGTCTTTTGAGGGTGTCGCTGGAGCATCCGGAGCAGGGGCAGGAGTGATATTTATTACTCCTTAAGGAGACTTGTTACCTTACTCCTTTACGTTAGGCACCACATGCACAAATAATGAGGCAGAGTACAGGGCCCTCATTATTAGAATGGAAATGGCTCAAGAAATGAAGATAAAAACACTGTATATCTTCAGAGATTCTAAGTTGATTGTAAATCAATTGACAACCGAATTCAGAATGAGAAGCAAGAACTATTGCAGTACTGCTGGAAAGCATAGCAATTGCTAGAACGATTCTGTCATGTCGAGATCAAACATGTACCACGATCTGAAAATGTAAAGGAATAAGCTTTTTTCAGCTTAGCAGCAGCCTTGTCCTGCTCAAATCGAAGTCCTCTTCAAGTAACCATAGAAGAAAGAAGAATTTTACCATCTGCAGAGGTTATCGAGGAGATTGTTGAAACACTTTCTATTTCATGTTTAGAGATAACTGCAAATGATTGGTGTCAGCCTTTCATTGATTATCTTAAATATGACATCTTGCCAGAAGAACTAGCAGAGAAACAACAAGTCAATCAATGGTAAAAAAGATTCATTCTATGCAGTGAAGTATTGTACAAAAAGTCATACAATGGAATATTGTTACGTTGCTTAGACGAACAAGAGGCAAGTCACATATTACGAGAATCACAGTCTGGGAAATGTGGGGCACATCAAGTCGGTCAAA
This sequence comes from Magnolia kwangsiensis, assembly GCA_037074715.1. Classification (NCBI taxonomy): domain Eukaryota; kingdom Viridiplantae; phylum Streptophyta; class Magnoliopsida; order Magnoliales; family Magnoliaceae; genus Magnolia; species Magnolia kwangsiensis. The sequence continues at coordinate 59,478,820 of CM073579.1, forward strand.
ATTTGTTCCATAGAATACATCGAATGGAATATTATTGGCCCTCCATGTTCAAAGATGCAATAGATTATGCGAAGTGGTGTCATAATGGCAGATTCATGGGGATGTCATACATGTTCCTCCAGAGGACTTGCATCAGTCAATTGCCTCTTGGCCATTTTCAGCTTAGGGACTGGACATCATTGATCTTATAAATCTGCCTTCGTCCAAAGGAAAGCAGTATATATTGTCAGAAACAGATTATTTCTCTAAATGGACAGAAGCAATTACTTTACGTAATGTTAAAGAAAAGGACGTTGTTAATTTCATCCGGCACGCAATCATATACCGTCATGATATCCCGAAGAAGATTGTTACAGATAATGGCACCCCCTTTAAGAATAAAGGTATGGAAAAGCTCTGTCAGAAGTTCAGTATTCATCACTTATTTTCAACACCTTACTATCCACCATCTAATGGATTAGCAGAGGCGTTTAACAAAATGATAGTCAAGATACTGAAAAATACAATGATTAGGAATAAACGTGACTGGGATGAAAGATTGCAGGAAGCTTCGTGGGCGTATCGAACTACTCATCGGATAGTAACGAGAGAAATGCCGTATTCTCTAGTATATTGTGTGGGCAGTGATCCCGATTGAAATATAAGTGGCATCACTCAGAGTAGTGGTGCACTAGTCCATAATAGACTATGCAAATGCAAAGATAAGACTGAAAGAGCTGGATTTTCTTGATAAAAAAAGGCTAGCAGCCTAATAGCGATTGCACTCATATCAAGCCTGAATATCAGTCGCCTTTGACAAACATGTTAAATATTATTCCTTCGAGAAAGGGAAAATGGTGTTAATGCTGAAAAGACCTATAGTAGTCACCCATCGAACAGGGGGCAAATTTGAGCCCAAATAGGACAGGCCTTATATAATAAAAGAAGTATACTCTAATGGCGCATATAGAGTTGTAGATCAAAAGGGACAGGGGATCAGTATACCAGTCAATGCTCACTTCATAAAGAGATATTATCCCTGAAGATGTTTCTAGTTTTGATCTAGAACATTACTGGCCTAAGCTCCTGAATCAAAAGGGGGCACGAATGAATAAGGCCATGTTTATATGTCATCAAAAGAATGAATAAAGAAGAAGTTTGTGAGCATATCAAGACTCGATATCGAATAAGTAGTGTGAAAAGAAAGTGACCGTCGTTATTATCAAGTGAGCTCTGAAAAATCCTGTCGGAATTGGTATTGTCACCATGCCGATATATTATAAACAACATAGATTGGCTCTTTTAAAAATATCAGCAAAAGTGATGACATATCAATCCCAATTAGAAAGGTTTATCGTTCACGCAGCTCAACAACGATGATCAGCAACAACGATAATCACTCCCAATCAGAAAAGTTTATCATTCTCACAGTGCCACAATGATAATCACACCTATGATTGCCTTTTTAAGGCATTATAAGGTAGTCTAGCCAAGTCCTAAAAAGGCCAAGTCCAAAAAGGACCAAGTCTTATAAGGACCAGCTACGCATAAGACCTATCATTGTCGCCATTCGGGCAACAGTGAGAAGCCAGTGGCCCTAAAAAGCCAGTGAAGTCCATCATATGCATACCCATGAGGGCAGCTGATGAAGCCAATGACTAAAGGCCTAAAAGGCTAAGAGTCCTCGACGACTAGTCACGCGTGTAAGAACAATGCCGGTTGTATAGCTTTTTGGTAGTGTCACAAGGAACGGAGGTAAATGCCCTCCCATGAATAGGCTTGACCTTGCAGACGAAGAAAAAGTCAGGCTGCAGTGTGAGCTCTTTGGGCCATGTCCATAGATAGGCCAACTGTGCGTAAGACCCCCCAGATTTAGGGTTATTAATTTTAGTACTAACTCATGAGGAAGGGATTAAACCTACACATTGACGGACTGACGACCCTGGATCTGGTACCCCAAAGGTAGCCTTGTGAACTCTGTGAACTCTAGAGAATTACCGCGGCTAACCCTGTGCGTAAATCCAACCGAGTTCATGGCCCCAGTAGCTTCACTGGGACCCTTTGATGGATCGCGGTTTGTGAACTCACTAGGCAGTGAGAAGTCCAGCGAACTCCTAAGAGTTACAGAGACCATCACATAAGACCACTTGACTCTACTACTCAAGAGTCTGAAAAACTGTGTGCGCTCCACTACTCAAGAGCTTAAACTGTGTGTGCTCCACTACTTAAGAGCTTAAACTATGTGTGACTGACTAAATTAAAATTTAGTACCGCCAACTAAGACAAGGATCATCTCAGAAATCCCTTGCTAACAAATCATAAAAGGATATAAAAAAGAAAGTATAGTACATCAATAATATAGCAATAATTAAAGCATTGTGCAAATAAAGAAAAGCATCATTATTAAAATATCATGAGAAACTTTATGATTTGCAATTTTAAAAAAAAGTTACAGTAGCAAAACAAAGCAATCTTATAGTTCCCCTGTAATGCCTAATGCTGCTAAGTATTGTTGTAAGTTCTCTTGAAAATTAACTTGAGCAACAGCATGTTTCAAGTGGGCAGTTGAAATCATTCTAGCAGGATCTGGGAGACTAGCCAATTTCTCTTTCAGTAAGGCAATTAGTTCTTCATTCTTAAGTAATTCAGATCTTTCGAAATTCATAGAATGAAGGCCGCACTCTATCTTTTCTTCTACTCTTTCAATATTTAACTACTCCTCCAAACTTTGTTTCTCCAATTGTACAATCTCTTACTTAGAAGAGAAATGCGATTTTAGATAGTTATTTCATTATCAGCAAAAGTCTTCAGCTGCACTCGCAGAGATGATTGTTCTTGATCATGACGAGACACAATTGGGGCAAGCTGAGAAACCTTCTCTTTGGAGTACGTAAGTTGCTTCTTATATTCCAAGGTTTCGGGGGGGACAGTCACAGTTTCAGCCGAAGACAGCAGTTATTGAATTAGGAAACCTTAAGAGAGAATTATGTATAGAAGAAACGTCAACTTTGACCATCCATGCAGCGCTGTCCAGTACATCCAAAGCAGCGATCAAATCGGACCACTGATCAGAATCCTTGAACACTTCAACAATCACCAATATAGAATTCTTGATCAATGCCAATTTATATGAAGAAACTTTCTCAAAAGATAACACATTGGACGAGGTTCCAATAGAGCTGAAGCTTGCTGCACTGCTTTGAGGTACATTTCCTATTAAGAAACAAGAAATATAAAGTTATAATAAAATTATATGTGCAGGCAATATAGAGAAGGAAGATAAGAAAAAGGAAATACTTTCTGCTAATGTTGGAATAGCGAGCAGTTGAGTCTCTCTAGTGAGAGGAGACTTAGGTGCTACCATCTTAGAAAAGGAGGGAGCCATATCTATGGTACTTGAAGCAACAGTGGTAGAAGTAAGTAGCACGGTTGGTTCCACTGGAGAAGCCATTTCATGTTCAGTACTTGAAGCAATTTTGATAGGAGTAAGCAATTCAGTTGACTCCATTGGGAAAGAAATCTTGCGTGCCACTGATAATGGAGGTATTGAGAATCTGGGTGAAGCTCTTGGTGCAGCAGGGGGCAAATTCGGAGGAGAGGCAATGTTCACCTCCATATTTGTAGCTTGATGACCTAAGAAAAGGATGTTTAAGATTAGAAAGAAAGAAAGAAATAACAAAATTAAACCATGATAATAAAACTTTCTTATATGGTGAATGTCCGTATCCCCCATAATCAAGAAGTTCTCCTTCTTCTTCCTTTACGATGGGCGAAACTTCGGCAAGTATGGCTTCAGAGATAAGGAGTGTATGTCCCTCATCAGTTGGAGTATCTTCCACAGCTGTATCATTATTGTTGCTAACATTGACTTCCCCCTCTTCATAATCAGCATTCTAGTCTTCTTCTTCCGTTTCGCTTTCATTAGAAGTAGTATGTTCAGAGGAAGAAGTTGAACTTCCATCACTCGAATCCTTTTCACTCGACTCCTCAACAACCACTTGTTTTCCTTTAGAAGGAGGAGATTGCTGACTATCTGGTTCAATCTCCGTGGTGGATAAAATCGGTGAAACGATGGTTGTAGTCCCTTCCTGGGGAGAAGATTGAGCACGTGTTCGGGATCTGGTCATCGGAGAAGAAGTGAACTGCTGTGGAGAAAGGCGAGTCCTTGAAACAGGGGAAGATGTTGGTTGTTACTGAGGATGAGTGCAAGAAGAGGGCTAGTTTGGAGGATTAAAAATATTCTCTGGTTGAGTGATAACCTCTTCTGCAACTCCTCTTGGTGGACACTGGAGAGGAATTTGTTCAAATTCACGAATGTCACCATATGTTGTCCAGCCTTCGATAGTATTATCAGGTTTTATTTCATGAATGGGATCGTCTACAGAGATATATATGCAGGGATGACCAGCCGAGGGAGCATGACTTGTTTCTATAATGAAACTGACTCCCGCTTCAATGACACGACCTTTAAGTGTGAGGAGGAAGCCATACAAGCCTATTCACCGGTAGACTTTTCTGACCAGGGAAGATTGGTGTACCCACCATCTCATATGGTTGTATGAAGCCCTTGGGGAATGGTCACAACCCAAAATTATAAAGGAAGAGTTGGCTCAACCCAATAATTGTTTCCAGATCATCGCCCAATTAAATGGGCCAGTACTGTAACTTCGCATTCTTCAAGTGACTAGCCCACAATCTTTCGGTACTTCTTGATCGAAGTTGAACTGACGTACGAAACGGCTTAGATAATATGGCTCTCACCAGAATTTAGTTCCTTCTCTTAAAGGGAGACTGCATGATCTAATCGATATGAAAAATCCTCTTTCTTCTGAGGAGAGGGATTCCGTGTCCGCTTTCTCCGTATCTACAATATAACGGGGCAAGCCGAAATGAAAGTAGTTTATTTTAACATCAGAGGAGATAACATCTTTCACCTAGTCATAAGATCTCTTCGCCATAGACCTCTTTTGAAAGAAGTAGAGAGGAACCTGAGGAGGGTGGACATAAGCCTTTTCTGGTGCTTCAAAAGTCCAGGGAAAGTAAAAGCCAAGTCAATCAAGGAAATAATGCCATGGCATGTACATTGAGGCAGAACCAACAGATGGGCTTTTTACGTGACATGCAATCTCTCCAAGGCCTCTATAGATCGAACAAAGAACTGGGGGAGCAAGAGAAAACCAACTCCTTCATCCATAGTAACCACAACGAGAAATAATGATGGACGGATGGCGTCCACTATTTGGAGCTAAGGAAGACCACCACGCCTAGCCAGTATGTGATAAATGCCGCAAGCTCCCCATAGATAGAATATTCAGCACGACCTTTTATATTTTTTCGAAGACGTTCAAGCTCCTGTGAACGGTCACTGTTAAACCTAAAATAATGAGCAAATGAAGGTAAGGTTATATATATCTCAAGCTGTAATAAGAAGAGATTGAAGAGAAGAATTCTTACTTGAAAGCTCTGCTGAAATGGGCCAGCCATTGCATAGGATGAATTTTGCGTATGTTTGGGAATTTAGACATTTCCTTGAAAAGTTCAGTGGTTGACTCCGACATAGAAGGGATGTGATCAGGCGAGGATATGAAAGCAAGTTCCTCGTTGGTGGGGACAAATTCATCAAAAATTTTCCAGTTATTGGCAGGCCAATGATCTTGTAAATATCCCAAAGAGTGATGTTCATTTCTCCTTCTGGAAGATGGAAAGAATTGGTGGAAGGGCACTAATAGTTGAGAAATGCTTTCAAAATAGAAGCTTCCTTACAAAAGGGGGACAATGTCGCTTCAATTGCATGGAAGATATTGATCTTCGACAAAGTTCCATCAAACTTCACCAATATTGTGGTAGCCCATTCGGAATAATAATTACGAGGAGTAAGAAGACCTCTTGTTCTAAATTCTTTCGGGCTCCATATGAGGGTGCGGTGGCTAAAAAACTTTTTAAGTGTCTCATAGAAGCAGGTTGGATATAAACTGTTAACGTCATAGGAGGGAACAAGGAAAATCATGGGATGGATGTCGCCTACTTACTGTCTCCATCTCGGTGGTTGTAGAATACCTTCTAATAGTCTTGGTTCCTTAAATGACCAAGACTCCGTATATGCCAATCTTTCAGTAGTAAGGTGATCTCTGGGTTCACAAACAAGCATGGAGAGATGACAATGAATGTTGATCGGGATTGAGATAAAGCCCTGTCTATATGGGTTGTTGAATTTTATGGCGCCTTGAACAGCGTAGACCGATTCCCAAGAGTTGTGGAGCTTCTTCCTATTGTGTTCCTTTATCTTCTCTTAGAATTCCTAAGCTTTGTTGCAGCAATGCTTCTTGGGTCTAGAAGGAGGAGGGGTGTCCTCTCTAGCAGGTGGCCTTTGACTGGTCATTTGATAGTGTGCTGTCATCTTCAACCAATTCTCCCAGTCGTACTCACGGCCATGCTTTGGAGGCAACTCAAGATCACCCACGTCGATGGCTCTGTGGATAGGAGATGATAATGTTACGATACGTGAAGAAAAATCACATGTAGGGAGTACGGGTTCTTTTATGTAGGTAGGTGTACCATCCTGAAAATCGGGGGTCGAGCATAAACTCTACTCCCAAGTTTCAGAACATCACTTATGCAACATTTTCAATGATGGATGAATGTCGGCTATAGTAGTGCATAAAACATGAAGTGAATTAAGATAAAACAACATATCATACTCCAGAGACAGTTAAGTTTCTCAAGCGAAAGACTGTGATAAATATATAAAATGTATAATTGATTGTAAGTCTCTAGAGTGTTAACATGTTACCAGGTTAACTAAATACATGTATACTCTAAAAATGGAAAAAAAAGAATATACATGGGTGTTTAAATAAAGGTAAAATACCAAGTGTATTGGCATCTAATTAGTATCCCTGTAACCTCGTCGATCAGAACCTGCATAAAGGAGGGATCCTCCTCATCATCATCAAGTCCATCTCTGCTTCGCAAGCATCGCCATCATCTGAAACTAAAATAGGGACTGGTTGGTGTGGCCAACACCATCCCGTAACGTGGGAGTGAGTAGCTAACTCAGTGAAAACTATACAGCAAAGGTTAATATATTATCAATCCAATCAAGTAGTAATGATAAATCAGTATAATTAAACATGTCATAGATACTCTTGTTAATGCAAGGATGATATGAAGAATGATGCATGCCCTCACCACAAACTCCCTCATGCGACATCATCTAACGATCGCGGCATGAATCACTACCACTGTGCTCTCACACCAACGCCAATGGCACATGCAGTGTGATGTCATGAGTATGATTACCAAGTTCTTATTAGTCCTTTTCATACATCAGGATTGGGAAGCTAAGACACCTCCCTTGTATCATTTCCCAACGTTGATCCATTCTAGGGTCGTCAGTCCTAGAGAATCTCATACGATATTATGATTATAGGTTGCTGCAAGGGCTGTCAGGGCTGTTGCGTGCAATCGTTGCTCTTCTCCCCCATCACCTTATTAATACAAGCCTATTTATATCCTTAAGACTACAGCAGGACTCGTCGCCCCTATGCAGTGTCAGGATAAACTCAAGGTTACTACAAAGGGCTCGTCATTAATTAGTGTAGGCCGACAGCAAGAATATAGTATCCCATACCACCATAATCTGCTCAGAGTAGGGTGCTCACTGGTCACTATGGGGAGGTTTATGGCTCTAGCATAGGCCGACAGCTCGACCATGGTGTCCCATACTACCATGCCCGACTCATGAGTCTTAGGGGATCTTGGTACCATGATTAACGGGAGTTTCACTGGTAAGCTCGGTGCTTTAGATTCAAACAGTTGTGACCAAACATGGTGAACAAACATTGGTCAATCGAGTTAGTTGATAAGTTCAACTAGGCCAAGCGTACGTTGAGTTGAATGACATGGAATGCATAAGCACTCCGTGTGGCCTAACCACTGCCGAACATTCCAAGTACGACTCGGGTTTGTTAAACTCATCCTATATGGCGAAAACAATCTCAATTCGAAGTACGATTACTGATTACCTGGACTATACAATAGCTCCAATCACATTCAATTACAACGATCTAGCATATGAGATACTCAAGGTAGTAATGGAGCAATGATCCAAATCATATAATCAATTGAGCATGTTACGTAGTACAACATAAACATGTATCCACACTTATGCATTTCTAAGTAAAAGCAATGAGTATGAAAATAGAGTAAATGGAGGAAGTCATACACATCATTAGAGTGGCTGAGAATCCTTTCTCAACACCCATTTAAAGAATAGTTTACAAGTATTTATTCATACGGATCTATTTACAAATACTTAGCATGCACATTAGGTCATACATGTATGTATTAGTTAACATACGTATTAGGGAAAGTCCTTTCGTCAAAGGGTAGTCGCACATACAATAATCACATATCCATAACAAATTTTCATGGCAAGCACTAATACAAAGTCTATACTCATTCAGTCATTTTCACATACACTTAGGCTACACATACTAAATAATATCATATGTTGGCATATCATGTATTTGGACTAAACCTTTAGCCCAAGAGTTGTTACACAGACATCTAGCATACATAGACAGCAGTTAATCATGGCAAACATAAATCCGAATTCTATACGTATACGGTATTTTCTATAAATACGGGAAATATAGTATAATCAACATACGTAATGTATAACTGAAAAATAAAATGGACAACACTTTATACATGTGAAATAGCATCCTAGGCAAGAATAAATCATTACTTAACATTGAAAGTCTTGAAAACCATAACCTAAACGTATATAGTCTGCACATTAAACCAGAAAACGCGTATCGGGTATGATTCAGACAATAAGTCTTCGTCAACGGTGAATACGCAGCCTAAGGCATAAATACGTTAGCTACAACATCACTCCAACTATCCTAGGCTGTAAAACAGGTTAGGGTTAGGATTTCTTACCTAAGAATGGAGTTGGAATCGCTAGAATAGCGATGCAGGTGGATGGCTCTGGCACGCGGAGCAGCAGGGAAGAATCCCAGGAGAAAACCCCAACTTCTCCCTGACTTTCTCTCTTTCTTTCTTAGCTAAGGTTTGAAAATTCGTATAGGATTTGTGAGAGAGGGTTTAAGCCCTTTTTATAAGCCCAAAAGCAACGAAAATAGACTTGAGGTCAAGGTATACTTAAGTTATAACCAAATCGGGTCTATTCCGATCCAACGGAGCACTTCTGGAGGTCCTGTTACTAAATGCGGTCGGACTTAAGCTCTCTAATATTAGATCTAGGTCAAGCTAAGTTTTCAGTCCGGTCGGATTTCCAGATCGACCGTGGCGGACTAGTTTCAGTTCAGCGGTCACCGAAACTCGATCAGGGCCATAAGTGTTATGACATGTAAGGGCCAACTTTCCTGATCCGAGGGTGAAATTTGGTTGAATTCTAATGGTCAGAATGCTTAGAAATGTCACGCAAGCGACATGTGCCAGATTTATTAAAAATTGAATTAATTTTCTAAATATTTTCCTTTTCTCACTCTCTTCACTCTGGACTCAGTAAAATGGTCTCAGGATATCGGTTGGGCTTGATTTTGAAATGATTGTCAAGTCCAACTAGGTGGTCATAATGGTCTAAGATTATAGATATCAGACTTTCGACGTGCAGTTAGATCCAATACAAAGTTTCAAAGTGCTCCCGAGAGCAACTGGGTTTAGAGATTGATCCTGGATTTCAGGGTAAGGTGGCATCAATGATTCTATAGGTTCCGAGTCTTACAGATCATATTTAAAGTGGTTGGTGCTAATTTTACAGGTAATCTAGTTTAGCGCTAGTTAATTCACGCTAAATTTCTAAAGATTTAGTTCTAAATGGTCTCTTTGGTTTTGGAATCGAGTTTTGAAAAATTACCAAAGTGCTATGGTTGACCCATTGCCTAAGGACGCCTAACTCCAAGTTGAAAAAAATCTGGGGTGTTACAGCAGGGCATCTAGGGGTTGTCTTGAATCGCTTACGTGAAGGTTGAGCTGGAGAGGAAGTAGATTCTGTTGTTGGAGGCGCTGCGGCCTGGAAAGGTTCAACATTCGGTAGCTCTTGATGTGAAGGGTGATCAGAAGGAGGGTTTACAGTGATGAAGGTTCTTTTTGTATGGGCCATGATTGAGTAAAGTTGGAAATGTGACTAAGCCAGGAAAATTAGCCAAGTGGTGGTTGTGCGTTAGGCACAACAGTACAAAAAACTTCAGAGCGTGAGAGTAGGTTATGCGGATCGCACAACGATATCTAGATTGCATGGATGGTGCAGCAGTTTAAGGCCTTGCGTGAATGAAAATTCATTATGCGGGTCGTGCAACAACTATTGGTTGATGCGGAGAAGTTTCGCCACGAAGAGAGGAATGAAGAAATGAGAAGTGATGGGCTATTTATAGAGGAGAAGGTCGAGTATGAACTCGAGTGGACGTTGCACAAGCCGCGCAATGACCTTAAGGATAAACAGAATTTTTTGAAGATTGATCTGTATTCTTTGATTCAAGGGAATAAAAGAACGGATCAAGGGGGCATCTGTTGGAGCAAAAAAATCATGAAGGAAGATTCAAAGTTAGAAAAGGAGAAGAACGAGACAGACATAAAGTGAAGAAATGGGAAAGGAAGAATTTCTGTTGTGCTAGCCGCGCAACCAGATGAGTCGTTGAGTGGATCGCGCAGCCAGATTAGGGTATTACGCGGTTCACGCAGCTAGATTAGGGTGTTGCACGAATGACATGATTGTGTTACCCTTGCGTGGACAGCGCATCAAAGAAAATCATTACACGGCTCGCACACCTAACTTTACTGTTGCGCGGTTAGCGCAATCAAGAACAGAAGTTGATCAAGATGAACGGTTAGATTTGACATAAAGTGGGACCTATGGCACAGAGACCGAGGGTTGGCAGGTGTGGGGGCTTATAAATACCCGCTCCCCTCCTCATTTGAGGAAGAAGAAATTTTCTAGAGAAGAGTGGAGCTCTGAAGGAAGACTGAAGGTGAGGAGCAAAGAAAAAGTCAGTTGCGCAGATCGCGCAGCTCAAGTACTTGGCTACGCTAATCGTGCAACACGGGAGAAAAGCTATGTGGATCGCGCAACTTGGGTAACATGTTGCGTTGACCGCGCAACCGGTAATTCAGTTACGTCGGTCACGCAACTAGGTCACCATGTGGCTCAGGCTAAAAAGGGGCTGACATGCTGCGGAAATTGTCGAATGCATTCAAGTTCAATCTTCATTGCTTTAAGCCTTCTCCTTTGCACAACGGACAAGCTCAAAAGAGAGATTGATTGATTAAGTTCGACATTCCTCTTAAGTTATTGGAGATGACTGAAGCTACTGTCAAAATACTGTCGAATTCAAGATTTGACATATGAGCCTTATTAATTATAACATTGTTTATTTCAAAGTATTCTGTCTTGGAATCAAGGGATTTAGAAGGGATGTAGGTAAACTCAGAATCAATAATGCCATGATTGTTGTATGAAATCTCTTTGTTATATTTGAAGAAAATAATTTCTCCAAATCAGATGCATTTGTTTCTTGTTCGAAACACCAGCTCGTAAATGGGTCCGGTATCGATGAGCCTGGCCGATATTGTTAGGCGGATAGTGAGGTCTCTTCTACTTACACAGTTGTGCACTTAATTGGGTAGCAAGCTGTTATAGAGTGTGTTATACTCCGGTGATGATCCCAGAGATGTACAGTACTGATTTGTGGAGGAGTTGCATACTCAACATTATATTCATTCATTCATTCATTCACTATCCACTCGGGCTGGTAGTGCACAACTAATTGTTATGTGTACCTTCACAATGGCCAGGATTTCGGTTGGGGCGCTCGACTAACCTGAGATCAGGAGCTTACCACATTGAGTCTATCTATCCAAATTTAGGTATGAGACTGGTTTGAATAGAAGTCATTTGTGATAGGCCCCATAACCAGCAAAATCACTTACTATCATCCCGACTTCACACTGCAGTTTGGTCATTTCACTCGAACCACATACAACATATTACATCACATCCTCAACATATGGCATTTTGGGTTGTTATGTTTCTACATTTACATGACCTAGATGAGGCTGATGTTATTCGTAGCTCTTTCAAATTGTATATTGTATTGCATCCTCGATATCTGATATCTGGTTCATTATGTTTCCATATTACATAGCCAATTTACATTACTCAGTATATGACATTGGATTACTATGTCTTTTAATCACATATCCTGGATGAGGTTGATGATATTTTATGGACTTGTTAGTATTTGTATTTATTCTGATATTGTGTGGTTGGTGGACTTACTAGCATTTTTGTTTACTCTGATATTACATTCTGTGCACACATATAGTGCTCACACACTTACACCACCCTTTAAGCTTTCTATGAGCTTATGCACGATAGATGCCTGCAGGTGGCGTTAGGTCATAGTAGCATTGAGCTTGGAGCGTGCAGTGGACACTTGGAGATTTGATCTTATTTTGACATATGTATTTCCCTTTTGACATTGTATTTAAATTTTATATTAGTGGATATGTGATGATGATGTTGCTTTTGTGATTTGGGTAAACTTGTAGTTATGCTTCTTACAAGATAAATGTACATTGGAAAATTCTTATTGTAGGATCCCAGGATCGGAACCTACCATATGGGTGTTGGGAGCCAAGAATGGGGTACTACGGAGGCTGTCGACACTGGATTCGGTGATTGGGATTCCTATAAGTCCGATTTCTGAATTTGGGGCATGACAGCCTCACTCATGGTCCTTATATACATCAAGATGGGCCGCAATAATGGGCCTCATATACCTCAAGGTGGGCCACAACAATGGGTCTCATATACATCAAGATGGCCGCAACAATGGGCCTCATCTAGATCAAGATGGGCTGCAATAATGGGCCTCATATACATCAAGATGGGCCGCAACAATGGGCCTTGAATACGGGCCTCATAAATGGATGGCACAGATATACAATACATTCATCACAGCGGGCCACACAAATGGACGGCATAGATGTACAATACATTCATCATGGCGGACCGCACAAATGGACCACATAGGGAACAGATACATACACCGAGGTGGGTCTCACATTCAAGGGACGGACGATGGGGATAAAATAGATACACCATGGTGTATACCATGGACGGATAATAGGGATAAGACATACATCATGGTGGTCTCCACCACTGTCAAAGGCATGGATGGTGTGAATATACATATGCTATCAAGATGGGCCCTACTCAGCACCGTCCAAATGGACGGTGTGGATATAAGACACATCAATGTGGGCCCCGCACGTCTAGGACAGACGGACGGCTTGAATAGAACACATATATAATGGTGGGGTCCCATAGCACGTCCATGTACAGATGGTGTGGATACAAAACACTTACATCAATGTGGGTCCCACAGAACTTGCTGATGTCATGGGGCACACTGATGGACGGTATAGATGAAGCACATACATCTTGTGGTGGGTCCCATAAAATTTGTTGATGTCAAATACAGCAGCAATCTGTTGCTGGGGCTCGGCCATCCATCAAATGAATGGTTGGGATATACCACAACCCTCATGATAGGCCTCACACATGTGGCAGGTGGGTGCCACATGTGCATCATAGCAGGCCCCACCGTCCAGTTTATCTGGATGGCAAAGATAGAGCATATACATCATGAGGGGTCCCACAGAACTTGTTAGCATCATTACACCAGCTATACAGGTACACCATCCAATCCATTTCCACAGCAGGTGGGTCCCATGTGGTGCCACTAGATATACATATGTATATAAATATCATATATTATATTATATTATATTATATACTATTATATATACATATACATTATATATTTAAAACTAACGTCCACCATCCACCGTCCAGTAAGCTGGATGGCCTAGACATGGGCATCATCAAGTGGGGTCCACGCATGGATTATCCATGCGAAAAAAAAATGGACGACATGGAATGGAATACATACATCATGTGTGGGGTCCACGCCCAATGGATTGGTATGGACTGCCACACATGTAGCAGGCCCAACCGTTCATATCCCACAGACGGCATGGATACAAAGTACATACATCATGGTGGGATTTCCACCGTCCACGGTGTGGATCTAATCCATTCTTCAAGGTGGGCTACAATAGGAAAAATAGAGAGAGAAAGAGGAGAGAGAAAGAGAGAGAGAGAGAGAGACATGAGATGGAGGGAACACCACTATGAGCCCTTCAAGATTATAGTACATACATCAAGATGGGTCCCAAATAGGATCCATACCATCAATCGGTAGGCCCCACTTGGTCCATCATAAAAATTGAAATATAATCCTATAAAATACCCGCCATTAGATTTTGTTGGTCTGATGGAATGCCAAACTCTTTGACTCTCTCTTTGATGGAGGTTGATGAAGGTCGGAGGGTTGAGATGAGAGATTAGAGGGGTAGGAAGTGGGCCACGCAAACTCTCCCTCTCTTGGTAATGGTTGGACATCCACCTCTCATGGTTGCTCAGGAGAATGGGTGGAGAATGAGAGAGAGAGAGAGAGAGAGAGAGAGAGAGAGAGAGAGAGAGAGAGAGAGGTTATAAGAGAGGTGATGGGTGTGAGTGATGGATGTGAGTGATAGGTGTACTTGACTTGAGAGTTGACTTAGGGTAAGTTGCTTATCTTAGGGAGAAAGAAAGTATGGGCTATAGATGTGATGTATACTTAACTTGATTAATTGATGGGATGGGTTGTAGGGATTCTCTCGGGATTGTAAATATGCAGCGTTTCTTTAAGATAAACGTGGGCCCACATCTCCTAGCTTAGGTATCACATTGGTCATAACGGAACAAGTCTCGGGTCAAGCCGACATAAAATTATAGGATGCGACTTAGGGTCATGTGCAAAAAAAAATTCAACGGGGAGGATCGCGAGAGTCTACGAAATGGTACGGTCTAGGATATGGGCCTTACAGTTCTCCTCTCCTAATAAAAATTTTATCCTCAAAATTTACACTATCATTGCAACTAAACAGAACTCAAAAAAGAAGAGAGAAACCATGGCATCATATCTAATCAAAACAAAATTCATTATACCATCAAACATCGAAGAGATGGGGATAGCACTCACGACTCTCTACCTTGTGCTCCCAAGATGCCTCATCGATACTATGGTAACCCCTACTGAACCTCAGATCTTAGATCAGAAATGATCGAAACTGTAATACTGTACAGCCTCATAATCCCATCAACAACTAATCTAACAAGATGGTCCTAAGGCCTGGTCGCACGAATCGTCGATGACTCCTCCGGATGACTGGGGGTCCTATTGGGCTGTAGAATCTAGTTTGTGTTGGCTGGGGAGGTGCCTGTCTCCTCTGAGGTTACTACTACTGTTATGGTGGCCTATACTACTGCCTTTGCTGCTGATGGGGCCTCAGCGGCTGAGCTGGCTGCTGCTGTGGTGCTCTCGGCTGATGCTACTGCTGAGGGCGAGGACAGACCCAGATACGGTGCCCCGTCTCACTGCACCCAAAACAAACACCGAAGAACTGCCTCAGAGGTTGTGTTGGAGGTGTTGCTAGCACTTGGAAGGCTGGGTGGCCTGTACACCTCATCTGAGGTCGGTGCTGTTGGGAGTCACTAGAGGGTTCCTGCCTCTTCTGATCTCTCTTCTAATCACTCTGTGCACTGGCCCACTCAGCCTCATAGATCTGGCCCCTCTGATAACATCCTCAAAAGTAAGGAGTTCATGCCCAACAACACGGCCTTGGAGAGCATAATGTAAGACGTTCTCAAAATGGTGAGCCTCCGCCTCTCATCATCAACCAAATATGGCGCGAACGTCGATAGCGCCATGAAACGTGCCTCATACTAGGACACGATCATGTCTCCCTAAACCAAAGTCTCAAATTCTAACGTGCACTACTACTATACATTCTTAGGAAATAACTTTTGGTCGAACCGGTCTACAAAGTCCTCCCAGGTCCACTCTAAATCAGTCGCTGCCGCTCGGGTAACTGATGCCCACCAGTGTTCAGCCTCGCCTTGGAGAAGAAATACAACTAATGGGACCCGCTGTTGGGTGGTACATCTCATGGTGTCAAAAATATTCTCCACCTAGGAGGGCCATGTCTCTGCTATAGTAGGGTTTGGCTCGCCCCAGAACCACAGGGAATGGTGCTGTCAGAAGTCTCGAAGAAGGGCGCTCACGCGCTTCTACTATGCCTGGGTTGGCATAACAGCGGGACGCCTGCCCTGCCTTTGAAGGATAGTGGTCATAGTCTGCGGCATATACTAAAGCTGATCTGCAGTCATGGATGCTATCGGGACTACGCTAGACTCAGATGAGGAAGCGGGAATTGCTTGGGTTAGTAGCATGCCTCGAGTGCCTCGCCTAGGTGGCATGGTTTACAAAAAAGAACAAAGACGCCTATCAGCCTTGAGATCCCTCAAAGGCTCAAACGTTAGGGAACCAAACCAGAAAATTACGCATTCAAGACCTAATTGTCCTATGCTCATATCAATATGTGATGTTGTTCTAGGTTATTCCCAAGTTACGCTCTGATACTAACTTTTGTCACGCCCTAAACTTAGAAGCCGGACTCACAAAATTTCAGATCATCGAATCTAGCACTAACAGCTTTCGTAGTACCCCATTCTCGACTACCAGTGCCTATACGCTAGATTTCGATCTTGGGATCTTATAAGGAGGATTTTTTTGACATACATTTATCTCGCAAGAAGCATAACCATAAGCGTAACCCATAAACAGCAACAACTAGAAACATCACCACATATCCACTATAATCAAAACTTTAAGTGCAATGCGTATAAAGGAAAATACAAAGATAAGAATGATAGAAACTCCAGAAGCTCCACGGCACGCTCCTACTCCTGCTCAACTATGACCTAGTGTCACTAACATACATCAATCATGCATAAGCTTATAAAAAACTTAGAGGGTGGTGAAAGTGTTTGTGTAAGGTAGCAATGAGTAATGCAGAATATGCTGACAAGTCCATGAATACTATCAGTAGTACTGAGGCTATGCGATGTAAGGCATGAATGCTGTCGGGCACACCAAGGCCATGCGATGTAATGCAAGGCCTACATAACCAATGTTATGTGTAAAATGCAGCTCAAGTATACCAATCCACATATCAATCCAGCTCATCTATGGAGCATCATGTATTAGTACAGTTCTCTCTAGATAATCATTGAAGTTTATTACACTCAAAACTAGATTGTTGCCACATCACGTGCAACAAGGTGAGTGGAAGAGACCTCACTATCCACCTACCAATATCGAGCTCGACTCGTCGATAGCGGATCCATTCCTCAAGCTGGTCAAACTCAACATAACATTACCCCCTCCTCTCGGGAGAGTAAGGCCGCACTCCCTTCCAACCTACCACAACATAGTGGGAAGCGCAGCCTCCTGGTATCGACACTTAGTGCTCATGCATCCACTAGGTCTAGATGTTGGAGTGACCTCCTGGTACCATAAGGGTTTAAGAAATTTCACCTAGGGACATCTATAGCACCCCATCTAGAGAAAATATTTTCAGTATCCAATCCTGCAATCCGCGCTATACCTTCAGAGGCTACAACAATCATAACACATAATGTAAGATGCATGAGTCACACAATCTAGTCATGCATCAATCCTACGTGTACTGTGTGCTCATGTGGGACAATTTCATCTATCAGGGGGCCCCAATAAACAATTTACCTAATGACATATGCAATGATCAGCCTCATCTCATAACAAGCATACAAATGATGCGTATGAGCATATATCATGAATCTATATTATCACATACTCATAGTCGGCATTGATAATCAGCCTATACACAAGGTGGGTTCCAAGGAAGGATAACAGATCTATAACATGAGGATAAGTCCTCAACTGTGGACATACCAAATCTGATATCACGGATCCCTTCATCTACAATGAGGATGAATTTTCCTCATATCAAGGTTGGGCCTAGGTGGCCTACCTATAAACCAAAGGATCCGAAACGGGTTTCCTTCGCCATACTATCATATGGTCCACTAGATGCCTTAGGGGGCCAAAAAAGTCCTAGATGGACTTCAAGATTAACATAATTCTACAAGAAACTAATGGGGGCCCAACTCATTTGGGTTAGCCCAATAAGAATAGATGGATCATGTAATTATCAATGGGGCTCAATGATTAGGGTCAACCCACTTAAAGAAGGATGACAATGGGCCTAACAAAGGCCTAACAGAAGGTCACAATGTGGATATTTAACCATCATTGCCCATCAATGCGGACATCTAACTAACATTACTCCCAAGGAATGGCCAACATAGAGCCTAACATATAGTGGGGCCCATGGCCTCACTCAAGGGCTTAATACACATCATATTGGGCCTCACATACATTACATTGGGCCTCACTCATGGTCCTCATATACATCAAGATGGGCCATAATAATGGGCCTCATATACATCAAGATGGGCCACAACAATGGGTCTTATATACATCAAGATGGGCCACAACAATGGGTCTCATATGCATCAACAATGGGCCTCATATACATCAAGATGGGCCACAACAATGAGCCTCATATTCGTCAAGATGGGCCGCAACAATGGGCCTCATATACATTAAGATGGGTCGCAACAATAGGCCTCAAAAATAGGCTGAATATATGTATGTGTGTGTGTGTATCATAATGGGCCTCAAATATAGGCCGCATATACATCACATTGGGCCTCAAATATGGGTTGCATAAATGGACAACGTAGATATACAATACTTTCATCATGGCGGGCCACACAAATGGATGACATAGATATACAATCCATTCATCACAGCAGGCAGCACAAATGGACAACATAGTGAACAAATACATACACCAAGGTAGGTCTCACGTCTAAGGGACAGACGGCGGGGATAAAACGGATACACCATGGTGCATCCCATGGACGGACAGCAAGGATAAGACATACATCATGGTGGTCCCCACCACTATCAAAGGCATGGATGGTGTGAATATACATATTCCATCAAGATGGGCACTACTCAACACTGTTCAAATGGACGGTGTGGATACAAGACACATCAATGTGGGCCCTTCCCATTTAGGATGGACAGATGGCTTGAATAAAACACATATATAATGGTGGGGTCCCACAACATGTCCATGTATGGATGGTGTGGATACAAAACACTTACATCAATGTGGGTCCCACAGAACTTGCTGACATCATGGGGCCCACTGATGGACAATATAAATGAAGCACATACATCGTGCGGTGGGTCCCACAGCATTTGATGATGTCAAATACAGTAGCAAGCTGTTGCTGGTGTTGGACCGTCCATCAAATAAATGGCTGGGATATAACACATCCCTCATGATAGGCCCCACACATATGGCAAGTGGGTGCCACACGTGCATCACAGCGGGCCCCATCGTCCATCTTATTTGGATGGCAGAGATAGAACACATACATCATGAGGAGCCCCACAGAACTTGCATCGTCCATCTCATTTCACTAGCTATACAAGGTACACCAGCTAATCCTGGACATGGGCATCTTCAAGTGGGGTCCATGTATGGACGGTCTAGGTGAAAATAGATGGACGACATGGAATGGAATACATACATCATGTGTGGGGTCCACGCCCAATGGACTGGATGGTGTGGACTACCACACATGCAACAAGCCCCACCATTCATATCTTATGGATGGTGTGGATATAAAATACATACATCACGGTGGGATTTTCATCGTCCATAGTGTGGATCTAATCCATTCTTCAAGGTGGACCGCAATAGGAAAAATAGAGAGAGAGAGAGAGAGAGAGAGAGAGAGAGAGAGAGACGTGAGATGGAGGGAACTCCACCACTATGAGCCCTTCAAGATTACAATACATACATAAAGATGAGTCCTAAATAGGATTCATACCATCAATCGGTAGGCCCCACTTAGTCCATCATAAAAATTGAAATATAATCCTACAAAACATGCACCGTTAGATCTTGTTGGTCCAATGGAATGCCAAACTCCTTGACTCTCTCTTTGATGGAGGTTGATGAAGGTTGGAGGGTTGAGATGGGAGATGAGAGGGGTAGGAAGTGGGCCACACAATGCTCTCCCTCTCCTTGAAAATGCTTGGACGTCCACCTCTCTTGGTTGCTTGGGAGAATGAGAGAGAGAGGTTGTAAGAGAGGTGATGGGTGTGAGTGATAGATGTACTTGACTTGAGAGTTGACTTAGGGTAGGTTGCTTATCTTGGGGAGAAAGAAAGTATGGGTTATAGATGTGATGTATACTTAACTTGATTGGTTGATGGGATGGGTTGTAGAGATTCTCTCGGGATTACAAATGCACGACATTTCTTTGAGATTAATGCGGACGGGCCCACATCTCCTAGCCTGGGTATCACATTGGTGTGCAAGACGCGACATTGGAACCATTTTGACAGTGTGGTCACAATGGTACAAGTCTTGGATTGAGCTGACTTAAAATTATAAGATGCGACTTAGAGTCACATGTAAACGCTGTCGATAGATCGCAGGTTGCCAGAATTCGATGGGGAGGATCGCGAGAGTCTATAGAATGGTACAGTTTAGGATACGGGCCTTACACTACCCCTCTCCCTCTTTTTTATGTTTTAAGAGTGAGGTAGGGCCCACCTAGGAAATTCACTTCATCCATTTGAATTCCAACTCATGGTGGGGCCTAGAAGCTTTGGATCACATCAATTTTTCATGTATTTCATGTATTTTCACCATTCAAGTGTGCTTACACGATTAATTGGTTTAAAAAGAAAATAAATATCACAGTGGGCCACATAGGTCCACGCTATGATAACGTGTGGGACATGCTCTCCAATAGCATGGCCCACTTGTAGGTCCCACGACACCATGAGAATAAAAAAGAAAGGGAAAGGAAGGGAAATAAATTCGGCCATCGGGGTGGCCCCCTGCCACTATGGGGTCCACCACATACTCAATGCATGATCAAGGTGGGTCACACCCTTATGAGCCTACCAAAATAGAGAAATAACAAAGAATGGAAGGGTTTTGACCCTCCCATGCACTTGCTTAGAAGGATGGATGGTTGGATCATCTCGGATCGGCGATCGGATGACCCACCAAGCTCCTCTTCACCCCTAATCTTCTTTAATCTCACTCTTCTCTATTCTCTTACTCTTACTCTCTTGATCTTTCCTAATACTCTCACAAGCTCTCTTTCTTTTCTTTTAATCTCTCCCTTATCTTTCTTTCTTTTCTCTCTTTCTCTCTTAATTTCTCCCTAATCTTTCTAATATTTCTCTCTCTCTCTCTCTCTCTTAATCTCTCTCTACTCTTGCTAGGAAATGGTAAAAATGAGAGGGAGTTAAGGAGTTATTATGGTAGAGATTTTAGGATAGGGAGGGAATAAGGGGAAGATGAAGGGGTAAAATGGGGAGAAAAAGAATAAGAGAATGATGGCTAGCATAGGTAGGGGTATGGGTTGCATGAGAATGGCATGGGTTTATTTAACTGGGGAGAGAGTGACATGGGTGATGGATGACTTGATTGATGGATGGGTTGATAGATTGATGGATGGGTTGATGGGTTGACGGATTGATTAATTGATGGATTGATTGATTTGACAACATGGAGATTTATGCAAGTGAGGCCCGCGTGCATTGTGCAGCCCACCTCGGATTGTACCAAAATTATAACTTCTAATCTAAGGGTCAAAATTGGGCGTGCCGCGTGATGTTGGAATTATAATTCCTACACGATCGCTAGGGTACAAGTCTCGAGTTACGCAATACAAAAATAGGATAACAATCAAAACTCATAGATTCGGTCCGTCGAAAATATGTCGGCATTAAAAATGAAACATATAGAGGGTTAATTAGGGTACAAGTCTTACAACTCCTACTCCCACTTCCTAGCTCTTCATTCTTTCTTCCATTTTGAAAGAGATGCTTCACTGCTCTCACACCTAAATTTGTTAAGTGCTTCATGCTTCATGCTTCATGCAGCTATAAGTTGATCCATATCATTCATATGATTGAGGTCAGTTCTCAGTGATATATACCATTAATATTATAGGGCCTTATTTTGTTTTACAAACTATTGAGATGATTGGTTTATTTTCAGCGATCTGAGCCATTCGTATGGTTGTTTGTTACTACGGTGCAAACCATTAATATAATAAGGCATATCCTTAACAAATCAATCAGTGAATGTCGCATGAACGAAAAGTTATTATTGATTCAAATTTTGCTAATGATTGGGTTTATTTTTAATGTACAAACCTTTGATGTGCTTGAACCATTTCAAATGATCTCAACCATTCATATCCTTGGTCTTGTTTTATGTGATCCATTCCCTTCATGTGATTAGAGTTGTTTCCGTCACGCCCAAAAATTGAAAATCAAACTCACAAAATTCTCGATCGCCGAATTCGGTGTCGACAACCTCCTTAGTACCCCATTCTCAGCTTCCGGTAGCGATATACGAGGTTTCGATTCTGGGATCCTATAAGGAGGATTTTTAACATAAATTTATTTCATAACAAGCATAACCCATGAACAATAACAAAGGTACCATCACAAAATCCACTATGATTAAAATCTTTAAGGTACAGTACTCATAAAAGGAAATACAATATCAATAATCAAAAGCTTAAGAAGCTTTGTGTCATTCTCCTGCTCTTGCTCAGCTATGGTCTAGCGTCACCTACACACATCAATCATGCATAAGCTTATAGAAATCTTAGAGGATGATGAAAGTGTGTGTGTAATATAAGCTTACTCAGAATGTAATATTAGAGTAATACGAAATATGCAGGCGAATCCATGAATATTATCAGCCGTATCAAGGCTATGTGATGCAAGGCATGAATGCTATCGGCCATACCAAGGCTATGCGATGCGTGATGTAACTCAAGCATACCTGTCCTCATCCAAATCCACATATAAATGCGGCTCATCAGTAGAGCATCAAATATCAGTATAGTTCTCACTTTAGACAATCACTAGGGTCTAGTATACTTTATGCCAGCTTGTCGCCCCTATCCAAGTGCATAACTTGGTAAGTGGAAGAGACCTCACTATTTTTCTGCCAATATAGGGCGCGACTCGTCGATAAAGGACTCATTCCTCAAGCTGGTCGAACTCAACCTAGATATCACCCCCTCACTCAGGCGGATAAGGTCATACCCTTTTCAACCGACCATGACATAGTGGGAGATGCGGCCTACTAGTATACAGTCCTTGTGCGCTCATGTATCTACTCAGTCTCAAGGTTGGAGTCATCCTCGGGTATCATCGGGTTTAGAAATTTTCACCTAGGGACATCTATGGCGCCCTGATGTTAGTAACAGTATTTTCGGTATCTGAACATGTCATCCAAGATATGCCTGAAAGGCCACAGCTGTTGAGGGTCAAATATTGCATATTAGACCCCAGATATTATCTGGATTTACGAATATAATGCTATCTAATGGCTTGTTTTCTCATTCTTGTGTTGCAAGGTGATTTTATGAGCATGGATGGAAAAAGGACGTTAAAAGTTGAGATTTAACGATCTGATGATGCCAAAGGCAAGGGACACACTCCAAGGGACCAAGATTGACAAATATACACGGTCAGAAATCTGAGAAAAGTAAGAAATTGAAGCTCAAGTGGCCTGAAGGACGTCCAGAATGCAAGATCACGAGGTTCCCACCGTCCGTTCGGCTCGAAACTTCATACGTCGCCTGAGGACCATAAATTAACCGTACACGTCAAATTTCAGCCGTTAGATCTCTCTAGAAGTTGCCCAACAGTCAAATCAGCCCATAAATTCTCAATTTTGGGGCCCACCTGCTATTCGGATATGCTTTAAAATCGATCTGAACGACTTAAATGAGATGAGAAAAGAGATGGACGGAGCAGATTTCTCATATACATCACTGTTGGACCCACCTGTACATTGCACGTGTACAGCGAGGGTACTCTAGCCGTGCATTGCAAGTGTCAGAGACGGCTTGACCGTCTCTGACCGAAAGAAAGGAAAAAAAAAAAAAAAAAATTTCTTACGCACCACGTCAGCGCACGGACGGCCGGTCGGCATCCGTTTTGTGGATGGTAGTGGGCCCCACCCATTGCTCGTATGGCCGATCTGATCCGTCCACCGTGTAGAGGGCTTCGAGAACTATAAAACCATGCAAACCTTTTGCACCCATGCGTGCACACGTGTGAGATACAGAGGCCACAAAAGGGCTGCTCGGTAACGTTCAAAACTGATTCTTCTGTGATTTCTTCTCTGGGCCACGTCAATGGACGTTCAAAACCACCCATTCTTGACTGAAATTTCATTCTGAATCCAATGGATGGGGTGAATTTTCCAGAAAATGCTTCTGTGGGGCCCACCGACCACAACAGCGAAATGGTGCGAAAGGTTTCGCACATCCACGAAAACTGACTTTTCCGGACAGTTTTGGCCCACCATCTTTGATCATATGGTAAATCTGAACCGTCTATCATGTAGAGGACCCAAGAAAGCACTAAGGGACGGTATTTCTTTAAAATTTGAGCGAGGAAAGTGGCGTGTTTCATGGTACCGAACTTGGCTACGAAAATTGCACTCCGTGTCCTGCTACAACTCTGTCACTGACTCCAGCCTTCCAGCAGCTATAAAAGGAGGTTTTTGGATGTGGGGAGAATTCATTCAAGTTCTTGAGAGGAAGAACAGAGGGCTCGAGCTTGGGTTTCAACATGGGCAGAGGAGAGAGAGAGGAGCTTGGTTTTTTCTTTTCTTTTCCTTTTCTTTTTCTCTTTATTTATTTGGATTGAGCCCATCCATGGCAGGCTAAATCCTCCTAACTAGGGCTAAGAGGTGAAGCTTGTAGTGAGATGGGAGATTTGATTTTATTTAAATTTTAATGCATGAATTGACGTTGATTTTAGTTAATTAATATGGGAATGTTTTAGGTTTTTAATGGTCTGTTGTGACTGAAATTACAATGGGTCTGCAATGGCTTTGAATATTTCCGTTCTCTTTAATGTTTATGATGTCAAGAAGCCCTGTTGTTCACCATAGTCTCCTGGGCATGGTCGGATGACGGTACCCTTCCTAACTTACATACATGTGATTGGGTGGTAATTAGTTTGATTCTGTTGTTTGCCATAGTCTTTGGGCATGGTTTGGTGATGGAATCCATTCTAATTTATCTTCCTTTCATCTCTTTGAAAACTAGATCAACGACAGTTCAGTAATTTTCATGATTTTTGATGCAAGCATAAGTTCTCCCTGATCTTTACAAGTGGATCCTCTGAATCCCTAGTTCCTATCTCTGATTTTTTTTCTAAGATTTAGATTAATTATTCTACAAGTATTCCACCATTGCTAATTGATTTAGAATTCATCTTAGCCTAGTTCTAGTTCTATTTAATTTTAGATAACGTACAAGTTTCAGTCCCTTGGGATTTGACCTCGGTCTTACCGAGTTATTACTACATCACAACCCTGCACTTGGGGAGTGAACAAGTTTTTGGCGCCGTTGCCGGGGACTGTCGGATACATTTTTCTGAAATTAATTAGTTTTAGGATTAGTTTAAGATTAGGTTTAGATTTTCTTAATTTTTAGAAATTAACTTGTCTTTCTTGTTTTATAGGCTTCTAACATAGTTTCTAAATTAGTGAAATTTTTCTTAAATTCTTCCTTTCTATTCTAGATTTAGATTAAGATTTATTTCTTCTTTTTTGTGAGATCCTAATTCTAAATCTTTTTAGGAATTCTAACCCTGTTTCTTGTTTTAGAATTTTTCTATAAGTTTTTGTTTAGGAACTAACCCAATTTTTCTGTTTGGTAGGAAGTTTCTAATTTAGTAAGCTCTTTCTAATTCTTCTTTCTTTGGAATTTCTTCTTTTCCCTAGAAATTAGCTTACTTTTAATTAGGACTTTCTACTCTTAGAAACTAACTTATTTTGTTTCGTTTTGTAGATTCTTAACCTAGGCCTCCAAATTTGGTAACTTCTTTCCATCTTTTCCTTTTTCTAGATTTCTTCTTTCTTTCTCTTAGGTTTAAGTTAGAATTTGAGGGCTGAGTGTGTTTTATGCCCCATTGGGCACGCGACAACACTCGACGTCTCGTGACTGAAGGAGGATTAGTTGAGGGGTTGACTGTCCATCGCAGGACTAGACACCACTTGAATTCTCCTGAGTTAGAAGACGTTATGGCTGAAAATCAACCTCAAGCACTACCCCAACCAGGGGTTGAGGAAGTACATGATGAGAATGAGGTGCATCAGGCACCCCCGCCTCGTACTTTACGAGATTATTTACAACCAGCGGGGGTGAGTATGCCCTCATGCATGATTTTTCCTGAGAATACAGGACATATGGACATCAAGCCAGGGGTTATCCAACTCCTTCCTAAGTTCCATGGGCTTGAGTCTGAAGAACCATACTTACATCTGAAAGAGTTCGATGAAATCATAGGTACCTTATACTTTCCTAATGTATCTGAGGATACTATTAGGCTGAAACTCTTTCCATTTTCCTTGAAAGAAAAAGCCAAGACGTGGTTGCATTCACTGCGTCCTAGATCCATTGGCACATGGAATGATATGCAGAGGGAATTTATAAAGAAAATTTTCCCACATCATAAGACAATTACCGTCAGGAGAGCAATCATGAACTTTGCCCAAAAGGAAGATGAAACATTCTTCCAATGTTGGGAAAGGTTCAAGGATCTGGTTAATGCATGCCCACAACATGACTTTGAAATATGGCGCATTACGAATTTTTTTTATGATGGGCTAACATCTTCCATGCGCCAAATGGTCGAGACAATGTGTAACGGTGATTTTATTAATAAAAATGTCGACGAGGTATGGGATTACCTCGATAGTCTCGCGGAAAAAATACAATCATGGGACTATTACCCAAGAACGAACACCACGTCTATGCCGACTCATTCAAGGGAAAAAGGAAGAATATATCTCTTGAAAGAGGATAATGATCTTAACGCTAAGGTGGCCAATCTCACCAGAAAATTTGAGGCCATGGAAGGAAGGAAGGAAAAGGTTAATGAAAGTGTTTGCGGCATCTGTGATTGCAACATTCATACTACTGAAAATTGTCCTTCAATACCTGCCTTCCGAGATGTATTGAATGAACAATCTAATGCCGTAAATAACTATCAAAGACCTTTCAATGGACCACCCTCTAATACGTACAATCCTGGCTGGAAAAATCGTCCGAATTTTAGTTGGAGGAACGGACAAACTGCTATCCCTCAAGGTTTCTTCAATCAAAATCCAAATCAGGGGAAACCTCAAGAAGAATCGGTTCAATTTTCCATACAAGAGCTGGCTCGGACAATGCAAGAATTTCAGATTTTATGCAAAAAATAGATTCACGTATGACGGCTATGGAAAAAGGGATGCTCCCTGCACAATCACTCCCTAATCTGAAACCGCTACGAGACAGGTGATCTCAGCTCTTCAAATCAAATGGGGCACGCTAAATCCATCAACACTCTTAGGAGTGGGAAGGTTATTGATAAAACCCTTCCGGTTAGGCCTGAAAAGCCTCAAGAACCAGAAGAGGACAACAATGATAGATCTAGTGGCGCCCCATAAAAATTTGAACCGGAACCTCTAGAAAAGCCAGTTGCTCCGTTTCCCCAACGGTTGGTTGAACCAAAACGTCTATCTAACTCCCAGGATATCCTAGAGGTGTTGAAACAAGTGAAAGTCAATATTCCTCTGCTTGATGTTGTAAAACAGATACCTTCATATGCTAAATTTTTAAAGGACTTATGCACTACCAAATGACGGAAAAGTGTTCAAAAGAAGATCTCCTTGACTGAGAAAGTGAGTGCCATCCTAAAACAAGATGTGCCGCAAAAATTCAAAGATCCCGGTTACCCAACCATATCATGCGTAATCGGAAACTATCGAATTGATCACGCACTTCTTGACTTAGGAGCGAGCGTCAATCTGATTCCCTATTCGGTATACCAACAGTTAGGTTTGGGTGAATTAAAACCCACTCGAACCACACTACAACTTTCTGATCATTCTGTTCATATACCAAGAGGGATCATCGAGGATGTTGGTCCAGGTGGATAGATTCTACTACCCTGTTGATTTTATCATCTTGGACACTGAACCCATCAATAACACAAGCACTCAGATTCCCGTCATTCTTAGTCGCCCATTCCTGTCTACTTCAAATGCAATTATCAATTGCAGGAATGGTGTCATGACTATGTCCTTTGGAAATTTGACATTGGAATCGAATATCTTTTTCAATAACGGCAGCAACTCAGAGGATGATGACGATTTCCACGATGTTAACATGATTGATTCTTTTGTGGAAGATAGAACACCTTTCACCTTATCCTCTGATCCTCTAGAGACGTGCCTGGCCCACTCCCATGATCTTGATGATGATATAATTAGGGAGACGTGTGTCATGCTTGATACTGCACCGGTACTTGAAGTTAACCGGTGGAGGCCACACATTGAAGAATTGCCTCAAACTTATGTAGTGCCTCTACCGTCTAACCTCAAACCACCGAAGCTTGACCTAAAACCTTTGCCCTCTGATTTAAAATATGTCTATTTAAGTCAAGATGAGACATACCCGGTGGTGATCTCTGCCCACCTGGAGAAAGAACAGGAGAGTATGCTGATATCTACTCTCATTGAGCATAAGGGAGCTCTTGGATGGATGATAGTGGACCTCAAGGGAATTAACCCATCGATTTGTACTCACCGTATATATCTTGAGGACAATGCAAAGGCTGTTCGGCAATCACAACGTAGATTAAATCCAAACATGAAGGAAGTGGTTAAGGCTAAGGTTCTCAAACTATTGGATGTAGGGATCATATACCCCATATCCGATAGTCAATGGGTGAGTCCAACTCAGGTGGTTCCTAAGAAGTCCGGGATCACCATCGTAGCCAATGCCAATAATGAACTCGTGCCGACTAGAGTTATCACTGGTTGGAGAATGTGCATTGACTATAGAAAGCTGAATACCGTCACAAGGAAAGACCACTTTCCTTTGCCCTTCATTGATCAAATCCTGGAAAGGCTAGCTGGTCATTCCTATTATTGTTTCCTTGACGGGTATTCAGGTTATAATCAGATTGAAATCACCCCTGAGGATCAGGAAAAGATCACATTTACATGTCCCTATGGCACCTTTGCTTACAGAAGGATGCCATTCGGGTTATGTAATGCCCCTGCCGCCTTTCAGCGATGCATGACGAGTATCTTTTCTGACATGGTGGGGAAATATCTAGAAGTCTTCATGGACGATTTCTCTATTTTTGGTTCATCTTTCAGCGAATGCTTAGCAAGTCTTAAATGTGTGCTGAAAAGATGTGAAGAAAAAAATTTGGTACTTAACTGGGAGAAGTGCCATTTTATGGTTCAAAAGGGAATTGTCCTTGGGCATATCATCTCGTCCAAAGGAATCGAAGTAGATAAGGCAAAAATCGATCTTATCTCTAACCTACCTCCACCCAAGAACATCAGAGATGTGCGATCCTTCTTAGGACACGCAGGCTTTTACAGACGATTCATAAAGGACTTTAGTCTCCTCTCTCATCCTTTATGTAATCTTCTTCAAAAGGATACACCATACGAGTGGACTGAGCAGTGCCAAGAAACTTTCACTAAGCTTAAGGGCATGTTAACCACTACACCTATCATGCAGCCACCCGACTGGAGTCTTCCTTTTGAACTTATGTACGATACCTCTGATTATGCTCTTGGAGCGGTTCTAGGCCAGAGAAAAGATAAGCGGCCTTACGTTATTCACTACGCAAGTAGGACTCTAAATCCTACCCAAGTGAACTACTCGACTACGGAAAAGGAACTCTTAGTCGTAGTGTTCGCTTTGGACAAATTTAGATCTTACCTGATCGGATCTAAGATCATCATTTACACAGACCATGCGGCACTTAAGTATCTTCTTTCTAAGAATGATTTCAAGCCCCGCTTGATACGATGGATCCTTCTACTTCAAGAATTTGATTTGGAAATTAAAGATAAAAAGGGAGTAGAGAACGTAGTGGCCGATCATCTTTCTCGCCTTAATACCTCTGATTCCCTTGAGGCGACCCATATCAATGACATGTTCCCTGATGAACAACTTTTTAGAGTCTCCCATTCACCTTAGTTCGCTGATATTGCTAATTATCTTGCTACAGGTGCCATACCGACACACTGGACGTCACAAGATAAGAAGAAATTCTTTACCAAGGTGCGTAACTTTTTCTGGGACGATCCATATTTGTTTAAATATTGCCCAGACCAAATCTTAAGGAGATGCGTACCAGACGATGAGCATCAGAGTGTCATCTCCTTCTGTCACTCACAGGCCTGTGGTGGTCACTTTTCTGCTAAAAAGACCACGGCCAAGATTCTACAGTGTGGCTTCTACTGGCCCACTATGTTCAGGGACACTCATGAGTTTTGCAAGGCTTGTGAGCGTTGTCAGAAATTGGGAGCATTGTCTCGTTGAAATATGATGCCCTTGAATTCCATCCTTATTATAGAAGCATTTGATTGTTGGGGCATTGATTTCATGGGACCATTCCCCCAATCATTTGAAAATCTGTATATTTTGCTCGCCGTAGACTATGTCACTAAATGGGTCGAAGCAATTCCGTGCCGCAAAAATGACCATCGCACGGTCATTAAATTTTTGAAAGAAAATATCCTGTCGCGGTTCCGAACACCTCGAGCCATCATTAGTGATGGGGGCTCACACTTCTGCAATAGACCATTTGAGAGTTTAATGAAGAAATACGGTATCTCGCATAAGGTGAGTACCCCATACCATCCACAAACAAGTGGACAAGCTGAGATTTCCAATAGAGAGATCAAACATATCCTAGAGAAAACGGTTAACCCTGATCGTAAGGACTGGTCAATCCGATTGACCGATGCCTTATGGGCGTACCGTACTGCTTTCAAAACTCCTATTGGAACATCTCCCTTTAGACTTGTCTATGAGAAAGCCTGTCACTTGCCTGTGGAATTGGAACATAAAGCATACTGGGCGATCAAAAATCGGAATTTCAATCTGGACAACACTGGCTCGCTACGCAAACTTCAATTGAATGAACTTGAAAAAATCCGGAACGATGCATATGAGAACTCGAGAATTTACAAGGACAGGATGAAGGCGTTTCATGATCAACATATTCTACGAAAATCATTCACACCTGGTCAGAAAGTCCTCTTGTATGACTCTCGACTACATCTCTTTCTGGCTAATTTTCGATCTCGTTGGACCGGCCCTTACATTGTTGTCACTGCTTATCCTCATGGGGTCGTCGAGATAAGAGATCCCGACAATGACAAGAAGTTTAAACTAAATGGACATCGATTAAAGCCATTTGTTGAGACATTTGATTCAGAGGACATGTCCATGCCTCTGATTGGTCCTGTTTACCAGGACTGATCTCCTAGTCTGATGGAGGTATAGGTAGGTTTATCGCTTTCATAGGTTTATGATAGTCGCTTTCATAGGTTAGTTAGTTCAATGTTTGTGGGTAACATTACTGCAAACCCTCACGAGACTACAACTCGTCCACTAGGGATAACCTAGGGGTTTAAAGGCTTGTTGCATACGCTAAATGCAATCGAGAGCACCGGCGAAAGTGGTATAGGTAGGATTTTATTTTCGTTATTTTTGTTCTGCTTTCTCTCTCATGCTGACAAGCTTCCATGCCGTGATCTATTGAAAACTCTCTTGATTCGTTATTCAAGTACTATCTTCCCATCACTTCTCATTTACTTTCGTTGTCCCATGTGCATTGCATGGTTATATCTTTTACATTGAGGATAATGTAGATTTTAGGTTGGGG
Organism: Magnolia kwangsiensis; assembly: GCA_037074715.1. Classification (NCBI taxonomy): domain Eukaryota; kingdom Viridiplantae; phylum Streptophyta; class Magnoliopsida; order Magnoliales; family Magnoliaceae; genus Magnolia; species Magnolia kwangsiensis. Next base: position 59,510,649 of record CM073579.1, read on the forward strand.
GTGGGAGATTAGGTTTCCTAATCAGTATTTTCTTGGTCTTGAGCAAAAATTGTGAAATTGTGAAATTTTTTTAAAAAAAATTTCTGAAAATTTCTACAAATTCGAAGTGATTTTGACAGATATCCCTAATTTAGATTTTCAACGTACATAATGGTGGATTTATGACTCTTGGATTTAGCTACTTGATAGATTCCACAGTTGAGTTTGAATTATCAATCCATGATTAGAGATTTTAAACATTGATTGAGTCATGGCTTCACATGTCACATCTCGCTTTCACATTAAGGTTTCAATTTGATATTGAATGGTTAATTTGGTAATCACTAAGCATGAAAGGAACCAGCCTGAAATATCTTGCCATCAGGGTATAAAAATTGAACAGGTTGGGCAATTAATCTTCACCATGGGTTTGCTCCCTACAGGTGAAGGTTTGATTCCCCAAGATTAAACATTCAAAAAAAAAATTTATTAGGTAATTGGTCTTTTGCCATAGGTTTGCTCCCTATTGGTAAGGATTTGATTCCTCTTTTTGGCATGACTATTAATGAAAAAATAAAAAGTTGAAAAGATCAAAATATGAAATTTATGAGGCAAGTTTGGTTATCATGAATTCTCTTGCTGGTTACCAATGAGATCCGGAAATAACAAATTCAATCTTAATGTGATTAGCTGAGATTACACTATACATCCATGGATCTCAATGTTTAAAATTTTTCTAATTGATGGATTAATGCTTTACACTTGATTATGAAGTCTACGGTGCGCTTGAGCTCAGGAGAAATCAATTTCTAACATTCATGGATATTAAATTTCTTGTATTTTGTTCAAAATCTCACTCGATTTCATAGAAAGTTCTCCTATAATTCTCAACTTATTTTTAGCATATTTTGCTCGGGACTAGCAAAATGCTAGTTGGGGGTTGTGTTGAGGGTCAAATATTACATATTAGACCTTAGATATTATCTGAATTTACGAATATAATGCTATCTAATGGCTTGTTTTCTCATTCTTGTGTTGCAAGGTGATTTTATGAGCATGGATGGAAAAAGGACGTTAAAAGTTGAGATTTAACGATCTGATGACGCCAAAGGCAAGGGACACACTCCAAGGGACCAAGATTGACAAATATACACGGTCAGAAATCTGAGAAAAGTAAGAAATTGAAGCTCAAGTGGCCTGAAGGACGTCCAGAATGCAAGATCACGAGGTTCCCACCATCCGTTCGGCTCGAAACTTCATACGTCGCCTGAGGACCATAAATTAACCGTACACGTCAAATTTCAGCCGTTAGATCTCTCTAGAAGTTGCCCAACTGTCAAATCAGCCCATAAATTCTCAATTTTGGGGCCCACCTGCTATTCGGATATGCTTTAAAATCGATCTGAACGACTTAAATGAGATGAGAAAAGAGATGGACGGAGCAGATTTCTCATATACATCACTGTTGGACCCACCTGTACATTGCACGTGTACAGCGAGGGTACTCTAGCCGTGCATGGCAAGTGTCAGAGACGGCTTGACCGTCTCTGACCGAAAGAAAGGAAAAAAAAAAAAAAAAAAAAATTTCTTACGCACCACGTCAGCGCACAGACGGCCAGCGTCCGTTTTGCGGATGGTAGTGGGCCCCACCCATTGCTCGTATGGCCGATCTGATCCGTCCACCGTGTAGAGGGCTTCGAGAACTACAAAACCATGCTAACCTTGTGCACCCATGCATGCACACGTGTGAGATACAGAGGCCACAAAAGGGCTGCTCGGTAACGTTCAAAACTGATTCTTTTGTGATTTCTTCTCTGGGCCACGTCAATGGACGTTCAAAACCACCCATTCTTGACTAAAATTTTGTTCTGAATCCAATGGATGGGGTAGATTTTCCAGAAAATGCTTCTGTGGGGCCCACCGACCACAACAGCGAAATGGTGCGAAAGGTTTCGCACATCCGCGAAAACTGACTTTTTCGGACAGTTTTGGCCCACCATCTTTGATCATATGGTAGATCTGAACCATCTATCATGTAGAGGACCCAAGAAAGCACTAAGGGACGGTGTTTCTTTGAAATTTGAGCGAGGAAAGTGGCGTGTTTCATGGTACCGAACTTGGCTGCGAAAATTGCACTCCGTGTCCTGCTACAACTCTGTCACTGACTCCAGCCTTCCAGCAGCTATAAAAGGAGGTTTTTGAACATGGGGAGCATTCATTCAAGGTCTTGGGAGGAAGAACAGAGGGCTCGAGCTTGGGTTTCAACGTGGGCAGAGGAGAGAGAGAGGAGCTTAATTTTTTCTTTTCTTTTCCTTTTCTTTTTCTCTTTATTTATTTGGATTGAGCCCATCCATGGCAGGCTAAATCCTCCTAGCTAGGGCTAAGAGGTGAAGCTTGTAGTGAGATGGGAGATTTAATTTTATTTAAATTTTAATGCATGAATTGACGTTGATTTTAGTTAATTAATATGGGAATGTTTTAGGTTTTTAATGGTCTGTTGTGACTGAAATTACAATGGGTCTGCAATGACTTTGAATATTTCCATTCTCTTTAATGTTTATGATGTCAAGAAGCTCTGTTGTTTACCATAGTCTCCTGGGCATGGTCGGATGACGGTACCCTTCCTAACTTACATACATGTGATTGGGTGGTAATTAGTTTGATTCTGTTGTTTGCCATAGTCTTTGGGCATGGTTTGGTGATGGAATCCATTCTAATTTATCTTCCTTTCATCTCTTTGAAAACTAGATCAACGACAGTTCAGTAATTTTCATGATTTTTGATGCAAGCATAAGTTCTCCCTGATCTTTACAAGTGGATCCTCTGAATCCCTAGTTCCTATCTCTGATTTTTTTTCTAAGATTTAGATTAATTATTCTACAAGTATTCCACCATTGCTAATTGATTTAGAATTCATCTTAGCCTAGTTCTAGTTCTATTTAATTTTAGATAACGTACAAGTTTCAGTCCCTTGGGATTCGACCTCGGTCTTACCGAGTTATTACTACATCACAACCCTGCACTTGGGGAGTGAACAACAGCCCTGATGTTGGTAGGGCATACAATATCATGTCACACAGATACAAGATGCATGAATCACACTGTCCAGTCATGTAGCAATCCTAGGCGTACCACGCGCTCATGTGGTCAACTCCTATCAGTGGGTCCCATAAACAATCTGCCCAATGGCATATGCTATGATCAGTCACTCCTCATATTAAGCATACATATGATGCGTATGGGAATGAATCATAGAGTTATACTAAGCATGTTATATGGTGATGAACTATTTTCATAACGAAGATGGGCCTAGATGGCCTACACGCAACAAGTATGGGCCTAATAATGGGCCCTAGGGAGAGTTACAATGTGAATATTTAACCATCATTGCTTTTACAATGTTGACGTCAAACCATCATTGCTCCCAAGGCATGGCCTGCCATAAACACCATTACATACATCATGGTGGAATCACACATCGCAATGGACCTCAATACATCACATTCAGCCCCACACAAAGGCCTCACATACTTCTCATTGGGCCTCACTCATGGTCCTTATGTACATCGCATTGGGCCTCAACCCATGGGGCTCCAATACATCACAATGGGCCTCATATACATCAAGTGAGCCACATCACATGGGCCACACCAATGGGCCTCATATACATCAAGTGGGTCGTATTAATGGGCCGCACCAATATGCCTCATATACATCAAGTGGGCCGAATCAATGGGCCGCACCAATGGGCCTCATATAGATCAAGTGGGCCACATTAATAGGCCGCACCAATGGGCTCATATACATCAAGTGAGCTACATCAATGGGCCGTGCCAATGGGCCTCATATACTTTAAGTGGGCCACATTAATGGGTCACGTCATCTACACCATTCATCTATTTTAAGAGGTTATTTTAGAGCATTACCTAAATGAATCATAACGGAAGATCATCTGGACCATGCCACTAATAACAGTGGAGATAATGATTTCCACCCTTCAAATTACCAAGGCCCACCATAACGTTTATTTTCCATCCAACCTATTCATACGGTCACAAAGACTTGAATCAAGAGGAAAACCAAATATCATTTTGATCCAGAACTTTTATGATCACTAAAGGATTTCAATGGTAGGCGTTCAATTCTCCACTGTTTTTTGTAGTGTGGTCCACCTGATAGATATGCCTCATTTTTAGTCTTAGGCCTTAAGACGATCTCGGAAAGTGGATGGACGGTTAGATGTAACACAAACCTCATGATCCGGCCCACACAGCGATGGATGGTGTGGACACAAAATACATACATCAATGTGGGGCCCACGGAACTTGCTGACGTCATCAACAGTTATATTGTTGGTGTGGATGGATGGACGGTTTGCGTACATACGGGACCCATAGAACTCGCTGGCGTCCTTGCAAATAGATGGCGTGAATGAAACATGTACATCAGGGTAGGTCCTGATCTGGATGGTATAAATGAAACATACACATCAAGGGCCCCACATCTAAATGGACAGTCTAGATTTAAAACATATCAATGGTGGGTCCCATAGAATTTGGTGACATCACTATAACAGCTATATAGCTAGTGTGTGGTAGTCCAGCCAATCCACTTCCAAAAAGGTGGGTCCCACGTGGGGCCCACCATGTACATATGATAATTATATAATATAATATAATATTATTACTATTATTTTATTATTTTTATTTTTTTGAGAACTCCAGCATCCAGCGTCCAATTAGATGGACGGCTGGATAAAATGCATACATTAAGGTGGCCCACCGTCCAAGCAATGGACGATGTAGATTCACACGTACATCATGGGGGCCACGGACGGCCTGGATAAAATACATTAATCAGGTGCGTCCACACGCGTGGCCCATGAGCAGGTTGTACGAAGCCGATATTTGTATTATCCCTTCATCAAGGTCTACCCAAACGGGCAGCATTACTGTTGCTGGACGGTTAGCAAGGTTACCATGCTTAGTGGATGGTCTGGATCAGGTGGGCCACACGCGATCACAAAAGAGAGTGAAAGAAACGGTGTGATGATGGGGCCCCGCTACTATGGGGCCCTCTAATACATACATCAAGACGGGTCCCAAATGGGATCCATACCATCAATCGGTAGGCCTCACTTGGTCCATCACAAAAAATGAAATCTAATCTTACAAACACCCACCTATATCACTCCTTTAGCTCTTTGGACTCCTTGGCTCCTAAGCTTGCTCTTTAAGGGTGGATGATAAAGTTTGGATAGTGGAGATGAGAGTTTTTAGGGTAGGGAAGTTGCCACACCTAGCTTCTCCATGGGAGGCTTGGACGATTGGTCTCTTAGTTACTTAAGAAATGGTTTGAGAGAGAGAGAGAGAGGTGATGTAAGAGTGAGTGATGGGTGATGAGTGTAAGAAAAGGATAGGTGGAGAGAGAGAGAAAGAGTTGACTCTAGGAATGGGAGAGAGATGGTAGGGTATGGGTTGCTTGTACTTGTGATAGAATGTGTACTTGATTGATTGATGTGATGGGTTGTAGAGATTCTCTTGAGATTTGTAACACGTGGCATTTTCTTCAACATAAACACGGGTCCACAACTCTTGGCCTGGGTATCGCATCGGCACTCAAGACGCTACGTTGGAACCGCTGCAATGGCGCGGTCGCTAGGGTACAAGTCTTGGGTCGAGCTAACTCGGGTTGACAGGGTGTGACTCAGGGTCATGCGCAAATGCTATATACGCATCGCGAGTCGTCGGAATTCGACCGGGACCGCGTGATCCTAAGGAATAGTATGGACTATGATATGAGTCTTATAGTTTCGATGTTGTGAACCCTTCATTAGCTGAGGCCTTTTTTAGTGATCCAAACTGGATGATATACTTATGCCTCTTTTCACCAATTCAGTAAGTTCATGTTTAATAATTAGGCCTCTATTCATTAATACAACATTTAATATAATTGAGGTTATTTTTAGTGATCTAAACCCTTCATTTGATTGGATTTAGATCAGTTTGATATATTAAGGCCTATGTTTACCTATCTTATCACTTGATGCTATATACTCCTTGTTGGATTACACGAGCATAGAAAAATTATAGAGGATGAGGTATCTCTTCTTAGAATTGTGCTCAGTTTCAACAATCCAAAGTAGTTACATAATTGACTAGTATTTAGTGATCCAAACTGTTAATAAGGTAGAGTTTGTTTCCAATAATATGAACCATTCATATGATTTGATGTGTTTCCAATAATATGAACCATCATCATCATCTAATACTTATCCCAACTAATTGGATTTGGCTAGATGAATCCTTTTCTCACCATTCCACTACCAAGTGCCATTTCAATTGATCCAATCCATTCATGTGGCTAGCTGGTATTAACTGACCCAAATCTTTAATATGATTGGGGTTGTTTTTTGTGATCCAAACCTTTCATATGATTAGAGCCACTTTTAGTAAGTTGAACAAATTGAGATACTAAATTACATGTTCAATAATTAAACCTATTGATGTTTTGTAGTGGTAATTAGATGCAAAATGCACCAAAAATCACTAGGGTAGAGGAATCTAGATGTTGAATATTGGATGTCATACTATTGATATGTTTAAGTACATATTTAATGATCCAATTAGTTAGAGGTGATTTGTCCCTTGGGGGATGTACATGATGAGTTTTTTTTTTTTTTTTTCCTTTTCTTTTTAGAGACATTGATACAAGAGCTGACTACAATGGGTCCTTTTTTTGTGATCCAAAATTGCGTCAAGCAAAACATGTTAGTGGATCTGAACTGTTCATATGAGTTGGTTGTTTCGGTGATCCTGATACTTCTTATGATTTGAGCTGTTTTTAGTGATCCCAACTCATCTTATGATTAAGGCCATTTTTGGTGACCAAGCTAATAAATTTATGAAGTTGATCCATGTCGTTCATATGATGAGGTTGGTTGGTTCTTAATGATCTACACTATTAACACTTCAAGGCCTTATCAATTTTGTAAACCATTCGAATGATTGCACCTATTTTCTATTATCCAAACCATTGATAAGATTGTTTCGTTTCAAACCATCAATATAATGAGGAATGTGCTTAGCAAATCGATTAGTGCATTGCATGCCATAAAAGACATTTGTGATTCAAGAAGTTCTAATGGTCGGGCTCGTTTTCAGTGACAAAAGCCTTTGATTTGCCTGAGCCATTTTAAGTGATCCTAGCCATCCATATGTGTGGTTTGTTTTGAATGACCCATACCTTTTGGGTTGGAGGAATATAACATTGCAATTTTGTATGCCAATTGTAACACCTTGTCCATTCCTTACCACTTTCTATGCCTATGTGCACGATGATCGACGCCCTTGGCCAGATCTAGACTATTCGTGCATAATGCACGCCCGACTGACCAGATCTCTAAGGCTTCGAAACTGATTTCATACCCATCGCCGCGATCGTGTTAGTAAGATACGCTGTGAAGAATTGTTAGTATATCATGTGCGCATGGCGCCATGTACTCCATTCCACATATGTGCACAACACATGCCATATACACATGTACATGCTACAAATGGGTGAGAGAATCTCTACTCATGTGTGTGATGTCACCCTCCCACGCCATCCCTCTCTCATGTGCTCCCCAAAGTCAACTCTTTTCCATAACCATACCCTATGCATGATGTCATCACACCATGCCATCCCATGTCCCTTTAATCCATCATTAATTATTGAACATGAATTAATTGCCATAATCCTAGTTTAAGCTAACCAAGATCACATTAATTGAATCTAACCACATTTTAACAATTTCTCTACATATATCCCTTCAATCCTTAACATTTCACCATTTTTCTACACAAAGAGTGAGAGAGAGGAATGATCTTGGTGGGCCATCAACTCCATCAATCCCATCTTAGCCATCCATCTAATCCATCAAGGTGAGTACACCCCCTCCACTCTTATAGTTTGTTTCCTTTTTTATTATTTGGATGATTAATAGCGGTGATGATTTAATGATAAAGATATGATTAATGGTGTGGATGTGTAGGAGAATATATAAAAAGATGATTAATAGTGGTGATGATAATGATGTGCTCAATGGTGTGGTTGCATAGGAGAATACAATACACACACACACATACATACATACATAATAATAAAAATAAATTATTAGTCTTTATGTGGGACCCATTGATAGTGGGCCCCACCAGAATATTTTGTATGCCATCCAAACTGCCTAAAATGTGGCCCATTGGGAGGACCACAGACTCACACTTGCACACACACCACATTAAAAATAAAATAAAATAAAATAAAATTAAAGGGGAGAAGACATTGAATGCTGCTAGCGTCCAGTGGATGCTACAACAAGCAGCGTCCAATTGCTTGTTTAAGGGGGTAGGGGCTATGGGTCCATAACGGGCCCCACCCATGATGTATATATTTAATCCACGCCATCCATCCAATTTTCTAGCTCATTTTAGGCGTTGAGACGAAAAACAAAGCCAATTTAAATCTCTGGTAGCCACACCATCAAAAAAACTATTTTAATAGTGATAAACTATTAGGGCCTGCTATGATGTTTCTGTACGTCAAAAAATGTTGACTATTGGGCTTGTTAGATCTGTCCCGGGCCATTGAATCCCATAGATGGAGTGGGTTGTCATGATGTGGGCCCCACCTATGAAATATCATATGAAAATAAAAAAAAAATAATAATAAGCAAGGGGGTGACGCTGTTACTGCCAGGGTCCAGAGGACACTGCAACAAGTAGCGTCCTAGCACCCCAATAGGTAGGGGACAGTGGGTCCCACTACTGGTCCCACCGTGATGTATGTTGGGCATCTACACTGTGCATTTGATGGGTCCCCTTTAAAAATTAGGATACCCTAAAAATAAGTCGTACACGGAACTCAGGTGGCCCACACTAAAAAAATAATAATAAAATAGGAAGCTAGATAAATCAACGATATTTGTGGGTCTGATCATGAGGATGTATTATGTAACGTCTTAGAAAAATCTGTACATAGACCTGAGTATCATCTTTCACAGAAATCATTTAGAACCAAATCCTTTAGAAATTTAACGTGAATTAACTAGCGATAAACTAGATTACTTGTGAATTTAGCACCAACCACTTTAAATTCGTTCGATAAGACCCAAAACCTATAGAATTGTTAACGCTACATTACCCTGAAATCTAGGATCCAACTCTAAACCCAGTTACTCTCGAGAACATTCAAAAACTACGTATCGGACCTGGACCGCACGTCGAAAGTCTGATAGTGATGAACTTATACATTTATGACCGCCTAGTTGGACTTGACTATCACCTCAAAAATCAAGCCCAAACAATGTCTTGAGACCATTTTCTTGAGTTTGGAGTGAAGAGTGTGAGAAAGTGAAGATTTTTAAGAAATTAAATGTGAATTTAAGTAATCTGAGTCGTGTCACTTGTGCGTCATTTATAAGCATTCTAACCCTTGGTTTTTGACCCAAATTCACCCTCGGATCAGGGAAGGTGGCCCACACATGCCTACATACTTGTGGCCCTGATCGAGTTTCGGTGACTGTTGAACTGAAGCTGGTCCTACACGGTCGATCTGAAAATCTGATCAGACTGAAAACTTAACTTGCTTAACATCTAATATTAGTGAGCTTAAGTCCGACCGTATTTAGTAAAAGGACCTCCAGAAGTGTTCCGTTGGATAAAAAAGAGCCCGATTTGGTTATAACCTAAGTATACCTTGGCCGTAGGGCTATTTCCATCGATTTTGAGCTTTTATAAGGGCCTTAAACCCTCTCTCATATATCCCATATGAATTTCCAACCCTAGCTAATATAAGAGAGAGAAAGTGAGTGTGAAGTTGGTGTTTCATCTTGGAATTCTTTCCAGTTCCTCTACGCATCAATCCATCGTATCTGAATCGTTATTCCGGCGATTCTAATTCCATTTTTGGGTAAGTCAATCAAACCCTAACCTGTTTTAGAGCTTAGGATAGTTTAAGGGTTGTTATAGCTAATTTATTTCATGTCTTAGGTTACCTATCCGCCGTTGACGAAGACTTATTGTCTAAATCACATTCGTATCGCGTTTTCTGGCTAAGGTGCGGACTATATACGTTTAGGTTATGGTTTTCAAGACTTTCAATGTCAGATAATGATTTATTCTTAATGTGAACGCTATTACACATGTTAAATGCGCTATCTGTTTTGACTTGCGTATATGTATAACCTATTCTATAAATAGAGCATTTCATGTATATGTTAGAATGTCTGTACGCGTATGAAATTTGATGTTGTGATTGCCATGATTTATTGTCATTAGTACATGATTGTTATGTATGCGACAACTCCTTGACGAAAGGATTTGCCCTAATATGCGATATGGTCGACATACGTAATGTATGTTGAATAGTGTAGTCTAAATGTTTGTATAAATGTCTGAATGAGTTAGTATTCAGTAAAGTGATATTTTTAAGGTTGTTGAGATATGAATCTCAATTACCTTACTTATGAGTATGATTTCTTCCATGAATTGTTTAGCCTATTTGATTCATATTAACTGTGTGTATGATTTGCTTCATGTACTGTATTTATGTTTAAGTTATATTTCATAATATGTTTATTTGAAAGTAGAATATGAATCAAATGTCTATTTTTGAGCTTGTACGTGATTGGCACTATATTACAATCCAAGTAGTCGGTAACAGCCTTTAAACTGGTGGTTGAGGTTGTTTTCACCACGTAGGATGTGTTCAAAGAATGCGAGCTGTACTTGGGATGTTCGACAGTGGTTAGGCCACACGGAGTGTTTATGCATTCCATGTCGATCAACTCAATGTGCGCTTGTCCTAATTGAGCTCGTCAAATAACCCGATTGACCGATGTATGTTCACCATGTGTAATGTCCTAAAAATCAGGGGTCATGTAGAAAACCAACACCCGAGTTCCAAAACATCACTTATGCAACATAAATTGTAACATCCCAAAAATCGGGGGGTCGAGCAAAAACCCAACTCTCGAGTTCCAAAATATTATTTATGCAACATAGATATGTATGATTGAATGTTGTCTGTGATAATGTATTAAACATGAGTGAGATTAAGCTAAACAGCATATCACGCTCCAGAGACGGTTAAATTTACAAGCGGAAGACTGTGATAGTATGTATAACATATATAAACTGTTGTATGTCTCCAGAGTGTGAATATGTTACTAGGTTATATACATACATGTATACTCCAAAAGTAAACCAAAAGGATATACATGAGTGTTCTAAAAACATAAAATGACAAGTGTCAAGGTATCTAATCAACCTCCCTGTAATCCCGTCAATCAGATCACGCATAAAGGAGAAATCCTCCTCATCATCATCAAATCCAGCTCTGCCTCACGGGCCGCGCCATAATCTGCAATCACAAAAAGGGACTGGTGGGTGTCCGAAAACACCATCCCGTAACGTGGGAGTGAGTGATCAACTCAGTGGGATAAGAGAGCAGAGATTAACATGTTATCAAATCAATCATGCGATAATAGTAAAGCAGTAAATCAAACATTCCTAATACTGTTATTAATACAATATGACATGACGTGATGTATGCCCTCACCGACGATCTCCCTCATACGGCACCATCTTACGACCGCGGCATGCCACACTCCCTTAAGTGCTCCACATCTTCCACGCACATGCAATGTAATGGTGATATGATTTCTGAGTTGTTATTAGTCCATTCAAACAACAGGATTGGGAAACTAAGGTACTTCCCTTGTATCAATCCCAACATAGATCCTGTCTAGGGTTGTCACTCCTAGTAATCTCATACGATGTATATTTTGTAGGTCGCTGCAAGGACTGCCAGGGCTGTTGCATGCACTCGTTGCTCCGCTCCCCCATCACCTTATCAATACAGGCCTACTGTACTCTACTGCTACTGAAGGGTCGTCGCCTCCCGTAGACTCAGAATACGCTCGCGGTCACTACAAAGGGCTGCCAGGGCTGTTGCACGCACTCGTTGCTCCGCTCCCCCATCACCTTATCAATGTAGGCCGACAGCAAAAATATAGTGTCCCATACCACCATAATCTGCTCACGAGACTAGGTGCTCACTGGTCACTACGGGGAGGTTTGTGGCCCCAGCGTAGGCCGACAGCTCGACCACGGTGTCCCATACCACCATGCCCGGCTCATGAGTCTTCGTGGATCAAGGTACCATGGTTGATAGGGTTTACAATGGTAAGTTCAGTATCCTAGGTTCAAGCAGTTATGACTCATACAGGGTGAACATATAACGGCCAGTCGGGTTACTTGACGGGCTCGACTAGTACGATCGCATCTCAAGTCGAACGACATGAAGTGCGTAAAACACTTCGTGTGGCCTAACCACTGCCGCCAACTCCAAAACACGGCTCGCGTTCATCGACGCGTCGTTCGTGGCAAAGATAGGCCAACCACGAATTTACTCAGTTACCGACTGCCTGGACTAGGTATAGTCCCAAACACATGGAATCACATCAACAAATCATGTGAGAGTATTGGAAATGAAATACAACCATGTGAGCATGTTAACACATGTTGTATCGTACAACTTAAGTAAATCATCTGACACATGCCTTTCATACATATAATGAAATTATGCATATCGCCAACATATAGGAAATCAGTTCCATCAGCATATTAATTGAGAATTCAATCTCAAACTAAATCATAATGAAATCATCAAGCACATGTTATAACATACAACTTAAGTGAATCATCAAGCACATGCATTTCATTCATATAATGAAATCATGCATATGGCTAACATGTAGGGAATCATTTACATTAGCATATTGATTGAGAAATCAATCTCAAACTAATTCATAACACCATTTAATTCAATACATACTAATACAAGTATTTATACAAACACTTACACTACGCACTTAAGTCTACATATAGTATGTCGACCCGAAGTGCGCATTTAGGCAAATCTCTTCGCCAAACTAATTATGCACGCATTCTTAGTATTCTAATGCGACAAGAAGCCATGTTAATCACATTAGCAAATTATGGATGAAAACAGTACTTCCTACAAATGACTAAAATGCCCTAAATCTCATATTCTTCGTCGGTTTACGAAACAGGAAACGGACAGCATGTTGTACATGTCAAACGGCGTTGCTGTCGATAATCTACTATTAAAAGACATTGAAAGCGTTGAAAACAGTCAATCAAAGCGTCTAAAATCCGCACCTTTCACTTTGTATATATATCGTTTCGAATGGAGCGTATACGCTTCGTCTACGGCGAATAGAGAACCTGTTTTACAACATACATCAGCTATCTAGCTACGTAAATGAAGAAACACTAAATCAGCAACTTCTAGGGTATTTTTTTACCTGAAAACGTGGAGGAATCACCGGCCAGGTGATTGAAGTATGTTGCTAAAGTACGTGCAACAGGCGGCACAACGGCAGGAAAATTCTCCCCTAATCTCTCTCACAAACTCTCACCTTTTCTCTCTCCCAATCTAGGGTTTCTCTCAAATTCGAATGGGAGAGAGGAGTGAGGGTTTCAACCCCTTTTATAAGCTTAAAAATGCCCAAAACAGGCTCAGGAACAAAGTTTACTTAGGGCATATCCAATTCGGGGCTGTTTCGGTCTAAAAGAGCATTTCTGGAGGTCCCCTGGCCGAACGCGGTCGGACTTAAGCTCATGCATACTGGATCTAGCATACATCAAGTTTTCAGTCCGGCAGGGTTCGCAGATCGCACGTGACGGTCCAGTTTCAGTTCAGTGGTCACCGCACGTAGATCAGGTCTGCAAGTCTCATGATATGAAATAGAAATTTTTTCTGATCCGAGGGTGTAATTTGGCTGCATTCTGACGGTCAGAGCGTTTAATACTGACATGTCAAGTCATGTGCCAGATTTGAATTTCAAATTCCAAATCTGTCCCTATTCTTACTCTCTTCAGTCCAGGCTCAATGAAATAGCCTGCGAATGTCAGTTGGACTTGATTTTTTAAATGATTGTCAAGTCCAGCAAGGCGGTCCTAACGGTCTAAGATAGGAGGTATCGGACTTTCGACGCGCGGTCTAGATCCAATACAAAGTTTCAAAGTGGTCCAGAGAACAAACCTGCTTAGAGTTTGATCCGAGGTTATAGAGTATTATAGAGTCATTGGTTCTACTCGATTTGGGTCTTGTAGAACGTATTTAAAGCGATCAGGGAGTATTTTCCAGCTACTCTAGCATTGCGCTAGCTAACTTATGCTTAGTTTCTAAATGAATTAATCCTAAGTGATTTCTTTGGCTATGGAATTGGGTTCTAAGCGATTTTCCAGGCATTTTAATTAACCCATTGCCTAAGGACGTTTAATCCCAGGTTGCCCAAAATTCGGGGTGTTACATAAATGCTTATGATTGAATGTTGTCTATGTTGGTGTATTAAACATGAGTGGGATTAAGCCAAAATAGCATATCATACTACAGAGATAGTTAAATTATGCAAGTGGAAGACTGTGATAGTATGTATAACATATATAAACTGTTGTAAGTCTCCACAGTGTGAACATGTTACCAGGTTAAATATATACATGTATACTCCAAAAATGAACAAAAAGAATATACATGAGTGCTCCAAAAGTGTAAAAAAAAGACAAGTGTCATGATATCTAATCAACCTCCGTGTAGTCCCGTCGATCAGAACACGCATATAGGAGAAATCCTCCTCATCATCATGCAAGTCCGGCTCCACTTCACAAGCAACGCCACCATCTGAAACTAAAATAGGGACCGGTTGGTGTGCGCAACACCGTCCCATAACGTGGGAGTGAGTAGCTAACTCAGTGGAATCATAGAGCAAAGGTTAACATGTTATCAAATCAATCAAGTGATAATGATAAAGCAAGCATATCAAACATTCCTAAATACCGTGATTAATACAAGAATGAAATGACATGATGGATGCTCTCACCGACATACTCCCTCATGGGACACCATCTTACGTCGGTGGCATGCTTTCTTTCCTCAGTACTCCACATCTTCCAGGCACATGCAGTGCGATATGAATATGATTACCAAGTTATTATTAGTCCTTTTCATACAGCAGGATTAGGAAACTAAGGTACTTTCCTTATATCATTCCCAACAAGGATCCTGTCTAGGGTCGTCACTCCTTGTAGTCTCATACGATAATATATTTCTAGGTCGCTGCAAGGGCTGCTAGGGCTGTTGCACTGTAACGCCCGTGCAAAATCCATACTTTGGCTCGAGTACCAACTCGACCCGAAATTGTGTAGAATTAATTCTTTTAGAAAATATGACTAAGTTAGCTAGCGCAATGCTGGAGTAGCTGAGAAATAGTCCCTGATCACTTTAAATACGTTCTACAAGACCCAAATCGAGTAGAACCAACGACTCTATAATACTCTATAACCTCGGACCAAACTTTAAGCAGGTTTGTTCTCTGGACCACTTTGAATCTTTGTATTGGATCTAGACCGCGCGTCGAAAGTCCAATACCTCCTATCTTAGACCGTTAGAACCGTCTAGCTGGACTTGACACTCATTCCGAAAATCAAGTCAAACCGATAATCACAGGCTATTTCATTGAGCCTGGAACGAAGAGAGTGCGAATAGGGACAGAATTGGAATTTCAAATTCAAATCTGGCACATGACTTGACGCGTCAGTATTGAGCATTCTGACCGTCAGAATTTAGCCAGATTACACCCTCGGATCAGGAGAAATCTCTATTTTATATCATGAGACTTTCAGCCCTGATGTACGTGCGGTGACCGCTGAACTGAAACTGGTCCGCCACGTGCGATCTGCGAACCCTGCCGGACTGAAAACTTACTACGTGCTAGATCTGGTACGCAAGAGCTTAAGTCCGATCGCATTCGACCAGGGGACCATCAGAAAGCATCTTTTGGACCGAAACAGCCCCGAATTGGATATGCACTAAGTAAACTTTGTATCGGAGCCTGTTTTCGTCGTTTTTAAGCTTATAAAAGGGGTTGAAACCCTCACTCCTCTCTCCCATCCGAAATTGTAAGAAACCCTAGATTGGGAGAGAAAAGGTGAGAGTTTGTGAGAGAGAGTGGGATAGATTTCTCCAGCCTTCGAGCCGCCTGTTGCTAGTGCCTAAGCAACCCTTCCTGATCACCAAGCCAGTGATTCTTCCACGTTTTCAGGTAATAACTAACCCTAGAAGTTGCTGATTTGGGGATCACTAAGATTCATAGCTTTTTAACCAATAGATCTTGTAAAACAGAATCTCCTACTACCGTAGACGAAGCGTATACGCTCCTTTTGAATTCACGAGTCTACAAGAGACTAGGTGAGGGATTTTAGGCGCTTTGATTGACGGTTTCCAACGCTTTCAATGTCTTTTAATAGTAGATTATCGACAACATCGCCGTTTGACATGTACAACATGCTCTCCGTTTCTTGTTTCGTAAATTAACGAAGAATATGAGATTTAGGGCATTTTAGTCATTTGTAGGAAGTATTGATTACATTCATATTTTGCTGATGTGATTGACATGGTTTGTTGTCACATTAGAAAGTTAGGAATGCATGCATAATTAGTTTGGCAAAGAGATTCACCTAATTGCACACTTCGGGTCGACATACTATATGTAGACTTAAGTGTGTAGTGTATGTGTTTGTATAAATGCTTGTATTAGTATGTATTAAATTAAATGATGTTATGAGATAGTTTGAGATTGATTTCTCAATTAATATGCTGACCTAAATGATTTCCTACATGTTGACTATATGCATGATTTCCTTACATGCATAAAATATATGAGCTTGAAGATTTGCCTAAGTTGAATGTTATAACATGTGTTAACATGCTCACATGATTGTATTTCAATTCCAATATTCCTATATAAATTGCTAATGTGATTCCATAATTGTTTGGGACTATACTTAGTCCAGGCAGTCGGTAACTGAGCGAATTCATGGCTGGCTGGTCTTAGCCACGAACGACGCGTCGATGAACGCGAGTCATGTTTGGAGTTGGCGGCAATGGTTAGGCCACGCGAAGTGTTTTATGCACTTCATGTCGTTCGACTTGAGATGCGATCGTGCTAGTCGAGCCCGTCAAGTAACCCGACTGGCCGATGTATGTTCACCCTGTATGAGTCATAACTGCTTAAACCTAGGGTACTGAACTTACCATTGTAAACCCTGTTAACCATGGTACCTTGATCCACGAAGACTCATGAGCCGGGCATGGTGGTATGGGACACCGTGGTCGAGCTGTCGGCCTACGCTAGGGCCACAAACCGCCCCGTAGTGACCAGTGAGCACCTAGTCTCGTAAGCAAATTATGGTGGTATAGGACACTATATTCTAGCTATCGGCCTACACTGATCAGGCGACGAGTCCTTTGTAGTGACCGCGAGCATATTCTGAGTCTACGGGAGGCGACGATCCTTCAGTAGCAGTAGAGTACAGTAGGCCTGTATTGATAAGGTGATGGGGGAGCGGTACAATGAGTGCGAGCAACAGCCCTAGCAGCCCTTGCAGCGACCTACAAAATATACATCGTATGAGATTACTAGGAGTGACAACCCTAGACAGGATCTGTGTTGGGATTGATACAAGGGAAGTACCTTAGTTTTCCAATCCTGCTGTTTGAATGGACTAATAACAACTCAAAAATCATATCACCATAGCATTGCATGTGCCTGGAAGATGTGGAGCACTCTAGGGAGTGTGGCATGCCGCGGTCGTAAGATGTTGCCGTATGAGGGAGATCGTCGGTGAGGGCATACATCACGTCATATCATCTTGCATTAACAACAGTATTAGGATTGTCTGATTTACTACTTTACTATTATCGCATGATTGAATTGTGAACGTGCTAATCTTTGCTCTATGATTTCACTAAGTTGATCACTCATTCCCACGTTACGGGATGGTGTTTGCAACACCCACCAGACCTTGTTGTAGATGCAGGTAAGGCTGAGATCCAGGAGGTAGAGCCAGACTTCGACGAGGACCAGGACGAGTTCTCATACATGCAGTATAATGATGGCTTTATGTAGGTGACCTGGATTGATGGGACTTCAGTGGGACTATTTTGAACATTACATTTTATTCATGTATATGTATATGAGACTCAGAGATGTATTCATACCTTAGAGACAGATGAGATCTACTTTGTTTTTCCTTACAGTGATATATATATTGTTTAGTCTTCTGCTTGCTTTTATCACTGGATCTAGAGTATGAATTGCAGTTTTGGTATACTTTTACTCATGTGAATGATTTAAATCAGACAACATTGAATCATAATCATTTTTGTTGCATAAGTGACGGTCTGGAACTCGGGAGTTGAGTTTATACACGACCCCCGATTTTCAGGGTGTTACAAGTTGGTATCAAAGCGTGTATAAAAGTATACTGGGCCTGGGTTATGGTCTCGCGACGTACGCTGTCGCTTCTTTTGACTTAGGTGGGTGCGAGAAGGGTCTAGAAACATTTCTAGGATCGCAGATTCGCCAATAGGCGAAGTCAATTCGAATCGATCGCATGATCGAGTCTGTAACGTATCTCGGGTCGCGTAAAGCAACCCGAATAGCTCCTAAGTTGTAGGAAGTTGGGTTGAGACGTTCTTTGAACGATTTTAAACCCTTAAAAGTAAATTCTTGGGCCGTGGGATGACCACGACTCCTGTATTCAATCGTCAGGGCTTAAAAATCCCGTTTCACCAAAAGTCTTCAAAATTCTTCCTCTCACCACTCCAATCTTCATTTCTTTCTTATCCATTTCATGTTAGGCATCAAACCTAATGTGAAAATAACACAAAATAATACCTTCACAAAATTTTACAGTGAATAGTAAAATTTCATAAAAAATGGCCATAAGGTCATTCTAACTTCACTTTCTTTAGCAACTAAGGGTCTAGATGGATGTACTGGATCCTTATACCCCAAAATCATATGCTGCATGATAGGGTTTTGTATTCGGGATTGCGGATTGGTCCCGGAAAGCCCCGAACACATGTTTGGGCCTATGTAGGTCAAAATAGAATGAACCAGGGTGTGGACCGTACATATCTGGGGCCCTTGGACCATGGGAGACCAAACCCATCTGGCCCCACCGGCCAAATGCATCACCGGTCGGCGATGCCATCGCCGATCCGGCGATGCATCGCCGTACAGGTGGGCCCACTTGAAGTGCAATTCGGGCACACGCCCTTAAATACCATGTACACACTCCCCATGGGTGTCCCGTCCAAAGAAAACCCCCAAAACATGCCTCTCCTTCACAAACAACCCTCCCCATAGCCCTATTTTCATTTTCCAGCAACCATCTCCAAAATTCGTGGTTCCAAATCGCCCCTAGATCCATCCTTGGCCAAAAATGACCACCCTCCATCAATCTATTTCGGTTGGCAGCCATCCCTCTTGAAGATTTCATCTCTTGGAGCTCCAAAAACCCCCAAATCGAGCTGAAATCGTGAGGTGCTCCATTCTACTTTTTCATTTTCATTTCTCCTTAAAAATACCTCCTTGGGAAGCTTGAAGCATCCCTCTACAATGCCTAGATCTCCCTTTTCCAGTTTGGACAGCCACTTCTCCGTATTTTTTTCATTTTCCATGGCTTTCGTGGAAGCCATTTTAGGCCTATTATCACTCTCCTCCATCATATCTTTGATGGGTAAAAGGAAAATCGCAACAGACGAGGCTGGGCCGAGTCACCCTGCTCAATCGAGAAGACCGCGGGGTGGTGCCGCAAGTTCAAGCACCGCCACAGGTCCAGCTATAGCCCTAGAGTGCCGTACAAAGCGGGATTTGGATCCCCATACTCACCTTGGGCGAGTAATTCTGTTAGAGATGCCTCACAGTCAATACACTGATCGCAAAGTGTTGTTTGAGATGGATGTGGAAGGGCGACTGTTTGGTGAATTTTTGTTGTTCAAGCGCATTGAAGCTGCGCATTGGGGTCTGATCTTTAAAGCTCGTGCTCGTGCTAATGTGAGCACCGTTCGTGCCTTCTACGCTTGTATTCAGAATCCTACCTTGGAGCCATTTCAGTTTAAAATCCCTTTTGGTAGAGATCGGATGGCTACGATTGATGTGCGACTGATTGCACGACTTCTGAACGTACCTCTCGGTGATGTTCATCCTAGTGAGAAGAATCTGAGGAGCAGGCGTGAACGAGATCGCCGCATCAGGCTTCTGTGCGGTAAGTTGGTTCCATGGCAGTCTAATAATAGCCTCAAGGTGACGTATATGTCTGATGATTTGCTCCTGCTGCACCATATCTGCACGTACAATGTTTATCCCATGTCGACGAATCGCATTGAATGTACACGCCTTATGGTCGATTTCTTGTATCTGGTGGCCCAGGGAGAGAACGTATGTATGGCCACTTTCATCTTACGACAGATAGTCCTCATAGCCAAGTCAAGAAGAACATCCGAATCGCTTCCTTTTGGCCGACTGATATGCAAGATCACACTTGAGTTTGCTTACAGACTTGGGCCGAAATTGCCAGTTTCGATTCATACCATTGATGAGTCGACTATGGTCAAGATGAAGATTGGGTCTCAGTACCGTGAAAATCAGCTTGAGGAGGATAGCGAGGATGACTTTGATGATGAGGAAGATCAAAGCGAAGAAGAACCTGGAGCAGAAGTTTAGGAAGAAGTTCAGGAAGAGGCAGAAGAGGAGGCTCAGGATACAGATGAGAGCCCTCCTCCTTCTGCGCAGGCTACTAGCTATGATCGCATTGCTCGGATCGAGGAGAGTCAGATCGCCTTGCGAAGGGAAGTTCAGGAACTTCGCACTGAAGTCGAGGATGCCAAGGCCGTTACAAAGAGGAAATTCGGCAAGGTGACTCGCACCTTGAAGGCGATCCTGTGTTGTTTGCAGGATAAGGGTGCTCCTCCTCCATCACCCGACTCGGACTAGTGATGCAACCTTAGATGTTATTGTTAGTAGTTAGTCATTTCCTGCTTTTGTTATGTAAGCTTATTAGGGCTAGTGCCTTGCTTACGTTGCTGTTGTAATTTTAACTGTCTTAGTCCTTATGTATTTCTCGTCATGATGCTTGTAAGGATATATCCCTTGTATTGTGACAATTTTGATTAAATGAAATGCATGGAATGCCTTTGACTCCTTGTGTGAATGATTGAGGTGTATTTGTACTATTGAGACTGACAAGGTTGCACCCTATTTTGAATATAGAGAATGCCGCCTAAGGCTACGCGGAGCACGGTTCGGCTTTCATTGAGTGAGCATATGGATCAGACTCCTTCGCAGTCTGACACCCATGCGGACCGTGCTGTGGGCCTGATTCCTGAGACGGTTTGAGCATCTCAGCCTACTGCTGGTCCTACAGTTGGACCACCGCCGTTCACACCATCAGTCAGAGAGTGTAACGCCCATGAAAAATCCATACTTGGGCTCGAGTACCAACTCGACCCGAAATTACGTAAAATTCATTCCTTTAAGAAATATGACTAGGTTAGCTAGTGCAATGTTAGAATAGCTGGGAAATGGTCCCTGATCACTTTAAATACGTTCTACAAGGCCCAAAGTGAGTGGAACCAAGGGTGCTATAATGCTCTAAAGCCTCGGATCAAACTCTAAACCGGTTTGTTCTCGGGACCTCCTTGAAACTTTGTATTGGATCTAGACCGCGCGTCGTAAGTCAGATGCCTACCATCTTAGACCGTTATGACCACTTAGCTGGGCTTGGAAATCGTTTCGAATATCAAGTCCAACTGACGTTCAGAGGCTATTTCATTGAGCCTGGAGTGAAGAGAGTGAGAATAGGGTTAAAATTGGAATTTGAAATTCAAATCTGGCACACGAAATTGACGCATCAGTATTAAGCGTTCTGACCGTCAGAATACAGCCAAATTACACCCTTGGATCAGGAAAAATTTCTATTACATATCACGAGACTTATAGGCCTGATCTTGGTGCGGTGACCGTTAAACTGAAACTGGGCCGCCACGTGCGATCTGGGAACCCTACCGGTCCGAAAACTGGATGTGTGCTAGATCCAGTATGCACGAGCTTAAGTCCGACCGCATTTGGCCAGGGGACCTTTAGAAATGCCCTTTTGGACTGAAACGGCCCCAATTTGGTTAGGCACCAAGTAAACATTGTTCCCAAGCCTATTTTGGGCATGTTTTAAGCTATAAAAGGGGTTGAAACCCTCACTCCTCTCTCCCATCCGAATTTGAGAGAAACCCTAGCTTGGGAGAGAGAAAAAGGTGAGAGATTGTGAGAGTGTGGGAGAGTTCTTCCTGCCACTTGTACTACGCGTTGCACGTGCTTAAGCAACACACCTCTACCGCTTTCCCGACGATTTCACCGCGATCCTAGGTAAGTAAATACCCTAAATAGTTGTTGATTTGAGTTTCCCTTGTTTCCATAGCGATGTAGCTTATGGATCTTGTGTATTAGGCTCCTTATTCACCGTAGACGAAGCGTATACGCTCCGTTTCAATTCCCGAGTCTACAAGACATAAGGTGAGGATTTTAGACGCTTTGATTGACGGTTCCCAACGCTTTCAATGTCGTTTAATAGTAGATTCTTGACGGCATCGCCGTTTGACATGTACAAAATGCTCTCCATTTCCCGTTTCGTAAACTAACGAAGAATATGAGATTTAGGGCATTTTAGTCATTTGTAGGAAGTACTGTTTACATTCATATTTTGCTGATGTGGTTGACATGGTTTGTTGTCGCATTAGGAAGTTAGGAATGCGTGCATAATTAGTTTGGCGAAGAGATTCGCCTAGTTGCGCACTTTGGGTCGACATACTATATGTAGACTTAAGTGTGTAGTGTAGGTGTTTGTATAAATGCCTGTATTAGTATGTATTGAATTAAATGATGTTATGTGATAGTTTGTGATTGATTTCTCAATTAATATGCTGACCTAAATGATTTTCTACATGTTGACTAAATGCATGATTTCATTACATGCATGGAATATATGTGCTTGAAGGTTTGCTTGAGTTGAATGTTATAACATGTGTTAACATGCTCACATGATTGTATTTCAATTCCAATACTTTTACATATATTGTTGATGTGATTCCATAAGTGCTTGGGACTAGACTTAGTCCAGGCAGTCGGTAACCGAGCGAATTCGTGGCTGACTGGTCATAGCCACGAACGACGCGTCGATGAACGCGATTCGTGTTTAGAGTTGGCGGCAGTGGTTAGGCCACGCGAAGTGTTTTACGCACTTCATGTCGTTCGACTTGAGATGCGATCGCGCTAGTCGAGCCCGTCAAGCAACCCGACTGGCCGATGTATGTTCACCTTGTATGAGTCATAACTGCTTGAACCTAGGGTACTGAACTTACCATTGTAAACCCTGTTAACCATGGTACCTTGATCCACGAAGACTCATGAGCCGGGCATGGTGGTATGGGACACCGTGGTCGAGCTGTCGGCCTACGCTGGGGCCACAAACCTCCCCGTAGTGACCAGTGAGCACCTAGACTCGTGAGCAGATTATGGTGGTATGGGACACTATATTCTAGCTGTCGGCCTACACTGATCAGGCGACGAGTCCTTTGTAGTGACCGCGAGCGTATTCTGAGTCCACGGGAGGCGATGACCCTTCCGTTGCTGTAGAGTACAGTAGGCCTGTATTGATAAGGTGATGGGGGAGCGGTGCAACGAGTGCGAGCAACAACCCTGATAGCCCTTGCAGTGACCTATGAAATATACATCGTATGAGATTACTAGGAGTGACGACCCTAGACAGGATCTGTGTTGGGATTGATACAAGGGAAGTACCTTAGTTTCCCAATCCTGCTGTTTGAATGGACTAATAACAACTTGGAAATCATATCACCATAGCATTGCATGTGCCTGGAAGATGTGGAGTACTCTGGGGAGTGTGGCATGCCGCGGTCGTAAGATGTTGTCGTATGAGGGAGATCGTTGGTGAGGGCATACGTCACGTCATGTCATCTTGCATTAACAACAGTATTAGGAATGTCTGATTTACTGCTTTACTATTATCGCATGATTGAATTGTGAACATGCTAATCTTTGCTCTATGATTCCACTGAGTTGATCACTCACTCCCACGTTACGGGATGGTGTTGCAACACCCACCAGACCCTGTTGTAGATGCAGGTGAGGCTGAGATCCAGGAGGTGGATCCAGACATCGACGAGGACCAGGACGAGTTCTTGTACATGCAGTATCACGATGGCTTCGCGTAGGCGACCTGGATCGATGGGATTTCAGTGGGACCATTTTGGATATTTATTTTGTTCATGTATATTATATGAGACTCAGAGATGTAGTCATACTTTGGAGACAGATGAGATTTACTTTATTTTTCCATACAGTGATATATATATTGTTTAGTCTTCCGCTTGCTTTTATCACTGGATCTGAAGTATGAATTGCAGTTTTGGTATACTTTTACTCATGTGAATGCTTTAAATCAGACAACATTGAATCATAATCATTTTTGTTGCATAGGTGACGGTCTGGAACTCGGGAGTTGAGTTTATACACGACCCCCGATTTTCAGGGTGTTACAAGTTGGTATCAGAGCATAAATGAGAGTATACTGGGCCTGGGTTATGGTCTCGCGACGTACGCTGTCACTTCCTTTGACTTAGGTGGTTACGAGAAGGGTCTAGAAACACTTCCAGGATCGCAGATTCGTCGATAGGCGAAGTCTATTAGAATCGATCGCAAGATCGAGTCTGTAACGCATCTCGGGTCGCGTAAAGCAACCCGAATAGCTTCTAGGCCGTAGAAAGTCGGGTTGAGACATCCTATGAGCGGTTTTAAACCACAAAAGTGAATCCTTGGGCCGTGGGATGACCACAACTCCTGTAATCAATCGCCAGGGCTTAAAAACCCCGTTTCACCAAAAATCTTCAAAATTCCTCCTCTAAACACTCCGATATTCATTTATTTATTATCCATTTCATGTTAGGCATCAAACCTAATGTGAAAATAACATAAATTAGTACTTTCACAAAATTGTACAGTGAATAGTAAAATTTCATGAAAAATGGCCATAAGGCCATTCTAACTTCACTTTCTTTAGCAAATAAGGATCTAGATGGATGTACTAGCTCCTTCTACCCCAAATTCATATGCTGAATCATAGGGTTTGGTATTCTAGATTGCGGAGTGATCCTGAAAAGTCCTGAACACATATTTGGGCTCATATAGATCAAAATACAATGAACCAGGGGGTGGGCCACATATTTTTGGAGTCCCTGGACCATGGGGGATCAGACCCATGTGGTCCCACCGACCAACTGGGAAGTTGGCCGGCGATGCCATCGCCGGTCCGGCGATGCATCGCCGACCGGTGGGGCCCGTTGGCCTTAATTTTCGGGCGCACGTCCTAAATTGCTTAGCACACCCTCTCCATATACCTCCCGTCCCACGAAAACCCCTAAAACATCCCCCTCCTTCACAAACAGCCCTCCCCTTAGCCCTATTTTCAATTTTCAGCAACTATCACCAAAGCTTGTGGTCCCAAATCACTCCTAGGTCCCTCCTTGGCCAAAACTGACCACCACCCATCACTTATTGGGAGTTGAAAGCCCTTCCTCTTGAAGATTTCACCATTTGGAGCTCCAAAAACCCCCAAAAAGAGCTGAAATCGTGAGGTGCTCCCTTCTACTTTTTGTTTGCATTTTTCCTTAAAATTACAGCCTTGGGAAGCTTGAAGCATCCCTCTACGACACCTAGATTTCCTTTTTCCAGATTGGACAGCCACTTCTTCGCATTTTCGCCGTTTTCCATGGCTTTCGTGGAAGCAATTTTAGGCCTTTTATCGCTCTCATCCATCATATCTTTGATGGGTAAGAGGAAAATCGCAACAGACGAGGCTGGGCCAAGCCGTCCTGCTCAATCGAGAAGACCGCGGGGTGATGCCGCAAGTTCAAGCACCGCCGCAGGTCCAGCTGCAGTCCTGGAGTGCCGTACAAAGCGGGATTTGGATCCCCATGCACAACTTGGGCGAGCAATTTTATCAGAGATGCCTCATGGCCAATACACTGATCACAAAGTGTTATTTGAGGCGGACGTAGATGGATGACTATTCGGCGAATATCTGTTTTTTGAACGCATTGAAGCTGCGCATTGGGGTTCGATCTTTGAAGCTCGCGCTCGTACTAATGTGAGCACCGTTCGTGCCTTCTACGCTAGTATCCAGAATCCTACCTTGGAGCCTTTGCAGTTCAAAATCCCTTTTGGTAGAGATCGGATGGCTACGATCGATGTTCGGTTGATTGCGCGAGTTCTCAACGTGCCTCTTGGTGATGTGCATCCTAGTGAGAAGAATCTGAGGACTAGACGTGAACGAGATCGCCGCACCAGGTTTCTGTGCGGTAAGTTGGTTCCATGGCAGCCTAATAATAGCCTCAAGGCGACGTATATGTCTGAGGATTTACGCCTGTTGTACCATATCTGTACGTACAATGTTTATCCCAGGTCGACGAACCGCATTGAATGTACACACCTTATGGTCGATTTCTTATATCTGGTGGCCCAGGGAGAGAACGTATGTATGGCCACTTTCATCTTACGGCAGATAGTCCTCATAGCCAGGTCAAGAAGAACATCCGAATCGCTTCCCTTTGGCCGACTGATTTGTAAGATTGCGCTTGAGTTTGCCTATAGACTTAGGCCGGAATTGCCGGTATCGATTCATACCATTGACGAGTCGACAATGGTCAAGATGAAGATTGGGTCACAATACTGTGAAAATTAACTTGAAAAGGATAGTGAGGATGACTTTGATGATGAGGAAGATCAAAGCGAAGAAGAACCTAGAGCAGAGGTTCAGGAAGAAGCTCAGGAAGAGGTATAAGAGGAGGCTCAGGATACAGATGAGAGCCTTCCTCCTTCTGCGCAGGCTACTATCGACGATCGCATTGCTCGGATGGAGGAGAGTCAGACCGCTTTACGAAGGGAAGTCCAAGAACTTCGCGCAGAAGTCGCGGATGCCAAGGCCGTTACAAAGAAGAAATTTGGCAAGGTGACTCGCACCTTGAAGGCGATCCTGTGTTGCTTGCAGGATAAGGGTGCTCCTCCTCCGTCACCAGACTCCGACTAGTGATGCGATCTTTGATGTTATTATCAGTAGTTAGTCATTTCCTGCTTTATGTGTGTAAGCCTGTTAGGGCTAGTTCTTTGCTTATGTTGCTGTTGCAATTTTAACTATCTTAGTTCCCATGTACTTCTCGTCGTGATGCTTGTAAGGATATATCCCTTGTATTGTGACAATTTTGATTAATTGAAATGCACGGAATGCCTTTGACTCTTTATGTGAATGATTGCGGTGTATTTATGCTAATGAGACTGACAAGGTTGCGCCCTATTTTGAATATAGGGAATGCCGCCTAAGGCTACGCGGAGCACGGTTCGGCTCGCATTGACTGAGCATATGGATCAGACTCCTTTACAGTCTGGCACCCATGCGGACCCTACTTTGGGCCCGATTCCTGAGGCAGTTCGATCGTCTCAGCCTGCCGCTGGTCCTACAGATGGACCACCGCCATTTACACCGTCAGTCAGAGAGCCATATTGCGCATCTACTTCCACACAGTATCCACCACAGCCTGCTCCACCCCCTGACAGATTCAAGCAGATGATGGCTATGATGCTGCAGCAGCAGCAGCTTTTGACTACCATCGTGGGGACATTAGCCCAGGGTGGGGGTGCGGCTTCATCTACACCACCTGCACCGCCTGCGCATCCAGTTGAGGATGCTTATACATACGCCCAGGATGAGGGCATGGCTCATCCTGCGCCGCCTGCTTACCCTGCGGGGAATCCTGCCGATACACGGGGCCTATTGGAGCGATTTCAGCGCTTGCGGCCTCCTACTTTCACGGGTTCTCACAGACCCGAGGAGGCTGAGTACTGGCTCGACCGGGTGTCGAAGATTTTACGGATGTTGCATTGCACCGAGGTCGAGCAGGTAGAGCTGGCTACCTTCCTGTTTGAGAGAGAGGCCAGCATGTGGTGGGATAGCGTACTGCGGACCGTTGCCTCAGACTTTGTATGGATGTGGGCAGCATTTGAGTTCTGCTTCCATGAGAAGTATTATCCCCAGACTTACAGGCACGACAGGGAGAATGAGTTTCTTCGCCTCAGACAGGCAGCGATAACAGTTACCGAGTATGAGCATCGGTTCACGGAGTTGGGCAGGTACGTCCCGACGATCTTGGCTGATGAGCAGATGCGCATATGGTGCTTTTTGGAGGGTTTGCGACCGGATATTCGGTCGAAGATGTGCTGTGTTAGCATTCCCTCCTATGCGGAGTTGATTCACATGTCCATGCGGGCAGAGCAGGACGTGGATCGACTTGCGCGATCTCGTGGCCCGGTTGCTTCTAGGCCACGACCAGACATGAAGGACAGGCCCCTCATGGGCAAGAGACCTTGCATTGATCCTCCTACTAGGACTACGGCGCCTGTACCACCGTTTCGGCGCCCTGATTTGACGTGTACATACTGTGTGAGGTCAGGCCACTTGGCGCAGAGCTGCTTTTCTAGGATGCGGGACAGTGGGTTCTCGCCGTCGCAGAAGATTGACCGTGTACGTCTACAGGCGATATCAGCACCGCCTATATGGTCAGCTCCTGCGCATCCTTCTTTCAGACCTACGGTATCGCAGATCAGACAGCCTCCACGGCCCTTGACACAGCTGCCGAACCGGCCACAGCAGGCTCGGGTTCATGCATTGATAGCTGAGGCAGCTGCGACGCCGACTTCCCAGCATTCAGCCTTCGAGGTCACGGCCCATATTGGAGGTACTCCCGTTCTTGTGATGGTGGACACTGGTTCCACGATTTCTTTGATATCGCGTGCCGTAGTCAGGCGTCTTGGATTACAGACTATCACTATGGATAGCGTGCGAGTCTTTGCAGCTCATGGGGATTATTCGGATGTCACCCTGATGTGTGAGGGTTGTTTAGTTGATCTGGGAGGCAGGACGATGACTCTTGATCTTGTCGTCAATCCCTCGCTTGTTTATCTCGACGTCATTCTTGGCATAGACTGGTTGACTGCAGCGAGAGCCGAGATTGACTGCGAGGCTCGTATGGTGACGGTGTACGAGCCTGAGGGCACGCCTTTCACGTTTTCAGTGCGGATAAATCTTCCTTTTCGCATACTTAGCTACGCCACTTTATTGCGCGACGCTGGGGCCCAGGTACTTGAGCATACGTCAGTCGTTTCCGAGTTCGGGGATCTGTTCAGGAAGATCCCTGGTTTGCCACCCCGACGTGAGATCGATTTCACTATCGATCTGGTTCCTGGTTCTACGCCCATCTCACTGCCGACGTATCGCATGGCACCATGTGAGATGGAGGAGTTGAGGACGCAGATTGATGGTCTGCTAGAGCTTGGCCTTATACGGCCTAGTGTGTCTCCCTGGGGAGCACCGGTCCTATTCGTGAGGAAGAAGGACGGTTCGATACGACTGTGTATTGATTATTGCAGGCTGAACCAGCTCACGGTAAAGAACAAGTACCCTTTGTCCAGGATCGATGACTTGTTCGACCAGCTGAGAGGAGCGCAGTACTTCTCGAAGATTGATCTTCAGTCAGGTTATCATCAGCTGCGCGTCAGGGATGAAGACGTGCAGAAGACAGCATTCAGGACCAGTTTTGGCCACTATGAGTTTCTCGTGATGTCGTTCGGTCTCACAAACGCACCAGCCGTGTTCATGGATCTGATGAACCGGGTATTTCGGCCTTTCCTCTATCGATTCGTCGTTGTATTCATTGATGACATATTGGTGTACTCTAGGAGTCGAGAGGAGCATGAGGAGCACTTACGTTTGGTCCTGTATACGCTCAGACAGCATCAGTTGTTCGCACAGTACAAGAAGTGCGACTTCTAGAAGCAGGAGGTGAAGTTTTTGGGACACGTGGTGTCCAAGGATGGCATGGCAGTTGACCTGTCTAAGGTAGCTGCGGTGCAGGACTGGGAGCAGCCTGGTTCTGTCACTGAGGTGAGGAGCTTCTTGGGTCTCGCTGGCTACTATCGGCGCTTCATACAGGACTTTTCGAAGATTGCGAGACCCTTATCTCAGTTGACACGGAAGGACGTGAAGTTCGCCTGGAATGATAAGGCGGAGTCAGCTTTTCAGGAGCTGAAGGACAGACTTACGTCCGCCCCTGTGCTAGTATTGCCAGAGCAAGGGGTTAGATGCACTATATACACTGACGTGTCTAGCGTTGGTTTGGGTTGTGTCCTTATGCAGAGGGACAGGGTAATTTCGTATGCCTCGAGACAATTAAGGAAGCACGAGGAGAATTACCCTACACACTACCTAGAGTTGGCAGCCGTTATATTCGCACTGAGACTCTGGAGACATTACCTCTACGGAGAGGAGTTCGTGCTCTTTTGCTACCACAAGAGCCTCAAGTACATATTCACGCAGCGAGACTTGAATATGAGGCAGCGGCGATGGATGGAGACGTTGAAGGACTTCAAGTTTGAAGTCTCTTACCATCCTCGGAAGGCGAACCTTGTGGCTGATGCGTTGAGCCGCAAGAATGCGATAGAGTTTGCAGCTCCGCTGATGGTTGCCGAGTGGGATATGGTTGATTTTTTGCGAGACTTTGAGCAGAAACTCATCGTAGAGGAGCTGTTTGAGTTCATCGCACATGTACAGGTGCGATCTCAGATCGATGACCGAGTCATCGAGGCGCAGAGGGACGATGCGCATCTTACTGAGCTTCGAGAGCAGGCCAGTGATGATGCTGATGCCGACTGGCGAGTTGGTATGGATGGGGGCTTACGTTACCGTGGCCGCTATGCGTCCCAGATGTCCCTGACTTGAGACGAGAGATTCTCGAGGCTGCGCATTGTACTAGACTCGCGATGCATCCAGGCAGTACGAAGATGTATCGTGACGTGAAGAAGACGTATTATTGGGAAGGTATGAAGACCCATATAGCTGAGTTCGTGTCCCATTGTCTCACTTATCAGTAGGTGAAGGCAGAGCATCGCCGACCACCTGGACTTTTACAGCCGATGCCGATTGCAGAGTGGAAGTGGGATTTCATTTCCATGGACTTCATTTCTGGGTAGCCGAAGACGAGGAAGGGACATGATTCCATTTGGGTGATCGTCGACCGATTGACGAAGTCGGCGCACTTCCTACCGATCAGAGTTATGAACTCTGCAGACGAACTGGCTAGATTGTACATCAGAGAGATCGTGCGTCTGCATGGAGTTCCGTTGGAGATCGTGTCGGACAGAGACACGCGGTTCACTTCTATCTTCTGGACCCGCATTCAGGAGGCTATGGGTGTGAAGTTGAAGTTCAGTACTGCCTTCCACCCACAGACGGATGGACAGACAGAGCGAGTGAACTAGATCTTGGAGGATATGTTACGAGCTTGCGCATTGGACTTCAAGGACAGTTGGGATGATTGTCTTGCATATGCGGAGTTTGCGTACAACAATAGCTTCCAGGCGAGTATCGGTATGGCACCTTATGAGGCGCTGTATGGGCGACCTTGTCGCGCACCGCATTGCTGGTTAGAGGTCGGTGAGCGTAGCTTGATTGGCCCAGAGTTGGTGCAGGCGACGTCAGAGAAGATTGATACTATTCGACGTCGGCTTCTTACAGCGCAGAGCAGACAGAAGAGCTATGCCGATACGAGACGGAGGCCACTAGAGTTCACAGTTGGGGATCACGTGTTTTTACGAGTTTCTCCTATGAAGGGAGTCCTTCGGTTCGGGAAGAAGGAGAAGCTGGCACCGCGATTCATTGGTCCATTTTAGATCCTCGATCGTGTGGGAGCAGTGGCTTACCGATTGGCTTTACCCACGCCCCTCACGAGCGTTCACAACGTATTTCATGTTTCTATGCTGAAGAAGTACGTTGCTGATCCTTCCCATATCATCAGATGAGAGCAGGTGCAGTTAGGAGAGGATGTTACTTATATCCTACGACCGACACGCATCTTAGACAGGAAGGAGCAGGTACTGCGTAGCAAGGTGATTTCCCTTGTGAAGGTATTGTGGACGCATCATTCTGAGGAGGAGGCTACTTGGGAGACAGAAGTCGAGATCAGAAAGAACTACCCACAACTTCTCGAGGAATACGAAAAGGTACAAATTTCGAGGATGAAATTATTTGTTAAGGGGGTAGATTGTAACGCCCGTGAAAAATCCATACTTGGGCTCGAGTACCAACTCGACCCGAAATTGCGTAAAATTCATTCCTTTAAGAAATATGACTAAGTTAGCTAGTGCAACGTTAGAATAGCTGGGAAATGGTCCCTGATCACTTTAAATACGTTCTACAAGGCCTAAAGCGAGTGGAACCAAGGGTGCTATAATGCTCTAAAGCCTCGGATCAAACTCTAAACCGGTTTGTTCTCGGGACCTCCTTGAAACTTTGTATTGGATCTAGACCGCGCGTCGTAAGTCATATGCCTACCATCTTACACCGTTATGACCACTTAGCTGGGCTTGGCAATCGTTTCGAATATCAAGTCCAACTGACGTTCAGAGGCTATTTCATTGAGCCTGGAGTGAAGAGAGTGAGAATAGGGTTAAATTGGAATTTGAAATTCAAATCTGGAACACGAAATTGACGCATCAGTATTAAGCGTTCTGACCGTCAGAATACAGCCAAATTACACCCTTGGATCAGGAAAAATTTCTATTACATATCACGAGACTTATAGGCCTGATCTTGGTGCGGTGATCGTTAAACTGAAACTGGGCCGCCACGTGCGATCTGGGAACCCTACCGGTCTGAAAACTGGATGTGTGCTAGATCCAGTATGCACGAGCTTAAGTCCGACCGCATTTGGCCAGGGGACCTTCAGAAATGCCCTTTTGGACCGAAACGGCCCCGATTTGGTTAGGCACCAAGTAAACATTGTTCCCAAGCCTATTTTGGGCATGTTTTAAGCTATAAAAGGGGTTGAAACCCTCACTCCTCTCTCCCATCCGAATTTGAGAGAAACCCTATCTTGGGAGAGAGAAAAAGGTGAGAGATTGTGAGAGTGTGGGAGAGTTCTTCCTGCCACTTGTACTACGCGTTGCACGTGCTTAAGCAACACACCTCTACCGCTTTCCCGGCGATTCCACCGCGATCCTAGGTAAGTAAATACCCTAAATAGTTGTTGATTTGAGTTTCTCTTGTTTCCATAGCGATGTAGCTTATGGATCTTGTGTATTAGGCTCCTTATTCGCCATAGACGAAGCGTATACGCTCCGTTTCAATTCCCGAGTCTACAAGACATAAGGTGAGGATTTTAGACGCTTTGATTGACGGTTCTCAACGCTTTCAATGTCGTTTAATAGTAGATTCTTGACGGCATCGCCGTTTGACATGTACAAAATGCTCTCCGTTTCCCGTTTCGTAAACTAACGAAGAATATGAGATTTAGGGTATTTTAGTCATTTGTAGGAAGTATTGTTTACATTCATATTTTGCTGATGTGGTTGACATGGTTTGTTGTCGCATTAGGAAGTTAGGAATGCGTGCATAATTAGTTTGGCGAAGAGATTCGCCTAGTTGCGCACTTTGGGTCGACATACTATATGTAGACTTAAGTGTGTAGTGTAGGTGTTTGTATAAATGCTTGTATTAGTATGTATTGAATTAAATGATGTTATGTGATAGTTTGTGATTGATTTCTCAATTAATATGCTGACCTAAATAATTTTCTACATGTTGACTAAATGCATGATTTCATTACATGCATGGAATATATGTGCTTGAAGGTTTGCTTGAGTTGAATGTTATAACATGTGTTAACATGCTCACATGATTGTATTTCAATTCCAATACTTTTACATATATTGTTGATGTGATTCCATAAGTGCTTGGGACTAGACTTAGTCCAGGCAGTCGGTAACCGAGCGAATTCGTGGCTGACTGGTCATAGCCACGAACGACACGTCGATGAACTCGATTCGTGTTTAGAGTTGGCGGCAGTGGTTAGGCCACGCGAAGTGTTTTACGCACTTCATGTCGTTCGACTTGAGATGCGATCGCGCTAGTCGAGCCCGTCAAGCAACCCGACTGGCCGATGTATGTTCACCTTGTATGAGTCATAACTGCTTGAACCTAGGGTACTGAACTTACCATTGTAAACCCTGTTAACCATGGTACCTTGATCCACGAAGACTCATGAACCAGGCATGGTGGTATGGGACACCGTGGTCGAGCAATCGGCCTACGCTGGGGCCAAAAACCTCCCCGTAGTGACCAGTGAGCACCTAGACTCGTGAGTAGATTATGGTGGTATGGGACACTATATTCTAGCTGTCGGCCTACACTGATCAGGCGACGAGTCCTTTGTAGTGACCGCGAGCGTATTCTGAGTCCACGGGAGGCGACGACCCTTCCGTTGCAGTAGAGTACGGTAGGCCTGTATTGATAAGGTGATGGGGGAGCGGTGCAATGAGTGCGAGCAACAGCCCTGACAGCCTTTGCAGTGACCTATGAAATATACATCGTATGAGATTACTAGGAGTGACGACCCTAGACAGGATCTGTGTTGGGATTGATACAAGGGAAGTACCTTAGTTTCCCAATCCTGCTGTTTGAATGGACAAATAACAACTTGGAAATCATATCACCATAGCATTGCATGTGCCTGGAAGATGTGGAGCACTCTAGGGAGTGTGGCATGCCGCGGTCGTAAGATGTTGCCGTATGAGGGAGATCGTTGGTGAGGGCATACGTCACGTCATGTCATCTTGCATTAACAACAGTATTAGGAATGTCTGATTTACTGCTTTACTATTATCGCATGATTGAATTGTGAACATGATAATCTTTGCTCTATGATTTCACTGAGTTGATCACTCATGTCATGTCATGTCATCTTGCAGGTGAGGCTGAGATCCAGGAGGTGGATCCAGACATCGACGAGGACCAGGACGAGTTCTCGTACATGCAGTATCACGATGGCTTCGCGTAGGCGACCTGGATCGATGGGATTTCAGTGGGACCATTTTGGATATTTATTTTGTTCATGTATATTATATGTGACTCAGAGATGTAGTCATACTTTGGAGACTGATGAGATTTACTTTGTTTTTCCATACAGTGATATATATATTGTTTAGTCTTCCGCTTGCTTTTATCACTGGATCTGAAGTATGAATTGCAGTTTTGGTATACTTTTACTCATGTGAATGCTTTAAATCAGACAACATTGAATCATAATCATTTTTGTTGCATAAGTGACGGTCTGGAACTCGGGAGTTGAGTTTATACACGACCCCCGATTTTTAGGGTGTTACAGAGAGCCTCATCGTGCATCTACTTTGACGCAGCACCCGCCACAGCTTGCTCCACCTCCTGACAGATTTGAGGAGATGTTGGCTATGATGCAGCAGCAGCAGCAGCTTCTAACTACCATTGTGGAGACATTAGCCCAGGGTGGGGGTGTGGCTCCACCTGCACCACCTACGCATCCAGCTGAGGATGCTTATACATACGCCCAGGATGAGGGCATGGCTCATCCTGCGCCGCCTGCTTACCCTGCGGGGAATGCCGCAGATACATGAGGCCTATTAGAGCTATTTCAGCGCTTATGGCCTCCCACCTTTACGGGTTCTCACAGACCCGAGGAGGATGAGTACTGGCTCGACCGTGTGTCGAAGATTTTGCGGATGTTACATTGCACTGAGGCTGAGCAGGTAGAGCTGGCTACATTCCTGGTTGAACGAGAGGCTAGCCTATGGTGGGATAGCATATTGCGGACCATTGCCGCCGACTTTGTATGGACATGGGCAGCCTTTGAGTTCCACTTTCACGAGAAGTATTATCCCCAGACTTACAGGCATGACAGGGAGAATGAGTTTCTCCGCCTCAGACAGGCAGCCATGACAGTTACGGAGTATGAGCATCGGTTTACGGAGTTGGCCAGATACGTCCCGACTATTTTGGCTGATGAGCAGATGCGCATACGACGCTTTTTGGAGGGTTTGCGACCGAATATTCGGTCGAAGATGTGCTGTGTGAGCATTCCCTCATATGCGGAGTTGATTCACATGTCTATGCAGGCAGAGCAGGATGTGGATCGACTTGCGCGATCTCGTGGCCCTGTTGCTTCTAGGCCGCGACCAGACATGTAGGACAGGCCCTTCACGGGCAAGAGGTCTCGCCTTGACCCTCCTACTATGACTACAGCGCCTGTACCACCGTTTCGACACCCTGATTTGACATGTACATACTGTGGGAGGACAGGCCACTTGGCACAGAGTTGTATTTCTCGGATGCGGGACAGTGGGTTCTCGCCGTCGCAGAAGATTGACCGTGCACGTTCACAGGCGATATCAACACCGCCTATACGGTTAGCTCCTGCGTACCCTTCTTTCAGACCTCCGGTATCGCAGATCAGACAGCCTCCACGGCCCTTGACACAGCTGCCGAACCGGCCACAGTAGGCTCTGGTTCATGCATTGACAGCTGAGGCTGCTGCGACTCCGACTTTTCAGCATTCGGCCTTCGAGGTCACAACCCATATTGGAGGTACTCCTATTCTCGTGATGGTGGACACTGGTTCAACGATTTCTTTGATATCACGTGCTGTAGTCAGGCGTCTTGGGTTACAGACTATCACTATGGATAGTGTGCGAGTCTTTGCAGCTCATGGGGATTATTCGGATGTTACCCAGATGTGTGAGGGTTGTTTAGTTGATCTGGGAGGCAGGACGATGGCTCTTGATCTTGTCGTCGATCCCTCGCTCGTTTATCTCGACGTCATTCTTGGCATGGACTGGTTGACTGCTGGGAGGGCCGAGATTGACTGCGAGGCTCGTATGGTGACGGTGTACGAGCCTGAGGGCACGCCTTTCACATTTTCAGTGTAGGTAAATCTCCTTTTTCGCATACTTAGTTACGCCACTTTATTGCTCGACGCTGGTGCCTAGATACTTGAGCATGTGCCAGTCGTTTCCGAGTTCGGGGATCTGTTCAGGAAGATCCCTGGTTTGCCGCCCCGACGAGAGATCGATTTCACTATCGATTTGGTTCCTGGTTCTACGCCCGTCTCACTATCGACGTATCGCATGGAACCATGTGAGATGGAGGAGTTGAGGACATAGATTGATGGTCTGCTAGAACTTGGCCTTATACGGCCTAGTGTGTCAACTTGGGGAGCACCGGTCCTATTCGTGAGGAAGAAGGATGGTTCGATGCGATTGTGTATTGATTATCGCAGGCTGAACCAGGTCACGGTGAAGAACAAGTATCCTTTACCCAGGATCGATGACTTGTTTGATCAGTTGAGAGGAGCGCAGTACTTCTCGAAGATTGATCTTCAGTCAGGATATCATCAGTTGCGCATCAGGGATGAGGATGTGTAGAAGACAGCATTCAGGACCAGTTTTGGCCACTACGAGTTCCTGGTGATGTCGTTCGGTCTCACGAACGCACCAGCATGTTCATGGATCTGATGAACCGGGTATTTCGGCCTTTCCTCTATCGATTCGTCGTTGTTTTCATTGACGACATTTTGGTGTACTCTAGGAGTCGAGAGGAGCATGAGGAGCACTTACGTTTGGTCCTGGATACGCTCAGACAGCATCAGTTGTTCGCACAGTACAAGAAGTGCGACTTCTGGAAGCAGGAGGTGAAGTTCCTGGGACACGTGGTGTCCAAGGATGGCATGGCAGTTGACCTGTCTAAGGTAGCTGTGGTGCAGGACTGGGAGCAGCCTGGTTCTGTCACTGAGGTGAGGAGTTTCTTGGGTCTCGCTGGCTACTATCGGCACTTCATTCAGGACTTCTCGAAGATCGCGAGACCCTTATCTCAGTTGACACGGAAGGACGTGAAGTTCGCCTGGAATGACAAGGTGGAGTCAGCTTTTCAGGAGCTGAAGGACAGACTGACGTCCGCCCCTGTGCTAGTATTACCAGAGCAAGGGGTTAAATACACTATATGCACTGACGCGTCTAGCGTTGGTCTGGGTTGTGTCCTTATGCAGAGGGACAGGGTAATTTCGTATGCCTTGAGACAATTAAGGAAGTACGAGGAGAATTACCCTACACACGACCTAGAGTTGGCAGCCGTTATATTCGCACTGAGACTCTGGAGACATTACCTCTACGGAGAGGAGTTCGAGCTCTTTCGCAACCACAAGAGCCTCAAGTACATATTCACGCAGCGAGACTTGAATATGAGGCAGCGGCGATGGATGGAGACGTTGAAGGACTTCAAGTTTGAAGTCTCTTACCATCCTGGGAAGGAGAACCTTGTGGCTGATGCGTTGAGCCGCAAGAATGCGACAGAGTTTGCGTCCGCTGATGGTTGCTGAGTGGGATATGGTTGAGTTTTTGCGAGACTTTGAGCAGAAACTCACCGTAGAGGAGCCGTTTGAGTTCATCGCACATGTACAGGTGCGATCCCAGATCGATGACCGAGTCATCGAGGCACAGAGGGATGATGCGCATCTGACTGAGCTTCGAGAGCAGGCCAGTGATGATGCAGACGCCGACTGACGAGTTGGTATGGATGGGGGCTTACGTTATCGTGGCCGCCTATGCGTCCCAGATATCCCTAACTTGAGACGAGAGATTCTCGAGGCTGCGCATTGTACTAGACTCGTGATGCATCCAGGCAGTACGAAGATGTATCGTGACGTGAAGAGAACGTATTAGTGGGAAGGTATGAAGACCCACATAGCAGAGTTCGTGTCCCGTTGTCTCACTTGTCAGCAGGTGAAGGCAGAGCATCGCCGACCACCTGGACTTTTGCAGCCTATGCCGATCGCAGAGTGGAAGTGAGATTTCATTTCCATGGACTTCATTTCTGGGTTGTCGAAGACGAGGAAGGGACATGATTCCATTTGGGTGATCGTCGACCGTCTGACGAAGTCGGTGCACTTCCTACCGATTAGAGTTACGAACTCTGCAGACGAGCTGGCTAGATTGTACATCAGAGAGATTGTGCGTCTGCATGGAGTTCCGCTGGAGATCGTGTCGGACAGAGACACGCGGTTCACTTCTATTTTCTGGACTTGCATTCAGGAGGCTATGGGTGTGAAGTTGAGGTTCAGTACTGCCTTCCACCCACAGACAGACGGACAGACAGAGCGGGTGAACCAGATCTTAGAGGACATGTTGCGAGCTTGCGCATTGGACTTCAAGGACAGTTGGGATGATTGTCTTGCATATGCGGAGTTTGCGTACAACAACAGCTTTCAGACGAGTATCGGTATGGCACCTTATGAGGCGCTGTATGGGCGACCTTGTCGCGCACCGCATTGCTGGATAGAGGTTGGTGAGCGTAGCTTGATTGGCCTAGAGTTAGGCAGGCGACGTCAGAGAAGATCGATATTATTCGACGTCGGCTTCTTACAGTGCAGAGCAGACAGAAGAGTTATGCCGATACGAGACGGAGGCCACTAGAGTTCACAGTTGGGGATCATGTGTTTTTGTGAGTTTCCCCTATGAAGGGAGTCCTTCGGTTCGGGAAGAAGGGGAAGCTAGCACCGTGATTCATTGGTCCATTCCAAATCCTCGATCGTGTGGGAGCGGTGGCTTACCGATTGGATTTACCCACGTCTCTCGCGAGCATTCATAACATATTTCATGTTTCTATGCTGAAGAAGTACGTTGCTGATCCTTTCCATATCATCAGATGGGAGCAGGTGCAGTTAGGAGAGGATGTTACTTATATCCTGCGACCGACACGTATCCTAGACAGGAAGGAGCAGGTACTGCGTAGCAAGGTGATTCCCCTTGTGAAGGTATTGTGGACGCATCACTCTGAGGAGGAGGCTACCTGGGAGACAAGCCGAGATCAGAAAGAACTACCCACAGCTTCTCGAGGAGTACGAAAAGGTATAAATTTTGAGGACGAAATTATTTGTTAAGGGGGGTAGATTGTAACGCCCGTGAAAAATCCATACTTTGGCTCGAGTACCAACTCAACCCGAAATTGTGTAGAATTAATTCTTTTAGAAAATATGACTAAGTTAGCTAGCGCAATGCTGGAGTAGCTGGGAAATAGTCCCTGATCACTTTAAATACGTTCTACAAGACCCAAATCGAGTAGAACCAATGACTCTATAATACTCTATAACCTCGGACCAAACTCTAAGCAGGTTTGTTCTCTAGACCACTTTGAATCTTTGTATTGGATCTAGACCGCGCGTCGAAAGTCTGATACCTCCTATCTTAAACCGTTAGAACCGCCTAGCTGGACTTGACACTCATTCCGAAAATCAAGTCAAACCGATAATCACAGGCTATTTCATTGAGCCCGGACCGCAGAGAGTGGGAATAGGGACAGAATTGGAATTTTAAATTCAAATCTGGCACACGACTTGACGCGTCAGTATTGAGCGTTCTGACCGTCAGAATTCAGCCAGATTACACCCTCGGATCAGGAAAAATTTCTATTTTATATCATGAGACTTTCAGCCCTGATCTACGTGCGGTGACCGTTGAACTGAAACTGGTCTGCCACGTGCGATCTGCGAACCCTGCCGGACTGAAAACTTAATACGTGCTAGATCTGGTACGCAAGAGCTTAAGTCCGATCGCATTCGACCAGGGGACCACTAGAAAGCATCTTTTGGATCGAACAGCCCCGAATTGGATATGCACTAAGTAAACTTTGTACCAGAGCCTGTTTTCGACGTTTTTAAGCTTATAAAAGGGATTGAAACCCTCACTCCTCTCTCCCATCCGAAATTGCAAGAAACCCTAGATTGGGAGAGAGAAAAGGTGAGAGTTTGTGAGAGAGAGTGGGATAGATTTCTCCAGCCTTCGAGCCGCCTGTTGCCAGTGCCTAAGCAACCCTTCCTGATCACCAAGCCAGTGATTCTTCCACGTTTTCAGGTAATAACTAACCCTAGAAGTTGCTGATTTGGGGATCACTAAGATTCTTAGCTTTTTAACCAATAGATCTTGCAAAACAGGTTCTCCTACTACCGCAGACGAAGCGTATACGCTCCGTTCGAATTCACGAGTCTACAAGAGACTAGGTGAGGATTTTAGACGCTTTGATTGACGGTTTCCAACGCTTTCAATGTCGTTTAATAGTAGATTATCGACGGCATCGCCGTTTGACATGTACAACATGCTCTCCGTTTCCTGTTTCGTAAATTAACGAAGAATATGAGATTTAGGGCATTTTAGTCATTTGTAGGAAGTACTGATTACATTCATATTTTGCTGATGTGATTGACATGGTTTGTTGTCGCATTAGAAAGTTAGGAATGCGTACATAATTAGTTTGGCGAAGAGATTCGCCTAATTGTGCACTTCAGGTCGACATACTATATGTAGACTTAAGTGTGTAGTGTATGTGTTTGTATAAATGCTTGTATTAGTATGTATTGAATTAAATGATGTTATGAGATAGTTTGAGATTGATTTCTCAATTGATATGCTGACCTAAATGATTTCCTACATGTTGACTATATGCATGATTTCCTTACATGCATAAAATATATGTGCTTGAAGATTCGCCTAAGTTGAATGTTATAACATGTGTTAACATGCTCACATGATTGTATTTCAATTCCAATATTTCTATATAAATTGCTGATGTGATTCCATAATTGTTTGGGACTATACTTAGTCCAGGCAG
This sequence comes from Magnolia kwangsiensis, assembly GCA_037074715.1. Taxonomy (NCBI): domain Eukaryota; kingdom Viridiplantae; phylum Streptophyta; class Magnoliopsida; order Magnoliales; family Magnoliaceae; genus Magnolia; species Magnolia kwangsiensis. Next base: position 59,552,177 of record CM073579.1, read on the forward strand.
TCGGTAACTGAGCGAATTCGTGGCTGGCTGGTCTTAGCCATGAACGACGCGTCAATGAACGCGAGTCGTGTTTGGAGTTGGCGGCAATGGTTAGGCCACGCGAAGTGTTTTACGCACTTCATGTCGTTTGACTTGAGATGCGATCGCGCTAGTCGAGCCCGTCAAGCAACCCGACTGGCCGATGTATGTTCACCCTGTATGAGTCATAACTGCTTGAACCTAGGGTACTGAACTTACCATTGTAAACCCTGTTAACCATGGTACCTTGATCCACGAAGACTCATGAGCCGGGCATGGTGGTATGGGACACCGTGGTCGAGCTGTCGGCCTACGCTAGGGCCACAAACCTCCCCATAGTGACTAGTGAGCACCTAGTCTCGTGAGCAGATTATGGTGGTATAGGACACTATATTCTAGCTGTCGGCCTACACTGATCAGGTGACGAGTCCTTTGTAGTGACCGCGAGCGTATTCTGAGTCTACGGGAGGTGACGACCCTTCAGTAGCAGTAGAGTACAGTAGGCCTGTATTGATAAGGTGATGGGGGAGCAGTGCAACGAGTGCGAGCAACAGCCCTGGCAGCCCTTGCAGCGACCTACAAAATATACATCGTATGAGATTACTAGGAGTGACGACCCTAGACAGGATCTGTGTTGGGATTGATACAAGGGAAGTACCTTAGTTTTCCAATCCTGCTGTTTGAATGGACTAATAACAACTCGAAAATCATATCACCATAGCATTGCATGTGCCTGGAAGATGTGGAGCACTCTAGGGAGTGTGGCATGCCACGGTCGTAAGATGTTGCCGTATGAGGGAGATCGTCGGTGAGGGCATACATCACGTCATATCATCTTGCATTAACAACAGTATTAGGATTGTCTGATTTACTGCTTTACTATTATCGCATGATTGAATCGTGAACATGCTAATCTTTGCTCTATGATTCCACTGAGTTGATCACTCATTCCCACGTTACGGGATGGTGTTTGCAACACCCACTAGATCCTGTTGTAGATGCAGGTGAGGCTGAGATCCAGGAGGCAGAGCCAGACTTCGACGAGAACCAGGACGAGTTCTCGTACATGCAGTATCATGATGGCTTTGCGTAGGTGACCTGGATTGATGGGACTTCAGTGGGGCTATTTTGAACATTACATTTTGTTCATGTATATGTATATGAGACTCAGAGATGTATTCATATCTTAGAGATAGATGAGATCTACTTTATTTTTTCTTACAGTGATATATATATTGTTTAGTCTTCCGCTTGCTTTTATCACTGGATCTGGAGTAAGAATTGCAGTTTTGGTATACTTTTACTCATGTGAATGCTTTAAATCAGACAACATTGAATCATAATCATTTTTGTTGCATAAGTGAAGGTCTGGAACTCGGGAGTTGAGTTTATACACGACCCCCAATTTTCAGGGTGTTACATGCACGCACTCGTTGCTCCGCTCCCCCATCACCTTATCAATACAGGCCTAGTTGTACTCTTGTTACTACGGAAGGGTCGTCGCCTCACGTAGACTCGAGTACGCTCGAGGTCACTACAAAGGGCTGCAAGGGCTATTGCTCGCACTCGTTGCACCGCTCTCCCATCACCTTATCAGTGTCAATCGACAGCAAGAATATAGTGTTTCATACCACCATAATCTGCTCACGAGTTTGGGTTACTCACTGGTCACTACGGGGAGGTTTGTGGCCCCAGCGTAGGCCGACAGCTCGACCACGGTGTCCCATACCACCATGCCCGGCTCATGAGTCTTAGTGGATCAAGGCACCACGGTTATCAGGGTTATCACTGGTAAGTTCAGTACCCTAGGTTCAAGAAGTTATGACCAATATAAGGTGAACATACAATGGTCAGTCGGGTTACTTGACGAGTCCGACTAGCACAAGCGCACGTTGAATCGACCGACATAAAGTGCACAAGCACTTCGTGTGGCCTAACCACTGCCGACGACTCTAGTATGACTCGGGTTCATCATACACATCTTTCGTGGTGAATAGAATCCAACCATGAATTCTAATCTATTACCGACTGTCTGGACTAGAGTATAGCACCAAACACTTGTAATCTAAGTCATTAATCATATGAAAGAGAGAATTGAAATACAAGTAATTCCATCATGTTATCAGCATGTTATAACGTACATCATAAGCAATTTAACCATACACGAGTATTTCACATATAAGGTAATCAATTCAAATACAACAAGCATGGAGGAAATCATGTGCATCATCAAATTAGTAGAGAATCCAGTCTCAACGCTAATCTACAACACCATTTACTCAATACTTACTAATACATACATTTATACAAACACTTAGACTACACAACTCCAACTTACTTGACGTATGCTGATTTTAACATATAATATGACAAATCCTTATATCAAGGAGATGTCTAATACACAACAATCATGTTCTTACATTCAGTACATATGCCAGGCATAAATCATATTGATTTAGGCATTTCAACAAACACTTAGTCTACACACATTAGTCTACATAGCATATGTCGGCCAATATGTGTATTAGGGCGAATCTCTTCGCCAAACAAATCATACACGCATAACTAACATAGGTAAACGACAAATACTCATGGCAATCATATCGGAAAAATACGTACGTATACAGTATTTCCTACAAATACCTAAAATACCCTAAATCTCATATTCTCCGTACGTATTCGAAATGAAAAACAGACAGCATGTTGTACATGTCAAACAGCATTCTTGTCAGCAATCTACCATTAAACAGTATTGAAAGCTTTGAAAACGGGTAATCTAAGCATCTAAAATCAGCACCTTATGCCACAGAAGCGTAACGAAGCGAATAGAAACTCTACGCTTCGTCAACGTCGATATGATGACCTAATTCACAAGATAAGTCAGCTACTTCACTACTTGTATTGATAGAATCCCTAAAACAGGTTAAGGTTAGGGTTTTCTTACTTAGAACGAAACCGGAGTCACCGAAAAAGTGATACAGAAGGGTGGATGAGGCATGGAGAGAGACTGAGACGAATCCCAGGAAGAATCACCAGCTTCTCCCTCACTTTCTCTCTCTTTTCTCTCTCTCACTCTCTAGGTTTTGGGAAATTCGTATGGGTTAGAAAGCTAAGGGTTTAAGGCCCTTTTATAAGCCCAAACATAATCAAAACAAACTTGAGGTCAAGGTATACTTAAGTTATAACCAAATCGGGTCTGTTCCAATCCAACGGGGCACTTCTAGAGCTCCTGTTACTAAATGCATTCGAACTTAAGTTCTCTAATATTGGATCTAGGTCAAGATAAGTTTTCAGTCCGGTCGGGTTTCCAGATCGACCATGGCGGACCAGTTTTAGTTCAACGGTCACCGAAACTTGATCAGGGCCACAAGTGCGTTGACATGTAAGGGCCACCTATCCTGATCCGAGGGTGAAATTTGGTCGAATTCCAACGGCCAAAATGCTTAAAAATGTCATGCAAGTGACACTTGCCAGATTTCATAAATTTTATTTAATTTCTAACATTTCTCACACTCTTCACTCTTGACTCAAGAAAATCGTCGTGGGAAATCATCTGTACATGATTTTTGAGGTGATTGTCAAGTTCAACTAGGCGGTCAGGATTGTTTAAGTTCGGGATAATCGAACTTCCGATGTGTGGTCTAGATCCGATACGGAGTTTCAAAGTGCTCCCGAGAGCAACTGGGCTTAGAGTTGGATCCTAGATTTTAGGGTAACGTAGCGGTAACAATTCTAGAGGTTTTGGGTCTTACAGATTGTATTTAAAGTGGTTGGTGCTAATTTCACAGGTACTCTAGTTTAGCACTAGCTAAAACACATTAAATTTCTAAAGAATTTGGTTCTAAATGATTTCTTTAGCTTTGGAATTGGGTTCTGAGAGGTTACCAAGGTGTTATGGTTAACCCATTGCCTAAGGATGTCTAATTTCAGGTAGGCAAAAATTTGAGGTGTTACACCATGTTTGGACGCTATTGTTTGAATCTAGGGTACCAAACTTACCAGTGAAATCCCGTTAACCTTGGTATCTCGATCCCCTGAGACTCATGAGCCAGACATGGTGGTATGGGACACCGTGGTCGTGCAGTCGGCCTACGCTGGGGTGACGAACCTCCCTATAGTGACCAGTGAGTAACCTAGACTCATGAGCCGATTATGGTGGACGACGAACCTCCCCGTAGTGACCAATGAGTAACCTAGACTCATGAGCCGATTATGGTGGGCGACGAACCTCCCCGTAGTGACCAGTGAGTAACCTAGACTCATGAGCCGATTATGGTGGTATGGGACACTATATTCGCGCTGTCGGCCTACACTGATTGGTGACGAGCCCTCTATAGTGACCTCGAGCATATCTTGATACTGCGGATAGGCAACGAGCCTTTTTGTAGCATCTAAGGTATACTAAGCCTGTATTGATTGGTGATGAGCCCTTTATAGTGACTTAGAACAGTAATATCGTATGAGATTTACTAGAACTGATGACCCTAGAATGGATCATTGTTTGGAAATTTATATAAGGGAGATACCTTAGCTTCCCAATCCGGCTGTATGAAAAAGGACTAATAAAAACTTGATAGTCATGCTCATAACATTGCATTGCATGTGTCGTTGGCGTTGATGTAGAGCATAGTGGTAGCGATTCATACCGCGATCGTTAAATGATGTCGCAAGAGGGAGATTGTGGTGAGGGCATGCATCATTTCCTCATACTATTCTTGCATTAACAAGAGTATCTAGGACATGCTTGATTGTACTGCTTTATCATTGCTGCTTGATTGAATTGATAACATGTTAACCTTTGTTGTATAGTTTCACTAAGTTGATCACTCACTTCCACGTTCTAGGATAGTGCTTAAACACCAACCAAACTCTGACTTAGCTGTAGGTGATGGTGATGCTTGCGAGGCAGAGCCAGAGTTCGATGAGGACGAGGAGGCATTATCGTTCATGCAATTCTTAGGCGGGTTCATGTGAGCCATGTCCTGGTTGGTGGGGACTCTAGGCTATGATTGTAGTGATTTATCACATTTTGTTATATGTATTTTGAGACACGACTTGTAACTATGACCTGGCAGAGCATACGTATCTTAGGGACTCATGCTGGTTTATATATGTATTTCGATCTTCCGCTTGCATTCTTAGACTGTCCCTGAACTATGTTTGCTGTTTTGGCTTAATCTACTTCATGTTTTATGCACTAATACAGACAACATACATCCATCTCTAAATATGTTGCATAAGTGATGTTTTGGAACTCAAGAGCTCAGTTATACTCGACCCCCGATTTTCAGGGCATTACATATTATATCCAAACCGTTCATCCATTTGGTGAGTTTGTCTTAAGGCTTGAGAAGAAAAATAAGACAGATCTAACTATCAAGTGGTCTGAATGTCTACCATTGGAACCCTTTTTGGGTCACAAAAGTTTTGGACAAATATGAAATTTGTTCTTCCTCTTAATTTAGGTCATTGTGACCTTATGAACAAATTGAATGGAAAATAAACGTTATGATGGCCCTATGAATTGTTTAACGGTGAGATCATTATCTTTACTGCTATTTTTAGTGAGGTTCAAATAATCTTTGGATATGATTCATTTTTGCTCTAAAATGATGAGAATTTTAGAACTGTGGACCCCACCTTTTATCCAACTATTTTTTTGAAGCAAGATAAACTTAAGTTACCAACTTAGACTAGCACGTGCGGATAGCGAATTTGAGGATGAAACTACCCTCCCTTTCATTGTTGTGGCTTTTCCTCTGCCTTTCCACTGCTTGCTTTTCCTCTCTCTTTCCACTGCTGCTTTCACAGCCGTTGCTTTCACCCCCTTTCCTCACTCCGTTTTCGGTAGAAAGACTAAAAAAACCCATTTTCTGGGCCCTCCTTATCAACATTTTGTCTTCTTATGAAAATGATTAGTCCAGTGAAGAAAGCATGCCCCATAGGTATATTTTAAATTTAGTTGGGCTCACATTGAATGTATATAGTATATCCACACTATTCATCCATTTTTCCATCTAATTTAAGGGGTTGAGCCCCAAATTGAAGCATATCAAAAGATCAAGTGGATCATACCATGGGAAACAGTGGGCATAATGATTTCCACCGTTGAAACCATAGTAGGCCCAACATTGATGTTTGTTTGTTATCAAATCTGTGGCCCCTAAGAAATGATCAACAGTAGCAGTTCAATTCTAAATTTTCATGTGGTGTGGTCCATTTAAACATTGGATAGGTTTACATTTTTAGGCTGAAGCCATGAAATTATCTGTTAAGTTTGCCTCTCTGATTTTTTAGTTTGCCCCCTGAATTTCATGTTTCCCCTGCTTAATTTCATATTTGCCCCGCTGATTTTCTAGTTTTCCCCACTTAATTTCATGTTTGCCCCGCTGATTGTCTACTTTGCCTTGCTGAATATCATGTTTTCCCCTCTAATTTTCTAGTTTTCCATGCTGAATTCCTAGTTTGTCCCACTGAATTTCATATTTCCCCTACTGAATTTCATGTTTGCCCTGCTCAATTTTCAGTTTTTCCTGCTGAATTTCATGTTTCCCCCGTTGAATTTCATGATTTGCCCTCCTAAATTTCATGTTTTCCCCACTGAAAATCAAGTTTTCCCCGATCAATTTCATGTTTTTCCCATTGAATTTCATATTTTTCCTGCTCAATTTCATGTTTGCCCCGCTCAATTTCATGTTTACCCTGCTCAATGTCTAGGTTCCATCTCTCAATGTCTAGGTTCCCTCCCACATATGGGGTTTTGGTGTATAGATAATCCGATGAAAATGGAGGGATATTACATAATCCGATGACATGATGTATTACAAATAAAACACCATTGTGGGGGCGTAGCAAGCGTAATCAGATTGCGTACTGAGTTAGTCAGTACTCTCCCATCGTACTAAGTAAACTCAGTTGGGCCCACATTGAATGTGTGTAGTATATCCACACTGTCCATTAATTTTTCCATCTAATTTAAGGGGTTCAACCCCAAATTGAAGCATACTAAAAGATCAAGTGGATCATTCCACGGGAAACAGTGGGCATAATAATTTCCATCGTTGAAACCATAGTGGGCCCAATAGTGATGTTCGTTTGTTATCAAACCTATTCATAAGATCATACAGACATGGATTAATAGAAAACACAATTATAAGCTTAATCCAAAACTTTTGTGGCCCCTAAGAAATGATCAACATTAGAAGTTCAATTCAAAATTTTCACGTGGTGTGGTCTATTTGAATATTGGATATGTTTATATTTTTGGGCTCAAGCCATGAAATTATCTGTTAAGTTTGCCCCGCTGATTTTCTAGTTTGCCCTGCTGAATTTCATGTTTCCCCCACTCAATTTCATGTTTGCCCCACTGGTTTTGTAGTTTTCTCCACTGATTTTCTAGTTTTCCCTACTCAATTTCATGTTTGCCTCGCTCAATTTCATGTTTTCCCCACTGATTTTCTAGTTCACCTTACTGATTTTATAGTTTTACCTGCTCAATTTCATGTTTGCCCCGCTAATTTTTCAATTTGCCCTACTGAATTTCTACTTTGTCCCACTGATTTTCTAGTTTTTCTTGCTTAATTTGATGTTTCCCCCGCTGAAATTCGAGTTTTCCCAGCTCAATTTCATGTTTTCCCTGCTCAATTTCATGTTTCCCTCAATCAATTTTCTAGTTTGCCCCACTCAATGTTTTCTCAAAGCGATCGTTTTTTATATATCGCAATGGAAAATTCCATCATTTATAGTTTAAAAGAAGAGTCACAAGACATTTCAATCCAGAAGAGGTCTCTATCCTCTTTAAGTATTTCCAACTTCAAATTTTCTTGAAACCCTTGATTCCTATATAGTTTTTCTGGATGCTCATTTTCTTCCGAACAAAGGAAAGAATCTTCTTTTGTGGATGCCTCTTGTTCCTGTTTAGTCCCCATCGTTTCAGATAGTCGTTTTTATTTCTACATCTGTTTCTTCTGCACTTTCCCCCTTTTGTTCCGTTTCTAAGGTTTGTTTCAGATTCTTAGTGACAATAGGCGACGGTATTCTGCCTAAATAGTAGACACATGTGATAAATAAAAGAATACTAAAGATTCGAGGCATATAATTTCTCAATTCTGACATAAGGTACTTATTAGATCGAATAAGTACATTGGATCTAATAGAATTATTTTGCTGTATCCAAAATAATACCAATCCAACCTATTTCATGAAGAAAATGTTACCAATTAACCATCCAACAAAACTACTTGTTACAAATAACATCTTGTTATTGCATTAAACATATAAATGTTCACTAATCTGGCTAACGTTGAACTTGGTAAAATGCAATGGTTGAATAATTGAAAAATGACATTATTCAGAATACACATTGAATGCTGAGATTACGCATTGAATTTCTGCTAGTTTGCCCCATTGAATATCTAGATTGCCCTGCTCAATATCTAGTTTGCCCCGCTCAAATGTACAGTTTGTCTTGCTTATGTTAATAGTTTGTCTCGCATAATTTTCAGTATTTCTCCTCTTTCATGTTTGCCTTGCTTAATTTCATGTTTGCCCTGCTCAATTCCATGTTTTCCCCCCTCAATTCCATGTTTGCCCTGCTCAATTTCATGTTTGCCCCGCTCAATTTCATACTTGTCTTGCTCAACTTTCAGTTTTCCCGCTCAATTTCATGCTTCCCCAGCTTAATTTCATGTTTGCCCCACTCAAGACCATGACAAACTGAGTGAACCTGATCCCATCTCAAGTTGGGTCAGTTGATCCAAACCCAAGTTGTAGTGAGGGGTAGGTTGGGTTGGGTTGTGGGCAACCTGAGCCCAACATGACATATAGAGGACCCGACCTTTAAATCTGACCTGAATTCCAACCCCAGGTGCCCAACCCAAACCCAAACCCAAACCTAAATCCAACCTGAATTCACTATACTCGGAACTAATCCAACATGACCGTACCTAACCCAAATACATGTGATTATTCTTGCCCCGCTCATCTTTCAGTTTGCCTTGCTAAATTTCTATCAGCCACTAACAGTAGGGCTCATTGGATACTCCCTCCCTCCCTCTCTCTATACAAGACTATTGTTTGGATGCTCAGGTGGAGTGAACTGTGATAATGTAATTAATCATACAGGAAACAAGCAGAATGGAGGTGGGATCATTTTTTATTTATTCTTACCTCTATGCCATAAAATGCAATTCCCAGATTGCTTAGCTTGAGGATATGCTTCATGTACACTGTAGATCAGTGGGTCCCATTATTTAACAGATTATTTTTTGAGATATTGGCCACCAATCCCAAGGCCCTTTTCAAGTTGACCTTTCACCATATTTATAATGCTCATCTTGAACGACTATTTGCATTCCACTACTTGAGAGTTCAGATCACCTGGTCAAGGAGATTTTCGGGAATGATCTGTCAACAAACAATAGCTTAAAACCATGGGTCCCATTTGTAAAAACTACATATTAAAAGCCCTACTATATTTTGTATATCCTTTGCTTAATTATTTCTAACAACCTGGCATCAACAGTGAATGATGACTGAACTTTCCAATACATTGTAATGATCTCTTGAATGTTCTAGAATTCATGTGTACCCCGCTTAATTTCATGTTTTCTCCACTGAATTTCATACTTGCCCCGCTTAATTTCATGTTTGCCCCGCTCAATTCCATGTTTTCCCCGCTTAATTCCAAGTTTTCCATGCTGAATTTCATGTTTGCCCCATGCTAAATTTCATACTTACCTCACTCAACTTTCAGTTTGCCCTGCCCAATTTCATGTTTGCCCCGCTCAATTTCATACTTGCCCTGTTCAATTTCATGTTTGCCCTGCTCAAGACCGTGATAACGTGAGTGAACCTGACCTCATCTCAAGTTGGGCCAGTTGATCCAAACCCAAGTTGTAGTGAGTGGTAGGTTGGGTTAGGTTGAGGGCAACCTGAGCCCAACATGACCTCTAAAGGACCTAACAGTTGTTGAACCTGAAGAGAAAAATTACAATGATTAGTAAATCAGTTGTTTTTGTCATTCCTTTGAATTTCAGATGTTCCAATTGCACAACTATACGTTTCCTTATTTGATATTTATTTGTCAACACATCAACGAACAATATCTTCAATAGGATGTATCATCGATACAAGTTGGCACTAATTTTGATTAGGGAGGTGGACCCAAATTTACAAATGTCATGTGAGACTCGACCATGGATAGACTTTCAACTAATATCAAGTTTAGCTTTGGCGTTGTAGAAAGTCACATGATCTACTACTTCCCACCTCGTGTGATGAGTGCAATCATACAATTGATGAACTGATCTTCTATTGAGCTGTGTATTTCATATCTTTTGCAAATGTTTAATGTGGTTAACTGCTCAATGTGTGTTTAATGTGATTAACTACTCAATCTGTGTGACATTCTTCAATTTTGTTTTTTGGTTGTTGGTCTCTCTTGTAGGAATACTTGGTTCCTTAAGAATACGTACAGACAATGAGACAGTCCATGCTAAATTGATGCTCGGTTTCTTCTTACGATCAAGTTTATGAAGTGTTCATGAAAGAGCTTGGAAGTATGCCACATGAATTATGTTCTTTTTCTTTCATTGATTGTTAAATTCTTTGTTCATATCATCTTGGGTACATGAGATTGTCATCGTTAATATTTTTTCTCACCAAAATACACAACCAAAACTTCCCTATTCTTGTCTTTGATTTTTTTCCCTTTTTTTTTTGTTGTGAAGAGTAGTTTTATAGATTGATTAAATGCTCAATTAATGTAAAACTTACCAACTGAATGAAGCAATCTTTTTATGAAACAGATTTTTGTTAGGTTTGATCTTGTTCCACTAGCAAGTGCTTCCCTCGCAAAGGTTCATGTTGCTCACATGCATGATGGCAAAAAAGTTGTTGTAAAGGTAATTTTTTGGTGTTCTTCCATTTGCATAGGCAACTAGAGCTTCAAACTCCAGATTGGAAATCTCTATGGTATAAATTTGGAACTTTTCATTTTAAAGGTTACATTTTCTATGGTGTCCTAATGTTTTGTTTCTTTCTTTCTTTCTTTTTTATTTTATTTATTTATTTATTTTTGCATCAGGTGTGAAGAAGAAAGTTGATAAAGTAATAGTACTTGTGGGGAAAAGAGAGGAGAAAATGACCCTAGACCTATCACTACGGATTATAACTGTAGCCATAGATTGTCGATAATATTGACCATAGTTCAATAATATCGAAGTTAAAAGCCAAATCGTCTAGCAACAAAACTTAAAAAATGGATGAGTTTTCGATATTAACGAGAATGGTTCAATAGTATTGAGTATAAGTCATCGATAATATCGAGCAATGATGATAGTATCAATAACTAATATTGAGTAATGATCGTAGACCTATGGCTACGGATTATAACCGTAGCCATAGGTAGTGTAGAGGGCTATTTTCGATAATATCGAAGATGAATGCCAAATTGTCCAGCAACAAAACTCAAAAAATGGATAAATTTTCGATATTATCGAGAATGGTTTGATAGTATCAAGTATAAGTCATCGATAATATCGAGCAATGATTGATAGTATCGATAACTAATGTTGAGTAATGATCGTAACCTATGGCTACGGATTATAACCGTAGCCATAGGTAGTGTAGCTGATCTGGCAGCCAAGACAAGACATTAAAATGAGGTGGAGCAAGTGATGGATGGTGTGGATGTCACACTAACATCTCAGTTGGCCCATATATCTTGGATGTTATACACTTGATGTAGTCCCAATGGAATATTAGAGCTATCTACACAAGTGAATTTCATGTATGTGAAACATGTGATGGATCGAAGAGATGAAAATATGTCCATCTCTCTCTCTCTCTCCTTACTCTCTTGGAAGAATATGGAGGCGACAAACCTCTCTTTCATTGTTTGTGACTCCTCTCCATCTGAGATGTAAATACTTCTAATATAGTGAAGCATGTAAAATTCTAGAAGGTGGTACAGTATTATATTTGACGCCTACCTAAAACCATTTTAATGGCTAAAACAAAATTTTAATATTTGAAAACATTTTTAAAATCTTTTGAATGCTAGGCTAGTGAGAAAACCACTTGATGAACATTGATACCTAAAATCTAAGCTATAAATGAGTTATCATTCATATATATCAGTTCATAACATCTCATAATCATATATACCAGTTCCTCCTCCCCAAAACTAGAGTGTGGACACTACACATATCAACATGTCACATGGTTGCTATGTCATAGCTGTCCATCAAATGGGTCCCACTTTGCAAATACCATAGCCCAAACGTATGGTGGGTTCATTGGAAAAATATAACCAGAGACTTCAGTTTCTTATTCATTGCAATGCATTTCACTTCCATCATCTATAAACACAAGACAAATCTCCCATTTTCCATAGCAATACAATCAAAATCAGCCAGGAGAACTATAGAAGCCTGTACACACATCGTACCGGCTTACTCTTTTCAAAAACACCATACATTCACATTAAAAAAATCCCCTCTGCACCATCTAATATAAAGTAAAGAAAAGAGAAAAGTAAAATCTTTGTCCATCTGCTCAAAACTATTCATACCTCAAACCCATTATATCCAAATTCATAACCACTATTGTTGCTCATCAAGAATCATGGATATAGAGTAAGAAACTTACCCAAAAAATGTCGAGGGAACCTTGAAATTTAGTGAGGGAACCTTGAAATTCAGCGAGGCAACTTAGGTTACAGGTAAGTTGCATAACGTTTAGACAATTTAGTTTGCATATGGCTCAATTGAGTTTTAAAATCCCCTATTTGAGTAACTTAGTTAGAGTCGAATAGTCCTATTAGGGGCTTTTATAAAGCCCACTATAATATGTGTGTTTTATTTAAGTTGTTCATTCATTTTGAAAATCATTTTAGAACACAAGCTTAAAAAGAAAGTAGATAAAAAACACAAGTAAATCACACCCACATCACAAGAATCAGTAATGATGATGATATTGTTGTTGAAACCTTCTTAGAGGCCATCGTGATATATATTTGTCATTAAACCTATTCATAAAATAATGTAAACCTGGTTAAAAGGAAAATATAAAAATATCAGCTTGATCCAAAACTCCTTGAGCCCCTAAAAGAGGTTTTTGGCAAGTTGTGTTCAAGCCCCACCATGTGGCGTGATCTACTTTAGCACTAGATCTTCTTCATTTATTTTATCATGAAAACCTTCCTAGTAATTGAGCGAGGGAACCTAGGAATTGAGCGAGGGAACCTAGGAATCGAGCAAGGCAACCTAGGAATTGAGTGAGGGAACCTAGAAATTCAGCGAGGGAACCTTGAAATTTAGTGAGGCAACTTAGAACTTACATGAGGCAACCTAGAAATTAAGCTTGCGTTTAGAATTACAAAAAAATATTCGTCACCTTCTCAAACCACCATTTTAGTGTATACCTAGAGCTTGGGTTTAGGATTACAGCAGAATATTCGTTACCTGTAAAGATGAATTGAAAAACATATCAAACATAAAAATCACATGATAATCATAGTGTACAAAATAAAAAATAATTGAAAAGAATGAAACATTTCATGAATTTGAACAAGCTTCATATGAAATCAAGATAGAAATTAAGCGAGGAAATACCAGAAATTGAGCAAGATAGACTATAAAAATAAGCGAGGCAAATTATAGGCTGAGCGGGGCAAACTAGATATTCAGTGGGGCAAACTAGAAATTGAGCGGGGCAAACATGAAATTGAGTGAGGCAGACTAGAAATTCAACAGGGCAAACATGAAATTGAGCGGGGAAAACATGAAATTCAGCAGGATAAACTGGAAATTGAGCAGGGCAAACTATAAAATCAGCGGGACAAACTGAAAATTAAGCAGGGCAAACATGAAATTGAGCAGGGCAAACTAGAAATTGAGCGGGGTAAACTTGAAATTGAGCAGGGCAAACTAGAAATTGAGCGGGGCAAACTGGAAATTAAGTAGGGCAAACATGAAATTGAGCAGGGGAAAAGATGCATACATTCAGTTTGAATGCAATAGATCAAGATAGTTGGTGTGTATAGAGAATACCTTGTAGACCTAATACAATGGATAAAATAGTGTTGATACGGAGGATTTGGATTGTAAGTAACTTGATATAAGCTACTCATGCATTAAATAGCTTATCTTGGTTCCTACTTCTCAAAATGAAGTGATTAAGTAACTTTAAGTAAAAAAAAAGTTACTTATAATTGATCTTAAACCAACCCTACATTCAGCAGAACACTTTCTGTATTTATAGTAGATAGAGCTTTAGGTAATGTGAAATTATCTGTAGTCAATTTGTACACCTCTTCCATATCCATCACAACTCCCAACAAATTGAACTCAGCGGTATAACAACCAAACTTGTTTCCGTAGAGTGTTTAATCGATGACAGGAAGGTTTTTTTATTAGTAAAAGAGCTCCTGTAATGGATGGAAGGAAAATCGACCCAAATGGGGTTACATACCCTTTAGAGCTCTTCATCCATTCCCCCTTTTTCAGAGTTTTCAAAAAACATCATCAACTTCCCCCCCTTCTTACCTAATAAACTGCAGTAGTAAAATTCCATGTTTGCTAGTAATTCTCGATGAAGGAAGAGATGTAACATGATTGATTATTATTCTACATACGTGCACTGACCCAAACCATGCCCCAATCAATTTTAGCTTATCCATGACTGATTATTAGTTTACATACATGATTGATTATTAATCTACATACATGATTGCTAGTAATTTTTATGCCTCTATTTTATTGGTAGGACAGATTGGAAGGGATTGGAAGGTAAAATCTTAGAATATGACAGGCATGCCAAACAAACTCGGTGAACCTGTCCCGGAACCATGGTGAAAGTGCCCTAGATTGTCAATTATCGTGAGCATTGAGTCAGCTAGACAGAGGAGCCTCATAGGAAGATTGATCAAGCTTCTGCCTCAACAAGATTGTTCAAGGCAATGCATCACATGTATAAGGTCAATGCTTCAAGGAAAGGACAATGCTTCAAGTCAAGAACAAGATCTACTTCAAAGGAAATGCAAGATCAAGTACATTTTTTACTTCTTTAAGCTTTAATGTTCAATGTTGTAAAGCGATATCGAAAGACAAGTCAACTATTCATATTCAAGACTCACAGTGAAGTATAACACATGTACTATAAATTCAAGCTTCAAAAGATCTCAAGTACAAGCTTCATTTTGTGTTGAGATATCAAGCTTTACAAACTTCAAAGAGAGACTAGAAGATTCAATGTCCATTCTTCACTAACAAGGTTTGGATGACCTTAGATTGACCTTAGGGTAGGTCATTTTGAATACATAATTCAATTGCTCATTTTATAAGTGTTTGGTCTATTCTTTGACTAGTCCTGGACACTGTTCGACTAGTCGTAGCACTGACTCGACTAATCCAAGAAATTTCAAGACCAGTCCTAAGTTTATTAAAAATTTTCTAAATTTTTTATTGAGCCACGATCAGTCTTAAAGACTGATCGACCAGTCGTGTGAACTGTAAGTGCTATGATTTCATATCCCTTTAGTTGTCAAATTTTGTGGTGCCAAAACCTATATCTATGTCTTGTATATCTTGTGTTTTATGTTTGAAGACTATTCATTGCAATCAAGACATCGCATTTCAAGACAAGAACTTAAATGAAGAAAAGTTTTCAAGTCATGGATGAAGAATTCAAGAATAGAAGTTTTCAAGATTGCTTGTTCAAGATACGATCAAGTTCAAGTTTAGTAGAAGACTTTGTCAAGTCAAGATCAAGCTCAAGAAGGCCTACTACAAGATTTGTATATTCTCAAGCTTCTCTTAAGGTTCATCTGAGTGTACAGAATTTTAATGTCCATCTCACTTTTAAGGTTTGTTTGACCTTAGATTGACCTTAGGATAGGCTTTACTGTAGGTCATTCTGGATACATAACTCATATCTTTTAATATGCTTGTTTGGGCTGTTCTAAGACCAGTCCTAGGGACTTCAAGACCAGTCCTAGCTCTGCTATGACCAGTCTTAAGTTTTTCAGGACCAGTCCTAGGTAGTTGAAGATTTTTAGATCTTTCTGGCTGTCCTACGACCAGTCCTGTGAGTTCTACGACTCATCCTTCGACCAGTCGCAGCCCTACGACTCAAACTCTAGCAAGCATTTTAGGGATCCTACAACCAGTCGTAGGTGTCCCACGACCAGTCGTAGGTGGCCCACGACCGGTCGTAGACCACCCAAGACCTGTCGTGTAACAGAAAATCTTATCCCGTGAAAATCTTTAAAAATCTTTGAAGCTACGACTAGTCCTAGGATCCTAAGACCAGTCGTAGATGGGATTTTTTAGGCTATAAATAGAGCACGAACTTCAGAGTTTTAGCAATTCAATTCTATTCTATTCAAGCATTCGTTAGGCTATACTCTAAGATAAGTTTGTGTTTATTTTAAGTTGCTTTGTGCTTATTTAATATTCCTTTTGCTAGCTTATTTGTATTTGATTTTGATCTACATTCCAATCTTATTAGAAAAGGGGAATTTCTGATATTCCTTCTTCTTGGATTCAAAATCAAATAGAACTAGCCCCTTTTAATTTAAAATTAATTAGAGTTAGAACCATTCTTAAAGTGAGTATTGGACTTTGAACGTTGAATCGAACTTCTACTCCGATTGGTTCTACCGGGCTACTTCAGAAGGTGATTCAAGTATTTTACATTTTTGTAATTTACTTTCTTTGGTTTTGATTGAGATTTGCCAGAAAAATCTCATTGTATTGGTTATCTGAGGAGAGCTAGAAAACTCAGATTGTGGGGTTTTTGGATTGTGTAAGCCCGAGATCAAAGACACAATTGTGAAGGTTTTAGGTGAAACTGTGAAACCTATTTTGATAGTGCATGCTAATATCCCCTGTGTGAGGATATTAGGAGTGGAGTAGCAATCTGTGTGGCTGTTGGATAACAGTTGGTGTACACACAGGCAAACCACTATATATCGTTGTGTTGTGGATGTGTTTTACTCTTTTATTCATTCTGTTTTGTGGAGTGTTTGTGGATGAATGTTGTAATCACTTCAAGCAAGTGTGGATGAATGTTGTAATAACTTAAGATTTATTTTCTACAAGTTATTTTGATTTCCTTGCTTATTATTCCTCATTGGGTTGTGATACAAAGGACGTTCTAGAAATAAGGTTGTCCTACCTTAAACCTTTGGTTTTTGGTGTAAGGTTGTCCTTAGAACTGATAAAGTATCTGTAACACCCTGAAAATCGGGGGTCGTGTATAAACTCAACTCCCGAGTTCCAGACCGTCACTTATGCAACAAAAATGATTATGATTCAATGTTGTCTGATTTAAAGCATTTACATGAGTAAAAGTATACCAAAACTGCAATTCATACTTCAGATCTAGTGATAAAAGCAAGCGGAAGACTAAACAATATATATATATCACTGTATGGAAAAACAAAATAAATCTCATCTGTCTCCAAAGTATGACTACATCTCTGAGTCTCATATAATATACATGAACAAAATACATATCCAAAATGGTCCCACTGAAATCCCATCGATCCAGGTCGCCTACGCGAAGCCATCGTGATACTGCATGTACGAGAACTCGTCCTGGTCCTCGTCGATGTCTGGCTCCACCTCTTGGATCTCAGCCACACCTGCATCTACAACAGGGTCTGGTGGGTGTTGCAAATACCATCCCATAACGTGGGAGTGAGTGATCAACTCAGTGGAATCATAGAGCAAAGATTAGCATGTTCACAACACAATCATGCGATAATAGTAAAGCAGTAAATCAGACATTCCTAATACTGTTGTTAATGCAAGATGACATGACGTGATGTATGCCCTCACCGACGATCTCCCTCATACGACAACATCTTACGACCGCGGCATGCCACACTCCCTAGAGTGCTCCACATCTTCCAGGCACATGCAATGCTATGGTGATATGATTTCCAAGTTGTTATTAGTCCATTCAAACAGCAGGATTGGGAAACTAAGGTACTTCCCTTGTATCAATCCCAACACAGATCCTGTCTAGGGTCGTCACTCCTAGTAATCTCATACGATGTATATTTCGTAGGTCACTGCAAGGGCTACCAGGGCTGTTGCTCGCACTCGTTGCACCGCTCCCCCATCACCTTATCAATACAGGCCTACCGTACTCTACTGCAACGGAAGGGTCGTCGCCTCCAGTGGACTCAGAATACGCTCGCGGTCACTACAAAGGACTCGTCGCCTGATCAGTGTAGGCCGACAGCTAGAATATAGTGTCCCATACCACCATAATCTGCTCACGAGTCTAGGTGCTCACTGGTCACTACGGGGAGGTTTATGGCCCCAGCGTAGGCCGACAGCTCGACCACGGTGTCCCATACCACCATGCCCGGCTCATGAGTCTTCGTGGATCAAGGTACCATGGTTAACAGGCTTTACAATGGTAAGTTCAGTACCCTAGGTTCAAGCAGTTATGACTCATACAAGGTGAACATACATCGGCCAGTCGGGTTGCTTGACGGGCTCGACTAGCGCGTTCGCATCTCAAGTCGAATGACATGAAGTGCGTAAAACACTTCGCGTGGCCTAACCACTGTCGCCAACTCTAAACACGAATCACGTTCATGGACGCGTCTTTCGTGGCTATGACCAGTCAGCCACGAATTCGCTCGGTTACCGACTGCCTGGACTAAGTCTAATCCCAAGCACTTATGGAATCACATCAACAATATATGTAAAAGTATTGGAATTGAAATACAATCATGTGAGCATGTTAACACATGTTATAACATTCAACTCAAGCAAACCTTCAATCACATATATTCCATGCATGTAATGAAATCATGCATTTAGTCAAGATGTAGAAAATCATTTAGGTTTGCATATTAATTGATAAATCAATCACAAACTATCACATAACATCATTTAATTCAATACATACTAATACAAGCATTTATACAAACACCTACACTACACACTTAAGTCTACATATAGTATGTAGACCCAAAGTGCGCAACTAGGCGAATCTCTTCGCCAAACTAATTATGCACGCATTCCTAACTTCCTAATGCGACAACAAACCATGTCAACCACATCAGCAAAATATGAATGCAAACAGTACTTCCTACAAATGACTAAAATGCCCTAAATCTCATATTCTTCGTTAGTTTACGAAACGGGAAACGGAGAGCATTTTGTACATGTCAAACGGCGATGCCGTCAAGAATCTACTATTAAACGACATTGAAAGCGTTGGGAACCGTCAATCAAAGCGTCTAAAATCCTCACCTTATGTCTTGTAGACTCGTGAATTGAAACGGAGCGTATACGCTTCGTCTACGATGAATAGGGAACCTAATACACAAGATCCATGAGCTACATCGCTATGGAAACAAAGGAACCTCAAATCAGCAACTATTTAGGGTATTTACTTACCTAGAATCGTGGTGAAATCGCCGGAAAAGCGATAGAGGTGCGTTGCTTAAGCACGTGCAACACGGAGCACAAGTAGCAGGAAGAACTCTCCCACTCTCTCTCACAATCTCTCACCTTTTTCTCTCTCCCAAGTTAGGGTTTCTCTCAAATTCGGATGGGAGAGAGGAGTGAGGGTTTCAACCCCTTTTATAGCCTAAAATATGCCCAAAATAGGCTTGGGAACAATGTTTACTTGGTGCCTAACCAAATCGGGGCCGTTTCGGTCCAAAAGAGCATTTCTGAAGGTCCCCTGGCCAAATGCGGTCGGACTTAAGCTCATGCATATTGGATCTAGAACACATCCAGTTTTCAGACCGGTAGGGTTCCCAGATCGCACGTGGCGGTCCAGTTTCTGTTTAACGGTCACCGCACCAAGATCAGGCCTATAAGTCTCGTGATATGTAATAGAAATTTTTCCTGATCCAAGGGTGTAATTTGGCTGAATTCTGACGGTCAGAATGCTTAATACTGATGCGTCAATTCGTGTGCCAGATTCGAATTTCAAATTCCAATTCTAACCCTATTCTCACTCTCTTCACTCCAGGCTCAATGAAATAGCCTCTGAATGTCAGTTGGACTTGATTTTCGAAACGATTGCCAAGCCCAGCTAAGTGGTCATAACGGTCTAAGATGGTAGGTATCGGACTTTCGACGCATGGTCTAGATCCAATACAAAGTTTCAAAGAGGTCCCGAGAATAAACCGGTTTAGAGTTTGATCCGAGGCTTTAGAGCATTATAGCACCATTGGTTCCACTCGCTTTGGGCCTTGTAGAAAGTATTTAAAGTGATCAGGGACCATTTCCCAGCTATTCTAACGTTGCACTAGCTAACTTAGTCATATTTTCTAAAGGAATAAATTCTACGCAATTTCGGGTCGAGTTGGTACTGAGCCCAAGTATGGATTTTTCACGGGCGTTACAATCTACCCCCCTTAACAAATAATTTCGTCCTCAAAATTTTGTACCTTTTCGTACTCCTCGAGAAGCTGTGGGTAGTTCTTTCTGATCTCGGCTTCTGTCTCCCAGGTAGCCTCCTCCTCAGAGTGATGCGTCCATAATACCTTCACAAGGGGAATCACCTTGCTACGCAGTACTTGCCCCTTCCTGTCTAGGATACGTGTCGGTCGCAGGATATATGTAACATCCTCTCCTAACTGCACCTGCTCCCATCTGATGATATGGGAAGGATCAGCAACGTACTTCTTCAGCATAGAAACATGAAATACGTTGTGAACGCTCGCGAGAGGCGTGGGTAAAGCCAATCAGTAAGCTACCACTCCCACACGATCGAGGATCTGGAATGGACCAATGAATCACGGTGCCAGCTTCCCCTTCTTCCCGAACCGAAGGACTCCCTTCATAGGGGAAACTCGCAAAAATACATGATCCCTAACTGTGAACTCTAGTGGCCTCCGTCTCGTATCGGCGTAGCTCTTCTGTCTGCTCTGCGCTGTAAGGAGCCGACGTCGAATAATATCAATCTTCTCTGACGTCACCTGCACTAACTCTGGGCCAATCAAGCTACGCTCACCGACCTCTAGCCAGCAATGCGGTGTGCGACAAGGTCGCCCATACAGCGCCTCATAAGGTGCCATACCGATACTCGCCTGAAAACTATTGTTGTACGCAAACTCCGCATATGCAAGACAATCCTCCCAACTGTCCTTGAAGTCCAATGCGCAAGCTCGCAACATGTCCTCCAATATCTGGTTCACACGCTCTGTCTGTCCGTCTGTCTGTGGGTGGAAGGCAGTACTAAACTTCAATTTCACACCCATAGCCTCCTGAATGCGAGTCCAGAAAATAGAAGTGAACCGCGTGTCTCTGTCCGACATGATCTCTAACGGAACTCCATGCAGATGCACAATCTCTCTGATGTACAATCTAGCCAGCTCGTCTGCAGAGTTCGTAACTCTGATCGGTAGGAAGTGTGCCGACTTCATCAGACGGTCGACGATCACCCAAATGGAATCATGTCCCTTCCTCGTCTTCGGCAACCCAGAAATGAAGTCCATGGAAATGAAATCCCACTTCCACTCTGTAATCGGCATAGGCTGCAAAAGTCCAGGTGGTCGGCGATGTTCTGCCTTCACCTGCTGACAAGTGAGACAACGGGACACGAACTCAGCTATGTGGGTCTTCATACCTTCCCACCAATACGTCCTCTTCACGTCACGATACATCTTTGTGCTGCTTGGATGCATCGTGAGTCTAGTACAATGCGCAGCCTCGAGAATCTCTCGTCTCAAGTCAAGGACATCTGGGACGCATAGGCGGCCACGATAACGTAAGCCCCCATCCATACTAACTCGCCAGTCGGCGTCAGCATCATCACTGGCCTGCTCTTGAAGCTCAGTAAGATGCGCATCGTCCCTCTGCGCCTCGATGATTCGGTCATCGATCTGAGATCGCACCTGTACATGTGCGATGAACTCAAACGGCTCCTCTATGGTGAGTTTCTGCTCAAAGTCTCGCAAAAACTCAACCATATCCCACTCGGCAACCATCAGCGGAGCGGCAAACTCTATCGCCTTCTTGCGGCTCAACGCATCAGCCACAAGGTTCACCTTCCCAGGATGGTAAGAAACTTCAAACTTGAAGTCCTTCAACGTCTCCATCCATCGCCGCTGCCTCATATTCAAGTCTCGCTGCGTGAATATGTACTTGAGGCTCTTGTGGTCGCAAAAGAGCTCGAACTCCTCTCCGTAGAGGTAATGTCTCTAGAGTCTCAGTGCGAATATAACGGCTGCCAACTCTAGGTCGTGTGTAGGGTAATTCTCCTCGTGCTTCCTTAATTGTCTCGAGGCATACGAAATTACCCTGTCCCTCTGCATAAGGACACAACCCAGACCAACGCTAGACGCGTCAGTGTATATAGTGTATTTAACCCCTTGCTCTGGCAATACTAGCACAGGGGCGGACGTAAGTCTGTCCTTTAGCTCCTGAAAAGCTGACTCCGCCTTGTCGTTCCAGGCGAACTTCACGTCCTTCCGTGTCAACTGAGATAAGGGTCTCGCGATCTTCGAGAAGTCCTGAATGAAGCGCCGATAGTAGCCAGCGAGACCCAAGAAGCTCCTCACCTCAGTGACAGAACCAGGCTGCTCCCAGTCCTGCACCGCAGCTACCTTAGACAGGTCAACTGCCATGCCATCCTTGGACACCACGTGTCCCAGAAACTTCACCTCCTGCTTCCAAAAGTTGCACTTCTTGTACTGTGCGAACAACTGATGCTGTCTGAGCGTATCCAAGACCAAACGTAAGTGCTCCTCATGCTCCTCTCGACTCCTAGAGTACACCAAAATATCGTCAATGAATACCACGACGAATCGATAGAGGAAAGGTTGAAATACCCGGTTCATCAGATCCATGAACACGGCTGGTGCGTTCGTGAGACCGAACGACATCACGAGGAACTCATAGTGGCCAAAACTGGTCCTGAATGCTGTCTTCTGCACGTCCTCATCCCTGACGCGCAACTGATGATATCCTGACTGAAGATCAATCTTCGAGAAGTACTGCGCTCCTCTCAACTGATCAAACAAGTCATCAATCCTGGGTAAAGGATACTTGTTCTTTACCGTAACCTGGTTCAGCCTGTGATAATCAATACACAATCGCATCGAACCGTCCTTCTTCCTCACGAATAGGACCGGTGCTCCCCAAGGAGACACACTAGGCCGTATGAGGCCAAGCTCTAGCAGACCATCAATCTGCGTCCTCAACTCCTCCATCTCACATGGTGCCATGCGATACGTCGGCAGTGAGACGGGCGTAGAATCAGGAACCAGATCGATAGTGAAATCGATCTCACGTCGGGGCGACAAACTAGGGATCTTCCTGAACAGATCCCCGAATTCGGAAACGACTGGCACATGCTCGAGTACCTGGGCACTAGCGTCGTGCAATAAAGTGGCGTAACTAAGTATGCGGAAAGAGAGATTTACCCGCACTGAAAATGTGAAGGATGCACCCTCTGGCTCGTACACAGTCACTATACGAGTCTCGTAGTCAATCTCGACCCTCGCTGCAGTCAACCAATTCATGCCAAGAATGACGTCGAGATAAACAAGAGAGGGGTCGACGACAAGATTAATAGCCATCGTCCTGCCTCCCAGATCAACTAAACAACCCTCACACATCTGGATAACATCCGAATAATCCCCATGAGCTGCAAAGACTCGCACGCTATCCATAGTGATAGTCTGTAACCCAAGACGCCTGACTACAGCACGCGATATCAAAGAAATCGTGGAACCAGTGTCCACCATCACAAGAATAGGAGTACCTCCAATATGGGCTATGACCTCAAAGGCCGAATGCTGAAAAGTCGGTGTCGCAGCTGCCTCAGCTGTCAATGCATGAACCCGAGCCTGTTGTGGCCGGTTCGGCTGCTGTGTCAAGGGCCATGGAGGCTGTCTGATCTGTGATACCGGAGGTCTGAATGTAGGGTGCGCAGGAGCTGACCGTATAGGCGGTGCTGATATCGCCTGTGGACGTGCACGGTCAATCTTCTGCGGCGGCGAGAACCCATTGTCCCGCATCCGAGAGAAGTAGCTCTGCGCCAAGTGGCCTGTCCTCCCACAGTATGTACATGTCAAATCAGAGCACCGAAATGGTGGTACAGGCACTGTAGTCCTAGTAGGAGGATCATGCGAGGCCTCTTGCCTGCGAGGGGCCTGTCCTGCATGTCTGGTCGCGGCCTAGAAGTAACAGGGCCACGAGATCGCGCAAGTCGATCCACATCCTGCTCTGCCCGCATAGACATGTGAATCAACTCCGCATATGAAGGAATGGTCACACAACACATCTTCGACCGAATGTCCGGTCGCAAACCCTCCAGAAAGCGCCGTATGCGCATCTGCTCATCAGCCAAAATCGTCGGGACGTACCTACCCAACTCTGTGAACCGATGCTCATACTCGGTAACTGTCATCGCTGCCTGTCTGAGGCGGAGAAACTCATTCTCCCTGTCATGCCTGTAGGTCTGGGGATAATACTTCTCATGGAAGCGGAACTCAAATGCTGCCCACGTCCATACAAAGTCTGCGGCAACGGTCCGCAGTATGCTATCCCACCACATGCTGGCCTCTCTCTCAAACAGGAAGGTAGCCAGCTCTACCTGCTCGGCCTCGGTGTAATGCAACATCCGCAAAATCTTCGACACCCGGTGGAGCCAGTACTCATCCTCCTCGGGTCTGTGAGAACCCGTGAAAGTAGGAGGCCGCAAGCGCTGAAATCGCTCCAATAGGCCCCGTGTGTCGGCAGGATTCCCCGCAGGGAAAGCAGGCGGCGCAGGATGAGCCATGCCCTCATCCTGGGCGTATATATAGGCATCCTCAGCTGGATGCGCAGGTGGCGCAGGTGGTGTAGATGGAGCCGCACCCCCACTCTGGGCTAATGTCCCCACGATGGTAGTCAGAAGCTGCTGCTGCTGAGGCATCATAGCCATCATCTGCTCGAATCTGTCAGGGGGTGGAGCAGGCTGTGGCGGATGCTGTGTGGAAGTAGATGCGCGATGAGGCTCTCGGACTAACGGCGTAAATGGCGGTGGTCCATCTGTAGGACCAGCGGCAGGCTGAGACGATCGAACTGCCTCAGGAATTGGGCCCAAAGTAGGGTCCGTATGGGTGCCAGACTGAGAGGGAGTCTGATCCATATGCTCGGTCAGTGCAAGATGAGCCGTGCTACGCGTAACCTTAGGCGACATTCCCTATATTCAAAACAGGGCGCAACCTTGTCAGTCTTAATAGCACAATTACACCGAAATCATTCACACAAGGAGTCAAGGCATTCCATGCATTTCATTTAATCAAAATTGTCACAATACAAGGGATATATCCTTACAAGCATCACGACGAGAATACATGGGAACTAAGATAGTTAAAATTGCAACAGCAACATAAACAAGGCACTAGCCCTAACAGACTTACACATCAAAAGCAGGAAATGACTAACTACGAACAACTACATCAAGGTCGCATCGCTAGTCTGAGTCTGGAGATGGAGGAGGAGCACCCTTATCCTGCAAGCAACACAGGATCGCCTTCAAGGTGCGAGTCATCTTGCCAAATTTCTTCTTTGTAACGGCCTTGGCATCCGCGACTTCTACGCGAAGTTCTTGGACTTCCCTTCGCAAAGCGGTCTGACTCTCCTCCATCCGAGCAATGCGATCATCGATAGTAGCCTGTGCAGAAGGAGGAGGGCTCTCATCTGTATTCTGAGCCTCCTCTTCTGTCTCTTCCTGAGCTTCTTCCTGAACCTCTGCTCTAGGTTCTTCTTCGCTTTGATCTTCCTCTTCATCAAAGTCATCCTCACTATCCCTTTCAAGTTGATTTTCACGGTATTGTGACCCAATCTTCATCTTGACCATAGTCGACTCATCAATGGTATGAATCGATACCGGCAATTTCGGCCCAAGTCTATAGGCAAACTCAAGCGCAATCTTACAAATCAGTCGGCCAAAGGGAAGCGATTTGGATGTTCTCCTTGACCTGGCTATGAGGATTATTTACCGTAAGATGAAAGTAGTCATGCATACATTCTCTCCCTGGGCCACCAAATATAAGAAATCAACCATAAGACGTGTACATTCAATGCTGTTCGTAGTCCTGGGATAAACATTGTACGTACAGATATGGTGCAGCAGGCGCAAATCCTCAGACATATACGTCGCCTTGAGGCTATTATTAGGCTGCCATGGAACTAACTTACCGCACAGAAACCTGGTGCGGCGATCTCGTTCACGTCTACTCCTCAGATTCTTCTCACTAGGATGAACATCACCAAGAGGTATGTTCAGAAGTCGCGCAATCAGTCGCACATCAATCATAGCCATCCGATCTTTACCAAAAGGGATTTTAAACTGTAATGGCTCCAAGGTAGGATTCTGGATACTAGCGTAGAAGGCACGAACGGTGCTCACATTAGCACGAGCGCGAGCTTCAAAGATCGGACCCCAATGTGCCGCTTCAATGCGCTCGAACAACAAAAATTCACCGAACAATCACCCTTCCACGTCCACCTCAAATAACACTTTACGATCAGTGTATTAGCCATGAGGCATCTCTGATAGAATTACTCACCCAAGGTGAGCGTGGGGATCCAAATCCAGCTTTGTACGGCACTCTAGGGCTGCAGCTAGACCTGTGGCGGCGCTTGAACTTGCGGCACCACCCCGCGGTCTCCTCAATTGAGCAGGGCGGCTTGGCCCAGCCTCTTCTGTTGTGGTTTTCCTTTTACCCATCAAAGATATGATGGATGAGAGTGATAAAAGGCCTAAAATGGCTTCCACGAAAGCCATGAAAAATGGAGAAAATACGGAGAAGTGGCTGTCCAACCTGGAAAAAGGATATCTAGGCGTCGTAGAGGGATGCTTCAAGCTTCCCAAGGATGTATTTTCAAGGAGAAATGGAAATGAAAAAGTGGAATGGAGCACCTCACGATTTCAGCTCGATTTGGGGGTTTTTGGAGCTCCAAATGATGGAATCTTCAAGAAGAAGGGCTGCCAACTCCAAAGGAATGATGGATGATGGTTGTTTTTGGCCAAGGAGGGATCTAGAGGCAATTTGGAACCACAAAATTTGGGGATGGTTGCTGAAAAATGAAAATAGGGCTATGGGGAGGGCTGTTTGTGAAGGAGGGGTATGATTTGGGGGTTTTTGTTGGACGGGACCTATATGGGGAGGGTGTACTTGGGATTTAAGGGCGTGCGCCCGAAAACCACAGCCAACGGGCCCACCTGTACGACGATGCATCGCCGGATCGGCGATGGCATCGCCGATCGGTGATGCATCCGGTCGGTGGGGCTGGATGGGTTCGGTCCCCCATGGTCCAAGGACCCCAGATATGTATGGTTTGCCCCCTGGTTTATTGTATTTTGGCCTATGTGAGCCCAAACATGTGTTCGGGGCTTTTCGGGGCCATTCCGTAATTCCAAATACCAAACCCTATGATGCAGCATATGAATTTGGGGTATAAGGAGCTAGTACATCTATCTAGACTCTTATTAGCTAAAGAAAGTGAAGTTAGAATGGCCTTATGGCCATTTTTTATGAAATTTTACTATTCACTGTAAAATTTTGTGAAAGTATTATTTTGTGTTATTTTCACATTAGGTTTGATGCCTAACATGATTTGGATAAGAAAGAAATGAAGATTGGAGTGGTGAGAGGAAGAATTTTGAAGATTTTTGGTGACACGGGGTTTTTAAGCCCTGGCGATTGAATACAGGAGTCGTGGTCATCCCACGGCCCAAGAATTTACTTTTACGGGTTTAAAATCGTTCATAGGATGTCTCGACCCGACTTCCTATGGCTTAGAAGCTATTCGGGTTGCTTTACGCGACCCGAGATGCGTTAAAGACTCGATCGTGCGATCAATTCAAATAGACTTCGCCTATCGGCGAATCTGCGATCCTAGAAATGTTTCTAGACCCTTCTCGCACCCACCTAAGTCAAAGGAAGCGACAGCATACGACGCGAGACCATAACCCAGGCCCAGTATACTCTTATTCATGCTCTGATACCAACTTGTAACACCCTGAAAATCGGGGGTCGTGTATAAACTCAACTCCCGAGTTCCAGACCGTCACTTATGCAACAAAAATGATTATGATTCAATGTTGTCTGATTTAAAGCATTCACATGAGTAAAAGTATACCAAAACTGCAATTCATACTTCAGATCCAGTGATAAAAGCAAACGGAAGACTAAACAATATATATATCACTGTATGAAAAAATAAAATAAATCTCATCTGTCTCCAAAGTATGACTACATCTCTGAGTCTCATATAATATACATGAACAAAATACATATCCAAAATGGTCCCACTGAAATCCCATCGATCCAGGTCGCCTACGCGAAGCCATTGTGATACTGCATGTACGAGAACTCGTCCTGGTCCTCGTCGATGTCTGGCTCCACCTCCTGGATCTCAGCCACACCTGCATCTACAACAGGGTCTGGTGGGTGTTGCAAACACCATCCCGTAACGTGGGAGTGAGTGATCAACTCAGTGGAATCATAGAGCAAAGATTAGCATGTTCACAATTCAATCATGCGATAATAGTAAAGCAGTAAATCAGACATTCCTAATACTGTTGTTAATGCAAGATGACATGACGTGATGTATGCCCTCATCGACGATCTCCCTCATACGGCAACATCTTACGACCGCGGCATGCCACACTCCCTAGAGTGCTCCACATCTTCCAGGCACATGCAATGCTATGGTGATATGGTTTCCAAGTTGTTATTAGTCCATTCAAACAGCAGGATTGGGAAACTAAGGTACTTCCCTTATATCGATCCCAACACAGATCCTGTCTAGGGTCGTCACTCCTAGTAATCTCATACGATGTATATTTCGTAGGTCACTGCAAGGGCTGCCAGGGCTGTTGCTCGCACTCGTTGCACCGCTCCCCCATCACCTTATCAATACAGGCCTACCGTACTCTACTGCAACGGAAGGGTCGTCGCCTCCCGTGGACTCAGAATACGCTCGCGGTCACTACAAAGGACTCGTCGCCTGATCAGTGTAGACCGACAGCTAGAATATAGTGTCCCATACCACCATAATCTGCTCATGAGTCTAGGTGCTCACTGGTCACTACGGGGAGGTTTGTGGCCCCAACGTAGGCCGACAACTCGACCACGGTGTCCCATACCACCATGCCTGGCTCATGAGTCTTCGTGGATCAAGGTACCATGGTTAACAGGGTTTACAATGGTAAGTTCAGTACCCTAGGTTCAAGCAGTTATGACTCATACAAGGTGAACATACATCGGCTAGTCAGGTTGCTTGACGGGCTCGACTAGCGCGTTCGCATCTCAAGTCGAATGACATGAAGTGCGTAAAACACTTCGCGTGGCCTAACCACTGTCGCCAACTCTAAACACGAATCACGTTCATGGACGCGTCTTTCGTGGCTATGACCAGTCAGCCACGAATTCGCTCGGTTACCGACTGCCTGGACTAAGTCTAATCCCAAGCACTTATGGAATCACATCAACAATATATGTAAAAGTATTGGAATTGAAATACAATCATGTGAGCATGTTAACACATGTTATAACATTCAACTCAAGCAAACCTTCAATCACATATATTCCATGCATGTAATGAAATCATGCATTTAGTCAAGATGTAGAAAATCATTTAGGTTTGCATATTAATTGATAAATCAATCACAAACTATCACATAACATCATTTAATTCAATACATACTAATACAAGCATTTATACAAACACCTACACTACACACTTAAGTCTACATATAGTATGTAGACCCAAAGTGCGCAACTAGGCGAATCTCTTCGCCAAACTAATTATGCACGCATTCCTAACTTCCTAATGCGACAACAAACCATGTCAACCACATCAGCAAAATATGAATGCAAACAGTACTTCCTACAAATGACTAAAATGCCCTAAATCTCATATTCTTCGTTAGTTTACGAAACGGGAAACGGAGAGCATTTTGTACATGTCAAACGGCGATGCCGTCAAGAATCTACTATTAAACGACATTGAAAGCGTTGGGAACCGTCAATCAAAGCGTCTAAAATCCTCACCTTATGTCTTGTAGACTCGTGAATTGAAACGGAGCGTATACGCTTCGTCTACGATGAATAGGGAACCTAATACACAAGATCCATGAGCTACATCGCTATGGAAACAAAGGAACCTCAAATCAGCAACTATTTAGGGTATTTACTTACCTAGAATCGTGGTGAAATCGCCGGAAAAGCGATAGAGGTGCGTTGCTTAAGCACGTGCAACACGGAGCACAAGTAGCAGGAAGAACTCTCCCACTCTCTCTCACAATCTCTCACCTTTTTCTCTCTCCCAAGTTAGGGTTTCTCTCAAATTCGGATGGGAGAGAGGAGTGAGGGTTTCAACCCCTTTTATAGCCTAAAATATGCCCAAAATAGGCTTGGGAACAATGTTTACTTGGTGCCTAACCAAATCGGGGCCGTTTCGGTCCAAAAGAGCATTTCTGAAGGTCCCCTGGCCAAATGCGGTCGGACTTAAGCTCATGCATATTGGATCTAGAACACATCCAGTTTTCAGACCGGTAGGGTTCCCAGATCGCACGTGGCGGTCCAGTTTCTGTTTAACGGTCACCGCACCAAGATCAGGCCTATAAGTCTCGTGATATGTAATAGAAATTTTTCCTGATCCAAGGGTGTAATTTGGCTGAATTCTGACGGTCAGAATGCTTAATACTGATGCGTCAATTCGTGTGCCAGATTCGAATTTCAAATTCCAATTCTAACCCTATTCTCACTCTCTTCACTCCAGGCTCAATGAAATAGCCTCTGAATGTCAGTTGGACTTGATTTTCGAAACGATTGCCAAGCCCAGCTAAGTGGTCATAACGGTCTAAGATGGTAGGTATCGGACTTTCGACGCATGGTCTAGATCCAATACAAAGTTTCAAAGAGGTCCCGAGAATAAACCGGTTTAGAGTTTGATCCGAGGCTTTAGAGCATTATAGCACCATTGGTTCCACTCGCTTTGGGCCTTGTAGAAAGTATTTAAAGTGATCAGGGACCATTTCCCAGCTATTCTAACGTTGCACTAGCTAACTTAGTCATATTTTCTAAAGGAATAAATTCTACGCAATTTCGGGTCGAGTTGGTACTGAGCCCAAGTATGGATTTTTCACGGGCGTTACAATCTACCCCCCTTAACAAATAATTTCGTCCTCAAAATTTTGTACCTTTTCGTACTCCTCGAGAAGCTGTGGGTAGTTCTTTCTGATCTCGGCTTCTGTCTCCCAGGTAGCCTCCTCCTCAGAGTGATGCGTCCATAATACCTTCACAAGGGGAATCACCTTGCTACGCAGTACTTGCCCCTTCCTGTCTAGGATACGTGTCGGTCGCAGGATATATGTAACATCCTCTCCTAACTGCACCTGCTCCCATCTGATGATATGGGAAGGATCAGCAACGTACTTCTTCAGCATAGAAACATGAAATACGTTGTGAACGCTCGCGAGAGGCGTGGGTAAAGCCAATCAGTAAGCTACCACTCCCACACGATCGAGGATCTGGAATGGACCAATGAATCACGGTGCCAGCTTCCCCTTCTTCCCGAACCGAAGGACTCCCTTCATAGGGGAAACTCGCAAAAATACATGATCCCTAACTGTGAACTCTAGTGGCCTCCGTCTCGTATCGGCGTAGCTCTTCTGTCTGCTCTGCGCTGTAAGGAGCCGACGTCGAATAATATCAATCTTCTCTGACGTCACCTGCACTAACTCTGGGCCAATCAAGCTACGCTCACCGACCTCTAGCCAGCAATGCGGTGTGCGACAAGGTCGCCCATACAGCGCCTCATAAGGTGCCATACCGATACTCGCCTGAAAACTATTGTTGTACGCAAACTCCGCATATGCAAGACAATCCTCCCAACTGTCCTTGAAGTCCAATGCGCAAGCTCGCAACATGTCCTCCAATATCTGGTTCACACGCTCTGTCTGTCCGTCTGTCTGTGGGTGGAAGGCAGTACTAAACTTCAATTTCACACCCATAGCCTCCTGAATGCGAGTCCAGAAAATAGAAGTGAACCGCGTGTCTCTGTCCGACATGATCTCTAACGGAACTCCATGCAGATGCACAATCTCTCTGATGTACAATCTAGCCAGCTCGTCTGCAGAGTTCGTAACTCTGATCGGTAGGAAGTGTGCCGACTTCATCAGACGGTCGACGATCACCCAAATGGAATCATGTCCCTTCCTCGTCTTCGGCAACCCAGAAATGAAGTCCATGGAAATGAAATCCCACTTCCACTCTGTAATCGGCATAGGCTGCAAAAGTCCAGGTGGTCGGCGATGTTCTGCCTTCACCTGCTGACAAGTGAGACAACGGGACACGAACTCAGCTATGTGGGTCTTCATACCTTCCCACCAATACGTCCTCTTCACGTCACGATACATCTTTGTGCTGCTTGGATGCATCGTGAGTCTAGTACAATGCGCAGCCTCGAGAATCTCTCGTCTCAAGTCAAGGACATCTGGGACGCATAGGCGGCCACGATAACGTAAGCCCCCATCCATACTAACTCGCCAGTCGGCGTCAGCATCATCACTGGCCTGCTCTTGAAGCTCAGTAAGATGCGCATCGTCCCTCTGCGCCTCGATGATTCGGTCATCGATCTGAGATCGCACCTGTACATGTGCGATGAACTCAAACGGCTCCTCTATGGTGAGTTTCTGCTCAAAGTCTCGCAAAAACTCAACCATATCCCACTCGGCAACCATCAGCGGAGCGGCAAACTCTATCGCCTTCTTGCGGCTCAACGCATCAGCCACAAGGTTCACCTTCCCAGGATGGTAAGAAACTTCAAACTTGAAGTCCTTCAACGTCTCCATCCATCGCCGCTGCCTCATATTCAAGTCTCGCTGCGTGAATATGTACTTGAGGCTCTTGTGGTCGCAAAAGAGCTCGAACTCCTCTCCGTAGAGGTAATGTCTCTAGAGTCTCAGTGCGAATATAACGGCTGCCAACTCTAGGTCGTGTGTAGGGTAATTCTCCTCGTGCTTCCTTAATTGTCTCGAGGCATACGAAATTACCCTGTCCCTCTGCATAAGGACACAACCCAGACCAACGCTAGACGCGTCAGTGTATATAGTGTATTTAACCCCTTGCTCTGGCAATACTAGCACAGGGGCGGACGTAAGTCTGTCCTTTAGCTCCTGAAAAGCTGACTCCGCCTTGTCGTTCCAGGCGAACTTCACGTCCTTCCGTGTCAACTGAGATAAGGGTCTCGCGATCTTCGAGAAGTCCTGAATGAAGCGCCGATAGTAGCCAGCGAGACCCAAGAAGCTCCTCACCTCAGTGACAGAACCAGGCTGCTCCCAGTCCTGCACCGCAGCTACCTTAGACAGGTCAACTGCCATGCCATCCTTGGACACCACGTGTCCCAGAAACTTCACCTCCTGCTTCCAAAAGTTGCACTTCTTGTACTGTGCGAACAACTGATGCTGTCTGAGCGTATCCAAGACCAAACGTAAGTGCTCCTCATGCTCCTCTCGACTCCTAGAGTACACCAAAATATCGTCAATGAATACCACGACGAATCGATAGAGGAAAGGTTGAAATACCCGGTTCATCAGATCCATGAACACGGCTGGTGCGTTCGTGAGACCGAACGACATCACGAGGAACTCATAGTGGCCAAAACTGGTCCTGAATGCTGTCTTCTGCACGTCCTCATCCCTGACGCGCAACTGATGATATCCTGACTGAAGATCAATCTTCGAGAAGTACTGCGCTCCTCTCAACTGATCAAACAAGTCATCAATCCTGGGTAAAGGATACTTGTTCTTTACCGTAACCTGGTTCAGCCTGTGATAATCAATACACAATCGCATCGAACCGTCCTTCTTCCTCACGAATAGGACCGGTGCTCCCCAAGGAGACACACTAGGCCGTATGAGGCCAAGCTCTAGCAGACCATCAATCTGCGTCCTCAACTCCTCCATCTCACATGGTGCCATGCGATACGTCGGCAGTGAGACGGGCGTAGAATCAGGAACCAGATCGATAGTGAAATCGATCTCACGTCGGGGCGACAAACTAGGGATCTTCCTGAACAGATCCCCGAATTCGGAAACGACTGGCACATGCTCGAGTACCTGGGCACTAGCGTCGTGCAATAAAGTGGCGTAACTAAGTATGCGGAAAGAGAGATTTACCCGCACTGAAAATGTGAAGGATGCACCCTCTGGCTCGTACACAGTCACTATACGAGTCTCGTAGTCAATCTCGACCCTCGCTGCAGTCAACCAATTCATGCCAAGAATGACGTCGAGATAAACAAGAGAGGGGTCGACGACAAGATTAATAGCCATCGTCCTGCCTCCCAGATCAACTAAACAACCCTCACACATCTGGATAACATCCGAATAATCCCCATGAGCTGCAAAGACTCGCACGCTATCCATAGTGATAGTCTGTAACCCAAGACGCCTGACTACAGCACGCGATATCAAAGAAATCGTGGAACCAGTGTCCACCATCACAAGAATAGGAGTACCTCCAATATGGGCTATGACCTCAAAGGCCGAATGCTGAAAAGTCGGTGTCGCAGCTGCCTCAGCTGTCAATGCATGAACCCGAGCCTGTTGTGGCCGGTTCGGCTGCTGTGTCAAGGGCCATGGAGGCTGTCTGATCTGTGATACCGGAGGTCTGAATGTAGGGTGCGCAGGAGCTGACCGTATAGGCGGTGCTGATATCGCCTGTGGACGTGCACGGTCAATCTTCTGCGGCGGCGAGAACCCATTGTCCCGCATCCGAGAGAAGTAGCTCTGCGCCAAGTGGCCTGTCCTCCCACAGTATGTACATGTCAAATCAGAGCACCGAAATGGTGGTACAGGCACTGTAGTCCTAGTAGGAGGATCATGCGAGGCCTCTTGCCTGCGAGGGGCCTGTCCTGCATGTCTGGTCGCGGCCTAGAAGTAACAGGGCCACGAGATCGCGCAAGTCGATCCACATCCTGCTCTGCCCGCATAGACATGTGAATCAACTCCGCATATGAAGGAATGGTCACACAACACATCTTCGACCGAATGTCCGGTCGCAAACCCTCCAGAAAGCGCCGTATGCGCATCTGCTCATCAGCCAAAATCGTCGGGACGTACCTACCCAACTCTGTGAACCGATGCTCATACTCGGTAACTGTCATCGCTGCCTGTCTGAGGCGGAGAAACTCATTCTCCCTGTCATGCCTGTAGGTCTGGGGATAATACTTCTCATGGAAGCGGAACTCAAATGCTGCCCACGTCCATACAAAGTCTGCGGCAACGGTCCGCAGTATGCTATCCCACCACATGCTGGCCTCTCTCTCAAACAGGAAGGTAGCCAGCTCTACCTGCTCGGCCTCGGTGTAATGCAACATCCGCAAAATCTTCGACACCCGGTGGAGCCAGTACTCATCCTCCTCGGGTCTGTGAGAACCCGTGAAAGTAGGAGGCCGCAAGCGCTGAAATCGCTCCAATAGGCCCCGTGTGTCGGCAGGATTCCCCGCAGGGAAAGCAGGCGGCGCAGGATGAGCCATGCCCTCATCCTGGGCGTATATATAGGCATCCTCAGCTGGATGCGCAGGTGGCGCAGGTGGTGTAGATGGAGCCGCACCCCCACTCTGGGCTAATGTCCCCACGATGGTAGTCAGAAGCTGCTGCTGCTGAGGCATCATAGCCATCATCTGCTCGAATCTGTCAGGGGGTGGAGCAGGCTGTGGCGGATGCTGTGTGGAAGTAGATGCGCGATGAGGCTCTCGGACTAACGGCGTAAATGGCGGTGGTCCATCTGTAGGACCAGCGGCAGGCTGAGACGATCGAACTGCCTCAGGAATTGGGCCCAAAGTAGGGTCCGTATGGGTGCCAGACTGAGAGGGAGTCTGATCCATATGCTCGGTCAGTGCAAGATGAGCCGTGCTACGCGTAACCTTAGGCGACATTCCCTATATTCAAAACAGGGCGCAACCTTGTCAGTCTTAATAGCACAATTACACCGAAATCATTCACACAAGGAGTCAAGGCATTCCATGCATTTCATTTAATCAAAATTGTCACAATACAAGGGATATATCCTTACAAGCATCACGACGAGAATACATGGGAACTAAGATAGTTAAAATTGCAACAGCAACATAAACAAGGCACTAGCCCTAACAGACTTACACATCAAAAGCAGGAAATGACTAACTACGAACAACTACATCAAGGTCGCATCGCTAGTCTGAGTCTGGAGATGGAGGAGGAGCACCCTTATCCTGCAAGCAACACAGGATCGCCTTCAAGGTGCGAGTCATCTTGCCAAATTTCTTCTTTGTAACGGCCTTGGCATCCGCGACTTCTACGCGAAGTTCTTGGACTTCCCTTCGCAAAGCGGTCTGACTCTCCTCCATCCGAGCAATGCGATCATCGATAGTAGCCTGTGCAGAAGGAGGAGGGCTCTCATCTGTATTCTGAGCCTCCTCTTCTGTCTCTTCCTGAGCTTCTTCCTGAACCTCTGCTCTAGGTTCTTCTTCGCTTTGATCTTCCTCTTCATCAAAGTCATCCTCACTATCCCTTTCAAGTTGATTTTCACGGTATTGTGACCCAATCTTCATCTTGACCATAGTCGACTCATCAATGGTATGAATCGATACCGGCAATTTCGGCCCAAGTCTATAGGCAAACTCAAGCGCAATCTTACAAATCAGTCGGCCAAAGGGAAGCGATTTGGATGTTCTCCTTGACCTGGCTATGAGGATTATTTACCGTAAGATGAAAGTAGTCATGCATACATTCTCTCCCTGGGCCACCAAATATAAGAAATCAACCATAAGACGTGTACATTCAATGCTGTTCGTAGTCCTGGGATAAACATTGTACGTACAGATATGGTGCAGCAGGCGCAAATCCTCAGACATATACGTCGCCTTGAGGCTATTATTAGGCTGCCATGGAACTAACTTACCGCACAGAAACCTGGTGCGGCGATCTCGTTCACGTCTACTCCTCAGATTCTTCTCACTAGGATGAACATCACCAAGAGGTATGTTCAGAAGTCGCGCAATCAGTCGCACATCAATCATAGCCATCCGATCTTTACCAAAAGGGATTTTAAACTGTAATGGCTCCAAGGTAGGATTCTGGATACTAGCGTAGAAGGCACGAACGGTGCTCACATTAGCACGAGCGCGAGCTTCAAAGATCGGACCCCAATGTGCCGCTTCAATGCGCTCGAACAACAAAAATTCACCGAACAATCACCCTTCCACGTCCACCTCAAATAACACTTTACGATCAGTGTATTAGCCATGAGGCATCTCTGATAGAATTACTCACCCAAGGTGAGCGTGGGGATCCAAATCCAGCTTTGTACGGCACTCTAGGGCTGCAGCTAGACCTGTGGCGGCGCTTGAACTTGCGGCACCACCCCGCGGTCTCCTCAATTGAGCAGGGCGGCTTGGCCCAGCCTCTTCTGTTGTGGTTTTCCTTTTACCCATCAAAGATATGATGGATGAGAGTGATAAAAGGCCTAAAATGGCTTCCACGAAAGCCATGAAAAATGGAGAAAATACGGAGAAGTGGCTGTCCAACCTGGAAAAAGGATATCTAGGCGTCGTAGAGGGATGCTTCAAGCTTCCCAAGGATGTATTTTCAAGGAGAAATGGAAATGAAAAAGTGGAATGGAGCACCTCACGATTTCAGCTCGATTTGGGGGTTTTTGGAGCTCCAAATGATGGAATCTTCAAGAAGAAGGGCTGCCAACTCCAAAGGAATGATGGATGATGGTTGTTTTTGGCCAAGGAGGGATCTAGAGGCAATTTGGAACCACAAAATTTGGGGATGGTTGCTGAAAAATGAAAATAGGGCTATGGGGAGGGCTGTTTGTGAAGGAGGGGTATGATTTGGGGGTTTTTGTTGGACGGGACCTATATGGGGAGGGTGTACTTGGGATTTAAGGGCGTGCGCCCGAAAACCACAGCCAACGGGCCCACCTGTACGACGATGCATCGCCGGATCGGCGATGGCATCGCCGATCGGTGATGCATCCGGTCGGTGGGGCTGGATGGGTTCGGTCCCCCATGGTCCAAGGACCCCAGATATGTATGGTTTGCCCCCTGGTTTATTGTATTTTGGCCTATGTGAGCCCAAACATGTGTTCGGGGCTTTTCGGGGCCATTCCGTAATTCCAAATACCAAACCCTATGATGCAGCATATGAATTTGGGGTATAAGGAGCTAGTACATCTATCTAGACTCTTATTAGCTAAAGAAAGTGAAGTTAGAATGGCCTTATGGCCATTTTTTATGAAATTTTACTATTCACTGTAAAATTTTGTGAAAGTATTATTTTGTGTTATTTTCACATTAGGTTTGATGCCTAACATGATTTGGATAAGAAAGAAATGAAGATTGGAGTGGTGAGAGGAAGAATTTTGAAGATTTTTGGTGACACGGGGTTTTTAAGCCCTGGCGATTGAATACAGGAGTCGTGGTCATCCCACGGCCCAAGAATTTACTTTTACGGGTTTAAAATCGTTCATAGGATGTCTCGACCCGACTTCCTATGGCTTAGAAGCTATTCGGGTTGCTTTACGCGACCCGAGATGCGTTAAAGACTCGATCGTGCGATCAATTCAAATAGACTTCGCCTATCGGCGAATCTGCGATCCTAGAAATGTTTCTAGACCCTTCTCGCACCCACCTAAGTCAAAGGAAGCGACAGCATACGACGCGAGACCATAACCCAGGCCCAGTATACTCTTATTCATGCTCTGATACCAACTTGTAACACCCTGAAAATCGGGGGTCGTGTATAAACTCAACTCCCGAGTTCCAGACCGTCACTTATGCAACAAAAATGATTATGATTCAATGTTGTCTGATTTAAAGCATTCACATGAGTAAAAGTATACCAAAACTGCAATTCATACTTCAGATCCAGTGATAAAAGCAAACGGAAGACTAAACAATATATATATCACTGTATGAAAAAATAAAATAAATCTCATCTGTCTCCAAAGTATGACTACATCTCTGAGTCTCATATAATATACATGAACAAAATACATATCCAAAATGGTCCCACTGAAATCCCATCGATCCAGGTCGCCTACGCGAAGCCATTGTGATACTGCATGTACGAGAACTCGTCCTGGTCCTCGTCGATGTCTGGCTCCACCTCCTGGATCTCAGCCACACCTGCATCTACAACAGGGTCTGGTGGGTGTTGCAAACACCATCCCGTAACGTGGGAGTGAGTGATCAACTCAGTGGAATCATAGAGCAAAGATTAGCATGTTCACAATTCAATCATGCGATAATAGTAAAGCAGTAAATCAGACATTCCTAATACTGTTGTTAATGCAAGATGACATGACGTGATGTATGCCCTCATCGACGATCTCCCTCATACGGCAACATCTTACGACCGCGGCATGCCACACTCCCTAGAGTGCTCCACATCTTCCAGGCACATGCAATGCTATGGTGATATGGTTTCCAAGTTGTTATTAGTCCATTCAAACAGCAGGATTGGGAAACTAAGGTACTTCCCTTATATCGATCCCAACACAGATCCTGTCTAGGGTCGTCACTCCTAGTAATCTCATACGATGTATATTTCGTAGGTCACTGCAAGGGCTGCCAGGGCTGTTGCTCGCACTCGTTGCACCGCTCCCCCATCACCTTATCAATACAGGCCTACCGTACTCTACTGCAACGGAAGGGTCGTCGCCTCCCGTGGACTCAGAATACGCTCGCGGTCACTACAAAGGACTCGTCGCCTGATCAGTGTAGACCGACAGCTAGAATATAGTGTCCCATACCACCATAATCTGCTCATGAGTCTAGGTGCTCACTGGTCACTACGGGGAGGTTTGTGGCCCCAACGTAGGCCGACAACTCGACCACGGTGTCCCATACCACCATGCCTGGCTCATGAGTCTTCGTGGATCAAGGTACCATGGTTAACAGGGTTTACAATGGTAAGTTCAGTACCCTAGGTTCAAGCAGTTATGACTCATACAAGGTGAACATACATCGGCTAGTCAGGTTGCTTGACGGGCTCGACTAGCCCGTTCGCATCTCAAGTCGAACGACATGAAGTGCGTAAAACACTTTGCGTGGCCTAACCACTGTCGCCAACTCTAAACACGAATCACGTTCATCGACGCGTCGTTCGTGGCTATGACCAGTCAGCCACGAATTCGCTCGGTTACCGACTGCCTGGACTAAGTCTAGTCCCAAGCACTTATGGAATCACATCAACAATATATGTAAAAGTATTGGAATTGAAATACAATCATGTGAGCATGTTAACACATGTTATAACATTCAACTCAAGCAAACCTTCAATCACATATATTCCATGCATGTAATGAAATCATGCATTTAGTCAACATGTAGAAAATCATTTAGGTCAGCATATTAATTGATAAATCAATCACAAACTATCACATAACATCATTTAATTCAATACATACTAATACAAGCATTTATACAAACACCTACACTACACACTTAAGTCTACATATAGTATGTCGACCCAAAGTGCGCAACTAGGCGAATCTCTTCGCCAAACTAATTATGCACGCATTCCTAACTTCCTAATGCGATAACAAACCATGTCAACCACATCAGTAAAATATGAATGCAAACAGTACTTCCTACAAATGACTAAAATGCCCTAAATCTCATATTCTTCGTTAGTTTACGAAATGGAAAACGGAGAGCATTTTGTACATGTCAAACGGCGATGCCGTCAAGAATCTACTATTAAATGACATTGAAAGCGTTGGGAACCGTCAATCAAAGCGTCTAAAATCCTCACCTTATGTCTTGTAGACTCGTGAATTGAAACGGAGCGTATACGCTTCGTCTACGATGAATAGGGAACCTAATACACAAGATTCATGAGCTACATCGCTATGGAAACAAAGGAACCTCAAATCAGCAACTATTTAGGGTATTTACTTACCTAGAATCACGGTGAAATCGCCGGAAAAGCGATAGAGGTGCATTGCTTAAGCACGTGCAACACGGAGCACAAGTAGCATGAAGAACTCTCCCACTCTCTC
This sequence comes from Magnolia kwangsiensis, assembly GCA_037074715.1. Classification (NCBI taxonomy): domain Eukaryota; kingdom Viridiplantae; phylum Streptophyta; class Magnoliopsida; order Magnoliales; family Magnoliaceae; genus Magnolia; species Magnolia kwangsiensis. Next base: position 59,593,242 of record CM073579.1, read on the forward strand.
TCACAATCTCTCACCTTTTTCTCTCCCAAGTTAGGGTTTCTCTCAAATTCGGATGGGAGAGAGGAGTGAGGGTTTCAACCCCTTTTATAGCCTAAAATATGCCCAAAATAGGCTTGGGAACAATGTTTACTTGGTGCCTAACCAAATCGGAGCCGTTTCGGTCCAAAAGAGCATTTCTGAAGGTCCCCTGGCCAAATGCGGTCGGACTTAAGCTCATGCATACTAGATCTAGCACACATCCAGTTTTCAGACCGGTAGGGTTCCCAGATCGCACGTGGCGGTCCAATTTCTGTTTAACGGTCACCGCACCAAGATCAGGCCTATAAGTCACGTGATATGTAATAGAAATTTTTCCTGATCCAAGGGTGTAATTTGGCTGAATTCTGATGGTCAGAATGCTTAATACTGATGCTTCAATTCGTGTGCCAGATTTGAATTTCAAATTCCAATTCTAACCCTATTCTCACTCTCTTCACTCCAGGCTCAATGAAATAGCCTCTGAATGTCAGTTGGACTTGATTTTCGAAACGATTGCCAAGCCCAGCTAAGTGGTCATAACGGTCTAAGATGGTAGGTATCGGACTTTCGACGCGCGGTCTAGATCCAATACAAAGTTTCAAAGAGGTCCCGAGAATAAACCAGTTTAGAGTTTGATCCGAGGCTTTAGAGCATTATAGCACCATTGGTTCCACTCGCTTTGGGCCTTATAGAAAGTATTTAAAGTGATCAGGGACCATTTCCCAGCTATTCTAACGTTGCACTAGCTAACTTAGTCATATTTTCTAAAGGAATAAATTCTACGCAATTTCGGGTCGAGTTGGTACTCGAGCCCAAGTATGGATTTTTCACGGGCGTTACAGTATCATTCTCTTTATTTTAGGCTATTGTGATTATTTTATTTTCAGCATTGTGCATTATTTCTTTTAGTATTCCGCTGTTATAAGTTTTATTTGGCATTTCCCTATTCACCCCCCCTCTAGGGCATATAGTTAGGCCCTTTCAAGTGGTATCAGAGCCTAATAGCTCATGCTTATTGTTTATTTATTGGATTTATTTCCTGAGCTAACGATCTAAGCTATATTAAGATGTCAAATTTTGATAGCCTATCAGTCACTAGGCCACCACCCTTTAATGGCACAAACTATGCTTATTGGAAAGCCAGGATGAAGATCTCCCTTAAATCCTTGGATGAAAGTGTGTGGCTAGCCACAGTGAATGAATGGAACCCTCCTATCACTGAAGTAACTAATGACGATGGTTCAAAAACAATGAAAGTAACGGCTTATTCACTTTGGACCACACTTTAGAAAAGTGAAAGTAGTGCAAATGCAAAAGCACTAAATGCAATTACTTGTGCATTATCACCAGATGAATTTAAAAGAATCATCTCTTGTGAAAATACAAAACAAGCATGGGATGTATTAGAAATTACACACGAGGGTACATCTATTGTCAAGAAATCAAAAGTCCAACTCCTCACAACTAAATTTGAAGAAATTCATATGGAGGAGAATGAGATGTTTATGGACTTCTACACTAGATTGAATGACATTGTGAACTCTATGTGGGATCTTGGTGATAGAATCCCAGAAAGTAAAGTGTGCGCAAAGATACTACGTTCACTTCCTGAACGGTTCAATTCTAAATTGACCGCGATTCAGGAACTTCGTGATACGGATACCATGAGGATTGAGGAACTAGTTGGTTCACTTCAAACCTATAAGTTATCCTTTAAGGCTCCTAAAGAAAAATCAATTGCTCTCAAATCATCTAAAAATGTTTCACAAGAGAGCACTTCATATTTAGAAAATTCCAAAGATGATATGGCGCTTTTAGCAAAAAAGTTTTACAAAATTTTTAAAAATAAGAAAAAAGTTAATTTTCAAAAATCAAATGATAAGAGACAATCTAAACCTAGAACTCAAAAATCCTTGAAAGATAGTCAATGTTACAACTGTCAAGAATATGGGCACTTAGCTAACAAATGTCCTAAAAAGGACAAATCAAAAAATAAAAGCATGATGGCTACTTGGGATGAATCGTCTGATTCTGAATCCTCTTCTAAATCAGAAGATTCTGAATCCGAGTCGGGTGAAGATGTTAAAGCCCTTATGACTCTAGCCAAGATCACCTTTCAAATAATGATGATATATCTAGTGAAGAAAATCTGAATAGTGATTGCGATAATGAAGATGATCTTCAGGATGCTTATAATGCCCTTTATAAAGAGAGTTGTAAAATTGCTGTCAAGCTTAAATTACAAAAAGAAAAATTTTCTGAGCTTAAGGAAGATTATGAGTCTCTTGTCTTAGAAAAGTCTCATATTTCTGGTTCTTTTGAAAAAACCAAAAGTGATTTAGATTTCAAAACCTCCAAAATTGAAGATTTGAGATCCAAAAATGAAAAACTCAAAAATGAGGTTGCTTCTCTTCAGAGTTTGAAAGACACATGGAGATATGCCCATGGTGATCCTAAATTGGAAAAATTATTGTCCGGATCAAGAAAATGTAGCGATCGATCCGGGTTGGGCTATGATAAGAATACATCTCCTAAACAAAAGAACATTACTCCTAAATTTGTAAAAGGAGAGTCTTCAATCTCAAAAGAAAAGAATACTTATCAAGTATTTTCTAAAAATTCAAGGACTTTTCAAAAACGGACAGGTAGCCATGTCAACTTTAATTTTCAAAACCAAAATCCTTTGGCTGAAAAAATTATTGATCTTCTCAAGGAGCTATTAAAGTCTAACTCTATAGGTCTCTCCTATAACAATAGACAGAAAAAGACCATCTATACTCCTAAACCCAAAACAGTTATGAAATGGGTTCCTAAAGTTTCCAGCTTGGTTGCTCACACTACTTTCAAAGCTACAAGCCATTCAAAGTGGTACCTAGATAGTGGTTGCTCTAGGCATATGACAGGTGACAAAGCTTTATTCACCGATCTTAAAGATATGACTAAAGGGTCAGTCATATTTGGTGATGGAAGCAATTGTAAAATCATTGGCCAAGGTACGGTTCAGCTTTATAACCTTCCTTTATTTAAGAATATTTTATATGTTGAGGGCTTAAAACACAACCTTCTAAGCATTTCTCAGATATGTGATAACAACCATAGTGTAAAGTTTTCTAATCAAGGTTGTGAGATAGTAAATAAAAGGGGTTCTGTTATATTAATTGGTCGCAGAACTTCTGAAAATTGCTACATTGTTAGTGATGTAAGCTCATCTACTCAATCATGTTACATGGTCCATACCGATGAGACTGAATTATGGCATAAACGCCTTGGACATGTACAGTATTGGAACTTATTTAGATTGAGCAAAAGAGAACTAATAAGAAGTCTACCCAAATTGCAAAAAGTAGACAAAATATGTGGTGAATACCAGTTGGGCAAACAGATTAGGATCTCTCACAAAAAGTGAACTCCAATACCACATCTAGACTACTTGAGCTTCTCCACATGGATCTTATTGGTCCAACCAGATCGGAGAGTCGAGGAGGTAAAAAATATATCTTGGTTATCGTAGATGACTATACCAGATTCACTTGGGTATCATTCTTAAAAGACAAAACTGAAACCCTGGATGAAGTGAAAAAGGTCATCAAACGAATCCAAAATGAGAAAGGTTCTCATGTTAGTAAGATCCGTAGTGATCATGGATCCAAATTCGAAAACAGTAGTTTTAAAAAATTCTGTAGTGGTCAGGGAATATCACATGAATTCTCTGCGCCCAAAACACCGTAACAAAATGGTATAGTTGAAAGAAAAAATAGAGTGCTTCAGGATATGGCTAATGTTATGTTGAATAGCATGAAGCTCTTTAGAAATCTTTGGGCTGAAGCAGTTAATACCGCATGTTATATTATTAATCAGGTTTATACCAGTAAATCTGATAATAAGACTGCTTATGAATTATGGTTTGAAAAGAAACCTACTGTCAAATATTTTTGGGTTTTTGGCAGCAAGTGTTATATTTTACGTGATCGTGAAAATTTGGGGAAGTTTGATACAAAGAGTGATGAAGGTATTTTTCTCGGTTATTCTTTAAACAGTTGAGCTTATAGGGTTCTAAATAAGAGAACTGGTGTGATTCAAGAGTCCATCAATGTGGTCATTGATGATCATTTGAATACACCAGCTCTGAGTTCAGATGATGATGAAGCTTTTATTATCAACAATCAAGATACCTCATCAAGTCAAAAAGAATCTGAACCAAGGACTGTTAAAGATCATCCAACCAATTAAATACTTGGAAACTCTCTCACTGGAGTTCATACTCGCAAACAACTTGAGAACATATGTAATTATGTTTGTTTTACATCCCAAATAGAACCGGTCAATGTGAAAGAGGCACTTTCTGACGAAAATTAGATAGTTGCTATGCAGGATGAACTTAATCAATTTGTTCATAATGATGTCTGGTATCTTGTTCCGAGACCTAAAGATAAACACATTATTGGAATAAAATGGATCTTTAAAAATAAGTCTGATGAGCTTGGAAATATTATACGAAACAAGGCTAGACTGGTTGTACAAGGGTACACTCAGATTGAAGGTATCGATTACGATGAAACCTTTACTCCAGTCGCTCGCCTTGAATCAATCAGAATTTTTATTTCCATCGCATGCTTTAGAAAATTTAAGATTTATCTGATGGATGTAAAGAGTGCTTTCTTGAATGGTGATTTACATGAAGAAGTCTATGTTGAACAACCTTCAGGGTTTGAAGACCCTAAGTTATCTAACCATGTATTTCGTCTCAAAAAGGCTCTCTATGGTTTAAAACAAGCACCCAGGGCATGGTATGAGAAATTGACTAAATTCTTACTTAGTCATAGCTTTCGAGTAGGAAGTGTCGATAAGACGCTTTTTGTTAAGAAGAATAACAATGATATTTTGATGGTTCAAATATATGTTGATGATATTATTTATCGATCTACTTGTTCTAACATGTCTATTGAGTTTGCAGAGTTAATGAAATCAAGGTTTTAAATGAGCATGGTTGGCGAACTTAATTATTTCCTAGGGTTGCAAGTAAAACAACAACCTGATGGAATTTTTATTTTTCAGACCAAATATGCTTCAAACTTGGTTAAAAGGTTTGGATTTGAGAATGGTAAGAACTTTATACTCCTATGAGTACAACGTTAAGACTCTCAAAAGACTCTACAGGTAAAGATATAGATCCTAAACTATATCGCAGTATGATTGGTAGTTTGTTGTATCTAACTGCTAATAGACCTGATATCACATTTAGTGTTAGTATTTATGCGAGATATCAGTCTAATCCTAAGTAATCACATCTTACTGCTGTTAAATGGATTATTAGATATGTTGCAAGTTCTATAAATTTAGGACTTTGGTATCCTTTTGATACTGGTGTTTAATTAGCCGGGTACTCAGATGTTGATTGGGCTGGAAATATTGAGGATAGAAAATCAACCAGTGGTGGTTGTTTTTACATTGGAAATTGCTTAGTTTCTTGGTTCAGCAAGAAGCAAAGCTCAATATCGCTCTCCACTGCTGAGGCTGAGTATATTGCAACTGGATATGCATGTACTCAACTAGTTTGGATGAAACGCATGCTTATCGATTATGAAATTAATCAAGATTCAATGATCTTACATTTTGATAATTCCAGTGCTATAAACATTTTCAAAAATCCAATCCAGCATTCACGTACTAAGCATATTGACATTAGGTATCACTATATTCGTGAATTGGTTGAAGAAAAAGTTATCTCCTTGGAATATATTCCAACCAAAACTCAACTTGCTGATATATTTACTAAACCGCTCAACAAAAGCAGGTTTAATAAATTGAAATTTGATCTTGATATGTGCATTTTACATTGAATACTCTTGCTTGCATGTATCATAATGTATCATATTTCATATTATATCTGTTTAAATTTTAATTTTTTACATTTTAAATGTATTTTTGGTCGATACTCGACCGGTCATGGATGTACACGACCAGTCGTACAGCACTCGACCGGTCGTGGTACTCGTGAGCATGATATAATTTGGGAAAAATCCCCTTCTTCTTCATTTTCATTCCAACCTATGACGAGTCATGGCTCGACCAGTCATAGGATTTCTAGTTTTTCTTCAAGGTGAGCCCTATTTTATCATTTTTCTTGAAGATTCATGCTCTCTATGCTTTGATTTGTTCATAGTATAGCTAGATTTCATCTCTTGTTGGGTTTTTTAAGGGTTTCGTCTCAATTTGCTGATCTAGAGAAAACTCATTTTTCTTTTGTGCATCTTACTTGCTCTTTGTATATCTTTTTGAATATGGATGCTAGAGGAAAAAAGAAAATATCTCGTGGTCCATCTTCTTCTAGATCTGCACCGATAACTAAACGGCACCTTCGATCACCCGAAGATGATTCTCAAGATGTAAGAGATTTACGTGTCCGTCACATTATCGTTGAGCATACCGCTGATCTCAATCACATTACTCTATATGGTATTGTCCCCCTCCTTGAATCTATTGGCTGGACTAACATTTTGCTTTGGGGTGGGCCTGTATACCAGTCCATTACCCAATCAATGGTAGCATGCATCTCAGAATTTTCTCTTGATAATTTACATTTTCAATTGATACTAGAGAAGGAAAATTTGAAGTAGACCGTCATTTGATATCAGGTATTATGGATATACCTGTTAATGATGAAGGAATACCGATTCAAACTTTATACGACAAACCATCTGAATCGAAAAAATACATGTTAACAAGAGATTTATGCAAAATTGATGCACAAGGGACTCACAAAGGGAATGCGCTCCCTACAAAGTATTTGTTACCTAGATACAGAGTGTTACATCATTTCTTCATTTCCAATGTGTATCATCGGTCCGGTAATAAAACTGAGTTGACTTCTTTCATGGTTCGTGTGTTGCATTCTATTGCTTCTGGTACCATGGTCTGTCTTCCTTCTTTGATCTGTTATTTCATTATTCAGTTTCGTCTCCATCCGGGTCATAGTGATATTTCGTTCGGTTATCTTATGACTATTTTAACCACTCACATGCTTGTCAATAAACCTGTTAATGAGGCACCAATTTATCATCTTATTTTCAATAATTTCAATCTTAATAAGATGAAATTGGATCTGCTCCCTGGCCAAGTTGATGAAGGTGGTGTTGGTGGTGATGGTGGTGAAGCAGGAAACGAAGGGGAAGCTGGCGATCTTCCTCAACAAGATGTTAATATGGATGACATATTTGATGATATAGAAACTGATTTACCTAATGATCCAGATTTTGATCCATCTAGTTTTGATGCACGTCTTCGTGCATTGGAGGAAAAGGTTGATAATATGAATATAGCCCACGATATGCGATTTAAGTACATGTGAAAATATCTTCGTCGCATAAATAGGGGCTTACACCAGATTGATCCGACTATCCCTGCTCCCTCCTCTGGATCAGATTAGGTGAATTATCTTCTGGATAATATAACATTATCTTTTATTTTGGATATGTATTATGGATTCTGGTTTGATAACATTGCCTTTTGGATATTGTATTATGGATTATGGCTTGATGCTTCAGGTTTATATTATGTCCTTTCAATCTTTTTCTCATTATCTGCTTTTTACTCTCTATGTTCTCCTTCCTATTGTGTCTTTCTCTTGTCATTTTGTGACAAAAAGGGGGAATAGTAAGCTAAAGCTAAAAGGGGAGTAGTATGGAAAGGGGGAGTAAATTTGTTTGAATTGTTTGATTGAGAAGGATATGTGGATTGAAGTCTTGAAGTTTTCATGTTGTGTACTGTTTATATGAGCAATACTCGTATTACTCAGGGGGAGTAGAGTATTTTGTGATTTCTTTGTTCATCATTCCTTATTATCTTCTACGCTATGTGTTTTGTCATAAATTTGACAAAGGGAGAGATTATAAGTGCTATGATTTCATATCCCTTTAGTTGTCAAATTTTGTGGTGCCAAAACCTATATCTATGTCTTATATATCTTGTGTTTTATGTTTGAAGACTATTTAGTGCAATCAAGACATCACATTTCAAGACAAGAACTTAAATGAAGAAAAGTTTTCAAGTCATGGATGAAGAATTCGAGAATAGAAGTTTTCAAGATTTGATCAAGTTCAAGTTTAGTAGAAGACTTTGTCAAGTCAAGATCAAGCTCAAGAAGGCCTACTACAAGATTTGTATATTCTCAAGCTTCTCTTAAGGGTCATCTGAGTGTACAGACTTTCAATGTCCATCTCACTTTTAAGGTTTGTTTTACCTTAGATTGACCTAAGGTAGGCTTTACTGTAGGTCATTCTGGATACACAACTCATATCTTTTAATATGCTTGTTTGGGCTATTCTAAGACCAGTCCTAGGGACTTCAAGACCAGTCCTATCTCTGCTACGACCAGTATTAAGTTTTTCAGGACCAGTCCTAGGTAGTTGAAGATTTTTGGATCTTTCTAGCTGTCTTACGACCAGTCCTGGACATCCTACGACCAGTCCTGTGAGTTCTACGACTCATCCTTCGACTGGTCGTAGCCCTACGACTCAAACTCCAGCAAGCATTTTAGGGGTCATACGACCGGTCGTAGGTATCCCATGACCAGTCATAGGTGGCCCACGACAGGTCGTAGACCACCCAGGACCGGTCGTGGAAAAGAAAATCTTATCCCGCGAAAATCTTTGAAAATTTTTGAAGCTACAACTAGTCCTAGGATCCTAAGACCAGTCGTAGATGGGATTTTTTAGGCTATAAATAGAGCACGAACTTCAGAGTTTTAGCAATTCAATTCTATTCTATTCAAGCATTCTTTAGGCTATACTCTGAGATAAGTTTGTGTTTATTTTAAGCTGCTTTGTGCTTATTTAATATTCCTTTTGCTAGCTTATTTGTGTTTGATTTTGATCTACATTCCAATCTTATTAGAAAAGGGGAATTTCTAATATTCCTTCTTCTTAGATTCAAAATCAAATAGAACTAGCCCCTTTTGATTTAAAATCAATTAGACTTAGAACCATTCTTAAAGTGAGTATTGGACTTTGAACGTTGAATCGAACTTCTACTTCGATTGGTTCTACCTGGCTACTTCAAAAGGTGATTCAGGTATTTTACATTTTTGTAATTTACTTTCTTTGGTTTTGATTGAGATTTGCCAGAAAAATCTCATTGTATTGGTTATCTGAGGAGAGCCAGAAAACTCAGATTGTGGGGTTTTTGGATTGTGTAAGCCCGAGATCAAAGACACAATTGTGAAGGTTTTAGGTGAACCTGTGAAACCTATTTTGATAGTGCATGATAATATCCCCTGTGTAAGGATATTAGGAGTGGAGTAGAAATCTGTGTGGCTGTTGGATAACAGTTGGTGTACACACAGGTGAACCACTATATATCGTTATGTTGTGGATGTGTTTTACTCTTTTATTCATTCTGTTTTGTGGAGAGTGTTTGTGGATGAAAGTTGTAATCACTTCAAGCAAGTGTGGATGAATGTTGTAATAATTTAGGATTTATTTTCTGCAAGTTATTTTGATTTCCTTGCTTATTATTCCTCATTGGGTTGTGATACAAAGGATGTTCTAGAAATAAGGTTGTCCTACCTTAAACCTTTGGTTTTTGGTGTAAGGTTATCCTTAGAACTGATAAAGTATCATTCTCTTTATTTTAGGCTATTGTGATTATTTTATTTTCAGCATTGTGCTTTATTTCTTTTATTATTCCGCTGTTATAAGTTTTATTTGGCATTGCCCTATTCACCCCCCCTCTAGGGCATATACCTAGGCCCTTTCATGAACAGTGCACAACTCGTTCATGACCAATCATACAGCTATGACTCGAACTCCAGAAACTATATCTAGTTCCTCACGACCAATTGTGGACAAGTCATGACCAATCGTGGAGGTCTCACGACCGGTCGTACAAGACCTATGACCAGTTGTGGAATGGATTTATCGAATCGTGCTTAAAATTTCAAAAAAAATGTTGGTCATACGACCAGTCGTAGTGTCCACAAGACCAATCATAGGTGCGATCTGTTCACTTACAAATAGACGACGATTTTTAGAGTTTGGTGATTCAATTCAAGTATAATCAAGACATCACTCTGAGAGATAAGTTTGTAAACTTCTTAAGCTACACTGTGCATATTTCATATTCTCTTTTATTAGCTTTTTATATTTGATTTTGTATTCTGCATTCCAATCTAATTTGAAAGAGGGATTGTAACATTCCCACTTCTTGGAATCAAAATCAAATAGAGCTAGCCCAACTTGATTTAATATAAAATCAATCTGAAGTTAAAACCATTTCATATGTGAGTGTGGACTTTGAACTTCTATATTCAAACTTCTACTCTGACTTAGTTCTTCTGGGTTACAACAAAAGGAGAATATTCAGGTATTTTACTTTTGTGTAAATCTTCTATTTTTGGTTTCTTTAGAAATTGAGCCCGAAAAATCTCATTCTTTAGGTTATCTGAGGAGATCCAAAAAACTCAGAGCGTGGGGGTTTTTGAATTGTGTAAGCTCACTTGAAAGACACAATTGTGAAGGTTTTAGGTGAACTTGGAAAAACCTATTTTTATAGTGAAAGCTAATATCTACTGTGTGAGGATATTAGGAGTAGAGCAACTATGTAGCTATTGTTTAACAGTTGGTGTACACACAGGTGAACCACTATAATTCTTTGTGTTTTGTAGATATGTGGTTTATTTTATATATCCTTTATCATTTAATATTGTGGGATGTATTTGTAGATGTGAATGTTCTAATCTTTTTCATTTCAAGCTTTATGGGGAATGTTGTAATAACTTATATTTCCTTTCTAGTTATTTCCTTTTTATTCCTCTTCATTTTAAGAATTTGATGCACAAACTGTTCTAGTAAGGTTGTCCTGCCATAAACCCTTGGTTTTTATGGTGTAAGGTTGTCCTTAAAACAATATTTGTATCAACCTCTCAATACTAGAATTTTGAGGTTGCTTTACATTCCTATATTGTGAATTGTTTAAAGTGTTATCTTTCCTTTAATTGTTTAAATTCCGTTATGATCATTCCTTCTGTAAGATTGGGTCTAAGGTGTTTTTCACCCCTTGCAAGTCCTCATAGGAGGCCTCCAGTGGGAGTGTGTGTGGGGATGCTTTGTGTTGACCCTTGCTCTATGGAGAGCATAAACCCTCAGGTCCTTATGTAGGTCCTTGGCAAGTGTGGCCTAAAAGTTAGGTGCTATGTGTTGACCCTTGCTCATGGGAGCATAAACTATGTCATGTAAACACGCTGTGTTAGCTTAAGTGTAGGTTATACTGGTTAGAGGTGAACCTAATTTAAAACCTTTGGTTTGAGGTAAACCTATTGTGAAACCTCCTTTAGTGAGATCCAGTACACTCAAGGGTTGAGTGCGTCCGCCGAAAGTGGAGTAGATAAGTAGTTGACGCACTATAAAAATGACTGTGCTTGAGATTGCTATTGTTTTCTATTACTTGTGTTAATTTCCTTAAATATTTTTCATACTTGATTATCTAAGATCACACCTCACACACAGTCACATCTATCATAAACTGATTTGCATACTGTTTGTCTATCAAAGTAGTTTTATGATTGGATCTTCTACTAGGCTTAGAAGCAAGTAGAGTTACTCTGTGGTAATCCTGATGCATGCTTACTTTTAGGATTAGAGTGATAGGATTCTAAATTGTCATAAAATATTAAAAAGTTCTATTCACCCCCCTCTCAGACATATTGGCATATTCCCACTTTGACTAAAGTGGTCATTACCGCAATTTCAATTGGTATCAGAGAGGGTCTCTCTTAAGGGCTTCACCGTATAGAGAGTGATCTTAACTAAAGTTGGTGATATGGCCAAAGGAGAGGGCTCATCGGTCACTAGACTTCCAGTATTTGATGGATCAAATTATGCATATTGGAAAGCTAGAATGCATTACTTTCTGAGATCTTTGGATAATGATGTTTGGGACATTGTTGAAAGAGGATATATGCCACCAACCGAATAAATAGTACTTGAGAATGGCACAACTATCACTAAACCAAAAGCTAAAGAAAAGTGGACAACATTTGATAAAGAAAACTAAACTTCTGAGGTTAAAACAATGAATGTTATCTACTGTGCTGTGTCTCAAGACATCTTCAATCAAATCAGTATGTGTGGGATAGTCAAAGAAGCATGAGATTTGTTGGAAACAACCCATGAAGGAACAAGCACTGTGAAGAGATCCAAACTATAACTCCTAACATCACAGTTTGAAAGTCTCAGAATGGAAGAGCATGGGACCTTCAAGGAGTTTTTCACGAAACTGAATATTATTTGTAACTCCATGGGTGGATTAGGTGAGAAAGTTTCGGTCCCAAAAATCTGTAGGAAAATACTAAGATCATTACCGGAACGATTCAATCTTAAAGTAACAACCATTGAAGAATGTAGAAACATAGATGAAATGAAAGTAGAAGAAGTAGTAGGTTCCCTACAAATATTTGAACTACACTTCAAACAAACTCCCAAATCCAAAACTACTGTCCTCAAAACTTCAAAGAATACAATAAATGAAGACATGGAAAGTGAAAGAGAAAATGAAGATGAGGAAGTGGCCCTGTTGGCACAACGATTCAGAAAGTTCTTTAAGAAAAGTTATGGCCGTCCATTTAAAGGAAGATAGATGAACAACAAACATTTCACAGGTAAAAAGTCCAAGGAACCACAATATTATACCTATCAAAAGTTTAGACATCTGTCTACTTAATGCCCAAATAGAAAAACTAAGGGAAAGGCAATGACTGCCACATGGGATATGTAAGAATCAAACTCAAAATCTAGCGACTCAGAGAGCGATGGAGACCAGAAATCTCTGAAAATTCTTATTGTCTCTATTGCTCCAATCATTTTCATTAAAACTGAGAACGATGAAGAACCGCAAGCCGCTGAATCATTTCCATCAGATAATGAGGAAACTGAGAAAGAAGAAGAAGAAAAGGATAAACTGCAAGATGCTTACAATCAACTCTACATTCATAACATCAATATTCTTAAAAGACTCGGAGAACTAAGAATAAAAAGGAATTGCTGCAAAAAGATCTGGATAAAACATTGGAAATTAATGCACACCAAATTAATGATTTATAGCAATATCATTCAGATAATGATGGATTAGAAAGAATCAATGCCTTCCTTATATCCAAGTCTGACAAACTAAATAAACAGGTTGAGCTATTAAAAGATAAAAACATGCTCCTTCAAAATGAAAATCACACACTCCTGTTTGATTTAGAAGAATCCAAAAAACTGACTAAGTTAAACTATAAGTTTTCCCAGAGTGGTGAGAAATTAGAAAAACTCTTAGGCATGGTAAGACCCAAAAAGGACAAAAGAGTCGCCTAGGATATGATAAATTTAAAATAAAAACTGCAAATGTAGCATAAATGGCTAAATCTATTGCTTTAGGAAGTAAAACTAGAACTACTCCAGTTTGTCATCTATGTGTTGATTCGGGTCATTATAAGTTTGAATGCATGTCACCTAGGAGGACTCAACATAACTCTGGTCAAAATCATACTGATAAACACAAACTAACCAGAAGAACAATACGCAATGTCAGGAGTCTACCTAGGAATATGGATAGAAGAAGAACACATCCATCACCACCTAGAATGACCAACACAATGGAGGAATTATTGAATCAAGTGGCTGAACTAAATAAGAAAACTAATGAATTTGTAAGAGAAGGAAACACGGTTCAGTTGCCCAACTTTATTAAAGAAACTATAACTACCACAGTTAAAAACTCTGTCACAAAATGGGTAGTGAAAGAATAAAAAAATTGCCTTGTAACTCACTCAATTCATATGCCTTGAAATATTGAGCATGGAAAGACAAGTCCAGGTCATGCATCTAGATCTAGATAGCTGCTAAAATGATGCAATTTTGCTGAACTCTTAATGGAATATCTAAGGTCTCTCACCTTAACTTTTGTATATAAACATCTTGATGTTTATAATTTTGGATTGTATAATGCTTATACAAATTTTTTCTACGTATATGGTAGATATAAAGAGATAATTTATTATACATAGAAGATTGTTGATATGCTGATAAATGAAAAATATACACCTTCGATATGTTTGTTGATAAATCATATGGACTATCGATTAAATCAACCAAGGGTCGATATCATTGACACCTCTTTGGAATCTGAGAAGTCACATGATCGAGAATGTTATCGAAGACAGTCTCGATGACATCGAATGGGGTCCATCGATATCATCAAAACTACGTTCAATGATATCGAAGAATGCAGCCTAATAAAAGGTAATCGAGCGGGAAAAATCACATTTTCTTCTAAAAAGTATTTTATTCTCCCTACTCGTCCCCTTCAGCCGGAGGTTCATCGGTGGGTTTCAGACGTTCCTCAAATCTGGTAATACTCCTTCCATTTCCTCCTCACATCAAGATTCTATCTTGCTCTTTTTAGGGTATTTCCTGATTTTCAAAAGAAACTCTGCCCCTTTGTCTCTAATCTCTTCAAATCCCTTTCTGAGAGTATCGAAAAATGGGGAAGGACAAAGGGAAATAGTTCGGCCTTAGAGAATCTTCGCGATCCTCCTGACAAAAAGTTCTTGCACCAAGGGAACGGGCAAGAGCTACTGAACATGGGACTCCCACTCGCCAGCGAACATGGCAAACTTCACGTGGCGGGTCCCAATCTGAAATACCGGCCCCTCCTCCTGCCAGGGTGAATCTAGCACTGGCAAAATACACTAGGCGAAAGTTAGTTTTTAAAAGAAGGGTCGACAGGGAATGTGTATAACCCTATAATCCAAAACCCCTATTAGCTGAAATCAGATAGCTACCTCTACTTGATTTTGGGGGTCCTTGTCACTATGAACGGACCTACAATTTCTTAGCCTCCTGTCATTTGTCAGTGTCTGATCCTTCGTCCATCACAGTTTCTGTTGATGGTGATGATGTAGAGATTACTCCCGCCACGGTTGCAAACATCCTTGGGCTGACATTATCACCCATTGGTCTTCTGAACTTGGACCTTAAAAGCATTGAAACCTGGTCCATGGTTACTAAATTTCTCTGTCATTGTTGTAATATTCCCTGGTACCAAGGGAATGCACAAAAAGTAAAGTTCATGGAATGTAAGGCCCGTATCCTAGTCCGTACTGTTCCGTCAACTCCTGCGATCATTCCCGTCGAATTCTAGCAACCTGTGACCTATAATCAATGTTTGCACACAACCCTAAGTCGTATCTCGTAGATTTGAGTCAGCTTAACCCGAGACTTATACCCCAGCGACCGCGCCGTCGCCCCAGTTCCTATGCCGCAACTCGCGCACCAAGGCGATACCCAGGCCAGGAGATGTGGGCCCGCATTCAGTTCGAGAAAAACACCGCGTGTTACAAAACCTAAGAGAATCTCTACGATATGTCACCTCAATCAATCAATCAATCCCATCAATCACCTCTCATGTCAAGTACAAAACTCCATCCCCAAGCAATCCCAAAGTCAAAGCAACCCATCCCCCACATGTCAAAGTACACATCACCCATCACCACCTTTTCACCCATCACACCCATCCCTCTCTTTTACAGCCTCTCTCTCTCATCTCTCTTTCTCCCATTCTCCCAAGAAAGAGAGAACAATCGTCCATGGCTTTCCAAGGGAGAGGAGAGAAGTTTGTGTGGCCTACTTCCTATCTCCCATTCCCACCCTCCAAAACCAATCTCAATCATTGAAGTCCGTCCTTAGGAGCTCTAGGATGCTTTGGCGGAAGGAGGAGGAGAAGATCAAAGGTGGGTGTTTCTTTTCTAGATTTTAATTATTTTATTTGGATGATTTGAAGGCCCACTTGTGGTGGGACCCATCTTGATGTATCCATTGTATCATAGAGGAGCTCATAGTGGCGGAGCTCCTCCCATCATCACCGTTTATTTCTCTCTCTCTCTCTCCTCTCTTTATCTTGTGGCCCACATAATGTATATGTGATATCTAGACCGTCCATCAAGTGGACCCTAAGGCCATCCAAACCATGTGGGCCCTACCTTATAGATGTTGGGAGAACACAAATATTAGGTTGACCCAAAGTAAGTGGACCACGTCCGCATGGGGCCCACCAGCCGTGGCCCCACACATGGGACCCACCTTGATAAAGATGTACATGTCCAGCGTCCCTGGATGCTGGACGCTGTGAAGGCAAGGTGTACTCACTGTAAAAAAAAAAATTAATAATAATAAATAATAAATAAAATAAAAAAATGGTAGTTTATTTTTAAACTTTTGGGTGGGCCACTCATACAGGCCCCACCTGGATGTATGTATTTAATCTAATCCGTTCATCCTATTTCCCAACCCATTTTAGGCGTTGAGCCAAAAAATGAAGCTGATCCAATTTTCTGGCGGGCCATACCTTAGCAAATAGTGGTTTTCACCATTAAAATGCACTCTGATGTTGTTGTACCCCCAAAATATATCGAATATTGGGCTCGTTTGGCCCGTCTCGGGCCATGGAATCCAATGACTAGGTTGGATTCACCTGATATGGGCCCCACATAGGGAAAACTGTAGAAAAACTCTGTTTCAAAAAAAAAAAAAACAAAACATAGCATGCAGCGCTTGCTGCTATTGACGCTGCAGCGTTTGACAGTAGGCCAGGGACTAGAGGTCCCAGCCATGGGCCCCACGTGATGTGTGTTGAACATCAACTCCATACATTTAATGGCTACTTAAGGCAGTGGGCCTCACGCTAAAAAAATTAACCCTATTTGGAGCTTGAGTGGCCCACACCACAGGAAACAATGGTGATTGAACGTCAGCCATTGAAACCTTTTTAGGTAACACAAAAGTTTTGGATTAACATAATATTTGTTTTTCCTATTCATTTAGGTGCGTGTGACCTTATCAACGGTTGGATGACAAACAAACGTTATGGTGGGCCCCACATGGGACCCACAATGATGCATGTGTTTTATTCATACCGTCCATAGGCAGTGGATGGTTGGACCCACATGAATGTATGTGTTATATACCATACCGTCCACGGACGGTGGAACCCACCACAGTGCATGTGTTTCATACATGTCATCCAACCATTCTTTTGGGACAGTGGGTCTCGCTGCTGTGATGACGAGAGCAAGTTCTGTGGGTCCCCTTGATGAATATATTATATCCACTGTCCGTACATTTGGATAGTGGACCCTACTTTGATGTATGTGTTTTATGAATGCAGGGCCCACCTTGTATTGATGTATGTATGGCCACCACCCATATGTGAGGCCCATACATGATGTATGTGTTATATGTCAACTGTCCACCCAATTGACAAGCTTTCCTTGAAGCCTAAGACTAAAAATAAGACAGATTTAGGATCAGGTGGACCACATTATAGAAAGCAGTGGGTTTGAATGTCCACCATTAAACCTTTAGGAATTTTAATGGTGGAAATCCTTATCACCACCTATATGTGGGTCTAGCCCATTTGATATACACATGGCCCGTGTGATGTAGCCCACTTGCCATATTTATGGCCCATTGTTGAGGCCCATCTTGATATATAAGGCCCAGTGATGTGGCCCATTGCGATGTGTAAGACCCATACGATGTGTCGCACTTGATGTATATGATGCCCATGTTTGAAGCCCAATATGATGTGTACTCGGCCCATGTGTTGGGGCCCGATGTGATATATTTATGGCCCATGTGCAGGGCCCAGCTGTTGTGTATTTATAGCCCATTTAGCGAGGCTCATTGTGATGTATTTTCAGCCCATATGACAAGGCCCATTGTAATGTATTGCTGACCCATTTGGTAAGGTCCATTGTGATGTATTAGGGCTCATGGGTTGTAACGCCCTGAAATTCGGGGGTCGAGCATAACTCAGCTCCCGAGTTTCAAAACATCACTTATGCAACATATTTGATGATGGTTGTATGTTGTCTATATTAAAGCATAAAACATGAAATAGATCAAGCCAGATTAGCAGACATAATTCAGGGATATTGAGAAAATGCAAGCGGAAGACTTAAACACATATATAATTCAAAATAAATCCTCAAATGATGCGTGCTCTGCTCAGGGCAATATACATATATCTGTGTCTCAAAATACATACATGAACTGTTCAAAATGATCTGCTACACATCCCAAAAATAATCCCCACTGGTAAGGACGAGGCTCAGATGAACTCACCTGAGAAATGCATATATGAGAACGCCTCCTCATCCTCATCAAAGTCTGGCTCCGCCTCGTGAGCATCGCCATCTCCTGCAGCTAAGTCAGAGTCTATTAGGTGTTTAAACACCGTCTCAAAATGTGGGAGTGAGTGATAAACTCAGTGGTACTATATAGCAAAAGTTAACATGTTATCAATCCAATCAAGCAGTAATGATAAGGCAGTACAGTCACACAGGTCCTAGGTACTATTGTTAATGCAAAGATGATATGAAGAATGATGCATGACCTCACCACAATCTCCCTCATGCGACATTATCTAACGATCGCGGCATGAATCACTACCACTGTGCTCTCACACCAACGCCAATGGCACATGCAGTGCGATGTCATGAATATAATTGCCAAGTTCTTATTAGTCCTTTTCATACAGTAGTATTGGGAAGCTAAGACACCTCCCTTGTATCATTTCCCAACATTGATCCATTCTAGGGTCGTCAGTCCTTGGATATCTCATACGATGTTATGTTTCTAGGTCCCTACAAGGGCTGTCAGGGCTGTTACGCGCAATCATTACACCACTCCCCCATCACATTATCAATACAGGCTTATTAATACCCTCAAGACTGCATCAGGACTCGTAGCACCTATGCGGTGTTAGGCTAAACTCAAGGTCACTACAGAGGGCTCGTCACCAATCAGTGTAGGCCGACAGCAAGAATATAGTGTCCCATACCACCATAATCTGCTCAGAGTAGGGTGCTCACTAGTCACTATGGGAAGGTTTGTGGCCCCAGCGTAGGCCGACAGTACGACCACGGTGTCCCATGCCACCATGCCCGGCTCATGAGTCTTAGGGGATCTTGGTACCATGGTTATGGGAGTTTCACTGGTAAGCTTAGTGCCTTAGATTCAAACAGTGGCGACCAAACATGGTGAACAAGCATTGGTCAATTGGGTTAGTTGATAAGCTCAACTAGGCCAAGCATACGTTGAGTTGAACGACATAGAATGCATAAGCACTCCGTGTGGCAAAACCACCGCCGAACACCCCAAGAAAGACTCAGATTCGCTAAACTCATCTTATGTGACGAAAGCAAACTCAACCACTACTTTCAGGATGGTTTCTGATTGCCTGGACTGCAGTGCAGCCCCATTCACAAACAAAGATAATAACTAGCATACGATTCATATTCTACATCCATGTGAGCAATCATGAAGTATAACTTGAATGTAAACAGTACATGCAGGAATTTATGCACTCATTTATCATGATTTAACTGAGTACTCAATCCATGGAGGAAATCATACACTCATTTAACATGGACAGCCTAAGTTACATGATTCATGGAGGGAATCATACACACAAATACTATAGTTGAAATCCATACCTCAACCATTTTAACATACACATTATACTAACTACCATCTCATTCAGACATTTAAACAAACACTTAGCTTACATTATTCAACATACATCACGTATGTCGACACCGTTGCAAATCAGGACAAGCCCTCTCACCAAGGAGTTGCCGCATACATATTAGGCATATCACAATGATAATTTATCATGGCAAGCAAATCAGTAGATTCCATACGCATACGTGTATTCTAACATATACATGGAATACGGTATTTATAATATACAGCATACGTATTCGGAAGACAAAATAGAAAGCACATTTGGCTTGTGTAATTGCATTCACAACATGAATAAATCATTAACTATCATTGAAAGAGTTGAAAACCATAACCTAAGCGTATATAGTCCGCACCTTAAACCAGAAAAGACGTATTTAAGATGATTCGGACGATGTGTCTTCGTCAACGGCAGATACGCTATCTATGGCATGAAACAGGTTAGCTAGAACTCTACTTCAGCTAGTCTAGGCTTCAAAACAAGTTAGGGTTAGCTTAACTTACCCAAAAATGGAATCAGAATCGCTGGAAGAACGATTCAGAAACGCCGGTTCAAAGTATAGATGGGTTAGGAAGAATCCTACAGAGTTTCACCTGATTCTCCCACACTCTCTCTCTTTTCTTTCTCTCAAATCTCTAGGGTTTGGGAAATTCGTATGGGTTAGAAAGCTAAGGGTTTAAGGCCCTTTTATGAGCCTAAACATGATGAAAACATGCTTAAGGTCAAGGTATACTTAGGTTATAACCAAATCAGGGTCTTTCTGATCCAACGGAGCATTTCTAGAGGTCCTTTGATCAAATGCGGTCAGACTTAAGCTCACTAGCATCGGATCTTTAGTAAGTTAAGTTTTCAGTCCGATTGAATATCCAGATTGTCCGTGGCGGACCAGTTTTAATTCAACGGTCACCGAACCTAAATCAAGGCTACAGGCTCTATGACATGAAAGGGCCAACTTTCCTGATCCGAGGATGAAATTTGGTCAAATTCTAACGGTCAGAACGCTTAAAAATAACGTGCAAATGTACAGTGCCAAATTTCATAAAAATGTATTTAATTTTCTAAATATTTTTCTTTTTTTCACTCTCTTCACTCCGGACTCAGTAAAATGGTGTCAGGACATCAGTTAGGCTTGATTTTCTAGGCGATTGTTAAGTCCAACTAAGCAGTCATAACGGTCTGAGATTATGGATATCGGACTCTCGATGCGTGGTCTACAATCAATACAAAGTTACCAAACATTCCCGAGAACAACTGGGCTTAGAGTTGGATCCTAGATTTCAGGGTATTATAGCATCATTGATTCTACAAGTTTTAAGTCTTGCAGAACATATTTAAAGCGAACTGTGGAGACTTCACAGCCAGTCTAACTTAGCGCTAGGCAAGTTAGGTTCAATTTCTAAGAGAATTAATCCAAAGTGATTTATGATCGAGGTGGTACTCGGGTCTTGGTATGGAATTTTCCTAGTCGTTACAATCTACCCCCTAAAAAGAAAATTTCATCCTCGAAATTCGTACCTTCTCATACTCCTCAAGAAGCTGTGGGTAGTTCTTTCTGATCTCGGCTTCTGTCTCCCAGGTAGCCTCTTCTTCAGTATGATGCGTCCATAATACCTTCACAAGGGGGATGACCTTGATACGCAATACCTATTCCTTTCTATCCAAGATACGCGTCGGGCGCAGTTCATAAGTGGCATCCTCGTTCAACTGCACCTGCTCCCATCTGATGATATGGGAAGGATCAGGAATGTATTTCTTCAACATAGAAACATGAAATACGTTGTGTACGCTAGCGAGAGGCGTAGGTAAAGCTAGGCGATAAGCTATTGCTCTCACTCGAACAAGTATCTAGAATGGGCCAATAAATCTTGGCGTGAGCTTCCCCTTCCCGAACTGAAGGACTCCCTTCATAGGAGAAACTCTCAAGAACACGTGATCTCCAACCGCAAACTCCAGCAGTCGCCGCCTCGTATCAGCATAACTCTTCTGCCTGCTCGGTGCTGTGAGAAGTCGATGCCTGATGATGTCAATCTTCTCTGAGGTCACCTGTACTAACTCAGGACCAATCAATTTTCGCTCGTCGACTTCAACCCAATAATGCGTTGCTCAACAAGGACGTCCATACAAGGCCTCATAAGGTGTCATACCAATACTCGCCTGAAAACTGTTATTGTACGCGAACTCTGCATATGGAAGACAGTCATCCCAACTGTCCTTGAAATCCAACACATAGGCCCGCAACGTATCTTCTAAGATCTGGTTCACCCGCTCTGTCTGTCCGTCAGTCTGTGAGTGGAATGCAGTACTGAACTTCAACTTCATACCCATTACTTCCTGAATGCGAGTCCATAAAATAGAAGTAAACCGCGTGTCTCTATCCAACACGATCTCGAAGGGAACTCCATGCAGACGAACAATCTTCCTGATGTACAATCTAGCCAACTCATCTGCAGAGTTCGTAACTCTGATCGTAAGGAAGTGCGCCGACTTCATCAAACGGTCGACGATCACCCAGATAGAATCATGTCCCTTCCTCATCTTCGGCAGTCCCAAAATGAAATCCATAGAAATAAAGTCCCACTTCCACTCAGCTATGGGCATGGACTGAAGGAGACCAGGAGGTCGGCGATGCTCTGCCTTCACCTGCTGGCAAGTGAGACAACCGGACACAAAGTCTGCAATGTGGGTCTTCATGCCATCCCACTAGTATGTCCTCTTCATGTCGCATACATCTTCGTACTGCCCGGATGCATCGCAAGTCTAGAACTGTGCGCAGCCTCGAGAATCTCTCATCTTAAGCCAAGGACATCTGGAACGTATAAGAGGCCATGATAACATAAGCCCCCATCCATTCCAACTTGCCACTCGGCATCTGTATCATCACTGGCCTGCTCTTGAAGCTCAGTCAGACGCTCGTCGTCCCTCTGCGCCGCGATGACCCTATCATCGATAAGAGGTCGCACCCGAACGTGTGCGATAACCTCGAATGGCTCCTCCACAGTGAGTTTCTTCTCAAAGTCTCACAAAAACTCAATCATGTCCCACTCGACAACCATCAGCGGAGCCGCAAACTCTATCACCTTTTTACGGCTCAGCGCATCAGCCACAAGGTTCACCTTGCCCGGATGGTAGGAAACCTCGAAATTAAAGTCCTTCAAGGTCTCCATCCATCATCGCTGCCTCATATTTAGGTCTCGCTGCATGAATATATACTTGAAGCTCTTGTAGTTGTAAAAGAGCTCGAACTCCTCTCCATAGAGGTAATGTCTCCAGAGCTTCAATGTGAAGATGACCACTGCCAACTCTAGGTCATGTGTAAGGTAATTCTCCTCGTGCTTCCTTAATTGCCTCGAGGCATATGCAATCACCCTGTCCTTCTGCATAAGGACACAACCTAAACCAACGTGAGATGCGTCCTTATAGATCGTATATCTAACCCCTTGCTCTGACAATACTAGCACAGGGGCGGACGTCAGCCTATCTTTCAGCTCTTGAAAATCTGATTCCGCCTTCTCATTCCAGGCGAACTTCAGATCCTTCCGTGTCAACTGAGACAAGGGTCTGGCTATCTTGGAGAAGTCCTGAATGAATCATCGATAGTAGCAAGCAAGTTTCAAGAAACTTCTCACCTCGGTAATCGAACCAGGCTGTTTCCAATCCTGTACCGTGGCTACCTTAGCAAGGTCCATTGCTATCCCATCCTTGAACACGACATGCCCCAGGAACTTGACTTCATCCTTCCAGAAGTTACACTTCTTGTACTGTGCGAACAACTGGTGTTGTCTCAAAGTATCTAGGACCAATCGCAAGTGCTCCTCATGCTCCTCCCGACTCCTGGAGTATATCAGAATTTTATCTATAAATACGATGACGAATCGATAGAGGAACGGCCGAAATACACGGTTCATTAGGTCCATGAACACGGCTGTGCGTTTGTAAGACCAAACGACATCACGAGGAACTCATAATGGCCAAAACTAGTCTTGAAAGCTATCTTCTGTACGTCCTCATTCCTGACGTGTAGCTGGTGATACCCTGACTGTAGATCAATCTTCAAGAAGTACTGCACTCCTCTCAGTTGATCAAACAGGTCATCTATCCTGGGTAATGGGTACTTGTTCTTCACCATAATCTGATTCAGCCTGCGGTAGTCAATGCACAACCGCAATGAGCCGTCTTTCTTCGTCACGAACAACACAGGTGCTCCCCAAGGAGACACACTCGGTCGTATGAAGCCAACCTCTAATAAATCATCAATCTGTTTCCTTAACTCCTCCATCTCACACGGGGCCAGGCGATACGTTGGCAATGAGATGGGCATAGAACCAGGTACCAGGTCGATAGTAAAATTAGGGTGGAAACCCAGGTATCTTCCTGAACACGTCATCATAGTTGCGGACTACTAGCATGCTTTCAAGTGTCGGGACATCAACATTCCTTAACAAGGAAGCATAAAAAATCACTCGAGAGGGATGACTAACCTACACCGAAAATATAAAGGACGTGCCCTCCGGCTCGTAAACTGTCACTAAACGAGTCTCGCAGTCAATCTCGGCCCTCCCCGCAGTCAGCCAATCCATGCCAAAGATGACGTCAAAATGATAGAGAGAGGGGTCGATGATAAGGTCAATGGCCATCGTCCGGTTCCTTAGATCTAGCCAACAACCCTCACACATTATAGTGGCATTAGTGCAGGTCCCGTGTGCTGAAATAACCAGCACCCTAACCATACCAGTAGTCTGTAGCCCAAGGCGCTTGACTACTGAAGCAGATATAACTGAGATCGTGGATCCTGTATCCACCAACAAGAATATGGGAGTACCTCCGATATGGGTTATGACATCAAAGGCCAAAGGTGATGCGGTCTCTATCCCAGATGGCTCAGTTGTCAATGCGTGTACCCGAGCCTGCTGAGGACGGTTAGGTTGTGTTACCATAGGCCGTTGCGGCGGCCTGAAATGAGGTGCTGAGGTCTGAAGGAGGGATGTGCAGGCACTGTACATAGAGGTGGTGGTGAAATGGTCTGAGACATCAAACGAACCATCCTCTGAGGCGGCGAGAACCCATTGTCTCGCATCCTGGAAAAACATGTAGTCTCGGTGTGGCCAAGCTTCTTGCAATAGCGACACCACACATCAGGATGCCTCAAATAGCCAGGGGATGCAGAAGACCCCTGCGGTATCTTAAGTCGAGGCCTCTTCACGAGGAAAGGCCTACTCTCGAACTCAGGTCACGGCCTAGGAACCATAGGTGATCGTGTGTGGGCCGACCTATCCCCGTCCTGCTCTACACGCAGGGACATACTCACCATCTCTGCATAGGAAGAAATGCTCACACAGCACATCTTCGATCTGATCTCGTGCCGTAAGCCCTCAGAAAAATGTCGCATCCTCATCGGCTGATCACTCAGAATCAAAGGAGCATACCTCCTTAGCTCCGTAAACCTATTTTTATACTCTGTCACCCACATGCCTCCCTGGTGAAGGCGAAGGAACTCACTCTCCTTCTCGTGCTGGTACGTGACAGGGAAATACTTCTCTTGGAACAGTGCCTCAAACGCTATCCACGTCCACTCATATCCCTCTGCCACAGTGCGGAGAATGCTTTCCCACTATAGGCTAGCCTCCTTCTCAAACATGAAGGTGGCCAACTCAACCTGTTCTGCCTCAGAATAGTACAACAGTCTCAGCATCTTTAAGATGCGGTCTATCCAATACTCAGCCTCCTCTGGTCTGTGAGTACCTGTAAATGTGGGAGGCCTCAAGGCTGAAATCACTCGAAAGAACCGTTCGCACTAGCGTGCCCAACAGGGTGTGGAGGTGAGGTAGGTGGAGTCGTCGCCATCGATTGAGTAAAAATGCCAGCCATGGAGGATAAAAACTGATGCTGTTGCTGCTGCTGCTGTATCTGCTGCTGCTGCATCAGCAGCATCATTTGCTCAAGTCTATCAAAAGACAGAGCGGACTAAGATGTAGAAGGCATCGACGCAGATGCATGATGCTGCTCAGGAGGAACAGGGGTGACAGGAGGCACCATAGAAGGTGTCACAGGAGGTGGCCAGCAGCAGTACCAGAAGCTGGCTGAGAACTCAGCCTGGGATCTGAATGAGATGGGCCCGCATGAGGGTCCATAGGAGTATCGCTCAGGGCGAGGGCCCTGTCAAGTGAATCTCCCAGAGAAAGACGGGCCAAAGATCTCGAACCCTTAGGCGGCATACCCTACACACAATAGAGGGTAGCAACCAAAGAAATTAGGCATTCACACAATCCATTCACAGTCTGTACTTCACAAACCAAGGAAACCACATGCATTTCATTAATAAAATTGTCACAATACATGATTTGCAGCATTACATGAAACGCGACAGAGAAAGCATGTGAACAAAACACTTAAGCTTCACACATGAAGCTCCAACACTAACTACAAACACCAAAAGACTATCAAACAAACACCAAAGTAAACACTAAAACAAACAACGGCTACAGAAAGCCTATGCATCGGAATCTGTCGACGGAGAAGGGGCACCCTTAACCTTCAGGCAGCACAGGATGACCTTCAAGGTGCAAGTCACCTTGTAAAATTTTTACTTCATGACGGCCTTGGTATCTTCAAGCTCTTGTTTTACCTCGACCCGGAGTTCTTGGACTTCTTGTCCCAAAGTAACCTGACTCCTTCAAGTCGGGCTATATGAGCAACCCTAGTAACCCGAGTCACAGGAGAAGGACTCTCATCAGTATCCTAACCCTCCTTTTCCTCTTCTTCCTAGACTTCTTCCTCTATTTCTGCCCCACCTTCTTCTTCACTTTCTTCCTCTTCACTATGATACTCCCCCTCGCTACTATCTTCATCTAATTCATAGTAGCCTCATTGATAAAATGAATCGGCACAGGCAGCTCTGCCCCAAGTCTATAGCCAAACTCGAGCGCAATCTTACATATGAGCCGACCAAAGGGAAGTGACTTCGACGTTCTTCTCGATCACACTATGAGGATGATCTGTTGCAACACAAACGTAGGCATGCACATGTTCTCTCCTAGCCCTACTTGGTACAGAAAATCTACCATGAGACGAGTACATTCACTGCGATTGCTCCACCTGGGATAAATATTGAACGTGCAGATATGGTGAAGCAGACGGAAATCGGGTGACATATGGGTCACTAAGAGGCTCTTGTTACGCTGCCACTCAAATAAACGACCACACAGAAACCTGGTGCGTCAATCTCGCTCACAAACACTGTTCAGGTTCTTAGCACTTGGATGTACCTCGCCAAGTGGTACGTTCAGGAGTCGAGCTATCAACTGAACGTCGATCATGGCTTCCCGATCTCTGCCAAAGGGAATCTTGAACTGTAATGGCTCCAGCATAGGGTCCCGAATATGAGCATAGAAGGCACGAACATTGTTCACGTTAGCATGAGACTGGCCTTCAAATAATGGACCCCACCTAACAGCTTCAATACGCTCGAATAACAAATACTCACCAAAGAGGCGCTCATCCACATGCACTTCAAACAGAACCTTGTGGTCCGTATATGCACCATGAGCCAAATTCCCCAATAGTATTCTTCCTATCGGAGTGTGGGGATCCAAATCCCGCTTTGTGTGTATTTCTCTCCCGACACTTGGAGAACTCGCGGTAGCTCCTCTAGGTCACCTTAAACGAGCAGGATGACTAGGTCCAGCCTCGTCTACAAGGGCACGTTTCCTGCCCATCAATGAGAGGATGGTGGAAAAAGAGAAAAAGGTCACAATAGCCTCTATAAAGGCCATTGAGAAGGGATGAAAGGGAGAAAAAGGGCTGACCTAATGGGTTGTCATGGATCTAGGTCTAAGAGAGGAGGGAAACAGGCCCAAAAAGGCTGAGATTGAAAAGGGAAAAGGAAGAAACGTAAAGGGTTGAAAGCTCACACGATTTTGAGCCTCAAATGAGAGCTTGGGAGCTCCAACCGCGGTGAATGGATGAAGTAGATGCTGGATCTGATTGAGAACAGTAGAGGGATGAAGGAAATAATAAAAAATGAAGGAAGGGATGATTGGAAGGAAGGTTGGAGAGAGAAAACAACAGTTTTAGAGGAAAAGGAGAGCTTGGAGGGCCATTTTATGAAGGAAGTATGGGATTTTGAATGAACAAAGGGTCAAAAACTATATAGAGGGGTTCCATTTAACCCCAAACAGCATTGTCCCGGGTGGCCCGGCTCGACCAGCCCGCTGACCAGCAAGGCCTCGACGAACTGGCGAGGTACTCGCCACTCTCTGGACAATCTGGTGAGGCCTCGCCAAATGGGCGAGGTCCTCCTACTCCCCTAAGGCCAAAAACATGTGGGGCCCACCCTGGGTTCCCCTGGATGTGTTCAATTTGAGCCCTATCTCCGTTTCGAACCATTTTGGGTAGTTTCGGAACTAGCCTGGTACACATTTGCATTTAGTGATCTTTAACAACTAGGATAGAATTAATGAGGGTCTAGACTCCTCAATAAGTGAACTAGAAGTGGTCTGGGGTCGTTTCATGCGACCATGGATGCACACGGACTTGATCAAAATGATCGATTTGAGTGAACTTCGCCCCTTAGAGAAACAGGGATCCTATGAAGGTTTCTATGTTCTTCGCCCACCCTCATACATTATAGTGGCATCAACGTGTGGTGTGTGACCCTAATCCAAGTCCAAATTAATCCAAAATCATGCTTTGATACCAACTTGTAAGACCCTGAAATTTGGGGGTCGAGCATAACTTAACTCCCGAGTTCCAAAACATCACTTATGCAACATATTTGATGATGGTTGTATGTTGTCTGTATTAAAGCATAAAACATGAAATAGATCAAGCCAGATTAGCAGACATAATTCAGGGATATTGAGAAAATGAAAGCGAAAGACTTAAACACATATATAATTCAAATAAATTCTCAAATGATGCGTGCTCTACTCAAGGCAATATACATATATCTGTGTCTCAAAATACATACATGAACTGTTCAAAATGATCTAATACACATCCCAAAAATAATTCCCACTGGTCAGGACGAGGCTCAGATGAACCCGCCTGAGAACTGCATATATGAGAACGCCTCCTCATCCTCATCAAAGTCTAGCTCCGCCTCGCGAGCATCGCCATCTCCTGTAACTAAGTCAGAGTCTGGTTGGTGTTTAAACACCATCCCAGAATGTGGGAGTGAGTGATAAACTCAGTGGTACTATATAGCAAAAGTTAACATGTTATCAATCCAATCAAGCAGTAATGATAAGGCAGTACAGTCACACAGGTCCTAGGTACTCTTGTTAATGTAAGGATGATATGAAGAATGATGCATGCCCTCACCACAATCTCCCTCATGCGACATCATCTAACGATCGCGGCATGAATCACTACCACTGTGCTCTCACACCAACGCCAATGGCACATGTAGTGCGATGTCATGAATATGAATGCCAAGTTCTTATTAGTCCTTTTCATACAGCAGTATTGGGAAGCTAAGACACCTCCCTTGTATCATTTCCCAACATAGATCCATTCTAGGGTCATCAGTCCTAGGATATCTCATACGTTTTATGTTTCTAGGTCGCTACAAGGGCTGTCAAGGCTGTTGCGTACAATCATTACACCACTCCCCCATCACCTTATCAATACAGGCCTATTAATACCCTCAAGACTTTATCAGGACTTGTCGCCCCTATGCGGTGTCAGGATAAACTCAGGGTCACTACAAAGGGCTCGTCACCAATAAATGTAGGCTGACAGCAAGAATATAGTGTCCCATACCACCATAATCTGCTCAGAGTAGGGTGCTCACTGGTCACTACGGGGAGGTTTGTGGCCCTAGTGTAGGCCGACAGCATGACCACGGTGTCTCATACCACTATGCCCGGCTCATGAGTCTTAGGGGATCTTGGTACCATGGTTATGGGAGTTTCACTGGTAAGCTCAGTGCCTTAGATTCAAACAGTGGCGACCAAAAATGGTGAACAACTTCGGTCAATCGGGTTAGTTGATAAGCTCAACTAGGCCAAGCGTACGTTGAGTTGAATGACATGGAATGCATAAGCACTCCGTGTGGCCTAACAACTACCGAACACCCCAAGCAAGACTCAGATTCGCTAAACTCATCTTGTGTGGCGAAAGCAACCTCAACCACTACTTCCAGGACGGTTTTCGATTGCCTGGACTGTAGTGTAGCCCCATTCACAAACAAAGATAATAACTAGCATATGATTCATATTCTGCATCCATGTGAGCAATCATGAAGTATAACTTGAATGTAAACAGTACATGCAGGAATTTATGCACTCATTTATCATGATTTAACTAAGTACGCAATCCATGGAGGAAATCATACACTCATTTAACATGGACAACTTAAGTTACATGATTCATGGAGGGAATCATACACATAAATACTATAGTTGAAATCCATACCTCAACCATCTTAACATGCACATTATACTAACTACCATCTCATTTAGACATTTAAAAAAACACTTAGCTTACATTATTCAACATACATCACGTATGTCGACACCAATGCAAATCAGGGCAAGTCCTCTCACCAAGGAGTTGCTGCATACATATTAGGCATATCACAATAACAATTTATCGTGGCAAGCAAATCAGCAGATTCCATATGCATACGTGTATTCTAACATATACATGAAATACAATATTTACAATATACAACATACATATTCTAAAGACAAAACAGAAAGCACATTTGGCATGTGTAATTGCATTCACAACATGAATAAATCACTAACTATCATTAAAAGGGTTGAAAACCATAACCTAAGCGTATATAGTCCGCACCTTAAACCAGAAAAGACGTATTTAAGACAATTTAGACGATGTGTCTTCGTCAACGGCGGATATGCTACCTATGGCATGAAACAGGTTAGCTAGAACTCTACTTCAGCTAGTCTAGGCTTCAAAATATGTTAGGGTTAGCTTAACTTACCCAAAAACAGAATCAGAATCGCCGGAAGAACGATTCAGAAACGTCGGTTCAAAGTATAGATGGGTTAGGAAGAATCCTACTGAGTTTCACCTGATTCTCCCACACTTTCTCTCTCTTTTCTTTCTCTCAAATGTCTAGGGTTTGGGAAATTCGTATGGGTTATAAAGCTAAGGGTTTAAGGCCCTTTTATAAGCCTAAACATGATGAAAATAGGCTTAAGGTCAAGGTATACTTAGGTTATAACCAAATCGGGATCTTTCTGATCCAACAGAGCATTTTTGGAGGTCCTCTAATCAAATGCGGTCGGAATTAAGCTCACTACCATTGGATCTTTAGTAAGTTAAGTTTTCAGTCTGATCGGATATCCAGATTGTCCGTGGCGGACCAGTTTCAATTCAATGGTCACCGAACCTAAATCAGGGCTACAGGCTCTATGACATGAAACGGCCAACTTTCTTGATCCAAGGGTAAAATTTGGTCAAATTCCAATGGTCAGAATGCTTAAAAATAACGCACAAATGAACCATGCTAGATTTCATAAAAATGTATTTAGTTTTTTAAATATTTTTCTTTTTTTCACTCTCTTCACTCCGGACTCAGTAAAATGGTGTCAGGACATCAGTTGGGCTTGATTTTCTAGGCGATTATCAAGTCCAACTAAGCGGTCATAACAGTTTGAGATTATAGATATCGGACTCCCAATGCACGGTCTAGAATCAATACAAAGTTACCAAACATTTCTAGGAACAACTGGGCTTAGAGTTGGATCCTAGATTTCGGGGTATTATAGGGTCATTGATTCTACAAGTTTTAAGTCTTACAGAACATATTTAAAGCGAACTGTGGAGACTTCATAGCCAGTCTAACTTAGCGCTAGGTAATTTAGGTTCAATTTCTATGAGAATTAATCCTAAGTGATTTCTGATCGAGGTGGTACTCAAGTCTTGGTACGGAATTTTTCAAGTCATTACATGGGTTGAGGCTCATTATGATGTATAAGGGCCCGTGGGTTTATGCCCAATGTGATGTATTTGAGGCCTAGGGGCAAGGCTTAATGTGATGTATAAGTGGCTCATTGAGATAGTATGAGGCCCATGGGATGTGGCCCATTATGATATATCCAAGGCCCATGGGCGCGGCTCATTGAGATGTATCTAAGGCCCATGGATGTGGCCCATTGTGATACGTTTGAGGCCCTTATAGGAAGACCAACGCGATATATGAGAGGCCCATGAATGAGGCCCAATGTGATGTATGTGTGGCCGTTACGTTGTGTATGAATCCCTTATGTAGGCCACTCCTTGGGAGCAATGTTGGTTAGATGTCCACATTGATGTGCAATGATGGTTAGATGTCCTCATTGTGACCTTCCCGTAGGCTTTGTTAGGCTCATTCGCACCATTCTCTAAGTGGGTTAACCCAAATAAGTGGGCCCCATTCACCATAGACGGATGACTCCGTGCCATCAGATTTGATAAAATCACGGCCGTGGGTTAATCTTTATATTATGGTTGATCAGCTGTCCCTCTATGGACCTTGCCTTGTTTATATGCTTATTGTCGGTGCCAATTATCGATGCTGATTGTCGAGGCCGATTCCGATTGCCAAGGCCCATTATGATGCATTCGAGGCCCATGGGACGTGGCCCATTGTGATATATTTTCGGTACATATGATGAGGCCCGACTTTATGTATATTAAGCCCGTGTGAGAAGCCTATTATGATGTATATTAGACCAGTGAGATACGACTCACTTGATGTATATGTGGCCCATGAGTGAGGCCCATCGTGATGTGTATTAAGCTCTTGAGTGAGGTCCATGGTGTTGTATATTTGGCCCTTGTGTGAGGCCATGAGTCCACTGTATGTTAGGCTCTATATGGGTCATTCCTTAGGGTCAATGTTGGTTAAATGTCCACATTGTCAAGGTTGATTGTCGATGCTGATTATTGATACCGATTATGAGTATGTGACTGCATAGCATCATGATACATGCCCATACGCATCGTCTGTATGTTTGTTATGAGATGTGGTTAACCATTGGATATGTCATTGGGCAGGTTGTTATGAGACTCCTTGATAGGAGGAGGTTATCTCACATGAGCGCACGGTATGCGCAGGATTGATGTATGGCTGAATTGTATGACTCATGCATCTTGCATTGTGTGTTGTGATTATTATACGCCCTAGCGACATCAGGGCCGTAGCCTCTACAGTCATATTGTGGATGGCCAGATGGGACACCAGAAATATTTGGTTTGAGCATCGGGTTGCTATAGATGGCCCTGGGTGAAAATCCCTAAAACCCTCTTGGTACCAGAGGACACCCCAACGTTGAGACTGAGTGAATACATGAGCGCCGGAGTGCTGAATACCAAGAGGCCACGTCTCCCACTGTGTCATGGTCGGTTGGGAGAGGGTGTGGCGTTACCCGCCCAAGCGTATGGGGCATTGCTAGACTGAGTCTGACCAGCTCGAGGAATGGGTCTGCTATCGACGTGCCAGATAGGTATTGGCAGATTATTAGCCAGGTGGATAGTGATGTTTCTTATGCTCACTTAGACTGTGCGGCTGGGAGAGCGGCAATGCCATTTGGAGTATACTAAACCTCGGTGATAATATCAAAGATGAACCGTACTGATATGTGGACTTATTGAGTAGGATTTGCATATTCATTCATTCACTCACTATTCACTCAGGCTGGTGGTGCGTAACTATTTATTATGTGAACCTTCTCAACGGCCAGGATTTCAATTGGGACGTGCGACTAACCTAAGATTAGGAGTTTACCACATTAAGTCTGACTGTCCAAATTTAGGTATGTGACTGGTTTGGATAGAAGTCCCTTATGATGGACCCCATAGCCTACGATACTACGTACTATCATCTTGACTTTACACTCCAGCATGGTCATTCCATTCGCACTGTATGTTGCATTACATCCACGGCATATTGTACTACTGACACTGTTTGTGTTACTCATCAGGAATGTATATTTGGCTCTCTATGACTCCTCATTTATATAGTTGATTTCTATTGCGTATTCTAATATTGTATGACTCATGTACTTGTCAGTATTTCCACTTATTTTTTTATAGTGTGATTTATGACTTCGTCAGTATTTCCGTTTACTCTGATAATTCATGATCTTATTAGTATTTCTGCTTATTTAGACATTGTACGATTTATGAATTACCAGTTTTTCGATATTGTATGATTATGGCATTGTATTGAATACTTGGCACTTACTTTGTGCAAACACTTACACCACCCTTTAAGCTTTCTATAAGCTTATGCATGATAGATGCGTGCAGGTGATGTTAGGATGCAGCAGTGTTGAACTTGGAGCATGCAGTGGTCTTCTGGAGCTTGATTTTCTATTTATGTGTTTCCATTTCAGTATTGTACTCAAATGGTTATATTAGTGGATATGTGATGATGATGTTGCCTTTGTGAATTGGGTAATCTTGTGGTTATGCTTATTATGAGTTAAATGTACATTGGAAAAAAAATAAAAAAAATTCTCCTTATAGAATCCCAGGATCGGAATTTGGCATACGAATGCTAGGAGCCAAGAATGAGGTACTATGGAGGCTGTCGGCACCAGATTCAGAAAACAGGATTCCTGTGAATCCGATTTCTGAGTTTGGGGCGTGACATGGAACCCTGGTATCATGTTCTACATGGCATCTTCACCTCCAACATATATCCTCATGGTACAAATCGCAGCGACCTCACAGGGTTCATGGCCATGATAGTCTATTCGGTAGCCACAGGGATAAAAATCTGCCTCCCGACTCTGATTATACACCAACTAGTATATGCGATCCATACTTCTAGGGATGTCCAGTTGCCCTATCCTTGGATTATTCAAAATGTGTGCAATACGATTAGTCTTCCCACAACAAACGATCCAGAACTTCTCCTCCAACACTTCAACAAGAATAATATTAGAAGGATGGACTTAAAGTTTCATAAATTTCTAGAAGATCAACCGGAGGAAGGAATTCAGGAAGAAAGACAAGGCGGTGAGGGCGATGCTCCAGCAGAAGGCACTGAAATGGCTGAGGGTGACCCTCTCGCATCTCAGTAGGTGTAACACCCCAGATTTTTGCCAATCTGGAGTTAGGCATCCTTAGACAATGGGTCAACCATAGCACCTTGGTAACTTCTTAAAACTCAATTCCAAAGCCAGAGAAATCATTTAGAACCTAATTCTTTAGAAATTTAACGTGTATTAACTAGCGGTACACTAGATTTCCTGTAAAATTAGCACCAACCACTTTAAATACGATCTGTAAGACCCAAAACCTCTAGAATTGTTACTGCTATGTTACCCTAAAATCTAGGATCCAACTCTAAACCCAGTTGTTCCCGAGAATGCTTTGTAACTTCGTATTGGATCTAAACCGCACGTCGAAAGTCTGATAGCGATGAACTTAGACCATTATGACCGCCTAGTTGGACTTGACTATCATTTCGAAAATCAAGCCCAACCTATGTCCTGAGACCATTTCCTTGCGTCCGGAGTAAAGAGAGTGAGAAAATGAAGATTTTTAGAAAATAAATTAGAATCTATAATGTTTCACTTGCGCTTTATTTTTAAGTGTTCTGACCGTCAGAATTTGATCAAATTTCACCCTCGGATCAGGAAAATTTTCCCTTACATGTCCAAGGACTTTTGGCCTTGATCGGAGTTCGGTAACCATTGAATTGAAACTGGTCCGCCACGGACGATCTGGAAATTTGATCGGACTAAAAACTTAACTGACTAAAGATCCGATGTTAGTGAACTTAAGTTCGACCGCATTTGATAACAGGACCTCCAGAAATGCTCCGTTGGATCGGAACAGACCCGATTTAGTTATAACTTAAGTATACCTTGGCCCCAAGTCTATTTCTGTCATTTTTAGGCTTATAAAAAGGCCTTTAGCCCTCACTCTCTCCTCCCATACGAATTTGGAGAAAACGCTAGGAGAGAGAAGAGAGAAAAGAGAGAAAGTGGGAGAGAAGTTGGGGCTTTTCTCCTGAAATTCTTCCCTGCTTCTCCACGTGCTTCAATACCACTACCGTATCATTCTTCCAGCGACTCCAACTCCGTTCTTAGGTAAGAAATCCTAACCCTAACATATTTTGGAGCTTAGAATAGCTGTAGTGAAGCTATAGCAAATCTATTTCTTGCCATAGGTTGTCAATCCGCCATTGACGAAGACTTATCGTCTAAATCACCTCCATTTCGCATTTTCTGATTTAAGGTGCGGACTATATACGTTTAGGTTACGGTTTCCAAGACTTTCAATGTTAAGTAATAATTTATTCTTTCTTAGGATGCTATTTCACATGTATAAAGTGCCGTTCGTTTCGTTTTTCAGTTATACGTTGATTATGTTGAATATATTGTATTCCTCGTATTTGTAGAAAATACCGTATACGTACAAAATTTGAATTTGTGTTCAACATGATTATTTTCCATGTATATATGCTTGTTGCATGTGTGACAACTCCTTAGCGAAAGGACTTGCCCTAAATCACGCCAGGGCCAATATACGCCGTATATGTTAAACTGTGTAGCTCACGTGTTTGTGAAAATGTTTAAATGAATACGAAACCCGAATTCATGTATGCTATGATTATCCGTCGTGGGTATATGCAAGTGATATATGGGGCAACTCCCTAGTGAAAGGATTTGGTCAAATACATGATATATCAACATACGATATGTAGTTAGTATGCGTAGCCTAGTGTTTGTGAAAATGACTGAATGAGTATGAAATTTGCTTTCATGCTCGCCATGACTAATTGTCATGGATATATGATTGTTGTATGGGCGATACCCCTTTGACGAAAGGATTTGCCCTAATACGTATGCTAATGGATACATAATATGTATGATGTAATGTGTAGACTAAGTGTATGTAAAAGTGTCTGAATGAGTTAGGAGTTAGTAAGATGTACCTATATGCGGGTTGAGATATGATTCTCAACTACATCAATGATGTGTATGATTCCCTTCATGAATCATGTAACTTAGGTTATCCATGTTAAATAAGTGTATGATTTCTTCCATGGCTTTTGTGTTTAATTGAATCGTGTTACATGTGTGTATGATTTCCTGTATGTACTATTTACATTTAAGTTATACTTCATGATTATCCATATGGATGCAGAATATGAATCATATGATATTTATTGTATGTGTATGTGATTGGGGCTGTGCTACAGTCCAGGTAATCGATAATCGTTCTGTAAATGGTGGTTGAGGTTGTTCGCCATGTAGAATGAGTTTAGCGAATCTGAGTCGTGCTTGGGGTGTTCGGCAGTGGTTAGGCCACACGGAGTGCTTATGCATTCTATGTCGTTCAACTTAACGTACGCTTGGCCTAGTTGAGCTTATCAACTAACCCGATTGACCGATGTTTGTTCACCATGTTTGGTCACCACTGTTTGAATCTAAGGCACTGAGCTTACCAGTGAAACTCCCATTAACCATGGTACCAAGATCCCCTAAGACTCATGAGCCGGGCATGGTGGTATGGGACACCGTGGTCGAGCTGTCGGCCTACGCTAGGGCCACAAACCTCCCCGTAGTGACCAGTGAGCACCCTACTCTAAGCAGATTATGATAGTATGGGATACTATATTCTGGCTATCGGCCTACACTGTTTGGTGATTGGGGAGTGGAGCAACGATTGCGCGCAACAGACCTGACAGCCTTTGTAGTGACCCTGACACTGCATAGGGGCGACGAGTCCTGTTGCAGTCTTGAGTATATAAGTAGGCCTGTATTAATAAGGTGATGGGGGAGAGGAGCAACGATTGTGCCCAACAGCCTTGGCAGCCCTTGTAGCGACCTAGAACCACAACATCGTATGAGATTCCTAGGACTGACAACCCTAGAATGGATCAATGTTGGAAAATGATATAAGGGAGGTGTCTTAGCTTCCCAATCCTGCTGTATGAAAAGGAATAATAAGATTTGGTAAGCATATTCATAATACCACATTGCATGTGCTAATGGCGTTGGTGATAGAGCACTGAGGAAGTGAGTCATGCCGCGATCGTTAGATGATGTCGCAGAGGGGATTGTGGTGAGGGCATGCATCATTCTTCATATCATCCTTGTATTAACAAGAGTATCTAGGATCTGTTTGATTGTACTGCCTTATAATTACTGCTTGATTGAATTGATAACATGTTAAACTTTGCTGTATAGATCCCACTGAGTTAGCTACTCATTCCCACGTTATGGGACGGTGTTGTACACACCAACCAGTCCCTATTTTAGTTGCAGATGATGGCGATGCTTGCGAAGTAGAGCCGAACTTGATGATGATGAGGAGGATTCCTCCTATATGCAAGTTCTGATCGACGGGGTTACAGGGTTACTGATTAGATGCCAATACACTTGGTATTTTGCCTTTTATTTACATTCCCATGTATATTCTTTTCTTTTTATTTTGGAGTATACATGTATTTAGTTAACCTGGTAACATGTTCACACTCTAGAGACTTTCAATCATTTATACATTTTATATATTTATTACTATCTTCCGCTTGAGAAATTTAACTATCTCTGGAGTATGATATGCTGTTTTTGTCTAATCCCACTCATGTTTTCTGCACTAATATGAAAAACATTCATCCATCATTTGAAATGTTACATAAGTGATGTTTTGGAACTCGGGAGTGGAGTTTATGCTCGACCCCCGATTTTTCGGGATGTTACAGCAGGCTCCACCCATGTCCGACCCCAGGCATGCAAAGAGGTTCAAGCTACATTAGGATTGGATTGGCACGATACTGCGAGATGTCATTTAGCTGAAGGAGTCAACAAATGCACGGTTCAATGTCCTTGAATGACTAGTGAATGGGGTACAGTAGTCCGTACAGCAATTGGTCGATCTGCTCGCATGTTGTCGTGACAACACAACACCATCTTCATCTACTCCTCTGCCTTAGTGCTGACATCAGAGATTTGTCACATACACTCTCTTATATCCGCGTATGGGCATTGGTATCTTTTTGAACACCCTACGATTCCATGAGTGTACGTGATAAATTACTAACCTACCAAGTCTGATATATATTTTTTTTATATGCCCATGGATGGGCTTAATATTCTTTTTGGTTTTGGGATGAATGATTATACTACTGCCAATCTTGGGCAGTATATATATAAATATATATATATATATATATATATATATATATATATATATATATATATATATATATATATATATATATATATATATATATATATATTTGTATACTTTGCATTATGGCTATCTACACCTCATATCTCTTTACTGCCATATTTTTGGGCTCCCCTGTTTTCTCTGGTTCATATAGGAAATGGAATATGATGCGCGTATGCTTGCTCTTTATTTCCATATTATCTGCCTATTTCACTGCTCTCTTTTGTCCAGATAAGCATAAATGTTTTCTGTAAAAAGAGGACCTTTCACATCTCTCTATTGTGCTTATGCTCCTTGCATTTTGGTTATCCCAATTGTTTCAACTTTAGTCAATATCCATTATTATATTACTCTTTGCCAATAGATGATAAAAAAGGGGAGAAAAATCCATACCCCAAAGGAAAATTGTGTGTTAGGGGGAGCAGCTGTAAGGAGACAGGGGGAGATTGTTGTTAGGGGGAGCAGCTACTGAATGTGTGTATGTGCAAACTAGATAAACTTTGTAAAATTGTGCAAAGTTCATGTACACACAATTTAGGGTGTTAGTCTAGACGTTGTTCTAGGGTGTTTTAGTGTTTTGTCATGTAATTAACAAAGAGGGAGATTGAAAGTGCCCTGGATTGTCAATTAGCATGAGCGTTGAGTCAGCTAGACAGAGGAGCCACATAAGAAGTCGATTAAGCATCTGCCTCAACTGGATGTGTGCCTAAACTTGTCACAGGTAAATCTTGAGCCTCACATCCCATGTCCCAAAACACCAGGTAATTAAAACCCTTAAAATTGGATAGAACACCCTAAGGGATTATGGTTAGAAAATATTTTCCAAACTCAAAAAATTCTCTAATTTTTTTGCCTTTGTCGATTTATCAACAAGTGGTTTGATGAAATCGAACCATGTTGTCGATATCCTCAAAGCTCACTCGATATTATCGAAATGAGGACATAAGATGTCCAGCAATCACAGTGATATCTGGACAGAATTATAGATTTATCGATAGAGGATTTAATATCATCAAAATTTGAATCTTGAGTCCATCAAGTGGACTCGATAAAATCGACATCAAGTCTGTTGTGTCCAAAGTTTTGCTAAAGCAAAAACATGTAATCTTAGATATATTGAAGAGCTCCTCGATATCCTCAGAATTTAAATCTAGATGTTATCGGAAGCCCTTTGATGATATCGAATTGGGACACATTTATGTCCCATAAGTTTTTCAGGTTGTTTTTTCTCGAATCGAGGGTCACTGCCCTCGATATCATCGATATTCAAATTCTGATGATATCGAGTGATGCTCGATCATATCTTTTTCCTGAAAAAACTTCAGAGGCAAGTCTCTCACGTTTTCAAATGTCGAGGATTCGAACTTCATGTTAATGAAATTAGAGTTCGAAATCTGATGACATCGACGCATGTTCGATTTCCTTGACCAGCTAGTAAAAGGTTTCAAATGCGTTTGACATTTGAGTTCGTGTCATCGAGTAGCCAGTCGATGCTATCGAGAGTATACGCTCGATGATATCGAACTCTGTAAAAGATGTGACAGTTTTATATCCGTTGGAACCTTTTTGCCAATTTAATGAGAGCTTACCCTTGGTTGTTAGATAGAGAAAATAGAGAGTGCTTTTGTGTGTTTAACCCTAGATCATATACCCTAAGCCTTTTCTCACATGGGTGATCATCCTCCAATCCACCCTCATCATTGACATTCAATAGACTGGATTAGGGAATGAACTTCCGCATTCAAGGATCCTGCAGCTACCACCTTAATGGCAAATCATTAAGCTGAGATCCCTTGAATGCATAGATTATTGAAATCGCTTTATTTCTCATATAGGAAAACATTTAATAGAGTAGGATTCCATCATAACCTTGACCAAACCCGTTGCCATATATTGGTACATCTTCTGAGTGTGGTTCAAGGAAGATAAATATTCTTCGTCATCGAAGGAGGAGATCTTCGTCAATGCTCTAAATGGGGCTCATCTACTTATCTGTAAGTCTTTAGAGTCTAGAGGACCCTTGTGATCATTTCTTCTGTAGGATTGGGTCTAAGGTGTTTCTCACCCCTTGCACGTCCTCGTAGGAGGCCTCCGGTGGGAGTGTACGTGGGGGTGCTTTGTGTTGACCCTTGCTCTATGGAGAGCATAAACCCTTAGGTCCTTGTGTTGGTCCTGTAAGTGTTATGGTTTGAATCCTCTTTGGTTGTCAAATTTTGTGTGTCAAAACCTCTATATGTGTCTTGTGTTTGTATCTTGTTGAATATGTTCGAGACACCACAGCTACACTTCAAGACACGACAATGAACTCCTCAAGCTAGTTCAAGCTACAATTTTGACAATATTCAAGAATAGTTCAAGTTCAAGACTCAAAGTTCACGTATATTCAAGATCAAGACTCTAGCATAAGTTAGGGAACTGAGCACAACTCATACTGACGTTGACTGCAAAGCTTGTGAAGTGTTCAAGCTACAAGAAGAACTCAAGCTTCGTAAAGATCAAAATCTAAGTAAATGAAGGTTCAATGTCCTTGTTGAGGTTTGATTGACCTTAGGATGACCTTTAGAGTAGGTCACTTTAGATACATAATTCATATATCTTTTACAAATGATTTTAATCTATTTTAAGACTAGTCCTGGACCTTGTTCGACTAGTCCTAGCACTGGTTCGACCAATCCTAGAAATTTCAAGACTAGTTGAAGTTTTGTTGCAAATTATCAGATTTTTCTGTTCGTCTACGACTAGTCCTGGAGTTTGCTTGACCGATCGTGGGATGGTCTCGACTCGACCTTCGACCAGTCATGGAGCCACGACTCCAACTCTAGCAACTAATTCAAGGGTCACACGACTAGTAGTGTGAGGGTCTCGACCAGTCGTGGACGGCCTTCGACCAGTCGTGGACTGCTCACGATCGATCGTGTAACGTTTTTATCCGATCGCGCCTGAAAATTCAAAAATCTGTTTCTTCTTCGACTAGTCATGGTGACCCTAGGACCAGTCGAAGATGAATTTCTTCAGCTATAAATAGCACACGAATTTCAGAGTTATTCATCAAAAATTAAGTGAATTCAAAGCTCCACTTTGAGATAAGTTTGTGTCTATTCTTAAGCTATATTGTGCATAATTCTATTTCCTTTTGTTAGCTTTTTACTATTTGATTTGATTCGTTATTCCAATCTAATTTGAAAAGAGGAAATATTGCTTTCCTTCTTTTGGAATTAAAATCAAATAGAGCTAGTCCAGTCTGATTTAATTTAAAATCAATTAGAACTTAGAACCATTATAAAGTGAGTATTGGACATTGAACTTTCATATCCAAACATCTACTCCAATTGGTTCTTCTGGACTGCTACAAGAGGAGAAATCTAGGTATTTTACAATTCTGTAAAATTTCCATTCTTTTGGTTTTTGTTTGGGATTCGCCAGAAAAATTTCATTTGTGTGGTTATCTGAGGAGAGCCAGAAAACTCAGAATAGTGTGGGTTTTTGGATTGGGTAAGCCCAAGTTATAAAGACACAATTGTGAAGGTTTTAGGTGAACCTGTGAAACCTATTTTGATAGTGAATGCTAATATCCCTATGTGAGGATATTAGGAGTGGAGTAGCATTCTGTGTGGCTGTTTTTTTTTAACAGTTGGTGTACACACAGGCGAACCACTATAACTCCTTATCTTGTAGATTGAATCATTCTTAATTCTTTATCTTTCATCACTCAGTTGTGTAGAATGTACATGTGGATGTGAATGCTGTAACAATTTACATTTCAAGCAAGTGTGCGGAATGTTGTAATAATCTAGATTTTTATTTCAGCATTTTATCTCTTGCTATACTTTTATCAATCTGTGCTTCAATTTCAGTAATTATTCTAGTAAGGTTACCCTGCCATTTTTATAGTGCATGGTTGTCCCTAGAATAATCAATTCTTAAGATTGCAATTCCTTACTATTTATTTTCAGATTGAGTTCTTGATTCAAAAGACGTTCTAGAAATAAGGTTGTCCTACCATAAGCCCTTGTTTATTATGGTGTAAGGTTGTCCTTAGAACTGAATTTGTATCAACCTCTCAATGCTTGTTTATTGAGATTGATTTAATTTCAGCATTGTGAATTGATTTATTATTGCAAAGCTATTTCTTTATTTTATTCCGCGGTATTTAATTTTAATTTGGCATAGTCCTATTCACCCCCCCCCCCTCTCCCCCTCTAGGACATATAGCTTGGCCATTTCAAGTGGTATCAGAGCCTAATAGCTCGTTCTTATTTTATTTTTTTTGGATTTATTTCTTGAGCTAACGATCTAGGCTATATAAAAAGATGTCAAATTTCGATAGCCTTTCAGTCACTAGGCCTCCACCATTTGATGGCTCCAACTATGCCTATTGGAAAGCCAAAATAAGGATCTTCCTCAAATCAATAGATGAGAGTGTATGGCAAGCCACAGTGACCGAATGGAAACCCCCTACCACTGAAGTGACTGGAACTGACGGTTCAAAAACAATGAGAGTTTCTTCTTATTTCTCATGGACTACACTTCAGAAAAGTGAGAGTAGTGCCAATGCTAAAGCATTAAATGATATCACTTACGACCGGATGAGTTCAAAAGAATCATATCCTATGATACTGTAAATCAAGCCTGGGATATATTAGAAATGACACACGAGGGTACATCAATTGTCAAGAAATCTAAAGTCCAACTCCTCACAACTAAATTTGAAGAAATTTATATGGAGGAAAATGAAATGTTTATGGACTTTTACACTAGATTGAATGACATTGTAAACTCAATGTGGGGTCTTAGTGATAAAATCCCAGAAAGTAAAGTGTGTGCAAAAATACTACGCTCACTTACTGAACGGTTCAACTCAAAAGTAACAGCGATCTAGGAACTTCGTGATACGGATAACATGAGGGTAGAAGAACTAGTTGGTTCTTTACAGACCTATGAGTTGAATTTTAAAGCTCCTAAAGGTAAATATATTGCTTTAACATCTTCTAAAGGTATTTCTCAAGAAAACTCAGATTTAGAAAATTCAGAAGATGATATGGCGCTTTTAGGTAAAAAGTTTTACAAGATTTTCAAAAGTAAGAAAAGGGTTGATTTCCAAAAGACAAACGAAAAGAAACGATCTAAACCAAAGTATAGAACTTGGAAGTCTTTGAAAGATATTCAATGTTACAACTGCCAAGAATATGGGCATTTAGTAAACAAATGTCCTAAAAAGGACAAATCCAAGAAGAAGGGTATGTTGGCTACTTGGGACGAATCATCTGATTCTGAAGCCTCTTCTGAATCAGAAGATTCTGAAACCGAGTCGGGCAATGATGTAAAAGCCCTTATAATTCTAGCCAAGTTCACATTCTCAGATCACGATGATTCAACTAGTGAAGAAAATTTGCATAGTGATCATGAAAATGAAGAAGATCTTCAAGATGCTTATAATGTCTTATATAAGAAAAGTTGTAAAATTGCTGTCAAACTTAAACTTTAAAAAGAAAAGTTTTCTAAACTCAAAGAATGTTTTGAGACTCTTGTTTTAGAAAAATCTCAAATTTCAGATTGCTTCAAAAAATCAAAATGTGATTTGGAATTCAAAACCTCCCTAATTGAAGATTTGAAATCTGAAAATGAGAAACTTAAGAATGAAGTATCTTCTCTTCTGAGTTTGAAGGACACATGGAGATATGCCCAAGGTGATCCAAAATTAGAAAAATTATTATCCAAATCAAGAAAATGTGGTGATCGATCTGGCTTGGGCTATGATAAGAATATACCTCCTAAACAGAAGGATACTCCTCTCAAATTTGTGAAAGGAGAAGTCTCAAACTCAAAAGAGAAAAGTACTTATCGAGGTTTTCCTAAAAATATAAAAACTTTTCAAAAACCTAAAAGCAGCTATGTCAATTTCAAATATCAGATCAGAAATCCTCTAGCTGAAAAAATAGTTGATTTACTTAAGGAGCTCTTAAAATCTAACTCAATAGGTCATACTT
The DNA here is from genome assembly GCA_037074715.1 of Magnolia kwangsiensis. Classification (NCBI taxonomy): domain Eukaryota; kingdom Viridiplantae; phylum Streptophyta; class Magnoliopsida; order Magnoliales; family Magnoliaceae; genus Magnolia; species Magnolia kwangsiensis. Next base: position 59,637,950 of record CM073579.1, read on the forward strand.
ACAACTACAATCAAAAGAAAACCAACTATACTCCTAAACCCAAAACTGTTCTGAAATGGGTTCCTAAGGGTGCCTGCTTGGTTACCCACACTGCTTTTAAAGCAACAAGTCATTCAAAGTGGTACATAGATAGTGGATGCTCCAGACATATGACAGGAGACAAAGCTTTATTCACTGATCTTAAAGATATGACTGATGGGTCAGTCACATTTGGTGATGGAAGCAATTGTAAGATTATTGATAAAGGTACGGTTCAACTTTACAACCTTCCTTTATTTAAAGATGTTTTATATGTTGAGGGGCTAAAACACAACCTGTTAAGCATATCTCAAATATGCGATAACAACCATAGTGTGAAATTTTTCAATCAAGGTTGTGAGATCATAAACAGAAAGGGTTCTGTAATATTAACTGGTCGCAGAACTTCTGAAAACTGCTATATAGTAAGTGATGGTAGCTCATCTAACCAAAAATGCTACATGGTCCACACCAATGAGACAGAATTATGGCATAAACGCCTTGGACACGTGCACTACCAAAATTTATACAGATTGAGCAAAGGAGAACTAATTAGAGGTCTACCTAAGTTACAAAAAATAGGCAAAATATGTGGTGAATACCAGTACGGTAAACAAACTAGGAGCTCTCACAAAAAAGTGAACTCTAATGCCACATCACGACCACTCGAGCTTCTCCATATGGATCTTATAGGACCAACAAGAATGAAAAGTCGATGCGGCAAAAAATACATCTTGGTTATCGTAGATGATTATACAAGATATACTTGGGTTTCATTTTTAAGAGACAAATTAGAAACCCTTGATGAAGTGAAAAAAATCATCAAACGAATCCAAAATAAAAAATGTTCTCAAGTCAGTAAGATCTGTAGTGATCATGGATCCGAATTTGAAAATAGCAGTTTTGAGAAATTTTATACCGAACAGGGAATATCACATGAATTTTCTGCGCCCAAAACACCACAACAAAATGATATTGTGGAAAGAAAAAATAGAGTGCTTCAAGAAATGGGAAATGTTATGTTGAATAGCATGAAGCTCCATAGAAATCTATGGGCTGAAGCAGTAAATACTGCCTGCTACATTATTAATCGTGTTTATACTTGTAAATCAAATAATAAAATGGCTTATGAAATGTGGTTTGACAAAAAGCCTACTGTCAAATACTTTCATGTTTTTGGCAGCAAGTGCTACATTTTGCGTGACCGTGAAAACTTAGGAAGTTCGACACTAAAAGTGACGAAGGGACCTTTTTAGGATATTCTTTAAACAGTCGTGCTTATCGTGTATTGAACAATAAGACTGGTGTGATTCAAGAGTTAATTAATGTGGTCATTGATGATCACTTGAATACACTCGTAGATAAATTGAAGACATATGTAATTACATATGTTTTACATCCCAGATTGAACCGGTAAACGTAAAAGAAGCACTTTCTGATGAAAACTGGATAGTTGCGATACAGGAAGAACTTAATCAATTTTTTTATAATGATGTCTGGTATCTTGTTCCTGGACCTAAAGATAAACACATAATTGGAACAAAGTGGATTTTCAAAAATAAGTCCGATGAACTGGGAAATATAATTCGAAACAAGACAAGACTAGCTGTACAAGGGTACTATTAAATTGAAGGCATCGATTACGATGAAACGTTTGCACCAATTGCTAGCCTTGAATCAATTAGACTTTTTATATCCATCGCATGTTTTAGGAAGTTTAAAATTTTTCAAATGGATGTGAAGAGTGCCTTTTTAAATGGCAATTTACATGAAGAGGTATATGTTGAACAACCTACAGGGTTTGAAGACCCTAAGTTTACTAATCATGTATACCGCCTTAAAAAAGCTCTCTATGGTTTGAAACAAGCTCCCAAGGCATGGTATGAAAAATTGACAAAGTTTTTACTGAGTCATAATTTTCAAATGGGCAGTGTCAATAAGATGCTCTTTATTAAGAAACAGAAGGATGATATTCTAATGGTTCAAATCTATGTTGATGATATAATTTATGGATCAACTTGTACTAACATGACTGTTGAGTTTGCAGATCTAATGAAATTTGAATTCGAAATGAGCATGGTTGGGGAATTAAATTATTTCCTAGGGTTGCAAGTAAAACAACAACCTGATGAAATTTTTATTTCACAAACTAAATATGCTTTGAACTTGATTAAGACGTTTGGATTTGAGAATGGTAAGAATTTTGATACTCCTATGAGTACAACTCTAAGACTGTCTAAAGACTCTACAGGTAAAGATGTAGATCCTAAATTGTATCGTAGCATGATTGGTAGTTTGCTTTACTTAACTCCTAGTAGACCTGATATTGCTTTAAGTGTTGTAATTTGCGCTAGATATCAGTCTAATCCTAAAGAATCTCACTTAACTGCTGTTAAGCGAATTATTAGATATGTCGCAAGTTCAGTTAATTTGGGTCTTTGGTATCCTTATGATACTAGTGTTCAATTGGCTGGGTATTCAGATGCTGATTGGGCTGGTAATATCGATGACAGAAAATTAACCAGTGGTGGTTATTTTTACATTAGAAACTTCTTAGTTTCTTGGTTTAGTAAGAATCAAAGTTCTATATCACTCTCAACTACTGAGGCTGAATACATTGCAGCTGAAAATGCATGTACACAGCTGGTTTGGATGAAACGAATGTTGAGTGATTATGGTATCGCACATAATTCAATGATCTTATACTGTGATAATTCCAGTGCGATAAGTATTTTAAAAAACCCAATCCAGCATTCACGTAATAAGCACATTGACATTAGATTTCATTATATTCATGAATTAGTGGAAGAAAAAGTAATATACTTAGAATACATACCTACTGAAACTCAACTTGCTAACATATTCACTAAATCGCTCGACAAAAGCAGGTTTAATAAATTGAAATTTGATCTTGGTATGTGCAATTTAAAATGATTGATTATGCATCTCTGTAATATAGTGTATATATATTAATATATTAATAATTTTCATTTTAAATTTTGATGAAAATTACATTTTTTTTATGGTACACGACCAGTCGAGGACATACTCGACTAGTCGTGCCACGACCGGTCGAGGACAACCCACGACCAGTCGTGTAGTGTGTTGATTGCCTTTATTTGGGGGAAAAACTTTGTCCGCTTCATTCTAACCCTCTTCTCCAACGAGCCGAGCTACGACTAGTCGAACCCCTGTATTCGATTCCTTCAGGTTAGAGCATTTTTCTTATTTTTCTTGAAGAATCATTGTCTTTTCTCTTCAATTTCTTGATTGTTGTTGTCTACTTCATCTCTTTCTTCAAGTTTTTTGGGTTTTCTTCCTCATTCGCTGATTGTAGAGAAACTCATCTCTATTTTCTTAAAATTTCTTATATTTCTTCAAGAAAATGGACCCTAGAGCTAAAAAGAAGAATTCTAGAGGTGCTTCTTCTTCTAGATCAAATGTTATCACCAGACGCCATCTTAGGACTTGTAACACCCTGAAAATCGGGGGTCGTGTATAAACTCAACTCCCAAGTTCCAGACCGTCACTTATGCAACAAAAATGATTATGATTCAATGTTGTCTGATTTAAAGCATTCACATGAGTAAAAGTATACCAAAACTGCAATTCATACTTCAGATCCAGTGATAAAAGCAAGCGGAAGACTAAACAATATATATATCACTGTATGGAAAAACAAAGTAAATCTCATCTGTCTCCAAAGTATGACTACATCTCTGAGTCTCATATAATATACATGAACAAAATAAATATCCAAAATGGTCCCACTGAAATCCCATCGATCCAGGTCGCCTACGCGAAGCCATCGTGATACTGCATGTACGAGAACTCGTCCTGGTCCTCGTCGATGTCTGGCTCCACCTCCTGGATCTCAGCCTCACCTGCATCTACAACAGGGTCTGGTGGGTGTTGCAAACACCATCCCATAATGTGGGAGTGAGTGATCAACTCAGTGGAATCATAGAGCAAAGATTAGCATGTTCACAATTCAATCATGCGATAATAGTAAAGCAGTAAATCAGACATTCCTAATACTGTTGTTAATGTAAGATGACATGACGTGATGTATGCCCTCACCGACGATCTCCCTCATACGGCAACATCTTACGACCGCGCCATGCCACACTCCCTAGAGTGCTCCACATCTTCCAGGCATATGCAATGCTATGGTGATATGATTTCCAAGTTGTTATTAGTCCATTCAAACAGCAGGATTGGGAAACTAAGGTACTTCCCTTGTATCAATCCCAACACAGATCCTGTCTAGGGTCGTCACTCCTAGTAATCTCATACGATGTATATTTCATAGGTCACTACAAGGGCTGCCAGGGCTGTTGCTCGCACTCGATGCACCGCTCCCTCATCACCTTATCAATACAGGCCTACTGTACTCTACTGCAACGGAAGGGTCGTCGCCTCCCGTGGACTCAGAATACGCTCGCGGTCACTACAAAGGACTCGTCGCCTGATCAGTGTAGGCCGACAGCTAGAATATAGTGTCCCATACTACCATAATCTGCTCACGAGTCTAGGTGCTCACTGGTCACTACGGGGAGGTTTGTGGCCCCAGCGTAAGCCGACAGCTCGACCACGGTGTCCCATACCACCATGCTCGGCTCATGAGTCTTCGTGGATCAAGGTACCATGGTTAACAGGGTTTACAATGGTAAGTTCAGTACCCTAGGTTCAAGCAGTTATGACTCATACAAGGTGAACATACATCGGCCAGTCAAGTTGCTTGACGGGCTCGACTAGCGCGATCGTATCTCAAGTCGAACGACATGAAGTGCGTAAAACACTTCGCGTGGCCTAACCACTGCCGCCAACTCTAAACACGAATCACGTTCATCGACGCGTCGTTCGTGGCTATGACCAGTCAGCCACGAATTCGCTCGGTTACCGACTGCCTGGACTAAGTCTAGTCCCAAGCACTTATGGAATCACATCAACAATATATGTAAAAGTATTGGAATTGAAATACAATCATGTGAGCATGTTAACACATGTTATAATATTCAACTCAAGCAAACCTTCAAGCACATATATTCCATGCATGTAATGAAATCATGCATTTAGTCAACATGTAGAAAATCATTTAGGTCAGCATATTAATTGAGAAATCAATCACAAACTATCACATAACATCATTTAATTCAATACATACTAATACAAGCATTTATACAAACACCTACACTACACACTTAAGTCTACATATAGTATGTCGACCCAAAGTGCGCAACTAGGCGAATCTCTTCGCCAAACTAATTATGCACGCATTCCTAACTTCCTAATGCGACAACAAACCATGTCAACTACATCAGCAAAATATGAATGTAAACAGTACTTCCTACAAATGACTAAAATGCCCTAAATCTCATATTCTTCGTTAGTTTACGAAACGGGAAACGGAGAGCATTTTGTACATGTCAAACGGCGATGCCGTCAAGAATCTACTATTAAACGACATTGAAAGCGTTGGGAACCGTCAATCAAAGCGTCTAAAATCCTCACCTTATGTCTTGTAGACTCGGGAATTGAAACGGAGTGTATACGCTTCGTCTACGGCGAATAAGGAGCCTAATACACAAGATCCATAAGCTACATCGCTATGAAAACAAGAAAAACTCAAATCAACAACTATTTAGGGTATTTACTTACCTAAGATCGCGGTGGAATCGTCGGGAAAGCGGTAGAGGTGTGTTGCTTAAGCACGTGCAACGCGTAGTACAAGTGGCAGGAAGAACTCTCCCACACTCTCACAATCTCTCACCTTTTTCTCTCTCCCAAGATAGGGTTTCTCTCAAATTCGGATGGGAGAGAGGAGTGAGGGTTTCAACCCCTTTTATAGCTTAAAACATGCCCAAAATAGGCTTGGGAACAATGTTTACTTGGTGCCTAACTAAATCGGGGCCGTTTCGGTCCAAAAGGGCATTTCTGAAGGTCCCCTGGCCAAATGCGGTCGGACTTAAGCTCGTGCATACTGGATCTAGCACACATCCAGTTTTCAGACCGGTAGGGTTCCCAGATCGCACGTGGCGGCCCAGTTTCAGTTTAACGGTCACCGCACCAAGATCAGGCCTATAAGTCTCGTGATATGTAATAGAAATTTTTCCTGATCCAAGGGTGTAATTTGGCTGTATTCTGACGGTCAGAATGCTTAATACTGATGCGTCAATTTCGTGTGCCAGATTTGAATTTCAAATTCTAATTTTAACCCTATTCTCACTCTCTTCACTCCAGGCTCAATGAAATAGCCTCTGAACGTCAGTTGGACTTGATATTCGAAACGATTGCCAAGCCCAGCTAAGTGGTCATAACGGTCTAAGATGGTAGGCATCTGACTTACGACGCGCGGTCTAGATCCAATACAAAGTTTCAAGGAGGTCCCGAGAACAAACTGGTTTAGAGTTTGATCCGAGGCTTTAGAGCATTATAGCACCCTTGGTTCCACTTGCTTTGGGCCTTGTAGAACGTATTTAAAGTGATCAGGGACCATTTCCTAGCTATTCTAACGTTGCACTAGCTAACCTAGTCATATTTCTTAAAGGAATGAATTTTACGCAATTTCGGGTCGAGTTGGTACTCGAGCCCAAGTATGGATTTTTCACGGGCGTTACAGGGCTCCTGAAGATGATCCAACGTATGTTCGTGATTTGCGTATGCGAAATGTGATTGTAGAAAAGACCGTTCAACCATATCGCTCCTTTCAATCTTTTTCCTCTCCTTCAATCTGTAGGATGGGAAAACATTTTACGCTGGGGCGGGCCGGCATACCAGTCCAAAGCACAGGTCATGGTTGCGTGCATTACTGAATTTTCTATTGAGCAACTGACTTTTATTATTACTACTAGAGAAGGACCTTTTCCTATTGATCAACAGTTAATCTCAGGCCTTATGGATATTTCAGTAAATGATGATGGTATTCATCCTAGCACACTTGCTGAGAAAGTGTCAGAATCTGAAAAATACGTTTATATTAGAACATTATGTAACATGGATGCACCATGGAATGGAATTGTAACACCCCGAATTTTGGCCAATCTGGGATTTGACGTCCTTAGACAGTGGGTCAATTAAAACACCTGAAAAATCGCTTAGAACCCAATTTCATAGCCAAAGAAATCACTTAGGGTTAATTCCTTTAGAAACTAAGCATAAGTTAGCTAGCGCAACGCTGGAGTAGCTGGGAAACAGTCCCTGATCACTTTAAATACGTTCTACAAGACCCAAATCGAGTAGAACGTATGACTCCATAATACTCTATAACCTTGGATCAAACTCTAAACAGGTTTGTTCTCTAGACCACTTTGAAATTTTGTATTGGATCTAGACCGCGCGTCGAAAGTCCGATACCTCTTATCTTAGACCATTAGAACCGCCCAGCTGGACTTGACAATCATCTCGAAAATCAAGTCAAACCGATAATCACAGACTATTTCATTGAACCCGGACTGAAGCGACCGCGAATAGGGACAGAATTGGAATTTCAAATTCCAATCTGGCACACGACTTGACACGTCAGTATTAAGCGTTCTGACCATCAGAATTCATCCAGATTACACCCTCGGATCAGGAAAAATTTCTATTTATTATTATGAGACTTCCTGCCTTGATCTACGTGTGGTGACCGCTGAACTGAAACTGGTCCGCCACGTGCGATCTGCAAACCCTGCCGGACTGAAAACTTAATGCGCGCTAGATTTGGTACGCATGAGCTTAAGTCCGATCGCATTCGACCAGGGGACCACGAGAAAGCATCTTTTGGACCGAAACAGCCCCGATTTGGTTACCCCTCAAGTGAAACTTGTTCCCGAGCCTATTTCGGGCAAGTTTGGGCTTATAAAAGGGCTTGAAACCCTCACTCCTCTCTCCCATCCGAATTTGCAAAAACCCTAGATTGGGAGAGAGAAAAGGTGAGAGTTTGTGAGAGAAGGTGGGAGAGATCTTCCTGCCACCTGTTGCTGCTGCTGTACGTGCTTAGACAACGCACTCCGATTACTTTCCCAGCGATTCCTCCGCGTTTTCAGGTAAGAAAAACCCTAGAAAGTTGCTGATTTGATGTTTCTTCCATTCCATAGCTTGATAGTTAGTAAATCTCGTAAAACAGGTTCTCTTATCGCTGTAGACGAAGCGTATACGCTCCGTTCGAATTTCAACATCCATAAGGACAAGGTGCGGATTTTAGACGCTTTGATTGACTGTTTCCAAAGCTTTCAATGTCATTTAATAGTAGATTCTTGACGGCAACGCCGTTTGACATGTACAACATGCTCTCCGTTTCCTGTTTCGTAAATTAACGAAGAATATGAGATTTAGGGCATTTTAGTCATTTGTAGGAAGTACAGTTTACATTCATATTTTGCTGATGTGATTGACATGGTTTGTTGTCGCATTAGGAAGTTAGGAATACGTGCATAATTAGTTTGGCGAAGAGATTCGCCTAAATGCGCACTTCGTGTCGACATACTATATGTAGACTTAAGTGTGTAGTGTATGTGTTTGTATAAATGCTTGTATTAGTATGTATTGAATTAAATGGTGTTATGAATTAGTTTGAGATTGATTTCTCAATTAATATGCTGGTGTGAATGGTTTCCTACATGTTAGCCATATACATGATTTCATGATATGAATGAAATGCATGTGCTTGACGATTCGTTTAAGCTGTATGTTATAACATGTGCTTGATGATTTCCTTATGAGTTACTTTGAGATTGAATTCTCAATTAATATGTTGATGGAGAGGATTTCCTATATGTTGGCGACATGCTTAATTTCATTATATGTGTGAAAGACATGTGTACGATGATTTGCTTAAGTTGTATGTAATAACATGTGTTAACATGCTCTCATGGTTGTATTTCATTTCCATTACCCTTACACAACTGCTGATGTGATTCTATGATTGTTTGGGACTATGCCTAGTCCAGGCAGTCGGTAACCGAGCGAATTCGTGGTTAGCTTATCTTCGCCACGAACGACGCGTCGATGAACGCGAGCCGTGTTCTGGAGTTGGCGGCAGTGGTTAGGCCACACGAAGTGTTTTACGCACTTCATGTCGTTCAACTTGAGATGCGATCGTGCTAGTCGAGCCCATCAAGTAACCCGACTGGCCATTGTATGTTCACCCTGCATGAGTCATAATTGCTTGAACCTAGGGTACTGAACTTACCATTGTAAACCCTGTTAACCATGGTACCTTGATCCATAAAGACTCATGAGCCGGGCATGGTGGTATGGGACACCGTGGTGGAGCTATCGGCCTACGCTGGGGCCATAAACCTCTCCGTAGTGACCAGTGAGCACCTAGACTCGTGAGCAGATTATGGTGGTATGGGACACTATATTCTAGCTGTCGGCCTACACTGATCAGGCGACAAGTCCTTTGTAGTGACCGCGAGCGTATTCTGAGTCTACGGGAGGCGACGACCCTTCAGTAGCAGTAGAGTACAGTAGGCCTGTATTGATAAGGTGATGGGGGAGCGGAGCAACGAGTGCGTGCAACAGCCCTGGCAGCCCTTGCAGCGACCTACGAAATATACATCGTATGAGATTACTAGGAGTGACGACCCTAGACAGGATCTGTGTTGGGATTGATATAAGGGAAGTACCTTAGTTTCCCAATCCTGCTGTTTGAATGGACTAATAACAACTCAAAAATCATATCACCATAACATTGCATGTGCCTGGAAGATGTGGAGCACTCTAGGGAGTGTGGCATGCCGCGGTCGTAAGATGTTGCCGCATGAGGGTGATCGTCGGTGAGGGCATACATCACGTCATGTCATAATTGCATTAACAACAGTATTAGGAATGTTTGATTTATTGCTTTACTAATATCGCATGATTGATTTGAGAACATGTTAATCCTTGCTCTATTATTCCACTGAGTTAGCTACTCACTCCCACGTTACGGGACGGTGTTCCTGGACACCCACCAGACCCTTTTGTGATTGCAGATGATGGCGCGGCCTGTGAGGCGGAGCTGGACTTGATGATGATGAGGAGAATCCCTCCTTTATGCGTGTTCTGATCGACGGGATTACAGGGAGGTTGATTAGATACTTTGACATTTGTCATTTTATATTATTAGCGCACTCATGTATATTCGTTTCATCTACTTTTGGAGTATACATGTATGTGTATAACCTGGTAACATGTTCACACTCTGGAGACATACAACAGTTTATATATGTTATACATACTATTACAGACTTCCGCTGGTTAATTTAACTGTCTCTGGAGTATGATATGCTGTTCTGGCTTAATTTCACTCATGTTTAATACATTATCACAGACAACATTCAATCATACATATCTATGTTGCATAAATAACATTTTGGAACTCGGGAGTTGGGTTTTTGCTCGACCCCCCGATTTTCGGGATGTTACAGGAATTCGGAATGCCCTCGCAACCAGATATTTGTTGCCCAGATATGGAGTCTTACATTATATCTTTATCTCAAATCTGTATCCCCGCTCTGGAAACAAGACTGAGTTGACTCTGCTTATAGTTCATATTTTGTACTCAATCGTTACTGGTGCTAATATTTGTTTTTCCTCTTTGATTTGTTACTCTATCATTCAATTTCGTATTCATCCTGGTCATAGTGATATTCCATTTGGATATCTAATGAATATGTTAGCCACTCACATGTTAGTAGCTATGCCTGTTGGAGAGGCTCTTATCTAACACCTTATATTCAACAACTCCAACATAAACAAAATGAAGTTGGATTTGGCTCGAGGACAAGTTGATATTGGTGTGGATGGAGCTGCTACTGAAGCCGGGAATGATGAAGAGGGTGATGCTCTTCCTCCAGATGATATCAATATGGATGATATTTTTAATGAAATTGATTCTGACTTTGGGAATGATCCTGACTATAAGCCATTTGATTTTGATGCACGTCTGAGTGCATTAGAGGAGAAGGTAGAACAGATGAATGTTGGCCACAATGCTCAATTTAAAAATATGCGCAAGTATTTTAGGCGCTTACATAAAGGTCTTCATCAAATTGATCCTACCATACCTGCTCCTTTTTCTGGATCAGATTGAGGATTTTACTCTTTGGTTTGTAATAACTATCAGACTTTGATTTATCTCTACTTGTGTGGCTGAGGTTCTTTGACTTAACTTGATAACATTTTATGATATGATATTCTGACTCCTTTCTTAATTATCCTGTTTTTTATTCTTCCTTTGTCCTATTTTTAACAAAAAGGGAGAGAATTAATTGTGGGATTGTTTTATGATTGGCATATGATGATTGATTAGTAGATGTACTACTCAGGGGGAGTTGGTAAACTTGAGTTGAGTTGGTAAACTTGAGTTTGTAATCTTACAGGATGATGTATTATGCTTGGTACAACTGGTGCATGATTCTTTATTGATGCATGCTTATGATGTATGCTTATGATGTGCATTGAACTATAAGAGTGTGTTTTGTCAGTGGATTTTGTCACAAATTTGACAAAGGGGGAGATTGTAAGTGTTATGGTTTGAATCCTCTTTGGTTGTCAAATTTTGTGTATCAAAACCTCTATATGTGTCTTGTGTTTATATCTTGTTGAATATGTTCGAGACACTACAGCTACACTTTGAGACACGATGATGAACTCCTCAAGCTAGTTCAAGCTACAATTTTGATGATATTCAAGAAGAGTTCAAGTTCAAGACTCAAAGTTCACGTATATTCAAGATCAAGACTCTAGCATAAGTTAGGGTACTGAGCACAACTCATACTGACGTTGACTTCAAAGCTTGTGAAGTGTTCAAGCTACAAGAAGAACTAAAGCTTTGTAAAGATCAAAGTCTAAGAAAATGAAGGTTCAATGTCCTTGTTGAGGTTTGATTGACCTTAGGTTGACCCTTAGAGTAGGTCACTTTAGATACATAATTCATATATCTCTTACAAATGATTTTGGTCTGTTTTAAGACTAATCCTGGACCTTGTTCGACTACTCCTAGCACTGGTTCGACTAATCCTAGAAATTTCAAGACCAGTCGAAGTTTTGTTGCAAATTATCAGATGTTTTTGTTCGGCTACGACAAGTCCTAGAGTTTGCTCGACCGGTCATGGGATGGTCTCGATTCGACCTTCGACCAGTCGTGGAGCCACGACTCCAACTCTAGCAACTAATTCAAGGGTCACACGACTAGTCGTGTGAGGATCTCGACCAGTCGTGGACGGCCTTCGACCAGTCATGGACTGCTCATGACCAGTTGTGTAATGGTTTTATCCGATCGTGCCCGAAAATTCAAAAATCTGCTTCTTCTTCAACTAGTCGTGGTGACCCTAGGACCAGTCGAAGATAAATTTCTGCAGCTATAAATAGTACACGAATTTCAGAGTTATTCATAGAAAATTAAGTGAATTCAAGCTCCACTCTGAGATAAGTTTGTGTCTGTTCTTAAGCTATATTTTGCATAATTCTATTTCCTTTTGTTAGTTTTTTACTATTTGATTTGATTCGTTATTCCAATCTGATTTGAAAAGAAGAAATATTGCTTTCCTTCTTTTGGGAATTAAAATCAAATAGAGCTAGCCCAGTCTGATTTAATTTAAAATCAATTAGAACTTAGAACCATTATAAAGTGAGTATTGGACATTAAACTTTTCTATCCGAACATCTACTCCAATTGGTTCTTCCGGGCTGCTACAAGTGGAGAAATTCAGGTATTTTACAATTCTATAAAATTTTCAATCTTTTGGTTTTTGTTTGGGATTCACCAGAAAAATTTCATTTGTGTGGTTATCTGAGGAGAGCCAGAAAACTTAGAATAGTGTGGGTTTTTGGATTGTGTAAGCCCAAGTTAGAAAGACATAATTGTGAAGGTTTTAGGTGAACCTATGAAACCTATTTTGATAGTGAACGCTAATATCCCTGTGTGAGGATATTAGGAGTGGAGTAGCATTCTGTGTGGCTATTTTTTTAACAGTTGGTGTACACACAGGAGAACCACTATAACTCCTTATCTTGTGGATTGAATGCATTCTTAATGCTTTATCTTTCATCATTCAGTTGTGTGGAATGTACATGTGGGTGTGAATGCTGTAACAATTTACATTTCAAGCAAGTGTGGGGAATGTTGTAATAATCTAGAGTTTTATTTCAGCATTTTATCTCTTGCTATACTTTTATCAATCTGTGCTTCAATTTTAGTAATTATTCTAGTAAGGTTGCCTTGCCATTTTTATGGTGCATGGTTGTCCCTAGAATAATCAATTCTTAAGATTGTAATTCCTTACTATTTATTTTCAGATTGAGTTCTTGATTCAAAAGACGTTCTAGAAATAAGGTTGTCCTACCATAAGCCCTTGTTTATTATGGTGTAAGGTTGTCCTTAGAACTGAATTTGTATCAACCTCTCAATGATTGTTTATTTATATTGATTTAATTTCAGCATTGTAAATTCATTTATTATTGTAAGGCTATTTCTTTATTTTATTCCGTGGTATTACTTGTAACACCCTGAAAATCGGAGGTCATGTATAAACTCAACTCCCGAGTTCCAGACCGCCACTTATGCAACAAAAATGATTATGGTTCAATGTTGTCTGATTTAAAGCATTCACATGAGTAAAAGTATACCAAAACTGCAATTCATACTTCAGATCCAGTGATAAAAGCAAGCGGAAGACTAAACAATATATATATCACTGTATGGAAAAACAAGGTAAATCTCATCTGTCTCCAAAGTATGACTACATCTCTGAGTCTCATATACATGTACATAAACAAAAGAATAATGTTCAAAATAGTCCCACTGAAGTCCCCTCGATCCAGGTCGCCTACGAGAAGCCGTCGTGATACTGCATATACGAGAACTCGTCCTGGTCCTCGTCAATCTCTGGCTCCACCTCCTGGATCTCGTCCTCACCTGCATCTACAACAGGGTCTGGTGGGTGTTGCAAACACCATCCCGTAACGTGGGAATGAGTGATCAACTCAGTGGAATCATAGAGCAAAGATTAGCATGTTCACAATTCAATCACGCGATAATAGTAAAGCAGTAAATCAGACAATCCTAATACTGTTATTAATGCAAGATGATATGACGTGATGTATGCCCTCACCGACGATCACCCTCATGCGGCAACATCTTACGACTGCGGCATGCCACACTCCCTAGAGTGCTCCACATCTTCCAGGCACATGCAATGCTATGGTGATATGATTTTCAAGTTGTTATTAGTCCATTCAAACAGCACGATTGGGAAACTAAGGTACTTCCCTTGTATCAATCCTAACACAGATCCTGTCTAGGGTCGTCACTCCTAGTAATCTCATACGATGTATATTTCGTAGGTCACTGCAAGGGCTACCAGGGCTGTTGCTCCCACTCGTTGCACCGCTCCCCCATCACCTTATCAATACAGGCCTACCGTACTCTACTGCAACGGAAGGGTCGTCGCCTCCCGTGGACTCAGAATACGCTCGCGGTCACTACAAAGGGCTCGTCGCCTGATCAGTGTAGGCCGACAGCTAGAATATAGTGTCCCATACCACCATAATCTGCTCACGAGTCTAGGTGCTCACTGGTCACTACGGGGAGGTTTGTGGCCCCAGCGTAGGCCGACAGCTCGACCACGGTGTCCCATACCACCATGCCTGGCTCATGAGTCTTCGTGGATCAAGGTACCATGGTTAACAGGGTTTACAATAGTAAGTTCAGTACCCTAGGTTCAAGCAGTTATGACACATAGAAGGTGAACATACATCGGCCAGTCGGGTTACTTGACGGGCTCGACTAGCGCGATCGTATCTCAAGTCGAACGACATGAAGTGCGTAAAACACTTCGCGTGGCCTAACCACTGCCGCCAACTCTAAACACGAATCACGTTCATCGACGCGTCGTTCGTGGCTATGACCAGTCAGCCACGAATTCACTCGGTTACCGACTGCCTGGACTAAGTCAAGTCCCACACACCTATGGAATCACATTAGCAACATATGCAAAGGTATTGGAATTGAAATATGATCATGTGAGCATGTTAACACATGTTATAATATTCAACTTAAGCAAATCTTCAACCACATACATTCCATGCATGTAATGTAATCATGCATAAGGTCAACATGTAGGAAATCATTTAGGTCAGCATATTAATCAAGAAATCAATCTCAAACTACTACCTAACATCATTTAATTCAATACATACTGATACAAGCATTTATACAAACACATACACTACACACTTAAGTCTACATATAGTATGTCGACCCAAAGTGCGCAACTAGGCGAATCTCTTCACCAAACTGATTATGCAAGCATGCCTAACTCCCTAATATGGCAACAAACCATGTCAATCACGTCAGCAAAATATGCATGTAGACCGTACTTCCTACAAATGACTAAAATGCCCTAAATCTCATATTCTTCGTTAATTTACGAAACAGGAAACGGAGAGCATGTTGTACATGTCAAACGGCGATGCCGTCGATAATCTACTATTAAACGACATTGAAAGCGTTGTAAACCATTAATCAAAGCGTCTAAAATCCTCACCTAGTCTCTTACGGTTGCGGGATTTTGAACGGAGCGTGTACGCTTCGTCTACGACAGTAGGAGAACCTGATTTATGGAATACGTTAGCTAACATGCTATGAATCTAGGTAAGCCCTAAATCAGCAAGTTCTAGGGTTATTTTATACCTGAAAAAGTGGAGAAATCACCAGCCAGGTGATTGGGAACAAGTGCTGAAGCAGCAGCAATCGGCGGCTCGGAAGCGGGAAAAATCCCTTCCAATCTCTCTCTCAACTCTCTCTCCTTTTCTCCTAGGGTTTGCAATTTTCGGATGGGAGAGGGAAATGAGGGTTTCAACCCCTTTTATAAGCTTAAAAACGTCGAAAATAGGCTCCGGAACGAAGTTTACTTGGTGCTTATCCATTTCGGGGCTATTTCGGTTCAAAAACTGCTTTCTGGTGGTCCCCTGGTCGATTGCGATCGGACTTAAGCTCATGTGTACCAGATGTAGCTCGTATTAAGTTTTCGGTCTGGCAGGGTTCGCAGATCGCACATGGTGGACCAGTTTTAGTTCAGCGGTCACCGCACGTAGATCAGGGCTGAAAGTCTCATGATAATAAATAAAAAATTTTCCTGATCCGAGGGTGTAATCTGGATGAATTCTGACGGTCAGAACGCTTAATACTGACGCGTCAAGTCGTGTGCCAGATTTGAATTTGAAATTCCAAATCCGTCCCTATTCGCGGTCGCTTCAGTCCGGGTTCAACGAAATAGTCTGTGATTATCGGTTTGACTTGATTTTTGAGATGATTGTCAAGTCCAGCTGGGCGGTTCTAACGGTCTAAGATAGGAGGTATCGGACCTTCGACGCGCGGTCTAAATCCAATACAAAAGTTCAATGTGGTCCAGAGAACAAACCCGCTTAGAGTTTGATCCGAGGTTATAGAGTATTGTAGAGTTGTTTGTTCTACTCGATTTGGGTCTTGCAGAACGTATTTAAAGTGATCAGGGACTATTTCCCAGCTACTCTAGCATTGCGCTAGCTAACTTACGCTTAATTTCCATGGAAATTAATTCTACGCGATTTCGGGTCGAGTTGGTACTTGAGCCCAAGTACGGATTTTTCACGGGTGTTACATTTAATTTTAATTTGGCATAGTCCTATTCACCCCCCCCCCCCCCCCCCCCCTCTAGGACATATAGCTTGGCCATTTCAGGTCCTTTGCTGCATGGCCTAAAAGTTGGGTGCTATGTGTTGACCCTTGCTCATGGGAGCATAAACTGTGTGGTGTAGACATGTTGTATCAGCCTAAGTATAGGTTGTACTGGTTAGAGGTGAACCTGATTTAAAACATCTGGTTCGAGGTGAACCTATTATGAAACCTCCTTTAATAAGATCCGATATACTCAAGGGTTGAGTGCATCCGCCGGAAGTGAAGTAGACAAGTAGTCGAACCACTATGAAAATGATTATGTTTGAGATTGTTATTGTTTTCTATTGCTTGTGTTGATTTTCTTAAATACTTTTCATATTTGATTATCTGAGATAACACCTCGCACACAGTCACTTCCATCATAAACTGATTTGCATACTGTTTATCTATTAAAATACTTTTATGATTGGATCCTCTACTAGGCTTGGAAGCAAGTTCCTCTATGGTAATCCTAATGCATGCTTACTTTTAGGATTAGAGTGATAGGTTTTTAAATTGTCTTAAAATATTAAAAAGTCCTATTCACCCCTCTCTAGGACATATTGCCGGATTCTCACTTCAACTAAAGTGGTCATTACCTTAATTTCAATTGGAATCAGAGAGGGTCCCTCTTAAAGGCCATAGGAATGCATATCACTTCATATTTATCATACACTATTACCTTTGCAAATAGAAAATGAATGGGACAAACTAAAATTTGAGCGGCGTAAACATGAAATTCCGTAGGGGAAGCTTGAATTTCAGCGGGGCAACCTAGAAAATCAGCTAGGCAAATATGAAATTGAGCGGGGAAAACTGAAAATTGAGTGGGGGAAACATGAAATTGAGCGAGAGAAACATAAAATTCAGAGGGGGAAACATGAAATTAAGCGGGGGCAAACATGAAATTCAGTGGGAAAAATAAGAAATTAAGCGGGGTAAACATGAAATTGAGCAGGGTAAACATGAAATTGAGCGGGCAAACTAGAAATTAAGTGGGGGAAACATGAAATTTCATAGGGGAAACATGAAATTCAGCTAGGGATACATGAAATTGAGTGAGGTAAACATGAATTTCAGTGAGGCAAATGTGAAATTGAGCGGGGAAACGTAGAAAATCAGTGAGGTTAACATGAAATTGAGTGGGGCAAACTCGAAAATCAGTGGGGAAAACATGAAATTGAGTGGGCAAAACTGTAACGCCTCAAAAAAATTCGTACAGAGATTCGAGTACCAACTCGATCAGAAATAACTTAGGATTAATTCCTTTAGAAATTAAGCGTAAGTTAACTAGCGCTATGCTAGAATAACTGTGAAATTGTCTCTGATCACTTTAAATACATTCTACAAGACCCAAAACTTATAGAATCAATGACCCTATAATACCCTGAAATCTATGATGAAACTCTAAACCCGTTTGCTCTCAGGAACCCTTTGAAACTTCGTATTGGATTTAGACCGCGCGTCGGAAGTCCGATATCTACAATCTCAGACCGTTAGGATCGCTTAGCTGGACTTAACAATCATTTCAAAAATCAAGCCCAACCGATGTTCTGAGGCTATTTCATTGAGCCAGGAGTGAAGAGAGTGAGAAAAGGTAAAGATTTAGAAATTGAATTCAAAATCTGGCATGTGTCGTTGCGCATTATTATTAAGCATTCTGACCATCAGAATTCGGCCAAATTTCACCCTCGGATCAGGAAAAATTTCTCTTTCATGTCATGAGACTTGTAGACCTGATTTAGGTTCGATGACCGCTGAACTGAAACTGGTCCGCCACTTGCAATCCGGGAACTCTACCAGACTAAAAAACTTCATGTGAGCAGGATCCAATATATATGAGTTTAAGTCTGACCGCGTTCGGCCAGGGGACCTTCCGAAATGCTCTTTTGGATCGAAAAAGACCCGATTTGGTTATAATCCAAGTATACCTTTGTCCCAAGTCTGTTTAGGTTTTAGCCTATATAAGGGCTTTAAACCCTCTCATATCTCTCCCATCCGAATTTACATTAAACCCTAGAAAGAGAGAGAGAGAAAGAGAGAGATTGTGAGTGAGTTGTGGGAGAGAATTCTTACCTCCTGCTTCAGCTTTTGCACGTACCAAAGCACCGCATTCAAATCACTTTCCCGGTGATTCCAACTCACTTCTAGGTAAGAAAACCCTAACCACAAGCTGTTTTAGGGATTCCTTTGATACAAGTAGCGATGTAGCTTATGTATCTTGTGCATTAGGTCGCCATAACGCCGTTGATGAAGCGTAGCCTTTCTGTTCGAATCGATACACGTCTACGGCGAAAGGTGAGGATTTTAGACGTTAGATTGACTGATTTCAAAGTTTTCAATGTCGTTTAATAGTAGATTATCAACGAGAATGCCATTTGACATGTATAACATGCTGTCCATTTTTCATTTCGACTGCATACGAAAAATACGAGAATTAAGGTATTTTAATCATTTATAGGAAATAGTGTATACATCTGTATTTTGCTGAAATGATTGCCATTAGATTTTGTCGTGTTGAGATACTAGATATGCGTGTATACTTTGTTTGGCGAAGAGATTCGCCCTAATGCGCACTTTGGGTCGACATACGCTATGTAGACTACAGTGTGAAGACTAAGTGTTTGTATAAATATTTGTATTAGTATGTATTGAGTAAATGGTGTTGTGAATCAGTTTTGAGATTGAATTCTCAATTAATATGCTGATGTATATGATTTCCACCATGTTGGCTATATGAATTGATTTTCCTTATATGTATGGAATGCATCTGTTGGTTGATATGCTTACATGTATGTTATAACATGCTATCAACATGCTTGTACTGTTGCATTTCATTTCTATTACTCTCATATGTTCACTGATGTTGTTTGCAAATGCTTGGGGCTATGTTCTAGTCCAAGCAGTCGGTAATAGATTCAAATTCGTGGTTGGCTTCTATTTGCCACGAATGACGCGTCGATGAACGCGAGTCGTGTTTTGGGTTGGCGGCAGTGGTTAGGCCACACGAAGTGTTTTATGCACTTCATGTCATTCAGCTTGAGATGCGCTCGTACTAGTCGAGCCCGTCAAGTAACCCGACTGACCGTTGATTGTTCACCTTGTATGAGTCATAACTGCTTGAACCTAGGGTACTGAACTTACCATTGAAAACCCTAATAACCATGGTACCTTGATCCATAAAAACTCATGAGCCGGGCATGGTGGTATGGGACACCGTGGTCGAGCTGTCGACCTATGCTGGGGCCACAAACCTCCCCGTATTGACCAGTGAGCACCTTTGACTCGTGAGCCGATTATGGTGGTATGGGACACTACATTCGAGCTGTTGGCCTACACTGATTGGTGACGAGTCCTTTATAGTGACCTCGAGCTTATTCTGAGTCTACGAGAGGCGACGACCCTTCCGTAGCGACAAGAGTACAAATAGGCCTGTATTGATAAGGTGATGGGGGAGCGGTGCAACGAGTACGAGCAACAGCCATATCAGCCCTTGCAGTGACCTATAAATGTATCATCGTATGAGATTACTAGGAGTTACGATCCTAGACAGGATCTGTGTTGGGATTGATATAAGGAAGGTACCTTAGTTTCCCAATACTGCTGTATGAATGGACTAATAACAACTCGGTAATCATTATCCATATTACACTGCATGTGCTTGAAAGATCTGGAGCACTGAGGAAAGAAAGCATGCCGCGGACGTAAGATGGTGCCGCATGAGGGAGTATGTCGGTGAGGGCATCCATCATGTCATTTCATGCTTACATTAATAAAAGTATCTAGGAATGTTTGATTGTTTGTATTACTATTATCACGTGATTGATTTGATAACATGCTAATCTTTGCTCTATAATTCCACTGAGTTGATCACTCACTCCCACGTTACGGGATGGTGTTTGCAACACCTACCAGACTCTGTCTTAGATGCAGGTGGTGAGGCGATTTAGGACGTGGATCTAGACTACTACGAGGACTAGGATGAGCTCTCGTATATGCAGTTCTCCGATGACTTTGTGTAGGCGGCCTGGATCGGTGGGACTTGCTAGTTGGACAGTTATATGATATTTTATTTTTGGTTTGATTTATGTATATGTGACTTAGAGATATATTCATACTTTAAAGACAGTTTGAGATTACTTTATTTTCATACAGTGATATATATATCTTTCAGTCTTCCTCTTGCGTTTTATCACTGGATCTAGAGTATGAATTGCAGTTTTGGTATATTCTTACTCATGTGAATGCACTAACTCAACCAACATTGAAGCATAAGCATATTTATTGCATAAGTGATGGTTTGGAACTCGGGAGTCGGGTTTCTACACGACCTCCAATTTTCAGGGTGTTACAAGTTAGTATTAGAGAATAATTTGAATTAAGCCGGACCTGGGTTATGGCCACGCAACGTACGCTGTCACCCCTTTGACTTAGGTGGGTGCGAGAAAAACCTAGAAACACTCGTAGGACTTCAGTTTCACCAATTAGCGAAGTTCACTCAAACTGACTGTTTTAATTATGTCCGTGTGCATCCGTGGTCTCATGAAACGACCCCAGACGACTTCTAGATCGTGTGTGGATGGCTCTAGACCTCTCTGGACCCAATCCTAGCAGTTAGAAGTCACTAAAAGCGATTATGCAGCCGTTGACACCTGAAGTGACACGAAATGGATCGAAATGGAGTCGAGGGCTCACCCATGTCAATCCAGCATGATCTGAGGTGGGACCCATACATTTTTGGGGACCACAAGACAGGGGGACCACGCCCCATAGGCCGGGCCTCATCGAATTTGATTTTGGTCAGTGAGGCCATGCCGTTCAGTGGGCCCCACTCGGGCCGGGCGTCGGGCCGACGCAGTTTGAGGGCTAGTGTAGCCCCTGTGTATAGGAGTCGTCCCTTAAAACAGTCCCAATCTACCACCTCCTTCACAAAAATGTCCTCTAAGCTCTTCTTTCTTCAAGTTTTTGCTGCCTTCTCTCTCAAAACCTGTTTCTAATCGCCCCTAATCCCATTTTTTGTCTCAACCGACGCCACTCCATCGTCCACAGCCGTTGGCACTTCCTTTCCTCTCCATTCTCATCGTTTGGAGCTCTCCCATCCTCCATTGAAGGTTAAAAATTAGGTGAGCCTCCATCCCAACCTATTTTTCTCTTTTCCCTTTGAAGTCCTAACCTTTGAGGGCCTGATTCACTCCTCTATAAGGCCTAGATTCGCTTTATCCCTTTAGGGCAGCCATTTCTCCCCATTTCCTCCATTTTCCATGGCTTTTGTAGAGGCTATTTTAGCCTTTTTCTCCCTTTCCACCATCCTCTCTCTCATGGGAAAGAGGAAGACCGCCACTGATGAAGCTGGGCCTAGTCGCCCTTCACGTTCGAGGAAGCCGAGAGGTGGCGCCGCTAGCTCAAGTGTCGCCACTAGTCCAAGTGTTAGGAGAGAGCTACATACGAAGCGAGATTTGGATCCCCGTGCTCACATAGGGCGAGCACTGTTGGCAGACTTGGCTCATGGCGCGTATACTGATCGCAAGGTTCTGTTTGAGGTGCATGTGGATGAGCGGTTCTTCGGTGAGTTTTTGTTGTTTGAGCGCATTGAAGCTACCAGGTGGGGTCCGCTCTTTGAAGCCCAGTCTCGAGCGAACGTGAGCACTGTTCGTGCCTTCTATGCTCATATTCAGGATCCTTCGTTGGAGCTATTGCAGTTTAGGATTCCCTTTGACAGAGATCGGGAAGTCATGATCGATGTGCGGTTGATAGCTCGACTTCTGGATGTGCCTCTTGGCGAGGTACATCCAAGTGCTAAGAACCTGAGGAGTGTTCGTGAGCGAGATCGCCGCACCAGGTTTCTATGTGGTGGTTTGGTTCCGTGGCAGCGTAACAAGAGCCTCTTAGCGTCCCACATGTCGGATGATTTTTTCCTGTTGCACCACATTTGCACGTTCAATGTGTATCCCAGGTCGACCAACCGAAGTAAGTGTACACGTCTCATGGTTGATTTCCTGTATCAAGTGGGCCAGGGAGAGAATGTGTGCATGCCCACCTTTGTGTTGCGACAGATCATCCTCATAGCAAAGTCGAGAAGAATGTCTGAGTCACTTCCCTTTGGTCGGCTCAAATGCAAGATCACGCTTGAGTTTGCTTACAGACTTGGGTTGGAGTTGCCTATGTCGATTCATTTCATTGATGAGGCTACCATGAACCAGATGAAGATAGGGCCTCGACAGCGTGAGGCTCAGCTTGATGATGACAGTGAGGGCGAATATGATAGCGAAGAGGATGCTAGTGAAGAAGAAGCTGGGGCAGAAATAGAATAAGAAGTCCAGGAAGAAGAGGAAGAGGAGGCTCAAGATACTAATGAGAGTCCTCCTACTGTGGCTAGGGCCGCTGGGGATGCTCATATAGCCCGACTTGAAGAGAGTCAGGTTGCTTTGCGACGGGAAGTCTAAGAACTCCGGGTCGAGGTGAAACAAGATCTTGAGGATACCAAGGCCGTCATGAAACAAAAATTTGGTAAGGTGACTCGCACTTTGAAGGCCATCCTGTATTGTCTACAGGATAAGGGTGCCCCTCCTCCATCGTCAGACTTGGATGAGTGATTAGATTTCAGATGTTATTGGTCGTAGTTAGTTTGTTTCCTGCTTTCTGTTTTTTGAGCCTGAGAAGGCTTAGTAGTTGCTTTGTGTTGCAGTTGTAGCTTTGGCTAACTTAGTTTTCCATGTGTTTCTTGTCATGATGCATGTAAAGATTTATCTCTTATATTGTGACAATTTTGATTAAATGAAATGCATGGAGTTCTTTGGCTTGCTATGTGAATGATTGTGTGGTGGTGTATTTGTGGTATTGCTAAAACTGACAAGGTTGCGCCCTATTTTGAATATAGGGATGTCACCTAAGGTGACTCGGAGTACGGCACGACTTACACTGGGAAAGCCTATGGATCGGGTTCCTCCCCTGAGTGATGAGCATACGGACCCTGCTGTGGGTCTGATTCGTGAGGCTGCACCTGAGTCTCAGCCTTCTGCAGGTCCTACAGTTGGACCACCACCTATCACACCGTCAGTTTGAGAGCAGTATCGTGTGTCTTCTTCGACGCAGTACGTGTGTAACATCCCGAAAATCGGGGGTCGAGCATAAAAATCCACTCCCGAGTTCTAAAACATCACTTACGCAACATTTTCAATGATGGATGAATGTCGGCTGTAATAGTGCATAAAACATGAAGTGGATTAAGCCAAAACAGCATATCATACTCCAGAGACAGTTAAATTAGCAAGCGGAAGAATGTAATAAATATATAGAATAAATGAACTGTTGTAGGTCTCCAGAGTGTGAAGATGTTACCAGGTTAAACATATACATGTATACTCCAAAAATGATTAAAAAGAATATACATGAGTGCTCCAAAAATATAAAATGACAAGTGTCATAGCAGCAAGTCAACCTCTCTGTAATCTCGTCGATCAGAACACGGTCTATATAGGCCCGCCTGATAACCGCCTATAGGAGAAATCCTCCTCATCATCATACAAGTCTGGCTCTGCCTCGCAGGCCGGGCCATCATCTGAAACTACAATAAGGTCTGGTGGGTGTTCGGAACACCATCCCGTAATGTGGGAGTGAGTAGCTAACTCAGTGGAATCATAGAGCAAAGGTTAACATATTATCAAATCAATCAAGTAATAATGATAAAGCAAACAAATCAAACATCCCTAAATACTGTGATTAATGTAAGAATGAAATGACATGATGGATGCCCTCACCGACATACTCCCTCATGCGACACCATCTTACGTTCGGGGCATGCTTTCTTCCCTCATGCGACACCATCTTACGTTCGGGGCATGCTTTCTTCCCTCATGCGACACCATCTTACATTCGGGGCATGCTTTCTTCCCTCAGTGCTCCACATCTTCCAGGCACATGTAGTGCGATATGAATATGATTATCGAGTTGTTATTAGTTGTGGCGCCCCAAACTCGGAAACCGGGCTCACAAAATTCCCGATCTCCGAATCCGGTGCCGACAGCCTCCGTAGAATCCCATTCTCAGCTCCTAGCTCCCATTCGCCAGGTTTCGATCCTGGGATGCTACGAGGAGGATTTTCAACGTCACTTTGATTCGTAATAAGCATAACCAATGGCATAACCCACAAACAACAACCAAGAACTCCATAACATTTTCACTATGATCAAAAACTTTACAAGTACAATGAGCATAAAGGGAAACACAATGGTAAACAACAAAAATTCCAAAATGATCTGCAACGGGCTCCTGCCTCAGCGCTGCTGCGAACCAACGTCACCTGCACGCAATGGTCGTGCATAAGCTTATAGAAAGCTTAGAGGGTGGTGAAAGTGTGTGCGCAAGGTAGTAATATGAACATGCAATATCAGAGTAATACGGAATATGCAGATGAATCCATAATATCATGAGTCGTACCAAGGCTTATGTGATACAAGACATGAATGGTATCGGCCACCCCAAGGCCATGAGATGTGCAATACAACTCAAGCATACAGATCCTCATCTATGTCCACACATCAATACAGCTCAAATATGGGATATCACCGGGGTCTAGTACACTCTAAACCAGATTACCGCCACATCGTGCGCAATAAGGTAAGTGGAAGAGACCTCACTATCCGTCTGTTAATATCGGACGCGACTCGTCGATAACGGACCCATTCCTCGAGCTGGTCATGCTCAGCCTAGGATTGCCCCCTACACTCGGACGGGTAAGGCAGCACCCCCTTCCAACCGACCACGACACATTGGAGAGCACAACCAACTAATATTCGGCACTCAGCGCTCATCCACCCACTCGGTCTAGACGTTGGAGCAACCTCTTGGTACCATAAGGGTTTTAGGACTTTCACCCAGGGATATCTATAACACCCCATGTAGAACAAGATTTTCGGTATCCAATCCTACCAACCACAATGCGTCTGTGGAGGCTATGGCCCTGATGTCGCTAGGGCGTACAATAACCATGTCACACAAATGCGAAATGTATGATTCACGCTACCCAGTCATGCAACAATTCCTGCGCATATTGTGCGCTCATGTAGGGCAACACTGCCTAACCAGGAGCCCATAAACAACCTGCCCGAAGGCATATGATATGATCAGTCAATCCTCATATCAAGCATACATATGATGCGTATGATTATGAGTCATGAAACTATACTAAACATGTAAATGAGTGATGAATCATTCTTATAACGCAGATGGGCCTGGACGGCCTATACACAGCAAGTATGGCCCAGTAATGGGCCCTAAGGAGAGTCGTAATGTGGACATCTAACCAACATTACACTCGCAATGTGGACGTCAAACCAACATTGCTCCCAAGGCACGATCTTTGTAAACATCGCTACTTAGTCTGTGTTGGGATTACACATTGCAATGGACCTTAGGTTCATCCCATTAGGCTTTACATATATATCAAATGGGCTATATCTTATGGGCCTTTTATTCATCAGATGGGCCACATAAATGGGCCACACCAATGGGTCTTATGTGCATTGCAATGGGTCAAAACCCGTGGGCCTTGGATTGCATCAAATGAGCTTAACTCATGGTTCTTAAAGCTAACGAATGGGTCACACCAATTAAACCCCATATGTACGCCAAATGGGCCTTAACCCCTAGACCTTACATATGTCAAATGGGCCTACTTCCATGGGCTTTAAAAATGCATCAAATGGGTCCAATTTCATGGGCCTTGGAATACATCAAATGGGCCTAGTCCCATGGACTTGAAACATATCAAGTGGGCCTAAACCCATAGGCCTTAAATATCAAGTGAGCCTAAGCCCATAGGCTTTACATATCAAGTGGGCCTAAGTCCATAGGCCTTATATGAATCAAATAGGCCTAACCCATAAGCCTTTCGTAAATCAATTGAGCCTAACCCATAGGTCTTTTGTAATTTAAATGGGCCTAGCCCATACATGAGTGGCCTACCCAACCATCCACTCATGCCTTAAAATGATTTCACCAAGCGGATGGACGGTCTGGATGCATCACATGCATCATGGTGGGTCCCACTACCGCTGGACAGTGGGGATGGCACACGCATCAAGGAGGGCTCCACTGTCCGCTGGACGGTGGAGATAATACTGCATCAAGGTGGGCGCCACCGTCCACTGGACGGTGGACTTAAACATATACATCATTGTGGGTCCCATGTGGGGCCCACTGTAATGCTCAGATGCCATCCAACCCGTTCATAAGGTCACTTGGACCTAGATGAAGGGAAAACATAAATTTCAGCTTGATCCAACACTTCTGTGGACCCCAAAAAGATTTCAATGGTAGATATTCAATTTCACTGTTTCATGTGGTGTGGGCCACCTGAGTTTTGGATCTGTCTCATTTTTGGAGGGAGCCCCACTACTGGGGTGGCCCACCTCATGAGCAGGTTGGATAACAAATAAACATTATGGTGGGGCCCACACGCAGGGCCGTGGGCCCCTGCGTTCGTCCGCCCATTCTAACGGCTACACGCAGCAGCGTGTAGCTGCTGCTGCTGCAGAGGGAGGCAGAGGTCTGCCTCTTGTAATTCTCTGGAAAAACCCATTTTCCGGGGGTCTTTCACACGTGGGGCCCGCTAAAATGAAATCCGCCCCGGCCATTGCGTTCTTCAGCTCGCAACCATTCCAACGGGTCTAATATACAGTATTTTCTATGATTAGAGAATAAAATAAATTGAAAAATGATCTTTTGAAAGGTAGGGATGCAACCCACCACGCTATGGCCCACCTGATCTCCCAATCAACCCCAACTCTTGGCTCAACGCCTAAAATTAGATGGAGAATGGGATGAATGGTGTGGATTTCATTCTTACATCAAGGTGGGCCTAAGCAAGTGGACCACCCCAAAAGCCTCTTTTTCCTTTCTTTTTTTTTTCATGCAGGGACGTCCAGCGTCCCAGACGCTGGACGGTTCAGTCCTCAAAATGTATTGTGGTGGGCCCTGTTGAAGTGGGCCACCACTGATGGATGATGTAGTTACAATATTTAAGGTGGGCCCCACTTGAAGAACACTTGGACACAATGCCTAAAGGTGGGGTCCGTTCAAGTGGGCCATACAAACCTATTACATAAAATAGAATAAAAAGAAATAAAAAGGGAGAGAGACATGGAGAGTGGGACACGCTTGTGATGGAGGGACCCCGACATTATGGGCCCTCCCTTAAAAGCAAATCATACAATCAAAAGGGTCCCTCAACACATGGGACCACCAAGATCGAGAATCAACGGTGGAGATCCTCTCTCCACCAAAATGGACGGTCTAGATGACCCTTTTGCAATAAAATAAATATCATGATGGGGTCCATGGAGAATGGCCCCATCATGGAATGATCATGATGATCCAAGTGGTCCATCGACCACAACTTAGGGTCCCAAGTGAGATCCACACCATTGATCGGTGGGCCTCACTTGGCCCATCATAAAAATAAGAAAAACTAGTATGATCTAGCACCCACCGTCTGATCTTCTTGCTCCTAGGGGTTCCTTGACACTTTAGCTTGGATTTCAATGGAGGAGATGGAGAATGGAAGGCTAGGATGGGAGATGGTGAGGTAGGAAAGTGGGCCACTTGGAGCTTAGGAGTGATTGGAGAATTCCATACATGGGATTTTCTTTTTCTTGGAGTTTTTGCAAATGAGAAAGAGAAGAGTTGTAAAGGGAGAGAGAGTGATGGATGGATGTGGTGAGTGATGGTTGTGTAAGAGCTTTTTGACTTTTGAGGCCTTTTGTGTAAGAAAAGGCATGGGCATGGAAGACTTTTGTAGCATTTGTGTAAGAAAGGTATGGGTTAGGAAGACTTTTGTGGTCGCTTGGGAAAAGGGGTGAAAGTGATGTGTACTTAACATGGATTGATGGATTGATTGATTGATGGGATTGATGTGATTGATGTGACACATCGTAGAGATTCTCTTGATTTTCACAACGCGCGGCGTTTTCCTCTCACCGAACGTTGGCCTACAACTCTCGACCAGGGTATCGCCTCGGTGCGCGAGTCGCGGCATCGGAACAAAAATGACAGCGCGGTCGCTATGGTATTGGTCTTGGGTTGAGTCGACTCGGTTTGTCGGCATATGAACCAGGGTCGCGCGTCGATATCTGTTAAGGGTTGAAGGTTGCTAGAATTCGACTGGTAAGACCGCGAAAGTCTAAGGAAAGGTACGGACCAAGATACAGATCTTACAATAGTCCTTTTCGTACAGCAGGATTGGAAAACTAGGGTACTTCCCTTATATCATTCCCAACAAGGATCCTGTCTAGAGTCGTCACTCCTAGTAGTCTCAGATGATGATATATTTCTAGGTCGCTGCAAGGGCTGTCAGGGCTGTTGCATGCACTCGTTGCTCCACTCCCGCATCACCTTATCAATACAGGCCTAGTTGTACTCTTATTGCTACGGAAGGGTCGTCGCCTCACGTAGACTCAGAGTACGCTCGAGGTCATTACAAAGGGCTGTCAGGGCTATTGCACGCACTCGTTGCTCCGCACCCCCATCACCTTATCAGTGTAGGCCGACAGCTCGAATATAGTGTCTCATACCACCATAATCGGCTCACGAGTCTAAGGAGTTCACTGGTCACTACGGGGAGGTTTATGGCCCCAGCGTAGGCCGACAGCTCGACCACGGTGTCCCATACCACCATGCCCGGCTCATGAGTCTTAGTGGATCAAGGCACCACGGTTATTAGGATTATCACTGGTAAGTTCAGTATCCTAGGTTCAAGCAATTATGACCAATACAAGGTGAACATACAATGGTCAGTCGGGTTACTTGACGAGTTCGACTAGCACGAGCGCACGTTGAATCGACCGACACGAAGTGCACAAGAACTTCGTGTGGCCTAACCACTGCCGACGACTATAGTACGACTCAGGTTCATCATACACATCCTTCGTGGTGAATAGAATCCAACCACGAATTCTAATCTATTACCGACTGTCTGGACTAGAGTATAGCCCTAAACACTTGTAATCTAAGTCATTAATCATATGAAAGAGAGAATTGAAATACAAGTAATTCCATCATTAGTCCTTTTCATACAACAGGATTAGGAAACTAAGGTACTTCCCTTATATCATTCCCAATAAGGATCCTGTCTAGGGTCGTCACTCCTAGTAGTCTCATACGATGATATATTTCTAGGTCGCTGCAAGGGCTGCCAGGACTGTTGCACGCACTCGTTGCTCCGCTCCCCCATCACCTTATCAATACAGGCCTAGTTGTACTCTTGTTACTACGGAAGGGTCGTCGCCTCACGTAGACTCAGAGTACGCTCGAGGTCACTACAAAGGGCTGCAAGGGCTGTTGCTCGCACTCGTTGCACCGCTCTCCCATCACCTCATCAGTGTAGGTTGACAGCAAGAATATAGTGTTTCATACCACCATAATCTGCTTATGAGTCTGGGTTACTCACTGGTCACTACGGGGAGGTTTGTGGCCCCAGCGTAGGCCGACAGCTCAACCACGGTGTCCCATACCACCATGCCCGGCTCATGAGTCTTAGTGGATTAAGTCACCACGGTTATCAGGGTTATCACTGGTAAGTTCAGTACCCTAGGTTCAAGCAGTTATGACCAATAAAAGGTGAACATACAATGGTCAGTCGGGTTACTTGACGAGTCCGACTAGCACGATCGCACGCTGAATCGACCGACATGAAGTGCACAAGCACTTCGTGTGGCCTAACCACTGCCGACGACTCTAGTATGACTCAGGTTCGTCATACACATCCTTCGTGGCGAATAGAATCCGACCACGAATTCTAATCTGTTACCGACTGCCTGGACTAGAGTATAGCCCCAAACACTTGTAATCTAAATCAATAATCATATGAGAGAGACAGAATTGAAATACAAGTAATTCCAGCATGTTATCACATACATCATAAGCAGTTAACCATACACGAGTATTTCACACATAAGGTAATCAATTCAATACGACACGCATGGAGGAATTCATGTACATCATCAAATTAGTTAAGAATCCAATCTCAACGCTAATCTACAACACCATTTACTCAATACTTACTAATACATACATTTATACGAACACTTAGACTACACAACACCAACGTACTTGACGTATGTTGATTTCACATATAATATGACAAATCCTTATATCAAGGAGATTTCTAATACACAATAATCATGTTCTTACATTCAATACATATGGCAGGCATAAATCATATTGATTTAGGCATTTCAACAAACACTTAGTCTACACACATTAGTCTACATAGCATATGTCGGCCAATATGTGCATCAGGGCGAATCTCTTCGCCAAAAAGATCATACACGCATAACTAGTATAGGTACACGACAGATAACTATGGAAATCATATCAGCAAAATACGTACGTATACAGTATTTCCTATAAATACCCAAAATACCCTAAATCTCATATTCTTCGTACGTATTCGAAATGAAAAATAGACAGCAGGTTCTAAATGTTAAACAACATTCTTGTCAACAATCTATCATTAAACGGCATTGAAAGCTTTGAAAACATGTAATCTAAGCGTCTAAGATCTGTACCTTACGCCGTAGGAGCGTAATGAATCGAATAGGAACTCTATGTCGTCGTCAACGATTGATTGGCAACCTACAGTATGATTTAGGTTAGTTACCTCACCATTTGCACTAATTGAAACCCTAGAATAGGTTAGGGTTAGGCTTTCTTACCTAAGAACGAAGTTAGAATCGCCAGACTAGCGATGCAGTGGATGGCTTTGGCTCGTGAAGCAGCAGGGAAGAATCCCAGGAGAAAAGCCCCAACTTCTCTCCCACTTTCTCTCTCTTTTCTCTCTTCTCTCTCCTAGGTTTTCTAAATTCGTATGGGATTTGTGAGAGAGGGCTTAAGGCCTTTTTATAAGCCCAAAATTAACGGAAATAGACTCTAGGCCAAGGTATACTTAAGTTATAACCAAATCGGGTCTGTTTCGATCCAACGGAGCACTTCTGGAGATCCTGTTATTAATTGCGGTCGGACTTAAGGTCACTAACATCGGATCTTTAGTCAATTAGGTTTTCAATCCGATTGGATTTTCAGATTGTCCGTGGCGGACCAGTGTCAATTCAATGGTTACCGAACTCCGATCAAGGCCACAAGTCCTTGGATATGTAAGGAAAAATTTTCCTGATCCGAGGGTGAAATTTGGTCGAATTCTGATGGTCAGAATGCTTAAAAATAATGCGCAACAACACCTGCCAGATTTTGAATTTCTTTTCTAAATCTTTTCCTTTTCTCGCTCTCTTCACTCCGAACTTAGTAAAATGGTGTCAGGACATCAGTTGGGCTTGATTTTTGAAACGATTGTCAAGTCCAACTAAGCGGTCATAATGGTCTAAGATTGTAAATATCGAACTTTCGATGCGCGATCTAGATCCAATACGAAGTTTCTGAATGCTCCCGAGAGCAACTGGGTTTAGAGATTGATTCTAGGTTTCTAGGTAACATAGCGTTAGCGGTCCTACTAATTTTGGGTCTTGTAGTTTATATTTAAAGTGATCCAAGTTAATTCTACTGGGTATTCAGTTTGGTACTTAACCAAATTCTACCCTAATAGGGCAGAATACGGTCCTAGGGCCATTCTATGCCCTATTTTAGGCACTTCTAGTTATCATATTATTTTTTTTATTTTTTTTTGTGGTTTTTCATCAAGTTTACCCTATCTCCACCAAATTTTATGAGATTTCGAGTTGTATAAAAATTCTAAAAATTCCTGAAGCAGCAGCTGTCCAAAACTATGCTTTCCAGATAATTGTCACAACGACCCATTTTTAACTATACTAAATATTTTATTATATTTTTTACTTATTTTTATATAAAACTAGACTCATTTAGTTTCAATCTAATTTCTGAATCACCTAAATCGGAGTTATAATGAAGGAGATATAATTTTTTAAAGTTAAACTAAAATCACAGAAAATGTAGCCGAAAATGGGCCAGTCGATGAACTGTGGCCTGGCCAAGCCCGGTAATCGGCGAGGCCTCGCCAAACCGATGAGCCCCTCACCGCTCGCAGACCTGTTTGAGGTGATTTCACCATCTGATATTTGAAATAGGTGTATTTTAGAACCTGGGATGAGTTATTTGACATGCAATATATGATTTTGGGGTAGGAAAAGCTGATCTATCCAAATAGCCTACTTATTTCATGAGATTTTAAAAAGTTAATATTTAAAAACCATTTTTATTTATTTATTTACTATTCATA
The DNA here is from genome assembly GCA_037074715.1 of Magnolia kwangsiensis. Lineage (NCBI taxonomy): Eukaryota > Viridiplantae > Streptophyta > Magnoliopsida > Magnoliales > Magnoliaceae > Magnolia > Magnolia kwangsiensis. The sequence goes on from CM073579.1 coordinate 59,670,883, forward strand.
GTACTTTTTAGTTTAAGTATTGATCAACATCACCTAAACTTTAAGATTTGTATCTAATATGAAAGCTCTTAGAAAATTTTAAAGGATAAAGTAGTGAAAGGTGAGATTTTCGAAGGAAATAGGGATTTAAGACTTTTAGATTGAGTTTTAAGAAGTTAATTAGGTGTTAGGATTGACCCATTACCTAAGGACGTCTAAATCTAGGTTGGAAAAAATTCAGGGTGTTCAACGTGCCTCAGCCTGCTCCACCTCATGATAGGTTTCAGCAGTTGATGGCCATGATGCATCAGTAGCACCAGTAGTTTTTGACTACGATAGCAGGGGCCTTAGCCCAGGGTGGGAGTGCGACTCCACCTGTACCGCTTGTGCATCCAGCTGAGGATGCTGGTACTTTGACTCAGGATGAGGGCGTGGCTCATCCTACACCATCTGCTTACCCTACGGGGAACACTGTTGACACACGGGGCCTACTTGAGTGATTCCAGCGCTTACGGCCTCATACTTTTACAGGTTCCCACAGACCCGAGGAGGCTGAGTATTGGCTCAACCGTGTGTCGAAGATTTTGAGGATGCTACACTACTCGGAGTCTGAGCAGGTTGAGTTGGCTATGTTCATGTTCGAGCGAGAGGCCAGCTTATGGTGGGATAGCATATTACAGATGGTTACTGCTGACTACATCTGGACTTGGGCAGCATTCGAGTTCCGTTTCCACGAGAAATACTATCCCCAGACCTACAGGAACAAGAGGGAGAATGAGTTTTTACGCCTCAGGCAGGGAGGCATGACCGTTACAGAGTATGAGCATCGATTTACAGAGTTGGGCAGATACGTCCCGATGATACTTGCTGACGAGCAGATGTGCATACGACGATTTTCTGAGGGCTTGCGACCGGACATTCGGTCAAAGATGTGTTGTATCAGCATACCTTCCTACGCAGAGCTGATACACATGTCTATGCGGGCAGAGCAGGATGTGGATCACTTGGCTCAATCTCGTGGCCCTATGATTGCTAGACCAGGACCGGATATGTAGGACAGGCCATTTCTTGGCAAGAGGCCTCGCATCTACCCTCTTCCTAGGGCTACAGTGCCAGCACTTTCAATGAGCACCCCGGTGTGTCATGTACTTATTGTGGGAGACCGGGCCACACTGTGGAGAGCTGCTTTGCTCAGATGAGAGACTGCGGGTTTTCACCACCGTAAAAGATCGACCGTCCTCTCCCACAGGCGTTATCTACTCCACCTTTACGGTTGGCTCCTGCGCACCCTTCTTTCAAACCTCCCGTACCTCAGTTAAGGCCGCCTCAATGGCCCATGATACCGCGTCCGAACCATCCACAGCAGGCTCGAGTTCATGCATTAACTGCAGAGGCATCCGAGACAGAGACTGTCCAGCCCTTGGCCTTTGAGGTCACCGCACATATCGGAGGTACTCTTATACTTGTGATGGTGGATACAGGATCCACGATTTCATTGATATCACATTCCATAGTCAGGCGCCTTGGGCTACCAACCATTCGGATGGATGGGGTGAGAGTTCTTACAGCACATGGGACTTTTTCTGATGCCACCCTGATGTGTGAGGATTGTTTGGTGGATCTGGGGGGCAGGACGATGACTCTTGACCTTGTCGTCGATCCCTCTCTCTATTATCTCAATGTCATTCTTGGCATGGATTGGCTGACAGCAGGAAGGGCCGAGATTGACTGCGAGACCCGTATGGTGACAGTCTACGAGCCGGAGGGCATGCCCTTTACCTTTTCAGTGCAGGTTAATCTCCCCTTCCGAATACTTAGCTACGCTTCCTTATTGTGGGATATTAATGCCCCGACACTTGAGCACATGCCAGTAGTTCGTGATTATGGGGATCTGTTCAGGAAGATTCCTGATTTGTCACCTCAGCGTGAGATTGATTTTACTATCGATCTGGTACCTGGTTCTATGCCCGTCTCACTGCCGACGTATCGCATGGCTCCGTGTGAGATGGAGGAGTTAAGGAAACAGATTGATGATCTGTTGGAGGTTGACTTCATTCGACCGAGTGTGTCTCCTTGGGGAGCACCAGTACTGTTTGTGAAGAAGAAGGATGGTTCAATGCGATTATGTTTTGATTGTCGCAGGCTGAAGCAGATTATGGTGAAGAATAAATATCCCTTGCCCAGGATAGATGACTTGTTTGATCAACTGAGAGGAGCACAGTACTTCTCGTAGATTGATCTTCAATCAGGGTATCACCAGTTACGCGTCAGGGATGAGGACGTGCAGAAGACGGCCTTCAGGACCAGCTTTGGCCACTATGAGTTTCTCGTAATGTTGTTCGGTCTTACGAACGTACCAGCCGTGTTCATGGATCTGATGAACAGGGTATTTTGGCCATTCCTCTATCGATTCATCATTGTGTTCATAGATAATATTTTGGTATATTCCAGGAGTCGAGAGGAGCATGAGGAGCACTTGCGATTGGTCCTGGATACACTGAGACAACATCAGTTGTTCATACAGTATAAGAAGTGTGACTTCTGGAAGCAGGAAGTTAAGTTCTGGGACATGTGGTGTCCAAGGATGGGATGGCAGTTAACCTGGCTAAGGTAGCTGCAGTGCATGACTGAGAGCAGCCTAGTTCTGTCACTGAGGTGAGGAGTTTCCTAGGTTTGGCAGGCTACTATCGATGTTTCATTTGAGATTTCTCGAAGATCGCTAGACCTCTATCTCAGTTGACACGAAAGGATGTGAATTTGCCTAAAACGAAAAGGCGGAGTCAGCTTTTCAGGAGCTGAAGGACTGGTTGACATCTGCCCCTGTGTTAGTATTGCCAGAGCAAGGTGTTAGATACACGATATACACTGACACATCTAGCGTTGGTCTGGGTTGTGTCCTTATGCAGAAGGACAGGGTAATTTTGTATGCCTCGAGACAATTAAGGAAGCAGGAGGAAAATTACCCTACAAACGACCTTGAGTTGGCAGCCGTCATTTTCGCATTGAATCTCTGGAGACATTACCTCTACGGAGAGGAGTTCGAGCTCTTTTACGACCACAAGAGCCTCAAGTACATATTCATGCAGCGGGACTTGAATATGAGGCAGAGGCGATGGATGGAGCCTTTGAAGGACTTCAAGTTCGAAGTTTCCTACCATCCAGGTAAGGCGAACCTTGTGGCTGATGCGTTGAGCCGCAAGAAGGTGATAGAGTTTGCGGCTCCGCTGATGGTTTCCAAGTGGGACATGGTTGAGTTTTTGCGAGACTTTGAATAAAAACTCATTGTGGAGGAGTCATTTGAGTTCATCGCACATGTGCAGGTGCGACCTCTTATCGATGACAGAGTCATCAAGGCGCAGAGGGATGATGCGCGTCTGACTGAGCTTCGAAAACAGGCCAGTGATGATGCAGATGTCGAGTGGCGAGTTGGAACGGATGGGGGCTTACATTATCGTGGTCGCCTATGCGTCCCAGATATCCCTGACTTAAGACGAGAGATTCTCAAGGCTGCGCACAGTTCCAGACTTGCGATGTATCCGGGCAGCACAAAGATGTATCACGACGTGAAGAGGACTTACTGGTGGGATGGTATGAAGACCCACATCGCGGAGTTCGTGTCCCGTTGTCTCACTTGCCAGCAGGTGAAGGCAGAGCATCGCCGACCTCCTGGACGCCTTCAGCCTATGCGTGTAGTTGAGTGGAAGTGGGACTTCATTTCCATGGATTTCATTTCAGGACTGCCGAAGATGAGGAAGGGACATGATTCTATTTGGGTGATCGTCGACCGTTTGACAAAGTCGGAGCACTTCCTACCGATCAGAGTCACAAACTCTACAGACAAGTTAGCCAGGCTGTATATTAGAGAGATAGTGCATCTACATGGAGTTCCCTTAGAGATCATGTCGGACAGAGACACGTGCTTTACTTCTATTTTCTGGACACGCATTCAGGAGGCTATGGGTGTGAAGTTGAAGTTCAGTACTGCCTTCCACCCACAGACAGACGGACAGATAGAGCGGGTGAACCAGATTCTAGAGGACATGTTGCAGGCTTGTGTGTTGGATTTCAAAGACAGTTGGGATGACTGTCTTGCATGTGCAGAGTTCGCGTACAACAACAGTTTTCAGGCGAGTATCGGTATGGCACCTTACGAGGCCTTGTATGGGCGACTGTACCGAGCACCGCATTGCTGGGCAGAGGTCGGCGAGCGCAGATTGATTGGCCCAGAGATAGTGCAGGCAACGTCGAAGAAGATTGATATCATCAGGCGTCGGCTTCTTATAGCGCAGAGCAGACAGAAGAGTTATGCCGATACGAGACGGCGCCCGCTAGAGTTCGCGGTTGGGGATCACGTGTTTTTGAGATTTTCCCCTATGAAGGGAGTCCTTCGGTTTGGGAAGAAGGGGAAACTAGCACCGCGATTCATTGACCCATTTCAGATTCTCGACCGTGTGGGTGCAGTGGCTTATTGATTGGCTTTGCCTACGCCTCTCGCGAGTGTACACAACGTATTTCATGTTTCTATGCTGAAGAAATACGTTCCTAATCCTTCCCATATCATCAGATGGGAGCAGGTGCAGTTAGGTGAAGATGTTACATATATACTGCGACCGACGCGTATACTAGACAGGAAGGAACAGGTACTGCGTAGCAAGGTCATCCCCCTTGTGAAGGTGTTGTGGATGCATCACTCTAAAGAAGAGGCTACTTGGGAGACAGAAGCCAAGATCAGAAAAAACTACCCACAGCTTCTCGAGGAGTACGAAAAGGTATAAATTTCGAGGATGAAATTTATTATTCGCCTCGAAAAAATCCGTACAGAGACTCGAGTACCAACTCGATCAGAAATCACTTAGGATTAATTCCTTTAGAAATTAAGCGTAAGTTAACTAGCGCTATGCTAGAATAGCTGTGAAATTGTCCCTGATCGCTTTAAATACGTTTTACAAGACCCAAAACTTGTAGAATCAATGACGCTATAATATCCTGAAATCTAGGATGAAACTCTAAACCTGTTTGCTCTCAGGAACCCTTTGAAACTTCGTATTGGATTTAGACCGCGCGTCGGAAGTTTGATATCTACAATCTCAGACCGTTAGGACCGCTTAGCTGGACTTGACAATCATTTCAAAAATCAAGCCCAACCGATGTTCTGAGGCTATTTCATTGAGCCTGGAGTGAAGAGAGTGAGAAAAGGTAAAGATTTAGAAATTGAATTCAAAATCTGGCACATGTCGTTGCGCGTTATTATTAAGCGTTCTGACCGTCAGAATTCAGCCAAATTTTACCCTCGGATCAGGAAAAATTTCTCTTTCATGTCATGAGACTTGTAGACCTGATTTAGGTTTGATGATCGCTGAACTGAAACTGGTCCCCCACGTGCAATCCAGGTACTCTACCGGACTAAAAAACTTCATATGAGCAGGATCCAATATACATGAGCTTAAGTCCTACCGCGTTCGGCCAGGAGACCTCTCGAAATGCTCTTTTGGATCGAAAAAGACCTGATTTGGTTATAACCCAAGTATACCTTTGTCCCAAGTCTGTTTAGGTGAGATTTTAGCCTATATAAGGGCTTTAAACCCTCTCATATCTCTCCCATCCGAATTTGCATTAAACCATAGAAAGAGAGAGAGAGAAAGAGAGAGATTGTGAGTGAGTTGTGGGAGAGAATTCTTACCTCCTGCTTCAGCTTTTGCACGTACTAAAGCACCGCATTCAAATCACTTTCCCGGTGATTCCAACTCACTTATAGGTAAGAAAACCCTAACCACAAGCTGTTTTAGGGATTCCTTTGACACAAGTTGCGATGTAGCTTATGTATCTTGTGCATTAGGTCACCATAACGTCGTTTACGAAGCGTAGCCTTTCTGTTCGAATCGATACACGTCTACGACGAAAGGTGAGGATTTTAGACATTAGATTGGCTGATTTCAAAGCTTTCAATGTCGTTTAATAGTAGATTATCAACGATTACGCCATTTGACATGTAGAACATGCTGTCCGTTTTCCATTTCGACTGCGTGCGGAAAATATGAGAATTAGGGTATTTTAGTCATTTATAGGAAATACTGTATACGTCTGTATTTTGCTGAAATGATTGCCATAAGATTTTGTCGTGTTGAGATACTAGATATGCGTGTATACTCTGTTTGGCGAAGAGATTCGCCCTAATGCGCACTTTGGGTCGACATACGCTATGTAGACTAAAGTGTGAAGACTAAGTGTTTGTATAAATGTTTGTATTATTATGTATTGAGTAAATGGTGTTGTGAATTAGTTTTGAGATTGAATTCTCAATTAATATGCTGATGTATATGATTTCCACCATGTTGGCTATATGAATTGATTTTCCTTATATGTATGGAATGCATCTGTTGGTTGATATGCTGACATGTATGTTATAACATGCTGTCAACATGCTTGTAGTGTTGCATTTCATTTCTATTACTCTCATATGTTCACTGATGTTGTTGGAAAATGCTTAGGGCTATGTTCTAGTCCAGGCAGTCGGTAATAGATTCAAATTCATGGTTGGCTTCTATTTGCCACGAAGGACGTGTCGATGAACGCGAGTCATGTTTTGGGTTGGCAGCAGTGGTTAGGTCAGACGAAGTATTTTATGTACTTCATGTCGTTTAGCTTGAGATGCGCTCGTACTAGTCGAGCCCGTCAAGTAACCCGACTGACCGTTGATTGTTCACCTTGTATGAGTCATAACTGCTTGAACCTAGGGTACTGAACTTACCATTGGAAACCCTGATAACCGTAGTACCTTGATCCATAAAGACTCATGAACCGGGCATAATGGTATGGGACACTGTGGTCGAGCTGTCGACCTATGCTGGGGCCACAAACCTCCTCGTAGTGACCAGTGAGCACCTTTGACTCATGAGCCGATTATGGTGGTATGGGACACTACATTCGAGCTGTCGGCCTACACTGATTGGTGATGAGCCCTTTGTAGTGACCTCGAGCGTATTCTGAGTGTACGGGAGGCGACGACCCTTCTATAGCGACAAGAGTACAAATAGGCTTGTATTGATAAGGTGATGGGGGAGCGGTGTAACGAGTGCGAGCAACAGCCCTGGCAGCCCTTGCAGCGACCTATAAATGTATCATAGTATGAGATTACTAGGAGTGACGACCCTAGACAGGATCTGTGTTGGGATTGATATAAGGAAGGTACCTTAGTTTCCCAATACTGCTGTATGAATGGACTAATAACAACTCGGTAATCATTATCCATATCGCACTGCATGTGCCTGGAAGATCTGGAGCACTGAGGAAAGAAAGCATGCCGCGAACGTAAGATGGTGCCACATGAGGGAGTATGTCGATGAGGGCATCCATCATGTCATTTCATACTTGCATTAACAATAGTATATAGGAATGTTTGATTGTTTACATCACTATTATCGCGTGATTGATTTGATAACATGCTAATCTTTGCTATATGATTCCACTGAGTTGATCACTCACTCTCACATTACGGGACAGTGTTTGCAACACCTACCAGACTCTGTCTTAGATGCAGGTGGCGAGGTGATTCAGGACGTGAAGCCGAACTACTACGAAGACCAGGACGAGTTCTCGTATATGTAGTTCTCTGACGGCTTTGCGTAGGTGGCCTGGATCGGCGGGACTTTCTAGTTGGATAGTTATATGATATTTTGTTTTTGGTTTGATTTATGTATATGTGACTCAGATATGTATTCATACTTTGGAGATAGTTAGAGATTATTTTGTTTTCATACAGTGATATATATATCTTTCAGTCTTTTGCTTGCGTTTTATGACTGGATCTAGAGTATGAATTGCAGTTTTGGTATAATCTTACTCATGTGAATGCACTAACTCAACCAACATTGAAGTATAAGCATATTTGTTGCATAAGTGATGGTCTGGAACTCGGGAGTCAGGTTTCTACACCACCCCCGATTTTCAGGGTGTTACAAAAACTTAATAGATAATTTCATGATGGACAACACCACCTGATAATTTAATGATATCCAATGTTCAAATGGACAACACCACATGATAATTTTGAATTGAACTTTTACTGTTGATCATTTCTTAGGGGTCACAGAAGTTTTGGATCAAGCTTATAATTGTGTTTTCTATTAATCCATGTTTGTATGATCTTATGAACAGGTTTGATAACAAACAAACATCACTGTTAGGCCTACTATGGTTTCAAAGATGGAAATCATTATCCCCACTATTTCCTGTGGTTTGATCCACTTGATCTTTTGATATGCTTCAATTTGGGGCTCAACCCCTTAAATTAGAAGGAAAAATGGATGGACGGCGTGGATATACTACATACATTCAATGTGGGCCCAACTGAGTTTACTCAGTCCAATAGGAGCGTATTAAGTAACTCAGTACGCAATCCGATTTTTCTTGTTACCTTGCACAATGATGTTTTATTTGTAATCCATCATGTTTATCTGATGATGTATACATAGATGAACCAAAAGCCCAGACGCAAGCTTAAAATATACCCTTGGTGCGTGCTTTCTTCAATGGACCGACCATTTTCAGAAGAAGATAAAATGTTAATGTACAGAGCGGATGCAATCCAATGGTGATAAGGATGGGAGCTCTAGAAAATGGGTTTTTAGTCTTTCTTAGGGCCCGTTTGGCCGGATCGATCCCACAATATTAGGAGGGATGGGATCGCGATATCCCGAAATATGCATGACGAGCCAAATAGACCCGGTGAACTTGTCCCGGGATATAAGCAATCCCATGGATATTAAAATAATCCACCGACATCACCATCATTACCTTAAAATTGATCCCATCCCTTGGTTGGACGAATTGGAAGGTAAAATCCCAGGATATGCAGGGCGTGCCAAACTGACCCAGTGAACTTATCCTGGGATATAGCAATCCCTTGGATCTTTTTCCAATCCACTAACACCACCATCATTACCTTAAAATCCATCTCATCCCTCCTAATTCCATGAGATTTGCCCAGCCAAACAGGCCCTTACTGGAATAGAGTGAAGAAAGGGGGTTAAAATAGTAGTGAAATCAATAGTGAAAGCAACGCAGTGGAAAGGGGTGAAAGAAATGGGACTGAAAGTAATGTAGTGGAGAGGAGGAGGAGTTTCATCCTCAAATTTGTTGTCCGTACGAGCAGGTCTAACTTCGTATGTTAATTTTATATTGCTTCATAAAAATTGCTGGATAAAAGGTTGGTCCATAGTCATAAATTTCTCTAAAATGATCTCTAAATATAGATAAATAGTGTAGATATAATAAATACATTACTTTGGGACCCATGTAACTTTGATCTCCTTGAACCTTTCTTATAACTTACAACTCAGAGCTTGAGAATATAAAAACACTTGCTGGGGTCCACTTGAAATTTTGATGCATCTGAAACTTGGTTTGAACCCTTAACCAAGTGGGACACACAAAATGGATGGGCTAGATTTGTGAACCATGCCTCGATGGCCCAACAAATGAATATGAATGTTTTAAAGAGGGATAAGAATGTGCTTCTTTTGATACTCGTGTAGGGCCCACCAGACCATGGGGCCCAATATGATGTATTGTTGGCTACATCCAAACCATCTTAGCAACACAAGAAATGGTGTTGTTGTAATGCCCGCTATTAAAACCTCCTAGAATTTCACCATAATAAGTGTGTTAGATCCACACCATCTATTGGCTTTTGCAAACCTTATAAATATGGCCCTGCCACATCAATAGGATCCACCCACTTGGATGAGCCCAAATTGCCCATATTTGAAATCTTCGAGGGTCCACTTTGACATTTAAGAGAGATCCAACCTATCCATTTGCGTTACACAGATTGTGACTCTCCAACGTGGCCAACCTCCCTAAGGGTCACTTTAATGTTTATTTGTCACCCAAAACTAAGTGGGCCCACCATGTAGAACCCACTATAAAGTTTATTTGCCATCAAATTTTGTTGGGGGCTATTGTGTGCCCCACTGTTATGTTTATATACTATTCAAACCATACAAAAGTCATCCCTATTAGATAAATTGAAAACATGAAGATATCACTTGAGCTAAAATTCCATGGCCCACTTAAACCAATGAATTGATGATTATGTATGGCCCACTTACCTATGCAACCTTGTGATCTTGTATGACCCACTCACTTGTACAAAAATGGTGATTTTTAGCTTCTAATCTTATGTTTGTAAGATGTGTGAATGACCGCTTAATCCAGTGTAAGGGTCCCCTTGATCATGTGGGCATGTGACGTATGTATGGCCACCTAATCCTATGCAATTGTGAAGTATATGTAATCGTCTAACCGTATGATTGCGAAATGCACACAAGGCCAACCAACTACATGAAGTCAGGTGGCATTGGTGACCACCCAATGATATGACCATGTGCTTATGGGCATAATCATGGTCACCTAAACCATGAACAATCGGGTTGTACGTGGAGATTTTTCTTAGTCATGAGAATTATGATATAGGTTGGATTATACAACTTGATAATGGATTGTCTCTCAATTCGGTGTCATGTGATATAAATACAACCCTTACATTATGCTTATAGGTGAGGCAGATGCGGGGACCACTAAACTATATCTGATGTGATGGAAACGTAGTTCTTGACCTCTTGATCATGTGACACTGAATCTGAGTCATTCTCCGTATGAAGTATAGGGTAGTCATAGTTTAAGAGTTACTATAACGTAGTGTAACTGGGTATGGTGGGGTATGCTTGTGATTGTGCCTTGGATGCTTTGAGATGCAGTCACTAGATCATGATACTAATTATATGTCAACTTAATCAAGTGAAATTATGGCATCGACAACTTGACCATGTGGGAGCTTAATAAAGTGGTTGCCCATAGATGTATGAGTTATGGTGTAGTAAAAATAAGTAACCATGTGACCTTAAATCCATTATTTTGACAAGTGACATTTATGTGGCCACTCAACCATATGGACTTCTGATAACGGAGTGGCCATAGGACCATGTGGGCATATGAGAATTGTGTGATTACTCAGACTCGTGGACTATGCTGATGAGTAACCTCTTGAGTATGTGAACTTAGGACCTGTTAGATTGATTATGGAACCTACCTTGATGTAAGTATTGCTTATTTCACCATTTAGGCTAGCTAATTCTAGAACATGATTCCAAAATGACCTAGATCCAATTCCTAAATAAGTCAACTGATATGAAATAGTGTTAATTGAACATATAACATTCGAACACTTGTGAACACACTCAGTGTACATATTTTATTCATATTGTTCAATTGTTTTACCAAACAAATAGTTTGATCATGGAACTCGCTGACTTGTGCCATGCGCATCTGAACTATTCTTCCTTGTACTACCTTAGTGTATGTGAGTTACATATACTATCTACTTGTTGGAACCCACCACAATGTTCATGTGTGGACCCATCTGTTTATAGGACTACTAGGAAGTAGGACCCACTATGCTGTATAAGACAAACCCACATCATCCAACCGTGACTAACTCTTATGTGAATATTATATACCCAAGTTGTTTAACTTAGGGCTCACTGTATCTTATGAGGTTTACTTGTGCCTTCCAAACTATTGTAGAACTATTATGATAATTATTTGCAAATTTAACCTACTAACAGCCTACTTAAAGGTGAAGCTCACAACATTATATGAGTTTTATCAGTACCATCCATCATGTGGCTTATTTACTATAAGTTATATCTATGCCTTTCATCTCATAACCACTTGGTGCATGTACTTTGCTTCACCACCACTTATTAATCATAAGGCCCAGTTAGGGTATAACCATGTGGTCCCAATAGAAGAAAATGATGTTGGGCCAAAGCCACTAATGGAATATCTATCTTGCGAAGGATAAGGTGTAACTCTGAATATAATTAATGCTCGTGATTATGATAGCTATGGATGATATTAGTGATGTTAGTGATTATGGTTAATAAAAGTATGTGATTTAATATCTTGATTAATGTTTTTCCACTTCCTAGCATACTAAATTCATTTACTTGGCCATGTTGATATTGATCATACTCATGCACCATGGAATGATGGTATGTGCAAGTGTACTTCAAAACATTTGTTCATGTGTAAGATATGTCATCTTCAGTTTAGTCACATGACCATGGATTGATATAGTTGATAATGGCACGTGATGATAGCATATCATTTTTGGCTTAAAGGTTAAGCAGACCCTAAACTCATGGCCTTATATGCATACCGCATGCACTCGAATGTATGAATTACATAATTGCTTGAATTCATGTATAATCATGACATACATGATGATCGAAATACCACAATCGTGTCGTATAACATGAGTTGGATCTTGACAATGAAATGTGCATCTATGATGATGACTTGGGTTATCCTTGAAAAGGAATGGGACACCGGAAGTGTGGAAATAGTAGGGGATGATGTGCTCCTTGGGTTGAAAGTCCCTAAACCCCTATGCTAGCTAGGGAAACCTCACTGTCGGGACGAGTAGATAAATGGGTCATGGATTTGACTCCCACTAACAAGGTCGGGTTGAGAAGAGGTGGGTCCAACCTGCTTAAGGGTTGAGGTGCAAATAGGGACCGGTCTGACTCGCTAGCGAGGAGAAGCGCAAATGAGGTCCATTATTAGCATGTCAGGTGGAAGTCCACTGCAAGGCAGGTATGTGAGGTCGATTACTGGTGTCTGATGCATGGGTGTCAACCACGATGTTTTCCCGAGATATACAGTTATAATATAGCATGACAACAAGATGATGATGATGATGTGATTACGGATGCATATATTACGGTTATGGCTGTGGTATAGGAGAAATACAAATATGACTTGGTGATGCTAGTAACATTGACTCGGAGTATTACTATGATGCATATGCATTGCATTGACATTGGCATCATACCTTACGTACTACATGCCTTTCACCATACACTTAGTATCTGTAGCTTGTTTCGAAAACTTTAAATAGACAAATAACTATTTTGTTAGTATTTTGCTTTTATGAATGGATTAAAATGAATGATTGTATTTGATTGAATGAATAAATGATTATGCATAAGTTTATGAATGAATTAAGATGAATGATTTAGCCTCAATTGTTGAGAACTAAGGTTAAAATTTAAACTTAGCCTCGGTTGATGCTAACAGAGGCTAAATACATCTTTAGCCTCAGTTTTGCTTCAGTTATCCAAACTGAGACTAAAACTCCTGTGGGTAAAGGCTTTCACCTCAGTTATTGAGAACTAAGGTTAAAAATAGATTTAGCTTCAATTGGAGGCAACTGAAGCTAAAATTTGGATTTAGTCTTGGTTGGAAACAACAGAGGCTAAAAGTTTGATTTAGCCTCATTTTGAGGTAACTGAAGCTAAACGAGTTCTTTTAGCTTCACTTGAAGAACTATAGCTATAAAAGCTTTTTTATCCTCAGTTTGTAAAACTAAGGCTAAAGCCTTTAGCTTCATGGGTTTTAGCCTCAGTTCGGATAATCAAGGCTAAAGGCTTTAGCCTTAGTTTTTAACTTTTTTAGCCATGGTTTTGAACTGAGGCTAAAGGCCTTTTTTGTTGTAGCATAGGCTTCAGGACTATTCCCATGGGAGCTGATTTTGCTGAAGTTAATTTGTTTAGCTAGATGCTGGTTTAGTAGAAGACTGTAAAGATGTAGAGGAACCATGCCGAAGGATCATGGAGTGGTAGTTGCTAGACATACCACTAAGCACGAGGCGCACACATAAGGTTTTGATTAATGGTATCTTTGGGTTATCGGGTGGGCACTAAAACTATTTGATAGAATAGACCGTATCAGACCATACTAGAACTTGTATCGATAGAATTTTTTTGTTCAAAGTGTATATCTTTTATCTTATTGTTTATAAACTACCCACACGTGTCATTAGTTATTTTTATGTGATGTTCATCCTTGTTTATTATTATTATTATTATTTCAACTCTTGTAGCTAAATTTATGCAAATATGACATTGTAAACATTTCATTAAAATTCAGTATATAGATGCTCAACCTCTTTAAAGAACTGTCCTTTTCTATGATGGTTATTGCTGAAAATAACCTCAAAAAAACTCATTGGATATATTTTGACAATTCTTCTTCATTGTAGTTTCTTGTGCCATCTGTTTTGCCCGGTTACTTTCAAAAAATAATTTTCTAAATGTGAACTAGCTAAAAATGGAACTATTAACTGTAAATGCTTGCTCCTCTTTTGCATAAGTGGGCTGCATTGTTTACTCTAATTTTTGTCATTTTACAATTTAAACTATATTATACTTTATGGTTGGTTTTGCATAAAAGATTTCATATTAACATTAAAAGCTCTTTAGGTGATCTCTTTCGAGTAAATTCTATGCAATAGTGCTTATAAGGCCCGTATCCTAGTCCGTATCGTGATCCTCCCCGTCGAATTCCAACGACTTGTAGACACCATTTGTACGCGACCTTAAGTCACATCCCATATATCTAAGTCGGCTCAACTCGAAACTTATACCCTAGCGACTGTATTATCACCGTGGTTCCAACACCGCGTCTCGCGCCAATGCGATACTCATGTTAGGAGTTGTTGGCCCACGTATATTTTGAGGAAACACCACGTGTTGCGAATCCCGAGAGAGGAATCTCTACCCAACCTATCACATCAATCAATCAAGTACATCCCATCACAACCCATACCTATCCCATCCCTCTCTTACCAACAAGGCATGGCATCCCTCTCTCATCCAAAAGTCAACTCACACCCATCCCTCTCTCCTTACACCTCCTCTCTCTCTCTCTCTCTCTCTCTCTCTCTCTCTCTCTCTCTCTCTCACTTTCTCCACCATTTTTCAAGTAACCAAAGAGAGGAACGTCCAAGCTTTAACCCAAGTGTGTGGCCCACTTCCTATCCTTAACCTCTCATCTCAACCCTTTAATCTTCATCATCCTCCATCAAAGAGGAAGCCTAGGAGCTAAGGAAGTTAAGGGACCAAGAAGAAGTGAAATAGGTAGGTGTTTTGTAGGATTAGATTGTGATTTTTTATGATGAGCCAAGTGAGGCATACCAATTGATGGTATGGATCTCGCATTGAACCCAAGGTGTGGCCAATGGCCCACCATGATTCATATGTTTATTCCATGAGGGGTCCATTTTCCATGGACCCCACCATGATGTTTATTTATTATCTATCTTGTAGTGGCCATCTAGGCCTTGATCTTTGTGGTGGGGATAGGGTTTTCCACCAAATTTTTTAATTAACGCCCACCTATTTTCGGACATCCACTTGATGTATGTAGTGTAATCCTAGGAGGGCTCATAGTAGCAAAGCCCTCCATCACACGTCTCTCTCTTTCCCTCTCCCTCTCCATCTCTCTCTTTCCCATTTTTGTAGCCCACCATGATGCATGTATTTTTTAACCAAACCATCCACCTAGGGGGATGACCCCACTGTCTAATCGGGGCCCACCCTTACTATCCATTTTAGACTGGCTTAGACCAAGGGAAAAACACAAATATCAGTTTGATCCAAACCTTGGAGGGCCACCACGTGGACCCACCTTGATGTATTTGATGTATATCCACACCGTCCAGTCCATGTACGGTGGGAATTGAAAGTGCTATGTTGATAAACCCTAAGTATTGTCAAATTTTGGTGTGATAAACCAATTCAAGTTTGTATCTTGATTTGTTTCAAGCTTGTGCGTATGTTTATATTGAATTTTTGATGTTCGTTCTGTTCATGCTAAATCTATCTTGCCAATATCTACGATGAACTTACCAAGATCTTCAAACTAGAAGAAAGTGAAGACTTTCATATATTGAGTGAAGACAACGTTTTCAAAAATATTACGGTTCAAGATCTAGAACCAAAAAAATCCAAGAACTCAAGACCTAGTTGAAGATTATGTTTGGTATATCGAGTTCAAGCTTTGAAGATCGCAAGAATTAAAGCTACTGAAGTGATCGATATATTAAGTGTTCAAATGTTCTATCTCACAAGTAAGGTATGATTGACCTATATTGACCTTAGATCATGATTAGATCATTTCATACTTTTGGTCGGTCATTTTGGTCATTTTATAAGTGTAAAATTCTATTCTTTCGACTAGCCCTAGCACTGGGTTAATCAGTCCTAGTATTTCCTCGACCAATCCAAGATTTGTTATGAATTTTTATAATTTTTCTGTGGGTTTACGACCAATCCTGAAAACTACTTGACCAATTATGTGAATAGTGCTCGACCAGTCGTGCAGTGCTCGACTCATTTTCCAGTGAGTAATTTGGACTCACACGACCAGTCATCTGGTGTCTACAACCAGTTGAGCAGGCCACTTGACCAGTCATGGGACCCACAAGGCCAGTCGTGCAACTGAAAAATCTTATCACGTCAGAATTTTTAAAAATTTATTTCGATGAGGCCAGTCATAGCTAACAAAAGGACAATCGTGCGAACTTATTTTTCACCTATAAATAGTGCTCGAATTTCAGAATTTTTTATTCAATTCTTATCATTCTTAACTAATCACTCTAAGATAATTTTGAGTACATTCTATGCTATTTTGTGCATATTTAAGATTCTTTAAAGTAGCTCTTATTTTGTTACGCCCCAAACCCGAAAATCAGATTCACAGGAATCCCGATCGCAGAATCCGGTGCCGACAGCCTCCGTAGTACACTATTCTCAACTCCCAGCGCAGCATATGCCAGATTTCGATCCTGGGATGCTATAAGGAGGATTTTTCAACTTACATTTATCTTCTAATAAGCATAACCACAAGTTTACCTAAATCATAAAGGCAACATCATCATCACATATCCACTAATATATATTCACTTGAATATAATGCTGAAAGGAAAATACATATATCAAAATCAGAGCTCCTTAAAACCACTGCACTCTCCAAGCTCAATGCTGCTGCAACCTAATGCCACCTGTACGCATCTATCACGCATAAGCTTACAAAAGCTTAGAGGGTGGTGTAAGTGTGTGTAAGGTAAGTTTCGAGTATACAATAGAGTCCATAAATCATACATCATCGAGGTAAATGGAAATACTAATAAGATCATGAATCATACGATATCAGAGTAAGCAAAAATAATGATAAGCCCATAAATCATACAATATCAAAAATACTAGCAAGACAAATCAACTATGTGAACAAGGAGTCACAGAGAGCCAAATATCAGACATCGAAGGTACAATGCAATATGTAAATCCTGCTAAGTCCGTCTAGGCCATA
The DNA here is from genome assembly GCA_037074715.1 of Magnolia kwangsiensis. Classification (NCBI taxonomy): domain Eukaryota; kingdom Viridiplantae; phylum Streptophyta; class Magnoliopsida; order Magnoliales; family Magnoliaceae; genus Magnolia; species Magnolia kwangsiensis. The sequence goes on from CM073579.1 coordinate 59,688,076, forward strand.
TACGTGCAATAACATAGTAACTTAAAATGTTAAGTACTACGGATGCAATGAAATATGTGGTGAAAATGAAATGACCATGTTAGAATGTGAAGTCGGGATGATAGTATGAAGTATCACAGGCTATGGGGTCCATCACAAGGGACTTCTATCCAAACCAGTCTCATACTTAAATTTAGATAGTCAGACACAATGTGGTAAACTTCTGGTCTCAGGTTAGTCGCGCGCCAACCAAAATCCTGGCCATGTAAAGGTACACACAACAAATAGTTACGCACCTCCAGCCCAAGTGGATAGTGAATGAATGAATGAATGGATATGTAATTCCTGCTCAATAAGTCCACATATCAGTACAGTTACTCTCTAGAGAAATCACTGGGGTCTATTACACTCGACACCAACTACCTCCTCCCCAGCTACACAGCCCAGCGAGCGAAATAGACCTCATATCCGTCTGGCCAATAGTCTGTCAATACTTACCCGACTCGTAAATAGCGGACCCATTTATGAGTTGATCATACTCAACCTAGCTTATAGCCCCCTCACTCAGGTAGATAAGGCCACACCCCCTCCCAACCGACCACGACACAGTGGGAGACGCGGCCTACTGGTATTCGGCACTCAAGTACTCATGTTCCACTCGGTCTAGACATTAGGGCTACTACTGGCCTCGAAGGTTTTGGAATTTTCACCCAAGGACATCCTAAGTGCCCCATAGTGCTAGAACTAAATATTTTCGGTGTCCCATCTAACCATCCATGATGTGTTTGTGGAGGCCACGACCCTGATGTCGCTAGGGCGTATAATGATCAAGGTACATAAATGCGAGATGCATGAATCACATCATACAGTCATACAACAATCCTGCGCGTACAGCGCGATAATGTGGGGCACTCCATCTTATAATGAGTTCCACAATTAGTCTGCCCAATGGCTTATGCCATGATCAATCACTACTCATATCAAGTATATATATGATGCGTATGGTCATGAATCATGGACTTATACTAGGCATGTTATAAAATAATGAACTATTCTTACAACGCAGATGGGCCTAGACGGCCTACACACCCTAGGGAGAGTAGTAATGCAGACATTTAACCAACATTACATTTACAATGTGGACGTCAAACCAGCATTGCTCCCAAGGTATAGCCCGCCATAAACATCATTACCTATATTATAGTGAAATCACACATTACATCGGGTGTACATTCCTCGCATTGAGCCGCATGTATACCACATCGAGCCTAGCCATGCAGGCCACAAATACCTCAAGATGGGCCTCATCAAATGGGCTGAAAATATATCAAATGGGTCACAACGTATGAGCCAGAAACACATCATAATGGGCCTTAACCCATGGGCCCTAATACATCACAATGGGCCTTAACCCTTAAGCTCCAAATACATCATAATGAGCCTCAACCCATAGGCCCTAATACATCACAATGGGCCTTAACCCATAGGTTCCAAATACATCACAATGGGTCTCAACCCATGGGCCCTAATGCATCACAATAGGCCTCAACCCATGGGCCTTAATTCATCACAATGGGCCTTAACCCATAGGCCCTAATACATCACAATGGGTCTTAACCCATGGACCCCAAATACATTACAATGGTCTTCTAGGATGGGTCACAAACACATTAAGGTGGGCCTCAACAACGACCCTAAATAAATAAAAATGGGCCTCATACACATACCAAGGTGGGCCTCAATGGACGGCCACAATTAAACTAAGATGGGCCTCAATCCATGGGCCTTATAAATGCTAAGGTGGGCCACAATAGCGGGCCACAAGTACATCAAGTTGGGCCTCCACAAATGGGCCCTATACACACCACAGTGGGTCTCAACCCACGGGCCTTTATACATCACAATGGGCTTCGACCCATGGGCCTTAGAATACATCAAAATGGGCCTAATTTTATGGGCCTTAAACATGGTAAGTGGGCCACATCACATGGGTCATATTGTAACGCCCCGAAAATCGGGGGTCGGGTAGAAACCCAACTCCCCAGTTCCAGAACATCACTTATGCAATATAGATAATGATAAATGCATGTTGTCTGTAGAATGACATTAAACAAGATTAAGACTAAGCCAAAATAGCATATCATACTCCAGAGACAGTTAAATTAGCAAGCGGAAGACTGTAATAAATACATAAAATATAGATTTGATTGTAAGTCTCCAGAGTGTGAACATGTTACCAGGTTAATTAAATACATGTATACTCTAAAAATGAAAAGAAAAGAATATACATGAGTGCTCCAAAAATATAAAAAATGACAAGAGTCATGGTGTCTAATCAACCTCCATGTAATCTCGTCGATCAGAACACAGAGGAGAAGTCCTCCTCATCATCATACAAGTCTAGCTCCGCTTCTCAAGCAGCGCCATCATCTGTAACTAAAATAAGGACTGGTGGGTGTCCGGAACACCATCCCGTAATGTGGGAGTGAGTAATTAACTCAGTAGAATCATAGAGCAAAGATTAGCATGTTATCAAATCAATCACGCGTTAATAGTAAAGCAAACAATCAAACATTCCTAGATACTGTTGTTAATGTAAGCATGAAATGACATGATAGATGCCCTCACCGACATACTCTCTCATGCGGCACCATCTGCGTCCGCGGCATGCTTTCTTCCCGCAGTGCTCCACATGTTCCACGCACATCCAATGCGGTATGGATAATGATTACCGGGTTGTTATTAGTCCTTTTCATACAGCAGGATTGGGAAACTAGGGACTTTGCTTATATCAATCCCAACACAGATCCTGTCTAGGGTCGTCACTCCTAGTAATCTCATACGATGTTATATTTGTACGTCACTGCAAGGGCTGTCAGGGCTGTTGCACGCACTCGTTGCTCCTCTCCCCCATCACCTTATCAATACAGGCCTATTTATATCCTTAAGACTTCATCAGGACTCGTCGTCCCCATGCGTGTTAGGATAAACTCAAGGTCACTACAAAGGGCAGCCAGGGCTGTTGCTCGCACTCGTTGCTCCACTCCCCTATCACCTTATCAATGTAGGCCGATAGCAAGAATATAGTGTCCCATACCACCATAATCTGCTCAGAGTAGGGTGCTCACTGGTCACTACGGGGAGGTTTGTGGCCCCAGCGTAGGCCGACAGCTCGACCACGGTATCCCATACCACCATGCCCGGCTCATGAGTCTTTATGGATCAAGGTACCATGGTTGACAAGGTTTTCAATGGTAAGTTCAGTATCCTAGGTTCAAGCAGTTATGACTCATACATGGTGAACATACAATGGCCAGTCGGGTTACTTGACGGGCTCGACTAGTACGAGCGCATCTTAAGCTGAGTGACATGAAGTGCATAAAACACTTCTCATGGCCTAACCACTGCCGCCAACCCAAAACACGACTCGCGTTCATCGACGCATCCTTCGTGGTAAATAGAAACCAACCACGAATTCGATCCATTATCGACTGCCTGGACTAGGTCATAGCCCCAAGCATTTGTGTATCAACATCAGTAAGCATACGAGAGTAACAGAAATGAATATAAACAATACAAGCATGTTGACACATGTTATATCATACTACGTAAGCAAATCAACTAACACATGCATTCCATATATGTAATGAAATCAATTCATATAGGGAACGTGGTGGAAATCATATACATCAGCATGTTAATCGAGAATACAATCTCAAAACTAATTCACAAAACCATTTACTCAATACATACTAATACAAACATTTATACAAACACTTAGTCTACACACTTTAGTCTACATAGCGTATGTCGACCAATACGTGCGTTAGGGCGAATCTCTTTGCCAAACAGATCATACATGCATTTCTAATATCATAATACAACAAATAGCCATGGCAATCATTTCAGCAAAATACGGACTTATACCGTATTTTCTATAAATGCCTAAAATACCCTACATCTCATATTTACAGTACGTTTAAGAAACGAAAAACAGACAGCATGTTATACATGTCAAACGGCGTTGCCGTCGATAATTTACTATTAAACGACATTGAAAGCTTTGAAATCAGTCAATCTAAGCGTCTAAAATCCTCACCTTTTGCCCTAGACGTGCATCGTTTCAAACTGAACGTATACGCTTCGTCAACGGTGTACAGGCGACCTAATGCACAAGATACATAAGCTATGTTGCTATTTGAATCGAAAGAACCCTAAATCAGCAAGTAGTTAGGGTTTTTCTTACCTAGGAGTGCGTTGGAATCATCGCGAAAGTGATTTAAATACATTGCTTTGGTACGTGCAATAGCTAGTGCAAGTGGTAAGAAATTCCTCCCACAACTCTCTCACAATCTCTCACTTTTTCTCTCTCTCTTTCTAGGGTTTCAAGCAAATTCGGATGGGAGGGTTGTGAGAAGGCTTAAAGCCCTTATATAGGCTAAAACTTCACTGAAACAGACTTGGGAACAAAGTATACGAGAGTTATAACCAAATCGGGACTTTTTCGATCTAAAAGAGTGTTTCGGGAGGTCCCCTGGCCGAACGCGATCGGACTTAAGCTCATAGTCACTGGATGTTGGTCACACCAAGTTTTCAGTCCAGTAGAGTTAGCAGATTGCACGTGGCGGTCCAATTTTAGTTTAGCGGTCATCGCACCTAAATCAGGTCTACAAGTCTCATGATATGAAAGAAAAAATTTTCCTGATCCGAGGGTGAAATTTGGCTTAATTCTGATGGTCAGAATGCTTAATAATAATGCGCAAAGTCACGTGCCAGATTTGGATTAAATTTTCCAAATCCTTACCCTTTCTCACTCTCTTTACTCCAAGCTCAATGAAATAGCCTCTGAACGTCTGTTGGGCTTGATTTTCGAAATGATTGTCAAGTCCAGCTAAGCGGTCATAACGGTCTAAGATTGTAGGTATCGGACTTTTGATGCGCGGTCTAGATCCAATACAAAGTTTCAAAGGGTTCCTGAGAGTAAACGGGTTTAGAGTTTCATCTTAGATTTCAGGGTATTGTAGCGTCATTGGTTCTACAAGTTTTGGGTCTTGCAGAACGTATTTAAAGTGTTCAGGGATAATTTCACAGCTACTCTAACGTAGCGCCAGTTAACTTACGCTTAATTTCTAAAGGATTTGGTTCTACACGATTTCTTTGGCTTTGGAATTGGGTTCTGAGAGGTTACCAAGGGGTTATGGTTGACCCATTTCCTAAGGACGTCTAACCCCAGGTTGGTAAAAATTCAGGGTGTTACAATCTAACCCCCTTAAAATAAAATTTCATCCCCGAAATTGGCTAAGGGTAATGAGTACTTAAAGAGACTTTTGTATTGACGATCTAAGGAAGGTTCAAATCCTATTTAATGACCTAACCTTACGTATAACCTAAATCAACTGTTTCGATCCTGGACCAGTGGGGAAGAGGCTAACCACGCTTCCACTGCGCTACTCTAATCTAACGGTTGCATTAGCTGACCTAGCTAGATTGGACTCAAAATGTTTTACCCCTCTTAAAACTTAGTTCTACTTAAGGTTCAAAAATCTATTCCTTGATCCGTATATCGAAACGAGGTGTAACTTAGGGGCTATCCTCAACATAGAATGAGAGACAACCTCTCGCTACATTGGTCTTCCTTTATTAGTGATGCGTTCTATGGCATTGGTACCTATGGTTGTAGAAATAAGCCTACTCTCTATTGGCTAGATGTCCCCAACATTTTCCAAAGGTAAAGCAATAACTTTTAGTTGTAGATGGTCGAGCCAACACGGAAGAAAAGTTGTGTAATGGGTCTGAGCCGGATACGTTGAACCTTCTGTCTAATCAGGACAAAAAACTCGTTGTATCAGTTCTTAATCCGAGTCGATGCCGATCTTCTGCTTGATCAGAGCATTGGATTCATTGGTAGCTACCAGGATTAAGAAATCAATTCAAACCGTGAATACTTCGCTTATATATGCAGTTCCCTTACTCCGCGTTCCCAATTGCAATAAATCCTTGGGAAGGCAATTCTAAGGGGAAATCTAAGGGGCGTGCTGGTTTATTCTAAGTTCAATCTAAGGGATCTATAGGTTTTCCCTGAGAGTGAATGGTTTTAAGTTAAAATAACTTTCCTAAGGGTTATAACAGAAGTCTACAAGTATTAAGGGGATCAAGTGAAGGAATGAGGTTCTATTCCAACCAAATCTAACCTATTCCTTAACATATACAGGCTTTACACTACTTAAGGTAACTAGTAGACTAGTCTGTAACTCACTAGTTGTAATCCATAGCCTATAGTTATACGTTAGATGGTTTCATACCATTTCTACTACGGGGATTGTTCTATGGCTTAGGGTCAAGATTGTTTAACGGTTCCTATATCGTCAGATCTTTCAAAACTAGGAATACTAACTCTATGTCCAACACTCTAGATGTCCTAGCACTAGATGGTTGTTGTTTATGGACTAAGCTACTACGTTTGGTCTCGCCCGTTGGTAGTAGATTGGAGGTCGAGAAGATGGCTAAAACTAGCTCTAATGAGCCATGAAAATTGAGGGAAGTGGGGAGAAACGACTGCCCAAATGGACTGAAGCGAATCTAGGCACTGTAGAGGGATGAATCAAGCTCCCAAAGGCTAGATTTTCAAAGAGAGAAGAGAACCATAAGTGGGAATGGAGCTCACCCGACTTTCAACTACAAATGGAGGTTGTAAGAGCCTCCACGGACGAGATATAAGAGAGAGAGGATTGTCTACTGCCGTGGACGATGGAGTGGGGTCGGTTGTGACCGAGAATGAGAACGGATGTGGTTTGGGGACGGGATTTGAGAGGGAGGCAGCAAGAAGGTGAAGAAAGGAGAGCTTGGGGGCTTGGATTGTGAAGGAGGTAGTACTTTTAGGGAGTTTTGAGGTGCGGCCCACCTATGGGAGGGATGCCCTGACCATAAAAGGGCGTCGACCTAAATTTTAGACCGAGTGGGGCCCACTGTATGGCGATGCATCTCCAGTCAAAGTGGCATCCGGTGATGGGCTCCCCCTAGGACTGTTTCCCCCCATCCTGTAGGCCCTAAATGTACATGGGTCCCACCCTGGTTCATTGCATATTGGCCTAGATAGGCTCAAGACTCCGTTTGGAGAATTTTGGGGCCAGTCTGTAAATCAGAATGATTTTATACATTATGTAGCATATGATTTTGGGGTAGGAGAGACTAATCCATCTAACTAACCCATTTATTATAAGAGATTCTATAAATGGAATGGCCAGAAGTCCAATTCTTACATATTTTTACTATTTATAGTAAAATTTTTATTTAAGTATTATTCACCATCATTCACACATTTGGATTCATGTGTAGTAAGAAAGGACTTAGAAAGAGTTGAAGAATGGGGTGGTGAAAGGGAAGATTCTGAAGGAATTGGATGAAACGGGGTTTTTAAGCCCTGAGATTGAGTGTAAGGGTTGTGGTTGCCCCACAACCCAAGGACATGCATTTCTGGGTTTGGAATTCTTCTGGGAATGTCTCAAACCCGACAACTAACGACCTAGAGGCGACGTAGGTCGCTTCACGCGACCAAAGATACGTTATGGACTCGATCAAAACGATCGATTTGAGTAGACTTCGCCTATTAGAGAAACTAAAGTCCTACGAGTGTTTCTAGATTTTTCTCACACTCACCTAAGTCAAAGGGGCGATAGCGTACGTCGCGTGGCCACAACCCAGGTCCGGTTTAATCCAAATCATGCTCTGAAACCATCTGTACCACCCCAAAAATTGGGGGTCGGGTAGAAACCCAACTCTCGAATTCCAGAACATCACTTATGCAACATAGATAATGATAAATGCATGTTGTCTGTAGAATGACATTAAACAAGATTAAGACTAAGCCAAAACAGCATATCATACTCCAGAGACAGTTAAATTAGCAAACGGAAGACTATAATAAATACATAAAATGTAGATTTGATTGTAAGTCTCTAGAGTGTGAACATGTTACCAGGTTAATTAAATACATGTATATTCCAAAAATGGAAAGAAAAGAATATATATGAGTGCTCCAAAAATATAAAAAATGATAAGAGTCATGGTGTCTAATCAACCTCCATGTAATCCCGTCAATCATAACATATAGGAGAAGTCCTCCTCATCATCATACAAGTCCAGCTCCGCTTCTCAAGCAGCACCATCATCTGCAACTAAAATAGAGACTGGTGGGTGTCCGGAACACCATCCCGTAACATGGGAGTGAGTAATTAACTCAGTAAAATCATAGAACAAAGATTAGCATGTTATCAAATCAATCACGCGTTAATAGTAAAGCAAACAATCAAACATTCCTAGATACTGTTGTTAATGCAAGCATGAAATGACATGATGGATGCCCTCACCGACATACTCCCTCATGCGGCACCATCTGCGTCCGCGGCATGCTTTCTTCCCGCAGTGCTCCACATCTTCCAGGCACATGCAATGCGGTATGGATAATGATTACCGGGTTGTTATTAGTCCTTTTCATATAGTAGGATTGGGAAACTAGGGTACTTTGCTTATATCAATCCCAACACAGATCTTGTCTAGGGTCGTCACTCCTAGTAATCTCATACGATGTTATATTTATAGGTCGCTGCAAGGGCTGTCAGGGCTGTGGCACGCACTCGTTGCTCCTCTCCCCCATCACCTTATCAATACAGGCCTATTTATATCCTTAAGACTGCATCAGGACTCGTCGCCCCCATGCGGTGTCAGGATAAACTCAAGGTCACTACAAAGGACTGCTAGGGTTGTTGCTCACACTCGTTGCTCCACTCCCCCATCACCTTATCAATGTAGGCCGACAGTAAGAATATAGTGTCCCATACCACCATAATCTACTCAGAGTAGGGTACTCACTGGTCACTACGGGGAGTTTTGTGACCCCAGCGTAGGTCGACAGCTCGACCACGGTGTCCCATACCACCATGCCCGGCTCATGAGTCTTTATGGATCAAGGTACCATGGTTGACAGGGTTTCCAATGGTAAGTTCAGTACCCTAGGTTCAAGCAGTTATGACTCATACATGGTGAACATACAATGGCCAGTTGGGTTACTTGACGGGCTCGACTAGTACGAGCGCATCTCAAGCTGAGAGACATGAAGTGCATAAAACACTTCGCATGGCCTAACCACAGCCGCCAACCCAAAACACGACTCGCCTTCATCGACGCGTCCTTAGTGGCAAATAGAAACCAACCACGAATTCGATCCATTACCGACTGCCTGGACTAGGTCATAGCCCCAAGCATTTGTGTATCAACATCAGTAAGCGTACGAGAGTAACAGAAATGAATATAAACAATACAAGCATGTTGACACTTGTTATATCATACTACATAAGCAAATCAACTAATACATGCATTCCATATATGTAATGAAATCAATTCATATAGCGAACATGGTGGAAATCATATACATCAGCATGTTAATCGAGAATACAATCTCAAAACTAATTCACAACACCATTTACTCAATACATACTAATACAAACATTTATACAAACACTTAGTCTACACACTTTAGTCTACATAGCGTATGTCGACCAATACGTGCGTTAGGGTGAATCTCTTCGCCAAAAAGATCATACACGCATTTCTAATATCATAATACGACAAATAGCTATGGCAATCATTTCAGAAAAATACGGACTTATACCGTATTTTCTATAAATGCCTAAAATACCCTACATCTCATATTTACCATACGTTTAATAAACGGAAAACAGACAGCATGTTGTACATGTCAAACGGCATTGTCGTCAATAATTTACTATTAAAAGACATTGAAAGCTTTGAAATCAGTCAATCTAAGCGTCTAAAATCCTCACCTTTTGCCCTAGACGTGTATCGTTTCAAACCGAACGTATACGCTTCATCAACGGCGTACTGGCAACCTAATGCACAAGATACATAAGCTGTATTGCTATTTGAATCGAAAGAACCCTAAATCAGTAAGTGGTTAGGGTTTTTCTTACCTAGGAGTGCGTTGGAATCACCGTGAAAGTGATTTGAATACGTTGCTTTGGTACGTACAATAGCTGGTGCAAGTGGCAAGAAATTCCTCCCACAACTCTCTCACAATCTCTCACTTTTTCTCTCTCTTTCTAGGGTTTCAAGAAAATTCGGATGGGAGGGTTGTGAGATGGCTTAAAGCCCTTATATAGGTTAAAACTTCACTGAAACAGACTTGAGAACAAAGTATACGAGAGTTATAACAAAATCGGGACTTTTCCGATCCAAAAGAGTGTTTCGGGAGGTCCCCTGGCCGAACGCGATCGGACTTAAGCTCATAGTCACTGAATGTTGTTCACACTAAGTTTTCAGTCCGGTAGAGTTCGCAGATCGCACGTGGTGGTCCAATTTCAGTTCAGCGGTCATCGCACCTAAATCAGGTCTACAAGTCTCATGATATGAAAGGAAAATTTTTCCTAATCCGAGGGTGAAATTTGGCTTAATTCTGACGGTCAGAACGCTTAATAATAATGTGCAAAGTCACGTGCCAGATTTGGATTAAAATTTTCAAATCCTTACCCTTTCTCACTCTCTTTACTCCAGGCTCAATGAAATAGCCTCTGAACGTTAGTTGGGCTTGATTTTTGAAATGATTGTCAAGTCCAGCTAAGCGATCATAACGGTCTAAGATTGTAGGTATCGGACTTTTGACGCGCAGTGTAGATCCAATACAAAGTTTCAAAGGGTTCCTGAGAGCAAACGGGTTTAGAGTTTGATCCTAGATTTCAAGGTATTGTAGCGTCATTGGTTCTACAAGTTTTGGGTCTTGCAGAACGTATTTAAAGTGTTCGGGGATAATTTCACAGCTACTCTAACGTAGCGCCAGTTAACTTACGCTTAATTTCTAAAGGATTTGGTTCTACACGATTTCTTTGGCTTTGGAATTGAGTTCTGAGAGTTTACCAAGGGGTTATGGTTGACCCATTGCCTAAGGACGTCTAACCCCAGGTAGGCAAAAATTCAAGGTGTTACACATATGCGTATCAAATGGGCCACACCAATAGATAAGTAGTGTTAATGATTTTCACCATTAAAATTCCTAAGGCGTCCTGTTAAACGGGCCTAAAAACCCATCCAGAGTGTAAGATTACGGGTTGCCACTATCCAATCAGCTCAAAACTTTATACGCAACCTTGGGACACGTCAAATTTCAGCTCTTGGATCCTTCTGAAAATGGCTAAACTGATAGATCAGCCCATGAAATCAGGATTTGGGGCCCGCCTGATATCTGGATAAGCTTCAAATTCGGTCTCAACGTTTTTAAATGAGCTGACAATGCGGATGGACGGAGCAGATTTCTCCTGATCATCACCATGGACCTATATGTACATTGCATGCACATCACATACATGCATGACATCTTCTCATTTACGTAAACAGTGTTTACACTGTGCATTTAAAATTTTCTTTGTACGGCCTACTCCACATTTAAATCATCTATCCGTACCGTCCATTTTGTTTAGAAGGAAGATTTAACCCTTGCCAAAGTGGCATTTTGAAACCATGCAGGCTGTTGCAACATCCTAGCCGTTAAATCTAAGATGGATGGCGAAGTAGACAAACCCGTGGACTGCACGGATTTCACTTCAAAAATAGTCCTTTCCGGATGGTTTTTCATCCTGAAATTAATTGATGGAGTGGATAAAACACATATATATCGTGGTGGGTTCCACCTCATGATGGACGGCATGAATTAAACACATACCATGGTGGGTTCCGGCTGAACCTTAGATCTGACTCATTTTTACTCTCAAGCCCTAAAATGGGCTTTCAAAATGGTTGGACGATGGGGATGCAACGCATGCATCATGGTGGGTCCCACTGTCCAAGCAGTGGACAGTGTGAATAAACACATACATCACTTGGGGGGTCCCATCGTCCAATGGTATGGACGGTGGACAGAACACATACTTCATGGTGGGTTACACCATCCATTGCCGTGGACGATGTGTATAAAACACATACATCATTGTGGGTCCCATGTGGGGCCCACCATAACGTTTATTTCCATCCAATCTTTTGATAAGGTCGTACAGACCTGGATGAAAAGGAAAGACAAACTTCATCTTGATCCAAAACTTCTGTGGCCCAAAAAGAGTGCCAATGGTAGATGCTCAATTCTCACTATTTCTTATGATGTGGGGCACCTGAGCCCTGGATGTGACGAAAATTTGGAGCGGGCTCACTGCAGGAAGGGGACCACTTAATGAACTGGTTGGATGACAAATGAACATTATGGTGGGGGCCACGGCTGGAGCCGTGGGACCCTTGCTGGCCGCCCGTTCAAAACGCAGCAGCTCCTGCTGCTGTGTCAGCGGCAACAGGCGCTGCCCTTATATTTTTTTTTATCTTTTCTTTAAAAATAGAATTTCTGGGGTTTTTTATGCGTAGGGCCCACATCAGGGAAATCCAACCCTGCCGTTGCATTCCATGGCCCGAGACAAACCCATCAAGCCAATATTTGATATGTTTTGGGGTACAAATACATCCAGGTAGATTTCAATGGCAGGAAACACTGTTTGTTATGCTATGGACCCCCAGAACATCGGATTGGGTCCATTTTTCAGCTCAACGTCTAAAATGAGCTAAGGAATGGAATGGATGGAGTGGATTGAATACATGCACTAAGGTGGGGCCTGTATGAGTGGTCCACCCAAATAGTTACAAAAAAAATTATTTTAAATTTGTTAGAACTCCCACTTCCTTCACAGCGTCACGTTGAACGTGGACATAAATGTCAAGGTGGGTCCCACGTGGACGTGGCCCACCTATATCAATTAGATATTTGTGTTTTTCCCCCACCATTAAGGTAGGGCCCACATAACTTGGATGATATAGATGAGACATACATTAAGGTGGGGTCCAATACATGTGGACCACACAACCCATATCATCACACACCAAAAACAAATAAAAGCAAAGGAGAGGGAGAGAAGGAGACATGTGTGTGATGGAGCGACCCCGACACTATGGGCCCTCCTTTGCAATCAATCATATATCAAGTGGGTCCTATTAAACATGGGCCCACCAAATCAAGAATCAACGGTGGAGATTACTTCCCCACCAAAATGGAAGGTCTAGTTGACCCTTATCAAACTAGAAAGTAAACATCATGATGGGGTCCATGGAGAATGGCTCCATCATGGAATAATATTGATAATCAAGATGGGCCATCGGCCACATCTTAGGGTCCAAAGTGAGATCCATGCCATTGATCGGTAGGCTTCACTTGGCCCATCTTAAAAACATGAAAAACTACCCTAAGAAGCACCCACCTATCGATCTTCTCGGTCTGTTGGAAAGCCTATCTCCTTGTGCTTCTCTTTAATGGTGAAAGATGAAAAATGGATGGCTAGGATGGAGGTTTTTGGGATGGGAAAGGTGGACCACATAACTCACATTTCTCACTTGAAATGCTTGGACGTCCACCTCTCTTTCTCTCCTTTGTTGCTTAGAAAATGGTGTAGAGAAGAGAGAGAGAGAGAGAGAGAGAGAGAGAGAGAGAGAGAGAGAGAGACGGGATGTAAGGAGAGTGAGTGATGGATGTGAGTGATGGGTGAGGTGATGGATGTGAGGTGAGTGATGGGTGAGGTGAGAGATGGGTTGACTTGGTGGTTGCTTAACTTGTGGAGAAAGGAAGCATGGGTGCTTTATACTTGACATGAGAGGTGATTAATGGGATTAATTTGACATATTATAGAGATTCTCTTGGAATTGCAAATGCCCAGCATTTTCTTTGAAATAAATGCCGACCCACATCTCTTATTCAGGGTATCAGATCGGTATGCGAGTCGTGGCGTTGGAACCACGACGACAGTGCGGTCGCAATGGTACAAGTCTCAGATTAAGCCAATTCAAATCTATGGGGTACGACTTAGGGTCAAGCGTAAACATTGATTACTAGTTGTGGATTGCCGAAATTTGATGGAAAGGATCGCGGGGGTAGATGGAACAGTACGAACTAGGATATGAGTCTTACATATTTTTTATTTTGATTCTCTATTCCATTCTCATTTTGAAAAGGGATATTTGATTTACCCCTCCTTGAGATAAAAAATAATACAAAGTCCTTATTAATTTAATTAAAAATCATCTAGAGTTAGAACCCTATACACTTGTGAGACTGAACATTAAACATCTACATCGTCATTAAGTTGGTTCTATCGGGCTCTTTAGGATTGTCATACAGATAAGATTTTACTTTTTTTTATAATTCAATTCATTTCTAGTTTGTCAGATTGTTCCAAAAAATCTCTATTTTTGGTTTTGTCTAAGGTGATCCAGAAAATCTTAGAGAGGGGTTTTTGAATTATGTAAGCCCATCTAAAGACACAATTGTGAAGGTTTTAGTTGAACCTTGAAAAATCTATTTTAATTAGTGAACACTAATATCCCGAGGGAGTGTGTAAGGCCCGTATCCTAATCCGTACCATTTTGTAGGCTTCCACAGTCCTTTCGATCAAATTCCAGCAATCCTCGACTTATATCCGACATTTGCGTGTGATCCTAAGCTAAGACCTGCATACCGAAGTCGGCTCGACCTGAAACTTTTACCTTAGCGACCATGTCGTCACTACGGTTCTAACGCCGTGACTAGTGCACCAATCTGATACCTAGGCTAGAAGATGTGGGCCCGCATTCATTTCAACGAAAACGTTGCGCGTTGCGAATTTCAAGGGAATCTCTATAACATGTCTCATCAATCAATCATCAATACACCCCATACCTCAAATACAAGCTCCATCCCTCCTTTTTCCACAAGTCAACTCTCTCTCTCCCCTACCCATCCCTCTTTTACAAAATTTCAAACACACCCATGCTTCCTCATCTCCTTTCCTTACAACCACCACTTCACCCCTTCATCCATTATTTCTATCTCTCCCTCTCATTCTCTAGCAATTTCTCAAAATCCCATGAGAGCTCCAACATCCAAACTCTCTGCCAAATAGTAAGTGTGGCGCACCTTCACATCTCCCATCTCAACCTTCCAATACCTATCAACCTCCATCAAAAGTGAAGGCAAGGAGTTAAGGAGGCTAAGGGATCAAGGAGGAGTGCAATAGGTGGGTGAACCACCGTTGATTCTTATTTTAGGGTCATTATCAGTGGGACCCATTTTGATGTATGTGACGTAACCATGAGGGGCCCATAGTGGAGGGGTCCCTCTATCACTCTCTCTCTCTCTCTCTCTCTCTCTCTCTCTCTCTCTCTCTCTCTCTCTCTCTATCTATCTGTCATGATTGGAGTGGGCCCCACAAATATGTGTTATATATAACTGTCCATCAGATGGTGTGGCCCACACCATCCATTGTAGGTGGAGGTCCACACCATCCATTGTTAGGACGGTGGAGATCCCCACACTGGATTGAATGATGTATACTATATTATATTTATATTATATTAATATATATAAAAATATATACACGAATGGTGGGCCACGTCCATGTGGGACCCACCGTGATGCCTGTGTTATGTGCAAAACCCTCCAATGTCCAGAGATGCTAGACGTGGCCAGGCAGGCCGTAAAGTGTGAACTGATGGTGTGGTGTACTGGCGCCAAAAAAATATCAGCATGGTTCAAAACTTTTGGGTGGGCCGCTTGTGCGGACCCCACCTTGATGTGTACATCTAATCCATGCCATTCATTCCATTTCTCGGCCTAATTTAGGCATTAATCTGAAAAATGAAGTTAATCCGAGTATTTGGTGGGTCGTATCTTGGAAAATGGTGGTCTTTACTGTTAAAAGACACCCTGATGTTCCTATATACCAAAATACCTTGGATAATGGGCTTGTTTGGCTTGTCTTGAGCCATAGGAGCTGGTGGACGTGGTGGATTCTACTTATGCAGGCCCCACCTAGGAAAAACTGTAGATTTATAACAAAAAATACAGGGATAGAAGGCGTTACCGTAGAAGCTAGAGGACGCGCAGCAGCGTCCTGCTGCACTACTGACAGACGGACAAGCAGGGACCCACGGTCCCAACTGTGGGTCCCACCATGATGTGTGTTGATCATCAACACCGTGCATTTGTTGGGTCCCCTTTGACCAGTGGGCCACCCCAGAAATCAGCTGTATGTAGGAATCAGGTGGCCCACATGGTAGGAAATAGTGGGATTGAATGTCTTCCATTGAAACCCATTTGGGTTGTCACGGAAAATTTGGATGATTACGAAATTTATTTTTCCTATTCATCCAGGTTTGCATGACTTTATCAACTGATTGGATAGCAGATAAACGTTATGGTGGGCCCCATGTGGGACCAACTAATGTAAGTGTTTTAACCCACACCGTCCATGGGAGTGGGACTGCTGGTGTACCTCACTCTAGCTATATAACTGCTGTATTGGTATCACCAAACTCTATGGATCCCACCTACTTAATCCATGCCATTCATTTATGGGACCCACCATGATGCATGTGTTGCATCCAAGCTGTCCAACCATTTTGAAAGCTCATTTTATGGCATGAGCTAAAGAATGAGTCGGATCTATAGTTTAAGTAGACCCCACCATTTAAAATAGTAGGGATAGTGACATTCACCGTTCAAACTTCTTAAGGGCCACGGTAGTTCCGATCAAGCTGATGTTTCTGCTTTCACTTCATCTATCTCCATGTTAACTTATGAATAGATCGGATCTCAAATAATATATATATATATATATATATATATATATAATGGTGGGCCTTATAAGATTTTAACGATAGAAATCATTGTCACTACTATTATTTGGAGTGCGGTCCAGTTGATATTTTGATATGAATCATTTTATATATATTGATTTCTAAAAATAGATGAGTTAGGTTTGACCTATTTGAACTCGGTCCATTCGACTTGGCTCATTTGATTCGGCCCATTTCATTCAGCCCATTTGAATAGGCCTGATTTGATATACAAGAGGCCCATTAGTGCGGCCCAATGATGCAGCCCACTTGATGTGTATGAGGCCCATGTGCAAGGCCCATCTATGATGTATATTAGGCCAATGTGTAGGGCCCACCTATTGCGTATTTGAATCCCATGAGTTATGGCCCATTGTGATGTATTCAAGGCCTATAGGCAAGGCCCATCATGGTGTATTTTTGGCCCATGTGCGGGACCCACTTGTTTGTATTTTTGGCCCTGTGATAGGGCCCACCCATTTTGCATTTGAAGCCCATATGATGAGGTCCGACTTAATGTGCCAAGGCCTGCTATGATTCATTTGAGGCCCTTTGTTACGGTCCATGTAATGAAGTTCATTGTGATGCACAAGAGGCCCATGAGATGTGGCCCATCGCGATGTGAAAGGCCCATGTGATGTGCCCCACTAGATGTATATGAGGCCCATGTTTGATGCCCAATATGATGTATACTTGGCCCATATGTTGGGGCCCGATGTGACGTATTTATGGCCCTTATGTGAGGCCACAAGCCCACTATATGTTTAGCCCCGTGTGGGCTACTCCTTGGGAGCAGTGATGGTTAAATGTCCACATTGTGACCTTCCCTTAGGCCTAGTTAGGCCCATTCTCATCATTCTCTAGCGGATTAACCCAAACGAATAGGCCCCATTGATATTGCTTGGACTATCATCGGTCATCCATCTATGAACCCCGCCTTGAGGTCGATTCTAATTGACATGGCTGATTTGGTGATTCTGATTATCGAGGCTGACTCCAATTATCGAGGCCGGATATCAAGGCTGATTGTCGAGGCCCATTGTGATGTATATGTGGCCCGTATTTGAGGCCCATTCTGATGAGCATTCGGCCTCGGCTTGATGCATTTGAGGCTTATGTAATGTATGTGAGGCCCATGTGATGAGGCCCATTGTGGTGCATTTGAGGGTCAGGCAATGGAGCCTATTGTGTTATATATTGGGCCCATGTGAGAGGCCCATTGTGAGGTATATTAAACTCTTGAGTGAGGCCCATCGTGTTGTATATTAGGCCCTTGTGTGAGGCCATGGGTCCACTATATGTTAGGCTCTATGCAGGCCATTCCTTAGAAGCAATGTTGGTTAAATGTCGTCATTGTCGAGGCCGATTATTGATGCGGTTATTGATACTGATTATGAGTATGTGACAGCATTACATCATGATACATGCCCATACGCATCATCTGTATGTTTGTTATGAGATGTGGTTGACCATTGCATATGTCATTGGACAGGTTATTATGAGACTCCCTGATAGGTGGAGATTGTCTCACATGAGCACACAGTATGTGCAAGAGTAATGCATAATTAGATTGTATGACTCATGCATCTAGCATTGTGTGTTGTGACTACTATACTCTCTATCGACATCAAGGCTGTAGCCTCCATAGGCATATCATAAAAGGCTAGATAGGACACCAAAAATATGTTATTAGCATCGGGCTGCCATAAATGGCCCTAGGTGAAAATCCCTAAACCTTCTTAGTACCAGAGGATGCCCCAACGTCGAGACTGATTGGATATATATATATATGTGTATGAGGGCTGTATACTAGTAGGCTGCATCTCCCACTGTGTCATGGTCGGTTGGGAGGAGGTGTGGCCTTACCCGCCTGAGGGAGTATGCATAACTAGGCTGAGTTTAACCAGCTCGTGAATGGGTTAGCTATTGACGTGCCGGGTAGATATTGGCTGAATACAGGCCAAGAAAATAGTGAGGTCTTTTCTACTTACCTAGTTGTGCGCTTGATGGGGCGACAAGCTGGCGTAGTGTACTAGACCCCAATGATGATCCCCGAGATGAATAGTACTGATATGTGGACTTATTAGGTATGAGTTGCATACTCATTCATTCACTATCTACTCAGGATGGTAGTGCGCAACTATTTGTTATGTGTGCTTCGTAATGGCTAAGATTTCAGTTGGGGCGCGCAACTAACCTGAGTTCAGGAGTTTACCACATTAAGTCTGACTCTCTAAATTTAGGTATGGGACTAGTTTAGATAGAAGTCCCTTGTGATGGACCCCATAGCCTGTGATACTATGTACTATCATCCCGACTTCACATTCGAACATGGTCATTTCATTTACACTACATATTGCATATTGCATTACATCCTCGGCATATGGCGGTTGCTATGTTTCTGTATCATGTGACTTAGATGAGACTGATGGTATTCGTTAGCTCTTCTGAATTGCATATTGCATTGTATACTCGACATCTGATATTTGATTCTTTATGATTCCTCATTTGCATGGCTTATCTGTATTACATATTCTGATATTGATTGACTTTTGCACCTGTCAGTATGTTCGTTTACTCTGATATCGTATGATTCATGTTCTTACCAGTATTTCCGATATTGTATGATTATGGCATTATATTAGATAGTTTGTACTTACCTTGTGCACACTCTTACACCACCTTCTAAGCTTTCTATAGGCTTATGCATGATAGATGCGTGCAGGAAATGTTAGGTCGCAGTAGCTTGGAGCTTGGAGCATGTACCTGACTTATGGGGGTTTGATTTTGATATATGTATTTCCCTTTCAGCATTATACTCAAATGTTTACATTAGTGGATATATGATGATGATGTTACCTTGGTGATTTGGGTATACTTGTGATTATGTTTATTATGAGATAAAAGTAAGTTGAAAAATCCTCCTTGTAGAATCCCAGGATTGGAACCTGGCATATGGCCGCTGGGAGCCGAGAATGGGGTATTATGGAGGCTGTCGGCACCAGATTCAGTGATCAGGGTTCCTGTGAATCCAATTTCTGGGTTTGGAGCATGACAGAAGTTGGTATCAGAGCATAACTTAAGAATACCTGAAGATAACATCACATATCTACTGATAGCTACCCTACACTCTATGATTGTTAAGAACTTAAATAATTAGATCCCTAAGTTCGAATAACTTAGAAACTTACCTGATATAGCTCCATATCATGTGTGCATTTGAGAGTGTTTAAGGATAATAAGCACCTTTATTTCTCCCTATAGGACATGCCACTAAGGAGAGCAACGCGAGTGACTCCCGCTTTACCACCTACGACTCCCGTTCCACCCCGAGAGATCCCTACTCCCCAGCCTAAGGATGTCGTTCCTCCACCTGAGACTGATGTCAATCCGACCGTACTTGTGAGTGCCTCCCAATCACAGGAGATGTTGTAGGCTATGACGGCTGCGCTTCAGGGACAGGGCAAGCGCCATGTTGTTTCGCTAGCCCAAGCAGAGCAGGAGTGCGAGAGCGCCCTTCTTCAAGAGTTCAGACAACTCGATCCTCCGCATTTCCAGGGCGAGCCAGATCCGATAGCAACTGAGAGGTGGCACTCTGATGTAGAGAAGGTTTTTGATACAATGGCCTGTACGACTTAACAGTGGGTCCGGTTAGCTATATTTCTTCTCCAAGGTGAAGCTAAGCACTAGTGTACTTTCATTACCTGTGTTATAAGGCCTAATTTTGTCTAGACATGGGAAGATTTTATAGACTGATTCGACCAGCAGTATTTTCCCAACTACTCTCGTCGGCAGCGAGCGTTAGAGTTTGAGACCTTAATACAGGGAGACATGTCTGTGGCGCAGTATACGGCTCATTTTACAGCGCTGTCCAGATTTGCGCCATATTTGGTTAATCATGAGGAGAGGAAGGCTCACCATTTCGAGAACGGCTTACGTTATGGTCTCCGAGGTCATGTTGTTGGGCATGAGGTCCCAACTTTTGAGAATGTAGTATGGAGGACCCAGATTTATGAGGATGAGTGGGTCAGTTAGAAGAGGGATCACAACTAAAGAAGAGACCAAAAGAAGCAAGCCCCCTTTGGAAACTCCCAGCAGCAGCAGCGTCGATAGCCGCAGAGGCACAGGAATCACCCAGTCATCTAAGCATTGGCAGCACCCCTAACACTACCTCTGAGGTAGTTCACCGATGTCTGTCATGGGTGCAACGAGGTAAGACACCGTTGGAGGGAGTGTCCCCACCTTCAGCACCGGCAGTAGTGAAACAACTCCTACCATCGGGACCCCAGCAGCAACCGCAGTAGCGACAACCACAAAGAAGATACACACCTCCCTAGTAGGCATAGGACAGACTTTATGCAGCCCAGCAAGACCTCAGCCATCAGAAGGAGTGGCTAATGATTCACGCAACCAGTTCTTAGGACTATCATGTTGGAGTAATCGTTGATAAAATTCTAAGGCTGCAAGGTATCATAGTTTTAATCGTTTCTGATCCAGAATCTGAAGTTCAGTAGGGGTTATTATAGCGTTGATGAGGTGCCTTGGGAGTGTGAAGTTAAGATTAGGGAGCAATATTCTCATCCCTTTGTAAACCGATTGTTCCTTGACATATATATATATATATATATATATATATATATATATATATATATATATATATATATATATATATATATATATATATATATATATATATATATATATATATATATATATATATATGATAATGTCATGTTTCCTCTTCCTTATAAGTTATGTTTAGCTGCAATGATTATGTAAATTTTGAGGATGAAATTTTTATTTAGAGGGGAGAGTTGTAAGGCCCGTATCCTAGTCCGTGCCGTTTTGTAGGCTTCCGCTGTCCTCTCAGTCGAATTTCAGTAACCCTCGATCTGTATTTGACGTTTGCACGTGATCCTAAGTCAAGGCCTGCATACCGAAGTTGGCTCAACCCGAAACTTGTACCTTAACGACCGCACAGTCGCCGCATTCCAAAGCCATGACTCGTGCACCGAACTGATACCCAGGCTAGAAGATGTGAGCCCGTGTTCATTTTGAGGAAAACGTCGCGTGTTGTGAATTTTGAAGGAATCTCTATAACATGTCCCATCAATCAATTAATCAATACACCTCATACCTCAAGTACAAGCTCCATCCCTCCTTTTTTCATAAGTCAACTCTCTCTCTCCCCTACCCATCCCTCTTTTACAAAATTTCAAACACACCCATGCTTCCTCATCTCCTTTCCTTACAACCACCACTCCACCCATCCCTTCATCCATTATTTCTATCTCTCCCTCTCATTCTCTAGCAATTTCTTAAAATCCCATGAGAGCTCCAACATTCAAGCTCTCTCCCAAATAGTAAGTGTTGCCCACCTTCACATCTCCCATCTCAACCTTTCAATACACATCAACCTCCATTAAAAGTGAAGGCAAGGAGTTAAGGAGGCTAAGGGATCAAGGAGGAGTGCAATAGGTGGGTGATCCACCATTGATTCTTATTTTAGGGCTCACTTATTGGTGGGACCCATTTTGATGTACGTGACATAACCATGAGGAGCCCATAGTGGCGGGGTCCCTCTATCACCATCTCTCTCTCTCTATCTGTCATTATTAGAGTGGGCCCCACAAATATGTGTTATATATAACTATACATCAGAAGGTGTGGCCCATATCATCCATTATAGGTGGAGGTCCACACCATCCATTGTTGGGACGGTGGAGATCCCCACAGTGGACTGAATGATGTATACTATATTATATTTATATTATATTAATATATATATACTGCATGGTGGGCCACGTCCATGTGGGACCCACTGTGATGTCTGTATTGTCCGTAAAACTATCCAGTGTCCAGAGACGCTGGATGTGGCCAGGAAGGCCATGAAGTGTGAACTGATGATGTGGTGTACTGGCAACACAAAAATATCAACTTGGTTCAAAACTTTTGGGTGGGTCGTTCATGCAAACCCCACCTTGATGTGTATATCTAATCCACACCATTCATTTCATTTCTCAGCCCAATTTAGGCGTTGAGCTGAAAAATGAAGTTAATCCGAGTATCTGGTGGGCCGTATCTTGGAAAATGGTGGTCTTTACCGTTAAAAGCCACCCTGATGTTCCTATACACCAAAATACTTTAGATATTGGGCTTGTTTGGCTTGTCTTGAGCCATAGGAGCTAGTGGATGGGGTGGATTCTGCTTATGCGAGCCCCACCTACAAAAAATCATAGATTTATAAAAAAATACAAGGGCAGTAGGCACTCCCGCTGACGCCAGAGGATGTGCAGCAGCGTCCTGCTGCGTTAATGATGGATGGACAGGCAAGGACCCATGGTCCCAGCCGTGGGCCCCACCATGATGTGTGTTGGTCATTAACACCATACATTTGTTGGGTCCCCTCTGACCAGTGGACCACCTAAAAATTAGCTGTATATGGGACTTAGGTGGCCCACACAACATGAAACTGTGGGATTGAATCTCTGCCATTGAAACCCATTTGGGTTGTCACAGAAGTTTTGGATAATTACGAAATTTATTTTTCCTATTCATCCAAGTTTGCATGACCTTACCAACTGATTGGATGGCAGATAAATGTTATAGTGGGCCCCACGTGGGACCAACTGATGTAAGTGTTTTAACCCACACCGTCAATGGGAGTGGGACGGCTGGTGTACCTCACTCCAGCTATATAGCTGCTGTAGTGGCGTCACCAAACTCTGTGGATCCCACCTATTTCACCCTTGTTGTTCATTTATGGGACCCACCATGATGCATGTGTTGCATCCAAGCTGTCCAACCATTTTGAAAGCTCATTTTATGGCATGAGCTAAAGAATGAGTCGGATCTATAGTTCAAGTAGACCCCACTATTTAAAATAATAGGGATAGTGACATTCACCGTTCAAACTTCTTAAGGGCCACGTTAGTTTCGATCAAGCTGATGTTTCTTCTTTCACTTCATCTATCTCCATGTTAACTTATGAATAGATCGGATCCCAAATAAAATATATATAACGGTGGGCCCTGTAAGAATTTAACGGTGGAAATCATTGTCACTCCTATTATTTAGAGTGCAGTCTAGTTAATATTTTGATATGAATCATTTTATATATATTGATTTCTAAAAATAGATGAGTTAGGTTCGGCCTGTTTGAACTCGGCCCATTTGACTAGGCCCATCCAACTCGGCCCATTCGACTTGGCCCATTTGATTCAGCCCATTTGATTAGCCCCGATTTGATATACAAGGGGCCTATTATGCGGCCCATTGATGCAGCCCACCTGATGTGTATGAGGCCCATTTGTAGGGCCCATCTGTGATGTATATTAAGCCCATGTGTAGGGCCCACCTATTGCATATTTGAATCCCATGAGTTGTGGCCCATTGTGATGTATTCGAGGCCTATGGACAAGGACCATCATGGTGTATTTTTGGCCCATGTGTGGGACTGAGCTGTTTGTATTTTTGGCCCATGTGATGGGGCCCACCCATTTTACATTTGAAGCCCCATATGATGAGGTCTAACTTGATGTGTCAAGGCCCGCTATGATTCATTTGAGGCCCTTTGTTACGGCCCATGTAATGAAGTCCATTGTGATGCATAAGGGGCCCATGAGATGCGGCCCATCGCGATGTGAAAGGCCCATGCGATGTGTCCCACTAGATGTATATGAGGCCTATTGTCGAGGCCTATTATCGAGGCCGGATATCGAGGCTGATTGCCGAGGCCCATTGTGATGTATATGTGGCTCGTATTTGAAGCCCATTCTGATGAGCATTCGGCCTCGACTTGATGCATTTGAGGCTTATGTAATGTATGTGAGGCCCATGTGATGAGGCCCATTGTGGTGCATTTAAGGGTCAGGCGATAGAGCCTGTTGTGTTGTATAATGGGCCCATGTGAGAGGCCCATCGTGAGGTATATTAAACTCGTGTAAGGCCTATGGTGTTGTATATTAGGCCTTTGTGTGAGGCCATGGGTCCACTATATGTTAGGCTCTATGTGGATTATTCCTTGGAAGCAATGTTAGTTAAATGTCCACATTGTCGAGGCTTATTATCGATGCCGGTTATTGATATCGATTATGAGTATGTGACAGCATAGCATCATGATACATGCCCATACGCGTCATCTACATGTTTATTATGATATATGGTTGACCATTACATATGTCATTGAGAAAGTTCTTATGAGACTCCCTGATAGGCGGAGATGCCTCACATGAGTGCACGATATGCGCAGGATTAATGCATGACTGGATTGTATGACTCATGCATTTGGCATTGTGTGTTGTGACTACTATAAGCCCTAGCGACATCAGGGTTGTAGCCTCCACAGGCATATCGTGGATGGTCAGATGGGACACTGAAAATATGTTATTAGCATCGGGTTGTCATAGATGGCCCTAGGTGAAAATCCCTAAACCCTCTTGGTACCAGAGGACACCCCAACGTCGAGAACGAATATATATATATATATATATATATATATATATATATATATATATATATATATATATATATGAGCGCATGAGGGCCATATACCAGTAGGTCGCATCTCCCATTGTGTTGTGGTTGGTTAGGAGACGGTGTGGCCTTACTCGCCTAAGGGAGTAGGCATAGCTAGGATAAGTTTGACCAGCTCGTGAATCGGTCTGCTATCTATATTCCAGGTAGATATTGGCTGACTACTGGCCAGGTAGATAGTGAGGTCTTTTCCACTAACCCAATTATCCCCTTGATGGGGCCGCAAGCTGGTGTAGAGTGTACTAGACCCCGGTGATGATCCTAGAGATGAACAGTACTGATATGTGGACTTATTGGGTGAGAGTTGCATACTCATTCATTCATTCATTCACTATCCACTAGAGATGGTGGTGTGCAACTATTTGTTACATGTACCTTCGCAATGGCCAGGATTTCAGTTGGTATCAAAGACTAATAGCTTATTTATTTGGATTTAATTCCTGAGCTAACCGATCTGAGCTTTTAAGATGTTAAATTATGATAGCTTTTCTATAACTAAGCCTCCACCTTTTGATGGCTCTAATTATGCTTATTGGAAAGCCAGAATGAGAATATTCTTGAGGTCACTTGATGAGAATGTGTGGCAAGTCACAATAACTAAATGGTCTCCACCTACTATTGAAGTTCTAGGCCTTGATGGTACTAAATCTCCAAGGGTTGCTCCCTATAGCACTTGGACCACTCTTCAGAGAACTGAGAGTAGTGCTAATGCTAAGGCTTTAAATGCAATTACTTGCACACTATCACCCGATGAATTTAAAAGAATTATATCATATAATACCGCAAAAAAAGCCTGGGATATCTTAGAAATGACACACGAGGGTACGACTACTGTCAAGAAATCTAAACTACAAATCCTCACCACTAGGTTTGAGGAAATACGTATGGAAGAAAGTGAAACATTCATGGACTTCTATACTAAGTTGAATTACATAGTCAACTCTATGTGAGGTCTTGGAGATAGCATCCCAAAAAGCAAAGTCTCTGCAAAGATACTACACTCACTACTTGAAATGTTCAATTCAAAAGCCACGGCCATTCAGGAACTTTGTGATATAGACCATATGCAGGTTGAAGAACTAGTTGGTTCTTTACAAACCTACGAGTTAAACTTTAAAGCTTCGAAAGGTAAATCTATCACCCTTAAGTCTTCTAAAAGCATGTCTCATGAAAATAACAATTCTAATTTAGAAAATTCTGAAGATGATATGGCCCTTTTAGCTAAAAAGTTTTACAAGATTTTCAAAAGTAAAAAGAGGGTCGATGTTCAAAACCTACTGAAAAGAAAAGATCAAGATAAAAAATTAAAAATCTTTAAAAGACAGCCAATGCTACAACTGTCATGAATATAGGCATCTAGCGAACAAATGTCCTAAAAAGGACAAACCTAAATAATAAGGTATGTTGTCTACATGGGATGAATCTTCCTGGTCTGAAGCCTTTTTTGAGTCAGAAGATTCTGAAACTAAGTCGGGTAATAATGTTAAAGCCTTAATGACTCTAGCCAAGTTCACTTTCTTAAATAATGATACAACCAGTGAAAAAAATCTTGAAAGTGATCATGAGAATGAAGAAGATCTTCAGGATGCTTATGATGCCCTATATAGGGAAAGTTGTAAAATAGTTGTTAAATTAAAACTACAAAAAGAAAAGTTTTTAAAATTGAAAGAGAATTTTGATAATCTGGTTTTGAAAAAATCACACGTTTCGGATTGCTTTGAAAAAACTAAGTGTGATTTAGATTTTAAAATGTCCCAAGTTGAAAACTTAAAATCTGAAAATGAAAACCTAAAACTAGAAGTCTCTTCAATTTTGAGTTTGAAGGACACATGGAGGTATGCCTAAGGTAACTCTAAATTAGAAAAACTCCTATCTTGATCCAGAAAATGTGGTGATCGATTTGGATTAGGCTATGATAAAAATATTCCTCCCAAATATAAGAATACTCTACCTAAATTTGTTAACGGAGAGTCTTCTAACTCAAAAGGGAAAAGTCTGAATCAAAATATTTCTAAAATGACTAAAACTTTTCAATCCTTAAATCCTAAATAGAGCCATATCAACTATAAAAATCAAAATCGTAATCCTTTAACTGAGAAAATTGTAGACTTGCTTAAGGAGTTCTTAAAATCTAACTCAGTGGGTAGGACATATAACAATTATAATCAGAAGAAGACCAACTATGCTCCTAAACCCAAAACTGTAATGAAATGGGTCCTTAAGGTTACTTGTTTGGTTACCCACACTACATTCAAAGCCATGAGCCATTCAAAGTGGTACCTGGATAGTGGTTGCTCCAGACATATGATAGATAGCAAAAGTCTGTTCACTAGTCTTAAAGACATAACTGATGGTTCAGTCACATTCGGTGATGGTAGCAACTGTAAAATTGTTGGTCAAAGTACGGTTCAACTCCCTAACCTCCCTCTATTTGAGAATGTTTTATATGTTGAAGGTTTAAAACATAATTTATTAAGCATTTCTCAAATTTACGATAATAATCACAGTGTAAAATTTTCAAATCAAAAGTGTGAAAATTAAATAAGAATGGTTCTGTAATATTAACTGGTCACAGAACTTCTGAGAACTACTATATAGTTAGTGACTCAAACTCATCTAAGCTATCGTGTTACATGGTCCATACCGATGAGACCGAACTATGGCATAAGTACCTAGGACATGTACACTATCACAACTTGTATAGATTGAGCAAAAGTGATTTGGTAAGAGGTCTGCCTAAAATAAAGAAAGTAGATAAGATATGTGGTGAGTGCCAGATTGGTAAACAAACCAGGAGTGTTTAAAAAAAGATAAACTTCAATGTCACATCTAAATCACTCGAGCTTCTCCACATGGATCTCATTAGACCAACTAAAACGGAGAGTCGAGGTGACAAGAAGTATATTCTGGTCATTGTAGATGACTTTACCAGGTATACTTGGGTAGTCTTCTTAGGAGAGAAATTTGAAACTCTCGATGAAGTAAAAAAGATACTTAAACGTATTTAAAATGAAAAAAAGTTACAAATCACTAAGATCTATAGTGATCATGGTTTTAAGTTTAAAAATAGCAGTTTTGAAAAATTTTGTAGTGACCAAGGAATATCACATGAATATTCTGCTCCCAAAACACCACAACAAAATGGGGTAGTGGAAAGGAAAAATAGGGTGCTTCAATAAATGAAAAATGTAATGTTAAATAGTATGAAGCTTCTTAAAAATCTCTAGGCTAAAGCCGTAAATACTGCTTGTTATATAATTAACCATGTTTATATTAAAAAATTAAATAATAAAATGGCTTATGAGATGTGGTTTGATAAAAAGCCTTTTGTCAAATACTTTCGAGTTTTTGGCAGTAAATGTTATATGTTACATGACCGAGAACATCTGGGTAAATTTGACACCAAAAGTGATGAAGGGATATTTTTAGGGTATGCTCTGAATAGTCTAGCATATTAGGTACTTAACAAGAGAACCGGTGTAATACAAGAATCTATTGATGTGGTCATTAATGATCATTTGAATATACTTATCTCAAGTTCAGAAGATGATGAAGTTCTTCTAATTGATAAACCAGACTCTTCATCTAATCGAAACAACATTGAACTACGAACAAATAAAGATCATCCTACTAATCAAATCCTTGGAAATCCCCTTACTAGTGTACACACTCGTAAACAATTAGAATATATGTGTAACTACATGTGCTTTACATCTCAGATGGAACCGACTAACGTAAAAGAAGCCCTTACTGATGAAAACTGGATTGTAGCTATATAAGAAGAGCTCAATCAGTTTTTAAGAAATGAAGTTTGGTATTTAGTTCTGAGACCAACTGATAAACATATTATCGAAACAAAATGAATTTTTTAAGAATAAGTCTGATGAACTTGCTAACATAATTAGAAACAAGGTTAGGCTGGTTGTATAAGGATATATCCAAATTGAAGGTATTGATTCTGATGAAACCTTTGCCCCAGTAGCTCGTCTTGAATCAATTAGACTATTTATATCCATTGCGTATTTTAAAAAATTCAAAATATATCAAATGAATGTTAAGAGTGCATTTTTAAATGGTGATTTGCATGAAGAAGTATACATTGAACAACTAAAGGGTTTTGAAGACCCTAAGCATGCTAATCATGTTTATTGCCTAAAAAGGACACTCTATGGTTTAAAAAAGACTCCCAGGGATGGTACGAGAAATTAACTAAATTCTTGTTAAGTCATGAGTTTGTTATGTGGAGTGTAGATAAAACATTATTTATTAAGAAACATAATGATCATATTTTAATATTGCAAATCCATGTTGATGAAATTATCTATGGATCTACCTGTGCTAACATGACTGTTAAGTTTGCAGATCTTCTGAAGTCCAAATTCGAAATGAGCATGTTTGGATAACTAAATTATTTCCTAGGGTTACAAGTCAAACAACTTCCTAATGGATTCTTCATCTCTCAAACCAAATATGCTCTGAACTTAGTTAAAAGGTTCAAATTTGAGAGTGGAAAAATTTTTGATACTCTAATGAGTACCACTCTGAAACTCTCTAAGGATTCAATAGGTAAGAGTGTGGATCCTAAGTTGTATCATAGTATGATAGGAAGTTTACTTTATTTAACTACAAGTTGACTTGATGTTACTTTTAGTGTTGAAATTTGTGCCAAATATCAATCAGACCCTAAAGAGTCCCACTTGGTTACCGTTAAGCATATTTTGTGATATGTCTCTAGTTTAGGTAATCTTGGTCTCTGGTATCCACATGATACTAGTGTGCAATTAGTTGGTTACACGGATGTTGATTGAGCCGGTAACATTGATGATCGTAAATCAACTAGCGGTGGTTATTTTTATGCCGGGAATCGTCTAGCTTCCTGGTTAAGTAAGAAATAAAGTTTCGTATCGCTCTCCACTACTGAAGCTGAATATATTGCTACAGGTAATGCATGCACTCAGCTAGTATGGATGAAGAGAATGTTAAGCGATTACGGAATTGCATAAGAATCTATGATGTTATATTGTGATAACTCAAGCGTAATTAATATTTCTAAAAATCCTATTCAGCATTTAAAAACTAAGCACATTGACATTAAGTATCATTATATTTTTGAATTAGTGGAAGAAAAGATAATTTCATTAGAATATATTCAGACTGAGAATCAACTAGCTGATATATTTATAAAATCGCTCGATAAAAATCGATTTGTAAAATTGAAATTTGATCTTGGTATGTGCAATATGAATTGATGATTTATGCTCATTTATATCATAATGTATGTATATATTATTTTGTATTTTTTAAATTTAAATATATGCAAAATTGCACGATCAGTCATAAAACTCATGAAATGGGTTTTTATTTGGGCAAAATGTCACTTTTTTCATTTCTTTCTTCTTCTCCATCAAGCCCAACTATGACCGGTTGAACCCATCTCTCGATTACTCTTCTGTTAGTGCTTCATTTTTTATTTTCTTGTGAATTTAAGTTCTTTGATCATCCTTAATCTTGATTTTGCTTCTTGTTTCAAGATTTATGATGGTTTGAAAGGGTTATTTCCTTAAAATCTAATTTGTTTGGAATCCTTTCATTTCTTTTTGAAATCTTTCGTTTCTTTTTTTTCTTGTTGCAATGGAAGGAAGAAATATGAAGAGAACTACTCATGGTCCCTCTTCATCCCATTCTGCACCCATTACCATGCGTCACCTTCGGCCTCCCGAAGAGGATCCCAAGTATGTGCAAAATTTCCATCTTAAAAATGTTATTGTTGAGTGTGTTGTCATTGTTGATCATCTTGAGCACTTCAACATTATCCCTCTCCTTCAAGCAATAGGTTGGGAAAGCATAATATCTTGAGGTGGTCCTGCATACCGATCCATTGTGCAGGCCATGTACGCTTGCATTACTGAGTTCTCTCTAGAAGATTTGACATTTACTATCTTAACTAGAGAAGGTCCAATTGAGGTAGACTGTCATTTAATTTCAGCAATCATGAATATACCTACTATTGATGACGGCATACTCATGTCTACTTTACAATCTAGACCTTCTTAAAATGTTAAACAATTGATTACAAGAGTTCTTTATAATATGAATGCAGAATCGAATGGTGGTACTATGCTCAGTTCCAAATATATGTTGCCCAGATACAGGGTCTTGCATCGGATTTTTATTTCGAATGTCTATCCTCGCTCAGGTAACAAGACTAAGCTGGCCTCTTTTATGGCCCACATTATGCATTCAGTTGTATCTGGCATTCATATCTATCTTCCTTCTCTTATCTGTCATCATATTATTTAGTTTCATCTCTATGCTTGTCATAGCGATATTCCATTCACTTATCTTATGACTGCCTTAGCTAATCATGCTTTGGTAGTTATGCCTGTCAAAGAAGTTTATATTAATCTTCGTCCATTTAACAATTCTAATATCAACAAGATGAACCTGGACTTGTCACCTAGTCAAGTTGATGGGAATGATAGAGGAGATGAAAAAGCTGATGCTTTACCTCAAGAAGATGTTAATATGGATGATTTATTTGATGAACTTGAATCAGATTCTGAAGCTGACCCTGCTTATCAGCCTTCTGATTTCGATAAGAGGTTGCGTAATCTTGAGGAACAGGTAGCTCAGATTCGTGTAACCTAAGATTCTCAATTTTCTTATATGCGCAAACATATGAGGCATATTAATAAGGGTTTACATCAAATTGATCCATCTATTCCTGCACCCTCTTCAGGATCTAATTAGTTTTGTTTTAATTTGATGGTATTTATAATAACTTTATTCTAACTCTTTTCCCTATGACTGATTGGATAATTTTGTTTAAACTCTTATCTATTCAGTTCAGATACTCTATTTATTTGATTTGGAGGAGTAGTTATTAATTCTACATGCTCTCTTATTCTCTGCATTTATCCTTATTCACTTCCTTTGTCATGTTGCGACAAAAAGGGGGAGATATTGTATTATTAAAGATATGTGAAGAGGATATGATATGATGAAATGTGGCTAATATTTTTTATTTTTTTTGCAGAGAGTAGTAGATTAAGGGGGAGAGTTGATTATTATACATGATATCTATTAGGGATCATATCGTACATGTGTATACATGTTAGTACAACATGTTTGTGCAATGTGTTGTTTGAATATCTACTACATATTGTAATTTTAGTTTTGTCACAAACTTGACAAAGGGGGAGATTGAAAGTGCTATGTTAATAAACCCTAATTATTGTCAAATTTTGGTGTGACAAACCAATTCAAGTTTGTATCTTAATTTGTATCAAGCTTGTACATCTGTTCACATTGAATCTTCGACATTCATTCTGTTCGTGCTGAATCTATCTTGCCGATATCTATGACGAACTTACTGAGATCTTCAAATTGGAAAAAAGTGAAGACTTTCATATATTGAGTGAAGACAGAGTTTTCAAGAGCATTGCGGTGAAATAGCGGTGAAGACCACTTGAGTTAAAGCAGGAATATGCCAATATGTCCTAGAGGAGGGCGAATAGGATTTTTTAAAGATTTATGAGTTATATTAAAAATCTTATCACTCTAATCCTAGAAGGTATGCAATTTTCAGGATTACTCAAATGTAACTCTACTTGCTTCTAAGCCCAATAGAGGATCCAATCACAAAACTATTCAATTTAATAAGCATGAGGCAGTTATAATCTATGATGGATGTAACTGTGTGTGTGAAGTGTGAGCAGATATAAACGTAATTAACATAATCACAAAAATGTTCAAGCACAAGAATCAATCACAGACACAGTCATTTTTATAGTGGTTCGACTACTTGTCTACTCCACTCCTGGCTGCCACACTCAACCCTTGAGTGTACCGAATTTCACTAAGGAGGTTTCCCATGGTTCACCTCAAACCTAAGGTTTTAAATCGGTTCACCTTCAATCTTTGCAACCTACATAGAGGCTAACTGTTTATGCTCTCACGAGCAAGGGTCAACACATAGCACCCGGTTTAGGCACACTGGCCAAGGATCTTATCTTAAGACCCTAACAAAGGTTTTACACGATTCACCTCATAACCCAGAGTTTTACTGGTTCACTCCTAACCAGATATTTATGCCCACATAGAGCAAGGGTCTACACAATGCACCCACATGTACACTCCTGTCGGAGGCCTCCTTTGAGGACTTCAAAGGGTGAGTAACACCTACGACCCAATCCTAGAAAGGAATGATCACAAGTGTCCTCTGGACTCTAAGTACTTACAGATAAGTTGATGAGTCCCTTTTAGCACAGTGATGAAGATCTCCTTCTTGTTGATGAAGAGTCTTCAGCTCCCTTGATCCACAACACAAAAGATGTACCAATACTAGGCTTCAAGTCAGGTTAAGGTTATGATGGAATTCCACTCTCTAAAGATTTTCCTATTAGGAAGATAGAGTGATTCCAATCATCTATACATTCAAGGCATCCCAACTTAATGATTTTCCATTAAGGTAGTAGCTGGATGATCCTTGAATGCGAAAGTTCATTCTCTAATCCACTCTATTGAATATCAATGATGAGGGTGGATTGGAGGATGAACTCCCTGAGAGAAAGGGCTTAAGAAAAATGATATGAAGTTTAAAACACTCAGAAGCACTCTCTTCTTTCTCTACCAGCAATAAAGACTAACCTCTCTATATATAGGCAAAAGGTTCCAACGGATATAAAATGGTCACATTTATGACAGAGTTCGATATCATCGAGCAAGAGTCGATATGATCGAACGTGTACT
Source organism: Magnolia kwangsiensis (assembly GCA_037074715.1). NCBI lineage: Eukaryota > Viridiplantae > Streptophyta > Magnoliopsida > Magnoliales > Magnoliaceae > Magnolia > Magnolia kwangsiensis. Next base: position 59,722,027 of record CM073579.1, read on the forward strand.
CTTGATTGTGTTGATGATATGCTCGATGGTACAAACTTCATGTCATTCACTTTTGAAACCTTTTGCCAGCTGATCGATGGGATCGAGACACACATCGATGTTATCAGATTTTAAATTTCGATTCCATCGATAGATGGATCGATCTATCGACAGGTGAAAATAAGAGAAACAAGCCTTAAAGAATTTTAGGTTCTAAAGATATGATCGGGGAACAGCCAATGTCATTGGAATTTGAATGTCGATGATATCGAGACCTTGTTGATAGGATCGATAACTCATATATATTTACCTATAAGCACGCTGGTCAGTTTGTGCCAGATTCGATCCAATCAACCAGGACTCGATGATATCGACATTAGAATATCGATTTCCTCGAATGGCCCCCGATCAACATTTAAAATACCCTGAAATTTATGCTGGAGGAAATATGCGCCTACTATCGATATGATCGAATGACTACCGATATGATCGATATTTGAGTTCAAATTGAATCGGACAGTCATTGATATATCGAAGCTTATAGTAGTTTTCTTTAGAAAAACAGGGACGTCGAAAAACTGTCTGTCGATATTATCACTCCACTTTTAATGGGATCGATATTTGAATATCGATGATATCGATTGAGATTCCAATATATCGATAAATCGTCCAGATGAATGTTTGATTGCTGGACGTTTTTTGTCCTCACTCGATTGTATCGATTGAGATGCCGAGGACATCGATAGAGCAGGTCGATCATATCGAAAGGTGAATCAATATAATCGACAGGGTAAGAAAAACTTGAAGATTTTTCTGTTTGGTAAAAAGTTTTCTTACAATAAAACCCTAAGGTGTTCTACTTAGTTTTAAGGGTTTTAATCACCTGGTGTTTTGGGACATGGGATGTGGGGCTATGAATTACCTGTGGCGAGCTTCCACACATCCAATTGAGGCAGACACTTGATTTGATCTTCCTGTTAGGCGCTGTTGTCTGATTGACTCAACTTACACCGTGATGGACAAACCAGGGCACTTGTAGGTGCACTTTTAATCTCCCCCTTTGTCAATTACGTGAACAAATACCTAAAACACCCTAGGAAAATATCTAGACAGATACATCCTAAATTGTGTGTATATACATTAACACAATTTTATAAATTTTAATCCATTCATGTACACACCCAGTAATTCTAATCCATTCATGTACACACCCAGTAATTTTATAAATTTTATTACACTCCCCCTTGCTTGTTGCGGCTGCTTTGCTCCCCCTATCACCTGCAACACCATTCTAGCAGATATACAATTCCATCCGAGGTGTTTTTGATTTTTCTCCCTCTTTTTATTAGTTATTGACAAAGATATAGTAAGTGATATTGACTGAAGAGTTTAAGCATATGGGAGAACCACAGACAGATAGATGTATATAGATATTCAACAGTGATAAGCATAAATCAACGAAGGTAGGAAGAAAAATAGATGAAGCAATTAGCGTAGTCATTGTATAAGCAATAGGAATGGCAATAAAATAAGAATTGATTTAGCCATATCAACAAAAAGTTTCATTATCCAGGAACATCTATCCCAAAAGAAATATCTGTAAGACCCATATTCTAATCCGTACTGTTCCGTCGCTTCCCGCGATCCTTCTCGTCAAATTTCAACAGTCCACGACCTATAGACAACATTGCGCACGACCATAAGTCGTATCCCATACATTTGAGTCAGCTTAATCCGAGACTTGTATCATTGCGACTGCACAGTCGCCGCGGTTCCAACGCCGCGACTCATGTACCAATCCGATACCCTGACTAAGAGATGTGAGCCAGCGTTTATTTCAAAAATGCTGCGCGTTTACATTCCCAAGAGAATCTCTACAAAGTGTCAAATCAATCACATCAATCAGTCCCATCAATCACCTCTCATGTCAAGTATAAAGCAACCATATTTTCTTTCTCCATAAGTCAAGCAACCACCAAAGTCAACTAACACATCACCTCACCCATCACTCACATCCATCAACCATCACCCCATCACTCCTCCTTACATCCCATCTCTCTCTCTCATTTCTCACCATTCCTAAGCAAGGAGAGAGCACTCCCACGTCCAAGGATTTTCATGAGAAAAGAAGTGATTTTGGTGGCCCACTTCCCACTCCAAAACCTCTCATCTTAGCCATTCATTTCCCATCTCCACCATCAAAGTGAAGCTCAAGGAGACCGGCATCCCATCCGACCAAGAAGATCAAGTGGTGGGTGCCTCCATAGTCTAATTTTCATGTTTTTAAGAAGGGTCAAGTGAGGCCAACCGATCATTGGTTTGGATCTCACTTGGGACCCTAAGATGTGGTCGATGGCCCATCTTGATCATCAAATCATTCCATGATGGGGCCGTTCTCCATGGACCCCATCATGATATTTACTTTCTTACATTAAGAGGTCATATAGACCGTTTATTTTGGATGGAGAGGGATCTCCACCATTGATCTTTTGTTTGAATGACCCATATGCAATGGGACCCTTTGATGTATGATTGGATGATTGAAACGGAGGGCCCATAGTGCCGAGGTCCCTCCATCACGCGTGTCCCACTCTATCTCTCTCTCCCTCTCTTTCCATTTATTTTATTTCTTTGTATGTGATGAAATGGCCGTATAGCCCACTTGGATGGACCCCACCTTGAAGTAAGTATTTTATCCAAGTCATCCATGAGTGGGCCCACCTTATATGCACTGTACCCACACCACCTATTATATGGTGGCCCACCTAGGCAGGGCCCATTTAAAATATTTTTTTAGCCCAAAAGAGTCCAGTGACGTCCAGACATCACTGGAATGAAAAAAAAAAAAAAAAAAGATTGTTTCAAGCTATTGGTATGGGCCACCTATATAGGACCCACCTCGATGTATGTTTCTAATCCATGTCGTCCATCCTCTTTTTCGACTCATTTTAGGCGTTGAATCGAAAAATGAGGTTGATCGGAGTATCCAGTGGGCCATAGCATCGAAAACTGTATCATTACCATTGAAGCCCACCTAGATTTTTCTTACATGCTGAAAACGGTCCAATATTGGTCTTGATATACTCGTCTAGGGCCATGAAAGCTAGTGGATGGAGTGGATCTACCAGATGTGGGTCCCACACCCAAAAAACCTTGGAAAAATGGTTTTTTTTAAAATAAAAAATAAAAACAAGCAGCAGTTGCTGCTATTGCCAGGACACTGGCCTCGCCAGCAGCTGGCGGGCGGGCGGGCGGAGACCGACCCACGGCCCCTGCCGTGGGCCCCACCTTGATGTATATTAGCCATCCACCCTATTGATCTGGTGGGTCCCCTCCTCAAGTGGGCCCCCTCCAAAAATGAGGTGCATCCAAATCTCAGGTGGCCCACACTATGAGAAATAGTGAGATTGGACGTCTACTACTGAAATCCTTTTTAGGCCCCACAGAAGTTTTGAATCAAGCTGAAACTTGTACTTTCTCTTCAACCAGGTCTGCGTGACCTTATCAACGGGTCGGATGGTATACAACATTATGGTGGGCCCCACAGTGACGTATGTGCTTATGCACACCGTCCACGACGTTGACACCCACTGTGATGTTGGTTTTCCACCGTCCGCCCGGACGGTGGAGCCCACTGCTGTAATGTATGTAATATCCACACCGTCCAGGAGACAGTGTGTGAGTGCACGTGTGTGTGTGTGTGTGTGTGCGCGTATGTGTAGATATATATATATATATATATATATATATATATATATATATATATATATATATATGTATATATAATATTATATTACAAATAATATTGTATATATATATTGTATATAAATTATATATTATATTATACATAATATGTTTATGATGGTGGGCCTTCATGTGACCCCCACCATGATGCATGTGTTGCATCTCATCGTCTATCCATTTTGAAAACTCATTTCTTGAGCTAAAAATGAGCCAGATCTATGGTTCAAATGGACCCACTTTTGTATGTATATAGGGCCCATGTTGATCCATTTATGGCCATTCATTTAGGCCCACCTTGGTGCACATCTAAGGCCATGGGATTAAGCCCATTTGGCATATGTAATGCCCATGGGATTAAGCCCATTTGGCATATGTAATGCCCATGGGTTTGGGCCCATTTGACATATACAATGCCCATGGCATCCAGCCCATTTATTCTATATAAGACCCACGGGATTCAAGCCCATTTGATATATATATTATAGCCCATGGGATCAAGCCCATTTGATGTGCATAGGGCGAAAATGGAGTGGCCCATTTGATATATTTAAAGCTCATGTGTGTAGGCCCATCCGATATATTTAAGGTCCAAGTTTTGAGGCCCACTTTGATGTATTTCAAGGCCCATGGATCATGGACCATTACAATGTACATAAGGAGCATTGGTGAGGCCCATTATTGCAGACCATCTGATGAATGAAAGGCCCATGTGATACGGCCTATTTGATATATCTAAGGCCCATGGGTCGAGGCCAACAGAATGTCCTTAGAGTCCATTGCAATGTGTGTTTCCTCGTGGCTCATGTAATGACATTTATGGCGGTCGTGCCTTAGGACCAATGATGGTTTGACGCCCACATTGTAAGTACAATATTGGTTAAATGTTCGCATTGTATCTCTCCCTAGGACCCATTGGTAAGCCCATACTAGTTGTGTATAGGCCGTCTAGACTCATCTGTATTGTTTGAGTAGTCCATTACCTTATAATATGCTTAGTATAATCCCATGACTCATGCCCATAAGCATCATATGTATGCTTGATATGAGTAGTGACTGATCATAGCATACGCCATTGGGTATACAATTTATGGGACCCGTTATAAGACGGAGTGCCCCACATGATCACGTAGTACGCGCTGGATTTCTGCATGATTTGACGACATGATTCATGCCTCTCGCATATGTGTGACTTGATCACTGCACGCCCTAGCGACATCAGGGCCGTGGCTCCACAGGTACATCGTGGATGGCCGTATTGGATACTGAAAATACTTGTTCTAGAACTGTGGGCACTTAGGATGTCCTTGGGTGAAAGTCCCAGAACCTTTTTGGTACAAGGAGATGCTCCAACGTATAGACCGAGTGGATATACGAGCGCCCGAGTGCTGAATACCAGTAGGCCGCGTCTCTCACTGTGTCGTGGTCGGTTGGAAGGGGGTGTGGCCTTATCCACCTGAGTGAGGGGGCTATAAGCTAGGCTGAGTTTGACCAGCTCGTAAATGAGTCTGCTATCGTCGAGCCGGGTAGGCATTGGTATACTATTGATCAGGCGGATAGTGAGGTCTTTTTCTCTTGCTTGACTGCGCAGCTAGGGAGGTGGCAGTCACTGCGAAGTGTATTAGACCCTGGTGATATCCAGAGGGTAACTGTACTGATATATGTACTTGATGAGTACTGACTTGCTTGGATTGCATTTCGCATATGACATTCGGCTATGTACGCCTTGCATTGCATCGGTGTGGCCGATGGCATTCATATCTCTCATCATGCCTTGCATTAGCTAGCCTTGGTATGGTTGATTGTATTCATGGACTTACCGCATACTTTCTTACTACTCTGATACTGTACACTTGACATTTGCCTTGCGCACACACTTACACCACCTTCTAAGCTTTTGTAAGCTTATGCATGACCGTTGCGTGCAGGTAGCGTTGGACAGTACCAGCGTTGAGGTAGGAGCGCGTATCAGACCATTTTGGAGCTTTTGATCATCTTGTATTTCCCTTTCCGCATTGTACTTAAAAAATTTTGATATAGTAGATATGTGGTGATGTTGTTTTGTGACTTGGTTATGCTTGTGGTTATGCTCCATTACAAAAAAAAATTTTCTAAAAATCCTCCTTGTAGGGCCCCAAGATCGGAATCTGGCATTTGATTGTCAGGAGCCGAGAATGGGGCACTACGGAGACTATCGGCACCGGATTCGACAATCAGGATTCATGTGAATCTGATTTTTAGGTCTGGGGCGTGACAGAAGTTGGTATCAGAGCATAACTTGGGAATACCTGAGGATCACATCACATATCTACTATAGATAGGTTTCGGGTCTGAATGACTTAACAATTTTTCCGACATAGACCCTTAATGTATATGCCTTATAGAATTCTCAAGGCTGATAGGCCATCGTTCTTTCCTGTAGGAGACATTATGGCTAGAAGAACGACCCGAGCGAATCCCCCTCCACTACCTGCGACTCCCGCACCACCACCCGCAGCTCCTGCTTTACCACCTGCTACTCCTGCTCCACCACCAGATATTCCTGCCTTTGAGCCTGAGGATGCCACTCATTTACCTGAGACCGGTGCGGATCCGACCGTACCTGTGAGTGCTACTCAGCTGCAGCAGATGTTGCAGGAGATGACCTCCATTCTTCAGGGGCAGAGCAGGCGTCCCATTGTTACACCAGCCGAGGCTGAGTAGGAGTGTGCGAGCCCTCTTCTCAAGAATTTTCGACAGCACGATCCTCCACGTTTTTGGGGTGAGCCAGACCCTACTGCTGCAGAGATATGGTGCTCCAAGGTGGAGAAAATATTCGACACCATGAGATGTACTACCCAGCAGTGAGTCTCATTAGCTGTATTCCTTCTACAGGGTGAGGCTCAGTATTGGTGGGCATCTGTGGCCCGATCGGTAGCAGTTGATTTTAAGTGGACATGGGAGGACTTTATAGACCGGTTTGACCGGAAGTTCTTTTCTGAGCATGTGCGACAGCAGCGCGCATTGGAGTTTGAGACATTGGTCCAGGGAGACATGACAGTGTCCTAGTATGAGGCTCGATTCGTCGCACTATCGAGGTTTACGACGTATCTTGTTGACGATGAAGGGCAGAAGGCCCGCCGTTTTGAGAACGGCTTACGTCCTTCCCTCCGAAGCCGTGTGATCGGACACATGCTTCCGATGTTTGAGCAGATAGTAGAGAGAGCCCTGATATATGAGACAGATTGGGCTAGTGTGCAGAGAGCCCGCGATCAGAGGGGAGATCAGAAGAGGAAGGCACTCTCTAGTAGTTCCCATCAGTAGCATCGTTCACAGCAGCAGCGCACAACCTGCCCAGCATTTCGAGCACCAGCAGTACCCCCAACACCATTTTCGGGACCATTTACATGTACTTGCTTTGGATGCCGTCGGACAGGATATCGTAGACACGAGTGTCCCCTTCCGCAGCGGCAGCAGCAACCGAGGGCACCACATCCACCTCCGCGACAGGCACCACAGCAGCAGCGACCACGGCACCAACCTCCTGTACCTCCCCCACAGCAGCAGAGACGGTAGGTTAGGCCTTCACAGCGACCACAACAGCAGAAAAAACCTCAGAGGGGACCTGCACCTCCCCAACAAGCTCAGGGCAGATTCTATGCCGCCCAGCAGGACCCTCAGTCATCAGGAGGGGTTGTTGAGGGTACTCTTCCTGTTTCTGCATGCATTGCACGTGTATTATTTAACTCTGGTGCATCGCATTCATTTATCGCCGATGATTTCTACCGATTGATCGGTTGGCCGTTGGAGTCTACCCGTGAGGATTTGGTAGTATCGACGCCATTAGGGAAGACCGCAGTGTTAGGCTAATTTTGTGCATCTTGCCCCATTTTGATTAGGGATATCTTCTTGCCTGCCGACCTATTTGCATTGCCGATATCCGATTTTGATGTTATCCTGGGCATGGACTGGCTTACCGAGTACTACGCCATATTAGACTGCTCTGCAAGGACAGTCACGTTCTGCATACCAGGCGTGCCAGAGTTTCAGTTTGTTGTCGAGCCCAGAGGAGGGCAGCTCTCTTGCCTGTTATCATGTGCTGTTGAGGAGTCAGCTGCTTTGAGTATCGACCAGCTGCCTGTTGTTTGTGGTTTTCCCGATGTGTTTCAGGAGATTCTGGGATTACCACCTCGTCGGCATACTGAGTTTCAGATTGATCTTGTGCCTGGTACCGTGCCTATTTCGAAGGCCACATATCGTATGGCACCGTTGGAGTTACGATAACTACAGAAGCAGTTGGACGAGTTGAGGGAGCTAGGCTTTATTCGTCCGAGCAATTCGCCGTGGGGAGCGCCGGTACTCTTTGTGAAGAAGAAGGATGGCTCGTTGAGACTTTGCATAGATTATCGCGAGCTCAACAAGGTCACAATCAAGAACAAGTACCCACTTCCGAGGATCGATGACTTATTTGATCAGCTGCAGGAGGCGTAGTTCTTTTCAAAGATAGACTTGCAGTCCAGTTATCATCAGGTTCGGGTTCGAGATGAGGATATCCCGAAGACAGCCTTCAGGACACGCTACGGTCATTTTGAGTTCCAGGTCATGTCCTTCGGACTGACCAATGCGCCCGCAGTATTCATGCAGTTGATGAATGAGGTCTTCCGTCCGTATCTTGATCAGTTTGTCGTGGTGTTCATCGACGACATTCTGATATACTCGAGGACTCGTGAGGAGCATGAACGGCATCTTGAGATTACATTGCAGACCCTCCGTGCACACCAGCTTCACGCGAAACTGGAGAAGTGCGAGTTCTGGCAAGAGGAGGTGAAGTTCCTCGGCCATGTAGTGACGAGGCAGGGTGTCGTTGTAGACCCCTCGAAGATTGATGTCTTGCGCCAGTGGGACCAGCCCACGAACCCATCCGAGATCCACAGTTTTCTTAGTTTGGTGGGCTACTACCGACGATTTATTGAGGGATTCTCTCGCATTGCAGCCCTGTTGACCAAGTTGACCCGGAAGGGTGCCGAGTTCATTTGGAGTGTCGCTTGTGAGCAGGCATTTATGGAGCTGAAGGATCGCCTCACGTCCGCTCCTGTCCTCACTCTTCCCTCAGGGAGTGATGGATTTGTTGTATTTACTAATGCCTCACGAGTTGGCTTAGGTGTTGTCCTGATGCAGCACGGGAAGTCAGTAGCTTATGCGTCCCGTCAGCTCAAGGTCCATGAGTTGAACTACCTTACGCACGATCTGGAGCTAGCAGCGGTTGTCTTTGCACTGAAAGTGTGGAGACACTATCTTTATGGGGTGAGATTCGAGCTGTTTTTCTATCACAAGAGCTTGAAGTATTTGTTCTCTCAGTCCGAGCTGAACATGAGGTAGAGGCGTTGGATGGAACTCCTGAAGGATTATGATTTTGCTCTTCAGTACCACCCAGGCAAGGCGAACGTGGTGGCGGATGCCCTCAGCCGTCAGTGTAAGACCCGCATCCTAGCCGTACCGTTTCATAGGCCTCTGTGGTCCTACCGGTCAAATTTTCGGTGACCTGCGATCTGTTTTCGGCATTTGCGCGTGATCCTGAGACGTATCCCGTATATCAGAGTTAGCTTGACTCGAGACTTGTACCAGTGCGACCGCACTGTCATCGCGGTTCCTATGCCGCGTCTTGCATGCCGATGAGGTACCCTGGCCAGGAGATGTGGGCCCACGTTCAGTTCGAGAAAAACGCTGCGTGTTGCAAATTCTGAGAAAATCCATCACATCAATCACCTCACTTGTCAAAAGTACACCCATCACTCAACCCATTACTCTCCCCATTTCCAAGTACAAAAGTACTCCCAAAAGTCAACAATTATCTTACCTCTTATGTCACACTACTCCTCCCTCTCTCCCATCATCTCTCTCTCCCATTCTCCCAAGCAAGAGAGAATCGTCCATGGCTTCCCAAGGGAGAGGAGAGAAGTTTGTGTGGCCCACTTCCTATCTCTCATCCTCACCCTCCAAAACAAATCTCAACCGTTGAAGTCCGTCCTTTGGAGCTCTAGGATGCTTTAGCGGAAGGAGGAGGAGAAGATCAACGATGGGTGCTTCTCTCTCTCCCTCACTCTCTCTCTCTCTCTCATTTTTGTGTGGTGTGTGGCCCACTCGGATGTGGACCCCACCTTGATGCCATAAATTCCCAGGCCGTCCGTCCAGCGTCCCTGGACGCTGGATGTTGTGGAGAGGGAACTGACAGTGAGGTGTACTCACCCAGCAAAATAATAATAATAATAAATAAATACATATGGGCGGTTAATTTTTAAAGCTTTTTGGGTGGCTACTCATAAAGGCCCAACCTCGATGCATTAATTTAATCCACACCGTCCATTCCATTTCCCAGCTTATTTTAGGCGTTGAGCCAAAATTTGGGACCAATCTGATTCTTGGACACGCCATACCATAGGGAATAGTGGTAATACTGTTAAAACCCACCTTGAATCTTCTATTCACCGAGAAAATATTACATATTGGTCTCATTTGGTCGATCAAGGGCCGTGGAATCCAATGGCCAGGTTGGATTTTTCATATGTAGGCCCTATCTATGAAAAACTATGAATTTTTGAAAAATAAAATTATATATATATATATATATAACTGGTAGCAGCACTGCTGCCCGCCAGAGGAGGCCGCTGGCGTCTTGCTGCAACGGTCGCAGGGACCATGGGTCCCATACGTGGCCCCACCATGACGTGCGCTGTTCATCCACGCCGTGCATTTGGGTGGGCCCCATTTAGGCAGTGCCCCTCCCCCCCCCCTTAAAAATCAGCTGTATGTGGTGCTCAGGCGGCCCACATCATAGGAAAGAGTGTGAATTGAACGTCTGCCATTGAAACCCTTTCTGGGTTGCAGAAGTTTTGAATCAATATGAAATTTGTTTTTACTCTTCATCCAGGTATGCATGACCTTGTGATCGGATTGGATGGCTCATAAACATTACGATGGGCCACACGTGGGACCCACCTGATGAGTGGACGGGATGGTGTGTGAAGGATGGCATGCCTCACACAGCTAAGGCTGCTGTGAAGTTGACGCCGACAAATTTTCGTGGGACCTGAAAGTTTCATCCACGCCACCATCCATCAGTGGGCTCCACCACGAGATATGTGCTTTATCAGCCGTCCATCTATCTGGTGGAACCCACCATATTGTATGAGTTTCACCCGCTATGATCAGTGCTCCACCATGATGGAAGTGTTCTATCCAAACTGTCCATATATGTCGGGTACACCATCGGCGTTGACACTCCCACTCCCTCCCACACACGTATATATATATATATTACTATTTCTATATAATAAAATATTTACATAATATAATATAATATAATATTTTATATAAATATCAGGGTGGGTCTGGCGTGCCTGGTACGACCCCACCGCGATGCTGTGTTGTATCCCCACCGTTCGTCTGTGCGAGGACGTGGGACCCACCATAGATGCATGCGTTTTATCCACCCGTCCATTTGGACAGTGGCATCAGCGGCCCACCATTGATGGATGTGCTGCATCCAGCCGTCCATCCTTTTGGTTAGCTGTGACAAGGCTTGGGACTAAAAATATAAGACGGATCCAATTATCAGATGGACCACGCTATAGAAAACAGTGGATTGAACCCCCACCATTGAAACCTTTTTAGGAATTGCATAAGCTTTGGAACCAATATGATATTTGTTTCTCCTCTGAATTCAGGTCTTTATGACCTTAAGGACATATTGGAAGGAAATTAAGTACGACGGTGGGGCCCACTGGAATTCAACAATGAAAATCAACATCACCAATGTCATTTTATGGTATGGTCTAGATGATCTTTGGATGTGATCCATTTTATTTATTTAATGCTTTATAACGACCTCTATTGATGGATGATTAGCATGGCCCATTCGATCGGCCAATTGATTCGGGCTCATGTGACATATGAGACCCGATGCTGAGGCCCACTCGGATATAAATGCAGCCCATGTGATTGGGCCCAGCTTGATGTATTTTGCGGCCCATTTGTTGGGTCCACCTTGATGTATTTTGTGGCCCATTTGTCGAGCCCACTTTAATATACTTTGTGGCCCATCCGTTAAGCCCACTTTGATGTATTTTGTGGTCCATTCGAGGTACCCACCTTGATATACTTGTGGCCTATCTGTGAGGCCTACCTTGATATATTTATAGGGCTCATTATTATGGCCCATTGGTGCGGCCCATTAACACAACCCAACTTAATAAGGCCCAACTTAATATGACAAGGCCTATTGTGATATGTATTAGGGCCATTAGTGTGGCCCATTGATGTAGCCCACTTAATGTGTATAAGGTCCGTTAGTGCGGCCTATCTATGAGGCCCATCATGACGTATTTTTGGCCCATGTGCAGGGTCCACCTGTTTATATTTTGGTCCATATAACAGGGCCCACTTGCCTTGCATTTTAAGGCATGTATGATAGGGCCCACCTGCTTGAATCTGAGGCCCATGGGCAAGGCCCATTGTGATGTATTCGAGGTCTATAGGCAAGGCCCATTGTGATGTATATTAAACCCTTGTATGAGGCCGTGGGCCCACTATCTGTTTGACCCTATGTGGGCCACTCCTTGGGAGCAATGTTGGTTGAATATCCACATTGATGGGCAATGATGGTTGAATGTCCACATTGTGACCTTCCATTAAGCCTGGTTAGACCCATTCTCATCATTCCCTCACTAGGTTAACTGTAATGCCCGTGAAAAATCCATACTTGGGCTCGAGTACCAACTCGACCCGAAATTGCGTAGAATTTATTCCTTTAGAAAATATGACTAAGTTAGCTAGTGCAACGTTAGAATAGCTGAGAAATGGTCCCTGATCACTTTAAATACGTTCTACAAGGCCCAAAGCGAGTGGAACCAATGGTGCTATAATGCTCTAAAGCCTCGGATCAAACTCTAAACCGGTTTATTCTCGGGACCTCCTTGAAACTTTGTATTGGATCTAGACCGCGCGTCGAAAGTCCGATACCTACCATCTTAGACCGTTATGACCACTTAGCTGGGCTTGGCAATCATTTCGAAAATCAAGTCCAACTGACATTCAGAGGCTATTTCATTGAGCCTGGAGTGAAGAGAGTGAGAATAGGGTTAGAATTGGAATTTAAAATTCAAATCTGGCACACGAATTAACGCATCAGTATTAAGCGTTCTGACCGTCAGAATTCAACCAAATTACACCCTTGGATCAGGAAAAATTTCTATTACATATCACGAGACTTATAGGCCTGATCTTGGTGCGGTGACTGTTAAACTGAAACTGGACCGCCACGTGCGATCTGGGAACCCTACCGGTCTGAAAACTGGATGTGTGCTAGATCCAGTATGCATGAGCTTAAGTCCGACCGCATTTGGCCAGGGGACCTTCAGAAATGCTCTTTTGGACCAGAACGGCCCCGATTTGGTTAGGCACCAAGTAAACATTGTTCCCAAGCCTATTTTGGGCATGTTTTAGGCTATAAAAGGGGTTGAAACCCTCACTCCTCTCTCCCATCCGAATTTGAGAGAAACCCTAACTTGGGAGAGAGAAAAAGGTGAGAGATTGTGAGAGAGAGTGGGAGAGTTCTTCCTGCTACTTGTGCTCCGTGTTGCACGTGCTTAAGCAACGCACCTCTATCGCTTTCCCGGCGATTTCACCGCGATTCTAGGTAAGTAAATACCCTAAATAGTTGCTGATTTGAGGTTCCTTTGTTTCTATAGCGATGTAGCTCATGGATCTTGTGTATTAGGTTCCCTATTCGCCGTAGACGAAGCGTATACGCTCCGTTTCAATTCACGAGTCTACAAGACATAAGTGAGGATTTTAGACGCTTTGATTGACGGTTCCCAACGCTTTCAATGTCGTTTAATAGTAGATTATTGACGGCATCGCCGTTTGACATGTACAATATGCTCTCCGTTTCCTGTTTCGTAAATTAACGAAGAATATGAGATTTAGGGCATTTTAGTCATTTGTAGGAAGTACTGTTTACATTCATATTTTACTGATGTGATTGACATGGTTTGTTGTCGCATTAGAAAGTTAGGAATACGTGCATAATTAGTTTGGCGAAGAGATTCGCCTAATTGCGCACTTCGGGTCGACATACTATATGTAGACTTAAGTGTGTAGTGTATGTGTTTGTGTAAATGCTTGTACTAGTATGTATTGGATTAAATGATGTTATGAATTAGTTTGAGATGGATTTCTCAATTTATATGCTGACATAAATGAATTCCTACATGTTGACTAAGTTCATGATTCCATACTATGCATGATATGTATGTGTTTGAAGATTTACTTAAGTTGAATGTTATAACATGTGTTAACATGCTCACATGATTGTATTTCAATTCCAATACTCTTACATAGTTTGCTGATGTGATTTCATAAGTGTTTGGGACTAGACTTAGTCCAGGCAGTCGGTAACTGAGCGAATTCGTGGTTGGCTTATCTTGGCCACGAACGACGCGTCGATGAACGCGAGTCGTGTTTGGAGTTGGCGGCAGTGGTTAGGCCACGCGAAGTGTTTTACGCACTTCATGTCGTTCGACTTGAGATGCGATCGCGCTAGTCGAGCCCGTCAAGTAACCCGACTGGCCGATGTATGTTCACCTTGTATGAGTCATAACTGCTTGAACCTAGGGTACTGAACTTACCATTGTAAACCCTGTTAACCATGGTACCTTGATCCACGAAGACTCATGAACCGGGCATGGTGGTATGAGACACCGTGGTCGAGCTGTCGGCCTACGCTGGGGCCACAAACCACCTAGACTCGTGAGCAGATTATGGTGGTATGAGACACTATATTCTAGCTGTCGACCTACACTGATCAGGCGACGAGTCCTTTGTAGTGACCGCGAGCGTATTCTGAGTCCACGGGAGGCGACGACCCTTCCGTTGCAGTAGAGTATGGTAGGCCTGTATTGATAAGGTGATGGGGGAGCGGTGCAACGAGTGCGAGCAACAGCCCTGGCAGCCCTTGCAGTGACCTACGAAATATACATCGTATGAGATTACTAGGAGTGACGACCCTAGACAGGATCTGTGTTGGGATTGATACAAGAAAAGTACCTTAGTTTTCCAATCCTGCTGTTTGAATGGACTAATAACAACTCGAAAATCATATCACCATAACATTGCATGTGCCTGGAAGATGTGGAGCACTCTAGGGAGTGTGGCATGCCGCGTACGTAAGATGTTGCCGTATGAGGGAGATCATCGGTGAGGGCATACATCACGTCATATCATCTTGCATTAACAACAGTACTAGGATTGTATGATTTACTGCTTTACTATTATCGCATGATTGAATTGTGAACATGCTAATCTTTGCTCTATGATTCCACTGAGTTGATCACTCACTCCCACGTTACGGGATGGTGTTTGCAACACCCACCAGACCCTGTTGTAGATGCAGGTGAGGCTGAGATCCAGGAGGCAGGGCCAGACTTCGACGAGGACCAGGACGAGTTCTCGTACATGCAGTATCACGATGGCTTTGCGTAGGCGACCTGGATCAATGGGACTTCAGTGGGACCATTTTGGATATTTATTTTTGTTCATATACATGTATATGAGACTCAGAGATGTATTCATACTTTAGAGACAGATGAGGTTTACTTTGTTCTTCCATACAGTGATATATATAATGTTTAGTCTTCCTCTTGCTTTTATCACTGGATCTGAAGTATGAATTGCAGTTTTGGTATACTTTTACTCATGTGAATGCTTTAAATCAGACAACATTGAATCATAATCATTTTTGTTACATAAGTGACGGTCTGGAACTCGGGAGTTGAGTTTATACACGACCCCCGATTTTCAGGGTGTTACATTAACCTAAATAAGTGGGCCCCATTCGCCGTACACGGATGACACCATACTATCAGATTTGATATAACCGTGGCCGAGTGCCGATCTTTATACTATGGTTGATCGACTGATCATCTATGGACCCCGTTTTGTTTATCTACTGATTATCGGTGTTGATTATCGAGGTTGACGCCGATTATCATGACCGATTACCGATTGTCGAGGTCGATTATCGAGTCTGATTACCGATCGTGGCCGATTGTCGATTCTGCTTGTCATGGCCGATTGACCGATTCTGACCATCGAGGCCGATTACCAATCGAGGCCAATTATTATGGCTGATTGTCGATCCCGATTGTCGTGGCTGATCGCCGATTCTGATTGTTTAGGGCCCAATGTGATTTATATGCGGCCCGTGGTGATGTGTATCCAACCCATGTTTAAGGCCCAATGTGATGTATATGAGGCTTATGTGATGAGGCCCACTGTGATGCATTTGAGGGCTAGGCGATGGAACCATTGTAATGTATGTTAGGCCCATGTGGAAGGCCCATCGTGATGTGTATTAAACTCTTGAGTGAGGCCCATGGTGTTGTATATTTGGCCCTTGTGTGAGGCAATGAGTCCACTATATGTTAGGCTTTATGTGAGTCATTCCTTGGGGGACAATGTTGGTTAAATGTCCACATGGTCGATGTCGATTGTCAATGTCAGTTATTGATACTGATTATGAGTATGTGACTACATAACATCAAGATACATGGCCATACGCATCATCTGCATGTCTGTTATGAGATATGATTGACCATTGCATATGTTATAGTGCTAGTTGTTATGAGACTCCCTGATAGGTGGTGATTGTCTCACATGAGCGCACGGTATACGTAGGATTGATGCATGATTGGATTGTATGACTCATGCATCTCGCATTGTGTGTTGTGATTACTATATGCCCTAACGACATCAGGGTCGTAGCCTCCACAGGCATATCGTGGATGGCCAGATGGGATACCAAAAATCTGTTCTACATGGGGTGCTATAGATATCCCTGGGTGAAAGTCTCTAAACCCTCTTGGTTCCAGAGGTTGCTCCAACGTCTAGACCGAGTGGGTAGATGAGCGCCGAGTGCCGATTACCAGATGGCTGAGCTCTCCACTGTGTCGTGGTCAGTTGGAAGGGGGTGTGGCCTTACCTGTCCGAGAGGAGGGGGCAAATGCTAGGCTGAGTCTGACCAGCTCTAGGAATGGGTCCACTATTGATGAGCCGGGCCCGATATGGGCAGGCGGATAGTGAGGTCTCTTCCACTCAGCTTGTTGCGCGTGATGGGGTAACAATCTGGTTTGGAGTGTAATAGACCCCGGTGATTTCCCAGAGAGGAACCGTATTGATATGTGGACTTATCGAGTAGGAGTTGCATGCTCATTCATTCATTCATTCACTATCCACTCGGGCTAGTGGTGCGCAACTAATTATTGTGTACCTTTGTTATGGCAAGGATTTCGGTTGGGCGCGCGACCAACCTGAGATCAGGAGTTCACCACGTTGAGTCTGACTATCCAAATTTAGGTATGGGACTGGTTTGGATAGAAGTCCATTGTGGCGGACCCCATAGCCTGCGATATTACGTGTTATCATCCCGACTTCACACTCCAAGTATGGTCATTTCATTCGCATCGCTTATTGCATTACATCCGCAGGCATATGACATTTTAGGTTACTATGTTTCTGCACTTATATGGCCTAGATAGACTTAGCAGGACTTGTATATTGCATTGCATCCTCGGCATCTGATATTTCACTCTTTATGATTCTTTATTGCATAATTATTCTATATTGCGTATCCTGACATCTATTGACTTATGGACTTGTCAGTATTTCTGCTTATTCCGATGATGTACGAATTATGAATTATCAGTATTTTCGATATTGTATAATTATGACATTGTATTGAATACTTGACACTTACCTTGTGCACACACTTACACCACCCTCTAAGCTTTCTATGAGCTTATGCACGATAGATGCGTGCAGGAGATGTTAGACTGCAACGGTGTTGAGCTTGGAGCGTGCGGTGGTCTTCTGTAGCTTGATTTTTATTTATGTATTTCCCTTTCAGTATTGTACTTAAATGATTATATAAGTGGATATGTGATGATGATGTTGTCTTTGTGAATTGGGTAATCTTGTGGTTATGCTTATTACTAGTTAAATGTATATATAAAAAAAATCCTCCTTGTAGGATCCCAGGATCGGAATCTGGCATATGAATGTTAGGAGCCGAGAATGGGGTACTACGGAGGCTGTTGGCACCAGATTCGGTAATCGGGATTCTTATGAATTTCATTTCTGGGTTTGGGGCATGACAGTCAGCCACGAGGCCTGGTGGCGCATATGATGATTCAGGAGTGGAGGATGCTGGAGGATATAACAGAGTACGACTTTGAGTTTGGTCTGCAGTCATCTATTGTTCAGCTATCGAGCTTGTCGATCCAACCCTCTCTTGTCGCAAGGGTGATCGAGGCTCAGCAGACAGACGAGTCGTTACAGGGTTACCGAGCAGAGGCAGCATCTGAGAGTCAGACAGATTGACAGATTAGTTCTGACGGTGGACTTCGCTTCAGAGGCCGATTATGTGTTCCGGATATTCCTGAGTTACGCCGAGATCTTATGATCGAGGCACATCGATCGCGTTTCTCTATCCACCCTGGCTCGACGAAGATGTATCACGATATGAGATGCTAGTATTTTTGGTTAGGGATGAAGTACCAGATAGCCAGTTTTGTGGCCGAGTGTGACACCTGCCAGCGTGTCAAGCGGATCATCAGAGACCCCCTGGTCTATTGCAGCCGCTGAGCGTCCCGATATGGAAGTGGGAGCATATATCTACCAAATTTATCATGGGTTTGTCGAGGACTCAGCGCGGTCATTACGCCATCTGGGTTGTTGTGAACCGTCTGACAAAGTCAGCACATTTTCTTACGATTCGTGAGACTTGGCATACAGATCGGCTCGCCAGGATGTTTATCGATGAGATCTTGAGGTTGCACGGTGTTCCCGTCTCAATTGTTTCAAACCGAGATCCGATGTTCACATCTCAGTTTTGGAGGAGCTTTCAGAGAGCGATGGGCACTGATTTATAGCTCGGCACCGTGTATCATCCGCAGACTGATGGGCAGACCGAAAGGGTCAACCAGATCCTTGAGGATATGCTTCGGGCTTGCGCGATTGATTTCTCGGGTAGTTGGGACGAGCACCTGCGATTGGCTGAGTTTGCGTACAATAACAGCTATCAGGCGACCATTGACATGGCTCCTTTTGAGGCATTATATGGCAAACCGTACAGATCTCTGAGTTGTTGAACCGAGGTTGGAGAGCGACGTCTCCTAGGTCCCTAGCTTGTGCTGCAGACGTCAGAGGCTATCGACATCATCAGGCAGAGGATGCGCACAGCTCAGAGCCGGCAGAAGAGTTTTGCTGATCGTCGGCGTCGTCCCTTGGAGTTTATCATTGGGGACTATATGTATCTCAAGGTCTTCATTTTGGGACGAAGGGCAAGCTTGCCCCGAGATTCATAGAACCTTTCGAGATCACTGGGTGCATTGGCTCCTTGGCCTATCGGCTTGCCCTACCATCGCATTTGTCTGGCGTCCACAACGTCTTCCATGTCTCTATGTTGAGGAAGTGTGGGTCAGACATCGTGCCTGTTATTGATTGGCAGCCATTGGAGGTTCGTGAGGACGCTTCTTATATTGAGCAGCCAGTTCGTATCCTCGATCGGAAGGAGCAGGTCCTCAGAACCAAGGTCATCCCCTTGGTGAAGGTGCAGTGGGGCCATCATAGTGTGGATGAGGCGTCTTGGGAGCGCGAGGCGGAGATTCGAGAGCGTTATCCTCATCTTTTCAATGATTGATTGTATTGTGTATTGTTTTTAATTATATATGATGTTATGTTTCCCTATTTCCTTTTTGAGTTATGGTTAGTTACGATGGTAGTATAAATTTTGAGGATGAAATTTTTATTAGGTGGGGAGAGCTGTAAGACCCGTATTCTAATCCCTACTGTTCCGTCGCTTCCCTCGATCCTTCTCATCAAATTTCGACAGTCCGTGACCTGTAGACGACGTTGTGCACTACCGTAAATCGTATCCCATACATTTGAGCCATCTTAATCCGAGACTTGTATCATTGCGACCGCACAGTCACCGCAGTTCCAATGCCACGACTCCTGTACTGATCTGATACCCTGACTAAGAGATGTGAGCCAGCGTTTATTTTGAGAAAATGCCATGCGTTTACATTCCCAAGAGAATCTCTACAAAGTGTCAAATCAATCCCATCAATCACCTCTCATGTCAAGTACAAAGCAACCATGTTTTCTTTCTCCATAAGTCAAGCAACCACCAAAGTCAACTAACACATCACCTCACCCATCACTCACATCCATCAACCATCACCCCATCACTCCTCCTTACATCCCATCTCCCTCTCTCATTTCTCACCATTCCCAAGCAAGGAGAGAGCACTCCCACGTCCAAGGATTTTCATGAGAAAAGAAGTGATTTTGGTGGCCCACTTCCCACTCCAAAACCTCTCATCTTAGCCATTCATTTCTCATCTCCACCATCAAAGTAAGCTCAAGGAGACCGGCATCCCATCCGACCAAGAAGATCAAGTGGTGGGTGCCTCCATAGTCTAATTTTCATATTTTAAAGAAGGGACAAGTGAGGTCAGCCGATTAATGGTTTGGATCTCACTTGGGACCCTAAGATGTGGTCGATGGCCCATCTTGATCATCAAATCATTCCATGATGGGGCCATTCTCCATGGACCCTGTAACACCCCGAATTTTGGCCAATCTGGGATTTGACGTCCTTAGGCAGTGGGTCAATTAAAACACCTGGAAAATCGTTCAGAACCCAATTCCATAGCCAAAGAAACCACTTAGGATTAATTCCTTTAGAAACTAAGCATAAGTTAGCTAGCGCAACGTTGGAGTAACTGGGAAACAGTCCCTGATCACTTTAAATACGTTCTACAAGACCCAAATCGAGTAGAACCAATGACTCTATAATACTCTATAACCTCGGGTCAAACTCCAAGCAGGTTTGTTCTCTGGACCACTTTGAAATTTTGTATTGGATTTAGACCGCGCGTCGAAAGTCCGATACCTTCTATCTTAGACCGTTAGAACCGCCTAGCTGGACTTGACACTCATTTCGAAAATCAAGTCAAACCGATAATCACAGGCCATTTCATTGAGCCCGGACCGAAGAGAGTGCGAATAGGGACAGAATTGGAATTTCAAATTCAAATCTGGCACACGACTTGACGCGTCAGTATTGAGCTTTCTGACCGTCAGAATTCAGCCAGATTACATCCTCGGATCAGGAGAAATTTCTATTTTATATCATGAGACTTTCAGCCCTGATTACGTGCGGTGACCGCTGAACTGAAACTAGTCCGTCACGTGCGATCTGCGAACCCTGTCGGACTGAAAACTTAATACGTGCTAGATCTGGTACGCATGAGCTTAAGTCCGATCGCATTCGGTCAGGGGACCACCAGAAAGCATCGTTTGGACCGAAACAGCCCCGATTTGGATATGCACTAAGTGAACTTTGTACCGGAGCCTATTTCGGGCAAGTTTGGGCTTATAAAAGGAGTTGAAACCCTCACTCCTCTCTCCCATCCGAATTTGCAAAAATCCCTAGATTGGGAGAGAGAAAAGGTGAGAGTTTATGGGAGAAGGTGGGAGAGAATTCCCTGCTGCTTGTGCCTCGTGCTGTACGTGCTTAGGCAACGCACTCCGATCACTTTCCCGGCGATTCCTCCGCGTTCTCAGGTAAGAAAATACCCTAGAAGTTGCTGATTTGAGGTTCCTTTCATTTCCTAGCGAAGTAGCTAATAGAACTTGTGTATTAGGTTCTCTAATCGCCGTAGACGAAGCGTATACCTCCGTTCGAACTCACACCCCAAAAAAGGGAAAAGGTGTGGATTTTAGACGCTTTGATTGACTGTTTCCAAAGCTTTCAATGTCGTTTAATAGTAGATTCTCGACAGCCACGCCGTTTGACATGTACAACATACTGTCCGTTTCCTGTTTCGTAAACCAACGAAGAATATGAGATTTAGGGCATTTTAGTCATTTGTAGGAAGTACTGTTTTCATGCATAATTTGCTGATGTGATTGACATGGCTTCTCGTCGCATTAGGATATTAGGAATGCGTGCATAATTAGTTTGGTGAAGAGATTCGCCTAAATGCGCACTTCGGGTCGACATACTATATGCAGACTTAAGTGTGTAGTGTAAGTATTTGTATAAATGCTTGTATTAGTATGTATTGAATTAAATGATGTTATGGATTAGTTTGAGATTGGTTTTTCAATTAATATGCTGATGTGAATGATTTCCTACATGTTAGTTATATGCATGGTTTCATTGTATGTATGAAATGCATGTACTTGATGATTTACTTAAGTTCTATGTTATAACATGTGTTAACATGCTCACATGGTTGTATTTCAATTCCAATACTCTCATATGATTTGCTGATGTGATTCCTTAATTGTTTGGGACTATGCTTAGTCCAGGCAGTCGGTAACCGAGCAAATTCGTGGTTAGCTTATCTTCGCCACGAACGGCGCGTCGATGAACGCGAGCCGTGTTCTGGAGTTGGCGGCAGTGGTTAGGCCACACGAAGTGTTTTACGCACTTCATGTCGTCAACTTGAGATGCAATCGCGCTAGTCAAGCCCGTCAAGTAACCTGACTAGCCATTGTATGTTCACCCTGCATGAGTCATAACTGCTTGAACCTAGGGTACTAAACTTACCATTGTAAATCCTGTTAACCATGGTACCTTGATCCACGAAGACTCATGAGCTGGGCATGGTGGTATGGGACACCGTGGTCGAGCTGTCGGCCTACGCTGGGGTCACAAACCTCCCCGTAGTGACCAGTGAGCACCTAGTCTCGTGAGCAGATTATGGTGGTATGGGACACTATATTCTTGCTGTTGGCCTACACTAATCAGGCGACGAGTCCTTTGTAGTGACCGCGAGCGTATTCTGAGTCTACGGGAGGCGACGACCCTTCAGTAACAGTAGAGTACAGTAGGCCTGTATTGATAAGGTGATGGGGGAACGGTGCAACGAGTGCGAGCAACAGCCCTGGCAGCCCTTGCAGCGACCTACGAAATATACCTCGTATGAGATTACTAGGAGTGACGACCCTAGACAGGATCTGTGTTGGGATTGATACAAGGGAAGTACCTTATTTTCCCAATCTTACTGTTTGAATGGACTAATAACAACTCGAAAATCATATCACCATAGCATTGCATGTGCCTGGAAGATGTTGAGCACTCTAGGGAGTGTGGCATGCCGCGGTCGTAAGATGTTGTCGTATGAGGGAGATCGTCGGTGAGGGCATACATCACGTCATGTCATAATTGCATTAACAATAGTATTAGGAATGTTTGAATTACTGCTTTACTATTATCGCATGATTGATTTGAGAACATGTTAATCCTTGCTCTATTATTCCACTGAGTTAGCTACTCACTCTCACGTTACGAGACGCTGTTCCCTTTTGTGATTGCAGATGATGGCGCGGCCTGTGAGGCAGAGCTGGACTTGATGATGAGGAGGAGGATCCCTCCTTTATGCGTGTTCTGATTGATGGGATTACAGGGAGGTTGATTAGATACTTTGACACTTGTCATTTTATATTTTTAGCGCACTCATGTATATTCGTTTTGTCTACTTTTGGAGTATACATGTATGTATATAACCTGGTAACATATCCACACTCTGGAGGCATACAACAGTTTATATATGTTATACATACTATCACAGTCTTCCTCTTGCGAATTTAACTGTCTCTGGAGTATGATATGCTGTTCTGGCTTAATCTCACTCATGTTTAATACATTATCACAGACAACATTCAATCATACATATCTATGTTGCATAAATAACATTTTGGAACTCGGGAGTTGGGTTTTTGCTCGACCCCCCCGATTTTCGAGATGTTACAGACCCCATCATGATGTTTACTTTCTTGCATTAAGAGGTCATATAGACCGTTTATTTTGGATGGAGAGGGATCTCCACCGTTGATCTTTTGTTTGAATGACCCATATGCAATGGGACCCTTTAATGTATGATTGGATGATTGAAATGGAGGGTCCATAGTGCCGAGGTCCCTCCATCACGCGTGTCCCACTCTATCTCTCTCTCCCTCTCTTTCCATTTATTTTATTTCTTTGTGTGTGATAAAATGGCCGTATGGCCCACTTGGATGGACCCCACCTTGAAGTAAGTATTTTATCCAAGTCATCCATGAGTGGGCCCACCTTATATGCATTGTACCCACACCACCTATTCTGTGGTGGCCCACCTAGGCAGGGCCCATTTAAAATATTTTTTTAGCCCAAAAGAGTCCAGTGACGTCCAGACGTCACTGGAATGAAAAAAAAATAAGAAGATTGTTTCAAGCTATTGGTATGGGCCACCTGTATAGGACCCACCTCGATGTATGTTTCTAATCCATGCCGTCCATCCTCTTTTTCGACTCATTTTAGGCATTGAGCCGAAAAATGAGGTCGATCGGAGTATCCAGTGGGCCATAGCATCGAAAACTGTATCATTACCATTGAAGCCCACCCAGATTTTTATTACATCCTGAAAACGGCCCAATATTGGTCTTGATAGACTCGTCTAGGGCCTTGGAAGCCAGTGGATGGAGTGGATCTACCAGATGTGGGCCCCACACCCGAAAAACCTTGGAAAAATGGTTTTTTTAAAAAAAAATAAAAAATAAAAACAAGCAGCAGTTGCTGCTGTTGACAGGACGCTGACCGCACCAGCAGCTGGCGGGCGGGCGGAGACCGACCCACGGCCCCTTCCATGGGCCCCACCTTGATGTATATTAGCCATCCACCCTGTTGATCTGGTGGGTCCCCTCCTCAAGTGGGCCCCCTCCAAAAATGAGGTGCATCCAAATCTCAGGTGGCCCACACTGTGAGAAACAGTGAGATTGGTCGTCTACCACTGAAATCCTTTTTGGGCTCCACAGAAGTTTTGAATCAAGCTGAAACTTATACTTTCTCTTCAACCAGGTCTGCATGACCTTATCAACGGGTTGGATGGTATGCAAACATTATGGTGGGCCCCACATGGGACCCATAGTGACGTATGTGCTTATGCACACCGTCCACGACGTTGGCACCCACTATGATGTTTGTTTTCCACCGTCCGCCCGGACGGTGGAGCCCACTGCTGTAATGTATGTAATATCCACACTGTCCAGGAGACGGTGTGTGAGTGCACGTGTGTGTGTGTGTGCGTGTGTGTGTATGCGTGTGTGTGTGTGCGTATGTGTAGATATATATATATATATATATATATATATATATATATATATATATATATGTATATATAATATTATATTACATATAATATTGTATATATATTATATATATATATATATATATATATATATATATATATATATATATTGTATATAAATTATATAATATATTATACATAATATGTTTATGATGGTGGGCCTTCATGTGACCCCCACCATGATGCATGTGTTGCATCTCACCGTCTATCCATTTTGAAAACTCATTTCTTGAGCTAAAAATGAGCCAGATCTATGGTTCAAATGGACCCACTTTGGTATGTATATAGGGCCCATGTTGATCCATTTAAGGCCATTCATTTAGGCCACCTTGGTGCACATCTAAGGCTATGGGATTAATGTAAGACCCGTATCTTAGTCCGTACCTTTCCGTAGGCTTCCGCAGTCTTACCGGTCGAATTCCGGCAACCTTCGACCATTAACCGATATCGACGCGCGACCCTGATTCATATACCGACAACCCGAGTCAACTCAACCCGAGACCAATACCATAGTGACCGCGCCGTCATTGCGGTTCCGATGCCGCGACTCGCGCGCCAAGGCGATACCCTGGTCAAGAGATGTGGGCCAACGTTCGGTGAGAGGAAACGCCGCGCATTGCGAAACCTAAGAGAATCTCTACGATGTGTCACATCAATCACATCAATCCCATCAATCAATCAATCCATCAATCCATCACATGTCAAGTACATGTCAAGTACACATCACTTTCACCCCTTTTCCCAAGCAACTACAAAAGTCTTCACCTCCCATACCTCTCTTACACAAAAGGCCTCAAAAGTCAAGCTTTTCTTACACCTCTCATACCTCTCTTACACAAAAGGCCTCAAAAGTCAAGACCTTCTTACACAACCATCATTCATCTATCCATCCATCTCTCTACAACACTCTCTCTCTTTCTCATTTTCTCATCTCAATCCCAAGCAACAAAGCTCCATACGTATGGAACTTCTCCAAGCTTCCTAAACTCCAAGTGTGGCCCACCTCTTTATCCCAAGATCTCTCATCTCAACCCTCCATTCCTCATCTCATCTATTGAAGTTGAAGCTAAGGTGCCAAGGAACCCCTAGGAGCAAGAAGATCGGACGGTGGGTGCTAGATCATACTAGTTTTTCTTGTTTTTATGATGGGTCAAGTGAGGCCCACCGATCAATGGTGTGGATATCACTTGGGACCCTAAGTTGTGGCCGATAGACCACTTTGATCATCATGATCATCCATGGTGTGGCCATTCTCCATGGACCCCATCATGATGTTTGTTTCATTGTATTTAAAGGTCATCTAGACTGATCATATCGGTGGGGAATGGATCTTCACTGTTGATTGTCAATTTCGGTGATTCCATGCATAGAGGGATCCATTGATGTATGATTTCATATAAGGGAGGTCTCATAGTGGCGGAGCCCTCCATCACAAAGCGTGTCCCACTCTCCATGTCTCTTTCTCTCTCTCTTTTATTTCTTTTTATTTTATTTTATTTTATTTTATGTGATAGGGTTGTGTGGCCCACTTGAATGGACCCCACCTTGAGATTTATTTTGTTCAAATTTTTATTCAAGTGGGGCCCACCATATATGTTGTACCCACGTCAAATATCAGTGGTGGCCTACTTCATCAGGGCCCACCACAATATATTTTAAGAGGACCACACCGTCCAGCGTCTGGGACGCTGGACATCCCTGTACCAAAAAAAAAAAAAGAAAAGAAAAGAAAAGAGAAGCTTTTGGGGTGGTCCCCTTATGTAGGCCCCAGCTTGATGTATATATTCGATCCAAGCCGTCCATCCCCTTACCCACATTATTTTAACCGTCGAGTAAAAGATTGGGGTTGATCTGAAAATCTTATGGGCCATAGTATGGGGAACATTGGCGGTTACCATTGAAAAATTTTTTGGTGTTTCTATGCACCCAAAAAATTCGAACTTCGGACACTTTTTGTCTGTTACGAGCTGTAAAACACTATGGCTGGAGTGGATTTCCAGGTAGCGGGCCCCACGCATGATTTTTGGCAAAAAAATGAAATTAAGGAGAAAGAGAGGATGAGGCA
The DNA here is from genome assembly GCA_037074715.1 of Magnolia kwangsiensis. Classification (NCBI taxonomy): domain Eukaryota; kingdom Viridiplantae; phylum Streptophyta; class Magnoliopsida; order Magnoliales; family Magnoliaceae; genus Magnolia; species Magnolia kwangsiensis. Next base: position 59,749,045 of record CM073579.1, read on the forward strand.
GCAAGATGCTGCTGCTGTCAGGCCAGCGCAGGCAGCGCCTGCGCTATTGCAGGCGGTGGGCGGACGGCGTGGACCCACGACCACCAGCCGTGGGCCTCACCTTGATTCCTATATGCCATATAAACCATCCATGAGGTGGGTCCCATCCTCAGGTGGGCCCCCTCCAAGTTTCAGCTGATTTCGAAACTCAGGTGGCCCGCACCACAGGAAACAGTGAATTGAACATCTACCATTGAAAGCTCCTTCTGGGCCCACAGAAGTTTCAGATCAATCTGAAATTTGGGTTTCCACTCCATTCAGGTCTAAGTGACCTTATGAACGGGTTGGATGTCATCTAAATATTACAGTGGGCCCCACATGGGACCCACAGTGATGTATGGGTTTTGTTCCCACCATCAGCGTGACGGTGGGGCCCTAACGGCGTGGGGGCAGCGTGTGTGTGTTCATGTGTGTGTGTTGCATGTGTGTGCAGCGTGTGTACAGCGTGTGTGTGTAGCGTGTGTGTGCAGCATGTGTGTCTATATATATGTATATATTTATACTATATATGATATAGTATATACCATATACACATATATATAAATATTATGTAGTTTATATTTATTATATAGCATATACTATACGCAATGGCAGGCCCTCATGTAGACCCCGCCATGATGCATGTGATGCATCCGGACCGTCCATTCACTTGAAAAGATCATTTTTAAGGCCTATGGGTTAGGCCCATTTGAATTGCAAAAGGCCTATGGGCTAGGCCCATTTGCTTTATTTAAGACCTATGGGTTAGGCCCATTTGGATTGTAAAAGGCCTATGGGTTAGGCCCACTTGAAACACATGAGGCCTATGGATTTAGGCCCACTTGATATGTTCCAAGTCCATAGGACTAGGCCCTTTTGATGTATTCCAAGGCCCATGAAATTGGACCCATTTGATGCATTTTTAAAGCCCATGGAAGTAAGCCCATTTGATATATGTAAGGCCTAGGGGTTTAGGCCCACTTTGATATGCATACAAGGCCTAAGGGTTAAGGCCCATTTGGCGTACATATGGGGTTCAATTGGTGTGGCCCATTCGTTACCTTGAAGACCCATGAGTTAAGCTCATTTGATGTAATCCAAGGCCCACGAGTTTTGACCCATTGCAATGCACATAAGACCCATTGGTGTGACCCATTTATGTGGCCCATCTGATGAATAAAAGGCCCATAAGATATGGCCCATTTGATATATATGTAAGGCCCAATGGGATGAACCTACGGTCCATTACAATGTGTAATTCCCATACAGTCTATCTAGTGCTGTTTACAAAGATTGTGCCTTGGGAGCAATGTTGGTTTGACGTCCACATTGTGAGTGTAATGTTGGTTGGATGTCCACATTACGACTCTCCTTAAGGCCCATTACTGGGCCGTACTTGCTATGTATAGGCCATCTAGGCCCATCTGCGTTGTAAGAATGGTTCATCACTCATTTACATGTTTAGTATAGTTTCATGACTCATGATCATACGCATCATATGTATGCTTGATATGAGGATTGACTGATCATAGCATATGCCTTCGGGCAGGTTGTTTATGGACTCCTGGTTAGGCGGTGTTACCCTACATGAGCGCACGATATGCGCAGAAATTGTTGCATGACTGGATAGCGTGAATCATGCATTTCGTATTTGTGTGACATGGTTATTGTACGCCCTAGCGACATCAGGGCCGTAGCCTCCACAGATGCATCGTGGTTGGCAGGATTGGATACCGAAAATCTTGTTCTACATGGGGTACTATAGATATCCCTGGGTGAAAGTCCTAAACCCTTATGGTACCAAGAGGTTGCTCCAACATCTAGACCGAGTGGGTAGATGAGTGCTGAGTGCCGAATACCAGTTGGCTGTGCTCTCCACTGTGTCGTGGTGGGTTGGAAGGGGGTGCGGCCTTACCCGCCCGAGTGTAGGGGGCAATCCTAGGCTGAGTCTGACCAGCTCGAGGAATGGGTCCGCTATCGACGAGTCGCGCCCGATATTGGCAGACGGATGGTGAGGTCTCTTCCACTTACCTTATTGCGCGTGATGTGGCGACAATCTGGTTTAGAGTGTACTAGACCCCGGTGATATCCCATATTTGAGCTGTATTGATGTGTGGACATAGATGAGGATCTGTATGCTTGAGTTGCATTGCACATCGCATGGCCTTGGGTGGCCCATACCATTCATGTCTTGCATCGCATAGCCTTGGTATGGCTCATGATATTATGGATTCATCTGCATATTCCGCATTACTCTGACATTACATGTTCATATTACTACCTTGTGCACACACTTTCACCACCCTCTAAGCTTTCTATAAGCTTATGCATGACCGTTGCGTGCAGGTGACGTTGGTTCGCAGCAGCGCTGAGGCAGGAGCACATTGCAGATCATTTTGGAGTTTTTATTCTTTACCATTGTATTTCCCTTTATGCTCATTGTACTTGTAAAGTTTTTGATCATAGTGGAAATGTTATGGAGTTCTTGGTTGTTGTTTGTGGGTTATGCCTTTGGTTATGCTTATTACGAATCAAACTGACGTTGAAAATCCTCCTCGTAGCATCCCAGGATCGGAACTGGCGAATGGGCGCTAGGAGCCAAAAATGGGGTTCTACGGAGGCTGTCGGCTCCGGATTCGGCGATCGGGAATTTTGTGAGCCCAGTTTTCGAGTTTGGGGCGTGACAATTAAGCCCATTTGGCATATGTAATGCCCATGGGATTAAGCCCATTTGGCATATGTAATGCCCATGGGTTTGGGCCCATTTGACATATGCAATACCCATGGGATCCAGCCCATTTATTGTATATAAGGCCAACGGGATTTAAGCCCATTTGATATATATATTATAGCCCATGGGATCAAGCCCATTTGATGTGCATGGGGCACAAATGGAGTGGCCCATTTGATATATTTAAAGCTCATGTGTGTAGGCCCATCTGATATATTTAAGGCCCAAGTTGTAAGGCCCACTTTGATGTATTTCAAGGCCCATGGATCATGGACCATTACAATGTACATAAGGCGCATTGGTGAGGCCCATTATTGTAGCCCATCTGATGAATGAAAGGCCCATGTGATACGTCCTATTTGATGTATCTAAGGCCCATGGGTCGAGGCCAATAGAATGTCCTTAGAGTCCATTGCAATGTGTGTTTCCCCGTGGCTCATGTAATGACATTTATGGCGGTCATGCCTTAGGAGCAATGATGGTTTGAGGCCCACATTGTAAGTACAATATTGGTTAAATGTCCCCATTATATCTCTCCTTAGGACCCATTGGTAAGCCCATACTAGTTGTGTATAGGCCGTCTAGACTCATCTGTATCGTTTGAGTAGTCCATTACCTTATAATATGCTTAGTATAATCCCATGACTCATGCCCATACGCATCATATGTATGCTTGATGTGAGTAGTGACTGATCATATCATATGGCATTGGGTAGACCATTTATGAGACCCGTTATGAGACGGAGTGCCCCACATGTTCGCGCAGTACGCACTGGATTTCTGCATGATTTGACAACGTGATTCATGCATCTCGCATATGTGTGACTTGATCACTGCACGCCCTAGCGACATTAAGGTCATGGCTCCACAGGTACATTGTGGATGGCCGTATTGGATACCAGAAATACTTGTTCTAGCACTGTGGGCACTTAGGATGTCCTTGGGTGAAAGTCCCAGAACCTTTTTGGTACAAGGAGATGCTCCAACGTCTAGACCGAGTGGATATACGAGCGCCCGAGTGCCGAATACCAGTAGGTCGCGTCTCCCACTGTGTCGTGGTAGGTTGGAAGGGGGTGTGGCCTTATCCGCCTGAGTGAGGGGGCTAAAAGCTAGGCTGAGTTTGACCAGCTCGTAAATGAGTCCGCTATCAACGAGCCGGGTAGGCATTGGTATACTATTGGTCAGGCGGATAGTGAGGTCTTTTTCGCTTGCTTGACTGTGCAGCTAGGGAGGTGGCAGTCACTGCGAAGTGTATTAGACCCCGGTGATATCCAGAGGGGAACTGTACTGATATATGTACTTGATGAGTACTGACTTGCTTGGATTGCATTTCGCATATAACATTCGGCTATGTAGGCCTTGCATTGTATCGGTGTGGCCGATGGCATTCATATCTTGCATCATGCCTTGCATTAGCTAGCCTTGGTATGGTTGATTGTATTCATAGACTTACCGCATACTTTCGCACTACTTTGATACTGTACACTTAGCGTTTGCCTTGCGCACACACTTACACCACCCTCTAAGCTTTTGTAAGCTTATGCACGACCGTTGAGTGCAGGTAGCGTTGGACAGCAGCAGCGCTGAGGTAGGAGTGCGTATCAGACCATTTTGGAGCTTCTGATCATCTTGTATTTCCCTTTCCGCATTGTACTTAAAAGATTTTGATATAGTGGATATGTGGTGATGTTGTTTTGTGACTTAGTTATGCTTGTGGTTATGCTTCATTATAAAAAAAAAATTTAAAAATCCTCCTTGTAGGGCCCCAAGATCAGAATCTGGCATTTGATTATCAGGAGCCGAGAATGGGGCACTACGGAGGCTGTCGGCACCAGATTCGGCAATCGGGATTCATGTGAATCTGATTTTCAGGTTTGGGGCGTGACAATATCTATACTGCCCCAGACAGCTGTATCATAATCATTAGTCAGAAATATCAGCCCCATGTAGGGATACCCAAAGCAAGTAAACAGAGATGGATGCAAAATCAGGTATTTATGACTAGGCACACAACTCCATCAAAACTGTCTCCTTTTTAGCACATAGAAGGCCCGCCAGTCATTAGTAACTCAAGAATCTACTACACAAAATGTTGGAGAGCTTTCATCCTATTTTCTATTCCTGATAGTCGTTGTTCGCAATGTTGAAGATGCTCATCAATTCCAATGAGATTGTTTAAAAATTGACACTCAAGCACATGACGCTGATGATTTGTGACAGAAGCAAGACTATATTCAGGAGTTCTATTAGATCCCAAGAGAGTTTCTTCATTAGGCATAAGATCACTATCTTCAACAGGTGGAGGGATCTTTGTATGTGATGAGACAGAGACATACACTTGTTGCGCTGCATCATGGTCGAACCATACTTGAGGATATACCTTATCAATTTTTTTCGGCAGACCTGCCCAGTGTGCGAGCTTACAGATAAGAGATGGAAAAAGCAGAATTTCAAGATGGTCACTTCTAATTACCTTTATTAGCTGTTCTAGTATGAAAGTTGGTAGGCATACAGGGACCTCTTGATAGACATCATACAGAATATTGAGTGCAACGGGCTCAGGTATGTGTAATTTGCATCACATGGGTACACATTCGTGCTGAAAATACTGTGAAGGAGTCGAAACAAGATTCCTAGATATTTTACCGGAAGGATATTGCCATCCCTGGCACAGTGCTCGTGTAATTTCCCCCCATCTACCTAATTCGTTTAAATTTCTACGAGTGACAGGGATTTGTGTCACTTCAATGTTTAGAACAAGACCAAGGACTGATGGAGTAATGTGCTTGGTGTGTTGCATGAATTTTAGACATATGTAAGGTGGGTAATCTTGGACAACATGACAACAGTTGAAGAACTGCTGGATCATTTCAAACTGATGTAGGCCACCCATATTAAACATATTCTTCTATCCCATAGTCTCCATCATGAGATCCACCCCATAGGGTTTGACAGTACTAATGAGAATAGTATGATAGACTATCGTGACTTGTTCCCAATCTGATTGGTTTTGAGGTGGTCTAGAATATTTCTCTTTCTTACTCTTGGAAGATTTTGCAGCTGAGAGAGCCTCTTTCCTTTAATCATCTTCCTTGTTTCATTTGGATGCTGAGATTTCATCGAGACTCCGAGAAGATCAACCAAAGAAACTGATCAGGGCAGAGAGATGGGACTAGCTTTTGAAAAATGAAAAAAATTTTAATCAGCCTTTTATTTGGGCGCCATCTGTCGATCTTATCGATCATTGTTTCGATACTATCGATAAGTTACCGATCGATTCTATCGATTCTGTCTCAGATGTCATCAACGATCATATGGCTTTTCAAATTCTAAAAGGTCATCGATTGTATCGATACTTGATCGATGTAATCGAAAAGTCATATCCAAGGTGAAAGATTTTCTGGTTTCAAAATTTAGATGATTTTTCAAGCATACTCCTAGAATTTCTAAGAAACAATGATATTCTTAGCAAAATAATATATAAACTATATATATACACAAAATCAAAAGATATTTGAAGGTTTGTATACAAAAGGAGGTCTGGAACCTCAAGTATTTAATTTGGAGCTTAGCAAAACTACATTATTTCAGCAAATGTTTCGATGCATGATCTGGACGTGTTCCTTCACTCTTAATGCTCCTCTCTATCATTCTTTTCTTCTCTTTTAATAATGTAGCAGTGGTTGTTTGTGCGACAACCCTTAATTACTGATTTTCCTGATTGATCTAGGATATCGTATTCTTCTTTGTTGAATTTTACCACATGCCCATTATCACAGGTTTGAGATATGCTTAGGAGATTATGTGTTAAACTTTTTATGCAGAAGGCATTCTCATTTGTAAGTATATTGATTCCTTCTATGATTCTCTATCCAATTACTTCAGCAATGGTTCCATCTCCGTAGGTGACTATCCCTTTATGAAGATCTTTATAGTTTGAACGGAGGGACTTGTCACCTGTGACATGTCTTGAGCAACCACTGTCTAGGTACCATTTAGCCCCATTGCCTGATAAATGATCTAAATGAGTAACAAGGTAATTTGTCTTTTCCTTAACCACCCATTTTGTAACAAGAGTTTTACTTGTGGTAGATTTGTTCTTCTTATTTGATTTGTCCACGTGACTTAACTTCTCCTTCATCCTGTCAACTAGCTCGAGTGGTGATGATTGTATACTTCTTTTGTCTAGCTCATAAACTGACTCCTCATTTTTGTAACAAGCTGGGATAGATTTGGTGTTACTACTAGATGCAACAGATTTTTCAAATGGTTGTGCATCATATTTAGTTTTTGTTCTAACTTTTTTATACCCCAAGCTATATTTGTTGTTTCCAAATTTTCCCATACCCAAAAGTTTTTCTAACCTCTCACCACTCTGGGAAAGTTTACAATTTAGTTGGGCTATTTTTCAAGATTCTTCTAATTCATTTTGAAGTGTATAATTTTTATTTTGAAGAATCAAGTTTTTCTCATTTAGTTCTTTGACTTTTTTATTTAATTTTTCTGACTCAGATTTCAAAGAAATGTTAGTTCTTTCAAGTCTATCATTATCTGAGTGACATTACTGCAAATCAGTAATTAGATGAGTATTAATACTTGAAGCTTTATCCAGATCTAATTTCAGCAATTCCTTTTTGTTTTCAGATATACCAAGTCGTTTAAATACTTTAATGTTATGGATATAAAGTTGATTATAAGCATCTTGCAATTTATCCTTTTCGACTTCTTCCTCTTCTTCTTCAGACTCATCATTATCAGATGAACATGATTCAGTGGTTTGTTGTTCTTTCTCAGGTTCAGTTAGAATGATCGAAGTAGTGGAGACCACGAGTATTTTCAAGGATTTTTTATCTCCATCACTTTCTGAGTCACTATTTTCTGAGTTTGACTCTTCTGTATCATCCCATGTGGCAACCATTGCCTTGCCCTTAGTTTTTCTGTTTGGGCATTCAGTAGATAGGTGTTCATACTCCTGACAGGCCTAGCATTGTGGTTCTTTGGTTCTTTTCCCAAATTTGCCTGTAAGAGGTTTGTCATCCACCTTTCTACCTCTAGAGGGGCGGCCACGATTCCTTTGAAAGAATCTTCTGAATCTTTGTGCCAGTAAAGCAACTTCCTCATCTTCATATTCTTTTTCACTCTCACTGTCCTCATGTTTTGTTTTCTTAGAGGTTTTTAGAATAGTGTTTTGGATTTTTGAGGTTGTGTGAAGTGTAGTTCAAAAGTTTGTAGGGAACCTACTAGTTCTTCTACTTTCATCTCATCAATATTCCTACACTCCTCAATTGTTGTTACCTTGGGATTGAACCGTTCTGGTAGGGACCTTAGTATTTTCCTACATATTTTTGGTATTGGAACCTTCTCTCCCAATCTACCCATGGAGTTACAAATAATATTCAATTTGGTGAAAAACTCCATAAATGTCTCATGCTCTTCAATCCTGAGATTTTCAAACTGTGAAGTTAAAAGTTGTAGTTTAGATCTCTCCACAGTTCTTGTGTTTTCATGGGTTGTTTCCAATAAGTCTCATGCTTCTTTAGATGTCCCACACACTTATCTGATTAAAAATATCTTGGGAAATGGCACAGTAGATGGCGTTCATTGCTTTTACTTCAGCAGTTCGTTGTTCTTTGTCAAACGGCGCCCACTTTCATTAGGTTTGGGTTTAATGATTGTGGTTTCATTTTCAAGTACGATTTGTTCAGATGGTACCACATATCCCTTTTCAACTACATCCCAAACATCATGATACAAAGATCTCAGGAAGTAATGCATTCTAGCCTTCCAGTATACATAATTTGAACTATCAAATACTGGAGGTCTAGTGACTGATGAGCCCTCTCCTTTGGCCATATTTCAACTTCAGTCAAGATCACTATCTAGGCGATGAAGCCTTTAAAGAGAGACCCGCTCTGAAATAGTGGTGAAGACCGCTTGAGTTGAAGCAGGAATATGCCAATATGTCCTAGAGGGGGGTGAATAGGACTTTTTAAAGATTTATGAGTTATATTAAAAACCCTATCACTCTAATCCTAACAGGTATGCAATTTTCAGGATTACTCAAATGTAACTCTATTTGCTTCCAAGCCTAGTAGAGGATCTAATCATAAAACTATTCAATTTAATAAGCATGAGGCAGTTATAGTCTATGATGGATGTGACTCTGTGTGTGAAGTGTGAGCAGATATGAATACAATTAACATAATCACACAAATGTTCAAGAACAAGAATCAATCACAGACACAGTCATTTTTATAGTGGTTCGACTACTTGTCTACTCCACTCCCGGCTGCCACACTCAACCCTTGAGTGTACTGGATTTCACTAAGGAGGTTTCCCATGGTTCACCTCAAACCTAAGATTTTAAATCAGGTTCACCTTCAACCTTTACAACCTACACAGAGGCTGACTGTTTATGCTCTCACGAGCAAGGGTCAACACATAACACCTGGTTTAGTCACACTAGCCAAGGATCTTACCCTAAGTCCCTAACAGAGGTTTTACACAGTTCACCTCATAACCCAAAGTTTTACTGGTTCACTCCTAACCAGATGTTTATGCCCATACAGAGCAAGGGTCCATACAATGCACCCACACGTACACTCCCACCGGAGGCCTCCTTTAAGGACTTCAAAGGGTGAGCAACACCTATGACCCAATCCTAGAAAGGAATGATCACAAGTATCCTCTGGACTCTAAGTACTTACAGATAAGTTCATGAGTCCCTATTAGCGCAGTGATAAAGATCTCTTTCTTGTTGATGAAGAGTCTTCAGCTCCCTTGATCTGCAACACAAAAGTTGTACCAATACTAGGCTTCAGGTCGGGTCAAGGTTATGATGAAATTCCACTCTCTAAAGATTTTCCTATTAGGAAGATAGAGTGATTCCAATCATCTATGCATTCAAGGCATCCCAGCTTAATGATTTTCCATTAAGGTAGTAGCTGGAGGATCCTTGAATGCGGAAGTTCATTCCCCAATCCACTCTATTGAATATCAATGATGAGGGTGGACTGAAGGATGAACTCCCTGAGAGAAAGGGCTTAAGAAAAATGATATGAAGTTTAAAACACTCAGAAGCACTCTCTTCTTTCTCTACCAGCAATAAAGACTAACCTCTCTATATATAGGCAAAAGGTTCCAACGGATATAAAACGGTCACATTTATGACAGAGTTCGATATCATCGAGCAAGAGTCGATATGATCGAGCATATACTCTCAATTGTATCGAAGATCCGCTCGATGGTACAAACTTCATGTCATTCACGTTTGAAACCTTTTGTCGGTTGAACGATGGGATCGAGACACACATCGATGTTATCAGATTTTGAACTCCGATTCCATCGATAGATGGATCGATCTATCGACAGGTGAAAAGAAGAGAGACAGCCTTGAAGAATTTCAGGTTTTAAGGATATGATCGGGGAACAGCCGATGTCATCGGAATTTGAATGTAGATGATATCGAGACCTTATCGATAGGATCGATAAATCATATATATTTACCTATAAGCACGCTGGTCAATTTGTGCCAGATTCAATCCAATCAACCAGGACTCGATGATATCGACATTAGAATATTGATTTTCTCTAATGGCCCCCGATCAACATTTAAAACACCTTAAAATTTATGTTGGAGGAAATATGCGCCTACTATTGATTGATCGAATGATTAGCGATATGATCGATATTTGAGTTCAGATTCAATCGAACAGTCATCGATATATCGAAGCTTATAGTAGTTTCTTTAGAAAAATAGAGGCGCCGAAAAACTGTCTGTCAATATTATCGATCCACTTTCGATGGGATCGATATTCGAATATCAATGATATCGATTGAGATTCCGATATATCGATAAATCATCCAGTTGAATGTTTGATTGCTGGACGCTTTTTGTCCTCACTTAATTGTATTGATTGAGTTGCCGAGGATATCGATAGAGCAGGTCGATCATATCGAAAGGTGAATCGATATAATCGACAGGGTAAGAAAAACTTGAATATTTTCCTGTTTGGTAAAAAGTTTTCTTACAATAAAATTCTAAGGTGTTCTACTTAGTTTTAAGAGTTTTAATCACCTGGTGTTTTGGGACATGGGATGTGAGGCTATGATTTACCTGTGGCAAACTTTCACACATCCAGTTGAGGCAGACACTTGATTTGATCTTCCTGTTGGGCGCTGTTGTCCAACTGACTCAACTTACACCGTGATTGACAAACCAGGGCACTTGTAGGTGCACTTTCATGCAGTTCAAGATCTAGAACCAGAAAACTCCAAGAACTCAAGACCTAGTTGAAGATTATGTTTGGCATGTCGAGTTCAAGCTTTGAAGATCGTAAGAATTAAATCTACTGAAGTGATCGATAGATTAAGTGTTCATATGTTTTATCTCACAAGTAAGGTATGATTGACCTAGATTGACCTTAGATCATGATTAGATTATTTCATACTTTCGGTCATTCATTTTGGTCATTTTATAAGTGTAAAATTCTGTTCTTTCGTCTAGTCATAGCACTGGCTCGACCAGTCCTAGTATTTCCTTGACCAGTCCAGGATTTGTTATGAATTTTCAAAATTTTTTTGTGGGTCTATGACCAATTCTGAAAATTGTTCGACCAGTCATGTGAATAGTGCTCGACCAGTTGTGTAGTGCTTGACTCATTTTTCAGTGAGTAATCTGGACTCACATGACCAGTTGTGTGATGTCCACAACCAGTTGAGCAGGCCACTCGACCAGTCATGGGACCTACAAGGCCAGTTGTGCAACTAAAAAATCTTATCACGCTAGAATTTTTGAAAATCTGTTTGGATAAGGTCAGTCATAGCTAACTAAAGGCCAGTCATGCGTACCGATTTTTCACCTATAAATAGTGCTCGAATTTTAGAGTCTTTTATTCGATTCTTATCATTCTTAAACAATCATTCTAAGATAATTTTGAGTACATTCTAAGCTATTTTGTGCATATTTAAGATTATTGTAAGACCCGTATCTTGGTCCGTACCTTTCCGTACACTTCCACGGTCTTACCGGTCAAATTTCGGCAACCTTCGACCCTTAAACAATATCGACGCGCGACCCTGATTCATGTACCAACAACCCGAGTCGACTCAACCCGAGACCAATACCATAGCGACCGCGCCGTCGCCACGGTTCCGATACCGCTACTCGCGCGCTGAGGCGATACCCTAGTCAAGAGATATGGGCCAACGTTCGGTGCGAGAAAATGCTGCCCGTTGCGAAATCCAAGGGAATCTCTATGATGTGTCACATCAATCACATCAATCCCATCAATCAATCACCCATCAATCCATCACATGTCAAGTACACATCACTTCCATCCCTTTTCCCAAGCAACCACAAAAGTCTCCCAAACCCAGACCTCTCTTACACAAAAAGCCACCAAAGTCTTCACCACCCATACCTCTCTTACACAAAAGCCTCAAAAGTCAAGTTTTTCTTACACAAACATCACTCACCACATCCATCCATCACTCTCTCTCTCTCCCTTTACATCACTCTCTCTCTTTCTCTCTTTCTCATTTCAAAATTTCCAAGCAACAAAAAAATTCCAAGAGATCCCATGTTTGAAATTTTGTAAAAATTCCTACACTCCAAGTGGCCCACCTTCCTACCCCATCATCTCCCATCTCAACCCTCCATTCTTCATCTTAACCATTGAAGTTGAAGCTAAGGTGCCAAGGAACCTCTAGGAGCAAGATGATCGGACGGTGGGTGCCTCTATAGGGTAGTTTTCTTATTTTTATGGTGGACCAAGTGAGGCCCACCGATCAATGGTGTGGATCTCACTTGGGACCCTTATTTGTGGTCGATGGACCACTTGGATCATCATGATCATTCCATGATGGGGCCATTCTCCATGGACCCCATCATGATGTTTATTTTCTTTAGAAAGGTCATCTAGACCATCCATATTGGTGGGGAAAGGATCCCCACCGTTGATCTTTAGTTTTGATGGTCACATGTGCAAAATGACCCACTTGATGTATGATTTCATGTATGGGAGGGCCCATAATGATGGGGTCCCTCCATCACAAGCCGTGTCCCACTCTCCATGTCTCTCTCTCTCTCTCTTTTATTTCTTTTATTTTATTTTATTTTATTTTATTTTTATGTAAAGGATTGTGTGGCCCACTTGAATGGATCCCATCTTGGCATTATTTTTCTTCAAGATTTATTCAAGTGGGGCCCACCATATGCGTTGAACACCATCCATCAGTGGTGGCCCACCTAATCAGGGCCCCACCATAATCAGTTATCAAATGCCAACCATCCAGCGTCTGGGGACGCTGGACATCCTTGTATGAAAAAGGGAAAAAGAAAGAAGGAATAAGAAATTTTGGTGGGCCAGCTCATGCAGGCCCCACCTTGATGTATTTGTTCCTTCCAGGCCCTCCATCCTCTCTCCCTCATCATTTTAGGCATTGAGCCAAAGAATGAGCTCAATCCAATGATCAGGTGGGCCGTACCAGAGAAAATGGTACTTTTACTCTTTCAAGCCTAGAAATGCCCATTTTGTTGTTTCTACACTCCAAATCAGTGCTAGAGGTGAGATTGGTGTGGCCTGTTTGGGCCCTAGAATCAAGTGGGCGGAGTGGATTTCACAGCAGTGGGCCCCATGTATGATTTTAAAAAAAAATTAAAAAAAAATAGAGAAGCAAAGGTGGCAGCGCTGCTGCCACTGTCAGAAGCAGCAGATGCTGCCTGCGTGAGGACGCGGACGGACGAAGAGGGGCCCACGGCCTTGCGTGTGGGCCCCACCATGATGTTTATTTGAACTCCAACCCGTTCATGAGGTGGGCCACCCCCTAAAGTGGCCCCCCTCCAAAAATGAGACAGATCCAAAACTCAGGTGGCCCACACCACGTGAAACAGTGTGAATGGTATTCTATCATTGAAAAGTTTTTAGGGCCCACAGAAGTTTCAGATCAAGCTGAAATTTATGTTTCCCCTTCATCCAGGTCCGAGCGACCTTATGAACGGGTCGGATGGGTTTTAAACATTACTGGGTGGGCCCCACATGGGACCCACGTTGTTGTATGTGTGGTAGTCCACCGTCCAGGCGGACGGTGGCACTCACCCTCCTTGCACACGTGCTGCCTCCACCGTCCACGGATGGTGGGGCCCTGGGTGATGTATGTGCCTTACCTGCACTGTTCACTGGACAGTGGGACCCACCATGATGCACTTGATTCATTCAAACCGTCCATCCACTTAGTGAGATCATTTTAAAGCATGAGTTTTTGATGGGTGGGCCACTCATATGGGTTAGGCCCATTTGGTTTGTAACAGGCCTATGGGCTAGGCCCATTTGAATTTCAAAAGGGCCTATGGGCTAGGCCCATTTGGTTTATGAAATGCTTATGGGCTAGGCCCATTGGATCCACTTAAGGCCTAAGAACTTAGGTCCATTTGATGTGTTGCAAGTCCATGGGACTAGGCCCATTTGATGTACTTCAAGGCCCATGTAATTGAACCCTTTTGTTGAAATTTAAAGCCCATAGAAGTAGGCCATTTGATATATATGTAAGGCCTAGGGGTTAGGCCCACTTTGATATGCATACAAGGCCTACGGATTTAGGCCCATTTAAGGTACCATAAGGCCTAGGGGTTTAGGCCCATTGAACTCAGGTTAGGTCTATGGGTTGAGGCCCACTTGATCTACATGTGGGACCCAATTGGTGTGACCCATTGGTCACATATTAGACTCATGAGACTAAGCTCATTTGATGCAATCCTAGGCCCACGAGTTTTGACCCATTGCAATGCATGTCAGATCCATTGGTGTGGCCCATTTATATGGCCCATCTGATGAATAAAAGGCCCATAAGATATGGCCCATTTGATATATATGTAAGGCCCAATGGGATGAGCCTACGGTCCATTGCAATGTGTAATTCCCATACAGTCTATCTAGCGCTGTTTACAAAGATCGTGCCTGGGAAGCAATGTTGGTTTGACGTCCACATTGCGAGTGTAATGCTGGTTGGATGTCCACATTACGACTCTCCTTAGGGCCCATTACTGAGCCGTACTTATTATGTATAGGCCGTCCAGGTCCATCTGCATTGTGAGATAGTTCATTTTATTATAACATGTTTAGTGCAGTTCCATGACTCATGATCATACGCATCATATGTATGCTTGACGTGAGAATTGTCTGATCATAGCATTTGCCTTCGGGCAGGTTGTTTATGGGCTCCCGGTTAGGCAGTGTTGCCCTACATGAGCGCACGATATGCGCAGGATTTGTTGCATGACTGAAGAGCGTGAATCATGCATTTTGCATTTGTGTGACATGGTTATTGTACGCCCTAGCGACATCAGGGCCGTAGCCTCCACAGACGCATCGTGGTTGGCAGGATTGGATACCGAAAATCTTGTTCTACATGGGGTACTATAGATATCCCTGGGTGAAAGTCCCTAAACCCTTATGGTACCAAGAGGTTGTTCCAACGTCTAGACTGAGTGGGTAGATGAGCGCTGAGTGCCGAATACCAGTTGGTTGTGCTCTCCACTGTGTCGTGGTCGGTTGGAAGGGGATGCGGCCTTACCCGCCCGAGAGTAGGGGGCAAAGCTAGGCTGAGTTTGACCAGCTCGAGGAATGGGTCCGCTATCGACGAGTCGCGCCCGATATTGGCTGATGGATAGTGTGGTCTCTTCCACTTACTTTATTACGCGCGATGTGGCGGCAATCTGGTTTTGAGTGTACTAGACCCCGGTGATATTTCATGTTTCGAGCTGTATTGATGTATGCACATAGATGAGGATCTGTATGCTTGAGTTACATTGCACATCGCATGGCCTTAGGATGGCCGGTACTATTCATGTCTTGCATCGCATAAGCCTTGGTACGGCTCATGATATTATGGTTCCATCTGCATATTCTGCATTACTCAGGCATTGCATGTTCATATTACTACCTTGCGCACACACTTTCACCACCCTCTAAGCTTTCTGTAAGCTTATGCACGACCGTTGCGTGCAGGTGACGTTGGATCGCAGTAGCGCTGAGGCAGGAGCACGTTGCTGAGCGTTTTGGAGTTTTTGTTCTTTACCATTGTATTTCCCTTTATGCTCATTGTACTTGTAAAGTTTTTGATCATAGTGGAAATGTAATGGAGTTCTTGGTTGTTGTTTGTGAGTTATGCCTTTGGTTATGCTTATTACGAATCAAACTGACATTGAAAATTCTCCTCGTAGCATCCCAGGATCGGAACCTGGCGAATGGGAGCTAGGAGCCGAGAATGGGGTTCTACGGAGGCTGTCGGCGCCGGATTCGGCGATCGGGAATTTTGTGAGCCTGGTTTCCGAGTCTGGGGCGTGACAATTATTTAAAGTATCTCTTATTTTTAATTTTAATTCTTTATTCCATTCTCATTTTGAAAAGGGATGTTTGATTTACCCTTCCTTGAGATCAAAATCAATACAAAGCCCTTACTAATTTAATTAAAAATCATCTAGACTTAGAATCCTATACACTTGTGAGACAGAATGTTAAACATCTACGTTGTCATCAAGTTGGTTTTATCGGGCTACTTCAGAATCGTCATACAAATAAGTTTTTATTTTTTCTGTAATTCAATTCATTTCTGGTTTGTGAGATTGTTCCAGAAAATCTCCATTTTTAGTTTTGTCTGAGGTGATCCAGAAAATCTCAAAGAGAGGGATTTTTGAATTGTGTAAGCCCATTTAAAGACATAATTGTGAAGGTTTTAGGAAAACCTTAAAAAAACCTATTTTAATTAGTGAACGCTAATATCCCGAGGGAGTGGATATTAGGAGTGGAGTAGTTGTGTGGTTGTTTATTAATAGTTGGTGTACACACAAGCGAACCACTATAATTCTCTATGTTTGGTGGATGTGTGACTTATTTCTTTATTTTTTATTGTTTAGGATTGTGGGATGTATTTATGGATGTGAACGTTATAATCTTTATATTTCAACATTGTGTGGTGAATGTTGTAATAGATTAGTTTCTATTTCTTTCATATCCTCTTGAGTTTGAGTTTTTGATACTCACCCACGTTCTAGTAAGGTTGTCCTACCATAAACCATTCATTTTTTGTGTTAAGTTGTCCTTAAAACCCAGTTTGCATCAACCTTTCAATGCTTGATTTTTTATGTTGTTATTTCCTTTTGTTATTTACATTCTTTTTGGCTATTTATTGTCTATATTCCACTTATTAATTTTTAGTCCTATTCACCCCCCCTCCCCTCTAGGACATATAGCTCACCCTTTTCAGGAACCCACCTTGATGTATGTATGTGTTATCCACATCGTCCAGTGTGGGACGGTGCTGGATGCACCATGATGTGTGTGTTTCACATCCGCAACGTCCGTCCATTTTGTCAGATCACAGGGCCACCTTAATGATGTGATCATCCAGACCATCCAGAACACGGGGCCACCTTGATGATTTGTCCATCCAGGCTGTCCGTCAACAGCACGTCCAGCATGCCTCGACAAAAGAGAAAACACAAATATCAGCTTTATCCAAAGCTGGTGGGCCACACGTGTGGACCCACCTGATGTATGTGTTTCATCCATGCCATCCACCATCCCTGGACGGTGGAGCCTACCTTGATGAATGTGTTGTATATCCACATTGTCCAACCCTTAGATGGTAGGACCCACCCTGCACATGTTGCATGTGTAGGTGGTGGGGCCTGCCTTGATGTAAGTGTTTTATTCCACGCCGTCCGTCCAGATGGGCTGGACATAGAGCCCACCATGATGTAAGTGTTGTATTCACATTGTCCATCCATTTTGTTAGACGGTGGGGTCCACCCAATGTGCATACACCGTCCAAGCATGGGACAGTGCTAGGCCCACCATAATGTATGTGTTTCATATCCACGTCGTCTGTCCATTTTGCGGTACGTGTAAGGCTCGCCCTCTGTATGCAGGGCCCACCAGTTGTATGTGAGGCCCACCAGTTGTAAGGCCTATGTGATGAGGCCCATTATGATGTATATAAGGCCTATTTGATGAGGCCCATTATGATGTATGTGAGACCCATGTGATGAGGCCCAATATGATGTATATGTGGCCCATTGTGACGAGGCCATTGAGATGTATGTAGCCCATTATGATTGTGTGTAAGGTCCACCATGTTGTATGCACCATGTCCACGCTGGCCACCTTTTAGTAGAGCCCATTAATGATGTGCAAGGGCCCAACTTATATGTTTTACTGCCCATTGTGCAATTGTGAGGCCCACTTTGATGTGTGTATTGTAAGCACATTGTCCACCCATTTTCTAGGCCATAGGGCTGGCCTATGAGGCCCACCCTGATGTATATGTTGCACATGCACCCCACTCTTTGTTTTAGGGTCGTGGGCCCCCATTATAAGCTTGATTCCATACTTCAAATGGGCCGCACCTTAGGAGCAATGGTGGTTAAATTTTCATGTTGTAAACCTCCTTAAGGCTCATTGTTATGCCCATTTCCACCATATCCTTATTGGGCTATCCCAAATCGTTGGGCCCCCATTAATGTTAGTGATACCTATCTTTCCCTTATTAAGCTATCTCAAACATTAGGCTCACATTGATGTAGCGATTTTCAGCTTACCTTATTGGGATAACCCAAGCCATTAGGCCCCATTTGATAATGATGCTCTCCACCATACCCTATAGAACTACCCAAACCTTGGAGCCCTCATGTTCTTAACCAGGCCTTTCATAGCAAATGTGGTCCACCTACATGTGTTTACCGAAGCTTAGTAACCCAAACCTGAGGCCCACTTAGATGATGAGCAGGACCGTTTGTAGGGTTACATAGTCTTAGATGTGTGGATCCTACCAAGGCCCACCTTGTATTCATATCGGGCCCTCATAGGAAAGCTTAGTTGTTCATGATAAAGAGAGTGAGGAAGCCCACTTGTTGTATACCCTCTTAACTCACCCCGTGAGATGTATCCTATCTTGTACTCAATTGTTAGGACCTCGTGTTATGTTTGTATCATCCACACTGTCCATTTACCTTCTTAGGACAAGTGTGAAGCCTATCTTTAACATTAGTTCATTATCATAACCTCCCTTGTTGTAGATGGAAGAATACATAGCATCAAGTTTGGTATATCCACTATGCAGAACCTATCTCGACGTATGGACTACACCCGTCGTCCCCGTCTTGGATCATGCAGAGCCTTGGAAGGCTAATGTAAGACATACCGTATGGGCTCCTATAGTTGTAGAAGAAGCACGTCATTCAATTTACACTCTTACTATGTGACATGTTAGTGATGGTCGATTATGGATTAATGTTGGCTACCTTATCAGATAATCATGCTTATGTACTTTATAACATTATGATACATGCCCATACGCATCATATGTATACTTGTTATGAGGAGTGATTAATCATAGCATATGCCATTGGGCTAGATTATTAAGGGGCTCCTTGTGAGACGGAGTTGCCCCACATGAGTGCGGTACGCGCAGGATTGATGCGTGACTGGATGGTATGACTCATGCATCTCGCATTTATGTGACATAATCTTTATACGCCCTAACGACATCAGGGCCGTAACCTCCACAGGCATATCGTGGATAGCAGGATTGGACACTGAAAATATTGGTTCTAACATGGGGGCACCATAGATGTCCTAGGGTGAAAGTCCCCAAACCTTTATGGTATTATGGAGGATGTTCCAATGTCAAGACTGAGTGGATACATGAGTACATGAGTGTCGAATATCAGGAGGCTGCATCTCCCACTATGTCGTGGTCGGTTGGAAGGGGGTGTGGCCTTACCTGCCCGAGGGAGGGGGCAATGACTAGGTTGAGTCTGACGCAGCTTGAGGAACGGGTTCGCTATCAACGAGCCGGGTCAATATTGACAAACGGATAGTGAAGTCTCTTCCACTTACCCAGTTGTGCTCTTAGATGGGGCGACAAGCTAGAGTAGATTGTATTAGACCCTGGTAATGATCCCAGAGATTTATGGTACTGATATTGTGACACCTCGTCTCTATTACACACGTGGGTGGGCACACGTGGGCTGACACTGATGTGGGCGAGGCATAAGGGCCTGGGCGAGCTACTAGTGGTTGGCGGGCTACTATGCTAGGAGGGTACTTTGTATGCAATGGGGTAGAACCTTGTCCCACATCGAAAGCGTTGTAGTGATTATATGTGGACTTATTGAGTAGAAGTTGTGTACTCAACATTTAACTCATTCATCCATTTATTCACTATCACTCGGGCTGGTGGTGCACAACTAAATCATTATGTGTACCTTCACAATGGTCAGGATTTCGCTTAGGCATGCAACCAACTTGAGATAAGGAGTTTACCACATTGAGTCTAGCTATCCAAATTTAGGCATGAGACTAGTTTGGATAGAAGTCCCTTGTGATGGACTCTACAGCTTATGATACAATATACTATCATTCCGACTTCACACTCTAGCTTGGTCATTTCTTTTACATCGCATATTGCATTGCATCCTCATTACATAGCATTTGGTTTACTATACTTCTGTATTGTTGTAAGACCCGTGTCTTAGTCCGTACCATTCCATAGACTTCCGTAGTCTTACCGGTCGAATTCTGGCAACCTTCGACCCTTAATCGATATTTGCGCTCGACCCTGATTCGTACGCCGTCAACCTGAGTCAACTCAACCCAAGATCTTTACCATAGCGACCGCATCGTCATTGCGGTTCTGATGCCGTGACTCGCGCGCCGAGGCGATACCCTAGTCAGGAGATGTGGGCCAACGTTCGGTGCGAGAAAAAACTGCGCGTTGTGAAACCCAAGAGAATCTCTTCAAGGTGTCACATTAATCTCATCACATCTCATGTCAAGTACACATCACTTTTCACCCTTTCCCAAGCAAGCCACAAAAGTCTAAAAGTTCTTCCATGCCCATACTTTTCTTACACAAAATGCCTCAAAAGTCAAGAAGTCCTTACACAAGCCATGCCTTTCTTACACAAAAAGGCCGCCAAAGTGAAAAAGTGTCTTACACACCCATCACCACCACATCCATCACCCATCACTCTCTCTCTTAACTACTCTCTTTCTCATTTTTTTCAAACCATTCCCAAGCAACCAAAACCCCATACGTATGAGAATTCTTCAAGCCTTCCAAGCTTCAAGAGTGGCCCACCTTTCCATCCCAAGATCTCCCATCCTAGCCATCCATTCCTCATCTCCTCCATTGGAATCAAAGCTAAGGTGCTAAGGAACCCATAGGAGCAAGAAGATCGAACGGTGGGTGCTAGATAATAGTAGTTTTTCATGTATTTAAGATGGGCCAAGTGAGGTCAGCCGATCAATGGTTTAGATCTCACTTGGGACCATAAGATGTGGCCGATGGCCCACTAGGATCATCCTGATCATTCCATGATGGCGCTATTCTCCATGGACCCCATCATGATGTTTATTTCCTTGCATTACAAAGGTCATCTAGACCGTCCATATTAGTGGGGAGAGGATCTCCACCGTTGACTTTCGATTTTGATGAATCCATATGTAGAGGGATCCATTGATGTATGATTTCACATAAGAGAGGGCTCATAGTGGTAGAGCCCTCCATCACAAGCATGTCCCACTCTCTATCTCTCTCTCTCTCTCTTCTTTTCTTTTTTTTTTATATATATTTTTGTTTGATGATTTGGCCATGTGGCCCACTTGAATGGACCCCACCATGAAGTATTTACTTTATCCAAGCTATCCTCAAGTGGGGCCCACCTTAAATGTATTGTACCTGCATTATCCTCCATGAGGTGGCCCACCATAAGCAGGGCCCACCTCCAATGTATTTATGTGAAACATCCAGCGTTCAGGATGCTGGACATGGGTTGGATAAAACACAAATACTAGCTTGATTCCAAGCCTTTGGGGTAGTCCACTCTCATAGGCCTCACCTTGATGCGTGTATTCAATCCATGTCGTCCATTCCTTTCACCAACTCATTTTAGGCATTGAGCCAGAAAATGAGATTGATCGGAGCATCTAGTGGGCCATAACTTAGTAAATGTGATCTCCACCATCTAAAGTTTCCTAGATTTTTCCTATATGCTGAAAAATATCCAATATTGGACTCGTTGGGCTTGTTTTGAGCCAGGAAAACTAGTGGATGGGGTGGATTTATATGATGCGGGCCGCACATCTGAAAAACAGTAAAAAAACATAGATTTTTTTTTAAAAAAAATAACCTATACATGGGGCAGCACCTGCTACCCCTGACACACCACAGCAGCAACGTTGCTGCGTCATTTGGGCGGCCGGGCCAGGTGCCACGGCCCTGTATGTGGGCCTCACTATGATGTATATTTTTCATCCACGTTGTTCATGAGGTGGGCCACCCCCAGCAGTGGGCCCCCTCCAAATTTTGGCCTCATCCACTAATCAGGTGGCCCACACCATAGGAGACAGTGAAATTGAACCTCTACCATTAAAATCCTTTTGTGGGCCCCAAAAGTTTGAGATCAAGATGAAATTTGTATCTTCCTTTCACTCAGGTCCACGTGACCTCATGAACAGGTTGGATGGCATGTAAACATTACAATGAGCCCCACATGGGAACCCACGGTGATGCATGTGTTTCATTCCCACCGTCAGCGTGACGGTGGGGCCCTCAGTGTGCATGTGTGTGCGTGCGTGTGTGTGTGCAGTGTGTGTGTGTGCAGCGTGTGTGTGTATATATATATATATATTATATTGTATTTTTTATATAATATTGTATATATTATATATATATTATGTAGTTTATATATTATATAATATATAGTATACACGATGGCGGGCCTTCATGTGGGCCCCCATCATTGATGCAGGTGCTGCATCCAATTTGTCCATCCATTTTAAAAGCTCATTTTATGAAATGAGTTAAAGAATGGGCCAGATCCGTAGTCCGAGTGGACCCCATCTTAGCTTGTTATAAGGTCTATGGGATTAGGCCCATTTGATATATTCCAAGGCCCATGGGATTAGGCCCATTTGGTATATTATAAGGCCCATGGGATTGGACATTTGATATATTCTAAGGCCTATGGGATGAGGCCCATTTGATGTATATAAGACCCATTCGGTGTGGCCCATTTGATATATATAAGGCCCATGGGTCGAGAACCATTTGATATAATCTAAGGCCCACAGGTTATGACCCATTGCAATGTACATAAGGCCCATTGGTGCGGCCCATTGATGTGGCCCATTTGATGAATAAAAGGCCCATATGATATGGCCCATTTGATGTATTTAAGGCCCAATGGGATGTACCTAAGGTCTATTACAATGTGTGAGCCCAACACGGATTATGTAACGATGTTTACGACGATCATTCCTTGGGAGCAATGTTGGTTTGACGTCCACATTGTGAGTGTAATGTTGGTTGGATGTCCACATTATGACTCTCCCTAAGGCCCGTTGATAGGCCGTACTTGTTGTGTATAGGCCGTCTAAGCTCATCTGCGTTGTAAGAATAGTTCATTACTTTATCACAAGTTTAATATAGTTTCATGACTCATGATCATACGTATCATATGTATGCTTGATATGAGAATTGACTGATCATAGCATATGCCTTCAGGCAGATTGTTTATGGGACCCCGATTAGGCGGTGTTGCCCCACATGAGCACACGATACGCACAGGATTTGCTACATGATTGGATAGTGTGATTCATGCATTTCACATTGTGTGATATGGTTACTCTACGCCCTAGCGACATTGGGGCCATAGCCTCCACAGACGTATCGTGGTTGGTAGGATTGGATACCGAAAATTTTATTCTACATGGGGTGCTATAGATATCCCTGAGTGAAAGTCCCTAAACCCTTATGGTACCAAGAGGTTGCTCTAACTTCTAGACTGAGTGGGTAGATGAGCGTTGAGTGCTGATTACCAGATGGCTGCTCTCTCCACTGTGTCGTGGTCGGTTGGAAGGGGGTGCGGCCTTACCCACCCGAGAGTAGGGGACAAAGCTAGGCTGAGTTTAACCAGCTCGAGGAATGGGTCCGCTATCGATGAGTCGAGCCCGATATTGGCAGACAGATAGTGAGGTCTCTTCCACTTACCTTATTGCGCTCGATGAGGCGACGATCTGGTTTAGAGTGTACTAGACCCCGGTGATATCCCAGATTTGAGTTGTATTGATGTGTGGACATAGATGAGGATTTGTATGCTTGAGTTGCATTTCACATCACATGGCCCTGGGATGGCCGATATCATTCATATCTTGCATCGCATAGCTTTGGTACGGCTAAGGGTTTTCATGGATCCATCTACATATTCCGCATTACTCTAATATTACATGTTCATATTACTACCTTGCGCACACACTTTCACCACCCTCTAAGCTTTCTATAAGCTTATGCACGACCGTTGCTTGCAGGTGACGTTGGGGAACAGCAGCGCTGAGGTAGGAGCACTTTGCAGATCATTTTAGAGTTTTTGTTCTTTACCATTGTATTTCCCTTTATGCTCATTGTACTTATAAAGTTTTTTATCATAGTGGAAATGTAATGGAGTTCTTAGTTGTTGTTTGTGGGTTATGCTTATTACGAATCAAACTGACGTTGAAAATCCTCCTCGTAGCATCCCAGGATTGAAACCTGGAGAATGGGCGCTAGGAGCCGAGAATGGGGTTCTACGGAGGCTGTCAGCGCAGGATTCGGCGATCAGAAATTTTGTGAGCCCGTTTTCTGAGTTTGGAGTGTGACAATTGCCTAGCCTAAATAAGGTTGATGGTATTATGGACTCGCCAGGATCTACAAATTACATTACATCCGTGACATATGGTGTTACGCCCCAAGCTCGAAAACTAGGCTCATAAAATTCCCGATCACTGAATCCAGCGTCGATAGCCCTCCTAGTACCCCATTCTCGGCTTCTAGCACCCATACGTCAGATTTCGATCCTAGGAACCTACAATGAGGATTTTCAGTATGATTTTTTTTATAAAGGAGCATAACCATGTCATAAATGACAGCATCATCACATATCCACTATAATAAAAAACTTTAAAGTATAATACATGAAGGGAAATACAATATCAAAATCAAAATCTCCAGAAGACAGCTGCACACTCTAATCTCAATGCTACTGCGGCGTCCTAACGTCACCTGTACGCAACAATCGTGCATAAGCTTATAGAAAGCTTTGAGGGTGGTGTAAGTGTGTGTGAAAGGTGAGTGTCAAGTATGTAATATCAAAGTAATGCAGAAACATGCTGGTAAATCCATGAATGCTATCGGCCATACTAAGGCTATGCAATGCAAGGCCTACATGGCCAATGTTATATGCTAGATGTAACTCAAGCATACCAATCCTCATTTGAATCCACCTATCAATATGGCTCAACTCTGGAATATCACCGGGGTCTAGTACACTCTACACCAGATCGCGGCCCATTGGACACATAACCATGCAAGTGGAAGAGACCACACTATCTGCCTGGCCAGTAATCGGCCAATATCTACCTGGTACATCAATAACAAACCCATTTATGAGCTGGTCAAACTCAGCCTAGCTATACCCCCTACCCTCGGGTGAATAAGGCCACACCCCCTTCCAACCGACCACGACACAGTGGGAGATATGGCCTAATGATATACAGTCCTCGTGCACTCATGTATCCAAACGGTCTCGATGTTGGAGCAACCTCTTGATACCATAAGGGTTTAAGAACTTTCACTTAGAGACACCCTTGTGCCCAAGTGCTAGAACCAAAATATTTTCGGTATCCAATCCTACCATACGCGATATGCCTGAGGAGGCCACAACCCTAATGTCACTAGGACGTACACTGATCATATCACACAATGCAAGATGCATAAGTCATACTATCCAGTCATACATCAATCCTGCGCACACCGCACACTCATGTAGTGCAACTCCTTCTATAAGGGAGTCCTATAAACAATCCGCCCAATGGCATATGCTATGATCAGTCACTCCTCATATCAAGCATACATATGATGTGTATGAGCATGTATCGTGGTGTTATGCTAGCACAAACTCAGTGTGTCTTACTAGACTAAGTACATTAGCATGATTATCGAATATAGCCAGTGATGATTGGCCTTAACTGGTATGTCACTTACAAGAGTAGGGGCAGAATGATACGCCCCATTAGACATATAGAAGTCTATATGGAATGGTTCATGTTAGACTATAGGTATTAGCATCTCATATGTCCTAAGGTGGGGTCCACTGAAAGGACGGTGGGTCTAACCCATGCATTAAGGCAGTTTCCACATAATGGATATACCAAATCTGATACCACGTATTCTTTCGTCTACGGCAAGGGATGATGATGCACTAATATCAAGGATAGACTTCATACTTGTCTCAATAAGGAGATAGACAGTGTGGATGATATGTATATGTTACGAGGTCCTAGCAAATGGGGTACGAGGGTAAGATACATCTCTCGTGGGGAGTGAAGTGGGCATACAACAAGATGAGCTCAGAGGGTGAGCTAACCGGGTGAACAACTGGGCTTTCTCAATCTCTTATCATGAATAAATTGGGCTTCCCTATGGGGCCTAATACATACACAAAGTATTCTTGGTGGAGTTCAAACATCTAGGACTATGTGTCCTTTTAATGGATTGGGTAGCCCGCTCAACTCCTAAGTGGGCCTTGGTTATGGTCACTAAACTTAGGCAAAATATGAATCTAGGTGGGTCACATTTCTATGGAAGGCCCAGTATGAACATAATGTGGGCTATAAGGTTTGGACAATCCTATAAGGCATGGTGAGAAGGTACTAACATCAATGGGGGCCCAACGGTTTGGTTTAGCCCAATAAGAGAAGGTGGTTACCTCTACATCAATAGGGGCCCAATGATTTGGGTTAGCCCAATAAGAAAGACGGGTTGAAAATTAGGTATCACAGTGGGCCCTACAAGGTATGGTTTTCAACAGTGGATGTTTAACCACCACTATTCCTATGATGTAGTTCACTTGGGATTTAGATCTGACTCTCAATGGGGCCCACAGCCCTATGAGATCTGGAAGAGTGGATGAATAGCATATAAATAACACATATTATGGTGGGCCTCATAAGGCAGCCTGTAGTCCAGAAAATGGATGGACAACGTACATATAACACATACATATGGTGGGACTCTACTCAAGGATGGGGCAAAAGAGAGGATGGAGAGATAGGCTTCATGGTAGGCCCTAGGATGGTTCCCAACGGTGGACATTGAACTACCATTGTCCTATGGTACGGTACATTTGAGATTAGAATCGGAATCACAACGGGGCCCTCGGCCCTCCAAATATCTAGAAAATGGATGGACAGAGTGTGCACATCACTCATGCATAGTGGACCTCACACATCATAATTGGGCCTCCCACATTACAATGGCCTACACATCACAATGGGCCTCACACAAGGGCCTCATATATATCACAATGGGCCTCATCACATGAGTTTCATATACATCACAATGAGCCTCACACATGGACCTCATATACATCATAATGGGCCTCATATACAAGCCTCATATACATCACAATGGGCCTCACACACGGGCCTCATATACATCACAATGGGCCTCATCATATGGGCCTCATATACATCACAATGGGCCTCATCGTATGGGCCTGCACTTCACAATGGGCCTCATGGTGGGCCTACACATACCGCTAGTGGGCCTCAGATGCGACAGGTGGGCCCTACACAACTAGCAGGTGGGCCCTACACATCTAGCAGGCGGGCCACACAGATGGACGGTGTAAATATAATACGTACATCATTGTAGGTCCCACTATCCCATGTAGATGGTGCAAACAAAACACATACATCTGAGGGGGGTCCCACCGTCCCACATGTGGACAGTTGGAAATAAAACTCATATATCACGGTGGGTCCCACTTGAAATTTAGATCTATCTCATTCTCTTTGTAATGCCATGAAACTATCACTTCAAATGATTGGATGGTATGGATATGAAACACATACATCATGGTGGATCCCACGTCCAGCCCATCTGGACGGATGATGTAGATAAAACGCATACACCATAACGGGCCCCACTGTCCACGTGGATGGTGTGGACAGACACATATATCACAGCAGGCCTCACCATCCAAGACATCTGAACGACAGGGATAAAACACATATATCACGTGGGGTCCACACAAATGGACAGTGCAGATGAAACCCATACATCACGTGGGGTCCATGCAGATGGACGATGCAAATAAAACCCATACATCACGATTGCTCCCACCGTCCAGCAGACTGGACAGTGTGGATGGAATAAATAAATCATGGTGGAGTCTCACTGTCTAGCAGCTGGACAGTGAGGATAAAACCCATACATTACGGTAGGGCCCCACCATCCAGGGTCTGGATGGTGTGGCAAAACACATACATCAAGGTGGTGCCACGTGGTGGCCCACTCGATCAATTTGATATTTGTATTTTCCTCTTCACTTGGGCCTATCCAAAATGGACGGCCAAGTGGGCCTCTCTGGACGGTCAATCTAGCAGTCAATGCGCCCGGCTGGTTGGACAGATGGTACGGATGGGGTACTCACACGATGGGGTCCACGGATCAGGTTAATATCGATGCTTTCCTCATCAATTGGACCTGCCGAAAATGGGTAGCAGGGAGGCCACTAGACAATCAGTAAAGTGGGCCTCGATTGGACAGCGAGGGCGCCCCACTTGGGTGGACAACATGGGTAAAATACATACATTCTTGGTGGGCCACAAGATGGGGAAAGAGAGAGAAATAGAGATAGAGAGAGAGAGAGAGAACGTGTGATGGAGGGGAGGGGCTCTACCACTATGAGCCCTCCCTAGGTGGGCCATGTAAATACAATACATACATCAAAATGGGTCCCAAATCATGTGGGCCCTAAATCATAAAAATCAACGATGGAGATCCCTTTTCCACCAAAAATGCAAGGTCTAGATAACCTTTTCATAAAGGGGAAAATAAATATCATGATGGGGTCCATGGAGTATGGCCCCATCATGGGATGATCATATGAATCATGGTGGGCCATTTGCCACACCTAGGGTCCAAAGTGAGATCCATACCATTAATCGGTATGCCCCACTTGGCCCATCAATAAAAACACAATCTAATCCTACAAAATACCCACCGATTCCACTTCTTCCAGGCTCTTTAAAATGTTAAGCTCCTTAGCTCCAACTTTGATGGCGAATGATGAAGATTGAAGGGTGGAGATGAGAGATTGGGGGGGTGGAGGTAGGAAGTGGGCCTTGATCTTGGGTTCTTTCTCTCCTTTGAATTTTCTCTCTTGGTTGTTTGAAATTTGGGTAGAGAAATGAGAGAGGGATGGAGTGAAATGGTGTTGTATAAGGAGAGATGGGATGAGAGGTATAGGTGTGTAAGGAGAGGTGACATGAGCATTGACTTTGGGAATGGGAAAGGTATGGGTTGTCATGCTTTGTTGGTAAGAGAGGGATGGGCTAGATACGGATTGTACTTGACTAGTACTTGATTGATTGATGTGATAGATTGGGCAGAGATTCTCTAAGGATGCACGACGCACTGCGTTTCTTTGAAATATACGCAGGCCCACAATTTCTAACCTGGGTATCGCATTGGTGCGCAAGACGCGGTGTTGGAACCGCGGCGATCGCACGGTCGCTAAGGTATAGGTTTCAAGTCGAGTCAACTTAGATCTTCGGGATGCGACTTAACGTCACGCACTAATGCTGTCTATAGGTCGTGGGTCACTGAAATTCGATGGGGAGAATCACGGGGGTATAAGGAACGGTACGGTCTAGGATACAAGCCTTACATATGGCATTTAGGTTGCTATGTTTCTATAATTATAAGGCCTAGATGAGGATGATGGTATTTATGGCTCGTTAAGAATCGCATATTGTATTGCATTGCATCCTGGGCATCTGCTATTGGCTCACTATGACTTTGCATTGCATATCCAATTTGCATTGCATACTCTGATATTGAATGACTTATAGACTTGCTAGCATAACTCTTATGCTGATATTATATACTTGGCACATGCTTTGTGCATACACGTACACCACCCTCTAAGCTTCGTAGTGAGTTTATGCACGCCCATTGCATGCAGGTGATGTTAGGTCGTAGCAGCGTTGAGACAGGAGCAGGTGTCAGAGCTTTGGAGCTTTGTTTTATACATATGTATGTTTCACTTTCAGCATTTTACTCAAATGATTTTATTAGTGGATATGTGGTGATGATGTCATTGTAACTTGGCTATGCTTGTGGTTTTGCTCCTTTACCAAAAAAATTCAAGCTGAAAATCATCCTTGTAGGATCTCAGGATCAGAATCTGGCGTATGGACGCTGGGAGACAAGAATAGGATACTGCGGAGGCTGTCAGCACCAGATTCAGCAATCGAGAATTTTGTGAGCCTGTTTCCCGAGTTTGGGGTGTGACAGTGCTTGCTCAATACATGCTTGATTCCACTGTAAGGTTAATTGAATTGTAAGTGTTTAGGGTGTGCAAACCACCCATGAACCCTTGAAATGAATTGAAAAATTAGTCAAATGAAGTAGAAATAACAATGTGATTTTCTTTATTAACACTTACATTCAGGATATTTGCTTCAAATTGCAGTTACATTATGTGCTCCAAGTAGAATTTGTCTTTGATGCAGTAAAAACTACTAAAGAAACTTTAATGGATGTAGAGACATAAGTCATTGAAAAGGCAAATCAACTCATTATAAAAGTAATTCCAATGGATATATGGATATATGTCATTGAATTTTTGAATCAACTCAATATAAAGGTATTGTTAAATAATTTTTAACAATGATAACTCATTGACTGTATCATCCTATTTAATAGGAGGAGAAAAGGGGCACAGAACACATCTAGCAAAATAGGGAAAAACTTCTCCAAAGGAATCTTTGGAATTTAAGCAGAAGAGGCGACTAAGGACTAATTCAAGCAACAGTTACTTGAGGCAGGGTGCTCTGGCCCAGCTGTGATACAGCAGGGTTACCACACAATCATCATGAATGTTCATTGGCAAGAAAAAGGTTCTTGTGTTGGATTCTGAGAAAATGAAAAATGATTTGCTACTTCAGTCCAAGGTCACCGATGTTGACCACAACCCTTCAATGTTATTGCCAGAAAGGACTGGTTTCCGGCCAGCTTTAGAGTTGACAGATGGGATTAAGCAGAGTTCAGTGGTTCTTCGCTATTGCTTCATCAATATAAATATTGGATTACATGTAAACTGATACATACATGCTTAATATTTATTATCATGGATATTTAATCC
Source organism: Magnolia kwangsiensis (assembly GCA_037074715.1). Classification (NCBI taxonomy): domain Eukaryota; kingdom Viridiplantae; phylum Streptophyta; class Magnoliopsida; order Magnoliales; family Magnoliaceae; genus Magnolia; species Magnolia kwangsiensis. The sequence goes on from CM073579.1 coordinate 59,780,046, forward strand.
TTTCCAGACTATTCTTGTTGATTCTTTGTTAGCGGACCTTGATGATTTATCTAATGACAAAGTCACTCTTCTTATGAGTATTTATTTCCTTCTCTTCTTGCAATATTTACATGTTTTTGAGCCAAGGAAGCACACAGTCTTTCCTTTTCCCTTAGAATTGTTAATGCAGTTGAGTTTTTACTCAGGGTTATCAGTCCAATGCTTTTATCTTCGTCTCACTTTTCCTGCAATAATTTTTATGTCTTTTTATTATTCTTAATGGTTGTTGCATGTTTCTCATAATAAGTTGTTTTATCTCAAGACGATGATGGTGAGGATGCAGGAGATATGGAAGAAGATGATGGCGGCCACATGGCTGACATTAAAACTCTCAATTATGATGATTTGAATAATATTTCAAAACTAGAGAAAACACAACATTATATTGACATCATGTAGGTAAATGAGCTAACCTTGGTCTGATCTTGTTTTTAAATTTTTTCTCTTGAAACTTTCCTCGTTTATTTGCTTGTAGGTTTTTGATGCAAGGAGGAACGTGATGAGGTCAATCTCCGAATCGACGTAGCACTCTGGATTCCTCATAGAATTTCCTTGAATCCTTGAGGGATAAAATAGAAATAATTTCTAAAAAATTGATTGATCATAAAAATAAAATTACAATCCTTTAAATAATGAGCTCAAACCTAGAACAGAGTTTTAGACTCAAACATACTAAAAGCGTGACTTATTATATATATAAATAGTAAGCTTACTTGTAACACCCTGAAAATTGAGGGTCGAGCAGGAGTCCAACTCCCGAGTTCCAAAACATCACTTATGCAACATAGATAATGATGATTAAAAGTTATCTATATTAGTGCCTTAAACATGAATGGGATTATACCAAAACAGCATATCATACTCCAGAGACAGTTAAATTTCGTAAGCGGAAGACTGTGATAGATATATAAAATATATAAACGGATGCAAGTCTTCAAAGTGTGAACATGTTACCAGGTTAAGTATATACATGTATACCCTAAAAATGAACAAAATAAATATACATAGGCGTTCCAAAAGTACAAAATAACAAGTGTAATGATATCTAATCAGCATCCTTGTAAACCCTGCCGATCAGAACACAGTCTACATAGACCCACATGATAACTGCATGTAGGAGAACTCCTCGTCATCGTAAAAGTTTGGCTCTGCCTTAAAAGTATCACCATCATCTGCATCTACAACAGAGTCTAGTTGGTGTTTAAAACATCATTCCAGAACGTGGGAGTGAGTGATCAACTCAGTGGAACTATGAAGCAAAGGTTAACATGTTATCAATTCAGCCAAGCAGTAATAATAACTCAATACAATACTCATGTCCTAAGTACTCTTGTTAATGAAAGAATGGTATGTTGTAATGATGCATGCCCTTGCCTGCACTCCCTTTACGAACTTCATCTCATGATCCCGGCATGCAGCCCTTCCTCTGTGCTCAACACTAACGTCAAAGGCACAAGCAATGCGGTGTATGAGCGTGATTACCAACTTTTATTTAGGCCTTTTCATACAGTAGGATTGGGAAGCTAAGGCACCTCCCCTTGTATCATAAACCCAAACATTAATCCATCTAGAGTTGTCAATCCTAGCAGTCACATACGATAAGCAGTTTTTAGGTCGCTACGGGGAGGCTCGTCACCTCAGCGCATGCCTAGTTCATACTCTAGTTTACTACGAAAAGGCTCATCACCTCAACGTAGTTTCTAGTGTATACTAGAGGTCACTGTGGGCTCATCACCTGATCATAGGCCGACAACTCAAATACATTGTCCCATACACTACCATATTCGGCTTATGAGTTTGGGTTGCTCACAGGTCACTACGGGGAGGCTCGTTACCCTGGCGTAGGCCAATAGCTCGACCACAGTGTCTCATACACCACCATGTCTGGCTCATGAGTCTTAGTGGATCGTGGTACTAAGGTTAAGCGGGTTTTCACTGGTGTATTTGGTACCTTAGATTCAAGCAGTAGCGTCCATACATGATGAACATACATTGGGCCAATTGAGTTATTTGACAGAATTGACTAATACGAGCATACGTCAAGTTGATCGACATGGAATGTATAAGCATTCAGCATGGCCTAACCACTGTCGACTAGCAGCGTATAACTCAGATTCTTCGAACCTATCTGGTGTGGTGAAATGACCTCAGCCATAAACTAAGAAATCATTACTGATTGTCTGGACTACGTCGTAGCCCCAAACACATTCTAATCAATAACATACGTATCTAGTAGCTAAAGCCAGCATATGATAATCAAAATTAAATATAAACCTTACTTAAGTAATTCGACAAAACACATACTACACATATTACCGTACGCTATATAAAACACATAGTAATAAGATACGCTATATAAAGGAAACTGTAACTATGTATAAAGGAGTTTGAGAATCCTATCTCAACACCCTCGTTAAATACATTTCACCAAGCATTTTTTCATTCAAGCATTTTATCAAACACTTAGCCTACACATATTACATACATGTAATAAGTTAGTAAAAACACATATTTTCACAAAGGAGTTGCAACACATACAACAATCATGCATTCTCAGTCAATAAACATGAAAAGCATAAAACTCATATAACAATCATGCATTCTCAGTCAATAAACATGAAAAGCATAAATCATAATTCCATACTCATTCAAACATTTCAACATACACATGGAATACATTAAAATCAACATAGTTTACATATATGTGTAATAGACAGGAAACATCAAAACTAGGCACATGTGGTAACAATCAAGTCAGTCATAAATCATTACTGACATTGAAAGCCTTGAAAACCATAACCTAAACATCTATACCCTGCACCTTCACCGGTAGAATTGTAACGAACTCAGTTTAAATGTTAAGTCCTTGTTTACAGCACAACGGTAACCTACAATATGGAATAGGTTAACTACTGCACCTTTTACTCTATTTAAATCCCTAAAATAGATAAGGGTTAGGATTTCTTATCCAAGTACAGAGTCAGATCGTCAAAATAGCAATACAGAAGCAGCAGTTAAGCACGAGGAGTAGCAGGGATCGAATCCTAGGAACAACTCCAACTCTCACTCTCACTTTCTCTCTCTTTCCCTCTCTTTCTACTCTCTTCTCTCTAGGTTTAGAAATTCATATGTGGGGGGAGAGAGAGGTTTTAAGGCCCTTATATAGCCCAGAACTGATGGGAATGGCCCCAGGGCCATGGTATACTTAGGTTATAGCCAATAGTTGGCTGTTTCGGTCCAACAGAGCTGTTCTGGAGATCCCTTTTTTACATGCGGTCGGACTTAAGCTACCTGACATTGGATCTAGGTTAGGTTAAGATCTCGGCCCAATCGGATCAGTGGATCTGCCGCAAGGGACCAGTTTCAGTTTAACAGTCACCGGTGCTCGATCAGGGCCACAAGTACATTGACATGTATTAAAAATTTTCCCTGATCCGAGGGTGTAATTGGGTCAGAATCTGACGGTCTGAATCCTTAGATTCGATCTGCAAGTGAACAACTCAATTCACTTAAGTTTTAGTTCATTTCCTAAAGATATTCAAGCTTTTCACACACTTCGCTCCGGGCTCAAGTTAAGTGTCTTTGGGTACAATTAGGACTTGATTTTTGAGCTGGTTGTCAAGTCCAGCAAGGCAGTCATAATTGTATATTTTTAGGATAATTGGACTTTCGACGCATGGTGCAGGTCCGGTATAGAGTTTTAGTGTGCTCCCGAGAGCAACTGGGTTTTGAGATGGGTCCTAAGTTTCAAGGTAATGTAGCGTCAATGATTCTACATGTTTTAGGTCTTACATATCGTATTTAAAGTGATTGGTGTTAATTTCACAAATAATCTAGTGTACTACTTAGTTAATCCACGTATAATTTCTAAAGGATTTGATACTCAGTGATTTCAGCCTAAGGTGGTACTCGAGTCTTTGAACGGATTTTTTCAAGACGTTACAATCTACCCCCTTTAAAGAAAAATTTTATCCTTGAAATTAGTACATTCTCGTACTCCTTGAGAATCTGAGGATAGTTCTTTCAGACCTCGGCTTCTGTCTCCCAAGTAGCCTCTTCCTCAGTATGATGTGTCTATAGTACCTTCACAAGCGGGATCACTTTACTACGCAACACCTGCTCTTTCCTATCTAGGATACGCGTCGGATGTAGTACATAAGTAGTCTCTTCACTCAACTGCACCTGCTCCCATCTGATAATGTGAGAAGGGTTAAGAACGTATTTCTTCAGCATCGACACATGAAATATATTATACACCCATATGAGCGGTGTGGGCAAAGCCAGGCGATACGCTACCACCCCCACTCGGTCCAGTATTTGGAATGGGTCAATAAATCTCAACGTGAGTTTCCCCTTCTTGCCAAACTAAAGAACTCCCTTCAATGGGGAAACTTTCAGGAATACCTGGTCCCCAACGTCGAACTCAAGCTGTTGTTGCCTCATATCGGCATAGCTCTTCTGTCTACTCTATGCTGACAGAAGTCAATGCCTAATAATATCGATCTTTTCTGAAGTCACCTGAACTAACTCTGCGCCAATCAGGCTCTTTTTGTCAACCTCTGCCTAGCAATGTGGTGCTCAACAGAGATGCCCATACAAGGCTTCATAGGGAGTCATACCAATACTCGCCTGAAAACTACTATTGTAAGCGAACTCTGCATAAGGAAGACAGTCGTCCCAACTGTCCTTGACATCCAGCACATAAGCTCACAGCATATCCTCTAACACTTGATTTACCCGTTCCATCCATCCGTCAGTCTATGGGTGGAACGCAGTACTAAACTTCAATTTCACACCCATTGCTTCCTAAATACGAGTCCAGAAGATAGATGTGAATCGCGTGTCTCGGTCTGACACAATCTCCATAGGAACTCCATGTAGACATACAATCTCCTTGATATACAGCCTGGCCAAATCGTCTGTAGAACTCAAAACTCTGATAGGGAGAAAATGAGCTGATTTCGTCAATCGGTCCACAATCACCCATATGGAGTCATGCCCCTTCCTAGTCTTCGGTAGCCCTAAGATGAAATCCATAGAAATGAAATCTCATTTCTACTCAGCTATGAGCATGGGCTGAAGCAGTCTAGGAGGTCGGTGATGCTCTGCCTTAACCTGCTAATACGTGAGACAACGTGACAAATGCTCTGCTATGTGGGCCTTCATGTTATCACACCAGTATGAATGCTTCATGTCCTAATACATCTTCGTAATCCCAGGATGCATCGCCATCCTCGAATTATGAGAGGCTTCGAGAACTTCCCTCCTCAAGTCATGAAGACTTGAATACATAGGCGACCTCGATAACGCAAACCCCCATCCAAACCAACTCTCCATTCGGAGTCTTCCTCATCACTAGCTAGCTTCCTCATCTTCACTAACCATTTATCCTCCCCCTGAGCCACTATGATTCAGTCATCGATAAGTGGCTGCACAAGAACATGAGCGACGCTCTCAAACAGCTCATCTATAGTAAGCTTCTGCTCGAAGTCTCACACAAATTCCACCATGTTTCACTCGCCCATCATCACCGCAAATGCTATCGCCTTCTTGAGGATCAATGCGTCTGCCACAAGGTTGGCCTTGCCTGGATGGTAGGAGACCTTGAACTTGAAGTCCTTCAAGGTTTCCATCCATTGTCGTTGTCTCATATTCAGGTCCCTCTGCGTGAATATATACTCGAGGATCTTGTGGTCGCAAAAGAGCTCAAACTCCTTTCCGTAGAGGTAATGTCTCTGGAGTTTTAATGTAAAAATGATGGCTGCTAACTCTACATCATGTGTAGGATAGTTTTTCTCATGTTTCCTCAACTGTCGCGATGCATAGGCAATAACCCTGCCCTTCTGCATCAGAACACAACCCAAGTCGACACAAGAAGCATCCGTGTAGATAGTATACTTAACCCCTTGCTCTGGCAATACTAGCATAGGGGCGAACATCAACTTGTCCTTCAATTCCTAAAAAGCTGCTTTGGCCTTCTCATTTCAGGAAAACTTGAGATCCTTCCGAGTCAGCTGAGACAACGGTCTAGCTATCTTGGAAAAGTCCCGAATGAATCGGTAATAATAGCCAGCAAGTCCTAGAAAACTTCTCACCTCAGTAACCAAACTGGGCTGCTCTCAGTCCTGAACTGTGATTACCTTAGCAAGGTCCACAGCTATCCCTTCCTTGGACACCACATGTCCTAGGAACTTGACTTCCTCTTTCCAGAAGTCACACTTCTTATACTATGCAAATAACTGGTTCTTCCTGAGCGTATCAAAGACTGCTCGCAGGTGCTCCTCGTGCTCCTTCCGACTCTTAGAGTATAACAAGATGTCATCTATAAATACGATGACTAATCGGAATAGATACGGCTGAAATACCCGGTTCATCAAGTCCATGAACACAGCCGGTGTGTTTGTGAGTCCAAACGACATTACAAGGAACTCGTAATGCCCAAAATTGGTCCTGAAAGTTGTCTTCTACACGTCCTCATCCCTGACGCACAAATGTTGATACCCTGACTATAAGTCAATCTTCGTTAAATACTGTGCCCCTTTAACTGATCAAAGAGATCATCTATCCTGGGCAAAGGGTACTTATTCTTAACTGTCACCTGGTTCAGCCTGTGATAATCAATACACAATCGCAGTAGACCATCTTTCTTCTTCACAAACAACACGGGCACTCCCTAAGGAGATACACTCTGTCACATGAAGCCTGCATCCAACAAGCTATCAATCTGTCTCCTCAATTCCTCCATCTCACATGCAGGCATGCGGTACATGGGTAACGAGATGGGCATTGTACCAGACACAAGATCAATCGTAAAATCAATCTCACGCTAAGGAGGTAATCTAGGAATCGTCCTAAACACATCCTCAAAATCCTGAACCACTGGCATATTTTTCAATGTCGGGCCATCACCCTGCTCTAACAAGGTAGCATAATAACTAACGCGGCAAGGCCAACTGACCTAACTGGAAAAGTAAATACCGTGCCCTCAGGTCTATAGGCTATCACTACCCGGGTATCGCAATCAATCTCTGCCTTCATCTCGGTGAGCTAATCCATACTAAAGATAACATCGTAGTTCCATAGTGGGGCGACAATCAAGTCAACGAGAACCATCCTCCTACCCAAATCTACTGAGCAAGCCTCACAAATCCGGATAACATCTGAAAAGGTCCCTATAGCGATAGTGATTCGCACTCCCTTCGTAGGAGCAGTATCCAACGCTAGTCACTTGACTATCGTGCATGAAATGATGGAGATAGTGGACCCCGTGTCCAACAATAAGAAGACTGGAGTACCTTGGATATGTGTCGTGACTTCGAAAGCCATTAGTGTTGTGTCTATTGTCTTGGATGCCCCCGCTATAAGTGAATGCACCCGAGCCTGCTGCTGACGGTTCGACTACGGTACCATAGGCCATTGAGGCGGCCTAAATCGAGGTGAAAGCGGCCGAAATGATGGAAGTGTGGGTGCTGATCGCAGAGGTGGAGCCGCAATCATCTGAGGAAGCTGACGGTTGATCCTCTGAGGTAGCGAGAAGTCGTTGTCCCTCATCTTGGTAAAGCAATAAGTATCTGCATGGCCCACATGCTTGCAGTATATACACCACAAGTCTGATCGCCTCATAGGGGCTGGTGGAGCCGTCATCCTAGGAGGCGAGTCTATACAGGGCCTCTTGCTGAGGAATAGTTAGCTTGGTAGATCTAACCGAGGCCTCTGACCCATGGGTGCACATGTGCGAGATAGACGATCCCCATCCTGCTTCGCTCATAAAGACATGTTCACTAGTGTCACACCCCAAACCCAGAAATCGGATTCATAGGAATCCCGATCACCGAACCCGGTGCCGATAGCCTCCGTAGTATCCCATTCTCGGCTCCCAAGGTACATACGCCAGATTCTGATCCTGGGATCCTACAAGGAGAATTTTTCATTGTACATTTGTCTCATAAGAAGGATAACCACAAGTATACCCAAATCATAAAGGTAACATCATCATCACATATCCACTAATATAATCATTTGAATACAATGCTGAAAGGGAAATACATATATCGAAATCAAAGCTCCAGAAGACAACTGCATGCTCCAAGCTCAACACTGTTGCAACCTAACGCTACCTGCATGCATCTATCGTGCATAAGCTTACAAAAGCTTAAAGGGTGGTGAAAGTGTGTGCACAAGATAAGTGCTAAGTATACCATAAAGCCCATAAATTATACATCATCGGAATAAGCAGAAATACTAACAAGATCATGAATCATATGATATCAGAGTAAGTGAAAATATACTGGTAAGTCCAGGAGTGCTATTAGTCATACTAAGGCTATGCGATGTAAAATATAATAAGATAATAACAGATGCTGAGGATGTAATGCAATATGCAAATCCTGATGAGCTACCTCATCAAGGCCATATAAGTGCAAAAACATAGTAACCCAACATGCTAAATACTACGGATACAATGTAATATCTGGTATGAATGAAATGACTATGCTGGAATGTGAAGTCGGAATGATAATACGTAGTATCACAGGCTATAGGGTCCACCACAAGGGACTTCTATCCAAACCAGTCCCATACCTAAATTTGGATAGTGAGACTCAATGTGGTAAGCTCCTAATCTCAGGTTAGTCGCACGCCTAACCGAAATCTTGACCATTCGAAGGTACACGCAACAAATAGTTACACAACACTAGCCCGAGTGGATAGTGAATAACTGAACGAATGAATATATAATTCCTTCTCAATAAGTCCACATATCAGTACGGTTGCTCTCTAGGAAAATCACCGGGGTCTATTACAGTCCACGCCGACTGTCTCCTCCCTAGCTGCACAGCCCAGTGAGTGAAAGAAACCTCACTATCCGCCTAGCTAGCAGTCTACCAATACCTACTCGGCTCGTCGATAGCGGACCCATTTACAAGCTGGTCATACTCAACCTAACTTATAGCCCCCTCACTCGGGCGGATAAGGCCACACCCCCTTCCAACTGACCACAACACAGTGGAAGACACGGCCTCATGGTATAGGCACCGGTGCTTATATTCCACTCGGTCTAGACGTTAGAGCATCTCCTGGTACCAAGAAGGTTCTGGGATTTTCACCCAAGGACATCCTACGTACCCACAGTGCTAGAACCAAGCATTTTTGGTGTCCCATCTGGCCATCCACGATGTGTCTGTGGAGGCCACGACCCTTATGTCCCTATAGGGCATATAATGATCAAGTCACATATATGCAAGATGCATGAGTCACACTATCTAGTCATGCAACAATCCTGCGCGTATGACGCGATAATGTGGGTACTCTATCCCATAAGGAGTCCCGTAAATAGTCTGTCCAATGGCATATGCTATGATCAAACATTCCTCATATCAGACATACATATGATGTGTATGGACATGAATCATGGAGTTATACTAAGCATTTTATGAACTTCTTCAAAACGAAGATGGGCCTACACAACCTATGCACAATAAGTACGGGCCTATCAATGGGCCCTAGGGAGAAGTACAATGTAGATATTTAACCAACATTATCCTTACAATGTGGACGTCAAACCAACATTTCTCCCAAGGCATAGCTCGCCATAAAGGTCAACACATAAACCACGGTAGAATCACATTACAATGGGCCTCAACCCATGGGCTCCAAATATATCACAATGAGCCTTAACCCATGGGCCCTATACACATCACAGTGGGTCTCAACCCATGAGCCTTTATACATCACAATGGGTCTCAACCCATGGGCCCTAATACATCACAATGGGCCTTACCAAATGGGTCGAAAATATATTACAATGAGCCTTTACCCATGGGCTCCAAATACATCACAATGGGCCTTAACCTATAGGCCCCAAATATATCACAATGCGCCTCCTAAATGGGCCATAAACACGTAACAGGTGGGCCCTACACATGGGCCCAATATACATAAAAGGTGGGCCCTACACTTGGGCCTCATACAAGTCAAGTGGGTTGCATCAATGAGCCACACCAAGGGGCCTTATAAGCATCACATTAGGTGGACCTCATATATCAAGTGAGCCTGATGAGGCAACCTTAGGTCTAACAAAACAGATACACAACCTGGTTGAAACACATCCAGCATGATGCACCCCAAAACACACACACACACACAAGTGGGCCTTATCCCAAAAATATGGATGGACAGCGTGGTAGACTCAAGCATCAGGGTGGGTCACTGCACAGATGGTGCTTACCCAACACCGCATCATGGTGAGGCAGTACACAACACTATCTAAACTTTGCCCAAGTAAATCAGCACTATCCAGCTATTGTCCAACACCATCCAGCGCCATCTGGACAATGTGGATGAAGCAAATACATCATGGTGGTGTCCATCGTCCCATGGACAAAGCGGATATACGGCACACCATCAAGGTGGGTCCTATCGTTTCGGGGATGGTATAAATGAAACACATACATTGTGGGGACCCACAGAACTACACAGTAGGTGAGCTCCGCCTTTTGGACGATTTGGATGCAACACATGCATCATGGTGGACCCCATAGGGATAGATGGCGTGAGAAGACACATACATTACTGGGGACCCATCGTCCAGTGGTATGGATGGTGAGGCAAGAACACATACATCATTAGGTGGGTCCCAACGTCTAGAGCTGTGGATGGTGCGGACAGAGCACATACACCATGGAGGTTTCTGAAAGTACACCTATTACGTGCCCTGGTTTGTCAATTACGTTGTATGTTGAGTCAGTCGGACGACAGCACCTAACAAGAAGATCAAGTCAAGCGTCTGCCTCATCTGGATGTGTGGAAGCTCACCAAAAGGTAAATCATAGCCTCACATCCCATGTCCCAAAACACCAGATAATTAAACCCTTAAAAAGAACTAGAACATCTTAGGGTTTATGTGTAAGAAAACTTTTTATCCAAAATAAAATTTTCTAAGTTTTTCTTACACTGTCGATTATATCGATTCCCCTTTCGATATGATCGACCAGCTCTGTCGATGTCCTTGGCATATCAATCGATACAATCGAGTGAGGACAAAAAGTGTCCAGCAATCAAACAATCTTCTAGATGATTTATCGATATATCGACCCTCTAGTCGATATCATCGATATTCAAAAATCGATCATATCTAAGGTAGATCGATCGTATCGACAAACTGCTTCCAGCGCCCCTGTTTTTCTAAAGAAATCTATCATCTGCTTCGATATATCGATGACTGTCCGATTCAATCTGAACTTAAATATCGATCATATCGGGAGTCAGTCGATCATATCGACTGTGGGGCGCATGTTCTCTCTAGTATGAATTTCATGTTGCTTTTAATGTTGATCGGGGTGCCTGTCGATAGATTGATATTCATATATCGATCATATCGAGACCAAGTCAATTGGATCGAGTCAGGACATAATTCGTCCAGCAAGCTTATATGTAAAATCCTTTCCCATGTGGAAGAAAAGGCAATTTTCGATTGGATCGAGTCAGGACATAAGTCTTCGAACCACTATAAAATGACTGTGTTTGAGTTTGATATTGCCTCTCATTTACGTTATTACCTTGCATGTCTTTATATATGATCACATTCTATACACACACACAGTCATATCCATCACAATCTCATCTACATTGTTTGTCTTTTAAATAGTTTGTGATTGGACCCTTTATTAGGCTTGGAAGCCAATAGAATTAATTCTTGAGTAATCCTAATTTATACCATGTGATAGGATTAGTGGGATAGGACTAAAAAATAACGTATAAATCTTTAAAAAGTCCTATTCACCCCCCTCTAGGATATACTGACCTATTCCTACTTCAACTAAAGCGGTCTTCACCGCAATTTCAATTGGTATCAGAGCGGGTCTCTCTTTAAGGGCTTCACCGCCTAGAGAGTGATCTTGACTGAAGTAGAAATATGGCCAAAGGAGAGGGCTCATCTGTCACTAGACCTCCAGTATTTGATGGATCAAACTATGCATACTGGAAGGCAAGAATGCACTATTTCCTGAGATCATTAGATCATGAAGTTTGGGATGTGGTTGAAAAAGGATATGTGGTACCATCAGAACAAATTGTACTTGAAAATGAAACCACAATCGCTAAACCCAAGCCGAATGAGAAGTGGACGGCGTTTGATAAAGAACAGCGAAATGTTGAAGTAAAAGCAATGAACGCCATCTACTGTGCCATGTCCCAAGACATTTTCAATCAGATAAGTATGTGTGGGACATCTAAAGAAGCATGGGACTTATTGGAAACAACCAATGAAGGCACAAGCACTGTGAAGATATCTAAACTACAACTCTTAACTTCACAGTTTGAAAATCTCATGATGGAAGAGCATGAGACATTTATGGAGTTTTTCACAAAATTAAATATCATTTGTAACTCCATGGGTGGATTGGGAGAGAAGGTTCCGACACCAAAAATATGTAGAAAAATCTTAAGATCCTTACCGGAACGCTTCAATCCCAAGGTAACGACAATTGAGGAGTGTAGGAATATTGATGAGATGAAAGTAGAAGAACTGGTAGGTTCCCTACAAACTTTTGAACTACACTTCACACAACCCCAAAAATCCAAAAACACTGTCCTAAAAACTTCTAAGAAATCAAAACATGAGGACAGTGAGAGCGAAAAAGAAGATGAAGATGAGGAAGTGGCCTTACTAGCACAAAGATTCAGAAGATTCTTTCAGAAGAATCGCGGCCATCCTTCTAGAGGTAGAAAGGTGAACTACAAACCTTCTGTAGGCAAATTTGGTAAACAGACCAAAGAACCACAATGCTATGCCTGTCATGAATATGGTCACCTATCTACTGAATGCCCAAACAGAAACACCAAGGGCAAGGTGATGGCCACCACATGGGATGATATGGAGGAGTCAAATTCAGCAAATAATGACTCAGGAAGTGATGAAGATCAGAAATCTTTGAAAATTCTTATGGTCTCCACCACTTCAATTATTCCCATGGAATCTGAAAGAAAAGAAGAACAACTAGCCACTGAATCATTTTTATCTGACAATGAGGAAACTGAAGAAGAAGAAAATAAAGAGCAGAATGAATTGCAGGATGCTTATAATCAACTATACAATCATAGCATCCACATCCTTAAGAAAATTGGCATGACTGAAAATAAAAAGAAATTATTGCAAAAAGACTTGGACAGAACCTTAGAAATTAACATACATTTATCCAATGATTTGCAACAATATCTTACAGATAATGATCAATTGGAAAAAGAAAACCTATCCCTAAAAGAAGAATTATCAGAACTCATGAACAAAGCTGAACTGCTAAGAGATGATAATGCAAAACTCAAAAATAAGAACCACTCTCTTTGCATTGATTTAGAAAAATCCAGAAAATTTGCCGAGATAAACTATAAGTTTTCTCAGAGTGGTGAAAAACTTGAAAGAATGTTAGGGATAGGAAGGCCTGAAAAAGATAAGAGTGGCCTAGGGAATGAGAAAATCAAAATGAAAACTGGAAAATCTATTGCTTCAGGTAGCAATACAAGAACGTCTCCAGTTTGTCATTTGTGTGGTGATATGGGACATTACAAGTTTGAATGCTTAAAAATAACTTCTTGTAACTCTGGTCAAAATGACACTGATAAACTTAATCGGACCAGAGTAATGCAAAATATCCTTTTATCACCCAAAATGGAAGACAGAACGAAGAAACCACTAGATCAAGTTGGTAAGATAACAAAAGTCACCACAACAAAAACTTCTGTCTTAAGGTGGAGAGTGAAGGAAAAACTGAACTCTATATCCTGAATTCCTGAGCATATAAAAACACGTTCAGATTTTGCATCAAAATCTGGATAATTTGTGAAATGATGCATCTTTTGCCTAATCCTCAATGTTACATCTAAGGTTGGAGACCTTTAATTTTTGTATATAAACAGTATCATGCTTATATTTGTATAGGATTTTTTTTTATAAACTAGTTAAGTTAGAAATTATACAATACCATGTCAAAATCAGGAAAAATTCTGAATAGCACATACTTTCAAAGCAAGTAACGGTCTTCTTCGATTTCATCGACTGAGGATCGATACAATCGACAGCTGTTCAGAATGTGAAAAGTCGTGTGTCCTTGGATAACACTGAGGGTAGTCTCGATAGAATCGATCGACAACTTCTCGATACAATCGATGGGTTGGTTGATATGATCGACAAATGGCGCCCGATAAAAGCGAGCGAAATGAGAAAAAAAAAAAGAAAAAAAAAGAAGGGGTTTCTCAAAGGGAGATTCGATTGTCTTCCATGTCCGATCCTCTCGACCAATCATCCTAAGCCAGGTAGGACCAGCCAAATCTCACTCCAAACCAGGTAATATTCTTCCATCATCAGAATCTCTTTCTCTTGGTTTGTCGGGATCTGTTTTTATCATTTTCCAAATATTTTAAATAGCCTTTTCTTCCACATGGGAAAGGATAAAAACGTGACATCCGGTCCAGGTGAATCATCAAGAGGTACTCAACAAAAGGTCCTTGCCTCAAGGGAGAGAGCGAGGATCTTGGACAGAGGGACCCCCACATGGCAAAGATCACGACGTGGTAGGTCCCAAACCGAAATTCCTGAACCATCTCAACCTATGCCTCCTCCTTCTACTGTCCAACGGCCACCAAAATATACCAATCGGAAGTTGATTTTTGAGAGAAAAGTAGACAGAGATTGTTTAACGTCCTACAACTTAGAACCTCTGTTTGTTGTAATTGGTTGGCTTCCCATCCTGGATTTTGGTGGACCATGCTAACTGGAAAGAACACGCAACTTCTTTGCTGCATGTCATTCCCCGGTGGCTCATCCTCCTTCCTTCATGGTTTCCATGGATGGTGATGATGTGTTCATCACTCCTGCCACCATAGCACAGATTCTCAATCTTCAAATGGTTCCAGGAGGCCTTCCAAACTGGGATCTTGACTTTCCAGATGTGCGCTCCAAGATAACCAAATACCTATACAATAATCGAGATATCCCATGGCATCAAGGGAATGCCCTGAAAGCTAGGTACATGGAGCCCCGGTTCAGAGTCATGCATGGAATCTTCACCACCAATCTGTATCTGAGAAGTAACAATCGGATCTAACAAGCCTTATGGTGATGATAATCTACTCCGTCGCGACCGGGATGAATATCTGCCTTCCAACCTTAATTGTAAATCAGTTTGTCAATGCGATACACACTTCCAGAGATTTGCATCTGTCATATCCCTGGATCATTAGCAGAATCTGTCAGAGCATTGGCTTTCCTTCTACAACTGATCTAGTTTTTCCCCTCAAAGTTTTCAACAAGAAAAATCTTCGAAAAATGGATCTGAGGTTTCATGAATATAAGGAGGAAACTGAGGAAGAAATTCATGCTGAAGCAGAAGGAGAAGGTGGAGATCCCATGGAAGGAGATGCAGTGGCTGATGATGCACCCCTTGGACCAGATGTTGCGCCATCCACATCAACCGCCGGGTATGGAAAAAGGCTTAAACTGGATAGAATTGGGGCCATACAGAAGGACGTGCACTCAATGAAGGAGCGCCTCACTGTTTTAGAACGAATGGTTCAAGGAATCCAGAGCACAGTCCAACAGCTGGTGGACTTACTAACGTGCAGACGCGACGACACGATGCCATCTCACTCTGCTCCCTGATGTCAGTTTTATACAAGCCTTCATGCACCCTTACTCTTATTTCTGCGTATGAACATCAATATCTTTTTGGATGTTCTACGCTTTCAATGGTGCATGACTAGCTTCTTTTTCTTTCTTTCTGGTTTATGTTTGGATGAGTTTTCCCACAGTTGAGCTAAAATACTTTTAATTGTTGGTTTATATTGCTGCCGTCTGGGGCAGCATTGAATATTTCTGCCAATTTTGGACAGCTTACATTTGGCTTAATCTAGTTTGTTTACTTCTACCATTTGATTTTCTCCTCGGTTTATTGCAGTCTTAAGGTCATGGTCTGAATGCTTATCTATTAACTTCATACTGACTGCTACATTGTTGCTTGCTTTATACTGCTCTCATTCATATGCATCTATCTATCTCTCTATGGTTCTCCCATATGCTTCAATCTTCAGTCAATATCACGTCTTATACATTTGCCAATGACTGACAAAAAGGGGGAGAACAATTCAAAACACCCCAAGCGAAAATTGTATATCTTTGTTGCTGGTGTTAGGGGGAGCAGGCGCAACAAGAAAGGGAGAGTTTTTGAATTAAGGGGGAGAATTTGTTTGTTGTGTACATGGGTGTTTAGAATTTGTAAAATTGTGTTAATACATGCACACTCAATTTAGGATATATCTGTCTAGTTATATTTATAGGGTGTTTTGGAGATTTTTTCACGTAATTGACAAAGGAGGAGATTGAAAGTGCACCTATTACGTGCCCTGGTTTGTCAATTACGTTGTATGTTGAGTCAGTCGGACGACAGCACCTAACAAGAAGATCAAGTCAAGCGTCTGCCTCATCTGGATGTGTGGAAGCTCACCAAAAGGTAAATCATAGCCTCACATCCCATGTCCCAAGACACCAGGTGATTAAACCCTTAAAAAGAACTAGAACATCTTAGGGTTTATGTGTAAGAAAACTTTTTATCCAAAATAAAATTTTTTAAGTTTTTCTTACACTGTCGATTATATCGATTCCCCTTTCGATATGATCGACCATCTTTGTCGATGTCCTCGGCATATAAATTGATACAATCGAGTGAGGACAAAAGGCGTCCAGCAATCAAACAATCTTCTGGACGATTTATCGATATATCGACCCTCTAGTCGATATCATCGATATTCAAAAATCGATCATATCTAAGGTGGATCGATCGTATCGACAGACTGCTTCTGGCGCCCCTATTTTTCTAAAGAAATATATCATCTGCTTCGATATATCGATGACTGTCCGATTCAATCTGAACTCAAATATTAATCATATCGGGAGTCAGTCGATCATATCGACTGTGGGGCGCATGTTCTCTCTAGTATGAATTTCAGGTTTCTTTTAATGTTGATCGTGGAGCCTGTCGATAGATCGATATTCATATATCGATCATATCGAGACCAAGTCGATTGGATCGAGTTAGGACATAATTCGTCCAGCAAGCTTACATGTAAAATCTATACGATTTTCGATCCCATCGAATGGTCGCTGATATGATCGATGTACAAATTTCGATGACATCGACTGGTTCCCCGATCATATCTGTGATCCTGAAATTCTTCAAGACTTCTCTCTTGTTTTTCAACTGTCGATAGAATCGAACCATCACTCGATGGAATCAGAGTTCGAAATTCGATAACATCGATGCATGTCTCGATCCCATCGACTAGTCGGCAGAAGGTTTCCAAAAGCGAAATGACAATTGAGTTCTTATCATCGAGAGGTCGGCCGATACAATTGAGAGTATACGCTCGATCATATCGACGACTGATTGATGATATCGAACTCTGTCATAAATATGACCGTTTATATCCGTTGGAACTTTTTGCCTATAAATAGAGAGAGTTGTCTTCATTGCTGGTAGAGAAAGAAGAGAGTGCTTTAGAGTGTTTTAACCTTCCTATCATTTACCTAAGCCCTTTCTCTCGGGAAGTTCATCCTCCAATCCACCCTCATCATTGATATCTTATAGAGTGTATTGGGGAATGAACTTCTGCATTCAAGGATCCTTCAGCTACTGCTTTAATGACATATCATTGAGCTGGGATGCCTTGAATGCATGGATGATGGGAACCTCTCTATCTTCCTTATAGGAAAACCTTTAGAGAGTGGTAGTCCATCATAACCTTGACCCAACCTAAGCCTAGCATATATACATCTTCATGTTATGGATCAAGGGAGCTGAAGACTCTTCATCAATAAGTAGAAGGTCTTCATCATTGTGCTGAAAGGGACTCATCAACTTATCTGTAAGTACTAAGAGTCCAGAGGACACTTGCGATCATTCCTTTTTAGGATTGGGCTTTAAGTGTTGCTCACCATTTGAAGTTCTCAAAGGAGGCCTCCGACGGGAGTGTACGTACGGGGTGCATTGTGTGGACCCTTGCTCTGTGGAGAGCATAAACATATGGTTAGGAGTACGCCAGCAAAACTCCAGGGTTTGAGGTGAACCGAGTAGAAACCTCAGGGTACGTTGTGTGGACCCTTGTCCTGTATGGGCATAAACATCTGGTTAGGAGTACGCCAATAAAACTCCAGGGTTTGAGGTGAACCGAGTAGAAACCTCTGTAAAGGTTGAAGGTGAACCTGATTTAAAACCTTAGGTTTGAGGTGAACTATGGAAAACCTCCTTAGTGAAATCCGGTCACTCAAGGGTTGAGTGTAGAAGCCGGGAGTGGAGTAGACTAGTCGTCGAACCACTATAAAATGACTGTGTTTGAGTTTGATATTGCCTCTCATTTATGTGATTACCTTGCATGTCTTTATATATGATCACATTCTATACACACACACAGTCATATCCATCACAATCTCATCTACATTGTTTGTCTTTTAAATAGTGTAACACCCCGAAAATCGGGGGTCGGGTAGAAACCCAACTCCCGAGTTTCAGAATGTCACTTATGCAACATAGATAATGATAAATACATGTTGTCTGTAGATTGACATTAAACAAGATTGAGACTAAGGCAAAACAGCATATCATACTCTAGAGATAGTTAAATGAGCAACTGGAAGACTGATAAATATAAAAAATATATAATTGATTGTAAGTCTCCAGAGTGTGAACAGGTTACCAGGTTAATTAAATACATGTATACTCCAAAACTGGAAAGAAAAGAATATACATGAGTGCTCCAAAAATATAAAATGATAAGTGTCAAGGCATCTACTCAACCTCCCTGTAATCCCGTCAATCAGAACACGCATAAAGGAGGGATCCTCCTCATCATCATCAAGTCCGGCTCTGCCTCGCAGGCCGCGCCATCATCTGCAATTACAAAAGGGTCTGGTGGTGTCCGGAACACTGTCCCGTAACATGGGAGTGAGTAATTAACTCAGTGGAATCATAGAGCAAAGATTATCATGTTATCAAATCAATCACGCGTTAATAGTAAAGCAAATAATTAAACATTCCTAGATACTGTTGTTAATGTAAGCATGAAATGACATGATGGATGCCCTCACCGACATACTCTCTCATGCGGCACCATCTGCGTCCGCAGCATGCTTTCTTCCCGCAGTGCTCCACATCTTCCAAGCACATGCAATGCGATATGGATAATGATTACCGGGTTGTTATTAGTCCTTTTCATACAATAGGATTGGGAAACTAGGGTACCTTGCTTATATCAATCCCAACACAGATCCTGTCTAGGGTCGTCACTCCTAGTAATCTCATACGATGTTATATTTATAAGTCGCTGCAAGGGCTGTCAGGGCTGTTGCATGCACTCGTTGCTCCTCTCCCCCATCACCTTATCAATACAGGCCTATTATATCCTTAAGACTACATCAGGACTCGTCGCCCCCATGCGATGTCAGGATAAACTCAAGGTCACTACAAAGGGCTTGTCACCTGATCAGTGTAGGCCAACAGCAAGAATATAGGTCCCATACCACCATAATCTGCTCAGAGTAGGGTGCTCACTGTCACTACGGGGAGGTTTGTGGCCCCAGCGTAGGCCGACAGCACGACCACGGTGTCCCATACCACCATGTCCGGCTCATGAGTCTTTATAGATCAAGGTATCATGGTTAACAGGGTTTCCAATGGTAAGTTCAGTACCCTAGGTTCAAGCAGTTATGACACATACATGGTGAACATACAATGGCCAGTCGGGTTACTTGACGGGCTCGACTAGTACGAGCGCATCTCAAGCTGAGCAACATGAAGTGCATAAAACACTTCGCATGGCCTAACCACTGCCACCAACTCAAAACACGACTCGCGTTCAACGACGCGTCCTTCATGGCAAATAGAAGCCAACCATAAATTCAATCCATTACCAACTGCATGGACTAACGTATAGCCCTAAGCATTTATAAACAACATCAATGATCATGTGAGTGTGACATAATTGAAATACAAACAACCAAAGCATATTCACAACATGTGATAGCATATAACGTAAGCAAATCATCCAACACCTGCATTTCATATATATAGTGAAATCAATACGTATAGCCAACATGTAGGAAATCATATACAACATCATATGGATTGAGAATTCATTCTCAAAACTAATCTACAATACCATTTACTCAATACATACTAATACAAACATTTATACGAACACTTAGTCTACACACCTTAGTCTACATAGCGTATGTCGACCCAAAGTGCTCATTAGGGCTAATCTCTTCACCAAACAGATTATACACGCATACATAATATCATCACACGATGAATTTACATGTCAAGCATTTCAGAAAAATACGGACATATACAGTATTTTCTATAAATGCCTAAAATACCTTAAATCTCATATTTACTGTACGTTTATGAAACGGAAAACGGACAGCACATTGTACATGTCAAACGGCGTTGCCGTCGATAATCTACTATTAAACGACAGTGAAAGCTTTGAAATCAGTCAATCAAAGTATCTAAGATCCGCACCTTTCACCTTAGACATGTATTGTTTCGAACGGAACGTCAATGCTTCGTCAACGGCGATCTGGCGTCCTAATGCACAAGATACATGAGCTACATCGCTAATGAATTGAAGGAAATCCCAAAACAGCAAGTAGTTAGGGTTTTTCTTACCTAGGAGTGCATTGGAATCACCAGAAGAGCGATGCAGATAGGAAGATGTAGCACGTGGAGCAGCAGGGAAGACTCCCAGGAGAAAGCTCCAACTTCTCCCTCACTTTCTCTCTCTTTTCTCTCTTCTCTCCCCAAATTCGTATGGAATGAAAGAGCAAGGGTTTAAGCCCTTTTTATAAGCCCAAACATGACCAAAATAGACTTGGGGCCAAGGTAGACTTATTTTATAACCAAAGAGGGCTTATTCTGATCCAACGGAGCATTTCTAGAGGTCCTGTGACTGAATGCGGTCGGACTTAAGCTCCCTGACATTGGATCTAGGTCAGGCAGAGTTTTCAGTCCGATCGGATTTCCAGATCGACCGTGGTGGACCAATTTCAGTTCAACGGTTATGGGAACTCGATTGGAGCTACAAGTACTATGACATGTAAGGAAAATTTTTCCTAATCCGAGGGTGAAATTTGATTGAATTCTGACGGTCAAAACGCTTAGAAAAAGTGCACAAGCGAACGTGCCAGATTTCATAAATTATATTTATTTCTCACACTCTTCACTCTGGACTCAATAAAATAGCGTCAGGACATCAGTTGGACTTGATTTTCGAGATGAACGTCAAGTCCAACTAGGCGGTCAGGATTGTCTAAGTTCAGGGTATCCGATGTGCAGTCCAGAGCCGATACAAAGTTTCCAAGGTGCTCCAGAGAGCAATCGGGAATAGAGTTTGATCCCAAGCTTTACGGTATTGTAGTGTCACCTATCCTATACGTTTTGACTCTAGCAGATCGTATTGAAAGTGATTGGTGCGAGTCTCAGGTCGTCTAGTGCAGCGTTAAGTGATTCTCTTTAGATTTATAAAGGAAGTAGCCTATAATGATCTCTGTTTGAGATGAAATTCGAAGGGTGGATTGAGGGTATTTGGAAACGAAAGAAGGAAGAGTTTAGAGGGGTGCTTTTACTAAAACTCGAACGTTTAGAGCAAAAAGAGAGCTTGGAGGGTCACTTTGTGAAGGAAGTACTTGATTGGGGTATTTTTAACGAACGGCCCGCATACCAGGGGGCTACCCTAGCCCCCAAACACCTCCAGCCCAAAGCCCGGATCCAACCAATGATTTTGACCGGCGATGCCATCGCCCACCAAACTCACAACTGGCGATGGCCGCCATATGGGCTGGGTTCCCCCTGCCTCCTATGTTCCAAAAATATGTGGGGTCCACGTTGGATCATTATGGATTAGCGTGGGTGGGCCCATGACTCCATTCGAGGCATTTCGGGCCCAGTTTGCAAACTGAAATAAATTTCTATGGCATATAGCATATGATTTTGGGGTAGGAGAACCTAATCTATCTAACTAACCTATCTATTTTGTTATATTCCAAAATGTTAAGGAGAAAAGTCCATTTTACTCATTTATTTACTATTCACAGTAATTTTTAGCTTCGGTATTGTTCTTCATCATGAAGACCTTAGGATTAGTGGTCTTTACTATTTAGACTTAAGAATTTGTGGCTAAGATGGAAGTACTTAGAGAAATTCGAAGAATGAGGTGGTGAAAGGTGAGTTTTGAAGGAAATGAGTTGAAGAGTGATTTCTTTGGCTTTGGGATTGAGCTCTGAAAGTGATAAGGTTGACCCATTGCCTAAGGACGTCTAATTCTAGGTTGGCAAAAATTCGGGGTGTTACAAATAGTTTGTGATTGGACCCTCTATTAGGCTTGGAAGACAATAGAGTTAATTCTTGAGTAATCCTAATTTATACTTTGTGATAGGATTAGTGGGATAGGACTAAAAAATAATGTATAAATCTTTAAAAAGTCCTATTCACCCCCCTCTAGGATATACTGACCTATTCCTACTTCAACTAAAGCGGTCTTCACCGCAATTTCAGTTTCCACCGTCCACAACCGTGGACGGTGTGAGTAAAACACATACATCAATGGTGGGTTCCATGTGGAGCCCACCATAACATTTGTTTGATATCCAATCTATTGGTAAGGTCACACGGACCTGGGTGAAAAGGAAAAACAAATTTCATATCTGATCCAAAACTTCTGTGAACCCCAAAAATGGGTTTCAAAGGCAACCATTAAACCCCACTGTTTCTTGTGATGTGGGCCACCTAAGCTTTGGATGTGGCTGATTTTTTAGAGGGGCCATTGACTAGAGAGGGGGCCACCAATTACATGGTGTCGATGATGACACAAATCACGATGGGGCCCACGGTTAGGACCCCCTACTTCCAACGCCCATGCAGTAGGACGCTGTGGGTGTCCCTGGTTTTCAATGACAGCAGCAAACACTGCTGTTTACTTATATTTTATTTTATTTTTGAAAAAAAATGGTTTTCCCAAGGGTTTTCCTACGTGGGGCCCGCATCGACCGAATCCACCCCAGCCACTGGTTTCCATGGCCCGAGGTGGACCAAATAAGCCCAATATCTAATATTTTTCTATGTATAGGAATGGCAAGGAGGTTTTCAACGATAGAAACCATTGTTTTATGTACTATGGTCCGCTAGAAGAATGGATGGACTTCATTTTTCGGCTCAACGCTTAAAACGAGCTGAGGAATGAAATGGATGGCGTGGATTGAATACATACATCAAGGTGGGGCCTACATAAGTGGCCCACCCAATAAGCTTGAAATCAAGCTTATATTTGTTTTCAAGTTTAGCGTCCCTGGACAATGGACGTTCTGGCACACGAACGGTCAATGTGGGCCCTGCTCAGGTGGGCCACCACATGGTTGGGTGGTGCGGAACAACACATATAAAGTGGGCCTCACTGACAAATGACTTGGGTCCAATACAAGTTTCATTGTGGGGTCCATCCAAGTGGGCCGCACGGCCATATCATCACACATAAAAATATATAAATAAAAAGAGAGGGAGAGAGAAAGAGAGAAAGAGGGACACACGTGATGGAGGGACCCCGACACTATAGGCCCTCCGTTTCAAGCATCCAATCATACATCAAGTGAGTTTCATTGCATGTGGCCCACCAAATCAAAGATCAATGGTGGAGATCCCTTCTCGACCAAGATGTAAGGTCTTAATGACCCCCTCTTTTTTTACTAAAAAGTAAACATCATGATGGGGTCCATGGAGAATAGCCCCATCATGGAATGATAATAAAATCAAGGTGGGCCATTGACCACATCTAGGGTCCCAAGTGAGATCCGTACTATCAATCGGAAGGCCTCACTTGCCCCATCATCAAAACATGGAAAGATCTAGCCTAATAAGCACCCACCTTTTGATTTTCTTGGTCCGTTGGAAAGCCGATCTCCTTATGTCTCACTTTGATGGTGGAAGATGAGGTTTGAATGACTAGGATGATGGATTTGGGACGGAGAAGTGGGACACTAAAATCACTCTTTTCTCTCCATGAGAAGGCTTGGACGTCCACTCTTTTTTTCTCTTTGGTGCTTAGAATTGTGTTGAGAAAGAGAGGGAGAGATGGGATGTAAGGAGAGAGAGTGATGGATGTGAGTGATGGGTGAGGTGATGGATGTGAGATGAGTAATGGGTGAGGTAAGAGATGGGTTGACTTGGTGGTTGCTTAACTTGTGAAGAAAGAAAGCATGGGTGTGTACTTTGATTTATTGATTAATTGATTGATTGATAGGATGGGTTGTAGAGATTCTCTTGAGATTGCAAACGCATGGTATTTTTCCTAGAACTAAAGGCGGGCCCACATCTCCTTGCAATGGTATCGGATTGGTATGCAAAATGCGGCGTTAGAACCGTGACAACGGTGCAGTCGCAATGGTACAAGTCTCAGATTAAGCTGACTCAAATCTACAGGATACAACTTATGGTTATGCGCAAACATTGATTATAGGTCGTGGATTGTCGGACTTTGATGGGAAGGATCACTGGAGTCGAAGGAATAGTACAGGTTAGGATACGGGTTTTACAACTAGCTCAACATAAGTGGGTATGCTAGCACAATACATCTTTGAGTGAATCTCAAGTCGCGGACCCTCAGAGAAGCGATGCATCCTCATCGGTTGATCAGTGAGAATTAAAGGAGCATACCTAGCCAGATCCATAAACCTATTCTCGTACTCTGTCACTGTCATCCCTCCCTGACAGAGGCGAAGAAACTCACTCTCCTTCTCATTACGGTAAGTGAGAGAAAAATACTTCTCATAGAAGCACATCTCAAAGGCCTCCCAGTCCACACATATCCTACGGGAACCGTCCATATGATGTTATCCCACCATAAGCTGGCCTTCTCAAATATATAGGTGACCAACTTCACCCCCTCTGCTTCAGTACAGTGCAGCGGCTTTAGCATCTTAGAGATGCAGTCAAGCCAATACTCGACCTCCTCGGGTCTGTGAATACCTGCAAAGGTAAGAGGTCGAAAGAGCTAAAATCTCTCATATAATCTTCTGACACTCATATTGCCAACAGGCTGCACAGGTGGTGCAGGTGGAACCACACCCATGCTCTGGGCAAAGATCCCTGGCACGGTGGTCAAAAACTGCTGCTGTCACTGCTACTACTGTTGCTGCATCAAGAGCATCATTTGCTCCAACCTATCAGTAGGGGGAGCAGACTAAGGCATGTGCGGTGTCAAAGTAGATGCACAGTTCTACTCTGAAACCGGTGGTGCAACAGGTGTAGACCTATTAGTGGGGCCAGTGGCTAACTGAGAATCCGGCATAGTATCATGAGTCGGGCCCAAACTAGGGTCTGTCTGGCTATCGCTCAGGGGAGGTGCCCCGTCAATCGAGTCACCCAGTGTGAGACGTGCCATACTCCGTGTGGCCTTAGGTGGCATTCCCTATATACTACATAGGGTGCAACCCAAGTAAGATTCAGTATACTTATAAACTCAACCACACAGCATTCACATACAACTTAAGGAAACTTCATGCATTTCATTTACCAAAATTGTTACAATACATGAGATGCAGTATTACATAGATCATGACAGAAGATGCATGTGAGCTAATATAAGTAAGGCTCCAAACACTTAAGCATACTAACCACTCTACCACACTACTATGCCTAACAAGGCTATACACAGCAACAAGGAAAGAAACACGCACAAAACAACTAAAAGGACGACTACATGTGTGACTAGTCGTCAGAATCTGGCGATGGTGGAGGTACACTGTTGTCCTGTACACAGCACAGGATGGCCCTCAAGGTGTGAGACACCTTCTTGAAATTTCCGTTTCATGAAGGCCTCGGTCTCTTCAACCTTAGCTCGAGTCTGTGTGATCTCCTGTCTCAGGGCAACTTGGCCCTCCTCAAGTTGAGCTAAGCGGGCTTCCATAGCAGCCCGATCACTGTCACGCTCTCACGTAGCAGCAAGGGGAGAGTCCCCATCAGTGTCCTGGGCCTCCTCTTCCTCTCCTTCTTACCCTTCTTCTATCTCATCGCCACCTTCTTCGTCAGTCTCTTCTTCTTCACTCTCTGCCTCATCTTCACTCTCGTCAAGTCGAGCGTGGCCCAATCTCCATGTTGTTGAGAGTCGTGTCATTGATGAAATGGATTGGCACTGAAATTTCTGCGTTGAGTCTGTAGCTGAACTCACGTGCAAGCTTGCATATGAGTTGGCCGAATAGAAGTGAAATGGCCGACCTAGTAAAGCGGGCAGTCAGGACTATCTCTCGCAGGACGATAGTAGGCAAGCACAAGTTATCTCCCTGCCCAGCAGGTACAAGAAGTCCACCATCAAGCGCGTACACTCACTACGATTTCTCCACCTAGGGTACACATTGTACGTGAAGATGTGGTGGAGCAAGCGGAAGTTGTGGGTCATTTTGGATGCTAGGAGGCTATTGTTTGGATTTCAGTGGACCGAGTGGCCACAAAGGAATCATGTGCGGTAGTCCCTTTTACATGCACTTGAAAGATTCTTCTCACTAGCATGGACCTCACCAAGCGGCATTCCCATGACTCGAGCTATCAAGCCAACAGTGACTATGAGGTCTTGCCTTCCCACAGGAAATTTGAACTGCAGGCTCCAGTGTCGACTCCCGAATATGCACGTAAAAGGCTCGGACAGTGTTCACATTTTCCTGAGTCTTTCCCTCAACTATGGGACCCCACCCGGCATCCACCAGGCGGTCCATCACCAGATATTGCCCAAAGATCCTCTCGTCTATGTGCACTTCAAAAAGGACCCTTTGGCCCTCAAACCTTCCATGAGATAACTCCACCAACAGAGCCCTTTCAAGGGGATCCTAGGGATCGAGATCCCACTTTGTCATTATCTCTCGATCGACAATTATATCTGCAGTGGCACTTTTTGGCCTTTGAGATCAAGTAGGGTGGTTAGGCCCGACTTCATCCGCGGGAGTCCTCTTCTTCCCCATAAGAGAAAGAAGTGTGGAAATGGAGAAAATCATCGCTACCAGCTCAAAAAGAGCCATGAGGATGAAGAAAACTTGGGAAGTGGGATGGGTTGGTGGATTTAAAAATATATGAGACAAAAATATGGTCTTATGTACTCAAAAGAGGGAAAATGAAGTAAATAGAAGATGGGTTTTGATGAAGGTGGTGAAGGGATGTTTGTGATGAAGGAAAGAGGAGAAATATAAGAATGGGGGGGGGGGGAGATTTGAGAGGAGAAAAAGAGTTTTTAGGGAAAAAGGGAAGCTTGGAGGGGTGTATGAGAGAGAAAAAGAGCAAATGGGGTATGAAAGGGGGTCCACATACGTTTTGGTGGACCCCACAGCGTCCCACAAGCATCGACCGGACCAGCCCTCACTGGCCCGACAAGCCCGTGCCGGACGATTAGTGAGGGCTCGTCAATCCAGCGATGCCATCGCCGGTCCCTGGACTCCCCAGTGAGAGCTCGCCCCCCCCCCCCCCCCCCCCCCCCCCCCCCCTAGGGTGCTGAAAAAGTATGGGGTCCACTTTGGGTCCCCCTGATTTGCACTATTTGGGCCCTCGACTCCGTTTGAGTTGTTTCGGGTCCCATCTCGAGTACATTCACATGTTTCAAATTATTTGAATGTCGAATTGGTTAAATCTTCATCCAAACCCATCAATTTATGGTCTGGGAAGGTGTTGGGATAACTTCACATGATCACAAAGGCTTACGGGTCCAATTTCTACGGTCGATTTCGATAAATTTTGCCGTTTGACGAAATTGGGAAACCTACGTCTGTTTCTACGTTATATCACACCCTCGTAAGTCAGAATATGTCAATGCACATTGTGAGACCATAATACAGGTCCAGTTTAATCCAAATCATTCTCTGGTACCAACTTGTAACACCCTAAAATCAAGGTCGAGTAGGAGCCCAACTCCCAAGTTCTAAAACATCACTTATGTAACGTAGATAATGATTATTGAATGTTGTCTGTATTAGTGCCTTAAACATGAATAAAATTATACCAAAATAGCATATCATACTCTAGAGACAGTTAAATATCACAAGTGAAAGACTGTGATAAATATATAAAATATATAAATGGATGCAGGTCTCCAGAGTGTGAACATGTTACCAGGTTAAGTATATAAATGTATACCCCAAAAATGAACAAAATGAATATACATGGGTGTTCCAAAAGTACAAAATAACAAGTGTAATAATATCAAATCAGCATCCCTATAAACTCCGCCGATCAGAACATGGTCTACATAGACCCGCCTAATAACTGCATGTAGGAGAACTCCTCCTCGTCATCGTAAAAGTCTGGCTCTGCCTTGAAAGCATCACCATCATCTGCATCTACAATAAGGTCTGGTTGGTGTTTAAAACACCGTCCCAGAACGTGAGAGTGAGTGATCAACTCAGTGGAACTATGAAGTAAAGGTTAACATGTTATCAATTTAGTCAAGCAGTAATGATAAAGGAGTACAACACTCATGTCCTAAGTACTCTTGTTTATGCAAGAATGGTATGTTATAATGATGCATGCCCTTGCCTGCACTTCCTCTACGAACTTCATCTCACAATCACGGAATGCACCCCTTCATCTGTACTCAACTCCAACTCCAAAGGCACATGCAATGCGATGCATGAGCGTGATTACCAAGTTTTATTTAGGCCTTTTCATATAGCAGGATTGGGAAGCTAAGGCACCTCCCTTTGTATCATATACCCAAACATTGATCCATCTAAGGTCATCAGTCCTAGCAGTCACATACGATAGGCAGTTTTCAGGTCCCTACGGGGAGGCTCGTTACCTCAACGCATGTCTGGTTCATACTCAAGTTTACTACGGAAAGGCTCGTCACCTCAATATAGTTTTTAGTGTATACTCGAGGTCACTATGGGCTCATCACCTATTCATACGCCAACAACTCGAATACAGTGTCCCATACACCACCATATTTGGCTCATGAGTTTGGGTTGCTACTGGTCACTATGGGGAGGCTTATCACCCTAGCATAGGCCGACAGCTCAACCACCGTGTCCCATACACCACCATGTCCGGCTCATGAGTCTAGCGGATCATGGTACCAAGGTTCAACGGGTTTTCACTGGTGAGTTTAGTACCTTAGATTCAAGCAGTAGCGTCCATACATGGTGAACATACATTTGGCCAATCGGGTTACTTGACAAGCTCGACTGGTATGATCATACGTCGAGTTGATCGACATGGAGCACATAAGTACTCCGCGTGGCCTAACCATTGTCGACTAGCAGCGTACAACTCGAATTCCTTGAACCTGTTTGGTGTGGCGAAACGACCTCAGCCACAAACTAAGAAATCATTACTGATTGCCCGGACTACGTTGTAGCCCCAGACACTTTCTAATCAATAGCATACGTATGTAGTAGCCAAAGCCAGCATGTGATAATCAAAATCAAATATAAACCTTACTTAAGCAATTTGACAAAACACACACTGAAAAGGCCTAGCTATATGTCCTAGAGGGGGGGGGGGGGGGGGGGGTGAATAGGACTATGCCAAATAAAATTTATAACAGTGAAAATTAAATAAATATGATAGCTAACAAAATAAAAAAATAAACCACAATGCAAGATAGTAAGGTAACCTCAAAATTCAGATCTTGAGAGGTTGATAAAATCTTGTTCTAAGGACAACCTTACACCAAAAACCAGAGTTTATGGTAGGACAACCTGATTTCTAGAAATGTCTTTGTATCAAGTCTCAAACCGAATAGGAATAGAAAAATAAATACAAACTTCACTGAAGTATAAATTGTAATCACAAATATGTATTGTTCTAAGGACAACCATGCACCATAAGAATGGTAGGGCAACCTTACTAGAATAAAATAATATCAAGCTGATAAATGAATAGCAAGAAATAAATTCTAAACTATTACAACATTCCCCACAATGCTTAAAACAAAAGATTACAACATTCACAACCATAAGTACATCCCTCAATTGAATAAATAAAGATATGAAATAAAAACCATTCAACCACAACACAAGGGATTATAGTGGTTCGCCTGTGTGTTCACCAACTATTATACAACAGCCACACAGAATGCTACTCCACTCCTAATATCCTCACACAGGGGATATTAGCATTCACTAACAAAATAGGTTTTCAAAGGTTCACCAAAAACCTTTACAATTGTGTCTTTGTCTGTGGGCTTACACAATTAAAAAAACCCCACTTCTGTGTATTTTTCTAGCAAATCCCGAAAGAGACTAAAACAGAAAGGAATTTATACTTAAAAGTAAAATACCTGATTTTCTCCTTCGATGTAGTAGCTCGAAAGAACTAAGTCAGAGTAGATGAATGAATGTCCAAGTTCAATGTCCAATAATCAATTACAAAGGTTCTAGTTCTAATTGATTTTAAAATTAAACTAAAATAGGGCTAGCCTTAATTGATTTTGATTCCAAAGAATGGGAAATAGCAATTTCTCTTTTCAGATTAGATTGGAATACCAAAAATAAAATCAATTAAATGAAGTTAAAGAAATAGAATATTAAATAAGCATACTTAGCTTAAAATGGAGCACAGATCAATCTCTCAGAATGCCAGAATAATTAGCTTGAATTTCTTGTGAT
Source organism: Magnolia kwangsiensis (assembly GCA_037074715.1). Classification (NCBI taxonomy): domain Eukaryota; kingdom Viridiplantae; phylum Streptophyta; class Magnoliopsida; order Magnoliales; family Magnoliaceae; genus Magnolia; species Magnolia kwangsiensis. The sequence continues at coordinate 59,810,761 of CM073579.1, forward strand.
TAATCTAAGATTCGTACCCTATTTATACCTGAGTAAAACTCATCTTCGATCGGTCTTAAGACATCTACGACTGGTCGAAGATCCAACAGAATTTTAAATAAATTGGGCGCGATAAGATTTTCTGTTGCTCGACCGATCGTGGGTATCCTACGACTGGTCGAAGGTCCCCTTCGACTGGTCATAGGTCCCATACGACTGGTCAAAGATGGCCAATCTTAACGCTGTACTTTGAGTCGAAGAACCATGACCGGTCGAAGAACCAGTTGACACTGTTCATAGGACTGGTCGAACAATCTCCAGGACTAGTCGAAGAATAGCCAGAAAATCCCAAAAATCCTCAATAACTTAGGACTGGTCAAGGAATTTCTTGGACTGGTCAAACCAGTGCTAGGACTGGTCGAACAAGGTCTAGGACTAGTCTTAGAATAGATCAAAATTACTTATAAAAAAAATATATGGATTATGTATCCAAAGTGACCTACTCTAAAGGTCCACCTAAGGTCAGTCATATCTCAAAAGAGAAGTAAAGACATTGAAACTTGAACACCAGTGACCTTCAGTATAAAGAAGCTTGAGTTCTTGAACTTGAGATTTTCAATAAAACTTCTGAGAACTTGAACTTTAAAGGCTTCTGAGATCTCTACCTTGAAAGCTTCTGAGAACTTGAAAGCTTCTGATATCAACCTAAACCTTCAAGGTCTTCAACTTGAAAAGCTGTGCTTGTCTACTTGAAGCCAATCTTGTGTCTTGAATAGATCTTTTTTTCATCACATACACAAGCTTCAAAGAAGTATCTTTGTCACCACAAATTTGACAATCACAAGGGCTATTCACTATATCACTTACAATGTAAGACCCGTATCCTAATTCGTACTGTTCCGTCGCTTCTCACGATCCTCCTCATCAAATTCTGGCAATCCGTGACCTGTAGTCGACATTGCGCATGACAGTAAGTCATATCCTATACATTTGAGTCGGCTTAATCCAAGACTTGTATCATTGCGACCGCACCGTCGCTGCGGTTCCAACGTCGTGACTCATGTACCGATCCGATACCCTGACTAAGAGATGTGGGTCAACGTTTATTTCGAGAAAATGCCATGCATTTACATTCCCAAGGAAATCTCTACAAAGTGTCAAATCAATCCCATCAATCAATCACCCATTAATCACTTTATGTCAAGTACAAGCAACCATACCTCTCTTACATCACCCTTACCTAAAGTCAACTCTCTCCCTCTCTCTCTCCTTACACCACCTTACATGTCAAGTACCACTCACATCACTCCATCACTCACCTCACATCCCTCTTACAAACTCTCTCTCTCTTTCTCATTTCTCATCTCACTTCTCAACAACCAAGAGCATCACACGTCCAATGTTTTCCCAAGAGAAAGTGTGCATGTGTGTGGTCCACTTTCCTCTTCCAAAACCTCTATCCTAGTCATCCATCTCCCATCTCCACTATCAAAGTAAAACTCTAGGAGATAGGCGTTCTAATGAACCGAGTAGATCATAAGGTGGGTGCTTCTATAGGGTAGTTTACTTATTTTTACGATGGGCTAAGTGAGGCCCACCGATCAATGATGTGGATCTCACTTGGGACCCTAAGATGTGGCCAATGGCCCATCTTGATCATCAAATCATTCCATGATGGGGCCATTCTCCATGGAACCCATCATGATGTTTACTTTTCTTGCATTAAGAGGTTATATAGACCGTTCATTTTGGATGGAGAGGGATCTCCACCGTTGATCTTTTGTTTGAATGGCCCATATGCAATGGGACCCTTTGATGTATGATTGGATGATTAAAACGGAGGGTCCATAGTGTCGGGGTCCCTTTAATACGCGTGTCCCACTCTTTCTCTCTCTATCTCTCTCTCTCTCTCATCTTTTATTTATTTTCTAGTACGTTGATGAGGCCATGTGGCCCACTTGAATGAGCCCCACCATGAAATATGTGTTCTATCAAAGCCCTCCATGAGTGGGGCCCACCTTAGATATATCATTCATCTTGTGGTGGCCCACCTAAACAAAAAAAAAAAGAAAAAAAGAAAAGAAAAGAACTGTCCAGACGCTGGACGTCATCTGGATAAAGACAAAAAAATAAAGTTTTATTTTTAAACTTGGGGTGGGCTACTTGTAAAGGCTCCATAGTGATGTATGTATACAATCCGAGCCGTCCATCCTTTTCCCCATCCCATTTTAGGCGTTGAGCCGAAAAATGAGGTTGATCGGGGTATCTAATGGGCCATAACATTGAAAACAGTACTACTACCATTGAAATATGTTTTGGTCATTTTATACGCCAAAAAAAAATCGGATATAGGGCTCATTCTGACTGCTTCGAGCCATAGAATACAGTGGATGGAGTGGATCTACCAGATGTGGGCTCCACACCTGAAAACCCCAGAAAAATGGGTTTCAAATATTTTTAAAAAAATCACACAGCAGCAGTTACTGCTGTGTCAGAAGTTGGCCACGCCAGCGGCTGGCGGGTGGACGTCAGCCAGCCCACGGTCCCCATGTGGGCCTCACTTTGATGTTTGTTTGGCAATCCAACCCGTCCATATGTTGGGTCCCTACCTTAAGTAGGCCCCACCCAAAAATGGGCTTGATCCAGATCTCAGGTGGCCCACACCACTCGAATTAGCAGCGATTCAATTCCACCTTTAAAAATTCCTTTGGAGCCCACAGGAGTTTTGAATCAAGCTGAAATTTGTATTTTCTCTTCAAACAGGTCTGCGTGACCTTATCAATGGGTTGGATGGCCCATACATATTATGGTGGGCCCCGCATGGGGAGCCCACAGTGAGGTACATGTCATATGCCCACCGTCCAACGGACGGTGGGGACCTAGCATAATGTATGTGTTTTACCCTGCCGTCCGGCACGCCGCTGGCTGGAGGACGGCTAGGGGGACCCCCCCCCCCCCCCCCCCCCCATTATGATGTATGTGTTTGCACTGTCCAAGGACAGTGGACCCCACCATGATACATGAGTTGTATCCTAACCGTCCATCCATTTTAAGAGCTAAAAAAAAATGAGGCAGATCTATGGTTCAAATGGGCCCACCTTTGTATGTGTTTAGGGCCCATGATTGACTTAATTGTGGCCTTCCATTGAGGCCACCTTGGTATATATCTAAAGCCCAAATGATTAGGCCCACCTTAGTGCACATCTAAGGCCATGGGATTAAGCCCATTTAGCATATGTAATGCCCATGGGATTGAGCCCATTTGGCATATGTAATGTCTATGGGTTTCGGCCCATTTGACATATATAATGACCATGGAATCCGGCTCATTTAATATATATAGGCCTATGGGAATTAGGCCCATTTGATAAGGCCATAAGATTAAGCCCATTTGATACATATAAGGCCCAAGTTGTGAGGCCCACTTTGATGTATTTCAAGGCCCATGGGTCATGGACCATTGCAATGTACATAAGGCTCATTGGTGAGGCCCATTAATGCAACCCATTTGATGAATGTAAGGCCCATGTGATACGACCTGTTTGATGTATCTAAGGCCCATGAGTCGAGGCCCAACGGATGTCCTTAGGGTCCATTGCAATATACGTTTCTCATGGTTCATGTAATGATATTTATAGCGGGTCGTGCCTAAGGAATAATGTTGGTTTGACGTCCACATTGTAAGTACAATGTTGGTTGAATGTCCGCATTGTAACTCTCCTTAGGGTCCATTGATAGGCCCATACTCGTTACTATGTATGTTTGATTTGAGTAGTGACTGATCATAGCATATGTCATTGGGCAGACCACTTATGGGACCCATTATGAGATGGAGTGCCCCACATGATCGCGAAGTATGCGCTGGATTTCTGTATGATTTTGTAACACCCCGGATTTTGGCCAATCAGGGATTTGACGTCCTTAGGCAATGGGTCAACTAAAACACCTGGAAAATCGCTCAGAACCCAATTTCATAGCCAAAGAAACCACTTAGGATTAATTCCTATGGAAATTCAGCATAAGTTAGCTAGCGCAACGCTAGAGTAGCTGGGAAACAGTCCCTGATCACTTTAAATACGTTCTGCAAGACCCAAATCGAGTAGAACGTATGACTCCATAATACTCTATAACCTTGGATCAAACTCTAAGCGGGTTTGTTCTCTGGACCACTTTGAATTCTTGTATTGGATTTAGACCGCGCGTCGAAAGTCCGTTACTTCCTATCTTAGACCGTTAGAACTGCCCAGCTGGACTTGACAATCATTTCGAAAATCAAGTCAAACCGATAATCACAGACTATTTCATTGAGCCTGGATTGAAGAGACCGCGAATAGGGACAGAATTGAAATTTCAAATTCAAATCTGGCACACGACTTGACACGTCAGTATTAAGCGTTCTGACCATCAGAATTCATCCAGATTACACCCTCGGATCAGGAAAAATTTCTATTTATTATTATGAGACTTCCAGCCCTGATCTACGTGCGGTGACCGCTGAACTGAAACTGGTCCGCCACGTGCGATCTGCGAACCCTGCCGGACTGAAAACTTAATGTGTGCTAGATCTGGTACGCATGAGCTTAAGTCCGATCGCATTCGACCAGGGGACCACCAGAAAGCATCTTTTGGACCGAAACAGCCCCGAATTGGATAGGCACTAAGTGAACTTTGTTCCTGAGCCTATTTTGGGCATTTTTAGGCTTATAAAAGGGGTTGAAACCCTCTCATATCTCTCCCATCCGAATTTGGGAAAAGCCTTAGATTGAGGGAGAGAAAAGGTGAGAGATTGTGAGAGAAGGTGGGAGAGATCTTCCTGCCACCTGTTGCTGCTGCTGTACGTGCTTAGGCAACGCACTCCGATCACTTTCCCAGCGATTCCTCCGTGTTTTCAGGTAAGAAAAACCCTAGAAAGTTGCTAATTTGATGTTTCTTCCGTTCCATAGCTTGATAGTTAGTAAATCTCGTAAAACAGGTTCTCTTATCGCTGTAGACGAAGCGTATACGCTCCGTTCGAATTTCAACATCCATAAGAGACAAGGTGCGGATTTTAGATGCTTTGATTGACTGTTTCCAAAGCTTTCAATGTCATTTAATAGTAGATTCTCGACGGCAACGCCGTTTGACATGTACAATATACTCTCCGTTTCCTGTTTCGTAAACCAACGAAGAATATGAGATTTAGGGCATTTTAGTCATTTGTAGGAAGTACTGTTTTCATGCATATTTTGCTGATGTGATTGACATGACTTCTCGTCGCATTAGGATATTAGGAATGCCTGCATAATTAGTTTGGCGAAGAGATTCGCCTAAATGCGCACTTCGGGTCGACATACTATATGTAGACTTAAGTGTGCAGTGTAAGTGTTTGTATAAATGCTTGTATTAGTATGTATTGAATTAAATGATGTTATGGATTAGTTTGAGATTGGTTTCTCAATTAATATGCTGATGTGAATGATTTCCTACATGTTAGTTATATGCATGGTTTCATTGTATGTATGAAATGCATGTACTTGATGATTTACTTAAGTTCTATGTTATAACATGTGTTAACATGCTCACATGGTTGTATTTCAATTCCAATACTCTCATATGATTTGCTGATGTGATTCCTAAATTGTTTGGGATTATGCTTAGTCCAGGCAGTCGGTAACCGAGCAAATTCGTGGTTAGCTTATCTTCGCCACGAACGACGCGTCGATGAACGCAAGCCGTGTTCTGCAGTTGGCGGCAGTGGTTAGGCCACACCAAGTGTTTTACGCACTTCATGTCGTCAACTTGAGATGCGATCGCGCTAGTCAAGCCCGTCAAGTAACTCGACTGGCCATTGTATGTTCACCCTGCATGAGTCATAACTGCTTGAACCTAGGGTACTGAACTTACCATTGTAAACCCTGTTAACCATGGTACCTTGATCCACGAAGACTCATGAGCCGGGCATGTTGGTATGGAACACCGTGGTCGAGCTGTCGGCCTACGCTGGGGCCACAAACCTCCCCGTAGTGACCAGTGAGCACCTAGTCTCGTGAGCAGATTATGGTGGTATGGGACACTATATTCTAGCTGTCGGCCTACACTGATCAGGCGACGAGTCCTTTGTAGTGACCGCGAGCGTATTCTGAGTCTACGGGAGGCGACGACCCTTCAGTAGCAGTAGAGTACAGTAGGCCTGTATTGATAAGGTGATGGGGGAGCGGTGTAATGAGTGCGAGCAACAGCCCTGGCAGCCCTTGCAGCGACCTACAAAATATACATCGTATGAGATTACTAGGAGTGACGACCCTAGACAGGATCTGTGTTGGGATTGATATAAGGGAGGTACCTTAGTTTCCCAATCCTGTTGTTTGAATGGACTAATAACAACTTAGAAATCATATCACCATAACATTGCATGTGCCTGGAAGATGTGGAGCACTCTAGGGAGTGTGGCATGCCGCGGTCATAAGATGTTGTCGTATGAGGGAGATCGTCGGTGAGGGCATACATCACGTCATGTCATATTGCATTAACAACAGTATTAGGATTGTTTGATTTATTGCTTTACTATTATCGCATGATTGATTTGAGAACATGTTAATCCTTGCTCTATTATTCCACTGAGTTAGCTACTCACTCCCACGTTACGGGATGGTGTTTCCGGACACCCACCAGTCCCTTTTGTGATTGCAGATGATGGCGCGGCCTGGGAGGCGGAGCTGGACTTGATGATGAGGAGGAGGATTCCTCCTTTATGCGTGTTCTGATTGACGGGATTACAGGGAGGTTGATTAGATACATTGACACTTGTCATTTTATATTTTTAGCGCCCTCATGTATATTTATTTTGTTTACTTCTGAAGTATACATGTATGTGTATAACCTGGTAATATATTCACACTCTGGAGACATACAACAGTTTATATATATTATACATACTATTACAGTCTTCCGCTTGTTAATTTAACTGTCTCTGGAGTATGATATGCTGTTCTAGCTTAATCTCACTCATGTTTAATGCGTTATCATAGACAACATTCAATCATACATATCTATGTTGCATAAATAACATTTTGGAACTCGGGAGTTGGGTTTTTGCTCGACCCCCCGATTTTCGGGATGTTACAGATTTGATGGCGTGATTCATGCATCTCGCATATGTGTGACTTGATCACTACACGCCCTAACAACATCAGGGCCGTGGCTTCATAGGTACATTATGGATGGTCGTATTGGATACTGAAAATACTTATTCTAGCACTGTGGGCACTTACGATGTCCTTGGGTGAGAGTTCAAGAACCTTTTTGATATCAGGAGATGCTCCAACGTCTAAACCAAGTGGATACACGAGCGCCCAAGTCCTAAATACCAGTAGGCCGCGTCTCCCACTGTGTCGTGGTCGGTTGGAAGGGGGTGTGGCCTTATCCGCCTAAGTGAGGGGGTTATAAGCTAGGCTGAGTTTGACCAGCTCTCAAATGAGTCTACTATCGACAAGTCGGGTAGGTATTAGCATACTACTAGTCAGGCGGATAGTGTGGTCTTTTTCACTTACTTGACTGTGCAGCTAAGGAGGTGGCAGTCACTGTGAAGTGTATTAGACCCCGGTGATATCCAGAGAGGAACTGTACTGATATGTGTACTTGAGGAGTACCGACTTGCTTGGATTATATTTCGCATATGACATTTGGCTATGTAGGCCTTGCATTGCATCGGTGTGGCCGATGACATTCATATCTCATCGCATGGCCTTGGAATGGCCGATAGCATTCACGTCTTGCATTACATAGCCTTGGTATGGTTGATTGTATTTATGGACTTACCGCATACTTTCGCACTACTCTGATATTGTACACTTGACGTTTGCCTTGCGCACACACTTACACCACCCTCTAAGCTTTTGTAAGCTTATGCACGACCGTTGCGTGTAGGTAGCGTTGGACAGCAACAGCGCTGAGGCAGGAGCGCGTATCAGATCATTTTGGAGCTTTTGATCACCTCGTATTTCCCTTTCCGCATTGTACTTAAAGTTTTTGATATAGTGGATATGTGGTGATGTTGTTTTGTGACTTGGTTATACTTGTGGTTATGCTCCATTACAAAAAAAAAAAAAAATCATTCTGAAAATCCTCCTTGTAGGATCCCAGGATCGGAATCTGGCATTTGATTATCAGGAGCCGAGAATGGGGCACTACGAAGGCTGTCGGCACCGGATTCAGCAATCGGGATTCATGTGAATCCGATTTTTGGGTTTGGGGCATGACATACAATCTCCCCCTTTGCCAAATTTGTGACAAAACACACTTCCAAGATAGGATACATATCACAGATTATTTGATTAAAGAATTATGCACCAGTTGTTAAACCGACACACATTTATGAACCTGCAAATCAATATTCAACCAACAAGCAGTTCATACTCATATACTCATGCTCATATAGTCCATCACTGTACATACTCCCCCTGAGTAACATATTTCACCAATCCTACTTTAGCAAAAAAAAATTGACTTTACCAAAAGTATATCTACTCCCCCTTTTTGTCACAATATGACAAAGGAAGAACAAAGCAGATTAGAAAGGAGTAATAATCAAGGAGGTAACCAAATAAGAATGGAAACCATAGCACAAGCAACACATATAATAGATAAACTGAGCCATTAATAGTGATAGTGATAATAGTAAATCCAGTCAAGTGAACATGATATAAAGAAAGTTATTATAGACCAGAAAATAGAAAATGTACTAATCTGACCCAGATGAAGGAGCAGGGATGGAAGGATCAAGTTTGTGCATGGCCTTGTTTAAGCACCTAAGATATTTGCGCATATACTTGAATTGTAAATCATGAGTAACAGACATGTTTTCCATCCTAGCATTTAAAGATTCAACCGTAGTTTCCAATGTAACTAAGCGTGCATCAAAAGCAGAAGGCGGATAATCTGGATCATTCGCAGAGTCAGAATCAAGCTCTTTAAAGATATCATCCATATTAATATCATCAGGAGGAAGATCACCAGCATCTTCCTCATGTTCAGCTTCAGCTGCACTACCACCATCAACTTGGCCAGGAAGAAATTCCAGCTTCATCTTGATAAGATTAGAATTATTAAATATCAAGTGATGGATAGGGGCCTCTCCGACTAGCATATCGACTAACATATGAGAAGCCAATACGGTCATCAAATAATGATAGAATGACAAATTAAGGAAGGTAGGCAGAGATGAGCACATCGGGCTACATTATGAAGAATACGAACCATAAAAGATATTAACTCAGTCTTATTACCTGACCGAGGATATAGATTAGACACAAAAATCCGTGTAACACTCTGTATTTAGGTAACAGATACCTTAAGGGGTGCGCATTTCCTTTAGGTGTCCATGAAGCATCCAAATTGCATAAATCCTTAGAAAGCATGCGTTTTTCAGATTGAGAGGGTTTTTCAGATAGTGTATGAATGGGAACTCCCTCATCATTAACTGGAATTTCCATAAGAGCAGAAATTAAGTGACGATCAACATTAAATGGTCCTTCTCTTGTGGCAATTTTAAATGTTAGATTTTCAAGTGAATAATCACATATACATGTAAACATGGATTGAGCAATGGACCGATATGCAGGTTCACCCCAATGTAGTAAGTTATCCTAACCTACAGCTTGTAGCATGGGAAAGATATCAAACGGAGTTGTATGATTAACATCAACAAGGTGTTCAACGATTACATTTCGCATACAAATGTCACGAACATATGATGAATCATCTTCAAAATCTCTAAGATGACGTTTATTGAGAGGGGCTGATCTGGAGGAAGATGATGGACCACAAGAAGTTGATTTCCTTCCTTTAGAAGCCATTTGCAACAAGGAGTTCAAGAATAAAAGGAGTTGCAAAGAAAAGAAAATGGGTTTTTCTAAGATCAGAATTTTTAGAATAACAACCCCAAAATGCAATGAAACTTGAAATAAATAGCTTCAAGAGTAAAGAGAAGTATTCTAGACTCAAATCTAGAAGAAAAATGCAAATGGAGCACTTACAATGAAGATTTTAGGAGTTGGCTTCGACTGGTCGAGGTTTGGCCGGTTGGAGGAAGAAATAGAAAGGAGGAAGATGAAAGATTTCCTCAAATTAAAAGGGTTTCACGAGTTCCTCGACTGGTCGTGGATGTACACAACCGGTCGAGCTACGACTGGTCGTGTATTTCCACGACCAGTCGAGTACCAGCTAAAAAAAAAATTTCAAGTTTTTTTTTCAAAATATTTTGTAAAAAATTGAAATCTAACCTATCAAACATATACAATATGATACAAAAATGCATAAAATATCATCTTATAATGCACATGCCAAGATCAAATTTCATTTGATTAAACCGACTTTTGTCTAGCGATTTCGTGAAAATATCACCACGTTATTTATCGGTAGGTATATATTCCAGAGATATAACCTTTTCATCTACTAATTCACAGATATAATGAAATCTAATGTCAATGTGCTTAGTATGAGAATGCTGAATAGGATTTTTTGAAATATGAATGGCACTGGAATTATCACAATATAACACCATAGAACCCTATTTAATTCCATAGTCACTTAACATTCGCTTCATCCAAACAAGCTGCATACACACATTACCAGCTGTGATGTATTCAGCTTCAACAGTTGAAAGTGATATAGAACTTTGTTTCTTGCTAAACCAAGAAACTAAACAGTTTCCTATATAAAAGCAACCACCACTGGTTGACTTTCTATCATCAAGATTACCAGCCCAGTCAGCATTCGAGTACCCAGCTAATTGAATGCTAGTCTCATGAGGATACCAAAGACCGAGATTCACAGTGCTTACGACATATCGCATGATCTGCTTGATAGCAATCAAGTGCGATTCCTTAGGACTAGACTGATATCTAGCGCAAATACCAACACTTAGTGCGATATCAAGTCTACTAGCAGTTAAATATAATAGACTACCAATCATACTCTGATAAAGTTTCGGATCAACATTTTTACCTTCAGAGTCTTTTAAGAGTTTCAGGGTAGTACTCATAGGAGTATCGAAGTTCTTACCATTCTCAAATCCAAATCTCTTAATTAAATTTAGGGCATATTTAGATTGAGAAATGAATATTCCATTAGGTTGTTACTTTACTTGCAACCCTAGGAAATAATTCAATTCTCCAACCATGCTCATTTCAAACTGTGATTTCATCAAATCTGCAAACTCAGTAGTCATGTCAGTATAAGTAGATCTATAAATGATATCATCAACATAAATCTGTACCATCAAAATATGATCATTATATTTTTTAACAAAGAGAGTTTTGTCAACAAACCCCATTTAAAAATTATGGCTTAATAGAAATTTTATTAGTTTCTCATACCACGCCCTAGACACTTGCTTTAATCCATAAAGTGCCTTTTTAAGCCTATACACATTATCAGTATTTTTGAGATCTTCAAAACCCATTGGTTGTTCCACATAAACTTCCTCATGCAAATCGCCATTTAGAAATGCACTTTTCACATCCATTTGATAAATCTTAATCTTTCTAAAACATGCAATGGATATAAACAATTTGATTGATTCAAGACGTGCTACTGGTGCAAAGGTTTCATCAAAATCAATACCTTCAATTTGAGTGTAACCTTGTACCACTAGTTTGGCCTTGTTTCTAATTATATTTCCAAGCTCATCAGACTTATTTTTGAAGATCCATTTAGTTTCAATGATGTGTTTATCCTTAGGTCTTGGTACGAGATACCAAACATAATTTCTTACGAATTGGCTAAGTTCTTATTGCATCGCAACAATTCAGTTTTCATCAGCAAGAGCTACTTTTACGTTAGATGGTTCTATTTAGGATGTAAAACACACATAATTATATATATCTTCAAATTATCTTCGGGTGCGAACACCAGTGAGAAGGTTTTCAAGAATTTGTATGGTTGGATGATCTTTAACAGTCCTTATCTCAGAATCATTTTGATTAGATGAAGTATCGGATTTATCAATTTCTAAAACTTCATCATTATCCGAACTTGAGACTGGTGTGTTTAAGTGATCATGAATGACAACATTGATGGATTCTTGAATCACACCGGTTCTTTTGTTCAGAACCCTATAAGCTCGACTGTTTAAGGAATATCATAGGAAAATTCCTTCATCACTCTTCGTATCAAACTTTTTCAAATTTTCACGATCTTGTAAAATATAACATTTGCTGCCAAAAACTTGAAAGTATTTAACAGTAGGCTTTTTATTGAACCACATTTCGTAAGCCGTTTTATTATTATCTTTGCTAGTGTAGACACGGTTAATAATATAGCAAGTTGTATTGACCGCTTCAGCCTAAAGATTCTTAGAGAGCTTCATGCTATTTAACATGACATTAGCCATTTCTTGAAGCACTCTATTCTTCCTTTCCACTATACCATTTTGTTGTGGAGTTTTGGGAGCTGAGAATTCATGTAATATTCCTTGGTCGCTACAGAACTTCTCAAAACTACTATTCTCAAATTTAGATCCATGATCACTACGAATCTTACTGATTTGAGAACTTTTCTTACTTCTTCAAGGGTTTTTAATTTGTCCCTTAAGAAGACTACCCATGTATATCTGGTAAAGTCATCCACTATTACCAAGATATACCTTTTGCCACCTCAACTCTCCGTTCTAGTAGGTCCTATCAAATTCATATGGAGGAGTTCAAGTGGTCTTGATGTGGTATTTGAATTCACCTTTTTGTGTGAGGTTCTTGTTTATTTGCCTATCTGGCATTCACCACATATTTTATCTAATTTTTGAAGCTTGGGTAGACCTCTTATAAGTTTCCGTTTACTCAATCTATATAAATTTCGATAATGTACATGTCCAAGACGTTTGTGCCACAAATCAGTCTCTTCTGTATGAACCATGTAACATGTTTGATTAGATGAGCTGGATTCACTAATATAGCAGTTTTCAGATGTTCTGCTTCCAGTTAGTATTACGGAACCCTTATTGTTTAGAATCTCACAGCTATGATTAGAAAACCGTACACTATGGTTATTATCGCATATTTGAGATATGCTAAGTAGGTTATGTTTTAGACCTTCAACATATAAGACATTCTTAAATAATTGAAGGTTATAGAGTTGAACTGTACCTTGGCCCATAATCTTGCAGTTACTCCCATCACCAAATGTGACTGAACCATGAGTCATATCTTTCAGATCGGTGAATAGAGCTTTGTTGCCTGTCATGTGCCTGAAGCATCCACTATCTAGGTACCACTTTGAATGGCTTGAAGCTTTGAAAGCAGTGTGGGCAACCAAGCAGGCAACCTTAGGAACCCATTTCAGTACTGTTTTGGGTTTAGGAGAATTGTTGGTCTTCTTATATCTATTGTTGTAAGAATGACCTATAGAGTTAGATTTTAAGAGCTCCTTGAGTAAATCAACTATCTTTTCAGCTAATGGATTTCATTTTTGATTAAAGTTGACATGGCTACTTTTAGGTTTTTGAAAAGATTTTGAATTTTTAAAAAAATCTTGATAAGTACTTTTTCCTTTTGAGTTTGAGGATTCTCCTTTCACAAACTTTGGAGGAGTATTCTTCTGTTTATGAGATATGTTCTTATCATAGCCCAATTTAGATCTGTCGCCACATTTTCTTGATCCGGATAATAATTTCTCTAACTTAGGACACTTTGGGCATATCTCCATGTGTCCTTTAAACTCAGAAGAGAAGATACTTCATTTTTAAGTTTCTCATTTTCAGATTTCAGATTTTCAATCTGGGATGTTTTGAATTCTAAATCGCATGTTGATTTTTCAAAACAATCTGAAATTTGAAATTTTTCTAAAACAAGTGACTCAAAACATTCTTTGAGTTTAAAAAACTTTTCTTTTTGAAGTTTAAGTTTGACAGTAATTTTACAACTTTCTTTGTATAGGGCATTGTAAGCATCTTGAAGATCATCTTCATTTTCACAATCACTGTTCAGATTTTCCTCACTATGAATCATCATGGTCTAAAAAAGTGAACTTGGCTAGAGTTATAAGGGCTTTCATTTCATTGCCCGACTCGATTTCAGAATCTTCTGATTTAGAAGAAGCTTCAGAATCAGATGATTCATCCCATGTAGCCAACATACCCTTCTTCTTGGGTTTGTCCTTTTTAGGACATTGGTTTGCTAAATGCCCATATTCTTGGCAGTTGTAACATTGACTATCTTTCAAAGACTTCCAAGTTTTAGATTTAGGTTTAGATCTTTTCTTCTCATTTGATTTTTGAAAATCTACTCTTTTCTTGCTTTTGAATATTTTAAAAAACTTTTTTGCTAAAAGAGCCATATCATCTTCAGAATCAGAATTTTCTTCAGAATTACATTTAGAAGATTTTAGAGCGATAGATTTACTTTTAAGAGCTTTAAAGTTTAACTCATAGGTTTGTAAAGAACCAACAAGTTCTTCTACCCTCATATTATCTGTATCACGAAGTTCCTGGATCGCGGTTACTTTGGAGTTGAACCGTTCAGGAAGAGAGCATAGTATCTTTGCACACACTTTATTTTCTGGGATTGTATCGCCAAGACCCCATATAGAGTTTACAATGTCATTTAGTCTTGTATAAAAGTCCATAAATGTTTCATTTTCCTCCATATGAATTTCTTCAAATTTAGTTATGAGGAGTTGGACTTTAGATTTTTTGACAATTGTAGTACCCTCGTGTGTCATTTCTAATATATCCCAGGCTTGCTTTGCAGTATCACAGAATATGATTCTTTTGAACTCATCCGGCGATAGTGTGCAAGTGATTGCATTTAGTGCCTTTGCATTGGCACTGCTCTCATTTTTCTAAAGGGTGGTCCAAGAGAAATAAGGAGTTATTCTCATTGATTTTGAACCATCGACTCCAGTCACTTCAGTGGTAGGAGGTTTCCATTCAGTCACTATGGCTTACCACACACACTCATCTATTGATTTGAGGAAGATCCTCATTCTGGCTTTCCAGTAGGCATAATTGGAGTCATCAAAGGGTGGAGGCCTAGTGACTGATAGGCTATCAAAATTTGACATCTTAAATAGCTTAAATCGTTAGCTCAGGAATTGAATCCAAAAAATAAGAAAAAATGAGCTATTAGGCTTTGATACCACATGAAAAGGCCTAGCTATATGTCCTAGCGGGGGGGGGGGGTGAATAGGACTATGCCAAATAAAATTTATAATAGTAAAAATTAAATAAATATGATATAAACCACAATGCAAGATAGTAAGGCAACCTCAAACTTCAGATCTTGAGAGGTTGATACAAATGTTGTTCTAAGGACAACCTTACACCAAAAACCAGAGTTTATGATAGGACAACCTAATTTCTAGAAATGTCTTTGTATCAAGTCTCAAATCGAAGAGGAATAGAAAAATAAATATAAACTGCACTGAAGTATAAATTGTAATCACAAATATGTATTGTTCTAAAGATAACCATGCACCATAAGAATGGTAGGGAAACCTTATTAGAACAAAATAATATCAAGCTGATAAATGAATAGCAAGAAATAAATTCTAAACTATTACAACATTCCCCACAATGCTTGAAACAAAAGATTACAACATTCACAACCACATGTACATCCCTCAATTGAATAAATAAAGATATGAAATAAAAACCATTCAACCACAACACAAGAGATTATAGTGGTTTGTCTGTGTGTTCACCAACTGTTATACAACAGCCACATAGAATGCTACTCCACTCCTAATATCCTCACACAGGGGATATTAGCATTCACTAACAAAATAGGTTTTCACAGGTTCACCAAAAACCTTTACAATTGTGTCTTTGTTTGTGGGCTTACACAATTAAAAAAATCCCACTTCTGAGTTTTCCTGGTTCTCCTCAGATAACCAAAATAATGATATTTTTCTGGCAAATCCCGAAAGAAACCAAAACAGAAAGGAATTTATACTTAAAAGTAAAATACCTGATTTTCTCCTTCGATATAGCAGCCCGGAAGAACCAAGTCAGAGTAGATGAATGAATGTCCAAGTTCAATGTCCAGTACTCAATTACAAAGGTTCTAGTTCTAATTGATTTTAAAATTAAATCAAAATAGGGCTAGCCTTAATTGATTTTGATTCCAAAGAAAGGAAAATAGCAATTCCTCTTTTCAGATTAAATTGGAATACCAGAAACAAAATCAATTAAATAAAGCTAAAGAAAGAGAATATTAAATAAGCACACTTAGCTTAAAATGGAGCACAGATCAATCTCTCAGAATGCTAGAATAATTAGCTTAAATTTCTTGTCATTAATCTGAGATTCGTGCTATATTTATAGCTAAGTAAAACTCGTCTTCGATTGGTCTTAAGACATCTACGACTGGTCGAAGATCCAACAGAATTTCAAATAAATCGGGCGCGATAAGATTTTCTGTTGCTCGACCGGTCGTGGGTACCCTATGACTGGTCGAAAGTCCCCTTCAACTGGTCGTAGGTCCCATACGACTGGTCGAAGATGGTCAATCTTAACACTGTACTTTGAGTCGAAGAACCATGACCGGTCGAAGAACCAGTCGACACTGTTCAAAGGACTGGTCGAACAGTCTCCAGGACTGGTCGAAGAATAGCCAGAAAATCTCAAAAATCCTCAACAACTTAGGACTGGTCGAGAAATTTCTTAAACTGGTCGAACCAGTGCTAGGACTGGTCAAACAAGGTCTAGGACTAGTCTTAGAATAGATTAAAATTACTTATAAAAAAAAATATATGGATTATGTATCCAAAGTGACCTACTCTAAAGGTCCACCTAAGGTCAGTCATATCTCAAAAGAGAAGTAAAGACATTGAAACTTGAACACCAGTGACCTTGAGTATAAAGAAGCTTGAGTTCTTGAACTTGAGATTTTCAGTAAAACTTCTGAGAACTTGAACTTTAAAGGCTTCTGAGATCTCTAGCTTGAAAAGCTGTTGAGAACTTGAAAGCTTCTGATATCAACTTAAACCTTCAAGGTCTTTAACTTCAAAAGTTGTGCTTGTCTACTTGAAGCCATTCTTGTGTCTTGAATAGATCTTTTGTTCATCATATACACAAGCTTCAAAGAAGTATCTTTGTAACCACAAATTTGACAATCACAAGGGCTATTCACTATAGCACTTACACATACTACACATGTTACTGTACATAGGCAATTCATCCATAAAACACATAGTAATAAGATATGCTATATAAAGGAAACTGTAACTATGTATAAAGGAGTTTGAGAATCCCATCTCAACAACCTCGTTAAATACATTCCACCAAGCATTTTCTCATTCAAGCATTTTATCAAACACTTAACCTACACATATTACATACATGTAATAAGTTAGTAAAAACACAAATTATAGCAAAACCTTTCACAAGGGAGTTGTCACATATACAACAATCATGCATTCTCAGTCAATAAACATGACAAGCATAAATCATAACTCCATACTCATTCAAACATTTCAACATACATATGGACTATATTAAAATCAACATAGTTTACATATATGTGTAATAGACAGGAAACATCAAAACTAGGCACGTGTTCCAGCAATCAAGTCAGTTATAAATCATTACTGACATTGAAAGCTTTGAAAACCATGACCTAAACATCTATAGTCCGCACCTTTTATTGGTAGAAATGTAACGAATTCAGTTTAAATGATAAGTCCTTGTCTACAGCATAATGGTAACCTATAACATGGAATAGGTTAACTGCTACACCTTTTACTCTATTTAAATCCCTAAAATAGATTAGGGTTAGGATTTCTTACCCAAGTACGGAATCAGAATCGTCAAAATAGCGATACAGAAGCAGCGGTTAAGCACGAGGAATAGCAGGGATCGAATCCTAGAAACAACTCCAACTCTCACTCTCACTCTCTCTCTTTCCTTCTCTTTCTACTCTCTTCTCTCTCTAGGGTTTAGAAATTCGTATGTGGGGGGAGAGAGAGGGTTTAAGGCCATTATATAGGCCCAGAAATGATGGGAATGGCCCCAGGGCCATGGTATACTTAGGTTATAGCCAATAGTTGGCTGTTTTGGTCCAACAGAGTTGTTCTGGAGGCTCCTTTTTTACACGCAGTCAGACTTAAGCTTTCTGACATTGGATCTAGGTCAGGTTAAGATCTCGGCCTAATCGGATCAGTGGATCGGCCGCAAGGGACCAGTTTCAGTTCAACGGTCACTGGTGCTTAATCAGGGCCACAAGTACATTGACATGTATTGAAAATTTTTCCTAATCTGAGGGTATAATTGGGTTAGAATCTAACGGTCTTAATCCTTAAATTTGTCCTGCAAGTGAACAACTCAATTCACTTAAGTTTTAGTTCATTTCTTAAAGATATTCGCGTTTCTCACATACTTTGCTCCGGGCTTAAGTTGTGTATCTTTGGATACTATTGAGACTTGATTTCTGACATGGTTGTCAAGTCCAGTAAGGTGGTCATAATCGTATAGTTTCGGGGTAATCGGACTTTCGACACACGGTCCAGGTCTGATATAGAGTTTCAGTGTGCTCCCGAGAGCAACTGGGTTTTGAGATGGATCCTAAGTTTTAGGGTTATGTAGCATCAACGATTCTACACGTTTTGGGTCTTAAAGATCATATTTAAAGTGATTAGTGTTAATTTCATAGATAATCTAGTGTAGTGCTTAGTTAATCCACGTTTAATTTCTAAAGGATTTGATCCTCATTGATTTCAGCCTGAGGTGGTACTCAGGTCTTTGTACAGATTTTTCCGAGACGTTACATTATTATTTATAGGCGATCTCCATTCCTACTAGACTGCATGGTTTTTAGCCAAGGTTAGTAAGTGTCTAATTTGGCCTAATCACGTTATTCTCCTTATTTTTCTAAGCCCTTTCATGTTGGGCATGACTCCTACAACTCAAAGGATCAAAAGTTATATGTTAACTAAAACTTACTATTTATAGTAAAAATGAAAATAAAACGGACTTTTGATCATCTATCTGATGGAATCTCGCAAATCTAGCATATGGGTAACCTAGTATAGTGGGGTTAGTTGGTTAAAGTAGCTTCTCCTTACCCTAAAATTATAACTGATATGTCCAAAAACTCATCCCGGTTTGCGAGATACGACTATTTTAAGGTTCTGACAGTCTGGATCATTTCTGCCTCCGATCAGGCCTTCTTTGGTCCATCTTTGCCATAAAAATATCTACGACCCGCTCTACATTAATTTCCCTCCCTTTTACTGCCTTATATATGATAAATGCATCATTTTTATTTTTCTTCCTCTAATGTATTGAAGTATATGAGGTTTGCTAATTATTCACACTATTTCCTACATGCCCTCTTACAATAAAGCCACATGTGCCATATCAACCCAGGTGTCCTGTGTGCCACATTAGGCAAATGAATTAGCCAAAAATCAAACCGACCAATTCATCAACCATGTTTGCTCAGCAGGTGGCCCAAATGTACAAAAAAAAATGGACGTTTAAAAATGGATGAGAGGGAGTCCCAACCGTCTACTTTTTACCATTAAAATAAGTTTCAAAATAAAGAGTCCATATATATGTATTTTTCAAGGAACATTTGTTGGATGGGGTGGCAACTGCAATCTTCACCTGAGTTCAGTGTTCGAATTATCTTTGATATTATCTTTATCTCCAACTCAGTAATACCGATAACACTGGTAGCAATACTGATAACACAAGTGGTATAAAAAATTTCAGGTATTAGCAATGTATCTCTAAGTATCACCAACATATCAATATCGCTAATGTAATTGTCAATATTTTCAACTATGTAAATTCCAGGTGTCACTTGTATTGTCAATGCATCAATATTGCCAATGTATCACCAATATTTTTGACTATGTAAATTCTAGGTAATGCTTGTATTATAAGTGTATCAACGATATTTCATTAGTAAATTTTTTTCATGGGCAAATGGTTGTATGTAGTGTTCAATTTGTCATTGATAATATGTCAGTATTATCGATATCGCAACATGTGTGATTTTGAGACCATAATATTTCGTTTCCTTTCCAATTGTTGATGATTTCTTAGTGAAATATCATGTGTTATTGATGTTTTGTAACATTGATAGATGTTTGGATGGAAGTTTGGATAGTTAAATAGGCCCGATGGGATGGTCGGACTGCTTTCTTACAACAACACATGCTTTTACGGTCACATTAAATGAAAACTTCTTATATATGCATTCTTTTTATAATTTTTTTATTTCTAAATATGCAAATATGTATTTTTTAACATGTCCTGAAGTTTTGCTAAAAATTTCACAATTTTTCCCATGTTTCCCTGCATTTCTAGTTATTAGCGATATTATCGACGATATCGACAGTGTTTCCATATCCTTAGCCAGTGAAACTTGTAGTGATACCGATACTTCGAACACTCCTTGAGTTTAATTCATTCGTAACTCTCCATTATCTCCTCCTTTTCAGCTTAATAGATTTTATTTTATTTTTTAAAAGTAGAACTTATTGTACAAGATTATGAATTCTAATTAATTTATTTTTGTTACTTTGTTTTGTAGGTTGTAAGCATATGAGAATGAGGGTTGGATGGATATTTTTTTTATAATGTATTCAGAACTATTTATAACTTATTGTTGTGTGTGTGTGTGTGTGTGTGTGTGTGTGTGTGTGTGTGTGTATAATGCAAATTTTGTTTTAGGCACCTTTAATATTAACTTTTAATTGCAATATGTGGCATTATTTAGGTTTAGGTTTTAAATACATAAGAAAAAAAAATATATAGGCATTTTTTAAGTATAGGTTTTAAACACGTTAGAAGTAAGAAATTTAGGTTTCAATCAAATATGTCAAACCAACCAAATGGATTTAAATAAATTAAAAAAATAAAAAATAAATAAAAAGAGGAACATTTGTTTTTACTAATGCTCAATACTTCTACTGGTGATTATATAGCACATTTCACCTGCATTTTCCATGGCATATATAGGCCAAAAGTGCCAAGAAAGGTCAATTTTCTCGTAGTGGTTGTACATGATTTCTAACGGTAGTTCAAGTAAACTATGTTTGTACATTTCTAATGATAATGGTAATGCAATTAGTTTTTGTGGCCCACACTGGTTAGGGGAGCCCACACTTAGGTTTTCAGTGCAATTTCTATTTCCCTTTAGGTTCTACATTATGTTGTAACTCACTGAAACTCACATCATTTATAATAATAAATATTCTAAGGGTATTAAGCTGGAAAAACCTCTGAAGCAAGTAATCAATAACAACAAGTCTTAGGAAATGGCTAGAGTCTGATTTCCGATCAGAAAGGTAAGATTCATTCTGTATTTGAAACCAGGTTAGGGATCATGGTAATTGATCCAGACCATTCATATGATATTTTGGAAATTTTTAAAAAATAAATTTAAAAAAAAACAAGAGAGAAGAACTTCACACATGTTCGAGAAGAGTTTGAATTTTCCATGGGCTCCCAAAAAGTTTTCAATGGTAGGCGTTTAATCTTAACTGTGTGGTCCACTTGAGCCTTGGAATTGCTTCATTTTTGGGCTTGTACCCTACAATGATATGGAAAAATGGATGAACGGTGTGAATAAAGCCCATACATCACGGTGGTCCATCAAAGATCATATCTGTTCCTATCTAGGAATGGACTAGGTAGTCAGGAGAGGCACTACAAGCAATTTGTAGGCATTATCATCTTTTAAGGGAGGTCTTGATGTTAGAACTCTATGTAGTGGGCCTTACTGATCAACGGTTTGGATTGTACTTTGGTTAGACTATTTGATTGAGTTAATCAGTGGGCCCCACTTAAGGTGATGCGTTGTGCAATCTATCTGCACAACACTGCGTATTTGGGGCAGAATGCCTTATGCAAGGCAATTTGAGTCAAACTAGGACATGGCAATGTGGAGTGTGGGAGGGAGAGTTTTGATGGGTTTCAAACTCTCTCTCCACAGTCTCTATAAAAGAGAGTTGGGTCCCCAATCCTACACCACGATAAGATTCGAGTCTCATCTATTGTATTGCAGAAAGGATGTGAATGAGAGGAAGATCCTAAGCTCTGTAGGAATTCTGATATTCTGGTATTCTTATCCGGCTTCCATGGCGACGTCTCATATAGGTACTCCATCTATACCCCTGATCGCCATGTCCCATACACAGACAGATCTGTGTGCCTATTCCGCATTTAGATTAAGTCTCATAGTTGGTATTAAAGCCACTCTGCAAAGGCATGGATGATCAGATTATCTATTTCACATTCAGATTCATCCTCTTAAGGATTCAAATTCCAAATCAGATTTTGAATTCCCAAATCAGGCAAATTGGGATTTGGATTTTTTAAAATTTGATTAGGGATTTTCATCCTCACTACCAGAATTGGGGCTTCGAATTCAAATCTCCAAATCTAGATAATAATTAGGGATTGTTCAAACCCCAAATCTAATTAATTTGGGGATTTCAGTCCTAAACCCCAAATTTAGATTAGGGATTTTTTGAAATCCCCAAATCTAAGTTAGGGATTTCAGACATAAACCCCAAAAATCCAGCTAAGATTAGGAATTTGGAATCCTTGTATTCAATAGATAATTAGGGTTTTTCAATTTCGAATCCCTAAATCCAGTTAAATTAGGGATTTTAGATTCGAACCCCTAAATACAGACTTCCTATTGGGGATTTTTCCAGAAATTAGGGTTTTTCGAATCACAATTTGAGATTTTGGATTCGAATCCCAAATACAGCAATTAGGGATTTCATATTCCTGATTTTAGAGCTCAGATTCGAGTCCGGTAATCCCAAATTGGGGATTTTATTTTCCCTTACCTGTATTGCTGGGAGATGGCCATGGAGGTTGTAGCCGGCATCTGTGATTGTTCGGCTATGCATCTTCTTCTCCATCACCACATGCATCTTCATCTCCGTCACCACCAGCGTCTCCATCTCCCTTTGTGACAACCATCATCGTCGCATGGATAAGGCCTACTGACAGATGCTGGCGGCACAGCTCTCGGACATGCTTTCTCCAGCGACTTCTCTCTTATAGTCAAGAACGATTGTATTCTCACTGCCTTTAGGTCATCCAGCGACCTTATATGATTCGGGTCTTCGGACTTGATTTTGTAATTTCGGGTTCATCTCTGGACTCGCGATTACTTCCAGATATGGACTGGGCTAGTATATTGGGCCTATACGGGATTTTCAGGTCTGGAGTGGCCCTGATTCTTGGACCTGTGCTAGATCTCCAGATCAGGACTGGACCTGAATCTTGGCCCTGATTGCATAAGTGAGCACCATTATTCATATCCTGGCCATTCAAATTGTACCGTAAGTGGGGGGCCCATCCTTTTGGGACTCATTTAAGGCCCTGATATCTTTATGGGCCCATTTATCCAAGTATGTGGTTCATTCAATAATGTTCTATTATTTTATTAAGGCCATTTATGAGTTCCTTCACGATCATATAATCTTACTCATTCAGGAGGATGTGGACAAGTTTTTTATCTGGACTGTCTATTAGTTTGATCAAGGAATTAGATTTGATTTACTCATTTGCAATGACCTGACACTATAGAGTACTGATTTGGCCCTATCATTGGCCCAATACCCATCTTTAGGAATTGATATAGATCGTTGGAATATATGGTTTGAAACTTATCTGTAAGTTTCATTTAAGGTTCCTTTATTTTCAAAAGGGTCAATATCAACTGACTTATGGGCCGCATCAGACTAATTAAGATATAATTCATAGAGAGGCATGATTATAATAGCAATCCTAAAGTCTGCATTTATAGTTTTGGATTCGATTGTGTTAGCCACTATAGTGACCTCAATCGATGAAAATTTTATAAGTATAGACTTGTAACATTGGGATAAGGAGGATTGCATACAGTTGCATTCATATTTTCATATGTACAGTAACGAAAACATACACGATTATCGTTTGGCAAACACGTGAACGGGTGAAGTAAATGGTGCTGGTAATGTAAAGCCGAAAGACTCATCCCACCCACAGGTTTTGAGTGTCTCAGTTTTACATGACTGACATCACTTAGTTTCAAATTCAGGAGGATCACTAGCATGTCATAATTACCACCTGCAGGAGGAATGATGATGATGTAACAGATTCTTACCAGGATGTGATGATTGGGCCCATCTTCAACCTAGATGATTCAGTTGATGCCTCCCTTAACAATTAAATTGATTTAATTTGCTTGATATTCTTTGTTTATAATCATGAAATTGTTTTGTGAAATAATAAACTAATGTGCTTATATGCGCATCTCTTATATTTCAGTCTCAATTCCCACTAATACACATCAAGTCCATACCTTAAATGGGTCTAACTATGCTTAATGGAAGAACGCCATTGAAGTTGTACTGGGGTGTCTATAATTAGATCTTACCCTGATAACACCAAAACCACCATAACCATCTGATAATGCCACTGAAGCTGAACATAATCGATGGGTTGCATGGTTTAGGTCAAATGATATATGCATGAAAGTCATTAAGTATTCGATTTCTGAATCTATGAAGGGCGTCATGCCTAAAATAGATAAGGCCAAAGTTTTCCTGACTGAAATGGGAAAAAGGTTCAAGAAATCTGATAAGTCTGAGGTGGGCATTCTTTTAAATAAGTTGACTCGTTCATCTTATGATGGAAAAGGGAGCATCCGTGAATACATTGTAGAGCAAATTGAGGTTGTTTCTAAGATTCGTGCTTTAGGGCTTGTACTTACTGATGATCAGTTGGTTCATTTGATCATGAATAACCTACCTTTCCAATTCGGCACGTTCCTGGTGAACTATAACACTTTGAAGGACATGTGGACATTGGATGAACTTATCACTCAGAGTGTCCAAGAAGAAGACAGAATCAGGCAGACGATTAAAGTTCAAAATGTTAACATGGTGACCTCAGGTCATGAGCAAGGGCAAGAGAATAAAGGTAAAAGGAAAAGGAAATAAGGTTCTAATAATGGATTCTCTAGTCCTCCATCTGGAAACCCTGAGAATCAATCTGGAAATGGATCTAAACGCAAATGGGTTAAGGGTAAGACGTGCTTCTTTTATAAAAAGGCGGGTCATCTAAAGAAAGACTGCGAAGTTTTTAAGAATTGGCTCATAAAGAAAGGTAATCATTCTATTCTTGTCTGTTTTGAATCTAATCTAACCGATGTGTCAACGGATTCCTAGTAGATAGATTCAGGAACTACTATTCACGTATGCACTTTTATATAGGAATTACTAGAGGCTAGGCCACCTACTGATGCGGAGCGCTCAGTATACGTAGGTAATGGTGTCAAGGTTGATATGGAGGCAATAAGAGTCTATAGGCTTAAGTTGAAGTCTGGTCATTTTTTTTTTAATTTATTAAATACATTCTGTGTGTCATCTATAAGGCGCAATTTAGTTTCAATTTCCTATTTGGATAAGTTGGGATATTCATTCCACTTTGAAAATAAAAGTTTTGGTATTTACCTTAATTCGATTAAAGTTGGAATCGGTTCTATAGTAAACAACTTATACCAATTAGACTTGATTGCCTCTCACGTTTATAATATTAATTCCTTGCATGGAAATAAAGTGGGATCTAAGCGAAGACTAGATTAAGAGAATTTCTCCATGTTGTAGCACAAGCGGCTATGCCATATATCTTGTGAGAGATTAAACAGGCTTTTACGAGAAGGAATTTTGTATTCTCTAGACTTCTCTGACTATAAAGTATACATTGATTGCATAAAAGGGAAACAGACTAAAACGAGAAAGAAAGGTGCAACCATGAGTGTAGGTGTATTAGATGTTATACATACAGATATCTGTGGAGCATTCCCTACAGCCTCATAGAGTGACCACAAATATTTCATTACCTTTATAGATGATTACTCTCAATTTAGGTACCTATACCTTATCAATGAGAAATTAAATGCCCCGGATGCTTTTAAAATCTATAAGGCCGAGGTTGAAAATCAACTCGATTAGAGAATTAAAGTTTTCAGATCTAATCGTGGTGGTGAGTACTATAGCAGATATGATGAATCAGGACGTAATCCAGGGTCATTCGCTAAATACCTACAGGATTGTGGCATTGTCACTCAATACATCATGCCTGGTACTTCGGAGCAGAATGGTGTGGCTGAGAGACGTAATCAAACTCTTATGGATATGGTGTAAAGTATGGTTAGTAATTCGACATTGCTAGAATCTCTCTGGGGTGATGCGATCAAAACTGCAGTTCATATACTAAACAGGGTTCCCAGTAAAGCAGTAAGCAAAACTCCTTTTGAGTTGTGGAATGGGAGAAAACCAAGTCTCTGATATCTACATGTTTGGGGTTGTCCTGCTGAGGCCAAAGTTTATAACCTGCATGGAAAGAAGCTTGATCTTAGAACCGTAAATTGTTTCTTTATTGGATACCCAGAAAGATCAAAAAGCTATCGATTCTACTGTCCTTCCTACTCTATCAGAATTGTTGAGACTAAGAATGTCAGATTCATTGAGGACACTGAAAACAATGGGAACACGAACATAAGAAATTTTGTATTTAAGGAACAAAAGACTGTGACTCTTTTCATGGTCAATCCAGATCACGTGGACATTAATGATATAGTTAATTCTGCAGTCACTGCAGAGCGCCATGTAGAGCCTTATATACAAACCACTGATGAAGAAAATCAAGATCAAACCCAACAAAACTGAACCATTGAGAAGATCTAAAAGAGAGATAATGCCTGTAAATCAAGACGATTACATCGTATACTTACAGGAGTATGACTTTGACACAAGGATGAAAAAGGATCCTGAATCTTTTACACAAGTCAAACAAAGTGTTGATACTTCTCGTTGGTTTGATGCTATGAAAGATGAGTTGAAATTCATGCAGGACAATAAAGTATGGGATCTTGTAGAGTTACATACTAGGATAAGGCCGATTGGTTCTAAATGGATATTTAAAACCAAAAGGGACTCCAAGGGTAATGTCGAAAGGTATAAAGCCTGACTTATTGCCAAGGGTTTTAACCAACGTGAGGGCATTGACTTTAAAGAGACTTTCTCACCAGTATCTAAGAAAGACTCATTCAGGATCATAATGGCTCTTGTAGCTCATATGGATTTAGACTTATATCAGATGGATGTAAAGACGGCATTTCTCAATGGAGATCTAAATGAAAAGGTATACATATTGCAGCCCGAAGGTTTTGTAGCTACTAGCTCAGAACATTTGGTTTACAAACTTAAGAAGTCCATCTATGGGTTAAAACAAGCATCGCGACAGTGGTACCTTAAGTTTCATGAAGTAATTTTCTCATATGGATTTGTAGAAAACACTGCAAATGAATACATCTACATTAAAACCAGTGGAAGTAAGTTCGTTATAATAATTTTGTATGTTGATGATATTCTGTTGGCTAGCAGTGATACCAGGATGTTGAGTGACACCAAGAAATTCTTATCTCAAAGGTTTGAAATGAAAGATCTTGGTGAAGCTTCTTACGCCATCGGCATTGAGATTCACCATGACAGAACACTTGGACTGTTCAACCTGTCACAGAGGGCCTATATTACTAGGGTACTCAAAAGGTATAGCATGCAAAATTGTGCTTCAGGAAACTCACCCATTATGAAGGGCAATAAATTTGGTCTATTTCAGTGTCCAAAGAATGATTTAGAAAAGAATTGAATGAAAGAATTTTCGTACGCATCAGTAGTAGGGAGCATCATGTATGTTCAAATCTGTACACGACCAAACATTGCCTTTGTCACTGGAATGTTATGAAGATATCTATCTAATCCAGGAATATAACATTGGATAGCTGCGAAGAAAGTATTACGGTATCTTCAGAAAACGAAAGACTTCGGACTCACATACAGAAGATCTGATCAGTTGGAGTTGGTCGGATATTCAGACGCAGATTTCGCAGGCTGCGTTGACACTAAAAAGTCTACACATCTTCATGATGGTGGGAGGAGCTGTGTAGTGAAAAAGCGTGAAACAGTCTATCACAGCCTCATCCACTATGGAATCTAAATTTATTGCTTGTCATGAGGCATCTAATCAGGCACTATGGTTGCAGAGTTTCTTCTCAAGTTTGCGGGTACTAGAGCATATCCCGAAACCCTTGAGAATATTTTGTGATAATTCAGCTGCTATTTCCTTTTTTAGTAACAACAAGCATTCGTCAAGGTCGAAGCATATCGACATCAAATACCTTGTTGTAAAGGAAAAAGTTTAGAATCATCAAGTGTTCGTAGAATTCATCGACATTAAGCAGATGATTACAGATTCTCTCACTAAAGGGCTCCCTATCAAGCCATTTTAGGAGCATGTGGCATCCATGAGAGTCATTGATCCCACAGATATTTTCAGTTAGTGAGAGTTGAACGTATTTTAATTTTTACAGACATTTAGACATCTCATTTTATGCAGTTTATTTTTGGGATGATTTAAATATAAAGATTTATTTCTGCTTCTCTATATATATGCGCAAATTTTGAGTAAGTAGAACTACAATTGTGTCTCGTTGGAAACATATAAAAGCTTTAGGACCTTTTAAGGATAGGCATATATCATCACACTAAAGTGTGTAATCCTTATACCACATTTTCTAATATTGAAAGTATTTGTGATCACGCTTAGACTCACTTCGCCTAAATTAAATGTTGTGATGACTACCGCGTTTCGATACTGACTATCTTAATGGACCGGATTAAATAACATTACTCATATTGTCTAACTATTTCATTGGTTAACCATTCAGATGTTTCTTAATATCAAAACTTGTTTTCAAAATTATTTTAAATATATGACAATCATTGACACTGCTCAATGAGGCCCAAGTGGGAGAATGTAAAAACTCTATGCAGTGGGCCTTACTGATTAACAGTTTGGATTGTACTCTGGTTGGACAATTTGATTGAGTTAATCAGTGGGCCCCACTTAAGGTGATGCGCTGCGCAATCTATCTGCGCGGCACTGCGTATTTGGGGCAGAATGCTATAGCCTTACGCAAGGCAATTTGAGTCGAACTAGGACATGGTATTGTGGAGCGTGGGAGAGAGAGTTTTGATGGGTTTCAAACTCTCTCTCCACAGTCTCTATAAAAGAGAGCTGGGTCCCCGATCCTACACCACGGTAAGATTCGAGTCCCATCTATTGTATTGTAGAAAGGGTGTAAAGGAGAGGAAGACCCTAAGCTCTGCAGGAATTCTGATATTTTGGTATTCTTATCTAGCCTCCATGACGACGTCTCATATAGGTGCGCCATCTAAACCCCTGATCGTCATGTCCCATATATAGACAGATCCATATGCCTATTCTGTATATAGATTAAGTCCCGTAGTTGAGTCAACCCGTATAGACTATACATCGTGGACCAGTCAAGAATATTTCCTAACCTTTCATATTCACGAAATACCCAACACGTGTGATAGGTTCTTATGCAAAAACTAAATAAAACTTATGTATTTTTATGTTCAAATAATGTCACGTGTTAGAAGATTGTTAAATATGCAAAAAGTTAGAGCAAAGACACGTGAGACTGTGAACCGGGTAAGGGAGCCTTAGAGAGAAAAGCTCAGTGGGACCCACCTTGATCAGTGAGATCCACTCCGTCCATTAAAATTTTCATTCCATATTTAGAAAACGAGACAAAAAATGAGGTAGATAAACAACTCAAGCCGTCAATACGATGAGAAATAATAAGGATAGAAATGGCCCTATTAAAACTTTCCTAAAGCCCAGATATGGCATACAACCCGATTAAAAACTTCAACCATTTGCAATTTAGTCAGTTTTATCGAAGTTAGTTTATAACAGGTATATAATTTCTCAGCAAATGCATATCAAGCATCATATGAAGCCCAAGTTTCAAGCGGTGAGATTGCTCGCAATGTAGGAGAGCATTCGGTCAGGTCGGAGTCACACCGGTTTCGGATGATAGTAATGCCCACTTTAATGCATGTGTTAAATATCTACTGCGTCCATTAATATTAGCAGTTCATCTTAAGGCTTCCTGTGGGCCATAAAAGTTTTAGATCAAGCTGATATCTGTATTTTCTATTAATTTAAGTCTGCGTGACTTTATCAACCGATTGGATGGCTAACAACATTACAGTGGGCCCTATGATGTTTTTTAATGGTCTCTATTCAATCCCCATTATTTTCTTTCATGTAGTCTATCAAAGATTTGGATCTGCTTCATTTTTGGGCATACGCCCTAAAATGAGGGGATAAAGTGGGTGGACGGTGTGGATATACAACAGTACGTCAACGTGGCCCTACGGTAACAACCTGATGAAATCTGCTCTTGCAACGGTTTTTATTTTTATTTTTAGTTTTATTTATTTATCATTTTTTATAACACACGCACCCAACACACACACACCCCTGTACAGCTTGATTAAGACTCATGCAAGAGGTGAAGGACGCGGATCGCCTGGACAGTTAAGTGGCCCACGGTGATGTTTGTGAGAAATCCACCCCTCCATCTTTTTTCTAAATAATGTTAAGCATTGAGCCAAAATTTGGCAGGAAGATCCGGAACTCAAGTGAGCTGCACAGCTAGAAACAGATGGGATTAAATGTCCACCATTGAAAGCGTAATGAATGGCATATAGACATCGCGTTGGACCCGGGGAGGTTTCAACGGTACGCATTTCCCTGGTCACTATTTCCTATTGGGTGGCTCACTTGAACGATCAGGCTAATAATTTCCCGTTTTCAGTTCATCCCAGTCAGAATGACCTTACGAGCGTTATGGATGGCATATAAATATAGCTGTGGACCCGGGAAAGTTTGAACGGCAGGCATTTCCGTGCCTACTTTTTCCAGTGATGTGGTGCATTTGAGTTTTGGATCTGCCTTAATTTTCATCCCATATTCTAACATGGTCTTGGAAAAATGAATGGACAGTATGGATTTCTCACAAAAATCACGGTGGACCCCACCTAGGCTGACCCCTCTTTTGATTTTCTTGCAGAGTCAGATGGATGGTACGTAGCCACGTTGGCATTATATGAAAATTATTTTACACCTGGAATACGAATACAAAAATCAAACGGTACAAATTACTCTAACCAGTGTAGATGTATCATGATCCAAAAATTAACCTTATTTGATTACCTGACTATCGACTTTGTGAACATTAACTGGACGGTCGAAATTGAAAACTATCGAACAGTCCTTTCCAACAGACAAGCGTCCACGAATCAGAGTTTAGGATTGTTCAGATAATCTCAAATTTGGTTATAACTTGGAAACAGTGGAATGGACAATTTAGCCAGTTTTTATTTAACTTAATATATACACGCGTATAATTCTGGGTTCATATGCGTATCAAGCGTCATCCTCAGCCGAGTATAATATAGCCGTTTCCTTAATGCCAAAGCCCACACCGTCTCCCATTCAAATCCTTATCTACCCTATTAACGGCATTCTCTCGCCCCTGTCTCGCCCCCTCCCCCAAAAATCCCCCAACCCTCCTCACTCTCTCTCAACAGTCTCCTCTCGCCCCATGAAACCCTCTATCCCTCTCCTTCTCTGTAATGGCGATGATGGTGAGGTGATGATGATGTTATCTGGGTCATTAGTCTGCATTTCCATGGCATCTAAAACCCAACAACAACCAGCAGGTCATCTCTCTCTCTCTCTGATCGAATGTTCTTTAATCTACTGTTTTTCAATGTGTGATTCAGGAATTTCTAAGGAAGATGGATGCATTCAGTATCTCTTCTTTCGATTTGATCTATTGATAGACCTCTGGGGAATTCTTCATTTGAATTCTGCTACGATTATGGTCTTTGAACAGGTTTTGAATTCATTAGCGTGTTGGATTTGATAATCCAGGGTTTGGATAGTTTAGTTTAGTTTAGTTTAGTGTATTCTTTCTGAAAGGGCATTTTGGGTTTTTCTTTATCATCTATAGAGATTATTCATGAGGACATTGTGGATTTGAATTGGTTCCGATAAGGGATTTGATATGTTGATATAGGGCATTCTTTTTGAAAAGTTTATTTTGTATTTTGTTTCTTTTTTGTTTTTTTTTTACTTAATTATGTAAAGGCTATCCGTGTATGTATTGAATTTTAGATCAGGAATTCTTTACTGTTTTTTATTGGTTTTAGTCAAGAATCTTCCAAGGGTTCAGATGGTTTCATTGGTTAGAATTCTTTAGAATATGATATTTTAGTCCCTTTATGGTCCCCTTGCAGAGACTGGTTGTGATGATATTGAGTTCCAACTGTTGGGGAGATCTAGCCTCCCAAATGAAACTAGAATTATGGGATAATAAAGCAATGAAATAAATTAAAGCACAAACCACACCACATAAGAGATTTTTACGTGAAAAACCCTTAAAGAGATAAAAATCACGGGATCTTGTCCAGATCAACAATCCACTATGAAGTAAAACGTTACAAACTTCTTCACTCACGCAGGAGTGGATAAACAATAAGAGAATAAAAGAAAAACAGAGAGATCTCACCGATCACGAGGACATAGAAGCGCTGATATGTTGAGTGCACAGTAAATCACCTCTGCAAGCATAACCTCCCTTCCACAAGCTTCCTCTCTCTCTTTCTCACACACACCTTTGATAGCCCTAAACCCTTTAGCAAACGCTTACAAATCTTTAGAAAACCCTCTTGTATTGCCTAGAAAGCCCTAGGTACCTCCTATTTATAGTTTAGGAAACCCTCTTTCGCACCCTTGCAAAAGCCGCCTCAAAATTCTGCATCCCGCACAAAATCGGACCCAAAATTGCGTAACCTCGACTGGTCGAGCACTGTCCTCGACCGGTCGAGCGGCCCACTCGACCGGTCGAGCACCTCCCTTGAGTAGTCAATCACCACGGGAAAAAATAACCCAATGTCGGACTTTGAGTCAAGTTAAGGCTCGACTGGTCGAGCACCACCCTCAACCGGTCGAGCCTGGGAGGAAATCCCATGAAAACTCCCCCTTTTTGACTCAGGAAGGATTCACCTTCTTCAAGCCAGCCAGGTTTCTACAAACCTCAAACTTTTCCTTGAGCAAAGCCTTAGTCATCATGACTGACCCATTATCGTCCGTGTGGACTTTCTCAAGCTGTAACACTTTCTGTTCCAAAGTATCCCTGATCCAGTGATATCGAATCTCTATGTGCTTCGACTTGGAATGCTGACTTGGATTCTTGCTCAAGTGTATGGCACTTTGACTATCGCAATAGACCATGTGCTCCTCCTGCTTCAGGCTAAGTTCCTGTAGGAACTTTTTCATCAAAAGCATCTCTTTACATGCTTCTGTGACTACAATGTACTCGGCCTCTTTTATCGACAATGCTACAACCTTTTGTAGCTTGCTCTGCCAAGAGACCACTCCCCCTACAAATGTGAACATGAACCCCAATGTAGACTTCCTGGAGTCTATGTTGCCTGCCATATCTATATATGTGTAGCCTTCTAACACAGGTTTTCCGTCACCATAGCATAGGCTCAACCTAGATGAGCCTCTTAGATACCGTAGTATCCATTTCACCGCTACCTAATGCTCTTTGCCAGGATTGACAAGATACCAGCTGAAAACACCAACCGCATATGCTATGTCTAGGCGTGTACACACCATAGCATACATCAAACTTCCTATAGCTGACGCGTAGGGTATCTTCTACATCTCTTCCACCTTTGCCTTCGTATTGGGACACTGCCTGTCTCTCAATCTGAAGTAACCATCCAGTGGAGTACTGACCAGCTTCGCTGCATTCATATTCAACCGTTTTAAGACTTTCTTAATATACCGCTCTTGTGACAACCAAAGCTTCCTGCTGCTTCTGTCATGGGTTATCTCCATTCTTAGGATCTGTTTAGCCAGGCCCAAGTCTTTCATTGCAAATGACTTGCCTAACTCCTGTTTCAGCGAGTCAATATTCTTGATGTCTTTTTCCATGATGAGCATGTCATCAATGTATAACAACAGAACTAAGAAATCACCATCTGAGAACTTGCGCGTGAACACATAGTGGTCCGACTTCGTTCTGTCATATTCATGCTTCAACATGAACGAGTCGAATTTCTTATATCATTGCCGTGGAGCTTGTTCAGCCCATACAAGCTCTTCCTCAGCCCACACACCATATGTTCTTTGCCCTTGACTTCGAACCCTTCTATCTGGTGCATGTAGATCTCTTCTTCCAAGTCACTATGCAGGAAGACAGTTTTAATATTTAACTGCTCTATCTACAGATCCATGCTAGCTGCCAACCCAAGCAATACCCGTATTGATGTCATCTTCACCAATGGTGAGAATATCTCCTCGAAGTCTATGCCTTGAACCTCGTTTGTGAATTCTTGTGCTCAACCTTCTTTCTGAACACTCATTTGTTGCTCAAAGCTTTCTTGCCATTAGGCAATATCATCATATCATAGGTGTGATTCTTATGCAAGGATTTCATCTCCTCTTGCATACCTTTTAACCACTCCCCCTTATGCTCGTCGGCTAGGGCCCTAAAATAATCTTCTGACTCTCCCCCATTAGTGAGCATAATGTACTCATGCGGCGAGTACCTCTTGGACGACTGTCTGTCCTTAGATGACCTCCATACCTATAGCTCAACAGGTAGATCAAGTGGGGGCTGCTTCCCCGGTCCATCTTCTGTAGGAACTCCCTTATCCTTTACACCTTGCTGTACTCCCCCGTTATCAGGCACCACAGAAGGAATAACTGGATCCATGTCCTCTAGCTCACTTGAACTAGACTGATTTTTCTCTGGCTTACCAATGTCCTTTATACATTGATCTTCAAAGAATACCACATCTTTGCTCCTGACGAGTTTCTTCTCGGTCGGATCCCACAATCTGTAACCGAACTTTTCATCACTGTACCCTAAGAACACGCACTGCCTGATCTTCATATCGAGCTTGGACCTCTCATCCTTTGGTACGTGAACGGATGCCCTGCATCCAAATACCCTGAGATGACTGTACGATGGATCCTGTTTAGTCCACACCTTCTCAGGTATTTCTCTATTCAACGCAAGGTGTCCCGTATCGGTATCGGTTGGCGTAACGGTGACCTTCAAAACCGATACGGATACGGGGGCGTAACGGCCCGTAACGGCGCAAATTTTTTTTTTTGCCAAAAAAATATGAAAAAATATGGATTAAATCCGGAATATTCTAAGCATTCCAAATATGCATTCATTTATAAAATGGAACATGTTTATGGGGGCGTAACGGTCCACTCTTTGGTGAGAAGTTGTATCGGATTGTCTGATGAATTTATGAACCAGATAACCTGAATTTGACTACAAAATTCATATATTTAATTTTCTAACTATCTACTACCAATGATAGATATATTAGAATGAATGTAATATGTAAATATCTTACATTAGGTGTGTGTTTGCAATTATTTTTGAGGAATTTCTCGAACATACCTGTGCAGTGTGCAGGTGACTGTGATTCATGTCTATGACCTGTCATCCTCAAGTCAAGAATATTAAAAAAAATAAAATTAGTAGTGTCTGATATACTCCCCTGCAACTTGATTAAGGATTACTTGATTGGTTGTCAGGGGAGCTATTTTAAATACAAGTTCGGCAGTGTCAAGTGTGTGCATAATTGCATGGCTTCTTGCAATAATACTTGTGAGCTGTCTGCTGCAAAATGCAAATACTTACCTTAATACAAATATATACTCACAATCACAAGTCACCACCAAAATGAAAATCTGCTTTTTTGTGGTTGCTCGACCTCCACATCATCGTCATCGTCACCATCAGGCTGAGGCTGTCCAATAGGTGTAGGTTCTGCATATCCATAATATCCAGTGCCAGAAGGAAATACTAGATCAACGAAACCAGAGGATGACTGATCCTGACTAGGTAACGACTCTGACCCTGAGTAAGGATATCCACCAGTGCCCGTCGAATAGCCATACTGGTAACCATACTCAGGCTGTTGAGAATCTTGAGATTGAGAGTACGTCTGCTGTGATGAGTAACCAGAGGATGAGTAACGATGGATCCTGTTTAGTCCACACCTTCTCAGGTATTTCTCTATTCAACGCAAGGTGTCCCGTATCGGTATCGGTTGGCGTAACGGTGACCTTCAAAACCGATACGGATACGGGGGCGTAACGGCCCGTAACGGCGCAAATTTTTTTTTTTGCCAAAAAAATATGAAAAAATATGGATTAAATCCGGAATATTCTAAGCATTCCAAATATGCATTCATTTATAAAATGGAACATGTTTATGGGGGCGTAACGGTCCACTCTTTGGTGAGAAGTTGTATCGGATTGTCTGATGAATTTATGAACCAGATAACCTGAATTTGACTACAAAATTCATATATTTAATTTTCTAACTATCTACTACCAATGATAGATATATTAGAATGAATGTAATATGTAAATATCTTACATTAGGTGTGTGTTTGCAATTATTTTTGAGGAATTTCTCGAACATACCTGTGCAGTGTGCAGGTGACTGTGATTCATGTCTATGACCTGTCATCCTCAAGTCAAGAATATTAAAAAAAATAAAATTAGTAGTGTCTGATATACTCCCCTGCAACTTGATTAAGGATTACTTGATTGGTTGTCAGGGGAGCTATTTTAAATACAAGTTCGGCAGTGTCAAGTGTGTGCATAATTGCATGGCTTCTTGCAATAATACTTGTGAGCTGTCTGCTGCAAAATGCAAATACTTACCTTAATACAAATATATACTCACAATCACAAGTCACCACCAAAATGAAAATCTGCTTTTTTGTGGTTGCTCGACCTCCACATCATCGTCATCGTCACCATCAGGCTGAGGCTGTCCAATAGGTGTAGGTTCTGCATATCCATAATATCCAGTGCCAGAAGGAAATACTAGATCAACGAAACCAGAGGATGACTGATCCTGACTAGGTAACGACTCTGACCCTGAGTAAGGATATCCACCAGTGCCCGTCGAATAGCCATACTGGTAACCATACTCAGGCTGT
Source organism: Magnolia kwangsiensis (assembly GCA_037074715.1). Lineage (NCBI taxonomy): Eukaryota > Viridiplantae > Streptophyta > Magnoliopsida > Magnoliales > Magnoliaceae > Magnolia > Magnolia kwangsiensis. The sequence continues at coordinate 59,847,661 of CM073579.1, forward strand.
TGAGAATCTTGAGATTGAGAGTACGTCTGCTGTGATGAGTAACTTGGATTTGGATCTGGATATCTATAATCATATGAATATTGATCGGGAGGGCTACTCCAACATGAATGTGATGGAACGGGCTCAGTATAACCATCATAATTATAATCCAATTGACCATAAGAATATCCATCATAATAACCAAGACCATGAGCCTGCTGATGTTCCGGACCTCCCGGACGCGGTGCACCACTAGATGTACCCTCTTGCTGGCTGTATCGTGACTCGGTACACTCGTAGGTTCGACCTCGTGTACCACCTCGTCGATGTTCATCGGCATCGCGATCTGTAGACGGCTGAATAGGGCATTGAGCAACACCAGAAGTGCCAGCACCAGAGGCAGGGGGGTCATCGTCATCATCATCCGACACGGACACGCTACCATTACTCGTACTCTTTTGTTGATCTCGAGCCGTTTCCGTACGTGGCATAAATGCTGCCCCTCTTATTGGGTCCAACACATCTGCACGACTCTCTTGTTGTGCTTTGCGTATTTCTGGGTCATCAATTTTCAATTCTTCACTATCCTCTTCAATTTGCTTTTTCCTTATTTCCAACCAAGGTAGAAGTGGGTCATCCTCATCATAAATATTGTCCAAGTTTATTGGACAGTAGTCTCCGTCATCGGCAGCTGTAATGCTCCTATGATGTCGTCGCATTCTTAATTTTATATTGTAGTGCATGAAGACAAGTCTATCTAATGTTCTAGTCTGCAATCTATTCCTATTCTTTGAATGAATGAGCGGAAAACAACTCCAATTCCTTTCACAGCTAGAGGAAGATGTTGTTTGGCTCAAAACTTTTACTGTAATTTTTTGGAGAGCCTTCGTACTTTCTCCGAAATTAATCCACCATTCGGCCGGTTGCAACCTAGATACTGCATGCTGTGCAAGAGCATCTCCAAAACTACCAAGGCGATTTCCAAATGTATCTAATTCATTCAACGCATTTATTTGCAGATCTAAGTCAGGTTCTAATCTCTTTATCACATTTTTTAGCCCGACACGAACTTCATCATCCGCAACAAATGATTGGGCATATCTATACCTAGGATTTAAGTAATAACCTGCTGCATGAAGCTCGTGATGGAGTTGTTTTGTCCATCTCCTGTCGATCATCTTCCAATAAGTCTCCCAGCTTCTACAATCACGTTGAATTGCAAGCTTTGCCTTATCCATGACATCATATAGGAAGCCCATGGTAGGTGCTTCATCGGTTTCAACAAGACGGAGTACCCTCATTAGTGGCTCCATCACCTTTAGGATCGCCTTAACCTTGTTCCAATATTTGTTGTCCCGTATGGTGTTCACAACGTCGACCGGTGTCCCTGATGTCTTATTCCCATGTTTTGTGTTGAGCCATTGTCGGGAAGCGAACATTTCACTCAACTCTCCCCTATGCTGGAATAAACTCTCTAATGCTATAAAGTTTGTTACGAATCTAGTCGCCGCAGGCCTCAACAATTCTCGTCCTTTCGTAACCTTTCTCATTATTGCGACTACTTGATTATGATTGTAAATAAACGTCGTTACTTCCCTTGCCCTTTCGACCATTTCCTTAACATTCTTCTTCTTCCCAATATCTTCCAATATAAGATCAATACAATGGGCAGCACATGGTGACCAAAAAAGATGTTTTCTCTTATTCATCAACAGATGTCCTGCAAGCTTATATGATGCTTCATTATCTGTCACAATCTGAACTACGTTCTCCTCTCCAATCTCATCCATAACTTTATCCATTAGTCCAGTAATATAATTAGAATTTTTTGTTACTTCTGAGGCATCAATTGACTTGTGATATATAGTTCCCAAGTGGCAGTACACCATGAAGTTGATCATGCTGCGTCTGGTTGGGCCAGTCCAACCATCGCACATGATCGTGCATCCTCTGGCTTGCCATACAGGTTTAAAGGTAGCCACGTATGTTTTCACATCCACATACTCTGCATCTGTCCATTTCCCCCTAATCTCCTTAGCCGTGGGAGCTTTTATTCCTTCACCTGCTTCTGCTGCTGCATCAATTACCACCTGCCAATATGGAGAATTGACCGCGTTAGGAGGTATGTTAGCATATATAAATAACTTTGCTGCTGCTCTACCTAATTTCTCAACGGAAGTTCTACTCCACATTTGTTTTATCTTCTTTTGTTTAGTTGATTCTTTCCTAAACAGGATTGGATCAATAGAGGGTCTCCTAGGCTCATTTACTTCTTCATCCAAATGTATATGGGCATCACGTGAAGATGTCTGTCGTCGGCTCCCAAATACACGTCGTAATCCACCAAACCTACCCCCCCTACCCTCAGTCCCAGCTGCAGAAGCAGTTGTACTTCCAGTTGCACTCCCTGTCCCACTCCCACTCTCACTGCCCCCTCCTGTATCACGCACTGACCCATGCGTGCCAAACATGCGGTGACGTTCTTCCTCTTCACGAGCTAGACGCACGCTCTCTCTCCTAGCTATGGTTAATTCCCGATCTGAATCTTCGTCAGAATCAATAATATCTTCATCACGAACGCCCATATAATCAGGACCAAACACCTCCTGTCGAGCTGCTTCTAAAGTATCATCTCTCTTCTTTTGTACAGCAGCACGTTTACCCTTCGACTCATCCAGACTAGCTTGCATTACTAGCATTATCTCTCTCGGTACTCTGACACATGGCGCAACTTGACCCTTTCGATGTGCCAAATGTTGTTTGAGACGGGTAATTCCACCAGACACTATCCTATCACAATACTTGCACTTTATTTGGTGCCTAGTACCACCAACCCTCTCACAATGTTGCCATCCAATATCCTCACTTACTTGTTGTTGGCCAGACCCAAACATTTCTTTAGGTTTAGGATATGAGTATGAGTGCATGACCTATGTTAATAAAGATAATTTTATGTTCTAACTAAACCCTAAGAAGCTCCAAAACCTGTCCAATATAAGCAAATAAAAATATAAAGTCACTAATTCGAAAATACAAAGAAAAATTTATAAAATGACACCCCAAATATGTAAAATGCACATTAACATATTCTACTATGATTAACACATCATATGGAATGATTAAAACAACAAAACAACTATTAAAAATTGATTTTTCGAATTTTAAAAAAAGGGCCCAAAATTCATGCGTAAATAGAAAAAAATATAAAAAATATATAAAATGGCACCCCAAATATGTAAAATGCACATTAAAATGTTCTACTATGATTAACACATCATATGGCATGATTAAAACAGCTAAACAACCATTAAAAACTGTTTTTTCGAATTTTAAAAAAAGGGCCCAAAAATCATGCGTAAATAGAAAAAAATATAAAAAAAAATATTAAATGGCACCCCAAATCTGTAAAATACATGTTAACATGTTCTACTATGATTAACATATCATATGGCATCATTAAAACAGCAAAAGAACCATTAAAAATTGATTTTTCGAATTTTTAAAAAAGGGCCCAAAATTCATGCGTAAATAGAAAAAAATATAAAAAAAAATATACAATGGCACCCCAAATCTGTAAAATGCACATTAAGCTGTTCTACTATGATTAACACATCATATGGCATCATTAAAACAGCAAAACAACTATTAAAAATTGATTTTTCGAATTTTAAAAAAAGGGCCCAAAAATCATGCGTAAATAGAAAAAAATATAAAAAAAATATTAAATGGCACCCCAAATCTGTAAAATGCATGTTAACATGTTCTACTATGATTAACATATCATATGACATCATTAAAACAGCAAAACAACCATTAAAAATTGACTTTTCGAATTTTAAAAAAAGGGCCCAAAATTCATGCGTAAATAGAAAAAAATATAAAAAAAATATAAAATGGCACCCCAAATCTGTAAAATGCACATTAAGCTGTTCTACTATGATTAACACATCATATGGCATCATTTAAACAGCAAAAAAACCATTAAAAATTGATTTTTCGAATTTTAAAAAAAGGGCCCAAAAATCATGCGTAAATAGAAAAAAATATAAAAAAAATTATTAAATGGCACCCCAAATCTGTAAAATGCACGTTAACATGTTCTACTATGATTAACATATCATATGGCATCATTAAAACAGCAAAACAACCATTAAAAACTGTTTTTTCGAATTTTAAAAAAAGGGTCCAAAAATCATGCGTAAATAGAAAAAAATATATAAAAAAATATTAAATGGCACCCCAAATCTGTAAAATGCACGTTAACATGTTCTACTATGATTAACATATCATATGGCATCATTAAAACAGCAAAACAACCATTAAATATTGATTTTTCGAATTTTAAAAAAAGGGCCCAAAAATCATGCGTAAATAGAAAAAAATATAAAAAAAATATAAAATGGCACCCCCAAATCTGTAAAATGCACATTAAGCTGTTCTACTAAGATTAACACATCATATGGCATCATTAAAATAGCAAAACAACTATTAAAAATTGATTTTTCGAATTTTAAAGGGCCCAAAATTCATGCGTAAATAGAAAAAAATATAAAAAAAATATTAAATGGCACCCCAAATCTGTAAAATGCACATCATCATGTTCTACTATGATTAACATATCATATGGCATGATTAAAATAGAAAAACATATTAAAGAAAGTAAATACCTATTTTTGAAGAATTTCTGAAAAATGGCCCATCGAGCTTTGATTCAACCAAATCCGTAATATAATGTGTTTTTGTCCCAAAAAACTAGCCAAGGTTGGTCGAAATTACTATTAGAAGGAGTGAAAAACAGTTTGGAAGCAAGAAGTTTGAAAAAAACAGCAAAAAAAGTACTTAAAAAGAGAAAAAAAAGTAGCCGTTTTCTGACCGTTACGGGTGACCGTTACGCCCCCGTAACGGTCCGATACGCCCCCGTATCAGCCGATATGGTTACAAAAATCGGTAACGCCCGATACGCGTATCGGCCCTAACCGATTCCGTTACGTATCGGCCGATACGGCCGATACGTAACCGATATGGGACACCTTGATTCAACGGGGCTAATGTTGACCTGTTTATGAAATACATTGCCGTGTGCATTGCTTCTCCCTAGAACGTCTTGGGCAACTTCGCATGGGATAACATGCATCTAATTCTCTCTATAATGGTGCAATTCATATGCTCAGCCACACCATTATGCTGGGGGGTCTTGGGAACCGTATGTTCATGCCGTATACCCAGGGACTTACAATACTCATGAAAGTCGTCAATGTATTCACCACCATTGTCAGCGCGGATGCACTTCAATGATCTACTGTTCTTTCTCTTGATCATAGCATAAAACAATTTAAACACACCAAAGGCCTCGTCCTTGGATTTCAAAGCATAAAGCCAAACCCTCCTAGATGGATCATCTATAAAAGTGACAAAATACAATGCCCCACCCAAGGTTTTTATCCTCATAGGACCACAAACATCAGAATAAACCAAATCTAATGCATGCACTTTATTAACATGAGAAGCAGATTTAACAAATGAAACTTTATGCTATTTCCCTGATAAACAATCAATCAATGTTTTAAGATGTATATTTGTCACGTTTGGAAGAAGCCGCTTCTTTGCTAAAACCTGATGCCCTTTTTTACTCATGTGGCCTAGATGCTTGTGCCACATGTCAATAGCTGAATCTTTCACTGCGTTTAACCCACCCTTGAACACATTGACACTTGCCTTGTATAGGGTGCAACACTTCTTTCTTCTGGCCGCGATCAATGAACCTTTGATGAGCTTCTAGCACTTAGCAACAAATCGGCTTTCATAGCCATCATCATCCAACCTTTCCATCGACATCAAGTTAAGGTGAAGGTCTGGAATGTGCCTCACATTCCTGAGAACCAATGTGCAGCCCACATCTGTCTTTAAACAAATATCACCGACCCCTACGATTTTCGATACACCAGAATTTCTCATCTTCACGGTCCCAAAGTCACCTGACTTGTAGCTTGTGAAGAAGTCCCTGCGTGGAGTCGCATGAAACGAGGCTTCCAAGTCTATCGCCCAGTCGGTGTCCTAACTCGTAGATGTAAGACAAACATCATGATCTGCAGAAAGAATAACTACAGTGTCGCCATTTAAAGCGACCGCGTTGGAATCTGATTTATCTTCCTTCTCCTTTCCTTTTCTTTTCTTGTCGTTCTTATTCTTACGACATTCATGCTTATAGTGGCTCTTCTTGCCACAATTCCAGCATTCAACATCCTTCTTGGTACTTAATTTATCTTGAGCCTTCCCGCCTTTTCTGTTCTTTCCTCTCCCATTCTTGTATTACAAGGGCCTCTTGCTAAGTAGACCCCTGAGACTTCCTCCTTGTCTCCTCATTGAAGAGACGGCTAGTTACCTGTTCCATGAATAACTTTTCGTCTGGCGCGGAGTTACTTAGAGACACTATCAATGTCTCTCAACTGTCAGGCAATGAACTAAGCAATAACAAAGCCTGTAATTCATCATGTAGGACCATCTTCATAACGGAGAGCTGATCCACTATATTGCTGACCTCATTCATGTACTCGGCCACAGAACCACCATCTTTGAACTTGAGATTCACAAGTTGTCTTATCAAGGAGATTTTATTACCGGTTGTCTGCCTCTCATACAGCCCTTCTAATTTCAGCCATAGGCTAGTGGTTGAGGTCTCCGTAGACACATGGTGGAATACGAAATCGTCCAACCATTGTCTAATAAACCCCAATGCCTTCCAGTCCAATTTCTTCCAATCATTATGTATCATATCCTTTGACTTTGCTAATATGCCTTAAATTGGAGAATACTAATCCTTGCAATAAAGCAAGTCCTCCATCTTAGCCTTCTATATGGTCCAGTTAGAACATTGAGGCTGATTATCCTTGATGAGCCACCTTCCATAATTCAGAGCCGATCCCACTTCGTTCAATGAACTTAGCTCTGATACCACTTTGTTGGGGGCCTCACACAAAACCTTAGGATCTAGCCTCCCAAATGAAACCAGAATTATGAGATAATAAAGCAATGAAATAAATCAAAGTATAAACCACATCACATAAGAGATTTTACATGGAAAACCCTCAAAAAGGTAAAAATCATAGGACCTCGTCCAGATCAATAATCCACTATGAAGTAGAACGTTACAAACTTCTTCACTCATGTAGGAGTGGATAAACAATAAGAGAATAAAAGAAAAACAGAGAGATCTCTTCGATCACGAGGACGTAGAAGTGCTAAGATGTCGAGTGAACAGTAGATCACCTCTATGAGCATAACCTCCTTTCCACAAGCTTCCTCTCCCTCTTCCTCTCTCTCTCTCTCACACACCTTTGATAGCCCTAAACCTTTTAGTAAACCCTTTCAAACCTTTAGGAAACTATCTTGCATTGCCTAGAAAGCCCTAGGTACATCCTATTTATAGTTTAGGAAACTCTCTTTCGCACCCTTGTGAAAGCCGCCTCAAAATTTTGTATCTCGCACAAAATCGGACTCAAAACTGCGTAACCTCGACTAGTCGAGTAGTGTCCTTGACCGGTCGAGCGGCCCACTCGACCGGTCGAGCACCTCCCTTAACTGGTCGAGCACCACGGGAAAAAATAACCCAAAGTTGCTGGACTTTGAGTAGAGCCAGGGCTCGACTGGTCGAGCAACACCCTCGACCGGTTGAGTAAGGCTCACAACCGGTCGAGCCTGGGAGGAAATCCCATCACCACTTGGGAATTCATTAACCATTTTAGTTTTGGATTGTTGAAGGTTTTGATAACTTTATTTAATGAAATTCTTTAGAAATAGGGAATCGGTCTAATGGGTCTCCCTCTTGGGTTTTTTATTTTTTATTTTTTTATTTTTTAATTTTTGTCCTTTAGAGATTTGTGGTGAGGAAGTTTGAGTTTCCTATTTGAAATTCGTTATGAATAATTTAATCATTTATTTCCTTTCTTTGCAAAGAAATCCTTACCAGTGTTACCTTATAGGAAAGCCTGCTACATTTCAGTCCAGTTATTTCTACATTTCAGTCCATATATTTCTTTTCAATGTTTGGAAGTTGGCATGGGCCGTGGAAGCATGCCCATGGTTCAAAGTATTGTCTAATATGGCTTGGTATTGTTAGATTCATATTGGTTTTGTTGGGAACTGGTCTGAGTTGGGCCACCTATAGAAATTCTATGTTTCTATATTTTAGAATTTGAATTGTGCTACTGTAGGTAATACCTTGTCTGGTGCTAATCCTTATAAGCCTGGTGGTAGCACAAGTAACATCCTGTGTATTTAAGGAAATTATCAGTCCTGAGTGATCCGATCCCTCTGATTTTTCCTTTTTCACTTGAATCTATTATTCAAACAATTTAGATCCGTTTCTAGTAGGGGAATTGGACTTTTTGCAGCTTTTATTTATGCTATTGACTGATTTTTCAGTGTTCTTTTTCCTTTTTCAGTCTATCTGCATGTTTCCATATTGGAAATTTCATTTGAATTAATTTCTCCAAAGAATTCTACTGTTTTCAAGCTACCTTCTCTTGGAAATTTTCAAAAATGCCGTCAGTTTGCCAAATTCCAATGGATTAAAAAATACTCCTCTTTTTTTTTCCTGCTGGTACAGATCCTCTTCCCCCCTTTTGACCTTTTCCTGCCCATCTTTAGCTTTTGATTTTTCCATTCTTAAAAAATGCTTCTCCCTGCTATGGAATTACAGAATCCCAATTCCTGATTTCTTTGTTGCTTTATCTTTTCTCCCAATTGGTTGTTTTTTCAATTTTGTTCTGATTATTATGTATCTTCTTTCAGGATTTACAACTTGGTAGATGCCTTCAATCTCATTTTAGATCATGCTTGGAACTTTATTCTTTAATTTAAGAGCTACAACAACATCTACAATAGCCATGTAAAGAGAAGCTCTTGAAAAATCAATCTGTCTCTAGCGCCTCCTACCCCATTGATAGATTGTGGAAAATGGTATTTGTATGTTGGAATTGTCTGAAACCGGAATGTTTTTTTTTTTTTTTTTTCTATTTGCTTCTTTTGATAGCTTAAATATGATTATAGAATATAGATTTGTATTTTGCAATGCTCAGCATGAATTGTTGCTGTTGTTTTCATTTGGGGCCAGTATTTCGCACACGTGGGCTCATCTATCAGTGATTTTGTTGTTGCATGGGATTCCTATACAAGACGAGTGTGTGGGGCCACCTTATTCTGCATGTGACATCCATTTTATCCACATGATTTTTGGATAGTAGGGCTAGTTTTAGATATGTGCGGTGAGAATGAGAATTAGCACCTGATGGATGGAGTTGATAATACACTCACAACATGGGGGGCTCCAGAGTTTGCTTTTTTACTTATTGCATATATCAGTTGTTGTAGTAAATTCTGGTTCCTACTTGTAGTTGATATTACACTCTATACCATTGAACAATACGTCCTAGCCATTTGATTGTTGAAATTTTGCTTGTTGCATATATGACCATGGGCTTTAGTACTATGGAGAGGATGCCGTGCACATTTTCATTAGATAAGATATACTGATTATTAAAGATAATGAGCCTCTAGTGGAAAGGAAGATACAATAAATTGATTAGGAAATATACTGAACCTCTGATGGAGATGAAGACTTGCAAACTTGAGAGGATGCCGTGCACATTTGCATTAGACAAGATATACTGATTATTAAAGATATTGAGCCTCTAGTGGAGAGGAAGATATAATAAATTAATTAGGAAAGATACTAGACCTCTGATGGATATGAAGACATGAAAACGTGCCCTAAATATAGTAATGCCTGTTTAAATGGATTCGATAGGGCTGGAGAATTTAAACCCCACTTGGTTTCCAATCAAAATCTAATGCTAGCTGGCCATGTAATATGTAATGTGTCTTTTAATCATTAGCATGTACTATGCAATCTCTCTTTTGTGTTTTTTTTTTTTTTTTTCAAAAAAAATATATATATCTAAGGCTGTGTTGGATGCATTATTGAATTGAATTGCCACATTTAGTCTAATAAAGTGGAACTACACAAATTTTAATTTCCTTAGCATTCATATTGAGGGTTTGGCTTGAAACTGTGATTTGAGGGAGGGTCGCCTCCTTAGTTTGAATGCTTATCGTTTTGTAGGATGAATTAAGTGCTAGTACTTAGGATGAGGTCCCTTAGTTAATGTTGTTTGCCAATGATCAAGCAATGAGAATTCATACTAAATAGGAGGTTTGGTGGATAGGTATCTGTAAGTTTAAAAATTGATAGAATTGGGACAGAGTACTTGGAGGACAACTATAGTGGTAATAGTCATGGATATGGGTCTTCTAGAAAATTGATGGCTAGGGGTTTTGTGAAAGTGATAATTTGAGGGAGGGTCGCCTCCTTATTATGAATGCTTATCGTTTGTAAGATGAATTAAGTGCTAGTACTTAGGATGAGGTCCCTTAGTTAATGTTGTTTGCCAATGATCAAGCAATGAGAATAGAGAGGGGTTCATACTAAATAGGAGGTTTGGTGGATAGCTATCTGTAAGTTTAAAAATTGATAGAATTGGGATAGAGTATTTGGAGGACAACTATAGTGGTAATAGTCATGGATATGGGTCTTCTAGAAAATTGATGGCTAGGGGTTTTGTGAAAGTGATAATTATCTTGGCTTTTTTATTCAAAAAGATTAAGATATATGATATATCATGGAGGATGTTTATAATGGGACTTACTTAGGTGGATGAAGTAGAGATGCACCCCTAGAGTATTGTTTGATTGTCACATACCAATCGAACTTATGTTTTTTTTTAACAAGAAAGCTATTAGAACAATTTAAATCCCACTTGGGTCCGAATCAAAATCTAATGCCAGCTGGCCATGTAATATGTAATGTGTCTTTTAATCATTAGCATGTACCGTGCAATCTCTCTTTTGTGTTATATATATATATATATATATATATATATATATATATATATATATATATATATATATATATATATATATATATATATCTAAGGTTGATTTGGATGCATTATTGAATTGAATTGCCACATTTAGTCTAATAAAGTGGAACTACACAAATTTTAATTTCCTTAGCATTCATATTGAGGGTTTGGCTTGAAATTGTAATTTGAGGGAGGGTTGCCTCCTTATTTTAAATGCTTATCGTTTTGTAAGATGAATTAAGTGCTAGTACTTAGGATGAGGTCCCTTAGTTAATGTTGTTTGCCAATGATCGAGCAACGAGAATACTAAATAGGAGGTTTGGTGGATAGGTATCTATAAGTTTAAAAATTGATAGAATTGGGACAGAGTACTTGGAGGACATCTATAGTGGTAATAGTCATGGATATGGGTCTTCTAGAAAATTGATGGCCAGGGGTTTTGTGAAAGTGATAATTATCTTGGCTTCTTTATTCAAAAAGATTAAGATATATCATGGTGGATGTTTACAATGGGATTTAGGTAGGTGGATGAAGTAGAGATGCACCCCTAGAGTATTGTTTGATTGTCACATTCCAATCGAACTTATGTTTTTCTTTCTTTTTTTTTTTAATACAAGAAAGGTATTAGAACAGTTTGTTCTATATGGGCTAAGTGTTGGGAAATTAAGTGGAAATATGAACAAAGGATGAAAGTGGCACACATGATGATGCTAGATGAATGTGTGAGAAGGACTAGAAGGATATTCTAAGAATGAGGCGATCCAAAGTAAACTAGTATCAATCTCTCTCTCAAAATAATAATAATAATAATAATAATAATAACAAAAAGAGAACTAGGATTAATTCCTATTGGAGATAAAATGATGGAAAATTGATTGAGATGTTTTGGCTATGTGCTAAGAAAGTCGAGAGTAGCCTTGAGTGGAAAGTTTGATTTGGATTGAAGGGCCTAAAAAAGAGAATGAGAGAAAGACCTTAACGGACTTGCCTACACGTCATGAGAAGGGATTTGAAGGCCTTTTGCTTATCGAAGATAGCACTTTGGGAATTTTTTACTAAACATAACGATTTGTAAAATTGATCCCAAATACATTGGACAAGGCTATGATGATGGTGATACAACGACAATGATAATGAATGTGAATCTCTATTGTATTTTTCTTTCGAGATCATGTAGTGTGTATTTGGAGGAGTGCATAGATCACTATAGTTTTAACTAATCCAAACACTTTATATAGTTGGCCGTTTTAGTGATCTAACCATTAAGGCCCATGTTCAACAATCTGAAAAATCTATGTTTTACAGCCCTTGTTGGCCGCAAGGATTGCCATATATATATATATATATATATATATATATATATATATAATGAGTGGAGGAATTTGGCCAAAGAATACTTTGACCTTTTTGGAAGACTTAGTGCATGGGTCATCCATACTATATGCCCTTTCGAGGTGATCCATACGTTTTCTTATGACTAGCCCCATATTCATTGATCCAACCGATTGATATAGTTGGGTTGATCCAAACAATTCATGTGATTAGGTCCTTATCCGATGTCCCAAAACACTCATGTTTGGGATTATGTTTAGTGACTCAAACCCTCACATGATTCATGATGTTTTCCTTGAAAACGAATTGATATTCAAAGGCCGATGTTTTAGCAATCCAATAGGTTGTTTAGCAATCTTTTGAAGGTTGAATGCGATCTTTTTAGGATTGGTGAACTATCAATTCATGGTTGCTTACCATACAATTGGGATTTTTCCTCTTTGGCCGACTTGGTACATGGGTCATCCAAAGTTTGCTCATTTTCAATCATCCTAACGTTTCAGATGGCTGACAACACAGTAATCCAAATCATTGGTTGAATTGGCCAATATTCCATAATCCCAACCACTCATAGAAATTGGTCCTTACTAACTGGTTTAGGATTATTGTGCTTGCTGTTGTGATTCAAACCACTAATGTGATAAATTGATTATTTAGTGCACGAGTCATCCACAATGGGCCATTTTCAATGATCCAAGCTATTAATATCTCACGTTACAGTTTTAGTGATACAAATAGTTCACGATTGGGTCCCTTTGCAGTGATTCAAATAGTTAATCACTGAGCTTGTTTCGAGTAATATAATTTTGTATATGATTTGTCCTATTTTCTCTAATTAAACGGTTTATAGGATTGGACTAACATTTTTTAAAAGGTTGGGCCATTTGAGGTGATCCTATTGGGCTTCTCCTTTAAAATGCTTGGAATGTTTGAAGTGATCCAAATTGTTCATATAATTGGGCTCCTTTTAACTGATCTAGACCCTTGATATAATTTGGTTTGTTTAGCGATCCAAATCCTTTGTATTATTAAGGCTGTTTTCAGTGATTCAAATCTATTGATATGCTAGGGCCCATGTTCAATAATTCAATCAAATGTTTTACAACCCTTGTTGGATGCCACATGTAAAAGATTTTTTATTTTTTATTTTAAAAAAAAATTAGGAGTGGAGGAATGATGAATACATAGATGTGTTTGGTGGTTGAATGTAGTTTTTCCTATTTGGATGACTTGGCACATGGGTCATCTGTAGTTGACTCATTTTCAATGGTTGAAACCTTTCACATGATTGGCACTCTATTTTGTAATCTAAACCTTTATGTGATCTGGCTAATGTTCTATGATCCTAACCTTTCATGCAATTGGGCCCTGGCCTATTTCTTTTTCTTTTTCTTTTTTTAAATCTAACCTGCTAGTGTGATTGGCTGATTTCTGGTGTTCCAAACCAATAATATGTTAAGCTATGTATTTAGTGATCGATATACTCGATGTGATACAACCTTGGTCAATTATGAATTGTGATTTTGTCCATTTGATACAATCTAGTGCATGAGTCATCCATAATGGGCGACCATTAATCTCTCTCATTCCAGGTTTAGTGGTACAAACCATATCTATGATTGAGTCATTTGTTGTTATCAAAACCATTAATCTATCGACTCGTTTCTAGAGATACAAAGTGTTTATAGGATGGGTCCCATTTTCTCTAATTAAACTGTTTGTAGGATTGGGCAAACCTTTTGAAATGCTTGCTTGGGGCATTTGAAGCAATACATTTGGGCTAACCTTTTAAATTACTTGGGCCATTTGAAGTGTTCCAAATCCTTCTTATTATTGGGATTGTTTTAAGAAAACCGAGTGCTTTATATAGTTTGGGCTATTTTAGTGATCCAAACCCTTAATATTATCAATGCCGTTTTCAATTATCCAAATCAGTTAATATGCCCAAGCTCTTGTTCAACAATCCAAGCAAATGTTTTAGAGATCTTGTTGGATGCCACATGCGCAAAATAAACGAAGAGAAATCGTTAAGAGTGGATTGATCTAGCCATAGAATACTTCAATCTTTTGTAGTTGCATGTGGCTTGTTTTGTAGTGGATGGATTTAGCTACGTAATTGAGAGTTGTGATTTTTCTTTTATTTAGTAGACCTGCTACATGGCCATCCATGTTAGGCCTTTTTATTGTCGTCCAAACCATTTCTTGTGTTTGGCCTTGTATTTAGCAATTCATACAGTTGATATAAATGGGCTAATTTTCGGTGAACCAAACCATTCATTTGATTGAGCTGCTATTCAATGTTTCAAAGCATTCATACTGTTGCGCCTATGTTTAGTGATCCAAACCCTTCATATGGATCTGGCCATTTCCATTGATCCAAATTGATATTCGAAGGCTAATGTTTTGGAATCCAAAATGTTGATGTTTTACAACCCTAATGTCACATGCTCCAAATTTGTTCAGGTGGGGTCTAGCTGTAGCATATTTTGGCCAACCATGATATTCAGGCCTTTTTATTGTCGTCCAAACCATTTCTTATGTTTGGCCTTGTATTTAGCAATTCATGCAGTTGATATAAATGGGCTAATTTTCGGTGAACCAAACCATTCATTTGATTGAGCTGCTATTCAATGTTTCAAAGCATTCATACTGTTGCGCCTATGTTTAGTGATCCAAACCCTTCATATGGATCTGGCCATTTCCATTGATCCAAATTGATATTCGAAGGCTAATGTTTTGGAATCCAAAATGTTGATGTTTTACAACCCTAATGTCACATGATCCAAATTTGTTCAGGTGGGGTCTAGCTGTAGCATATTTTGGCCAACCATGATTCATTAAGCTGATCCCAAATGGCTTACACCAGGGGTCAAAATTGAGTCTGTATCCTTTTGCATTGGTTACAAATGATTTAATAATGCATTTGCATGAGAGTTCCTATGGTGTTTGTTGTTTGCAAATGACATACTTTTGATAGGTGAGATAAGGGAGGGCATAAAAAAAATAAAACTATGGAAGGATGCCTTAGAATCTAAAAGTTTTAAAATCAGTAGTGGAAATGAGGAATTAGTTAAGGTTGTTGACCAAGAAGTATGCCAACATGACCATTTTCAATATCTTAGGTGGATAATTACGAGGGCGGAGAGATCAACGATGATGTTGCTCTTAGAATTCAACTTGGGTGGAAGAAGTGGAGACATGCCTCTGGAGTTTTATGTGATCCTCGCATAGCAATCAAATTGAAGGGGAAACTTTATAGGATGGTTATAAGACCAGCCATGCTTTATGGGATAGGATGTTGGGCAGTTAAGGAACAACATTCTCATTGTATGGGCATAGTTGAAATGAAGATGTTGAGATGGATGAGTGATAAGATGAGGAAGGATAGAATAAGAAGTGGATCCATTCAAGGGAACTTAGGAGTAACGCCAATAAGTAATAAGATGAAGAAAGTAGACTTAAATGGTTTGGCCATGTGTGACGGAGAACAAGCATTGCACTAGTTAGGAGTGAGTTGGTTCAAGTTGAAGGCTCTAGAAGAAGGTCAAGAGGAAGGCCCAAAGGACATGGGGTAAGGTGCTACTAAGAAAAGGGCCCTAGGACGTATGGTTTAACTGTGAATATAGTATGTAATAGAGTGAATGACAAAACAATACTTGCATAGCTGACCTCAATTAGTTGGGATAAGGCTTAGATAACGAGGACGAGGATTATGATGGTGATGAAAATTTCCCTTGGAGTCCTTTGCAATCATCTTCATCTTGGAGTCCTTTGCAATCATCTTCATCTTGTCTTTGTCATTTTTGTTGAGTTGCTTGGAGGCCGGGCTTTTTCACGCTTGGAGTCCTTTGCAATCATCTTCATCTTGTCTTTGTCGTTTTTGTTGAGTTGCTTGGAGGCCAGGCTTTTTCACGCTTGGAGTCCTTTGCAATCATCTTCATCTTGTCTTTGTCATTTTTGTTGAGTTGCTTGGAGGCCGGGCTTTTTCCTTTAATTCGATTTTTATTTATTTTTATTTCTTGTGATTATTTGTTCCATGTATGAAACTTCTTTTGAATAATCATCAAAGGTTAGATAATGTTTCGTTTTAAAATCTAATTAACTTAGGAATGGTTATACCTTCCAAAAAAGAATGGAATTGTTATACATCAGCTTGGTGTTGATAATATTATGTTTAAGATAACAAAACACTCATGGGGCCTGTTTGTTGGATAGTTCCAATACATGTCTAATTTTTCAATTCAAGGTAAAAGTGCCTATAAAACAGATGGTTTGGATTGTTCGATCTATGGGATTCTTTTACCACTATTGCCAAAGTTTTCTGTTAGACAAACCATTTGAGTCTCTAGATGTTGTTAAATGAATTTTGTTTAGAGCTCATATTGTAGATGCAAACAACTTATAAATAGATTTAAACTGTCAAAGCTCGAAGACTTAATAAACCATGCTTCTAGGAACTTAAAAAACATGTTTCTAATTCTCATCATTGCCTTGCCCATCTATTTGGGATTGGTTTTCCCAATCCTATTTTGCCAATCATATCCAAAACATGCTTCTAGGAACTTAAAATAGGTATCACTATCAATTAAGATCACAAATAAAAAGATGGCTCAACTAGCCTACAAGCAATTGCTATTTAATTACATTCATCCTCATCTCTCCCTTGAACAATCTTTGAATCATCATTGATTTGTCTGACTCATAGTTTACATCAAGTCAAACTGAGCAGTTGACACTTCTTTTTTTAATAAATAGGTTGGGCAATTTTTTAGCATGTTTGATGATCATCTTTGCAAGCTCTAAGTTAACTTAGAAAATCTGCTACCTGAGGGAAACTAGCTTCGTAAACTACTGAGATGTTTATTAATAGTTAGTAAGGAATGAAGCTTTTTCTCTATTGAAACTTTTCAAGCTCGAAGTTAGCAATTTGCAACGTGAGGGAGGTAGGTTGTCAAATTAATTATATTTTTTAGGTTATAGTGATATGTTTATAACTAGATCATAGGACAAAATGCACTTTGTTTCCTAAGGAATCCTTTTTCTTGGCATGTTCCCAATGAAATTTGTTTCTTTTTCATCTAGTTATAGGCACTGGTTTATGCCAATTGTTCTTTTATGCTTAATATATCTCTAAAAAAACTCAATTAGGCTTTTCTTTTGTCTCACACCTTATCTAGTTTTAATCACACCATTTTTTTTCTTCAGCTTCTTTGCATTCAAGCGTTTCGTTAGACCTACTAGATAATGTTGAAGGTTGTTGGTTTCCATCATATGCATGAAGGTTTTAATTCTTCTACAAGTGAGAATTTTCTTAACACCTTTGTAGTTATTAACTGATCATGAAATTATTGTTTAGAATTTTAGGGATCTTATTTGATTATATTGGGGATTGATATGTGGAAACTCTATTATTCCCATTTCCTTATGATACCATGCAGTTACCATTTGTGATGGTTCAATATATGTATTTTCTATTATTTGATACTTGTCCATCATGATTTTTTGTCTCTGCTTGCTTCGATGCTTTGCTAGTTTTAGTCAACTACTTTGGAGATAACATTAGTTTACGTGAATAGATTTTCATTTCTATGGAGGGGAATTGGTGTAGGACGGCCTAATCTAACCCTAAATGAATGTGGCATTCAAAAGGGGCAGATTTATGCAAGCATTAACAATAAAATTTCAGATTTATACATCATAAAACAAGAAGGAAATAACAAGAATGCAGCAATGATCATGGCCATCCATCACAAACACGTTGTGTTAAACCTTAAAATCTAAATTTACTCGAATTCGGTGAAAGATGGGACTTTTGTCTTATAATAGGTCCGTCTAACGATCCAAGTGGCTTTTCTAATCCAGGAAGTAGGAATTTTCTGGATTGGAAAATCTAGAAAATTCAGAAAAATTGATAGTTCTTCAAATCTAAGGCCTTGGGTGATGGGATTTGAAGAAGATTAAAATATGTAAATGTGGGGCTGAAAATCTTCTAAGATCTAATGATTTGGATTGAAAAGAAAAAGGATCAACTTCTAGATATAGAGAATTTAGAAGAAAATGAAGGAAAGAGGTTTAAACAATAAAGTACCTTGAAAAAAGAAAGAAGGATAGAGAAGGAGAAGATGAGAAATCTCTTCCCTGGGCCTCATATCCTTTTTCAATCACTGGAAGTCGAAAATGGAATCGTCTAGTCTTGAAGAAGAAAAAGCTCTCTTTCTTTTCATAAATGTAACATAGCATTCTTAGGTTTAGGGTTAAACACCCTTATAAATTCGTAATTATATTAAATGACCAAAACACCGCTACTAAAAAAAGTTTCAAAAAGAAAAGAAAAGAAAATAAAGAAATTTGTTCATCCACAATTCCTTCAATTCTTCTCTTTTCTCAGGTATAGTTGGCATAGGTGGTATAGGTTGGGAAGAAAATTCAAAAATTAGCCAATGGTTTGGAACAAAATTAGGGTCTATAAGATGGCTTGAACAAGGCATTAGATCGTCCACATTGAATGTTGAACTAATCCCCTTGCAAGGTGGAAGATTTATCACATACGAATTGGATCTAATCTTACCTTGTGGAAACTATTCTGGCCTTATCCTAACCATTACATAATCACCCTCATTAAACTCTTGAATTCTATGATATAACTTAGCTGAAATTTTGTATCGTTCATTACTAGCATTTATCCACCTCCTAATCTTTGCACGCAACTCATGAATGTGATGGGAAAATGCATCGACTGACTCTAAGCGCCTCTGAAACTATTCTGGCCTTATCCTAACCATTACATAATCACCCTCATTAAACTCTTGAATTCTATGATATAACTTAGCTGAAATTTTGTATCGTTCATTACTAGCATTTATCCACCTCCTAATCTATGCAAGCAACTCATGAATGTGATGGGAAAATGCATCGACTGACTCTAAGCGCCTCTGGGTGACTGACATAGGTAACAAATTTATGGATAGTTTAGGTTTGTAACCACTAACAATCTCAAATGGACTCGTACCGGTAGACCTATTAACTGAACCATTATATGTAAACTTGGCGACAGGCAGGACTAAGTCCCAAGTTATTATGTGTTCACCCACTAAACATCGTAGTAGATTTCCAAGACTTCGATTCACAACCTCAGTTTGGCCATCCGTTTGAGGATGGTAGACAGACGAGAACTGGAGTCTCGTGCCCATCATGTGTCATAATGTCTTTCAAAAATAACTAGTAAACCGGACATCCCTGTTAAACACTATGGTCTTAGGAAAACCATGTAATCGAATCACCCCCCTCAAAGAAAATCTTGACTATGTTGGACGCATCTGAGGTTTTTGAATATGGGACAGTGAGCCATTTTTTAGAAACGGTCCACGACCATAAAAATGGAATCATGCTTTTTAATTGTCTTGGGAAGCCTAAGCATGAAATCCATACTGATGTCTTACCACGGTGCATATGGCACTGGCAATGGCATGTACAATCGAGTATTCTGTATCTTCTGTTTTACCAATTAACATGTTCGACATTGCCTTAAAATTTTGGCTACGTCTCGCTTGAGACTTGGCCAATAAAATCTACCCTCTACTGGGGCGATAGTCTAATCTCAACCATAATAGCCAGCAATACCCCTAGCATGAAGCTCCCATACAAGGAAATCGCAGAGGGAAGTGTGGGGAATATAAAGTTGGTCTCCTTTAAAAAGGAAGCCATCTTTGAGCACGAACTCACCCGAACTATGCTAGTCACCTAAGAGTGACACATATGTTTTCCCAAAATGTGGACACATGGGATACTTGTCTTTCAATTCCTCAAACTCGACAACCTCTACACTTAAGGAGTTGAGTAATGTCACTCTCCTGCTAAAGGCATCAGCTAGTTTGTTCTCAATCACGTCTTTATGTTTCAGGACAAATGAATATTCTTGAAGAAACGCTAACCACTTGGTATGTCTTGGGTTGAGCTTCTTTTGGGAATTTAATACCTCAAAGCCTCATGATCAGAAAATCAGACAAATTCTCGCGGTAGAAAATAATGACACCAATGACGTAGCGACTACACTACCGCATAAAATTCTTTGTTTTGCCTCATTCAGTTTTTCACTGAAATAGGTAATTGGATGACCCTCTTGGCTTAGTACTCATCCTATACCTACGCCTGAAGCATCACACGCTACTTCAAATGCTTTAGAAAAATTTGGAAGACGCATGACGGGAGCCTCTATTATCTTCCGGTTAATATCTTTGAATGCCTTAGCTGCGACCTTAGACCATATGAACTCTCCCTTTTTAATGCAATTAGTAATGGGAGCCATAATAGTACTAAATCATCGAATGAACAAATGATAAAATGTGGCTAAGCCATGAAAGCTTCTCGCATGATGTATGTTCTACGGTTCAGGCCAATCAACTATAGCCTTGACTTTTTTTCGGATCTGCTGGCATCCCTACAGACGACTCTATGAACCCTAAGAAAACCCCGTATCAAACATGAACAAACATTTCTTAAGGTTCACACATAACCTTTCCATCCTAAGGACACTATAGACCTTCCTCAAGTGGTCGAGATGCGGCTCTTTAGTGATACTATATATGAGTATGTCATTAAAATAAACTACTAAGAACTTCCTCATTAAGGATCTCAAAACCTGGGTTATCACACGCATAGAAGTATTGAGTGCATTAGTCAAGCCAAAGGGCATGACCAACGACTCATACAACCCATCCTTCGTCTTGAAAGCTGTCTTCCACTCAACTCCTGGGCGTATGCGTATCTGGTGATACTTGCTCTTGAGGTCTATCTTGAAAAAAATGGTGGACCTAGCCATCATGTCTAACATATCATCAAGCCTTGGTATCGGAAACTGATACTTGATCATGATCTTATTAATGGCCTTACTGTCCACACATATCTGTCACATACTATCTTTCTTAGGCGTTAATAGTGCTGGTACAACACACAGACTCATGCTCTCCTAGATGAAACCCTTTTGCAGGAGCTCATCTACCTATATTTTCAACTCTGCATGCTCTACAGGGTTCATCCTGTAATGAGGAACGTTTGGTAAAGTAGACCCCTGGATGAGATCAATGGTATGCTGGATGTCCCGCATAGGTGGAAGTTCATCCGATAAATCCGTACGAAATACATTATTGTACCCTAGAACCAAGGTCACCTCAGGGGGTAACTCTACATGAACCTTGGGTGTAGCTTCTCTAGCAATTAGGGCATACATCGTCGAATCATCCTCAGTCTCTATCTCGAACTCTTTTGCATTTATGATATGTAGAGACTTCGGATTGGATTTCCTCTCTTCTTTATTTGACTCACTCTTTTACACATCCCCAGCCTTGTCTGTGGGGCTCTTAGGTGGTAACAGATTAATTTTGATTTTCTTGCCCTTATGCGTGAATGTACACACATTTGAGCAACAAAAAATTGTGACATATCTATCATATAATCACGGCTTCCCGAGAATGATGTGGCTTACATTCATAGGCAACACATCACACCACAACATGTCTTTATATGAACCAATCTAGATAGGGACTAAACACTATTAGGACACAGGTATAGAAGACATGTCAACCCAAGAAACCTTGTAGGGTTGAGGGTGTGGGATGGGCTTCAAACCTGAATGAGTGACTGTGCTAGCTGAGACCACGTTGGTGCAACTACTACTATCCCCGATGACTTTGCAATTTTTATCACCACTCTTGATAAACGTGTAGAAAATTATGCTTCTATGTCAAGCATCACTCTCCTTGGCCTGTGCTAAAGCACATTTAACTATGGCTAGTAGTGCAGCATCTGGTTCTTCTTCTTAACAATCACTAGCACCAATCTCTGGGTGATATTCCTCAACTTCATAATCACCATTGTCATCCACATTTACATTTGACTCGTATATGACTAGGCTTTCCCGCGAGTCTTTGCCATGCATTGGTATGCAAAATGACCCATACCTCTGCACGCATAACATCTCAATTGACTACCACTACTAGGATTGGCACCAAGGACACCTTTGCCCATCCTTAGGTTTAGGCGGTGCACTAGCCTGCGCCCTAGGCTAACTTCCAACGTTAGGTTTGATTCCCTGAAAACCAGATCTAACATTAGAGTCTCGAGACTCAAAGTGTTACGTGACAGGAGACTTTAGGTAATGCTCTAACTCCTGTACAACTTGGTATGCCTAATCCAAGTCACCCACTACATGGGTCATAATCTCACATTGCAGATCTATGTGAAGACCCACATTAAATTTTGGGATGTAATCTGCAACCGACATAGATCCTTAGTGTAATGCTTGCCATTGATATAGGAGCTTTTGACGGTAAGAGAGAGGAAGATATTTTTCCTTTAATAGCTCTATCTCTACCCAATGCGTGACTGGGACAGTTGATCTCTCGATTTTACGCTCTGTATTTGTCCAAAACAATTTAGCTTGACCCACAAGCTTTAACTCTGCAAACCGCACTTGTTGGTTCTCAGACATCTCATACCATTCGAAATAATGGTCCATGTCTGCTAACCAATCAAGGAATGTCTTTGGGTCAAGGCGCCTATCAAAACTAGGAGCATCTACTTTAGCACTCTTTAGGATTCTCTCATCGACATCATAAACGGTCTTGATACTCGACTGCAGATTTCGTGCCCCTCCACAGCCTACCCCTTGGCTACGTGCTCCATGACCTCTACCACGATTTCCTGAAAACTTAAGAATCTAGAGAATGTTTTTCTGTATTTCTTCAACCCAAGGGTGGGTTTAAATAACCACTCTGCAAGACTATACTTGGAAGCTTATTTAGAGCTTCTCTATACATAGTATATTACAACTAATAATTTATATACACAATATTCTCACACCCATATACATAATATTCTCACACCCCCCTCAAACTGATGTGGGATAATGAACCAACATCGTTTTCCACGAAGACACCTATGACAGGATGAGGTCATAGTTTTGGTAAATAAATCAGCGAGTTGTAGCTCTGATGTCACATGAGGAAGAGAAATGATTCCAGTTGTGTATTTTTCTCTCACAAAGTGGCAATCAACTTCAATGTATTTAGTGCGCTCGTGAAATACTAGATTGGAAGCCAACTGAATCGCACTGAGATTGTCATTGTATAATGGAGTTGGCAAAGACAAATGAATCTCAAGATCTGTCAACAATTTCCAGAACCAAGTAATTTCACTACATGCCTCTGCCATTGTACGGTATTCGGCTTCTGTGCTAGATCTAAATACCGTGGTTTGCTTCTTACACTTCCAGCTAACCAATGATTGTCCCAAGAGAACACAATAACCAGTGGTGGATCGTCGTGAAAGGGGACAACCTGCCCTGTCCGCATCAGAGTAAGCAGATAATTGTAGAGCGTGCGATGATGGAAAGAGAAGTGCCTGATTGAGGGTACCTCGAAGGTATCAAATAATACGATGAACTTCCGACATATGCAATGTGCAAGATGCTTCGACAAACTGGCTAACAACATGAACTGCATATGAGATATTAAGACGAGACATAGTGAGATAAACTAATCTCCCCACCAGTTGTCTATAGGATGTAACATCTGAGAGAAGGTCTCCATCATCTTTCCCATACTTGCCTTTTAATTCTAGAGGAGTCTCATGGGTCTTGTTATCTGTAAGGTTTGCAAACTTGATCAAATCATAGGTATACTTCCTTTGACTCATAAGAAAACCTTGAGTATTATGAGAAATTTTAAGACCCAAAAAATATGTTAATGGCCCCATATCCTTCATATGAAATGAGAAGTGAAGTAAGGATTTGAAATCGACAATTCCTTGAGCATCACTTCCTGTGATGAGAATATCATCAACATAGACCAATAAAGCAACAAGACCTGAATTAGACTTGAGAATAAACAGTGATGAATCATATTGGCTTTGAGAATAGCTTGTTGTGGTTAACACCCCATGGAATTTGTCAAACCATGCTCTCGGTGCTTGCTTGAGTCCATATAAAGCTTTAGGTAGCTTGCAAACTAAGTGTGGATCCTTGGACTTACAACCGGGAGGTTACTTTAAGTAAACTTCTTCTTTGAGATTCCCATGGAGGAAAGCATTTTTGACATCGAGTTGACTGAGTTGCCAGCCTTTAGAAGAACTTATAGTGATCAAGGAATGGACTGTTTTCATTTTTCCCACTGGAGCAAATGTCTCATCATAAGTAACTCCATACTCTTGTTTATAGCCCTGGGCCACTAATCGAGCTTTGTATCGATCTAAACTCTCATCAGATTTTAATTTCATAGTATATGCCCATTTGCTGCCTATCACTTGCTTCCCCTCAAGTAACGGAACCAGCGTCCAAGTAGCATTTTTCTCGAGTGCCTGAATCTCATCATTCATGGCCTTTACCCAACACGGTTGTGTATATGCCTGAGAATAAGTAGGTACATCCAAAGAATCTAATCTAGAAAACAAGGCTTGATGAGAGGCAAAAGGATTTAATCGACAAGGAGGAACAGATGGACGACTGGAACGACGTAATTGGATCGCAGTGGAAAGTGGGACAATTACCTGTGCTGTAGGAGAAGAGGACACTTGATCGGAAGCAGGAGTAGCTGAGGGAGAGGACCCAAGAGAGATAGGCTTCACGTGGCGTTGGTAGACCTGTAAAGGAGTGAGAGAGGGAGACAATGATTTTCTTCAAATGAGGACATAAGAGAAATGGAAGATGGAACAACGGTAACTAAAGGAGATGCATGGACAACTTTATAGCATAGTAAATTTTCAAAAAATGTGACATGTCTAGACACATGAACACGATGAGCACATGGATCATAATAATGATACCCTTTATGATGCTCCCTATATCCAAGAAATATACATTTAGCTATCGTGGGACTAAGTTTATCCCGTTCTCGTTCTGGAAGATGAACAAAAGCAATGCATCCAAACACTCTTAACCGACTATAATCTGGATCTTTATCATGAAGGAAGAATGTGGGAGTTTTCCTGTTGGCTAAAACACTTGAAGGTAATCGATTGATCAAATACACAACTGTTGATTTTTCTTCAGCCCAAAGAAATTTTGGAACACGTGCATATTCCATCATAGTGATTACTACCTCACTAATGTTCTGATTCTTTCATTTTGCTACTCCATTCTGCTCCAGTGTGTGAGGACACGTTCGCTGATGTATAGTACCATTTTGAACTTGGAAAAGTCTCAAACTCCGAAGACATATTCTCCCCTAAAGTCAGACTGTAGAATTTTAATTTTCTTTGCAAATTGGGTCTCTACATATGAGAAAAATTGTCTGTAACATAAGAATGCTTCAGACTTGTGCTTTATGAAATAAATCTAAGTGTGTCTTGAAAAGTCATCCACAAAGATGATATAATACAACGAACCACCAGGTGCCATGATGGGAGATGGACCCCGAACATCAGTATGAACGAGATCAAACGAATTCTGAGTACGAGAGTTACTCAATGAAATTGTCAATGCAGTAGATTTATACACTTTGCAACTAACACAGTTCATATCAATGGAAATGAGACTAGTATTGATTTCATCATTTAAATGACCAGATCTAAATAAGAAAAGCATGTTTTTAGAATTTGGATGCCCTAAATGACTATGCCAAAGTTTTCAACATTTATTAGCAAAAGAAATATCATGCGAAGATGGAAGAAAGAAACAACGCGATGAGACAACTGTGGGATCGAATTCCAAAGTAAATAGCCTTCCTCTCTTATCACCCTTCTCAATTAGCTTCCCTGTTTCCAGATCCTGTATGAAACAACCAGACCGAGAAAATAAAACCAAACAGTTATTTTCCACTAGTTGAGCAACCGAAACCAAGTTTGCGGATAATTTAGGAACATAAAATACTTTGCAAAGGAAGAAATTGCGAGATGATGAAGGGAGACTTTCAAGGACCTGATATGAGAGATAGGTAAATGGTTCCCATCTGCAGTGTAGATGGAACCCATTCCTCATAAGCGACACAATCAATTAGAAAAAAAGGGTCCCCGGTCATATGATTAGATGCTCCTGAGTCAATATACCAAGGATTTATAAGATCAATATTACCTATCGAACCTGAAGAACCCATCGCTTGAAGGATTTTCTGAATTTGTTCTATGGAAAGCAGATTAGGCTGTACTGATGGGGCCATAGATTATTAGTCAGACTTCTCAGCAGAGGGAGCTAGAAATGCACGTCCACGTCACTGGTAGTGAGGAGGTAGGGGAGGGTGAGTTGAGCAATTAGCTATATCATGTCCTTCTTGTTTGCAGTATTGACAAAAAAGACTATTGGGTCCAGAAGATTTTAGATTTGCTTTCTTGTTGGGACAACGAATAGCCACATAACCAAAACCATTACACTCAAAACATTTAACTTTCGACATGTCTCCTGACTTTCCTGAAAAATTGCGAGTAATGAAGGCAGCATCAGGAAAAACCTCTGTCATAGAAGCAAGGGTTTTCAAACGTGTCTCTTCTGCCATCAAATCAGATAGAGCCACCTCAAGGGATGGAAGTTGAGGCCGGTTCATCAGAGCGGCTCGGGTTGATTCAAACTCTGGATGGAGTTTATATAGAAATTGCATCAATTTACTTGTGTTGCGAAGTATTTTCTCACATTTCTTACCTGTTCCTCGACTATTCCCCTTTCTTGAGACTGTTCATCCCCTCTGATGTTGGAGATTTCTCTTGGAGACGCTTCTATATGATCTATACGGGTATTCATGTTCCTAGATTGTGCCTCAATGACGGTCAAACGTTGGTTGATTGTGTTCATCATCTTAGTCAACTACTCCATGTTCAAGATTGGGTGTAGACCAAACCCTCTACCAGTCAGAGTGGGCATACACTATAAGACTCAACTTAGGTTTCCTAAAACACGACTTCAAGACTGTTTTGACACAAGACTGTGGACACCGATGATCCTAACCTTTAGACTTCATTCAAATGTGGAAATTTTCATATTTAGACTTTTAGTATGATGTAATTATGAAAATTTTATATGTAGATCTATATGCTATGCATGAAATCCTAGAAAAATAAAAATATAGACCCTTGATAACTTGATTTAAGACGACCCAATGCAAGAACCTGGCTCTGATACCAAAATTGGTGTAGGACGGCCTAATCTAACCCTAAATGAATGTGGTTAAAAGGGGCAAATTTATGCTAGCATTAACAATAAAAATTCAGATTTATACATCATAAAACAAGAAGGAAATAAGGAGAATGCAACAATGATCATGGTCATCCATCACAAACATTTTGTGTTGAACCTTAAAATATGAATTTACTTGGATCTGGTGAAAGACAAGACTTTCAAGTTATAATAGGTCCGTCTAACGATCCAAGTGGATTTTCTAATCCATGAATTAAGAATTTTTTGGATTAGGAAATCTGAAAATTTCAAAAAAATTGATGGTTCTTCAAATCTAAGGCCTTGGATGATGGGATTTGATGAAGATCAAAATATGTAAATGTGGGGTTGAAAATCTTCCGAGATCTAATGATTTGGATTGAAAAGAAAAATGATCGGCTTCTAAATCTAGAGAATTTATAAGAAAATGAAGAAAAGATGTCTAAAGAAGAGAGTACATTGAGAAAAGAAAGAGGGACAGAAGGAGAAGATGAGAAATCACTTCCTTAGGCCTCACGCCCTCTTCCAATCACTTGAAGTCGAAGATGAATCGTCTGGTCTTGAAGAAGAAAAAGTTCTCTTTCTTTTCATAAACATAATATAGCATTCTTAGGTTTGGGGAAAAACATCCTTATAAATTCGTAACTTCATTAAATGACCAAAATACCCCTACTAAAAAAAGTTTAAAAAAAAAAGAAATTTGCACAAAAAATTGTTTAGCAATCTCAAAACTCAAATAAAGAAAATGTTCATAAAATAAATTTAAATCCAAGATGCCTAATGGGCCCCAATGATAGTGTAATGAAAGTGGGTCTCAACAAGCCAACGGTCCATTCACACCATCGTCACAATCCAATGGTCCAAATATCTCCAAGCAACTTACACATGTCACGAACACGTGTAAGGTCTTAAACCTCTAGAGACCCGACCTCTACCTGTCATCTGACCACATTGACACGGGTAACGCACGCCTCCTGCATAGATATACTTTGAACGGTCTAGTGTCCGCATTAGGAATGGTTTCCAGAATAATGTTACATTCGATTATCTAGCTATTAGTGGTACTTGTACATTATAAAAATTTTTATGTTACACTAGATTAAATCATCTAATTAGTTGATGTGATTCGGGTGGTCTTGGGGGATGTAGATGACGACTTCTCTTTTTAGTGGCTTTAGTACAATAGTACATGGGTTTTTTTTTTGTGATATAATCTATCAAATATCATGTGGAAGATTTCTAATGATGCAAATTGTTTACATAATTTGGTCCAATTTGAATGGTCCATTATTGATATGAGTCGGTTCATTTTATTAAATTCAAGCCATTCCCATGGTTGGCTATCCAAATTGCCAATATGATTGCGTTCTTTTACAATAATCCAAATCGTTTATAGGATTTAGCGATTGGGAAACTGATTGATATTTTAAGGCCTATATTTAACAATCCAAGAAAATATTTTGTCGCGCCCCAAACTCGGAAACCGGGCTCACAAAATTTTCGATCGCTGAATCCGACACCGACAGCCTCCACAGTACCCCATTATCGGCTCTTGACACCCATACACCAGGTTCCGATCTTGGGATCCTACAAGGAAGATTTCCATAACATAAGTCTGTTTCATAATCAGCATAACCAAGATCATAATCATAGAAAATAACTATAGGAACACCATTACAAAATCCACTAGGAATAAAAACTTTTACAGTACAAGGCGGAAAGGGGAAGATACAATGACTATAACAAAACTTCAAAAGAAAGCTCCGCGGCACGCTTCTGCTCCTGCTACGGCCTAGAATCACCTGCACGCATCAATCGTGCATAAGCTTATAGAAAGTTTAGAGGGTGGTCTAAGTGTGTGCGGGACACGCCAAGTATGCAATATCAAAGTATGCGAAAAATGCTGGCAAGACCATGAATACCAACAGCCGTAACAAGGCTATGCAATGCCATACAGAAGTGCCATCAGCCATCCCAAGGCTAGGCAATGTAGGGCCTATATGCAATCATGCCAGTCCTCACATCAAGTCCACATATCAGTACAGTTCCTCTCTAGAAAATCGTCGGGGTCAAATATACTCCACACTGACTGTCGCCTTCCTAGCCGCGCAGCCCAGTGAGCATAAGAGACCTCACTACCCACCTGTGGTCAGCCAACACCTACAAGGCTCATCAGTAGCGAAATCATTTGCAAGCTAGTCAAACTCAGCCTAACCTATAGCCCCCTCACTTGGGCGGATAAGGCCACACCCCCTTCCAACCGACTATGATACAGTGGGAGATGCGGCCTAATGGTAACGGCACCGGCGCTCATGTTTCTACTCGATCTTAACGTTGGAGCATCTCCTAGTACCATGAAGGTTCTGAGACTTTCACCCATGTTTCGAACAAGAAACAAATGCATTCGATTTGGGGAAAGTTGTCTTATTCGAACATAATAAAGAGAGTATATGAAAAACAATTGTCGTATTATTAATACTAAGTTCATTTACATCCTTAAGTATCCCTTGATTCTAAGATAGATCATTTGATATACATAAATTGAAATTAAAAAAGTTTAAATGTCGAATCTCAAATTCGGCAGCATTTCGACAATCGCTTCGGTCATCTCCTTAAGAGGAATGTTGTGCCAATTTGATCATTTAACTTCTCCCCTTTTGAGCTCATCCCTTGCGTAAAAGGAGAACTTGGAGCAATGAAGATCGAACTGGACGATTTCGGCAGTATTTTGACCCTTTTTATAATTGGCCATATGATAACCTGGTTGTGCGACCCGCAAAACCAATCTCTGACTTCCCCCTCTCACCTTCAGTCTTTCTTCAGAGCTCTGCTCCTCTTTCAAAATTCTTCTCTCCCTCAAATGAGAGGAGGGATATTTATAGGCCTCCACACGTGCAAACCCTCGATTATTGTGCCATGGGGCTCACTTTGCATCAAATCTTACCGTCCATAATAATTGTTATCTGATCTTGGTTGCGCGACCCGCATAACGGGGAAGTTAGTTCTTTGACCCGCGCAATGGAGGAAATCTGTTGTGCGACCCATGCAACCAATTTATTGGTTGTGCGATTCTCGCAACAATCTAACCAAGACACTTGATCTTCTCCTTTCTTTCTCATTTCTTCACTTCATTTCTGATTTTCTACCCCTTTTATTATCTCTTCATTATTTTATGCTCCAACAGATGCCCCCTTGATCCGTTCTTTATTCTTTTGATCAAAGGATTAAGATCAATTTTCTCAAATTTCCGACCTTCCTGAAGTCGTTGCGCGGGGCGCCCGAGTACTATATTCAGCCTTTTTTCTTATAAATAACTGGTCTCAGTTCATTCTCTCACTTCCCATTTCCTGCAGCAAAGCTCTGCTTCGCTATTTCTTCCCCATGCAACGACATCTGGTTGCGTGACCCACGCAACAGATATCCTGTTTGCACAAGGTATAAACCCATTGCGCGAGTCCGCGCAACGAACTTTGGTTGCGCGACCCGCGCAACTGACCTTCCTGAAGTCGCTGCGCGACCCGTGCAACAAGCACCCGAGTACTGTATTCGGCCTTTTTTCTTATAAATAACTGGTATCAGTTCATTCTCTCACTTCCCATTTTTTGCAATGAAGCTCTGCTTTGCTATTTCTTCCCCACGCAATAACATATGGTTGCGCGACCCACACAACAGATATCCTGTTTGCACAAGGTATAAACCCATTGCGTGAGTCCGCACAACGAACTTTGGTTACGCGACCAACACAACTGACCCTTTGGCCATTTTTCCAAACTTAGCCAATTTTCTCCATCATGCATCGCTCTCAAGCCCCTTTTTCAAAAAGAAAGCCACCCATCCTCTTCGACATTCGAACAACCTTTTCACCACTCCTGGAAACACGTAGAAATACACGAAGAAACTTTGGATCTACATAACCCCTTCACTGACAATCAAACTATTATTCCCATCAATTTGCAACGTCATTGGTCAATTATGCACAATGAACCTTTTGATCGTCGAAATATTTTTGTCTCCACAGACAATTGGGTCAGGAAAGAACCCAGGATCTTGATGGGATATTTGGAAGAAAATAGACCCCATCAAAGAGCAGGCAGAATTCATAAGATGAGATTTTTGCGTCCATATTATGATCCTCAACAACCCTTCCCCACTCATTATTTTGAGATAGCTCAACAACTGTTCTTCTCTGAGAGATTACTTTGGAATACGGAGAATTTCTTGGCTACAGGACTCCTGCCTCTTCGTGATTTCTATTGTGCCTGGGCAAGTGCTGTTGTTCGGAAACATACTGCCATTCTGGAGCAACTTACTCTTTCTGATGCAATCATAGCCACATCTGAACATTTTCATGCGGATACTGCTATCTTTAGATGCTTTCTCAACCATTGGTCTCCGATTGCCAATTCATTTCATCTTCCTTCGGGTGAAATGAACATTACCCTATGGTATCTACTTTGCATAGCGGGTCTTCCCATCATTGGCAACATTTTTAATGCATACGTGCCTTCTAATGGAGAACTTGCTCTAACATCTGCGGGAGGAGATACATCCAAGATTTCTAGAACCACCCTTGAACTTTTCAGTGCACTAGCCAGCTTCCCTCATCCTAATCGCATTACTTCTCTTGAATGGTTGGCTTATTTTTCTCGAAAGTTGCAGTATGTCATTCCCCTTTTGATTTCTATTTCCATAATTTTAATATTAAATGATTTTAGCCTGAACATCATATCTTCATCTTGGCAGCTTTGTAGATCATAACCATCCAGAACTCAAAGCCATTCGCAAGAACATTAAACACACTGTGGAATACAGTTCTTCTTATGAACTAGCCGCCTTCTTAGTTTATTGGTTAATCTTGGTGATATTCCCGGATTCTGATCAAATGAACAACATTAGATCTTCCTTCTTTGTGGTCGCAGGTGCAATGGCGGAAGGTCAAAAATATTCATTAGCTCCTTCAGTTTTGTTTTCCCTTTATCGCGCTTTCGGAGATGTCGTTCTTGGTCCAAAGGATCCTGTCTCTAAATCTTTTCCTATTTGTGCTTCATGGCATTTCTTCATAGGCTGGCTAGGAGTATACTTTCCTTGGACATTTGCTGATTCTGGAAGAGCATATTCAAACCCTAACCGAGTTCCTCTTCAACATTATCAATTGAGAGATATGATTAAGAAATCAAATGGATGGATCTCTAGGAAAATAGAAAGCAATGATCCCATCAACTTTCATCAATTTTCATTTTTTAGCTATCCTGAAGATGTAGAAGCTATTGATGATGATTCTATCTTATCTGGTGAACATTCTTTCCTTATTTCCATCAGATCTAGTACCCTTCCTTTGAGGGAGAGTAACGTATTCTGGCGTGAACCATATTATCCTAGTAGGTTCGCTTGCCAATTTGGATTTGAACAAACTGTACCAGAGACTTGTGATATTGTTACCAAAGCAATGAGACGTTACGGCTTTGGGCCGTATAATTGGGCCCTAATATGGAAGCAACTCTTGAATGTTCACACTGGATCACATTTCCTCATTCCTGGTTACAATTATCCAGTTAGTGCTTCTTACTGTTGGATGCGCTGGTGGGTTCATCAATATTACTTGGTAGACCATTGTTACCTAGTAAATCATGCTATATGGATCCCTCCTCACCTGAAAGATTACCAAAAGGACCAAGGTATCGGCTATTTTGAAGAAATGGATCGTGCCCCCTCTCCAGGCCAACTTTGCATAAGAATTTCTTCAGAAAACGACATTCATGGAGTAAAGCTTGCTGATGTTCTTGAAGGATGGATAGCTTTTGGTACCGCTTTAAGGGACACCCACAAAATATTCCTTTGCAAATATTACAAGATACTTCTCCTTTACCATCAGAAAGGCGCAAAGCGGAAGGACATCGTTGCCCATCTCAAAAAGATAAACATATTGTTATTGAAGACTCTCCTCTTCAGAAGAATAAACATATTTTGAGACATCTGACTTAGTACAGAAGATTTTGAGTATCAAACATTTTGACCAGACTTAATGCAATCACAATCTATATTGCAAGTTCATTTGTTTTTTTTTTTTTTAACATGAAATTTTCATGATTTTGTTATTATATCAAACAATCAGCATACTCGGAAACATTTCATATAGTCATGTATTCTTACAGTATTTCAACATTACAAAATTTCTATATATTTCTTTTAGAACATGCAACCTCTTTTGAAAGTATCACAATATTTTGAGACAGTTTGTTCTTTTCACAAATTTTCAAGTCATGATTTTTTGTAAGCATATTTATTTACCCACATATGAAATATTCTGAAAGCATTGTGAGATATCTTAATATTTAATGAAGCATAACAAATAAAAAAAATCAACATATTACGATCGTTAGTATGGAATTTCCTATGTGATTTTGATTTTGATAGGTGGTACTAAATTTCAATTTAGTTAGATGATCACACACAGTTATCCTCTTAAGCAGTGGATTCACGTAGTTTTTAGACTCTTAAGTAGTGGAGTCGGGTTTCGCGTGATGGTCTCTGTAACTCTTAGGAGTTCAATTCACGCAGTTTTTATACTCTTGAGTAGTGGAGTCGGATTTCACGTGATGGTCTCTGTAACTCTTAGGAGTTCAATTTACGCAGTTTTTAGACTCTTGAGTAGTGGAGTCGGGTTTCACGTAATGGTCTTTGTAACTCTTAGGAGTTCACTGGACTTCTCACAGCCTGATGAGTTCACAAACCGTGATCCATCAGAGGGGCCTAGTGAAGCTACCGGGGCCATGAACTTGGTTAGATTTATGCACAGGGTTGGCCATAGTAACTCTCTAAAGTTCACGGGGCTGGCAAGTCAACCTTTGGGGTGCCAAATCTAGGGCCGTTAGTCCATCAATGAGTAGGTTTAGGCCCTTCCTCATAAGTTAGTACTGAAATCAAGCCAGAGATCTGAGGGGCCTTATACATGGTTGGCTTATCTATGGACATGGCCAAAGAGCTCATACTGCAGCTCGCGTTTTCTTCGCCTGCAAGGTCAGACCCATTCACGAGAAGGCATTTTCATCTGTTCCCTGTGACGCTGTCAAAAAGCTATACAGACGGTATTGGTCTCATGTGTGACTGGCTGTTGGGGACTTTTTGGCCTTTTAGGGCTTTTAGTCGCTAGCTCAATCCGTTGCCCGCATGGGTATGCATATGATGACCGTCAAGGGCTTTTTAAGGCCATTGGCTTCTCACTACTGTCCGAATAATGATGGTGATAAGCCTTATGCGTAGTTGGCCATATAGGGCTTGGCTAGGCTGCCTTAAAAGATAATAGTATGTGGTCATCGTTGTCGTGAGAATAAGACTGAGATTGATACGTCACTACTTCTGCTAATATCTTCAACGATATTCATATATGTTTTTCACAATATATCAGCTTGGTGACGATACCAATTTCAACAAAATTTTGTAGAGAGCTCGCTTGATGATGATAATGATTTTCACTTTCCTTTTGTAACACTTGTTGGTACATAGTCTTGATGCGCTCGCAAATTTCTTCTTTATTCATTCATCTGACAGTACATAGCCATGGTCTTGCTTATTCTTGCCCCCTTTTGATACAAAATCATTATTCTGATAATATTCTAGATCAAAATCAGCAGTATCCTCAGGGACGATATCTTTTGATGAAGCGAGCATTGACCGGTATACTGATACCTTGTCCATCTTGATCTACGATTCTGTACACTCCATTGGAGTATACTTCTTTTATTATATATGGCCTATCCCATTTGGGCTCGAATTTGCCCCCTGTTCTGTGGGTGATCACTATAGGTCTTTTCAACATTAGTATTGTATCCCCTTTTTTGAAAGAGCGATACTTGACATTCATGACACCGCTTGGCATAATCTATCGTATCTTTGAACATGGTAGGCCAATAATACCTCATTCGATGTATTCGATGGAATAAATTTCGGCCAGCTTGATGTGCCCCACATTCTCTAGAGTGCGCTTCTTGCAACATCTGGCCTGCTTCCCGTTCATCTAGGCAACATAGTAGCATCCCATTGTAAGATTTTTTTTATACAGTACTTCACTACGTATGATGAATCTGCCTGATCTTTGCTTGAATTGTTTTCTCTGCGCTGAGTCTTCTAGCAAGATATCATATTTGAGATAATCTATGAAAGGTTGAAGCCAATCATCTGTCCTTACCTCCAAACATGATATAGGAAGTGTTTCAACATTTTCAACAATGGCCTCTGAAGATGGTAAAAATCCCCTTTCTTCTATAGTTACCTGGAGAGGGCTCCGATTCTGGCAGGACAGAGCTGCTGCTAGGCTGGCCAAAGCATCTGCTTTTGCATTTTCGGACCACGATACATGCTTGATTTCAACATGACAGAACTGCTCTAATAACTGTTGTGCTTTTCGATAGTATGGCAAGAGCTCTTGTTTTCTTATCTCAAATTCAGTCATCAATTGATTTATAATCAATTTAGAATTCTCGAAGATATGCAGTGTTTTTATCTTCATTTCCTGAGCAATTTCCATCCGATGATGAGAGCTTTATATTCGGCTTCATTATTTGTACATGTAGTTCCCAATGTGAAAGAATAAGGTAACAAATCACCCTAAGGTGTGATGAAAAGAACTCCTGCCCCCACTCCTGAGGCTCGAGAAGCACCATTGAAATACATTTCCCAAGGGCTTTGCGACTCGGCCAACATAACCTGTTCATCGGGAAAATCATCACTAATGGTCTCGCACTCTGCTACAAGGTGTGTTGCAAGGAAGTCCGCCACTGCTTGCCCCTTTACTGCTTTTGCTGGCTCATATGTAATATCATATTCCAAAAGTAGCAGCATCCACTTGGCCAATCTCCCAGATAACATCGGTCTTGACATCAAAAACTTTATTGGATCTACTCTTAATATCAAAGTTATGTCATGAGAGAGACAATAATGTCTTAATTTCTGCACTACGAATATCAGCGCCAAACATTCTTTTTCGATTGGAGAGTAATTGCATTCCACGCCCATCAGAGTCCTGCTTAAATAATAAAGGGGGGTCTCTTTCCCGGATTCATTCACCTATGTTAACAAAGCTCTTAAAGAATTCTCAGCTGCAAATATGTACAAAATAAGCGGCTTCCCTTTTATTGGAGTTGTCAATACCGGCGACTGTTTCAACAATTCCTTTATCAAATCGAACGCGTTTTGACAGGCCTGGTCCCATACAAACTCTGCATCTTTCTTCATCAGATGAGAAAATGACTGACATCTCCATGCTAAATTTGAAATGAAACAACGATGTACGCCAGCTTTCCTCGCAAACTTTTCAATTCTTTTAATGTCTTTGGTGGTGACATATTTTGAATGGCTTTAACTTTCCCTGGATCGATCTCAATGCCCTTATGCCTGATAACAAAACCGAGGAATTTACCCAAAGACACCCCAAATGCACATTTAGTTGGATTCATCTTCAGCTGTTTCTTTCTGAGTCAACGGAAAAATGATGCTAAATGTTCATGATGCTCCTGATGATCTCCTAACCCGACCACCAAGTCATCAACATAACATTCAACATGTTTGTGCATCATGCCTTGGAAAATATTCTGCGTTGCCCTCTGATATGTCGCCCTAGCATTTTTGAGACCAAATGACATAACTTTATAACAATAAATCCCTAGTGAAGTTCTAAATGTTGTTGCTTCTTCATCTTCAGGTGTCATTCTAATTTGATTATACCCTGCATAGCCATCCATGAAGGACATGATAGCATATTGGGTCGTAATGTCAATCAGTAATTCGGTTATCGGGAGAGGAAAATCATCTTTCGGACAGGCTTTATTCAGATCTCTGAAGTCAATGCACACCTTAACTTGCCCTTTTTCTTTTTCACTGGGACAATGTTTGATATCTATTTGGAATACTTGATCTCCCTGATAAACCTGACCTTTATCATCTTGTTCACTTCTTCTTCTATCAGGGGAACTAAGTTCGGATGAAATCGCCTTTGCGCTTATTTAACTGGCCTTTTTTCCTTAGAAATATTTAATCGGTGCATTGCTACTGAAGGTTTCAAACCTGGCATCTCCGCATATGTCCAGGTGAAGATGTCTCTATTTTCTTTGAGAAGTCGAACGTATTTCTTAGCCTCCTGTTCAGAAAGACCGGCGCTGACGAATGTGTTCCTAGGTTCTTCCTCTGTGCCCAAGTTTACTTCTCGCAAACTGTCTATTGTTGGCTGCCCCCTGTCTCCCATTTGCTTTGGAGCCATTTCAGGATGCTCGACTATTTTAGGATCTTCTTCTGATAACTACTCAGTTGTAACCATGTTCATCGATGATTCTGCCCCCAATCCTTGAAATTTTCTTCGCTTTTTCTGACCAACCCAAATAGGAGTTTGAATTCCTCTCCCATAATTCAAGCCGGTGGGCTCTTTGTAATCAAAACCCACATTTCTTATGATTTTCTTGCTTGTCGGGCTATATTTTTTAAGATCTTGCAGTGTCAGCTTATCGCAATACACATTATTCTTGACATCTTCCCGTCTTTGCTTCCGCTAGGACGTAAAATTCTATCGGTTCCGGGTATTTTACGCTAGCCCTTACCTAAAATCTTCCCTAAATAGCCGAAAATGGCTTATTATCTTTCAACATATGGCAATGGCACTGTATAATTGGACTGTAAAATTTTCAACTATTCAGGTGATAACAGGGTCAGTGGCGGTTGTCTCAAATGTTTCGGCACAAAATATAATTTCTTCTTTACTTTTGCAGTGCTGGATGATTCTGCCTTTTCTGTTTCTTCTTTCGTCACCTTTACTTGAATGTCCTTTAAGACTTTTTTTAATCATTCTTTCTTTCTTCTTTAGCGAACCCCTTATAATAACTAGCATCTGCAAAGAAGGCCTCAGCTTCTGTATGAGGCTTCGCATCAGCCATTACTTTATACTGTATCCCATCTTTACAGTATTTGAAGCATTGATGCAAAGTAGATTGTACAATGCCGTACTGATGTATCCATGGCCTTCCTAAGAGAAGATTGTATGTCGTTACTGTGTTTATAATATGGCACACAACATCAGTATTTAACTTTTCTATTTCCAACGTCACTGTAATTTTTTCGAGTGCACGTTGCCCATCTTGATTGAAGCCCTGTATCATCATTCCATTAGGGCGTAGATCAGAACGACAATAACCTAGTTTACTCAACATCGCAAGTGGTAAGAGGTTCACCGCAGACCCATTATCTATCATAATCCGTTTAACCTTTTTTCGACAGATATGGCCTTCTATCATTAACGGCCTGTATGTCCTGGATCACATATCAGATCATCATCGGAGAAGGAAAAGACTAGCAGATTGTCTTCTTGCTCTTCATATTCTTTGTGTTCCATCTCTGCCAGCAAGGTTTCTCTAACATTTTGATTAGATAACGCTTGAACCAAACTCTGCCAAAATTCCTCTGACAACTTAAGCCCGTCATTGACGCTTAATCGAGCCGGTTTGCTCTTCAAATGACTTACTACATCGTAGGTCACTTTTGTTGTCTCATTCTTCTCTTCTTTCTTATCATCGTCATTTTGTCTTTCAACTTCTTTTCTTATAATTCCTGTTTTCTGCTTCGTAGGACTTGTTATCTTCCTTCTGGATCGTAATGTAATCATCGCTACCTTTTTTTTGTCTTACAGTCCTCTTTCTCTTTCATTCCTTGGGCTTTTTCCCGAATTGTGAGCATATTTACCGTCACCATTGTGCCCCTTTCATTTTCTTTTCCAATCACTATTTCACTTCTGTCTATCATCCGTTGTATTATACATTTCAACGTATAACAATTTTCCGTCAGATGTCCCACCAAGAGATGATAGCGGCAAAAATCTCTCTCTCTTGTTCTTGTCACATCTTTAGGGTGTTTGGATTCTGGTAATTCTATCGTACCGGCTTTTAGCAATTGGCTCATCATAGGAACAACATCTTCCCTATTGAACGCAAACCCTTCTTGAGAATTGAGCATTTTGGGCATTTTTCCACTGTATCTGTTTCTTGGTTGATTCAATTCTTCTTTCCGTCCCAGCCTTTGATCTCTCGAGTCTCTTGTATCTTTGCTTCTCTTTTCACGATCGACGGTATTTGCGACCATCCTGCTAGGTGCTCTCCTGACTCTCTTATAATGAAACGCTGGCATCTTCCGAGTCATCAACTCTAAAGCATGAGCCTTAGTGGTTAAGTTACAGAAAGTTCTGATATCGGCGTTGGTAAGTCCAAACGCGATTCCCGTCTCTATGGAGTTCAGACACATTTTGATCTATTCCTTTTCTTCTGGCAGCTGCCTTGTAACGTCTCGAAAGAAATCCGTACAAAGACCCGAGTACCACCTCGGGCAGAAATCGCTAAGGACCAAATCCTTTAGAAATTAAGCGAGACTTAACTGTGCTAAACTAGATTACCTATGAAATTAGCACTAATCGCTTTAAATATGGTCTGCAAGACCCAAAACTTGTAGAATTGTTAATGCTATATTATCCTAAAATCTAGGATTAATATCTAAACCCAGTAGCTCTCGGGAGCATCTTGAAACTTTGTATTGCACCTGGACCGTACGTCGGAAGTCCGATTACCCTAAAAATGTACGGTTATGACCGCCTTGCTGGACTTAACAACCACCTCGGAAATCAAGTCCTAATAACACCTAGAAATGCATAACTTAAGCCCAGAGCAGGACATGAATATTTTTAGGAAATGAACTGAAACTTAAGTGAATTGAGTCGGTTCGCTTGCAGGACAAATCTAAGGATTCAGTCCGTCGGAATCTGACCCAATTACACCCTCGAATCATGGAAAATTTCCAACACATGTCAGTGTACTTGTGACCCTGATCGAGCAACGGTGACCGTTGAACTGAAAGTGGTCTGCCACGGGCGATTTGTAAATCCGATCAGACTGAAAACTTAGCTTGACCTGGATCCAATGTTAGGGAGCTTAAGTCCGATCGCATTCAGCAAAGAGGCCTCCAGAAGTGTTCCGTTGGATCGGAACAGACCTTATTTGGCTATAACCTAAGTATACCTTGGCCCTGGGGCCATTTCCATCAGTCCTAGGCTTATATAAAGGCCTAAACCCACCCCATTTCTATTCCATACAAATTCTCTAAAACCTTAAGAGAGAGAAGAGAAGAAAGAGAAGGAAAGAGAGAGAGTTGGAGTTTATTCCTGGCATTCTTCCCTACTGCTCCACGTGCTTCACCACCATTTTTGTATTGCTTTTCTGGCAATTCTGACTCCCTACTTGGGTAAGAAATACTAACCCTAATCTATTTTAGGGATTCTAGAGGAGTATGTGATGAAATAACTAACCTATTTCATGATATAGGTTGCCGTCGTGTCGTAGACAAACACGTAGCATTTAAACTGAGTTCGTTACGAGTCTACCAGCGAAAGTTGTGGACTATAAATGTTTAGGTTATGGTTTTCAAGGCTTTCAATGTCAATAATGGTTTATGACTGACTTGATTGCTGTCACATGTGTTTATATACGAAGTTTTCCATATATTATGTATAGATATAAACTATGTTGATTTATAATGCATTCCATGTGTTTGTTGAAATGCGTAAATGAGTATGGAATTGTGATTTATGCTTGCCATGTTTCCTGACTAAGAAGACATGATTGTTGTACGTATGGTGAACCCTTTGTAAAGGGATTTGCTATAATACCCGTTATAACTACCTTATTACATGTATTTGATATGTGTAGCCTAAGTGTTTGATAAAATGCCCGAATGTGAAAATGCTTGTTTAATTGTATGTATTAAGGGTATTGAGATGGGATTTTCAATTCCCTTAACTATGGTTATAGTATCCTTTATATAACCTATCTTACTACTATGTGTTGTACGGATGAAATGCCTGTGTATGATAGTATGTGTAGTATGTGTTTGTTAAATTGTTCAAGAAAGATTTATATCTGATTTTAGTTATCAATGCTGTTTTGGATTACTTTATGTGAATGCTATCATTTGGAGTGTGCCTGGGGCTATAATGTAGTCCAGACAACCGCTAATGATATGTGATCAGTGGCCGAACTGTTTAGCCACGACAGACATGCCCAATGAAGCCGAGTCGTACGCTGCTTGTCGGCAGTGGTTAGGTCACACGGAGTGCTTACACGCTCCATGTTGATCGGCTCGATGTATGCTTGTACCAGTCGAACTTGTCAAGTAACCCGATTGGTCCGATGTATGTTCACCATGTATGGACGCTACTATTTGAATCTAAGGAACCAAACTTACCAGTGAAAACCTGTTCAACCTTGGTACCTCGATCCGCTAAGACTTATGAGCTGGACATAGTGGTATGGGACACCGTGGTCGAGCTGTCGGCTAGTGACCAGTGAGCAACCCAGACTCGTGAGCCGAATATGGTGGTATGGGACACTGTGTTCGAGTTGTCGGCTTACACTGATCAGGTGACGAGCCATTTGTAGTGACCTTGAGCATACTCTAAGACTGTTGAGGCGACGAGTCTTTCCGTGGCAACTAGAGTTTAAACTAGGCCTACACTGATCAGGTGACGAGCCCTTTGTAGTGACCTAGAACTGCAACATCGTATGAGAACTACTAGGACTGACGACCTTAGAATGGATCCTTGTTTGAGAATTGATATGAGGGAGGTACCTTAGCTTCTCAAACACTGTTGTATGTATCAATTTAATTAAGTATTGGCTAACATGAGCATGCACCACACTGCATGTGTTTTGGCGAGGTAGAGCACTTTCGGGAGTTTGCCATATACGTCGTGAGATGAAGACACTGAGGGAGTGTAGGCGAGGGCATGCATCATTAATACATCTCATTTTTACATTAATCAGAGTACTTAGGGATGCTTTATTGTACTGCTTTATCATTATTGCTTGATTGAATTGATAATATGTTAACTTTTGCTTTATTGTTCCACTGAGTTGATCACTCACTCTCACGTTCTGGGACGCTGTTTTAAACACCAACCAGACCCCATCTTAGCTGCAGGTGATGGCGATGCCTACGAGGCGGAGCCCGACTTAGAAGACGACGAGGAGGCGTTTTCCTATATGCAGTTGTCAGGCGGATTTATGTACACCACCTTGGTTGATGGGGATCATCAGATTTCAAAGTAGATAACATTACACATTTTGTGTATTTTGGAATGCTATATGTGACTATTTGACCCGGTAACACGATCATATTCAGGAGGCTTAAAATCACTTACATGTTTTATATATACTTATCACAGTCTTCCGCTTGCATAGTTAACTGTCTCTAGAGTATGACATGTTATTTGGTATAATCTCACTCATGTTTAAGGCACTAATACAAACAACACTAATCATCATTATCTATGTTGCATAAGTGATGTGTTGGAACTCGGGAGTTGGGCTCCTGCTCGACCCCTGATTTTCAGGGTGTTACAAGTTGGTATCAGAGCATGATTTGGATTAAACTGGACCTGAATTATGGTCACATGACACCCATTGATATATTTTGACTTAGGAGGGTGCGATATAATGTAGAAACAATCGTAGGACTCCTAGTTTCGCTTATCGATAGAATCGATCGAAGTTGACCCTTGGAATCGGGGCCCGTACACATCTCAGATTATGCGTGGTGACCCCAGATCTTTGCTAGGCCGTCAATCGACGGGTTCGGACCAAAATTCTACCCATTCCACATCCAAACAACCCAAAGAGCGCTAATATACGCGAGAAAGGTGCCCGAGCCGATTCAAACCGCCGAGGGGGCCCAAATCGTATAAATCGGGAGACCCAGAGTGGACCCCACTTATTTTCGGCACCCGGGAGGGGGGTGGCCATTGCCCGACCACGGTGGCACCGCGCTAGGTCCAGCGGATCGCAGCGGCGCCGGGCGATCCAAGGTCGATCGTGCCCCGGTCGGTCCGAGCCTAGCGGGGCCGATGTCGGCCCAGCGCCCAAACACGTGTGGGGCCCACGAAAAGATGTGGGACCCCCTATATCAACCCTTTTTGGATTCATTTCCTTTATTCTCAACTCCCTAAGCTTTCCAAACTCCAAAATTTCACTTTCCCTCTCTCAAATCCTTCCTCCATTCTCCTATCTTCCTCATTTCATTCCTTCCATACACTTCTCCATTATTTTCTTCAAAACCCATCACTTGTCTCCCTCATTTCCTTTCATTTGAGTGCACAAACCCTTCTTTGTGACTCAAAAATCCCAAGTTCAACAATCCTTTCAAACCTTCCATCTTATCTCGCTCAAATGGCTCTTTTCGAGCTTGTGACAGCGATATTCTCCATTTCTACACTTCTTTGTCTTATGGGAAAGAAGAGGGCTCCTGCGAATGAAGCTGAGCCTAGTCGCCCTACCCGTTCGAGGAAGAAGGAGAGCGCTGAGGCTAGTACAAGCACCGCCCAAGAGCGGAGGTCGAAGCAGGATCTCGATCCCCGACTCCC
Source organism: Magnolia kwangsiensis (assembly GCA_037074715.1). Taxonomy (NCBI): domain Eukaryota; kingdom Viridiplantae; phylum Streptophyta; class Magnoliopsida; order Magnoliales; family Magnoliaceae; genus Magnolia; species Magnolia kwangsiensis. The sequence continues at coordinate 59,891,462 of CM073579.1, forward strand.
GCTTGAGCAAGTGCTATCGGCGGACTTTGAACACGACCGTTTTGGTGGCCGTAGAGTCGTGCTTGAGGCCCACGTAGATGAGAGGCTATTTGGACATCATCCGATGATGGACTACATGTTTGACTCCGGGTGGGGTCCCATATTCGAGGGCGAGTCTCACGTATGTGAGAATACTGTTCGTGCCTTCTACACGCATATACAAGACCCTACGCTAGAGCCTCTGCAGTTCAAGGTCCCATTTGGAAGGCGAGAAGCGACAATTGATGTGGGATTGATATCCCGGCTCATGGGAATCTCGCATGGAGAGGTGCATGCTAGCGATAAGCCTCTCAAGAATGCCCGAGAAAGGGATCGCCACACGCGCTACCTCTTCGGCCATTTAGCTCATTGGAAGGAAGGCAGAAGCCTCCCGGCATCGGATATGACAGACGATTTTTGCTTGCTTCACCACATATTCACGTACAACGTGTACCCTAGGTGGGGCAACCGCACTGAATGCACTCGACTGATGGTAGATTTCCTATATAGGGCTGGGCACGGAGACAAGCTATGTCTGCCTACGTTCACCCTATTATAGATAATCCAGACGGTGCGTTCTCCTAGGAATGATGTCTCGCTTCCATTTGGCCGACTCATATGCAAGATTGCTCGAGAGTTCGCTTATGGACTCAATATGATGACCTTGTACCGATCCACTACATTACTGAGGCTACGCTCAATAACATGGGGATTGGCCCGCGACAACGCCAAGCCCGACTTGACAAGTATGGGGACGAGACCGAGAGTGAAGGGGAAGAAGGCGTAGAAGGAGAGAGTGGGGACGAGGAAGAGGAGGCCTCGAGCTCTGATGGGGGCTCTCCTCTTGCTGCTCAGGCACATGACAGTGATCGGGCTGCCAAGGAAGCCCGCTTGGCTCAACTGGAAGAGGGCCAGGCTGCCCTGCGACAGGAGATTACGCAGATCCGAACCAAGGTGGAGGAGACTGAGGCCTTTATGAAATGAAAATTCAAGAAGGTGTCTCGCACATTGAGGGTCATCCTGTGTTGTGTACAGGACAAGAGTGCACCTCCACCGTCGCCGAACTCTAACGACTAGTACTTGTAGTCACCTTCTAGTTGTTTTGTTGTTATGTATGGCCTTGTTAGGCTCGTAATGTGGTAGATTGGTTTATAAGTTGTAATGTTTGAAATCCTGTTTATGTTAGCTCTCATGCATCTTCTGTCATGATTCATATAATACTGCGTCTCATGTATTGTGACAATTTTGGTAAATGAAATGCATGAAGTTCCTTTAAACTGTGTTAATGCTGTGATTGAGTTTGTAATTATGCTAGATCTGACCTGGGTTGCACCCTATGTTAAATATAGGGCATGCCACCTAAGGCCGCACGGAGTACAGCACGTTACACTCTTGGCGATTGATCTGACGGAGCACCTCCCCTAAGCGATAGCCATATGGACCCCAGTTCTGCCCGTCTCACACAGACACTATGCTGAATTTTCAGCCGGCCACTGGCCCTACCAATGGGCTGTCACCTACTGCACCACTTGTGGCACCACCAGTTGCACCATCGGTTCCTGAGCTGAACCATGTGTCTACCTTGACGCCTCACATATCACAGTCCGCTCTGCCTCCTGATAAGCTAGAGCAGATGATGTTGTTGATGTAGCAGCAGCAGATGCAGCAGCAGCAATTCTTGGCTACCATCGCAGGGGTCTTTGCTCATGGGCCCAAAAGGGACAATTCTTGGCTACCATCGTTGTGATTGAGTTTGTAATTATGCTGGATCTGACCTGGGTTGCACCCTATGTTAAATATAGGGCATGCCACCTAAGGCCGCACGGAGTACAGCATGTTACACTCTTGGCGATTGATCTGACGGAGCACCTCCCCTAAGCGATAGCCATATGGACCCCAGTTCTGCCCGTCTCACACAGACACTATGCCGAATTTTCAGCCGGCCACTGGCCCTACCAATGGGCTGTCACCTACTGCACCACTTGTGGCACCACCAGTTGCACCATCGGTTCCTGAGCTGAACCATGTGTCTACCTTGACGCCTCACATATCACAGTCCGCTCCGCCTCCTGATAGGCTAGAGCAGATGATGTTGTTGATGTAGCAGCAGCAGATGCAGCAGCGGCAATTCTTGGCTACCATTGCAGGGGTCTTTGCTCATGGGCCCAAAAGGGGCAATTCTTGGCTACCATCGCTGTGATTGAGTTTGTAATTATGCTGGATCTGACCTGGGTTGCACCCTATGTTAAATATAGGGCATGCCACCTAAGGCCGCACGGAGTACAGCACGTTACACTCTTGGCGATTGATCTGACGGAGCACCTCCCCTAAGCGATAGCCATATGGACCCCAGTTCTGCCCGTCTGACATAGACACTATGCCGAATTTTCAGCCGGCCACTGGCCCTACCAATGGGCCGTCACCTACTGCACCACTTGTGGCACCACCAGTTGCACCATCGGTTCCTGAGCTGAACCATGTGTCTACCTTGACGCCTCACATATCACAGTCCGCTCCGCCTCCTGATAGGCTAGAGCAGATGATATTGTTGATGTAGCAGCAGCAGATGCAGCAGCAGCAATTCTTGGCTACCATCGCAGGGGTCTTTGCTCATGGGCCCAAAAGGGGCAAATCATGGCCCAAGTACAATGGTCACCGAATTCATGCATTATGATAAACCTAATGGGCAGCCCATATGCTCAAGTACATAGGTAAGGCATATCCAAATTGGGTCAAAATGGACCTTACAATATCAACCCAAAACTAGCTAAAAATAGATGGGCATCAAGGGCTCAACCACATACACATTTCTACCCACAAGGTCTAGCATAAGGTGAAAATAGCCCATTCACAAGAACTAGGCCAAGGCTGGACATTCCAACCCAGCCCCCCCCCCCCCCCCCCAAAAAAAAAAAAAAAAAAATCTGGACTAAATTTGGTCCTCATTAATCAACTAGAAGTGGGCCTCATAAGGCACTAATTAAGCCCAAAAATCTTAGAAATGAAGGCATGGTGTATGTACACAAGTCTCTCCATCTGGTGGGCCTCACAACTTCACAACTTTCTGCTACATGCAGGAATTTTATTTTATTTTTTTCTTTCAGCCTTGTTGGACATTCAGCCCACCCAACTTCCTGGGCCTGCTGAAGTCCAGTAGATGGTAAATTTGGGAGAATATAAATTTTATAAAGATCCTTAGTTATCATAGTGGGCCCCACTAGATGGGAGGGTGAAGATACAACATATAAATCAAGTGGGTCTGTTGCTGGATTGCAAGTCCTATAGCAGCCCAAAATACTGGGCATCCCAAATGGGCTGGGCGGTCCAATGGCCTGGACGGCTGGCCCAAATCAACACTAAGGTGGGCCCCACTTGGGAACATCCCACCAGAGAGAGGACCATGTCCCAGTGGGCCACACCCAGGGAGGAACGACATGGATGAAACACATCATCAAGGCAGGCCACAAGGAGGAGGACGGCCAGCCCATTGTTGGACGTCAGCCCAGCTGGACGTCCAACAGATGGGTTGTTGTCCTAGCTCCAAAAATCCCCAAAATTTGCTAGATCAGGTGGCCCAAATGCACTAGAGGATGGTCCCAACAAGATGGGCAAAGGGGGAGGCCACAAACACATACAAATATAATTTGTCATCGATGTCGTCCCCTGGAGTTTGCAATTGGGGATAGGGTGTATCTCAAGGTCTCGCTCATGAAGGGTGTGGTTCGATTTAGAGCGAAGGACAAGCTTGCCCTAAGATTCATGGGACCTTTCGAGATCATTGGGCACGTGGGCGTAGTGGCCTACAGGCTTGCCTTACTTTTCCATGTTTCGATGTTGCGAAAGTGTGAGACATTATTCCTATGATAGATTGGCAGCCTCTTGAGGTCCGTGAGGACGCTTTTTATAATGAGCAGCTGATTCGCATCCTTGATCAGAAGGAGCAGGTTCTCCAGACCAGGGTCATTCCCCTAGTGAATGTTCAGTGGAGTCATCATTCCGAGGCAAAGGCGTCTTGGGAGCGCGAAGCAGAGATTAGGGAGCACTATCCCCATTTGTTCGATTGAGCGATTGATTGTATTATGATATGTATTGCCTTGTATTGATTGATGTATACACACACACACACACACACACACACACGTGTGTGATGATGTTTTGTTTTCTTTCTTTTTTTGTCTTGGTTGTAAATTTTAAGGACAATTTTTTTAGAGGGGGAGCTGTCAGACCCTTAACCTGGTATCCGTTCTTTCCATTAGGTCCTGTGGTCCTTCCGGTTGAATTCTGGCAACCCGCGACCTGTAGGTTGCATTTGCGATGATCCTTAAGTTTCATCCTGTAAACCTGACCCAATTCGACCCGAAACCTATGTCAATGCAACCGCATCATCGCCACGGTTCCAACGCCGCATCTCATGCGTCAATTCGAGTTATAGATCAAAAGTTGTAGGCCACGTTTCATATGGACCCTTGATCGTGCTTGTGGGACCCACCTAGTATGTGCACACCCCCCCTTAAGAGCATGACATCATCTACTCCATAATAACCTATAGCCTAGCCTAGACCCATAGCTTACATAGCCTACCTAGCTATCATGAGATTTCTCTTCTCAAAGCAATAATCACTCCCTCTCTCCCATGTGCCATCATTGTTTCTCTTCCCAAAACTCATCATGAGCTTACATCTCATCATTACTTACTGGCTACAACTCTCCATACCCCTCTCTTCTCCCTCATTCTTCACTCCCCCTCTTTGCTAGAGAGACCCTTGGACGTCCACCATTTCCAAATTTTTCCAGCCCTTCTCTCTCTCATTTCCCCTCCATCTAACCCCTAAAACACCATCTCAATCGTTGATCCATAGTCCTTAGAGCTAGAGGAGCTTGGTGGTAGGAGAAAGTAGGAGATCTCTTGAGGTGGGTGCTCATTTAGAGTAGTTTTTCAGATTTTCTTTTTTAGATCTTCTTATTTTCTTGGGAGCTTGTGAGGCCCATCAATCGATGGTGGAGGTCCCCCATGTCTCCATGGGTGTGGCCAACGGCCCACCTTGTGCATGCATGCTCCATTGATGAGGGCCATTCTCTTGAAAACAAAGCAAAAACAATGAAGGCTTTGAGGAGAATGATTCTCCTTTGCTTTTCTGTGTATTTGAGACAACCCTGAAGGGTTGAATATATAGAGTTTTACAACGAATATACAGGGCAAAATGATAAATACAAAATCTTCTACTTATACATCGTCTATCTATAGAATCGGCTATACAAGACATGTGGCCTGTCTAACATTCCCCCTCAAACTAATGCTTGTCATCGACAAGTAATAGTTTGCTAACTTGAAATGAGTGTCGTGCTGAAGTGAGGGACTTCGTGAGAATGTTGGCAATCTGATCATGGGATGGGACATGTGGTAGCGAAATGAGCTGAAACAGAAACTTCTCGGGGATGAAGTGACAGTCAACTTCTATATGCTTTGTCCATTCATGGAAAACTGGATTAGAGGCAATCTGAATGGCACTCAGATTATCTACATGGAGTGGAGTAGGATCCTTTAGATGAAAGCCCAAGTCAGAAAGAAGTACACGTAACTAGATAATCTCACTACAAGCTACTGACATTGCTCTCTACTCGGCTTCCGTGCTTGATTTAGAAACAGTGGCCTGCTTATACTTCCAAGAGATGAGAGAAGTGCCGAGAAAAACATAATAGCCAGTGGTAGATCTGCATGTGAGAGTACAATCGGCCGAGTCAGTATCTGAATAAACACAAAGGTCCAGAGGGGCCGTGGAGGAGAAGAACAGAGATCGATCCAGAGTTCCATGTAGGTACTGTAAGATGCATAATACTGCAGTCATATGAAGAGTTCGAGGAGCGGAAACAAATTGGCTGACAACTTGGACCGTGTAGGCAATATCAGGATGAGTCATTGTTAAGTAAACCAGACTCCCAACCAAACAACGGTATAATGTGGGATCCGAAAGAAGTTCACCATCATCACGGCCATATTGAACGTTAAGTTCCAAGGGAATCTGAACTGTCTTCTGATCCATTAAGGAGGCCAATGTGAGAAGATCCTTGGTATATTTATGCTGGCTAACCAGGATTCCATGTACAGAACGCAAAAATTCAAGTTTAAGAAAGTATGTCAGATGACCCAGGTCCTTCATCTTGAAGGATGACTTCAGAACTTCCTTTAATGCCGAGATGCCAGTATCATCGCTACCATTCAAAAGTAGGTCATCAACATATACGAGAACAATGACGATTTCATGTTCGGATGAGCGCAAGAATAAGGGTGAATCATGACCACTTTGAGTAAATCCATCTCCTATAATAACATGATGAAAACGTTGGAACCATGCCCGAGGGGCCTGTTTGAGACCGTATAGAGCTTTCTTCAGGAGACAGACTTTATTGGCAGGGATTAAAGATCCAAGAGGAGGTTTCAAATAGACTGTTTCTTGGAGCTCTCCATGAAAAAAAGCGTTTTTCACGTCCATCTGAGTGAGTGGCCAAGAGGGAACTGATGAGACTGCCAGAAGAGTACGAATAGTTTTCATCTTGGCCACAAGAGCGAATGTCTCATCATAATCAATTTCGTGTTTCTGTTTGTATCCCTGAGCGACAAGCCGAGCTTTGTATCAATCCAATGATCCGCCAGACTTGAGCTTCACAGAATAAATCCATTTACTACCAATTAGTTGTTGGTCAGTAGGTTAAGTAACAATGTCCCACGTATGGTTATCATTCAATGCTGCAAATTCTTCTGCCATAGCCTTCTTCCAACAATCATGACTGGCTGCTTGATGGTATGAAGTAGGAATAGATACAGTATCCAGGGTATTATTCATGGCAGGCATAGAGTATATCAAGCGATCAGGCTGTCGATGTACACGAGTGGAACGACGTACTAAGATAGGATCCGGATCGATTATGGGTACAATAGGGAGAGAAGTAGGTGATGGATCTGTACGTGGTCGTTGTGAATAAACTTGTAATGGATAAGGAGGTGTACTCGAGGCAACCGGAATGTAAAGAAAAATACTAAGACCAAGAGAGTCTGGTGTGGGCGAAGGAGGAACAGATGAATGAAAGGCAATATGCTCAAGAAAAACAACATGTCATGATACCCGTATATGACGAGAGACTGAATTATAGCAACGAAAATCCTTTTGAGTTTCTCTAAATCCTAAGTACATACATTTGACTGATTTTGGGGAAAGTTTATTATGTTCACGTGATGCCAGATGAACATAACATACACAACCAAAAACACGAAATGTGGAATATGTAGGAAGAGAACCGGTGAGAACAAAGTAGGGAGATTTACTATTCAGGACTGTGGTTGGCAACCGATTAATCAAGTAGACTGAATGCATCATAGCTTGCGTCCAAAAGGAACGAGGGACACTCATAGCTGTCATTAAGGTATTGGTAGTTTCAACAATATGGCGATTTTTTCGTTCAGCCACCCATTCTGTTGTGGAGTATCAGAACAGGTGGTCTGATGAGTAATCCTATGACCCTGAAGATATGTTCCAAATTTTGTGGAGAGATACTCTCCCCCTGAGTCAGAGCATAAAGTTTGAATTTTTACTCGAAATTGAGTGTCCACCATAGAATGAAATATTTTCAATTTTTCAAACACCTGTGACTTAGAGTGCAGAAAGTAAATCCAAGTGTAACGGGTGAAATCATCAATGAATATAACATAATATCATAGTCCAGAGAGAGACATAATTGGGGAAGGGCCCCAGACATCCGTATGCACCAGTTCAAACATAGATGATGATTTTGTGGTACTTAGAGGAAAGGGAATACACTTAGTTTTTGAAAGGCAACAAGAAGAACAAACATAATCCAAATCACTTTTATTAAGATAAATATTCTCTAACATGCCAGAAGAAAAGAGCTTAATCAAACGATTAGAATGTGGATGACCCAGGCAAAAGTACCAGAGTTTCCACATTTTATTTGCTGAACAAATATCTAAGGAAGAAGGAGAGAAGAAACAACGAGCTGGAGTAACGGATGGGTGAAAGTCCAGCACGTACAAACATCCATGCCGCCTACCCTTCCCAAGTACCTTCCTCGTTGCCAAATCCTGCACAAAATAACAATTTAGAAGAAATGTGACTAAGCAGTTATTGGATGTAAGTTGACCAACATAAATTAATTTTGAGGAGAGTTTATGGACATGAAACACATCATGAACGGTAAACTGGCGATGGTCAGAAGGAGAGAAAGTTAAGGAACCAACGGACTGAATGGGTAGTTTAGTGCCATCTGCAGTAGAAATAACCTGATTGCCAGTGTAGGGACGAATATTGCGAAGATGTGATACATCACTAGTCATATGATTTGAAACACCGGAATCGAAGGACCATGGAGAAGATGAGGTTATACCTGACATACCGGTCGCAGAAAGGGCCTGCACGATCTGTTGGAGCATCGCAGGAGTCAAAGGTGAGGAAGGACCTTAAACAGAACCAGTGGATGCAGTATCACTAACAGAAGGTTCTGAAGAAGTAGTTGCAGAAAGAGCACAACCATGGCCACGACCTCGACCACCACGTCTACGCTCGAATGAGGATGCGTAGGCACCTGAATGACAATCCTAAATACCATAACCAGTCCTTTGACAATACGCGTACCAATCTTTGCACTGAGCGACGACATGTCCCACTTTGTTACAGCCGCGACAAGTTAAAGGAGTGGAACCAAGGTTTGGTGCAGAGGTGGATACAGTAAGTGTCAGGTCAGATGGTCCCTGAGATGTCCTTTGAGAGAGGACTTGCAGTCGTTGTTCCTTGGCTAATAAATCATTAATAACCGAATTCATTAAAGGAGTTGGGCTACGGTTCAGGAGAGCAGCCCTGCAATGCTCAAATTCTGGACGCAGTTTCATAAGAAACTATCTAACTTGTGCACTCTCGCACATTGTGTGAAATATTTTAAAGTCATTTGGGAATTCTGGATCCATCATAGCGATCTCTGTCTAAATTGTAACCATTGTAGATTAGAAAGTTTGAATACTTTTATCACTCTAAGGTGAACCAGATCTTGTTCCAGGCGGTATAACCCAGCCGCATTACTCTGTTGATATATTGTTTGGAGATGCTCACGCATAGCCTTAGCAGTGCGATGTGGTGTGAGGCCAACAACTATTGATCGATCGACAGAATCAAGAATCCAGGTAATAATCTGTCCATTTTTCATTTCCCAATCAGTCATTCTGTCGGCATTGGTGGAAGCGGAGACAGTAACAGATCCATCAATCAGTCCCTACAAACCACGACCCTTGAGAAAACTTTGAAAGTGGATGGCCCATAAATTGTATTTGGTGCCATCGAAACTACATCATGGGGCCTCTATACGGAAGTCATCCATAGATAGGACGAGATAAGAACGATGCTAAAGAAAAAAGTACCTTGCAGCCAAAGATCAGAACAACAACTAGCAAAAGATCAACAGGGATTGGAGGCAACAATAGACAACAATAGATCAATAGATCAGGACGTGCAGCAGTAGATGTAGCAGTAGATGCTACAATAGGGATCGGATGTAGCAGAAGATAATGTAGCAGGGATCGGATGCAGCGGGGATCGGACGCAATAGAGAAGTGCGCAAGGACATGCGCAGGTGCGTGCACAGGGTCGTCGCAGCAATAGATCAATAGATCAGGACGTGTAGCAGTAGGTGTAGCAATAGATGCTACAATAGGGATCGGATGTAGCAGAAGATAATGCAGAAGGGATTGGACGCAGCAGAGAAGTGCGCAGATACGTACGCAGGGACGTGCACAGGGGACGTATAGCAGGGGCGTGCAGACAGGCTTGGGGAACATCGAACGAGCTTGGGGAGGGCCGGATCTAACAGGGGAGGAGCCAAATCTGACAAACGGTGGTGCTAGTGATGAAAAAGATGCAGGATTAGGATCGGTATTGCTCTGATACCATGAAAACAAAGCAAAAACAATGAAGGTTTTGAGGAAAATGATTCTCCTTTGCTTTTCTGTGTATTTGAGACAACCCTGAAGGTTTAAATATATAGAGTTTTACAACGACTATACAAGGTAAAATGATAAATACAAAATCTTCTACTTAATCATTGTCTATCTATAGAATCGGCTATACAACCCATGTGGCCTGTCTAACATCTCCATGGACCCCATCATGGTAAATTGTCTTTGATCCGTGGCTTATTGGGTCATCTAAACCTTGGATCTTTGATGGGTATGGCATCCCCACCTTAGATTTTGACTTCTAGACCCATGCATGTGTAGATCTAACTTGTATCTTGATATAGTGAATGATGTGTGGTTGTGATTATGGAGAGGGCCTCAATAGTGGCAGAGGCCCCTCTCCATTGGCCGGATCCTCTTCCTCCTTTCTTTATTATTGTCTTCTGATATGTGTGGCCCACTTAGTGACCCAGGGATGTCCAGCAAGGTGGGACGCCCCTTGCTGTCCATTTTCGGGACATTGGGTGTCCTACTTGCTGTCCCAAAGTGACATGCAATGAGTTTTAAGGTGGGATCTTGGTCTGGAAGTTTGTGGGGCCCACTTAGGTAGGCCATATCATTATTTTTGTGGAGTATTTCCCTTTGTCCAGTAAGGTATGGACAGAAATATTCAGCTATATGTTGTTGTCCAGAAATTTCTGGACTGTTTTCTAGACTGTTGTTGATTTATCTTTAGCATGGAGATTGGACCTGTTGTAGGCTTGTTTTACCCTTATTGAAGGGTGATTCTTGGAGGTGTGAACCCCACCTTGATGTATGTTGAAGTCCACCTCCAACCGTCCCTGATTTGGATGTCAAATCAGGGACCGTCCAGCCACCCTGCATGTTGTGGAAACATAAACATCAGCTTGGTTTTGAGATGGTGGGCCGCTTTTGTGGACCCCACCTTATTGTACACTTGTAAAGGTATGTTGGCCACCCATTTTTCCCAATTTTGGCAGGCCTGGGCCCACTCCAATGGGGCGTACAAGCCAAGGACAACAATATTTCCAGCAGTATATTTTGATTTCCAACCTTGCTGTCTAAAATTTTAAATTATGTTTGTATGTGTTTGTGGCATCCCCCTTTGCCCATCTTGTTAGGACCATCCTCTAGTGCATCTGGGCCCACCTGATTTGACGACTTTTGGAGAGTTTTTGAGCTGGGACAGTAACCCTTCTATTGGACGTCTAGCAATGGGCTGGCCGTCCTCCTCCCTATGGCCCACCTTAATGATGTGTTTCATCCTTGTCGTTCCTCCTTGGGTGTGGCCCACTGGGACATGGTCCTCCCTCTGGTGGGACGTCCCCATGTGGGGCCCACTTTAGTGTTGTTTTGGGTTAGCTGTCTAGGCCATTGGACTGCCCAGCCCCATTTGGGATGCCCAGTATTTTGACCTGCTACGGCTAAGAATCACCTACACGCATCAATCGTGCATAAGCTTATAGAAAGCTTAGAGGGTGGTGTAAGTGTGTGCGAGACAGGTGCCAAGTATGCAATATTAGAGTATATGAAAAATGCTGGCAAAACCATGAATACCAACAATCGTAATAAGGCTATGCAATACCATACAGGAGTGTCATCAGCCATCCCAAGGCTAGGCAATGCGGGGCCTATATGCTATCATGTCAATCCTCATATCAAGTCCACATATCAGTACAATTCATCTCTAGGAAATCACCGGGGTTAAATACACTCCACACTACTGCCGCCTCCCTAGCCGCGTAGCCCAACAAGCATAAAAGACCTCACTACCCTCCTGTGGTCAGCCAACACCTACAAGGCTCATCAGTAGCAGAACCATTTACTACACCTACTTGTACATTATAAAAATTTTGATGTTACACTAGATTAAATCATCCAGTTAGTTGACGTGATTCGGGTGGCCCTTGGGGGATGTAGATGACGACTTCTCTTTTTAGTGGCTTTAGTACAATAGTCGATTACATGGGTTTATTTTTTGTGATATAATCTATCAAATATCATGTGGAAGATTTCTAATGATGCAAATTGTTTGCATAATTTGGTCCAATTTGAATGGTCCATTATTGATATGAGTCGGCTCATTTTATTAAATTCAAGCCATTCCCATGGTTGGCTATCTAAATTACCAATATGGTTGCGTTCTTTTACAATAATCCAAATCGTTTATAGGATTTAGCGATTGGGAAACAAATTAATATTTTAAGGCTTATATTCAACAATCCAAGTAAATGTTTTGTCACGCCCCAAACTCAGAAACCGGGCTCACAAAATTTTAGATCACCGAATCAGGCACCGACAGCCTCCGTAGTACCCCATTCTCGGCTTCTGGCACCCATACACCAGGTTCCGATCCTGGGATCCTACAAGGAGGATTTCCATAACATAAGTCTATTTCATAATTAACATAACCAAGATCATAACCACAGAAAATAACTACAGGAACACCATTACAAAATCCACTAGGAATAAAAACTTTTACAGTACAAGGCGGAAAGGGGAAGATACAATGACTATAACAAAACTCTGAAACAAAGCTCCGCGGCACGCTCCTACTCCTGTTACGGCCTAGAATCACTTGCACGCATCAATTGTGCATAAGCTTATAGAAAGCTTAGAGGGTGGTCTAAGTGTGTGCGGGACAAGTGCCAAGTATGCAATATCAAAGTATGCGGAAAATGCTGGCAAGACCATGAATACCAACAGCCGTAACAAGGCTATGCAATACCATACAAGAGTGCCATCTGCCATCCCAAGACTAGGCAATGCGGGACCTATATACGATCATGTCAGTCCTCATATCAGTACAGTTCCTCTCTAGGAAATCACCGAGGTTAAATACACTCTACACTGACTGCCGCCTCTCTAGCCGCGCAGCCTAGCGAGCATAAGAGACCTCATTACCCGCCTGTGGTCAGCCAACACCTACAAGGCTCGTCAGTAACGAAACCATTTGCGAGCTGGTCAAACTCAGCCTAGCTTATAGCCCCCTCACTCGAGCAGATAAGGCCACACCCCCTTCCAACCGATCACGATACAGTGGGAGATGGGACCTAATGGTAACGGCACCTGCGCTCATGTTTTCAACTCGGTCTCGATGTTTGAGCATCTCCTATTACCATGAAGGTTCTGGGACTTTCACCCAATGACATCTTACATGCCCACAGTGATAGAACCAAACATTTTTGGTGTCCAAATCTGGTCATCCACGATGTGCCTATGGAGGCTACGACCCTGATGACGCTAGGGTGAATAATAATCCGTATCATATAAATGCAAGATGCATGAAGCAAACCAATCAACCATGCATCAGTCCTGCGCATATAGCGCGCTCATGTGAGGCAATTCCATTACTCAGGGAGTCTCATAACAACCTGCCCAATGGCATATACCATGACCAATCACTCCTCAAGTACACATATGATGCACATGGAAATGAATCGTGAAAATAACTAAGTATGACATGCGATGATATTGTACTCTCCTCTTAACAAGATCGGGCCTAGGTACTTGGACAATTCTTCAAGGTATAGAAGATGCATAACTAATAGTGGGGGTCCAATAGTTTGGGGTAGCCCACAAAGTCTAAGTAAGCAATACTTGCTTAGATGAGAATGGGCCCAATCAAGGTCTAAGGTGGACATTCAACCACCAATAGATGAGAATGGGCCTAACAAAGGGGCCTAGAGGGGTACACAATATGGACATTCAATCACCATTGTCCCCAAGTAGGCAGCCCATCAAGGAGTCTAGCCAAGACAAGGCCCGTGGCCCGAATACAACCATAAAAAATGAAATGGGCAGCAATACATACATCTTACATCACATGATGGGCCTTAAGAAAACGGCCCAAAGCTTAACATTGGCCCAAAAGGGGCAAATCATGGCCCAAGTACAATGGTCACCGAATTCATGTATTATGATAAACCTAATGGGCAGCCAATATGCCCAAGTACATAGGTAAGGCATATCCAAATTGGGTCAAAATGGGCCTTACCATATCAGCCCAAAACTGGCTAAAAATAGATGGGTATCAAGTGCTCAACCGCGCACACATTTCTACCCACAAGGTCCAGCACAAGGTGAAAACAGCCCATTCACAATAACTGGGCCAAGGCTGGACGTTCCAGCCCACCTGGGCCTACTGGACAGCCCAAAAAAAAATCTGGACTATATTTGGTCCTCATTAATCAACTAGAAGTGGGCCTCACAAGGCACTCATTAAGCCAAAAAATCTGAGAAATGAAGGCATGGCGCATGTACACAAGTCTCTCCATCTGGTGGGCCTCACAACCTCACAACTTTCAGCTACATGCAAGAATTTTTATTTTTTATTTTTTCCTTTAGGCCTTGCTGGACATTCAGCCCACCCAACTTCCTGGGCCTGCTGAAGTCCAGCAGATTGTAAATTTGGGAGAATATAAATTTTATAAAGATCCTTAGTTATCATAGGGGGCCCCACTAGATGGAAGGGTGAATATACAACACATAAAGCAAGTGGGCCTGCTGCTGGACTGCAAGTACAGCAGCAGCCTAAAATACTGGGCGTCCCAAATGGGCTGGATGGCTGGCCCAAAACAACACTAAGGTGGGCCTCACTTGGGGACGTCCCACCAGAGAGAGCACTATGACTATGTCCCAGTGGGCCACACCCAAGGAGGAACGACATGGATGAAACACATCATCGAGGCGGGGCACAAGGAGGAGGACGGCCACCCCATTGCTGGACGTCAGCCCAGCTGGACGTCCAGCATATGGGTTGCTGTCCCAGCTCCAAAAATCCCTAAAAATTGCGAGATCAGGTGGCCCAGATGCACTAGAGGATGCTCCCAACAAGATGGACCATAAGATGGGCAAAGGGGGAGGCCACAAACACATACAAACATAATTTAAATTTTTAGACAGCAAGGTTGGAAATCAAAATATACTGCTGGAAATACTGCTGTCCCTGGCTTGTACACCCCATTAGAGTTGGCCCAGGCCTGCCAAAATTGGGGAAAATGGGTGGCCAACATACTTTTACAAGTTTACAATAAGGTGGGGTCCACAAAAGTGGTCCACCATCTCAAAACCACGCTGATGTTTATGTTTCCCCAACATGCGGTGTGGCTGGACGGTCCAGAGAATTGGACCGTCCACCCTCTTAGCCCATTCTTTTGGCATCCAAATCAGGGATGGTTAGAGGTGGACTTCAACATACATCAAGGTGGGGTTCACACCTCCAAGAATCACCCTTCAATAAGGGTAAAACAAGCCTACAACAGGTCCAATCTTCATGCCAAAGATAAATCAACAACAGTCCAGAAATTTCTGGACAACAACATACAGCTGAATATATTTGTCCATATCTTGCTGGACAAAGGGAAATACTCCACAAAAATAATGATATGGCCTACCTATGTGGGTCCCACAAACACGATCATGGGTCCATATGAAGCGCGGCCTATAACTTTTGATCTACAACTTGGATTGACGCACGAGACGTGGCATTGGAACCGCAGCGACGATGCGGTCGCAAGGGCATAAGTTTCGTGTCAAATCGAGTCGGGTTTACAGGACGGAACTTATGGGTCATCACAAATGCAACCTACAAGTCGCAGGTCGCCGGAATTCGACCGGAAGGACCGCCGGACCTAACGGATTAGAATGGATACCAAGTTAAGGGTCTGACATGTTTGATAGCTTGTGTTGGTTGGATTGATATGCCATTAATGTCAACCATGAATATGCTGAGGCTTAATGATCCAAATAGTTAGACATAACCATTGGTGGATCTAAAATTGTATTTTAACCCATTTGAGACAACTTAGTGCATGAGTCATGCACAATGGGTCTATTTTCAATTATCCAAGTCATTAATATCTCTTGTTCCAGTTTTATTGGTAGATGCCTTTCTTATGATTGGGTCCTTTTATAGTGACATGAACTATTTATCACTCCGCCATTTATGGATATGTAACTATGTTTTCATTTGTCTAAGACAATTGAGTGCATGAGTCATGTACAATGGGCCCATTTTCAATTATCCAAACAATTAATATTTCGTATTCTAGTTTTATTGGTAGAAACCATTCTTATGGTTGGATTCACTTGCTGTGACTCAAATCATTAATCACTTTGCACACTTTTACTGACACGAACAATTTATAACAATGGCCCTAGTTTCCTCAACCAAACCATTTATTGGATTGGCCTACCTTTTTTAAATGCTTGGGCCATCTGAAGTGATCCAATTGGTCTAACCTTTTGAAATGCTTGGGTTGTTTGGGGTGAGCCAAATCTTTCATATTACTAGCTCTTTTTAAGTGATCCAAACCTTTTATATAATTTCAACCATTTTGTTGATCCACACCCTTCATATTATTGAGGCCATTTTCATCAATCTAAGCCAATTGATATTCAAAGGATGTTGTTTGGCAATCTAATAATATATGTTGATGTTTTATAGCCATTGGTAAACGTCACATGAACCAAAATAGTTAGCGATGGAGTCTAGCCTGAGCAGAGTTTGACGTTTGATGATTGACGATTGTGTGAGATTTGTTTAAGAATTTTTTACTATCAATTTGTTAGTTATATACTGTAGAGTTATCATTTTTCCTATTTGGGTGACTTGTTACATAGGCCATCCCCAGTTGACTCGTTTTCAATGATCGAAAATTTTCATATGATTGGCACTATCTTTAGTAATTGTCACCTTCGTATGATTAGGCCAATTTTTCTTGATTCTTCCCCTCTGTAGGTTTAAGCCCTTAATGGTTTAAACCTTTTTTTATGATAGGGCTTGCATTTAGTGATCTAAACTATGAATGTCACCAGCTGGTTCCTAGTTATCCAAACCATCTATGTGTTAAGGCCTATGTTTAGTGATCCACATAGTCCGATGTGAAATACGCCTCGTTGGATTTGGAATTATGTTTTTGCCCGTTTGATATAATTGAGTGCACGAGTCATTCACAATTAGCTTTATAAAACATTTAGTTTCTCTCATTCCAATTTTAGTTGTAGAAACCTTTGGTTTGATTGGCTCCCTTTGTAGTGATCCAAACCATTAATCACCAGGCTTGCTTCTAATTGATACAAAGTAGTCGTAGGATCGGTCCCATTTTCAATAACCAAACCGTTTGTAGGATTGGTTTAAACTAGTTGAAATGCTTTGCCATTTGAAGTGATCCAATTAACCAACCTTTTGAAATACTTGTGTCGTTTGAAGTGAGCCTAACCCTTCATATTATTGGGCTTGTTTTGGGTGTTCCAAACCCTTTATTTGGATCATTTTAGTGATCCAAACGCCTTTTTATTATTGAGGTCGTTTTTAGTGATCCAACTCAATTGATATGTTAAGGCCCATCTTCAACACTCTAAGTAAATGTTTTATAGCCTATGTTAGTTGCCATATGATTTGATTTGAAAATTTGTTTGGAGAAATGCTTCTCCCATTGTTTCACCCTTTATAGAGAATTTATTGTTCACTGTGATGGATGTTTTTAAATGGAGGCTAAGAGATATATGAATATATCCATGAGGTCTACTATTCACAACCCCAAGTGTAGGGTCGCGATGTAGTAAAAACTTGGAAAGACCGAGGTCGAATCCACAGGGACTAAACTTGTACATATTTTGAAAATAACTAGAACTAGAAAAAGATCTAAATTGAAATTTGAATAATTGAGAGTAATAGTGAATAATGTTGATTAAAACTTATGAATTTAATGGTAGGAACTAGGGTGCCAAGGATCCAATTGTAGCTATCAAGATGCTACCTTACTTGATTCAAGGAATACAATTGGAATTAGAGTCCTATCCTATCCAATTGGAAGATAAAACAATTAAATCAAATCTGAACTTTTCATTGACCTAATTCTTAATGGAAGAGAATTGTGATGATTGGAAGGGATTCCATCACCCTACCATGCCCAGGAGACGATGGTGAACAACGGGATTTACCAATCTCACTATCTCAAAACAGGAAAAGAAGATATCCAAAGCTGTCACAGCATTTATTATAATTTGAGTCACAATAAATCATAGAAAATTGAAAATATTCCTTTAATATCAAACTAGAAATCAATGAAGTTCAATATAAGAACAAGAATCAAAGTAAAATAAACATCCAAACACGCTACAAGCTTCATCTCTTAGCCAATCATGGGCGTGATTAAAACCAAATCTCTTAAACAAAGCATGAAAAATAAACCAGGGAAGAAGAAAAACTCTTTGGCGGTTACTCCACCCTTGTCTATGCTTCTTGAGACCTTTTTAAACCCTAGAAGATGTTTTGGAGCATCCTAGGGAGTCCTATTTATAATTATGGAACTCCAACTTTCGCACTAAGTTGAAAAAATTTAGAAACCGCCTCAAATTTACGCACTCTGTGCAGTTTCCCAATATAGACTTAAGAATTTCAGGATAATTTCAGGATATATTTTTTCAGGATAATTTCAGGAATATGTTTATTTTCAGGACAATTTCAGGATTCTTTTTCTTCACGTCAAATCTTTGATTCTCTTCATTCCTCACTTGGTTTTCTTGGATCTTCGGCATGTGAATTCTTCATTAATGACTTCCAAATCTCCAAATTTTTATTTAGTAATCTTTTGAGCATAAATCTTCCTTTTGGCATCGATTTCACCTTCTGCGCTCGAAATCATCTCGCACATGAAAACATGCATAATTAAATCGATTAAGCACTATCATATTTTTAAAACCAATGTATAAATAGGGGGAAATATGCAATATTTCACACTCAACATCTACCAGAAATTCCAATAAGCGATACAATATGTACAATGATAGTGCATTTTAATTGTTCATTGTGATGGATGTTTTTAAATGGAGGCTAATTTTAATGAACAAGATGTATGAAGAGATACATGAATATATCCATGAGGTCTACCAAAATTTCCAATAAGTGATATAGTATGTACAATGATAGTGCCTTTTAATTGTAATGGGGAAAAACCCTTCAACTATAACTCCTAACTTCAAGACAATATTTATCATTAAAGAAATATTGTGGATAACCTTTATGCTGGATGACCTTAGATGGTGATTATAAGCCTCTGCTATGGAATAGGAATATGTCAAAATTTATATGAGATATTAAGAGAAAAGGTGAGGATTTACCAGTGAAGGTTTGTATAATAAAAGAAACTATGGGAGAAATACTCATTTAACACATCTATTCTTTTTAGTATGGTCATACAAAGCTCCACCAAGGGTGGCGGTATTTGCTTGACTTATGGGAAGAAAGATGGTGCTGACAATCAATAATATTTACAAACAAGATCACTTATCCTTCCTAACATATGTATAATGTGTATGGGAGATGTGGTGTCAATTGATCACCTCTTCATTCACTACATGTTTACTTAAAAGGTGTGGGACTACTTTCTCGATGCTCTCCATACAAGCTTAGGTAAAGCCAGATTCCGTTGTGGACCCTCTGTGGTCTGGGCATACAAGAGGGGTGGGAAAGGTGGGGAAAACTCTGTAGAGATTGCTTTTTTAAAACAAATGTTTTTAGAATAGGAGCTCTTCGCATGTTGTGGTCATTAGGGAAACTGAATGTAATGTTTGTGTTGGTGATGGGGACATCACGCCCACACGTGCAGCAACGCCGCCCCCTATGCACGCACGCAAGTAGAGGGAGGGCCCCACCATCGATCTGGCTTGATGACGATGTCCAGGGAGGGCCTCTTACTTAGAAGACGGAGTTTTGGTCCATTGGAGTGGGCCCGATAATTAATTAAAACCTATCATGGGATCTCATGATCAGGGCCCACTAGTCGGATTGATTTCGTATTTTAGGTTTTGATTATTTATGTTATTTAGAATATCGTGAACGCTTTAGATTTCTTTGATTAGTTTTTATTTTAGTTTATTTCATCGCCAAGTAATAGGTTGCGCACATGGCACGAGTTTTGGAGTATAGAGTTTTCTTATAAATAGGCACCCCTTGTAGTTCTTTTGATGCATTGAAGTTTAATAAAAATTCCTGTAAGTTTTTTCTACTCTCTAAGTTTCTAAGTTGTGGAAAAATTCAAGTGGGTGCGAAGCCCTCCCTTTTCGAATGGCTAACTACCGTGGTGCAAAGCCACATCTATCCCCATCCGTCTCTGCCCTCTTTCATCCATATATCCCACCTTCTACAGCCGTCCTCGCCTCGAATCCATCAATTTTGCAGCAGATCTTCCCTACAACCAGTTTTCAAAATCTAGCTCTGTAGGAGGGCTAAAACTTCGGTGGAGCTCTGCGCACAGCTTGTAGCTCGGATCGCCTTGAAACTTTGGGGGTTTGGAGCCCACCCCTGGCTGACCAGGGCCAAGGAATCAGTTTCTAGGTGTGAGACCCGCTCGCACGTGCTGCCAGGCTAGTGGGCACTTGCGCCAGGCCCTGGCCTGCTGTCCACTCCCGGGAATTGTCTCCCGATTCAGGTTTTCTCTTATTTCTTCATTTTCATACCTATTTTTATAAACCCTAACCCTATATTGCATTACCCTTAATTTATTTACCTTTTTTTTCACCCAAGGGTTCCTTGAGTTGAAATTAGTGAATCCCTTGGATTAGGGACTAATTATTGTGCATGTGTAGATGATTATTTCTTATCTTTGAGTATCGTTTGGTTCATAATTTTTATTGATCCAGCCCTAATGTGTGTAGGCCTAGACCCACATAGATTCACCTTAATTGAATGTTTGGACTTTCATGTTGAATATGGAATTTGTGTAATTGTTTCTTACCTTTAATTTATTTACCCTTTTTTTCACCCAAGGGTTCCTTGAGTTGTAATTAGTGAATCCCTTGGATTAGGGACTAATTATTGTGCACGTGTAGATGATTATTTCTTATCTTTGAGTATCGTTTGGTTCATAATTTTTATTGATCCAGCCCTAATGTGTGTAGGCTTGGACCCACATAGATTCACCTTAATTGAATGTTTGGACTTTCATGTTGAATATGGAATTTGTGTAATTGTTTCTGAACTAACGTGATCTTAAGCCTAAAATCTCGCACATCATATTTGAATTTCATGTCCTGCATCAGTTGGGTTTCTTATGTAAAGGCAGTTAATCCTGCTAATCTCTCATTTGTTTTTCAATTGTAGAGGTGGGTTGTTTTCTTTTGCGCATTTTATGCACTTTTAATAAAGTACTCTCTCAAAAAGAAAAAAAGAAGAAGAAAGAATGCAAATTGAAATGAGCCATAGCTAAATTCTTGAGCTGGTTTTTAAGTTTTACTTGGGCAAAAAATTCAAAATGAAAAGAAGTAAGAAGATCATTAAAAAAAAAGAAAGTAAGAAAGTAGGTGAAAACTAATTACTGCTCCATTTTTTTTGATGGAATAATCTTTTATCAATCAATGAAAATCCATATACAAATTAACTTCCTGATCTCTAAAAAAAAAAATTATTTGAAAATACCACTTATGAATGGTATTTTTGTTTGAGGCAAACTAATCTTCATGCTTAAGGGTCTTTCCTGTTTTAGGATAGTCTTGATCTTAGTAAGTTTTGATAATTTACATAATTACATCCTAAGCTCACAATACACAAAACTTCACTAAATGCCAAATATCCTTCACCTCCAATGGAAGGATAGTCAAATCCATACTCGAAGGATGAGCCTACCCAATCATTTTTTCTCCTTTTACTTAGATCTAAGGATTCATTCGATGCGAGTTTTCATTTTCCAAAACCCGTCACGAGTTTGGGCGAATGGCTTTAGTCGTGGGTTTGCTCCTCACAGACTCGAATTTGATTCCCCTCCTCGTGTATTACATGTCACCAGTTTGGGTGAACAGCTTTGGTCGTGGGTTTGCTCCTCACAGACACGAATTTGATTCCCTCCTTGTGGATTGCATGTCATGAGTATGGGCGAACAGCTTTGGTCGTGGATTTGCTCCCCACAGACGTGAGTTCAATTCCCCTCCTTGTGGATTACCCGTCACGAGTTTGGGCGAACAACCTTGATCGTCGCTTTGCTTCTCACAGACACGAGTTTGATTCCCCTCCACGTGGATTACCCATCACGAGTTTGGCAAACGGTTTTGGTCATGGGTTTGCTCCCCACAAACACGAGTTTGATTCCCCTCCCCGTGGATGTCACGAGTTAGGGCGAATGGCTTTTGTCATGGGTTTGCTCCCCACAAACACGAGTTAAATTCCCCTCCTCGTGGATTACCCGTCACGAGTTTGGGCTAATGGCTTTGGTCATGAGTTTGCTCCCCACAGACACGATTCCGATTCCCCTCCTCATGGATTAGCTTCCACGAGTTTGGACGAACAACTTTGGTTGTGGGTTTGCTTCCCATAGCCACGAGTTTAATTCCCCTCACCATGGATTACCTATCACGAGTTAGGGCGAGAATGGCTTTGATCGTGAGTTTTCTCCCCACAGAAACGAATTTGATTCCCCTCCCCTCACATTTTGAGACTCCTAAAATCTTGACTCTCAATTTCATTATCTATCTTCATTGACAAGAGGGTTGGTGATGTAGGACACATGATTTAATCGTAGCATGCAACATGGAGATTATGAAAGAGTCCATAAAGTAATTCAATTAACAAAAGATGCTAACCCACCACGTAATTAAGAGTAAATAATAAAAAAATAAAATCTGATTTAACCTAAATCACATGGCCACATGCTAAGAAATCATATAAATCAATTAAAATTAGGTCCGATGGAAGGATAAAATTTCCAATTTAGCATAGGCACATTCGACACTCAAGAGAGTGACTTGTAGGTTCTATGACTAGGGTTACGAAGGGAAAATCTGAAATTTAAAAAATTAGGGTTCAACGATTAGGGTTATGAAGGGAAAATCTGACATTTGAAAAATTGTTCACGGAAATTGAGAATTTTATAATTAGAGTTTTTAAAAATTTGGGAAAAAGTGAAATTAGGAATAAATTGGGTGAATTGGTTAAGGGGATTGATGGATTTAGGTATTGCTAGAGGAAAATTAAGGTTTTGTGTAACGCCCTGAAAATCGGGGATCGAGCATAACTCAGCTCCCGAGTTCCAGAACATCACTTATGCAACATTATTTGATGATGGATGAATGTTATCTGTATTAGGGCATAAAACATGAGGTAGATTAAGCCAAAACAGCAAACATAATTCAGGGACAGTCTGAAAACACGAGCGGAAGACTGAAATACATACATAAATCAACATAAATCCCCAAGATATATATGCTCTGCCAGGTCATAATTACAAGTCGTGTCTCAAAATACATATATCAAAAAGTGATAAATCACTACCAACATAGCCTTGAATCCCCGTCAATCAGAGCATTGTTCACATGAACCCGCCTGAGAACTGCATATAGGAGAAACCCTCCTCATCGGCATAAAAGACCGGCTCTGCCTCGCAAGCATCGCCACCATCTGAAACTAAAATAGGGACTGGTTGGTGTTGCAAACACCGTCCCGTAACGTGGAAGTGAGTGATCAACTCAGTGGAATCATAGAGTAAAGATTAACATGTTATCAATTCAATCAAGTAGTAATGATAAAGCAAACACATCAACCATTCCTAAATACTCTTATTAATGCAGGGATGAGATGTTTCATGAATGCATGCCCTCGCCTACACTCCCTCGTGCGACACCATCTTACGTTCGCGGCATGCTTCCAGCCCTCTGTACACTTCATCGTTGGCACATGCAATGCGATGATATGATCATGATTACTGAGTTATTATTAGTCCTTTTCATATAGCAGGATTGGAAAATTAAGGTACCTCCCTTGTATCAATACCCAAACGATGATACATTCTAGGGTCGTCAGTCGTAGACAATCTCATACGATGTTGTGGTTCTAAGTCGCCACAAAAGGGCTTGTCACCAAATCAGTGTTGCTCCTGCAGGAAACACATCACACGCACAGGACACGACAACTGATCAGTGTAGGCCAGTTATACTCTAATGCTGCGGAAAGACTCGTCGCCTCAACGTAGACTCAGAGTATGCTTGAGGTCACTACAAAGGGCTCGTCACCAATCAATGTAGGCCGACAGCACGAATATAGTGTCTCATACCACCATACTCGGCTCACGAGTCTAGGTTGCTCACTGGTCACTACGGGGAGGCTCGTCGCCCCTAGCGTAGGCCAACAGCTCGACCACGGTGTCCCATACCACCATGTCCGGCTCATGAGTCTTAACAGATCGAGGTACCAAAGTTAGAGGGGCTTTACACTGGTAAGTTTGGTACCTTAAGTTCAAGTAGTAGCATCCAAATATGGTGAACATACATCGGTCAATCGAGTTAGTTGATAAGCTCAACTAGGCCAAGCGCACGTCGAAATGATCGACATGGAATGCATGAGCACTCCGTGTGGCCTAACCACTGTCGAACATCCCAAGTACGACTCGGATTCGTAGAACCCATCTTGCGTGGCGTAAATAACTTCAACCACCAATTTAAGGGTTGTTGCCAATTACCTGGACTATGTCATAGCCCCAAACACATTCAATTACGTCATGTCATCCGATGATATAGTCAGAACGGTAAATGGATCATATTTCAAATTATACAATCAAAGGCCCGATATTGTCCGCTTTAGGGTTGTCAGGGCTGTTACACAGAATCGTTACACCACTCCCCCGTCACCCTTCACGGCTTTGTTTCTGCATGTTATGGAATACAACTTAAACATGAATCCACACATAGGCAATATAAAATACATAGAAGAAGTCATACACATAGACAAGGTAGTCGAGAAGCATATCTCAACACGCATACAGGTACACCTTACTATCTACTAACTCATTCAAACATTTTTACAAACACTTAGCTTACACATTCCATCATATGTGATATATATAAGTTTATCATACGTATTAGGGCCAATCCTCTCATCAAAGAGTTATCGCCTATACAACATTCATATATCCATGACAGTTAGTCACGGTGAGTATGAAAGCGAATTCTATACTCATTCAGTCATTTTCACAATCACTTAGACTACACAATATAATATACACAACGTATGTTGATAAAACATGTAGTAGGCTAATCCATTCACCCAGAGGGTGATACACATGCATCTAGCATACATAGACAGCAATTAATCATGGCAAGCACAAATCCAAAATTTATACGTATACAAGTATTTCAACAAATACATAGAATACACAACGGTATACATATTTCATGCGCATTCGTAACGCGAAACAAACAACACGTTTTGCATGTGAAATAGCATCCAAGTTAATAATAAATCATTATCTGACATTGAAAGCTTTGAAAACCATAACCTATACGTCTATAATCCGCACCTTAAACCAGTAAACGTGAAACGAATATGGTTCAGACGGTAAGTCTTCGTTAACGGTGGATATGCTACCTAAGGCATGAAACAGGTTAGCTATAACTTCACTTCAACTATTCTAAGCTTCAAAATAGATTAGGGTTTGATTAACTTACCCAAGAACGGAATTAGAATCGTCGGAATAACGATACGGATAGGTGGATTAGGCACGTAATAAAGCTGGGAAGAATCCCAGGAAGAATCACCAACTTCTCTCTCTCTCTCTTTTCTCTCTCTTAACTTAGCTAGGGTTGGAAATTCGTATGGGATTTGAGAATGAGGGTTTAAGGCCTTTTTATAAGCCCAAAAGCGATGGAAATAGCCTTAGGGCCAATGTATACTTAGGTTATAACCAAATCGGGTCTGTTCCGATCCAACGGATCATTTCTGGAGGTCCTATTACTAAATACGGTTGGACTTAAGCTCTCTAATATCGGATCTAGGTCAAGCTAAGTTTTCAGTCTAGTTGGGTTTACAGATCGACCGTGGCGGACCAGTTTCAGTTCAACGGTCACCGAAACTCGATCAAGGCCACAAGTACTTTGACATGTATGGGCCACCTTTCCTGATCCGAGGGTGAATTTGGGTCAAAAACCAACGGTCAGAATGCTTATAAATAACGCGCAAGCGACACGACTCAGATTACTTAAATTTTTATTTAATTTCTTAAAAATCTACACTTTCTCACACTCTTCACTCCGGACTCAAGGAAATGGTCTCAGGACATCGTTTGGGCTTGATTTTCGAGGTGATGGTCAAGTCCAACTAGGCGGTCATAATAGTCTAAGTTCATCGCTATCAGACTTTCTACGTGCGGTCCAGGTCTGATCGAAGTTTCACGATGCTCCCAAGAGCAACTGGGTTTAGAGATTGATCCTAGGTTTCTAGGTGACGTAGCATTAGCGGTCCTACTCATTTTGGGTCTTGTAGTTCGTATTTAAAGTGGTTCAAGCTAATTCTACTGAGTATTCAGTTTAGTACTTAACCAAATTCTACCCTAATTATAGCAGAATATTGTTCTAGGGCCATTATATGCCCCGTTTTTAGAACTTCTAGTTGTTATATTATTTTAATTATTTTTCTAGTGATTCATCATCAAGTTTACCCCATCTCCACCAAATTTCATGAGATTTCGTGTTGTAGAAAAATTCTAAAAATTCCCAAAGCAGCAGCTGTCCGACAAGTGATTTTCTGACAGTTGTCACAACGACCTACTTTAAACTATATTAAATATTTTATTATATTTTTAACATATTTTTATATAAAACTAGACTCATTTAGCTTCAATCTAATTTTTGAATCACCTAAATCGAAGTTATAACGAGGGAAATATGATTTTTCAAAGTTTGACAAAACGTGCAGAAAAAATGCAGAAACCGGGCTGCTTGACCGCTATACGGACGAGGCCTCGCCAAACCGGCGAGCCCCTCGCCTGTCACTGGACTTTTTGGCGAGGGCTCACCCCAAGGGGAATGTCCCCCCCCCCCGAGATGCCGAAAACATGTGGGACTCCCGAATTAAGCCGTTTGGGCTCACGAGTCCGTTGAGGCATTTATCGAGTCTCATTTGCAAACCGGAATGAGTTACGCGCCGTACAATATATGATTTTGGGGTAGAAGAAGCTAATCCATCCAAATAACCTATCTACATTATGAAATTCTAAAAATTCAATAGTCGAAATCCCATTTTATTCATGTACGTACCATTTACAGTAAGTTTTAGTTTAAGTATAGTTCTTCACCTTTTAAACTTTAGGATTTGTGTCTAACATGAAAGTACTTGGAGAAATTTGAAGAATGAGGTGGCGAAAGGTGAGATTTTGAAGGAAATGGGTTGAAAAGCAATTTTTAGACCTTGGGTTTGATCTTTGAGAGTGATATGGTTGACCTATTGCCTAAGGACGTCTAACTCCAGGTTGGCAAAATTCCGGGGTGTTACATTTTGGATGAAGGGAAGTTAGGGACTTTGGGGTCCTCAATGGTTAATTTCAGTCAGGGTTGAAGTTGGATGATGAAAAGTTGAAGAAAAAGATAATTTGGATAGTTTTGGATAGGAATGGAAGAAGAGAGATGGAGTTTTGGGGAAAAAACCTCTTTTTGATAAAAAGGAAGAGAGAATGAAGATGGGAGATGGAAGCCTCACACCTCCGTTGAATAGGGAATGGAATCACACCACACCCAAGCTCCAAATCACATGAACTATTATTCATATCACATGAAGAAGAGAAAACACAAAGCTTTTTTTTTTTTTTTTTCAAAATAATGGCATTAGGGGCACCACACACCTCCTTTTCTCTTTTATAGTCTCTGTTGAATGGGGAATGGAATAACACCACACCCAAGCTCCAAATCACATAGAGTATTCTTCATATTACATGAAGAAGAGAAAACATAAAGTTTTTTTTTTTTCACATAATGGCATTAGGGCATCACACACCCCCTTTTCTCTTTTATAGTATCAAAAAGGACCTTTTACAAGAAGGCGCTCTCAGATAAGATTCTCAACATAAAGGCACTTAATAAATTAAAAGTTGTTCATAACTCTCTAATGTCAACACAAATATAAGCTATACCAAAAATAATGAAGCATGTAAATAATCTGTAACTAAACTATTTCGTGGCCCATGGATGTCCATGATCAAGATGTCCGATGATGATGATCCAATGGTTTGATCATCTTATTCATCAAGCTCCTATATGCAGCCCACTACATCTTCTTAGTGTGGGGTCTTCAAAGATACACGAACATGCACGTGAGTTCTTCATAACTCTCTAATATCAACACAAATATAAGCTATACCAAAAACAATGAAGCATGTAAATAATCTAAACAACTAAACTATTTCGTGGCCCATAGATGTCCATGATCAAGATATCCGATGATGATGATTCAACGATCTGATCATCTTATCCATCAAGCTCCTATATACAGCCCACTGCATCTTCCTAATGTGGGGTCTTCAAAGATGCACGAACATGCACATGGGTTCTTCAACGTGGCTAAGAATGTGAATTGGGCCAAGTGGGTCTCATGTAATAGTTGTCTAGGCATAGGGAGACTAGCTTAGCCCTCCTCCTCTAGTATGGTGCTTGGATGTCCTCATCAGTTGGGGTAAGGTCTTATGAATGTGCACACAACATCCTTTTTATTGGACTACTTCAATAGGCAAAATCACACAACACTTTACACAAGGTTGATTAACCGTGGAATCAAAGTAATAACCGTCGATCCTTAATTAGGATTAAGACAAATACGAACGGTCAAACTCTTACCCCAAGATGAAGCTCGGCTCGGATAAGGACACTGCTTGGATTAGAAAGTTACTCATAACAAAATGTTTTTTTAGCTGAAAACAGTGGGGCATCATTTAAAATAGACAAATGTTATGCATCATCTACAATAAGATTCTGCACTAAAATTCAAACATTGGGGAAATTTGAACAATTAAGAAATAAATTGATAAGAAGAATACCAAAAGATGATCTAATCAAAGCCTTTGATTCTTATGTACCTATCTAAACTTTTATTGTCAAAATGGCTAGGGGAAAAATATTAGAATTCTTGTAAGAGGATTGTGGTATATATCAATAGTGGATCAAAGTGACCAAGACAGAGCCCAACTTCCTCTTGAAGTGACCAAACCTACCTATTTTTTCTTATGAAGGCAGCAAAGAAGGTATGAGGCTGAAGAGGATTTTTATTTGTGGGAGGAGAGTTCAAGTTTTGCATTAACGAACACACGCACACAAACGGAACACACACTTTATGGATAGAGTGGGTTTTACATATACACCATGGTGGAGTAAAATCCTTTTTTGATGCAAATTTGGTACTCATTGATTAGGTTAGGTATTGTCCCTTTCAATACTTTAACTACTTCCAATTTCCTCGAGTTCCGATTACTTTTGCAAGCTGATGCATTTTAGTTCTCTTTATGAAAGCCTCCCAAGTTTCACTGTTGAAGCCGATCTTCACATCTATTTGGTTTCTGCCACCAAGTTAAATAAAAAAGGTGACATGTATCATTATGGCTTTACTGCTAATTTCTGCAAGTTGATGCTTTTTAATTCTCTTTATGAAAGCTCTCCCAAGTTTCACTGTTATGATCTATTGAAGCTGATCTACACATTTCCTCCATTTCTACCACTAAGTAAATAGACTCTGTTATTGCTTGCTTGCTTTTGACCACTACAATTTCTCATGGTGCTTCTTAAGGGAATGTACTGTTGAACATTCCATAGTATGGGTTTGCTCAAGCCTAGAAGTGTGGAGCTAAGTTGAAGGTATTTCAGTTTCCTTTGTTTTTTTTTTTTTTTTTTTTTTTTTTTTTTTTTTTTTTGTCTATTCATAATGGTGGCGTGCATACTATGAATGAATTGGATGGCTTAAAAAATGGTGGCCCCTGCAAACAACCTGGGTTATGGTCTTTACAATTCAATAACAGTTGCAAATGTTTGGTGTGTCGCGATACCCATCATATCAGTAGTTTAGATCATTGAACCTTGGGGCCCCACTTTGTATGATTGGTAACTCAAATGTGTTGCATTGACTCTCAGCCCATGTGTTGTATAGTAAGTTGCCAACTTCTTTATTTTGTAGTTGCAAATTGTCTATTACATTCTATGGTGTGTTGTAAGCTAGTCTTTAGATGTTTTCACTGCATGATATACATTGGTTTTGTTAGCTGTTAAAAAAAAAAATTATTTATTAACTGAGGTTCCCTCATTTACATGGATGGCCCATATGCCAAAAAATCCAGCTGATTGAAAGATCCTAGATATAGAATCTTTAACCTATTTTCATTGGATGTTGTATCACCCATGAGATTTACAGATCCAATTCCTCTTTTACCTGACGATTCTGATATTGTTCGTAGGTCTTTATTAGCTATCTAAGACGAGCTGATCCTGAAAAACCAGAATGCCAGTTGGCCTTGTAATGTAACCAGTGGGGGCTCGCTTCTCATTCCAATCTAGTATTCGATCAATCATGCATTTATGCTTATTTCCCTGGCTCAACAACAGATTTAATTATCTGTTTTCTGGGCACATATTGAATGGTGAGGATTTTCAAAGGAAATCTATGTAAAAATGTAGAGGCATTGAGAACTATGCTTCCTCTATGTGATTTAGAGGCAAATTCCCTACAACATACTTGGAATGATGTGTTAGTATGTGACTTCAGACTGGAATACATCACCTACACCATCTATTTCTGCAGTTGTGATGCATGGATTAAATCAAATATCTAGAGATTCTGTTCTTCAACCTGTCAGGGAGTTGGCTAGCATTTCTGGATGCTACTTTCATATGAATGCTATACTTATTTGTATGCATGTAGCAATAGATGGTGAATTCATAAAAGTGCATGGATGCAAAGGTTGGTATCAAATATGTATGTGTGTGCAAAATGTACAAATTCTTTGTTGGCAAATTCTTGCATGTGTATGCCCACACTACACAGACACATGTTGACCTACCTTTGCATACGTAAAAATTGTTTGTTTACATATGTGTATGTATGCACAATGACAAGCATCGCCAAGGCATATTCTGAAAAAACTAAAAAGAAGAAAAGAAAGAAAAAAGTCTCTAACATGAATCCTTAAGCGCACTGCCACATAACCATTGGAAATGAAACCATATGGAATTGATAGTGGAACTGAGAAGTGCTAATTCGTCTGGATATGTGAAAGCAAAGTCCTATGCATGTTTGGTGCAAGTTAAAAATGAAAATACGAGCTTTTCTAGACATGAAACTTTTATTGGTCCTGCAGATATTCAGACTTCAATTGAAACTTTTAAGATTAACCTGCATAGCTGTTCTGTATGCGACTTTGATATGGATGTCCTGCCCTGTTAGAGTAGTTTATTTTGTCCATAATGCACAGGGATAGTGAAGATGTTCTCTAGCAAGTAGAAATGGATTGGATAGTTTTTCCTTCTACAATTCTTCTTGACTACCTTGAACTTGAGAATGTGTACACTATTTTCACCTTGAATTGCAAGCATGACATAAAAAGAATTTAATATGTTTACCAGTGAGTGCATAATTTTGTATTCATATCTTATCTAATAAGTTGTTTTGTTTTTTACAAGCAATGTGGCTGTTTCCAGCACAATGAAATTGGCCTTTCAGGAATATTCTGCAGATACAATGATGCAGTTTGGTTGTATTCCCTTATCAACTTTGTTTTTAACAGTATTTCCAGTTTTCCTTGTGAGTCATCGATTCTGCTCAATTTTTATTTTCTTTTTCTAATATTCTTCCCTTGGATTCAAATCTTAGTGTGGAGAAGAAAATGCAGGACTCCTTTGCCATGGAATGCTTCCTAACATGCACGTGCCCGTACATGCACAAGAGGTATGCACAACCACATTCAGTCACATGCATGCACATGCCTTCACATGCAGAAGAGAGGCATGCACAACCACATTCAGTCACAGGCATGCATGTGTCGACCACCCATTTTTTTAACCAATTTGGCTGTACACACACAATGCATGCATAAACAGCAGCTAACGACTCAAAAGTTATCCTAGTTCATAGTCATATTTTCCTTGAAGGATGCTTGTATGTGGTGCAGTGCAGAAGTACTGCATGGTGCAAGTGGAAAACATGGGCCGATCAGGACTGTTGATCTAGTGGGCCATCTTGTGGATCAGCTCTGCCAAAAATCTCGGTGATTCGAGGCTTCGACCATCCAATTGTTGTGAGTTTTAATCCATTGTTCTAACTGTTCCTTCTGCAGTTCCACTTGCCAATTGGATACAACAGGGCACTCCTGTTGAGAAGAATCCATAAAAGGCAACCTCTTGGGCTGAAAAGAAAGTCCATATGCCAACCTCTTGCTAACTTCAAAACCTTAACAGAAAGGATCCATAAATGTAAATAAGATTGTCAACATACCTCCAGATACCTTTGGTCACTACAATGAGAAGGATGGTTAATGACAATCTATCAGTGTTTGAAAATCTCTCTTTGCTGATCTTTTAAGGTTTTGATTGGAAACCAGAATATCTTTCTAAAATTTGCCTCTTACCTCTCCTTCAAAATTATTCAATACATTATCAAGGCCCCGTTTCATTGGAATTCCTCCTGAAGTTTTTTTTTTTTTCCCTAGTCTAATCCATCCAATTCATTTTTAACTATAAAGGACTTCTATCTAATGTGGCTTATGGGAATCACCATGGAATAGTCAAATAAATCAAAACCAGAATAACAATAATAGTGTGTTGCTAATTTAAGTTGTGCAGTTAAATACACACCAATAGGTGTTCATTTCCTTCCAACTTCATTTCTTCACAGGTCCCTATGAGATCATGTGGGGTTGTATCTTTTTCTCTACATTACTGACATCTCTGTGTACAGGTGTTGTCATTGGATTTACTTCAGCTCTAATATCCTTCTTATTTTTTAAAGAAAAATTCTTTGATGACTTATTTTTAATTAATTTATTTTTTAGCATTAACCAAGCTATACTGATATCTATATCTGTTACTGCTTTGATTATTGACATTGTCCTTTTCTACATCCATTGAGATGTCGTTTTAGTGGATGTCTTGTTTGCTTGATCATTTTGTGTGAATGGAATGTAGTCCTCCCTTGATAGCCAGATATTAGGTTACTCATTGCTTGAATGGAAATTGTATGTTTAACAGAATGGGTGTTTTAACAGAAGGATGAACAATTTCGATTTGTTCAGCTTGACTAATAATGGGTGTTGAGAGTACTGGCAGAGACTGATGAAGGTTTTTGGTCAGCCTAGATTAAGCCTTAGGTCCAGAAGTAGAGAGGTGTTTCTGTTAAAAATGAAGGTTCAAAATATTGTCTGAATGCATAATGATAATGTATAAATTATTATGGTGCATTCAAAATATTGTCTGAATGCATTCCCAATAAATTATTAAGCCTTATGATACATTGCATTTAATATTATGACTCTTGTGTGGCCCACCGAAGTTGTGGATCATGCTGATTTTTGTCCCGATTTTTGTCTTGGGGCTTAAAGTTGAGGTGCACACTTGATGAACACAGTGGATGGCAGCGACATGCTGGACCATACAGAGCCTGATGTTCTATTTGCCAACCACAGGTGGACTTTGTCGAGAACTTGCCATGTAGAACAAGATATAATTTCTTCTACCATACCATCTTTCAAGCCAATGTGCCACTACTGTAGGAAATCAACTGCTGCTGGTGTAGGAAATCAACTGAGATCCAACCTAACTGTAATATAGCCCATTAACGGGCCTAGGTCTAGATCGGGCCAGTCTATGGGTCCCCAACCTGCTTCTAGGAAATACATATAAAAGATGTTAGCTAATCCAAGCTACTCATTAAACAAATTTCATCTCAAGGTTGGTATTGTAAACAAAGAGAAAACAATGAAAGCTTTGAGGAAAATGATTCTCCTTTGTTTTTCTTTGTATTTGAGACAACCCCGAAGGGTTGAATATATAGAGCTTTACAACGACTATACAAGATAAAATGATAAATACAAAATCTTCTATTTATACATCGTCTATTTACAGAATCATATAATTGGCTATACAAGGCATGTGGCCTGTCTAACATCCCCCCTCAAACTAATGCTGGTCACCGACAAATAATAGTTTGCTAACTAGAAATGAGTGACGTGCAGAAGTGAGGGACTTCGTAAAAATGTCTACAATCTGATCATGGAATGCGACATGTGGTAGCGAAATGAGCCGAGACTGAAACTTCATGTGGATGAAGTGACAGTCAACTTCAATATGCTTTGTTCGTTCATGGAAAACTGGATTAGAGGCTATCTGAATAGCACTCAGATTATTTACATGGAGTGGAGTAGGATCGTGTAGATGAATGCCCAAGTCAGAAAGAAGTCCACGTAACCAGATAATCTCACTACAAGCAGCTAACATTGCTCTATACTCGGCTTCCGTGCTTAATTTGGAAACAGTGGCCTGCTTCTTACACTTCCAAGAGATGAGAGAAGTGCCAAGAAAAACACAGTAGCCAGTGGTAAATCTGCGTGTGAGAATACAATCGGCCCAATTAGCATCTGAATAAGCACGAAGGTCTAGAGGGGCCGTGGAGGAGAAGAACAGAGATCGATCCAGAGTTCCACATAGGTAACATAAGATGCGCAGTACTGCAGTCATATGAAGAGTCCGATTGGCAGAAACAAATTGGCTGACAACTTGGACTGCGTAGTTAATATCAGGGCAAGTCATTGTTAAGTAAACCAAACTCTCAACCAAACAACGGTATAATGTGGGTTCCGCAAGGAGGTCACCATCGTCACGACCATATTGAACGTTAAGTTCCAAGGGAGTCTGAACTGTCTTCTGATCCATTAATGAGGCTAAGGTGAGAAGATCCTTGGTATATTTACGCTTCCTGACCAGGATTCCACGGATAGAATGCGAAAATTCAAGACCAAGAACGTATGTCAAATGTCTCAGGTCCTTCGTCTTGAAGGATGACTGCAGAACTTGCTTTAATGCTGAGATGCCAGTATCATCTCTACCAGTCAGAAGTAAGTCAACATATACGAGAACAATGACGATTCCACGCTCAGTGGTGCGCAAGAATAAGGATGGATCATGACCACTTTGAGGAAAGCCAGCTCCTCTAATAACATCATGAAATCGTTGGAACCATGCCCGAGGAGCCTATTTAAGGCTGTATAGAGCTTTCTTCATGCGACAGACCTTATTGGCAGGGATTAAAGATCCAGGAGGAGGTTTCAAATATACTGTTTCTTGGAGGTCTCCATGAAGAAAAGCATTTTTCACGTCCATCTGAGTGAGTGGCCAAGAGTGAACTGATGATAGTGTCAGAAGAGTGCGAACAGTTTTCATTTTGGCCACAAGAGCGAATATCTCATCATAATCAATGTCGTGTTCCTATTTGTATCCCTGAGCGACAAGCCGAGCTTTGTATCGATCCAATGATCCGTTAAACTTGAGCTTCACAGAATAAGTCAATTTACTGCTAATTAATTGTTGGTCAGTAAGCCGAGTAACAATGTCCCACGTATGGTTATCATCCAATACTGCAAGTTCTTCTGTCATAGCCTTCTTCCGACAATCATGACTGGCTGCCTGATGGTATGAAGTAGGAATAGATACAGTATTCAGGGTAGTATTCATGGCAGACATAGAGTATATCAAGCGATTAGGCTGTCGATGTACACGAGTGGAACGACGTACTAAGATAGGATCTAGATCGGTAACAGGTACAGTAAGGAGAGTAGTAGGTGATGGATCTGTACATGGTCATCGTGATATACTCGAGGTAATCGGAATGTCAGGAAAAATAGTAAGACCAGGAGAGTGGTGTGGGCGGAGGAACCGAGGAATGGAAGACAATATGCTCAAAAAAAACAACATGTCGTGATACCCATATAGGACGAGAGACCGGATCATAGCAACGAAAACCCTTTTGAGTTTCTCCAAATCCCAAGTACATATATTTGATTGATTTTGGGGAAAGTTTGTTACGTTCACGTGATGCCAGATGAACATAATATGCACAACCAAAAACACGAAATATGGAATATGTAGGAAGTGAACTGCTGAGAACAAAGTAGGAAGATTTACTATTCAGGACTGTGTTTGGCAACCGATTAATCAAGTGGACTGAATGCATCATAGCTTCCGCCTAGAAGGAACGAGGAACACTCATAGCTGTCATTAGGGTATTGGCGGCTTTAATAATATGGCAATCTTTTCGTTCAGCCACCCCATTCTGTTGTGGAGTATCAGAACAAGTGGTCTGATGAGTAATCCCATGACTCTGAAGATATGTACAAAAATTCGCAGAGAGATACTCTCCTCTTGAGTCAGAGCGGAGAGTTTGAATTTTTACTTGAAATTAAGTGTCCACCATAGAATGAAATATTTTGAATTTTTCAAAAACCTGTGACTTAGAGTGCAAAAAGTAAATCCAGGTATAACGTGTGAAATTATCAATGAATATAACATAATATTGTAGTCCAAAGAGAGACAATTGGTAAAGGGTCCTAGACATCTGTATGCACTAGTTCAAACATAAATGATGATTTTGTAGTACTTAGAGGAAAGGGAATACACTTACTTTTTGAAAGGAAACAGCAAGAACAAGAATAATCCAAATTACTTTTATTAAGAGAAATAT
The DNA here is from genome assembly GCA_037074715.1 of Magnolia kwangsiensis. Classification (NCBI taxonomy): domain Eukaryota; kingdom Viridiplantae; phylum Streptophyta; class Magnoliopsida; order Magnoliales; family Magnoliaceae; genus Magnolia; species Magnolia kwangsiensis. The sequence continues at coordinate 59,927,920 of CM073579.1, forward strand.
TCCCAAACATGTCAGAAGAAAAGAACTGAATCAAACGATCAAAATGTGGATGACCTAGGCGAAAGTGTCAGAGTTTCCACATTTTATTTCCTGAACAAATATCCGAAGAAGATTGAGAGAAGAAACAACGAGCTGGAGTAACGGATGGGTGAAAGTCCAGCACGTACAAACATCCATGCCACCTACCCTTCCCAAGTACCCTCCCCGTTGCTAGATCTTGCACAAAACAACAATTTGGAAGAAATATGACTAAGCAGTTATTGGATGTAAGTTGACCAACAAAAATTAAATTTGAGGAGAGTTTAGGGACATGAAACACATTACGAATGGTAAACTGGCGATGGTCAGAAGGAGAAAAAGTTAATGAATCAACGGACTAAATGGGTAGTTTAGTGTCATCCGCAATAAAAATAGCCTGACTTCCAGTGTAGGGACGAATATCATGAAGATGTGATACATCACCAGTAATATGACTAAGCAGTTATTGGATGTAAGTTGACCAACAAAAATTAAATTTGAGGAGAGTTTAGGGACATGAAACACATTACGAATGGTAAACTGGCGATGGTCAGAAGGAGAAAAAGTTAATGAACCAACGGACTGAATGGGTAGTTTAGTGTCATCCGCAATAAAAATAGCCTGACTTCCAGTGTAGGGACGAATATCATGAAGATGTGATACATCACCAGTCATATGATTAGAAACACCTGAATCGAAGATCCATAGAGAAGAGGAGGCTATACCTGACATACTGGCCGTAAAAAGGGCCTGCACGATCTATTGGAGCATTGCAGGAGTCAAAGGTGAGGAAAGACCTTCAACAGAACTAGTGGAGGTAGTATCACTAATAGAAGGTTCGGAAGAAGTAGTCGCAGAAGTAGCAGAAAGAGCACGACCACGACTACGACCACGACCACGGCCACGACCTCAACCACCACATCCACGGCCAAATGAGGATGCATAGGCACGTGAATGACAGACCTGAATACCATGACCAGTCCTTCGACAATAAGCACACCAATCTTTGCACTGGGCAATGACATGTCCCATTTTTTTACAGCCACGACAAGTTAAAGAAGTGGAACCACGGTTTGGTGCAGAGGATAATACAGCAAGTGTCAGGTCAGATGGTCCCTGAGATGTCCCCTGAGAGAGGACCTGCAGTCATTGTTCCTCGGCTGATAAATTATTAATAACCGAATTCATGGAAGGAGTTGGGCTACGGTTCAGGAGAGTAGCCCTGCAATGCTCAAATTTCGGACTCAGTTTCATAAGAAACTGTCTAACTTGTGCACTCTCGCGCATTGTGTGGAATATTTTAAAGTCAATAGGGAATTCTTGATCCATCATAGCCATCTCTGTTCAAATTGTAACCATTGTAGAGTAGAAAGTTTGAATACTTTTGTCACCCTGAGTAAGGTAAACCAAATCTTGTTCTAGGCGGTATAACCTAGCCGCATTACTCTGTTGATTTATTGTTTGGAGATGCTCCCACATAGCCTTAGTAGTACGATGTGGCGTGAGGCCAATAGCTATTGATCAACCGACCGAATCGAGAATCCAGGTAATAATCCGTCCATTTTTCATTTCCCAATCAGCCACTTTGTCGGCATCAGTGGAACGGGGACAGTAACAGATCCATCAATCAGTCCCCATTAACCACGACCCTTGAGAAAACTCTGAAAGTGGATGGCCCATAAATTGTAGTTGGTGCCATTGAAACTATATCAATGGGCCTCTGTACGGGAGTCTTTATCCATAGGTAGGAAGAGATAAGAACTATGCTAAAGAAGAAAGTACCCTGCAGCCATAGATCAGAACAGCAACCAGCAACAGACAACAGTAGATCAGAACAGCAGACAACAACAAATCAATTAGACAAAGACAGTAGGACGTGCAGCAGTAGGTGCAGCAAGAGGGATCGAAGGCGCAGGGATGTGCGCAAGTGCTGCAGGAGGGATCGAATGCGCAAGGGTGTGCGCAGTGGCCTATGCAGGGGCGTGCGGACAGGCCTGGGGAAGATCGGCGTGCGAACGTGCCTGGGAATGGCCAGATGAGGGTTGTTGATGCAACAGGAAAGCAGGGCAAGGCTGGATCTGACAGGGGAGGAGTTGGATCTGACAACAGTGGTGTCGGTGATGAAAAAAATGTCGGATTAGGATCGGTATCGCTCTGATACCATGTAAACAAAGAGAAAATGATAAAGGCTTTGAGGAAGATGATTCTCCTTTGTTTTTCTATGTATTTGAGACAACCCTGAATGGTTGAATATATAGAGCTTTACAACGACTATATAAGGTAAAATGATATAAAATCTTCTATTTATACATCGTCTATCTATAGAATCATAGAATCGGGTATACAAGGCATGTGACCTGTCTAATAGGTATGATGTTTCACCGTACATACAAAACATCACCCAACAAAACACTGAGATGGGCCACCCCACCAGGAACAATGTAGAATTGCACCTATAAACCTGTTGCACATGAAGGTGGTATTGAGGTTCTGCTTTTTAGAGGAGGTTGAGATGAGGTGATGTGGCCGATCAACGATCCCAATTGCCTAGTTTTTAAACATGTATGAAAGTTTAGGCTTTGAATTTGGGTTGTCTTTGAATGATTCAAACCGTTTATACGATGTTTCTCACCTTGTATGGTGGATAGAAGACAAGTAAAATCTTCACCTAGGAACATTTGAAGAGATTTTTAGGCCATCCCGCATTAGGGATGTCAACGGGTACACGGGTCCAGGTACCTTATATCCTCTTTGTAAATGACATGCCAGCACAACATTTTTCCTTGTTTGGGTTTTTGATATAGTGTTCAATATCTGTGAAGCACGTGTTATCAACGATCCATGGCCACTCGTTGGATGTTTGTGGTGGACGGATGACTTGTTGAGGTGGGTTTCTCTATGTAAAATGACATATTCTGGCATGTGCTTCTTTATTATCAAAGTCTTTCTGTTCTGCAAATTTGGTCTTCCTAATCTGAACCCATTTTATGTTGAACAGTTAATAGTCAAAATCATAATATGGCTCTAGTTGGATAGACATGACTTGATCAAGGGGCCTGACTTATTTAAACTCAATGGCTGGACTATTCACTTTCGAAGGAAATTCAAATGTTGAAACTTTTTAGTACTTTTGGTGTGGCTTTATAGGTCTACAGGTATTCTAGCTTGTCTGGATGGATATATGAGCAAATGTATGTTCTTGGTGTTATGGACGGATGTCTTAAATCTGTCTGGTGGTCTGTCGATGATATCGACAGGGTTTCAGATGAAATCGAGGTTGTTATCGAGAGTGGCTCGATGACATCGATAATTCACAGAATTTTCACCATTGGTCGCTGAACAGTTTTCTTGGTCCTGTCAATATGATCGAGAGACCTTCAGATCATATCGACGCTGTTATCGAGAGTCTTTCGATATCATCGAAGAGTTCTGTAAATGCGATTGCGAAAACGCAGATTTTGCGGATTTTGAGTCCTTTCGCAACTGGGATGCGGAAGGGAAGTTGCCTAAACTATAAATAGGTGTTCCTAGGGCTTTTCTAGGGATGAGAGATGATTTGCTAAGGCTTTCTAAAGGGGTTCCAAGGGTATGATAGGGTTTCTAAAGGGTGTAGCAAGGGTGAGATTCGAGGTTGTTCGAATCGGGTAAGTCCTCTCTCTTTGTAATTTCTATTTTCATAGTATAGATCTGTCGCTTTGTGCCGTAGTTTTTTCCCGCAAGGGTTTTCTACGTTAAATCTGGGTGTTCTTTGTGTTCTCTTGTGTGCTTGGTGTCATTGAATTGCTATCCTAGATCTAGATCTGTGTGATTCCGCATGTCAAAATCCCTAACACTTTGTACTGCATGTTGAGTTCTTTTCTTCTTTCTTTTTTCAGTGTTGCATTACCGAAGAACTTCTGAAGAACGTGAAGACGCGAGGTATGAAATAATCTATGTATTTTGCTTATTAGTGCATTAGGCAATGAAGAGGCCAGATTGGCTTGTGGGTTTTAAGCTCTGGCCTAAATGGGTTAGGCTTGGTCCTATAATATAGACACACTAATATGCCTGGGCTAGATTTACTCTAGGCTGGCCTATGGGTCAACTGACCCAGGATGTTTTTGTTGCAGGTTCAGTGCAACAATCGATCATCAAAGAGCTAGTGGACTGCCACATGAGAAAAGCACAAAAAGGGGCCACGCTGATTAAGTGTTGTCCACCCAGCAATGGTGCGGTGATGTGTTGGGCATTGAGGGGCCCAACATGGTATTCACATTGTCCATCCATTTTGCCAGCTGATTTTACAGCATCAATCCAAAAATAAAGTACTTCTGAATCTCAAGTGGACCACACCATAGGAAATAGTTGGACAATGGCACCCACCATTGAAACCTTCCTAGGGCCCATCGTAATATTATTTGCCATCCAACCAGTTGATGAAGGGAAAACACAAATATCAGCTTGAGCCAAAACTTGTTGCCCACATGAAGTTTTTAATGGTGGGTATTAAGTCCCTAGTATATGGTCCCACTTGAGCCTTGGATCTACTTTATTTTTTGGACCATGCCATAAGAGGAGCCTGAAAAAAAAAAAAAAAAAAAAAAAAAAAAAAGATGGACGACATGGATATACAAGATTCAAATCAAGGTGGGCCCAGAACACCCTACATATCAATCACCCCGCTACGCTAGGCGGCATAGCAATAGTGCAACACTACCTGGAAAAAAAGGCATACAAGTTTCCTTTCGAAAATTTTACAAAAATACTGCTTCATCTACGTTTCTGTTCCTTTTTCAAGAAGGTTTTCATTTCTTGATAACTGTTATATTTGTCAATGGAAGTTGGGGTTGGGAGTGGGTGGCTTGGATGTGCTCCACTATGATGTTTACGTGAAATCCACCCCGAATATCAGGTTTGTCACCCCATATTAGGTCTAGGGCCCGAAACTCAACCCATATATGATTCATGTGGAGCACATGATTCGAAATAGGGAACAAGGCAATGCTCACCTTCCAAATTGTTTCCCTTAGTGTGAGCCATTTGAAACACGTATAGGTCTGATTTTTAGGCCATAGGCCTAATTTGATAGGGCATCTAATAGCTGGAGTAGATTTCATATGATCATATATGATTCATGTGGAGCACATGATTCGAAATAGGGAACAAGGCAATGCTCACCTTCCAAATTGTTTCCTTTAGTGTGAGCCATTTGAAACACGTATAGGTCTGATTTTTAGGCCATAGGCCTAATTTGATAGGGCATCTAATAGCTGGAGTAGATTTCATATGATCATCACAACAGGCCCTATAAAAATCAAAGGTGAATGTATCTTTTAACTGCATTCTTTATTGTGGCCCACTTGAATAACAAATCAGCTTATTTTTTGTCCTGGGGCCTACTGTGAGATTACACATTTAATGGTCAAAGTGGATTTCACATATACATTGCCGTGGACCCATAGAAAAATCATTGGTGGGCAACCATCTCCCAACTAAATTTCCATTGGTATATTTAAATTAAAAAAAGACATAACCTTGATGCCCACCTTAATTTTTTTTTACGGGGCCTACAAACCTAACCTTAAGATCCACTCGTGTAATCCAACGTTCGGCCCAGGGATAATCAGTTTGACATGTGATACAGGTAGGACACATGGAAGAAAACTGTTGTGAGATTATATGATGCCCACTCTAACCATTAGACTCCACACCAAAATTCAGGCTTAGGGCCCAACAGTCAAACATATCTGTGATTCAAATGGGCCACACCAAGGTAAACGATTTGGAAGTGGGCCTTGCCTTGGACGTTATTTCCAATCATGTAGCTGGGGATGATTTTTGGGCCCTGAGCCCGGGGGGGGGGGGGGGGGGGGGGGGGGGGGGGGGGGGTGGGTCAGGATTAGTTTCACCTAAACATCACGGTGGGGCCCACCTGTAAACACCTTATTTTGTAAATTTCCCTTTCCTTTTTCTAATTTAAGGCTTATGACTATTGGAAGGGTAATCCTGTAATAGAAAAGAAACTTACGTTGTTTTAATTTTTTATACACACACCCAAGCACTCACACTTCATATACCACAATGGGTACAAACCCATAACCTCGTGTTAAAACTTTTGTGTCTACCACCGGGGTATGAGTAAAGGACCCAAAGAAAAAGAAAGAAAAAAACAAAAACCTTAGGTCCTGCTTACAGATTGGCAAGGGAAAGGTGCCGTGTTGGGGGAACCCACCATGGTGTTTTTGTTATATCCACCTGAGTACTGCGTCATCCTATTTTAGGTCTAAGAATCAATTATCAGCTCTATTAATTACTCAATTAGACCACACAATTAGCAGCAGTATAAGGGCAGTTTCACCCTACAAATTGTTTCTCTTGGTGTAGCCCGCCCCCCCCCCCCCCCCCCACCCCCCCCCTCCAAATTACATATGGATGATGTTTGCACCAAGTGATCCTCATGGTGGGGCCAATCTATCAGGAAGATTGGATTTCAGAAGCAACTACCAACTAGGAAGCTATCTACTGAGTGTACCTTCAACTGTGGTCCAACTAGTTGGACTTGAGAGACATTCTCCTTTTTAATATATCAGCTATTAGATGAACGCCTGCCCTTGATTTCTTAGGGTCTCTAATCTCTTGTGATGTGTATGTATAATCCGCTCCAACTAGTCAATGTAAAAAACTGCCTTGATTTTTTTTGTTTTTATTTACCGTGCCTACCTTGAGATCTATGCTTTTTACACCCATTTTTGGTGTGGAACATACGCAAGATCCACTCCAATCCATCCATTAGATGCGTAATCCAATTTTAGGCCCATCACAATAAAGAAATAAATCATTTTGACATGTGATGTAAGTAGGCTACACCAAAGAAAACCGTTGGAAGAGACATCCACCCCTGATTTTTAGAGAGCCCATTATGATCATCATATGATGTCCACTCCAACCATTAGACCTTTACACCAAAATTTAGGCCTTAGGCACAAAAATTAAACCTAAATACGTGATTCAAATGGGTCACACCAAGGGAAACAATTTGGAGGGTGGACATTGCCATGGACATTGTTTTAATCATGTGGTCGACCTGAATCAAAGATGGGGCTTGTTTTCTATCATGTAGTCCGCCTAAATCATAGATGGGGCTGATTTTTGGCCTTGGGGTGACACCCCTGGCAGTGGTCGGGATGGGTTTCATGTAAACATCACGGTGGGCCCACCCTAGCTTCCAATGATAATTACTTAAATTAATATAAATGGAGTAACTTGTTAAAAACCTCTTTGAAAAAGGTACCTATTTTAAAATCTATTTGAAAAATGTAGCTATAAATACCTTATTAATAATGTATTTTGTAAAATTCCATTTCCTTTTCTAATTGAAGCTCATGTGGTATATGATATGGGTTGGGCTGGCCAGGCTTTTGGTCTAGCTCTCCTCTGGTGGAACTGAGATGTGTGGTATATATAGTAGGGCTGAAAGTTGGGCGGGGTGGGTTGGTGCTCAACCCTAGCCCAACCCAAGGTTCCTATACCTCACAACCCTAACCCAACCCAACCTCGAGTTGGGAATTTTCAACCCAAGCGGGCTTGGTTGGGTAGATGTGCTAATATTTTTGTTATTATAGTAGTCTATTATTATATTTTCAATATACATCTTATTTTTTATACATATGATTTTATTAAATATACGTAGTTATGCATGGTAAAGAGCTTTATTTTTTCTAAACAAACAAGTAAAATATAGGACAACTGCTTTAAAAGTCGTGTTGTTGACACCCAATCTATCTAGGAGAGAGAAATCTGGCATAGCTTGTTAGCTGGAGTTATCAGAAATCGCTTCGACCAATGAGACCTGACAGAACTGAAATTTCTTGTGCATTCAACACAAATGATTCGCACTCAATTATAATTTATAAGTAATTTATATATTGGGTTGGGTTGGGCAACTCAAGACCTCCCGAGCCCAACCCAAGTTTTATAGGGTTGGTGTTTATATAGCCCAAGCCTGAGAATAAAATCCGATGTCAGGTCGATCACCGGTCAGGAGAGTTCAAGTTGAACTCTCCCGACTTTCAGCCCTAGGTATCAGGCTGGAGGGCTAGGCTCGAGATTTAAGCCCACTTTTCAATCCGGCGAGGCTCAGAACGTGTACAGCCCAGCCTGATTGTAGCCTGGCGCCCACCTCTGACTAGTGGAAGGGCAATCCTGTAAAACCAAACGAAAATCATGTCCTGTTTACAAATTAGTGAGAAATTGAGAAGGTATCATGTTGGGTCTGTCATGTTTTTGTTAAATCAATCCTAACCATCAAGTGCATCATCCTATTTTAGATCCAGGAACCAAAAAATCAGCTCCATCCATTATTCAGGTACTACACGATTTGGAGTATTTAGGGCAACTTTTAGCCTACAAACTTTTTCTCTCGGTGTAGCCTACCAAATTTACATATGGGCCTGAATAATGGGTCATTTAGGGTGCATTTGGATCAGAAGTTACTTAAGATAAGCTACTTAATACCTGTTGGTAAACACAAACCTAGGTGAAGGGAAAACACAAATATCAGCTAGGCCGAAAACCTGTGGTCCACATGAAACTTTTATCCGGGTATACAATCCCAGTATGTGGTCCACCTGAGCTCTAGATCAATTTCATGTTTGGGATATGCCCTAAAAAGGAGCCGAAAATACTGATGGACGGCATGGGTCCCATCATGCAATGCCACCTTATCCCAAAAATGCATATACAATTTCCTTTTGGTGCAACCCCTCATTTACATCCTTGTTACTTTTTCAGAAAGGTTTTTATTTTACAAATAACCGTTATATATTTTATCAACGGAAGTTGAGTTGGGCCGTGCAAGGAATGGGCGGCTTGGATGGGCCCCATCCACCCCGACCATAAGGTCCAACCCAAAACTCAGTCCCCATTCATGATTCATGTGGACCGATGATTGGAAAAGGTACAGGGTAACACTAACCCTCCAAATTGTTTCCTCTGGTGTGAGCCATTTGAATTATGTATGGGTTTGATTTTTGGGCCGTAGGCAGCATAGTGGGCCCTAGAAAATTAACTGTTAATGGGACCCATAAAAATTAAGGGTTAATGTATCTTAACTAATAGTGGGCCCTAGAAAAATTAAGGGTTAATAATGTATCTTAACCCTATAAAAATTAAGGGTTAATGTATCCCTATAAAATTTAAAGGTATTGTATCTTAACTTATAGTGGACCCTATGAAAATTTAGGGTTAATGCTTCTTAGCTTATAGTGGGCCGTATACAATTTAAGGGTTAATAGCCCTATAAAGTATAAGGGTTAATGTATCTTAAATTACAGTGAGCCCTATAATAATTAAGGGTCAATGCTTATAACTTATAGTGTGCCCTATAAAAATTAGGGTTAATGTGGGCCATATAAAAATTAAGGGTTAACGTATCTGAGCTTATAGTGGGCCCTACTATAAACATTAAGGATTAATGTATCTTTTAACTTTGTTGTGTCCCACTTGAGTAGATCAAGCTGACTTTTTTTGTCCTGGGGCCCTAATGTGGGATTACACAACTAATAGTTGCAGTGGATTTCACATATATATTGCGGTGGGCCCAACCATCTCCCGACTATCCTTATACCTTTGATGATATATTTAAATTAAAAACGAAAAGATTTTTTTACCTTGAGGCCACCTGAATTTTTTAAACAATCATGGTGGGCCCACCCTGGAGGCTCTGATGATAATAACTTATTATACACACGGGGAGAGAGAGAGAGAGAGAGAGAGAGAGAGAGAGAGAGAGAGAGAGAGAGAGAGTAATGTGGACGTCTCTCCCAATCATTGTATTATTAGTACGACGTATCATCAACGTGATGTGTTGTTGGCTCTGAGCCCAACCAATATATAAAGATTACACATCTAAATGGACATGGATAATGTATGCATGACAGCAGGCCACTTAAAAAATGAAGGGCGGGACACAGCACTGTAAAAGTGTCACCGTCCCCGTAATAACGGGGAGGATTTACTCGGGTGGGGGGAAAAGTATCACCTTCCCCGGAGTAACGGAGTTGGATCAGGTGTTACTCGGGTTGCACCGTATACTTTCAATAAACTGCGAGGCCTACCTTTTCAGCATATCCACTCCGTTCATCAGTTTTTACACATCATTTTTACTGTATGGTCCAGAAAATTAAGCAGATCCAAATCACAAGTAGACCACACCAAAACAGTGGACATATATTGCCCACGTTTAAAAACTTACTAGGTAGGGCCCACAATAATTTTTTACTTACCATACTAGTGGTAAAAAATCAGGTTGATCCGTTATTCAAGTGTGCCACCGTTGGAAGAGAGATCCACCGTTGATTTTTACATGGCCACCGTGATGGACATGTAAAATTCACTCAAATAGGTCCATCGTTGTGATTCATCAAGTGGTCCACCATGGGATTTGAAGGGTGTGCTTTCTATGTACACTGTATGGACGGGGCTGATTTTTGGACTCTAGGACTATAAAATGTTGTTCCACACTTGATAAACGTTAACACCACACACCCTACTCAAGTGGAAAAGTCCCTTTCCCTTCAAAGTAATTAATAAGTTTAGCTTATTGAGAAAATCTGTTGAGGAATTTAAAAAAAAATAAAAAAAAACTACCGGTATGTAATGCGAGTTGCAATGTAAAAAATAAATAAATAAATAAAAGATGGGGTGATAAGGCATGGTTACCAAGAATTGCAGTTGCATTATCTTTTTTCCATATTTGATTAAATTACCACAACATTAGAAAGGGAAATAAAATTTTACAATAGTACCCTTTTCAAAGGAATTTTTAATAAGCTACCCTGTAAATTAATTAATTTTATTAGAACAGTGATGTTTATTTGAAACCCACTTCGATCGATCCTTGTGTAAGCAATTTATTTGCTTGCCTCCTTCCAGCCCAAGAATGCTTGGCCTCCTGCGCCAAGTTGATCTTTTAAGGCTTGGCTTGGTACCGGAAGCTTCTACGAATCGCTTCTCCGCCAGCTTCCAGGTGAGCTTTTACTACGCTTACTCTCAAGCCTCTTTTTGATTGGTTAGGCGGGCGGGGTCAGAGCATTCATAGGATTTTATTCTAAGTCGATGACATGATTGAAACAGTTTGCAGGGCAGCAGTCAACATCCAAACTGTTCCCTCTGATGTGGTCCATTTGAACCACGTATTGGACCTAGGCCTAATTTTGGTGCGGATTTCATATAATTATGTAGGTAGGCAATAATTCTCTCCCAGTTTTGTTTGGTGTGCCCTCCCAATGGTGGAAAAGTCCACGATGTCCATCCGTTTTTTCAGCCCATTTTAGGGACATGGTCTCCGAAATTAATCAGATCCAAATCTCAAGTGGACCAACGCCAACCATTAAAACTTCCCATGGCCCACCACAAGCAGATCCTTAAAGTTTGTTTGCCATCCAACTCGTTGATAAGTTCAACCAGAACTGGATGAAGGGAAAATACATATATGAGATTTCGATGTGCTAGGTTTTGTTTGGGATAACGTACTAAAATGAGTTTTAAAAAAACGGATGGACGGTGTGAATGTGAAACAAATTCACTAAGGTGGCGCCCACACATAAGGGTATCCACACCCAGTTGAGGGATGGTAGCCCAACATTATTTTTTAATATATGTGAAATCCTATACATGTGAACCATGATTTTTGGAGAAACACTCTTGATTTTTACAGGGCCAACCATCATGACATGAAATCCGCTCCAGCCATCACATGACACATCAATCTCTAGGTCTCGGGCCCAAAAATCAGACCAAATGGATGTTGACAAGGAAACAGTTTTGAGACCGGCCCAAGATGGGGTGGCACACCTGATGGTGAGGGTGGATTTCACATAAATATCCGGGTGGGCCCATTGAAGCAGTCCATTTCTTGCACGACCCAACCCCAGCTTCTGCACATGAAGGGGGGTAATAGGATTGAAAGTCGGGCAGGTTGGGTTTTGGGTTGGTGCTCAACCCTAGCCCAACCAACCACGGGTTAGGAATTCTCTACCCAAGCCCAATTCAAGCGGGCTCGGTCGGGTCGATCAGGTTGATACATGCTAATATTTTTGTTATTACATTAGTTTATTATATTTTCAATACATTTTTTTTAACTTTTGATTTTATTAATCATATATGTTGTTATTTATTGCAAAAGTCGTATTGGCACATAATCTATTTGAGAGAGAGAAATCCGGCGTATCTTGCTAGCTCGAGTCATCGAAAATGACATTGGGCAATGGAATCTAATGGCATTAGAATTTCTTGTGCCTTCAACACAGACGATCCACACTCATTTATAATTTATATATCAATTGGGTTCGAGTAGGCCCAACTCAATTTCTTGTGCCCTCAACACAGAACCCGATCCTACTCGAGCCTAACCCAATGTCGGGTCGGTCGGGTTGAACCCGCACCAACTTTCAACCCTAGAGGGTAATATCGTGTAAAATTTTCATAAGGAAACTGAAATGGACTAGCTATATGTCCTAGAGGGGGGTTGAATAGAACTATGTCAAATTAAAATTAAAATAGTGGAATAAAATAAAGAAATAGCCAAATAAAAATAAATCAATTCTTAACGCTAAAATAAATGCAACCTCGATAAACAAGTATTGAGAGGTTGATACGAATTCAGTTCTAAGGACAACCTTACACCATAAAAACCAATAGTTTATGGCAGGACAACCTTATTTCTAGAACATTCTTTGTATCAAAAACTCAAATCAAAGAGGAATAAATAAATAGCAAGGAATTGAAAAAATTACAGGAATTTAAATCTAAATTATTACAACATTTTCCACTGTTCTTGAAATGTAAAAATTACAACATTCACATCCACACATACATTCCACAGCTTTGAATGATAAAAGATAGAAAGAATAAATCACACATCCACAAAACACAAAAAGTTATAGTGGTTCGCCTGTGTGTTCATCAACTGTTAAACAACAGCCACACAGATTGCTACTTCACTCCTAATATCCTCACACGGGGTATTAGCGTTCACTATCAAAATAGGTTTCACAGGTTCACCTAAAACCTTCACAATTGTATCTTTTCTACTTGGGCTTACATAATTCAAAAACCCCTCTATCTGAGTTTTCTAGCTCTCCTCAGATAACCACATACTGAGATTTTTCTAACTCAATCTCAAAAGAAACCAAAAAGAAAGTAAATTACATAAGCGTAAAATACCTGAATTTCTCCTTTCGTAGTAGCCCGGAAGAACCAATTGGAGTAGAAGTTCGAATATGGAAGTTCAATGTCCAATACTCACTTTACAATGGTTATAAGTTCTAATTAATTTTAAGTTAAACCAAATGGGTTAGCGTATTTGATTTTGATTACAAGATGAAGGAATTACAGAATTTTTCATTTTTCAAATCAAATTGGAATGTACATCAAAATCAAATAACAATAAGCCAATAAAAGGAAATATAAATTATGCACAAAGTAACTTAAAATGAACACAAACTCATCTCAGAGTGGAGCCTTAATTTTACTTGAATTGAATTAAAAAACTCTAAAATTCGTACTCTATTTATAGTTGAAGAAACTCGTCTTCGACTAGTCGTAGCACAACGACATTTTGAATTTTTAAGCACGATCTTTGAAAACCGTTCTACGACTGGTCGTGGGGTGTCTATGACTGGTCGAGGACTACCTACGACTAGTCGTAGATGACCCAGGACTGGTTGTGAACCATATGAGTTGGTCGCTGTAATTTGAGTCGATGACCCAGGACTGGTCGAAGTTGGAGTCAAGAACACACCTATGACTGGTCGAATGACTTTCAGGACTGGTCATGGACTAACTAAAAATTTTTACTGGTCGTGGAATTTCTTGGACTGGTCAAACCAATACTAGGACTAGTCGAACAAAGTACAAGACTAGTCTTAGAACAGACCAAAATCATGTATAAACATACAGTTTGAATTATGTATCCAAAATAACCTACCCTAAGGTCAATCTAAGGTCTATTAAACCTGAAACATGAAGTATGAATATTGAACTTCATTCATTCAGCGAAGGTAGACTTTTGAACCTTATCAAGCTTGAACTCTCGCACTTGATATAGCTTGAGATATTCGAAAGCTTGAACTTAAACTTATCTTGAGTTGCACTTGAGTCTTGAAGTGTACTTGAGTCTTAAAGTCTTTATCGATGTGGCTCTGAACATATATCAGGGCTGAAAGTCTCATGATAATAAATAGAAATTTTTCCTGATCCGAGGGTGTAATTTGGATGAATTCTGACGGTCAGAACGCTTAATACTGACGCGTCAAGTCGTGTGCCAGATTTGAATTTGAAATTCCAAATCTGTCCCTATTCGCGGTCTCTTCAGTCCGGGTTCAACGAAATAGTCTGTGATTATCGGTTTGACTTGATTTTCGAGATGATTGTCAAGTCCAGTTGGGCGGTTCTAACGGTCTAAGATATGAGGTATCGGACCTTCGACGCGCGGTCTAAATCCAATACAAGAATTCAAAGTGGTCCAGAGGACAAACCCGCTTAGAGTTTGATCCGAGGTTATAGAGTATTGTAGAGTTATTTGTTCTACTCGATTTGAGTCTTGTAGAACGTATTTAAAGTGATCAGGGACTATTTCCCAGCTACTCTAGCGTTGCGCTAGCTAACTTACGCTTAATTTCCATGAAAATTAATTTTACGCGATTTCGGGTCGAGTTGGTACTCGAGCCCAAGTACGGATTTTTCACGGGCGTTACACATCTACTTGGCCATCAGCCAAGTGCAACTTCATTTTGTTTAAGTTGGAGTTGTTGAAAATGAGGTGTTGGATAGGAGCCTCTCCAACAGGCATAACGACTAGTATGTGAGTTGCTAACACAGTCATTAAGTAAACAAAGGGAATATTACTATGACCTAGATGAAGACGAAACTGAATAATAGAATGACATATCAAAGAAGGCAGACAAACATTTGCACTAGTAATGATAGAATACAAAATACGAGCCATTAATAAAGTCAATTCTGTCTTGTTATCAGAACGAGAATACAGATTATAAGTAAAGATATGATGCAAAACTCTGTATCTGTGTAACAAATTTTTGGAAGCAAGGGCATTCCCATTTTGAGTCCATTGAACATTCATGTTACACAACACTCTAGTATAAATACGGTTTTCAGATTCAGTAACTTTCTCAGCTAGAGTGCTAGGTGGAATACCATCATCATTAATAGGTAAATCCATTAGGCCTAAAACTAAATAACGATCAACAGGAAAAGGCCCTTCTCTAGTAGCAATAGAGAAAGTTAATTGTTCAGCAGAAAAATTACTTATGCATGCAAACATGCTTTGTGCAATGGATTGGTATACGAGCCCGCCCCAATGTAGGATGTTATCCCAGCCTATAGATTGGAGGAGAGGAAAGATACCGAAATGGGCGATGTGATCTAAATCAAAAACTTTTTCAACAATGCTATTACGCAGACGCAAATCTCGCACAAAAGATGGATTATCTTCGGGAGACTGAAGATGGCGTCTTGTAATAGGAGTTGATCTGGATGAAGATGGACCTCTAGTATTTTTCTTTTTCCCTCTAGAGTCCATATTCTTGAAAAAAAATAAGAAATTTCAAAGAAGTAGAGATAGATTTCTCTAGATCAGCAAATGAAGAAGAAAACTCCAAAAATCTCATGACAAACTTGAAATCAACTACTTTAATGAAGAAATTGAAGAAAATAGACCATGAATATTCAAGAAAGACAAGCAAAATGCTCTAACCTGGTCGAATCGAACAGTAGGGTTTGACTAGTCAAAGGTCGGCTTGTTAGAGAGAAAAGTGAAAATGAGGAAGAAGGGAGATTTCTCCAAATTAAAGAGGTCAGTGCACTCCATGACCGGTCTTGGAGAATACACGACCGGTTGTACCACGACTGGTGATGTATGACCACGACTGGTCGAGCACCGGTCAAAAATTACATTTTTCAACAAATTTTAAAAATTTAACCAAAAAATACATAAACATATATACAATATGTTACAATTATGCAAGAATATTCAATTTAAATTGCATATACCGAGGTCAAACTTTAATTTATTAAACCTGATTTTGTTGAGCGGTTTAGTGAAAATGTCAACAAGTTGAGTCTTAGTTGGAATGTATTCCAAAGAAATTATTTTTTCTTCCACTAATTTACGAATGAAATGATACATAATGTCAATGTGCTTGGTACATGAATGCTGGATTGAATTTTTAGAAATATTTATTGCACTGGAGTTATTGAAAAATAAAACCATTGAGTCCTGTGCAATTCCATAATCGCTTAACATATGTTTCATCTAAATAAGCTGAGTACATGCATTTCCTACTGCGATGTATTCAGCCTCAGCAGTAGAAAGTAATATGGAACTTTACTTCTTGCTAAACCAAGAAACCAAGCAATTTTCAATATAAAAACAACCACCACTGGTTGATTTTCTGTCATCGATATTACCTGCCCAATCAGCATATGAGTACACAGCCAATTGAATACTAGTCTCATGTGGATACCAAAGACCCAAATTAGCAGAACTTGCGACATATTGCATTATCCGCTTAACAGCAGTTAAATGAGATTATTTAGGATTAGACTGATATCTAGCACAAATACCAACGCTAAAAGCAATATCTGGTCTACTAACAGTTAAATAAAGCAAACTGCTAATCATGCTACGATACAATTTAGGATCCCACATGTTTACCTATAGAGTCCTTTGAGAGTCTTAAAGTTGTATTCATATGAGTATCAAAGTTCTTACCATTCTCAAATATGAACATTTTAATCAAGTTCAAGGCATACTTGGTTTGAGAAATAAAAATTCCATCAGGTTGTTGTTTTACTTGCAACCTTAGGAAATAATTTAATTCCCCAACCATGCTCATTTCGAACTTAGATTTCATTAACTATGCAAACTCAACAGTCATGTTAGTATAAGTTGATCCATAAATATTATCATCAACATATATCTAAACCACTAAGATATCATCGTTATGTTTCTTAACAAAGAGCATCTTATTAATACTTCCTATTTAAAAACTATGACTCAGTAAAAACTTAGTCAATTTCTCATACCATACCCTGGGAGCTTGTTTTAGACCACAGAGAGCCTTTTTAAGACGGTATACATGATCAGAAAACTTATGGTCTTCAAACCCTTTAGGTTGTTTAACATATACCTCTTCATGTAAATCATCATTCAAGAAGGCACTCTTCACATCCATTTGATAAATTTTAAACTTCTTAAAGCATGCAATGGATATAAAAAGTCTGATTGATTCAAGGTGAGCAACTGGGGAAAGGTTTCATCATAATCAATGCCTTCAATTTATGTATACCCTTATATAACCAGTCTTGCCATGTTTCGAATTATATTTCCAAGTTCATCAGACTTATTTTTGAAAATTCACTTTTTTTCGATAATGTGTTTATCTTTAGGTCTAGGAATAAGATATCAGACATCATTACGAACAAACTGATTAAGTTCTTCCTGCATAGCAACTATCCAGTTTTCATTAGAAAGAACTTCTTTTACGTTTACCGGTTCTATCTGGGATGTAAAGCACACATATTTACAAATGTATTCTAATTGTCTACGAGTGCACACACCAGTGAGAGGGTTTTCAAGAATTTGAGTGGTTGGATGATCCTTAACAGTCCTCAGTTCAGAATTAACTTGATTTGATGAAGTATCTGTTTTGTCAATCAAAAGAACTTCATCATTATCTGAACTAGGGGCAAGTGTAATCAAATGATCATCAATGATAACATTAATAGACTCTTAAATCACACCAGTCCTGTTGTTCAGTACACGATATACACGACTGTTTAAATAATATCTTAAAAAGATTCCTTTATCACTCTCAGTGTCAAACTTTTTCAATTTTTCACGGTCATGCAAAATATAGCACTTGCTCCCAAAAACTCGAAAGCATTTGACAGACGACTTCTTATCAAACCATAATTCATAATCCATTTTATTATGAGATTTACATGTATAAACCCGGTTAATAATATAACAGGCAGTATTCACTGCTTTAGCCCAAAGATTTCTAAGGAGCTTCTTACTATTTAACATTACGTTTCTCATTTCTTGAAGCACTCTATTTTTTCTTTCTACAATTCCAATTTGTTGTGGTGTTTTGGGCGCAGAGAATTCATGTGATATTCCCTAATCGCTACAGAATTTCTCAAAACTGTTATTTTTAAACTCAGATCCATGGTTACTATGGATCTTACATACTTGAGAACCTTTCTCAGTTTGGATTCGTTTGATAATCTTTTTTACTTCATCAAGGGTTTCTGATTTGTCCCTTAAGAACGGTACCTAAGTGAATTTGGTATAATCATCCACGATTATCAAGATGTATTTTTTGCCACCTCAACTCTCTGTTCTGGTTGGTTCTATAAGATCCATGTGGAGAAGCTTGAGTGGTCTTGATGTGGTATTGGAGTTCACCTTTTTGTGAGAGCTCCTAGTTTGTTTACCATACAGGCATTCACCACATATTTTGTCTACTTTTTACAACTTAGGTAGACCTCTAATTAGTTCTCTTTTGCTCAATCTGTATAAATTTCAGTAGTATACATGTCCAAAGCGTTTAGGCCATAATTCTGTCTCATTGGTATGGACCATGTAGCACGATTGATTAGATGAGCTGCCATCACTTATAATAGTAGTTTTCAGAAGTTCTGCGACCAGTTAATATTACAGAACCTTTTTTGTTTATAATTTTACAACCTTGATTGAAAATTTTCACACTATGGTTGTTATCGCATATTTGAGATATGCTCAATAAGTTGTGTTTTAGTCCCTCAACATATAAAACATTCTTAAATAAAGGGAGGTTATAGAATTGGACCGTACCTTAACCAATAATCTTGCAATTGTTACCATCACCAAATGTGACTGATCCATTAGTCATATCTTTAAGATTGATGAATAAAGCCTTGTCGTCTGTCATATGCCTGGAGCATCCACTATCCAGGTACCACTTTGAATGACTTGTTGCTTTGAAAGCAGTGTGGGCAACCAAGCAGGAAACTTTAGGAACCCATTTCAGAACTGTTTTGGGTTTGAGAGTATAGTTGGTCTTCTTATGTCTGTTGTTGTAAGAATGACCTATAGAGTTAGATTTTAAGAGCTCCTTGAGTAAATCAATTATCTTTTCAGCTAGTGGGTTTCGGTTCTTATTGAAGTTGACATAGCTGCTTTTCGATTTTTGAAAAGTTTTTGTATTTTTAGAAAAACCTTGATAAAGACTTTTTCCTTTTGAGTTTGAGGACTCTCCTTTTACAAACTTAGGAATAGTATTCTTCTGTTTAGGAGGTATATTCTTATCATAGCCCAATCCAGATCTGTCGCCACATTTTCTTGATCCGGATAATAGTTTCTCTAACTTTGAATCACCTTGGGCATATCTCCATGTGTCCTTTAAACTCAAAAGAGAAGATACTTCATTTTTAAGTTTTTCATTTTCAGATTTCAGATTTTCAATCAGGGAGGTTTTGAATTCTAAAGCGCATTTTGATTTTTCAAAACAATCTGAAATTTGGGACCTTTCTAAAATAAGTGATTCAAAACATTCTTTGAGTTTAAAAAACTTTTCTTTTTGAAGTTTAAGTTTAACAACAATTTTCTAACTTTCCTTGTATAAGGCATTGTAAGCATCTTGAAGATCATCTTCTTTTTAATATCCATTATTCAGATTTTCCTCATTAGTTGAATCATCATGATCTGAAAAAGTGAACCTAGCTAGAGTCATAAGGGCTTTAACTTTATTGCCCGACTCGGTTTCAAAATCTTCTGATTCAGAAGAGACTTCAGAATCAGATGATTCATCCCAAGTAGCCAACATACTCTTCTTTTTGAGTTTGTCATTTTTAAGACATTTGTTTGCTAAATGCCCATATTTTTAGCAGTTGTAACATTGACTATCTTTCAAAGACTTCCAAGTTTTAGATTTAGGTTTAAATCTTTTCTTATCATTTGATTTTTGAAAATCTACCCTTTTCTTGCTTTTGAAAATTTTATAAAACTTCTTTGCTAAAAGAGTTATCTCATCTTTAGAATCAGAGTTTTCTTCAAAAATACATTTAGAAGATTTTAGAGCGATAGATTTACCTTTAGGAGCTTTAAAGTTTAATTCATACGTTTGTAAAGAACCAACTAGTTCTTCTACCCTCATATTATCCATATCACGAAGTTCCTGGATCGCGGTTACTTTAGAGTTGAATCATTCAGGAAGAGAGCGTAGTATCTTTACATACACTTTACTTTCTTAGATTTTATTGTCAAGACCCCACATCGAGTTTACAATATCATTTAATCTTATATAAAAGTCCATAAACATTCCATTTTCCTCCATATAAATTTCTTCAAATTTGGTTGTGAGGAGTTGAACTTTAGATTTTTTGACAATTGTAGTACCCTTGTGTGTCATTTCTAATATATCCCATACTTGCTTTGCAGTATCACAGGATATGATTCTTTTGAAGTCATCCGGTGATAATGTACTAGTGATTGCATTTAGTGCTTTTACATTGGCACTACTCTCATTTTTCTGAAGGGTGGTCCAAGAGAAATAAGGAGTTACTCTCATTGATTTTAAACCATCGATTCCAGTCACTTCAGTGATAGGAGGATTTCATTCAGTCACTATGACTTGCAATACACTTTCATCCATTGATTTGAGGAAGATCCTCATCCTAGCTTTTCAATAGGCATAGTTGGAGCCATCAAAGGGTGGAGGCCTAGTGACTGATAGGCTATCAAAATTTGACATCTTTTATATAGATTAGATCGTTAGCTTAAGAAATAAATCCAAATAAAAAGTAATAAGTGCGAGCTATTACGCTTTGATACCACTTGAGATGGCTTAGCTATATGTCCTAGAGGGAGGGTGAATAGGACTACGCCAAATTAAGATTATAACAGTGGAATAAAATAAAGAGATGGCCAAACAAAAATAAATCAATTCTTAATGCTGAAATAAATGCAACCTCAATAAACAAGTATTGAGAGGTTGATACGAATTCATTTCTAATGACAACCTTATACCATAAAAATCAAGGGTTTATGGTAGGACAACCTTATTTCTAGAACGTCCTTTACACCAAAAACTCAAACCAAAGAGGAATAAATAAATAGTAGGGAATTGAAATAAATTGTAGGAATTTAAATTTAAATTATTACAACATTCTCCACTATGCTTGAAATGTAAAAATTACAACATTTACGTCCACACATATATTCCACAGCTTTGAATGATAAAAGATAGAAAGAATAAATCACACATCCACAAAACACAAAGAGTTATAGTGGTTCACCTGTGTGTTCATCAACTGTTAAACAACAGTCACACAAATTGCTACTCCACTCCTAATATCCTCACACAGGGGATATTAGCGTTCACTATCAAAATAGGTTTCATAGGTTCACTTAAAACCTTAACAATTGTGTCTTTTGCACTTGGGCTTACACAATTCAAAAATCTCTCTGTCTGAGTTTTCTGGCTCTCCTCAGATAACCACACATTGAGATTTTTCTAGCTCAATCTTAAAAGAAACCAAAAAGAAAGTAAATTATATAAGCATAAAATACCTGGATTTCTCCTTTCGTAGGAGCCCAGAAGAACCAATTGGAGTAAAAGTTCGAATATAGAAGTTCAATATCCAATACTCATTTTACAATGGTTCTAAGTTCTAATTGATTTTAAGTTAAACCAAATGGGTTAGCTGTATTTGATTTTGATTCCAAGAAGAAGGAATTATAGAATTTTTCTCTTTTCAAATCAGATTGGAATGTAGATCAAAATCAAATAACAATAAGCCAACAAAAGGAAATATAAATTATGCACAAAGTAGCTTAAAATGAACACAAACTCATCTTAGAGTGGAGCCTTAATTTTACTTGAATTGAATTAAAAAACTCTGAAATTCGTGCTCTATTTATAGTTGAAGAAACTCGTCTTCGACTGGTCCTGGGGACACCTCGACCGGTCATAGCACAATGGCATTTTGAATTTTTAAGCATGATTTTTGAAAACCGTTCTACGATTGGTCGTGGGGTGTCTACGACTGGTCGTGGACTACCTATGACTGGTCGTAGATGACCCAGGACTGGTCATGGACCATATGAGTTGGTCGCTGTAGTTTGAGTTGAAGACCCACGACTGGTCGAAGTTCGAGTCGAGAACACACCTATGACTGGTCGAAGGACTTCCAGGACTGGTCGTGGACTAACCAAAAAATTCTGAAAATTTTCAACAACTTACGACTGGTCGTGAAATTTCTTGGACTGGTCGAACCAGTACTAGGACTAGTCGAACAAGGTACAAGACTACTCTTAGTACAGACCAAAATCATGTATAAACATACAGTTTGAATTATGTATCTGAAATGACCTACCCTAAGGTCAATCTAAAGTCTATCAAACCTGGAACATGAAGTATGAACATTGAACTTCATTTATTCAGCGAAGGTAGACGTTTGAACCTTATCAAGCTTGAACTCTCGCACTTGATGTAGCTTGAGATATTCGAAAGTTTGAAGTTAAACTTCATCTTGAGTTGCACTTGAGTCTTGAAGTGTACTCGAGTCTTGAAGTCTTTATCAATGTAGCTTTGAACATATATGCTTACAGACGTTGACAAAGTATATGGCTTGACTTGGCTTGAAGTCGATCAATGTACTTAACTTGAAGTACTTATGAAGCAGTGTCTTGAACATATATAAATCAACATACAAACACAAGGCACAGGCAAAGGTTTTGACACCATAAAATTTGACAACCAAAGGAGCATATGACCATTGCACTTACAAAAACCATACGCCTTCTTTGAACGGGAGGGTGGATCAGGTGGCGCTGCACAATAGGGTTGAAAGTGGGGCAGGTTGGGTAGGGTTAGTGCTCAACCCAAGGTTCCTATTCCTCAACCCTAATCCAACCTCGAGTTGGGAATTCTCAACCCAAGCGGGCTCGGTATGGTTGGGTAAGGTTGGTGCTCAACCCAAGGTTCCTATGCCTCAACCCTAATCCAATCTCAAGTTGGGAATTCCCAACCCAAGCGGGCTCTGTAAGGATGGGTAGGGTTGGTGCTCAACCCAAGGTTCCTATGCCTCAACCCTAATCCAACCTCAAGTTGGGAATTCTCAACCCAAGTGGGCTTGGTCAGGTGGATACATGCTAATATAATATTTCCCTCCTCCCATCCTCCATTTGTTCCTTGACGGTCATAACTTCTTGCTCCTACGTTGCTTCCGTCGCTCTATTTGTTGTGGTATCTCTCTCAGTTGGTTAGCTAGTGTCATTGGCCTTCGGCTTGGCTTCTGCCGTTGCTAGAGTAGCCCTCGTTATTGACACGGCTTTTGGCTCTTCGGGCCGGCTATATGGACCTAGTCGTCAGGGGTTGACTGCCTTGCCTGCAAAATAGGGTAGGCGGGACTCCTGACAGCGGTTATATTGCGACATGGTTCCATACGCGATACAAAAATCACTAGTTTAACAGCTCCTCATTCAACTCAGGGATTCACCCAATGAGTATGTCTTATTTTTTACACCTCTCTCTCTCTCTCTCTCTATATATATATATATATATATATATATATATATATATATATATATATATATATATATATATATATATATATATATAAAGAACTTCATTTTTTCAAAAGGCATGTTTTATACCATGCAATCTATTTGGGAGAGAGGAATATGGCGCATCTTGTTAGCTTGAGTCATTGGAAATGACATGGACCAATGAAACCTGACATCATTGGAATTTCCTTTGCCTTCAACATAGATGATTTGCACTCAATTATAATTTACATATATATATTGTTCGGATTCGGGTTGGGTTGGGCAAACCAAAGGTCTCCCGTGAGCCCAGCCCAAATTGTATAAAAGCCTAAAATGGAACCTGATTCATCTTGCCGAATGTTGTGGTGATGTCTTGGGCAGAGCCACCTTGATGTTGTATATCAAGGATGCGCGGCTTGGGTGGATCATGGATCCCCTGATCCACCGAGGTCGGTGGATCCCTAACTGGGGCCTACTGTGATGATGTATGTGCCTTATACCCGAATAATAAATCCATTTTGACAGCTCCTTTTAGGGCATGATTAAAAAAATGGAATATATCCAAATCTTAGGTGGACCATATCAAAGAAAACAGTTTTGATTAAATCCCCACCATTAAAAACTTAATGGGGGTTACGGAATGTTTATTTTCCATCTAACCTATTGATAAGGTCACAAAGAGCTGGATGAAGAGACCACACAAACTTGGCCCACGAAAAGTTTTTAATGGTCAATTACCACTGTTTCCTGCATTATGTGGTCCACCTGAGATTTTAGATCTGCTTCATTTTTTGGACCATGCCTTAAAATAACTTTTCAAAATGAGTGGACGGCGTGGATATAAATAAGGCAAAAAAATCATCAGGGTGGGCCCTACGGTCAGGGATCCCACCGACATAAGTGGATCCGGGGATCCATCCTGAGTCGCGCCTATCCGCCGTAACCTTCCAGCTTTATTTTAGGCATGGTCTTAAAAATGAAATTGATCCAAATGTCAAGTCACCTTGATGTTGTGTATCCCTGCTGTACTTCTAGGTCCTTTCAGGGAATGGCCTTGAATATGAAACAGATCCAAATGTCCGCTGGACCACACAGTAGGGATGATTGAATAACCACCACCGTTAAAAACTTCGTGGGTTGGATCAAGCAGATATTCAAAAACAGGTTGGATGCTCCAGGTCTGTTTGACCTTATCAACGGGTTGGATGCTCAAATAAACATTACGATGGGCCCCTAGGGTTTCAATGGTAGGTGTTATTATCCCCAATGTTTCTTGTGGTGTGGTCCACTTGCACTTCCGATCTGCTTCATTTCTGAATTCGTGCCCCAAAATGAGCTCTCAAAAACAATGGACGACGTTGATACAATGGTGGGCCCCACAGCTCCCAACACATCATCCATACTGCTCTATTATGGCCTCGGGCAACACCAACACCTACCAATCCGCGTCCACCTTCTTTGGTCTTTTCTTAGGTGGGACCACTGGCACTTTGATGATTGAAGATGACACTGTCAACAGGTTGGGTCTAGGTTGTTGGCTTCGACTAGATTTCAACCTTTCAGGCCCGGATTGATGGTCGGTCTTATTCAAAATTTAAAATGGGCCTGGCCTAAGCCCGGCCCATTGACAACCCTAACCAAAGGCAGACACATTCCTCGTGAAAAATCCAGATAAGATACAATCCACATCGGAGATTATACGAGTACCTGGGGATTTCGGTTTGTGCCAAAGTGGGGTCCATTGTTCACTCATCTAATGCATTAGTAACGTAGATCCCACTACAAGTGGCACATCAGGGCTGTACATGAGCCAAGATATATATATATATATATATATATATATATATATATATATATATATATATATATATATATATATATATATATATATATATATATATATTGAATATTTGATTTGATAATTGAGTTAGGTAGAAGTTGAGCGTAAGCTCGACTTGACTCATTCCACTAGCTTGCATCGAGCTAGACTGGGAAGATTTGACAAACAAACCAAGCTACAACAATGGTAAACTTGAGCTTGATCAGAAGAGCACAGACGAGTCAAGCTAAACTTGGCCCACATGGACTCAACTTAGCTAGATGTACAGGCCTAGGCACTTGCAAAACTACCACGACTATCAATATGTGGGCCAACAAAGAAAATGGTTTAACAGCGGGAAATATAAACCACTGGATCGGAATCCTATTTCAATGATCCCAATTTTTTTATGATGGCCCTCTCTATAATAAGAATATTTGAAAAATAAAAACTTTAGATTGGAATATTTCTTGTTGATCTTTTAAGTCTTTCCTTACACAATAGAGTGTCTTGTAAGCGTTGGAATTATCAAATGCTTGAAATATTACAAAATGAGATTTTTCTACACCCTATGCAAAGGGAGGCTCATCATATACACTGTTTGTCAGTGGCAAGGCCCGTAGACCCATCAGCTAATGAGATGTATTCTAGCTGTTACCATTTCTAAATTTCCTCATATTTAATGTGAGTTGTCATGAATTATTGTATTTTCTAATTACTAATTTGATGGTCAGATTAGGGTTGTAAATGGGTTAGGTTGGGTTGGGTATGGTCAAGTCGGATCAGGTCTAGGGGCGCCTCATACCCGTCCCCTTTTACCGGTTGGAGTTTTGGAACTAGACCCAACCCATTAAAAGTCGGGGCTGATCTGGGTTGGGTTGAAATCAAATGCGGCAGACCCATTAATTTAATTGTTCCATATTGGCCCCTCAGATCCGGTCTAGAGGTGCCCCGTACTTGACCTATTTAAGAACCTGATTGGCCATTAAAACTCGGGCCCAATTTAGGTTGGGTTGAAATCAAATGCAGCTAACCCATTAATTTAATGGGTCCATACCGACCCCTTGGTTCAAATTATCACACGGGTCGCGTTAAAGTCAGTGAGAATGTTAATGGGTACTTGAAACTTTGACTTCGGGTTTAATAAATTAGACCCAAGAAATTAAGTTTGAGTTCAGACCTAGACAATGGATGCATTAATTTTCATCTTTCTTTTGTTTTGGGTTGAATCAAACCGGGTCATCTGGCCCAACCCATTAATATCCCATTCGGCAGGTAGGGTTCAACCTAAACCAGAGCCATTTACTAGCTGGAGCCCAACCCACTACTCAATTATTTTGGCCCAAACTTACATCAAAAGCAGGTTGGGGCAGTTAACCTACAATCCAGCCTGGCGTAGGCCTAAGGCCAAACCATTTTAAATCAGGGCCAGGGCCTGTCAGTGGGTCTATATTATAGGCCGAAGCCCAACCAGCCCAGGTAAGGACTCGGAACTCAAATAGGCTATTCTGGCCTATTCATTGGCTAATGCAAGGTACAATTCCTATAAAACAAACAAGTAGTAAGTAAAAGTTCAAAAGTGAAATAGTTTCCTTAATTAATTATTTCATACCTTGTCTCATGCTCTTGGATAGCACCGTCAGAAAAAAAAAAAAAAGAGAGAGAGAGAGAGTTAAGCACATGATACCAAGAACATAATTTCGTAACTGGGCGTGAAACTTCGTGGGCAGTAGGGATCAAGCTCTCAATAAGTGCAATTTGATGATGCGTACCCAGTGGCCTATGTTTTGGTGATCTAGAACATCGATGTAATGAAACCCCACCATGGATGGAGGATATCCCATACATCTCTCAAACTTTGGCCTAAAACACAAAACACCTGTATTCCGTCCAGATTGAGTGTGCAAACCAGACTATGGGTCATTTGCAATACAGATTGCGATTTTTAGTGATCCACGACCTAGGTAACCTTGATCTATCTCCCCAGTTGGACAACCTTGAACTGGTGGCCTAGAAATTAGATGGCTAAGAAAAAGTTACAACAAAGATCCAAGTTCAACAGAAAATGGACCGACAATCGAATTATGGGAGGCTTTTGGGGTGCCCTGTCTATGATGATATCCATCAAATGAATGGTCTAGATAACCCAATCATGGCCCCACGCCCAATCATCATATGGATGGTTTCAGTCACTGAAAAGTACTCTATGGCCATATTTCTGCTCTACTAAAGATTTTTTTTCCCCTTCATTTTTGCATGTGGCATCAAGCAAGGGTTCTAAAACACGTGCTTGGAATGTTCGACATAGGCCTTAGCATATGAAATTGATTTCGATCACAAAAAATGGCCCCAGGTCACTAAAACGACCCAAATTATATAAAGGGGATCATTTATCAAACCAACTTTGGATAACCCATATAACAAGTGAGCCAAATAATAAAAATCACAACTCTATAATAGTAAGCAACTAACAAATTGATAATCAATGATATCTAAAGAGATCATGTTCGATGCTTAAAGCTCAAAATATGCTACAACCATACTCCATTCGAACAATTTTGGAGCATTGGCATCCAGAAAGGGTGGAAAAACATCAACATATTAGAGTGCTAAACATCGGCCTTCGAATATTAATTTGGATCAATGGAAACGACTAGAACCATATAAAGGGTTTAGATCATTAAACATCGACCCAACCATTAAAAAAAAGGTCGCTAGTAAAAATGGAAGAAAAGAGATATTAATGATTAAGATAATTGAAAATGGACCCATTGTGAATGAGTCATGGCACTCAATTGTATCAAATGGGTGAAAACACAATTGCAAATCCTCTAAGGGTTGCATCGCATTGACTATTTGGATCGCTAAACATGGGCCTTAGTGTATTAATGGTTGACATTAGTGGCATATAAATCCAATTAGCATGGGCTATAAGAAATTTGATTGAATAGTCAATATGAGCCTTAGCATATCAATTAATTTGGATCGCTAAAAGTGGCCTCAATAATACAAAGGGTTTGGATCACTAAAACGGCCCAACTTATGTAAAGGGTTTGGATCACTAAAATGGCCCAACTTATGTAAAGGGTTTGGATTACTTTTCTAGGATTGATGAAACATGGGCCTTAGCGTATCAATTGATTTGGACTACTCAATCCAGCCTTAATAATAGGAAGGGTGTGGATCACTAAAATTGCCCGAATTAAATGAAGGATTTGGTTCGCTGAATAAGAGCTAGTAATATGAACTATTTAGATCATTCCAAACAACCTAAGCATTGCAAATGTTAACTCAATTGGATCACTTCAAATGGCTCAAGCATTTCAAAAGGTAGGCCCATCCTATAAATGGTTTGGTTAGCGAAAATGGGACCATTCCTATAAATTATTTGTGCCACTAGGAGCGAGCTAATGATAAAACAGTTTGGGTCACTAAAAATGGTATAAATGGTTTGGTTAGCGAAAATGAGACCATTCCTATAAATTACTTGTGTCACTAGAAGCGAGGTAATGATAAACGATTTGGGTCACTAAAAAGGGAACCAAGCATAAGAATGGTTTCTTCTAGTAAAATGAGAACAATAGATATTAGCGGCTTGGATAATTGAAAATGGACCCATTGTGCATGCATGATCATGCACTCAATTGTCTGAAATGGGTGAAAACATAATTTAGAGATCCACCAAGGGTTGCATCACATCGACAACTTGAATCATTAAATATGAGCCTAATCATTTCATGGCTAACATTAGTGGCATATCAATCTAGCCAACACGGACTATAAACAAGGTATTCAGTATCGATATTGGTGGGTGTAACGGTGCCCACTGTTATTGATATGGGTACGCCCTATATCAGCCGATACGGGGGCGTAACGGGTCTCGTAACGGTGCAATTTTTTTACCAAAAAATATGGATTAAATTCAAAATATTCTAAATATTCCAAATATGCATTCATTTATAATTTGGAACATGTTTATGGTGGTGTAATGGTCCACTCTTTAATGAGAAATTGTATCAAACAGTCTGATGAATTTATGAACCTGATAACCTGAATTTGACTGCAAAACTCATATAGTCATATATTTAATTTTCTAACTATTTACTATCAATGATAGATATATTAGAATAAATGTAATATCAAAATATATTACATGTGTAGGTGTTTGCAATTATTTTTCATAATTTATTCTATATTAAGTTATTAACAATTTAACATACTCGAGGAGGAGTGAGGTCTTTACTCTAGAGTCTATACTAGAGTGAGTCCAGACTTGCATAAATTACAATATTTATTCTATTTTAAAGTCTTCATTCTTCAACATGTTAGAGACTTCTCCTCCTATCCTGTTCATGTGGCTGTGATTCTTGTCCTATGACCTGTCATCCTCAAGTCAAAAATATTAAAAATAATAATAAAAAAATAGTAGTGTTTGATATACTCCCCTGCAATTTGATTAAGGATTATTTGATTGGTTGTCAGGGGAGTATTTTAAATACAAGTTCGACAGTATGTGTGCTTGCAATAGTACTACTGCAAATACTTACCTTAATACAAATATATCCTTACAATTACTATAACAAAATTCACAATCACCACCAAAATGAAAATTTATTTTTTTGTGATTACTCGACCTCCACATCGTCATCATCGTCATCATTAGGCTAAGGTTTTCCAATAGGTTGAGGTGCTACATATCCATAATATCCAGTGTCAGAAGGAAATACTAAGTCAACGAAATTAGAGGATGAGTGATCCTGACTAGGCAACAACTTCGACCCCAAGTAAGGATATTTACTAGTGCCCATCGAATAGGCATACTGGTGTCCGTACTCAGGCTATTGAGAATCTTGAGATTGAGAGTGTGTCTGTGATAAGTAACTTGGATTTGGATCTAGACATCTATAATCATATGGATATGGATTGGGAGGACTACTCTAACATGAATGCAATGTAACAGGCACGGTATAACTATAATATTAATCCAATTGGACATAAGAATATCCATCATAATAACCAGGACCATGGGCCTACTGATGTTCCGGACCTCTCGGACCTAGTGCACCACTAAACCTACCCTCCCCCTACTGTCTGTATCGCGACTCAGTACACTCATAATTCTAACCTCGTGTACTACCTTGTCGATGTTCATCAGCATTGAGATCTGTAGATGGCTGTATGGTATGCTGAGCAACACCATAAGTGCCAACACCAAGGGGAGGGACGTCATCATCACCATCATTCGACACGGTCATGCTACCACTGCTTGTACTCTTTTGTTGATCTTGAGCTGTACTTAACATAAAAGTTATCCCTCTTTCTGGGTCCAACACAGCTGCACGACTCTCTTATTGTATTGTGTGTATTAGTGGGTCATTAATTTTTAATTTTTCATTACCCTCTTCAATTTATTTTTTTCTTGTTTCCAACTAAGGTAGAAGCGGGTTGTCCTCATCATAAATATTGTCCAAGTTTATTGAACAATGATCTGTGTCATTAGCGGCTGGTAATGCTCCTATGATGTCATCACATCCTTAGTTTCATATTATAGTTCATGAAGATAAGTCTATCCAACATCCTAGTCTGCAATCTATTTTTATTCTTTGAATGAATAAGTCAAAACAATTCTAATTCATTTTACAGCTAGAAAAAGATGTTGTATGCCTTAAAACTTTTACTGTAATTTTTTGGAGAGCCTTCGTACTCTCTCCAAAATTCATCCACCATTTGGCTGATTGCAACCTAGATACTACATGTCATGCAAGAGCATCTCCAACCCAAGTAATTTTTAAATGTATTTAATTCATTTAACGCCTTTATTTACATATGTCTAAGTCAGGATCTAATCTCTTTATCACATTCTTTAGCCCGACATAAACTTGATTCTCCATAACAAATGATTGGACATATCTGTACCTAGGATTTAGGTAGTAACTTGCTACATGAAGATCGTGATGGAGTCGTTTTATCAATCTCTTATCGATTATCCTAACTTTAACTTATCCATGACATCGTATAGAAAGCTCATGGTAAGTGCTTCGTCAGTTTCAACAAGACGAAGTACCATTATTATGACACCATCACCTTTAAGATTGATTGACCATTTTTCAATATTTATTGTCTCGTATGGTGTTCATAACTTTAACCGGTGTCCCTGATGTCTTTTGCTCATGTTTTGTGTTGAGCCAATCTCGGAAAGTGAACATCTCACTCAACTCTCCCCTATGTTGGTGTAAACTCTCTAATGCTATAAAGTTTGTTGCGAATCTAGTCGTCGCAGGCCTCAGTAACTCTCGTCCTTTCATGAACTTTCTCATTATTGTGACTACTTGATTATGATTGTAAATAAACGTCATTGCCCTTTTGATTATTTCCTTAACATTCTTCTTCTTCCCAATATCTTCCAATATAAGATCAATACAATGGGTAGCACATGTTGACAAAAAAATGTAGTCTCTTTTTTATTAACTTATGTCCTACAAGCTTATATGATGCGTCATTATCTGTCACAATCTGCACCACATTCTCCTCTCCAATCTCATATACAATTTTATCCATTAGTCCATGAATATAATCAGAATTTTTTGTTGCGTTGAGGCATCAATTAACTTATGGTATATAGTTCCTAAGTGGCAGTATACCACTTGAATCCTCTAGCCTACCATACAGGTTTAAAGGGTGTCCCGTAGGCTTTCACATTTGCATACCTTGCGTCTATCCATTTCCCCTAATATCCCTAGCCATGAGATCTTTAATTCTTTCACCTGCTTCTGTTGCTGCATCAATTACCACCTGCAAATATGGAGAATTGACCGCGTTAAGAGGTTTGTTGGCATGTATAAATAACTTTGCTGCTGCCCTATTACCTAGCTTCTCAATGGAAGTTTTACTCCACATTTATTTTATCTTCTTTTGTTTAGTTAATTCTTTCCTAAACATGATTGGATCAGTAGAGGGTCTCTTGAGCTCATTTACTTTTTCATCCAGATCTATACGGGCATCATGTGAAGATGTATCTCTTTAACTCTCAAACATATGTCGTAACCCACCAAACCTATCCCCTCACCCTCACCAGCAGAAGCAGTCGCACTTGCAGCCGCACTCTCACTCTTCCACATTTACTTCTTCATCCAAATGTATAAGGGCATCACGTGAAGATGTCTCTTTTCGACTACCAAACATATGTCATAACCCACCAAACTTACCCCCTCACTCTCACCTGAAGAAGCAGTCGCACTCCCACTCCCCCTCATTTACTTCTTCATCTAAATGTATAGGGGCATTACGTGAAGATGTTTCTCTTCGGCTCTCAAACATATATTGTAACCCACCAAACCTACTCCCTCACCCTAACTTGTACAAGCAGTCACACTCCCACGCTCCCCCTCTGTATCACGTATTGACCCACTTGCGCCAAACATACAGCGACGTTCTTCCTCTTCACGAGCTAGACACAAGCTCTCTCCTAGCTATATTTAATTTTCAAACTGAATCTTCGTCAGAATCAATAATACCTTCATCACGAACACTCATATATTTATGACTAAACACTTCTTGTCAGGTCGCATCCAAAATCTCATCTTTCTTCTTTTATCCAGCTGCACAACCCTTCGACTCATTCAGACTGGCTTGCATTAAAATCATTATCTCTTTTGGTACTTTAGTACATCACGCAACTTGACATTTTTGATGTACCAAATGTTGTTTGAGATACGTAATTTCGCCAGTTACTAATCTATGATAATAGTTGCACTTTATTTGGTGCCTAGTACTACCAACCCTTTGACAATATTGTCATCCAATATCCTCACTTGTTGGCCATACCCAAACATTTTCTTAGGTAGATTAGATATGACCTATGTCTATGTGAGATTCTGAGTCTACTTGTTACTCTAAATTTATATACAGTTTTTACTTTTTATAGGAGAATGAATTAATTAATAAATTTAAATTTTGAAAATCTAATGTAAATAGATTAATAATAGAAATTTTGAACTTTTGAATCTAATCAATAAAGATGATTTTATATTCTAAACCCTAAAAAGCTCCAAAACCTGTCCAAAATAAGAAAAAATATAAACATAAAGTTATTAATTTAAAAATAGAAAAAAAATATATATAAATATATAAAATCACAACAATAATATGTTAAATGGACATTAATATGTTATACTATGATTAACATATTATATTCTACCATTAAAATAACAATAAATTGAATAAAAAATGATTTTTTGAATTTAAAAAAAATGGCCAAAAATAGTGTAAAAATAGAAAAAAATTTAAAATCACAACAATAATCTATTAAATGGATATTAATATATTCTACTATGATTAATAAATCATATTCTACCATTAAAACAGTAACACATTGAATAAAAATTGATTTTTTGAATTTAAAAAAAGGGTAAAAAATAGTAAGTAAAAAAATATAAAATCACAACAATAATATGTTAAATGGACATTAATATGTTTTATTATAATTAACACATCATATTCTACTAATAAAACAACAATACATTGAATAAAAAGTATAAATACTTATTTTTGAGGAATTTTTGAAAAATGACCAACAGAGCTTCAAATAAAAAAATTCTTAATATAACTTGTTTTGATCCTTAATTTCAAGTTAAGGGTGGTCGAAAATTGTAATAAAATAATTTAAGAAGAATTTGGAAGAAAAATGTATCAAAAAAAGTAAAAAATTGGAGCTTTAAAAAAAAAGCCGTTTTCTGACCATTACTAGGCGTAACGGCTGTTACGGTTATAAAATCCTCGTAAAGCGTAATAGGGTTGGCCATAACCGTAACTAAGACCGAACACCCTAACTATAAAACATTTACATAGCTTGTTAAAAATGAGCCTCAACGTATCAATTAATTTGTATCACTAAAAAAAACTGCAATAATATGGAGGGTTTGGTTCACTAAAACGGCCCAAATTATGTAAAGGGTTTGTATCACTTTGCTTGGATTACTAAAATAGAGTCTTGGTATTTTAATTGATTTGGATTAGCGAAAACAGTCTCAATAATACGAATGGTGTGAATCACTAAAATGGTCAAACACATATAAAGGGTTTGGATCACCTAAAAAGAGCCAGTAATATGAATAATTTGGATCATTACAAACAACTTGAGCATTTCACAAGGTCAGACCAATTGGATCACTTGAATGACCCAAGCATTTCAAAAGGCCGGCCATCCTATGAATGACTTAGTTAAATGAGACTATTCGTATAAATAGTTCATGTAACTAGAAGTGAGCTGAGTGATTAACAATTTTGGTTACTGTAAAGGGAACTAACCATCAGAACAATTTCCACTAGCAAAAAAGTAACTAGATATATTAATAGCTTGGATAATTGAAATTGGGCCCATTATGCAATAACTCATGCACTTAATTGTTTCAGATCCACCAGGGTTGCATCACATCGACTATTTGGATCACTAAACATGTGTCTCAGCATATTCATGGATGACATTAATGGCACATCAATCCTACAAACACAAGCTATAAAATATTTGCTTCAATTGTTGAAAATGAGCCTCCATATATCAATTAATTTGGATCACTAAAAATGGCATCAACAATACGAAGGGTTTAGATCTCTAAAATGGGTTAAATTATATAAAGGGTTCATATAAGTTTGCTTGGATTGTTGAAACATGGGCTAAGCATTTCAATTGAGTTCATTTCAAAATGGCATCAATAATATGAATGTAGCATATCAATTGATTTAGATCACTAAAAACGGCCTCAATTGGGTGAATTTCAAAATGGCCCAAATTATATAAACAGTTTGGATCACTTAAAAAGAGCCAGTAAAATGAACAATTTTGTTCACTCAACCCAAGCATTTCAAAAGGTCTAACCAATTGGATTACTTCGAATGACCCAAGCATTTCAAAAGGTTAGTTCATCCTACAAATGGTTTGGTTGCCGAAAATGGGACAATTTCTATAAGTAGTTCACCTCATTGAAGTGAGTGATTAACTATTTGGTTCATTGTAAAGAAACCCAACCATAGGAATAGTTTCTACCAGTAAAAACAGAGCACAAGATATTAATGGTATGGATAATTAAAATTGAGACCATTATGCTTGACTAATACACTTAGTTGTCTCAAATGGGTGAAAACACAATTACATATCCGTCGAGGCCTGTATCACATTGCCTATTTGAATCACTAAACATGGTTCTTAGCATAATATTCATGGTTGACATTAGTAGCATATCAATCCAACCACATGGGCTATAAAATATTTTTTTAGATTATTGAACGTGAGCCTTAGCATATCAATTAATTTGGATCACTAAAAAGAGCCTCGACGATATGAAGAGTTTTGATCACTAAAACAGGACAAATTATGTAAAGGGTCAATCATATGATGAGTCCAGATCACTAATGGCGGCTCAAAAAGATTTAAGCATTTGATCAACAGATATGAGCCCGATCAAATGAAAAGGTTGAAATGAGTCAAGCATTGTCATGTAAATAGGCTGAATCATATGAACAATTTAGATCATTGTAAATAGACCCAACCATATTAATGTTTTTATTACTAAATATGGGTCAACCATATATGAACAGTCAGAATTGATGAAAATGAGTCTAATCATATCAATGTTTTGGATCATTCAAACCACCACAGATTACTAAAAATCAACTCAATCATATGAACGGTTTGGGTCATTGAATACAAAACAGGCTGAATCATATCACAATTTAGATCATCGTAGATAAACCCAACTATGTTAACAGTTTGTGTCACTAAATGTGGGTTGGTCAAATGAACAATCAGAATTAAAGAAAATGAGCCTAATCATATCAATGGTTTGGATCATTCAAATTGGACACTTCTGCAAATAGTTTTGTTCACTGGAAATGGACCACACAATTTTAAGGTTTGGATCATTGAAAACTAGCCCAATCGTGTAAACGATTTGGAATACAAAATAAAAGCCTTATCATAAGACCACTAAGGACCACTACAAATCAACTTAATCATATGAATAGTTTGGGTCATTGAATATGATGTCTACCCTATGAATAGATTAGATCCCTAAAAATAGGCTATTGCAATTGACCTAGGTGCCAAATGTCTCGAACAAGAAAAGATCGCAAGTCTAACTAAGTAGCTAACAAATTGACAATTAAGAAGGGAAATGCCTCAATAGTCTGCATTCATTGGCAGAAGGTCAAAATATTCTAAGACTAAATTCCTCCACCCCTAACAATTTTCGGTGGATGTCGAATTCAATACACATTGTAAAATATTAAGAAATTTGATTGTTGGACATAGATCTTAGCATTTAACAAACATTCTAAAGCATTTTCATTTAAACACATGACCAAAATATCTATATGTTTGTATCTAATCATAAACTTTACAAGCTATGTAAGCTATAAGCAAAAAGTTTTAAATAAAAAACCAATCCATAATAGGCTTTAAAAGTTATGAGACAGGTTTATTAAGTTCAAAAATAACATATATGCTTCCGTATAGGAATTGGAGATGGGTACATATTTTGAGAAAGTGGTTCATAGTTCCAAACAAAGTTCCATGGTAACTATCACATAAATTTCCAAAGGGAATCTAATAATTATCATACTTATTAATGCAATCTAGGTGTAATTGTCTCATGTGATAAAAGACATTCAACTTTTGAATTTGTCACAAGCATGAATATGATTTTAAGTGTGAAAAATATTTAGTTCTTGGTCTAACTATGCATGTCAAAGAATGCTAAAAGAATACAGACACAACTTATAGTATAGAGTGAATGAATCATATTGATGGAAGTCGCATTTGAAATGAAGACAATCGAATAAAACAATCATTCGAATGGTTTGGGTCATTAAGAACTAGCACAATCATTTGAATGGTTTACAAAACTAAGTAGCGTGCTATGAAATTAACGTTATGGATCACTGAGTATAGACCTATATCATATGAATTATATGGGCCTTAGGGTTTGCGTTGCTAAAATAGCTCAAACTAAATAAACGGTTTGGATCATTTAAAACAAGCCCAAAAATATGAACGATTTGGATCACTTAAAACTTTCCAAGCATTTCAATAAACATAAGCCTTAGCATACTGACGATTTAGATCACTAGAAAATGGCTTGTGAAATTATTGGTTTAGGCACTAAAAAACAATTCAATCGTATAAAAAGTTTGAACCACTAAGGGTGCAATTAAATGAATGTTAAGGATCATGGATAATTTTCTCAATCATAT
The DNA here is from genome assembly GCA_037074715.1 of Magnolia kwangsiensis. Taxonomy (NCBI): domain Eukaryota; kingdom Viridiplantae; phylum Streptophyta; class Magnoliopsida; order Magnoliales; family Magnoliaceae; genus Magnolia; species Magnolia kwangsiensis. Next base: position 59,965,596 of record CM073579.1, read on the forward strand.
AAATGTTCAAATTATTGAATACGGTGCTAGTCATATGAAAGATTTCAATTGGTTAAGATGAGCCAACTGTTCATGACCCATGAATAAAGTCACCCAAATAGAAAAAAAATAAAACCCAACCATAAGCAACTAACAAATGATAAAAAAAATATTTCTAATTAGACCACAATTCACACGAAAGGTTGAAATACGATATGGTTAGACCTGCTTGTGTGGCGCCCAACAAAGATGTAAAAGATTAACATATTGGATTACTAAACATTAGCCTTTGAATCTCACTTTGACTTAGATCTATGAAAACAGCCCAAACCGTGTGAATGATTTGGATCAATAAACAGAAGCACAATTCATATATTCGGTTTCAAACATTGAATAGGACAATCATATCAATGATTTAATTACTAACAATCATCCCAACTATATCAACAGGATGAATATCTAGATACAAAGCCAATCGCAGGAAGAGATATGGATTAAAGAAAAAGCTAGTATGAATGATCCATGCACCTAATCTCCAAAACATTAGAAAAATCACCAACTCTATAATAAGCAGCTAACTATCTATAGTTAAAGAACATGAAATACTTGGAACTCTATGATACTCGTCAACAAACGAGCTATAAAACATTTGCTTAGATTGTTGAATATGGGCCTTAGCATATTAATCAATTTGGATCACTAAAATGGCCTATATCATATAAAGCATTCAGATCACCTAAAATAAACCCAATAATATAATTGATTTGGATTACTTCAAAATGCCCAAGCATTTTAAAAGTTTAGCCATGAATCACATCAAATGGCCCATGCACTTGAAAAAAGTTAGCCCAATCATATAAATGGTTTGGTTAATGGAAATGGGAATCCAACAAACACTTTATACCACTAGAAACAAGCTAACTAATTAACTGATTGTATCACTTCAAAGAGACCCAATTATACAATTGGTTTCTACCACTAAACCAGTACAAGAGAGAAAGGCTTGGTTATAATTGAAAATGGGCCTATGGTGAATGATTAATGCACTCAATTATCTTAATGGGCTAAAATGCAATTCTAAGTCCACCAAGAGGTGTATTACATCAACTATTTGGATCACCAAATAGAGGCCTTAGCATATAGGTGGTTTGGATCACTCGAAACCAACGAGTCACATTAGTGGTTTAGAAGATTACTAAAAAGTAGTTCAATCATACAAAAGGTTTAATCCACTGAGTAATGAGTAAGGACATAATTGTATGAACGACAAGGATCACGAAAAATTTGCCAAATCTATAACAAGCAGTTAAAACTTGATTTTTTAAGAATATATATATATATATATATATTGATGCGAAAAACTGGATCAGCCTCTTCCCCCTACTTTCGCTTGCACCACAATGAAAGATAAAGAAAACCCTGGCTAGAGCCGGGGAACCTCCAATGCTTAAATTAGTAAGGATTCTGGAAGAGGAGCTTTTAGAGTTTTTTCTTGCGTACCTTAATCCATGAAGAGCCCTCTTTTTATAGGAGTAAGAGGTCCCGGTGTGAGGAGATTCTCTCCTGATTTTTAGGAGATTTGATTTAGTTGCCATTTATTTGTAAATACTTCCTGATCCTGAGATTTCTGGGGTCGGGTATCTTTTTACAAAATTTTTGGATCGGTGTTTAAGTTTACACAGTCTCTCCTTTGCTTGGCTCGGCCTCGATGGAGTATACAGTCTTGGTTGGCTTACAAAGATGGGACTGTTTGGCTACTGTCGGATGAAATAGGACTGATTTAAGACCGATGCCTTTTCTTAATCTGATAGTCGACACTACAACTAACCTCATATGAGTTGGTTTTATAGTCGATTAGGTGGCTTTTTAGCTCTAGAGCCTTTAATTGGTCCTTTCAGACATAGCTGTCACTTTACCGAGTCAACTTTATGTCTTACAAATTTCGCCTGTGGCTCTTGACTCTTTTACTCCCAGTCGGGATTAATACCCTGCAGATCTGAGCTAAGTCTCTCCTCTAGGCTTTATCTTTGGTCGGCTTCCATAGTTGCCTTTGGTTTTATTGACAGAGTTAATTCATCCAACAGCCGAACCTCCGGACTTGTCATATTTTTTCACAACAGTAAGCCCCCTACTCCTTGTGTTAGCCATGTCAACACAAAGGAATAATGAGTTGTTGGGTCGGTTTATATTGGGAATCGAGGTTATGATGAAGCATTTAATGCTCCTTGTATCATCCTTAATGTACAATGGTTCGTTACTCGAGGTCGCACGAGTGGACAACCGTCAGGTCATCTCGCTCGCTTATGAGCATCGGACATGTGTCAAGGACATTACCCGCTTCAGTTGGCGTGCACCATGCGTCGGACGGGGGAGTCGAAGCCAGCGTCGATTCGACTCCTCCTTAAATGCGGATGCCACGTGGCTTGGCTATAAAGGGGGTGCGAGAGTGCTTTTCACACTTTTGCTTTTCCGCTCGAATTTCATTTCAATTTTTCTTTCTCCTTCGCTCCGCTGTGTTTGCAGTCAATCTACCATTTTTTCTTCTTCCTCCGCCTGTGTGCTCTTCGCCTTTCCAGTGAGTTCTCTCCCTCTCCTTTTTTCTATTTTTTTCCTAGTGATAATGCATCCTTCAAGTCCTCGGGAGGGGGTTTCTAATGATGAGGGTGAAACGAGGCATTTCTGGAATGTCTCCGAATCACCCTCTCTTTTGGCGGAGATGGCGGTGAGTGCCGATGAAGCCTTCCAACTTAGTGTTAGACTGTCCTGTGGGGCTTCAGCGGAATGCTCCGTTCCAATGGGTTCCTTTAGCTTGAGACATGCCCCTGGGAGGCCTACTCCTCATTTTCCTAAAGATGACTTGGAAGAAGAGGAAGAAGAAACTTAAGCCGGCTATTCCTAGGGGATCGACGGGGACTGATCTTGGAAGAACCACTGGGTTGGTTCTCCCACAGAGGTATGCTCGTTTCATTGAATCAGCAGCTGAAGAAGGAGAGGCTGCCTAGAGTGAGGAGGTCGAAGACAAACAAAGGGGACTAGTTCCTTCAATTTTGACTGAAGCAGATTTAGATAGAATTCAAGTCGGGTATTATGTTCCCGACTCGGTAATCCTTTGACTTCCGCTCTCGAGTGAGTTGCCCAACCGTTCCCCTCCTGGGATGATCACAAATTTTCAAGTTACCATACAATGTGGCTTGCGTCTACCCTTGTAACTCATTGCTCGGGATTTCCTTTCTCGACTTAGAATTGCTCCTGGGTAAATAGTTTCGAATGGATGGAGAAATTTGTTTGGTTGTGCAGTGTTGTGAGCTGAAGCAGAATAGCCCCCACTGACCATGGATGAATTCCTCTATCTATATCAAGTTCGGCCGAACACTTCGCAGCCCGGCTGATATTTTTTGAGCGCTTGGAGGAACAAGGGTGGTTCTTTGATAACCGACTCTCCTACCTCTAACAAATATTGGAGAGAGAGGTAGTTTTGGGCATGCGGTTGCTGGCAGACGGCTGAGTCTGGGTTGTTCAAACCTCGCATTCCTCGGGCCTTCTCTGAAGTAGGTGACTCGGCATGCCCTTTTCCTCATCTTTTCTTATCCCGATCTTTCTGAGTGTAACTGATCGTACTTTGCAGTAATCTCCAAGGTGAATTCGAAATTAAGAAATGCTTTGGCTCGTATCAAAGATTTGTGGACAATAAGTCCGGAAGATCGGTCCTGAAAATCCCTCTTGCAACCGGACCGTCTTCTTCTCTCGGGCTTAAATTCATCTGTGACAGGTATCTTTAGGTTACTCTGGCACATCTTTTTAGAATTTCTCTGACTCTGTGTTTTATCCGATATAGATATGGCTGAAGCTCGACCCCTTCTGAAGTCGTCATCCAAATTGAAGGCTCCTTCGAGGTCAGTGCTTCTGTCGGAGCCTTGGCCTTTAAAGAAGACAAAGACTATTCTTTCGGTCGTGGAGCCTCCCACCCCAGTCGCCTTTGCTCTGGCCGTCCCAACCATCATCATTCTCTCTGACCTCGAAGAAAGGGCAGAGGATGCGGGCACTCTTCCTACCGAGTCGTAGGCTACTTCCGAGCCAAGACCTGTTGTAGAGCGAGTCTCGGGACGAAGAGAGGCGCAGAGAAGGGAGAGCTCAAGGGGGGGAGACGACACAACAGGAGAAGTCATCCTTCTGTCGTGCCGTGGGAGACATGGTCCCTTGGGCTGTTGCTCATAGGAGTGAGAAAGAATTTTCCTCCCTTTTTGAAGTCCCTGGGAGTCGAATACTTTTCCATGCAGTGAGGACCTTGCTCCAGGTAGGATTTACACTTATCTCTTCACTTATTTTTTTAATCTTTGATCTGACTGTTCCTTTCCTATGTAGCTTACTCCTTACTTGCTGAGGGCCAACGGAGAACTGTCTGAGGCTGAGAAGGGTCGGAGAGTTGTGGCTGATACTAAAGCGGCTCGAAAACGGGCAACAGAGGTAGAGGCTCAACTCGAGATAACTTCGTCTCAAGTCGGTCGACTGACTGGGGAGCTGAGCTTTGCTCGGAAGGTGACCGAGGATACTAGAGCTGAGTGTACTCAGTCGGCTCATCTGCTGAAGGCAGCTCATGATGAGGGCCTACAACTCCGCCTAGCTCGGGACGCCTTTGAGGAGAAGCTGGCTCGGCTGAAAGCTGATACAAAAGCGGCACTCGACTTGGCCAAGAAAGAGACTAGGGAGAAGGTTGTCAAAGAATTTCTTGAGTCTCCGGAGTTTAAAGATGAGAGGGATCGCCTATATGAGAATGGGTACGATGCTTGCATCAAAGTGATGAAGTAATTTTTTCTCGGTCTTGATCTCTCTAAATTTAAGGATGGCCCTCCCGAGGATATGACAGCTAAAGTGGCTGAGGCTGATGATGCAACGGCTGAAATCGAGGTCGAGTCTGATGTGGTCCTGGCTCCTGAGGTTACCATGAGTGATCCTTGATCTCGGGTCTCAGTTTTTGGTACCATCATCAGCTCCATTTTGGAACCATCATCAGCTCGAAGCAAGCCTATGGATAGTTGTTGCTGAGGGAAAAGTTCATATGTATTGATCGACCTTTCATTTGTTATTAACCCTTTTTAGTTAGGCAATGTTATGCTGATGCAAGATGTAACTCGATGTAACAAACATACTGATAAATGAATATACTTAATTTTATTTCATTCATTTTTGACTCGGTCTACATGTTTGTCATTTTCGAGTCTTTTTCATTGCTTTGCTATGCTGACTTTAAGGGTAGTAGATTTTTAAATGTTCGGCAGTCCATGAGTGAGGCAGTAATTACCCGGTTAAGTCTTTTAGTCGGTACGTTCCTGGTCGGATGGTGCTTGAGACGACATAGGGCCCTTCCCAATTAGGTCCCAGTGTGCCTGTGCCAACTTCCGTAGTATTGAGGAATGTTTTCCGGATGACCATGTCTCCGACTCGAAAACGTCTAAACTTCACTCGGGCATTATAGAAACGATCTACCTGTTGCTGTCGAGCCATCATCCGTAACCGAGCCTTTTCCATTTGATCGTCCACAAGGTCGAGTCTGAGAGAAAGGAGTTCTTCATTTTCTTCCTCATTAAATGAGCTAACTCGGGCAGAAGGCAGCCCGATCTCTATTGGAGTGACGGCCTCCGAGCCATACGTAAGGGAGAAAGGAGTCTCTCTAGTAGCAGTCCGGACAGTGGTTCGGTAAGCCCATAATATCTTCAAAAGTTCCTCAGCCCATGCTCCTTTGGCTCAGTCAAGCTTGGTCTAATGATGTTGTTTGATGATCTTGTTGACTGCTTCAACTTTTCCATTCGGTTGAGGATGATGAGGCGATGAATACACGTTCCTGATTCCTAGATTTTTGCACATCTCGTGATAGCTTTTGTTGTCGAAATGCTTCCTATTATTGGTTATAATAGTCCAAGGCATGCCAAACTAATAGACGATATTCTTCCATACAAAGTTTGTGATCTTTTGTTTGGTTATCTTTGCCAACGGTTCTGCCTCGACCCACTTTATGAAGTAATCCACCACCATGACTACAAATTTGGTTTGTCCCTTCCCAATGAGGAGAGGTCCAATAATGTCAATTTTTTACTGTGCAAAGGGCTAAGGATCGGTCATAGGATTTAATTCCTCAGGAGGTTATCTCGGGATAGCCGCGAATCGTTGACACTTATCACATCTCTGAACGAGCTTACGAGCGTCTTGCTGGATAGTTGGCCAATAGTATCCTTGGTGTAAGACTTTATGTGCCAGGGATCGCTCTCCTGAGTGATTTCTACATATCCCTTCATGAATTTTTCGCAACACATAGTCGGCTTCATCATGGTTTAGACATCGTAGCAACGGAGCGTAATTACCATTCTTGTACAATGTCCCATTGAGTATTGTGTAGCGAGAGGCTCGGATTTTCAATCGTTGAGCCTCGGCACAATCTTCAGATAATTCTCCACTGCCAAGATATCGAACGATTGAGTCACTCTAAGTAGGTCCCGAATCGATAGAAGGTACGGTCGAGCCAATTGGTTCCATGATACTCAGTTTAGCAACGTACTCAATAGGAACAGACCTGGGTATATCGTCTTCGTCAGTAGAGGCGAGTTTCGCCAGTAGCTTGGCTTTAGTATTTTTTGTTTGAGGGATCCGAGTGACAATACAACATTGAAATCCCTGATCAGCTCTTTTACTTTTTCCATATAAGCTTTTAGCTGTTCTTTCCGTGTTTGGTATACACTCGTGACCTGATTGACAATCAACTGAGAATCGCTGAAAACGTTGAGATGTGTAACACTTAAGCTGGTCGCAAGTCGAAGATTGAGTAACAATGCTTCATATTCTGCTATGTTGTTCGAGGCTTGAAATCCAAGTCACAAGGCATACTGCATATAGGTTTGATCAAGAGTTTCTAGTACTACTCCTGCCCCGCTTGCCTTAAAGTTGGAGGAGCCATCGACATATAACTTTCAGGGATTGGGTTGGGAGATGACTTGGGAAAAGCGGTAGTTGGCTCTTCAACTGGGTCAGTAGCATGTGTGTCGACTTGCGGTGTAACTTTGGAGATGAAGTCAGCCACAGCTTGTCCCTTGATTGTTACTCTCGGCTTATACTGAATGTCGAATTCGTTGAGTTCGACTGCCCATTTAGTAAGACGACCTCACACTTCCGGTTTCTACAGAATCTAACGTAGCGGGAGGTCGGTCATGACGATAATGGTATGAGCCTTGAAATATGGTCGAAGTCGACGCGAGAAAATGACTAGGACTAAGGCCACTTTTTCTAAGAGTGGATATCTCGTCTCTGCCAGTAGAAGTGCCTTGTTGACATAGTAAACTGACAGTTGCTTTCCTTCATGTTATCGTATCAAGGCTGAGCTAACCGTTACCTCGGACACTGCAAGATACAGCAACAGGGCTTCTCCAGGCTCGGGCTTAGATAAGAGAGGCGGAGATCCGAGATAAGACTTTAATTACTGGAACGCAGCTTTGCACTTTTTGTCCAGTCTACTACCTGTTGTCCCTTTAATTGCTTGAAGAATGGAAGACATTTATTGGTAGCTCGGGATAGAAAGCGGTTGAGTGCCGCTACTCATCCAGTCAGTCTTTGTATATCTTTAATTGTTTTCGGGGACTCCATATCGAGTAATGCTTTTATCTTCTCTGAATTTTCCTCGATTCCTCGTTGACTGACCAGGAATCCGAGGAACTTTCTCGAGCTTACGCCAAAGACACATTTGCTCAAATTTAACTTCATTTGATACTTGTGCAAGATCAGGAACATCTCTTCTAGGTCGGCTATATGGTCGACCGTGTGTACACTTTTGACGAGCATGTCGTCAATGTATACTTCCATGGTTCGGCCAATCAAACGAGCGAATATTTTGTTCACCGATCTTTGATAAGTTGCTCCAACATTTTTCAAACCAAAAGACATCACACGGTAACAATAGAGACCCTTGTCAGTGACAAAGGTAGTTTTTGATTTATCAGATTGATACATTACAATTTGGTTATATCTTGAATATGCATCCATAAAACTAAAGAGTTCATGCTCCACTGTACTATCTACCAACTGGTCTATCCTTGGAAGAGAAAAGCTATCCTTTAGGCAGGCTTTGTTCAAATCGCTATAGTCAATACAGACTCGCCACTTTCCATTAGATTTTTTTCTCAAGTACGATATTAGTTACCCATTCTGGGTAGTATATCTCTTCTATGAATTTTGCCTTAAAGAGCTTGCTGACCTCTTCTTCAATGATAGCGTACCTTTCTGGGCCGAGTGCTCGTTGCTTCTATCGGATCAGGCGGTAGGTCGGATCAATATTAAGTCGGTGAGTAATTACAGACGAGTCATTTCCTGGCATATCGTCATGGCTCTAAGCGAATTCGTCGCGTATCATTGGAGCAGGGCTATAAGATTGTCTTTCAGGGGCGATCGCAGAGACGAGCCAATTTGCACCATTTTAAAGGCATCTGTCTCGGCCAGAGGCACCGAGATAAGGTCTTCAACTGGCTAACCTCATTCATGAGTCTCGGTTTGAGGGTCCAATGATTCGATCATTAATGCCTCAGTTAGAGCTTTCTTGGCGAGGATCCTTATAGCAGTTGCGTAACAGTGCCTTGTATCTTGCTGATCTCCCTTGACAATTCCTACTCCCGACTCAGTCGAGAATTTCATGGAGAGGTGGTATGTGGATACCACTACTTGGAGGAGACTCAGCGAGGGCCGGTCGAGTATAACATTGTATACGGATGATTGATCGACTATCAAAAAGTCTACCATGACAGTAGCCTGATGTGGGAGATTCTCTACCGTGAGTGGTGCGAGATGATTCCCTCTGGGAGCGTCTGTCATCCCAAGAATATGATCAATGGGGTACGAACCGTTCGCAATGCCGATTGTTCAACTCCCATTTTGTCGAATGCCTGAGTGAACAAGACGTCGACCGACGATCCTGTGTTGAACAATATGCAGAATACCTTCTGATTTGCAATGGTAAGTGTGATTACTAGTGCATCATCATGGGGGTGATGGATGCCTCGGGCATCCTCATTAGTAAACGAGATACAATACTTCTCCCTCTTCTTCTCCTTCGAAGGCCGAACTATAACCAGGAGTTCGGACTCGGGTCGGCTGAGGCTTCTAGCATGATTTTTTCGTGCATTGTTGGAGTCACCTCTGCCTCTAAGACTTCAGACAATAGTTTGAATTTTCTCTGTGGGTCGGTTGTCCATTGGGCATTCTTCAACCATCCCGGTCCTCTCAACATGTTCTGTGAGTTGGCTTTCGCGGATGAGCCTTTCAATCTCTTCTTTCAGATGAATACAGTCGCTCATATTATGCCCATGCTCACGATGATAATGACAATACTTGTTTTTATTCTACCGATTAGGGTTGCTTTAAAACCTATTGTGCCAATTGATGAATTCTTCACTCTTGATTTCCATCAGTACCTGCTCTTGAGGCTGTTTAGTGGAGTATATGTGGAGAACTTCCGGTCGGGTCATTTATTCGACTTACGCTCATCACGAGTTCGGTCATCCTTACACTTTTTCCCACCAGCAGAGTCAACTTCTTTTTTAGTTGACTCTTTGGTCGAGGTCTTTGTGTCCTGGGCAGCTTCATGCAGGATCCTTGTTTTTTCAGCGTCTGCGTATTTGTCTGACCGAGTCATGAATTTGGCCAAAGTCATCGGTGGATTCTTGTCTAGAGAAGCTAGAAACGACTTATCTCTAACACCTTGCATAAGGGAGTTGAACGCTGTCTCTTCTGAGTGTTTTCGAACCTGAAGCGATTCAAAGTTGAAACGCTTGATATAGTCTTTCAGTAGCTCTCCCTCCTTCTAGACTATGTTGTTCAGATGCGCAAGGGGCTTTAGTTTTTTCTTTCTGCCAATAAAATTGGTGAGGAAGGCGTCGCTGAGCTCCGCAAATGAACTAATTGATTTTAGTTTCAACTGCTTGAACCAAAGCCGAGCCACGTCGGCTAACGCGAGTGAAAAAGCCCGATACATCACAGCATCCGATGCGTCATGCAATTCCATGTATGTTTGAAAACATTCGAGATGTTCAATTAGGTCGGTCTTTCCGGTAAAAGGGGTAATCTGAGGCAGACAAAACTTTTTCGGTAACTGGGCTCGCATTACTTTATCAATTAAAGGAGATGTTTTAGCCTCGAGCCTACTTTGGCATGCATCCCGACCCTGTTTCATATCTGCCATCTCTTTTATCACTTCTTTCTTGAAGTTCTGGAGACCAGCTTTCCAGGGCTCAACGCTTTCTGCCACACCATCATCGGGAAGATGGTTGCGCCTCCTCTTGTTTATCTCATGTTGGAGATCCGTGGGAGGTAGTCCAGCGGTTTCCAAGTAAGCGGGTGCTAGCTCGGTCAGGCCGTGGGGCTGACTCGGCTGTAGAAGGGATCGCGGCACGGTTGGCGGAAGGTCAGCAACTTGTGATGGAGCGTTCGTCGCTTGACCCTGCTGAAGTTGTTGCATTTGTTGTTGGTGTATCTGTTCCAACATTTACCGCATAACATTTACGTCGTCTCTGAGCTCCTTAACCTCCTGGTCCAGCCGCCTGTTATTTCGGTTCCGCTGAATGTTAGTTTTGAGCCCCCTGAGCTGCGCATGTACCGGGTTATCCGGCGGCAATAGCTGGTCCTTCTGGACTCATTCTTCGAGTTCTTACCATTAACACGAATTTACAACTTCGTGAGTAGAATGCAGAAAATGACTTTTTGTACCGTTTCCCACAGACAACGTCAATCTGTTGATGCGAAAAACTGGATCAGCCTCTTCCCCCTACTTCCGCCTGCACCATGATGAAAGATAAACAGAATCCTGGCTAGAGCCGGGGAACCTCCGATGCTTAAGTCAGTAAGGATTCAGGAAGATGAGCTTTTAGGATTTTTTCTTGCGTACCTTAATCCATGAAGAGCCCTTTTTTTATAGGAGTGAGAGGTCCCGGCGTGAGGGGATTCTCTCCTGATTTTTAGGAGAATTAATTTAGTTACCATTTGTTTGTAAATACTTCCTGATCCCGAGATTTCTAGGGTCGGGTATCTTTTTACAAAATTCTTGGATCGGTGTTTAAGTTTACACCGTCTCTCCTTTGCTTGGCTCGGCCTCGATGGACTATACAGTCTTAGCTGACTTACAAAGATGGGGCTGTTTTCTTACTGTCAGACGAAACAAGACCGATTTAAGACCGATGCCTTTTCTTAATCCGATAGCTGACACTACAACTAGCCTCATATGGATTGGTTTTATAGTTGGTCAGGTGACTTTTATTCTTTAACCGAGTCAACTTCATGTCTTAAAAATTTCGCCTGTGGTTCTTGACTCTTTTACTCCCGGTCGGGATTAATACCCTGCAGATCCGAGCTAAGTCTCTCCTCTAGGCTTTATCTTCAGTCGGCTTCCACAGTTGCCTCTGGTTTTATTGACAGAGTTAATTCATCTTACAGTCGACTCTTCGAACTTGTCATATTTTTTCCCAACAATATATATATATATATATATATATATATATATATATATATATATATATATATATTCAACCACAAAGGTTGAATATTTTATGGCTAGATTCCTTACTCATAACGATTTTTTTTAAAAAAAATTTAAAATTTTTAATTTTATACAAGTGACATTCAACAACACGGTATAAAATCAACTATGTGGATTGTTGTAAATGGGCCTTAGCAATCCAATTGATTTTGAACATTGAAAATGGTTACAACAATATGGGGTTTGGATCACAAAAAATAGCCTTAGTTATATATAAAGGTTTTGGATATGTGGATTGTTGTAACTGGGCCTTAGCAATCCAATTGATTTTGAACATTGAAAATGGTTACAACAATATGGGGTTTGGATCACAAAAAATAGCCTTAGTTATATATAAAGGTTTTGGATCACTTAAAATTCGCACGAACAATATGAATGATTTGGATCACTTCAAATGGCCCAAACATTTTTAAAAGTTTTTAGACCACTGAAATGGGACCAATCATGTGAAATGTTTAAGATCACTGAAAAGGGCCCAACCATATTATCAATTTGGCGCAATGAATATGGGCTCAATCATGTGAAAAGTTTGGATCATTGAAAATAAGCCCAATCCAATAAATCAATAGGATCAATAAACATGGGACCAATCCTATAAACAATATATATCAGTAGAATCAAGCAGAGCGATTAATGGTTTGGATCACTAAAAACAAAACAGTTTGAGAGGACTCGTGTGCCAAAGTCTCTCAAACAGGACAAATCACAACTCCATATCCAACAAAGGCCGTATTGATCAGTTGGATTACGAAAATTAGCATATCGATGGTTTGAACATTGGAAATAGATCAATTACATGAAACGTATGAATCACTCAAGACAACCTGATTCAACTTCCAATTCTAACTTACTAGATAGAGTAAAAGATTCAAAAAGTGGAATTGATTTACCTAGCCAAGCTAATACGCCTATCTAGCCTAGAAACAACCTTAAGAGAACTTTCCTATTATACCCTACAGCGCTATAGTAAAAGACACCCAAACAAACAAACAAAACTCAAATGACCAAAATGCCACTTAAAACATGCAAAACACAAAATCCACCATAGGCCCACATCAGTTACTCAAAATCGTAACAATCTAGAAGTAACAATTAGGGTTCAATTTCCAGCACAAATGGTATACATTTACATAATCTATCTAAAGAGAAGCATTATGAATAAAATACTACACAAAGCATTAGGAACTAAATATAGAAAATAAAAGAAGAAGACACACGGAGAGGAGCAATAAAGAATATTGTGACATGCAAATGCCAGATATGCGAATGCAAATAAACATAGATAGAAAACAATATTATTCAAACAAAAAATAATCAACTATAAATAAGAAGAATAGTCAACAACTAATGATAAATTACTTAAGGAGTCATCAATTACTTAGCAATGAACATTGGATCAATACCAAAGAAATGCAAAGAAACTGACATTTAGACAATAAATATTGCCCGTCATGATAAATCTAATTCTTAACAATTTTTAAGTTTGGAATTTCCCATAGCATTTTCAAAATTTAATATTTTTCTCAGGAAAATTTTGCTTTAAAAAAAGTATTAATTATAAATTAATAAATATTTTGAATAATTTAAATTTTAAATATGTACATAATGTGTGGTTTAAAATCATAAATATTTTTTGCATTAAAATCGCAATAATTTCATGATATAATCATGTAAAATTTTTTTTAAAAATTCTGAGACTTTAACAATCAGGCAATACTAATGCAAAAAAATTGTTTAATTAACTTCACAAAATTGTCATGAGAATTTCAAATCTAGTTATGTTAAATGTTTGGGCCACTAAATCAGGGTTACTAGGATCGCAACTTGACCCCCAACATTTTTCTTCCGGATCAAATGATTCAGATCATGTGTTGTTCATGACTTGGAACAGTGCATTTGACATTCCTAAATTGTGGGTCCAACAAATAAACTATTAGGGACAAGCTCACTACTTGTTGTACACAACAAGTAAAATAGTCAAACTCTGTGAAGCCCACCGTGTTGTGAGTGTAACATCCACTCTATCCATCAGGGGTTAATTCTCAATTTCATCATACACATCCAAAACTAAGCCTATCCAAAATTCATGTGTGCCACACTATGCCTATTAGTAAGCATATCGAGGCGCAGGTACGATGCACATCTGGACATTTGAAATGCATTTTTCTTAAAGCAAGCAAGAATGTCCGCCTTCAATCTCATCCACAAGTCTATTCGACATGAAAGACCTTGGCAGACTCCAGTATTTCCTTGTGATGGCGTCTTTGATCTCATCCGTATTCCGATCAAACAAAGAAAGGAGGTTTCAATTTCATTCTTAATAAGCCTTGGAAAATGTAGAATCTTGCCATTAAAACCTCAAAGTTCAAGCAGCGCAGCTTGCCCGATCCATAACTCGGGCCGATTTTTCTAATATCTGTCCATCTGGTGATGCACACCTCATTAACGAGTTGGATTGAATATTTAAAAATAAGTGGGACCCACTTGTACAAAATGCTGGCCCCAGACAAAAAAATACCAACAGTTTACATTGAACATTGCATAGTGCAGATTTATAATCATCAAAAGAAGCAAACAGGATGAAATGCATTCCAAACTGAAACAATTCTAGGATATAAATGTCATTTTTCCATAATCCAACGATCAAAAGAAAGCCCTTCTTTAGTCATCGAGAGTACAAAGATCATTGCATCCATACCTGCGCAGCAAATGTATGCAATCGAGTTGGGAAGAGCTTCGTAATGCAAGTGGATTGAACCCATTCTCAGAAAGCCCAATGGCCGGTCTCAGACCCATGCTGCCGGCTCCAACGATGACCGCCCCATACATGTGGTCAACAACAGTGTCCGACGATCATCTGATTGGATGCAATCAAAGCAATGAAAATAGAATCCAAAAAAGGGAAGAGATGGAAAGAAGAGAAATGAAGAGAAAAGGAAAGAGGGCGTACGAAACCAGTAGAGAGGAATCTGGAAACATAAGGTTTGTTTGCAGTGGATGTCTTCTTTGTTGAAAATTAGTGGCTTTTTGAAAAAAGAAAATTTGAATTTTTAAAATTTTGGAAATTTCCTGCCAAAATGCTTTTTGAAATTTTGAATTCAAAAGTGCAGTGTGCTTTGTCCCCCATCAGAAATGTGAAGAAAAGTATTGTGGTTTATATGAGAACTTGGAAAGAGTACACATGCACGCGTGCACGCTCTTGGGTACGAACGAGGGCGTGGGCAGTGAACCAGTGTGGCTGTAGTGGCACTAGATGACGCACTTTGCACTTCACACGTGCAATCGTTGTGCGATAGGTCTGGTTAGAGCCTTATGGCAGTGGATCTGAAAATTTGAAATGAGCCTGAGTTTTATCGGTGATTGAGAACGGTTGGATCTTAAATCTGAAACATCCAGCCGTTTCTAAAAATAGATAGCCACATTGAAAGCCACATTGGTCCGAAAACGGACAGGCCAGGATGATCCAACGGCCAGATCTTTTGATCTGATAATTAGAAACGTCTGAGATTAATTGTCAACGGCGCAGAAATATTTTTCAAACGTTCTACACCATTGAATACCACACAGCAACGGTGTTATACCTGATGCCTATATAAATTGGACCATTCCAGTCTGATTTCATCATCTCAACACACCATCTCTCCCATTAGAAACATCCAAATCTCCTTAGTGAATACTGTGAACATTTCTCTCTATTCGATCCTGCCAGAATAGATCAATTGTGTTACAACGTTCCATAGCATACTGTAACACCCTGGATTTTTGCCAACCTGGGGTTAGACGTCCTTAGGTAATGGGTCAACCATAACACCTTCATAACCTCTCTGAATCCAATTCCAAAGCCAAAGAAATCATGTAGAACCAAATCCTTTACAAATCAAGCGTAAGTTAACTAGCGCTACGTTAGATTAGCTGTGAAATTGTCCCTGATCATTTTAAATACGTTTTACAAGATCCAAAACTTGCAGAATCGTTGACGCTACGTTACCCTAAAATTCAGGATCAAACTCTAAACCCGTTTGCTCTCAGGAACCCTTTGAAACTTTGTATTGGATCTAGACCGCGCGTCGAAAGTCCGATACCTACAATCTTAGATGGTTATGATCGCTTAGCTGGACTTAACAATCGTTTCGAAAATCAAGCCCAACCGACGTTCAGAGGCTATTTCATTGAGCCTGGAGTGAAGAGAGTGAGAAATGGGTTAGATTTGGAAATTTTAATCCAAATCTGGAAATTTTAATCCAAATCTGGCACGTGACTTGGCGCGTTATTATTAAGCGTTCTGACCGTCAGAATTCAGCCAAATTACGCCCTCGGATCAGGAAAAATTTCTCTTTCATATCATAAGATTTGTAGACCTGATTTAGGTACGATGACCGTTGAATTGAAACTAGACCGCCACGTGCAATCTGTGAACTCTACCGGTCTGAAAACTTCGTGTGAGCAAGATCCAGTGACCACGAGCTTAAGTCCGACCGCGTTCGGCCAGGGGACCTCCCGAAATGCTCTTTTGGATCGGAACAGTCCCGATTTGGTTATAACCCAAGTATACCTTTGTCTCAAGTCCATTTTGGTGAAGTTTTAGCCTATATAAGGGCTTGAAACCCTCTCATATCTCTCCCATCCGAATTTGGATAAAACCCTAGATTAAGAGAGAGAGAAAGTGAGAGAGTTGTGGGAGAGAATTCTCGCCACTTACTGCAGTGTTTGCACGTATCGAAGCACCGCACTCCAATCACTTTCCCGGCGACTCCAACGCACTCCTAGATAAGAAAAACCCTAACCACTTGCTGATTTAGGGATTCCTTTGATTCAATAGCGAAGTATCTTATGTGACTTGTGTATTAGGTCGCCGCTACGCCGTTGACGAAGCGTATTCGTTCCGCTCGAAACGATATACGTCTAGGGCAAAAGGTGAGGATTTTAGACGCTTTGATTGACTGATTTCAAAGCTTTCAATGTCGTTTAATAGTAGATTATCGACGGCAACGCCGTTTGACATGTACAATATGCTGTCCATTTTTCGTTTCGTAAAAGTACGGTAAATATGAGATTTAGGGTATTTTAGGCATTTATAGAAAATACTGTATACGTCCGCATTTTGCTGAAATTCTTGACATGTAAATTTATCGTGTTATGATATTAGAAATACGTGTATGATCAGTTTGGCGAAGAGATTCGCCCTAATGCGCACTTTGAGTCGACATATGCTATGTGGACTAAAGTGTGTAGACTAAGTGTTTGTATAAATGTTTGTATTAGTATGTATTGAGTAAAATGGTGTTGTGAATTAGTTTTAAGAATTGAATTCTCAATTAATATGCTGATGTAAATGATTTTCATCATGTTGGCTATATGTATTGATTTCATTATATATATGAAATGCATGTGTTGGATGATTTGCTTAAGTTGTATGTTATAACATGTGTCAATATGCTTACATTGTTGTATTTTATTTTTGTTACTCACATATGCTTATTGATGTTGATACACAAATGCTTGGGGCTATGACCTAGTCCAGGAAGTCGGTAATAGATTGAATCCGTGGTTGGCTTCTATGTACCACGAAGGACACGTCGACGAGCGCGAGTCGTGTTTCGGGTTGGCGGCAGTGGTTAGGCCACACGAAGTATTTTATGCACTTCATGTCGCTCAGCTTGAGATGCGCTCGTACTAGTCGAGCCCGTCAAGTAACTCGACTGACTATTGTATGTTCACCATGTGTGAGTCATAACTGCTTGAACCTAGGGTACTGAACTTACCATTGAAAACCTTGTCAACCATGGTACCTTGATCCATAAAGACTCATGAGCCGGGCATGGTGGTATGGGACACCGTGGTCGAGCTGTCGGCCTACGCTGGAGCTAAAAACCTCCCCGTAGTGACCAGTGAGCACCCTACTCTGAGCAGATTATGGTGGTATGGGACACTATATTCTTACTGTCGGCCTACACTGATCAGGTGACGAGCCCTTTGTAGTGACCTTGAGTTTATCCTGACACCGCATGGGGGCGACGACTCCTGATGCAGTCTTAAGGATAATTAGGCCTGTATTGATAAGTTGATGGGGGAGAGGTGCAACGAGTGCGAGCAACAGCCCTGACAGCCCTTGCAGCGACCTACAAATATAACATCGTATGAGATTACTAGGAGTGATGACCCTAGACAGGATCTGTGTTGGGATTGATATAAGCAAAGTACCTTAGTTTCCCAATACTGCTGTATGAAAAGGAATAATAACAACTTGGTAATCATATCCACATCACATTGCATGTGCCTGGAAGATGTGGAGCACTGAGAGGAACGCAAGCATGCCGCGGGCAAAGATGGTGTCGTATGAGGGAGAATGTCGGTGAGAGCATCCATCATGTCATTTCATGCTTGCATTAACAACAGTATCTAGGAATGTTTGATTGTTTGCTTTACTATTAACGCGTGATTGATTTGATAACATGTTAATCTTTGCTCTATGATTCCACTGAGTTAATTACTCACTCCCATGTTATGGGACGATGTTCCGAATACCACCAGACCCTTTTGTAATTGCAGATGATGGTACGGCCTGCAAGGCGGAGCCGGACTTGATGATGATGAGGAGGATCCCTCCTCTATGCGTGTTCTGATTGACGGGATTACAGGGAGGTTGAGTAGATGCCTTGATACTTGTCATTTTATATTTTTGGAGCACTCATGTATATTCTTTTCTTTCCTTTTTTGGAGTATACATGTATTTAATTAACCTGGTAACATGTTCACACTCTGGAGACTTACAATCAATTATATATTTTATGTATTTATCATAGTCTTCCGCTTGCTAATTTAACTGTCTCTGGAGTATGATATGCTGTTTTGGCTTAGTCTCAATCTTGTTTAATGCCATTCCAGACAACATGCATTTATCATTATCTATGTTGCATAAGTGATGTTCTGGAACTTGGGAGTTGGGTTTCTACCCGACTCCTGATTTTCGGGGTGTTACATATACCCATCGTGGTTGTTGCACGCTAGATTCAGAACAGGCTTAGCTTATCCTGGAAGCAATTCGTCTATAACCCATCAACAATTAATAAGGGGACGAATCATGCTTTAAGGACAGCGTATTCTATACGTGATTCAGCCTAGTGAAATAATTTTTCTTACATTTATTTTTTATATTATTTTGGTGTTTCTAAACATTAATTTCTAACATTCTTCACCTTTGCAGAGGAGAGGTGGTCCCCATGATATGCAGCGCCACAAGCTTGGTAGTCCTTAGGACGAGTCTCTGTGAGTGGAGCTTTTCACCCCTTCGATTTACGGAATCGGAGAGAGAGAGAGAGAGAGAGAGAGAGAGAGAGAGAGAGACGACCATTGAGGGTTTCTTGAGAGAGGGAGAAAGAGGAAGGGTTTCTTGAGAGGCCCGTTGAGGGAGAGAGATTAGGGTTTCTCTGGAGAGGGATGGACGGTTACTGATCATTGAGGTAGAGAGACGAGATGAGGGTTTCTTGAGATGACCGTTGAGGTAGAGAGACAAGGGCTTCTTGAGATGACCGTTGAGGTTGAGAGATGAGGGACTATTGAGGGAAGCGGATTGGCTTGTGTACCACACCAACTATATAGTTGATGTATTGACGTCAGCAAGTTCTATGGGTCCCATCATAAGGTATGTGTTATATCCAAACCGCCCGTTTGTAAGGTTTGAGCCGAAAAATAAGACAGATCTAAAGATAAAGTGGACCGTACTATAAAAAGCAGTGGGGGATTGAACTTTCAACCGTTGAAACCCTTTTAGGGGTCATAGAAGTTTCGGATAAATATGAAATTTGTTTTTCCTCTTCATCCAGGTATTTGTGACCTTATGATCAGGTTAGATGTAAAATAAACTTACGGTGGGCCCTGCTAATTTTTTAATGGTGAAAATCATTATCCCGCTGCTATTTTTGGTGTGGTCCATTTGAGTTTTGGATATGATTCATTTTTTGGCTAATGCTCTAAAATGATCTAGAAAAGTTGATCAATAGGGTAGATATAATAAATACATCCTTGTGGGCCCATGTAACTTTGATTTGAACCGTTCGTACAACTCGGAGCTCGAGTAGCGTCGGCGCTCGTCTCAGCAAGACACATGTATCTACACCACCAGCTACATAGCTGGTACGTGGTACCCCGACCAATCTGCTTCCATTATTGAGGGAAGGGTCTCTTGACAATTCCGTTGAGGGAGTGATATGATATTTTGAGGAAGTGATGTCTGCGGACGCCGATCAGCTACTTGACAGGTTAAGTAGCGAGACTTGCCAAGTTCTGTAGGCCCCATCATAATGTATATTTTGTATCCACACTATCTATCCATTTGTAGAGATAATTTTAAGGTATGATCGAAAGAATAAGCCAGATCCAAAGCTCGTGTAGATCCCACCATAGAAAACCGTGGGGAGCATATGCCCACAGTTAAAATTTTCCAAAGGTTATAGAAATTTTAGATCAAGCTGATATTTGTGTTTTCCCTTTAACTCTTAACAAGTTGGATCTCAAATAAATATCCTGGTGGACCCTAGAAAGATATAAGCGGTGGACATCACTCTCCAAATAAATGGATGGTGTGGGTCCACAGAATTCAGTGACTTCAACAGCAAGAGGTTCCCTACTCAACCTCTCAGTCAATGATCGGCGTGGCGTCCGCTGCGTACGTATGAAGCAATCTAGATATCTGTGGAAGCGCGTCACACACCACGATCTTCTAATGTGTGTAAACGTCACCAAGTACAATATGCCACCCCTATGATGTATGTGTTATATCTACACTTCCCTCCATTTCAAAGTAAAATATGACCCCAAAATCGAGTAGATCCATAAGCTTAAGTAAACCTACCATAGAATGCAGCATTGACAATGATTCCCATCCTTTAAACCTTCTTTGGGTTATTGTTATGTTTATTTGTCATCTAACATATTCGTCAATGAATTTAGAAGTGAAAACTTCTCATTCAGTTTCCCTCGGTAGGTAGAAGAGTTATCACTGGAATGCCTTCGGCTCTTTAGAGAATGAAATTCGATCTCAAATCTATTTATAGGCGCTAGCTATGGCGGCGTTTGCATGTAGTTTCGAAGTCGGGTAGGTTGAACCACAACCACCATATCCCCCATATCCATCAAATCTTTGGCCATATCCGAATATGAGAATAGGATATGTAGGAAAGAGATTCACGTAGATATGAATGAGAAGGGAAAAACCAAATATTAGTTTGATCCAAAATTTTGATGACCCCCAATAAGTTTTCAACTCTGAAAGTTCAATCCCAACTACTTTTTATGGTGCGGTCCACTTGAGCTTTGGATATGCATTATTTTTGGGCTCAATCCCTAAAATAATTTAGTCAATTGGACTATGCCTATGCAACTTGCTTCCCATATTCAGGCGAATTGCCTTGGCGCACAAGAGCCCACCATGATGCATGCATTTATTTTATCCTCCCTATCTATCCTTTTTTTTCCAACTCATCTCAGGAGATAAAAATTAAAAATTAAAACTAAATGCAAATCCAAAGTTCAATTGGGCCACACCAGCACAAAGAGTGGGGATTTAATGTTTACAGTTGAAAATTTTTTAAGGGACAAGTTTTGGATCAAGCCAATATTTGTGTTGTGTTTCCCCTACATCTAGGTTTACGTGACATTATGAACTAATTTAATGGCAAATAAACTTAACAGTGGGCCTTAGTAAGGTTTCAACTGTAAGGTAATTATTTAGGTCTTCTTGAGCTTTAAACCTACCTCATTTTTAGGCACATATATCATGGTGGTCCTTTAGGATACAATCAGACATTTATAGACACTTTTTCATGTGAATAGGATTATTAAGTAGTTTTCATTTTTCAACCGTCCAGGTCATGTCACTAATCTAAATAGTCAAGCAATCAGAGTAGCGTAATTTAAATTAGCGGATCCAAAGCAAGGTAGAAATAACAATAATCAATGAATATAGGGCTAAGAGTAAAATACAATTCTAATAGTACTGATTACCCAAAATAGAGATTATACAAGCCATAATATACATACCCAAAATGATTAAAGTATAAATTTTTCAGTTTGGTCAAATCCTCTGAAACGCAACGACAATGGTGCAAGCCACTCTAAACTTATCCGTTTGAGAACTCGATAGTACCTGCATCGATAATATCATCTAATTGGTGTTTTAAAATATCATCCCAGAGTGGGAGTGAGTGATCAGCTCAGTGGTTCTGTTAAATCTAAGTTACGCATGTTATCAATTCTAAACCAACTTAAATACCCAGTTCCTAAATGCTTTTATTAATGCACGTGCATGTTGTCATGAGATGATTCATCCCTCACAATCCAACACTCCCTCATAAGCGACTCCAACACTACATTTACAAATGTTAACACTCCCTCAACACGCGACCACAACGCCCAAGTTGCCACAACTTAACTAATGCAATGTCATGAATTGTTTATGTTAGCCGAGTATTTAATTAAGTCTGTTCATCCAGTAAGATTGGGGAAGCTAAAACACCTCCATTTAAATCAATGACCTTATCCAGATCACTTGGCCTAAGACGGCCGTAATAGCTGTAAGCCTATGATCCATGATCTAAATTTAGGTATCACCCATTTAACTTACAAATTAATCATTCTAAAGGTATGATATGATATCCAAATGCATGAAGATCAACTCAGTATAAGTCGTCACCAATATCAAGTATGATCACTCAGTTCTGAGGTGCAGGCATGTCACATAAAACTAAATCAATATAAAGGAAAGGGGCTCGTTACCTAATTTCATTCATGCCCTGGTCATTCGAATGATACTTTAGCATGGAACCATCGACTGGGTAATTTGACGGGGGGGCATTCAAATAAGGATCTATCACCTTTTGTGCTCATTGGTCACTATGGGGAGGCTCATCAACCTAGTGTAGGCCGACAGTATAGACACAGTGTCCCATACCACCATGCCCGACTCCCAAGACTTAGGGATTGTATCACTAGCAGTTAATAGTAGGTCTCTCAAAGGTATGGGGTATTTCAGATTCAGGCAGGCGTGATTATATATGGTGAACACACATGGTTGGTCGACTGTTAGGCTAATTCGGTTGATTTAGACAAACTCCAGCATAACCAGCATTAGGTGCAAGCATTTCATGTAGTTCGACTACTGCCGGTTATGCATGTTCAACCCAGATCAATTGGACTAGTCTGGGGTGGCCAACCTAATTGGGTACACCCTCATGGATTTGCAGTTTGTCATCTAACCCGATTACCCACGTAGTCCCAATCAGTCAATTGCACTAATAAATTGACTACCGTGACTAACAGAAAGGGATATAAATAGTGAATTCAGACTATCCTACTTTATAGTGTATTTTATTAAACATGCAGGTGACATTATACTAAGATAGTAATACATGGAAAGTAAGTGGCCATACAAGTGCGCACTGGTTGGCATGCATTCATTTACACATTATATCAATCATAAATCGACACTAATTATCATGCATTGGCCCGTATATTACCCAAATCAATAATCGATACTGATTAACATACATTCATATACTCATTATATCAATCATAAATTGACACTAATTAGCATGCATTAGCCCATACATTACCCAAATCAATAATCGGCACTAGTTAGCATGAATTCATCCATTTATAACATAAATCATTAATTATAATATAGGGTTCGATAAACAGAAACCTAGGGGTAATGGTCCGCACCTTTAAGAATGAATTTTAGATTTTGAGCTCCTAGAGTTAGGAATTTGGGGGGAAACAATTCCTATACAAAATTTAAAGGAATTGGTTTAGAATCCTACAATTAATCCTAGAAAATTAAGTTGAAAAACATGGTTCATTTCTTACCTCTCAATCGAGAGTGGGATGGATTTGGCGGGGGAGAACGGTCGAGGCTACAGCTTGATCGAATGAAATCCATCAAGAATGCTCCAAGATCTCCCTCACAACATCTCTCTCTCTCTCTCTCTCTCTCTCTCTCTCTCTCTCTCTCTCTCTCTCTCTCTCCTTTCTTGTGATAAAAATTTGTATGAAAGTGAGAGGGTGCAAATGGGAGGCTATTTATAGTTCTAGAATGTGTACAAATGCCCCAATGACCCTTTTTCTAATAAACTTACCCTGGGGGAGGTTGTTTTCGATTTACAGGGTCCTTTCGAGGGCCCACTAACTTATCTACACCATGGGGTAGGTGCCCCACTATAGGATCTATGTTTCATCACAATCGGGTGGCAATCCGATGCTCTGATTAGCCACGGGGGCCCCACTTGGGATGGACGGTCACCGATGATCGTTCGGGGTTGTGGTTAGACAGATATGTGCAGGGAAATATCATTAAGTCACACATCGAGTTTGGTTAAAACCCAACAGTTGAAAAGTCACAATTTCGCAAAAGAGAAGAGAGCCCAATTCACTTAAAATTTAGGTTTCTGCCCAGGGCATTTGTACATCTCATGCACCTGGCCTTCGGTCCAAGTTGAACGATTCTAGATACTATCCTGGCTTGACATCTGCGATAGACATCAAGCCCGGTAAGACGGTCATTATTCTATAGTTTTGGGTATAGTGGCCCACTAATGAGAGGTCTAGAACTTATTTGAATAATCAGGGCATTTTTAGGATTAATTGAGCAAAGAGATTTCTCATGCATGATGATTGGGGTTTGGATTAGCTAAATTCATAGTGTGAAATGTTTGTAATTAGCTAAAATGGTGATTTGGCTCTAATCACTCTAATTAATTACCATAATTCAAATATATTCAAAACTATCCGAATTAGTAAAATATACAAAAAAAGAAAATATTAATTTAATTAAATAGGATAATTCCTAATATGATTAGAAGCAATTCCTAAGAAGACATCGAATACGAAAACTCTAAGATGAAAAAGATATGCGTGGTTTATTAGCAGTGTGCAGTTGCAGAAATTTTCAGTTTCAATAAGTCTATTTCATATGATAATTTTGGTACTTTTAAATATTAGATTATTTTTATTATTTGTTTAGTATTTCATCATCAAATTTAATTTATCTCTACCAAAATTCATTACATTTTGAGTTATAGAAAAATTCTAAAAGTTATGGGAGTACTAGCTGCCTGAAATTAATGATTTTGGTACAATTTCCAAACATTCATAAAATTAACCTCCTTTGTATTTTTTATTTATTTATTTATTTATTCATGAAACTAGACTAATCAAGCTTCAATTTAGTTTTTGAATCACCTCAATTAGATCGTAGAAAAATAGATATGACCTTTTGAAGTCAGTACACTAAAACTGTCAAAATCCGAACATGCAGAATATTGTTGAATAGAGTTATTCGGTTACACCGAGTCCCACTCAGTGCAACCGAACCCTGATATCTAGATTTGATCAGTTACTCGAGGTTTACTCGGTACAACCGAGGAGTGTTGCCCCAGTTTGCTCAGTGTAACCAAACCTTGTTGTCCATATTCCTTAAAATTCATAAATTTCACTCAGTCGGGCGGTTTTTGTGGATCTAAGGTCACTCCTTTAGGCCCCAAACATGTGTGAATACACACATGGTCAAGCACTCAAGTCCAGAAATCAAATGTACTACCCAAGTATGTCCAATTCCCAACTAGCAAAAAATCTGAGGCGTTACACAACTGCTTCATGTGGTGGCGTCCACTTAAGCCTTCAATCTGCCTCCTTTTTGGCTCATGTAATGATTGATCAAAATGGATGGATAGTGTGGATAAAACATATACATTACAGTGGTCCCTTAGTTCCCTTGATTGGACCATTCATCTCTAGCTAGGTCCTTGTGAGGGTAGTACCCAATCTACGCCCCATGTACCCTATCCAATGCCTCTGTGCCATGTCATGTGCTCTCAACTGGGGATTTTTATAAATGGATGTGGCTTTTGGATGGACAACTCCAATCATTTTATTATAATGTATATTAATATATGCACGCGAGCACCAAACGTGAGTGGCTAAAAAGCCCAAAGCCAAACTTAGGACTGGCTATTAGTGCATTCTCTTCCTTTTATTAGTGGGTCATGGCTTCAGTGTGTTACGTGGTTCTATTTTTAGCTTTACATTTGTGGGTATGCTAGAATTGAAATTGTGGCTTCAATTCAAACTCAATATGACCTCAAGCGCCAAGATAGGTAGACACGTAATGTATGACCGAGATTTGGTGAGATCGACTGCCTATTCAGCCACTCGCTCGATGTGTAAATGAGATCAGGCAATGTTCAGAGGTGGGGTTCATCCTCTGATGATGGGTTACACCTTTGCCATCCGTATGAAAGGACTTTTCAATAACAATAAAATGAAATGAGAAAGGGATTCTTACAGTCGGTCGTGAAGAACAGTTGCAAAACACCTTTCTGATTAAAGAATTGAATTCAACGTGTGAGCGTAGACTCAAATTACAGCTAAAGTTACTAGCTACTTGATTTAACGCTATGGATTACACTACAAAATGTAAACAACATACTGAAACTAAAAGATTACATTAAGGAATGTAATTTGCTTGACATGAAAAGTAAATGATTGCACTATAGAATGTAAATTGACTAGTAATTAAAAGGATTATTTAAAGATAATGTTTGGTTTGATTAGGTTGGTATGAGATAAAATCTTTTTGATGAATTCCTTTGATATTTATAGATTTAATCCCATCATCTAGATCCTTCTTATGTTTAAATAGTTGTCATAACCATTCACCACTACTTGAATTCCTTTGTTTCATCCTTTACAATCTGTCATGTAACTGTTTCTTCATGATTGCTTCTTTATCGGCCGCTTAAACATTAACGTGGCACTATCTGATACGTTCCAGCTATTGTTTACTAAGAAATCTATTCAAATCTCCAAATACACAATGCATATTTGTATAAATCACACGTAATATGCTCTGATTGGCTTTTAAAAGGAATGACGATAATGAGGATGAACATTGCCCCCATGTCGCTTCACCTTTGGAAAAAAGGTGAAAGCGACGTGCAACTTCTCGTTAATGTAGCATTTATTGCCTACATGCGATAGCGAGTCGATAACTGCTTTCGGTCGATTCATCGTAACACGTCAACGATGGTTACACTTTTTTGAAGTAAAGTTCAAACCCCGTGTTCACACGTGCTCTTACATCGTTTCTTACCCAATCGTAATAATTCCCTAATAAATGCTCTCTTCTCTCGGCCGATATAAGCGCCATTTTGAATTCTATCCATTTTACGCCTTCATTCCTTATTCTCTTATAAGAAATTTTGAATTCCAACTTTCTCTTGAGCAATGGTTACTTCTTCATCTTCCACTCCGTTATTCCAACAAAACGATCTGGTTACAATGATGAATGCTCTTGATGATAAGTGCATCGCTAAGACAGTCTTTCAATCACCCATCAACGATTACTACTGCTTAGGTCCAGCATTCACTCCGACAAGAGGAGTGTAAGAAGTCATCATGATGGATCCTTTATTTCTCATCTGTTCTGGGAAAACTTTGTTGATCACATCCGAGTCTATCCCTGATTCTGCCAATGCCTTGAAGAATCCTCGATCATGGCCGAAGGCCCTTTCAGAATGGGATGCTTGGTTCACTCGTGTCTCATCTTAACATGAGACAACATGGAGAGCATTGGATATTTATGAGTGTATTAAGTTATCCATCTATGATTATTCATCATACCTATCTCTTCTCTCATGGCTTTAACATTTTGGAGTTCATCAACTAATACATTTTTCTTCAACTGTGGTTCCATGAGTCCAACTATTCTTGATATCATGGCTTTAACCAACTTCTCCACTTTGGCGAGCCACTTATCCAGGTTTTGCACATAAA
This sequence comes from Magnolia kwangsiensis, assembly GCA_037074715.1. Lineage (NCBI taxonomy): Eukaryota > Viridiplantae > Streptophyta > Magnoliopsida > Magnoliales > Magnoliaceae > Magnolia > Magnolia kwangsiensis. Next base: position 59,992,963 of record CM073579.1, read on the forward strand.
GATGCCAAGCTATTCTCGAACAAAGCTGGCAAGGCCTATTCTCACTTCATGCAGGCCTGCTGTAACTTAAGTGGACTAGTCAATTACGAGGGGCACACAACTTTCCTATTACTTTGGATTTGTCACCACTTTCTCAGCATGAATGGCAAAGGCCCTTGCCCATGGTCAAAAACTCGCCCTAACGCCTAATGCACTCGACCACCTGTACAAAGGAATTTATGAAGTCACCAATAAAGGTTTATTTCTTGGAGGAGGACCATTGTGGCTTCTTTAAATATGGATCTATGAATACATCTGTCCTTCTCTTGTGCATCATTCCATCCATTCTGAAGCCACTTATAATTCATATGGCAAGTGCATCATCCATTCTCCCTAAGAAAATCGGTCTTTTTCAATGTATATGAATACATTATTTTTCTCTTTGGGTAGAAGCAGACGGAATCGGTCGTACACTCCATTCCATGACGAAGAGTATGGTCCTGATTGGTTTACTGGCTGATATGCATAGGAGAATGATCATGAGACATCCCAGATGCACCTAGCTTGGGAAAGCTACCTCATAGGTTAGACATTCTATATGGAGGTTCAATTGAGTCCGATAAGAATGCTAAGGTCGGGATCGAACAGTATTTTCAAAATTTACTTTCTCGACAATTATGTTTGGTTCAGTGTATCTCTTATCCATTTACCCAGAAGACTTGCAACCAGGCCCCTTTTAACTGGCCGGTTGCTGACAAAGCCCAGCTTTATCGATCTCTCCATTCTTCTTTTCAAGAAGCCATCATGGCTCTTGATCTTCCCTGCTATCCAAATCAACCACAGATAATGGATACTTTCGCCATCTGGTGGGAGAACCATTATCAACAGTTACTGCATAAATCTCTAAAAGAGATTATAGATTAGCTTTCCTCAAAGCTTGAGCATAAAGGAAAGAAAAGGGTAGCACCCTTATTGGCCAATACACCAAGCTGAAAAATAAATAAACCAAAGACAAGATTGGGCATGACATCTTCACCTCAAACTCCACCAACTAAGCAACAACTGCTCCTCTTAAGTGCCAAAAAGTTATGGGAAGGATTTCTGTTGTTTTAGCATCTACACAGGTCCGCAAATATCTTTTATCGCCAAAGAGAATTCTTGACTTGGGAGCTTTGCTTGGTCCACCTCCAAAGCCTCTCGTCTTGACTCTTCAGCATGTTGACCCATATCCTCAGTCAACAAATGTAGATCAATCGTTGCCGCTCCATCAAAGCCGCAATAACCATAAGGTACTCCTTAGCCGAGGTTGTATCTTCCTTTGAAAAATATTTCAAAACTAAGCACTAGTCAGGTCTTTCCATCGCCGATAATTCAAAAGAAATCGAGGAAGTATTGAAACGTCACCAGGAAGTTCATTATAACAAATATTAGAATAAATTGAGGCATAATAGGGAGGGACTAAATAATCATGATCTTCCCTTTGATGAAAAGTACCTTACTTCATATCATCCCAATCTGCCACCATTCCCTACTTTGAGGCGAGGGCTGGCGATGATTATAAAAAATCCTCGGGTCGTGGACACACAATCCATCACTTATGCCATCCATTCTTATTTAGGTGGAAATTACTTAAATGTATATAATTATCTTGAATTTTCTCAATTTTCCTATTGACTGACTATACCTTTTCTTGACAATCACTCGAGAGCTTTCGGCCGCTGATAAACAAATCATTGTAGCGCAACCATTACAACAAAGCTCACCAACGAGTGATATCCTTGAAATTGCTGACATTCAAACCGTTGATTCTAAGAACAGAGTTAGTGCTGAGGCCATTCTATCTCATAGCCTTCCTGAAGTTACTACTCTTCCTTAAGTGTCTAAATATATGGTCAACATAACTTTGACACCTCCTACTATGGTCGATTAGGGAGAAGAAGAGGAAAGAGCACCACTCCTTCACCGTTCGAGCGAGAAACCATCTTCCTAGCAAATAATCCCTTCACTCGATGACCAAGTTCCTCTAACAGTTGAAGAATCTTCAGCTTATGAGGGAATCGTTATTGTGGCTGAGGTAGTTGTAGCAATTGACATCCCAGAGCCCCCTAGCATCTGTCACATGCTCCCATACTAACAATGGCGAGTGATGTTATGACTCTCGCTACTTTTGGTGAAGATGAGCTTCAAGTCAATGACATCCTCTCTTCCCTCGAGTGAGTTCTAGCTGAAGACTTTGTTGTGGCTGAGTCACTCTCTCTCTCTCTCTCTCTCTCGACTAGTCTGCAAAGCCTTAAAGAGGAATTCCATACTCTCCTATAAATAGTGTTGCCTAAGACCTTGACAGTCGAGATAGTTAAGAAACTCGACCAGTTATAGTGGCTTCTGGTACTTAGATCCCAATCTTATGGCTAAAACATCAACCCTCTATGATTTTTTAGGATTCGTTAAGGAAAAACACATAATATGCAGTGTCGTTGGCCGTATTAAAGCATAAAAAATGCAACAACATCTTAATTGGCTTCTGTTGGAGATGTCGCCAACCAACTCTTGACTAGCGCTATAAAACTAAAATTGTTTGAGGCTAAGCTGGATGAGATGGAGATTAAAATAGTAGCTCTGGAGGTGGGACTACTAACTCTGAAGAGAAGTTAGGAAGGGAAACATATTAAGCTCGGCCATCAAAAGAAATTGGTTAAGGATTTAGCGGCGGCCGCTAATGCTCAAACAATAACAATTGTTCAACTCCACAAGGTTAATGTCAAACATGAAGCTATTTTGCATGTGTCGAGGAGTCAATTAGAGGAGATGGGGGCATCAATCCAATAATTTTCTTCTTTCAAATTGTAGTTGATTCCTTGTAATGATTAAATCTTATCAATGTAATCGGCTGTCGAGTCTCTTCTGTTATCTCATGCCTTAGCTTTTGTTCCTTTATGTTTGTAACTAACTACTGACTTGGCCCTTAAAACCCAAGACATCATGGACTTATCCCAAATCTAAAGCCTTAACCACTACATGTTCCTAGTTGCTTGAAACATGTAGCAATTTACTAGCTATAACTGCTACGAATCATGGGTGCCAAAAATCATCTATTTAAACTGATCCTAACCTCATTCGAATTCACACTAACCTCATCTTTATACATTTGTCTTGCTTTCATGGCTTCCAGACATTCTTCTTTCATTATTGGTGCTGAGATTTATCTGAAAGAGATATTCGAGTGGGGCTTAGAAAATTTTTGTCAATCCTCATTACTCTTTGATGCAAACTATTTCATTAAAGAGGTTTAGACAACGGTTGAATCAAAGGCTTTGGCAACAGTTGAATCAAAGGCTGAGCTTGAAGAACTCCTACAAAAGCTTAAGCGTCTGTATTTTATGGGATGTCATTATCTCGATCTTACCTTCGATTCTGAACTACTCTCCGGTTATCTCCACCAGCAAGCATCGGCTAACAAATATTCTGCAGAGGTGAGTAAGGCTCACGAACTATCTTGGTACAACTGATTGCATTGGGTTTAGAGCCATCGGTTCAATCCCACCATGCTCCGTGCGTTGTAGGCTTATTGCACTGGACTAAAGGAAGAACTCAAGGAACAAGAACATTCCTTCTTTGCCAAAGACAGTTATCCTAGAGGATCTCTCATTTCCAGACAAATAGATCTCTATCTACTAGATGTGGTCAAAAATAAGTGTCAATGCAAAGAGGGAAGCCGAAATCAAGGTTTCTTAAAAAAACATCTGCATTGACCAACTGCTTCATCTTTTACTGATTATTATCGAGAAGGGAGTGGATTGAGCAGTAAAACAAAAAGAAAAATGAAGCCGAGATGTAGGTTCTCATCGAGGAGTTCAAGGGCATGAAGATTTAAATCACTTAGTCATCTTAAGTTTCCCTTTCCATGTCTCTTTCTTGTACATGTAATGCGGTTGATGAATGACAATGTTATTAAATGAATCTCCCTTTTATCAATAAAATTGATATTCTGGAAACTTATAAGTTGTTTTCTTTTCATATACCAAATCTTCTACTATCATTAATGACTAAATATGTTTAGAAAAGATAATCGGTTCGAACGGCGTTCCGATAGCCTATCAAATTTCTTTATTACCAATCAGTCATTTAACACTTAGTCATTTATCCACATGCTGACTCAGCGGTAGTAAATACGCAACGTTCCTCAAGGAACTTCATTTATTTCATTGCATCCCCCCACATTCTCATAAATGAATTGTTAACCCAGGCGTCTACTTCGGGTTCTCTACCCTATCCGTTGTGTGCATTTATTAGTCCTACTTATGTCTATAAAAAGCACTCCCCACTTGGATTTGTAGCACACCACAAACACGAAACCACAACAGCAAGGGTTCTTGAGGAAATCCTTGAATGAGGGATTGACTCAGATTGACTCTTTTTCCCATTCCTCCTTCCTTCGCGATCCTCATCCCTTGCTTAGGGATGCTACTGTAGCAGGAAAGAAAGATGAATCTCTATAAGAGATTTTTAAGGTAATTTTAAACCTTCAACGGCTTGGAGAGGCGTACTCTAAGGTCGGCTCTGAACTTGAACGATGCACTGCCCCACCGATGGAACTCTCAACCCTCCGTACTAAATTTGTGACTCTTTCAACTAGCTATGATGTAGCTTGGAAGAATCTACTGCACTGGACTTGTCAACATCACTTCGACAAAGAGATGCTATAATCCATGGAGGTTGTACTTGGAAACTGCTTCACTAACCTATCCGAGGCCCAACAGCTCTATCCAATGAGCGATAAGCCAGAAATCAAAACTTGAGAAACTTTATCAAGTCCTAGATAGAACTCTATCGGACTCGTGAAGAGTCCAACAAGTCCAAAACTTTAGAGGTCAAGTAGGAGTACTCAGTCATCGACCATCACATTGGTTAAGTCAGCAACATTTCTGTAAGCTCACAGACCAACAACCATCATGGAGAAGTAAACGCGTGCTAGCTATGAAGGCTAAGGAGTTGTCTGTTAAAAAATTTAAAGAACTCAAGGCAACCTATTAGTAACTCGGCCAATTGGCCGAGTATATGTTTTTGTTTTTATTTTTTTGTAATCGAATGGCCTTTATTTCAAGGCCTTTTATTAAAAAAGAAAAACTTACTAGTCCTTCTATCCCTTAACTTCACCCTGCCTGTTCCCTAATAACTTCCCACGATGAGGGAAAGTGAGGCTTCAGGAATTGGCTGTGTATTAGAGATTTCACGACCTTTCCATTCATATCCTTTAAAACATATGCTCCTCTTTTCAGAACTTGGACAACAACGTATAGTCCATCCTACGTGGGAGACCATTTTTTACAGAGAGCATAATCTTTCTGACTGATAGGTAGTATCACCTTCTATACCATATCTCCTACCCCAAAGGATTTCCCTTTCACCCTTTTGCTATAAGCACGAGCAATGACCGCTTTTTTGGTGACAATCGAGTCAAGGGCTTTCATTCGAACTTCATGTAGCCCTTTAAACTCAGCTAACATTGCTTCTATAAACTTGGGAGGGGTCAATCTGGCTTGGTAAGTGGTCCGTAAAGATGGTATAATGACTTTTAAGGGTACAACTGCATCATGCCCATATGTAAGCGCAAATGGACTCACACCAGTACTTATACGTAGTGAATTTCGATAGACCCAAAGAACTTCTGATAACTTCGTATGTCATTCTCAAGAATTCTCTGAAAGTGCCCTGGTTTGTCAATTAACGTGAGCATTGAGTCAGCTAGACAGAAGAGCCCCACAGGAAGATTGATCAAGTGTCTGCCTCAACTGGATGTGTGCCAGAACTCGCCACAGGTAAATCTTAGCCTCACATCCCATGTCCCAAAACATCAGGTACTTAAATCCTTTAAAATTGAATAGAACACCTTAAGTTTTTGTGGTTAGAGAACTTTTTCAAACTTTAAGAAAAATCTTTAAGTTTTCTACCTTCGTCGATTTATCGATACATGTCTCAATGAAATCGAACCTCCTTATCGATGTCCTCGAAGCTTACTTGATATTATCGAAATGAGGACATAAGATGTCCAATAATCACAAAAATCTCTAGACAGAATTATCGATGTATCATAGAGGATTCGATATCATCGAAATTTTGAATCTCGAGTCCATCAAGTAGACTCGATAAAATCGACATCAGGTCTGTTGTATCCAAAGTTCTGCTAAGGCAAATTATGTAATCTTTGATATATCGAAGAGCTCCTCGATATCCTCAGAATTCAAATCTCGATGATATCGAAAGCCCTTCGATGATATTGGATTGGGACACATTTATATCCAGCAAGTTTTTCAGGTTATTTTTCTCGGATTGAGGGTCACTCGATAAAATCGATATTCAAATATCGATCATATCGAGGCATGGTCGACGTCATCGAATATGGACATAAATTGTCTAGCAAGCTTATAGGAAAATTTCTTAGAATTATCGATGAATCGACACTGCCCTCGATATCATCGATATTCAAATTTCGGTGATATCGAGTGATGCTTGATCATATCATTTTCCTAAAAATCTTCAAAAGTAAGTCTCTCATATTTTTAAATGTCGAGGAATCGAACCTCGTGTCGATGAAATCGGAGTTCAAAATTTGATGACATCGACGCATGTTCGATTTCCTCTACTAGTTGACAAAAGGTTTCAAAAGCGTTTGACATTTAAGTTCGTGTCATCAAGTGGCCAGTCGATGATATCAAGAGTATACGCTCAATGATATCGACCCTGCTCGATGATATTGAACTCTGTAAAAAATGTGATCATTTTATATCTGTTGGAACCTTTTGCCTATTTAATGAAAGCATGCCCTTGGTTGTTAGATAGAGAAAATAAAGAGTTCTTTTGTGTGTTTAATCCTAGATCATATACCCTAAGCCTTTTCTCTCATGGGAGTTCATCCTCTAATCCACCCTCATGATTGACATTCGATAGAGTGGATTGGGGAATGAACTTCCGCATTCAAGGATCCTACAGCTACCACCTTAATGATAAATCATTAAGCTGGGATGCCTTGACTGCGTAGATGATTGGAATCGATCTATCTTCCTTATAGGAAAACATTTAATAGAGTAGGATTCCATTATAACCTTGACCCAACCCCTTGTCATGTATTGGTACATCTTTTGAGTTGCAGTTCAAGGAAGCAAAAAATTCTTCATCATCAAATGAGGAGATCTTCGACAACGTGTTGAACGGGGCTCATCTACTTATCTGTAAGTCATTAGAGTCCAGAGGACCCTTGCGATCATTCCTTTTGTAGGATTAGGTCTAAGATATTTTTCACCCCTTACAAGTCCTCATAGGAGGCCTCCAACGGGAGTGTACGTGGGGTACTTTGTGTTGACCCTTGATCTGTGGAGAGCATAAACTCTTAGGTCCTTGTATAGGTCCTTGGCCTGTTTGGCCTAAAAGTCGGCTGCTATGTGTTGACCCTTGCTCATGGGAGCATAAGCTGTGTCGTGTAGACACGTTATGTCAGCCTAAGTGTAGGTTGTACTGGTTAGAGGTGGACCTGATTTAAAACCTTCGGTTTGAGGTGAACCTGTTGTAAAACCTCCTTTAGTGAGATCTGGTACACTCAAGGGTTGAGTGCGTCCACCGGAAGTGGAGTAGACAAGTAGTCGAACCACTATAAAAATGACTGTGTTTGAAATTGCATTGTCTTTTATTGCTTATGTGATTTCCTAAAATGCTTTCATATTTGATTATCTGAGATCACATCTCACACACAGTCACATCCATCATAAACTATGTTTGCATCTTGTTTATCGTTCAATTAGTTTTATGATTGGATCCTCTATTTGGCTTGGAAGCCATTAGAGTTACTCTGAAGAAATCCTGATGCATGCACATTTACTCAGGATTAGATTGATAGGATTTTAAATAACCGTAAAATATTAAAAAGTCTTATTCACCCCCTTCTAGGACATATTGGCATATTTCCACTTCAACTAAAGCGGTCATTACCGCATTTTCATTCTCTTCGATCGTTTTACTTAAAATAGTTTTTATTAACTTGTTACAAGCTTCGACCTGGCCGTTAGCCTATGCATAATATGGCGTTGAATATAAATTTTTTTATTCCATCCTTGTTGGCCATCGCCTGCACTTCCTTGACTGAGAATGCTACACATGGATCTATCGTAATGGATTATGGGATTCAAAATCGATGAATAATACTACTCTTAATAAATTTAATGATTTCTTGGTGACCGACTCCTTTCATGGACTTTGCCTCTACCCATTTAGTGAAGTAATTGGTCACAATAATTATAAATGAATCCATCCGCGATAAAGGTGGGTAGATCTATCCTATCAAGTCAATCGCCCAACCTCGAAATGGCCAAGGTTTTATAGTAGAATATAGCTCTGTGGAAAGCACACGCTAGATTGGTCCATTTCTTTAGCGAGCCTCACAACCCTTAACATAGGGAATACAAATGGCTATCATTGTCGTCCAGAAGTATTAGTAACATCTGAGTGTGAGTTTTATTTTCCTCCCTACTTGGTGGGCCTCACATATTGCTTCATGGACTTCTCCCATTGTTAGCAGATCTTCTTTCCTAGACAGGCATCGGAGCAAAATTCCATCGACCCTTTGTAATACAATTCGTTGTTGAACATAATTAACGTTTGATCTCCTTGCATTCATGTTGGCATTAGTACGCAGGCTCTGTAGATAACCCATGTGAGGAGGCCTCCAATCTTCTTCCTCTAATTCTATCTAGCATATCTCCATAATATATCCTCTTGTAAAGACAGATGGTAGGGATCTTCTTTGGACAATAATCGTTCGCTCGACCAGCCCTCCAAGGAATCGAGCCCCTCAGAGAGCTGCGCCATTTCATTGGCATCCATGTTTGATTCCCTATTCACATGTACCAACTCCACTTCTTAAAATCGGTCTAACATTTGTGTCATTATGGCATTGTTGAGTGTCAAATATTGCATATTTCCCCTATTTATATCTTGGTTTTATGAACATGATAATACTTAATGGTATATTTTATACATGTTTGTATTGTGAGGTGAATCTGAGAGCTTGGATTGAAAAGAATGCTAAAAGTATAAATTTGATGCTCAAGAATCACCAAAGCAAGGGATGGATCTTAGGAGACCAAGATTGAAGATCTCAAGACCCCAAGATCCAAGGAAACCAAGTGCAGAAGGAAGGAAGTCGAAAGTGCAAAGTGTATAAATTCATAGAATCTGAACTTCACTGTCTATGTCATCGACCACTGTTCGATGATATCGAAGCCAATGTTTGATGACATCAAAGACTTACATGAAAATCAAGTTTGGTCGCTGGACAAAAATGGATGGATTTATCGATGACATCGAAGCCATGTTCGATTGGTCAAAGACCTGCTCGATAACATCAAAGATAGTTCGATGAAATCAATAGTTTTGTGGATTTCTGAAGCAACTCGTTAGAACACTCTGGACAAATTCTCAATGACTCGAAGGCAGTTAGATGACATCGAAGGTGGTTCGATGACATCGAAGGTATGTTCGATGACATGAAGAGTTATGCATTACAAAAAGGCATGATTTTTGGATTCAAGTAACGTTCGATGACATCGAACTGGTTACGCAGACTGCATAAATTTGAGGCGGTTTTCCGAATTTGGATGGACAAGGCTATAAATATGGGTTTTCTAAGGACTTTTAAACATGAATTAGGTTTTGGGAAGCAGATCAAAAGGGCGGATCAGCCTCATAAGAGTGTTTCTTCCCTTCTTTCCTATTTATAATGTTTTCTTCTAGGATTTTAGATCCAATCATGTCTATGGTTGGGTAAACCTCTTAAGTAGGGTTAAGAGGTGAAGCTTGTAGTATATTGGGATGATTTTCTTTCTATGATTCTTGTTCTTGATGAACATCATTGATTTTTATTTCAATATTAAAGGAATATTTTCAGTTTTATGTGATTTATTATGATTCAAATTAAAATAGATGCTGTGATAGCTTTGAATATCTTCTTTTCCTATTTCGAGATTATGAGATTGGTAAATTCTATTGTTTACCATAGTCTCTTGGGCATGGTAGGGTAATGGAATCCCTTTCAATCCTCGCAATATTCCTTCATTGAGGATTAGGTCAATGAAAAGTTCAGAGATTTGATTATCTCATCTTCCAATTTGATCGGATAGGATTCTAATTCCAATTGTGTTTCTTGAATTAAGTACGGTAATATCCTAATAGCTGCAAGTGGATCCTTGGCACCCTAGTTCCCACCTTTCAATTGATAGTTTTAATCAACATCATTCATAATTACTCTCTTTTATTCCAAATTTAGATTTAGATCTTCTTTGAGTTTTAGTTCTAATTACTTTCTGAATACGTATAAGTTTAGTCCCTATGGATTCGACCTTGGTCTCACCGAGATTATTACTACATCACGACCCTACACTTAGGGTTGTTAAATGTAGATATGATCTCATCAAAGTCTTTCATATGCAAGTATGGACTTTCATATTCATAATATGGCAACAAGGCTGCACTGGTGCATTTGAACAACCCTACCATTTGATTGATGACTAACTGTGAATCACTGATTACCTTTACCGTCCTTACACCCAATTCTACCAATAATTCTAGGCCGATTATCATGGCTTCATACTCAGCCTGGTTATTGGTGCACTTGAGTTCCAGTTGAAATACAAATTCCTACATGTTTTCATTTAGAGTAATCATGACCCATCAAAGTTCAATTTTCATGGTGTTAATCGTCACACTCCAAACTCAGAAACCAAGCTCACAAAATTTTCGATCGCTGAATCTAGCATTGATAGCCTCTGTAGTACCCCATTCTCGGCTCCCGGCACCCATATACTAGGTTCTGACCCTGGGATCCTATAAGAAGGATTTTTAACATGAATTTGATTCACAATAAGTATAACCATAAGCATAACTCATGAATAATAACCAAGACACCATCACAAAATCCACTATGATAAAAAACTTTAAGGTATAATGCGCATAAAGGTAAATACAATAACAGAATCAAAAGCTCCAGAAGTCCGCTGCACACTTTAATCTCAATGCTGTTGCGGCGTCCTAACATCACTTGCACGTAATGGTCATGCACAAGCTTACAAAAAGCTTAGAGGGTGGTGATAGTGTGTACGCAATATAAGCGTGCTCAGAATGTAATATCAGAATAATGCGAAATATGTTGTCGAATATATGAATACTCTCAGCCATACCAAGGCTATGCGATACAAGGCATGAATGCTATCGGCCATATCAAGGCCATTCAATGCAAGACGTGAATGATGTCAGCCATACTAAGGCCATGCGATGTAAGATGTAACTCATGCATACTAGTCCTCATCCGAATCCACATATCAATGTAGCTCATCACTAGAGCATTAAATATCAGTACAGGATAATCACCGGGGTCTAGTACACTCTCGCCAGCCGTTGCCCCTATCCGAGCGCACAACTGGGTAAGTGGAAGAGACCTCACTATCTGCCTGCCAATATCGGGCCCGGCTCGTCGATAGCGGACCCATTCCTCAAGATGGTCTAACTCAACCTAGATATTGCTCCCTCACTCAAGCAGGTAAGGTCACACCCCTTTCCAACTGACCACAACATAGTGAGAGACGTGACCTACTGGTATTCATCCCTCATGCGCTCATGTATCCACTCGGTCTCAACATTAGAGTCATCCTCTGGAACCATCGGGTCTATGGGTTTTCATCCAGGGACATTTATGGCACCCTGATGTTGGTAACAATATTTTTGGTATCCAATCTGGCTCTCCACAATGTGCTTGTGGAGCCATGACCCTGATGTCCCTAGGGCATATAGTGACCACATCACATAATACAAGATGCATGAGTCATACAACCTAGTCATGCATTAATCCTGCGCGTACCATGTGCTCATGAGGGATGACTTCGCCTATCAGGGAGTCCCATAAACAACCCGCCCAAAGGCATATGAAATTGTTAATCACATCTCATCACTAGCATGCAGATGATGCGTTTAGGCATGTATCATGATGCTATGTTACCACATACTCCTAGCCGGCATCGATAACCTGCCTATAGACAAAGCGGTGTCTATAGAAGGACCATGGATCTAGTCTGAAATGATATACTCCCCCATATCAAGGTTGGGCCTAAGTGGCCAACCTATAACCTAAGGATTCGAAAAAGGGTTCCTTCAGCATACTATTTCATGGCCTGCTAGATGCCCTAGGGGGCCCTAAAACAAGTCCTAGATGGACTCCAAAATAAAAGGAATAACCTTACTAATAACCAATGGGGGCCCAACGTCTTGCGTTATCTCGACGAATGGATGTATCATGCAATATCAATGGGGCTCAGTGATTTGGGTTGACCCACTTAGAGAATGACAAGAATGGGCCTAACAAGGCCTAAGGGAAGGTCACAATGTGGACATTCAACCATCATTGCTCATCAGTGTGGACCTTTAACCAACATTGCTCCCAATGAATGACCCACATAGAGCTAAGCGTATAGTGGGTCCATGGCCTCACACAAGGGCCTAATATACATCACAATAGGCCTTACTCAAGGGCCACATATACACCATATCAGGCCTCACTCATGGGCTGTAATTACATCAAGGTGGGCCTTAACGAATGGGCCATAAATGCATCAAGGTGGGCCTCATGGATGGGCCATAAATACATCAAGGTGGGCCTCATGGATGGGCCATAAATACATCAAGGTGGGCCTCATGGATGGGCCATGGATGGGTCATAAATACCTCAAGGTGGAACTCATAGACGGGCCACAAATACACCAAGGTAGACCACAACAACGGTCCTCATATACATCAAGGTAGGCTGCAACACAGGCCTCATGTACATCAAGGTAGGCCCATCATCCTAGTGGAACTATCTACACCATTAATCTATTATTAGAGATCATTTTAGAGCATTACCCACAAAAAGGAATCATATCAGAAGATCATCTGGACCATACCACAATTAGCAATGGAGATAATGATTTTCCTTGCTTAAAATTCACAGGCCCCACCATCACGTTTATTTTCCATCCAATCTGTTCGTATGGTCACAAAGACCTGAATTAAGGGGAAAAAAATTTTCATATTGATCCAAAACTTCTGGGATACCAGAAGGGCTTTAATGGCAGCCGTTTAATTCTTCACTATTTTCTACAATGTTGTCCACCTGATATACGGATCTGCCTCATTTTTAGTCCCAAGCCTTAAGACGAGCTCGGGATGGACGGTTTGGATGTAACACATACATCTGCGGTGGGTCCCACCGTCCATCCATTTGGATGTTGTGGATTAGACCCATAAATCTGGCGGGTCCCACGGAACTTGTTGACATTACTACATCAGCTATATAGCTGGTGTGAGGTACCCCAACCAATCCGTCAGTAGGTGGGTCCCACATGGGGCCACCACATGGGGCCAACCACATACGTAAAACACATAAATCATGGTGGTCCCCACCGTCCAGACCACTGGATGGTGTGGATATGCATCACTTGTGGGCCCCACATGGATGAACGGTTTGGGTATAAAACATACCTCGTGATCAAGACCCACGAACTTGCTGACGTCAGCCAGCAGTGCTACTATAAGTGCGGCCCGCTGGCCCACTGTCCAAGATGGACGGTTGGGATACAATAAATAAATCATGATGGGTCCACATCAGTGTGGCCCACCACTTAGATCAAACTGATATTTGTGTTTTTACTTTATCCATGGCAGCGGGAAGGGGCCCAACAGATGGATGGTCTAGATCAAGTGGGCTACAATCCATCACAAAAGAGAGAGAGAAAGAGAGATAGAGAGAGATCGGCATATTGGAGGGACCCCGCCACTATGTGCCCCTCTTTGTTATAACACAAACATCAAGATGGGTCCCATCACAAGTGGGCCTTACATAAAAAAATTAAGATCCTACGCTACGATCACCCACCAATTGGCCTTCTTCTTAGTCCATTGGCTTCCTTATCTCTTAAGCTCAACCTTTGATGGTGGATGATGAAATTTAGATGGTAGAGATGAGAGTTTTTGGGGTAGGGAAGTGGGCCACACCTAGCTTCTCCTTGGGAGGCTTGGATGATTGGTCTCTTGGTTGCTTAGGAGTGAAGAGAGAAAATGAGAGAGAGAAGTAATGGGATGAAAAGTGATAGAGTGATGGGTGATGGGTGTAAGGGATGGATGGAGAGAGAGAATTGACTTTGGGAATGGGAGAGAGATGGGTAGGGTATGGGTTGCTTGTACTTGTGATAGGATATGTACTTGATTGATTGATGTGATGGGTTATAGAGATTCTCTTAGGATTTGCAACGCGCGACATTTTCTTTGAAATAAACGCGGTCCCACAACTCTTGGCCTGGGCCTCGCATCGACGTACGAGACACGGCATTGGAACTACGTCGACGGTGCTATCGATATGGTACAAGTTTTGAGTCGAGTCGATTTGGGTTGACAAGGTGTGACTCAGGGTCACACACAAATGCTATCTACACGTCACGGGTTACCAGAATATGACCGGGAGGACTACAGGATCCTAAGGAATGGTACGGACTATGATACGGGCCTTACAACTCTCCTCTCTTAATAATAATTTCGTCCTTGAAATTTACACAATCATCGCAACTAGACATAACTCATAAGGAAGAGGAAACATAACATCATATATAATCGGAGATAACATATAAAATACAACATATATAATCAATCATCAAAGAGATGAGGATAACGCTCTCGAATCTTAGCCTTGCACTCCCAAGACGCCTCATCAACAGAATGGTGATCCCATTACACCTTCACCAAGAGAATGACCTTGGTCTGGAGGACCTACTCCTTCCGATCAAGGATATGAACTGGCTGCTCTATGTAAGAACTGTCTTCACGAACCTCCAGTGGTTGCCAATCAATTACTGGAATGGTGTCTGACCCACACTTCCTTAACATGGATACATGGAAAGCATTATGGACGCCAGATAACTGAGATGGCAAGGCAAGCTGTAACGCCCTGGAAAAATCCGTACTTGGACTCGAGTACCAACTCGACCAGAAATCGCGTAGGATTAATTCCTTTAGAAAATAAGTGTAAGTTAGCTAGCGCAACGGTAGAGTAGCTGGGAAATAGTCCCCGATCACTTTAAATACATTCTACAAGACCCAAAGCAAGTAGAACCAATGACGCTATAATACTCTAAAACC
The DNA here is from genome assembly GCA_037074715.1 of Magnolia kwangsiensis. Lineage (NCBI taxonomy): Eukaryota > Viridiplantae > Streptophyta > Magnoliopsida > Magnoliales > Magnoliaceae > Magnolia > Magnolia kwangsiensis. The sequence goes on from CM073579.1 coordinate 60,008,146, forward strand.
TCGGATCAAACTCTAAACCGGTTTGTTCTCTGGACCTTTTTGAAACTTTGTATTGGATCTAGACCGTGCGTCGAAAGTCCGATACCTACAATCTTAGACCGTTATAACCGCCTAGCTGGACTTGACAATCATTTTGAAAATTAAGTCCAACTGACATTCAGAGGCTATTTCATTGAGCCCGGAGTGAAGAGAGTGAGAATAGGGTTAGATTTGGAATTTGAAATTCAAATCTGGCACACGACTTGACGCGTCAGTATTAAGCGTTTTGACCATGAGAATTCAGTCAAATTACACCCTCGGATCAGGAAAAATTTCTATTTCATATCATGAGACTTGTAGGCCTGATCTACGTGCGGTGACCGCTGAACTGAAACTGGACCGCCACGTGCGATCTACGAACGCTACTGGTCTGAAAATGGGATGTGAGCGACATCCGACGTGCATGAACTTAAGTTCGATCGCGTTCGGCCAGGGGACCACCAGAAATGTCTTTTTGGACCGAAACAGCCCCGATTTGGTTAGGCATCAAGTAAACATTGTTCCCAAGCCTATTTTGGGCATGTTTTAGGTTATAAAAGGGGCTTAAAACCTCACTTCTCTCACCCATCCGAATTTTCTAGAAACCCTAGCTGGTGGGAGAGAAAAGATGAGAGATTGTGGGAGAGAGTGGGAGAGAATTCCTGCTGCCTGCACTACGTGTTGCACGTGCTTAAGCAACGCGCCTCAATCACTTTCCCGGCGATTTTGCCGCGATTCTAGGTAAGAAAATACCCCAAATACTTGCTGATTTAAGGTTCCTTTGGTTCCTTAGTACGGTAGCTAATGCATCTTGTAAAATAGGTTCCCGGTTTGCCGTAGACGAAGCGTATACTCTCCGTTCGAATCAATACGCTCCTAGGATAAAAGGTACGGATTTTAGACGCTTTGATTGATTGTTTCCAACGCTTTCATTGTCGTTTAATAGTAGATTATCGACGAAAATGCCGTTTGACATGTACAACATGCTGTCCGTTTCCTGTTTCGTAAGCAGATGAAAAATATGAGATTTAGGACATTTTAGTCATTTGTAGGAAATACTGTTTTCATCCATATTTTGCTGATGTGATTGACATGGCTTCTTGTCACATTAGGATACTAGGAATGCGTGCATAATTAGTTTGGCAAAGAGATTCGCCTAAATGCGCACTTTGAGTCGACATACTATATGTAGACTTAAGTGTGTAGTTTAAGTGTTTGTATAAATGCTTGTACTAGTATGTATTGAATTAAATAGTGTTATGAATTAGTTTGAGATTGAATTCTCAATTAATATGCTGATGTAAATGATTTTCTACATGTTAGTTATATGCATGATTTCATTATATGTATGAAATGCATGTGTTAGATGATTTACTTAAGTTGTATGTTATAACATGTGTTAACATGCTCACATTGTTGTATTTCATTTCCAATACTCTTATATGATTGCTGATGTGGATTCATAATTGTTTGGGACTATACCTAGTCCAGGCAGTCGGCAACCGAGTGAATTCGTGGTTGGCTAACTTTGCCACGAACGACGCGTCGATGAACGCGAGCCGTATTTTGGAGTTGGCGGCTTAGGCCACACGAGGTGTTTTACGCACTTCATGTCGTTCGAGTTGAGATGCGCTCGTGCTAGTCGAGCCCGTCAAGTAACCTGACTGGCCTTTGTATGTTCACCTTGTATGAGTCATAACTACTTGAACCTAGGGTACTGAACTACCATTGTAAACCCTGTTAACCATGGTACCTTGATCCATAAAGACTCATGAGCCAGGCATGGTGGTATGGGACACCGTGGTCGAGCTGTCGGCCTACGCTTGGGCCACAAACCTCTCCGTAGTAACCAGTGAGCATTCATGACTCGTGAACAGATTATGGTGGTATGGGACACTATATTCTTGCTGTCGGCCTACACTGATCAGGCGACGAGTCCTTTGTAGTGACCGCGAGTGTATTCTGAGTCTACGGGAGGCGACGACCCTTCCGTAGCAGTGAGAGTACAATAGGCCTGTATTGATAAGGTGATGGGGGAGCGGTGCAACAAGTGCGAGCAACAGCCCTGACAGCCCTTGCAGCAACCTACAAAATATACATCGTATGAGATTACTAGGAGTGACGACCCTTGACAGGATCTGTGTTGGGATTGATATAAGGGAAGTACCTTAGTTTCTCAATATTGCTGTATGAAAAGGACTAATAATAACTCGGTAATCATATCACCATCACATTGCATGTGCCTGGAATATGTGGAGCACTGAGCGGTACGCAAGCATGCCGCGGATGCAGATGGTGCCTTATGAGGGAGAATGTCGGTGAGGGCATCCATCATGTCATGTCATATTGCATTAACAACAGTATTAGGATTGTTTGATTTACTGCTTTACTATTATCGCATGATTGATTTGAGAACATGCTAATATTTGCTCTATTATTCCACTGAGTTAGCTACTCACTCCCACGTTACGGGATGGTGTTTGCAAAACCACCAGACCCTATCTTAGATGCAAGTGAGGCAGCGATTCAGGAGGCAGAGCCGGATTATGATGAGGACCAGGACGAGTTCTCATATAAGCAGTACCACGATGGCTTTGCTTAGGTGGCCTGGATTGACGGGACTTCTCAGTGGGACTATTTTGACATTTAATTTCTGTTTATTTACATGTATATGAGACTCAGAGATGTATTCATACTTTGGAGACAGTCGAGATCTACTTTGTTTTCCATACAGTGATATATATATTCTTTAGTCTTCCGCTTGCTTTTATCACTGAATCTGGAGTATGAATTGCAGTTTTGGTATACTTTTACTCATGTGAATGCTTTAACTCAGACAACATTGAATCATAATCATTTTTGTTGCATAAGTGACGGTCTGGAACTCGGGAGTTGAGTTTATACACGACCCCCGATTTTCAGGGTGTTACACAAGCCAATCGGTCATGGCGCTAATGCACCCAGTGATCTCGAAAGGTCCTATAAATCTTAAGGCAAACTTGCCCTTTACTCCAAATCGAACCACGCCCTTCATGGGGGAGACATTGAGATACACTCTGTCCCTAACAACGAACTCCAAGGGATGATGTCGGGGATCGGCAAAACTCTTCTACTGGTTCTAGGCTGTGCGCATCTTCTACCTGATGATATCGATAACCTCTAACGTCTGTCGTATAAGCTCAGGACCTAAGAGACGCTGCTCTCCAACCTCGGTCCAACAACTCAAAGATCTACATGGTCTGTCATATAGTGCCTCGAAAGGAGATATTCCAATGTTTACCTGATAGCTATTGTTGTATGCGAACTCAGCCAATCGTAGATGCTCATCCCAGCTACCCCTAAAGCCAATCATGCAGGTTAGAAGCATATCCTCAAGGATCTGATTGACTCTCTCGGTCTGCTCATCAGTCTGTTGATGATATGCAGTGCTGAGTTATAAAACAGTCCCCATCCCTCTCTAAAAACTCCTCCAAAATTAGGATGTAAACCTCAGGTATCGGTTAGAAATGATCGAGACTGAAACACCGTATAGTCTCATAATCTCCTCGATGAATAACCTCGCAAGCCGGTCCAAAGACTAGTTGCACGAATCACATGAAAATGTGCTGAATTTATTAGGCAATCCACGACAACCCAAATGGTGTCATAACCACGCTGAGTCCTTGGCAAGCCCATAATGAAATCTGTCAACACGTGCTCCCACTTCCATGTCGGGACACTCAATGGCTGTAATGGACCAGGGGGTCTCTGATGATCGGCCTTGATATGCTGGCATGTGTCACACTCGATCACAAAACTGGCAATCTAGTGCTTCATCCCTGCCCAAAAATATTGTCACCTCATATCATGGTACATCTTCGTCAAGCTAGGGTAGATAGAAAATCGCGATTAATGTGCTTTGGTCTTAAGATCTCTACGTAACTCAGGAATATTTGGAATACATAATCATCTTCTGAAGCGAAGTCCACCATCAGAACCAGTCTACCAATCTGACTGACTCTTAGATGTTGCCTCTTCTCGGTAACCCTGTAATGACTCGTCTGTTTGCTGAGCCTCAAACAACCTTACAACGAGAGAGAGTTGAATCGACAGTCTCGATAGCTGAACGATAGAAGACTGTAGATTAAACTCGAAGTCATACTCTGTTATATTCTCGAGCATCCTCCACTCCTGAATCAGCATGTGTGCCACCAGTCTTAATGGCTGACGGCTGAGGGCATCCTCCACCACGTTCGCCTTGCCCGGGTGGTACTAAAGAACAAAATCATAATCCTTCAGGAGCTTCATCCAATGCCTCCGCCTCATGTTCAGTTCAGACTGAGAGAATATGTACTTTAACCTCTTGTGGTCAGAGAAGAGCATGAACCTAACCCTATAGAGATAATGCCTCCACACCTTCAGTGCGAAGATGACTGTTGGTAGCTCTAAATCATGCATGGGGTAGTTCAGCTCATGAACCTTGAACTGGCAAGACATATAAGTCACTAGCCTCCCGTGCTGCTTCAGGACTGCACCCAAACCAATATGCGAGGCATCGGTGAATACAACAAATACATCACTCTCAGAGGGAAGAGTGAGGACAGGAGCGAACGTGAGGCGATCCTTCAGCTCTATAAATGCTCAATCACAGGCATTGTTCCAAATAAACATTACGTCGTTCTAAGTCAACTTGGTCAATGGGGCTGCAATACGGGAGAAGCCCTTAATGAAATGTCGGTACTAGTCCGTCAAACTAAGAAAACTACAACGTTCGTGGGCTGGCCCTACTGACGCACTGTCTCGACCTTCGAGAGGTCTATCGCAACACTCCCTCGTCACCACATGACCGAGGAACTTCACCTCCTCCTACCAAAACTCACACTTCTCCGGCCTTGCATACAACTGGTGAGCATGGAGGGTTTACAATATAATTCCAGATGATGCACATGCTTCTCATGGGTCCTCGAATATATCAGAATGCCGTCGATGAATACCACAATAAACTGATCGAGATAAGGATGGAGGACTTATTCATCAATTGCACGAAGACCGTGGGCGCATTAGTCAGTCCGAAGGACATGACCTAAAACTCAAATGACCATAGCGCATCCTGAAAGCTGTCTTCGGGATGTCCTCTTCTTGGATCTGAATCTGATGATAACCGGAACGCAGGTTAATCTTGAAAAAGAACTGTGCACCCTGTAGCTGATCAAATAAATCATCAATCCTCGAGAGCAGATACTTGTTCTTGATCATGACCCAGTTGAGCTCGCGGTAATCTATGCAGAGCCTCAACAAGTCATCCTTCTTCCTGACGAAGAGTACCGGCACTCCCCACGGTGAACTACTCAGACGGATGAAGCTTAACTCTTGCAACTCGTCTAATTGCCACTGCAGCTCCTGCAACTCCATCGGTGTCATACAATACAGAACCTTCGAGATAGGCACGGTACCGGGCACAAGATCAATCTAAAACTCAATATGTCGGTGTGATAGCAATCCCAAAATCTCTTGGAATACATTGGGAAAATCATGAACCACAGGGAACTGATTAATGCTCACTACTATGGGCTCCTCTACTGCGCACGACATGAGACAAGATAACGGCTCTCCTCTGGGCTCGATAATGAACTGGAACTAAGGCAAGCTTTGTATATAAAATGTGACTGTCCTCGTGAAGCAGCCCAAGATGACATGGTACTCGGCAAGCCAATTCATGCCCAGGATAACGTCGAAATCTGACATCGGCAGTACAAATAAGTCGGTGGGTAACAAAATCTCTCCCACTAGGAATCCCGGACGAGCATTAATAATCACTCAAGCCTTATTTTGATCTATCTCAATCCCTCTCTGATGTATTAGGAATCCTAGAAAATTGTCTGTCAAGATCGCAAAGGCACACTTCAATAGATTCATTATCAGTTTATGAAACCTCATCCGCTCGAATAATTTGTGTAATTGGGCCATGTGATCTTCCACGTTGGCCGATTTGATGACTATGTCATCCACATAGACTTTCATGAATCGGCTGATCATATCATAGAAGATAGCATTCTTTTCCCTTTGATATCTGGCTCCTGCATTTTTAAGTCCAAAAGGCATTACTACCGAGTAATAGGTTCCTAGTCGACATGGACATCTGAATGTCGTCTTCGGCACGTTATCTGTTGTAATATAAATTTGATTATATCCAGAATGCCCATCCATGAAAGAATAATTCAATGCCTAACAACCCGATTGATTAGTTGTTCGGCCACTAGCATTAGGTATTCATCTTTTGGGATTGTTAAATTTAAATTTCTGAAATTAATACAATTCCTCAACTTGTCATTCTTTTTTATTACATAAAAAATATTTGTCATCCATTCAACATATTTGATAGGCTGAATAAAACTAGCTTTCAACAGCCATTCAATTTCTCCTTTATCTTATGGGTCACCTCAGTTGTCATTTGGCTGGGCAGCTGCTTATGAGGCCGATATCCTTATTTTATCGGCAGTGTATGCTCAACCAAAACCCAATTGAGCCTTGACATATCATGAAAATTCCATGAAAAAAATCCATAAATTCATTTAGTAGACTCATCAATTGTTCCTTCTGGTAAGGTTTCAATAAAACACTAATGAATGTAGGCTTTGGATCATGCTCGGTCCCTAAGTTGATTTTGACCAACAAGTCCTGAACTTGGGGCTGAAATCTTCCATTTTATCGAGAGCCTCTTCAAATACGATGTTGTCATCTTCTTTGGCTGAGTTGTCCATATTAGCCAAGTTTACCAAGCAACCATCGTCCATCTATCTTAAGCTTTCTTCGAGCCTTCTTATTATGGCCATGAAATTAGCCTTACATTGCTCATTTCCTAGTGTGTTAATCATGAAATTTCTTCAATTGTGTAACATGAGACCTGCTGATAAGGTACAATGTCCCTTGACAGGGTGTTACTTGATTGTATTACTTCAATGATAACTTACACAATATTCTCGAGATTATTTTTTATTACTAATATTCCAATTGGTCGTCTAAACTTATTTCTCCCAGTGAACTGAATTGGTCCTACCTCCTCCCCATAATAAGCTACATTGGCATTTAAGGTGGCTAAGAAGGGTTTATTATCGAACAAGACCAGTTTAACCTTATCTTGGTTACATAAAATCACAAACTGATGTAGGGAGGATGGGATCCATGCAATTGAATGAATCCAATCCCTCCCCAGCAAAGCATTATAACTTGATGATATATTGACCATGAAAAATGACACCAGTACTATCTTGGTTCCAACAGTCAGATTGACCAGTAAGACACCGTGAGTATTTGTGAGATAACCAGCAAAATTATTGACGGTCACCTCTAATGGAATCAAGTCGGACGCGGTCTTTCCCAATTTATACATCATCCTCAATGGCAAAAGGTTAATAATGGAGGCCTTGTTGTCTACCAGAATCTTAGTGACGGGCCACCCTTCGAGGTAAGACAATATGTGCAATGGCTTGAGATGTTACATCATGTTGTGGGTGGGTCTCTCTATGACCACCCTTTCAGATGTAGTGCCCGCCTCTACCGTGATGGTGTTAACATGAAGTTCTTCATCGGCCTTGGATTCATTTCTAGTATCTTCTTTGAATGGGAAAGAAGCATGCTAATTATTACCAGGGGGCATATTCTTCTACATCACCATCCATTCTGTTTAGTTGGGCTGGTCTGGCCTGAAAACTTCAAGGCAACATGAAAACCATGTTACAATGGAACACGACTAGTGAAAATGTCCCAAACACATTCCCCTCACTTGTACATTGCCCCCTTAGTGTTTCAGGGCCTGCTTCTGTTATGAGATCTTTTGTCTAATCAGCACGTTCATCGGCCACAAAGTCGGCCTAGGCGTCTATAGGTGAGACAATTTTCAGTGCTTCAGTGGTCACCATCAGTTCATTAGCCAACCATTCATCCACTAGGAGGCATTCGTTGTTAAGAAAGTTTGATAGGTTATCACCGTTCGTCGCTCTTGCGAGCCCTTTCCAGCATAGGTGGCATGCGGGCATACCAAAATTGGGATTGTGGTTCCAATTTAAACCAAACAACGATGACCTCGAGCTCCGAAGTAGGTAGACAGAATATGATCGAGATTTGAAGAGATTGGTCACATATTCATCCACTCGCTCAATGTTTAAATTGATCAGGCGATAGTCAGAGGATGGGGTTCATTCTCTGATGATGGGTTACTACTTTACCTTCCGTACAAAAGGACTTTTCAATATAAATTAAACGGAATAAGAGAGAATTCCTTACAATAAAATTTTGAGAAACTCAGTTCAAGTGGGATGTGACACACCCCCTCTCATGCTCACTCCCTTACAAAAGGGTGTGTGTGCCCCTTTTCCACTAACAAACCCACACACACCCACCTACCTAAACTTCCATGGAAGAGAGAGACGTTTATGTAGAATCCTTCCTACGTCAAGATCTATGTAAGGTTTGTATCTAAGGCTAATGTGAGGGATTCCTCTGAGCTTACATTAATTGAGTTGGCTTTTCCTCCCCTCTCATGTTTTCTTGAGTTAGGTTATTGCTACTCTTCTCTTCTCTTCTCTTTTGTTAACTTAGCTTATTGCTACTTTTTCTTATTTATTAAGTTAGCCTTGTGTTACCTCCCTTATTTTATATATTGGGCTCGTGTCTTGGATTTTCAAAACTCTTATGCTTCAACTTATTTCCCTAATGAGATAAGTGATGTGTTGAATATCTCACAACTAGTGACTTGTACGTATTTATCGTAGGCATAATGAACTCTCGGTAATGACCTTCTTGGTCGATGTGTAAATCCATGGATTTGGGTAGTGGTACACGAATCGATGTAAGTAATCTGTAATGTATGTTATATCACCTTTCAGGATTGGATGTTATAAATATTCGCTATATGAACAAATTGTGTTATATAATTTATCCAATCCATGTGTTGTACCATCTCGAGTTGTTCACGTAAATCCATGGTAGTGTTGGACAAGCTGATGAATCTCCGTAGTTATGAGATGCGGAGCAAGTTGGTTCTTTATGAATTATATTCCACAATGTGATGATCACTATGTATGATGAGCCGCACACACTATGCTAGGCATGCATACATGTTGATTGATTATGCATATCAATACCATTCGTCATGGTGGAGTATGAGATTTATCAAAACCCTTACATTGTTATTTTGAAAAATTACTTGAATTGTGTTAATCTTGAAGGATAACCATCACTATGAGTGGGGCATTGACCCTCTCCAACTATATAGATGATGCAGGTAATGCATAGGTTGAAGATATAGGCGATGTATGATCTCCTTATGAACGACTACGAGTGACATGAGATTATTTTGTTGATGCTTTCATTTTAGTTTATCTTTATTTACATTTCATGTTGTAAATTTTGATATTTGTAATAAGCTCCCACTTGAGTGAGCATTAAATGATTAGTTGAACTTTTAGATTTAAAATAGAATAAGATTTATAATATGGTTGGTTTTAATTTTGTGATTAGGCATACCTTCATGAATGTAAGTGGATGTGTTCTAAAAAAATCAAGGTGTGATTTTAAAGTATTCAATTATTACATTATTAACACTCGAAATTCTCAGGCACGAGAATAAACTTGGGCCGTGAAAACTTGAGGCATTATAGAACATAAGTTTCATAGGTTATTAAGTTTACACAGTCAATCAAATCAACAAGTTTGTGTATAATAGTGCAAAGGTTCTAACTTATGTGCGCTATTAGTTATTCGCTCAAACAGAACATTCCACTTAATGTATAAGAATGCAAACTTCATCTAATCATGCATCAGGGTCTAATGGACTAAGGATCCAATGACCTATGCACGTGCACGTGCACATATAAAGGCGGGTTAAAAACCTATTGTTCCATGAAAAGAAAGAAAATAAAAGGAGATGGAAAATGTGAGTGGAGAGAGAGAGAGGTGGGTATATATTATTATTATTATTATTATCCCACATCTATTTATCACTTTATTTTCTAGATTTTATTTTAGTATAGCATATGCACAAAATTTTAGATTTTGATGCACCTGTTTGTCTCTTTCTTTTCTAAATTACATTTTAGTGTAACACATGCACAAATTTTAGATTTTGATACATCTATTTGTCTCTTTCTTTTGTATCTTATATTTTAGTGAAATGCATGTATAGATTTCCTTATTGTAATACATTTTCTAAAATTTTTAGATGACAATATATTTTTCAAATTTTCTAGATTCATGTTTTATTACAATAATTGTATGAAATTTCTAAAATCTAAAATATATATCATTTTATAAAAATTTCCTTATTTTATTTTGTTATAATATTTGTACAAAAAATCTAGAATTAAAATATATTTCATTTTCATAAATTTTCTAAATTTGTTTTGTTATAACATTTGCAAAATAAAAAAAAAAAAAAAAAAAAATTAGATTTTAATACTTCTCATCATCTTGCAAAAAATTTTCCCCAGATTTTACTTATTATAATATATGTGCAAGTTTTCCATATTGTAACACATCATATCATCTTATATTTTTTAGATTCTGACTCATTGTATATATATATATATATATATATATATATATATATATATATATATATATATATATATATATATATACATTTTTTTTAGATTAATGATAGTAGAAAAACGCTTGTTATATTTAGAAATAATTGTGAATCATGGTTGGATAGATTTTGTACATCATATGTACTATGGTTTCTGGTTTGTCCGATAAGAGTAGAAGTGATTGGGAGATATTTTTTGAAATAGTGATTTGAAAAAAATAATATGTTGTCGAATTAGGAAAATTACGAACCAGGGTGGGAATACTAGAAATTAAGTAGGTCAATTGAGTACCTTAAATTGAAAATTCCTAAAGTGTAAATAAATAGAATGATCGAGGCCCTTGGATGAATGTCCTAAAAGCTCAATTCGCATAATTTGAAATCTTCATTGATTGAGATCGGGTAGGTTAATAGATCACTTATGCAGGCCAAGTGGAGTAGTAGACTAACCATCTAACATATAAATGGTCACCATTGATTGAGGTTGGTTGAGTGCAACAAACAACTTATGCAGGTAAGGTGGGTTTTAGAATGTTGCCCAATTGGTGAATAATGACCCTAAAATTTAAAAGTTTAACTATACTAATTATTGCATGTTGGGACACAAAAACTAAGAAAAAAGGAAGAAAAATGAGAATTCATAGATGCTTGTTGCACAGCATGCAAGAGAAGTTTTGAAGGCCCATTATGTGGTGCGCAATGCAAGTGTGCACACAATCGAGGTGTCCGCACAATAACATGTTATGATTGCTCATTGCATGGATAGGGGAATTCACACGTGCGAGAGTCTATAAATACCCCACCATCCTCTTCATGTGCGTTAGTTCAAAGATTTCAAGATCAGGAGAGAAGATTTTAGATACTTTGGAAAACCCAGGTACCTAGTGAAGTTGTTGCTCGGCGCACAACGAGATCCGTGCACAACCAATGATCAAGATCAGTTTACTATCTGCACAACAGGCCCGTTGCGCAGACAATAAATTTCAGATGATGAAATATTCATTTCAGAATATCATGAATGATTTATCAAGAACAAAGTGCTTCAAGTCTTCGAGATCAATTGAGATGATATTATCCGCACAACAACTTCTATGATTGGAAGATCACACTGCGATCCAAAATGCCGCCGAAATTGATATTTAAACTTATTCTATTCTTATATATGTTTTATTTTGGAATCAAGAGACAAATGAGGATGTAAGTGAATCTAGAATTAATAGAATACATTGTGATGATTATTATCTTTATCTTTCTTTGTTATTATTAAATACGATATTCCCTAAATCAAATACTTTTCGTTTCTTGTCGAAACAAAATGGCGACTCTGATGGGGATCTGTTGTTATCTTATTCAATAATTAACTTAAAAATTATTTAGAAGACTTCATCACTGTTTAGCATCATATTGACACCAAAATGGCGACTCTCAATGGGAACATCCTCCCCTTCATCTCCAAAATAAAGTATAAACCTGTTTAAATACTAACTTATAAATGTATCCTTTGATACAATCATGACCGGACATATATGTTCAAGTTGCAACCAATGGAAACTATTACAAGAAAAATGATAATCTACTTCATTTCAACTGGATTCGTAGTAGAGTACGTCCTTAACCAATCTCTAGATCTAAAGAACCAACCGATCCTAGAGCAGCCGAATTTGATTAAAAATAACGCTTCCCGAGTTGTTGCTTGAGTGATATCTGTATCACCACTCGCGCAAGAAAAAAGGGACGAATGGGTCGTTGTCTCCGATAAAAAATTGAGGACCCAATCTCATGCAACTGCCAAATTAACTCCGCCACGAATGATCAAAGGACTAGTGACAAGAAATGCTGCTAGAAAGAACCCTGCACTTGCTCCTTCAGCGTTGTACCCAGGAAAATCTCCTTGCTCTCTGACATCACAACACTTCCCATCCTTGCTCACCGCAAATATCCGATGGACAAGAAAAGAAAAGGGCAAGTCGCACGTAGAGAATTCATCAGCCTCCACATCTTCGCAAGTGAGGCCCCATCAAACCATATTACAATTAACTGAATCCTGTGGAAGTGTAAAAGAACCCAACAGGACCCCTTTCTTATTAAGTCCCATCACCCCAATGCACTCTTATCCTACCCCAGCAACAGCTTTGTTAGGGAGTGGAGAAGTTGTTTATATATGGCAAGAACAAGTCAGGATCTGTCGTCAATTGCTGACGAACGAATGGTCGAGATGGTACAAACTCAAAGTGTTCTAATGGAAGAATGTCGGAGCCTTCGAGAGGCCTTAGCCACTCTTTCTCACAATGTGGCCTAAGTTGTGGCTCCTTCCATGATGGCCTCTATGAACGGACATGAGCAACGGCCCGAAGGCTCACAACCGCCAAGAGCAGGATCACATGGATCCGGCCCTGCAACGAGAGCAATAACTCAAGAGAAAGTGTGGAAAGTAGTCGCAGAGGTGGTCAGAGAACGTGAGCATACCGTGAGATTCCGTTATAGGACACCATATTTGAGAGAAGTTGAAAGGGTGCCATTCCTGGCCAACTTTAAACACATAGACATTCAGAAATTCAACGGAGATGGATCCCCGGAAGAACATCTCATGCATTTTATCACGACAATGGGTAATTTTTTTGTATTCTCACAATATTTCTTATGACTGTCTAGTTCTTCTTTAACGGGAAGAGCGTTCCGTTGGTACTCTAGTCTAGTACCAGAGTCAATACGAACTTGGGAACAAATGCAAGATGCATTTATGTCAAATTTTTTCTCATTAGATCGTGATTTCTGCCTAGGAAAAGAGAAAGAAAGAAGTAAAAATACGGCAATAAACATGATTTCTGCATAGGAAAATATATGTAAGAAAAAGAACAAATCGAAAAAGAAAGGAAGCTACAGTACAAGTACCGGTAATTCTCCAGAATGAATAAGTAAAATTGTAGTTATTACATTACGCTCAGGAAAAAGAGTAACAAGCCCCTTCCAAAAATAGAAGTTTGAAACAATGCAAGGAAGAGCACCCGTGATGTATGATAACGACAAAAAGGAAGAAAGGAATAAAGTTGAAAAAGTAACTTATGATGTACTAAACCACTTGAAAGGCATACTAGCTTAAACAAGAGAATGCAAAGTCAATCAAGCTAGTCAGAATTTATTCCATCAGGTATATCGAATGGGATTTACTGGCGTACAATATTCAAGGACACGATCACTTATGTGAAACGATATCGTGAATGCCAAGTAAATGGTGATGTCACTGTTTCGACAAGAAACAAATGCATTCAATTTGGGAAACTATCTTATTCAACCATAACAGAGAGAGTGTATGGAAAACAATCATCTTATTTATTTATATCGAGTTCATTTAGATCCTTTGATTTTCCTTGATTCTAAGATAGATTACTGAAATACATAAATCACAAGAGTTCAAATATTGAATCTGAATATCAAATCCAACAGCATTTCAGCTTGCGAATTTATCATCTCATTAAGAGGAATGTTGTATGGATTCGATCATCTGATCTTTCCTTAAGCTCATATCCTTGTGCAAAAGGAAGATCGAAGAATGTGAAGACTTTAGAGATCAAATCAACAGATATATCGGTAGCACCTTGCTTCTTTTAACACTAATGGCTGCGCAACAGCATGCTGTTATGTGGCCTGACATAAAGCCCTCCCCTTTTTGCTTCCTTCCTTCCTTCTTTCCTTCTCTGGTACTTAGTCTTCTCTTCTTCTCTGGAGCTCTGGTCTTCTCCAAAATCTTTAACGTGTCCAAATGAGGGGGGGAATGGGGTATTTATAAGCCTTCACACGTGTGAACCCTCGATCTCTATGCCATGGGGCCCACCTTCCATCAGATTCAATTGTCCATTTCAAATAGTCAAAACTAGGTGTTGTGCATGTGCGCACAATCAATGTGACCATTTGCGTTGTCCCACGCAACCAAAATGGTTTGAGCGGGCCGACGCAAACACATGAATTCTTCTTTTTTCTCTTCATTCTTTCATCATTTTTATGCCTTAACAAATGCCCCCTTGATCCTTTCATTATTCTTCTGAATAAAGAATTAGGATCAATCTTCCCTACCCATCTTCTCTTCCAGTTGTTTTCCAACACCTGTGTAAAGGGTAATCGGGTCCTGCAGTTGGGTTTCGTTCCCTATAAATAGTAGAACCACTTCTCACTCTTCACTTTCTATTTTCTCTACGAAAGCTTTGTCTGTCTGTCTCATCCCCGTGCAACAGTTTTCTGTTCGCACAAGGTTTTTGCACTTACGTTGTTCCTTGCAATTGCACTCGTTTGCGCGCACCTATGTAAAAGGTACCTTTTCTTGAAAAATCTCCAAGGACTTAGTGCTTTGAACTTTCAAGTCATTCTTCCTTCAAGGTATTTCCTGTACTTGCTTAACTCATTATGGCCCGTACAAAAAGAACTTTCTGCCTCATCGAACCATCCACGGTACAACCTTCTCACCAAGATTTACTAAACCCTTCTTCCTCTCGTACCCCTGAACCACCTCCATCTCCGTCTTCAGAACAGCCCCAAAGGAAATGCATGAAGACTACTAGTAAGCATCCCGCATACATCAAGGAGCCTGTCATCCCCACCTTTGACTTCCCTAACCGTATTGTCATGCTACCCTCCCCCATCCATAGGCCGATATCAATGGGTGAAATTGAACGGCCTCCGAGACATGGTTGTGAATTTGACTGGGAGGAGTGGTTCAAATCGACAACCCATCTACCAACCATGATCCAAAAACCACCGGTCAGAGAAGACACTTCCCCTCCCTCTAGATCAAAGAAGCCTCACTGCAATAAGGCCAAGGAATTCCAGGAGAAAATAAAGGAACATAATAAGAAGAGACTCCAAAACTCTTGGGAAATAGTCCAAGTCATCGAGGGTATCATGAAATTCGATAACCCTTATAGACAGGGCATGATGATAATCCCACTAAACCTTCATCGCCACTAGTCCATTCTTAACTGCGAGCCCTTTGATCAAATGGATGGAGAAAGACTGGCATATACGAAATCTTGGGTATCAAGAGAACCTCGAATTCTGGAAGGAACATTGCTAGCGAAGAAGCTAAGGCAGCGGATCGGCTAAGTCCATCCGATAATTTTCCTTACTCCTTCTTATGATCCCCACACTTTATTCCCTACTTATTTCTATGAAACACTCCATCAACGTTTTAGGGATTGCAAATCTCTTTGGGGCCAAGAAGAATTCAAAACTGGAGGCCTGTTAACTTCTCGTGCTTACTATTCCGACTGGGTGACACAAATCTTGGCAAAGCACTCTAAGACATTAATCAAGATTGACATATACAACGCTATAGAAGTTACCTCTCAACATTTCTATAAGGAGACTTCCATTCTGAAGGGTTTTCTTAATTATTGGTGTCCCACAACCAACTCTTTCCACTTTCCAGTAGGGGAAATGAGTATTTCACTCTGGGATTTGCACCGAATCGCTGGCCTTCCACTGATGGGGAAGTTTTACGATGAATTCGTCCCCACTAATGAAGAATTGACATTCATCTCTTCACCCGACCGAGTGGCCTTCATTTTTGAAACAACCACGGAACTCTTCAAAGAGATGTCCAAGTTTCCCAACATCCACAAGATTGCTCCTCTGTAGTGGCTTACGCACTTTACTAGAGCCTTTCAGTAATTCTCCACCTTATAAATCAATCACTTCTTATTGTATTTTAATTCCTAATATTTCTTACCATCTGTGCTCTCTCTTTCTTTTCTTAGGTTCTTCGGTTTCCATTCACAAGAATTAACAGATCTTCATGCAAAAATAAAGAATCGTGCCGAATATAGCCTTGACAGTGAGCTTGCAGTGTTCATAGTCTATTGACTGAGTGTAGCTGTTCTCCCTAGCTCAAAATGGGCAGATGTCATTCGCCCGACAGTATTTGTAGTCGCTGGTGCCATGGCAGAAGGCCATAAGCATTCCCCTACCCCTTCGGTCTTATTCTCCATTTACAAAGCCCTTGGAGAGATAGCGACACACATAAAGAGTCTTGTTGTTGGTGTTTCTTCTACGTACACTCCTTGGCACTATATTACCGGTTGATTAGGTATCTACTTCCCATGGACCTTCGAAGCTTCGGAGAAGGCATATATCCACCCCTCACACATTCCTCTGTGGTTCTTTTAAAAGAGGACTATGGCCAAAAGATCATATGACTGGGTCATCAATACAGTCTCGAAAACTGATGCAATCGACTTCTTTCAATTCTACCTATACCGGTACGCAGAAGATACAGACACGGTAGATATTGCATCACTCTCTCCTAGAGAAAGGGCATTCTATCTCTCCATTCGTTCCTACAGTCTCCCAATAAGAGAGGAGTAGAATTTTGGAGAGAGTCGTACTATTCGAGCCGATTCGCTCACCAGTTTGGTTTTGATCAAACCATTCCAGAGGACTATAGATTGGTAACAAGGAGAATGCGTAGCTATAGAACTGGCCCATATAATTGGGCGATGGTATGGAAGCAATTGCTAGGCGTCCTAGTTAGATCTACTTCTATAATCTCAAGTAGTAATTATACCACCCGTGCTTTGTACGGCTATATGAGATGATGGGTTCATCAATCATATCTAGTTAATAAATGCTTACCCGTGATTGACCCAATCTGAATTTCACCACCGAAACTCAAGGGCCACAGATTCGAATAAGGAATAAACTTTATATCGGAGAGGAGTCACATGCCTTTTCCTGGCCAACTCTGTAGAAAGAAATCCCTAGAGGAGCCAATTTGTGAAAGAAAACCCGCAAACACTTTAGAGGGATGGATAGCACACAGAGTCGTTATGGATTTTAAATGGTCTCACGAGATCGCTTTAATAGAGTGGTTGAAGATGTGATGGAAGTTCCCATGCTAACTCAAGAGAATGTTATCGCTATTCAAGGTGTTAAATCATAAAAATTGTCTTCATTAAGAAAGAAGGAAGATCATAAATCAAAGGAGT
Source organism: Magnolia kwangsiensis (assembly GCA_037074715.1). Classification (NCBI taxonomy): domain Eukaryota; kingdom Viridiplantae; phylum Streptophyta; class Magnoliopsida; order Magnoliales; family Magnoliaceae; genus Magnolia; species Magnolia kwangsiensis. The sequence goes on from CM073579.1 coordinate 60,025,702, forward strand.
GGAGGAAAGAGAAAGGATAAAGTCCTTCGTTTGAGGGTCGCGTGGGTCGTGCAACAGTATATTGTTGTGCAGATTGCGCAACATGTTCGAGAAGTTATACGGGTGGCTCGAATAGTTTGTCATGAAAGGAAGTATATGGTATCCTTGCATGGGTCATGCACTGAATGTAGCATTGCGTGAACCACGCAACCAGTTTTGTTGATTGTGCAGGGAGCACAACTGAATGAATTATTGTGCGAACCGTGCAACCTGCTTTTTCGTTGCTTGGGTGGCACGATAGAGAGTAGAAAGTGTTCCTAGGCAAGAAGATCGAGGGTTGGCACGTGTGGGAAGTCTATAAATACCCCACTTCCCCTCTCATTTGGACGATAATAGAGTTTTGAGAGAAGGCTGAAGGTGAGGAGCGGAAGAAAGGATCAGTTGCGCAAACCGTGCAACCCCCACACTAAGTTGCGTTAACTGTGCAACCTACATATCAGTTTACATGATTGCGCAATCCATTCAGTAAGTTACGCTGACCACGCAATCGACAAAACGGTTGCCGGGTCGTGAAACCAGGCCACTATGTGATCAGCTCTAAGGGGAGGCTGAAATGCTATCGAAATCGTTGAAGGCATTCAAGTCCAAAGCTTTATCACCTTAGGCTCTCTCCTTTGCAAAAGTTCAGAAGATATATTAGTCAATCAAATTGACATTCCCCCTAAATACTAGGAGATGATTGAAATAGCTGCCGAAAGGCTGTCGGATTTAAGATTTAACATACAAACTTTGATAGTTACAATTTATTTGTATTAAACAATCTGTCTTAGAATCAAGGGATATTGAAGGGATGCATATAAACTCAGAATTAATAATACAATGATTGTTTTATGTATTCTCTTTGTTACATTCGAATAAAATAATCTCCCCAAATCAGATGCATTTATTTCTTATTCGAAACATAAGGTGACCCGGTTCCTTCTCCTCTCCCTCAACCTGCTAGTCCCAACCCGTCTTCTCCGATGATAAGGTCCTGATCACGTTCTTAAGCTTCTCCTCCTTTGTGTCAAGAAGGAGTTGCTGACCTAACATCTCCAATCTTGATTGATAAAAACCTTCAACCAGGAAGCAGCAAGATTTTTCCTTCTAAAGGAAAGAAAGTTGTAATTGAAGATATAGAAGAAGAAATAAAAGGAGAGAATTCACCCTCGTCGTCTAGAAGTATTGCTTCTGTTGAATATGATACCGAAAAAAATGATGAAGGAGGCGATGGAGATGATGATTTTGAAGAGGGAGAAGTTAACATTGATGATGAGGTTGATGTTGCTATTGAAGGTGTATCTACTGGTGAAGAACATCTTTCATCAGTTCCTCAAAACATAGAAATTGAAGCTTCCCCTGCTACTGATATTCCTGCAGGAATCCCAACAACAATAGAAGAAGAAGATGAGCCCTTAGATTATGGGGAGTACGGATACTCACCGAGCAAGAAATTTCCTGCAATTTATCATTTTAATTTTTATTTTTCATTATTATTTTCTTTATTTCAGGTTCTCATGCTATCAACATTAGAACAGACAATACTCCTCCCGAAGATCTTCCTCCCTCTACACAATCAGTCCCAACGAGAATTTCCTTAGCTCCCTTGGTGGCACCAAGGGTGGTGGCCCGTGGAATTTTTTTTCTAACAGAGCCCATGAATCTACCCACTCCAATGACCATTGATTCAAGCATTGAGCCAAAGCCCATTCTTTTGCTGATATGTTGGGGCCTGACCCTTCTTCCATTAAAGAGACACGCTCTCCTACTACACAGATTCTCGTAGAAGGTATATTTGTCTCTTTCGTTACACGTGCTCTTATATCATTGACTTTCATGGTTTTTATTACAATTTCCCTTATTTTGCAGGAAATCCTCCCCAAAGTGGCACAGCCAGCTCCAATTCTGTTATCACAGTATCCAATATGTTATCTTTCAAGAAAGTCCCTGCGTATAAACTGACATTAATGAGAAATTCCATGTCAGCAGCTGTCTACATGTTTAAAGATCCTGATCAATGGTTGGATTTGAATATTGCTGTAGAGGACTTAGACAATGCTATAAAAATGGCAAAAATCAATATTTCTCCTTTATGCGACTCTCTCTTAAAATTTTGTGATTCGGTAACTGCTTTGAAATCGGCAAAGAATATAGTTGTCGCTCTAAAGATCTTGGAATATGGGAGACAGAAAGTATCTTCCAAGGAGAAGGCTTCCAAAATTGCTTCTGTCGTCTCCAAAAATGATCAGGAGCAGTTATCCCTCCAAGAGCAACTGAAAGCTTCTACTAACAATAGAAACACTATCCAGAATTAGATTGCTCTTTTGAAGAAAGAAATTCTACAATTAGAGACAAAGGATTTGAAAGAGGAGTTGAATATAAAGAAGATCCAAGAGAAGATGCAGGCTAATGTTCATTCTGCTGATGTTGAATGTTCTGAGCTGATAAAAAATGAAGAACTAATTGCCTCTTTAGAGAGGAAGTTAGCCAATGTTCCAAATCATGCAAAGATTATTTTTTAGGCTAAATCAAAACATATTGCAGCTCATGTTCAACTCAAAGAAGATTTGCAAAAATATTTGGTGGCGTTAGGCGGCGTTAGGCTTGGCGAAAGAACTAGAAAAACTTTGTTCTATTTTCCTTTTGTGATCATATATACATAAATGCATTATAATGTTTTGAGATGATGGTTTCTTTGAAAGTTCCCACTTTTTTTTATTTGGATTACAGCTTATTCCAAGTATATTTATTCATGCGGTCATTTAATGGCATGTTATATTTCATTGTATCTTATCATGATTGTTAGTATGGGATTTCCTATATGATTTTATTATGGTAGGTGGAACTAGGTTTTGGTCTAGTTAGATAGCCATGCTGTTTAAGCTCTTGAGTAGTGGAGCAACACAGTTTTTTAGACTCATAAGTAGTTGGAGTCGGGTCTTACATGAATGGTCTCTGTAACTCTCGTGAGTTCACTAGACTTATCACAGCCATGAAGTTCACAAACCGCTATCCATCAGAGGGACCAGTGAAGTTACTGGGGTCGTGAACTCGGTGGGATTTACGCACAAGGTTGGCCGTAGTAACTCTCTAGAGTTCACAGGGCACACAAGGATACCTTAAGGTACAAGTCCAAGGTCGTCAGTGCATCAATGAGGGGGTATTTTATAGAAACCTTGTCCTCAAGAGTTACTATTGAAATCAAGCTAAGAATCTGGGGGGTCTTACGCATGGTTGGCCTATCTATGGACAATGGCCAAAGAGCACATACTGCAGCCCGCTTTTTCTTCGTCTACAAGGTCAGACCCATTCATGGGAGGGCAGTTTCATCCTTTCCCATGACACTGTCTGAAAGCTATACATATCGCATTGGTCTCAAGCGTGACTGGCCATTGTGGATTTTTAATTGCTGGCTTCGTCCGCTACCTGTATGGGTATGCATATGATGGCCTATACGGACTTTTTAGGGTCATTGACTTCTCACTACTGCTCGAATAATATATATATATATATATATATATATATATATATATATATATATATATATATATATATATATATATATATATATATATATATATATATATATATATATATATATATATATTGTCGATGACGGTAGGCCTTATACATAGTTGGTCGTATAAGCTTGGATAGGCTACCTTAAATAATAAGTTTCCATCGCTGTCGTATAGTTTATATGTGGTTGACCGTATATATTTAGTCAACTGTCATGAATGATGAGTAAGTAAGGCTCAACCGATAATGACAACGATATTTTTTTATTTAGGCAATCATTATCGACACTTGGTAGTAGTTGGCGTTTGATGGTAATCGTCGATACAGTCTTGATATGCTTAAGATTCATCCTTTATTCACTCGTGCAGAGAAGAATAAATGACTTCACTTATTCTTGCCTCCTTTTGATATAAAAGCATTATTTTGATAATCTTATGGATCAAAACTGCACTTATCTTCAAGGATGATACTTTTTGATGAAGCGAGCATTAACTGGTATACTGATACCTTGTCCATCTTGATCCATAACTCTATATTCTCCAATGAAATATACTTCTATTATGATGTATGATCCATCCCATTTGGGCTTAAACTTGCCCCCTGTCTTGTGAGTGACCACTATTGGTCTCTTCATCATTAGTACCATATCACTTTTCTTGAAAGAGCGATACTTAACTCTTTTATCAAAAGTAGCGGATACTCTTACTTGATATAACTATAACCGCTGTTGGGCTACTAGCCATTTTTCATCGAGTAAATCCAATTCTTCCTGTCTTACTCTTGTGTTTTCATCATCTGTAATTGACTGATGCACTACTACTCTGAGTGATGTAACTTGCGTTTCAATCGGGATGACAACCTCTACGCCATAAACCAACGAATATTGTGTCGCTCTTATTGTCATTCGATGGGTAGTCCTGTCAGCCCATAATGCCTCTTGCAACTTTTCATCCTAATCACTCTTATTTCCACTCACTGTCTTTTTCAGTATCTTCACAATCATCTTGTTAAATGCCTCTGCTAATCCATTGGACGGTGGATAGTAAGATGTTGAAAACGAGTGGTGAATACTAAACTTCTGACATGGCTTTTCCATGTCTCTATTCTTGAAAGGGGTACCATTATCAGTAACAATTTCTTTGGGATACCTTTGTGATATATTATTGCATGCCGAATGAAATTGACAACATCTTTTTCTCTAACAGTGCGTAATGTGATCGCTTTTGTCCACTTAGAGAAATCATCCATTGTTGCCAGTATATATTGTTTTCCTTTCGATGAAGGTAGATTTATAAGACCAATAACATCGAGTCCCCAAGCAGTGAAAGGCCAAGACATGACTGTCTGATGAAGATCTGCAGGGGGCATATGTATGACATCACCATGTATCTGACATTTGTGACATCGCTTCGCATAATCAATAGCATCTTTGAACATCGTGAGCCAGTAATACCCCATCCGATGCACCCAATGAAATAAATTTCGGTCAGCTCGGTTAGCTTAATGCCCCCCCGCATTCTCTGGAGTGAGCCTTTCGCAACATTTGACTTGCTTCCTATTCATCCAGACAACATAACAACATTTCATCAAAGATTTCCTGTATAATACTTCACTGCATATGATGAATCTGCTCGATCTCTGCTTAATTTATTGTCTTTGTGCTGGATCCCCTGGCAGAATATCATATTTGAGGTAATCTACGAGGTGCCAATCATCTGAAGAGGACTTCGATTCGGATAGGATAATGCTGCCGCTAGGCTAGGTAGAGCGTCTACTTTTGCATTTTCACATCACGGCACATGCTTGATTTCAACATGATAGAATTGCTCCAATAATTATTGTGCTCACCGACAATACGAAAAGAGCTCTTGCTTTCTTATTTCAAACTCAATCGTCAGTTGATTTATAATCAACTTAGAATCTCCAAAGATCTGCAGCGTTTATATCTTCATTTCCTGGGTTATTTCCATTTCAATGATGAGAGCTTTATATTTAGCTTCATTATTCGTACATGCACTTCCCAATGTTAGGGAATAAGATAATAAATCACCCAAAGAGTAATAAATACCACTTAAACACATGTTATCATGCCCCAAACTCAGAAATCAGGCTCACAAAATTCTCGATCACCGAATCCGATGCCGACAGCCTCCATAGTTCCCCATTCTTGGCTCTCAGCGCCTATACACCAAGTTCCAATCCTGGGATCCTACAAGGAGGATTTTTCAACGTACATTATCTCATAAGAAGCATAATTACAAGTATACCATATCATAAAAGGCAACATCATCATCACATATCCACTAATATAAGCATTTGAATATAATGCTGAAAGGGAAATACATATGTCAAAATCAAAGCTCCAGGAGTCCGCTGCATGCTCCAAGCTCAACGCTGCTACGACCTAACATCACCTACACGCATCTATCATGCATAAGCTTATAGAAAGTTTAGAGGGTGGTACAAGTGTGTGCACGGGGTAAATGCCAAGTATTTAATACAATGTCATAATCATACAATATCAGAAATACTGGCAAGTCATGAATCATACGATATCAGAGTAAGCAAAAATAATGATAAGTCCATGAGTCATATAATATTAGAGTATGCAATACAGATCAGCTATACAAATGAGAAGTCATAAAGAGTCAAATATCAGATGTCGAGGATACAATGCAATAAACAATTCCTGATGAGTTCTCGAATACCGTCAACTGTATCTAGGCCATATAAATGCAAAAACATAGTAACCCAGACTGTCATATGCCACACTGTAATGTAATATATGGTGCGAATGGAATGACCGTGCTAGAGTGTGAAGTCGAGATGATAGTACGTAGTATCGCAAGCTATGAGGTCCACCAAAGGGACTTCTATCCAAACTAGTCTCATACCTAACTTTGAATAGATAGACTCAATGTGGTAAACTCCTGACCTCATGTTAGTTGCGCTTCCCAACTAAAATCCTGACTATTGCTAAGGTACACATAACAATTAGTTGCGCACCAGCAGCCCGAGTAGACAGTGCATGAATGAATGAATGAGTAAAATGCTGAGTATACAACTCCTGCTCTACAAATCAATACTGTATATCTTTGGGATCATCACTGGGGTCTAGTACACTCCAAGCTAACTACCACACCGGCCGACCAGCCGCATAGCCCATCTAGTGGAAAAGACCTCACTACCCGCCTTCCAGTATTATACCAATGCCTACCCAGCTAGTCGATAGCAGACCCATTTGAGAGCTAGTCAAACTCAGCCTAGCTTATAGTCCCCTCACTTGGGCGGATAAGGCCACACCCCCTCCCAACTGACCACGACATAGTAGGAGACGCGACCTATTGGTATTCGGCACTCGGGCACTCATGTATCCACTTGGTGTAGACGTTGGGGCGTCTTCTAGCCACGAAAGTTTAGTGACTTTCACCCACGAACTTCTAAAGTGTCCAGATGTTCGAACCAAATATTTTCGGTGTCCCATCTGGTCATCCATGACATGCATGTGGCGGCCATAGCCCTGATGTCGTTAGGGCGTATAGTAATCACAACACACAATTTAGATGCATAAGTCATACAATCCAGTCACGCATCACTCCTATGCATACCGTGCACTCATGTGAGACAATCTCTGCCTATCAAGGATTCTCATAACAACCTACCCAATGACATATGTCATGGTCAACCACTTCTCATAACAAACATGCAGATGATGCGCATGGACATGTATCATGATGTTATGCTATCACATACTTATAATTAATATCGATAACCAGCACCCATAATCGGCATCGATAATTGGCCTATATGATCGACCTTGACAATCAGAATCAGCCTCGACAATCGAAATCAGCCTTGATAATCAGAATCAGTCTCGACAATTGGAATGACCTCGATAATCGGAATCGACCTCAAAAAGTGGAATCAGCGTCGATAATTGGCCTCATCAATTAGAATCGACCTCGATAATCAGAATCAACCTCGATAATTATACTTAACAATCAGAATCGGCCTCAACAATCGGAATCGGCCTCGATAATCAGCCTCGACAATCAGAATTGGCATTGATAATCAGCCTTAACAATCGGAATCGACTTTGACAATTGACCTCAACAATCGAAATCAGTCTCGATAATTAGCCTTAACAATCAAAATCGGCCTCGACAATCTGCCTAATAAGGGGCCTAAGGGAAGGTCACAATGTGGACATTTAACTATCATTGCCCATCAATGTGGACATCTAACCAACATTGCTCCCAAAGATTGACCCTTATAAGACCAAACGTACGTTAGGGCCATAGTGTGAGACCCGTATCCTAGCTTGTATCATTCTGTAGGCTTCTGCGGTCCTCCTGGTCAAATTTCAGTGACCTGCGATCTGTTATCGGTGTTTGCGCGTGATCCTGAGTCTTGTCCCATTTATCAGAGTCGGCTCGACTCAAAACTTGTACCCTTGTAACTGTGCCGTTGTTGCGGTTTCGACGCTGCTTCTTGCGCCCCTGAGGCGATATCTAAGCTAGGAGATGTGGGCCAGCGTTTAGTTCGAGAAAAATACCGCACTTTGTTAAACCCAAGAGAACATCACATCAATCTCATCAATCAAGTACACATCACTTACCCATCCCCAAGTACAATCACCCCTCCCCTGAAGTCAACTCTCTCTCTCTCCACCCATCCCTCTCTCGTCCAAAATTCAACCCAACCCATCCCTCTTCTTACACACCCATCCCTCTCTCCTTACATCACCCCTCTCTCTCTCATTTCTCTCTCATTCCAAGAACCCAAGGAGAGATCCAACGTCTAAAGCATTTCCAAGCACCATGAGAGCTTTGTGTGGCCCACTTCCTATCTCCCATCCCCACCCTCCAAAACCAATCTCGACTGTTGAATCTCATCTATTGGAGCTCTAGAATGCATTGATGGAAGGAGAAGTCCATGATTAAAGATGGGTGTATTTTATGATTTGATTCATGTGATTTTGATGATTTGAAGACCCACATTTGGTGGGACTCATCATGATGTATGCATTGTATCATGGAGGAGCTCATAGTGGCAGAGCTCCTCCCATCTCCACCAATCTCACTCTTTTTCTCTATCTCTCTCTCTCTTATGATGGGTGTGGCCCACTTGATCCACGTCGTGCAACTGCATGGACCACACTTTGATGTATGTATTCTAGATCTACCCCATCCATGCATGGGACATGGGGCCCACCTTGATTTGGTGTGGGGCGACCCACCCTTTTATGGACCCCACCCTTATGCATGTCTTCCATCCACACCGTCCAATGCTTTGGATGGTGCTGAACACCATGAGAAGCTGTTGTGGTGTGCCACTATGATGTATTAGTTTCATCCACACCGTCTAGATCATCTGGACCGTGTTGGACCTATTTCGGACGGTGCTTCCTTAGCCGCTATTTCATTTCAGTAACTCCGTGGACCCAATGACGTACGTATTATATTTGGACCGTCCATCAAACGGACGTCCATTAGGGACGTGGACCACCATGATCTATGTGTTTCATCAACGATGTCCATCTGTTTTAACCGAGACGTGATTGTGGCCCACCTGGCATGAATTGATGGATGGCGGGGACCACAGCTATAAGCTGTGGTATTGACGTTAGCAGGTGGTGTGGGACCACCTCAATGTATGTGTTTCATCCCAGTTGAGCGACCCACATTGATGTACGTGCTCGATACTTCCACCGTCCATTAGGCAGGGACGGTGGGACCCCACCTCAGATGATGTATCGTATTCACTCTGTCCGTCCTTTTTAGCAACGCATGGGGCCCATCCCACATGTGTGACACGTGTGGGGTGGGGCCACCTTGATGTATTTATTCAATATCCAATACCGTCCATTCAGTCTGGCCAGATTAATAGCCCATTTGATCCTAACCGTCCAGGTATTGGACGTCCAGCAGTAACTGCTGTTGGACCGTTTGAAGGGAAAGATAAATATCAGCTTTGTTCTGAGCTGAGGTGGGCCACACCACGTGGCACCACCCTGATGTATATGTTTTATCTACACTATCCATGGTGCATGGGTTTTATCATGATCATCCATCTGTAGGATCCCACCTTGATACATGTGTCGTATTCACTCCGTCCATCTGTGTTGGGCAGTTTGGACAGTGTTGTGCTGCCTCACCGTGAAGTATTTGTTCATCCACACCGTCCAAATGATCTGGATGGTGTTGGACGTGTTTGGACGGTGATGAGGACTCCACAATGATGTATGTAATTTATGTCCATGTCATCCTTCTGCCGGTCCCACCTTAATGGATGTGATTCATCCACACCGCCCGCCCATGTGATATGGCCCACCTATGATGTATATTTGAGGCCCACCTATGATGTATATTTGAGGCCCAATGTGGTGTATATTTGGCCTAAGTGATGGTGCCTGTGGTTATGCATTAGGCCCATGTGATGCGGCCCACTTGTTATATATGAGGCCCAGTGTCGAGGCCCTTGGGTGAGGCCCAATGTGATGTATTCAAGGCCCATGGGATGTGGCCCTTTGTGATGTATACCAGGCCCATATATGCGGCCCATTGAGTTGTATTTGTGACCCATTTGATGAGGTCCAGTATGATGTAACTGTGGCCCATTTGGTGAGGCCCAGTATGATGAATTGTGGCCCATTTGGTGAGGCTTAGTATGATGTATTTGTGGCCCATATGATAAGGCCCAGTGTAATGTATGTAAGGCCTATGTGATAAGGCCTAATGTGACGTATTTATAGCCCATGGGATATGGTCCATTGTGATGTATTTCTGGCCCATATGGCGTGACCATTATGATGTTTTTGTAGCCCATTTAATGAGGCCCATTATGATGTGCATTAGGCCCATGGGACATGGCCAGTGCGATGTATCTGAGGCCCATAGCAGGGCCCACCTGCTGAGGCCCATTATGATGTATTCAAGGTCCATGTGATGTGTATGTAGCCCTTGTATGAGCACATTGCGATGTATATTAGGCCTTTATGTGAGGCCATGGGCCCGCTTTATATTTAGCTATATGTACCTACTACTTGGGAGCGATGTTGGTTAAATATCCACATTGATGGACAATGATGGTTAAATATCCACATTGTGACCTTCCCTTAGACCCTTTGTTAGACTAATTCTGATTGTCGAGGTCGATTCTGATTGTCAATTTTGATTCCGATTATCGAGGCCGATTCCGATTGTCAATTTCAATTTCAATTGTCGATTATGAATCTGATTATTAAGGTCAATATCAATGTTGATTCTGATTGCCGAGGCTGGATATCGAGGACGATTGTTGAGGCCCAATGTGATGTATATGCAGCCCATATTTGAGGCCCATTGTGATGTGCATTCATACCGTGTTTGAGGCTTAATGTGATGTATATGCATCCCGTATTTGAGGCCCCTTTTGATGTGTATTCAGCCCATGTTTAAGGCCCAATGTGATATATATGAGGCCTATGTGATGAGGCCCATTGTGATGCATTTGAGGGCCATGCAATGAAGCTTATTGTGATGTAGGTTAGGCCCATGTGAAAGGTTCATCATGATATGTATTAAGCTCTTGAGTGAGGCCCATTGTGTTATATATTTGGCCCTTGTGTGAGGCCATGGGTCCACTATATGTTAGGCTCTATGTGGGTCATTCATTGGGGGCAATGTTGGTTAAATGTTCACATTATCGGGGTCAATTGTCGATGCTGGTTATTGATACCGATTATGAGTATGTGATTGCATAGCATCATGATACATGCCCATACGCATCATCTGCATGTTGTTATGAGATGTGGTTGACCATTGCATATGTCATTAGGCAGGTTGTTATGAGACTCCCTGATAGGTGGAGGTTATCTCACATGAGCACATGATATGTGCAGGATTAATACATGACTGGATTGTATGGCTCATGCATCTTACATTGTGTGCTGTAATTACTATATTCCCTAACGACATAAGGGTCATAGCCTCAACAGTCACATCATGGATGGCCAGATGGGACATAAGAAATCTGTTATTAGCATTAGGTTGCCATAGATGGTCGTGGATTAAAATCCTTAAACCTCCGAGGCTAGGAGACACCCCAACGTCTAGACCAAGTGGATACATGAGCGCCCGAGTGTCGAATACCAGGAAACCGTGTCTCCCACTGTGTCGTGGTCGGGGGTATGGCCTTACCTGCCTAAAAGTAGGGGGCATAACTAGGCTGAGTTTGACCAGCTTGTGAATGGGGCCACTATCGACATGCCGAGTTGTAGCATCCCGAAAATCGAGGGGTCGAGTAAAAATCCAACTCCCGAGTTCCAAAATGTTATTTATGCAACATAGATATGTATGATTAAATGTTATCTATGTTAATGTATTAAACATGAGTGAGATTAAGCCAGAACAGCATATCATACTCCAGAGACAGTTAAATTTACAAGCGGAAGACTGTGGTAGTATGTATAACATATATAAACTGTTGTATGTCTCCAGAGTGTGAACATGTTACAAGGTTATATACATACATGTATGCTCCAAAAGAAAGCAAAAAGAATATACATGAGTGCTCTAAAAATATAAAATGACAAGTGTCAAGGCATCTAATCAACCTCCCTGTAATCCCGTTAATCAAAACACGCATAAAGGAGGGATCCTCCTCATCATCATCAAGTTCAGCACCGCCTCACAGGCCGTGCCATCATCTGCAATCACAATAGGGACTGGTGGGTGTCCAGAAACACCATCCCGTAACGTGGGAGTGAGTAGCTAACTCAGTTGAATAATAGAGCAAGGATTAACATGTTCTCAAATCAATCATGTGATAATAGTAAAGTAGTAAATCAAACATTCCTAATACTGTTGTTAATGTAATATGACATGACGTGATGTATGCCCTCACTGACGATCTCCCTCATATGGCACCATCTTACGACCGCGGCATGCAATCTTTCCAAAGTGCTCCACATCTTCCAGGCACATGCAATGTAATGGTGATATGATTTTCAAGTTATTATTAGTTCATTCAAACAGCAGGATTGGGAAACTAAGGTACTTCCCTTATATCAATCCCAACACAGATCCTGTCTAGGTTCGTCACTCCTAGTAATCTCATACGATGTATATTTTTATAGGTCACTGCAAGGGCTGTCAGGGCTGTTGCTCGCACTCGTTGCACCGCTCCCCCATCACCTTATCAATACAGGCCTACTGTACTCTCACTGCTACGGAAGGGTCGTCGCCTCCCGTAGATTCAGAATACGCTCGCGGTCACTATAAAGGACTCGTCGCCTGATCAGTGTAGGCCGACAGTAAGAATATAGTGTCCCATACCACCATAATCTGCTCACGAGTCATAGGTGCTCACTGGTCACTACGGGGAGGTTTGTGGCCCCAGCGTAGGCCGATAGCTCCACCACGGTGTCCCATACCACCATGCCTGGCTCATGAGTCTTTGTGGATCAAGGTACCATGGTTGACAGGGTTTTCAATGGTAAGTTCAGTACCCTAGGTTCAAGCAGTTATGATTCATACAGGGTGAACAATCAACGGCCAGTCGGGTTACTTGACGGGCTCGACTAGCACGAGCGCATCGCAAGTCGAACGACATGAAGTGCGTGAAACACTTCGCGTGGCCTAACCACTGCCGCCAACTCCAAACACGACTCGCGTTCATCGACGTGTCCTTCGTGGCAAAGATAAGCCAACCACGAAGTTACTCGGTTACCGACTGCCTGGACTAGGTATAGTCCCAAACAATCATGAATCCACATCAGCAATCGTGTAAGAGTAATGGAAATGAAATACAACCATGTGAGCATGTTAACACATGTTATAACATACAACTTAAGTGAATCATCAAGCACATGCATTTCATACATATAATGAAATCATGCATATAGCTAACATATAGGAAATCACTTACATCAGCATATTAATTGAGATTTCAATCTCAAACTAAATCATAACACCATTTAATTCAATACATACTAATACAAGCATTTATACAACCACTTAAACTACACACTTAAGTCTAAATATAGTATGTCGACTCAAAGTGCGTATTTAGGCGAATCTCTTCGCCAAACTAATTATGCATGTATTCCTAATATCCTAATGCGATAAGAAGCCATGTCAATCACATCAGCAAATTATGGATGAAAATAGTATTTCCTACAAATGACTAAAATGCCCTAAATCTCTTATTCTTCGTCTGCTTACGAAACAGGAAACGGACGGCATGTTGTACATGTCAAACGGCGTTGCCGTTGATAATATACTATTAAACGACATTGAAAACGTTGGAAATAGTCAATCAAAGCGTCTAATATCCACACCTTATCTCCTAGAAGCGTATCGATTCGAACGGAGCATATACGCTTCGTCTACGGCGAATAGGCAACCTAATTTACAAGATGCATCAGCTAACATGCTATGGAAATGAAGGAACACTAAATCAGCAACTATTTAGGGTATTCTCTTACCTAAAAATGTGGAGAAATCACCGGCCAAGTGATTTGAGCATGTTGCTTAATCACGTGCAACAGGTTGCACAAGCAGCAAGAAATTCCCTTCCACTCTCTCTCACAAACTCTCACCTTTTCTCTCTCTCAATCTAGGGCTTTTTTCAAATTCGGATGGGAGAGAGGAGTGAGGGTTTCAAGCCCTTTTATAAGCCCAAATATGCCCAAAACAGGCTTGGAAACAATGTTTACTTGGTGCCTAACCAAATCGGGGCTGTTTCGGTCCAAAAAGACATTTCTGGTGGTCCCCTGGCCGAACGTGATCGGAGTTAAGTTCATACGCGTCGGATGTCGCTCACATCCCATTTTCAGACCAGCAGTATTCGTAGATTACACGTGGCGGTCCAGTTTCAGTTCAGCGGTCACCGCACGTAGATCAGGTCTACAAGTCTCATGATATGGAATAGAAATTTTTCCTAATCTGAGGGTGTAATTTGGCTGAATTCTGATGGTCAGAACGCTTAATACTGACGCGTCAAGTCGTGTGCCAGATTTGAATTAAAATTTCCAAATCTAACCCTATTCTCACTCTCTTCAGTCCAGGCTCAATGAAATAGCATGCGAATGTCGGTTGGACTTGATTTTCAAAATGATTGTCAAGTCCAGCTAGGCGGTTCTAACGGTCTAAGATTGAAGGTATCGGACTTTCGACGCGTGGTCTAGATCCAATACGAAGTTTCAAAGAGGTTCAGAGAACAAATCGGTTTAGAGTTTGATCCGAGGTTTTAGAGTATTATAGAGTCATTGGTTCTACTCGCTTTGGGTCTTGTAGAACGTATTTAAAGCGATCAGGGACTATTTCCCAGCTACTCCAGCGTAGCGTTAGCTAACTTACGCTTAGTTTCTAAAGGAATTAATCCTAAGTGATTTCTTTGGCTATGGAATTGGGTTCTGAGCGATTTCCCAGGTGTTTTAGTTGACCCATTGCCTAAGGACGTCTAATCCCAGGTTGGCCAAAATCTGGGGTGTTACACGAGTAGATATTGGTTAACTACTGGTCAAGCAGATAGTGAGGTCTCTTCCACTTACTTGGTATCATGTCAGTGGGCAGCGATTTACATTTAGAGTGTAATAGACCCCGGTGATGATCCTAGAGATAACAGTACTGATATGTGGACTTATTGAGCAGGAGTTGTATACTCATTCATTCATTCATTCACTATCTACTCAGGCTGGTGATGTGTAACTATTTGTTATGTGTACCTTCGCAAAAGGCTAAGATTTTGGTTGGGGTGTGCAACTAACCCGAGATCAAGAGTTTACCACTTTGAGTCTGAGTATCTAAATTAGGTATGGGACTGGTTTGGATAGAAGTCCCTTGTAATGGACCCCATAGCCTACGATACTACGTACTATTATCCCGACTTCACACTCCTGCATGGTCAATCACACCACATATTGCATTGCATCCTCAGTATCTGATACTTGACTCTTTATGACTGCCAATTTGCATAGCTGATTTGCATTGCGTACTCTAATATTGTTTGACTCATAGACTTGTCAATATTTCTGTTTACTCTAATATCGTATGATTCATGATCTTACCAGTATTTCTGACATTCTATGATTATGACGTTGTATTTGTGTGCATGAACTTATCTTGCGTACACACTTTCACCACCCTCTAAGCTTTCTATAAGCTTATGCATGATAGATGCATGCAAGTGACGTTGGTCGTAGCGGCGTTGATCTTGGAGCTTACAGCTGTCTTCTGGAGCTTTGATTTTATTTTGACATATGTATTTCCCTTTCAGCATTGTATTCAAAGTTTATATTAGTAGATATGTGATGATGATATTGCTTTTGTGACTTTGGTAAACTTGTAGTTATGCTTCTTACGAGATAAATGTACGTTGGAAAAAAATCCTCCCTATAGGATCATAGGATTGGAACCTGGCTTAAGGATGCTAGGAGCCGAGAATGGGGTACTACAGAGGCTGTCGGCATCGAATTCAATGATCAGGATTCCTGTGAATCCAATTTTTGGGTTTAGAGCATAACACATGGCCTCACACAAAGGCCTCATACACAATATAATGGGCCACATACAATCTCAATGGGCGTCATACAATCATAATGGGGCGTCATACAATCATAATGGGCATTACACAAGGGTCTCGCACATCAAGTGGGTTGGAAATATATCACATTGGGCCATGTCCGATGGGCCTCGAATACAACACAATGGGCCACACCACCTGGGCCAGAAATATATCACAATGGGCCTTACCACATGGGCCACATCCCATGGGCCACACATTCATCACATTGGGTTGTATCTCTTGGGCTTAATACACATCACACCGGGCCTAATACACATCACGATTGTCCGCATGACATGGGCCTATATACATCACGATGGTCCGCATGGCATGGGCCTATATACATCAAGTGGACCGCATCAATGGGCCACACCAATGGGCCTAGAAAAGTGGATGAACTGTGTGCATACAACACACATATCATGATAGGTCGCACAAATGATTGGCATAGATATACAATACATGCATCAATGGTAGGCCCCACGTGGCACCATCCAAAGGTGGGTGGTGTGAATATAGAATATGTACTCCAAGGTTGTAACACCCTGGATTTTTACCAACCTGGGATTAGACGTCCTTAGGCAATGGGTCAACCAAAACACCTTGGTAACCACTCAGAACCCAATTCCATAGTCAAAGAAATCACTTGGGATTAATTCCTTTAGAAATTAAGCGTAAGTTAGCTAGCGCTACGCTGGAGTAGCTGTGAAATTGTCCCTGATAGCTTTAAATACGTTCTACAAGACCCAAAACTTGTAGAATCAATGGTGCTATAATACCCTGAAACCTAGGATCAAACTCTAAACCGGTTTGTTCTCAGGAACCCTTTGAAACTTTGTATTGGATCTAGACCGCACGTCGAAAGTCCGGTACCTACAATCTTAGACCGTTATGACCGCTTAGCTAGACTTGACAATCATTTCGAAAATCAAGCCCAACCGACGTTCAGAGGCTATTTCATTGAGCCTGGAGTGAAGAGAGTGAGAAAAGGGTTAGATTTGAAAATTTTAATTCAAATCTGGCACGTGACTTGGCACGTTATTATTAAGCGTTCTGACCGTCATAATTCAGCCAAATTACACCATCGGATCAGGAAAAATTTCTCTTTCATATCATGGGATTTGTAGACCTGATCTAGGTGCGATGACCGCTGAATTGAAATTGGACCGCCATGTGCGATCTGCGAACTCTGCCGGACTGAAAACTGGGTGTGAGCAGGATCCAGTATCCATGAGCTTAAGTCCGACCGCATTCGGCCAAGGGACCTCCAGAAGTGCTTCTTTGGACCAGAACAGCCCCGATTTGGTTATACCTCAAGTAGACCTTGTTCCCAAGCCTAATTTGGGAAGGTTTTAGCCTATATAAGGGCTTTAAACCCTCTCACAACCCTCCCATCCGAATTTTCTTGAAACCCTAGGAAAAGAGAGAGAGAAAGTGAGAGATTGTGAGAGAGTGTGGGAGAGATTCTCCTGCCACCTGCACCAACTTTTGCACATGCCAAAGCAACGCACTTCAATTACTTTCCCGGTGATTCTAACGCATTTTTAGGTAAGAAAAACCCTAAACACTTACTGATTTAGCATTCCGTCGATTCAAATAGCAAAGTAGCTTATACAACCTGTGTATTAGGTCGCCTGTACACCGTTGACGAAGCGTATACGCTCCGTTCGAAATGATACACATCTAAAGTGAAAGGTGAGGATTTTTTACGCTTTGATTGACTGATTCAAAGCTTTCAATGTCGTTTAATAGTAGATTATCGACGGCAACGCCGTTTGACATGTACAATATACTGTCCGTTTTTTGTTTCGTAAACGTACGGTAAATATGAGATTTAGGGTATTTTAGTCATTTGTAGGAAATACTGCTTACGTCCATATTTTGATAAAATATTTTCCATGGCTATTTATCATGTTAGAATATTAGGAATGTGTGCATGATTGGTTTGGCGAAGAGATTCGCCCTTAAGCGCACTTTGAGTCGACATACGCTATGTAGACTAAAGTGTGTAGTCTAAGTGTTTGTATAAATGTTTGTATTAGTATGTATTGAGTAAATGGTGTTGTGTAGGAGTTTTGAGATTGAATTCTCAAGTAATATGCTGATGTAAATGATTTCCATCATGTTGGCTATATGTATTGATTTCATTATATACATGAAATGCATGTGTGGGATGATTTACTTAAGTTGTATGTTATAACATGTGTCAACATGCTTACAATATTGTACTTCATTTCTGTTACTCACCTATGCTTATTGATGTTGATGCACTAATGCTTAGGGCTATGACCTAGTCCAGGCAGTCGGTAATGGATCGAATTCGTGGTTGGTTTCTAGGTACTACAAAGGACGCGTCGATGAACGCGAGTCGTGTTTGGGTTGGCAGCAGTGGTTAGGCCACACGAAATGTTTCATGCACTTCATGTCGTTCAGCTTGAGATGCGCTCGTACTAGTCGAGCCCGTCAAGTAACCCGACTGGCCATTGTATGTTCACCATATATGTGTCATAACTGCTCGAACCTAGGGTACTGAACTTACCATTGAAAACCCTGTCAACCATAGTACCTCGATCCATAAAGACTCATGAGCTGGGCATAGTGGTATGGGACACCGTGGTCGAGCTGTCGGCCTACGCTGGGGCCACAAACCTCCCCGTAGTGACCAGTGAGCACCCTACTCTGAGCAGATTATGGTGGTATGGGACACTATATTCTTGCTGTCGACCTACACTGATTGGTGACGAGCCCTTTGTAGTAACCTTGAGTTTATCCTGAAACCGCATGGGGGCGACGAGTCCTGATGCAGTTTTAAGGATAATTAGGCCTGTATTGATAAGGTGATTGGGGATCGGTGCAACAAGTGCGAGCAACAGCCCTGGCAGCCCTTGTAGCGACCTACAAATGTAACATCGTATGTGATTTCTAGGAGTGACGACCCTAGACAGGATCTGTGTTGGGATTGATATAAGAAAGTACCTTAGTTTCCCAATACGGCTGTATGAAAAGGACTAATAATAACTCGACAATCATATCAACATCACATTGCATGTGCCTGGAAGATGTGGAGCACTGAGCGGTACGCAAGCATGCCACGGACGCAGATGGTGCCGTATGAGGGAGAATGTCGGTGAGGGCATCCATCATGTCATGTCATATTGCATTAACAACAGTATCTAGGAATGTTTGATTAATTTCTTTACTATTATCGCATGATTGATTTGAGAACATGCTAATCTTTGCTCTATGATTCCACTGAGTTAATTACTCACTCCCACGTTACGGGACGGTGTTGCGTACACCAAACAGTTTCTATTTTAATTGCAGATGATGGCGATACTTGCGAAGCAGAGCCAGACTTGATGAGGAGGAGGAGGATCCCTCCTATATGCAGGTTCTGATTGACGGGGTTATAGGGTTACTGATTAGATGCCAATATACTTGGTATTTTTCCTTTTTCTTACACACTCATATATATTCTTTTTATCATTTTTGGAGTATACATGTATATGTTTAACCTGGTAACATGTTCACACTCTGGAGACCCACAACAGTTCATATACTTTATATATCTATTACATTCTTCCGCTTGCTAATTTAACTGTCTCTGGAGTATGATATGTTGTTTTGATCTAATCTCACTCATGTTTTCTGCACTAATATGAACAACATTCATCCATCATTGAAAATGTTGCATAAATGATGTTCTAAAAGTAGGGAGTGGAGTTTTTGCTCGACCCCCGATTTTCGGGATGTTACAAAGGTGGGCCCCATCACCTAGGCCTAACATACATAGGCCCCGCATACACAGTAAATGGGCCCCACCAGATGGGCAGCGAGGGTATAAGATACATTGCAGTGAAGCCCATGACACTGTCCAAATATTGTCCATATAAATCAACACTGTCCAAACATTGTCCAGCACTGTCCAAACATTGTGCACATCGTCCAAACATTATCCAGCACAATCTGGATGGTGTGGATGAAATAAATACATCATGGTGGTGTCCACGGTCTAAATGAGACCCACAGAACTTGCTGACATCAATGCAGCAACTACCGTTGTTGTGGCCTGCTGGCCCACCGTCGAGACAATGGACAACAGGGATAAAACACATATTTAATGGTGGGTACCCACCTCCAGACCTGCTGGACGGTGCAGGTAAGACCCATTAGTCATGGTAGGTGCCACACAGCAGTGGACGGTGTGGATCTCACACACTAGAGAGGTGGGTCCCACAGACACATGGCCCGCCAAGGCTTGTTGACGTCATAAATCACTATATAGCTGGGAGGGCTGCTGGCCCACCAGAAGATGGACGTTTCGGATGTAAGACAGATGGACAACGAGTATGCAAAGCAGGTGGAAGGCATAGATGAAACAGATGCATTATGGTGGATCTCCACCGTCCAGATATCTGGATGGTGCAGATATATAAAAATATACATCGTGGTGGGTCCACGTCTAGTTGGACATACGGCGTGGATAGGGTCCTTACATTAGCTGGGTCCGACATGTCTTGCTACATCAATGCATCAGCTATATAGTTGTTGTATGATGTAGCAATCCATCCTCAATCAACGCAAGTGGGTCTCACATAGGGCCCACCATACTATGTATTATAATATATATTATATATTATATTATAATATACATCAAGGTGGGTCCCATGCAGGGCCCACCATACTATATATTATAATACTATATATAAATATATTATATTTTTATTTTTATTTTATTTTATATATGTATATTTTTTAACAACCATCTAGCGTCCAGGGCCCCACATCAAGTCATGAAAGGTATGGATGTTGTGGTAAGACACGTACATCATGTGGGCTCCACACATGAGTGGCCCACCAAAGTATCAAGTTGATATTTATGTTTTCTCTTCATTCAGGCCCACTCGAAAACAGGTAACAAGGTGGGCCCCTGGATGGACAGTGGCGTGGATAAAATATATACATTGAGGTGGGCCACTAAATGGAAAATAGAGATAGAGAGAGAGAGAGACGCGTGCTACGGAGGGACCCTCGCCACTATGGGCCCTCCCTTTAATTACAACACATACAACAAGTAGGTCCCATTAAATGTGGGCTCACCAATCAAAATCAACGTTGAAGATCCCTTCTCCACCAAAATGCAAGGTTTAGATGACCATAAAAAAATGGAAATAAACATCATGATAGGGTCCATGGAGAATAGCCCCATCATGGGATGATCTAATGGATCAAGGTGGGCCATCGGCCACACCTAAGATCCAAAGTGAGATCCAACCATTGTTCGGTAGGCCCCACTTTACCCATCAACAAAATATAAATCTAAGCCTATGAGGACACCCATTTTTTATCATGGACTTCTCCTTCCACCAATGCGTTCTAGAGCTCTAAGGGATGCATTTCAACGGTCGAGATGAAGCTTAGAGGGTGGGATTGAATGGTTGGAAGGTGGGCCACACTACCTCTCTCTCATAGAAATAGCTTGGACGGTTGCTCACATGGAGCTTGGGAGGAAAAATGAGAGAGAGGTGATGTAAGAGATGGGTTTGATGGGTGAGGAATGGGTGAAAGGTGATGGATGTACTTGACATGTAAGGGATGTGTAAGAGGGAGAGTTGACTTTGGGGATTACTTTTGGAGATGGGACATGTACTTGATTGATGGGATTAATTTGACATGTTGTCTAGGGATTTGCAACACGTGGCATTTTTCTCAAACTGAACGCGGGCCCACATCTCCTGGCCTGGGTATCACCTCTTCGTGCGAGACGTGGCGTCGGAACCGCAGCAACAGCATAGTCGCACTGGTACAAGTTTAGGGTCGAGTTGACTCTGGAATACAGGATACGACTCAGGATCACGCACAAATTACGGTTACATATCGTGGGTCACCGAAACTCGATCGGGAGGCCGAAGAAGCCTATGGAACGGTACAGGCTAGGATACGGGTTTCACACATGACCCTGATGTTCGACAAGCTCCATTGAAGTACATTTACCATGAGTTAGGTGATTCAATCATTAGAACTTTTTCATTAAGAAAGTTTTCACTGACAATCTCACTGTCTGCTACAGGATGAGCTGCCAAGAAGTCTGTCACCACTTGCCCCTTAACTGCTTTCGCCGGCTCATAAGTAATTGTATATTTCAAAAGTAATAGCATCCATTTGGCCAATCTCCTAGATAACATCAGCCTTGTCATTAGGAACTGTATCGGATCTGCTCACGAGATTAAAATTATATCATTGGAGAGGCAATAATGTCTCAATTTCTGCACTGCAAATATCAGCGCAAGGATTCTTTCTCAATCAGGAAATAATTGCATTCTATGCCTATTAAATATTTTGGGTTCGATCCCCAGCAGAGTCGCCATTTTGTTTCAACAAGAAACAAGTGCATTCGATTTGGGAAACTATCTTATTCAACCATAATAGAGAGAGTGCATGGAAAACAATCATCATATTTATTTATATCGAGTTCATTTACATCCTTTGATTTACCTTGATTCTAAGATAAATTACTGAAATACAGAAATCACAAGAGTTTGAATATCGAATCTGAATATCAAATCCGACAGCATTTCGGCTTGCGAATTGATCGTCTCATTAAGAGGAATGTTGTGCGGATTCGATCATTTGATCTCTCCTTCTTAAGCTCATATCCTTGTGCAAAAGGATGACTGAAGAATGTGAAGACTTCAGAGATCAAATCAATAGATATATTGGCAGCACCTTGCTTCTCTGAACACTAGTGGCTGCGCAACAGCATGTCGTTGCGCGGCCAAGCACAAAGCCCTCCCCTTTTTCCTTCCTTCCTTCTCTGGTACCTTCAGTCTTCTCTTCTTCTTTGGAGCTCTGGTCTTCTCCAAAATCTTCAACGTGTCCAAATGAGAGGGGGAGTGGGGTATTTATAGGCCTTCACATATGCGAACTCTCAATCTTTGTGCCATGGGGCCCATCTTCCATCAGATTCAACCGTCCATTTCAAATAGTTAAAACTGGGTGTTGCGCATGTGCACACAATTAATGTGACCATTTGCGCAGTCCCGTGCAACCAAAATGGTTTGCGTGGGCTAGCGTAAACACATGAATTCTTCTTTTTTTCTTCATTCTTTCATCATTTTTTATGTCTCAACCATCACATATGTACCTCCTGAACACCTCCTTCAATCGGTAGCTTCTTGGCTCTTCGCAGCATGGGGATTTGATGTCATTAGTCCCATAAATCTGCCTTCGTCTAAAGGTTGACAATATATTCTGGCAGTAACAGATTATTTCTCCAAATCAACCAAAATGATCGCATTGAGAAATATTAAAGAAAGAGATGTTGTGAATTTCATCCCAAGAAGGATCATTATTGACAATAACACTCCTTTCAAGAACAGATGTATAGAGAAATTATGCTAAAATTTTGGCATCCAACATTCGTTCTTGACCCCCTAATATCCACCAGCCAACAGATTAACTAGAGCTTTCAATAGGATGATTATGAAAATACTGAAGAAAACCATCATAGGAGATAAGCATGATTGAGATGAGAAACTACAAAAAGGCTCTATAATGATAATGTTGAAAAGACTTATAGTGGTCATTCACAAAACTGGGGGCAAGTTCAATCCCAAATGAGATGGTCCATATATAATAACTAAGGTATACTCGAATGGAGCCTATCGAGCTATAAATCAAATCAGAACGAACAAGGTATCGGTATATCCATCAATACTCGCTTCATCAAAATATATCATCCCTGAAGATCGCCGAAGTTTTGAGTACGAAGATTATCAGAATAATCTGTCCTAATAAAAAGGGGTAAGACAAGTAGAATGATGGAAAAGCCTCAAACAGCAATACCATGCAGTATGATGAAAAAGCCTCAAAAGGCAATGCCATGTATTCTTATCCAAAAGAATAAAAATGAAAATTCTCAAATATATCAAAGTTATCTGTGCCAAATTTAATTGTTGATTACCATCAAGCGATATTATCGTTATCGCATCAAATTGATATTATCACTAATTATTAATTATTATCATTAAATTGATATTATTGTCAAGTTGATACATTACTTTAAATGCAAATATTATCATAATATTATCAACGATGATGATTTATCATTTACGGTAGTAGAATGCGCCTATATAGCCAACCACGCATAAGTCAAATGTCAACAGCAATGGTGACTTAACATTTACGGCTGCGGAGCGTGCCTATACGGCCAACCACGCGTAAGCCCTATCATATTGGTGGACTCTCAAATATTATACGGGCAACAGTAAAAAGTCAGTGGCCCTAAAAAGCCTGCAAAGGCAATCACATGCTTAGACCCATGTAGGCAGCGGAGTTCACCTATACGGACAACCACACATGAGACCAATGTTGTCTATATAACTTCTGACAGTGTCATAGGGGATGGTGAGAAAAAATGCCCTCCCGTGAATGGGTTAGACCTTGCAGACGAAGAAAAAGCGAGCTATAGTGTGCGCTCTTTGGCTTATCCATAGATAGGCCAACCATGCATGAGACCCCCCAGATTCCTTACTTGATGTCAATAGAAACTCATGAGGATGGGCTTCTAAATGAGTTATCCCTTCATTGATGGCCTAGCGGCCTTAGATTTGGTACCCCTTCAGGTAGCCTCGTGAGCCCCATGAACTCTAGAGAGTTACTGCGGCCAACCTTGTGCGTAAAACTTATCAAGTTCATGGCCCTGGTAGCTTCACTAGGCCCCTCTGATGGATCGTGGTTTGTAGCTCCCCAGCTGCGGTGGTTCAGCGAACTCAAAAGAGTTACAGAGGCCATTCGTATAAGACCCTGACTCCAACTATTTAAGAGTCTGAAAAACTATGATTGCTCCAACTACTCAAGAGCTGAAACTGTTTGTGAAAACTAACTAAAATTGAAAATTAGCACTGCTCATTAAAAAGAAATACTACATAAGTGACACAATACTAACAATCAAATAGATTTCCATTTTACCATGCTATGAAAATTACATATCTCATCAAGGCATGATTATGAGCATCAATAAAGTAAACATCATACAGACACATTCTTAGTCATTTACTACATTCATAAAATCCTTGGAAATATAGTGAAAAGTGAGAATATATCTTAAACAAAAGTATTGAAATTCATTCATAACATTCTGAATTTTAAAAATCAAAAGATTACACATGTTGATAGGAACAAGACTTTATAAGTCTTCTGATATGCCCAATGCTACTACATATCTTCACAAATCCTCTTTCAATTGAACTTGTGTTGCAGCATTACCAGTTCAGCCTCAAGAATAACATTAGCTTGGTTAGGAATACCAGCCAATTCTTTCACTAGAAAGGAAATAGTTTCTTCATCCTTCGCCATTCCAGATTTTTTAAGATTAGCGATGTAGGCATTGACTTCCAATTCCTCCTTGATTTTTCTTATATTTGACTCTTCCTCTTGTTCTCGAATCTCAAGCAAAGTAATCTCTTTCTTCAAGAAGGTAATTTGATTATTGATAATTATTCTGTTATGTTCAGAAGCTTCAACCTATCTTAAAGAGATTGACACTCAGTGTTATAACCAAACAGAATAGCACCTATACGAGAAACTTTTTCCTTAAGAGATGTTAATTCTCTCTGTTGTTCTAAAGTTTCTGATGCAATAACTACGCTTCAAAATGACTCCAAATTATTCACCGAATCATAGAATTGTGATAAAGAGTTGTGTAAGAGAAGAATGTTGACATGAGCTATCCTCGCTGAATGATCAAGAATAGCTAGGGCACTATTAAGATAAGGCCACTGTTCAGAATCTTTAAAGGCACTTATGGTGGCAGAAATAGCATTTTTGAAAACCAGAAGCATGATCAAGGGAACTTTATCAAGAGAAATCTTGTCTAATATGGTGGCCACTGAATTAGAACCTACTGATCCACCTGAAGAAGGAACAATTGTAGCTGATAGAGAAACGATATGTTAAGAATATCGATATTAAAATTTGTAAGGCCAAAAGAATAGAAAGAAAGTATACTATCTCTGGGGGAAAGCCGAACGTTATTCGCTACAGAAGATGTTTCTATCCCTGAGGATACAAGAATATCTACAATAGCAACCACAACATTGAAAGAAAGTTCTTTGACCCTAATGCTCAAGTCCAAAGTTGTTGGAGTTGCTATATCGAATAGATCAGAAGGAAATCCAATCTCCATGCAACTAGCTGAATAGGAGCAGGACGTTTAGTAGAAGCTTTCTCAACATGGATCGAAACATGAACAATTATATCAGTGACTGGTTGATTATGTGAAGTATCCTAATTTACTTCTACACATTGGGGTGAAAATAATGCATCTGGCTCTGCTTGTACTTCCGGCAAAGAAATTTCAGCTTCTCTCGATGTAGATACTTCCACAATAACAGGAAGCACTGTAGGACCTTGTTCAGTTGCATCAACAGCTTCTTCATGAGAAGGAGAGTACAAAACATCATAAGATACGAAAATATTCATGCCCGGAGAACAACTAGAACCCCCATAATCAAGTTGTTCCTCTTCAAGAGGTGTTATTCTAACAGGAGAAGAAAATCTTGATCATCCTGTTAAACTTCAATGATCAAAATATCACCTCCAATTTTTCCTTCTTCACCTATATCTACTTTTGCGTCTTCTTCTTGATTGTCATATAGTAAGACATTTCCTTCATCAGTTAAGCTTGTGGAAGAAGACGTCTCACTGACTAAAGTTTTCGCAAAGTAATCTGATGAACTATCTTTAGAAGCTGTTTGTTTACCTTTATAAATAGTATTTACTAGAAGAAGATGAGTGCCCCGAGAAGGAGGAAGAACTAGCTAAGCTTGGATTTGAGGAGATAGAGATTTAGTCTGCGAACGAGTCATCAGAGAATGGAAAATTGGTTCCACAGTGGGAGAGAATACAACCATAACTTAATCTTTTGCAGTGGGAAAGACTGTGGTCATAACTTGATCTTTAATAGGGGAGACTGCATCCACAGCTTAGTCTTCTGTTCTATGAGTAGGAGAATACAAAGGAGAAGTATGAGCCTCAGGTTCAGTAACAGGAGTAGTTCATCTCCTTGATCGCTTTATAAGATCCAAGGGAGATCTGAAGGCTATCCATCATTCCAATGTATTAACTGACTTTATCTCCCTGATAGGCTCCTCTAGAGAAAATCTTCGGAAAACTTGGCTGGGAGTCGCCCCATGATCTCTCTCGACAAAGTAGCCGATTCCTTATTTCGGTTTGTAGTTCCTCAATCTGGGAGGAGGAATCTAGATAAGATGATCAACAAGGTAGCAATTATGCACCCAATAATACTGATGCAC
Source organism: Magnolia kwangsiensis (assembly GCA_037074715.1). Taxonomy (NCBI): domain Eukaryota; kingdom Viridiplantae; phylum Streptophyta; class Magnoliopsida; order Magnoliales; family Magnoliaceae; genus Magnolia; species Magnolia kwangsiensis. Next base: position 60,053,103 of record CM073579.1, read on the forward strand.
CCACTAATGCATCTAAGAATATGAAGCCTACAATCAATGATTGAAGCCTGGGAGAATGAAGCGAGAATTGACGTTCCATGCTAGAAGTCATTTCCATATTAGAGCCCAATTATATGAACCTACTCTATAGCTCTGCATTATACAAGTAACTTCTTCTCCTGCTTGTGGCATGGTCTGATCGTAGCCAAATTGTCTTGCAAACCTGTTGGGGGAGTAAGGTTCTGACCAAAACTCACTTCCCTCTCGAAAGGAAGGTTGCAAGTTAGAAAGGTCCTTTCGACTGGCTCTAGATCGTTGTTATCTATGACTTCTCTATCTTCGGCCTGATGCTACAGATAAAATGGGAAGTATTTTATAGATTTTATACTCTTGATCTTATCTGCAATCCAATCATATGTCCTCTTCACCATCTTACGCTTCTGATAATGGTATAAAGGAGGGTGTTAAGGATTAACGTAAGCCTTCTCAAGATCATTTTACATCCACGGAAAATGTATGCCTAACCATCAAAAAGAGTAATGCCACTGATTATATGAAGAAGAAGCTCCTATCACCGGACTTGCACAATGTGCCTTGACATTTCCAAATGCCTATAAATAGAGTAGAGAACAGGAGGAACCCGAGAATATTTCTTGCCTTCTGCCATAGGCCCAGCAATAACAAACATAGTAGGGCGAATGGCGTTCACCCATTTTGAACTTGGCAAAACTACTAAACTAAGACAATATGCGAGGAATGCAACTAATGCAATCTCAGGGCTAAAGTTAGTAGAACCTCTTATCTTCTGACAGGCAAATTCCATGTTTAGAGAATGATTGCCAGAGAATCTGAAAGAAAGAGAGAATGTGAATGAAAAGGCATAAAGATAAGTACGTATGTAAAAAGAAGGAAAGAGATATAAAGAAAATAAATAATAAACATACTGCAAGTGTCTTGTAAAGTGTACGAGCCACTAAAACGGAGAGACTTTATAAATATCAGGAAATTTGGACATTTTTCAAAAAAGCTCGATAGTGGAAACAGAAATCAAAGGATCTCTTTCAGGATCGAAATAGGCAAATTCTGCATTGATGGGAACAAATTCGTCAAAGAAAGATCCTGTGATGGAGAGACTAGCCATACAATGTAGGTCCCAAAGGGTAATGCGCGCTTCACCGATAGGTAAATGGAAAGAATTTGTTGTAGAAAACTAGCACTTCAAGAATCCTTTATAAATCATAGTGTCTTTGTGAAAGAAATCTGAAGTGGCTTCTATGGCAACGTAAAGATTGATCTCTCCAAGAACTCGCATATACTTCTGAAGGATTGCCTTAGCCCAAGAACTATAATATTGTCGATGGGAGAGAAAGTCGCGTGTCCTGAACTCGTCATTACTCCATAACGAATCTCTATCACAAAAACCTTGTTGGAAAGTCTCAAAATAGTGAGTGGGATATAGAGTGTGAGGATTACAACACGGAATGAGGAATCGCATATATGATATATGTCCTGTCTTCCGCTTAAGTCCTCTCTCCGTGATGAAGCCTTCCAGAATCTTCAGATCTTTTATGACCCAATTTGCAATGTAAAGCTACCAGTTATGTGTCATGTGATCGAAGGGTTCGCTTTGAATCATGGAGAGATGTCGATGAAGATTCATTGGAATGATGACAGTTTCATCCTTATAAGGATTCCTGAATTTAATCACATCCTCTTTGAAATTGCGGTATAACCACTAGTATTGAAGTATGAAGTATGAATAAATGTACTAGAGGGAGGTGGATAGGACTTTTTCAAAATGTGTTATCTATTAACAACGACCTATGCTTAACTTTTACAAATAGAGAAGTAAGGCAGAGTAACTCTATGGCCTCCAAGCCATTAGAGGGTCTAATTCACATAGGCTTATGCAAGATACATATGTAAAATCAAAGCCTATAAGGATAGTGTGTATTGTGTGTGGGATGTGACTTCTATCAATACTTATACATAAACTAAATCATGCATCAATGTGAACATATGACAAAAATAAGTATAATTAGGTAAATGTACTCAAAACAATCCCAAACATAATCATGTATAGTGGTTCGAGTACTTGCCTACTCCACTCCCAGTGGACGCACTCTCTCCTAAAGTGTACCAAATTTCACTATCCAATGGTTTTAAATTAGGTTAACCATGAACATTCACAGCCTACACAAGGTTAAACTAGGACACCTACATAAGGTTCCTATATGCCTACACAAGGCAAAACATCTTACCTAAGGACACAATACAGGGAGTCTACATAAGGCAACCCAAGCCAACACAAGGTAACATGAGCCTAAACAAGACACAACCTACACAAGGTAACATGAGCCTAAACAAGGCACAAGCTACACAAGGCAACACGAGCCTACACAAGGCACGGCCTACACAAGGCACAACCTACACAAGGCTAACCATCCTACACAATGACACAAACGTATTCTCTTGTCGGAGGCCTACAACCCGGACTTGGTGAATTTAACACTCAAACTCTGAATCTCAATCCTACACAAGGAAAGAGCTTTAGACACATTAGACTCTAATTACTTACAAAGTAAGTTGGTGAGTTCCATTCATGCACAGTGTGAAGATCTTCGATGATGACGAAGAAACTTCAGCTTCCTTGAACTACAACCTACTAATGATGCTTTTGCAAAGTCTCGGAGGTTATGAGGTTGAGGGTTTTTGATCTTCTCTATTTAAATAATGGAATTTAAATCAATAGAGAAGGTTCCCATGAGCTAGGCATTCAGAAGTTTCAAAGATAGTATGATTAGTTGGAAACTTCATGAATGCTAGAGTTCATAATTCAATCTAAGCATATAAGATGAGAATTGAAGCTCAAGCAAAGGATTGAATGATGAACTCTAATGGGAAGGAGAGAGTGAGTATGAACGTAGATAGATCTTATAATAACAAGCTTAAACTCTCTTAGATTCTAGCTCATTTTAACTAGAACAACACGTGTGTATTTATAGAGACAATATTCCAAAGGTAAAAAAATGGGTAGAATTTTGAACTTGTCGATGCCATCGAAGGGTGTTCAATGTTATCAAAATTTGAATTTCAATATCATTAAACCATCTTCAATTGCATCGACTTCCTACACAAGAATTATATTTAGGTGCAGGAAAAATTCTAACTATTTTTCATCGAGCATCCTTCGATGATATCGAGTGCACTTCAATTCATCGAGGGACTCTCGATCCATCGAGATCTTCTTTAATAAAATACACAAGGTTGTTGGATAGTTTTGTCTCATGTTCGATATAATCGAAGAGCCCTTCGATTCATCAAAGTTTGAATTTTGATGATATCGAATGATCTTCGATATACTCGAAGAAAATAGTTTTTCTTCTAAAAAGTTGCTGGACAAAACTGAGTAAGTTTCGATTCTATCAAATAGACTTCGATGTTATCGACAACTTAAGCCTTCAATGTCATCTAGGAGCACTTAGAGTATTTTTTATTTCTCAGAAGAATTTCAAGGTCCAAGTAATCGAGGGTCATGCGATGTTGTCGAAGAATGGACCTCGATTATATAAAATAGCAATCGATGCTATCAAGATTTACAGCATATCTTTCATTTTATTGTTGTACAGAATGGGTGATCCTTCGATGCTATCGAGTGATGTTCGATGGATCGAAGACTCCTTCAATTGTAGTTCGATGCACTCGACCAGGACTTATGATTTTTCAGGTTTTGTTTCTTTCTTCCCTTTATACTCTTGGTGATATATATATATATATATATATATATATATATATATATATATATATATATATATATATATATATATATATATATATATATCAACTCTGCTAGAAGATGTTTTAATTCATTTTAAGGGTAAGTTGGGATTATGTGGGCTCGTATACCTACTAGGGTTTGTTATGGAATGATGAGGCTATAGCTGACAGGTTTGATCTTGAACATGGCCTTCATCTTCTGTTGAGGCTAGGTCTTGATGTCTTCTTCTAAGAGTTCACTTGAACTAACTAACTCAACACTCATGTACATTGACAAACAAAGGCACTTTCAATCTCCCCCTTTATCAATTACGTGACAAAGCAAACTAACAAACCCTAGATTCTTTCAATCAACATAATACATAGATGTCTTCAACTAGTTCTATTCTTTAGTTGATTGTAGCTCCCCAATGTTCATGCTCTCCTTTATGCTCCCCCTAAGTTCCAGCATGAAGTTTTAAGAAACACAAAACAACAGAAGAAAAAACTTCGGAGCATAATACGTTTCTCCCCCTTTTGTCAGTGATTGGGAAAGGGTAAGTAGTAAACCAATGTAGTTGAAGTATGTTTATATTCAAAGCTAGAGGGAGAGATTAAGAAAATCACATAAGTTCATAAAATATAGGACTGAAACATAAGAACTATATATGAACTAAACATGCCTTTAAGAAATATGCTAAGATAAGACAGAAATGGCAAGAGCATTAGCAAAAAGAAGGTGATTAGATATCATCATTCATTCACCAAAAAGTAACCAAAATAACTAGCCCTTAAGGGCATAAAATATCCAAAAAGAAACAACATATGTGCCCAAGTTGGGCACCAATAACACAAAAACACTAATATGGCTAAGACTGATCATAACATGAGATTGGCAATTGATCAGATAGGCTTCACATTCCAAAAAGATATTTAATGCCCAAGCCAACAATCCTAATCATGCATAAGCTGACCTATCAACTAACTGTATGGTCCTCCCTCTGGTGGAGAGATATCATCATGCTGACAAGTGATCATAGCAATGTGATTCTGAATCTTTTACTCCACCCGCTCTAGACTTTTCTGAATAATCTCTAATAGTTGCTCCAGACGAGAAAGATGAGGGTCTTATTCATCCATCTATACCAATAGGGATTCCTGTCAATCGTGGTATGGTGTGTTTTATCTGGTGAGCCTATCCGAGGTACGTGATACCTCACGATGCTCATCCTCAGTAGGGTAATTGGTCTCTGCTTCTTCCATCTTTGATGCCTCTGTCTCTGCCGCCTCTACTTTTGTTTCTCCTTGAAGACCTATATGTGGTCTTGATGAAGATGCCCCTCTATTTTCCAGAACCATATGCTTGATATTTATCTTTGAAAATAGGCGTACAGATCTGGGACGATCAGTCGTGGGCATCAAGCCAACATGGCAAGAGAGCAAACAAATGAGGTATGGAAATGGAATACATGTGTCTCTCATGTTCTGAATGTAGTCAGCAATCAGATGAACTATGATGGTTAGTAAACACAATGGAATACCCTGACAAATGCTATGTCACACCCCAAACTCGGGAATCGGGCACACAAGATTCCTGATCACCGAATCCGGTGCCGACAACCTCCGTAGTACCCATTCTTGGTTCCTAGCACCCATACACCAAATTTTAATCCAAGGATCCTACAAGGAGGATTTTTCAACGTACGTTTATCTCATAAGAAGCATAACCACAAGTTTATCCAAATCATAAAGACAACATCATCATCACATATCCACTAATATAAATAGTTAAATAAGTGTTGAAAGAGAAATACATATAAAAAAATCAAAACTCCAAAAGACAGTTGCACACTCCAAGCTCAATGCTGCTGTAACCTAACGCCACCTGCATACATTTATCATGCATAATCTTATAGAAAGCTTAGAGGGTGGTGAAAGTGTATGCGTAAGATAAGCGTGCTCAGAATGCAATATCAGAGTAATGCGAAAATACGCTGGAAAGTTCATAAATATCATCAGCCTTATCCAGGAGATATGATGCAAAAACATAATAAATCGATATCATATACTGAGGAAGCAATGTAAATTAGCTATGAAATGAGGAGACATAGTAAGCCAAATATCAGATACTACGTCCACGAATACCGTCAACCTTAATTAGGTTATATAATATAAAATCATAGTAAACCAAATGTGATGTGCTGATAATGTAATGCAATATGCGATGCGAATGAAATGACCAAGCTGAAGTGTGAAGTCAAGATGATAGTACATATTATCATAGGTTACGGGGTCCATCACAAAGGACTTCTATCCAAACCAGTCCCATTCCAAAATTTGGATAGTCGGACTCAATATGGTAGACTCCTGATCTTAGGTTAGTCACGCACCCCAACCGAAATCCTGGCCATTGTGAAGGTGCACAACAATTAGTTGTACACCACCAGCCCAAGTGGATAGTGAATGAATGAATGAATAAGTAAAATATTGAGTATACAACTCCGCCTCAATAAGTCCACATATTATTATAGCTCATCTCTGGGATATCACCGGGGTCTAGTACACTCCACACTAACTGCCGCCTCCTTAGCTGCAAGCCTAGCGAGTGGAAGAGACCTCACTATCTGCCTGACTAGTAGTCTGTCAATACGTACCTGACTCATCGATGGCGGATCCATTTACAAGCTGATCATACTCAACCTAGCTTATAGCCCCCTCACTTAGGCGGATAAGGCCACACCCTCTTCCAACCAACCACAACACAGTGGGAGAAGCTGCCTACTGGTATTCGGCACCCAGGATCTCATTATCTACTCGGTCTAGACATTGGAGTCTCCTCCGATACCAGAGGATTCTGGGACTCTCACCCAAGGACATCCTATGTGCCCACAGTGCTAGTAATAAATATTTCTAGTATCCCATCTAGCCATCCATGATGAACCTGTGGAGGCCACAGTCCTGATATTGCTAGGGCACCAAGTGATCATGTCACATAAATGCGAGATGTATGAGTCATACAATCCAATCATGCATTAATCCTTCACGTACCGTGCGCTCATGTGGGACGACTCCACCTATCAGGGAGTCCCATAAACAACTTACCTTATGGCATATGCAATGGTCTATCACATCTCATAACAAACATGCAGATGATGCTTATGGGCATGTATCATGATGCTATACTGTCACATACTCATAATCGATATCAATAACCGACACCGATAATCAACATTGATAATCGGTCAACATCGATGATCAGCATTGGTCTCGATAATCAGCATCGATAATCGGCACTGGTAATTAGCATGGATAATCGACACCAATAATTAACATCAATAATCGGCACCGATACAACATCGATAATCGGCACCGATAATCGACATCAATAAGAATGGGCCTAACAAGGCCTAAGAGAAGGTCACAATGCAGACATTTAACCATCATTGCCTATCAATGTGGACATTCAACCAACATTGCTCCCAAGGAGTGGCCCTCATAGGGCCAAACATATAGTGGGCCCATGGCCTTACATAAGGATCTCACACATCACAATGGGTCACATACACGGGCCTTATATACATCGCAATGGGCCTCTCACACGGGCCTAATTTACATCACAATGGACAACTCAAACGGGCCTCATATGCATCAAGTGGGCCATATCACATGGGTCGCACCAATGGGCCTCATATACATCAAGTGGGCCGCATCACATGGGTCGCACCAATGGGCCTCATATATATTAAGTGGGCCACATCACATGGGTCGCACCAATGGACCTCATATACATCAAGTGGGCTGCATCAATGGGTCGCACCAATGGGCCTCATATACATCAAGTGGGCTGCATCACATGGGTCACACCAATGGGCCTCATATACATCAAGTGAGAGGCATCAATGGGTCGCACCAATGGGCCTCATATACATCAAGTGGGCCGCATCACATGGGTCGCACCAATGGGCCTTATATACATCAAATGGGCCGCATCACATGGGTCGCACCAATGGCCCACCGACCTAGCCGGTCCATCTACCCCATTCATCTATTTTAGAGATCATTTTAAAGCATTTCCCGAAAAATGAATCCTATTGAAGGATCATCTGGACCATAGTACAAATAATAGTGGAGATAATGATTTTCGCCGTTAAACAATTCACCGGGCTAAAGCCCGTCATCACATTTATTTCCATCTAATCTGTTCATAAGGTCATAAGGACCTAAATTAAGTGGAAGAATAAATTTCATACTGATCCAAAACTTTTGGGATACCAAAAGGATTTTAATGGTAGTCGTTTAATTCTCCACTATTTTTTGCAGTGTCGTCTACCTAATGTACGGATCTGCCTCATTTTTAGTCTCAAGCCTTAAGACAAGCTCACCATTAGATGGATGGTTTGGATGTAACACATACATCAAAGTGGCCCATCGTCCAAGCAATGGATGGTGTATACAACACTTACATCATGTAGGGGCCCCAGAACTTACTAGCGTCATCACAGCAGCTACATGCTACTGGGGCCCATAGAACTTTCTAACTTCAAAACAACAGCTATATAGCAGCACGGTACACCAGCTAATCTACATCCACCGAACATGGATTGGACGGTGTGGATGTAACACACTAATTCATGGTGGGCCCCACACACTACCGTGGACCCCTTGGACGGTGTGGATGTAATACACTAATTCAAGGTGGGCCCCACACGCTACCATGGTGGGGTCCACGTCCAATGAATGGACGGTGTGTACAAGACACATACATCTCAGTGGTCCCCACCATCTAGACCACTGGATGGTGTGGAGTATACAATACATAGAGGTGGGTCCCACCGTCCACCAAGCTAGACGGTGAGGATAAGACCCATACATCACATTGGCCCCATCAAATGGATGGTGTTGATGAAACACATGCATCACGGTCACCCCACACCACACCATCCAGATAGATGGTGTGGATAAAACCTCACGGTGAGCCCTGCAACTGTTGGATGATAGTCCAGCAGTGTGCACAGATGGATGACGTGGATGAAATGAACATCAGGTGGGTCCACACATGTATGGCCCACCAATTACGATCAAGCTGATATCTGTATTCTCCCTCATACTGGCCTATCCAAACGGACAACTAGGTTTACAGCAGGATGGGCCCAGCTCGCTGGACAAACGGTCCTGCTAGGCAATTGGTCTTATATGGGTTGGATGGCGTGGATACAGTATGAAATCAAGGTGGGGTCCATGTGAGTGGAAATACAACGCATTCATCAAGGTGGGGTCCATGTAGATGGGCCACCCAGCTCTCGACCAAGCTGATCTTTGTAATTTCACTTCATTTGGGCTTGTGTGACCAGCCGATCACACGGGCCACAACCCAGGCAGTAAGTGGCTGCTGGCTGGTGGTCAATGTGGTGGCCCACCGAATGGACAACGTAGATGAAGTGCTTGCATCATGGTGGGCCAAAAATAAGAAAGAGAGACAGAGAGAGAGAGAGAGACAGAGAGAAAGAGGGAGAGAATGGCGTGATGAGGGACCCTGCCACTATGGGCCCCTATAGGATCTACAACACATACATCAAAACGGGTCTCATCACAAGTGGGCCTTACATCAAGAATCAAGATCTAATGTTATGAACACCCACTATTGGATCTTCTAGGCTTCTTGATCTCCCAAGCTTATAAGCTTTAACTTCAATGGAGTAAGATGAGGATTGAAGGGTGGAGATAGGAGATAGAGTGGTAGGGAGTGGGCCACACTTGACTCTCTCATGGGAGGCATGGACTTTGGCTCCCCCAAGGTGCTTGGGATGGAGTGAGAAATGAGAGAGAGGATAAGTTGTTGTAAGGGAGATGGGATGGAGGGTATGGTTTCTCTTGACTTTTGGTAAGAAGGGAATGGTTAGGTAAGGGTGTTGTTGACTTGGTGAAGAGAGAGGTATGGGTGAGTGATGGGTTGTACTTGACTTATGATTGATGTGATTGATTGTAGAGATTCTCTCAAGAATCGTAACGCATGGGGTTTCCTCGAGATATATGCGGGCCCACAACTCCTGGCTTGGTATCGCATCGGTGCTTGAGATGCGGCATTGGAACCACGGCAATGGCACGTTCGCAAGGGTACAAGTCTCAGGTGAGTCGACTCAGATTGACAGGATGCAACTCAGGGTCACACGAAAATGCAGATTACAGATATTGAGTTGATAGAATTCAACAGGGAGGACCGCGGGAGTCTACGGAATGGTACAGACTAGGATATGAGCCTGACAACTCTCCCCTCCTAATAAAAATTTCATCCTAAAAATTTAAACCACAACATAACCAGTATAAAGCCCACCAAGGGAGGGAAAACCTATCACTATAGATATAATCAGAACACAAATACTAACATAATTAAACACCTAAGAGACGGGGATAACACCCATGAATCTCAGCCTCTTGCTCCCAAGACACCTCATCAGCACTCCCACTGATCCTCGGATCCCGGTCAGAAATGATCGAAACTGGAATACTATGAAATAGTGGTGAAGATTGCTTAAGTTAAAGTAGGAATATGTCAATAGATCCTAGAGGGGGTGAATAGGACTTTTTAACAATGTATTTAAAAATCATATTGCACTAATCATAACAATAAGCACATATTAGGATTACTCAAAAGTAACTCTACTAGCGTACAAGCCCGGTAGAGGATCCAATCACAAACTATTTAAGAAGTGAACAATATGCAAACTAGTATATGATGGATATGACTGTGTATATGTGTAAGGTGTGATCTCAAATATTCAGATATTAAAATATTAAAGTAAATCACATAAATAAAAGAATAGCAATCGCAAACACAGTCATTTTTATAGTGGTTCGACTACTTGTCTAAACCACTCCTGGTAACCGCACTCAACCCTTGAGTGTACTGGATTTCACTATGGAGGTTTCACATGGTTCACCTCTAACCTAAGGTTTTAAATCAAGTTCACCTTTAACCTTTACAACTTACACTGAGGCTGACTGTTGATGCTCTTACGAGCAAGGGTCAACACATCGCACCCACTGGCCAAGGATCTTCCCTAAGACCCTACAGAGGTTTTACGTGGTTCACTTCTAATCCAAGGTTTTACTGGTTTACCTTCAACCAGATGTTTATGCTCTCCATAGAGCAAGGGTCCACACAACGCACCCACCATGTACACTCCTGCTGGAGGCCTCCTTGAGGACTTCAAGGGTGAGAAACACCTTAGACCCAATCCTATAAAGGAATGATCAAAGGGTCCTCTGGACTCTAGATACTTACAAATAAGTTGATGTGTCCCATTCAGCACAGTGGCGAAGATCTCCTCCTTGTTAACGAAGAGTCTTTAGCTCTCTTGATCCGCAACAAATGATGTACCAATATAAGGTAACGGGTTGGGCCAAGGTTATGATGGAATCCTACTCTCTAGATGTTTTTCTATCAGGAAGATAGAGCGATTCCAATCATCTAAGCATTCAAGGCATCCCAGCTTAATGATTTACCATTAAGGTAGTATCTGGAGGATCCTTGAATGCGAAAATTTATTTCCCAATCCACTCTATTGAATATCAATGATGAGGGTGGATTGGAGGATGAACTCCCTTGAGAGAAAGGGCTTTAAGTATATGATCTAAGGTTAAACACACAAAAGCACTCTCTTCTTTCTCTCACAGCAACTAAAGATAAGTTCTCTTTAAATAGGCAAAAGGTTCCAACAGATATAAAACGGTCATATTTATGACAGATTTCGATATCATCGAGCAGGTTCGATATTATCGAGCGTACACTCTCGATCGTATCGATGGTCTGCTCGATGGCACAAACTCAATGTCATACACTTTTGAAAAACTTTCTGCCAACTAATCGAGGGAATCGAAACTCGTGTCGATGTCATCAGATTTTGAACTCCAATATTATCAATATAAGGGTCGAGTCCTCGACATTTGAAAAATGAGAAAAAATTGCATGAAATTTTTTAGGTAATTAGATATGATCCGGGTATACTCGATATCATCAGAATTTGAATATCGATGATATTGGAGGTCGTGTCGATGCATCGATAAATCTAAAAATTTTATCAGTGAGCTTGCTAGATAAGTTTGTCCTTTCTTGATGCAATTGATACGACCCCGATATCATCGATATTTAAAATATTGATTCCATCGAGTGACCCCCGATCTGAGTTAAAAACCACCTGAAAAGTGTTGCTGGAGAATTTTCCACCCATGACTGATATCATCGAGAGCCTTCTGATATCATCGAGATTTGAACCCGATGGTATCAAGGAGAGCTCCGATATATCGAAGCATATATGATTTTTCTGAGTGAAAATAGAGGCGTCGGATCTGCCTGTCGATATTATTGAGCCATCTTCGATGGTCTCGAGATTCAAATATCGATAATATCAATACGTGTCTCAATACATCGATAATTCTGTCCAGATATGTATATGGTTGCTGGACATATTATGTCCTCATTCGATTTTATCAATTGGTCTATCGAAGACATCAACAGCACAGGTCGATCATATCGAGATATGTTTTGATATAATCAACAGAGCAAGAAAACTTAGAGATTTTTTTATTCTTTGAAAAGTTTTCTCACTATAAACCTTAATATGTTCTAACATGTTTTAAGGGTTTTATTCACCTGGTGTTTTGGGACAAGGGATGTGAGGCTTAGATTTACCTATGGTGAGCTTCCACACACCCGATTGAGGCAGACACTTGTATAGATTTTTTTGGGAGGCTTTTGCAGTCCAACTAACTCAACACATACGCTAATTGACAAACCAGGGCACTAGCAAGGGCACTTTCAATCTCCTCCTTTATCAATTACATGACAAAATACCTAAAATACCCTAGGACAATATCTAGACAGACACATCCTAAATTATGTGTACATGCATTTTACACAATTTTACAAATTCTAATGAACCCATGTACACAACTAGTATTTTCTCCCCTTTACTGTAGAGCTCCCCTTTACTTGGTGCAGCTGCTCCCCCTAACACCTGCAACACCATTCAAGCATATATAATTTCCAATCCGGAGTGTTTTTACTTTTCTTCCCCTTTTTATCAGTCATTGACAAAGATATAACAGTTGATATTGACTGAAGTTTTAAAGAAGCATATGGGAGAACCACAGATATAGATGCATAGAGTTAAACCAGTGCTAAGCATACATCAATGAAGGCAATTATCAAAACAGATAAAATAATCACTACTGCACATACATTCCATAATCGAGGAAGTAGGGAAACTAAGGAATTATTTATATTAGAATGGCAGAAAAATGAGAATTAGATTCAGCCATATCATCAAAAAAATTATACTGCCCTAGACAGCAGTAAACTATCAACCATCAAACAAAAATATCAAGCCCATGTATGGGTACCCAAAACGAATAAACAGGAATGGGTGCAAAAAAAAAAAAAAAGTGTTCATAATTAGACACACTTTGCCTCCAAAGCTGTCTTCTTTTAACACATAGAAGGCCCACCAGTCGTTAATAACTCAAGAATCTGTTGCACAGAATTTTGGAGAGCTTCCATCTTATCTTCTATTCTTGACAGTCGTTGTTTGCAGTTATGGAGCCGCTCGTCAATTCCAGTGAGGCTGTTTAAAAGTTGGCGCTCAAGCACATGACGTCATCGATTAGTGAAAGAAGCAGGACTACAAACAAGAGTCCGGTTAGTTCCCCAGAGAGTTTCTTCATTAGGCACTTGACCACTCTCTCCAACAGGTGGAGGATTCTTAGCATGAGATGAGATAGAGACATACACTTGTTGGGCTACATCATGGTCGAACCATACTTCAGGATATATCTTATCAGTTATTTCCGACAGTCCTGCCAAATGTGCGAGCTTGTAGACAAGGGACGGAAAAGGCAGTATTTCAAGATGATCACTTTTGACTAGCTTAATTAGTTGATCTAGAATGAGAGTTGGTAGACATACAGGGACCTCTTAATAGACATCATACAGGACATTGAGTATAAAGGGACTCAAGTATGTGTCATTGGTGTCACATGGGTACACATTTGTACTGAAGATACTGTGAAGGAGTCTAAACAAGGTACGTAGATGTTTAACCTGAAGGATATTTTCATCATTTCTAGGAATAGTCATACCTTGGCACAGTACTTGAGTAATTTTCCTCCATCTTCCTAATTCGTTTAGATTTCTACCAGTGACAGGGATCTGTGTCACCTCAATGTTTAGAACACGACCAAGGACTGATGGAGTAATTTGTTTGGTGTGTTGCATGAATTCCAGATGCATACATGATGAATAATCTTGGACAATATGACAACAGTTGAAGAACTTCTGGATCATTTCAAACTGATATGAACCGCCCATATTAAGCATATTCTTCCACCCAATAGTCTCCATCATGAGATCCACCCCATAGGGCTCGACAGCACTAGTGAGAACAGTACGTTAGACGATCGTAACTTGTTCCCAATCAGATTGGTTTTGAGGTGGTCTAGTATTTTTCTCTTTCTTAATCATGGAAAATTTTACAGATGAGAGAGCCTTACCTTTCCCTTTAACCATCTTCCTTGCTTCGTTTGGGTTCTGAGATTTTCTCATCAAGACTCCGAGCAAGCAAACCAAAGAAAATAATCAAGACAACGAGACAGGACTGGCTACTGTAAAAAGTAAAATTTTTTGATCAACAGCCTTTTATTAGGTGGTAAATTTTGATATCATCTACCAGTGTTCCTGTCACGCCCCAAATTCGAAAATTGGATTCACATGAATTCAGATTGCCGAATCCGGTGCCGACAGCCTCCGTAGTGCCCCATTCTCGGCTCCTGGTAATCAAATGTCAGATTCCGATCCTGAGATCCTACAAGGAGGATTTTCAGAGTGAATTTTTTTTTTTGTAATGGAGCATAACCACAAGCATAACCAAGTCACAAAACAACATCACCACATATCCACTATATCAAAAATTTAAGTACAATGCGGAAAGGGGAAATACAAGGTGATCAAAAATCTCCAAAAGGTCCTGATACGCGCTCCTGTCTCAGCGCTGCTACTGTCCAACGTTACCTGCACGCAACTATCGTGCATAAGCTTACAAAAGCTTAGAAGGTGGTATAAGTGTGTGCGTAAGGCAAACGCCAAGTGTACAGTATCAGAACAATGTTGAAGTATGTGGTAAGTCCATAAAATCAACCATGCCAAAGTTATGCAATGAGATATGAATGTCATCGGCCACACCGATACAATGCAAGGCCTATATAGCCGAATGTCATATGAGAAATGTAATCCAAGCAAGTCGGTACTCTTCAAGTACGTATATCAGTACAGTTCCTCTCTGGATATCACCGGGGTCTAATATACTTCGCAGTGACTGCCACCTCCCTAGCTGCACAATCAAGCAAGCGAAAAATACCTCGCTATTCGCCTGACCAGTAGTATACCAATACCTACCCGGCTCGTCGATAGCGGACTCATTTGCAAGCTGGTCAAACTCAGCCTAGCTTATAGCCCCCTCTCTCAGGCGGATAAGGCCACACCCCCTTCCAACTGACCACGACACAGTGGGAGACGCGGCCTACTGGTATTCGGCACTCGGGCGCTCATGTATCCACTCGGTCTAGACGTTGGAGCATCTCCTGGTACCAAAAAGGTTCTGCAACTTTCACCCAAGGACATCCTAAGTGCCCACAGTGCTAGAATAAGTATTTTCGGTATCCAATACGGCCATCCACGATGTACCTATGGAGGCACGACCCTGATGTCGCTAGGGCGTGCAGTGATCAAGTCATACGTATGCGAGATGCATGAATCATGCTGTCAAAACATGTAGTAATCCAGCACGTACTGCGCGATCATGTGGGGCACTCAGTCACGTAACGAGTCCCGTAAATGGTCTGCCCAATTGCGTATGTTATGATCACTCGCTACTCAAATCAAGCATACATATGATGCGTATGGGCATGAGTCATGAGATTATACTAAGCATATTATAAGGTGATGAATAGCAACGAATATGGGCCTATCAATGGGCCCTAAGGAGAGTTACAATGCGGACATTTAACCAACATTGCACATACAATGTGGACGTCAAACCAACATTGTTCCTTAGGCACGACCCGCCATATATATCATTACATAACATGAGAAGTCACACATTGCAATGGACCCTAAGGTCATTCCGTTGGGCCTCGACCCATGGGCCTTAGATACATCAAATGGGCTGCGTTAATGGGCCTCACCAATGAGCCTTATGTACATTGCAATGGTCTATAATCCATGGGCCTTGGAATACATCAAAGTGGGCCTCATAATATGGGCCTTACAGCTATCAAAGTGGGCCTCAACCACGGGCCACAGATATATCGGATGAGCCTGATAACATGGGCCTCATATTCACATCAAAGTGGGCCTCAACAATGGGCCATAATTATGACAAGATGGGCCCAATCACTTGGGCCTTATACATATACCAAGGTGGGCCTCAACAACGGCCACAATTACATCAATCATGGGCCCAAAACACATACCAAGGTGGGCCCATTTGAACCATAGATCTACCACATTCTTTAGCTCATGCAATAAAATAGACTTTCAAAATTAGATGGACAGTTTGGATACAACACATGCATTAAGGGTGGGTCCCACGTGAACTACGGATCTGACTTAGTCTTGGTCTCAAGACATGAATTAATAGCTGAAAATGGTTGGAAGGTTTGGATACAACCCATGCATCATGGTGGGGGTCCACAGAACTATGGATCTGCTCATTCTTTAGATCACCGTATGAAAATTAGCCTTCAAAAGTGGCTGGGCAGGTTGGATGCTACACATGCATAGTGGTGGGGTCCACATGAAGGCCCACCATCTGACATCAAGGGTGGGGCCCTGGACAGCCTTACAAAAACACATAGACGGTGTTTTCCACCGTCCACAGTAGTGGACGGTGCTAATAGAACACATGCATCATTGTGGGTCCCATGTGGGGCCCACCATAATGTTCACATGCCATCCTACCCGTTGATAAGGTCACGCAGACCTGGGTGAGGAGGAAAAAAATAAATTCCAGCTTGATCCAAAACTTCTGTGGGCCCCAAAAATGGTTTCAATGGTAGGTTTTAAGTCACCACTATTTCCTCTGATGTGGGCCGCCTGAGCCTTGGATGGGCCTAAATTTTTGGTGGGGCCTGCTTCGGGTAGGGGTCCACCATGTGGACGGTCTAGATGGCAGGTAAACATCAAGGTGGGGCCCACGGCTGGAGTCATGGGTCTGCCTCTGTCCACCCGCCGTCCTGGCGCAGGCGCTGCTTGTGCCTCTGCAGCAGCAGCGTCTGCTGTCTCTTATATTTTTATTTTTTATTTTTTATTGAAAGACTATTTTTTTAACGTTTTTCAAGTGTGGGGCCCGCATTGGACGAATCCACCCCGGCCACTGGTTTCCATGGCCCGAGACTGACCAAACAAGACCAATATCGGATATTTTTTTTCCGTGTATAAAAGCGGTAGGGTGGTCTTCAACGGTAGAAACTATTATTTTGTATGATATGGCCCGCTAGAAGATCTGATGGACTTTATTGTTCAGCTCAACGGCTAAAATGTGCTTGGGAACGAAATAGACGGCGTGGATTCCATTTATGTGTCAAGGTGGGGCCTATACAAATGGTTCTCCCCAGTGGCTTGTAGAACCAAGCCCATATTTGTGTTTTCCTTGCACGTCCAGCGTCAAGGGACGCTGGACGGTCTGTACATGAGTGATGGGCTTACTCAGGTGGGCCACCATATGAATATATGATGTGGTGCAACACACACACTAGGCCGGCCCCATTCATAGACAACCTAAATAAAATATTACTTCATGGTGGGGTCCATCCAAGTGGGCCACACGACCATTCCATCACACACAAAAATAAATAAATAAATAAGTAGAAAGAGAAGGAGAGAGAGATAGAGTGGGACACGCGTGTGATGGAGGGACCCCGACATTATGGGCCCTCCGTTGCATGATCTACAACATACATTAAGTGGGTCCCATTGCATATGGGCCTTCCAAATAAAAGATCAACGGTGGAGATCCCTCTCTACTAAAAATGGACGGTCTAGATGACCTCTTAATACAAGGAAAGTAAACATCATGATGGGGTCCATGGAGAATGGCCCCATCATGGAATGATTTGATGATCAAGATGGGCCATCGGCCACATCTTATGGTCCCAAGTGAGATCCACACCATTGATCGGTGGGCCTCACTTGGCCCATCATAAAAACATAAAAAGTAGTCTAAAGAAACACCCACCACTTGATCTTCTTAGTCCGTTGGATAGCCGGTCTCCTAGAGCTTCACTTTGATGGTGGAGATGGGAAATAGATGACTAGGATGGGAGATTTGGGAGTGAAAAGTGGGCCTCACACATGCACTTCTCTCATGGGAAGCCTTGGACGTGGGAGGCTCTCTTGGTTGCTTGGGTTTGGTGTGAGAAAAGAGAGAGAGAGAGAGAGAGAGAGAGAGAGAGATGTAGGGAGATGTGAGGTGAGTGATGGGGTGATGGTTGATGGATGTGAGTGATGGGTGAGGTGATGTATTAGTTGACTTGGGTGGTTGCTTGACTTGTAGAGAAAGGAAGCATGGGTGCTTGTACTTGACATAAAGTGATTGATGGGATTGATTTGACACTTTGTAGAGATTCTCTTGGGATTTGCAACGCGCGATGTTTTTCCTCGAACTGAACGCGGGTTCGCATCTCATCGTCTGGGTATCAGATCGGTGCGTGAGTTGCGGCGTTGAAACTGCGGGACGGTGCGGTCGCAACGATACAAGTCTCGGATTAAGCCGACTCAAATGAATAGGATATGACTTACGGTCGTGCGCAACATCAACTACAGGTCGCGGATTGCCGAAATTTGACGAGAAGGATCGTGGGAAACAACGGAACAGTACGGATTAGGATACGGGTCTTACAGTTCTGATGATATTGAGATGTCCTATCCGATGTTATCGACGATGTCTTCGATAATCTTTTTCAACTTTATGACTTTTCGAATTCTGAAAAGACGTCGATAATATAGAATTTGATCGATTTAATCGAGAATCCATGTAATCTGATGAACATATCGAAGGTGAATATTTTTCAAAATTTTCTGTATTCTGATGGACTTTCCCGCATAAAATAGTACAATTTCAACATACGGGTATTCTCAGCCAAAATTGTGTACAACCTCTGTACAAAACAAAAAGTGTAAACATTGAAATGTTTATGCACAAAAATGTGAGGTGGAAAACCTCAGATACATCTTGGAAAGCTCAGCAAAAAAAATCATCATTTCAGCAAAGATCCAGATCTTGATGCATGATCTGGACTTGTTTCTTCATGCTCTATTTGCCTAGGTTTAGGAATCAGGCATTCTTTTGCTTTTAATGATGTAGCAGTGGTTATTTGTGCGAAGACTCTTCATTACTGATTTTCCTAATTGGTTTAGGATTTCGCATTCTTCTTTGTTGAATTTGACCACATGTCCATCATCATAGATCTAAAAGATGCTTAGTAGATTATTTTTCAATCCTTTTATGCAGAGAGCATTCTCATTTTTGAGTGAGTTTATTCCGCTTATGATTCCCTGTCCGATTACATTGGCGATGGTTCCATCTCCGTAGGTGACTAATCTATTATGGAGATCTGTATAGCTTAAAAGGAGGGATTTTTCACCTATGAAATGTCTTGAGCAACCACTGTCAGGGTACCATTTGGCATCATTGTCTATCAAATGATTTGAGTGAGTACGAGACAACTTTTCTTTTCTTTGATCACCCATTTTGTGATAGGATTTTTGCTAGTGGTAAATTTGGTTCTCTCTTCTGTTTCAACCACTTAATTTAATGATCCCTTTATTCTGTCAATCAGTTTGAGTGGTGATTGTTGTATATTCCTTTTGTTCAACCCGTAATCTGAATTACCACTCATGTGACAAGCTGAGTTACTTCCTATATTACGACTGGAGGCAACCAATTTTTCAGGTATTTGTGTTCCATACCTAGTTTCTGTTCTATCATTCCCATAGCCTAGGCCATTTTTTTTATTTTCAAATTTTCCCATTCCTAAAAGTTTTTCTAACTTCTCACCACTTTGGAAAAACTTACAATTTATCTTGGCAATTCTTTTGGACTCATCTAAATCAAAAAGGAGTGTATGATTTTCATTTTGAAGGAGCATATTTTTAGCTTTTAACTGCTCAACCTGTTTGTTTAGATTTTCGGATTTGGATTTAAGGAAGGAGTTAATTCTCTTAAGTCTATCATTATCTGAGTGATGTTACTGCAAGTCATTAATTAGATGTGTATTAATTTCTAAAGTTTTATCCAAATCTTTTTGCAGCAACTCCTTTTTGTTCTCAGATAATCCAAGTCATTTAACAACTTTGATGTTATGAATATACAATTGATTATAAGCATCTTGCAGTTTATCCTTTTCAACTTCTTGTTCTTCTTCGGTCTCTTCATCATCAGACGGAAATGATTTAATGGCTTGTTGTTCTTTCTCGTTCTCAGATTCACTGAGAATGATTAGAGTAGTAGAGACCATAAGGATTTTTAACGATTTTTTATCTCCATCACTCTCTGAGTCACTGGATTCTGAATTTGACTCTTCTGTATCATCCCACATGGCGGCCATTGCCTTATCCTTCATTTTTCTATTTGGGTATTCAATAGACAGGTGTCCATACTCATGACAGGCATAACATTGTGGTTCTTTGGTCCGTCTACTAAATTTTCCTGTAGAGGATTTATTGTACACCTTTCTTGCTTTGGAGGGACGGCCGCGATACTTCTGGAAGAATCTTCTGAATTTTTGTGCCAATAAGGCCACTTCCTCATCTTCATCTTCTTTTTCACTCTCACTATCCTCATGTTTTATTTTCTTAGAAGTTTTTAGGACAGCATTTTTAGATTTTTGGGATTGTGTGAAGTGTAGTTTAAAGGTTTGTAGGGAACCTACCACTTTTTCTGCTTTCATCTCATCAATATTCCTACACTCCTCAATTGTTGTTACCTTGGGATTAAATCGTTCCGGTAGGGATCTTAGAATTTTCTTACAAATTTTCGGTACCGAAACTTTCTTTCCCAATCCACCCATAGAGTTACAAATAATATTCAATTTTGTGAAAAACTCCATAAATGTCTCATGCTCTTCCATCCTGAGACTTTCGAACTGTCAAGTCAGAAGTTGTAGTTTAGACCTCTTCACAGTGCTCGTGCCTTCATAGGTTGTTTTCAATAGATCACATGCTTCCCTGGATGTCTCACACATGCTTATTTGATTAAAAATATCCTGGGACACGACACAGTAGATGGCGTTCATAGCTTTTACTTCAGCGATTTATTTTTCTTTGTCGAATGTCGTCCACTTTTCTTTGGGTTTGGGTTTTGTGATGGTTGTGCCACTTTTAAGTGTGATTTGTTCGATTGGTGACATATATCCTTTTTCAACTATATCCCAAACATCATGGTCCAAAGATCTCAAGAAGTAGTGCATCCTAGCCTTCCAGTATGCGTAATTTGAACCATTAAATACTAGAGGTCTAGTGACTGATGAGCCATCTCCTTTGGCCATATTCCAAACTTCCGTCAAGATCACTCTTTAGGCAATGAAGCCCTTAGGGCGTGTTTGATTTTGGGTGAAATGGTAAATACCGTGTAAAGAAATAATGATTATTTCCCTGTGCATATATATCTTACCTGATTTGACTGCTTACTTTTTGACATAAAAATCAAGAATATTGTAAAATATCCAGGGGTCCCACTATGATGCATTTTTCTTATCCACACCATTCATCCATTATTCCAGTTGAATTTATAGCATGAGTAGAAAAATGAGGCATATCCAAAACTCAGGTAGACCACTTCATATGAAAAAGGAAATTGAATATTGATCATTAAAAACTTTGTGGGGCCACTGTTTCTTTTGGCGTGGGCCACTTGAGTATTGGATTTACTTTATTTTTTGTCTCATGCTTCAAAATATTATAGTAAAACAGATGGACGGAATAGATTTATCATATGCATTATCATGTGGTTCAAAAAATAAAGTTACCTCTTATAAACCAATTTGAAAGACATGAATTCCTATGAATTTTCAAACACTTGAAATGGAGGGAATTACAGTTTCCCGTGTATTTACCATTTCTTTGAAAAAACAAACAGGCCCTTAAAGAGAGACCCGCTCTGATACCAATTGAAATAGCGGTGAAGACCGCTTGAGTTGAAGTAGGAATATGCCAATAGATCCTAGAAGGAGGTGAATAGGACTTTTTAAAGTTTTTACAATGTATTTAAAAATATTATTGCACTAATCCTAACAATAAGCACATATTAGGATTACTCAAAAGTAACTCTACTGGCTTCCAAGCCCGGTAGAGGATCCAATCACAAACTATTTAAGAAGTGAACAATATGCAAACTAGTTTATGATGGATATGACTGTGTATATGTGTGAGGTGTGATCTCAGATATTCAGATATTAAAATTTTAAAGCAAATCACATAAACAAAAGAATAGCAATTGCAAACATAATCATTTTTATAGTGGTTTGACTACTTGTCTAATCCACTCCCGGTAACCGCACTCAATCCTTGAGTGTACCGGATTTCACTAAGGAGGTTTCACATGGTTCACCTCTAACCTAAGGTTTTAAATCAGGTTCACCTTCAACCTTTACAACCTATACTAAGGCTGATCATTTATACTCTCACGATCAAGGGTCAACACATCACACCCACATTTAGGTACACTGGCCAAGGATCTTCCCTAAGACCCTACAGAGGTTTTACGCGGTTCACCTCTAACCCAAGGTTTTACTAGTTCACCTTCAACCAGATGTTTATGCTCTCCACAAAGCAAGGGTCCACACAATGCACCCACCACGTACACTCCCGCCGGAGGCCTCCTTAAGGACTTCAAGGGTGAGAAACACCTTAGACCCAATCCTACAATGGAATGATCAAAGGGTCCTCTGGACTCTAAATACTTACAGATAAGTTGATGAGTCTCATTCAGCACAATGGCGAAGATCTGCTTGTTGACGAAGAGTCTTCATCTCTCTTGATCCGCAAAAAATGATGTGCCAATATAAGGCAATAGGTTGGGTCAAGGTTATGATGGAATCCTACTCTCAAGATGTTTTCCTATCAGGACGATAGAGCAATTCCAATCATCTAAGCATTCAAGGCATCACAGCTTAATGATTTGCCATTAAGGTAGTAGCTAGAGGATCCTTAAATACGAAAGTTTATTCCACAATCCACTCTATTGAATATCAATGATGAGGGTGGATTAGAGGATGAACTCCCTTAAGAGAAAGGTCTTTGGGTATATGATCTAAGATTAAACATACAAAAGCACTCTCTTCTTTCTCTCACAGCAACTAAAGACAAGTTCTCTTTAAATAGGCAAAAGGTTCCAACGGATATAAAATGGTTACATTTACGACAGAGTTCGATATCATCGAGCAGGTTCGATATCATCGAGCGTATACTTGATTGTATCAATGGTCTGCTCGATGGCACAAACTCAATGTCATACGCTTTTGAAAAACCTTCTGCCAACTGATCGAGGGAATTGAGACTCGTGTCGATGTCATCGGATTTTGAACTCTGATATTATCGATACAAGGGTCGAGTCCTCGATATTTGAAAAATGAGAGAAACTTGCATGAAAATTTTAAGGTAATTAGATATGATCAGGGAATACTCGATATCATCGGAATTTAAATGTCGATAATATCAGAGGTTGTGTCGATGCATCGATAAATCCAAAATTTTTATCAGTGAGCTTGTTGGACAAGTTTGTCCTTTCTCGATGCAATCGATACAACCCTGATATCATCGATATTTAAAATATCGATTCTATCAAGTGACCCCCGATCTGAGTTAAAAACCACCTAAAAGGTGTTGCTGGAGAACTTCGCGCCCATGACCGATATTATCAAGAGCCTTCCGATATCATCGAGATTTGAACTCTGATGGTATCAAGGAGAGCTCCGATATATCGAAGCATATATGATTTTCCTGAGTAAAAATAGGGGTGTCGAATCTGCCTGTCGATATTATCAAACCATCTTCGATGGTCTCAAGATTCAAATATCGATGATATCGATATGTGTGTCGATACATCGATAATTCTGTCCAGATATGTATATAGTTACAGGACATATTATGTCCTCATTCGATTTTATTGATTGGTCTATAGAGGACATCGTCAGCACAGGTCGATCATAACGAGATATGTTTCGATATAATCGACAGAGCAAGAAAACTTAGAGATTTTTTTATTCTTTAAAAAGTTTTCTCACCATAAACCCTAATATGTTTTAACATGTTTTAAGGGTTTTATTCACTTGGTGTTTTGGGATAAGGGATGTGAGGCTTAGATTTACCTATGGCGAGCTTCCACACATCCGGTTGAGGCAGACACTTGTATAAATTTTCCTGGGAAGCTTTTGTAATCCGATTGACTCAATACACACGCTAATTGACAAACCAGGGCACTAGCAAGGGCACTTTCATACTATGTAGCCTCACAATCTCAACAGTAGGGAGCTATGTCAAAAAGTTTTCAAGTTATTCAAACTCTGACTCTATTCATTCTAAGTTCTCAATAATCATACAGTGTAGTTATCAGTAGATATGTGATGTTATCATCATGTATTTCTAAGTTATGCTCTGATACTAACTTCTATCATGCCCCAAACTCGGGAATCGAGCTCACAAGATTCTCGATCATCGAATCTAGTGCCGACAGCCTCCGTATATAATCCCAAACGGTCTGATGCATTCTCAATCCATCTTTTTCTCATATATAATCCCCCTAACATGAAATTTGTTATACAGATTCTCAGGTGGAGGAGGGACCTAAGGGATCAAAATTTCCAGTTGAACAGGTGCAAGAGGGGCTTGTGTGGGTGCATTCCATTGAGTTCTACTTCTTCTAGTAGGTGATTGAGATAGGGAGGTTGGTTCATCCAGTAGGAGTCGTTCAGATCTTGGTCTTAATCGAAGTTTAGTTTGAACGCTGCTAGAGAATTCTCCAACTTCAGTGGTTTTTCCTTTTTCTTTTAGCATCAAGAACGGGCAATTTGGACAAGATTTTTAAGCGAAATTGAAATAAGGAACTAGGAAAATCTCCAATTTTGTTGCAAAGGGCTCACCAAATATTATACAAAGAGGGTGAAGATTCAAGAGAAATTACCTTACCTAACAAGGAGTATGGAAGAGACTACTTGTAACATCCCGAAAATCGGGGGTCGAGCATAAACTCCACTCCCGAGTTCCAGAACATCACTTATGCAACATTTTCAATGATGGATGAATGTCGGCGGTAATAGTGCATGAAACATGAAGTGGATTAAGCCAAAACAACATATCATACTCCAGAGACAGTTAAATTACTTAAGCGGAAGACTGTGATAAATATAAAAAAATGTACAATTGATTGTAAGTCTCCGGAGTGTGAACATGTTACCAGGTTATCTAAATACATGTATACTCCAAAAAGGAAAGAAAAGAATATACATGGGTGTTCAAATAAAAGGTAAAAATACCAAGTGTATTGGCATCTAATCAATAACCCTATAAACCCGTCGATCAGAACCTGTATATAGGAGAAATCCTCCTCAACATTATCAAGAAAGACCGACTCTGCCTCGCAAGCGTTGTCACCATCTGAAACTAAAACAGGGATTGGTTGGTGTGGCCAACACTATCCCGTAACATGGGAGTGTGTGATCAACTCAGTGAAAACTATATACAGCAAAGGTTAACATGTTATCAATTCAATCAAGCAGTAATGATAAAGCAATACAATCGAACATGTCCTAACTACTCTTATTAATGCAAGAATGATATGAAGAATGATGCATGTCCTCACCATAAACTCCCTCTTACGACATCATTTAATGATCGCCGCATGAATCACTACCACTGTGCTCTCACATTAACGTCAATGGCACATGCAGTGCGATGTCATGAATATGATTACCCAGTTCTTATTAGTCATTTTCATACAGCAGTATTGGGAAGCTAAGGCACCTCCCTTATATCATTTCCCAACATTGATCCATTCTAGGGTCGTCAGTCCTAAGAAATCTCATACGATATTATGGTTCTAGGTCGCTGCAAGGGCTGTCAGGGCTGTTGCGCGCAATCGTTGCTCCTCTCCCCCATCACCTTATCAATACAGGCCTACTTATATCCTCAAGACTGCAACAGGACTCGTCGCCCCTATGCAGTGTCAGGATAAACTCAAGGTCACTACAGAGGGCTCGTCACCAATCAATGTAGGCCGACAACAAGAATATAGTGTCCCTTACCACCATAATCTGCTCAGAGTAGGGTGCTCATTGGTCACTATGGGGAGGTTTGTGGCCCCAGCGTAGGCCGACAGCTCGACCATGGTGTCCCATACTACCATGCCTGACTCATGAGTCTTAAGGGATCTTGGTACCATGGTTAACGGGAGTTTCACTGGTAAGCTCAGTGCCTTAGATTCAAACAGTGACGACTAAACATGGTGAACAAATATCGGTCAATCAGGTTAGTTGATAAGCTCAACTAGGCCAAGCGCACGTTGAGTTGAACGACATGAAATGTCACGCCCAAAACCCAAAAATTAGATTCACATGAATCTCGATTGTCGAATCCGGTGCCGACAGCCTCCGTAGTGCCCCATTCTTGGCTCCTGACAATCAAATGCCAAATTCTTATCCTGGGATCCTACAAGAAGGATTTTCAGAATAAATTTTTTTTTGTAATGGAGCATAACCACAAGTATAACCAAGTCACAAAACAATATCACCACATATCCACTATATCAAAAACTTTAAGTACAATACGGAAAGGGAAATACAAGGTGATCAAATAGCTCCAAAAGGTCCTTATACGCACTCCTGCCTCAACGTTGTTGTTGTCCAACGCTACCTGCATACAACTGTCGTGCATAAGCTTATAAAAGCTTAGAGGGTGGTGTAAGTGTGTGTGCAAGGCAAATGCCAAGTGTACAATATCAGAGTAGTGCGAAAGTATGCGGTAAGTCTATGAATATAATCAACCATACTAAGGCTATGTAATGCAAGGCATGAATACTATCGGCCATACCAAGGCCATGCGATGTGAGATATGAATGTCATCGGCCACACCGATGCAATGCAAGGCCTACATAGCCGAATGTCATATGCAAAATGTAATCCAAGCAAGTCGGCACTCATCAAGTACATATATCAGTACAGTTCCTCTCTGAATATCACCGGGGTCTTATACACTTCGCAGTGACTGCCACCTCCCTAGCTGCACAGTCAAGCAAGCGGAATAGACCTCACTATCCGCCTAACCAGTAGTCTGTCAATACCTACTTGGCTCGTCGATAGCGGACTCATTTGTGAGCTGGTCAAACTCATCCTAGCTTATAACCCCCTCACTCAGGCGGAGAAGGCCACACCCCCTTCCAACCGACCTCGACACAGTGAGAGACGCGGCCTACTAGTATTCGGCATTGGGGCGCTCATGCATCCACTCGGTGTAGACGTTGGAGCATCTCGTGGTACCAAAAAAGTTCTGGAACTTTTACCCAAAGACATCCTAAGTGCCCACAGTGCTAGAATAAGTATTTTCGGTATCCAATACGGCCATCCACGATGTACTTGTAGAGCCACGGCCCTGATGTCGCTAGGGCATGCAGTGATCAAGTCACACATATGCGAGATGCATGAATCACACCGTCAAATCATGCAGAAATCCAATGCATACTGCGCGATCATGTGGGGCACTGTGTCTCATAATGGGTCTTATAAGTGGTCTGCCCAATGGCATATGCTATGATCAGTCACTACTCAAATTAAGCATACATATGATGTGTATGGGCATGAGTCATGGGATTTTACTAAGCATGTTATAAAGTGATGAATATTATCGAGTATGGGCCTATCAATGGGCCCTAAGAAGAGTTACAATGCGAACATTTAACCAACATTGTACATACAATGTGGACGTCAAACCATCATTGATTCCTAGGCACAGCCCGCCATATATATCATTACATGAACCATGAGAAATCACACATTGTAATGGACCCTAAGGTCATCCCGTTGGGCCACGACCCATGGGCCTTAGATACATCAAATGGGCCGAATCACATGGGCCCTACATTCATCAAATGGGCTACGTTAATGGGCCTCACCAATGAGCCTTATGTACATTGCAATGGTCCATGATCCATGGGCCTTAAATATGTCAAATGGGCTTAATCCCATAGGCCTTATATATATCAAATGGCCTTGAATCCCGTGGGCCTTATATAGATTAAATGGGTCAGATCCCATGGGCATTGTATATGTCAAATGGGCCTAAACCCATGGGCCTTATATATGCCAAATGGGCTTAATCCCATAGGCCATATATGTGTTAAATGGACTTAATCATTTGGGCCTTAGATATATACCAAGGTAGGCCTCAATGAATGGCCAAAGTTAAATCAATAAACGGCCCTATACACATGTCATGGTGGGCCCATTTGAACCATAGATCTGGCTCATTTTTAGCTCAAGCCATAAAAATAAATTTACAAAAATAAATGGATGGTTTAGATGCTACACATGCATCATGGTGGTTTCCACATAAAAGTGGATGGATTTGACTCATTCTTTAGCTCATGCCCAAAAAAAATGAGCTTTCAAGGTGGTTAAGCGGTTTGGATGCAACACATGCATCATGGTGGGTGTTACACATATGGCCCACCAATGGAATGGACGGTTTGGATATGATACAAACATCAAGAGTGGGGGGTCCACTGACCGTCCAGCAACCAAAGAAATGGTTGGACGGTATGGGGAACACATACATTGCAGTGGGCTCCACCGTCCGGGCAGACGGTGGAACTAAGGCACATACATCATTGTGGGTCCCACGTGGGGGGCCCACTATAATGTTTACTTACCATCCATCCCGTTGATAAGGTCACAGAGACCTAGGTGAGGATGAAAAATAAATTTCAGCTTGATCCAAAACTTCTGTGGACCCCAAAGAGGTTTCAATGGTAGAATTCAATCACCGCTATTTCTTGTGGTGTGGGCCACCTGAGATCTGG
Organism: Magnolia kwangsiensis; assembly: GCA_037074715.1. Classification (NCBI taxonomy): domain Eukaryota; kingdom Viridiplantae; phylum Streptophyta; class Magnoliopsida; order Magnoliales; family Magnoliaceae; genus Magnolia; species Magnolia kwangsiensis. Next base: position 60,081,953 of record CM073579.1, read on the forward strand.
ATGGGTCTAATTTTTGGAGGGTGGCCCACTGAGTTGAAGGCTCACCGTATGACTAGGTTAATGACAAATAAACATCAAGGTGGGGCCCACAGCTGGAGCCGTGGGACCTGCTCGTCTGCCCGCCAGTCGTTGGAGCGGCCAGCTTCTGACACAGAAGCAGTTGCTGCTATGTAGTTTTTTTTAAAAATTTTTTGAAACCCATTTTTCTGGGGTTTTTCTGAGGTAGGGCCCGCATTAGAAAAATCCATCCCAGCTATTGGACTCCATGGCTCGAGACCATCCAAAAGAGTCCAATATCCAATATATTTTGGCGAATAAATAAGATTAAAATGTGTCCTAACTAATTTCAATGGTAAAAATCATAGTTCTCTATGGTATGGCCCGCGTGATTATCGGATTGGCGTCATATTTTGTTTCAACGCCTAAAATGATCTGAAGAACGGAATAGACGGCATGGATTGGCTCAATGCATCAAGATGGGGCCTATATGGGTGGCCCACCCCATGAGCTTAAAAATTCAAGCTCATATTTGTGTTTTCTCCCAGTAACGTCCAGATGCTGGACGTTTTTGGGCATCACAATGTATTCAAGGTGGGCCCTATTTAGGTGGGCCACCATATGATGGATGGTGCGAGTATAATGCTTATAAGATGGGCCCCACTTTAAGACGGCTTGGTCAATACATACCTAATGGTGGGGTCCATCCAAGTGGGCCACACGGCCATTACATCACACATACACAACAAAATAAATAATGAATGAAAGAGAGGGAGAGAGAGATAGAGTGGGACACGTGTGATGGAAGGACCCCGGCACTATAGGCCCTCCATTTCAACCATTCAATCATACATCAATGGGTCTCATTGCATATGGACCTTCCAAATAAAAGATCAACGGTGGAGATCCCTCTTCATCCAAAATAAACGGTCTATATGACCTCTTTAATGCAAGAAAGTAAACATCATGATGGGGTCCATGGAGAATGGCCCCATCATGGAATGATATTGATGATCAAGATGGGTCATCGGCCACATGTTAGGGTCCCAAGTGAGATCCAAACCATTGATCGGTTGGCCTCACTTGGCCCATCTTAAAAACATGAAAAATTAGGCTATGGAGGCACCCACCGCTTAATCTTCTCAGTCCGTTGGAAAGCTACTCTTCTAGAGCTTCACTTTGATGGTGGAGATGAAAAATGGATGGCTAGGATGATGGGTCTTGGAGTGAGAAGTGGGCCACCAAAATCACTTTTCTCTCATGAAAAACCTTGGACGTGTGATGATCTCTTGGTTGCTTGGAATTATTGAGAAATGAGAGAGAGAGAGAGAGAGAGAGAGAGAGAGAGAGATGAGAAGTAAGGAGATGTGAGGTGAGTGATGGGATGATGGTTGATGGATGTGAGTGATGGGTGAGGTGATAGATTGGTTGACTTTGGGTTTGCTTGACTTGTGGAGAAAGAAAGCATGGGTGCTTTGTACTTGACATGAGAGGTGATTGATGGGATTGATTGATGTGATTGATTTGACACTTTGTAGAGATTCTCTTCGGATTTCAAACGCATGACGTTTTCTCAAAATAAACGCTGGCTCACATCTCTTAGTCAGGGTATCGAATCGGTACATGAGTCGCGGCGTTGGAACCGCGGAGACTGTGCGGTCGCAATGATACAAGTCTCGGATTAAAATGACTCAAATATATAGGATACGTCTTACGGTCGTGCGCAACGTCGACTATAGGTCACGGATTGCAGGAATTTGACGAAAAGGATCGCGGAAAGTGACAGAACAGTACGGATTAGGATACGGCTCTTACATGGAATGCATAAGCACTCCGTGTGGCCTAACCATTGTCGAACACCCCAAGCACGACTCAGATTCATTAAACTCATCCTAAGTGGTGAAAATGACCTCAACCACTATTTACAGAATAATTACCGATTACCTGGACTATAGCACAGCCCCAATCACATACAAATTCCATAACAGGCATATGAGGCATATCCTACAATCATGTGGACATTCATGAAGTATAACTTAAATGTAAATACAGTACATGGAGGAAATCATATACACCTTTAACATGATTCATCTAAGTTAATCAATTCATGGAGGGAATCATATACACAGTTAATACAAATAATCTAAGTTGCACAATGCATGGAGGAAATCATATACTTAAGTATTGTAATTGAGATTCATATCAACAACCTTAGCTATCACATTTTTATTATCTACTAACTCACTTAGGCAATTATACAAACACTTAGATTACACATTATATCATACATATTTTGCATTAATTAGCATACGTACTAGGTGTAACGCCCGTGAAAAATCCATACTTGGGATCGAGTACCAACTCGACCAGAAATTTGTGTAGAATTCATTCCTTTAGAAAATATGACTAGGTTAGCTAGTGCAACATTAGAATAGCTGGGAAATGGTCCCTGATCACTTTAAATACGTTTTACAAGGCACAAAGTGAGTGGAACCAAGGGTGCTATAATGCTCTAAAGCCTCGGATCAAACTCTAAACCGGTTTGTTCTCGGGACCTCCTTGAAACTTTGTATTGGATCTAGACCGCGCGTCGTAAGTCAGATACCTACCATCTTAGACCGTTATGACCACTTAGCTGGGCTTGGCAATCGTTTCGAAAATCAAGTCCAACTGACGTTCAGAGGCTATTTCATTGAGCCTGGAGTGAAGAGAGTGAGAATAGGGTTAGAATTGGAATTTGAAATTCAAATCTAGCACACAAATTTGACGCATCAGTATTAAGCGTTCTGACCGTCAGAATACAGCCAAATTACACCCTTGGATCAGGAAAAATTTCTATTACATATCACGAGACTTATAGGCCTGATCTTGGTGCAGTGACCGTTAAACTGAAACTGGACCGCCACGTGCGATCTGGGAACCCTACCAGTCCGAAAACTGGATGTGTGCTAGATCCAGTATGCATGAGCTTAAGTCCGACCGCATTTGGCTAGGGGACCATCAGAAATGCTCTTTTAGACCGAAACGGCCCCGATTTGGTTAGGCACCAAGTAAACATTGTACCCAAGCCTATTTTGGGCATGTTTTAGGCTATAAAAGGGGTTGAAACCTTCACTCCTCTCTCCCATCCGAATTTGAGAGAAACCCTAACCTGGGAGAGAGAAAAAGGTGAGAGATTGTGAGAGAGTGGGAGAGTTCTTCCTGCCACTTGTGCTACGTGTTGCACGTGCTCAAGCAACACACCTCTACCGTTTTCCCGGCGATTTCACCGCGATTCTAGGTAAGCAAATACCCCAAATAGTTGCTGATTTGAGTTTCCTTTGTTTCCATAGCGATGTAGCTTATGGATCTCGTGTATTAGGTTCCTTATTCGCCGTAGACGAAGCGTATACGCTCCGTTTCAATTCACGAGTCTACAAGACATAAGGTGAGGATTTTAGACGCATTGATTGATGGTTCCCAATGCTTTCAATGTCGTTTAATAGTAGATTCTTGACGGTATCGCCGTTTGACATGTACAAAATGCTCTCCGTTTCCCGTTTCGTAAATTAACGAAGAATATGAGATTTAGGGCATTTTAGTCATTTGTAGGAAGTACTGTTTACACTCATATTTTGCTGATGTAATTGACATGGTTTGTTGTCACATTAGGAAGTTAGGAATACGTGCATAATTAGTTTGGCGAAGAGATTTGCCTAATTGCATACTTCGGGTCGACATGCTATATGTAGACTTAAGTGTGTAGTGTATGTGTTTGTATAAATGATTGTATTAGTATGTATTGAACTAAATGATGTTATGAATTAGTTTGAGATGGATTTCTCAATTAATATGCTGACCTAAATGATTTTCTACATGTTGACTAAATGCATGATTTCATTACGTGCATGGAATATATGTGCTTGAAGATTTGCTTAAGTTGAATGTTATAACATGTGTTAACATGCTCATATGATTGTATTTCAATTCCAATACTTTTACATATATTGCTGATGTGATTCCATAAGTGTTTGGGACTAGACTTAGTCCAGGCAGTCGGTAACCGAGCGAATTCTTGGCTGACTGGTCATAGCCACGAACGACGCATCGATGAACGCGATTCATGTTTAGAGTTGGCGGCAGTGGTTAGGCCACGCGAAGTGTTTTACGCACTTCATATCGTTCGACTTGAGATGCGATCGCGCTAGTCGAGCCCGTCAAGCAACCCGACTGACCGATGTATGTTCACCTTGTATGAGTCATAACTGCTTGAACCTAGGGTACTGAACTTACCACTGTAAACCCTGTTAACCATGGTACCTTGATCCACGAAGACTCATGAGCCGGGCATGGTGGTATGGGACACCGTGGTCAAGCTGTCGGCCTACGCTGGGGCCACAAACCTCCCCGTAGTGACTAGTGAGCACCTAGACTTGTGAGCAGATTATGGTGGTATGGGACACTATATTCTAGCTGTCGGCCTATACTGATCAGGCGACGAGTCCTTTGTAGTGACCGCGAGTGTATTCTGAGTCCACGGGAGGCGACGACCCTTCCGTTGCAGTAGAGTACAGTAGGCCTGTATTGATAAGGTGATGGGGGAGCGGTGCAACGAGTGCGAGCAACAGCCCTGGCAGCCCTTGCAGTGACCTACGAAATATACATCGTATGAGACTACTAGGAGTGACGACCCTAGACAGGATCTGTGTTGGGATTGATACAAGGGAAGTACCTTAGTTTCCCAATCCTGCTGTTTGAATGGACTAATAACAACTTGGAAATCATATCACCATAGCATTGCATGTGCTTGGAAGATGTGGAGCACTCTAAGGAGTGTGGCATGCCGCGGTCGTAAGATGTTGCCGTATGAGGGAGATCATCGGTGAGGGCATACATCATGTCATGTCATCTTGCATTAACAACAGTATTAGGATTGTCTGATTTACTGCTTTACTATTATCGCATGATTGAATTGTGAACATGCTAATCTTTGCTCTATGATTCCACTGAGTTGATCACTCACTCCCACGTTACGGGATGGTATTTGCAACACCCACCAGACCCTGTTGTAGATGCAGGTGAGGCTGAGATCCAGGAGGTGGAGCCAGACTTTGACGAGGACCAGGACGAGTTCTCGTACATGCAGTATCACGATGGCTTCGCCTAGGCGACCTGGATCGATGGGATTTCAGTGGGACCATTTTGGATATTTATTTTGTTCACGTATATTATATGAGACTCAGAGATGTAGTCATACTTTGGAGACAGATGAGATTTACTTTGTTTTTCCATATAGTGATATATATATTGTTTAGTCTTCCGCTTGCTTTTATCACTGGATCTGAAGTATGAATTGTAGTTTTGGTATACTTTTACACATGTGAATGCTTTAAATCAGACAACATTGAATCATAATCATTTTTGTTGCATAAGTGACGGTCTGGAACTCGGGAGTTGAGTTTATACATGACCCCCGATTTTCAGGGTGTTACAATAGGACAAATCCTTTCGTCAAAGGGTAGTCGCCCATACAACAATCATATATCCACAACAAATTGTCATGGCAAGCACGAATACAAAGTCTATACTCATTAAGTCATTTTCACATACACTTAGGCTACACATACTAAATACGTATCATATGTTGGCATATCATGTCTTTGGACTAAACCTTTAGCCCAGGAGTTGTTACACATACATTTAGCATACGTAGACGACAGTTAATCATGGCAAACTCAAATTCATATTTTATACGGATACGGTATTTTCTACAAATATGAGGAATACAGTATATTCAACATAATTAACGTATAGCTGAAAATCAAAACGGACAACACTTTATGCATGTGAAATAGCATCCTAGGCAAGAATAAATCATTACTTAACATTGAAAGTCTTGGAAACCATAACCTAAACGCATATAGTCCGCACCTTAAACCGAAAAATGCGTATAAGATGTGATTCAGACGATAAGTCTTCGTCAACAGTGGATACGCTACCTATGGTAAGAAACAGGTTAGCTAGAACATCATTGGAACTATCCTAGGCTTCAAAACAGGTTAGGGTTAGCTTCACATACCCAAGAACGGAGTCAGAAACATCGTAATAGCGATACAGTAGAGGTGTTGAAGCACGTGGAGTGGCAGGGTAGAATCCCTGGGAGAAACTTCAACTCTCTCTCACTTTCTCTCTCTTTTCTCTCTTCTCTCTCCTAGGGTTTTTCCCAAATTCGTATGAGAGGAGAGAGTGAGGGCTTAAGGCCTTTTTATAAGCCCAAAAAAGATGGAAATAGACTTGGGGCCAAGGTATACTTAAGTTATAACCAAATCGGGTCTGTTCCGATCCAACGGAGCACTTCTGGAGGTCTTGTTACTAAATGGGATCGGACTTAAGCTCTCTAATATTGAATCTTTAGTTAGCTAAGTTTTTAGTCTGATCGGGTTTTTAGATCGTCCGTGGTGAACCTGTTTCAATTCAATGGTCACCGAACTTCGATTAAGGCCACAACTACTAGGACATGTAAGGGCAAATTTTCCTGATCCGAGGGTGAAATTTAGTCAAATTCTGATGGTCAGAATGCTTAAAAATAACGTGCAAATGAAACGTTCCAGATTTCTTAAATTTATATTTAATTTCTAAATAAATTCACTTTTCTCACACTCTTCACTCCGGACTCAAGGAAACAGTCCCACGACATCGTTTGGACTTGATTTTCAAAATGATAGTCAAGACCAACTAGGAGGTCATAATGGTCTAAGTTCATCACTATCGGAGTTTCGACGTGCGGTCTAGATCCAATACGAAGTTTTAAAGTGCTCCCGAGAGCAAACGGGAATAGAGATTGATCGTAGGTTTCTAAATAACATAGTGTTAGCAGTCCTAATCATTTTGGATTTTATAGTTCATATTAAAAGTGGTTTATGTTAATTCTACTGAGTATTCAGTTTGGTACTTAACCAAATTCTAGCCTAATTATGGCAGAATACGGTCCTAGGGCCATTTTATGCCCCATTTTGGGCACTTCTAGTTATCATATTATTTTAATTATTTTTTTAGTGGTTTATCATCAAGTTTACCCTGTCTCCACAAAATTTCATAAGATTTCTAGTTGTATAAAAATTCTAAAAATTCCAGAAGTAGCAGCTGTCGAACAAGTGATTTTTGGACAATTGTCACAATGACCTACTTTAAACTATATTAAATATTTTCTTATATTTTTCACATATTTTTATATAAACATAGACTCATTTAGCTTCAATCTGGTTTTTGAATCACCTAAATCAGAGTTATAATTAAGGAGATATAATTTTTTTAACATTTGATAAAATGTGAAGAAAAACATGCAAAACCGGACTACCAGACCACTGTACGGACGAGGTCGGCGAGGCCCTCGTCGGTCACTGACCTTTTTGGCAAGGGATCACCCCAGGGGCGATGTCCTCACCCCCTGGTGATGCTGGAAACATGTGGAACCCACCTTAGATCCCCCCGAATTGAGTCGTTTAGGCTCACAAGTCCGTTGAGGCGTTTATCGAGTCTCATTTACAAACCGGAATGAGTTACGCGATATTCAATATATATTTTTGGGGTAGAAGAAGTAATCCATCCAAATAACCTATCTACATCATGAGATTCTAAGAATTCAATAGTCAAAATCCTAGTTTATGCATGTACGTACCATTTACGGTAAGTTTTAGTTTAAGTATAGTTCTTCACCTTTTAAACTTTAGGATTGTGTCTAATATGAAAGTACTTAGAGAAATTTGAAGAATGAGGAGGTGAAAGGTGAGATTTTGAAGAAAATGGGTTGAAAAATGATTTCTAGACTTTAGGATTGATCTTTGAGAGTGATATGGTTGACCCATTGCCTAAGGACGTCTAACTCCAGGTTGGCAAAAATTTGGGGTGTTACACTACTACGTGGCTTTGAGAAACGGTCAGGAGGTGAAAGGTCGCTAGAAGGAGGTGAAGACAAAAGAAATCTCACCCGCGCAATGTTCATAACCTCAATTTCTCAATACTATCGAGGTATGTTCAATGATATCGAAGATGGGTCTTCGATATCATTAAATATGTTCGATATGATCGAGCAATTGTCCAGATAGGTTGGTCACTTTAGGAAGATGTTTGATATCATCGAGTAGTATGTTCAATGACATCGAGTATCCTTCAATGTTATCAAAGTAGTTCAGACATAGACTTTACCTATTTTAGCTTGAATTGATCATTTTAACTAATGTACATGAATATTTATAAGGTCATTTGTATTTTGTACGTCTAAAAAAAAAATAAAAAATGGTGAGGCTATATATCCTCAGATGATATCTTTAGAACAAATGAACCATTAATCATTCTTTGGAGAAGGTTGATCTATAGATTATAAGCATTGTTGGTGCACAAAAAAATGTATGAAGTTTCCATTATGTGATAAAGAAGGGATTTTGAGAGATGAGGAAATATCAGAGACAAGGAAGAAAGAAGAAAGAAGGATAAAAGAGAAAAGAAACTAGAAGAAGAAGTATGAAGAAAACATGAAGAAAATGGAAGAAATCATGACCTTTGTGCAGACCTACGCAAAGGGTAGTGTTTGCGTGGGTTTACGTAAACACCCTTATGGGTTGCCTGCACCAACACAAAGGGAGTAATGGGAAGATGCTTTGGATGGCTAAGATTTGATGAAAGGTGGGCCCCATGGCATAAAGATCGAGGGTTCCCAAGTGTGAAGGTTTATAAATACCTCACTCCCCCTCTCATTTGCACACGCTAAAGATTTCAAGAAAGATCAGAGCTTTGGGGAAGAAAAGGTGTTTGGAAGGTATTTAGGAGGAGGAAAGGAGAAGTAGGTTGTGTTAGCCCGCGCAACTAGTAGAGCAATTGTGTGGACCCGCGTAAACACTACTGTTTGTGCAGGTATTAATGAACGGGCTGAAATGCTGCTGAAATCTATCGTAATGTGATCTTCTTCAATTCCAGGGTTTCTTCAGAAGGAAGACATGAGATCATTATATTCATCTTAATGAGATGACTGAATCGTAAGCCAAAATGCTACCGAATTGGATATTCAGATTTGATATTCAAACTCTTTCAATTCTTCTGAATATTTTATCTTAGAATCAAGGAAAATCAAAGGATGTAAATGAACTCAGTATGAATAAATATGATGATTGCTCCCCATGCACTCTCTCTGTTGTGATTGAATAAGATAATTTCCTAAACCAAATGCTTTTGTTTCTTGTCAAAACAAAATGACAATTCTGCTGGGGATTCTATCTTATTTAAGATTAACATTGAGAAGGTTACAGGAACTTTTATTATAGTTTGGCATCGAAAGATGCCAAAATGGCGACTCTCAACGGGAACATCCTCCCCTTTATCTCTAAGATAGAATGTTTTATCATTAGGGTACTAATTGCGATTTTATATTTCAACTAAAGGTAAGAAGATAAAACTGCGAGTTACAATTGATGGCATACCTAAACAAAGAAGAAAGTACCAAAGAAAGCAAAATCCGATGTGATCAACAAGACGAGGTAGGATGGAGGATAGTAACATCTAAAAGATGAAAAGTTTGATCTACCTCCACAAGAAGCATCATCCCGCCAAGTACAGGGTTGATTATGCAAAGTGTCGTGAGATGCAGTCCTATCTCGGTCATGCAATCATCTCATTTGAGAAAAATAGAAAGGCCCGTCACTCCAAAAGGTCTTCCAATACCGTCAACTATAACCATAAAGACATCTTCCACAGAATCATTATAAGTTTAAAAAAATAAAGGGAAACCCATTGCAACTAGTGAATTTTGCTCACATACCTCTTGTAAAAGATTTCAAGTAAACTCATGCATTAAAAATGCCACGATCTGAGTCAGTTAGTCCTTCGAAGTGATAGTATACTGGTTTCGAATCAAACAATAGTTCATCCTCTTCAACAACATCAACAATGTAGCACTCGCTTCCTCCTTCAATATCAAGACGATCGAAGAATAAGAAAATAAAAGTTTTATTGGCAGATGTCAATCAGCCTAACCAGCCTTCACTAGATAAGCAGGTAGTTGAAGGAGTCCCTAATTTTCCAATAGTGACTATTGTGAACAACATCAAACCACAAGTAGAAACGCCACAACCGCAAGTGGTTAGATTTCAAGAACGACGCCTAATGTTACTCAGAACATAATGCAAGAAAAAATCCAACAGATGGTCATTGAAACCATTCATCTAGAGAAGAAGCACGGTCAGAATAAAAAATTTCAATACCAGACACCGTATCCTTGTGAAATGGAATAAATGTCATTTCTCGCTGATTTCAAACATCCAAACTTTCAGAAATTTAATTGGAACAGATCACCAGAAGAGCATATGATATATTTCATAACAAAGATGAGAAATTTCTCTAAAGTTCCTCAATATTATCTATGATTATTCGAATCTTCTTTGATAGGAAGAGCTTTCAGATGGTATTCAAGTTTAATCTTAGGATCTATTCATACTTAGGAACAGATGCAGGATGCTTTTATGTCAAATTTTCTCTTCTGACAGAGAAGTTAGTTTAACCGAACTGGCTTATATTCGCCACGAAGAAAATGAACCAGTTAAAGAATTCATCAATCGATGGAAGGACTTTGGGGCATCATGTCAACATCTTCTGTAGGAATCTGAACAAGTAAAACTATGTTTAAAAGGCATGAGACCAAAACTGGCATGCAACCTAATTAGTAAAGATTGGAAAACCTTTCGTGATCTTGCTACAAAGACTTATACTCTTGAAAAGATGATTGGAAGAGTGTTTGCTTTTCAGCCAACATCAGCCAATATCACTCGAAAAAAAAAAAGAAAATAAAGAAGATTATCAGGATGTTGAAAGAGATAGCGATGAATAAGATAAAAATGGTCATGCGGTTATAATGATATATAAAAGGTCCAGGAAAAATAAAGACCATATGAAGTATTCGTTCGCAAGAAAGGACATAATTCCTATGCTGAAACAATTGTTGGCTATAAAGAGTATTGAATAACCTCGGCTAAGACACCTCGAAGTAATTAAAAATACAAGAGGAATGGATTATTGTCATTATCACCATACATTTGGACATCATAAGAAAATTGTAATGCCCTTAGGAAAAAGCTACAAAAAATGGTTGATAAGGGAGAACTTGTGATGGAAGAATATGACAAAAAAAGAAGAATGACGATTCCAAAACATCGATAATTTTTTGAGAAAGGGAACGGGATTTTAGTGTAGTATGGTTCATCGTGCCTATGCACAAGAAGAAAAGAAGAAGAGCTATGTAACAGCACAATAAGACAATTAATCGTAATACAGAGTGATCTTTGGTCATATATTTTCACGATTTTTTTATCTCTCAGTAAAGCAAAAATGAAGAATGATGATGAGTCAAAGAAATACAATTTCTAAAATTCATCCATATACTTTTAAGTAGTGAGACGAAATTCTCAATCTACCTAATCCCAAAGGAGGTAATTATTGATTCCTTGAAATGATAATTATCGATATCAATTTTTGCAGGTCAAAATTAGGGCAAGAATTATTACCATAATTAAATTATTATATATTAAAAATCAAGCCCAGGATTATTATTGCAATTGGATTATTGCTACAACCGATAAAGTGGCTCCAAAACTATATATATTCTGAAAAGGAGGCCAAAACTATATATATTTTGAAAAGGAGGCCATTGCAAGATCATTTCTGGCCATCTATTTATAAAAATTTATGAAGTAACAATTATATCCAGATTATCGGCAATTATCAGGCTTACAATCCCAATCAAGACATAAAGGGATTTAATATTCAAGAAAGGCAATATACTGCGGTTTATTGAAGGACTTATCGGACCATGGATCAGAATAAATAAGACATCAGAATGCTTGTAGATATTTACCCTATCAAAATTATTGTTCTTGAAAGATAAAGAAGTTTTGATTATAAAGATTCTCAGAGAAAATCTTATCCAATCAAAAGGGGGCAGATCAGGTAACAATTATACAATAGCTGTAATAAGTATACTATCGCTTAAAACCCTATCAAAATCACAAAATCTATATACTATCTTCAGCAAGCAATGATTATTGGCAACAAGGCATCACTGATTATTAAGATGGTCATTACTGATATTGCTGATGATTACTAATTATGAGATATTTGAAAGATCCATGTAAAAGCTCCAAAAGATTCGATCATTGATAAAAGCAAAATCGCGATTAAAAAATATTAAGATAATATACTATTATCGAGCAAAGTCACGAGAGCAAAGCGATCTTGATAAAGTCGCCGAGCTGATATATTTCTCTATTATCATCATAATTTATATATGGCAGCAATGAGCGCCTGAGCAGGTCTATATACAAAGCTTTAATGACTTAAAAAGTCTAAAATTGGCGGTAATCTATAATTGCTCTTTGAGTCCAGCCCGAAATTGATGGTAATCTATAATTGCTCTTTGAGTCTAGCCCGAAATTGATGGTAATCTATAATTGCTCTTGGAGCCTAGCCTAAAATTGGCGGTAATCTATAATTGCTCTTTGAGCCCATTCAAAGTTATGTCAAGTCAAAGTTAAGTCTAGTAAAAGTCAAAGTCCAGTCTGAGTCCAGTCAAGTCGAGTTAAGTTAAGTCGTGACCAGTCAAGTATGCTTGGTCAAAGTCATAATATCTTCAATTTTTAAGTCAAGTAAAAGTCAAAGTCCAGTCTAAGTCCAGTCAAGTCGCGTTAAGTTAAGTCGTGACCAGTCAAGTATGCTTGGTCAAAGTTATAATATCTTCAATTTTTAATGAGCTTAAACTGTGTGTGTAGTATTAAAGTGCTACTGATGCATATGTTAGCTCATCTTATTCAAAGCTCAAAGCATGCAATTGCTTGATATGATAAGATAAATCATGAAAATCTCAAACATTGATTAAAAAAATAAATAGAAATGCATTTTTCTTGAATTGAGTTTAAATTACAGCAATAGCAAGTTTGTTCTAAATGCTTGCTACTTTTTATTCAAGAGTTAAATTCTTCAAGATCGACTACGAGTCTTCAATTATAATATGTTTATCCTTCTGAAGAGGACGACAATGACAAGGGAGAGTTATCTCATAAAATCTACAAGAAAGGAGGAGGATAGAATTATGAAGAATCATCATTCTCTTCTTGAAAATCCAGAGACTAAGGTGTATTCTTCAAAGGAGTGCCAAATGCTATCCATTCTTTGATCAGCAAGTTTCATTTCATAAATATTATCTTCTGAAGAAATTTTTATGCAAAAGCTGGTCTGGAGAGGGGGCATGATATTTTTCTGTTAAGTAATCTATACCTTGGTCTCTCTGATAATTTCTTATGCACGGTGGAGGAATCAATATGATACGATCAACTCGAAACGGTCTAAGGAAAACACACTCCTAGCCAGCCTATGAAGAAATGTGGAGTACAAAGTAGAAAAGACTTAGTGGTTGAACCTTTAAAGCTGAAAATGACATCTCCGAAAGTATGATATAATAAGCAAAGAATGCAACAAATACAATGCAAAGCATGCCGACAAGGACAAAGATGGAATGACTAAATCATTATCATATTGCAAATACTACAATCATTCTAAAAGCTTTCAATATGTTTCGAAATTATCAATACTTCATTGAAAAATTATGATATCTCAATATATGAATTTCGATTAATTTGGCAAGAAAGATTACCATTCAAAATCCTGAATTATGCAACTATGAATAAAGGAGTTGATCAAAGAAACTATTGCAGCAAGAGTAACATTTCACAAGCCACGGAGTTCAAAGAAAGAGTCGTTGAAGTTGATTAAAGAGATCGTTATAACAGGAGTAGCATTGAAGGACAATTCCCTGTTCAAGTTACTCAAAGATGAAGTCGTTGTAGCATTTACAACGACAAGTTTCGGTGAAGAGAAAAGAATTGTATAAACAAAGGGAGTCAAAATTGTCAAGTATCATTGTGACCCTGTTCATGGAAAGATGTTCTGTTTGATTCACCACTATGAAGACTGATTGCTTTTATTGTTGCATTATCTTCCGTATTGAAAAATTCACTCGATACTTCTGACTGGGGGCATTCAATCTTCCGATCGAGCGCAATCATCCAGTCTTCCATTTGAGTGCAATCATTCAGTCTTCCGTTCGAGTGCGATCATTCAATCTTCCATTCGAGTGCGATTATTCAGTCTTCCGTTCAAGCATGATCATCCAGACATCCTTCAGTGGCAATTCCTTCGACAGTGATTCATTCGATAGCAATCTATTTGAACATAATCCTTCGTCTAAGCTCGACTATTGAAGTTCTCCGTTCAAGCGATCCTTCTCCAATAAGTAATCAGCTCTACATTCATGAAGAGTCCTTTACCATGAAAGGATTTTTGATACAGAAGAAGATCGATCCTCCTTTTGATTTCATAAATCAAACAAAGAAGGATCGAGGGGGCATCTATTGATGCACAAAAAATGTATAAAGTTTTCATCATGTGATAAAGAAGGGATTTTGAGAGATGCGGAAATATCAGAGATAAGGAAAAAAGAAGAAATAAAGATAGAAGAGAAAAGAAACTAAAAGAAGAAGTACAAAGAAAATATGAAGATAATGGAAGAAATCATGACCTTTATGTAGACCCGCACAAAGAGTAGTGTTTGCGTAAGTCAGCGCAAACACCCTTATAGGTTGCGTGCTCCGGCACAAAGAGAGTAAGGGGAAGATGGTTTAGATGGCTGGGATCTAATGAAAAGTGGGCTCCATGGCACAGAGATCGAGGGTTCGCACGTGTGGAGGCCTATAAATACTCCTCTCCCCCTCTCATTTGCACACACTGAAGATTTCTACGAAGATTAGAGCTCCGGGGAAGAAGAGGAGTTTAGAAGGTATTCAAGAGGAGAAAAGGAGAAGTAGGTTGCATTGGCCCACGCAACTAGTAGTGTAGTTACGCAGACCTGTGCAAACACTACTGTTTGCGTAGGTATAAATGAACGGGCTGAAATGCTACTGAAATGTATCGCAATGTTGTCTTTTCTTCAGTTCCAGGGTTTCTCTGGAAGGAAGAATTGAGATCATAATATTCCTCTCAAAGAGATGACCGAATCACAAGTCGAAATGCTGCCGAATTGGATATTCAAATTTAAGATTCAAACTCTTTCAATTCGTCTAAATATTTTGTCTTAGAATCAAGGAAAATCAAAGGATGTAAATGAACTCAGTATGAATAAATATGATGATTGTTCCCCATGCTCTCTTTTTGTTATCATTGAAGAAGATAATTCCCCAAACCAAATGCTTTTATTTCTTGTTGAAACAAAAATTAATGTGTAGATAAACCTTCTTTGGTTCAAAATAAGTATCATAACATACATAATATTTTTCAGAATCATTTCAAAAATTATGCATGATATCTAATTTATATGGAGATGTTTATCATGAAGGCATTTTTACTGAAATGTATTATTCTCAAACTCCATATATAATGAAATCATTAGTCAAGAGATAGATTGAAAATTGATTTGAAGAAGAATATCATTACATATCCATGTCTTTTAATGTTAATCAATTCTATATGGCAATGATTTACTTCTTGACCATTGTTATTAATCAATCCTCAGACATTTCTATGGCTCGCTTATAATTTCAACGTCTCCCTTATAAAGTACCTAACCCATTACAACAAGTATCAAGATATGGGTTAGGGTAATATATTGTTTTACTTGGAGTGAATGTTGCAGGTGCCTAAATCAATCACTTCATTTTAGGGCACTTGTATTTGTTGTGTGTTACCCATTTGGTAACAAACCTTTTTGAGCCAGAGGAATGTTTCTTAGGGCGACTTCCAGATGATTTGGATGTATCTTTCAGATTTGTCTTAGAAGTAGCATGAGGATTTTTGAATATAGGACATTCCCATTTGTAGTGTCCTATCTTTCCACAATAATGGCATGACAATTCAACTTGATTTTTCTAGTTGAATTTGTCATTTTTGTTGAGGTAGAAGAAGAATCTGATTCATATCAGAGGTCTGTCATATTTTTGGAGTTTCTACCCATGCCTAGGAGTTTTTCAAACTTTTCATTACTTTAAGTGAATTTTCATATTAGTTCTGCTGTACAATAAAAAAATTTTACTTCTATTTTTAACTTTTTAATTTTTCATCTTTCAATTCTAGAAGTTCAATTTTCTTGATCAAATTATCAAAGGTCATACTTCTATTAGTAGATCCTCCCCCATTTTTAATTTTCTAAAGATCAAGTTCATCTTCCTCATCTAGTTTTTTGGGAATGATTGTAGTGGTGGAGGCCATGAGTATCGATAATGAGTTTTTGTCTCCATCACTTTCTAACTCACTTGAATCTGAATTTGAGTCGTCAGTATCATCCTAAGTAGCTGTCATAGTGTAAGACCCGACCCTAGTGCATGTGTGTGTATGAGTGTGCATTTTGTTTCTCTTATTTTTGCAGTCCTACCGGTCGAATCCTGGTGACCCGCGACTCTAGGATAGTGTTTGTTGTCATCCTTAAGTTTGGTCATGTAAACCCGACTCGGATTGAGCCGAAACCTATGTCATCTTGTTCGCATCATTGTTGCGGTTTCGACGCTATGTCTTGTGCATCCGACGTGTGGATCATAAGTTATGTACATCTCGTTTCTACCTTTGATCTTAATCATGCGGACCACCTAGTGTGAAGAACACATTTTTCAAGGTGGTCACCCTCTTTTGTGTAAATTCCAACAAACACCACCCATACACTGCCAAACTCTCATATCCTGCACCACCCACTACCCATACACTACCCATCCCTACTCCTAGCCTAGCAACATAGTTTATATCACCATAAGCTATGATGATTTTTCTCTTATAAAGGAGAGAGAGTGATGATTGCACTCCTACAACCTCTCTCTCTCTCTCTCTCTCTCTCTCTCTCTCTCTCTCTCTCTCTCTCTCTCTTTCCCTCTCATTTCTCCATTTCCTATTCTCTTTCTTTCCCTTGTAAGAGGTGGGACGTCCACATCTTCTTCCATTTTTCAACCCCTTCTCCTCCTTTTTCCTCTCAATCCCTCCATTGAAAACCCATCTCACCCATTGATCTTACTTCCTTTAGAGCTTAGGAGCTAGCCCTTGAAGTTTGGAGGAAGATCTTGAAGGTGGGAGATGTATATGGAGCATCTCCCTTATTTTCTTTTTGTATTTCCTTTTTAGAACATTTACTAATATGTAGGACCCACCAATCAATGGTGGAGGTCCTGCATCACTCCATGATGAGAGGCCAAAGGCCTATTTCATGCATGCACATTTCCATGGTGGGCCATTCTCCATGGACCCACCATGATGGATTCCTTTGATCTAAGATTTTTTTTGGTCATCTAGACCATTGTATGCATGTTAGGGATAACATCAGCAACTTCTTTGGATTCTAAGATCACATGCATGCATGATATATGAAGGATATATGTGTGATTGTAATGGTGGAGGATTCATAGTACCGGAATCCTCCCCTGTGACTATTGATCTCCCTCCCTCTCTCTCTCTTTCTCTCTATTTCTTTCCTCTATTTTTCTCCTGATGATTGGTGGCCCACTAATGTGTCACAAATGTCCCAGACCCTTAGATTTTTGGGACGTCCAGGCCCACTAGGTTGGACGTCCCTATGCATGTTACATGCATCAGTTGGATGACCTCAAATGCTCGTTTTTCTTAGAGATATTTGATTGGGTATGGGTCTGAAAATTTTTGTGGTCCATCTAGGTGGACCCTCTTATATTATTTAAGCATTAATCCCCTTGGATATTTTTTTATGGGCTGAAAATGGACAACATATGTTACTGTCCAAATTTCAGACCCATTGGATGTATGATTTTGGACCTGATTTTGGGACTGTTTGGAGGACTATTCATACCCATCAAATATACTTTTCTAAAATTTGGGGATCTCATATTGATGTCTCCAAAAATTTAGCCCCTTGTGACCTTGATTGTGGTCCCAAAGGTGTGGTCCAAGTGTGGTGGACATTGCTGGATTTTCTGCTATAAATTTCAGCAACATTACAGTCTGAAAAACTTAAAATGTAAAATAGTTTTAAAATAGGTGGGCCACTTTGGTGAACTCTACCTTATACTATACATATGTGGGGATGTTAAAATAAATTTCTCTCAATTTTTGGAGACCTTTGGCCTACCCCATTGGGTGCTCAAAATAGGGTCAGCCATAGTTTCTACTCTAACCAGATTTTTTTGTAAAGACAATTTTCTTTTAATTCAAATAAATATTTTTATAATTTTAAAAAATCTAAAATTTTGTAAGGAAATGGCCCACCCATGATAGGACCTACCTACCGAATTTTGGGGCCAACAGACCCCTGAGTAGCCTTTGACGAGGGCTAGACCGGCCCACCAAGCTGGACGCCCAAGGCTAGGATGTCCATTATGGGTTGGTCGTCCACCCTTCACATGACCCACCTTAATGTGTTTTATATCTCCATCGTCCCTCCATAGTGTGGTCCACATGGGACGTGGCCCACCTCCCTATGGGACGTCCTCATGTGGGGCCCACTTTGATGTATTTTAGGGGCTGCCAACCAGGCCCCCTTGACCATCCACCCGATGCCCAGGCTCATTGGGCCGCTACTAGACGTCTAATCCAGCAGCATAGCCCACCTGATCTATGTGTTTTATGTACTCCATTTATCTAGTGGGGCCCACAGTGATATGTGTGGGTCACTAGGGAAGTATAATTTTATAGATTGATTTTATTGTTGGACTCTAACAAGCCTAGAAAACGGGTAGGTTGGAATTCCAGCAATAAGCCCAAACTGGCTACCCTTAATGGCATGTTTTGGGGCAGCATAGCCCACCAGATTTAAGAATGTTTATGCACATAATCTTGTCATTTCTTGATGTGCCTTTGGGCTTACTTAGTGCACTCTTGAGGCCCACCCCAGTTGGGTTTTTATTGGATCAATGTTCATAGCTATTTGTTGGATTTTCTAGGCCCATTTGTCCTGAAACTTTCTAGAGAGGCCCCTTGACCTTTGGACCTATATTTATTATTTATTGTGATAGGTTTGTGGGATATAATATATAAGTATTTGGGCCCTTGGTTGCCCATTAAGATGACTATTGTACTTGGGCCAAGTTGTGAGGCTTAACTCACTTAATATAAGGATTTCCCTCATGGTTAGGTTATTGGGCAGCCCATTAGGCCCACCACAATGTGTGGGTTTATGACTTTTATGGTTGGGCCCAAACCTTGCCTAAGGGCTCACCATATTGTCTATGTGTTGGGCTTGGTGTATAGCCCACTAAGCCATGGATTGTTTAGGCCTTGGGCCTTGTTTCTTATTCGAGTAGTGGCGGGCTACCTTTTGGGACTCAGTTGAGGTTAGATGTCCTCCTTAATGACCCTAAGGTAGGCTCATCGGTTGCTATGAGTGGTTTAGGGCCCACTATAGACCCTCGTTAGGACCGCTTATCCCTTTAAGCTTATATATTATCTTCCTTAGCTTTGTGGGCTATCCCAAAGTATTGGGGCCCCACTAGAGGATTGTTTCTTAGATTAATTGTCTAAGTACGTAGACTTGATACCCTCCTTGGGAAGAAGAAGTATGTTCTAAGTCATTATCATCTTATTACGCACCCTCATGACCCATATGCATCATGGTGTGATTGGATTGCATTATGTGTGGTCATTGATTTGATATGATAGAGGGATAGAGTTTCCCTCTTGTGCACATTGAGTGCTTGGAGTTGGTGCATGATTGGTATGCGTGATTCATGCATTTGGCATCACATCTCATGGATATTATTGTCCTTGCTTCATCAAGGCCTTGCCTTCACAAGGGTATTCGTGGATGGTTGTATGTAGACACCGAAAATATATCATTTAAGTATTTAGGGTGTATAGGATATCCCTAGGTGAAAGCTCCTAAACCTTCAAGGTACCTATAGGACGCCTCAATGTCGTGACCGAGTGAAAATTTTGAGCGCCCAAGTGCCTTACACTGTTAGGCCACGTCTCCCACTGTCGTGTAGTTGGTTGAGATGAGATGTGGCCTTATCCACCTGAGTGAGTGGGCATTACTAGGCTGAGTCTGATTAGCTCGTCAATGGGTCTACTACCATCGAGCCTTGTAGTTGATTGGCTATTCACAGGCGGGTAATGTGGTCTCTTACACTGATTTGACTGTGAGATCTTGAGAGCGACGGTCATCCTGTAGTGCTTTAGATCCCGGTGATATTCCCTATGATTGAACTGTATTGGATATGTGAACTGGTTATGAGCATTGGTATTACTTCACATTGCATTTGTATCATCTATAGAAGCCTTATTGCATTTTATAGCCTTAGTATGGCTTCCTGTATTCATGGCTTAGCCTTGGTAAGGCTAGTGATATTGGCATTAATCATGTTTCCCTTCTATATCTCCTATTATTCTTCTGCGCACCATTGTCACACACTTTCACCACCTTATAAGCTTTTTATAAGCTTATGCACGATTAATGCGTGCTTAATCCTAGATCGACGTCGTAGAAGCAAAGCTTGGATAGGAGTTTAGTCGAGGATCTTAGTGTTACAGATCTTCTTTCCTTCTTCTTTTATCATCTAATATATTTCCTATCAGCCTTGTATCTGAAGTTCAAATTTATAGTGGATTTTGTAATGTGCCTCTTTGTTATTTCTGATATGTACTTGTTGTGATCTTGGGTATGTTCGTATTGGAATGGATATACGGTTATGAAAATCTTCCTTGTAGGATCCCAGGATCAGAACCTATCTCAGGAGCCAAGAATGGGGTACTGCGGAAGCTGTTGTGGTCAGAACTGGCTATCGGGTTCCTTGTGAGTCCGATTACCGAGTCTGGGGCATGACATATAGCTTTTCCTTAAGACTTCTTTGTTGGACATACGTAGAGATGTGACCATATTTTCTACAATTGTAACATTAAAGTTTTTTAGACTTGTTGAAGGTTTTGCCAGTTTGGTGCTTGTGGTCTCGTTAAACTCCTTTGTTATTGTATGGTCTCCCACGGATCCTATTAAAGAATCTTTTATACTTTTTAGCTAGAAGGGCAACCTCTTCATCTCCATCTTCATTCTCACTATCTTCTTCCTCTATTGTATTCATGTTTTTAGAGATTTTGAGAACATTATTTTTGGATTTTATGGGTGTTCTAAGATGTAGTTCAAATGTTTGTAGAGAACAAACTAATTCTTCTATTTTAAAATCATCAATGTTCGTACATTTTTCTATGGTGGTTACTTTAGAGTTAAACCATTCCAAAAGTGATCTTAGGATTTTCCTATAGATTTTAGGTACAGGAACTATTTCTCCAAGTCCACCCATGGAGTTGCATATGATATTTATCTTTGCAAAGAACTCCATGAAGGTCTCATCTTCCTCCATTTTCAACTGTTCAAACCAAGTCGCCAAGAACTGCAACCTTGATCTTTTTACTGTGTTGGTTCCTTCATGGGTGGTTTCCAATAAATCTCATGCTTCTTTAGAAGTTTTACTCATAATGATTTGGTTGAATACCTCTTCAGAAACTGCACAGTAAATGTCATTCATTGCTCTTGTTTCATAGGTTTTACTTTCTTTTTCAAAAGCTATCAATTTCTCTTTTGGTTTGGGTTTGGTGACGGTTGTACCATTTTCTAATACAATTAGCTCAGTCGGTGGCACATATCCATTCTCAACTATTTCCCAAACTTCACGATCTAAGGATTGTAGAAAGTAATTCATTCTTGCTTTCTAATATGCATATTTTAAACCATTGAAAATATGAGGACGAGAGACTATTGTTCCCTCTCCTTTAGCCATATTCTAACTTCAGTTTAAGGATCTTCCTCTAGGTTGTTAAACCCTTCAAGAAGAACCCGCTCTGATACCAATTGAAATTGTGGTATAACTGCTAATACTGAAGTATGAAGTATGAAGTATGACTAATTGTCCTAGAGGGTTGAATAGGAATTTTTCAAAATGTGTTATCTATTAACAATAACCTATGTCTAACTTTTACAAACAGAGAAGGCAAAGTAACTTTATGGCTTCCAAGCTAGTAGAGGGTCCAATTCACATAGGCTTATAAAAGATACATATGTAAAATCAAAGCCTCTAAGGATAATATGTATTATGTGTGGGATGTGACTTCTATCAATACTTATACATAAACTAAATCATGCATCGATGTGAACATATGACCAACATAAGCATAATAAGGTAAATTTGTACTCAAAACAATCTCAAACACAATCATGTATAATGGTTCGGCTACTTATCTACTCCACTCTCAGCGGACACACTCCCTCCTAGAGTGTACCGAATTTCACTATCCAATGGTTTTAAATCAGGTTAACCATGAACCCTCACAACCTACACAAGGTTAAACTAGGACACCTACACAAGGTTTCTAAATGCCTACACAAGGCAACACATCCTACCTATGAACACAACATAGGGAGCCTACACAAGGCAACCCAAGCCTACACAAGGCAACATGAGCCTACATAAGGACATAAATGTATTCTCCCATTGGAGGCCTACAACTAAGACTTGGTGAGTTTGACACTCAAACTCTGAATTTTAATCGTACATAAGGAAAGAGCTTCAGACACTTTAGACTTTAAGTACTTACAAAGTAAGTTGGTGAGTC
This sequence comes from Magnolia kwangsiensis, assembly GCA_037074715.1. Taxonomy (NCBI): domain Eukaryota; kingdom Viridiplantae; phylum Streptophyta; class Magnoliopsida; order Magnoliales; family Magnoliaceae; genus Magnolia; species Magnolia kwangsiensis. Next base: position 60,104,570 of record CM073579.1, read on the forward strand.
CCGTTCTCGTACAATGTGAAGATCTTTGATGATGACAAAAAAACTTCAGCTCTCTTGAAACACAACCTGTTGATGATGCTTTCGCGAAGTCTTTGAGGTTATGACATTTAGGATTTTTGATCTTCTCTATTTAAATGATGGAATTTAAATCAATAGAGAAGGTTCCCATGAATTAGGCATTTAGAAGTTTCAAAGATAGTATGATTAGTTGGAAACTTCATGAATGCTAGAGTTCATAATTCAATCTCAGCACATAAGATGTGAGTTGGAGCTCAAGCAAAGGATTAAATGATGAACTCTAATGGGAAGGAGGGAGTGAGTATGAGGGTAGATAGATCTTGCAATAACAGGCTCAAACTCTCTTAGATTCTAGTTCATTTTAACCAAAACAACACTAGAGTATTTATAGAGATAAGATCCTAACTAGGGGTGTACATGAACTGAGCTAGCTTGGTTATTTCGTTCGACTCAGTTCGAAGCTGAGTTCGAGCTGAGTCAAGCTAATTTTTTGAGCGCGAAAATGAGTTCGACCCGAGTTCAAGCTGGCCCCTGCTTGACTCGACTCGGATCCAACCTAGCTCGAATCGAACTCAGATCGAACCAGTTCGATGAATTGATTGCTTTGATATTGATGTTGCTCACTAAGTGTTTGATGAAATGACTCAAAGAAGTGTGGCTGGTGGCAAGGAAGGTATATATATGAAACCAATGCCCTTTTTTCTTTCTTTTTTATGTTGCTTAGAAGGTTTTTACTAAAATACCTATAAAACCATTGTTGTCATCTCAAATACAGTGAAATTTTGAAGGTGCAGTCTAGGTGTTTGTGAAAATGCCTTAATGGTGAACTCGGTTCGAACTCGGCCCGAGCTGGCCTGAGCTGCTGATCAAACCGAGCCAAGCTGAGTTCGAGCTGAGGTCAGCTAGTGGTCGAGTTAAGTCGAGCTGAGGCTAGCTCGACTTAGTTCGACTCAATGTACACCCCTAATCCTAACGATAAAAAAATGGGCAGAATTTTAAACTTTCAATGCTATCAAAGGGTGTTCAATGTTATAAAAATTTGAATTTCGATATCATCGAACCATCTTTAATTGCATCGACTTCCTACACAAGATTTATATTTGGGTGAAGGAAAAATTCTAACTGTCTTTCATTGAGCATCCTTCGATGATATTGACTTGCACTTCGATTCATCGAGGGACTCTCGATCCATCGAGATCTTCTTTAATAAAATATATAAGGTTGTTGGACAGTTTTGTCTTATATTTGATATAATCGAAGAGCCCTTCAATTTATCAAAGCTTGAATTTCGATGATATTGAATGATCTTCGATATACTCGAAGAAAATAGTTTTTCTTTTAAAAACTTGCGAGACAAAACTGAGTAAGTTTCGATTATATCGAATAGACTTCAATGTTATTGACAACTTACTCTCGATAACATTGAACTTACTCTTGATAACATTGAGGAGCCTTCGATGTCATCGAGGAGCACTTAGAGTATTTTCTGTTTCTTGGAAGAATTTCAAGGTCCAAGTAATTGAGGGTCATTCGATGTTGTCGAAGAATGGACTTCAATTATATTGAATAGCAATCGATGCTATCGAGATTTACCACATATCTTTCATTTTATTGCTATACAGAATGGGTATTCATTCGATTTTATCAAGAGATGTTCGATGCATCGAAGACTCCTTCGATTGCAGTTCGATGCACTCGACCAGGACTTATGATTTTTTAGGTTTTATTTCTTTCTTCCCTTTATACTTTTGGTGATATATATACCAACTCTACAAGAAGATGTTTTAATTCATTTTAAGGGTAAGTTAGGATTATGTGGGGTCATATGGCTGGTAGGGTTTGTTATGGGATAATGTGGTTATGGCTGACAGGTTTGATCTGTTGAGAATGTGGAGCCTCATCTGGTGTTACTTGACCAGTCGAGTGGCTGGTCAACTCAAAGTCCAGCGTTGAAAATTATTTTTTGATCCGTGGTGCTCAACCGGTCGAGGTCCATGCTCGACCAGTCGAGGGTCCGCTCAACCAATCGAGGAGTCTGCTCAACTAGTCGATGCTACACAAAATCCTACACGGATTTCACATGAACTGCGAAAATTTGAGGCAGTTTCGCAAGGATGCGAAAGGGAAGTTGCCTAAACTATAAATAGGGGTCCTAGGGTTATTGTAAGGTATGGAAAATGGTTTTTTATGTAAGGTTAAAGGTTTTTTCTGTGCATAAGAGCATCGAGAAGGTTAGTATATTGATTGTAATCTCGGTTTTTCTTCATAGTGGAAGTTTGCACCCATGGTTTTTTACCCTTATTGGAGTTTTTTCACCTATATTTTATCTTGTGGTTTGTTGGTATGCTTTGATTCTACTTATAGATTATATTTCTTCTCGTTTATAGTTTGTGGGTGAGACCGGAGATTGGTTCTCGGTTCACTAGCATTGTTGGCGTGTTGCGCACCAACTGGTATCAAAGCTATTGGTTTAGTTCAAGTGAGAGTGATGAAGGAAGAAGGGAAGACTAGAATTGAAAAGTTTGATGGTTCGAACTTTTCCTTCTGGAAGATGCAGATGGAGGATTATCTATATCAGAAGGACCTCTATATTCCTCTAGAAGGAAAAGAGAAGAAACCAGAGAAGATGACAGATGATAAATAGTTTTTATTAGATTGAAAGGCCTTAGGAACCATCCGACTCTCTTTGTCTAAGAGCGTCACCTTCAATATATCCAAGGTGAAAACCATAAAAGAATTAATACATGCTCTAGCTACGATGTATGAGAAACTCTTAGCGTCCAACAAAGTTCATCTCATGAAATAGCTATTCGACATAAAGATGTCATATGATGGGAGCGTGGTTGAACATCTAAACGAGTTCAATACAGTCACGAGGCAGTTGGAATCCGTTGGTATTGTTGTAACGCCCGTGAAAAATCCGTACTTGGAATCGAGTACCGATTTGACCCGAAATCGCGTATAAATAATTTCCATGAAAATTTTACGTAAGTTAGCTAGCGCAACGCTAGAGTAGCTGGGAAATAGTCCCTGATCACTTTAAATACGTTCTACAAGACCCAAATCGAGTAGAACAGACAACTCGACAATACTCTATAACCTTGGATCCAACTCTAAGCAGGTTTGTCCTCTGGACCATATGGAACTTTTGTATTGGATTTAGACCGCGCGTCGAAGGTCTGATACCTCCTATCTTAGACCGTTAGAACCGCCCAGCTGGACTTGACAATCACCTCGAAAATCAAGTCAAACCGATAATCACAGAGTATTTCGTTGAAACTGGACTGAAGCGACCGCGAATAGGGACGAATTGGGAATTTCAAATTTAGATCTGGCACACGACTTGACGCGTCAGTATTAAGCGTTCTGACCGTCAGAATTCATCCAGATTACACCCTCGGATCAGGAAAAATATCTAATTATTGTCACGGAACTTTCAGTCCTGATCTATGTGCGGTGACCGCTGAACTGAAACTGGTCCGCCACGTGCGATCTGCGAACCCTGCCAGACTGAAAACTTAATACGAGGTACATCTGGTACCCATGAGCTTAAGTCTGATCGCAATCGACCAGGGGACCACCAGAAATCAGTTTTTGGACCGAAACAGCCCCGAAATGGATAGGCAATAAGTAAACTTCGTCCCGGAGCCTATTTCGGGCGTTTCCAAGCTTATAAAAGGGGTTGAAACCCTCATTCCTTCCTTGCATACGAATTTCCCTAAACCCTAGAAAAGAGAGAGAGAGTTTGAGAGAAAGGGAAGAGGAGATTTTTCCCGCTTCCGAGCCGCCAACAGTTGCTGCATCAACGCTTCCTTCCAATCACCTGGCTGGTGATTTCTACGCTTTTTCAGGTATAGAAAAACCCTAAAAACTTGCTGATTTAGGGTTCACGTAGATTCTGAACGTATTAGCTAACGAAATCCATGAATCAGGTTCTCCTACTGTCGTAGACGAAGCCTACACGCTCCGTTCAAATTCTCGCGACCGTAAGAGATTAGGTGAGAATTTTAGACGCTTTGATTGACGGTTTACAACGCTTTCAATGTCGTTTAATAGTAGATTATCGACGGCATCGCCGTTTGACATGTACAACATGCTCTCCGTTTCCTGTTTCGCAAATTAACGAATAATATGAGATTTAGGGCATTTTAGTCATTTGTAGGAAGTACGGTCTCCATGCATATTTTGCTGACATGATTGACATGATTTGTCGCCGCATTAGAGAGTTAGGAATGCCTGCATAATCAGTTTGGTGAAGAGATTCGCCAAGTTGCGCACTTTGGGTCGACATACTATATGTGGACTTAAGGGTGTAGTGTATGTGTTTGTATAAATGCTTGTATTAGTATGTATTGTATTGAATGATGTTATGTAGTAATTTGAGATTGATTTCATGATTAATAGGCTGACCTAAATGATTTCCTATATGTTGACCTTATGCATGATTGCATCATGTGCATAGAAATGATGCCTTAAGAATTGCCTAAGTTGAATATGCTTGGAAAGCATGCCTTGAAGATTTGCCTAAATTGAATGTTATAACATGTGCTAACATGCTCACATGATGTATTTCAATTCCAATACCTTTGCATCGTAGTAATGAAATTTCATAGATGTGTGGGACTTGATTTAGTCCAGGCAGTCGGTAACCGAGCGAATTCGTGGCTGACTGGTCATAGCCACGAACGACGCGTCGATGAATGTGATTCGTGTTGAGAGTTGGCGGCAGTGGTTAGGCCACGCGAAGTGTTTTACGCGCTTCATGTCGTTCAATTCGAGATGCGATCGCGCTAGTCGAGCCCGTCAAGTAACCCGACTGGCCGATGTTTGTTCACCTTGTATGTATCATAACTGCTTGAACCTAGGGTACTGAACTTACCATTGTAAACCCTATTAACCGTGGTACCTTGATCCACAAAGACTCATGAGCCGGGCATGGTGGTATGGGACACCGTGGTCGAGCTGTCGGCCTACGCTGGGGCCACAAACCTCCCCGTAGTGACCAATGAGCACCTTGACTCGTGAGCAGATTATGGTGGTATGGGACACTATATTCTAGCTGTCGGCCTACACTGATCAGGCGACGAGCCCTTTGTAGTGACCGCGAGTGTATTCTGAGTTCACGGGAGGCGACGACCCTTCCGTGCAGTAGAGTACAGTAGGCCTGTATTGATAAGGTGATGGGGGAGCGGTGCAACGAGTGCGAGCAACAGCCCTGGCAGCCCTTGCAGTGACCTACGAAATGTACATCGTATGAGATTACTAGGAGTGACGACCCTAGACAGGATCCGTGTTGGGATTGATACAAGGGAAGTACCTTAGTTTCCCAATCCTGCTGTTTGAATGGACTAATAACAACTGGGTAATCATATCACCATAGCATTGCATGTGCCTGGAAGATGTGGAGCACTCTAGGGAGTGTGGCATGCCGCGGTCGTAAGATGTTGCCGCATGAGGGTGATCGTCGGTGAGGGCATACATCATGTCATATCATCTTGCATTAAACAACAGTATTAAGTTTGTCTGATTTACTGCTTTACTATTATCGCGTGATTGAATTGTGAACATGCTAATCTTTGCTCTATGATTCCACTGAGTTGATCACTCATTCCCACGTTACGGGATGGTGTTTGCAACACCCACCAGACCCTGTTGTAGTTGCAGGTGGCGACGAGATCCAGGACGTGGAGCCGGAGATTGACGAGGACCAGGATGAGTTCTCTTATATGCAGTACCACGACGGCTTCCCGTAGGTGACCTGGATCGAGGGGGACTTCAGTGGGACTATTTTGGACTTATTTTTTTTGTCTATTTACATGTATATGAGACTCAGAGATGTAGTCATACTTTGGAGACAGTTGAGAGTACTTTGTTTTTTTTCCATACAGTGATATATATTGTTTAGTCTTCCGCTTGCTTTTATCACTGGATCTGAAGTATGAATTGCAGTTTTGGTATACTTTTACTCATGTGGATGCTTTAAATCAGACAACATTGAATCATAACCATTTTTGTTGCATAAGTGACGGTCTGGAACTCGGGAGTTGAGTTTATACACGACCCCCGATTTTCAGGGTGTTACAAGTTGGTATCAGAGCATGAATGAGAGTATACTGGGCCTGGGTTATGGTCTTGCGACGTACGCTGTCGCTTCCTTTGACTTAGGTGGGTGCGAGAAGGGTCTAGAAACACTTCTAGGATCACAGATTCGCCGATAGGCGAAGTTTATAGAATCGATCGCAAGACCGACTCTGTAACGCATCTCGGGTCGCGTAAGGCCACCCGAATCGCTGCTAAGCTATAGGAAGTTAGGTTGAGATGTCCTATGAGCGATTTTAAACCGCAAAAGTAAATCCTTGGGTCGTGGAATGACCACGACTCCAGTAATCAATCGTCAGGGCTTAAAAACCCCGTTTTGCCAAAAATTCTCAAAATTCCTTCTCTAAACACTTCAACCTTCAATTTTTTTCTTATCCATTTCATGTTAGGCATCAAACCTAATGTGAAAATAATACAAATTAGTACTTTCACAAAATTTTACAGTGAATAGTAAAATTTTATGAAAAATGGCCATAAGGCCATTCTAACTTCACTTTCTTTAGAAACTAAGGATCTAGATAGGTGTACTGGCTCCTTCTACCCCAAATTCATATGCTGCATCATATGGTTTGGTATTCGGGATTGCAATGTGGACCCAGAAAGCCCCGAACACATGTTTGGGCTCATAGAGACAAAAATACTATGAACTAAGGGGTGGGACCAGACTTTTTGGGACCCTGGGACCATGGGAGACCAGATCCATGGGGTCCCACCGGTCAACTTGCGAGTTGACCGGCGATGCCATCGCCGGCCGGGCGATGCATCGCCGGCCGGCGAGCTCCGTTTGAGCTGTCCTTCGGCCGCACCCCCTTAAATAGGGTCCACATCACCCCTATGCACCTCCCACCTCACGAAAATCCCCAAATCCCACCTCTCCTTCACAAACAGCCCTCTACATAACCCTATCTTCGATTTTCAGTAACCCATTCCAAACCCCAGCGTCCCAAATCACTTCTAACACCTTCCTTGGCCAAAACCGACCACCACCCATCATTTATTGGGTGTTGGCAGCCTCTTTCCTTGAAGATTTTCCCATTTGGAGCTCCAAAATCCCCCAAATAGTGCTGAAATCGTGAGCAGCTCCATTCCACCTTTTTGTTCTTATTTTTCCCTGAAAGTACAGCCTTGGGAAGCTTGAAGTATCCCTCTACGACGCCTAGATTTCCTTTTGTCAGATTGGGCAGCCATTTCTCCGCATTTTCGGCGTTTTCCATTGCTTTCGTGGAAGCTATTTTGGGTCTTTTGTCACTCTCATCCATCCTGTCTTTGATGGGTAAGAGGAAAACTGCAACAGACGAGGCTGGGCCTAGCCGCCCTGCTCGATCGAGAAGACCGCGGGGTGGTGCCGCAAGTTCAAGCGCCGCCGCAGGTCCAGCTGCAGTCCTGGAGTGCCGTACAAAGCGGGATTTGGATCCCCATACACACCTTGGACGAACCATTCTGTCAGAGATGTCTCATGGTGAATACACTGATCGTAGAGTGTTATTTGAGGCGGACATTGATGGGCGATTGTTCGGCGAGTATCTGTTGTTCGAACGCATTGAAGCTGCGCACTGGGGACCGATCTTTGAAGCTCGTGCTCGTGCTAATGTGAGCACTGTTCGTGCCTTCTATGTTAGCATCCAGAGTCCTACCTTGGAGCCCTTGCAGTTCAAAATCCCTTTTGGTAGAGATCGGATGGCTACGATCGACGTCCGGTTGGTTGCGCGACTTCTCAACGTGCCTCTAGGTGATGTACATCCAAGTGAGAAGAATTTGAGGACTAGACGTGAACGAGATCGCCGCACCAGGTTTCTGTGCGGTAAGTTGGTTCCATGGCAGCCTAATAATAGCCTCAAGGCGACGTACATGTCTGAGGATTTGCGCCTGCTGCACCATATCTGCACGTTCAATGTCTATCCCAGGTCGACGAACCGCATTGAATGTACACGTCTTATGGTCGATTTCTTATTTCTGGTGGCCCAGGGAGAGAACGTATGTATGGCCACTTTCATCTTACGGCAGATAGTTCTCATAGCCAGGTCGAGGAGAACATCCGAATCCCTTCCCTTTGGCCGACTCATTTGCAAGATTGCGCTTGAGTTTGCCTATAGACTTGGACCCGAGTTGCCGGTATCGATTCACACCATCGATGAGTCGACGATGGTTAAGATGAAGATTGGGTCGCAATATCGTGAAAATCAACTTGAAAGGGATAGTGGGGACGACTTTGATGAAGAGGAAGATCAAAGCGAAGGAGAACCTAGTGCAGAGGTTCAGGAAGAGACTCAGGAAGAAGCAGAAGAGGAGGCTCAGGATACTGATGAGAGCCCTCCTCCTTCTGCGCAGACTACTATTGACGATCGCATTGCTCGGATGGAGGAGAGTCAGACCGCTTTGCGAAGGGAAGTCCAAGAACTTCGAGCAGAGGTCGCTGATGCCAAGGCCGTCACGAAGAAGAAATTTGGCAAGGTGACTCGCACCTTGAAGGCAATCCTGTGTTGTTTACAGGATAAGGGTGCTCCTCCTCCGTCGCCAGACTCCGACTAGCGACGCGATCTTTGATGTTGTTATGAGTAGTTAGCTATTTTCTATTTTATGTGTGTAAGGCCTATTAGGGCTAGTGCTTTGCTTTTGTTGCTGTTGCTTAACTGTCTTAATTTCCATGTCATTCTAGTCATGATGCTTGTAAGGATATATCCCTTGTATTGTGACAATTTTGATTAATTGAAATGCATGGAATGCCTTTGACTCTTTAAGTGAATGATTATGGTGTATTTTTGCAATTGAGACTGACAAGGTTGCGCCCTATTTTGAATATAGGGAATGCCACCTAAGATTACGAGGAGCGCGGTTCGACTTTCATTGTCTGAGCAGATGGATCAGACTCCTTCTCAGTCTGGCACTCGTCCGGACCCTGCTGTGGGCCCGATTCCTGAGACTGTTCGATCGTCTCAGCCTGCTGTTGGTCCTACAGATGGACCACCGCCCTTTACACCATCAGTTCGAGAGCCACAGCGCGCATCTACTTCCGCACCTCATCCGCCACAGCCTGCTCCACCCCCTGATAGATTCGAGCAGATGATGGCCATGATGCTACAGCAGCAGCAGCTTTTGACCACTATAGTTGGGACTTTAGCCCAGGGTGGGGGTGCGACTACCTCTACCCCACCTGCACCGCCTGCGCATCCAGCTGAGGATGCCTACATTTACGCCCAGGATGAGGGCATAGCACATCCTGCGTAGCCTGCTTTCCCTGCGGGGAATCCTGCCGACACACGGGGCCTTCTGGAGCGATTTCAGCGCTTGCGGCCTCCTACTTTTTCGGGTTCTCACAGACCTGAGGAGGCAGAGTTCTGGCTCGACCGAGTGTCGAAGATTCTACGCATGTTACACTGTACGGAGGCAGAGCAGGTAGAGCTGGCTACCTTCCTATTTGAGAGAGAGGCCAGTATGTGGTGGGACAGTATATTGCGGACGGTTGCTGCAGATTTCGTATGGACATGGGCAGCATTCGAGTTCCGCTTTCATGAGAAGTATTATCCCCAGACCTACAGGCACGAGAGGGAGAATGAGTTTCTCCGTCTCAGGCAGGCAGCGATGACGGTTACTGAGTATGAGCATCGGTTTACAGAGTTGGGCAGGTACGTCCCGACGATACTAGCTGATGAGCAGATGCGCATACGGCGCTTTTTGGAGGGCCTGCGACCGGATATTCGGTCGAAGATGTGCTGCGTCAGTTTCCCTTCCTATGCGGAGTTGGTTCACATGTCCATGCGGGCAGAGCAGGACGTGGATCGACTGGCGCGATCTCGAGGCCCGACTACTTCCAGGCCGCGACCGGAGTTGCCAGATAGGCCCTTCGCGGGCAAGAGGCCTCGCTTTGATCCTCCTACCAGGACCACGGTGTCACACCCCAAACTCGGAAACCGGGCTCACAGAATTCCCGATCGCCGAATCCGGCGCCGACAGCCTCCGTAGTACCCCATTCTCGGCTCCTAGCATTCATATGCCAGATTCCGATCCTGGGATCCTACAAGGAGGATTTTTTTTTTTTTTGTACATATAACTAATAATAAGCATAACCACAAGATTACCCAATTCACAAGACAACATCATCATCACATATCCACTAATATAATCGTTTGAGTACAATACTGAAAGGGAAATACATAAATAAAAATCAAGCCCCAGAAGACCACTGCACGCTCCAAGCTCAGCACTGCTGCAACCTAACATCACCTGCACGCATCTATCGTGCATAAGCTTATAGAAAGCTTAGAGGGTGGTGTAAGTGTGTGCACAAGGTAAGTGCCAAGTATTCAATACAATGCTATAATCATACAATATAAAAAAATTGGCAATCCATAAACCATACAATGTCTAAATAAGCAGAAACACTAACAAGAGCAGGAATTATCAGAGTAAGCGGAAGTACTGACAAGATGTAAGTCATACGATAACAGGGTAAGTGGAAGTATGTACAAGTCTATAAGTAAATCAATAGCAGAATACGCAATATAGAACAGCTATGCAATAAGGAGTAATAAAGAGTTAGATATCAATGCCGAGGATGCAATGCAATACACAAATCCTGCTTAGTCTGCCTAGGCCATATGAGTGCAGAAACATAGGAAATCAAAATGCCATATACCTGCAAATGTAATGCAATATGCGATGCGAATGGAATGGCCATGCTGGAGTGTGAAGTCGGGATGATAGTACATAGTATCGCAGGCTACGGGGTCCACCATAAGGGGCTTCTATCCAAACCAGTCCCATACCTAAATTTGGATAGTCAGACTCATCATGGTAAACTCCTGATCTCAGGTTAGTCGCGCGCCCAACCGAAATCTTTGCCATAACGAAGGTACACAACAATTAGTTGCGCACCACCAGCCCGAGTGGATAGTGAATGAATGAATGAACGAGCATGCAAGTCCTACTCAATAAGTCCACATATCAGTACGGTTCCTCTTTGGGAAATCACCGGGGTCTATTACACTCCATACCAGATTGCCGCCCCATCGCGCGCAACAAGGTGAGTGAAAGAGACCTCACTATCCGCCTGCCAATATCGGGCCCGGCTCGTCAATAGCGGACCCATTCCTCGAGCTGGTCAAACTCAGCCTAGCATTGCCTCCTCCTCTCGGGCAGGTAAGGCCGCACCCCCTTCCAACCGACCACGACACAGTGGAGAGCGCAGCCATCTGGTAACCGGCACTCGGCGCTCATCTACCCACTCGGTCTAGACGTTGGAGCAACCTCTGGAACCAAGAGGGTTTAGGGACTTTCACCCAGGGATATCTATAGCACCCCATGTAAAACAAATTTTCCGGTGTCCCATCTGGCCATCCACGAAATACCTGTGGAGGCTACGACCCTGATGTCGCTAGGGCGTATAGTAATCACAACACACAATGCAAGATGCATGAGTCATACAATCCATTCATACATCAATCCTGCGCATATCGTGCGCTCATGTAAGACAATCTCCACTTATCAGGGAGTCTCATAACAACCAGCACTATGACATATGCAATGGTCAATCATATCTCATAACAGACATGCAGATGATGCGTATGGGCATGTATCATGATACTATGCAGTCACATACTCATAATCGGTATCAATAGCAAGCATTGACAATCGACATCGATAACGTGGGCATTTAATCAACATTGTCCCCCAAGGAACAACCCACATAAAGCCTAATATATAGTGGACTTATAGCCGCACACAAGGGCCAAATATACAACACCATGGGCCTCACTCAAGAGTTTAATATACATCACGATGGGCCTTTCACATTGGCTTAACATACATTATAATGGGTTCCATCGACTACCCCTCAAATGCATCACAGTGGGCCTCATCACATAAGCATCATATACATCACGTTGGGCCTTAAACACGGGTTGAATGTACATCACAATGGGCCGCAAATATGGGCCGCATATACATAATATTGGGCCTCAACAATTGACAATTGGCCACGACAATCGACCTTGATAATTGGCCTCGATCAATAATCGACAATCGGCCACGGCAAATCAGAATCGGTAATCGGCCTTGATCGATAATTAGCCTCGATCGATAAACGGTAAATCGGCCATCAAAATCGATAATCGGCCTCGAATGATAAACGGAAATCGGCCATCAGAATCGGTAATCGGTCTCGATCAATAAACGGTAATCGGCCATCAAAATCGGTAATCGGTCTCGATCGATAAACGGTAATCGGCCATCAAAATCGGTAATCGGCCTCGATCGATAATCGGTCACGATAATCGGTCTCGATCGGTAATCGGTCAATCGACAATGACACAGAATTGCCAGTCGGCCACGATAATCGGCACAAATAATAGCATTAGTAATCAGCACCGATAATCAGATTCGATATTCGGCGTCGGCCTCGACAATCGGCACCGATAATCAGCATCGGTAATCGGCACGGTTAATCAGGGTCGATAATCGGCGTCGGCCGTGGTTATGAAGTCATTCGTCTACAACGAATGGGGCTCACTTACTTGGGTTAACCCATGAAGGAATGGCTTACAAGGCCTAAGGGAAAGTCAAGGGAAAGTCATAATGAGGACATCTAACCATCATTGCTCGTCAATGTGGACATCAAACCAACATTGCTCCCTAGGAGTGGCCTACATCGGCTAGACATATAGTGGGCCCATGGCCTCGCGTACGATCATGATGGGCCTTATTTATGTCACATAAGCCTCGTCATATTAGGCCAACATACATCTCAACGGGCCTTGAATACACAATGTGTGGGCCTCGCACCTGGGCATCGAATACATCCTAATGGGCCTCTTATGTCAAGTGGGCCACATCACATGGGCCGCATTATATGAGCCGCGCCAGTAGGCTTTATGTACATCAAATAGGCCTCACCGATGGGCATCATGTATATCAAGTTGGGCTACATTACATGGACTTCAAATACATCATATTGGGTATCAACAAATGGGCTGCAATTACATCGTATTGGGCCTCAACATATGGGTCATATATGCATCACACTGGGCCTCAACAATGGGCCTTGAATACTTCATAATGGGCCTTTGTCATGGGTCATATGTACACTTCAAATGGGCTGCTCACACAGGCCTAATACTCAACATGGTGGGCCCTGCACATGGGCCTTAGAATATAGGGCAGGTGGACCCTATACACGGGCCTCAAATACAAGCAGGTGGGCCCAATCATATGGCCCTAAAACATACATCATGATGGGCCTCATGGATATGCCAACTACATATCAGATGGGCCCCATCACGTGGGCCTCAAAACATCGCAATGGGTCATATCCCATGGCCCGAAAACTAATGGATGGGAATGATAAAACATATATATGCCATGGCGAACCGCAGCCCATGGACAGCGTGCATGCAAAACATACTTCAGGTGGGTCCCATCCCAACTGGGTGGTGCAGACAAAATACATACCCACGGTAGGGCCCACCATCCTACGGACGGCATAGATAAAATACATACATCATATTATGGCCCCACAAATGGGTGATGTGGACATACAATACATGCCTCAACGTGGTCCCACACCACCCTGGACATATGGATAGAGTGGATGTAGAATAAATACATCAAGGTGGGGTCCACATCCCCAGACGGATGGACTCTCATGTGGGCCCCTCATAGACTTGCTGACACCATACCGTGGGACCCACAGAGCTTGATGGATGGACGGTACACATAAAAAAAAATACATACATCAAGAGGACCCCACATAAGTGGCTGACGCCAACCTCACCACCTATATAGCTGGTTAGCGTTGGACCAGCCAATCCACGTCCAACCTAGGTGGGTCCCACGTGGGGCCACCACCATAAATAATAGAATATATATATTATAATATATTATTATTAACATCAACGTCTAACACCAGCGCCGTTCATGCAAGTACGGTGTGGAAAAAAAAAAGGAACACATATGTCAAGGTGGGTCCTATCCACCACACGTTTCACACGTGTTGAGTAGCCCCTCGTCCAAACAGATGGACAACGTGTTTAAAACACACACATCATATTGGAATCCCACCGTCCAGCAGATTGGACGGTGGGGATACATGCATCCAATAATGGACGGTGTGGATGGAAATCCAACGTCAGGTGTGGATGAAACATTTCATCCAGGTGGTTCCACGACCGTTTGGACAGTGTGGATGGCCACACACCTCATGGCAAGCCCTACCGTCCAAAGTTTGGACGGTGGATGGCATGAACAAAATACATATATCCGGTGGGCCACGTACATGTGGTGGTCCCACGTGAAATTTAGATCCCTCCCATTCTCCTGTAATGCCGTGAGAAACAAATAAAATAAAATAAAATAATAAAGTAAAAGAAAATAAAACATCACTGTGATGTTTGGACGGTGCGAATACAACATCAGCATCATGGTGGAGTCCACATGGATGGTTTGGATCATCAGGCCCCCACCTGTTTAACGTTGGCACAACAGCTGTTTAGCTGCTGTAAACGTGCTCCAGCCAAATCCGATTCCAAATCAGGTGGGTCCCACGTGGGCCCACCACAATTAATATTATATTATTATTACATGTATTCATATCTTACCTGCTCCTTCTGAGCTTTGAATCTGCTCTATTTTCACCACCGTCCAGATACAATGTGGGATGGAATACGTACCATAGTGGGTCTTACCGTCCAGTCTGTTGGACGGTGCTGATAAAATGCATAAATCGTGGTGGTCCCACGTCCGATGGGCCACTCCTTTGGATCAAGCTGCTGTTGTGTTTTTTTTTTTTTTTTTTCTTACAACAGGACCTGTGCAAATGGTAGCAATGGTGGACATAGGAGTGAGCCCCGGTTGGACAACGACTGCGTCCCACTCGGTAGACGGTATGGATAAAATACATACCTCATAGGCGGGCCACAAGATGGGAAAGAAAGATAGAGAGAGAGAGAGAGAGACGGTTGTAAGAGGGGAGGGACCTCGCCACTATGGGCCCTCCCTACATGATACATACATCTAGATAGGTCCCACTACAAGTGGGCCATTAAATCATCAAAATCTACAAATAAAATCACCCACGAAACAAAGGAAAAATAGAGGGAGAAAGGAAGAAAGAAGCACCCACCTTTGATCGCCTATTACTTCTTCCTTTTATGCACTCTAGAGCTCCAAGAAGTCATTTTTAACGGTTGAGATGGTGATCCAAGGGTTGGATTTGATGGTAGGAAGGTGGGTCACACCTAGCTTCTCCATGGAAGCCATGGATGGTTTCTTGCTTGGAGGATGAAAGAGAGAGAATGAAAGAGAGAGAATGGGAGAGAGAGAGAGAGAGGGATGGGTGATGTGTACTTGACATGAAAGGGATGGGTTTGTAAGAGAGAGTTGACTTTAGGAGAGGGGTGGTTGTACTTGACATGATGTAGTGATTGATGGGATTGATGGGATTGATTTGACATGTCCTCTCTTGAATTTTGTAACTGCGCGGTATTTTTCTCGAACCGAACGCGGGCCCACATCTCCTGGCCTGGATATCGCCTCGGCGCGCCAGACGTGGCATCGGAACCGCGGCGACGGCGCGGTCGCTAGGGTACAAGTCTCGGGTTGAGTCGACTCGAGTTGACGGCGTATGAATCAGGGTCGCGCGCAATGCTGGTTAAGGGTCGAAGGTTGCCGAAATTCGACCGGTAAGACCGCGGAAGTCTACGGAACGGTACGGACTAAGATACGGGTCTTACAGCTCTCCCTTCCTAATAAAAATTTCGTCCTCGAAATTTAAATCACAATACTACCAATACAAGGCTCACCCAAGGAGGAAAATCGCATCAGAACATAACATCCCAACATCGCCGGACACCTAAGAGATAGGGACAACGCCCACGAATCTCAGCCTCTGGTTCCCAAGACGCTTCATCAACACTACGATGATCTTTCAAATCCTCGGATCTCAGTCAGAAACTATCGAGACTGGATTACAATGCAACCTCGAAATCTCAATGGTTGGGAGCTATTCGGTCGAAGATGTGCTGCGTCAGTTTCCCTTCCTATGCGGAGTTGGTTCACATGTCCATGCGGGCAGAGCAGGACGTGGATCGACTGGCGCGATCTCGAGGCCCGACTACTTCCAGGCCGCGACCGGAGTTGCCAGATAGGCCCTTCGCGGGCAAGAGGCCTCGCTTTGATCCTCCTACCAGGACCACGGCGCCCGTACGACCGTTTCGGCGTCCTGATTTATCATGCACGTACTGTGGGAGGACGGGCCATTTATCGCAGAGTTGCTTCTCCAGGATGCGGGACAGTGGGTTCTCGCCGCCGCAGAAGATTGATCGTGTACGTCCACAGGCGATATCAGCACCGCCTATACGGTCAGCTCCTGCGCATCCTTCATTCAGACCCACGGTATCGCAGATTCGACAGCCTCCACGGCCCTTGACACAGCGGCCGAACCGGCCACAGCAGGCACGAGTTCATGCACTGACCGCCGAGGCAGCTACGACACCGGCTTTTCAGCATTCAGCCTTCGAGGTCACGGGCCACATCGGAGGTACTCCCGTTCTTATCATGGTGGACACTGGTTCCACGATTTCTTTGATATCGCGTGCCGTAGTCAGACGTCTTGGGTTGCAGACTATCACTATGGATAGCGTGCGAGTCCTTGCAGCTCATGGAGATTATTCGGATGTCACCCAGATGTGTGAGGGTTGTTTAGTTGATCTGGGAGGCAGGACGATGACTCTTGATCTGGTCGTCGATCCCTCGCTCGTATATCTCGACGTCATTCTTGGCATGGACTGGTTGACTGCAGCGAGAGCCGAGATTGACTGCGAGGCTCGTGTGGTGACGGTGTACGAGCCTGAGGGCACGCCTTTCACATTTTCAGTGCGGGTAAATCTTCCTTTCCGCATTCTTAGTTACGCCACTATATTGCGCGACGCTGGTGCCCAGGTCCTTGAGCAGACGCCAGTTGTTTCTGAGTTCGGGGATCTGTTCAGGAAGATCCCTGGTTTGCCGCCCCGACGTGAGATCGATTTCACTATCGATCTGATTCCTGGTTCTACACCCGTCTCACTGCCGACGTATCGCATGGCGCCTTGTGAGATGGAGGAGTTGCGGACGCAGATTGATGGTCTGCTAGAGCTTGGCTTTATACGGCCTAGCGTATCTCCTTGGGGAGCACCGGTCTTGTTCGTGAAGAAGAAGGACGGTTCGCTGCGATTGTGTATTGATTATCGTAGGCTGAACCAGCTCACAGTGAAGAACAAGTACCCTTTACCTAGGATCGATGACTTGTTTGATCAGTTGAGAGGAGCGCAGTACTTCTCGAAGATTGATCTTCAGTCAGGATATCATCAGCTGCGCGTCAGGGATGAGGACGTGCAGAAGACAGCATTCAGGACCAGTTTTGGTCACTACGAGTTCCTCGTGATGTCGTTCGGTCTCACGAACGCACCGGCCGTGTTCATGGATCTGATGAACCGGGTTTTTCGGCCTTTCCTCTATCGATTCGTCGTTGTCTTCATCGACGACATTTTGGTATACTCTAGGAGTCGAGAGGAGCATGAGGAGCATTTGCGTTTGGTTCTGGATACGCTCAGACGACACCAGTTGTTCGCACAGTACAAGAAGTGCGACTTCTGGAAGCAGGAGGTGAAGTTTCTGGGACACGTGGTGTCCAAGGATGGCATGGCAGTTGACCTGTCTAAGGTAGCTGCGGTGCAGGACTGGGAGCAGCCTAGTTCTGTCACTGAGGTGAGGAGTTTCTTGGGTCTCGCTGGCTACTATCGGCGTTTCATTCAGGATTTCTCGAAGATCGCGAGACCCTTATCTCAGTTGACACGGAAGGACGTGAAGTTCGCCTGGAATGATAAGGCGGAGTCAGCTTTTCAGGAGCTGAAGGACAGACTTACGTCCGCCCCTGTGCTAGTATTGCCAGAGCAGGGGGTTAGATACACTATATACACTGACGCGTCTAGCGTTGGTTTGGGTTGTGTCCTTATGCAGAGGGACAGGGTAATTTCGTATGCCTCGAGACAATTAAGGAAGCACGAGGAGAATTACCCTACACACGACCTGGAGTTGGCAGCTGTTATATTCGCACTGAGACTCTGGAGACATTACCTCTACGGAGAGGAGTTCGAGCTCTTTTGCGACCACAAGAGCCTCAAGTACATATTCACGCAGCGAGACTTGAATATGAGGCAGCGGCGATGGATGGAGACGCTGAAGGACTTCAATTTTGAAGTCTCTTACCATCCTGGGAAGGCGAACCTTGTGGCTGATGCGTTGAGCCGCAAGAAGGCGATAGAGTTTGCGGCTCCGCTGATGGTTGCCGAGTGGGATATGGTTGAGTTTTTGCGAGACTTTGAGCAGAAGCTCACCGTAGAGGAGCCATTTGAGTTCATCGCACATGTACAGGTGCGATCCCAGATCGATGACCGTGTCATCGAGGCGCAGAGGGACGACGCGCATCTTACTGAGCTTCGAGAGCAGGCCAGTGATGATGCTGACGCCGACTGGCGAGTTGGTATGGATGGAGGCTTATGTTACCGTGGCCGCTTATGCGTCCCAGATGTCCCTGACTTGAGACGAGAGATTCTCGAGGCTGCGCATTCTACTAGACTCGCGATGCATCCTGGCAGCACAAAGATGTATCGTGACGTGAAGAGAACGTATTGGTGGGAAGGTATGAAGACCCACATTGCTGAGTTCGTGTCCCGTTGTCTCACTTGTCAGCAGGTGAAGGCAGAGCATCGCCGACCACCTGGACTTTTGCAGCCTATGCCGATTGCAGAATGGAAATGGGATTTCATTTCCATGGACTTCATTTCTGGGTTGCCGAGGACGAGGAAGGGGCATGATTCCATTTGGGTGATCGTCGACCGATTGACGAAGTCGGCGCACTTCCTACCGATCAGAGTTACGAACTCTGCAGACGAGCTGGCTAGATTGTATATCCGAGAGATTGTGCGTCTGCATGGAGTTCCGTTGGAGATCGTGTCGGACAGAGACACGCGGTTCACTTCTATTTTCTGGACTCGCATTCAGGAGGCTATGGGTGTGAAGTTGAAGTTCAGTACTGCCTTCCACCCACAGACGGACGGACAGACGGAGCGAGTGAACCAGATCCTGGAGGACATGTTGCGGGCTTGCGCATTGGACTTCAAGGACAGTTGGGATGACTGTCTTGCATATGCGGAGTTTGCGTACAACAATAGCTTCCAGACGAGTATCGGCATGGCACCTTATGAGGCGTTGTATGGGCGACCTTGTCGCGCACCGCATTGCTGGTTAGAGGTCGGTGAGCGCAGCTTGATTGGCCCAGAGTTGGTGCAGGTGACGTCAGAGAAGATTGATATTATTCGACGTCGGCTTCTTACAGCGCAGAGCAGACAGAAGAGCTACGCCGATACGAGACGGAGGCCACTAGAGTTTACAGTCGGGGATCATGTGTTTTTGCGGGTTTCCCCTATGAAGGGAGTCCTTCGGTTCGGGAAGAAGGGGAAACTGGCACCGCGCTTCATTGGTCCATTTCAGATCCTCGGTCGTGTGGGAGCAGTGGCTTACCGATTGGCTTTACCCACGCCCCTCGCGAGCGTCCACAACGTATTTCATGTTTCTATGCTGAAGAAGTACGTTGCTGATCCTTCCCACATCATCAGATGGGAGCAGGTGCAGTTAGGAGAGGATGTTACTTATATCCTGCGACCGACACGTATCTTAGACCGGAAGGAGCAGGTACTGCGTAGCAAGGTGATTCCCCTTGTGAAGGTACTATGGACGCATCACTCTGAGGAGGAGGCTACTTGGGAGACAGAAGCCGAGATCAGAAAGAACTACCCACAGCTTCTCGAGGAGTACGAACAGGTACAAATTTCGAGGACGAAATTATTTGTTAAGGGGGGTAGATTGTAACGCCCGTGAAAAATCCGTACTTGGAATCGAGTACCGATTTGACCCGAAATCGCGTATAAATAATTTCCATGAAAATTTTACGTAAGTTAGCTAGCGCAACGCTAGAGTAGCTGGGAAATAGTCCCTGATCACTTTAAATACGTTCTACAAGACCCAAATCGAGTAGAACAGACAACTCGACAATACTCTATAACCTTGGATCCAACTCTAAGCAGGTTTGTCCTCTGGACCATATGGAACTTTTGTATTGGATTTAGACCGCGCGTCGAAGGTCTGATACCTCCTATCTTAGACCGTTAGAACCGCCCAGCTGGACTTGACAATCACCTCGAAAATCAAGTCAAACCGATAATCACAGAGTATTTCGTTGAAACTGGACTAAGCGACCGCGAATAGGGACGAATTGGGAATTTCAAATTTAGATCTGGCACACGACTTGACGCGTCAGTATTAAGCGTTCTGACCGTCAGAATTCATCCAGATTACACCCTCGGATCAGGAAAAATATCTAATTATTGTCACGGAACTTTCAGTCCTGATCTATGTGCGGTGACCGCTGAACTGAAACTGGTCCGCCACGTGCGATCTGCGAACCCTGCCAGACTGAAAACTTAATACGAGGTACATCTGGTACCCATGAGCTTAAGTCTGATCGCAATCGACCAGGGGACCACCAGAAATCAGTTTTTGGACCGAAACAGCCCCGAAATGGATAGGCAATAAGTAAACTTCGTCCCGGAGCCTATTTCGGGCGTTTCCAAGCTTATAAAAGGGGTTGAAACCCTCATTCTTTCCTTGCATACGAATTTCCCTAAACCCTAGAAAAGAGAGAGAGAGTTTGAGAGAAAGGGAAGAGGAGATTTTTCCCGCTTCCGAGCCACCAACAGTTGCTGCATCAACGCTTCCTTCCAATCACCTGGCTGGTGATTTCTACGCTTTTTCAGGTATAGAAAAACCCTAAAAACTTGCTGATTTAGGGTTCACGTAGATTCTGAACGTATTAGCTAACGAAATCCATGAATCAGGTTCTCCTACTGTCGTAGACGAAGCCTACACGCTCCGTTCAAATTCTCGCGACCGTAAGAGATTAGGTGAGAATTTTAGACGCTTTGATTGACGGTTTACAACGCTTTCAATGTCGTTTAATAGTAGATTATCGACGGCATCGCCGTTTGACATGTACAACATGCTCTCCGTTTCCTGTTTCGCAAATTAACGAATAATATGAGATTTAGGGCATTTTAGTCATTTGTAGGAAGTACGGTCTCCATGCATATTTTGCTGACATGATTGACATGATTTGTCGCCGCATTAGAGAGTTAGGAATGCCTGCATAATCAGTTTGGTGAAGAGATTCGCCAAGTTGCGCACTTTGGGTCGACATACTATATGTGGACTTAAGGGTGTAGTGTATGTGTTTGTATAAATGCTTGTATTAGTATGTATTGTATTGAATGATGTTATGTAGTAGTTTGAGATTGATTTCATGATTAATAGGCTGACCTAAATGATTTCCTATATGTTGACCTTATGCATGATTGCATCATGTGCATAGAAATGATGCCTTAAGAATTGCCTAAGTTGAATATGCTTGGAAAGCATGCCTTGAAGATTTGCCTAAATTGAATGTTATAACATGTGCTAACATGCTCACATGATGTATTTCAATTCCAATACCTTTGCATCGTAGTAATGAAATTCCATAGATGTGTGGGACTTGATTTAGTCCAGGCAGTCGGTAACCGAGCGAATTCGTGGCTGACTGGTCATAGCCACGAACGACGCGTCGATGAATGTGATTCGTGTTGAGAGTTGGCGGCAGTGGTTAGGCCACGCGAAGTGTTTTACGCGCTTCATGTCGTTCAATTCGAGATGCGATCGCGCTAGTCGAGCCCGTCAAGTAACCCGACTGGCCGATGTTTGTTCACCTTGTATGTATCATAACTGCTTGAACCTAGGGTACTGAACTTACCATTGTAAACCCTATTAACCGTGGTACCTTGATCCACAAAGACTCATGAGCCGGGCATGGTGGTATGGGACACCGTGGTCGAGCTGTCGGCCTACGCTGGGGCCACAAACCTCCCCGTAGTGACCAATGAGCACCTTGACTCGTGAGCAGATTATGGTGGTATGGGACACTATATTCTAGCTGTCGGCCTACACTGATCAGGCGACGAGCCCTTTGTAGTGACCGCGAGTGTATTCTGAGTTCACGGGAGGCGACGACCCTTCCGTGCAGTAGAGTACAGTAGGCCTGTATTGATAAGGTGATGGGGGAGCGGTGCAACGAGTGCGAGCAACAGCCCTGGCAGCCCTTGCAGTGACCTACGAAATGTACATCGTATGAGATTACTAGGAGTGACGACCCTAGACAGGATCCGTGTTGGGATTGATACAAGGGAAGTACCTTAGTTTCCCAATCCTGCTGTTTGAATGGACTAATAACAACTGGGTAATCATATCACCATAGCATTGCATGTGCCTGGAAGATGTGGAGCACTCTAGGGAGTGTGGCATGCCGCGGTCGTAAGATGTTGCCGCATGAGGGTGATCGTCGGTGAGGGCATACATCATGTCATATCATCTTGCATTAAACAACAGTATTAGGTTTGTCTGATTTACTGCTTTACTATTATCGCGTGATTGAATTGTGAACATGCTAATCTTTGCTCTATGATTCCACTGAGTTGATCACTCATTCCCACGTTACGGGATGGTGTTTGCAACACCCACCAGACCCTGTTGTAGTTGCAGGTGGCGACGAGATCCAGGACGTGGAGCCGGAGATTGACGAGGACCAGGATGAGTTCTCTTATATGCAGTACCACGACGGCTTCCCGTAGGTGACCTGGATCGAGGGGGACTTCAGTGGGACTATTTTGGACTTATTTTTTTTGTCTATTTACATGTATATGAGACTCAGAGATGTAGTCATACTTTGGAGACAGTTGAGAGTACTTTGTTTTTTTTCCATACAGTGATATATATTGTTTAGTCTTCCGCTTGCTTTTATCACTGGATCTGAAGTATGAATTGCAGTTTTGGTATACTTTTACTCATGTGGATGCTTTAAATCAGACAACATTGAATCATAACCATTTTTGTTGCATAAGTGACGGTCTGGAACTCGGGAGTTGAGTTTATACACGACCCCCGATTTTCAGGGTGTTACAATTGTGTTTGAGGACAAGGTTAGGGCGTTATTAATCTTGTCCAATTTGCCCAACAATTGGGATGGTTTGGTGATTGTCGTGAGCAATTCTTCAAGGTCAACAAAACTAAAATTTGATGATGTGGCCGGTGTAATTCTCAGCGAAGAATCTAGAAGAAAGACATCGGGAGTTTCAAGGGATTCAGGGAATGCTCTAAACATTGAAGGAAGAGGAAGATCACTAAATAAATGAGGCAATAAACACGGATGTTCTAAGTCGAGGAAGAAGTCCAAAGGACCAAAAGATAAAGATAGGTATTGGCATTACGGGAAGAAGGACACATGAACGTGATTGCAGGGCGCTTAAGAAATAAGAAGAAAACTCTTAAGGTGGGAAGGATTCAGTAAATCTATTTGAGCAAAGTGATACAGAGGCGTTGATTTTGTCTCTTAATGTGAGGAATGAGTCTTGGGTCATAGACTCGAGTGCTTCATTTCATTCCACTTCGTGTAAGGAAGTTCTATGTGATTATATGTCAGGTGACTCGGGAGAGTCTACATGGGTGATGATAAGCCGTATAATAATGTTGGAAAGGGAGACGCTTGCATAAATCAGAAAGATAAAACAATTTTGAAATTGAAGGATGTCGGACATGCATCGAGTTTAAAATGAAACTTGATCTCAATGGGGCAATTGACCGATACCAGATATGTGACGACCTTCACTATTGATTCCTGAAAGATCATAAAAGGTACCTTAGTGATATCTCGAGGCAAGAAGGAAGGTACTTTATATGTGACTTTAGGATCGTATAGTTCACTTGTAGTTACATCAACTGGAGTAAATAGGCAGTTATGGCATCAAAGGTTGGGACATATGAGTAAGAAAGGGACGAAAGTTTTATTGTCAAAAGGGAAGCAGTAAGGGCTAAAGTCTATTGACTTGGAATTCTGTGAGGACTGTGTATATAGTAAGCAGAAGAGGGTAAGTTTTAAGAAGATAGGATGTGCTCCAAAGACACATCTGTTAGGCTTGTATACACTGATGTGTAGGGACCAGCACAGGTATCATCTTTTGGTGGCTCACGTTATTTTGTTTCTTTTATTGATGATGATAGTAGAAAACTATGGGTATATTTCTTAAAGCATAAATCTGATATATTTGATGTATTTAAGAAGTGAAAATTAGTGGTAGAAAATAAGATGGGTAAAATAATAAAATGTCTCAGTTTGAGGAGTATTGTGCAATAAATGGAATCAAACATTAAAAAATGATTCCAATTACACCGCAATAGAATGGTGTAGCTGAGCACATTAACAGGACTATTCTTGAGCACGTCAGGAGCATGAGGTTACATGCAGGGTTACTTCAGACGTTTTGGGCAGATGTTGTGAATACTACCGCATATCTCATTAATAGAAGTCTCTTAGTAGCATTGGATGGTGAGTTACCAGAAGAAACGTGGATTAAGAAAGAAGTGAACCTTACACATCTCAAAGTGTTCGGATGCACTTCATATGTTCACATTAATGCAGAGCACAGAAACAAGTTAGATGCAAAGTCCAGGAAGTGCACATTTATAGGCTACGGGCAGCATAATTTTGGCTACAGGTTTTGGGATACAGAGAACCGAAAAATCATCAAAAGCAAAGACGCAGTCTTCAATAAAACAAAGTGATGTATAAGGAAAGCGTGTAGTAAAATAAGGCCGATGAGAAAAAATTCCTAGAGTTGGAAGAGTTACCCGACATGGGTGTTACAGCGCCACAGGATGAACACACTAGGGAGCATAATGAGGTAGAGCTGCAGACACCGGTTGTGAGGAGGTCTACTCGGGAGAGGAGACCCACGGTCCGATACTCACCCTCCTTACATTATCTACTGCTGATAGATAATAGTGAACCAGAGTGTTTTAAAGAGGCATTATGGTCAGATACACGGGTTAAGTAGGAGCAGGCTATAGATGATGAGGTGGACTCTCTTGAGTCTAATCGTACATAAGAGCTAGTCACTCTACCTAAAGGTAAGAAAGCTCTTCATAATAAGTGGGTTTATAGATAGAAGGAGAAGTATGATGGTTTGAAACAGAACAAGGCTAAATTGGTTGTGAAAGGGTTCCAACAAAAGGCAAGTATCAACTTCACTAAAATATTTTCACCTGTGATGAAAATGTCTACGATTTGAATGGTCTTGAGCATAGTGGCTACAGAGGACTTATATCTAGAGCAGCTAGATGTTAAGACGGCCTTTCTTCATGGAGACCTTGAAGAAGAGATATACATGCATCAGTCGACAGGATACATGGCACCAGGAAAGAAGAATAAGGTATGTAGACTGAAGAAAAGTCTATATGGCCTGAAGTAGGCTCCGAGGCAGTGGTACAAGAAGTTCGATAGTTTTATGTTAGGAAACGGTTTTATGAGATGTCATGCGGATCACTATTGCTATTTGAAGAAGTTTGATACATCGTACATCATCCTTCTTCTGTACGTTAATGATATGCTTATGGTCAGATCAAGCATGAAGGACATCTCAGATCTCAAAAGACAACTATCTAGAGAATTTTTCATGAAGGATTTAGGAGCTGCAAACAAATCTCTGGTATGAGGATAAAGCGTGATAGGGAAAACAGGAAATTAGTTTTATTACAGGCAAAGTACATAGCCAAGGTACTGGATCGATTTAGTATGGAGGTGTTAAGCCGATTAACACTCCATTAGCCAACCACTTCAAGCTTTCTAAGGAGCAAGGTGTAAAGACGCAGGTGAAATGGAACTACATGGCTAAAGTCGCATACGCGTCAGCTATTGGGAGTCTCATGTATGTTATAGTGAGCACGAGGCCAAACATTGCTCAAACAGTGGGAGTTGTTAACAGGTTTATGAACAAGCCTAGGAAGGAACATTAGGAAGTTGTGAAGTGGATCCTCAGATACCTAGTAAGTACTGTGGATGTAGGGCTGTGTTATGGAGGATCCGAAATCAAGCTACAAGGCTATGTAGATTTAGATTTGACAGGAGATATCAAAGGCAAAAGAAGCACTACAGGGTATGTCTTTACTTTGGGTAGTGTTGTAGTCAGTTGAGTCTCTCAGTTACAGAAGATAGAATCTATCAGTACAACGAAAGTAGAATATGTTGTAGGTATAGAAGCATGCAAAGAGACGGTGTGGATGCAAGGTTTCATGGAAAAGTTGGAAAAGAAGTAAGCAGATTATAATTTGTACAGTGACAGTCAGAGTACAATACACTTGGGTAAGAATTCAGCCTTTCATTTAAGGACCAACTATATTGACATTAGATATCACTTCATATGTTTGTTACTGGAAGATGGATTGATTGTTGTGGAGAAGATTCATACAAGTAAGAATCCTGCAGATATGCGGACCAAGGTGGTCACACGGGATAAGTTGAAGCTCTATTCAGCTTTAATTGATGTTCAGGCTTGAAGATGGGGAGGTGGTGCACTCCGGATGTAAAAGATGAAGGATGATGGTGATGTGTCTCTAAGTGGGAGATTGTTAAGAATATGGAGCCTCATCTGGTGCTACTCGACCAGTCGAGTGGCTGCTCGACTCAAAGTCCAGCGTTGAAAATTATTTTTTGGTCTGTGGTGCACAACTATTCGAGTGTCCGCTCGACTAGTAGAGGAGCCTGCTCGACTAGCCGAGGCTACGCAAAATCTTACACGGATTTCACACAGACTGCAAAAATTTGAGGCGGTTTTATAAAGGTACGAAAGGAAAGTTGCCTAAACTATAAATAGGGATCTTAGGGTTATTTTAAGGTATGAAAAAGGATTTTCTAAGAAAGGGTTTTCTCTGTGCGTGGGAGCATCAAGAAGGTTAGTATATTGATTGTAATCTCGATTTTTCTTCATAGTGAAAGTTTGCACCCGTAATTTTTTACCCTTGTTGGAGTTTTTCCACGTATATTCTGTCTTGCTGTTTGTTTGTATGCTTTGATTCTACTTCTAGATTATATTTCTTCTTGTTTATCGTTTGTGGGTGAGACCGGAGATTGGATCTCGGTTCACTAGTGTTATTGGCATGCTATGCAACATGATCTTGAACATGGTCTTCATCTTCTATTGAGGCTTGATCTAGATGTCTTCTTCTAAAAGTTCACTTGAACTGACCGACTCAACACTCATGTACATTAACAAACAAGGGCACTTTCACTCTTGAAACTTGACCATGTCCCAAACATTCCGATAATGTTTCTTATTGTGATCCCTTATCTTTTCCTAAAGGATTTCATCTTTGCTCTTCTGTTTCTTACTCTTCGAAAAGGACAAAGGAAGGGAAGATTCGGCAGTTGCTAGACAAGTGTTGTCAGTACGGAAATTAGTTGTGGACTTCAACCAATTCTCCCAGTCAGACCCACAACCCACTGTTGGTGGTCTTTCAAGTTCTCCCATTGGCACAACAGTACAAATAGGGCTAGCAAGAAGTAAGATACAGTCAAGGAAGTTGATGATCAAGGGATCCTATACTTTAAAGAGAGAAGATCTCTCATCATTTGTTCGAGCTCTCTTCTTTGAAATATCCTCTGTGGAAGATGGAGGGTTTGATGATTCAGCAACTTGTTCGCTCTGAGAAGAACGTGGTCTCTTAGATCGGGCCATTGAAGATTGGAGGAAAATTTGGCACAATTTGGGTACTTAGAAATTTTCTGTGAAAACAAAACCGTTGCGCAAAATTCTTGTTGCACAGAAATTCCTATTGCGCAAAAGCACCTATTGCATGTTGAGTCCTATTATGTGCAAAGTTCGGTTGCACGCTGAGTATTATTGTGCAAAAGACAAAGGCCGCGCAAGAAGCGTTCTCTCTCAAAAAATTTTAAGTGGTCGAGTAAGAGTAGAACTATATATATAGCCTGGATTCGGGTCCATTGTGCGGACCCGATAATGCAATGAATGTGTTGGATACGCACAAGGCTATATGAAGAAACTTTTTTTAGAGAAGTAAGTTGATAATCCATTTAATCAAGGAAGATCAATATGAAGGATCAAGGGGGCATCTATTAGGACACAAAAGGTAGGAAAAAGGGAAGGAAAATGAGAATTCATAGATGTTTGTTGTGCAGCACGCAACAGAAGTTTTAAAGGCCCATTGCGGGGCACACAATGGAAGTGTGCGCGTAATGGAGGTGTCTGCGCAATAACATATTATGATTGCTCATTGCACGAATAGTGGAATTCACACGTGCGGGAGTCTATAAATACCTCACCATCCTCTTGATTTGTGTTCGTTCAAAGATTTCAAGATCAAGAGAGAATATTTCAAATACTTAGGAAAACTCAAGTACCCAGTGTATCTGTTTACAGCGAGCAACGAGATCCCCGTGCAACCAATGATCAAGATCAGTTTACTATCCATGCAACAGGCCCGTTGCACAGACAATAAATTTTAGATGATGAAATATTCATTTTAAAATATCATGAATGATTTATCAAGAACAAAGTACTTCAAGTCTTCGAGACCAATTGAGATGATATTATTCACACAACAACTTCTATGATCGGAAAATCACATTGAAATTTGAAATGCCGCCAAAATTGATATTTTAACTATATGTTTTATTTTGGAATAAAGGGATAAATGAGGTTGTAAATGAATCTAGAATTAATAAAATACATTGTGATGATTGTTTTCTTTATCTTTCTTTGTTATTATTAAATAAGATATTCCCCAAATCAAATACTTTTCGTTTTTTGTCGAAATATTGCAGTTACCTTATGTACAAAATGCATCGATTATTTGTGATACTTTTTAATAAAAAAATGTACTAATTATAATGATAGTTAGATGTTTAAACCATCATGTAGCCTTCCAATGTTATTGTGTTAAATGATGATTATTTGCAAAACATGTTTTTAATTTTAAACTTGTATTAAGATATATTTTTTGAGCTTTCAAGCCCACCTTTATTATTGATGTTACCTTTTGGGAATAGGACCTCAATAGAGTATTTGAGAATTGTTTGTTGATGCTTTATAAATATTTATTTTATTTTATTCATTTATTTTATTGTAAGAGAGTTGTGGCTAATTTTATTAATTATTTTTTAATGATAATATTTTTATATATTAGACAAAGTAGATGCTTTCCTTTATTTCAAAAAAAATATATTTTTTCCTTTATGATGCTAGTAATTGTCTTCTTAATTAGTTGAAAAGTAGAATGTCAAGAAAAGAATTGAGTCACAACCCCAAGTTTGGTATGGGTACTGAATTTAGAGCATGCTAGTAAGGATTTGAGATTTTCATATTAATGTGTGAACGCCTCCTCCCCACTCGTGCACAAGAGCGTGGTGGTTGCCTCACTTTGTTGGCTTTGTTATCGATTTTGTTATTATGGACAAAGTGTGCCATTAACTCGGGTGTAAAATGCATCTAATTGGGAATCGCCACAGGCCAAACAAAGCATAAAATCTACGACCAGTTAGGAACCATGAAATCACTTAGGAGTTAATGAATCTCACGATTTCCTAACTCAAGTGACTCCCACGGTTGGTTTATGACTGTAGATTCCGAGTAAGGGCCTCGGTGATGGAAAATGAATGGATTAAGTACCATTTTCTATCCGCACAATGTACGGTGCCTACTTCATAAGATTTACATTTTTGAGGGATTTAACGTAGTTTCAACAATTTTATATTTAGTGGTGCTTCGCATAACCCATAAAGGTCGGGCAAGAAAAAATAAGAAAAAGTTATCTAGCCTTACATCACAGAACCAAGTGGCTCCTGGTAGGCAAATAAAGTAAAAATACAGTGAATAAAATAAAATTGCTAACTAGCCTTGCTTCACAAGATTTAAGATCCCGAGTAGGCAAATTGTCACGCCCCAAACTCGGAAACTGGGCTCACAAAATTCTCAATCACTGAATCCGGCGCCGACAGCCTCCGTAGTACCCCATTCTCAGCTCCCGGCACCCATACACCAGTTCCAATCCTGGGATCCTACAATGAGGATTTCAAACATGATTTTATTTCAGTATAAGCATAACCTATGAACAATAACCACAAGAACACCATCACAAAATCCACTATGATCAAAAACTTTGAGTATAGTGCGTATGAAGGGAAATATAAGATAATGAAAATAACAGAAACTCCAAAAGCTCGGCTGCATACTCCAACTGCGACGAGGCTATGGCTATGTCCTGGCGTCACCTGCATGCATCAATCATGCATAAGCTTATAAAAAGCTTAGAGGGTGGTGTAAGTGTGTGCGTAATATGAGCGTGCTCAAAATGCAAGATCAGAGTAATGCGGAATCATGCTAATGAGTACATAAATGCAAGCAGCCGTACCAAGGCTATGCGATGCAAGATATGAATGACATCGGCCATATCAAGACCATGCGATGCATGTGCAACTCAAGCATATCAATCCTCATCCAAATCTATATATAGCTTATTAAATATCAGTACAATTCTTATTTTGGATAATCACCGGAGTTTAGTATACTCCAAATGGCACTGCCCCTCTTCGAGCTCCACAATTTAAGTGAGTGTAAGAAACTTCACTATCCACCTAGACAATAGTCTGTTAATACCAATCCGGTATGTTGATAGCGGATCCATTCACGAGCTGATCAAACTCAGCCTAGTAATGCCCCCTATCCTCGGGCGAGTAAGGTCACACCCCTTTCCAACCAACCACGACACAGTGGAAGATGTGGCCTCCTAGTATTCGGCCATCGTGTGCTCATATATCCACTCGGTCTCGACATTGGAGTCATCCTTTGGTACCATCGGATTTAGAAATTTTCACTCAGGGACATCTATACCGCCCCGATGTTAGAAATAATAATTTCGGTATCCAATCCAGCCATCCACGATGTGTCTGTGGAGGCTATGGCCCTGATGTCTCTAGGGCATACAATAATCATAATCACACACATCCAAGTGCATGAATCACTCTACCAGACATGCAACAATCCTACGCGTACCGCTCGCTCATGTAGGGCAACTCAACCTATCAGGGAGCCCATAAATAATCTGCCCGAAGGCATATGTTATGATCAATCAGTCCTCATATCAGGCATACATATGATGCGTATGATTATGAATCATGGATCTATACTAAACATGTTATGTGGTGATGGGCTCTGTTCATAACAAAGATGGGCCTAGATGGCTTACACACACTACAAGTATGGGCCTAACAATGGGCCCTAGGGAGAGTGGCAATACCGACATTTAACCAACATCATTCTACAAAGCGGACATCAAACCATCATTGCTCCCAAGGCATAGCTCGCCATAAACATCATTACATATATCATGGTAGAATCATACATTACAATGGACCACATGTATATCCCATTGGGCCTCAACCCATTGCATCAAATACACCTAATGGGCCATATCACATGGGCCTCATATATATCAAAGTGGGCCTCAACGGATGGGCCATAACTACATCAAGATGGGCCTCCTCAAACGGGCCTTATATATGTCAAGGTGGGCCTCAACATCGAGTCTCATATATCACATCGGTCCTAATCAAATGGGTCAAGACAATGAGTTAAATCAACTGGGCCAAGTCGAATGGGCTGAGTTGAATGGGCCTAGTCGAATGGGCAATCAATTGGTCAATCGAATAGGTCACGCCAATCATTCATCAATAAAAATCATTATAAAGTATTAAATAAATGAATAAATAAATAAATAAAATGAATCATATCCAAAGATCATCTGGACCATACTACAACTAATAGTGGTGATATTAATTTCCCACTTTCAAATTCTAGTGGGCCCACCACAACATTTAATTTCCATCCAGACTATTTCCATGGTCAGAAGGACCTAGGGAGAAACAAATATCATATTGATCCAAAGCTTCTATAACTCAAAGGGGATTTTAATAGTAGGCATTCACTCCACTGTTTTCTGTAGTGTGGTCCACCTGATAGCTAGATCTGTCTCATTTTTTTTATCTCAGGCCTTAAAATGAGCTTTCTAAGTGGTTGGATAGCTTGGATGCAACACATGCACCATGGTGGGTCCCAACGTCCAGTGATGTGGACGGTGTGGATAGAACACATATCATTGGGTCCCGCATGGGGCCCACCATAATGTTTTTCTGCCGTCCAATTTGTTAATAAGGTCACGTAGACCTAGATGCAGAGGAAAAAAAATTTCATGATGAACCAAAACTTCTATGAAAACCCAAAAATGGTTTCAATGGCAGACGTCAAATCCCTACTGTTTCCTGTGACGTGGGCCACCTGAGCTTCACCTACAACTGATTTTTGGGGTGGCCCACTGCCTCAAAGGGGCCTACAAAAAGGACGGTGTTGATGTTCACACAAAGCATGGTGGGGCCCATAGCTGGGACCCAGGGTCCCTGCCTCTTCCGTCCCCAGTGCAACAGGCAGCAGCGTCCTACGATGCTAACGCTGCAGCAGTAGGCGCTGCTGCAGCAGGTGCTGTTGCATGTTTTATTTTTTTAAAACTAATTTTTTTAATGGTTTTGCCCAGGTGGGGTCCGCATCAGGAGGATCTAACCCACTGGTTGGGTTTTATGGCTCATGACGGACCAAACGAGCCCAATATGTAGTATATTTTGATAGGTAGAAACATCAAGGTGATTTGAACGGTAGAAATCCCTATTTTATGCTATGGCCCACCATAAAAATTGGATTAACTTTGTTTTTTGGCTTAACGCCTAAAATGGGCTGAGTAATGTAATGGATGGCGTGGATTTGATTTATACATCATGGTGGGGCTTACACGAGTGGTCCACCGAAAGCTTGAAGCAAAACTAATATTTTTGTTTTGCCATCAAACACCGCACTGTCTAATTCACACTTCTCTGTAACGTCATGTCCAGCGTCCCTGGACGCTGGATGGTGTGGAAACCACACAAGCATCATGGTGGGTCCCACATGGATGTGGCCCACCTGTTTGGATCAACATGATATTTTTGTTTTTCCTTCCGTCCAAGCCCACTAACAGACTGGACAGTATAGACCCAATACATCCGTTAGGTGGCTCCCATGAAGGTGAATGGCACGGATGAAATATACACTTCATGGTAGGCCACACACAACCACACTATCATTCATACAAGAGAGATGGAGAGGAAGAGAGAGAGAGAGAGAGAGAGAGAGAGAGAGAGAGAGACAATAGAGACAGTGATGGAGAGGAAGAGAGAGAGAGAGAGAGAGAGAGAGAGAGAGAGAGAGTGATGGAGGGGCCTCGTCACTATGGTCCCCTCATAATTACAACACATACATTAAGTGGGTCCCATAACAAGTGGCCCCAAAATTTAAGATCAACAGTAGATCACCCACATATTACACTCCTCCTTGATCCCTTAGCCTCCTTAGCTCATATGCTTAACTTTTATTGGTGGATGATGGAGTTTTGATGGTAGGGATGAGAGATAAGAGGGTGGGCCACACTTGTTGATTTAGGAGAGCTTGGACGTGTAGTATTTGGGTTGCTTGGGAGATTTTTGAGAAATGAGAGAAAGGGAGAAAAATAATAGATAAAAGGATGGATGGAGTGGTGAGTGTAAGGAAAGGAAATGGGGAAGCATGGGCTTAGTTGAAAATTGTGTAAAAGAGGGATGGTGAGGAGAGAGAGAGGTTAACTTGTGGGAAAAGAAGGAGTGGGTTGGTTGTACTTGGGGTAAGGTGGTGTACTTGACTTGATTTAATGGGACATGTTGTAGAGATTCCCTCAAAATTCACAACGTATGACATTTCTTAGGAATAAACATAGACCCACATCTCTTGGCCTGGGTATCGGTTCAGTACACGAGTCGCGGTGTTAGAACAGCGACGACGGCACGGTCGCTAAGGTGCAAATTTCGGGTCGAGCCGACTTCGATATCCAAGACTCGGCTTAAGTTCGCATGCAAACGTTAGATACAGGTCAAGGGTTGCTGGAATTCAACCGGGAGAACCTTAGAAGCCTACGAAATGGTACGGACTAGGATACGGGTCTTACACAAATAAAGTGAAAAATGAAATATAGAGAATAATGTAAAATGA
This sequence comes from Magnolia kwangsiensis, assembly GCA_037074715.1. Classification (NCBI taxonomy): domain Eukaryota; kingdom Viridiplantae; phylum Streptophyta; class Magnoliopsida; order Magnoliales; family Magnoliaceae; genus Magnolia; species Magnolia kwangsiensis. The sequence continues at coordinate 60,138,751 of CM073579.1, forward strand.
GATAAAAAGAAATGTGCATATAGTCAATATAATTGAAATGTGTGGAGTTGAATGCAAATTAAATAGAGATGAAAAATTATAAGTCTTTTTACTCCTTTGATAGCCATTTTTGTATCATATGTTGGGCAGCATGTCAAGACGTTGGAAATCCTTAAGTCACTTTGGGTAGCACCTATAGGCGAACTCCAACCCTCAGACCCTTTCTATATTTTTCTATCTTTCTACACTTTATTTTTTCTCTCTCACTCTCTGCTTCTTTCTCCTATCCTATCTCTCCATCTCTCGGTCTCTATATGACCTTCCTATATAACAAACGCCTTATATAGACATTAGCATCCATTGCCAACTGCTCACTGTATTAGGCATTGTTGTGGGCACCCGCCTTCAGTATGTATAAAAATATTATAATATATATATAATAAAAGGCAGTGATTAAGTTATATTTAATAGATAAAAATATATTTATATTTATATATTAAAGTTTAAAAATAATCATTACCCTTATATATATATAAACGTAATTATTACTATTCATTCATTTTTGTCAAATATTCAAATATTTGTATCTTCTTCGTTATTTATTCATTTTTGGTAATCTTCATCTTGTTGGAAAGATAATTAGATAAGCTTTTTAACAAGACTAGAATCACTTCGATCGGACCTCGTTTGACGTGCTGAAAATACGTCTGTCCAATGTATAAAATAAGTTATTTGTAATTTAACCAATGGTCTGTTTTTTATGATCTTGGGATTATTAAAAATGTTGTCTATAAGCTTTTCATTGCAACTGAAATCACTTCAATCGGATCTTGTTTGACTAGTTTAAAGTGCGGACAAAGTTTTTCTAACTTTATTCATTTGGTAATGCATAGTTTTGATAAACGGGCCAGATCTTCCTAATCATAACTCGAATTGGACAAAACTTAAGTTTGTTAGGAAGATCATTTGACTACCTTTCTAATGAATCATAAATCATCCTAATCAGTCAGAGTTTACCTCCAATAATACCGAGACCATTTTGTATACAAGGATTCCTTGCTTTTAAAGAAATGACTTTTTACACCTTAACACAATACTATTTAAAAAGACTAAGTGGTAGAGAAAATGATTTATTGGTAGAGAGGATTCCTTTTATCCCTTTTTATATATCAGATGTGACATACATATGTTGAGTATAAAATATTACATTTTTCTCCCTATTTATACCTTGGTTTTATAAACATGATAGTGATTAATCGATCTAATTATGCATGTTTTCATATGCGAGGTGATTTCGTGAGCTTAAGGTGAAATTAATGCCAAAAAGAATATTTATGCTTAAAAGATTACTAAATGAAGATTTAGAGATTTGTAAGTCATTAATAAAGAATTCACATGCCAAAGATCTAAGGAAACCAAGTGAGGAATGAAGAGAATCGAATATTTGAAGTGAAGAAAAAGAAAAAAAATCCTAAAAATTATCCTAAAAAAATATATTCCTAATAATTGTCTTAAAAAAGCATATTCTGAAACTCTGAGTCTAAAAAAGAAAGTTCTGAAAGTCTATTTTAGAAAACTACGAAGAGCGCATAAATTTGAGGCAATTTCTAGATTTTTCTAACTCTGTACGAAAGTTGGAGTTCCACAACTATAAATAGGATTCCCTAGGATGCTCCAAAGCATCTTCTAGGGTTTAAAAAAATCTCAAGGAGCATACACAAGGGTGGAGTAGCCGCCAAAGAGTTTTTCTTCTTCCCTAGTTTATTTTTCATGCTTTGTTTAAGAGATTTGGTTTCAATCATGTATGTGGTTGGTTAAACCTCTTAGTTAGGGCTAAGAGATGAAGCTTATAACGTATTTGGATGATTATCTTGCTTTGATTCTTGTTCTTATTGAACCTCATTGATTTCTAGTTTGATATTAAAAAAATATTTTCAGTTTTTTATGATTTATTGTGACTCAAATTATAATAGATGTTGTGATAGCTTTGTATATCTTCTTTTTCTATTTTGAGATTATGAGATTGGTAAATTCTATTGTTCACCATCGTCTCCTGGGCATGGTAGGGTGATGTCAGAATAATGATCATAGAGTGATCATTAGATTCTTAAAAGAAAATATCATTTCTCAGTTCGGAATACCTCGAGCCATCATTAGTGATGAAGGGTTGCACTTTTGCAATAGGTCATTCGAGAACTTAATGAAAAAATATGGCATTTGTCATAAGGTGAGCACTCCATACCACTTGCAGACAAGCTGAGATTTTTAGCAGAAAAATTAAGTAAATTCTGGAAAAAATAGTTAACCCTGACCATAAGGATTGGTCAATCTGCTTGACCGATGCTTTATGGGCTTACTGTACAACTTTTAAGACCTCTATTGAAATGTCTCCCTTCAGAAAGCTTGCCACTTGCCTGTGGAGTTGGAACATAAAATCTACTGAGCTGTCAAAATTTTAAATTTTAACTTGGACAACGCTGGCTCAATGCACAAACTTTAATTGAATAAACTTGAGGAAATCCGGAACGATGCATACGAGAACTCGAGAATTTACAAAGACAGAATGAAGGTATTCCATGATTGGAACATCCTTCAAAAATTATTCATAACCGGTTAAAAAGTCTTTCTGTACAATTCTCCATTACACCTTTTTTTGAAAAAACTTCGATCTCGTTGGATCAGCCCTTTCTCTATTACTAATGTTTATCCTCATGGGGCCGTTGAGATAAAGAATCTGACAAGTGGTAATATATTCAAAATGAATGGACATCGCCTAAAGTCATTTGTTGAGAAGTTTGATTCAGAGGATATGTCCATACCTCTAATTGATCATGTGTATCAGGATTAACCTCCTAGTCTGATGGAGGTATAGTTACGTTTATTACTTTTATATAATTTAGGATTAGGATAGTTTATTTTTTAATAAGTTTAATCTTCATGCTAATCCATTTACACATTGAGAACTTTGGAAAAGCTTCAATTTTCTTTCTTCAAGTACTACCTTTCCATCACTTTTCCTTTATTTTTCGTTGTCTCATGTGTATTATATGCTTCTATCTTTTACATTGCGGATAATATAAATTTTAGGTTGGGGAGCGTGGATTAGATACACGAATCAATATTTTCTTAGACTTTGAGCAAAAATTTTGAAAATTTTCAAATTTTCAAATTATGAACCTATTTAGAAAGTGATGACTTGTGTAATTAAGAATGCCTTAAGTATGATGATAAGATAGAGATTAAATTTTGAATTATTAGAATTTGATCAACTGAGTAGACTATCACTTAAGTTCTTTCATCTAATTGACTAAAAAGAAGTTTGAATATCATGTTGATCTAAATCACAAGACACGTTCAATTTATTTTTGTGAATTATGTTAAAATTTCTTATTTTTAGTATGTGAATCATTAATATATGTTGAGAATTGAGTCTGAAGAATTTTCTCCACCTTAAAAAGATGAAAAGAACCAGTTAAAAAGTAGTAAGTTCGACAAAAAGTTCATGTATGATGAAAAGATTGGAAGAGAATGAAAAGTCTGAAAAGAGAAAAGAGAAAAGTCTGAAAAGAATGAATAAATAAAAAGAGATCATCGATATAAAATAAAAAACTGAAAAAAGAAGAAAAATGAGATAAGTTTGAAATCAACACTTGATTATTCAATTAATCTTGAAGTGATCAGCATGGCTAACATTATGAAACGATAGTATTTTTATGGAAAATAAGTTGAAATTCACCAAGTACATTTGAAAAACTTGATTTATGAACTTATGATCTTAAGAGATTGATGAATGACCGATTTGATTGATTGTTTGTTTGATTCGGCTCTAGGTTTTTAAATTTTTACTCTCACTTTTTTGGATTATACCCATCCATACTTGTTTATACAAAAGATTATTTTCTGAAAGTGATTTGAACATTGAGAATTGAAGATTATGTCACACATGTTTTGCTCGGGACTAGCAAAATGTTAGTTGGGAGGTGTGTTGTATATCTGTAACATCCCGAAAATCGGGGGGTCGAGCAAAAACCTAACTCCCGAGTTCCAAAATGTTATTTATGCAACATAGATATGTATGATTGAATGTTGTCTGTGATAATGTATTAAACATGAGTGAAATTAAGCCAGAACAACATATCCTACTCCAGAGACAGTTAAATTAACCAGCGGAAGTCTGTAATAGTATGTATAACATATATAAACTGTTGTATGTCTCCAGAGTGTGAACATGTTACCAGGTTATACACATACATGTATACTCCAAAAGTAGATGAAACGAATATACATGAGTGCGCAAAAAAAATATGAAATGACAAATGTCAAGGTATCTAATCAACCTCCCTGTAATCCCGTCGATCAGAACACGCATAAAGGAGGGATCCTCCTCATCATCATCAAGTCCGGCTCTGCCTCACAGGCCGCGCCATCATCTGCAATCACAAAAAGGTCTGGTGGGTGTCCGGAACACCGTCCCGTAACGTGGGAGTGAGTAGCTAACTCAGTGGAATAATAGAGCAAAGATTAACATGTTATCAAATCAATCATGCGATAATAGTAAAGCAGTAAATCAAACAATCCTAATACTGTTGTTAATGCATTTATGACATGACGTGATGTATGCCCTCACCGACGATCACCCTCATACGGCAACATCTTACGACCGCGGCATGCCACACTCCCTAGAGTGCTCCACATCTTCCAGGCACATGCAATGCTATGGTGATATGATTACCGAGTTGTTATTAGTCCTTTTCATACAGCAATATTGGGAAACTAAGGTACCTCCCTTATATCAATCCCAACACAGATCCTGTCTAGGGTCGTCACTCCTAGTAATCTCATACGATGTATATTTTGTAGGTCGCTGCAAGGGCTGCCAGGGCTGTTGCACGCACTCGTTGCTCCGCTCCCCCATCACCTTATCAATACAGGCCTACTGTACTCTACTGCACGGAAGGGTCGTCGCCTCCCGTGAACTCAGAATACGCTCGCGGTCACTACAAAGGGCTGCCAGGGCTGTTGCTCGCACTCGTTGCACCGCTCCCCCATCACCTTATCAGTGTAGGCCGACAGCAAGAATATAGTGTCCCATACCACCATAATCTGCTCACGAGTCATAGGTGCTCACTGGTCACTACGGGGAGGTTTGTGGCCCCAGCGTAGGCCGACAGCTCGACCACGGTGTCCCATACCACCATGCCCGGCTCATGAGTCTTCGTGGATCAAGGTACCATGGTTAACAGGGTTTACAATGGTAAGTTCAGTACCCTAGGTTCAAGCAGTTATGATACATACAAGGTGAACAAACATCGGCCAGTCGGGTTACTTGACGGGCTCGACTAGTGCGATCGCATCTCGAATTGAACGACATGAAGTGCGTGAAACACTTCGCGTGGCCTAACCACTGCCGCCAACTCTCAACACGAATCACATTCATCGACGCGTCGTTCGTGGCTATGACCAGTCAGCCACGAATTCGCTCGGTTACCGACTGCCTGGACTAAGTCAAGTCCCACACATCTATGGAATTACATTAACACTATACAAAGGTGTTGGAATTGAAATACATCATGTGAGCATGTTAGCACATGTTATAACATTCAACTTAAGCAAATCTTCAAGGCATACTTCCCATGCATATTCAACTTAAGCAAATCCTCAAGCACATACATTCCATGCATGTAATGAAATCATGCATTTTGTCAACATGTAGAAAATCATTTAGGTCAGCATAATAATTGAAAAATCAATCACAAACTATCAAATAACATCATTTAATTCAATACATACTAATACAAGCATTTATACAAACACATACACTACACACTTAAGTCTACATATAGTATGTCGACCCAAGGTGCGCAACTAGGCGAATCTCTTCGCCAAACTAATTATGCACGCATTCCTAACTTCCTAATGCGACAACAAACCATGTCAATCACATCAGCAAAATATGAATGTAAACGGTACTTCCTACAAATGACTAAAATGCCCTAAATCTCATATTCTTCGTTAATTTACGAAACAGGAAACGGAGAGCATGTTGTACATGTCAAACGGCGTTGCCGTCAAGAATCTACTATTAAACGACATTGAAAGCTTTGAAAACAGTCAATCAAAGCATCTACTATCCGCACCTTATGTCTTGTAGAGTCGGAAATTGAAACGGAGCGTATACGCTTCGTCTACGGCGAATAAGGAACCTAATACATAAGATCCATAAGCTACATCGCTATGGAAACAAGGAAAACTCAAATCACCAACTATTTAGGGTTTTTACTTACCTAGGATTGCGGTGGAATCGCCGAGAAAGCGGTAGAGGAGTGTTGCTTAAGCATGTGCAACACGTAGCACAAGTGGCGGGAAGAACTCTCCCACTCTCTCACAATCTCTCACTCTTTTTCTCTCTCCCAAGCTAGAGCTTCTCTCAAATTCGGATGGGAGAGAGGAGTGGGGGTTTCAACCCCTTTTATAGCCTAAAACATTCCCAAAATAGGCTTGGGAACAATGTTTACTTGGTGCCTAACCAAATCGGGGCCGTTTCGGTCCAAAAGGGCATTTCTGGAGGTCCCCAGGCCAAATGCGGTCGGACTTAAGCTCATGCATACTGGATCTAGCACACATCCAGTTTTCAGACCGGTTGGGTTCTCAGATCGCACGTGGCGGCCCAGTTTTAGTTTAACGGTCACCGCACCAAGATCAGGCCTATAAGTCTCGTGATATATAATAGATATTTTTCCTGATCCAAGGGTGTAATTTGGCTGTATTCTGACGGTCAGAATGCTTAATACTGATGCGTCAAATTTGTGTGCCAGATTTGAATTTGAAATTCCAACTATGTCCCTATTCACACTCTTTTCGGTCCGGGCTCAATGAAATAGCCTGTGATTATCGGTTTGACTTGATTTTCGGAATGAGTGTCAAGTCCAGCTAGACGGTTCTAACGGTCTAAGATAGGAGGTATCGGACTTTCGACGCGCGGTCTAGATCCAATACAAAGTTTCAAGGAGGTCCCGAGGACAAACCGGCTTAGAGTTTGATCCGAGGCTTTAGAGCATTATAGCACCCTTGGTTCCACTCGCTTTGGGCCTTGTAGAACGTATTTAAAGCGATCAGGGACCATTTCCCAGCTATTCTAACGTTGCACTAGCTAACTTAGTCATATTTCCTAAAGGAATTGATTCTAAGTGGTTTCTTTGGCTATGGAATTGGGTTCTAAGCAATTTTCCAGGTGTTTCAATTGACCCATTGCCTAAGGACGTCAAATCTCAGATTGGTCAAAATCCGGGGTGTTACAATCTACCCCCCTTAAAACACAATGTCGTCCCCGACATTGGCGAAGGGCAAGGAGTACCTAGAGGGACTTTAGTATTGACATTCTAAGGAAGGTTCAAATCCTACTTAATAACCTAATCGTACATACAACCTAAATCAAATGTTTCGATCCTGGGCCAGTGGGAAAGAGGCCAACCACTCTTCCGCTGCGCCACACTGATCGAACAGCAGTGTTGACTAATCCTAACTGGATTGGACTTAATACGTTCTACCCCCCTTAAAACTTGGTTCTACTTAAAGTCTAAGAATCGTTGCATCGATCCGTATATCGGAACGAGGCGCAACTTAGGGGCTATCCTTGACCTAAAATGGAAACAATCTTTCTCTACATGGTTTTCCTTGCTAATGATGCGTTCTATGGCATTGGTACTTATTATCATAGAGATGAGCCTAATCTCCATTGTGGTTAAGTTCAGGGTCAGGCATGAATTGATGGCAAGATGTCGAATTCTCTACTGGCTTTAAGTCCTCGCCATTTCCCAAAGGCAATGTGATCCTGTTTGGTTATAGGTGGTTGGGTCATCTCAGAATAAAGGTTGTGTAGTAGGTCTGAGCCGGATACATAGACTTTCTGTCTAGCTAGAACAGAAGATTTATTGTATCAATTCTTAATCCGAGTCGATGCCGATCTTTTGCTTGATCAGAGCATTGGATTTATTGGTAACTACTAGGATTAAGAAGTCGATTCAAACCGCGAATACATCGCTTACATGTAGTTCCTTTATTCCGCATTCCCGAATGCAATAAGCCCTTGGGGAAGGCAATTCTAAGGGGCGTGCTAGTACATTCTAAGTTCAATCTGAGGGAGTTATAAATGTTCCCTGAGAGTGTATGGTTCCTTCCTATGGGCAACAACAGGAGTCTATAAGTCATAAGGGGATCTATCCAAGGAAGGGAGTCTCATTCCAATCAAATCTAATCTATCATTCCTTAACATATACAGACTTTACCCTACTCTAGGTAGCTAGTACGCTAGTCTGTAACCCAGTAGCTATAATCTATAGCTTAAGATTATACGGTAAATGGCTTTCCATACCATTTCTACTACAGAGAGTTGTTCTATCGCTTAGGGTCAAGATTGTCTAAATGGAATTGGATTCCTTATGTCGTCAGACTCTTCAACTCTAGAAGTACTAACTCTAGGACCAAAACGCCAAGGGCCTATGTGGCCAGTAGCATTCAGTTGTATTAAATAGAACCGCATTCTTAGTCCCATAGTGGGATCGGAAGTGGCATGCTTGGTAGGAGGGTGGGGTGGGATAAAAACTAATTTGTAGGCCGGATCTCAGGGAGTTATAATACTCCCAATCTAGAAACAATATCTTATAACGAAATGAAACAACATGCATTCCATTCAACAAATTTTGGCTATATTAAGCCCAAACCACAACACAAACACATTTTTCTACCTAAAAACAAAACAACCTAGAAATTTCAAACAGTAATCAAACAAGAAAAAGGGCAACGACATAGATGCCTAATTCTACCAAAGGACTTCTACCAGGGTCCCAACTGACCTTCTTGAATACTATCAAGTTCAGTACTGTCTGTTGCCCATTCGAGCTCTATCGGCCAAGTATTTTCACTACTTCTCACACGGAGAAAGTTGAGAAATGGGATTTGAGGTTAGCACGATTCTAAGACCCAAAAAGAGGGTAAAGTCTCCAATAAAAGGGACATGAGAAGGAGGATGGTGGAAAAGGAGAAAAAGGCTAAAATAGCTTAACAATAGCAATGAAAAATGGGAGAAATGCAAGGAAATGGCTAACCAAAATAGAAAAGGGAGATCTAGGCGTTGTAGAGGGATGCTTCAAGCTCCCCTAGGATGTATTTTCAGAAAGAAATGAAAACGAAAAAGGGGAATGGAGCACCTCACGAATTCGGCTCGATTTGGGGGTTTTAGGAGCTCCAACGGACGAAACCTTCAAGAGGGAGAGCTGCCAACTTCAAAGGAATGATGGAGGGTGGTCTTTTTTGGCCAAAGATGGATCTAGGGGTGGTTTGGAACCACAATTTTTGGTTAGGGCAGCAAGAAAACGAAAATGGGGCTAGGAAAGGGGACTTTTGTGAAGGAAGTACATCTTTTAGGGAGTTTCAAGGTACGGACCGCATACCAGGGGACTACCCTAGCCCCCAAACTCATCCAGCCCAAAGTTTAGACCCATTCGAGGAGTTTTACCGGCGATGCATCGCCGAACCGGCGATGGCATCGCCGATGAAATTGCAAACTGGCCATTGAGGCCATATGGGATGGATTCTCCTTGGCCTAGGGATTCCAAAAAGGTATGGTGCACACTCTGGTTCATTGTAGATTGCCCTAGGGAGGCCAATACATTTTTAACATCCATTCGAGGCTTTTCGGGTCCAATATTCAATCCCGAATACAAAACCCTATCATGCAGCATATGATTTTGGGGTAGAAGGATCTATTACATCCATCTAGACCATTAGTTGCTAAAGAAAGTGAAGTTAGAATGGCCTTATGGCCATTTTTCATGAAATTTTACTATTCACTGTAAAATTTGGTGAATGTACTAATTTGTGTTATTTTCATATTAGGTTTGATGCCTAACATGAAATGGATAAAAAAAAACTGAAGGTTGAAGTGTTTAGAGGAGGAATTTTGAGAATTTTTGGCAAAACGGGGTTTTCAAGCCCTGGCGATTGATTACTGGAGTCGTGGTTGTCCCATGGCCCAAGGATTCACTTTTACGGGTTTAGAATTGTTCAAAGAACATCTCAACCCACTTACCTACAACCTAGGAGCTATTCGGGTTGCTTTACGCGACCCTAGATGCGCTACGGACTCGATCACGCGATCGAAATGAATAGACTTCGCCTATTGGCGAATCTGGGATCCTAGAAGTATTTCTAGACCCTTCTCGTACCCACCTAAGTCAAAGAAAGCGACAGCGTACGTCGCGTGACCATAACCCAGGCCCGGTTTAATCCAAATCATGCTCTGATACCATCTGTAACATCCCGAAAATCGGGGGGTCGAGCAAAAACCCAACTCCCGAGTTCCAAAATGTTATTTATGCAACATAGATATGTATGATTGAATGTTGTCTGTGATAATGTATTAAACATGAGTGAAATTAAGCCAGAACAACATATCCTACTCCAGAGACAGTTAAATTAACCAGCGGAAGTCTGTAATAGTATGTATAACATATATAAACTGTTGTATGTCTCCAGAGTGTGAACATGTTACCAGGTTATACACATACATGTATACTCCAAAAGTAGATGAAACGAATATACATGAGTGCGCAAAAAAAATATGAAATGACAAATGTCAAGGTATCTAATCAACCTCCCTGTAATCCCGTCGATCAGAACACGCATAAAGGAGGGATCCTCCTCATCATCATCAAGTCCGGCTCTGCCTCACAGGCCGCGCCATCATCTGCAATCACAAAAAGGTCTGGTGGGTGTCCGGAACACCGTCCCGTAACGTGGGAGTGAGTAGCTAACTCAGTGGAATAATAGAGCAAAGATTAACATGTTATCAAATCAATCATGCGATAATAGTAAAGCAGTAAATCAAACAATCCTAATACTGTTGTTAATGCATTTATGACATGACGTGATGTATGCCCTCACCGACGATCACCCTCATACGGCAACATCTTACGACCGCGGCATGCCACACTCCCTAGAGTGCTCCACATCTTCCAGGCACATGCAATGCTATGGTGATATGATTACCGAGTTGTTATTAGTCCTTTTCATACAGCAATATTGGGAAACTAAGGTACCTCCCTTATATCAATCCCAACACAGATCCTGTCTAGGGTCGTCACTCCTAGTAATCTCATACGATGTATATTTTGTAGGTCGCTGCAAGGGCTGCCAGGGCTGTTGCACGCACTCGTTGCTCCGCTCCCCCATCACCTTATCAATACAGGCCTACTGTACTCTACTGCACGGAAGGGTCGTCGCCTCCCGTGAACTCAGAATACGCTCGCGGTCACTACAAAGGGCTGCCAGGGCTGTTGCTCGCACTCGTTGCACCGCTCCCCCATCACCTTATCAGTGTAGGCCGACAGCAAGAATATAGTGTCCCATACCACCATAATCTGCTCACGAGTCATAGGTGCTCACTGGTCACTACGGGGAGGTTTGTGGCCCCAGCGTAGGCCGACAGCTCGACCACGGTGTCCCATACCACCATGCCCGGCTCATGAGTCTTCGTGGATCAAGGTACCATGGTTAACAGGGTTTACAATGGTAAGTTCAGTACCCTAGGTTCAAGCAGTTATGATACATACAAGGTGAACAAACATCGGCCAGTCGGGTTACTTGACGGGCTCGACTAGTGCGATCGCATCTCGAATTGAACGACATGAAGTGCGTGAAACACTTCGCGTGGCCTAATCACTGCCGCCAACTCTCAACACGAATCACATTCATCGACGCGTCGTTCGTGGCTATGACCAGTCAGCCACGAATTCGCTCGGTTACCGACTGCCTGGACTAAGTCAAGTCCCACACATCTATGGAATTACATTAACACTATACAAAGGTGTTGGAATTGAAATACATCATGTGAGCATGTTAGCACATGTTATAACATTCAACTTAAGCAAATCTTCAAGGCATACTTCCCATGCATATTCAACTTAAGCAAATCCTCAAGCACATACATTCCATGCATGTAATGAAATCATGCATTTTGTCAACATGTAGAAAATCATTTAGGTCAGCATAATAATTGAAAAATCAATCACAAACTATCAAATAACATCATTTAATTCAATACATACTAATACAAGCATTTATACAAACACATACACTACACACTTAAGTCTACATATAGTATGTCGACCCAAGGTGCGCAACTAGGCGAATCTCTTCGCCAAACTAATTATGCACGCATTCCTAACTTCCTAATGCGACAACAAACCATGTCAATCACATCAGCAAAATATGAATGTAAACGGTACTTCCTACAAATGACTAAAATGCCCTAAATCTCATATTCTTCGTTAATTTACGAAACAGGAAACGGAGAGCATGTTGTACATGTCAAACGGCGTTGCCGTCAAGAATCTACTATTAAACGACATTGAAAGCTTTGAAAACAGTCAATCAAAGCATCTACTATCCGCACCTTATGTCTTGTAGAGTCGGAAATTGAAACGGAGCGTATACGCTTCGTCTACGGCGAATAAGGAACCTAATACATAAGATCCATAAGCTACATCGCTATGGAAATAAGGAAAACTCAAATCACCAACTATTTAGGGTTTTTACTTACCTAGGATTGCGGTGGAATCGCCGGGAAAGCGGTAGAGGAGTGTTGCTTAAGCATGTGCAACACGTAGCACAAGTGGCGGGAAGAACTCTCCCACTCTCTCACAATCTCTCACTCTTTTTCTCTCTCCCAAGCTAGAGCTTCTCTCAAATTCGGATGGGAGAGAGGAGTGGGGGTTTCAACCCCTTTTATAGCCTAAAACATTCCCAAAATAGGCTTGGGAACAATGTTTACTTGGTGCCTAACCAAATCGGGGCCGTTTCGGTCCAAAAGGGCATTTCTGGAGGTCCCCAGGCCAAATGCGGTCGGACTTAAGCTCATGCATACTGGATCTAGCACACATCCAGTTTTCAGACCGGTTGGGTTCTCAGATCGCACGTGGCGGCCCAGTTTTAGTTTAACGGTCACCGCACCAAGATCAGGCCTATAAGTCTCGTGATATATAATAGATATTTTTCCTGATCCAAGGGTGTAATTTGGCTGTATTCTGACGGTCAGAATGCTTAATACTGATGCGTCAAATTTGTGTGCCAGATTTGAATTTGAAATTCCAACTATGTCCCTATTCACACTCTCTTCGGTCCGGGCTCAATGAAATAGCCTGTGATTATCGGTTTGACTTGATTTTCGGAATGAGTGTCAAGTCCAGCTAGACGGTTCTAACGGTCTAAGATAGGAGGTATCGGACTTTCGACGCGCGGTCTAGATCCAATACAAAGTTTCAAGGAGGTCCCGAGGACAAACCGGCTTAGAGTTTGATCCGAGGCTTTAGAGCATTATAGCACCCTTGGTTCCACTCGCTTTGGGCCTTGTAGAACGTATTTAAAGCGATCAGGGACCATTTCCCAGCTATTCTAACGTTGCACTAGCTAACTTAGTCATATTTCCTAAAGGAATTGATTCTAAGTGGTTTCTTTGGCTATGGAATTGGGTTCTAAGCAATTTTCCAGGTGTTTCAATTGACCCATTGCCTAAGGACGTCAAATCTCAGATTAGTCAAAATCCGGGGTGTTACAATATCAAAGATTTTATATTTTTCCCTGTTTATATCTTAGTTTTATGAACATGATAATGTTTAATGGGTATATTTTATACATGTTTGTATTGCAAGGTGAATTTAAGAGCTTAGAATGAAAAGAATATTAAAAGCATGGATTTGATACTCAAAAATCACAAAGGTAAGGAATGGATATTAGGAGACCAAGATTAAAGATTTCAAGACTCTAAGATTCAAGGAAACTAAGTGCAGAAAGAAGGAAGTTGAAAGTGCAAAGTGCAAAAATTTACAGAATATGAACTTCACTGTCTATGTCATCGACTACCGTTTGATGACATCGAATCCAGTGTTCAATGACATCAAACACAGGTAGATGACATCGAAGAATTACATGAAAATTGAATTTGGTTGCTGGACAAATTAGATACATTTCTCAATGCATCGAAGCCCTGTTCGATTGCTCGAAGACCTGCTCGATGACATCGAAGATAGTTCAATGACATCGAAATTTTTATGAATTTTTGGAGTAACTCGCTGGAACACTCTAGACACATTCTTGATTACTCGAATACAGTTCGATGACATCGAATGTATGTTCCTGACATGAAGAGTTACGCAGTGCGAAAAGGTGCAACTTCTAGATTCAAGTTACGCTCGATGAAATCTAAGGTTGTTCGATGACATCGAAGGCATTACGCAGAGTGTATAAATTTGAGGTAGTTTTCAAAGACGGTCGGACAAAGGCTATAAATATGGGTTCTTTGAGGAGTTATAAATATGACTTAGGTTTTTAGAAGTAGAGCCAAAGGGTGGAGCAACCTCCCAAGAGTTTTTCTTCCTTATTTATTTTTAATGATTTCTTTAGGGGTTTTAGTTCAAATCATGTCTATAGTTGGCTAAACTGTTAGTGCACTCACTCATGCACACTTATTTGTTAATCACGTTAACCGTTGTGTCAAGTAGTCTAGTAAGCCCTTGGAAAATGAAGGCTGAAGACGTAACTGGAGTAGAAGCATTGAGCAACACTCACAGGGTAAAAAGATTCTCCTATGATTTCAACCCTCAAAACAAAACAAACATATACCCTTTAAATGATCTAAAACCAAATAGAAAACCTCAATTAGATTTCACCTTAGAAGTTTGAAGTTGCTAAAATAGAAATTGAAAAACAACAACCTTTGGTCTAACTAATCATAGCGTCGGTCCGGACCGAACATGGCTATTGCAGGACAAAAACTTAAATAGGAAAATTCGGTCTCTACTTCGGTTGGAGTAGGTCCGACTAAAGAATCCTTCGGTCCGACCAAAATAACCCAAAACAATCCAGGAAGATTCGGAGTTAATTCGGTCCGACCAACTGCAACCAAAGATAGCCTCGGTCCGACCGAAGGTGAACAAAACTATCCAATAAGGTTTGGAGTTAATTATGTTCGACCGAGCTGTAATTCGGTTTGATCGACTACAACCGAAGATAGCCTCGGTCCAACCAAAAGTGACCAAAAGTGTCCAGCAACTGAGGACCTTATTCGGTCTGACTGAGAATTAATTCAGTTCGACTGACAATAGTTCAGTCCGACCGAAGGACCTCTTAGTAAGACCGAAATATGGCCATAAGAGATCCATTGCAACCTTTTTCTTATAAAAAGAGCATCCAGATCTTTGCATAAATTATGGATTAAGGCATCCTAGAGTCCCTAGTGCATTCCAAGCCTAACCAAACCATCCTAGACTTTATTCCTATGAGATTCATATTCTTTTCATTGTGATTCCTCACATTAATGAGCATTCAAAGCTCCTATTAGTGAAGAACATGATCTCAAGCCTTCTCTAGAGCATTGAGACCAAACCTATTGGTATATTCTTAGTCTTTATAATACTCTAGAGCATCCATCAGTTTAATCCCCTAGGAAATCCACTTACTATCTAGTTGTAGGAGATTCAACCCACTCTCATTACCTTAGTTACCCTAAAGGAGCATCATATGCAAGGAAACTGATCGTGAAGCTGAAGCATCAGGACAAGCACAACATCGTGATCGAGGGAGCGTCTGGGAGCTAATTGAAGCTCAACAAAGCAGAAATTAGGCAACCCACAAAGCTGCAACAAGAAGAGCTCATTCACTTATAAGTAAGTACTCGAGTCCAAAGAGTCTAAAACCTCTTCCTTGTGTAGGATTTGGTTTCAGAGTTTGTTTCTCAAACTCGTTAAGACCTTTTGTAGGCCTCCGACAAGAAAATACGTACAGTGTCCTTGTATAACACTTAATGCCTTGTGTAGGTATGTGTGATAGCCTTGTGTAGACTTGAATGAGTGCCTTGTGTATGCAATACCTTGTGTAGTTCATAAAGGTTTGAGGTAAACCTAATTTAAAATTTTTTTCATAGTGAAATCTGGCACACTCTAGGAGAGAGTGAGTCTGTCAGGAGTGGAGTAGGTACATAGCTGAATCACTATATATGCTTGTGTTTAGGATTGACATTTGTGCATCTATTTAATTCATGCTTATATGTTTGAAAGCTTAAATATGTATGCATGATAAGATGAACACTTAGGATTAATAAGTAGCATATTCCATTCACACATGTTCACCATGCTATAGACTAGTTGTTTGATTGATATATCTTTAAAAGTCTATGAGATTGGATCCTCTGTTGGCTTGGAAGCCTTTAGAGTTAGATTACTTTGCTTAGTTTATGTAAAGATTAGTTTAAGTTTTGCAATAAGAATTTTAAATTGGCATAATTATTGAAAAGTCCTACTCACCCCCCTCTAGGACCTTAGTCATACATTCATACTTTAATAGCAGCAGTCTAAACTGTAATTTCATAAACCTCTTAGCTAAGGCTAAGAGGTGAATCTTGTGGTGTGTTGAGATGATTTTCTTACTTTGATTTTTATTTTTATTAAACCTCATTAATTTCTAGTTTGATATTAAAGGAATATTTTCATTTTTCTATGATTTATTGTGACTTAAATTACAAAAGATGCTATATAGCTTTGAATATCTTCTTTTCCTGTTTTGAGATTGTGAGATTGGTAAAACTCGTGATTCACCATCGTCTCCTACACATGGTGGATGCATGAATCCCCTCCCAATCATCACAATACTCATTCATTAAGGATTAAGTCAATGAAAAGTTCAAATTTGATTTAATTACTTCATCTTCTAATTGGATAGGATAGGACTCTAATTCCAATTGTGTTTCTTAAATCAAGTAAGGTAACATCCTGATAGCTACAAGTGCATCCTTGGTACTCTAATTCCCACCTTTCAATTGATAGTTTTGATCAACATTATTCACAATTACTTTCTTTTATTACAGATTTAAGTTTAAATCTTTTTCTAGTTCTAGTTATTTTTAGAATACGTGCAAGTTTAGTCCCTATGGATTCGACATCAGTCTCACCGAGTTATTACTGCATCACGACCCTACACTTGGGGTTGTGAATAGTTATCTAGCCTTACGCCATAGAACCAAGTGGATCCAGGTAGGTAAATAAAGTAAAAATATAGTGAATAAAATAAAAATGCTAACTAGCCTTACTTCGCAAGATTTATGATCATGGGCAGGTAAATAAAGTGACAAATGGAAGATGGAGAATACTGCAGAATCGGACAAAAGGAAATGTAAATATAGTTAATGCAATTGAAATATATGTATGGAGTTGAATGCAAATTAAATAGAGATGGTGAATTATTAGCTTTTTTGACTCATTTGATAGTCATTTTTGTCTCCTATGTTAGACAGCATGTCGATATGTTGAAAATCTTTAAATCACTTTGGGTACAACCTACAGGCGAACTCCAACCTTCAAACCCTTTATGTATTTTTCTATCTCTCTTTCTAATATATATATATAATTTTATTTTATTTTATTTTCTTTCTCACTCTTAGCTTCTTATCCTATCATTTCCTTCCATATCTCTGTTTCTGTTTAGTATATGTGTGTGACCCTTCTGCGTATCGGATGTCTTATATAGACGTTAGCTTGTTAGTGACTCACTGCATTGGGCATTGTTGTGAGCGCCCACCCTTTTATGGGCACACCTTTAGTATGTATGTGTGTGTGTGTATAATAAAATAAAAGGCAATGATTAAGTTATATTATATAGATAAAAATATATTTTATTTATATATTAAAGTTTAAAAATAATCATTACCCTTTTATATATATTAGTTATATATAAACATAATTATTACTTTTTATTTTTTTTATCAAATGTTCAAATATTTGTATCTTCTTCGTTATTTATTCATTTTTGGTAATCTTCATCTTGTTAGAAAGATAATCGGATAAGCTTTCTAACACTACTAGAATCACTTTGATGGGACCTCATTTGACGTGCTAAAAATACATTTGTCCAATAAATGAAATAGGTTGTTTGCAATTTGACAAATGGTCTATTTTTTATGATCTCGGGACTATTGAAAATATTGCTTGATAAGTTTTTCATTGCATTTGAAATCACTTCAATTGGATCTTGCTTGATTAGTTTAAAGTGCGCCCAAAGTTTTTTCGATTTTAGTCATTTGGCAATGCGTGGTTTTGATAAACGAGCCGAATCTTTCTTATCATAACTCGGATTGGAGGAAACTTAAGTTTGTTAGGAAGATCATTTGATTACCTTTCCAATGAATCGTAAAACATCCGGATTGGTTAGAATTTTCCTCCAATAATACTATGGCCATTTTGTATACAAGGACGACTGTACTTTCCTCAATTTTGAAGATATAACTTCTCACGCCTTAATACAATGTTATTCGGAAATACTAAATGATATATAGAGTGATACATGGGTAGAAAAGATTCATTTTATTCAATTTTGCATATCGATTGCGATATAAAGAGAGTTTCAGGAGTTTTGGAGTTCGGATGCTCAGTTATGACCGAATCGCTATTGGATTTAGTGTTAGCTAATCGAGTCTGTTGGTTATCTCCAACACGTACTGAGTATGCTTCTAATTTGATCTGTTTGAATTTGCAATAATTTTTAAATTAACATGAGACACTTTATTGAAGTCAAGTTGAAGCTCAAAGAATAGCGTGTCCTTGTTTTAGGTGGTGTGTCTACATAATGCTATGAAAGGAAATACAATGGTTTTAAATTTCTTATTGGTCTCCTAAGTACAATGCATTTGACCAACATTTTGCTGGACATAAAATAGCAATGATGACACATTTATTTATATTAGAGTAATTGACAAAATCCTTGTTTTATTTTATTTTATTATAGGATTGGATGGACTATTACATGATGTCATGTGCATAGCAAGCTCATGGGAGAGCATGTTCATTAAATATGCATTTTCTGTTAGGTGCACTATCGGATTTTTACCTTGAATCTTAGGGACTTGTTTGGCCAGCTGTATTAGGTGGGATTAAGGTAGATGGAATTACAAAAGTTACAATAAATGAATCCGTAGGGTATTGTCCTTGGATTGGGTTTATGCCATGTTTTTTAATACTAAGCTTGGAATGTATGCATTAAAAAATAAATAAATTATAGGATTTACTTTTAAATCGCATTTGGATTGAATTTTGATGTAGCAAAAATCTATCATCCATGGGATTAATAATCTCATCTCACAATTTCCAACACGAGGCTCTTTTCCTAAGCGTATAAAGTTAATTTTAATCCCATCTCACACTCCTTCCAAATATGCTATCCCGAATTTCAAAGTAGAATTAGTAATGCAGTCCCATTTAATACAACTTAATACCATGGTCCTAACCGGCCCTAAAAATCAGTCAAAATATAAGTTATCAGCTTAAAATCATTCACGGAAACTCTAGATTCCAGTGGTACGACCCCAGATACGTTTGGGCCAATCCACTCATTCCGTTGTGGCATGCCAGACAGGTAAGTTGGCAGGCATGGCGGATCCACATAGTTTGGATGATTTTAATGTTAGACTTTCGATTTAATTGCTTCCCTTGTGTAGCCCACCAGTACAGGAGCGGGTTAGGTGAGACTTCGGAATCAACCAAGACGGTAAGGCCCTTACTGTGGACTAGAGTTGGGCATTTTTTACCCGATCCGGTGGATCCGGTCCGAACCAACCCGATCTGACCCGAACCGATGGCCTGGATCGGTGCGGTTCAAGTAGCGCCAATCAGATCCGATCGTTCATTGGATCGAGTTCGGATTGTGATCAATCCAGATCGATCTAAACCGAATGGATCCGATCCGGACCAATCCTATTCGATCCGAAGTAATGCTTATGAATATTTATCACATGTAGACTTATAGTCACGCCCTATCCGTGCAACCCTATGCTACCTATGATAGCATAGGTCGCAACAGGTGAGTGCAAGTCACGCAAGCCCATTACCAGTAGTTGAAATTGCCAGCCTTTGGACCTTGTTTTTCCTATCACTAGTCTTCCATCTTCAAGCGCTAATTAGAAACGCCCCACACGCGCCAATGTGAGACATGTGTAGCATCTAGGACGTTCATCAGATGTTCCCCTTTCTCCCTGTCCTAAAAATCTATAAGGTAAGAGAAACTTACATGTTGAATAGACACTGTTTGATTATTTCCTCCTTCACATGTGGCCCACCTCATGTTTGAACCAACTAGAATTTTGAGTTATGAAACATATGCAATGTAGATCAACTTAAGAACGACCCAAATCTCTAACACATGTACCACATCTGCATGTGCAGGGCGTTTGTGTTCTGCTTTTGAGGATGAGATCATTTTAAAATACTACTCCAGTACTCTTACTGATAAAGTTGAAACTTGAAACTCGGAAGCGGATTGGCTAGTGTAACATCCAAGCGCATTACACGTATTGAGTAAACTCAGTGGGCCCAACTGTCATTCATACCATTTATCCAGTCCGTCCATCTTTTTTAACAAATAAGTTTAGGGCTTTATCCCAAAAATGGAGTATATACAATCCTCAAGTGGAGCACACCACCGGAAACAGTGTGAATTGAACATTTACCGTTGAAAATTTATTGGGGGCCAAAGAAGTTTTAGATTAAGCTGATATTTGTTTTTTCCCTTCATCCCTATCTTTCTAATCTTATGAACAGGTTGGATGACAAATAAACATCACCGGGCATTATAAATTTTTCAACAGTATAAATCAATACTTTTACTTTTTCCTGTGGTATAGTCCACTTGAGCTTTTGATATGCATCGATTTTGGGTTCAACCACTAAAATGATCTGGAAAAACAAATGGACGGCGTGGATAAACTACACGCATTCACGGTGGGCCCCAACAGAGTTTACTCAGTACGGTGGATAAACTGTGTGCATCACGCAACAACAATGCAATGCAGTTTCGTGCTGAGCACGACAACATAGCCGGTTATAGCTAGTGTAGATACGTGTCGTGCAAAGATGAGCGAGACGTGCCTCGAGCTCCGAGTTGTACGAACTGCTCATTATAAGGCACGCTCACGCACCTGTGCACGTGTGCATTTTTTCAAACGTGTCATGGGCCTCTAATCCGAACGGTCCATGTGATGCAGCATCCCATGAAACTATTAAAGACCAATTTTCGCCCTGATTTAAAACTCTGGAGGGTCATAGAAAAGAGAGATGTAAATCAAGGTAAGAAAATGTTTTCTTTTGTCATGGCCCACCAATGTTTTAGATTAAAGTAAAAGTTGGGTCATAGGGTTTCATGAGGGTCTGCATCGCATGGACCGTTCAGATTTTGAACTCAAATAAAGTATGATAAGTTTTCAAAAGTTTCGAATAGAACTCTTGCCAACTGGTGCGCGGCTGAGTATTTCGGGGAAGGGATTGGTGCTGAGTAATGCATAAACTCTGTGGGATCCATCATGATATATGTATTTGATCCACACTGTCCATCTATTTTAATAGTTAATTTTAAGTCTTGATCTCAAAAATTTGCTATATCTAAAGATCAAGTGGACGACACCACAGGAAAACTAGATTGAATCGAGCCCAATTTGATTTGACTTAGTTTTCTTGACTAAGCCAGACTCAGATCGGATCAAGCAATGCACGTTTCGGATCGGTCTGAGGTAGGTGACTTGGACTCGGTCCTGAATCGGATCGAGTTCAGGTAAGGCCATTGAGTTTCCGGCTTGGATCGAGTTGGACCCAATCCAATTCAACTCGGACCGATGCCTAGCTCTACCGTGGAGCCCACCTTGTTGTATGTATTCTATATCCACTATGTCCATCCATTTTTCCACGTCATTTTAGGGCATGATTTCAAAAGTGAAGCCATGCAATTATCAGGTGCACCCTACCTTAGTGTGATTGAATGCCTACCATTTAAAAAAACTTCCTAGGGCATACATTAATGTTCCTGAGTATTTATTTACAATCCAATCTAATGATAAGGTCACAAAAGGCCGGATGAAGGGAAAAACAATTCTCAGCTTGATCCAAAACTTGTGTTCTATGAATGGTCAATCACTATTCTTTCCTATGGTGTGATTCACCTGGTACTTGGATCAGCTTCATTTTAGGATAATGACCTAAATTTGATATGAAAAAAATATGGATGGACAGCATGAATGCAGAATGCATACATGAAGGTGGGCCCCACAGTAATGGCATTACCGTGTTCGGTGAGTCCGTGTCACACCTAATCCGCTCCCCGCCCGCATGTTGAATTGGCCTGTTTTCTGTGGCGCACCTAATGGACGGGTGGATCTACTCGCATGAAGTCCTCCATCGACATCAGCGATTAGTCATGCCGCACGGCTATAGTCACGCAAGCGTTCTCCTATGCGAATGCAATAGGATTCATGGAAATTTATTGGATGATTAAAGCGGAAATTACTAAGAGGTTATGAATGTTCAACGAATCTCATATTGGGAATGTGACTTACGGACGGTTGATTACATAATTTAGCCGGTTTAACTTAAGTTGATGTATTCTTGATATACAACTCCAGTGCCTGCGTATCACGCGTCAGGCCGGAGTATGGTATGGTAACTCCTCTCTTCCTGGGTAATTCGTGGTTCTTCTTATCGTCTCTTTTTGCATGATTTGCGGAAAGAGACAGACGTCTAATTTACAGCCGCGGTGGATTGACTTTTAAGTGCGTTATCATGGAATGCTCGTTGTTGGGCGCATGGGAGTGGGTCCCTCACAAGTCAAGAGTCTTTCTCAAGTCTTTCTGGATCGATTCGCCACCTACCAGAGATACAGAGAAGTCTTTCTTGGATTTGGGTTTTTCTTTCTTCCTTTATTAATTCATTCTTTTAAGAATTGGATTTTTTCAGAGCTGAAATAGCAGATGAATTTCTGCAATAGATGGTGGTTCTTCGTTAAAAGGCGTTTGAAGTGAGTTATCTGAAATTGGGTCTCAAAATAAGGCGAGTTTTTTCTTTCTTTGTTTGTTTATCATTTTGCAAACACACACACACACATATGTATAATATTGTAAATCTGGGTTGGGGATAATAGAAAAAGGCTTGTAAACCTACAACAGAAATCCTTTTCTCCTCTTTCTTTTTGGGTAAAAACAACAACAGAAATCGTTTTGAGAAGATAGAGAGGAATTTCAGGCTTTTATAAGGTAAATTTCGTGAAACTGGGTTTTGGAGGATATGTTTTTCTTTTCTGAAAAAATAAATAAATCCAATTCCAGTAGCTTTAAGGATGCGTTTAGTTGCACCAAATATCATGAATTCCATAATATTTTGCATCAAATTAGACTTATAAATCATAAATTTTGATGATATTTTTGTGCAAATAAAAGGATTATAAAAAAGAAGAAGAAGGGAATGTTTAGAGCCATCAGATGAAATTTCTGGAATTGGATTTTGAACATAAAGTGCTATTTAGTGAGCTTGAAGATTGTTTATTTTCTGTCACCCTTTCCTTTTCGGGTTCGATTTTTGGAGAAAATTTCGGGTACATGATGGGATATATGGGGCTCCCATTTTTACCCAAGCTTTAATTTTACATGGATTCATGATGTTGGGGCTGTATTCTTTAATCTTGCTTTGGATCTGCAGAAGGGATATCAGGGTTTTAAGTCTTTTGGAGCTATGAAGTGTTTCCATTTTTCCAATGGAGAGAAGAAGGAAGAGCCAACAGCTGCAAAGTCCAAATCCGCTCAGTCTTACAGCACTGAAATGTCCGATCGTGATGTGAGGAGATCTGGGTCAGAGTCCAGCTCCCAGAATGTTTCAGACATGAGTACTGAATCTTTGGGGAGGATTCCATTCCAAAGTTTATCTCAGAGGCCAAACAATCTCAGGGTGTTCACTTTTTCGGAATTAAAGGTTGCTACAAGGAATTTCAGCCGCTCACTTTTGATTGGGGAAGGTGGGTTTGGGTGTGTTTATAGGGGCACAGTCAGGAGTTCTGAGAATCCCCATGGCAGGCTTGACGTAGCTGTTAAAAAGTTGAACAGAAAAGGACTGCAGGTAAGGCTATCTAAATCTAATGCAATTACATATGCACGCCCATTAACATGACAATCTAAATCTGATTTTTCTTGTTTAGTGAGATTTTGTGGTTGATGATCTTTAAAAAAAGAAAAAAAAAGAAGAGAAAAAGTGGTTGATGCTTGCAAATTTCTTGATGTCAGTTCTCTCTCTCTCTCTCTCTCTCTCTCTCTCTCTGTGCATGTGTAGAACGACTTGTTGTTTTTATTTATTGATATTAACTTATGATGTAGATGTGACAGTTGGGGATGCCAAAAACCTATTTTTAGATTGCGACTATCATGGCAACAAATACCCACCACATCATAGTATTAATAAAGTTGAATTTGAGATGGCAAGGGGGAAAAAACGTTTCCCTTCCTTTATTTCTGTTTTGTGCTTTTGGCCTTCAATAAAATCTTTATTGCTGTTAAAAGAGAGAGGAGGAAAAAAAAAATCAACTATAAGAGATTGATCAATGGATTAAACTGAACAATGGTAGCTTTGGGTTGAGCACTTTTTTCTTCAAAGTTCTCTTAATTGAAAACATAATTATGCATCCTTTTCTTTCTTTATAAGACTCTAAAACTAACCCTAGAGCTCCCGTTCAACCGGGTCATCTATTTAACACAAACTAGGCTCTTAATTTCTAATCCAAATTAAATTAATAATATACGGTGACCAGTTTCCCCAGAAACTCACGTAGATGACTTAATAACACTTTTTAGCAAAATGTTTAATACGTTCCTATGAAATAGGTAAAAATAGAAAATGCTAACTGCTTCCCATTCCCTTCTCACATAGATCAAGTCACCGATCTTCCACTTTGACCATTCTTTCAATCAGATCGTTCACCTTCTGCTCTTCAAACCTTTATGTCTATGGTCATCGTGTTTTCATTCCTAAGCATCATTCATCTCTATGGCTCTATGTGAGTTGATCTTGTTTGCTCACATTGATCCTGATTATAGTTGAGAGAAGCCTGATCTCGATCATTCCAAATGCTACTAGTAGGAGATTGTGAGGGTTAGGTGTGTGTATGAGCCTAGGGTGCATATATGTCATGATGTGTGTATAGCCATTGTAATGGGCGACATGCGAGACACCATGTTATTTGATGTGTAGGGTTTTATTACTAAAACTGGGTAGAGAGGGAGACAATAGTCTTTCTTATCCTTTCTTTTCTAACATTTACCCCTTCTTCTTCCCTTTTTCTTTTCTTCTTTTCTATTTCTTGAGAACAACTTGAGATCATTGTTAACACAGCCAACAACTTGGTCCTGCCAACATCCTGGTGACCCAAACATCGAAATTAGATCTCCATTGCTAACCAACAGTCCATTTGGAACGTATAGAACCTTTGAACAGTCCAGTTGGGATTTCTAGGGCCATCCGATTATCCAATTGGGCCACCTGACTATCCAATCAGGCCACTGGTCCCCTCTAGTACTCTTGCCGTGACCATTAGTGCCAACTAACAATCTAGCTAGATTGCTAATATCCTTGATCAGGTATTTTTGGGTCAATATTTCTTTAGATTTGGACATATGATGTAGCCAATGTTTGAAATATTGGTATCGCGCAATGTATCGCACCCTTGGGATACATATATGTATCGGTTATCGCATGCGATATATCGTTGGTGTCGCATAATTTATCTCACTTTTTGGGAAACATGGGGAAGCATTGGGGAAATGGTATAATTTTTCAATGAAACTTCAGGGATTATTAAAAAGGACCTTAATACAAACTTTTAAATCATAAAATCTCATAAAAGAAGTACACATAATAGGTTTCCTTTGTATTGGGTGCGTTGTCTGATTGAACTAAGGTGTTCCGTAACGGTAACGGTGGCCATAACGTCCACCACCGTTACATTTATGATACGGGGCATAATGGCTGTTACGTCCCCATAACGGTCGTTATGGTCTCTCTTTTTTTAAATTTTTTTTTTTTTTTTTTAATTATTGAAAAAATCCTCGAAAAACTTGTATGTGCCCCATAATGTTGATTTAAAAGTATGAAAAACTTATATATGTCCCATAATAGACCTTTTTTTTTTTTGGGAAAGATGTCCTATAATAGACCATTACGGGGCTATTATGGCCTTTATAGGGGATGTAACACACCGTTAACAACAATTACGGGTCATTTTTTCCATAACAGCTGTTACGGCCATTACGACCCCGTAATGTGTACCGGTTGCTACCGTTACCTTTACGTAACGGCCTTTACGGCAAACCATGGATTGAACTAAAACAAGTATATGCAAATATGGTGCATAACATTTATAAATGTATCAAGACATGTATGAAAACACAATTATTATTAGGGTAAAATTTTTTAGCCTCTGATTAGTGGACACTTAATTGTTAAAATAAGACCATTACACATAATTATTATTATGTGGGCCCCACCTCAATGTGTGCGTGGTATATCTACACTGTCCATCCTTCTTGCCAACTCATTTTAGGGCGTGGGCCCAAAAATGAAGTAGATCCAATTCTCAGGTGGACCACACCACAAGAACCAGTGGTTAATGACTATTGAAAACTTTTTATGGGCCACAAAAGTTTTAAATCAAGTTGATATTTGCTTTTTCTTTTCATCCAGATCTGTATGTGCTTATCAATAGGTTGGATGTTCAATAAATATTATTGTGGACGCTAGAAAGCTTTTAATGGTGGAAGTTCAATGATCACTTTTTCTAGGGCTGTGGTCTACCTGAAACTTGTATCAGCTTCATTTTTGGGATCATATCCTAAAATAATATGGAAAAACAGATGGACAACGTGGATGTATAATACACCTATCGAGGTGGGTCCTACGGTTAGGGCCTCACCCACATCACTGGTTCCGAGTCTTACCCAAGTTGCGTTGTTCTGGTGGACGTGGATTTCCCGCGAAAGCGAGAAGTTCATGCGCTGGGATGCTAGGTGGGGTCCACCATGATGTTTGTGAGAAATCCAAACCATCCATCCATTTTGTGAGCTCATTTTAGGACATGTGACAAAAAATGAGATGGATCCAAAACTCAAGTGGGCCAGACGAGAGGAAAAATCAGGGAAAAAGTTTCCTACCATTGAAACCTTCCTGGGATCTACCTCGATGTTTATATGCCATCCGAATTGTTTATAAGGTCATTCCTACTTTGATGAAGTGAAAACACGAAAAACTTAGCCTAAAATGAAACTTTGTGGCCATATGAATGTTTCAAACGGTGGTCATTGAATCCCCACTGTTTCCTCTCGTGCGGCCCACTTGAGTTTTGGATCCACTTCATTTTTTGGTTGCATGTCCTAAAATGAACTCCCAAAACGGATGGACGGTGTGGTTTATAATAAACATTATGGTGGGCCCCACCTAGCATCCTAGCGCAGGAACTACCTACAAAAGGCTTTTCATGGAAAATTTGCGTCCCGTGCCCAATCCATGCAGAACAACAATGTGGGTGGGACCCTGACTGTGGGCCCCACTATGATTTATGTGTTATATCCACATCGTCCATCCATTTGGAGAGATCATTCTAGGTATGAGCCAAAGAATGATGCCCATTCAAAGCTCAAGTGGATCCCATCATAGAAAACAGTGGGGACAATGACGACTACCGTTGAAACCTTCCTAGGGCCCACCATGATGTTTATTTGAGATCCAACCTGTTCATAAGGTCATACAGACCTGGATGAAGGGAAAAACAAATATAAGCTTGATTGAAAACTTCAATGGCCCCTAAGAATTTTTCAATGGTCGACAATCAATTCACACTGTTAACTGTATTATGGTCTATCTAAGATTTGGATTTGCTTCATTTTTGGGATTATGCCCTAAAATGAACTTTCAAAATGGATGGACGATGTGGATGTAAGGCACATACATTACAATGGGCCCTACAGTTAGGGATACACTAAGTGAATCCGAGGATCTCCCAAATTGTGCCTGAGTTGGGGTACTCCCCCAATCCGCGTTGACGAAGTGGGCGGAACCTTGACCATGGGCCACCACCATGATGTATGTGTTATATCCACACCTTCCAATCATTTGGAGAGATCATTTTAGGGCATGAGCCAAAGAATGAGGCTGATCCTAAGCTCAAGACTCAAGCGGACCCCACCGCAGAAAACTGTGGGGACAGTGACTCTCACTGTTGAAATTTAAAACTTTCCTAGGGCCCACCATGATGTTTATTTGAGATCTAACTTGTTCATAAGTTCAGGAAGATATGGACAAAGAGTAAACACAAATATCAACATGATCGAAAACATATATGGCCCTCAAGAAGTTTTTAATGGTAAGCGTTCAATCCCCACTATTTTCTGTGATGGGTCCATTTGAGCTTTGGATATGCCTCGTTCTTTGTCTCATGACCTAAATTGATCTCTCTAAACTAATGGACGGAATGGATATACAATATATACATCAAGGTGGGCCCCATCGAAAGGGACGTACGGTCTTAAATGCAAGCGAACTTGCACTGAATCCACTCCGTTTTAAGGAATCCCGACTCCGTTTGAAAGTCGAAATTCACTAGTCTTCTCTATTAAAGCCACAGGCTCGCTACCGCAAGCCCTTGCAAATCCGTTCAATAGGCTGAAAATTTCGTTTGGATTTTATCTTTTTAAAAAATCCCTTCCCAAATCCCCTAAACCTTGGTATAAATCTGATTTTTTAAAGCAATTCTATCTCCGGAAGAAAAAAAAGGGGGTTTTAAAGTTTTCTTACCTGATCCGGCGCATTCGGAGATTGGCCCACCAAATCCAGTCAAAGTTTACTCTCACAAGTAGATTTGAGGTAAGACACACACACACACACACACACACACACACACACATATATATATATATAAAGGTGTTCCGTAATGGTAATGGTGGCCGTAACGGCCACCATCGTTACCGTTATGATATGGGCCGTAACGGCCGTTACAACCCCCGTATCGGCCGTTACGACCATTTTTTTTCTTGAAAAATGTTCTTCTTGGACCGTTACAGGCCGTTATGTCGTGTTTTTCTATAATGGCCATTACGGCCGTTTCGACCTCGTAACGCATAACGGTTATGACCATTAATGGCCGTTACGTAACCGATTTGGAATACAATGATAATATATATATATATATATATATATATATATATATATATATATATATATATATATATATATATATATATATATATATATATATATATATATAGAGGGAAAAGGTACTATGCGCTCGACCTCACGGGTCCGTCCCATTAAGTCGAGCAGTGTGGGCTCCACCGTGGTGCGTTTCGAACATCTACCCCATCAGTCAGATGCACCATTCCATCGTGGACCTAGGTCTCAAAAATCAAGTCAATCCGTGACTTGTGTGGGCCACACCACATACAGAAGTGGAGAGGGGCCGTGCACCATTAAAACATTCATAATCATTTTTTAGGTCCCACCGAGATGTGGTTTGCAAATCCAGCCCACCCATTATATGTGTCCCACTAGGATTAGGGGTCATACCAAGTTTCAGAAGCATTCAAAACTCAGGTGGGTCCCACCAAGTGCTTTTATATGTTTTAACGGTGTCTTCACATGATTTTAGATGGTATGGCCCACCTGAGTTCTGTATACGGCTGATTTTTGGGATATCCCATAATTTAAAGGGGACCCATCAAATGCACGGTGTTGATGGTCGACATGCATCACGGTGGGCCCCACACAGCTCGACCGTGATGCATGTGTGTGTGTGTGTGTGTGTGTGTGTGTGTGTGTGTGTGTGTGTGTGTGTATATTTGTGGAACTGGTAGAGGGGATTTGGTCACTCTCGTCGAAAACGATGCCTATTATACGATATCGCACGATATTGTGCGATATCTTGCAATATATCGCATGATACATAGGAATCCATATTTTTTTTGCATTTTTGAGGGACTTCTGTGATATTTCGTATCATTGACTAGCGATAACGATAATATCGGTCGATAGTATCGATATTACGAACACTAGATGTAGCTTTAGATCATTTGATTTATTTTTCATACTTTAATTTGCGTTGGTGTGTTAAATTTGATCTCCATTTTCTTTGAGTTTTTCATGGGCAGTATCATAATGTTTGGTGATCAAAAGACCCTCATGTTAATGGGATCATGTTAAGAAGACCACCTTCTTGGGTTGACGTTTACAACTGTGAAGGTGGATGGGAAGAATTAATTGGAATGATCTCACGATTATGGTATAGATGATTAGGAAGAAATGAGAGTTTACAACCATAATAACTCATGAGAAAGGAAAGAGAGTTAATAACCAAAGAGTCATCATCATAGCCTTTTATGTTGTGGTTGCTTAAGGTTACAAAGAGACTATCGTGTCCCATATATTTACTGGATCATACGATAGATCATCCAAATTATAAGGGGAGTTGTGGTGTCCCTCAATATGCATCGGACAATGATTCGAACAGTCATCTCACCAATTTATCAATGTAAATCATATGATGGCTAAGATGTCCCTCATCATGCTCTACGCAAGGTATCCCGTTTCGGTATCGGTTGGCGTAACGGTGACCTCCAAAACCAATACGGATACGGGGGCGTAACGGCCCGTAACGACGCAAATTTTTTTTCCCAAAAAAATATGGATCAAATCCGGAATATTCTAAGTATTCCAAATATGTAGTCATTTATAAATAGGAACATGTTTATGGTGGTGTAACGGTCCACTCTTTGGTGAGAAGTTGTATCGGACTGTCTGATGAATTTATGAACCAGATAACCTGAATTTGACTACAAAATTCATATATTTAATTTTTTAACTATTTAATTTATATACTTAACAATTTGATATCATTTCTCACAATAGTTCTTTAAAAAAATGAAATTAAATTTACGTAGATGGCGTTGCCAATTTGGGGCTGACTTGGAGGACCAATCCATGCCCCAAATCAGCCTCAAATTCATGCAATTTATTGACATTATCCCACTTATGAATTGGTGGACATTTATTGGATAGTGAATCATGAAAAAAATCAAAAGGCCCTATTTTAAAAAATAAGTGTCCACAAATTAACAATTAAAACTATTCAAACAAATTGATTTTGGCATTGTGAGTTAGCAATTACAGTCCATAATTTAATTGGTAAATTTTAAGTTAATGCATGTCTTGTGTATAATTTTTTAAGGGCCCGAATTAGGTGGGACTCGGATTATGAAGTGTAGCACACGAGTGTCAAAGTTTTTTGGGCCCCACCCGTTATGAATGTGTTATATCCACACCGTCGATCCATTTTGCCAAATAATTTTAGGGCATGAGCCCAAAAATGAGGCAGATCCAAAGCTTAGGTGGACCGCACCATAAGAAACAACAATAATTAAACATCCACCATTGAAAATTTATTGGGGTCTACAAAAGTTTTAGATCATGCTGACATGTGTGTTTTCCCTTCATCCACGTCAGCGTGACCCTATTAACAGGTTAGATGGAAAATAAACATTTAGGTGGACCCTAAGAAATTTTTAATGGTGAGCATTGTATCTGTTTCCTATGCTGTGGTCCACATGAGATTTGGATCTTATTAATTTTTTGGATCATGACCTAAAATGATGTGGCAAAATGGATGGACGACATGGATAAAATACAGACATCATGGTGGGGCCCATGTGGCACGTGTACCATTTATTAACTTGTCCATTAAAAACGTGCCGCGTACCCAGTCCATTCATTTGACGTCAGCATTTGCTTTGGGTCTGATCACGAGGTATGTGTTATATTTAATCCGTCCATTCATTTGACCAGCTCGACTTAAGGATTGACACAAAAAATAATACAGATCTAATTATCAAGTGGACCACACTGCAAAAAGCAGTGGGAGATTGAACTTCTATCGTTGAAATCCTTTTTGGGATCATAGAAGTTTTTGATCAATATGAAATTTGTTTTTCCTCTTCATTCAGGTCTTTTTGACCTTACGAACAGATTGGATGGAAAATAAACATTACGGTGGGCCCTACGAATTGTTTAAAGCGAAAATCATTATATCCGTTGTTATTTTTGGTGTGGTCCAGACGATCTTTGGATGTGATTCATTTTTTGAGTAATGCTTTAAAATTATCTCTAAAAATAGATGAACGGTGTTGATATAATAAATACATCGCTGTGGAGCCCATGTAACTTTGATCTCCCTTGAACCATTCGTACAACTTGGAGCTCGAGGAGTGTTAGTGCTCGTCTTAGCATGACACGTACCTGCAGCAGCTACATAGCTGGTGTGCGGTACTCCAACAAATCCGCTTCCAATTTCGTTTCCGACGCGAAATGAAAAA
This sequence comes from Magnolia kwangsiensis, assembly GCA_037074715.1. Classification (NCBI taxonomy): domain Eukaryota; kingdom Viridiplantae; phylum Streptophyta; class Magnoliopsida; order Magnoliales; family Magnoliaceae; genus Magnolia; species Magnolia kwangsiensis. Next base: position 60,170,984 of record CM073579.1, read on the forward strand.
AGAGGGAAACCGAAAAAGAAAAAGAGGGAAAGAAGGGGGAAATTGAAAAAGAAAAAGAGAGAGAGAGAGAGAGAGAGAGAGAGAGAGAGAGAGAGAGAGAGAGAGAAGAAGGCCGTAGTCGCAGCTGCACTCGCAGCAGGCCCGTAGCCGTAGCCGCAGCCGCTGCAGTCCAGAAAAAGAAGAAAAAGGAGAAGAAGAAGAAGAAGAAGAAAAGAAAGAAAAAAGAAAAAAAAAGGTACGTTTATTTTTTTTCCCCCCTTTTTCTTTAGCCTGTAACAGCCGTTATGGGATGTACCGGCCGTTATGACCTGTAACGGCTGTTATGGTCACAAAATCGGGAGGGTGCCCGTTTCGACCCCGTATCGCGTAACGGTGTTGGCCGTTACTGTTACGTATCGGCTGTTACGATCGATACGTAACCAATTTGGGACACTCTGGCTCTACGGCCATGTGTCATCCGTCATTATGATCAGGAGCGACCATGACATCATCTGAACCAAGGATAAACCATTTCTCAGACATCATGGTGTATATGGCATGCAAAACATGTCCCAAAACAACTAGGAAACATTATGCGATTGGGATCTTGTTGTGCAACAATAGCAGGTTATTGCGATCAAATCTCTTAAACTAGGCTCTCGATCAACTAATCTAAGCCACTAGATGTCTTCAATATGCCTACCTTGGGCCGGGGTTCAAGTTTCAACTCAATCTAATCTTAAACAAATGATATGCGCCGAAAACAAGATGAATGACTCTGAGTGAATCCAATCCATATCTGGATGTACATCACTAGATGATCCAATCCAACCATCTTGTAGATATCACTGATATGTCCAAACTAATTATTTTTAGGTCAATTTGATGTACGGTTAATGATATATGTCATGATCAATGTGCGGTTAATAAAAAACATCCATTTCTCTTGCGATCCATGTGCTTTCTAGCTAGGATGTTCACGATGTGTTGGGTACTCCCACTGGAACAAATCAGTCCAATTGACCCTTGACCATGATCAAAAGTGGGCCATCACCTTGAATGGTCTTGAATGCTTGATCATGTGGGCCCTTCACATCATCTTTGTGGGTCTTGTGTGCCATCTAATGTGGTTGGACATGTGGTGCCCTTACCCACGACGGGCCATGGGTGGACCCCACACGTCCCACTTGTGTGTACGACCATGGCTAAGCACACTTTCCTATTATGGATGCCATCATCATCATGTATATAACAATAAACTGTCGTGATCAATTTAGAAATACTATATATGTTAGAAAATGCAAAGTGTGAACAGTGGAAGAAAAGATCACATCAATAAACGGAGTATGGATGATGAGAGTTTGTGAAAAAGAGTTGATAGATTGTGATCATATTAATAACTCTCTTTTAATATTATTATGGTAACCCCATACACGAAATTATCATAAACTAGGTTTTCTTCTTGTCCACGATTCAAATGGGTTTTTGGGCGCAATGTTACTTGATACTTGATTTAGTATATGCACTGCGGTTTTGATTGCGTTAACCCCATAGAGATTCTGGCAACGCCAAGGTGTGCTGCATGCGTATTAGCTGTAACGGCCGATGCACCCCTCGTAATGGTGAACTTTTTTTTTTTTTTGGCTAAAATTCCAAAAAAAATGTGGGAAAAATCCCAAATATTTAGAACATTCCAAATATGTACTCTCTTTTGGTTTTGACTATGTTTAAGATGGCGTAACGATCCACTCTTTGGTGAGAATGCTGTCTCAGTTTCTTTGATGATTTTATTAACCTGATGATGCAAGACGGATGACTTCGCCCAGAATGATGCAATGAGATCATCAATGGATTAACTAGAACACTTTAAAGTTCAAAATAATGCTAATAAATCACAAGCTTAATGAATTCAAGTATTTAATTATGCTCATATTCAAGACTAAATCACAACCCGTCAGTTAGATCTTATAAAACATGATTAGTTAGGACCTATGGAAGGTAGGACTTCCATCTAGCATATGGGTTGTTCTCAATTCAAAGACGTTCACTTGGTTTGTGAGGGTTTGGGTAGATTATGGTTAGGACTTTGGGGTTTGGGAATTGGATTTTGGAAATTAGGGTTTTGAGAGTAAGATTTGTGGAATTAGGCTTGTGAGAATTAGGGTTTGAGAATTAAGGGATTTAGGGTTAGGGTTTTAGGAAACTAGGGTTAGGATTTTGGGATTAGGGTTTGAATTGGGGAAAACAAAGGATGAAAGGAGGGGAAGGCTGACTGTGAGGACAACCCTACAAATATGTCCGTAGGGTTGTACGGACAGGTGGGTACGGCTAGGTATAGCCGTACGAGTGTATGGTTAGAGGGAGTGTGGGAGTTTGGGATGGGTTAGGCTGCGGGTGTATGGATTGGAAGAAGGAAGAACAAGGATGGGGTGAAGATTGTTTGTTGTTGGAGAGAGAAGAAAAAAGAACTAGAAAGAAAGAGAGAAAAATAGAAATACTTTTTGATTTCATTTAAGAGAATGAGAAAGAAGGATAACTTGGATTCACTCCATGGCATCACACCAATTCATCTTAAAGCAAAGAGAAAGAACTTCTTTTCATATATTCAATAATGGGCTAGGGTGTGGATGTCCAAGCCTTTATAGTCACAGAAAAGACTTTTTGCAAAAAGACACTATCGGATAAAAAGATTCACATAAAGATAATAAAATAAAATTTGTTTTTAACTCTCTAAACTCAGCAAAAATATAAGTTAAATAAAAAATAACAAACATATAAACAACTAAATAAACTAAATTATTTCGTGGCTCACGATCAAGATATCTAATGACAATGATTCAATGGTCAGAATGATCCAATTAAGTAGCCCACATGCATCTTCCCAGTTTGGGACCTTTAAAGATGCATAATCATACATGTGGGGTCTTCAACGGACTAGGCGCTCGAATTGGGCCCACGGGGCCCCATGTATGCATCACCTAGATATAAAGAAACGAGAGCTCTCCTCCTTCAGTATACTTTGACTAGTGCTCGGATGTCCTCATCACATGACATGCTTAGATTGACGTTAAATTGGCTCACGATTCATGTAAGTTATAACACTCATCCCACTAATGCACATCTCTAAGCATTTGACATCATTTCTCCAAAGAAATTTTAAGAAAAAATTGAAATTAAATTCGGACGAATAATGTTGCTGATTTAGGGCGCCATTTGAATGCCCTGAAAGAGTCCCAAAATTCATTTAATGTATGGCATTCATCCTACTAATGCATATTTATAAGCATTTGACATCACTTCCCCAAGTAATTTTAAGAAAAAAATAAAATAAAATTCGGATTAATAGTGTCACAATTGGTGGGCCACTCAAATGCTTCCAAATTGTCTCCAAATTCATGCAAGCTATGACACCTCTTTCACGAATGCATATAATTAACCATTTGACATCATTTCTATTAATAAATTTTAAGAAAAATAAATTCAGATGAACAGTTGCCGGTTTGGGGGACTACTCTATGCCCTGAATCGGCTTTAAATTCATGCAATCTATTGACACTCATTCCACTAATGTAATTGGCAAAAAATAATGCTTATTTCATCATCCTACCATCAAACTAGTGGACATTTATTGGACAATGAAGAATAAAAATATTGAATGGACCTACTTAAAAAAAGTGGCCGCCAAAAAAAAAAAAAAAGGGTTAGATACGTGGGCCATTGGATCACCTGGTATTAAATTAATTTCTTGTGGGAGAGGGCCCATTACAACAGCTTGCTACTGGGCCCTAGATTGTTGCCCTTGCATGGGCCTGGCGCACACCCCATAATAGTTAAAAAAAGGTCGGTGATTAGCATCGTTCAAACCATTTGATTTTGGGATTGTGACTGAGGGGATTGATATAGGGGCTGATATGATAATCGGGTGACCGTTATGCTTATTTCATCATTCAATTATCAGATCAGTGTACATTTAGTTGACAGTGAAGAATTTAAAATATCCAATGGTCCTATTCAACAAACAATTGCCGCAAATCAACGATTATGATCATTCACACAATATGATGTTTGGATTGTGACTTACTAATATTGAGCCCCACATTTTGATGGATTTAGTTTGATTTAATACATGCCACATGTACAAGTTTTTGAGTGCGAGTGTATCAAGCTTCATCTGCAACCGGAGCATTTTAGAATTTAAAAAGAGAATGTCTAAGTCAAACTAGTTGGACCACAAGTTACGGTCCACGTGGTAGATAACTTCCAATTGGTTTAGTGTATATGAAATCCAACCTTTCAAATGGTTTGGCCCCAAAATGAGGGCCGCCTATTGCAAAAATCATCCATATATTCTCATTAGGTGGGCCAGAGCATAGACAAAAAGCCATTGATAAATAGCAAAAAATACAAGTGTGGTCCACTCGATGAGTGGGCGTAGGTTTTTCAAAAGTTAATCCTTGTGATAGGGCCAACTTATTGGATGGATTGGATGACGCACACGTATAAAAGGTTAAGAGTAATCAGTTGTTAGACCATAACTTGTCCAATTGGTCGGACCTTCCATTTTAAAGGTTACTTGGCCATAAAGTAGGCACATTTGGTATTCCTTTGAAATTGTTGAGAACACACACACACACACCCACCCCCCCCCCCCCCCCCCCCCCCACACACACACACACACAGAGAGAGAGAGAGAGAGATTCCCCTCGGCACACGTTTTTTTTTTTTTTTTTTCCTTCTTGAAGATAGAAGAAGAAGAAGAAAAAGAAGAGATCCATCAAATCCTTTTTTTTGTCCCCCGTTTTGGGAGGTGATTGTTACGGAGCTGTAACAGCTACACGACACTATTTTTCAGGAATGGGCTGTTTCAACCCCGTATTGCGTAACAATGTCCACTGTTACCATTACGTATCAGCCGATACCTACGTAATAGTTATGACACACTTTGGGCAACGTCGAATTATTAATTATTCTGCGCACCATGTCCTTTAAGGTGTGATTGGGCCTTTTATCTACACCATTCCACTCTAGTGTCCTAGGCGTGGTGTATTGGGTGACAATGCCACAATCTTGTAGGTATTCAGCAAAGGGCCTTGGTTTTCACCCTGAAATGTCATACTTCCATGGTATTTATTACCTTGGTCAGATCTGATGACTTTATTTTTCTGTTAAGTTGATTCTCAACTTCAGTTTTATAAATCTTAAATGCGTCCTTGGCTGCTGATTTCTCATGAATTACCCATAGCAAAAGTAGTCATTTATAAAGGTAATAAAATACTTTTGCCTATCCCAAGATGTAAAAGGGAACGGTGTGTACATGTCTGTATGTATCATCTCTAAGAGTCCTATGCTCCTAGTGGTACCCTTCTTCCTTATTCTGGTCTACTTGCCCTTTACACGGTCAATACAAATCCTAAAGTTTGTAAAGTCTAGATAGTGAATAATTCCTTCTCGCACGATTCTTTATTCTTTCCATCTTCTGATGAGAGATGTAGCCTAATTGCTTATGCCATAGCATGGAGGAATTTTCATGGAGATCATCATCTTTTCTTTCTAATTCATTCTTTTAAATTTGGGAAGCAGCACATGCTGCAACAAAGGGTCTGCAGTTTGCTTTTCCCTCCTCAAAAAGAGGTTAAAATTTTTTTTTTTTTTTTTTTTCTTTCAAAATGTCAAATGGAGTGAAAAGAGTTTGCTTCTGGTGTGATATTTTAAATGGCAATTTTGGAGAGAAAAAAGGTTTCCCTTTGTGGGATTGCAATCCAAACAGTTGTAGATACAAAGGTAAAGTATTTTTTCAGGACTTTCCATTAGCAAAACAAACAAACGCAAAAAAGGGTTTGCTTTCCCTAGCGTTGATGTTAGCTAACTTCCTACTTATGTTATGTTTTTTGGCTTTCTCTTGCATTTCCCTAGTTTACCTTCAATCCAAATAGGCCCTAGAAGAATATTTTGCAGAGTTGTGACAGAAGTGGGAAGAATTAGATCACATTAAGCCATTTGCTTCCACTCCCTAAGAAATCAAGACCCAAGTGGAATGGAGGAGAAATTTTGAGCTCCTTGCTGGTCTTCATGATGATTTGGAGTTGCAACATGTGCAAGTGCTGGGCAGAGAGTCATTGCCATCTCTGGAATCAGTGTATAACTATATAAGCAGGGAGGCGAGTTGTCAAGATACCTATGGTGGACAGAGCTCTATTGCTTCATAGAGATCTACTTTCAATTTGGGGTTCAGAATCTCTCAAGAGGCTGCAAGTGCAACCATGATAATTGTAGCTTTACTATAGCAGCACTTTATCTTGCCACAGTTGCCTTACTGGTAGGGTTATTGTGTGAATGGTGCAAAGTATTCAAGTGTGAGCTTGGATACTGCATCTGATTGCCAAACTGATGACCACAAGCCTGTATACTTGCACCACTACCACTGCTACCATCACGACCATGTCCTCATTAGATGAAATGCACCTGTACCATCTACTCAAATGATCATGCTAGGGTGTGTATAATGTCATCATAATGATCGTTGGTAAGTACCACTATCTCATAACCATTTAAACCTTCTTGTCACTACAACTCAATCCACCATTGGTGGACTCAGTAGACTTGCTACTATCTTCCCATCTTCAACAATCATTGTCAGATTATTCGGACATTATGGCCAGGGAGCTCCACTTCTTGATACTTATTTTCGGCTCCTGCTTCCCTTCCAACCATGGAAGAAGCAGGCCGTCTTCACAAATCATATAGTCCAAATTGATTGGAAAATATCGTCTAGTCACCTTGCCCCGTCATTTCTTGGTATTCCTTTACTTCAGCTTGATGTTGTTGAGCATAAACACTAGCCTTTTTAGCATCAGGACCTTTAGTTTGGTTTCGTATGAATGAGGGAGAACATGCTCCAGTTCCTCTATAGTTGGAGGATGATGTATTGATGTTGTCCGAGTGAGCTTGTTGTCTTCTTTTTGTTGTATTTCAACATTGTGGGCCCAATCCACCAAATTATGCTCTTTTTTTTTGAGTTAATTTATGCCAATTTTCACCTTGTAACCATTTCTTGATCTATTTCTGAAAATTACAATTGTGCAATCTAAAGAGATAAATTGTGATTTTTGTCACGGTAAATTTAACAATATATATCCCAATATTCAGCTGCGCACCAGTTTTCATAAGTTCTCGTGAGAACCTTTTGAGAACTTATCAGTCATCACACATGATGTGAGCCCAAAATCTGAACGGTCCACGTGATGCAGCACACCATGAAACCTCTAGGATCCAACTTTTACCCTGATCCAAAACTTTGGTGGGCCATGGCAAAAGAAAACTCCCTTGATTTGCATCTCTCTTTGCTATGGCCCACCAGAGTTTTGGATCAGGGTGAAAATTGGTTCCTGGGGGTTTCATGGGGTGCCGCATCAAATGGACTGTTCAGATTTTGGGCCCATGACACGTGTGCAAAGGTGCGCACGTGCAGGTGAGCATGCATCTATATATGTATGTATGAATGCATGCATGCATGTATGTATATGTATATATATGTATGTATGTATATGTATATATATCTATATATAAATGCATATATGTGTATGTGTGTGTATATGTATGTATGTATGTATATGTGTATACATATATATATAGTTGCCTGTTTTTGTTGGGGCTCATTTTGACCCTGTTTGGTGTATCAATACTGGTCATTATGGATTTGATACAGTCATATCAGCCGATACGGCAAGGAATTTCACATAGTTACCCATTTTTGTTAGGGTTCATTTTGACCCTGTTTGGTGTATCAATACTGGTCATTACGGATCTGATACAGTCATATCAGCCGATACGGCTTGGAATTTCACAACCTTGGGGAACACCCAAAAGGCGTAATGGGAAATATTGCATTGTTTTTCTTTGTTTGATCACCTGACTGACAGGTGTTTTACAAATGCTGGGGTGCAACTATTTCTGCTACCCTAGCTAAGCTTGTTTGACTGCGAGGGCAAGGCTTGGTGCAATGCTTACAGAGTAAACGATAAAGGAAAACAGTGAAGAAGATTAATGGTAGTGTGTACCCTTACCCTGCTTGATGATTGACCACTGCGCGAGAGGGAATCAGGGGGTATTGAGGAGCATGATGTGCAATGTGCTTTTGAAGTCTGATGGTAGAGGCTCGTATCCACTGGTTCTCATAGAAGGTAGCAGTTGTATAATCTTGAGATAATGCAGCTTTTATAGAGTAGAGGGCGTGAAGAGTAGTGTACTCTTGAGATGATGCTAATTTTATAGTTGTGAGGGCATGATGAGCGGGTGGGGTGCTCATAATTTAGCTAATCATGTGAAGCCACATCGTGAAAATCACGCTGGGATTATCTCTCACAAAAAATAAAAATAAAAAAATAAAATCAAGCTGAGATTATTTTCTAAAAATAAAAATCATGCTGAGGTTATTGTCTTCAAAGCGGTTTGAGAGTAACACCTGATTGTGGATGTGCCAGAATAGCTGCTTGATTACTGCTTGGCCAAAGATGGAAGGTGGTCTTGGTCATGGAATGTCATTTTCCTAAACCCTTGTGGCTGGTCAGGCCCCCTATGGTCAAACCCCTACAGTTTGTCAAACATCTGTGGACACGGTCCCTTTGGTGGCACATTGGAATCCTGTGAGTTGGTAGCCCTGATAGGGATCAAACCCCCTTAACATGGAGAAATTGTGTTCCTAGTCGTTGGACAAAATGCACCAGGAACAACCGTCATTCTCATCTCCCAAGTTTCGTAGACACTTCCCTAAGAAAGCCAACTTCATAATTTTCAGGGATGTTATATCCATCTACCACTATGAATTACTCGCTTATACACCTCTCCCACTTCACTAGATGGTATTTTTTGCTTTTCTTCCATACCATGCTACAAGAATTCTCTTTGGAGTCATTTTGATCTTTAGCAACACTAGATGCACACTGAAAGGACAAACCTAAGTTTTGCCCCCTTCTATTATTTCTCAATTTTTTTAGCCCATCAACCCTTTTGTGTTATTTCTCATATTTTTATTTCTTTTGAAAATATAATAGTTGGTTTTCTAATTAATTTAAATTGCATGCACACCACATGTACAATTTCTAAGTACATGCATTATGCAAGGCAACTGCCGTTGGTCCTTCATCCAGATATCAAAGTCCAACTCAGTGTTCGAATTATCTCCGATATTATCTTTATCTCTAGCTCAGCGATACCGATAAAACTGGTAGTGATACTGATAACGTTGGTATTATTAGAAATTTCAGGTATTAGCAATGTATCGCTAATGTAATCGCCAATATTTTCAACTATGTAAATTATGTGTCGCTTGTATTGCCAATGCATCAATATTGCCAATGTATCGCCGATATTTTCAGCTATGTAAATTCTAGGTAATGCTTATATCATAAGTGTATCGACAATATTTCAATAGTAAATTTTTATTTCAATTTTTTTTCATGGGCACATGGTTGCATGTAGTGTTCAATTTGTCATTGATAATATTGATAATATCTCCATATTATCAATATCACAACATGTGCAATATTAAGACCACAATCTTTCGTTTCATTTCCAATTGTTGATGATTTCTTGGTGAAATATCATGTGTTGTTGATATTTTGCAATATTGATGAGTGTTTAGATGGTTAAATAGGTTGGATGGGATGGTTGGACTGATTTCTTACAATAGCACATGCTTTTAAGGCCTCATAAAATGGAAACTTGTTATGTATGCATTCTTTTTGTAATTTTTTTTTTTTTTTTTTTTAAATTTCTAAATATGTAAATATGTACATTTTAACATCTCCTGAAGTTTCGCTGAAAATTCCACCGTTTTTCCCATGTTTCCTCACATTTCTAGTTATCAGCGATATCGATATTGTTTCCATATCCCTGGCCAGCGAAACTTGTAGCGATACCGATACTTCGAACACATGGCTGCCACAATGACTGCCATGGTCTCCCCAATGATTAATCACCACCACCAATGTTTTAAATATTGACGTTATTGGCTGATATATCCCACGATATTTCTTGTATTCCTCATGTGTAATACGAAACGCACGGCTAGTGCCGATATATTCCACATGTTCTATCCGCTAAGCATTTTCAATTTCCGATTCCCTTTTTTGTTGAAATTATGTTAAATCAGTATCAAATGGTTATAAAAAATCCATTGATTCTTCATGTTTTGAATGCCAAATCATGGAGTTGGAGCTTTGATTTCGATATCCATTGGTTCTTCATGTTCTCCATGTTTTTTTTTTCAAAAATTTCCTTCAACCAACTATCAACAAAGACTAATTTCAAAGTATTTAGGAGTATTTGATGAAATGATCATTATATACATGTTAATTTCGAAATGTGTGTTGGTGGTTTGATTTGGGGAAAATTGGGAAAAATTCAAAATTTCCCAAATTTCTCCTAAATTGCCTGCAATGTTGCACTCCAAAAAATGAAATCAAGCATGTATGAGGGCTGATCTACTATTTGTTAAGTTCTTGTCAATTTTCAAAAAATAAAAATCATTTTTTAATAAAAAAGTATTTATATATATATATATATATATATATATTAATAAATTTCCCTCCTACCTGTTGTTAATTGAGACTAATTTTGAAGTATTTAGGAGTGTTTGATGAAATGATCATCACATACAATCTAAAGGTTATGCATTCAATTTGAATAGAGTTGCACTAGTTCAGTCAGACAACACACTTTAGGACCCTATACGAAGGAAACCTATTATGTGCACTTCTTTTTTGAGATATTATGATTTAAAAGTTTGTATTAAGGTCTTTTGTAACAATCCCTGAAGTTTTATTGAAAAATCCAACATTTCCCCAATGTTTTCCCATGTTTCCCAAAAAGTGCAATAAATTGTCCGATACAAATGATATATCCCGTGCGATGATTGATACGTATCTATATCCCAAGGGTGCGATACGTAACGCGATACCAATATTTCAAACACTGACCACCATGACCACCATGGCCACTGTGATTGCTATCGCCTCTCCTGGTGGAGGTAGCAAGGACAGACCTATCTCCTCCACAATGGTAGAATGAACCCCAAGAGTCATCATTTGGTAGTCATACATCTCATTTAAAGAAGGGAATTTTCTACTACTCAAATCTAAGACTGGATAAAAACATGGCAACCTGTAACTCTTCAAATTGTTGTCTTTTAAATCAATGGTCAGGGGTTGGTACATTTTCAACTCCTACATATCTCTCAAGTTAAATATAGTATTCTCTAAGACTCTTATCAGCGTTCTGTAATGCAAAAATCTCTTAGAACTGTTAAATACATGAGATATTCTTATTTGAGGAATCACATAGAGAATTTCCAATCTCCTTAGTAGTGTCCAAAAATATCACGTTAGAACTATACTATTCCACAAGAGAGGTCCTAAGCTTAGAGTGTGGGTAGCATGTGTTGTGACCAAGGTATTCCGTACTGGTAATGGCTGTAACGGTCACCACCATTACCGATACCGGTATCGGTCATAACAGCCGATACGGGGGCGTAACGACCGTTACGACCCTCGCAATGGTTGAAAATTTTCTTTTGCCTAAAAAATTCAGAAAAAATATTTAGAAAATCAAGAATAATGTAAATATTTTAAATATGTATTCATTTTTTGTTTCGAACATGTTTATGGTAGTGTAACGGTCCACTCTTTGGTGAAAGCGTTGTATCGGGCTGTCTAGTGAATTATTTAATATGATTATGTCTCTAATGTTTACACATCACAATCAAGCATTAGAACTAGAAATCAGAAAAAGGCATAAATACTGCTTTTTCATTTTTATTTTTAAGGCCCTTGAAGAATCTATTCACTCGAATTACTTCAATCCACAATTTTAATCTTAAACGCTGTAGTAAGAGTGGTCGAAATCTGTTGTAAAATGATATATGAGTTTTTGGAATGAGAAAAGTAAAAAGAGGAGAAAAATGAATTTAAATAGAATAAAAAAGTGATCGTTTTTCGACCGTCACGAGAGTAATGGTTGTTATGCCTTGTAACGGCCTTTACGGCCACCATAACGCCTGATACGGTCTCAAAAAACTAACTACCTCTTTCACCCCCGTATTGCGTAACGGTCATGGTCGTTACCTATACATATCAGCCTTTACGGGCGTATCATAGCGAATACGGAATACCTTGGTTGTGACATACTATGAATCATATGTGGGCTTTGCGACATGTATGTTCAATTTGGTTGGCTGTGTACCACACACCATGTATGGTCAATATTGATAAAGAAGAGCGTTTAAATGGTAGAACCCTTAATTTTAATAGTTTTAATCGCTCAATGAGGTATTGAGCCTCAGTTAAGACTGAAAATACTTGTTGCGTTGGACATTTGAATTTATGGGTATGGATAGAGGTAGCTGTCCTTCTATTGCCACCTTTATTATTTATTTGTATATTATTGTTATTTTCTACGCACTCACACTCACACCCACACACACCACAATGGGTACTCGAACCCATGACCTTTGTGTTGAAACTCTTCTGAGTCTACCACTGAGCCATGAGCAGGGACCCTCTATTGCCACTTGTCATCACTATACTTTTGCAAGTAGTTTTGCCCATTGCCAAGTTTGTTTATCTTTAAAAGAAATCATTTTCATGGTAGACCAGTTGAAACTTCAAGATGCTGGTAGTTTTTATAAGAAAAAGTTTCCTTATAATTTTAATTTTTTCAAACTTGAGGATGCAGAATTTTTTTGGACATCTGTTGTTCATTTGAAATAATATTTTTCTTCTTTTATATTTGTTTGATTTTAAATATTGATCCACCTTTTTCTTCTTAGGGGCACAAAGAATGGGTGACAGAAGTAAATGTTCTTGGAGTAGTTGAGCATCCAAACCTTGTCAAACTAGTGGGGTATTGTGCTGAAGATGATGAAAGAGGAATCCAACGACTTCTGATTTATGAATTTATGCCCAACAAAAGTGTAGAGGACCATTTATCAACTCGATCCCCCACAAGTCTTTCATGGGCCATGAGACTAAAAATTGCCCTGGATGCTGCCTGCGGCTTAACATATCTCCATGAAGGAATGGATTTTCAGGTATTTCATTCTTTGGTTGTTAATTCATATGTTTTTGGTGGTAGTATTTATTCATACAGATTTGTTGAGTTTGCACTCTTGCAGAATGGGGTATTTTATTTCGTTGTTCATAAGATTTCTTGCAGTTCTTGTTTAATTTATCTTAGTTTAAACTTCGTTATTTCATTGAAATTGATTCTACATGGTAAAAAGTTCTTAAATGCACTATTTTTGTTGGATTTCACTATCTTGGTTAACTTCTATACAGTTTATAGGTGCCTAGAGCCTGTTATATTTTATTGTGATTTTCTAGTGTTAAAACACTTGCCAATTGGCATGCTTGCTTTGTTATCTTTGCATCATCTGTGGTGAGCCTCCAGCGGCAAGGTTTTTGAACGAATTGGTGGTCACAGCCAAGGGATTGCCATTTGATGGGAGCAAAAACTAATGTTGCAGTGGCTGCTGGTTGGTGGGAATCTTACCGGTAACATGATCATGTGACATCCAATCATTGCTAACGAAATGTAGTTACACGTCTTCATCTGATCCCTCAGACTGTGATGTGACAAGCAATAAGGTGAGGGATTTTGAATTTTCACACATAACGAAGAGAGTTTGTTTTCACGAGAAAGTGGTCAAGATCTAGTGTCTTTTTGGACATTCTTGTATAGTGCAGGATATACCACCTTTTGCTCAAAATAAATGTTTTAAATAGTGAATAGTGTGTAGCATAGTTCACCCCTCTAAAACATGAGGCATGAGTTTTTTTTTTTTTCTTTTAAAAATTAACAATAATTTATTAGAAGAACACCAAAGGCGAAAAGAGAATATGCAGGGCCTGCTACAACGCAAAAGAGAAAACAAAATACAAGCCAAAGGCAAAAGAAAATAGGCCATGCTTGCTATAACCTAAAGAGAGAAAATAGAATACACGGATTAGAGATCAGGAGACAGGATGACCACTATGCAATCTCCCTTTTGATGAAGGCGACAACCTGAGAGAGAAAAGAGGGGGAGTTCTAGATGCATTGATTGTTCCTTTCTTTCCAAATGTTCTAGTGGGTAGCTATAATAACTAGATGCCAAATAGCTTTGAGGTCCTCCCTAGCACCGCCCTTGTGCCAGACAGAATGGTTCCTCAAATGCATAAGGTAGATAAAAGAGGGGGAGTTCTGGAAGCATCGATTATTCCTTTCTTTTCAAATGTTCTAGAGGGTAGCTATAATAACTAGACGCCAAATAACTTGAGGTCCTCCCTAGCACCTTCCTCATGCCAGACAGAATGGATCCTCAAATGCATAAGGCATAACCCAAAAGGTGTGGAAGAGAACAAGGATGCAGGACCATGTCCCATGGGCGAAAGGGCAATGGACGAATAGGTGGTTTATCGATTCCGCGTTTTACTTACAAAGTAGGTAGATGTTCGGAGGAGAGATCCCTCTTCTCTACATGGTTATCAATGGCGAGGATTCTCCCCCTAGTGAAAGGCAGATAGACACGACAACTTCCGGGGGGCTCTATAGGACCAAGTGGAGGATGGAAAATGACGCCGATTGTCGAGGGGAATCCACTAAGCAACAAGAAAAGGGAGCTGACCTAGAACCTGCTTAAGCTATTCAGGACCACAACAACGAGTCCTTAACTCTTGGAGAGGGGCAAATGCCCACTCAATAGCTCCAGAAGCCCAAGGAAGTCCTCTAACTTCAAGTTCGATGGGTTTCTCCTGCAAGGAGAAAACCAGATCCCTGATCCAACATCAAAGAAGCAACTAATTATATAAACGAACCTGTCTGAGGCTACTTGGGCCTAGCTAGGGAAGAGAGGAGGGACCTATCCAAAATCCAGTGATCCATCCAAAAACGGAAGCGGGACTCGTTGCCAAGAGAGAGAGAGAGAAACCTTCTTGCATTTGCGGCCCATTTTGGCGATGGCCTTCTGAACTCCAGAGGCTCTATAAAGAGAGGAGATTTGAAATGCCACCCTCCTTCACACGTCCCATATTCGCTGGCAATGATCTCTCTCCAGTAGTTGACAACCTTTGATCCAAATCGCCAAGTCGCTTTACCAAGAAGGATTGAGTTCATCATGACAATAATTAAGTATAAAGCTAAAGAAAGAGCAATAAAATTGATTTAATACTGTTACTTATATCATTTTATTAAAATCATTGAAAAGATTAACTGATTTTTATTGAAAATAGAAAAATATTACAAATCATTGAAAATCCTGGGGTGCTAGTTAGTAAGGGTGGAGACGGCGAAAGTTAGCAAAGGAGGAGATGGTGAGATGTAATCTCAAGAGAGTTTGAAAAGGCGTTTCAGAGAGAGAGATCGAGATAATGAGAAATATCAAAATCACGAGGAAGATCCTTCGCGATAGATGAGTCGGGGCCCTTTGTTCTAGCCCAAGGTCTAGTTATAGAGGGAGATATGGACGAAGAGAGATCTATGAGATGATCTTTATCAGCGATGATGAATGAAGGGGTGGTACGCATGATCCTTCTCATTAACAATCTGCCGGTGGTATTATTGAAGGCTGAGATGCAGTTTTTGCACACCAGGAGAGAAGACCAATAAAAGAAGTTAGGAATGGGGACAAGGAGCTTCTGAAAGATCGAGAGAAAGAAGTTGGGATGGAAAAGGAACCGGAGGACGAACCTTGTGGGTGTGAGTGAACGCAGGTCGTAGGTAAGAAAAAACTATTTGGGAAGAAAGGGGGTTCTTTGTACCCCATTTAGTCCTTCCCACCCTCTTTTAGAGTAGAGGGTTCGTATTTGTTAGATTTGAAAGGGAAGATGAGGTTTCGGTTACAGTTGGGGCTATTAACATTAGAAGCTTTGACAGTTGCAAACTATTGGTTAACAAAGCTCGATATGAGCCTCTATCCGTTAATCAATAGGTGGAGAGTAAGCGGGAGATGAGGGTTTGATGGATGGAAACTATCAGTTAATAGAGCTCACTATGGGCCTTTATCGATTAATCAACAGGTGGAGAGTAAGCAAGAGCAGAGGGATAATGTGATGGGGACATTATGCGCACACGCACGCCCCCCACCCTACGCACGTATTCAAGGAGGAAGGCCTCACTATTGATCTGGAACGACGACGACATCTATGGAGGACATCTTAGCTAGGAGGCTGTGCTATGGATAATTGGAGTGGATCTTACCATTGGATCTCATGATCGTGGCCCACTACCCTAGATGATCTAGGATTTTGAGTTTTGGTTATTATCTCTATTTGAAACATCATAAACGATTTTGATTGCGTTGATTAGTTGTTATTTTTGTTACTTCATCTCTTAGTCTTAGTGTGCGCACATGGCGCGACTTTTGGGGTATAAGGTTTTCTTATAAATAGGCAACCCCATTTAGGTTTCTTTTCATTGAAAATTATTAATAAAATTCTAAGTTTTCCTGCTTCTCTAATTCTCTGAGTTATAGAAATCCAATTGTGTGCGAAACCCTCCCTTCTTCGAAGAGCTAACTACCGTGATGCGAAGCCACATCCATCCCAAATCGCCCCATCTCCTACCCTCTATATTTATCATCTTCCCTAGCCATCCCATCATTAAATCCACCCCCTTTTGCAATTAATCCTCTCTACAATATATTTGTAGAATCAGGCCCTGCAGGAGGGTTGAAATTTTGGCGGAACACCGTGCACAAACCGGACATCCGATCGACCTGGAACTTGGCGTGAAGGTGGACCTCCCTTGGCCGACCAGACCCACGCTGGCCGATTTCAGATTCGTGGGCCCTACCCGTGCGGGTAGGATCTCACGCACGTGCGTCTGGACCCAACCACTGTTTACACGTGTGGAACATCTCGGGTTCATTTCTTTCTTCTATTTCACTCCTCTCTCACCTTATTTCCCTAACCCTAACCCTAGATAATCTTAAATCTCAAGTTCTATTCTACTTTTGTAAACCCTAGGCTTTCCCGATTTGAAACGTGTGAATCCCTTGGATTGGGAAATAATCCTTTGCATGTGTGGATGAATTTACCTTCCTTTGAGCATCGTTTGGTCTATAATTTTTAGTTGATCCAGCCATAACATGTGTAGGCTTGGACCCTCGTAGATTCCCCTTGTTGAATGCTTGACTTTATGTGGGATGTGGAATTTTAATGTGATTATTTCTAAATTAGTATGATCTAAAGCCTGAAATCTTGCATGTCATATTTAATTTTCATGTCCTGCATTAAATTTGGTATCAAAGCTTAGGTTTTTCATAGGGGATTGTATTGCATGTTCTGGGTTTAATCTACTCACGTTGATTTTGTATTAAATCTCATTATATAGGGCTGTTTAGGACGCATCATTCACAACATGGACTGCTGAATTTTTCTGTTGTCAGAAAATCCCTAATTTTTATGGCTGATTTTTTTGTTAACAAGCTATTTAGGCAGTTATGTTGCTAGAATTCTAGTAGTGTTGTGTAGTTTCCCTCATATAGTCCCATAGGATCATTTAGTCCCATTTAGGCGCATATAGTTGCATTAGAGGATCTTTGAGTGAGTGGTTGTATGCCCACGTGTATTGGTTGTGGTTTTGGTTTTCACCCTAAACTAAACATGGAGCAATTGCAAGAATTCGTGAACGACCTAACTCGACAGTTTGAGTCTTTGGGTAGGCGCTTGGAACAACATATTGACCAATGCTTGGATTAGCTTAATGTGTGCATTACCCAACTAGAAATCACCATTGAGATAGATGCCCAATCGCAAGTAGGTGGTCAAGAGGATAGACCAAGGAATAGAGGTAGCTAAAGAAATGGTCATGGGCGCACACCCGTGCACCCACCCCGTGTGGGACATCAAGATCATTATGACCCGGATGTGCGACTCCTCAAGAGAGTTAGAGTAGATGCCCCTACGTTTGATGGCCGCTTGGACCTTAAAGCTTTTTTTAGATTGACTGATAGATATGGACTACTATTTTGAGTGGTATGACATGTCGGATGCTCGTTGGGTCCGATTCGTCAAGATGAAGCTTGTGGGCCAAGCAAAGAGGTTTTAGGCTACTGTTGAGTGAAAGAAAGAAAGGTCGAGGGAGCCCTCAATAGTCCATTGAGAAGAAATGAAAGAAACTCTTGAGGAGAAGTAGGTCTTTCTCTTATCACTTGAGGTTAGTTGAGGAATGACAATCTCTTCGACAAGGTTCTATGAGTGTGGTGGAATACATTGAAAAGTTCGAAGAGTACTTGACCAGGTGTGAAGTTGATGAGGATCCCGTAGTCACTCTTGCTCGATTTAAGATGAGCCTCTGCTCTGACATTAGGAGGGAGTTGCTCGGCAAGGACAAACACTCTTGAACAGTTGTATCAAGTAGCGTTGGAGGTTAAGCAATACCTCAAAGCATCTGTGGGAAGGCGGTTTGAGTTTCGCGATTCTGGCGTTAAAGCCAACCCTTCTAGTGCCAAGCCTAGCACTGAATACCAAAACAAACCTTCCAGTAGTTCTCAGTTTAAGCTTAAGGATGATAAAGATAAAGGAATTATCGGGTTTAACTCGCAAAGAAGTGAGGCAACTAGGTGTTTTAGATATCAGGGGTTTGGTCACTTTGCCTGTTAGTACGACACAAAAGAGGGTACCAAGGTACTCCTTATTGATGGGTAAGTAGAAGTAGTGCCCCCAGAAAGTGATGGTGAGGAGGAAGAATATGAGCCATCAGAAATCCCTAGTGATGAGAAAGAGGGAGTGCAAGAGTCTGCAACCCTTGCAGTTGTGCGTTGCGCCTTTGCACAAGCAGTGAATACTGATGATTGGCGCCGTAACATGATCTTCAATACTTACGCAAAATGTGGTGATAAGGGCTGCAAGATGATCGTGGATAGCGATAGTTATGTCAACGTGGCATTAACTGACACCGTGAGCTGTCTAGGCTTGAAGTTTGAAGCCCATCCTCAACCCTATAGAGTGTCTTGGGTTGATGAAACTTCCATTCCAATCTCACACCGTTGTCTTGTTCCTATTCAGTGTGGATCATATAAAGACACTTTGGTGTTATGTTGTTCCTTTTCAGTTTGGGACATGTAAACCTAGGAAACCTATTAATCTTGTCCCTATGTCCCTGTCCCATAGGCTATCAGAGTCTGTAGGGTCCTTTGCACATCACATTCATTCATTACATCAAGAAATCAGGCGAAAGATCAATACTAGTAATGAACATTACAAAATTTCTACAGACCAACATAAACGATTCAAGGAATTCAATGTAGGGGGACTGTGATGGTCCGCATTAGGCCAGAGCGGTACCCTCAGGGAGCCGTTCATAAATTACACGTGCGTAGCGCTGGACCATTCAAAATTATAAAATGAAACGGTCACAATGCATATGTGGTAGATCTTCCACCTTCCATGGGAATTAGTTCTACATTCAATGTGGAGGATCTAGTTGCATTTCAGGGGACCACTGATACATTGTCCAGCCTTTCACTGAACCACCCTGATTCTCTAGACCTTTCCCTTGGTCCATGGCCTCTGTTCGACCCATCTTCCTAGTCTCTACTTCCCATACCTACCCTTCCCACACCCAGAGAGGAGATAGAGGATATTTTGTACTATCAAATAGTATCGATGTCGGACAGCGGGTTTCAAAAGTTTCCAGTCAAGTGGAAGTCACGCCCAGCTTCAAACAGTACGTGGCTCACTGAGGAGCTTTAGATACTTGATCCTGACATCTTGGAGCGGTTCAAGAGTTTCGTTTCGCCAGTGGCGAAACTTTCGCAGCCAGGGAGAGTTGATTGGGACATCATGCGCACACGCACGCCCCCCACCCTATGCATGTACTCAAGGAGGAGGAAGGCTCCACTATCGATCTGAAACGACGATGGCATCTATGGAGGACCTCTTAGCTAAGGAGGCTGTGCTATGGATCATCGGAGTGGACTCGATCATGTGAATCCCACCATTGGATCTCATGATCATGGCCCATTACCCTAGATGATCTAGGATTTTGAGTTTTGGTTATTATCGCTATTATAAACATCATGAATGGTCTTGATTGCGTTGATTAGTTGTTATTTTTTGTTATTTCGTCTCTAAGTCTTAGTGTGCGTACATGGCGTGACTTTTGGAGTTTAGGGTTTTCTTATAAATAGGCAACCCGCAACCCCATGTAGGTTTTTTTCCATTGAAGATTATTAATAAAATTCTATGTTTTTCTGCTTCTCTAATTCTCTAAGTTGTAGAAATCCAATTGGGTGCGAAACTCTCCTTTCTTCGAATGGCTAACTACCGTGGCATGAAGCCACATCTATCCCAAATTGCCCCCATCTCCTACCCTCAATATTCATCATCTTCCCTAGCCATCCCATCATCAAATCCACGCGCTTTTGCAGCTAATCCTTCATCTACAACAGATTTGCAGAATCAAGCCCTGTAGGAGGGCTGAAACTTCGGCGGAGCATCGTGCACAAATCGGACATCCGATCAGCCTGAAACTTGGCATGAAGGTGGACCTCCCCTGGCCGACCATACCCATGCTGATCGATTTCAGATTCGTGGGCCCCACACATGTGTGGGCAAGATCTCAAGCACGTACGTTTGGACCCAGCCACTGTCCACATGTGTGGAACATCTCAGGTTTGTTTCTTTCTTCTATCTCACTCCTCTCTCACCTTATTTCCATAACCCTAACCCTAGATAATCCTAAATCCCAAGTTCTATTTTACTTTTGCAAACCATAGGCTTTCCCTATTTAAAACATGTGAATCTCTTGGATTGGGAAATAGTTGATGCAGGACATGAAAAATTAAATATGTCATGCAAGATCTCAGGCTTTAGATCATACTAATTCAAAACAATCTATATTAATTCCACATCCTACACAAAAAGCTCAAACATTTAAGTAAAGGGGAATCTACACGGGTTCAGGCCTACACAGGTTAGGGTTGGATCTGTTAAAATTATATACCAAACGATGCTAAAAAATAAGCAGTAATCATCGACACATGCATAACAATCAGTCCTTAATCCAAGGGATTCACCAATTTCAATTCAAGGAACCTTAGGGTGAGAAAAGGGGCAAACAAATTAAGGATAATGCAATTTAGGGTTAGGGTTTATGAAAAACTGGTATGAGAGGGTAAAATAAGAAAACCTGAACCGAAAGATAGCTCCCGTGCACGGACAACAATAATGGCCTAGACGCACGTGCATATGATCACGGCCGCACGTGTGTGGGGCCCACTATTAGAAACATCACCTTGGCCCTGGTCGGTCAGAAATGGACCCCAAAACCCCCAAATCTCAGCTTGATCCGATGCACGGTTTGTGCGTGGTGCTCCACCGAAGTTTCAGCCCTCCTGCATGGCTAGATTCTGGAAATCTGCTGTAGAGAAACGGCTGGGATTTGCAGATGAAATGCTTGTAGGAGGAGAAATATGGATGAAAGAAGGTGGGTGTGAATCGGGATAGATGTGGCTTCACACCACGGTAGTTAGCCCTTCGAAGAAGGGAGGGCTTCGTACCCAATTAGGTTTTCATAACTCTGAAAGGAGCAGGAAAACACAATAATTTTTATTCATCTTCATTGAATTAAAAGAACTACAAGGGGTGCTTATTTATAAGAAAACTCTATACCTCAAAACTCGCGCCATGTGCGCAACCTATTACTTGGCGATGAAGTAAACTAAAATAAAAATCAATGAAAGAAATCTAAAGCATTCATGATGTTCTAAATAATATAAAAAAGCAAAACTTAAAGTATGAACTTAATCCGAATAGCGGGCCACGATCATGAGATCCCATGATGGGCTTTACTTGACTATCGGGCCCACTCTCTTAAACCAAAACTGTCTTCTAACTAGGAGGCCCTCCCTGGACGTCATCATCGAGCCAAATTGACAGTGGAGCCCTCCTTTTCCTTACATACGTGCTGGGCGGGGGGGATGCGTGCGTGTGTGAGCGTGACGTTCCCATCAATAATCCTTTGCACCTTCCTTTGAGCATCATTTGGTCTATAATTTTTAGTTGATCAAGCCCTGACATGTATAGGCTCGGACCCTCGTAGATTCCCCTTGTTGAATGCTTGACTTTATGTGGGATGTGAAATTTTTATGTGATTGTTTCTAAATTAGTATGATCTAAAGCTTGAAATCTTGCATATCATATTTAATTTTCATGTCCTGCATCATAATGGGGAGGCAGAGGACAGTTTCAAGGGACTAGGCCAAGGCATGGGTTGGTAGAGATGGGGCTTTCGAATGGGTAAGGATTAAAGAAGGGAGGGTGTTATGTTCAAAAGGGGGTTACATTCAAGTACACCATTTCTAGGGGTAAAGAACATATATATATATATATATTGTGGGGGGGCATCGGGCATCTGAAGGTAATCGAAGAAGAATGGTAGTCTCTCTGGTGGAGCCTGGTGGTAGAGGTGACGAAAGGAACTTCCACTGCAAAGATGCATTGTGGCTTGCTGTGAACGATAATATTGCAACAGATCAGTAAGTCCTCAAATTCTTGTTTGAAGAAGTAATTTGGGTGGCTGTGAGTCCGTAGGTAGACATACACGAACTCCTCTTTGCTAGGGCACTATATAAGGGAGGCCTGGTGAAGGTCCTGCGCAGATGGGTAGATTGGATTTTGCTAGGGTGGGAAGAAGTTTGGTTACTAGTTAAAGGAATGCCAATGGAGTTATGTTTTGTGGAGGCTTTCGCAGTGGTGGGAGCTTACGTAGGGGAGGTGGTGGCGATAGACCTTGAGTTGGCAATGGTAGTCGGGGAGGAAGTTAGTGCAGCTAAGATCTCCCTTGGGATGAAAAGGGTCTTGCCATTACTGGAATCGATCAATTTTGCATTTGAGGAGGTGAGAGTGCCAATCATTTTGTAGAGATTGGAGGGGGAGGATGACAGTGGGATTAGAGGGAAACCCTCTTCAGGTTGATCAAGGAGTGGTGGGAACCCTTGGAGATCAATGGTTATGTTAGTTTTGCCCTTTGCCCAAAGTTGAAGCTTCTTAAAGGTAGAATTTTGATTTTGAAGAAGGAAGTTTTGGGGAAAAGGCAAGCCGAATCGGAATCCATGCTTTGTGACATCTAGGTTTCAGACTTAAACGCATAAAGGGCTGAATTTTCAAAAGGGGGAAAGCTTAGAGCTAACTATGCTAAGGATTACACTAGTTGGCCTAACCCGTGCAGTGCTGTAGCTAACGTGTTAAGTATCCCTCTTGGGGAGTACGTTCACAAGAATGAAACTTAAAAGGAATTGACGGGGGCTTGCACAAGCGGTGGAGCACGTGGTTTAATTCGACGCAAAGCCAAGAACCTTACTAGGGCTTGACATGCTGTGAATCCTTTTGAAAGAGGGGTGCCTTCGGGAACGCAGACACAGGTGGTGCATGGTTGTTGTCAGCTCGTGCCGTAAGGTGTTGGGTTAAGTCCTGCAACAAGCGCAACCCTCGTGTTTAGTTGCCACCATTGAGTTTGGAACCTTGAACAGACTGCGGGTGATAAGCCGGAGGAAGGTGAGGATGACGTCAAGTCATCATGCCCCTTATGCCCTAGGCGACACATGTGGATTGTTAGTGTGGATGATTTAGAAGATATAATTGGAAGACATGTATGGTTAGGTTCCATTTGTATACTTGGTGGAATTTGGCATATCTTAACCAAACCCTTTGCGTGGGCTCGCCGTGCATTTGTATGGTCCGGAGAGGCTTACTTGTCTTATAGTTTAGGTGCTTTATTTGTCTTTGGTTTCATTGCTTGTTGTTTTATTTGGTTCAGTAATACCGCTTATCCTAGTGAGTTTTACGGGCCCACCGGGCCAGAAGCTTCTCAAGCTCAAGCATTTACTTTTCTTCTTGAGCCCCGCTATTGTTCGCTACATTCAAATGGGTCTGAGGTTGAATCATATCATTTTATTTTTTTATTTTTTTTTGAATTTGTTCTTTCAATGCAAAGTTCGAAGAAAAAAAGAAAGAAATATGTTAATCAAGTGGAGGCAACATTCTCATGCCACGTGGATTAAAGAAGGTGATAGAAACAATAGGCTTTTTCATAACATAGTTAACACCTAGGCTAAAAACAGCAATGTGAGCAATATTATAGTGGAAGGCAAAAGGCTTGAGCAGAAAGACAAGGTTCGTGAACTAGTGGTTAGCTTTTACAAAAGCTTATTGTGAGGGGAGAGTTGGAAAAAGCCTAGGTTGGATAATATGACCTTTAGCACCTTATCGTGGATGGACTCGGATTTGCTTGAGAGGCCTTTTATTGATGAGGAAGTTAAAGATATGCTGTTTTGTCTTTAGCGAGTGGTAAGTCCCTAGCCCCTGATGGCTTCCCTCCAGATTTTTTTAAAGACTTTTAGGAAATGCTCAAGGGGAATGTGATGGATATCATGTGGGGTCGGCTTTCTTTGGAAATGGGGGCATATTTTATAGCGATTATCCCAAAAATTTAAGGGACAGAGAGGTTGAAAGATTTTAGACCTATAAGTCTAATAGAAGGGTTGTATAAAATCTTGGCTAAAGTCCTCGTGACTATATTTTCGAATGTGCTTGGCAAGGTAAAGGTCACTTTGACAAATCAAGGAGTGTTTGCAGATGTGTGATAGATTTTGGATGGAGCAATTGGATTGGGGTGACGTGGAAGCCAAGCAGTTGTAAAGGCCTATGATCACATGGATTGGGAATTCCTGGACTATATGCTTAATAGAATTGTTCGTGGGGGTATGTGCTACTTAGATAAAGGAATGTGTTAGCTCAACTAAATTCTCAAATTTATAGTCCACAGATTTCCCAAAGGTTTCAAAAGTTCAAGGCGTATAAGACTAGGTGATCCGCTTTCCCCATTTCTTTTTTGTGCTGATTGCGTAAGCGTTGGGTAGGATTTTGAGTAGAGGGCCAAGAGTTGGGTCTTTTTTGTGGTTTCAAGATGGCTAAATCAAGCCCTCCGATTTTCCACATTTAGTTTGCAGATGACACTCTTTTGTTTTGCAAGGCGAATGAAGAAAATGTTGATAATGCGAGCATGATTATTAAGTGTTTTGAGGTGGTATTGGGGCAGAAGGATAATTTGGCAAAGTGCAAAATGCTTAGCATCCATCTGGAGTATGAAGATTTAGCTCAGTTGGTCAGGTCTTTCATGTGTAAGGCGAGGTCGTTTTTTACGACTTATTTAGGGCTTCCCCTTTGTTTAGGGAGTCCAACCAAACACTAATGGGTCAAAGTTGTGGATAGATTTGAAAGGAAGTTAGGGAGTTGGAAGGGTCATTTTTTTGTCTCTTTGTGGTCGAATTATCCTTATTAAAGTCACTTTATCTAATTAGCTTTCTATTGCATGTTACTTTTAAAGTGTCTGAAATCAGTCCTAGTTCAGTTGGAAAGACTTGGATGTGATTTTTTTTTTGGTGGAGGGACACTTTAGAGAAGAAAAAGTACCACACACACACACACACACACACACACACACACATATGGGAAAGCAAGGGAGTCGTGACTCTTTTATTACTAATATAGGGCGAAAGCTCGGAAAAATACAAGAAAGAGGGCCAAGCCCTTATGGAAAAAAGGAGAGAAGGAAAAAAGGATAAAAAAAAATGAGCTCACACCCCAAGCTCGAGGGGAAAAACAAAAAGAAGGAAAAAAGAGAAGAGAAGGAAAAAACAGGAAAAAAAGACCATCCCTACGGGAGGCAGGAGGGACCCATTGCCCGGGTCAGGCATCACAACAAATAAGCGAGCTCAATCCCTAAAATAATACAATGGGTTGAAATCAGAGGAGCAACGGCTAGCTTAGAGATAGTCTGCCTGAGACAGTTCAAGGTAACAATAGCTTGGCTACTGGAATGAGCAATGTAGGGCTTGACTCCCTTGGGCAAAAAGACGCATCTCCCATGAAGAGGAGGGAGGGTCCAATAAGGTTTTGAGGCTCTCTCCATTGTGGACCTGCATTCTAGCATTTTCAAGGTTAGCAGAGTAAAGCTTGTACATTCCTTGAAACGGGTTTTGAAGGCATTTAGTCGGAGGCCCATGCCTTCCCATGTTTGGGACAATTCCCTAGATCAGGCAAAGGGTAGGAGAGAAACAAAGAAGGCCAACTTTAGAGTTAGTGATCTCCGCACAAGACAGGGTCCAATATGGCTTAATTCTACTCTGACAAGAGAAACAATTAGTTGGGGGGAACATGATGGAGTAAGAGGTGGGAAGGTCCTAGTTAGCCGATAACACACTAGGAGCCATACTTGCTAATGACAGCCCAAAAAGGATTATCCTGGCTCTTAGATCGGAAATTATGTGTCTAAAGATGGCTTCCTTTGGGAGGGTTTTTGTGTTGAAAATACAATTATTTCTTTCCCTCCAGATATGCCATGCAAGGGCAGGAAAGGAGAGTCTATTAAGACAATTGGCTATAGCGTCCAAAAAGCCACCCACAAAGTGATGAACCAACTGCAAAATAGTTGGGTAAGAAATAAAGGGAGTAGAAGCTTGACATGAAGTTTCTCCCAAATCCAATTGATGAATGTACTAGAAAGGCATAAGTTATTAATAGATTCCACTCCATTGCTACAAAAGACAGGCAACATCATTGATTAAATTAAATTCATGCAACATGTCTTTGGTTTTGAGAAACCTAAGAAATATCATCCATGTAGTAATGGAGTGCTTAGGGATAAACTGTTTGAACCAAATGAGAGGGATCTAGGGGGGTTTAGGATTGACAACTCTACATGCTCTTATGGTAGAGGCAAAGGAAAAGGTTCCTTCAGGGGAGAGAGTTTAGACAATTTTATCATCAACAAGGATAATTTAGTGCACCTTTACTTCCTGGAGAATTGTAGCTAGGACAGGAGAGTGAGGATACGGGAATTGCCATTTAGTATCCTAGATTAGATTGTTAACCATAAAATTAGCACTTAATCCAAGATCCTGAATCGGCTGGTCACTAAAGCGCTCAAAAAGGCCAGCATCCCCAAGCTAGGGGTCATTCCAAAATTGGGTAGACATACCATTTCCCATAAGATATTTGATGTGATTTTTGGCAACGTCCCGGACACTAAGAATGCTTCTCCATGCCCAAGAAGCATTTGTGGGGAGTTGGATGTGCCAAATAGAATTTGATCCAATGTATTTTGCCTGGATCCACTTAACCCAAAGATTATCTTTGTTATAAAAAATATTCCAGAGCTGCTTAAGAAAAGCTTTGGCAGAGATTACCAATGTAGTAATATCGAGGCCACCTGCATTTTTGGGTTTACATATCAAATCCTAAGCGATTGGAACCCAAAGTACCTCCACAAGAAGTTTCTAATATGCCTCTGGATGAAATTAGGGTGAAGTTTGCAAGCCTTTTGATGAGGGAGGGGCCGACATCAAGCTGGTGCTTGTTGTTGCACCAGGAGTTGTTCAAACAGGTGCTAAAGCATGGGTGTTTTGTACCCATTGAGCAAAGATGAGGTTGCCACAATCAAGTATGGGTGTGTTAACGGTGGGTGGTGGACCAAGGACTCTTCGTCGTATAGAGCGTCGACAGTTTGGAAATGGATATTTGGGGTGAAGGCTAAATTCTAGGAGGATGTGAGCTTTGTTTGTGGGAACAAGGATAATATTTTCTTTTGGGAAGACATTTGGAGGGGTGATCTAGCCTTACATGTCAGATATCCATTGTTGGCTCGTCTTGCTCTGGATTGCAACATTATGGTAGCTAGTTGCTAATCTATTGGTGTAGGGTATGTTGTTTGGACTCTGCCATGTTGTTGGTAACTTTGAGATGACAGATTGGTCGAATTTCTCTCTCCTATATTGCTTGAATCTTGGTTGCCTGTGTAATGAAGACTGTGATAGGATGGTTTGGGTTAAGGACAAATCTGGATATTTCTTGGTTCGGTCTTTTTACTCCATGATGCAAAAGTTGGGTTCGAAGAATGCTTAAACAAGCCATGTGTGGCACAATGGTGTGCCCTCAAAGATTGCAACTTTTGGTTGGTTAGCAGGAAGGGGTAGAATCTTGATGATTGACAATCTTCAAAAGAGATAAATGATCATCCCAAATATTTTCCTTTTGTGCATGTCTTCGACCAAATTTATTAATAATCTTTTTATCCATTGTCCTTTTGCAAGAAGTGGATGGACAGTTGTTCTTAGGAGTTTTAACCTTGCATGGTCCATGCCGCTTGACATCTGGGATCTTTTAATGGCCTAGCATGGTGTGATTTTCGGAAAGGAAGTTAAAGTCCGATGGAGACTTTCACTTTTGGCCGCTCTTTGGTCAATTTGGGGGGGAGAGAAATGATAGATGTTTCCGCAATGAATGTAATGGGGAGTGGGTAGTCTATAAAGCTTTAACTTTTGTTCACGAACGGGTATAAGCTTGGGAGGCTTATGACTTTTGTTTTTTGTTTCCTGTTTTGGGCTTGTTTTTGGCGCTATCTCTGCACGTTATTTATTATTATTATTATTATTATTATTTTTTCCTTTCTTTCTTCCAATAAAAGTTTTTTTTGTCTTTCAAAATAAAAATAAAAATTGAAAACATTAAATAATTTTAATATTGTAGTAAAAAATAACTTCTAATGTGAGCTACATAATGTGTAATGTAGTCTATGTAGCATGTAGCATATGCAAATTATCATGTAGCTTTGACAACACGTGACTTGATCTATTTTCATGATCTATGTAGCGTTAAGGCTAAGCTATGCTACATAGCATAAGCTACACGCTACATAGCATAAGCTACACGCTACATAGAGTAGCTGTTTAAAGCAGTGCTCAAAATATCGGCAATTACCTTCTTGGCATGTGTGACTTGATCGATTCAAAGCTTCATGTGAAGTGTCTCAACAAGCATTCAAGTGGTTTGATGTAGGTGTGGGAACTTCTTAGAGCTATATACTATCCATCTTCAGCTATGGATCATTGTGTTGGCAATGTCTGTTTCCTTGAACTAGAGATAGATACAGGGGAGTTATCGTCATAAGCCACTACGCGCAACCATTCTTGGAGGAAAGGGTTGGGGGAAAGATCACCACCCCTAACTTTGCCTCCAAGGACAAGGCTCACTTCTTGTTCGACCTTCTTATCTTTTGACAAAGTTGCAATCGGCCCAGTGAGATAGAGCCTAAGGAAACGAGCAACTTTCAAGATAGGAACAAGACCTTATGTCACGCCCCAAATTTGGAACCCGTGCCCTACTACTTCCGAAGTCCTGAACTCGGACCGCGGCAGCTACCTCACCACTTACCAGACCTGTTGAACGAGTTAGCAAACTTCCTGAACACCAAATCTGGTTCATGGCAGAGGGAATTTATTTTATTTTATTTATTTAGGCGAGCTACAACTACTGAAACTAAAAATCTAAGAGAAATCATCATATACAATACTAACAAGTATATCACAGAGGCAGACCCATTCCTTCCAAGGAAGGGTTGCCATACATAATCGCATACATCATCCACATCATACATATGACAGTACATCCATCTCTACAGCAAAAGAGGAAAAAGGCGACAAGCTCCAACGACTCTTGCATGGAACCCGTAGCTGAACATATCTTGAAAATTTTGGGAATTTCAGTGTGAGCAAATTCCGGGCTTGTAAATCTACGGTGTATGCAGTGTTCAAAATATCGGTATCGCACCCTTGGGATACAGATACGTATCGGTTATCGCACGGGATATATCGTTTGTATCGCATAGTTTATTGCACTTTTTGGAAAACATGGGGAAACATTGAGAAAATGGTTGAATTTTTTAATGAAACTTTGGGGATTGTTAAAAAAGCCCTTAATACACGCTTTTAAATCATAACATCTCAAAAAAAAATATGCACCTAATAAGTTTCCTTTGTATAGGGTCCTAAGCTATGTGATGTTTAACTGAACTAATGCGATTGTATATTTAAATTGGATGCATAATATTTATAAATATATCATAATCATGTATGAAAACACAACCAATTCATTGAAAAGCAAAAGAAGAACTGAAGAAGTAAAATTTGAGAAATGGATGGATGGTGGGCGTCCCTCCCCACTGTTTTCTGTGGTTGGGTCCACTCTAGATATGGATCTGACTCATTATTTGTCTCATGCCTTAAAATTATCTAGCCAAATGGATAGACGGTGTAGATACAACACATACATCATGGTGGGCCCCACAGAACTTGGTGATGTCAATTCAGTAGCCAGTCTGGCTACGCAACATGTCAGTATCTAATATGTGTCCTACGCAGGAGAACTCCCCCGACACCAGCCACGGTTGGTGCTATGTGGGCCCCAACATAATGTATTTGTTTCATCCATTCTGTTCATCCATTTTTACGGATCATGTTAGGATTTAATAAAAATAATTGTAGGGATATAAATCTCAGGTGGACCACACCACTGGAAAACAATAATGATTGGATATCCACCATTCAAATCCTCCTAAAGCCCACTGCATTGTTTATTTGACATCCAATCTGTTGATTGGATCATAAAGACCCAGATGAATGGAAAAAATAAATATCAGCTTGATCCAAAGCTTTTATGGCTCCCAAAACATTTTTAATGGTCAACGTTCATTCAACACTGTTTCTGTAATGTGTTCCACTTTATATTTCAATATACCTCATTTTTTCTCTCATAACATAAAATGATCTATAAAAATAGGTGGACAGAAAGGAAGAAACACATACATCATGGTGGAGCCCACAAAGCACCAACCACCAGCCATTGGTTGGTGCTCGTGGGAGTAGCCAATTCGTTTCGGACGCAGATTTCCTGCGAAAGCCTTTCGCAAGAAGTTCCTGTGCTGGGAACCCAGGTGGGGTCCACTGTGATGTTTGTGAGAAATCCTCTTTGTCCACCCGTTTTGTGAGTGCATTTTAGGATATGAGGCCAAAAATGAACCATATCCAATACTCAAGTGGGCCGAAAACGGGATAATTGAACGTCCACAGTTGAAATATTCATGGGCCAACAAAAGTTTTGAATCATGCTAATATTTGTGTTTTCAGTTCATCCCAGTAAGAATGACGTTATTAATAGTATGGATGGCATGTAAACATGACTGTGAGCCATAAAAAGGTTTCAACGGTGGAAATCATTATTCCAACTATTTCCTATGGTATGGTCCACTCGATCTTTGGGTATGATTAAATTTTGGGCTCAACCGTTAAAATAAAATGGAAAAACTGATGGACGGCGTGGATGGACCATTTACATTAAAGGTGGGCCCAAGTGAGTTTACTGAGTACGATAAGAGCGTACTGAGTAACGCACCACGACCAGCCTTTACCTCATCTGCGGAAGCGGATTGCGCACTGTGTACTGAGTAAACTCTGTGGGGCCCACTGTCATTCATGCATTTTATCAAATCTGTCCATCCGTGTTATCATATAATTTCATGGCTTTAAACGAAAAATTAATCATATCCAAAGCTCAAGTGGACTACACCACCACTTGAAACAGTTTGAATTGAAGTCTACCATTGAAAAGTTCTTGGGGGCCCACAGAAGTTTTAGATCAAGATGATATTTCTTTTGTCCATTCATCCATGTCTTTGTGATATTATCAATGGTTTGGATGACAAATAAACATCATTGGGGGCCTTATAAATATTTCAACGGTGGAAATCAATACTTCCACTGTTTCTTTTGGTATGGTCTACTTGAGATTTTGATATACTTTATTGTTGGGCTCAACCCCTAAAATGATTTGGAAAAACGGATGGACGACGTGGATGAACTATATAACGTCACAATGGGCCTTACAGAGTTTACTCAGTACGATAAGAGCGTACTGAGTGACTCAGTACGCAATCCGATTTCCCATCCGCGCCCCTCTTTCACTTCCCCTCTCCATTTTTTAACCCCATCCACACAGTCTGATCCGTCTTTCACGCACGCAAGGGTTCATCCCCTCAAATCTCGTTTTGGAAGGAACGTAATCTTCGATCTGGCCTGATTCCTCGCCGAAATCTCCGAGAAAGAGGGAAGTTGAAGAAAATGGCAAGAAAATCGTATGTACCTGTCGAATTGCCCACCTCCGATCACCGCTACAGCCAGGTACTCTCTGATTTCTTTCCTTTTTTTTTTTTTTTTTCTAATTCAATTTTTTTTTTTGATTCTCCACAACTAAGATCCGATTTTTATAGTGTTTGTGGGTGTTTAGCTATAGTGGGACTCATGAGTCCCTTGCAATCCACCCGTGACTGTCCGTGTGTCGATATCCGACAATAATGGAGAGGAAATCGCGCGTTATCGTTGATATATCGTGCGATATCGACGATATATCGGCCGATATCTGCATTTTGAATTTTTTGGTATCTTCCGGGGGTTATCGCGAGTGTATCGTCTCGCAGTGGTGCGATAACGATAATATCGGCTGATAGTATCGATATTTCAATCACTTGGTGTATGCAGGGAGAAAAACACGACTTGTTAGGGTGCTCCCGTAAAAACATCTAAAACAACCATGAGCATGTTATCAAGTCAAGCATATTATCACATATGAACATGTTATGATGAGCATATCATAAGTGAACATGTTATTATAGACGAGTAGGATTACTACATATAAGTAGGTTATCATAGATGAGTCTATTATCACAGATAGATGTGTTATCATAGTTAGCAGATCATTATAGATGAGCATGTTATCAATGCTAAGCACATCATTAAACATGTAATCATGAATCATAGCAGGTCATCATGCCTAGAATAGTCATGTTCTACATTTCTAGTGTATGACATGTTCTCGCAGGTAAGCATAGCATAGAGTGACAAGATGAGAATGCTGGATGAATTATCGGAATATAGCGCGTAGTATCATAGGATGGTAGGGGCCTCGCATCAAGGGCTACAACACAAGATCGTCCCATACCAGCCTTGTGAAATAGTTCCAGGGTGATAAACTCTTGATCCCGAATAGTCCCATTCCTACCAAGGATTGAGGCCTACGAAATATTACACTTGGATTACATTTGCGCTCCTACTATCCCAGGATGCATAAATATGCTCGAGTATACCACCTTTCTGTCTGTCATATCCCACATCTCAACTGAACCAATATCATAAGCATAGAAATCCATAGCTGGAACTCCGATCATCATTAGGACGCTCTTGCTGTCATAACCTTGACCAGAATAGCCATATTGTTGTAGCAGAATAATAATCTAAGTCCTTCCCATTGTAGATGTAACCAAAAGCTTAGTACACATAACAATATCATTGCAACATAAACTCCAAACGTATGAATACATGTATAACATAACAAAACCATAACTAGAATATCACAAACTCTGGCACTATTCTTTCACAATGACCCATATAACATTTCTGCCACACTCGGGAATGGGAATTAGGCCCTTCAACACGGACGGTGTGAGCGACGCCATTTTTCTAATGAGGCGAAAGGTTAGGCTCGTCACACCCCTTCTCATCCGATGCATGGCGATGGCCTTGGCCACTTGGTCTGTTAATGAGGATTGCTTTTGTTCTCCCCTACTTGACCTTGACAGTGGGGCCACTGTCTCCAACTAATGTCCACATCTGGTCCAAATAGTAGGTAGGCTCATTACACCTCTGCCATTCCTGATCTCGGTAGTAGAGGGTCGTGGTCCCCCATAGACTGTGTTGCTCCTGCTACTCGACTTGACAGAAGGGACCCATCAATACTGACTTACTGAGCTCAAATCTAAATAGAACCACATGGGTTTAGGGTTTGCCTCTCGCAGTCTCATAGCCTAGGGCCCACCATTTGTGGAATCACAACCCAAAAATATCCATAAACAATGCCCAACTCCTTTGGATCTCGTCCAGGTATGCGGACCAACACAACATGAGGGCCTAAATCAAAATAATATATATAAACAATGTCCCAACTCCTCTGGATCTCGTCCAGTGTACGGACCAACACGAGGGCCCAAATCAAAATAATATCCATAGACAATGCCCTAACCCCTCTAGATCTTGTCTAGGTATATGGACCAACATGAGGGCCCAAATAATCATGTTTGTGCGTGCATGGAATGAATGAAATCAATTATATATCAACTATCACGTTTGTGCGTGCGGATCCTTACTCTTGCTCCGATGGTAGACTCTCAAGGAGTTTCAACACCCGGTCAAGGGTTGCATGCGTGTGTTTAAAAAAAAAAAAAAAAAACTATCACGCTAGAACTATCATGAACAAAATCCAGATATTCAAATTGCCATGCCATGGCGCATTTCCTACCATATACAATAGGAACCTTAAGAGTCATTAAGCCCTAGCCCATTGTCCATAGGAAGTCCATCCAGACCCTTAAACTTAACATGGACAAGATCATGGCCTCAATATCCATAAGCAATGTGCCTTAACTTGAACCCACCTAAGGTTCAACTTTCATCATGTTCTCACTTCTCACTTAGCTGTAAGAGACCTATGTTGTGTATATGCTACACATTTCATGCCGCCATACATCAACCATATGTCACATACCATCATACATCAACATGCCATCATTGGCTTTACTTGCCAATGGCTCGAATAAACTAGTCAACTAACCATAATCGAACACCCTTCCCTTGACCATGGAAATGGGCTTACTCAGCCTCTCATCCTACAATCATTAATAGGCTGTTCACATCCAAAGTTCCATAGGCAAGTGGGCTTTCACAAGCCCAAAGCACTAGGCCCAACTTAAGAGTAATCAACATAATGCAAAGGCCCATAATTCTAGCATTCCAAACATCGCACTAAGGCCCATAATCCATGTGAATCATTCAACAAGAGGGCCGCCAAGTATCACATAACGTGCATATGCATAGAGTGCATGAATCATGATCACATGCAAGGGTTCACATGCATCATCATCATTATCTTAGTCATCCTTCATCTATTATCCAGTCATCACCAACTATATTGTCACAAGCATGTGTATTTCATTAAGCATGCCAATCATCATCCTAACACTAGCATCATCGGTGTCTTGGGCATCATGCATTTGGTCATCATCATGCATACAGATCACACTATGCATTTTGTCATCATCCAGGTTACTATCATCTAGCATAGCATGGTCATCACATATCATCATCATGATCACCGACAAACATGTTTTATCATCACATATATCTATCATCATCATTAGCATGAGGATCATTTCCACATCATGATTAACATAAGCAATATTCTAATTATCATCAACACTACTTACCCATCATCAATGCAAATCTCATCAAACCAATGTCCATTAAATCATCACCATCATCATCCCAACCATCAATAGGTAGGTCCCACAAATGTGTGACCTCCACATTGACCTTGGACTACATGCAAAGCACATGGTCCTATAGGTCGACGGTAGGTCCCACTTAGTGAACCACTAAGCAAGTTCCAAATAGGGTAAAGATTCCATCACAAGCATTCAATGACATGGAACCAATTCCACGACTAAGTGTGCCCCACTGGTCTTAAGGTAGCATGCATAATTGAAGTTTATGCCCAACAATTATGGTTAATGGGCTTCCCAAGTATTAGGATTCTTGTGATAGGGCCCCCTTAGGATTTAGTTGATTTAGGTAGTGGATGATGGTTCCACACCAAAGAAGGCGCACTATTACATACATCTAAGGTAGATCCCTTAACATAACTGGGCCCCACACATTCCACCATCAACTAGAAAATAATGCACAATCACAAACACAAGGCCCACGTACCAACATTTTACACATTCCACATCATGCTTAGCCCACTAGCTACATGCATGAGTAAACCAAGAAAAGCTCAACTATTAGTGTATACGATCCAAATGGGCCTCAATAGGTGCAGTCCAACTGACTAGTGTATTGTGCGAAGCATGCTGCCCACTAGGCAATGGGCTTACGTAACGGGCCTAAGGAAGGTCACCATGGGCTTCCTACTCCCAAGTATTTCTCTTAGTATTGGGCCCACTTGGGCCATAAATTTGCTTCATTTAGGTGGGCCCAAGGCCTTATATGACTTAGGAGAAACAAATGGGTACAAGGCTGTCCACCACATGCCCCACACAATCAGAAAATATCAAGTTTACACAACATACCATGTGGCCCTCATTAGGCAAGGGTGTGGCCCACACAAGATGCCCTTCTTGGGCCTTAGTGTTACTTCATTTGGGTGAGTCCAATGCCACACATAACCCGAGAGAGATCAGTGGGCAGCAAGGGTTGTCCACCACTCAAAACACAAGATTAAATATCACTCATTTTACAACAAACGCTAGGTGAGCCTTACTAGATGGAGTTACGGCCCACACACAAAAGGCTCACTAAGGATTTTGGGCCACCACTACCTGAGAATGCATATCCAGGGTTAAGATGCTCCATTAAATGCTTTGAGAAGGTGGTGGACCCCACGGATGTGGCCCCACAAGAATTTTATGTCAAACAGATTTTTGGTGAAATAGTGGTTCCAGGCCTTTTTTGAGTTAGTTCTATGATCATGTGGGGCCCACTTCTGATGTAGGAAAAAGGGTATTTGGTAGCCCTATATATGGGGCTTCAAAACCCACAAGGTGGCCCTCCTTAATCATGCATATACAATTTATGGTGAAGGCCCAAACTTGGGTGCTTGGGAGAGGTGCAGAAAAACTGTGCAGAAATGGCTTTTAGCCATTTTTGGGGGTGTCCCATTATCAGATGGACCACCTTTCGGCGTGCCATCAGGTGTATTTGGTAGCCCTATGTGTGGCCTTCAAAATCCATAAGGTAAGGCCCTCTGGATGCATACAGACAATATTTGGTGGCAGGCCAACATGAGCATTTGAAATTTCTGCGCAGAATGTACTACACAACTTAGCCTGGATCCATTTGGGGATCCGATTCCCTATCATTTGGGTTCCACCTCGGCCCAAGAAAGATATCGTTTCTCCAGTCATAGGTATGGGCTAAAAGTGCCAGGTGCTGGTCCCCACATATCTTGTATGTGGGGCTCACCATAGAGGCCCAAAGTTGGTCCAAAACACAAAAATCAAACATACAGTTCTCAACAATGGGTTCTGTCCCAACTTTGGGCTCACTTCTCAAATGCTTGGGGGCCATTCCCGATGAAACAGTGGGGCACCCTACCACTCAAATATGTGGATTAAACATCCCCCATGGGGGAACCTTTAGCTACAGTGCATGCGGCCCACCACGAGGTGTCAAAGAGGCCTACATGCAACACAATTCAATAATTGAACTAAAAATAAAGGAAGAAAAGGGTCCAATAACAAGTGGGTCCCACATGTTGGAAACCATGTGGATAAGATTTGTTCATCATGAGTGGATCCCACTTACTGGGCCACACAAACAAAGATCAACCAAAATTCCATGTAATCACCAGAGAAGAGGGTTGCACTACACACACATCGCATGTTGCCTTATGTTGGGTGTCCCAAAACACATTCATCTAGGGTCCCCTGGCTTTCCATATGGATGGCCCGATCATGCACATGCATCACAAGTAGGTCCCACGTCCAAGTGGGCCCAAGGCCAAGAAAATGGATGGTGTGGATGAAAAAACAAATACCTTAAGATGGATCTAGTATGGATGGACAATTGGCATGGATAAAGCATACATCATGGTGGGTCCCACTATGGAGGGCCACCTTGCTGGCCCTCCATGGCTAGCGGGCCACATACACAGGTCATACGTTAGTGGGCCCCACTCGATTTAACAAAAAAGGGAAAAAGAAAGAAAGAATGAAGGGAAAGAGGGAGAGATGGATGACGTGGTATAATGCATACATCATGGTGGACCCCACATGATGTGGGCCACGTGTGGCTGGCCTCTTTGGCCAGCGTGCCAAGTGTATCAGGGCCCCACGTTATTTGGCCCCACTAATTCCATACAAAAGAAGGAAAAAAAAGAAAGAAGAAGAAGAAAGAAAGAAGGAATGGGGCGGCGTGGATCATACAACGCATGCATCTAGTGGGGTCCATGGTCTGTGGACCCATCAAATCTGCCCTCGGGCAACTCCACGCACACCCACACATCCTGGGTGGGTCCTACACACAACTGGACCCACACCAGCCCACAAGAAATGTGGATTTCTCCTACTTGGTTCAATACCCAGTCCGGTTGGACCCTACACAAGCATGGTGGGTTCCACCCTTTGGTGGGCCACCTAGGATGGTGGTTTCCACCCTTTGGTAGGAGTAAAAATGAGGGTTTAGGAGCTTGGGGAGGATTTGTAGAGAAAATGGGATAGAGAGGGTATTAGAAAGGGAGAGAAGGGTAGAAAGGGGGGAAAAGTAGGGAAGGAATGATGGAGTAGCTAGAGTAAGGGCTAGGTGTTGCCTTTGGGGGTTCTCTTGCATGGGGAAAAGGAGAAGAGTATGGGTAGAAAGAAATATTACAGGGGGTAGATGGTATTTTAGTAGGGGTAATAGGGTAATTAGGGTGATGGATTGATGGAGAAAAAGGTTATGGGGGTAGGTGGGTGATTGATTGATTGATTAATAAGATTTCCCTGAGATTTGCGTGTGGTGCGCATGCCATGGTGTTGCACGATCCGCCTTGGAAAGCGCCAACGATAATAACTTCCAAACTGGGTATTGCAACGGGGCGTGCCACGCGGCATTGGAATCACAACGCCTATGCCATCTCCAAGGTATAGGTCTCGGGTCGTTGCGGTAGTAAAATAGAGTCGTGATCAAAGCTCGCTAATCTAGTCTATTCGGAGCGTGCCAGCATCGGAAGCTTAGCATACAAAGGTGATGAGGACATCCGATTACCATATCAGAGGAGGTAGAGCCAGTCTCCTTATGGATAGACGACCATTACATGAGGTCCACTTGAACCAATTCACATTCCTAGCCTTGTTGAAAACCCCATGTTTGTTCATGCATCTTTGAGGACCCCACACTGGGAAGGTGCACGTGGGCTGCATATAGGAGTTTGATGGATACATCAGACCATTGGATCGAGTAGACATGATGATTGGATCGTTATATTTAGACCATTGACCATTCTTAGGGTTGGATCATCATCGTTTGACATCTTAATCGTGGACCCCCATGGGCCACAAAATAGTTTAGTTTATTTAGTTTGTTTACATGTTTCGTTATTTTTGATATAACTCATATTTGTATTGAGATTAGGGAGTTGGAACAACTTTTAATTCATTAAGCGACTTTATGTTGAGAATCTTATCTGAGAGCTCTTTTTTGTAAAATGTCTTTTTTGAGAATACAAAGGGTTGGATGTCCCCACCCTAGCCATTATGCATGTTATGAATGAAAGAGATTTCTCTCCTTTTGCTTTGAGATTGAGCAAAAATTTCATCATGTGATTGGATTGGTGGTGCGAAACCACGGGGAGTGTTCCCTAGTTATCTTTTCTACATTTCTCTCTTCTTAACAAGGTATCATCTTGTCTCGTCTTCTTATTTTCGTCCTTCTTCATCTCTTCTTCTTCTTCTTCTTCTTCTTCTTCTTCTTTTTTTTTTTGTTACCATTTAAAACCCAAACTATCCCGAATTTAAACCCGCATCCATACAAACATGTGTAGGGCTGTCCATACGGACTATTCCCTTCCCCCTTGTCCCTCTTTCTTCATCACCTTCATTCCCCTCTATTTATTATCCCTTATTTCAATCCTAACTCTAAAACCCTAATTTAGATTCTAGAATCCCAAACCCTAATCCACAAACCCTAATTTCCAAAACCCCAAAATTTTTCAAATCTAAATCCTCAAAATCTGAAAATCCCTTGTCTAAATCATAAATCCCTAATTTCCACAACCCGAAACCTATATTCCCAATTCTAGAAACCCTAAGTCCTAAAACCCTTAACCCAAAATCTGAAATCCTAATATGAAACTCCCAAAACCTCAACTATAGTGTTCCAACCTTAATTCCTCTTAAGCGTAGATACCCCAAACACATTTCCACATTCCCTAGCCTTTAAACTGCTCTAACATGTCAAAACATGTACAAAACATGATTTCCACTGAATTCAGATTTAACCCTATGCTAGGATGGGGGTTCTATCTCCCATAAGTCCTGGGTAATCAGAAATTTATGAGATTTGCATTGTGGGACTATCATAGGCTTGAATTTGGGCATGTCATGGATATGAAATTTCTGAATTTATGGTAAATTGGCTTTATTTTGTTGTTCCATTGCTCTAGTTAATCCGTCTTTTAATTTCATGGCATCATATTAGGTTAGATCATTCCGTCCTGCATCAAAAGGCTTAATCAGGGTACGGGTCTTACATTGTGGCTCTTCTTCTTGCCTCTTTACACATGTAATTGTAGATAGATTTAAGAGAAGGCTGGCCTAACCAAGAATCTGAACTCTTTGCAACTCAAGATTAGGATGAAGATTGGCTGAGAATTTAAAAAATCTTACACTTTTCAGTCTGTGTTCTCATATCCTTCGTGGCAAGTGCTGGATTTTCTAAATGATCTAGTTCTTCCCACTTGTGTCTCATAGTTGTGAAATACTCCTCAACAGTCATATCCCCCTCTTGAGTATTTGTAGTCTTAAGGCATAGCTGATAAAACTAGTTAAAGTTTTTCCATTGGCAATACATCTTTGCAAATGTATCCAATATCTCATTTGTAGTCTTCTTAAACATAAGACCATGTGACTAATGCTTGGCTTCATGGAATGTAGAAGCCAAGACATTACCATCATGTTCTCACTTTTCCTATTGTCATCATAAGAGGATCGTTAGATGGCAGCTCCATCCTATTTGCAGTTGTGAAACCAAGCTCTCTCTTCCCTTTGATATACATTTTGTTGAATTGAGACCATCCAAGAGAGGTTTTACTGTCAAGCTTCACTGTAGTTATCACTAATGTTTTAAATATTGACGATATCGATCGATATATCCCACGATATATCTTGTATCCCACTTGTGCGATACAAAATGCACAGGGAGTGCCGATATATCTCACATGTTCGATCTAATTAGCATTTTCAATTTTTGATCCATTTTTTTTATTGAAATTATGTTAAAATGGTGTCAAATGGTTATAAATCCATTGGTTCTTCATGTTTTGCATGAAAAATCATGGAGTTGGAGCTTTGATTTTGATATCCATTGGATCTTCATGTTCTCCATGTTTTTTTTTTTTCTTCGAAATTTTCCTTCAACCAGCTATCAATTGAGACTAATTTTGAAGTATTTAGGAGTATTTGATGAAATTATATTTAGGAGTATTTGATGAAATTATCATCACATACACTCTAATTTCGAAATTTAAGTGTAGGTGGTCTGATTTGGGGAAATTTTGAAATTTCCTCTATTTCTTCCAAATTGCTTGCAATGTTGCACTCCAAACATGAAATCAAGCATGTATAAGGGCTGATCTACTGATTTGTTAAATCCTTGTCAATTTTCAAAAAATAAAAATAATTTTTAATTAAAAATCAATAAAAAATTATCAAATTATTATTTTTTCTCAAAATTTTCCTTCAACCAGTTGTCAATTGTGACTAATTTTGAAGTATTAAGAAGTGTTTGATGAAATGATCATCACATACACTCTAACGGTGATGCAGTCAATTTTAATATAGTTGCATTAGTTCAGTCAGACTGCGCATAACTTAGAACTCTATACAAGGAAACCTATTATTTGCACTGTTTTTTTGAGATGTTATGATTTAAAAGTGTGTATTAAGGTCTTTTTTAACAATTCCTGAAGTTTCGTTGAAAAATTCAACCATTTTCCCAATGTTTCCCAAAAAGTGCAATAAATTAGTCGTTACAAATGATATATCCCAAGGAT
The DNA here is from genome assembly GCA_037074715.1 of Magnolia kwangsiensis. NCBI lineage: Eukaryota > Viridiplantae > Streptophyta > Magnoliopsida > Magnoliales > Magnoliaceae > Magnolia > Magnolia kwangsiensis. The sequence continues at coordinate 60,212,686 of CM073579.1, forward strand.
GCAATATGTAATGCAATATTGATATTTCGAACGCTGGTTGTCACCGATTGAGGATTACTCTAATTGTGCCTCATTATTAATAAGCTTTTATGATCTCTGCCATGCTAATTTCTGCCATGATGCAATCAATACACAACTCAACAATCAACGATGAAGGCTTTAGATTAACATAAATCTTAAAATTTTACTAGAAAAAGTCTTCACATCTGTAATGGAAGGAGGATGGGAGACTTGAAGGTCTCGAGGTGAAGCCGGAACCTTGAATGGCCTTTATTCCACAAAATCATACTTGATTTGTGTTCGATTAGGGACTATTTGGTTGACTTTTAGCAAGCTAACTTAGCACTTCCTGGCAAATGATATTCTTACCAAGAATGGCATGTTACACCATCAAATGTGTCTCCAAAAGCCAAAAAGAATACATATTTAGGATCCTCACATTATTTAGAATTTTACAAAAAAAATTGAATTTTGAGATTTTTCCCAAAAGAAAAAATATGGTTGTTATAGGGCTATGCAACTGACATGGGGCCCATATTGGTTAGTATGGCCCATGTCATATTGACCAGCATGCAGGCTGATACATAGGATGATACCATTACCTTGAGTAGGACTTAAGACAAACCATGGAAACTACAGCAACACCGTAGCACGATACTGTACCGTCACTGTAGTAGTACTATAGTATGTGTTGAGGAATCTTGTTGACGAGATTTGATTGAATGGAAGATGATTAAAAAAAGAAGGAAAAAGAGAAGAACTAAACACGAAAGAGGGATAAAGAGAAGGAATAGAGAATGGGAGGAAAAAGGGATCTAATCCTGCTTTGGTATCATTGGAGGATTTACAAGAAAGAAGGTACAAAATGAAAGAGAATGAAAGTTAGGCTTTGGTGTTCCTCCTCTCCTCACTTTTATTAAGATTAAGGAAAATAAATTTGTTGCTCCACCATGCCACTGAAAATACAGGCATGCACACACTTATTCAATAATTTCTCTACATCTGGCATGGACCAATCTTCTTAAATTTCAAGTTATCATAGGTTCTCACTGAAAACCTTTCCTTTTTCACGTGAACCATTATAAGATCTCCTTTAGAAGTCTTTTCTTAACAATGTGCATTTGCTTCAAGTTGATATTTCACTCTATTCCTGCACTTGCAAGTCCCATGCAAACTCAACAAAGGCATTACTGTCGCTGCTTACCTGATTTTGCACCACTAAAAGTGCCAAGTGAATTACTTGATCAGGTAACCTCCTATCAACTATCTCATTAGCCCATGTACATAATACGTGTTACCAAATTGTTACCAGCAAATTTGGCTTGAGGGGCTAAGTCCCCATCACATATAATATCACCCAAAATGCTCATTCGTAGATTACCCTGGTTACAATTTACTGCCTTCCTTTGGCTGTGGGTCTGTGGATGAGAAGCACTTGAAATTCAAGCTTTGTTCCCATCCATCGTCATAATATCTGCCAAAAGTGATCCACAAATAGTATTAGGGTCTGATTTACTGTTCTTTCAGCAACCCAAACTATATGCATCACCCTCCTTAATGATGTTGCAATATGAGTGATGCCCGCTAGTTTTTGGCATGGAATGAAGTGTGCATTTTTGGAGAATTCGTCGAGACGAACATTTTCCACTCACTGTCAAAAGGTAGTTCAACACAGCCATGGAAATGCCCAATTATGGTGCACTAGAATGAGAAACAGAGTGCAGCGACTAGTATTTTGAAGATATTTTTTAATATTAACACTCATTGTATAGAGCAACTAATCTCTCCACATCTCTTTACATATGTGAGATTTGCTAAAATTTGGTAGTATCTGTGATTATGCTTCCACTCATGCCAATGCTGAGTTCTGATTATAATGTTTTCACAGATTATCTTCCGGGATTTGAAAAGTTCAAACATTCTCCTAGATGAACGCTGGAATGCAAAGTTGTCAGACTTTGGGTTGGCTAGACAGGGACCAGCTGAAGGACTAACTCACGTCTCTACTGCGGTATGCCTTGGCACAATTTTCATTGTCCTGCCTCATCCACTATCTATTAGTACACTTGCAGTGTTATTTATCTTCTTCCTTTTGCAATGAAGCCTGTGCTAAAATGGTAGCGCTTTACACACACACACACACACACACACACACACACACACACACACACACACATATAAATATAAAGTGCTAAAATGATTGCTCTGAATTTATCCTTCTGCACATTCTATAGAAAACTGGCGTAGGTTTTCAGAATTATTCAATATCTGAAGGTTACATAATTTAACTTTGATTATTTGTTTCACTTTACTTGCATCACCCACCGTGCCTTCGCTTTACAAGAACAGTCCATAATTTTGTCACGGACCCACACATGTTCTGTACTTTCTTGTTCTAGTGCTTATGTAATCTTAGCCGTAGTTGCTGAATTGTAACTCAAGTGGTTTCTAACTGTAGATGGGAATCCGGATGTGGCAAAAACAATTTCTGCAGTAAAATCTGCTGTTTTTATTGGTTATCCACAGTATTATTATCCATAAAAGTATGCCATAATCTGGGTCAGCAAAATGAGGGCAAGAACAAGAATGCAGATAGGAGTGGTTGTGGAGATGTTATGGTTGAGATATGAAACCATGCCAACATTACAATCGAAGTGGAATTGTTGTCTTCTTGAGCATCAACGACTTAAACTTTGCTGGGGTGCATGATTCTGCATGTGGGGCTTATGATTCAACAATCTAGTATTATGGGCAATTCACTGATTCCTCAGTCCCCCCAGATTGACAGCTAAGAAAGACAACTGTTCCTATCAACACAATATAGGCTTAAGATCAGATGGTTAGAATATTCTCATATGGGAGACTCTTTGAAGGTTAATGTCAGATACTTTTAGATGGTACACATGCAGATTTAAATTCACTATAAGATTTCTTTTGAAAATTTCTCTCTACGGATAATGTGTTCATTCCCTTTTTTGGCCTTCAATTCTGTTGAATGTGGATGTTGCTCCATATTTTTCTCAACTGTCTACTTGCTAGACACTGAGCAAAGGGTTAGGTTTGTTGTCACATGGGGATTTCTTGGGTGTGGTGTATCTATGGTGGAGCCCATCCAATCAGCAGCTTGGATTAACAAGGATCCCAAGGACAAATCGAAGACCCAATGATACTGTCAATATCATAAGGCCAAGGATTTAATGTTACTCTTCATTGAGTTTCCATGAAAGACAGATTGTATGATCCGTGACATACTGATGTAGGACGATTGAAATTAACATAGGATGCAAGATGTGAGATCAAATACACATCAATTTTAGTATTCAACATGTAAAACCAAATACATCCACATAATAAATTCAGAAAATTCAGTTTTGCAACACAAATAAATTCAGAAAATTCAGTTTTGCAACACAAAGGGCCTAGGCTATCACATGTGGTTCACGAAGATATAAAGTATTATGAGAGTGGCCCACTTTGAAGTAGGGACTTTCAATCTAGCATGGGTAATGTAACAACCACGTGAGAAAACAATGATGCCAATAAAATTAGGTTTGGAGGAGATTTATAAAAAAAAATAATCAGATTTTCGTTAGGGTTTTAGGGTTTAGGGATTGAGATTTGGTAGTTTTTTTTTTTTTGTGAAATAAGGATCTAGCAATTAGATAGGGTTTGGAGGCGAATCAAGGAGGAGAGGTACCAAAAGGGGCCCACGCGTGGCAGCCCGTACGGATGCACTTGCGTGCATGTGGGTCCTAACGTGGATGGATAGGGGAAAAGAGAAAGGAGGTGGATTGGTTTAGGTTTCGATGTGTTTAGAAGAGTTGTAAGCGGAGGAAAAGAAGAAAAAAGAGAAGTGGAGTACCTTATTGGAGAAGAGAAAGATGAAGAAAACACCTTGGAGGAATCTACCACCAAGTAAGCTTCTACCCTTCCACAATTCGATTGGAAGGGAAGGTTTCTCACAAACCCTAAAAGCAAAGAGGAAAAACACCGTTTCAACAAGAGAAAAGCCTTTTTTTTTTTTTCTCATGCTCCAATTAGGGTTAGGACATTCGGGGCCCCTTTAATTCTTTAGAATGTGGACAGTCCTAGAATGATTCTAATAAGGCCAAAAATGATAATTCAACAACTAGGTGTCTTAAAATCACCAAGTCTGAAAATTCTAGCAATACAGGACTTTTAAAATACCCCAAAAGAAAATTCAGCAAGCCAAATAAGCTAATTCAGCAAGTTAGATGTGATATATATGCTCTACTATTGGTTTAGGAATTTCGTCGAACACCTACCCTATGCTAGACCTAGGCTATGATACCAAATTTAATGTAGGACGATTGAAACTAACCTAGGAGGTAAGACATGAGATCAAATATGCATCAATTTTAGCATTCAACATATAAAACCAAACACATCCACATAATAAATTCAGAAAATTCAGATTTGTAATGCAAATGGCATAGGCTATCACATACGCGATGCACGAAAATATAAAGTATTACGAGAGTGGCCCACTTGGAAGTAGGGACTTCCAATTTAGCATGGGTAGTGTAACAATCATGTGAGAAAAAAATGATGCCAATAAAATCAAGTTTGGAGAAGGGATTTATAATAATTAAAAAAAAATCAGATTTTCGCCATGGTTTTGGGGTTTAAGGATTGAGATTTTGATTTTATTTATTTATTTATTATTTTTATTTTTTGTGAATTAGGGAACTAGGTATTAGGTAGGGTTTGGAGGGGAATCAAGGAGGAAAGGTACCAAAAGAGGCCCACACGTGGTAGCCTGTATGGACGCATGTGCGTGCGTGTGGGTCCACACATGGATGGGTAGGGGAAAAGAGAAAGGAGGTGGATTGGGTTGGGTTTTGATGGGTTTAGAGGAGTTGTAAGGGAAGGAAAAGAAGAAAAAAGAGAAGAAGTGGAGTAGCTTGTTGGAGAAGAGAGAAAGAAAACACCTTGAAGGAATCCACCACCAAGCAAAGCTTCTACTATTCTATAATTCAATTGAAAGGGGGGGGGGGGGGGGGGGGTGTGTCTCACAATCCCTTTAATAAAAAAAAAAAGAAAAAAAAAGAATAGGAAAAACACTATTTTAACACAAGAAAAACTTTTTCTTTTTTCTTTTCTTAAGCTCCAATTAGGGTTGGATGTTCAACACCCCCCCTGTTTTTGTATTAAAACTTTAAAAAATTACAAATATGCCACTCACTTAAGTGACATGCCCCATCATCCAAAATAAGCAAACTAAGTAATTACCATTAATCTTAATTGTCAAATAAATCCTAAAAAAAAAACAAAACAACATAAATAAAACAAGATCAAGGTCTAAGGGGCCCAGATTTGGAAGATCTTATGGCCCGATGGTCTGATTGACAAGATCCAACGTTCAAAGTGGCCGGCCCGGCGGGCCCCATTTGGAACTCGTCTCCCATCCACAAAGAGAGCTGCGCCGATGTGGGTGGTCGCCTCCATCTTTGGTACATCCGAGTAGGTCCTCTGGTGTCCCCTTCACATCCAAAACTTAGTTTGTACAAGTTGGATACATGGTTCAAGGATCAACAACTTTTTCAAGAAATGATGATAAGTTTGTTCAAAGAAAAGCATGCTAGTGGGAAGGAATTCCTACTACAAGAGATGATCAGCCTACACCCTCAGCCAATGAATTGGCTATGGAGTTAATCTCTCTACTAACATGAGAAACGAGAATCGAGATGTATGGCCTAGAGGCAAGGGATCTAATTGTGTTGAAAATAAAGCCAGGTTGACAGTAGGAACCTCTTTTTTCTCCCACTTAATTCCATTGGGTGAATCACCTTTTCAATTACTGAAGACATGAAGAAAAGGACCAAAATGCACCTAACGTGTAGCCAGCTTCCATATTTGACTTGACAATTGTAGTCCATGATGTATGATATGGGCACTGTTTCCATCTGACTTGTACGATACATGATATGAATTGTATTATTCAGTTTGTATTGCATGGGTGCATGATTTGGATGGTAGACTGAAATCGCATTTGAGACTGAATCGTCAGATTTGCATATGAACCTGTACGATTCAAGTCGTGAATTGTATGATTTGGTTGAATTGCACAATTCAATAACTCACTGAAAAATTGTTGAACTTTTCAAAATATTTTATTTTTAACTTTTTATTTTTGATTTTTTTAACCCTTTTGCTTTTACAAGATATGCAAGCCTCCCCTATTAGAATAAGCCCTCTTTTTAATGAGAGGGAGAAGCAATTTACAGTTTTTTTTTTAGCTTAAGACCTAGAACAAATAATTCAAAATAGCTTTTTTGTTGTTCAAAGGATTCAAACACCAGTTTCTCCATCAAGATTTTGCATCCGAATTAGGTACAAAATACATAAAATAGTAATAGATTCTTGGTTCTTGGCTCTTTTAATCTCTGTCTTTTTAAGGTAAATATGTTGAAAGAAACTTAATATTTTGTCTGTTTCTTTCTTGTTCTTCTTCTTTTTCTTTACTTTCAAATTCTTTTATATCTTGTAGATTCATATGCTATTTATAGGGTAATAATTGTCCTTTTCCTAATATTTTTCCTTTGTCTTCTATTTTTGTCTTTACCTTAGGATTGTCTTGATTGTTTCAGATGGTGAAGATGTTTAAGGCTAAAAAAGATAGTGATCCTACAGGGGATTATTGATCCAAACTTGATGAAAATACTAACCTTCATCCTCAAATGCAGTTTTTGTGGGAAGAGCGATTAAGATGTGTTTTGAATGAAACATTACCTCACTTGAACAAAAAAGAATGTAACAGTGTGTTCTCAAGTTGGTGATCATGTTACAAAGAAGTTCAAGAAATTGATGGGCACAAATTTTAGTGACAAGCAACAACAACAAGAGGGTATGATGTTGGAAGAGTTCAAATCATACAAGATGTGGAATAATTGCATGATAGAGGAAAAAGGAAGAGGATTTTGGATGATTTTGTCAGGAGTCTAGGGGAAAAGGAAAGTAAAAGCCACTTTAAATGAAATTTGGAAAAAGAGATAGGAATAATGTGTTACTCTCTTCATTTATGCAAATGCTCTTACCGTTCAATCTTGTGAAAGCCCCTTTCTTTGCGTCGATGCTATAAGCCATTGCCACTTTCAGAATGTGGTTAAAGCTTTCAAATTATCATGAAGTGAGAAACAAGTTTTCTAAGATGAAGGTTCATGACATAGTTGTCAATTGAGGTGTACAAGAAAGAATGGGCAACAATAGGGTGTACAATCATGTCAGGCGGGTAGACTGATGGAGCGAACTGGTCTATTACCAACTTTTTAGTTAAAAGTCCGAGTGGCACGGTATTTTTAAATATGTTTATACATTCCACATTCCAAGAATGCAGGCAATTTAGTGGCATTGTCAAGTCTGTCATTCATGAGGTCAGGGAGGAGAACCTGGTACATGTTATTATGGACAGCGCATCCACATATATCAAAGCATTTCAAATGTTGATGGAGGAGAAAAAAGTTATTTTGATCACAGTAAAAAAAAAAAAAAAACAGAAAGAATGAGAAGAAGAGGAGAGAGAGAACTTGTGAGGTAGAATGGGGATTAGAGAACTTGATTTTCCCCTCTCCATAATGACAATTCATATATAATTAGGAATTGTTACAAAAGCTTCCTTGGAAACAAAGATAAGCTTCCTTGGATAAACCGATAAAATTTGAGGACTATTCTGGTGGCTGTAAAGCAGCTTCCAATGGCTGAGAAGATCTCCTATTGGTATAAGTGCACACAAGACTCTTTATCATCAAGAAATTGCAAGTTCACGCGGAGATGATGGCAAAGGTAAGGGCTATAATTGTATAAATCTACAACCATTGTTGGGTTTTGAATTTGATGCAAAATCATATGAAAGCTGAGTTAAGTAGGTGAACTGTGACACGATTTGCTACATGTTATTTAACATTGAAGGGCATACATCAGTAAAAGATTGGTTTGAAAGTTGATGTTTACCTCACAGGCATGGGAAAATTTATTTTTCCAAGTCCCCAAAGTGAAAGTATGAGCATGGCATTACTCTCAACAGATGCAGACCACAGGATAGTATAGTCTTGAAGACTTTGATCTCATTGGTTAATTTACCTTAGTTGATTCAGATGAGAGGTCGACTATAGGATACATTGATGAGGTGATGGATTGGATGAAAGAAACCATTCAAAGAATTTAGGAAAAGTTAAAAAGTGGTGTTTGGCAATTTGGAACATATTCAACAAGCAATGAAATATTTAGCTTCACAGGCTTTTACATGCAATGACCTACTTTTTAAATCCAATGTTTCAATATCAAGAGAACTTCCATGCGTATATGGAAATAAAAACGGGTCTACATGATTGTATTAAAAGAATAGTCTCAGATTCGAGGAAAATGGTCATTATTGATGAAAAAATGGACTAGTTTAAGAGGGCTATTGGTTTATTTGGAAGAGATACTATGAAGTCAACAAGAAAGATGAATCAACTGGGTAACTTATGAATTATTTATTTGGTAATTGTTAATTGTTAGCTAGATGTCTATTTGATTTTCAAGTTACTGTTATATATATATATATATAATGTTACATAGTTTTATGGTGAGAGAGTTGCGGAGATGAGTGTCCAAGATTGCATAAGCTTGGAATTCATACTTTTGGTCTAACATGTAGTGCTATTGGTGATGAGTGCAATTGGAGCACTTTTGAGCAGGTGAAAATAACGCATCTCATGAATCTCATTGTTTATACACTTAATTATATAATTTTATTCAATTATGAAAATAATTGTTTATGCAGTTATATTAAAAAAAGAGAAATAAACTTGAGTAAAAGAGATTGAATTCACTTATGTTTGTAAAATTCAATCTTCAACTTGTAGTGCGTCATGCAAGGAGAGAAAAATCAAGGGATTGATTCGGTTTGCTTATCGGATATGGAGTCAGACAATGAGTGGATCATTGAAAAGAGAATTGTGGCCTTCCTACAGATAACACCTGGATAGATATGGGTGAAGGCTTTGTCGAGGCAGCAAAGGTGATGAAAGTGTAGGATCGAACACATGACGATTTGAATGATGTGGTATGATTTAAATTTATCGCATGTTGTAGACTTGTACTGATTAGTGTGAGCTATGTTAAATTATAAGTATAAACTATTTCTTAAGTTCTAGAAAACTCTAAATTAGAAGTAAAAGCAAAGGGAAAAAAAAAGTGAGAGAAGTGGAGGTCGAAGAATTTGTTTCAACATCAAAATTTGAAGAAGAAGATGCCAACATTGAGATTAATGTTAGTTCTGATGAGGATGATGATGCTCTATAGATGGCGAGAGCGAGGGCCAAGATGATGATTCATAGATGTTGAGGGCTGAGTTGAATATTCTTTGGTGTTTTGTGTTCTTTTTGAATTATAAAGACGAAAACATGTAAATGGGCAAAAGGTTTTTCATTTTGAATTATACAAATGAATACATGTACATGGGCAAAGGTTCTTTTCAACTTGATTATGACATAATGACACATTTATACACCTAAAGATACTTACAGTTGACCACATGATAATATTATGATTAGTATTTTTTTTATGCATATTCATGAGAAAATGGATTCTTGATGTGTTTTTTATTTTTCTGATTTATTTACAATTTGTTTTAGATCTTTTATGATATATTTTTTGAGAAAATTGGAAAAAAAATAAAAATCTCACGATTACGATATGATATGATTTATCCCCCTGATTACAATTCACGATACAACAATGATTGTGACAATATTGGATACAGGCATAGATTGAGATCGTTTGTTGGAATGAGGTTACAACTCCCATTCTCGGCTTCCAAGATGATATCCATCCATCCATAAAATGCTAATATGCTATTTGTATCTTTTTCCTTCATCATAAAGATTATACACCATGCTATTGATTTATTTATTTATTAATATAAGTATTGTATTAGTCTTTAGGACATGCCAACATTAACAAAGTTACTTGGATCTTTACATGCTTTGTAGTGAGATTCTTCACAATATTCCTTTTATGTTTATATATATATGTGAAGAAAAATAAATAACTGATGCGATTTATGACTTCACGAATTAGTTAATCTACTATGAGTTCAGAATCTAATGAATCTAATACAACAAATACGGGTGGGAAAACACTAGTGCTAGTACGTGGTATGTGTTATAATTTATATAGGCTGTCGTTCAAACATTCCTTCTTTCATACACCTTGAACAAGGCTCTGATAGCATGTAAAGTAGAAAAACTTTGAAAGAAGGGGAAGAGGACGTCCAACCTCTATTGTATTTATAAGACAAAATATGCCAAATTACAGAGAATACCCCCAAGTAAAAGAGCGCAATAGGAAACAGGAAAAAGGGGCCCACGGCAGCCCATATTATAACTGTATGGGAATCGGAATGCAGTGCGCTGGCATGTTAGAACTAGGATCATGTGGTTTATTCCAGGACATGCCAGATACATGTAATATAGTTTTTCTACATGAATTGATTTTGCAAGTTAAATGTGAATTGATGAATGTTATAATACCACACGTAGTATTATACTTTATGCATGCTATTCAGAATGGTATCAGGTCAGCAAAAATAGCAATCTGTTACAACTTAGTGAATAATCAACATCGAGTAGAGAACCGTATTGGTTCAGCAAAAATAGCAATCTGGATTTCATGATTCAGAACGGAAAAGTCTATTGATAGTGTAGATACAAGCAATGGCACTGTGTATCCTTTTTGGAAAATGTATCGCACAGTTCTCCACAGAGCATTTGTTACTGTGTCAGTGCCATCTCACATCCATATACAGTTAGTTTGGGTATCCTCTATTTCAGGATGTTACGAATATTCACCGAAATAGATGCAATCTGATGATTGGTCCAACAATCTTAGTGATACTCAGTACTTAGTACCAGCATTATCAATAAACACTGAGCATTCTTAGAATACCCACATCTGTATTGTGTTGTCTTTCTGTTTTATGCTCTGATGGGAGAGGCATAATGCTGACATTTCTTTAGCATAAGCAAGCTGATCTTCTTCGAACTTTTTGAGTTCTGTCAGTTTTTTCCAGTGTTCTTCTATCCTATGGTTTTATTTATTTATTTATTTTTATTTTTAAAAATTTTAAATTATTATTTTTTAAAGGCTGTAGGAACGATCGGGTATGCAGCTCCTGAATATGTTCAAACTGGACGGCTTACAGCCAAATGCGATGTGTGGAGCTATGGGGTTTTCCTTTACGAACTGATCACAGGCAGGCGGCCTTTGGACCGTAACCGCCCAAAAAATGAACAAAAGCTCTTAGAGTGGGTTAAACCATACATATTGGACACAAAGAAATTTTCTATGATTTTGGACCCAAGGCTCCAAGGTCAGTACTCCTTGAAGTCTGCCTTGAAGCTCTCTATGGTTGCAAACAAATGCTTTGTGCGGCATGCAAAGTCCCGCCCCAAGATGAGCGAAGTGTTGGAGATGGTGAAGCAGATCGTGGAGGGGTTGGAGATGGGGAACCCTCAACATCACCCTCCTATCAAGAATTCTGCTTCAAAAGATTCTTCTCTGGATGAATCCAAAACCAGAGGGGTCAGGTTGAACAGTGGGGTTGCTGATTGGAGAAAGGGAGAGAGCGGTCCGTCTGTCTGGCGAGCATGGACCCCGAAGCTTGTTAGGACGTGCTGATAGGAATGAGATGGGTAGGTATGAACAGCTTTCTTTCCAAGGAATTATAGACTACTGATGCATTAAAATGTGTAGCTTTCTGATGCACCAGTCTGCGTGAAAAGCTGGGTCTATGATCTCATGATCCAGACCATTGATCTGATGGGATGAACAGTGGACGGGAGATGCTCCAGAAATAAGGCCAGAGAATTGATGGTTAGGATCTTCAAATCTCGTATACTTTCAAAGCATCCCTCATTAACAGGAGGGCCTATCAGATGACAGTCTGGATCGCTAAACCATGGCACCACTTGTAGGGGCTGCACATCAAGATACTACATATATGGACGCGTAAGGACTCATTAAGTACTCTCTTTTGCGGCTTGGCAGAGAAGTTACGGTATATGGACACATTGTAATTATACAAAATGATTTGTTATACCATCTATGTATTTTGAGCAGGCAGGGTGTTACAAATCTGCATGACAGATGAGAAATGGGATGTGTACTTCAACAACCTACTCATGGCGCAAATGTGAAATCTCCAAGAGGCCACCAGATGAGAAATGGCATGTGAAATCTCCGGCCTGCCAATCAAGTGGACCCACAGTTTAGGGCTGTTAATGGGAAGGTGCCAGCCAAGCAAAATCAAAATTTTTGAATAGAGAACTGCTCCAGTCAGTTCAAATTCTGGGCCCAAGCCAAAAACACCCTGTTGATAGTCCTACCTCCCAACGGATGTGGGCATGCAGGGCCGCTGCTAGTGGCTTTGGGAACAGGGCATTCATTGTGTACTGGATCTTGTTCATCTGTGGGGGGCAGTGGAAGTAGGGTCTGAAGACTGAACAGGGCAGGGACCGTGTGTGATAAAATTCATGAAGCCTGGTATAGCACAGACTTGTTAGCTTGGGGCTTGAAAGAGCAGCATAATTGCCTAATCCACTGACTTAGTTTTCTGATGATGACGCCACTTTCTAAAACTTGTCATTTCTCAGGGATTATCAAAATCAAGTTTGATGTACTGTTATCATCCATGAACGATATGGCTGTATCTATCGGCCCAATTCAGGGGTTGGGGGTGGCTCTATACAACCCCAACTCGTATAGTTGGGTGATGAATGATTGGACACGAAAAAAAAAATAATTTGATTTGCAAAACTACAGGGCTTGACAAGAATTTAAGCCAAAATTTACCAAGTGGACTCGTCCTACTTGATATGTCCAAAGCACAACATATCATTCAAAGGTCATAGCATCCCTAACATATACATGTATATACCAATGTGATGAATCCCATCGTCAGGTCATCAAAAAGTGATATATGACCGAGATGGTCAACTATTCATCAACAAAAAACTAATTCCTCTAGACTCTGAAAGCTCTACTCCCCATAATTTGATGGACCTGCTCCTGTCATTGCAGCGACAAGCTATGCCAATATATCATTAGCGGTGTGTTACAGAGTCCGAATCATCTACTCCGGCCTGGTTAGACGCTCGCTGTGTTGGATCTGCTCTACATAGATCTGAGTATGAGTCGCTCGAATCTCCATCTATGCCACGAGCAACTGATCCATGCAGTCCTGCTGATAGCTCTGATGTGATGGTGTCTTAACTAGCCTGGTGTAGTGGTGAAGGCTTATCTTGCAGTGTGTCGCCAGCATCCATGTGCGCAAGCTCTCTTGCGTTTGGTACGATTTCGCCTGCATCTAGTTCTTCCTCTTCTAGTGGCGGGAGATTCATTTTCTTCCAGTAAGCACGTGTAACCTTGGTGAGAGGAACTGGGGTATCGTTTGTCAGTGAAAATCTACGGTCCCTTGCTAATAGGTAGATAAGATGACTGGAGTTGTCAGTTGACTTTCTCTCACGACATATGCAAGCTGACTTCCTCTCACAGCATATGCAAGCTGATATAGAATGATAGAAGGAAGACAGTCTAACGCGCATCCTGACATTATAAAGTATATCAAACATAAAGGGCGTTAAGTCAACATGGTTAATCCCCCTTGGATAGATAATCGTAGATAAGATCAAGTGGAGAAGCCTAAACAAACTAGACATCGTGGATGACCGAAGGGCATTGCCTTTTATGCATGGCTCATCGTGTTTGTTGCAAAGAAACTTGGTCACCATAACACGTACTTATGGGGAGGACAGGTCATACTATAGTTGGGTCTCTATAGACACTGGAATACCAATTAGTTTGGCTATATGAACAGAGGTAATCTGAGTAAGACGGGCACCAATATCGACATCAATGGATGGGGGATGAAGGATTGGGTATTTACATTAGATAGAAATCTATATACCTGCTTCTTTTGAACCATTCTCCGAAATTGCAGGATATTTTCCCAACCTGTAAATCATAATAGTTCATCTATGCCATAGGGTTGAATATACCTAACGTCAATGCTACATTCATAGATTATCTTATGACCATCGTATTTGGCCAATGGGGTGTCCTTTACTTGGGGTTCAGGCAGTAAAGGCTCCCCAGATGGTTTGGATGCACTTGATAAGGGCTGAGGAGATGGTGACCAACAGGAAGCACAGTTAGCCCTCCTAGGTGCTAGTTTTTTTGTGAGGGTCGGTCGAGATGGTCCAACATCCATTGGAGCCTTCCCTTTGTTATTTTTTGACATGGTATTCATTGATATAACACAAAAATAGAAAGAGGAAACCCCAATCACACGACCAATACACAACACAAAACCCGAGAGATGAAAAAAATGCAAATGAGGTATGGATTGTACTGAGAATCTAAGTATGTTGACTTCTACCCATGACTCCTCGATGATTTAGACCATAATTGAGAAAACGAAAATGAAAACGGTGAAGAACACAAGAAACTTAGAATGCCAAAGGAAGGAAACAGCCATCGATTAAGAAATGCACCAAATCAGAATGATGAGGCTTAAAGATGAAGATTTACTGCAAGAAACCATAAATTTTGAGCCTAGACTCAAGTAAGCACTCCTTCAACTTGCTATGAGAAAAAAAAGAAGAAAAAAAAATAAAAATCCCCAAATTGAAATATGAAAATGAAATGTTGTGCCGGGTTTTAAGCTATTGACCCGACAATTCAATGGCATCGAGAGGATTCTTTGATGTCATTAAGACATCCCGATGATGTCATTGACAACCCATCGAACATATAGAGTTCGTGGATTATTACCTTCCAACTTTGTCAAAGGGAATTTCCTTCAGGGTTTATATAAAATTTGGGATTCCTAATAATGAAATACACACTCGAGTATACAAAAAAAAAAAAAAAAAAGAAAAAAAAAAAAGAAAAGAAAAAAAAAGAAGAAGGCTTGAATCCTCAAATTTACTTATGAGGTGCAATATATAAAGCTAAACTTCTCGGATATACCAATAAAACCATTAAAATGGTGGCCTAACTATAATGCATGCACCCCAACGAGCTTTTGAAGGTCTTCAAATTGGTTTGTGTCTAATGGTTTTGTCAATATATCGGCCAATTACCTCTTAATAGGCACATAATCCACCGAAATGATCTACTCACAAATGAGATCTCTAATGAAATGGAGTTGGATATCATATATTTTGTTATGGGTAAAAATGAACTGGTCAGAAAGATGAGGTCGGCTCAAATATTTGTGCACGTCATGCGTTCTACTGGCATCGATTCTGACCAAGGAGCTGCTCAACGGTCAGATAGTAGCAACAATCCATCACTAGGAGATTTGCCTACCCGACAACCTCATCTGATAGGAGGTGAAGTGCCTTTGCCTTATTCGAAAGAGCACAGACACCGAACTCTCCCACAGTCCCATCCATTTTCGAGTTCTCACTCAGATCTCTTAGAGAAGTGTCTGAGGACCAAATGTGGAGTTGCTATACTTGCGCTACTTGAAGACCTGCAAGGGAGTCCTTACACCATATGATAAGATGAAGTGGATGGTTAGCCCTGGTGCCTCCAATTCTCCTTCAAGTCTTAAAGGAACAAAGCTTGGTCCCGATGTTCAGGCACAACCTTTATGATCATATCGACAATCTAGTTAGAGCCCAAGGGTTCAATGTCAATATTGTGTTCCCATGACACAAACTGCAGTGTTGGAGGGAAGCCCGATCACAATCTACCAAAGAGCCTGACTCAGGAAGGTTTTCCCCAAGACAATTGTAAGTCCAAATCCTGAAGTCGGCTTAGATGGTAGACCTCGGCCACCAAGATCATGTGTCTTTAGATCTCGACTATTCAATCTTATCATCACCGAGGATCTTGGGAAATGGTCGCTATCCACACCTATTATTCAAGAAGCATTTTCGTCCACGTAACCACTTCTAAGCCTATAAATAGAGGCCCAATCTATAGTGAAAGGTACACACCAACAAACCCTCAACTCTATTGAATCCGGATCGCTTGATTCTGACTTAGGCATCGGAGGGTCCTCCTGTTATAGCCAAGGTCTCATTTGTCGTCGTCATGTTTAGGTACCCAGAGGTCTAGCAAGGGTTAATCAGATTTCAGCATCGACAGTTTGGTGCCATCTGTGGGAATGACATTAAAGCCGTTCTTACCTCATCAAAGCTCTACAATGGCAAAAGGGAGGGAGAAAGCTCCGACCGCCAATGTTGCAACCCTGCTTGTTTCGCCGAAGTCATCTACTGATCAAGTCAGTCAATTCTCTCAACAACGAGTTGACTCCGCTCTAACGGCACAGCACCCATATCCCGTAATTGGGGAGGTCGGCTTGTCTCTCTAGAGAATTGAGTCGAGACTGTGAACAACAATATGAATCGACTGATACAAATCCTAAAGAGACAGAACCCTCCCCCTTGGTCACAAGACAGAAGATAGTGCTGCCACTGAGCAATCTCGACCTCCACTTGACCCTCAAATCTTGCAGGAGGTCAGACCGTAGTCAGGGCAACCTAGCTAGATGCTTGCTCGAACCGCAAGAATGGCTGCTCTTGCCGCTTCTGACTTGTGTCATACGTTGGAAAACTAAAGGTGTGGGAAAACTCCTAAGGTAGTAGGAGAAAACGAAGTTCCCTGGGAAGCGGATCTCAAAGAGCTATGAGGTCAAATGACAACATACACCAAGCCTACTGCGCATAAGCTTCGACCTTAATAGAAGCTATGCTTGAGAAAATCGAACTGCCGTTTACTGATGATATCATGAAAGCTCTGTTAGTGCACTCATTTTTGCAGCTTGATTTGTCAATCACATGAGTCGTTGTGTCGTAAAGTCGGTTGGGCTTATGGAAAGTGAAGATCGAAGACACAGTGGAGCAGAAGCATCAAGGCAGCAAGAACAGGTAAACAGGTGGCCTTGATGACCCTAACCATTGATCCAAAACAATCCTATAGTCTTTAAATGATCTTGACCTAATAGGAATAATTAATTGATCATCCCTTAGCCTTAGGAGATAAAAAACCATGATAAAGAAGGCTAGAAGAGGTACGAATCTGTTGTATAAAAAATAGCCTAAAACAGCAGACTCGAGGGTTGTTCGATGACATCGAGTTACCATTGAATAGTTGTAAGACCCGTATCCTAGCCCGTACCGTTCCGTAGGCTTCAGCAGTCATTTCGGTAGAATTTCGACAACCCGTGAACTTTTATCAGTAGTTGCACGTGACCTCGAGTCTTATCCCGTATTCCAAAGTCAGCTCGACCCGAGACTTGTACCAGTGCGACCACGTCATCATCGCGGTTCCGACGCCGTGTCTCGCTCCCCGAGGTGATACCCAGGCCAGGAGATGTGGGCTCGCATTCAGTTCAAGGAAACGCCGCGCGTTTGCAATCTTAAGAGAATCTCTACAACATTTTAAATCAATCCCATCAATCAATTCCATCAATCACCTCTCATGTCAAGTATAAAACCCCATCCCCAAGCAACCCCAAAGTCAAAGCAACCCATCCCTCATATGTCAAAGTACACATCACCCATCACTCACCTTTTCACCCATCACACCCATCCCTCTCTCTTACAACCTCTCTCTCTCTCGTCTCTCTCTCCCACTCTCCTAAGCAAAAGAGAAGAATCGTCCATGGCTTCCATGGAGAAACCATATGTGGCCCACCTTCCTATCATCCAATCCCAACCTCTAAAATTGATCTCAACCGTTGAATCTCGTTTCCTTGAAGCTCTACAACGCGTTAGTGGAAGAATGAAGAAGAAGATCCTAAGGTGGGTGATTTATATTATTTTATTTTGTGATTAAAGGGCACATATATGTGAGACCCATCTTGATGTATGCATTATTCAAAGAGGGACCCATAATGGCGGGATCCCCACTCCATCCGATCTCTCTCTCTTTTTCTTTCTTTATAATAATGATGTGGGGCCCACCTGATATGTACAGGACATCCAGACCAACACGTGGACCCCATTATGATGAATGCATTTTATTCATGCCGTCCACATGCGTAGACCCCACCTATCCACGCTGGCTGTTCTCAGACTAGTCTGGACAAGGGAGAAAACAGATATCAGGTTGATCCAACATGTGTGGCCTACCGACGTGGGACCACTGTGATGCACGTGATTCATCCTGCTGGACGGTGTGACCCACGTTAATGTATGTCCTCTATATCCCAGCCGTCCATCTGCATTAGTGTAGGCCATGTGATTTGTGGACTACACTAGCAACAGTAGCACCATCCAGACTGCTGACCGTCTAGATGGCAGAACAACACAGATACCAGCTTGATTCAATCGCTGGTGGGCCACAATGGCGTGGACCCCACCTCAGTACACGTATGTAATATCCACACCGTCCAGTGGTCTGGACGGTGGGGACCACTTATGATGTATGGGTTTATCTACACTGTCCACCATCTGGACCCACCTCAACACACGTGTAGTCCAGCAGCTGGAAGCTGCTGTTGTAAGTGACGTCAGCAAGTTTGGTGGGGCCCTGACATATGTATTCTAACCACGCCGTCCGTCCTGGGGCATGGACCCATCCCTTGCACGTGTGGAATCTCCATGTCTAGCTAGCACGTGGGCCCCTGATGTAATTGTTCTATCCACGACCGTCCTTTGCATGGACGTGGACCCCACCTGAAGTATGGGTTTTATTCACGCCATTCATCTCTGGACATGGGTCCACCTGATGCATGTGTTTATTATCACCATCCATTTGGACGTGCGTGGACCCACCCCTGTTGTATATGGTCTGGATGGTCAGACGGTCCAGAACGTGGGATCCACAAGGGATATGTGTTTTATACACACCGTCCAGTGTCCAGGTCTGGACGCTGGACTTCTTTCAAAAAAAAAAAAATGAAGTAAAAGTAAAATATAATATTATATTAAATAAGTGTGTGTGTGTGTGTATATATATATATATATCTATATATATGTGTATGTATGTGGTGGGCCCCATGTGGGACCCACCTACTAGATGGATTGGCTGACGTCCGCACACCAGCTATATAGCTGTGTACTGACGTCAGCAGTTCTGTGGTCCTATATGATCTCAACCGTTCATCTGTTTGTCCAGCGGTGAATGAAGTCACCATGATTTATGTATTTTATTCCTGCCACCCATTCAATTGGCTTTGTATGGGACCCACCTTGCTGTTCATATTCCATATGCACACCGTCCGTCCATTTGAGGACGTAGACCCCACCTTAATGTGTGTGTTTTATATCCACACCGTCCACTGGATTGGCATGGTGGGCCACAACCATGATGTATGTGCAATCCACTCATCCGTACATTAAGACAGTGTGTATCCACACCATCCATTTAGTTGGTGGGCCACGTGTGTGGATCCCACCATAATGCATATGTTATATATATACTATCTGTCCAAGCATCCAGTGTGTCTGGACATTAGATTGGATATAATAATAATTGTAATAATATATTAATATAATATAATATAATATATTATATTTAATGGTGGGCCTATGTAGAACCCACTTCTTTGGGAAACTGATTGGCATGTCTACTGCTCACCAGCTATATAGCTGCTGCATGGTGCCAGCAGCTGGGTAGGTTTGATCCGCACCATCTAGGCCTTGGATGGTGGGACCCACCATGATGCACGTGTTGTATCCATACTGTCCAAGCATTTTGAGAGATCATTTTATGGCATGAGAAAAGAATAAGTTGGATCTGAAGTTCAAGCAGAGCCCACTATATATAAAAAAATTAATAGGAGAGTAATATCTACCGATCAAAATTTCTTAAGGGCCACGTCAATTTCCAATCAAGCTGATATTTTTGTTTTCACTTCATCTATCTCTATGTTAACTTATGAATATTTGGATCTCAAAAATGCATCATGGTGAGTCCTATAAATGTTTAACGTTGGGTGAGGCTGCTCCCACGATTTTCTTTAGTGGGCCCTAAAGGTTTTTAATGGTAGCGATCATTATCACCACTACTAATTGTGGTATGGATTAATGATCTTCCATCTATCATCTCCGCCGCAATTTGGAGTGTGGTCCAGATGATCTTTTGATATGATTTATCTTTGGCATGTGGTGCGGCCCGTGGATGCGGCCCACTTAATGTGTATGAGGCCCATTGATGTAGCCCACTTGATGTATATTTGAGGCCCATGTGATAGGGCTCATCTGCCTTATATTTAAGGCCCATGTGATAGGGCGCACCTGTTTGAATCTGAGGCCCATGGGCGAGGCTCATGGGCAAGGCACAATGTGATGTATTCGAGGCCTATGATGTGTGGCCCACTTGATGTATTCGAGGCCCAGCTACGTGTGGCCCACTTGATGTATTCGAGGCCCAGCTACGTGGCCCATTTAATGTATATGAGACCCATGCGTAGGGCCCGCTTGCTGTGTATATGAGGCCCATGTGCAGGCCCCACCTGTCGTGTATATGAGACCCATTAATGCGGTCCACTTGATGTATATTTGAGGTCCACTTGGATGTATTTGAGGCCCATGTGCAGGGCTCATCTGTCATGTATTTCTAGCCCATATGTTGTGGCCATTGTGATATATTTCTAGCCCATATGCTGTGGTCCATTGTGATGTATTTCGGCCCAAATAATGCAGCCTATTGCAATGTATTTGTGGCCCATTCAACAAGGCCCACCTGTGATGTATATTTGTGGCCATGGTGTTGTATATTAGGCCCCTGTGTAAGGCCATGGGTCCACTATATGTTTGGCCCTATGGAGGCCACTCCTTGGGAGCAATGTTGGTTAGATGTCCACATTGATGGGCAATGATGGTTGGATGTCCACATTGTGACCTTCCGTTAGGCCTTGTTAGGCCCATTCTCATTATTCCCTCAGTGGGTTAACCCAAATAAGTGGGCCTCATTCACCGTAAACTGATGGCTCCGTGTTATCGGATTTGATATAACCACAGCCGAGTGCTGATCTTTATACTATAGTTGATCGACTGATTATCTATGGACCCCTTTTTGTTTATCTGCTGATTACCGGTGCGCTTAACTTGATCGATTTACTGATTCTGATTATCGAACGATTCCGATTATCACGACCGATTGCCAATTTCGATTGACGTGACCGATTTGCCGACTCTGATTATCGATCGATTCCGATTGACGTGACTGATTTGTTGATTCTTAATACCGATTGATTCTGATTATCATGGCTGATTGTCGATTCCGATTATCGAGGCCGATTATTGATCAATTCCGATTGTCATTGCCGATTGACGATTCTGATTGTCGTGACCGATTCTGATTACTGAGGCCTACTCCGATTCCGATTTTAATTGCCAAGGCCAATTGCCGAGACTTATATGATGTATATGCGACTTGTAGTTAAGGCCCATTGTGATGTATCTGTGGTCCTTGGGCAAGGCATACTGTGTTGTATATTAGGCCTTTGTGTGAGGCCGTCGACCCATTATGTGTTTGGCCTTGTGAGGGTCATTCCCTGGGGCAATGTTGGTTAGATGTCCACATTGTTGAGGCCGATTGTTGATACCGGTTATTGTTACCGATTATGAGTATGTGACTGCAGAACATCATGATACATGCTCATACGCATCATCTGTATGTCTATTATGAGATATGATTGACCATTGCATATGTCATAGTGCCAGTTGTTATGAGACTCCCTGATAGGCGGAGATTATCTCACATGAGCGCACGGTATGCGTAGGATTGATGTATGACTGGATTATATGACTCATGCATCTTGCATTGTGTATTGTGATTACTAAATGCCCTAGGGACATCAGAGCCGTAGCCTCCACAGGCATATCGTGGATGGTCAGATGGGACACTGAAAATCTGTTCTACATGGGGTGCTATAGATATCCTTGAGTGAAAGTTTCTAAACCCTTTTGGTTCCAGAGGTTGCTCCAATGTCTAGACTGAGTGGATGCATGAGTGCATGAGGGCTGTATACCTTAGGCCATGTCTTCCACTATGTCATGGTCAGTTGGAAGGGGGTGCAGCCTTACCTGCCCAAGAGGAGGGGGCATTGCTAGGCTGAGTCTGACCAGCTCGAGGAATGGGTCCGCTATCGACGAGCCGGGCTCGATATTGGCAGACAGTTAGTGAGGTCTCTTTCACTCGCCTTGTTGCGCCGATGAGACGACAATCTGTTTTGGAGTATAATAGACCTCGGTGATTTTCCAGAGAGGAACCGTACTGATATGTGGACTTATTAAGTAGGAGTGCATGCTCATTTATTCATTCATTCACTATCCACTCGGGTTAGTGGTGCGCAACTAATTATTGTGTACCTTCATTATGGAAAGGATTTAGGTTAGGCGTGTGACTAACCTGAGATAAGGAGTTTACCATGTTGAGTCTGACTATTCAAATTTAGGTATGAGACTGGTTTAGATAGAAGTCCCTTGTAGTGGACCCTGTAGCCTGCGATACTACGTACTATCATCCCGACTTCACACTCCAGCATGGTTATTTCATTCGCATCGCATATTGGATTACATCCGCAGGCATATGACATCTTGGGTTGATATGTTTCTGCACTTATATGGCCTAGATAGACTTAGCAGGATTTGTATATTGCATTGCATCCTCAGCATATGATATTTGACTATTTATGACTCCTTATCGCATAGCTGTTCTATATTGCGTATTCTGATATTGATTGACTTATAGACTTGTCCATACTTTCACTTACTTTGTTATCATATGATTTATGATCTTGTCAGTATTTCTACTTACTCTGATAATTCTTGCTCTTGTCAGTGTTTCTGCTTATTCAAACATTGTATGGTTTATGGATTACCAGTTTTCTGATATTGTATGATTATGGCATTGTATTGAATACTTGGCACTTACCTTGTGCACACACTTACACCACCCTCTAAGCTTTTTATAAGCTTATGCACGATAGATGCGTGCAGGTGATGTTAGGTTGCAGCAGTTGTAAGACCCGTGTCCTATACCGTACCGTTTCGTATTCTTCCGCTGTCCTTCCGGTCGAATTTCGACAACCTTCGACCTGTATTCGACGTTTACGCGGAAACTTAAGTTAAGTCCCGTATATCAGAGTCGACTCGATCCGAGACTTGTATCATAGCGACCGCGCCGTCACCGCGGTTCTAATGTGGTGACTCACGCACCGACCCGATACCCAGGGTAGAAGATGTAGGCCCGCGTTCGATTTGAAGAAAACACCACGTTGCGAATTACGAGGAAATCTCTACAAGATGTCCCATCAATCAAGTACACATCACACATCAAGTCAAGTACAACTAACCCATGCCATGCCCATACCTCTCTCTTACACAAGCAACCCAAAGTCAACTTTCACATCACTTCCATCACTCCATCCAACCACCACATCACCCATCACTTCTCTCAACCATCACATCTCTCTCTCTTTCTCAAAATCAAAATCCCAAGCAACCCATAAGCCACACACGTCCACAATTTTCCAAAGACAAAAAATGAGAAAGTGAGTTGTGTGGCCCACTTTCCATCCCCCAAAAAAAAACTACCATCCAAGCCATTCATCTCCCATCTCAACCGTTGATCCGTCATCTACCACCGTTAAAAGTCAAGCAAAGGAGCTAAGGAAGCAAGGAGAAGGCCTAGAGGTGGGTGATCCACCGTTAATTAATGTTTTTAGAGCCACATGTTGTGGGACCCAAAATGATGTATACAATGTAGAGAGGGGCCCATAGTGGCAGGGTCCCTCGATCTCACCGTATATCTCTCTTTAGCTCCCTCTTTTCTCTCCCTTGAATGTGGTGGGTCCCACCAAATTGTGCTAAACCAACTCCATCTATCAAATGGTTGGCCCATCACATTTTAGGTGAGATGACCTAAATTGTATGGTATATTGTATATATATATATATATATATATATATATATATATATATATATATATATATATATATATATACACATGTATACATATACGTATGTATACACATGCAACACCCCAAATTTTTGCCTACATGGGGTTAGACGTCCTTAGGCAATGGGTCAACCATATCACTCTTAGGAATTAATTCTAAAGCTAAAGGAATCATTTAGAACATAATTCTTGAGAAATTTAATGTGAATTAGCCAGCGCTACACTAGATTTCCTGCAAAATTAGCACCAATAACTTTAAATACGATCTGTAAGACCCAAAACTTCTAAAATTGTTACCGCCACGTTACCTTAAAATCTAGGATCCAACTCTAAGCCCAGTTACCCTCGAGATCATTTGGAAACTCCGTATCGGACCTGGACCGCACGTCGAAAGTCCGATAGTGACAAACTTAGACGAATATGACTGCCTAGTTGGACTTGACAATCACCTCGAAAATTAAGTCCAGATGATGTCCTGAGATTGTTTCCTTGAGTCCGGAGTGAAGAGTGTGAGAAATGTTAGAAATTAAATAAAATTTATGAAATCTGGCACGTGTCGCTTGCGCGACATTTTTAAGCGTTCTGGCTGTTGGAATTCAACCAAATTTCACCCTCGGATCAGGATAGGTGACCCTTACGTGTTATAGCACTTGTGGCTCTGATCGAGTTCCCCTAGCCGCTGAACTGAAATTGGTCCACCACGGTCGATCTGGAAACCCTACCGGACTAAAAACTTAACTGGACCTAGATTCAATATTAGAGAGCTTAAGTCCGACCGCATTTAGTAACAGGACCTCCAGAAGTGCCCCGTTGGATCGGAACAGACCCGATTTGGTTATAACTTAAGTATACCTTGACTCTAAGTCTGTTTTGGTTATGTTTGGGCTTATAAAAGGGCCTTAAACCCTTAGCTTTCTAACCCATATGAATTTCCCAAGCCCTAGAGATTTGAGAGAAAGAAAAGAGAGAGAAAGTGAGGGAGAAGTTGGAGCTTTCTCCTGGGATTCTTCCCTGCTGCTCCACGTGCCAAAGCCATCCACCTGCATCGTTATTCCGGTGATTCTTGTTTCGTTCTAGGTAAGAAAACCCTAACCCTAACCTGTTTTAAGGCTCCTACGGGTACAAGTAGCTAAGTAGCTGACTCACCTTATGTTATAGGTTGTCATATCGACGTTGACGAAAGTGTAGAGTACCTATTCAATTCATTACGCTTCTACGGCATAAGGTGCAGATTTTAGATGCTTAGATTACCTGTTTTTAAAGTTTTTAATGTCATTTAATGATAGATTATTGACAAGAATACTGTTTGACATGTAGAACATGCTGTCTGTTTTTCGTTTTGAATACGTACGAAGAATATAAGATTTAGGGTATTTTGGATATTTGTAAGAAATATTGTATACGTACGTATTTTGATGATATGATTGCCATGAGTATTTGCCGTTACCTATACTAGTTATGCGTGTATGATCTGTTTGGCGAAGAGATTCGCCCTAATGCACATATTGGCCGACATATGCTATGTAGACTATTGTGTGTGGACTAAGTGTTTGTTGAAATGCCTAAATCAATATGATTTATGCCTGCCATATGTATTGAATGTAAGAACATGATTGTTGTGTATTAGACATCTCCTTGATATAAGGATCTGTCATATTATACGTTGAAATCAACATACGTCAAGTACGTTGGAGTTGTGTAGTCTAAGTGTTTGTATAAATGTATGTATTAGTAAGTACTGAGTAAATGGTGTTGTAGATTAGCTTTGAGACTGGATTCTCAAGTAATTTGATGATGTATATGATTTCTTCCACGCTTGTTGTATTTCAATTGATTACCTTATGTGTGAAGTACTCGTGTATGGTTAACTGCTTATGATGTATGTTATAACATGCTGATATCATGCTGAAATTTTTTGTATTTCAATTCTGTCTCTCTCATATGATTATTGATTTAGATTACAAGTGTTTGGGGCTATACTCTAGTTCAGGCAGTCGGTAACAGATTAGGATCGTGGTTGGATTCTATTCGCCACGAAGGATGTGTATGACGAACCCGAGTCGTACTAGAGTTGTCGGCAGTGGTTAGGCCACACGAAGTGCTTGTGCACTTCATGTCGGTCGATTCAACGTGTGCTCATGCTAGTCGGACTCGTCAAGTAACCCGACTGACCATTGTATGTTCACCTTGTATTGGTCATAACTGCTTGAACCTAGGGTACTGAACTTACCAGTGATAACCCTGATAACCGTGGTACCTTGATCCACTAAGACTCATAAGCTGGGCATGGTGGTATGGGACACCGTGGTCGAGCTGTCGGCCTACGCTGGGGCCACAAACCTCCCCGTAGTGACCAGTGAGCAACCCAGACTCGTGAGCAGATTATGGTGGTATGAGACACTATATTCTTGCTATAGGCCTACACTGATAAGGTGATGGGGGAGTGGAGCAACGAGTGCGTGCAACAGCCCTGACAGCCCTTTGTAGTGACCTCGAGCGTACTCTGAGTCTACGTGAGGCGACGACTCTTTCGTAGCAACAAAAGTACAACTAGGCCTGTATTGACAAGGTGATGGGGGAGCGGAGCAATGAGTGTGTGCAATAGCCCTGACAGCCCTTGCAGCGACCTAGAAATATGTCATCGTATGAGACTACTAGGAGTGACAACCCTAGACAGGATCCTTGTTGGGAATGATATAAGGGAAGTACCCTAGTTTTCCAATCCTGCTGTATAAAAAGGACTAATAATAACTCGGTAATCATATTCATATCGCACTGCATGTGCCTGGAAGATGTGGAGCACTGAGGGAAGAAAGCATACCGCGGACGTAAGATGGTGTCGCATGAGGGAGTATGTTGGTGAGGGCATCCATCATGTCATTTCATCCTTGCATTAATCACAGTATTTAAGAATGTTTGATTTGCTTGCTTTATCATTATCGCTTGATTGATTTGATAACATGTTAACCTTTGCTCTATGATTCCACTGAGTTAGCTACTCACTCCCATGTTACTAGACGGTGTTCTGGACACCCACCAGACCCTGTCTTAGTTTCAGATGATGGCGCGGCCTGCAAGGCAGAACCGGACTTGTATGATGATGAGGAGGATTTCTCCTATAGGCGGTTATCAAGCAGGTCTATGTAGACTGTGTTCTGATCGACGGGATTACAGGGAGGTTGATTTGATGTCATGACACTTGTCATTTTATATTTTTGGAGCACTCATGTATATTCTTTTTGATCATTTTTGGAGTATACATGTATATGTTTAACCTGGTAACATGTTCACACTCTGGAGACTTACAACAGTTCATATATTTTATATATCTATTACATTCTTCCGCTTGTAATATAACTGTCTCTGGAGTATGATATGCTGTTTTGGCTTAATCCACTTCATGTTTTATGCACTATTGCAGTCGACATTCATCCATCATTGAAAATGTTGCATAAGTGATGTTCTGGAACTCGGGAGTGGAGTTTTATGCTTGACCCCCGATTTTCGGGATGTTACAGATAGTATCAGAGCATGATTTGGATTAAACCGGGCCTGGGTTATGGTAACATAATGCACACTGACGCACTCTGACTTAGGAAGGGGGCGATGGAAACTTAGAAACCATATTAGAATCTCAAGTTTCGCCGACAGGTGAGACTATACGGTAATTTAGTCCATAACGTATCTTTGGTCGCGTAAAGCGACCTAAGT
Organism: Magnolia kwangsiensis; assembly: GCA_037074715.1. Lineage (NCBI taxonomy): Eukaryota > Viridiplantae > Streptophyta > Magnoliopsida > Magnoliales > Magnoliaceae > Magnolia > Magnolia kwangsiensis. The sequence goes on from CM073579.1 coordinate 60,240,325, forward strand.
CGCCTCTAGTCCGTCAGTCAACGGGTTTGAGTCATTCCCTGAAGAATTCCAAATCTAGAAATGAATGTCCTTAGGTTGTGGGTTAACCACAACCCTTACACTCGATCTCAAGGCCTAAAACCCCTTTTTATCTAATTCCTTCAAAATCTCTCCTTTCACCGCCTCATTCTTCAGCTTTTTCTAAGTCCTTTCATAATAGACATAAATCCTAATGTGTAAATGATAGAGAATCATACTTAAACAAAAATTTACTATAAATAGTAAATATATGTATAAATTGGACTTTTGACCATTTCAATTATGGAATCTCATGGAATAAATGGTTAGTTGGATAGATTAGCGTCTCCTACCCCAAAATCATATGCTACATGATGCATAAACTCATTCCGATTTGTAAATTGGCCTAAAAAATGCCTCAAATGGAGGGGGGGCAAACGATCAACTTCCAGAGGGTTCCGAGGTGGGAACCTAACTTTTTGGGGCCTAAAGGGCAGGCCGGTTTGTCCAGTGGGTGGTGAGGACCTCGCCGGTCAACGGGCTCGGTCGGGTTGGGCCTTCGGGCCGATTGACTTTGGGGTGTAGTGTGACCCCCTGGTGTACGGTCGGTCGTGTAAAACCCCCTAAAAGTCACCCCTCCTTCACAAAGTGACCCCCCAAAGCTCTCTTTTCTCTCCCAAACGTCTGATTTTTGATAAAAACCATCCCTCCAATCACTTCCTCTTTCATTTTCGTGCACCACTGTCCCTACCCATTCAAAACCCATCCCCACTACTGTCTATGCTCTCCATCCTCTCTCATTTGACCTCTCAAACCCCCATTTTATGCCTCAAAGGCATGGGAACTTCATATCCCACCTTGTTCTTCTTAAAAAATAAGTTTTATTTTTACATTTTATTCTCCCAACTGTCCACTACAGGTACATGCATCTCCCATCTCCTTCTTTTCCTCGCCTTGAGCTCACGAACCCCCTCTTGTGACTCACTACTTCATAACTTAACAATCCATCAAAAAATGATTTTATGATGGATGGAATTATAAAAGCAACAATAAATGGTTTCCAACACCATGTTTGGTGTATCAATTAAATGTAATTTCAGACTTTCTTTCAACTTATACTTAGGAATTCATCATCATGGGATTTGAAAATCCCATCTCACACTTTCCAACACAAGATCCATTTTCCAAAGCCTATGAAATTGATTTGAATCCCAACCCACCCACCTACTAAACATGTCACTCCCAATTCTTAGGTGGGAGTAGGAAAGCAGTCCCATTTAACACAACTTGAGACCACTGGCCACATATGCCCTTGGAGTTTTGGACTTAGAGTGGTACTCTTAGATTTTGAAAGATCTGACGATATAGGAAATCCAATTTCAATTATACAATCTTGACCCTAAGCGATAGAACGATTCCCTGTAGTAGAAATGGTATGAAACCATCTAGCGTATAAGCTTAGACTTTGGATTACAACTAGTGAGTTACAGACTAGGCTATTAGTTATATTAAGTAGTGTAAAGCCTGTATATGCTAAGGAATGGTAGGTTAGATTTGGTTGGAGTAAAACCTCATTCCTTCGATAGATCCCCTTAATACTTATAGACTTTTGTTATAACCCTTAGGAAAGTTGTTTTAACTTAGAACCATTCACTCTCAGGAAAAACTTATAAATCCCTCAGATTGAACTTAGAATAAATCAACACGCCCCTTAGAATTTCCTTTAGAATTACATTCCCAAGGACTTATTGCATTCGGCCATGCGGAGTAAAGGAACTGTATATATAAGCGATGTATTCGCGGTTCGAATAGCATTCGCAATCCTAGTGCTTACCAATAAATTCAATGCTCTGATCAAGCAGAAGATCGGCATCGACTCGGATTAAGAATTGATACGATAAATTTTCTGTCCTAGGCAGAAAGTCTATGTATCCGGCTCAGACCCACTACATAACTTTTCTTCCGTGTTGGCCCGACTACTTATAACCAAAATTTATTGCTTTGCCTTTGGGAAATGTTAAGGACATAGCCAATAGAGATTTTCTAGTGGACAATAGACAGTTAGGAATTAGGTCCCAAAGCACAGACTATTCTGACATACATATTGTGCTTATGAACTTAGAGAGATAGTTTACCCGTTAACCTGCTTTGCCCAACTTCCTTATGTACTAAAAGAGGGTAAGTCGGGACTGTAGTAAGAGTCCTCATTGGGTAGAATTAGGCAGCTTGCCACTAACCCATACCTGCCCCTGAACTCAACCACAATAGAGATTAGGCTTCTTTCTACAACCATAAGTACCAATGCCATAGAACGCATCATTAGCAAGGGAAGACTAATGTAGTCAGAGGTTGTTTCCCATTTCATGTCAAGGATAGGTCCTAAGTTACACCTCGTTCCGATATACGGATTGAGACATAGGTTCTTGAGCCTTAAGTATAACTAAGTTTTAAGGGGGTAGAACGTATTGAGTCCAATCTATTTAGGACTATCTAATACAACCGTTGGATTAGAGTAGCGCAGCGAAAGCGTGGTTGGCCTCTATCCCACTGGCCCAGGATCGAAGAAGTTGATTTATGTTATATGTCAGGTTAGGTCGTTAAATAGGATTTGAACCTTACTTAGCTGATACCATTAAAACCTACCCTGACATTTCTATACGCCAAAAACACATTATATATTGGACTCATTCCGTTGATCGTGAGCCGTAGAATCTAATGGCTGGGTTGGATTTGTCTGCAGCGGGCCCCGCCTACCAAAAACCGTAGAAAAATGATTTTTTTAAAAAAGAAGAAGTAGCAGCTCTGCTGCCGTAGACGCACGTAGGCAGCGCCTGCCCCTGGCGGGCGGGCGGTTTGGGCTGGCCCTCACGGTCTAGCTGTGGGCCCCATCGTGATGCGTTTCTAACATCAACACCGTGCATTTGATGGGTCCCCTTTGTGTATGGGGCTATCCCAAAAATCAGCCGTATACGGAACTCAGGTCGGCCACACCATCTAAAATCATGGGAAGACATGCCTAAAATACATAAAATCACTTGGTGGGACCTACTTGAAATTTGGATGCAGCTGAAACTTGGTCTGAACCCTCATCCAAGTGGGACACACCTAATGGGTGGGCCGGATTCATGAACCACATCACCAAGGGCTCCCTGGCCCACGTAACCTTATGAACAGGTTATTTAGAAAATAAACATTATAGTGGGCCCCCTCCCTGGCCGTGTGGCCTTATGAACAGTTTGGATGGCGCATCAACATTACGGTGGGCCCCTGGTCCCACATGACGTTATGAACAGGTTTGGATGGCCAATAAACGTCACAGTGGGCCCCTTGGTCTATGTGACCTCTCAACAGGTTTGGATGACAAATAAACATTATAGTGGGCCCTAGGCCATGTGACTCTATGAACAGTTTGGATAAAAAAAAACACTATATTGGGCCCTAGATTGGGAGGAAAATAAACATTATGGTGGGCCTCACATGAGGCTCACTTTGGTGCATATGGACCCAGGTATTTAGGCCCACTATTAAGGCCCACTTTGTTGTATATGGGCCCACATGTGTAGGCCCATTTGAGGTATTTGTGGCCCATTATTGAGGCCCACTTTGGTATATACAAGGCCTATGTGATTAGGCCCACTTGATGTACATAATGCTCCCATGATTGGGCTCATTTTTAATGCATACTAAGGCCCATGGGCGATGGCCCATTGCAAGTACCTAAGGACCATTGGTGAGGCTCATTGAGGTGATCCATTTGATGAATGTAAGGCTCATTTGATACGGCCCAATTGATGTACTTAAGGCCTAATTGAGTGCAATTAGGTCCAAAGCATTGTGTAATCCCTCCATGGCATATAATGATGTTTATAACAAGTAATATCTTGGGAACAATGATGGTTTAATGCCCACATTGTAGGGATAATGTTGGTTAAATGTCCACATTGTCACACTCCCTAAGGCCCACTAATAGGCCCATACTTGTAGCAAGTAGGCCGTCTCGGCCCATCTCAGTTATACGCAGAGCTCATCTTTATATACATGTTTAGTATAGATTCATGATTCATTATCATACGCATCATATGTATGACTAATATGAGAAGTGACTGATCATAGCATATGCCTTCGGGTGAACTGTTTATGGACTCCTTGATAGGCGGAGTTGCCCTACATGAGTGCATGGTACACGTAGGACTGTTGCATGACTGGTAGTGTGACTCATGCACTTGTATTTGTATGATTGTGATTATTGTATGCCCTAGCGACATCAGGGCCATAACCTCCACAGATGCATCGTGGGTGGCTGGATTAGATACTAGAAATGTTTGGTTCTAGCATACGGGCGCCATAGATGTCCCTGGCTGAAAATCTCTAAACCCGATGGTACCAGAGGATGACTCCAATGTCTAGACCGAGTGGATACAAAAGTGCGCGATGGCCGTATACCAGTAGGCCACATCTCCCACTGTGTCGTGGTCGGTTGGAAAGGGGTGTGACCTTACCCGCCTGAGTGAGGGGGCAACTTCTAGGTTGAGTTTGACCAGCTTGAGGAATCGATCCGCTATCGACGAGCAGGGCCCGATATTGGCAGGCAGATAGTGAGGCCTCTTTTGCTCTCCCAGTTATGCGTTCGGATAGGGACGACAAGCTGGCGTAGAGTGTACTAGACCCCGGTGATTATCCAAACTGAGAACCGTATTAACTTGATGCTCTAATAAGGAGCTGCATTGATATATGGATGAAGATTAATATGCTTGACTTGCATTCTGCATCGCATGGCCTGGATGTGGCCGATCGCATTGACATCTTGCACCGCATAACCTTGGTACGGCTGATTGCATTCATGTATCCATCAGCATGATTCCGCATTACTCTGACCTTGCATTCTGAGCACACTTATATTACACACATACTTACACCACCCTCTAAGTTTGTTATAAGCTTATGCACGATTGATGCGTGCAGGTGACGCCAGGACGCAGCCTTAGTCTCGCCGTCGTTGGAGCGTGCAGCCGACCTTTTGGAGTTTCTGTATTTGTATTATCTTGTATTTTCCTTCAGACGCATTGTACTCAAAAGTTTTTGATCATAGTGGATTTTGTGATGGTGTTCTTGTGGTTATTGTTCGTGGGTTATGCTTATGTTATGCTCATTACGAATCAAATGGATATTATAAATCCTTCTTGTAGCATCCTAGGATCGGAACCTGGTATATGGGTGCCGGAAGCCAAAAATGGGGTACTACGGAGGCTGTCAGCACCGGATTCGGAGATCGAGAATTTTGTGAGCCCGGTTTTCGAGTTTGGGGTGTGACAACAGTGTTGAGCTTGGAGCGTGCAGTGGTCTTCTGGAGCTTGATTTTCTATTTATGTATTTTCCTTTCAGTGTTGTAATCAAATGATTATATTAGTGGATATGTGATGATGATGTTGCCTTTGTGAATCAGGTAATCTTGTGGTTATGCTTATTACTAGTTAAATGTACATTCAAAAAAGAAATCCTCCTTGTAGGATCCCAGGATCGGAATCTGGCATATGAATGCTAGGAGCTGAGAATGGGGTATTACGGAGGCTGTCGGCACCAGATTCGGCAATCGGGATTCCTATGAATCCGATTTCAGGGTTTGGGGTGTGACAGAAGTCTTCGATGACATCGATTGAGAATTAGGGAAGTCCAACAACCAATCTGGAAATTTGTCTGGAACTCTCGATGGCATTGAGGTCCCTTCGATGGAATCAAAACTTAAGTTTTGATAGCATCGAAAACCCTTCGATGACATTAATTTGAGATTCAAATTTGTCTAGCAAGGTTCTTGAAATTTTTCCTGATTTTCTCGATTGCATCGAAGCCAATTCGATGGCATCAAAGAACAATCTTCGATGACATCAACATGATCATTTTTTGCCCGTTTTTTTACTATTGGAGCTCGAACTTTTTATAAAAGGCAGTTGGTTGGGCATTTTGATGGGTTTTTTTTAGCAATAGAAGGTAAGGTGTTTCCATATGCATATCCCTCATTCCTTGCTTCTATTTAATTGAGTTCTAAGTCATCTCCTTTGAGATTACAACTCTAAAGAGGATTCCGACCTCAACATTGAGATGTGCTTGAACTCCTCCATTTCCTATATCTTAGACTTAAGCAATCTTGGTATACCATTGTTCAAATCTTCTATGAGACCCATCTAATTGAATTCCCTAGGATAAACAACTACCTATTAGTTGCAAGAGATTCGACCCACTCTCATCACCTTGGTCATCTTGAAGACATATCAAATGTAAGGTGGTTGATCGTGAAGTTGAGCCTTGGTGAAACAGTGGCTACATGATCGGGGGAGCATTGGGAGCTGATTGAAGCACAGGAGAGCAAAGATCAAACAACTTAAGATGGAGCGGTACAAGGGACTTAATCCGACAAGTGTCATGTGTATGAGTCTAGGTTTGTACTCCTTCCTTGTGTAGGTTGGAGTACAAGAGTTTGTGTCCCAAACTCATTCTAGGTTCTTGTGTAGGACCTTGACATGTGTGGCCTAAATCCGTGGTCCTTGTGTAAGACCTAGATTGTTGGTTAGCTGAAGGAAAAACCAACTGAAGTCCTTGTGTAGGGCTTTGGTGGTAGTAAACATTTTAGGTTCGGAAGTAGGACCCTTATTCTTGCGTAGGGCATAAATCTTAGGTTCTAGATTAGGACCTTGGCCTGTGTGGCCTAAATTGTGGGGTTCAAGATTAAGACCATTGTCCTTGTATAGGACTTAAAATTTAAGTTCTTGTGTAGGACCTTTGCTCTTGTGCAGGGCATAAATTATAGAGTCCTAGTGTAAGGCTATAAAGGTTTGAGGTGAACCTGATTTAAAACCTTCGATAGTGAAATCCGGTACACTCATGGATTGAGTGTATTTGTCAGGAGTGGAGTAGGCACGTAGCCGAACCATTATATATGATTATGTTTAAGATTGTCATTTGCGTAATTATTTAATTATGCTTATGTGTTTGAATTCTTAATTATGAATGCATGATTAGATGATTGTTTAGGATCGATAGGTATCATATCTCACACACACATATGCACTATCTATAGGCTAGTGTTGAGGCATAAAAATCAATCAGAAGAGGAGAAGAAAAATTATGAAGGAGACAAAGTTCTACAAATACTTGGTTGTGCGGCGCATAACAGAGATTGTTTTATAAGTATCATTGTGCGGCACACAATGAATATGTTCGCATAGTGAGCATATATGCACAATGAATATGTCCGCACGATGAGCATATGCGCACAATGAATACATCCGCACAATGAGCATATGCACACAATGTGTATATGTGCACAAACAGTCTTTTGTGAAGGATTCACACGTGTGGAAGGCTATAAATACCCCGCTATCTTTTATAGTTGATTCGTTCAAATAGCATCAAAGCAACAGAGAAGAGTCGATATTTCAAAAGGCCAAGGTACTAGAAGTGTCCATTGTGCAACGTACGATGGGTGGCCTGCACAACGGAGAGGGCGCACAACAACCATGTCCGCACAATGGGTCCACTGTGCGGACAGTTAGCTCAAGTGAAGATTATTCATCTTGAAAGGATAAAAAAGAACCGTGATCTACGTTGAAGGATCAAAGTATCTCAAGAGCATGGAATTAGGATGAATATTATTCCAACACAATGACATCTCCATATTGAAAATCATGATACAATCTGAAATGCTACAAAAATTTATATTAAAATATTTAATTTTTGTGTTGCATTATGTAAATACTTTATTATGGAATCAAAGGAGAGAAAAGATGTAAAAAAATTCAAAATAAATAAAATATAGTGATTGCTCTCTTCACTCTTTCTTTGTTATTATTGAGTAAGATAATTCTTCTAAATTGAATATATTTGTTTCTTGTCAAAACAAAATGATGACTCTGCTGGGGATCAAACCCAGAATCTCTCCGCTAGGGAATTTCTTTTTTACTTGATACTAACTTAATAACAATACAGAGAAGTATTCACCACTGTTTGGCGTCGTGCAGATGCCAAAATGGCAACTCACAACGGGAACATCCTCCCTTTCATCTCCAAAATAAAGTATATACTTACTTAAATACTGATCTATATTGTTTCTCAATAATCCAGGAAAGGAAAAACTACAACTAACTAATGGCAACCATTATGAGCAAGACTGTCTTTTATTTTACATAGCTTGATTTATAATAGAATACGTCGGTAGATAAACTCCGAACCACAAGAAAGAGTCTACACTAGTTAGACGCAACGAATTTTGAGCCACTGCCTCTGTTATAACCACCTCACCATTGCCACAAGAGGTCAGGAACGATTGGGTCGTCGTGTCACATCGAAGATCGAAAGACCGAAACATCTTGTAATGCCTTGAAATTCGGGGGTCGAGTACAACTTAGCTCTCGAGTTCCAAAACATCACTTATGCAACATATTTGATGCAGATTGTATGTTATCTGTATTTATGCATAAAACATGAAATAGATCAAGCCAGATAAGCAGACATAATTCAGGGATATTGAGAAAATGCAAGCGGAAGACTTAAATACATATATAATTCAAAATAATTCTCAAATGATGCGTGCTCTACCCAGAGCAATATACATACATCTATGTTTCAAAATACATACATGAATTGTTCAAAATGATCCAATATATATCCCAAAAATAATCCCCACTGGTCAGGACGAGGCTCACATGAACCCGCTTAAGAACTGCATATATGAGAACGCCTCCTCGTCCGCATCGAAGTCTGGCTCCGCCTCACAGGCATCGCCATCTCCTGCAGCTAAGTTAAAGTCTGGTTGGTGTTTAAACACCGTCCCAAAAATGTGGGAGTGAGTGATCAACTCAGTGGTACTATATAGCAAAAGTTAGCATGTTATCAATCCAATCAAGCAGTAATGATAAGGAAGTACAATCACACAGGTCCTAGGTACTCTTGTTAATGTAAGGATGATATGAAGAATGATGCATTCCCTCACCACAATCCCCTCTGTGACATCATCTAACGATCGCGGCATGACTCACTTCCTCAGTGCTCTATCACCAATACCGTTAGCACATGCAATGCGTTGTTATGAATATGCTTACCAAGTTTTTATTAGTCCTTTTCATACAGTAGGATTGAGAAGTTAAGACACCTCCCTTGTATCATTTCCCAACATTAATCCTTTCTAGGGTCGTCAGTCCTAGGAATCTCATACGATATTATGGTTCTAGGTCGCTGCAAGGGCTGCCAGGGCTGTTGCGCGCAATCGTTACACCACTCCCCCATCACCTTATCAATACAGGCCTAATTATATCCTTAAGACCGCATCAGGACTCGTCGCCCCTATGCAGTGTTAGGATAAACTTGGGGTCACTACAGAGGGCTCGTCACCAATCAGTGTAGGCCGACAGCAAGAATATAATGTCCCATACCACCATAATTTACTCAGAGTAGGGTGCTCACTGGTCACTACGGCGAGGTTTGTGGCTCCAGCGTAGGCCGACAGCATGACCACGGTGTCCCATACCACCATGCTCGGCTCATGAGTCTTAGGAGATCTTGGTACTATGGTTAACGGGAGTTTCACTGGTAAGCTTAGTGTCTTAGATTCAAACAGTAGCAACCAAACATGGTGAACAAGCATCGGCCAATCGGGTTAGTTGATAAGCTCAACTAGGCCAAGCGCACGTTAAGTTGAATGACATGGAATGCATAAGCACTCTGTGTGGCCTAACCACTATTGAACACCCCAAGCACGACTCAGATTCGCTAAACTCATCCTATGTGGTGAAAACAACCTCAACCACTATTTTCAGAACGGTTTTCGATTGCCTGGACTGTAGCACAGCTCCATTCACATACACATACAATAACTAACATATGATTCATATCCTACATTCATATGAACAATAATGAAGTATAGCTTGACATGTAAATAGTACATGCAGGAATTTATACACACGTTTAACATGATTCAACCAAGTACATAATCCATGGAGGAAATCATACACTCATTTAGCATGGATATTCTAAGTCAAATGATTCATGAAGGAAATCATTCACATAAACATTATGGTTGAAATTCACATCTCAACTATCTTAGAAAACATATTTTCTAACCGTTATCTCATTTAGACATTTAAACAAACACCTAGCTTACACTATTCAACATACATCACGTATGTCGACACTGTTGCAAATTAGGGCAAGTCCTCTCACTTAGGAGTTACCGCATACATATTAGGCATATCACAATGACAATTTATCATGGCAAGCAAATCAGTAGATTCCATATGCATACGTGTATTCAAATATGTACATGAAATACGGTATTTATAATATAGAGTATACGTATACGGAAGACAAAACAGATAGCACATTTGGCATGTGTAATTGCATTCACAACATGAATAAATCATTAACTATCATTGAAAGTGTTGAAAACCATAAACTAAGCGTACATAGTCTGCACCTTAAACCAGAAAAGACGTATTCGATATGATTCAGACGATGTGTTTTCATCAACGGCGGATACACTACTTATGAAAAGAAACAGGTTAGCTAGAACTCTACTTCAGCTAGTCTAGGCTTCAAAACAGGTTAGGGTTATCTTAACTTATCCAAAAACGGAATCAGAATCACCGGAAGAACGATTCAGAAATGCCGGTTCAATGTATAGATGCACTAGGAAGAATCCTATAGAGTTTCACCTGATTCTCCCACACTTTCTCTCTCTTTTCTTTCTCTTAAATCTCTAGGGTTTGAAAAATTCGTATGGGTTAGAAAGTTAAGGGTTTAAGGCCCTTTTATAAGCCTAAACATGACAAAAACAGACTTTAAGTCAAGGTACACCTACGTTATAACCAAATCGGGATCTTTTCGATCCAAAGGAGCATTTCTGGAGGTCCTCTCATCAAATGCGGTCAGACTTAAGCTCGCTAGCATCGGATCTTTAGTAAGTTAAGTTTTTAATCCGATCGGGTTTCCAGATCGTCCGTGGCGGACCAGTTTCAATTCAAAGGTCACCGAACTTCGATCAAGGCCACAAGTACTTGGACATGTAAGGGCTAACTTTCCTGATTTGAGGGTGAAATTTGGTCAAAATCTAATGGTCAGAATGCTTAGAAATGTCACGCAAATGACACGTGCCAGATTACTTAAAAATAGAATTAATTTTCTAAATATTTTCCTTTTCTCACTCTCTTCACTCTGGATTCAGTAAAATGGTGTCAGGACATCAGTTGGGCTTGATTTTCGAAAGGATAGTCAAGTCCAACTAAGCGGTCATAATGGTCTAAATTATAGATATCGGACTTTCGACGTGCGGTCTAGATCCAATACGAAGTTACCAAACATTCTCGGGAACAACTGGGTTTAGAGTTGGATCCTAGATTTCAGGGTATTATAACGTCATTGAATCTACAAGTTTCAAGTCTTGCAGAACATATTTAAAGCGAACAGTACTAATTTCACAGGCAGTCTAACGTAGCGCTAGTTAACTTATGGTTAATTTCTAAGAGAATTAATCCTAAGTGATTTCTGATCGAGGTGGTATTCGGGTCTTGGTACGGAATTTTTCGAGTCGTTACACATCTCGACTGCCCGGATGAGTTCATTGGCGCAGGAAGTCAGAGGGCCAGTGACACGAGTGTAGCCAGAAAAAACCCCGAACTCGCTCCTCCAGCAATATATTCTAGAAAATCCATTCCTTCGTTGACACCGCAGGATTTCCCAGTTATACCCTCTGCAGACACTCAATGAACAAGGAAATAGAAAGGTAAATCACTAATGGCAAGCCCGTCAGTCCTTGCATTACCTCAAGCTATATCACAACCCGCCGAATGCTATGAAAGTATAGGAAAATCGAATGGAACTCCTCTTTCAATAAACCCCATTATATCGATATATTCTCACTCCACTCTAATGATTACTTCATCAGGGAACAGAGAAGCCGCTATATGTATGGTCGGGACAAGTCAAGGTCCACCACCGACTACTGAAGATCGTATAACCAAGATGACACAAGTACAGAGAACACTGATGGAGGAATGTAAAAATCTTCAGGAAGCATTAGCTACTTTAGCACACAATGTAGCTGAAATTGTGGCTCCTCCAATGATGGGCAACATGAATGGATGAGAACAGTAACCTGAAGGCTCTCAACCACCAAGAGTAGGATTACACGGATCCGCTCCTACGGCGAGGGTAATTGTAACACCCTGAAAATTGGGGGGTCGTGTATAAACTCAACTCCCGAGTTCCAGACCGTCACTTATGCAACAAAAATGATTATGATTCAATGTTGTCTGATTTAAAGCATTCACATGAGTAAAAGTATACCAAAACTGCAATTCATACTTCAGATCCAGTGATAAAAGCAAGCGGAAGACTAAACAATATATATATCACTGTATGGAAAAATAAAGTAAATCTCATCTGTGTCCGAAGTATGACTACATCTTTGAGTCTCATATACATGTACATAAACAAAAGAATAATGTTCAAAATGGTCCCACTGAAGTCCCCTCGATCCAGGTCGCCTACGGGAAGCCGTCATGATACTGCATATACGAGAACTCATCCTGGTCCTCGTCAATCTCTGGCTCTACCTCCTGGATCTCGTCCTCACCTGCATCTACAACAGGGTCTGGTGGGTGTTGCAAACACCATCCCGTAACGTGGGAATGAGTGATCAACTCAGTGGAATCATAGAGCAAAGATTAGCATGTTCACAATTCAATCACGCGATAATAGTAAAGCAGTAAATCAGACAATCTTAATACTGTTGTTAATGCAAGATGATATGACGTGATGTATGCCCTCACCGATGATCACCCTCATGCGGCAACATCTTACGACCGCGGCATGCCACACTCCCTAGAGTGCTCCACATCTTCCAGGCACATGCAATGCTATGGTGATATGATTTCCAAGTTGTTATTAGTCCATTCAAACAGCAGGATTGGGAAACTAAGGTACTTTCCTTGTATCAATCCCAACACAGATCCTGTCTAGGGTCGTCACTCCTAGTAATCTCATACGATGTGTATTTCGTAGGTCACTGCAAGGGCTGCCAGGGCTGTTGCTCGCACTCGTTGCACCGCTCCCCCATCACCTTATCAATACAGGCCTACCGTACTCTACTGCAACGGAAGGGTCGTCGCCTCCCGTGGACTCAGAATACGCTCGCGGTCACTACAAAGGGCTCGTCGCCTGATCAGTGTAGGCCGACAGCTAGAATATAGTGTCCCATACCACCATAATTTGCTCACGAGTCAAGGTGCTCACTGGTCACTACGGGGAGGTTTGTGGCCCCAGCGTAGGCCGACAGCTCGACCACGGTGTCCCATACCACCATGCCCGGCTCATGAGTCTTAGTGGATCAAGGTACCATGGTTAACCGGGTTTACAATGGTAAGTTCAGTACCCTAGGTTCAAGCAGTTATGACACATACAAGGTGAACATACATCGGCCAGTCGGGTTACTTGACGGGCTCGACTAGCGCGATCGCATCTCAAGTCGAACGACATGAAGTGCGTAAAACACTTCGCGTGGCCTAACCACTGCCGCCAACTTTAAACACGAATCACGTTCATCGACGCGTCGTTCGTGGCTATGACCAGTCAGCCACGAATTCGCTCGGTTACCGACTGCCTGGACTAAGTCAAGTCCCACACATCTATGGAATCACATTAGCAACATATGCAAAGGTATTGGAATTGAAATATGATCATGTGAGCATGTTAACACATGTTATAATATTCAACTTAAGCAAATCTTCAAGGCATACTTTCTATGCATGTAATGCAATCATGCATAAGGTCAACATGTAGGAAATCATTTAGGTCAGCATAGTAATCAAGAAATCAATCTCAAACTACTACATAACATCATTTAATTCAATACATACTAATACAAGCATTTATACAAACACATACACTACACACTTAAGTCTACATATAGTATGTCGACCCAAAGTGCGCAACTAGGCGAATCTCTTCGCCAAACTAATTATGCAAGCATTCCTAACTCCCTAATGCGGCAACAAATCATGTCAATCACGTCAGCAAAATATGCATGTAGACCGTACTTCTTACAAATGACTAAAATGCCCTAAATCTCATATTCTTCGTTAATTTACGAAACAGGAAACGGAGAGCATGTTGTACATGTCAAATGGCGATGCCGTCGATAATCTACTATTAAACGACATTGAAAGCGTTGTAAACCGTCAATCAAAGCGTCTAAAATCCTCACCTAGTCTCTTATGGTTGCGGGATTTTGAACGGAGCTGTACGCTTCGTCTACGGCGATAGGAGGACCTGATTTATGGAATACGTTAGCTAACATGCCATGAATCTAAGTAAACCCTAAATCAGCAAGTTCTAGGGTTATTTTATACCTGAAAAAGGGGAGAAATCACCAGCCAGGTGATTGGGAAGAAGTGCTGAAGCACTAGCAGTCGGCGGCTCGGAAGCGGGAAAAATCCCTTCCAATCTCTCTCTCAAACTCTCTCTCCTTTTCTCCTAGGGTTTGCTAATTTCGGATGGGAGAGGGAAATGAGGGTTTCAACCCCTTTTATAAGCTTAAAAACGCCGAAAATAGGCTCCGGGACGAAGTTTACTTGGTGCCTATCCATTTAGGGGCTGTTTCGGTCCAAAAACTGCTTTCTGGTGGTCCCCTGGTCGATTGCGATCAGACTTAAGCTCATGTGTACCAGATGTAACTCGTATTAAGTTTTCAGTCTGGCAGGGTTCGCAGATCGCATGTGGCAGACCAGTCTCAGTTCAGCGATCACCGCACGTAGATCAGAGCTGAAAGTCTCATGATAATAAATAGAAATTTTTCCTGATCAGGAACGTACTTCTTCAGCATAGAAACATGAAATACGTTGTGGACGCTCGCGAGGGGCGTGGGTAAAGCCAATCAGTAAGCCACTGCTCCCACACGATCGAGGATCTGGAATGGACCAATGAATCGCGGTGCCAGCTTCCCCTTCTTCCCGAACCGAAGGACTCCCTTCATAGGGAAAACTCGCAAAAACACGTGATCCCCAACTGTGAACTCTAGTGGCCTCCGTCTCGTATCGGCGTAGCTCTTCTGTCTGCTCTGCGCTGTAAGAAGCCGACGTCGAATAATATCAATCTTCTCTGACGTCGTCTGCACTAACTCTGGGCCGATCAAGCTACGCTCACCGACCTCTAACCAGCAATGCGGTGCGCGACAAGGTCGCCCATACAGCGCCTCATAAGGTGCCATACCGATACTCGCCTGGAAGCTATTGTTGTATGCAAACTCTGCATATGAAAGACAGTCATCCCAACTGTAACACCCCGGATTTTGGCCAATCTGGGATTTGACGTCCTTAGACAGTGGGTCAATTAAAACACCTGAAAAATCGTTCAGAACCCAATTCCATAGCCAAAGAAACCACTTAGGATAAATTTCTTTAGAAACTAAGCATAAGTTAGCTAGCGCAACGTTGGAGTGGCTGGGAAACAGTCCCTGATTACTTTAAATACGTTCTACAAGGCCCAAAGCGAGTGGAACCAATGGTGCTATAATGCTCTAAAACCTCGGACCAAACTCTAAGCGGGTTTGTTCTCTGGACCACTTTGAATCTTTGTATTGGATCTAGACCGCACGTCGAAAGTCCGATACCTCCTATCTTAGACCGTTAGAACCGTCTAGCTGGACTTGACACTCATTCCAAAAATCAAGTCAAACCGATGATCACAGGCTATTTCATTGAGCCCGGACCGAAGAGAGTGTGAATAGGGACATAGTTGGAATTTCAAATTCAAATCTGGCACACAAATTTGACGCATCAGTATTGAGCATTCTGACCGTCAGAATACAGCCAAATTACACCCTTGGATCAGGAAAAATATCTATTATATATCACGAGACTTATAGGCCTGATCTTGGTGCGGTGACCGTTAAACTGAAACTGGGCCGCCACGTGCGATCTGGGAACCCTACCGGCCTGAAATCTGGATGCGTGCTAGATCCAGTATGCACGAGCTTAAGTCCGACCGCATTTGGCCAGGGGACCTCCAGAAATGCCCTTTTGGACCGAAACGGCCCCGATTTGGTTAGGCACCAAGTAAACATTGTTCCCAAGCCTATTTTGGGCATGTTGTTGGCTATAAAAGGGGTTGAAACCCTCACTCCTCTCTCCCATCCGAATTTGAGAGAAGCCCTAGCTTGGGAGAGAGAAAAAGGTGGGAGATTGTGAGAGTGTGGGAGAGTTCTTCCTGCCACTTGTGCTACGTGTTGCACGTGCTTAAGCAACACTCCTCTACCGCTTTCTCGGCGATTCCACCACGATCCTAGGTAAGTAAAAACCCTAAATAGATGTTGATTTGAGTTTTCCTTGTTTCCATAGCGATGTAGCTTATGGATCTTATGTATTAGGCTCCTTACTCGCCGTAGACGAAGCATATACACTCCGCTTCAATTCCCGAGTCTACAAGACACTAGGTGCGGATATTAGACGCTTTGATTGACTGTTTTCAAAGCTTTCAATGTCGTTTAATAGTAGATTCTTGACGGCAACGCCGTTTGACATGTACAACATGCTCTCCGTTTCCTGTTTCGTAAATTAACGAAGAATATGAGATTTAGGGCATTTTAGTCATTTGTAGGAAGTACCGTTTACATTCATATTTTGCTGATGTGATTGACATGGTTTGTTGTCGCATTAGGAAGTTAGGAATGCGTGCATAATTAGTTTGGCGAAGAGATTCGCCTAGTTGCGCACTTTGGGTCGACATACTATATGTAGACTTAAGTGTGTAGTGTATGTGTTGTATAAATGCTTGTATTAGTATGTATTGAATTAAATGATGTTATTTGATAGTTTGTGATTGATTTTTCAATTATTATGCTGACCTAAATGATTTTCTACATGTTGACAAAATGCATGATTTCATTACATGCATGGAATGTATGTGCTTGAGGATTTGCTTAAGTTGAATATGCATGGGAAGTATGCCTTGAAGATTTGCTTAAGTTGAATGTTATAACATGTGCTAACATGCTCACATGATGTATTTCAATTCCAACACCTTTGTATAGTGTTAATGTAATTCCATAGATGTGTGGGACTTGACTTAGTCCAGGCAGTCGGTAACCGAGCGAATTCGTGGCTGACTGGTCATAGCCACGAACGACGCGTCGATGAATGTGATTCGTGTTGAGAGTTGGCGGCAGTGGTTAGGCCACGCGAAGTGTTTCACGCACTTCATGTCGTTCAATTCGAGATGCGATCGCACTAGTCGAGCCCGTCAAGTAACCCGACTGGCCGATGTTTGTTCACCTTGTATGTATCATAACTGCTTGAACCTAGGGTACTGAACTTACCATTGTAAACCCTGTTAACCATGGTACCTTGATCCATAAAGACTCATGAGCCGGGCATGGTGGTATGGGACACCGTGGTCGAGCTGTCGGCCTACGCTGGGGCCACAAACCTCCCCGTAGTGACCAGTGAGCACCTATGACTCGTGAGCAGATTATGGTGGTATGGGACACTATATTCTTGCTGTCGGCCTACACTGATAAGGTGATGGGGGAGCGGTGCAACGAGTGCGAGCAACAGCCCTGGCAGCCCTTTGTAGTGACCGCGAGCGTATTCTGAGTTCACGGGAGGCGACGACCCTTCCGTGCAGTAGAGTACAGTAGGCCTGTATTGATAAGGTGATGGGGGAGCGGAGCAACGAGTGCGTGCAACAGCCCTGGCAGCCCTTGCAGCGACCTACGAAATGTACATCGTACGAGATTACTAGGAGTGACGACCCTAGACAGGATCCGTGTTGGGATTGATACAAGGGAAGTACCTTAGTTTCCCAATCCTGCTGTTTGAATGGATTAATAACAACTTGGTAATCATATCACCATAGCATTGCATGTGCCTGGAAGATGTGGAGCACTCTAGGGAGTGTGGCATGCCGCGGTCGTAAGATGTTGCCGTATGAGGGTGATCGTCGGTGAGGGCATACATCACGTCATGTCATAATTGCATTAACAACAGTATTAGGATTGTTTGATTTATTGCTTTACTATTATCGCATGATTGATTTGAGAACATGTTAATCCTTGCTCTATTATTCCACTGAGTTAGCTACTCACTCCCACGTTACGGGACGGTGTTCCGGACACCCACCAGACCTTTTTGTGATTGCAGATGATGGCGCGGCCTGTGAGGCAGAGCCGGACTTGATGATGATGAGGAGGATCCCTCCTTTATGCGTGTTCTGATCGACGGGACTACAGGGAGGTTGATTAGATACTTTGACATTTGTCATTTTATATTTTTAGAGCACTCATGTATATTCTTTTGGTTACTTTTGAAGTATACATGTATGTATATAACCTGGTAACATGTTCACACTCTGGAGACATACAATGGTTTATATATGTTATACATACTATTACAGTCTTCCGCTTGCAAATTTAACTATCTCTGGAGTATGATATGCTGTTCTGGCTTAATCTCACTCATGTTTAATACATTATCACAGACAACATTCAATCATACATTTCTATGTTGCATAGATAACATTTTGGAACTCGGGAGTTGGGTTTTTGCTCGACCCCCCGATTTTCGGGATGTTACACCAACTGTCCTTGAAGTCCAATGCGCAAGCTCGCAACATGTCCTCCAGGATCTGGTTCACTCGCTCTGTCTGTCCGTCCGTCTGTGGGTGGAAGGCAGTACTGAACTTCAACTTCACACCCATAGCCTCCTGAATGCGAGTCCAGAAAATAGAAGTGAACCGCGTGTCTCTGTCCGACACGATCTCCAACGGAACTCCATGCAGACGCACAATCTCTCGGATGTACAATCTAGCCAGCTCGTCTGCAGAGTTCGTAACTCTGATCGGTAGGAAGTGCGCCGACTTCGTCAATTGGTCGACGATCACCAAAATGGAATCATGCCCCTTCCTCGTCTTCGGCAACCCAGAAATGAAGTCCATGGAAATGAAATCCCACTTCCACTCTGCAATCGGCATAGGCTGCAAAAGTCCAGGTGGTCGGCGATGCTCTGCCTTCACCTGCTGACAAGTGAGACAACGGGACACGAACTCAGCTATGTGGGTCTTCATACCTTCCCACCAATACGTCCTCTTCACGTCACGATACATCTTTGTACTGCCTGGATGCATCGCGAGTCTAGTAGAATGCGCAGCCTCGAGAATCTCTCGTCTCAAGTCAGGGACATCTGGGATGCATAGGCGGCCACGGTAACGTAAGCCCCCATCCATGCCAACTCGCCAGTCGGCGTCAGCATCATCACTGGCCGGCTCTCGAAGCTCAGTAAGATGCGCGTCGTCCCTCTACGCCTCGATGACTAGGTCATCGATCTGAGATCGCACCTGTACATGTGCGATGAACTCAAATGGTTCCTCTACGGTGAGTTTCTGCTCAAAGTCTCGCAAAAACTCAACCATATCCCACTCGGCAACCATCAGTGGAGCCGCAAACTCTATCGTCTTCTTGCTGCTCAACGCATCAGCCACAAGGTTCGCCTTCCCAGGATGGTAAGAGACTTCAAACTTGAAGTCCTTCAGCGTCTCCATCCATCGCCGCTGCCTCATATTCAAGTCTCGCTGCGTGAATATGTATTTGAGGCTCTTGTGGTCGCAAAAGAGCTCGAACTCTTCTCCATAGAGGTAATGTCTCCAGAGTCTCAGTGCGAATATAACGGCTGCCAACTCCAGGTCGTGTGTAGGGTAATTCTCCTCGTGCTTCCTTAATTGTCTCGAGGCATACGAAATTACCCTGTCCCTCTGCATAAGGACACAACCCAAACCAACGCTAGACGCGTCAGTGTATATAGTGTATCTAACCCCTTGCTCTGGCAATACTAGCACAGGGGCGGATGTAAGTCTGTCCTTCAGCTCCTGGAAAGCTGACTCCGCCTTATCATTCCAGGCGAACTTCACGTCCTTCCGTGTCAACTGAGATAAGGGTCTCGCGATCTTCGAGAAGTCCTGAATGAAGCGCCGATAGTAACCAGCGAGTCCCAAGAAACTCCTCACCTCAGTGACAGAACCAGGCTGCTCCCAGTCCTGCACCGCAGCTACCTTAGACAGGTCAACTGCCATGCCATCCTTGGACACCATGTGTCCCAGAAACTTCACCTCCTGCTTCCAGAAGTCGCACTTCTTATACTGTGCGAACAACTGATGCCGTCTGAGCGTATCAAGGACCAAACGCAAGTGCTCCTCATGCTCCTCTCGACTCCTAGAGTACACCAAAATGTCATCGATGAAGACAACGACGAATCGATAGAGGAAAGGCCGAAATACCCGGTTCATCAGATCCATGAACACGGCCGGTGCGTTCGTGAGACCGAACGACATCACGAGGAACTCGTAGTGGCCAAAACTGGTCCTGAATGCTGTCTTCTACACGTCCTCGTCCCTGACGCGCAGCTGATGATAACCTGACTGAAGATCAATCTTCGAGAAGTACTGCGCTCCTCTCAACTGATCAAATAAGTCATCGATCCTGGGCAAAGGGTACTTGTTCTTCACCGTGAGCTGGTTCAGCCTGCGATAATCAATACACAATCGCATCGAGCCATCCTTCTTCTTCACGAACAAGACCGGTGCTCCCCAAGGAGACACGCTAGGCCGTATAAAGCCAAGCTCTAGCAGACCATCAATCTGCATCCTCAACTCCTCCATCTCACATGGTGCCATGCGATACGTCGGCAGTGAGACGGGTGTAGAACCAGGAACCAGATCGATAGTGAAATCGATCTCACGTCGGGGCGGCAAGCCAGGGATCTTCCTGAACAGATCCCTGAACTCAGAAACAACTGGCGTCTGCTCAAGTACCTGGGCACCAGCGTCGCGCAATAGAGTGGCGTAGCTAAGAATGCGGAAAGGAAGATTTACCCGCACTGGAAATGTGAAGGATGCACCCTCAGGCTCGTACGATGTGACTATAAGAGTCTCGCTGTCAATCTCGGCTCTCGCTGCAGTCAACCAATCCATGCCAAGAATGACGTCGAGATAAACGAGCGAGGGATCGACGACCAGATCAAGAGTCATCGTCCTGCCTCCCAGATCAACCAAACAACCCTCACACATCTGGGTGACATCCGAATAATCTCCATGAGCTGCAAAGACTCGCACGCTATCCATAGTGATAGTCTGTAACCCAAGACGTCTGACTACGGCACGCGATATCAAAGAAATCGTGGAACCAGTGTCCACCATGACAAGAACGGGAGTACCTCCGATATGGGCCGTGACCTCGAAGGCTGAATGCTGGAAAGTCGGCGTCGCAGCTGCCTCAGCGGTCAATGCATGAACTCGAGCCTGCTGTGGCCGGTTCGGCCGCTGTGTCAAGGGCCGTGGAGGCTGTCGAATCTACGATACCGTAGGTCTGAAAGAAGGATGCGCAGGAGCTGACCGTATAGGCGGTGCTGATATCGCCTGTGGACGTACACGATCAATCTTCTGCGGCGGCGAGAACCCACTGTCCCGCATCCTCGAAAAGCAGCTCTGCGCCAAGTGGCCCTTCCTCTCACAGTATGTACAAGTCAAATCAGGGCGCCGAAACGGTGGTACAGGCGCCGTGGTCCTAGTAGGAGGATCAATGCGAGGCCTCTTGCCCGCGAAGGGCCTGTCTAGCAAATCCGGTCGTGGCCTAGAAGCAGCCGGGCCTCGAGATCGCGCAAGTCGATCCACGTCCTGCTCTGCCCGCATGGACATGTGAACCAACTCCGCATAGGAGGGAAAACTAACACAGCACATCTTCGACCAAATATCCGGTCGCAAGCCCTCCAAAAAGCGCCGTATGCGCATCTGCTCATCAGCTAGGATCGTCGGGACGTACCTGCCCAACTCTGTGAACCGATGCTCATACTCGGTAACTGTCATCGCTGCCTGTCTGAGACGGAGAAACTCATTCTCCCTGTCGTGCCTGTAGGTCTGGGGATAATACTTCTCATGGAATCGGAACTCAAATGCTGCCCACGTCCATACAAAATCTGCGGCAACAGTACGCAGTACACTATCCCACCACATACTGGCCTCTCTCTCAAACAGGAAGGTAGCCAGCTCTACCTGCTCAGCCTCGGTGCAGTGCAACATCCGTAGAATCTTCGACACTCGGTCGAGCCAGTACTCAGCCTCCTCGGGTCTGTGAGAACCCGTGAAAGTAGGAGGCCGCAAGCGCTGAAATCGCTCCAAAAGGCCCCGTGTGTCGGCAGGATTCCCCGCAGGGAAAGCAGGCGGCACAGGATGGGCCATGCCCTCATCCTGGGCGTAAGTATAGGCATCCTCAGCTGGATGCGCAGGTGGTGCAGGTGGAGTAGATGTAGTCGCACCCCCACCCTGGGCTAGTGTCCCCACTATGGTGGTCAGAAGCTGTTGCTACTGTAGCATCATAGCCATCATCTGCTCGAATCTGTCAGGGGGTGGAGCAGGCTGTGGCGGATGCGGTGTGGAAGTAGATGCGCGATGTGGCTCTCTAACAGATGGTGTAAATGGCGGTGGTCCATCTGTAGGACCAACAGCAGGCTGAGACGACCGAACCGCCTCAGGAATCGGGCCCACAGCAGGGTCCGGACGAGTGCCAGACTGAGAGGGAGTCTGATCCATATGCTCTGACAATGCAAGCCGAACCGTGCTCCGCGTAGTCTTAGGTGGCATTCCCTATATTCAAAATAGGGTGCAACCTTGTCAGTCTCAATTGCACAATTACACCGCAATCATTCACTTAAAGAGTCAAAGGCATTCCATGCATTTCAATTAATCAAAATTGTCACAATACAAGGGATATATCCTTACAAGCATCATGACTAGAATTACATAGAAATTAAGACAGTTAAGCAACAGCAACATAAGCAAAGCACTAGCCCTAACAGGCTTACACACATAAAACAGGAAATGACTAACTACTGATAATAACATCAAAGATCGCATCGCTAGTCGGAGTCTGGTGATGGAGGAGGAGCACCCTTATCCTGTAAGCAACACAGGATTGCCTTCAAGGTGCGAGTCACCTTGCCAAATTTCTTCTTTGTAACGGCCTTGACATCAGCGACTTCTGCGCGAAGTTCTTGGACTTCCCTACGCAAAGCGGTCTGACTCTCCTCCATCCGAGCAATGCGATCGTCGATAGTAGTCTGCGCAGAAGGAGGAGGGCTCTCATCAGTATCCTGAGCCTCCTCTTCTGCTTCTTCCTGAACCTCTGCTCTAGGTTCTTCTTCGCTTTGATCTTCCTCATCATCAAAGTCATCCTCACTATCCCTTTCAAGTTGATTTTCATGGTATTGTGACCCAATCTTCATCTTGACCATTGTCGACTCATCGATGGTGTGAATCGATACCGGCAATTCGGGCCCAAGTCTATAGGCAAACTCAAGCGCAATCTTGCAAATAAGTCGGCCAAAGGGAAGCGATTCGGATGTTCTTCTTGACCTGGCTATGAGAACTATCTGCCGTAAGATGAAAGTGGCCATACATACGTTCTCTCCCTAGGCCACCAGAAATAAGAAATCGACCATAAGACGTGTACATTCAATGCGGTTCGTCGACTTGGGATAAACATTGAACGTGCAGATATGGTGCAGCAGGCGCAAATCCTCAGACATATACGTCGCCTTGAGTCTATTATTAGGCTGCCATGGAACCAACTTACCGCACAGAAACCTGGTGCGGCGATCTCGTTCACGTCTAGTCTTCAAATTCTTCTCACTAGGATGCACATCACCTAGAGGCACGTTGAGAAGTCGCGCAATCAACCGAACGTCGATCGTAGCCATCCGATCTCTACCAAAAAGGATTTTGAACTGCAAAGGCTCCAAGGTAGGATTCTGGATGCTAGCATAGAAGGCACGAACGATGCTCACATTAGCACGAGCGCGAGCTTCAAAAATCGGACCCCAATGCGCAGCTTCGATGCGTTCGAACAATAGATACTAGCCGAACAATCGTCCATCTACGTCCGCCTCAAATAACACTTTGCGATCAGTGCATTGACCATGAGGCATCTCCGAAAGAATTGTTCGTCCAAGGTGTGCATGGGGATCCAAATCCCGCTTTGTACGGCACTCCAGGACTGCAGCTAGACCTGCGACGGTGCTTGAACTTGCGGCACCA
Source organism: Magnolia kwangsiensis (assembly GCA_037074715.1). Lineage (NCBI taxonomy): Eukaryota > Viridiplantae > Streptophyta > Magnoliopsida > Magnoliales > Magnoliaceae > Magnolia > Magnolia kwangsiensis. The sequence goes on from CM073579.1 coordinate 60,264,439, forward strand.
CCCCGCGGCCTTCTCGATCGAGCAGGGCGGCTCGGCCCAGCCTCGTCTGTTGCGGTTTTCCTCTTACCCATCAAAGATATGATGGATGAGAGTGACAAAAAGCCCAAAATGGCTTCCACGAAAGCCATGGAAAATGGTAAAAATGCGAAGAAGCGGCTGCCCAATCTGAGAAAAGGAAATCTAGGCGTCGTAGAGGGATGCTTCAAGCTTCTTAAGGCTATAGTTTCAAGGAGAAATACAAACAAAAAGATAGAATGGAGCACCTCACGATTTCAGCTCTATTTGGGAGATTTTGGAGCTCCAAATGGTGAGATCTTCAAGAAGAGGGGCTGTCAACACCCAATAAGTGATGGGTGGTGGTCGGTTTTGGCCAAGGAGGGACCTAGAAGTGCTTTGGGACGCCGGAGTTTGGAGATGGTTACTGAAAATCGAAAATAGGGCTATGGAGAGGGCTGTTTGTGAAGGAGGGGTATGATTTGGGGGTTTTCGTGAGATGGGAGTTACATAGGGATGATGCACGTGCCATTTAAGGGCGTGCGCCCGAAAAACAGCTCCAATGGACACCACCGGTCGGCGATGCATCGCCTGACCGGCGATGGCATCGCCGGCCAACTTCCAAGTTGGCCGGTGGGACCCCATGGGTCTGGTCTCCCATGGTCCAAAGGTTCCAAAAAGGTATGTCCCACCCCCTAGTTCATAGTATTTTGGTCTGTATGAGCCCAAACATGTGTTTGGAGCTTTCTGGGTCCACATCGCAATCCCGAATACCAAACCATATGATGCAGCATATGAATTTGGGGTATAAGGAGCTAGTACATCTATCTAGACCCTTAGTTACTAAAGAAAGTGAAGTTAGAATGGCCTTATGGCCATTTTTCATGAAATTTTACTATTCACTGTAAAATTTTGTGAAAGTACTAATTTTTATTATTTTCACATTAGGTTTGATGCCTAACATGAAATGGATAAGAAAGAACTAAAGGTCGGAGTGTTTAGAGGAGGAATTTTGAGAATTTTTGGCAAAACGGGGTTTTTAAGCCCTGGCGATTGATTACAGGAGTCGTGGTCATCCCACGGCCCAAGGATTCACTTTTGTGGTTCAAAACCGCTCATAGGACGTCCCCACCAGACTTCCTCAGCTTAGAAGTGATTCGGGTTGCTTTACGCGACCCGAGATACGTTACAGACACGATCTTGCGATCGATCCTAATAGACTTCGCCTATCGGCGAATCTGCGATCCTAGAAGTGTTTCTAGACCCTTCTCGCACCCACCTAAGTCAAAGGAAGCGACAGCGTACGTCGCAAGACCATAACCCAGGCCCAGTATACTCTCATTCATGCTCTGATACCAACTTGTAACACCCTGAAAATCGGGGGTCGTGTATAAACTCAACTCCCGAGTTCCAGACCGTCACTTATGCAACAAAAATGGTTATGATTCAATGTTGTCTGATTTAAAGCATTCACATGAGTAAAAGTATACCAAAACTGCAATTCATACTTCAGATCCAGTGATAAAAGCAAGCGGAAGACTAAACAATATATATATCACTGTATGGAAAAACAAAGTAAATCTCATCTGTGTCCGAAGTATGACTACATCTTTGAGTCTCATATACATGTACATAAACAAAAGAATAATGTTCAAAATGGTCCCACTGAAGTCCCCTCGATCCAGGTCGCCTACGGGAAGCCGTCATGATACAGCATATACGAGAACTCATCCTGGTCCTCGTCGATCTCTGGCTCCACCTCCTGGATCTCGTCCTCACCTGCATCTACAACAGGGTCTGGTGGGTGTTGCAAACACCATCCCGTAACGTGGGAATGAGTGATCAACTCAGTGGAATCATAGAGCAAAGATTAGCATGTTCACAATTCAATCACGCGATAATAGTAAAGCAGTAAATCAGACAATCCTAATACTGTTGTTAATGCAAGATGATATGACGTGATGTATGCCCTCACCGACGATCACCCTCATGCGGCAACATCTTACGACCGCGGCATGCCACACTCCCTAGAGTGCTCCACATCTTCCAGGCACATGCAATGCTATGGTGATATGATTTCCAAGTTGTTATTAGTCCATTCAAACAGCAGGATTGGGAAACTAAGGTACTTTCCTTGTATCAATCCCAACACGGATCCTGTCTAGGGTCGTCACTCCTAGTAATCTCATACGATGTGTATTTCGTAGGTCACTGTAAGGGCTGCCAGGGCTGTTGCTCGCACTCGTTGCACCGCTCCCCCATCACCTTATCAATACAGGCCTACCGTACTCTACTGCAACGGAAGGGTCGTCGCCTCCCGTGGACTCAGAATACGCTCGCGGTCACTACAAAGGGCTCGTCGCCTGATCAGTGTAGGCCGACAGCTAGAATATAGTGTCCCATACCACCATAATCTGCTCACGAGTCAAGGTGCTCACTGGTCACTACGGGGAGGTTTGTGGCCCCAGCGTAGGCCGACAGCTCGACCACGGTGTCCCATACCACCATGCCCGGCTCATGAGTCTTAGTGGATCAAGGTACCATGGTTAACCGGGTTTACAATGGTAAGTTCAGTACCCTAGGTTCAAGCAGTTATGACACATACAAGGTGAACATACATCGGCCAGTCGGGTTACTTGACGGGCTCGACTAGCGCGATCGCATCTCAAGTCGAACGACATGAAGTGCGTAAAACACTTCGCGTGGCCTAACCACTGCCGCCAACTTTAAACACGAATCACGTTCATCAACGCGTCGTTCGTGGCTATGACCAGTCAGCCACGAATTCGCTCGGTTACCGACTGCCTGGACTAAGTCAAGTCCCACACATCTATGGAATCACATTAGTAACATATGCAAAGGTATTGTAATTGAAATATGATCATGTGAGCATGTTAACACATGTTATAATATTCAACTTAAGCAAATCTTCAAGGCATACTTTCTATGCATGTAATGCAATCATTCATAAGGTCAACATGTAGGAAATCATTTAGGTCAGCATAGTAATCAAGAAATCAATCTCAAACTACTACATAACATCATTTAATTCAATACATACTAATACAAGCATTTATACAAACACATACACTACACACTTAAGTCTACATATAGTATGTCAACCCAAAGTGCGCAACTAGGCGAATCTCTTCGCCAAACTAATTATGCAAGCATTCCTAACTCCCTAATGCGGCAACAAATCATGTCAATCACGTCAGTAAAATATGCATGTAGACCGTACTTCTTACAAATGACTAAAATGCCCTAAATCTCATATTCTTCGTTAATTTACGAAACAGGAAACGGAGAGCATGTTGTACATGTCAAACGACGATGCCGTCGATAATCTACTATTAAACGACATTGAAAGCGTTGTAAACCGTCAATCAAAGCGTCTAAAATCCTCACCTAGTCTCTTACGGTTGCGGGATTTTGAACGGAGCGTGTACGCTTCGTCTACGGCGATAGGAGGACCTGATTGATGGAATACGTTAGCTAACATGCCATGAATCTAAGTAAACCCTAAATCAGCAAGTTCTAGGGTTATTTTATACCTGAAAAAGGGGAGAAATCACCAGCCAGGTGATTGGGAAGAAGTGCTGAAGCACTAGCAGTCGGCGGCTCGGAAGCGGGAAAAATCCCTTCCAATCTCTCTCTCAAACTCTCTCTCCTTTTCTCCTAGGGTTTGCTAATTTCGGATGGGAGAGGGAAATGAGGGTTTCAACTCCTTTTATAAGCTTAAAAACGCTGAAAATAGGCTCCGGGACGAAGTTTACTTGGTGCCTATCCATTTCGGGGCTGTTTCGGTCCAAAAACTGCTTTCTGGTGGTCCCCTGGTCGATTGCGATCCGACTTAAGCTCATGTGTACCAGATGTAACTCGTATTAAGTTTTCAGTCTGGCAGGGTTCGCAGATCGCACGTGGCGGACCAGTCTCAGTTCAGCGATCACCGCACGTAGATCAGAGCTGAAAGTCTCATGATAATAAATAGAAATTTTTCCTGATCCGAGGGTGTAATCTGGATGAATTCTGACGGTCAGAACGCTTAATACTGACGCGTCAAGTCGTGTGCCAGATTTGAATTTGAAATTCCAAATCCGTCCCTATTCGCGGTCGCTTCAGTCCGGGTTCAACGAAATAGTCTGTGATTATCGGTTTGACTTGATTTTCGAGATGATTGTCAAGTCCAGCTGGGCGGTTCTAACGGTCTAAGATAGGAGGTATCGGACCTTCGACGCACGGTCTAATCCAATACAAAATTTCAATGTGGTCCAGAGAACAAACCCGCTTAGAGTTTGATCCGAGGTTATAGAGTATTGTAGAGTTGTTTGTTCTACTCGATTTGGGTCTTGCAGAACGTATTTAAAGTGATCAGGGACTATTTCCCAGCTACTCTAGCGTTGCGCTAACTAACTTACGCTTAATTTCCATGGAAATTATTTCTACGCGATTTCGGGTCGAGTTGGTACTCGAGCCCAAGTACGGATTTTTCACGGGCGTTACAACATGTGCTTGGGGCTATACTCTAGTCCAGGAAGTCGGTAACAGTTTAGAATTCATGGTTGGATTCTATTCGCCACGAAGGATATGTATGACGAACCCGAGTCGTACTAGAGTCGTCGGCAGTAGTCAGGCCACACGAAGTGCTTGTGCACTTCATGTCGGTCGATTCAACATGCGATCGTGCTAGTCGGACTCACCAAGTAACCCGACTGACCATTGTATGGTCACCTTGTATTTATCATAACTGCTTGAACCTAGGGTACCGAACTTACCATTTGAAAATTCTATTAACCATGGTACCTTGATCCATAAAGACTCATGAGCCGGGCATGGTGGTATGGGATACCGTGGTCGAGCTGTCGGCTTACGCTGGGGCCACAAACCTCCCCGTAGTGACCAGTGAGCACCCTACTCTGAGCAGATTATGGTGGTATGAAACACTATATTCTTGCTGTCGGCCTATACTGATTGGTGACGAGCCTTTGTAGTGACCTTGAGTTTATCCTGACACCGCATGGGGGCGACGAGTCCTGATGCAGTCTTAAGGATATAAATAGGCCTGTATTGATAAGGTGATGGGGGAGAGGATCAAAGAGTGCGTGCAACAGCCCTGACAACCCTTGTAGTGACGTATAAATATAACATCGTATGAGATTACTAGGAGTGACGACCCTAGACAGGATCTGTGTTGGGATTGATATAAGGAAGGTACCCTAGTTTCCCAATCCTGCTGTATGAAAAGGACTAATAACAACTTGGTAATCATTATCCATATCGCATTGCATGTGCCTGGAAGATGTGGAGCACTGCGGGAAGAAAGCATGCCGCGGTCGTAAGATGGTGCCATATGAGGGAGTATGTCGGTGAGGGCATCCATCATGTCATTTCATGCATGCATTAACAACAGTATCTAGGAATGTTTGATTGTTTGCCTTACTATTAACGCGTGATTGATTTGATAACATGCTAATCATTACTCTATTATTCCACTGAGTTGATCACTCACTCCCACATTACGGGATGGTGTTTTCGGACGCCCACCAGACCCGGTTGTAGTTGCAGATGATGGCGTTGCTTGTGAAGCGGAGCCGGACTTGTATGATGATGAGGAGGACTTCTCCTCAGTGTTCTGATCGACGGGATTACAGGGAGGTTGATTAGATGCCTTGACACTTGTCATTTTATATTTTTGGAGCACTCATGTATATTCTTTCTTTCCATTTTTGGAGTATACATGTATTTAATTAACCTGGTAACATGTTCACACTCTGGAGACTTACAATCAATTATATATTTTATGTATTTATCACAGTCTTCCTCTTGCTGATTTAACTGTCTCTGGAGTGAGATATGCTGTTTTGGCTTAGTCTCAATCTTGTTTAATGCCATTCTACAGACAACATGCATTTATCATTATCTATGTTGCATAAGTGACGTTCTGGAACTTGGGAGTTGGGTTTGTACCCGACCCCTGATTTTCGGGATGTTACACGAAATAATCGATATTTGAATTCAGATTGAATCGGACAGTCATCGATATATCGAATATTATAGTAGTTTTCTTTAAAAAAATCGGGGCGCCGTAAAACTTCCTGTCGATATTATCGATCCACTTTCGATGGGATTGATATTCGAATATCGATATTATCGATTTGAGATTCTGATATATCGATAAATCATCCAGATAAATGTTTGATTGTTGAACATTTTTTATCCTCACTCGATTGTATTGATTGAGATGCCAAGGACATCGACAGAGCAGGTCGATCATATCGAAATGTGAATCGATACAATCGACAGGGTAAGAAAACTTGAAGATTTTTCTGTTTGGTCAAAAGTTTTCTTACAATAAAACCCTAAGGTGTTCTACTTAGTTTTAAGGGTTTTAATCACCTGGTGTTTTGGAACATGGGATGTGAGGCTATGATTTACCTATGGCGAGCTTCCACACATCTAGTTGAGGTAGACACTTGAATTGATCTTCCTGTTAGGCGTTGTTGTTCGACTGACTCAACTTACACTGTAAATGACAAACCAGGGCACTAGTAGGTGCACTTTCATGAATAAGGGAGTTAAAGCTATGAAAGATGCAATTGTAGCTCTGTTTGCAGAAAGGCATTCTATCTGATTAAACACTATGAAGACAAAGTACTTTCATCGACGCATTATCCTCCCTATTGAATCACTCGCTCGATGCTTCTGAATGGGGGCATTCAATGTTCCGTTCGAGCGCAATCATTCAGCCTTTTGTTCAAACGTGATCATTTAGCCTTTTGTTCGAGTGTGATCATTCAATCTTCTTATCAACTGTGATCATTCAGTCTTTCATGTAAGACTGATCATCCAATCATCCTTCAGTTGTAGTTTACTTGTTTCTTCGGTCAGAAGAAGATTGATCCTCCATTTGATTTCAAAAATCAATAAAAGAAGGATCAAGTGGGCATCTGTTAAGGCATAAAAATATTCCAATCTCATTGCATTAGTATGGGAATTCCATTATGTAGATCCTTTCCAGGGTTGTATGCCTATAACAGTATAGAAGCCTTGCTCCATGATTAAAAGAGGTTATACGCTCCATATTCTGATATGGAAGAATGGACAGGTGTCATCTAATATGGAAGAATGGATGGGTCTTATCTGATATGGAAGAATGGATGGGTGTCATCTGATATGGAAGAATGGATGAGTGTCATCTGATATGGAAGAATGGATGGGCATCATCTGTTTTGGAGGAGTGCATGGGCGTCGTCTGGTATAGGGGAGTGCATGGGCATCATTTAGTAGGAAAAAAGAGGAATGTACATTACCTTGTATTAAGGAAGAAGTGGTTGATCACCACTATTTAAGGATGATGTGGGTGAACACCACTATTTAAGGAAGAAGGTTAGGTATTGTATTAAGGAAGAAGTAGTGGTAATCACCACTATGTAAGGAGTGAGGAGCCTAGCAAGCCTATAAATCCCCCTCCCCATGCCTCATTTGAGGGGGTTGGAAGTGAGAATAGAAGAGAGGGTGGAAGGAAGTTGCAGGTTCCATGTTTAAAGAAGGCTTTGCCTGATTGCGTGCAACCTTAAGAGGGAAAGAGGGTTTTGCGCAATTGCGCGCAATTGTCTTGAGGCATGGCTCTTTGCACCATTCTCTAAGGAGGCTTCTCTAAGGAAGTTTGTCTTATGACAAGTATCTTTGCGCCACTTCATGTGGGCCTTGTCCTGAAGAAACCCTTTAAGCGATTGCGCACAACCACTCCTGAAGAAACCCTTTACGTGATTGCGCGCAATCACTCCTAAAAGAAATTCCTTTGTGCCACTTGATATGGAAGCATATCTCAATACATGCTTGGTGCGCCACTTGATATGGAATCATGTCCTAAGAGATGGCTTGGTGCGCCACTTTGAGAGGAGTTCTTGTCTTAATACATGCTTGGTGTGCCACTTAATATGGAAGCATGTCCTAATGGAAAGCTTATGCACCACTTCTTGTGGATTCATGTCCTAATGGAAAGCTTGTGCGCCACTTTTTGTGGATTCATTTCCTAATGGAAAGCTCTTACACCACTTTGAGTGAAAACATGTCCTGAGGTAAAGCTCTTGTGCCATTTGATGTGGAACTATGTCTTGAAGCAGGCCTCTTATGCCCTTTGATGTGGAAGATTGTCCTAATGCATGGCTTCTGCACCACTTTGTATGGAAGATTGTTCTAATCCATGGCTTTTGCACCATTTCCATGCTCTCTTGTCTTAATGTAAGCATTGTGTGCCATTTTTATGAGACCCCGTCCATTCCGTACCATTTTCTTTGCTTATGTGCACATTGATCGATGTCCTTACCCAAACCTAGACTAGTCGTGCATAGTGCACACTCGATTGACTAGAACCTAAGGCTTCGAAATCGATTTCATATCGACTGCCCCATCGCCACGATAGTATAGGTACCACCCGTGTATCTGTACAACACTCCATTAGTGAGATACACCGTGAAGAATCGTTAGTATATCATGTGCACCTGGTGCCATATACTCCATTCCACACATGTGAACAACACATGTCATGCATACATGCACATTCCACATATGGGTGAGAGAATCTCTACCCATGTGTGTGATGTCACCCTCCCATGCCATCCCTCTCTCATGTGCTCCCCAAAGTCAACTTCTCTCCATATCATACCCTATACATGACATCATCACACCATGCCATCCCATGCCCCTTTAATCAACCATTAATTCTTAATCATGTACAATTTCCCATAATCCTAGCCTAAGCTAATATTAATCATATTAACCTAACCTAACCACATTTTTATTCATTTCTCTACAAATAGTTCTCCATCCCTTAGCATTTTCACCATTTTCTATAATAAGAGGAGAGAGAGAGAGAGAGAGAGAGAGAGAGAGAGAGAGAGAGAGAGAGAGAGAGAGAGAGAGAGAGAGAGGAGTGATCTTAGTGGGTCATCAACTCCAATCATATCCTTTCCATCCATCTAGTCCATCAAGGTGAGTACACCCCCTCCACTCTTATGGTTTGTTTTCTTTTTTATTATTTGGATGATTAATAGTGGTAATGATTTGATGATAATGATGTAATCAATGGTGTGGATGCATAGGAGAATACATATAAAAAGATGATTAATAGTGGTAATGATATGATGATAATGATGTGATTATTGGTGTGGATGTATAGGAGAAAATATACCAAAAACTAACAGCAACAGTTCTGGACGCTATTGCTACCAGCATCCAGAGGACACTACAGCAAGCAGCGTCCTGCTGCTTGGAATGGGTAGGGATAGTGGGCCCCACCATGATGCATGTCGACCATCTACACCGTGCATTTGATGGGTCCCCTTTAATAATGGGTCACCCCCAAAAATCAACTGTATAAGAAACTCAGGTGGCCCGCACTATAAAAGAAATAATAATATATGAAGCTGGATGAATCAGCAAGATTTATAGGTCTGATCATGAGGTATGTCTTACATCCAAACCATCCAACCATTTGGCGAGCTCATCTTAAGGTTTGAGAAGAAAAATAAGACAGATTTAACTATCAAGTAGTCCACACTACAAAAAGCAGTGAGGGATTGAACATTTGCCATTAAAACTTTTTTGAGTCATAGAAGTTTTGGACTAATATGAAATTTATTTTTCCTCTTAATTCAGGTCTTCATGACCTTATGAACAATTGGATGGAAAATAAACGTTATGGTGGGCCCTATGAATTGTTTAACGGTGAAATCATTATCTCCACTGCTATTTGTGGTATGGTCCAGATAATCTTTAGATATGATTTATTTTTATTTTTTTTGGATAATGCTCTAAATGATCTCTAAAAATAGATGAACGGTCTAGATATAATAAATACATCACTTTGGGACCCATGTAACTTTGATCTCCCTGAGCCCTCAACTAAGTGAGACACACATAATGGATGGGCTAGATTCATGAACCACATCTCTATGGGCCTAACAAATGATTATGAATATTTAATGGAGGATAACCCTCTCAACTTGTGTGTAGTATGGCCCACTTTGATGTAGGTGCTATGCCACTTAATCCACCATGGCTATGACATGATGTATATTTAAGATCCTCACCATTTATCTATTTTATCAACCCTTTTGATGGTATGTTACCAAGAATCTGCCCATCCAATTATTAGATAGCCGTACGTTCTAAAATAATGCAAATTGAACTCTCATCACTGAAAATTTGTTATGGGCCATCCTGATGATGTATTAGATATTCAACCCATCCAGCCCATGTGCTGGGTCCCCTTTAGGCTATTGTCCTAAAGATCAGTCAATCCAACCTGAAATGGACCATATAATACAAGGCTGTGAGAATGAATGCCTAACCATTGAATCCAACCTAAAACCACCATGGTGTATCTATTTAATCCATGTGGACCATCCACTCCCTCATATCACTTTAGGATCTAGACTAAAATCAAAGCAGACCTAAGTCTTAAGTGGGTTACACATAACTTAACCTTGTGGGAAAGCCCTATGAGCTCCACCGCATAGAACCTATTGTAAATTTCATTGACGTGTGGGCCTAAGAATGTTAAGTCCTATTTTGAGTGAATGTCATGTGGGCCCATCAATGATAGCCTTTGTTGGGCCAACCATTGCCCCTCTTTGGCAAGAGTTTGTGATCTCCATGTGTTGAATGTATGCTATCTTGAATCATGTGAAATTATGTTGTGTGTATAGCCCTTCACTACTTGGCATGTGATATAGGTTGTATTGTGTTGCTGCCCTAGATTACCTAATTATATAATGAGTGCACAACCCTTCACCACTTGGCACTTTGGTTAGAGTATGGCCCTAAGTAATAGGATCATATGACATGTGTTTAAACCCATAACATGTTCAATTATAACAAATATGTAGACTCTAAGGGTGTGAGGATGTGATATACGTGTTTGACCCCTTAATCATGTGGGCATGTGACGTATGTATGACCACCTAATCATATGGAATTGTGGAATATATGTAGTCATCTAACCGTATGATTGTGAAATGCACACATGACCAACCAACTACATTAAGTCAGGTGGCATTGGTGACCACTCAATGATATTGTCACGTGCTTATGGGCATAGCCATGGTCACCTAAATCATGAACAATTGGGTTGTACATGCATATTTTCTTAGTCATAAGAATTATGATATAGGTTGGATTATACAACTTGATAATGGAGTGTCCCTCAATTCGGTGTCATAAGACATAAATATAACCCTTACATTATGCTCATAGGTGAGGCAGATGCGGGGACCACTAAACTATGTTTGATGTGATGGAAGCTAGTTCTTGGCCTTTTGATCATGTAACACCGAATCTGAGTCATGCTCTATATGAAGTACTGGGCGGTCATAGTTTAAGAGTTAGTATAATGTAGTGTAACCGAGTATGGTGAGTATGCTTGTGATTGTGCCTTGGATGCTTTGAGATGCGGTCACTAGACCATGATACTAATTATATGTCCACTCAACTAAGTGAAATTATGGCATCGACAACCTAACCATGTGGGATCTTAATAAAGTCATTGCCCATAGATGTATGAGTTATGGTGTAGTAAAAATAAGTAACCATATGACCTTAAATCCTTTATTATAATAAGTAGAGTGACATTTGTGTGGCCACTCAACCATATGGACTTCTGATAATGGAGTGGCCATAAGACCATGTGGGCATATGAGAATTGTGTGATTACTTAGACTCGTGGACTATGCTGATGGTGTAACCTCTTAGGTATGTGAACTTAGGACATGTGTCAGATTGATTATGGATCTTTCCTTGATGTAAGTATTGAATATTTCATCATTTAGGCTAGCTAATTCTAGAACATGATTTCAAAATGACATAGATCTAATTCCTAAATATGTCAGACGATATGAAATAGTGTTAATTAAACATATAGATTTTGAACACTTGTGAACCCACTCAATGTACGTATTTTATCCGCACTATTTAATTATTTTTCCAACCAAACAGTTGATCATGGAGCCCGCTGACGTATGTCTTGTGCATTTGAACTATTCTTCCTTATACTACCTTAATGTATGTGAATTACCTATACTATCTACTTTTTGGGACCCACCGTAATATTTGTGTGTGGACCCATTTGCTTGCAAGATCACTTGGAAGTAGAACTCACTATGTTGTGTGAGACCAACCCACATCATCCAACCGTGACTAACTCTTATGTGTATATTATATACCAAGTTGTTCAACTTAGGGCTCACTATATCATATGAGGTTTACCTATACCTTCCAAACCATTGTAAAACTACTATGATATTTATTTACAAATCCGCCCTACTAACTGCCCACTTGAAAATGAAGCCCTCTACATAATATGAGTTTCACCAGCACCATCCATCCTGTGGCTCATTTACTATATGGTATATTTATTTCATCTCATAGCCACTTGGTACATGTACTTTGCGTCACCACCACTCATTAACCATAAGGCCCAGTTAGGGTATAACCATGTGGTCCCAATAGAAGATAATCATGTCGGGCCAAAGCCGCTAATGGAATATCTATCTTACAAAGGATAAGGTGTAATTCTGAATACAATTAATGCTCGTGATTATGATAGCTATGGATGATATTGGTGATGCTAGTAATTATTGTTAATAGAAGTATGTGATTTAATATCTTGATTAATGTTGTTCCACTTCCTAGCATACTAAATTCATCTACTTAACCATATTGATATTGATCATATCATGCACCATGGAATGAGGTATGTGCAAGTGTACTTCAATACATTTGTTCATGTGTAAGATATGTCCTCTTCAGTTTAGTCACATGACCATGGATTGATATAGTTGATAGTGGCACATGATGATTATATGTCATTTTTGGCTTAAAGGTTAAGCAGACCCTAAACTCATGGAATTATATGCATACCACATGCCCTTGAACGTATGCCTTATCATAATTACTTGAATTCATGCATAATCATGACATACATGATGATCGAAATATCACAGTCGTGCCATATAACATGAGTTGGATCTTGACGATGAGATGTACATCTATGATGATGACTTTAGTTATTCCTGAAAATGAGAATGGGACACCGAAAGTGTGGAAATAATAGGGGATGATGTGCCCCTTAGGTTGAAAGTCCCTAAACCCCGATGCTAGCTAGGGATACCTTACCGTTGGGCTGAGTGGATACATGGGTCATGGATTTGACTCCCACTGACGAGGTCAGGTTGAGAAGAGGTGGGTCCAACTTGCTTAAGGGATGAGGTGCAAACAGGGACTGGTCTGACCCGCCATCGAGGAGAAGCGTAAACGAGGTCCGCTAGTAGTATACAAAATGGAGGTTGTAACCCATTGGTGGGTAGCGAGGTTGATTGCTGGTGTCTGGTGCATGGGTGTCGACCACGGTATTTTCCTGAGATATACGATTATGATATGGCATGACAATATGATGATGATGATGTAATTACGGATGCGCATAATACGGTTATGGCTGTGGTATAAGAGAAATGAAAATATGACTTGGTGATGATGGTAGCATTGACTTGGAGTATTACTATGATGCATGCATTGGCATTGTCATCATACCTTACATACTACACGCCTTTCACCATATATGATTCCTTCACGGCATATTTAACTTGCTTGCATATAGGACACATTGCACACATGTGTGTACTCACTAGGCTTTTTGCCTAAGATTCTTATTTTCCATTTTTTTTTCAAGGTAGGAGTAGCTTGGAAGACTTAGCTTTCTCGATGCATTGTATCTATTTTTCGATTTGACAATGTTGATGTTGTGTACCTTTTGGAAAGCATTGCACTTACTACCACCAGGATTTATAATGGAGAGTGTTGCTTAGTATTTTGATTATGGATCTTCATGCTTAGGTATTATCTTTTATATATATATATATAATCTCAGTCAAAAATCTTCTTTGTGGTGCGCCGAACTCGGGACTTGGTGTATGGAAGTCGAGTGCCGGATTTGGGGCATCACGGAAGCTGTCCGTCCCCAGATTTGGGGCATGACAATTTTTCATGGACTTTTGTCTTGCAATAAGCCTTGTGCACTCCACCATGGCTAAAGCTTGTGCGCCCTACTTGTTGGGGGAAAAATATTACAAGTCGATAATGCGGCTTATGGAATGGACCAATTCTACTGACATGGCTTGGATTCACTAAGCGACAAGCCTGACCGATGCCCACATCTCTCATGCCAAGAGGCGAGGTCTCTAAGGAGACCGAAGCACCCTCAAGGATATTCAAGCCCCTCAGTGGCCATACGATGCCAACCTAGTCATGGGTCGACCATAACTCGGATATGACCCAAGCATATTATGACCCAGCTCTAGTCCAGCCTACTCTCTGGGTTGACCACAGTGCCATTACTAGTCAGCCAATAGGTCAATTGCGGATCGACACACAACCGATTAAGGATTGGTCATCATCTTCATTGGCCATCATCGGCTGATTATGGATCCGCCATCATCAGTCGACCATAATGGAATCAACGCATGAACTGGCCAGTACAAGTAGCCTGGACAAGACGATACCAATAGATTAGCAGATGATTAATGAACCGAGCATTGCATCCTACCCAGAGCCAGACTAAGGAGACATTTCGAGATGAAAGATTTCCTTCTCGAGATGCTTGAAAAATAACATCCGATCCTAAAAATTTAGGAGATCGAAGATCTCGAAATCGATTTAGATAAGGAATTCAAATCTCCTGCAAATCAAAGAAATATCCCAAATCCATGGGATCACACCTCTATAAATAAAGACGTCAAAAGGTGAAAGGTATACATACATACTCATTTTCTTACCCCTGAGTTATTATCATACTCTTAGACCCAGAATCCAAGCGGACTTAGGCATCGGAGGGTCCCCTGTATAAGTCAAGGTCTCCTTTGTCCTCTCCCTGTGCAAGTGTTTGGGAAGAAAAAAGGGAGTGAGCAGAAAATAACATCAGCAGTTTGGTGCTGTCTGTGGGAAAAATACATCAAATCTGACTTGGATTACATGAGGCAGATGTTAGAACAGATGCAGTCTCGACATGCACAGGAACATGATCGAAGGGAAGGGTGGTCGACTAGTGTCCACCAATCCAACCCACAACCTTCTGCCCCACAAGCATTTCCTTAGCTGAGTCAATGTTAGGACCCGGTCGAGCCAGTCCTAACTCATGTTTCAGAGATTGTCCCCTTGCCCGCTTCTGATCTTCTCTATGAGATAGATCAGAGGTGGCGCAACCGACCCCCAGCCGAGGGAACGGCGGAGAGCGATGAACCTTGGAAGATTAAGATCCAAAATCTGTAGAAATAGATTGTAGATATGAAGTAAAATCAGTCGGTCAACTCTTCTGTAAAATAGGAGGTAGAATCCCCATTCGTAGCTGACATAGTGTGTGCTCGATTACCAGAAAGGTTTCGCCTGCCGCAGATTGCACTGATGCCTCAAACGCAGTCATGTGCCAAGCTTTTTCACTTACTCTATCCGATGCTGCCAGGCTCTAGTTTAAACAATTCAAACCGAAGTCCATTAGTTCATTTACTGAACTTAGCGATATATTCGTCACGAACTTCATCGGGGGAAAGAAGAAACTTAAAGCGTCAGCGCATCTGAACAATATAGTTCAAAAAGAGGGGGATATTCTTAAGGGCTACATTAGACTTTTCAATCTCGAAGCCCTACAGGTCCGAAAGCACTCGGATGAAATGACGCTAAACACCATCATGAAAGGGCTAAGAGATAATCCCTTTCTCTTCTCTTTGGACAAGAACCCCCCATCTACATTGGCTGAGTTCATGAACCAGTCGTAGAAATATGCCGACGTCAAGGAATCTAGGATCCTGTGAGAGGTGGCCTAAAATAGAAATGCCTCGGCAAAAGAATCGATAAAGAAGGAGACCAATTCAACCACAAAAAATGGAAAGATGATCGGCCTTGGGACAAACGCAGGTTAGGTAAGCGACCCGACTATAAGTTCATGACATACATCCCGCTCAATAAGCCTTAGGAGCAAGTTCTAATGGAAATAAATGGCAAGAATTTCGTCAACTGGCCGAATAAACTGCGACGCAATCCCTATTGGTGAAATAGGAACAAGTATTGTCATTTCCATCATGATCATGGACACAATACGAATGACTGCTTCAACCTAAAGTAGGAAATTGAAACGCTCATTCGAGAAGGTCATCTCGGTGAGCACTTGCATCCAGGAGTCGATAGAACCGTGACTGTGCAAGAACGATCGAATGATAACTAAACAACGGAGGAAATCTGAACCATCGTTAGTGGTCATAAAGGCTGAGGTGACTCGAACAATGCTCGAAAAACTCATACATGAAGCATTAATGGGACTGAGTCCGAGATCATGATTCTAGCTCGGTCCTTAAAAGGGAGAAAGTTGGACAAATATAACTTGACGTTCACTGAAGAGGATGCTCGAGCCATCCACCACCCGTATGATGACGCTTTGGTCATTACTGTCACTATAGCGAATCGCAGGGTCTTTAGGGTCCTCGTCGACACAGGTTCGTCTGCAGATGTGCTGTTCACCCATGCTTTCGATAAGATGGGCATCAAACGGTTAGCATTACGGCCTGTGAGAACTCCTTTAATCGACTTCTTCAGCAGATGAGTTCTCCCTGAGGGAACCATTTAGATCTCCCTCACCGCCGGGGATATGCCACATCAAGCGACGATTATGATCGACTTCCTCATAGTCGATCAATTACAATGCAATTCTCGGCCGACCCTCGCTATGCCTTCTCCAAGTTATAGTCTCTACATATCACCTCTCCATGAAGTTCTCAACCAATCGGGAGTCAAGATCATCAAAGGGGATTAGCACGACACTCAATGATGTTATGCCATGACATTGAAAGCTCCATCTGAAGTGGGACGATCGATTTCCTCGACCCTCACGACGAATCTCCCGACCGTGGCCAGCTGATTGAAGAGCTCATCCAAGTCCCGCTTGATGAATCTGACCCATCCAAGACAGTGCAGGTGGGGTTGTCCTTGACATCTCCACTGAAGGATAAACTTGTCACTCTGCTGTAATGATACTCTGACGTTTTGGCATGGTCTCATGAAGACATGCTTGACATCGACTCATCAGTAATCACTCATCGCCTCAATATTGATCCAACCTACAAGCTGGTCCGATAGAAGAGGGGCACTCTTGGCCCAGAAAGATATGTTATAATAGAGGAAGAAGTGAGTCAACTTTTAAAGGTCAAGTTTGTTAAGGAGGTGTACTATCCTGATTGGGTATCTAACATTGTCCTAGTCAAAAATGTCAACAGGAAGTGGTGGGTCTGCGTGGACTACACCGACCTAAATAAAGCCTACCCAAAAACTAGTTTCCCTCTTCCTAGGATCGACCAGTTGGTCGACAACACTGTGGGGCACGAGTTACTTAATTTTATGGATGCCTATTCATGCTATAACCAAATTGTAATGCTTTCAAGTGATAAATCAAAAATCACCCTTGTCAGTGAAAAATGCCTTTATTGTTACCGAGTGATGTCGTTTGGGTTGAAGAATACAAGAGCAACCTACCAAAGGTTGGTTAACAAGATGTTTGCACCCAAATAAGGTAGACAATGGAAGTGTATATAGACGAGATGCTTGTCAAAAGCATCTGAGTAACAAATCACGTACCCGATCTTGAAGAAATGTTTCTCATCCTTCAGCAATACCAGATAAAACTGAATTTGAGCAAATGCGCCTTTGGTGTAAGCTCGGGTAAGTTCCTCGGTTTCCAGATCAGCCAAAGAGGGATCGAAGAAAATCTTGAGAAGATTAAAGCTTTGCTCGACATGAAATCGCCTAAGATGATCAAAGATATCCAGAGGCTGACTGGAAGGGTTGCAGCACTTAACCGCTTCGTGTCCCGAGCCACAAATTGATGCTTTCCCTTCTTTAAATAGCTAAAGGGTCGACAAATAGTCAATTGGACAGAAGAATGCAAAATAATTTTCCAGCAGCTTAAAGCATACTTAGGGTCGCGTCCCTAACTCTCCAAGCCCGAGCTAAGAGAAACACTACTAATGTACTTAGCCATTTCTGATGCTGCCGTAAGCTCGGTCGTGATCCGTGAGCATGAGGGGAAGTAGTTTCTAGTTTATTACATCAAGAAAGATCTTGTTCTAGTAGAAGCGAGATATCCAACCTTAGAAAAAGTGGCCCTAGCAATGGTTGTTTCATCCCGATGTCTGTGGCCCTACTTCCAGGCTCATTCCATAATCATTTTGACCGACCAACCGCTGGATCAGATAGTCCAAAAATCAAAAGCTTCGGGATGACTCATAAAATGGGCAATTGAGGTAAGTGAGTTTGACATCTTTTATAAACCTAGAGTCACGATCAAGGGTCAGGTAGTGGCCGACTTCATCATTGGAGTAGTGCAGCAATTTGAGCCAACTTTAGCCGAATTAGAGAGGCCAACTAACCAGCAAGTTTAAGAACAGACCGCTCTCGTCCATCCCCTTTGGAAGCTTTACGCTGATGGCTCTTCCAACTCTAAGGCAAGCGGGGCAGGGATTGTTTTGGAAACTCTTGATCACACACACATGCAATATGCCTTAAGACTTAGATTTCAAGCCTCTAACAGCACAACAGAATATGAAGCTCTACTCCTAGGACTTTGTTTGACAACTGGTTTGAGAGTCACTCATCTCGACATGTACATCGATTCTCAATTAGTCTTCAACCAGATAGCTGATATCTACCAGACTAGAAAATAGAGGCTAAAATCCTACCTATAAAAAGTAAAAGAGTTGATCGGTGGGTTTCAACAATGTACCATTATCCAGATCCTATGAGCTGAGAATGCCAAAGCTGACCTTTTGGCGGAGCTTGCCTCAGCCGATGAAGATGAAATCCCTGGGTCTGTCCCGATTGAGTATGTTGTCAAGCCGAGCGTCAATGAGACTGACTCCTCAGCCGTGCTTCCCATTGATTTGGGACCTACTTGGGTCGATCTTATCCTTCAGTATATCGAGACCAGAGAGCTGCCTGAAGATCGAGCTGAGGCCTGACGACTGAAGATCTGAGCCGCACGCTACACTATGCTCAACGGGATTCTATACAAGAAAGGATTCTTTGCAACGCTCCTGTGATGTCTACAACCTAGCGAGGCCGACTACGTCATGTGAGAAATACATGAAGGTATCTGTGGCAATCACTCTGGAGGATGATTCGAAAAATTAAAGGATGTAAATGAACTTAGTATGAATAAATATGATGATTGTTCTCCATGTATTATCTCTGTTATGATTGAATAAGATACTCCCCCAAATCAAATGCATTTGTTTCTAGTCGAAACACCATCCCTGAATGCTTTGTGAGCTGTGCTCTCCACACACCATCTAGTCATGAAGTTCTCGACCGAGCAAGGCATTAAAACGGTGAAGGGTGACTAATATGATGCTCGGTAGTTCTAAGTAATGGTACTGAGGACCCCACACCAAATTATGACAATTTCTTCCTTGGACCCGCATAAATAATCTGAAGAAACAAGTCGTCCCATGGAAGATGTAAGACCCGTATCCTAGCCTGTACTATTCCATCGACTCTCGCGATCCTTCCCATGAAATTTTGGCAACTTGTGACCTATGATCGACATTTGCGCATGACCCTGAGTCGTATCCTGTAGATTTAAGTCAGCTTAATCTGAGACATGTACCATTGTGACTACACCGTCGTCATGGTTCCAGCTTCACAACTGGCGCATCGACCCGATACTCAAGTCAAAAGTGTAGGCCCAGGTTTATTTTGAGAAAACACTGCGCGTTTATAATTCCAAGAGAATCTCTATAATATGTCAAATTAATTCAATCAATCACTTAACATGTCAAGTACATGTCCCATCCCCAAAAGAAACCCTAAAGTCAACTCTCTCTCATCCTCTCTTACACACCCGTACATGTCAAGTACACATCACTCACCCATCACTCATCACTCACTCACTCATCTTTACATCCCATCCTCTCTATCTCTCCCTCATTTCTTCATTTTTCAAGCAAACCCCATGAGAGCATCCAACATCCAAGCTCCCCATGAGAGAAGTCATGTGTGTCCCACCATCCTATCTCCCATCTTCACCATCCAAGCCTCATCGCAACCATTGAAATTTTTTCCTTGGAGCTCTAGAACCTATAGGCGGAAGAAGGAAGAAGAGATCAAAGGTGGGTGAATGTAACGCCCGTGAAAAATCCGTACTTGGGTTCGAGAACCAACTCGACCCGAAATCGCGTAGAAATAAATTTCATGAAAATTAAGCGTAAGTTAGCTAGCGCAACGCTAGAGTAGCTGGGAAATAGTCCCTGATCACTTTAAATACGTTCTGCAAGACCCAAATCGAGTAGAACAAACAACTCTACAATACTCTATAACCTCGGATCAAACTCTAAGCGGGTTTGTCCTCTGGACCACGTTGAACTTTTGTATTGGATTTAGACCGCGCGTCGAAGGTCCGATACCTCCTATCTTAGACCGTTAGAACCGCCCAGCTGGACTTGATAATCATCTCGAAAATCAAGTCAAACCGATAATCACAGACGATTTCGTTGAACCCGGACTGAAGCGACCGCGAATAGGGACGAATTTGGAATTTCAAATTCAAATCTGGCACACGACTTGACGTGTCAGTATTAAGCGTTCTGACCGTCAGAATTCATCCAGATTACACCCTCAGATCAGGAAAAATTTCTATTTATTATCATGAGACTTTCAGCCCTGATCTATGTGCGGTGACCGTTGAACTGAAACTGGTCCGCCACGTGCGATCTGCGAACCCTGCCAGACTGAAAACTTAATACGAGCTACATCTGGTACACATGAGCTTAAGTCCGATCGCAATCGACCAGGGGACCACCAGAAAGCAGTTTTTGGACCGAAACAGCCCCGAAATGGATAGGCACTAAGTAAACTTCGTCCCGGAGCCTATTTTCGGCATTTTTAAGCTTATAAAAGGGGTTGAAACCCTCATTTCTCCCTTCCATCCGAAAATCCCAAACCCTAGAGGAAAGGAGAGAGAGTTTGAGAGAAAGAGAGGAAGGGAATTTTCCCGCTTCCGAGCCGCCGACTGTTAGTGCTTCAGCACTTCTTCCCAATCACCTGGCTGGTGATTTCTCTCCTTTTTCAGGTATAAAATAACTCCAAAAACTTGCTGATTTAGGGTTTACCTAGATTCATAGCACGTTAGCTAACGTATTCCATAAATCAGGTTCTGCTACTGCCGTAGACGAAGCGTACACGCTCCGTTCAAAATCCCGCAACCGTAAGAGACTAGGTGAGGATTTTAGACGCTTTGATTGACGGTTTACAACGCTTTCAATGTCGTTTAATAGTAGATTATCGACGGCATCGCCGTTTGACATGTACAACATGCTCTCCGTTTCCTGTTTCGTAAATTAACGAAGAATATGAGATTTAGGGCATTTTAGTCATTTGTAGGAAGTATGGTCTACATGCATATTTTGCTGACGTGATTGACATGGTTTGTCGCCGCATTAGGGAGTTAGGAATGCTTGCATAATCAGTTTGGCGAAGAGATTCGCCAAGTTGCGCACTTTGGGTCGACATACTATATGTGGACTTAAGTGTGTAGTGTATGTGTTTGTATAAATGCTTGTATTAGTATGTATTGAATTAAATGATGTTATGTAGTAGTTTGAGATTGATTTCTTGACTAATATGCTGACCTAAATGATTTCCTACATGTTTACCTTATGCATGATTGCATTACATGCATGGAAAGTATGCCTTGAAGATTTGCTTAAGTTGAATGTTATAACATGTGTTAACATGCTCACATGATGTATTTCAATTCCAATACTTTAACATGTAATGCTAATATGATTCCATAGATGTGTGGGACTTGACTTAGTCCAGGCAGTCGGTAACCGAGCGAATTCTTGGCTGACTGGTCATAGCCACGAACGACGCGTCGATGAACGTGATTCGTGTTTAGAGTTGGCGGCAGTGGTTAGGCCACGCGAAGTGTTTTACGCACTTCATGTCGTTCAACTTGAGATGCGATCGCGTTAGTCGAGCCCGTCAAGTAACCCGACTGGCCGATGTATGTTCACCTTGTATGTGTCATAACTGCTTGAACCTAGGGTACTGAACTTACCATTGTAAACCCTGTTAACCGTGGTACCTTGATCCACGAAGACTCATGAGCCGGGCATGGTGGTATGGGATACCGTGGTCGAGCTGTCGGCCTACGCTGGGGCCACAAACCTCCCCGTAGTGACCAGTGAGCACCTTGACTCGTGAGCAGATTATGGTGGTATGGGACACTATATTCTAGCTGTCGGCCTACACTGATCAGGCAACGAGCCCTTTGTAGTGACCGCGAGCGTATTCTGAGTCCACGGGAGGCGACGACCCTTCCTTTGCAGTAGAGTACGGTAGGCCTGTATTGATAAGGTGATGGGGGAACGGTGCAACGAGTGCTAGCAACAGCCCTGATAGCCCTTGCAGTGACCTACGAAATACACAATCGTATGAGATTACTAGGAGTGACGACCCTAGACAGGATCTGTGTTGGGATTGATACAAGGGAAGTACCTTAGTTTCCCAATCCTGCTGTTTGAATGGACTAATAACAACTTGGAAATCATATCACCATAGCATTGCATGTGCCTGGAAGATATGGAGCACTCTAGGGAGTGTGGCATGCCGCGGTCGTAAGATGTTGCCGCATGAGGGTGATCGTCGGTGAGGGCATACATCACGTCATATCATTTTGCATTAATAACAGTATTAGGATTGTCTGATTTACTGCTTTACTATTATCACGTGATTGAATTGTGAACATGCTAATCTTTGCTCTATGATTCCACTGAGTTGATCACTCATTCCCACGTTACGGGATGGTGTTTGCAACACCCACCAGACCCTGTTGTAGATGCAGGTGAGGCCGAGATCCAGGAGGTGGAGCCAGAGATCGACGAGGACCAGGATGAGTTCTCGTATATGCAGTATCACGACGGCTTCCCGTAGGCGACCTGGATCGAGGGGACATCAGTGGGACTTTCTTTTTGAACATTATTCTTTTGTTATGTATATGTATATGAGACTCAGAGATGTAGTCATACTTTGGAGACAGATGAGATTACTTTATTTTTTCCATACAGTGATATATACATTGTTTAGTCTTCCGCTTGTTTTTATCACTGGATCTGAAGTATGAATTGCAGTTTTGGTATACTTTTACTCATGTGAATGCTTTAAATCAGACAACATTGAATCATAACCATTTTTGTTGCATAAGTGACGGTCTGGAACTTGGGAGTTGAGTTTATACACGACCCCCGATTTTCAGGGTGTTACAG
This sequence comes from Magnolia kwangsiensis, assembly GCA_037074715.1. Lineage (NCBI taxonomy): Eukaryota > Viridiplantae > Streptophyta > Magnoliopsida > Magnoliales > Magnoliaceae > Magnolia > Magnolia kwangsiensis. The sequence continues at coordinate 60,287,793 of CM073579.1, forward strand.
TGAATCTTCATTATTTGTGGGTATTTCTATAGGCCTAGATTTCTTATTTTGATGATGGGCCAAATGAGGCCTACTGATCGATGGTATGGATCTCATTTTAGACCCTAGATCTGGCCAATGGCACAGCTTGATTCCCATGATCATTCCATGATGGGGCCATTCTCCATGGACCCCATCATGATGTTTATTTTTCTTGCATGGATAGGGTCATCTAGACCTTGTATTTTGGTAGAGAAGGGATCTCCACTGTTGATTTTGATTGGAGGGCCCATATGTAATAGGACCCACTTGATGTATGTTGTAAATCATGGAAGGAGGGCCCAAAGGTCGGGGTCCCTTCATCACTCGTGTGTCTCTCCTTCTTTCTCTCTCTCCCTCTCCTTCTTTCATTTATTTTTATGTATGATAATGTGGTTGTGTGGCCCACTCGAATGGACCTTACCTTGATGTATGTCTTGTCCAACCATCCAAGTCATGTGGGTCCTACCCTTGGTGATGGAAAAACATAAATATTAGATTGTTTCAAATTAAGTGGGTGTGAGACTCGTATCTTGGTCCGTACATTTCCGTGGACTTCCGCGGTCTTACCGGTCGAATTTCGGCGACCTTCGACCCTTAACCGATATCGACGCGCGATCCTGATTCATATACCGACAACCCGAGTCGACTTAACCCGAGACCAATACCATAGCGACCCCGCCGTCGCCGCGGTTTCGATACCGCGACTTGCGCGCCGAGGTGATACCCCGGTCAAGAGATGTGGGCCAACATTCGGTGCGAGGAAACGCCGCGCGTTGCGAAACCCAAGAGAATCTCTACGATGTGTCACATCAATCACATCAATCCCATCAATCAACACCCATCAATCCATCACATGTCAAGTACACATCACTTCCATCCCTTTTCCCAAGCAACCACAAAAGTCTCCCAAAACCATACCTCTCTTACACAAAAAGCCACAAAAGTCAAGCTTTTCTTACACCTCCCATACTTCTCTTACACAAAAGGCCTCAAAAGTCAAGCTTTTCTTACACAACCATCATTCATCCATCCATCCATCTCTCTCTACAACTCCTCTCTTCCTCATTTGCAAAACACTCCAAGCAAAAGAAAATCCCACGTATGGAATTTTCCAAATCTCTCTAAGCTTCAAGTGGCCTACCTTCCTACCCCATCATCTCCCATCTCAACCTTCCATTCTTCATCTCATCCATTGAAGTTGAAGCTAAGGTGCCAAGGAACTCCTAGGAGCAAGAAGATCGGACGGTGGGTGCCTCCTTAGGGTAGTTTCTTTCTTGTTTTTATGATGGGCCAAGTGAGACCCACCGATCAATGGTGTGGATCTCACTTGGGACCTTAAAATGTGGCCGATGGCCCATTTGGATCATCATGATCATTCCATGGTGGGGCCATTCTCCATAGACCCCATCATGATGTTTATTTCATTTCAAAAGGTCATCTAGACCGTTCATAACGGTGGGGAATGGATCTCCACCGTTGATTTACATTTTTGATGGTCCCATGTACAAAGGGATCCGTTTATTGTATGATTCATTGCAAGGGAGGGCTCATTGTGGCGGAGCCCTCCATCACAAGCCGTGTCCCACTCTCCATGTCTCTCTCCCTTTTATTTATTTTCTTTTATTTTGATATTTTTTTTAAAGATTGCAATAGGGTGTGTGGCCTATTTAAATGGACCCCACCACGAGACCGTTATTTTTTTTAAATCACCAATGTGGCCCACTTTATGTGTGGAATATCCACACTATTTTCCATGTGGTGGCCCACCTAATTAAGCCCACCACAATACTTGAAGAGGCCAACCGTCCAGCGTCTGGGACGCTGGACGTCCCTGTACAAAAAAAAAAAGCTCTTGGGGTGGTCCCCTTGTGTAGGCTCCACCTTAATGTATATTCCCTATCCAAGCCGTCCATCCTCTTACCCATCCCCTTTTAGGCATTGAGCCAAGTGATGGGGCTGGTTGGAAGGTCTGGTGGGCCATGACATTAGAAAGTTGCACCCTTACCATTCAAGATCATTATCTTGTTTTATTTTACTCTCCAAGCATCAAAAAAATTCAAACTGTATACTCTTTGGGCTCGTCTTGGGCCAGGGGAACTAATGGGTGGAGTGGATTTAGGCGATGTGGACCCCATCTTCGAAAATCCTCAAAATCCCAGATTTTTCAAAAATAAAGGAAGAAGGAGAGAAGCAGCAGCATGCTGCGTCAGAGTCGCTGCAGGCATGCGGGCGGACGGCGTCCGTGCATGCCACCCATGGCTGCTGCCGTGGGCCCCACCATGATGCATATGTCTCATCTGCACCGTTCATGAGGTGGGTCCCCTGCTCAGGTGGGCCCTCTCCAAATTTCAGCTCGATCTAAAACTCCAGTTGCCCACACCACATGAAACAATGGAATTGAACCTCTACCATTGAAATCTATTTTTGGGCCCACAGTAGTTTCAGATCAATCTGGAATTTTTATTCTCACTTCTTACAGGTCTGAGTGACCTTATGAACGGGTTGGATTTCAAATAAATATTACGGTGGGCCACATATGTGGGACCTACAGTGAGGATTGGATTTCTATCCACCGTCCACGGCTATGGACGGTGGGACCTACCATAATATATGGGTCTCTCTCTCACCGTCCGCCTGACAGTGGAGCCCACCATGTTTTGTCCTTGCCGTCCATCTGTTTTGTCGGTGGGGCCCACTGTCCTCTGGTATCGGCTGTTCTGTGGGACCCACCATTATATATATTTATATGTTATATAGTTTATAATGTATATTTTATAATATGAATATAGTGGTGGGCCCTACATGGGACCCACCTCAGTTCCATTTTAATGATTAAAGAGCTGGTGCAACAGCCCTTAATGTATGAATTGCTGTTGTAGTTATAATGTATGTATATTGCTATACATATTATATATGAGGGCCCAAGGTCCATATGACCTTTTGAACATAATGGATTGCAAACAAAAATTGTAGTGGGCCCTAGGCCATGTGTCCCTATGAATAGTTTGGATGGAAATAAATATTTTGTAAGGCCCATGAGTCGGGACCCATTTGATATATTTAAAGGCCATGAGAGTAGGCCATTTGATATATTGTAAAGCCCATGGGACTAAACACATTTGATAAAAAAAAAAGGGGTCCATGGGTTTAGGCCCATTGGATTTATTTGAGACCCATGAGTTAGGCCCATTTTATTTGATTCAGGCCTAGGGGTTTAAGCCCATTCGACTCATGTTAGGCCTATGGGTTGAGGCCCACTTGATCTACATGTGGGGCCCAATTGGTGTGGCCCATTGGTCACATATTAGACTCATGAGACTAAGCTCATTTAATGCAATCCAAGGCCCATGGGTTTTGACCCATTGCAATGCACATAAGACCCATTGGTGTGGCCCTTTTATGTGGCCCGTCTGATGAATAAAAGGCCCATAGTATATGGCCCATTTGATATATGTATGAAAAGCCTAATGGGATGAACCTAAGGTCCATCGCAATGTGTAATCCCAATACCGATTATGTAGCGATGTTTAAGAAGATCATGCCTGGGGAACAATGTTGGTTTGACGTCCACATTGCGAGTGTAATGTTGGTTGGAAGTCCACATTACGACTCTCCTTTGGGCCCATTACTGGGCCATACTTGCTGTGTATAGGCCGTCTAGGCCCATCCGCGTTGTATGAACGATTCATCACTCATTTATATGTTTAGTATAGTTTCATGACTCATGATCATACACATCATATGTATGCTTGATATGAGGATTGTCTGATCATAGCATATGCCTTCGGACAGGTTGTTATGGGCTCCTGGTTAGGCGGTGTTGCCCTACATGAGCGCACGATATGCGCAGAATTTGTTGCATGACTAGATAGTGTGAATCATGCATTTCGCATTTGCGTGACCTGGTTATTGTACGCCCTAGCAACATCAGGGCTGTAGCCTCCACAGACGCATCGTGGTTGACAGGATTGGATACCAAAAATCTTGTTCTACATGGGGTACTATAGATATCCCTGGGTGAAAGTCCCTAAACCCTTATGGTACCAAGAGGTTGCTCCAACGTCTAGACCGAGTGGGTAGATGAGCACTGAGTGCTGAATACCAGTTAGCTGTGCTCTCCACTGTGTCGTGGTCGGTTGGAAGGGGGTGTGGCCTTACCCGCCCGAGAGTAGGGGGTAATGCTAGGCTGAGTTTGACCAGCTCGAAGAATGGGTACGCTATCGACGAGTCGCGCCCGATATTGGCAGACGGATAGTGTGATCTCTTCCAGTTACCTTATTGCGCGAGATGTGGCGGCAATCTGGTTTAGAGTGTACTAGACCCTGGTGATATCCCATATTTGAGATGTATTGATGTGTGGACATAGATGAGGATCTGTATGCTTGAGTTGCATTGCACATCGCATGGCCTTGGGGTGGCCGATACCATTCATGTCTTGCATCGCATAAGTCTTGGTACGGCTCATGATATTATGGATCCATCTGCATATTCCGTATTACTCTGACATTGCATGCTCATATTACTACCTTGAGCACACACTTTCACCACCCTCTAAGCTTTCTGTAAGCTTATGCACGACCGTTGCGTGCAGGTGACGTTGGATTGCAGCAGCGCTGAGGCAGGAGCATGTTGCAGTGCGATTTGGAGTTTTTGTTCTTTACCATTGTATTTCCCTTTATGCTCATTGTACTTGTAAAGTTTTTGATCATAGTGAAAATGTAATGGAGTGCTTGGTTGTTGTTTGTGGGTTATGCCATTGGTTTTGCTTATTACGAATCAAACTGACGTTGAAAATCCTCCTCATAGCATCCCAGGATTGGAACCTGGCGAATGGGAGCTAGGAGCCGAGAATGGGGTTCTACGGAGGCTGTCGGCGCCGGATTCGGCGATCAGAAATTTTGTGAGCCCAGTTTTCGAGTTTGGGGCGTGACAGTGGGTCACATCCATATGGGACCCACCTTGATAATTAAGTCCACGTCAACATCCTTGGACGCTGGACGCTGTGAAGGACAGTGGGTATATTAATAAAAAAACTTTAAAGCTATTTGTGTGGGCCACTCCTACAGGTCCCACCTTGATGCATTGATCCAATCCATGCCATCTATCCCATTCCCCAACTCATTTTAGGTGTTGAGTCGAAAGATGGAGTCAATCCGAGTTTTTGGCGAGCCATAGCATAGAGAAGAGTACTCTTACCATTGAAATACACCCTGATATTTTTATGCACCAAAACACCTCGAATATTGGGTTTAATGGGTCTGTCTTGAGCCATGCAATCCAACGGCTAGGTCAGATTCACCTGATGCAGGCCCCACATGGGAAAAATCGTGAAAAAACCCCTTTTCAAAAAAATTAATAAATATATAAGGCAGCCATAGGCGCTGCTGCTGCTGACGCGCAGTAACGTCCTACGCTACTACTGTGAATGGATGGGCAGGTAGGGATGTTGGGTCCCATCGTGGGGCCCCACTGTGATGTATGTGGACTTCAACACCGTTGAAATGGTGGGCCTCCCTCTAACTAGCGACCACCCCAAAAATCAGTCCTATCTAGAACTCAGGTGGCCCACATCACAGGAAACAACATGATTGAACGACTGCCATTAAAACCATTTTAGGTGGCCCAGGAGTTTTGGATTAATACAAAATTTGTTTTTCCTGTTCATCCAGGTCCATGTGACCTTATCAACTATTTGGATGGAAAATAAATCATTATGGTGGGCCCCACGTGAGACCCAAGGATGTATGTGTTATGGAACCCACGGTGTATGTGTTTTATCATCACTGTCCAGTAATGGACAGTGGAATCTACACCATATATATATGTGTGTGTGTGTGTGTGTGTGTGTGTGTGTGTGTGTGTGTGTGTGTGTGTTTTATTTGTGTCGTCCATTTGTGCAGGACCCCACCATTATGAGGTATATGTTATATTCAACTGTCCTTCCATTCCCAGGTAGGGTTCACCATGATGTAGTGTTGTAGCCGCATCGTCCAACCTACTGGACGGTGGGCCCCAGCAGCATATGGCTAGTGTGATAAAGTCAGCAATTTCCATGGTCCCCAGCTAAATAGCTGTTGCTCTGTGTGTGTGTGTGTGTGTGTGTATATATATATATATAATATTATAAATAGTATTGTATGGTGGGCCTTACGTGGGACCCACCTATGTGGGATACAATTGGCTAGTCTTCACTCACTAGCATAATAGCTGTCTTGACGTTACGAGCTTTGTGGGTCCTCCATGATGTATACGATGATCCACACTGTCCATGTGATGGGGCCCACCTTGGTGTATGTACATTCACACTGTCCACCTTTAGACGGTGCTGCGTGGGGCCTACCATTGATGCATGTATTATATATCTATATCGTTCACTTGTGCGGCCCACTTGATGTATATGAGGCCTAGTGGTGCAGCCCATTAATGCAGCCTAGTCATTGTATAAGAGGACCATTGATGAGGCCCATATTGATGTATTTGTGGCCGTCCATTAAGGCCCACCTTGGCATATATGAGGCCCATATAATGTGGCCCATTTGATGTATTTGGAGCCCATGGTTTGAGGCCCATTGTGATGTATTAGGGCTCGTGGGTCAAGGCCATTGTGATGCATTAGGGCCCATGGGTTGAGGCCCATTGTGATGTATAAGGGCCCATGGCTTGAGGCCCATTGTGTTATATTAGGGCCCACGGGTTAAGGCCCATTTGATGTATTTAAGGCCCATGGGTTGAGGCCCAATGGGATGTATACAAGGTCTATTACATTGTGTGATTCCACCATGGGTTATGTAATGATAGTTATGACGGGCCATGCCTTGGGAGCAATGTTGGTTTGACATCTACATTATAAGAATAATATTGGTTAAATGTCCGCATTAAAACTCTCCCTAGGGCCCATTGATTGGCCTATACTTATTGTGCGTAGGCCATCAAGGCCCATCTTCATTGTGAGGATAGTTCATCACCATTTAAAATGCTTTGTATAACTCCATGATTCATGCGCATACGCATCATATGTATGTCTGATATGAGAAATGTTTGATCATAGCATACGTCATTAGGCAGACTATTTATGGGACTCCTTATGAGATGGAGTGCCCACATTATCACGCCGTACGGGCAAGGTTACTACATGACTGGATAGTGTGACTCATGCATCTCACATATATGTGACTTGATCCTAGTGACATTAAGGCCGTAGCCTCCACAGGCACATCGTGGATAGCCAGATGGGACACCAAAAATGCTTAGTTCTAGCACTGTGGGCACGTAAGATGTCCTTGGGTGAAAATTTCAGAACCTCATTGGTACCAGGAGATGCTGCAATGTCTAGATTGAGTGGAATATGAGCGTTGGTGCCTATATAATAAGGACGTATCTCCCACTGTGTCGTGGTCGGTTGGAAGGGGGTGTGACCTTATCCGCCCGAGTAAGGGGGCTATAAACTAGGCTGAGTATAACCAGCTAGTAAATGGGTCCGCTATCGACGAGCCGAGTAGGTTTTGACAGACTGCTGGCTATGCGGATAGTGAGGTTTCTTCCACTCACTGGACTATGCAACTAGAGAGGAGGTAGTGGGTGTGGAGTGTAATAGACCCCGGTGATTTTTCTAGAGATCAACCGTACTGATATGTGGATTTATTGAGCAGGAGTTTCATATCCATTCATTCATTCATTCAATATCCACTCGGGCTGGTGGTGTGTAACTATTTGTTACGTGTACCTTCGCATGGCCAGGATTTCGGTTGGGCACGCGACTAACCTGAGATTAGGAGTTTATCATATTGAGTCAGGCTATTCAAATTTAGGTATGGGACTGGTTTGGATAGAAGTCTCTTGTGGTGGACCCCATAGCCTGCAATACTATGTACTATCATCCCAACTTCACATTCCAACATGGTCATTTCATTCGCACCACATATTACATTGTATCCACAGTACTTAGCATTTTGGGTTACTATGTTTTTGCACTTATATGGCCTAGATGAGGTTGATGGTATTCATAACTCATCAAGATTTACATATTACATTACATCCTCAGCATCTGTTATAGTCTTATTATATTTTGCATCACAGCTTTGGTACAGATGATAGCACTCATGGACTTACTAGTATATTTCCGCTTACTCTGATATCATATGATTCATGATTTTGTCAGTACTTTCGCTTATTCTGATAATGTATGATTTATGAGCTTTATGGTATACTTAACACTTATCTTGTGCACACACTTTCACTACCCTCTAAGCTTTTGTAAGCTTATGCACAATAGATTCGTGCATGTAACGTTAGGTTGTAGCAGTATTGAGCTTGGAGCGTGCAACTGTCCTCTAGAGTTTTGATTTCGATACGTATTTTCCTTTCAGCATTGTATTCAAATGATTATATTAGTGGATATTTGATAATAATGTTACCTTTATGATTTGGGTAAACTTGTGGCTATGCCTTTTATGAGACAAATGTACATTGAAAATCCTCTTTATAGGATCCCAGGATTAGAACTAGGCGAATGTACGCTGGGGGCCAAGAATGGTGTATTATGGAGGTAGTCGGCACCGGGTTCAGCGATCAGGATTCCTTTGAATCCAATTTTTGAGTTTGGGGCATGACAGAAGATCTCTTTCAGGTCCCACTTAAGGAAATTGACCCATCCAAGACTGTCCAAATTGGGCCATCGCTGACTGGACCCCAACTGGATAACATGATAGCTCTCCTCTGATGTAATGTAGACATCTTCACATGGTCTCATAAAGACATGCTTAGCATCAACCACAAGGTCATCTAACACTGATTGAACGTCGACCCCACTCATCGACCGGTTCAACAGAAGCCACGTGCCCTCGGTCCCGAAAGATACGTTGTGATTAGAGAAGAAGTCGAAAAACTCCTCAAGGTCGGCTTCATGAAGGAAGTGTATTATTCGGAATGGATAGCTGTAACGTCCCAAAAAAGTCCGTACAAAGACCCGAGTACCACCTCAGGCAGAAATCACTAAGGACTAAATCCTTTAAAAATTAAACAAGAATTAACTACGCTAAACTAGATTCCTTGTGACATTAGCACTAATCACTTTAAATACGATCTACAAGACCCAAAACTTGTGAAATCGTTAACGCTAAACTACCCTAAAACCTAGGATCAATCTCTTAACCCAGTTACTCTCGGGAGCATCTGAAAATTTCATATCGGACCTGGACCGCACATCAAAAGTCCGACAACTGCGAAACTAGATGATTATGACCACCTAACTAGACTTGACAACCATCTCAAAAATCAAGTCCAGATAGTATCTCAGAACTATTTACTTGACCCCGGAGTAAAGTGTGTGAGAAACGTGAATATCCTTAGAAAAAAATCCAAACTTAAGTAAACTGAGTCGTGTCACTTGTGGGCCAAATCTAATAATTCAGACCGTCAGAATATGACCCGATTACACCCTCGGATCAGGGGAAATTTCCCACACATGTTAGTGCACTTGTGGCCTTGATCGAATAGCTGTGACCGTTAAACTGAAACGGGTCCGCCACGGGCGATCTGTAAATCTGATCGGACTAAAAACTTAGCCTGACCTGGATCCAATGTCAAAGAGCTTAAGTCCAATCTCATTTAGCAAAGGGGCCTCTAGAAGTGCTTCGTTAGATCAAAACAGACACTATTTGGCTATAACCTAAGTATACCTTAGCCCTGGGGCCATTTCCATCAGTCCTAGGCCTATATAAAGGCCTAAAGCCACCCCATTTCTATTCCACACGAATTCTCTAAAACCTAGGAGAGAGAAGAGAAGAAAGAGAAGGAAAGAGAGAGGAAGTGTGAGAGAGAGTTGGAGTATTCTTGGGATTCTTCCCTACTACTCCATGTGTCAAATCTGTCCATTTGTATCGTTATATGGGCGATCCTGATTATGTACTTGGGTAAGAAAATATAACCCTAATCTGCCTTAGGGTTTCATATACTGTAAGTGATGAAATAGCTAACCTAATTCATGTTATAGGTAGTCATTCTGCCGTAGACAAAGGCTAAGTGTCTAAAACGAATCCGTTACGCGTCTACCAGCATAAGGTGCAGATTATAAATGTTTAGGTGATAGTTTTCAGGGCTTTCAATGTCAATAATGATTTATGACTGACTTGATGGCTGTCACATGTGCGTAGATACGGCGTTATCCATATATTACATATATATGTAGAGTATTTTGATTTTAATGCATTCTAAGTGTTTATTGAAATGTTTGAATGAGTATGGAATTATTATTTATGCTTGCCATGTTCATCGACTGAGAATACATGATTGTTGTACTTACGGTGAACCCTTTTGTAAAGGAATTTGCTATAATACCTATTATAATTACTATATTACATCTATATGTCATGTGTAGCCTAAGTGTTTGATACAATGCCTGAATGTGAAAAATGCTTATTTAAATGCATGTATTTGTAACGCCCGTGAAAAATCTATACTTGGGCTCGAGTACTAACTCGACCCGAAATTGCGTAGAATTCATTCCTTTGGAAAATTTGACTAGGTTAGCTAGTGCAACGTTGGAATAGCTGGGAAATGGTCCCTGATCGCTTTAAATACGTTCTACGAGGCCCGAAGCGAGTGGAACCAAGGGTGCTATAATGCTCTAAAGCCTCAGATCAAACTCTAAGCCGGTTTGTTCTCGGGACCTCCTTGAAACTTTGTATTGGATCTAGACCGCGCGTCGAAAGTCCGATACCTCCTATCTTAGACCGTTAGAACCGTCTAGCTGGACTTGACACTCATTCCAAAAATCAAGTCAAACCGATGATCACAGGCTATTTCATTGAGCCCGGACCGAAGAGAGTGTGAATAGGGACATAGTTGGAATTTCAAATTCAAATCTGGCACACAAATTTGACGCATCAGTATTAAGCATTCTGACCGTCAGAATACAGCCAAATTACACCCTTGGATCAGGAAAAATATCTATTATATATCACGAGACTTATAGGCCTGATCTTGGTGCGGTGACCGTTAAACTGAAACTGGGCCGCCACGTGCGATCTGGGAACCCAACCGGTCTGAAAACTGGATGTATGCTAGATCTAGTATGCATGAGCTTAAGTCCGACCGCATCTGGCCTGGGGACCTCCAGAAATGCCCTTTTGGACCGAAACGGCCCCGATTTGGTTAGGCACCAAGTAAACATTGTTCCCAAGCCTATTTTGGGAATGTTTTAGGCTATAAAAGGGGTTGAAACCCTCACTCCTCTCTCCCATCCGAATTTGAGAGAAGCCCTAGCTTGGGAGAGAGAAAAAGAGTGAGAGATTGTGAGAGAGTGGGAGAGTTCTTCCCGCCACTTGTGCTACGTGTTGCACATGCTTAAGCAACACTCCCCTACCGCTTTCCCGGCAATTCCACCGCAATCCTAGGTAAGTAAAAACCCTAAATAGTTGGTGATTTGAGTTTTTCTTGTTTCCATAGCGATGTAGCTTATGGATCTTATGTATTAGGCTCCTTACTCGCCGTAGACGAAGCATATACACTCCGCTTCAATTCCCGAGTCTACAAGACACTAGGTGAGGATTTTAGACGCTTTGATTGACGGTTCCCAACGCTTTCAATGTCGTTTAATAGTAGATTCTTGACGGCATCGCCGTTTGACATGTACAAAATGCTCTCCGTTTCCCGTTTCGTAAGCTAACGAAGAATATGAGATTTAGGGCATTTTAGTCATTTGTAGGAAGTACTGTTTGCATTCATATTTTGCTGATGTGATTGACATGGTTTGTTGTCGCATTAGGAAGTTAGGAATGCGTGCATAATTAGTTTGGCGAAGAGATTCGCCTAGTTGCACACTTTGGGTCGACATGCTATATGTAGACCTAAGTGTGTAGTGCATGTGTTTGTATAAATGCTTGTATTAGTATGTATTGAATTAAATGATGTTATTTGCTACTTTGTGATTGATTTTTCAATTATTATGCCGACCTAAATGATTTTCTACATGTTGACAAAATGCATGATTTCATTACATGCATGGAATGTATGTGCTTGAGGATTTGCTTAAGTTGAATATGCATGGGAAGTATGCCTTGAAGATTTGCTTAAGTTGAATGTCATAACATGTGCTAACATGCTCACATGATGTATTTCAATTCCAATACCTTTTTATAGTGTTAATGTAATTCCATAGATGTGTGGGACTTGACTTAGTCCAGGCAGTCGGTAACCGAGCGAATTCGTGGCTGACTGGTCATAGCCACGAACGACGCGTCGATGAATGTGATTCGTGTTGAGAGTTGGCGGCAGTGGTTAGGCCACGCGAAGTGTTTTACGCACTTCATGTCGTTCAATTCGAGATGCGATCGCGCTAGTCGAGCCCGTCAAGTAACCCGACTGGCCGATGTTTGTTCACCTTGTATGTATCATAACTGCTTGAACCTAGGGTACTGAACTTACCATTGTAAACCCTATTAACCGTGGTACCTTGATCCACGAAGACTCATGAGCCGGGCATGGTGGTATGGGACACCGTGGTCGAGCTGTCGGCCTACGCTGGGGCCACAAACCTCCCCGTAGTGACCAGTGAGCACCTTGACTCGTGAGCAGATTATGGTGGTATGGGACACTATATTCTAGCTGTCGGCCTACACTGATCAGGCGACGAGCCCTTTGTAGTGACCGCGAGCGTATTCTGAGTTCACGGGAGGCGACGACCCTTCCGTGCAGTAGAGTACAGTAGGCCTGTATTGATAAGGTGATGGGGGAGCGGTGCAACGAGTGCGAGCAACAGCCCTGGCAGCCCTTGCAGTGACCTACGAAATGTACATCGTATGAGATTACTAGGAGTGACGACCCTAGACAGGATCCGTGTTGGGATTGATACAAGGGAGGTACCTTAGTTTCCCAATCCTGCTGTTTGAATGGACTAATAACCACTTGGTAATCATATCACCATAGCATTGCATGTGCCTGGAAGATGTGGAGCACTCTAGGGAGTGTGGCATGCCGCGGTCGTAAGATGTTGCCGTATGAGGGTGATCGTCGGTGAGGGCATACATCACGTCATATCATCTTGCATTAACAACAGTATTAGGACTTGTCTGATTTACTGCTTTACTATTATCACGTGACTGAATTGTGAACATGCTAATCTTTGCTCTATGATTCCACTGAGTTGATCACTCATTCCCACGTTACGGGATGGTGTTTGCAACACCCACCAGACCCTGTTGTAGTTGCAGGTGACGATGAGATCCAGGAGGTGGAGCTAGATGATGACGAGGACCAGGATGAGTTCTCGTATATGCAGTATCATGACGGCTTCCCGTAGGCGACCTGGATCGAGGGGACATCAGTGGGACTTTTCTTTTTGAGCATTATTCTTTTGCTATGTACATGTATATGAGACTCAGAGATGTAGTCATACTTTGGAGACAGTTGAGATTACTTTGTTTTTCCATACAGTGATATATATCTTGTTTAGTCTTCCGCTTGCTTTTATCACTGGATCTGAAGTATGAATTGCAGTTTTGGTATACTTTTACTCATGTGAATGCTTTAAATCAGACAACATCGAATCATAACCATTTTTGTTGCATAAGTGACGGTCTGGAACTCGGGAGTTGAGTTTATACACGACCCCCGATTTTCAGGGTGTTACAGTATTATGGGTGTTGAGATAGGATTCTCAATTCCCTTTACATTATCATTTATATAACTTATCTTACTACTATGTGTTGAATGGATGAAATGCCTATGTTGGATAATATGGGTAGTATATGTTTGTTAAATCGCTCAAGTAAGATTTATATCTAGTTTCAGTTGTCACATACTGTATGGATTACCATATGGGAATGCTATTACTTGGAGTGTGGTTGGGACTACGTTGTAGTCCAGGCAATCGGTAATGGTTTACAGTCTGTGGCCAAACTGTTTTAGCCACGATGGATACGTTCGAGGAATCCAAGTCGTACGCTGCTAGTCGACAGTGGTTAGGCCACGCGGAGTGCATACTCACTCCATGTCGATCAGCTCGACGTACGCTCATACCAGTCGAGCTTGTCAAGTAACCCGATTGGCCCGATGTATGTTCACCATGTATGGACGCTACTGCTTGAATCTAGGGTACCAAACTCACCAGTGAAAATCCATCAACCTAGGTACCTCGATCCGCTAAGACTCATGAGCTAGATATGGTGGTATGAGACACCGTGGTCGAGTTTTCGGCCTACGTCGGGGCGACGAGCCCACCTATAGTGACCAGTGAGGAACCCTGACTCGTGAGCCGAATACGATGTTATGGGACACTGTATTCGAGCTGTCGGCCTACACTGATCAGGTAACGAGCCCTTTGTAGTCACCTCGAGTATATCCTGAAATTGTGTTGAGGCGACGAGCCTTTCCATAGCACCTAGGGTATAAACTAGGCGTGCATTAATCAGGTGATGAGCCCTTTGCAGTGACCTAAAACTGCAACATTGTGTGAGATTTACTAGGACTGACGACCCTAAAATGGATCATTGTTTGGGGAATTGATATAAGGGAGGTACTCTAGCTTTCCAATCTAGCTGTATGAATAAACCTAAGTAAGAACCTGGCTAATCTTGTACATGCACTGCACTGCATGTGCTTTGGTGAGGAAGAGCACTTTCAGGAGTTTACCATGCGTGTCGTGAGATGAAGACACTGAGGGAGTGTCGGCGAGGGCATGCATCATTAATACATCTCATTTTTGCATTGACCAGAGTACTTAGGACTTATTTGTTGGCTGAATTGATAACATATTAACCTTTGCATTATTGTTCCACTGAGTTGATCACTCACTCCCATGTTCTGGGACGGTGTTTTAAACACCAACCAGACTCTATCTTAGTTGCAGATGATGATGCGACCCATGAGGCGGAACCAGATTTCGAGGACGATGAGGAGGCATTCTCCTATATGCAGTTATCAGGTGGGTTCATGTGAGCCGTGTCCTGATTGTCGGGGCTACAGGGTTTTTGGACTAGATGACATGATACATTACCATTTTATATATTTTGAGAATTTACATGTACTTATTGACATAGTAACATGATCATACTCAGGAGACCTTGATTACTTATACGTTACAGATATCTATCATAGTCTTTCGCTCGCTTAAATTAATCATCTCTGGAGTATGATATGCTGTTTTGGCTTAATCTCATTCATGTTTAATCAACTAATACAAACAACATTCAATCATCATCATATATGTTGCATAAGTGATGTTTGGAACTCGAGTGTTGGGCTCTTGCTCGACCCCCGATTTTTAGGGCGTTACAAGTTAGTATCAAAGCATGAATTGGATTAAAATAGACCTGGGTTATGGTCACACAATGCACGCTGACACGAATTTGACATAGGAGGGTGCGAGGAAATGTAGAAATAGGCTTAGGGTTTCCCATTTCGCCAAGAGGCAAAATTGACCAAAGCGGACTGTAGAAATCGGACCGGTAGGATTTCCCGCTTGCTGGAGACGACCCTGGATCACCCCTAGACCATTAATCGATGGGTTTAAACCATGATTTATCCCACCCTAGTCAGTAAGAATAGAAAAATGCATATATATATATTAGTAATGAACCCGAAAGGACTCGAAACGACTCAAAATGGAGTCGGGGACCAAACGGGCCATGTCCAAGGGGACCCAGAGGGGGTCCCATGCGTTTTTAGGACCTAGGGAGCAGGAGAACCTCTCCCCATAGGTGAGCCATTGTCGATTTGTCCAGAGGTCGATGAGGCCCTCTCCCGTTCAGCGAGGGCTTGCCGCCTGGCGAGCCGATTCGGGGGGATGCCTCTAGGGAATTGTGTGGTCCACTGATGTGTGTTGGGTCGGTTTAAACCCCTCCTAATACTCCCCCTCTTCATAACCTACCTCTCCAAGCTCTCTTTTTCTCAAGAAATCACCCAAATCTCCACCCAAAACTCCCCTCCAAGCACTTCTTCCTCCATTTTCGTGCACCACCTACACCACCCCTTCAAAACCTTCTTCCACAGTTGTTGCTCTCCTTCTTTCCCTTTCATTTGAGCATTTTAAACCCCACTTTGTGTCTCAAATCCATGGGAACCCCATAAACCTTCCCATTTTCCTATTTTCTTTCCTTTTTCATGGCCTTATTCGAGCTTATTATGGTCATCTTCTCCATTTCTACACTTCTTTCCCTCATGGGGAAGAAGAGAGCTCTCGGGGAACAAGCCGGGCCAAGTTGCCCCACTCTTTCAAGAAGACCAAGAGTTGCCGCCGCGAGTTCAAGCGTCAAACATGAGATAAGGACAAAGCGGGATCTCGATCCCTAAGATCCCTTTGATTGAACTCTGCTGACAGAGTTATCTCGTGGAAGGTTTGAGGGCCGCAGGGTCCTTTTTGAAGTACACATGGATAAGAAGCTCTTTGGGGAACATCTGTTGATGGAACGCTTGGTGGAGGCCAGGTGGAGTCCGATATTTGAGGATAAGTTTCATGCTAATGTGGGCACTATCTGAGCCTTCTACGCCCACATTCGAGAGCCTACGCTGGAGCCCTTACAGTTCAAGATCCCAGTGGATAGAGATCAGGAGGCCACAATTGATGTTGGGTTGAAAGATCGAATTATGAAGATGTCTCTCTGCGAGGTCTATGCAAGCGAGAAGAATTTGAAGAGTGCACATAAAAGGGATCACCACACGAGTTTCCTTTATGGCCGACTGGCTCATTGGCAGCCAAACAATAGTCTCCTGGTGTTTAATATGATAGATGACTTCCACCTGCTTCACCACATTTTCACATTCAATGTCTACCCCAGGTGGAGCAATCACAGTGAGTGCACGCACCTGATGGTAGATTTCCTTTACCAAGCGGGACAGGGAGAGAAGTTGTACGTGCCTACGTATGTTCTGTGACAGATAGTTCTTACCACAAGCTCTACTAGAGTGTCTGATTCACTCCCATTCATCCAACTCATATGTAGGATTGCATGTGAGTTTGGCTACAAACTTAGGACGAAAATGCCGGCGCCAATCCATTATGTCACACCCCAAACTCAGAAACCGGGCTCACAAAATTTTCGATCGTAGAATCCAGCGCCGACAGCCTCCGTAGTATCCCATTCTCGGCTCCCGGTACCCATATACTAGGTTTCGATCCTGGGATGCTACAAGGAGAATTTCAAATATGATTTGATTCGTAATGAGCATAACCACAAGCATAACCCATGAACAATAACCACAAGAACACCATCACAAAATCCACTATGATAAAAAAACTTTGAGTACAAGGCGTATGAAAGGGAAAATACAATATACAAAAAGTAACAAAAACTCCAGAAGCTCGGCTGCACACTCCAACTGTGGTAAGACTACGGCTACGTCCTAGCATCACCTGCACGCATCAATTATGCATAAGCTTATAGAAAGCTTAGAGGGTGGTGTAAGTGTGTGCGTAATATAAGCGTGCTCAGAATGTAAAGTCAGGGCAATGCGAAATCATGCTGATAAGTACATGAATGCAATCAGCCATACCAAGGCTATGCAGTGTAAGATATGAATGTTATCGGTCATGCCAAGACCATGCAATGCAAGATGCAGTTCAAGTATGCCAATCCTCATCATATATCAGTACAGTTCTCATTCAGGATAATCACCGGGGTCTAGTACACTCCAAATGGCACTACTTTTCTCCAAGCCGCACAGTCCAAGTGAGCATAAGAAACCTCACTATCCACCTGACCAATAGTCAGCCAATGCCTATCCGGCATGTCGATAGCGGACCCATTCACGAGCTAGTCAAACTCAGCCTAATATTGCCTCCTACCCTCGGGCGAGTAAGGCCACACCCCTTTCTAACCGTCCACGACACAGTGGGAGATATGGCCTCCTGGTATTCAGCCCTCGTGCGCTAATATATCCACTCGGTCTCGACGTTAGAGCCATCCTCTGGTACCATCGGGTTTAGGAAATTTCACCCAAGGACATCTATGGCGCCCATATGCTAGAACCAAACATTTTCGATATCCAATCTAGCCATCCACGATGTATCTGTGGAGACTATTGCCCTGATGTTGCTAGGGCATACAGTAACTACAATCACACAATGTAAGTGGATGAATCACTCTACCAGTCATGCAACAGTCCTGAGTGTACCATGCGTTCATGTAGTGAAACTCCGCCTATCAGGGAGCCCATAAACAGTTCGCCCGAAGGCATATGCTATGATCAGTCACTTCCCATATCAATTATACATATGATGCATATGATAATGAATCATGGATCTCTACTAAACATGTATATAGAGATGGACTCTGTGTATAATAGAGATGGGCCTAGATGGCCTACTTACTACAAGTATAGCTTATTAGTGGGCCTTAGGGAGTGTGATAGTGTGTTCATTTAACCGTCATCATCCTTACAATGTGGGCATCTAACCATCATTGTTCCCAAGGCATTACTTGCTATAAACATCATTATATGCCATGGAGGGATCACGCATTGCAATGGACCTAGTTGCACCCAATTGGGCCTTAAGTACATCAATTGGGCCGTATCATATGGGCTTTACATTCATCAAGTGGATCACCTCAATGAGCCTCACCAATGGGCCTTAGGTACTTTGCAATGGGTCATAACCCATGGGCCTTGCATACATCACCATGGCCTCACGATATGAGCCTTATATATATATATATATATATATATATATATATATATATATATATATATATATATATATATATATATATATTAAGGTAGGCCTTAATAACGGGCCACAAATACCTCAAGATGGACCTCTCAAATGGGCCCATATATATTGAAGTGGGCCTCAACAATGGGCCTATAAGCACATCATGATAGGCATAAACACATGAGCCTATATATATCAAAGTGGGCCTCGACAACGGGCCACAAATGCATTAAGATGGGCCTAATCACATGTCAAGATGGGCCTAAATACATCAGCCCATATATACCGAAGTGGGGCTCATGTGAGGCACGCCATAATATTTATTTTCCTCCCAATCTAGGGCCCAATATAATGCTTATTTTCCATCCAAACTTTTCATAGGGTCACATGGGCCTAGGACCCACTGTAATGTTTTATTTGCAATCCAATCTATTTATAAGGTCACGTGGACCAGGGTAGGGCCCACTGTAATATTTATTTGCCACCTAATCTATTCATAAGGTCACCTGGACCTTGGGCCCATTGTGATATTTATTTATCATCCAACTTATTTATATGGTCGCACGGACCAGGGAGGCACTGTACTGTTTATTATCCATCCAAACCTGTTCATAAAGTCACGTGGGACCAGGGGCCCACTGTAATGGCTGGCGTGGACACAATATATACATTTAATGGGGCCGTGCACACACATTACGGTGGGGCCAGCACACATCACGGTGGGACTGCACACACGTCACGGTGAGGCCGTGCACACCCATCACGGTGGGGCCGTTAGATGGGCCCACTGGAATGTTTATTTGCCACCCAATCGTTCATTGGGTCACACAGTCAGGGGCCCACAGTGATGTGGTCCACCAATCTAGACCACCCATTATGTGAGTATCACCTGGTTGAGGGTCCAGACCAAGTTTCAGCCACATTCAAAATTCAGGTAGGCCCCACCAAGTGTTTTATATGATTTAGGCATGTCTTCACATGATTTAGATGGTATGGCCCACCTGAGTTCCGTTTACGGCTGATTTTTCTGGGACACCCATAGATAAGGGGACCCATCAAATGCCTAGAGCTGATGTTCAAAACGCATCACGGTGGGGCCCACAACTGGGGCCGTGTGCCCCAGCCAAACCGTCAGCCCGCGCCAGCCGCAGGCGCTGCCTGCGTCATGTGTCAAGGGCAGAAGCAGTTGCTGCTGCTTTATTTTTTTAAAAAAAAAATCATAAAATTTATGGTTTTTCCCATGTGGGGCCCAGATATGAAAAATTCAACCCGTTCATTAGATTCTATGGCCTCTGATCGATCAAATGAAACTAATATGCGACCTGTTTTTTGACGAATAGAAGAATCCAGGTGGATTTTAACGATAATACCACTATTTCCTTTGGTATGGCCCACTTGATTATCAGATTGGCCTCATATTTTGACTCAACGTCTAAAATGAGTCCGGGAATGGAATGGACGGTGTGGATTAGACACATACATTAACGTGGGGCCTTCATGAGTGGCTCAACCCAAAAACCATGTTTTTTATTGCTGACGTTAGTACACTCCCATGTGAGTACATGCACTCCAAGTTAGCCACCAGCACATCCAGCATCCAAGGACGCTGGATGGCATAGATAAACATATCATTGTGGTGGGTCCCACCTGAACGTGGCCCACACATCAAGGTGGCTCCCACATGAACGTGGCCCACTTGATCAAACCGATGTTTGTGTTTTCCTTTAATCAAGCACGTCCAAACGAACGGCCATGTAGACCACTCGGTGGACGACCTAAATAGAATGCATGCTTCATGGGGGGCCACACACACATATTAGGTGGGCCATCAACAAGGAAAATGGAAGAGAGATCGACATAGTGGAGGGGCCCCGCCACTATGGGCCCCTCATATGACTACAACACATACATTAGATTGGGTCCCATCACAAGTGGGCCATCAACTTGAAAATCAACAGTAAATCACCCACCTCTAGGCCTCCTTCTTACTCCCCTAGCCTTCTTAACTCCTTACCTATAAGTTTGATGGAGGTAGATGATGGATCAACGGTTGAGATGGGAGATGAGAGAGTAGGGAAAGTGGGCCACACTTGGCATTTGGGAGAGGGAGAGAGCTTGGACGTGTGAAGCTCTTTTGCTTGGGATTTTTTTTAGAATGAATGAGAGAGAGGGAAGTGATGGGTGAAAAGGTGATGGAGTGATGTGGTGGTTGGGTGGAGTGATGGGTGAAGGGATGTAAGAGTTGACTTTGAGCTTGCTTGAGTAAGAGGTAGGTATGGGTTGTTGTACTTGACTTGATGTGTGATGTGTACTTGATTGATGGGATTGATTGATTGATTGATGGGACATGTTGTTGAGATTCTCTCGAAGTTCGTAACGCACGGTGTTTTCTTCGAATTGAACGTGGGCCTACATCTTCTACCATAGGTATCGGGTCGGTGCGTGAGTCGCGGCGTTAGAACCGCGGCAATGGCACGGTCACTAAGGTATAGGTTTCGGGTCGAGTCATCTCTGATATGTGGGACTCGACTTAGGTTCGCGTGTAAACATCGAATACAGGTCGAGGATTACCGAATTTTGATCAAAAGGAGTGCGGAGTCCAACGGAACGGTACGGACTAGGACACGGGTCTTACAACTATCCCCTCCAAATAAAAATTTTATCCTCAAAATTTACATAGTCATCGCAAGAAAACATAACTCATAATAGAAGGGAAAAATAAAGCATCGTCATATTAAATCGGAGATAGTATACAAGATACAATGTATGATCAATCATCAAAGAGATGGAGATAGCGCTCTCGAATCTCAGCCTCACGCTCCCAAGACGCCTCATCAACAGAATGATGACCCCACTGACCTTCACCAAGGGGATGACCTTAGTCCGGAGGACCTGCTCCTTGCGATCAAGGATATGAACTGGCTGCTCAATGTAAGAAGTTTCCTCACGAACCTCTAACGACTTTCAATCGATAACAGGAACTACGTCTGACCCAAACTTCCTCAACATAGAGACGTGGAAAACGTTGTGGATGTCAGACAACTCAGATGGTAAGGCAATCTGATAGGCCACAGCGCCAACGTGCCCAGTGATCTCGAAAGGTCCTATAAATCTCGAGACAAACTTGCCCTTCGCTCCAAATCGAACTACACCCTTCATGGGCGAGACCTTGAGATACACTCTGTCCCCTACATCGAATTCAAAGGGATGACCCCGGCGATCAGCAAAGCTCTTCTGTCGGCTCTGAGCTATGCGCATCCTCTGCCTGATGATATCGATAGCCTTGGATGTCTGCTGCATAAGCTCAGGACCTAGGAGATGCCGCTCTCCAACCTCGGTCCAATAACTCGGAGATCTGTATGGTCTGCCATACAATACCTCAAAAGAAGCCATGCCAATGGTCGCCTGATAGCTATTGTTGTATGCGAACTCGGCTAATCATAAATGCTCATCCCAGCTACCCTCAAAATCGATCGCACAGGCCAGAAGCATATCCTCAAGTATCTGATTGACCCTCTCGGTCTGGCCATCGGTCTGCGGATGATACGCGATACTGAGCTGCAGATCAGTGCCCATGGCTCTTTGAAAGCTCCTCTAAAATTGAGACTTGAACCTCGGGTCTCGATCAGAAACGATCGAGACTGGAACGCCGTACAGTCTCACTATCTCCTCAACAAATAGCCTAGCAAGTCGGTCTGTATGCCAAGTCTCACGGATCACAAGAAAATGTGCCGACTTCGTCAAACGGTCCACAACAATCCAGACAACATTATGACCACGCTGAGTCCTCAGCAAACCCATGATAAAATCGGTAGATACATGCTCCCACTTCCACATTGGGACGGTCTACGACTGCAACAAACCAGGAGGTCTCTGATGATCGGCCTTGACACGCTGGCATATGTCTCACTCGGCCACAAAACTGGTGATCTGGCGTTTCATCCCCACCCAAAAATACTGTCTCCTCATATCCTAATACATCTTCGTCGAACCAGGGTGGATAGAAAATCACGATCGATGTGCCTCAATTATAAGATCTCTACGTAACTCGGGAATATCCGAGACACATAATCGGCCTCTGAAGCGAAGTCCACCATAAGAACCAATCTGCCAATCTGTCTGGCTCTTAGATACTGCCTCTGCTCGATAATCCTGTAACGACTCATCTGTCTGCTGAGCCTCGATCACCCTTACGACAAGAGAGGGTTAAATCGATAACCTCGATAGCTGAAAGATAGAAGACTGCAGATCAAAATCAAAGTCGTACTCTACTATATCCTCCAGCATCCTCCACTCCTGAATCATCATATGTGTCACTAGGCCTCGTGGATGACGGCTGAGGGCATCCGCCACCACGTTCGCCTTACCTGGGTGGTACTAGAGGTCAAAATCATAATCCTTCAGAAGCTCCATCCAACGTCTTTGTCTCATGTTCAGCTCGGACTGAGAGAATAGATACTTCAAACTCTTGTGGTCAAAGAAGATCTTGAACCTAACCGTATAGAGATAGTGCCTCCACACCTTCAGTGCGACGACAACAGCTACCAGCTCTAAATCATGCGTGGGGTAGTTCAGCTCATAGACCTTGAGCTGACGAGATGCGAAGGCTACAGGTCTGTCATGCTGCATCAGGATAACACCCAATCCAATACGTGATGCATCAGTGAATACAACAAATCCATCACTCCTAGAGGGAAGAGTGAGGACAGGAGCGAACGTCAGACGGTCCTTCAGCTCCACGAATGCCTGCTCACATGCATCAGTCCAAACAAAGTCTACGCCCTTCCGAGTCAACCTGGTCATCGGGACAGCAATACGGGAGAAACCCTCAATGAAATACCGATAATAACCCGCTAAGCCAAAGAAACTGCGAATCTCGGATGCAGTAGTGGGATGGCCCCACTGACGCACTGCATCAACCTTCAAGGGGTCCACTGTGACACCCTCCCTCGTCACCACGTGACCGAGAAATCTCACCTCCTGCTAGAACTTGCACTTCTCCAGCTTCGCATACAGCTGGTGGGCATTGAGGGTCTGCAATGCAATCTTTAGATGCTGCATACGGTCCTCACGGGTCCTCAGATATATCAAAATGTCGTCGATGAAGACCACCATAAACTGATCGAGATATGGACGGAAGACCTCGTTCATCAACTACATGAAGACCGCGGGTGCATTGGTTAGTCCAAAGGACATGACCTGAAACTCAAAATGACCATAACGCGTCCTGAAAGCTGTCTTCGGGATGTCCTCCTCTCGAATCCAAATCTGATGATAACCAGAACGCAGGTCAATCTTCGAAAAGAACTATGCACCCTGCAACTGATCAAACAAGTCATCTATCCTCGGGAGCGGGTACTTGTTCTTAATCGTGACCCAGTTGAGCTCGCGGTAGTCTACGCAGAGACTCAATGAGCCATCCTTCTTCCTGACAAAGAGTACCGGTGCTCCCCAAGGTGAACTGCTTGGATGAATAAATCCCAACTCACGTTACTCGTCCAACTGTCACTGTAGCTCACGCAACTCCATCGGTGCAATACGGTACGGGGCCTTCGAGATAGGCGCGGTACCAGGCATGAGGTCAATCTGGAACTCAATATGTCGACAAGGCGGCAGCCCTGGAATCTCCTTAAAAACGTCAGGAAAATCACAAACAATTGACAACTGATCAATACATGCTGTAATAGGCTCCTCAATGGCACAGGACATCAAGCAAGATAACGGCTCTCCTCGGAGCTCTGTAACGAACTGAAACTATGGCAAGTTTGGTATGCAGAATGTAACTGTCCTCACGGAACAGTCTAAGATGGCGTAGTACTCGGCAAGCCAATCCATGCCCAAGATAACGTCAAAATTTGACATCAGCAACACGAACAAGTCAGCAGGTAAAAAGATGTCACCGACTATAATAGGACAAGATGAACAAAAATGGCCCAATACTGTGGTCTTCCCTAAGGGTGTCGATACGATCAATCCCTCATTAGCAGACTCTGTTGGCAACCCAGTCGATTGGTAGAAATCCTCAGACATGAATGAGTACGAAACACCGGAATCAAACAGTACATGTACGATGCATGAAGAGACTGGAAGTATACCCTCAACGACCCCTACAGATGACTGCGGGTCCTGCTAAGCCGCATAGAATCTAGCCTAATCTGACTGAGGAGGTGCCTGTCTCTTTTGAGGTCCCTGGTGCTGCTGTTATCTCTGTGGCGGCCTGTACTGCTGTCTCTGCTGCTACTGGGGCCTCGACGGCTAA
Source organism: Magnolia kwangsiensis (assembly GCA_037074715.1). Lineage (NCBI taxonomy): Eukaryota > Viridiplantae > Streptophyta > Magnoliopsida > Magnoliales > Magnoliaceae > Magnolia > Magnolia kwangsiensis. The sequence goes on from CM073579.1 coordinate 60,312,719, forward strand.
GGTGGCTGTGGACGCTGCTGATGGGGTCGCTGCTACTGTGGGGGCTGCTGATGAGGTCGCTGCTGCACTGGAGGCTGCTGTGGCCCTCTCAACTGCTGCAGATGAGGGCGTGGGCACTCAGACAAGCGGTGCCCTATCCCGCCACATCCAAAATAAACCCCTATAAACGGCTGCTGGGGTAGCGCTGGAGGTACTGCTGAGGCTGCTGGTGCTCCAGTAGGTGGGTGACTCCTGTACCTCTATGGTCACTGATGCTACTGGGAGCTACTGGAGGGGGCCTACCTCTTCTGACCCCTCCTCTGATCTCGGTCGGCCTGCATGCCAGCCCACTCAGTCTCATAAATCTGAGCTCTCCGCACTAATGCCTGAAAAGTCGAAAGCTCATGCACAATGACACGACCTCGAAGGCCGTAACGTAAGTCGTTCTCAAAACGGCGGGCCTTCCACCCCTCATCGTCAATCATATATGGCACAAACCTTGATAGCACCACAAAACGGGCCACGTACTGCGCTACGGTCATGTCTCCTTGCACTAGAGTCTCGAACTCTAATGCTCTCTGACGAAGGATATGGTCGGGAAAGTACTGCTCCTCAAATCGATCAATAAAGTCCTCCCATGTCCAGACGTAATCAGGTCCTGCAACGCGGGTAACAGAGGTCCACCAGTGCTCTGCTTCACCCTGAAAAAGGAATACTGCTAACCGGACTTGTTGCTCGGTCGTATATGACATAGTATCCAAGATCTTCTCCACATCGGAGCCCCACCTCTCAGCTACGGTCGGATTTAGCTCGCCCTAGAAACGTGGAGGATCAAGGTGTCAGAACTCCCGTAGTAAGGCGCTCGCACGCCCCTGTTCTCCCTGAGCTGGTGAAACAACCGGGCACTTGCCCTGTCCCTGGAGTGCGGCTATCACAGCCTGTAATATTTACTGTAACTGAGAGGCACTCACAGGCACAGTCGGCTCTGCATCTGCCTCAGGTGGAGGAATGTCATCCTCAGGCAGGGGAGCAGAGATCTCAAGCGGTGGAACAGGAGGCGCAGGTGGTAGCGCCGGAGCCTCAGGTGGTGGATCGGGGTGTTCTCAGGTCGCTCTCCTAGGTGGCATGTCCTATACGAAAGAACAATAATGCCAATCAACCTTAAGAATAGCATGCTGGGGAACTAAATCGTAAGGTTGCATGCTCTGAACCTAATTGTCCTAAACTTATACCAAACATGTGATGCTGTTCTCGGTTATTCCCAAGTTATGCTCTAATAACAACTTTTATGACGCCTCAAACTCGAAAATCGGGCTCACAAAATTTTTTATCACCGAATCCAGCGCCGACAGCCTCCGTAGTATCCCATTCTCGGCTCTCGGCACCCATATACCAGGTTTCGATCCTAGGATGCTATAAGGAGGATTTCAAACATGATTTGATTCATAATGAGCATAACCACAAGTATAACCCACGAACAATAACCACAAGAACACCATCACAAAATCCATTATGATAAAAAAAAACTTTGAGTACAAGGCGTATGAAAGGGGGAATACAATATACAAAAAGTAACAAAAACTCCAGAAGCTCAGCTGCACACTCCAACTGCAGTAAGACTACGACTACGTCCTGGCATCACCTGCATGCATCAATCATACATAAGCTTATACAAAGCTTAGAGGGTGGTGTAAGTGTATGCGTAATATAAGCGTACTCAGAATGTAAGGTCAGGGCAATGCGAAATCATGTTGATAAGTACATGAATGCAATCAGTCCTACCAAGGCTATGCAGTGCAAGATATGAATGTTATTGGTCATGCCAAGACCATGCAATGTAAGATACAGTTCAAGCATGCCAATCCTCATCATATATCAGTACAGTTCTCATTCAGGATAATCACCGAGGTCTAGTACACTCCAAATGGCACTGCCGATCTCCAAGCTGCACAGTCCAAGTGAGCGTAAGAAACCTCATTATTCGCTTGGCCAATAGCCTGTTAATGCCTATCCGGCATGTCGATAGTGGACCCATTCATGAGCTGGTCAAACTCAGTCTAGTATTGCCCCTTACCCTCGGGCGAGTAAGGCCACACCCCTTTCCAATCGACCACAACACAGTAGGAGACGCGGTCTCCTGGTATTCGGCCCTCGTGCGCTCATATATCCACTCGGTCTCAATGTTGGAGCCATCCTCTGGTACCATCGGGTTTAGGGAATTTCTCCCAGGGACATCTATGGTGCCCATATGCTAGAACCAAATGTTTTTGGTATCCAATCCAGCCATCCACGATGTATCTGTGGAGACTATTGCCCTGATGTCGCTAGGGCATATAGTAACTACAATCACACAATATAAGTGGATGAATCACTCTACCAGTCATGCAACAGTCCTGAGTGTACCATGCGTTCATGTAGTGAAACTCCGCCTATCAGGGAGCCCATAAACAGTTCTCCCGAAGGCATATGTTATGATCAGTCACTTCCCATATCAATCATACATATGATGCGTATGATAATGAATCATGGATCTATACTAAACATGTATATAGAGATGGACTCTGTGTATAATGGAGATGGGCCTAGACGGCCTACTTACTACAAGTATAGCTTATTAGTGGGCCTTAGGGAGAGTGATAGTGTGTTCATTTAACCGACATCATCCTTACAATGTGGGCATCTAACCATCATTGTTCCCAAGGCATTACTTGTTTTAAACATCATTATATGCCATGGAGGGATCACGCATTGCAGTGGACCTAGTTGCACCCAATTGGGCCTTAAGTACATCAATTGGGCCGTATCATATGGGCTTTACATTCATCAAGTGGATCACCTCAATGAGCCTCACCAATGGGCCTTAGGTACTTTGCAATGGGTCATAACCCATGGGCCTTGCATACATCACCATGGCCTCACGATATGAGCCTTATATATATATATATATATATATATATATATATATATATATATATATATATATATATATATATATATATATATATATATATATATATATATATTAAGGTAGGCCTTAATAACGGGCCACAAATACCTCAAGATGGACCTCTCAAATGGGCCCATATATATTGAAGTGGGCCTCAACAATGGGCCTATAAGCACATCATGATAAGCATAAACACATGAGCCTATATATATCAAAGTGGGCCTCGACAACGGGCCATAAATGCATTAAGATGGGCCTAATCACATGTCAAGATAGGCCTAAATACATCAGTCCATATATACTGAAGTGGGGCTCATGGGAGGCACGCCATAATGTTTATTTTCCTCCCAATCTAGGGCCCAATATAATGCTTATTTTCCATCCAAACTTTTCATAGGGTCACATGGGCCTAGGACCCACTGTAATGTTTTATTTGCAATCCAATCTATTTATAAGGTCACGTGGACCAGGGTAGGGCCCACTGTAATATTTATTTGCCACCCAATCTATTCATAAGGTCACCTGGACCTTGGGCCCATTGTGATATTTATTTATCATCCAACTTGTTTATATGGTCGCACAGACCAGGGAGGCACTGTACTGTGTATTATCCATCCAAACCTGTTCATAAGGTCACGTGGGACCAGGGGCCCACTGTAATGGATGGCGTGGACACAATATATACATCTACTAGGGCCGTGCACACACATCACGGTGGGACCGTCAGATGGGCCCACTGGAATGTTTATTTCCCACCCAACCGTTCATTGGGTCACACAGTCAAGAGCCCACAGTGATGTGGTCCACCAATCTAGACCACCCATTATTTGAGTATCACCTGGCTGAGGGTCCGGACCAAGTTTCAGCCACATTCAAAATTCAGGTAGGCCCCACTAAGTGTTTTTATATGATTTAAGCATGTCTTCACATGATTTAGATGGTATGGCCCACCTGAGTTCCATTTACGGCTGATTTTTCTAGGACACCCCATAGATAAGGGGACCCATCAAATGCCTGGTGCTGATGTTCGAAACACATCACGGTGGGGCCCACAGCTGGGGCCGTGAGCCCCAGCCAAACTGTCCGCCCGTGCCAGCTGCAGGCGCTGCCTGCGTCATGTGTTAGGGGCAGCAGCAGTTGCTGCTGCTTTATTTTAAAAAAAAAAATCAAAAACTCTGTGGTTTTTCCCATGTGGAGCCCATATATGAAAAATTCAACCCGTTCATTAGATTCTACGGCCTCTGATCGATCAAATGAGACCAATATGCGACCTATTTTTTGACGAATAGAAGAATCCAGGTGGATTTTAACGATAATACCACTATTTCCTGTGGTATGGCCCGCTTGATTATCAGATTGGCCTCATATTTTGACTCAACGTCTAAAATGAGTCTGGGATTGGAATGGACGGTGTGGATTAGACACATACATTAATGTGGGGCCTTCATGAGTGGCTCAACCCAAAAACCATGTTTTTTATTGCTGACGTTAGTACACTCCCATGTGAGTACATGCACTCCAAGTTAGCCACCAGCATGTCCAGCGTCCAAGGACGCTGGACGACATAGATAAACATATCATTGTGGTGGGTCCCACCTGAACGTGGCCCACACATCAAGGTGGGTCCCACATGAACGTGGCCCACTTAATCAAATCGATGTTTGTGTTTTCCTTTGATCAAGCATGTCCAAACAGACGGCCATGTAGACCACTCGGTGGATGACCTAGATAGAATGCATGCTTTATGGGGGGCCACACACACATATTAGGTGGGCCATCAACAAGGAAAAGGGAAGAGAGATCGACATAGTGGAGGGGCCCCGCCACTATGGGCCCCTCATATGACTACAACACATACATTAGATTGGGTCCCATCAAAAGTGGGCCATCAACTTGAAAATCAACAGTAAATCACCCACCTCTAGGCCTCCTTCTTACTCCCCTAGCCTTCTTAACTCCTTGCCTATAAGTTTGATGGAGGTAGATAATGGATCAACGGTTGAGATGAGAGATGAGAGAGTAGGGAAAGTGGGCCACACTTGGCATTTGGGAGAGGGAGAGAGCTTGGACATGTGAAGCTCTTTTGCTTGAGATTTTTTTGAGAATGAATGAGAGAGAGGGAAGTGATGGGTGAAAAGGTGATGGAGTGATGTGGTGGTTGGGTGGAGTGATGGGTGAAGGGATGTAAGAGTTGACTTTGAGCTTGCTTGAGTAAGAGGAAGGTATGGGTTGTTGTACTTAACTTGATGTGTGATGTGTACTTGATTGATGGGATTGATTGATTGATTGATGGGACATGTTGTTGAGATTCTCTCGAAGTTCGCAACGCACGGTGTTTTCTTCGAATTGAACGTGGGCCTACATCTTCTACCCTGGGTATCAGGTCGGTGCGCGAGTCGCGGTGTTAGAACCGCGGCAATAGCACGGTCACTAAGGTATAGGTTTTGGGTCGAGTCATCTCTGATATGTGGGACTCGGCTTATGTTCATGCATAAACTATTTTAGCCATGATGGATACGTTCGAGGAATTCAAGTCGTACGCTGCTAGTCGACAGTGGTTAGGCCACATGGAGTGCATACACGCTCCATGTCGATCAGCTCAACGTACGCTCATACCAGTCGAGCTTGTCAAGTAACCCGATTGGCCCGATGTTTGTTCACCATGTATGGACGCTACTGCTTAAATTTAGGGTACCAAACTCACCAGTGAAAACCCGTCAACCTTGGTACCTCGATCCGCTAAGACTCATGAGCCAGACATGGTGGTATGAGACACCGTGGTCGAGCTGTCGGCCTATGCCGGGGCGACGAGCCCACCCGTAGTGACCAGTGAGCAACCCTGACTCGTGAGCCGAATACGGTGTTATGGGATACTGTATTCGAGCTGTCGGCCTACATTGATCAGGTGACGAGCCCTTTGTAGTGACCTCGAGCATACCCTAAAACTGTATTGAGGCGCCGAGCCTTTCCGTAGCACCTAGGGTATAAACTAGGCCTGCATTGATCAGGTGATGAGCCCTTTGCAGTGACCTAGAACCGCAGCATCATATGAGATTTACTAGGACTGACTACCCTAGAATGAATCATTATTTGGAGAATTGATATAAGGGAGATACTCTAGCTTTCCAATCCTGCTATATGAATAAACCTAAGTAAGAACCTGGCTAATCATGTGCATGCACCACACTACATGTTCTTTGGCGAGGAAGAGCACTTTCAGGAGTTTTCCATGCACGTCGTGAGATGAAGACGCGAAGGGAGTGTAGGTGAGGGCATGCACCATTAATACATCTCATTTTTGCATTAACCAAAGTACTTTAGAATTATTTTTTGTATTTCTTTACCATTACTGCTTGGCTGAATTGATAACATATTAACCTTTACATTATTGTTCCACTGAGTTGATCACTCACTCCCATGTTCTGGGACGGTGTTTTAAACACCAACTAGACTCTATCTTAGTTACAGATGATGATGCGACCCACGAGGCGGAGCCAGATTTTAAGGACGATGAGGAGGCGTTCTCTTATATGCAGTTATCAGGCGGTTTTATGTGAGCCATGTCCTGATTATCGGGGCTACAGGGTTTTTAGACTAGATGACATGATACATTATCATTTTGTATATTTTGAGAATTTACATGTACTTATTAACCTGGTAACATGATCATACTTAGCAGACCTCAATTACTTATACGTTACATATATCTATCATAGTCTTTCGCTCGCTTAAATTAATCATCTCTGGAGTATGATATGCTGTTTTGGCTTAATCTCATTCATGTTTAATGAACTAATACAGACAACATTCGATCATCATCATATATGTTGTATAAGTGATGTTTTGGAACTCAGGTGTTGGGCTCCTACTCAACCTCGATTTTCAGGGCGTTACAATAGCCAATATTGTGTTGGTGAAAAAAGCTAATGGGAAATGGAGGGGTTGTGTGGACTATACAGACCTGAATAAAGCCTATCCCAAATATAGCTTTTCTCTCCCTCGAATCGACCAAATGGTCGATAGCACAGCGGGACATGAACTGCTGAGTTTCATGGATGCATATTCTGGTTATAATCAAATGTAATGCATCCAAATGATATAAAAAAATAAGCCTTTGTCACTAACAAAGGTCTTTATTGTTACCAAGTCATGCCCTTTGGATTGAAGAATGCGGGCAAAACTTATCAGAGTCCGATCAACAAGATGTTCGCCCAACAGATAGGGTGAACAATGGAAGTCAAGAGTGTTAAAGCTGCAAACCATATTTCCGACCTTGAGGAGATGTTCCTCATCCTTTAAAAGTTCCAAATGAAGCTAAACCCGAGTAAATGTGCATTCGAAGTTAGGTTGGGAAAGTTCATCAGCTTCTTAGTCAGCCAGCAAGGAATCGAAACAAATCCCAAGAAGATCAAGGCTCTCCTTCATATGCAATCTCCAAAGATGACCAAAGATGTTCAACGGCTCATTAGGAGGATCACTTTGTGTCTCGAGCTACTGATAAGTGTCTTCCCTTCTTCAAACAGTTGAAGGTGAGACAGGTAGTAGACTGGACAGAGGAATGCGAGGTGACCTTCCAGCAGCTCAAACAATATCTAGGGTCACACTAGTTCTCTCTAAACCTGAGCAAGGAGAGTCCCTACTGCTATACCTGGTTGTTTCTGATGCAGCAGCTAGGTCGGCCTTAATTAGGGAGAACGAGGGAAAACGGTTCCCAATATACTATGTCAACGAAGCCCTAGTTTCGGTCGAGACAAGGTATCCGACCTTGGAGAAATTGGCTTTGGCTTTTATCATCTCCTCTCGACTCTTACGGCTGTACTTCCAAGCTCATAGCATCATCATCCTAATCGATCAACCACTTCGCCAGGTACTCCAAAACCCCAAAGCATCGGAACATCTAACTAAATGGGAAATTGAGTTGAGTGACTTCGACATCAAATATCAGCCTCGAGAGGCTATCAAAGGACAAGCAGTGGTAGATTTCATCATCGAGTTAACTCTTGTGCCTGAGCAATCCACTAATTCAACCAGGGTGGAGTTCGTCCCAAGTATAGCACCCGACCAACAATCTACTGACTCATCCGACACATAGGCTCTTCCCGACCCACTCAAGTGGACACTCTACATTGATGGCTTATCCAATTCTAAAGTAAGCGGAGTTGGGATAGTCCTAGAGACCTCAGATCTTACATGCATGCAATATGCCTTAAGATTTGGATTACAAGCCTTTGACAATAGAGCGGAATACAAAGCCTTGTTCATTGAACTCAAACTGGTAGCCAATATGGGAGCTCAATATGTCAAAGTCTTCAACGATTCCCAGTTAGTTCGTCAATCAAATAATTAAATCATACCAAGCTAAAAAAGAACACATGAAAGCATATCTTCGGAAGGCCAAAGAACTGATCGATAGCTTTTAGAAATACAACGTTACCCTGATTCTTAGGGCTGAGAATTCAAAGGCTAATATGTTGGCAAAGCTCGCCACAACGGATGAAGATGAGATCCTGAGATCAATCCCGATCGAGTTCTTAGCAAAACCGAGCATCAATGAAGCCAACCTTACTACAATTTTTTTGATTAGCTCAGAACTGACTTGAATGGATCCAATCATCAACTATCTTAAAGAAGGCGAGTTACCCGAAGATCGAATGGAGGCACGCAAACTGTGAACTAAAATTACTTGATACACCATACTCAACGGTGTCCTCTACAAGAAAGGATTTTACCTTCCTTACTTAAGATGCCTCAAATCGGAAGAAGCAGAATACGTCCTAAGGGAGATCCACGAGGGAATATACGGAAACCATTTTGGAGGATGACGGTTAGCCCACAAGGTGATCCGACAAGGTTATTACTGGCCGATCATCCAGCACAACGCTCGGTAGCTTGTTTGAAAATGTGATAAGTGTCGGCACTTCGTGAACATACCTCAGAAGCCACCTAAGGAGTTCACTCCAATAATTGGGCCATGGCCATTTGCTTAGTGGGGAATCGACATCATTGCTCCACTCCCTATTAGTAAAGGTTAGACTAAGTTTGTCGTGGTGGCTATCGACTACTTCTAAAATAGGCTGAAGCAGAGCCATTAGCAAAGATAACCAAGTAAAAGATCACCGACTTTGTTTGGAAGAATATAATATGCAGGTTTGGGATTCCTTAAACCATCATCTCTAATAATGAAAAATATTTGATAACAAATAATACCAAGAGATGTGTGAAAACCTCAGTATTTGCAATGTCTACTCATCACCACGACATCCGCAAGCAAATGGGCAAGTCGAGGCAGTCAACAAAATCATCAAGCACTATCATCGAACTAAGCTCGAGAATGCCAAAGGAGCATGGGATGAGGAACTCCCTAAAGTCCTTTGGGCATACCGAACTACTGCACAGATAGCCACTGGGGAGACCCCTTTCTCTTTAGCATATGGGGCAGAGGCGGTCACTTCCATAGAGATCGAACTACCTACATCTCGAATGGACTCATTCGATGAATAAGTAAGCACCAAGCTAATGGTCCTCAGTCCTGACCTTCTTAAAGAACAAAGGGAATAATCTCATATTCGGACCGTTATATGCCAGCAACAAGGAACGCATTTCTAAAATACTCAGGTGAAGGTTAGAAGATTCCAAGTAGGTGATTTACTACTCTGAAAGACCTTCTAGAACACCAAGGAGATGGGATCAGGAACCTTGGGTCCAAACTAGGAAGGACCTTACATGGTAATGAGTATGAACCGACCAAGCTCATATCGACTAAAGGAATTAAATGGCCAGCTCCTTCTGCATCCCTGGAATGTCGAGAATCTCAAGATCTATTACCCTTAATTGATCGATGCAAAGTTTTTTATTTATTGATCAACTTCAAGCTAACATTAATAAAGCTCCGTTACACTACAATTTCTACACAATCTGACATCCTCATAAGATCTGACCAAGATATGACCCATGTCAGACCAATGTCCGACCTATAGAATTTAACTGAGGTTTGACAGAAGCCTAATCAAAGTCCGACTAGGACATGATATAAGACCTAAGTATCGGATGAGACTTACTTCTAAGCAATTGGGCTCAAGTTCAATCCAATGATGCAAAATTAAAGATGATCTACTTAACTCAGAGATTTAGAATTTAAGGAAAATCTTTCTCAAAAGGAGTATTTCTATTGATAAAGCCCGAAGGGAATGATTATATTAGTTATAACCCAGAAGGGCACATTTACATCAGTCTACATTAGTTGAAAGATGAAAAAGGGAAAGGTGTTGCAAAATGAAGGAAATACTACTCTACAAAAAAGGAAATATTGCTCTGAAAAAAGTTGACCATAAAGTCTCGGCCTCACGGGGTTGCTCGGGAGCCGCTTCTTCGACCGACCCAACAGAGCCCCACTCAAACTCATCAAAGACGGAGAGATCCAACTTGGGGAAGGTCTCCTTCATAGCCTTGATACACTCGACATAACCCTGGCGATAGAGGGCATCTTTGTCCTCCATGTACACCTTGGAAGAATCGAATTCCTTGACTGCGTCCTTCTGAGCTAAAGCGAGGGCAGCTTGAGTCCCTACCTTGAGTTCCTCGAGCTTTTCCTTAGTCTTCATGAGCTTAGCTCTGCACTCCCAGTAATAGGCCTTGGTCTCCTCCAGCTTTGTTGTTACCTTGGATTTTTCTGCAAAAGCCTCTTCAAGAAGCTTCTTTGCAACCCTTAGCTCGACCTCTGCAGTCGAAGCCTGAGCTTCCGATTGAGCAAGCTTTTGGCCAGCCTCACCCACTTGTTCACACATCTGAGCAAACTCAGAGTGCACCTTCAATACATGTGGGGCGAATTATAAAAGAGAGAAAAGAAGTTAAGTAAGAACATGCAACAGAAAAATGAAGATTGACCTAACTTTAGAAAGCATTGTACCCCGAGGAGGCTCATCGTCACATGTGCTAGAGCTGAGTCCATAAGGAATCACAAAAACTTTAGAATTCTGCCTCTGACATGTGGCAGTCTGCCCAAGGAAGGATCTCTTTGACAGTTTGGTGGATACCCCTACCTCGCCCCTCTTGAGTTGTGGATGGGCGAGCTACCTCCTCAGCACTAGAAGACCGAGCTTCTGTGGAAAGCTCGAAAGCCCCCTGCACCTCAGTAGGGACAGCTTCTTCTGGGACAATCTTCCCCGCCTCTCTAGTGGCACCAAAGGAGGTCTCCACCTCTGTTCCCTCTCCTTCCCTTTCTATTATGACAGGACAGGAGGGGTTGACCTTTCCTTTGCTCTTAGAGTAGGTCTTGATCTTCTTCTTCTTCGGCACCACCAACTCATCCTTAAGGAGCACGCAAAGTTTGGAGGGAGGCCAAAGAAGAGGGCGAGCCTCAGGCATCTCTACATTAGAGCACAAAAAAATATGTCAGAGGAATTCACAAAATTTTCCTAAGTTCTATAGATCGGCTGTAGGCGTTACCCAATGGCTTACCAATAAGAGCAGAATCCAAGCCCGAACGAAGGAGTAACTCAAGTTAAAGGAGCACCCTCTAACACCTCTTCTCCTCTTTTAGCACTCTCACTCCTCTGATCCGAGTAAGCGATCTACTGTCGAGCAAAGGAGACTGCTTGGGAATGACTACAAAAGGAAATAGATGCAAACAGTTTCAACATAATTGAGAGCCAACCAATTGAAGATGAGATAGAAAATGACTACGTCCGAGGAATATTTACCTGGGTCAGAGAACGTTCTTGGTTACCTCTCAACGCATGGATGCCCAGAACCATTTATCCCTCCAGTTCTTATTTGACGTCGGAGGGTTGGTAATAAGGCTCCCTCCAGTCCCCTGCCAAGCGTAAAGATAGCACCAACCGGGTTGATTATGGTTCGGCTTTACTTGGTATAGGTGGATGAATTCCTCTACCGTCAGCTTGGGCTACTCTAGCTTAGAACACAGGACCGTGTAGCCTATCAAAGCCCTCATTCATTAGGGATCATTTGTCTCGGGGCCAAGTTCAACCGATCCAACAAGTGCCTCACCAAACCTTATAGAGGAAGTCGCAGGCCGCACTAAAGGGCGACCTGGAAGATTACAACGATCCCCTTTGAAGGTCGGTTTGGGAGCTCATCCGGAAAGGAAAGCTGATGCACTATAAACTCGGGGATGTGATACCCAAGCCTTATCCGGACTAGATCCTCAGCATTAAGGGTAGAGGGCACTGGACCCCCTAGACCCTTCTCGTCGCCCCACCCTTCTAGGTCATCCTTGTTGGGAGGGTCACGCTTCACGTTTAGCAGTCACTTTGTCGAGGATTTCTCCATTGCCCGAGATGTTAAAAAACTAACATCCGCCATCATCACTAATGGTGACGGTGGATTCGACATTACCCGAAGGCTGCTGGACCAAATTATCTCCACCGAAGGCCCCCTCCCGTGAACTGAAAGATTTCTACATTACGTCTCTTTTATAGATGGTGAGAGTCGTTGAAAGGAAAAAAGAAAAAGAGGAGGAGGCAAGTGCTTAAAGATCACCATAGATAGAGTAGACATATAAATGCTGATGGCTACGATTATCGAAAATCGCCTAGCTATTTTGAGGGAAATGGCTGGAAGGATAATGCGAGTTACAAATAGGGGTGACCAAGAGCTAGGGCTTCCCTTATATAGGGATGCCACATGGCATCGCTTGAGTACGACCATCAATGCTGGCCGTACAATGTCCCTTCGACTACACACATGCGGACACATGACGTGACCCCATGCACTGCTCAACCCTAATATTGAGTATTAAGCCATGTGTCGCGCCCTTATTTGACTTTCATAGAAACGGCAACCTGATACCCCACGTGACCTCAACCATGAAACGACACACCACATTCATTTACTAACACGCCTCGAGCAATGTGCTAGTCGCCATAACTAGTATTTATGACTTCACGACCTGACCTAAATCCGACCTAAACTGAATTGGGCTTACTTCTCAAGCCTCTTCAAATCGGCTTGAAAAGTAAGGGGGGCTTACTGTCGGGTGGAAAAATAGTTAAGTTGGATAGGTCGACTTATGGAATGGACCAACTCTACTAAATAGCATGGGCTCTCAAAATTTGAGCCCCAAGGGGCTCCCACGTCTAGAAACAGGCCGACCTTCAACGAGGTCGATGAAACTGTAAGGACACTTGAAGAGAATGCAATGGTAAGATCACTTAAATGGCCAATTGCTGACCCAGCCCATAGGTCGGCTATAGGTCAGCCATAGATCGACCATATAGCTCTGCAGTGGCTTGGCTATAGCTCGACCATAGATTAGAACTACCTCTACAAAGTAGTTGCTCATTGAACGGCATCCGACATAGTCTTTATGATCTATCCTTGGATTGAGCAACCTGAGGATGTCTCCATTAGCCTGAAGATCTCTCCTAAGATCTTCGAAGGATCAGACTGGATCCCAAGAGTCTCGGACGATAATGATCTCGAGAAGATCCTAGATAAATCTCCAAGAGGATTTATCTCCTATATATCAGGAAAGACGCTTCATGGTATCATCTTACCTCAGTTATAAATAGAAGTATCCTCAACTAATGGAAGGTGCACACATTCATACCTAAATACTCAACTCGTGACTCTTTTCCAAAAGAGATCCTACCCTAATAAAGACCTAAAGTCCTGACTTAGGCATTGGAGGGTCCCTTGTACAATCCAGGGTCTCCTTTGTCTCTTATTCTTTTCTATACAGGTCTAGGCAGGCTAGTTAGGGAGGGTTCCCCCGAAAAATGCATCAACACAGATGATCCAAGCTAAAAGCAGTCTAAAGTATGTACAAGGCTCATCCAGATGATGAGTGTTTTACATGGAACATGTTGAAGCAGTTTTTCGAAGGACCCTCCCTAGCTAACCCATTCAAACCTACACAAAAAGTAATGAAGAACAAAGGAGACCCTGACTCATACAGGGGAGCCTCCGATGCTTAAGTCAGATCTTTGAGGTCTTTAGTACGGTAGGATCTCTTTGGAAAAGAGATACTAGTCAAATATTAGGGTATGAATATATGTACCTTACTTTGGTTGGGGATATCTCCATTTATAGGAGAGGAAAAATGTATGTGATAGGGAGTCTTCGCTGGAGACGAAACATGTTTAGGAATCTGTTTAGGATTCATATCAGATCTTGAAGTTCTTGGGATTTGATCTAATCCTCCGAAGATTTTAGGAGAGATTCGGGCCACTAGAGAGATCTTCGGACTGTTGATGTAAGAAAAGGTCGTTTACCGATCTTTTCCATGGAATAATCATTTTCCTTCTCTCAAAGGATATCTTGACCTATAGTTGAGCTTTGGTCGAGCTTCAAACGGACTATGGCCAAACTATAACCGAGCTATGGCCGAGCTATGGTCGAGTTATGGTCGACCTATATGTTGGTAATTGGTCATTTGAGTAGATTTACGATTGCCTCTTCTTTGAGTGTCCTTACAATTATACCATCCTTCTGAGAGGTCAGCCTGTTTCTGGACGTAGACACCCCTTAAGGTTCAGATGCCAAAAAGGGTCGTGTTGTTTAGTAGAGTTGGTCCATTCCATAAGTCAACCTATCTGACTTAACTATTTTTTTCACCCAACAAAACACCAACATCCACATAAGAAGGCGGGCCCGTCAAAATAGCCAACTCCTCGAATGAGAGCCCAAGCTCTACATCTCCAAGACAAAAGAGGTTCAGCGACGAAACCCAATGGTACATGCACCGCTGCACTCAACATATGCCAATCAGCCTCAATAAAACGTAGCTCAAGGACTCCCAGTAAGTGATATCGGCACAAGAGAAACCTCTACTCATTAATTAAAGACTCGGCCTAAGCTGATAAATGTGGACAACAGATAGAGCATGGTAAAAAAGTCGGGCTAGCAGAGGGACGTTTTTAAAAGAAGTTCCAACCCTATCCTCCATAAAAAGGGTCAAATCGCCAATATGCATATTGCTATCTAACCAGGAAAAAATAGAAACAATTACCTCATCATACCTAGGGCGGGAAGTGTCAAACAAATCATGAGATGATGACGGGTGATCTGACGATGATCGAGACATAATGGCAGGACCAATAAGGGTGGTAACTTAGTATGTGTTGGAGTTACAATCCAAAACCATTTACTGCAACTGCCTAACTGTTCATCTTCCAATGCACAACAACACTTCCCATGGAGATGCTTTTGGAAGATGAAAAGCTTCTGTAGTTAGGAATTTTAATGTTGGAAGCTCCTAATAGGGGCATTTTTATCTTTACACATTTCATTCAAATGCCTATAAATGGGCATCTTGTGTATCCGGTTGTAGCAAGTGAATAACAAGCAAAGTAGAAAGTGTAAGAAGTGGAGCAGCAACAAAACAGTTTGAGAAATAAAAACTTCTGTTTCATTTTCTTCTCTCTTTCTTCCTTCTACGCCATCAGATTTTTTGAGTTGTGTTAAGGCTTTGTGAAGCTAAGAAAAATCTGCTATTTTGATGCAAAGAGAAAATCTGGCTTATACATCCAACAAACTGGTATCAGAGCCAAGTTCTTTTTTCTAGAAGAAGTTGCTTGCAGTTTTTTTTTTTTTTTTTTTTTTTTTTTTTTTTTCCAGCCAAGAAAAAATATGTTCAAGAAAAAATCAAATTTCAGAAGTTTTTTTTCAACCAAAAAAAAATCTGTTAAAAAAAAATAGATTTCTATTCTATCCCTCTCTCCCTTCATTTTTTTAAAAAAAAAAAAACAGAGTGTCTGGGTCTTCTTAAAACTTAGTAAAACCAAGTCATCTAACCCACAAAGCTTGTTCGTGTAAAAATGGCTAGTACAATTTAGCCGTAGGTTCCTAAGTTGTTAAAGGACAACTATGAAAATTGGTGCATCCAAATGAAGGCATTGTTTGGGTGGCAAGAACTATGAGAGATCGTCACCAATGGGTATGTAGAACCCACTATGGAGGAAGAAGCCACCTTCACCAACGAAGAGAAGACCACTCTCCAAAATCAAAGGAAGAGAGACAACGAGGCTTTGTTCCTTCTCTATCAAGGGTTGAATGAATCAATCTTTAAAAAGATTGCCAAAGCAACATCAAGCTAGCAAGCTTGGGATATCCTTGACACCATCTTCAAGGGTGTTGATCAAGTGAAGCTGGTTCGCCTTCAAACATTAAGAGCTGAGTTAGAAGCGGCGCACATGAAGGAAGGTAAAAGTATCTTTAACTATTTCTCACGTCTACTTGTTATTATTAATAATTTAAAAAGAAATGGTGAAAAAATTGGAGACATACATGTCATGAAAAAGGCATTGCGATCTCTCACAACTAAGTTTGAGCACGTGGTTGTGGCAATTGAAGAATAATAGTACTTGAAAAAACTGTTCATTGAAGAGTTGATAGGATCGTTGCAAGTGCAAGAGCAACGAATACAAAAGAATGCAGGAATAATGCTTGAACATGTCTTAGAGTCTAAGTTGACTCTAAATGAACAAAGAGGTGGTCATACACATCATAGGAGTCGTGGCACTAACAGTCATACAAGAGGAAGAAGGCATGGATATAATCTAACCAATCCACAAAAACAACAAAAATTTACCAATTTTTGTGGTAGAGGCCGATCCGCACGCAGTCGCGAAAATATGAGAAATATTCAATATTAGAATTGCAACAAATTCATCCATTACGCCTTGGATTGTTGGAGCAAGCCGGTGGATTTTGATGAACAATCCAATTATGCAAAAGCATCAAGTCATGATCAGGAAGACTCCATAGTGCTCCTTGCACAAGAGAAAGGATGTGATCGACCAGATGTATAGTATCTCGACACAGGTGCAAGAAATCACATGTGTAGGAACAAAAGCCTATTTGAGGAACTCACAAAAGGAGTTCATGGTGATGTGACATTTGGTGACTTGTCAAAAACGTCAGTGAAAGATAAAGGCAAAATCAAAATATTTCAGAAGAATGGTGTTCCAAACTACATCTCCAATGTGTACTACGTGCCCAACATAAAAAGTAATATACTGAGTCTCGAACAACTCAAAAAAGGGTATGTAATATACATAGAGAACTCTTCTCTTTCCATAAGAGATATGCATGAATGTTTGATTGTGAAAGTCCAGATGACGAAGAATCGTATGTTTTCTCTCCATATAAACACAATGCTTGAGAAGTATTTTTATGGAAAAACAAATAATGATTCTTGGTTGTGACATCTTCACTTTGGCCATCTAAATTTCAATGGCCTAAAACTTTTATCCTCATTAAGGATGGTGCATGGCTTGCTTGCTATTGAAGCTTCAGAACATATGTGTGAGGAGTGCACACTTAGAAAACAGCAAAGGAACTCCTTTCCGAGTATTGTATCCTAAAGAGCAAAAGAACCGTTGCAGTTGGTTCACACTGATGATGATGGGAAATTTAACGATGATCGAAGCATAATGGCTGGACCAATAAGGGCGGTACCTTAGCATGTGTTGGAGTTGCACACAAAATCATTTACCGCAACCGCCTGACTGTTCATCGTCCAATGCACAACAACACTTTCCAGGGAGATGCTTTTGGAAGATGAAAAGCTTGTACAGTTTCTAAGAATTTTAATGTTGGAAGCTCCTAATAGGGGCATATTTGTCTTACACATTTCATTCAAATGCTTATAAATGGGTATCTTGTGTATCTGGCTGTAGCAAGCAAGTGAATAGCAAGCCAAGTAGCAAGTGTGAGAAGTGCAGCAGCAGGAAAACAGTTTAGGAAATAAAAACTTTTGTTTGGTTTTCTTCTCTCTTTCTTCTTTCTACACCATCAGATTTTCTGAGTTGCGCTGAGGCTTTGTAAAGCCAAGAAATATCTGTTATCTTGAAGCAAAGAGAAAATCTGACTTATACAACCAACAGCATGCACCCAACAGAGAAAAAAAAAAAAAAAAAAAGATTTTTGTCGCTAACAGGCGATGAACCAAACAGAGAATGTTCATGAAAGGATTAAATATGGATACTGTCAGCTATGGGTCAGCCGACGATCAGCTCTAGCCACCACAGAGGCATGCATGGAACACCATGATGTCATTCTGCATTTTAGAAATGTCGTCACGTGTCCGTCGGCCACTGGTTAACTGACGATCTCACAGGACCACAAAGCAAGGTCAGCCTGATTCCCACCAAATGCAGGAGGCCATGCAAACCATTGGCCAATGGTCAGTCGACGGTGCAATCATTGCAACCACTGGCACCGATCTCCTCTCCCGGCTCCTAGGAATCTTGCATGCCCTTGGGATCCGCATCCAATGGTCCATGAAAAAATGTGCAGCACATGAACATCAGGACCGCATGATCGACCGAACTATGGCCAAAGAACCTTCAAACTTAATAGGTCTCTCTTGGTGTCCTAATTGGCCCAATAGGAAGCCCTACATCTCTTAAACTCTCACAGTTAAGAAGGGCATTCGTGAAAAAGCATAAGACACGAAAAACATAGAGGGAATCGCAAAATCATTGTAAATGTAGCTGGAGTTTACAGGAGGTACAAAGCATGAAAATGATAAAGCACAGCTAGGAGAGGCTAATCTTGCTCCTCATCTGTTGCACTAGCTCCTCGAAGACGGTGTCTGTGAGTCGTCATGCAAGAAATGCCAACGAGACCCCGAATCCCGCACTGCATCTGTTGCGCCATGACGTCACCACCAACATAGAGTCGCTCCAAGTGTGACTAGCGCACATCTCATAGAATGCGCTTCCATCCGGAAATGGCGTAGCAGTTCTCATGATGACATCTCGGAACAGGGCATGCCTCTACCAAAAAGCCTTCTAGCGAATGGTTGAAAGCCCCGGACTGACGACAGATCGCCTCAGAAGATGGAATCATGGGAACAAAGAATGGTCATTGCAGCTGTTGCATCATGTGTTCGCCCATATACCAGATGACGGTTGATTGGGATACGACAAGCATTCACCCAATCGATTGACGATAGACGGACTTCACCCCGGCGTGACCCCGCATGTAATCATCATAATATAAGCATATCTTTTGAACTGTCCGAAGACATAATCTTAAAGGTTCAATTAGCAAGGGGAGGAAAATATAAGAAGTAAAAGAGATCTTACAATCACTGACAACAGTAGGAGTCAGAGCCTTCAATTGGGCATGCAAGTCATCCAACCCATCGCAATGCGGGTCAGCAAAATTATCATGACTTCACAACCACAGACGAGAAAATAGGGTTGACTCATCATCTATCCTAGGCGCCAGTCAACAGAAATACTCGTAAAATAACCCCTGCCAAGTGAAAGAAAATCATTTGAAAAAAGTATGCGAAAAAGGAAAACATGCAACCATACGAACACATACCTCACCCATGAATCTCATCTGCATCCATACGGGCAACGGCTTCCAGAGCCTCATATGGGTGGGCCAGCAACGCCTTCCCCGGGAGACCTGAGAAATTCAAATCCTCTACCAGAAGGAGGAATGCGGAATGTGCAGCACTAGCATAGATACCGAACACATCCCCAAGGTGATGATGCGAGAAGGACGGGCACACTACTCCCACTCCTCCCTAGTCTGGGCATGTCGCCCCCAGAAAGTGTCTCGAAGCCAGGACAGTCAAATACTCTAATCCTTACGCCTCGCGGGAGGGGAAAACACACTGAGAAGCCACACATACTCCTCATCAAATATGAAGCGAATCTTCCTAGATTCAGGAAGCGGGTCACCCTCGATCGACAACCCTGGGAAGACTAAGATGTCGACGAGAGTGATCTCTCACTGTCCGAATGGCATGTGGAAGGCGTGCATCTCAAGGCGCGCTCTATTAGGGAGTGTTGGGTGAAAAAATAGTAAGTCCTTAGGCCGACTTATGGAATGGACTAACTCTACTAAACAGCACGGGCCCTTTGACATCCGAGCCATAGGGGCATCTACGTCTAGAAACTAGCCAACTTTCCATAAGGTTGATGCAACTGTAAGGACACTTAAAGAAGATACAACTGTAAGTCAACTTAAATAGTCAATTGCCGACCTAACCTATAGGCTGGCCATAGTTCGGCTATAGGTCAGCTATAGATTGACTATAGGTTGACCTTAGCTCGATCATAGCTCGACTAGAGCTTGACAATAGCTCGGAACAACCTCTACAAAGCAGTTGCCGATTGAACGACAGCCGACATAAATGATCTATCTTGAATTAGTAGCTCGAGAATCTTTCATACGGCCCGAAGATCTCTCCCAAGATCTTTGGAGGATCAGACCGAATCTGGAGAACCTCGAACAACGATGATCTCGGATGAATCTCCAAATGAATTTTTCTCCTATGTATTGGGGAAGACTCTTCACAGTATCATCTTCCTTCCCTTATAAATAGAGGCACCCTTAACCAATGTAAGGTACACACATTTATATCCTAATGCTCGACTAGTGATTCTTTTCCAGAGAGATTCTACCCTACAAAAGACCCCAAAGACTTGACTTAGGCATCAGAGGGTCCCCAGTACTAACCAGGGTCTCCTTTGTCTCTTATTTTTCTCTGTGCGGGTTTAAACGGGTTAGTCAGGGAGGGTCTGCCGAAAAACTGCATCAATAGTTTGACGTCATCTATGGGAACGATGTCTTGAGTCGTTCCTTCTTTACCAGATAAGCTTCAAGCATATTACAATGGCTAGAGGGAAGAAGAGAACTCAAGCCTCCCTAGTTACAACAAAGCACACACCACCACCCCCAGAACAACCCAAGGAACTGAAAAATCAACAAGGCTCATCCTCGCATCACCAAGCAAATTCTGGTTCTGGGAGACAAGGTCAGCGGTCTTGTGCGAAGGGAGGTCGGCTAAACTCCCTCGAGAAAGAAGTTAGCATGATCCGAGAAGATATGGGTTACATGAGGCACATGCTAGAGCGATTATAGCCTCAAAATGTGCAAGGAATCGACAAGGAAGATGAAGGAACGGGTGACGACCCTCTTCAGCCTTCCTGCACTCGAGATGCCTATCAGAAGAGCCAATAACATAGCTCGGGCAAGCTAGCCCCATCTCACATTTTAAAAACCATAACTTTACTCGCTTCCGACCTATACCATGAGCTAGATTAGAAAAAGCGTGGCAAGGCCCCAGTCAAAACTACTACTGAAAGCGGCAAACCTTGAGAGGTCAAGCTAAAGAATATGCAAGATCAAATCAGAGACATATAGCAGGCATACTGAACTAACCTCCCGATGCATACCACAACAGAAGAAACTAATCCCACATTCACTGCTGACATTATTTAGGCACAACTGCCAAATAGGTTTCAGTTGCTCCAGATTACTCCCTTTTCAGGGAACACCAAATCATCGGAGCACATGAAATCTTTCAGGGTCTACATGGAACTCCATGACGCCTCTGATGCGGTCATGTGCTGGGCCTTCTCTTTAACTCTGTCTGGAGCTATCGGACTGTGGTTCAAGCAGTTAAAGTCGGGCTCCATCAGTTCATTCTCTTAACTCAGCCAAGCCTTCATCACGAACTTCATCGGAGGAAAGAAGAGGCTCAAAGCCCTTACCCACCTACTTCAGATAGTTCAAAAAGAAGGTAAGTTCTTGAAGGACTATATCAAATGCTTCAATCTAAAAGCCTTGTAGGTCCGTAAGCACTCGAAAGAGCTCGCCCTCAACACCATTATTACCGAGTTGAGGGATAAACAGTTCCTCTTCTCGCTGGACATGAATCCTCCTACGACGATGGTTGAGCTACTGGATAGGTCGTAGAAGTACGTTAATGCTGAGGAATCCTAGATCATTTGGGAGGCTGTTTAGAACAAAGTTCCTCCAACCAAAGAGCGAGAGGCAAAGGTAGAACAAATCCCGACCAATTCAAATGAGAAAAGGAAAGACGATCAATCTTAGGACAATTGTCGTTCAAGAAAATGGCCCGATAGTAAGTTTAAAACTTACACTCCTCTCAACAAGACTCCTAAACAAGTTTTGATGGAGATCCAAGAGAAACATCTCCTCAATTGGCCAAACAAGATGAAATCTGACCTCAGAAACAAAAGCAAAAACAAGTACTGCCACTTTCATCAGGATCACGGACATAACAGGAGTGACTGCTTTGATCTTAAATAAGAGATTAAAGCACTCATCTGCAGCAGCCATCTCGAAGAGTATGTCAACTACAAGGGATGACCAACCTGTAGTTGACATACTCTTTGGAGGTCACAGAGGCAGAGGAGACTTGAACAACTTTTCAATAATGAACCAACTATAGAGATCTGCACTATCTTTGGAGGTCACAGAGGCAAAGGAGACTCGAACAATGCTCGAAAGGTTCATGCAAAATGCATCGGTTGTCCTGAGGGTGAAATTCTATAGATCGAAAAGCCTTTCAAAGACCAGAAAGTAGATAGCTGTCGTCTGACTTTCACTGAAAAAGATGCCCGAGAAATCACCCACCCGCATGATGATGCACTAGTGGTCACTTTGGCCATAGTTAATCGAAAGGTGTTCTAAATCCTCGTCGACACCAGATCATTCGCTGATGTTCTCTTCGCCCAAGTCTTCAACAAAATGAGAGTTGGTCGATCTTTACTTCGACTGGTTAAAACCCTATTGCTTGGCTTCTCTAGTGGTAAGGTCACACCTAAAGGGGCAATTTAGCTCCCCCTTACAGCTGGAGACAGACAGAACCAAGCCACTAAAATGATCAACTTCCTGGTGGTAGACTATCCATCAGTTTATAATGCGATCCTTGGTCGACCGTCCCTGAATGTCCTATGAGCCGTGGTCTCGACCTACAACCTAACCATGAAGTTCTCGATCGAGTAGAGGGTCGGGTCTGTAAAGGGCGACCAACATGACGCTCAATAATGCTATGCAACAGCACTGAAAGCTCTATCACAAGTAATGACCCTCACTTCTCTGGATCCACTAGAAGATAGGGAAGTGACTATCACCTCCTTGGATCCTCATGAGGATTTTGATGAGAGAAGTTGACCCATGGAAGAGCTTATACCCATCCCATTGGACGAATCAGTCCCCTTCAAAATAATTTTGGTCATGATGGATAAGTTCAAAGAATTCGAGTCATATGGTGATTATTGACAGTGGTTAGGCCACGTGGAGTGCTTACGCGCTACATGTCGATCAATTTGACATATGATCATACCAGTCGAGCTTGTCAAGCAACGCAATTAGCCTAATGTATGTTCACCATGTATGGACGCTACTGCTTGACTCTAAGGTACCAACTTACTAGTGAAAATTCTGTTGAACCTTAGTACCTCGATTTGCTAAGACTTATGAGCCGGACATGGTGGTGTATGGGACACTATGGTCGAGCTGTCGGCCTACGCTGGGGCAATGAGCCTCCCCGTAGTGATCAGTGAGCAACCCAAACTCATGAGCCGAATATGGTGGTGTAAGAGACACTGTATTCGAGCTGTCGGCCTATGATCATGTGATGAGCCTGTAGTGACTATGAGTATACACTAGGACTATGCTAAGGTGACGACCCTTTCCGTAGTAACCTTGAGTATAAACCAGGCATGCGCTGAGGTGACGAGCCACTTCGTAGCGACCTGGAATTATTCTTCGTATGTGATTGACTAGGATTGACGACCCTGGATGGATCAATATTTGGGTCAATGATATAAAGGGAAGTACCTTAGCTTCCCAATCCTGCTATATAAATATGTCTACTTAAGAACTTGGCTAATCATGTACATGCACCGTATTGCATGTGTCTTTAGCGTTGGAGTTGGGCACAGAGGAAGGGATGCATGCCGCGATCGTGAGATGATGTCGCAGAGAGATTATAGGCGAGGGCATGCATCATTATAACATATCATCCTTGCATTAACCAGAGTACCTAAAAATTCTTGTTGTATTGCTTTATCATTACTGCTTGACTGAATTTAAACATGTTAACCTTTGCCTTATAGCTCCACTAAGTTGATCACTCGCTCCCATGTTCTGGGATGATGTTTTAAAACACCAACCAGACTCTGTTGTAGTTACAGATGATGACAAAGCTAATGAAGGAGAGCCTGACTTTTATAATGATGATTAGGAGTTCTCCTATATGCAACTATCAGGCGGGTCTATGTAAACCATGTTCTGATCGATGGGGTTACGGGGATGCTGACTAGATGCAGTTACACTTATTATTTTATATTTTTGGAACACTCATATATATTCATTTTATCCATTTTGAGATTATACAAAATGTTCTACCCTCCTTTTATAATGACCTAACCTTACGTATAACCTAAATCAACTGTTTCGATCCTAAGCTAGTGGGGAAGAGGCTAACCACGCTTCCGCTGCGCTACTCTAATCTAATGGTTGCATTGGCTGACCTAACTAGATTGGGCTCAAAATATTCTACCCCCCTTAAAACTTAGTTCTACTTAATGTTCAAGAATCTATGCCTCGATCCGTATATCGAAACGAGGTGTAACTTAGGACCTATCCTTGACATGGAATGAGAGACAACCTCTTGCTACATTGGTCTTCCTTTGTGTAACACCCTGAAAATCGGGGGTCGTGTATAAACTCAACTCCCGAGTTCCAGACCGTCACTTATGCAGAAAAAATAATTATGATTCAATGTTGTCTGATTTAAAGCATTCACATGAGTAATTGTATACTGAAAACTGTAATTCATACTTCAGATCCAGTGATAAAAGCAAGCGGAAGACTAGACAATATATATATCACTGTATGGAAAACAAAGTAAATCTCATCTGTTTCTAAAGTATGAATACATCTCTGAGTCTCATATACATATACATGAACAAAAATGTAATGTTCAAAATAGTCCCACTGAAGTCCCCTCGATCCAGGTCGCCTACGGAAAGCCATCGTGATACTGCATGTACGAGAACTCGTCCTGGTCCTCGTCGATGTCTAGCTCCACCTCCTGGATCTCAACCTCACCTGCATCTGCAACAGGGTCTGGTGGGTGTTGCAAACACCATCCCGTAACGTGGGAGTGAGTGATCAACTCAGTGGAATCATAGAGCAAAGATTAGTATGTTCACAATTCAATCATGCGATAATAGTAAAGCAGTAAATCAGACAATCCTAATACTGTTGTTAATGCAAGATGACATGACGTGATGTATGCCCTCACCGACGATCTCTCTCATACGGCAACATCTTACGACCCCGGCATGCCACACTCCCTAGAGTGCTCCACATCTTCCAGGCACATGCAATGCTATGGTGATATGATTTCTAAGTTGTTATTAGTCCATTCAAACAGCAGGATTGGGAAACTAAGGTACTTCCCTTGTATCAATCCCAACACAGATCCTGTCTAGGGTCGTCACTCCTAGTAATCTCATACGAAGTATATTTATGTAGGTCGCTGCAAGGGCTGCCAGGGCTGTTGCTCGCACTCGTTGCACCGCTCCCCCATCACCTTATCAATACAAGCCTACCGTACTCTACTGCAACGGAGGGGTCGTCGCCTCCCGTGGACTCAGAATACGCTCGCGGTCACTACAAAGGACTCGTCGCCTGATCAGTGTAGGCCGACAGCTAGAATATAGTGTCCCATACCACCATAATCTGCTCACGAGTCTAAGTGCTCACTGGTCACTACGGGGAGGTTTATGGCCCCAGCGTAGGCCAACAGCTCGACCACGGTGTCCCATACCACCATGCCCGGCTCATGAGTCTTCGTGGATCAAGGTACCATGGTTAACAGGGTTTACAATGGTAAGTTCAGTACCCTAGGTTCAAGCAGTTATGACTCATACAAGGTGAACGTACATCGGCCAGTCGGGTTGCTTGACGGGCTCGACTAGCGCGATCGCATCTCAAGTCGAACGACATGAAGTGCGTAAAACACTTCGCGTGGCCTAACCACTGCCGCCAACTCCAAACACGAATCACGTTCATCGACGCGTCGTTCGTGGCTATGACCAGTCAGCCACGAATTCGCTCGGTTACCGACTGCCTGGACTAAGTCTAGTCCCAAACACTTATGGAATCACATCAGCAATTTAGGTAAGAGTATTGGAATTGAAATACAATCATGTGAGCATGTTAACACATGTTATAACATTCAACTTAAGCAAACCTTCAAACACATACATTCCATGCATGTAATGAAATCATGCATATTGTCAACATGTAGGAAATCATTTAGGTCATCATATTAACTGAGAAATCAATCTCATACTACCACATAACATTATTTAATTCAATACATACTAATACGAGCATTTATACAAACACATACACTACACACTTAAGTCTACATATAGTATGTCGACCCAAAGTGCGCAATTAGGCGAATCTCTTCGCCAAAATAATTATGCATGCATTCCTAACTCTCTAAGGCGACAACAAACCATGTCAATCACATCAGCAAAATATGAGCATAAACCGTACTTCCTACAAATGACTAAAATGCCCTAAATCTCATATTCTTCGTTAATTTACGAAACAGGAAACGGAGAGCATGTTGTACATGTCAAACGGCGACGCCGTCGATAATCTACTATTAAACGACATTGAAAGCGTTGTAAACCGTCAATCAAAGCGTCTAAAATCCTCACCTAGTCTCTTACGGATGCGTGATTTCGAACGGAGCGTATACGCTTTGTCTACGGCAGTAGGAGGACCTGATTTATGAAGTACGTTAGCTAACACGCTATGAATCTAGGTAAACCCTAAATCAGCAAGTTCTAGGGTTATTTTATACCTGAAAAAGCGGAGAAATCACCAGCCAGGTGATTGGGAAGAGTTGCTGAAGCACTAGCAGTCGGTGGCTCGGAGACGGGAAAAATCTCTTCCACTCTCTCTCTCAACTCTCTCTCCTTTTCTCTCTCTCAAAGCTAGGGTTTGCAATTTTCGGATGGGAGAGAGGAATGAGGGTTTCAACCCCTTTTATAAGCTTAAAAATGCCGAAAACAGGCTCCGGAACGAAGTTTACTTGGTGCCTATCCATTTCGGGGCTGTTTCGGTCCAAAAGTTGCTTTCTGGTGGTCCCCTGGTCGATTGCGATCGGACTTAAGCTCATGCGTACCAGATCTAGCACGTATTAAGTTTTCAGTCCGGCAGGGTTCGCAGATCACACGTGGCGGACCAGTTTCAGTTCAGGGGTCACCGCACGTAGATCAGGACTGAAAGTCTCATGATAATAAATAGAAATTTTTCCTGATCCGAGGGTGTAATCTGGATGAATTCTGACAGTCAGAACGCTTAATACTGACGTGTCAAGTCGTGTGCCAGATTTGAATTTGAAATTCCAATTCTGTCCTATTCGCGGTCTCTTCAGTCCGGGCTCAATGAAATAGTCTGTGATTATCGATTTGACTTGATTTTCGAAATGATTGTCAAGTCCAGCTAGGCGGTTCTAACGGTCTAAGATAGGAGGTATCGGACTTTCGACGTGCCGTCTAGATCCAATACAAAAATTCAATGTGGTCCAGAGAACAAACCCGCTTAGAGTTTGATCCGAGGTTATAGAGTATTATAAAGTCATTTGTTCTACTCGATTTGGGTCTTGTAGAACATATTTAAAGTGATTAGGGACTATTTCCCAGCTACTCTAGCGTTGCGCTAGCTAACTTACGCTTAATTTCCATGGAAATTAATTCTACGCGATTTCGGGTCGAGTTGGTACTCGAGCCCAAGTATGGATTTTTCACGGGCGTTACACTTTGTTAGTGATGCGTTCTATGGCATTGGTACCTATGGTTGTAGAAATAAGCCTACTCTCTATTGGCTAGATGTCCTCAACATTTTTCAAAGGCAAAGAAATAACTTTTGGTTGTAGATGGTCGAGCCAACACGGAAGAAAAGTTGTGTAATGGGTCTAAGCCGGATACGTTGAACCTTCTGTTTAATCAGGACAGAAAACTCGTTGTATCAGTTCTTAATCCGAGTCGATGCCGATCTTCTTCTTGATCAGAGCATTGGATTCATTGGTAAGTACCAGGATTAAGAAGTCAATTCAAACCGCTAATACATCGCTAATATACAATTCCTTTACTCTACGTTCCCGATTGCAATAAATCCTTGGGAAGGCAATTCTAAGGGGAATTCGAATGGGCGTGCTGGTTTATTCTAAGTTCAATCTGAGGAATTTATAAGTTTTCCCTGAGATTGAATGGTTCTAAGTTAAAATAACTTTCCTAAGGGTTATAAAAGAGGTGTATAAGTATTAAGGGGATCTATCGAAGGAATGAGGTTCTACTCCAACCAAATCTAACCTACTATTCCTTAACATATACAGGCTTTACACTACTTAAGGTAACTAATAAACTAGTCTGTAACTCACTAGCTGTAATCCAAAGCCTAAGCTTATACGTCAAATGGTTTCATACCATTTCTAATACAGGGAATTGTTCTATCGCTTAGGGTCAAGATTGTCTAAATGGAATTGGATTTTCTTATATCGTCAGATCTTTCAAATCGAGTACCACTCCAAGTCCAAAACTCGAAGGGCATATGTGGCCATGCACACATTCTCTCCCTGGCCCACTTGATACAGAAAATTGACCATGAGGCGCGTACATTCACTGCGGTTTGTCGACCTGGGATACACATTGAATGTGCAAATGTGATGCAGCAGGCGAAAATCATCTGACATATGGGACGCTAAGAGGCTCTTGTTACGCTGCCATGGAACCAAACCACCACATCAGAACCTGGTGCGGTGATGTCGCTCACGAACACTCTTCAGATTCTTAGCACTTAGATGAACTTCACCAAGAGGCACCTTCAGAATGCGAGCTATCAACCGAACATCGATCGTATCCATCCGGTCTCTATCAAAGGGAATCCTGAACTGTAATGGCTCCAACGTAGGATCCCGGATACAAGCATAGAAGGCACGAACAGTGCTCACGTTCGCACGAGAGCGGGCTTCAAAGAGCGGACCCCGATTGGCAGCTTCAATTCACTCAAACAACAGAAATTCACCGAAGAGCCACTCATCCACATGCGCTTCAAACAGGACCTTGCGATCTGTATAAGCGCCATGAGGCAACTCTGTTAACAGTACTCGCCCTATGTGAGCATGGGGATCCAAATCCTGCTTTGTGTGAAACTCACGAACTGTACTTGGACTTGCGGCGGCGCTCGAGCTAGCGGCGCCACCCCTCGACTTTCTTGATCGTGAAGGGCAAGTAGGCCCAGCTTCATCGGCGGCGGTCTTCCTCTTTCCCATGAGAGAGAGGATGGTGGAAAGGGAGAAAAAGGCCAAAATAGCCTCCACAAGAGCCATGGAAAAAAGAGAGAAATGGGGAGAAACGGCTGCCCAAACGGATTAAAGCAAATCTAGGCACTGTAGAGGGATGAATCAAGCTCCCAAAGGCTAGATTCTCAAAGGAAAAAGAGAAAACTAAATGGGAATGGAGCTCCACACGATTTCAGCCTTGATTGGAGGTTGTGGGAGCTTCCACGGACGAGAATTGAGAGAGAGGGCTGTGAACAGATACAAATGGGTGGGTAGGCGACGGTTTTAGCAGAAAATAGGATTGGAGAGGTTTGACACCAAGTTTTGAGGGGAGTGCAGCAAGAACATGAAAATAGAGGGCTTGGAGGGGGCTATTGTGAAGGAGGTGGTACTTTTAGGGGGTTTTAAGGTGCGAACCACCTATGGGGGAGGTGCCCTAACCCAAAGAGGGCGTCGGCCCAAATTTCAGTGCAAGTGGGGCCCATCGGTCGTCGATGCATCCCCGGCCAACTTCCAATTCGGTCGGTCCGGCCATATGGGCTGGGTACCCCCTGCCCTAGGGACCCCAAATATACATGGGTCCCACCCTGGTTCATTGCATATTGGCCTAAATAGGCCCAACACTCCGTTTGAGGCATTTCGGGGCCAGTCTGTAAAACAGAATGCATTTATGCATCATGTAGCATATGATCTTGGGGTAGGAGAGGCTAATCCATCCAACCAACCCATTTATTATAAGAGATTCCATAACTGGAATGGCCAGAAGTCCAATTCTTACATATTTTTACTATTTATAGTAAAATTTTTATTTAAGTATTATTCACCATCATTCACACATTTGGATTCATGTGTAGTAAGAAAGAACTTAGAAAGAGTTGAAGAATGGGGTGGTGAAAGGGAAGATTCTGAAGGAATTGGATGAAACGGGGTTTTTAAGTCGTGAGATTGAGTGTAAGGGTTGTGGTTGCCCCACAACCCAAGGACATGCATTTCTGGGTTTGAAATTCTTTTGGGAACGTCTCAAACCCGACAAATAACGACTTAGAGGCGATGTAGGTCGCTTCACGTGACCAAAGATACATTTTGGACTCAATTAAAATGATCGATTTGAGTAGACTTCGCCTATTGACGAAACTGAAGTCCTACAAGCGTTTCTAGATTTTTCTCACACCCACCTAAGTCAAAGGGACGAAAGCGTACGTCGCGTGGCCATAAACCAGGTCCGGTTTAATCCAAATCATGCTCTGATACCATCTGTAACACCCCGAAAATTGGGGGTCGGGTAGAAACCCAACACCCAAGTTCCAGAACGTCACTTATGCAACATAGATAATGATAAATGGATAGTGTCTGTAGAATGGCATTAAACAAGATCAATACTAAGCCAAAACAACATATCATACTCCAGAGACAGTTAAATTAGCAAGCGGAAGACTGTGATAAATACATAAAATATATAATTGATTGTAAATCTCCATAGTGTGAACATGTTACCAGGTTAATTAAATACATGTATACTCCAAAAATGGAAAGAAAAGAATATACATGAGTGCTCCAAAAATAAAATTACAAGTGTCAAGGCGTCTAATCAACCTCCCTGTAATCCCGTCGATCAAAACACGGAGGAGAAGTTCTCCTCATCATCATATAAGTCCGGCTCCACTTCACAAGCAGTGCCATCACCTGCAACTTAAATAGGGACTGGTGGGTGTTCGAAACACCATCCTATAATGTGGGAGAGAGTGATCAACTCAGTGGAATAAGAGAGTAAATATTAGTATGTTATCAAATCAATCACTTGTTAATAGTAAAGCAAACAATCAAACATTCCTAAATACTGTTGTTAATGCATGCATGAAATGACATGATGGATGCCCTCACCGACATATTCCCTCATACGACACCATCTTACGCCCGCGGCATGCTTGCGTTCCTCAGTGCTCCACATCTTCCAGGCACATGCAATGCAATATGGATAATGATTACCGAGTTGTTATTAGTCCTTTTCATACAGCAGGATTAGGAAACTAGGGTACCTTGCTTATATCAATCCCAACATAGATCCTGTCTAGGGTCGTCACTCCTAGTAATCTCATACAATGTTATATTTATAGGTCGCTGCAAGGGCTGTCAGGGCTGTTTCTCGCACTCGTTGTACCTCTGCCCCATCAACTTATCAATACAGGCCTAGTTATATCCTTAAGACTACATCAGGACTCGTCGCCCCCATGTGGTGTCAGGATAAACTCAAGGTCACTACAAAGGGCTCGTCACCTGATCAGTGTAGGCTGAAAGCAAGAATATAGTGTCTCATACCATCATAATCTTCTCAGAGTAAGGTGCTCACTGGTCACTACGGGGAGGTTTGTGGCCCCAGTGTAGGCCGACAGCTCGACCACGGTGTCCCATACCACCATGCACGGCTCATGAGTCTTTATGGATCAAGGTACCATGGTTAACAGGGTTTCCAATGGTAAGTTCAGTACCCTAGGTTCAAGAAGTTATGACTCATACAGGGTGAACATACAATGGCTAGTCGGGTTATTTGACGGGCTCGACTAGTACGAGTGCATCTCAAGTCGAACGACATGAAGTGCATGAAACACTTCGTGTGGCCTAACCACTGTCGCCAACTCAAAACACGACTCGCGTCATTGACGCGTCCTTCGTGGCAAATAGAAGCCAACCACGAATTCAATCGATTACCGACTGCCTGGACTAACGTATAGCCCCAAACACTTGAATATCAACATCAGTAATCATATGAGAGTAGCAAAAATGAAATACAACAATGTAAGCATGTTGACACATGTTATAACATACAACTTAAGCAAATCATCCAACACATGCATTTCATGTATATAATGAAATCAATACATATAGCCAACATGTAGGAAACATATACAACATCATATGGATTGAGAATTCATTCTCAAAACTAATCTACAATACCATTTACTCAATACATACTAATACAAACATTTATACAAATACTTAGTCTACACACCTTAGTCTACATAGCGTATGTAGACCCAAAGTGCGCATTAGGGTGAATCTCTTCACCAAACAGATTATACACGCATACATAATATCATAACACGATGAATTTACATGTCAAGTATTTTAGCAAAATACGGATGTATGCGGTATTTTCTATAAATGCCTAAAATACCCTAAATCTCATATTTACCGTACGTTTACGAAACGCAAAATGGACAGGATGTTGTACATGTCAAACGGTGTTGCCGTCGATAATCTACTATTAAAAGACATTCAAAGCTTTGAAATCCGTCAATTAAAGTGTCTAAAATCCTCACCTTTTGCCCTAGACGTGTATCGTTTCGATTTGAACGTATACGCTTCGTCAACAGCGTACAGGCGACCTAATATACAAGACGTATAAGTTACTTCGCTAATGAATCAAAAGAAACCCCAAAACAGCAAGTAGTTAGGGTTTTCTTACCTAAGAGTGCGTTGGAATTCACCGAGAAAGTGATTCGAACACGTTGCTTCGGTATGTGCAAAAGGTGGAGCAATCGGCAGGAAGATCTCTCACAAGGTCTCCCACAAGCTCTCACTTTCTCTCTCTCTCTCTAGCTAGGGTTTCTAGCAAATTCGGATGGGTGAGATATGTGAGGGTTTAAAGCCCTTATATAGGCTAAAACCTCACCGTTTTAGACTTAGGAACAGAGTATACTAGGGTTATAACCAAATCTGGACTGTTTCGATCCAAAAGAGCATTTCGGGAGGTCCCCTAGCCGAACGCGATCGGACTTAAGCTCATAGTCACTGGATGTTGCTCACACCAAGTTTTCAGTCTGGTAGAGTTCACAGATCACACGTGGCGGTCCAATTTCAGTTCAACAGTCATCGCACCTAAATCAGGTCTACAAGTCTCATGATATGAAAGAGAAATTTTTCCTGATCCAAGGGTGAAATTTGGCTGAATTCTGACGGTCAGAACGCTTAATAATAATACGCAAAGTCACGTGCCAGATTTGGATTAAAATTTTCAAATCCTTACCCTTTCTCACTCTCTTTACTCCAGGCTCAATAAAATAGCCTCTGAACGTCGGTTGGGCTTGATTTTTGAAATGATTGTCAAGTCCAGCTAAGCGGTCATAACGGTTTAAGATTGTAGGTATCGGACTTTCGACGCATGGTCTAGATCCAATACAAAGTTTTAAAGGGTTCCTGAGAGTAAACGGGTTTAGAGTTTGATCCTAGGTTTCAGGGTATTATAGCGTTATTGATTTTACAAGTTTTGGGTCTTGTAGAATGTATTTAAAGTGTTCAGGGACAATTTCACAGCTAATCTAACGTACCGCCAGTTAACTTATGCTTAATTTCTAAAGGATTTGGTTCTACATGATTTCTTTGGCTTTGGAATTGGGTTCTGAGAGGTTACCAAGGTGTTATGGTTGACCCATTGCCTAAGGACGTCTAATCCCAAGTTGGCAAAAATCCGGGGTGTTATATAAAATATCTAAATGAGAATTTGTTGATGGTTTGTATTTAATAAGAGTATTGAGTTGAGACTCTCAATTACCTTATCTATATGTATAGCTTCCTTCATATAGTCATAATTTCGATTATATAATTTATGGATGAAATGCAAATATTTGGTAACATGTTCAATGTGTAGATAAAATGCTCAAATGAGTGTTGTATTTAGATTGTTTGTTAAATGCTGTTATGATTATCGCATGTGTTCTGCCTATTGTACTTGAATAAGATTAGGGTCATACCCTGGCCCAGGCAATCGGTAACAATTCCCATTTGAGGGTGGAATTAGTCTCACCAAATTTGATATGTTAGGTGTAACGCCCGTGAAAAACCCATACTTGGGCTCGAGTACCAGCTCGACCCGAAATTGCGTAAAATTCTTTCCTTTAAGAAATATGATTAGGTTAGCTAGTGCAACGTTAGAATAGCTGGGAAATGGTCCCTGATCACTTTAAATACGTTCTACAAGGCCCAAAACGAGTGGAACCAAGGGTGCTATAATGCTCTAAAGCCTCGGATCAAACTCTAAACCGGTTTGTTCTCGGGACCTCCTTGAAACTTTGTATTGGATCTAGACCGCGCGTCGAAAGTCCGATACCTCCTATCTTAGACCGTTAGAACCACCTAGCTGGACTTGACACTCATTCTGAAAATCAAGTCAAACCGATAATCACAGGCTATTTCATTGAGCCCGGACCGAAGAGAGTGCGAATAGGGACATAGTTGGAATTTCAAATTCAAATCTGGCACACAAATTTGACGCATCAGTATTGAGCGTTCTGACCGTCAGAATACAGCCAAATTACACCCTTGGATCAGGAAAAATTTCTATTACATATCCCGAGACTTATAGGCCTGATCTTGGTGCGGTGACCGTTAATCTGAAACTGGACCGCCACGTGCGATCTGGGAACCTACCGGTCCGAAAACTGGATGTGTGCTAGATCCAGTATGCATGAGCTTAAGTCCGACCGCGTTTGGCTAGGGGACCATCAGAAATGCTCTTTTGGACCGAAACGGCCCCGATTTGGTTAGGCACAAAGTAAACATTGTTCCCAAGCCTATTTTGGGCATGTTTTAAGCTATAAAAGGGGTTGAAACCCTCACTCCTCTCTCTCATCTGAATTTGAGAGAAACCCTAGTTTGGGAGAGAGAAAAAGGTGAGAGATTGTGAGAGTGTGGGAGAGTTCTTCCTGCCACTTGTACTACGCGTTGCACGTGCTTAAGCAACACACCTCTACCGCTTTCCCGGCGATTCCACCGCGATCCTAGGTAAGTAAATACCCTAAATAGTTGTTGATTTGAGTTTCCCTTGTTTCCATAGCAATGTAGCTTATGGATCTTGTATATTAGGCTCCTTATTCGCCGTAGACGAAGCGTATACGCTCTGTTTCAATTCCCGAGTCTACAAGACATAAGGTGAGGATTTTAGACGCTTTGATTGACGGTTCCCAACGCTTTCAATGTCGTTTAATAGTAGATTCTTAACGGCATCGCCGTTTGACATGTACAAAATGCTCTCCGTTTCCCGTTTCGTAAACTAACGAAGAATATGAGATTTAGGGCATTTTAGTCATTTGTAGGAAGTACTGTTTGCATTCATATTTTGCTGATGTGGTTGACATGGTTTGTTGTCGCATTAGGAAGTTAGGAATGCGTGCATAATTAGTTTGGCGAAGAGATTCGCCTAGTTGCGCACTTTGGGTCGACATACTATATGTAGACTTAAGTGTGTAGTGTAGGTGTTTGTATAAATGCTTGTATTAGTATGTATTGAATTAAATGATGTTATGTGATAGTTTGTGATTGATTTATCAATTAATATGCTGACCTAAATGATTTTTTACATGTTGACTAAATGCATGATTTCATTACATGCATGGAATATATGTGATTGAAGGTTTGCTTGAGTTGAATGTTATAACATGTGTTAACATGCTCACACGATTGTATTTCAATTCCAATACTTTTACATATATTGTTGATGTGATTCCATAAGTGCTTGGGACTAGACTTAGTCCAGGCAGTCGGTAACCAAGCGAATTCGTGGCTGACTGGTCATAGCCACGAACGACGCGTCGATGAACGTGATTCGTGTTTAGAGTTGGCGGCAGTGGTTAGGCCACGCGAAGTGTTTTACGCACTTCATGTCGTTCGACTTGAGATGCGAACGCGCTAGTCGAGCTCGTCAAGCAACCCGACTGGCCGATGTATGTTCACCTTGTACGAGTCATAACTGCTTGAACCTAGGGTACTGAACTTACCATTGTAAACCCTGTTAACCATGGTACCTTGATCCACGAAGACTCATGAGCCGGGCATGGTGGTATGGGACACCGTGGTCGAGCTGTCGGCCTACGCTGGGGCCACAAACCTCCCCGTAGTGACCAGTGAGCACCTAGACTCGTGAGCAGATTATGGTGGTATGGGACACTATATTCTAGCTGTCGGCCTACACTGATCAGGCGACGAGTCCTTTGTAGTGACCGCGAGCGTATTCTGAGTCCACGGGAGGCGACGAACCTTCCGTTGCAGTAGAGTACGGTAGGCCTGTATTGATAAGGTGATGGGGGAGCGGTGCAACGAGTGCGAGCAACAGCCCTGGCAGCCCTTGCAGTGACCTACGAAATATACATCGTATGAGATTACTAGGAGTGACGACCCTAGAAAGGATCTGTGTTGGGATTGATACAAGGGAAGTACCTTAGTTTTCCAATCCTGCTGTTTGAATGGACTAATAACAACTTGGAAATCATATCACTATAGCAATGCATGTGCCTGGAAGATGTGGAGCACTCTAGGGAGTGTGGCATGCCGCGGTCGTAAGATGTTGTCGTATGAGGGAGATCGTCGGTGAGGGCATACATCACGTCATGTCATCTTGCATTAACAACAGTATTAGGAATGTCTGATTTACTGCTTTACTATTATCGCATGATTGAATTGTGAACATGCTAATCTTTGCTCTATGATTCCACTGAGTTGATCACTCACTCCCACGTTACGGGATGGTGTTTGCAACACCCACCAGACCTTGTTGTAGATGCAGGTGTGGCTGAGATCCAGGAGGTGGAGCCAGACATCGACGAGGACCAGGACGAGTTCTCGTACATGCAGTATCACGATGGCTTCGCGTAGGCGACCTGGATCGATGGGATTTCAGTGGGACCATTTTGGATATGTATTTTGTTCATGTATATTATATGAGACTCAGAGATGTAGTCATACTTTGGAGACAGATGAGATTTATTTTGTTTTTCATACAGTGATATATATATTGTTTAGTCTTTCGCTTGCTTTTATCACTGGATCTGAAGTATAAATTGCAGTTTTGGTATACTTTTACTCATGTGAATGCTTTAAATCAGACAACATTGAATCATAATCATTTTTGTTGCATAAGTGACGGTCTGGAACTCGGGAGTTGAGTTTATACACGACCCCCGATTTTCAGGGTGTTACATTAGGTGAATCCAAGTCGTACGACAATTGTAAATAGTGGTTAGGCCACGTGGAGTACTCATGTCTTCCATGTCGATTAAGTCAGCATGCGCTCGTACCAATTAAACTTGTCTAATAAACCGATTGGCCTATTATGTGTTTACCATATATGGACATCACTGCTTGAATCTAAGGTACCACTTACCAATGTAAAGACCTGTTTTAACCATGGTACCTTGATCCGCTAAGACTCATAAGCCGGGCATGGTGGTATGGGACACCGTGGTCAAGCTGTCAGCCTACACTTAGGTGACGAGTCTCCCCGTAGTGACCAGTGGGCAACCCAAACTCGTGAGCTACGCATGATGCTATGGGACACCGTGTTCGAGCTATCGGCCGACACTGAGGTGACGAGCCTCCCCATAGTGACCTCGAGTATAAACTCTTGAATTTGTCTATTTACTATTTTCATTAGGGTGATGCCTTATAACTTGCCTATCGTATGTGGTTAACTAGGATTGATGACCCTAGATAAATCCTTTGTTTAGGTAAATGATTTAAAGGGAGGTACCTTAGCTTTCCAAATCTGTTCTATGAATAAGCCTAATCAAGAACCTGGCTAACACGGCCATGCAGAGCATTGCATGTGCCTTTGTAGATGAAGGACCCGATTTGGGAGTTTGTCATCTGTGAATGGCTGATGTTATCACTTAGGAGGAAGCTTTGTGCAAGTCATACATCATTATTGCACTCCATTCTTGCATTAACCAGAGTATTTAGGAAGTGATTGTTGTATTGCTTTATCATTACTGCTTGATTGAATTGATAACATGTTAACCTTTACCTTATAGTACCACTGAGTTGATCACTCACTCCCAATCTAGGACAGTGTTTTAAAACACTAACCAGACTCTTTTATAGTTACAGGTGATGAGGATGTATATGCAGCGGAATTAGACTCGTAGATGAGGAGGAAGAGTTCTCCTATGTTCAGCTCTCTAGCAGGTCTATGCAGACCTCGTGCTGCTTCGATGGGATTATAGGGATATATGGATTAGTCAGACACTTACATTTTGACATTTTATATATTTTGAAACAATGCTTGTATATATATTTTGCCCGATAATATACTCATACTCTAGAGGTTGTGAAACACATATATACTTTATATATCTATCTCAGTCTTCCGCTTGCTTAATTACATTAACTCTGGAGTATGATATGCTGATTTAGTATAATCGCTCTATTATTTAATGCACTAATATGAACAATATTTAAACATCATTATCTATGTTGCATAAGTGATGCGTTGGATCTCGGGAGTTGAGCTTTGCTCAGCCCTCAAAATTCGGAGCGTTACAAATAAGAAACCAAAGATCGACCTAAGTTTGGAAAATGTGGATACCCTAAGGAGGTTCGTCCTCATGTGTGGAAGAGCCAATTCCATTGGGGAGTCAACTAAACTACTAAATTTTGCCTCTAGCATGTTGTGGTTTGCCCAAGGAAGGATCTCCTCGACGGTTCGATGGGGACCTCTACCTCACCCTTCATAAGCTTTGTAAGGGAGAGCTATCTCCTTTGCCCCTGAAGACGGAGCTTCCTTGGAAAGGTCAGGAGCCCCCTGCCCATTAGCTGGGACATTTTCTTCTAGGATGACCATCCCCGCCACTCTAGCAGCATCGAAGAGGTTTTCACCTCCATTTCCTCTCCTTCCACCTCTATTATAATAGGGTAGGATGGGTCGACCCTCCCCTTGCTCTTGGAGGAGATTTTTTCTTCTTCTTCTTCGACGCCACAAACTCCTCTTAATGGGGTGCGAGAAGTTTGGAAGGAGGCCAAAATAGAGGATAAGCTTAAGGCATCTCTGCATCTGCACATGAAGAAAACATACTAAGGGAATTCATGAAATTTCCTTAAACAAGCTCGACCAGAAGTCTGACCAAAGCTCTTACCATTGAGCGTGAGATCTAATCCCGCACTAATGAGCAACTCGGGTTGGAGAAGAACTCTCGAAGACCTTTTCCCCTTTAGCGCTTTTGCCCCTCTAATCTAAGAAAACACCCCACTTTCAAGCAAAGGAGCGTGCTTGGGAATAACTATGAAAAAAGATGTACAAACACGAATTAGCAAACTTCGAAGAACGAGTAACTAAGGACAAGCTAACAAATAACTCCCTCCGCATAACACTTACTTGGGTCAGAAAATGCTATGTGTAACACCCTAAAAATCGGGGGTCGTGTAGAAACCCAACTCTCGATTTCCAGACCATCACTTATGCAACAAATATGCTTATGAATCAATGTTGTCTGAGTTAGTACATTAACATGAGTAAGATTATACCAAAACTACAATTCATACTCCAGATCCAATGATAAAACGCAAGCGGAAGACTGAAGAATATATATATCACTGTATGAAAAACAAAACAATCTCGAATTGTCTCCAAAGTATGAATATAACTCTGAGTCACATATACATATATCAAACCAAAATCAAAATGTCGTATGAAGTCCAACTAGAAAAAATCCCACCGATCCAGGCCACCTATGCGAAGCCGTCAGAGAACTGCATGTACGAGAACTCGTCCTAGTCCTCGTAGTAGTTCGACTCCAGCTCCTGAATCGCCTCGCTATCTGCATCTAAGACAGAGTCTGATAGGTGTTGCAAACACCGTCCCGTAACGTGGGAGTGAGTGATCAACTCAGTGGAATCATAGAGCAGAGATTAGCATGTTATCAAATCGATCACCCGATAATAGTAAAACAAACAATCAGACATTCCTAGATACTGTTGTTAATGCAAGTATGAAATAACATGATGGATGCCCTCACCGACATACTCCCTCATGCGACACCATCTTACGTCCACGGCATGCTTTCTTCCTTCAGTGCTCCACATCTTCCAGGTACATGCAGTGCGATGTGGATATGATTACCGAGTTGTTATTAGTCCTTTCATACAGCAGTATTGGAAAACTAAGGTACTTCCCTTATGTCAATCCCAACACAGATCCTGTCTAGGGTCATCACTCCATGTAATCTCATACGATGGTATATTTCTAGGTCACTGCAAGGGCTGTTACACGCACTCGTTGCTCCGCTCCCCCATCACCTTATCAATATAGGCCTAGTTGTACTCTTGTCGCTACGGAAGGGTCGTCGCCTCCCGTATACTCAGAATATGCTCGAGGTCACTACAAAGGGCTCGTCACCAATCAGAGTAGGCCGACAGCTCGAATGTAGTGTCCCATACCACCATAATCGGCTCACGAGTCTGAGGTGCTCACTGGTCACTACGGGAAGGTTTGTGGCCCCAACGTAAGCCGACAGCTCGACCACGGTGTCCCATACCACCGTGTCTGGCTCATGAGTCTTTATTGATCAAGGTACCATGGTTATCAGGATTTTCACTGGTAAGTTCAGTACCCTAGGTTCAAGCAGTTATGACCAATACAAGGTGAACAATCAACAGTCAGTCGGGTTGCTTGACGAGCTCGACTAGTATGAGCGCACCTCAAGCTGAACGACATGAAGTGCATAAAACACCTCGTGTGGCCTAACCATTGCCGTCAATCGAAGCACGACTCGCGTTCGTCAACGCGTCCTTCGTGACAAATAGAAGTCAACCATAAATTTGAATCTATTACCGATTGCCTGGACTAGAGCATAGCCCCAAGCACTTGTAATCAACATCAGTGATCATATGAGAGTAACAGAAATGAAATACAAACAATCCAAGCATGTTAATAACATGTTATAACATACAACGTAAGCAAATCAACCAACACATGTATTCCATATACATAAGAAAATTAATTTCATATAACAAACATAGAGGAAATCATATGCATCGTTATATTTGTTGAGAAACCATTCTCAAAACTAATATACAACAGCATTTACTCAATACTTACTAATACAAACATTTATACAAACACCTAGTCTACACACATTTGTCTACATAGCGTATGTCGACCCAAAGTGTGCATTAGGGCGAATCTCTTCGCCAAACAGATCATACATGCATGACTTGTATAATAACACGACAAATACTCATGGCAATCATATCGGCAAAATACGGA
Source organism: Magnolia kwangsiensis (assembly GCA_037074715.1). Taxonomy (NCBI): domain Eukaryota; kingdom Viridiplantae; phylum Streptophyta; class Magnoliopsida; order Magnoliales; family Magnoliaceae; genus Magnolia; species Magnolia kwangsiensis. Next base: position 60,353,783 of record CM073579.1, read on the forward strand.
CGCATACGGTATTTCCTATAAATACCTAAAATACCCTAAATCTCATATTCTCCGTACGCAATGAAATGAAAAATAGGCAACATGTTCTACATGTCAAACAGCATTCTTATCGATAATGTACTATTAAACGACATTGAAAGCTTTGAAAACAGTCAACCTAAGCATCTAGAATCCTCACCTTTCGCCGTAGAAGCGTATCGAATCGAATAGAAACTCTATGCTTCGTCAACGTCTATACGATGACCTAATTCACAAGTTAAGTCAGCTACTTTGCTACTTGAATCGATGGAATCCCTAAAATAGGTTCGTCTTAGGGTTTTCTTACCTAGAATGAAGTCGGAATCACTGGAAGAATGTTTAGAACGCGGTGATTAAGTACGTGTAGAAGCAGGATTGAATGCCAGGGACTTTCCCTCACAACTTCCACACAATCTCTCTCTTTTCTCTCTTCTCTTTTTTAGGTCTTTTGCAAATTCGTATGGGAGGGGTGTGAGAGGGTTTAAGGTCCTTAAATAGGTTAGAAAGTCACCTATTTAGACTTTAAACCAAGGTATACTTGGGTTATAGCCAAATCGGGTCTCTTGTGATCCAAAAGAACGTTTCTGGAGGTCCCCTGACTAAATGCAGTCGGAATTAAGATCATGGATGCTGGATCCTGATCACATTAAGTTTTCAATTCGATCGGGTTTCCAGATCACACGTGGCGGACCAGCTTCAGTTTAGCGGTCACTGAGACTCGATCGAGGATTCCAAGTACACTGACCTGAGTGGGAAATGTTCCCTGATCCGAGGGTGTATTTGGGTCAGATTCCAACGGTCTGAATGATTATACTAATCCCGTAAGCGAAACGTACTAAATTTATTTAAATCACAATTAATTTATGAAGAATTTCACTCTTTCTCACACTCCTTGCTCCAGGCTCAATGAAATAGCCTCAGAACATCAGTTGGGCTTGATTTTCCAAACGATTGTCAAGTCCAGCTAAGCGGTCATAATGGTCTAAGATTGTAGATATTGGACTTTCGACGCGCGGTCTAGATCCAATACAAAGTTCCAACGGGTTCCTGAGAGCAAACGGGTTTAGAGTTTGATCTTAGGTTTCAGGACGTTATAGCGTTAATGGTTCCACAAGTTCTGGGTCTTGCAGAATGTATTTAAAGCGATCAGAGCTAATTTCACAGCTAATCTAACATAGCGCTAGTTAACTTACGCTTAATTTCTAAAGGAATTAATCCTAAATGATTTCTGATCGAGGTGGTACTTGAGTCTCTGTATGGATTTTTCCGAGGCGTTACAATCTACCCCCCTTAAACGATAAATTTTATCCTCAAAATTTGTACCTTTTCGTACTCCTCGAGAAGCTGTGGGTAGTTCTTTCTGATTTCGGCTTGTCTCTCAAGTAGCCTCCTCTTTAGTGTGATGCGTCCACAACACCTTCACAAGGGGGATGACCTTGCTATGCAATACCTACTCCTTCCTGTCTAGTATACGCGTCGGTCGCAGTATATATGTCACATCCTCACCTAACTACACCTGCTCCCATCTGATGATATGGGAAGGATCAGGAACTTATTTCTTCAGCATAGAAATATGAAATACGTTGTGTACACTCGCCAGAGGCGTAGGCAAAGCCAGACGATATACCACTGCATGAACACGGTCAAGAATCTGGAATAGACCAATAAATCGAGGTGTTAGTTTTCCCTTCTTCCCGAACCGAAGAACTCCCTTCATAGGGGAAACTCTCAAAAATACGTGATCCCCAACTTCGAACTCTAGCGGGCGCCGTCTCGTATCGGCATAACTCTTCTGTCTACTTTACGCTGTAAGAAGTCGACGTCTGATGATGTCAATCTTCTTCGAGGTCGCCTGCACTATCTCTGGGCCAATCAATCTGTGCTCACTGACGTCTGCCCAGCAATGCGGTGCTTGGCAAGGTCGCCCATACAAGGCCTCATAAGGTGCCATACCAATACTCACCTGGAAACTGTTGTTGTACGCGAACTCCGCATATAGAAGACAATCATCCCAACTGTCTTTGAAATCCAACACGCAAGCCTGTAGCATGTCCTCTAAAATTTAGTTCACCCGCTCTGTCTGTCCGTCCGTCTGTGGGTGGAATGCAGTACTGAATTTCAACTTCACACCCATAGCTTCCTGGATGCAAGTCCAGAAAATAGAAGTAAAGCGCGTGTCTCTGTCCGACACGATCTCTAAGGGAACTCCATGCAGACGCACATCTCTCTAATATATAGCCTGGCCAACTCGTCTGTAGAGTTCGTACTCTGATAGGAAGGAAGTGCGCCGACTTCATCAAGCGGTCGACGATCACCCAAATAGAATCATATCCCTTCCTCGTCTTCGGCTGTCCTAAAATGAAATCAATGGAAATAAAGTGCCACTTTCACTCAGCTATGGGCATAGGTTGAAGGAGTACAGGAGGTCGGCGATGCTCTGCCTTCACCTGCTGGCAAGTGAGACAACGGGACACCAAATCTGCGATGTGGGTCTTCATGCCTTCCCACCAATAGGTCCTCTTCATGTCGCGATACATCTTTGTGCTATCCAGATGCATCGCAAGTCTGGAACTATGCGCAGCCTCGAGAATCTCTCGTCTCAAGTCAGGGATATCTGGGACGCATAGGAGGCCACGATAACATAAGCCCCCATCCGTTCCAACTCGCCACTCGGCGTCTGCATCATCACTGTCCTGCTCTCGAAGCTCAGTCAGGCGCACATCATCCTTCTGCACCGCGATGACCCTGTCATCGATAAGAGGTCACACCTGAACATGTGCGATAAGCTCATATGGCTCCTCCATAGTGAGTTTCTGCTCAAAGTCTCGCAAAAACTCAACCATGTCCCACTCGACAACCATCAGCGGAGCCGCAAACTCTATTGCCTTCTTGTGGATCAACGTGTCAGCCACAAGGTTCGCCTTGCCATGATGGTAGAAAACCTCGAACTTAAAGTCTTTCAAGGTCTCCATCCATCGCCGCTGCCTCATATTCAGGTTCCGCTGTGCGAATATGTATCTAAGGCTCTTGTGGTCGCAAAAGAGATCGAACTCCTCTCCGTAGAGGTAATGTCTCCAGAGCTTCAATGCGAAAATGACGGCTGCCAGCTCAAGATCGTGTGTAGGGTAATTCTCCTCGTGCTTCCTTAATTGTCTCGAGGCATACGAAATTACCCTGTCCTTCTGCATAAGGACACAACCCAGATTAACGCTAGATGCGTTGGTGTATATGGTGTACTTAACCCCTTGCTTTGGCAATACTAGTACAGGGGCGGACGTTAGCGTGTACTTCAGCTCCTGAAAAGCTGCCTCCACCTTCTCATTTCATGCGAACTTCAGATCCTTCCGTGTCAACTGAGTCAAGGGTCTGACTATCTTGGAGAAGTCCCAAATGAATCATCGATAGTAGCCAGCAAGATCCAAGAAACTCCTCACCTCAATAACTGAACCATGTTGCTTCCAGTCCTGCACCGCAGCTACCTTAGTAAGGTCCACTGCCATCCCATCCTTGGACACTACATGTCCCAGGAACTTGACATCCTCCTTCCAGAAGTCACACTTCTTATACTGTGTGAACAACTGGTGCTGTCTCAGTGTATCTAGGACCAATCGCAAGTGCTCTTCATGCTCCTCTCGACTCCTGGAATATACCAAAATGTCATCTATAAACACGATGATGAATCGATAGAGGAATGGTCAAAATACTCTGTTCATCAGATCCATGAACACGGCTGGTGCGTTCATGAGACCGAACGACATCACGAGAACTCGTAGTGGCCAAAGCTGGTCATGAAAGCTGTCTTCTGCATGTCCTCATCCCTGACGTGCAGCTGGTGATACCCTGACTGTAGATCAATCTTCTAGAAGTACTGCGCTCCTCTTAGTTGATCAAATAAGTCATCAATCATGGGCAAACGGTATCTATTCTTCACCGTAATTTGATTCAACCTGCGATAATCAATACACAATCGCAGTGAACCATCCTTCTTTGTCACAAATAGCACCGGTGCTCCCCAAGGAGACATACTCGGTCGTATGAAGCTAATCTCTAACAGATCATCGATCTGTTTCCTCAACTCCTCCATCTCACACGGGGCCATGCGATACGACGGCAGTGAGACGGGCGTCGAATCGGGTACCAGGTCGATAGTAAAATTGATCACACGCTGAGGTGGCAACCCAGGAATCTTCCTGAACAGATCCTCATAATCACAAACTACTGGCGTGCGCTCAAGTGTCGGGGCATCAACATCCCTCAGTAAAGAAGCATAGCTAAGTACTCGAAAGGGGAGATTAACCTACATTAGGAATGTAAAGGACGTGCCCTTCAGCTTGTAGACTGTCACTATACGGGTCTCGCAGTCAATCTCGGCCCTCCCTGCAGTCAGCCAATCCATGCCAAGAATGACGTCGAGATAATAGAGAGAGGAGTCGACGACAAGGTCAATGACTATCATCCTATCCCCTAGATCCAGTAAACACCCCTCACACATCATAGTGGCATCAGAAAAGGTCCCGTGCGCTATAAGAACTCACACCCCATCCATCCGAGTAGTCAGTAGCCCAAGGTGCTTGACTACTGAATGCGATATTAATAAAATCGTGGATCATGTATCCACCATCACGAATATAAGAGTACCTCCAATGTGAGCTATGACCTCAAAGGCCAAGGGTGGGGCAGTCTCTATCCCGGATGCCTCTGTTGTCAATGTATGTACCCGAGCCTGCTGTGGACGGTTCGGCGGTAGTATCATGGGCTGTTGAGGTGGCCGAAACTGAGGTACGAGAGGTCTGAAAGAAGGATGCACAGGAGCTGACCGTAATGGTGGAGCAGATAGTGCCTGTGTACGAGGACGGTCGATCTTCTGCAGTGACGAAAACCCGTTATCCCTCATCCGAGCAAAACAGCTCTCTGCAGTGTGACCAGGTCTCCCACAGTAAGCACAGGTCACACCCAGGCACCTCATCGGAAGTACTGGCGCTGTAGCCCTAGGAGGGGAATCGATGCGAGGCCTCTTGCCAAGGAGTGGCCTGCCCTGAGCATCTGGTCATGGCCCAGTAACCATAGGGCCATGAGAACATGTCAAACGATCTACATCCTGCTCTGCCCTCATGGACATATGTATTAGCTCGGCATAAGAGAGTATGCTGACACAGTACATCTTCGACCGAATGTCAGGTTGTAAGCCCTCAGAAAATCGTCGTATGCGCATCTGCTCGTCTGCAAGTATCGTAGGGACGTATCTACCCAACTCTATAAATCGATGCTTATACTCTATAACTGACATGCCTCCCTGTCTGAGGCGCAAAAACTCATTCTCCCTGTCATGTTGGTAGGTCTGCGGATAGTATTTCTCATGGAATCGGAACTCGAATGCTGCCCAAGTCCAGATATAGCCAACTGCAACTGTCCGCAATACGCTATCCCACCATAAACCGGCCTCTCTCTTGAACATGAAAGTGGCCAACTCAACCTGCTCAGACTCCAAGCAGTGCAGCATCCTCAATATCTTCGAGACACGATCGAGCCAATACTCGGCCTCCTCGGGTCTGTGAGAACCCGCAAAAGTAGGAGGCCGCAAGCGCTGAAATCGCTCAAGTAGGCCTCGAGTATCAGCAGCATTCCCCGTAGGGTAAGCAGATGGTGTAGGATGAGCCACACCCTCATCCTGAGTTGAAGTCCCAGCATCCTCAGCTGGATACACAGATGGCACAGGTGGAGTCGCACTGCCACCCTGGGCTAAGACCCCTGCGATGGTAGTCAAAAGCTGCTGATGCTGCTGGTGCATCATGGTCATCAACTGCTCAAACCTATCAGGAGGTGGAGCAGGCTGAGGCACATACTGGGTCGACGAAGACGCATGGTACTGCTGTCTAACTGGCGGTGTGAAAGGCGGTGGTCCGACCGTAGGACCTGCAGAAGGCTGAGACTCAGGTGCAGTCTCACGAATCAGGCCCATAACAGGGTCCATATAATCATCACTCTGGGGAGGGACCCGATCCATTGGCTCACCCAGCGTAAGACGTGTCGTGCTCCGAGTAACCTTAGGTGGCATTCCCTATATTTTAAATAGGGTGCAACCTCGTCATTTTCAGCATTAGCACAAACACACCACACAATCATTCACATAACAACCGAAGAAACTTCATGCATTTTATCCAATCAAAATTTGTCACAATACAAGAGATATATCTTTACATGCATCATGACAAGAAGCACATGGGAATCTAAGTTAGCCAAAGCTACAACTGCAACATAAACCAACTATTAAGCCTTCTCAAGCTCACACACAGAAAATAGAAAACAACCTAACTACGACCAACAAACGTCTGTAACCTAATCACTCGTCCGAGTCTGGCGATGGAGGAGGGGCACCCTTATCCTGCAGACAACACAGGATAGATTTCAAGGTGCTGGTCACCTTCTTGAACTTGCACTTCACAAAGCCCCGTAGGTCCGTAATGTCCTATCGCAAGGTAACTTGGCCTTGTCGTAGGGCAGCATGATCCTCCTCTAGGCGAGCTATACGAGCATCCCAAGGAGCCTGACCAGAAGCCTGCCCTAGTACCGCAGGAGGGGAGCTCTCATCTGTGCTCTGGGCCTCTGGCTCTTCCTCTTCTTGGATCTCGGCTCCAGCTTCTTCTTCACTCTCTTCTTCTTTGCTCTCGTCTCATCTTCATTCTCCTCAAGTCGAGCTTGGCGCTGACGTGGCCCGATCTCCATCTGATTGAGAGTAGCTTCATTGATCTGATGAATCGGCACCGGCATCTCCCCACCACGGCCATAACCAAACTCACGTGCAATCCTGCATATGAGTCGGTCGTATGGGAGTGACTCAGTCCTCCTCGAGCGTACAACCTGAACTATCTGTCGCAACATGAACGAAGGCACACACAGGTTTGCCCTCTGCCCCACCTGATACAAGAAGTCCACCATAAGGCACGTCACTCACTATGGTTACTCTACCTGGGGTAGACGTTGAATGTAAAAATGTGGTGGAGAAAGTGAAAGTTGTCTGTCATATGGGATGCAAGAAGACTCCGGTTCGGCTGCCACTTAACCAGTCGGCCACAGAGGGAACGTGTGCGGCGGTCCCTTTCGCGCATGCTATTCAGATTCTTAGCGCTTGCATGCACCTCGCCAAGGGGCACATTCAGAAGCCAAGATATCAACCTGACATCAACTGTGGCCCACCGATCTACTCCACATAAGACCCAAAACTGTAAGGGTTCCAACGTAGCCTCATGAATGTTGGCATAGAAAGCTCGGACCGTGCTTGCATTGGCGCGTTGCCTGGCATCAAATAGCGGACCCCACTGTGCCTATTCCAGGAGCTCGAGCAACTGATATTCTCCAAAGAGTCACCCATCCACCTGAGCTTCAAAAAGGACCTGACGACCCTCATAAACTCCATTGGGTTGTTCCACCAACCAAGCCTTTCCAACAGGAGATCGGGGATCAAGATCCCGTTTCATCTGAAACTCTCGAGCAGCACTTGGACTTGTAGTGGCGCTTGAACTAGCGGCGCCACCTCTTGGCTTCCTTAAAAGTGAAGGGCGACTAGGCCCAGCTTCATCAGCGGCGGTCTTCCTCTTTCCCATGAGAGAGAGGACGGTGGAAAGGGAGAAAAAGGCTAAAATGGCCTCTACAAAGGCCATGGAAAATGGAGGAAAGGGGGAGATAGGGCTAAGGTTTTTTTTTCTCCATGAGTTTGAGACCCAACAGGGGTTGTAAAGGCCCCAAACAACGAGTTTTAAAGAAAGGAAAAGGAAGAGATGGGTTAGGTTGGAGGCTTACACGATTTGAGCTTCAAATGGAGGGTGTAAGAGCTCCAAACGAACGAGAATGGAGAGAGAGGGGAGAGTGTATGGCTGTAAACGTTGGAGTGGCGTGGATTGTGGCCAAAAATGATGATGAGAGTGATTGGGAATGGGATTTGAAAGAGAAATCAGCAACTAGGAAGGAAAGGGAGAGCTTGGGGGGGTCTTTTGTGAAGGAGGTCAGGTTTTGGGAGGGTTTTAAGGGACGACCCATACCTAGGGGGGTTACCCTAACCCCCAAACTGCATCTACCCGATGGCCCGCCTGAGTGGGGCTCACTGTACGGTGAGGCCTCACCATTTGGGCGAGGTCCTCCTGCCCTGGGGTCCCTAAATATGTGGGTCCCACCCTGGATCATCCTAGACTAGCGTGGATAGGCCCACGACTCAGTTTCGAGCTATTTCGGGTCATTTCGGGTACTAACTGATGTATATTCACGTTTAGCGATTTTTAATAGCTTGGATAGGGTCAACAAAGGTCTAGACCCATCCACACACAAACTAGAAGTGGTCCGGGGTCGTTTCATGCGACCACGGATGCACACGGACTCGATCAAAATGATCGATTTGGGTTAACTTTGCCATTTAGCGAAACTGCGGTCCTATGAGTGTTTCTAGATTTTTCTCGCACCCACCTAAGTCAAAAAGGCGACAGCGAGCGTGACCATAACCCAGGTCCGGTTTAATCCAAATCATGCTCTGATACCAACTTATAACACCTTAAAAATTGAGGGTCATGTAGAAACCCAACTCCCGAGTTCCAGACCATCACTTATGCAACAAATATGCTTATGAACCAATGTTGTCTGAGTTAGTGCATTAACATGAGTAAGATTATACCAAAATTGTAATTCATACTCCAGAGACAGTGATAAAACACAAGAGGAAGACTGAAGAATATATATATCACTGTATGAAAAACAAAACAATCTCGAACTGTCTCCAAAGTATGAATATAACTCTGAGTCACATATACATATATCAAACCAAAATTAAAATGTCGTATGAAGTCCAACTAGCAAAAATCCTGCTGATCCAGGCCACCTATGCGAAACCGTCAGAGAACTGCATGTACGAGAACTCGTCCTGGTCCTCGTAGTAGTCCGGCTCCAGCTCCTGAATCGCCTCGCTATCTGCATTTAAGACAGAGTCTGGTAGGTGTTGCAAACACGGTCCCATAACGTGAGAGTGAGTGATCAGCTCAGTGGAATCACAGAGCAGAGATTAACATGTTATCAAATCAATCACGCGATACTAGTAAAGCAAACAATCAGACATTCCTAGATACTGTTGTTAATGCAAGTATGAAATGACGTGATGGATGCCCTCACTGACATACTCCCTCATGTGACACCATCTTACGCCCACGGCATGCTTTCTTCCCTCAGTGCTCCACATCTTCCATGCACATGCAGTGCGATGTGGATATGATTATCGAGTTATTATTAGTCCTTTCATATAGCAGTATTGGAAAACTAAAGTACTTCCCTTATGTCAATCCCAACACAGATCCTGTTTAGGGTCATCACTCCTAGTAATCTCATACGATGGTATATTTCTAGGTCGCTGCAAGGGTTGCCAGGGCTGTTGCACGCACTCGTTGCTCCGCTCCCCCATCACCTTATCAATACAGGTCGAGTTGTACTCTTGTCGCTACGAAAGGGTCATCGCCTCCCGTAGACTCAGAATACGCTCGAGGTCACTACAAAGGGTTCGTCACCAATCAGAGTAGGTCGACAGCTCGAATGTAGTGTCCCATACCACCATAATCGGCTCACGAGTCTGAGGTGCTCACTGGTCACTACGGGGAGGTTTGTGGCCCCAGCGTAGGCCGACAGCTCGACCACGGTGTCCCATACCACCATGCCCGACTCATGAGTCTTTATTAATCAAGGTACCATGGTTATCAGGGTTTTCACTAGTAAGTTCAGTACCCTAGGTTCAAGCAGTTATGACCAATACAAGGTGAACAATCAACAGTCAGTCGGGTTGCTTGACGAGCTCGACTAGTACAAGCACACCTCAAGCTGAACGACATGAAGTGCATAAAACACCTCGTGTGGCCTAACCACTGCCGTCAACCGAAGCACGACTCGCGTTCATCGACGCGTCCTTCGTGGCAAATAAAGTCAACCATAAATTTGAATCTATTATCGATTGCTTGGACTAGAGCATAGCCCCATGCACTTGTAATCAACATCAATGATCATATGAGAGTAACAGAAATGAAATACAAACAATCCAAGCATGTTAACAACATGTTATAACATACAACGTAAGCAAATCAACCAACACATGTATTCCATATACATAAGAAAATCAATTTCATATAACAAACATGGGGGAAATCATATGCATCGTTATATTTGTTGAGAAACCATTCTCAAAACTAATCTACAATAGAATTTACTCAATACTTACTAATACAAACATTTATACAAACACCTAGTCTACACACATTTGTCTACATAGCATATGTCGACCCAAAGTGTGCATTAGGGCGAATCTCTTCGCCAAACAGATCATACACGCATGACTTGTATAATAACACGACAAATACTCATGGCAATCATATCGGCAAAATACGGACGTATACGGTATTTCCTATAAATACCTAAAATACCCTAAATCTCATATTCTCCGTACGCAATCGAAATGAAAAATAGGCAGCATGTTCTACATGTCAAACAACATTCTTGTTGATTGTAACGCCCGTGAAAAATCCATACTTGGGCTCGAGTACCAACTCAACCCGAAATCGCGTAGAATTAATTTCTATGGAAATTAAGCGTAAGTTAGCTAGCGCAATGCTAGAATAGCTGGGAAATAGTCCCTGATCACTTTAAATACATTCTACAAGACCCAAATCGAGTAGAACAATCGACTCTATAATACTCTATAACCTCGGATCAAACTCTAAGCAGGTTTGGTCTCTGGACCGCTTTGAACTTTTGTATTGGATCTAGACTACACGTCGAAAGTCCGATACTTCCTATCTTAGACCGTTAGAACCACCTTATTAGACTTGACGCTCATTTCAAAAATTAAGTCCAACCGACAATCGCAGACTATTTCATTGAGTCCGGACTGAAGAGACCGCGAATAGGGACAGAATTGAAATTTCAAATTCAAATCTGGCACACGACTTGACGCGTCAGTATTAAGCATTCTGACCATCAGAATTCAGCCAGATTACACCCACGGATCAGGAAAAATTTCGATTTATTATCATGAGACTTTCAGCCCTGATCTACGTGAGGTGACCGTTGAACTGAAACTGGTCCGCCACGTGCGATCTGCGAACCCTGCCGGACTGAAAACTTAATACGTGCTAGATCTGGTATGCATGAGCTTAAGTCCGATCGCAATCGACCAGGGGACCACCAGAAAGCAACTTTTGGACCGAAACAGCCCCAAAATGGATAGGCACCAAGTAAACTTCATACCGGAGCCTGTTTCTGGCATTTTTAAGCTTATAAAAGGGGTTGAAACCCTCATTTCTCTCTCCCATCCAAAGATTGCAAACCCTAGCTTTGGGAGAGAGAAAAGGAGAGAGTTTGAGAGAGAGAGTAGAAGGAATTTTTCCCGTCTCCGAGCCACCGGCTGCTAGTGCTTCAGCAACTCTTCCCAATCACCTGGCTGGGAGTCTAGATAGATGTACTAGCTCCTTCTACCCCAAATTCATATGCTGCATTATAGAGTTTGGTATTCGGGATTGCGGAATAGTCCCGAAAAGCCCCAAACACATGTTTGGGCTCATATAGGTCAAAATACAATGAACCAGGGGGTGGACCGTACATATTTGGGGTCCTTGGACCATGGGGGACCGAACCCACCTAGCCCCACCGACCGAATGCATCACCGGTCGGCGATGCCATCGCCGATCCGGTGATGCATCGCCGTACAGGTGGGCCCGATGGATGTGGTTTTCGGGCGCACGCCCTTAAATGGCACGTGTACCCTCCCCATATAGGTCCCGTCCCACGAAAACCCCTAAAACGTGTATCTCCTTCACAAACAGCCCTCCCTATAGCTCCATTTTCATTTTCCAGCAACTATCTCCAAATTTCATGGTCCCAAATCACCTCTAGATCCCTCCTTGGCCAAAACCGACCATCATCCATTGATCCTTGGGAGTTGGCAGCCCTTTCTCTTGAAGATTTCATTATTTGGAGCTCCAAAAACTCCCAAATCGAGCTGAAATCGTGAGGTGCTCCATTTCACTTTTTCGTTTACATTTCTCCTTGAAAATACACTCTTGGGAAGCTTGAAGCATCCCTCTACGACGCCTAGATTTCTTTTTTCCAGATTGGACAACCACTTCTCTGCATTTTCACCGTTTTCCATGGCCTTCGTGGAAGCCATTTTAGGCCTTTTATCACTCTCATCCATCATATCTTTGATGGGTAAAAGGAAAACCGCAACAGACGAGGCTGGGCTGAGTCGCTCTGCTCAATCGAGAAGACCGCGGGGTGGTGCCGCAAGTTCAAGTGCCGCCGCAGGTCCAGCTGCAGTCCTGGAGTGCCGTACAAAGCGGAATTTGGATCCCCATGCACACCTTGGGCGAGTAATTCTATCGGAGATGCCTCACGGCCAATACACTGATCGAAAAGTGTTATTTGAGGCGGACGTAGATGGACGACTATTCGGCAAATATCTATTGTTCGAACGCATTGAAGCTGCGCATTGGGGTTCGATCTTTGAAGCTCGCGCTCGTACTAATGTGAGCACTGTTCGTGCCTTCTACGCTAGTATCCAGAATCCTACATTGGAGCCATTGCAGTTTAAAATCCCTTTTGGTAGAGATCGGATGGCTACGATTGATGTGCGACTGATTGCGCGACTTCTGAACGTGCCTCTTGGTGATGTTCATCCTAGTGAGAAGAACCTGAGGACTAGACGTGAACGAGATCGCCGCACCAGGTTTCTGTGCGGTAAGTTGGTTCCATGGCAGCCTAATAATAGCCTAAAGGCGACGTACATGTCTGATGATTTGCGCCTGCTACACCATATCTGCACGTTCAATGTTTATCCCAGGTCGACGAATCGCATTGAATGTACACACCTTATGGTTGATTTTCTATATCTGGTGGCCCAGGGAGAGAACGTATGTATGGCCACTTCATCTTACGACAAATAATCCTCATAGCCAAGTCGAGAAGAACATCTGAATCAGTTCCTTTTGGCCGACTGATTTGTAAGATTGCGCTTGAGTTTGCCTACAGACTTGGGCCAGAATTGCCAGTTTCGATTTATACCATTGACGAGTCGACCATGGTCAAGATGAAGATTGGGTCGCAGTACCGTGAAAACCAGCTTGAGGAAGACAGCGAGGATGACTTTGATGATGAGGAAGATCAAGGCGAAGAAGAACCTGGAGCAGAGGTTCAGGAAGAAGCTCAGGAAGAGGCAGAAGAGGAGGCTTAGGATACAGATGAGAGCCCTCCTCCTTCTGCGCAGGCTACTATCGACGATCGTATTACTCGGATGGAGGAGAGTCAGACCGCTTTGCGAAGGAAAGTTCAAGAACTTCGCACAGAAGTCGCGGATGCCAAGGCCGTTACAAAGAAGAAATTAGGCAAGGTGACTCGCACCTTGAAGGCGATTCTGTGTTGCTTGTAGGATAAGGGTGCCCCTCCTCCATCCCTAGACTCAGACTAGCGATGCGACCTTGATGTAGTTGTCAGTAGTTAGTCATTTTCTGCTTTATGTGTGTAAGCCTGTTAGGGCTAGTGCTTTGCTTATGTTGCTGTTGCAATTTTAACTGTCTTAGTTCCCATGTATTTCTCGTCATGATGCTTGTAAGGATATATCCCTTGTATTGTGACAATTTTGATTAATGGAATGCATGGAATGCCTTTGACTCCTTGTGTGAATGATTGCGGTGAATTTGTGCTATTGAGACTGATAAGGTTGCGCCCTGTTTTGAATATAGGGAATGCCGCCTAAGGCTACGCGGAGCACGGCTCGTCTTGCACTGACTGAGCATATGGATCAGACTCCTTCGCAGTCTGGCACCCATACGGACCCTGCTGTGGGCCCGATTCCTCAGACAGTTCGTGCGTCTCAGCCTGCTGCTGGTCCTACAGTTGGACCACCGCCATTTACACCGTCAGTCAGAGAGCCATATCGTGTATTCACTTTGACACAGCATCCTCCACAGCTTGCTCCACCTTCTGACAGATTCGAGCAAATGATGGCTATGATGCTGCAGCAGCAGCAGCTTCTGACTACCATCGTGGGGACATTAGCCCAGGGTGGGGGTGCGGCTCCATCTACACCACCTGCACCACCTGCGCATCCAGTTGAGGATGCTTATACATACGCCCAGGATGAGGGCATGGCTCATCCTGCGCCGCCTGCTTACCCTGGGGGAATCCCGCCGATACACGGGGCCTATTGGAGCGATTTCAGCGCTTGCGGCCTCCTACTTTCACGGGTTCTCACAGACCCGAGGAGGCTGAGTACTGGCTCGACCGTGTGTCGAAGATCCTGCGGATGCTTCATTGCACAGAGGCCGAGCAGGTAGAGCTGGCTACATTCTTATTTGAGAGAGAGGATGCCTGTGGTGGGATAGCGTACTGCGGACTGTTGCCGCCGACTATGTATGGACGTGGGCAGCGTTCGAGTTTCGCTTCCATGAGAAGTATTATCCCTAGACTTACAGGCATGATAGGGAGAATGAGTTTCTCTGCCTCAGACAGGCAGCTATGACAGTTACAGAGTATGAGCATCGGTTCACAGAGTTGGGTAGATACGTCCCGACGATTTTGGCTGATGAGCAGATGCGCATACGGCGCTTTTTGGAGGGTTTGCGACCGGATATTCGGTCAAAGATGTGCTGTGTTAGCATTCCCTCTTATGCGGAGTTAATTCACATGTCCATGCGGGCAGAGCAGGACGTGGATCAACTTGGGCGATCTCGTGGCCCTGTTGCTTCTAGGCCACGACCAGACTTGCCAGACAGGCCCTTTGCAAGCAAGAGACCTCGTGTTGATCCCCTTGCTAGGACTACAGCGCCTGTACCACCGTTTCGGTGCCCTGATTTGACATGTACATACTGTGGGAGGACAGGCCACTTGGCGCAGAGCTATTTTTCTCGGATGCGGGACAGTGGATTCTCGCCGCCGCAGAAGATCGACCATGCCGTCCACGGGCGTTATCAGCACCGTCTATACGGTCAGTTCCTGCGCACCCTACATTCAGACCTACGGTATCGCAGATCAGACAGCCTCCACGGCCCTTGACACAGTGGCCGAACCGGCCACAGCAGGCTCGGGTTCATGCATTGACAGCTGAGGCAGTTGCGACACCGACTTTTCAGCATTCGGCCTTCGAGGTCACAGCCCGTATTGGAGGTACTCCCATTCTTGTGATGGTGGACACTGGTTCCACGATTTCTTTGATATCGCGTGCCGTAGTCAGGCGTCTTGGGTTACCGACTATCACTATGGATAGCGTGCGAGTCTTTGCAGCTCATGGGGATTATTCGGACGTTACCCAGATGTGTGAGGGTTGTTTAGTTGATCTGGGAGGTAGGACGATGACTCTTGATCTTGTCGTCGATCCCTCGCTCGTTTATCTCGACGTCATTCTTGGCATGGATTGGTTGACTGCAGTGAGGGCCGAGATTGACTACGAGACTCGTATGGTGACAGTGTACGAGACTGAGGGCACGCCTTTCACGTTTTCAGTGCGGGTAAATCTCCCTTTCCGCATACTTAGTTACGCCACTGTATTGCTCGACGCTGGTGCCCAGGTACTCGAGCATGTGCCAGTCGTTTCCGAGTTCGGGGATCTGTTCAGGAAGATCCCTGTTTGCCGCCCCGACGTGAGATCGATTTCACTATCGATCTGGTTCCTGGTTCTACACCCGTCTCACTGCCGACGTATCGCATGACATCATGTGAGATGGAGGAGTTGAGGACGCAGATTGATGGTCTGCTAGAGCTTGGCCTTATACGGCCTAGTGTGTCTCCTTGGGGAGCACCGGTCCTATTCGTGAGGAAGAAGGACGGTTCGATGCGATTGTGTATTGATTATCGCAGGCTGAACCAGCTCACGGTGAAGAACAAGTACCCTTTACCCAGGATCGATGACTTGTTTGATCAGCTGAAAGGAGCGCAGTACTTCTCGAAGATTGATCTTCAGTCAGGTTATCATCAGTTGCGCGTCAGGGATGACAACGTGCAGAAGACAGCATTCAGGACCAGTTTTGGCCACTACGAGTTCCTCGTGATGTCGTTCGGTCTCACGAACGCACCGGCCGTGTTCATGGATCTGATGAACCGGGTATTTCGGCCTTTCCTCTATCGATTCATCGTTGTATTCATTGACGACATTTTGATGTACTCTAGGAGTCGAGAGGAGCATGATGAGCACTTACGTTTGGTCCTAGATACGCTCAGACAGCATCAGTTGTTCGCACAGTACAAGAAGTACGACTTCTGGAAGCAGGAGGTGAAGTTTCTGGGACACGTGGTGTCCAAAGATGGCATGGCAGTTGACCTGTCTAAGGTAGCTGTGGTGCAAGACTGGGAGCAGCCTGGTTCTGTCACTGAGGTGAGGAGTTTCCTGGGTCTCGCTGGCTACTATCGGCGCTTCATACAGGACTTCTTGAAGATCGCGAGACCCTTATCTCAGTTGACACGGAAGGACGTGAAGTTCGCCTGGAATGACAAGGCGGAGTCAGCTTTTCAGGAGCTGAAGGACAGACTTACGTCCGCCCCTGTGCTAGTATTGCCAGAGCAAGGGGTTAGATACACTATATATACTAACGCATCTAGCGTTGGTTTGGGTTGTGTCTTTATGGAGAGGGACAGGGTAATTTCGTATGCCTCGAGACAATTAAGGAAGCACGAGGAGAATTACCCTACACTCGACCTAAAGTTGGCAGCCGTTATATTCGCATTGAGACTCTGGAGACATTACCTCTACGGAGAGGAGTTCGAGCTCTTTTGCGACCACAAGAGCCTCAAGTACATATTCACCCAGCGAGACTTGAATATGAGGCAGCGACGATGGATGGAGACGTTAAAGGACTTCAAGTTTGAAGTCTCTTACCATCCTGGGAAGGCGAACCTTGTGGCTGATGCGTTGAGCCGCAAGAAGGCGATAGAGTTTGCGGCTCCGCTGATGGTTGCCAAGTGGGATATGGTCGAGTTTTTACGAGACTTTGAGCAGAAACTCACCGTAGAGGAGCCGTTTGAGTTCATCGCACATGTACAGGTGCGATCTCAGATCGATGACCGAGTCATCGAGGTGCAGAGGGACGATGCGCATCTTACTGAGCTTCGAGAGCAGTGCAGTGATGATGCTGACGCCGACTGGCGAGTTGGTATGGATGGGGGCTTACGTTATCGTGGCCGCCTATGCATCCCAGACGTCCCTGACTTGAGACGAGAGATTCTCGAGGCTGCGCATTGTACTAGACTTGCGATGCATCCAGGCAGTACGAAGATGTATCGTGATGTGAAGAGGACGTATTGGTGGGAAGGTATGAAGACTCACATAGCAGAGTTCGTGTCCCGTTGTCTCACTTGTCAGCAGGTGAAGGCAAAGCATCGCCGACTACCTGGACTTTTGTAGCTTATGCCGATTGCAGAGTGGAAGTGGGATTTCATTTCCATGGACTTCATTTCTGGGTTGCCGAAGACGAGGAAGGGACATGATTCCATTTGGGTGATCGTCGACCGTCTGACGAAGTCGGTGCACTTCCTACCGATCAGAGTTACGAACTCTGCAGACGAGCTGGCTAGATTGTACACCAGAGAGATTGTGCGTCTGCATGGAGTTCCACTGGAGATCGTGTCGGACAGAGACACGCGGTTCACTTTTATTTTCTGGACTCGCATTCAGGAGGCTATGGGTGTGAAGTTGAAGTTCAGTACTGCCTTCCACCCACAGACAGACGGACAGACAGAGCGGGTGAACCAGATCTTAGAGGACATGTTGCGAGCTTGCGCATTGGACTTCAAGGACAGTTGGGATGATTGTCTTGCTTATGTGGAGTTTGCGTATAACAACAACTTTCAGGCGAGTATCGGTATGGCACCTTATGAGGCGCTGTATGGGCGACCTTGTCGCGCACCGCATTGCTGGCTAGAGGTCGGTGAGATTAGCTTGATCGGCCCAGAGTTAGTGCAGGCGACGTCAGAGAAGATTGATATTATTCGACGTCGGCTTCTTACAGCGCAGAGCAGACAGAAGAGCTACACCGATACGAGACGGAGGCCACTAGAGTTCACAGTTGGGGATCATGTGTTTTTACGAGTTTTCCCTATGAAGGGAGTCCTTCGGTTCGGGAAGAAGGGGAAGCTGGCACTGCGATTCATCAGCCCATTCTAGATCCTCGATCGTGTGGGAGCGGTGGCTTACCGATTGGCTTTACCCACGCCTCTCGCGAGTGTTCACAACGTATTTCATGTTTCTATGCTGAAGAAGTACGTTGCTGATCCTTCCCATATCATCAGATGGGAGCAGGTACAGTTAGGAGAGGATGTTACATATATCCTGCGACCGACACGTATCCTAGACAGGAAGGAGCAGGTACTGCGTAGCAAGGTGATTCCCCTTGTGAAGGTATTGTGGACGCATCACTCTGAGGAGGAGGCTACCTGTGAGACAGAAGCCGAGATCAGAAAGAACTACCCACAGCTTCTCGAGGAGTACGAAAAGGTACAAATTTCGAGGACGAAATTATTTGTTAAGGGGGGTAGATTGTAACGCCCGTGAAAAATCCATACTTGGGCTCGAGTACCAACTCGACCCGAAATCGCGTAGAATTAATTTCTATGGAAATTAAGCGTAAGTTAGCTAGCACAACGCTAGAATAGCTGGAAAATAGTCCCTGATCACTTTAAATACGTTCTACAAGACCCAAATCAAGTAGAACAATCGACTCTATAATACTCTACAACCTCGGATCAAACTCTAAGCAGGTTTGGTCTCTGGACCGCTTTGAACTTTTATATTGGATCTAGACCGCACGTCAAAAGTCCGATACTTCCTATCTTAGACCGTTAGAACCGCCTTATTGGACTTGACGCTCATTTCGAAAATCAAGTCCAACCGACAATCGCAGAATATTTCATTGAGTCTGGACTGAAGAGACCGCGAATAGGGACAGAATTGGAATTTCAAATTCAAATCTGGCACACGACTTGACGCGTCAGTATTAATTATTCTGACCGTCAGAATTCAGCCAGATTACACCCTCGGATCAGGAAAAATTTCTATTTATTATCATGAGACTTTTAGCCCTGATCTACGTGCGGTGACTGCTGAACTGAAACTGGTCTGCCATGTGCGATCTGCGAAGCCTGCCGGACTGAAAACTTAATACGTGCTAGATCTGGTACGCATGAGCTTAAGTCCGATCGCAATCGACCAGGGGACCACCAGAAAGCAACTTTTGGACCGAAACAGCCCCGAAATGGATAGGCACCAAGTAAACTTCGTACCGGAGCCTGTTTCTAGCATTTTTAAGCTTATAAAAGGGGTTGAAACCCTCATTTCTCTCTCCCATCCAAAGATTGCAAACCCTAGCTTTGGGAGAGAGAAAAGGAGAGAGTTTGAGAGAGAGAGTAGAAGGGATTTTTCCCGTCTCCGAGCCACCGGCTGCTAGTGCTTCAGCAACTCTTCCCAATCACCTGGCTGGTGATTTCTCCACTTTTTGAGGTATGAAACAACCCTAGAACTTGCTGAATTAGGGTTTACTTAGATTCAGGGCGTGTTAGCTGACGTAACTTGTATAATAGGTTCTCTTACTACCGTAGACGAAGCGTATACGCTCCGTTTCGATTCACGAGTCTACAAGACGTAAGGTGAGGATTTTAGATGCTTTGATTGATGGTTTCCAACGCTTTCAATGTCGTTTAATAGTAGATTATTGACGGCATCGCCGTTTGACATGTACAACATGCTATCCATTTTCTGTTTCGTAAATCAATGAAGAATATGAGATTTAGGGCATTTTAGTCATTTGTAGGAAGTACAGATTTCATTCATATTTTGTTGATGTGATTGACATAGTTTGTTGTCGCATTAGAAAGTTAGGAATACGTACATAATTAGTTTGGCGAAGAGATTCGCCTAATTGCGCACTTCGGGTCGACATACTATATGTAGACTTAAGTGTGTAGTGTATGTGTTTGTATAAATGCTTGTATTAGTATGTATTGAATTAAATGATGTTATGAAGTAGTTTGAGACTGATTTCTCACTTAATATGCTGACGTAAATGATTTCCTACATGTTGACTATATGCATGATTCCATCATATGCATAAAATGTATGAGCTTGAAGATTTGCCTAAGTTGTATGTTATAACATGTGTTAACATGCTCACATGATTGTATTTCAATTCCAATACTCCTACATAAATTGCTGATGTGATTCCATAATTGTTTGGGACTAGACTTAGTCCAGGCAGTCGGTAACCGAGCAAATTCGTGGTTAGCTGGTCTTGGCCACGAACGACGCGTCGATGAATGCGAGCCGTGTTTGGAGTTGGCGGCAGTGGTTAGGCCACGCGAAGTGTTTTACCCACTTCATGTCGTTCGGCTTGAGATGCGATCGCGCTAGTCGAGCCCATCAAGTAACCCGACTGGCCGTTGTATGTTCACCCTGCATGAGTCATAACTGCTTGAACCTAGGGTATTGAACTTACCACTGTAAACCCTGTTAACCATGGTACTTTGATCCACGAAGACTCATGAGCCGGGCATGGTGGTATGGGACACCGTGGTCGAGCTGCCGGCCTACGCTGGGGCCACAAACCTCCTCGTAGTGACCAGTGAGCACCTAGAGTCGTGAGCAGATTATGGTGGTATGGGACACTATATTCTAGCTGTCGGCCTACACTGATCAGGCGACGAGTCCTTTGTAGTGACCGCGAGCGTATTCTGAGTCCACGAGAGGCGACGACCCTTCCGTTGCAGTAGAGTACGGTAGGCCTGTATTGATAAGGTAATGGGGGAGCGGTACAACGAGTGCGAACAACAGCCCTGGCAGCCCTTGCAGCGACCTACATAAATATACCTCGTATGAGATTACTAGGAGTGATGACCCTAGATAGGATCTGTGTTGGGATTGATACAAGGGAAGTACCTTAGTTTCCCAATCCTGCTGTTTGAATGGACTAATAACAACTTGGAAATCATATCTCCATAGCATTGCATGTGTCTGGAAGATGTGGAGCACTCTAGGGAGTGTGGCATGCCGCGGTCGTAAGATGTTGCCGTATGAGGGAGATCGTCGGTGAGGGCATACATCACGTCATGTCATCTTGCATTAACAACAGTATTAGGATTGTCTGATTTACTGCTTTACTATTATCGCATGATTGAATTGTGAACATGTTAATCTTTGCTCTATGATTCCACTGAGTTGATCACTCACTCCCACGTTACGGGATGGTGTTTGCAACACCCACCAGACCCTGTTGTAGATGCAGGTGAGGCTGAGATCCAGGAGGCAGAGCCAGATTTGAAGAGGACCAGGACGAGTTCTCGTACATGCAGTATCACGATGACTTTGCGTAGGCAGCCTGGATCGATGGGATTTCAGTGGGACCATTTTGGATATTTATTTTGTTCATGTATATTATATGAGACTCAGAGATGTAGTCATACTTTGGAGACAGATGAGATTTACTTTGTTTTTCCATACAGTGATATATATATTGTTAGTCTTCCGCTTACTTTTATCACTGGATCTGAAGTATGAATTGTAGTTTTGGTATACTTTTACTCATATGAATGCTTTAAATCAGACAACATTGAATCATAATCATTTTTGTTGCATAAGTGACGGTCTGGAACTCGGGAGTTGAGTTTATACAGGACCCCCGATTTTCAGGGTGTTACATTGATAATGTACTATTAAACGATATTGAAAGCTTTGAAAACATTCCACCTAAGCATCTAGAATCCTCAACTTTCGCCGTAGAAGCGTATCGAATGGAATAGAAACTCTATGCTTCGTCAACGTCTATACGACGACCTAATTCACAAGTTAAGTCAGCTACTTTGCTACTTGAATCGATGGAATCCCTAAAATAGGTTCTTGTTAGGGTTTTCTTAAATAGAATGAAGTCGGAATCACCGGAAGAATGATTAGAACGCGGTGATTAAGTACGTGTAGAAGCAGGATCGAATGCCAGGGACTTTCCCTCACAACTTCCACACAATCTCTCTCTTTTCTAGGTCTTTTGCAAATTCGTATGGGAGGTGTGTGAGAGGGTTTAAGGTCCTTAAATAGATTAGAAAGTCACCTATTTAGACTTTAAACCAAGGTATACTTGGGTTATAGCCAAATCGGGTCTCTTGCGATCCAAAAGAACATTTCTAGAGGTCCCCTGACTAAATGCGGTCGGACTTAAGCTCATGGATGCTGGATCCTGATCACATTAAGTTTTCAATTCGATCGGGTTTCCAGATCGCATGTGGCGGACCAGTATCAGTTCAGCGATCATTGAGACTCGATCGAGGATTCCAAGTACACTGACCTGAGTGGGAAATGTTCCCTGATCCGAGGGTGTATTTGGGTCAGATTCCAACGGTCTGAATGCTTATACTAATCTCGTAAGTGAAACGTGCTGGATTTATTTAAATCACAATTAATTTATAAAGAATTTCACTCTTTCTCACACTCCTTGCTCCAGGCTCAATGAAATAGCCTGTAACACCCTGAAAATCGGGGGTCGTGTATAAACTCAACTCCCGAGTTTCAGACCGTCACTTATGCAACAAAAATGATTATGATTCAATGTTGTCTGAGTTAAAGCATTCACATGAGTAAAAGTATACCAAAACTGCAATTCATACTCCAGATTTAGTGATAAAAGCAAGCGGAAGACTAAAAGAATATATATATATATCACTGTATGGAAAACAAAGTAGATCTCAACTGTCTCCAAAGTATGAATACATCTCTGAGTCTCATATACATGTAAATAAGCAAAATAAAAATGTCAAAAGTAGTCCCACTGAGAAGTCCCGCTAATCCAGGCCACCTAAGCAAAGCCGTCGTGGTACTGCATATATGAGAACTTGTCCTGGTCCTCATCATAGTCCGGCTCTGCCTCCTGAATCGCTGCCTCACCTGCATCTAAGACAGGGTATGGTGGGTGTTGCAAACACCATCCCGTAACGTGGGAGTGAGTAGCTAACTCAGTGGAATAATAGAGCAAAGATTAACATGTTCTCAAATCAATCATGCGATAATAGTAAAGCAGTAAATCAAACAATCCTAATACTATTGTTAATGCAATATGACATGACGTGATGGATGCCCTCACCGACGATCTCCCTCATACGGCACCATCTTATGCCCGCGGCATGAAATCATCCCACAGTGCTCCACATCTTCCAGACACATGCAATGTGATGGTGATATGATTACCGAGTTATTATTAGTCCATTCAAACAGCAGGATTGAGAAACTAAGGTACTTCCCTTATATCAATCCCAACACAGATCCTGTTTAGGGTCGTCACTCCTAGTAATCTCATACGATATATATTTTATAGGTCGCTGCAAGGGCTGCCAGGGCTGTTGCTCGCACTCGTTGCACCGCTCCCCCATCACCTTATCAATACAGGCCTACTGTACTCTCACTGCTACGGAAGGGTCGTCGCCTCCCGTAGACTCAGAATACGCTCGCGGTCACTACAAAGGACTCGTCGCCTGATCAGTGTAGGCCGACAGCAAGAATATAGTGTCCCATACCACCATGCCCGGCTCATGAGTCTTTGTGGATCAAGATACCATGGTTGACAGGGTTTACAATGGTAAGTTCAGTACCCTAGGTTCAAGCAGTTATGACTCATATAGGGTAAACATACAATGGCCAGTCGGGTTACTTGACGGGCTCGACTAGCACGAACGCATCTCAAGTCGAACGACATGAAGTGCGTAAAACACCTTGTGTGGCCTAACCACTGCCGCCAACTCCAAAACACGGCTCGCGTTCATCGACGCGTCGTTCGTGGCAAAGATAAGCCAACCACGAATTTACTTAGTTATCGACTGCCTGGACTAGGTATAGTCCCAAACAGTTATGAATCCATATCAGCAATCATGTAAGAGTATTGGAAATGAAATACAACAATGTGAGCATGTTAACACATGTTATAACATACAACTTAAGTGAATCATCAAGCACATGCATCTCATACATATAATGAAATCATGCATATAGCTAACATGTAGGAAATCATTTACATCAGCATATTAATTGAGAATTCAATCTCAAACTAAATCATAACACCATTTAATTCAATACATAGTAATACAAGCATTTATACAAACACTTAAACTACACACTTAAGTCTACATATAGTATGTCGACTCAAAGTGCGCATTTAGGCGAATCTCTTCGCTAAAATAATTATGCACGCATTCCTAATATCCTAATGCGACAAGAAGTCATGTCAATCACATCAGCAAATTATGGATGAAAACAGTATTCCCTACAAATGACTAAAATGCCCTAAATCTCATATTCTTCATCTGCTTACGAAACAAGAAACGGACGGCATGTTGTACATGTCAAACGGCGTTGCCGTCGATAATCTACTATTAAACGACATTGAAAACGTTAGAAACAGTCAATCAAAGTGTCTAAAATCCGTATGTAACATCCTGAAAATCGGGGGTCGTGTATAAACTCAACTCCCGAGTTCCAGACCGTCACTTATGCAACAAAAATGGTTATGATTCAATGTTGTCTGATTTAAAGCATTCACATGAGTAAAAGTATACCAAAACTGCAATTCATACTTCAGATCCAGTGATAAAAGCAAGCGGAAGACTAAACAATGTATATATCACTGTATGGAAAACAAAGTAATCTCATCTGTCTCCAAAGTATGACTACATCTCTGAGTCTCATGTACATATACATAACAAAAAATATAATGTTCAAAAAGTAAAGTCCCACTGATGTCCCCTCGATCCAGGTCACCTACGGGAAGCCGTCATGATACTGCATATACGAGAACTCATCCTGGTCCTCGTCAATCTCCGGCTCCACCTCCTGGATCTCGTCCTCACCTGCAGCTACAACAGGGTCTGGTGGGTGTTGCAAACACCATCCCGTAACGTGGGAATGAGTGATCAACTCAGTGGAATCATAGAGCAAAGATTAGCATGTTCACAATTCAATCACGCGATAATAGTAAAGCAGTAAATCAGACAAATCCTAATACTGTTGTTAATGCAAGATGATATGACGTGATGTATGCCCTCACCGACGATCACCCTCATGCGGCAACATCTTACGACCGCGGCATGCCACACTCCCTAGAGTGCTCCACATCTTCCAGGCACATGCAATGCTATGGTGATATGATTACCAAGTTGTTATTAGTCCATTCAGCAGGATTGGGAAACTAAGGTACTTCCCTTGTATCAATCCCAACACGGATCCTGTCTAGGGTCGTCACTCCTAGTAATCTCAAACGATGTACATTTCGTAGGTCACTGCAAGGGCTGCCAGGGCTGTTGCTCGCACTCGTTGCACCGCTCCCCCATCACCTTATCAATACAGGCCTACTGTACTCTACTGCACGGAAGGGTCGTCGCCTCCCGTGGACTCAGAATACGCTCGCGGTCACTACAAAGGGCTCGTCGCCTGATCAGTGTAGGCCGACAGCTAGAATATAGTGTCCCATACCACCATAATCTGCTCACGAGTCAAGGTGCTCACTGGTCACTACGGGGAGGTTTGTGGCCCCAGCGTAGGCCGACAGCTCGACCACGGTGTCCCATACCACCATGCCCGGCTCATGAGTCTTCGTGGATCAAGGTACCACGGTTAATAGGGTTTACAATGGTAAGTTCAGTACCTTAGGTTCAAGCAGTTATGATACATACAAGGTGAACAAACATCGGCCAGTCGGGTTACTTGACGGGCTCGACTAGCGCGATCGCATCTCAAGTTGAACGACATGAAGTGCGTAAAACACTTCGCGTGGCCTAACCACTGCCGCCAACTCTCAACACGAATCACGTTCATCGACGCGTCGTTCGTGGCTATGACCAGTCAGCCACGAATTCGCTCGGTTACCGACTGCCTGGACTAAGTCAAGTCCCACACATCTATGGAATTACCTTAACGCTATATACAAAGGTATTGGAATTGAAACACATCATGTGAGCATGTTAGCACATGTTATAACATTCAACTTAAGCAAATCTTCAAGGCATACTTTCCATGCATATTCAACTTAAGCAAATCTTCAAGGCATACTTCCTATGCATGTAATACAATCATGCATAAGGTCAACATGTAGGAAATCATTTAGGTCAGCATTTTAAATCATGAAATCAATCTCAAACTACTACATAACATCATTCAATACAATACATACTAATACAAGCATTTATACAAACACATACACTACACACTTAAGTCCACATATAGTATGTCGACCCAAAGTGCGCAACTTGGCGAATCTCTTCGCCAAACTGATTATGCAAGCATTCCTAACTCACTAATACGGCGACAAACCATGTCAATCACGTCAGCAAAATATGCATGTAGACCGTACTTCCTACATATGACTAAAATGCCCTAAATCTCATATTCTTCGTTAATTTACGAAACAGGAAACGGAGAGCATGTTGTACATGTCAAACGGCGATGCCGTCGATAATCTACTATTAAACAACATTGAAAGCGTTGTAAACCGTCAATCAAAGCGTCTAAAATCCTCACCTAGTCTCTTACGGTCGCGGGATTTTGAACGGAGCGTGTACGCTTCGTCTACGGCTGTAAGAGAACCTGATTTATGGATTACGTTAGCTAACATGTTGTGCATCGACGTAAACCCTAAATCAGCAAGTTTTTGGGATTATTCTATACCTGAAAAGGTGGAGAAATCACCAGCCAGGTGATTGGAAGGAAGTGCTGATGCAGCAACCGTTGATGGCTCGGAAGCGGGAAAAATCTCCTCTTCCCTTTCTCTCAAACTCTCTCTCTCTTTTCTAGGGTTTAGTGAAATTCGGATGTGAAGGAGAAATGAGGGTTTCAACCCCTTTTATAAGCTTGGAAACGCCGAAAATAGGCTCCGGGACGAAGTTTACTTAATGCCTATCCATTTCGGGGCTGTTTCGGTCCAAAAACTGCTTTCTGGTGGTCCCCTGGTCGATTGCGATCAGACTTAAGATCATGGGTACCAGATGTACCTCGTATTAAGTTTTCAGTCTGGCAGGGTTCGCAGATCGCACGTAGCGGACCAGTTTCAGTTCAGCGGTCACCGCACATAGATCAGGGCTGAAAGTCTCATGATAATAAATAGAAATTTTTCCTGATCCGAGGGTGTAATCTGGATGAATTCTGACGGTCAGAACGCTTAATACTGACGCGTCAAGTCATGTGCCAGATTTGGATTTGAAATTCCAAATTCGTCCCTATCGCGGTCGCTTCAGTCCGGGTTCAACGAAATACTCTGTGATTATCGGTTTGACTTGATTTTTGAAATGATTGTCAAGTCTAGCTGGGCGGTTCTAACGGTCTAAGATAGGAGGTATCGGACCTTCGACGCGCGGTCTAAATCCAATACAAAAGTTCAACATGGTCCAGAGGACAAACCCGCTTAGAGTTTGATCCAAGGTTATAGAGTATTGTAGAGTTGTCTGTTCTACTCGGTTTGGGTCTTGTAGAACGTATTTAAAGTGATCAGGGACTATTTTCCAGCTACTCTAGCGTTGCGCTAGCTAACCTACGCTTAATTTCCATGGAAATTATTCTTACGCGATTTCGGGTCAAATCGGTACTCGAATCCAAGTACGGATTTTTTTCACGGGCGTTACAATCTACCCCCCTTAACAAATAATTTCGTCCTCGAAATTTGTACCTGTTCGTACTCCTTGAGAAGCTGTGGGTAGTTCTTTCTGATCTCGGCTTCTGTCTCCCAAGTAGCCTCCTCCTCAGTATGATGAGTCCATAGTACCTTCACAAGGGGAATCACCTTGCTACGCAGTACCTGCTCCTTCCTGTCTAAGATGCGTGTCGGTCGCAGGATATAAGTAACATCCTCTCGTAACTGCACCTGCTCCCATCTGATGATATGGGAAGGATCAGCAACGTACTTCTTCAGCATAGAAACATGAAATACGTTGTGGACGCTCGCGAGGGGCGTGGGTAAAGCCAATCGGTAAGCCACCGCTCCCACACGATCGAGGATCTGGAATGGACCAATGAATCGCGGTGCCAGCTTCCCCTTCTTCCCGAACCGAAGGACTCCCTTCATAGGGGAAACTCGCAAAAACACATGATCCCCGACTGTGAACTCTAGTGGTCTCCGTCTCGTATCGGCGTAACTCTTCTGTCTGCTCTGCGCTGTAAGAAGCCGACGTCGAATAATATCAATCTTCTCTGACGTCGCCTGCACCAACTCTGGGCCGATCAAGCTACACTCACCGACCTCTAACCAGCAATGCGGTGCGCGACAAGGTCTCCCATACAGCGCCTCATAAGGTGCCATGCCGATACTCGCCTGGAAGCTATTGTTATACGTAAACTCCGCATATGCAAGACAGTCATCCCAACTGTCCTTGAAGTCCAATGCGCAAGCTCGCAACATGTCCTCCACGATCTGGTTCACTCGCTCTGTCTGTCCGTCCATCTGTGGGTGGAAGGCAGTACTGAACTTCAACTTCACACCCATAGCCTCCTGAATGCGAGTCCAGAAAATAGAAGTGAACCGCGTGTCTCTGTCCGACACGATCTCCAATGGAACTCCATGCAGACGCACAATCTCTCGGATATACAATCTAGCCAGCTCGTCTACAGAGTTCGTAACTCTGATCGGAAGGAAGTGCGCCGACTTCGTCAATCGGTCGACGATCACCCAAATGGAATCATGCCCCTTCCTCGTCTTCGGCAACCCAGAAATGAAGTCCATGGAAATGAAATCCCACTTCCACTCTGCAATCGGCATAGGCTGCAAAAGTCCAGGTGGTCGGCGATGCTCTGCCTTCACCTGCTGACAAGTGAGACAACGGGACACGAACTCAGCTATGTGGGTCTTCATACCTTCCCACCAATACGTCCTCTTCACATCACGATACATCTTCGTGCTGCCTGGATGCATCGCGAGCCTAGTAGAATGCGCAGCCTCGAGAATCTCTCGTCTCAAGTCAGGGACATCTGGGACGCATAGGCGGCCACGGTATCGTAAGCCCTCATCCATACCAACTCGCCAGTCGGCGTCAGCATCATCACTGGCCTGCTCTCGAAGCTCAGTAAGATGCGCGTCGTCCCTCTGCGCCTCGATGACTCGGTCATCGATCTGAGATCGCACCTGTACATGTGCGATGAACTCAAACGGCTCCTCTATGGTGAGTTTCTGCTCAAAGTCTCGCAAAAACTCCACCATATCCCACTCGGCAACCATCAGCGGAGCCGCAAACTCTATCGCCTTCTTGCGGCTCAACGCATCAGCCACAAGGTTCGCCTTCCCAGGATGGTAAGAGACTTCAAACTTGAAGTCCTTCAGCGTCTCCATCCATCGCCGCTGCCTCATATTCAAGTCTCGCTGCGTGAATATGTACTTGAGGCTCTTGTGGTCGCAAAAGAGCTCGAACTCCTCTCCGTAGAGGTAATGTCTCCAGAGTCTCAGTGCGAATATAACGGCTGCCAACTCCAGGTCGTGTGTAGGGTAATTCTCCTCGTGCTTCCTTAATTGTCTCGAGGCATACGAAATTACCCTGTCCCTCTGCATAAGGACACAACCCAAACCAACGCTAGACGCGTCAGTGTATATAGTGTATCTAACCCCCTGCTCTGGCAATACTAGCACAGGGGCGGACGTAAGTCTGTCCTTCAGCTCCTGAAAAGCTGACTCCGCCTTATCATTCCAGGCGAACTTCACGTCCTTCCGTGTCAACTGAGATAAGGGTCTCGCGATCTTCGAGAAATCCTGAATGAAGCACCGATAATAACCAGCGAGACCTAAGAAACTCCTCGCCTCAGTGACAGAACCAGGCTGCTCCCAGTCCTGCACCGCAGCTACCTTAGACAGGTCAACTGTCATGCCGTCCTTAGACACCACGTGTCCCAGAAACTTCACCTCCTGCTTCCAGAAGTCGCACTTCTTATACTGTGCGAACAACTGATGTCGTCTGAGCGTATCAAGGACCAAACGCAAGTGGTCCTCATGCTCCTCTCGGCTCCTAGAGTATACCAAAATGTCGTCGATGAAGACAACGACGAATCGATAGAGGAAAGGCCGAAACACCCGGTTCATCAGATCCATGAACACGGCCGGTGCGTTCGTGAGACCGAACGACATCACGGGGAACTCGTAGTGGCCAAAACTGGTCCTGAATGCTGTCTTCTGCACGTCCTCATCCCTGACGTGCAGCTGATGATAACCTGACTGAAGATCAATCTTCGAGAAGTACTGCGCTCCTCTCAACTGATCAAACAAGTCATCGATCCTGGGCAAAGGGTACTTGTTCTTCACCGTGAGCTGGTTCAGCCTGCGATAATCAATACACAATCGCAGCGAACCATCCTTCTTCTTCACGAACAAGACCGGTGCTCCCCAAGGAGACACACTAGGCCGTATAAAGCCAAGCTCTAGCAGGCCATCAATCTGCGTCCTCAACTCCTCCATCTCACATGGTGCCATGCGATACGTCGGCAGTGAGACGGGTGTAGAACCAGGAACCAGATCGATAGTGAAATCGATCTCACATCGGGGCGGCAAACTAGGGATCTTCCTGAACAGATCCCCGAACTCAGAAACAACTGGCGTCTGCTCAAGTACCTGGGCACCAGCGTCGCGCAATAGAGTGGCGTAGCTAAGAATGCGGAAAGGAAGATTTACCCGCACTGGAAATGTGAAAGGCGTGCCCTCAGGCTCGTACACCGTCACCACACGAGCCTCGCAGTCAATCTCGGCTCTCGCTGCAGTCAACCAGTCCATGCCAAGAATGACGTCGAGATAAACGAGCGAGGGATCGACGACCAGATCAAGAGTCATCGTCCTGCCTCCCAGATCAACTAAACAACCCTCACACATCTGGGTGACATCCGAATAATCCCCATGAGCTGCAAGGACTCGCACGCTATCCATAGTGATAGTCTGCAACCCAAGACGTCTGACTACGGCACGCGATATCAAAGAAAGCGTGGAACCAGTGTCCACCATGACAAGAACGGGAGTACCTCCGATATGGCCCGTGACCTCGAAGGCTGAATGCTGGAAAGTCGGCGTCGTAGCTGCCTCAGCGGTCAGTGCATGAACTCGTGCCTGCTGTGGCCGGTTCGGCCGCTGTGTCAAGGGCCGTGGAGGCTGTCGAATCTGCGATACCGTAGGTCTGAAAGAAGGATGCGCAGGAGCTGACCGTATAGGCGGTGCTGATATCGCCTGTGGACGTACACGATCAATCTTCTGCGGCGGCGAGAACCCACTGTCCCGCATCCTGGAAAAGCAACTCTGCGCTAAATGGCCCGTCCTCCCACAGTATGTGCATGACAAATCAGGGCGCCGGAACTATGGTACAGGCGCCGTGGTCCTGGTAGGAGGATCAAAGCGAGGCCTCTTGCCCGCAAAGGGCCTGTCTGGCAAATCCGGTCGCGGCCTAGAAGTAGTCGGGCCTTGAGATCGTGCAAGTCGATCCACGTCCTGCTCTGCCCGCATGGACATGTGAACCAACTCCGCATAGGAAGGGAAACTGACACAGCACATCTTCGACCGAATATCCGGTCGCAAGCCCTCCAAAAAGCGCCGTATGCGCATTTGCTCATCAGCTAGAATCGTCGGGACGTACCTGCCCAACTCTGTGAACCGATGCTCATACTCGGTAACTGTCATCGCTGCCTGCCTGAGACGGAGAAACTCATTCTCCCTCTCGTGCCTGTAGGTCTGGGGATAATACTTCTCATGGAAGCGGAACTCGAATGCTGCCCACGTCCATATGAAATCTGCGGCAACAGTCCGTAATATACTATCCCACCACATACTGGCCTCTCTCTCATATAGGAAGGTAGCCAGCTCTACCTGCTCAGCCTCGGTACAGTGCAACATCCGTAGAATCTTCGACACTCGGTCGAGCCAGAACTCAGCCTCCTCGGGTCTGTGAGAACCCGTGAAAGTAGGAGGCCGCAAGCGCTGAAATCGCTCTAGAAGGCTCCGAGTGTCGGCAGGATTCCCCGCAGGGAAAGCAGGCTGCGCAGGATGTGCTATGCCCTCATCCTGGGCGTAAGTATAGGCATCCTCAGCTGGATGCGCAGGTGGTGCAGGTGGAGTAGATGTAGTCGCACCCCCACCCTGGGCTAAAGTCCCAACTATGGTGGTCAGAAGCTGCTGCTGCTGTAGCATCATAGCCATCATCTGCTCGAATCTATCAGGGGGTGGAGCAGGCTGTGGCGGATGAGGTGCGGAAGTAGATGCGCGCTGTGGCTCTCTAACTGATGGTGTAAATGGCGGTGGTCCATCTGTAGGACCAACAGCAGGCTGAGACGATGAAACCGTCTCAGGAATCGGGCCCACAGCAGGGTCCGGACGAGTGCCAGACTGAGAGGGAGTCTGATCCATCTGCTCTGACAATGAAAGCCGAACCGCACTCCTCGTAGTCTTAGGTGGCATTCCCTATATTCAAAATAGGGCGCAACCTTGTCAGTCTCAATTGCACAAATACACCACAATCATTCACTAAAGAGTCAAAAGCATTCCATGCATTTCAATTAATCAAAATTGTCACAATACAAGGGATATATCCTTACACGCATCATGACTAGAATGACATGGAAATTAAGACAGTTAAGCAACAGCAATATAAGCAAAGCACTAGCCTTAACAAGCTTACACACATAAAACAGGAAATGGCTAACTACTAAGAACAATATCAAAGATCGCGTCGCTAGTCGGAGTCTGGTGACGGAGGAGGAGCACCCTTATCCTGTAAGCAACACAGGATTGCCTTCAAGGTGCGAGTCACCTTGCCAAATTTCTTCTTCGTAACGGCCTTGGCATCAGCGACCTCTGCTCGAAGTTCTTGGACTTCCCTTCGCAAAGCGGTCTGACTCTCCTCCATCCGAGCAATGCGGTCGTCGATAGTAGTCTGCGCAGAAGGAGGAGGGCTCTCATCAGTATCCTGAGCCTCCTCTTCTGCTTCTTCCTGAGTCTCTTCCTGAACCTCTGCACTAGGTTCTTCTTCGCTTTGATCTTCCTCTTCATCAAAGTCATCCCCACTATCCCTTTCAAGTTGATTTTCACGGTATTGCGACCCAATCTTCATCTTGACCATTGTCGACTCATCGATAGTGTGAATCGATACCGGTAATTCGGGTCCAAGTCTATAGGCAAACTCAAGCGCAATCTTGCAAATGAGTCGGCCAAAGGGAAGGGATTCGGATGTTCTCCTCGACCTGGCTATGAGAACTATCTGCCGTAAGATGAAAGTGGCCATACATACGTTCTCTCCCTGGGCCACCAGAAATAAGAAATCGACCATAAGACGTGTGCATTCAATGCGGTTCGTCGACCTAGGATAAACATTGAACGTGCAGATATGATGCAGCAGACGCAAATCCTCAGACATGTACGTCGCCTTGAGGCTATTATTGGGCTGCCATGGAACCAACTTACCGCACAGAAACCTGGTGCGGCGATCTCATTCACGTCTAGTCCTCAAATTCTTCTCACTTGGATGCACATCACCTAGAGGCACGTTGAGAAGTCGCGCAATCAACCGGACGTCGATCGTAGCCATCCGATCTCTACCAATAGGGATTTTGAACTGCAAAGGCTCCAAGGTAGGATTCTGGATGTTAGCATAGAAGGCACGAACAGTGCTCACATTAGCACGAGCGCGAGCTTCAAAGATCGGTCCCCAGTGCGCAGCTTCAATGCGTTCGAACAATAGATACTCGCCGAACAATCTCCCATCTACGTCCGCCTCAAATAACACTCTACGATCAGTGTATTCACCATGAGGTATCTCTGATAGAATGGTTCGTCCAAGGTGTGCATGGGGATCCAAATCCCGCTTTGTACGGCACTCCAGGATTGCAGTTGGACCTGCGGCGGCGCTTGAACTTGCGGCACCACCCAGCGGTCTTCTCGATCGAGCAGGACGGCTCGGCCCAGCCTCGTCTGTCACGGTTTTCCTCTTACCCATCAAGGATATGATGGATGAGAGTGACAAAAGACCCAAAATGGCTCCCACGAAAGCCATGGAAAATGCCAAAAATGCGGAGAAATGGCTGCCCAATCTGACAAAAGGAAATTTAGGCGTCGTAGAGGGATGCTTCAAGCTTCCCAAGGCTGTACTTTCAGGGAAAAATACAAACAAAAAGATGGGATGGAGCACCTCACGATTTCAGCTATATTTGGGAGATTTTGGAGCTCCAAATGGTGATATCTTCAAGGAAAGAGGCTGCCAACACCCAATAAATGATGGGTGGTGGTCGGTTTTGGCCAAGGAAGGTTTTAGAGGTGGTTTGGGACGCCGGGGTTTGGAATTGGTTGCTGAAAATCGAATCTAGGGCTATGTAAGGGGGCTGTTTGTGAAGGAGAGGTGGGTTTTGGGAGTTTTCGTGATGTGGGAGGTACCTAGGGGTGATGTGGAGCCTGTTTAAGGGGGTGCGCCCGAAGGACGGCCCCATCGGAGCTCGCCGGCCAGCGATGCATCGCCCGGCCGGCGATGCCAACTCTCAAGTTGGCCGGTGGGACCCCATGAGTCTGGTCCCCCATGGTCCCAGGGTCCCAAAAAGTTAGGTCCTACCCCTTGGTTCACAATAATTTGGTCTGTATGAGCCCAAACATGTGTTCGGGGCTTTCCGGGTCCACATCGCAATCCCGAATACCAAACCATATAATGCAGCATATGAATTTGGGGTAGAAGGATCCAGTACACCTATCTAGCTCCTTAGTTGCTAAAGAAAGTGAAGTTAGAATGGCCTTATGGCCATTTTTCATGAAATTTTACTATTCACTATAAAATTTGGTTAATGTACTAATTTGTGTTATTTTCACATTAGGTTTTATGCCTAACATGAAATGGATAAGAAAAAACTGAAGGTTGAAGTGTTTAGAGGAGGAATTTTGAGAATTTTTGGCAAAACGGGGTTTTTAAGCCCTGGCGATTGATTACTGGAGTCGTGGTCATCCCACGGCCCAAGGATTCACTTTTGCGGTTTAAAACCGCTCATAGGACGTCTCCACCCGACTTCCTACAGCTTAGAAGTGATTCGGGTTGCTTTACGTGACCCGAGATACGTTACAGACTCGATCTTGCGATCGATCCTTATAGACTTCGCCTATCGGCGAATCTGTGATCCTAGAAGTGTTTCTAGACCCTTCTCGCACCCACCTAAGTCAAAGGAAGCGACAGCGTACGTCACAAGACCATAACCCAGGCCCAGTATACTCTCATTCATGCTCTGATACCAACTTGTAACACCCTGAAAATCGGGGGTCGTGTATAAACTCAACTCCCGAGTTCCAGACCGTCACTTATGCAACAAAAATGGTTATGATTCAATGTTGTCTGATTTAAAGCATTCACATGAGTAAAAGTATACCAAAACTGCAATTCATACTTCAGATCCAGTGATAAAAGCAAGCGGAAGACTAAACAATGTATATATCACTGTATGGAAAACAAAGTAATCTCATCTGTCTCCAAAGTATGACTACATCTCTGAGTCTCATGTACATATACATAACAAAAAATATAATGTTCAAAAAGTAAAGTCCCACTGATGTCCCCTCGATCCAGGTCACCTACGGGAAGCCGTCATGATACTGCATATACGAGAACTCATCCTGGTCCTCGTCAATCTCCGGCTCCACCTCCTGGATCTCGTCCTCACCTGCAGCTACAACAGGGTCTGGTGGGTGTTGCAAACACCATCCCATAACGTGGGAATGAGTGATCAACTCAGTGGAATCATAGAGCAAAGATTAGCATGTTCACAATTCAATCACGCGATAATAGTAAAGCAGTAAATCAGACAAATCCTAATACTGTTGTTAATGTAAGATGATATGACGTGATGTATGCCCTCACCGACGATCACCCTCATGCGGCAACATCTTACGACCGCGGCATGCCACACTCCCTAGAGTGCTCCACATCTTCCAGGCACATGCAATGCTATGGTGATATGATTACCAAGTTGTTATTAGTCCATTCAAACAGCAGGATTGGGAAACTAAGGTACTTCCCTTGTATCAATCCCAACACGGATCCTGTCTAGGGTCGTCACTCCTAGTAATCTCATACGATGTACATTTCGTAAGTCACTGCAAGGGCTGCCAGGGCTATTGCTCGCACTCGTTGCACCGCTCCCCCATCACCTTATCAATACAGGCCTACTGTACTCTACTGCACGGAAGGGTCGTCGCCTCCCGTGGACTCAGAATACGCTCGCGGTCACTACAAAGGGCTCGTCGCCTGATCAGTGTAGGCCGACAGCTAGAATATAGTGTCC
This sequence comes from Magnolia kwangsiensis, assembly GCA_037074715.1. NCBI lineage: Eukaryota > Viridiplantae > Streptophyta > Magnoliopsida > Magnoliales > Magnoliaceae > Magnolia > Magnolia kwangsiensis. The sequence goes on from CM073579.1 coordinate 60,390,078, forward strand.
CATACCACCATAATCTGCTCACGAGTCAAGGTGCTCACTGGTCACTACGGGGAGGTTTGTGGCCCCAGCGTAGGCCGATAGCTCGACCACGGTGTCCCATACCACCATGCCCGGCTCATGAGTCTTCGTGGATCAAGGTACCACGGTTAATAGGGTTTACAATGGTAAGTTCAGTACCCTAGGTTCAAGCAGTTATGATACATACAAGGTGAACAAACATCGGCCAGTCGGGTTACTTGACGGGCTCGACTAGCGCGATCGCATCTCAAGTTGAACGACATGAAGTGCGTAAAACACTTCGCGTGGCCTAACCATTGCCGCCAACTCTCAACACGAATCACTTTCATCGACGCGTCGTTCGTGGCTATGACCAGTCAGCCACGAATTCGCTCGGTTACCGACTGCCTGGACTAAGTCAAGTCCCACACATCTATGGAATTACCTTAACGCTATATACAAAGGTATTGGAATTGAAACACATCATGTGAGCATGTTAGCACATGTTATAACATTCAACTTAAGCAAATCTTCAAGGCATACTTTCCATGCATATTCAACTTAAGCAAATCTTCAAGGCATACTTCCTATGCATGTAATACAATCATGCATAAGGTCAACATGTAGGAAATCATTTAGGTCAGCATTTTAAATCATGAAATCAATCTCAAACTACTACATAACATCATTCAATACAATACATACTAATACAAGCATTTATACAAACACATACACTACACACTTAAGTCCACATATAGTATGTCGACCGAAAGTGCACAACTTGGCGAATCTCTTCGCCAAACTGATTATGCAAGCATTCCTAACTCACTAATACGGCGACAAACCATGTCAATCACGTCAGCAAAATATGCATGTAGACCGTACTTCCTACATATGACTAAAATGCCCTAAATCTCATATTCTTCTTTAATTTACGAAACAGGAAACGGAGAGCATGTTGTACATGTCAAACGGCGATGCCGTCGATAATCTACTATTAAACGACATTGAAAGCATTGTAAACCGTCAATCAAAGCGTCTAAAATCCTCACCTAGTCTCTTACGGTCGCGGGATTTTGAACGGAGCGTGTACGCTTCGTCTACGGCTGTAAGAGAACCTGATTTATGGATTACGTTAGCTAACATGTTGTGCATCGACGTAAACCCTAAATCAGCAAGTTTTTGGGATTATTCTATACCTGAAAAGGTGGAGAAATCACCAGCCAGGTGATTGGAAGGAAGTGCTGATGCAGCAACCGTTGATGGCTCGGAAGCGGGAAAAATCTCCTCTTCCCTTTCTCTCAAACTCTCTCTCTCTTTTCTAGGGTTTAGTGAAATTCGGATGTGAAGGAGAAATGAGGGTTTCAACCCCTTTTATAAGCTTGGAAACGCCGAAAATAGGCTCCGGGACGAAGTTTACTTAATGCCTATCCATTTCGGGGCTGTTTCGGTCCAAAAACTGCTTTCTGGTGGTCCCCTGGTCGATTGCGATCAGACTTAAGATCATGGGTACCAGATGTACCTCGTATTAAGTTTTCATTCTGGCAGGGTTCGCAGATCGCACGTAGCGGACCAGTTTCAGTTCAGCGGTCACCGCACATAGATCAGGGCTGAAAGTCTCATGATAATAAATAGAAATTTTTCCTGATCCGAGGGTGTAATCTGGATGAATTCTGACGGTCAGAACGCTTAATACTGACGCGTCAAGTCATGTGCCAGATTTGGATTTGAAATTCCAAATTCGTCCCTATTCGCGGTCGCTTCGGTCCGGGTTCAACGAAATACTCTGTGATTATCGGTTTGACTTGATTTTTGAAATGATTGTCAAGTCCAGCTGGGCGGTTCTAACGGTCTAAGATAGGAGGTATCGGACCTTCGACGCGCGGTCTAAATCCAATACAAAAGTTCAACATGGTCCAGAGGACAAACCCGCTTAGAGTTTGATCCAAGGTTATAGAGTATTGTAGAGTTGTCTGTTCTACTCGGTTTGGGTCTTGTAGAACGTATTTAAAGTGATCAGGGACTATTTTCCAGCTACTCTAGCGTTGCGCTAGCTAACCTATGCTTAATTTCCATGGAAATTATTCTTACGCGATTTCGGGTCAAATCGGTACTCGAATCCAAGTACGGATTTTTTTCACGGGCGTTACACCGTACCTTTTCTCCTAGAAGCGTATCAATTCGAACGGAGCATATACGCTTCGTCTATGGCGAATAGGCAACCTAATACGCAAGATCCATAAGCTAACATACTAAGGAAACGACGGAACCTCAAATCAGCAAGTGTTTGGGGTGTTTTCTTACCTAGAAATGCGGTGTAATCACCGAAAAAGTGATTGAGTCGCGTTGCTTAAGCACGTGCAACAGGTAGCACAAGCAGCAGGAAAAACTCTCCCACCTTCTCTCACAAACTCTCACTTTCTCTCTCACTCTTGCTAGGGTTTTCGGATGGGTGAGAGGAGTGAGGGTTTAAGCCCCTTTTATAACCTAAATCTTGCCTGAAACAGGCTTGGGAACAATGTTTACTTGATACCTAACCAAATCGGGGATGTTTCGGTCCAAAAAGGCATTTCTGGTGGTCCCCTGGCCGAACGCGATCGGACTTAAGTTCATGCACATCGGATGTCTCTCACATCCCATTTTCAGACCAGTAGTGTTCGTAGATCGCACGTGGCGGTCCAGTTTCAGTTCAGCGGTCACCGCACGTAGATCAGGCCTACAAGTCTCATGATATGAAATAGAAATTTTTTCTGATCCGAGGGTGTAATTTGGCTGAATTCTGACGGTCAGAACGCTTAATATTGACGCGTCAAGTCGTGTGCCAGATTTGAATTTCAAATTCTAAATCTAACCCTATTCTCACTCTCTTCACTCCAGGCTCAATGAAATAGCCTGTAAATGTCGGTTGGACTTGATTTTCGAAATGATTGTCAAGTCCAGCTAGGCGGTTTTAATGGTCTAAGATTGTAGGTATCGGACTTTCGACGCGCGGTCTAGATCCAATACAAAGTTTCAAAGAGGTCCAGAGAACAAACCGGTTTAGAGTTTGATCTGAGGATTTAGAGTATTATAGCGTCATTGGTTCTACTCGCTTTGGGTCTTGTAGAACGTATTTAAAGTAATCAGGGACTATTTCCCAGCTACTCTAGCGTTGCGCTAGCTAACTTACACTTATTTTCTAAAGGAATTAATCCTACGCGATTTCTGGTCGAGTTAGTACTCGAGTCCAAGTACGAATTTTTCCAGGGCGTTACAATCTACCCCCCTTAACAAAAAAATTTTATCCTCGAAATTTGTACCTTTTCGTACTCCTCGAGAAGCTATGGGTAGTTCTTTCTGATCTCGGTTTCTGTCTCCTAGGTAGCCTCTTCCTCAGAGTGATGCGTCCACAATACCTTCACAAGGGGAATCACCTTGCTACGTAGTACCTGCTCCTTCCTGTCTAGGATATGTGTCGGTCGCAGGATATATGTAACATCCTCTCCTAACTGCACCTGCTCCCATCTGATGATATGAGAAGGATCAGAAACGTACTTCTTCAGCATAGAAACATGAAATACGTTGTGAACGCTCGTGAGAGGCGTTGGTAAAGTTAAACGGTAAGCCACTGCTCCCACACGATCGAGGATCTGAAATGGACCAATGAATCGCGGTGCTAGATTCCCCTTCTTTCCGAACCGAAGGACTCCCTTCATAGGGGAAACTCGCAGAAATACATGATCTCCAACTGTGAACTCTAGCAGCCGCCGTCTCGTATCGGCATAACTCTTCTGTCTGCTCTGCGCTGTGGGAAGCCGACATTTAATAATATCAATCTTCTCCGACGTCGCCTACACCAACTCTAGGCCAATCAAGCTAAGCTCACCGACCTCTGCCCAGCAATGCGGTGCGCGACAAGGTCGCCCATATAACGCCTCATAAGGTTCCATACCGATACTCGCCTGGAAGTTGTTGTTGTATGCGAACACCGCATATGCAAGACAATCATCCCAACTATCCTTGAAGTCCAATGTGCAAGCTCGCAACATGTCCTCTAAGATCTGGTTCACCCGCTCTGTTTGTCCGTCTGTCTGTGGGTGGAAGGCAGTACTGAACTTCAACTTCACACCCATAGCCTCCTGAATGCGAGTCCAGAAAATAGAAGTGAACCTCGTGTCTCTGTCCAACATGATCTCCAACGGAACTCCATGCAGATGCACGATCTCTCTGATGTATAGTCTAGCCAGCTCGTCTGCAGAGTTCATAACTCTGATCGGTAGGAAGTGCGCGGACTTCGTCAGACGGTCGACGATCACCCATATAGAATCATGTCCCTTCCTCATCTTCGGAAGCCCTGAAACGAAATCCATGGAAATGAAGTCCCACTTCCACTCTGTGATCGGCATAGGCTGCAAGAGTCCAGGTGGTCGGCGATGCTCTGCCTTCACCTGCTGGCAAGTAAGACAACGGGACACGAACTCTGCTATGTGGGTCTTCATACCTTCCCACCAATAGGTCCTCTTCACTTCGCGATACATCTTGGTACTGCCTGGATGCATCGCGAGCCTGGTACAATGCGCAGCCTCGAGAATCTCTCGTCTCAAGTCAGGGATATCTGGGACGCATAAGGCGGCCACGATAACGTAAGCCCCCATTCATGCCAACTCGCCACTCGGCGTCTGCATCATCACTGGCCTGCTCTCGAAGCTCAGTCAGATGCGCATCATCCCTCTGCGCCTCGATGACCCGGTCATCGATCTGAGATTGCACCTGCACATGTGCGATGAACTCATACAGTTCCTCTACAGTGAGTTTCTGATCAAAGTCTCGCAAAAACTCAACCATATCCCACTCAGCAACCATCAGCGGAGCCGCAAACTCTATCGCCTTCTTGGGGCTCAATGCGTCAGCCACAAGGTTCGCCTTCCCAGGATGGTAAGAGACTTCGAACTTGAAGTCCTTCAAAGTCTCCATCCATCCCGCTGCCTCATATTCAAGTCTCGCTGCGTGAATATGTACTTGAGGCTCTTGTGGTCGTAAAAGAGCTCGAACTCCTCTCCATAGAGGTAATGACTCCAGAGTCTCAGTGCGAATATGACGGCTGCCAACTCTAGGTCGTGTGTAGGGTAATTCTCCTCGTGCTTCCTTAATTATCTCGAGGCATACGAAATTACCCTGTCCTTCTGCATAAGGATACAACCCAGATCAACGCTAGACGCGTCAGTGTATATAGTGTACCTAACCCCTTTCTCTGGTAATACTAGCATAGGGGCGGACGTAAGCCTGTCCTTCAGCTCCTGAAAAGCTGACTCTGCCTTCTCATTCCAGGCGAACTTCACATCCTTCCGTGTCAACTGAGATAGAGGTCTCGCGATATTTGAGAAATCCCGAATGAAGCGTCGATAATAGCCAGCGAGACCCAAGAAACTCCTCACCTCAGTGACAGAACCAGGCTGCTCCCAGTCCTGAACTGCAGCTACCTTAGACAGGTCAACTGCCATGCCATCCTTAGACACCACGTGTCCCAAGAACTTCACTTCCTGCTTCCAGAAGTCGCACTTCTTGTACTGTGCGAATAACTGATGCTGTCTGAGTGTATCCAGGACCAAGCGCAAGTGCTCCTCATGCTCCTCTTGACTCCTGGAGTATACCAAAATGTCGTCAATGAACACAACAATGAATCGATAGAGGAAAGGCTGAAATACCAGGTTCATCAGATCCATGAACACGGCTGGTGCGTTCGTGAGACCGAACGACATCACAAGGAACTCGTAGTGGCCAAAGCTGGTCCTGAATGCTGTCTTCTGCACGTCCTCATCCCTGACGCGCAACTGATGATAACCTGACTGAAGATCAATCTTCGAGAAGTACTGCGCTCCTCTCAACTGATCAAACAAGTCATCGATCCTGGGTAAAGGGTACTTGTTCTTCACCGTGATCTGGTTCAGCCTGTGATAATCAATACATAATCGCATCGAACCAACCTTCTTCCTTACGAACAGGACTGGTGCTCCCCAAGGAGACACACTAGGCCATATAAGGCCAAGCTCCAACAGACCATCAATCTGCGTCCTCAACTCCTCCATCTCACACGATGCCATACAATACGTCGGCGGTGAGACGGGCGTAGAACCAGGCACCAGATCGATAGTGAAATAATCTCTCGTCGAGGCGGCAAACCAGGGATCTTCCTGAACAGATCCCCAAAATCACAAACAACTGGTGTATGCTCAAGCATCTGGGCACCAGCGTCCCGTAGTAAAGTAGCGTAGCTAAGTATGCGGAAGGGGAGATTTACCCGCACTGGGAATGTGAAGGATGTGCCCTCTGGCTCGTAGGCAGTCACTATACGAGTCTCGCAGTCAATCTCGGCCCTCGCTGCAGTCAACCAGTCCATGCCAAGAATGATGTCGAGATAAACAAGAGAGGGGTCGACGACAAAATCAAGAGCCATCGTCTTGCCCCCCAAATCCACCAAACAGCCCTCACACATCAGGGTGGCATCTGTAAAGGACCCGTGAGCTGTATAAACTCGCACCCCATCCATCCTAATAGTCGGTAGCCCAATGCGCCTGACTATGGCATGTGATATCAATGAAATCATGGACCCTGTGTTCACCATCACAAGAATAGGAATACCTCCGATGTGGGCAGTGACCTCAAAGGCTGAATGTTGAGAAGTCTTTGTCACAGCTGCCTCAGCTGTCAACGCATGCACCCGTGCCTGCTGTGGCCGTAGAGGCGGCCTGATCTGAGATACCGGAGGTCTGAAGGAAGGGTGCGCAGGAGCCAACCGTAAAGGCGGTGCTGATATAGCCTGTGAGCGTGTACAGTCGATCTTCTGCGGCAGCGAGAATCCACTGTCCCGCATCCGAGAAAAACAACTCTATGCCAAATGGTCCGATCTCCCATAATATGTACATGATAAATCGGGGCGTTGCATCGGGGGTACTAGCACTGTAGCCCTAGAAGGAGGGTCGGCGCGAGGCCTCTTGCCCGCAAAGGGCCTGTCCTGCAACTCCGGTCGTGGCCTAGGAGCAATAGGGCCACAAGATCGTGTAAGTCGATCCACATCCTGCTCTGCCCACATGGACATGTGAATCAGCTCTGCATAGGAGGGAATGCTCACGCAGCACATCTTCGACCGAATATCCGGTCGTAAACCCTCAAAAAAGCGCCGTATGCGCATCTGCTCATCTGCTAGTATAGTCGGGACGTATCTTCCCAACTCAGTGAACCGATGCTCATACTCAGTGACCGTCATGCCTCCCTGTCTGAGGCGTAGAAACTCATTCTCCCGATCATGCCTATATGTCTGGGGATAGTATTTCTCATGGAAACGGAACTCGAACGCTGCCCAGGTCCATATGTAATTGGCAGCAACGGTCCGCAACACACTGTCCCACCATAAGCTGGCCTCCCGCTCGAATAAGAACGTAGCCAACTCGACTTGTTCAGCCTCTGAACAATGCAGCATCCGCAGTATCTTCGACACACGGTCGAGCCAATACTCGGCCTCCTCTGGTCTATGAGAACCCATAAAAGTGGGAGGCCGCAAGCGCTAGAATCGCTCTAGTAAGCACCGTGTGTCTGCGGCATTCCCCGCAAGGTAAGCAGGTGGTACAGGATGAACCATGCCCTCATCCTGAGCATATGTATCGACATCCTCAGCTGGATGCACAGGTGGTGCAGGTGGAGGCACACTCCCACCCTGGGCTAGAACCCCCACTATAGTAGTCAGGAGCTGCCACTGCTACTGCATCATAGCCATCATCTGCTCAAATCTATCTGGAGGTGGAGCAGGCTGTGGTATGTACTGTGTCGAAGAAGACGCACGGTACTGCTCTCTGACGGGTGGTGTGAAAGGCGGTGGTCCAACTGTGGGACTAGTAGTAGGCTGAGACGTACGTACTGTCTCAGGAATCGAGCCCACCGCAGGGTCCGCATGAGCATCAGACTGCAAAGGAGCCTGATCCATAGGCTCACCCAATGTAAGCTGAGCTGTGCTCCGTGTAGCCTTCGACGGTATTCCCTATATTCAAAATAGGGCGCAACCTTGTTAGTCTCAATAGCACAAACACACCACAATCATTCACATTAAGAGTCAAAGGCATTCCATGCATTTCATTTAATCAAAATTGTCACAATACAAGGGATATTTCCTTACAGGCATCATGACAGGAAGTGCATGGGAACTAAGACCGTTAAAGTTACAACAACAACATAAGTAAACTACTAGCCTTAACAGGCTTACACAACTTAAAGCAGGAAACGACAACTGCTACCAAACAACATCTAAGATCTCATCGCTAGTCTGAGTCTGGTGACGGAGGGGGAGCACCCTTATCCTACAAGCAGCACAGGATCGCCTTCAAGGTGTGAGTCACCTTGTCGAATTTTCTCTTCATAATGGCCTTGGTATCCTCGACCTCAGCCCGAAGTTCTTGAACTTCCCTTCGCAAGGCGACCTGGCTCTCCTCAATTCGGACAATGAGATCGTCAGTAGCCCGAGCAGAAGGAGGAGGGCTCTCATCTGTATCCTGAGCCTCCTCTTCTACCTGTTCCTGGACTTCTTCCTCTACTTCTGCTCCAGGTTCTCCGTCACTTGGATCCTCTTCATCATCAAAATCGTCCACGCTATCCTCCTCAAGCTGAGTCTCACGGTACTGAGACCCGATCTTCATCTTGACCATGGTAGACTCATCAATGCAGTGAATCAGAACTGGCAACTCCGGCCCAAGTCTGTAAGTAAAATCAAGCGCGATCTTGCATATAAGTCTGTCAAAAGAAAGCAACTCAGACGTTCTTCTTAATTTCTCTATAAGGATAATCTGTCACAACACGAAAGTGGCCATATACACATTTTCTCCCTGGGCCACCTGATACAAGAAATCAACCATAAGGCGTGTACATTCAATGCGATTTGTCGACCTGGGATACACGTTGAACATGCAAATGTGGTGCAACAGGCGCAAATCATCAGACATATGAAATGTCTTGAGGCTATTGTTAGGCTGCCATGGAACCAGTCTACCGCATAGGAACCTGGTACGGCGATCTCGCTCACGTCTACTCCTCAAATTCTTCGTACTGGGATGAACATCACCAAGGGGCACGTTCAGAAGTCGCGCTATCAACCGAACATCAAACGTAGCCATCCGGTCTCTACCAAAAGGAATCTTGAACTGCAATGGCTCCAATGTAGGACTCTAGATACGAGCGTAAAAGGCACGAACGGTGCTCACATTGCACGAGAACGAGCTTCAAAGAGCGGACCCCAATGTGCAGCTTCAATGCGTTCGAATAATAGGAATTCGTCGAAGAGTCGTCCTTCCACGTCCACCTCAAACAACACCTTACGGTCAGTATATTCACCGTGAGGCATCTCTGCTAATATCACTTGCCCAAGATGAGTATGGGGATCCAAATCCTGCTTTGTATAGAACTCTCGGGCTGTGCTTGGACTTGTGGCGGCGCTTGAAGCGGCGCCATCCCTCGGTCTTCTTGATTGCGCAGGGCGACTAGGCCCAGCCTCATCCGCTGAGGTCTTTCTCTTTTCCATCAAAGAGAGGATGGTGGAGAAAGATAAAAGACCCAAAATGGCTTCAACAAAAGCCATGAAAAATGAGAAAAATGCAGAGAAATGGCTGCCCAATCTGAAAAAAGGAGATCTAGGTGTTGTAGAGGGATGCTTCAAGCTCCCCTAGGATGGATTTTCAAAAAGAAAAGAGAAGGAAAAAGGAGAATGGAGCTCCTCACAATTTCAGCACGTTTTGGGGGTTATAGGAGCTCCAATGGATGAGATTTTTAAGAGGAGGAGTTGTAAATTGCAATGGAGTGATGGAGTGGATTCGGTTTCAGCAAGAAATGGGTTTGGGAAGCATTTGGAGCAACGATTTGAGAGAGGGCAGCAAGAAAACGTGAGAAAGAGCTTGGGAAGGGGGGTGTTGTGAAGGAAGTACACTTTTTAGGAATTTTCTACGGTCGGCCCACATGTGGGAGGGGTGTACTACCCAAACCAGCACGTGCGCCCGAAATTTACATCAAGTGGGGCCCACCGGACAGCGATGGCATCGTCGGCCATCTCGTAAGGTGGCCAGTGGGACCACATGAGTCAGGTCCCCCCTGGCCTAAGGACCTCAAAAATCTATGCGCCCCACCTTAGTTCATTCTAGATTATCCTAGGGAGGCCCAAACATCCATTCGGGGCTTTTTGGGGCCAATATACAAATGTGAATGTAATCTCCTATCATGCAGCATATGATTTTAGGGTAGAAGGAGCTAATACATCTATCTAGCCCATTAGTTTCTAAAGATTGCAAACTTAGAATGGCCTAATGGCCAGTTTTCATAAAATTTTACTATTCACTGTAAAATTTTATCAAAGTATGAATTTTATATCATTTTCACATTAGGATCAATGCCTAACATGAAAATAATAATAAATAATTGAAGAATGGAGTGGTGAGAGGAAGAATTTTGAAGAATTTAGGTGAAACGGGGTTTTTAAGCCCTAGCGATTGAATGCAAGGGTTGTGGTCATCCCACAGCCGAAGGATTCACATTTATGGGTTTAGAATCATTTAAAAAATGTCTCAACCTACCTACCTACAACCTATGAGCTACTTAGGTCACTTCACGTGACCCTAGATGCGTTACGGACTCGATCGCACGATCGATACGAATAGTCTTCGCCTATAGGCGAATCTGTGATCCTATAAGGGTTTTTAGACCTTTCTCGCACCCACTTAAGTCAAAGGAAGCGACATCATACATCGCGTGACCATAACCCAGGCCCGGTATAATCTCATTCATGCTCTGACACCAACTTGTAACACCCTGAAAATCGGGGGTCGTGTATAAACTCAACTCCCGAGTTCCAGACCGTCACTTATGCAACAAAAATGATTATGATTCAATGTTGTCTGAGTTAAAGCATTCACATGAGTAAAATTATACCAAAACTGCAATTCATACTCTAGATTCAGTGATAAAAGCAAGCGGAAGACTAAAAGAATATATATATATCACTGTATGGAAAACAAAGTAGATCTCAACTGTCTCCAAAGTATGAATACATCTCTGAGTCTCATATACATGAAAATAAGCAAAATAAAAATGTCAAAAGTAGTCCCACTGAGAAGTCTCGCCAATCCAGGCCACCTAAGCAAAGCCGTCGTGGTACTGCATATATGAGAACTCGTCCTAGTCCTCATCATAGTCCGGCTCTGCCTCCTGAATCGCTGCCTCACCTGCATCTAAGACAGGGTCTGGTGGGTGTTACAAACACCATCCCGTAATGTGGGAGTGAGTAGTTAACTCAGTGGAATAATAGAGCAAAGATTAACATGTTCTCAAATCAATCATACGATAATAGTAAAGCAGTAAATCAAACAATCCTAATACTGTTGTTAATGCAATATGACATGACGTGATGGATGCCCTCACCGACGATCTCCATCATACGGCACCATCTTACTCCCGCGGCATGCAATCATCCCATAGTGCTCCACATCTTCCAAGAACATGCAATGTGATGGTGATATGATTATCGAGTTATTATTAGTCCATTCAAACAGCAGGATTGGGAAACTAAGGTACTTCCCTTATATCAATCCCAACACAGATCCTGTCTAGGGTCGTCACTCCTAGTAATCTCATACGATGTATATTTGGTAGGTCGCTACAAGAGCTGCCAGGGCTGTTTCTCACACTCGTTGCACCGCTCCCCCATCACCTTATCAATATAGGCCTACTGTACTCTCACTGCTACGGAAGGGTCGTCGCCTCCCGTAGACTCAGAATACGCTCGCGGTCACTACAAAGGACTCGTCGCCTGATCAGTGTAGGCCGACAACAAGAATATAGTGTCCCATATCACCATAATCTGCTCACGAGTCATGGGTGCTCACTGGTCACTACGGGGAGGTTTGTGGCCCCAGCGTAGGCCGACAGCTTGACCAAGTGTCCCATACCACCATGCCCGGCTCATGAGTCTTTGTGGATCAAGATACCATGGTTGACAGGGTTTACAATGGTAAGTTCAGTACCCTAGGTTCAAGCAGTTATGACTCATATAGGGTGAACATACAATGGCCAGTCGGGTTACTTGACGGGCTCGACTAGCACGAGCGCATCTCAAGTCGAACGACATGAAGTGCATAAAACACCTCGTGTGGCCTAACCACTGCCGCCAACTCCAAAACACGGCTCGCGTTCATCGACGCGTCGTTCGTGGCAAAGATAAGCCAACCACGAATTTACTTAGTTACCGACTGCCTGAACTAGGTATAGTCCCAAACAGTTATGAATCCACATCAGAAATCATGTAAGAGTATTGGAAATGAAATACAACAATGTGAGCATGTTAACACATGTTATAACATACAACTTAAGTGAATCATCAAGCACATGCATCTCATACATATAATGAAATCATGCATGTAGCTAACATGTAGGAAATCATTTACATCAGCATATTAATTGAGAATTCAATCTCAAACTAAATCATAACACCATTTAATTCAATACATAGTAATACAAGCATTTATACAAACACTTAAACTACACACTTAAGTCTACATATAGTATGTCGACTCAAAGTGCGCATTTAGGCGAATCTCTTCGCTAAAATAATTATGCACGCATTCCTAATATCCTAATGCGACAAGAAGCCATGTCAATCACATCAGAAAATTATGGATGAAAACAGTATTCCCTACAAATGACTAAAATGCCCTAAATCTCATATTCTTCATCTGCTTACGAAACAAGAAATGGACGACATGTTGTACATGTCAAACGGCGTTGCCGTCGATAATCTACTATTAAACGACATTGAAAACGTTGGAAACAATCAATCAAAGTGTCTAAAATCCGTACCTTTTCTCCTAGAAGCGTATCAATTCGAACGGAGCATATACGCTTCGTCTATGGCGAATAGGCAACCTAATACGCAAGATCCATAAGCTAACATGCTAAGGAAACAATGGAACCTCAAATCAGCAATTGTTTGGGGTGTTTTCTTACCTAGAAATGCGGTGTAATCACTGGAAAAGTGATTGAGTCGCGTTGCTTAAGCACGTGCAACAGGTAGCACAAGCAGCAGGAAAAACTCTCCCACCTTCTCTCACAAACTCTCACTTTCTCTCTCACTCTTGCTAGGGTTTTCGGATGGGTGAGAGGAGTGAGGGTTTAAGCCCCTTTTATAACCTAAATCTTGCCTGAAACAGGCTTGGGAACAATGTTTACTTGATACCTAACCAAATCGGGGTTGTTTCGGTCCAAAAAGGCATTTCTGGTGGTCCCCTGGCCGAACGCGATCGGACTTAAGTTCATGCACATCGGATGTCTCTCACATCCCATTTTCAGACCAGTAGTGTTCGTAGATCGCACGTGGCGGTCCAGTTTCAGTTCAGCGGTCACCGCACGAAGATCAGGCCTACAAGTCTCATGATATGAAATAGAAATTTTTCCTGATCCGAGGGTGTAATTTAGCTGAATTCTGATGGTCAGAACGCTTAATACTGACGCGTCAAGTCGTGTGCCAGATTTGAATTTCAAATTCCAAATCTAACCCTATTCTCACTCTCTTCACTCCAGGCTCAATGAAATAGCCTGTGAATGTCAGTTGGACTTGATTTTTGAAATGATTGTCAAGTCCAGCTATGCGGTTTTAATGGTTTAAGATTGTAGGTATCGGACTTTCAACGCGCGGTCTAGATCCAATACAAAGTTTCAAAGAGGTCCAAAGAACAAACCGATTTAGAGTTTGATCCGAGGATTTAGAGTATTATAGCATCATTGGTTCTACTCGCTTTGGGTCTTGTAGAACATATTTAAAGTAATCAGGGACTATTTCCCAGCTACTCTAGCGTTGCGCTAGCTAACTTACACTTATTTTCTAAAGGAATTAATCCTGCGCGATTTCTGGTCGAGTTAGTACTCGAGTCCAAGTACGGATTTTTCCAGGGCGTTACATAGCCTCAGACCATCAGTTGGGTTTGATTTTCAAAACGATTGTCAAGTCCAGCTAAGCGGTCATATTGGTTTAAGATTATAGATATCGGACTTTCGATGCGCGATCTAGATCCAATATAAAGTTCCAACGGGTTCCTGAGAGCAAACGGGTTTAGAGTTTGATCCTAGGTTTCAAGACATTATAGCATTAACGATTCCACAAGTTTTGGGTCTTGCAGAACGTATTTAAAGTGATCAGTGCTAATTTCACAGCTAATCTAACATTGCGCTAGTTAACTTACGCTTAATTTCTAAAGGAATTAATCCTAAGTGATTTCTGATCGAGGTGGTACTCGGGTCTCTGTACAGATTTTTTTGAGGTGTTACACTATGGGTACCAAGTGCTGATCCAAGGTATGAGGTAAGTTGGCTACCTCCCAATATCCAGATGCCCAAAACCATTTATCTCTCCAATTCTTGTTGGATGATGGAGAGTCGGTAATAAGGCTCCCTCCTGTTCCCCTCCAAGCGGAGAAATAGTACCAGTCGGGTTGTGAGTTGTTCGGCTTCAGTTGGCACATATGGAGGAACTCCTCTATGGTTAGCTTGAGTTGTTCTAGCTCAGACTACTGCACCGCAAAGCTAATTAGAGCCCTCCACCCATTGGGAATCGTCTGTCCCGGGGCCATATTCAGGCGGTTGAGCAAACCTTGTAGGGGAAGCTGCAGACCGCACTGAAGGGTGACCTAGAATATCGTGACAGCTCCCTCTAGAGGTCGGTCTAGAAGCTTGTCCAATGAAGGGAGATGAAGGATTACAAACTCAGGAATGTGATACCCGAGCCTGATCTGGGCTGGTTCTTCAACTGTAAGGGTTGAGGGCAAGCGAACTCTTCTAGGTCATCTTCATGGGAGGGTCTTGTTCTACTCTTATTGGCCTCTTGGTTGGGGACCGCTCCATCGCTCGGGATGCTGGGAAATCAATGCCTGCCATCATCACCAATGACGACGGTGGGTTCAACATCACCCAAAGGCTACTAGCCCCACTATCGCCGATGGAGGCACCCTCTCGTAAACTAAGAGAATTCGATATTGCGGATTTTTATAGTTGTTGATAGTCTCTGATTAACATCATGCTCTCCTGCTTCGTACTTTATGATATTAGTTACAACTGGCGAGAGTGAGTACACTTTCCTACTTGGTGTTTCTACTTAATGCAGGAAACCTAGATTTCAAATCGGGAGTGATACAACTCCTTCCTAAATTTCATGGATTAGACTCTGAAAGTCTATACTTGCACATTACAGAATTTGACGAAATAGTCGGTACATAACACTTTCCAAAGGTGTCTGAAGACACAATAAGACTGAAGTTGTTTCCCTTCTCATTGAAGGAGAAGGATAAGTCGTGGCCGCACTCCTTAAAGTCACAATCTATCGGCACCTGGGTTGAAATGACCTGAAAATATCTTAAAAAGTTCTTACTGTTTCATAAAACAAACACTTTAAGAAAGACAATCATGAATTTCACCCAAAAGGAGGAAGAAATCTTCTTTCAATGTTGGGAGAGGTCTAAGGACCTCATGAATTCATGTCCACGTCATGGCTATGAAATATAGTGGGTAATAAGCTTTTTCTATAATAGATTGACTCCGCTCATGCGCCAGTTTGTGGAGAAGATGTGTAATGGTGAATTCATGAGCAAGGAGGCCAATGATGCATGGGATTATCTTGATTCACTCGCAGAGAACGCACAATCATGGGACACCTCTCCAAGGCCCACCACTTCTAAGCCTACTCATACAAGAGAGAAGGGAGGGATATATGTCTTGAAGGAAGAAGATGACATAAGTACAAGGGTAGTCATTCTCACAGGAAAAGTTGAGACCATGGAACTTAAGAAGGTGGAAACAGTCAAACCTGATGAGGTTATAGAAGTCGCTTGCAGTATTTATGCCAACAATAAACACTTAACAGGATTGTCTTACAATTATTGCATTTCAAGAGTTGTTAAACGAGCAATCAAATGTCGTAAACAACTACCAATGCCTATTCAGCAGACCCACCTCAAATACTTATAATTTCAACTGGAGGAACCATCCAAACTTCAGTTTAAGGAACTGACAAATGGCCAATCCTCAAGAGGCTCTTACTCAACTTCTTAATCAAAGGAGGCCTTAAGAGAATATGGTTCAAAAATTCATGCAAAACCAAGAGTTATTCAATTAGAGAACGGTGCAAGCATTCCACGATCTCAAAATAATAATGAGAATGTTTGCATCGTCAATTCAAAGGATTGAGTCACACTTAGTGATTGGGGAGAAAACTACTTTTCCAACCCAACCTCTACCCAATCTAAAGCTGCAATGTGAAATAAGTGACCCAAGCTCTTCAAATCAAATGGAGTAAGCCAAGTCAATCACCACTCTTAGAAGTGGAAAGACAATTGACAAAATTATTCCGGTTAGGGTGAAAATCCTAAGGACTTGGAAGAAGCTGAGAGTGATAGACCTAACATTGCTCCATAAGAGAAAGAATTAGAAAAAGCATATAATCTGGTTGTACCATTCCCCAAGCGGTTGATTGCACCAAAACTTCTATCTAATTTCCAAGATATTTTAGAGGTACTTAAACAAGTGAAATTCAATATTCTTCTATTGGATGCAATTAAATAAATCCTCTCATATGACAAGTATCTAAAGGATTTATGCATTACCAAAATGTGGAAAATATATAAAAGAAAATATTTTTAACAGAAAAAATGAGTGTCATCCTCAAGCAAGATGTGTCACAAAAATACAAGGATCCCGATAGCCCAATCATCACTTGTGTAATTAGGAACCACCGGATAGAACATGCACTCCTTGACTTGGGGGCAAGTGTTAATGTAATCCTATACTCGGTCTACGAACAGTTGGGTCTAGGTGAATTAAATCCTACTCGGACCACACTAGAACTAGTTGATCATTCAGTTTGTGTACCGAGGGGAATCATTGAGGATGTGTTGGTCCAAGTCGATAAATTCTACTATCCAGTGGATTTTATCGTTTTGAATACTCAGCCTATTATGGACGTGAGCACTCAGATTCCTGCCATTCTTGGTTGTCCATCCCTAACTACATCAAATGTCATTATCAATTGTAGGAATGGAGTTACGAACATGACATTAGAGCTCAACATTTTTTTCAATATGAGCAAACAATCAGAGGATGTTAATGATACCCACGACGTTAACATAATCGAGTGGAAGATAGAGCACTTTTGACTCTATACTCTGACCCTTTGGAGATGTGCTTGGCCCACTCCCCTGATTTAGATGATGACACGATTAGGGAGATAAATGTCTTGCTTGATGCAATGCCTGTACTTGAAATTAACTGGTGGAGGCCACAAATTGAGACTTTGCCCTAAACCAATACAATGCCTCTATCGTCTAGTCTCAAGGCACCGAAGCTTGACCTAAAACATTTGCCCACCGATCTTAAATATGTCTATTTAGATCAAGACAAGACATACCTAGTAGTGATTTTGTAACACCCCGTACTTTTTAGTACTTGAGTGTTACCATGTAAATTAATTATATATATATATATATATATATATATATATATATATATATATATATATATATATATATATATATATATATAAAATACAACCTAAATATATAAACTATGAAATATATATATTTTATAAAGATTTAAAATTTTGTGGTAAAATGATATGTATGTATTTAATGTATATAAGATATGAAAATAATATAAACATAATGAGTGGTAATTTCACAATGTATAATTGAACTATAAATATTAGTGTAACATTAAATATCTTCTATAAATATGTAAACAAAAATTATTAGATATTTTAAATAAAATCGTATATTCAAATATGATATTATACAATTTTCAATTCATATGTATGTATAATATGATATTGTATATTATAAATTTTATATTAATAAATAGGTGATCAATAGCATGTATATGGTAGTATGTTAATATTAAAATTATATATATATATATATATATATATATATATATATATATATATATATATATGAGATTTTAATTATTTTAATCACAAGTAATATACCAAAGTAATGAAATTTATATTGATGTTAATATTGGTTAGTAATAAATGATAAAAGCCTTACAAATGGCCCTTTAGGACCTTTTAACCATTGACGTTCGACTTCGAGATGATCCAACTATCAGTCTCCTTGTGCAATAAATCGCTATAGTTCCTGTCGTCACCAATCTAGTCTATGTACTTAATAATGCGTAGTCTAAGTGTTTGATAAAATATCTAAATGAGAATTTGTTGATGGTTTGTATTTAATAAGAGTATTGAGTTGGGACTCTCAATTACCTTATCTATATGTATAGTTTCCTTCATGTAGTCATAATTTTGATTACGCAATTTATAAAAGAAATGCAAATATTTGGTAACATGTTCAATGTGTTGACAAAATGCTCAAATGAGCGCTGTATTTGGATTGTTTGTTAAATGTTATTATAATTATTGCATGTGTTCTGTCTATTACACTTGAATAAGATTGGGGCCATACCCTAGCCCAATTCCCATTTGAGGTTGGAATTAGTCTCGCTACATTTGATAAGTTCAGTGAATCCGAGTCGTACGACAATTGTCAACAGTGGTTATGCCACACAGAGTACTCATGTACTCCATCTCGATTAAGTCAACGTGCACTCGTACCAATCGAACTCATCTAATAAACTGATTGACCTATTATGAGTTTACCATGTATGGACATCACTGCTTGAATCTAAGGTACCACTTTCCAATGTAAAGACCCGTTTCAACCATGGTACCTCGATCTGCTAAGACTCATGAGTCGGGCATGGTGGTATGGGACACCGTGGTCAAGTTATCGGCTTACGCTGGAGTGATGAGCCTCCCTGTAGTGACCAGTGAGTAACCCAAACTCGTGAGCCATGCATGGTGGTATGGTACACCGTGTTCAAGCTGTCAGCTTATGCTAAGGTGATGATCCTCCCCGTAGTGACCTTGAGTATAAACTGTTATATTTGCCCATCCACTGCTTTCATTAAGGTGATGCCCTATAACTTGCCCATCTGTAAGTGTTATAGTGTATAGCCCTTGTTATTGTCAAATTTGTGGTGACAAAGACACTGCTTTGAAGCTTGTATATGTGACGAACAAAAGACTTCAAGAAGATTTCAAGTTCAAGAAGCCTTCAAGATGATCTCAGAAGTGTTCAAATTCAAGAATCTTTCAAGCTCAATATCTCGGGCTTAATTGTACTCAAAGGTCACTTGTCTTCAAGTTTCAATATCCTTGCTTCACTATTGAGGTATGACTAACCTTAGGTTGACCTTTAGAGTAGAACATTTTGGATACATAATCCATATATGTTTTATAAGTAAATTTAGTCTGTTCTAAGACTAGTCCTAGACCTTGTTCAACTAGTCGTAGCACTGGTTTGACCAGTCCAAGAAATTTCATGACTAGTCCTAAGTTGTTGAAGATTTTTAAAAATTTTTTGTTACTCTACGACCAGTCCTGGAGACTATTCGACCAGTCGTAGGAATAGTGTTGACTGGTTCTTCGACCAGTCGTAGACCTTCGACTCAAAGTCCAACATTAAAAATCTTGTGTCTACGACCAGTCATATGTATCCTACAACCAGTCGAAGGTGACCTATATAAGACCCGTATCGTAGTCCATACCATTCCATAGACTTCTGCGGTCTTACTGGTCTAATTTCGGTAACCTTCGACCCTTAACCGATATTTGTGCGCGACCTTAATTCGTATGCCATCAACCCGTATCGAATCAACCTAAGACCTTTACCATAGTGACTGCGTCGTCGCCGCGCTTCCAATGCCACTACTCACGCGCCGAGGCGATACCCCAGTCAAGAGATATGGGCCAGCGTTCGGTGCGAGGAAAACGTCGCGCGTTGCGAAACCCAAGATAATCTCTACGACTTGTCAAATTAATCACATCAATCAATCAAATCCCATCACATTTCATGTCAAGTACACATCACCTCACACCCATCCCCAAGCAACCACAGAAGTCAAAAGTTTCTTACAAAGCCCATGCCTTTCTTACACAAATGGCCACAAAAGTAAAAAAGTTCTTACACCCATCACCACCACATCCATCACTCCATCACCCATCACTCCTTCTCTCCCTTTACAAGTCTCTCTCTCATTTTCAACCCATTCCAAGCAACAAAAAAAATTTCATATGTATGAATCTCCCCCTCTCTTTCAAAACTCTAAGTGTGGCCCACCTTTCCTACCCCTTCATCTCCCATCTCAACCATCCAAACCTTATCTCATCCATTGAAATCGAAGCTAAGGAGCTAAGGAACCCATAGGAGCAAGAAGATCGAATAGTGGGTGCTTGATGATATTAGTTTTTTTTTTTAATATTTTAAGATGGCCTAAGTAAGGCCAACCGATCAATGGTTTGGATCTCACTTGGGACCCTAAGATGTGGCCGATGGCCCACTAGGATCATCATGATCATTCCATGATGGGGCCATTCTCCATGGACCCCATCATGATATTTATTTTCTTACATTAAAAAGGTCATCTAGACCGTCCATATTGGTGGGGAAAGGATCCCCACCGTTGATTTTCGATTTCGATGGTCCCATGTGTAAAGGGATCCATTTGATTGTATGATTTCTTACAAGGGAGGGCTCATAGTGGCGGAGCCCTCCATCTCAAGCGTGTCCCACTCCCTATCCCTCTCTCTCTCTCTCTCTCTCTTATATATATTTTTGTGTGATGATTTGGCTGTGTGGCCCACTTGAATGGAACCCATCATGGGGTAAGTATTTTACCCAAGCCGCTTATGAGTGGGGTCCATCTTATGTGTGTTGTACCCTTACCATTCATCATATGGTGGCCCACTTGAATATAGCCCACCTCTGTGGTGAGGACCGTCCAGTGTCCAGGGACACTGGATGTCTTTGTGAAAACACAAAAATTAGCTTGGTTACAAGCTTGTGAGATAACCCACTCATACACACCCTACCTTGATGTATGTATTAAATCCACACTGTCTATCCTATACACCAACTCATTTTAGGCGTTGAGCCAGAAAATGAGATTGATCGAAGTATCTGGTGGGCCATAACTTAATAAATAGTGACCTCCACCATCTAAAGTTCCCCAGATTTTTTCTATACACTGAAAAATGTCCGATATTGGACTCATTGGGCTTGTCTTGAGCCAGGGAAGCTAGTAGACAGGTTGGATTTACCTGATGCAGGTTGCATATATGAAAAACCACAAAACCCCCTTTTTAGAAAAAAAAAAAAAAAAAAACAAGGATGAGAGGCAGCGCCTGCTGCCGCTGCTGCCTTTCACGGACGAACAGCAAGGGTCCCACGGCCCTGCATGTGGGCCCCACTGTGATGTTTATTTGTCATCCAACCTGTTCATGAGGTGGGTCACTCCCAGTAGTGGGCCCCCTCCAAATTTCAGCCCCATCCATATCTTAGGTGGCCCACACTACGGGAAACAGTGGGATTGAACCTCTACCATTGAAACTCCTTTCCCGGGCCACAGAAGTTTTGGATCAAGTTGAAATTTATTTTTCCTCCTCATCCAGGTCTATACGACCTTATCAATGGAGTGGATGGCATATAAACATGGTGGTGGGCACCACGTGGGACCCACAGTGATGCTTGTGTTTTATTCCCACCGTCAGCGTGACGGTGGAGCCCACAGTGTTACATGTGTTTATCCACACCATCCACACTGGGCGGTGGGAGCCACCTCACGTGTGGGACGGTGTGTGTGTGTAGAGACTGTGTGTGCAACATGTGTGTGTGTATATATGTACGTGTATATATATATATATATATATATATATATATATATATATATATATATATATATATATATTATATTATATATAATATTGTATATACTATATATATATTAGATGTAGTTTATATATTATAATTTATATATAATATACATGATGGTGGGCCTTCATGTGGACCCCCCCCCCCCCCCCCCCCACCGTGATACATGTGTTGAATCCAAACCGTCTATCCATTTTAAAAGCTCTTAACTTGAGACTAAAATGAGCCAGATCGATATCCAAGTGGACCCCACCTTGGCCTGTTTTGAGGCCCATCTTAATGTAGTTGTAATAGTTCATTGGGGCCCACTTCGACGTGGATGTAAGTCTCATGGAATTAGGCCATTTGATCTATTCTAATGCCCATGGGATTAGTCCCATTTGATGTTTTAGGGGCCTGTGGATTAAGGCCCATTGAGATGTAGTAGGGCCTAGGGTTGAGACCCATTTAATGTACATATGGGGCCCAATTGGTATGGCCCAATTGTTATATATAAGACCCATGAGATTAGGCCCATTTGATGCAATCTAAGGCCCACTGGTTATGACCCATTGTAATGCACTTAAGGCCCATTGGTGCGGCCCATTGATGTGGGCCACTTAATGAATCTAAGGCCCATAGGATGTGGCCCATTTGATAAATTTAAGGCCCAATGGGATGTACCTAAGGTCCATTGCAACGTGTGATCCCAACACGGATTATGTAATGATGTTCACAACGATCGCGCCTTGGAAGCAATGTTGGTTTGACGTCCACATTGCAAGTATAATGTTGGTTGGATGTCCACATTACGACTCTCCCTAGGGCCCATTGATAGGCAATACTTGTTGTGTCGGCCGTCTAGGCCACCTGCGTTGTAAGGATATTTCATTACTTTATTACATGTTTAGTATAGTTCCGTGACTCGTGATCATACGCATCATATGTATGCTTGATATGAAAGGTGACTGATCATAGCATATGCCTTCAGGCAGGTTGTTTATGGGCTCCCGGTTAGGCGGTGTTGCCCTACATGAGCGCATGATATGTGTAGGATTTGCTGCATGACTGGATAGCGTGATTCATGCATTTCGCATTGTGTGATATGGTTACTTTACGCCCTAGCGACATCAGGGTTATAGCCTCCACAAGCATATCGTGGATGGCAGGATTGGATACCAGAAATCTTGTTCTACATGGGGTGCTATAGATATCCCTAGGTGAAAGTCCCTAAACCCTTATGGTACCAAGAGGTTGCTCCAACGTCTAGACCGAGTGGGTACAAGAGCGCCGAGTGTCGATTGTCATACGGTTGCACTTTCTACTGTGTCGTGGTTGGTTGGAAAGGAGAGCGGCCTTACCTGCCCAAGTGTAGGAGGCAATGCTAGGCTGAGTCTGACCAGCTTGAAGAATGGGTCTGCTATCGATGAGTCGAGCCCGATATTGGCAAATGAATAGTGAGGTCTCTTCCACTTACCTTATTGCACGCGATGGGGCGGCGATCTGGTTTAGATAGTACTAGACCCTGGCGATATCTCAGATTTGAGTTGTATTGATATGTGGACTTAGATGAGGACTGTATGCTTGAGTTACCTTTCACATCACATGGCCTTGGTATGGCCGACATCATTCATGCTTTGCACCGCATGGCCTTGGTACGACCAACAGTATTTATGGATCCATCAGCATATTCCGCATTACTCTAATATTGCATGATCATATTACTACCTTGCGCACACACTTTCACCACCCTCTAAGCTTTTTATAAGCTTATGCATGACCGTTGCATGCAGGTGACGTTAGGACGCAGCAGCGCTGAGGCAGGAGCACTTTGCAGATCATTTTGGAGTTTTTGTTCTTCATCATTATATTTTTATTTATGCTCATTATACTTGTAAAGTTTTTTATCATAGTGGAAATGTAATGGAGTTTTTGGTTGTTGATTGTAGGTTATGCCTTTGGTTATGCTTATTACAAATCAAACTGATGTTGAAAATCCTCCTCATAGCATCCCAGGATCGAAACCTAGAGAATGGGCGATGGAAGCCGAGAGTGGGGTTCTATGGAGGCTGTTGGCACCAGATTCGGCGATCAGAAATTTTGTGAGCCCAATTTTTGAGTTTGGGGCGTGACAACCTACGACCAGTCGTAGGGTACCCACGACTGGTCGTGCAACTGTAAAATCTTATCGCGCTCAAAAATTTAAATTTCTATTGATTCTTCAACTAGTCATAGAGGTCCTGAGACCAGTCGAAGACGTATTTTACTCAACTATAAATAGAGCACGAATCTCAGAATAAAATATAGAATTCAAGATAATTAATTCGGCCTTCTGAGAGATAAGACTGTGCTCCATTCTAAGCTAAGTGTACATATTTAATATTCTCTTTCATTAACTTTATTAATTGATTTTATTTCTTATTTTCCAATCTAATCTGAAAAGAGGAATTGTTGTTTCCCTTTCTTTGGAATCAAAATCAATTAAAGCTAGCCCATTTTGATTTAATTTAAAATCAATTAGAACTAGAACCATTGTAATGTGAGTTTGGACATTGAACTTAGACATTCAATCATCTACTCTGACTTTGTTCTTCTGGTCTACTACAACGAAAGAGATTTCAAGTATTTTACATTTAATTGTAAATTTCTTTTTGTTTTTGATTTTGTTTGGGATTTTTCAGAAAAATCTCATTGTATTGGTTATCTGAGGAGAGCTAGAAAAACTCAGAAATGGAGTTTTTTTAATTGTGTAAGCCCACATAGAACGACACAATTGTAAGGTTTTGGGTGAACCTGTAAAAACCTAATTTGATAGTGAATGCTAATATCCCCTGTGTGAGGATATTAGGAGCGGAGTATCATTTTGTGTGGCTGTTGTTTAACAGTTGGTGAACACACAGGCGAACCACTATAATCCCTTATGTTTCATGGTAAAATGGTTTATATTTCATATCTTTTATTATTCATTTGTGAGATGTATATGTGGATGTGAAAGCTGTAATCATTTATTTCAAGCATTATGAGAATGTTGTAATAATTTAACAATTATTTCTTGTGATTCCTTTATCAGCATTCTTATTTGTTCTAGTAAGGTTACCCTTCCATTTTTATGGTACATGGTTGTCCTTAGAACAGTATATAATCGATTGCAGTTTATTCTTCAGTGCGATTTGTATTTTATTTTCTTTTCCTCTTTGATTTTAGATTTGATACAAAGACCTTTCTAGAAATAAGGTTGTCCTACCATAAACTCTGGTTTTTAGTGTAAAGTTGTCTTTAGAATAACATTTGTATCAACCTCTTAAAATCTGAATTTTAAGGTTGCTTTACATTCTTTACATTCTTGCATTGAGATTTGTTTACTTTAATTATTGGCTATCGTATTTGTTTAATTTTTGCTATTACAAGTTTTATTTGGTATTGTCCTATTCACCCCCCACCCCCCCTCCCCCCTCCTCTAAGACATATAGCTAGGCCTTTTCAAGTGGTATCAGAGCCTAATAGCTCTTTTTAATTCTTATTTCTTAGATTTATTTCCTGAGCTAACGATTTAAGCTATTTAAGATGTTAAATTTTGATAGCCTATTAGTCACTAGGCCACCACCCTTTGATGAATCCAACTATGCTTATTGGAAAGCCAGGATGAGAATATTCTTAAAATCTATGGATGAAAGTGTGTGGCTGGCCACTGTGAATGGTTGGAACCCTCCTACCACTGAAGTGACTGGAGTTGATGATTCAAAATCTATGAGAATAACACCTTATTTCTCATGGACCATTCTTCAAAAAAGTGAGAGTAGTGCAAATGCTAAAGCACTAAATGCAATCACTTGTGCACTATCACCGGATGAATTCAAAAGAATTATATCCTGTGATTCTATAAAGCAAGCTTGGGATACATTAGAAATGACACACGAGGGTACCTCAATTGTCAAGAAATCGAAAGTCCAACTCCTTACAACTAAATTTGAAGAAATTCATATGGAGGAAAATGAAACATTTATAGACTTTTATACATGATTAAATGACATTGTAAACTCTATATGGGGTCTTGGTGATAGAATCTCAAAAAGTAAAGTGTGTGCTAAAATACTACACTCACTTCCTAAACGATTCAACTCTAAAGTAACTGCGATCCAGGAACTTCGTGATACGGATAATATGAGGGTTGAGGAATTAGTTGGTTTTTTACAAACCTACGAGTTATCTTTTAAAGCTCCAAAAGGAAAATAAATTTCTCTTAAAACTTCTAAAAATAATTTTCAAGAAAATTCTGATGTAGATAACTCTGAAGATAATATGGCTCTTTTGACAAAAAAGTTTTATAAAATCTTCAAAAGTAAAAAGAGAGTTGATTTTCAAAAAAGTAATGATAAGAAAAGATCAAAATCTAAATCTAAAACATGAAAATCTTTGAAAGATAGTCAATGTTATAATTGCCAAGAATACAGGCATTTGGCTAACAAGTGTTATAAAAAGGACAAACCTAAGAAGAAGGGTATGTTGGCTACGTGGGATGAATCCTCTGATTTTGAAGCTTCTTCTAAATCTGAAGATTCTGAAAATGAGTCGGGCAATGAAGTGAAAGCCCTTATGACTCTAGCCAAATTCACATTTTTAGACAATGATTCAACAAGTGAAAAAAATCTGAATAGTGAATGTGAAAATGAAGATGATCTTCAAGATGCCTATAATGCCCTATACAAGGAGAGTTGTAAAATTACGGTAAAACTGAAACTTCAAAAAGAGAAATTTTCTAAACTCAAAAAAAATTATAAATCTCTTATTTTAGAAAAGTCCCATATTTCAGACTGTTTTGAAAAGAAAAAATGCGATTTGGATTTTAAGACTGTCCAAGTTGAAAATCTTAAATCTGAAAATGACCAATTAAAACATGAAGTCTTATCTCTCTTGAGTTTAAAGGAAACTTGGAAATATGTCCAAGGTGATTTTAAATTAGAAAAACTCTTATTAGGATCGAGAAAATGTGGTGATTGGTCCGGTTTGGTTTATGATAAAAATGTTTCTCCTAAGCTGAAAAATACACCTCTTAAGTTTGTAAAAGGAGAAACTTTAAACTCAAAAGGAAAAGGACAAGTTTTTTTTAAAGACACTAAATCTGTTCAAAATCCTAAAAGAAATTATTTCAACTATAGAAAACATAACCAAAATCCTTTAGCTAAAAAGATATTTGATTTACTTAAGGAGTTTCTAAAGTCTAACTCAATAGGTCCTACTTATAATTCTTACAATCGAAAGAAGACCAACTATCCACCTAAACCCAAAATGGTTATGAAATGGATTCCAAAAGTCACTTGCTTGGTTGCCCACACTGCTTTCAAAGCAACAAGCTATTCAAAGTGGTACCTAAATAGTGGATGCTCCAGGCATATGAAAGGCGACAAGGCTTTATTCACCGATCTAAAAGATATGACTGATGGTTCAGTCACATTTGGTGATGGCAGTAACTGTAAAATTATGGGCCAAGGTACGGTTTAACTCTATAACCTTCCATTATTTAAGAATATCTTATATGTTGAGGCTCTAAAACATAATTTTCTAAGCATATCTCAAATATGTGATAATAACCATAGTGTTCGGTTTTCTAATCAAAGCTGTGAGATTCTAAACAATAAAGATTCTGTAATACTAACTAGATGTATAATGTTTGAAAACTGCTATATTGTTAGTAAATCCAGCTCATCTAATCAAACATGTTACATGGTCCATACAGACGAGACTGAATTATGGCACAAACGTCTTGGACATGTACACTACCAAAACTTATTTAGATTGAGCAAAAAAGAACTTATAAGAGGTCTACCCAAACTTTAAAAATTAAATAAGATATGTGGTGAATGCCAGATTGGCAAACAAACTAGGAACTCACACAAAAAGGTGAATTCCAATACCACATCAAGACAACTCGAACTTCTCCACATGGATCTAATAGGACCTACCAGAACAGAGAGTCGAGGTGGCAAAAGGTATATCTTGGTAATATATAGTAGATGACTTTACCAGATATACATGGGTAGTCTTCTTAAGGGATAAATCTGAAACCCTTAAAGAAGTAAGAAAAGTTCTCAAAAGGATTCAAATTGAAAAAGGTTCTCAAATTAGTAAGATTCGTAGTGATCATGGATCTGAGTTTGAGAGTAACAGTTTTGAGAAGTTCTGTAGCGATCAAGGAATATTACATGAACTCTCAATACCCAAAACTCCATAACAAAATGGAATAGTGGAATGGAAAAATAGAGTGCTACAAGAAATGGCTAATGTCATGTTGAATAGCATAAAACTCTCTAAGAATCTTTGGGTTGGAGCAGTCAATACAGCTTGCTATATTATTAACCGAGTTTACACTAGTAAAGGTAATAATAAAATAGCTTACGAAATGTGGTTCGACAAAAAGCCTACTATCAAATATTTTCGAGTTTTTAGCAGCAAGTGCTATATTTTACGAGATCATGAAAATCTGGAAAAATTTAATACGAAAAGTGATGAAGGGATCTTTCTAGGGTATTCTTTAAATAGTCGTGCTTATGGAGTTCTGAACAAAAGGACCAGTGTGATTCAAGAGTCTATCAATGTGGTCATTGATGATCACTTAAACACACCAGTCTCAAGTTTAGATAATGATGAAGTTCTTGTAGTTGATAAACCTGATACTTCATCTAATCAGACTGATTTTAAACTAAAGACTGTTAAAGATCATCCAACTACTCAAATTCTTGAAAACCCTCTCACTGGTGTTCGTACTCGTAGACAACTTGAGGATATATGTAATTACATTTGTTTTACATCTTAGATAGAACCATCTAGCGTAAAAGAAGCCCTTGCTAATGAAAACTGGATTGTTGTAATGCAAGAAGAACTTAACCAATTTGTAAGAAATGATGTTTGGTATCTCGTACCTAGACCCAAAGATAAACACATCATTGGAACAAAATGGATTTTTAAAAATAAGTCTGTCGAGCTTGAAAATATAATTAGGAACAAGGCTAAGCTAGTGGTACAAGGTTACACTCAAATTGAAGGTATTGATTTTGATGAAACTTTTGCACCAGTAGCATGTCTTAAATCAATTAGATTGTTTATATCCATTGCATATTTTAGAAAGATTAAGATTTATCAAATGGATGTGAAAAGTGCTTTCTTAAATGGTGATTTACATGAGGAAGTCTATGTTGAACAACCGATAGATTTTGAAGATCCCAAAAATGTTGATCATGTATATTGCCTTAAAAAGGTACTTTATGGATTAAAACAAGCTCCTAGGGCATGGTATGAGAAACTAACAAAGTTTTTGTTAAGCCATAATTTTCAAATGGGATCTGTTGATAAAACTCTGTTTATTAAAAAAAATAATGATCATATTTTAATGGTACAGATTTATGTTGATGATATCATTTATAGATCTACTTGTACTAACATGACTACTGAGTTTACAGATTTGATGAAGTCATAGTTTAAAATAAGCATGGTTGGGGAAATGAATTATTTCTTAGGGCTGCAAGTAAAGCAACAACCTGATGGAATATTCATTTCTCAATCTAAATATGCCTTAAATTTAATTAAGAGATTTGGATTTGAGAATGGTTAGAACTTCGATACTCCTATGAGTACTACCTTGAAACTCTCAAAAGATTCTGCAGGTAAAAATGTTGATCCGAAATTATATCGGAGCATGATTGATAGTTTATTATATTTAACTGCTAGTAGACCTGATATTGCACATAATGTTGATATTTGTGCTAGATATCAGTCTGATCCTAAAGAATCGCACTTAATCATTGTCAAGCGGATTATTCGATATGTCGCAAGCACTGTGAATCTCGATCTTTGGTATCCACATGACACTAGTGTTTAATTAGCCGGGTACTCAGATCCTGATTGGGCTGGTAATCTGGATGATAGAAAATCAACTAGTGGTGGTTGCTTTTATATCGAAAACTATTTAGTTTCTTGGTTTAACATGAAACAAAGCTCTATATCACTTTCAACAGCTGAAGCTGAATACATCGCAGCTAGTATTGCGTGTACGAAGCTTGTTTGGATGAATCGAATGTTAAGTAATTATGGTATTAAATAGGATTCTATGCTATTATATTGTGATAATTCCAGTGCCATAAATATTTCAAAAAATTCTATTCAGCATTCTCGTACTAAGCACATTGACATTAGATTTCATTATATCCGTGAATTAGTAGAAGAAAAGGTTATATCTTTAGAATATATACCTACCGAGAATCAACGTGCTGATATTTTCACTAAACCTCTCAATAAAAGCAGGTTTAACCAAATGAAATTTGATCTTAGCATGTGCATTTTAAGATGATATTTTATACATTTTTGTATCATATTGTATATGCTTGTTAGGTTAGATTTCAATATTTGCAAATATGCAGAAAAATCTTGAAATTTGTAAATGGAATTGCTTATTTTGGCTGGTACTCGACCGATCGTGAATATACATGACCAGTCGTGGTACAACCGGTCGTGTACATCTACGACCAGTCGTGAATCTTGTGAATGCCTTTTATTTGAGGAAAAACCATCATCTTCCTCATTTCTATTTCACGCTCCAATGGGCCGAACCTCGACTAGTCGAAGCCAACTTCCAAAATCTTCATGGTTAGTGCTCCATTTACATTTTTCTTATAGTTTTGTGTTTAGATTACTTTCATTTCTCTTTTAAAGTTATCTATTTCAAATTTCATTGTGATTTGGGGTTTTTCTTTTGAAAAATATGATTTGAGAAAACCCACTTCTTAATCGTTTGCAACTCTTTGTTTCTTTGAAATCCTTATTGCAAATGGCTTCTAGGGGAAGAAAAATAACTTCTCGTGGGCCATCTTCTTCCAGATCAGCCACTATCTCTAAGCGTCATCTTAGGGCTCCCGAGGATGATCCATCCTTTGTTCGGGACATCCGATTGCGTAATGTTATTTTTGAACATCCTGTTGATATTAATCATACTGCTCCTTTTGATATCCTTCCTATGCTCCAAGATGTAGGTTGGGATAACATATTGCATTGGGGTGGGCTAGCATACCGGTCCATTGCCTAATCCATGTTTTCTTACATATGTGATGTTTTATTGGAAAATTTAATGTTTAAAATTACCACAAGAGAAGGACCATTTGACGTTGATCGTCACTTAATTTCAGCTCTTATGGAAATTCCTGTGAATGATGAGGGAGTTTCCATTCATGCACTATCTGAAAAACCCTCACAGGCTGAAAAACGTATGCTAAGGATTTATGCAATCTGGATGTTCAATGAACGCATAAAGGAAATGCGCTCCCCTCAAGATTTTTGTTACCCAAATATAGAGTTCTTTATAGGATCTTTGTGTCTAATTTGTATCCTCGATCGGGTAATAAAATTGAGTTAATGGCATTCATGGTTCGTGTTCTTCATAATATTGCCAGAAGTGCTAATATTTTCTTACCATCCTTGATTTGTTACTCTATCATTCAGTTTCGACTCCATCCTGATCATAGTGATATCCCTTTTGGTTATTTGATGACTGTATTAGTTTCACATATGTTAGTCGATATGCCGATTGGTGAAGCCCCTATCCATCATCTGATATTTAACAATTCTAATATCAATAAGATGAAGATGGAATTTCTTCCTGGCCAAAGAGATGGTGGTGCGGCTGAAGCTAAACATGAGGAAGAAGCTGGTGATCTTCCTCTTGATGATATTAATGTGGATGATATTTTTGAAGAAATTGAATCTGACTCTGCAAATAATCCAGATTATGAGCCTTCTGTCTTTGATGCTTGACTGAGTGCATTAGAGGAGAAAGTCGAGAATATAAATGTTAAGATGGAAAACATGTCTGTTTCCCATGATTTACAATTCAAGTATATGCGCAAGTATCTGAGGCGCTTGAATAAGGGCATGCATAAACTTAATCCTTCCATACCTACCCCTTCATCTGGTTCAGATTAGTTCATTTTCTATTTGCTAGTCTATAATAACTATATTTCTACTATGGTCACTTGACTGGATTTGCTACTTTACCTATTGTTGATTTAGCTCAGTTCATACATTATATATGTTGCTTATGCTATGCTCTCAATTCTTATCTGCTATCCTCTTCTTTATCTCCTTGATTTTTACTCCTTACCAACCTGTTTTGCACTTCCTTTGTCATATTGTGACAAAAAGGGAGAGTATAGATATCTGATTTTTAATGCTGGATTGGTGCAATAAGGAGGATGCCATATTTTTGAGATATATGTTACTCAGGGGAAGTATGTGCAGACATAGATTGTATAAGCATAAGTATATGAGTATGGATTGTATGTTGGTTGAATATTGTTTTGCAGGTACATGAATGTGTGCTAGTTAATAACAACTGGTGCATGATTCTTTAATCAGATATTCGGTGTTATGTATCATATCTTAGATATATGTTTTGTCACTAATTTGACAAAAGGGGGAGATTATAAATGCTATAGTGTATAGCCCTTGTTATTGTCAAATTTGTGGTGACAAAGACATTGCTTTGAAGCTTGTATATGTGATGAACAAAAGAATTTAAGAAGCATTCAAGTTCAAGAAGCCTACAAGATAATCTCAGAAGTGTTCAAGTTCAAGAATCTTTCAAGATCAATATCTCGGGCTTAATTATACTCAAAGGTCACTTATCTTCAAGTTTCAGTGTCCTTGCTTCATTATTGAGGTATGACTAACCTTAGCTTGACCTTTAGAGTAGGACATTTTGGATATATAATCCATATATGTTTTATAAGTAAATTTGGTCCATTCTAAGACTAGTCCTGGACCTTGTTCGACTAGTCCTAGCACTGGTTCGACCAGTCCAAGAAATTCCATGACCAGTTCTAAGTTGTTGAAGATTTTTGAAATTTTTTGGTTACTTTACGACCAGTCCTGGAGACTGTTCGACCAGTCGTAGGAACAGTGTCGACTAGTTCTTCGACCAGTCGTAGACCTTCGACTCAAAGTCCAACGTTGAAAATCTTATGTCTACAACCAGTCGTGTGCATCCTACGACCGGTCGAAGGTGACCTACGACCAGTCGTGCAACTGTAAAATCTTATCGCGCCTGAAAATTTAAATTTTTGTTGATTCTTTAACCAATCGTAGAGATCCTAAGACCAGTCGAAGACGTGTTTTACTCAACTATAAATAGATCACGAATCTCAGAATAAATATAGAATTCAAGCTAATTAATTCGGCCTAATAAAATTATGCTCCATTCTAAGCTAAGTGTGCATATTTAATATTCTCTTTCATTAGCTTTATTAATTGATTTTGTTTCTTGTATTCCAATCTAATCTGAAAAGAGGAATTTTTGTTTCCTTTTCTTTGGAATCAAAATCAATTAAAGCTAGCCCATTTTGATTTAATTTAAAATCAATTAGAACTAGAACCATCGTAATGTGAGTTTGAACATTGAACTTAGACATTCAATCATCTACTCTGACTTGGTTCTTCTGGTCTACTACAACGAAGGAGATATTCAGGTATTTTACATTTAATTATAAATTTCTTTTTATTTTTAATTTTGTTTGGAATTTTCTAAAAAAATCTTATTGTATTGGTTATCTAAGGAGAGCCAGGAAAACTCAGAAGTTGAGTTTTTTTAATTGTGTAAGCCCACATAGAAAGACACAATTGTAAGGTTTTGGGTGAACCTGTAAAAACTAAATTTGATAGTGAATGCTAATATCCCCTGTGTGAGGATATTAGGAGCGGAGTATCATTCTGTGTGGCTGTTGTTTAATAGTTGGTGAACACACAGGTAAACCACTATAATCCCTTGTGTTTCGTGGTTAAATGGTTTATATTTTATATCTTTTATTATTCATTTGTGGGATGTATATGTGGATGTGAATGCTGTAATCATTTATTTCAAGCATTGTGGGAATGTTGTAATAATTTAGCAATTATTTCTTGCGATTCCTTTATTAGCATTTTTATTTATTCTAGTAAGGTTGCCCTATCATTTCTATGGTGCATGGTTGTCCTTAGAACAATATATTATTGATTGCAGTTTATTCTTCAGTGCAGTTTGTATTTTATTTTCTTTTCCTCTTCGATTTAAGATTTGATACAAAGACCTTTCTAGAAATAAGGTTGTCCTACCATAAACTCTGATTTTTGGTATAAAGTTATCCTTAGAATAACATTTGTATCAACCTCTCAAGATCTGAATTTTGAGGTTTCTTTACATTCTTACATTGAAATTTGTTTACTTTAATTGTTAGCTATCATATTTGTTTAATTTTTGTTGTTACAAGTTTTATTTGGCATCGTCCTATTCACCCTCCCCCCTCTAGGACATATAGCTAGGCCCTTTCACCATCGTATATGGTTAACTAGGATTGACGACCCTAGATGGATCCTTTATTTGGGTAAATGATTTAAAGGGAGGTACCTTAGCACCCCAAATCTGCTGTATGAATAAGCTTAATTAAGAACACGACTAACATGACCATGCACCACATTACATGTGCCTTTATAGATGAAGGGCACGATTTGGGAGTTTGTCATGCGTGAATGATTGATGTTGTCGCTTGTGAGGGCGCTTTATGCGAGTGCATGCATCATTATTACACTCCATTCTTACATTAACCAGAGTATTTAGGAAGTGATTGTTGTATTGCTTTATCATTTCTACATGATTGAATTGATAACATGGTAACCTTTACTTTATAGAACCACTGAGTTAATCACTCACTCCCACTCTGGGACGGTGTTTTAAAACACTAATCAGACTCTGTTATAGATGCAGGTGATGAGGATGTATATGCAGCAGAGTTGGACTTCGTAAATGAGGAGGAAGAGTTCTCCTATGTTCAGCTCTCTGGCAGGTCTATGTAGACCTCGTGCTGCTTCGATGGGATTATAGGGATACATGGATTAGTCTGACATTTACATTTTGACATTTTGTATATTTTGAAACAATGCTTGTATATATATTTTACCCGGTAATATACTCATACTCTGGAGGTTTTGAAACATGTATATACTTTATATATCTATCTTAATCTTCCGCTTGCTTAATCATATTAACTCTTGAGTATGATATACTGATTTAGTATAATCCCTCTCATGTTTAATGCACTATTATGGACAACATTTAAACATCATTATCTATGTTTCATAAGTGATGCATTGGATCTCAGGAGTTGAGCTTTGCTCAGTCCTCGAAATTTAGGGTGTTATAGGTTGGTATAAGAGCATGATTTGAATTAAACTGGACCTGGTTATGGTAACATGATGCATTCTGATACACTTTGACCTAGGAAGGGGGCGATAGAATTTAGAAATGATCTTAGAATCCCAAGTCTTACCGACGAGTGAAACAAATGTGGTAAGATAGTTTCCAGCAAATACCTGAGGGACTTGGATCACATGCAGTAATACAAATCACCTCTAGGCCGTCGATCGATGGGTTTGGATGACATTTTGGTGAATTCCACACTTGAAATAATCCAAAAAGCCTGAATACGCACTTGTTGGACCAATAAAATACATAACACAGGCATGGGGGCCCAAATCACATTTTTCGGTGGGGCCTAAGGGGTCCCCCACACTTGTACGACACCCCAGGAGGGGGTGGCCATTGCCCCAGGGCGTAGCCACCACCGGCGACCCCAGGGGACATGGTGGCACTGCCCGGATGGCAGTGCACCGCCAACCTCCCCAGTAGACTGCGGTGCCACCGGGGCGACAACAGTGCTCCGCCCACTGCCTAGCCATGTGGGCCCTGGTTCACATGTGGGATCACCCCACCACCCCTCTAAATCCCTTTTTGGGTTGTTTAAACCCATTTGACACCCCCTCTAACTCTATTTTCACTTCAAGCTCTCCCTTTCTCTCTCAAATCCTCACTTCCATACATACAAACCTCTCAGATCTTTAATATTTTACACCCCTCCACCATTATTCCTCTAAACCCATCTCTTACTTCTCTTAATCTTCCCATTTCATACCCATTTGAGCACAAAACCCACCTCTTTGTGCCTCATAACCTTCAAATCCTCCAATCCATATCATTTTTTAAGCCTTTCCCCTTCCATGGCTCTCTTTGAGCTAGTCACTACTATTTCTCCGTCTCGATGCTACTTTCCCTTATGGGAAAGAGAAGAGTGACCTAGGATGAAGCTGGGCCCAACCCATTCAAGGAAGAATACGAGCGTCGAGGCTAACGCAAGTGTCGAGCAAGAGAGAAGATCAAAAAGGGATCTCGACCCTCGGATCCCCATCAAAAGATCCCTACAACCGGGCACCGAACTTGGTAAGTTCCGTAACCACAAGGTTGTATTTGGGGCTCATGTTGATGAAAAGCTTTACGAGTTGTATCCAGTAATTGACATGCTCTTGGAAAATGGATGGGGTCCCATGTTTGAGGGAAATACTCATGCTGGTGAAGGCACCGTACGAGCCTTCTATGCTCATATACAGAACCCACTATTGGAGCCTCTTCAGTTTACTATCCCTTTGGAGAGGTAAGAAGCCATAGTCAATGTGGATGTTATAGCTGGTATCATGGGAGTTGAACGTGGACTTGTACATGCTAGCGAGAAAAACCTTACTAGTGAATGAGAAAGAAATTGCTGCACACATTTCCTTTGCCACTAACTTGAACGGTGGAGGCAAGGAAATAACCTTGGATCAACCAAATTGATAAATGATTTCCATCTGCTCCACCGCATATGTACGTATAACGTATATCCCAGGTGGAGTAACCATACAGAATGTACTCGATTCATGGTGGATTTCTTGTATACAGCTGGTCAAGGAGACAAGTTATGCTTACCTACTCTCATCTTGTCTCATATTATCAGTACTGTATGATCAATGCGGGGAGATGCCTCACTTCCTTTCGGTCGACTTATTTGTAAGATAGCTCAAAATTTTAGCTTTAGACTCCACTTGGATAATGTTGCGCCGATCCATATCATTAGTGACACGACACTCAACAACATAGGCATAGGCCCTAGACAATGACAAGCAAGGCTGGATGAGTTCGAGGATGAAATAGAAGAAGTGAGTGGAGAGGAAGAAGGTAGTGAGGATGAGGAAAGTAATGATGAGGTAGGCAATGAAGAGGAAAGTAGTGAGGAAGAAGAACAGGAAGAAGAGGAGTCCCAAGATTTAGATGAGGGACTGCCTGCCACGCAAGAAGACCGCAATGATCAGGCCGCCTTAGAAGCCCATATGGCTAAGATAGAAGAAAACCATTCAGAATTGAAGCAAAAGCTTAAAGAGAATCAGGCTTATCTGAAACAGAAGTTTAGGAAGATGTATTGTACCTTGAAGACCCTCCTGTGCTGTATGTAGGATAAGGGTGCTCCTTCACCTTCGCAAGAGTCAGAGGACTAGGCATATGCGACAGTTGTCTTCTGTTTGTTTTTTCCTATTTCTTTTTTTTTATTATGTAATAGCCTTAGTTGGATTGGTTTGGTGTTAGGAAAGTCAGTGTTCAAACTTTTGTTAAACTTAGCTCTCATGCATTCTCGGTCATGATTCATGTAATGCTACATCTTATGTATCGTGACAATTTTAGTAATATGAAGCTCATTTGATTTTAAATGTGTAGAATGTTTGGGAAAGTGAGTGATTATTTTAAATCTTACACATGTTGCACCCTATGTTGTATATAGGGAATACCTCCTAAAAATACTTAGAATATAGCATGTCTCGCACTTGGCAGATCGATTGACGGGGCACCTCCCCTGAACGATAGCCAGACGGACCCTATCTTGAGCCCAACTTTTGAGACAATGTCGGATTCACAGCCAGCCACTGGCCCCACCAATGGGCCAACACTTAGTGCACCACCGATTCCAGAACAAAACCGTGTGTCTACATTGAAGCCACACATGCCTTAGGCGGCTTCTCCCCTGATAGATTGGAGTAGATGATACTCCTAATGCAGTAACAGTAGCAAGTTTGGGCAACTATTGTGGGGACCATTGCCCAAAACATGAACATGGTCCAACCTGTACCACCAGTGCAGCCCACTAAAACTATGAATACGAGTAGTTTATTTGAGCGCTTTCAACGCTTCCGTCCTCCTACTTTCGCAGGAACTCACTGATCCGAGGAGGCTGAGTATTGGTTAGACCGTATTTCCAAGATGTTAAAGCCAACGCTCTGTACTGAGGCAAGGTAAGTAGAGTTAGTCACTTATATGTTCGAGAAGGAGGCTAGTCTTTGGTGGGACAACATCGTACGGACCACCCCCGTAGGATACGTGTGGACGAGGGATGCCTTTGAAACTCACTTCCATGGAAAATACTTCACCCTCACTTATCATAATGAAAAGAAGGGTAAATTTCTCCGCCTCTGTCAGGGAGGAATGACAGTGGCTGAATACAAGAATCGATTCATGGAGCTAACCAGATATGCTCCACTGATCCTAGCAGATGAGCCGATGAGGATGTGGTGATTTTCAAAGGGGCTGCGGCCTGATATTTACATGAAGATGTGTTCCACTAGCATTCCCAACTATGCTGAGCTAGTGAACATGTCCTTGCGAGCTGAGCAAGATGGAGATAGATTGTCCTGGACACATATGCCCATGGGCCCAAGGCCTCGACCTGATTTGCCAAACCGAACATTTCTTGGCAAAAAGCCACGTGTAGATTCGCCTCCTAGGCTTTTGACTCCAACGAACCTTTTGAGGCGATCGAATACTTGGTGCACCTAGTGTAAGAAGATGGGTCATATGGATACTTATTGTTTTACCAAGATGAGGGACAATGGCTTTATGCCACCTCAGAAGATTAATCACTAGCTACCACAGGCTATTTCAGCTCCACCGCTGCGATCTGTGCCACCAGCATAGCCATCTTATAGACCACCTATACCCCGAAATAGGCGACCTCAACGACCTATGGCAGCGCAACCTAATTGTTCTCAACAAGCGCGTGTACATGCACTTACAGCTGAAGTATATGAATCAGCAACTACAGTGTCTTTATCCTTTAAAGTCACTACCCACAAAGGTACACCTATATTTCTATTGGTGGACATCGGGTCCACTATTTCGATAATATCGTACTCAACTGTCAAGAGCTTAGGGTTGGGCACTATCCCTATGGTTGGGGTGAGAGTCCTTACCACAATAGGGACTTTCTCCGGTGCTACTAAGCTTTGTAAAGGTTACCAGATAGACTTAAGAAGTAGAATGGTATGCATTGACCTGTTCGTCACCCCGCTGTATCATTACAACATCATCCTCGGCATGGATTGACTCACCGAAATGAAGGCAGAGATCGACTGCGATACCGAATTAGTGACAGCCCATGGACCTGAGGGCACGACCTTTACTTTCCCAGTTTAGGTCAGTTGGCCCCAGCGCATAAGTTGTTACGCTTCCTTATTGGAAAATGTTGATGGTCCGACACTTGGGGACACGCGTGTAGTCTAAGATTTCATGGACATGTTCAGAACGATACTTAGACTACCTCCTCGGTGGGAGATCGACTTTATTATCGACCTTGTGCCTGGTGTGACGCCCATTTTCTTGCCAACATACTGCATGCCTCCATGTGAAATGGAGGAATTGTATCTCCCTAGGGAGCACCTGTATTGTTTGTAAAGAAGAAAGACAAGTCGCTACAGTTGTGTATTGATTATCGTAGGATGAACCACGTCACGGTCAAGAACAAGTATCCTTTGCCCAGGATAGATGACTTGCATGACCAGTTGAAAGTGGCACAATATTTCTTTAAGATCGACCTGCAGCTCGGGTATCATCAGTTGCAAGTCAGGGATGAAGACGTGTAGAAATAGCATTCAGAACCAGTTTTTGGCACTATGAATTCCTTGTGATGTCGTTCGGACTTACGAATGCACCAGTCATGTTCATGGACCTCATGAACCGGGCGTTCTGGCCATATCTGTACCGATTCATCATCATGCTTATAGATGACATTTTGATATACTCTAAGAGTCAGAAAGATCATGAAGAACATCTGCGAGCAGTCTTCGATACTCTCGGGAAGAATCAGTTGTTTGAACAATATCGAAAATGTGACTTTTGGAAAGAAGAAGTCAAGTTTCTGGGACACGTGGTGTCCAAAAAGGAAATTGCTGTAGACCCAGCCAAGGTAACCGCTGTTCCGGATTGGGAGTAGCCCGGTTCGATTATAGAAGTGAGGAGTTTTCTTGGACTTGCTGGCTATTATCGCCAATTTATTAAAGATTTTTTCCAAGATAGCCCGACCATTATCGCAACTCACTCGAAAGGATCTTAAGTTTGCTTGGAACGAGAAGGCATAATTAGCCTTTCAAGAATTAAAGGATAAGTTGACGTCCGCACCCGTATTAGTATTGCCAGATTAAGGGGTCAAATATACTATATACACCGATGCGTCTCGTGTTTGTTTCGAACAAGAAATAAAAGCATTCAATTTGGAGAATTTATTCAATGATGTCCGCACCCGTGTTAGTATTGCCAGTCATCTTTCCTTGAAATATGGAGTATCCTTCGGGTCATTCTTCTTTGAAATATTAAGAAGTCCATTGAAGTGTGGCCAGAACCCAAAGAAATTAGGCCGATCACATTAGACAGACCTAAAATGTCCCCCAAAATGTAAGATCATGGGGTTGCCACCATCCATTCGGATCGAAACTTTATGTGCAACTTTAGAACCACAAATTAACCGTACATGTCAAGTTTTAGCTCCTAAATCCTTGTAAAAATAGCCAAACTGACAAATCAGCCCCATACGATCATGATTTGGGGCCCGCCTATAATCTAGATGCGCTTTAGATTTGGTCCCAACATGTTAAATAAGCTGACAAAGAAGATGGACAGAGCAGATTTCACACAAACATCATGCTGGAGCTACATTACATCGTATGTGCATGGTGTACAAATGCACAAGCCGTGCATGGGATTTTCCAAATCAAATACTAAAAATGTACAACGTCTTTAGAGTTCCTTTACAATTTTCTCAGTGTGGCCCACTCCACATTCAAATCGTCGATCCGTACCATCCATTGTGTACAGAAGGGAGATTTAACCCTTGGCAATGTGGCAATCTGAAACCATGTAGGCTGATGTAGAATCATGACCATTGAACATGAAATGGACGGCGGAGTAGATAGGCTAGTGGGCTATGCTGATTTTCCTCCAAAAGCGCTCTATTCTTGATG
Organism: Magnolia kwangsiensis; assembly: GCA_037074715.1. NCBI lineage: Eukaryota > Viridiplantae > Streptophyta > Magnoliopsida > Magnoliales > Magnoliaceae > Magnolia > Magnolia kwangsiensis. The sequence continues at coordinate 60,431,024 of CM073579.1, forward strand.
ATTTTTTGCCCTGAGACCGATGAACGGAGTGGATTTTCCAAATAACTCCATTAAACGGGCCACCGAACATCAAAGAGTCGATGTATGTCGACTCTGTTTAAAACAGAGCTTTTGTTCCTTCGTAGTGGGCCACCATCACACTGCTAAAGGCAGATCCGAGCCATCTGTTAGGTAGATGGAAAAAAACCCATTAAAACCATGTTGAGTTTTCATGGTTGTTTTCTTCCTCATGACCGCTACGATGATCAAAAGAAGACCGTTCGACAGCTTTCGTGGCTTAATTATCTAGGTGGGCCACATCAACAGACGATCAAAGCTCATCATTCATGGTCAAAATTCCAAGAGGAAGGTAGTAGACAGTGTAGATTTCTCAAAAGGATGCTATATTAGGCCCCACTAGTAGCATAATTGAAAGAAAACAACTTCTTTCTCTATTTGTGCATGGCCGCAAGTCTAGCCGGTTGCGCGGTCCCGCACAGGGAATCGTTGGTTGCGCAGTCCCGCACAAGGGAAAGCGTCCCTCGGACAACATTTCTGGGGCGTGTGAACCATGGGAAAACTTTCATTCTCGTTGCGCGGTCCTGCGCAAAGAGTTTTCTCCAAACTCCCTCGAAAAGTGTCATAAAGGCCATCCTTACATCAGTTGCGCGTCCATGCGCAAGAAACTTTAGTTGCACGGCTGGGCACAAGTAACTTCAATTGTGCGGGTTGGTGCAAAGACTCTCTTTTACCTTGCTTCTCTCTTATTTCTTTGGCTCCCCAACTGATCTAATCCAATCTAACCCTTCAAATGGAGTAATCCAATCCAATTTAACCCTTCAAATGGAGTAGGAGTGGGGTATTTATAGGCCTCACCACTTATCTCTTCATATATGGACATCGTCTTTTCTTAAACCATGGTGTCCATCAAGCTCCCTCTTAATTGGTGGTGTACAACCTCTTTCCCTTAAAATGATACATGTGCACCCTTTTTTACCAAAACTACCATTTTTAATGTCTTTTACTGAAATACATAAACTACCCCTGGACATGACTTTTACCAAAATACCCCCGGACATGGATTTTTACCAAAATACCTAAACTATCCCTGAACATGAATTTTACCAAAATACCCAAAATACCCCTGGAGCTGGAAGTTTACCAAAATACCTAAAATACCCCTAGAGCTAAAATTTTACCAAAATCCCTTGAAAAGATTCATACCATAGAATTCTCTGACAACTTCAATGGAATATTTTTTATGCCTCAACAGATGCCCCCTCAATCCTTCTTTGATTGATTCCTGAAATTAAATGGAGGATCGATTTTCCTCTGCCTAAAGAACTTGAATGAACTGCAACTGAAGGATGACTCAGTGATGATGCTCGCATGGAAGACTGGATGATCATACTTTATTAGAAGATCGAATGATCGCATTCAAATGGAAGACCAGGATGCTTGTGTTCGATGATCGTGCTCGATCGAAAGACTTGAATGATTTCATTTAAATGGAAGACTTGAATGCCCCCTGCTAACAATGTAGAGCGGATGCTTCACTAGAGAATATGAAATTCTCTTTTCATCAAAACTTGCCACTGTAACAGCTATGACGACTTTGTCTTTGAGCAACTTGATTAGAAAACTTTCTTTCAACACTACTGCCGTAGCAACTTTTTGATTGTTTCCTTTATTTATGATTTTCATAACCCAAGCTTTTGAATAATGGTCTTTCCTACTAAATTAATTGGAATTAGTATCTCAAGACATTATAATTTATAATCTAACTTTATCAAGTATTTATAATTTTAAAATAAATTGAAAGCTTCTTTTCTTCTTAGGCTGATCGTGATATTCGCTTTGTCATCGTGCTCCGTATTGTATTCTTTGCTCATTATGCCGCACTCCTTGTGATATCATTTCCAGCTTTAAAGGTTCATCCACTGAGTCTTCTTTTTTGTTGAGTCTTTTCTAGTTTGTGCTCCTTGGCATAAACTTTTCCTTGGATCTTTGTGATAATGATTCTGTTTGTTTTTGTCTCCATCGGATCTAGTACTTGGAGTCTTGTGACATAATTCTGGACATATGAATTTCTCCACCGTGCATAAGAGATTATCAGAAAGACTAAGGCATAGATAATTTTGAAGACATAGATCCTGCCTCCTTTCCCAGTTAATGTTGCATAAAGATTTCTTTAGAAGATAGTATTTCCAAAATAAATCTTGCTAATATCCCTGCAGGATGGATACTCTTTGCTGATTTGAACTTGATTCAAGAGAAATGCATTTTTTGCATCTTGTCTACTTAATATTTAAAATGTTCATCAGGCAGTTACATATTTGAGCATATATAAAGTGAAATATGTATTTGCTGCATTTTGAATGTTATACATAGTTTAATATGATATTCACCAAAGAACTAATTATAAAACATCAACATTTTATGCTTGTTAGTGTGGGATTTCCTATATGATGTTTTTTTTAAAAAAAATTGGCCGTGCTAAGTTTCAATTCAGTTAGTTACACATAGTTTAAGCTCATGAGTAGTGGAACCAGGTCTCACGTGATGGTCTCTGTAACTCTTAGGAGTTCCCTGGACTTCTCACTACCTAGGAAGTTCACAAACCGTGATCCATTAGAGGGGCCCAGTGAAGCTACCGGGGCTTTGAACTCGATTGAAATTACGTACAGGGTTAGCCACAGTTACTCTCTAGAGTTTACGGGGTGCACAAGGCGACCTTTGGGGTACCAAATCTAGGGCCATCAGTCCGTCTATGAGTAGGTTTAAGCCCTTCCTCATGAGTTAGTACTAAAATCAAACCGTAGATCTGTGGGGTCTTATGCATGGTTGGCCTATTTAATGCTCATACTGCATCCCTCATTTTCTTCGTCTGTAAGGTAAAGCCCATTCACAGGAGGGCATTTTCCTCCATTCCCCATGACACTGTCAGAAAGCTATACAGACGGTGTGGGGGTTACGCGAGTGGCCATTGAGGACTTTTGGCCTTTTAGGCTTTTGGTCATTGGCTCTGTCAGCTGCCTGCATGAGTATGCGTACGATGGCCTTCACGGTATTTTTAGGGCCACTGGCTTCTCACCGCTACCCGAATGGCGATCTTGATAGGTCTTATGTACGATTGCCATTGGCTTGACTAGGCTGCCTTTTTTTATATGAAAAGAAACCATCGCTGTCATCAACTTTATATGTAGTTGGCTATATAGTTTATTTCACTGCTAAAAGATGGTCGATCAATAATTGATATTTTGCTGCTACTGATAATTGTTATAAGAACTTTTGTATCATGTTTAAAATAGTGTATCAGCTTGGCGATGATAGCAATTTTGATTAGTGATTGATTGGTGACAACGATAGTTACTTTTTCTTTTTCTTTTTCTCTCTTTTTTTTGTGATAATCATTGATACCTAGTGATTCTGATGGAAATATTTAGCGTCATCAATAATCATCAATGCTTGATAGCAATCATTATCATTTGACAGCGATCATCAACACTTTTCCCTTTATTGATGACTTAATATGCTTGAAAGCCTACGTTTCATTTATATACACAAAAGAAATACATTCTATTGTGAGAAATATATTTCACAGTTTTTACTCACCTGTCTTGCCCTCTTTTGATTAGGAAGTATTGCTCTGGGAATCTTCGTAATCAAAATCATGATGTTGAGACCTTTAACATATATAATGATGCCGCATCATCTCATACTTTTTTGCCCAAGCTTAGCTTTGGCCCCGGTCTCGAACTAATCAAGCCTGTGTATCCTTATTTCTTCTTTTATGTTGCACTCCTCAACAATTTCACCTTTATCAACTGTTTGCTATAACTTGTTCTTCAAGCTAAAAGAATTTTTCGTTCGATGTTCAGCATATGTAACGCCCTGAAATTAGGGGGTTGAGCATAACTCAGCTCCCGAGTTCCAAAACATCACTTATGCAACATAATGGATGATGCTTGTATGTTGTCTGTGTTAGTACATAAAACACGAAATAAATCAAGCTAAATCAGCAGACATAACTCAGGGATATTGAGGAAATGCAAACGAAAAACTTAAATACATATATAATTCAAAAATAATCCCTAAAATATGCATGCTCTGCCCAGGGCAATATATACAACTGTCTCAAAATACATGGATCAACTATGCAAAATCGTCATATAGATATCCCAAAAATCTCTGCTAATCAGGACAGGGCTCACATGAACCCGCCTGAGAACTGCATAAATGAGAACGCCTCCTCATCCTCATCAAAGTCTGGCTCTGCCTCACCAGTATCGCCGTCACCTGCAACTACATCAGAGTCTGGTTGGTGTTTAAGCACTGTCCCAGAACATGGGAGTGAGTGATCAACTCAGTGGTACTATATCGCAAAAGTTAACATGTTGTCAATCCAATCAAGCAGTACAATCAAACATGTCCTAGATACTAATTCCATAAGTAATCTATTTTAGCGAAGGCTAAAACACATTAAATTTCTAAAGGATTTGATTCTAAATGATTTCTGCTAAAGGTGGTACTCGGGTCTAAGTACGGATTTTTCTAGGTCGTTACAGCATAAAGAGTACATCATCTTCTTCAAGTGAATACATCCACAATCTCGGGCTGTGCAAATTCTTTCTTCATTTTCTTAGCCATATATGTAGTCATATTTCTCATATCAAATATTCCTTGCCCATCCACTTTTCTCTTTTTTTTTCTTCAATTGTATCTCCTAAATTTCTCTTGAGATTCGAAGTCAATTGAAAATTCGCGCTTTTATCCATTCACATAAGGGAGAGTATATGACTTTGTCTATCGCAATTCTTTTGCTCCACTACTTGTCAGCGACAATCGTCAATGCTTAATAACAATCCTTAATGCTTGCTTTTGCCCCAACTTTGACCTTTAACATTGTGCTAACGATCTTCGAAATTAAAATTGTAGTTTATCTTCAAGGATAACATATTTTGTATGCTTTTTTCTGTCCCCTGAATAATTGTGTCATGAATCTTTTGAGTCAAAAATTCGTGAAGCTTCTTGATCAAAACGTAGCGATTCTTTTTGGTATTCAGAAATGATATATTTTGCTGAACTGGCGAATATATTGATGAAAATTTTCCCCCATGATGGACATACTTATCTTGCTTTCTTCTTGCTCAATCTTCTTTTCTTCTTTGCTTTATTTCCTTTAATATTTAAGCCATGACAATTCAATTTTCTCCACCACTAATAATCATAAAGAGTTTATCGTCTTCTTCCAATGTATATTCCAGTAATCCTTGAATTGTCCGAAACCTTTCTTTACTTTCTTATTTTGTAAAATTACCAATATTCTCTTTAACAGAATTTTAACTATTTACCTTTGACAATTCTTTATTTTTCTCTCTTTAGCAGTGTCTGTTGCTACTCTTTTAAGATTTTCAAGTCACTAATTCATATGAGAGTTAACTGGCTTCACTTTGACCCTTTGCAAATTACAAATTTAACTTGCTCTTTTACTTTGGTTGTGGCGATGCCCCCAGAGTTCTCTATTGACCAATGAATCCGCTAATTCATTAATTGATCCGTCTACTTGTTGGCGAGCAACGCCTGATTAATTCAAACTAACTTCTCATCTGGAGACTTTCCTCAGGGTTTGCTGTTGTTCATAGTAATCACTAGTGAAAAACTAGGGTCTCCAGTAACATGTTCATTTGGTGAAGACTGATTAACATCTTGTTAATGAATTCTCTATTTTCTGCATGCTTCTAATGAACTAGTATCTGTAATCAGCAGGATGATATTCCTTGTAAAAGAAGATTGAACCCTTCATTTTTCCAAATATCACTACGTTTCCTTCTCTCTTTTTTAAAACCTCCATACATACGAACTCTTGATATGCATGCCACGGGCCCATCTCTCACCAAATCTCAGGCGTCGTCATCAGCTTGGTCGAATCGCCATTGTCTTTGTACGCGCGATACCCTATACCTTTCGCGCCAGTCTGTACAATCAAACATGGTTTACGCGAGTCGGTGTAAAGGTCTCAACACACTCGTTAGTTCGATGTTGCATAAGTGCATATGACATCCTATACCATTTACGTGGCCCCACACAACCGGTCATAGCTCGCGTGGACTGATGTAAACATTTGAATTCCTACTCTTTACTCATTCTTCTTTACGTATCCCTTCTTTCTAATCTTCTTTCTTCTTTCTTTCTTATCTCCAATATCCTCTTATTTCTCAAAGGCAACATATAATAGAAACTTCGTATACTTTTATGTGTTAACACATTATCATCCAGCCTTCATTGTTTCATTACGCTACTAATAAAGCAAAATCTACTTTCAACACTACTGAGCATTGTCTTTTTTTCGCAACTAATTTGATCTTCCTTGATACTTTCTAGTATATTTTTTCATTCTTTCAACATTACCTCGCTTCTTCTTCACTAACTGATCTTACCAGCCATGGTAAGATGCATTCTACCAATTTCATACAGAAGCTCTTGCTATTTTGTAGGACCGAAATGCTTACGAGCAAGAGAAAGAGCCTCAACTTCCTCGCCATGGAAGTGCTTTTGTATGATGCCCATTATTTGGTCGGCATGTGAGTACAACTTTGTATAAAAGTCAGCTAAATTTGAATTGGCTCCAGCACTCTAAATGCTTTCTATCAAGCGTCTAAAATTGTCAAATTAGCTTTGTTCTTCAGCATGCTCCTGAGAAAACGATAATTCCTTATCTACCACTGGGAATACAACCTTATCCTCAGCAATGCCGTAGAAAATTCATACTTCAGCAATGGATTGTGACCTCTCATTGAACGCTGATAAATCAGAGAAATCTCCAAAAAGTTGTAACTTCCTTGCCTCTTCAACTATATCATTCAACTCTCATGTTATAGCATTGTGCCACTACAATATTTCATCAATTAGATGTGCTACAATTGAATCACCATCTGACTCCAGATGTTTCCTTTTTCCAGTCTTAGAAGATCCACAAGTGCACTACCCTTTCTCTGTTCGATCTATTAATTGGCCATGCGTGAGATGCATCTTCAGAACTTTTAATGACCTTGGTAGTATTTTTCCTTCCATTTAGGTGAATATGACCTTGTTGAAGAAGCTTTTCACATGGGACTATCTTGCATAAGTGATTCAGCATGTCTTGATGCTCATCAAGTGAAATAGAAGCAGAAAGCCATGGAAGGAACTCCGTGCTTAGACACGTGCTGACTAACTGATGTTTGAATCGCTTCCATAAAAGAAACTAACTCTCTCCAAAAACTGTCATTGTTCTGGCATGATTTTCCTTTGATCGAAACTGGTTTGATATTTTTTGACACTTTTTGGTGGAAGTCTATGAGATGTGAAGTAAACCATTATATTAATCGGGAGAAAGATTGTTGCGGTATATCCATCATTCAAAATAGAGCGTTAGTTAATTTATTAAATAAAATTGTACTTTATTTTCAGAGATGAAAGGGAGGACGTTCCCATTGAGAGTCGTCATTTAAGTGATAAATATTCTCAGAATATTTTCTAAGTTACCATCGAATAATAAGTCCCCAGTAGAGTCACCATTTTGTTTCGAATAAGAAACAAAAGCATTCAATTTGGGGAATTTATTGAGAGAACATTGATCACATTTATTCGAGTTCATTTACATCCTCGGACTCCCTTGATTCTGAAAATAAAATACAATTAATGCAATGTAATGAAAAAAGAAAAGACAGTTAGATAGAAAATTTGGCAGCATTCTGGCGCCTGCTTCAATCATCTCCTAGTACTTAGGAGGAATGTCGATCTGATCAACCAATCTTCCAAGAAATAGGCTTGAGCAAACTTGAATCCTCTGATCTGACCATTGAGATCAGTTCTGAGCATCGTTCCAGTCATCTTTCCTTGAAATATGGAGCATCCTTCCAGTTATTCTTCTTTGAAATATTAAGAAGTCCATTGAAGTGTGGCCAGAACCCAAAGAAATTAGGCCGATCACATCAGATAGACCTAAAATGTCCCCCAAAATGTAAGATCATGGGGTTTCCACCATCCATTTAGATCAAAACTTTATGTGCAGCCTTAGAACTACAAATTAACCGTACACGTCAAGTTTCAGCTCCTAAATTCTTGTAGAAATAGCCAAACTGACAAATCAGCCCCCTAAGATCATGATTTGAGGCCCACCTATAATCTAGATGCGCTTTAGATTTGGTCCCAATGTGTTAAATAAGCTGACAAAATAGATGGACTGGGCAGATTTCCCACAAACATCATGCTGGAGCTACATGTACATCGCATGTACATGGTGTACAAATGCACAAGCTGTGCATGGGATTTTCCAAAGTCAGTCAATAGGCGTTGACCGACTTCTTCTTCTCAAATACTAAAAATGTACAGTGTCTTTAGAGTTCCTTTGTAATTTTCTTAGTGTGGCCCACTCCACATTCAAATTGTTGATCCGTACCATCCATTGTGTACAGAAGGGAGATTTAATTCTTGGTAATATGACAATATGAAACCATGTAGGCTAATGTAGAATCATGACTGTTGAACATGAAATGGACGTTGGAGTAGATAGGATAGTGGGCCACGCTGATTTTCCTCCAAAAGCACTCTATTCTTGATGATTTTTTGCCCTGAGACCGATGAATGGAGTGGATTTTCCCAAAAACTCCAATAAACGGGCCACCGAATATCACAGAGTTGACGTACATCGACTCTGTTTAAAACAAAGCTTTTGTTCCTTTGTAGTGGGCCACCATCACACCACTAAAGGCAGATCTGAACCGTCTGTTAGGTAGAGGGATAAAAACCTATCAAAACCACGTTGAGTTTTTATGGTTATGTTCTTCCTCATGACCGCTATGATGATCAAAAGAAGACCATTCAACTGCTTTCTTAGCTTGATTATATGAGTGGGCCACGTCAACAGACGATCAAAGCTCATCATATATGGTTAAAATTCCAAAAGGAAGGCAGTAGACGGTGTAGATTTCTTTAAAGGATGTTGTATTGGGCCCCACTAGTAGCACAGTCGAAAGAAAACAGCTTCCTTCTCTGTTTGTGCATGGCCGCAAGTCTGGTCAGTTGCGCGGTCCCTCGCAGGTAATCATTGGTTGCACATTCCCGCGTAAGGGAAAGCGTCCCTCGTACAGCATTTCTGGGGCGTGTGAACCATGAGAAAACTTTCATTCTCGTTGCGCGGTCCTATGTAAAAAGTTTTCTCCAAACTCCCTTGAAAAGTGGCATGAAGGCCATCCTTACGTTAGTTGCGCGTCCATACGCAAGCAACTTCAGTTGCATGGGCTGGCGCAAAGACCCTCTTCTACCTTACTTCTCTCTTATTTCTTTGGCCCACCAACTGATCCAATCTGATCCAACCCTTTAAATGGAGTAGGAGTGGGGTATTTATAAGCCCCACCACTCTTATAGAGTGGTGATCACCACCACTTATCTCTTCGTATATGGACATCCTCTTTTCTTAAACCATGATGTCCACCAAGCTCCCTCTTAAATGGTGGTGTACAACCTCTTTCCCTTAAAATAATACCTGTGCACCCTTTTTTACCAAAATTACCCTTTTCAATGTCTTTTGGTAAAATACCTAAACTACCCGTGGACATTGACTTTTACCAAAATACCCCCGGACATGGATTTTTACCAAAATACTTAAACTACCCCCAGACATGGATTTTACCAAAATACCCCTGGAGGTGAAATTTTACCAATATACCTAAAATACCCCTGGAGCTGGAATTTTACCAAAATTCCTAAAATATCTCTGAAAAGATCCGCACCATAGAATTCTCTGACCACTTCAATGGAATAGTTTTTATATTTCAACAGTGTTGGTTTGGGATGTGTACATATGCAAAAGGATAGAGTGATCGCCTATACCTCGCGACAGTTGAGGAAACATGGAGAAAACTACCCCACGCATGACCTGGAATTAGCGGCGGTCATTTTCGCATTAAAATTCTGGAGACATTATGTCTATGGAGAGGAGTTCCAGCTCTTTTATGACTACAAGAGTGTAACGTCTCAAAAAAATCTGTACAAAAACCCGAGTACCACTTCTGGAAGAAATCCCTAAAGACCATATACTATGAAAATTAGACAAAAATTAATTAAGTACTAAACTAAATTAATCGATGGATTAGCTTGAACCACTGTCTATACAAACTGCAAGACCCAAAACTATTAAAATTGCTAGCTCAACATTACTTGAAAACCTCAGAGAAATCCCAAAACCCAGTTGCTCTCGAGAGCACATTGAAACTCCATGTCAGACTAAGACTATGCGTCGAATGTCCAATGATCGCAAAACGATAGGGTTACGACCGTCTTATTGGGCTTGACAACCGTTTCAGGAATCGAGCCCAAATAGCATCCAGAAACGCACAACTTGAGCCTTCAGCGAAGTGTATGAGAAACACGAATATCTTTAGAAAATGAACCCAAACTTAAGAGAATTGGACCATTTACTTGTGGGAAAAATTAGAGACTTTAGATCATCAGTTTCTGACCGAACTACACCCATAAATTAGGAAAATTTCTTACACCTATCGGTATACTTATGGCTCTGATCAAGGGACGACGACCGTTGATCTAATACAGTTGCTTCACGGCTAATTAGTTTGTCAGATCGCACCATAAACACAGTCATGGCATAGATCCATTGTCAGGAAACTTACTCCATGACGTGGGTAAGAAATGGACCTTCCTAAGAGCCATATTGTAACACCCTGAAAATCGGGGGTCATGTATAAACTCAACTCCCGAGTTCCAGACCGTCACTTATGCAACAAAAATGGTTATGATTCAATGTTGTCTGATTTAAAGCATTCACATGAGTAAAAGTATACCAAAACTGCAATTCATACTTCAGATCCAGTGATAAAAGCAAGCGGAAGACTAAACAAGATATATATCACTGTATGGAAAAACAAAGTAATCTCAACTGTCTCCAAAGTATGACTACATCTCTGAGTCTCATATACATGTACATAACAAAAGAATAATGTTCAAAAAGAAAAGTCCCACTGATGTCCCCTCGATCCAGGTCACCTACGGGAAGCCGTCATGATACTGCATATACGAGAACTCATCCTGGTCCTCGTCATCATCTAGCTCCACCTCCTGGATCTCATCGTCACCTGCAACTACAACAGGGTCTGGTGGGTGTTGCAAACACCATCCCGTAACGTGGGAATGAGTGATCAACTCAGTGGAATCATAGAGCAAAGATTAGCATGTTCACAATTCAGTCACGCGATAATAGTAAAGCAGTAAATCAGACAAGTCCTAATACTGTTGTTAATGCAAGATGATATGACGTGATGTATGCCCTCACCGACGATCACCCTCATACGGCAACATCTTACGACCGCGGCATGCCACACTCCCTAGAGTGCTCCACATCTTCCAGGCACATGCAATGCTATGGTGATATGATTACCAAGTTGTTATTAGTCTATTCAAACAGCAGGATTGGGAAACTAAGGTACCTCCCTTGTATCAATCCCAACGCGGATCCTGTCTAGGGTCGTCACTCCTAGTAATCTCATACGATGTACATTTCGTAGGTCACTGCAAGGGCTGCCAGGGCTGTTGCTCGCACTCGTTGCACCGCTCCCCCATCACCTTATCAATACAGGCCTACTGTACTCTACTGCACGGAAGGGTCGTCGCCTCCCGTGAACTCAGAATACGCTCGCGGTCACTACAAAGGGCTCGTCGCCTGATCAGTGTAGGCCGACAGCTAGAATATAGTGTCCCATACCACCATAATCTGCTCACGAGTCAAGGTGCTCACTGGTCACTACGGGGAGGTTTGTGGCCCCAGCGTAGGCCGACAGCTCGACCACGGTGTCCCATACCACCATGCCCGGCTCATGAGTCTTCGTGGATCAAGGTACCACGGTTAATAGGGTTTACAATGGTAAGTTCAGTACCCTAGGTTCAAGCAGTTATGTTACATACAAGGTGAACAAACATCGGCCAGTCGGGTTACTTGACGGGCTCGACTAGCGCGATCGCATATCGAATTGAACGACATGAAGTGCGTAAAACACTTCGCGTGGCCTAACCACTGCCGCCAACTCTCAACACGAATCACATTCATCTACGCGTCGTTCGTGGCTATGACCAGTCAGCCACGAAATCGCTCGGTTACCGACTGCCTGGACTAAGTCAAGTCCCACACATCTATGGAATTACTATACAAGGTATTGGAATTGAAATACATCATGTGAGCATGTTAACACATGTTATAACTTTCAACTTAAGCAAATCTTCAAGGCATACTTCCCATGCATATTCAACTTAAGCAAATCCTCAAGCACATACATTCCATGCATATAATGAAATCATGCATTTTGTCAACATGTAGAAAATCATTTAGGTCGGCATAATAATTGAAAAATCAATCACAAAGTATCAAATAACATCATTTAGTTCAATACATACTAATACAAGCATTTATACAAACACATGCACTACACACTTAGGTCTACATATAGCATGTCGACCCAAAGTGTGCACTAGGCGAATCTCTTCGCCAAACTAATTATGCACGCATTCCTAACTTCCTAATGCGACAACAAACCATGTCAATCACATCAGCAAAATATGAATGCAAACAGTACTTCCTACAAATGACTAAAATGCCCTAAATCTCATATTCTTCGTTAGCTTACGAAACGGGAAACGGAGAGCATTTTGTACATGTCAAACGGCGATGCCGTCAAGAATCTACTATTAAACGACATCGAAAGGATTGGGAACCGTCAATCCAAGCGTCTAAAATCCTCACCTAGTGTCTTGTAGACTCGGGAATTGAAGCGGAGAGTATATGCTTCGTCTACGGCGAGTAAGGAGCCTAATACATAAGATCCATAAGCTACATCGCCATGGAAACAAGAAAAACTCAAATCACCAACTATTTAGGGTTTTTACTTACCTAGGATTGTGGTGGAATCGCCGGGAAAGCGGTAGAGAAGTGTCGCTTAAGCATGTGCAACACGTAGCACAAGTGGCGGGAAGAACTCTCCCACTCTCTCACAATCTCTCACTCTTTTTCTCTCTCCCAAGCTAGGGCTTCTCTCAAATTCGGATGGGAGAGAGGAGTGAGGGTTTCAACCCCTTTTATAGCCTAAAACATTCCCAAAATAGGCTTGGGAACAATGTTTACTTGGTGCCTAACCAAATCGGGGCCGTTTCGGTCCAAAAGGGCATTTCTGGAGGTCCCCAGGCCAAATGCGGTCGGACTTAAGCTCATGCATACTGGATCTAGCACACATCCAGTTTTCAGAGCGGTTGGGTTCCCAGATCGCACGTGGCGGCCCAGTTTCAGTTTAACGGTCACCGCACCAAGATCAGGCCTATAAGTCTCGTGATATATAATAGATATTTTTCCTGATCCAAGGGTGTGATTTGGCTGTATTCTGACGGTCAGAATGCTTAATACTGATGCGTCAAATTTGTGTGCCAGATTTGAATTTGAAATTCCAACTATGTCCCTATTCACACTCTCTTCGGTCCGGGCTCAATGAAATAGCCTGTAATAATCGGTTTGACTTGATTTTTGGAATGAGTGTCAAGCCCAGCTAGACGGTCCTAACGGTCTAAGATAGGAGGTATCGGACTTTCAACGTGCGGTCTAGATCCAATACAAAGATTCAAAGTGGTCCAGAGAACAAACCGGCTTAGAGTTTGATCCGAGGCTTTAGAGCATTATAGCACCCTTAGTTCCACTCGCTTCGGGCCTTGTAGAACGTATTTAAAGTGATCGGGGACCATTTCCCAGCTATTCTAACGTTGCACTAGCTAACCTAGTCAAATTTTCCAAAGGAATGAATTCTACGCAAATTCGGGTCGAGTTGGTACTCGAGCCCAAGGATGGATTTTTCACGGGCGTTACAATCTACCCCCCTTAACAAATAATTTCGTCCTCGAAATTTTGTACCTTTTCGTACTCCTCGAGAAGCTGTGGGTAGTTCTTTCTGATCTCGGCTTCTGTCTCCCAAGTAGCCTCCTCCTCAGTATGATGCGTCCATAGTACCTTCACAAGGGGAATCACCTTGCTACGTAGTACCTGCTCCTTCCGGTCTAAGATGCGTGTCAGTCGCAGGATATAAGTAACATCCTCTCCTAACTGCACCTGCTCCCATCTGATGATATGAGAAGGATCAGCAACATACTTCTTCAGCATAGAAACATGAAATACGTTGTGGACGCTCGCGAGGGGCGTGGGTAAAGCCAATCGGTAAGCCACTGCTCCCACACGATCGAGGATCTGAAATGGACCAATGTATCGCGGTGCCAGCTTCCCCTTCTTTCCGAACCGAAGGACTCCCTTCATAGGGGAAACTCGCAAAAACACATGATCCCCGACTGTGAACTCTAGTGGTCTCCGTCTCGTATCGGCGTAGCTCTTCTGTCTGCTCTGCGCTGTAAGAAGCCGACGTCGAATAATATCAATCTTCTCTGACGTCGCCTGCACCAACTCTGGGCCAATCAAGCTGCGCTCACCGACCTCTAACCAGCAATGCGGTGCGCGACAAGGTCGCCCATACAGCGCCTCATAAGGTGTCATGCCGATACTCGCCTGGAAGCTATTGTTGTATGCAAACTCCGCATATGCAAGACAGTCATCCCAACTGTCCTTGAAGTCCAATGCGCAAGCTCGCAACATGTCCTCCAGGATCTGGTTCACTCGCTCTGTCTGTCCGTCCGTCTGTGGGTGGAAGGCAGTACTGAACTTCAACTTCACACCCATAGCCTCCTGAATGCGAGTCCAGAAAATAGAAGTGAACCGCGTGTCTCTGTCCGACACGATCTCCAACGGAACTCCATGCAGACGCACGATCTCTCTAATATACAATCTAGCCAGCTCGTCTGCAGAGTTCGTAACTCTGATCGGTAGGAAGTGCGCCGACTTCGTCAATCGGTCGACGATCACCCAAATAGAATCATGCCCCTTCCTCGTCTTCGGCAACCCAGAAATGAAGTCCATGGAAATGAAATCCCACTTCCACTCTGCAATCGGCATAGGCTGCAAAAGTCCAGGTGGTCGGCGATGCTCTGCCTTCACCTGTTGACAAGTGAGACAACGGGACACGAACTCAGCAATGTGGGTCTTCATACCTTCCCACCAGTACGTCCTCTTCACGTCACGATACATCTTCGTGCTGCCAGGATGCATCGCGAGTCTAGTAGAATGCGCAGCCTCGAGAATCTCTCGTCTCAAGTCAGGGACATCAGGAACGCATAGGCGGCCACGGTAACGTAAACCCCCATCCATGCCAACTCGCCAGTCGGCGTCATCATCATCACTGGCCTGCTCTCGAAGCTCAGTAAGATGCGCGTCGTCCCTCTGCGCCTCGATGACACGGTCATCGATCGGGGATCGCACCTGAACATGTGCGATGAACTCAAATGGCTCCTCTACGGTGAGTTTCTGCTCAAAGTCTCGCAAAAACTCAACCATATCCCACTCGGCAACCATCAGCGGAGCCGCAAACTCTATCGCCTTCTTGCGGCTCAACGCATCAGCCACAAGGTTCGCCTTCCCAGGATGGTAAGAGACTTCAAACTTGAAGTCCTTCAGCGTCTCCATCCATCGCCGCTGCCTCATATTCAAGTCCCGCTGTGTGAATATGTACTTGAGGCTCTTGTGGTCGCAAAAGAGCTCGAACTCCTCTCCATAGAGGTAATGTCTCCAGAGTCTCAGTGCGAATATCACGGCTGCCAACTCCAGGTCGTGTGTAGGGTAATTCTCCTCGTGCTTCCTTAATTGTCTCGAGGCATACGAAATTACCCTGTCCCTCTGCATAAGGACACAACCTAAACCAACGCTAGACGCGTCAGTGTATATAGTGTATTTAACCCCTTGCTCTGGCAATACTAGCACAGGGGCGGACGTAAGTCTGTCCTTCAGCTCCTGAAAAGCTGACTCCGCCTTATCATTCCAGGCGAACTTCACGTCCTTCCGTGTCAACTGAGATAAGGGTCTCGCGATCTTCGAGAAATCCTGAATGAAGCGCCGATAGTAGCCAGCGAGACCCAAGAAACTCCTCACCTCAGTGACAGAACCAGGCTGCTCCCAGTCCTGCACCGCAGCTACCTTAGACAGGTCAACTGCCATGCCATCCTTGGACACCACGTGTCCCAGAAACTTCACCTCCTGCTTCCAGAAGTCGCACTTCTTCTACTGTGCGAACAACTGATGCTGTCTGAGCGTATCAAGGACCAAACGCAAGTGCTCCTCATGCTCCTCTCGACTCCTAGAGTATACCAAAATGTCGTCGATGAAGACAACGACGAATCGATAGAGGAAAGGCCGTAGTACCCGGTTCATCAGATCCATGAACACGGCCGGTGCGTTCGTGAGACCGAACGACATCACGAGGAACTCGTAGTGACCAAAACTGGTCCTGAACGCTGTCTTCTGCACGTCCTCATCTCTGACGCGCAACTGATGATATCCTGACTGAAGATCAATCTTCGAGAAGTACTGCGCTCCTCTCAACTGATCAAATAAGTCATCGATCCTGGGCAAAGGGTACTTGTTCTTCACTGTGAGTTGGTTCAGCCTGCGATAATCAATACACAATCGCAGCGAACCATCCTTCTTCTTCACGAACAAGACCGGTGCTCCCCAAGGAGATACGCTAGGCCGTATAAGGCCAAGCTCTAGTAGACCATCAATCTGCGTCCTCAACTCCTCCATCTCACATGGTGCCATGCGATACGTCGGCAGTGAGACGGGTGTAGAACCAGGAATCAGATCGATAGTGAAATCGATCTCACGTCGGGGCGGCAAACCAGGGATCTTCCTGAACAGATCCCCGAACTCAGAAACAACTGGCGTCTGCTCAAGTACCTGGGCACCAGCGTCGTGCAACAGGGTGGCGTAGCTAAGAATGCGGAAAGGAAGATTTACCCGCACTGAAAATGTGAAAGGCGTGCCCTCAGGCTCGTACACCGTCACCACACGAGCCTCGCAGTCAATCTCGGCTCTCGCTGCAGTCAACCAGTCCATGCCAAGAATGACGTCGAGATATACGAGCGAGGGATCGACGACCAAATCAAGAGTCATCGTCCTGCCTCCCAGATCAAGTAAACAACCCTCACACATCTGGGTGACATCCGAATAATCTCCATGAGCTGCAAGGACTCGCACGCTATCCATAGTAATAGTCTGCAACCCAAGACGTCTGACTACGGCACGCGATATCAAAGAAATCGTGGAACCAGTGTCCACCATGACAAGAACGGGAGTACCTCCGATATGGCCCGTGACCTCGAAGGCTGAATGCTGGAAAGTCGGCGTCGTAGCTGCCTCAGCGGTCAGTGCATGAACTCGAGCCTGCTGTGGCCGGTTCGGCCGCTGTGTCAAGGGCCGTGGGGGCTGTCGAATCTGCGATACTGTGGGTCTGAAAGAGGACTGCGCAGGAGCTGACCGTATAGGCGGTGCTGATATCGCCTGTGGACGTACACGATCAATCTTCTGCGGCGGCGAGAACCCACTGTCCCGCATCCTCGTAAAGCAACTCGGCGCTAGGTGGCCCGTCCTCCCACAGTATGTGCATGATAGATCAGGGCGTCGAAACGGTCCTACTGGCGCCGTGGTCCTGGTAGGAGGATCAATGCGAGGCCTCTTGCCCGCGAAGGGCCTATCTGGCAACTCCGGTCGCGGCCTAGAAGTAGTCGGGCCTCGTGATCGCGCAAGTCGATCCACGTCCTGCTCTGCCCGCATGGACATGTGAACCAACTCCGCATAGGAGGAGAAACTGATACAGCACATCTTCGACCGAATATCCGGTCGCAAGCCCTCCAAAAAGCGCCGTATGCGCATCTGCTCATCAGCTAAAATCGTCGGGACGTACCTGCCCAACTCTGTGAATCGATGCTCATACTCGGTGACCGTCATCGCTGCCTGCCTGAGACGGAGAAACTCATTCTCCCTCTCGTGTCTGTAGGTCTGAGGATAATACTTCTCATGGAAGCGAAACTCGAATGCTGCCCATGTCCATACGAAGTCTGCGGTAACAGTCCGCAATACACTATCCCACCACATACTGGCCTCTCTCTCAAACTGGAAGGTAGCTAGCTCTACCTGCTCTGCCTCAGTACAGTGCAACATGCGCAGAATCTTCGACACTCGGTCGAGCCAAAACTCAGCCTCCTCGGGTCTGTGAGAACCCGTGAAAGTAGGAGGCCGCAAGCGCTGAAATCGCTCCAGAAGGCCCCGTGTGTCGGCAGGGTTCCCCGCAGGGAAAGCAGGCTGCGCAGGAAGTGCTATGCCCTCATCCTGGGCGTAAGCATAGGCATCCTCAGCTGGATGCGCAGGTGGTGCAGGCGGAGTAGATGCAGTCGCACCCCCACCCTGGGCTAAGGTCCCGACTATAGTAGTCAATAGCTGCTGCTGCTGTAGCATCATAGCCATCATCTGCTCGAATCTATCAGGTGGTGGAGCAGGCTGTGGCGGATGAGGTGCAGAAGTAGATGCGCGCTGTGGCTCTCTAACTGATGGTGTAAATGGCGGTGGTCCATCTGTAGGACCAGTAGCAGGCTGAGACGATCGAACAGTCTCAGGAATCGGGCCCACAGCAGGGTCCGGACGAGTGCCAGACTGAGAAGGAGCCTGATCCATCTGCTCTAACAATGAAAGCCGAACCGCGCTCCTCGTAGTCTTAGGTGGCATTCCCTATTTTCAAAATAGGGCGCAACCTTGTCAGTCTCAATTGCACAAATACATCACAATCATTCACTAAAGAGTCAAAGGCATTCCATGCATTTCAATTAATCAAAATTGTCACAATACAAGGGATATATCCTTACAAGCATCATGACTAGAATGACATGGAAATTAAGACAGTTAAGCAACAGCGACAAAAGCAAAGCACTAGCCCTAATAGGCTTTACACACATGAAACAGAAAATAGTTAACTACTCATAACAACATCTAAGATCGCGTCGCTAGTCGGAGTCTGGCGACGGAGGAGGAGCACCCTTATCCTGTAAGCAACACAGGATTGCCTTCAAGGTGCGAGTCACCTTGCCAAATTTCTTCTTCGTAACGGCCTTGGCATCAGCGACCTCTGCTCGAAGTTCTTGGACTTCCCTTCGCAAAGCGGTCTGACTCTCCTCCATCCGAGCAATGCGATCGTCAATAGTAGTCTGCGCAGAAGGAGGAGGACTCTCATCAGTATCCTGAGCCTCCTCTTCTGCTTCTTCCTGAGTCTCTTCCTGAACTTCTGCACTAGGTTCTCCTTCGCTTTGATCTTCCTCTTCATCAAAGTCGTCCCCACTATCCCTTTCAAGTTGATTTTCACGATATTGCAACCCAATCTTCATCTTAACCATCGTCGACTCATCGATGGTGTGAATCGATACCGGCAACTCGGGTCCAAGTCTATAGGCAAACTCAAGCGCAATTCTGCAAATGAGTCGGCCAAAGGGAAGGGATTCGGATGTTCTTCTCGACCTGGCTATGAGAACTATCTGCCGTAAGATGAAAGTGGCCATACATACGTTCTCTCCCTGAGCCACCAGAAATAAGAAATCGACCATAAGACGTGTACATTCAATGCGGTTCGTCGACCTAGGATAAACATTGAACGTGCAGATGTGATGCAGCAGACGCAAATCCTCAGACATGTACGTCGCCTTGAGGCTATTATTAGGCTGCCATGGAACCAACTTACCGCACAGAAACCTGGTGCGGCGATCTCGTTCACGTCTAGTCCTCAAATTTTTCTCACTTGGATGTACATCACCTAGAGGCACGTTGAGAAGTCGCGCAACCAACTGGACGTCGATCGTAGCCATCCGATCTCTACCAAAAGGGATTTTGAACTGCAAGGGCTCCAAGGTAGGACTCTGGATGCTAGCATAGAAGGCACGAACAGTGCTCACATTAGCACGAGCGCGAGCTTCAAAGATCGGTCCCCAGTGCGCAGCTTCAATGCGTTCGAACAACAGATATTCGTCGAACAATCGCCCATCTACGTCCGCCTCAAATAACACTCTACGATCAGTGTATTCACCATGAGGCATCTCTGATAGGATGGTTCGTCCAAGGTGTGCATGGGGATCCAAATCCCGCTTCGTACGGCACTCCAGGACTGCAGCTGGACCTGCGGCGGCGCTTGAACTTGCGGCACCACCCCGCGGTCTTCTCGATCGAGCAGGGCGGCTCGGCCCAGCCTCGTCTGTTGCAGTTTTCCTCTTACCCATCAAAGACAGGATGGATGAGAGTGACAAAAGTCCCAAAATAGCTTCCACGAAAGCCATGGAAAACGCCGAGAATGCGGAGAAATGGCTGCCCAATCTGACAAAAGGAAATCTAGGCGTCGTAGAGGGATGCTTGAAGCTTCCCAAGGCTGTACTTTCAGGGAAAAATAAGAACAAAAAGGTGGAATGGAGCTGCTCACGATTTCAGCACTATTTGGGGGATTTTGGAGCTCCAAATGGGAAAATCTTCAAGGAAAGAGGCTGCCAACACCCAATAATCGATGGGTGGTGGTCGGTTTTGGCCAAGGAAGGGATTAGGAGGGGTTTGGGTCGCCGGGATTTGGAATGGAGCGCTGAAAATCAAATCTAGGGCATGCAAGGGGGCTGTTTGTGAAGGAGAGGGGTGTTTTAGGGGTTTTCGTGGGATGGGAGGTAGCTAGGGGTGTTGTGGGAGGCATTTAAGTGGGTGCGCCCAAAGGGCAGCACCATCGGAGATGGCCGGCCGGCGATGCATCGCCCGGCCGGCGATGGCATCGCCGGCCAACCTTCAGGTTGGCCAGCGGGACCCCATGGGTCTGGTCCCCCATGGTCCCAGGGCCCCAAAAAGTCTGGTCCCACCCCTTAGTTCATAGTATTTTGGTCCCTATGAGCCCAAACATGTTTTTGGGGCTTTCCGGGTCCACATCGCAGTCCCGAATACCAAACCATATGATGCAGCATATGGATTTGGGGTAGAAGGATCCAGTACATCTTTCTAGCTCCTTAGTTGCTAAAGAAAGTGAAGTTAGAATGGCTTTATGGCCATTTTTTATGAAATTTTACTATTCACTGTAAAATTTGGTGAATGTACTAATTTGTGTTATTTTCACATTAGGTTTGATGCCTAACATGAAATGGATACAAAAGAACTGAAGGTTGAAGTGTTTAGAGAAGGAATTTTGAGAATTTTTGGCAAAACGGGGTTTTTTAAGCCCTGGCGATTGATTACTAGAGTCGTGGTCATTCCACGGCCCATGGATTCACTTTTGCGGTTTAAAACCGCTCATAGGACATCTCCACCCGACTTCCTACAGCTTAGAAGTGATTCGGGTCGCTTTACGCGACCCGAGATGCGTTACAGACTCGATCTTGCGATCGATCCTTATAGACTTCGCCTATCGGCGAATCTGTGATCCTAGAAGTGTTTCTAGATCCTTCTCGCACCCACCTAAGTCAAAGGAAGCGACAGCGTACGTCGCAAGACCATAACCCAGGCCCAGTATACTCTCATTCATGCTCTGATACCAACTTGTAACACCCTGAAAATCGGGGGTCGTGTATAAACTCAACTCCCGAGTTCCAGACCGTCACTTATGCAACAAAAATGGTTATGATTCAATGTTGTCTGATTTAAAGCATTCACATGAGTAAAAGTATACCAAAACTGCAATTCATACTTCAGATCCAGTGATAAAAGCAAGCGGAAGACTAAACAAGATATATATCACTGTATGGAAAAACAAAGTAATCTCAACTGTCTCCAAAGTATGACTACATATCTGAGTCTCATATACATGTACATAACAAAAGAATAATGTTCAAAAAGAAAAGTCCCACTGATGTCCCCTCGATCCAGGTCACCTACGGGAAGCCGTCATGATACTGCATATACGAGAACTCATCCTGGTCCTCGTCATCATCTAGCTCCACCTCCTGGATCTCATCGTCACCTGCAACTACAACAGGGTCTGGTGGGTGTTGCAAACACCATCCCGTAACGTGGGAATGAGTGATCAACTCAGTGGAATCATAGAGCAAAGATTAGCATGTTCACAATTCAGTCACGCGATAATAGTAAAGCAGTAAATCAGACAAGTCCTAATACTGTTGTTAATGCAAGATGATATGACGTGATGTATGCCCTCACCGACGATCACCCTCATACGGCAACATCTTACGACCGCGGCATGCCACACTCCCTAGAGTGCTCCACATCTTCCAGGCACATGCAATGCTATGGTGATATGATTACCAAGTTGTTATTAGTCCATTCAAACAGCAGGATTGGGAAACTAAGGTACCTCCCTTGTATCAATCCCAACACGGATCCTGTCTAGGGTCGTCACTCCTAGTAATCTCATACGATGTACATTTCGTAGGTCACTGCAAGGGCTGCCAGGGCTGTTGCTCGCACTCGTTGCACCGCTCCCCCATCACCTTATCAATACAGGCCTACTGTACTCTACTGCACGGAAGGGTCGTCGCCTCCCGTGAACTCAGAATACGCTCGCGGTCACTACAAAGGGCTCGTCGCCTGATCAGTGTAGGCCGACAGCTAGAATATAGTGTCCCATACCACCATAATCTGCTCACGAGTCAAGGTGCTCACTGGTCACTACGGGGAGGTTTGTGGCCCCAGCGTAGGCCGACAGCTCGACCACGGTGTCCCATACCACCATGCCCGGCTCATGAGTCTTCGTGGATCAAGGTACCACGGTTAATAGGGTTTACAATGGTAAGTTCAGTACCCTAGGTTCAAGCAGTTATGTTACATACAAGGTGAACAAACATCGGCCAGTCGGGTTACTTGACGGGCTCGACTAGCGCGATCGCATATCGAATTGAACGACATGAAGTGCGTAAAACACTTCGCGTGGCCTAACCACTGCCGCCAACTCTCAACACGAATCACATTCATCTACGCGTCGTTCGTGGCTATGACCAGTCAGCCACGAAATCGCTCGGTTACCGACTGCCTGGACTAAGTCAAGTCCCACACATCTATGGAATTACTATACAAGGTATTGGAATTGAAATACATCATGTGAGCATGTTAACACATGTTATAACTTTCAACTTAAGCAAATCTTCAAGGCATACTTCCCATGCATATTCAACTTAAGCAAATCCTCAAGCACATACATTCCATGCATATAATGAAATCATGCATTTTGTCAACATGTAGAAAATCATTTAGGTCGGCATAATAATTGAAAAATCAATCACAAAGTATCAAATAACATCATTTAGTTCAATACATACTAATACAAGCATTTATACAAACACATGCACTACACACTTAGGTCTACATATAGCATGTCGACCCAAAGTGTGCACTAGGCGAATCTCTTCGCCAAACTAATTATGCACGCATTCCTAACTTCCTAATGCGACAACAAACCATGTCAATCACATCAGCAAAATATGAATGCAAACAGTACTTCCTACAAATGACTAAAATGCCCTAAATCTCATATTCTTCGTTAGCTTACGAAACGGGAAACGGAGAGCATTTTGTACATGTCAAACGGCGATGCCGTCAAGAATCTACTATTAAACGACATTGAAAGGATTGGGAACCGTCAATCCAAGCGTCTAAAATCCTCACCTAGTGTCTTGTAGACTCGGGAATTGAAGCGGAGAGTATATGCTTCGTCTACGGCGAGTAAGGAGCCTAATACATAAGATCCATAAGCTACATCGCCATGGAAACAAGAAAAACTCAAATCACCAACTATTTAGGGTTTTTACTTACCTAGGATTGCGGTGGAATCGCCGGGAAAGCGGTAGAGAAGTGTCGCTTAAGCATGTGCAACACGTAGCACAAGTGGCGGGAAGAACTCTCCCACTCTCTCACAATCTCTCACTCTTTTTCTCTCTCCCAAGCTAGGGCTTCTCTCAAATTCGGATGGGAGAGAGGAGTGAGGGTTTCAACCCCTTTTATAGCCTAAAACATTCCCAAAATAGGCTTGGGAACAATGTTTACTTGGTGCCTAACCAAATCGGGGCCGTTTCGGTCCAAAAGGGCATTTCTGGAGGTCCCCAGGCCAAATGCGGTCGGACTTAAGCTCATGCATACTGGATCTAGCACACATCCAGTTTTCAGAGCGGTTGGGTTCCCAGATCGCACGTGGCGGCCCAGTTTCAGTTTAACGGTCACCGCACCAAGATCAGGCCTATAAGTCTCGTGATATATAATAGATATTTTTCCTGATCCAAGGGTGTGATTTGGCTGTATTCTGACGGTCAGAATGCTTAATACTGATGCGTCAAATTTGTGTGCCAGATTTGAATTTGAAATTCCAACTATGTCCCTATTCACACTCTCTTTGGTCCGGGCTCAATGAAATAGCCTGTAATAATCGGTTTGACTTGATTTTTGGAATGAGTGTCAAGCCCAGCTAGACGGTCCTAACGGTCTAAGATAGGAGGTATCGGACTTTCAACGTGCGGTCTAGATCCAATACAAAGATTCAAAGTGGTCCAGAGAACAAACCGGCTTAGAGTTTGATCCGAGGCTTTAGAGCATTATAGCACCCTTAGTTCCACTCGCTTCGGGCCTTGTAGAACGTATTTAAAGTGATCGGGGACCATTTCCCAGCTATTCTAACGTTGCACTAGCTAACCTAGTCAAATTTTCCAAAGGAATGAATTCTACGCAAATTCGGGTCGAGTTGGTACTCGAGCCCAAGGATGGATTTTTCACGGGCGTTACACATATTTATCAAAAATAGACACCCTTTGGCTATAACCTAAGTATACCGTGGCCTAGGGGCCATTGACATCACTTCTAGGCCTATATAAGGACCTTAAACCACTTCTCTCTCATTCCATACGAATTTCTCTAACCCTAGGAGAGAGAAGAGAGAAAAGAAGAGAAAAGACTAAGGAGAGAAGGGAGATTCCTAGAGATTGTTGTTGGGATCCTTTTCCACGACTCCACTCACCGTTTTGCCTCCTCACCATCGCTATACGAACCTTTCTAACTACAATTTGGGTAAGGAATCATAACTCTAATCTTGCTTTAGGAATTCAGATAGAGTAATCAATGAAATGGCTAACCTATTTCATGAATTAGGTACCCATTGTTCTGTTTACAGTAACGTAGGATTCAAACCGCATCCGAATCAAGCATTTTGATGACAAGTGTGGACTATAAACGCTTTGGTTATGCTTTTCAAGGCTTTTAATGTTAGCAATGATTTATGTCTAACTTAATTGCTGCCATATGATCTTAGTTACGATGTATTCGATAAATTATACATGTGTGTGAACTATGTGAATATATAATTCATTTCATGTGTTTGTTGAAATGTGTGAATGAAATTGCAATTATGATTTGTGCTTGTTATGATTATTAATCTAGAATACATGTTTGTTGTATTTATGATAACTCCTTTATGAAAGGATTTGCCAAATATATGCTATAACTAATTTAGTTCACGTATGTAGTAATGTGTAGTCTAAGTATTTGATAAAATGTTGAATCGCTTTTAATAAGGGTGTTGAGATATGATTCTCAACTACCTTATCCATATCTATAGTTTTCTTCATGTAATGTAAATTGCTACTATGTGATTTATGAATGAAATGCATATGTATAACAACAACATGTTCAATGTGTTTGATAAAATGCTCAAATGAGAATTATATTTGAATTGTTTGTTAAATGTTGTTATGATTAACATATGTGACTACCTGTTGTATTTGAGTATGATTGAGACTAGTACATAGTCTAGGCAATCGGTAACGGTTCCTAATTGAGTAGACGAACTAGTTTCGTTACATTGGATATGTTCAATGAATTCGAGCCGTACGACGATTGTCGACAGTGATTAGGCCACATGGAGTGCTTATGCACTCCATGTCAATTAATTCAGCATGTGCTTGTACCAATCGCACTTATCAAATAACCCGATTGGTCTATTATGTGTTTACCATGTATATACACTATTGCTTAAATCTAAGGTACCACTTACCAATGTAAAACCCATTTCAACCATGGTATCATAATCTGCTAAGACTCATGAGATGGGTATGGTGGTATGGGACATAGTGGTCGAGCTGTCGGCCTACACTAGGGTGACATGCCTCCCCGTAGTGACCAGTGAGTAACCCAGACTCGTGAGCTGGGCATGGTAGTGTATGTGACAATGTGTTCGAGCTGTCAACCTACGCTAAGGTGACGAGCCTCTCAGAGTGATCTCAAGTATAAACACTTGAATTTACCTATCCACTATTCTCATTAGGGGTGATACCATACAACTTGCCTATAATATGTGATTAACGAGGATCAATAACCCTAGATGGATCCCCGTTTGGGTTAATGATATAAAGGGAGGTACCTTAGCTTCATGAATCTGCTGTATGAATAAGCCTAATCAATTACTTGGCTAACACGACCATGCACTGCATTGCATGTGCTTTGGTGAGGAAGCGCACGTTTAGGGAGTTTGCCATATGCGATTGTTAAATGAAGTCGCTGAGGGACTGCAGGCGAGGGCATGCATCATTACTGCATATCATTCCTGCAATAAAAAGAATAATTAGGAAGTGATTTCTGTCTTGCTTTATCATTACTGCTTGATTGAATTGATAACATGTTAACCTTTGCCTTATAGTACCTCTAAGTTGATCACTCACTCCCACTCTGTGACAATGTTTTAAAACACCAACTAGACTCTGATTTAGATGCAAGTTATAGAGAGGCTTATGCGATGGAGCCAGATTTCATAGATGAGGAGGAGAGTTCTCCTTCGTGCAGCTCTCAGGAGGGTCTGTGTAGACCTAAAGTTGCTCACCCGGATTATAAAGTTATGGAATAGTTGAACACTTTATGTTTTGTCATTTCATAGATTTTGAAAACAATACATGTAAACATTCACCCCAGATACATACTTATACTCTGGAGATTATAAATCGCTTACTTGTTCAAATATGCATGTTAAAGTCTTCTGCTTGCTTAATCAAATTACCTCTGGAGTATGATATGCCATTTTGGTGTAATCTCACTCATGTTTAATACACTAATATGGTAAACATTTAAACATCATTATCTATGTTGCATAAGTGATGCATTGGATCTTGAGAGTTGAGCTTTGGTCGACCCTCAAAATTTAGGGCGTTACAAGTTAGTATCAAAGTATGATTTGGATTAAACTAGACCTAGGTTATGGTAACTCGACACACTCTGATGCAATTTGACTTAAGTGGGGGCGATAAAATGTAAAAATGATCATAGGATCCCAAGTTTCAGGCGAGATTGACAATTAAAATGTAACATGTATGCATCTGAGATCATGTGAAATGATCTCAATTCCTTTTTACACCGATCTATTAGTAGGTGAATCACAAACTTGAAATATACCAAAAGGTGTGAATATGTGCGAAATGGATCAAGAAAATATATCACACGGACATAGGGGCCCAAATCTCAATTTTTGGTGGGACCCAGGGGATCCCCCGCATGATTTCAGCATCCCGAGAGGGGGTGGCCACTGTCCCCAGGTGGAGGCATCGCTAGCAGTCCAGAGGACCGCGGTGGGCGTGCGATTCCGGTGGCCTACTGCCCTCACCCACATGTGTGGGGCCCTGTTTCTGTAACACCCTGAAAATCGGGGGGTCGAGCAAAAACCCAACTCCCGAGTTCCAAAATGTTATTTATGCAACATGGATATGTATGATTGAATGTTGTCTGTGATAATGTATTAAACATGAGTGAGATTAATCCAGAACAGTATATCATACTCCAGAGACAGTTAAATTTGCAAGCGGAAGACTGTAATAGTATGTATAACGTATATAAACTGTTGTATGTCTCCAGAGTGTGAATATATTACCAGGTTATACACATACATGTATACTTCAAAAGTAAACAAAATGAATATACATGAGGGCGCTAAAAATACAAAATGACAAATGTCAAAGTATCAAATCAACCTCCCTGCAATCCCGTCAATCAGAACACGCATAAAGGAGGAATCCTCCTCCTCATCATCAAGTCCAGCTCCGCCTCACAGGCCGCGCCATCATCTGCAATCACAGAAGGGACTGGTGGGTGTCCGGAAACACCATCCCGTAACGTGGGAGTGAGTGATCAACTCAGTGGGATAAGAGAGCAGGGATTAGCATGTTCACAATTCAATCACGCGATAATAGTAAAGCAGTAAATCAGACAATCCTAATACTGTTGTTAATGCAAGATGATATGACGTGATGTATGCCCTCACCGACGATCACCCTCATGCGGCAACATCTTACGACCGCGGCATGCCACACTCCCTAGAGTGCTCCACATCTTCCGGGCACATGCAATGCTATGGTGATATGCTTTCCAAGTTGTTATTAGTCCATTCAAACAGCAGGATTGGGAAACTAAGGTACTTCCCTTGTATCAATCCCAACACAGATCCTGTCTAGGGTCGTCACTCCTAGTAATCTCATATGATGTGTATTTCGTAGGTCACTGCAAGGGCTGCCAGGGCTGTTGCTCGCACTCGTTGCACCGCTCTCCCATCACCTTATCAATACAGGCCTACTGTACTCTACTGCACGGAAGGGTCGTCGCCTCCCGTGGACTCAGAATACGCTCGCGGTCACTACAAAGGGCTCGTCGCCTGATCAGTGTAGGCCGACAGCTAGAATATAGTGTCCCATACCACCATAATCTGCTCACGAGTCTAGGTGCTCACTGGTCACTACGGGGAGGTTTGTGGCCCCAGCGTAGGCCGACAGCTCGACCACGGTGTCCCATACCACCATGCCCGGCTCATGAGTCTTCGTGGATCAAGGTACCATGGTTAACAGGGTTTACAATGGTAAGTTCAGTACCCTAGGTTCAAGCAGTTATGATACATACAAGGTGAACAAACATCGGCCAGTCGGGTTACTTGACGGGCTCGACTAGCGCGATCGCATCTCAAGTTGAACGACATGAAGTGCGAAAAACACTTCGCGTGGCCTAACCACTGCCGCCAACTCTCAACACGAATCACATTCATCGACGCGTCGTTCGTGGCTATGACCAGTCAGCCATGAATTCGCTTGGTTATCGACTGCCTGGACTAAGTCAAGTCCCACACATCTATGGAATTACCTTAACGCTATATACAAAGGTATTGGAATTGAAACACATCATGTGAGCATGTTAGCACATGTTATAACATTCAACTTAAGCAAATCTTCAAGGCATACTTTCCATGCATATTCAACTTAAGCAAATCTTCAAGGCATACTTCCTATGCATGTAATACAATCATGCATAAGGTCAACATGTATGAAATCATTTAGGTCAGCATTTTAAATCATGAAATCAATCTCAAACTACTACATAGCATCATTCAATATAATACATACTAATACAAGCATTTATACAAACACATACACTACACACTTAAGTCCACATATAGTATGTCGACCCAAAGTGCGCAACTTGGCGAATCTCTTCGCCAAACTGATTATGCAAGCATTCCTAACTCACTAATACGGCGACAAACCATGTCGATCACGTCAGCAAAATATGCATGTAGACCGTACTTCCTACATATGACTAAAATGCCCTAAATCTCATATTCTTCGTTAATTTACGAAACAGGAAACGGAGAGCACGTTGTACATGTCAAACGGCGATGCCGTCGATAATCTACTATTAAACGACATTGAAAGCGTTGTAAACCGTCAATCAAAGCGTCTAAAATCCTCACCTAGTCTCTTACGGTCGCGGGATTTTGAACGGAGCGTGTACGCTTCGTCTATGGCTGTAAGAGAACCTGATTTATGGATTACGTTAGCTAACATGTTGTGCATTTAAGCAAACCCTAAATCAACAAGTTTTTGAGATTATTTCATACCTGAAAAAGTGTAGAAATCACCAGCCAGGTGATTGGAAGGAAGTGCTGATGCAGCAACCGTTGATGGCTCGGAAGCGGGAAAAATCTCCTCTTCCCTTTCTCTCAAACTCTCTCTCTCTTTTCTAGGGTTTAGTGAAATTCGGATGTGAAGGAGAAATGAGGGTTTCAACCCCTTTTATAAGCTTGAAAACGCCAAAAATAGGCTCCGGGACGAAGTTTACTTAATGCCTATCCATTTTGGGGCTGTTTCGGTCCAAAAACTGCTTTCTGGTGGTCCCCTGG
This sequence comes from Magnolia kwangsiensis, assembly GCA_037074715.1. Taxonomy (NCBI): domain Eukaryota; kingdom Viridiplantae; phylum Streptophyta; class Magnoliopsida; order Magnoliales; family Magnoliaceae; genus Magnolia; species Magnolia kwangsiensis. The sequence goes on from CM073579.1 coordinate 60,461,113, forward strand.
TCGATTGCGATCAGACTTAAGCTCATGGGTACCAGATGTACCTCGTATTAAGTTTTTAGTCTGGCAGGGTTCGCAGATCGCACGTAGCGGACCAGTTTCAGTTCAGCGGTTACCGCACATAGATCAGGGCTGAAAGTCTCATGATAATAAATAGAAATTTTTCCTGATCCGAGGGTGTAATCTGGATGAATTCTGACGGTCAGAACGCTTAATACTGACGCGTCAAGTCGTGTGCCAGATTTGAATTTGAAATTCCCAATTCGTCCCTATTCGCGGTCGCTTCAGTCCGGGTTCAACGAAATACTCTGTGATTATCGGTTTGACTTGATTTTCGAGATGATTGTCAAGTCCAGCGGGGCGGTTCTAACGGTCTAAGATAGGAGGTATCGGACCTTCGACGCGCGGTCTAAATCCAATATAAAAATTCAATGTGGTCCAGAGGACAAACCCGCTTAGAGTTTGATCCGAGGTTATAGAGTATTCTAGAGTCATTGGTTCTACTCGATTTGGGTCTTGTAGAACGTATTTAAAGTGATCAGGGACTGTTTCCCAGCCACTCCAACGTTGCGCTAGCTAACTTATGCTTAGTTTCTAAAGAAATTTATCCTAAGTGGTTTCTTTGGCTATGGAATTGGGTTCTGAACGATTTTTCAGGTGTTTTAATTGACCCACTGCCTAAGGACGTCAAATCCCAGGTTAGCTAAAATTCGGGGTGTTACAATCTACCCCCCTTAAAACACAATGTCGTCCCCGACATTGGCGAAGGGCAAGGAGTACTTTCTCTAAGGAAGGTTCAAATCCTATTTAATAACCTAATCGTACATATAACCTAAATCAAATGTTTCGATCCTGGGCCAGTGGGAAAGAGGCCAACCACTCTTCCGCTACGCCACACTGATCGAACGGCAGTGTTGACTAATCCTAACTGGATTGGACTTAATACGTTCTACCCCCCTTAAAACTTGGTTCTACTTAAAGTCTAAGAATCGTTGCATCGATCCGTATATCGGAACGGGGCGTAACTTAGAGGCTATCCTTAACCTTTCTCTACATGGTTTTAAGTCCTTGCCATTTCCCAAAGACAATGTGATCCTGTTTAGTTATAGATGGTTGGGCCATCACAGAAGAAAGGTTGTATAGTGGGTCTAAGCCAGATACGTTGAACCTTCTGTCTAATCAGGACAGAAAATGCGTTGTATCAGTTCTTAATCCGAGTCGACGCCGATCCTCTGCTTGATCAGAGCATTGGATTTATTGGTAACCACTAGGATTAAGAAGTCGATTCAAACCGCGAATACATCGCTTACATGTAGTTCCTTTATTCCGCATTCCCGAATGCAGTAAGTCCTGGGGGAAGGCAATTCTAAGGGGTGTGCTAGTACATTCTAAGTTCAATCTGAGGGAGTTATAAATGTTCCCTAAGAGCGTATGGTTCCTTCCTATGGGAAACAACAGAAGTCTATAAGCCATAAAGGAATCTACCGAAGGAAGGGAGTCCCATTCCAACCAAATCTAACCTATTATCCCTTAGCATATATAGGCCTTACACTGCCTAAGACAACTAGTAGCCTAGTCTGTAACTCTGTAGCTATAATCCAAAGCCTAAGATTATACGGTAAATGGCTTTCTATTCCATTTCTACTACAGGGAATTCTTCTATTGCTTAGGGTCAAGATTCATCTAACTGGAATTGGATTTCTTATGTCGTCAGATCCTTCAAATCTAGGAGTGCTAACACTAGGACCAAAACGCCAAGGGCCTATGTGGCCAGTAGCATTCAGTTGTATTAAATAGAACCGCGTTCTTAGTCCCATAGTGGGATCGGAAGTGGCATGCTTGGTAGGAGGGTGGGGTGGGATAAAAACTAATTTGTAGGCTGAATCCCGGGAGTTACAATACTCCCGATCCAGGGACAATAGCTTACAGTGAAATGAGACGGCATGCACTCCATTCCACAAATTTTGGCTACATTAAGCCTAAACCACAACACAAACATTCACATAACAAGTCGAAAAGCATCATGCATTTCATTAAACCAAAATTATCATAATACAAGGGATATCTCCCTATAAGTATCATGACAAAAAGTACATGGGAGCTATGTCAGTCAGCTACTACGGCAACATAGGTAAACTACCAGCCTTATCAGGCTTACAAAACACAACTTAAAATAGGAAATGACTAACTACTAATAATAACATCAAAGATCGCATCGCTAGTTGGAGTCTGGTGATGGAGGAGGAGCACCCTTATCCTGTAAGCAACACAGGATTGCCTTTAAGGTGCGAGTCACCTTGCCAAATTTCTTCTTCGTAACGGCCTTGGCATCAGCGACCTCTGCTCGAAGTTCTTGGACTTCCCTTCGTAAAGCGGTCTGACTCTCCTCCATCCGAGCAATGCGGTCGTCGATAGTAGCCTGCGCAGAAGAAGGAGGGCTCTCATCAGTATCCTGAGCCTCCTCTTCTGCTTCTTCCTAAGTCTCTTCCTGAACCTCTGCACTAGGTTCTTCTTCGCTTTGATCTTCCTCTTCATCAAAGTCATCCCCACTATCCCTTTCAAGTTGATTTTCACGGTATTGCGACCCAATCTTCATCTTGACCATTGTCGACTCATCGATAGTGTGAATCGATACCGGTAATTCGGGTCCAAGTCTATAGGCAAACTCAAGCGCAATCTTGCAAATGAGTCGGCCAAAGGGAAGCGATTCGGATGTTCTCCTCGACCTGGCTATGAGAACTATCTGCCGTAAGATGAAAGTGGCCATACATACGTTCTCTCCCTGGGCCACCAGAAATAAGAAATCGACCATAAGACGTGTACATTCAATGCGGTTCGTCGACCTAGATAAACATTGAACGTGCAGATATGAGCAGCAGGCGCAAATCCTCAGACATGTACGTCGCCTTGAGGCTATTATTGGGCTGCCATGGAACCAACTTACTGCACAGAAACCTGGTGCGGCGATCTCGTTCACGTCTAGTCCTCAAATTCTTCTCACTTGGATGCACATCACCTAGAGGCACGTTGAGAAGTCGCGCAATCAATCGGACGTCGATCGTAGCCATCCGATCTCTACCAAAAGGGATTTTGAACTGCAAAGGCTCCAAGGTAGGATTCTGGATGCTAACATAGAAGGCACGAACAGTGCTCACGTTAGCACGAGCGCGAGCTTCAAAGATCGGTCCCCAGTGCGCAGCTTCAATGCGTTCGAACAACAGATATTCGCCGAACAATCGCCCATCTACGTCCGCCTCAAATAACACTCTACGGTCAGTGTATTCACCATGAGGCATCTCTGATAGAATGGTTCGTCCAAGGTGTGCATGGGGATCCAAATCCCGCTTTGTACGGCACTCCAGGACTGCAGTTGGACCTGCGACGGTGCTTGAACTTGCGGCACCACCCCACGGTCTTCTTGATCGAACAGGGCGGCTCGGCCCAGCCTCATCTGTCGCGGTTTTCCTCTTACCCATCAAAGATATGATGGATGAGAGTGACAAAAGACCCAAAATGGCTTCCACGAAAGCCATGGAAAACGTCAAAAATGTAGAGAAATGGCTGCCCAATCTGACAAAAGGAAATCTAGGCGTCGTAGAGGGATGCTTCAAGCTTCCCAAGGCTGTACTTTCAGGGAAAAATATAAACAAAAAGATGGGATGGAGCACCTCTCGATTTCAGCTATATTTGGGAGATTTTGGAGCTCCAAATGGTGATATCTTCAAGGAAAGAGGCTGCCAACACCCAATAAATGATGGGTGGTGGTCGGTTTTGGCCAAGGAAGGTTTTAGGAGTGGTTTGGGACGCCGAGGTTTGGAATGGGTTGCTGAAAATCAAATTTAGGGCTATGTAGGGGGCTGTTTGTGAAGGAGAGGTGGGATTTGGGGGTTTTCGTGAGGTGGGAGGTGTATAGGGGTGATGTGGAGCCTGTTTAAGGGGGTGCGCCCGAAGGACGGCCCCATCGGAGATCGCCGGTCGGCGATGCATCGCCCGGCCGGCGATGGCATCGCCGGTCAACTCTCAAGTTGACCGGTGGGACCCCATGGGTCTGGTCCCCCATGGTCCCAGGGTCCCAAAAAGTTAGGTCCCACCCTCTGGTTCATACTAATTTGGTCTCTATGAGCCCAAACATGTGTTCGGGGATTTTCGGGTCCACATTACAATCCTGAATACCAAACCATATGATGCAGCATATGAATTTGTGGTAGAAGGAGCTAGTACACCTATTTAGATCCTTATTTGCTAAAGAAAGTGAAGTTAGAATGGCCTTATGGCCATTTTTCATTAAATTTTACTATTCACTGTAAAATTTTGTGAAAGTGCTAATTTGTATTATTTTCACATTGGGTTTGATGCCTAACATGAAGTGGATAAGAAAAAACTGAAGGTTGAAGTGTTTAGAGGAGGAATTTTGAAGATTTTTGGTGAAACGGGGTTTTTAAGCCCTGGCGATTGATTACAGGAGTCTTGGTCATCCCACGGCCCAAGGATTCACTTTTGCGGTTTAAAACCGCTCATAGGACGTCTCAACCCGACTTCCTACATCTTAAAAGTGATTCGGGTTGCTTTACGCGACCCGAGACGCGTTACAGGCTCGATCTAGCGATCGATTCTAATAGACTTCGCCTATCGGCGAATCTGTGATCCTGGACGTGTTTCTAGACCCTTCTCGCACCCACCTAAGTCAAAGGAAGCGACAGCGTGCGTCGCGTGACCATAACCCAGGCCCGGTTTAATCCAAATCATGCTCTGATACCAACTGTAACACCCTGAAAATCGGGGGGTCGAGCAAAAACCCAACTCCCGAGTTCCAAAATGTTATTTATGCAACATGGATATGTATGATTGAATGTTGTCTGTGATAATGTATTAAACATGAGTGAGATTAATCCAGAACAGTATATCATACTCCAGAGACAGTTAAATTTGCAAGCGGAAGACTGTAATAGTATGTATAACGTATATAAACTGTTGTATGTCTCCAGAGTGTGAATATATTACCAGGTTATACACATACATGTATACTTCAAAAGTAAACAAAATGAATATACATGAGGGCGCTAAAAATACAAAATGACAAATGTCAAAGTATCAAATCAACCTCCCTGCAATCCCGTCAATCAGAACACGCATAAAGGAGGAATCCTCCTCCTCATCATCAAGTCCAGCTCCGCCTCACAGGCCGCGCCATCATCTGCAATCACAGAAGGGACTGGTGGGTGTCCGGAAACACCATCCCGTAACGTGGGAGTGAGTGATCAACTCAGTGGGATAAGAGAGCAGGGATTAGCATGTTCACAATTCAATCACGCGATAATAGTAAAGCAGTAAATCAGACAATCCTAATACTGTTGTTAATGCAAGATGATATGACGTGATGTATGCCCTCACCGACGATCACCCTCATGCGGCAACATCTTACGACCGCGGCATGCCACACTCCCTAGAGTGCTCCACATCTTCCGGGCACATGCAATGCTATGGTGATATGCTTTCCAAGTTGTTATTAGTCCATTCAAACAGCAGGATTGGGAAACTAAGGTACTTCCCTTGTATCAATCCCAACACAGATCCTGTCTAGGGTCGTCACTCCTAGTAATCTCATATGATGTGTATTTTGTAGGTCACTGCAAGGGCTGCCAGGGCTGTTGCTCGCACTCGTTGCACCGCTCTCCCATCACCTTATCAATACAGGCCTACTGTACTCTACTGCACGGAAGGGTCGTTGCCTCCCGTGGACTCAGAATACGCTCGCGGTCACTACAAAGGGCTCGTCGCCTGATCAGTGTAGGCCGACAGCTAGAATATAGTGTCCCATACCACCATAATCTGCTCACGAGTCTAGGTGCTCACTGGTCACTACGGGGAGGTTTGTGGCCCCAGCGTAGGCCGACAGCTCGACCACGGTGTCCCATACCACCATGCCCGGCTCATGAGTCTTCGTGGATCAAGGTACCATGGTTAACAGGGTTTACAATGGTAAGTTCAGTACCCTAGGTTCAAGCAGTTATGATACATACAAGGTGAACAAACATCGGCCAGTCGGGTTACTTGACGGGCTCGACTAGCGCGATCGCATCTCAAGTTGAACGACATGAAGTGCGTAAAACACTTCGCGTGGCCTAACCACTGCCGCCAACTCTCAACACGAATCACATTCATCGACGCGTCGTTCGTGGCTATGACCAGTCAGCCACGAATTCGCTCGGTTATCGACTGCCTGGACTAAGTCAAGTCCCACACATCTATGGAATTACCTTAACGCTATATACAAAGGTATTGGAATTAAAACACATCATGTGAGCATGTTAGCACATGTTATAACATTCAACTTAAGCAAATCTTCAAGGCATACTTTCCATGCATATTCAACTTAAGCAAATCTTCAAGGCATACTTCCTATGCATGTAATACAATCATGCATAAGGTCAACATGTATGAAATCATTTAGGTCAGCATTTTAAATCATGAAATCAATCTCAAACTACTACATAGCATCATTCAATATAATACATACTAATACAAGCATTTATACAAACACATACACTACACACTTAAGTCCACATATAGTATGTCGACCCAAAGTGCGCAACTTGGCGAATCTCTTCGCCAAACTGATTATGCAAGCATTCCTAACTCACTAATACGGCGACAAACCATGTCGATCACGTCAGCAAACTATGCATGTAGACCGTACTTCCTACATATGACTAAAATGCCCTAAATCTCATATTCTTCGTTAATTTACGAAACAGGAAACGGAGAGCACGTTGTACATGTCAAACGGCGATGCCGTCGATAATCTACTATTAAACGACATTGAAAGCGTTGTAAACCGTCAATCAAAGCGTCTAAAATCCTCACCTAGTCTCTTACGGTCGCGGGATTTTGAACGGAGCGTGTACGCTTCGTCTATGGCTGTAAGAGAACCTGATTTATGGATTACGTTAGCTAACATGTTGTGCATTTAAGCAAACCCTAAATCAGCAAGTTTTTGGGATTATTTCATACCTGAAAAAGTGTAGAAATCACCAGCCAGGTGATTGGAAGGAAGTGCTGATGCAGCAACCGTTGATGGCTCGGAAGCGGGAAAAATCTCCTCTTCCCTTTCTCTCAAACTCTCTCTCTCTTTTCTAGGGTTTAGTGAAATTCGGATGTGAAGGAGAAATGAGGGTTTCAACCCCTTTTATAAGCTTGAAAACGCCGAAAATAGGCTCCGGGACGAAGTTTACTTAATGCCTATCCATTTTGGGGCTGTTTCGGTCCAAAAACTGCTTTCTGGTGGTCCCCTGGTCGATTGCGATCAGACTTAAGCTCATGGGTACCAGATGTACCTCGTATTAAGTTTTCAGTCTGGCAGGGTTCGCAGATCGCACGTAGCGGACCAGTTTCAGTTCAGCGGTTACCGCACATAGATCAGGGCTGAAAGTCTCATGATAATAAATAGAAATTTTTCCTGATCCGAGGGTGTAATCTGGATGAATTCTGACGGTCAGAACGCTTAATACTGACGCGTCAAGTCGTGTGCCAGATTTGAATTTGAAATTCCCAATTCGTCCCTATTCGCGGTCGCTTCAGTCCGGGTTCAACGAAATACTCTGTGATTATCGGTTTGACTTGATTTTCGAGATGATTGTCAAGTCCAGCGGGGCGGTTCTAACGGTCTAAGATAGGAGGTATCGGACCTTCGACGCGCGGTCTAAATCCAATATAAAAATTCAATGTGGTCCAGAGGACAAACCCGCTTAGAGTTTGATCCGAGGTTATAGAGTATTCTAGAGTCATTGGTTCTACTCGATTTGGGTCTTGTAGAACGTATTTAAAGTGATCAAGGACTGTTTCCCAGCCACTCCAACGTTGCGCTAGCTAACTTATGCTTAGTTTCTAAAGAAATTTATCCTAAGTGGTTTCTTTGGCTATGGAATTGGGTTCTGAACGATTTTTCAGGTGTTTTAATTGACCCACTGCCTAAGGACGTCAAATCCCAGGTTAGCCAAAATCCGGGGTGTTACAATCTACCCCCCTTAAAACACAATGTCGTCCCCGACATTGGCGAAGGGCAAGGAGTACTTTCTCTAAGGAAGGTTCAAATCCTATTTAATAACCTAATCGTACTTATAACCTAAATCAAATGTTTCGATCCTGGGCCAGTGGGAAAGAGGCCAACCACTCTTCCGCTGCGCCACACTGATCGAACGGCAGTGTTGACTAATCCTAACTGGATTGGACTTAATACGTTCTACCCCCCTTAAAACTTGGTTCTACTTAAAGTCTAAGAATCGTTGCATCGATCCGTATATCGGAACGGGGCGTAACTTAGAGGCTATCCTTAACCTTTCTCTACATGGTTTTAAGTCCTTGCCATTTCCCAAAGACAATGTGATCCTGTTTAGTTATAGATGGTTGGGCCATCACAGAAGAAAGGTTGTATAGTGGGTCTAAGCCGGATACGTTGAACCTTCTGTCTAATCAGGACAGAAAATGCGTTGTATCAGTTCTTAATCCGAGTCGACGCCGATCCTCTGCTTGATCAGAGCATTGGATTTATTGGTAACCACTAGGATTAAGAAGTCGATTCAAACCGCGAATACATCGCTTACATGTAGTTCCTTTATTCCGCATTCCCGAATGCAATAAGTCCTGGGGGAAGGCAATTCTAAGGGGTGTGCTAGTACATTCTAAGTTCAATCTGAGGGAGTTATAAATGTTCCCTAAGAGCGTATGGTTCCTTCCTATGGGAAACAACAGAAGTCTATAAGCCATAAAGGAATCTACCGAAGGAAGGGAGTCCCATTCCAACCAAATCTAACCTATTATCCCTTAGCATATATAGGCCTTACACTGCCTAAGACAACTAGTAGCCTAGTCTGTAACTCTGTAGCTATAATCCAAAGCCTAAGATTATACGGTAAATGGCTTTCTATTCCATTTCTACTACAGGGAATTCTTCTATTGCTTAGGGTCAAGATTCGTCTAACTGGAATTGGATTTCTTATGTCGTCAGATCCTTCAAATCTAGGAGTGCTAACACTAGGACCAAAACGCCAAGGGCCTATGTGGCCAGTAGCATTCAGTTGTATTAAATAGAACCGTGTTCTTAGTCTCATAGTGGGATCGGAAGTGGCATGCTTGGTAGGAGGGTGGGGTGGGATAAAAACTAATTTGTAGGCTGAATCCCGGGAGTTACAATACTCCCGATCCAGGGACAATAGCTTACAGTGAAATGAGACGGCATGCACTCCATTCCACAAATTTTGGCTACATTAAACCTAAACCACAACACAAACATTCTCATAACAAGTCGAAAAGCATCATGCATTTCATTAAACCAAAATTATCATAATACAAGGGATATCTCCCTATAAGTATCATGACAAAAAGTACATGGGAGCTATGTCAGTCAGCTACTATGGCAACATAGGTAAACTACCAGCCTTATCAGGCTTACAAAACACAACTTAAAACAGGAAATGACTAACTACTAATAATAACATCAAAGATCGCATCGCTAGTCGGAGTTTGGTGATGGAGGACGAGCACCCTTATCCTGTAAGCAACACAGGATTGCCTTCAAGGTGCGAGTCACCTTGCCAAATTTCTTCTTCGTAACGGCCTTGGCATCAGCGACCTCTGCTCGAAGTTCTTGGACTTCCCTTCGTAAAGCGGTCTGACTCTCCTCCATCCGAGCAATGCGGTCGTCGATAGTAGCCTACGCAGAAGAAGGAGGGCTTTCATCAGTATCCTGAGACTCCTCTTCTGCTTCTTCCTGAGTCTCTTCCTGAACCTCTGCACTAGGTTCTTCTTCGCTTTGATCTTCCTCTTCATCAAAGTCATCCCCACTATCCCTTTCAAGTTGATTTTCACGGTATTGCGACCCAATCTTCATCTTGACCATTGTCGACTCATCGATAGTGTGAATCGATACCGGTAATTCGGGTCCAAGTCTATAGGCAAACTCAAGCGCAATCTTGCAAATGAGTCGGCCAAAGGGAAGCGATTCGGATGTTCTCCTCGACCTGGCTATGAGAACTATCTGCCGTAAGATGAAAGTGGCCATACATACGTTCTCTCCCTGGGCCACCAGAAATAAGAAATCGACCATAAGACGTGTACATTCAATGCGGTTCGTCGACCTAGATAAACATTGAACGTGCAGATATGATGCAGCAGGCGCAAATCCTCAGACATGTACGTCGCCTTGAGGCTATTATTGGGCTGCCATGGAACCAACTTACCGCACAGAAACCTGGTGCGGCGATCTCGTTCACGTCTAGTCCTCAAATTCTTCTCACTTGGATGCACATCACCTAGAGGCACGTTGAGAAGTCGCGCAATCAATCGGACGTCGATCGTAGCCATCCGATCTCTACCAAAAGGGATTTTGAACTGCAAAGGCTCCAAGGTAGGATTCTGGATGCTAGCATAGAAGGCACGAACAGTGCTCACGTTAGCACGAGCGCGAGCTTCAAAGATCGGTCCCCAGTGCGCAGCTTCAATGCGTTCGAACAACAGATATTCGCCGAACAATCGCCCATCTACGTCCGCCTCAAATAACACTCTACGGTCAGTGTATTCACCATGAGGCATCTCTGATAGAATGGTTCGTCCAAGGTGTGCATGGGGATCCAAATCCCGCTTTGTACGGCACTCCAGGACTGCAGTTGGACCTGCGACGGTGCTTGAACTTGCGGCACCACCCCACGGTCTTCTTGATCGAACAGGGCGGCTCGGCCCAGCCTCATCTGTCGCGGTTTTCCTCTTACCCATCAAAGATATGATGGATGAGAGTGACAAAAGACCCAAAATGGCTTCCACGAAAGCCATGGAAAATGTCAAAAATGTGGAGAAATGGCTGCCCAATCTGATAAAAGGAAATCTAGGCGTCGTAGAGGGATGCTTCAAGCTTCCCAAGGCTGTACTTTCAGGAAAAAATACAAACAAAAAGATGGGATGGAGCACCTCACGATTTCAGCTATATTTGGGGGATTTTGGAGCTCCAAATGGTGATATCTTCAAGGAAAGAGGCTGCCAACACCCAATAAATGATGGGTGGTGGTCGTTTTTGGCCAAGGAAGGTTTTAGGAGTGGTTTGAGACGCCGGGGTTTGGAATGGGTTGCTGAAAATCAAATCTAGGGCTATGTAGGGGGCTGTTTGTGAAGGAGAGGTGGGATTTGGGGGTTTTCGTGAGGTGGGAGGTGTATAGGGGTGATGTGGAGCCTGTTTAAGGGGGTGCGCCCGAAGGACGGCCCCATCGGAGATCGCCGGTCGGCGATGCATCGCCCGGCCGGCGATGGCATCGCTGGTCAACTCTCAAGTTGACCGGTGGGACCCCATGGGTCTGGTCCCCCATGGTCCCAGGGTCCCAAAAAGTTAGGTCCCACCCCCTGGTTCATACTAATTTGGTCTCTATGAGCCCAAACATGTGTTCGGGGATTTCTGGGTCCACATTGCAATCCCGAATACCAAACCATATGATGCAACATATGAATTTGGGGTAGAAGGAGCCAGTACACCTATTTAGATCCTTATTTGCTAAAGAAAGTGAAGTTATAATGGTCTTATGGCTATTTTTCATGAAATTTTACTATTCACTGTAAAATTTTATGAAAGTGCTAATTTTTATTATTTTCACATTGGGTTTGATGCCTAATATGAAGTGGATAAGAAAAAACTGAACGTTGAAGTGTTTAGAGGAGGAATTTTGAAGATTTTTGGTGAAACGGGGTTTTTAAGCCCTGGCGATTGATTACAGGAGTCGTGGTCATCCCACGGCCCAAGGATTCACTTTTGCAGTTTAAAACCGCTCATAGGACGTCTCAACCCGACTTCCTACAGCTTAAAAGCGATTCGGGTTGCTTTACGCGACCCGAGACGCGTTACAGGCTCGATCTTGCGATCGATTCTAATAGACTTCGCCTATCGGCGAATCTATGATCCTGGACGTGTTTCTAGACCCTTCTCGCACCCACCTAAGTCAAAGGAAGCGACAGCGTGCGTCGCGTGACCATAACCCAGGCCCGGTTTAATCCAAATCATGCTCTGATACCAACTGTAACACCCTGAAAATCGGGGGGTCGAGCAAAAACCCAACTCCCGAGTTCCAAAATGTTATTTATGCAACATGGATATGTATGATTGAATGTTGTCTGTGATAATGTATTAAACATGAGTGAGATTAATCCAGAACAGTATATCATACTCCAGAGACAGTTAAATTTGCAAGCGGAAGACTGTAATAGTATGTATAACGTATATAAACTGTTGTATGTCTCTAGAGTGTGAATATATTACCAGGTTATACACATACATGTATACTTCAAAAGTAAACAAAATGAATATACATGAGGGCGCTAAAAATACAAAATGACAAATGTCAAAGTATCAAATCAACCTCCCTGCAATCCCGTCAATCAGAACACGCATAAAGGAGGAATCCTCCTCCTCATCATCAAGTCCAGCTCCGCCTCACAGGCCGCGCCATCATCTGCAATCACAGAAGGGACTGGTGGGTGTCCGGAAACACCATCCCGTAACGTGGGAGTGAGTGATCAACTCAGTGGGATAAGAGAGCAGGGATTAGCATGTTCACAATTCAATCACGCGATAATAGTAAAGCAGTAAATCAGACAATCCTAATACTGTTGTTAATGCAAGATGATATGACGTGATGTATGCCCTCACCGACGATCACCCTCATGCGGCAACATCTTACGACCGCGGCATGCCACACTCCCTAGAGTGCTCCACATCTTCCGGGCACATGCAATGCTATGGTGATATGCTTTCCAAGTTGTTATTAGTCCATTCAAACAGCAGGATTGGGAAACTAAGGTACTTCCCTTGTATCAATCCCAACACAGATCCTGTCTAGGGTCGTCACTCCTAGTAATCTCATACGATGTGTATTTCGTAGGTCACTGCAAGGGCTGCCAGGGCTGTTGCTCGCACTCGTTGCACCGCTCTCCCATCACCTTATCAATACAGGCCTACTGTACTCTACTGCACGGAAGGGTCGTCGCCTCCCGTGGACTCAGAATACGCTCGCGGTCACTACAAAGGGCTCGTCGCCTGATCAGTGTAGGCCGACAGCTAGAATATAGTGTCCCATACCACCATAATCTGCTCACGAGTCTAGGTGCTCACTGGTCACTACGGGGAGGTTTGTGTCCCCAGCGTAGGCCGACAGCTCGACCACGGTGTCCCATACCACCATGCCCGGCTCATGAGTCTTCGTGGATCAAGGTACCATGGTTAACAGGGTTTACAATGGTAAGTTCAGTACCCTAGGTTCAAGCAGTTATGATACATACAAGGTGAACAAACATCGGCCAGTCGGGTTACTTGACGGGCTCGACTAGCGCGATCGCATCTCAAGTTGAACGACATGAAGTGCGTAAAACACTTCGCGTGGCCTAACCACTGCCGCCAACTCTCAACACGAATCACATTCATCGACGCGTCGTTCGTGGCTATGACCAGTCAGCCACGAATTCGCTCGGTTATCGACTGCCTGGACTAAGTCAAGTCCCACACATCTATGGAATTACCTTAACGCTATATACAAAGGTATTGGAATTGAAACACATCATGTGAGCATGTTAGCACATGTTATAACATTCAACTTAAGCAAATCTTCAAGGCATACTTTCCATGCATATTCAACTTAAGCAAATCTTCAAGGCATACTTCCTATGCATGTAATACAATCATGCATAAGGTCAACATGTATGAAATCATTTAGGTCAGTATTTTAAATCATGAAATCAATCTCAAACTACTACATAGCATCATTCAATATAATACATACTAATACAAGCATTTATACAAACACATACACTACACACTTAAGTCCACATATAGTATGTCGACCCAAAGTGCGCAACTTGGCGAATCTCTTCGCCAAACTGATTATGCAAGCATTCCTAACTCACTAATACGGCGACAAACCATGTCGATCACGTCAGCAAACTATGCATGTAGACCGTACTTCCTACATATGACTAAAATGCCCTAAATCTCATATTCTTCGTTAATTTACGAAACAGGAAACGGAGAGCACGTTGTACATGTCAAACGGCGATGCCGTCGATAATCTACTATTAAACGACATTGAAAGCGTTGTAAACCGTCAATCAAAGCGTCTAAAATCCTCACCTAGTCTCTTACGGTCGCGGGATTTTGAACGGAGCGTGTACGCTTCGTCTATGGCTGTAAGAGAACCTGATTTATGGATTACGTTAGCTAACATGTTGTGCATTTAAGCAAACCCTAAATCAGCAAGTTTTTGGGATTATTTCATACCTGAAAAAGTGTAGAAATCACCAGCCAGGTGATTGGAAGGAAGTGCTGATGCAGCAACCGTTGATGGCTCGGAAGCGGGAAAAATCTCCTCTTCCCTTTCTCTCAAACTCTCTCTCTCTTTTCTAGGGTTTAGTGAAATTCGGATGTGAAGGAGAAATGAGGGTTTCAACCCCTTTTATAAGCTTGAAAACGCCGAAAATAGGCTCCGGGACGAAGTTTACTTAATGCCTATCCATTTTGGGGCTGTTTCGGTCCAAAAACTGCTTTCTGGTGGTCCCCTGGTCGATTGCGATCAGACTTAAGCTCATGGGTACCAGATGTACCTCGTATTAAGTTTTCAGTCTGGCAGGGTTCGCAGATCGCACGTAGCGGACCAGTTTCAGTTCAGCGGTTACCGCACATAGATCAGGGCTGAAAGTCTCATGATAATAAATAGAAATTTTTCCTGATCCGAGGGTGTAATCTGGATGAATTCTGACGGTCAGAACGCTTAATACTGACGCGTCAAGTCGTGTGCCAGATTTGAATTTGAAATTCCCAATTCGTCCCTATTCGCGGTCGCTTCAGTCCGGGTTCAACGAAATACTCTGTGATTATCGGTTTGACTTGATTTTCGAGATGATTGTCAAGTCCAGCGGGGCGGTTCTAACGGTCTAAGATAGGAGGTATCGGACCTTCGACGCGCGGTCTAAATCCAATATAAAAATTCAATGTGGTCCAGAGGACAAACCCGCTTAGAGTTTGATCCGAGGTTATAGAGTATTCTAGAGTCATTGGTTCTACTCGATTTGGGTCTTGTAGAACGTATTTAAAGTGATCAGGGACTGTTTCCCAGCCACTCCAACGTTGCGCTAGCTAACTTATGCTTAGTTTCTAAAGAAATTTATCCTAAGTGGTTTCTTTGGCTATGGAATTGGGTTCTGAACGATTTTTCAGGTGTTTTAATTGACCCACTGCCTAAGGACGTCAAATCCCAGGTTAGCCAAAATTCGGGGTGTTACAGTTTCATTGTGGGACCCTCCACTTAAACCCCTTTTGGCCCTTTCCACTCCATTTTCACCTCCAAACCCCTCCAAAATCCCATTTTCCCTCTTAAATCTCCATTCCATACACTTGAGCTTCTTCTTCTTCTTCTACATTACACACCCATCCTCCATCATTCTCTCAAACCCATCTCCTGCAACCTTTCATCTCCCTTATTTCTCCTAGTTTGAGCACATAAACCCATCTTTGTGTCTCAAAATCCCTAAACTTTTCCATTCACTTCAATATCCAAGCTTTTCCACTTCTATGGTGCTCTTCGAGCTAGTTACCACCATATTCTCTCTCTCAACACTCCTTTCCCTTATGGGAAAGAAGAGGGCGTCCGCGGATGAAGCCGGGCCTAGCCGGCCTACCCGTTCAAGGAAGAAATGAGCGCCGAGGATAGCACTAGCATCGATCGAGAGGGAAGGTCAAAGAGTTTTCTTGACCTGCGGATCCCCATTGAAAGATATCTACCACGGGACATCGAACTTGGTTAAGTTCCATAACCGTAAAGTGGTATTTGAGGCTCATATGGATGAAAGGCTTTTCAGGTTGTACCCAGTGATGGACATGCTCTTGGAATATGGATGGGGTCCCATATTTGAGGGAAATACCCATGCGAGTGAAGGCTCTGTACGATCTTTCTACACCCACATACAGGACCCACTACTGGAGCCTCTGCAATTTTCTATTCCCTTGGGAAGAGAGGAGGTCATAGTCAATGTAGATGTGGTGGCTCACATTATGGGAATGGAGCGTGGGGTCGTATACGCCAGTGAGAAGAACCTTGCTAGTGAACAAGAAAGAAATCGCAGCACACGTTTTCTTTACAACTAGCTTGAGCTGTGGAGGCGAGGAAGTAGCCTTGTATCGACCAAAATGACAAAAAAATTTTGCCTACTCCACCACATATTTACGTACAATGTATATCCCAGGTGGAGTAACTGCACGGAATGTACTCAGCTCATGGTGGATTTCTTATACAGAGCTGGTCAGGGAGACAAGCTATGCCTGCCTACATTTGTCTTGTCTTAGATTGTGGGTACTGTATGATCTACAAGGGGAGATGCCTCACTTCCCTTCAGTCGACTTATTTGTAAGATCGCCCAAAATTTTGACTTCCGACTCCATATGGAGAACCATGCCCCGATCTATATCATCAGTGACATTACACTCAACAACATGGGCATAGGCCCTAGGCAACGACAAGCAAGGCTTGATGAGTCTAGGGATGAGATTGAAAAAGAGAGTGAAGAGGAAGAAGGCAGTGAAGAGGAAAGCATTGAGGAAGGAAATGATGAGGAGAGTAGTGAGGATGAGGAGGAGGCCCAAGGTTCAGATGGGGGACCTCCTATTGCTACTTGTGAGGATCGCCGTGATCGGGCTGCCTTAGAAGCCCTCATGGCTTAAATTAAAGAGAATCAGGCCTACCTAAAATAAAAATTCAAGAGGATGTCTTGCACTCTAAAGACCCTCCTATGTTGTATGATGGATAAGGGTGTGCCTCCCCCTTCACTAGAGTCGGACGAATATTCATATGTTGTAGTCATCTTTGGGTTTCCCTTATTTCTTATTTTCCTTTATAATAGCCTTGGTAGGCTTAATTGGAAGTTAGTGTGCTTAGTGTTTAAAAGCTTTTATTAGATTAAGTCTCATGCATCTTCTGTCATGATTCATGCAATACTACATCTCATGTATTGTGACAATTTTTGGTTAAATGAAATGCATGAAGCTTATTTTGAATCAAAATGTGTAGAATGATTGGGAAATTTTGAGTTTTGTTATTCTAAATCTTACACATGTTTTATTTTGGGAATGCCTCCTAAAAACACTTGAAACATGGCACGTCTCGCACTTGGCGTATCGATTGATGGGGCATCTCCCCTGAGCGATGGCCATACAGACCCCAGTTTGGGCCCGGATAGAGATACAATGTCGAAGTCACAGCCGGCCACTGGCCCCACCAATGGGCCAACACCTTTTGTACCATCGGTTCCGAAACAGAACCGTGTGTCTACATTAACACCACATGTACTTCAGTCGTATTTTTAATGCAGCAACAACAATAGTTTTTGACCACTAATGCGGGGACCATTGCCCAGAACATGAATATGGTCCCGCCCGCACCACCTGTGCATCCTGCTAGAAATATGAATACCAGCGGCAGTTTTTAGCACTTCCAGCATTTCTGTCTTCCTACCTTCGCAGGCACTCATAGGCCCGAGGAAGCCGAATACTGGCTAAATCACATCTCTAAGTTGTTGAAGTCACTGCACTACTCTGAGGCAAAGAAAGTTGAGCTTGTCACCTTTATGTTCGAGAAGGAGGCTAGTATATGGTGGGACAGCATCCTACGAACAGTTCCCACAGGACGTGTGGATATGGGACGCCTTTGAGAATCACTTCCATGGAAAGTATTTCCCCCTCACTTACTGTAATGAAAAGGAGGGTGAATTTCTTCACCTCTATCAGGGAGGAATGACCATATTAGAATATGAGAACAGATTCACAAAGCTAGCCAGATATGCTCCATTGATCCTAGTGGACAAGCCGATGAGAATGAAATGATTTTCAGAGGGTCTGCAGCCCAATATCCGCACGAAGATGTGTTGCGCTAGCATTTCTAATTATGCTGAGCTAGTGAACATGTCCCTGTGAGCTGAGAAGGATGGAGATAGACTGTCTCAGACACGTATGCCCATGGGCGCGAGGCCTCGACCTGATTTACCGAACCGACCGTTCCTTGGTAAGAGGCCACGTGAAGATTCGCCTCCCAGGCTTATGGTTCCACCGAACCAACTGAGGCTACCAGATCTGTGGTGCACCTATTGTAAGAAAATGGACCATTCAGATACCTATTATTTTACTAAGATGAGGGATAATGGTTTTATGCCACCTCAGAAGATCAACCGTTAGCTACCACAAGCTATATTAGCTCCACCTCTACGATCGACATTGCCAGCACAGCCATTTTACCGATCACCTGTATCTCGAAATAGACCACCTCAATGACCAATGGTAGCACAACCAAATCATCCTCAACAGGCACATGTACATGCACTAACAGCTGGGGCATCTGAGATAGCAACTGCAGTGCCCTTAGCTTTTGAAGTCACTGCCCACATTCACGGTACACCTGTATTTCTATTAGTGGACATCGGGTCCACTATTTTGATACTATCATGCTCTATAGTCAAGCGCTTAGGGCTGAAAAATATCCCTATGGTTGGGATGAGAGTCCTCACCGTGACAGGGACTTTTTGCGACGCTACTAAGTTTTGTAAAGATTGCCCGATTGACTTAGGGAGCAGAACGATGCACATTGACCTGATTGTCACCCCGCTGCATCATTACGACATCATCCTCGGCATGGATTGGCTCATCGAAATGAAGGCAGAGATCGACCGTGATACCAGATTGGCGGCAGCCCGTGGACCTGAGGGCACGACCTTTACTTTCCCAGTTCAGGTTAGTTGGCCCTACCATATAAGTTGTTATGCTTCCTTATTAGAAAATGTTAATGGTCCAACACTTGGCGACACACCTATAGTCCAAGATTTCACGGACGTGTTCAGGATGATACCTGGACTATCTCCTCGGCACAAGATCGACTTTACTATCGACCTTGTGCCTAGTTTAACGCCCATTTCCTTACCAACATACCACATAACTCCTTGTGAAATGGAGGAATTGAGGAGACAGATAGATGATCTGCTGGAATCAAGTTATATACGGCCTAGTGTATCCCCTTGGGGAGCCAATATTGTTTGTAAAGAAGAAAGATGGATTGCTGCGGTTGTGTATTGATTATCGCAGACTGAATCATGTCACGGTCAAGAACAAGTATCCTCTGCCTAAGATAGATGACCTGTTTGACCTGTTGAAAGGGGCACAGTATTTCTCAAAAATTGACCTACAGTCTGGGTATCATCAGTTACGCGTCAGGGATGAAGACGTGTAGAAGACAACATTCAGAACCAATTTTGGGCACTATAAATTCCTTTTGATGTCGTTTCGTATTACAAATGCACTGTTATATTCATGGACCTCATGAATGAAATGGCCAAGCTATATGTCCTAGAAGGGGGGGGGGGGTGAATAGGACTATGCCAAATTAAAAAATAATAGCGGAATATAAGAAATAACATGGCCAACAAAAGAAAGAAAACAAACCACAATAAAGGAATGTAAAGTAACCTCAAATTCAAGTCTTGAGAGGCTGATATGAATGTAGTTCTAAGGACAGCCTTGCACCATAAAAACCAAGGGTTTATAGCAGGACAACCTCATTAGAACGTTAAGTATCAATATTCCAAACTGAAGAGGAATAATAAAGGGAAATAGTAAAAAGTAAATTCTAAACTATTACAACATTCCCCATTGTGCTTGAAATGAAAATATTACAACATTCACATCTACACATACATCCCACAATCTTGAATAATAAAAGATAGAAAATATAAATCACACAACCATAAATCATAGAGAATTATAGTGGTTCGCCTGTGTGTACACCAACTATTATAAAATAACCACACAGGTTGCTACTCCACTCCTAATATCCTCACACAGGGGATATTAGCATTCACTATCAACATAAGTTTTCACAAGTTCACCCAAAATCTTTATAATTGTGTCTTTTTTAACATGGGCTTACACAATCTAAAAACACACTTTCTGAGTTTTTTGGCTCTCCTCAGATAACCACCACAATGAGATTTTTCTGGTAAATCTCAAAAGAAAACTAAAAAGAATAGAATATTTGCACAAATGTAAAATATCTAGATTTCTCCTTCTGTAGCAGCCCGGTAGAACCAATCGGAGTAGATGATTGAATGTAGAAGTTCAAAAGTCCAATAATCACTTTAAAACGGTTCTAGGTTCTAATTGATTTTAAATTAAACCAGTTAGGCTTAGCTCTATTTGATTTTAATTCCAAGAAGAAGGCATATCACAATTCCTCTTTTCAATTAAGATTGGAATATAGAAACAAAATCAAATTAATAAAGCTAACAAAAGAGAATATTAAATGAGCATAATGTAGCTTAAAATAAACACAAACCTATCTCAGAGTGATCCCTTAATTTTACTTGAATTTTTATTGTTAAACTCTGAAATTCGTCATCTATTTATAGCTACAGAAATCGCACCTTCAACTGGTCTAGTGGACACTACGACTGGTCGTAGGAGAATGGATTTTTGAAATTTTTAGTGCGATCGGATAAAATTGACTCACAACTGGTCGTAGGCCATCTACGACTGGTCATAGGACGAGTCGACACTGTTCATACGACCGGTCGAGCAGAGTCTAGGACTGGTTATGGACGAACAGAAATTTTTGAAAAATTGTAACAAACTTAGGACTGGTCTTGGAATCTCTTGGACTGGTCGTGGCAGTGCTAGGACTAGTCAAACAAGGTTCAAGAATAGTCTTAAAATAGTGCAATTCCATGTAAAATGATTCAATTGAATTATGTATCCAAAGTGACCTATCTTCAGGACAATCTAAGGTCAATCTTACCTTGAAAGTGAGAAATGAACTTCAAAACTTCTTAACTTCAGATGGTAGATAACCTTTGTAAATGAAGCTTTAGATCTTTGAACATAATGTATCACTTAAAAAAAAAGATCTTCTAAAGCTTGAATAACCATTCATCTTTGTGCTGAATGCTGGCTTGAGTCTTGAACAAGAGCACTTTTACTGTTGTAGCTAGTACTTGCACTTCTCGGAGCAGTTTGTACTCGCATTCTTCTGTAGTATCTGAAGTAGTTCTTCATTCTTGACTTGAAGAAAAATGCTTAAAGCGATGAAGCAATGTCTTAAACATTTATAACAATGAGCCACACAAGATATAGATTAAGGTTTTGGCACCATAAAATTTGACAACCAAAGGGGCATAAAATCATAGCACTTACAATGAACCGGGTGTTTCGGCTGTATCTGTACCGGTTCATCATCGTATTTATAGATGAAATTTTGATATACTCCAAGAGCTAAAAGGATCACGAAGGGCACCTGCGAGCAGTCTTCGATACTCTTAGGAAGAATCAGGTGTTTGCTTAGTACCGGAAATGCGACTTATGGAAGGAAGAGGTCAAGTTTCTGAGACACGTAGTGTCCAAGCAAGGAATTATCATGGACCTTGCCAAGGTAGCCACAGTTCAGGACTGGGAGCAGTCTGGTTCCATTACAGAAGTGAGGAGTTTCCTCGGACTTGCTGTTACTATCGCCGATTCATTAAATACTTTTTCAAGATAGCCAGACTGTTATCACAACTCACTTGAAAGGATCTTAAGTTTGCTCAGAACGAGAAGGCAGAAGCAGCCTTTCAGGAATTAAAGGACAAGCTGACATCCACACCCGTGCTAGTATTTCTAGAGTAAGGGGTCAAATATACTATATACATAGATGCATCCCGAGTCTGTTTGGGATGTGTGCTTATGCAGAAGGATAGGCTGATGGCCTATACCTCGCGACAGTTGAGGAAACACAAGGAAAACTACCACATGCACAACCTGACATTAGCGGCCGTCATTTTTTCCTTAAAGCTCTAGAGATATTACCTCTACGGAGAGGAGTTCGAGCTCTTTTGTGAACACAAGAGCCTTAAGTACATCTTCACGCAAAGAGACCTTAATATGAGGTAGCGTCATTAAATGAAAACCTTAAAAGACTTCAAGTTTGAGGTCTCCTACCATCCTGGTAAGGCCAACCTTGTGGCAGACGTGTTGAGGCGCAAGAAGATAATAGAATTTGTAGCTCCGTTGATGGTAAAAGAATAGAACAAGGTAGGGTTTGTGTGAGACTTCGAACAGAAGCTTACAATAGAGGAGTCATTCGAGAGCGTCACACAAATCCACGTACAACCACTTATTGATGATCAAATCATTGTATCTCAGAAAAAAGATGAACTGTTGGTGAAGATGAGAAAATGAGCAAGTGACAGTGAAGACTACGAATGGAGGGTTGGCATAGATGGAGGTTTGAGATATCACGGCCGCTTATGCATCCCGAATCTCTAAGACTTGTGAAAGGAAGTCCTGGATGCCGCTTACAATTCAAGGATGACAATGCACCCGGGTAGTACGAAGATGTATAGAGACATGAAGCATTTATATTGGTGGGACAATATGAAGGCCCACATAGCAGATTATGTATCCTGTTGTCTCACATACCAATAGGTCAAGGCCGAGCATTGCCGACCTCCTGGTTTACTTCAACCCATGCCCATAGTTGAATGGAAATAGGACTTCATATCTATGGATTTTATTTCTGGGTTACCGAAGATGAGGAAGGGACATGACTCCATTTAGGTGATTGTAGACCGATTAATGAAATCGGCTCATTTCCTCCCAATTAGAGTTTCAAACTCAGCAGATGATTTAGCCAAGCTGTACATAAAGGAGATTGAACGACTACATGGAGTTCCTATAGAGATTGTGTAGGATCGGAACATACGATTCACATCCATTTTCTGGACACATATTTAAGAAACAATGAGAGTGCAACTGAAGTTCAGTACCGCGTTCCACCCACAGACAGATGGCCAAATGGAATGGGTAAATCAGGTACTTAAAGATATGTTACGAGCGTGTGTGCTTGACTTCAAGGACAGTTGCGATGACTATCTCCCTTAGGTCGAGTTTACTTATAACAACAGCTTCCAAGTGAGCATTGGCATGACTCCTTACGAAGTATTGTATGGGTGCCCATGTCGAGTACCACATTGTTGGGCGGATGTTGGCGAGAAGAGCTTGATTGGCCCAGATTTGGTTCAGGCGACCTTAGAAAAGATTGATATTATCAAGCGTTGACTTCTTGCAACCTAAAGCAGATAAAAGAGTTACACCGATATACGATGGCGACAGTTGGAATTCAAAGTTGGGGACCATGTATTTCTTAAGGTTTCCCACACGAAGGGAGTCCTTTGATTTGGCAAGAAAGGAAAACTGACACCGCGATTTATCAGTCCATTCCAGATTCTAGACCGAGTAGGTGTGGTAACATACCGCCTTACTTTGCCCACACCACTTGCCAGCGTGCACAATGTAGTTCACTTGTCCATGCTGAAGAAATATGTTCCTGATCCCACTCACATTATCAAGTGGGATCAGGTAGAACTAAGTGAAGATGCTACCTATGTACTGTGACCAACACATATTCTGGATAGGAAAGAACAGGTGCTACATAGCAAAGTTATCCCACTTGTGAAAGTACTGTGAACTCACCACACTGAGGAAGAGGTTACTTAGGAAATAACAGCCAAAGTCCGTAAGAACTACCCTCAAATCCTAAAGGAGTATGAAAAGGTACTAATGTGAGTAACGTCTCAAAATTTTTTTTACAAAGACTCGAGTACTACCTCATACAGAAATCCCATGGAAATTAGATGAAAATTAATTAAGTACTAAACTAAATTAATCATGGATTAGCTTGAACCACTATCTATACAAACTGTAAGACCTAAAACCATTAAAATCACTAGCTCAACATTACTTGAAAGCCTTTGGGAAATCCCAAAACCCAGTTGCTCGTGGGAGCACATTGAAACTCCATATTGGACTTGGACTGCTCGTCGAAAGTCCGATGACACTACCAAAAAATAGGTCAACGCCGATGACTAAAAACCGTTGGCATTGACTTTCTCTGACGGCTTTTAGCCGTCGAACGGGCCGTCGGGAAAGGGGGTGTGGGCGTTGCTCATCGACGGATTTTAGCCGTCGGCATCTATGACGGCTAAAACAGTCAAGTGTTCCGATGGCTTAGGGCGATGATTTTAGTCGTCGGCATCTACGATGGCTAAAACCGTCGGCGTTTCTGACTGCTGTGGATGGAAAAACCATCGAAATTTTCGATGGCTAAAAGCCGTTGGCGTTTCTCATAATTTTTTATTTTTTAATAATAATAATGATTAATTGCACCATATAGGTTTCCAACATGAGGTAATGAAGGTCCTTGCCAGTACTACAACCTATATACTGATATGCATCCTTGAAAAACACACTCCTAAAAAACACTAATGCAGGAAGGAGCTCAGAGGACTGAAAACTTTCATGTATAACTAAAAATATGTAGGTAGAGCTCAAACATCTGCACACTATTTACCTATTTGAAGCATGGAGTATGGACTAGAAGCTGCCGGTCCCCCTGTTTACCAAAACAGACAGATAATCCCAATAGTTAAGCCACTCTTATTCCCAAAGCAGTGCTAATATTTAAAGAAACTTTGTTGTATAGTTCTATGTAATTATGCATAATGGTTAAGAAAGTAAGATCTTCTTGATAACTTTAGATATGACACTAGAAGTAAAACATGATTAACACAGACATACTTAGTAAATTGAACCCACATTAAAAAATGGACCCCTATTTATATAGTATTTCATTAAGTACCATACTATAACTCGGTAAAATATGATTAAATGTTCCCATGATGGCAGTGGTGTAGACATGACAAACAGGAAAATTTATCAGTGGAAATTTCTGATGAACAAGAAGGAAATTTGACAAAAAGAAATGTATGCATGTCTATATGTACATGATATGCATGTTTGTATGTACATGATATGAAAACATCTGCTCCCTGTAAATTAGAAATGCAAATCAACTCATACTTATTCCATGGCTTTTAAGAATAAGATTAGAAATGCATCTATACAAAACTAATTCCTTATTCCATGGATTTTAAGAATATAAGATTAGAAATTTGTTCAAAAAAGAAAGAATAAGTTTAGAAATACATCTATACAAGTCAACTCATTCCTTATTCCATGGCTTTTAAAATTAAGATTACAAATGCATCTATACAAATCAACTCACTCCTTATTCAATAACTTTTAAGAATAATATTAGAAATACTATGTGTAACAAAGAGAGAATACTTTTAAGAATAAGAGATGAAATAATGAGTTGAGAAATGAGGCAGGATAAGAATGAGAAAAAGTACGCCATACCTTCTAAGATTCTTCTAAAAGACTAAAACCCTACCCCATACCTTGAGTCTTTTCTTAATAGAAAATCACCATCATCATCGTTGTCATCATTGAAGCCCTAACCTAATTAATTGGGGTCAACTACATGAATCATGTTCCACTCTATCAAGGGCCATATTAAAATAATAATGATGATGATAGAAATAATCATCACATTGATACAAGAAAAGAAACAAAGAAACATTAAAAAGAGAACATGAAAATGGTTTTGATAAAGTTGCGAGAACCAGACCATACATATGAGCCAGTCCAAGCCCTGACACAACAGGCAAGACTTTATTAACAAGGTCTTAGCAAGAATGTTTTATATTCATAGAAAATCTCAGCCACAATTATCTGTAGTAAGTTATCATTGTTAAATATAACTATGTTTAAGGTAACAAAAATGATAAAAGGACAGAATGTGTTTTTCCCTGGCCTAGAACCAATTTTTGAATCGCTCCAGATTGGATAATAAAATGTGTTAGAAACTGGATAAAAACATTTCAACTAGATAACAAAGTTGTATTCAGACAGATAAAAGTCAACTTACAAAAAGAAAGTAATTGACAAGAAATTTGTTCATATATTTTCTTTTCTTTCTTTTTCCTTTATGAAGTTAACAGGTTGCACTCTTAAGATCACCAGATTCACCACACAATAGAACCATAATGGATAGGAAACAAAACAAAACATACTCCCTATTGTGTTACTATGGATAATAACATGTTAACTAATAGTAGTTTATGGCTGTTGATATTTTTATGCTGTGAAACACCATTATTCAAAAGCATCATCTGAAGGATCTGCAATCGTTTCGATTGCCCTTGTTGCCAGTGGAATCCAAATGCAGCCTAATTCAAGAGTACATTCTTTTCATCCACAATATGTTGCATTTGAAATCTAACATGCATGAGTTTCTAATCAAATATTGGTTTATTATAGGTAGAAGAAGATTCGAAACAACCTGAGCTCCTGAGAAATTAATAGATATATATTTACTGTCACGAAACATAGATTATATAGTCGATATGTTTCTGATATATGTGCTGACACTGTCAAGTTTTCCTAGGTTTTTATCTGAGCATATTGGCCACCACAGTCTAGGTACTCATGGCATCTAACTTAAACATTTCCTCCTCTGTAGGAATACTGGATCCATTTTCTCAACTCACTACTATATAAACACAAGAACACTTGGGAAATAAGTCCAAATATGGACTTCTGAGATAGACTATTTATTGTTAGCAACGTGCAGGAAGCACACGATGCAAGATGACCCATGATCATTCCCAAGAACCAAAATCCAAGACTGTCCGATACTAGAAATTAATGACATGGTTGGATCATCCACTTTATAGAAAAGGGTGTAAAATAATGATTTCCATCAGAGAGAAGAAGATTCCTAATCTACCACACATATTGTGCTAAAACAACATCTACACTTTCAAACTGCGATACTAATTACTACCTCACTAGCCTTTGGAGAAGAGGAAATAAATGATGAAATGGGAAAACAGAAAGAACAGAAAAAAGTGTGCACCATCTCAATGATGCCTCTAAAATGACCCAGCAGAGGCTCTTCTGTAAATCTTTCATTATAAGCTTTCATGTAGAAAGTTTGGAGATCCTCCTCAAAATCATTAATAACTTTGAAGTTTCGTATTACTCATAGCGCCATTTGTTCTGAAATAACAAAGAGAGAGGCATGCATGTAATAGGTGTGGTAATAACTCCAATACTACCAAGAAGTTGCTGATCTAGTAAATCCTATTGGGAAGACCATTATATTAAGGAATAAAAATTGGGGGAAAAAGAAAAGAGAGAGAATAATGCTGAACATGATCCTACATGATGTTACTACCTTAGATTTCTGGAATCTTGAAATGAACTTATTAAGGAAAATAATAATTTTGTTGACTTCAGCCTTCACACTATTGCAAGTATTTAAATGAGTATTTTCAACTTCATCAGTAGCAAAGATGTGTCCTTTGACATGGACCACAAGCTATCAAATAGTTGCTGCAAAAGTAATAAGAACAACAAAACCATCAGCATCTGAAAATTGAATGGTACAACACAATGCAAAAGTCCCAAATTTGCTAAGCAATTTCAAGGGAAAAGTGTACCTTTTGTCTACACATACATTTATGATTAGCAAGCAGGTTGGGGGTGATAGAACACTTTGTATCACACTGCCCTGGTCTGAAAAATGAAAGATAGTCAAGGATACCTGCTTGGTCTATATTTTTTGTATTTTGAAAAATAATAGTACCGAAAAATATGAGTAGAATCTATATTTTCAATCAGTTATAGAGAGGACTTGCAGTGAAAAAATTACCTTTCTGTATCTACTTGTTGGAATGAAACTTCCACTTCCATCTAGCAAATATATATATATATATATATATATATATATATATATATATATATATAAAAGAGAAAAAAAAAGACATTGTCATCTTAAAATGAAAAGACAATCTCGTAAACTAGATTTCTGCAAGAAGTTTTTTAATAGTATGGTAATTTCATAAACCATACAATGCAAAACAACAGTAAAGGGATTTACCTGTATTTACCCACATTCCCTTCTTGCTGCTAGCTGAATTTTCTGGCATAAAAAAAATGCAAAAAAAAAGGCATCAACCAAAAAATGGCATTTTTTTTTATCAAGTATCATATAATACTTCCAAAATCAATACATACTGCAAAATATCATCATCATCTCACGCTGCATCAGTGAAAATAAACTTATTGTAACCATCAGGCAACAAGGTATAACTAAACCCTCTGAAGTTTATAAAGAACTCTTTTTCTTCGATAGATTTAAGCGGTAGTTATTTTTCCCAAGGGTTATCTGAATTTCAAGATCTATAACAATTCATGGGGATCATTATGGCAGAAATTTTAGGAAATGAACAAAGATTAAGGAATATGATGTTTATAGCTTGCAAGGAAATTATATAAAGGGTTAAGAAGCCTACAGTTGTTGGTCGCATGGAAGTTCACTTAGTCCTACAATCAAGTAAAAAAGGGAGATTCTCATTACAACAACCTCATTCTTCTTCTATTTGTAAAGGTCCATTTGTTGCAGATAATCTTCTCTCTGCTTCTTGGCAATCTGAAATACATAAGAAACAGAAATTAAGAGTTTTTATAGACTTGCATAGGCGGAGAAGAAAATGTCTAACAAGCTAAAACCTCTTCAACCAGCTGTTGTTGAAGGATTTCCCAACAACAGTAAGTCCCAATTTTTAGTTAGTCATATTGAAGGATTTTTCAAATTTTTAATCCATGAATGCCTTGCAACTTTGATGGATTTCATTAGTTTGTAACATTTGGGTAGATTAGTTAGCAAGTGCTTCTTCATGTCAGAGCTACCATCTTCAAAGAAGATTTTCTGTTCAGCTGCATTGCCAAGTTCCCCTTTACACTAAAAATGAAAGCCATCGAGACATGAATTAGGCTCCAACTTACCAAGAGCAATAGTAAGTCCACCTATGAGTTTGAACGAACCAGCACTCTACACCTGTGCAGCACTCCCTCACAATTAAGAACTTTATAAGATGGACATTCTCATCTACTCAATAGGGAGGCCATACATATCTAATGATAAATACTGTATACCTGGCTTTCTTTTTTCAAGTTTTCCATTGCTTTAATACCTGTTTAACCCCTGATAAGTGGACTGGCTGACTTAAGGGCCATGACATCAACAAGGTGGTGGTCCACCTTATGCATGGCTCACATCCCACACAAGAACCAATTTAGCATAAGTGGCCATGAGTCATTGAACTTTTACCAAGAAATCATGAAAATTCTCATTTCAAATCTTATAACACAGCTATTCAACTAGTTATGCTATGTGGTCAGGAGTGTTGTGCAGTTACAAAGGAAACATGAATAGATTAACTATTTTAGAGATGAGGATGTTGAGATGGATGTGTTGAAAGACTTGATAGGATTGAATTAAGAATGAAGTAGTCTTAATAAAAGATAAATGAGGAACTTGAGATGGTTTGTTCATGAGCATCTAAGACCAAACATAGTCCAAAAGTATGGAAACTTTGATTTAAGTAAAAGGCCTGAAACGAGGATGAAAGGAAGACCCAAAAGGTCTTGGAATCGGGGCCTTTTAAAAAAAAGTATTGTAAAAACAAGAATAATAAAAGATCTTTGTTGAGTCTAAGAAACATCCTTTCTTAAAGGAAAAAATATGCAAAATTTAAAAGAAGATGTAGAGTTCAGCAAGAACATATCTTGGGATTTACTGACCCTTCCCAAGCCATTGGATTTGCTGTCATAGACTCCAATCTAGTTCCAATCCCTGTATTAAGAAGATTTAGAAAAAATAAAATAAAAATAATAAAGACAAATCCAGAGTTCATAAACAACATAACATGACCATCAAACCTCTCAAGACATGTTCCCATTATGAGGCATAACTAATGGTCATAACGGACATAAAACTGATGGTCATAAAACTAAGATACCCTTCTGGTTTCTTCAATGGAGAAATAAGAAACTGTTGAACAAATTCTTTGTAAAAAGTAAGACACTGATGGAATTCATTAGGCTCATTAAATTCCATTAAAAATCTCTTTGCAACTAGTTTCCAATGGGATTAGAATAAAAATGGACCCTAACCTCACCCAGGTGGCTAAAGGTTCCATTAATGCCTCCAACGATAGTTGAGAAAATAGCATACCATATCTTTACATCCATGAAATACACTTATATGCATGCCAAAGGAACCATGTGAAAAATTGAGAATTTCAAAAAGAGATTTAAAGTCCAGATAAAAGGTTCTCCTAAAGTTTATTTACCAGGACTGAGTAGTGGACCCTCAGGAACCCTACTCGTTCCCAGAATCTGAAGCTCAGTTACAAGATGGGAGCGTTGTTCCTTCAAGAAGTTGAGTCAGTTTGTCAGCTTGGTCAATGCAGATTGTGTAGAAACCATTCCTTGGCATGGACAATTGCACAAAGTTTCAGCTTTCTAATATTTTGATAAATCTAAAAGCTATTGGAGAGCCTTTTGGAAATGTCTAGGAAGAGCTTTTAATGTCTCCTCTGTGGTCAAACTAGTAGTTGTTGTCCCAAAGGATTTGGTACTATTTTGACTTGTCGAATCAGGTTGTTGCTTCTTTGGTATCTTGTGTAGTACCTTCCTGTTGGCTTTCTTAGAAGAAGCTTGAGCCCCAACTCTCAATGGCTCCTCTGTAGATGAACTAGCAGTTGCCCCCAATGATTTGGTAATGTTTTGACCTGCTGAATCAGTATGCTTCTGGGGAGGTTGCTTGTTTGGTAAAGATGGTGGTTCTTGTATTGCAACTTTCTCACACCTTGCTCCATGCAATGCATCCTATTTACATAGTATTTAACATCTATGCACCAATTCAGAAAACTGAACAACATTTTCAATAGATAACTATGTTGAATAAAGATGTCGATATGGCAATTACAGAGCCAAATCTACCAACTTTTATTATTTGTGTGCTCATATATATTAAGATAGAGAAATGGTTGCCAATATCCGGTTGTATACTACAGCCCAATCTTTTATGCCTCTAGAAATTTTTCTTTCCACCTTTCCTCCGAAAATATCATGTATTTCCAGTGAAAAATGTTTATAAAAGTCGATTGTAGGTTCAATTAACCTACAGATATTTATATGTCCTTTTGTGTATGTTATATGAACCGCACTAGCCTAACTATGCATAGTCAGGTAAGGGCGTGTGAACATGCATGAGATCCACACCCATCCACCAAGCGCATCACCTCAAGCTCACCCTGGAACCAAAAAATTAGGCCTTCCAAAAACTCATGTAGGAAACACCACAGGGAAGAGTTGAGATAGGACGCCCACCATTAGTTGAGTGTGGGGCCCACCATGGTATATAAATGCCACCCAATTTGTTTATTTAGTGCGAATTATCAGGATGAAGGGTCTTTCCAAAAATCAGGATGTTCCGAAACATAGGTGGACCACAGCACGTAAATCAGAGGTTTTGGTGTGATTTTACGTTATTTCCTACGGTGAAGCCCACCTGAGTTTTGGATCAGCATGATGTTCAGGATCAAGGCCAAACATTAGGTGGCATGCCTAATGAATGATGTAGATCTTATGCACATTAAGTCACTGGCCCCACAGAGGTTGTAGGCATGCTCCTACCCTACAACGAGTAGTCATGCAAAGTGGAATTTTGAGGACGAGGTTCCTATCATGTGGAATAAGATTAGCTGAGTGCATTAGGAAAGTGGTAACAAAAGTTCTAGAAGTATCTGAAGGGAAATACCTCTCATATAAGGAAACTTAGTGGTGGAATGACAAGGTCGAAAATGCTATTAGTGAGTTCTTTGAAGGCTGAGAAGCAACTAAAAATGATGAAAATTCAGCATGTTGTTATCGTGAAGTACATTAGATGTGGTTTCATTTTCGGGCATGAAGATAAAGGAGCATGATGCGAAGACCCAGCTCAGCCTTCCCATTAGCTTTCTCATTGGAAGCTTGAGACCCAGCTATCAATGGTTCCTTCGTAAGCAAACTAGCAGTTGCCCCTAAGGATTTGGTACTGTTTTGACTTGCAAAGCTATCTGCTACCACTGGGAAGGTTTTTTGTCTAGTACCTTCCCATTGGCTTTCTTAGAAGAAGCTTGAGGTCCAACTATCAACGGCTCCTCCATAGACGAACTAGCAGTTGTCCCCAAGGATTTGGTACTGTTTTGACCTATTGGATCTGCCTGCTACTTCAGATGATTTTTTTTTTTTTTTTTTTAATATCTATACTTCGATAATTGCCACTAAAACATCTTAAGTACAAATAACACCACCACCTATAGGGATTATTTCACCATCAATGAGGCCAGTATGGTTGTGATTGCTTGCAACTAAAACATCTTAAGTACAAATAACACCACCACCTATAGGGATTATTTCACCATCAATGAGGCCAGTATGTTCGTGATTGCTTGCAACGACATCTCTCAACAACAAATTAAATATCCATATAATGAAAATCTAATGCATTAATAATCTCTAATTCATAGCAATTACTAATCTGAATCCCTGATGATGATAAATTCATGTAAGAGTTAGTGAAGAAATAAAATCACCTTAACATAGTAGTTGAATGATAGCTTGCTGATTAGCAGGAAGATCCAAAATAGAGTGTATCTGATGAATCAAGAGCATTTAAAATAGAAAATGGTTAATCAGAAAAGAACGTGGCTCCTGACATTGAAAACCACTCATATTAGCATACTTACTTGAGAGGTGAGAACCAAAAAATAGGGCAACATCAGCAACTGCCTGTGTGCATCTAAAACTTACTTTCTTCGTCTTCTCAAGGTTAAACTTGATGGATTTTATAGCATTAGAAATCTGCATTATCAGCACATTCAATCTATGTATGGTACCCTTAGAAATCATACGTAGGCCAAATGACAATTTAAATGGCCATGATGGGCCCGAACAGTCCCATTCCCACTTGCATTGGATCAGTCTATGTATGCTAAATGTGTTGGAATGATATGGAGGGTTAGCTACCTAACCCTTAGTTTCCTTAACATATTTTGCTAAAAGAAGAATTTGGATTGAATTATAAATATTGGAGAAAGAAAGAAACAAAAGCTTTTTTTGTTGCGGCATTTTGTCAAACATGTCACCTAGAACTACTTTAAGAGTTGTACTTATCTGAAAAGTACCATGGCTAACTGCTCTAAGAGTCACTAAATTAGATATATAGGCAAGATAACACTTCCCATTGTTCTGCATCTGAAAACTACCTATTGCATATAATCAATGAATGATATCACCTATGATTTTGTTTCACTGGCTGGTCCAATAGATCAACATCTGAATCTTGAACATGGAAACCTTTATAATATTATTTTGCAATTAATCCAGTTCATTTTAAAAATAGAAGTCAATCCCAATTTGTAACATTAACCTGAATAGATCTGGTGTGTACACACTGTGCAGTGCACATGTAGAGCACCGTAGGTGGATGAATGAAATAAAAGCAAAAGAGGGTTGATGTTCTGTTAAGCTTTGCTACGCGCCTCTGCTCATCATTGAAGATGGGTTTCTACTCGTATTTGTTGATGGGTGGTTTTGTAAGCAGCAGTTGAGTTCTTACTGGCTAATTTTGTAAAGATGGGGTTGAGGTTTGTTGTTTTAACAGATGTGGATTTCAGGTCTTGTGGCAGAGATGAGATCGTTGGTGAAAGTGCTGGTTTGGATAGATGAGATGTTGGAATTAATAGAGATGATTGTGGATGGTGATGACAGGAGGGGATGTGTTATCTTCTCCCATGATTTAATAAAGAAAATTTTGATTACATTCCATGACTCACCTTAGCATAAAATCTGTATACGAGCTTCTGGATGAACAGTCTGAATCATCACGCCACCGCAAGGCAGAAGAGCGATCGAAGGGTGATCGATTGGCAACGCTCAAAAGAGGGAAGGGAGAGGAAGAAAAGGGCGGTCGAAAGAGGGAAAATGAAAATTTCTCTTATGAAATGCATAAGTATTCTGATCTGTAAAATGTGAGTTTGTCATATTTTATATAATAAATTGTATTCACAGCCATACAATTAAGAGTCTATTTAGTGGATGGTTAACAAAACTATTACATAAGATAATTATCAATATAAATCATCTACAACAAGACCCATTATTTGGATGATCTGGATAACATATATCAAACCCACATTTTCTATGAAAGAGTCACTACTATTTAACAAAAAATGTAAATCTAGCATGTTTTTACTGTACAAATGAAAATGATAGTTTGCACTTTGTATCTGGTAGGGCTCTATGGGCCCCACCATGATGTTTTTGTTTAATCCACACCGTAAATCCATTAGAATTTTTTTTCAAAGGTTGATACCAAAAAATTAGATCGAAATAAATCTTGGGTAAACAACACCACAGGAAAACAATAGCGATTGAACGTGCACCCTTAAAAATCTTTGCTTTACCTACGAATTTTTCTATTTCAACTACGGATTTTAGCCATCACTATTACCCACAGCTAAAAGTCATAGCTAAAATGGCCACACATTCATCGATTTTGCTCTATTTTTTGGTAGTGTGACCGCAAAACTATAGGGTTACGACCGTCTTATTGGACTTGACAACCATCACGGGCCCAAATAGCATGCAAAACTTGAGCCTTGAACAAAGTGTGTGAGAAATGTGAATATTTTAAAAAATGAACCCAAACTTAAGTGAATTGGACCATTCGCTTGTGGGTGAAATTGAAGAGTTGAGACCGTTAGTTTTTGACCCAACTACACCAATGGATTAGGGAAATTTCCCTGCACCTATTGGTATACTTGTGGCCCTGATCGAGGGACGATGACCATTGATTTGATACGGGTCCTTCACGGCCATCAGTTTGTCAGATCGTACCATAAACACAGTCTTGGCATAGATCCATTGTCAGAGAACTTACTCCATGACGTGGGTAAGAAATGGACCTTCCTAAGGGCAATGTTTGTCAAAAACAGGCACCCTTTGGCTATAACCTAAGTATACCGTGGCCCTGGGGCCATTGACATCGCTTCTGAGCCTATATAAGGGCCTTAAACCACCCCTCTCTCATTTCATACGAATTTCTCTAACCCTAGGAGAGAAGAGAGAAAAGAAGAGAAAAGAGTAAGGAGAGAAGGGAGATTCCTGGAGATCATTGTTGGGATCCTTTCCTACGACTCTACACATCATTTTGCCTCCCCACCATCGCTACATGAACCTTTCTAACTATGATTTAGGTAAAGAATCCTAACCCTAATCTTGCTTTAGAAATTCAGATAGTGTAATCAGTGAAATAACTAACCTATTTCATAATTTAGGTACTCGTTGTTCTGTTTATGGTAACGTAGGATTCGAACCGTGTTTGGATCAAGTATTCTGTTGAAAGGTGCAGACTGTAAACATTTAGGTTATAGTTTTTAAGGCTTTTAATGTCAGTAATGATTTATGTTTGACTTAATTGCTGCATATGATCTTAGTTATGATGTATTCGATAAATTATACATGTGTGTGAACTATGTAAATATATAATTTATTCCATGTGTTTGTTGAAATGTTAGAATGAAATTGCAATTATGATTTGTGCTTGTCATGACTATTAATCTAGAATACATGTTTGTTATATGTATGACAACTCCTTTATGAAAGGATTTGTCATAATATATGCTATAACTAATTTAGTTCATGTATGTAGTAATGCGTAGTCTAAGTGTTTGATAAAATATTTGAATGAGAAATTATTTGATGAATCGCTTTTAATAAAGGTGTTGAGAAAGGATTCTCAACTACTTTATCCATATCTATAGTCTCCTTCATGTAATGTAAATTTCTACTATGTGATTTATGGATGAAATGCATATGTATAACAATATGTTAAATGTGTTTGATAAAATGCTCAAATGAGAATTATATTTGAATTGTTCGTTAAATGCTGTTATAATTAACATATGTGACTACCTATTACATTTGAGTATGATTGGGACTACTATGTAGTCCAGAAAATCGGTAACTGTTCCCGATTGAGTGACCAAACTAGTTTTGCCACATTGGATATGTTCGATGAATCTGAGTCGTATGACGATTGTCGACAGTGATTAGGTCACATGGAGTTCTTATGCACTCCATGTCAATTAATTCAGCGTACGCTCGTAGCAATCGCACTTGTCAAATAACCTGATTGACCTATTGTTTGTTTACTATGTATGGACACTACTACTTGAATCTAAGGTACCACTTACTAATGTAAAATCCGTTTCAACCATAGTACCACGATCCGCTAAGACTCATGATCCGGGTATGGTGGTATGGGATATCATGGTCAAGCTGTTGGCCTACGCTGAGGTGACGAGCCTCCCCGTAGTGACCAGTGATTAACCTAGATTCGTGAGCCGGGCATGGTGGTGTATGTGACACTGTGTTCTAACCGTCAGCCTATGCTAAGGTGATAAGCCTCCTGTAGTGACCTCGAGTGTAAACACTTGAATTTACCTATCCACTGTTCTCATTAGGGGTGATGCCCTACAACTTGACTA
Organism: Magnolia kwangsiensis; assembly: GCA_037074715.1. Classification (NCBI taxonomy): domain Eukaryota; kingdom Viridiplantae; phylum Streptophyta; class Magnoliopsida; order Magnoliales; family Magnoliaceae; genus Magnolia; species Magnolia kwangsiensis. The sequence continues at coordinate 60,497,482 of CM073579.1, forward strand.
CCGTATGTGATTAACTAGGATTAATGACCCTAGATGGATCCCCATTTGGGTTAATGATATAAAGGGAGGTACCTTAGCTTCATGAATTCGCTGTATAAATAAGCCTAATCAATTACATGGCTAAAACGACCATGCACCGCATTGCATGTGCTTTGGCGAGGAAGTGCACGTTTAGGGAATTTTTCATGTGTGATCATTAGATGAAGTCGCTGAGGGAGTGCAGGTGAGGGCATGCATCATTACTGCATATCATTCCTGCATTAACAAGAGTATACTCATACTCTGGAGGTTGTGAAACACGTATATACTTTATATATTTATCTCAGTCTTTCGCTTGTTTAATTACATTAACTCTGAAGTATGAAATGCTGATTTATTTTAATCCCTCTCATGTTTAATACACTAATATGGACAAACAGCTCCCTCTAGAGGTCAGCCCGGAAGCTTGTCCAGCGAAGGGAGATGAAGGATTACAAACTTTGGAATGTAATACCCGAGCCTAATTTGGGCCAGTTCCTCAACTGTAAGGGTTGAAGGCATAAGACCCCTCGAACCCTCTTTAGCGGACTCTTTCTAGTCATCGTCACGGGAGGTGTAAGACCCTGTCTATTCCATACGACTTTTTATGCTTATGTACACGATGATCGACGCTCTTAGCTAGACCAGGATTAGCCGTTCATAGTACACACCCAACTGACTGGAACCCTAAGACCTTGAAACCTATTTCATATCGACCGCCCCATCGCCGTGATCATGGAGGTACAACTCGTGCGTCTGTACGATACTCCGTTAGTGAGATACGCCACGAAGAATCATTGTTGTATCAAGTGCGCATGGCGCCATGTACTCCATTCCACACATGTGCACAACAAATGCCATGCACACATGTACATGCCACACATGGGTGAGAGAATCTCTACCCATGTGTGTGATATCACACACCCATACCTCTCCTCTCTCATGTGCATGCAAAGTCAACTTCTCTCCATTCCATACTCTATGTATGACATCATCACACCATGTCATCCCATGCTCCTTTAAACCACCATTAATTATAAATCATAAATTAATTATCATAATCCTAATCTAAGCTAACCAAGATCACATTAATTGAATCTAACCACATTCAAACAATTTCTCTACAAATAGTCCTTCATCCCTTAAAATTTCACCACTTTTCTACACAAGAGAGAGAGAGAGGAGTGATCTTGGTGGCCATCAACTCCATCAATCTCATCTCTTCCATCCATCTCAACCATCCATCTAGTCCATTAAGGTGAGTACACCCTCCCCATTTATTTTTACTTTTATTTTCATTGTGTTTATGGATGGTGAATATGATACTCTAATGTTAGGAATAGTGTGGATGATGAAGATAGTATGATTGATGGTGAAGATAATTGTAATAATGAAGATGATGCTATTAATGGTGTGGATGCATAGGAGAAAAGGTATAAAATCAATTTATTATAGAGTTCATGTAAGACCCATTGATAGTGGCCCCCACCAAAATGTTAGTATAACATCCAAATCATCCAAGAATTGGCCCATTGGGTTGGCCAAACTCACACACACACCCATGCACACACATGCACTTATAAAAAATAAAAAGAAAAAACAAAAAAAAAAAGGAGAGAGACGCTGCTGCCAGAATGCAGCATCCCAACTGCTTGATACAAAGGGGCAGGGGCTGTGGGCCCACAACGGGCCCCACCCATGATCAATATATTTAATCCACGCCGTCTATCCGATTCCCAAGCTCATTTTAGGCACTGAGTTGAAAAATGAAGCGAATCCAAGTCTCTAGTAGGCCACACCATCAAAAGGATTATTTTAATAATGATAGGCTGTTAGGGCCCACTATGATGTTTCTGTGCGTCAAAACATATTGAATATTGGGCTTGTTACATCTTTCATGGGCCATAGAACCCAGTAGATGGACTTGATCGTCCTGTCGTGGGCCCCATATTTGAAAAACCACAAAAAATTAAAAAAATAAATACAAAAGAACATCACTTATGCTATTGCTATCAGCATCCATATGACGCTGCAGCAAGCAGCGTCCTGGTGATGGACACTGGAGGGAAGTGGGCCTCACCACAGGCCCCACCATGATGTATGCCAAGCATCTACACCATACATTTAATGGGTCCCCTTTAGAAAGTGGGATGCCCCAAAAAATGGCCGTACATGGAATTCTGGTGGTCCACACCATCAAAAAATAATAACAATAATAAAATAAGAAGATTACATTGATATTAGGGAGTTCTATGGGTCTGATCATGAGGAATATGTTATATCCAAACCGTCCATCCATTTGGAGAGTTGTTTGAAGGCTTTGGAAGAAAAATAAGACAGATCTGACTATCAAGTGGTCCACGCTACAAAAAGCAACGGGGGATCGAATGTCTACCATTGGAACCCTTTTTGGGTCACAGAAGTTTTGGATCAATATGAAACTTGTTTTTCCGCTTAACTCAGGTCATTGTGACCTTATGAATAGATTGGATGGAAAATAAATGTTATGGTAGGCCCTGTGAATTGTTTAATGGTGAAATCATTATATTCACTCCTATTTGTGGTAAGGTCCAAATAATCTTTTGATATGAATAATTTTTGGATAATTCTTTAAAATGATCTCTAAATATAGATTAATAGTGTAGATATAATAATTACATCACTCTAGGATCCATGTAACTTTGATCACCTTGAACTGTTTGTACAACTCAGAGCGAGCACAAGTATATAAAAACACTTGCCGGTGTCCACTTGAAATTTGGATGCAACTGGAACTTGGACTGAACCCCCAACCAAGTGGGAAACACAGTGGATGGTCTAGATTTGTGAACCACACCTTGGTGACCCAACAAATGATTATGAATGTTTAATGGAGGGTAACCCTCTTAACCTTTGTGTGTGGTGTGGTCCACACGAGCAACAGATTGACTTGATTTTAAGCCAAGAGGCCCACGTAATGTCTACATCAGATCTGCACTGTGCATTCTCTTTGATAGACCATTTTAGTACATGAGCCCAAAAAATAAAGCTGATCCATATTTTAGGCAGGCTGCACCACGCGAATAGTAGAAATTGAATATTTACCATTAAAGACTCCCTTTGGGTCTACCACGATGTATCCAATTTATTGAGTCCATACATCATCCTTGACTAGCCCATTGCATGGTTTGGTTTTAAAAATTAGGCTTATCCAAAGTCCACCTAGACCGTATCACCTGAAACAGTAAGGAACAAACTCTTATCACTAAAATTTTCCTAGGGCCGAGATTAATGACGCAATGTATATCCATACCATCCATCGACTTCACCGGATTAATGGAGTGGATCCTAACTTCAGGTGGGTCACACACAACTCAACCTCATGGGAAATCCCCATGGACTCCACCACATAGGACACATGTGAATTCCATTGATGTGTGGGCCTAAGAATGTTGAGGCCCATTTAAAGTGAATGTCATGTGGGACCATCAGTGGTTGCCTTGTTTGGGCCAACCATTGGGCCTCTTCGACAAGAGTTTGTAATCTCCATGTGTTGAATGTATGACGAACTGGTATTGTAATTTTTTGAGTAATGATGATTAATCCCTTAAATGGGCTGATTGTGGACAGCCCTTGATTACTTAGCACTTTGGTTAGAATGCGGCCCTAAGAAATAGGATCATGTGATTTGTGTTTAAACCCTTAAACATGTTTAATTATAACAAATATGCAGACTCTAGTGGTGTGAGGGTGTGATATACTTGTTTGGCCCATTAATCATGTGGGTATTTGATGTATGTATAGCCACCTAATCATAGGTAATAGTGGAGTTTATGTAGTATATGTAGTCATCTAACTATATGAATGTGAAATACGTACATGGCCACCTAACCATATGAAATTAAGTGGCATTGATGGCCATTCAATAGTGTAGGTTTGTGCTTATCGATATAGATACTGCCACTTGAATCACATATGACCAAGTTGTACACTAAATTGAATCTGATGTAGGGTAATGTTACCCAAGCTAATGCTATCAAGGTCCTAGATTCTATGCAATGTGATCTCTAAACCATAAATGGTATGATGAAATGTGGCTCTTGGCCCTTAACCGTGCGACACCGAATATGAGTCATTAACTATGTAACGTGTAAAGTTGTTATAGTATAAGACTTATCATAATTGGTGTACCCATGTATTCATGTGTAAGATTATATTGCTCAATTATGTTTGGATATTTTGAAATGTGCACACTAGATCATAATAGTAATCGTACACATACTAAACTTTGTGAAATTATGGTACTTACCGCCTTACCATGTGAAAGTTTAGTAAAGCGGTTGCCCCATTATGTGATCTATGATGTAATGAAAGTACATAACCATCTAACCTTAAGTCCCTTATTATGACTAGTACAGTGACATTTGTGTGGCCACTCAACCATATAGACTTCTGATAATGGAATGAGCATAAGACCATGAGGGCATATGAGAATTGTGTGATTACTCAGACTTGTGGACTATGCTAATGGTTTAAACTCTTCGGTATGTGAACTTAAGACGCGTGTCAAATTGATTATGGACTCTACCTTGATATAAGTATTGCATATTTCACCATTTATCCATTAGGCTAGCTAATTTTAAAACAAAATGAGCTACATCCAATTCCTAAATAAGTCAGCCGATATGAAATGATGTTAATTGAATGTATAACTTCTGCACACTTATAAACCCACTCTATGTACGTATTTTATCCACACTGTTCAATTATTTTGTCAACCAAACAGTTTGATGATGGAGCCTGCTGACGGATGCCTTGTGCATCTGAACTATTCTTCCTTGTACTACCTTAATTTATATGAGTAACCTATACTATCTACTTGTTGGGACCCGCTGTAATGTTTATGTGTGGACCCATCTGCTTACAGTACCACTTGGAAGTAGGACCCACCACGTTATATGATACAAACTCACATCATCTAACCGTGATTAACTCTTATGTGTATATTATATACCCAAGTCATTTAACTTATGACTCACTATATCTTATGAAGTTTATGTGTGCTTTCCAAACCATTGTAGAACTACTACAATAGTTATTTGTAAATCCAATTTACTAACAACCCACATAAAGGAGAAGTCCACTACATTATATGTGTTTCGCCAGCACCATCCATCCTATGGCTCATTTACTATATGTTATATTTATGTCTTTCATCTCATAACCATTTGGTGCATGTACATTGTGTCACCACCACTCATTAACCAGAAGGCCCAGTTAGAGTATAACCATGTGTTTTTAATTGAAGAAAATCACGTTAGGCCAAAACCACTAATGGAATATCTATCTTGTGAAGGATATGGTGTAACTCTAATTACAATTAAGGCTCATGATTATGATAGCTATAGATGATATCAATGATGTTAGTTATTATGGTTAATAAAAGTATGTGATTTAATATTTTGATTAATGTTGTTCCATTTCCTAGCATACTAAATTTATTTACTTGACCATGTTGTTATTGATCATACTCATGCACCATGGAATGATGGTGTGTGCAAGTGTACTTCAATACATTTGTTCATGTGTGAGATATGTCCTCTTGAGTTTAGTCACATGACTATGGATTGATATATTTGATATTGGCACATGATGATTGTATGTCATTTTTAAAATGGCCAAGCTATATGTCCTTGGGGGGGGGGGGGGGGGGGGGGGGGGGTGTGGGTGGGTGGGCGGGAGGTGAATAGGACTATGCCAAGTTTAAGAGAAATACAACGGGAAAAAAAAAAAAGATAGCCAATATAAATAACTAATCTCAAACCACAATGGAGAATAAAATACAACCTCAAAATTGAAATCTTGAGAGGTTAATACAAATTAGTTTCTAAGGACAACCTTACACCATAAAAATAAGATTTATGGTAGGACATTCTATTTCTAGAAAGGTCTTAGTATCAAAAACTCAAACTGAAGAGGAATAAATAAACAGTAAAGAACTAAAATAAATTGCAGGAATAGAAATCTTAAATTATTACAACATTCCCCACAATGCTTGAAATGTAAATATTACAACATTCACATCCTCACATACATCCCTCAAATGAATAATCAAAGATAAGAAAATAAATCACACAACCACAAAACACAAGGGATTATAGTGGTTTGCCTGTGTGTACACCAACTGTTAATAAACAGCCACACAACTGCTCCACTCCTAATATCCTCACACAGTGGATATTAGCATTCAGTATCAAAATAAGTTTTTCAGGTTCACCTAAAAACCTTCACAATTGTGTCTTTCTCTGTGGGCTTACACAATTAAAAAAATTCCACTTCTGAGTTTTCCTAGCTCTCCTTAGATAACCAATACAATGAGATTTTTCTGGAAAATCTCAAAAGAAAACCAAATGAAAATAAATTACATAAACATAAAATACCTGAATTTCTCCTTCGTTGTAGAAGCCCAGAAGAACCAAGTCTGAGTAGAGATTCGAATGTCGAAGTTCAATGTCCAATACTTACTTTACAATGGTTGTAAGTTCTAATTGATTTTAAATTAAACCAAATGGGCTAGCTTTAATTGATTTTGATTCCAGAGAAAGGAAAATAAAGATTCCTCTTTTCAGATCAGATTGGAATATAAGAAACAAAATCAATTCAAAAAAGCTAAAGAAAGAGAATAGTAAATATGCACACTTAGCTTAAATCGAGCACAGAATTATCTCTCAGAAGGTCGAATTAGATTAGCATGAATTGTATTAATTATTCTGAGATTTTTTCTCTATTTATAGGTGAGCAAATCGCATCTTCGACTGGTCCATAGAGCTCTACGACTGGCCATAGGAACAACAGATATTTGAAATTTCAAGCGCGATAAGATAAGACGGTTTTACGACTGGTCGTATATCAGCTACGACTGGTCGAAGGTCCCCCACGACTAGTCGAAGCTAGTTGAATTTCAACTCTTTAGTTTGAGTCGTAGGTCTACAACTGGTCAAAGAAGTAGTCGACACTATTCATACGACTAGTTAAACAGTCTCCAGGACTGGTCGAAGCCTAATAAGAATTTTTAAATTTTTGTAACAAACTTACGACTGATCCAGAAAATTCTTAGATAAGTCGAAGCAGTGCTAGGACTAGTCGAGCAAGACTCAGGACTACTCTTAAAATAGACCAAATTCCCATAAATAAAACATATGAATTATTTATCCAAAGTGACCTACTCTAAAGGTCAACCTAAAGTCAGACATACCTCAAAAGTGAAGTAAAGACATTAAAACTTAAAGACGAGTGACCTTAGAGAATAATGAAGCTTGAGATCTTGGTGTAGCTTGAACTTAGAAAGCTTCTTGAGATCTTGATGTTGAAAGCTTTATGAGATCTTGAATTACACTTGTCTGGAACTAAGTCATACATACTTGCATTCTCGATTCTTGACTTGTGAACAGTACATATTTGTCGAAGCTGATCTTATGAGACTTTTGTCGAGACTCAACATGTCTTGAATAGAGCTTAGTTCTTCACATATGCAAGCTTCATAACAAGATACAAACAATGTCTTTGGCACTATAAATTCGATAACAAAAAGGGCTAGCAACTGTAACACTTACAATTTTTAGCTTAAAGGTTAAGCAGACCCTAAACTCATGGCATTATATGTATATCACATGCACTTGAACAACAAAAAGGGCTAGCAACTAATTGCTTGAATTCATGCATAATCATGGAATATATGATGATCGAAATGCCACAGTCGTGCCGTATAACATGAGTTAGATCTTGACGATGAAATGTACATCTATAATGATGACTTGGGTTATCCCTGAAAATGAACAGGACATCGAAAGTGTGAAAATAGTAAGGGATGATGTGCCCCTTGGGTTGAAAGTCTCTAAACCACGATGCTAGCTAGGGATATCTCACCGTTGGGCCTAGTGGATACATGAGTCATGGATTTGATTCCCACTGGCGAGGATAGGTTGAGAAAAGGTGGGTCTAACCTTCTTAAAGGCTTAGGTGCAAAGAGGGACCGGTCTGATTCGCCAGCGAGGAGAAGCATGAATGAAGTTCACTACTATCATGCTGGGTGCAACTCCACCACAGGGCTGGTATGTGAGGTCGATTACTAGTGTCTGGTACAAGGGTATCAACCATGGTGTTTTTCATGATATACATTTGGTGAAAGACCACCACAGGGCAGGTATGCGAGGTCAATTACTAGAGTCTGGTGCATCGGTATCGACCATGGTATTTTTCGATATATACAATTATGATATGGCATGACAATATCATAATTATGATGTGATTACGGATGCATATAATACGGTTATGGCTGTGGTATAAGAGAAATGAAAATATGACTTGGTGATGCTGGTAGCATTAATTCAGAGTATTACTATGATGCATATGCATTACATTGGCATTGGCATCATACCTTACGTACTACATTCCTTTCACCATACATGATTTCTTCATGGCATATTTATCTTGCTTACATATAGGACACACTGCACACACATGTGTACTCACTAGGATTTTTACCTAAGCTTCCTATTTCTCATTTTTTTTCTGGGCTACAGTAGCTTAGAAGACTTATCTTTCTCAATGCATTGCATCTATTTTTTGATTTGGCAATGATGACATTATGTACCTTTTGTAAAACATTATACTTGTAACCGTCAGGATTTATAATGGAGAGTGTTGCTTGGTATTTTGATCATGGATCTTCATGCTCAGGTATTATTATGTATTAAAAAAATTATTCTAAATCTTCCTTGTGGTACGCCGAACTCAGGACTTGGTGTATGAAAGTCGAGTGCTGGATTCGGGGCATCATGAAAGTTGTCCGTCCCCACGTTTGGGGCATGACTGTAACACCCTGAAAATCGGGGGTCGTGTATAAACTCAACTCCCGAGTTCCAGACCATCACTTATGCAACAAAAATGATTATGATTCAATGTTGTCTAAGTTAAAGCATTCACATGAGTAAAAGTATACCAAAACTGCAATTCATACTCCAAATTCAGTGATAAAAGCAAGCGGCGGAAGACTAAAGAATATACATATCACTGTATGGAAAACAAAATAGATCTCAACTGTCTCCAAAGTATGAATACATCTCTGAGTCTCATATACATGTAAATAAACAGAAATCAAATGTCAAAAATAGTCCCACTGAGAAGTCCCGTCAATCCAGGCCACCTAAGCAAAGCCGTCGTGGTACTGCATATATGAGAACTCGTCCTGGTTCTCATCATGATCCGGCTCTGCCTCCTGAATCGCTGCCTCACCTGTATCTAAGACAGGGTCTGGTGGGTGTTGCAAACACCATCCCATAACGTGGGAGTGAGTAGCTAACTCAGTGGAATAATAGAGTAAAGATTAGCATGTTCTCAAATCAATCATGTGATAATAGTAAAGCAGTAAATCAAACATTCCTAATACTGTTGTTAATGCAATATGACGTGACATGATGGATGCCCTCACCGACGATCTCCCTCATACAGCACCATCTGCGTCCGCGGCATGCTTGCGTACCGCTCAGTGCTCCACATCTTCCAGGCACATGCAATGTGATGGTGATATGATTACCGAGTTATTATTAGTCCATTCAAACAGTAGGATTGAGAAACTAAGGTACTTTCCTTAAATCAATCCCAACACAGATCCTGTCTAAGGTCATCACTCCTAGTAATCTCCTGCGATATATATTTTGTAGGTCGCTGCAAGGTCTGTCAGGGTTGTTGCTCGCACTCGTTACACCGCCCCCCCATCACCTTATCAATACAGGCCTACTTGTACTCTCATCGCTACGGAAGGGTCGTCGCCTCCCGTAGACTCAGAATACACTCGAGGTCACTACAAAGGGCTGTCAGGGCTGTTGCTCGCACTCGTTGCACCGCTCTCCCATCACCTTATCAATGTAAGCCGACAGCAAGAATATAGTGTCCCATACCACCATAATTTGCTCACGAGTCATAGGTGCTCACTGGTCACTACGGGGAGGTCTGTGGCCCCAGTGTAGGCCGACAGCTCGACCACGATGTCCCATACCACCATGCCCGGCTCATGAGTCTTTATGAATCAAGGTACCATGGTTGACAAGATTTACAATGGTAAGTTCAGTACCCTAGGTTCAAACAGTTATGACTCATATAGGGTGAACATACAATGGCCAGTTGGGTTACTTGACAGGCTCGACTAGTAAGAGCACATCTCAAGTCAAACGACATGAAGTGCATAAAACACCTCGTGTGGCCTAACCATTGCCGCCAACTCCAAAACACGGCTTGCGTTCATCGACGCGTCGTTCGTGGTAAAGATAAGCCAACCACGAATTCACTCGGTTGCCAACTGCCTGGACTAGGTATAGTCCCAAACATTTATGAATTTACATCAGCAATCATATAAGAGTAATGAAAATGAAATACAACAACGTGAGCATGTTAACACATGTTATAACATACAACTTAAGTAAAACATCTAACACATGCATTTCATGCATATTATGAAATCATGCATATAGCTAACATGTAGGAAATCATTTACATCAGCATATTAATTGAGAATTCAATCTCAAACTAATTCATAACACCATTTAATTCAATACATACTAATACAAACATTTATACAAACACTTAGTCTACACACTTAAGTCTACATATAGTATGTCGACTTAAAGTGCGCATTTGGGCGAATCTCTTCGCCAAAATAATTATGCACACATTCCTAATATCCTAATGTGGCAAGAAGCCATGTCAATCATATCAGCAAAATATGGATGAAAACAGTATTTCCTACAAATGACTAAAATGCCCTAAATCTCATATTTTTCGTCTATTTACGAAACAGGAAACGGACAACATGTTGTACATGTCAAACGGCATTGTCGTCGATAATCTACTATTAAACGATAGTGAAAGCGTTGAAAACAGTCAATCAAAGCGTCTAAAATCCGCACCTTTTATCCTAGAAGTGTATTGATTCGAACGGAGCGTGTACGCTTCGTCTACGGCGAATCGGGAACCTAATACACAAGATCTATAAGCTACCATGCTAAGGAACCGAAGGACCCTTAAATCAGCAAGTATTTGGGATATTTTCTTACCTAGAAACGTGGTGAAATCACTGGGAAAGTGATTGAGGCGCGTTGCTCAAGCACGTGCAACAAGTAGTGCAAGCAGTAGGAAATTCTCTCCCACTCTCTCTCACAATCTCTCACCTTTTCTCTCGGGCCAGCTAGGGTTTCTAGCAAATTCGGATGGGTGAGAGAAGTGAGGGTTTAAGCCCCTTTTATAACCTAAAACTTGCCCAAAACAGGCTTGGGAACAATGTTCACTTGATGCCTAACCAAATCGGGGCTGTTTCGGTCCAAAAAGATATTTCTGGAGGTCCCTTGGCCGAACGCGATCGGACTTAAGTTCATGCACATCGGATGTCGCTCACTTCCCATTTTCAGACCAGTAGTGTTCGTAGATTGCATGTGGCGGTCCAGTTTCAGTTCAACGGTCACCGCACGTAGATCAGGTCTACAAGTCTCATGATATGAAATAGAAATTTTCCCTAATCCGAGGGTGTAATTTGGCTGAATTCTGACGGTTAGAACGCTTAATAATAACGCATCAAGTCGTGTGCCAGATTTGAATTTCAAATTCCAAATCTAACCCTACTTTCACTCTCTTCACTCCAGGCTCAATGAAATAGCCTCCGAATGTCGGTTGGACTTGATTTTTGAAATGATTGTCAAGTCCAGCTAGGCGGTTATAACGGTCTAAGATTGTAGGTATCGAACTTTCGACGCGCGGTCTAGATCCAATACAAAGTTTCAAAGAGGTCCTGAGAACAAACCGGTTTAGAGTTTGATCCGAGGTTTTAGAGTATTATAGCGTCATTGGTTCTACTCGCTTTGGATCTTGTAGAACGTATTTAAAGTGATCAAGGACTATTTCCCAGCTACTCTAGCGTTGCGCTAGCTAACTTACACATATTTTCCAAAGGAATTAATCCTACGCGATTTCTGGTCGAGTTAGTACTCGAGTCCAAGTACGGATTTTTCCAGGGCGTTACAATGACATAAGATGGTATTAGAGCAAAAGATTTGGGATCCCTTATGAACAAAGTCAGTAACTGAAAAACATAGAAGAATTTAAATTAGGTTTCTCATAGAGATTGATCGAGAACCTAGATGTTATTAGTACCCTTGATTTGTATGAATCTAGAGACATAAATTTAGGATTCCCAGTTTAAGAACCTAGTCAAAGCAGGATTCCTTAGTTAAGAGCATAGAGATTATACCTAGTACCCAGGCATGAGGGAGATATCCACGAGCAATACCCTCACTTGTGGGATGGATGATTGTACTGTATATGTATGATGATACGTATGATTGCATTCTATGTTTTGAGTTTGATAGTGTGCTTGGAACAAGAAATTTTGAGGATGAAATTTTTATCAGGAGGCTAGATTGTAAGACCACATCTATTCTGTATGACTTTCTATGCTTATGTACATGATGATCGACGCTTTTAGCTGGACCTTGATTAGCCGTTCATAGTACACATCCAACTGACCGGAACCCCAGGACCTTGAAACCTATTTCATATCGACCGCCCTGTCATTGTGATAGTGGAGGTACAACTCGTGCATCTGTACGATACTCCATTAGTAAGATACGCCACAAAAAATCATTGTTGTATCAAGTGCTCATGGTGTCATGTACTCCACTCCACACATGTGCACAACACATGCCATGCACACATGTACATGCCGCACATGGGTGAGAGAATCTCTACCCATGTGTGTGATGTCACACACTCATACCTCTCCTCTCTCATGTGCATGCAAAGTCAACTTCTCTCCATTCCATACCCTATGTATGACATCATCACACCATGCCATCCCATGCTCCTTTAATCCACCATTAATTACAAATCATGAATTAATTATCATAATCTTAATCTAAGCTAACCAAGATCACATTAATTGAATCTAACCATATTTTAACAATTTCTCTACAAATAGTCCTTCATCCCTTAACATTTCACCATTTTTTTTACACAAGAGAGAGAGAGAGGAGTGATCTTGGTGGGCCATCAACTCCATCAATCTCATCCCTTCCATCCATCTCGACCATCCGTCTAGTCCATTAAGGTGAGTACACCCTCCCCACTTATTTTTACTTTTATTTTCATTGTGTTTATGGATGGTGAATATGATACTCTAATGTTAGGAATAGTGTGGATGATGAAGATAATATGATTGATGGTGAATATAATTGCAATAATGAAGATGATGCTATTAATAGTGTGGATGTATATGAGAAAACATATAAAATCAATTTATTATAGAGTTCATGTGGGACCCATTGATAGTGGGCCCCACCAAAATGTTAGTATAACATCCAAATCATCCAAGCATTGGCCTATTGGGTTGGCCAAACTCACACACACACACCCATGCACACACGTGCACCTATAAAAAATAAAAAAATAAACAAAAAAAAGAAAAAAGAAAAGGAGAGAGATGCTGCTGCCAGTGAGCAGTGTCCCAACTACTTGATATAAAGGGGCAGAGGTTGTGGGCCCACAATGGGCCCCACCCATGATGAATATATTTTATCCACGCCGTCCATCCGATTCCCAAGCTCATTTTAGGCACTGAGTTGAAAAATGAAGCGAATCCAAATCTCTAGTAGGCCACACCATCAAAAGGATTATTTTAATAATTGATAGACTATTAGGGCCCACTATGATGTTTCTTTGCATCAAAAAATATCTAATATTGAGCTTGTTACATCTGTCCCGGGCCATAAAACCTAGTAGACGGACTGGATCATCCTTTTATGGGCCCCATATTTGAAAAACCACCAAAAAATTAAAAAATAACATCACCTAGATGGTGTTGCTGTTAGTGTCCAGATGACGCTGCAGCAAGCAGCGTCCTAGTGCTAGAGGCTGGATGGAAGTGGGCCCCACCACAGGCCCCACCATGATGTATGTCGGGCATCTACACCATACATTTGATGGTTCCCCTTTAGATAGGGGATGCCCCAAAAATTGGCTGTACATGGAATTCTAGTGGCCCACACCATCAAAAAATAATAATAATAATAAACTGAGAAGATTACATTGATATCAGGGAGTTCTATGGGTTTGATCATGAGGAATATGTTATATCCAAACTGTCCATCCATTTGGCGAGTTGTCTGAAGGCTTGAGAAGAAAAATAAGACAGATCTAACTATCAAGTGGTCCACACTACAAAAAGCAACGAGGGATTAAATGTCTTCCATTGGAACCCTTTTTGGGTCACAGAAGTTTTGGATCAATATGAAACTTGTTTTTCCTCTTAATTCAGGTCATTGTGACCTTATGAACAGATAGGATGAAAAATAAATGATATGGTAGGCCATGTGAATTGTTTAATGGTGAAATCATTATATTCACTTCTATTTGTGGTAAGGTCTAAATAATCTTTAGATATGATTAATTTTTGGATAATTCTCTAAAATGATCTCTAAATATAGATTAATAGTGTAGATATAATAATTACATCACTCTAGGATCCATGTAACTTTGATCACATTGAATTGTTTATACAACTCGGAGTGAGCCCAAGCATATAAAAACACTTGCCACCGTCCACTTGAAATTTGGATGCATCTGGAACTTGGACTGAACCCTCAACCAATTGGGACACACATAGTGGATGGGCTGGATTTTTGAACCACACCTTGGTGACCCAACAAATGATTATGAATGTTTAATGGAGGGTAACCCTCTCTACTTTTGTGTGTGGTGTGGTCCACATGAGCCATAGATTGACTTGATTTTAAGCCAAGACGCCCACATAATGTCTACATCAGATCTGTACTGTGCATTGTCTTTGATAGACCATTTTAGTACATGAGCCCAAAAAATAAAGTTGATCCAAATTTTAGGTAGCCTGCACCACACGAATAGTAGAAATTGAATATTTACCATTAAAGACTCCCTTTGGGTCTATAACAATGTATCTGATTTATTGAGTTCGTACATCATCCTTGACCATCCCATTGCATGGTATGGTTTTAAAAATCAGGCTGATCCAAAGTCCACTTACACCGTATCACTTGAAACAGTAAGGAACAAACTCTTATCACTAAAATTTTCCTAGGGCTGAGATTAATGATGCAATGTATATCTATACCATCCATCGACTTCACCGGATTAATGGAGTGGATCCTAACTTCATGTGGGTCACACACAACTCAACCTCATGGGAAATCCCCACGGACTCCATGACATAGGACACATGTGAATTCCATCGATGTGTAGGCCCAAGAATGTTAAGGCCCATTTTAAGTGAACGTCATGTGGAACCATCAGTGGTTGCCTTGCTTGGGCCAGCCATTGGGCCTCTTCGACAAGAGTTTGTAATCTCCATGTGTTGAAAGTATGACGAATTGGTATTGTAATTTTTGGAGTAATGATGACTAATCCCTTAAATGGGTTGATTATGGACAACCCTTGATTACTTGACACTTTGGTTAGAGTGCGATACCAAGTAATTGGATCATGTGATTTGTGTTTAAACCCTTAAACATGTTTAATTATAACAAATATGTAGACTTTAGTGGTGTGAGGGTGTGATATACTTGTTTGGCCCATTAATCATGTGGGCATTTGATGTATGTATAGCCACCTAATCATAGGCAATGGTGGAGTTTATTTAGTATATGTAGTCATCTAACTGTATGAATGTGAAATATGTACAACGCCACCTAATCGTATGAAATCAAGTGGCATTAATGGTCATTCAACAACATAGGTTTGTGCTTATCGATATAGATACTGCCACTTGAATCACATATGACCAAGTTGTACACTAAACTGAATGTCTCCTGGATTCCATGCGATGTGATCTCTAAACCGTAAATGGTATGATGAAATGTGGCTCTTGTCCCTTAACCACGCCACATCGAATATGAGTCATTAACTATGTAACGTGTGAAGTAGTTGTAGTATAAGACTTGTCATAATTGGTGCAGCCTTGTATTCGTGTGTTGGATTATAATTGCTTGATTATGTTTGGATATTTTGAAATGTGGACACTAGATCATAATAGTAATCATATACATACTAAACTATGTGAAATTGTGATACTTACCGCCTGACCATGTGAAAGTTAAGGAAAGCGGTTGCCCCATTGTGTGAGCTATGATGTAATGAAAGTACATAACCATATAACCTTAAGTCCCTTATTATGACTAGTACAGTGACATTTGTGTGGCCACTTAACCATATGGACTTCTGATAATGGAATGGGTATAGGACCATGTGGGCATATGAAAATTGTGTGATTACTCAGACTTGTGAACTATGCTGATGGTGTAACCTCTTCAGTATGTGAACTTAAGACGTGTGTCAAATTGATTATGGACTCTACCTTGATATAAGTATTGCATATTTCACCATTTATCCATTAGGCTAGCTAATTTTAAAACAAAATGGCTTATATCCAATTCCTAAATAAGTCAGACGATATGAAATAGTGTTAATTGAATGTATAACTTCTGAACACTTGTGAACCCACTCTATGTATGTATTTTATCCACATTGTTCAATTGTTTTGCCAACCAAATAGTTTGATGATGGTGCCCACTGACGGATGCCTTGTGCGTCTGAACTGTTCGTCTTTGTACTACCTTAATTTATGTGAGTTACCTATACTATCTATTTGTTGGGACCCACTATAATGTTTGTGTGTGAACCCATCTGCTTACAGTACCACTTGGAAGTAGGACCCATTACGTTGTATGAGACAAACCTACGTCATCTAATAGTGATTAAGTCTTATGTGTATATTATATACCCAAGTCATTTAACTTACGACTCACTATATCTTATGAAGTTTACCTATGCTTTCCAAAACATTGTATAACTACTACAATAATTATTTGTAAATCCAATCTACTAACAACCCACGCGAAGGAGAAGTCCACTACATTATATGAGTTTCATCAGCACGATCCATGATATGGCTCATTTACCATATGTTATATTTATGCCTTTCATCTCATAACCACTTGGTGCATGTACTTTGTGTCACCGTCACTCATTAACCATAAGGCCTAGTTAGTGTATAACCATGTGGTTTCAATAGAAGAAATCTCGTTGGGCCAAAACCACTAATGGAATATCTATCTTGCGAAGGATTTGGTGTAACTCTGATTACAATTAAGGCTTGTGATTATGATAGCTATGGATGATATTAGTGATGTTAGTTATTATGGTTAATAGAAGTATGTGATTTAATATCTTGATTAATGTTGTTCCATTTCCTAGCATACTAAAGTTATTTACTTGACCATGTTGTTATTGATCATACTCGTGCACTATGGAATGATGGTATGTGCAAGTGTACTTCAATACATTTGTTCATGTGTAAGATATGTCCTCTTCAGTTTAGTCACTTGACTAT
Organism: Magnolia kwangsiensis; assembly: GCA_037074715.1. Classification (NCBI taxonomy): domain Eukaryota; kingdom Viridiplantae; phylum Streptophyta; class Magnoliopsida; order Magnoliales; family Magnoliaceae; genus Magnolia; species Magnolia kwangsiensis. The sequence continues at coordinate 60,514,943 of CM073579.1, forward strand.
GGATTGATATAGTTGATATTGGCACATGATGATTGTATGTCATTTTTGGCATAAAGGTTAAGTAGACCTTAAACTCATGGCATTATATGCATACCACATGCAGTTAAACATATGCCTTATCATATTTGCTTGAATTCATGCATAATCTTGGCATACATGATGATCAAAATGCCACAGTTGTGCCATATAACATGAGTTAGATCTTGACGACAAAATGTACATCTATGATGATGACTTGGGTTATCCCTGAAAATGAATGGAACACCGGAAGTGTGGAAATAGTAGGGGATGATGTGCCTCTTAGGTTAAAAGTCCCTAAACCCCGATGCTAGCTAGGGATACCTCACTGTCAGGCTGAGTGGATACATGGGTCATGGATTTGACTCCCATTGAGGAGGTCGGGTTGAGAAGAGGTGGGTCCAACCTGCTTAAGGGCTAAGGTGCAAAGAGGGACCGGTCTGACTCGCCAGCAAGGAGAAGTTTGAATGAAGTCCACTACTGGCATGCTGGGTGAAAGTCCACCACAGAGCTTGTGTGTGAAGTCGATTACTAGTGTCTAGTGCATGGGTATCAACTACGGTGTTTCCCATGATATACATTTGGTGGAAGTCCACCACAGGGTGCATATGCGAGGTCGATTACTAGTGTCTGGTGCATCGGTATCGACCACGGTATTTTCCAGAGATATAAATTACGATATGGCATGACAATATGATAATTATGATGTGATTACGGATGCGTGTAATACAGTTATGGCTGTGGTATAGGAGAAATGAAAATATGACTTGGTGATGCTAGTAGCATTGATTCAGAGTATTACTATGATGCATATGCATTGCATTGGCATTGACATCATACCTTGCGTACTACATGCCTTTCACCATACATGATTTCTTCATGGTATATTTATCTTACTTGTATATAGGACATACTGCACACACTTGTGTACTCACTAGGCTTTTTGCCTAAGCTTCCTATTTCCCATTTTTTTCAGGGTTGGAGTAGCTTGGAAGACTTAGCTTTCTCGATGCATTACATCTATTTTTCGATTTGGAAATGATGACGTTATATACCTTTTGTAAAGCATTATACTTACAACTATTAGGATTTATAATGGAGAGTGTTGCTTAGTATTTTAATCATGGATCTTCATGCTCAGGTATTATTATGTATTAAAAAAAAAATCATTCAAAATCTTCCTTGTGGTGCGTCGAACTCAGGACTTGGTATATGAAAGTCGAGTGCTGGATTCAGGGCATCACGGAAGTTGTCCATCCCCAGGTTTGGGGTGTGATAGGAGGGTCCTATTCTATGCTTACTGGCCTCTCAGTTAGGGACCGCTCCATCACCCAGGACACTGGAAATCAATGTCGGCCATCATCACCAATGGCGACGGTGGGTTCGACATCACCCGAAGGATACTGGCCCTATTATCACCACTGGAGGCACCCTCCCATGTACTAAGAGAATTTGACATTGTGGATTTTTATAGTTGTCGATAGTCTCTGAGTAAAAGGGGAAAAAGAAAGTAGCGGGCTAGGGTTTGGAGCTCACCGGAGAAGAGATTGACGCCTGTATGCCGATGGCTACAATCGCTAAGAATTGCCTGGCTACGCTAAGGAAGAAGACTGGAAGGATTATGCGAAATGCTAATAGGAAGCAACGAAGGGTTAGGGCTTCCCTTATATAGAGAAGCCACGTGGCATCGTTTGAGTACCACCATCAATGTTAGGCCATACAGGCATCCTTTCGACTACTTCCAGCCAACACGTGGCGCAACCCCATGCTTTACATGACCCCAATACTGAGTAAGAGCCACGTGTCGCGCCCTCATTCATCTGTCACTAAAAGGGTGGCCTGACGCCCCGTGTGACCTCGAACCACGAAACAACACACCATGTTTAATTACTGACATGCCTCGAACACCATGCTGGCTGCCATACCTTTCATTTATGATTTTACAACTTGACCTAAACCTGACCTGACCTGTATTAGGCTTACTTTACGAGCCACTATATGTTGGTTTGAAAAGCAAGGGGGGTTTACTGTTGGGTGAAAAAATAGTAAGTCCTTAGGTCAACTTATGGAATGGACCAACTCTACCAAACAGCATGGGCACTTCAACATCCAAGCCCTAGGGGTCATTTACGTCTAGAAATAGGTCAAATTTCCAAAAGGTCAATGCGACTATAAGGACACTCAAAGAAGATACAATAATAAGTCCACATAAATGGCCCATTGCTGATTAACCTATAGGTTAGCCATAGTTTGGCTATAGGTCAATCATAGCTCAGCCATAGGTCAACCTTAGCTCGATCATAACTAGACCAGAGCTTAACAATATCTCAAAATAAGCTCTACAAAGCAGTTTCCAATTGAATGACACCCAACATAAATGATCTATCCTCGGATTAATAGCCCGAGAATCTTTCCTATGGCCCGAAGATCTCTCCCAAGATCTTCGGAGGATCAGACCAAATCCGAAGAACCTCGGACAATGATGATCTTGGAAGGATCCCAAACGAATCTCCATACGGATTTTTCTCCTACATATCGAGGAAGACTCTTCAAGGTATCATCTTCCTTCTCTTATAAATAGAGGCACCCTTAACCAATGTAAGGTATGCACATTCATACCCTAATACTTGACTAGTGATTCTTTTCCAGAGAGATCCTACCCTACAAAAGACCCCAAAGACCTGACTTAAGCATTGGAGGGTCCCTTGTACTAGCCAAGGTCTCCTTTGTCTCTTGTATTTCTCTACGCAAGTTTAGACAGGTTATTCAAGGAGGGTCTGCTGAAAAACTGCATCAATAGGGAGTATAATAGTTGTTGATCTCAACCCACTGTATACACTAGGACCAGCCCAACAAATGGAGTACCTACCAGAATATCCTAAGTCTCTGCATTCAATAATGCATACCATGCCACCGATGACTTCCATGATCCCTTCCACTTGAACTTGGGAGGGACCCCTCAGCTAGACAACTCACTAGGTAGGTGCCTCCCCTTCTCGTAACCAACCGCGCAGGGATCAAGGTGAGGAACCTGACTCGATGAAGCTTCATAATCATAGTCGATGTGCTTTCCTGACATCCTGATCAAACAAGCAAGATCAACATCAGGAAAATAAAAGGAGAAAATGAAAAAACCAGAAAAGGAAATTGAGTCCATCTAATGACTGGATCATCAATTGGGGCCCATCCAGCATTCAAATCACTGTATCTAACCCTGTAAATGGTTGGATCATCAAACTAGCCCCGCCAATGGACAAATCATCAGAGGGAGCCAATCTAGTGACTTTATCATCAAATCTAACCCATTTGATAGTTAGATAATCAATTAGGTCACATCAAATAGTTAGATCATCGATTTGGGGTTGATCCAGTGGTCAGATCATCGATTGGGACCCATCGGCCCATCCAAAGGGCCAGTCTTTGAATCTGACCCCCTCAACTGTTGAATCATCAAATCTAACCCATCCAACCAATATTTTGGTGGTGGGGGTGTTTGCAGAGGTGACAGGGGTGAATTCCTTTTCGCGTTCTCGACTGGTTATGGTGTTGGTTCGAATAGCTATGCCGAACTTTGAGCGGTTCATGATAGGCTTTCCTTTGGCCTTTCCAGGGGCTTCTCCAATGTGGTAGTCGAGTCTCACTCGCAGCTGGCGGTGAAGGTCTTGAATGGAGATGCTCTTCTGGATTGGAAATGGAGATACTGGCTCAACGTGATTGACAGGTTCAAGCTAACAGGTCAGATAGTTTTGACCCATATTTTCAAGGAAGGTAATGCTCCAACAGATGCCTTAGCTCGCTTTGGTAGCTATAGCCAAACTTCCATGTTTTTTGGTCTTTTTTCTGATCTTCCTCCCCAAGTTAGAGGGCTCCTCTTCCTAGATAAGTTGGGACTACGGGCGATCATGGAGTCTTAGAGTGTTTCTTTAGCCTGCTTTTCTTTGTGTCATTTAGGTTTTTTCTTTTTTCAGAGCCGGTTATGATAGGTGATCCCTAGGTCCTTTTTCTCATGAGGAAGCCTGAATGTAATTTTCTGTGATATCTAATGAAAGTTTAAGTTAAAAAAAAAAAAACATCTAATGGTTAAATCATCGACGAGGGCCCATTTAATGGTATAACCATCATAATCGGCCCTACCAATAGTCAGATCATCTAATCAAGTTCATCTAATGGCCAATTCATTGACCAGGATCCATCTAATGGGTCGATCAGCTAATTTGGCCCAATCCAACAGTTCAATCTTCAAATTTGTCTTGTCCGAGGGTTTAAGCATCAAGGGGAACCCATTAGATGATCCAGATCACCCTAAAAAGAAGTCACCATGGAAAACACCCAAATTAGTGATTATATGGCTATGACTCATGTCAAATCAACACCAAAATTATCCTACAGCTATTCCCAACACATCTAACGATTTGGATCATAAAAAATAACAACAAAAAAATTAGTGGGTCCCTCCCACCTCAAGGGTTGGCGTGTACAACAAATGCAAGGGGAAACATGAAAAGATGGAGAAAGGGGTTACTTGGATAAAAGGAGAAGGAAACCAACATCGATCGCTAAAGAAATCAAACACCAAAGAACCAAAATGAGGGTTTTTCATCGACCCCTAACTCACCCCAATGGACAAAAAAGGGAGAAATTGGAGGAAGAGAGGAGAGAGGAGGAAGCAATGGAAAAAAATAAATGAAGAAATCGAAGTGAATAGAGGAGAAAATGGCAATAATAAAGAGGAAAAATAACTAAAATGGCTGACCGTTCGCTGGTCACTAGAAGAAGAAGTGAAACTAGACCGTAAGTTGACCATCAACAGACAGTCTACCAATTGCCTTAAAGATGCCTTAGGCCTTATAAAAAGTGCCTTGGTCAGCACGTGGGCCCCATTTTTCAAAGAATATGACATTGTGGGCCCCACATGTGTCCCTTGGCCCTCCTCAATTAATTGTGTCCCCACTTGTGCATTATTATGGCCCACTTCAAGCATCATCATCACCCATACCTTAGCATTGAGCCCCACCACATCAGCCACATAAAAGATGGTCCTCCTCCAGGTATGACCTAACCCTTACTATAAAATAATCCAATCTTGACTAATACGGACTGATCATAACCGTCTAGATGATAGATGACTGATTGGATGTCTTAAAAACTTAATACAATAAGTCCAATCTTAACCATCTGTATAACAATTAGGACCAAATGATGGATGACAGATTGGATCATTCAAAAATCATGCAATAAGTCCAGTCTTAAATAATATGAAATAATCATGACTGTCAAGATGATGGATGATGGATTGGATCATTTAAAAATCTCTACAATAAGTCCAATTTTGATTATTCTAGACTAATAAGGACCATCCGGATGATGGATGACGAGTTGGATCATTTAAAAATACCTTCAATAAGTCCAATCTTGACTAATCTAGACCAATCAGGACTGCCTAATGTTGAGTGAGAAATATTACATATTTTTCCCTATTTATGTCTTGGTTTTATGAACATGATAGTGCTAATCGATCTAACTATGCATGTTTTCATGTGTAAGATGATTTTGAAAGCTTAACGTAAAATTGATGCTAAAAGGAAGATTTAGAGCTTAAAAGAACATAATAAAGATTTGAATATTTGGAAGTCATTAATGAAGAATTCGCATGCCAAAGATCCAAGAAAACCACGAGAGGAATGAAGAGAATCGAAGATTTGAAGTGAAAAAAATGAATCCTAAAAATTGTCCAGAAAAATCATATTCTAGAATTTTGAGTATAAAAAAGAAAAGTGCAAAAACAGACCTCCAGTCCCACCGAAGTTCAACTTCGGTCCGATAGAAATCGAACAGAATTGTCTAGTGAGAAAGTGGGATTTTTAACCTTAATTCGGTCCTACCGAAGCGTAACTTTTTTGTGTAAGATTGTGGTGGTTTCAAAGTTGGTCCAAAAAAATATTATGAATATGGGTTTTTTAAAAGTTTCTAAGTAAAAAATTAGGCTCGGAAGAGTGGAGTAAAGTGTTGGAGAGCTTTAAGGAGTCCTTCCTTCTTCCCCAATCTTCTTCTTCTAGTTAGTTTTTATATTTCTTTTAAGAGTTTTGATTTCAATCATGCCTTTGGTTGGCTAATCTCTTAGCTAGAGCTAAGAGGTGAAGCTTGTAATTTGTTTAGATGATTATCTTACTTTGATTCATATTTATATTAAATATTTATTGATTTATAGTTTGAACGAAGGAATATTTTCAGTTTTCTGTGGTTTATTGTGACTTCAATTATAATAAATACTTGGAAAGATTTTGATATCTCCTTATTTTGTTTTGTAAATGTGAGATCTATAAAATTCGTGATCCACTATTGTCTCCTCAACATGGTGGATAGTTGAATTCCCTACGATCATCATAATGGTGCTTCATATGGGAACTAATTGAATGGCAAGTTTAGATTATGGTTTAACTACTTTATCATCCAACTGGATAGGATAGGACTCCAATTCCAGTTGTGTTTGTTAGATCAAGTAAGGTATTTGTTAGATCAAGTAGGGTAGCATCTTAATGACTACAAGTAGATCTTTGACACTCTAGTTTCCTTTTTATTATTGATAATTCTTTTACAACTAATCTCTCAAATTCTAGATTCTAGTTTCGATCTGATTTTCATTTTAGTTCTAATTATTTTTAGAATACGTACAAGTTAAGTCCCTATGAATTCAACCTTGGTCTCACCGAGTTATTACAACATCTCAGCCCTACACTTAGGGTTGTGAACAAGTTTTTGTCACCATTGTTGGGGATTTAGGCTACACATTTTTTTGAGATTAATTAGTACTAGAATTAGATTAGTATTAGGGTTAACTTTTTCTATTAGGATTTTCTGAATTTTTTTTTAGAAACTACCATTGTTTGCTATTTTGTAGAAATCTAGCATAGCAACTCCAATCCAATAACTTCTTTCCAACTTTCTTTTCTTTCTAGATTCTTATTTCTATAGTATTCTTTTTCATAGGTTTGAGTTATTTAGAATTTGAGGGTTGTGAGTGTTTCATGCCCAAGTGGGTTCGTGACAACACTCGACATCTCTTAAGTGAAGGAGGATTAGTCGAGGGCTGCCTATCCATCACCGAATTAGACACCACTTAAGATCATCTAAGTTAATTGAGGTAATGGTTGCAAATTAACCTCAACATCTAGTTAAGGAAGTTCAAGATGAGAATGAGGTGCATCATGCTCTCCCGCTTCATACTTTACGATATTACTTACAACTGGCAGGAGTGAGTACACCTTCCTGCATGGTGTTTCCACTTGATGTAGGAAACCTAGATTTTAAACTGGGAGTGATACAACTCCTTCCTAAATTTCATGGAATAGACTCTGAAAGTCCATACTTGCACATTAAAGAATTTGATGAAATAGTCACCACATTGCACTTTCCAAAGGTGTTTGAAGACACTATAAGAATGAAGTTATTTCCCTTCTCATTGAAGGAGAAGGATAAGTCGTGGTTGCAATCCTTAAAGTCGCGATCTATAAACACCTGGGTTGAAATGACCTCAAAATATCTTAAAAAGTTTTTCCCATTTCATAAAACAAACACTCTAAGAAAGGTAATCATGAACTTCACCCAGAAGGAGGAAGAAACCTTCTTCCAATGTTGGGTGTAACACCCCAAATTTTTACCTACCTGGAATTAGACGTCCTTAGGCAATGGGTCAACCATAACACCTTGGTAACCTCTCAGAACCCAATTACAAAGCCAAGAAATCATTTAGAACTAAATTCTTTAGAAATTTAATATGTTTTAGCTAGCGCTAAACTAGATTACCTGTGAAATTAGCACCAACAACTTTAAATACGTTCTGTAAGATCCAAAACCTCTACAATTGTTACCGCTATGTTACTCTAAAACCTAGGATCAAACTCTAAACCTGTTTGTTCTCAGGAACCCTTTGAAACTTTGTATTGGATCTTGAATGCACGTCGAAAGTCCGATATCTACAATCTTAGACCATTATGACCGCCTAGTTGGACTTGACAATCACCTCAAAAATCAAGTCCAGATGATGTCCCAACTATATGTGTCTTGTATCTTGTTGTATATGTTCGAGAGAATATATGTGTCTTGTATCTTGTTGTATATGTTCGAGACATCACAACTATACTTCGAGACACGACGATGAACTCCTCAAGCTAGTTCAAGCTACAATTTTGATGATATTCATGAAGAGTTCATGTTCAAGACTCAAAGTTCATATTTTCAAGATCAAGACTCTAGCATAAGATAGGGAACTGAGGACAATTCATACTGATGGTGACTTCAAAGCTTGTGAAGTGTTTGAACTACATCAAGAAGAACTCAAGCTTCGTAAAGTTCAATGTCTAAGTTAATGAAGGTTCAATGTCCTTGGTAAGGTTTGATTGACCTAAGGTTAACCTTTAGTGTAGGTCATTTTGGATATATAATTCATATATCTTCTATAAATGATTTTGGTCTGTTCTAAGACTAGTCCTGGAGCTTGTTCGACTAGTCCTGGCATTGGTTCGACTAATCCTAGAAATTCCAAGACCAGTCAAAGTTTTGTTGTAAATTATCAGATTTTTTCTGTTCGTCTACGACTAGTCCTGGAGTCTGCTTGACTAGTCGTGGGATGGTCACGATTCGACTTTCGACCAGTCATGGAACCACGATTCTAACTTTAGTAACTAAATCAACGGTCGCACGACTAGTCGTGTGAGGTCCACAACCAGTCGTGGACGGCCTTCAACCTGTCGTGGACTACTCATGACCGGTCGTGTAACGATTTTATCCAATCGCGCCCAAAAATTCAGATAATTTCTATATGTGTCTTGAATTTTTAGGTGCGATTGGATAAAATCGTTACACGACCGGTCATGAGTAGTCCACGACAGGTCGAAGGCCATCCACGACTGGTCGTGGACCTCACACGACTAGTCGTGCCACCGTTGATTTAGTTGCTAAAGTTGGAATCATGGTTCCATGACTGGTCGAAGGTCGAATCGTGACCATCCCACGACTAGTCGAGCAGACTCCAGGACTAGTCGTAGACGAACAGAAAAAATCTGATAATTTACAACAAAACTTTGACTGGTCTTGGAATTTCTAGGATTGGTCGAACCAATGTCAGGACTAGTCGAACAATGTAACACCCTGAAAATCGGGGGTCGTGTATAAACTCAACTCCTGAGTTCCAGACCGTCACTTATGCAACAAAATGATTATGATTCAATGTTGTCTAATTTAAAGCATTCACATGAGTAAAAGTATACCAAAACTGCAATTCATACTTCAGATCCAGTGATAAAAGCAAGCGGAAGACTAAACAATATATATATCGCTGTATGGAAAAACAAAGTAGATCTCAACTGTCTCTAAGGTATGAATACATCTCTGAGTCTCATATACATATACATGAACAAAATGTAATGTTCAAAATAGTCCCACTGAAGTCCCGTCAATCCAGGTCGCCTACGCAAAGCCATCATGATACTGCATGTACGAGAACTCGTCCTGGTCCTCGTCGAAGTCTGGCTTTGCCTCCTGGATCTCAGCCTCACCTACATCTACAACAGGGTCTGGTGGGTGTTGCAAACACCATCCCGTAACATGGGAGTGAGTGATCAACTCAGTGGAATCATAGAGCAAAGATTAGCATGTTCACAAATCAATCATGCGATAATAGTAAAGCAGTAAATCAGACAATCCTAATACTGTTGTTAATGCAAGATGATATGACGTGATGTATGCCCTCACCGACGATCTCCCTCATACGGCAACATCTTACGACCGCGGCATGCCACACTCCCTAGAGTGCTCCACATCTTCCAGGCACATGCAATGTTATGGTGATATGATTTCCGAGTTGTTATTAGTCCATTCAAACAGCAGGATTGGGAAACTAAGGTACTTCCCTTGTATCAATCCCAACACAGATCCTGTCTAGGGTCGTCACTCCTAGTAATCTCATACGATGTATATTTTGTAGGTCGCTGCAAGGGCTACTAGGGCTGTTGCTTGCACTCGTTGCACCGCTCCCCCATCACCTTATCAATACAGGCCTACCGTACTCTACTACAACGGAAGGGTCGTCGCCTCCCGTGGACTCAGAATACGCTCGCGGTCACTACAAAGGACTCGTCGCCTAATCAGTGTAGGCCGACAGCTAGAATATAGTGTCCCATACCACCATAATCTGCTCACGAGTCTAGGTGCTCACTGGTCACTACGGGGAGGTTTGTGGCCCCAGCGTAGGCCGACAGCTCGACCACGATGTCCCATACCACCATGCCCGGCTCATGAGTCTTCGTGGATCAAGGTACCATGGTTAACAGGGTTTACAATGGTAAGTTCAGTACCCTAGGTTCAAGCAGTTATGACTCATACAGGGTGAACATACATCGGCCAATCGGGTTATTTGACGGGCTCGACTAGCGCGATCGCATCTCAAGTTGAACGACATGAAGTGCGTAAAACACTTCGCGTGGCCTAACCACTGCCGCCAACTCCAAACACGAATCGCGTTCATCGACGCGTCGTTCGTGGCTAAGACCAGCCAGCCACGAATTCGCTCAGTTACCGACTGCCTGGACTAAGTATAGTCCCAAACAATTATGGAATCACATCAGCAATTTATGTAAGAGTATTGGAATTGAAATACAATCATGTGAGCATGTCAACACATGTTATAACATTCAACTTAGGCAAATCTTCAAGCACATATATTTCATGCATGTAAGGAAATCATGCATATAGTCAACATGTAGGAAATCATTTAGGTCAGTATATTAATTGAGAAATCAATCTCAAACTATCTCATAACATCATTTAATTCAATACATAATAATACAAGCGTTTATACAAACACATACACTACACACTTAAGTCTACATATAGTATGTCGACCCGAAGTACGCAATTAGGCGAATCTCTTCGCCAAACTAATTATGCACGTATTCCTAACTTCCTAATGCGACAACAAACCATGTCAATCACATCAGCAAAATATGAATGTAAACTATACTTCCTACAAATGACCAAAATGCCCTAAATCTCATATTCTTCGTTAATTTACGAAACAGGAAACGGAGAGCATGTTGTACATGTCAAACGACGATGCCGTTGATAATCTACTATTAAACGACATTGAAAGCGTTGTAAACCGTCAATCAAAGCGTCTAAAATCCTCACCTAGTGTCTTAAAGACGTGTCGTTTCGAACGGAGCGTATACGCTTCATCTACGGCAGTAGGAGAACCTGTTTTACAAGTTACGTTAGCTAACACGCTATGAATCTAAGTAATCCCTAAATCAGCAACTTTTAGGGTTGTTTCATACCTGAAAAAGTGGAGAAATCACTGGCCAGGTGATTGGGAAGAGTTGTTGAAGCACGTGCAATCAGCGACACGAAGGCAGGAAAAATCCTTCCACTCTCTCTCTCAAACTCTCTCCTTTTCTCTCTCCCAAAGCTAGGGTTTTGCAATTTTCGGATGGGAGAGAGGAATGAGGGTTTCAACCCCTTTTATAAGCTTAAAAATGCCAGAAACAGGCTCCAGAACGAAGTTTACTTAGTGCATATCCATTTCGGGGCTGTTTCGGTCCAAAAGATGCTTTCTGGTGGTCCCCTGGTCGAATGCGATCGGACTTAAGCTCGTGCGTACCAGATCTAACATGTATTAAGTTTTCAGTCCGGCAGGGTTCACAGATCGCATGTGGCGGACCAGTTTCAGTTCAGCGGTCACCGTACGTAGATCAGGGCTGAAAGTCTCATGATATAAAATAGAAATTTCTCCTGATCCGAGGGTGTAATCTGGATGAATTCTGACGGTCAGAACGCTTAATACTGATGCGTCAAGTCGTGTGCCAGATTTGAATTTGAAATTCCAATTCTGTCCCTATTCGCACTCTCTTCGGTCCGGGCTCAATGAAATAGCCTGTGATTATCGGTATGACTTAATTTTCGGAATGAGTGTCAAGTCCAACTAGGTGGTTCTAACGGTCTAAGATAGGAGGTATCGGACTTTCGACGTGCGGTCTAGATCCAATACAAAAATTCAAAGCGGTCCAGAGAACAAACCTGCTTAGAGTTTGATCCGAGTTTATAGAGTGTTATAGAGTCGTTGGTTCTACTCGATTTGGGTCTTGTAGAACGTATTTAAAGTGATCAGGGACTATTTCCCAGTCATTCCAGCGTTGCGCTAGCTAACTTACGCTTAATTTCCATAGAAATTTATTCTACGCGATTTCGGGTCGAGTTGGTACTCGAGCCCAAGTACGGATTTTTCACGGGCGTTACAATCTACCCCCCTTAATAAATAATTTCATCCTCGAAATTTTGTACCTTTTCATACTCCTCGAGAAGCTGTGGGTAGTTCTTTCTGATCTCGGCTTCTGTCTCCCAGGTAGCCTCCTCCTCAGAGTGATGCGTTCATAATACCTTCACAAGGGGAATCACCTTTCTACGCAGTACCTGCTCCTTCCTGTCTAGGATACTTGTCGGTCGCAGGATATATGTAACATCCTCTCCTAACTGCACCTGCTCCCATCTGATGATATGGGAAGGATCAGCAACGTACTTCTTCAGCATAGAAACATGAAATACGTTGTGAACGCTCGCGAGAGGCGTGGGTAAAGCCAATCGGTAAGCCACCGCTCCCACATGATCGAGGATCTGGAATGGACCAATGAATCGCGGTGCCAGCTTCCCCTTCTTCCCGAACCGAAGGACTCCCTTCATAGGGAAAACTCGCAAAAATACATGATCCCCAACTGTGAACTCTAGTGGTCTCCGTCTCGTATCGGCGTAGCTCTTCTGTCTGCTCTGTGCTGTAAGGAGCCGACATCGAATAATATCAATCTTCTCTGACGTCGCCTGCACTAACTCTAGGCCGATCAAGCTACACTCACCGACCTCTATCCAGCAATGCGGTGCGCGACAAGGTCGCCCATACAGCGCCTCATAAGGTGCCAGACCGATACTCGCCTGAAAACTATTGTTGTACACAAACTCCGCATATGCAAGACAATCATCCCAACTGTCCTTGAAGTCCAATGCGCAAGCTCGCAACATGTCCTCCAAGATCTGGTTCACCCGCTCTGTCTGTCCGTCTGTCTATGGGAGGAAGGCAGTACAAAACTTCAACTTCACACCCATAGCCTCCTGAATGCGAGTCCAGAAAATAGAAGTGAACCGCGTGTCTCTGTCCGACACGATCTCCAACGGAACTCCATGCAGAGGCACAATCTCTCTGATGTACAATCTAGCCAGCTCGTCTGCAGAGTTCGTAACTCTAATCGGTAGGAAGTGCGCCGACTTCGTCAGATGGTCGACGATCACCCAAATGGAATCATGTCCCTTCCTCGTCTTCGGCAACCCAGAAATGAAGTCCATGGAAATGAAATCCCACTTCCACTCTGCGATCGGCATAGGCTGCAAAAGTTCAGGTGGTCGGCGATGCTCTGCCTTCACCTGCTGACAAGTGAGACAACGGGACACGAACTCAGCTATGTGGGTCTTCATACCTTCCCACCAATACGTCCTCTTCACGTCACGATACATCTTTGTGCTGCCTGGATGCATCGCGAGTCTAGTACAATGCGCAGCCTCGAGAATCTCTCGTCTCAAGTCAGGGACATCTGGGACGCATAGGCGGTCACGATAACGTAAGCCCCCATCCATACCAACTCGCCAGTCGGCGTCTGCATCATCACTGGCCTGCTCTCGAAGCTCAGTCAGATGCGCATCGTCCCTCTGCGCCTCGATGACTCGGTCATCGATCTGAGATCGCACCTGTACATGTGCGATGAACTCAAACGGCTCCTCCACGGTGAGTTTCTGCTCAAAGTCTCGCAAAAACTCAACCATATCCCACTCGGCAACCATCAGCGGAGCCGCAAACTCTATCGCCTTCTTGCGGCTTAACGCATCAGCCACAAGGTTCGCCTTCCCAGGATGGTACGAGACTTCAAACTTGAAGTCCTTCAACGTCTCCATCCATCGCCGCTGCCTCATATTCAAGTCTCGCTGCGTGAATATGTACTTGAGGCTCTTGTGGTCGCAAAAGAGCTCGAACTCCTCTCCGTAGAGGTAATGTCTCCAGAGTCTCAGTGCGAATATAACGGCTGCCAACTCTAGGTTGTGTGTAGGGTAATTCTCCTCGTGCTTCCTTAATTGTCTCGAGGCATACGAAATTACCCTGTCCCTCTGCATAAGGACACAACCCAAACCAAAGCTAGACGCGTCAGTGTATATAGTGTATCTAACCCCTTGCTCTGGCAATACTAGCACAGGGGCGGACGTAAGTCTGTCCTTCAGCTCCTGAAAAGCTGACTCTGCCTTGTCATTCCAGGTGAACTTCACGTCCTTCCATGTCAACTGAGATAAGGGTCTCGCGATCTTCGAGAAGTCCTGTATGAAGCGCCGATAGTAGCCAGCGAGACCCAAGAAACTCCTCACCTCAGTGACAGAACCAGGCTGCTCCCAATCCTGCACCGCAGCTACCTTAGACAGGTCAACTGCCATGCCATCCTTGGACACAACGTGTCCCAGAAACTTCACCTCCTGCTTCCAGAAGTCGCACTTCTTGTACTGTGCGAATAACTGATGCTGTCTGAGCGTATCCAGGACCAAACGTAAGTGCTCCTCATGCTCCTCTCGACTCCTAGAGTACACCAAAATATCGTCAATGAATACAACGACGAATCGATAGAGGAAAGGCCGAAATACCCGGTTCATCAGATCCATGAACACGGCTGGTGCGTTCGTGAGACCGAACGACATCACGAGGAACTCGTAGTGGCCAAAACTGGTCCTGAATGCTGTCTTCTGCACGTCCTCATCCCTGACGCGCAACTGATGATATCCTGACTGAAGATCAATCTTCGAGAAGTACTACGCTCCTCTCAACTGATCAAACAAGTCATCGATCCTGGGTAAAGGATACTTGTTCTTCACCGTGACCTGGTTTAGCCTGCGATAATCAATACACAATCGCATCGAACCGTCCTTCTTCCTCACGAATAGGACCGGTGCTCCCCAAAGAGACACACTAGGCCGTATAAGGCCAAGCTCTAGCAGACCATCAATCTGCGTCCTCAACTCCTCCATCTCACATGGTGCCATGCGATACGTCGGCAGTGAGACGGGTGTAGAACCAGGAACCAGATCGATAATGAAATCGATCTCACGTCGGGGCGGCAAACCAGGGATCTTCCTGAACAGATCCCCGAACTCAAAAACGACTGGCACATGCTCGAGTACCTGGGCACCAGCGTCGCGCAATAAAGTGGCGTAACTAAGTATGCGGAAAGGAAGATTTACCCACACTGGAAACATGAAGGATGCACCCTCAGGCTCGTACACAGTCACTATACGAGTCTCGCAGTCAATCTCGGCCCTCGCTGCAGTCAACCAATCCATGCCAAGAATGACGTCGAGATAAACAAGAGAGGGGTCGACGACAAGATCAATAGCCATCGTCCGGCCTCCCAAATCAATCAAACACCCCTCACACATCTGGGTGACATCTGAATAATCTCCGTGAGCTGCAAGGACTCGTACCCTATCCATGGTAATGGTCTGTAACCCAAGACGCCTGACTACAGCACGCGATATCAAAGAAATCGTGGAACCAGTGTCCACCATCATAAGAATAGGAGTACCTCCAATATGGGCTATGACCTCGAAGGCTGAATGCGGAAAAGTCGGTGTCGCAGCTGCCTCAGCTGTCAATGCATGAACCCGAGCCTGCTGTGGCCGATTCGACAGCTGTGTCAAGGGCCGTGAAGGCTGTCTGATCTGCGATACCGGAGGTCTGAAAGAAGGGTGCGCAGGAGCTAACCGTATAGGTGGTGCTGATATCGCCTGTGAACGAGCACGGTCAATCTTCTGCGGCGGCGAGAACCCACTGTCCCGCATCCGAGAAAAGCAGCTCTGTGCCAAGTGGCCTGTCCTCCCACAGTATGTACATGTCAAATCAGGGCACCGAAACGGTGGTACAGGCGCTGTAGTCCTAGTAGGAGGGTGAACGCGAGTCCTCTTGCCCGCGAAGGGCCTGTCCTGCATGTCTGGTCTCGGCCTAAAAGCAACAGGGCCGCGAGATCGCGCAAGTCGATCCACATCCTGCTCTGCCCACATAAACATGTGAATCAACTCCTCATAAGAGGGAATGCTCAAACAGCACATCTTCGACGGAATATCCGGTCTCAAACCCTCCAAAAAGCGCCGTATGCACATCTGCTCATCAGCCAAAATCGTCGGGACGTATCTGCCCAACTCCATGAACCGATGCTCATACTCTGTAACTGTCATGGCTGCCTGTCTGAGGTGGAGAAACTCATTCTCCCTGTCGTGCCTGTAAGTCTGGGGATAATACTTCTCATGGAAGCGGAACTCAAACGCTGCCCATGTCCATACAAAGTCGGCGGCAACGGTCCACAGTACGTTATCCCACCACAGGCTGGCCTCTCGCTCAAATAGGAATGTAGCCAGCTCTACCTGCTCGGCCTCTGTGCAATGTAACATCTGTAAAATCTTCGACACACGGTCGAGCCAGTACTCAGCCTCCTTGGGTCTGTGAGAACCCGTGAAAGTGGGAGGCCGTAAGCGTTGAAATCGCTCTAATAGGCCCCGTGTATCCCGGCATTTCCCGCAGGGTAAGCAGGCGGCGCAGGATGAGCCATGGCCTCATCCTGGGCATATGTATAAGCATCCTCAGCAGGATGTGCAGGTGGTGCAGGTGGAGTCACACCCCCACCCTGTGCTAATGTCCCCACGATGGTAGTCAGAAGCTGCTGCTGTTGCTGCATCATAGCCAACATCTGCTCAAATCTATCAGGAGGTGGAGCAGGCTGTGGTGGATGCTGTGTCGAAGTAGATGCACGATGTGGCTCTCTGACTGACGGCGTAAATGGCGGTGGTCCAACTGTAGGACCAGCGGCAGGCTGAGACGCTCGAACTGCCTCAGGAATCGGGCCCACAGCAGGGTCCGCATGGGTGTCAGACTGTGAAGGAGTCTGATCCATATGCTCAGTCAATGCAAGCCGAACCGTGCTCCGCATAGCCTTAGGCGGCATTCCCTATATTCAAAATAGGGCGCAACCTTGTCAGTTCCAATAGCATAAATTCATCGCAATCATTCACACAAGGAGTGAAAGGCATTCCATGCATTTCATTTAATCAAAATTGTCACAATACAAGGGATATATCCTTACAAGCATCATGACGAGGAATACATGGGAACTAAGACAGTTAAAATTGCAACAGCAACATAAGCAAAGCACTAGCCCTAACAGGCTTACACACATAAAGTAAGAAATGATTAACTACTAATAACAACATCAAAGTCGCATCGCTAGTCTGAGTTGGGTGACGGAGGAGGAGCACCCTTATCCTGCAAGCAACACAGGATCGCCTTCAAGGTGCGAGTCACCTTGCCGAATTTCTTCTTTGTAACGGCCTTGGCATCCTCGACTTCAGCGCAAGTTCTTGAACTTCCCTTCGCAAGGTGACCTGACTCTCCTCGATCCGAGCAATGCGATCGTCGTTAGTAGTCTGTGCAGAAGGAGGAGGGCTCTCATCTGTATCCTGAGCCTCCTCTTCTGCCTCTTCCTGAGCTTCTTCTTGAACCTCTGCTCCAAGTTCTTCTTCGCTTTGATCTTCCTCATCATCAAAGTCATCCTCGCTGTCCTCCTCAAGCTGATTTTCACGGTACTGCGACCCAATCTTCATCTTGACCATAGTCGACTCATCAATGGTATGAATCAAAACTGGCAATTCCGGCCCAAGTCTGTAGGCAAACTCAAGCGCAATCTTGCAAATCAGTCGGCTAAAAGGAAGCGATTCGGATGTTCTTCTTAACTTGGCTATGAGGATTATCTGTCGTAAGATGAAAGTGGTCATACATACGTTCTCTCCCTGGGCCACCAGATACAGGAAATCAACCATAAGGCATGTACATTCAATGCGATTCGTCGACCTGGGATACACATTGTACGTGCAGATATGGTGCAACAGACGCAAATCATTAGACATATACGTCACCTTTAGGCTATTATTAGGCTGCCATGGAACCAACTTACCACACAGAAACCTGGTGCGGCGATCTCGTTCATGCCTACTCAGATTCTTCTCACTAGGATGAACATCACCAAGAGGCACGTTCAGAAGTCGCGCAATCAGTCGCACATCAATCGTAGCCATTCGATCTCTACCAAAAGGGATTTTAAACTGCAATGGCTCTAAGGTAGGATTTTGGATACTAGCATAGAAGGCACGAACGGTACTCACATTAGCACGAGCATGAGCTTCAAAGATCAGACCCCAATGTGCAGCTTCAATGCGCTCGAACAACAAAAATTCACCAAACAGTCGCCCTTCCACGTCCGCCTCAAATAACACTTTGCGATCAGTGTATTAGCCATGAGGCATCTCTAATAGAATTACTCGCCCAAGGTGAGCATGGGGACTCAAATCCCGCTTTGTACGACACTCTAGGGCTATAGCTGGACCTGCGGCGGCCCTTGAACTTGCAGCACCACCCCACGGTCTCCTCGATTGAGCAGGGCGACTTGGCCCAGCCTTGTCTGTTGCGGTTTTCCTTTTACCCATCAAAGATATGATGGATGAGAGTGAAAAGGCCTAAAATGGCTTTCACGAAAGCCATGGAAAATGGAGAAAATGCGGAGAAGTGGCTGTCCAATCTGGAAAAAGGAGATCTAGGTATCGTAGAGGGATGCTTCAAGCTTGGCGGCAGTGGTTTAAAGTTGGCGGCAGTGGTTAGGCCACACGAGGTGTTTTACGCACTCATGTCGTTCGACTTGAGATGCGCTTGTGCTAGTCGAGCCCGTCAAGTAACCCGACTGGCCATTGATGTTCACCCTGTATGAGTCATAACTGCTTGAACCTAGGGTACTGAACTTATCACTGTAAACCCTGTCAACCATGGTAGCTTGATCCATAAAGACTCATGAGCTGGGCATGGTGGTATGGGACACCGTGGTCGAGCTGTCGGCCTACACTGGGGTCACAAACCTCCCCGTAGTGACCAGTGAGCACCTATGACTCGTGAGCAGATTATGGTGGTATGGGACACTATATTCTTATTGTCGGCCTACACTGATCAGGCGATGAGTCCTTTGTAGTGACCGCGAACGTATTCTGAGTCTACGGGAGGTGACGACCCTTCCTGTATTGATAAGGTGATAGGGGAGCGGTGCAATGAGTGCGAGCAACAGCCCTAGCAGCCCTTGCAGCGACCTACAAAATATACATCGTATGAGATTACTAGGAGTGAAGACCCTAGACAGGATCTGTGTTGGGATTGATATAAGGAAAGTACCTTAGTTTCCCAATATTGCTGTATGAAAAGGACTAATAATAACTCGGTAATCATATCACCATCACATTGCATGTGCCTGGAAGATGTGGAGCACTGTGGGATGATTGCATGCCGCGGGCGTAAGATGGTGCCGTATGAAGGAGATCATCGGTGAGGGCATCCATCGTGTCATGTCATATTGCATTAACAATAGTATTAGGATTTTTTGATTTACTGCTTTACTATTATCGCATGATTGATTTGAGAACATGTTAATCCTTGCTCTATTATTCCACTGAGTTAGCTACTCACTCCCACGTTACGGGATGGTGTTTGCAACACCCACCAGACCCTATCTTACATGCAGGTGAGGAGGCGATTCAGGAGGCAGAGCCGGACTATGATGAGGACCAGGATGAGTTCTCATACATGCAGTACCACGACGGCTTTGCTTAGGTGGCCTGGATTGATGAGACTTCTCAGTGGGACTATTTTGACATTTTATTCCTATTTATTTACATGTATATGAGACTCAGAGATGTATTCATACTTTGGAGACAGTCGAGATCTACTTTATTTTTTCATACAGTGATATATATATTCTTTAGTCTTCCGCTTGCTTTTATCACTGAATCTGGAGTATGAATTGTAGTTTTGGTATACTTTTACTCATGTGAATGCTTTAACTCAGACAACATTGAATCATAATCATTTTTGTTGCATAAGTGATGGTCTGGAACTCGGGAGTTGAGTTTATACATGACCTCCAATTTTCAGGGTGTTACAATACCAGAGATCAAGATTTGCTGAACTAGCGACATATTGCATAATCTGCTTAATTGCAATTAGATGTGACTCTTTAGGGCCAGATTAATATCTAACACAAATTACTATGCTAAATGCAATATCAGGTCGGCTCGCAATTAAATAAAGTAAACTACCTATCATACTGCAATACAACTTAGGATTCACACTCTTACCTGTAGAATCCTTTGAGATTTTTAAAGTAGTACTCATTGGAGTATCAAAATTTTTTCTACTCTCAAATTCAAACTTTTTAACTGAGTTGAGAGCATATTTAGTTTGAGAGATAAAGAAGCCATCAGAGAGCTATTTGACTTGCAACCCTAGGAAATAGTTTAGTTCTCCAACCATGCTCATTCTAAATTTAGACTTCATAAAATCTACAAACTTAACAGTCATGTTAGCACAGGCAGATCCATAGATAATATCATCAACATAGATTTACACTATTAGTATGCGATCATTATGTTTCTTTACAAACAATGTCTTATCAACACTTCCCATTATACAGTTATGACTTAATAGAAACTTAGTCAAGTACTTTTCATACCATGCTCTGGGAGCTCAATTAAAATCGTAAAGTGCCTTTTTTAGGCATATACATGATTAGTATGTTTAGGGTCTTCAAAACCCAATGGTTGTTCAACATACACCTCTTCATGTAAATCGTCGTTCAAGAATGCACTCTTTACATCTATTTGGTATATTTTGAACTTTCTAAAGCATGCAATGGATATAAATAGTCTGATTGATACAAGACGAGTTACTGGGGCAAATGTCTCATCAAAATCAATGCCTTTAATTTGAGTGTACCCTTATACAACCAGCCTAGCCTTATTTCTAATAATATTTCCAAGTTCATCAGACTTATTTTTGAAAATCCATTTTGTTCTGATAATGTGTTTATCTTTCGATCTTGAAACTAAATACCAAACATCATTTCTAATAAATTGATTGAGCTCTTCTTACATCGCTACAATCCATTTTTCATCAATAAGAGCTTCCTTTACGTTAATCGGTTCTATCTGAGATGTAAAGCACACTTATTTACACATATATTCAAGTTGTTTATGAGTGCGCACACCAGTGAGAGGGTTTTAAAGGATTTGATTAGATAGATGGTGTTTAACTGTCCTCAGTTCAAGGTTATTTCGCCTTGATGAAGACTCTCGTTTATCAATTAAAAAACTTCATCATTTTCTGAACTTGAGGCATGTGTATTTAAGTGATCATCAATAACTACATTAACGAACTCTTGAATTACACCAGTCCTCTTATTAAGAACTCAATACACTCGACTATTTAGAGCATACCCTAAAAATATTCCTTCATCACTTTTAGTGTCAAACATACCCAGATTTTCACGGTCACGTAGAATGTAACACTTCCTATCGAAAACTCGATAGTATTTGATAGTAGACTTCATATCAAATCACATTTCCTAAGCCATTTTACCATTTGATTTTCTAGTATAAACGCGGTTAATTATATAACAAGAAGTATTTCCGGCTTCGGCATAAAGATTTTTAAGAAGCTTCATACTATTTAACATTACATTTTTCATTTCTTGAAGCACTCTATTTTTTCTTTCCACTACACCATTTTATTGTGGTGTTTGGGGTGTAGAAAATTCATGTGATATTCCCTGATCACTGTAAAATTTCTCAAAACTGCTATTTTTAAATTTCGAACCATGATCACTATGGATCTTAGATACTTATGATTTTTTTTCCATTTAGATGCGTTTAAGTACACTCTTTACTTCATCACGAGTTTTTAATTTCTCTCTCAAGAAGACTACCCAAGTGTACCTAGTAAATCATTAACAATTATCAGAATGTACTTCTTACCACCTCAACTCTCCATTCTAGTTGATCCAATGAGATCCATGTGGAGAAGTTCGAGTGGTTTATATGTGGCATTAGAGTTCACCTTTTTGTGAGTACTCCTGGTTTGTTTACTAATCTGACATTCGCTACATATTTTGTCTACTTTCTGTATTTTGGGTAAACCTCTTACCAACTCTCTTTTGCTCAATCTATACAAGTTGTGGTAGTGTACATGTCTGAGGCATTTATGCCATAATTCAGTTTTAATAGTATGGGCCATGTAACATAATAGATTAGATGAGCTTGAATCACTCACAATGTAGCAGTTTTCAGAAGTTCTGCGACCAATTAATATTATAGAACCATTTTTATTTAAAATTTTACACCCTTGATGAATTTTACACTATGATTATTATCGCATATTTGAGCGATGTTTAATAAATTATGTTTTAACCCTTCTACATATAAAACATTCTCAAATAGAGAGAGATTAAGGAGCTAAACTGTACCTTGGCCAATAATTATGCAATTGTTATCATCATCGAATGTGACTGCACCATCATTCATGTCTTTAAGATTGTTGAACAGACCTTTGTCACCTATCATATGTCTAGAGCAACCACTATCGAGGTACCACTTTGAATGGCTTGAAGCTTAAAAAGCGGTATGGGCAACCAAACACATAACCTTAGGGACCCAATTCATTATAGTTTTAGGTTTAGGAGTATAGTTGGTCTTCTTATGTTTGTAGTTGTTATAAGACCGACCCACTGAGTTAGATTTTAAGAGCTCCTTAAGTAAATCAACAATTTTCTCAGCTAAAGGATTCTGATTCTAATTTTTGTAGTTGATATAATTTCTTTTAGGTTTTAAGTTTTGAATAGTCTTAGAATTTTTAGAATAATTTTGATTCAGACTTTTCCCTTTTGAGTTAGAAGACTCCCCTTTCAAAAATTTGGCTAGACTATTCTTATGTTTGGGAGCAATACTTTTGTCGCAGCCCAATCCAAATCGATTGCCACATTTTCTAGATCTGGATAAGAGTTTTTCTAACTTAGGATCACCTTGGGCATACCTTCATGTGTCTTTTAAACTTAAAAGTGAAGAGACTTCAAGTTTTAGGTTTTAATTTTTAGATTTTAAGTTTTCAACTTGGGAGGATTTGAAATCTAAGTCACACTTGGTTTTTTCAAAAAAATATGAAATGTGTAATTTTCCTAAGACTAGATTATCAAAAATTTCTTTTAGTTTTGAAAACTTTTCTTTTTGAAGTTTTAGTTTTACAATAATTTTACAACTTTCCTTGTATAGGGCATTATAAGCATCTTGAAGATCTTCCTCATTTTCATGGTCACTATTTAGATTTTCTTCACTAGTTGAATCATCATTATCTGAAAAAGTGAACTTGGCTAGAGTCATTAGGGCTTTAACATCATTACCTGACTCGGCTTCAGAATCTTCTAATTTAGAAGAAGCTTCAAAGAAGGAAGATTCATCCCATGTAGCCAACATACCTTTCTTTTTAGGTTTTTCTTTTTTAGGACATTTGTTCGCTAGATGCCCATATTCATGGCAGTTGTAATATTGACTATCTTTTAAAGATTTCTAAGTTTTAAATCTAAATCTTTTCCTTTGATTATGTTTTTGCAAATCAACCCTCTTTTTACTTTTGAAAATCTTATAAAACTTTTTAGCTAAAAAGGCCATATCATCTTCTGAATTTTCTAAATCAAAATTGTTATTTTCTTGAGAAATATTTTTAGAAGACTTAAGGGCGATAGATTTACCTTTAGGAGCTTTAAAGTTTAACTCATAGGTCTGTAAGGAACCAACTAATTCTTCTACCCTCATATTATCCGTATCATGAAGTTCTTGGATCGCGGTCACCTTTGAATTGAATCGTTCAGGAAATGAGCGTAGTATCTTTGCATAGACTTTACTTTATGGGATTCTATCACCAAGACCCCACATAGAGTTGACAATGTCATTCAATCTTGTATATAAGTCTATGAAAGTTTCACTTTCTTCCATCTGTATTGCCTCAAATTTAGTTATGAGGATTTGAACTTTAAATTTCTTGACAATTGTTATTCCCTCGTGTGTCATTTCCTAAATATCCCAGGCTTTCTTTGGAGTATCACAGGATATAATTCTCTTGAATTCATCCAGTGATAGTGTGTAATTTATATCATTTAAAGCCTTTCAATTGGCACTACTCTCACTTTTCTGAAGAGCGGACCGAGAAAAGTAAGGTGAGACTTTTATAGTTTTAGATGTGTCGGTACTAAGTACTTTAGTGGTAGGAGGGGTCCAATTGGTCACTGTGGCTTGCCACATGCTCTCATCCATGAATTTTAAGAAAATTCTCATTCTGGCTTTCCAATAGGCATAATTGGAGCCATCAAATGGAGGAGTCCTAGTGACTAAAAGGCTTTCAAAATTTGATATCTTAAAAAGCTCAGATCGATTAGCTCAAGAAATAAATCCAAAATAATAATAATAAAGCGAGCTATTAATCTCTTATACCACTTAGAAAGGCCGAACTAAGAGTCCTAGAGGGGGGGTGAATAGGACTATGCCAAATTAAAAAAATTAAATGTGAAATTAAACAAATGTAAATAAAGATAACACTTAAACAATCCCACAAAGCAGAAATGAATAGTAACCTCAAATGTACAAGTATTTAGAGGTTGATACAAATGTTGTTCTAAGGACAACCTTACACCAAAAATCAATGGCTTATGGTAGGACAACATGATTCTTAGAACAGTTTGTGTATCAAAATCTCAAACTGATATAGAGGAATAAAGAATAAAATAGTAAAGAAAATAACTAAGTTATTACAGCATTCTCACACTTGCATAAAAGAGATTACAACATTCTCCACAAATGATTAAAAGGAAATTACAACATTCACAAAATGCCATAATCAACCATCCACCATAAAACCAGAAATTATAGTGGTTCGCTTGTGTGTACACCAACTTTTTAGAAAAATAGCCACACAACTACTCCACTCCCAATATCCTCACACAGTGGATATTGATGTTCACTATGCAGTAGGTTTTTCAAGGTTCACCTAAAACCTTCACAATTGTGTCTTTCAACTAGGCTTACACAATTCAAAAACCCCACACTCTGAGTTTTCTGGATCACCTCAGACAAACCCAAAGAAAAGATTTTTCTTAGCACAATCTCAAAGAAACCAAAAGAATAGATTTATAAAAATGTAAAATACTTATCTGGATATTCTCCTTTGATGCATCCCGGTAGAACCAATTTAGAGTAGAAGTTCAACATAGATGTTCAATGTCCACACTCACTTATGAAAAGGTTCAATTTTCTAAATGATTTTTAAATTAAATCACCTTGGGCTAACTTGATTTGATTTTGATTCTAAGAAAGGAAAAAACTTAAATCCCTTCTTAAAATAAGATTGGGATGTAGAATCTCAATATCAAATACAAAAAAGATAAATTAAAGAGAATATTAAATGAACACTAAATAGCTTAAGAATATCACAAACTTATCTCTCAGAGTGGTGTCTTAATTTTTCTTGAATTGAATGAAAAACTCTTTAAATTGTGCTCTATTTGTAAGTGCAGAAACTGTTCACTTGACTGGCCTAGAGGACAGCTCGATTGGTCGAAGGACCAACAAACTTTTGAAAATTAGGGCGTGATAAGATACGGCCGTTCCATGACTAGTCGTGTGAGAAGTTCGACCAGTCGAGTGACCTTCACGAGCGATCAAGCCCTGCTCTTGACTAGTCGTGTGGGACCCAATTTAGTTGCTGGAATTTAAGTTGAGCCTGCTCGACTAGTCGAGCACTCTCTTGGACTGGTCGAGGATCCAACAAAAAATTTCAAAAATTAGCAACAACCTTGGACTAGTCGAGAAAATTCTTGGACTGGTCGAGCCAGTACTAGGACTAGTCGAACATAGACTAAGACTAGTAAAGAAAAAGTTTATTCACTTATATAGTGACCCAATTTAAGTATGCAATCAATATGATCTAACCTATGGTCAATCTAGGGTCATTTATACCTTATAAGCGATGTTTGAACATTGAATCATCATTTACTTCGGTTGATAATTGATCTTAAAGTGCATGAAGCTTGACATCTTGAAGTATGTTGAAGCTTGAACTTGTAATACTTTGATGCTTGAATTTAAAACATTTTGAAACTTGAACTTGAGGTACTTAAGTTACATTTCACCTTGAGCTTTGAGTACCAAAGGAAAGTATATTGTCTTGACATAGTAGAAGCTTGAAAGCTTGAACTATTACTTGATGTTGTACTTGAACTCTTATACTTGTGATGCTTGAATCTTGAAATGGATCATCTTGAACTTGTACTTGAATCTTAAAATGGAACATCTTGAACTTGAAGATGAACTAAACAATATACATATTCCAAAAGGTTTTGACACTACAAAATTTAACAATCATAGGAGCTAAAAAACATAGCACTTACAATTGAGTGGTGGTCTAAATGGATCATTGATGTGGACTTACCATTTAAGGTTGTTGTGTCTAAGTGATTTTCAAGGATGGTCTTTTATCGCATGGTTTTGATACTTGCCCTATGTGGCTTATTTTTATATTTGCCCTATGTGGCTTGCTTTGATATTGTCCCTACGTGGCTTGTTTTAGTATTTTTTCTATATGAGTTTGATGTTTTATATAGTGCAATCATGCAATGGTAAGCCCCATATATTATCATATGATTGGCCACTGGTCGATAGGTTTCCATTAAACATCTTAAGATGGTAGTCTCATGAGCCGAGGATGGTGGTATGGGACCTATGCCCGAGCTATTGTCCTATGCTAGTGACGAGCCCCCCATAGTGACCTTTGAGCTTATTACAAAATGGCTGGTTATAATTGGACTAATAATGGGTTGGCTAATCATGCATACATGGTATATACCAGCATCTATTGCTATCATACATGATGTACGTATTTGTCCAACTGGATGCTTTCCCTAGGTCGATGATGTCCGACTGGATGTTTTTCCTAGGTCGATGATTGCATAGGTGACGAGCCCACTGTCCGCATGGATGAGTATCTTCGGGGCGATGATTACATTCACGCATCCATGCACATAATAAGACCTGCATCATGTATTGTTTTTTATGCTTTGTTTTATAACTGTGCTTTCCTAATGCGGCGATGTGTAATCTTGAGGGGGATTCACATTAAGTTGGACATTCATCCATCAAATATACAATCATATAGGTCACGCAGGTGGCTAATTGATTTTCAAGTTCAGACTGATGAGGAGCAAAGTATCACTGTGAAGATGCATGATTGTGTTGTCAAGAGTTGATACATGGTTTTATAGTTCTAGATTTGTTACAATTTTCTTTGTTTACACGTAATATCATTTCACTTTGTAATTGTAAGTTTGGGACATTGTTTTGTATAAGTCATTATGGGCAACCTCTTGTAGATCCTAAACGTAAAATGAAACTTTTCATTATGGATGATTTGTCCATTTTACGCTCATCTGCTTACTCTGATAGTTAAAAAAATAAACTCAAATTTGACCATCCTTTAAGGTTAACACTCGGGTTTTTGGGAAATGGGTCGTGTACTCAGGTAATGAAAAGTTGGGGCGTTACAGATTTCTTCCCACCTTGATGAAAAATAAGAAAGTATGCTCATTTCTACTCTAAAAGAACATAAGAAGCCCTTAGATATAAAATTGCAAACCTCAAGGGAATTGACCCTTAATTTGTACTCACTGCATTCACTTAGAAGAAAATGTGAAAACCTTCCGACAACCACAACGCCGTTTAAATCCTAATATGAAAGAAGTTGTTAAGGCTGAGGTACTTCAATTATTGGATGTGGGTATCTAAAAAGGCAAGCTAAGAGTCCTAGAGAGTGGGGTGGGGGGGGGGGGGGGGGGTGAATAGGACTATGCCAAATTAAAAATTAAATGCAGAATTTAAACAAATATAAATAAAGATAGCAATTAAACAATCCCACAATGCAGAAATGAATAACAACCTCAAGTGTACAAGTATTGAGAGGTTGATACAGATGTTATTTTAAGGATAACCTTACACCAAAAACTGATGGCTTATGGTAGGACAACTTGTTCCTAGAACGGTCTGTGTATCAAAAACTCAAACTAATACAAAGGAATAAAGAAAATAACTAAGCTATTACAATATTCCCACACATACATAAAAAGATTACAACATTCTCCACAAATACATAAAGAAAAATTACGACATCCACACAATGAAATAAACAATCAATCACCACAAGACTAGAAATTATAGTGGTTTGCTTGTGTGTACACCAACTGTTTAGAAAAACAGCCACACAACTACTTCACTCCTAATATCCTCACACAGTGGATATTAGCATTCACTATGAAATAGGTTTTTCAAAGTTCATCTAAAACCCTCACAATTGCGTCTTTCAAGTAGGCTTACACAATTCAAAAACCCCACACTCTGAGTTTTTTGGATCACCTTAAACAAACCAAAAGAAAGAGATTTTTCTGGCACAATCTCAAAGAAATAAAAAAAATAATGAATTTACAAAACTGTAAAATACTTATTTGGATATTCTCCTTTGATGCAGCCCGATAGAACCAATTCAGAGTAGAAGTTCAATGTAGATGTTCAATGTTCACACTCACTTATGAAATGGTTCTAAATTGATTTTATATTAAATCACTTTGGGCTAGCTTGATTTTATTTTGATTCCTAGAAATGAGAAAACTTCAATCCCTCTTTCAAATAAGATTAAAATGTTGGAACTCAAAATCAAATGTAAAAAGCTAATTAAAGAGAATATGAAATGAGCATTAAATAGCTTAAGAATATCACTAACTTATGTCTTAGAGTGGTGTCTTGATTTTTCTTGTATTGTATGTCAAACTCTGAAAATCGTTCTCTATTTATAAGTGCAGAAATTGCTCCTTCTAGTCGAAGGACCAACAAAATTTTAAAATATATGGGAACGATAAGATCATACCATTCCACGACTGGTCGAAGGACCTACTCGACCGGTCGAGTGGCCTCCACGACCGGTCGAGTCCTGTCCATGACTGGTCATGTGGGACTCAATTTAGTTGCTGGACTTTGAGTCGAGCTTGCAGGACTGGTAGAGCACTGTTCACTCGACTGGTCAAGCAGCCTCTAGGACTGGTCAAGGCAATAATAAAAAATTCTAAAAATTAATAATAAACTTAGGACTGGTTGAGGATTTCTTGGATTAGTCAAGCCAGTACTAGGACTAGTCAAACTTAGTCTAAGATTAGTTAAAAAATCAACTATGCACTTATAAAATGACTCAATTAAATTATGTATTCAAAATGACCTATCCTATGGTCAATCTAGGGTCATTCATACATTATAAGCGATGTACGAACATTGAATCTTCTTTTGCTTCAGTTGATAGTTGTTCTTTGAAGTTCACAAAGCTTGAAATCTTAACATATGATGAAGCTTAAACTTGAGACTTTT
The DNA here is from genome assembly GCA_037074715.1 of Magnolia kwangsiensis. NCBI lineage: Eukaryota > Viridiplantae > Streptophyta > Magnoliopsida > Magnoliales > Magnoliaceae > Magnolia > Magnolia kwangsiensis. The sequence continues at coordinate 60,544,394 of CM073579.1, forward strand.
TGAAGCTTGAAATTGAAGTACTTGACTTGTATATCACATGATATTATACTTGAGCATGTATATCTCTTAATCTTGCATTTGAAGTTCTTGAGGTAAAGACCTTTGTTCTTGTACATGAGATGCATAGTCTTGAATAGATGCGCTAAACAAGACACAAATGTCAAGAGCTTTTGGCACTATAAAATTTGATAATCATAGGAGCTAGAAAACATAGCACTTACAGTATCATATACCATATATCCGACAATCATTATTTGAGTCCAACACAGGTGGATCCTAAGAAGTCCAAAATTACCAACATAGCCAATGCCGACAATGAACTCGTACCAACTAGAGTTACTTCTGATTGAAGCATGTGCATTGACTATTGAAAGTTGAATATTGTCATAAGGAAGGATCACTTTCCTTTACCTTTCATTAATCAAATTTTAGAAAGGCTAGCGAGTCATTCTTACTACTGTTTCTTGGATAGGTAATTGAGCTACAATTAGATAAAGATAGCCCTTAAAGATTAAGAGAAGACAATGTTCAAATGTCTCTTTAACACCTTTGCTTACCAAAGGATGTCATTCGGACTGTGTAATGCCCCTACCACATTTCAAACATGTATGTTGAGTATATTTTCAGACATGGTGGGGTAATATCTAGAAGTCTTCACAGATGATTTCTCTGTCTTCAGTCCATGCTTCAGCGAATGTGTAACATCCCAAAAATCGGGGGTCGGGTAGAAACCCAACTCCCGAGTTCCAAAATGTTATTTATGCAACATAGATAATGTTAAATACATGTTGTCTGTAAAAAGGCATTAAATAAGATTGGGATTAAGCCAAAACAACATATCATACTCCAGAGACAGTTAAATTTAGCAAGCGGAAGACTATAATAAATACATAAAATATATAATTGGTTGTAAGTCTCCAGAGTGTGAATATGTTACCAGGTTAATTAAATACATGTATACTCCAAAAACAGAAAGAAAAGAATATACATGAGTACTACAAAATATAAAACGACAAGAGTCAAGGTGTCTAATCAACCTCCCTGTAACCCCGTCGATCAGAACACGCATAAAGGAGGAATCCTCCTCATCATTATCAAGTCCGGCTCCACTTCACAAGCAGTGCCATTATCTGTAACTAAAATAGGGACTGGTGGGTGTTCAGAACACCATCCCGTAATGCGGGAGCGAGTAGCTAACTCAGTGGAATAATAGAGCAAAGATTAGCATGTTATCAAATCAATCATGCGTTAATAGTAAAGCAGACAATCAAACATTCCTAGATACTGTTGTTAATGCATGCATGAAATGACATGATGAATGCCCTCACCAACATACTCCCGTATACGGCACCATCTTACGCTCGCAGCATGCTTTTTTCCCACAGTGCTCCACATCTTCCAGGCACATGCAATGCGATATGGATAATGATTACTGGGTTGTTATTAGTCCTTTTCATACAGCAGGATTGAGAAACTAGGGTACCTTCCTTATATCAATCCCAACACAGATCCTGTCTAGGGTCGTCACTCCTAGTAATCTCATACGATGTTATATTTGTAGGTCGCTGCAAGGGCTGTCAGGGCTGTTGCTCGCACTCGTTGCACCGCTCCCCCATCACCTTATCAATACAGGCCTACTTGTACTCTTATCGCTACGGAAGGGTCGTCGCCTCCCATAGACTCAGAATACGCTCGAGGTCACTACAAAGGGCTGCCAGGGCTGTTACTCGCACTCGTTGCACCGCTCCCCCATCACCTTATCAATGTAGGCCGACAGTAAGAATATAGTGTCCCATACCACCATAATCTGCTCATGAGTCTGGGTGCTCACTGGTCACTACGGGGAGGTTTGTGGCCCCAGCGTAGGCCGACAGCTCGACCACGGTGTCCCATACCACCATGCTCGGCTCATGAGTCTTTATGGATCAAGGTACCATGGTTAACAGGGTTTTCAATGGTAAGTTCAGTACTCTAGGTTCAAGCAGTTATGACTCATACAAGGTGAACATACAACGGCCAGTCAAGTTACTTGACGGGCTCGACTAGTACGATCGCACCTCAAGCTGAACGACATGAAGTGCATAGAACACTTTGTGTGGCCTAACCACTGCCGCCAACTCAAAACACGACTCGCGTTCATCGACGCGTCCTCTGTGGCAAATAGAAGCCAACCACGAATCTACTCTGTTACCGACTGCCTGGACTAAAGCATAGCCCCAAACATTTGTAAACCATACTAGTAATCATATGAGAGTAATAGAATTGAAGTCCAACAATACAAGCATGTGAACACATGTTATAGCATGCTAAGTGAGCAAACCCAACAACACATATATTCCATACACATAAGGAAATCAATTCATGTAGCAAACATAGAGGAAATCATATACAACATCATGTTGATTGAGAATCCATTCTCAAGACTAATTTACAACACCATTTACTCAATACATACTAATACAAACATTTATACAAACACTTAGTCTACACACTTTAGTCTACATAGCGTATGTCGACCTAAAGTGTGCTTTAGGGCGAATCTCTTCGCCAAACAGATTATACACATTTCTAATATCATAGCATGACAAATAACCATGGTAAACATTTCAGCAAAATACGGATGTAAACGGTATTTCCTTCAAATGACTAAAATACCCTAAATCTCATATTTACCGTGCGTTTACAAAAAGGAAAACGGACAGCATGTTCTACATGTCAAACGGCGCTCTCATCGACAATCTACTATTAAATGACATTGAAAGCTTTGAAATCAATCAATCAAATCGTCTAAAATCCGCACCTTTTGTCGTAGAAGTGTATCGATTCGAATCGAACGTATGCGCTTCTTCAACGGCATAACGACGACCTAATGCACAAGATACGTAAGCTACTTCGCTATTGAATCGAAAGAATCCTTAAAATAGCTAGTGGATAGGGTTTTCGTACCTAGGAATGAGTTGGAAATCACTGGGAAAGTGATTGGAGTGCGGTGCTTTGGTGCGTGCAAAAGCTGCAGCAAGTGGCGGGAATTCTCTCCCACTACTCTCTCAAAATCTCTCACTTTCTCTCTCTCTATCTAGGGTTTCTAGCAAATTCGGATGGGAGGGTTGTGAGAGGGTTTAAAGCCCTTATATAGGCTAAAAGCTAACCTAAACAGACTTGGGAACAAAATATACTTGGGTTATAACCAAATCGGGATTGTTCCGATCCAAAAGAGTGTTTCGGGAGGTCCCCTGGCCGAACGCGGTCGGACTTAAGCTTATGGTTACTGGATCCTGCTCCCCTGAAGTTTTCAGTCCAGTAGTATTCCCAGATCGCACATGACGGACCAGTTTCAGTTCAGCGATCATGGAGACTCGATCAGGGATTCTGAGTACATTGACCTGAGTGGAAAATGTTTCCTGATCCGAGAGTGTATTTGGGTCTGATTCCGACGGTCTGAATGATTATACTGATCACGCAAGCGAAATGTGCCAGATTGATTTAAATCCCATTTAATTTCAAATGAATTTCACTCTTTCTCACACTCCTCGCTCCAGGCTCAATGAAATAGCCTCAGAGCATCGGTTGGGCTTGATTTTCGAAACGATTCTCAAGTCCGGCTAAGTGGTCATAACGGTCTAAGATTGTAGATATCGGACTTTCGACGTGCGGTCTGAATCCAATACGGAGTTTCAAAGGGTTCTTGAGAGCAAACGGGTTTAGAGTTTGATCCTAGGTTTCAGGGTATTATAGCGTCATTGATTCTACAAGTTTTGGGTCTTGCAGAACGTATTTAAAGTGTTCAGGGATAATTTCACAGCTACTCTACCGTAGCGCTAGCTAACTCACGTTAAATTTCTAAAGAATTAAGTTCTAAATGATTTCTTTGGCTTTGAAATCGAATTTTGAGAGGTTACTAATGTGCTATAGTTGACCCGTTGCCTAAGGACGACTAACTCCAGGTTGGTAAAAATTCGGGGTGTTATAATCTACCCCCCTTAAAATAAAATTTCGTCCCCGAAATTGGCTAAGGGTAATGGGTACCTAGAGGGTCTTTCGTATTGTCATTCTAACGAAGGTTCAAATCCTGTTTAATGACCTACCCTCACGTATAACTTAAATCAACTGTTTCGATCCTGGGCCAGTGGGGAAGGGGTTAACCACGCTTCCACTGCGCCACTCTGATCCAACGGTTGCATTAACTAATACTAATAAGATTAGGCTCACCCCCCTTAAAACTTGGTTCTACTTAAGGCTCAAGAATCTATGTCTCGATCCATATGTTGGAACGTGGTGCAAATTAGGGCCTACCCTTGACATGAAATGGGTCCAACCTCTCACTACATTGGTTTTCCTTTGCTAATGATGCATTCTATGGCATTGGTACCTATGATTATAGAAAGGAGCTGAAATGATGGGTGTTGTGGTTGATTTCAAGGACGGATGTGAGTTTGTGGCAAGAGGTCTAATCATGGCATTGGTACCTATGATTATAGAAAGGAGCTGAAATGATGGGTGTTGTGGCTACACGTCCTCAACATTTCCCAAAGGCAAAGCAATAACTTTTGGTTGTAGGTGGTCGGGCCAACATGGAAGAAAAGTTGTGTAGTAGGTCTGAGCTGGATACAGAGACTTTCTGTCTAGCCAAGACAGAAAATTTGTTGTATCAATTCTTAATCCGAGTCGATGCCGATCTTCTGCTTGATCAGAGCATTAGATTTGTTGGTAACTACCAGGATTGAGAATTCAGTTCAAACCGTGAATACATCGCTTATATATACAGTTCCTTTACTCCGCATTCCCAAATGCAATAAGCCCTTGAGGAAGGCAATTCTAAGGGGCGTGCTAGTTCATTCTAAGTTCAATCTGAGGGATTTATAAATTTTCCCCGAGAGTGAATGGTTCTAAGTTAAAACAACTTTCCTAAGGGTTATAACAGAAGTCTATAAGTATTAAGCGGTCCTATCGAATGAATGAGGTTCGACTCTAACTAAATCTAACCTACTATACTTTAGCATATACAGGCTTTACACTGCCTAATACAACTAGTAGACTAGTCTGTAACTTGCTAGCCATAATCCAAAATCTATACTTATACGTTAGATGGTTTCATACCATTTCCACTATAGGGGATCGTTCTATCGATTAGAGTCAAGATTATCCAAATGGAATTGGATTTTCTATGTCGTCAGATCTTTCAAATCTAGGAGTAGTAACTCTAGGTTCAAAACACTAAGGGCCTATATGGCCAGTAGCATTAAGGTGTATGAAATGAAACTGCTTTCCTAATCCCACATCAGGATTGGGAGTGGCATGCTTGGTAGGAGGGTGGGTTGGGATAAAAATTAATTTTGTAGGCTTAATCCCAGGGTTTACTTTTAATCGTAGACATTCCAAACATGGTAGTGGAAACCATAGGATACACCAAATCTAGGGACAATACCTTACAGTGAACGAAACGGCATGCACTTCATTTAACAAAATTTATCACAATATATGGAATAAAGTTCCACATGAATTATGACAGGAACGCATTCGGCTATGTTAAGCCCAAACCACTACACAAACATTCACATAACAAGCTGAAAAACTCCATGCATTTAATTAAATCAAAATTTGTCACAATACAAGAGACATATTCTTACATGCACCATGACAAGAAATACATGGGAACTAAGGTAGTCAAGCTACAACTACAACATAAGCAAACTACTAGCCTTCTCAGGCTTACACACAGAAAGCAGGAAACAACTAACTACGACCAACAACATCAGGATCTAGATCACTAGTCCGAGTCTGGGGATGGAGGAGGAGCACCCTTATCCTGCAAGCAACATAGGATCGCCTTCAAGGTGCGAGTCACATCCTCAACCTCGGTCCGAAGTTCCTAGACCTTCTGTCGCAAGACAACCTGACTCTCCTCAATTCGGGCTATGTGAGCATCTCTAGTAGCCCGAGTCGCAGGAGGAGGGCTCTCATCAGTATCCTGAGCCTCCTCTTCTTCCTCTTCCTAGGCTTCTTCCTCTATTTCTGCCCCAGCTTCTTCTTCACTTGCACCCTCTTCGCTATCATAATCGCCCTCGCTGTCATCATCAAGCTGAGCCTCACGCTGCCGAGGCCCGATCTTCATCTTGTTCATGGTAGTCTCATCGATGAAGTGAATCGGTACAGGCAGCTCTGACCCAAGTCTGTAAGCAAACTCAAGCGCGATCTTTCATATGAGCCGGCCAAAAGGAAGTGACTCAGACGTTCTTCTTGATTTCGCTACAAGGACTATCTGTCGCAACACAAAGGTGGCCATACATACGTTCTCTCCCTGGCCCACCTGATACAGGAAGTCAACCATGAGGCGCATACATTCACTACGATTTGTCGACCTGGGATACACATTGAACATACAAATGTGGTGTAGCAGGCAAAAATCATTCAACATGTGGGACGCTAAGAGGCTCCTGTTAGGTTGCCACGGAACTAAACCACCACATAGGAACCTGGTACAGCGATCTTGCTCATGAACACTTCAGATTCTTAGCACTGGGATGAACGTCACCAAGGGGCACATTCAGAAGTCGAGCTATCAACCGAACATCGATCGTAGCTTCCCTATCTCTGTCAAAGGGAATCCTCAACTGCAATGGCTCCAACGTAGGATCCTGAATGTGAGCATAGAAGGCACGAACGGTGCTCACATTCGCACGAGAACGGGCTTCAAAGAGCGGACCCCAACTGGCTGCTTCAATGCGCTCAAACAACAGAAATTCTCTAAAGAGCCGTTCATCTACGTGCACCTCAAACAGTACCTTACAATCAGTATAAGTTCCATGAGCCCAGTCTGCTAACAGTACTCTCCCTATGTGAACTTGGGGATCCAAATCCTGCTTTGTGTGAAACTCACGAACTACACTTGGACCTGCGGCAGCGCTTGAGCTAGTGGCGTAACCCCTCGACTTTCTTGATCGTGAAGGGCGACTAGGCCCCGCCTCATCGGCGGCGGTCTTCCTCTTTCCCATGAGAGAGAGGATGGTGGAGAAAGAGAAAAAGGCCAAAATGGCCTCAACAAAAGCCATGGAAAATGAGGAAAATGGGGAGAAATGGCTGCCCAAATGGACTGAAGCGAATCTAGGCTCTCTAGAGGAATGAATCAAGCTCCCAAGGGCTGGATTTTCAAAGAGAAAAGAGAACAATAAGTGGGAATGGAGCTCCACACAATTTTCAACCTTGAATAAAGGTTGTGGGAGCTTCAAATGACAAAAATGGAGGGGAAGGAGTGCACCAACAGCTGTGGAAGATGGGTTGGCGTCGGTTATGGCCGAAAATGAGAATGGGGGCTATTTAAAGTGGGTTTTGAAAGAGGAGGCAGCAAAGAACTTGAAAAGGGAGAGCTTGGAGACATTTTTTATGAAGGAAGTGGTACTTTTAGAGGGTTTTAAGGTGCGAACTACCTATGGGGGAGGTGCCCTAACCGTAAAAGGGCATTGGCCCAAATTTTAGACCGAGTGGGGCCCACCGTACGACGATGCATCGCCGAACCGGCGATGCCATTGCCGGTGAAGTTGCAAGATGATAACTTCGACCATGTGGGCTGGGTTCCCCCTGTCCTTTAGGCCCCAAATGTACATGGGTCCCACCCTGGTTCATTGTATATTGGCCTAAATAGGCCCAAGACTCTGTTTGGGGTGTTTCAAGTACAGTCTATAAACCAGAATGAGTTTATGCATCATGTATCATATGATTTTGGGGTAGGAGTGGCAATCCATCCAACTAACCCATTTATTATAAGAGATTCCATAATTGGAATGGCCAAAAGTTCAATTCTTACATATTTTTACTATTTATAGTAAAATTTTGTTTAAGCATGATTCACTATCATTCACACATTAGAATTTGTGTGTACTAAGAAAGGACTTAGAAAAAAATTGAAGAATGGGGTGGTAAGAGGAAAGATTCTGATGGAGTTGGGTGAAACGGGATTTTTAAGCCTTGAAATTGAGTGTAAGGTGTTGTGGTTGGCCCACAACCTAATGGCATTCATTTCTAGGTTTGGAATTCTTCAGGGAATGACTCAAACCCGTCGACTGATGACCTAGAGACTACTTAGGTCGCTTCATACGACCGAAGATGTCTTATGGCCTAAATTATCATATAGCCTCACCTGTCGGCGAGACTTAGGATTCTAATGTAGTTTCTAAGTTTCCATCGCCCCCTTCCTAAGTCAGAGTGTGTCAGTGCGCGTTGTGTTACCATAACCCAGGTCTGATTTAATCCAAATCATGCTTTGATACCATCTGTAACATCCCGAAAATCGGGGGTCGAGTAGAAACCCAACTCTCGAGTTTCAAAATGTTATTTATGCAATATGGATAATGTTAAATGCATGTTGTCTGTAAAAAGGCATTAAACTAGATTGGGATTAAGCCAAAATAGCATATTATACTCCAGAGACAGTTAAATTTACGTGGGGTCTGGGTTGTGTTACGCATAACAATTGCAAGAGCAAGGAGTTAGATACACTATATACACTAGCGCGTCTAGCGTTGGTCTGGGTTGTGTCCTTATGCAGAAGGACAGGGTAATTTCATATGCCTCGAGATAATTAAGGAAGCACGAGGAGAATTACCCTACACACGACCTGGAGTTGGCAGCCGTCATATTTGCACTGAGGCTCTGGAGACATTACCTCTATGGAGAGGAGTTCGAGCTCTTTTGCGACCACAAGAGCCTCAAGTACATATTCACGCAGCGAGACTTGAATATGAGGCAACGGTGATGGATGGAGACTTTGAAAGACTTCAAGTTCGAAGTCTCTTACCATCATGGGAAGGCCAACCTTGTGCCTGACGTGTTGAGCCGCAAGAAGGCGATAGAGTTTGCGGCTCCGCTGATGGTTGCTGAGTGGGATATGGTTGAGTTTTTGTGAGACTTTGAGCAGAAACTCACAGTAGAGGAGCCTTTTGAGTTCATCGCACATGTACAGGTGCGATCTCAGATTGATGACCGGGTTATCGAGGCGCAGCGGGATGATACGCGTCTTACTGAGCTTCGAGAGCAGGCCAGTGATGATGCAGATGCTGAGTGGCGAGTTGGCACGAATGGAGGCTTACGTTACCATGGACACCTATGCGTCCCAGATATCCCTGACTTGAGACGAGAGATTCTCGAGGCTGCACATTGTACCAGACTCGCGATGCATCCAGGAAGTACGAAAATGTATCGCGACATGAGGAGGACCTATTGGTGGGAAGGTATAAAGACCCACATAGCAGAGTCCGTGTCCCGTTGTCTTACTTACCAGTAGGTGAAGGCAGAGCATCATCGACCACCTGGACTTCTTCAGCCTATGCCGATCGCCGAGTGGAAATGAGACTTCATTTTCATGGATTTTATCTCAGGGCTGCCGAAGACGAGAAAGGGACATGATTCCATATGGGTGATCATCGACCGTCTGACGATGTCGGCGCACTTCCTACCGATCAGAGTTACGAACTCTGCAGACAAGCTGGCTAGACTATATATTAGAGAGATCGTGCGTCTGCATAGAGTTCCGTTGGAGATCGTGTCGGACAGAGACACGCGGTTCACTTCTATTTTCTAGACTCACATTCAGGAGGCTATGGGTGTGAAGTTGAAGTTCAGTACTGCCTTCCACCCACAGACGGACGGAGAAACAGAGCGGGTGAACCAGATCTTAGAGGACATGTTGTGAGCTTGCGCATTGGACTTCAAGGACAGTTGGGATGACTGTCTTGCATATGCGGAATTCGCGTACAACAACAGTTTCCAGGCGAGTATTGGTATGGCACCTTACGAGGCGTTGTATGGGCGACCTTGTCGAGCACCGCATTGCTGGGCAGAGGTTGGTGAGCGTAGATTGCTTGGCCTAGAGTTAGTACAGGAGACGTCGGAGAAGATCGATATTATTAGACGTCGGCTTCTCACAGCGCAGAGTAGACAGAAGAGTTATGCCGATACGAGACGGCGGCCGCTAGAGTTCACTGTTGGGGATCATGTGTTCTTACGAATTTCCCCTATGAAGGGAGTCCTTCGATTCGGGAAGAAGGGGAAGCTGGCACCGCGATTCATTGGTCCATTCCAGATCCTCGATCGTGTGGGAGCAATTGCATACCGTTTGGCTTTACCCACGCCTCTCGCGAGCGTTCACAACGTATTTCATGTTTCTATGCTGAAGAAATACGTTTTTGATCATTCCCATATCATCAGATGGGAGCAGGTATAGTTAGGAGAGGATGTTACATATATCCTGCGACCAACGCGTATCCTAGACAGGAAGGAGCAGGTACTGCGTAGCAAGGTGATTCCCCTTGTGAAGGTGTTGTGGACGCATCACTCTGAGGAAGAGGCTACTTGGGAGACAGAAGCGGCGATCAAAAAGAACTACCCACAGCTTCTCGAGGAGTACGAAAAGGTACAAATTTCGAGGATAAAATTTTTTGTTAAGGGGGGTAGATTGTAACGCCTTGAAAAAATTCGTACTTGGACTCGAGTACCAACTCGGCCAGAAATCGCGTAGGATTAATTCCTTTAGAAAATAAGCGTAAGTTAGCTAACGCAACGCTAGAGTAGCTATGAAATCATCCCTGATCGCTTTAAATATGTTCTACAAGACCCAAAACGAGTAGAACCAATGACGCTATAATACTCTGAAATCTCGGATCAAACTCTAAACCGGTTTGTTCTCAGGACCCCTTTGAAACTTTGTATTGGATCTAAACCACGCGTCGAAAGTCCGATACCTACAATCTTAGACCGTTATAACTGCCTAGCTGGACTTGACAATCATTTCAAAAATCAAGTCCAACCGACATTCAGAGGCTATTTCATTGAGCCTGCAGTGAAGAGAGTGAGAATAGGGTTAGATTTAGAATTTTTAAATTCAAATCTGGCACACGACTTGGCGCGTTATTATTAAGCATTCTGACCGTCAGAATTCAGCCAAATTACACCCTCGGATTAAGAAAAATTTCTCTTTCATATCATGAGACTTGTAAACCTGATCTACGTGCGATGACCGCTGAACTGAAACTGGACCGCCACGTGCGATCTACGAACACTACTGGTCTGAAAATGGGATGGGAGCGACATCCGACGTGCATGAGCTTAAGTCCGATCGCGTTCGGCCAGGGGACCTCCCGAAATGTCTTTTTGGATCAGAATAGCCCCGATTTGGTTAGACCTCAAGTAAACATTGTTCCCACGCCTAATTTGGGAAGAAATTAGCTTATAAAAGGACCTTAAACCCTCACTTCTCTCACCCATCCAAATTTACTAGAAACCCTAGCTGGTGTGAGAGAAAAAGTGAGAGATTGTGAGAGAGAGTGGGAGAGATCTTCCTGCTGCTTGCACAACCTGTTGCACGTGCTTAAGCAACGCATCTCAATCACTTTTTCGGTGATTCCGCCGTATTTGTAGGTAAGGAAACACCCTAAATACTTGTTGATTTGAGGTTCCGTTTATTTCTTAGCAAAGTAACTTATACATCTTGTGAAATAGGTAGCCTGTTCGCCGTAGACGAAGCGTATACACTCCATTCGAATCGGTTCACCTCTAGGGAAAAGGTGTGGATTCTAGACGCTTTGATTGGCTGATTTCAATGCTTTCAATGTCGTTTAATAGTAGATTATTAACGGCAATGCCATTTAACATGTACAACATGCTGTCCGTTTCCTGTTTCGTAAGTAGATGAAAAATATGAGATTTAGGACATTTTAGTCATTTGTAGGAAATACTGTTTTCATCCATATTTTACTGATATGATTTACATGGCTCTTTGTCGCATTAGGATATTAGGAATGCGTGCATAATCATTTTGGCGAAGAGATTCGTCCAAATGCGCACTTTGAGTCGACATACTATATGTAGACTTAAGTGTGTAGACTAAGTGTTTGTATAAATGTTTGTATTAGTATGTATCGAATTAAATGGTGTTATGAATTAGTTTAAGATTGAATTCTCAAATAATATGCTGATGTAAATGATTTCCTACATGTTAGCTATATGCATGATTTCATTATATGTATGAAATGCATGTGTTAGATGATTTACTTAAGTTGTATGTTATAACATGTGTTAACATGCTCACATTGTTGTATTTCATTTCCATTACTGTTATATAATTGCTAATGTGGATTCATAAATGTTTGGGACTATACCTAGTCCAGGCAGTCGGTAACCGAGTAAATTCGTGGTTGGCTTATCTTTGCCACGAACGACGCGTCGATGAACGCGAGTCGTGTTTTGGAGTTGGCGGAAGTGGTTAGGCCACGTGAAGTGTTTTATGCACTTCATGTCGCTCAGCTTGAGATGCGCTCGTACTAGTCGAGCCCGTCAAGTAACCCGACTGGCCATTGTATATTCACCTTGTATGAGTCATAACTGCTTGAACCTAGGGTACTGAATTTACCATTGTAAACCCTATTAACCATGGTACCTTGATCTATAAAGACTCATGAGCCGGCCATGGTGGTATGGGATACCATGGTCGAGCTGTCGGCCTATGCTGGGGCCACAAACCTCCCCGTAGTGACCAGTGAGCACCTATGACTCGTGAGCAGATTATGGTGGTATGGGACACTATATTCTTGCTGTCGGCCTACACTGATTAGGTGACGAGCCCTTTGTAGTGACCACGAGCGTATTCTGAGTCTAGGGGAGGCGAAGACCCTTCCGTAACAATGAGAGTACAGTAGTCCTGTATTGATAAGGTGATGGGGGAGGGTGCAACGAATGCGAGCAACAGCCCTGGCAGCCCTTGCAGTGACCTACAAAATATACATCGTATGAGATTACTAGGAGTGACGACCCTAGACAGGATCTGTGTTGGGATTGATATAAGGGAAGTACCTTAGTTTCTCAATCCTGCTGTATGAATGGATTAATAATAACTCGATAATCATATCACCATTACATTACATGTGCATGGAAGATGTGGAGCACTGTGGGAAGAAAGCACGCCGCGAGCGTAAGATGGTGTCGTATGAGGGAGATCATCGGTGAGGGCATCCATCATGTCACGTCATATTGCATTAACAAAAGTATTAGGAATGTTTGATTTACTTCTTTACTATTATCGCATGATTGATTTGAGAACATGTTAATCTTTGCTCTATTATTGCACTGAGTTAGCTACTCACTCCCACGTTACGAGATGGTGTTTGCAACACCCACTAGACCCTGTCTTAGATGCAGGTGAGGCAGCGATTCAGGAGGCAGAGCCGGATTATGATGAGGACCAGGACGAGTTCTCATATATGCAGTACCACGACGGCTTTGCTTAGGTGGCCTGGATTGGTGGGACTTCTCAGTGGGACTATTTTTGACATTTTGATTCTGTTTATTTACATGTATATGAGACTCGGAGATGTATTCATACTTTGGAGACAGTTGAGATCTATTTTGTTTTCCATACAGTAATATGTATATCCTTTAGTCTTCCGCTTTCTTTTATCACTGAATTTGGAGTATGAATTACAGTTTTGGTATAATTTTACTCATGTGAATGCTTTAACTCAGACAACATTGAATCATAAATATTTTTGTTGCATAAGTGACGGTCTGGAACTCGGGAGTCGGGTTTATACATGACCCTCGATTTTCAGGGTGTTACACGTACTAGAATTGTCGACAGTGGTTAGGCCACACAAAGTTCTTGTGCACTTCATGTCGGTCGATTCAACTTGCGCTCGTGCTAGTCGGACTCGTCAAGTAACCCGACTGACCATTGTATGTTCACCTTGTATTGGTCATAACTGCTTAAACTTAGGGTACTGAACTTACTAGTGATAACCCTGATAACCGTGATACCTTAATCCACTAAGACTCATGAGCCGGACAAGGTGGTATGGGACATCGTGGTCGAACTGTCAGCCTACGCTGGGGCCATAAACCTCTCCGTAGTGATCAGTGAGCAACCCAGACTCGTGAGCAGATTATGGTGGTGTGGGACACTATATTCTTGATGTCGGCTACATTGATAAGGTAATGGGGGAGCAGTGCAATGAGTGCGAGCAACAGCCCTGGCAGCACTTTGTAGTGACCTCGAGCGTACTCTGAGTCTACGTGAGGTGACGACCCTTTCGTACCAACAAGAGTACAACTAGGCCTGTATTGATAAGGTGATGGGGGAGTGGAGCAACGAGTGCGTGCAACAGCCCTGACAGCCCTTACAGTGACCTATAAATATATCATCGTCTGAGACTACTAGGAGTGACGACCCTAAATAGGATCCTTATTGGGAATGATATAAGGAAAGTACCCTAGTTTCCTAATCCTGTTGTATGAAAAGGACTAATAATAACTCGGTAATCATATTCATATCGCACTGCATGTGCCTGGAAGATGTGGAGCACTGAGGGAAGAAAGCATGCCACAGACATAAGATGGTGTCGCATGAGGGAGTATGTCGGTGAGGGCATCCATCATATCATTTCATTCTTGCATTAATCACATTATTTAGGAATGTTTGATTGCTTGCTTTACCATTATCGCATGATTGATTTGATAACATGTTAACCTTTGCTCTATGATTCCACTGAGTTAGCTACTCACTCTCGCGTTACGGGACGGTGTTGCGCACACCAATCAGTCCCTATTTTAGTTGCAGATGATGGCGCTGCTTGTGAAGTGGAGCCAGACTTGATGATGAGGAGGAGGATTTCTCCTATATGCGTGTTGTGATCGACGGGATTACAGGGAGGTTGATTAGATGCCATGACACTTGTCATTTTATATTTTTAGAGCACTCATGTATATTTTTTTTTTTTCATTTTTTGAGTATACATGTATATATTTAACCTGATAACATGTTCACACTCTGGAGACTTACAACAATTTATATATGTTATACATACTATCACAGTCTTCCGCTTGCATAATTTAACTGTCTCTGGAGTACGATATGCTGTTTTGGCTTAATCCCACTCATATTTAATATAACAACATAGAAAACATTCAATCATAAGCATTTATATTGCATAAGTGATGTTCTGGAACTCAGGAGTTGGGTTTCTACCCGACCCCCGATTTTCGGAGTATTACAGATGGTATCAGAGCATGATTTGGATTAAAATGGACCTGGGTTATGGTAACACGACGCACACTGACACACTCTGACTCAGGAAGGGGGCGATGGAAAATTAGAAACCACATTAGAATCCCAAGTTTCGCCGACAGGTGAGACTATACGGTAATTTAGGCCGTAACATATCTTCGGTCGCGTGAAGCGACCTAAGTCGCCTATAGATCATCATTCGACTGATTTGAGTCATTCCTTGAATAATTCCAAACCTATAAATGAATGTCCTTGGGTGGTGGGTCAATCACAACCCTTACACTCAATCTCTAGGCCTAAAACCCCTTTTTATCCAATTTCTTCAAAATCTTTCCTTTCACCACCCCATTCTTCAACTTTTTATAAGTCTTTTCACACTAGACATAAATCCTAATATGTGAATAATACTGAATCATACTTAAATAAAAATTTACCATAAATAGTAAATATATGTATAAATTAGACTTTTGACCATTCCAGTTATGGAATCTCATGGAATAAATAGGTTAGTTGGATGGATTAGCCTCTCCTACCCCAAAATCATATGCTGCAAGTCATATAAATTTATTTTAGGTTAAAAATTTACCCTGAAACGCCTTAAACAGAGTCGTGGGCCTACCCACGTTAATCCAGCATGATTTAGGGTGGGACCCATATGAATTTTGAGCCCTTAGGGTAGGGAGACCACGCCTAAAAGGTGGGCCATCGCCGATTTGTAAGATGGTTGGCGAGGAACTCGCCATACAGTGGGCCCCATTTGGTCGGGCCTTCGGGCCAGAGGTGTTTGGGGGCTAGTGTAGCCCCTGTGCATAGGGGTCGTCCATTAAAACCCCTCCAATCTAGTACCTCCTTCACAAAACACACCCCCAAGCTTTCCCTTTCTCTCCTATTTGCTAATTCTTCTCTCAAACCCCACTTCCAATTGCTCCCATCGTTGTTTTCTGCCTCAATCCATGTCCCTTCATCGGTTGCAGTGGTATACACTCCCCTCTCTTTCCATTCTCTCACGTTTCGAGCCCTTACATCGTCCATTAAAGCTCAAATCGTGTGAGCTTCTAACCCAACCCATTTCACCATTTTCCCTTTGCAATCCCAGCCTTTTGGGGCCTGTTTTCCTCCTCTATCAGACCTAAATTCGTGACAACCCATTAGGTTAGCCTTTTCTTCCATTTCATCAATCTTCCATGGCTCTTTTTGAGTTCGTTTTAGCCATTTCTCGATCTCTCCGTTTTTACCCACGGATGAGACCGAACGTAGTAACTTAGTCCATAAACAGTGACCATCTAGTGTTAGGACATCTAGAGTTTTGGACCTAGAGTTAGTACTCCTAGATTTGAAAGATCTGACGATATAAGAAATCCAATTTCAATTAGACAATCTTGACCCTAAGCGATAGAACGATCCCCTGTAGTAGAAATGGTATGAAACTATTTAGCGTATAAGCCTAGACTTTGGATTATAGCTAGTGAGTTACAGACTAGGCTACTAGTTGTATTAGGCAGCGTAATGCCTGTATATGCTAAGGAATAGTAGGTTAGATTTGGTTGGAGTAGAACCCCATTCCTTCGATAGATCCCCTTAATACTTATAGACTTTTGTTATAACCCTTAGGAAAGTTGTTTTAACTTAGAACCATTCACTCTCAGAGAAAACTTATACATCCCTCAGATTAAACTTAGAATAAACCAGCACACCTTTTAGAATCCTCCTTAGAATTGCCTCCCCAAGGGCTTATTACATTCGGGAACACAGAGTAAAGAAATTGTATATATAAGCGAAGTATTCGCGGTTTGAATCGACTTCTTAATCCTAGTAGTTACCAATGAATCCAATGCTCTGATCAAGCAGAAGATCGGCATCGACTCGGATTAGGAACCGATACGATAAATTTTCTGTCCTAGCTAGGTAGAAAGTCTATGTATCCGGCTCAGACCCACTACACAACCTTTCTTCCGTGTTGGCCCAACCACTTACAACCAAAAGTTATCGCTTTGTCTTTGGAAAATGGCGAGGACTTATAGCCAGTAGAGAATTAGATATCTTGCCACCATCCCACACCTAAACCTGAACTCAACCACAATAGAGATTAGGCTCATCTCTACAGCCATAGGTACCAATGCCATAGAACGCATCATTGACAAAGGAAGAGGAATGAAGTGAGAGGTTGT
Source organism: Magnolia kwangsiensis (assembly GCA_037074715.1). Lineage (NCBI taxonomy): Eukaryota > Viridiplantae > Streptophyta > Magnoliopsida > Magnoliales > Magnoliaceae > Magnolia > Magnolia kwangsiensis. The sequence goes on from CM073579.1 coordinate 60,561,608, forward strand.
TTCCCATTTCATGTCACAGATAGGTCCTAAGTTACACCTCGTTCCAATATATGGATCGAGACATAGATTTTTGAACCTTAAGTAGAACTAAGTTTTAAGGGAGGTAGAACGTATTGAGCCCAATCTAGTTAGGATTAGCTAACATAACTGTTGGATCAGAGTAGCGCAGCAGAAGCGTGGTTGGCCTCTTCCCCACTAGCCCAGGATCGAAAGAAGTTGATTTAGGTTATACGTAAGGTAGGTCATTAAATAGGATTTGAACCTTCCTTGGAATGTCAATACTAAAGTCTCTCTAGGGACTCATTACCCTTAGCCAATTTCGGGGATGAAATTTTATTTTAAGGGGGGTAGATTGTAACACCCCAGATTTTTTCCAACCTGGGGTTAGACGTCCTTAGGTAATGGGTCAACCATAACGCCTTGGTAACCTCTCAGAACTCGATTCCAAAGCTGAAGAGATCATTTAGAATCAAATTCTTTACAAATTTAACGTGAATTAGACAGCGCTACACTAGATTACCTATGAAATTAGCACCAACCACTTTAAATACATTCTGTAAGACCCAAAACCTCTAGAATTGTTACCGCTACGTTACCCTAAAATCTAGGATCAAAATCTAAACCGGTTTGTTCTCAGGAACCCTTTGAAACTTTGTATTGGATCTAAACCACACGTCGAAAGTCCGATATCTATAATCTTAGACCATTATGACCGCCTAGTTGGACTTGACAATCATTTCGAAAATCAAGCCCAACTGATGTCCTGACGCTATTTTACTGAGATCGGAGTGAAGAGAGTGAGAAAAGGAAAATATTTAGAAAAATAATTCCAAATCTGGCACGTTCACTTGTGCATTATTTTTAAGCATTCTAGCCATTGGAATTTGACCAAATTTCACCCTTGGATCAGGATAAGTGACCCTTACATGTCATAGCACTTATGACCCTGATCGAGTTTCGGTGGCATCTGAACTGAAACTGGTCCGCCACGGTCGATCTGGAAACCCGACCGGACTGAAAAGTTGGCCGGACCTAGATCCAATATTAGAGAGCTTAAGTCCGACCACATTTAGCCAGGGGACCTCCAGAAATGCTCTTTTGGATCGGGAAAGACCCGATTTGGCTATAACCCAAGTATACCTTGACTTAAAGTCTATTTTGATCATGTTTGGGCTTATAAAAGGGGCTTAAACCCTTAGCCTTCTAACCCATACGAATTTGGGGAAAACCCTAGGAGAGAAGAGAGAAAAGAGAGAGAAAGTGAGGGAGAAGTTGGGGCTTTCTCATGGGATCCTTCCCTGCTGCTCCACGTGCCAAAGCCATCCACCTGCATCGCTATTCTGGCGATTCCAACTTCGTTCTAGGTAAGAAAACCCTAACCCTAACCTATTTTAAGGCTCCTATGGATACAAGTAGCTAAGTAGCTGACTCATCTCATGTTGTAGGTTGTCAATCAGTCGTTGACGACGACGTAGAGTTCCTATTCAATTTGTTACGCTTCTACGGCGTAAGGTGCGGATCTTAGACGCTTAGATTACCTGTTTTCAAAGCTTTCAATGTCGTTTAATGGTAGATTGTTGACAAGAATGTTGTTTGACATGTAGAACATGCTGTCCATTTTTCATTTCGAATACGTACGAAGAATATGAGATTTAGGGTATTTTGGGTATTTGTAGGAAATATTGTATACGTGCGTATTTTGCTAATATGATTGCCATGAGTATTTATCGTGTACCTATACTAGTTATGCGTGTATGATCTGTTTGGGGAAGAGATTCGCCCTAATGCACATATTGGCTGACATATGCTAATGTGTGTAGGCTAAGTGTTTGTTGAAATGCCTAAATCAATATGATTTATGCCTGCCATATGTATTGAATGTAAGAACATGATTGTTGTGTATTAGACATCTCCTTGATATAAGGATTTGTCATATTAGATGTTAAAATCAACACACGTCAAGTATGTTGGAGTTATGTAGTCTAAGTGTTTGTATAAATGTATGTAGTAGTAAGTATTGAGTAAATGGTGTTGTAGATTAGCGTTGAGATTGGATTCTCAACCAATTTGATGATGCACATGAATTCCTCCATGCTTATTGTATTGAATTGATTACCTTATGTGTGAAATACTCGTGTATGGTTAACCTCTTATGATGTACGTTATAACATGCTGATAACATGCTGGAATTACTTGTATTTTCATTCTGTTTCTCTCATATGATTATTGATTTAGATTGCAAGTGTTTGGGGCTATACTCTTGTCCAGGCAATCGGTAACAGTTTAGAATTCATGGTTGGATTCTATTCGCCACGAAGGATGTGTATAACGAAACCGAGTCGTACTAGAATTGTCAGCAGTGGTTAGGCCACACGAAGTGCTTGTGCACTTCATGTCGATCGATTCAACGTGCGCTCGTGCTAGTCGGACTCGTCAAGTAACCCGACTGACCAATGTATGTTCACCTTGTATTGGTCATAACTGCTTGAACCTAGGGTACTGAACTTACTAGTGATAACCCTGATAACTGTGGTACCTTGATCCACTAAGAATTATGAGCCGGGCATGGTGGTATGGGACACCGTGGTCGAGCTGTCGGCCTACGCTGGGGCCACAAACCTCCCTGTAGTGACCCATGAGCAACCCAGACTCGTGAGCAGATTATGGTGGTATGGGATACTATATTCTTGTTGTCGGCCTACATTGATAGGGTGATGGGTGAGCGGTGCAATGAGTGCGAGCAACAGCCCTGGCAGCCCTTTGTAGTGACCTCGAGCGTACTCTGAGTCTACGTGAGGCGACGATCCTTCCGTAACAACAAGAGTACAACTAGGCCTGTATTGATAAGGTGATGGCGGAGTGGAGCAACGAGTGCCTGCAACAGCCCTGACAGCCCTTGTAGCGACTTAGAAATATATCATCGTCTAAGACTACTAGGAGTGACGACCCTAGACAGGATCCTTGTTGGGAATAATATAAGGAAAGTACCCTAGTTTTCCATTCCTGCTGTATGAAAAGGACTAATAACAACTCGGTAATCATATTCATATCGCACTGCATGTGCCTCGAAGATGTGGAGCACTGAGGGAAGAAAGCATGCCGCGGACGTAAGTTAGTGTCGCATGAGGGAGTATGTCGGTGAGGGCATCCAACATGTCATTTCATTCTTGCATTAATCACAGTATTTAAAAATGTTTGATTGCTTGCTTTACCATTATTGCGTGATTGATTTGATAACATCTTAACCTTTGATCTATGATTTCACTGAGTTAGCTACTCACTCCCACGTTACAGGACGGTGTTGCGCACACCAACCAGTTTCTGTTTTAGTTACAGATGATGGCGCTGCTTGTGAAGTGGAGCCGGACTTGATGATGATGAAGAGGATTTCTCCTATATGCGTGTTGTGATCGACGGGATTACAGGGAGGTTGATTAGATGCCATGACACTTGTCATTTTATATTTTTAGAGCACTCATGTATATTCTTTTTGTTCATTTTTGGAGTATACATGTATATATTTAACCTGATAACATGTTCACACTTTGGAGACTTACAACAATTTATATATGTTATACATACTATCACAGTCTTCCACTTGCATAATTTAACTGTCTCTGGAGTATGATATGCTGTTTTGGCTTAATCCCACTCATGTTTAATACACCAACATAGACAACATTCAATCATAAGTATTTATATTGCATAAGTGATGTTCTGGAACTCAGGAGTTAGGTTTCTACCCGACCCCCAATTTTTGGAGTGTTACAGATGGTATCAGAGCATGATTGGATTAAACTCAACCTGGGTTAGAATCCCAAGTTTCGCCGACAGGTGAGACTATACGGTAATTTAGGCCGTAACATATCACGCGACCTAAGTCACCTCTAGGTCATCAGTCGACTGATTTGAGTCATTCCTTGAAGAATTCCAAACCTATAAATGAATGTCCTTGGGTGGTGGGTCAACCACAACCCTTACACTCAATTTCTAGGCCTAAAACCCCTTTTTATCCAATTTCTTCAAAATCTTTCCTTTCACCACCCCATTCTTCAAATTTTTCTAAGTCCTTTCACACTAGACATAAATCCTAATGTGTGAATGATACTGAATCATACTTAAATAAAAATTTATCATAAATAGTAAATATATGTATAAATTATACTTTTGACCATTCCAATTATGGAATCTCGTGGAATAAATGGGTTAATTGTATGGATTAGCCTCTCCTACCCAAAAATCATATGCTGCAAGTCATATAAATTCATTTTGGGTTACAAATTGGCCCCGAAACGCCTCAAACAGAGTCGTGGGCCTACCCACGTTAATCCAGCATGATCTAGGGTGGGACCCATATGGATTTTGAGCCCTTAGGGCAGGGGGACCACGCCCAAAAGGCGGGCCATCGCCGATTTGCAAGATGGTCAGCGAGGACCTCGCCGTACAGTGGGCCCCATTTGGTCAGGCCTTCGGGCCGGAGGTGTTTGGGGGCTAATGTAGCCCCTGTGCATAGGGGTCGTCCATTAAAATTCCTCCAATCTAGTACCTCCTTCAAAAAACACACCCCCAAGCTTTCCCTTTCTCTCCTATTTACTGATTTCTCTCTCAAACCCCACTTCCAATCGCTCCCATCGCTGTTTTCTGCCTCAATCCATTTCCCTTCATCAGTTGCAGTGGTATACACTCCCCTCTCTTTCCATTCTCTCACGTTTCAAGCCCTTACATCGTCCATTGAAGCTCAATTTGTGTGAGCTTCTAACCCAACCCATTTCACCCTTTTCCCTTTGCAATCCCAACATTTTGGGGCCTGTTTCCCTCCTCTATCAGACCTAGATTCGTGATAACCCATTAGGTCAGCCTTTTCTTCCATTTCATCAATCTTCCATGGCTCTTTTTGAGTTCGTTTTAGCCATTTCTCGATCTCTCCATTTTTACCCACGGATGAGACCGAATGCAGTAACTTAGTCCATAAACAGTGACCATCTAGTGCTAGGACATCTAGAGTTTTGGACCTAGAGTTAGTACTCTTAGATTTAAAAGATCTGACGATATAGGAAATCCAATTTCAATTAGACAATCTTGACCCTAAGCGATAGAACGATCCCTTATAGTAGAAATGGTATGAAACCATTTAGCGTATAAGCCTAGACTTTGGATTATAGTTAGTGAGTTACAGACTAGGCTACTAGTTGTATTAGGCAGCGTAATGCCTGTATATGCTAAGGAATAGTCGGTTAGATTTGGTTGGAGTAGTACCTCATTCCTTCGATAGATCCCCTTAATACTTATAGACTTCTGTTATAACCCTTAAGAAAGTTGTTTTAACTTAGAACCATTCACTCTTAGGGAAAACTTATACATCCCTTAGATTGAACTTAGAATAAACCAGCACACCCTTTAGAATCCTCCTTAGAATTGCCTGCCCAAGGGCTTATTACATTCGAGAACACAGAGTAAAGGAACTGTATACATAAGCGAAGTATTCGCGGTTTGAATCGACTTCTTAATCCTACTAGTTACCAATGAATCCAATGCTCTGATCAAGCAGAAGATCGGCATCGACTCGGATTACGAACCGATACGGTAAATTTTCTGTCCTAGCTAGGCAGAAAGTCTACGTATCTGTCTCAGACCCACTACACAACCTTTCTTCCGTGTTAGCCCAACCACTTACAACCAAAAGTTATCGCTTTGTCTTTGGGAAATGGTGAGGACTTATAGCCAATAGAGAATTAGATATCTTGCCACCAACCCACACCTGAACCTGAACTCAACCACAATAGAGATTAGGCTCATCTCTACAGCCATAGGTACCAATGCCATAGAATGCATCATTGACAAGGAAGACCAATGAAGTGAGAGGTTGTTTCCCATTTCATGTCATTGATAGGTCCTAAGTTATACCTCGTTCCGATATACAGATCGAGACATAGATTTTTGAACCTTAAGTAGAATTAAGTTTTAAGGGGGTAGAACGTATTGAGCCCAATCTAGATAGGATTAGCTAACACAACCGTTCGATCAGAGTAGCGCAGCGGAAGCGTGGTTGGCATCTTCCCCACTAGCCCAGGATCGAAAGAAGTTGATTTAGGTTATACGTAAGGTAGGTCATTAAATAGGATTTGAACCTTCCTTGGAATGTCAATACTAAAGTCTCTCTAGGGACTCATTACCCTCAGCCAATTTCAGGGACGAAATTTTATTTTAAGGGGGGTAGATTGTAACACCCTGGATTTTTGCCAACCTGGGGTTAGACGTCCTTAGGAAATGGGTCAACCATAACGCCTTGGTAACCTCTCAGAACTCGATTCCAAAGCCAAAGAGATCATTTAGAACCAAATTCTTTAGAAATTTAACATGAATTAGCCAGCGCTACACTAGATTACCTATGAAATTAGCACCAACCACTTTAAATACGTTCTGTAAGACCCAAAACCTCTAGAATTGTTACCGATACGTTACCCTAAAATCTAGGATCAAACTCTAAACCGGTTTGTTCTCAGGAACCCTTTGAAACTTTATATTGGATCTAGACCACACGTCAAAAGTCCGATATCTACAATCTTAGACCATTATGACCGCCTAATTGGACTTGACAATCATTTCAAAAATTAAGCCCAACTGATGTCCTGATGCTATTTTACTGAGATCGGAGTGAAGAGAGTGAGAAAAGGAAAAGATTTAGAAAAATAATTCCAAATTTGGCACGTTCACTTGCGCGTTATTTTTAAGCGTTCTAGCCATTGGAATTCGACCAAATTTCACACTCGGATCAGGATAAGTGGCCCTTACATGTCATAGCACTTATGGCCCTGATCGAGTTTCTGTGGCCGCTGAACTAAAACTGGTCCGCCACGGTTGATCTGGAAACCCGACCAGACTGAAAACTTGGCTGGACCTAGATCCAATATTAGAAAGCTTAATTTCAAAGCCAGGGGACCTCCAGAAATGCTCTTTTAGATCGAGAAAGACCCGATTTGGCTATAATCCAAGTATACCTTGACTTAAAGTCTATTTTGATCATGTTTGGGCTTATAAAAGGGGCTTAAACCCTTAGCCTTCTAACCCATACGAATTTGGGGAAAACCCTAGGAGAGAAGAGAGAAAAGAGAGAGAAAGTGAGGGAGAAGTTGGGGCTTTCTCATGGGATCCTTCCCTGCTGCTCCACGTGCCAAAGCCATCCACCTGCATCGCTATTCTGGCGATTCCAACTTCGTTCTAGGTAAGAAAACCCTAACCCTAACCTATTTTAAGGCTCCTATGGATACAAGTAGCTAAGTAGCTGACTCATCTCATGTTGTAGGTTGTCAATCTGTCGTCGACGACGACGTAGAGTTCCTATTCAATTCGTTACGCTTGTACGACGTAAGGTGTGGATCTTAGACGCTTAGATTACCTATTTTCAAAGCTTTCAATGCCGTTTAATGGTAGATTGTTGACAAGAATGTTGTTTGACATGTAGAACATGCTGTCCGTTTTTCATTTCAAATACGTACGAAGAATATGAGATTTAGGGTATTTTGGGTATTTGTAGGAAATACTGTATACGTACGTATTTTGCTAATATGATTGCCATGAGCATTTGTGGTGTACCTATACTAGTTATGCGTGTATGATCTGTTTGGCAAAGAGATTCGCCCTAATGCACATATTGGTCGACATATGCTATGTAGACTAATGTGTGTAGGCTAAGTGTTTGTTGAAATGCCTAAATCAATATGATTTATGCCTTCCATATGTATTGAATGTAAGAACATGATTTTTGTGTATTAGACATCTCCTTGATATAAGGATTTGTCATATTAGATGTTAAAATCAACACACGTCAAGTACGTTTGAGTTATGTAGTCTAAGTGTTTGTATAAATGTATGTAGTAGTAAGTATTGAGTAAATGGTGTTGTAGATTAGCGTTGAGATTGGATTCTCAACCAATTTGATGATGCACATGAATTCCTCCATGCTTGTTGTATTAAATTGATTACTTTATGTGTGAAATACTCGTGTATGGTTAACTGCTTATGATGTACGTTATAACATGCTGATAACATGCTGGAATTACTTGTATTTTCATTCTGTTTCTCTCATATGATTATTGATTTAGATTTCAAGTGTTTGGGGCTATAATCTAGTCCAGGCAGTCGGTAACAGTTTAGAATTCATGGTTGGATTCTATTCGCCACGAAGGATGTGTATGACAAACCCGAGTCGTACTAGAATTGTCGACAGTTGTTAGGCCACACGAAGTGCTTGTGCACTTCATGTCGGTCGATTCAACGTGCGTTCGTGCTAGTCGGACTCGTCAAGTAACCCGACTGACCAATGTATGTTCATCTTATATTGGTCATAACTGCTTGAACCTAGGGTACTGAACTTACTAGTGATAACCCTGATAACCGTGGTACCTTGATCCACTAAGACTCATGAGCCGGGCATGGTGGTATGGGAAACCGTGGTTGAGATGTCGGCCTACGTTGGGGCCACAAACTTCGCCGTAGTGACCAATGAGCAAGCCAGACTCGTGAGCAGATTATAGTGGTTTAGGACACTATATTCTTGCTGTCGGCCTACATTGATAAGGTGATGGGTAAACGGTGCAACGAGTGCGAGCAACAGCCCTGGCAACCCTTTGTAGTGACCTCGAGCGTACTCTGAGTCTACGTGAGACGACGACCCTTCCGTAGCAACAAGAGTACAACTAGGCCTGTATTGATAAGGTGATGGCGGAGTGGAGCAACGAGTGCATGCAACAGTCCTGACAGCCCTTACAGTAACCTAGAAATATATCATCGACTGAGACTACTAGGAGACAGGATCCTTGTTGGGAATCATATAAGGAAAGTACCCTAGTTTTCCAATCCTGCTGTATGAAAAGGACTAATAACAACTCGGTAATTATATTCATATCGCACTGCATGTGCCTGGAAGATGTGGAGCACTGAGGGAAGAAAGCATGCCGCGAATGTAAGATGGTGTCATTTGAGGGAGTATGTCGGTGAGGGCATCCATCATGTCATTTCATTCTTGCATTAATCACAGTATTTAAGAATGTTTGATTGCTTGCTTTACCATTATCGCGTGATTGATTTAATAACATCTTAACCTTTGCTCTATGATTCTATTGAGTTAGCTACTCACTCCCACGTTACGGGATGGTGTTGCGCACACCAACCAGTCCCTGTTTTAGTTGCAGATGATGGCGCTGCTTGTGAAGTGAAGACGGACTTGATGATGATGAGGATTTCTCCTATACGCGTGTTGTGATCGACGGGATTACAGGGAGGTTGATTAGATGCCATGACACTTGTCATTTTATATTTTTAGAGAACTCATGTATATTCTTTTTGTTCATTTTTGGAGTATACATGTATATATTTAACCTGGTAACATGTTCACACTCTGGAGACTTACAACAGTTGACATATGTTATACATACTATCACAGTCTTCCGCTTGCATAATTTAACTATCTCTGGAGTATGATATGTTGTTTTGGCTTAATCCCACTCATGTTTAATACACCAACATAGACAACATTCAATCATAAGCATTTATATTGCATAAGTGATGTTCTGGAACTCGGGAGTTGGGTTTATACCCGACCCCCAATTTTTGGAGTGTTACAGATGTTAAGCCTTACTTGATAAGATGGATCCCTTTACTCCAAGAGTTCGACATTAAAATACGCGATAAGAAGGGAGTAGAGAATGTAGTGGCTGACCATCTCTTTAGACTTAACATACTCAATTCCCTTGAGACTACACCAATAAATGACATGTTCCCTAATGAACAATTATTTAAACATTCCCATGTACCTTGGTTCACAGATATCGCTAATTATCTTACCACAAGTTTCACACTGATCCATTGGACTACACAATATAAGAAGAAATTTTACACCGATGTATGCAAAATTATCTGGGATGATCCATACCTATTCAAATATTACCTAGACCAAATTCTAAGGAGATGCGTGTCTGACAACGAACATTAAAGCGTAATCTCCTTTTGTCATTCTTAGGCCTGTGGTAGTCATTTTTTTGCTAAAAAGACCATGACTAAAATTCTGCAGTGCAACTTTTATTAACACACTATGTTTAAAGATATTCATGAGTTTTGTAAAGCTTGTCAGCATTATCAAAAATTAGGAGGATAGTCCTGTCAAAACATGATGTCACTGAAATGTATTCTAATTATTAAAGCATTCGATTTTTGGGGCATTAATTTTATGGGACCATTCCCCCAATCCTCTGAAAACATTTACATCTTGTTAATAGTATACTATGTTACGAAGTGGGTTGTCACGCCCCAATCTCAGAAATCGGGCTTACAAAATTTTTGATCGTCGAATCCGGTGCCAGTAGCCTCCGCAGTACCCCAATTTTTAGCTCTCAACATCCATACGCTAGATTTCGATCCTAGGATCCTACAAGGAGGATTTTTTGGTGTATATTTATCTCGTAAGAAGCATAACCACAAGTATACCTAAATCACAAAGGGAACATCATCATCACATATCTACTAATATAAACATTTGAATACAATGCAGAAAGGGAAATTCATATGTCAAAATCAAAGTTCTAGGAGACTGCTGCCCGCTCCATGCTCAACGCTGCTGCAACCTAATGCCACCTGCATGCATCTATTGTGTATAAGTTTATAGAAAGCTTAGAGGGTGGTGAAAGTGTGTGCACAAGGTAAGTTCCAAGTATGCAATCTGATGCCATAAATTATACAATATCGGAATTAGTAGAAATACTATAAGATCATGAATCATATGAAATCAGAGTACACAATATAGATCATAATGAGCCAAATATCATATACTGCAGGTGCAATGCAATATGCAGATCTTACCAAGTCCATCTAAGCCACATAAGTGCAGAAACGTAGCAACCCAAAATGCTATATGCCACGGATATAATGTAATATGCGATGCGAATAAAATGACCAAGCTAGAGTGAAGTCGGGATGACAGTATGTAGTATCACAGGCTATGGGGTCCATCACAAGGGAATTCTATCCAAACCAGTCCCACACCTAAATTTAGATAGTCAAACACAATGTGGTAAATTCCTAATCTCAGGTTAGTCGCGCGCCCCAACTGAAATCCTAGCCACTACGAAGGTACATATAACAAATAGTTGCGCACCACTAACTCGAGTGGATAGTGAATTAATGAATGAATGAGTATGCAACTCCTACTCAATAGGCCCACATATCAGTACTGTATACTCTGGGATCATCACTAGGGTCTAGTACACTCCAAGTTGGCTATCGCCCCAGCTGGCTGCGTAGCCCAGCGAGTAGAAAAGACCTCACTATCCACTTACCAACAGTATACCAATACCTACCCGGCTCATCGATAGCGGATCCATTTAGGAGCTGGTCAAACTCAGCCTAGCTTACAAGCCCCTCACTCCGACGAATAAAGCCACATCCCCTCCCAACCAACCATGGCACAGTGAGAGACTGACCTACTAGTATTTAATACTCAGGCGCTCATATATTCACTCGGTCTAGATGTTAAGGCATCTCCTAGCCTCGGAGGTTTAGGGACTTTCGCCCATGGATATCCAAAGTGCCCAGATGATTGAACCCAAACATTTTCAGTGTCCCATCTAGTCATCTATGACATGCTTGTGGAGGTCACAACCCTGACATCGTTAGGGTGTACAGTAATCACAATCACATGATGTAAGATACATTAGTCATGTAGTCCAATCATGCATCAATCCTATGCATACCGTGCGCTTATATAGGATAACTCCACCTATCAGGGAGTCCCATAAACCATCTATACTATGGCATATGTAATGGTCAATCACATCTTATAATAAACATGCAGATGATGCGTATGGGCATATATCATGATGCTATGCTGTCTCATACTCATAATCAGTATCAATAACCGGCATTAACAATCGGCCTCGACAATGTGGACATTTAACCAACATTGCCCCCAAGGAATGACCCACATAGAGCGTAACATATAGTGGACTCATAGCCTCATACAAGGGCCTAAAATATAACACTATGGGCCTTACTTAAGAGCTTAATACACATCATGATGGGCCTCTAACATGGGCCTAATATACATCACAATGGGCCTTGGCACATGGGCCATAAATTTATCATATCGAGCCTCATATACATCAAGTGGGTCGCAACAATGGGTCGCACCAATGGACCCCATATACATTAAGTGGGCTGCATCAATGGGCGCACCAATGGGCCTCATATACATCAAGTGTGCTGCATCAATGGGTCACACCAATGGGCCTCATAAACATCAAGTGGGCCACATCAACGGGCTGCACCAATGGGCTGATAAACATCAAGTGGGCCGCATAATTGGGCTGCACCAATGGGGCGAAAAACATCGAGTGGGCTGCATCATATGGACCAAAAATATATCACAATGGGCCACATCCTATGGGCCTCGCATACATCAAGACGGGCTGTAAAAATTAGCCTCAAATACATTATAATGGGGCCTCTCATACATCACATTGGGTCTTGTCATCTAGGCCAAAAATACATCACAATGGGCCATAACCCATGGCCTTAATATACAATGGGTGGACCTTGCAAGATGGGCCTCAAATACATCAAGGTGGGCTCATGGATGGGCCACAAATACATCTGGGTGGTCCCCATAGATGGGCCATAAATACATCAAGGTAGGGCCCACCATAACGTATATTCTCCATGCAATCTGATCATAGGATCACAAAGACCTGAATTAAGAGGGAAAATAAGTATCATATTGATCCATACTTCTATGCACCCAAAAAGGGTTTGAATGGTGGATGTTCAATCTCCACTAATTTTTATAGTGTGGTCCACTTGATAGATCTGCCCCATTTTTGCCTCAAGCCTTGAGATAAGCTTGCCAATTGGATGGATAGTTTGGATGTAACACATACATTAGCGGTTCCCACAGAACTGTTAACGTCATGGGGTCCACTGACAGACAGTAAGGATGAAACACATATGTCATAGTGGGCCACACCATTCTTATCTAGATGGTGTGAAGGAAACACATACACAATGGTGGTCCCACGTGCTGGATACAGCAGGGTAGGTCCCACCTGATATTTGCATCTGTCTAATTCTCTACAAATGGCTGGATGGTTTGGATATGTCACATGCATCATGCTAAATGGATGGCATGGAATACAAAACATACATCACAGTGGGCTTTTGCAGATAAACAGTGCAGATGAAGCACTGCATCATGGTGGGGCCCATGTCCCTAAATGGATAAATGGTGTGCATAAAGTACATGCATAAAAAATGGAATCCATCCCTGGACGGTGGTGACCCCACATGTGCAGAGTGGATCCCACTATTCTAGGGACAAACGACATGGATACAATACATATATATACATATCAGTTATATCAGGTGGGTCCCACACGTGGGGCCTACCATATGATATTATATGTTATTATATTTTATTAATATTTTATTTTTTTGAAAGATGTCCAGCTTCTAGACCCTAGACGCTGGAAGGTGTATATAAAACACATACTTCATGTGGGGTCCCACCGATCTCGACGGTGGGATACAACCCGTACATCATGGCCTGGGGTCCACACGTCCCACGTGTGGATGGCTGAGGGTGGATGGTGTGGAGATAACACATACCTTGTGATCAGCACCCACAGAACTTGTTGCGTCAATACAACAGTAATTGTTGTTGGCCCACCGTCCAGATGATGGATGGCTGTGATCAGCAGATACATTACGGTGGCCCCATGTGCTATACTCAGCATGTTATTAAGGTGGGCCTCATGTATAGAGGGACCCTACCACTATGGGCCCCTCTATACATACATTAAATGGGTCCCACCACATGTGGGCCCTTAAATCATCAAATCTAAACAAAAATCACACACCGATCATCTTCTTGGACTTATTCTTCCACCAATGCATCCTAGAGCTCCATGGAATACTTTTCAACAGTCGAGATGAAGCTTGGATGGTGGAGATGGGAGATAGGAAAGTGGGCCACACTAGCTTCTCCATGGAAGCCATGGATGTTGGGTGCTTGGGTTGCTTAGGAGAATGAGAGAGAGAGAGAGAGAGGATGGGATGTAAAGAGAGAGAGGGATGGGTGAGTGAGTGATGGGAAGTGAGTAATGTATACTTGACATGTAAGAGAGTGTAAGAGAGAGAGAGAGAGAGAGAGAGAGAGAGAGAGAGTTGACTTTGAGGGGGTTTTTGTACTTGACATGATGTGTACTTGATTGATGAGATTGATGTGATGTTCTCTTAGATTTTACAATTGCACGAAGTTTTCTCACACTGAACGTGGGCCCACATCTCCTGGCCTGGGTATCGGCTCGGCACGTAATACACGGCATTGGAACCGCGACAACGCTACGATCGCTAGGGTACAAGCCTCGGGTTGAGCTAACTTGGAGTAACAGGGTACGACTCAGGGCTGCACGCAAATGCTATCTGCGAATTGCACATCACCAAAATTTGGCTGAGAGGACCACAAAAGCCTGCAGAATGGTACAGGCTAAGATACGGGTCTTACATGGGTTGAGGTGATCCCGTGCCAGAACAATGATCATCAAATGGTCATTTGATTCTTAATAGAAAATATCCTTTCTCGATTTGGAACACCTCGAGCCATCATAAGTGATGGAGGTTCATACTTTTGCAATAGGCTATTCGAGAACTTAATAAATAAATATGGTACCTCTCACAAAGCTAGTACCCCCTATCACCCACGGACAAGTGGTCAAGCTGAAATTTTCAACAGGAAAAACAAATTTTGGAAAAACGATAACCCCAATTGCAAAGATTGGTCAATTAGACTGTCTAATGCTTTATGGGCTTACCATACAGCTTACAAGACCCCCATTGGAATGTCTCCCTTTAAACTTGTTTATATGAAGGCTAGCCACTTACCTGTGGAGTTAGAACATAAGGCCTACTGGGCGATTAAGAATTTGAACTTCAATTTGGACAACGCTGGCTCGTTAAACAAATTTTAATTAATTGAACTTGAGAAAATTCGAAATGATGCATATGAGAACTTAAGAATTTACAAAGACGAAATGAAGGTGTTCCATGACCGAAACATTCTTCGAAAATCATGCACGCCATGTAATAAGGTCCTTTTGTATAATTCTCTTTTACATCTTTTTTCAGGTAAGCTTCAATCTCGTTGGACCGACCCTTTTATTCTTACAACCACTTATCTTCATGGGGCCATGAAAATACATAATCCAATGAATGAAAACATTTTTGAAGTGAACGGTTATCATCTCAAATCATTCATTGAGAAATTTGACTCAGAGGACATGTCTATCCCTTTGATTGATCATATCTATCAGGATTGACTTCCTATTATCTTCTTAGGATTAGGTTAGATAGAATTTTGCCTTCGTTATTCATTCTTATCATTGTTTAAACCTTACATAAAGGACTTTGAATATCGCTGCATTCTTCCTTCTCAGGTACTATCTTTCTAACTTACTACTCATTTTCTTATCTTTGTCTCATGTCAGTATTATTGACTATTTCTTACATTGAGGACAATGCAAATTTTAAGTTAAGGGTGAGATTAGATGGAACTAATGTGTATTTTTCTAGTCTTCAAGAAAATTTTTCAAAATTTATGGAATTTTCTATTTCAAAACTACCTTGGAAAGAAAAAAATTGTGTGATTTGAATGCATGTTGAGTGCTATGATAAGATATGGAATAAATCTTTGGGAATCTAGTGACTAGTTAATTAGTAACTTTTGATTAAGTTTTCTTAATTAATTGATTAAAAGAAAATTTTAAACATTAATTAAGTCTAACTCACATTTTACGTCTAATTTATATCCTATGAAATTTTTTACTTTCTAAGTGATAACATGTGAATTACTTAAAAGTGATCAGGAAACAAATTTAGAGATTATTATCTACCTAAAAGGGGTTAAAAGAAGAAAAACAAACCATCTAGAAAATAATAAGATCATGGCCTCATACAGGATGTGTTTTAAATGAAAATTTTAGGAGATATGATCAAAATTAGTATTTGTGTTGAATTGTCCACTTTAAGGTAATGAACATGACTAACATTATGAAAGGTATAACAAATTCATGGAACTTTAAGTTAAAACTCACTAAACACACTAAAAACTTGATGTTTGGACTTATTCTATTTGTTAAAGTGATGAAAGAATACTTAAATCATTTGATTGTTAAGGACATTGGGATCTATATTGCCCATGTTTTATTTCCACACCTTTGAATATCACTCACATGTATAAGCTTGCGTAGAAAATTCTTATCTAAGGGAGGGTTGAAATTTAAAATTTTTAAGAAGTTGTGTTCACATGTTTTGCTTGGGACTAGAAAAAAGTTGGTTGAGGGGTGTGTTGAGTGTGAAATATTGCATATTTTCTCCTATTTATTCCTTGGTTTTATGAACACGATAGTGCTTAATCGATTTAATTATGCATGTTTTCATATGTGAGGTGATTTCAAGAGCTTAAAGTAAAATTGATGTTAAAAGGAAGATATAGAGCTCAAAAGAAGATATCGAAGATTAAGAGATTTGAAAATCATTAATGAATAATTCACATGTAAAAGATTTAATGAAAGTAAGTGAGAAATGAAAAGAATTGAAGATTTGAAGTGAAGAAAATGAATCCTGAAAATTGGCTAAAAAAATCATATTCTGAAATTTCGAGTCTAAAAAAGAAAAGTCCTGAAACAGACCTTCTTTGATCCGACTGAAGTTGCACAGAATTGTCTAACGAGAAAGTGGGATTTTCAACCTTAATTTGGTCTGACCGAACCCAACTTTGGTTCAATTGAAGCGTTACTTTTTACATAAGATTGAGGCAGTTTCAAAGTCGGAACAAGCAAATATTATAAATATGGTTCTTTTAGGAATTTCTATGAAAATATTAGGGTTGGAAGAGTGGAGAAAAGTATTGGAGAACTTCAAGGAGTCCTTCCTTCTTCCCCAATATTCTTCTTCTAGTTAGTTTTTATATTTTTCTTTAAGAGTCTTGGTTTTAATCATGTCTTTGGTTGACTAATCTCTTAGCTAGAGCTAAGAGGTGAAGCTTGTAATTTTTTTAGATGATTATCTTACTTTAATACACATTTATATTAAACTTCCATTGATTTAAAGTTTGAATGAAGGAATATTTTTAATTTTTTGTGGTTTGTTGTGACTTCAATTACAGTATATGCTTAGAAAGCTTTTGATATCTTTTTATCTTGTTTTGTAATTGTGAGATCCATAAAATTCATGATCCACCATTGTCTCCTCAACATGGTGGATGGTTGAATTCCCTATAATCATTAGAATGGTGCTTCATGTGGGAACTAATTCAATGTCAAGTTTAGATTATGGTTTAATTACTCTATCATCCAACTGAATAGGATAAGACTCCAAATCCAGTTTTGTTTGTTGGATCAAGTAAGGTAGCATCTTAATGGCTACAAGTGGATCCTTGGTGCTCTAATTTCCTTTTTATTATTGACAATTCTTTCACACTTAATCTCTCTTATTCCATATTCTAGTTTAGATCTTATTCTCGTTCTATTTCTAATTATTTTCAGAATACGTATAAGTCCCTATGGATTCGACCTTGGTCTCACCAAGTTATTACAACATCATAGCCCTGCACTTGAGTTTGTGAACTCCTAAATGATGGATGATAGATCGGATTAATTAAAAAAAAAATCATTACAATAAGTCCAATCTTGACCGCCTGAATTTTACATGGGCCATTTAGATCTGGGATGATGGGTTGAATTCCCTAAGACTCCTACCATAAAGGCTCAGTCTAAGCCATATAATCTTGATTGAGACTGTTTAAACTCAAAACAATGGATCAAGAATGGCCCAAATGAAGGTTATCGCATCAAATCCCCAAGTGGAGTCACTTCCTTTTCTAAATTTTTTTTTTTTTTTAAAAGGCCAAATTCAAAAACCAACTGACGATGCCCACCCCCAAGATCAAACGGATCTTTTCTAAATAACTGGCCCAGAAAAAATCTTTCAAAAATACTTTGCAATAAAAACTCCATGGGACCACATATTAAGCTCTCAGGTGGGTACCAGCACACAAGCAATAATTGATTCGAGAGACTTTTTGAGTTTTCCTTGGAATCATATAGGGAATATGGGATAACTAGCATGATCCTTCAATGTCAACCTGGATGTCTCGGTTCATATATTGAGCAATGATTGAGATGTCATGACTACACTTCAATGGTAAAAATGCACTTGCTCAACTAAAGCAGTAAGCTCGAAGCCTCGTATGATAGAGGAATAATTTAAAAAGGCTCTAGTCGGGAAGTCCTATCAAAGACCAGTATAGATAACATGGGAGATCCATAAAGCTGTAGAATGCGCAGGCAACTATCCATTACCCATACTTGCCTCCAGGTGACTCCGAAGAACTATACATGCAATCTTACTCATCTACTTCGAACCAAACAGTTATCCTCATAAGGCCATAGAAAGCACAAGGGATCTAACCACTCCTAAATCTAAATTAGCAGTGCATTGATGTATATGTATTAGTCACAACGTGAAGGGGTTGCGATTTTATAACCCATAAAGTCGTAGAAAGGTACAAGGACAAATAGTAACATCTTCCTCAACTCTCAAGAGCCATTCAAATTAATCATCGACCAAATGAGCATTTTAATTAAGATACTATGACTAGATGAGGTACAATCGTACCATCTTAAGTAATGGGGGTGCCCACTTTCCTTGGCATTTTGTTGCCAGCAACCTCTATTAAAGAGGGGCATCTATAGACACCCCACCCTGGGCAAACCAAACTCTTGACAGTTCATCAACCGACGGCCACCTGGTGTCGCAAATCTTACCTCGAAATTTCTTGGTAGATTTCTAATAAATCCTGTATGAAAATATTTTGACAAGTATCCATTAACCAACCATTAGTAGACAGTTTTTAAGCTTATATAAATAGGCATTTTCCCCCTACTCAGGGAGGTAAAAATGGCAGAAGGAAGTTATACTCTAAGACTTTTGATTTTTTTTTCTTGGCTTTCGTTCCCCAACAATAAGGAGGTTCTGTTGCCTAGGTTCCCCTATATCAACTATACCTATGCCTAGGTTATGCCTCAATCAACTACAACAATCTAACTCAGTAAAGCCAACCCTGTCATATCAAGAGTATAGTCAGAATTAGGGACTTCTGATCATCCACTTTCTTATTCAAGAAAAGGGTGTATGATTTCCCTTTTCTCTTTCTTACATCTTAATCAAGCTCAAAATGCGGTACATTCCACATATTTTCTTTTCTGTAAATAATATTTCCTTTTATTTTACTGAATTTACTTTCTATTGCCTTTATTCCTATTGTGTTTACCTGCCTGGGGCCTCGGCTCTATGAAGCAAGCCTATGATTTATTTACTTTTATTTTTATTTTTCTTGCCTGACCCTCTTGTAAGGTTATGTGTAGTATGACCTTATGGCAAACCTTTCTTGTATAAATATGATTTTCTTGAAAACTACACATCCCTTAAAGTAGAGACCGCACGCAAGTGCAGGCGAGAGAAGGTACCTAACCCCTTCTTCTCTTATAACTGAGACCCATACTCAGATATCTAAGATCATAGGGCAATCAAAGGAGTCATTCGGGTTAAAATATTCTCATGATTCTATAGCCTTACTAGGTAAGTTTATGGCTCTAGCTAACCGTGAACTGTTACCTCACCAAATCGGCTAGTGGCAACTCCAACCATTTCAAACATATTATTTTGGCCACCTTGGGAAGGTATTGCATGGCCAAGAAAGTCAAGATGAGCTAAACAAACCATATACATAGAATCAATGTAACCCTAAAAAATCAACCACACACGATAATGAAAACACCATTTAGTGAAAGGCAATATTCCATCGCATATCTCACATTCCAGCACTACGCAAACGTGCATCGAAGGAAGGGTGTTCACAAGGTAACAATTGGATAGTGTTTAGTTTAAAGTCTACATTTCCTACATTGGTGGGAAAAATCATGCAAGAAGGGGTGCTCGTTCTCGCCGATTATAAATAATCACTTAATGTTCTAACTGGTGGAACCTAGTGCACCTCATTCTCATCACGTACCATCCTAGCTTGTGGTGTATTATGCTCAACATTATCATCAAAATTATGCTCATTCTTGGCTATGGTTTTAGATGGTTTGGGAGTAATTAGTTATTTTCTAACTCATCGATGAATTGAGAGCCCTTCAACTAAACCTCCTTTACTTAGAAGTCAAAGTGTGTGATTAAGAACCCACTTGGGCATGACCCATACACACAAAACCTTATTCTAAACCTAACCTAAATCATATAGGAAAATCAATTAACTAGAAAGAAATTAAAAGAAAAGAGAAATGCTGTTAAAGGATGAGAGGATTAGATTTAGAAGATCTTAAGAAATAGGAACACAAAAAATAATGTCAGTAATCAAAGACTACAAATTTTGGGGAAAAAAAAAACTAAACTAAAAATTCTAAAATAAAATTCAAGAACAAACTGTTACTGCACTTATTTGTGCACCTAGTTTGTTAATCACGTGAGTCTATGTTTCATATAGCCGGTCGAGCCCTTGGAAGCTGAAGACCAAAGACAGAAGAGGACATTGAGTATCAAGGAGTGAAGAACATGTAAATGAGGTGCCTTTGTAACCTTAACCTTAGACCCAATTAGCCTCTAGATGATCCTAACCTTTATAAGTAAACATTGATTGATCATCATATAACCTAAAGAACCAAATTGGAACATGAATAGTCAAGATAAAAGAGATGAAAAGTTGTTGTAAAATTTTCAACCCAAAATAGCATATTTTGAGTGAAGCTCAATGTTCACAACCCTAAGTGCAAGGTCACGCTGTAGTAATAACTTGATGAGATCAAGGTTGAATCCACAGGGATTAAACTTGTAAGTATTCTGAAAATAAGTAGAACTAGAACTAGAATAAGATCTAATTTGGACAAAAAGAGAGTAATTCTGAATAAAGTATCAACAATCTAAAAGGAAGCTCGAGCGACAAGGATCCACTTGTAGCTATCATGATGCTACCTCACCTGATTTAATAAACACAACTGGAATCGAAGTCTTATATAATCCAGTTGGAAGATAAGCAATTAAAGCACAATCTGAACTTCTCATTGAATCAGTTCACACATGAAGGAGTATTGTGATGATTGGAAGGGAATTCATCAATCCACCATGCTAAGGAGACAATGATGAATCATGAATTTCACCAATCTCACAATCTTAAAACAGAAAAAAAAAAAGATATTTAAAGCTATCGCAACATCTATTGTAATTTGAGTCACAATAAACCATAGAAAACTAAAAATATTCCTTAAATTCAAACTAAAAATCAATGAAGTTCAATATAAATAAGAATCAAAGCAAGATAAACTTCTTAACACACTACAAGCTTCACTCTTAGATCTATCTAAGAAATTAGCCGACCAAAGACACAATTGAAACCAAAACTCTTAATGAAAACATAAAAACTAGCTAGAAGAAGAATATTGGGAAAGAAGGAACAACTCCTTGAAGTTTTTCAATACTTTGCTCAACACTTATAACCATAATTCGCTTCTAGAACTCCCTGGAGAACCCATATCTATAGCCTTTTGTCCGTTTGACTTTGAAAACCGCCTTGAATTTACAGAGCAGAGTTACGCTTCGGTCGGACAGAAGTTGAATTCGAATTGAGGCGGATTGTCTTCAATGATTTCCCAATTTCAGTCATATCAAACTTAGGTTCGGTCCGACCGAACTTAAGTTACAGTCAGACCGAATTAACTTCTTTCAGCGTTGAATCTTTTTATGCACTTTTAGTTGCACTAAATCCTTCATTCGGTCGAACCGAATTATCCTTCGATCAAACTGAATTAGCCCTGAATTTCATCTTTGGTTGCTGGACTGTTTCGTGTGATTTCGGTCGGACCAAATTGGCCTATTTTTTCTTTGCGGACTTTGTAAACTTCTCTAGATCTTAGGAGACCAAGATTGAAGATTTCAATGTACAAGAGATAATTGGCGTTTAAGGCCCGTATCCTAGTCCGCAATGTACAAGAGATAAGTATGTAATGCATATGAGCAATAAAAAGAAAATGGAAAGTGATGGTAAGTTTAAGGCCCGTATCCTAGTCCATTTTGTTCCTTAGACTTCCACAATCCTCCCGGTCGAATTCCCGTGACCCGTGACCAGTAATTGGCGTTTACATGCAACCCTAAGCCACATCCCATATATCTGAGTCGACTTAACTCAAAACTTGTACTATTACAATTGTGTTGTCGTTATGGTTCTAACGCTGTGTCTCATGCTCTGATTCGATACCTAGGCCAGGAGTTGTGGGCCCACGTTTATTTCAAGAAAAATGCCGCGCGTTGCGAATTTCGATAGAATCTCTACAATCCATCATATCAATCAATCACCTCAAGTCAAGTACACATCCCATCACTCCCCTTACAACACCCATACCCTACCCATCTCTCTCTTATTCTCAAATTCAACTCTCTCTCTCTCTCCACTCATCTCTTTCTTACAATACCATCCCTCTCTCTCATACATCACTCCATCCCATCCCATTCTCCACCAAATCTCAAGCCTCTATAAGAGAAAAATTCTAAGGAGAGAAAACCTAGTATGTGGCCCACTCCCTACCCCTAAATCCTCATCTCCAGCCTTCAATCTTCATCATCCACCATTGAAGGTTGAGCATAGGAGCTAAGGAAGCCAAAAGACTAAGAAGAAGCCCAATCGGTGAGTGCGAAAAGGCCAAGCTAAGAGTCTTAGAGGAGGGGGGTGAATAGGACTATGCCAAATTAAAAATTTAAATGCACAATAAGAAAGATATAAATAAAGGTAGCACTTATCAATTCAAATAGCAGAAATGAATAGAAACCTCAAATACACAAGTATTAAGAAGTTGATACAGATGTTGTTCTAAGGATTACTTTACACTAAAAACCAATGGTTTATGGTAGGACAACTTGATTTCTAGAACGGTCTGTGTATCAAAATCCCAAACTAATATAGAGGAATAAAGAATAAAACAAAAATAAATATCTACTGCTATTACAACATTCACCACTTGTGTAGAAAATAAATTACAATCATTAACCACAAATGCTAAAAAATAAATTACAATCATTCACACACTTAAGCACATTCAACCATCCACCACAACTCCAGCAATTATAGTGGTTCGCTTGTGTGTACACCAACTGTTAGAAAATAGCTACACAACTGCTCCACTCCCAATATCCTCACCCTCGGGATATTAACTTTCACTATGAAATAAGTTTTCCAAGGTTCACCCAAAACCTTCACAATTGTGTTTTCAAAAGGGCTACCATAATTAAAAACCTCACTCACTGAGATTTTCTAACTATCTCATTCAAAACCAAAACTGAAAGATTTTCTAGCAATCTTACAAACCAAATACAAAAAATTGAAACGTACTTATTTGATGATTCTTCTTTTAATAAAGCCCGGTAGAACCAATTCAATGTAGATGTTCGATGTTAATTTTCAATGTCCAATCTCACATATGAAAGGGTTCTTAGGTCTAGATGATTTTTATATTAAATTGACCTACGCTAGCTTGATTTGATTTTGATCTCAAAAAGGGTAAAATCAATATTCCCTTTTCAAAGGAAATATAATTAAATATAGATCACAAAATCAAATGCAAAAAAAATAAAAATAATAATAATTAAAAGAATCTTAAATACTAAGTAATTAGCTTCTCAAATGTGGAGACTAGTTTTCTCAGAGTTGTGACTTAAAGATCTTGGAATGAATTGAAAAACTCTAAAAATCGTCCTCAATTTATAGGTAAAAATACTGTTCACTCGACTGGCCCAGTGGTCAGCTCGACTGGTCGAAAGACCAACAATATTTCAAAAATTCTGGCACGATAAGATATGATCGCTACTCGACTAGTCAAGTGGTTTTTCTCAATTGGTCGAGTAGCCTGCTTGACTGGTCGAGTGGGACCCAGAAGGTTGTTGAACATTGAGTCGAGCATGCTTGATTGGTCGAACACTGTTCACTCGACTGGTTGAGCAGTCTCCAGGACTACTCAAGGGTCCAACAGAAATTTAAAAAATTCACAACAAACCTTAGACTGGTTGAGAAGATTCTTAAACTAGTTGAGCTAGTGCTTGGACTAGCCAAACATAGGCTAGGACTAGTGGAGAAAAAGCCTATAAAATTATATAATGACCCAAATTAAGTATGCAATCAATATGACCTAACCTATCAACAATTTAGGGTCATTCATACCTTGTAGGTGAAAATTTAACATTGAAACATCGTTCGCTTCAGTTGATAGTTTATCTTGAAGTACATGAAGCTTATCATTATATACTTGAAGATGAGCTTAGACTAGTGACCTTGTGACTTGAGTTTCATCTTGAGTATATGAGCTTAAGCTTGAGAAGATTACTTAAGCTTGAATTCTTAAGTAATGCACACTGTCTTGCTATTGTTGAAGCTTGAAAACTTGATCTAGTACTTGAACTTCTTGATGTTGTACTTGGATCTCTTATTCTTGTACTTGAAATTCTTAATATAGTTATTGAGTCTCTTGTTCTTGAACTTGAGCTTCTTGAACTTGAATTTGAACTTCTTGAATTGTACTTGAATGAAGGTAAGGATGATATAAAGTTGAGCTACACAAGATACAGATTCCAAGAGGTTTTGGCACTATAAAATTTGACAAATATAGGAGCTAGATAAGATAACATTTATAATATCCCCCTTTGTCAAATTTGTGACAAAAATAAATAAATAATATGATGCATACTGCACATAATAAAAAATCATATACGCACAATAAAGAATCATGCATCATATATGCATAATAAAGAATCATGCACCAGTTACAACCTAGTTAAAGAATCATACACCAGTTCAAAACTGCAAACAAATACTCCCCCTCAATACATTACTCCATAAAATCCAAGAGGAGAATTTAAAATTTTGCTACCTAACCACTTCTCCACATTTCCACATTTTTAACATCCACTCTATAGAATCCAATATCATTATAAAATAGGCATATCTCAACACAAATTCTCCCCCTTTTTGTCACAATATGACAAAGGAAAGAACCTATAAATGATGATAGAAACAAAAGAGTAATGAGTAATGATAGAAAGAATTAAGTTCAAGATAACATAAATATTGTCAAGATAATCATTCAAACATGTCCACAATAACAAGAAAACATGTCCAAACATATAAAGTTAAGAGAAATCCAAGTATAAAAGTTATTACAGATCAGAAATTCAAAACTAATCTGAACTAAAGTAAGGAGTAGGTATGGAAGGATCGATTTGATATAGTCCCTTGTTAATGCGCCTCAGACATTTGCGCATGCATTTAAATTGAGTTTCTTGGGACACATGCATACCCTCTACCTTTTCCTCATAGGAACGCAAACATTCATGAAAATCAGATGGTTGAAAATCAGGATCAGCTGCAGAGTCTGATTCAATCTCATCAAATATGTCATCCATATTGACATCATCTAGAAGCAAAACATCCTCCTCTTCATTTGCTTTAACTTCTCCACCAACACCCTCATCAACCTGGCTTAGAGCCAACCTCAAATTCATCTTGTTAATGTTCGAGTTGTTGAAGGGTAGATGGTTAATTGGAGCTTCTCCAATAGGCATAGCCACTCGACTATGGGTGGCTAATACAATCATAAGATAGGTAAATGGTATATCACTACGACCTGGATGGAGACAGAACTGAATCATGATATAACAAATAAGTGAAGGAAGACACACAGATACACCAGTAACAATAGAGTGTAGAATGCGAACCATGAAAGTAGTGAGCTTAGTTTTATTACCAGATCATGGATAGACATTAGAAATGAAAATTCGATGAAGAACCCTGTATCTGGGTAACATAAACTTGGAAGCGAATGTATTCCCAGAACTCCATTCCACATTCATGTTGCATAGAACTCTAGTGAGCAATCTTTTCTCAGATTCAAACGGTTTTGCTACAAGAGTATTAATGGGAATACCGTCATCATTAACTGGAAGGTCCATTAATACAGAAATTAGGTGACGGTCCACCTCAACTGGACCTTCTCTAGTAGAAATTGTAAACGTAAGATTCTCTGAAGAGAAGTCAGTTATGTAAGCATACATGACCTGCGCAATAGAACGGTATGTCGAACCACCCTAACGTAAAATGTTATCCCATCCTACAAATTAAAGGAGTGGAAGGATACGAAAAGGTTCCAAATGATCAGTGTTAACTATCCATTCAACTACCACGTTGCGTAATTGAATATCCATGAAAATCGCCATTTAAGAACGCACTCTTTACATCCATTTAGTATATTTTAAATTTTTAAAGCACGCAATGGATATAAACACTCTGATTGATTCAAGACGAGTTACTGGAGCAAAGGTCTCATCATAATCAATGCCTTCAATTTGAGTGTACTCTTGTACAACTAGCCTAGCCTTATTTTTAATAATATTACCAAGTTCATCAGACTTATTTCTGAAAATCCATTTTATTTCGATAATGTGTTTATCTTTTGGTCTTGGAACTAAATATCAAATATCATTTCTAACAAACTGATTGAGTTCTTCTTGCATTGCTACAATCTAGTTTTCGTTAGTAAGGGCTTCTTTTCTGTTATCCGGTTCTATCTGGGATGTAAAACACACGTAGTTGCACAAATCTTCAAGTTGTTTACGAGTGCGCACACTAGTGAGAGGGTTTCTAAGGATTTGATCAGATGAATGATCTTTAAGTGTTCGCAGTTCAGTATCATTTTGACTAGATGAAGAGTCCAATTTTTCAAATAAAAGGACTTCATCATTTTCTACACTTAAGACAGTTGTATTCAAGTGATCATCCATAACCACATTAATGGAGTCTTGAATTACATCAGCCCTCTTGTTAAGAACCTGATACGCTCGACTATTTAGAGATACCCTAAAAATATCCCTTCATCACTTTTGGTGTCAAATTTACCTAGATTTTTTCGGTCATGTAAGATGTAACATTTGTTGTTGAAAACTCGAAAGTTTTTGACTGTAGGCTTCTTATCAAACCACATTTCATAAGCCATTTTACTATTTTATTTTCTAGTATAAATGCGGTTAATTATATAACAAGCAATATTTATGGCTTCAGCTCAAAGATTATAAGGAAGCTTCATACTATTTGGCATTACATTTGTCATTTCTTGAAACACTTTATTTTTCCTTTCCACTACACCATTTTTTTGTGGTGTTTTGGTTGTAAAATATTCATGTGATATTCCCTAATCACTGCAAAATTTCTCAAAACTGCTATTTTTAAACTTAGAACCATGATCACTATGGATCTTAGTGACTTATGATTCTTTTTCAGTTTGGATACAATTAAGTACCCTTTTTATTTCGTCGAGTGTTTTTAATTTCTCTTAAAAAGACTACCCAAGTATACCTAGTAAAGTCATCTACAATTATCAGAATATACTTCTTGTCACCTTGACTCTTCGTTCCAGTTGGTCCAATGAGATCCATATGGAGAAGTTTGAGTGGTTTAGATGTGGCTTTGGAGTTCATCTTTTTGTGAGCACTCCTGTTTTGTTTACCAATCTGGCACTCGCCACCTATTTTCACTTTCTATACTTTGGGTAGACCTCTTACCAATTCTCTTTTGCTCAATCTATACAAGTTACAATAGCATACATGTCTTAGGCACTTATGCCATAATTCGGTCACATCAGTTTGGACCATGTAACATGATAGCTTAGATGAGCTTGAATCATTAACAATGTAGCAGTTCTCAAAACTTCTACGACCAGTTAATATACAGAACTATTCTTATTTAAAATTTCACACCCTTGTTGGTAAATTTTATGTTATGATTATTATCGCATATTTAAGAGATGCTTAATAGATTATGTTTTAAACCTTCTACGTATAAAACATTCTCAAATAGAGGGGGGTTAAAGAGTTGAACCATACCTTGGCCAAGAATTCTGCAGTTAATACCATCACCGAATGTAACTGAACCATCAGTCATGTCTTTAAAACTGGTGAATAGGCCTCTGTCACCTATCATATGTATAGAGCAACCACTGTCTAGGTACCATTTTGAATGGCTCGAAGCTTTAAAAGTAGTGTGGGAAACCAAACAAGTAACTTAGGGACCCATTTCATTACAATTTTTGGTTTAGGAGCATAATTGGTCTTCTTATGTTTATAGTTGCTATAAGTCCTACCCACTGAGTTAGATTTTAAGAGATCCTCAAGCAAGTCAACAATTTTCTCAGCTAAAGGATAATGATTCTGATTTTTATAGTTGATATAGCTGCTTTTAGGTTTTAAAGTCTGAAAAGTTTTAGTATTTTTAGAATTATTTTGATTTAGAATTTTTCCTTTTGAGTTAGAAGACACCCCTTTAATAATTTTAAGTGGAATATTCTTATATTTGGGATGAATACTTTTATCATAGCCCATTCTAGATCGATCACCAAATTTTTTTGATTTGAATAAAAGTTTTTCTAATTTAGGATTTCCTTGGGCATACCTCCATGTGTCCTTCAAACTCAAAAGCGAAGAGACCTCTAGTTTTAGCTTTTCATTTTTAAATTTTAAGTTTTCAACTTGGGACATTTTGAAATCTAAGTCGCACTTGGTTTTTTCAAAGCAATCTGAAAAGTGTGATTTTTCTAAGACTAAATTATCAAAATTCTCTTTTAGTTTTGAGAACTTTTCTTTCTGAAGTTTTAACTTTACAACTATTTTGCAACTTTCCCTGTATAGAGCATCATAAGCATCTTGAAGGTCTTCTTCATTTTCGTGACCACTATTCAGATTTTTTTCACTGGTTGAATCATCATTATCTGAGAAAGTGAACTTAACTAGAGTCATTAGGGCTTTAACATCATTCGCTGACTCGGTTTCAGAATATTCTGACTCAGAAGAGACTTCAGAGCAGGAAGATTCATCTCATGTATCCAACATACCTTTCTTTTTAGACTTGTCCTTCGTAGGACATTTGTTTGGTAGATGCTCATATTCATGGCAGTTATAGCATTGGCTGTCTTTTAAAGATTTTTAATTTTTAGATCTAGGTCTTTTCTTTTCAATAAGTTTTTGTAAATCAACCCTCTTTTTACTTTTAAAAATCTTGTAAAAATTTTTGGCTAAAAGAGCCATATCATCTTCAAAAGTTTCTAAATCAGAATTTTTACTATTTTCATGAGAAATACTTTTAGAAGACTTGAGGGCAATTGACTTACTTTTAGGAGCCTTAAAATTTAACTCATAGGTTTGAAGAGACCCAACTAACTCTTCTACCCCCATATTATCCACCGTTGATTTCCATTTAAGGGCCCACTTTGATGTATGTGTTCTGATCAAGAGGGCCCCATAGTGGCGGGGTCCCTCCACTACACCATCTCTCTCTCTCTCTCTCTCTCTCTCTCTCTCTCTCTCTCTCTCTCTCTCTCTCTCTCCTTCTTTCTCTTTTTTTATGGTGATATGTGTGCGTGGTCCACCTGATGTGATCAAAAATCTTGATCATTCAGTTTATGGAGCCCACCTTGCTGCCCATTTTTGGGCCAACCCAAATGAAGGAAAATAAAAATATCATCTTTATCCGAAAGCTGTGGTGGGTCACACGTGTGGACCCACCTCATGCGTGTGTTTTATAGGGACTATCCATACGGCCAACAGCATAGCCGCTGCCCAATGTTAGCAAGTTCTGTGAGGGATCACAAGGTATTTGTTGTACCAACCGTCCATCCATCAGGCGTGGGACCCACCTACATGTGTGATACATGTGGGTAGGTGGGACCCACCTTGATTCTTGTATTCTATATCCACTCCGTCCACCTACTGGACAGTGGTGTGGACCCCACTATAATGTATACACCGTTCATCCATTTCAGTTCGTGTGGGGCCCAACCCACACTTGTTGCACGTGTGGGATGGGACCCACCTTGAGGCATGCATTGTATATCCACATTGTCCATTGCTTGGACGGTGGATCACTTTAATGTCTGCATTTCATCTAGCCGTCCATCTATCTTGACGCTGGATGTTGAGTTCTCAAAAATAAAAATACAAATAATAATAATAATAATAATAATAATAAAATATTACATTATATGAGGTGGGCCACACGTGGGAACCACATGACCATGATATATGTGTTATATCTAAATCGTTCGTCTAGGTGGATGTGGACTCCAGCGTGATGTATGGGTCTTATCCACACCATCTAGACCTTGGATGGTGGGACCCACCACGATGGATGTGTTGTATCCTCATCGTTTAATCCCTGTACGGTGGAATCGGGGATTGGTCAATGTACCTCACTCCAGCTATATAGATGATGTACACATCAATGAGTTCCGTGGGTCCGCAGGATGTAAGTGTTTCATTCCATGCCGCCCATCTATCTTTCATCTGGGTCATCCATCCATTGACCCCACGAGCAGCAACAACTGCTATATTGATGTTTACAATTTTTATGGGCCTGATCATCAGGTTAAGTGATATTATGACCGTCCATCTATGGCCAACTATATAGCTGCTGATTTACGTTTGTAAGCTTTGTTGGTCTCATATGATGTATGTGTTATATCCAACCACCTAATCAGGTGGACCACACTGCAAAGACTAGTGAGGGATTGAACGACTACTATTGAAATCCTTTAAGGATCACAGAAGTTCTGGATCAAAATGATATTTTTTTCTCCTCTTAAACTAAGCCTTTGTGACCGTATGAGCAGATTGGTTGGAAAATAAATGTTATGGTGGGCTATGTGGAGTTTCAATAGTGGAAATCATTACCTCCACTACGATTTATGGTTCAGTCTAGATGATCTTTTGATATGATTCCTTTTTGGCAATGTATATGAGGCCCATTGGCGCGGCCCATTGATGCGGCCCACTTGATATATATATATATATATATATATATATATATATATATATATATATATATATATATATATATAAGGCCCATTGGTGTGGCCCAATTGATGTATATAAGGCCCATTGGTGCAGCCCGTGGATGTGGCCTACTTAATGTATTTGTGACCCATTCAGCAAGGCCCATTGTGATGTATTTATGGCCCATTTTGTGAGGCCATTGTGATGTATTTGTGGCCTTTGATGAGGCCCGATGTGATATATATGAGGCCCATATGATGAGGCCCGATGTGATATATATATATATATATATATATATATATATATATATATATAGACCTTATGATGAGGCCCATTATGATGTATGGGAGGCCCATTTGGTGAGGCCCAATGTGATGTATCTATGGCCCATGAATGAGGCTCGATGTGGTGTATATGAGGCCGACTATATGTTTAGCTCTATGTGGGCTACTCCTTGGGAGGGATGTTGGTTAAATGTCCACATTGATGGGCAATGATGGTTAAATGTCCACATTGTGACCTTCCCTTAAGCCTTGTTATGCCCATTCTCATCCTTCTCTAAATGGGTTGACCTTAATCATTGGGCCCCATTGATATGTGCATGATCCATCTATTCATATTGGGATAACTCATAATGTTGCACCCCCCCCCCCCCCCCCCCCAATTGGTTACTAGTAGGGTTATTTTTTTAATTTTGTAGTCTATCTAGGACATATTTGGGCCCCATAGGGCATCTAGTGGGCCATATGATAATATGGAGAAAGAAGCTCGTTCTGGATCCTTAGACCATAAGCAGGCCACCTAGGCCCAACCTTGATATGAGGGAGTTTATCATCACCATAGGCGGAAGGATCCGTGCTATTAGATTTGGCATTTCCACAATTGAGGATTGACCCTCATGTTATGGGTCTACTGTCCATCTATGGACCCCGGCTTATGTATAGGCCGATTATCGATGTCGACTATGAGTACGTGCTAGTATAACATCATACAAGCCATTGAGATGGTACGAGGCCTAATGTTATTATATTAGACTCATTCTCATTTCCCTTAGTGGCTAGCCCAAATTGATGGGCCCCTATTATTGTTAGGATGATCCATCTCGCCTTATTGGGCTATCCTAATTCTTTGGGTCCCCATTCATGTTAGTATAAATACGCAAACCTGGAAGCTCACTCTTAAGACCATGAGTAGGCCATCTAGACCCATCCTTGTTATGAGGAGGATGCATCATCACCTCTACCCATAGGTAGAAGAATCTATGGTATTAGATTAAGTATATCCACTGTTGAGGACCAATCCTCATATCATGGATCAGATATGTCATCCATCTATGGACCCCGCCATATATAGGCCAATTAATGATTGTAACTATGTTAGTCTACGCACTGAGTATGTATTAGCATAACATTATGATTGTATAAGCTCATTGTGAGGTCCACTGTGATTTATGAGGCATATCGTGATTCTATGAGGCTCATTGTGACAATGTGATGCTTATTGTGATTATAAGAGGCCTATCGTGATTGTATGAGGCCCATTGTGAGACTGTATGAGACCCATTGTGATTATATGAGGCCTATCATAATTGTATGAGGCTCATTGTGACCATGTGAGGCTTATTGTGTTTATAAGAGGCCTATCGTGATTGTATGAGGCCCATTGTGAGACTATATGAGACCCATTGTGATTATATGAGGACCATTATATGTGTGAGGCCCACCATATGTAGGTGATTATTACACACCACCCATTCACCTATACGGGCCATGGGCCATCTTATACTGGCCCACTGTGATGTATATAATTATAATCATGCTTGGTGTACTTCATGATACATGCTCATACGCATCATCTGCATGCTTGTTATGAGTGATTGAACATAACATGTGCCATTAGGTAGGTTGTTATGGGGCTCCATGATAGGTGGAGTTGTCTCACATGAGTGCGCGGTACGCGTAGGGTTGATGCATGAATGGATTGTTTGACTCATATATCTTGCATTTTTTGATATAACCACCATACGCCCTAGCAGCATCAAAGTCGTAGCCTTCACAGGCATATTATGGATGGCCAGATGAGACACTAAAAATCTTTTTCTACATGGGGTGCCATAGATATCCATGGGTGAAAGTTCCTAAACTCTCTAGGTAACAGAAGATGTCCCAACGTCTAGACCAAGTGGATACATGAGCACCCGAGTGTCGAATACCAGTAGGTCGAGTCTCCCACTGTATCATGGTCAGTTGGAAGGGGATGCGGCCTTACCCGTCCGAGGGAGTATGCAATGCTAGACTGAGTCTGACTAGCTCATAAATGGGTCCATTATCAACGACCTGAGTAGGCATTAGTATATTACTGGCAAGCAAGTAGTGAGGTCTCTTCCACTTTCCTAGTTTGTGCTTGATGGGACGGCAAGTTGCATCGATTGTACTAGACCCTGGTGATGATCCTAGAGATGTACGGTACTGATATATGGACTTACTGAGTAGGAGTTGCGTACTCAACATCTCATTTATTTATCCATTCACTATTCACTCGGTCTAGTAGTGCGTAATTAGGTCATTATGTGTACCTTTACAATGGCCAGGATTTCGGTTAGGCGTACGACCAACCTAAGATCAGGACTTTAACACATTGAGTCTAATTATCCAAATTTAGTTATGGGACTGGTTTGGATAGAAGCCCTTTGTGATGAACCTCATAGCTTGCAATACTACGTACTATATCCTGACTCTACACTCCAGCTTGGTCATTTCATTTGCACTACATATTTCATTACATCCTCAACACATGACATTTAGTTTACCATGACCCTGCATTACATAACTGATATGCATTGCATACTCTGACATTGTATGACACATGGACTTGTCAGTATTTCTGCTTACCCTGGTATCGTATGACTCATGAACTTTCCAGTACTTCCGGCATTGTATGATTTATGGACTTGTATTGCATATTTAGCTTACTATGTTTCTACATTGCTCTGATATTGCATACTTGGCACTTATCTTGTGCACACACTTTCATCACCCTCTGAGCTTTCTACAAGCTTATGCATGATAAATGTGTGCAGGTAGCATTAGATCGCACCAGCGCTGAGCTTGGAACGTGTAACTGTCTTTTGGAGCTTTGATTTTTGATATATGTATTTCCCTTTCAGCATTGTATTCAACTGTTTATTTTAGTGGATATGTGATGATGATGTTGTCTTTGTGATTTGGGTAAACTTGTGGTTATGCTTTTTATGAGATAAATGTACGTTGAAAAATCCTCCTTGTAGGATCCCTGGATGGGAATCTAGCGTATGGGCACTGGGAGTGGAGAATGGGGTATTACGGAGGTTGTCGGCATCGGATTGGTTGATTGAGAATCTTGTGAGCTCGATTCCTGAGTTTGGGTCATGATAGAAGTTGGTATTAGAGCATTACTTGGGAATACCTGAGGATAACATCATATATCTATCAATATCCACCCTTCACTGTAGGACTATTGAGAACTAGAATAATTAGATTCCCTAATCCGAATAACTTAGAAATTTTCTGATATAGCTCCTCATCATGTGTATGTTCGAGAGTACTCAAGGATAATAGGCTCGTGTTCCTTCCTGTAGGACATGACACCCAAGAAATTGACCCGAGCGACTTCCGCTTCCTCGCCTGAGATTCCTGTTCCCCCACCTGAGACTTCTACACCCTCGTCTGAGTCTAGCACAGCACCGACCGAGTCCATGAATGCAGACCAACTGCAACAAATGTTACAAGCAATAACCATCATTCTTCAGAGAGGAGGTCGAAAGAGGCGGGCCCCCTCCAGAGCTCTTAATAGCATCGGCAGTCGCAGAGGCACGGGAGCCACCCATCCGCTAGGGCACTGGCAGCACCAGTAGTACCCCCGGCACCACCTCAGAGGCAGCTTCCCAATGCCTATTTTGGGTGTGGTGGGATAGGACACCATAGGTGGGAGTGTCCCCGATCGTAGCAGCAGCAGCTGAGAGCACCAACAATACCTCTAACACCTCCTCTATGTCAATTTACAGGTACTTGCTTTAGATGCGGTGGGATAGGGCATCGCGGGAGCGAGTGTCCCTGTCCTCAGCAGCAACAATGATGCCAGTATCTGCCACTGAGACCCTAGAAGTGGCAGCAGCAGCAAGATCCTTAGGCATCAGGAGGAGTCATTGACGATTCGTGCTACTTGGCCCCTGCACCATCTTGCTAGATTGCTCATGAATGAGGCATTTTGGGAGCGAGGGGGTGAGATTCATGAACATTAACCCCATCCCCTTGTCGATACGTGATTTCATGTGTTTGTTGTGCTATTGATTTTACATAGTGAAATGATTTCCCTCTTTTATGATCTTTAGTTAGTTGCGCGATAGTGAAAATTTTGAGGAAAATTTTTTTATTAAGAGGGGAGAGCTATCCTAGTTTGTATTGTTCCTTAGACTTTCACGATCCTCCCGGTTAAATTCCGTCAACACGCGACCTGTAATCGGCGTTTACCTGCGACCCTAAGCCACATCCCGTATATCTGAATCGACTCAACTCGAAAGTTATACTATTGTGATTGTGTCGTCGTTGCGGTTCTAACGCATGTCTCACGCTTCAATCCGATAAATAGGCACGGAGATGTGGGCTCACGTTTATTTCAAGAAAAATGCTATGCGTTGCGAATTCTAAGAGAATCATACAACCCATCACATTAATTAATCACCTCAAGTCAAGTACACATCCCATCACTCCCCTTACAACACCCATACCCTACCCATCTCTCTCCCATTCCCAAAGTCAACTCTCTCTTTCTCTCTCTCCACCCATCTCTTTCTTACAACACCATCCCTCTCTCCGATACATCACTCCATCCCATCCCATTCTCCACCAAATACGAACTCTCCATGAGAGAAAAATTCTAAGGAGAGAAAGCCAAGTGTGTGGCCCACTCCCTACCCTTAAATCCTCATCTCCACCCTTCAATCTTCATCATTTACCATAAAAGGTTGAGCATAGGAGCTAAGGAAGCCAAGGGACTAAGAAGAAGCCCAATCGGTGGGTGATCCACCATTGATTTCCATTTAAGGGCCCACTTATGATGGGACCCACTTTGATGTATGTGTTGTGATCAAGAGGGGCCCATAGTGGCAGGGTCCCTCCACTACACAGTCTCTCTCTCTTTCTCTTTTTTATGGTGATATTTGTGTGTGGGGGCACCTGATGTGATCAAAAATCCAGATCATCCAGTTTATGGAGCTCACCTTACTGCCCATTTTTTTGCCAGCCCAAATGAAGGAAAACACAAATATCAGCTTTATCCCAAAGCTGTGGTGGGTCACACGTGTGGACCCACCTCATGCGTGTGTTTTATCTAGACCGTCCATACAGCCAGCAGCATAGCCACGGCCTGATGTCAGCAAGTTCTGTGAGGGATCACGAGGTATGTGTTGTACCAACCGTCCATCCATTAGTCGTGGGACCCACCCACATGTGTAACACGTGTGGCCTGGTGGGACCCACCTTCATGCACATATTCTATATCCACTTCGTCCACATACGGGACGGTGGTGTGGACCCCACTGTAATGTATACACTGTTCGTCCATTTAAGTTCGTGTGGGGCCCACCCCACATGTGCTGCACGTGTGGGATGGGACCCACCTTGAGCCATGTATTGTATGGGTCAAAACTTATGCATTTCATCAAGCCGTCCATCTATTTGGACACTGGATGTTGAGTTCTCCAAAAAAAAAAAACAAACAAAATTAAAAATAATAACAATAATAATAATAATAATAAAATAGTACACTATATGAGGTGGGCCACACGTGGGACCTACCTGACTATGATGTATGTGTTATATGTACATTGTCCGTCCAGGTGGGCATGGACCCCAACATGATGTATGGGTCTTATCCACACCGTCCAAACCTTAGACGATGGGACCCACTATGATGGATGTGTTGTATCCTCACCGTCCAATCCCTAGACGGTGGAATCGAAGTTTGACCAGTGTACCTCACTAAAGCTATATAGATGTTGTACATGTCAACGAGTTTTGTGGGTCTGCAAGATGTAAGTGTTTCATTCCATGTCGCCCATCTATCTTTCATTTGGCCATCCATCTATGGACCCCACAAGAAGCAACTGCTACTATATTAACATCTGTAATTTCTGTGGGCCTGATCATTCGGTTGAGTGATATCCCAACCGTCCATCTATGGCTAGCTATACAGCTATTGATTTACATATGTAAGCTCTATAGGTCCTGTATGATGTATGTGTTATATCCAACCGCCTAATCAGGTGGACCACACTGCAAAGACCAGTGAGGGATTGAACGACTTCCATTAAAATCCTCTAGGGATCATAGAAGTTCTAGATCAAAATGATATTTGTTTCTCCTCTTAAACCAGGTCTTTGTCACTGTATGAACAAATTGGATGGAAAATAAACGCTATGGTGGGCCCTGTGGAGTTTCAACAGTGGAAATCACTATCTCCACTGCTATTTGTGGTTCGATCCAGATGATCTTTCGATATGATTCCTTTTTAGGAATGTATTTGAGGCACATTGGCATGGCCCATTGAAGCCACCCCCTTAATGTATATAAGGCTCACTGGTGCGGCTCGTCGATGTAGCCCACTTAATGTATATAAGGCCATTGGTGCGGCCCTTAGATGCAATCCACTTGATGTATTTATGGCCCATTCGGCGAGGCCCATTGTGATGTATTTGTGGCCTATTTTGTAAGGCCATTATGATGTATTTATGGCCTTTGATGAGGCTCGATGTGATATATAAATATATATGGCCCTTATGATGAGGCCCAATAGATGTATGAGAGTCTCATTTGGTGAGGCCCAATGTGGTGTATATGTGGCCCATGAGTGGGGCCCGATGTGGTTTATATGAGGCCCTTGTATGAGGCCATAGGCCCACTATATGTTCGGCTCTATGTGGGCCACTCCTTGGGAGTAATGTTGGTTAAATGTCCACTTTGAGGGGCAATGATGGTTAAATGTCCACATTGTGACCTTCCCTTAGGCCTTGTTAGGCCCATTCTCATCCTTCTCTAAATGGGTTGACCTTAATCATTGGGCCCCATTGATATGTACATGATCCATCTATTCATATTGGGATATCCCAAATGTTGCCCCCCCCCCCCCAAACTATTGGTTGCCAATAGGGTTGTTTTTAATCTTGGAGTCCATTTAGGACTTATTTAGGCCGCCTAAGGCATCTAGTGCCCCATATGATAACATGGATAAGGAAGCCCATTCCGGATCCTTAAACCATAGGTAGGCCACCTAGGCCCAACCTTCACATGAGGAGAGTTCATCACCACCGTAGATGAAAGGATCTGTGCTATCAGATTTGGCATGTCCACAATTGAGGATTGACCCTCATGTTATGGGTCTACTAGCCATTTATGGACCCCGCCTTATATATAGGTCGATTATCGATGTCGACTATGAGTACATGCTAGTATTACATCATACAAGTCATTGAGATGGTACGAGGCCCATTGTGATTGTATTAGACTCATTCTCATTTCCCTTAGTGGGCTAGCCCAAATTGATGGGCCTCTATTATTGTTAATATGATCCATCTTGCCTTATTCGGCTATCTTAATTCTTTGGGTCCCCATTGATGTTAGTAGAAATATCCAAACCTGGAAGCCCACTCTTAGGCCCATGAGTAGGCCATCTAGACTCATCCTTGTTATAAGGAGGATGTATCACCACCTCTGACAATAGGTAGAAGAATTTGTGGTATTATATTTGGTATATCCACTGTTGAGGACCGATCCTCCTAGCATGGATCAGATCTACCATCCTTCTATGGACCCCACCATATATAAGACAATTATTGAATGCGACTATGTTATTCTACGCACTATGTATATATTAGCATAGCATTATGATTGATTGTATAGGTCTTATATGAGGCCTATCGTAATTGTATGAGGCACACTGTAACCATGTGAGGCTTATTGTGATTATAAGAGGCCTATCGTGATTTTATGAGGTCCATTGTGAGACTGTATGAGACCCATTTTGATTATATGAGGCCTATCGTGGTTGTATGAGGCCCATTGTGACCATATGAGGTCTATTGTGATTATAAGAGGCCTATCATGATTGTATGAGGCCCATTGCGAGATTGTATGAGACCCATTGTGATTATATGAGGACCATTATATGTGTGAGGCCCACCATGTGTAGGTGATTATTGCACACCACCCATTCACTTATACAGGTCGTGGGCCATCTTATACTGGCCCATTGTGATGTATACAATTATAATCATGCTTGGTATACTTCATGATACATGCTCATATGCATCATCCACATGCTTGTTATGAGTGATTAAGCATAGCATGTGCCATTAGGTAGGTTATTATGGGGCTCCCTGATAGGTGGAGTTATCTCACATGAGCACATAATACGTGCATGGTTGATGCACGAATGGATTTTTTGACTCATGCCTCTCGCATTTTGTGATATAACCACCATACGCCCTAGCGACATTAGGACCGTAGCCCCCACAAGCATATCATGGATGGCCAGATGGACACCAGAAGTCTTTTTCTACATGGGGTGTGCCATAGATATCCCTAGGTGAAAGTCCTTAAACCCTCTAGGTACTAGAGGATGCCCCAACATTTAGTCCAAGTGGATACACGAGCTCCTGAGTGTCAAATACCAGTAGGCCGAGTCTCCCACTCTGTCATAGTCGGTTGGAAGGGGGTGTGGCCTTACCCACCCGAGGGAGTAGGCAATGCTAGGATGAGTATGACCAACTCATAAATGGGTCCATTATCAATGATCCAAGTAGGCATTGGTATACTACTGGCAGGCAGGTAGTTAGGTCTCTTCCACTTACCCATTTGTGCACTTGATGGGCGGCAGGTGGCATCAAGTGTGCTAGACCCCGGTGATGATCCCAGAGATGTATAGTAGGAGTTACGTACTCAGCAACTCATTCATTCATTCATTCACTATTCACTCAGGCTAGTGATACGTAACTAGATCATTATGTGCGCCTTCGTAATGGCCAGGGTTTCGGTTGGACGTGTGACCAACCTGAGATCAGGAGTTTACCACATTGAGTTTATCTATCCAAATTTAGGTATGAGACTGGTTTGGATAGAAGCCCTTTATGATGGACCCTATAGCTTGTAATACTACGTACTATCATCCTGACTCCGCACTCCAACTTGGTCATTTCATTCACACTGCATATTTCATTACATCTTCAACACATGGCATTTTGTTTACAACGACCCTATAGTACATAACCGATCTACATTGCATACTCTAACATTGTACGACTCATGGACTTGTCAGTATTTCTACTTACCCTAGTATCGTATGACTCATGAACTTGCCCGTACTTCTGAAATTATATAATTTATTAACTTGTATCACATATTTGGCTTATTATGTTTCCTCATTGCTCTGATATTGCATACTTGGCACTTATCTTGCATACACACTTTCACCACCTTCTAAACTTTCTATAAGCTTATGCACGATAGATGCGTGCAGGTGGTGTTAGGTCAAAGCATCTTGAGCTTGGAGCATGTAGCTGTCTTTTAGAGCTTTAATTTTTGATATATGTATTTTTCTTTCAGCATTATATTCAACTATTTATATTAGTGGATATGTGATGATGATTTTATCTTTGTAATTTGGGTAAACTTGTGGTTATGCTTCTTACTAGTTAAATATACATTGAAAAATCCTCCTTGTAGGATCCCTGGATTGGAATCTTATGCATGGTTGTTGGGAGCCGAGAATGGGGTACTACGGAGGCTATCGACCCTGGATTCGGTGATCGGGATTCTTGTGAGCCTAATTCTCGAGTTTGGCGCGTGACAATAAGATTGCCTGAAATGGATATTTGAAGCTTTTTCAAAGTTTTAATCATATAAATGGGTTAACAAGAAAATAAACTGAAAATAAACTATCCTAATCCTAAATCCTATGAAATCAATAAACCTAACTACACCTTCATCAGACTAGGAGGTCAATCCTAAT
Source organism: Magnolia kwangsiensis (assembly GCA_037074715.1). Lineage (NCBI taxonomy): Eukaryota > Viridiplantae > Streptophyta > Magnoliopsida > Magnoliales > Magnoliaceae > Magnolia > Magnolia kwangsiensis. The sequence goes on from CM073579.1 coordinate 60,602,603, forward strand.
ACACAGGATCAATCAGAGGCATGAACATATCCTTTAAGTCAAACTTCTCACCAAATGGCTTGAGATGATGACTGTTCACTTTGAAAACATTGTCATTTGTTAGATTCTTTATCTCAATGACCCCATGAAGGTAAACACTTGTAACAGTGAAAGGATTAGTCCAAAAAGATCTAAGTTTGCCCTAAAAAAGATGTAATCGAGAATTGTACAGAAGGACTTTTTGGCCAGTTTTAAATGATTTCCTAAGGATGTTCCAGTCATGGAACACCTTCATCTTGTCCTTGTAAATTCTTGAGTTCTCATATGCATCATTCTGAATTTCTTCGAGTTTATTCAATTAAAGTTTGCACAACGAGCTAGCATTGTCCAAGTTAAAGTTCAGATTCTTTTTATAGCCCAGTAGGCTTATGCTCCATCTCCACAAGAAAGTTACAAGCTTTCCCATAAACGAGTCTAAAAGGAGACATTCCAATGGGGGTCTTGTAAGCTGTACGATAAGCCCATAAAGCATCAATCAAGCGGATTAACCAATCCTTACGGTCAGAGTTAACTATTTTTTCCATAATTTGTTTTATTTTCTTGTTGAAAATTTTAGGTTGCTCGCTTGTCTGCGGGTGGTATGGAGTGCTCACTTTATAAGAGATGTCATATATCTTCATTAAGTTTTTGAATGGCCTATTACAAAAGTGTGAACCTCCATCACTAATGATGGCTTAAGGTGTTCTAAACTAGAAAATGATATTTTCTTTTAAGAATCTAATAATCGTTCGATGATCATTGTTCCAGCACGAGATCTCTTCGACCCACTTAGTGATATAGTCTACTGCTGGCAAAATGTAAATATTTCTAAAGGATTGGGGAATGACCCCATGAAATCGATGCTTGAGTAATCGAATGCTTTAATAATTAAAATGGGGTTCAAAGGCATTATATTTTGGCTAGAAAATCCTTCCAATTTCTAACAGTGCTCACAAGATTTGTAAAACTCATGAGTATCTTTGAACATTGTGGGCCAATAATAGCTGTACTGCAAACTTTTTCTCATGGTCTTTTTAGTGGAAAAGTGACCACTAAAGGCCTGAGAATGATAAAAGAGATAACACTCTGATGTTCATTGTCCAGCATGCATCTTCTTAGAATTTGGTCTGAGAAATATTTAAATAGATAAGGATCATCCTAAAAAAACTTACGTACCTCGGCGAAGAATTTTTTTCTTATCTTTCGAAGTCCAATATGTCGACGTGAAACCTGTGGCAAAATAATTCACAATGTTAACAAACCAATGTAATTATGAGAGTTTAAACAATTATTCATCAGAGAACATATCATTTATCAGTGTCGGCTCAAGGGAATCGGGAAGATCAAGCCTAAAGAGATGGTCAACTACTACGTTCTCTACTCCATTTTCATCTCGTATTTCTATGTCGAATTCCTGGAGTAGAAGGATCCATCTTATCAGGTGAGGCTTGACATCCTTCTTAGAAAGAAGGTACTTCGGTGTCGTATGGTCTGTGTAGATAATGATCTTGGATCCAATCAAGTAGGACTTAAATTTGTCCAAACCAAATACTACGGTGAAGAGTTCCTTCTTTGTAATAGAGTAGTTCACTTAGGCTGAATTTAAAGTTCTACTTGCATAGTAAATCACATAGGGCTTCTTCTCTTTTCTCTGGCCTAACACCACCCTTATAGCACAGTCAGATGCATAGTGCATAATCTCAAAAGGGATGCTCCAATCGGTTGGTTGCATGATAGGTGCTAGTCAATATGCCGTTGAGCTTAGTGAAAGCTTCCTCGCATTGCTCAGTCCACTCGTATGGTGCATCCTTTTGAAGGAGATTACATAAAGGATGAGAGAGATGACTAAAGTCCTTTATGAATCATCTATAGAATCTAGCATATCTTAAGAAGGATCGCACATCACGGATGCTCTTGGGTGGAGGTAAGTTAGAGATAAGATCAATTTTAGCCTCATCTAGCTCAATTCCCTTGGACGAAATTATGTGTCCAAGAACTATTCCCTTAGAAACTATGAAATGGCATTTCTCCCAATTTAAAACCAAATTCTTCTCCTCGCATTGCTTCAACACACATTTTAGATTTCCCAAACACTCATTGAAGGATGGACCGAAGACAAAGAAGTTGTCCATGAAGACCTCTAATTATTTTCCCACCATGTCAAAAAATATACTTAACATGCATCACTGAAAGGTGGCTGGGGCATTACAAAGTCTGAATGGCATCCTTTGGTAAGTAAAGGTGTCGAAGGGGCATGTGAATGTTATCTTTTCTTAATCTTCAAGGGCTATCTCTATCTGATTGTAGCCTGAATATCCATCAAGGAAGTAGTAGTAAGAGTGACCAGTTTGTCTTTCTAAAATTTGATCAATGAAGGTCAAAGGAAAGTAGTCCTTCCTTATGACGGTATTCAATTTTCTGTAGTTAATGCATATTCTCCAACTAGTAGTAACTCTAGTTAGCATGAGTTCATTGTCAGCATTGGCTATGATGGTGATTACGGACTTCTTCGAAACAACCTGAGTTGGACTCACCCATTGAATATCAGATATAGGGTATATGATAGCCATATCCAACAACTTAAGTACCTCAGCCTTAACCACTTCTTTCATGTTTAGATTTAATCAACATTATGGTTATCAGGAGATTTTTGCATTATCCTCAAGATAAATGTGGTGAGTACAAATCAAAGGGTCAATTCCCTTAAGTTCTTTAATCGACCATCCAATGGATCCTTTATGCTCAATGAGAGGAGAAATAAGCATACTCTCTTGTTCTTTCTCAAGATAAAAAAAAATTATCACCGGGTATGTCTCATCTTGACCTAAGTAGACATATTTAAGATTGGCGGGCAAATGTTTTAGGTCAAGCTTAGGTGCCATGAGACTAGACAGTAGAGGCACTACATCAGTTTTGGACAAAGTTTCAAATTGTGGCCTCCACCTGTTAACTTCAAGTACCAGTGCAGCATCAAGCAAGGCATCCATCTCTTTAATCATGTCATCATATAAATCAGGGGAATGGGCCAAGCACGTCTCTAGAGGGTCAAAGTATATAGTCAAAAGCGTTCTATTTTACACGAAAGAATCGATCATTTTAATGTCGTAGATATCATTAACATCCTCTGATTGTTTGCTCATATTAAAAAAGATGTTCAACTCCAATGTTATATTTTTGAAAGATAGATTCATAATTCCATTCCTACAATTAATGATGGCATTTAATGTAACAAGGAATGGGAGACCAAGAATGATGGAAATTTGAGTGATCACATCCTTGATGAGTTGAGTATCTAGGACAATAAAATCTATTGGATGATAGAATTTATCAACTTGGACCAACACATCCTCAATCATCTCTCTCAGTACCTGAACTGATCGATCAGCAAGTTGTAATATGGTCCGAGTGAGTTTTAATTCACCTACACCCAGTTGTTCATATACCAAGGGATCAGATTTACACTCGCTCCTAAGTCAAGAAGTGCATGCTCAATCCGGTGGTTCCCAATTACACAAGTGATGGTTAGGCTACCGGGATCCTTATATTTTTGTGGCACACCTTGCTTGAGAATGACACTCACTTTTTCTGTCAAAAATATTTTCTTTGAATATTTTGTCACCTTTTAGTAGTGCTTAGATCTTTAAGAAATATGGCATATGAAGGAATGTGTTTAACGGAATCCAGTAGAGGGATATTGACCTTCACTTACTTAAATACCTCTAGAATATCCTAAGAGTTAGATACAGGTTTTGGTGCAATTAACCGCTGAGGGAATGGTACAATTGGCTTACACACTTTTTCTAGTTCTTCCTCTTGTGGCTAGGTCTATCATTCGTATCTTCCTTCGGATCCTTAGGCTTTTCAGCCTCACCGGAATGGATTTGTCTATTGTCATCCCACTCCTAAGAGCGGTGATAGACTTGGCTTTCTCCATTTGATTTGAAGAGCTTGGGTCACTAATTTCACATTGCATTTTAGATTGGGGAGAGTTTGGGCTGGAAACATCCCTTTCTCCCCACTCGCTAAGTGTGACTCAATCCTTTAAATAGACAATGAAAACATTCCCATTGTTATTTTGAGATCCTGGAATGCTTACACCATATTCTAGTTGAATAACTCTTGGTTTTGCATGAATTTTTAAACTATATCCTCTAAAGGCCTCTTTTGATATAAGAATAGTGAAAAGGCCACTTATGGATTAGCCCATTCCTCCAGCTAAAATTTGGATGGTTTCTCTAGCTAGAGTTGTATGTATTTGAAGTGGGTCCTCTGAAAGGTCTTTGGTAATTGTTCACAATATTTGATTGCTCATTCAATATTTCTTGAAAAGTAGGAATAGTAGGACAATTTTCGGTTGTATGTATGTTGTAAGCACAAATACTACAAACAACTTTTGTAGCCTTATCGGGTTTGATAGGTTATGCCTTCTTAAGTTCCATGGCCTCGACTTCCCTTGTGAGATTGGCCACCCTTGCACTCATATCGTCTTCTTCTTTTAAAATATAAATTTCTTCCCATTCCTTTAATTATTTAGGCTTAGAAGTGGTTGGTCTTGGTGAGGTGTCCCATGATTTCATGTTTTCTGTCAATTTATCAAGGTAATCTCATGCATCATCGGCCTTCTTGTATATGAATTCACCTTTACACATCATCTCTACAAACTAGCACGTTGGTGAAGTTAATCCATTATAAAAAATGCTTATTATTCGTCATATTTCGTATCCATGATGTGGATAGGAATTCATGAGATCTTTGAACCTTTCCCAGCATTAGAAGAAGGTCTCTTCCTCTTTCTGGGCAAAATTCATGATTGCCTTCCTTTTAAGTGTTAGTTTTATGAAACGGAAAAAACTTTTTGAGAAACTCACGGGTCATCTCGGCCCATGTGCCAATGGATCTTGGCTTTAAGGAGTACATCCACGTCTTAGCCTTCTCCTTTATTGAGAAGGGAAATAATTTGAGTCACACTGTGTCTTTAGACACATTTAAAAAGTGTAATGTGGCGACTATCTCATCAAACTCTTTGATGTGCAAGTATGGACTTTCATATTCTAGCCCATAAAACCTAGGAAGGAATTGTATTACTTCCAATTTAACATCCATGTTTCCTGCATTCAATGGGAATATCATGTAGGAAGGTGTATTCACCCCTGTTGGTTGTAAATAATCTCGTAGAGTATGAGGCAGGGTGCATGATGCACCTCATTCTCATCTTGGACTTCCTCAATAGGGTGTTGAGGTTTATTTGCAATCATCACTTCTATTAACTGAGAGGATCTTAAGTGGTGTCTAATCCGTTGATGGATAGGTAACCCTTCGACTAATCTTACTTTACTTAAGAGACGTCAGGAGTTGTCACAAACCGAGTTGGGCATGAAACACTCGCAACCCTCAAATTCTAAACAACTAGGATCTAAGAAAAAGAAAAGTAAACACTATAGGAAAAGAAATCTAATAAGATAAGAGAAAGTTGGAGCGAATTTACTGGATAAGATTTGCTATATTATGATCCGACAAAACAACAAACAATATTAGTTCCTAAAACTTCAGAAAAATCCTAACCTAATAACACAACAAAAATTGACCCTGATCATAAACTAATTCCAATGTTAATTAATCTTAGAAAAATGTAACTGTAGTCCCTGGCAATGGTGCCAAAAACTTATTCATAACTCTAAGTGCAAGTCGTGATGCAGTAATAACTCGGTGAGACCGAGGTCAAATCCACAGGGACTTAACTTGTACGTATTATGAAAATAATTAGAACTAGAACTAGAATAAGATATAATTTGGAATAAAAGAGAGTAATTCTAAATAAAGTATCAACAATCTAAAAGGAAACTAGAGCGCCAATGATTTACTTCTAGCTATCATGATACTACCTCACTTGATTCAATAAAAATAACTAGAATCGAAGTCCTATCCTATCCAGTTGGAAGATAAGCAATTAAATCACAATTTGAACTTCTCATTGAATTAGTTCACACATGAAGGAGTATTGTGATAATTGGAAGGGAATTTATTAATCCACCATGCCAAGGAGACGATGATGAATCACAAATTTCACCAATCTCACAATCTAAAAAAAAAAAGATATTCAAAGCTATCGCAGCATCTATTGTAATTTGAGTCACAATAAACCATAGAAAACTAAAAATATTCATTAAATTCAAACTAGAAATCAATGAAGTTCAATATAAACAATAATCAAAACAAGACAAACATCTCAACACGCTACAAGCTTCACCTCTTAGATTTATCTAAGAGATTAGCCAACCAAAGATATGATTGAAATAAAAAATCTTAAAGAAAACATAAAAACTAACTAGAAGAAGAATATTGGGGAAGAAAGAAGAACTCCTTAAAGTTCTCCAACACTTTGCTTAACTCTTCCAACCATGATTCGCATCTAGAACTCCTTGGAGAACCCATATATATAGCCTTTGTCCAGCTGACTTTGTCGGACCGAAGTTGAATTCAAATTGAGGTTGGATTGTCTTCAACGATTACCCGATTTTGGTCATATCGAACTTTTTAGTCGAATCGAACTTAAGTTACTATCGAACTAAATTAACTTCTTTCAGTGTTGGAGCTTTTTGTGTACTTTTAGTCACACCAAATCCTTCCTTCGGTTGGACCGAATTATCCTTCAGTTGGACTAAATTAACCCTGAATTTCATCTTTGGTTGTTGGATTATTTTGTGTGATTTCGGTCTGACAAAACTTTTTAATACCCAAGTATTGAAAGTTCTTGAGTGTCCATCATATGTCCAAGTATTCTCACTTGTCCATCATAACCAACCATTAAGTCAACTATCCACTAATAGGTAAAGATATCTAACCTTTCACTTTGAGTTCGAACCACCTTATCATAGTAAACTAATTACTTGATATTTGCATCTGCTCGTACAAATATCAAATTGAGATTTTAATCCATTCATCTTGTTCACCACCTATAAATATGCTCAACCTACAATCAAAATTATAATATGAGAAAATTATACATGTGAATAAGTCACTTAAATCTAACGGTATACATGTTCTACATCTTGATCACTCCAAAAACCCACTTATGAGCATCTGTTTACAAAATTGACCATACACCCACTTACATACTTGATCAGAGTACAACCATCATGTTTTTCTATTTTTAACATGTCATCTGACTATCCATTATGTTAGTTGATATCTGTACATTTTCTTAATTAATTTGGTGAATAATTCTTTATTCATAATAATTTAGATATAAGTTCTTTTCAAAGAATTACTTAGAAATGCACCTATAACCACATGAAACCATTAAAATTTTCAAAACTCTCACGTCAATAATAATTACAAAAATGTCATTCACCCAGACCCTTGAATTCTAGATCACATGATTTTTACGATCCATTTGATGTGAAATTTTATACCATACCTATGTATTATAAATTAACCATACATGTCAAATTTCAGTCCTTAGATCATTGTAAAAGTAACCCAATTGATAAATCAGTTCCTTAATTGCTGATTTTAATGTCCATCGAGTGAAGTAACCTCTTGGGTAGTCATAGTAGGATATTTTCCTTCATATGAACAACTTGGATTGCCCATAATATGGATCAAGTGTGAAATATGAAGATCATACTTTGGTAGGCTTTTCCTTACGCGCGAAGTTATCCTTTCGAGGCTTACCAACTCCTTATAAATCTGATCCTCCAGTTTAACCATTTCTTGTCATCCATAGCAACTCAAAATTTGGACCACACTTTGGAATTATATGAGTGTAAGGTTATACAAAATTTAGACCCTGATCTATGATCCTACACCGTTAAATATTGAAGCCAGTTCCTTTATTTTGGTATAAAAGGTTAAATTTTAAATATAGGATTTTTTCACCATTGATGAACCACCAAATTTTTTCCAACCATTTTCCTATCCTAACTACACATTTCTTCCAAAATTGGGCCCTAATCATTAAGTGTGGACCATTAATTGAGATCAAGTTCGTTTTAGCATTCGTTAGAAAAAAATTTAAAATAGGCCAATCTAAATTTCAGATCACTAAGAAAATCATATATCCTGGCCCTATTCAATGACCCTAACACATTGGATGAATTGAATTTAAAGAAAGATCACAAAAAAATTTTAAATTGGAGAAATCCAATCCAAGTGGGATGTGAAACACACCCCCTCTCACACGCTCACTCCTTTATAAAAGGATTGAGTGCCCTTCTCCACTCACATGCCAACACTCCTAACCTCTAAGGAGGAGAGAGAGAGAGATAGAGAGAGAGAGAGAGAGAGAGAGAGGGGAGGAGAAATAGAAAGAGAAGGAGAAAGAGAAGAAGAAGCCTAAACGCCCATCATCCTCTTTCTTCTTCACATGCGTGGTGTCTTCGTCTTGCTCAAGAGGTGTCATGATTCATGTAGAAGCTTTCTTACATGGATATCTACCTAGGGTTTAGATCTAAGGCTAAGGTGAGAGATTCCTTTAAAGCTTACACTAATTTGAGTCAATATGATTTATCTTGTTTTTACATACTTTCATATTATTGTGATTTTTCATGCAATTGATTGATTTTCCATTATCAATTATTTATCATTTTTTAAAATTATGGTTAAGGTATGATTTCAATTATGCATGATTTTTATGAATTTATATGGAGTGATGGATACAAGCCTCGTCCTTTACCAATTTTGAGAGAGACACTTGCTTCCACTACATATTGAGTTGGCCTTTTTCTCATCACCCCTTATTCGTATTGAGTTAGCCTATTTAGTACTCGTTTCTTTTAATGAGATATCTTAATGCTACTCCTCTCCTTTATTAGGTTAGCCTTGTGCTACCTCCCTTTATGGCTTGCGCATGTGTATTGGAATTGTAAAACTCTCATGGTTCGATTTATTTTCTCTTTAGTGCAAGTGATATTTAGAGGTCTCACATCTAGTGATTCATATATTTTATATATTTTATCGTGGATGTAATGCACTCTGGGTAGTGACCCTCTTGGTTGATGCGTAATTCTATGGATTTTAGGAAGTGGTGTACAAATCGATATAAGTAATCCGTAATACGTGTTACATCACTTTCAGGATGGATGTCATCAATAGTCGATTCATGAACAAATCGTGTCATGTAATTCATATGATTAATATGTTGTGCCACCTCGAGGTGTTCATATATATCCACGGTAGCATTGGACACACCGACGAATCTCCATAGCGTGAGAATACAGGGCGTGCCAGGTTTTCTATGAATTATTTTCACATTGTGATTATCACTACGTATGATGGACCACACACATTTTGTTAGGCATGCATTCATATATATATTGGTTGCACATACTGATACCACTCATAGTGGTAGAGTACGAGACGTATCAGAACCCTCACATTATTCTTATGAATCTCTTGAATTATTGTTAATCTTAAAGGATAACCATCACTAGGGCATTGACCCTCTCAAACTATACAGATGTTGCAGGTGAATTGCAGGTTAATGTAATGGATGACGACTGTTTTGTGGAAGACAAGTTCGAATAGAGAAGAAGAGTAGTGCACACTTAGTTTTATTTATTTTCTAATAGAAACTTTGATAATGTAATAAGCTCCCATTGAGAGGGCATTTGATAATTTGTTAAATTCTTTTACTCTAATGAAATTATAAATACATTTGATTTTACTCTCGTGAATGGTTACCTTCGTGAATGTAACTAGATGTGATTAAAAAAATAAGATGTGATTTCGAAGCATCCAATTTTTACATTATTAACACCCAGAATTCTTGGGCACAAGTATGTACTCGGGTAGTAAAAATTCGGGATGTTATAATGTGGGTGACAATGAGGATCTGTAAGTGTTGTAATATATAAAGGACTCTTATTTGACAAATTTCAATGGGACAAAACAACTTATGATGTGGTTCAGACAAGTGATTGAAAGTTCACCTTCAAGTGAATTAAGATAGAAAATTCACCTTCAAGATCAATGTATGATGTTGGTAAGTGCAAGTTTAAGAGCAAGACATGAAGATGGTTACTTTAAGTTCAATATATTTAAGCTCTACTTCACTTTAAGTTCAAGATCAAGCTACAACTATAAGTTTACTTCAAGTAGAAGATCCACTGAACGCCACTGAAGATTCAAGTAGAAGTTTCAAGGTATATACTTCAATGTTCAATAATTCAGGTATAATTGACCCTAGAGAGACCTCAGACTTAGGTTCTTTTTAATGCTAAACATATATGGGTTTTTATACTTTGTTTAGGCAATGCTAAACATATATGGGTTTTTATACTTTGTTTAGGCTTTAGTTCAACTAGTCTAAGCCGTTTGTTTAGGCTTTAGTTTGACTAGTCTAAGCCTTAGTTTGACTAGTCCAAGCTTTGGTTCGACCAATCTAGGAAATGTTTTAACTAGTCCAAGATTGGAACTGAAAAATGGATTTTTTTTGTTGGTTCCTCGACCAGTCGAGCACGGTGCTCGACCAGTCAAAGAGCTCAACCAGTTGAAGGCACACCCTCAACCAGTCGAAGGGTGCTTGACTCGAAGTCTAGCAACCATTTTAAGGCACCCTCGACCAGTCGAAGTCTGTGCTCGACTGGTCGAACAGGGCCCTCGACCAGTCGAGTAGAGCCTTCGACCAGTCAAAGAACGGAATCATGCCCAAATTTTGAGATTTGGTTGATTCTTAGATGAGTCGAATGAGACCTTAGACCAGTCATTATCCTATAAATAAAGGGCTTTTTTCACTTTGAAATTACCACAAAAAGCCTTCACTTTGAGAGAGAAAATTCCCTATTTCTTCAAGCTATTGCATGGTATTTTAAATCCTTTTAATATAGCTTTTTATTTTTGTAATTCCTTGATCTCTTTTATGAACCTTATGTTATAAAGGGAGTTTATACTCTTCTTTGTGAGATCTAAGGAATTCAAACAAGTAGTTCGAGGTTTGAATTAATTTAAAATCAATTTAGAGCCTAGAACCCTTGATTGTGTTATTGGACATTGAACATTTCTACATCAAGCGAAGCGATTCTACAGGTTACATCAAAGAACGTCTTCAGAAGAAAAGTATTATTCTTTATTCATTTTTGGTTTATTTGAGATATCCAGAAAATCTCATGTATTCGTTTTGACTAACATAGTCAGAAAATCTCAACGTAGGGTTTTATTTGTTATAGCCCATTAAAAACACAACTATATGTGTTTTAAGGTGAACCTGTGAAAACATTGATTATTAGTGAACGCCAATATCACGTAGGTTGTGATTATTAGGAGTGGAGTAAGTGTGCCTATTTGAGAACAATTGGTGTACTCACCGAACCAATATAACTCCTGGTGTTTTGTGGTGAATGATGTATGTGATGTATATGTGGTGAATGGTTATAATTCTTTTATGTACTTTTGGTGAATGCTTGTAATAGATAGCTTTCTTTCCTTTTCTTCTTGTTTTAGTTTGTGATCTTAATCCTTACTAAGTTCATGAAATCAGGTTGTATTACCTAAAACCTTGCCTTTTGGTGTAAGGTTGTCCTATGAACATAGTTTGAATCAATTTCTCAATACTATTACAATTGAGATCTCCGATTAGTTCTGATTTATTTAATCTTTCAGTTCTTTAATTTTTTTAATTGGCATAGTCCTATTCACCGCCCTCTAGGACTGATAATTCACCTCTTTCAGGACTGAGAATGCAATTATGTATTACTGGAACCATTAGGTCATCTAAATAATAGAGAGATAGGTCTTCTCAATCCTTGAATACATGGTCTCATAGTCACTGAATGTAAGGCCCGTATCATAGTCTGTACCGTTCTGCAAGCTTCCGTGGTTCTTCTGGTCGAATTCCGGTAACCCTCGACCTGTATCCGATGTTTGCACGTGATCCTAAGCTGAGTCTTGCATACTGAATTCGGATCGACTTGAAACTTGTACTCCCGCGACCGCGCTGTCACCACGTTCTAACGCAGCAACTCGCACACCAATTAGATACCCAGGCTACGAGATATGGGCTTGCGTTTATCTCGAGGGAAAACTGCCACGTGTTGCAAATTCTGAGAGAATCTCTACAACATATCCCATCAATCAATCAATCAAGTCAAGTACACACCATACCATAAGTACAAGCAACCCATCCCTTTCCCCTTCCCAAAGTCAACTCTCTCTCTCTCTCCACCATCCCTTTCTTACAACTTCATCACTCCAACCATCACCCATCACCCATCACTCCATCTCTTTTTATCCCATCACTTCCCTCTCTCTCTCATTCTCTCTCTTCACGCCCAAGCAACAAAAATTCTAAACTTCCAAGTTCTCTCCTAAATCCAAGTGTGGCCCATTTTTTCAACCCTCTCATCTCCCATATCAATCATTCATTGATCATCTACCTCCATTAAAATTGAAGGCAAGGAGCATATGAGTCCAAGGAGCTAAGGAAGGAGGCCGATAGGTGGGTGATCCACCGTCAATTTAAATTTTAGGGCCCACTTATTATGGGATCCACTTTGATGTATGCAATGTAGAGAGGGGCCCATAGTGGCGGGGTCCCTCTATCTCACCATTTCTCTCTCTTTCTCTCTCTCTCTCTCTCTCTCTCTCTCTCTCTCTCTCTTATATGGATGGTGTGTGTGTGTGTGGCCCACCATGAAGTATGTATTTTATCCATGCCATCCATCGAGTGGCCCACATGGCAGTCCATTTGGATGGGTCCAAATGAAGGAAAAACATAAATATCAGCTTGATCTAAGAGTGTGGCCCACTTGACGTGGGGCAGCCATATTTTTTAGGGCCATCCAAACCATCCATGTGGGGCTTATAGTGAAGTGTACCCCTTTTATCTAGGCCGTTTAGCGTCCCTGCACACTGGACACTACCACCCACATAGTTTCACACACCCACACATACATATATACATATATGTGTTATATATTATAATATATTATATTACATAATATATGTTGTGGTGGGCCACTGTTATGTGTGGACCCATCATGGTTTCATGCATTGAATCAGCATTGTCCAGAGTACCCTGGGGTCTAGACAGTGGCTTTTTTTGTAATTCATACACGTTATGTATATTATAATATATTATATTATATTATATTATATGTTATAGTGGGCCACTACATGGACTGCACCGTGATCTATGGTTGCATCTGCACCATCCAGTTGTTGAACGGTGCAGCAGGCTTGACGTCTAGAGCGTCCATCCATTGGAGCAGCCCCACCATGATGCGTGTGTTGTATCCCTACCTTTCATCCACCTGACGTGCCATGTACTGTCCCATCATGATGTGTGTATTGTATCCTTATGGTCCATCCAATTTTGAGGGGCCACACATGATGTATAGGTCTTATCCACACAGTCCATATGGTGGGATGGTGGGCCCCCTTTTGTTGCATGTATTCTATATTCAGCTGTCCATCAGATTGGAAGTGGGCCCACCATGCCACATGTGTTTTATCCAAACCGTCGATACATTTAGTGAGCTCGTCCTTGGGCCTGAGACTAAAAATAAGACAAATCTATATCAAGTGGACCACACTGCAGAAAATAGTGGGATGAACGTCCACCATTGAAACCCCCTGGGTTACAAGAATTTTGGACCAATATGACATTTGTTTTTCCTCCATATCCAGGCCTTTGTGACCTTATGAACAGGCTAGATGGGAAATAATACTACGATGGGGCCCACTGGAATTTAATAGTGGAAATCTTCATCACCACTGTTAGGTGTGGTATGGTTTAGATGATCCTTTGGATATGATTCATTTTTTTGTAAAAATGCTCTAAAATGATCTCTAGAAATAGATGAATGGTGTGTTGGTTTGGGCCCATTTGATTGGCCCATTTTAATTCTGCCCATTTTTATCAGCCCATTTGATTCGGTCCATTTTCATCGGTCCATTTGCATTGGTCCATTTTGATTCGTCCTATTTGTATCAGCCCATTTGATTCCGCTCATTTACATCAACCCATTTGATTTGACCCATTTAATTTGGCTCATTTGATGGGCCCATTTGATGTATTGAGGCCCATGATGATGTATATTAGGCCCTTGTGCTAGGCTGTGGGCCCCTTATATGATTGGCCCTATGAGCGCTACTCTTTGGCATCAATGTTGGTTAAAGGTCCACATTAATGTGCAATGATGGTTGAACATCCACAATGTGACCTTCCCTTAGGCCTTATTAGGCCTATTCTCATCATTCGTTAGTGGGTTAACTCAAATGATTGGGTGTCAATGATATTGCTTGATCCATCATCGGCCATCCATCTATGGGCCCTGCCTTACGTCAAGGCCGATTTCGATTATCAAGGCTGATTATTTATCGAGGCCGATTCTTATTGTCAAGTCCGATTCTGATTATTGAGGCCGATCTCAATTATCATGGCCAATTTTGATTATCGAGACCGATTCTGATTGTCGAGGTTGATTCCAATTGCTGAGGCTAGTTGTCGAGGCCGATTTCGATTGTCGACGCTGATTATTAAGGCTGATTCAATTATCGAGGCCGATTGTTGAGGCCAATTCGAGGCTGATTCTGATTATTGAGGCCAATTCCAATTGCCAAGGCCTATTATCGAGGCCAATTCCAATGGTCGAGGCCGGATATCAAGGCTGATTCCGATTCTCAAGGCCTATTATCGAGGCCAATTCCGATGGTCGAGGCCGAATATCAAGGCCGATTGTCGAGGCCCAATGTGATGTATATGCGGCCCGTATTTGAGACCCATTGTGATGAGCATTTGATCTCAGCTTAGTGCATATGAGGCCTATGTGATGAGGCCCATTATGATGTATATGAGGCCTATTGTGATGCATTTGAGGCTTATGTGATGTATGTGAGGCCTATGTGATGAGGCCCAATGTGGTGTATTTGAGGGTCAGGCGACGGAGCCCGTTGTGATGTATATTAGGCCCATGTGAGAGGCCCATTGTGATGTCTATTAAGCTCTTGAGTGAGGCCCATGGTGTTATATATTAGGCCCTCGTATAAGGCCATGAGTCCACTATATGTTAGGCTCTATGTGGGCCATTCCTTGGGGGCAATGTTGGTTAAATGTCTATATTGTCGAGGCTGATCGTTGATGCTGGTTATTGATACCGATTATGAGTATATGACAACATAGCATCATGATACATGCACATACGCATCTTTGTATATTTATTATGAGGTGTGGTTGACCATTACATATGTCGTAGGGTAGATTGTTATGAGATTCCCTAATAGGCGAAGGTTATCTTACATGAGCACACGGTATGCGCAGGATTGATGCATGTTTGGATTGTGTAACTCATGTATCTTGCATTATGTGTTGTGATTACTATACGCCCTAGTGACATCAGGGCCATAGCCTCTACAGGCATATGTAGATGGTTAGATGGGACACTAGAAATATGTTATTAGCATCAAGCTACAATAGATGGCCCTAGGTGAAAATCTCTAAACCCTCTTGGTACCAGGGGATGCCCCAACGTCGAGACTGAGTGGATATATATGAGCACATGAGGGCCGTATACCAGTAGGTCTTGTCTCCCACTGTGTTGTGCTCGGTTGGGAGGGGGTGTGGCCTTACCCACCTGAGAGAGTAGGTATAACTAGGCCGAGTTTGATCAGCTTGTGAATGCGTCCACTATCGACGTGCTGGGTAGATATTGGTTGACTACTGGTCAGGCGGATAGTGAGGTCTCTTCCACTTACCCAGTTGTACGCTTGATGGGGCGACAAGCTAGTGTAGAGTTTACTAGACTCCGGTGATGATCCTAGAGATGAATAGTACTGATATGTGGACTCATTGGATAGGAGTTGTGTAACACCCCGGATTTTGGCCAACCTGGGATTAAACGTCCTTAGGCAATGGGTCAACTAAAACACCTGAAAAATTGCTCAGAACTCAATTTCATAGCCAAAGAAACCACTTAGGATTAATTCCTATGGAAATTCAGCGTAAGTTAGCTAGCGCAACGCTGGAGTAGCTGAAAAACAGTCCCTGATCACTTTAAATACGTTCTACAAGACCCAAATCGAGTAGAACGTATGACTCCATAATACTCTATAACCTCGGATCAAACTCTAAGCGGGTTTGTTCTCTAGACCACTTTGAATTCTTGTATTGGATTTAGACCGCGCGTCGAAAGTCCGTTACTTCCTATCTTAGACCGTTAGAACCGCCCAGCTGGACTTGACAATCATTTCGAAAATCAAGTCAAATCGATAATCACAGACTATTTCATTGAGCCCGGACTGAAGAGACCGCGAATAGGGACAGAATTGGAATTTCAAATTCAAATCTGGCACACGACTTGACATGTCAGTATTAAGCGTTCTGACCGTCAGAATTCATCCAGATTATACCCTCGGATCAGGAAAAATTTCTATTTCATATCATGAGATTTGTAGGCTTGATCTATGTGCGGTGACCGCTGAACCGAAACTGGTCCGCCACGTGCGATCTGCGAACCCTGCCGGACTGAAAACTTGATGTATGCTAGATCCAGTATGCATGAGCTTAAGTCCGATCGCATTCGACCAGGGGACCACCAGAAATGCCTTTTTGGACCGAAACAGCCCCGATTTGGATATACCTCAAGTATACTTTGTTCCCAAGCCTGTTTTGGGCACATTTGAGCTTATAAAAGGGGTTGAAACCCTCACTTCTCTCACCCATCCGAATTTGCTAGAAACCCTAGCTAGAGTGAGAGAGAAAGTGAGAGTTTGTGAGAGAAGGTGAGAGAGTTTTTCCTGCTGCTGCTGCACATGCTTAAGCGGCGTATTCCAATCACTTTGCCGGTGACTTCTCCGCATTTCTAGGTAAGAAATAACCCTAGAAAGTTTCTGATTTGATGCTTCTTTAGTTCCATAGCTTGTTAGTTGATAAATCTCGTAAATCAGGTTCTCTATTCGCCGTAGACGAAGCGTATACGCTCCGTTCGAACTCTCACCCCTAAAAGGAAAAAGGTGCGGATTTTAGACGCTTTGATTGACTGTTTTCAAAGCTTTCAATGTCGTTTAATAGTAGATTCTTGACGGCAACGCCGTTTGACATGTACAACATGCTGTCCGTTTCCTGTTTCGTAAACTAACGAAGAATATGAGATTTAGGGCATTTTAGTCATTTGTAGGAAGTATAGATTTCATTCATATTTTGCTGATGTGATTGACATGATATGTTGTCGCATTAGGATGTTAGGAATACGTGCATAATTAGTTTGGCGAAGAGATTCGCCTAAATGCGCACTTCGGGTCGACATACTATATGTAGACTTAAGTGTGTAGTGTATGTGTTTGTATAAATGCTTGTATTAGTATGTATTGAATTAAATGGTGTTATGAATTAGTTTGAGATTGATTTCTCAATTAATATGCTGGTGTGAATGGTTTCCTACATGTTAGCCATATGCATGATTTCATGATATGAATGAAATGCATGTGCTTGACGATTCGCTTAAGCTGTATGTTATAACATGTGCTTGATGATTTCCTTATGAGTTACTTTAAGATTGAATTCTCAATTAATATGTTGATGGAGAGGATTTCCTATATGTTGGCGACATGCTTAATTTCATTATATGTGTGAAAGACATGTGTACGATGATTTGCTTAAGTTGTATGTAATAACATGTGTTAACATGCTCTCATGGTTTTATTTCATTTCCATTACCCTTACACAACTGCTGATGTGATTCTATGATTGTTTGGGACTATGCCTAGTCCAGGCAGTCGGTAACCGAGCGAATTCGTGGTTAGCTTATCTTCGCCACGAACGACGCGTCGATGAACGCGAGTCGTGTTTGGAGTTGACGGCAGTGGTTAGGCCACGCGAAGTGTTTTACGCACTTCATGTCGTTCTACTTGAGATGCGATCGCGCTAGTCGAGCCCGTCAAGTAACCCGACTGGCCGATGTATGTTCACCTTGTATGAGTCATAACTGCTTGAACCTAGGGTACTGAACTTACCATTGTAAACCCTGTTAACCATGGTACCTTGATCCATAAAGACTCATGAGCCGGGCATGGTGGTATGGGACACCGTGGTCGAGCTGTCGGCCTACGCTGGGGCCACAAACCTCTCCGTAGTGACCAGTGAGCACCTATGACTCGTGAGCAGATTATGGTGGTATGGGACACTATATTCTTGTTGTCGGCCTACATTGATAAGGTGATGGGGGAGCGGTGCAACGAGTGCGAGCAACAGCCCTGGCAGCCCTTTGTAGTGACCGCGAGCGTATTCTGAGTCTACGGGAGGTGACGACCCTTCCGTAGCAGTAGAGTACAGTAGGCCTGTATTGATAAGGTGATGGGGGAGCGGAGCAACGAGTGCGTGCAACAGCCCTGGCAGCCCTTGCAGCGACCTACAAAATATACATCGTATGAGATTACTAGGAGTGACGACCTTAGACAGGATCTGTGTTGGGATTGATATAAGGGAAGTACCTTAGTTTCCCAATATTGCTGTATGAAAAGGACTAATAACAACTAGGTAATCATATCACCATGACATTGCATGTGCTTGGAAGATGTGGAGCACTTGAGGGAGTGTGGCATGCCGCGGTCGTAAGATGGTGCCGTATGAGGGAGATCGTCGGTGAGGGCATCCATCATGTCACGTCATATTGCATTAACAACAGTATTAGGATTGTTTGATTTACTGCTTTACTATTATCGCATGATTGATTTGATAACATGCTAATCTCTGCTCTCTTATCCCACTGAGTTGATCACTCACTCCCACGTTACGGGATGGTGTTTCCGGACACCCACCAGTCCCTTTTGTGATTGCAGATGATGGCGCGGCCTGTGAGGCGGAGCTGGACTTGATGATGAGGAGGAGGATTCCTCCTTTATACGTGTTCTGATTGATGGGATTGCAGGGAGGTTGATTAGATACTTTGACATTGTCATTTTGTATTTTTAGCGCCTTCATGTATATTCATTTTGTTTACTTTTGAGGTATACATGTATGTGTATAACCTAGTAATATATTCACACTCTGGAGACATACAACAGTTTATATACGTTATACATACTATTACAGTCTTCTGCTTGTAAATTTAACTGTCTCTGGAGTATGATATGCTGTTCTGGCTTAATCTCACTCATGTTTAATACATTATCACAGACAACATTCAATCATACATATCCATGTTGCATAAATAACATTTTGGAACTTGGGAGTTGGGTTTTTGCTCCACCCCCTGATTTTCGGGATGTTACAGATGGTATCAGAGCTTGATTTGGATTAAACCGGGCCTGGGTTATGGTCACGCGACGTACGCTGTCGCTTCCTTTGACTTAGGTGGGTGCGAGATGGGTCTAGAAACATTTCTAGGATCCCAGATTCGCCAATAGGCGAAGTATATTCATTTCGATCGCACGATCAAGTCTGTAACGCATTTCGGGTCGCGTAAAGCAACCCGAATAGCTCCTAGGTCGTAGAAAGTCAGGTTGAGAAGTTCTTGAATGATTTAAAACCCATAAAAGTGAATCCTTGGGCCGTGGGATGACCACGACTCCTGTATTCAATTGCCAGGGCTTAAAAACCCCGTTTCACCGAAAATTTTCAAAATTCTTCCTCTCACCACTCAAATCTTCATTTCTTTCTTATCCAAATCATGTTAGGCATTAAACCTAATGTGAAAATAACATAAAATGATACTTTCACAAGATTTTATAGTGAATAGTAAAATTTCATGAAAAATGGCCATAAGGCCATTATAAATTCACTTTATTTAGCAACTAATAGGCTAGATGGATGTACTAGCTCCTTCTACCCCAAAATCATATGCTGCATGATAGGTTTTTGTATTCGGGATTGAAGATTGGCCCCGAAAAGCCTCGAATGGATGTTACAAATGTTTTGGCCTCCCTAGGGCAATCTACAATGAAACAAGTTGGGAACCATACCTTTTCGGAATCCTTAGGACAAGGGGAACCCATCCCATATGGACTAATTGGCCAATTCAAAATTTCACCAGCGATGCCATCGCCGATTCGGCGATGCATCGCCGGTCAAACTTGCCAGATGGGTTTGAACTTTGGGCTGGAGGAGTTTGGGGGCTAGGGTAGCCCCCTAGTATGCGGTCCGTACCTTGAAACCCCCTAAAAGATGTACTTCCTTCACAAACGGCCCCCATTTCAAGCTCCATTTTCATTTTTGCTGCCCTATTCCAAAAATCATGATTTTAAATCACCCCCAAATCCATTCCTGGCCTAAAACGACCACACTCCATCATCCCATAGAAGTTTTCAGCCTTCCCTCTTGAAGATCTCGTTGTTTGGAGCTCTTACAACCCCCGAATCGAGCTGAAATCGTGAGGTGCTCCATTCCCTTTTTCATTCTCTTTTCTTTCTGAAAATACATCCTAGGGGAGCTTGAAGCATCCTTCTACAACGCCTAGATCTCCCTTTTCTAGTTTGGTTAGCCATTTCCTTGCATTTCTCCCATTTTTCATGGCTATTGTTAAACTGTTTTAGCCTTTTTCTCTCTTTTCACCATTCTCCCTCTCAATCCTATTTCTCCATTTTCTTTGCTTAAGGGATACTAAAAATATATGGCCGAGAGAGCTCTAGTGAGCAACATACAGTATTAGACTCGACAGGGATAAAGAAGGTAAGTCGGGACTGTGGTAAAGTCCTTTGGTAGAGTTAGGCATCTATGCCTTTGCCCTGTAGATTGTTTGATTTTTGTTTTAAGAATTTCTGTGTTTTATTGTTATTGGGTCTAGTGATGTCACTGGTAGACAATGTGTTGTGTCAGTGGTTTGGGCTTAGCATAGCCGAATGCATCTCTGTCATAATCCATGTGGAACTTTATTCCACATATTGTGACGAAATTTGGTTAGATGGAATACATGCCGTTTCATTTCGCTGTCAGGTATGGTCCCTAGATTGGGAGTATTATAACTCTCGGGATTTAACCTGCAAATTAATTTTATCCCAACCCACCCTCCTACCAAGCATGCCACTTCTGATCCCACTATGGGACTAGAAATGCAGTTCCATTTGATACAACTAAACGCTGCTGGCCACATAGGCCCTTGGCGTTTTGGTCCTAGTGTTAAAACTCCTAGACTTGAAGGGTCTGATGACATAAGAAATCCAATTCCAGTTAGACAAATCTTGACCCTAAGCAATAGAAGAATTTCCTATAGTAGAAATGGAATGGAAAGCCATTTACCGTATAATCTTAGGCTTTGGATTATAGCTACTGAGTTACAGACTAGGCTACTAGTTGACTTAGGCAGTGTAAGGCCTATATATGCTAAGGGATAGTAGGTTAGATTTGGTTGGAATGGGACTCCCTTCCTTCGGTAGATCCCTTTATGACTTATAGACTTCTGTTGTTGCCCATTGGAAGGAACCATACACTCTTAAGGAACATTTATAACTCCCTCAGATTTAACTTAGAATGTACTAGCACGCCCCTTAGAATTGCCTTCCCCAAGGGCTTATTGCATTCGGGAATGCGGAATAAAGGAACTACATGTAAGCGATGTATTCGCGGTTTGAATCGACTTCCTAATCCTAGTGGTTACCAATAAATCCAATGCTCTGATCAAGCAGAAGATCGGCATCGACTCGGATTAAGAATTGATACAATAAATCTTCTGTCCTAGCTAGACAGGAAGTCTATGTATCCGGCTCAGACCCACTATACTACTTTTCTTCCGTGTTGGCTCGACCACCTACAACCACAAGTTATTGCTTTGCCCTTGATAAATGTTAAGGACTTAAAGCCAATAGAGAATTCGACATCTTGCCACCAACTCATACCTGCCCCTGAACTCAATCACAATAGAGATTAGGCTCATCTCTATGATCATAGGTACCAATGCCATAGAACGCATCAGTAGCAAAGGAAAACGACTATAATGAGAGGTTGTTTTCCAATTCATGTCAAGGATAGGTCTTAAGTTGCGCCTCGTTCCGATATACGGATCGATGCTAAGATTCTTCAACCTTAAGTAAAACCAAGTTTTAAGGGGGGTAGAAGGAATTAAGTCCAATCCAGTTAGATTAGTTAACGCTACCGTTCGATCAGAGTGGCGCAGCGGAAGAGTGGTTGGCCTCTTTCCCACTGGCCCAAGATCGAAACATTGAGTTAGGTTGTACGTACGGATAGGTTATTAAATAGGATTTGAACCTTCCTTAGCAAAAGTACTCCTTGCCCTTCGCCAATGTCGGGGACGACATTGTGTTTTAAGGGGGGTAGATTGTAACACCCCGGATTTTGGCCAACCTGGGATTAAACGTCCTTAGGCAATGGGTCAACTAAAACACCTGAAAAATTGCTCAGAACCCAATTTCATAGCCAAAGAAACCACTTAGGATTAATTCCTATGGAAATTCAGCGTAAGTTAGCTAGCGCAACGCTGGAGTAGCTGGGAAACAGTCCCTGATCACTTTAAATACGTTCTACATGACCCAAATCGAGTAGAACGTATGACTCCATAATACTCTATAACCTCGGATCAAACTCTAAGCGGGTTTGTTCTCTGGACCACTTTGAATTCTTGTATTGGATTTAGACCGCGCGTCGAAAGTCCGTTACTTCCTATCTTAGACCGTTAGAACCGCCCAGCTGGACTTGACAATCATTTCGAAAATCAAGTCAAACCGATAATCACAGACTATTTCATTGAGCCCGGACTGAAGAGACCGCGAATAGGGACAGAATTGGAATTTCAAATTCAAATCTGGCACACGACTTGACACGTCAGTATTAAGCATTTTGACCGTCAGAATTCATCCAGATTACACCCTCGGATCAGGAAAAATTTCTATTTCATATCATGAGATTTGTAGGCTTGATCTATGTGCGGTGACCGCTGAACCGAAACTGGTCCGCCACGTGCGATCTGCGAACCCTGCCGGACTGAAAACTTGATGTATGCTAGATCCAGTATGCATGAGCTTAAGTCCGATCGCATTCGACCAGGGGACCACCAGAAATGCCTTTTTGGACCGAAACAGCCCCGATTTGGATATACCTCAAGTATACTTTGTTCCCAAGCCTGTTTTGGGCACATTTGAGCTTATAAAAGGGGTTGAAACCCTCACTTCTCTCACCCATCCGAATTTGCTAGAAACCCTAGCTAGAGTGAGAGAGAAAGTGAGAGTTTGTGAGAGAAGGTGGGAGAGCTTTTCCTGCTGCTGCTGCACATGCTTAAGCGGCGTATTCCAATCACTTTGCCGGTGATTTCTCCGCGTTTCTAGGTAAGAAATAACCCTAGAAAGTTGCTGATTTGATGCTTCTTTAGTTCCATAGCTTGTTAGTTGATAAATCTCGTAAATCAGGTTCTCTATTCGCCGTAGACGAAGCGTATACGCTCCGTTCGAACTCTCACCCCTAAAAGGGAAAAGGTGCGGATTTTAGACGCTTTAATTGACTGTTTCCAAAGCTTTCAATGTCGTTTAATAGTAGATTCTTGACGGCAACGCCGTTTGACATGTACAACATGCTGTCCGTTTCCTGTTTCGTAAACTAACGAAGAATATGAGATTTAGGGCATTTTAGTCATTTGTAGGAAGTATAGATTTCATTCATATTTTGCTGATGTGATTGACATGATATGTTGTCGCATTAGGATGTTAGGAATACGTGCATAATTAGTTTGGCGAAGAGATTCGCCTAAATGCGCACTTTGGGTCGACATACTATATGTAGACTTAAGTGTGTAGTGTATGTGTTTGTATAAATGCTTGTATTAGTATGTATTGAATTAAATGGTGTTATGAATTAGTTTGAGATTGATTTCTCAATTAATATGCTGGTGTGAATGGTTTCCTACATGTTAGCCATATGCATGATTTCATGATATGAATGAAATGCATGTGCTTGACGATTCGCTTAAGCTGTATGTTATAACATGTGCTTGATGATTTCCTTATGAGTTACTTTAAGATTGAATTCTCAATTAATATGTTGATGGAGAGGATTTCCTATATGTTGGCGACATGCTTAATTTCATTATATGTGTGAAAGACATGTGTACGATGATTTGCTTAAGTTGTATGTAATAACATGTGTTAACATGCTCTCATGGTTGTATTTCATTTCCATTACCCTTACACAACTGCTGATGTGATTCTATGATTGTTTGGGACTATGCCTAGTCCAGGCAGTCGGTAACCGAGCGAATTCGTGGTTAGCTTATCTTCGCCACGAACGACGCGTCGATGAACGCGAGTCGTGTTTGGAGTTGACGGCAGTGGTTAGGCCACGCGAAGTGTTTTACGCACTTCATGTCGTTCTACTTGAGATGCGATCGCGCTAGTCGAGCCCGTCAAGTAACCCGACTGGCCGATGTATGTTCACCTTGTATGAGTCATAACTGCTTGAACCTAGGGTACTGAACTTACCATTGTAAACCCTGTTAACCATGGTACCTTGATCCATAAAGACTCATGAGCCGGGCATGGTGGTATGGGACACCGTGGTCGAGCTGTCGGCCTACGCTGGGGCCACAAACCTCCCCGTAGTGACCAGTGAGCACCTATGACTCGTGAGCAGATTATGGTGGTATGGGACACTATATTCTTGCTGTCAGCCTACATTGATAAGGTGATGGGGAGCGGTGCAACGAGTGCGAGCAACAGCCCTGGCAGCCCTTTTTAGTGACCGCGAGCGTATTCTGAGTCTACGGGAGGCGACGACCCTTCCGTAGCAGTAGAGTACAGTAGGCCTGTATTGATAAGGTGATGGGGGAGCGGAGCAACGAGTGCGTGCAACAGCCCTGGCAGCCCTTGCAGCGACCTACAAAATATACATCGTATGAGATTACTAGGAGTGACGACCTTAGACAGGATCTGTGTTGGGATTGATATAAGGGAAGTACCTTAG
The DNA here is from genome assembly GCA_037074715.1 of Magnolia kwangsiensis. Lineage (NCBI taxonomy): Eukaryota > Viridiplantae > Streptophyta > Magnoliopsida > Magnoliales > Magnoliaceae > Magnolia > Magnolia kwangsiensis. The sequence continues at coordinate 60,627,453 of CM073579.1, forward strand.
TTTCCCAATATTGCTGTATGAAAAGGACTAATAACAACTAGGTAATCATATCACCATGACATTGCATGTGCTTGGAAGATGTGGAGCACTTGAGGGAGTGCGGCATGCCGCGGTCGTAAGATGGTGCCGTATGAGGGAGATCGTCGGTGAGGGCATCCATCATGTCACGTCATATTGCATTAACAACAGTATTAGGATTGTTTGATTTACTGCTTTACTATTATCGCATGATTGATTTGATAACATGCTAATCTCTGCTCTCTTATCCCACTGAGTTGATCACTCACTCCCACGTTACGGGATGGTGTTTCCGGACACCCACCAATCCCTTTTGTGATTGCAGATGATGATGCGGCCTGTGAGGCGGAGCTGGACTTGATGATGAGGAGGAGGATTCCTCCTTTATGCGTGTTCTGATTGATGGGATTGCAAGGAGGTTGATTAGATACTTTGACATTGTCATTTTGTATTTTTAGCGCCTTCATGTATATTCATTTTGTTTACTTTTGAGGTATACATGTATGTGTATAACCTAGTAATATATTCACACTCTGGAGACATACAACAGTTTATATACGTTATACATACTATTACAGTCTTCCGCTTGTAAATTTAACTGTCTCTGGAGTATGATATGCTGTTCTGGCTTAATCTCACTCATGTTTAATACATTATCACAGACAACATTCAATCATACATATCCATGTTGCATAAATAACATTTTGGAACTCGGGAGTTGGGTTTTTGCTCCACCCCCCGATTTTCGGGATGTTACAAGTTGCATACTCATTCATTCATTCACTATCCACTCGGGCTACTGGTGTGCAACTATTTGTTATAAGTGCCTTCGCAATGGCTAGGATTTCTGTTGGGGCATGCGACTAACCTGAGATTAGGAGTTTACCATATTGAGTCTGACTATCCAAATTTAAGTATGAGATTAGTTCGGATAGAAGTCTCTTGTGATGGACCCCATAGCCTGCGATACTACATACTATCATCTAGACTTCACACTCCAGCATGGTCATTCCATTCGCACCGCATACATCATTACATCCCCGACATATGGCATTTTGGGTTATGTGTTTCTACATTTACATGTCTAAATATGACTAACGATATTCGTGAACTCATCAGGAATTGCGTATTGCATTGCATTCTCACATCTGATATTTGGCTCTCTATAACTCCTCATTTGCATATTGATTTGTATTGCGTACTCTGATATTGTATAATTTATAGACTTGTAGTATTTTCGCTTACTCTAATATCGTATGATTCGTGATCTTACCAACATTTTTGATAATGTATGATTATGGCATTATATTGAATACTTGGCACTTAACTTATGCACACACTTACACCACCCTCTAAGCTTTCTATAAGCTTATGCACGATAGATGCATATAGGTGATAAATGGTTACAACAGTGTGGAGCTTGGAGCATGTAGCTGACTTCTGGAGCTTTGATTTTGATATATGTATTTTCTTTTCAGCATTGTATTCAAATGTTTAAATTAGTGGATATGTGATGATGATGTGATTTGGATAAATTTATGGTTATGCTTCTTACGAGATAAATGTACATTGAAAAATCCTCATTGTAGGATCCCAGGATCGGAACTTGGCATATGGGCACTAGGAGCCGAGAATGGGGTATTACGGAGGCTATCGACACCGGGTTGGGTGATCGAGATTCCTGTGAATCCGATTTTTGGGTTTGAGGTGTGACACTGAACCTCCAGCTTAAATAATACATCATTTTCTCTTTCCTTCCCATCTCATTGTGTTGTCCAAGAGCACAACCAATCACATTGGGCCACTAAGATGTAGAGTAATAAAGGTCACCCAAGAGTTGGTGGTACTATTGCCGATAAATTCATTAGATACCTAATATTATTGAATGCAGCTTGGTAATCGTCATTCCATCCTTTGGCGTGTTATTTCGAAAGAGCTTGAGTCTGGGTTCAAAGATATGAGTGAATTGAGTGATGAAGCAGCTAATGTACTGAATTCTATCGAGAAAGACCTGAATTCTTCTTCTTTTTTTTTAATCCTTAAAGGTGACATCTTAATGGTAGATCTTATCTTTGTTTTGTCAACTCAAATGTTATCCTCGCTTACTACGAAGGTAAGAAGCTTACCTTTGGTTGCACCAAAGACACAATTTTGCAAGTTAAGATTGAGCTTAAAATTTTTTAGCTAGTCAAAGAGTTTCTTAAGATTTTCAAAGTTTCCTTTGATCATGTGAGACTTAACGATCATGTCATCCACATAGTCCTTCATCCTTGTTCATCATGTTATAAAACAAGGCGGTCATCACTCATTGATATGTAGTTCATGCGTTCTTCAGTTTGAAGAGACTAAAAAATGGAAATCGTTGCTATGATCCTATCGCTCGTCATGTTCGTACATCAAGGAATGTTTTCTTCAAAAAAATAAAAATAAAATCTAACTTCATACTCCATTCTCACTCAATTCGACTACTTTTAATGATTATAGAGGATTAACATAGTTTCTTAATATCCCATCTTTTACAAGTATATCTCATGCTCCTTTGTAGGTTTGTCAATGAGAAGTGATACAAGTGCTCCCTCCTCCATCCCCTCCTATTACTCAACCTACAGTCGATCCATCCCTTCTAGAGGTATGTCAATCCAGTCGTACATCACACCCTCCTAATGGACTCATTTGTTTTATGTTTTTTACTCTCGAGTTTGTCTATGTTCTTACATATTATTCTCAGGCTTCCACACACTAGTGTTGAAGGGATGCCATGAAAGCAGAATTATAAGTTCTTGCAGATAATAATACATGGGATCTTGTTCCGTGTCCTCTTAGTTAGGTGATTATAAGTAAATAGATATACTCAGTTAAGTTCGAATCGGATGGGACCATTGATTGGTATAAGGCTCATCTTATTGCACAAGGCTATAAACAAGAGTATGGTATTGACTATGAATAGACATTTACTCTAGTTGCAAAAATGAAGACTGTCCGCACACTACTTGTTGTTACAACTACCCGTGATTAGCCTATATGATAGATGGACATCGAAAATACATTTCTTCATGGGGACTAACAGGAGTTCGTATACATGGATTAACCTCCTAGTTCTACTAGTCTAAAAAAATTAGTTTGCAAGTTTCATAAAGCATTATATGGAGTAAATTAGGCTCCTCATTCTTGATTTCAGCATTTTCATGAAGTAGTGATTACAACTAGGTTTAAGCATAGTAGACATGACCCCTCCCTCATTACATGATCTTCCTCTAGTGGTAATGTTATCCAACGAGTTTATGTTGATGATTTACTTATCACCAGCAGTCGTACAGTTAGAAGAATAGAACTTTAGAATGTTCTTCGGTCATCCTTTCACATGAAACATATAGGCAATTTTACATACCTTTTAGGTTTATAAGTCTCTCATACTAATTGAGGTATACTCATTAACCAGCAAAAATATACCTAGGATCTCATCAATCTTGCCAATCTTTTTATCAATGGATAGTCTAGACACCAATAGAATTGAATGTTCAATATGGAAAATAAGATGGTGATTTACTGGAGCAGCCTACCCTATTTTGTCGCCTCATTGGTAGTCTTCTTTACCTAACCATGATAAGACCTGACATTGCATATGTTATTCAGGTGGTTAGTTAGTTTATTGTCAAGCCTCATACCTTGCACATTATTATTGTCTTGTGAATACTTCTATATATATGAGGCACCATAAATCATTCTTTGTTCTTTTCCCTGACATCTTCTCTTGAGCTTGTCATTTATGAAATTACATAGTGGGATGGAAGAGTCTACCATGTGTGTGCAGAAGCTTAACGAAACTATAAAATTATAGATAAGTCCTTAGGGGGTGATTAGGACCAATGCAAAATTTGACAAATAAAACTATAAATGCCTAATTAAACAATTTACCAATTTAACTAAGGTAATATAACACCAAGGCTTCCAAGCAAAGTGAATCTAATCACATACGCTACAAATGATCTACTAATCAAGCAATTGGTCTATAAATGATAGTGATCTTGTGTGTGGGATATACTACCTATCAACACCTAGAATACATCAAAGTAAGATATACGAACATGACGTTAGAGAAATATAGTGATGTATAAAGAGAAATTGGTTTTAGAGCAAGTGGGAGATTATTTGACTGGTGTCTTGGAAACCTAATGAGTACCCTAAATCCACTAGCCATAAGAATGTAATATGGTCAATCTATGGTGTAGTTCATGATAACTAAATGTCCTTTGTCAAAAAGTTATGGTACCATAATTAATCAATGATGTCGCCTTAAATCCATATGAGTATGGGTTGAGTAGAGGATTGATTCCTTGAGATGTCCTAAGTAACATTTCTTTTTTCTGTAAAGAAAGCGAAGATATACTCTCTTCTTACTCTCCACAGTTCTAGCTAAGCACCACAACAAGAGATCAAACTCGATCCCTGAGATGAGACGATAAGGAGAGGTCAGAGGAGTAATAGTCAGCTTTAAGATGAGTAACCTAAAGCTATTTATAACGACTTGGAAAAATCCATACTTGGACCCGAGTATCATCTTTAACAGAAATCATTTAGGCCTTAATCCCTTAGAAATTTAATGTGTTTTAGCTAGCGTTAAACTAGATTGCATGTAATAATTTCACCAATAGCTTTCAATATGATCGGTAAGACCCAAAACCTATAGAATCATTGACGCTATGTCACCTTGGAATCTAGGATCCAACTCTAAACCCAGTTGCTCTCGGGAATGCTTTGTAATTTTCTATTGGATTTAGACCTCACGTTGAAAGTTTGATAGCTATGAACTCAGACCATTATGACCGCTTAGTTGGACTTGACAATCACCTCAAAAATCAAGCCCAAACGATGTCCTGAGACCATTTTATTAAGTTCGGAGTGAAGAGAGTGAGAAAATGAAGATTTTTAGAAAATAATTGTATTTAAGTAATCTGGATCGTTTCATTTGTGTGATATTTCTAAGCATTCTGACTGTTAGATTTCGACCCAAATTCACCCTTAGATCAGGAATGGTGGCCCATACATGTCAAAGTACTTGTAGCCCTGATCAAATTTCGGTAACCATTGAATTAAAGCTGGTCCACCATGGACGATCTGGAAACCCGATCAGATTGAAAACTTAACTTACTAAAGATCCAATACTAGTGAGCTTAAGTCTGATCGCATTTGATAAGAGGACCTCCAGAAGTGCTCCGTTGGATCAGAAAGAGCTTGATTTGGTTATAACTTAAGTATACCTTGGCTTTAAGGCTGTTTTCATCGAGTTTAGGCTTATAAAAAGGCCTTAAACCCTTATTCCCAATTCTCATAGGAATTTCCTAAACCTTAGCTTTCTAAGAGAGAGAAAAGAGAGAGAAAGTGAGAGAGAACCTGTTGATTCTCCGTAGGATTCTTCTCAATTCATCTACACATTGAACCTTCATATCTGAATCGTTCTTCCGGCGATTCTAATTCCATTCTTGGGTAAGTTAAGCCAACTCTAACCTGTTTTGAAGCCTAGAATAGTTTAAATGACGTTATAGCTAATCTGTTTCATACCATAGGTAGCGTATCCGCCGTTGACAAAGAATATCGTCTGAATCATATCGAATACGCATTTTTTGGTTTAAGGTGCGGACTATATACGTTTATGTTATGGTTTTCAAGACTTTCAATGTTAGATAATGATTTATTCATATTGTGATTACCATTACACATGTCAAATGCACTATTCATTTTGATTTACGTATATGTATACTTTATGTTATAAATAGCGTATTTCATGTATATGTTAGAATACCCGTATATGTATAGAATATGCCGTTATGATTGCCATGATTATTTGTCATAGTCATATTCTTGATATGTATGCGGCAACTCCTTGGTGAAAGGACTTGCCCTAATATGTAATGGAGTCGACATACGTGATGTATGTTGAATAGTGTAATCTAAGTGTTTGTATAAATGCTTAAATGAGTTAGTAGTTAGTAAAATGTAATTTTTAAGGTTATTAAGATATGAATTCCGACCACGTTAACTGTGTGTATGATTTCCTCCATGGATTGATTATTAAGATATGATTTCCTCCACGTTAACTGTGTCAATATCTGGTTAGTCTCCCTCCACGTCGTCCTCGCCTCAAGATGTTGTCCTTAGAACCTGCACCAAGGAAATAGGTAAAGGTGACCCTGGCTAAGCCGGGGGACCCTCCGATGCCTAAGTCAGGACAAGGGAATCAGGGTTTGTGCAGAGAGTAGAGGAGAGACAAAGCACTTGTTATTGCGTACCTATGGATATGGCGTCGGGTGATATTTATACTTGCCTGTGGAATGGTCTGGATCCTATAATCTCGGCACGATCACTGGGATTCCCGGATCATGGAAATACTGCCCGTAATCTACTAATCATGCAGCGTATCACGTGAGTAGTGCGTACCTACGAACGAAGTAATCGGCCATGACCAGTAATGGTAACTTTCGTATTTGGTGTATGCCACTACTCGTCTACTCGGTTCGGCTCATCCGACTACTAGGTAAAGGATGCAACTTCTAGAGCTATATCCAATCTGACCTATTAAGTCGGACCCATTGTAGTTGGCAAGGCTGGCTGTGCCGAGCATGTTATCCGATCAGATTATAAGGACTGTTACGAACCACACCTCGACCGAGTCGGCTGCTCGAACGGGTCGTGTTTTCTGGCTCATTACTGTCATGTGATGCTCGAAATAGGTTGGACGAATCATGCTTTGGCTCAGACTAGCACTCGGACAGGCATTGTATCGTGGGCTCAGATCTTCGCATAACAGAAGCCCCCTACTCTTCGAGTTTGCTCGCAGGATCGGAGAGTACTCATGTAAAAGATCTCTCGCCCATACCGCATTGATGACAATTTTCGAATTATGCGCGTGCCAATCACTTTGGTCGACGCGTGGCGACGGTTACGACTCTGAATCTCCTTCCGACTTATGAGAGATTACCACGTAGGTCTGAGGAGACGTGTACGTGACGGTTCCCGCTGCTCGGGCGTCACTTCGTATATCGAAGCACGCTGCCCGATGCCAGAGCCGTACTGATGGTTGAGTATCCTTCCAACGCGGTGCGGCCACATGTGCTCGGAGATCGGCCCACGCCGATTCAGCTGTGGCCATTATGGCTTGTCATTAATGCGGAATCCCCTCGTAGCCTATATAAGGGATACCAAATTTTTTCCTATTACTTTACATTCTGAATCAGAAGAGCATACTAGAGGAGGCGATTTCCAACAGGGTGATTCTGTCCAAATTCGAAGTTTTCGGTAGAAGGTGATTTTCGGCAGTCACCCGGTGAGTCTCGTTATCTTCATCCTTCTTTCTACCATGTCTTCCGATCTCGCGATGGTACTTGAGTACGCCGAGGACTCCGAGTCAGGGAGTTCTGAAAGTGGAAGTGGAGCTTCCGAAAGCCCCTTCGAAACCACACCCCTATACCCCCTGCCTCGGAGATAAAAGACGTTGGGCGCTAAGACTAAATAGCCTGGCAAGAGGAAGGTTACCCGAGTCAGCGCTGCTGGTGCCATAAAAATACCTGCGAGTTTATGCGCCGTGGAAGTAGTCCCGGGAGGTTCTGTCATGTTGGAATCTCAGATGGACTAGATCCGTTCAGAGTTCCAAATTCCTAACTCCGTTCAAATTAGGGCCCCTAGGCCTATGGACGTAGCTGGCGCTCCTGCTGAGGGGGAAGTTGCCATCTTCCTTTACGCGCTGCAATGCGGGGTCCGACTTCCACTTCACCCCTTCATCAGGAAGGTTATAGCTTACCTCGGGCTAGCTCCTGGGCAATTTACTCCGAACGCCTGAAGGGTGATGATTTTTGCCTACATTATCTGGCGACAAGTTGGGAACGCCGAACTGACCCTAGAAGAACTGTTGAGTCTGTACTTGGTCAAGAATGATAAAAATGATCCATGGTACTATTTTGTGACTCGAGGCAACAAGGGGTCGGGACTGGTGATGAACCTGCCGACTTCCAACAAAGACTGAAAAAATAAGTGGCTCTGGGTGGCAGGCGAATGAGAGGCGCCGACAGCTGAGCTTGGGTCCTCAACGGCTCAGATTCTGACCCGTTTTACGAAACCAGGTCGGACTTCATCTAGTATCTGAATTACTGCCTTTGCTGTCACTTGTTTCAATTAAAGTAGACTCCATTTCCTTTTGCAGATTTTTCAAAGGGGTTTTCACTCCTTGACCCAGCTTAGAAGAATCGTATTGCGAAGTCCAGAGCGCGATCGGAGACGCTTCGCTCCCGGGTTGATCTGATCACCGCGGCCAATCTTCACTGGTCCGGGCTCTGCAAGTCCCAGCCTTTGCCCATGTCCTTCAGTAAGCTACCCTGATCTCTCTGATGAACTTCATTTCGGTTACTTAGTAGCTGATACTGTCTTTTCTTTCGCAGGCATGGCTGAGGCGTCCGGTGCTCGGAAGAGGAAGGCGGCTCTGTCTGCAGCGGAGTTGTTGAAGGACGCCCCCCGAGTGAAGATTTGTAACATCCCAAAAAATCGGGAGTCGAGCGGAAACTCAGCTCCCGAGTTCCAGAACATCACTTATGCAGCATTTTTTTATGATGGATGAATGTCGGCTGTATGGGTGCATAAAACATGAAGTGGATTAAGCTAAAACAACATATCATACTCCAGAGACAGTTAAATTTGACAAGCGAAAGACTGTGATAAATATATAAAATGTATAATTGATTGTAAGTCTCTAGAGTGTGAACATGTTACCAGGTTAATACATGTATACTCCAAAAATGGAAAGAAAAGAATATACATGGGTTTTTAAATAAAAGGTGAAATACCAAGTGTATTGGCATCTAATCAATAACCCTGTAAATCCTGTCCATCAGAACCTGCATATAGGAGAAATCCTCCTCAACATCATCAAGTCCAGCTCTACTTGTGAAGATTGCCATCATCAGAAACTAAAATAGGGACTGGTTAATGTGGCCAACACTGTCCCGTAATGTGGGAGTGAGTGATCAACTCAGTGAAAACTATATACAGTAAAGATTAACATGTTATCAATCCAATCAAGCAGTAATGATAAAGTAGTATAATCAAACATGCCTAGATACTCTTGTTAATGCACGAATGTTATGAAGAATGATGCATGCCCTCACCACAATTCCCTCTGCGACATCATCTAACGATCGCGGCATGACTCACTTCCTCAGTGCTCTATCACCAGCCCCATTAGCACATGCAATACGATGATATGGGCATGATTACCAAGTTCTAATTAGTCCTTTTCATATAGCAGGATTGGGAAGTTAAGGTACCTCCCTTGTATCATTACCCAAACGGTGATCCATTCTCGGGTCGTCAGTTCGAGATAATATCATACGATGTTACGATTCTAGGTCTCTGTAAGGGCTGTCAGGGCTGTTGCGCGCAATCGTTACACCACTCCCCCATCACCTTATCAATACAGGCCTACTTATATCCTCAAGACTGCAATAGGACTCGTCGCCCTTATACAGTGTCAGGATATACTCGAGGTCACTATAGAGGGCTCGTCACCAATCAATGTAGGCCGACAGCAAGAATATAGTGTCCCATACCACCATAATCTGCTCACGAGTATAGGTGCTCTCTAGTCACTATAAAGGGCTCATCACCAATCAGAGTAGGCCGACAACACGAATATAGTGTCGCATACCACCATAATCGACTCATGAGTCTTAGCGGATCGAGGTACCAAGGTTGAAGGAGTTTTTCAATGGTAAGTTTGGTACCTTAGGTTCAAAAAGTAGCGTCCAAACATGGTGAACAAACATCGGTCAATCGGGTTAGTTGATAAGCTTAACTAGGCCAAGCACACGTTGAGTGGAACGTCATGGAATGCATAAGCACTCCATGTGGCCTAACCACTGCCGAACATCCCAAGCACGACTCAGATTCGTTAAACTCATCCTTCGTGGTGAACAACCTCAACCACCATTTGGAGTACGCTTACCGATTACCTGGACTATAGTACAGCCCCAATCATGTACAAGCTCAATAACAGCATATGATTCATATCCTACATTCAGATGAACAATCATGAAATATGACTTGAATGTAAATACAATACATGGAGGAAATCATACACGTAGTGGACATGGATAATCTAAGTTACACAAGTCATGGACGAAACCATACACATCATTGATGTAAATGAGATTCATATCTCAACCCGCATACAGGTACATCTTACTAACTACTAACTCATTCACACACTTTTTCATACACTTAGTCTACACATTGCATCATACATATTATGTAGTCATTAGCATACGTATTAGGGAAAATCCTTTCGTCAAAGGGTAGTCACCCATACAACAATCATATATCCACGACAGTTAGCCATGGCGAGCACGAAAGAAAATTCCATACTCATTAAATCATTTTCACATACACTTAGGCTACACATACTAAATACATATCATATGTTGGCATATCATGTATTTGGACTAAACGTTTAGCCCAAGAGTTGTTACACATACATCTAGCATACATAGATGGCAGTTAATCATGGAAAACACAAATTCATATTTCATACGTATACGGTATTTTCTATAAATACGAGGAATACGGTATATTCAACATAGTTAACGTATAACTGAAAACCGAAACGAACAACACTTTATACATATGAAATAGCATCCTAGGCAAGAATAAATCATTACTTAACATTAAAAGTCTTGGAAACCATAACCTAAATGTATATAGTCTGCACCTTAAACCAGAAAACGCGTAGAAGATATGATTCAGACGATAAGTCTTCATCAATGGCGGATACGCTACCTAAGGCATGAAGCAGGTTTGCTATAACGTTGTTGGAACTATTCTAGGCTTCAAAACAGGTTAGGGTTAGCTTCACTTACCCAAAAATGGTATTAGAAACGTCGTAATAGTGATACGGTAGTGGTGTTGAAGCATATGAAGTGGCAGGGTACAATTCCTGGGTGAATCTCCTACTCTCTCTCTCTCTCTCTTTCTCTCTCTTTTCTCTCTCTTGATTTGGATAGGGTTTGAAAATTCATATGGGATTTGGAATGAGGGTTTTAAGCCCTATTTATAAGCCTAAACTTGATGAAAATAGACTTAAGGCCAAGGTATACTTAGGTTATAACCAAATCGGGTCTGTTTCGATCCAACGGAGCATTTCTAGAGGTCCTGTTACAAAATGTGGTCGAACTTAAGCTCTCTAATATCAGATCTAGGTCAAGCTAAGTTTTCATTCTGGTCGGGTTTCCAGATCGACCGTGGCGGACCAGTTTCAGTTCAACGGTTATGGGAACTCGATCAGAGCTACAAGTACTATGACATTTGGGCCACCTATCCTGATCCGAGGGTGAATTTGGGTCAAATTCTAACAGTCAGAATGCTTAAAAATATCGCGCAAGTGGAACGTTCCAGATTATTTAAAAATAGAATTAATTTTCTAAAAATCTTCATTTTCCTACTCTCTTTACTCCGGGCTCAATAAAATGGTCTCAGGACATCGTTTAAGCTTGATTTTCTAGGTGATTGACAAGCCCAACTAGGCGGTCGTAATGGTCTAAGTTCATAGCTATCGGACTCTCGATGCGCGGTCTAGAACCAATACAAAGTTACAAAGAATTCCCGAGAGCAACTGGGTTTAGAGTTGGATCCTAGATTTTAGGGTAATGTAGCGTTAACAATTCTAAAGGTTTTGGGTCTTACAGATCGTATTTAAAGTGGTTGGTGCTTATTTTACAGGAAATCTAATGTAACGCTGGCTAATACACATTTAATTTCTAAAGAATTAGGTTCTAAATGATTTCTCTAGCTTTGGACTCGAGTTTTGAGAAGTTACCAAGTTGCTATGGTTTACCCATTGCCTAACGATGCCTAACTCCAGGTTGGTAAAAATATGGGGTGTTATAATACTCGGAGGAAGCAGGTCCCACCTCGTGAGGGGGAATCTTCTGTCGCGCCGACCTCCTCCGCCCGAGCTCCGAGACTAGCCAACTCTGCTTCTGCGGTGCCGGCTTGCACAAAGGCGTGGAGTGTGGCACCGACCCTGGTGCGCCCTAGTGCCGCCATGGTTCCTCCAGCAGTTCCGCGCCCGGGGGAAGATCCTCCCCCGGAGCTTGTCCGAGTGACTTTGGCTAGCACCTCAGTTGTTCCAAGCTCTGTGGCTTCTCGCGCTACAGCCATTCCGAGTTCAGCTCCCTCCACCGCCGTTCCCCCTGCCGTGAAAGTTCCTACTGCAGCCCCTGAGCCCCCCATTGTTATTCCTTCTTCCTCCGAACGGGAGGAGGCCATTAGGATGGCCGACAACATGCTTTCCCCCCCAGGTCGGGGGAGATGTCCACACCGAGGGACAGAACTCGGCCGGTAGCAGGGTAGGGGCTCAGGAGGCTATAATCTTGCCCTAAGTGGGGACGAGCGATGAGAGGTTCGAGCGGGCTACCATATGGCCTGCTTGGCTCCGTGGGCCACCAAGCATGCCCCCGAGGAGGATATTGCTCAGAATATTGGCGGGTGAGAAGGCAGCTTTCTGAACGACTTAGCTGCCGTGTGCTATACGGTACATCTCCGAGAGGATTCTCTCTTTCCTTTGTATTATTTTTATATATGTTTTCTCAGATTCTGATCCTTGTTTCTTATTCAGGCTGTCCCGGTGTTGCTTTCAATTCAGGAGAGAGCGTGAGAGCATCAGAGGAGGGAAATAGAGTTCGAGGCTCTCCAGGCTGAGACGGTGGCTTTACGAGATAAATCTGCCCTCTTGAAGTCCGAGCAGAGTGAACTGCATCGGTAACTTTCGGACGGGAGGGACAGAGTGAGTCGATTGCAGGGAGTCATCGTCGACCTGGAGGCTAGGGAACTATAGCTGCAGAAGAGGGCAGATAATCTCAAGGCCAGCGGCGATGCAGTGACCACCAAGCTGACCCGTGTCAGGGCTCACGCGGATTCTTTGGCCATGGAGACTACTCAACTAGGTGAAGCCTTGAAACGCACCAAGGCCGAGGTGGCTGAAGAGCGGACCTGAGCCATCGGTCAGGCCGTGGAGGCTCAGCGGGCCAAAGACGAGGCCTCTTTGGCAGTAACGGTTACCGCCGCGATTGAAGATTTTAAGACCTCTGAGGAGAGGGACGCCAAAGCTGCGACGTTTTATAACCGCGGCTTCGATGCCTGTCTTGAGGCAGTCTGGATTTGTACCCAGACCTCGATCTTAATCCTCTCCTACCTAAGGACCCTGAGGATTCCTCTGTCGAGGTTGCCTGCTCGAACAAAGCCCCCGATGCCTAAGCTCCTCTTCCCGCTTGAAGACGTGTTTTATATATATATATATTTTTTCCTTTAAAACTGTCAACGTATTTTTGCCCCTCCGAGGGAGATTTACTGAATGAGAAATGTTTCCTTGGAATTTGTCCACTCTTTACTTGCGATGTTGTTTTGTGGCCGAGCTGACCTCTTTACGGGTCTAGCCTTTTCATTGCCGTTTAGCTGATTCTCCTAATCGGTTCTCCAAGCTCCCTCGGCCTAAGTCTTAGTTGGGTCCGATCTCTTAGGATACTCGGCTCGTTGCTTGTCTGGCAAGAATCCTTCATTCTGTCGTATGTCGAGCCAAGCACTCCGATAGAGAGTCAGGTCATTATTAGGCTTTTTTCCTCAAGGGGATGCCTTGTCGATCCTTTGTAGGATTAGATTCTGATCCCTTAAAGGATCGAACCATTTAATTCATGCTTGTATTGATAAGACAATCGAGCAGGCATCCAAAGTAGAATTGAACTTTTATTAAGAGCCTTAAAGGCTAGTCGCTCGGAGCCATACATTTTATTATGAGCCTTAAAGGCTAGTTCCTCATGGGTAGTAGACCTTCAGGTGCTCGGCATTCCAAGGATGAGGGAGCTGACGGCCTTTGAGGTCTTCCAAGTGACACGAGCCCGGTTTAACAGATCTGACCACACGATATGGTCCTTCCCAGTTGGGTCCGAGTGCTCCTGCTCCTGGCTCAGCCATGTTCTGGAAGACCTATCGGAGGACTAAGTCTCCTGGGCGGAAGTGCCTGACTTTTACCTTTGAATTATAGAAACACGTTACCTGCTGATGTCGAGTCGCCGTTCGAAGCTTGAAAATATTTCTGAGTTCTTCGAGCAAATTCAGATTAGCAGCGATCTGTCTGGAGTTTTAATTTTCTTCGAAGCTCCTTACTCGCGCCGTTGAGAGTCCGATTTCCACTGTCACTATTGCCTCCTAGCCATAGGATAACAAAAATGAGGTTTCACCCGTTGAAGTCTGTGTTGTGTTCCTGTAGGCCCGGAGGACTAAGGGGAGCTCCTCGGCCCAGTTTCCCTTTGCTTTTTCCAGCTTTGTCTTGAGATGATGCTTAATGATTTTGTTGACCGCTTCCACCTGTCCATTTGACTGCGAGTGCCGAGGCGATGAGTAAGCATTGATAATACCGAGTCCCTGACACATGCCATGGAACTTGTCATTATCGAATTGTCGGTCGTTATCAGATACGATGGTTCGTGGGATTCCAAACCGACAGATGATAATTTTCCACATAAAGTCAGTTACTTTTTACTCAGTGATCTTTGCGACTGGCTCGGCCTTAGCCCACTTAGTGAAGTAGTCGACTGCAACTATGATAAACTTGACTTTTCCCTTATCTGTGGGCAAAGGACCGATGAGGTCGATCCCCCATTGGGTGAACGGCCATGGCCCACTCATGGGGGTCATTTCTTCTGTCGGTTGCCTCGGCACGGCTGCAAAACACTGACACTTGTCACACTTCCGAACAAAGTCCTTCGAGTCCTGCTTAAGAGTTGGCCAGAAATACCCTTGACGAAGTATCTTCATGGCCAGGGTGCGACTGCCAGAATGGTTCCCGTAAATTCTCTCGTGAATCTCTCAAATCATGTAGTCGGCCTCGTCCGGTTGGAGGCATCTAAGGTAAGGTTGAGAATGCCCCTTCTTGTACAACACTCCATCCAATATGACGTACTGGGCGGCTCTGACCCTAAGTTGCCTCGCTTCTAGTTTGTCTGAGGGGATTTCACTGGATGACAGATAATTGAAAATCGGGTCCATCCAACTTGGAATGGACTGGACAGGATTAACCTTCTCCAACTGGCCAATGCTTGGGTGCTCAACGAACTTGATAGGAACAAAGAGCGGGATCTTTCCCTCGGAGAAGAGACGAGTCTTGCTAAGGCATCGGCCCATGAGTTCTCGGCTCTAGGGATTTGCCGGATGGTGCAACTCTAAAATTTCTCGATCAATTTCCTCACCTTCTCGAGGTAGGCGATCATTCTGACTTCTTTAGCCTCATACTTCGAAGAGATGTGGTTCACTACCAGCTGCAAGTCACAATGGACTTGCAGGGTTTGAACACGTAGGTTCGCTGCCAGCCTGAGCCCGGCTAACAACACTTCATACTCGGCCTCGTTGTTTGAAGCTTTGAATCCGAGTCTAATTGCGTATTGGATTGTCATTGAATCAGGTGTAACCAGGACAACACCGGCTCCTGCTCCTTTAATGTTGGAAGACCCATCAACATAAAGGACCCATCCTAAATCCGACGCTGCTTCTTGGTTGCTCAATGGGACGGGTGGTGTCATCTCGACTTCCTTACTAATTTGCTCCTCATTTGGAGTTGTGAACTCGGCGATGAAGTCAGCTATAGCTTGACCCTTTATTACCATCCTGGGGTGGAATTGAATGTCAAACTCTTCGATCTCTACAGCCCATTTGGTCATTCGACCCGAAACTTCGGGTCTTTAGAGGACTTGTCTTAGAGGAGAGTCGGTCAGCACAACTATAGAGTGGGCCTAGAAGTACAACTGCAGTCTTCTGACCGAGACGACGACGCAGAGAGTCAGTTTTTCCAAGGACTGGTATCTTATTTCAGCTGGTACCATGGCTTTACTTACATAGTACATGGGGTACTACTTGCTTCTGACTTCTCTGATTAGAGTTGAACTGACAGCTGAAGCCGAAACTGCGAGGTAGAGGAATAAGGGCTCCCCTTCTTCAGGCTTGGACAAGAGAGGCGGCGAACCTAAGTACTGTTTTAATTGCTGGAAGGCTTGCTCACACTCTGGCGTCCACTTCGTCCTCTTATAGCCCTTCAGTTGCTGGAAGAAGGAAAGACATTTATCTGTAGCCCTAGATATGAAGCGTCCGAGGGCGGCAACTCTTCCCGTGAGACACTGTATCTCCTTAAGAGTCTGAGGCGAGTTCATGTCGAGGAGAGCCTTGATCTTATCCGGGTTGGCCTCGATACCTCGTTGACTAACTTGGAAGCTAAGAAACTTCCCTGACTCAACCCCGAATGCACCTTAGCGGGATTCAGCTTCATTTAATATTCTCTGAGGATGTTGAATATTTCTCCGAGGTCGGAAAGGTGGTTAGAGGCTCGGGTACTTTTCACTAACATGTCATCCACGTACACCTCCATGGTGCACCTAATCTGACTGGTGAACATCTGATTCACCAGCCTCTGATATATTGCCCCAGCATTTTTCAGGCCGAATGGCATGACCCGGTAACAGTAGAGCCCTCTGTCCGTGACAAAGGTAGTCTTCTGCCTGTCTGGGGGGTACATAGCGATCTGGTTGTATCCGGAGTAAGCGTCCAAAAATGAGAGTAGCTCATGTCCAGCAGTGCTGTCCACCAGTTGGTCAATCCGAGGTAACGGGAAGCTATCTTTAGGGCATGTCTTATTCAGATCGGAGTAGTCTACACAGACCCGCCACTTTTCATTGGATTTCCTGACAAGCACGACATTCGCTATCCAATCGAGGTAATATACTTCTTCTATGAAACCCGCATCGAGCAGGATGGAGACCTCCTTAGCAATGGCCTCATATCGTTTGGCATCGAACGACCTCCTTTTTTTCTTAATCGACTTATGATCTGGGTACACATTCAACCTATGAACTAACACATCAGGCGAGATCCCAGGCATATCTGCGTGCGACCATGCAAAGATGTCTCGGTGCTGCTTCAAGAAGGCCAATAACTCATTCCTGTGCTTGGAGCTAAGTGATGATCTGAGCTGAACAGTTTTGCTCAGGTCTGATTCATCGAGCGACACTTTTTTCAGATCTTCGACTGAGGAGCTTTCTGTCGATCCTCGAGGATCCAAGGCATCCACAACGAGCGCCTATTTGGCAGCTTCTTTTCTCACGGCTATCGCATAACACCTCCGGGCCTCGCGTTAGTCACCTTGGAGATAACCGATCCCACCTTTAGCTAGAAACTTCATTATCAGATGGTAAGTTGAGACGACTGCTCTCATCGCTTTGAGGGAGGGTCGGCCCAGGATCACATTGTGGACAGATGGAACATTGACAACTAAAAAGTTCACTAGAAGTGTGACTTGATGTTGCCCTTCTCCCGCTGTTACTGGAAGGGAGATAGCTCCTTTGGAGATTACCCTCTTTAACACCCCAAATTTTTACCTACCTGGAATTAGACGTCCTTAGGCAATGGGTAAACCATAGCACCTTGGTAGCTTCTCAAAATTCAATTCCAAAGCCAGAGAAATTATTTAGAACCTAATTCTTTAGAAATTTAACGTGAATTAGCCAGCGCTACACTAGATTTTCTGTAAAATTAGCACCAACCACTTTAAATAAGATCTGTAAGACCCAAAACCTTTAGAATTGTTACCGCTACGTTACCCTAAAATCTACGATCCAACTCTAAGCCCAGTTGCCCTTGAGATCATTTGGAAACTTTGTATTGGATCTAGAACACACGTCGAAAGTCCGATATCTATAATCTTAGACCATTATGACCGCCTTGTTGGACTTGACAATCATTTCAAAAATCAAGCCCAACCGATATCCTGAGACTATTTTACTGAGTCCAGAGTGAAGAGAGTGAGAAAAGAAAAATATTTAGAAAATTAATTCAATTTTTAATAAATCTGGCACGTGTTACTTGCGCGCTATTTTTAAGCGTTCTGACCATTAGATTTCAACCCAAATTTACCCTCGGATCAGGATAGGTGGCCCTTACAAGTCATGCCACTTGTGGCCCTGATCGAGTTTCGGTGACAGCTGAACTGAAACTGGTCAGTCATGATTGATCTGGAAACCCGACCGGACTAAAAATTTAGTTTGACCTAGATCCAATATTAGGGAGCTTAAGTCCGACCGCATTTAGTAACAGGACCTCTAGAAGTGCTCCGTTGGAACGAAACAGACCTGATTTGGTTATAACTTAAGTATACCTTGACTTCAAGTCTGTTTTCATTATGTTTGGGCTTATAAAAGGGCCTTAAACCCTTAGCTTTCTAACCCATACGAATTTCCCAAACCCTAGAGTTTTAGGAGGGAGAAAAGAGAGTGAAAGTGTGAGAGAGAGTTGGTGTTCGATCAAGGGTTTCTTCCTTGTCATTCCACGTACTCAACCATCATGTCTGTATCATTTTATCGGTGATTCTGACTTCATTCTAGGTAAGAAAACCCTAACCTTAACCTATTTTAAGGTTCCTATAGGTATAAATAGCTAAGTAGCTGACTTACCTTGTGTTATAGGTCGTCGTATCGTCGTTGACAAAGACTTAGAGTCTCTATTCGATTCATTACGCTTCTACGGCGTAAGGTGCAGATTTTAAATGCTTAGGTTACCATTTTTCAAAGCTTTCAATGCCGTTTACTGGTAGATTGTTGACAAGGATGCTGTTTGACATGTAGAACATGCTGTCCATTTTTCATTTCTAATACGTACGAAGAATATGAGATTTAGGGTATTTTAGGTATTTGTAGGAAATACTATATACGTACGTATTTTGCTGATATGATTGCCATGAGTATTTACCGTGTACCTATACTAGTTATACGTGTATGATCTATTTGGCGAAGAGATTCTCCCTAATGTACATATTGGCCGACATATGCTATGTAGACTAATGTGTGTAGACTAAGTGTTTGTTGAAATGCCTAAATCAATATGATTTATGCCTACTATATGTATTGAATGTAAAACATGATTGTTGTGTATTAGACATCTCCTTGATATAAGGATTTGTCATATTATGTGTTGAAATCAACATACGTCAAGTACATTAGAGTTGTGTAGTCTAAATATTTATATAAATGTATGTATTAGTAAGTATTGAGTAAATGGTGTTATAGATTAGCATTGAGACTGGATTCTCAACTAATTTGATGATGTACATGATTTCCTCCATGCTTGTTGTATTTCAATTGATTACCTTATGTGTGAAGTACTCGTGTATGGTTAACTGCTTATGATGTATGTTATAACATGCTGATAACATGTTGGAATTTCTTCTATTTCAATTCTGTCTCTCTCATATGATTATTGATTTAGATTACAAGTATTTGGGGCTATACTCTAGTCCAGGCAGTCGGTAACAGATTTTTCATTCGTGGTTGGATTCTATTCACCACGAAGGACGCGTCAACGAACCCGAGTTGTGCTTTGGTTGACGGCAGTGGTTAGGCCACACGAGGTGTTTATACACTTCATGTCGTTCAGCTTGAGGTGCACTAGTACTAGTCGAGCTCGTCAAGCAACCCGACTGACCACTGTATGTTCACCTTGTATTGGTCATAACTGCTTGAACCTAGGGTACTGAACTTACCAGTGATAACCCTGACAACCGTGGTACCTTGATCCACTAAGACTCATGAGCCGGGCATGGTGGTATGGGACACCGTGGTCGAGCTGTCGGCCTACGCTGGGGCCACGAGCCTCCCCATAGTGACCAGTGAGTAACCCAGACTCGTGAGCCGATTATGGTGGTATGGAACACTATATTTGAGCTGTCGGCCTACACTGATAAGGTGATGGGGGAGCGGTACAACGAGTGCGTGCAACAGCCCTGACAGCCATTTGTAGTGACCTCAAGCATACTCTAAGTCTACGTGAGGTGATGATCCTTCCGTAACAACAAGAGTACAACTAGGCCTGTATTGATAAGGTGATGGGAGAGTGGAGCAACGAGTGCGTGCAACAGTCCTGACAGCCCTTGCAGCGACCTAAAAAATATCATCGTATGAGACTACTAGGAGTGACGACCCTAGACAGGATCCTTGTTGGGAATGATACAAGGGAAGTACCCTAGTTTTCCAATCCTGTTGTGTGAAAAGGACTAATAACAACTCGGTAATCATATTCATATCGCACTGTATATGCCTGGAAGATGTGGAGCACTGAGGGAAGAAAGCATGCTACGGACATAAGATGGTGTCGCAAGAGGGAGTATGTTGGCGAGGGCATCCATCATGTCATTTCATTCTTGCATTAATTACAGTATTTAGAAATATTTGATTTGCTTACTTTATCATTATCGTTTGATTAATTTGATAACATGTTAACCTTTGCTCTATGATCCCACTGAGTTGACTACTCACTCCCACGTTGCGGGACGGTGTTGTACACACCAACCAGTCCCTGTTTTAGTTTCAGATGATTGCGCTGCTTGTGAAACGGAGCCGGACTTGATGATGATGAGGAGGATTCCTCCTATATACAGGTTCTGATCGACGGGATTACAGGGAGGTTGATTAGACGCCATGACACTTGTCATTTTATATTTTTAGAGCACTCATGTATATTCTTTTTTATCATTTTTGGAGTATACATGTATACGTTTAACTTGGTAACATATTCACACTCTGGAGACTTACAACAGTTCATATATTTTATATATCTATCACATTCTTCTGCTTGCTAATTTAACTGTCTCTGGAGTATGATATACTGTTTTGGCTTAATCCACTTCATGTTTTATGCACTACTACAGCTGACATTCATCCATCATTAAAAATGTTGTATAAGTGATGTTCTGAAACTTGGGAGTGGATTTTATGCTCGATCCACAATTTTTGAGATGTTACACCCTCTCTCCGGCAAAACCGTGCAAGGGAGTCTTCACGGGTCAGATCCGGGACCGTGGAATTCTCATCTTTTCAAATGCTTCGGAGTACATAACATCAACCAAACTCCTGGTGTCGACCAGGATGCGGTACACCTTATGATTTGCTATGGTCATAGTAACCACTAGCGCGTCATCGTGCGGATACTGGATCCCGTGTGCATCATCTTCCGTGAAATTCAGGCTTCACGGAGTGACTCGGAGTTCCTTGTTGGGACGTTCCGCCAGGTGAATGTGGTGTTCCGGCTCGGATCTCTGAGAATGGACTTTTCGAGCCCTGTTTGAATCCCCTCCCCAGATGAGCCCCCGAAGATGGTGCGGATTTTAATAGGTTCTTCTGGAGTGTTATTTGGCTGTTCTCGCGGCTGTTCCTCTTTTCGAGCGAACTTTTCTCTTTTGGTGTAACGACATAGATGTCCCTTGCGGATGAGGGATTCGATCTCGTCTTTAAGGTCCACGCAGTCGTCCGTGTTGTGACCATGGTCCCGGTGGAAGCGACAGTATTTTCACTTATCCTAGTGCTCTGGGTCACCCTCATGCAGACTAGCCAATTAAGTACCTTGTCTCCTCGGATATCCAACAGAATTTGCTCGACAGATGTATTAAGAGGAGTATAGGAATGGAATTTCTCTTCCAGCCTGTGGCTCGGTCGACGATTATGGGGAGCGTGGTCATCCGTCCCTTTGCCATTTGGTTGGGGATCATTGTTCCTAGGCCTCTTCCCTTTGTTTGCTGGGTCAATAACTTGTGTGCCTTTATGGGAGTTAGTGAACTCCTCAGCATTGGTATACTTCTAAGCCTTCGCCATGAAGTTCGCTAGCGTTCTTGGTGGATTCTTTCCGATAGAGAAGGTGAACTTCCCTTCCTTCAGTCCGCTCAGAATGACAGCAAGAGCCATCTTATCATCATAGTCCTCGACATGCAATGCTTTCTCATTAAAACGGGCGATGTAGTCTTTCAACGACTCTTTCAGAGCCTGCTTGATAGTAAGCAGGTGAGTGTTAGGTTTTCGACTTCTCTTACCGCTTATGAACTGCGTAAGGAATAACCGGCTTAATTCTGTGAAAGCGCCCACGGAGTTTGGTTTGAGCTGACGATACCAAATCTGAGCGGACCCTATAAGGGTGATAGAAAACTCCCTACACATCATTGCGTCCGTTGCGGTCTGGATCTGCATCCATGATCTGTAGGACTTCAGGTGTTCGGATGGGTCCCCGGATCCTGAATACTGGATGACAGGAGGCATCCGAAACCTCTGCGGCATCACCTCAGCCATGATGGCAGGAGTGAACGGAGGCTCGGTCTCTTCCATCATTGCTTGGATCGTGGCTGAAACTGTTGAATGCTGTTATTTTTTCTCCAACATTAGGAACCGGTCCTTCAGCTCCGCAAAGCGAGCCTCCCAGGGATCCTTATTTTCAGCGACGACCTCTGGGGTATCCTCGATCTCCGGCGTTCTCCTTTCTCTCCTCCGTTCTAGCTGATGGCGGAGGTTCGTGGGCAGCAGGGCAGATGTGGCTGAATGGACGGTTGTGGGAGCCCAAGTAGTGACGTTCCGAGCAGATCCTTCGACTTGCACTGTAGGAGGATTTTGACCCAAACGTAGCACCCCCAAGTGCTGGGGGCTTTAGGTCTCACACTCCTTGGTACAGAGTGAGTCTCCACGAACAATCCCACCGGCTCAAGAATGGGTTGTTCTTGAACCGGGCGTGACTCTGGGTCCCTCTGCTTCTTCATTCTGTTTATTTTATCGTGTAGGGCCTGGATCTCGTTCTGCATGGTGGGGTATTTACTTGACCAATTGCGTGAACGTTGAGAAGGTCCTGGTGCGGACTCGGCGTGAAGTGTTGATGATGACCAAGCCTACTCGTTTGGTACCAGTTCCACAACTACAGATTTCTTCTTCCTCGTCATTGCTCAGGAAAATGAGAACCTGACTTTTAGTCTCAGGTTCCCACAGACGGCGCCAAAAATGTTGATGTCAAAATCTGGTTGGTCTCCCTCCACGTCGCCCTCACCTCAAGATGTCGTCCCTGGAACCTGCACTAAGGAAATAGGTAAAGGTGACCCTGGCTAAGCCGGGGGACCCTTCGATGCCTAAGTCAGGACAAGCGAATCAGGGTTTGTGCAGAGAGTAGAGGAGAGAGAGAGCACTTGCTATCATGTACCTGTAGATATGGTGTCGAGTGATATTTATACTTGCCTGTGGAATGGTCTAGATCCTATAATCTCTGCACGATCACTAGGATTCCCGGATCATGGAGATACTGCCTGTAATCAACTGATCATGCAGTGTATCACGTGAGTAGTGTATACCTGCGAACGAAGTTATCGGCCACAACCAGTAATGGCAACTTCTGCATTTTGCATATGCCACTACTCATCTGCTCGGCTCGGCTCATCCGACCACTAGGTAAAGGATGCAACTTCTAGAGCTATATCCGATCCGACCTATTAGGTCGGACCAATTGTAGTTGGCAAGGCTGGCTGTGCCGAGCATGTCATCCGATCGGATTATAAGGACTGTTTCGAACAACACCTCGACCGAGTCAGCTGCTCAGACGGGTCATGTCTTCCGGCTCATTATTGTCATGTGATTCTCGAAACAGGTCGGACGAATCATGCTTTGGCTTAGACTGGCGCTCGGACAAGCGTTATGTCGTGGGCTCAGATCTTCCCATTACAAATCATATTTAATGTGAATATGATTTCCTCCATGTACTGTATTTACATTTAAGTTATACTTCATGATTGTCCACATGATTGTAGGACATGACTCATATACCTGTTATGGAATTTATACGTGATTGGGGCTGTACTACAGTCCAGGTAATCGGTAACCGTTCTGTAAATAGTGGTTAAGGTCATTTTCACCACGCAGGATGAGTTTAATGAATCTGAGTCGTGCTTGGGATGTTCGACAGTGGTCAGGCCACATGGATTGCTTATGCATTCCATGTCGTTCAACTCAACATGCGCTTGGCCTAGTTAAGCTTACTAACTAACCCGATTGACTGATATTTGTTCACGATGTTTGGTCACTATTGTTTAAATCTAAGGCACTGAACACACTAGTGAAACTCCTGTTAACCGTGGTACCGTGATCCCCTAAGACTCATGAGCCAGACATGGTGGTATGAGATACCGTGGTCGAGCTGTCGACCTACGCTGGGGCGATGAGCCTCCCTGTAGTGACCAGTGAGCACCCTACTCTCATGAGCAGATTATGGTGGTATGGGACACTATATTCTTACTGTCGGCCTACATTGATTGGTGACGAGCCCTTTGTAGCGACCTCGAGTATATCCTGACACTACATAAGGGCGACGAGTCCTGTTGCAGTATTGAGGATATGACTAGGCTTGTATTAATTTGGTGATGGGGGAGTGGTGTAATAATTTCATGCAATAGCCCTGACAACCCTTGAAGCGACCTAGAACCGTAACATCGTATGAGACTTCCTAGGACTGACGACTCTAGAATGGATCAATATTTAGGGATTGATATAAGGGATGTGTCTTAGCTTCCCAATCCTGCTGTATGAAAAGGACTAATAAGAACTTGGTAATCATACTCATGAGATCGTACTGCATGTGCCATTGGCATTGGTGTGAGAGCACAGTGGTAGTGATTCATGCTGCAATCGTTAGATGATGTCGCATGAGGGACTTTGTGGTGAGGGCATGCATCATTACCTCATATCATTCTTGCATTAATAAGAGTATCTAGGACATGTTTGATTGTATTATTTTATCAATATTGCTTGATTGAATTGATAACATATTAACCTTTGCTGTATAGTACCACTGAGTTGATCACTCACTCCCACATTCTGGGACGGTGCTTAAACACCAACCAGACTCTGATTTAGTTACAGGTGATGACGATGCTGGCGAGGTGGAGCCATACTTTGATGAGGATAAGGAGACGTTCACATTTATGCAGTTCTCAGGCGGGTTCATGTGAGCCTTGTCCTGACTAGTGGGGTTTTTGGGATATGTATATGACAATTTTGTACAGTTTGATACATGTATTTTGAGACACAGTTGTATATGTCGCCCTGGGCAGAGCATGCATATTTTAGAGATTCTTTTTTATTTATATATTTATTTAAGTCTTCTGCTTGTATTTCCTCAATATCCCTGAATTATGTTTGCTGATCTGGCTTAATCTATTTCATGTTTCAAGCACTAACACAGACAACATACATCCATTATTGTTTATGTTGCATAAGTGATGTTTTGGAACTCGGGAGTTGAGTTATGCTTGACCCCTGAATTTCAAGGCATTATAAGTTGGTATCAGAGTATGATCTGGATTAACCTAGACCTGGGTTAGGGTCACACGATGCACGTTGATGCCAGTATAGCGTAGGAGGGTGCGAGAACAATCTAGAAACAGAACTAGGACTCCCAGTTTGTCTTTTAGCTAAAGTTTACTGAAAATGGTCTCTGAGATCGAGTCCGTGTACACTCCTGATCACACATGTCGACCCCAAATCAAGTCTAGACTTTCAATTGACGGGTATGGACAGCATTTCATCCTATTTTAGCTGTTAGAAATGGGTAAAAGTGAACAGAGATTAGAATAGTTCCGAAATGACCCGAAACAGCTCAAATCAGAAGAGGGGGCCAAACGATCAACTTCTAGGGAGTTCCAGGGTGGGACCCCAACTTTTTTAGACCCAGGGGGTGGTGAGGCCCTCACCCAATGGGCGAGCCCTCACCAGAATGTCTAGTGGCAGGTCCGGCCATCGGGCCGACCGAGTTTGGGGTCTTGTGGACCCTAATGCTCCATGTTTCTTCATTTATTTCATCCCCATTCTGTTACTTCCTTCATAAAATACACTCCTAAGCTTTTCTTTTTCCTTAAAACCGTACATACCTCTCTCAAATTTCCCTTTCAATCCTTCTTTCTTCCATTTTCCTTCAAGCCTCACGTTCTTCCATAATGCTCAGCCGTACCCTTCACCTACTCCTTCCATTTTCTTTGATTTGACCTTTTAAAGCTCTCATTTAAGCTCCAAATCGTGCCAGCCCCCAACCCTTCTTATGTTGATCTTTTCTTTCTTCTATTTCCCCTTTGACCCATTACACTCCTCTTTCACACCCAAATCCGTGGAAACCCATTTAGGTCAGCCCTTTCCTTCCATTTCATCACTTTTCTATGGCTTTCATGGAGGTTGTTGTTGCCTTTTTCTCCATTTTCTCCATCCTTTCAGTGATGGGCAAGAAGCGTGCCCCTGTGGATGAGGCTGGGCCTAGTCATCCTGCTCGTTCGAAGCGGCCTAGAGGAGCTACCGCAAGTTCAAGTGTTGGGAGAGAAGTGCAGACGAAGCGGGATTTAGATCCCCATGCTCTAATAGGAAGATCGTTGTTGGCAGAGTTGGCTCATGGCATCTACGAGGGCCAAAGGGTTCTTTTGGAAGCGCACATGGATGGGCGATTCTTTGGCGAGTATTTATTGTTCGAGCGTATAGAAGCTGCCGGGTGGGGTCCGCTATTTGAGGCGAGTCTCGTGCAAATGTGAGTACTATTCGTGCCTTCTATGCTCATATTCGGGACCCTATGCTAGAGCCATTGTAGTTCAAGATCCCCTTCAGCAGAGATCAGGAAGTCATAATCAACGTTGGGTTGATAGCTTGACTCCTGAACGTGCCACTTAGAGAGGTACATTCAAGTGCAAGGAATCTGAATAGTGCTCGTGAGAGGGATCGCCGCACCAGATTTTTATGTGGTCATTTGGTTAAGTGGCAGCATAATAAGAGCCTCTTAGTGACCCATATGTCGGAAAATTTCTGTCTGCTTCACCACATCTGTACGTTTAATGTGTATCCCAGGTGGAGTAATCACAGTGAATGCATGCGTCTCATAGTAGATTTTCTGTATCAAGTGGGGTAGGGAGCGAAGGTGTGTGTGCCTACATTTGTCCTGCGATAGATCATCCTTATCTCGCGATCAAGAAGGACAATCGAATTGCTTCCCTTCGGCCGACTCATATGCAAGATTGCGCTCGAGTTTTCCTACAGACTTGGGGCAGAGTTGCCAGCGCCGGTCCATTATATCAGCGAGACTACTCTTAACTAGATGCAGATGGGGCCTCAACAACGTGAAGCCCAACTGGATGAAAGTGAGGATGAGTATGATAGCGAAGAAGAAGGAAGTGAAGAAGAAGGTGGGGCAGAGGTAAAGGAAGAAGTGCAGGACAAAGAAGAAGAGGAGCCTCAGGATACTGATGAGAGTCCTCCTCCTGTGACTCAGGCTGATAGGGATGCCCGTATAGTGTGACTCGAGGAGGGTCAGGATGCTCTTCGACAGAATATTATGGATTTGGGGAGCCTCGTAAAGTGTAAGTTCAAGAAAGTAATCCCCACGCTGAAGACCATCCTGTGCTTCCTGAAGGATAAGGGTGCCCCTTCTCCATCGCCAGATTTTAATGAATAGGCTTTATGTAGTCATTGTTTGATTATTTGTTGCTTATTTTTATGTGTGGTGTGATAGTTGTTTGGCAGTTGGCAGTTGTTTAGTGTTGAAGCTTAGTGTTTGAAGCTTAGATGTTTTATTAACATGTTTTCTCTGTCGCGATTCATGTAATGCTGTAAATCATGTATTATGACAATTTTGTTAATGAAATGCATGTTGTTTCTTTAGCCTGTGAAGTTAATGTTGTGGATGGACTATGTGAATGCCTAATCTCATTGATTGCTAGCCTCTGTTGTCTGTAGGGTATGTCACCTAAGGGTTCGAGATCTTCGACCCGTCTTTATCTAGGAGATTCGCTCGACGGGCCCCTTGCCCTGTGTGATACTCATATGGACCCCCATTCGGGCCCATCTCGTTCAGATCTCATGCCAAGTTCTCAGCCGACTTCTGGTCCTGCTGTTGGGCCACCTCCTATGACACCTTCTGTGGTGCCTCCTATCACACCTACGGTTCCTGAGCAGAACCGAGCGTCTGCATCGATGCCTTCTACATCACAATCCGCTCTGCCTCCTGATAGGCTAGAGCAGATGATGCTGTTGATGCAGCAGCAGCAGATACAACAATAGCAGCAGCAGCAGCAGCTCTTGTCCTCCATGGCTGGTATCTTTGCTCAGTCGATGGTGGTGACTCCACCTGCCTCGCCTCTACACCCTGTTAGGCATACTAGTGTCAACGGTACATTTGAACGGTTTCAGCACTTGAGGCCTCCTACATTTTCGAGTACTCACAGACCCGAGGAGGCTGAGTATTGGATAGACCGCATCTCGAAGATGCTTAGACCGTTACACTATTCTGAGGCGGAGCAGGTTAAGCTGGCCACCTTCATGTTTAAGAAGGAGGCTAGCTTATGGTGGGATAGCATTCTCCACACAGTTGCGGAGGGATTTAGTGGACGTGGGCAGCGTTTGAGGTACGCTTCCATGAGAAGTATTTTCTGGTCACTTACCGACACGAGAAGGAGAGTGAGTTCCTTTGCCTTCGCCAGGGAGGCATGTTAGTGATGGAGTATGAAAACTGATTTACGAAGCTAGGCAGGTATGCTCCTTTGATTCTGGGTGATCAGCCGTTGAGGATGTGACATTTTTCTAAGGGTTTGCGGCACGAGATTAGATTGAAGATGTGTTGTGAGAGCATTTCTTCTTTTGCAGAGCTGGTGAGCATGTCCTTGAGAGCAAAGCAGGACAGGGAGAGGTTGTCCCACGTGCAAGCACCTGTTGTTCCTAGGCCGCGACCTGAGTTCATGAGTAGACCTTTCCTCGGTAAGAGGCCTCAGTTTGATTCACCACAAGGGTCTTCTGCATCTCCTGGCCATTTGAGGCGTCCTGATGTGTGGTGCAGCTATTGCAAGAGGCCTGGCCACACCGAGATTTCTTACTTTTCTAGGATGCGAGACAGTGGTTTCTCGCCGCCTCAGAGGATAGGTCGTCCGATGCCTCAGGCTATTTCAGCACCACCCCTTCGATCAGCACCTGTTCATCCATCCTTTAGACCTCCAACACCTCATTTCAGGCTTCCACAATGGCCCATGGCTCCTCCACTACATTACCTACAGCAGGCTTGGGTTCATGCGCTCACAGCTAAGGCGCCCGAGGCAGATTAGCACCGGCATCATTTGAGGTTCCTGCGCACATTCTAGGTACGCCTATCTTCCTGTTGGTGGACACTGGGTACACTGTTTCGATCATTTCTTGTGCTATGGTCAAGCGGTTAGGTTTGGTTATAGCTCCTGCGAAGGGAGTGAACTCACGACAGCTATAGGGACTACGTCAGATATTACTCGGACCTGTGAGTCTTGCTCGATAGATTTGGATAGCAGGACTGTGGTCGTCGACTAGATTGTCACCCCATTGTGTCATTATGATGTTATTTTTAGGATGGACTAGCTCACGAAGATGAGAGTAAAGATTGATTACGAGGCCAGAGTTGTGATAGCCTACGGACCTGAGGGCACCATCTTCTCTTTTCCAGTTTAGGTCAGTTGGTCCTATCGTGTTAGCACCTATGCTTCCATGTTAGAGAATTCTGATGTTCCGACGCTAGAAGATATGCCAGTAGTTCTCAATTTCTCGGATGTGTTTGAGAAGATTCCCGGGCTTCTTCCTCGCCGCGAGATTGACTTCACCATTGATCTTGTGCCCGGTGCGACACCTATTTTCCTACCAACGTATCGTATGCCTCCATGTGAGATAGAGGAGTTGAGGAGACAGATTGATGGTTTGCTTGAAGTAGGCTTTATTCGACCGAGTGTGTCACCTTGGGGAGCTCCTGTCTTATTTGTGAAGAAGAAAGACGGTTCCCTGCGGTTGTGTATTGATTATTGCAAGCTAAATCAGGTGACAGTGAAGAACAAGTATCCCTTGCCTAGGATTGATAATTTTTTCGATCAGTTGAAGGGGGCACGTTATTTCTCAAAGATAGATTTGCAGTCTGGGTATCATCAGTTGCACGTTAGGGATGAGGACGTGCAGAAGACTGCGTTCAGGACCAGTTTTGGTCATTATGAGTTCCTCGTGATGTCCTTTGGACTCATAAATGCTCCGGCCGTGTTCATAGATCTGATGAACAGAGTATTTCAGCCATTTCTATTCAAGTTCGTCATTATCTTTATCGATGACATTTTGATATACTCTCCAAGTTAGGAAGAGCACGAGGAGCACCTAAGAGTGGTATTGAATACTCTCAGGGAGAACCAGTTGTTCGCACAGTATAAGAAATGCGACTTCTGGAAGAAAGAATTTAAGTTCCTGGGACATGAGGTGTTCAAGGAAGGCATTGCAGTTGACCTCGCAAAGGTAGTTACGGTTCAAGATTGGAAGCATCCTAGTTCAGTTACCGAGGTGAGGAGTTTTCTGGGTCTGGCAGGTTACTATCGACGATTCATTAGAGATTTTTCTAAGATTGCCAGACCATTGTCTCAGTTGACAAGGAAAGACTTGAAGTTTGCTTGGAATGAAAAGGCTGAGGCAGCTTTTCAGGAGCTGAAGGACAAGTTGACGTCCGCCCCTGTGCTAGTATTGCCAAAGCAAGGGGTTAAGTATACGATATATACTGACGCGTCTCGCTTTGGTCTTAGTTGTGTCCTTATGCAGAAGGACAGGGTGATTGCGTATGCCTCGAGATAATTAAGGAAGCACGAGGAAAATTACCCTACGCACGACCTAGAGTTGGCAGCAGTCATCTTCACATTAAAGCTCTGGAGACATTACCTCTACGGAGAAGAGTTCGAGCTCTTTTGCGACCACAAGAGCCTTAAATATATATTCTCACCACGAGATTTGAATATGAGACAGCGCCGATGGATGGAAAACTTGAAAGACTTTAAGTTCAAGGTTTCCTACCATCCGGGCAAGGCAAACCTTGTCGCAGATGTGTTGAGCCGCATGAAGGCTATAGAATTTGCAGCTCTGCTTATGGTGGCGGAATGGGATATGGTGGAATTCGTGAGAGACTTTGAGCAGAAGCTCACAGTGAAAGAGCCGTATGAAGTCGTCGCACATATTCGTGTACAACCGCTTGTTGATGGTGGTATCATTGAGGCTCAAGCAAGCGATGAGTTTCTGATGAAGATGAAGGAGTGGGTTGGTACTGACGGGGACTCTGAGTAGACTATTGGGACGGATGGAGGCTTGCGATATTGAGGCCGCCTATGCATTCCAGACATACCTGACTTG
The DNA here is from genome assembly GCA_037074715.1 of Magnolia kwangsiensis. Taxonomy (NCBI): domain Eukaryota; kingdom Viridiplantae; phylum Streptophyta; class Magnoliopsida; order Magnoliales; family Magnoliaceae; genus Magnolia; species Magnolia kwangsiensis. The sequence goes on from CM073579.1 coordinate 60,658,532, forward strand.
AGACGAGAGATTCTTGAGTCAGCCCATAGTTCGAGGCTTGCGATGCATCCAGGTAGCATGAAGATGTATCAAAATATGAAAAGATCGTACTGGTGAAAAAATATGAAGGTCCACATTACTGCGTTCATATCCCATCGTCTCACGTGCCAGCAGGTTAAGGCAAAGCATCGCCGACCTCATAGATTGCTTCACCCCATGCCCATAGCTGAATGGAAGTGGGACTTTATATCGGTGGACTTTATTTCTGGACTGCCGAAGACGAGGAAGGGACATGACTCTATTTGGGTGATTGTTGATAGGTTGACGAGTCTACTCATTTCCTACCGATCAGAGTCACAAATTCTGCAGATGAGTTGGCTAGATTGTATATCAGGGAGATTGTACGCCTGCATGGAGTTTCCTTAGAGATTGTGTTAGATAGAGACACCCGATTCACATCTATCTTCTAGACTCGTATCCAGGAAGCGATGGGTGTGAAGTTGAAGTTCAGTATCGCATTCCATCCACAGACAGACGGGCAGACGGAGCGTGTGAATCAGATTTTGGAGGATATGTTGCGAGCTTGTGTATTGGATTTCAAGGACAGTTGGGATGACTGTCTTCCTTATGCAGAGTTCGTGTATAACAACAACTTCTAGGCGAGTATTGGTATGGCTCCCAATGAGGCACTGTATGGTCGTCCGTGTAGAGCGTCGCATTGTTGGGCAGAAGTGGGCGAGAAGACTCTGATTGGCCCAGAGTTAGTTCAGACGACTTCGGAGAAGATTGACATTATTCGGCGTCGACTACTCTCAGCACAAAGCAGGCAGAAGAGCTATGCCAATACGAGATGGCGACCGCTTGAGTTTGACATCGGGGACCATGTGTTCCTTAAGGTTTCCCCTATGCGAGGAGTTCTTAGGTTTCGTAAGAAGGGGAAGCTCACGCCGAGATTTATTAGCCCATTCCAGATACTTGATTGAGTGGGGGCAGTAGCGTATCGCCTTGCTTTGCCCACACCACTCGCAGGCGTGCATAATGTTTTCCATGTGTCCATGTTGAAGAAGTACGTACCTGATCCTTCGCATATTATCAGATGGGAGCAAGTGCAGTTGAGCGAGGATGCCACTTATGAGCTATGCCCGACGTGTATTTTGGATAGGAAAGAGCAGGTATTGCGTAGCAAGGTTATCCCACTTGTGAAGGTATTGTGGACACATCACAGCGAAGAAGAAGCTACCTGGGAGACGAAAGCTGAGGTCAGGAAGAATTATCCCCAGATACTCGAGGAGTATGAGAAGGTGCGAATTCTGAGGACAAAAGTTTTTTCTTTAGGGGGTAGATTATAACGACTTAGAAAAATCCGTACTTGGACTCAAGTATCATCTTTAGTAGAAATCATTTAGGCCTTAATCCCTTAGAAATTTAATGTGTTTTACCTAGCGCTAAACTAGATTGCATGTAACAATTGCACCAATAGCTTTCAATACGATTTGTAAGACCTAAAACCTATAGAATCATTGACGGTATATTACCCTAAAATCTAGGATCCAACTCTAAATTCAGTTGCTCCCAGGAATGCTTTGTAATTTTACATTGGAATTAGACCACACGTCGAAAGTCTGATAGTTATGAACTTAAACCATTATGACCGCTTAGTTGGACTTGACAATCACCTCAAAAATCAAGCCCAAACGATGTCTTGAGACCATTTTATTAAGTCCGGAGTAAAGAGAGTGAGAAAACGAAGATTTTTAGAAAATAATTATGATTTTAAGTAATCTGGATCATTTCTCTTGCGTGATATTTCTAAACGTTCTGACCGTTAGATTTCGACCCAAATTCACCCTCGGATCAGGAATGGTGGCCCATACATGTCAAAGTGCTTGTGGCCTTGATCAAATTTCGGTAACCGTTGAATTGAGCCGGTCCACCACGGACGATCTGAAAACCCGATCGGACTCAAAACTTAACTCACTAAAGATCCAAGACTAGTGAGCTTAAGTCCGACCGCATTTGATAAGAGGACCTCCATAAGTGATCCGTTGGATCAAAAAGAGCCTGATTTGGTTATAACTTAAGTATACCTTGGCCTAAAGGCTGTTTTCATCAAGTTTAGGCTTATAAAAAGGCCTTAAACCCTTATTCCCAATTCCCATATGAATTTCCTAAACCCTAGCTTTCTAAGAGAGGAAAGAGAGAAAGTGAGAGAGAACTTATTGATTCTCCGTAGGATTCTTCCCAGTTCATCTACACATCGAACCTGCGTATCTGAATCGTTCTTCCTGCGATTCTGATTCCATTCTTGGGTAAGTTAAGCCAACTCTAACCTATTCTGAAGCCTAGAATAGTTTAAATGATGTTATAGCTAACCTGTTTCATGCTATAGGTAGCGTATCCGCTGTTGACGAAGACATATTGTCTGAATCATATTGAATACGCATTTTTTGATTTAAGGTGCGGACTATATACGTTTAGGTTATGGTTTTCAAGGCTTTCAATGTTAGATAATGATTTATTCATATTGTGATTGCCATTACACATGCCAAATGCACTATCCATTTCGATTTATGTATATGTATACTTTATGTTATAAATAGTATATTTCATGTATATGTTAGAATACCCGTATACGTATGGAATATGCCGTTATGATTGCCATGATTATTTGTCGTAGTCATATGCTTGATATGTATGCGGCAACTCCTTGGCGAAAGGACTTGCCATAATATGTAATGGAGTCGACATACGTGATGTATGTTAAATAGTGTAATCTAAGTGTTTGTATAAATGCTTAAATGAGTTAGTAGTTAGTAAAATGTGATTGTTAAGGTTGTTAAGATATGAATTCTGACCACGTTAACTGTGTGTATAATTTCCTCCATGGATTGATTAACCTAGATGAATCATGTTTAATGTGAGTATGATTTCCTCCATGTACTGTATTTACATTTAAGTTATACTTCATGATTGTCCACATGATTGTAGGACATGACTCATATGCCTATTATGGAATTTGTATGTGATAGGGGCTATACTACAGTCCAAGTAATCGGTAACCATTTTGTAAATAGTGGTTAAGGTCATTTTTGCTACGCAGGATGAGTTTACCGAATCTGAGTAGTGCTTGGGATGTTCGACAGTGGTCAAGCCACACGGAGTGCTTATGCATTCTATGTCATTCAACTCAACGTGCGCTTGGCGTAGTTGATCTTATCAACTAGCCCGATTGACCGATATTTGTTCACCATGTTTGGTCGCTATTGTTTGAAGCTAAGGCACTCAACTCACCAGTGAAACTCCCGTTAACCATGGTACCATGATCTCCTAAGACTCATGAGCCGAACATGGTGGTATGGGACACCATGGTCGAGTTGTCGGCCTACACTGGGGCGAAGAGCCTCCCCATAGTGACCAGTGAGCACCCTACTCTCATGAGCAGATTATGGTGGTATGTGACAGTATATTCTTGCTGTCGGCCTACATTGATTGGTGACGAGCCCTCTATAGCGACCTTGAGTATATCCTGACACTACATAAGGGCGACGAGTCCTGTTACAGAATTGAGGATATAACTAGGCCTGTATTGATTTGGTGATGGGGGAGTGGTGTAATGATTCCGTGCAACAGCCCTGGCAGCCCTTGCAGCGACCTAGAACCGTAACATCGTAGGAGACTTCCTAGGACTGACGACCCTAGAATGGATCAATGTTTGGGGATTTATATAAGGGAGTTGTCTTAGCTTCTCAATCCTATTGTATAAAAAGGACTAATAAGAACTTAGTAATCATACTCATGACATCGTACTGCATGTGCCATTGGCGTTGGTGTGAGAGCATAGTGGTAGTGATTCATGTCGTGATCGTTAGATGATGTCGCATGAGGGACTTTGTGGTGAGGCCATGCATCATTACCTCATATCATTCTTGCATTAATAAGAGTATCTAGGACATGTTTGATTATATTACTTTATCATTACTGCTTGATTGAATTGATAACATGTTAACCTTTGCTGTATAGTACCACTGAGTTGATCACTCACTCCCATGTTCTGGGATGGTACTTAAACACCAACCAAACTCTGATTTAGTTGCAGGTGACGGCGATGCTCGTGAGGTGGAGCCAGACTTTGATGAGGATGAGGAGGCATTCTCATTTATGCAGTTCTCAGGCGGGTTCATGTGAGCCTTGTCCTTACCAGCGGGGTTTCTGGGATATGTATATGACAATTTTGCACAGTTTGATACATGAATTTTGAGACACAGTTATATATGTTGCCCTGGGCAGAGCATGCATAGTTTGGGGATTCTTTTTTATTTATATATGTATTTAAGTCTTCCGCTTGCATTTTCTCAATATCCATGAATTATGTCTGCTGATCTGGCTTGATCTATTTCATGTTTCATGCACTAACACGGACAACATACATCCATTATTGTTATGTTGCATAAGTGATGTTTTGGAACTCGGGAGTTGAGTTATGCCCGACCCACGAATTTCAGGGCGTTACACTATTGAAGGTAACACAAGAGTGGCTAACGAAGTGAGTGAGGTAAGCAAAAACTCCACGGACAAAGAGGCACATCTCCCATAAAGAGGATAAAGGATTAGATAATGCAGTGAGACTCTCTCTATTATAGTCTTAAATGATGGTACTTGCAAGGTGGTCAGAGTAAAACTTAGATATACCTTAAAATAGAATTTGGAGGCATTTATCTGAGGGCCTATGCATACAAGTATCTGAGACAAATCCTTAGATTGGGAAAGATGTAGGGGAGAAACAAAGGAGGCCAACTTTTAACTTAGTAACTTCACCATTGACCAAAGTCCAATGTAGCTTAGCTCTACACAGGCGAGCGATCCACTGAATTGGGGGACGAACAATGGTATAAGTGGTAGGCAGGTTCCAAGCTATGAATAAGGCGTTGGGGGCTATAATCACAATATAAGGCCAAAAAGAAAATATGATCTTGGCTTACATGACTGGGATTATGTGCTTAAAGATGGCTTCCTTTGGGAGGGTCTTAATATTAAAAATATAGTTATTCATCTCCCCATATGTGTCATGCAAGGGTGGGGAAAGAGAGTCTACTAAGGCAATTGGATATTAGGTCTATAGAGTTATCCACAATATGGCTAACATATTGCAAAATAGTGGGATAATAAATAAAATGAATTGAGAATTTAGCATGAAGTTTCTCCCAAATCCATTGGATGACCTACAAGAGAAAAGTAAGTGGTTAATAGATTCAACTATGTTCCTACAAAAGACATAAGTAGTGTCATTTATAATGTTGAATTCATGCAACATATCTTTAATTTTGAACCTCCCCAGAAATTGAAAGTGTCCTGGTTTGTCAATTAGCGTGATTGTTGAGTTAGCTAGACAGAGAAGCTCCATAAGAAGATCAATCAATTGTCTGCCTCAACTGGATGTAGGCCTGAACTCGTCACAGGTAAATCTTAGTCTCACATCCCATGTCCCAAAACACCAGACATTTAAAACCTTTAAAATTGATTAGAATATCATAGGGTTTTTGGGTTAGAAAACTTTCTGTCAAACTTTAAAAAAATCTCTAAGTTTTCTTCCTTAGTCGATTTATCAATAGACTGATCGAGGGAATTGAAAAGTACTATCGATGTCCTTGAAGCTCACTCGATATTATAGAAATGAGGGCATAAGATGTCCAACAATCACATATACCACTGGATAGAATTATCGATGTATTAATAGCCATATTGATATTATTGAAATTTAAATTTCGAGTCTATCGAAGTTGACTCGATAAAATTGACATCATATATGTTGTGTCCAAAGTTCTGTTGAGGCAAATCATGAGATCTTTGATATATCAAAGTCCTCCTCGATATCCTCAGAATTTTAAACTTCGATGATATCGGAAGCCCTTCGATGATATCGGATTGGAAACTCTGTTTTACAACAATATTTTTGGGTTATTTTATCTTGGATCGAGGGTCACTTGATAGAATTGATATTTAAATATCGATGATATCGAGTCTGGGTCGATTGCATCGAGAATGGACATAAACTGTCCACCAAGCTTAATTAGAAAATCTTTTGGATTTATCGATGCATCAACACAACTATCGATATCATCGACATTCAAATTCTGATGATATCGAGTGTGCCTTGATCATTCTTTTAACCTGAAATATTTCAAAGGAAAGTCTCTCTCATTTTCAAATGTCGAGGAATCGAACCTCATGTCGATGAAGTCGGAGTTCGAAATCCGATGACATCGATGCATGTTTGATTTCCTCGACTAGTTGGCAAAAGGTTTCAACAGCATTTGACCATTGAGTTTGTGTCATCGAACAGCCAGTCGATGCAATCGAGAGTATACACTCGATGATATTAACCCTGCTCGATGATATCGAACTCTGTCATAAATGTGACCATTTTATATCCATTAGAACCTTTTGCCTATTTATAGAGACCTTGTCTTCAATTGCGAGTAAAGAGAAAATAGAGAGTGCTTTTGTGTGTTTAACCCTAGATCATATACCCTATGCCTTCTCTCTCGTGGGATTTCATCCTCCAATCCACCCTCATCATTGACATTCAATAGAGTGGATTGGTGTAAGTGCAATGGTCTCTTGCTCCTTTGATTGTCAAATTTTGTAGTGTCAAAACCACTATATGTGTCTTGTGTAGCACATTGAATTGTTCAAGACAATGCATCTCAAGTTCAATGACAATGCTTCAAGACAAGAATAAGATCTATGTCAAAGAATTGTAAGAACAAGTACATTGTTCTACTCCTTTTAAGCTTCAAAGCTCAATGTCTTAAAGTGACATCGAAAGACAAGTGAACTATTCATACTCAAGAGTTAAGATGAAGTACAACTCAAGTACTACAAAATCAACCTTTAAAAGATCACAAGTCCAAGCTTCATCATGTGTCGTGAGACAAAGCTTCATGAACTTCGAAGATCGTCTATCATCTGAAGAAATGAAGGTTCAATGTTCATACATCATGTTTAAGGTATGAAAGACCTTAGATTGACCTTAGGGTATATCATTTCGGATACATAATTCAATTTCTTATTTTATAAGTGTTTGGTCTGTTCTTAGACTAGTCCTGGAACTGTTCGACTAGTCCTAACACTGGCTTGACCAATCCAAGAAATTCCAAGACCAGTCCTAAGTTTGTTTGAATTTTTTGAAATTTTTTGTTGAGCCATGACCAATCCTGAAGACTGCTCGACCGGTCATGTGAATAGTGCTCGACTCATCCTGGACCAGTCCTGCAGCCATGACTTGAACTCCAGTGACTATTTCAGCTCTGTATGACTAGCCATGGACAGGTCACGACCAGTCATGGAGGTCCCTCGACCAGTCGTGAATGGCCTATGACCAGTCATGGAATGGCTTTATCCGATCGCGCTTTAAATTTTAAAAATTCCTTGGTCCTACGACCAGTCGTAGTGTCCATAAGACTAGTCAAAGGTATGACATCTACACTTATAAATAGTGCACAATTTTTAGAGTTTCATATCTAATTCAAGTAAAATCAAGACATCACTCTGAGAGATAAGTTAGTAATTTATTTAAGCTATATTGGGCTCAATTAATATTCTCTTTTTGTAGCTTTCTTTTCATTTGATTTTAAATTTTCTTATTCCAATTATATTTGAAAGAAGAATTGAGGTATTCCTATTTCTTGGAATCAAAATCAAATCAAGCTAGCCCAAGGTACTTTAACTCTAAAATCAATTTAGAACCTAGAACCATTTCATTGTGAGTATTGGACATTGAACTTCACCGTTAAACTTCTACTCCGACTTGGTTCTTCCGGGCTACAACAAAAGGAGAAATCCATGTATTTTACATTTTGTGTAAATCTTCTATTTTAGTTTCTTTTGAGATTAAGCCAGAAAAATCTCATTATTTTGGTTATCTGAGGAGATCCAGAAAACTTAGAGTGTGGGGTTTTTGAATTGTGTAATCCCACTTGAAAGACACAATTGTGAGGGTTTTAGGTGAACCTGGAAGGACTTATTTTCATAGTGAACGCTAATATCCACTGTGTGAGGATATTAGGAGTGGAGTAGCTCTGTGGTTGTTGCTTAACAATTGGTGTACACACGAGCAAACCATGATAATTCTTTGTGTTTTGGATGTGTGGTTTATTTTTTGTATCTTTCATCATTCAAGCTTGTGGAATGTATTTGTGGATGTGAGGGTTTTAGGTGAACCTGGAAGGACTTATTTTCATAGTGAACGCTAATATCCACTGTGTGAGGATATTAGGAGTGGAGTAGCTCTGTGGTTGTTGCTTAACAATTGGTGTACACACGAGCAAACCACGATAATTCTTTGTGTTTTGGATGTGTGGTTTATTTTTTGTATCTTTCATCATTCAAGCTTGTGGAATGTATTTGTGGATGTGAATGTTGTAATCTTTTACATTTCAAGATTTATGGGGAATGTTATAATAACTTAAATTTCATTTTTTTGTTATTTGTTTATTTATTTATTCCTTAATATCAAGTTTGAATTTTTGATACAAAGACCTTTCTAGAAATCAAGTTGTCCTACCATAAACCTTGGTTTTTGGTGTAAGGTTGTCTTAGAACAACATTTGTATCAATCTCTCAATATTCACACATTTGAGGTTGCTTTACATTTCAGTATTGTGGATTGTTTATAGTGCTATCTTACCTTTAATTGTTTAAATTCCGCTGTGTAAGTGCTATGTTTTCATATCCCTTTGGTTGTCAAATTTTGTGGTGTCAAAACCTATATCATGTATTGTATGTCTTGTGTTTTATGTTTGAAGTCTATTCATTGCAATCAAGACATATCAAGACAAGATCTTATATGAAGACAGTTTTCAAGTCATGGATGAAGAATTCAAGAATTGAAGTCTTTAAGATCAAGCTCAAGTATACTAGAAGACTTTGTCAATTCAAGATCAAGCTCAAGAAGGCCTACTACAAGATTTGTATATTCACAAGCTTCTCTTAAGGGTCATTTGAGTGTATAGACTTTCAATGTCCATCTCACTTTTAAGGTTTGTTTGACCTTAGATTGACCTTAGGATGGGCTTTACTGTAGGTCATTCTGGATACATAACTCATATATTTTAATATGCTTGTTTGGAGTGTTCTAAGACCAGTCCTAAGGACTTCAAGACCAGTCCTAGCTTTGCTACGACCAGTCTTAAATTTTTCAGGACCAATCCTAGGTAGTTAAAGATTTTTGAATCTTTCTAGCTATCCTACGACAAGTCCTGGACATCCTACGACCAGTCCTTTAAGTTCTACGACTCATCCTTCGACCGGTCGTAGCCCTATAACTCAAACTCCAGCAACCATTTTTGGGGTCCTACGACCGGTCGTAGGTGTCCCACGACCGGTCGTAGGTGTCCCACGACCGGTTCTTATCCTGTGGAAATCTTTCAAAAATCTTTGATGCTACGACCAATCCTAGGATCCTAAGACCAGTCGTAAACAGGATTTTTCAGGCTATAAATAGAGCACGAACTTCAGAGTTTTAGTACTTCAATTCAATTCTATTCAAGCATTCTTTAGGCTATTCTCTGAGATAAGTTTGTGTTTATTTTAAGCTGCTTTGTGCTTATTTAATATTCCTTTTTCTAGCTTATTCTTATTTGATTTTGAAGATGATCTTCAGGATGCTTATAATGCACTTTATAAAGAGAGTTGTAAAATTGCTATCAAGCTTAAATTACAAAAAGAAAAATTTTCTAAGCTTAAGGAAGATTATGAGTCTCTTGCTTTAGAAAAGTCTCATATTTCCGATTCTTTTGAAAAAACCAAAAGTGATTTAGATTTTTAAACCTCCAAAATTGAAGATTTGAGATCCGAAAATGAGAAACTCAAAAATGAGGTAGCTTCTCTTCAGAGTTTGAAAGACACATGGAGATATGCCCATGGTGATCCTAAATTGGAAAAATTATTGTCCGGATCAAGAAAATGTGGCGATCGATCCGGGTTGGGCTATGATAAGAATACATCTCCTAAACAAAAGAACATTGCTCCTAAATTTATAAAAGGAGAGTCTTCAAACTCAAAAGAAAAGAATACTTATCATGGTTTTTCCAAAAATTCTAAGACTTTTCAAAAACCTAAAAGTAGCCATGAAAGCTTTAATTTTCAAAACCGAAATCCATTGGCTGAAAAAATAATTGATCTTCTTAAGAAGATATTAAAGTCTAACTCTATAGGTCTCTCCTATAACAATAAACAGAAAAAGACCATCTATACTCCTAAACCCAAAACAATTCTGAAATGGGTTCCTAAAGTTGCCAGCTTGGTTGCCCCCACTGCTTTCAAAGCAACATGCCATTCAAAGTGGTACCTAGATAGTGGCTGCTCCAGGCATATGACAGGTGACAAAGCTTTATTCACCGATCTTAAAGATATGATTGAAGGATCAGTCACATTTGGTGATGGAAGCAATTGTAAAATCATTGGCCAAGGTACGATTCAGCTCTATAACCTTCCTTTATTTAAGAATGTTTTATATGTTGAGGGCTTAAAACACAACCTTCTAAGCATCCATAGTGTAAAGTTTTCTAATCAAGGTTGTTAGATAGTTAATAAAAAGGGTTCTGTTATATTAACTGGTCGCAGAACTTCTGAAAACTGCTACATAATTAGTGATGCAAGCTCATCTACTCAATCATGTTACATGGTCCATACCGATAAGACTGAATTATGGCATAAATGCCTTGGACATGTACACTATCAGAACTTATTTAGATTGAGCAAAGGAGAACTAATTAGAGGTCTACCTAAATTGCAAAAAATAGTCAAAATATGTGGTGAATGCCAGTTGGGCAAACAAATTAGGAGCTCTCATAAGAAAGTGAACTCCAATACCACATCTAGACCACTCGAGCTTCTCCACATGGATCTTATTGGACCTACCAGATCGGAGAGTCGAGGAGGTAAAAAATACATCTTGGTTATCGTAGATGACTATATAAGATTCACTTGGGTATCATTCTTAAAAGACAAAACGGAAACCCTGGAAGAAGTGAAAATGGTCATCAAACGAATCCAAAATGAGAAGGGTTCTCATGTTAGTAAGATCCGTAGTGATCATGAATCTGAATTTGAAAATAGTAGTTTTGAGAAATTCTGTAGTGATCAGGGAATATCACATGAATTCTCTATGCCCAAAACACCGCAACAAAATGGTATAGTTAAAAGAAAAAATAGAGTGCTTCAGGATATGGCTAATATTATGTTGAATAGCATGAAGCTCTCTAGAAATCTTTGGGCTGAAGCAGTTAATACCGCATGTTATATTATTAATCGGGTTTATACCAGTAAATCTGATAATAAGATTGCTTATAAATTATGGTTTGAAAAGAAACCTACTGTCAAATACTTTCAGGTTTTTGGTAGCAAGTGTTATATTTTACGGGATCATGAAAATTTAGGTAAGTTTGATATGAAGAGTGACGAAGGTATTTTTCTTGGTTATTCTTTGAACAGTCGAGCTTATAGGGTTCTAAATAAGAGAACTTGTGTGATTCAAGAGTCCATCAATGTGGTCATTGATGATCATTTGAACACTCCAGCTCTGAGTTCAGATGATGATGAAGCTCTTATTTTTGACAATCAAGATACTTCATCAAGTCAAAAAGAATCTGAACCAAGGACTGTCAAAGATCATCCAACCAATCAAATACTTGAAAACCCTCTCACTGGAGTTCGTACTCGCAAACAACTTGAAAACATATGTAATTATGTTTGTTTTACATCCCAAATAGAACCGGTCAATGTAAAAGAAGCACTTTCTAATGAAAATTGGATAGTTGCTATGCCAGATGAACTTAATCAATTTGTTCGTAATGATGTCTGGTATCTTGCTCCTAGACCTAAAGATAAACACATTATTGGAACAAAATGGATCTTTAAAAATAACTCTGATGAACTTGAAAATATTATACAAAACAAGGCTAGACTGGTTGTACAAGGGTATACTCAGATTGAAGGCATCGATAACGACAAAACCTTTGCTCCAATCGCTCGCCTTGAGTCAATCAGACTTTTTATTTCCATCGCATGTTTTAGAAATTTTAAAATCTATCAGATGGATGTAAAGAGTGTTTTCTTGAATGGCGATTTACATGAAGAAGTGTATGTTGAAAAACCTTCAAGGTTTGAAGACCCTAAGTTATCTGACCATGTATTTTATCTCAAAAAGGCTCTCTATGGTAAAAAAAAAGCAGCCAGGGCATGGTATGAAAAATTGACTAAATTCTTACTTAGTTATAGCTTTCAAGTAGGTAGTGTCGATAAGACGCTTTTTGTTAAGAAGAATAATAATGATATTTTAATGGTTCAAATATATGTTGAAGGATCTACTTGCTCTAACATGTCTATTGAGTTTGCAAAGTTAATGAAATCAAGATTCGAAATGAGCATGGTTAGCGAACTTAACTATTTCCTAGGGTTGCAAGTAAAATAACAACCTGATGGAATTTTCATTTCCCAGACCAAATATGCTTCAAACTTGGTTAAAAGGTTTGGATTTGAGAATGGTAAGAACTTTGATACTCTTATGAGTAAAACGTTAAAACTCTCAAAAGACTCTTCAGGTAAAGATATAGATCCTAAACTATATCGCAGTATAATTGGTAGTTTATTGTATCTAACTGCTAGCAGACCTGATATCACATTTAGTGTTAGAATTTGTGCGAGATATCAGTTTAATCCTAAGGAATCTCATCTTACTGCTATTAAAAGGATTATTAGATATGTCGCAAGTTCTATAAATTTGGGACTTTGGTATCCTTTTGATACTAGTGTTCAATTAGCAGGGTACTCAGATGCTGATTGGGCCGGAAATATTGATGATAGAAAATTAACCAGTGATGGTTGTTTTTACATTAAAAATTACTTAGTTTCTTGGTTCAGCAAGAAGCAAAGTTCAATATCACTCTCCACTGCTGAGGCTGAGTATATTGCAGCTGGATATGCATGTACTCAACTAGTTTGGATGAAACGTATGCTTAGCGATTATGAAATTAATCAAGATTCAATGATCTTACATTGTGATAATTCCAGTGCTATAAACATTTCCAAAAATCTAATCCAGCATTCACGTACTAAGCACATTGACATTAGGTATCATTACATAAGTGAGTTGGTTGAAGAAAAAGTTATTTCTTTGGAATATATATCAACCAAAAATTAACTTACTGATATATTTACTAAACCACTTGACAAAAGCAGGTTTAATAAACTGAAATTTGATATTGGTATGTGCATTTTACATTGAATATTCTTGCTTACATGTATCATAGTGTATCATATTTTATTTTATATTTGTTTAAATTTCAAATTTTTGCATTAAAAATTATTTTTTGGTTGATACTCGACCGGTCGTGGAAGTACTCGACGACCGGTCATGCATAGCACTCGACCGGTCGTGGAGCTCGTGAGCATGTTATAATTTGGGAAAAATTCCCTTCTTCTTCATTTTCAATCCCACCTACGACGAGTCGTGGCTCGACTAGTCATAGGATTTCTTATTTTTCTTCAAGGTAAGTCCTATTTCATCATTTTTCTTGAACATTCATGCTCTCTATGCTTTGATTTGTTCATAGTATAGCTTGATTTCATCTCCTGTTGAGTTTTTCAAAGGTTTCCTTTCTATTTGCTGATCTAGAGAAAACCCATCTTTCATTTGTGCATCTTGCTTGCTCGTTGTATGTATATATATATATATATATATATATATATATATATATATATATATATATATATATATATATATTGAATATGGATGCTAGAGGGAAAAAGAAAACATCCCGTGGTCCATCTTCTTCCAGATCTGCACCGATAACTAAACGGCACCTTCGGTCACCCGAAGATGATTCTCAAGATGTAAGAGATTTGCGTGTCCGTAACATTATCGTTGAGCATACCGCTGATCTCAATCACATTTCTCCATATGGTATTGTCCCCCTTCTTAAATTTGTAGGTTAGACTAATATTTTGCTTTGGAGTGGGCCTACATACTAGTCCATTGCTCAATCAATGGTTGCTTGCATTTCAGATTTTTCTCTTGATAATTTAACTTTCTCAATTGATACTAAAGAAGGAAAATTTGAAGTAGACCGTCATTTGATATCAGGTATTATGGATATACCGGTTAATGATGAAGGTATACCGATTCATACTTTATACGACAAACCATCTGAATCGGAAAAATGGATGTTAACAAGAGATTTATGCAAAATTGATGTTCAATGGACTCACAAAGCGAATGCGCTCCCTGCAAAGTATCTATTACCCAAATACAGAATATTACATCATTTCTTCATTTCTAATGTATATCCTCAGTCCGGTAATAAAATCGAGTTGACTTCTTTCATGGTTCGTGTGTTGCATTTTATTGCTTCTGGTACGAAGGTCTGTCTTCCTTCTTTGATTTGTTATTTCATTATTCAGTTTCGTTTCCATCCGGGTCATAGTGATATTCCGTTCAGTTATCTTATGACTGTTTTAGCCACTCACATGCTTGTCGATAAACCTGTTAATGAGGCACCAATTCATCATCTTATTTTCAAAAATTCCAATCTTAATAAGATGAAATTGGATCTGCTCCCTGGCCAAGTTGATGATGGTGATGATGGTGGTGAAGCTGGAAACGAAGGGGAAGCTGGCGATCTTCCACAACAAGATGTTAATATGGATGAGATTTTTGATGAGATAGAATCTGAGTCACCTAATGATCCAGATTATGATCCATCTAGTTTTTATGCACGCCTTCGTGCATTGGAGGAAAAAGTTGATAATATGAATATAGCCCATGATATGAGATTCAAGTATATGCGAAAATATCTTCGTCGCATCAATAAGGGCTTACACCAGATTGATCCAACTATACTTGCTCCCTCCTCTGGATCAGATTAGGTGATTTATCTTCTGGGTAGTATAATATTATCTTTTTATTTTGGATGTGTATTATGGATTATGGTTTGATAACATTGTCTTTTGGATATTGTATTTTGAATTATGGATTATGGCTTGATGTTTCAGGTTTATTTTATGTCTTTCATATCACCTTCTCATTATCTGCTCTCTATGTTCTCCTTCCTATTGTGTCTTTCCCTTGTCATTTTATGACAAAAATGGGGAGTAGTAAGAGCTAAAAGCTAAAAAGGGGAGTAGTATGGAAAGGGGGAGTATTTGTTTGAATTAATTGATTGAGAAGGATATGTAGATTGAAGTCTTAAAGTTTTCATGTTGTGTATTATTTTCATGAGCAGTACTCGTATTAATCTGGGGGAGTAGAGTATTTTGTGATTTCATGGCTTATCATTCCTTATGCTATATGTTTTGTCACAAATTTGACAAAGGGGGAGATTATAAGTGCTATGTTTTCATATCCCTTTAGTTGTTAAATTTTGTGGTGTCAAAACCTATATCTATGTATTGTATGTCTTGTGTTTTATGTTTTAAGTCTATTCATTGCAATCAAGACATATCAAGATATCACATTTCAAGACAAGATCTCATATGAAGACAGTTTTCAAGTCATGGATGAAGAATTCAAGAATTGAAGTCTTTAAGATCAAGCTCAAGTATACTAGAAGACTTTGTCAAGTCAAGATCAAGCTCAAGAAGGCCTACTACAAGATTTGTATATTCACAAGCTTCTCTTAAGGGTCATCTGAGTGTACAGACTTTTAATGTCCATCTCACTTTTAAGGTTTGTTTGACCTTAGATTGACCTTAGGATGGGCTTTACTATAGGTCATTCTTGATACATAAGTCATATATTTTAATATGCTTGTTTGGAGTGTTCTAAGACTAGTCCTAAGGACTTCAAGACCAGTCCTAGCTTTGCTAGCTGTCCTATGACCAGTCCTGTGAGTTCTATGACTCATCCTTCGACCGGTCGTAGCCCTACGACTCAAACTCTAGCAACCATTTTTGGGGTCCTACGACCGGTCGTAGGTGTCCCACGACCGGTCGTAGACCGCCCAGGACCGGTCGTGGAACTGAAAATCTTATCCCGCGAAAATCTTTCAAAAATCTTTGATGCTACGACTAGTCCTAGGATCCTAAGACCTATCGTAGACGGGATTTTTCAGGCTATAAATAGAGCACGAACTTCAGAGTTTTAGTACTTCAATTCAATTCTATTCAAGCATTCTTTAGGCTATTCTCTGAGATAAGTTTGTGTTTATTTTAAGTTGCTTTGTGCTTATTTAATATTCCTTTTGCTAGCTTATTCTTATTTGATTTTGATCTACATTCCAATCCTATTAGAAAAGGGGAATTTCTGATATTCCTTCTTCTTGGATTCAAAATCAAATAGAACTAGCCCGTTTGATTTAAAATCAATTAGACTTAGAACCATTCTTAAGGTGAGTATTGGACTTTGAACGTCGAATCGAACTTCTACTCCAATTGGTTCTACCGGGCTTCTTCAAAAGGTGATTCAGGTATTTACATGTTTTGTAATTTACTTTCTCTGGTTTTTCTTTGAGATTCGCCAGAAAAATCTCATTGTAGTGGTTATCTGAGGAGAACCAGAAAACTCAGAGTGTGGGGTTTTTTAATTTTGTAAGCCCGAGATCAAAGACACAATTGTGAAGGTTTTAGGTGAACCTATGAAACCTATTTTGATAGTGCATGCTAATATCCCCTGTGTGAGGATATTAGGAGTGGAGTAGCAATTTTTGTGGCTGTTGGATAACAGTTGGTGTACACACAGGCGAACCACTATATATCATTGTGTTGTGGATGTGCTTTATTCTTTCATTCCTTTATTCATTCAGTTTTGTGGTTTGTGTTTATGGATGAATGTTGTAATCACTTTAAGCAAGTGTGGATGAATGTTGTAATACTTAGGATTTATTTTTCGTAAGTTATTTAGATTTCATTGCTTATTATCCCTCCTTGGTTTGTGATACAAAGGACGTTCTAGAAATAAGGTTGTCCTTAGAACTGATAAAGCATCCATCTCTTTATTTTAGGCTATTGTGATTGTTTTATATTCAGCATTGTGCTTTATATCTTTTATTATTCATCTGTTATTAGTTTTATTTGGCATTGCCCTATTCACCCCCCCTCTAGGGCATATAGCTAGGCCCCTTTCACGCTATTATCTTTTTAATTTGGCATAGTCCCATTCACGCCCCCCCCCCCCCCCCCCACCTTTTCAAGCAGTATCAAAGGCTAATAGCTTGTTTTAATTGTTATTTTTTTGGATTTATTTCCTAAGCTAATCGATGTAAGCTATTTATAAGATGTCAAATTTTAATAGCCTTTCAGTCACTATGCCTTCACCATTTTATGACTCTAATTATGCTTATTGGAAAGCCAAGATGAGGATTTTCCTTAAATCCATGGATGAGAGTGTGTAGCAAGCTACAATGACTGAATGGACCCCTCCTACAACTGAAGTGACTGGTATCGATGGATCAAAATTATGAGAGTAACACCTTATTTCTCATGGACCACTCTTCAGAAAAATGAGAGTAATGTCAATGCAAAAGCACAAAATGCAATCACTTGCGCACTATCACTGGATGAATTCAAAAGAGTATATCCTATGATACTACAAAGCAAGCTTGGTATGTTTTAAAAATGACACACGATGGTACATCAATTGTTAAGAAATCTAAAGTCTAAATCCTCACAACCAAATTTGAGAAAATACATATGGAAGAAAATGAAATTTTTATGGACTTCTATGCAAGATTAAATGTCATTGTAAACTCTATGTGGGGTCTTCGCGATAAAGTCCCAGAAAGTAAAGTGTGTGCAAAGATACTACGCTCACTTCCTGAACGGTTCAATTCTAAGGTAACTATGATACAAGAACTTCGTGATACGGACAGTATGAGCGTAGAAGAATTAGTTGGCTCTTTACAGACTTATGAGTTAACTTTTAAAGCTCCTAAAGGTAAATTTGTCACCCTTAAATCTTCTAAAAATATTTCTCAAGAAAATAGTAGTAATTCTGATTTAGAAAATTCTGAAGATGATATGGTTCTTTTAATTAAAAAGTTTTACAAAATTTTTAAAAGTAAAAAGAGGGTTGATTTTCAAAAATCTAATGATAAGAAAAGATACAAATCTAAAACTTGGAAATCTTTAAAAGATAGTTAATGTTACAACAGCCAAGAATATGGGCATTTAGTAAACAAGTGTCCTAAAAAGGACAAACTTGAAAAGAAAGGTATGTTGGCTACTTGGGATGAATCTTTTGGCACTAAAGCCTCTTTTGAATCAGAAGATTCTGAAACTGAGTCAGGAAATGAAGTCAAAGCCCTTATGACTTTAGCCAAGTTCACTTTTTCAGATCATGATGATTCAAGTAGGAAAGAAAATCTGAATAGTGATCATGAAAATGAAGATCTTCAAGATGCATACAATGCCTTATACAAGGAAAGTTATAAGATTGCAGTAAAACTAAAGCTTCAAAAAGAGAAGTTTTTAAAACTTAAAGAAAATTTTGATTCTCTTATTTTAGAAAAATCCCACATTTCAGATTGTTTTGAAAAATCAAAATGTGATTTAGATTTCAAACCCTCTTTTATTGAGAATCTTAAATCTGAAAATGAAAAAATTAAACTTGAAGTCTCTTCACTTTTGAGTTTAAAGTATACATAGAGGTATGCCTAAGGTGATCCAATGTTATAAAAGCTTTTGTCTGGATCAAGAAAATATGGTGACTAATCCGGTTTGGGCTACGATAAAAATGTTCCTCCTAAACAGAAGAATACTCCTCCTAAGTTTGTGAAAGGAGAGACTTCAAACTCAAAAGGGAATTGTTCAAATCAAAATTTTTCTAAAAAGACTAAAAATTTTTCAATCTTTTAAACCTAAAAGCTACCATATCAACTATAAAAATCAAAACCGAAACCCTTTAGTTGAAAAAATAGTTGATTTACTTAAGGAGCTCTTAAAATCTAACTCAAAAGGTCGATCTTACAACAACTACAATCATAAGAAGACCAACTATACTCTTAAACCCAAAACAATTATGAAATGGGTTCCTAAGGTTACTCGCTTGGTTGCCCACACGGCTTTCAAAGCTTCAAGCCATTCAAAGTGGTACTTAAATAGTGAATGCTCTAGGCACATGACTGGTGATAAAGGTCTGTTCACCACTCTTAAAGACATGACTGATAGATAAGTCACATTTGGTGATGGTAGCAACAACAGGATTATTAGTCAAGGTACAGTTCTGAAAGTGCACCTACTAGTGCCCTGGTTTGTCAATTACGGTGTAAGTTGAGTCAGTTGGATAACAGCGCCTAACAGGAAGATCAACTCAAGTGTCTACCTCAACTGGATGTGTGAAAGCTTGCCATAGGTAAATCATAGCCTCACATCCCATGTCCCAAAACACCAGGTGATTAAAACCCTTAAATCTAAGTAAAAAATCTTAGGGTTTTAGTGTAAGAAAAATTTTTACCAAACAGGAAAATCTTCAAGTTTTTCTTACCCTGTCGATTATATCGATTCCCCTTTCGATATGATCGACCTGCTCTGTCGATGTCCTCGGCATCTCAATCAATACAATCGAGTGAGGACAAAAAACGTCCAGCAATCAAACATTCATCTGGACAATTTATCGATATATCGACGGATCATTCGATATCATCGATATTCGAGTATCAATCCTATCGAAAGTGGATCGATAATATCGACAGGCAGTTTTTCGGTGCTCCTATTTTTCTAAAGAAAACTACTATGAGCTTCGATATATCAACGACTTTTCGATTCAATCTGAATGCAAATATCAATCATATTGGAAGTCAGTCGATCATATCGATAGTGGACGCATATTTTCTCCAACATAAATTTCAGGATGTTTTAATCGTTGATCAGGGTGTCAATCGAGAAATCAATATTCATATGTCGATCATATCGAGACCTGGTCGATTAGATCGAGACCGGACACAAACCGTCCAACAAGCTTCTAGGTAAATCTATGGGATTTATCGATCCCATAGATACGGACTCCAATATTATCGATAAACAAACTCTGACGACATCGACTGTTCCTCGATCATATCTCTAGAGCCTGAAATTCTTCAAGACTTATCTCTCTTATTTTCACCTGTCGATAGATCGATCCCGCCATCGATGGAATCGGAGTTTAAAATCTGATAACATTGATGTGTGTCTCGATTCCATCGACCAGCTGGCAAAAGGTTTCCAAAAGTGAAAATAACATTCAAGTTTGTATCATCGAGAGGTCAGTTGATACAATCGAGAGTATACGCTCGATCATATCAACTCTTACTCGATGATATCGAACTCTGTCATAAATGTGACCATTTTATATCCGTTGGAACCTTTTTCCTATATATAGAGATGTTAGTCTTTATTGCTGGTAGAGAAAGAAGAGAGTGCTTCTGAGTGTTTTAAACTTCATATCATTTACCTTAAGCCCTTTCTCTCAGGGAGTTCATTCTCCAATCCACCCTCATCATTGATATACAATAGAGTGGATTGGGGAATGAACGTCCACATTCAAGGATCCTCCAGCTAGTACCATAATGGAAAATCATTAAGCTGGGATGCCTTGAACGCATAGATGATTGGAACCACTCCATCTTCCTAATAGGAAAATCTTTATAGAGTGGAATTCCATCATAACCTTGACCCGACCTAAAGCCTATTATAGGTATATATTTTGTGTTGCGGATCAAGGGAGCTAAAGACCCTTCAACATAAAGGAGGAGATCTTCGACATTGCGTAAAAAGGGACTCATCAACTTATCTGTAAGTACTTAGAGTCTAAAGAACACTTGTGATCATTCATTTATAGGATTGGTTCTTAAGTGTTTCTCACCCTTTGAAGTCCTCAAAGGAGGCCTCCGACGGGAGTGTATGTGCAGGGTGTGTTGTGTGGACCCTTGCTCTGTGGAGAGCATAAACATCCGAGTGCATTGTGTAGACCCTTTCTCTGTGTGGGCATAAACATCTGTTTAGGAGTGCGCCAGCAAAACTCCAGGGTTAGAGGTGAACCGAGTAGAAACCTCCGTGTAAAGGTTGAAGGTGAACCTGATTTAAAACCTTAGGTTTGAGGTGAAACATGGGAAACCTCCTCAGTGAAATCCGTCACTCAAAGGTTGAGTGTGGAAGCCGGGAGTGGAGTAGACAAGTAGTCAAACTACTATAAAATGACTGTGTTTGAGATTGGAATTGTCTTTCATTTATGTGATTTCCTTATATGCCTTTATATCTGATCATCTGAAATCACATCTTATACACACACACAGTCATATCCATCCTAATCTTATCTATAAATTGTTTGTCTTTTAAATAGTTTGTGATTGGATCCTCTATCAGGCTTGGAAGCCAGTAGAGTTAATTTTGAGTAATCCCAATCTGTACTTTATGATAGGATTAGTGTGATAAGGATTTCTAATAATTCATAAAAAATTTAAAAAGTCCTATTCACCCCCCCTTTGGGATATATTGGCATATTCCTACTTCAACTCAAGCGATCTTCACCGCTATTTCAATTAGTATCAGAGCGGGTCTCTCTTTAAGGGCTTCACCGCCTAGAGAGTGGTCTTGACTGAAGTTGAAATATGGCCAAAGGAGAGGGCTCATCTGTCACTAGACCTCCAGTATTTGATGGTTCAAATTATGCTTACTGGAAGGCTATAATGCATTACTTCCTGAGATCTTTGGATCATGAAGTTTGGGATGTAGTTGAAAAAGGATATGTGGTACTATCTAAATAAATTATACTTGAAAATGAAACCACAATCACTAAACCCAAACCTAATGAAAAGTGGACGATGTTTGACAAAGAACAGCGAAATGCTGAAGCAAAAGCAATGAACGCCATCTACTGTGCCGTGTCCTAAGATATTTTTAATCAGATAAGTATATGCAGGACCTCTAAAGAAGCATGAGACTTATTGGAAACAACCCATGAAGCACAAGCACTGTGAAGAGATCTAAACTACAACTTTTAACTTCACAGTTCGAAAATCTCAGGATGGAAGAGCATAAGACATTTATGGAGTTTTTCACCAAATTAAATATCATTTGTAACTCCATGGCTGGATTGGGAGAGAAGGTTCTGACACTTAAAATATGTAGAAAAATCTTAAGATCCCTGCCAGAACAGTTCAATCCTAAGGTAACAACAATTGAGAAATGTAGGGATATTGATGAGATGAAAGTAGAAGAACTAGTAGGTTCCCTATAAACTTTTGAACTACACTTCACATAACCCCAAAAATCCAAAAATAATGTCCTAAAAACTTCTAAGAAAACAAAACATGAGGACAGTGAGAGTGAAAAAGAAGATGAAGATGAAGAAGTGGCTCTACTAGCACAAAGATTCAGAAGATTCTTTCAAAGGAATCGTGGCCATCCCTTAGAGGTAGAAAGGTAGATGACAAACCTCCTACATGAAAATTTGGGAAAAGAACCAAAGAACCACAATGTTATGCCTGTCATGAGTATGGACACCTATTTACTGAATGCTCAAACAGAAAAATCAAGGGCAAGGCAATGGTTGCCACATGGGATGATACGGAAGAGTCAAACTCAGAAAACAGTGACTCAGAGGGTGATGGAGATCAAAAATTCTTGAAAATACTTATGGTCTACATTACTTCAATCATTCCAACTGAATCTGAAAAGAACAACAAGCCACTGAATCATTTTCATCTGACAATGAGAAAATTGAAGAAGAAGAAGATAACGAGCAAAATGAATTATAAGACGCTTACAATCAACTTTATATTCATAGCGTTAATACTGTCAAAAGACTTGGAATAATTGAGAACAAAAAGGAATTGCTGCAACTAGATCTGGATAAAGCTTCAAATATTAATACTCATCTAATTACTGATTTGTAGCAATGTCACTCAAATAATGATAGACTTGTAAGAACTAACGTCTCTTTGAAATCTGAGACAGAAAAATTAAAGAAACAAGTCAAAGCTCTAAATGAGGAACACTTGATCCTTCAAAAAAAAAACTATACGCTTCAAAATGATTTAGAAGAATCTAAAAAAATTACTAAAATAAACTGTAAATTTTTCCAAAGTGGTGAGAAATTAGAAAAATGTTAGGAATGGGAAAATATGGAGAGGACAAAAAGGGATTAGGTTATGGAAAGGCTAGAACAAAAACTAAATTTAATGCACAACCATTTGGAAAATTTGTTGCATCCAGTAGTAACACCAAACCTATCCCAGCTCATTATAAAAATAAGGAGTAAGTTTATAAGCTAAACAAAAGAAGTATACAATCATTACCACTTGAGATAGTTGACAGGATGAAGGAGCAGTTAAGTCATGTGGACAAATCAGATAAGAAGAACAAATCTACCACAAGTAAAACTCTTGTCACAAAGTGGGTGATTAAGGAAAAGACAAATTGCCTTGTTACTCATTCAGATCATTTATCAGGCAATGTAGCTAAATGGTACCTGGACAGTGGTTGCTCAAGACATGTCACGGGTGACAAGTCTCTCCTTTCAAACTATAAGGATCTTCATAAAGGGGTAGTCACCTACGGAGATGGAACCACTGCTGAAGTAATTGGACAGGGAATCATAGAAGCAATTAATTTTTTTAAGAATGAGAATGCTTTTTGCATAAAAGGCTTGGCACATAACCTACTAAGCATCTTTCAAATATGTGATAATGGGCATGTAGTCAATTTCAACAAAGAAGAATGCGAGATCCTAGATCGATCTGGAAAATCAATTATGAAGGGTCTTCGCACAAACAACCACTGCTACATCATTATAGGAAAGGAAATGAGTGATATTGAAAAACACAGAGTGAAGAAACTGGTCAAGGTTATGCATCAAAATCTGGATACTTGCTGAAATGATGCAATTTTTCTGAAGAAACAATCTGAGGTCTCTCACCTCATTTTTTTTGTACATTAACAATCAAATGTTTATACCCTTGAAGTACAGAAGCTATACAAAATTTTTCTGATAATTCTTGCTAAGAACTTTAGTAGATATACTATTCTGTACATGAATGATCATCAGACTATAGAAAAACTTGGAAAGATCCACTTTCGATATGAGCGTCGATTCGTCACTTGCGAATGTTAATCACATCGACTGATAATCAATAAAATCAATGATTCTCCGGGTAGTTGAAATGTCGGGACAGTTGTTCTTCCCTAGAACTTGAAATTAAAAATCAAAATTTGGAATCTAGGAACATGATCAAAGGGATAAATTGTTGTTGCTTGGTAAGAATCAAAAGACCAAAAAGGAGAGCCGCATCTGATGCTCTCTGACCTGAATATTTCATCTCTCTAAGATGGGCAAAAATAAAGGATTGGTTTATCCACAGCATGCATCAACTGGAAAGAAGAAAGGTAAGCAGGATGCAACTACCTCTTTTCCTCTATTCAACTTAAACCCTGTGGCAGAACGAATGGTTCACAAAAAGAGCATTGAACCCTTTAAGATCATCGATCTCTTGAAACAAATTGGGTGGGAAAATGTTGTGAACCTTAGAGGAAATTTTCAACATAATCTGGTACATCAGTTTCTAAGTTTGGTCTACAATGTTGAAAAAGATCCCCCAGTTATCTTGGTCTCGGTCATAAATTGGGTTGAATACATCACACCAAACTGGGTAAGTAGGATGCTTAACTTGAAAATGACTGAAATACCTATATCAAATCGAAATATGAATGGTCTAGGTGTGTGGGGGGAAGTTACTCGTGCATTGTGTAATGGTGCCACCATTCCTAAGAATGCCAAAAATGTTCTTCATGTCAAGTATCTTGATCCTACTTATAAAATTCTCCACAACATTTTTAGCTCGAACGTCTATCCCTGTGAAGTCTCTAGCAACTAGCTCTCGCCATACATCCTCAATATTTTGTACGACATTCATCTGAGAATTCCAATATGCCTACCCACTCTAATCGTACAGCAGCTGATCCATGTATTTACAGAAGCATCCATCACTACACCACCATTTTCATGTCTTCTATCTAGGTTTTCACGTCAATTCGGACTGCCATCGACTAATGATCTCCCTCATTCATGTGCATGGTTTAACTTTGAAGACATACATAGAAAAAACATCTTTGAAAATGTGTTTTGGGGTGGAAGAACCGGTTCAATTCCTGGCAGTAGCAGCCTGATTCAAAATTCTGACTCTGTTGAGGTCATTCCAAACACCTCTGTACGAGACAGTATACAAGATCTTCTGGACGAACAGACTCACATTATGAAGCTACCAGATGATTATGAAACCCACCTTTCTAAAGTTCGACAACGACTGATGGTCCTGCAACGCGCAATAAAACGCATTATGGAACGGATACCTGCCCCATAAGCTTACCTAGAATAAACATCCATCACAACCCTGAAGTCCTCTTGAAATGCTCCAGGTCTAAATATCTTTTTGGATGGCTGTGGTCATATTTATGGGTGTGATAGATTACAAACTTGGTAAGGTTAGGTTGCCGATGTGAAGAATTTCTTTTTGATCAACCTATTTTCCTTACAAACTGTTGATGTGCATGTGATGTTCCCTGTTTACTGTGATTATCCATCTCTGTTTACTTGTTTTGGGTGTCCTTACATGGAGCTGACATTTCTGTTTGATGATTCTGATACTACTGTCTGGGGCAGTGTATGTATGTATATATATATATATATATATATATATATATATATATATATATATATATATATATATATATATATATATATATATATATATATATATATTCTTTTGGGATAGATGTTTCTGGATAATGAAACTTTTTGTTGATATGGCTGAATCAATTCTTATTTTATTGCCATTCCTGTTGTCTATACAATGACTAATCTGACATTTACCTTCAGTCAATATCACTTGCTATATCTTTGTCAATGACTGATAAAAAGGGGGAGAGAAATTACAAACACCCCTGTGAAAAATTGGATATTTGTGCTCTTATATGTTGCAGGTGTTAGGGGGAGCAGCCGCAACAAGAAAGGGGGAGTTTTTGAAGTAAGGGGGAGAAATTACTAGTTAAGGACATGGGTGATTAGAATTTATAAAATTGTATTAATGCATGTACACATAGTTTAAGATGTATCTGTCTAGATATTTTTCTAGGGTGTTTTAGGTATTTTGTCACGTAATTGACAAAGGGGGAGATTGAAAGTGCACCTACTAGTGCCCTGGTTTGTCAATTACGGTGTAAGTTGAGTCAGTTGGACAACGGTGCCTAACAGGAAGATCAACTCAAGTGTCTGCCTCAACTAGATGTGTGAAAGCTCGCCATAGGTAAATCATAGCCTCACATCCCATGTCCCAAAACACCAGGTGATTAAAACCCTTAAATTTAAGTAAAACATCTTAGGGTTTTAGTGTAAGAAAACTTTTTACTAAATAGAAAAATATTTAAGTTTTTCTTACCCTATCGATTATATCGATTCCCCTTTCAATATGATCAACCTGCTCTGTCGATGTCCTCAACATCTCAATCGAAACAATCGAGTGAGGACAAAAAGCATCCAGCAATCAAACATTCATCTGGACGATTTATCGATATATCGACGGATCAGTCGATATCATCGATATTCGAATATCGATCCTATCGAAAGTGGATTGATAATATCGATAAGAAGTTTTTCAGCGCCCCTATTTTTCTAAAGAAAACTACTATGAGCTTCGATATATCAATGACTTTTCCATTCAATCTGAATGCAAATATCGATCATATCGGAAATCAGTTGATCATATCGATAGTGGGCGCATGTTTCCTCAAGCATAAATTTTAGGATGTTTTAATCGTTGATCGGGGTGCCAGTCGAGAAATCGATATTCATATGTCGATCATATCGAGACCTAGTCGATTGGATCAAGACCGGACACAAACCGTCCAGCAAAATTATAGGTAAATCTATATGATTTATCGATCCCATTGATACGGACTCTGATATTATCGATATACAAATTTTGATGACATCGACTATTCCCCGATCATATCTCTAGAACCTAAAATTCTTCAAGGCTTGTCTCTCTTGTTTTCACCTGTTGATAGATCGATCCCGCCATCGATGGAATTGGAGTTCGAAATTCGATAACATCGATGTGTGTCTCGATCCCATCGACCAGCTGGCAAAAGGTTTCCAAAAGTGAAAATGACATTCGAGTTTGTATTATCGAGAGGTCAATCGATACAATCGAGAGTATACGCTCGATCATATCGACTCTTGCTCGATGATATCAAACTCTGTCATAAATGTGACCGTTTTATATCCGTTGGAACCTTTTGCCTATATATAGAGAGATGTTAGCCTTTATTGTTGGTAGAGAAAGAAGAGAGTGCTTCTAAGTGTTTTAAACTTCATATCATTTACCTTAAGCCCTTTCTCTTGGGGAGTTCATCCTCCAATCCACCCTCATCATTGATATACAATAGAGTGGATTGGGTAATGAACTTCCGCATTCAAGGATCCTCCACCTACTACCTTAATGGTAAATCATTAAGCTGGGATGCCTTGAATGCATAGATGATTGGAACCACTCTATCTTCCTAATAGAAAAATCTTTAGAGAGTGGAATTCCATCATAACCTTGACCCGACCTAAAGCCTAGTATAGGTATATCTTTTGTGTTGCGGATCAAGGGAGCTGAAGATCCTTCAACATCAAGGAGGAGATCTTCGACATTGCGCAAAAAGGGACTCATCAACTTATTTGTAAGTACTTAGAGTCCAGAGGACACTTGTGATCATTCCTTTCTAGGATTGGGTCTTAAGTGTTGCTCACCCTTTGAAGCCCTCAAAGGAGGCCTCTGATGGGAGTGTACGTGCATATTCCTACTTCAACTCAAGCGGTCTTCACTGCTATTTCAAGTTCAACTTTCTAACCTCTCTTTATTTGAGAATGTCTTATATGTAGAAGGTTTAAAACACAATTTGTTGAGCATTTCTCAAATTTGTGATAAAAATCATAG
Organism: Magnolia kwangsiensis; assembly: GCA_037074715.1. Taxonomy (NCBI): domain Eukaryota; kingdom Viridiplantae; phylum Streptophyta; class Magnoliopsida; order Magnoliales; family Magnoliaceae; genus Magnolia; species Magnolia kwangsiensis. Next base: position 60,686,458 of record CM073579.1, read on the forward strand.
CATAAAATTTTCTAACCTAGGGTGTGAAATTTTAAATAAAAATGGGTCAGTAATATTAATTGGTCGTAGAACTTCTAAAAACTGTTACATTGTAAGTGATTCTAGCTCATCTAATCAATCATGTTACATGGTCCATACTGATGAAACTATGTTATGGCATAAACGCCTTGGACATGTACACTACCGCAATTTATATAGATTAAGCAAAAGAGAACTGATAAAAGATCTACCTAAATTATAGAAAGTAGACAAAATTTGTGGCAAATGCCAGATTGGTAAGCAAACTAGGAGCTCTTACAAAAAGGTGACTCCAATGCCTCATCAAAACCACTCGAACTCCTCCATATGGATCTTGATGGACCAACTGGGACGGAGAGTCGAGGTGGCAAAAAATACATACTAGTAATCGTGGATGATTTTACTAGATTCACTTAGGTAGCCTTCTTAAGGGATAAATCAGAAACCCTTGATGAAGTAAAAAGGATTATTAAATAGATCCAAACTGAAAAAGGTTATCAAGTTAGTAAGATCTATAGTGATCATGGATCAGAATTTGAGAATAGCAGTTTTGAGAAATTCTGTTGCGATCAGGGAATACTACATGAATTTTCTACACCTAAAACACCACAACAAAATGGAATTGTTGAAAGAAAAAATAGAGTGCTTTAAGAAATGGTAAGTGTATTGTTGAATAGTATGAAGCTCCCTAAAAATCTATGGGCTGAAGCTATAAATACTGCCTGCTATATAATCAACTGGGTTTATACAAGTAATTCAAACAATAAAATGTCTTATGAAATGTGGTTTAATAAGAAGTCTTCTGTCAAATACTTTCGAGTTTTTGACAACAAGTGTTATATTTTACGTGACCGTGAAAATCTGGATAAGTTTGACACCAAAAGTGATGAAGGGATCTTTTCAGGATATGCCTTGAATAGTCGAGCATATCGAGTGTTGAATAAGAGAACCAATGTAATTCAAGAGTCCATCAATGTGGTCATTAACGATCACTTGAATACACCTGCCTCAAGTTTAGATAATGATGAAGTTCTCTTAATTGACAAACCAGATACTTCATCAAGTTAAAATAACTCTGAACTGAGGACTATCAAAGACCATCCAACCACTTAGATTCTTAAAAACCCTCTCACTAGTGTGTGCACTCGTAGACAACTAGAAGATATATGTAATTACGTGTGCTTTACAACTCAGATCGAACCGGCAAATGTAAAGGAAGCTCTTACTGACGAAAACTGGATAGTTGCGATGTAAGATAAGCTTAATCAATTTATTAGAAATGATGTTTAGTATCTTGTTCCTAAACCTAAAGATAAACATATTATCGGAACTAAGTGAATTTTTAAAAATAAGTCTGATGAACTTGGTAATATAATTTGAAACAAGGCTAGACTGGTTGTACAAAGGTACACTCAAATTGAAGGCATCAATTATGATGAAACCTTTGCCTCAGTAGCTCGTCTTGAATTTATCAGACTATTTATATCCATTGCGTACTTTGGAAAATTCAAAATCTATCAAATGGATGTAAAGAGTGCTTTCTTAAATGGTGATCTACATGAAGAAGTATATATTGAACAACCAACGGATTTTAAAGATCCTTAGAACGTTGATCATGTCTATCGCTTAAAAAAGGCTCTCTACGGTTTGAAACAAGCTCCCAGGGCATGGTATGAAAAATTGACTAAGTTTCTACTAAGTCATAATTTTCTAATGGAAAGTGTTGATAAGACACTTTTTGTTAAGAAACATAACAATCATATCTTAATGGTGCAGATCTATGTTGATGATATTATTTATAGATCTACTTGCACTAACATGACTGTTAATTTTTCAGATCTTATGAAATCTAAATTCGAAATGAGCATGGTTGGAGAATTGAATTATTTTTTAGGGTTGCAAGTAAAACAACAACCTGATGGTATTTTTATTTCTCAAACCAAATATGTTTTGAACTTAATTAAAAATTTTAGATTTGAAAATGAAAAAAAATTTGATACTCCTATGAGTACAACATTAAGACTCTTAAAAGACTCTACAAGTAAAAGTGTGGATCCTAAATTATATCATAGTATGATTGGCAGTTTACTTTATGTAACTACAAGTAAACTTGATATTACTTTTAGCATTGGAATTTGTGCTAGATATCAATCTGACCCTAAAGAGTCACATTTAACTATTGTTAAGCCGATTATGTGATATATCACAAGTTCAGCTAATTTGGGTCATTGGTATCCACATGAAACTAGTGTTCAATTGGTTGGTTATATAGATGCTGATTGGGCTGGTAATATCGATGATTGAAAATCAACCAATGGTGGTTGTTTCAATATTAGAAACTATTTAGTATCTTAGTTTAGAAAGAAACAAAGTTTCATATCGCTCTCAACTGCTGAAGCTAAATACATCGTAGCTATAAATGAATGTACTCAGCTTGTATGAATGAATAGAATGTTACGTGATTACAGAATTGCATAGGATTAAATGGTTTTATATTATGATAATTCCAGTGCAATTAATATATCTAAAAATTCAAACCAACATTCATGAACCAAGCACATTGACGTTAGATATCTCTATATTCGTGAATTAGTGGAAGAAAGGACAATTTCATTGGAATACATTTCGACCGAGACTCAACTTGCCGACATTTTCATGAAACCGCTTGACAAAAGCAGGTTAAATAAATTAAAATTTGATCTTGGAATGTTCAATTTAAATTGATTATTCATGCATTTCTGTATTATAGTTTATATATTTGTTAATTTATTTGTTTAAATTTTGAATTTATGAGAAAAATGAATGTTTTTGTCTATACACGACCAGTCGAGGACGTACTCGACTAGTCGTGGCACGACCGGTCGAGGACGTCCCATGACTAGTCGTGTAGCGCGCTGGTGCTTTTAATTTGGAGAAAAACTCATTTTTCCCTCATTTGCTCTTCTTCTCCAATGAGCCTACGCCCGACCAATCGTACCCACCTTCCTAGAACTTCAAGGTTAGTGCATCATTTGTGTTTTTCTTATAGATTTAAGTCAATATCACTTCATTTTCACTCTTGGAGTAATTTATTTTGTGTTTCCTTGAGTTTTGGGGGTTTTCTTTTGAAAAATCTGATCTAGCAAAACCCCACTCTACATGCTTTGTAATCACTTGATTTTTTATATTCTTAATTACAAATAGATGCTAGAGGTAGGAAGAAAACTTCTCGTGGTGCAACGTCTTCTAGATTGACACCTATCACACGGCGCCACCTTCGGTCACCTGAAGATGATCCTCCCTATGTATGGGATTTGTGGTTGCGTAATGTAATAGTTGAGTGACCTATAGATGTTACAAGTATTGCTCCTTTTGATCTCTTTCCACTTCTCCAATCTGTAGGATGGGATAACATCTACACTGGGGTGGGCTGACATATCGGTCTATTGCGCAGTCTAAGTTCACATGCATTTCTGATTTCTCTACAGAAAATTTAACTTTTAAAATTGCTACTACAGAAGGCCTATTTGAAGTTGATCGTCATCTAATATTTGACCTTATGGACATACCTGTTAGTGACGAAGGTATTCATATTAGTTCTCTAGTTGAGAAACCTTCTAAATCAGAAAAATGGATGCTTACTAGAGCATTATGCAACATGGATGTGCAATGGAGTCAAAATGAGAATGCGCTTTCTTCCAAATACTTGTTATCCAGATATAGAGTCCTTCACAGGATTTTTATTTCAAATGTCTATCCTTGATCTGGTAACAAACCAAACTCACTTCTTTCATGGTTAGGATTTTGTATTTCATCATTTTCGAAACTAACGTGTGTCTTCCTTCTTTAATTTGTCACTCCATCATTCAATTTCATCTCCATCCTGGCCACAGCGATATTCCTTTTGAATACGTTATAACTGTGTTAGTCCCTCATATGTAGTAACTATGCCTGTTAGAGAGGCACCCATTCATCACCTTATCTTTAACAATAAAAATATAAACAAGATGAAGTTGCAATTGGCTGAGGGCCAAGTAAACGAGGGTGGTGGTGGAGCTAAAGCAGTGAATGAAGAAGAAGGTGGTTCACCTGATGATGTTAACATGAATGATATATTTGATGAACTTGAATCAGATTCTGAGGCTGACTCTGACTATCAGCCTTCTGATTTTACTGAGAGGTTGCATTCTCTTAAGGAACAGGTTGCTCAAATATATGTAACTCAGGATTCTCAATTTGCTTATATGTGCAAATATACAAGTCGCATTAATGAGGGTTTACACCAAATTGATCCATCTATTCCTGTTCCCTCTTCTTAATCTAATTAAGTGTTTTCTTTTCATATGGCCTGTAATAACTCTTAAGATACTTTGTTTTCTTTCAGTTTGTATGACTGACTATGGATGTCTTTGGTTCATGTTGGTTACTTATTTATGCACATTATTTGCTTATATCTTGACTTGTTTGCTCCCTTATTCCTCTTTTGTATATTTTTCCATATCTTGATTTCTTCCTTTGTCATATTGTGACAAAAGGGGGAGAGAAGTTTGGCATGCCTAATATATGTAGATATGTGATATGTAGTTTTTTTTCTTTTCCTTTTGAAAGGGGGAGTTAAGTAAGGGGGAGTAGTATTGATGCAAGTTTTTGATAACTGGTGCATGATTCTTTAACCAGGTTGTAACTAGTTTATTTTTGGTGCATGATTCTTTGTGTGTATATTGGTTATATTCTGTGGAGTGTGTTTTGTCACAAATTTGATAAAGGGAGAGATTGTAAAGGCAATGGTCTCTTGCTCCTTTGATTGTCAAATTTTGTAGTGCCAAAACCACTATCTGTGTCTTGTGTAGCACATTGAATTGTTCAAGATAATGCATCTCAAGTTTAAGGACAATGCTTCAAGACAAGAATAAGATCTACATCAAAGAATTACAAGATCAAGTACATTGTTCTACTCCTTTTAAGCTTCAAAGCTCAATGTCTTAAAGCAACATCGAAAGACAAGTGAACTGTTCATACTCAAGAGTCAAGATAAAGTACAGCTCAAGTACTACAAAATCAAGCTTCAAAAGATCACAAGTCCAAGCTTCATTATGTGTCATAAGACCAAGCTTCATGAACTTCGAAGGTGAGACTTCTATCCTTATAAATAGAGCACGATTTTCAGAGTTTCATATCTAATTTAAGTAAAATCAAGATATAACTCTGAGAGATAGGTTAGTAATTTATTTAAGCTATATTGTGCTCATTTAATATTCTCTTTTTGTAGCTTTTTTTGCATTTAATTTTGAATTTCCTTATTCCAATTATATTTGAAAGAGGAATTGAGGTATTCCCATTTCTTGGAATCAAAATCAAATCAAGCTAGCCCTAGGTACTTTAACTCTAAAATCAATTTAGAACCTAGAACCATTTCATATGTGAGTATTGGACATTGAACTTCTACTCGGACTTGGTTCTTCTGGGCTACAACAAAAGGAGAAATCCAGGTACTTTACATTTTGTGTAAATCTTCTATTTTGGTTTCTTTTGAGATTAAGCAAGAAAAATCTCATTGTTTTAGTTATCCGAGGAGATTCAGAAAACTCAGAGTGTGGGATTTTTGAATTGTGTAAGCCCGCATGAAAGATACAATTGTGAGGGTATTATGTGAACCTAGAAAAACCTATTTTCATAGTGAATGCTAATATCCACTGTGTGAGGATATTAGAGGTGGACTAGTTGTGTGGCTGTTGTTTAGCAATTGGTGTACACACAGGCGAACCACTATAATTCTTTGTGTTTGGATGTGTGGTTTATTTTCTATATCTTTCATCATTCAAGCTTGTGGAATGTATTTGTGGATGTGCATGTTGTAATCTTTTACATTTCAAGCTTTGTGGGAAATGTTGTAATAACTTAAATTTCATTTCTATGTTATTTATTTATTTATTTATTCCTTTGTATCAAGTTTGAGTTTTTGATACAAATACCTTTCTAGAAATCAGGTTGTCCTACCATAAACCATGGTTTTTGGTGTAAGGTTGTCCTTAGAATAGCATTTGTATCAATCTCTCAATTCTCATAGATTTGAGGTTGCTTTACATTTTAGTATTGTGGATTGTTTATAGTGTTATCTTACCTTTAATTGTTTAAATTCCGCTGTTATCTTTTCAATTTGGCATAGTCCTATTCACCCCCCCTCTAGGACATATAGCTTGGCCTTTTCAATTGGGGATTGAACTTCTGCATTCAAGGATCCTCCAGCTACCACCTTAATGGAAAATCATTAGGCTGGGATGCCTTGAATGCATAGATGATTGAAATCGCTCTATCTCCCTTATAGGAAAATATTTGAGAGTAGGATTCCATTATTACCTTGACCCAACCCATCACCATGTATTGGTACATCTTCTGAGTTGTGCTTCAAGGAAGTAGAAGACTCTTCGTCATCAAAGGAGGAGTTCTTCGACAATGCGCTAAACAGGGCTCATCTACTTATCTGTAAGTCATTAGAGTCCAGAGGACCCTTGTGATCATTCCTTTGTGGGATTAGGTCTAAGGTGTTTCTAACCCCTTGCAAGCCCTCATAGGAGGCCTCCGGCGTGAGTGTACGTGGTGGGTGCTTTGTATTGACCCTTGCTCTATGGAGATCATAAACTATTAGGTCCTTGTAGTAGGTTCTTGGCTAGTGTGCCTAAAAGTGGGTGCTTTATGTTGACCCTTTCTCGTGGGAGCATAAACATGTGAGGTTCCTTGAGTGGATCCTTTGCCAGTGTGTCTAAAATTGGGTGTTATGTGTTGACCCTTGCTCGTGGGAGCATAAACTATCAGCCTAGGTGTAGGTTGTACTGGTTAGAGGTGAACCTGATTTAAAACCTCTGGTTTGAGGTGAACCTATTGTGAAAACTATTTAGTGAAATCTGGTACACTCAAGGGTTGAGTGCATTTGCTAGGAGTAGAGTAGACAAATAGTTAAACCACTATAAAAATGACTGTGTTTGTGATTGCTATTGTCTTTCATTCCTTATGTGATTATATGCTTTCATATTTGATTATCTGAGATCACATTTCATACACATAGTCACATCCATCATAATCTCTTATTAACATCTTGTTTATCTTTTTAGTTGTATGATTGGATCCTCTATCATGCTTGAAAGCCAATAGAGTTACTCTTAAGTAATCGTAATGAATATTTTCTGTTATGATTAGAGTGATAGGATTTTAATTTGTTATAAAATATTAAAAAGTCCTATTCACCCCCCTCTAGGACATATTGGCATATTCTTACTTCAACTAAAATGGTCATTATCGCAATTTCAATTGGTATCAAAGTGGATCTCTCTTAAAGGGCTTCACCGCCTAGAGAGTGATCTTGACTAAAGTTGGTAATATAGCCAAAGGAGAGAGCTCATCGGTCACTAGACCTCTAATATTTGATGGATCAAATTATGCATACTGGAAGGCTAGAATGCACTACTTTCCAAGGTCTTTGGATCATGATGCTTGGGACATTGTTGAAAGAGGATATGTGCCACCTACTGAACAAGTAGTGGTTGAAAATGACATAGCTATCATCAAACCAAAATTTAAAGAAATTTGGACAGCATTCAACAAAGAAAAACAAACATCTGAATCTAAAGCTATGAATGATATCTACTGTGTTATGTCCCAAGATATTTTCAATCAAATTAGTATGTGTGGGACAGCCAAAGAAGCATGGGATTTGTTGGAAATAGCCCATGAAGGAAAAAGCACGGTGAAGAGATCTAAACTACAACTCCTAACATCACAGTTCAAAAGTCTCAGAATGGAAGAGCATGAGACCTTCATGGAGTTCTTCACAAAACTGAATATAATTTGCAACTCCATGGGTGGATTAGGTGAGAAAGTTTTGGTCCCAAAAATTTATAGGAAAATACTAAGACGATTATCGAAACAGTTCAATCCTAAAGTAACAACCATTAAAGAATGTAGGAACATAGATGAAATGAAAGTAGAAGAACTAGTAGGTTCCCTACAAACATTTGAACTACACTTCAAACAAACTTCTAAATTCAAAACTAATGTCCTAAAAACTTCAAAGAATACAACAAATGAGGACATTGAAAGTGAAAGAGAAAACGAAGATGAAGAAGTGGCTTTGTTGGCACAACGGTTCAGAAAAATTATGGTCGTCTATTTAAAGGAAGTAAGGTGGACAACAAACATTCTACAGGTAAATTTAGTAAAAAGACTAAAGATCCACAATGTTATGCCTGTCAGAAGTTTGGACACCTGTCTACTGAATGCCCAAATAAAAAAACTAAGGGTAAGGCAATGGCTACCACATGGGATGATACAGAACAGTCAGACTAAAAATCTAGTGACTTCGAGAGTGATGGAGATCAGAAATCATTAAAATTTCTTATGGTCACTACTATTCTAATCATTCCCATCGAAACTAAGAACGATGAAGAGCTACAAGCCAGTGAATCATTTTCATCTGATGATGAGGAAATAGAGAAGGAAGAAGAGGAACAGGATAAACTGCAAGATGCTTACAATGAACTCTACATCCATATCATCAATATTGTTAGAAGACTTGGAATATCTGAAAATAAAAAGGAATTGCTGCAAAAATATTTGGATAAAACTTTGGAAATAAATACACATCTAATTAATGATCTACAGCAACATCATTCTGATAATGATATATTAGAAAGAATCAACACCTTCCTTAAATTTGAGACTGAAAAACAAAACAAATAGGTTGAGCAATTAAAAGACAAAAATATGCTTCTTCAAAACGAAAATCATACACTCCTGTTTGATTTAGAAGAATTCAAAAAAATCACTAAGCTAAACTATAAGTTTTCTTAGAGTGGTGAGAAATTAGAGAAGCTCTTAGGTATAGGAAGACCCGGTAAGGACAAGAGTGGCTTAGGATATGAAAAATCTAAAATAAAAACTGGAAAAGCAGCACAAATGACTGAAAATTCTATCGCTTTAGGAAGTAACAGAAGAACTACTCTAGTTTGTCATTTATGTGGTGATATGGGTCATTATAAGGTTGAATGCTTATCACCTAGGAGGACACAACATAATTCTGGACAAAAACCTATGAATATGAGAAATACACATTCATTACCATCTAGAATGAATGGCAGAATGAAGGAAGTACTGAATCAAGTGGCTGAATCTACCACAGTAAAAAATCCTATCATAAAATGGGTTCCAAAAGAAAAGAAGAATCGCCTTATTACTCATTCAAATCATATACCAAGCAATGAAACTAAGTGATACCTAGATAACGGATGCTCAAGACATATCATAGGTGACAAATCTCTCCTAAAAAATTATTCAGATCTTAATAAAGGGATAGTCACCTATGGAGACGGAAGCACCACTAAGGTAATTGGACAAGGAAGTATTAAAGGAATAAATTTTCTCAAAAATGAGAATGCATTTTTCATAAAAGGATTAACACATAATCTTTTAAGCATTTCTCAAATATGTGACAATGAGCATGTGGTTAAGTTCAACAAAGAAAAATGCGAGATCCTAGACCTTTTAGGTAAATCAGTGATGAAGGTTTCTTGCACAAATAACCACTTCTATGTCATTAAAGGTAAAGGAAAGGCTAACCCCCATGCCTAGAAACATTGGGCATAAAAAAACAAGTCTAGGTCATGCCTATAGATCTGGAGAGTTGCTAAAAAGGTGCATTTTAGCTGAACTTTTAATGATATATCTGAGGTCTCTCACCTCAATCCTTTTTGTATATAAACATTCTAATGTTTATAATTTTGGTTTGTACAATGCATGTACAAAATTTTTCCATGTATACTGTTTGTCTCATAAATATACTAAATTATACATGAAAGAATGCTGAAAATTGAGAACATTCACCTTTGATATGTATGTTGATACATCATGTGAATGTTTCGATTATATTGACCAAGAATCGATACCATCGACGACCTCTCGGGTAGCTGAAACGTTGGGTCAGTTGGTCTTACCTCTAATTCTTCATTAAAAATATCAAATAGGGTATATCGATATCATTGAACCTATGGTCGATGATATCGAAGGTTACTGCCAAATTAAAATCGAAAGAATGGAAAAAGAGACTCACTTATTGATCATTGTCTAGCAGTGCATCTCTCAGAATAGTTTTTTTTATTTTTTATGGATTTTTTCATCTCTAGCAGAAATGTCAAATGACAAAGGACTGGTTCTTCCACAACATTCCTCAACTAAGAGCAAGAAAGGTAAGAAGAATGCAACTGTCTCATCTCCATTTTTCAACTTAAACCTTGTGGTAGAACAAATAGTTCATAGGAAGTGCATTGAACCCTTTGAGATCATCAATCTCTTAGAACTGATTGGGTGGGGCAATATCATGAAATTTTGTAAAGGATTTCAGCATAATCTTGTACATCATTTTCTGAACTTTATTTACAATGTTGAAAATAATCCTCTAATCATTTCAGTCGCTGTCATAAACCAGATCGAGCACATCACCCCTAGACTGGTAAGTCGTCTCGTTGGTGTAGAAGTCACTAGGATACCTGTATCAAAATGAAATATGAATGGTCTTGGTTTATGGGGAGAAGTTACTCGAGCGCTATGTAACAGTGCTACAATACCCAGAAATGAAAAGAATGTTCTTCATGTTAAACATCTCAATCCTACATATAAAATTCTCCACAACATTTTTGGCGGAAATGTCTATCCCTATGAAGTCTCTGGCAACAAGCTTTCTCCATAGATTCTCAATATTCTATATGATGTTCATCTAGGTATTCATGTGTGCCTACCCACTCTCATTCTACAACAATTAATTCGTGTGTCTACAAACGAATCCACCACTGCACTTCCATTCCTATGTCTTATGTCCAAGTTGTTATGATAATTTGGGCTACCTCCTACTAATGATCTCCCGCACTCATGTACTTGGTTCAACTATGAAGACATCTGCAATCTGAATATCATTGACAACGTGTTTCGTGGGGACAAAACCGATCCAACCTCAGGCAAGGGCAATCCTATGCACAGCCCCAACTCCGTTAATATTATTCAGGTTGTCATAGTGCGAGACATTGTACAAACCTTCTAGATGGATAATCTCACATGATGAAATGGCTCGATGACTGTAAAGTTTATCTTTCAGAGATCAGACACATGCTAATGACTCTGCAACATGCTATAAACAAATTCTGGATTCCTTACTAGCGTAATAAAGGCTTTTGTTGTCTATAGTTCAGCCTTCCTCTTCATCACATACCTGGAGTCTCCCTGGAACGCTTAGAGCATTAATGTCTTTTTGAATGCCTACGCTCACATGTGCATGTGTGTGATGAATTACTAACGTGCATAGTATATCAAGTTTTTCTTTCTTATTCTGAGTAAGGACCATACTCTCTTTTTGGGGAGCCAATGGAAGGGTTTTGTTTTGTTTTGGTGGTTAGGATGACTGTGATACAATACTACTGTCATTCTTGGGCAGTATATGTATATTTTGATACTTTTGGTTATGACAATTTCTATATCATCTATCTTTACTGCCATGAGAATTTGTTCAGCTTCGAATGCTTCATCATCTCCTATTTTATCTGGTTTCTATCTACTTTGATGCATGTGATGCTTGATCTATATATTATCTGCATATCTAACTGTTGTCTCCATGATCTGCTATCCATACATGGTTGTTGAAATACGATGTTTGTTTTACACCAATGTATCTTATGCATGTGCCCTTTGAATGATGTTTCCCTCAAATACTTCAACTACAGTCAATACCAATTGTTATATTTACCTTTGCCAATGGCTGACAAAAAGGGGGAGAACAAATCCACACCCCGATAAAATAAATTGTGTGTATCTGCTTATGAATGGTGCCACAGGTGTTAGGGGGAGCAACTATAAGGAGAAAGGGGGAGTTTGCAGTTAGGGGGAGCAGCTTCTGAATGTTTGTGTATATGAACTAGATAGCAATGTACAATTGTATAAAGTTCATGTACACACAATTTAGGGTGTCAATATAGTAGTCGTTCTATGGTGTTTTGGTATTTTGTCACATAATTGACAAAGGGGGAGATTGAAAGTGCCCTGGTTTGTTAATTAGCGTGATTGTTGAGTTAGTTAGACAGTGAAGCTCCATAAGAAGATCAATCAATCGTCTGCCTCAACTGGATGTAGGCCCAAATTCGCCACAAGTAAATATTAGCCTCACATCCCATTCACGAAATAACAGGTATTTAAAACCCTTAAAATTAATTAGAATATCATAGGATTTTTGGCTTAGAAAACTTTTTGTCAAACTTCAGAAAAATCTCTAAGTTTTTTACCTTTGTTGATTTATCGACAGACTGATCAATGGAATCGAAAAGTACTGTCGATGTCCCCGAAGCTCACTCGATATTATCGAAATGAGGACATAAGATGTCTAGTAACCGCATATAACTTTGGACATAATTATCGATGTATCAATAGCCATATCAATATCATCGAAATTTAAATTTTGAGTCTATCAAAGTTGACTCGATAAAATTGACATCATATATGTTGTGTCCAAAGCTCTGCTAAGGCAAATCATGAGATCTTCAATATATTGAAGTACTCCTTGATATCTTCAGAATTCAAACTTTGATGATATCAGAAGCCCTTTGATATTATCGGATTGGACACTGTTTTCCAACAATATTTTAAGGTTTTTTTTATCTTAGATTGAGGGTCACTCGATAGAATTGATATTCAAATATCGATGATATTGAGTCTGGGTCGATTGCATCGAGAATGGACATAAACTGTTCAACAATCTTAACTAGAAAATCCTTTGGATTTATCGATGCATCGACATAACTATTGATATCATCAGCATTCAAATTTCGATGATATCGAGTGTGCCTTGATCATTCTTTTAACCTGAAATATTTCAAAGGAAAGTCTCTCTTATTTTCAAATGTTAAGGAATTGAACCTTATGTCGATGAAATCAAAGTTCAAAATCCGATGACATCGACGCATGTTTGATTTCCTCGACCAGCTGGCAAAAGGTTTCAAAAGCATTTGACAATTAAGTTTGTGTCATCGAGCGGCCAGTCGATGCAATCAAGAGCATACGCTCGATGATATCGACCCTGCTTGATGATATCGAAATCTTTCATAAATGTGATCGTTTTATATCTGTTGGAATCTTTTTTCTATTTATAGAGAGATTATCTTCAGTTGCTGGTAAAGAGAAAATAGAGAGTACTTTTGCGTGTTTAACCCTAGATCATATACCCTAAGTCTTCTCTCTCATGGGAGTTCATCCTCCAATCCACCCTCATCATTGACATTTAATAGAGTGGATTAGGGAATGAACTTCTTCATTCAAGGATCCTCCAGCTACCACCTTAATGGCAAATCATTAAGCTGGGATGCCTTGAATGCATAGATGATTGGAATCGCTTTATCTCCCTTATAGGAAAATATTTGAGAGTAGGATTCCATCATTACCTTGACTTAACCGGATCACCATGTATTGGTACATCTTCTGAGCTGTGTTTCAAGGAAGCAGAAGACTCTTCATCATCAAAGGAGGTGATCTTCGGCAACGGGCTAAATGAGGCTCATTTACCTATCCGTAAGTCATTTAAGTCCAGAGGACCCTTGTGATCATTTCTTTGTAGGATTGAGTCTAAGGTGTTTCTCACCCCTTGTAAGTCCTCACGGGAGGTCTTCGATGGGAGTGTATGTGGTGGGTGCCTTGTGTTAAACCTTGCTATGTGGAGAGCATAAACTATTAAGTCCTTGTAATAGGTCCTTGGACAGTGTGCCTAAAAGTGTGTGCTTTGTTTTGACCCTTGCTCATAGGAGTATAAATGTGTAAGGTTCCTTGAGTGGATCCTTGGCCAGTGTGCTTAACATTGGGTGCTATGTGTTGACCCTTGCGCGTGGGAGCATAAATTGTAAGCCTAGGTGTACGTTGTACTGGTTAGAGGTGAACTTGATTTAAAACCTCCGGTTTGAGGTGAACCTATTGTGAAACCTCTTTAGTAAAATCCAGTACACTCAAGGGTTGAGTGCGTTTACTGGGAGTGGAGTAGACAAGTAGTCGAACCACTATAAAAATAATTATGTTTGTAATTGCTATTGTCTTTCATTCCTTATATGATTATATGCTTTCATATTTGATTATCTGAGATCACATTTCACGCACACAGTCACATCCATCATAACCTCTGATTCACATCTTATTTATCTTTTTAGTTGTATGATTGGATCCTCTACCGGGCTTGGAAGCCAATAGAGTTACTCTTAAGTAATCCTAGTGAATGTTTGTTGTTAAGATTAGAGTGATAGGATTTTAAATTGTTATAAAATATTAAAAAGTCGTATTCACCCGCCTCTAAGATATATCAGCATATTCCTACTTCAACTCAAGCGGTCATTACCGCAATTTCAGAAATATCATCTATGCTGTTATGGAGTGCTTTAGGATGACCCCTGTCATCAACTTGGATTATCTAGTGCATCCTCACCTCCTGGAATATTTTAACTAAAATCGAAGTGCTTAGATAAGGAAATTACCACTCAGTATCTTGAATTAGAGTACTAACGATAAATTAGCACCTAATCTAAGTTCTTGGATAGGCAAGATCCCAAAATGGTTTTTTTAAAAAAAAACTACAATTGTAAGGCCTGTATCCTAGTATCGTACCGTTCCACCAATTCAAGCGATCCTTCCCATTGAATTTCGGTGACTCGCAACGTGTAAACAACAATTGTGCATGATCCTAAGTCACATCCCAAAGATCTAAGTCGATTCAACTCGAAACCTATACCCTAGCGACCGCACCATCACCGCGGTTCCAATGCCGCATCTTGCGCACCAATGCGATACCTACGCTAAGAGTTGTGGGCCCGAGTATATCTTGAGGAATCACTAGGCGTTACAAATTCTGAGAGATTTTAGAGAATCTCTACCCATGCCTTTCCCATCAATCAATCAAGTACAAGTCATCAGAACCCATACCTCTCCCATCAACAAGTCAATTTAACCCATACCTAGCCCATCCCTCTCATACCAACAAAGCATGGCAACCCATACCCCATGCCACCTCATGCCCCCAAAAGTCAACCAAGCCCATACCCTCTATGTCACTCTTCTTACAACACCTAATCCTCACTCCACCCCATCTCATTTCTCTACCCAAAAATCCCAAGAAACTAAAAGAGAAAATCCTAAGGAGAGAAAAGAGAGCAAGATCAAGAACCACTTTCCTGCCCCAAATCTAACCATCCAACCCTTGAATCTTCATCAATCACCATTAAAGAGAAAGCCTATGAGGTAAGGAGTCTAAGGAGCCAAGAAGAAGGACCATAGGTGGGTGATCTTAGGTTTAGATCTTGAGTTTGATGTATGGGACAAGTGGGGCCTACCAGTTGATGCAAAGGATCCTATTTAGGACTTAAGGTGTGGCTAATAGCCCACCATGACTCATATTTGTAAATCCATGATGGGGCGATTCTCCATAGACCCTACCATGATGTTTATTTAGTAATCAACATGTAGAGGGTCATCTTGACCCTTGATTCTATGGTGGGGATGGTATCCCTACCTTAATTTGTTATTTTAAGGGCCCACATGTTTTGGGACCCATCTTAATTTATGTATTGTAGCTCAAGGGAGCTCATAGTGGTGGAGCTCCCTTCCTCTATGCATTTCTCTCCCTCCATCTCTCTCTTTCCCTGTTGATGGCCCACCTTGATGATGTATATATTTTACCCACGTGCCCCATTTATGGGACGGCCTTGCTGCCCAAACTTGGGCGCACATTGCAGCCACCTTACTGCCCGTTTTCGGGCAGGCCTAGTCATAGAGAAAACACAGATATTAGCTTGATCATGGAGTGGGGTGGCCCACTCACGTGGACCCCACCTTGATGTATGCGTTGTCCAGTATGCAAGGCCCACCATGTATGCGTTATATCCAAACCGTCCAGCGCATCTAGCCCATCCAGCAAGGCCCACCTTGTTATCCATTTGGACAGGCCTAGACGAAGGGAAAATACACAGATCAGCTTAACCCAAACTGGTGGGCCACATACGTGGACCCCACCCTAATGCATATGTGGTGTCCTCACCGTCCAGCAGTTAGGATGGTGGGATCCACCTGATGTGTGTATTATGCACACCATCTAGCACCGTCCTGCACGTGGGATGGTGGGTCCCACTAGCGATATATGCATTATATTCACACCGTCCATCTATAGGACACCTGGGCAAAGCCAGCTTGGGTTGGCTGTCCAGCCCTTGAGGCCCACTGGCTATATGTGTGAGTCCCACTTGTTGTATGTGATGAGGCCCACTGTGATGCATGTGGCCCACTTGTTGCATATATGAGGCCCATAATGATGTGATGAGGCCCATCGTATAAGCCCATTGTGTGAGGCCTATTGTGATGTGGCCCACTTGTTGAATGTATGAGGCCCATTGTGATGTGGTCGGCTTGTTATGTGTTTGAGGCCCACTATGATGCATGTATCTGTAACACCCCGGATTTTGGCCAATTTGGGATTAGACGTCCTTAGGCAATGGGTCAACTAAAACACCTGAAAAATCGCTTAGAACCTAATTCCATAGCCAAAGAAATCACGTAAGATTAATTCCTTTGAAAAATAAGTGTAAGTTAGCTAGCGCGACGCTGGAGTAGCTGGGAAATAGTCCCTGATCACTTTAAATACGTTCTACAAGACCCAAATCGAGTAGAACCAACGACTCTATAATACTCTATAACCTCGGACCAAACTCTAAGCAGGTTTGTTCTCTGGACCACTTTGAATCTTTGTATTGGATCTAGACCGCGCGTCGAAAGTCTGATACCTCCTATCTTAGACCGTTAGAACCGCCTAGCTGGACTTGACACTCATTCCGAAAATCAAGTCAAACCGGTAATCACAGGATATTTCATTGAGCCCGGACCGAAGAGAGTGCGAATAGGGACATAGTTGGAATTTCAAATTCAAATCTGGCACACGACTTGACGCGTCAGTATTGAGCGTTCTGACCGTCAGAATTCATCCAAATTACACCCTTGGATCAGGAGAAATTTCTATTTTATATCATGAGACTTTCAGCCCTGATCTACGTGCGGTGACCGCTGGACTGAAACTGGCCCGCCACGTGCGATCTGCGAACCCAGCCGGACTGAAAACTTAAAACATGCTAGATCTGGTACGCATGAGCTTAAGTCCAATCGCATTCGACCAGGGGACCACCAGAAAACATCTTTTGAACCGAAACAGCCCCGAATTGGATATGCACTAAGTGAACTTTGTACCAGAGCCTATTTTGGGCATTTTTAAGCTTACAAAAGGGGTTGAAACCCTCACTCCTCTCTCCCATCCGAAATTACAAAAAGCCCTAGATTGGGAGAGAGAAAAGGTGAGAGTTTGTGAGAGAGAGTGGGAGTGATTTTCCTGCCACCTGCTGCTGCTGCTGCACGTGCTTAGGCGACGCACTCCGATCACTTTCTCGGTGATTCCAACGCACTTCTAGGTAAGAAAAACCCTAACCACTTGCTGATTTGGGGATTTCTTCGATTCAAATAGAATAGTAGCTGATGTACATGTGTATCAGGTTGTCTGATCGCCGTAGACGAAGCGTATACGCTCCGTTCGAATCACTTCACCTATAAGGGAAAAGGTGCGGATTTTAGACGCTTTGATTGACTGTTTTCAAAGCTTTCAATGTCGTTTAATAGTAGATTCTCGACGGCAATGCCGTTTGACATGTACAACATGCTGTCCGTTTCCTGTTTCGTAAACCAACGAAGAATATGAGATTTAGGGCATTTTAGTCATTTGTAGGAAGTACTGTTTTCATGCATATTTTGCTGATGTGATTGACATGGCTTCTCGTCTCATTAGGATATTAGGAATGCGTGCATAATTAGTTTGGCGAAGAGATTCGCCTAAATGCGCACGTCGGGTCGACATACTATATGTAGACTTAAGTGTGTAGTGTAAGTGTTTGTATAAATGCTTGTATTAGTATGTATTGACTTAAATGGTGTTATGGATTAGTTTGAGATTGATTTCTCAATTAATATGTTGATGTGAATGATTTCCTACATGTTAGCCATATGTACGATTTCATTATATGTATGAAAGGCATTTGTTAGATGATTTACTTAAGTTGTACGTTATATGTTAACATGCTCACATGGTTGTATTTCATTTCCAATACTCTCACAAGACTTGCTGATGTGATTCCACATGTTTGGGACTATACTTAGTCCAGGCAGTCGGTAACCGAGCGAATTCGTGGTTGGCTTATCTTTGCCACGAAGGATGCGTCGATGAACGCGAGTCGTGTTTGGAGTTGACGGCAGTGGCTAGGCCACGCGAAGTGTTTTACGCACTTCATGTCGTTCGACTTGCGAGGCGCTCGTGCTAGTCGAGCCCGTCAAGTAACCCGACTGGCCATTGTATGTTCACCCTGCATGAGTCATAACTGCTTGAACCTAGGGTACTGAACTTACCATTGTAAACCCTGTTAACCATGGTACCTTGATCCACGAAGACTCATGAGCCGGGCATGGTGGTATGGGATACCGTGGTCGAGCTGTCGGCCTACGCTGGGGCCACAAACCTCCCCGTAGTGACCAGTGAGCACCTGTCTCGTGAGCAGAATATGGTGGTATGGGACATTATATTCTTGCTGTCGGCCTACATTGATAAGGTGATGGGGGAGCGGTGCAACGAGCGCGAGCAACAGCCCTGGCAGCCCTTTGTAGTGATCGCGAGCATATTCTGAGTCTACGGGAGGCGACGACCCTTCCGTAGCAGTAGAGTACAGTAGGCCTGTATTGATAAGGTGATGGGAGAGCGGAGCAACGAGTGCGTGCAACAGCCCTAGCAGCCCTTGCAACGACCTACAAAATATACATCGTATGAGATTTCTAGGAGTGACGACCCTAGACAGGATCTGTGTTGGGATTGATATAAGGGAGGTACCTTAGTTTTGCCAATCCTACTGTTTGAATGGACTAATAACAACTTGGAAATCATATCACCATAACATTGCATGTGCCTGGAAGATGTGGAGCACTCTAGGGAGTGTGGCATGCCGCGGTCGTAAGATGTTACCGTATGAGGGAGATCGTCGGTGAGGGCATACATCACGTCATGTCATATTGCATTAACAACAGTATTAGGATTGTTTGATTTACTACTTTACTATTATCGCATGATTGATTTGATAACATGCTAATCTTTGCTCTCTTATCCCACTGAGTTGATCACTCACTCCCACGTTACGGGATGGTCTTTCTGGACACCCACCAGTCCCTATTGTGATTGCAGATGATGGAGCGGCCTGCGAGGCGGAGCTGGATTTGATGATGATGAGGAGGATCTCTCCTTTATGCGTGATCTGATTGACGGGATTACAGGGAGGTTGATTAGATACATTGACACTTGTCATTTTATATTTTTAGCGCCGTCATGTATATTCATTTTGTTTACCTTTGAAGTATACATGTATGTGTATAACCTGGTAATATATTCACACTCTGGAGACATACAACAGTTTATATATGTTATACATACTATTACAGTCTTCCGCTTGCAAATTTAACTGTCTCTGGAGTATGATATGTTGTTCGGCCTTAATCTCACTCATGTTTAATACATTATCACAGATAACATTCAATCATACATATCTATGTTGCATAAATAACATTTTGGAACTCGGGAGTTGGGTTTTTGCTTGACCCCCCGATTTTCGGGATGTTACAGTATCCCACTTGATGTGATGAGACCCATTGCGTGTGTAAGGCCCATGAGATGAGGCCCATTGTGATGTGTAAGGCCCATGTGATGAGGCCCATTATATGTGTGAGGGCCACCTGCCGTATGTGAGGCCCAATGAGATGTATATGAGGCCTTGCGATATATGAGGCCTATGTGATGAGGCCCATTGAGATGTATGAGGCCCTTGTGTGGGGCCCATTATGATGTGTAAGGCCCATGTGATGAGGTCCATTATGATGTATAAGGCCCGTGTGTGTGGCCCATTGTGTTGTGTGAGGCCCATTTAATTGTGCAAGGCCCATTTGATTGTGCGAGGCCCATTGTGAGGGGTGAGGCCCACCATGATGTGTGTGTTGTATGCACACTATCCATTCATTTAAATGGATCATGGACTGCCTTATGCAGGCCCACCATGATGTATGTGGTACACACGCAGACCATCCATCCTTCTAAAGATTTTAAGGGCCAAGGGCCCCATTGTGATTCCTATTCCTATCCCAAATGGACCTCACCTTAGGACAATGGTGGTTAAATGTCCACTATTGTAAACTTCCCTAGGGCCCATTATTTATCCCATTTCCACCCTTACCTTATTGGGTTAAACCAAATTGTTGGATCCCCACTTATGTTAGTGATACCCATTGGGCTAACCCAAACCGTTGGGCTCCCATTGATAGTGGTGCTTCCCACCATGTCCTGTAGGATTGTCCAAACCTTAGAGCCTGCATTATGTTCATACCGGACCTTCTATAGAAATGTGGCCCACCTAAATACATGTTTTGCCTAAGTTTAGTGATCCTACCCAAGGCTTATTTAGGTGTTGAGCGGGCTACCCAATCTACTTAGAAGGACACATGGTCTTAGATGTATGAACTCCACCAAGCCCACTTTGTGTATGTATCGGGCCCCATAAGGAAGCCCAGATTATTCATGATAAGAGATTGAGAAAGCCCAATTGTTCACCCTGTGAACTCACCTCATTGTATACCCACTTGACTCACCACGAGAGATGTATCCAACCTTTGTATTCCATTTATTAGGACCTCGTAACATGTACATATCATCCACACCATCCACCTCCTTATTAAGATGAGTGTGAGGTCCACCCTTGACATTAGTGTATCATTTAGGCCATCCATTGTTTAGTACATCATCACCCCTTACTGTAGATGGCAGAATATGTGGTATCAGATTAGTATATCCATTGTTTAGTACATCATCACCATAGGTAGAAGAATATGCGGTATCCGATTTGGTATATCCACTCTTTAGAGTCTATCTAAATGTTTAGGCTAGATCCATCGTCTCTTTGCAGACCCCACCATGTATTTAGGCCGATTATTATTTTTATTTGATAAGTGTACTTATTCTAGTAGGACACACTGAGAATATGCTTAGTATTACATTATGATACATGTCCATATACATCATTTGTATGCCTATTGTGAGGAATGATTGATCATAGCATATGTCATTGAGATGAGATGTTTATGGGACTCCCTGTGAGATGGAGTTGCCCCACATGATCGCGCGGTACACGTAGGTTTGATGCATGACTAGATGATATGACTCATGCATCTCGCATTTGTGTGACATGATCACTTAGCGCCCTTGCAATAGCAGGGTTGTGGGCTCCATAAACATATTGTGGATGACCAGATGGGACACCAAAAATGTTTGAGACTCAGCATATGGACACTTTGGATGTCCATGGGTGAAAGTCCTTAAACCTCCGTGGCCAAGAGATGCTCCAACATCTAGATAGAGTGGATACATGAGCATCGAATACCAGTATGCCACGTCTCTCACTGTGTCATAGTTGGTTGGAAGGGGGTGTGGCCTTATCTGCCTGAGGGTAGGGGGTTAATTTACGTTGAGTTTGACCAACTCATAAATGGGTCTGCTATTGACAAGAAGGGTAGATATTGGCAGACCATTGGCTAAACAGGTAATGAGGTTTGAAATTGCAGTAAGGATTGCTTTAGTTGAAGTGGGAATATACCAATACGTCCTAGAGGAGGGTGAATAGGACTTTTTAATATTTTATGGTAATTTAAAATCCTATCAATCTTACCCTAACAAAATATGCATGCATCCGAATTTCTTCAAAATAACTCTAATGGCTTCCAAGCAACTTAGAGGATCTAATCATAAAACTATTCGAAGGATATACAAGATGCAAATCATAGTTTATGATGGATGTGACTGTGTGTGAGGTGTGATCTCAGATAAGTAGATATGAAAATATTTAAAGAAATCACACAAGCAATAACAATCTCAAACATAATTATTTTTATAGTAGTTTGACTACTTGTCTACTCCACTTTCGGCGGACGCACTCAACCCTTGAGTGTACCGAATCTCACTAACGGAGGTTTCATAATAGGTTCACCTCAAACCAGAGGTTTCAAATCAGGTTCACCTCAAACCAATACAACCTATACTAGGCTGACTCTAACATGTCTACGTGACCCAGTTTACGCCCCACACAGGAGCAAGGGTCAACACACAAAATCTAAATTTTAGGCCACACAGGCTAAGGATCCACACAAGGAACCTCATAAGTTTATGATCCCATAAGCAAGGGTCAACACACAACACCCGACTTTTAGACCACACAGGTTGAGGACCTACACAAGGACCTAAGAGTTTATGCTCTCCACATATCAAGGGTCAATACAAAGCACCCCTACATACACTCCCGCCGGAGGCCTCCTATGATGATTTGAAAGGGGTGAGAAACACCTTAGACCTAATCCTATACAAGGAATAATCACAAGGGTCCGTTGGACTTTAATGACTTATAGATAAGTAAGTGAGCCCCATTCAGTACATTGATGAAGATCTCCTCCTTCGATGATGAATAATCTTTAGCTTCCTTGAACCGCAACTCAGAAGATGTTCCAATATAAGGCGACGGGTTGGGTTAAGGTTATGATGGAATCCTACTCTATTAAATATTTTCCTTTAAGGGAGATATAGTAATTTCAATCATCTATGCATTCAAGGCATCCCAACTTAATGATTTTCCATTAAGGTAGTAGCTGTAGGATCCTTGAATGTGAAAGTTCAATCCCCAATCCACTCTATTGAATGTTAATGATGAGGGTGGATTGGAGGATGAACATCCATGAGGGAAAAAGCTTAGGGTATATGATTTAGGGTTAAACACACAAAAGCACTCTCTATTTTCTCTACCAACAACCATGGGCACTCATTAAATAGGTAAAAGGTTCCAATTAGTGCAAAACGGTCACATTTTTTACAGAGTTCGATATCGAACAGGTTCGATATCATCGAGCATATACTCTTGATAGCATCAACTGGCCACTCGATGACATGAATTCAACTATCAAATGCTTTTGAAACTTTTTTCCAACTGGTTGAGGAAATCGAACATGCGTCGATTTCATCAGATTTCAAACTCTGATTTCATCGACATGTGGATCCATTCCTCGTCATTTGAAAATGTGAGAGCAGTCGCCTTTGAAATTTTTCAGGTATATGAGATGATCGAGCATTAGTCGATGTCATGGAATTTAAATATTAATGATATCGAGGGCAGTGTCAATTCATCATTAATTTTAAGAAATTTTCCTATAAGCTTGCTGGACAGTTTATGTCCACTTTCGATGACATCGACCTTGCCTCAATAGGATCGATATTTAAATATTGATTTTATCGAGTCACTTTTGATCCAAGAAAAATAACCTGAAAACTTGCTAGATAGATTTGTGTCCCAATCCGATATCACCGAAGGGCTTCCGATATCATCGATATTTAAATTCTGAGAATATCGAGGAGCTCTTTGATATATCGAGGATTACACGATTTTCCTTAGTAATACTTTAGATACAATGGACCAGATGTCAATTTTATCGATTCGACTCGATAGTCTCGAGATTTAAACTTCGATGAAATTGATGAGTCCATCGATCCATCAATAATTCAGTCTAGATATCTTTGTGGTTGTTGGACATCTTAAGTCCTCATTTCGATAAGATCGAGTGAGCTTTGAGGACATCGACAATAGGGTTCGATTTCAACAAACCACTCATCGATAAATCGACAAAGGTAGAAAACTTAAGATTTTCCTGAAGTTTGAAAAAAATTTTCTAGCCAAAAACCTTAGGGTGTTATATTTAATTTTAAAGGTTTTATTTACCTGGTGTTTTGGGACATGGGGATGTGAGGCTAAGTTTTACCTGTGATGAGTTCGTGCACACATCCTATTAAGGAAAATGCTTGATCAATCTTCCTATGGGGCTCCTTTGTCTAGCTGACTCAACACTCATGCTGATTGACAAAGCAAGGCACTTTCAATCTCCTCATTTGTCAATTACATGACAAAACACCAAAACATCCTTAAACAACTTCCAGACTAACACCCTAAATTATGTATACATGAACTTTACACAATTTTATAAAGCTATATAGTTCACACACACATATTCAGAAGCTGCTCCCCCTAACAGCAATCTCCCCCCGTCTTCTTTCAGTTACGCCCCCTAACACCTGCACCACCATCCACACACAGATACACATAATTTTCCTTTGGGGTGTGGATTTGTTCTCCCCCTTTTTATCAGTCATTGGCAAAGGATAATATAATAATGGATATTGACTGAAGTTGAAGCATATGGGAGAACCAAAATTCAGATAGGATAATCATAATTGATGTACAAGAACATCCCTTGGAAGCATATCAGTTCAAAGAAAAGCTGCGATGACTAATAATATGAGAATAAAGATCAACCATCACAAACCACAGTCGATATAAACCAGATAAAATAGGAAAATGGGGATAAACATCATTTGAAGTAGCCCACAAAAATATGGTAGTGAGTATAAATGAATTATAAACAGCCATAACCCAAAAAAAGTCCAGTACTGCCCAAGCTTGGCAGACTTGCACCGAGCAACAGAACCAAATATCCAAAATATGTACTGCCCAAGGTTAGTATTAGCTGAACATCCATCTAAAAAAAAAAAACTAGCCCATCCATGGGCAACCCAAAATAACCACAAGTATCTAGCGCATCCATGGGCATAAAAGAAAGTATGTTCCTCACTCAGAGGATACCCCAACCAAAACTAAAAAACTTGTCAGACTTTGCAAGTTACTAATTATCACATACACTCATATGAGCATAGAGCATTCAAAAAGATTCCAATGCCCATACGCGGAGATGAGAATAGGGTGTATGTGAGAGTTCCCAAATGACAGCACTATGGTAGAGGAGTGGAAGGAGATGGTGTTGTATCGTCGCGACGTGTAATACCCGTATCCTGGACCGTACCGTTTCATATTCATCCACGGTCCTTCCAGTCGAATTTTGGCAACCTTCGACCTGTATTCGACGTTTGCATGCAATCCTAATCCGAGACCTGTATGCCAAAGTGGGCTCGAACCGAAACCTATATCTTGGCGACCGCGCCGTCGCCGTGGTTCCAACGCCGCAACTCACACACCGACCCGATACCCAGGCTAGAAGATGTCAGTCTGCATTTATTTCGAAGAAATGTCGCGCATTCTGAATCTCGAGGGAATCTCTACAATAAGTCCCATCAATCAACCATAAATGCATCCCTTATCCAAGTACAACCACCCCACTCCTTTTCCCACAAGTCAAACATCTCTCTCCCTCACCATCCCTTCTTTAAAAAATTTCAAACTAAACCATCCCTCTTTTACCCATTTTTCAAACCAACCCATACCTCATTAATTACGCCCACCACTCCATCCATCACTCTTAATATTCTCTCTCTCATTTACTCAAACAATCTCCCAAGAAACCCAAACTCTCACATGTCCAAGCTCCTCTCTCTCCCAAGCCAAGTGTGGCCCACTTTCCCCACCCCTCTCATCTCTCATCTACACCATCAAAACCCCATCAACCACCATCAAAGTCGAGCATAGAAGCATGCAAGCCTAAGGGAGAAAGGTGAAGACCAAGAGGTAGGTGATCTTTGAGTTTTTACCGTTGATTTAATGATTTAAGGGCCCACTTGTTGGTGGGACCCGTTGTGATGTATCAATGAGGGCCCATAGTGGCGGAGTCCCTCTATTGCACTGTGGATTTCTCTGTCTTTCTCTTTTTCTCATTCTAGAATGTAGTGGGCCCTACCAAATTACCTATTACATCCATTAGATGGGAGTGGCCCACCACATTTAAGAGATCCTATATTCCATACATATATATATATATATATATATATATATTATATTATATATATAACATGGTGGGCCATGTACACGTGGGACCCACCATGATGTTTGTAAACATCCACGCCATCTAGCGTCTACAAATGGCAACGTGAAGTGTGAACTGACATGGATGTGCTAAAAAACTACCCATAATGGTTTGAATATGGGGTTTCAAGTAGGCCCCACCTTGATACTTATGCATGATCCAAGCCGTTCATCCTAACCCTTGCATCATTTTTGGCGTTGAGCTAAAAAATGAGACCGATCCAATTATCTGGCAGGCCGTGGCATTAAGAATGCTAGTATTTTCCGTTAAAACTTGGGAAAATGATTGCTGGGGTCCACAAGAAGCTTGGACCCATTCGAAACTTATTTTGGACCCCTAATTTTGTGCGACACATTCAATGGATGGGGTAGATCCGGTTAATGTGGGTCCCACCTAGGAAAAATAATAAAATACATTGGTTGCGTTGACGTCCAGAGGAGTTTGGACGTCCAACATTAAAAATAATTAAAAAAAAGTGGCCCCATTGGCTCCAGTTTTGGACCCTACCATGATGTATGTTCTACATCCATGTCCTTCATTTAATAGGTCCCATTTAATGATGCGTTGGCTCCAAAAATCAGCCATAAAAAGTTCTCGGATGGCCAACACCATCATCATTCATGTGATGGTATGCCAAACCACATAGAATCAAATGTTGGGGTCCACATGTAGCTTAGACCCACCTGAAACTAGGTTTGGACCATTAAATTGGTGGGACACACACAATGAATGGTTGGATTTTCCTAAGGTGGGCCCCACCTAACAAAAATTACGGAAGTTCACATTTTCAAAAAAAAAAAAAGAAAGAGAGAGGGTGCAGCAGCGTCAGCTGCGGCTGCAGGTATAGGCAGCGCCTACGCTGGCTACTAACAGACAGACTGACTGGGGCTCACGGCCCCAGCGTAGTCCCCACTGTAATAGCCCACGCCCACACTGTATGATATTGTCCGCTCTGGGCACAGCCCGCATGATTTTGTTCTCGGGGTTCCATTTGTAATAACCCACGCCCATACTGTATGATATTGTCTCATCTGGGCACAGCCCGCACGGTTTTATTCTCGGGGTTGTCCCCAAAAGGCCTCATACAGTATAGGGTGACAACTCCACATATAACCACCATTACTTCAGACAACTCTTCCGATGTGGGACAAGTTACGCTACAGTCAACTGCAATAGTAGCTCGCCCGGCATAGTAGCATGCCAGCCACACAGTAGCCTTCCAGCCTTCCTTAGGGCCCGCCCACATGTGCCCACCCACATGAAGCAGTGACTGGGGTATCACATTATCCCCCACCGAGGGCAGAGCCGTCTTTAGCTCTGATACCATTTGTAACAACCCACGCCCATACTGTATGATATTGTCCGCTCTGGGCACAGCCTGCACGGTTTTGTTCTTAGGGTTGCCCCCAAAAGACCTCATATAGTATAGGGTGACAACTCCACATATAACCACCATTACTTCAGACAACTCTTCCGATGTGGGACAAGTTACGCTACAGTCAACTGCAGCAGTAGCTCGCCTAGCACAGTAGCCTGTCAGCCACACAGTAGCCTGCCAGCCTTCCTTGGGGCCCGCCCACATGTGCGCTCACCCACATGTGCCCGCCCACATGAAGCAGTGACCGGGGCGTCACACCCACGTGATGCGTTTCGAGCATCAACACCACACATTTGATGGGTCCCCTTTATCTAAGGGGCGTCCCCAAAAATTAGTCGTAAACGGAACTCAGGTGGGCCATACCATCTAAATCATGGGAAGACATGCCTAAATCATATAAAAATACTTGGTGGGGCCTACCTGAATTTTGGATGTGGCTGAAACTTGATCTAGACCCTCAGCCGGGTGGGACACACATAATGGGTGGTCTGGATTTATGGACCACATCACTGTGGGCCCCCTGACCGTATGGCCTTATAAATAGGTTGGGTGGCAAATGTACGTTATAGAGGGCCCCATGGCCCCTGTGACCCTATCAATGGGTTGTTTGGAAAATAAGTATCACCGTGGGTCCCTGGCCCACGTAACCTTATGAACAGATTGGATGAAAATAAACATTGTGGTGGGCCCCTGGTCCTTGTGCCCTCACCAACAGGTTGGCTGGAAAATAAACATTACAGTGGGCCCTTGGTCCATGTGACCATATCAATAGGTTCGCTGGATAATAGACTTTTTGGTGGCCCCCCTATTTATGTGACCTTATCAACAGATTGGATAGAAAAATAAACATTATTAGCGGGCCTCACATGAGGCTCACTTTGGTAAATATGGGCCCATGTATTTAGGCCCATCTTGATGTATTTTTATGCCCATTATTGAGTCCCACTCTGATGTATATGGGCTCATGTATTTAGGCCCATCTTGCCATGTATATAGGCCCAATGTTGAGGCCCACTTTGGTATATATGGGTCCATGTATGTAGGCCATCTTGATGTGTTTATAGGCCCATTTTTGGGGCCTATCTTGATATATATAGGGCCACGTTATGAGGCCCATTTAATGTATTTGTGGCCCACTGTTGAGGCCCACTTTGATATATATAAGGCTTATGTGATTAGGCCCATTTGATACACATAAATCTTTAGTGATTAGGCTCATTCTAATGTATTTTAAGGCCCATGGATGATGGCCCATTGCAAAGACCTAAGGCCCATTGGTGAGGCCCATTGAGGTAGCCCACTTGATGAATATAAGGCCCATGAGATACGGCCCATTTGATGTTTTTGAGGCCTAATGGGATGTACCTAAGGCACATTGCAATGTGTGATTCTGCCATGATTTATTTAATAATATTTAAGGTGAACCGAGCCTTGGGAGCAATGATGGTTAGATGCCCACATTATCAGGATGATGTCGGTTAAATGTCCGCATTGTCACTCTTCCTCAGGCCCACTGATAAGCCCATACTTGTAGTGTGAAGGCCATCTAGGCCCATCTTAGTTATGCACAGGGCCCATTACCACATAACATGTTCAGTATAGATCCATGATTCATGATCATATACATCATATATATGCCTGATATGAGAAGTAACTGATCATAGCATGTGCCTTTGGGCAGATTGTTATGGGCTCCCTGATAGGCAGAGTTTCCCTACGTGAGTGCATGGTACGTGTAGAATTGTTGCATGTCTGGTAGAGTGATTCATGCACTTGCATTTGTGTGATTATGATTATTATATGCCTTAGCGACATCAGGGCCATAGCCTCCACAGACACATCATGGGTGGCTAGATTGAATACCAAAAATGTTTGGTTCTAGCATACGGACGTCATATATGTCCTTAGGTGAAAATTCCTAAACCCGATGGTACCAGAGGATGAATCCAACGTCGAGACCGAGTGGATGTATGAGCTCATGAGGGCCGATTACCAGGAGGCCGAGTCTCCCACTGTGTCGTGGTTGATTGGAAAGGGGTGTGGCCTTACTCGTCCGAGGGTAGGGGGCAATGCTAGGCTGAGTTTGACCAGCTCGTGAATGGGTCTGCTATTATCGTGCCGGATAGGTATTGACAGACTATTAGTCAGGCCGAATAGTGAGGTTTCTTATGCTCACTTGGACTGTGCGGCTTGGGGAGCGGCAGTGCCATTTGGAGTGTAATAAACCCTGGTGATTATCCTGAATGAGAACTGTACTGATATATGATGAGGATTGGCATGCTTGAGCTGCATCTTGCATCGCATGGTCTTGGCATGACCGATAATATTCATATCTTACATCGCATAGCCTTGGTACAGCTGATTGCATTCATGTACTTATCAGCATGATTTCGCATTACCCTGACCTTGCATTCTGAGCATGCTTATATTGCGCACACACTTACACCACCCTCTAAGCTTTCTATAAGCTTATGCACGATTGATGCGTGCAGGTGACGCCAGGACGCAGCCTTAGTCTCGCCACCATTAGAGAATGCAGCCAAGCTTCTGGAGTTTTTGTTATTGTCACTGTCTTGTATTTCCCTTCAGACGCATTATACTCAAAAGCTTTTTATCATACTAGATTTTATGATGGTGTTCTTGTGGTTATTGTTCGTGGGTTATGCTCATTACGAATCAAATAATGTTTAAAATCCTCCTTTTAGCATCCCAGGATCATAATCTGGTATATGGGTGCCGGGAGCCGAGAATGGGGTACTACGGAGGCTGTCGGCTCCAGATTCGGCGATCGAAAATTTTGTGAGCCAGGTTTCTGAGTTCGAGGTGTGACAGAAGTTGGTATCAGAGCATAACTTGGGAATAACCGAGAACAGCATCACATGTTTACTATAAGTTTAAGGCAGTTAGGTTCCAAGTGCGAAACCTTACGATTTAGTTCCCCAACGGGCGATTCTTAAGGTTGATTGGCATTATTGTTCTTTCCTATAGGACATGCCGCCCAGGAGAGTGACCTGAGCACACCTTGCTCCACCACCTAAGGCTCCAGCTCTACCACCTACGCCTCCCGTTCCACTGTCAGAGATCCCTGTTCCCTTGCCTAAGGATGACATTCCTCCACCTGAGGCCGATGCGGAGCCGACTGTACCTGTGAGTGCCTCTCAATTACAGCAGATGTTATAGGCTGTGACAGCCGCACTCTAGGGATAGGGCAGACGCCCAGTTGTTTCACCAGCTCAGGTAGAGTAAGAGCGTGCGAGCACCTTACTTTGAGAGTTCAGATAGCTCGATCCTCCATGTTTTCAAGGTGAGCCAGATCCGACAGCAGTTGAGAGGTGGTGCTCCGATGTGGAGAATATTTTTGATACTATCTCATGTACGACTGAGCAACGAGTTCGGCTGACAGTATTTCCTCTCCAGGGTGAGGTCGAGCATTGGTGGACCTCCGTTACCCGCATTGCAGGACCTGATTTTGTCTAGACATGGGATGATTTTATAGATCGATTTGAGGAGCAGTACTTTCCTGACCACATTCGACGTCAGAGAGTGCTAGAGTTTGAGACTCTGGTGTAGGGAGACATGACCGTGGCACAGTACGCGGCCCGTTTCATGGCACTATCAAGGTTTATGCCATATATGGTTGATGATTAGGGGTGGAAGGCCCGTCATTTCGAGAACGGCTTACGTTACGATCTTCGAGGCCGTGTTATTGGGCATGAGCTCCCTACCTTCCAGGCAGTAGTGTGGAGAGCTCAGATTTATGAGACCGAGTGGGCTAGCATGCAAGCCGACCGAGATCAGAGGAGGGGTCAGAAGAGGTAGGCCCCCTCCAGTAGCTCCCAGCAGCATCGACGACCACAAAGGTATAGGAGCCACCCACCTGCTAGAGCACCAGTAACCCCAGCAGCACCTTCAGTGCTACCCCAGCAGCAGTTTACAGGGGCTTATTTTGGATGTGGTGGGACAGGGCACCGCCTGTCTGAGTGCCCATGCCCTCATCTGTAGTAGTCGAGAGCACAGCAGCCTCCAGCGCATCAGCGACCTCATCAGCAGCCTCCAGCACAACAGTGACCCCATCAGTAGCGACCGTAGCCACCTCAGCGGCCGAGGCCCTAGCAACAGCAGAGACAGCAGTACAAGCCGCCGCAGAGATAAGAATAACACCAGGGACCTCAGAGGGGAGAGGCACCGCCTCAGCCAGCTCAGGCTAAATTTTATGCAGCTCAGCAGGACCCGCAGTCATATGGAGGGGTCGTTGAGGGTATGCTTCCAGTCTTCTCATGCATCGCACATGTACTGTTTGATTTTGGTGCTTCGCACTCATTCATGTCTAAGGATTTCTGTCAATCGACTGATTGCCAACAGAGTCTGCTAGTGAGGGATTGACCGTATCGACGCCCTTAGGGAAGACCTCAGTATTAGGCCATTTTTATTCGTCTTGCCCTGTTTTGGTCGGTGATATCTTTTTACCCACCGACTTGTACATGTGGCCGATGTCAGATTTTGATGTTATCTTGGGCATGGATTGGCTTGCCAAGTACTACGTCATCTTGGACTATTCCATGAGGACAGTCACGTTCTGTATACCAGGCTTGCCACAGTTCCAATTTGTCGTCGAGCCTAGAGGAGAGTCGTTGTCATGCTTGATGTCCTGCACCGTTGAGAAGCCTGTCGCCACTTGTATTAATCAGTTGCTTGTTGTTTGCGATTTCTCCAACGTATTCCAAGAGATTCCGGGATTACCGCCGCGCCGTCATATTGAGTTCCAGATTGACCTCGTGCCTGGTACCGCGCCTATCTCGAAGGCCCTGTACCATATGACATTGATGGAGTTGCTGAGTTGCAGCGACAATTAGACAAGTTACGTTAGTTGGAATTCATTCGTCCAAGCAGTTCACCTTGGGGAGCACCGGTACTCTTCGTCAGGAAGAAGGATGGCTCATTAAGGCTCTTCATAGACTACCACGAGCTCAACCGGGTCACGATCAAGAACAAGTACCCGCTCTCGAGGATAGATGATTTATTTAATCAGCTGCAGGGTGCACAGTTCTTTTCAAAGATTAACCTGCATTCCGGTTATTATCAGATTTGGGTCAGAGAGGAGGACATCCCGAAGACAGCTTTCAGGACGCGTTATGGTTATTTTGAGTTTCAGGTCATGTCTTTCGGACTGACTAATGCACTCACAGTCTTCATGTAGTTGATGAACGAGGTCTTTCGTCCATATCTCGATCAGTTTGTTGTTGTCTTCATCGATGACATTTTGATCTATTTGAGGACTCATGAGGACCATATGCAGCACCTAGAGATCGCATTGCAGACCCTCCGTGCCCACCAGCTGTACGTAAAGCTGGAGAAGTGTGAGTTCTGGCAGGAGGAGGTGAGATTCCTCGATCACGTGGTGACGAGGGAGGGCATCGCAGTGGACCCCTCGAAGGTTGAGGCAGTGCGTCAGTGGGGCCAGCCCACGACTGCGTCCGAGATCCATAGTTTTCTTGGTTTAGCGGGTTATTATTGACGTTTCATTAAGGGCTTCTCCTGTATTGCTGCCCCGATGACCAGGTTGACTCGCAAGGGGGAAAAATTTGTTTAGACTGACTCATGTGAGCAGGCATTCATGGAGCTGAAGGACCATCTGATGTCCGCTCCTGTCCTCACTCTTCCCTCTGGGAGTGATGGATTTGTTGTATTTACCGATGCCTCACGTATTGGATTGGGTGCTGTCCTGATGCAGCATAGGAGACCGGTAGCCTTCGCGTCTTGTCAGCTCAAGGTTCATGAGCTAAACTACCCTACGCATGATTTAGAGCTGGCTGCACTGAAGGTGTGGAGACACTATCTCTATGGGGTCAGGTTCGAGCTCTTTTCCGACCACAAAAGCTTAAAATATCTATTTTCTCAGTCTGAGCTGAACATGAGGCAGAGACACTAGATGGAGCTTCTGAAGGATTATGATTTTGACCTCTAGTACCACCCAGGAAAGTCGAACGTGGTGGCGGATGCCCTCAGTCGTCAGCCACAAGGCCTGGTGGCACATATGATGATTCAAGAGTGGAGGATGCTCGAGGATATAGCAGAGTATGACTTCGATTTTGGTCTGCAGTCTTCTATCGTTTAACTATTGAGCTTGTCGATTCAACCCTCTCTTGTCACAAGGGTGATCGAGGCTCAGCAGACAGATGAGTCCTTAAAGGATTACAGAGCAGAGGCAACATCTGAGAGTCAAACAGATTGGCAGATTGATTCTGATGGTGGACTTCACTTCAGAGGCCGGTTATGTATCTCGGATATTCCTGAGTCGCGTAGAGATCTTATGACCGAGGCACATCGATCGCGGTTTTCTATCCACCCCAGTTTGACAAAGATGTATCAGGATATGAGGAGACACTATTTTTGAACGAGGATGAAGCGCTAGATTACCAGTTTTATGGCCAAGTGTGACACATGCCAGTGTGTCAAGGTCGATCGTTAGAGACGCCCTGGTCTATTGCAGCCGTTAAGTGTCTCGATGTGAAAGTGGGAGCGCGTATCTACCGATTTTGTCATGGGTTTTCCGAGGACTCAGCGCGGTTATGACGCTGTATGGGTTATCGTGGACGGTCTGACGAAGTCAGCACATTTCCTTACGATATGTGAGACTTGGTATATGGACTGGCTCGCCAGGTTATTTATTGAGGAGATAGTGAGACTTCACGGCGTTCCAGTCTCGATCGTTTCTGACCGAGACCCGAGATTCACGTCTCAATTTTGGAGGAGCTTTCAGAGAGCGATGGGCACTGATTTACAGCTCAGTATTGCGTATCATCCGCAGACCGATGGCCAGACTGAGAGGGTCAATTAGATACTTGAGGATATGCTTCGGGCCTGCACGATTGATTTCAGGGATAGCTGGGATGACCATCTGCGATTGGCTGAGTTCGCATATAATAATAGCTATCAGGTGACCATTGGCATGGCTCCTTTTGAGGCTTTGTATGACAGACCATACAGATCTCCGAGTTGCTTGATCGAGGTCAAAGAGAGGCATCTCTTAGGTCCCGAGCTTGTGTAGCAGACATCAGAGGCTATCGATATCATCAGGCAGAGGATGCGCATAGCTCAGAGTCAGTAGAAGAGTTTTGCTGATCGCCGGCGTCATCCTTTGTAGTTCGCTGTTGGGGACAAAGAATATCTCAACGTCTTGCCTATGAAGGGCGTAGTGCAATTTGGAGCGAAGGTAAAGCTTGCCCCGAGATTTATAGGACCTTTTGAGATCACTAGGCATATTGGCGCCATGGCCTATCAGCTTGCCTTACCATCTGAGTTGTCTAGTGTCCACAACATTTTTCACATCTCTATGTTGAGGAAGTGTGGGTCAGACGTAGTTCTTATTATCGATTGGGAGCCGTTGGAGGTTCCTAAGGATGCTTCTTACATTGAGCAGCCAGTTCGTATCCTTGATCGAAAGGAACAGGTCCTCAGGACCAAGGTCATTCCCTTAGTGAAAGTTTAGTGGGGTCATCATTCTGTTAATGAGGCATCTTGGGAGCGCGAGGATGAGATTCGAGAGCGCTATCTCCATCTCTTTGATGATTGATTGTATGTCATATCTTGTATGTTGTCTCCAAATTTATATAACGATGCCTTGCTTCCTCTTCTATTATAAGTTATGAGTACTTGCATTGATTGTGTAAATTTTGAGGATAAAATTTTTATTTGGAGGGGAGAGTTGTAATACGTGTATCCTATACCGTACCGTTTCGTATTCTTTCGTGGTCCTTCCAGTCAAATTTCGACAACCTTCAACTTGTATTAGATGTTTGTGGGCAATCCTAAGCCGAGACCTATATGCCAAAGTTGGCTTGAACCGAAACCTATATCTTGGAGACAGCGCCGTTGCTGCGGTTCCAACGCCGCGACTCATGCACCGACCCGATACCCAGGCTAGAAGATGTCGGTCTGCGTTTATTCCGAAGAAACGTCGCGCGTTCCGAATCTCGAGGGAATCTGTAATACCCCAGATTTTTACCAACCTGGGGTTAGACGTCCTTAGGCAATGGGTCAACCATAATGCCTTGGTAACCTCTCAGAACTCGATTCCAAAGCCAAAGAGATCATTTAGAACCAAATTCTTTAGAAATTTAACGTGAATTAGCCAGCGCTACACTAGATTACCTATGAAATTAGCACCAACCACTTTAAATATGTTCTGTAAGATCCAAAACCTCTAGAATTGTTACCGCTACGTTACCCTAAAATCTAGGATCAAACTCTAAACCGGTTTGTTCTCAAGAACCCTTTGAAACTTTGTATCAGACCTGGACCGCACATCGGAAGTTCGATTATCTCGAACTTAGACAATCCTGACCGCCTAGTTGGACTTGACAATCATTTTGAAAATCAAGCCCAACTGATGTCCTGACGCTATTTTACTGAGATCAGAGTGAAGAGAGTGAGAAAAGAAAAAGATTTAGAAAAATAATTCCAAATCTGGCACGTTCACTTGCGCGTTATTTTTAAGCGTTCTGGCCGTTGGAATTCGACCAAATTTCACCCTCGGATCAGGATAAGTGACCCTTACATGTCATAGCACTTATGACCCTAATCGAGTTTCGATAGCCGCTGAACTGAAACTGGTCCACCACGGTCAATCTGGAAACCCGACCAGACTAAAAACTTAGCTGGACCTAGATTCAATATTAGAGAGCTTAAGTCCGACCGCATTTAGCCAGGGGACCTCCAGAAATACTCTTTTGGATTGGGAAAGACCTGATTTGGCTATAACCCAAGTATACCTTGACTCAAAGTCTGTTTTAGTCATGTTTGGGCTTATAAAAGGGGCTTAAACCCTTAGCTTTCTAACCCATACGAATTTGGGAAAAACCCTAGGAGAGAGAAGAGAGAAAAGAGAGAGAAGTGAGGGAGCAGTTGGGGATTTCTCCAGGGATTCTTCCCTGCTACTCCACATGCCTAATCCACCCTTCTGCATCACTTTTTCGGTGACTCCGGCTTCGTTCTAGGTAAGAAAACCCTAACATTAGCCTGCTTTAGGAATTCTATCGATGCAAGTAGTGAAGTAGCTGACTTATCTTTTGAATTAGGTCGTCATATCATCGTTGACGACGACGTAGAGTTCCTATTCAATTCGTTACGCTTCTACAGCATAAGGTGCGGATTTTAGACGCTTAGATTACCTGTTTTCAAAGCTTTCAATGTCGTTTAATGGTAGATTGCTGATGAGGATATTGTTTGACATGTAGAACATGCTGTCCATTTTTCATTTCGAATACGTACGAAGAATATGAGATTTAGCGTATTTTAGGTATTTATAGAAAATACTGTATATGTACGTATTTTGCCGATATGATTGCCATGAGTATTTGTCGTGTACCTATACTAGTTATACGTGTATGATCTGTTTGGCGAAGAGATTTGCCCTAATGCACATATTGGCCGACATATGCTATGTAGACTAATGTGTGTAGACTAAGTGTTTGTTGAAATGCCTAAATCAATATGATTTATGCCTGCCATATGTTTTGAATGTAAGAACATGATTGTTGTGTATTAGACATCTCCTTGATATAAGGATTTGTCATATTATATGTTGAAATCAACATACGTCAAGTACGTTGGAGTTGTGTAGTCTAAGTGTTTGTATAAATGTATGTATTAGTAAGTATTGAGTAAATGGTATTGTAGATTAGCGTTGAGATTAGATTCTCAACTAATCTGATGATGTATATGAATTCCTCCATGCTTGTTGTATTGAATTGATTACCTTACGTGTGAAGTACTCGTGTATGGTTAACTGCTTATGATGTATGTATAACATGCTGCTAACATGCTGGAATTATTTGTTATTTCAATTTTGTTTATCTCATATGATTACTGATTCACATTACATGTGCTTGGGGCTATACCCTAGTCCAGGCAGTCGGTAACAGTTTAGAATTCGTGGTTGGATTCTATTCACCACGAAGGATGTGTATGACGAACCCGAGTCGTACTAGAGTCCTCGGCAGTGGTTAGGCCACACGAAGTGCTTGTGCACTTCATATCAGTCGATTCAACGTGCGCTCGTGCTAGTCGGACTCATCAAGTAACCCAATTGACCGTTGTATGTTCACCTTATATTCGTCATAACTGCTTGAACCTTGGGTACTGAACTTACCAGTGATAACCTTGATAACCGTGGTACCTTGATCCACTAAGACTCATGAGCCGGGCATGGTAGTATGGGACACCGTGGTCGAACTGTCGACCTACGTTGGGGCCACAAACCTCCCCGTAGTGACCAGTGAGTAACTCAGACTCGTGAGCAGATTATGGTGGTATGGGACACTATATTCTTGCTGTCGGCCTACATTGATAAGGTGATGGGGGAGTGGTGCAACGAGTGCGAGCAACAGCCCTGACAGCCCTTTGTAGTGACCTCGAGCGTACTCTGAGTCTACATGAGGCGACGACCCTTCCGTAGCAACAAGAGTACAACTATGCCTGTATTGATAAGGTGATGGGAGAGTGGAGCAACGAGTGCATGCAATAGCCCTGACAGCCCTTGCAGTGACCTAGAAATATATCATCGTCTGAGACTACTAGGAGTGATGACCCTAGACAGGATCCTTGTTGGGAATGATATAAGGAAAGTACCCTGGTTTCCCAATCCGGTTGTATGAAAAGGACTAATAACAACTCGGTAATCATATTCATATCGCATTGCATGTGCCTGGAAGATGTGGAACACTGAGGGAAGAAAGCATGCCGCGGACGTAAGATGGTGTCGCATGAGGGAGTATGTCGGTGAGGGCATCCATTATGTCATTTCATTCTTGCATTAATCACAATATTTTGGAATGTTTGATTTGCTTGCTTTATCATTATCGCTTGATTGATTTGATAACATGCTAAACTTTGCTTTATGATTACACTGAGTTAGCTACTCACTCCCACGTTATGGGATGGTGTTGCGCACACCAACCAGTCCCTATTTTAGTTTCAGATGGTGGCGATGCTTGCGAAGTAGAGCCGGACTTAATGATGATGAGGATCCCTCATATTTGCAGGTTCTGATAGATGGGATTACAGGGAGGTTGATTAGACGCCTTGACACTTGTCTCTTTTATATTTTTAGAGCACTCATGTATATTCTTTTTGCTCATCTTTGGAGTATATATGTATTTAGTTAACCTGGTAACATGTTCACACTCTGGAGACTTACAACAGTTCATATATTTTATATATCTATCACATTCTTCCTCTTGCTAATTTAACTGTCTCTGGAGTATGATATGCTATTCTGGCTTAGTCTCAATCTTGTTTAATGCCATTCTATAGACAACATGTATTCATCATTATCTATGTTGCATAAGTGATGTTTTGAAACTCGAGAGTTGGATTTCTACCCGACCCCCGATTTTTGGGGCGTTACAGAATCTTTACAATAAGTCCCATCAATCAACCATAAATGCAACCTTATCCAAGTACAACCACCCCACTCCTCCTTTTCCCACAAGTCAAACCTCTCTCTCTCCCTCACCATCCCTTCTTTAAAAAATTTCAAACTAAACCATCCCTCTTTTACCCATTTTTCAAACCAACCCATACCTCATTAATTACACCCACCACTCCATCCATCACTCATAATATTCTCTCTCTCATTTACTCAAACAATCTCCCAAGCACCAAACTCTCACACGTCCAAGCTCCTCTCTCTCCCAAGCCAAGTGTGGCCACTTTCCCCACCCCTCTCATCTCTCATCTACACCATCAAAACCCCATCAACCACCATCAAAGTCGAGCATAGAAGCATGCAAGCCTAAGGGAGCAAGGTGAAGGCCAAGAGGTGGGTGATCTTTGAGTTTTTACTATTGATTTAATGATTTGAAGGCCCACTTGTTGGTGGGACCCATTGTGATGTATCAATGAGGGCCATAGTGGCGGGGTCCCTCTATTGCATCGTGGATTTCTCTTTCTTTCTCTTTTTCTCATCCTAGAATGTAGAGGGCTGTAACACCCTGAATTATTGCCAACCTGGGGTCAGACGTCCTTAGGCAATGGGTCAACCATATCACTCTCAGAACTCAATTCCAAAGCCAAAGAAATCATTTACGACTAAATTCTTTAGAAATTTAAAGTGAATTAGCCAGCGCTACACTAGATTTCCTACAAAATTAGCACCAATAACTTTAAATACGATCTGTAAGACCCAAAACCTCTACAATTGTTACTGCTACATTAACCTAAAATCTAGGATCCAACTCTAAGCCCAGTTTCCCTCGAAATCATTTAAAAACTCCATATCGGACCTTGACCGCACGTCAAAAGTCGAATAGTGACAAACTTAGACAAATATGACCGCCTAGTTGGACTTGACAATCACCTCGAAAATCAAGTCCAGATGATGTCCTGAGACTGTTTCCTTGAGTCCGGAGTGAAGAGTGTGAGAAATGTTAGAAATTAAATAAAATTTATGAAATCTGGCACGTGTCGCTTGCGCGACATTTTTAAGCATTCTGGCCATTGGAATTCGACCAAATTTCACCCTCGAATTAGGATAGGTGGCCCTTACTTGTCATAGCACTTGTGGCTCTGATCGAGTTCCCGTAGCCGCTGAACTGAAACTGGTCCGCTACGGTCGATCTAGAAACCCGACCGGACTGAAAACTTAGCTAGACCTAGATCCAATATTAGAGAGCTTAAGTCCGATCGCATTTAGTAACAGGACCTCCAAAAGTGCCCCGTTGGATCGGAACAGACCCGATTTGGTTATAACTTTAGTATACCTTGACTTGGAGGCTATTTTTGTTATGTTTGGGCTTATAAAAGGGCCTTAAACTCTCTCTCACAAATCCCATACGAATTTGGGGAAAACCCTAGGAGAGAGAAGAGAGAAAAGAGAGAGAAAGTGAGGGAGAAGTAGGGGCTTTCTCCTGGAATTCTTCTCTGCTGCTCCACGTGCCAAAGCCATCCACCTTCATCGTTATTCCGGTGATTCTGGTTTCGTTCTAGGTAAGAAAACCCTAACCCTAACCTGTTTTAAGGCTCCTATGGGTACAAGTAGCCAAGTAGCTAACTCACCTTGTGTTATAGGTCGTCATATCGACATTGACGGAAGCATAGAGTACCTATTCAATTCATTACGCTCCTACGGCGTAAGGTGCGGATTTTAGATGCTCAGATTACCTGTTTTCAAAGCTTTCAATGCCGTTTAATGGTAGATTGTTGACAAGAATGTTGTTTGACATGTAGAACATGCTGTCTGTTTTTCATTTCGAATACGTACGAAGAATATGAGATTTAGGGTATTTTGGGTATTTATAGGAAATACTGTATACGTACGTATTTTGCTGATATGATTGCCATAAGTATTTACCGTATACCTATACTAGTTATATGTGTATGATCTGTTTGGCGAAGAGATTCGCCCTAATGCACATATTGGCTGACTATGAGATCTGTGTTGGGATTGATATAAGGGAAGTACCTTAGTTTCCCAATACTGCTGTATGAAAGGACTAATAATAACTCGGTAATCATATCCATATCGCACTGCATGTGCCTGAAAGATGTGGAGCACTGAGGGAAGAAAGCATACCGCGGACGTAAGATGGTGTCGCATGAGAGAGTATGTCGGTGAGGGCATGCATCATTACTGCATCTCATCCTTGCATTAATAACAGTATCTAGGAATGTCTGATTGTTTGCTTTACTATTATTGCGTGATTGATTTGATAACATGCTAACCTTTGCTCTATGATTCCACTGATTTGATCACTCGCTCCCACATTACGGGATGGTGTTTGCAACACCTACTAGACTCTGTCTTAGATGCAGATAGCGAGGCGATTCAGGAGCTGGAGCCGGACTACTACAATGACCAGGACGAGTTCTCGTACATGTAGTTTTTCGACGGCTTCGTATAGGTGGCCTGGATCAGCGGGATTTTGCTAGTTGGACTATCATGTGACATTTGATTTTGGTTTGTTATATGTATATGTGACTCAGGGTTGTATTCATACTTTGGAGACAGATCGAGATTATTTTGTTTTACATACAGTGATATATATATATATATATTTCAGTCTTCCGCTTGCGTTTTATCACTGGATCTGGAGTATGAATTGCAGTTTTGGTAAAATCTCATTCAAGTTAATGCACTAACTCAGACAACATTTAATCATAAGCATATTTGTTGCATAAGTGATGATCTGAAACTCGGGAGTTGGGTTTCTACACGACCCCTGATTTTCAGGGTGTTACAAGTTTCTCCTCATCACCATACAAGTCCGGCTCCGCCTCGCAGGCCACGCCATCATCTGAAACTACAACAGGGTCTGGTGTGTGTCCAGAACATCATCCCGTAACGTGGGAGTGAGTAGCTAACTCAGTAGAATCATAGAGCAAAGGTTAACATGTTATCAAATCAATCAAGCGATAATGATAAAGCAAGCAAATCAAACATTCCTAAATACTGTGATTAATGCAAGAATGAAATGATATGATGGATGCCCTCGCCAACATACTCCCTCATGCGACACCATCTTATGTCTGAGGCATGCTTTCTTCCCTCAGTGCTCCA
The DNA here is from genome assembly GCA_037074715.1 of Magnolia kwangsiensis. Classification (NCBI taxonomy): domain Eukaryota; kingdom Viridiplantae; phylum Streptophyta; class Magnoliopsida; order Magnoliales; family Magnoliaceae; genus Magnolia; species Magnolia kwangsiensis. Next base: position 60,728,412 of record CM073579.1, read on the forward strand.
CATCTTCTAAGCACATGCAGTGCGATATGAATGTGATTACCGAGTTGTTATTAGTCCTTTTCATACAGCAGGATTGGGAAGCTAAGGTACCTCCCTTATATCAATACCCAAACAATGATCCATTCTAGGGTCGTCAGTCCTAGCATATCTCATACGAAGTATGGTTCTAGGTCACTACAAGGGCTGTCAGGGCTGTTGCTCACACTCTTTGCACCGCTCCCCCATCACCTTATCAGTGTAGGCCAACAGCAAGAATATAGTGTCCCATACCACCATAATCTGCTCACGATTCTAGGTTGCTCACTGGTCACTACAGGGAGGTTTGTGGCCCCAGCATAAGCCGACAGCTCGACCACGGTATCCCATACCACCATGCCCGGCTCATGAGTCTTTGGGGATCGAGGTACCAAGGTTAGAGGGGCTTTCTAATGGTAAGTTTGGTACCTTAGGTTCAAACAGTAGCATCCAAACATGGTGAACAAACATCGGGCTAATCGGGTTACTTGACAAGCTCGACTAGTACGAGCGCACGTTGAGTTGATCGACATGAATGCGCAAGCACTCGACGTGTCCTAACCACTGTCAACAAGCAACGTACGATTCAGGTTAGTTGAGACATGTCCTAAGTGGCGAGACAATCTCAGCCACCAAGCAGAGTCTATTACCGATTGCTTAGACTATTTCATAGTCCCAAACACTTGTAATCTAAATCAGTAATCATATGAGGGAGACAAAATTGAAATACAAGTAATCCCAGCATGTTATCAGCATGTTATATAACATACATCATAAGCAGTTAACCATACACGAGTATTTCACACGTAAGGTAATCAATTCATACAACAAGCGTGGAGGAATTCATATGCATCATCAAATTAGTTGCGAATCCAATCTCAACGCTAATCTACAACACCATTTACTCAATACTTACTAATACATATATTTATACAAACACTTAGACTACACAACTCCAACGTACTTAACGTATGTGGATTTCAATATATAATATGACAAATCCTTATATCAAGGAGATGTCTAATACACAACAATCATGTTCTTACATTAAATACATAGGGAGGTTGATTTGATGCCATGACACTTGTCATTTTATATTTTTGGAGCACTCATGTATATTCTTTTTTATCATTTTTGGAGTATACATGCATATGTTTAACCTGGTAACATGTTCACACTCTGGAGACTTACAACAGTTCATATATTCTATAGATCTATCACATTCTTTCGCTTGCTAATTTAACTGTCTCTGGAGTATGATATGTTGTTATGGCTTAATTTACTTCATGTTTTATGCACTATTACAGTCGACATTCATCCATCATTGAAAATGTTGCATAAGTGATGTTCTGAAACTCGGGAGTGGAGTTTATGCTCGACCCCCGTTTTCAGGATGTTACATGGGCCCTACCAAATTACCTATTACATCCATTAGATGGGGGTGGCCCACCACATATAAGAGATCCTATATTCCATATATATATATATATATATATATATATATATATATATATATATATATATATTATATTATATATTACATATTATATTATATTATATATATAACATGGTGGGCCACGTCCACATGGGACCCACCATGATGTTTATGAACATCCACGTCGTCCAGCATCTGCAAGTGGCAACGTGAAGTGTGAACTAACATGGATGTGCTAAAAAGCTACCCATAATGGTTTGGATATGGGGTTTCAAGTAGGCCCCACCTTGATACTTATGCATGATCCAAGCCATCCATCCCAACCCTTACATCATTTTAGGCGTTGAGCCAAAAAATGTGACCGATCCAATTATCTGGCGGGTCGTGGCATTAAGAATGCTAGTATTTTTTGCTAAAACTTGGAAAAATGATTGCTGGGGTCCACAAGAAGCTTAGACCCATCTGAAACTTATTTTGGACCCCTAATTTTGTGGGACACATTCAATGGACGGGGTAGATCCGGTTAATGTGGGTCCCACCTAGGAAAAAAAGAAAATACATTGGCTGCGTTGACGTCCAACGTTAAAAAAAAAAAAAAAAAGTGGCCCCATTGGCTCCAGTTTTGGACCCTACCATGATGTATGTTCTACATCCATGCCGTTTATTTAATAGGTCCCCTTTAAAGATGCATTGGCTCCAAAAATTAGCCATAAAAAGTTCTCGGATGGCCCACACCATCATCATTCATGTGATGGTATGCCAAACCACATGGAATCAAATGATGGGCTCCACATGCAGCTTAGACCCACCTGAAACTAGGTTTGGACCATTAAATTGGTGGGACACACAATGAATGGGTTGGATTTTCCTAAGGTGGGCCCCACCTACCAAAAACTGCGAAAGTTCACGTTTTTAAAAAAAGAAAGAAAGAGAGAGGGTGCAGCAACGTCAGCTGCTGCTGCAAGTACAAGTAGCGTCTGCGCTGGCTACTGATGGACGGACTGGCTGGGGCTCACGGCCCCAACTGTGGGCCCCATGTGATGCGTTTCGAGCATCAACACCACACATTTGATGGGTCCCCTTTATCAATGGGGCGTCCTCAAAAATCAGCCGTAAACGGAACTCAGGTGGGCCATACCATCTAAATCATGGGAAGACATGCCTAAATCATATAAAAACACTTGGTGGGGCCTACCTGAATATTAGATGTGGCTAAAACTTAGTCTGGACCCTCAGCCAGGTGGGACACACATAATCGGTGGTCTAGATTTATGGACCACATCACTGTGGGCCCCCTGACCGTGTGGCCTTATAAATAGGTTAGGTGGAAAATATACATTACAGAGGGCCCCATGGCTCCTGTGACCCTATCAACGGGTTGTCTGGAAAATAAGTATCACTGTGGGCCCCTGGCCCATGTAACCTTATGAACAGATTGGATGAAAATAAACATTATGGTGGCCCCTGGTCCACGTGCCCTCACCAACAGGTTGGATGGAAAATAAACATTACAGTGGGCCCTTGGTCCATGTGACCATATCAATAGGTTGGCTGGATAATAAACTTTTTGGTGGCCCCCCTATTTATGTGACCTTATCAACAGATTGGATAGGAAAATAAACATTATTAGCGGGCCTCACATGAGGCTCACTTTGGTAAATATGGGCCCATGTATTTAGGCCCATCTTGATGTATTTTTATGCCCATTGTTGAGTCCTACTCTGATGTATATGGGCTCATGTATTTAGGCCCATCTTGCCATGTATATAGGCCCAATGTTGAGGCCCACTTTGGTATATATGGGTCCATGTATGTAAGCCATCTTGATGTGTTTATAGGCCCATTGTTGGGCCTATATTGATATATATAGGCCCACGTTATGAGGCCCATTTAATGTATTTGTGGCCCATTGTTGAGGCTCACTTTGATATATATAAGGCCTATGTGATTAAGCCCATTTAATACACATAAATCTTAAGTGATTAGGCTCATTTTAATGCATTTTAATGCATTTTGAGGCCCATGGGTGATGGCCCATTGCAAAGTACCTAAGGCCCATTGTGAAATAGCGGTGAAGACCGCTTGAGTTGAAGTAGGAATATGCCAAAATGTCCTAGAGGGGGGTGAATAGGACTTTTTAAAGATTTATAAGTTATATTTCAATTCTATCACACTAATCCTATCACAGAGTACAGATTAGGATTACTCAAAAATTAACTCTATTGGCTTCCAAGCCTGATAGAGGATCCGATCACAAATTACTTGTAATAATAAAAAAAAAACTTTATGAATCAGATTGTGATGAATATGACTGTGTGTGCTCAAGATGTGATTTCAGATAATCATATATAAAGGCATATAAAGCGATCACATAAATGAAAGACAATATCAATCTCAAACACAGTCATTATATAGTGGTTCGACTACTTGTCTACTCCACTACCGGCTTCCATACTCAACCCTTGAGTGACCGGTTTTCATTAAGGAAGTTTTCTATGGTTCACATCAAACCTAAGGGTTTAAATCAGGTTCACCTTCAACCTTTACAGAGGTTTCTACTCGGTTCACCTCAAACCCTAGAGTTTTACTGGTGCACTCTTAACCAGATGTTTATGCCCACACAGAGTAAGGGTCCACATAATGCACCCCGATGTTTATGCCCACACAGAGCAAGGGTCCACACAATTCACCTAGATGTTTATGCTCACACAGAGCAAGGGTCCACACAATGCACCTAAATGTTTATGCTCTCCACAGAGTAAGGGTCTACATAACACACCCATGCACGTACACTCCCATTGGAGGCCTCCTTTGAGGACTTCAAATGGTGAGCAACACCTACGATCCAATCCTAAAAAGGAAATGATCATAAATGTCCTCTGGACTCTAAGTACTTACAGATAAGTTGATGAGTCCCTTTTAGCTCAGTGATGAAGATCTCCTTCTTGTTGATGAAGAGTCTTCAGCTTCCTTGATCCGCAACACAAAGATATACCTTTACTGGGTTTTTAGGTTGGGTTAAGGTTATGATGGAATACCACTCTCTAAAGATTTTTCTATAAGGAAGATATAGTGGTTCCAATCATCTATGCATTCAAGGCATCCCAGCTTATTGATTTGTCATTAAAGTAGTAGCTGGAGGATCCTTGAATGCGAAAGTTCATTCCCCAATCCACTCTATGAAATATCAATGATGGGGGTGGATTGGAGGATGAACTTCCTGAGAGAAAGGGCTTAGGATAAAGGATATGAAGTTTAAAACACTCAAAAGCACTCTCTACTTTCTCTCCCAGCAATAAAGACTAATCTCTCTATTTATAGGGAAAAGGTTCCAACGGATATAAACGGTCATATTTATGACAGAGTTCGATATCATTGAGCAATCGTCGATATGATCGAGCATATACTCTCGATTGTATCGACATACCACTCGATGATACAAACTCAAATGTCATTTCGCTTTTGAAAACCTTTTGCCAACTGGTCGATGAGATCGATACACATATCAATATTATCATATTTCAAACTCTGATTTTATCGAGAGATGGATTGATCTATCGACAGGTGAAGCCTTAAAAAATTTTAAGTTCTACAGATATGATCGGAGAATAGTCAATGTCATTGGAATTTATATATCGATGATATCGGAGACCATGTCGATGGGATCGATAAATCATATAGATTTACCTATAAGCTTGGTTTGTGTCCGATTTTGATTCAATCGACAATGTCTCGATATGATCGACATATGAATATCGATTTATCGACTGGCATCCCGATCAACATTAAAAACGACCTGAAATTTATGCTGGAGAAAACATGCGCCCATAATCGATATGATCGACTGACTTCCGATATGATCAATTTTTGAGTTCAGATTGAATCGGACAGTTATTGATATATCGAAGCTTATGTTAGTTTTCTTTAAAAAAATAGGAGCGCCGAAAAACAGTCTGTCGATATTATCGATCCGCTTCAGATATGATCGATATTCGAATATCGATGATATCAACTCACAAGTCGATATATCGATAAATCGTCCAGATGATTGTTTGATTGTTGGATGCTTTTTGTCCTCACTCGATTGCATCGATTTAGATGCCGAGGACATCGACAGAGTTGGTCGATCATATCAAAAGGGAAATCGATATAATCGACAGTGTAAGAAAAATTTAAAGATTTTCCTATTTGATAAAAAGTTTTCTTAAACAAAAACCCTAAGATGTTCTAGTTCTTTTTAAGGGTTTTAATCACCTGGTGTTTTGGGACATGGGATGTGAGGCTATGATTTACCTATGGCGAGTTTCCACACATCCAGTTGAGGCAGATACATGACTTGATCTTCCTGTCAGGCGCTGTTGTCCGACTGACTCAACTTACAACGTAACTGACAAACAAGGGCACTTAGTAGGTGCACTTTCAATCTCTCCCTTTGTCAATTACGTGACAAAATACCAAAAACACTTTAGAAAAATATCTAGATAGATACATCCTAAATTGTGTGTACGTGCATTAACACAATTTTATAAATTCTAATCACCCATGTACCTACCCAATAAATTCTCCCCCTTAATTCAAAAACTCCCCTTTTCTTGTTGCGGCTGATCCCCCTAACACTTACAACACAGATATACAAATTTTCACTCGGGGTGTTTGAATTGTTCTCCCCCTTTTTTTCAGTCATTGGCAAAGGCATAAAACGTGATATTGACTGAAGATTGAAACATATGGGAGAACCAGATAGAGGTGCATTTGAAGTAAACTAGTGTGAATCATGCATCAATGATAGAACATTATGAGAGCAATAGCAGATAAGATAGTCATTTAAAATCTCATGTATTGCAATAATTCACTAGATAAACCAAGATGCCAGTAAAGATATATAAGTAAAAATAGCATATGCCATGCAAAACTATGGATGCATTGAGATAAGACAGAGTAAAACAGTCAATAAGAATCTATCACAAGCAATCCATACGAGCTATATTCAAACCAAAAAGAAACAACCTTGGCAAGTCTATAATTCATCACACTCATAAATGTGATCACAGGCATTCAAAAAGATATTTAGGCCCGGAGCATTTCAAAAGGACTTCAGGGATGTGATGGATTTGTATCCTGAGCACGCTTATGGAGCAGGTAGACGTTTCAGAACTCGTTTAATTGCGCGTTGCAGGATCATCAGTTGCTATTGAAATTCAGAAAGATAGGCTTTGCAATCATTTAGTTTCTCTAAAATGTGAGCTTGTTCATTCAAAAGATCTTGTATGTTGTCTCGCACAGGGATATCAGAGTCAGAATTTTGCACCAATCTGCTACTGCCAGGAATTGAACCAGTTCTTCCACCATAAAACACATTTTTAAAGATGTTTAGTTTATATATGTCTTCAAGGTTGAACCACGCACAAGGATGAGGAAGATCATAAGTCGGTGGTAGTCCGAATTGACGTGAAAGCTTAGATAGAAGACATGAAAATGGGTTATAGTGATGGATGCTTCTGTAAGCACACGGATCAGTTGTTGTACAATTAGAGTGGGTAGGCATATTGGAATTCTCAGATGAATGTCATACAGAATGTTAAGAATGTATGGTGAGAGTTTCTTGCCGGAGACTTCACAGGGATAGACATTGGTGCTAAAAATGCTGTGAAGAATCCTATAGGTAGGATTAAGATACTTGATATGGAAAACATTTTTGGCATTCCTGGGAATTGTGCCACCATTGTACAAAGCACAAGTAATTTCCCCCCATACACCGAGACCATTCATATTCCGATCAGTTATAGATATTCCAGTGAATCCAATGTCAACCAGCCTGCTTATCAGTTTGGGGGTGATGTATTCGACTCGATTGATGACCGCAACTGAGATGACTGGAGGATTGTTATCAACATTGAAGATTAAGCTAATAAACTGATGTACCAGATTTTGTTGAAATGTTCCTCTAAGATTCACAACATTTTTCCATCCAATCTGTTTTAGAAGATCGATGATTCTTAAGGGTTTAATGCTCTTTATGTGAACTATTTTCTCTGCCACAAGGTTTAAGTTGAATAAGAGAGAAGAGGTGGTTGCATCATGCTTACCTTTCTTCTTTTCAGTTGATGCACGCTGTGGATGGAACAATCCTTTCTCTTTTTCCATCTTGGGGAGATGAAATGTCCAAGTCTGAGAGCACCAGATGCGGCTCTCCTTTTGATCTTTTGATTCTCACCACGCAACTACAATCTATCCCTTTCATCATATTCTCTGATTCCAAATTTTAATTTTTAATTTCAAGTTCTAGGGAAGAACAACTGTCCCGATGTTTCAACTACCAAGAGAGTCGTCAATTCTATCGATTATTAGTCGATGTGATCGACATTCTCAAATGGCCAATCGATACTCATATCGAAGGTGGTTCTTTTTGAGTTTTTCTTCAGTCTAATGATTGCTCATATACAGAACAATATCTTATTGAAGTTCCTAGCAGAGAGTATCAGCAAAATTTTATATATCTTCTGTACATTAAAAAGTATAGACATTTGGATATTTATGTGCAAAAAAAATGAGGTGAGATGCCTCAGATTATTTCTTTAAAAGCTCAACAAAATTGCATCATTTCAACAAATATCTAGATTTTGATGCATAACCTGGACCAATTTCTTCACTCTCAGTGTTTCTCAATATCACTCATTCATTTTCCTATAATAATGTAGCAGTGGTTATTTGTGCGAAGACCCTTCATAATTGATTTTCCTGATTGATCTAGAATCTCGCATTCTTTGTTGAAATTTACCACATGCCCATTATCGTGGATTTGAGAGATGCTTAGTAGGTTATGTGTAACATCCCAAAAATCGAGGGGTCGAGCAAAAACCCAACTCCCGAGTTCCAAAATGTTATTTATGCAACATAGATATGTATGATTGAATGTTGTCTGTGATAATGTATTAAACATGAGTGAGATTAAGCTAGAACAGCATATCATACCCCAGAGACAGATAAATTAACAAGCGGAAGACTGTGATAGTATGTATAACATATATAAACTGTCGTATGTATCCAGAGTGTGAACATGTTACCAGGTTATATACATACATGTATACCCCAAAAGTAAACTAAAAGGATATACATGAGTGTTCTAAAAATATAAAATGACAAGTGTCAAGGTATCTAATCAACCTCCCTGTAATCCCGTCAATCAGATCACGCATAAAGGAGGAATCCTCCTCATCATCATCAAGTCCAGCTCCGCCTCGCAGGCCGCGCCATCATCTGCAATCACAATAGGGACTGGTGGGTGTCCGGAAACACCATCCCGTAACGTGGGAGTGAGTGATCAACTCAGTGGGATAAGAGAGCAGAGATTAGCATGTTATCAAATCAATCATGCGATAATAGTAAAGCAGTAAATCAAACAATCCTAATACTGTTGTTAATGCAATATGACATGACGTGATGTATGCCCTCACCAACGATCTCCCTCATACGGAAACATCTTACGACCGCGGCATGCCACACTCCCTAGAGTGCTCCACATCTTCCAGGCACATGCAATGTTATGGTGATATGATTTTCAAGTTGTTATTAGTCCATTCAAACAGCAGGATTGGGAAACTAAGGTACCTCCCTTATATCAATCCTAACACAGATCCTGTCTAGGGTCGTCACTCCTAGTAATCTCATACGATGTATATTTCGTAGGTCGCTGCAAGGGCTGTCAGGGCTGTTGCTCACACTCGTTGCACCGCTCCCCCATCACCTTATCAATACAAGTCTACTGTACTCTACTGCTACTGAAGGGTCGTCGCCTCCCGTAGACTCAGAATACGCTCGTGGTCACTACAAAGGACTCGTTGCCTGATCAGTGTAGGCCGACAGCAAGAATATAGTGTCCCATACCACCATAATCTGCTCACGAGACTAGGTGCTCACTGGTCACTACGGGGAGGTTTGTGGCCCCAGCGTAGGCCGACAGCTCGACCACGGTGTCCCATACCACCATGCCCGGCTCATGAGTCTTCGTAGATCAAGGTCCCATGGTTAACAGGGTTTACAATGGTAAGTTCAGTACCCTAGGTTCAAGCAGTTATGACTCATGCAGGGTGAACATACAATGGCCAGTCGGGTTACTTGACGGGCTCGACTAGTGCGATCGCATCTCAAGTTGACGACATGAAGTGCGTAAAACACTTCATGTGGCCTAACCACTGCCACCAACTCCAGAACACGGCTCGCGTTCATCGACGCGTCGTTCGTGGCGAAGATAAGCTAACCACGAATTCGCTCAGTTACTGACTTCCTGGACTAAGCATAGTCCCAAACAATTAAGGAATCACATCAGCAAATCATATGAGAGTATTGGAATTGAAATACAACCATGTGAGCATGTTAACACATGTTATATCGTACAACTTAAGTAAATCATCTGACACATGCCTTTCATACATACGATGAAATTGTACATATCGCCAACATATAGGAAATCATTTCCATCAACATATTAATTGAGAATTCAATCTCAATCTAAATCATAACGAAATCATCAAGCACAGGTTATAACTTACAACTTAAGCGAATCATCAAGCACATGCATTTCATTCATATCATGAAATCAAGCATATGGCTAACATGTAGGAAACCATTTACACCAGCATATTAATTGAGAAACTAATCTCAAACTAATCCATAACATCATTTAATTCAATACATACTAATACAAACACTTACATTACACACTTAAGTCTACATATAGTATGTCAACCCGAAGTGCGCAATTAGGCGAATCTCTTCGCCAAACTAATATGCACGTATTCCTAACATTCTAATGCGACAACAAATCATGTCAATTACATTGGCAAAATATGAATGAAATTAGTACTTCCTACAAATGACTAAAATGCCCTAAATCTCATATTCTTCGCCGGTTTACGAAACAGGAAACGAATAGCATGTTGTACATGTCAAACGGCGATGTCATCAATAATCTACTATTAAACGACATTGAAAGCTTTGGAAACAGTCAATCAAAGCGTCTAAAATCCGCACCTTATCTCTTACGGATGCGTGATTTTGAACGGAGCATGTACGCTTCGTCTACGGCAGTAGGAGAACCTATTTTACAAGTTACGTTAGCTAACATGCTATGAATCTAATAACCCCTAAATCAGCAAGTTCTAGGGTTGCTTCATACCTGATAAAGCGGAGAAATCATCGGCCAGGTGATTGGGAAGAGTTGTTGTAGCACGTGGAAGTAGCGGCACGAAGGCGGGAAAAATCCTCCCACTTCCTCTCTCAAACTCTCTCCTTTTCTCTCTCCCAAATCTAGGTTTTTGCAATTTTCGGATGGGAGAGAGGAATGAGGGTTTCAACCCCTTTTATAAGCTTAAAAATGCCGAAAACAGGCTCCGGGACGAAGTTTACTTAGTGCCTATCCATTTCGGGGCTGTTTCGATCCAAAAGATGATTTCTGGTGGTCCTCTGGTCGATTGCGATCGGACTTAAGCTCATGGGTACCAGATATAGTACGTATTAAGTTTTCAGTCCGGCAGGATTTGCAGATCGCACGTAGCGGACCAGTTTCAGTTTAGCAGTCATCGCACGTAGATCAGGGCTGAAAGTCTTATGATAATAAATAGAAATTTTTCCTGATCCGAGGGTGTAATCTGGCTGAATTCTGACGGTCAGAATGCTTAATACTGACGCGTCAAGTCGTGTGCCAGATTTGAATTTGAAATTCCAATTCTGTCCCTATTCGCGGTCTCTTCAGTCCGGACTCAATGAAATAGTCTGCGATTGTCGGTTGGACTTGATTTTCGAAATGAGTATCAAGTCCAACAAGGCGGTCCTAACGGTCTAAGATAGGAAGTATCGGACTTTCGACGTGCGGTCTAGATCCAATACAAAAATTCAAAGCGGTCTAGAGACCAAACCTGCTTAGAGTTTGATCCGAGGTTATAGAGTATTATAGAGTCGTTTGTTCTACTCGATTTGGGTCTTGTAGAACGTATTTAAAGTGATCAGGGACTATTTCCCAGCTACTCCAGCATTGCGCTAGCTAACTTATGCTTAGTTTCTAAAGGAATTAATCCTAAGTGGTTTCTTTGGCTATGGAATTGGGTTCTGAGCGATTTTTCAGGTGTTTTGATTAACCCACTGCCTAAGGACGTCAAATCCCAGATTGGCAAAAATTCGAGGTGTTACGTTATGTGTCAATCTTTTTATGCAAAAAGCATTCTCATCCTTAAGCAGATTAATTCCTTCTATAATTCTCTATCCAATTACTTCAGCAGTGGTTCCATCTCCATAAGTGACTATCCATTTGTGAAGATCCTTATAGTTTGAAAGAAGAGATTTGTCACCTGTGACATGTCTTGAGCACCCACTATCTAGGTACCATTTAGCCACATTGCTTGATAAATGATCTGATTGAGTAACAAGGCAATTTATCTTTTTCTTAATCACCCACTTTGTGACAGGAGTTTTACTTGTGGTAGATTTGTTCTTCTTATCTGATTTGTCCACATGACTTAACTGCTCCTTCATCCTGTCAACTATCTCAAGTGGTGATGATTGTATACTTCTTTTGTTTAGCTCATAAACTGACTCATCATTTTTGTAATGAGCTGGGATAGGTTTGGTTTTACTACTAGATGCAACAGATTTTCCAAATGGTTGTGCATTATATTTAGTTTTTGTTCTAGCCTTTCTATAACCTAATCCCTTTTTATCCTCTCCATATTTTCCCATTCCCAACAGTTTTTCTAATTTCTCACCACTCTGAGAAAATTTATAGTTTATTTTGACAATTTTTCTAGATTCTTCTAGATCATTTTGAAGTGTATAATTTTCATTCTGAAGAATCAGGTTTTTCTCATTTAGTTCTTTGACTTGTTCCTTTAATTTCTTTGACTCAGATTTTAATGAGTTGTTAGTTCTTTTAAGTCTATCATTATCAGAGTGGCATTGCTGCAAATCAGTGATTAGATGAGTATTAATATTTGAAGCTTTATCCAGATCTATTTGCAGCAATTCTTTTTTATTTTCAACTATTCCAAGTCTCTTGACAATATTAACGCTATGGATGTAAAGTTAATTGTAAGCGTTTTGTAATTCATTTTTCTCTTTATCTTCTTCTTCTTCAATTTTCTCATTATCAGATGAAAATGATTCAGTGGCTTGCTGTTCTTCTTTTCTTTTAGATTCCATGGGAATAATTGGAGTGGTGGAGACCATAAGCATTTTCAAAGGTTTTTGGCCATCATCACTCTCTGAGTCACAAGTTTCTGAGTTTCACTCTTCCGTATCATCCCACGTGGCAGCCATCGCCTTGCCCATGGTTTTTCTGTTTGGACATTCGGTAGATAGGTGTCCATACTCATAACAGGCATAACATTGTGGTTCTTTGTTTCTTTTTCCAAATTTGCCTATAGGAGGTTTGTCATCCACCTTTCTACCTCTAGATGGGCGGCCACGATTCCTTTGAAAGTATCTTCTGAATCTTTATGCCAGCAGAGCCACTTCCTCATCTTCATCTTCTTTTTCACTCTCACTGTCCTCATGTTTTATTTTCTTAGAGGTTTTTAGGACAGTGTTTTTAGATTATTGGGGTTGTGTGAAGTGTAGTTCAAAAGTTTGTAGGGAACTTACTAGTTCTTCTACTTTTATCTCATCAATATTCCTACACTCCTCAATTATTGTTACCTTGGGATTGAACTATTCCGATAAGGATCTTAAGATTTTTCTACATATTTTAGGAGCCGGAACCTTCTCTCCCAATCCACCCATGGAGTTATAAATGATGTTTAATTTGGTGAAAAACTCCATAAATGTCTCATGCTCTTCCATCCTGAGATTTTCAAACTGTGAAGTTAAGAGTTGTATTTTAGATCTCTTCACAGTGCTTGTGCCTTCATGGGTTATTTCAATAAGTCTCATGCTTCTTTAGAGGTCCCACACATACTTATCTGATTGAAAATGTCTTGGGACACGGCACAGTAGATGGCATTCATTACTTTTGCTTCAGCATTTCGTTGTTCTTAGTCAAACGCCGTCCACTTTTCATTAAATATGGGTTTAGTGATAGTGGTTTCATTTTCAAGTACAATTTATTCAGATGGTACCACATATCCTTTTTTAACTACATTCCAAACTTCATGATCTAAAGATCTCAGGAAGTAATGCATTTTAGCCTTCCAGTAAGCATAATTTGAACCATCAAATACTGGAGGTCTAGTGACAGATGAGCCCTCTCCTTTGACCATAATTTTACTTTAGTCAAGATCACTCTCTAGGCGGTGAAGCCCTTAAAGAGAGACCCACTCTGATACCAATTGAAATAGCAGTGAAGACTGCTTGAGTTGATGTAGGAATATGCCAATATGTCCTAGAGGGGGGTGAATAGGACTTTTTAAAGATTTATAAGTTATATTTCAATTCTATCACACTAATCCTATCACAGAGTACAAATTAGGATTACTCAAAAATTAACTCGATTGGCTTCCAAGCCTGATAGAGGATCCAATCACAAATTACTTGTAATAATAATAAAAAAAAACTTTATGAATCAGATTGTGATGGATATGACTGTGTGTGCACAAGATGTGATTTCAGATAATCATATATAAAGGCATATAAAACAATCACATAAATGAAAGACAATATCAATCTCAAACACAGTCATTTTATAGTGGTTCGACTACTTGTCTACTCCACTACCGGCTTTCACACTCAACCCTTGAGTGATTGGGTTTCACTAAGGAGGTTTCTCATGGTTCACCTCAAACCTAAGGTTTTAAATCAGGTTCACCTTCAACCTTTACAGAGGTTTTTACTCGGTTCACCTCAAACTCTGGAGTTTTGTTGGTGCACTCCTAACCAGATGTTTATGTCCACACAGAGCAAGGGTCCACACAACGCACCCAGATGTTTATTCCCACACAGAGTAAGGGTCCACACAACGCACCCAGATATTTATGCCCACACAGAGCAAGGGTCCACATAACGCATCCAGATGTTTATGCTCTCCATAGAGCAAGGGTCCACACAACGCACCCACGCACATACACTCCCGTCGGAGGCCTCCTTTGAGGACTTCAAATGGTGAGCAACACCTACAACCCAATCCAAAAAAAGAAATGATCATAAATGTCCTCTAGACTCTAAGTACTTATAGACAAGTTGATGACTCCTTTTTAGCTCAGTGATGAAGATCTCCTTCTTGTTGATGAAGAGTCTTCAGCTTCCTTGATCCGCAACACAAAGATGTACCTTTACTAAGCTTTTAGGTTGGGTCAAGGTTATGATGGAATACCACTCTTTAAAGATTTTCCTATAAGGAAGATAGAGCGGTTCCAATCATCTATGCATTCAAGGCATCCCAGCTTATTGATTTGCCATTAAAGTAGTAGTTGGAGGATCCTTGAATGCAGAAGTTCATTCCCCAATCCACTCTATGAAATATCAATGATGAGGGTGGATTGGAGGATGAACTTTCTGAGAGAAAGGGCTTAGGATAAAGGATATGAAGTTTAAAACACTCAAAAGCACTCTCTACTTTCTCTCTCAGCAATAAAGACTAATCTCTCTATTTATAAGCAAAAGGTTCCAATGGATATAAACGGTCATATTTATGACAGAGTTCGATATCATCGAGCAATCGTCGATATGATCGAGCGTATACTCTTGATTGTATCGACATACCACTCGATGATACAAAGTCAAATGTCATTTCGCTTTTGGAAACCTTTCGCCAACTGGTCGATGGGATCGATACACACATCGATATTATCAAATTTCAAACTTCGATTCTATCGAGAGATGGATCGATCTATCGACAGGTGAAAATAAGAGAGAAGCCTTAAAAATTTTCAGGTTCTACAGATATGATCGGAGAACAATCAATGTCATCGGAATTTGTATATCGATGATATCGGAGACTATGTCGATGGGATCAATAAATCGTATAGATTTACCTATAAGCTTGCTAGACAGTTTGTGTCTGACTTTGATTCAATCGATAATGTCTCGATATGATCGACATATGAATATCGATTTATCGATTGGCACCCCAATCAACATTGAAAATAACCTAAAATTTATGCTACAGAAAACATGCGCTCATAATCGATATGATCGACTGACTTCCGATATGATCAATTTTTGAGTTCAGATTGAATCAGACAGTCATCGATATATCGAAGCTTATGTTAGTTTTCTTTAAAAAAATAGGGGCACCAAAAAATAGTCTGTCAATATTATCGATCCGCTTCAGATATGATCGATATTCGAATATCGATGATATCGACTCACAAGTCGATATATTGATAAATCGTCCAGATGATTGTTTGATTGCTGGATGCTTTTTTTTCTCACTCAATTGCATCGATTGAGATGTCGAGGACATCGACAGAGTTGGTCGATCATATCAAAAGGGGAATCGATATAATCGACAGTGTAAGAAAAACTTAAAGATTTTTCTATTTGATAAAAAATTTTCTTACACAAAAACCCTAAGATGTTCTAGTTCTTTTTAAGGGTTTTAATCACCTGGTATTTTAGGACATGGGATGTGAGGCTATGATTTACCTATGGCGAGCTTCCACACATCCAGTTGAGGCAGATACTTGACTTGATCTTCGTGTCAGGCGCTGTTGTCCGACTGACTCAACTTACAACATAACTGACAAACCAGGGCACTTAGTAGGTGCACTTTCACATTAGTTAGGCCCATTGAGGTGGCCTACTTAATGAATATAAGGCCCATGAGATACGGCCCATTTGATATTTTTGAGGCCCAATGGGTTGTACCTAAAGCACATTGCAATGTATGATTCTGTCATGATTTATTTAATGATATTTAAGGCGAACTGAGCCTTGGGAGCAATGATGGTTAGATGCCCACATTGTCAGGATGATGTCAGTTAAATGTCCGCATTGTTACTCTCCCTGAGGCCCACTGATAAGCCCATACTTGTAGTGTGAAGGCCGTATAGGCCCATCTTAGTTATGCACAGGGCCCATCACCACATAACATGTTCAGTATAGATCCATGATTCATGATCATATGCATCATATGTATGCCTGATATAAGGAGTGACTGATCATATCATGTGCCTTCGGGTAGATTGTTATGGGCTCCCTAATAGGTGGAGTTGCCCTACGTGAGCGCATGGTACATGCAGGATTGTTGCATGTCTGGTAGAGTGATTCATACACTTACATTTGTGTGATTATGATTATTATATGCTCTAGCGAAATCAGGGCCATAGCCTCCACAGACACATCGTGGGTGGTTGGATTGGATATTGAAAATGTTTGGTTCTATCATACAGGCGCTAGCATACGGGCGTCATAGATGTCCCTGGGTGAAAATTCCTAAATCCGATGGTACCAGAGGATGACTCCAACGTTGAGACCGAGTGGATGTATGAGAGCATGAGGGCCGATTATCAGGAGGCCGCATCTCCCACTGTGTTGTGGTCAGTTGGAAAGGGGTGTGGCCTTACTCGCCTTAGGGTAGGGGGCAATACTAGGCTGAGTTTGACCAGCTCGTGAATGGGTCCGCTATCGTCGGGCCGGATAGATATTGGCATATTATTGTCCAGGCGGATAGTGAGGTTTCTTACGCTCACTTGGACTGTGCGGCTTGGGGAGCAGCAGTGCCATTTGGAGTGTACTAAACCCCGGTGATTATCCTGAATGAGAACTGTACTGATATATGATGAGGATTGGCATGCTTGAGCTGCATCTTGCATCGCATGGTCTTGACATGATCGATAATATTCATATCTTGCACCGCATAGCCTTGGTACGACTGATTGCATTCATGTACTTATCAGCATGATTTCGCATTACCCTGACCTTGCATTCTGAGCACGCTTATATTGCTCACACACTTACACCACCCTCTAAGCTTTCTAGAAGCTTATGCACGATTGATGCGTGCAGGTGATTCCAGGACACAACCTTAGTCTCGCCACCGTTGGAGCGTGCAGTCAAGCTTCTGGAGTTTTTATTATTATCACTATCTTATATTTCCCTTCAGACGCATTGTACTCAAAAGTTTTTTTTCATAGTGGATTTTGTGATGGTGTTCTTGTGGTTATTGTTCGTGGGTTATGCTTATGGTTATACTCATTACGAATCAAATCATGTTTGAAATCTTCCTTGTAGCATCCTAGGATCAGAATCTTGTATATGGGTACCAGGAGCTGAGAATGGGGTGCTACGGAGGCTGTCAGCGCCAGATTCGATGATCGAGAATTTTGTGAGCCCGATTTTTGAGTTCGGGGCTTGACACGATGACAGGTGATCAAATCCACCAATTGCTGCACTAACTGCTACACCCCGTGCACCAAATGTTCCAAGATAGTGAACCTGGAATTCATTGACTCCTTCAGCTAAGTGACTTCTCACAATGTCGCTCCAATCCGATCTTGAGGTAGCTTGAACCTTTTAACATGCCCGAGGTTGGATGAAGATGGAGCTTTTTGGGGTACGAGAGGGTCACCTTCAACCATTCCAGCGCCTTCAGCTTGAGTAGCCCCTTCACCACGTTCTCCTTCTTCATGAGTCCCTTCCTCGGGTAGGTCCTCAGAAAATCGATGGAACTTTAAATCTATTCTTCTAATGTTGTTCTTATTGAAGTGTTGAAGAGGAAGTTTCGAATCGTTTGTTGTCAGAAGATCGATCGTAGTGTGAATGATCCAAGGATAGGGTAAATGGACATCTCGAGAAGTGTGAATCACATATACTAACTGATGAACAACTAGAGTAGAAAGATAAATTTTAATCCTAGCGGCAATAGAATATACTACCATGGCCATGAATCATGTAAGGTCGGAACAATTGATACTTCGAGGATATGTTGAAGGTGTAGATGCCATGTAGAATATGTTACCTCGGTTCCATGAATTTTTCTTTTAGGGCATTGCCTCGATGCCAGGGAATATCACGACCATGGCAGAGAAATTTTATGACCATGGATCGAGTTTCAACATTCTCAAGGTCCATGTCCGGGAGGCCGACAGGCGACAGAGTAAGGCCAAAGATGTTTACAATGGATGCAGGAATAAGTTCCACATGTCACCATCAACAGAGACAGTGATAGACGGAGGTTCAACCACCAGAGAGTGACTAGAAGCAAAGAAGTTGTAGGTTTGTTCATAGTGACATGGACCGTCAAAGTTGAGGAGAGGCAACCAGTCAATTGCGGCTAACAGGGGTTCTAAATTGTATGGTTTTAGACACTCCTTGTCTATCCTCCTTTCATTAACTAGCTTTCTTCCAGTGCATTTAGCCAGCCCCAGATTCACCCTAGTAGGAGGAGGGCTTGGTGCTTCAGATTGGGAACTGCCATGCGATGTCTGTCTCGTTTGCTGGCCAGTAGGAGTCCCATGTTCGGGCGCCCTCGTCCTTTCCTTTGGAGCAAGGACCTTTTACCTAGAGGATCTTGAAGATTCTCCAGTGTCATGCCCCAAACCCAGAAATCAGGCTCACAAAATTCCCAATTACCTAATCCAATGCCAACAGCCTTCGTAGTACCACATTCTTGGCTCCCAGTGTCCATACACTACATTTCGATCTTGGGATCCTACAAGGAGGATTTTTAATATACTTTTGTCTCGTAATAAGCATAACCGCAAGTTTACCTAAATCACAAAGACAACATCATCATCACATATCTACTAATATAAATAGTTGAATACAATGTTAAAAGGGAAATACATATATATCAAATCAAAGCTCCAGAAGTTCGCTGCACATTCCAAGTTCAACGTTGCTGGGACCTAACGCCACCTGCACGCATCTATCGTGCATAAGCTTATAGAAAGCTTAGAGGGTGATGAAAGTGTGTTTAAGGTAAGTGTCAAGTAAGTAATATCAAATAAATCAGAGTAAGCGAAAATACTGACAAGTCTATAAAATATCCAATATCAGAATATGCAATGCGGATTGGCTATGCAAATGCAAAAGCCAAATATCAGATGCTGATGAAGTGATACAATATGCAAATCCTGCTAAGTCCATCTAGGCCATATAAGTATAAAAACATTGTAACCCAAAATGCTAAGTACTGCAGATGTAATTTAATATGCGGTGCGAATGAAATAACCATGCTGGAATGTGAAGACGAGATGATAGTACATAGTATCGCAGGCTACGGGGTCCACCACAAGGGACTTCTATCCAAACCAATCCCATACCTAAATTTGGATAGTCAGACTCATTGTGGTAAACTCTTGATCTTGGGTTAATCGCGTGCCCAACCAAAATCTTAGCCATGCAAAGGTACACATAACAAATAGTTACACACCACTAACCCGAGTGGATATTGAATGAATGAATGAATATGCAATTCCTATTCAATAAGTCCACATATCAGTATAGTTGCTCTTTGAGGAAATCACCAGGGTTTATTACACTTCAAACTAGATTGTCGCCCCATCACGCGTAACAAGGTGAGTGAAAGAGACCTCACTATCCACCTACCAATATCGGGCCCGACTCATTGATAGCGGACCCATTCCTCAAGCTGGTCAGACTCAGCCTAACATTGTCCCCTCCTCTAGGGCAGATAAGGCCATACCTCCTTCCAATTGACCACGACATAGTGGGAGACATGGCTTAACGGTATACGGTCCTCGTGCGCTCATGCATCCACTCGGTCTAGATGTTGGAGCAATGTAACGACCCAGAAAATTCTGTACCAAGACCCAAGTACCACCTCGATCAGAAATCACTTAGGATTAATTCTCTTAGAAATTTAACCCAAGTTACCTAGCTCTATGTTAGACTGGCTGTGAAATTAGTGTTGTTTGCTTTAAATACGTTCTGCAAGACTTAAAACTTGTAGAATCAATGACGCTATAATACACTGAAATCTAGGATCCAACTCTAAACCCAGTTGTTATAGGGAATGTTTGGTAACTTTGTATTGGATCTAGACCGCGCGTTAAAAGTCTGATATCTACAATTTTAGACCATTATGACCGCTTAGTTGGACTTGACAATTGTTTCGAAAATCAAGCCCAACTGATGTTCTGACACCATTTTACTGAGTTCGGAGTGAAGAGAGTGAGAAAAGGAAAAGAATTAGAAAATTAATTTCATTTTTATGAAATCTGGCATGTGTCATTTACGCGTTATTTTTAAGCATTCTGACCGTCAGAATTCAACCAAATTTCACCCTTAGATCAGGAAAATTGGCCCTTTCATGTCATGGAACTTGTAGCCCTGATTTAGGTTCGGTAACCGTCGAATTGAAACTGGTCCGCCACGGACGATCTGAAAATCCGATAGGACTAAAAACTTCACTGATTAAAGATCTGATGTTAGTGAGCTTAAGTCCGACCGCAATTGATAATAGAACCTCCAAAAGCACTCCGTTGGATCAGAAAAATCCCGATTTGGATATAACCTAAGTATACCTTGTCTTGGAGTTCATTTTCGTTATGTTTGGGCTTATAAAAGGGTCTTAAACCCTTAGCTTTCTAACCCATACGAATTTCCCAAACCCTAGAGATTTCAAAGAAAGAAAAGAGAGAGAAAGAGTGGGAGAATCCGATGAAACTCCGTAGGATCCTTCCTAGTGCACCTATACTCTAAACTAGCGTATCTAAATCGTTCTTTCGGCGATTCTGATTCCGTTCTTGGGTAAGTTAAGCTAACCCTAATCTGTTTTGAAGCCTAGACTAGCTGTATTAGAATGCTACCTAACCTATTTCATGCCATAGGTAGCGTATTCGCCGTTGACGAAGACACGTCGTCTGAATCAACCTAAATACGTCTTTTCTAGTTTAAGGTGCGGACTATATGCGCTTAGGTTATGGTTTTCAACCCTTTCAATGATAGTTAATGATTTATTCATGCTATGGATGCAATTACACATGCCAGATGTGCTGTCTGTTTTGTCTTCCGTATACGTATGCCGTATATTATAAATACCGTATTTCATGTATATGTTAGAATACACGTATACGTATGGAATTTGCTGAATTGATTACCATGATAAATTGTCCTTGTTATATGCTTAATATGTATATGGAAACTCCTTGGTAAAAGGACTTGTCCTACTTTGCAACGGTGTCGACATACGTGATGTATGTTGAATAAGTGTAACCTAAGTGTTTGAATAAATGCCTAAGTGAGTTAGTAGTTAGTAAAATGTGATTGTTAAGAAGGTTGGGATATAGATTTCAACCACAGTATTTGCATGTATGATTCCCTCCATGAATCATGTAACTTAGGTTATCCATGTTAAATGAGTGTATGATTTCTTCTATGGATTGTGTACCTAGTTAAATCATGATAAATGTGTGTATTAATTCTTGCATGTACTATTTACATTTTCATACTATACTTTATTTGTTGTTCATGTGAATGCAGAATATGACTCATATGCTAGTTATTATCCTTGTATGTGAATGGGACTGTGCCACAGTCCAAGTAATCAGAAAACGTTTTGCAAGTAGTGGTTGAGGTTGCTTTCGCCACACAAGATGAGTTTAGCGAATCTGAGTCATGCTTGGGGAGTTCGGCAGTGGTTAGGCCACACAGAGTTCTTATGCATTCCATGTCGTTCAACTCAACGTGCGCTTAGCCTAGTTGAGCTGATCAACTAACCTGATTGACCAATGCTTGTTCACCATGTTTGGTCATCATTGTTTGAATCTAAGACACTGAGCTTACCAATGTAATTCCTGTTAACCATGGTACCAAGATCCACTAAGACTCATGAGCTAGGCATGGTGGTATGGGACACCGTGGTCGTGCTGTTGGCCTACGCTGGGGCCACAAACCTCCCCGTAGTGACCAGTGAGCACCCTACTCTGAGTAGATTATGGTGGTATGGGACACTATATTCTTACTGTCAGCCTACACTGATTGGTGACGAGCCCTCTGTAGTGACCTTGAGTTTATCCTGACACCGCATGGGGACGACGAGTCCTGTTGCAGTCTTAAGGATATGAATAGGCCTGTATTGATAAGGTGATGGGGGAGTGGAGCAACGATTGCGTGCAACAGCCCTGGCAGCCTTTGCAGCGACCTAGAATCATACTATCGTATGAGATATCCTAGGACTGACGACCTTAGAATAGATCAATGTTGGGAAATGATACAAGGGAGGTGTCTTAGCTTTTCAATACTGCTGTATGAAAAGGACTAATAATAACTGGGTAATCACGTTCATGACATCGCACTACATGTGCCATTGGCATTGGTGTGAGAGCACAGTGGTAGTGATTCATGCCGCGATCGTTAGATGATGTCGCATGAGGGAGATTATGGTGAGGGCATGCATCATTCTTCATATCATCCTTGCATTAATAAGAGATCTAGGACATGTTTGATTGTACTGCCTTATCATTACTGCTTGATTGGATTGATAACATGTTAACTTTTGCTATATAGTACCACTGAGTTGATCACTCACTCCCACGTTCTGGGACGGTGTTTAAATACCAACCAGACTCTGCTTTAGATGCAGGTGATGGAGATGCTGGCGAGGCAGGGCCAGACTTTGATGAGGACGAGGAGGCGTTCTCATACATGCAGTTTTTAGGCGGGTTCGACTGAGCCTTGTCCTGACCAGTGGGAATTTTTCTGGGATATGTATTACATTATTTTGAATGGTTCATGTATGTATTTTGTGACACAGACATGTATATTGCCTTGGGCAGAGCACGCATCATTTAGGGATTTATTTTGAACCATGTATGTATTTAAGTCTTCCGCTTGCTTTACCTTAATATTCCTGAATTATGTCTGCTAATCTAGCTTGATCTATATTATGTTTTATGCATTAATACAGACAACATACAATCATCATCGAATGTGTTGCATAAGTGATGTTTTGGAACTCGGGAGCTGAGTTATACTCAACCCCCGTATTTTAGGGCGTTACAAGCAACCTTTGGAACCAAGAGGGTTTAGAGATTTTCACCCAGGGCCATCTAAGGCAACCCGATGCTAGAACAGATTTTTGGTGTCCCATCTAGCCATCCATGATATGCCTGTGGAGGCTACGACCCTGATGTCGCTAGGGCATACAATGATCATAACTCACAATGCAAGATGCATGAGTCATGCGGTCCAGTCACGCATCAATTCTGCACACACCATGCGCTTATGTGAGACAATCTCTATTAGGGAGTCTAATAACAACCTGCCCAATGACATATGCAAGAGTCAACCACATCTCATAACAAACATGCAGATGATGCGTATGGGCATATATTATGTTGTTATGCTGTCACTTACTCATAATTAGTATCAATAACCAGCATCAACAATCGGCATCATCAATCAGCCTTGATAATGTGGACATTTAACCAACATTGCCCCCAAGGGGTGGCCCACATAGAGCCTAACATATAGTGGACCCATGGTCTTACAAGGGGCCTGATATATAACACCACAGGCCTCACTCAAGAGCTTAATACACATCACAATGGGCCTTTCATAGGAGCCTAACATACATCACAATGGGCTCCATCGCCTGACCCTCAAATGTATTATAATGGGCCTCATCACATAAGTTGTATATACATCATATAGGTCTCGACAATCGACATCGGCTTATACAATCGGCCTCGACATTCAGAATCGGCCTTAACAATCAGAATCGATGCCGGAATCGGCCTTGATACTTGACCTAGACATTTGGGATTAGTCTATACAATCGGCCTCGATAATCGAAATCAGCCTTGATACTCGGCCTCGACAATCGAAATCGGCCTATACAATCGGCCTCGGCAAATCGGAATCGACCTCAACAATCAAAATCGGCCTCGACAAATCAGAATCGGCCTCGATACTCGGCTTCGATAATCAGAATTGGCCTATACAATCAGCCTCAACAATCGAAATCAACCGAACAAGGCCTAAGGGAAGGTCACAATGTGGACATTAAACCATCATTGCCCAACAATGTGGCCATTTAATCAACATTGCTCCCAAGGACTGACCCATACAAGGGATTCATACACAACTTAACGGGCCATACATACATCGCACTAAGCCTCAATCATGGGCCTTGAATACATCACAATGGGCCTCAACCCATGGGCCTTAAATACACACAGGTGGGCCCTGCACCTGGGCCTCAAAACACGCAACAGGTGGGCCCCATCATGGGTCAAAGATACATCATGATAGGCCATAAGTATATCAAAGTGGACTTCTCAAATGGGCCATAAAATATATCAAAGTGGGCCTGACAAATGGGCCACAAAGTACATTAAGGTGGGCCTCAACAACGGGCCTCATACACATCAAGGTGGGCCTCAACCCACGGGCCCTAATATATCACAATGGGCCTCGGCCCCAAATACATCACAATGGGTCGTATCAACGGGCCAAATCAAATGAATGTCATGTATGTCAATCGGGCCCACTCTTATGTATTTTAAGATCCAACCTATTCATAAGTTAACATAAAGGTAAATGAAGTGAAAACAAAAATATAAGCTTGGGTGAAAACTGCTATGGCTCCTAAGAAGTTTGAATGGTGGAGGTCACAGTCCAAATATTTTAAATGGTGGGGTCCATGTCCAGTGAATGGACAATTTGGATATAACACATGCCTCATGGAGTGGCCCACCAGATAAATAAATCCGTCTCATTTTTGCCTCAAGCCTTAAGACAAGCTAACTAGATGGACGGTTTGGATACAACGTATGCACCATGGTGGGCCCAACCGTCCAAACAGTGAACAGCGTAGCTGAAATACACACATCAATTGGGGGCATGGGGGCTTGTTGTCATCCAAAGGAGCAGCTAATGGCTGCTATACATGCAGCTTGCTACACAAAAGGGTAGAGGTGGGTCCCACGTAAGGCCCACCCTCATGTATATAATATATATATAGTATTATATTATAATATAATATATAATATATTATATGATATATTAATATAATATATTAATATTATATTTATTATATAACATGTCCATGCCTTGGATGGCCTGGACATACACATACACCATGGTAGCCCCACATGTGGGGTGGGTCCCACCGTCCAGGGATGGTGGACGGTGTGGATAGAAACACATACATCATTGGGTCCCACGTGAGGCCCACCCAATCTGTTGATAAGGTCACGCAGACCTAGATGCAGAGGAAAAATAAATTTTAAAATGATCTAAAACTTCTAGATGCCCAAAAAGGGTTTTAATGATAGACGTTCAATTCATACTGTTTCCTGTGATGTGGGCCACCTGAGCACCACATACGGCTGATTTTCGGAGGGCCCACTACCCAAAAAGGGGCCCACCAAATGCATGGTGTTGATCCCCAACATACATCATAGTGGGGCCCATGGCTGGGACCGTGGGTCCCTGCCCGCTCGTCCATTTGACAGCGCAGTAGGCACTGCTTACGTGTCCTCTGGTAGCAGCAGCGTCCTGCTACATATTTATTTATTATTTTATTTTTAAAAAAAATTATTTTCCTGTGGTTTTTCACAGGTGGGGCACGTATTAGGGAAATCCAACCCAGTCGTTGGATCTTATGGCTCAAGACAGACCCATCAAGCCCAATATTCAAGGTATTTTGGTGTATAGAAACATCAAGTGGATTTCAACGGTAGAAAACACTGTTTGTTATGCTATGGCCCACCAAAAAATTGGATTAGCTTCATTTTTCGGCTCAATGCCTAAAATGAGCTAAGGAATAGGATGAACGATGTGGATTAGATTTATACATTAAGGTGGGGCCTGCATTAGTAGTTTACCCAAATACCTTAAATATAATAATATTTTTTTTGTAAAGCACGTCCAGAGACATTGCACTATCTCTGGACCACGTCCAGCGTCCAGGACACTAGACGGACTGCTTGGATACATAATCAAGGTGTGTCCCACATGGACATGGCCCACTTGGATCAATCTGGTATTAGTGTCATCCCATCATCCAGAAGGTGGGCCCACATGGCTTGGACGGGTAGATCCAATATGTCCGTCGACTGGGTCCCATGAAGATGGACAACATGGGGCCAATCAATAAGAGAAAGGAAAGAGAGAAAGGGAGAGATCGAGTGATGGAAG
This sequence comes from Magnolia kwangsiensis, assembly GCA_037074715.1. Lineage (NCBI taxonomy): Eukaryota > Viridiplantae > Streptophyta > Magnoliopsida > Magnoliales > Magnoliaceae > Magnolia > Magnolia kwangsiensis. Next base: position 60,754,894 of record CM073579.1, read on the forward strand.
GACCCCGACACTATGGGCCCTCCCTTCCATGATTTACAACATACATCAAGTGGATCCCATTACATATGGGCCCACCAATCAAATAAACAATGGAGATCCCTTCTCCACCAAAATGAAAGGTCTAGATGACCGTATTTATGCATGAGAAATAACATCATGATGGGGTCCATGGTGAATGGCCCCATCATGGAATGATCATGAGAATCAAGGTGGGCCATTGGCCACACTTAGGGTTCAAAGTGAGATCCATACCATCAATCGGTAGGCCTCACTGGGCCCATCATAAAAACATGAAATGTAGGTTTATAGAAACACCCACCGTTAGATCTCCTTGGTCCGATGGAACGCCGATCTCCTTGTGTTTCACTTTGTTGGAGGATGATGAGAAATGAATGGCTAAGATGAAGGATTTTGGGGTGGGAAGTGGGCCACACACATCTCACTTTCTATCTTGGAAAACCATAGAAGTCCACCACTTTGCTTGGGATTTTTGTTGCCTTGGAAAAATGCGAAGAGAAAGGAGAGAGAATGGTGGTTGTAAGAGTGGTGATGGGTGTGAGTGATGGATGTGAGGTGATGGTGATGGTGTACTTTAAAAAAAAAAAAAGCAACTGAGAATTCATTGAAACAAGGAGGTTGCTACAACGAAAAAGAAAATAAAAAAGAAAAAGGGCAAAAGGAGGACCCAGCTGTTGAGATAGCAGACAAGCCCTAGAAGCCTAGGAAGCTAAAATCAACCATCTTAAGATCATTTATAATAGAAGCCCATTCGATAACAAGTCTTTTAGCCCTGTTCCCAACCGTTAAAACCGACGACGCGATGTTATTAAAACAGCGGTCATTCCTTTCCTCCCAAACGGCCCACCAGATTGTGATAATATCCAGATGCCAGATGACAGATTTAAAGCTTCCCAATTTGAAACCATGCCAGGCCTGAAGAAACGTAGAAGTCGACCCAGGATTGCACCAGTCTACAGGGAAAATCTGACAGAAATCAGCTAAAATTTTTGTCGTGAAAGAACAATGGATCAATAGGTGGTTAGCCGATTCCACGTCACTCATATAGCAAAGGCAAATACTCACGAGGTGCATTCCACGTCTAATGAGATTGTCAATCGTCAAAATTCTATTCCACCCAGCCAACCAAGTGAAGCAAATATACTTAGGAGGAGCCGGTACCTTTCAGATAAAAGGATAGGCCTGATGAAGTTAATGATGCCTTAAGTGCGTCACACCATAAAGGGGTTTAATGGAGAATAGGCCTGACTTCTCAGGCTGCTAGACAAGACCATCAGGGCAATTAGTGTTGGGAGTGGAAGGAAGGATGTACGTCATGAGAGCTTAGAATTCCTCAGCTTCATTTTTCAGGAGATTTCTACAAGTTCTGATATCCCAGACGATTTAGGACAGAGAAGCAGAATAACATTCACTAATAAAGATCTCTTTCTTAGGGGACAGACGGTAAATGAGAGGGAACTGGAACATGAGAGGCCTGGTACTAATCCACAGATCTTCCCAAAACTGGATAGATCCGCCATTTCCCACCTCAAAAGCACTGTTTTGGATAACCAGATCTTTAGAATTAAGGATCCCTTTCTAAATATGAGATGCCTTATAATAGGAAGAGGTTTTAGGCCACCAGTCCCCAATAGAAGCTCCATACTTGCCTTTGAAAAGTCTAGTCCACAGAGCTCCCTTCTCTGTAGCTAGTCTCCATGTCCATTTCTCAAGCAAAGCACGGTTCATGACTTTCAAATTCTTCACATTCGCGCCACCTTCTCTAAAATTCTGGCAAACTTCGTTCCAGTCCAAGAGAAGAAATTTTTTTTGGGTGTTAGAACCAAACCAGAGGAAGTCTCTTCTGATTTTATCGTTGACACTGATCACTTTCCTGAGGCACCTGAATAGCGACCTGAAATAAAGAGGAGGGCTGGAGAGAGCAGCTTTTATAAGTGTTAAACGACCACCGAGGGACAAGTATCGGCATTTTCAAGAAGCAAGAAACTTGTGGAATTTGGTGATGATCTTGTCCCACATAGACAGGGGCGGGCGTCCCATAGATAGAGGGAGACCGACAAAGAGGGTGGGGAAGGATCCGAGCTGGCATCCAAGAGAGTCAGCATAGGTTTAAAGCATAGGGGCTGGGACGTTGATGCCAAGCAATCTTGATTTCAATATATTGATTTGCATGCCAGATAATACTTCAAAGCATCTCAAGGTGGTAAGGAGATTATCGATACACTCCGTAGATGCTTCCAAAAAAATAAGTGTGTCATCCACAAACTAGATGTGTGTTAGGGGATCGGGCAAGCCAGGGACCTCAATACCACGTAGCAGGTCGTGATTTTGACCCTAGGTAAGAAGGATCGAGAGTACCTCAGCAATTATGAGAAAAAGGAGGGGAGAAAGGGGATCACCCTGGTGCAAGCCTCTGAAACTCTTGAAGAAACCTTTGGGGGAATCGTTGAGGAGAATTGAGAAGAGAGCGGAACAAGCATCAATCCGCTGTCTCCACTTCTCCCCAAAGACCATCCTGAACATCATATAGTGCAGAAAACTCTAGTCAACGTGATCATAAGCCTTGGCCACGTCCAATTTGTAGAAGATCCCCATGGATTTTGACCTGTGACAGAAGTGGAGAACTTCATTGGGAATCAGCGCACCGTCAGTTATCTGTCTTCCTTTAATGAAGGCGTTCTGGTTGGGGGAGATCAACTGACCGGTCACTTTTGAGAGCCTGTTGGAGAGAATTTAGGAAGGCTCTTGTAAGGGCTCCCAATGAGGCTGATAGGCCGAAAATCAGAAAAGGAATTTGCTCCAGCCACCTTGAGAATAAGGGAAATAAAAGAGGCTCCCAGCCCTTTGATAGCTTTGCATGATTGTAGAACTCTTGAATGAAGAGGAGAAGGTCTAGAAGAACCAAATCCTAGAAAGTCTGAAAAAAACTAAGCAGGAAACCATCAGGGCCTGGCGATTTATCCACTCCCAAGGCATCAACAGCTGCTTTCAACTCCTATTTAGAGAATTGGAGTTCTAAGGAATCAGCGTCAGTGACACTAAGAGAAGGGAGAGGAGCATTGTCCAGACGCGATCTGACCCACTTGCCTACCGTCAGGAGGTCCTTGAAATGGGCAATGGCGAGATCTTCAATTTCCTTTTTATCGTTAACTCTGTTTTCTTTCTCAGTAATATTGAATATAGCCTTCGAGCGAGCTCGCATATTAGCCAAGTTGTGGAAGAACTTAGTGTTCTTATCGCCCGCCCTGGACTTAATCCTCCACGAGGTTTCATCTTCCGGAGCTCTATTCGAAAGAGACTGGAAAATAGCAACTCACCTAGAAAGTGAGTCGCAAGACAAAGGAATGGATTCGGCCTCAGTATCGATGCACTGGAGCTCCTCTTAAAGAGCCAGTACCTTTGAATCTTTCTTCATCACCTCTTGCTGGTGCCACTCCTTCAGTTTGGACTTAATGTATCTAAGTTTACACATAAGCTTGTGGCCAGTGAACCCCTCAACTGCAAATTCATCCCACCAGTCTTTAATATTCTGTCATAAGGACTCAGACGGAACTAGGAGGAGTTGAGCTTAAAAGGTTTCGGGCCCCATTTCTCCTCTTTTGCCTGGAAGAAAATAGGGCAGTGATCAGATGTTGTCCTTGGCAACGCGATTTGTTGAACATTAGGGAAGGCATCGAGCCAATCCAGGGAGATAAAAAATCTGTCCAGGAGAGATAGGACTGGGTTAGCGCGGTCGTTGGTCCAGGTGTACCTAGCTCCGGAAAAGGGGAGATCAATGAGTTGGTGAAGGTGAATCCAGTCGGACAACTACGATATAGCAGGGGGAGGATGTCTTCTCCTAGAATGATCCTCCACAAAGTAGGTGGCATTGAAGTCGCCCACCACACACTATGGCCCTACAAAGGACAATCTAGCCTTGTTTAACTCTTCCCAGAAAGACGGCCTGTCATAGTCAGCATTGGGGCCATAGACCATAGAAATAAGGCATTAAAAAGAAGAACACTTATCTTTAAGTTTAACGGACACCGAATAGGAACCCTGTAACGCCCTGGAAAAATCCGTACTTGGACTCGAGTACCAACTTGACCAGAAATCGCGTAGAATTAATTCCTTTAGAAAATAAGTGTAAGTTAGCTAGCGCAACGCTAGAGTAGCAGGGAAATAGTCCCTGATCACTTTAAATACGTTCTACAAGACCCAAAACAAGTAGAACCAAAGACGCTATAATACTCTAAAACTTCAGATCAAACTCTAAACCGGTTTGTTCTCAGGACCTCTTTGAAACTTTGTATTGGATCTAGACTGCGCGTCGAAAGTCTGATACCTACAATCTTAGACCGTTATAACCACCTAGCTGGACTTGACAATCATTTCGAAAATCAGGTCCAAACGACATTCAGAGGCTATTTCATTGAGCCTGGAGTGAAGAGAGTGAGAATAGGGTTAGATTTGAAATTTGAAATTCAAATCTGGCACACGACTTGGCGCGTTATTATTAATCGTTCTGACTGCCAGAATTCATCCAAATTACACCCTTGGATCAGGAAAAATTTCTATTTCATATCACGAGACTTGTAGACCTGATCTAAGTGCGATGACCGCTGAACTGAAACTGGACCGCCACGTGCGATCTACAAACACTACTGGTCTAAAAATGGAATGTGAGCGACATCCGACATGCATGAGCTTAAGTCCGATCGCGTTCAGCCAGGGGACCTCCAGAAATGTCTTTTTGGACCGAAACAGCCCCGATTTGGTTAGGCATCAAGTAAACATTGTTTCCAAGCCTGTTTTGGGCATGTTTTATGTTATAAAAGGGCCTTAAACCCTCACTTCTCTCATCCATCCGAATTTTCTAGAAACCCTAGCTGGTGTGAGAGAAAAGGTGAGAGATTGTGAGAGAGAGTGGGAGAGAATTTCCTGCTGCTTGCACTACCTGTTGCACGTGCTTAAGCAACACACCTCAATCACTTTCCCAGAGATTTCACCACATTTCTAGGTAAGAAAAGACCCCAAACACTTGCTGATTTAAGGTTCCGTCGGTTCCTTAGCATGGTAGCTTATACATCTTGTGAAATAGGTTTTCTGTTCGCCGTAGACGAAACGTATACACTCCGTTCGAATCAATACACTTCTAGGATAAAAGGTGTGGATTCTAGACACTTTGATTGACTGTTTTCAACGCTTTCAATGTCGTTTAATAGTAGATTATCGACGGCAATTCCGTTTGACATGTACAACATGTTGTCCGTTTCCTATTCCGTAAGCAGACGAAAAATATGAGATTTAGGAAATTTTAGTCATTTGTAGGAAATACTGTTTTTATCCATATTTTGCTGATATGATTGACATGGCTCTTTGTCGCATTAGGATATTAGGAATGCGTGCATAATCAGTTTGGCGAAGAGATTCGCCCAAATGCGCACTTTGAGTCGACATACTATATGTAGACTTAAATGTGTAGACTAAGTGTTTGTATAAATGTTTGTATTAGTATGTATTGAATTAAATGGTGTTATGAATTAGTTTGAGATTGAATTCTCAAATAATATGCTGATGTACATGATTTCCTATATGTTGGCTATATGCATGATTTCATTATGTGTATGAAATGCATGTGTCGGATGATTTACTTAAGTTGCATGTTATAACATGTGTTAACATGCTCACATTATTGTATTTCACTTTCATTACTCTTATATGATTGCTGATGTGGATTCATAACTGTTTAGGACTATACCTAGTCCAGGTAGTCGGTAACCGAGTAAATTCGTGGTTGGCTTATCTTTGCCACGAATGACGCGTCGATGAACGCGAGTCATGTTTTGGAATTGGCGGCAGTGGTTAGGCCACACGAAGTGTTTTATGCACTTCATGTCATTCGACTTGAGATGCGCTCGTGCTAGTCGAGCCCGTCAAGTAACCCGACTGGCCATTGTATGTTCACCTTGTATGAGTCATAACTGCTTGAACCTAGGGTACTGAACTTACCATTATAAACCCTATTAACCATGGTACCTTGATCCATAAAGACTCATGAGCCGGGCGTGGTGGTATGGGACACCGTGGTCGAGCTGCCGGCCTACGCTGGGGCCACAAACCTCCCCGTAGTGACCAGTGAGCACCTATGACTCGTGAGCAGATTTGGTGGTATGGGACACTATATTCTTGCTGTCGGCCTACGCTGGGGCCACAAACCTCCCCGTAGTGACCAGTGAGCACCTATGACTCGTGAGCAGATTTGGTGGTATGGGACACTATATTCTTGCTGTCGGCCTACACTGATCAGGCGACGAGCCCTTTATAATGATCGCGAGCGTATTCTGAGTCTACGGGAGGCGACGACCCTTCCATAGCAATGAGAGTACAGTAGGCCTGTATTGATAAGGTGATGGGGGAGCGGTGCAACGAGTGCGAGCAACAGCCCTGTCAGCCCTTGCAGCGACCTACAAAATATACATCGTATGAGATTACTAGGAGTGACGACCCTAGACAGGATCTATGTTGGGATTAATATAAGGCAAGTACCTTAGTTTCTCAATCCTGCTGTATGAATGGACTAATAATAACTCGGTAATCATACCACCATCACATTACATGTGCCTGGAAGATGTGGAGCACTGTGGGAAGAAAGCATGCCGCGGGCGTAAGATGGTGCCATATGAGGGAGATCGTCGGTGAGGGCATCCATCATGTCACGTCATATTGCATTAACAACAGTATTAGGAATGTTTGATTTACTGCTTTACTATTATCGCATGATTGATTTGAGAACATGTTAATCTTTGCTCTATTATTTCACTGAGTTAGCTACTCACTCCCACGTTATGGGATGGTGTTTGCAACACCCACCAGACCCTGTCTTAGATGCAGGTGAGGCAGCGATTCAGGAGGTAGAGCCGGATTATTATGAGGACCAGGACGAGTTCTCATATATGCAGTACCACGACGGCTTTTCTTAGGTGGCCTGGATTGATGGGACTTCCCAGTGGGACTACTTTTGACATTTTGATTCTGTTTATTTATATGTATATGAGACTCAGAGATGTATTCATACTTTGGAGATAGTTGAGATCTATTTTGTTTTTCATACAGTGATATGTATATCCTTTAGTCTTTCACTTGCTTTTATCACTGAATCTGGAGTATGAATTGCAGTTTTGGTATACTTTTACTCATGTGAATGTTTTAACTCAGACAACATTGAATCATAATCATTTTGTTGCATAAGTGACGGTCTGGAACTCGGGAGTCAGGTTTATACACGACCCCCGATTTTCAAGGTGTTACAAACCCCTAGAAGAATCGAGGAGGTCCCAGGAAGGGGCTGTCCAAGCGATTAGAATCCCTCCTGAAGAACCCTCCGCGTCCACGGCAAACCACTTCACATCCGCCACACCCCATAAAGACATGAGAAGACTATTTTTGAAGGAAGCGATCCTGGTCTCTTGAAAACACTCAACGTCTGGGTTCCTTGTTGAAATCATAGCTTTGATCAGACTCCTCTTATGTTTGGAGCCAACCCCCCTAACATTCCAAGAGATTATCTTCATTGGGTGACAATGCTTCCCCAGTTACCCTGCCTTCTAGAGGAATCTTTAGATGTCGTAATGTACCTCGGGCTGGCTTCAAGACGTTGGAGCTCACGATTACTGGGCTGTCTTGATAATTGTTTAGCTGGCGATTTACACCTTTCAATTGGTCTCCCCCTATTTTCGATACACTAGAATAAAGCTACATAATCTTCCAACCGATCACCAAAGGACAAGCCCAAGGATCTGCCGACCTTCCCCATGGCCTTCTTAATCCATCTCTTGTTTTGGAGCTTCGAGAGCAAGTCCTGTCTAGCTCGATTCGAACTCAAAAATGCTGACTTGGGGTCGGCAATCATCTGAAGCAGTTTCGCCATAAGGACATTGCCGAAAATGTTCTCCTCGAACTGAATGCGGGCCCACATGTAAGAGAGAGGTGATGGCGTACTTGACATGTATGGGTTTGTAAGAGAGAGGGTGAGAGAGAGTTGACTTTGGGGTTGCTCTTGTACTTAACATAAGGTGATTGATTGATTAATTTGAGTGATTGATTGATGGGACATGTTATACTCTTGGTATTGCGAATGCATGGTATTTTTCTTAAACTGAATGCGGGCCCACATCTCTTGACTAAGGTATCGATCGGTATGGAAGATGCGACGTTGGAACCCCGCCGACGGTGCGATCATAATAGTACAAGTCTCGGATTAAGCCGACTCAAATCTTTGAGATACGACTTAGGGTCGCGCACTAACGTCGATTATAGGTCGTAGGTTGCCAGAATTCATCGGGAAGGATCGCGAGAGTTGACAGAATAGTACAGACTAGGATACAGGCCTTACATCTAGGACCAAAATTTTTCCCTTTGTCCTTTCCCATTTACCAGTACTCACAGGGAAAGAAATACCCACTAATGAAATTTGATGAATTTGGGGTTTAATGGACAGAACTTCTTTTGAAAAATTTAGAATTACCCAAGAAGCAAAAGATGAAATCTTAAGGAAGGGAGGAAATAGAAGGGGTATTACTGGATTTGGATGTCCTTCTAGGATTTTCTAATCAAGCTTCATGTATACCAACTAAGAGAGACGAGCAGGGAAGAGAAAAATGAATTTTAGAAGTGAAACATAATTTTTCCTGCTCGTCCACCTTGTATCGGGCAGTAAACTTTAATATCATCGAACATGGTTTCGATGATATCGATATACCCTATTCAATATTATCAAAGATGTCCTCGATAACATTCCCGATCATGTGACTTTTTAAATTCCAAAGAGACGTCGATGATATTGATTCTTGGTCGATTTAATCGAGAGTCCACACGATTTATCGACAGACATCACTACGTGAAAAATGGAAAAAAAAAAAAAAAAGGATGGATTTCAAGACGGTTCTAGACCGTCTCTAGAATTGCTTGGTTTAAAGACGCTTTAAAGACGGCCGTAAATCATCTCTAAAATTTTAGACGGACCCTGACCGTCCTTAATATTGTCTTAAAATTTTGAATGTCCATAAATCATTTAAGATGGTCGTTGACCATCTTATATGTGGTCATATGAGACGGCCATTGGCTGTCTGCATTAGAGACGGTCATTGGCCATCTTTTACTTGTAATCTAAGACTGTCAAAGACCGTCTCTATTAGAGACGGTCCTTAGCCGTCTTATAGCCCTGTCAAAGACCGTCTCTATTAAAGATAGTTTAGGATTGTTTCTATTAGAGATGGTCCTAAACCGTCTTTATTAGAAATTTTCATAGGCTGTTTCTATTAGAGACAGTCCTAAACTGTCTTATAGCCCTGTCAAAGACCATCTCTATTAGAGACTGTTAAAGACTGTCTCTATTAGAGACTGTTAAAGACCGTCTCTATTAGAGATGGTCTTAAACTTTCTCTAATGCTCAGGTCAAAAATTAAGAAGCTCAAAAAAATTATGAATTTTGAAAAAAAAAATATATATAGTAGAGAAGCTTAGAAAAATAATTAACAATGTTTGAGAAAAATTTAAATTTTGAAAAAAAAAACTGTAATTTTATAAAAATCTAGATTTTGAAAAAAAAAATTAATAACTTTGAATAATGTTGATAATTTTGATAAAAAAATTTGGATAAAAAAATGATATTTTAAAAAGAAAATTTTAAAAATTAAACAAAATTGTGAAAAAATTGACAAATTGTAAAAAAATATATTTTTTAAAAAAGAAAACTAGATTTTGTATTTTGACAAGAAAAATTAAACAAAATGATATTTTGAAAAAGAAAATTTAAAAAATTTAAAAAACTTGTGAAAAAATTGACAAATTGTAAAAAAATATATTTTTAAAAAAATAAAACTAAATTTTGTATTTTGAAAAGAACAATTGAAAAGTTAGATAACAAAAGTGAGATTTTGATGATGTGTTGTATATCCTTGTCATCCCTATGTTTCTCCAACCCATTTTTGGGCCGGGTATAAAAAATTTATGTAGATTTAAATCTTAAGTGGACCACACCACCGGAAAGAATGATAATATAGTACCTCGCCATTAAAAATTATAAAGAGCCCATCGTAAGGTTTTAGTAATGTTTATATGCAATCCAACGTATTGATAATGTAAAGAAGATCTAGATGAAGGTAAACTACAAAGATCAAATTGATCCAAAACTTTTGTGGCCTTCAAAAGGTTTTTAATAGTTATTCATCATTATTTTGATTGGTATGACCCACCTGAGATTATTGAGTTCTTATGATTTGAAATCACATCCTAAAATATGATGAAAAAATATATGGACGGTGTTGATATACATAAAATATATCAAGGTGGGCCCTACATAGTTAGAGTAACACCCATGAAGGAGTTACCTAAATAGTGAAATGTTACTATAAGAACTTTGAATAATGTTCATAATTTTGAAAAAAAAAAAAAGATTTCGATAAAAAAATGAAATTTTGAAAAAGAAAATTTTAAAAATTACAGAAAATTGTGAAAAAATTGACAAATTGTGTATATATATATATATATATATATATATATATATATATATATATATATAAAACTAGATTTTGTATTTTAACAAGAAAAATTAAAAAGTTATATAACAAAAGTGAGATTTTAAAAATGATATTTTGAAAAAGAAAATTGTGAAAAAATTAACAAATTGTAAAAAATATATATTTTAAAAAAGAAAAGTAAATTTTGTATTTTGACAAGAAAAATTGAAAAGTTAGATAACAACAGTGAGATTTTGATGATGTGTTATATATCCTTGCCACCCCTATGTTTCTCCAACCCATTTTGGGCCGAGTAATAATGTAAAAATGTTTTAATTTTTAAAAAATTTTGTCAATAAAAATGTATGTGTGTGTGTGTGTGTGTGTATATATATATATATATATAATTTTTATAACATATGAATGGAAATTTTTTTATATATATAATTAAAAGGTAATATTTAAATGATTTGTAATATCACATGAAAAAGAATATTGAAAAGTTTAGAAAATTTAACTGTGTTTAAGAAAAATTATAAGAACAAAATAATGCTTTTAAAGAAAAAATTTGGCATTTTGAAATTTTTGAGAAAAAAATTAAAATATGAGAAAAATTTTGAGATTTTGAAAATAAAAATTCAAAATTTGTATTTTAAATATTTTTGAAATATTTTATAATAAAATTGATATTTAGTTAAAAGAGTTAAAAAAAATATACATTTTGAAAAAAAAAATGTTAAATTTATTTGTGAAAAATAAAATTACTAAATTATTTGGCACATCCACTAATTAAACCTTTAATCATTTTTGGACAATCTACTCAGTTCAAATTGAAGAGTAAATAACTTCAGATGTTTAAATCAAATTTCACTGAAATAGTTGATCAATCTTATATGCTCAATATCTTTCTCATATGTAGCCTAATTGAGGCGAGTAACTAGTCAAATTGAGAGTATTCATCAGTAAAATAGAGTGAATGGACCAGACATGCAAAATGGGCCAAATATTCTGGTTAAAATAATGACCCAACTTACTAACCTCGTGAGAACCTAAGAATTGATATTAGTAAGTTTTGTGGGCCCCATCATGATGTGTGTCGAACATCAACACCGTGGATTTGATGTGTCCCCTTTAGGTTATGAGATATCTCAAAAATCATTGATAAATGAAACTCAAGTGGGCCATACCATTTAAAACTATGTGAAGACATCCTAAAAAATATTAAAACACTTGCACTACCAAAAAACTGGGCAAAACCAACGAACGTGGGGTAGTTTTAGCTACGGCTAAAATCCGTCGGTATCACCGACGGATAGCTAAAATCCATCGACGAAACCCAATAATCTGTCGGCGGTGCTCATCTTTTGAATGGTGGGCGTCCAACCGTCCATCATATTCTCCTTTTGTGGTCCACCAAAGACTTAGTTAGGGCTTGATTTCAAGGATCTATACCAAAATGATGCGTAGAAACATATCCATCAAGGTGGGGCCCATAGAGCTCTCCCATTTTCAAAGCTATTTTTACCTTTTTTTTCTCCTTTAAAAAAACTGCGAGTTTTGTACATAATGTAAAATGGTGGTGACTCATTTATGAAATTAGTGAAATCATATAGAATTATACAGACCATTCAAATAATTCGTCTAGTTATAAATATTTAATATTTATAATTTTATTATTAATATATCTTAACTATCTAAAAAATGGTCCCTCTTGCATGTACGATTGTTATTAAGTTGTTTGTCATAAATAATGGTAAACTAACACTTTTTTGGATTTGAAATGTTTATGTGATTTAGAAGAGGAATGCCAAAATGTTGAGCACCGTTTCCTATCTTTCCATTTTCATCGAGCGGGAGTTTGAGCGCGTCTTCATACTTCCATTGGCAGCGGCGTCTTCCATCGAGTAGTGTCTTCAACCTTCCATTGAGCGGGTCATCTTCCATTGGCAGCGTCTTTAGCTTTCCATCGAGTAACGTAAGCTTCTCTATTCCCATTCCCTCTCAGTCCTACTTTCGTATGTTGAAGATGAAGAAGAACTTGCCGGGTAGTCCGTCCGCTACGGATGCAGAGTTTCAATTGGATTTCATGCCATGTAGTTAATTTTGTTGTAATTTCAACTGCCTCCGTATCATACATAGTAGTCTTCCAGAGTATCAAAGTATTTCTCTAAATGAAAATATGCTATTGGATATTCCATTTTCACATAAAGACCTAGGGCTGCATGTCTCTTCATCTCCTTCCCCATTCACTACATTTTGATGAAGCCTCAATCTATGGATGGGATTCCTAAAACCCAAATGCAAGGACTGATTTGAATTGTGCAGATCTATTCTCTGGATTTTGCAGTGATTTTGGCTAATGTAGTTGGGTTTTTTTAAATAACCATTTGTTCTCTTTTTCTCTGAATTTTTATTTTTTTATTTTCTTTTGTTCTCTCTCTTTTTTCTTTTTTTTTCTTTTTATCTTATTTGGTTACAAAATTTGGGGCTTCTAATTCCCAATTGGAGGTTTGAGTTGTTCTTTTTAGTTTTGTTGAATTTTTAATGTGTTTTTCAAGTCTCATACCTGGTTTGAAATATGCACGTTAACCATTTGAAGAAATGCTTCAACCAAGACCCCTTTCAATTCCTTGAAATATTTTAGCTAAGTTATATATCAATCTTTTGCATTATGCATGCCATTAGATACTATATTGGTAAATTGTACAAGTGTATGTATGTCTTCACTGGCTCGATTAGGAAATATCCCTTGTCCAATGTGACATGTGTATGCAATATCTAGTCATTCTTCTACTGCACCCCAACATTATATACTATAGGCTAATCCAGTCATCAGGTGGACCATTTTACAAATGAAAGAAGAAATGAACAACTAGAAAATAAAAATTAAAAAAGAATTAATGCTCCCCATTCAACATCCATATGCAGCCCAATCAATGCCCCCACCAACATCATTTTCAAACCCATGAGCATACTAATTGAAAACCACCTGATGAAAGGTCAAGATCGTATGCGATAATGTCCCTTTTGGGACCAGCTGGACATTATTGATAGAGACAAAGAAGCAAAAGTGTAAGCCCCATATCCTAGACCGTACTGTTTCATAGACTTCAGCGGTCTTTCCGGTCAAATTTTGACAACCTTCGACTCTTAACTAGTATTTGCGCATGACCCTGATTCACATGCCGTCAACTTGAGTTGACTCAATCCAAGACTTGTACCATACCGATCGCGCCGTCGCCGCGGTTCTAATGCCGCAACTCGCGCGCCAAGGAGATACCCTGGTCAGGAGATGTGAGCCAGCGTTCGGTGCAAGGAAAATGTCATGCGTGTGAATTTCAAGAGAATCTCTACGACTTGTCACATCGATCAACCAATCCCATCTATCAAGTACATGTCAAGTACACATCACCTTTCACCCATTCCCAAGCAACTCCAAAGTCAAAAAGTTCTTACATAAGCCATACTTTTCTTACACCATTTGTCACAAAAGTCAAAAAGTCTCTTACACCCATCACTCACCACACCCATCACTCCATCACCCATCACTCTCTCTCTCCCTTTACAACCCTCTCTCTCCTTCATTTTCAAATTACCTATCCCAAGCAAGAGAGCTCCATACGTCCAAGCTCTCTAACTCTCCCAAGCAACTAGTGTGGCCCACCTTTCCTACCCTCTCATCTCTCATCTCAACCATCCAAACTCCATCTCTTTCGTTGGAATCGAAGCTAAGGAGCAAAGGAAGCCAAGGGAGTAAGAAGATCAAATGGTGGGTACTTCTATAGGCTAGTTTTTCATGTTTTCATGATGGGCCAAGTAAGGCATACCGATCAATGGTTTGGATCTCACTTGGGACCCTAAGATGTGGCCGAAGGCCCACTTGATCATCATGATCATTCCATGATGGGGCTAATCTCCATGGATCCCATCATGATGTTTACTTCGTTGCATTAAATAGGTCATCTAGACCATGGGGAAAGGATCTCCATCGTTAATTTTCAATTTCGATGGACCCATGTGTAATGGGAGCCACTTAATGTATGATTGAATGCAAGGGAGGGCTCATAGTGTCGGGGTCCCTCCATCACACGTGTCCCATGTCTTTCTCTCTCTCTCTCTCTCTCTCACTCTCTCTCTTTCCCTTTTTGTGTGATGATGTAGTTGTGTGGCCACTTGGATGGACCTCACTTTATATAGGGGTTGTATCCACACCATCTATTATTAGGTGGCCCACCTAAGCAGGGCCCACCTTAAGATTACCATAGGCCCAAATAGAAAAAAAAAAAGAAAGTCCAGAGACGTCGTCTCTGGACGTGAGGGTGAAAACACCACTATTGAGCCTTGGTTTAAGGCCATTTGGGTGGGCCATTCATGTAGGTCCTACCTTGGTGTATGTATTCAATCCACGCCATCTATCCTATATACTAACTAATTTTAGGCGTTGAGCCAAAAAATGAGGTTGATTGGAGCATCTAGTGGGCCATACCTTAGCAAACAGTGATCTCCATGGTTTAAAGTCTCCCAGATTTTCTCTATACGCTGAAAGATGCCCAATATTGGGCTTGATGGATGGGTTATGGCCTGTAGAATCCATTGGTTGGGGTGGATTCATTTGATACGGACCTCACTGAGGAAAAACCTCAGAAATCACCAAAAAATAAAAAAAAATAAAATAAAATATATGAAAGCAGCAGGGCACTGCTGCTGCGCACGGGTGTGTGGGAAGACAAGGTCCTACGGTTAAGGCTGTGGGCCCCGTTGTGATGTATTTTTAGTATCCCTACCGTCCAACTGGTGGGCCCTTCCCTAGAGTGGGTCCCCTCCAAATATCAGCCATATAAAAGACTCAGGTGACCCACACGACAGCGAACAATTGGGGTTTGAACGTCTGCCATTGAAACCCTTTTTGGGTTGTAGAGGTTTTGAATCAATGTGAAATTTATTTTTACTCTTCATCCAGGTCTGTGTGACCATGTCAATAGGTTGGACGGCAAACAATCATAATGGTAGGCCCCATGTGGGACCCACAGTGATATAAATGTTGGTTCCCACCGTCCAGAAGTATGTGTTTTATCATGTCATCCAGCATTTTTACTGGCTGAAGGACAGCTAATAGAAGCCCCCAGGTGGCCCATGTGCTGTATTCATGTGGTCCATCTATAGAGGCCCATCATGATGCATGAGTTGCATCCAAGCCTTCCAACCATTTAGAAAGCCCATTTTATGGCATGGGCATAAAGAATGAGCTAAATCCATAGTCCAAGTGGACCCCACCTTGGCATGTTATGAGGCCCATCTTGACTTATTTGAGGTAGTCCTTTGGGGCCCACTTTGATGTGGATGTAAGGCCCATATTATGTGGGCCATTCGATGTATTTGTGGCCCATGGTTGAGGTCCACTTTGATGTGGATGTAAGGCCCATGTTATAAGGCCCATTCGATGTATTTGTGGCCCATGGTTGAGGCCCACTTTGATATATAAAAGGCCCATGTTATGAGGCCCATTTTGATGCATCTAAGGCCCACAGGTTATGGCCCATTGCAATGATCACATGGCCCATTAGTGCGGCCCATTGATGTGGCCCACTTGATGAATATAAGGCCCATATATATGGCTTATTTGATGTATTTAAAGCCCAATGGGATGTGCCTAAGGTCCATTGCAATGTGTGATCCCAACATGGTTTATGTAATGATGTTTACGACAGGCTATGCCTTGGAAGCAATGATGGTTTGACGTCCACATTGCGAGTATAATGTTGGTTAAATGTCCACATTATGACTCTCCCTAGGGCCCATTGATAGGCTCGTACTTGTTTTGTGTAGGCTTTCTAGGCCATCTGCATTATAAGGATAGTGCGTTACTTCATAACATGATTAGTATAGTTCCATGATTTATGATCATACGCATCATATGTATGCTTGATATGAGAAGTGACTGATCATAGCATATGCCTTCGAGCAGATTGTTTAGGGGCTCCCGGATAGGCAGTGTTATCCAACATGAGCGCACGATACGCGTAGGATTGTTGCATGACTGGATAGTGTGATTCATGCATTCGCATTGTGTGATATGGTACTGTACGCCCTAGCAACATTAGGGTCGTAACCTCCACAGGCGTATCGTGGTTGGCAGGATTGGATACTAAAAATCTTTTTCTACATGGGGTGTTATAGATATCCCTGGGTGAAAGTCCCTAAACCCTTATGGTACTAAGAGGTTGCTCCAACGTCTAGACTGAGTGGGTATAGGAGCGTCGAGTGCCGATTACCAGATGGTCGTACTTTTCACTGTGTCGTGGTCGGTTGGAAGGGGGTGCAGCCTTACCCGCTTGAGAGTAGGGGGCAAAGCTAGGCTGAGTCTAACCAGCTCGAGGAATGGGTCCGCTATCAATGAGTCGAGCTCGATATTAGCAGAATGATGGTGAGGTCTCTTCCACTTACCTTATTGTGCGTGATGGGGCGGCGATCTGGTTTAGAGTGTACTAGACCCCAGTGATATTCCATAGCTGAGCTGTATTGATATGTGAACTTAGATGAGGATTTATATGCTTGAGTTGCATTTTGCATCGCACGGC
Organism: Magnolia kwangsiensis; assembly: GCA_037074715.1. NCBI lineage: Eukaryota > Viridiplantae > Streptophyta > Magnoliopsida > Magnoliales > Magnoliaceae > Magnolia > Magnolia kwangsiensis. The sequence continues at coordinate 60,771,989 of CM073579.1, forward strand.
CTTGGTATGGCCGACATCATTCATGCTTTACACCCCATGGCCTTGGTACGACTAATGGTATTCATGGATCCATCAGCATATTCCACATTACTTTGATATTGCATGATCATATTACTACCGTGCGCACACACTTTCACCACTCTTTAAACTTTCTATAAGCTTATGCATGACCATTGCGTTCAAGTGATGTTGGATAGCAACAGCGTTGAGGCAGGAGCGCATATCAGATTATCTTGGAGCTTTTGTCTATCATCATTGTATTTCCCTTTATGCTCATTGTACTTGTAAAGTTTTTTATCATAATGAAAATGTAATGGAGTTTTTGGTTGTTGTTTCTACATTATGCCTTTGGTTATGTTTATCACGAATCAAACTGATGTTGAAAATCCTCCTCGTAGCATCCTAGGATTGGAACCTGGTGAATGGGCGTTAGGAGCCGAGAATGGAGTTCTGCGAGGGCTGTTGGTGCCAGATTTGGTGATCGAGAATTTTGTGAGCCCGATTTCCGAGTTTGGGGTGTGATAAAAAGAGAGGGAGGAAAAAAAGATAGGGACCCACTTGGAAGTTGGAACATTGGGCTTTAAGTTGATAGTGAGTTGTATGGGAATGAGTTAGTTTCTGTTATCTGTCAAGCTGTCCTGTATAAATTCACTCCTGTTAGTAGTTGTATTATAATCCAAGTATTTTTTTTTTTTTGTGTTTCTGTCGATGCAAATTATGATTTTTTTTATTGGGTGTGGATTCATTAAAAAATATATATATATTTATTTATTTATATATTTTCTTTCTTATTTGTTATATATGTGCTGCTGATTTTTATTTTTAAAAAGATTATCATAAAAAAATAGCTCATGGTGTATGTGAGCTATTATGGCTTCGATCTATATTATCAGAGTTGGGATACAATATCGCAGGACCAATGTGTCTATATTGTGACAATAAGGCAGCCATAAGTATTTCTCACAATCTTGTCGAGTATGATTACCCTAGGCATATCGAGTTGGACAGGCATTTCATAAAGGAGAAGCTACAGTGTAACGTCATGGAAAAATCCGTACAAGACCCGAGTACCACCTTTAGCAGGAATCATTTAGAACCTAATTCTTTAAAAATTTAACGTGAATTACCTAGCGCTAAACTAGATTACCTGTGAAATTAGCACTAACCACTTTAAATACAATCTGTAAGACCCAAAACCTATAGAATTAGTAATGTTGCATTACCCTGAAATGTAAGATCCAACTCTAAACCCAGTTGCTCTCGAGAGCATTCGGAAACTTCGTATCAGACCTGGATCGCACGTCAAAAGTCAGATAGTGATGAACTTAGACAGTTATGACCGCCTAGTTGAACTTGACTATCACCTCGAAAATCAAGCCCAAACGATGTCCTGAGACCATTTTCTTGAGTCCGGAGTGAAGAGTGTGAGGAAGTGAAGAGTTTTAGGAAATTAAATATGGATTTAAGTAATCTGAGTCATGTTGCCTGCGCCATTTGTAAGCATTCTGAGCGTTGATTTTTGACCCAAATTCACCCTCAGATCAGGGAAGGTGGCCCATACATGTCAAAGTACTTGTGGCCCTGACCGAGTTTCGGTGACCGTTGAACTGAAATTGGCACGCCACGGTCGATCTGGAACCTGATCGGACTGAAAACTTAACTTTCTTAAGATCCTATATTAGTGAGCTTAAGTTCGACTGCATTCAGTAAGACGACCTCCAGAAGTGTTCCGTTGGATCGGAATGAGCCCAATTTGGTTATAACCTAAGTATATTTTGGCCCTAGGGCTATTTTTATCAGTTTTAGGCTTATATAAAGGCCTTCAACCCTCTCTCACATATCCCATATGAATTTTTAACTCTAGCTAGGATAAGAGAAGAGAAAGAGAGAGAAAGAGTGAGAACTTAGCGTTTCATCTTGGGATTCTTCCCAGTTTCCTTTATGCACCAATCCATCGTATCTGAATCATTATTCCAGTGACTCTAATTCTATTTTTGGGTAAGTCAATCAAACCCTAACCTATTTTGGAGCTTAGAATAGTCTAAGTGTTGCTATAACTAACATATTTCATGCCTTAGGTTGCCTATTCGCTATTGACGAAGACTTATCGTCTAAATCATATCCGTTATGCATTTTTCAGTTTAAGGTGCGGACTATATACATTTAGGTTATGATTTTCAAGACTTTCAATGTTAGATAATGATTTATTCTTGATGTAGACGCTATTACACATGCCAAATGCACTATCCATTTTGTTTTACGTATATGTATAACCTATGTTGTAAATAGAATATTTCATGAGTATGTTGAAATGTTTGTATGCATATAAAATCTGATGTTGCGATTGCCATGATTAATTATCGTTAGTACATGATTGTTATGTATGCGACAACTCCTTGGCGAAAGGATTTGCCCTAATATGCAATATGGTCAACATATGTGATGTATATTGAATAGTGTAGTCTAAGTGTTTGTAAAAATGTCTGAATGAGTTAGTATTCAGTAAAGTGTGATTTATAAGGTTGTTGAGATATGAATCTCAATTACCCTGCTTGTGTGTATGATTTTCTCCATGAATTGGTTAACCTATTTTATTCTTGTTAACTGTGTGTATGATTTCCTCCATGTACTCAATTTACGTTTAAGTTATATTTCATAACATGTTCATTTGAATATAGAATATGAATCAAATGTCTATTATTGAGCTTGTACGTGATTGAGACTATTTTATAGTCTAGGTAGTCAGTAACAGCCCTTAAACTGGTGGTTGAGATTATTTTCACCACGCAGGATGTGTTCGACGAATGCAAGTCATACTTAGGAGGTTTGACAGTGGTTAGGCCACACGGAGTGCTTATGCATTCCATTTCGATCAACTCAACGTGCGCTTGTCCTAGTTGAGCTCGTTAAATAACCCGATTAACTGATGTATGTTCACCATGTTTGGACTCTACTGTTTGAATGTAAGGTACCAAACTCACTAGTGAAATCCTGTTAACCTTGGTACCACGATCCCCTAAGACTAATGAGCCAATTTTGGTGGTATGGGACACCGTGGTCGAGCTGTCAGCCTATGCTGGGGCGTGGAGCCTCCCCGTAGTGACCAGTGAGCAACCTAGACTCATGTGCCGATTATAGTGGTATGGGATACTATATTCGTGTTGTCGGCCCATATTGATTGGTAACGATCCCTTTGTAGTGACCTCGAGTATATCCTGAAACTGCATTGGGGCGACAAGCCTTATTATAGTATATAGGATATAACTAGACCTGTATTGATTAGTGACGAGCCCTTTACAGTGATCTAATATCGTATGAGATTGTCTTGGACTGATGACCCTAGAATGGATCATTGTTGGGGTATTGATGTAAGGGAGGTATCTTATCTTCTCAATCCTGCTGTATGAAAAGGACTAATAAGAACTCGATAATCATGCTCATAACATCACACTACATGTGCCATTGGCGTTGGTGTAGAGCACAGTGGTAGTGATTCATGCCGCGATCGTTAGATGATATCGTAAGAGGGAGTTTGTGATGAGGGCATGCATCATTACCTCATATCATTCTTGCATTAATAAGAGTATCTAGGACATGTTTGATTGTACTTCTTTATTATTACTGCTTGATTGAATTGATAACATGTTAACCTTTGTTGTATAATTCCATTGAGTTGATCACTCACTTCCACGTTCTGGGATGGTGCTTAAACACCAACCAGACTCTGATTTAGTTGCATATGATCTTGCACTGCTTGAGGTGGAGACAGATTTTGATGAGGATGAGGAGGCATTCTCATTTATGTAGTTCTCAGGCTAGTTCGTGTGAGCCATGTCCTGATTGAGGGGAATTCAGGGCTATGTTTGTAGCAAATTATCACATTTTGTTATATATATTTTGAGACACGACTTGTAATTATGACCTGGCAGAGCATACATATCTTGGGAACTTATATTGGTTTATATATGTATTTCAGTCTTCCGCTTGCATTTTCAGATTGTCCTTGAACTATGTTTGCTATTTTGGCTTAATCTACTTCATGTTTTATGCACTAAAACAGACAACATATATCCATCTTTAAATATGTTGCACAAGTGATGTTTTGGAACTCGAGAGCTGAGTTATGCGTGACCTCCGATTTTCAGGGCGTTACAAGTTGGTATCAAAGCATGATCTGGATTAAAATGGACCTGGGTTATGGTCGCACAATGCACGCTGACGCCACTTTAGCATAGGAGGGTGTGAGAAAAACCTAGAAACAGGTTTAAGACTCCCAGTTGTGTCAATCGGTGAAAGTTTACTGAAAATGATCGCTAAGATCGAGTCTGTTCACACTCCTGATCACACAAGATGACCTCAAATCACTTCTAGACCGTCAATCGATGGGTTTAGATCGTGTTTCATTCCATCCCAGCCGTTAGAAATCGATAAATGTATATATGTATCAGTTTATTTCGAAACGACCCAAAATGAGTCGAATCGGAATAGGGACCCAATCAGGGCAGTTTTAGGGGTCCCAGGGTGGGACCCACATCATTTTTAACCCAATGGGGGGGGGGGGAAGGACCTCACCGCAGAGGCGAGCCCTCGCCGGGAGGTCCAGAGACCGACAAGGCCCTCGCCGGTTCGGCAAGGCCTCTCCTCCCAGGGGGCTAGGCTGGGTGAGCCGGCCAGGGTCGACGCTACTAGGGTCCTGTGTGGCCCACTCCTCCATGTTTTTTATTAAAACTCCTAGCTCGTCTTTCCTTTACAAATCACCCTCCCAAGCTTCCTTTTTCCAAAAATGCTTCTCCAATCTCCACAAAACCCCTCTCCAAACTCCTTCTTCTTCCATTTTCGTGCATCCCCTTTTTACCCAACTCAAAACCTACCTCCATTGCTGATTTTCCCTTCTTTTCTTCCTATTTGAGCACTCAAATCCCTACTTTGAGTCTTAAATTTGTGGAAGCCCTAATACCCATCCCATTTCCTTCATTTCTTTCATTTTTCATGGCCCTATTCGAGCTTATTACGGCCATGTTTACCATTTCCTCCATCCTCTCTTTTATGGGGAAGAAGAGAGCTCCTGTAGATGAAGCCGGGCCAAGTCACCCAACCCGTTCTAGAAGGCCGAGAGGTGTCACCGCTAGTTCAAGCACCACTCGCAAGTTGCAGACGAAGCGGATCTAGATCTCTATGCTCCTATAGGAAGGTTCTTGTTGGCAGAGTTGTCTCATGGTGTTTTTGAAGGCCGCAGGGTTTTTTTTGAAGCTCATGTAGATGCGTGGCTATTTGGAGAATTCTTATTGTTCGAGCGCCTGGTTGAAGCCAAGTGGGGTCTGCTATTTGAGGGTGAGCACCGTGCAAATGTGGGCACTGTTCGAGCTTTCTATGCCCACATACGAGAGCCAATGCTGGAGCCCTTGCAGTTTAGAATTCCAGTTGGAAGAGATCGGGTGGCCATAGTCGATGTTGCTTTGATATCTGGTATTCTGAATGTGCCACTTAGCAAGGTTCATGCAAGTGAGAAGAATCTGAATAGTGCACGTGAAAGGGATCGCCGCATACGGTTCCTTTATGGTCGTCTGGTTGAATGGTAGCCTAACAAAAGCCTCTTAGCGATAAATATGACAGACGACTTCCATTTACTTCACCACATCTGTACGTTCAACGTCTATCCTAGGTGGAGCAACCGCAGTGAGTGCACGTGCCTGATGGTGAATTTCTTGTATCAGGTGGGATAGGGAAAGAAGCTTTGTGTGCCTACATATGTCTTGCGACAGATAGTCCTTATCGCATGTTTGAATAGAAGGACTAAATCTCTCCCGTTCGGCCAACTCATATGCAGGATTGCACTTGAGTTTGGTTCCAGACTTAGGGCAGAATTGCCGGCGCCATTCCATTACATTACTGAGACTACTCTCAATCAGATGGAGATTGGGCCTCGGTAGCGACAAGCCCTACTTGAGGAGAGTGAAGAGGAGTCAGAGAGTGATGAGGAAGGTGGAGCTGAGATAAAAGAGGAAGAAGAGCAGGGCAAAGAAGAAGAGGAGGCTCAGGATACTGATGAGAGTCCTCCTCCTGCTACTCAGGAGCATGATCTTGATAGGGCTGATAGAGAAGCCCATTTGGTTAGGCTTGAGGAGGGCCAAGCCACTCTTCGGTAAGATATTAAGGATCTGTGAGGCCTTGTGAAGCACAAGTTCAAGAAAGTAACCCGCACTTTGAGGACGATCATATGTTGTCTGCAAGATAAGGGTGCCCCTCCTCCATCACCAGATTCTGACAAATAGTCCTTTATGTAGTCGTTGGTTGTCTGTTTGTTACTTGTTCTTGTGTGTGGTTTGGTAGTTGTTTAGTAGTTTGGTAGTTGTTTGAAGCTTAGTGGTTGAAGCTTAGTTATTTTGCTAACATGATTTCTCCGTTGCGATTCATGTAATGCTGCACTTCATGTATTGTGACAATTTTATTAATGAAATGCATGTTGTTTCTTTGGCTTGTGAAGTGAATGCTGTGTGGATGGACTGTGTGAATGCTTAATCTCACTGGTTGCACCCTCTATTGTATATAGGGTATGCCACCTAAGGGCTCGAGGACTTCGGCCCGTCTCTCTCTAGGTGAGTCGCTTGATGGGACCCCTCCCTGAGCGATATCCATACGGACCCCCGTTCGGGCCCTTCTAGTTCTGATTCTATGCCGGATTCTCAGCCGGCTTCTGGCCCTGCTACTGGGCCTACTCCTGTGACACCTTCTGTGGTGCCTCCTGTTACACCTTCAGTTCCTAAGCAGAACCGTGCATCTACGTCGATGCCTCATGCATCATAGTCTGCTCTACCTCCTGATAGGCTAGAGCAGATGATGTTGTTGATGTAGCAACAACAGCATCAGATCCAGCAACAGTAGCAGCAACAGCAGTTCTTGACTTCCATGGCTAGTATCTTTTCTCAATCGATGGGGGCGACTCCACCTACTTCACCTATAAACTCAGCTGGGAATGCTAGTGCTAGCAGCACATTCAAGTGATTCCAGTACTTGTAGCCTCCTACTTTTACGGGTACTCATAGACTTGAGGAGGCTAAGTATTGGATTGACCATATCTCAAAGATGATGAGACTGCTACACTCTTTCGAGGTGGAGCAGGTCGAGCTTGCCACCTTTATGTTTGAGAAGGAGGCCAGCTTGTGGTGGGATAGTATTCTCGGCATAGTTGTGGAGGGATTTGTATGGACGTGGGAGGCGTTTGAGGCCCACTTCCATGAGAAGTATTTTCCGGTCACTTACCGACACAAGAAGGAGATTGAGTTCCTTCGCCTCTGTCAGGGAGGGATGTCGATGATAGAGTATGAGAACCATTTCACGGAGCTGGGTAGGTATGCTCCTTTGATTCTGGGTGATCAGCCATTGTGGATGCAGCATTTTTCTGAGGGTCTGTGGCCTGAGATTTAATCGAAGATGTGTTATGCAAGCATCTCTTCTTATGCTGAGTTGGTGAGCATGTCCCTATGAGCTGAGAAGGACGGGGATAGATTGTCCCATATGCGTGCACCTATGGCTCCCAGGCCGAGACCTAATTTTCTGAGTAGACCTTTCCTCGGTAAGAGGCCTCGTATAAATTCACCGCCGAGGTTCTTGGCATCTCTTGCCCATATGAGGTGACCTGATGTGTGGTGCAACTACTGTAAGAAACCAGGCCACACTGAGGTGACTTGTTTCTCTAGGATGTAAGATAATGGTTTCTCACCACCTCAGAGGATCAACCGTCCGATGCCTCAGGCTATTTCTACACCACCCCTTCGATCTGCACCAGTCATCCTTCCTTCAAACCACCCGCACCTCGTTTCAGGCCACCACAAAGGCCCATGGTACCTCCACCGCATCGCCCATAACAGGCTCGAGTTCACGTGCTCACAGCTGAGGTGCCTGAGGTAGATTTAGCACTGACATCTTTTGAGGTTCCCGCGCATATCCAAGATACGCTTGTCTTCTTATTGGTGGACACTGGGTACACTATTTTGATCATTTCTTGCACTGCAGTCAAGCGGCTAGGTTTGGTTACGGCTCCTATGAAGGGAGTGAGACTCACTGCAGCTACAGGGACTACTTCAGACATTACTCGGACCTGTGAGTCTTGTTCAGTAGATTTGGATAGTAGGACAGTGGTCGTCGACCTGATTGTCACCCCACTGTGTCACTACAACATTATATTTAGGATGGATTAGCTCACCAAGATGAGAGCAGAGATTGATTGCGAGGCCAGAGTTGTATCAGCCTACGGACCTGAGGGCACGGTCTTCTCATTTTTAGTTCAGGTCAGTTAGTCCTTCTATGTTAGCAGCTACACTTCTTTGTTAGAGAGTTCTGATGATCCGATGTTAGGAGATATGTCAGTGGTTCGAGACTTCCTCGATGTGTTTGACAAGATCCCAAGACTTCCTCCTCGGTGAGAGATTGACTTTAATATTGATCTTGTGCCCAGTGCGACACCTATTTCTCTGCTGACGTATCGTATGCCTCCATGTGAGATGGAGGAACTGAGGAGACGAATTGATGTATTATTAGAGGCAGGCTTTATTTGACCAAGTGTGTCACCTTGGGGAGCGCCTGTCTTATTTGTGAAGAAGAAAGATGGTTCCCTGCGATTTTGTATTAATTATCGCAGGCTGAATCAGGTGACAGTGAAGAACAAGTATCCCTTGCCTAGGATTGATGATCTGTTTAATTAGTTGAAGGGGGCACGTTATTTCTCAAAGATAGATTTACAGTCTAGGTATCATCAGTTATGCGTCAGGGATGAGGACGTGCAGAAGACTGCATTCAGGACCAGCTTTGGCCATTACGAGTTCCTTGTGACGTCATTTGGACTCACAAATGCTCCGGCCATGTTCATGGATCTGATGAATAGAGTGTTTCGGCCATTTCTGTTCCGATTCATCATCGTCTTTATTGATGACATTTTGATATACTCCACGAGTTAAGAAGAGCACGAGGAGCACCTGAGTGCAGTATTGATTATTCTCAGGGAGAATCAGCTTTTTGCACAGTATAAGAAGTACGATTTCTGGAAGAAAGAAGTTAAGTTCCTGGGACATGTGGTATCCAAAGAAGGTATTGCTGTAGATCTCACTAAGGTAACTGCGGTTCAGGATTGAAAGTAGCCCGGTTCAGTTACTGAGGTGAGGATTTTTCATAGGCTGGTAGGTTACTATCGACGATTCATTCAAGACTTTTCCAAGATTGCCAGACCGTTATCTCAGTTAACACGGAAAGATTTGAAGTTTGCCTGGAATGAGAAGGCCGAGGAAACTTTTTAGGAGCTGAAGGATAAGTTGACGTTCGCCCATATGCTAGTATTGCTAGAGCAAGGGTTTAAGTATACGATATACACTAACGCATCTCACATTGTTCTGGGTTATGTCCTTATGCAGAAGGACGGGGTGATTGTTTATGCCTCGAGACAGTTGAGGAAGCACGAGGAGAATTATCCTACGCACGACCTAGAGTTGGCAGCCATCATTTTCACATTAAAGCTCTAGAAACATTACCTCTATGGAGAGGAGTTCGAGCTCTTTTGTGACTACAAGAGCCTTAAGTATATATTCTCACAGTGAGACTTGAATATGAGGCAGTGCTGATGGATGGAAACCTTGAAGGACTTTAAGTTCGAGGTCTCCTACCATCTGGGCAAGGCAAACCTTGTGGCAGACGCGTTGGGCCACAAGAAGACTATAGAATTTGTGGCTCTGCTTATGATTGCAGAATGGGATTTGGTGGAGTTTGTGCAAGACTTTAAGCAGAAACTCATAGTGGAAGAGACGTATGAAGTCGTCGCACATGTTCGTGTACAGCCCCTCATAGATGGCCGGATTATTGAGGCTCAGGCAGATGATGAGCTTTTGGTGAAGATGAAAAGGCGGGTTGGTACAGATGAGGACTCAAAGTGGACTATTGGTACGGATGGGGGCTTAACGTTATCGAGGTCGCCTATGCGTCACAGACATTCCAGACTTGAGACGAGAGGTTCTCGAGTCAGCCCACAGTTTGAGGCTTGCGATGCATCCACGTAGCACGAAGATGTATCAAAACATGAAAAGATAGTACTGGTGGGACAATATAAAGGTCCACATTACAGAGTTTGTGTCCCGTTGTGTCACATGTCAACAGGTTAAGGCAGAGCATCATCGACCTCCTGGATTGCTTCAACCCATGCCCATAGTTGAATGGAAATGGGACTTCATTTCTATGGATTTTATTTCAGGACTGCCTAAGACGAGGAAGGGACGTGACTCTATTTGGGTGATCGTTGATAGGTAAACGAAGTCAGCTCATTTCTTACCAATCAGAGTTACGAATTCTGTAGACGAGTTGGTCAGGTTGTACATCAAGGAGATTGTACGTCTGCATGGAGTTCCTTTGGAGATTATGTCAGATTGAGACATGCGATTCACATTTATCTTCTGGACTCGTATCTAGAAAGCGATGGGTATGAAGCTGAAGTTCAGTACCGTGTTCCATCCGCAGACAGATGAGCAGACGGAGAGTGTGAATCATGTGCTAGAAGATATGTTGCGAGCTTGTGTGTTGGATTTTAAGGACAGTTAGGATGACTGTCTTCCTTATGCAGAGTTCATGTATAACAACAGCTTTCAGGTGAGTATTGGCATGGCTCCCTATGAGGCACTATATGGTCGCCCATGTAGAGCACCACATTATTGGGCAGAAGTCGGCGAGAAGACTCTGATTGGCCCAGAGTTGGTGCATGCGACTTCAGAGAAAATCAACATTATTAGGCGTCGAATGCTATCAGTACAGATTAGGCAGAAGAGCTATGCCAATACGAGATGGCGACCGCTTGAGTTTGAGATTGGGGACCATGTATTTCTTAAGGTTTCCCCGATGAAGGGCGTCCTTCGGTTTGGTAAGAAAGGGAAGCTCACGCCGAGATTCATTGGCCCATTCCAGATACTTGATCGAGTGGGGGCAGTAGCGTATCGCCTTGCTTTGACCACACCACTCGCAGGCGTGCATAACGTATTCCATGTGTCCATGTTGAAGAAGTACGTTCCTGATCCTTCGCATATTATTAGTTGGGAGCAGGTGCAGTTGAGCGAGGATGCCACTTATGAACTGCAACCAACGAGTATATTGGATAGAAAGGAGCAGGTATTGCGTAGCAAGGTTATCCCACTTGTGTAGGTACTGTGGATGCATCATAATGAAGAAGAGGCTACTTGGGAGACTGAAGCTGAGGTCAGGAAGACCTACCCTCAGATCCTCGAGGAGTATGAGAAGGTATGAATTTCAAGGATGAAAGTTTTTTCTTTAGGGGGGTAGATTGTAACGTTCTGAAAAAATCCATACAAGACCCAAGTACCACCTTTAGCAGGAATCATTTAGAACCTAATTCTTTAGAAATTTAACGTGAATTACCTAGCGCTAACCTAGATTACTTGTGAAATTAGTACCAACCACATTAAATATGATTTATAAGACCCAAAACCTATAGAATTAGTAACGCTGCATTACCTTGAAATCTAGGATCCAACTCTAAACCCAGTTGCTCTTGAGAGCATTCGAAAACTTCGTATCGGACCTAGACCGCACGTCAAAAGTCCAATAGTGATGAACTTAGACAGTTATGACCGCCTAGTTGGACTTGACTATCACCTCAAAAATCAAGTCCAAACGATGTCATGAGACCATTTTCTTAAGTCCGGAGTGAAGAGTGTGAGGAGAAGAGTTTTAGAAAATTAAATATGAAATTAAGTAATCTAAGTTGTGTCACTTGTGCGCCATTTTAAGCATTCTGACCGTTGGTTTTTTACCCAAATTCATCCCCGGATCAGGGAAGGTGGCCTATACATGTCAAAGTACTTGTGGCCCTGATCGAGTTTCGGTGACCGTAGAACTAAAATTGGTCTGCCACAGTCGATCTGGAAACCCGATCAGACTAAAAACTTAACTTGCTTAAGATCCTATATTACTGAGCTTAAGTCCGACCGCATTCAGAAAGAGGAGCTCCAGAAGTGTTCCGTTAGATCGGAATGAGCCCGATTTGGTTATAACCTAAGTATATCTTGGCCCTAGGGCTATTTCCGTCGGTGTTGGGCTTATATAAAGGCCTTAAACCCTCTCTCACATATCCCATACGAATTTCTAACCCTAGCTAGGATAAGAGAAGAGAAAGAGAGAGAAAGTGAATGAGAACTTGGTGTTTCATCTTGGGATTCTTCCCAGTTTCCTCTACGCACCAATCCATCGTATTTAAATCATTATTTCGGCGATTATAATTCCATTTTTGGGTAAATCAATCAAAATCTAACCTGTTTTGGAGCTTAAAATAGTCTAAGTGTTGTTGTTGCTAACCTATTTCATGCCTTCGGTTGCCTATCCGCCGTTGACGAAGACTTATCGTCTAAATCATATCCGTTACGCATTTTTCGATTTAAGGTGCGGACTATATACATTTAGGTTATGATTTTCAAGACTTTCAATGTTAGATAATGATTTATTCTTGATGTGGACGCTATTACACATGCCAAATGCGCTATCCGTTTTGTTTTACGTATATGTATAACCTATGTTGTAAATAGAATATTTCATGTGTATGTTGAAATGTTTGTATGCATATGAAATTTGATGTTACGATTAACATGATTAATTGTCGTTAGTACATGATTGTTATGATGCGATAACTCCTTGGCAAAAGGATTTGCCCTAATAAGAAATATGGTCGACATACGTGATGTATGTTGAATAGTGTAGTCTAAGTGTTTGTAAAAATGTCTGAATGAGTTAGTATTCAATACAGTGTGATTTATAAGGATGTTGAGATATGAATCTCAATTACCCTGCTTGTGTGTATGATTTCCTCTATGAATTGGTTAACCTATTTTATTCATGTTAACTGTGTGTATGATTTCCTCTATGAATTGGTTAGCCTATTTTATTCATGTTAACTGTGTGTATGATTTACTCCATGTACTGTATTTATGTTTAATTTATATTTCATAACATGTTCATTTGAATGTAGAATATGAATCAAATGTCTATTATTGAGCTTATACGTGATTGGGACTATGTTACAGTCCAGGTAGTCGGTAACAGTCCTTAAACTGGTGGTTGAGGTTGTTTTCACCACGCAGGATGTGTTCGACGAATGCGAGTTATAATTGGGAGGTTCAACAGTGGTTAGGCCACACGGAGTGCTTATGCTTCCATGTCGATCAACTCAACGTGCACTTGTCCTAGTTGGGCTCGTTAAATAACCCGATTGACTGATGTATGTTCACCATGTTTGGATGTTACTCTTTGAATCTAAGGTACCAGACTCACTAGTGAAATCCCGTTAACCTTGGTACCGCAATCCCCTAAGACTCATGAGCCGATTATGGTGGTATGGGACACATTGGTCGAGCTGTCAGCCTACGCTGGGGCGACGAGCCTCCCCGTAGTGACCAATGAGCAACCTATACTTGTGAGTCGATTATGGTGGTATGGGACACTATATTCGTGCTGTCGGCCTACATTGATTAGTGACAAGCCCTTTGTAGTGACCTCGAGTATATCTTGAAACTACATTGGGGCAACAGCCTTATTGTAGTATATAGGATATAACTAGACCTGTATTGATTGGTGACGAGCCCTTTACAACGATCTAGAACTATAATATCGTATGAAATTGTGTAAGACTGACGACCCTAGAATGGATCATTGTTGGGGTATTGATGTAAGGGAAGTATCTTACCTTCTCAATCCTGCTGTATGAAAAGGACTAATAAGAACTTGATAATCATGCTCATATCATCGCACTGCATGTGCCATTAGCGTTGGTGTAGAGCACAGTGGTAGTGATTCATGCCACGATCGTTAGATGATGTCGCAAGAGGGAGTTTGTGGTGAAGGCATGCATCATTACCTCATATCATTCTTACATTAATAAGAGTATCTAGGACATGTTTGATTGTACTGCTTTATCATTACTACTTAATTGAATTGATAACATGTTAACCTTTACTGTATAGTTCCACTGAGTTGATCACTCACCCCCATGTTCGGGGATGGTGCTTAAATACCTACCAGACTCTGATTTAGTTGCAGATGATCTTGCGCCGCTTGAGGTGGAGCCAGAGTTTGATGAGGACGAGGAGGCATTCTCATTCATGCAGTTCTCAGGCGAGTTCATGTGAGCCATGTCCTGATTGACGGAGATTCAGGGTTATGTTTATAGTGATTTATCACATTTTGTTATATATATTTTGAGACACGACTTGTAATTATGACCTGGTAAAGCATACATATCTTGGGAACTTATGTTGGTTTATATATTTATTTCAGTCTTCCGCTTGAATTTTCAGACTGTCCCTGAACTATGTTTGCTGTTTTGGCTTAATCTACTTCATGTTTTATGCACTAATACAGACAACATACATCCATCTTTAAATATGTTGCATAAGTGATGTTTTGGAACTCGGGAGCTGAGTTATGCTCGACCCTCGATTTTCAGGGCGTTACATGCAGGCTAGACTAATTTGTACTCCTTACATTTCTTCAAAACTTAAATTGGCAAGCATTCTTACTAAAGGAGTTGCAAAGCTAGATTGCTCGAAACTTTACGCAAGTTGGGCATGATAGAAAATTTTGCACCAACTTGATGGGGAGTGTTGAGCTATAAGTGTATTTTGGGTGTATTTGTTTAAGTCAGCATGTGTACATGTGTGTGAGGTTATTTGTAACACCCTGAAAATCGGGGGTCGTGTATAAACTCAACTCCCGAGTTCCAGACCGTCACTTATGCAACAAAAATGATTATGATTCAATGTTGTCTGATTTAAAGCATTCACGTGAGTAAAAGTATACCAAAACTGCAATTCATACTTCAGATCCAGTGATAAAAGCAAGCGGAAGACTAAACAATATATATATCACTGTATGGAAAAACAAAGTAGTTCTCATCTGTCTCTAAGGTATGAATACATCTCTGAGTCTCATATACATATACATGAACAAAATGTAATGTTCAAAATAGTCCCACTGAAGTCTCATCAATCCAAGTCGCCTACGCAAAGCCATCATGACACTTCATGTACGAGAACTCGTCCTGGTCCTCATCGAAGTCTAACTCTGCCTCCTGGATCTCAGCCTCACCTGCATCTACAACAGGGTCTGGTGGGTGTTGCAAACACCATCCCGTAACGTGGGAATGAGTGATCAACTCAGTGGAATCATAGAGCAAAGATTAGCATGTTCACAATTCAATCATGCGATAATAGTAAAGCAGTAAATCAGACAATCCTAATACTGTTGTTAATGCAAGATGATATGACGTGATGTATGCCCTCACCGACGAACTCCCTCATACGGCAACATCTTACGACCACGGCATGCCACACTCCCTAGAGTGCTCCACATCTTCCAGGCACATGCAATGCTATGGTAATATGATTTCCGAGTTGTTATTAGTCCATTCAAACAGCAGGATTGGGAAACTAAGGTACTTCCCTTGTATCAATCCCAACACAGATCCTGTCTAGGGTCGTCACTCCTAGTAATCTCATACGATGTATATTTTGTAGGTCGCTGCAAGGGCTATCAGGGCTGTTGCTCGCACTCGTTGCACCGCTCCCCCATCACCTTATCAATACAGGCCTACTGTACTCTACTGCTACTGAAGGGTCATCGCCTCCCGTAGATTCAGAATACGCTCGCGGTCACTACAAAGGACTCGTCGCCTGATCAGTGTAGGCCGACAGCTAGAATATAGTGTCCCATACCACCATAATCTGCTCACGAGACTAGGTGCTCACTGGTCACTACGGAGAGGTTTGTGGCCCCAGCGTAGGCCGACAGCTCGACCACGGTGTCCCATACCACCATGCCCGGCTCATGAGTCTTCGTGGATCAAGGTACCATGGTTAACAGGGTTTATAATGGTAAGTTCAGTACCCTAGGTTCAAGCAGTTATGACTCATACAGGGTGAACATACATCGGCCAGTCGGGTTACTTGACGGGCTCGACTAGCGCGATCGCATCTCAAGTCGAACGACATGAAGTGCGTAAAACACTTCGCGTGGCCTAACCACTTCCGCCAACTCCAAACACAACTCGCGTTCATCGACGCATCATTCGTGGCCAAGACCAGCCAGCCACGAATTCGATCGGTTACCGACTGCCTAGACTAAGTATAGTCCCAAACAATTATGGAATCACATCAGCAACTTATATAGGAATATCGGAATTGAAATACAATCATGTGAGCATGTTAACACATGTTATAACATTCAACTTAAGTAAATCTTCAAGCACATATATTTCATGCATGTAATGAAATCATGCATATAATCAACATGTAGAAAATCATTTAGGTCAGCATATTAATTGAGAAATCAATCTCAAACTATCTCATAACATCATTTAATTCAATACATACTAATACAAGCATTTATACAAATACATACACTACACACTTAAGTCTATATATAGTATGTCGACCCGAAGTGCGCAATTAGGCGAATCTCTTCGCCAAACTAATTATGCACGTATTCCTAACTTCCTAATGCGACAACAAACCATGTCAATCACATCAGCAAAATATGAATGTAAACTGTACTTCCTACAAATGACTAAAATGCCCTAAATCTCATATTCTTCGTTGATTTACGAAACAGGAAACGGAAAGCATGTTGTACATGTCAAACGGCGATGCCGTCGATAATCTACTATTAAACGACATTGAAAGCGTTGGAAACCGTCAATCAAAGCGTCTAAAATCCTCACCTAGTCTCTTGTAGACTCGTGATTTCGAACGGAGCGTATACGCTTCGTCTACGGCGATAAGAGATCCTGTTTTACAAGATCTTTTGGTTAAAAAGCTATGGATCTTAGTGATCCCCAAATCAGCAACTTCTAGGGTTAGTTATTACCTGAAAACGCGGGAGAATCACCGGCTTGGCGATCAGGAGGTGTTGCTTAGGCACTAGCAACAGGTGGCACGAAGACTGAAAAAATCTATCCCACTCTCTCTCACAAACTCTCACCTTTTCTCTCTCCCAATCTAGGGTTTCTTGAAATTTCGGATGGGAGAGAGGAGTGAGGGTTTCAACCCCTTTTATAAGCTTAAAAACGCCGAGAACAGGCTCCGGTACAAAGTTTACTTAGTGCATATCCAATTCGGGGCTGTTTCGGTCCAAAAGATGCTTTCTGGTGGTCCCCTGGTCGAATGCGATCGGACTTAAGCTCATGCGTACCAGATCTAGCACGTACTAAGTTTTCAGTCCGGCAGGGTTCGCAGATCGCACGTGGCGGACCAGTTTCAATTCAGCAGTCACCGCACGTAGATCAGGGCTGAAAGTCTCATGATATAAAATAGAAATTTCTCCTGATCCGAGGGTGTAATCTGGATGAATTCTGATGGTCAGAATGCTCAATACTGATGCATCAAGTCGTGCGCCAGATTTGAATTTGAAATTCCAATTCTGTCCCTATTCGCACTCTCTTCGGTCCGGGCTCAATGAAATAGCCTGTGATTATCGATTTGACTTGATTTTTGGAATGAGTGTCAAGTCCAGCTAGGCGGTTCTAACGGTCTAAGATAGGAGGTATCGGACTTTCGACGCGCGGTCTAGATCCAATACAAAGATTCAAAGTGGTCCAGAGAACAAACCTGCTTAGAGTTTGGTCTGGGGTTATAGAGTGTTATAGAGTCGTTGGTTCTACTCGATTTGGGTCTTGTAGAACGTATTTAAAGTGATCAGGGACTATTTCCCAGCTACTCCAGCGTTGCGCTAGCTAACTTACGCTTAATTTCCATAGAAATTAATTCTACGCAATTTCGGGTCGAGTTGGTACTCGAGCCCAAGTATGGATTTTTCACGGGCATTACATTATTTATGTCATTTTCTTATGAGAAGACATTTCTAATAGAATAAGGGGGAGATGTGAGAGAGTATTCACTTTCTTTTCATTTTCCCCATCCTCTTCTTTTTCTTCTTCTTCATATCTTTTCATTCATTCTTTCAACGTTTTTAATCTTTCATCTTGGATTTTGTCTCATCTGCAATCCAAGGTAGGGCCACTTATCAAAAAGTGCAAATGAGGGCCACCTATCTTAATCCACGAGACATTAGCTGTGTGGTTAGATGGCGTTAGTGCACTGAACTGGTTCATTATGTATTCGCTTGGGTGTATGTGTATGTCAACCAGTTGAACTGTAGAGATGTGTACACATATGCATGTAAATGTGCAAACAAAAATCTCTCAATGCATTGATTCTACCCAAAATTTTATATGCGATATGCGCAATGTACACATGCATGCCAATTAGCTTGGCCTTATCAAATTTAGTTTCCTTATCCATTGGGACTGTTCAAACTTCATATACTATAGTTAACACTCTGCTCTACAGTTAACTCCATCTGCGAGCGGAATTGTAATTTTCAACCATGAACTACCGTAGCAATTTATTTATAGCCATTGGAGGGATTTAGGATATGTTTTGATGCAAAGCTAAATTGAATTGCAGAAATTCTGTTCGATCGGGTGGAAGTAAAGAAACTGTAATGAATTTCCCTATCATTCATTATGAGCTAATCTCAAATTGAAACCACACTTTCAATTCCAACTTGAAAGTAATGTAATCATAATTTGGAGCTGAGTTGCTCATGTGGATGCTAAGGAAGGCAATTGCTATTTGCTCATTTTCACTATATTGAATCAATTTTTGCTATTCAATTCATAAGGCACCCAAACATACTCTCAACTATGAGACAATAGCAGTCTTCATGTATCATGTTTTCGAATGCAGTTCCCTGAGCCTATAGTTGCGATGGTTTCTCTGTCAATTTCTGTGCAGGTTTGATGGAGATGAGTGCATGTTACTCTTCTTTCTCACAGAACTATAAATGCAATGGTTGTTTGATGCATTTCACACCACAAGGATGATTGTTTGTTGAACCTTCCCTAACTGCATAAGTGGTTGAACCATCTCTGTATGTTACACATAATTTGTCATCCACTAGTTTCTGTAAATGAAGATAAGAGGATTGATCTTAATAGTATGGTCGTCATGTTCATAGACAGAAAATGCTTGCAATGAATGTTTATGAGTACTAGGTGGCCTATTAATGAAAACAATGTCTCGTCCATAATACGCCTATTTATGATTTGACCAAATTGCTGATTTCAAAGAAATCATGTTAAGAAACAATTTATGTCCTAGTAGCAACACTAGTAAAAGGAAAGAGGTCTTAACTATTCTCTACTTCTGCCAATGATTGATTTTTTATTTTTACTTTTTTACCACAAACTTTTAGAATCTCATCATGCATAACTGATTTAAGATGCTCAACTTCATTGTATTGTCTATCTAGACCAAATTGCTGATTTCTTTGGCATATATACTAAAACAACCCTTTTTCTAGTCATTTTGCCTAGATCTTTATTGATGTCTAGAAACAATGTTGTATATCCCAGTATACAAGTAATCTTAGGGATGAGATTCTGCTACATTTTCTTACTCAAAGTTTGCTAAATTTTCTATTAAAATATTGTATCGGACAATATAGGAAATAGTGGTGGCAGGTGGGATAGACAGGCATCTGTTGTATGGAATGTGGAGTCCATTATAACGCTATTTTGATGATTGGCTGAGGTCTTGAATCATTTTATCAATTTGCCTTTTAGAAGTCAACCCTGAATTGTTGAGACAAGTCTATCAGTAACTTACCTTCCATTACCCTGTGTAAATATTACTCATGTATCGTGCATATATATATATATATATATATATATATATATATATATATATATATGTAACATATAACGCACTCAACTATATGTGCATAGTCCAGCCACATTTCAGTTATGTACTAACAAGTTTCTTCTCTTTAGTCAACAAACATTACAATCTAGAATGCTAAAAAACATAGTGGATCCCCATTCACAATGGAATGGACCATTTGGATGGTGGGGATTGCTTGATCAGTGTGATTATAGAGATGCTCCATCCACAACGGAATGGACCATTTGGATGGTCAAATAGTTGTACATCACTGTCACATATGAGGATTGATGAACCATTACCAATATTTATACTGTGAAAAACTAACATAGAGTATGCTTCTATATTTATTAATGAAAAATATGACAGGCTCTACTGAATCATCCATGGAGAATGTGAATAGGACTTTCAAGTAGTTAACAGACTCTACTCCTATTGATTTTATGGCATGTTTTTGGCATGGTAGCCTGTCGTGCAATTACCTTTGTGAAAAACTAGTAGGCACAGGAGTGCATGCAAGATCCATTGTTGTCTACTAAATGTATGCTTGTATTATTAGAATTTCTTTCTTTGAGCAATCTATAAAATTACAGAAAAATACAATCTACACACAATTACTGATTATTGCAAGAACCTCTCTGCTAAAGCCTTTCGAGAAATCTGAACCAAATGATAAAAATAGCCCTGAACTTTTAGAGTTAGTTTGGATGCTTAAAAAATCAAGCTAATGCAATGATGACCTCCAAATTCATGTGGTGTCACCTGAGGCAATGGGCTGGTAGAGGGTCTAATGTAATGTGCCACAAATACACTGAATCTTTTTTTTTAATCTTTCTTTCTTTGTTTCCTTTTCTTTCTTTCTTTCTTTCTTTTTTCTTTTCTTTTCTCTTCTTCTTCTTCTTCTTTTCGATTATCACTGTTGTATCTTCTTTCTTTGAATTCTTTTATGACAATTAGCATGTTGGCAAATAGTACTTTGTGGCATTGACAAAAGTCGCGTCTCTATATGTTTTGTTCTTACTATATGTTATTTGACTATTCATGTATTATCTTGATTGTATTTTGAAAGTTTTGAGTTTATTGTTTATTTCATGTAGGAACTTGCATCAGAGATACAGGACAAGATTTTATTTATGATTAATAATATTTCATCTTCAAATATGGATGTGAAAGTAAAATAATTTACTGATGCCCTGAAAGAGTAGTAGTCAGGTATGGGTTGGCTAGTTTGGGCATTTTACTTTAGAACATGTATGGTGCTATTGACATAGGTGGGTTATGGATAAATTCCTACTTGGATTGTGTAACACCCCGGATTTTTTGCCAACCTGGGATTAGACGTCCTTAGGCAATGGGTCAACCAAAACACCTTGGTAACCGTTCAGAACCCAATTCCATAGCCAAAGAAATCACTTAGGATTAATTCCTTTAGAAACTGAGCGTAAGTTAGCTAGCGCTATGCTGGAGTAGCTGTGAAATTGTCCCTGATCGCTTTAAATATGTTCTGCAAGACCCAAAACTTATAGAATCGTTGATGCTACATTACCCTAAAATCCAAGATCAAACTCTAAACCGGTTTGTTCTCGGGAACCCCTTTAAAACTTTGAATTGGATCTAGACCGCGTGTCGAAAGTCCGATATCTACCATCTTAGACCGTTATGACCGCTTGGCTGGACTTGACAATCATTTCGAAAATCAAGGCCAACCGACGTTCAGAGGCTATTTCATTGAGCCTGGAGTGAAGAGAGTGAGAAAAGGGTTAGATTTGGAACTTTTAATTCAAATCTGGCACGTGACTTGGCGCATTATTATTAAACGTTCTGACCGTCAGAATTCAGCCAAATTACACCCTCAGATCAGGAAAAATTTCTCTTTCATATCACGAGACTTGTAGACCTGATCTAGGTGCGATGACCGCTGAACTGAAACTGGACCGCCACGTGCGATCTGTGAACTCTGCCGGACTGAAAACTGGGTGTGAACAGGATCCAGTATCCATGAGCTTAAGTCCGACCGCATTCGGCCAAGGGACCTCCAAAAGTGCTTCTTTGGACCAGAACAGCCCCGATTTGGTTATACCTCAAGTAGACCTTGTTCCCAAGCCTAATTTGGGAAGGTTTTAGGCTATATAAGGGCTTTAAACCCTCTCACAACCCTCCCATCCGAATTTGCTAGAAACCCTAGCTAGAGTGACAGAGAAAGTGAGAGTTGGTGAGAGAGTGTGGGAGTGATCTTCCTGCCACTTGCTGCAACCGCTTCACGTGTTTAAGCAACTCATCTCAATCACTTTGCCGGTGATTTTAATGCATTTCTAGGTAAGTAAAACCCTAAACACTTGCTGATTTAGCATTCCGTCGATTCAAATAGTAAAGTAGCTTATACAACTTGTGTATTAGGTCGCCTGTACGCCGTTGACGAAGCGTATATGCTCCGTTCGAAACGTACACATCTAAAGTGAAAGGTGAGGATTTTAAACGCTTTGATTGACTAATTTCAAAGCTTTCAATGTCATTTAATAGTAGATTATCGATGGCAGCACCATTTGACATGTGCAATATGCTGTCCGTTTTCCGTTTCGTAAACGTACGGTAAATATGAGATTTAGGGTATTTTAGTCATTTGTAGGAAATACTGCTTATGTCCATATTTTGATAAAATATTTGCCATGACTATTTATCGTGTTAGAATATTAGGAAGGCGTGCATGATTGGTTTGGCGAAGGGATTCGCCCTTAAGCGCACTTTGAGTCGAGATACGCTATGTAGACTAAAGTGTGTAGTCTAAGTGTTTGTATTAGTATGTATTGAGTAAATGGTGGTGTGTAGGAGTTTTGAGATTGAATTCTCAAGTAATATGCTGATGTAAATGATTTCCATCATGTTGGCTATATGTATTGATTTCATTATATACATGAAATGCATGTGTGGGATGATTTGCTTAAGTTGTATGTTATAACATGTATCAACATGCTTATAATGTTGTATTTCATTTCTGTTACTCACATATGCTTACTCATGTTGATGCACAAATGCTTGGGGCTATGACCTAGTCCAGGCAGTTAGTAATGGATCGAATTCGTGGTTGGTTTCTATGTACCACAAAGGACGTGTCGATGAACGCGAGTCGTGTTTTGGGTTGGCGGCAGTGGTTAGGCCACACGAGGTGTTTCATGCACTTCATGTCGTTCAGCTTGAGATGTGCTCGTGCTAGTCGAGCCCGTCAAGTAACCCGACTGGCCATTGTATATTCACCTTGTATGAGTCATAACTGCTTGAACCTAGGGTACCGAACTTACCATGTAAACCCTATTAACCATGGTACCTTGATCCATAAAGACTCATGAGCCGGGCATGGTGGTATGGGACACCGTGGTCGAGCTGTCGGCCTACGCTGGGGCCACAAACCTCCCCGTAGTGACTAGTGAGCACCTATGACTCGTGAGCAAATTATGGTGGTATGGGACACTATATTCTTGCTGTCGGCCTATGCTGATTGATGACGAGCCCTTTGTAATGACCTTGAGTTTATGCTGACACCGCATGGGGGCGATGAGTCCTGATGCAGTCTTAAGGATAATTAGGCCTGTATTGATAAGGTGATGGGGGAGCAGTGCAATGAGTGCGAGCAACAGCCCTGACAGCCCTTACAGCAACCTACAAATATAACATCGTATGAGAATACTAGGAGTGACGACCCTAGACAGGATCTATATTGGGATTGATATAAGCAAAGTACCTTAGTTTCCCAATACTGCTGTATGAAAAGGACTAATAATAATTCGATAATCATATCAACATCACATTGCATGTGCCTGGAAGATGTGGAGCACTGAGCGGTACGCAAGCATGCCGCGGACGCAAATGGTGCCGTATGAGGGAGAATGTCGGTGAGGGCATCCATCATATCATGTCATATTGCATTAACAATAGTATTTAGGAATGTTTGATTAATTGCTTTACTATTATCGCATGATTGATTTGAAAACATGTTAATCTTTGCTCTATGATTCCACTGAGTTAATTACTCACTCCCATGTTATTTGACGGTGTTACGCACACCAAACAGTTCCTATTTTAATTGCAGATGATGGCGATGCTTGCGAAGCAGAGCCGGACTTGATGATGATGAGGAGGATCCCTCCTATATGCAGGTTCTGATTGACAGGGTTACAGGGTTACTGATTTGATGCCAATATACTTGGTATTTTGCCTTTTTCTTACACACCCATGTATATTATTTTTATCATTTTGGAGTATGCATGTATATGTTTAACCTGGTATCATGTTCACACTCTGGAGACCCACAATAGTTCATATACTTTATATATCTATTACATTCTTCCGCTTGCTAATTTAACTGTCTCTGGAGTATGATATACTGTTTTGGTCTAATCCCACTCATGTTTTCTGCACTGATATGAACAACATTCATCCATCATTGTAAATGTTGCATAAATGATGTTCTGGAACTCGGGAGTGGAGTTTTTGCTCGACCCCCGATTTTCGGGATGTTACAAATTGGCTGCTACTTGAAAAGGCAAAGACATGATGGGTAGATGTTGATATGAAGCTTTGAGCTACTATTAATCCTATGAATTGAGGTGGTTTTCATACCCTTTTCATTGGACAGTTTGTTGATAATGCAAAGGAGATTTGATGTCTATGCAATAAAACTCATGTTTAGGCCACAAATGTGCAAGCACAACATGATAGAAAACTCATGTTCATGCCAGATTTTATTTTTGGGAAAACATGTACATGGTCTAACCAACCTAATGGATGGATTAGATCTAGCATGCATGTGTCATGCTTGCACATGTGTGACTTGTGCCGTTTTATTTTGAAAGAATAAGAGGAGAAATCGAGTAAGAATTGTAATGCAGAAGTGAACTTAGGTTTTGACTAGGCTGTTGAATCAAAAACCAACTGTTATGAGGGGGAACTCTTGGATTATTTATTTTTGGTTCTGCATGGAAAATATGAATAATATCTGGGTGCTAAAATTGCATTTTTGGGAGCTCAAGAAATTTTTAGTTGGTGTTTCAAAAAAATTTTAATATTGCAAAAAGATTCCTCGTGTCCTCATCTTCTGCCCTTTTTTGTCCAAGCTTGAAATTCTGTATGTATCAACTTATTCCATTTGGGCTGCATTAGGAGTTTTGGCCATGTTTGGTTGCAGCACTGATATTTGGTGGAAAGTCCAAAGGGATTAAAATAATGCAATTTTGTTAGATGGAGTTTTATGTTATGTTTTTAGTTGTAGAAAGGTACATCGAGTAAGGGCAACAACAACTTTGCAAGATAAGGAGGAAGAGGTTATTGTGGAGGATTCATTTTAGGCAAAGAGTTTGCGTGAGACTGAGAGGATTAATGTGGAGCCATCAGAAAGTACACCAGGAAAACTGGAAAGATGGGCTATTAAGATTGAGCAATCTGTGAATATTCTTCTTAGAGTGTGTTATTTCTCATCTTCTGCCTTTTTCATGTTCTATTTTTTCTTCTGTTATTTATGCTTACTGAAAAAATAAGTCCTTGGGTTGACACAGGGTTGTCATGTGCTAACATTGTAGTATTTCATCCAACTGCGAACAACCAATACAGATTCCAGAACATTTTATCCCACACATCTAACTGTTGAAAAATCTCACACCTAGTCCATTACAATACCTGAAACGTAGTTGTTGAAATCTTTACACATTTCTATCCAAATACAAAACACACCATGAAGATTGTTCTTTCAATCTCAGTCAAAACTCATGCATTCTGCATTTGGATTTTCAGCTTGTAGCTCTAAAGAATGCACTCTTCCTCTTCACTGACAGATGTAAGTTGACATTCTATGCTAATCATTCACTTCTGTTCCCATTCTTCACATGTAATTTTGGGCATGATACGCTTGGAGAGGTCGGTGTAACGAACCATTAGATGTGATTTAACTTTTATTGTCAATGTCCAAAAATCAAATGTAGAGTTCAGGTGCACAACTTCCTAAGCTTACCGATGCATGTCATTTGTTTTTATTGCATGATCATTTGCCTTGCCTTTTCCTCTCTAAGTAGTGAAGAGTACTGTTCGTCTCCTAGGGTAGTATTTCTTGTACATTCTCTTATGACCTTCCAAATACATTGGTGTTTTCAACAAATAGCACCAACAAAGTAGGCCAAAGTGATGCAAGAATTCCAAAAGCAGTAAGCACAAATGGACATGATGGTAATTTTTGTTGATACTAATTCCTACTCGAGCTTTCAATACTCTTTATATTTATTAGCTTACACTGCATTTCGATGCACGAGCAAATTGAATTGTGAATATTTCATTTAGAACTCACAGCGAGGAAACTGCCCTCAAATTTAGTACATGGTACATCCCACATGGATACGACATACATGTCATTTGCACGATGAGTAGAATGTTAAAATAGGAAAGTATGCATATTGACATAAGTATAAAAAATCTCAATGGATGAAGCATCCATGTAAGCTTTTGACGCTTTATAATATATATGCATTATTCTGGAGACATTTTGTGGAAATATGTAGAAATATGAGAAATATGAAAAGAAACATATATCTGTGGGTTATCAGAATCAAAGTGTCCATGAGGTTGTCGAAGTTTAGTAGAAATATTTAAGAAATGAAAATGCATGTATTGTGACACATCACAGCCTAATTGTCCCTGAAGTTTTTGTGATGTCCATGTGGTCTAAACCCTAAAACCTAAATGTATTCTCAAATCCCTAAACCTAAACCTACACCTAATCTGCACTCAAACCTATAGTGTTGAAGGGCACAACTATTCTGTTGGGTAGAACACTTATTTTAATATCACAATGATTGGATAATCTCAACCATCTGATATTACCGTTGAATTTAGACCATTTTCTTTTTGACCAAGGTATTGAGGAACTTTGAGTTGCACTCCTCTTTCTTAAATGTGTACATTTTTTCTTAACCTCGAGTTACACTCTTCTTCTTCTTCTTCTTCTTCTTCTTCTTCATGTTGACATGTTTTAATCCCACCTTGTGTATTGTAGGCCACATCCATTCAATTTGGTATAGATCCTTTTTGTTAATTTTACACAAGTACACATCTCTTAAAATATCATCGTAAAGCCTTTTCTTGTAAAAAACTCATTCTGAGAAGCCAGCGTTCACTGTGATGGCACTTCATAGCATGCTTTTTATCATATAATTTCATTGTGAATAGGGAACTATAGTGAGAGTGGAATTTGGTGATTCCACCACTGCTGCAGATCCTTCTGATGCCCACACAATCAGCCAGTCCTTTCCCCATACGTATGGTCAGCCGTTGGCTCACTTCCTGAGAGCAACTGCCAAGGTCTCTGAGGCTCAAATCGTCGCCAACTTGACAGAAAGACAAATAACATCAATGGCCACAGATTGCAACCTGAATTTAAATGAGGTTCGAGGTGTCGTAACAATACAAATAGAATCCTCCAGGTTAGATTGCTGATTGGACCTGATTTTATTTAAATGATCTTGATAATCCATTTTATTTAAATGAGCAGACTCGAATGTGCGTTGGAGCTATCCCGATGGATGATGAATGTATTTGCGAATGTAAATGAAAATAAAAAACTTATAATATATATATGTTATCAATGGAGGATACCTTGTTTAAGGGGACATTAAATTCTTGTAGCTTATGGTATGGTGCCACAATATTAGTTAAAATGTTACTAATATGTAGTAGATAATACTAGGTTCAAAAGTAGATAATACTAGAGAATACCTAAAACTAAACCTACACTTATAACCTATAAACTAAACCTATAACTTAAACCTAAACCTAAAACCCAAACGTAAACCTGATCTTAAACCCGAACCCGATTTCCTTAACCTAAACCTTAATGTATTCTCAAATTCCTAAACCTAAACCTACACCTAATCCTAATCTTAACTCCCTAACCTAAACCTAAGCCTAAACTTGAAAATTCAAACCTAAACCCGAACCCGAACCCGATCTTGATTTCCTAAACCTAAAATTATGACCTTAACCTAAACCTAAACCTTAACCTTAACATAAAACTAAACATAAAATCTAAACCTAAACCTTAACCTATAACCTAAACCTATAACCTAAACCTAAACCTACACTTATAACCTATAACCTAAACTTAAACCTAAAACCCAAACGTAAACCCGAACCCGAACCCGAACCCGATTTCTTAAACCTAAACCTTAACGTATTCTCAAATCCCTAAACCTAAACCTACACCTAATCCTAATCTTAACTCCCTAACCTAAACCTAAACCTAAACTTAAAAACCCAAACCTAAACCTGAACCCGAACTTGATCCCAATTTCCTAAACCTAAACTTATGACATTAACCTAAACCTATTCTCAAATCCCAAAGCCTAAAAACTAAACCTAAACCTGAACCTTAACCTAAACCTAAACCTAAACCTTAACCTAAACTTAAGCCTTAACCTATAACCTATAACCTAAACTCAATTCCCTAAACCTTAACCTATAACCTAACCTAAACCTAAACCTATAACCTTAACCTAAACATAAAACCTAAATCTAGACCTATACTTATAACCTAAACCTATTCTCAAATCCCAAAACATATAACCTAAACCTAAACCTAAACCTATAACCTAAACTTAAAACTTAAACCTAAAGCTACACTTATAACCTATTACCTAAACTTATAACTTAAAACAAAACCTAAACTTAAAAACCTAAACCATAAACCCGATCCCAATTTCCCAAACCTAAACTTTAACCTATTCTCAATTCCCTAAAGTAATAACCTATAACCTAAACCTAAACCTAAACCTAACACCTAAATGTATTCTCAAATCCCTAAACCTAAACCTACACATAATCCTAATCTCAACTCCTTAACCTAAATCTAAACTTGAAAACCCAAACCTGAACCCGAACTCGATTTCCTAAACCTAAACCTTAACCTATTCTCAATTCCTTAAATCATAACCTATAACCTAGCCTAAAGATAAACCTATAACCTACACTTATAACCTAAACCTAAACCTATAACCTAAACCTGTAACCTTAACCTAAACGTAAAACCTAAACCTAAACCTAAACTAGATCCTAAACCCAAATCTGAATCCCTAAAACTAAAACCCAAACATAAACCCGATCTCGAACCTAAACTTGATTTCCTATACCTATAACTTAACCCATTCTCAAATCCCTAAACTTAAACCTACACCTAATCCTAATCTCAACTCCCTAACCTAAACCTAAACCTAAACTTGAAAACCCAATCCCGAACCTGAATCTGAATCCCTAAACCCTTAGCCTAAATCTAAAACCCAAATGTAAACTCAATCTCTAACCCGAAATCAATTTCCTATACCTAAACCTTAAGGTATTCTCAAATCCCTAAATTTAAACCTACACCTAATCTTAATCTCAAATCCCTAACCTAAACCTAAACCCAAACCTAAACTTGAAAACTAAAACCTAAACCCGATCCCGAACCCGAACCTGATTTCCTAAACCTAAATTATAACCTTAACTTGAACCTATTCTCAAATCTCAAAACCTATAACCTAAACTTAAACCTTAACCTATAACCAAACCTTAACCTATAACCTAAACTCAATTCCAAACCTTAACCTATTACCTAACCTAAACCTATAACCTTAACCGAAACATAAAACCTAAACCTATTATCAATTCCCAAAACCTAAAACTTAAACCTAAACTGTAACATCCCGAAAATCGGGGGGTCGAGCAAAAACCCAACTCCCGAGTTCCAAAATGTTATTTATACAACATAGATATGTATGATTGAATGTTGTCTGTGATGATGTATTAAACATGAGTGAGATTAAGCCAGAACAGCATATCATACTCCAGAGACAGTTAAATTTGCAAGCGGAAGACTGTAATGGTATGTATAATATATATAAACTGTTGTATGTCTCCAGAGTGTGAATATATTACCAGGTTATACACATACATGTATACTTCAAAAGAAAACAAAATGAATATACATGAGGGCGCTAAAAATATAAAATGACAAGTGTCAATGTATCTAATCAACCTCCCTGTAATCCCGTCAATCAGATCACGCATAAAGGAGAGATCCTCCTCATCATCATCAAATCCAGCTCCGCCTCGCAGGCCGCGCCATCATCTGCAATCATAATAGGGACTGGTGGGTGTCCGGAAACACCATCCCATAACGTGGGAGTGAGTGATCAACTCAATGGGATAAGAGAGCAAAGATTAACATGTTATCAAATCAATCATGCGATAATAGTAAAGCAGTAAATCAAACAATCCTAATACTGTTGTTAATGCAAGATGACATGACGTGATATATGCCCTCACCGACGATCTCCCTCATACGGCAACATCTTACGTCCGCGGCATGCCACACTCCCTAGAGTGCTCCACATCTTCCAGGCACATGCAATGGTATGGTGATATGATTTTCAAGTTGTTATTAGTCCATTCAAACAGCAGGATTGGGAAACTAAGGTACCTCCCTTATATCAATCCCAACACAGATCCTATCTAGGGTCGTCACTCCTAGTAATCTCATACGATGTATATTTTGTAGGTCGTTGCAAGGGCTGCCAGGGCTGTTTCACGCACTCGTTGCTCCGCTCCCCCATCACCTTATCAATACAGGCCTACTGTACTCTACTGCTACTGAAGGATCGTCGCCTCCCGTAGACTCAGAATACGCTCGCGGTCACTACAAAGGGCTGTCAGGGCTGTTGCTCGCACTCGTTGCACTGCTCCCCCATCACCTTATCAATGTAGACCGACAGCAAGAATATAGTGTCCCATACCACCATAATCTGATCACGAGTCTAGGTGCTCACTAGTCACTACGGGGAGGTTTGTGGCCCCAGCGTAGGACGACAGCTCGACCACGGTGTCCCATACCACCATGCATGGCTCATGAGTCTTCGTGGATCAAGGAACCATGGTTGACAGGGTTTACAATGGTAAGTTCAGTACCCTAGGTTTAAGCAGTTATGACTCATGCAGGCTGAACATACAACGGCCAGTCGGGTTACTTGACGGACTCGACTAACACGATCGCATCTCAAGTCGAACGACATGAAGTGCGTAAAATACTTCGTGTGGCCTAACCACTGCCGCCAACTCCAGAACACGGCTTGCGTTCATCGATGCGTCGTTCGTGGCGAAGATAAGCTAACCACGAATTCGCTCGGTTACCGACTGCGTGGACTAAGCATAGTCCCAAACAATTAAGGAATCACATCAGCAAATCATATGAGAGTATTGGAATTGAAATACAACCATGTGAGCATGTTAACACATGTTATAACATAGAACTTAAGTAAATCATCAAGTACATGCATTTCATACATACCATGAAACCATGCATATAACTAACATGTAGGAAATCATTCACGTCAGCATATTAATTGAGAAACCAATCTCAAACTAATCCATAACATCATTTAATTCAATACATACTAATACAAGCATTTATACAAACACTTACACTACACACTTAAGTCTACATATAGTATGTCGACCCGAAATGTGCATTTAGGCGAATCTCTTCGCCAAAATAACTATGCACGCATTCCTAACATTCTAATGTGACAATAAACCATGTCAATCACATCAGCAAAATATGAATAAAAACAGTACTTCCTACAAATGACTAAAATGTCCTAAATCTCATATTCTTCATTGGTTTACGAAACAGGAAACGGACAGCATATTGTACATGTCAAACGGCGTTGCCGTCGAGAATCTACTATTAAACGACATTGAAAGCTTTGGAAACAGTCAATCAAAGCGTCTAAAATCCACAGCTTGTCTCTTATGGATGTGCAAATTCGAACGGAGCGTATACGCTTCGTCTACGGCGAATAGGGAACCTAATACACAAGCTACATAAGCTACATCGCTAATGAAATTGACAGAAGCTTAAATCAGCAAGTGTTGAAGGTTTTCCTCACCTAGAAGTGCGTTGGAATCGCCAGGAAAGTGATTGGAGTGCATTGCTTAGGCACTTGCAGCAGGTGGCACGAGCAGCAAGAAATTCTCTCCTACTCTCTCTCACAAACTCTCACCTTTTCTCTCCCCAATCTAGGAATTTTTGCAATTTCGGATGGGAGAGAGGAATGAGGGTTTCAACCCCTTTTATAAGCTTAAAAAAGCCGAAAACAGGCTCCGGAATGAAGTTTACTTAGTGCATATCCAATTCGGGGTTGTTTCGGTTCAAAAGATATTTTCTGGTGGTCCCCTGGTCGAATGCGATCGGACTTAAGCTCATGCGTACCAGATCTAGCACGTATTAAGTTTTCAGTCCGGCAGGGTTCGCAGATCGCACGTGACGGGCCAGTTTCAGTCCAGCGGTCACCGCACGTAGATCAGGGCTAAAAGTCTCATGATATAAAATAGAAATTTCTCCTGATCCAAGGGTGTAATCTGGATGAATTCTGACGGTCAGAACGCTCAATACTGACGCGTCAAGTCATGTGCCAGATTTGAATTTGAAATTCCAACTATGTCCCTATTCGCACTCTCTTCGGTCCGGGCTCAATGAAATAGCCTGTGATTATCGGTTTGACTTGATTTTCGGAATGAGTGTCAAGTCTAGCTAGGCGGTTCTAACGTTCTAAGATAGGAGGTATCAGACTTTCGACGTACGGTCTAGATCCAATACAAAGATTCAAAGTGGTCTAGAGAACAAACCTGCTTAGAGTTTGGTCCGAGGTTATAGAGTATTATAGAGTCGTTGGTTCTACTCGATTTGGGTCTTGTAGAACGTATTTAAAGTGATCATGGACTATTTCCCAGCTACTCCAGCGTCGCGCTAGCTAACTTACACTTATTTCCAAAGGAATTTATCCTACGTGATTTCTTTGGCTATGGAATTGGGTTCTGAGCGATTTCTCAGGTGTTTTAGTTAACCCATTGCCTAAGGACGTCTAATCCCAGATTAGCCAAAATCCAGGGTGTTACAATCTACCCCCCTTAAAACACAATTTCATCCCCGAAATTGGTGAAAGGCAAGGAGTACTTTTTCGAAGGAAGGTTCAAATCCTATTTAATAACCTAACCGTACGTACAACCTAAATCAAATGTTTCGATCTTGGGCCAGTGGGGAAGAGGCTAACCATGCTTCCGCTGCGCCACTCTGATCAAACGGGAGCGTTGACTAACCTAACCGGATTGGACTCCATACGTTCTACCCCCCTTAAAACTTGGTTTTACTTAAGTTCAAGAATCTATACATCGCTCCGTATATCGGAATGAGGCGCAACTTAGGGGCTATCCTTAACCTAAAATGGAAACAACCTCTCATTACAGTGGTTTTTCCTTCGCTAATGATGCGTTCTATGGCATTGGTATCTATGATCATAGAGATGAGCCTAATCTCTATTGTGGTTAAGGTCAGGGGCAGGCATGAGTTGGTGGCAAGATGTCGAATTCTCTACTGGCTTCAGGTCCTCGCTATTTCCCAAAGGCAATGTGATCCCGTTTGGTTGTAGGTGGTTGGGCCATCACGGAAGAAAGGTTGTGTAGTGGGTCTGAGCCGGATACATTGACCTTCTGCCGAGACTCTGACAGAAAATTCTTCGTATCAGTTCTTAATCTTAGTCAATGCCGACTCTCTGCTTGATCAGAGCATTGGATTTATTGGTAACCACTAGGACTAAGAAGTCGATTCAAACCGCGAATACATTACTTACATGTAGTTCCTTTATTCCGCATTCCCGAATGCAATAAGCCCTTGGGGAAGGCAATTCTAAGGGGCGTGCTAGTACATTCTAAGTTCAATCTGAGGGATTTATAAATGTTCCCTGAGAGTGAATGGTTCCTTCCTATGGCAACAACAACAGTCTATAAGTCATAAGGGGATCTATCGAAGAAATAAGGTTCTACTTCAACCAAATCTAACCTACAATTCCTTAGCATATACAGGCTTTACACTACTTAAGGTAACTAGTAGGCTAGTCTGTAACTCAGTAGCTATAATCCAAAGCCTAAGTTTATACGTTAAATGGTTCCATACCATTTCTACTACAGGGAGTTGTTCTATCGCTTAGGGTCAAGATTGTCTAAATGGAATTGGATTTCTTATGTCGTCAGACCCTTCAAATCTAGGAGTGCTAACACTAGATCCAAAACGCCTAGGGCCTCTGTGGCCGGTAGCGCTTAGTTGTATTAAATGGAACCGCATTCCTAGTCCCATAGCGGGATCGGAAGTGGCATGCTTGGTAGGAGGGTGGGTTGGGATAAAATTAATTTGCAGGTTAAATCCCGGGAGTTACAATACTCCCAATCTAGGGACCATACCTTACAGCGAAATGAAACGGCATGTATTCCATCTAACCAAATTTCGTCACAATATATGGAATAAAGTTCCACATGGATTATGACAGAGATGCATTCGGCTATGCTAAGCCCAAACCACTGACGCAACACATTGTCTACCAGTGACATCACTAGACCCAATAACAACAAAACACAGAAATCCTTAAAACAAAAATCAAACAATCTACAGGGCAAAGGCATAGATGCCTAACTCTACCAAAGGACTTTACCACAGTCCCGACTTACCTTCTTTATCCCTATCGAGTCTAATACTGTCTGTTGCTCACTAGAGCTCTCTCGGCCATATATTTTCAGTATCCCTTAAGCAAAGAAAATGGAGAAATAGGATTGAGAGGGAGGATGGTGAAAAGAGAGAAAAAGGCTAAAACAGCTTAACAATAGCCATGAAAAATGGGAGAAATGCAAGGAAATGGCTAACCAAACTAGAAAAGGGAGATCTAGGCATTGTAGAGGGATGCTTCAATGTAACATCCCGAAAATCGGGGGGTCGAGCAAAAACCCAACTCCCGAGTTCCAAAATGTTATTTATGCAACATAGAAATGTATGATTGAATGTTGTCTGTGATAATGTATTAAACATGAGTGAGATTAAGCCAGAACAGCATATCATACTCCAGAGATAGTTAAATTTGCAAGCGGAAGACTGTAATAGTATGTATAACATATATAAACCATTGTATGTCTCCAGAGTGTGAACATGTTACCAGGTTATATACATACATGTATACTTCAAAAGTAACCAAAAGAATATACATGAGTGCTCTAAAAATATAAAATGACAAGTGTCAAGGTATTTAAGCAACCTCCCTGTAATCCCGTCAATCAGAACACGCATAAAGGAGGGATCCTCCTCATCATCATCAAGTCCAGCTCCGCCTCATAGGCCGCGCCATCATCTGCAATCACAAAAAAGGTCTGGTGGGTGTCCGGAACACCATCCCGTAACGTGGGAGTGAGTAGCTAACTCAGTGGAATAATAGAGCAAAGATTAACATGTTATCAAATCAATCATGCGATAATAGTAATGCAGTAAATCAAACAATCCTAATACTGTTGTTAATGCAATTATGACATGACGTGATGTATGCCCTCACCGACGATCACCCTCATGCGGCAACATCTTACGACCGCGGCATGCCACACTCCCTAGAGTGCTCCACATCTTCCAGGCACGTGCAATGCTATGGTGATATGATTACCGAGTTGTTATTAGTCCTTTTCATACAGCAATATTGGGAAACTAAGGTACCTCCCTTATATCAATCCCAACACAGATCCTGTCTAGGGTCGTCACTCCTAGTAGTCTCATACGATGTATATTTTGTAGGTCGCTGCAAGGGCTGCCAGGGCTGTTGCACGCACTCGTTGCTCCGCTCCCCCATCACCTTATCAATACAGGCCTACTGTACTCTACTGCTACGGAAGGGTCGTCGCCTCCCGTAGACTCAGAATACGCTCGCGGTCACTACAAAGGGCTGCCAGGGCTGTTGCTCGCACTCGTTGCACCGCTCCCCCATCACCTTATCAGTGTAGGCCGACAGCAAGAATATAGTGTCCCATACCACCATAATCTGCTCACGATTCATAGGTGCTCACTGGTCACTACGGGGAGGTTTGTGGCCCCAGCGTAGGCCGACAGCTCGACCACGGTGTCCCATACCACCATGCCCGGCTCATGAGTCTTCGTGGATCAAGGTACCATGGTTAACAGGGTTTACAATGGTAAGTTCAGTACCCTAGGTTCAAGCAGTTATGACTCATACAAGGTGAACATACATCGGCCAGTCGGGTTACTTGACGGGCTCGACTAGCGCGATCGCATCTCAAGTCGAACGACATGAAGTGCGTAAAACACTTCGCGTGGCCTAACCACTGCCGCCAACTCTAAACACGAATCACGTTCATCGACGCGTCGTTCGTGGCTATAACCAGTCAGCCACGAATTCGCTCGGTTACCGACTGCCTGGACTAAGTCTAGTCCCACACATCCATGAAATCACATTAACAATATATGCAAAGGTTTTTGGAATTGAAATGCAATCATGTGAGCATGTTAACACATGTTATAACATTCAACTTAAGCAAATCTTCAAACACATACATTCCATGCATGTAATGGAATCATGCATGTGGTCAACATGTAGGAAATCATTTAGGTCAGCATATTAATCAAGAAATCATTCTCAAACCACTACATAACATCATTTAATTCAATACATACTAATACAAGCATTTATACAAACACATACACTACACACTTAAGTCTACATATAGTATGTCGACCCAAAGTGCGCAACTAGGCGAATCTCTTCGCCAAACTAATTATACACGCATTTCTAACTTCCTAATGCGACAACAAACCATGTCAATCACATCAGCAAAATATGAATGTAAACTGTACTTCCTACAAATGACTAAAATGCCCTAAATCTCATATTCTTCGTTAATTTACGAAACAGGAAACGGAGAGCATTTTGTACATGTCAAACGGCGTTGCCGTCAAGAATCTACTATTAAACGACATTGAAAGCTTTGGAAACAGTCAATCAAAGCGTCTAATATCCGCACCTTTTGTCTTGTAGACTCGGAAATTGAAACGGAGCGTATACGCTTCGTCTACGGCGAATAAGGAACCTAATACATAAGATCCATAAGCTACATCGCTATGGAAACAAGGAAAACTCAAATCACCAACTATTTAGGGTATTTACTTACCTAGAAAAGCGGAGAAATCACCGGCAACGTGATGGAGTTGCGTTGCTTAGGCACTTGCAACAGGTAGCACAAGCGGCAAGGAATTCTCCTCCATTCTCCCTCACAAACTCTCACCTTTTCTCTCTCCCAATCTAGGGATTTTTTTGCAAATTCGGATGGGAGAGAGGAGTGAGGGTTTCAACCCCTTTTATAAGCCTAAACATGCCCAAAATAGGCTCCAAGTCAAGGTATACTTAAAGTATATCCAAATCGGGGCTGTTTCGGTCCAAAAGAGCATTTCTGGAGGTCCCCTGGCCAAATGCGGTCGGACTTAAGCTCGTGCATACTGGATCTAGCACGCATCCAGATTTCAGGCCGGTAGGGTTCCCAGATCGCACGTGGCGGCCCAGTTTCAGTTTAACGGTCACCGCACCAAGATCAGGCCTATAAGTCTCGTGATATGTAATAGAAATTTTTCCTGATCCAAGGGTGTAATTTGGCTGTATTCTGACGGTCAGAATGCTTAATACTGATGCGTCAAATTTGTGTGCCAGATTTGAATTTGAAATTCCAACTATGTCCCTATTCACACTCTCTTCGGTCCGGGCTCAATGAAATAGCCTATGATCGTCAGTTGGACTTGATATTCGAAACGATTGCCAAGCCCAGCTAAGTGGTCATAACGGTCTAAGATGGTAGGCATCTGACTTACGACGCGCGGTCTAGATCCAATACAAAGTTTCAAAGTGGTCCAGAGAACAAACCTGCTTAGAGTTTGGTCCGAGGTTTTAGAGCATTATAGCACCCTTGGTTCCACTCGCTTTGGGCCTTGTATAACGTATTTAAAGTGATCAAGGACCATTTCCCAGCTATTCTAACGTTGCACTAGCTAACTTAGTCATATTTTCTAAAGGAATTGATTCTAAGTGGTTTCTTTGGCTATGGAATTGGGTTCTAAGCAATTTTTCAGGTGTTTTAATTGACCCATTGCCTAAGGACGTCAAATCTCAGATTGGCCAAAATCCGGGGTGTTACAATCTACCCCCCTTAAAACACAATGTCGTCCCCGACATTGGCGAACGGCAAGGAGTACCTAGAGGGACTTTAGTATTGACATTCTAAGGAAGGTTCAAATTCTACTTAATAACCTAACCGTACATATAACCTAAATCAAATGTTTCGATCTTGGGCCAGTGGGGAAGAGCCTAACCACGCTTCCGCTGCGCCACTCTAATCGAATGGGAGCGTTGACTAACCTAACCGGATTGGACTCCATACGTTCTACCCCCCTTAAAACTTAGTTTTAC
This sequence comes from Magnolia kwangsiensis, assembly GCA_037074715.1. Lineage (NCBI taxonomy): Eukaryota > Viridiplantae > Streptophyta > Magnoliopsida > Magnoliales > Magnoliaceae > Magnolia > Magnolia kwangsiensis. The sequence continues at coordinate 60,810,084 of CM073579.1, forward strand.
TTAAATTCAAGAATCTATGCATCGCTCCGTATATCGGAACGAAGTGCAACTTAGGGGCTATCCTTGACATAAATTGGGAACAACCTCTCATTACAGTGGTTTTCCTTTGCTAATGATGCGTTCTATGGCATTGGTATCTATGATCATAGAGATGAGCCTAATATCTATTGTGGTTAAGGTCAGGGGCAGGTATGAGTTGGTGGCAAAATGCCTAATTCTCTACTGGCTTTAAGTCCTCGCCATTTCCCAAAAGGCAATGTGATCCCGTTTGGTTGGTGGTTGGGCCATCACAGAATAAAGGTTATGTAGTAGGTCTGAGCCGGATACATAGACTTTCTGTCTAGCCAGAACAGAAGATTTATTGTATCAATTCTTAATCCGAGTCGATGCCGATCCTCTGCTTGATCAGAGCATTGGATTTATTGGTAACCACTAGGAGTAAGAAATCGACTCAAACCGCGAATACATCGCTTACATGTAGTTCCTTTACTCTGCGTTCCCGAATGCAATAAGTCCTTGGGAAAGGCAATTCTAAGGGGTGTGCTAGTTCATTCTAAGTTCAATCTGAGGGATTTATAAATGTTCCCTGAGAGTGAATGGTTCCTTCCTATGGGCAACAACAGAAGTCTATAAGTCATAAGGGGATCTGTCGAAGGAATAAGGTTCTACTTCAACCAAATCTAACCTACAAGTCCTTAGCATATACAGGCTGTACACTACTTAAGGTAACTAGTAGGCTAGTCTGTATTTCATTCGCTATAATTCAAGACCTAAGCCTATACACTAGACGGTTTCATACCATCTCTAATACAGGGAATTGCTCTATCGCTTAGGATCAAAATTGTCTAAATGGAATTGGATTTCTTATGTCGTCAGACCCTTCAAATCTAGGAGTGCTAACACTAGAACCAAAACACCTAGAGCCTATGTGGCCGGTAGCGCTTAGTGGTATTAAATGGAACTGCATTCCTAGTCCCATGGCAGGATTGGATGTGGTATGCTTGGTAGGAGGGTGGGTGGGGATAAAAATTAATTTGTAGGCTGGATCTCAGGGAGTTATAATACTCCCAATCTAGGGACAATATTTTATAGCGAAATGAAATAACATGCATTCCATTCGAAAAATTTTGGCTATATTAAGCCCAAACCACAACACAAACACATTTTTCTACCTAACAACAAAACAACACAGAAATTTTAAACAGTAATCAAACGAGCTAAAGGGCAACGACATAGATGCCTAATTCTACCCAAGGACTTCTACCAGGGTCCCGACTGACCTTCTTGAATACTATCAAGTTCAATACTGTCAGTTGCCCATTAGAGCTCTATCGGCCATGTGTTTTCAATACTTCTCAAACGGAGAAAGTTGAGAAATGGGATTTGAGGTTAGCATGATTCTGAGACCCAAAAAGGGGGTAAAGGCTAAAATAAAAGGGACATGAGAGAGAGAACGATGGAAAGGGAGGAAAAAGGCTGAAACAGCCTTAACAATAGCCATGGAAAATGGAGGAAATGCGAAGAAATGGTCGCCCAAAGGGACAGAATGAAATCTAGGCGTTGTAGAGGGATGCTTCAAGCTTCCCTAGGATGTATTTTCAGAAAGAAATGAAAATGAAAAAGGGGAATGGAGCACCTCACGATTTCAGCTCGATTTTGGGGTTTTAGGAGCTCCAACGGATGAAATCTTCAAGAGGGAGGGCTGCCAACTTCAAAGGAATGACGGAGGGTGGTCGTTTTTGGCAGGGAATGGATCTAGGGTGGTTTGGAATCACGAATTTTTGGGATAGGGCAGCTGAAAACGAAAATGGGGCTAGGGGAGGGGCTGTTTGTGAAGGAAGTACCCATATTTGGGGTTTTCTTGGGGTGGGAGGTGCATAGGGGTGATGTGGACCCTGTTTAAGGGGGTGCGCCCGAAGGACGGCCCCATCGGAGCTCGCCGGCCGGCGATGCATCGCCCGGCCGGCGATGGCATCGCCGGTCAACTCTCAAGTTGACCGGTGGGACCCCATGGGTCTGGTCCCCCATGGTCCCAGGGTCCCAAAAAGTTAGGTCCCACCCCCTGGTTCATACTAATTTGGTCTCTATGAGCCCAAACATGTGTTCGGAGCTTTCCGGGTCCACATCGCAATCCCTAATACCAAAACATATGATGCAGCATATGAATTTGGGGTAGAAGGAGCCAGTACACCTATCTAGCTCCTTATTTTCTAAAGAAAGTGAAGTTAGAATGGCCCTATGGCCATTTTTCATGAAATTTTACTATTCACTGTAAAATTTTGTGAAAGTACTAATTTGTGTTATTTTCACATTAGGTTTGATGCCTAATATGAAATGGATAAGAAAGAAATGAAGATTGGAATGTTTAGAGGAGGAATTTTGAAGATTTTTGGTGAAACGGGGTTTTTAAGCCCTGGCGATTGATTACAGGAGTCGTGGTCATCCCACGGCCCAAGGATTTACTTTTGCGGTTCAAAACCGCTCATAGGACGTCTCAACCCGACTTCCTACAGCTTAGAAGTGATTCGGGTTGCCTTACGCGACCCGAGATGCATTACAGACTCGATCTTGTGATCGATTCTAATAGACTTCGCCTATCGGCGAATCTGTGATCCTGGACGTGTTTCTAGACCCTTCTCGCACCCACCTAAGTCAAAGGAAGCGACAGCGTACGTCGCGTGACCATAACCCAGGCCCGGTTTAATCCAAATCATGCTCTGATACCATCTGTAACATCCCGAAAATCAGGGGGTCGAGCAAAAACCCAACTCCCGAGTTCCAAAATGTTATTTATGCAACATAGAAATGTATGATTGAATGTTGTCTGTGATAATGTATTAAACATGAGTGAGATTAAGCCAGAACAGCATATCATACTCCAGAGATAGTTAAATTTGCAAGCGGAAGACTGTAATAGTATGTATAACATATATAAACCATTGTATGTCTCCAGAGTGTGAACATGTTACCAGGTTATATACATACATGTATACTTCAAAAGTAACCAAAAGAATATACATGAGTGCTCTAAAAATATAAAATGACAAGTGTCAAGGTATTTAAGCAACCTCCCTGTAATCCCGTCAATCAGAACACGCATAAAGGAGGGATCCTCCTCATCATCATCAAGTCCAGCTCCGCCTCATAGGCCGCGCCATCATCTGCAATCACAAAAAAGGTCTGGTGGGTGTCCGGAACACCGTCCCGTAACGTGGGAGTGAGTAGCTAACTCAGTGGAATAATAGAGCAAAGATTAACATGTTATCAAATCAATCATGCGATAATAGTAATGCAGTAAATCAAACAATCCTAATACTGTTGTTAATGCAATTATGACATGACGTGATGTATGCCCTCACCGACGATCACCCTCATGCGGCAACATCTTACGACCGCGGCATGCCACACTCCCTAGAGTGCTCCACATCTTCCAGGCACGTGCAATGCTATGGTGATATGATTACCGAGTTGTTATTAGTCCTTTTCATACAGCAATATTGGGAAACTAAGGTACCTCCCTTATATCAATCCCAACACAGATCCTGTCTAGGGTCGTCACTCCTAGTAGTCTCATACGATGTATATTTTGTAGGTCGCTGCAAGGGCTGCCAGGGCTGTTGCACGCACTCGTTGCTCCGCTCCCCCATCACCTTATCAATACAGGCCTACTGTACTCTACTGCTACGGAAGGGTCGTCGCCTCCCGTAGACTCAGAATACGCTCGCGGTCACTACAAAGGGCTGCCAGGGCTGTTGCTCGCACTCGTTGCACCGCTCCCCCATCACCTTATCAGTGTAGGCCGACAGCAAGAATATAGTGTCCCATACCACCATAATCTGCTCACGATTCATAGGTGCTCACTGGTCACTACGGGGAGGTTTGTGGCCCCAGCGTAGGCCGACAGCTCGACCACGGTGTCCCATACCACCATGCCCGGCTCATGAGTCTTCGTGGATCAAGGTACCATGGTTAACAGGGTTTACAATGGTAAGTTCAGTACCCTAGGTTCAAGCAGTTATGACTCATACAAGGTGAACATACATCGGCCAGTCGGGTTACTTGACGGGCTCGACTAGCGCGATCGCATCTCAAGTCGAACGACATGAAGTGCGTAAAACACTTCGCGTGGCCTAACCACTGCCGCCAACTCTAAACACGAATCACGTTCATCGACGCGTCGTTCGTGGCTATAACCAGTCAGCCACGAATTCGCTCGGTTACCGACTGCCTGGACTAAGTCTAGTCCCACACATCCATGAAATCACATTAACAATATATGCAAAGGTTTTTGGAATTGAAATGCAATCATGTGAGCATGTTAACACATGTTATAACATTCAACTTAAGCAAATCTTCAAACACATACATTCCATGCATGTAATGGAATCATGCATGTGGTCAACATGTAGGAAATCATTTAGGTCAGCATATTAATCAAGAAATCATTCTCAAACCACTACATAACATCATTTAATTCAATACATACTAATACAAGCATTTATACAAACACATACACTACACACTTAAGTCTACATATAGTATGTCGACCCAAAGTGCGCAACTAGGCGAATCTCTTCGCCAAACTAATTATACACGCATTTCTAACTTCCTAATGCGACAACAAACCATGTCAATCACATCAGCAAAATATGAATGTAAACTGTACTTCCTACAAATGACTAAAATGCCCTAAATCTCATATTCTTCGTTAATTTACGAAACAGGAAACGGAGAGCATTTTGTACATGTCAAACGGCGTTGCCGTCAAGAATCTACTATTAAACGACATTGAAAGCTTTGGAAACAGTCAATCAAAGCGTCTAATATCCGCACCTTTTGTCTTGTAGACTCGGAAATTGAAACGGAGCGTATACGCTTCGTCTACGGCGAATAAGGAACCTAATACATAAGATCCATAAGCTACATCGCTATGGAAACAAGGAAAACTCAAATCACCAACTATTTAGGGTATTTACTTACCTAGAAAAGCGGAGAAATCACCGGCAACGTGATGGAGTTGCGTTGCTTAGGCACTTGCAACAGGTAGCACAAGCGGCAAGGAATTCTCCTCCATTCTCCCTCACAAACTCTCACCTTTTCTCTCTCCCAATCTAGGGATTTTTTTGCAAATTCGGATGGGAGAGAGGAGTGAGGGTTTCAACCCCTTTTATAAGCCTAAACATGCCCAAAATAGGCTCCAAGTCAAGGTATACTTAAAGTATATCCAAATCGGGGCTGTTTCGGTCCAAAAGAGCATTTCTGGAGGTCCCCTGGCCAAATGCGGTCGGACTTAAGCTCGTGCATACTGGATCTAGCACGCATCCAGATTTCAGGCCGGTAGGGTTCCCAGATCGCACGTGGCGGCCCAGTTTCAGTTTAACGGTCACCGCACCAAGATCAGGCCTATAAGTCTCGTGATATGTAATAGAAATTTTTCCTGATCCAAGGGTGTAATTTGGCTGTATTCTGACGGTCAGAATGCTTAATACTGATGCGTCAAATTTGTGTGCCAGATTTGAATTTGAAATTCCAACTATGTCCCTATTCACACTCTCTTCGGTCCGGGCTCAATGAAATAGCCTATGATCGTCAGTTGGACTTGATATTCGAAACGATTGCCAAGCCCAGCTAAGTGGTCATAACGGTCTAAGATGGTAGGCATCTGACTTACGACGCGCGGTCTAGATCCAATACAAAGTTTCAAAGTGGTCCAGAGAACAAACCTGCTTAGAGTTTGGTCCGAGGTTTTAGAGCATTATAGCACCCTTGGTTCCACTCGCTTTGGGCCTTGTATAACGTATTTAAAGTGATCAAGGACCATTTCCCAGCTATTCTAACGTTGCACTAGCTAACTTAGTCATATTTTCTAAAGGAATTGATTCTAAGTGGTTTCTTTGGCTATGGAATTGGGTTCTAAGCAATTTTTCAGGTGTTTTAATTGACCCATTGCCTAAGGACGTCAAATCTCAGATTGGCCAAAATCCGGGGTGTTACATTCAAGCTCCCCTAGGATGTATTTCCAGAAAGAAAAGAGAATGAAAAAGGGGAATGGAGCACCTCACGATTTCAGCTCGATTCGGGGGTTGTAAGAGCTCCAAACAACGAGATCTTCAAGAGGGAAGGCTGCAAACTTCAATGGGATGATGGAGTGTGGTCGTTTTAGGCCAGGAATGGATTTGGGGGTGATTTAAAATCACAATTTTTAGAATAGGGCAGTAAAAATAAAAATAGAGCTTGGAATGGGGGACGTTTGTGAAGGAAGTACATCTTTTAGGGGGTTTCAAGGTACGGACCACATACAAGGGGGCTACCCTAGCCCCCAAACTCCTCCAGCCCAAAGGTCAGACCCATCTGACAAGTTTGACCGGCGATGCATCGCCGAATCGGCGATGGCATCGCCGGTGAACTTTTAAATTGGCCAATGATGCCATATGGCATGGGTTCCCCTTACCCTAGGATTCCAAAAAGGTATGGTTCCCACCTTGGTTCATTGTAGATTGCCCTAGGGAGGCCCAAACATCCATTCAAGGCTTTTCAGGGCCACTCTACAATCTCAAATATAAAACCCTATCATGCAGCATATGATTTTGGGGTAGAAGGAGCTAGTACATCCATCTAGTCCATTAATTGCTAAAGAAAGTGAAGTTAGAATGGCCTTATGGCTATTTTTCATGAAATTTTACTATTCACTTTAAAATTTTGTGAAAGTATGATTTTATGTTATTTTCACATTATTATTGATGCCTAACATGAAAAAGATAAGAGAAAATTGAAGATTGGAGTGGTGAGAGGAAGAATTTTGAAGATTTTCGGTGAAACGGGGTTTTTAAGCCCTGACGATTGAATACAGGGGTTGTGGTTTCCCCACAGCCCAAAAATTTACATTTATGGATTTAGAATCGTTCAAAGGACATCTCAACCCACTCACCAACAACCTAGGAGCTATCCGGGTTACCTCACGCGACCCAAGATGCGCTACGGACTCGATTCCGCGATCGAAATGAATAGAATTCGCCTATTGGCGAATCTACAATCTTAGAAAATTTTTTAGACCCTTCTCGCACCCACCTAAGTCAAAGGAAGCAACAGTGTACGTCGCGTGACCATAACCCAGGACCGGTTTAATCCAAATCATGCTCTGATACCATCTGTAACATCCCAAAAATTGGGGGGTCGAGCAAAAACCCAACTCCCGAGTTCCAAAATATTATTTATGCAACATAGATATGTATGATTGAATGTTGTCTGTGATGATGTATTAAACATGAGTGAGATTAAGCCAGAACAGCATATCATACTCCAGAGACAGTTAAATTTGCAAGTAGAAGACTGTAATGGTATGTATAATATATATAAACTGTTGTATGTCTCCAGAGTGTGAATATATTACCAGGTTATACACATACATGTATACTTCAAAAGCAAACAAAATGAATATACATGAGGGCACTAAAAATATAAAATGACAAGTGTCAATGTATCTAATCAACCTCCCTGTAATCCCGTCAATCAGATCACATATAAAGGAGAGATCCTCCTCATCATCATCAAATCCAGCTCCGCCTCACAGGCCGTGCCATCATCTGCAATCACAATAGGGACTGGTGGGTGTCCGGAAACACCATCCCGTAACGTGGGAGTGAGTGATCAAGTCAGTGGGATAAGAGAGCAAAGATTAGCATGTTATCAAATCAATCATGCGATAATAGTAAAGCAGTAAATCAAACAATCCTAATACTGTTGTTAATGCAATATGACATGACGTGATGTATGCCCTCACCGACGATCTCCCTCATATGGCAACATCTTACGTCCGCGGCATGCCACACTCCCTAGAGTGCTCCACATCTTCCAGGCACATGCAATGTTATGGTGATATGATTTTCAAGTTGTTATTAGTCCATTCAAACAGCAGGATTGGGAAACTAAGGTACCTCCCTTATATCAATCCCAACACAGATCCTGTCTAGGGTCGTCACTCCTAGTAATCTCATACGATGTATATTTTGTAGGTCGCTGCAAGGGCTGCCAGGGCTGTTGCACGCACTCGTTGCTCCGCTCCCCCATCACCTTATCAATACAGGCCTACTGTACTCTACTGCTACTGAAGGGTCGTCGCCTCCCGTAGACTCAGAATACGCTCGCGGTCACTATAAAGGGCTGTCAGGGCTGTTTCTCGCACTCGTTGCACCGCTCCCCCATCACCTTATCAATGTAGGTCGACAGCAAGAATATAGTGTCCGATACCACCATAATCTGCTCACGAGTTTAGGTACTCACTGGTCACTACGGGGAGGTTTGTGGCCCCAGCGTAGGCCGACAACTCGACCACGGTGTCCCATACCACCATGCCCGGCTCATGAGTCTTTGTGGATCAAGGTACCATGGTTGACAGGGTTTACAATGGTAAGTTCAGTACCCTAAATTCAAGCAGTTATGACTCATGCAGGGTGAACCTACGACGGCTAGTCGGGTTACTTGATGGACTCGACTAGCACGATCGCATCTCAAGTCGAACGACATGAAGTGCGTAAAACACTTCGTGTGGCCTAACCACTGCCGTCAACTCCAGAACACGGCTCGAGTTCATCGATGCGTCGTTCGTGGCGAAGATAAGCTAACCACGAATTCGCTCGGTTACCGACTGCCTGAACTAAGCATAGTCCCAAACAATTAAGGAATCATATCAGCAAATCATATGAGAGTATTGGAATTGAAATACAACCATGTGAGCACGTTAACACATGTTATAACATAGAACTTAAGAAAATCATCAAGTACATGCATTTCATACATACCACGAAACCATGCATATAACTAACATGTAGGAAATCATTCACGTCAGCATATTAATTGAGAAACCAATCTCAAACTAATCCATAACATCATTTAATTCAATACATACTAATACAAGCATTTATACAAACACTTACACTACACACTTAAGTCTACATATAGTATGTCGACCCGAAATGGGCATTTAGGCGAATCTCTTCGCCAAACTAACTATGCACGCATTCCTAACATTCTAATGTGACAATAAACCATGTCAATCACATCAGCAAAATATGAATAAAAACAGTACTTCCTACAAATGACTAAAATGTCCCAAATCTCATATTCTTCGTTGGTTTACGAAATAGGAAACGGACAACATATTGTACATGTCAAACGGTGTTGCCGTCGAGAATCTACTATTAAACGACATTGAAAGCTTTGGAAACAGTCAATCAAAGCGTCTAAAATCCGCACCTTGTCTCTTATGGATGTGCAAATTCGAACGGAGCGTATACGCTTCGTCTACGGCGAATAGGGAACCTAATACACAAGCTACATAAGCTACATCGCTAATGGAATTGACAGAAGCTTAAATTATCAAGTGTTGAAGGTTTTCCTCACCTAGAAGTGCGTTGGAATCACCGGGAAAGTGATTGGAGTGCATTGCTTAGGCACTTGCAGCAGGTGGCACGAGCAGCAAGAAATTCTCTCTTACTCTCTCTCACAAACTCTCACCTTTTCTCTCCCCCAATCTAGGGATTTTTACAATTTCGGATGGGAGAGAGGAATGAGGGTTTCAACCCCTTTTATAAGCTTAAAAACGCCGAAAACAGGCTCCGGAACGAAGTTTACTTAGTGCATATCCAATTCGGGGCTGTTTCGGTTCAAAAGATATTTTTTGGTGGTCCCCTGGTCGAATGCGATCGGACTTAAGATCATGCGTACCTGATCTAGCACGTATTAAGTTTTCAGTCCGGCAGGGTTCGCAGATCGCACGTGGCGGGCCAGTTTCAGTCCAGCGGTCACCGCACGTAGATCAGGGCTGAAAGTCTCATGATATAAAATAGAAATTTCTCCTGATCCAAGGGTGTAATCTGGATGAATTCTGACGGTCAGAACACTCAATACTGACGCGTCAAGTCGTGTGCCAGATTCGAATTTGAAATTCCAACTATGTCCCTATTTGCACTCTCTTCGGTCCGGGCTCAATGAAATAGCCTGTGATTATCGGTTTGACTTGATTTTCGGAATGAGTGTCAAGTCCAGCTAGGCAGTTCTAACGGTCTAAGATAGGAGGTATCGGACTTTCGACGTGCGGTCTAGATCCAATACAAAGATTCAAAGTGGTCTAGAGAACAAACCTGCTTAGAGTTTGGTCCGAGGTTATAGAGTATTATAGAGTCATTGGTTCTACTCGATTTGGGTCTTGTAGAACATATTTAAAGTGATCAGGGACTATTTTCCAGCTACTCCAGCGTCGCGCTAGCTAACTTACACTTATTTTCTAAAGGAATTTATCCTACGTGATTTCTTTGGCTATGGAATTGGGTTCTGAGCGATTTCTCAGGTGTTGTAGTTAACCCATTGCCTAAGGACGTCTAATTCCAGATTAGCCAAAATCCGGGGTGTTACATAAACCTAAACCTAAAATAAAAACCTAAAACCTAAACCTAAACCTGCACTTATAACTTATAACCTATACCTAGACCTTAACATAGACCTAAACCTAAAACCCAAACCTAAACCTACACTTACAACCTATAACCTAAACCTATAACCTAAACCTAAACCTATAACCCAAACATAAACCTGATCTTGAACCCGAACCCGATTTCCTAAACCTAAACATTAATGTATTCTCAAATCCCTAAATCTAAAAATACACCTAATCCTAATCTCAACTCCCTAACCTAAACCTAAACCTAAACTTGAAAACCAAAACCTAAACCCGAACCCGAACTCGATCCCGATTTCCTAAACCTAAACTTATAACCTTAACCTAAACCTATTCTCAAATCCCAAAACCTATAACCTAAACCTAAACCATAACCTAAACATATAACCTAAACCTAAACCTAAAACCTAAAACCCAAACGTAAACCCGATCTCGAAGCCGAACCCGATTTCCTAAACCTAAACCTTAACGTATTCTCAAATTCCTAAACCAAAACCTACACCTAATCCTAATCTCAACTCCCTAACCTAAACCCAAACCTAAACTTGAAAACCCAAACCTAAACCCAAACCCGAACCTGACTCTGATTTCCTAAACCTAAACTTATGACATTAACCTAAACCTATTCTCAAATCCCAAAGCCTATAAACTAAACCTAAACCTAAACCTTAACCTAAACCTAAGCCTTAACCTATAACCTATAACCTAAACTCAATTCCCTAAACCTTAACCCGTAACCTAACCTAAACCTAAACCTATAACCTTAACCTAAACATAAAACCTAAATCTAGACCAATACTTATAACCTAAACCTATTCTTAAATCCCAAAACCTATAACCTAAACCTAAACCTAAACCTTAACCTAAACCTAAACCTATAACCTAAACCTAAAACCTAAACCTAAACCTAAAACCTAAACCTAAACCTACACTTATAACCTATAACCTAAACCAAAACCTAAACTTGAAAACACAAACCATAAACCTGATCCTGATTTCCTAAACCTAAACCTTAACTTATTCTCAATTCTCTAAAGCTATAACCTATAACCTAAACCTAAACCTATAACCTAAACCTAAACCTAAAATCTAAACCTAAACCGAACACCTAAATTTATTCTCAAATCCCTAAACCTAAACCGACACCTAATCCTAATCTCAACTCCTTAAGCTAAACCTAAGCTTGAAAACCCAAACCCGAACCTGAACTCGATTTCCTAAAACTAAACCTTAACCTATTCTCAATTCCCTAAATTGTAACCTATAACCTAACCTAAACCTAAACCTATAACCTACACTTATAACCTAAACCTAAACCTATAACCTAAACCTGTAACCTTAACCTAAATGTAAAACCTAAACCTAAACTCGATCCTGAACGCGAATCTGAATCCCTAAACCCTTAGCCTAAACCTAAAACCCAAACATAAACCCGATCTCGAACCTAAACTTGATTTCCTATACCTATAACTTAACCCATTCTCAAATCCCTAAACTTAAACTGACACCTAATCCTAATCACAACTCCCTAACCTAAAGTAAACCTAAACTTGAAAACCCAAACCTAAACCCGATCCCGAACCCGAATTTGAATCCCTAAACCCTTAGCCTAAATCTAAAACCCAAACACAAACCCACCTCTAACCCGAACTCGATTTCCTATACCTAAACCTTAACGTATTCTCAAATCCCTAAATTTAAACCTACACCTAACCTTAATCTCAAATCCCTAACCTAAACCTAAACCTAAACTTGAAACCCCAATCCTAAACCCGATCCCGAACCCGAACCCGATTTCCTAAACCTAAACTTATAACCTTAACTTGAACCTATTCTCAAATCCTAAAACCTATAACCTAAACCTAAACCTTAACCTAAACTTAAACCTTAACCTATAACCTAGACCTATAACCTAAAATTAATTCCCTAAACCTTAACCTATTACCTAACCTAAACCTAAACCTATAACCTACACTTATAACCTAAACCTAAACCAATAACCTTAACCTAAACATAAAACCTAAACCTAAACCAAAACTAATACTTATGACCTAAACCTATTCTCAAATCTCAAAACCTATAACCTAGACCTAAACTTAAACCTAAAACGTAAACCTAAACCTACACTTATAACCTACAACCTAAACCTAAACCTTAACCGTAACCTAGACCTAAACCTAAACCTACACTTATAACCTATAACCTAAACCTATAAACCAAACATAAACCCGATCTCGAACTTGAACCCAATTTCCTAAACCTAAACCTTAATGTATTCTAAAATCGCTAAACCTAAACCTACACCTAATCCTAATCTCAACTCCCTAACCTAAGCCTAAACTTGAAAACACAAACCTAAACCCAAAGCCGAACCTAATCCCGATTTCCTAAACCTAAACTTATGACCTTAACCAAAACCTATTCTCAAATCCCAAAACCTATAACCTTAACCTAAACCTTAACCTTAACCTAAACATAAAACCTCAACCTAAACCAATAACCTAAACCTAAACCTACACTTATAACCTATAAACTAAACCTATAACCTAAAACTCAAACGAAAACTCGATCTCTAACCAAAACTCAATTTTCTAAACCTAAACCTTAATGTACTCTCAAATCCCTAAACCTAAATCTACACCTAATCCTAATCTCAACTCCCTAACCTAAACTTGAAAACCCAAACCTAAACCCGAACCCGAACCCAATCTTGATTTCCTAAACCTAAACTTATGACCTTAACCTAAACCTATTCTCAAATCAAAAAACCTATAACCTAAACCTAAACTTGAACCTTAATCTAAACCTAAACCTTAACCTAAACATAAGCCTTAACCTATAACCTATAACCTAAACTCAATTCCCTAAAACTTAACCTGTAACCTAACCTAAACCTAAACCTAAACCTATAACCTTAACCTAAAACCTAAACCTATTCTCAAATCCCAAAACCTATAACCTAAACCTAAACCTTAACCTAAACCTAAACCTATAACCTAAACCTATAACCTAAACCTAAAACTACACTTATAACCTATAACCTAAACCTTTAACCTAAACTAAAACCTAAACTTGAAAACCCAAACCATAAACCCAATCCCGATTTCTTAAACCTAAACCTTAACCTATTCTCAATTCTCTAAAGCTATAACCTATAACCTAAACCTAAACCTAAACCTAAAATCTAAACCTAAACCTAACACCTAAATGTATTCTCAAATCCCTAAACCTAAACCTACACCTAATCCTAATTTCAACTCCTTAAACAAAACCTAAACTTGAAAACCCGAACCCGAACCCGAACCCAATTTCCTAAACCTAAACATTAACCTATTCTCAATTCCCTAAATTGTAACCTATAACCTAACCTAAACCTAAACCTATAACCTAAACCTGTAACCTTAACCTAAACATAAAACCTAAAACTAAACCTAAACTCGATCCTGAACCCGAATCTGAATTCCTAAAACCTTATCCTAAACCTAAAACCCTAACGTAAACCCGATCTCGAACCCAAACCTGATTCCTATACCTAAACCTTAACCCATTCTCAAGTCACTAAACTTAAACCTACACCTAATCCTAATCTCAACTCACTAACCTAAACCTAAACCTAAACTTGAAAACCCAAACCTAAACTCGATCCCAAACCTGAATCTGAATCCCTAAACCCTTAGCTTAAATCTAAAACCCAAACGTAAACCCGACCTCTAACCCGAACTCGATTTCCTATACCTAAACCTTAACATATTCTCAAATCCCTAAATTTAAACCTACACCTAATCTTAATCTCAACTCCATAACCTAAACCTAAACCTAAACTTGAAACCCCAAACCTAAACTTGATCCCAAACCTGAACCCAATTTCCTAAACCTAAACTTATAACCTTATCTTGAACCTATTCTCAAATCCCAAAACCTATAACCTAAACCTAAAATTAAACCTTAACTTATAACCTAACCTAAACCTATAACCTAGACCTATAACCTAAACTCAATTTCCTAAACCTTTACCTATTACCTAACCTAAACCTAAACCTATAACCTTAACCTAAACATAAAACCTAACCTAAACCTAAAACAATACTTATAACCTAAACCTATTCTCAAATCCTAAAACCTATAACCTAAACTAAAACCTAAACATAAAACATAAACCCAAAACCTAAACTTAAACCTACACTTATAACATATAACCTAAACCTTAACCTTAACCTAAACCTACACTTATAACCTATAACCTAAACCTATAACCCAGACGTAAACCCGATCTCAAACTCAAACCCGATTTCCTAAACCTAAACCTTAATGTATTCTCAAATCCTTAACCCTAAACCTACACCTAATCCTAATCTCAACTCCCTGACCTAAACCTAAATCTAAACTTAAACTTGAAAACCCAAACCTAAACTCGAACCCGAACCCGATCCCAATTTCCTAAACCTAAACTTATGACCTTAACCTAAACCTATTCTCAAATCCCAAAACCTATAACCTAAACCTAAACCTTAACCTTAACCTTAACCTAAACATAAAACCTAAACCTAAACCTTAACCTAAACCTAAACCTATAACCTAAACCTATAACATAAACCTAAACCTAAACCTACACTTATAACGTAAACCTAAACCTAAAACACAAACGTAAACCTGATCTCGAACCCGAACCCGATTTCCTAACCTAAACCTTACGTATTCTCAAATCCCTAAACCTAAACCTACACCTAATCCTAATCTCAACTCCCTAACCTAAACCTAAACCTAAACTTGAAAACCCAAGCCCAAACTCGAACCCGAACCCGATCCCGATTTCCTGAACTTATGACCTTAACCTAAACCTATTCTAAAATCCCAAAACCTATAACCTAAACCTAAACCTTAACCTTAACCTAAACCTAAACCTTAACCTAAACCTAAGCCTTAACCTATAGCCTATAATCAAAACTCAATTCCCTAAACCTTAACCTGTAACCTAACCTAAACCAAAACCTATAACCTTAACCTAAACATAAAACCTAAATCTAGACCTATACTTATAACTTAAACCAATTCCCAAATCCCAAAACCTATAATCTAAACCTAAACCTTAACCTAAACCTAAACCTATAACCTAAACCTAAAACTTAAGCCTAAACCTACAATTATAACCGATAACCTAAATCAAAACCTAAACTTGAAAACCCAAACCATAAACCCGATCCCGATTTCCTAAACTTAGACCTTAACCTATTCTCAATTCCCTAAAGTTATAACCTATAACCTAAACCTAAACCTAACACCTAAATGTATTCTCAAATACCTAAACCTAGACCTACACCTAATCCTAATCTCAACTCCTTAACCTAAATCTAAACTTGAAAACCCAAACCCGAATCCGAACCGATTTCCTAAACCTAAACCTTGACCTATTCTCAATTCCCTAAACCATAACCTATAACCTAACCCAAACCTAAACCTATAACCTACACTTATAACCTAAACCTAAACCTAAACCTATAACCTAAACCTGTAACCTTAACCTAAACGTAAAACCTAAACCTAAACCTAAACTCGATCCTGAACCCAAATCTAAATCCCTAAACCCTTAGCCTAAACCTAAAATCCAACATAAACCCGATCTCGAACCCAAACCTGATTTCTTATACGTAAACCTTAACGCATTCTCAAATCCCTAAACTTAAACCTACACCTAATCCTAATCTCAACTCCGTAACCTAAACCTAAGCCTAAACTTAAAAATCCAAACCTAAACCCGATCTCGAACCCGAATCTGAATCCCTAAACCCTTAGACGAAATCTAAAACCCAAACGTAAACCCGATCTCTAACCCGAACTCAATTACTTATACCTAAACCTTAACGTATTCTCAAATCCCTAAATTAAACCTACACCTAATCTTAATCTCAACTTCCTAACCTAAACCTAAACCTAAACTTGAAAACCCAAACCTAAACCTGATCCTGAACCTGAACATGATTTCTTAAACCTAAACTTATATCCTTAACTTGAACCTATTCTCAAATCCCAAAACCTATAACCTAAACCTAATCCTTAACCTAAACTTAAACCTTAACCTATAACCTAGACCTATAACCTAAACTCAATTCCCTAAACCTTAACCTATTACCTAACCAAAACCTAAACCTCTAACCTACACTTATAACTTAAACCTAAACCTATTACCTAAACCTATTACCTAAACCTATAACCTTAACCTAAACATAAAACCTAAACCTAAACCTAAACCTATACTTATAACCTAAACCTATTCTCAAATCCCAAAACCTATAACCTAAACCTAAACCTAAAAGTAAAACATAAACCTAAAACCTAAACCTAAACTTACACTTATAACCTATAACCTAAACCTAAACCTTAACCTAAACCTAGACCTAAACCAACACTTATAACCTATAACAACCTATAACCTATAACCTAAACCTAAACCTAAACTTAAAACCCAAACATAAACCCGATCTCGAACCTGAACCCGATTTCCTAAACCTAAACCTTAACATATTCTCAAATATCTAAACCTAAACCTACACCTAATCCTAATCTCAACTCCCTAACCTAAACGTAAACCTAAACTTGAAAACCTAAACCTAAACCCAAACCTGATTTCCTAAACTTAAACTTATAACCTTAACCTAAACTTAAACCTAAACCTATAACCTAAAACTCAATTCCCTAAACCTTAACCTATGACTTAACCTAAACCTTAACTATAACCTAAAACCTAAACTTAAATGTATTCTGAAATCCTTAAACCTTAACCTACACTTAATCCTAATCTCAACTCCTTAACCTAAACCTAAACTTGAAAACACAAACCTAAACCCGAATGAACTTTCTGCAATTCTTTATGATTATGAATTATGATTATTTACTGGTTGAATATTTTTTATTAGATGAAAGACACAAAAAGAAAATTCTTGCTAATTTTTTTCTTTTTCTTTAATTTTTAATGCAACAAATTTTCTAATGGCTTTTAGGCTATGTATATTTTCCTAAATATTTAAATCTGAGACGATTCATAACCATCCTTTTCAGGTTTATCAGAGAAGGCCTATAACAGTCCTTAAAAAGGACGGTCCAAAACAGTCCTTTTTAAGGACGGTCTAAGACCGTCCTTTTTAGGTTCATCAAAGACTGCTCATAACAAAGGACGGTTAATGACCATCGTTTTATGGTTCATTAGAGACTGCCTGTAACAGTCTTTTTTACGGACAGTCCAGGACCATCCTTTTTACAGACGATCCACGACCGTCCGTCTTAAGGACGATCCAGGACCATCCTTTTAAGCTTCATAACAGACCTCTAATGTCTACCTTTACAAACGGTCCATGACCGTCCTTCTTTAAAGACGGTTCATGGCCATCTTTAAGTAATATGATGCCCCAAAATATGACGGCCCTTGCGACAGTCCAAGACAGTCCTTTATGGTCTTTTGAGATAGTTTTTGACCGTCCTTTTTTCACTGTTTTGGCGTAGTGCGATAATTTTTCATGTGTAATATAGTATATATTTATATCGAACAGTATTGTAACGCTCCAGTTTTCAGAACCTGAGTACTTAACTCGTATTCCAAAAACCCAGGAGTTCACTATTGATGAATGAGTGGCCAGCTCAGTGTGATCTCCCCTCAAGATTACACACCGCCACCCAAGATATGAGGTAGCATAAAACAACATAGCATACAAAATAATACAGGAATGCAATCTTATTAAATGCATGGATGTATGAGTGCACATCAACTGGGGATGCTCATCTAGTTGGCTTTTGGGCAAAACCCATGCAATGTGGCCAGTCACTAGCGAAAGTTCATAGTACATGCATAGTGTCAAACTCACTAAAAGTGGGTCGATAGTTGATGGTTAGAGAACTAGTGAAACGATACCCCAACTAAATCTTATTGGGCACATGCTACAGCATCCAAAATTAGCCATCCGTTATCGCCCGAGTGCGATGTATGCATGATTAGCCAACCATTATTAGTCTAATTACAATCAGCTAATTTAAATAAACTCACGATCACTACGGGGAGTATATAGCCCAACGTAGGCTGATGGCTCGGGCATTGTATCCCATGACTACCATCCCTGGCCCATGAGGCTTCTGCCTTAAGGTGTGTGTAGAAACCACCAACATGTGGTCAATTAGTTCCGTTGCAAAAGGCCACTACCACATACTGACTTGGAATGAGTTATGAATTTTGTTAAGTATGACGATTAAAACATGACGGCATGTATAATTAAAAGGCGAGTAAACAACGGTAATTGTAAATATTATAAGGCTCATTCCATAGTCAGATAGGAGGAACCACATATGGATAGTAAACCCCAAATTTTATTTGCCACAATCCACAACCTCCATGTTAGGGGTCTACTTATGTCACAGCTAGTCTAGTTACACTTCAAGCACGGACTCTCCTTACTTAGAGTTTTTAATGGAGAGATTTTAACAATGTGTGTTGCAAACAATAGAATGGAATCCGCTCATAGATAAGAAATAGAGAGCATTGCATGTACACCTACGAATCACATGATCATGAGTTTTATAACCTAAAATATATATTAAGTAAAATGACACATTAAGAAAATGATTTAGATAGTTTACTTCACATGTCTAAATAAGATAATCAAGCATGAGTGTGACCCTATAGCATGCTTTCAAACTCAACTATCAAATGTACTAAGTGGTCCCACTGGGTAAGTCAATTATCTCTAAATCATGGAGATCATTATTCTAACAAATATGCCAAATAAATACAATCTATTTTAAAGGATTTAAATCATTCCTTGGAACAGTTGAAATATTTACACATTCTAGATCATTGTAATGACTACACTTAGTCTAGTTGAGGATGAAAAGCCCAAGGGGAAAATTGATTATCACTAGACAAGTTGTAGGGCGTCCCTTGGTGCGAGTTTCCTTGAGAAGCTAGTGCCTCCACGTCACTTGAGTAGATCCCTAAAGAAATTCCTTGCATTAGCCCGATAAGTTCTTAAAGTTTTAAAACACCAATGGTCGGTTGTATGACCCAAAATCATGATTGTCTGACTCTCATCGAGAGGAGTCTAGGCCCAACAATGCTTGTCCCAACGAGTGGGCTTAATCTGAGCTTGACTGGACCCATCAAAGCGGGCCCAGAGGTGGCCACCCAGACTGAAATAGCGGTGAAGACCGCTTGAGTTGAAGTAGGAATATGCCAATATGTCCTAGAGGGGGGTAAATAGGACTTTTTAAAGTTTTTCAATGTATTTAAAAATCCTATTACACTAATCCTTACTGATAGACAATTATCAGGATTACTCAAATGTAACTCTACTGGCTTCCAAGCCTGGTAAAGGATCCAATCACAAACTATTCAAGAGACAACAATATATAGCTTAGTTCATGATGGATATAACTATGCTTGTGTGTGAGGTATGCTCAGATAAGTAAATATGAAAGCATTGTCATAAACAAACACACACATAGATGAATAATAATCGCAAACACAATCATTTTTATAGTGGTTTGACTACTTGTCTACTCCACTCCTGGTAACGCACTCAACCCTTGAGTGTACCGGATTTCACTAAGGAGGTTTCACATGGTTCACCTCTAACCTAAGGTTTTAAATCAGGTTCACCTTCAACCTTTACAACCTATATTGAGACCGACTGTTTATGCTCTCACAAGCAAGAGTCAACACATTGCACCCACATTTAGGCACATTGGCCAAGGATCTTCCCTAAGACCCTAACAGAGGTTTCACTTGGTTCACCTCAAAACCTAAGGTTTTACCCGGTTCACCTCAAACCGAAGGTTTTACTGGTTCACCTCTAACCAGATGTTTATGCTTTCCACAAAGCAAGGGTCCACATAACGCACCCACCATGTACACTCCCTCTGGAGGCCTCCTTAAGGACTTCAAGGGTGTGAAACACATTAAACCCAATCCTACAAAGGAATGATCAAAGGGTCCTCTAGACTATAGATACTTATAGATAAGTTGATGAGTCACATTCAGCGTAGTGGCGAAGATCTCCTCCTTATTGACGAAGAGTCTTCAGCTCCCTTGATTCGCAACAAATGATGTACCAATATAAGGCTACGGGTTGGGTCAAGGTTATGATGGAATCCTACTCTCTCAATGTTTTCCTATAAAGGAGATTGAGAAATTCTAATCATCTAAGCATGCAAGGCATCCTAGCTTACTGATTTTCCATTAAGATGGTAGCTGAAGGATCCTTGAATGCAAAAGTTCATTCCCCAATCCATTCTATTAAATATCAATGATGAGGGTGGATTGAAGGATGAACTCCCGTGAGAGAAAGGGCTTTGGGTATATGATCTAAAGGTAAAACACACAAAAGCACTCTCTTCTTTCTCTACAGTAATATGAACAAGTCTTTCTCTATATAGGAAAAAGGTTCACATTTATGACATATTTCGATATCATCGAGTAATGTCGATATCATCAAGCGTATACTCTCAATATTATCGATGGTCTACTCGATGATACAAATTCACATGTCATATGCTTTTGAAACCTCTTACCAGCTAGTCGATGGGATCGATCAGGTGTCGATATCATCAGATTTTAAACTCCGATTCTATCGATTCTTGGATCGATCTATCGACATTTGAAAAATGAGAGAGACTAGTCAAGAAATATTTCAAGTTTTAGGATATGATCGAGGGTCAACCGATATCATCGGAATTTGTACATCAATGATATTGGAGGCAGTGTTAATGCATCGATAAATCCCATAGATTTTCCAATAAGCTCGCTGGACAGTTTGTGTCCAGTATTGATGCAATCGACGTGGCCTCGATATTGTTAACATACGAATATCGATTTCCTCGAGTGGCGCTCAATCAAAGATAAAAAGGGACTTGAAATATTTGCTGGAAGACATGCACGCCCACTATCGATATCATTGATGGACTTTCAATATTATCGAGATTTGACTTAAGATCTTATCGGGAAGAGAATAAATATATCAAAGGATTTTGAGATTTTCTTTGAAAAATAGGGGTGCAGAAAAACTGCCTGTCAATATTATCGAGTCACTTCTGATTGACTCGAGATTCAAATATCAATGATATCGATAGGTGTATCGATATATCGATAATTCTATCCATATATGTATTTGATTGCTGGACACATTAAGTCCTCATACGATATGATCGATTCAGCTTTCGAGGACATCGACAGCACAAGTCGATTATATTGATATATGTATCGATACAATCGACAGGGTAAGAAAACTTAGAGATTTTCTGATGTTTAAAGAAGTTCTCTTACCCAAAAACCCTAATATATTTTTAACTTGTTTTTAAGGGTTTAAATCACCTGGTGTTTTGGGACATGGGATGTGAGGCTTAGATTTACCTATGGCGAGCTTCCACACATCCGGTTGAGGCAAACACTTGAGTAGATCTTCCTGTGAGGCTCTGCAGTCCGACTGACTCAACACACACTTATTGACAAACCAGGGCACTAGCAAGGGCACTTTCACAGACTGATTAGTGCGGCCCACGAGACTGCAGAATTCGATAGTCGACCCAGTTTTGTGTTGATTTCTGGCCCAATTATGGGCTGACTTCTAGCCCATAAATTAGCCCGATGCAACCCCACCTGGTGCAGTTTTTTACCAAATTTCTATAACTATTTCATCCGGTTAGGACCTGAAGCTTGGCCATTATTTGGCCTAGTTTTAGCTCAAAACCAAGGCCATTAGTTGGCCTAGTTCTTGCTCGAAATAGGCTCCTAATGTAGCTCGATTTCAGCCTAATGTATGGCCGGTCTTTAGCTCCAAACAGAGTCATTATGTGGACTGATGAACGGTCTATTGTCTGCCATAACTTAGTCTAGAACAAAGGCATTTCTTATCCTGGTTCGTGGGATGAAATGGATGGATTGAGGGGAGTGCGCACCTATAGACATTGGAGATCAAAACAGGGTGATGTTTCCTGTGTTCTGGCACTCAGCTGTGGCTCAACTCGAATAGCCTTATCGTGTCACTGGCCTCCACTTGCTCGACTCAGTCTAAATGGCTGGGTCAACTCAATGCAAAGCCGAGACCCACCACGCTTGGTCTCTCCTTCCTCTCGCACTCTTCTTCTCCCACTCTCTCTCTCTCTCTCTCTCTCTCTCTCTCTCTCTCTCTCTCTCTCTCTCTCTCTCTCTCTCTCTCTCTCTCTTTCTGGTCTGAATCCCAGGGCTACAGGACCCTATTTATAGGAAGGGAGGGGAGACTTTCAGCGGTCGAATTTCCACAAGCCAATGGATGGTCGCGATCGCGCCAGACCTTGTTTTTCCCAGAGAGAGAAGTCTTCTCTCCCTCTCTCTCCTTCCACAGGCTTTGGTCTGGCTATTTTTACAAAAAGAGGGCATGCTTCCAACGGGAAGATGGATGGATGGAGTTCCACGATTAGACCGATCGTGAACCATCTAGATGATCCCATCATGGCCCCACCTCTTGGACGCCTTCCACGTGCAATGCATTGAACGGTGGTAACCCCTCTCCTTCATCTGTTTACAAGGGGTGGAATGGCTATAGGGTTTTTGTAACACCCTGAAAATCGGGAGTCGTGTATAAACTCAACTCCCGAGTTCCAGACCGTCACTTATGCAACAAAAATGGTTATGATTCAATGTTGTCTGATTTAAAGCATTCACATGAGTAAAAGTATACCAAAACTGCAATTCATACTTCAGATCCAGTGATAAATGCAAGCGGAAGACTAAACAAGATATATATCACTGTATGGAAAAACAAAGTAATCTCAACTGTCTCCAAAGTATGACTACATCTCTGAGTCTCATATACATGTACATAACAAAAGAATAATGTTCAAAAAGAAAAGTCCCACTGATGTCCCCTCGATCCAGGTCACCTACGGGAAGCCGTCACGATACTGCATATACGAGAACTCATCCTGGTCCTCGTCATCATCTAGCTCCACCTCCTGGATCTCATCGTCACCTGCAACTACAATAGGGTCTGGTGGGTGTTGCAAACACCATCCCGTAACGTGGGAATGAGTGATCAACTCAGTGGAATCATAGAGCAAAGATTAGCATGTTCACAATTCAATCACGCGATAATAGTAAAGCAGTAAATCAGACAAGTCCTAATACTGTTGTTAATGCAAGATGATATGACGTGATGTATGCCCTCACCGACGATCACCCTCATACGGCAACATCTTACGACCGCGGCATGCCACACTCCCTAGAGTGCTCCACATCTTCCAGGCACATGCAATGCTATGGTGATATGATTACCAAGTTATTATTAGTCCATTCAAACAGCAGGATTGGGAAACTAAGGTACCTCCCTTGTATCAATCCCAACACGGATCCTGTCTAGGGTCGTCACTCCTAGTAATCTCATACGATGTACATTTCGTAGGTCGCTGCAAGGGCTGCCAGGGCTGTTGCTCGCACTCGTTGCACCGCTCCCCCATCACCTTATCAATACAGGCCTACTGTACTCTACTGCACGGAAGGGTCGTCGCCTCCCGTGAACTCAGAATACGCTCGCGGTCACTACAAAGGGCTCGTCGCCTGATCAGTGTAGGCCGACAGCTAGAATATAGTGTCCCATACCACCATAATCTGCTCACGAGTCTAGGTGCTCACTGGTCACTACGGGGAGGTTTGTGGCCCCAGCGTAGGCCGACAGCTCGACCACGGTGTCCCATACCACCATGCCCGGCTCATGAGTCTTCGTGGATCAAGGTACCACGGTTAATAGGGTTTACAATGGTAAGTTCAGTACCCTAGGTTCAAGCAGTTATGTTACATACAAGGTGAACAAACATCGGCCAGTCGGGTTACTTGACGGGCTCGACTAGCGCGATCGCATATCGAATTGAACGACATGAAGTGCGTAAAACACTTCGCGTGGCCTAACCACTGCCGCCAACTCTCAACACGAATCACATTCATCGACGCGTCATTCGTGGCTATGACCAGTCAGCCACGAATTTGCTCGGTTACCGACTGCCTGGACTAAGTCAAGTCCCACACATCTATGGAATCACTATAAAAGGTATTGGAATTGAAATACATCATGTGAGCATGTTAGCACATGTTATAACTTTCAACTTAAGCAAATCTTCAAGGCATACTTCCCATGCATATTCAACTTAAGCAAATCCTCAAGCACATACATTCCATGCATGTAATGAAATCATGCATTTTGTCAACATGTAGAAAATCATTTAGGTCGGCATAATAATTGAAAAATCAGTCACAAAGTATCAAATAACATCATTTAATTCAATACATACTAATACAAGCATTTATACAAACACATGCACTACACACTTAGGTCTACATATAGCATGTCGACCCAAAGTGTGCAACTAGGCGAATCTCTTCGCCAAACTAATTATGCACGCATTCCTAACTTCCTAATGCGACAACAAACCATGTCAATCACATCAGCAAAATATGAATGCAAACAGTACTTCCTACAAATGACTAAAATGCCCTAAATCTCATATTCTTCGTTAGCTTACGAAACGGGAAACGGAGAGCATTTTGTACATGTCAAACGGCGATGCCGTCAAGAATCTACTATTAAACGACATTGAAAGCATTGGGAACCGTCAATCCAAGCGTCTAAAATCCTCACCTAGTGTCTTGTAGACTCGGGAATTGAAGCGGAGTGTAAATGCTTCGTCTACGGCGAGTAAGGAGCCTAATACATAAGATCCATAAGCTACATCGCCATGGAAACAAGAAAAACTCAAATCACCAACTATTTAGGGTTTTTACTTACCTAGGATTGCGGTGGAATCGCCGGGAAAGCGGTAGAGGAGTGTCGCTTAAGCACGTGCAACACGTAGCACAAGTGGCGGGAAGAACTCTCCCACTCTCTCACAATCTCTCACTCTTTTTCTCTCTCCCAAGCTAGGGCTTCTCTCAAATTCGGATGGGAGAGAGGAGTGAGGGTTTCAACCCCTTTTATAGCCTAAAACATTCCCAAAATAGGCTTGGGAACAATGTTTACTTGGTGCCTAACCAAATCGGGGCCGTTTCGGTCCAAAAGGGCATTTCTGGAGGTCCCCAGGCCAGATGCGGTCGGACTTAAGCTCATGCATACTAGATCTAGCATACATCCAGTTTTCAGACCGGTTGGGTTCCCAGATCGCACGTGGCGGCCCAGTTTCAGTTTAACGGTCACCGCACCAAGATCAGGCCTATAAGTCCCGTGATATATAATAGACATTTTTCCTGATCCAAGGGTGTAATTTGGCTGTATTCTGACGGTCAGAATGCTTAATACTGATGCGTCAAATTTGTGTGCCAGATTTGAATTTGAAATTCCAACTATGTCCCTATTCACACTCTCTTCGGTCCGGGCTCAATGAAATAGCCTGTGATCATCGGTTTGACTTGATTTTTGGAATGAGTGTCAAGCCCAGCTAGACGGTCCTAACGGTCTAAGATAGGAGGTATCGGACTTTCAACGTGCGGTCTAGATCCAATACAAAGATTCAAAGTGGTCCAGAGAACAAACCGGCTTAGAGTTTGATCCGAGGCTTTAGAGCATTATAGCACCCTTAGTTCCACTCTCTTCGGGCCTTGTAGAACGTATTTAAAGTGATCAGGGACCATTTCCCAGCTATTCTAACGTTGCACTAGCTAACCTAGTCAAATTTTCCAAAGGAATGAATTCTACGCAAATTCGGGTCGAGTTGGTACTCGAGCCCAAGGATGGATTTTTCACGGGCGTTACAATCTACCCCCCTTAACAAATAATTTCGTCCTCGAAATTTTGTACCTTTTCGTACTCCTCGAGAAGCTGTGGGTAGTTCTTTCTGATCTCGGCTTCTGTCTCCCAAGTAGCCTCCTCCTCAGTATGATGCGTCCATAGTACCTTCACAAGGGGAATCACCTTGCTACGTAGTACCTGCTCCTTCCGGTCTAAGATGCGTGTCGGTCGCAGGATATAAGTAACATCCTCTCCTAACTGCACCTGCTCCCATCTGATGATATGAGAAGGATCAGCAACGTACTTCTTCAGCATAGAAACATGAAATACGTTGTGGACGCTCGCGAGGGGCGTGGGTAAAGCCAATCGGTAAGCCACTGCTCCCACACGATCGAGGATCTGAAATGGACCAATGTATCGCGGTGCCAGCTTCCCCTTCTTTCCGAACCGAAGGACTCCCTTCATAGGGGAAACTCGCAAAAACACATGATCCCCGACTGTGAACTCTAGTGGCCTCCGTCTCGTATCGGCGTAGCTCTTCTGTCTGCTCTGCGCTGTAAGAAGCCGACGTCGAATAATATCAATCTTCTCTGACGTCGCCTGCACCAACTCTGGGCCAATCAAGCTGCGCTCACCGACCTCTAACCAGCAATGCGGTGCGCGACAAGGTCGCCCATACAGCGCCTCATAAGGTGCCATGCCGATACTCGCCTGGAAGCTATTGTTGTATGCAAACTCCGCATATGCAAGACAGTCATCCCAACTGTCCTTGTAGTCCAATGCGCAAGCTCGCAACATGTCCTCCAGGATCTGGTTCACTCGCTCTGTCTGTCCGTCCGTCTGTGGGTGGAAGGCAGTACTGAACTTCAACTTCACACCCATAGCCTCCTGAATGCGAGTCCAGAAAATAGAAGTGAACCGCGTGTCTCTGTCCGACACGATCTCCAACGGAACTCCATGCAGACGCACGATCTCTCTAATATACAATCTAGCCAGCTCGTCTGCAGAGTTCGTAACTCTGATCGGTAGGAAGTGCGCCGACTTCGTCAATCGGTCGACGATCACCCAAATAGAATCATGCCCCTTCCTCGTCTTCGGCAACCCAGAAATGAAGTCCATGGAAATGAAATCCCACTTCCACTCTGCAATCGGCATAGGCTGCAAAAGTCCAGGTGGTCGGCGATGCTCTGCCTTCACCTGTTGACAAGTGAGACAACGGGACACGAACTCAGCAATGTGGGTCTTCATACCTTCCCACCAGTACGTCCTCTTCACATCACGATACATCTTCGTGCTGCCAGGATGCATCGCGAGTCTAGTAGAATGCGCAGCCTCGAGAATCTCTCGTCTCAAGTCAGGGACATCAGGAACGCATAGGCGGCCACGGTAACGTAAACCCCCATCCATGCCAACTCGCCAGTCGGCGTCATCATCATCACTGGCCTGCTCTCGAAGCTCAGTAAGATGCGCGTCGTCCCTCTGCGCCTCGATGACACGGTCATCGATCGGGGATCGCACCTGAACATGTGCGATGAACTCAAATGGCTCCTCTACGGTGAGTTTCTGCTCAAAGTCTCGCAAAAACTCAACCATATCCCACTCGGCAACCATCAGCGGAGCCGCGAACTCTATCGCCTTCTTGCGGCTCAACGCATCAGCCACAAGGTTCGCCTTCCCAGGATGGTAAGAGACTTCAAACTTGAAGTCCTTCAGCGTCTCCATCCATCGCCGCTGCCTCATATTCAAGTCCCGCTGTGTGAATATGTACTTGAGGCTCTTGTGGTCGCAAAAGAGCTCGAACTCCTCTCCATAGAGGTAATGTCTCCAGAGTCTCAGTGCGAATATCACGGCTGCCAACTCCAGGTCGTGTGTAGGGTAATTCTCCTCGTGCTTCCTTAATTGTCTCGAGGCATACGAAATTACCCTGTCCCTCTGCATAAGGACACAACCCAAACCAACGCTAGACGCGTCAGTGTATATAGTGTATTTAACCCCTTGCTCTGGCAATACTAGCACAGGGGCGGACGTAAGTCTGTCCTTCAGCTCCTGAAAAGCTGACTCCGCCTTATCATTCCAGGCGAACTTCACGTCCTTCCGTGTCAACTGAGATAAGGGTCTCGCGATCTTCGAGAAATCCTGAATGAAGCGCCGATAGTAGCCAGCGAGACCCAAGAAACTCCTCACCTCAGTGACAGAACCAGGCTGCTCCCAGTCCTGCACCGCAGCTACCTTAGACAGGTCAACTGCCATGCCATCCTTGGACACCACGTGTCCCAGAAACTTCACCTCCTGCTTCCAGAAGTCGCACTTCTTATACTGTGCGAACAACTGATGCTGTCTGAGCGTATCAAGGACCAAACGCAAGTGCTCCTCATGCTCCTCTCGACTCCTAGAGTATACCAAAATGTCGTCGATGAAGACAACGACGAATCGATAGAGGAAAGGCCGCAATACCCGGTTCATCAGATCCATGAACACGGCCGGTGCGTTCGTGAGACCGAACGACATCACGAGGAACTCGTAGTGACCAAAACTGGTCCTGAACGCTGTCTTCTGCACGTCCTCATCTCTGACGCGCAGCTGATGATATCCTGACTGAAGGTCAATCTTCGAGAAGTACTGCGCTCCTCTCAACTGATCAAACAAGTCATCGATCCTGGGCAAAGGGTACTTGTTCTTCACTGTGAGTTGGTTCAGCCTGCGATAATCAATACACAATCGCAGCGAACCATCCTTCTTCTTCACGAACAAGACCGGTGCTCCCCAAGGAGATACGCTAGGCCGTATAAGGCCGAGCTCTAGTAGACCATCAATCTGCGTCCTCAACTCCTCCATCTCACATGGTGCCATGCGATACGTCGGCAGTGAGACGGGTGTAGAACCAGGAATCAGATCGATAGTGAAATCGATCTCACGTCGGGGCGGCAAACCAGGGATCTTCCTGAACAGATCCCCGAACTCAGAAACAACTGGCGTCTGCTCAAGTACCTGGGCACCAGCGTCGCGCAACAGGGTGGCGTAGCTAAGAATGCGGAAAGGAAGATTTACCCGCACTGAAAATGTGAAAGGCGTGCCCTCAGGCTCGTACACCGTCACCACACGAGCCTCGCAGTCAATCTCGGCTCTCGCTGCAGTCAACCAGTCCATGCCAAGAATGACGTCGAGATATACGAGCGAGGGATCGACGACCAAATCAAGAGTCATCGTCCTGCCTCCCAGATCAAGTAAACAACCCTCACACATCTGGGTGACATCCGAATAATCTCCATGAGCTGCAAGGACTCGCACGCTATCCATAGTGATAGTCTGCAACCCAAGACGTCTGACTACGGCACGCGATATCAAAGAAATCGTGGAACCAGTGTCCACCATGACAAGAACGGGAGTACCTCCGATATGGCCCGTGACCTCGAAGGCTGAATGCTGGAAAGTCGGCGTTGTAGCTGCCTCAGCGGTCAGTGCATGAACTCGAGCCTGCTGTGGCCGGTTCGGCCGCTGTGTCAAGGGCCGTGGGGGCTGTCGAATCTGCGATACTGTGGGTCTGAAAGAGGACTGCGCAGGAGCTGACCGTATAGGCGGTGCTGATATCGCCTGTGGACGTACACGATCAATCTTCTGCGGTGGCGAGAACCCACTGTCCCGCATCCTCGTAAAGCAACTCGGCGCTAGGTGGCCCGTCCTCCCACAGTATGTGCATGATAGATCAGGGCGCCGAAACGGTCCTACTGGCGCCGTGGTCCTGGTAGGAGGATCAATGCGAGGCCTCTTGCCCGCGAAGGGCCTATCTGGCAACTCCGGTCGCGGCCTAGAAGTAGTCGGGCCTCGTGATCGCGCAAGTCGATCCACGTCCTGCTCTGCCCGCATGGACATGTGAACCAACTCCGCATAGGAGGAGAAACTGATACAGCACATCTTCGACCGAATATCCGGTCGCAAGCCCTCCAAAAAGCGCCGTATGCGCATCTGCTCATCAGCTAAAATCGTCGGGACGTACCTGCCCAACTCTGTGAACCGATGCTCATACTCGGTGACCGTCATCGCTGCCTGCCTGAGACGGAGAAACTCATTCTCCCTCTCGTGTCTGTAGGTCTGAGGATAATACTTCTCATGGAAGCGAAACTCGAATGCTGCCCATGTCCATACGAAGTCTGCGGTAACAGTCCGCAATACACTATCCCACCACATACTGGCCTCTCTCTCAAACTGGAAGGTAGCCAGCTCTATCTGCTCTGCCTCAGTACAGTGCAACATGCGCAGAATCTTCGACACTCGGTCGAGCCAAAACTCAGCCTCCTCGGGTCTGTGGGAACCCGTGAAAGTAGGAGGCCGCAAGCGCTGAAATCGCTCCAGAAGGCCCCGTGTGTCGGCAGGGTTCCCCGCAGGGAAAGCAGGCTGCGCAGGAAGTGCTACGCCCTCATCCTGGGTGTAAGCATAGGCATCCTCAGCTGGATGCGCAGGTGGTGCAGGCGGAGTAGATGCAGTCGCACCCCCACCCTGGGCTAAAGTCCCAACTATGGTGGTCAGAAGCTGCTGCTGCTGTAGCATCATAGCCATCATCTGCTCGAATCTATCAGGGGGTGGAGCAGGCTGTGGCGGATGAGGTGCGGAAGTAGATGCGCGCTGTGGCTCTCTGACTGATGGTGTAAATGGCGGTGGTCCATCTGTAGGACCAGTAGCAGGCTGAGACGATCGAACAGTCTCAGGAATCGGGCCCACAGCAGGGTCCGGACGAGTGCCAGACTGAGAGGGAGCCTGATCCATCTGCTCTGACAATGAAAGCCGAACCGCGCTCCTCGTAGTCTTAGGTGGCATTCCCTATATTCAAAATAGGGCGCAACCTTGTCAGTCTCAATTGCACATATACACCACAATCATTCGCTAAAGAGTCAAAGGCATTCCATGCATTTCAATTAATCAAAATTGTCACAATACAAGGGATATATCCTTACAAGCATCATGACTAGAATGACATGGAAATTAAGACAGTTAAGCAACAGCGACAAAAGCAAAGCACTAGCCCTAATAAGCTTTACACACATGAAACAGAAAATAGCTAACTACTCATAACAACATCAAAGATCGCGTTGCTAGTCGGAGTCTGGCGACGGAGGAGGAGCACCCTTATCCTGTAAGCAACACAGGATTGCCTTCAAGGTGCGAGTCACCTTGCCAAATTTCTTCTTCGTAACGGCCTTGGCATCAGCGACCTCTGCTCGAAGTTCTTGGACTTCCCTTCGCAAAGCGGTCTGACTCTCCTCCATCCGGGCAATGCGATCGTCAATAGTAGTCTGCGCAGAAGGAGGAGGACTCTCATCAGTATCCTGAGCCTCCTCTTCTGCTTCTTCCTGAGTCTCTTCCTGAGCTTCTGCACTAGGTTCTCCTTCGCTTTGATCTTCCTCTTCATCAAAGTCGTCCCCACTATCCCTTTCAAGTTGATTTTCACGATATTGCGACCCAATCTTCATCTTAACCATCGTCGACTCATCGATGGTGTGAATTGATACCGGCAACTCGGGTCCAAGTCTATAGGCAAACTCAAGCGCAATCTTGCAAATGAGTCGGCCAAAGGGAAGGGATTCGGATGTTCTCCTCGACCTGGCTATGAGAACTATCTGCCGTAAGATGAAAGTGGCCATACATACGTTCTCTCCCTGGGCCACCAGAAATAAGAAATCGACCATAAGACGTGTACATTCAATGCGGTTCGTCGACCTAGGATAAACATTGAACGTGCAGATGTGATGCAGCAGACGTAAATCCTCAGACATGTACGTCGCCTTGAGGCTATTATTAGGCTGCCATGGAACCAACTTACCGCACAGAAACCTGGTGCGGCGATCTCGTTCACGTCTAGTCCTCAAATTCTTCTCACTTGGATGTACATCACCTAGAGGCACGTTGAGAAGTCGCGCAACCAACTGGACGTCGATCGTAGCCATCCGATCTCTACCAAAAGGGATTTTGAACTGCAAGGGCTCCAAGGTAGGACTCTGGATGCTAGCATAGAAGGCACGAACAGTGCTCACATTAGCACGAGCGCGAGCTTCAAAGATCGGTCCCCAGTGCGCGGCTTCAATGCGTTCGAACAACAGATACTCGCCGAACAATCGCCCATCTACGTCCGCCTCAAATAACACTCTACGATCAGTGTATTCACCATGAGGCATCTCTGATAGGATGGTTCGTCCAAGGTGTGCATGGGGATCCAAATCCCGCTTCGTACGGCACTCCAGGACTGCAGCTGGACCTGCGGCGGCGCTTGAACTTGCGGCACCACCCCGCGGTCTTCTCGATTGAGCAGGGCGGCTCGGCCCAGCCTCGTCTGTTGCAGTTTTCCTCTTACCCATCAAAGACAGGATGGATGAGAGTGACAAAAGTCCCAAAATAGCTTCCACGAAAGCCATGGAAAACGCCGAAAATGCGGAGAAATGGCTGTCCAATCTGACGAAAGGAAATCTAGGCGTCGTAGAGGGATGCTTCAAGCTTCCCAAGGCTGTACTTTCAGGGAAAAATAAGAACAAAAAGGTGGAATGGAGCTGCTCACGATTTCAGCACTATTTGGGGGATTTTGGAGCTCCAAATGGGAAAATCTTCAAGGAAAGAGGCTGCCAACACCCAATAATCGATGGGTGGTGGTCGGTTTTGGCCAAGGAAGGGATTAGGATGGGTTTGGGTCGCCGGGATTTGGAATGGAGCGCTGAAAATCAAATCTAGGGCATGCAAGGGGGCTGTTTGTGAAGGAGAGGGGTGTTTTAGGGGTTTTCGTGGGATGGGAGGTACCTAGGGGTGCTGTGGGAGGCATTTAAGTGGGTGCGCCCAAAGGGCAGCACCGTCCGAGGTGGCCGGCCGGCGATGCATCGCCCGGCCGGCGATGGCATCGCCGGCCAACCTCCAGGTTGGCCAGCGGGACCCCATGGGTCTGGTCCCCCATGGTCCCAGGGTCCCAAAAAGTCTGGTCCCACCCCTTAGTTCATACTATTTTGGTCCCTATGAGCCCAAACATGTTTTTGGGGCTTTCCGGGTCCACGTCGCAGTCCCGAATACCAAACCATATGATGCAGCATATGGATTTGGGGTAGAAGGATCCAGTACATCTTTCTAGCTCCTTAGTTGCTAAAGAAAGTGAAGTTAGAATGGCTTTATGGCCATTTTTTTATGAAATTTTACTATTCACTGTAAAATTTGGTGAATGTACTAATTTGTGTTATTTTCACATTAGGTTTGATGCCTAACATGAAATGGATACAAAAGAACTGAAGGTTGAAGTGTTTAGAGAAGGACTTTTGAGAATTTTTGGCAAAACGGGGTTTTTAAGCCCTGGCGATTGATTACTGGAGTCGTGGTCATTCCACGGCCCAAAGATTCACTTTTGCGGTTTAAAACCGCTCATAGGACGTCTCCACCCGACTTCCTACAGCTTAGAAGTGATTCGGGTCGCTTTACGCGACCCGAGATGCGTCACAGACTCGATCTTGCGATCGATCCTTATAAACTTCGCCTATCGGCGAATTTGTGATCCTAGAAGTGTTTCTAGACCCTTCTCGCACCCACCTAAGTCAAAGGAAGCGACAGCGTACGTCGCAAGACCATAACCCAGGCCCAGTATACTCTCATTCATGCTCTGATACCAACTTGTAACACCCTGAAAATCGGGGGTCGTGTATAAACTCAACTCCCGAGTTCCAGACCGTCACTTATGCAACAAAAATGGTTATGATTCAATGTTGTCTGATTTAAAGCATTCACATGAGTAAAAGTATACCAAAACTGCAATTCATACTTCAGATCCAGTGATAAATGCAAGCGGAAGACTAAACAAGATATATATCACTGTATGGAAAAACAAAGTAATCTCAACTGTCTCCAAAGTATGACTACATCTCTGAGTCTCATATACATGTACATAACAAAAGAATAATGTTCAAAAAGAAAAGTCCCACTGATGTCCCCTCGATCCAGGTCACCTACGGGAAGCCGTCACGATACTGCATATACGAGAACTCATCCTGGTCCTCGTCATCATCTAGCTCCACCTCCTGGATCTCATCGTCACC
Organism: Magnolia kwangsiensis; assembly: GCA_037074715.1. NCBI lineage: Eukaryota > Viridiplantae > Streptophyta > Magnoliopsida > Magnoliales > Magnoliaceae > Magnolia > Magnolia kwangsiensis. Next base: position 60,844,316 of record CM073579.1, read on the forward strand.
TGCAACTACAATAGGGTCTGGTGGGTGTTGCAAACACCATCCCGTAACGTGGGAATGAGTGATCAACTCAGTGGAATCATAGAGCAAAGATTAGCATGTTCACAATTCAATCACGCGATAATAGTAAAGCAGTAAATCAGACAAGTCCTAATACTGTTGTTAATGCAAGATGATATGACGTGATGTATGCCCTCACCGACGATCACCCTCATACGGCAACATCTTACGACCGCGGCATGCCACACTCCCTAGAGTGCTCCACATCTTCCAGGCACATGCAATGCTATGGTGATATGATTACCAAGTTATTATTAGTCCATTCAAACAGCAGGATTGGGAAACTAAGGTACCTCCCTTGTATCAATCCCAACACGGATCCTGTCTAGGGTCGTCACTCCTAGTAATCTCATACGATGTACATTTCGTAGGTCGCTGCAAGGGCTGCCAGGGCTGTTGCTCGCACTCGTTGCACCGCTCCCCCATCACCTTATCAATACAGGCCTACTGTACTCTACTGCACGGAAGGGTCGTCGCCTCCCGTGAACTCAGAATACGCTCGCGGTCACTACAAAGGGCTCGTCGCCTGATCAGTGTAGGCCGACAGCTAGAATATAGTGTCCCATACCACCATAATCTGCTCACGAGTCTAGGTGCTCACTGGTCACTACGGGGAGGTTTGTGGCCCCAGCGTAGGCCGACAGCTCGACCACGGTGTCCCATACCACCATGCCCGGCTCATGAGTCTTCGTGGATCAAGGTACCACGGTTAATAGGGTTTACAATGGTAAGTTCAGTACCCTAGGTTCAAGCAGTTATGTTACATACAAGGTGAACAAACATCGGCCAGTCGGGTTACTTGACGGGCTCGACTAGCGCGATCGCATATCGAATTGAACGACATGAAGTGCGTAAAACACTTCGCGTGGCCTAACCACTGCCGCCAACTCTCAACACGAATCACATTCATCGACGCGTCATTCGTGGCTATGACCAGTCAGCCACGAATTTGCTCGGTTACCGACTGCCTGGACTAAGTCAAGTCCCACACATCTATGGAATCACTATAAAAGGTATTGGAATTGAAATACATCATGTGAGCATGTTAGCACATGTTATAACTTTCAACTTAAGCAAATCTTCAAGGCATACTTCCCATGCATATTCAACTTAAGCAAATCCTCAAGCACATACATTCCATGCATGTAATGAAATCATGCATTTTGTCAACATGTAGAAAATCATTTAGGTCGGCATAATAATTGAAAAATCAGTCACAAAGTATCAAATAACATCATTTAATTCAATACATACTAATACAAGCATTTATACAAACACATGCACTACACACTTAGGTCTACATATAGCATGTCGACCCAAAGTGTGCAACTAGGCGAATCTCTTCGCCAAACTAATTATGCACGCATTCCTAACTTCCTAATGCGACAACAAACCATGTCAATCACATCAGCAAAATATGAATGCAAACAGTACTTCCTACAAATGACTAAAATGCCCTAAATCTCATATTCTTCGTTAGCTTACGAAACGGGAAACGGAGAGCATTTTGTACATGTCAAACGGCGATGCCGTCAAGAATCTACTATTAAACGACATTGAAAGCATTGGGAACCGTCAATCCAAGCGTCTAAAATCCTCACCTAGTGTCTTGTAGACTCGGGAATTGAAGCGGAGTGTAAATGCTTCGTCTACGGCGAGTAAGGAGCCTAATACATAAGATCCATAAGCTACATCGCCATGGAAACAAGAAAAACTCAAATCACCAACTATTTAGGGTTTTTACTTACCTAGGATTGCGGTGGAATCGCCGGGAAAGCGGTAGAGGAGTGTCGCTTAAGCACGTGCAACACGTAGCACAAGTGGCGGGAAGAACTCTCCCACTCTCTCACAATCTCTCACTCTTTTTCTCTCTCCCAAGCTAGGGCTTCTCTCAAATTCGGATGGGAGAGAGGAGTGAGGGTTTCAACCCCTTTTATAGCCTAAAACATTCCCAAAATAGGCTTGGGAACAATGTTTACTTGGTGCCTAACCAAATCGGGGCCGTTTCGGTCCAAAAGGGCATTTCTGGAGGTCCCCAGGCCAGATGCGGTCGGACTTAAGCTCATGCATACTAGATCTAGCATACATCCAGTTTTCAGACCGGTTGGGTTCCCAGATCGCACGTGGCGGCCCAGTTTCAGTTTAACGGTCACCGCACCAAGATCAGGCCTATAAGTCCCGTGATATATAATAGACATTTTTCCTGATCCAAGGGTGTAATTTGGCTGTATTCTGACGGTCAGAATGCTTAATACTGATGCGTCAAATTTGTGTGCCAGATTTGAATTTGAAATTCCAACTATGTCCCTATTCACACTCTCTTCGGTCCGGGCTCAATGAAATAGCCTGTGATCATCGGTTTGACTTGATTTTTGGAATGAGTGTCAAGCCCAGCTAGACGGTCCTAACGGTCTAAGATAGGAGGTATCGGACTTTCAACGTGCGGTCTAGATCCAATACAAAGATTCAAAGTGGTCCAGAGAACAAACCGGCTTAGAGTTTGATCCGAGGCTTTAGAGCATTATAGCACCCTTAGTTCCACTCGCTTCGGGCCTTGTAGAACGTATTTAAAGTGATCAGGGACCATTTCCCAGCTATTCTAACGTTGCACTAGCTAACCTAGTCAAATTTTCCAAAGGAATGAATTCTACGCAAATTCGGGTCGAGTTGGTACTCGAGCCCAAGGATGGATTTTTCACGGGCGTTACAGTTTTATTAAGTTGGGCCCCACGAAGAATTTGAATGGCTCAAATGGCCCGAAAAGTGGCCGTGGTGGACCACCTAGGAGCTTTAAGGTCATCCGTTTGAATGTTGTTTTCGCAAGAGAAAACACCATTTCTCTTAATTTCGAGAGGAGCTCGGTCAAAGGCCATTTGGCCAACCTCATTACTCTAGTGCATGTCATGTATGTACTCATGGGGTGCAAGTGCACTCCATGTGGGGTCCCCCACAGTGTTCGTGATAGATCCAGTCCATCTATTTATCATGGGAGCATCCGTAAAGGGTACTAGCCCATCTTAAGGGGAATTCGAGGCCCATGTAGGTCGTACTATGCATTTTAAGCCCCTTTTTATGGTTGATACCTCAATCCATGGGTTGGATTGGTTTGATATTTATTTTCAATGGTTATTGAGGATTCTGGGAGGTAGTTGTGACTTGTTTGGCCGTACACTAGCTTTCAAGAATCCATTGTAAGTGTTTTGTGGCGATATCTTCATATCAGGTGCCCTATGGATGGTTTTAACTGGAAGGGCTTAGTTATTTTTACCTCCATGCTAAAGTAGTGTCTAGTTTGGCTCATGGAGACTCATGTAGGTTGCTTCAATGTTGGCTGGAAGCCCCATCCTGTATATGTCAAAATTTAAGTCGCCTAGTAATTAAATCTTGGTTGATGTAGGTTTTAAGATAAGGTAATACCCGTGTACCAGAGGCATGGGGTGTTACAAGTATACACAACAAAATTTGTACAAGCATTATACAATCTAAAATTATAAACATCAGGATGTTTATATATAAAAACATTGAGGTGAGGGACCTCATATATATTGTTAACAGTTTATCAAAATTGCATCTTTTCATTAACTATCCAGATTCAGATGCATCACCTGGACATGTTTTTCCATGTTCAAATGTTTTTAAGCATATGATCAACCCTTCCTTTGCTTTTAATGACATAGTAGTGGTTATTTGTGCAACAACCCTTCATTACTAGTTTACCTAAGTGGTCTAAGATTTCGCATTCTTGTTTATTGAATGTAACCACATGCTCATTGTCACATATTTGAGAAATGCTCAGAAGATTATGCGTCAATCCTTTTATGCAAAAGGCATTCTCATTTTTTAGCATATTTTTTCTTTGATAATTCCCTGTCCAATTACCTTAACAGTTCTACCATCTCCATAGGTGACTATCCCATCATTAAGATCTGAATAATTTGAAAGAAGGGATTTGTCACCCATGACATGTCTTGATCATCGGCTATCCAGGTACCACTTAGCATCATTGCCTGTTATATGATTTGAGTCAGTTACAAGGCAATTTTTCTTTTCTTTCACTACCCATTTTGTAATAGGATTTCTAATTGTGGTAGTTTTTGTTTCTTTAATCACGTTGGGCAATTGAATCGCGTTTCCTTGTCCACACATTCATTTGTTTTCTTGTTTAATTTTGTCACTTGATTCAATAACTCCATTCTGTTAGTTATTCTGGGTGGTGATGGATGTGTATTTCCTCTATCCATATTCCTAGGTGGACTCCTGACATTTTGTATTGTTCTTCTGGTTAGTCTATGTTTACCAGTATGATTTTGACTAGAATTATGTTGAGTCCTCCTAGGTGACATGCATTCAAACTTATAATGACCAGAATCACCACATGAATGACAAACAGGAGTAGTTCTTATTTTACTTCCTGAAGCAGCAAAATTTTCAACCATTGGTGCTGCATTTCTAATTTTTGTTTTAAACTTATCATATCCTAAGCCACTCTTGTCTTTTCCAAGTCTTCTCATTCATAAGAGTTTTTTTAATTTTTCACCACCCTGAAAAAATTTATAATTTAGGTCAGCAGATCTTCTGAATTTTTCTAAATGAAACAGGAGAGTGTAATTTTCATTTTGAAGGAGCATGTTTTTATCCTTTAATAGCTCAACCTTTTTTTTTAGTTTTTCAGACTCGGACTTAAGGAAGATATTGATTCTTTCTTGTCTATCATTATCTGAGTGGTATTGTTGTAAATCATTAATTAGGTGTGTATTGATTTCCAATGTTTTATCCAGATCTTTTTGCAGCAATTTATTTTTATTTTCAATTATTCCAAGTCTTTTAAGGATATTTGATGCTATGAATGTAGAGTTGATTATAAGCATCCTGTAGTTTATCCTTTTCTTCTTCCTTCTCAGTTTCCTCATTATCTGATGGAAATGATTCAGTGGCATGTGGTTCTTTATCGTTCTCAATTTCGATGGGAATGGTTGAGGCAGTAGAGACCATAAGAATTTACTTAGATTTTTGGTCTCCATCACTCTCTGAGTCACTACATTCTAAGTTTGACTCTTCAGTGTTATCCCATGTGGCTACCATCACTTTTTCTTTGGTTTTCCTATTTAGACATTCAGTGGATAGGTGTTCAAACTTTTGACAGGTATAGCATTGTGGTTCCTTGGTCTTTTTACCACTTTTGCCTTTAGAATATTTGTTGTCCACCTGTCTTCCTTTAAATGGACGGCCACCATTTTTCTGAAAGAACTTTCTGAACCGTTGTTCCAACAAGGCCACTTCCTCATCTTCATTCTCCTTTTCACTTTCAATGTCCTCATTTGTTGTATTCTTTGAAGTTTTAAGGATAGTAGTTTTGGATTTAGGGATTTGTTTGAAGTGTATTTCAAATGTTTGTAAGGAACCTACTAGTTCTTCTACTTTCATTTCATCTATGTTTCTACACTCTTCAATGGTTTTTACTTTAGGATTAAACCGTTTCAGTAATGATCTTAGTATTTTCCTACAGATTTTTGGGACCAGAACTTTTTCACCTAATCCACCCATGGAGTTGCAAATGATGTTCAGTTTTGTGAAAAACTCCATGAAGGTCTCATGCTCTTCCATTCTAAGACTTTCAAATTGTGATGTTAGGAGTTGCAGTTTGGATCTCTCCAAAGTGCTTGTTCCTTCATGGGTTGTTTCCAATAAGTCTCATGCTTCTTTGGCTGTCCCACACATACTGATTTGATTAAAAACTTCTTGGGATAACATAATAGATAGCAATCATAGCTTTAGCTTCAAAGGTGTGTTTTTCTTTATCTAATGTTGTCCACATCTCTTTGGCTTTTAGTTTAGTGATAGTTGTACCATTTTTAAGTACGATTTGATCAGTTGGTGGCACATATCCTCTTTCAACTATATCCCAAACATCATGATCCAAAGATCTCATAAAGTAATGCATTCTAGCATTCCAGCATGCATAATTTGATCCATCAAATACTTGAGGTCTAGTGACAGATGAGCCCTCTCCTTTGGCCATATTACCAACTTTAGTCAAGATCACTCTTTAGGCGGTGAAGTCCTTCGAGAGACCCGCACTGATACCAATTGAAATTGTGGTAAGGACCGCTTTAATAGAAGTGGGAATATGCCAATATGTCCAAAAGGGAGATGAATAAGACTTTTTAATATTTTATGGTAATTTAAAATCCATCAATCTTATCCTGACAAAATATGCATGCATCAGGATTTCTTCAAAGTAACTCTAATGGCTTCCAGGCCAATTAGAGGATCTAATCATAAAACTATTCAAAGGATAGATGTAACATCCCAAAAATCGGGGGTCGGGTAGAAACCCAACTCCCGAGTTCCAGAACGTCACTTATGCAACATAGATAATAATAAATGCATGTTGTCTGTAGAATGACATTAAATAAGATTGAGACTAAGCCAAAACAACATATCATACTCCAGAGATAGTTAAATTAGCAAGTGAAAGACTGTAATAAATACATAAAATATATAAGTAATTGTAAGTCTCCAGAGTGTGAACATGTTACCAGGTTAATTAAATACATGTATACTCCAAAAATAGAAAGAAAAGAATATACATGAGTGCTCCAAAAATATAAAGTGACAAGTGGTAAGGCGTCTACTCAACCTCCCTGTAATCCCGTCGATCAGAACACGCATAAAGGAGGGATCCTCCTCATCATCATCAAGTCCGGCTCCGCTTCACAAGCAGCGTAATCATCTGAAACTAAAATAGGGACTGGTGGGTGTCCGGAACACCATCCCGTAATGTGGGAGTGAGTAATTAACTCAGTGGAATCATAGAGCAAAAATTAGCATGTTATCAAATCAATCAAGCATTAATAGTAAAGCAAACAATCAAACATTCCTACATACTGTTGTTAATGCAAGCATGAAATGACATGATGGATGCCCTCACCGACATACTCCCTCATGCGGCACCATCTGCGTCCGTGGCATGCTTTCTTCCCGCAGTGCTCCACATCTTCCAGGCACATGCAATGCGATATGGATAATGATTATCGGGTTATTATTAGTCCTTTTCATACAGCAGGATTGGGAAACTAGGGTACCTTACTTATATCAATCCTAACACAGATCCTGTCTAGGGTCGTCACTCCTAGTAATCTCATACGATATTATATTTGTAGGTCGCTGCAAGGGCTGTCAGGGCTGTTGCTCGCACTCGTTGCACCGCTCCCCCATCACCTTATCAATACAGGCCTAATGTACTCTCGTCGCTACGGAAGGGTCGTCGCCTCCCGTAGACTCAGAATACACTCGCGGTCACTACAAAGGGCTCGTCACCTGATCATTGTATGCCGACAGCAAGAATATAGTGTCCCATACCACCATAATCTGCTCACGAGTCATAGGTGCTCACTGGACACTACGAGGAGGTTTGTAGCCCCAGCGTAGGCCGACAGCTCGACCATGGTGTCCCATACCACCATGTCTGGCTCATGAGTCTTTATGGATCAAGGTACCATGGTTGACAGGGTTTTCAATGGTAAGTTCAGTACCCTAGGTTCAAGCAATTATGACTCATATATGGTGAACATACAATGGCCAGTCGGGTTACTTGACGGGCTCGACTAGTACGAGCGCATCTCAAGCTGAACGACATGAAGTGCATAAAACACTTCGCGTGGCCTAACCACTGCCGCCAACCCAAAACACCACTCGCGTTCATCGACGCGTCCTTTGTGGTACATAGAAACCAACCACGAATTCAATCCATTACCGACTGGCTGGACTAGGTCATAGCCCCAAGCATTTGTGTTTCAACATCAGTAAGCATATGTGAGCAACAGAAAAGAATGTAAACAATACAAGCATGTTGACACATGTTATATCATACTACGTAAGCAAATCAACCAACACATGCATTCCATATATGTATAATGAAATCGATTCATATAGGTAACATGTGGAAACCATATACATCAGCATATTAATTGAAAATTCAATCTCAAAACTAATTCACAACACCATTTACTCAATACCTACTAATGCAAACATTTATACAAACACTTAGTCTACACACTTTAGTCTACATAGCGTATGTCGACTCAAAGTGCGCATTAGGGCGAATCTCTTCGCCAAACAGATCATACACGCATACATAATATCATAACACGATGAATTTACATGTCAAGCATTTCAGCAAAATACGGACATATACAGTATTTTCTATAAATGCCTAAAATACCCTAAATCTAATATTTACCGTACGTTTACGAAACGGAAAATGGACAGCATGTTGTACATGTCAAACGGCATTGCCGTCGATAATCTACTATTAAACGACATAGAAAGATTTGAAATCAGTCAATCAAAGTGTCTAAAATCCTCACCTTGTGTCGTAGAAGTGTATCGATTCGAGTCGAACGTCAACGCTTCGTCAATGGCGTTATGGCGACCTAATGTACAAGATACATAAGCTATTTCAATATTTGAATCAAAAGAATCCCAAAACAGCAAGTAGTTAGGGTTTTTCTTACCTAGGAGTGTGTTGAAATCATCGAAAAAGTGATTGGGATGCGGTGCTTCGATATGAGCAAAAGCTGGTGCAGGTGGTAGGAATTCTCGCCCACAACTCTCTCACAATCTCTCACTTTCTCTCTCTCTCAATCTAGCGTTTTATCCAAATTCAGATGGGAGAGATATGAGAGGGTTTAAAGCCCTTATATAGGCTAAAACATAACCTAAATAGACTTGGAAACAAAGTATACTTATTTTATGTCCAAATACGGACTGTTCCGTCTCAACGGAGCATTTTTGGAGGTCCCCTGGCTGAATGCGGTCGGACTTAAGCTTATGGTTACTGGATCCTGCTCCCCTGAAGTTTTCAATCCAGTAGAGTTCCCAGATCACACATGGCGGACCAATTTCAGTTCAGCGGTCATCGCACCTAAATCTGGTCTACAAGTCTCATGATATGAAAGGGAAATTTTTCCTGATCCGAGGGTGTAATTTGGCTGAATTCTGACGGTCAGAACGCTTAAGAATAATGCGCCAAGTCACATGCCAGATTTGGATTAAAATTTCTAAATCTAACCCTTTCTCACTCTCTTTACTCCAGGCTCAATGAAATAGCCTCTGAACGTCGGTTGGGCTTGATTTTCGAAACGATTGTCAAGTCTAGCTAAGCGGTCATAATGGTCTAAGATTGTAGGTATCGGACTTTCGATGCGTGGTCTAGATCTAATACAAAGTTTCAAAGGGTTCCTGGGAACAAATGGGTTTAGACTTTGATCCTAGGTTTCAGGGTATTATAGCGTCATTGTTTCTACAAGTTTTGGGTCTTGCAGAACGTATTTAAAGCGATCAAGGACAATTTCGCAACTAATCTAACGTAGCGCTAGTTAACTTACGCTTAATTTCTAAAGGAATTAATCCTAAGTGATTTCTTTGGCTTTGGAATTGGGTTCTGAGAGGTTACCAAGGTGTTATGGTTGACCCATTGCCTAAGGACGTCTAATCCCAGGTTGGCAAAAATTCGGGGTGTTACAATCTATCCCCCTTAAAATAAAATTTCATCCTCGAAATTGGCTAAGGGTAATGAGTACTTAAAGAGACTTTAGTATTGACATTCTAAGGAAGGTTCAAATTCTATTTAATGACCTAACCTTACGTATAACCTAAATCAACTGTTTCGATCCTGGGCCAGTGGGGAAGAGGCTAACCACGCTTCCGCTGCGCTGCTCTGATCCAACGGTTGTATTCGATAATCCTAAGTAGATTGGGCTCAATATGTTCTACCCCCCTTAAAACTTAGTTCTACTTAAGGTTCAAGAATCTATGCATCGATCCGTATATCGGAACAAGGTGCAACTTAGGGGCTATCCTTGACATAAAATGGAAAACAACCTCTCACTACATTGGTCTTCCTTTGTTAGTGATGCGTTCTATGGCATTGGTACCTATGGTTGTAGAAAGGACCTAAAATGACGGGTGTTGTGGTTGATTTCAAGGACGGATGTGAGTCTATAGCAAGAAGTCTAATTCTCTACTGGCTATAATTCCTCACCATTTTTCAAAGATGATGCGATAACTTTTGGTTGTATGTGGTCGAGCCAACATGGAAGAAAAGTTGTGTAGTAGATCTGAGCCGGATACATTGACCTTCTGTCTAATCAGGATAGAAAATTCGTTGTATCAGTTCTTAATCCGAGTCGATGCTGATCTTCTGCTTGATTAGAGCATTGGATTTATTGGTAACTACTGGGATCAAGAAATCGATTCAAACCGCGAATACATCGCTTGTATATACAGTTCCTTTACTCCGCGTTTCCGAATGTAATAAATCCTTGGGAAGAAAATTCTAAGAGGAATTCTAAGGGGCGTGCTAGTTTATTCTAAGTTCAATCTGAGAGATTTATAAGTTTTCCCTGAGAGTGAATGGTTCTAAGTTAAATAAGCTTCCTGAGAGTTACTAAAGGAGCCTATGAATGTTATGGGGATCTACCCAAGGAAGGGAGTCCCACTCCAACCAAATCTAACCTACTATTCCTTAGCATATACAGGCTTTACACTACTTAAGGTAATTAGTAGACTAGTCTGTAACTTGCTAGCCATAATCTAAAATCTATACTTATACGTTAGATGGTTTCATATTATTACTAATACAGGGAATTGCTCTATCGCTTAGGGTCAAGATTGTCTAAATGGGATTGGATTTCCTATATCGTCAAACCTTTCAAATCTAAGAGCACTAACTCTAGGTCCAAAACGCCAAGGGCCTATATGGCCAATAGCATTAAGTTGTATGAAATGAAACTGTTTTCCTAATCCTACGTCGGGATTGGGAGTGGCATGCTTGGTAGGAGGGTGAGGTGGGATAAAAACTAATTTTGTAGGATTAATCCCGGGAGTTACAACATGGCGGTGGAAACCATAGGATACACCCAATCTAGGGACAATACCTTACAGCGAACGAAACGACATGCACTTCATTTAACAAAATATGTCACAATATATGGAATAAAGTTCCACATGAATTATGACAGGAACGCATTCGGCTATATTAAGCCCAAACCACTAAACACAAACACACTTTCTACCAATGACTTCACTAGACCCAATAACAACAAAACACAGAAATCTCTAAAATGGTAAATAAACAATCTACAGGACAACAGCATAGATGCCCAATTCTACCAAAGGACTTCTACCACGGTCCCAACTTACCTTCTTTAATACTGTCTAGTTTAACACCGCCTGTTGCCCATTAGAGCTCTATCAGCCATGTATTTTCATTACTCCTCAAGCGAAGAAAATGGAGAAATGGGATTTGAGGTTTGCACGATTTTGAGACCAAAAGAGTGTAAAGGCTTAAATAACAGGGACATGAGAGGGAGGATGGTGGAAAGGGAGAAAAAGGCTAAAATAACCTCAACAAAGCCATGGAAAAGGAGGAAAATGGGGAGAAATGGCTACCCAAACGGATTGAAGAAAATCTAGGTGTTGTAGAGGGATGAATCAAGCTCCCAAAGGCTAGATTCTCAAAGGGAAAAGAGAAAAATAAATGGGAATGGAGGCTCACACGATTTCAGCCTTGATTGGAGGTTGTGGGAGCTTCAAACAACAAAAATGGAGAGAGAGGGGACTGCCTACTACCGTGGACGATGGAGTGGGATTGTTTTTAGCAGAAAATGGGATTGGGAGTGGTTTGGAGACGTGATTTGAGAGGGAGGCAGCAAGAAAACCAAAACGGGAGGGATTGGGGATGTTTTTTGTGAAGGGAGTATGGGTTTTAGGGGGTTTAAAGGTGCGAACCACCCATGGGGGAGGTGCCCTAGCCACAAAAGGGTGTCGGCCCAATTTTCAGATCAAGTGGGGCCCACTGTACGGCGATGCATCGCCGAACCGGCGTTGCCATCGCCGGCCAACTTTCAATCCGGCTGGTTCGGCCATATGGGTCGGGTTCCCCCTGCCCTAGGGACCCCAAATATGTATGAGACCCACCCTAGTTCATTGTATTTTGGCCTAGATAGGCCCAAAACTCTATTTGGAGCGTTTCGGGGCCAGTTTATAAACCAGAATAATTTTATACATAATGTGGCATATGATTTTGGGGTAGAAGAAGCTAATCCATCCAATTAACCCATTTATTTCAAGATATTCCATAATTAGAATGACCAAAAGTCTAATTTTTACCTATATTTACTATTTATAGTAAATTTTTATCTAAGTATTATTTTTTATCATTTACACCTTAGGATTTATGCCTAGTATGAAAATACTTAGAAAAAGTTAATGAATGGGGTGGTAAGAGGAAGGAGGATGAAACAGGATTTTTAAGCCCTGAGATTGAGTATAAGGGTCGTGGTTGCCCCACAACCCAAGGACATGCATTTTAGGGTTTTGAATTCTCCTAGGATCATCTTAAACCCACCTACTAACAACCTAAAGGCTACTTAGGTCTCTTCACGCGATGATAGATACGTTACGGCCTAAATTACCGTATAGTCTCATCTGTCGGCGAAACTTGGGATTCAAATGTAGTCTCTAAGTTTCCATCGCCCCCTTCCTAAGTCAAAGTTTGTCAGTGTGCATCGTGTTACCATAACCCAGGTTCGGTTTAATCCAAATCATGCTCTGATACCATCTGTAACATCCCAAAAATTGGGGGTCGGGTAGAAACCCAACTCCCGAGTTTCAGAACGTCACTTATGCAACATAGATAATGATAAATGCATGTTTTCTACAGAATGGCATTAAACAAGATTGAGACTAAGCCAAAACAGCATATCATACTCTAGAGACAATTAAATTAGTAAACGAAAGACTGTGATAAATACATAAAATATATAAGTAATTGTAAGTCTCCAGAGTGTGTACATGTTACCAGGTTAATTAAATACATGTATACTCCAAAAATGGAAAGAAAATAATATACATGAGTGCTTCAAAAATATAAAGTGACAAGTGTCAAGGCGTCTACTCAACCTCCCTGTAATCCCATCGATCAGAACACGCATAAAGGAGGGATCCTCCTCATCATCATCAAGTCCGGCTCCGCTTCACAATCAGCACCATCATCTGAAACTAAAATAGGGACTGGTGGGTGTCTGGAACACCATCCCGTAACGTGAAAGTGAGTAATTAACTCAGTGGAATCATAGAGCAAAGATTAGCATGTTATCAAATCAATCACACGTTAATAGTAAAGCAAACAATCAAACATTTCTAGATACTGTTGTTAATGCAAGCATGAAATGACATGATGGATGCCCTCACCGACATACTCCCTCATGCGACACCATCTGCGTCCGCGGCATGCTTTCTTCCCGTACTGCTCCACATCTTCTAGGCACATGCAATGCGATATGGATAATGATTACCGGGTTATTATTAGTCTTTTTCATACAACAGGATTGGAAAACTAGGATACCTTGCTTATATCAATCCCAACAGAGATCCTGTCTAGGGTCGTCACTCCTAGTAATCTCATACGATGTTATATTTGTAGGTCGCTGCAAGGGCTGTCAGGGCTGTTGCTCGCACTCGTTGCACCGCTCCCCCATCACCTTATCAATACATGCCTAATGTACTCTCATCGCTATGGAAGGATCGTCGCCTCCCGTAGACTCAGAATACACTCGCGGTCACTACAAAGGGCTCGTCACCTGATCAGTGTAGGCCGACAGCAAGAATATAGTGTCCCATACCACCATAATCTGCTCACGAGTCATAGGTGCTCACTGGTCACTACGAGGAGATTTGTGGCCCCAGCATAGGCCGACAGCTCGACCACGGTGTCCCATACCACCATGTCTGGCTCATGAGTCTTTATAGATCAAGGTACCATGGTTGACAGGGTTTTCAATGGTAAGTTCAGTACCCTAGGTTCAAGCAGTTATGACTCATACATGGTGAACATACAATGGCCAGTCGGGTTACTTGACGGGCTCAACTAGTATGAGCGCATCTCAAGCTGAATGACATGAAGTGCATAAAACACTTCGCGTGGCCTAACCACTGCCGCCAACCCAAAACACCACTCGCGTTCATCGACGCGTCCTTTGTGGTACATAGAAACCAACCACGAATTCAATCCATTACCGACTGCCTGGACTAGGTCATAGCCCCAAGCATTTGTGTATCAACATCAGTAAGCATATGTGAATAATAAAAAAGAATGTAAACAATACAAGCATGTTGACACATGTTATATCATACTACATAAGCAAATCAACCAACACATGCATTCCATATATGTATAATGAAATCGATTCATATAGCTAACATGTGGAAACCATATACATCAGCATATTAATTGAGAATTCAATCTCAAAACTAATTCATAACACCATTTACTTAATATCTGCTAATACAAACATTTATACAAACACTTATTCTACACACTTTAGTCTACATAGCGTATGTCGACTCAAAGTGCGCATTAGGGCGAATCTCTTCCCCAAACAGATCATACACGCATACATAATATCATAACATAATGAATTTACATGTCAAGCATTTCAGCAAAATACGGACGTATATAGTATTTTCTATAAATGCCTAAAATACCCTAAATCTCATAATTACCGTACGTTTATGAAACGGAAAACGGACAGCATATTGTACATGTCAAACGGCGTTGCCGTCGATAATCTACTTTTAAACGACATTGAAAGCTTTGAAATCAGTCAATCAAAGCGTCTAAAATCCTCACCTTGTGTCGTAGAAGTGTATCGATTCGAATCGAACGTCAACGCTTCGTCAACGGCGTTATGGCGACCTAATGCACAAGATACATAAGCTATTTCGATATTTGAATCGAAAGAATCCCAAAACAGCATGTAGTTAGGTTTTTTCTTACCTAGGAGTGCATTGAAATCACCGAAAAAGTGATTGGGATGCGGTGCTTCGATATGAGCAAAAGCCGGTGCATGTGGTAGGAATTCTCGCCTACAACTCTCACAATCTCTCACTTTTTCTCTCTCTCAATCTAGGGTTTTCTCCAAATTCGGATGGGAGAGATATGAGAGGGTTTAAAGCCCTTATATAAGCTAAAACATAACCTAAATAGACTTGGAAACAAAGTATACTTATTTTATGTCCAAATATGGACCGTTCCGTCTCAACGGAGCATTTCTGGAGGTCCCCTGGCCGAATGCGGTCGGACTTAAGCTTATGGTTACAGGATCCTGCTCCCCTGAAGTTTTTAATCCAGTAGAGTTCCCAGATCACACGTGGCGGACCAATTTCAGTTCAACGGTCATCGCCCCTAAATCAGGTTTACAAGTCTCATGATATGAAAGAGAAATTTTTCCTAATCTGAGGGTGTAATTTGGCTGAATTCTAACGGTCAGAATACTTAAGAATAACGCACCAAGTCACGTGCCAGATTTGGATTAAAATTTTCAAATATAACCCTTTCTCACTCTCTTTACTCCAGGCTCAATGAAATAGCCACTGAACGTCGGTTGGGATTGATTTTCGAAACGATTGTCAAGTCCAGCTAAGCGGTCATAACGGTCTAAGATTGTAGGTATCGGACTTTCGACGCGCGGTTTAGATCCAATACAAAGTTTCAAAGGGAACAAACGGGTTTAGAGTTTGATCCTAGGTTTCAGGGTATTATAGCATCATTGTTTCTACAAGTTTTGAGTCTTGCAGAACGTATTTAAAGCGATCAGGGACAATTTCGCAGCTAATCTAACGTAGCGCTGGTTAACTTACGCTTAATTTCTAAAGGAATTAATCCTAAGTGATTTCTTTGGCTTTGGAATTGGGTTCTGAGAGGTTACCAAGGTGTTATGGTTGACCCGTTGCCTAAGGACATCTAATCCCAGGTTGGCAAAAATCCAGGGTGTTACAATAGACAAGATGCAAATCATAGTTTATGATAGATGTGACTGTGTTTGAGGTATGATCTCAGATAAGCAAATATGAAAATATTTAAGGAAATCACACAAGCAATAATAATCCAAACACAGTTTTTTTTATAGTGGTTCGACTACTTATCTACTCCACTTCCGAAGGACACACTCATCCCTTGAGTGTACCAGATATCACTAATGGAGGTTCCACAACAGGTTCACCTCAAACAGGAGGTTTCAAATCAGGTTCACCTCAAACCAGTACAACCTACACTAGGCTGACTCTAACATGTCTGCACAACATAATTTATGCCCCACACAGGAGCAAGGGTTAACACACAGCACCCAAATTTTATGCCACACAGGCCAAGGATCCACACAAGGAACCTCACCAGTTTATGCTCTCATGAGCAAGGGTCAACACACAGCACCCGACTTTTAGACCAAAGAGGTCAAGGACCTACATAAGGACTTAAGAGTTTATGCTCTCCATAGAGCAAGGGTCAACACAAAGCACTCCTACGTATACTCCAGCAGGAGGCCTCCTATGAGGACTTGAAATGGGTGAGAAACATCTTAGACCCAATCCAACACAAGAAATGATCACAAGGGTCCTCTAGACTCTAATGACTTACAGATAAGTAGATGAGCCCCATTCAACACATTGATGAAGATCTCCTCTTTTGATGACGAAGAATCTTCAGCTCCCTTGAATCGCAACTCAGAAGATATTCCAATATAAGGCGACGGGTTGGGTCAAGGTTATGATGGAATCCTACTCTATTAAATATTTTTCTATAAGGGAGATAGAACGATTTCAATCATCTATGCATTCAAGGCATCCCAGCTTAATGATTTTCCATTAAGGTAGTAGCTGTAGGATCCTTGAATGCAGAAGTTCATTCCCCAATCCACTCTATTGAATGTCAATGATGAGGGTAGATTGGAGGATAAACTCCCATGAGAGAAAAAGCTTAGGGTATATGATCTAGGATTAAACACATAAAAGCACTCTCTATTTTCTCTACCAACAACTAAGGGTAAGCTCTCATTAAATAGGCAAACGATTCTAATGAATATAAAACGGTCATATTTTTTACAGAGTTCGATATCATCAAGCAGGGTCGATATCATCAAGCATGTACTCTCAATAGCATCGACTGGCCACTCGATGACATGAACTCAACTGTCAAACGCTTTTGAAACTTTTTGCCAACTAGTTGAGAAAATCAAACATGCGTCGATGTCATCAGATTTTGAACTCCGATTTCATCGACACGTGGATCGATTCCTCAACATTTAAAAATGTGAGCGGACTTGCCCTTTGAAATTTTTCAGGTATATGATATGATCAAACATCACTCGATATCATTAGAATTTGAATATTGACGATATTGAGGGCAATGTCGATTCATCGATAATTCCAAGGAATTTTCCTATAATCTTGTTGGACAGTTTATGTCCACTTTCGATGACATCGACCTTACCTTAATATGATTGATATTTGAATATCAATTTTATCGAGTGACTCTCGATCCAAGAAAAATAACCTGAAAATTTGCTAGATAGATTTGTGTCCTAATCTGATATCATCGAAGGGCTTCCGATATCATCGACATTTAAATTTTGAGGATATCGAGGAGCTCTTCAGTATATCGAGGATTATATGATTTATTTTACCAGTACTTTGGACACAACAGACCAGATGTCAATTTTATCGAGTCGGCTCAATGGACTCGAGATTCAAACTTCGATGATATTGATGAGTCCCTCGATCCATCGATAATTCAGTCTAGATATCTTTGTGGTTACTGGACATCTTAGGTCCTTATTTTGATAAGATCGAGTGAGCTTCGAGGACATCGACAACAGGGTTCGATTTCATCGAACCACTTGTCAATAAATTGACGAAGGTAGAAAACTTAAGATTTTTCTTAAGTTTGAAAAAAATTTTCTGGCCAAAAACCCTAGGGTGTTCTATTTAATTTTAAGGGCTTTATTTACCTAGTGTGTTGGGACAAGGGGATGTGAGACTAAGTTTTACCTATGACAAGTTTAGGCACACATCCTGCTAAGGCAGACGCTTGATCAATCTTCCTATGGGGCTCCTTTGTCTAGCTGACTCAACGCTCACGTTAATTGACAAAACAGGGCACTTTCAAGGTCTTTTCCACTTGCATGGTTGTGCGTCCAGTTTGGGCGGCAATCTGGTGTGAAGTGTACTAGACCTCGATGATATCCTAAAGATGTTCGGTACTGATATGTGGACTTATTGAGTAGGAGGTGCGTACTCAACATTTAACTCATTCATTCACTATCAACTCTGGCTGGTAGTGTGTAACTAAATCATTATTTGTACCTTCGCAATGGCCATGATTTCAATTGGGTACGCGACCAACCTGAGATCAGGAGTTTACCATATTGAGTCTAGTAATCTAAATTTAGGTATGAGACTAGTTTGGATAGAATTCCCTTGTAATGAACCCCACAACTTACGATACCATGTATTATCATCCCAACTACACACTCCAACTTTGTCATTTCTTTAGCATTACATGTTGCATTACATCCTCTGCATATGACATTTGGTTTACTATGTTTCTGCATTACATGGCCTAGATAAGACTGATGGTATCCGTGGACTCATCAAGATTTACATATTGCATTGCATCCTCAGCATATGACATTTGGTTTACCATGGCTTCGCATTGCATAGTCAATCTACATCGCATCCTCAACATATGACATTTGGTTTACCACGGCTTTGCATTACATAGCTAATCTGCATCGCATCCTTGGCATATAACATTTGGTTTATTACATCCTTGTACTCAAACGATTATGGACTTGCCAGTATTTTCCACTTACTCTGATATTTATATGCCCAGCACGTGCATTGCATACACATACACCACCCACTAAGCTTCTTGTAAGCTTATGCATGATCGTTACGTGCAAGTAACGTTAGGTCGCAACAGCATTGAGGCGAGACCATGTGCTAGAGCTTTGGGGTTTTTGTTTCATATATGTATTTCTCTTCTAGCATTGTACTTGAATAATTTTTATTAGTGGATATGTGATGATGTTGTTTTGTAACTTGGTTATGCTTGTGGTTATGCTCCCTTACAAAAAAAATTTCATATACAAAATCCTCCTTATAGGATCCTAGGATCGAAATCTGGCATATGGGTTGTAAGACTCATATCCTAACCCATACTGTTCTGTAGGCTTCTGCGGTCCTCCCAGTCGAATTTCAATGACCCACGACCTATAATCGACATTTGCACGTGACCCTAAGTCGTATCCTTTAGATCTTAGTCGGCTCAATCTGAGACTTGTACTATTACGACCATCCCGTCACCATGGTTCCAACGCTGTGTCTTACAGACCAATTCGATACCCTGGCTAGGAGATGTGGGCTCACGCTCAGTTGGAGAAAACACCGCGCATTTGTAATCCCAAGAAAATCTTTACAACGTCCCATCAATCAATCAATCAATCACCTCATGTCAAGTATAAGAGTAACCCCAAAGTCAACTCTCTCTCTCTCTCTCTCTCTCTCTCTCTCTCTCTCTCTCTTACACACCCATACATGCCAAGTACATCTATCAACTCACATCCATCACTCACACCCATCACCTCTCTTACAACCACCCTCTTTCTCTCTCTTCTCTTCACATTTTTCAAGCAACCAAGGAGGTGCACGTCCAAGCACTTTCAAGAGAGAAAAGAGTGTGTTGTGTGGCCCACTTTCTATTCTAAGATCCATCATCCTAACCCTTCATTTCTCATCACCTTCCATCAAAGTGAGACACAAGGAGATTGACATTCCATCAGATTAAGAAGATCAAATGGTGGGTGTTTTATAGGCCTAGATTTTTATGTTTTGATGATGGACCAAGTGGGGCCTACCAATTGATGGTATGGATCTCACTTTGGACACTAGATGTGGTCGATGGTCCACTATGATTCTCATGATCATTCCATGATGGGGCCATTCTCCATGGACCCCATCATGATGTTTACTTTTTTAAGTTTGAAAGAGGTCATCTAGACCTTCCGTTTTGGTGGAGAAGGAATCTCCACCATTGATTTTTGATTTGGTGGGCCCATATGTATTGGGACTCACTTAACTCTCTCTCTCCCTCTCTTTTTATTTTTTTGGATGATGTGGTTGTGTGGCCCACTCGGATAGACCCTACCTTGATATATGTCTTACCCACACCATCTAACCTTTTGGTGGCCCACCTAGGCAGCACGTCTATAAGTGGGGCCCACCTGAGATATGTGCTACATGAAAATTGTCCAGCGTCCAAGGACGCTGGACATGGGTTCACAGTGGAGTGTGAACGGACAGTGTGGTGTACTGACGGTAAAACAAAAATATCAATTTGATTTAAGAACTTGGGTGGACTGCTCATGCAGGCCCCACCTTGATGTATGAGTCTAATCCACGCCATCCATTCCATTCCCCAGCTCATTTTAGACATTGAGCCGAAATACGAGGCCAATCCGATTATCTGGTGGGCCATGTCATGGAAAACAGTGGTTTTTACCATTAGAATCCATTAGGGCCCACTCTGATGCTTTATACACCAAAACACATCACATATTGGGCTCATTTAGTTGGTCATAAGTCATAAAATCCAATGGGTGGAGTGGATTCACCTGATGCGGGCCCCACAGAGGAAAAACCTCAAAAAAATAAAAATAAAAATAAAAAAATAAGTGCAGCAGGCGCTGTTGCTGCTTGTCTAGAGGACACTGCAGCAGTTTCCTACTACTGCACCATGGACAAAAGGGCAGGGATGTGGGTCCCAGCCGTGGGCCCCACCGTGATGTGTGAGAACATCAACACCGTGCATTTGATGGCCCCCTTCTAGTTGTGGGCCACCCCCAAAAATCAGCCATGCAAGGGACTTAAGTGGACCACAGTACAAGGAATAGTGAGATTGAATGTCTACCATTGGGACTTCCCTAGTCCAGCAGTTTTTGATCAATTGATATTTATTTATTTATTTATTTGGGTCTGTGTGACCTTATCAACAGATCAGATGGGAAATAAACATCATGATGGGCCTTACGTGGGACCCATCTTTACCATTTGAAGCAGCAGCCACTACCAGCTGCTGTTGCACGTGCAGTAGCAGCACGTGATGCATGTGCCACCTACGGTGTAAATGCACACCGTCCATTTAGTTGGTGGGCCATGTGTGTGGACGCTACCATGATGCATGTGTTATATCCATACCTTCCAACCATTTTGAGAGATCATTTTATGGCATGAGAAAAGAATGAGTCAGATTTAAAGTTCAAGTAGACCCCACCATCTAAATAGTGGACAATGACATTCCATCATTCAAACTTCTAAGGGCCATAGTAGTTTTCAATAAAGTGGATATTTGTTTTCATTTCATCTATCACTATGTTAACTTATGAATTGGTTGGATCTCAAATACATTACGGCGAGCCACACCATGATGTGTCCATCCATTAATCAAGTGGACCACACCGCAAAATAGTGGAGGATTGAGCGTCTATCATTGAAACCCATTTGGGTCACAAAAGTTCTGGATCAATGAGAAATTTATTTTCCCTCTTAATTCAGGTCTTTAAGACCTTATGATTAGATTGGGTGGAAAATAACTTTATGGTGGGCCCTGTGATTTATTTAACAGTGGAATTTAACCATGAAAATCATTACCCACAGTTAGATATGGTATGGTCCAGTTGATCTTTTGATATGGCTCATGTTTTTCCATAAAAATCTATATTGATGTCTATAAATAGATGAATTGTGATTCGACTCATTTGATTTGGCTCATTGAGTCGTCCCATTTATTAAGCTCGATGTGATGTACTTGGGGCCCATCTGATAGGACCCAATGTGATATATGAGGCCCGTTGTTGAGGCCCACCTTGATATATATGAGGCCCATGTGATGTGACCTATTTGATCTATTTGAGGCTCATAGGTCGAGGCCCAATAGGATGTATATAAGGTCCATTGCATTGTGTGATTCCACCGTGATATATATAATAATGTTTATGGCAGGTCATGCCTTAGGAGCAATGATTGTTTGATGTCCACAATGTAATGATAATGTTGGTTAAATTTTCACATTATGACTCTCCCTAGGGCCCATTGATAAGCCCATACTTGTTGTGTGTAGGCCATCTAGGCCTATCCTCGTTAGAAGGATAGTTCGTCACCATTTAACATGCTTTATAAAACTCCATGATTCATGCTCATACGCATCATATGTATGTTTGATATAAGGAGTGACTGATCATAGCATATGTCATTGGGCAGATTATTTATGGGACTCACTGATAGGAGTTACCCACATGAACGCCTGGTACGCATAAGATTACTGCATGACTGACGATGAGACTCATGTATCTCGCATGTGTGACATGATCATTGTACGCCATAGAGACATCAGGGCTGGGACCTCCACAGGCATATCATGGATGGTCAGATGGGACACCGAAAATGTTTGGTTCGAGCATCTGGGCACTTTGGATGTCTGTGGGTGAAAGTCTTTAAACCTTCGAGGCCAGGAGACGCCCCAACATCTAAACCGAGTGGATACATAAGCGCCCGAGTGCCAAATACCAGTAGGTTGCCTCTCCCACTATGTCATGGTCGGTTGGGAGGGGGTGTGGCCTTATCCACCTGAGTGAGGGGGTTATAAGCTAGGCTGAGTATGATCAATTCATAAATGGGTCCACTATTGATGAGCCAAGTAGGTATTGGCAAATTGGTGGCTAGGCGGATAGTGAGGTCTTTTCCACTCGCTAGTTGTTCGACTAGGGAGGTGGCAACCATTGTGGAATGTACTAGACCCCAGTGATGGTCCCAGAGAAGAACCGTACTGATATATGGACTTATTGAGCAAGAATTACATACTCATTTATTCATTCATTCACTATCCACTCAGGTTGGTGATGTGTAACTATTTATTACATGTACCTTCGCATGGTCAGGATTTCTGTTAAGCGCATGACTAACCTAAGATCAAGAGTTTACCACATTGAGTCTAACTATCCAAATTTCGGTATGGGACTGGTTTGGATAGAGTCCCTTGTGGTAGACCCCATAGCCTGTGATACTACGTACTGTCATCCCGACCTTACACTCCAGCTTAGTCATTTCATTCGCATTGCATATTGCATCCACAGGCATATGGCATTTTGGGTTATGTTTTCTATACTTATATGGCCTAGACGCACTTAGCAGGATTTACATATTATATTGTATACTCGGCATCTGATATTTATCTCTCTATGACTCCTCATCTGCATAGCTGATCTGTATTGCATACTCTGATATTATATAACTCATGGACTTGTTAGTATTTTTGCTTACTCTGTTATCATATGATTTATGATCTTGCTAATATTTTCGACATTGTATTGCATTGAATACTTGGCACTTATCTTGTGCACACACTTTCACCACCCTCTAAGCTTTCTATAAGCTTATGCATGATAGATGCGTGCAGCTAGTGTTAGGTTGCAGTAGCTTTGAGTTTGGAGTGTGCAGCTGTCTTCTGGAGCTTTAATTTGGACATATGTATTTCCCTTTTAGCATTGTATTCAAATGTTTATATTAGTGGATATGTGATGATGATGTTGCCTTTGTGATTTTGGGTAAACTTGTGGTTATGCTTCTTATAAGATAAATATATATTAAAAAATCCTCCTTGTAGTATCCCAAGATCAGAATATGGCGTATGTGTGCTGGGAACAGAGAATAGGGTACTACGAAGACTATTAGTACCGGATTCGGTGATCGGAAATTTTGTGAGCTCAGTTTTTGAGTTTGGGGCATAACATGGGTGCCGAGAGCCGATAATGGGAAACTATGGAGGCTATTGGTGCCAGATTCGACGATTGGGAATTCTGTGAGCCCAATTTCTGAGTTTGTGGCATGAAAGAAGTTGGTATCAGAGAATAACTTGGGAATACCTAAGGATAACATCATATATCTGTTGATAACTACCCTTCACCATATGATTGTTGAGAACTTAAAATGATTAGGTCCCTGAGTTCGAATAACTTAGAAACCTTCTGATATAGCTCCCCACCGTGTGTGCATTCGAGAGTGCTCAAGGCTAATAAGCCCCTTGTCCCTTCCTATAGGAAATGGTGCCTAAGAGAGCGAGCCGAGTGGCTCTCGCATCTGAGACCAGTGCAGCCTCGACCGTATCAGTGAGCGCGGATCAGCTAAAGCAGATGTTGCAGGCAATGATCGCGATTCTTCAGAGGCAGGTGTAACGCCCGTGAAAAATCCGTACTTGGGCTCGAGTACCAACTCGACCCGAAATCGCATAAAATTAATTTCCATGGAAATTAAGCGTAAGTTAGCTAACGCAACGCTAGAGTAGCTGGAAAATAGTCCCTGATCACTTTAAATACGTTCTACAAGACCCAAATTGAGTAGAACAAACAACTCTACAATACTCTATAACCTCGGATCAAACTCTAAGCAGGTTTGTTCTCTGGACCACATTGAATTTTTGTAATGGATTTAGACCGCGCGTCGAAGGTCTGATACCTCCTATCTTAGACCGTTAGAACCGCAGCTGGACTTTACAATCATTTCGAAAATCAAGTCAAACCGATAATCACAGACTATTTCGTTGAACCCGGACTGAAGAGACCGCGAATAGGGACAGATTTGGAATTTCAAATTCAAATCTGGCACACGACTTGACGCGTCAATATTAAGCGTTCTGACCGTCAGAATTCATCCAGATTACACCCTCGGATTAGGAAAAATTTCTATTTATTATCATGAGACTTTCAGCCCTGATCTATGTGCGGTGACCGCTGAACTGAAACTGGTCTGCCACGTGCGATCTGCGAACCCTGCCAGACTGAAAACTTAATACATGCTACATCTGGTACGCATGAGCTTAAGTCCGATCGCAATCGACCAGGGGACCACCAGAAAGCAGCTTTTGGACCGAAACAACCTCGAAATGGATAGGCACCAAGTAAACTTCGTTCCGGAGCCTGTTTCCGGCATTTTTAAGCTTATAAAAGGGGTTGAAACCCTCATTTCTCTCTCCCATCCGAAAATTGCAAACCCTAGAGAAAAGGAGAGAAAGTTTGAGAGAGAGATTTGAAGGAATTTTTTCCGCTTCCGAGCCGCCGATTGTTACTGTTTCAGCAACTCTTCCCAATCACCTGGACGGTGATTTCTTCGCTTTTTCAGGTATGAAACGACCCTAAAAGTTGCTGATTTAGGGATTACTTGGAGTCGTAGCGTGTTAGCTAACGTATTTCGTAAAACAGGTTCTCCTACTGCCGTATACGAAGCGTACACGCTCCGTTCAAAATCCCGCATCCGTAAGAGACTAGGTGAGGATTTTAGACGCTTTGATTGACGATTTACAACGCTTTCAATGTCGTTTAATAGTAGATTATCGACGGCACCGCCGTTTGACATGTACAACATGCTCTCCGTTTCCTGTTTCGTAAATTAACGAAGAATATGAGATTTAGGGCATTTTAGTCATTTGTAGGAAGTGCGGTCTACATTCATATTTCGCTGACGTGATTGACATGGTTTGTTATCGCATTAGGGAGTTAGGAATGCTTGCATAATTAGTTCGGCGAAGAGATTCGCCTAGTTGCGCACTTTGGGTCGACATACTATATGTAGACTTAAGTGTGTAGTGTATGTATTTGTATAAATGCTTGTATTAGTATGTATTGAATTAAATGATGTTATGTAGTAGTTTGAGATTGATTTCTTAGTTAATATGCTGACCTAAATGATTTCCTACATGTTGACCTTATGCATGATTCCATTACATGCATAGAAAGTATGTCTTGAAAATTTGCTTAAGTTGAATGTTATAACATGTGTTAAAATGCTCATATGATTATATTTCAATTCCAATACCTTTACATATATTGCTAATGTGATTTCATAGATGTGTGGGACTAGACTTAGTCCAGGCAGTCGGTAACCGAGTGAATTCGTGGCTGACTGGTCATAGCCACGAACGACGCGTCGATGAACGTGATTCGTGTTTAGAGTTGGCGGCAGTGGTTAGGCCACACGAAGTGTTTTACGCACTTCATGTCGTTCGACTTGAGATGCGATCGCGCTAGTCGAGCCCGTCAAGTAACCCGACTGCCCGATGTATGTTCACCCTGTATGAGTCATAACTGCTTGAACCTAGGGTACTGAACTTACCACTGAAAATCCTGTTAACCATGGTACCTTGATCCACGAAGACTCATGAGCCGGGCATGGTGGTATGGGACACCGTGGTCGAGCTGTCGGCCTACGCTGGGGCCACAAACCTCCCCGTAGTGACCAGTGAGCACCTAGACTCGTGAGCAGATTATGGTGGTATGGGACATTATATTCTAGCTGTCGGCCTACACTGATCAGGCGACGAGCCCTTTGTAGTGACCGCGAGCGTATTCTGAGTCCACGGGAGGCGACGACCCTTTCGTTGCAGTAGAGTACAGTAGGCCTGTATTGATAAGGTGATGGGGGAGCGGTGCAACGAGTGCGAGCAACAGCCCTGACAGTCCTTGCAGTGACCTACGAAATATACATCGTATGAGATTACTAGGAGTGAAGACCCTAGACAGGATCGGTGTTGGGATTGATACAAGGGAAGTACCTTAGTTTCCCAATCCTGCTGTTTGAATGGACTAATAACAACTTGGAATTCATATCACCATAGCATTGCATGTGCTTGGAAGATGTGAAGCACTCTAGGGAGTGTAGCATGCCGCGGTCGTAAGATGTTGCCGCATGAGGGAGATCGTCGGTGAGGGCATACATCACATCATGTCATCTTGCATTAACAACAGTATTAGGATTGTCTGATTTACTGCTTTACTATTATCGCATGATTGAATTGTGAATATGCTAATCCTTGCTCTATGATTCCACTGAGTTGATCACTCATTCCCACGTTACGGGATGGTGTTTGCAACACCCACCAGACCCTGTTGTAGATGCAGGTGAGGCCGAGATCCAGGAGGTGGAGCCAGAGATCGACGAGGACCAGGATGAGTTCTCGTATATGCAGTATCACGACGGCTTCCCGTAGGCGACCTGGATCGAGGGGACTTCAGTGGGACTATTTTGGACATTATTTTTGTGTTTATGTATATGTATATGAGACTCAGAGATGTAGTCATACTTTGGAGACAGATGAGATTTACTTTGTTTTTCCATACAGTGATATATATATTGTTTAGTCTTCCGCTTGCTTTTATCACTGGATCTGAAGTATGAATTATAGTTTTGGTATACTTTTACTCATGTGAATGCTTTAAATCAGACAACATTGAATCATAATCATTTTTGATGCATAAGTGACGGTCTGGAACTCGGGAGTTGAGTTTATACACGACCCCCGATTTTCAGGGTGTTACAAGTTGGTATCAGAGAATGAATGAGAGTATACTGGGCTTGGGTTATGGTCTCGCGACATACACTGTCGCTTCCTTTGACTTAGGTGGGTACGAGAAGGGTCTAGAAACACATCTAGGATCGCAGATTCGCCGATAGGCGAAGTCTATTAGAATCGATCGCAAGATCGAGTCTGTAACGCATCTCAGGTCGCGTAAGGCAACCCGAATCACTTCTAAGCTGTAGGAAGTCAGGTTAAGACGTTCTACGAGCAGTTTTAAACCGAAAAAGTGAATCCTTGGGCCGTGGGATGACCACGACTCCTATAATCAATCGCCAGGGCTTAAAAACCCCGTTTCACCAAAAATCTTCAGAATTCCTCCTCTAAACACTCCGATATTCATTTCTTTCTTATCCATTTCATGTTAGGCATCAAAAATAATATGAAAATAACACAAATTAGTACTTTCATAAAATTTTACAGTGAATAGTAAAATTTCATGAAAAATGGCCATAAGGCCATTCTAACTTCACTTTCTTTAGCAAATAAGGATCTAGATAGATGTACTGGCTCCTTATACCCCAAATTCATATGCTGCATCATAGGGTTTGGTATTCGGGATTGCGATGTGGTCCCGGAAAGCCTCGAACACATATTTGGGCTCATACAGATCAAAATACAATGAACCAGGGGGTGGGCCATATATTTTTGGACTCCTTGGATCATGGGGGACCAGACCCATGTGGTCCCACCGGACAACTTGGAGGTTGGCCGGCGATGCCATCGCCGGTCCGGTGATGCATCGCCGACCGGTGGGGCCCGTTGATGCTGAAATTCGGGCGCACGCCCTTAAATGGGTTATACATCCTCCCCATACACCTCCCATCCCATGAAAACCCCTAAAACACACCCCTCCTTCACAAACAGCCCTCCCCTTAGCCCTATTTTCGATTTTCAGCAACCACTTCCAAACTCCGGCATCCCAAATCACTCCTAGGTCCCTCCTTGGCCAAAACTGACCACCACCCATCACTTATTGGGAGTTGGCAGCCCCTCCTCTTGAAGATCTCACCATTTGGAGCTCCAAAAATCCCCAAATAGAGCTGAAATCGTGAGGTGCTCCTTTCTACTTTTTTGTTTGTATTTCTCCTTGAAATTATAGCCTTGGGAAGCTTGAAGCATCCCTCTACGATGCCTAGATTTCCCTTTTCCAGATTGGGCAGCCACTTTTCCACATTTTCGTCGTTTTTCATGGCTTTCGTGGAAGCCATTTTGGGCCTTTTATCACTCTCATCCATCATATCTTTGATGGGTAAGAGGAAAACCACAACAGACGAGGCTGGGCCGAGCCGCCCTGCTCGATCGAGAAGACCGCGGGGTGGTGCCGCAAGTTCAAGCGCCGCTGCAGGTCCAGCTGCAGTCCTGGAGTGCCATACAAAGCGGAATTTGGATCCCCATGCACACCTTGGGCGAACAATTCTATCGGAGATGCCTCATGGCCAATACACTGATCGCAAAGTGTTATTTGAGACGGACGTAGATGGACGATTGTTCGGCGAGTATCTGTTGTTCGAACGCATCGAAGCTGCGCATTGGGGTCCGATTTTTGAAGCTCGCGCTCGTGCTAATGTGAGCACCATTCGTGCCTTCTATGCTAGCATCCAGAATCCTACCTGCTTTATGTGTGTAAGCCTGTTAGGGCTAGTGCTTTGCTTATGTTGCTGTTGCTTAACTGTCTTAATTTCCATGTATTTCTCGTCATGATGCTTGTAAGGATATATCCCTTGTATTGTGACAATTTTGATTAATTGAAATGCATGGAATGCCTTTGACTCTTTATGTGAATGATTGTGGTGTATTTGTGCAATTGAGACTGACAAGGTTGCGCCCTATTTTGAATATAGGGAATGCCACCTAAGACTACGCGGAGCACGACTCGTCTTGCGCTGACTGAGCATATGGATCAGACTCCCTCTCAGTCTGGTACCCATACGGACCCTGCTGTGGGCCCGATTCCTGAGACGGTTCGATCGTCTCAGCCTGCCGCTGGTCCTACAGATGGACCACCGCCATTTACACCATCAGTCAGAGAGCCACATCGCGCATCTACTTCCACACAGCATCCGCCACAGCCTGCTCCACCCCCTGACAGATTTGAGCAGATGTAAGACCCGTATCTTGGTCCGTACCTTTCCGTACACTTCCGCGGTCGTACCGGTCGAATTCCGGCAACTTTCGACCCTTAACCGATATCGACGCGCGACCTGGATTCTTGTACCGACAACCCGAGTCGACTCAACCCGAGACCAATACCATAGCGACCGCACCGTCGCCGCGGTTCCGATACCGCGACTCGCGCACCGAGGCGATACCCGGATCAAGAGATATGGGCTAACGTTCGGTGCGAGAAAATGCCGCGCGTTGCGAAAACCAAGGAAATCTCAACGATGTGTCACATCAATCACATCAATCCCATCATCACTCACCCATCCATCCATCACTCTCTCTCTCTCCCTTTACATCACTCTCTCTCTTTCTCTCTTTCTCATTTCAAAATTTCCAAGCAACAACAATTCCAAAGGGCTCCCACGTATGGAAATTTCCCAAGTCCCTCTAAGCTTCAAGTGGCCCACCTTCCTACCCCAAAATCTTCCATCTCAACCCTCCATTTCTCATCTTAACCGTTGAAGATTGAAGCTATGGTGCCAAGGAGCCTCTAGGAGCGAGAAGATCGGACGGTGGGTGCATCTATAGGATAGTTTTCCTTGTTTTTTTTGGTGGACCAAGTGAGGCCCACCGATCAATGGTGTGGATCTCACTTGGGACCCTAATATGTGGCCGATGGACCACTTGGATCTTCACGATCGTTCCATGATGGGGCCAATCTCCATGGACCCCATCATGATGTTTATTTTCACTTAGAAAGGTCATCTAGACCGTCCATATCGGTGGAGAATGGATCTCCACCGTTGATTTACATTTCTAATGGTCCCATGTGCAAGGGATCCATTTATTGTATGTTTCATTGCAAGGGAGGGCCCATAATGACGGGGACCCTCCATCACAAGCCGTGTCCCACTCTCCATGTCTCTCTCTCCCTTTCATTGCTTTTATTTTATTTCATTTTATTTTATTTATTATTATTATTTCTTTTGCTATAGAATTGTGGCACACTTGAATGGACCCCACCTTGATGGAAGTATTTTTATTCAAGTGGGGCCCACCTTAAATATTGAAATGCCCCATGCATAAGTGGTGGCCCACCTAATCAGGGCCCCACCATAATCGGTTCTCCAAAATGCCAACCGTCCAGCGTCTGGGGGACGCTGGACGTCCTTATATGAAAAAGGAAGTAAAAGAAAGAAGGAAAGGGAAATTTTGGTGGGCCGGCTCATGCAGGCCCCACCTTGATGTATTTGTTCCATCCACGCCGTCTATTCCGTTTTTCAGGACAATTTAGGCGTTGAACCAAAGGATGAGATCAATCTGATGATCAGGCGGGCCATACCATAGAAAATGGTATTTCTAACCTTTCAAAGGCTTTTAAGGCCCATTTTATTGTTTCTACATGCCAAATTAAACCCAAACATTTTACTTGTATGGCTGTTGTGGGCCCTAAAATCTTTTGAACGGGTTGGATTTTCGATCAGTGGGTCCCACCTGTGAGATTTCACAGTTTTAAAAAAAAAAAAAAAAAAAAAAAAAAAAAAAAAAATGCAGTGCAGCAACGCTGCCAGCGCATGGGCGGGCGGACGAAGTGGACCCACGGCCACCAGCCGTGGGCCCCACCTTGATGTTTATATGCCATCAGAACCGTTCATAGGGTGGGTCCCACCCTCAGGTGGGCCCCCTCTAAATTTCAGCGAATTCCAAAACTCAGGTGGGCCGCACCACAGGAAACAGTGAATTGAATATCTACCATTGAAATTCTTCCTGGGGCCCACAGAAGTTTCGAATCAAGCTGAAATTTTTGTTGTCCGTTCATACAGGTCTGCATTACCTTATGAACGGGTTGGATTTCAAATAAACATCACAGTGGGCCCTACGTGGGACCCACCTTTGTAAAGGCAAGGGCCACGTGCCCCCTCTCTCCACATCTCTCTCTCCCTCTCTACCTCTCTCTGTCTCTCTCTCTGTGTAGCGATATTGGACCGTGGGCCCCATCTCAGGTATGTGTTCCGGGCCATGCCGTTCATCTGTTTTGATGGTGGGGTCCACTGTCAGCCGACGCCAGCGAGTTCTGCGGGACCCACCATTTCATATATTCTATTATATATTATACATTATATATTTTATGTCATATATATTCATGTATGCTATATAGTAAATGTATATTTTATAATATGAAAATTGTAGTGGGCCCTAGACCATGTGCCCCTATAAATAGTTTGGATGGGAATAAATGTTTTGTAAGGCCCATGAGTCAGGACCCATTGAATTCAAAAAAAAAGGGGTATGGGCTAGGCCCATTTGATTTATAAAATGCTTATGGGCTGGGCCCATTCGATTCATTTAAGGCCTAAAGATTAGGCCCATTTGATGTGCTGCAAGTCCTTGGGACTAGGCTCATTTGATGCACTTCAAGGCCCATGTAATTGGACCCCTTTTTGTTGAAATTTAAAACTCATGGAGGTAGGCCAATTGTTATATGTAAGGCCTAGGGGTTTAGGCCCACTTTGACATACGTACAAGCTCATGGATTAGGCCCATTTGAATTGTTTAAGGCCTAGGGATTTGGGCCCATTCGACTCATATAAGGCCTCTTGGTTGAGACCCATCTGATATATATATTTGGGGGCCTAATTGGTGTGACCCATTTGATACATATTAGACTCATATGACTAGGTCCAATTGATGCAATCCAAGGCCCACGGGATTCGACCCATTGCAATGCACATAAGACCCATTGGTATGGCCCATTTATGTGGCCCATCTGATGAATAAAAGCCCATAGGATATGGCTCATTTGATATATATATGTAAGATCCAATGAGGACAACCTACGGTCCATTGCAATGTGTAAGTCCATTATAGACTAAGTACGATGTTCACAACGATTGTGCCTTGGGAACAATGTTGGTTTGACGTCCACATTGCGAGCGTAATGCTGGTTGGATGTCCACATTATGACTCTCCTTAGGGCCCATCACCAGGCCGTACTTATCGTGTACAGACCGTCCCGGCCCATCTGCATCGTAAGATAATTCATTTTTTTATAACATGTTTAGTATAGTTTCATGACCCATGATCATACGCATCATATGTATGCTTGATATGAGGATTGACTGATCATAGCATTTGCCTTCGGGCAGGTTGTTTATGGGCTTCTGGTTAGGCGGTGTTGCCCTACATGAGCGCACGGTATGCGCAGGATTGGTTGCATGACTGGAGAGCGTGACTCATGCATTCCGCATTTGTGTGATATGGTCATTGTACGCCCTAGCGACATCAGGGCCGTAGCCTCCACAGACTCATCGTGGTTGGCAGGATTGGATACCGGAAATCTTGACTTACATGGGGTACTATAGATATCCCTGGGTGAAAGTCCCTAAACCCTTATGGTACCAAGAGGTTGCTCCAACGTCTAGACCGAGTGGGTAGATGAGCGTTGAGTGCCGATTACCAAACGGTTACGCTCTCCACTGTGTCGTGGTCGGTTGGAAGGGGGTGCGGCCTTACCCGCCCGAGTGTAGGGGGCAATGCTAGGCTGAGTTTGACCAGCTCGAGGAATGGGTCCGCTATCGACGAGTCGCGCCCGATATTGGCAGACGGGTAGTGAGGTCTCTTCCACTTACCTTATTGCGCGCGATGTGGCGGCAATCTGGCTTAGAGTGTACTAGACCCCGGTGATATTCCATACTTTGAGCTGTACTGATATGTGGACATTGATGAGGATCTGTATGCTTGAGTTGCATTGCACATTGCATGGCCTTGGGATGGCCGATACCATTCATGTCTTGCATTACAGAGCCTTGGTACGGCTCATGACGTTTTGGTTCCATCTGCATATTTCGCATTACTCTGACATTGCATTCATATTACTACCTTGCGCACACACTTTCACCACCCTCTAAGCTTTCTGTAAGCTTATGCACGACCGTTGCGTGCAGGTGACGTTGGACCGCAGCAGCGTTGAGGCAGGAGCGCGTTGCTGATCATTTTGGAGTTTTCTGTTATTTACCATTGTATTTCCCTTTATGCTCATTGTACTTGTAAAATTTTTGATCATAGTGGAAATGTAATGGAGTGCTTGGTTGTTGTTTGTGGGTTATGCCTTTGGTTATGCTTATTACGAAACAAACTGGTATTTAAAATCCTCCTCGTAGCATCCCAGGATCGGAACCTGGCGAATGGGAGCTAGGAGCCGAGAATGGGGTTCTACGGAGGCTGTCGGCGCCGGATTCGGCGATCGGGAATTTTGTGAGCCCGGTTTCCGAGTTTGGGGCGTGACAGAAGTTGGTATCAGAGCATAACTTGGGAATAACCGAGAACAACATTACATGTTTGCTATGAGTGAAGAATGGCTAAGTTCTGAAGTTCGGATAGCTTCACGACCTTCCGAATCAAACCATTAACATGCGTACATTCGGGAGTTTTGGAAGATGATAGGCGCTTTCGCTCTTTCCTGTAGGGTATGGCGCCTGTTACTCGATCGACTCCCGCACCACCACCTGAGGATTCTACCTCACCATCGGAGACTCCAGCTCTACCACCTGCGTCCCCCATTCCACCCTCAGAGATTCCTGCTTCTTCCCATGAGGATGACATTCCTCCACCTGAGACTGATGAGGAGCCGACTGTGACTGTGAGTGCCTCTCAGTTACAGCAGATGTTGCAGGCTGTGACAGCTACACTACAGGGACAGGGCAGACGCCCGACTGTTTCACCAGCTCAGGCAGAGCAGGAGC
The DNA here is from genome assembly GCA_037074715.1 of Magnolia kwangsiensis. Lineage (NCBI taxonomy): Eukaryota > Viridiplantae > Streptophyta > Magnoliopsida > Magnoliales > Magnoliaceae > Magnolia > Magnolia kwangsiensis. The sequence goes on from CM073579.1 coordinate 60,878,522, forward strand.
GCGCGAGCGCTGTACTTTGTGAGTTTCGACGGCATGATCCCCCTCGTTTCCAGGGTGAGCCGGATCCGACTGCAGCCGAGAGATGGCGCTCCGATGTGGAGAAGATATTCGATACCATGTTGTGCACGACCGAGCAGCGCGTCCGGTTAGCAGTATTTCTCTTCCACGGTGAGGCCGAGCATTGGTGGACCTCTGTCGCCCGTGTCGCTGGACCTGATTATGTCTGGACATGGGAGGACTTTGTGGACCGATTTGAGGAGCAGTACTTCCCTGACCACATCCGTCGTCAGCGAGCCTTAGAGTTCGAGACTCTGGTGCAGGAAGATATGACCGTGGCACAGTACGCGGCCCGTTTCATGGCACTGTCGAGATTCGCACCATATATGGTTGATGATGAGGGGCGGAAGGCCCGCCGTTTCGAGCACGGCTTACGTTACGGCCTTCGAGGTCGTGTCATTGGGCATGAGCTTCCTACCTTCCAGGCAGTGGTGCGGAAGGCTCAGATATACGAGACTGAGTGGGCCGGTTCTCAGTCTGATCGTGGTCAGAGGGGAGACCGGAAGAGGCAGGCTTCTTCCAGTCATTCCCAGCAGGGTCGACCACAGCAGCAGAGGCGTACTGGTCGCCCAGCTTTCCATGCACCATCAGCACCAGCAGCACCTCCACCACCACCTCAGAGGCAGTTCACCGGCACTTGCTTCAGGTGCGGTGCGACGGGACACCGTTCATGGGAGTGTCCCAGTCCCCAGCAGCAGCAGAGAGGTCCACAGCAGCAGAGACCTCCACCACAGCAGCAGAGACCCCCACAGCAGCAGCGACAGCAGCAGCGACAACAGCCTCTACCCCCGAGGCCACCTCAGCAGCAGCATCAGCATCAGCACCAGCCTCAGAGGCCACATCAGCAGAGGCAGCAGTTTCGACCACCTCAGCGACCTCAGCAGCAGCAGCAGCACGTTCAGAGGGGACAGACACCTCCCCAGCCAGCTCAGGCTAGGTTTTATGCGGCTCAGCAGGATCCGCAGTCATCTGGGGGAGTCGTTGAGGGTATACTGCCAGTTTCTGCATGCATTGCACGTGTATTGTTTGATTCTGGTGCATCGCATTCCTTTGTGCCGAGAGCTTTTGTCGATCGGCTGGCTTACCGTTGGAGTCTGCTGGTGAGAGCCTGTCAGTATCTACTCCCTTGGGGAGGACTGCAGCGTTAGGACGATTTTGCTCGTCATGCCCCGTTCTAGTTGGGGATACCTTCCTGCCTGCTGATTTGTTTGTTTTGCCGATGTCCGAGTTCGACGTTATCTTGGGCATGGATTGGCTCGCTGAGTATTATGCCATTTTGGACTGCGCCGCGAGGACCGTCACGTTCTGTATACCCGGCGTGCCACAGTTTCAGTTCGTTGCAGAGGCCAGAGGAGAGCAGTTGTCTTGTTTGATGTCGTGCGCCATAGAGGAGCATGTCGCCGTTGGCATCGACCATTTGCCGATAGTTTGTGATTTTCCCGATGTGTTCCAGGAGATTCCGGGATTACCGCCTAGTCGACTCACCGAGTTTCGGATCGATCTCGTGCCTGGTACCGCGCCTATTTCAAAGGCCCCGTATCGTATGGCACCGTTGGAGTTACGGGAACTGCAGAAGCAGTTGGACGAGTTGCGTGAGTTGGGCTTTATCCGTCCGAGCAGTTCTCCGTGGGGAGCACCGGTACTCTTCGTGAAGAAGAAGGATGGCTCGTTGAGGCTCTGCGTTGACTATCGCGAGCTCAACAAAGTCACGATCAAGAACAAGTACCCGCTCCCTAGGATTGATGACTTGTTTGACCAGCTGCAGGGTGCACAGTTCTTTTCGAAGATTGACCTGCGTTCCGGTTATCATCAGATTCGGGTCCGAGATGAGGACATTCCGAAGACAGCATTCAGGACGCGTTACGGTCATTTTGAGTTTCAGGTCATGTCCTTCGGACTGACCAATGCACCCGCGGTCTTCATGCAGCTGATGAACGAGGTTTTCCGCCCATATCTAGATCAGTTTGTTGTAGTCTTCATCGACGACATTCTGATCTACTCGAGGACCCGTGAGGAGCATGAGCAGCACTTGGAGATCACTTTACAGACCCTCCGTGCACACCAGCTGTATGCGAAGCTGGAGAAGTGCGAGTTCTGGCAGGAGGAGGTGAAGTTCCTCGGTCACGTGGTGACGAGGGAGGGTGTCGCAGTGGACCCCTCGAAGGTCGAGGCAGTGCGTCAGTGGGGCCAGCCCACGACTGCGACAGAGATCCGTAGTTTCCTTGGTTTGGCGGGCTACTACCGGCGTTTCATCGAGGGTTTTTCTCGTATTGCAGCCCCGCTGACCAGGTTGACTCGGAAGGGGGCAGAGTTTATTTGGAGTGACGCCTGCGAGCGAGCATTTACGGAATTGAAGGACCGTCTGACGTCCGCTCCTGTCCTCACTCTTCCCTCTGGGAGTGATGACTTTATTGTATTCACCGATGCTCGCATATCGGTTTGGGTGCTGTCCTGATGCAGCACGGGAGACTAGTGGCCTTTGCGTCTCGTCAGCTCAAAGTCCATGAGCTGAACTACCCTACACATGATCTGGAGCTGGCTGCAGTTGTCTTCGCACTGAAGGTGTGGAGGCACTACCTTTACGGGATTAGGTTCGAGCTCTTCTCTGATCACAAGAGCTTGAAGTACCTCTTCTCGCAGTCTGAGTTGAATATGAGACAGAGGCGCTGGATGGAGCTCCTGAAGGACTATGATTTCGACCTTCAGTACCACCCGGGCAAGGCGAACGTGGTGGCAGATGCCCTCAGCCGTCAGCCACGAGGCCTAGTGGCACATATGATGATTCAGGAGTGGCGGATGCTTGAGGATATTGCTGCATATGACTTTGAGTTCGGTCTGCAGTCTTCCATTGTACAGTTATCGAGCTTGTCGATTCAACCCTCTCTTGTCGCTAGGGTGATCGAGGCTCAGCAGGCTGATGAGTCGTTGCAGGGTTATGTGGCTGAGGCAGCATCTGAGGGTCAGGTTGATTGGCAGATCGGTACAGACGGTGGACTTCGGTTCAGAGGCCGATTATGTGTCTCGGATATTCCAAAGTTACGCAGAGATCTTATGACCGAGGCACATCGATCGCGGTTTTCTATCCACCCGGGCTCGACGAAGATGTATCGTGACATGAGGCGACAGTATTTTTGGGCGGGGATGAAGCGCCAGATCGCCAGTTTTGTGGCCGAGTGTGACACGTGCCAGCGTGTCAAGGCCGATCATCAGAGACCTCCTGGTCTTTTGCAGCCGTTGAGCGTCCCGATGTGGAAGTGGGAGCACGTGTCGACTGATTTCATTATGGGTTTGCCGAGGACTCAGCGCGGTCATGACTCCATTTGGGTTGTTGTGGATCGTCTGACGAAGTCGGCACATTTCCTTGCGATGCGTGCGACTTGGTCTATGGACCGGCTTGCGAGACTGTTTATCGAGGAGATTGTGAGACTGCATGGCGTTCCAGCCTCGATCGTTTCAGACCGAGACTCGAGGTTCACGTCTCAGTTTTGGGGGAGCTTCCAGCGTGCGATGGGGACTGATTTGCAGCTCAGCACCGCGTACCATCCGCAGACCGATGGCCAGACCGAGAGGGTCAATCAGATACTTGAGGATATGCTTCGGGCCTGCGCGATTGACTTCGGGGGTAGCTGGGATGAGCATCTGCGATTGGCTGAGTTTGCGTACAATAACAGCTATCAGGCGACCATCGGCATGGCTCCTTTTGAGGCACTATATGGCAGACCATGCAGATCACCGAGTTGTTGGACCGAGGTTGGAGAGCGTCGTCTCCTAGGTCCCGAGCTTGTGCAGGAGACTTCAGAGGCTATTGACATCATCAGGCAGAGGATGCGCACAGCTCAGAGCCGACAGAAGAGTTCTGCTGATCGTCGGCGTCGTCCCTTAGAGTTTGATGTAGGGGACCATGTGTATCTCAAGGTCTCGCCTATGAAGGGCGTAGTTCGATTTGGAGCGAAGGGCAAGCTTGCCCCGAGATTCATAGGACCTTTTGAGATCACTGGGCGCGTTGGCGCCGTGGCCTATCGGCTTGCCTTACCATCACAGTTGTCTGGCGTCCACAACGTTTTTCACGTCTCCATGTTGAGGAAGTGTGGGTCAGACATAGTTTCCGTTATTGATTGGCAGCCGTTGGAGGTTCGTGAGGACACTTCTTACATTGAGCAGCCAGTTCGTATCCTTGATCGGAAGGAGCAGGTCCTCAGAACCAAGGTCATTCCGTTGGTGAAGGTGCAGTGGGGTCACCATTCTGTTGAGGAGGCTTCTTGGGAGCGTGAGGCTGAGATTCGAGAGCGATATCCTCATCTCTTTGATGGTTGATGATCATGTATTGTATTTTGTACGTTGCCCCTGATTCTATATGATGACGTTATATTTCTTATTCCTCGCGAGTTATGCTTAGTTGCGACGCTTGTGTAAATTTCGAGGACGAAATTCTTATAAGGAGGGGAGAGCTGTAAGACCCGTATCTTGGTCCGTACCTTTCCGTACACTTCCGCGGTCGTACCGGTCGAATTCCGGCAACTTTCGACCCTTAACCGATATCGACGCGCGACCTGGATTCTTGTACCGACAACCCGAGTCGACTCAACCCGAGACCAATACCATAGCGACCGCACCGTCGCCGCGGTTCCGATACCGCGACTCGCGCACCGAGGCGATACCCGGATCAAGAGATATGGGCTAACGTTCGGTGCGAGAAAATGCCGCGCGTTGCGAAAACCAAGGAAATCTCAACGATGTGTCACATCAATCACATCAATCCCATCATCACTCACCCATCCATCCATCACTCTCTCTCTCTCCCTTTACATCACTCTCTCTCTTTCTCTCTTTCTCATTTCAAAATTTCCAAGCAACAACAATTCCAAAGGGCTCCCACGTATGGAAATTTCCCAAGTCCCTCTAAGCTTCAAGTGGCCCACCTTCCTACCCCAAAATCTTCCATCTCAACCCTCCATTTCTCATCTTAACCGTTGAAGATTGAAGCTATGGTGCCAAGGAGCCTCTAGGAGCGAGAAGATCGGACGGTGGGTGCATCTATAGGATAGTTTTCCTTGTTTTTTTTGGTGGACCAAGTGAGGCCCACCGATCAATGGTGTGGATCTCACTTGGGACCCTAATATGTGGCCGATGGACCACTTGGATCTTCACGATCGTTCCATGATGGGGCCAATCTCCATGGACCCCATCATGATGTTTATTTTCACTTAGAAAGGTCATCTAGACCGTCCATATCGGTGGAGAATGGATCTCCACCGTTGATTTACATTTCTAATGGTCCCATGTGCAAGGGATCCATTTATTGTATGTTTCATTGCAAGGGAGGGCCCATAATGACGGGGACCCTCCATCACAAGCCGTGTCCCACTCTCCATGTCTCTCTCTCCCTTTCATTGCTTTTATTTTATTTCATTTTATTTTATTTATTATTATTATTTCTTTTGCTATAGAATTGTGGCACACTTGAATGGACCCCACCTTGATGGAAGTATTTTTATTCAAGTGGGGCCCACCTTAAATATTGAAATGCCCCATGCATAAGTGGTGGCCCACCTAATCAGGGCCCCACCATAATCGGTTCTCCAAAATGCCAACCGTCCAGCGTCTGGGGGACGCTGGACGTCCTTATATGAAAAAGGAAGTAAAAGAAAGAAGGAAAGGGAAATTTTGGTGGGCCGGCTCATGCAGGCCCCACCTTGATGTATTTGTTCCATCCACGCCGTCTATTCCGTTTTTCAGGACAATTTAGGCGTTGAACCAAAGGATGAGATCAATCTGATGATCAGGCGGGCCATACCATAGAAAATGGTATTTCTAACCTTTCAAAGGCTTTTAAGGCCCATTTTATTGTTTCTACATGCCAAATTAAACCCAAACATTTTACTTGTATGGCTGTTGTGGGCCCTAAAATCTTTTGAACGGGTTGGATTTTCGATCAGTGGGTCCCACCTGTGAGATTTCACAGTTTTAAAAAAAAAAAAAAAAAAAAAAAAAAAAAAAAAAAAAAAAAAAATGCAGTGCAGCAACGCTGACAGCGCTGCCAGCGCATGGGCGGGCGGACGAAGTGGACCCACGGCCACCAGCCGTGGGCCCCACCTTGATGTTTATATGCCATCAGAACCGTTCATAGGGTGGGTCCCACCCTCAGGTGGGCCCCCTCTAAATTTCAGCGAATTCCAAAACTCAGGTGGGCCGCACCACAGGAAACAGTGAATTGAATATCTACCATTGAAATTCTTCCTGGGGCCCACAGAAGTTTCGAATCAAGCTGAAATTTTTGTTGTCCGTTCATACAGGTCTGCATTACCTTATGAACGGGTTGGATTTCAAATAAACATCACAGTGGGCCCTACGTGGGACCCACCTTTGTAAAGGCAAGGGCCACGTGCCCCCTCTCTCCACATCTCTCTCTCCCTCTCTACCTCTCTCTGTCTCTCTCTCTGTGTAGCGATATTGGACCGTGGGCCCCATCTCAGGTATGTGTTCCGGGCCATGCCGTTCATCTGTTTTGATGGTGGGGTCCACTGTCAGCCGACGCCAGCGAGTTCTGCGGGACCCACCATTTCATATATTCTATTATATATTATACATTATATATTTTATGTCATATATATTCATGTATGCTATATAGTAAATGTATATTTTATAATATGAAAATTGTAGTGGGCCCTAGACCATGTGCCCCTATAAATAGTTTGGATGGGAATAAATGTTTTGTAAGGCCCATGAGTCAGGACCCATTGAATTCAAAAAAAAAGGGGTATGGGCTAGGCCCATTTGATTTATAAAATGCTTATGGGCTGGGCCCATTCGATTCATTTAAGGCCTAAAGATTAGGCCCATTTGATGTGCTGCAAGTCCTTGGGACTAGGCTCATTTGATGCACTTCAAGGCCCATGTAATTGGACCCCTTTTTGTTGAAATTTAAAACTCATGGAGGTAGGCCAATTGTTATATGTAAGGCCTAGGGGTTTAGGCCCACTTTGACATACGTACAAGCTCATGGATTAGGCCCATTTGAATTGTTTAAGGCCTAGGGATTTGGGCCCATTCGACTCATATAAGGCCTCTTGGTTGAGACCCATCTGATATATATATTTGGGGGCCTAATTGGTGTGACCCATTTGATACATATTAGACTCATATGACTAGGTCCAATTGATGCAATCCAAGGCCCACGGGATTCGACCCATTGCAATGCACATAAGACCCATTGGTATGGCCCATTTATGTGGCCCATCTGATGAATAAAAGCCCATAGGATATGGCTCATTTGATATATATATGTAAGATCCAATGAGGACAACCTACGGTCCATTGCAATGTGTAAGTCCATTATAGACTAAGTACGATGTTCACAACGATCGTGCCTTGGGAACAATGTTGGTTTGACGTCCACATTGCGAGCGTAATGCTGGTTGGATGTCCACATTATGACTCTCCTTAGGGCCCATCACCAGGCCGTACTTATCGTGTACAGACCGTCCCGGCCCATCTGCATCGTAAGATAATTCATTTTTTTATAACATGTTTAGTATAGTTTCATGACCCATGATCATACGCATCATATGTATGCTTGATATGAGGATTGACTGATCATAGCATTTGCCTTCGGGCAGGTTGTTTATGGGCTTCTGGTTAGGCGGTGTTGCCCTACATGAGCGCACGGTATGCGCAGGATTGGTTGCATGACTGGAGAGCGTGATTCATGCATTCCGCATTTGTGTGATATGGTCGTTGTACGCCCTAGCGACATCAGGGCCGTAGCCTCCACAGACGCATCGTGGTTGGCAGGATTGGATACCGAAAATCTTGACTTACATGGGGTACTATAGATATCCCTGGGTGAAAGTCCCTAAACCCTTATGGTACCAAGAGGTTGCTCCAACGTCTAGACCGAGTGGGTAGATGAGCGTTGAGTGCCGATTACCAGACGGTTACGCTCTCCACTGTGTCGTGGTCGGTTGGAAGGGGGTGCGGCCTTACCCGCCCGAGTGTAGGGGGCAATGCTAGGCTGAGTTTGACCAGCTCGAGGAATGGGTCCGCTATCGACGAGTCGCGCCCGATATTGGCAGACGGGTAGTGAGGTCTCTTCCACTTACCTTATTGCGCGCGATGTGGCGGCAATCTGGCTTAGAGTGTACTAGACCCCGGTGATATTCCATACTTTGAGCTGTACTGATATGTGGACATTGATGAGGATCTGTATGCTTGAGTTGCATTGCACATTGCATGGCCTTGGGATGGCCGATACCATTCATGTCTTGCATTGCAGAGCCTTGGTACGGCTCATGACGTTTTGGTTCCATCTGCATATTTCGCATTACTCTGACATTGCATTCATATTACTACCTTGCGCACACACTTTCACCACCCTCTAAGCTTTCTGTAAGCTTATGCACGACCGTTGCGTGCAGGTGACGTTGGACCGCAGCAGCGTTGAGGCAGGAGCGCGTTGCTGATCATTTTGGAGTTTTCTGTTATTTACCATTGTATTTCCCTTTATGCTCATTGTACTTGTAAAATTTTTGATCATAGTGGAAATGTAATGGAGTGCTTGGTTGTTGTTTGTGGGTTATGCCTTTGGTTATGCTTATTACGAAACAAACTGGTATTTAAAATCCTCCTCGTAGCATCCCAGGATCGGAACCTGGCGAATGGGAGCTAGGAGCCGAGAATGGGGTTCTACGGAGGCTGTCGGCGCCGGATTCGGCGATCGGGAATTTTGTGAGCCCGGTTTCCGAGTTTGGGGCGTGACAGCAGATGATGGCTATGATGCAGCAGCTTCTGACCACCATAGTGGGGACATTAGCCCAGGGTGGGGGTGCGGCTACATCTACTCTACCTGTACCACCTGCGCATCCAGCTGAGGATGCCTATACATACGCCCAAGATGAGGGCATGGCTCATCCTGCGCCGCCTGCTTTTCCTGCGGGAAATCCTGCCGACACACGGGGCCTATTGGAGCGATTTCAGCGCTTGCAGCCTCCTACTTTCACGGGTTCTCACAGACCCGAGGAGGCTGAGTACTGGCTCGACCGGGTGTCGAAGATCTTGCGGATGTTGCATTGCACCGAGGCCGAGCAGGTAGAGCTGGCTACCTTCCTGTTTGAGAGAGAAGCCAGCATGTGGTGGGATAGCATACTGCGGACCGTTGCCGCAGACTTTGTATGGACGTGGGCAGCATTTGAGTTCCGCTTCCATGAGAAGTATTATCCCCAGACTTACCGGCACGACAGGGAGAATGAGTTTCTCCGTCTCAAACAGGCAGCGATGACAGTTACAGAGTATGAGCATCGGTTCACGGAGTTGGGCAGGTACGTCCCGACGATCCTAGCTGATGAGCAGATGCGCATACGGCGCTTTTTGGAGGGTTTGCGACCGGATATTCGGTCGAAGATGTGTTGTGTTAGCATTCCCTCCTATGGGGAGTTGATTCACATGTCCATGCGGGCAGAGCAGGACGTGGATTGACTTGCGCGATCTCGTGGCCCGGCTGCTTCTAGGCCACGACCAGAGTTGCCAGACAGGCCCTTCGCGGACAAGAGGCCTCGCATTGATCCTCCTACTAGGACTACGGCGCCTGTACCACCGTTTCGACGCCCTGATTTAACATGTACATATTGTGGGAGGATAGGCCCCTTGGCGTAGAGCTGCTTTTCGAGGATGCGGGACAGTGGGTTCTCGCCGCAGCAGAAGATTGACCGTGTACGTCCACAGGCGATATCAGCACCGCCTATACGGTCAGCTCCTGCGCATCCTTCTTTCAGACCTCCGGTATCGCAGATTAGACAGCCTCCACGGCCCTTGACACAGCGACCGAACCGGGCACAGCAGGCTCGGGTTCATGCATTAACAGCTGAGGCAGCTGCGACACTGACTTTCCAGCATTCAGCCTTCGAGGTCACGGCCCATATTGGAGGTACTCCCGTTCTTGTCATGGTGGACACTAATTCCACGATTTCTTTGATATCGCGTGCCGTAGTCAGGCGTCTTGGGTTACAGACTATCACTATGGATAGCGTGCGAGTCTTTGCAGCTCATGGGAATTATTCGGATGTCACCCAGATGTGTGAGGGTTGTTTAGTTGATGTGGGAGGCAGGACGATGACTCTTGATCTTGTCGTCGATCCCTCGCTCGTTTATCTTGACGTCATTCTTGGCATGGACTGATTGACTGCAGCGAGAGCCGAGATTGACTGCGAGGCTCGTATGGTGACGGTGTACGAGCCTGAGGGCACGCCTTTCATGTTTTCAGTGCGGGTAAATCTTCCTTTCTGCATACTTAGCTACGCCACTCTATTACGCGACGCTGGTGCCTAGGTACTTGAGCATACACCAGTTGTTTCCGAGTTCGGGGATCTGTTCAGGAAGATCCCTGGTTTGCCGCCCCGACGTGAGATCGATTTCACTATCGATCTGGTTCCTGGTTCTACACCCGTCTCACTGCCGACGTATCGCATGGCACCATGTGAGATGGAGGAGTTGAGGACGCAGATTGATGGTCTGCTAGAGCTTGGCCTTATACGGCCTAGCGTGTCTCCTTGGGGAGCACCGGTCTTGTTCGTGAGGAAGAAGGATGGTTCGATGCGATTGTGTATTGATTATCACAGGCTGAACCAGCTCACGGTGAAGAACAAGTACCCTTTGCCCAGGATCGATGACTTGTTTGATCAGTTGAGAGGAGCGCAGTACTTCTCGAAGATTGATCTTCAGTCAGGTTATCATCAGCTGCACGTCAGGGATGAGGACGTGCAGAAGACAGCATTCAGGACCAGTTTTGGCCACTACGAGTTCCTCGTGATGTCGTTCGGTCTCACGAACGCACCGGCCGTGTTCATGGATCTGATGAACCGGGTATTTCGGCCTTTCCTCTATCGATTCGTCGTTGTCTTCATTGATGACATTTTGGTGTACTCTAGGAGTCAAGAGGATCATGAGGAGCACTTGCGTTTGGTCCTTGATACGCTCAGACGGCATCAGTTGTTCGCACAGTACAAGAAGTGCGACTTCTGGAAGCAGGAGGTGAAGTTTCTAGGACACGTGGTGTCCAAGGATGGCATGGCAGTTGACCTGTCTAAGGTTGCTGCGGTGCAGGACTGGGAGCAGCCTGGTTCTGTCACTGAGGTGAGGAGCTTCTTGGGTCTCGCTGGCTACTATCGACGCTTCATTCAGGACTTCTCGAAGATCGCGAGACCCTTATCTCAGTTGACACGGAAGGACGTGAAGTTCGCCTGGAATGATAAGGCGGAGTCAGCTTTTCAGGAGCTGAAGGACAGACTTACGTCCACCCCTATGCTAGTATTGCCAGAGCAAGGGATTAGATACACTATATACACTGACGCGTCTAGCGTTGGTTTGGGTTGTGTCCTTATGCAGAGGGACAGGGTAATTTCGTATGCCTCGAGACAATTAAGGAAGCACGAGGAGAATTACCCTACACACGACCTAGAGTTGGCAGCCGTTATATTCGCACTGAGACTCTGGAGACATTACCTCTATGGAGAGGAGTTCGAGCTCTTTTGTGACCACAAGAGCCTCAAGTACATATTTACGCAGCGAGACTTGAATATGAGGCAGCGGAGATGGATGGAGACGTTGAAGGACTTCAAGTTTGAAGTCTCTTACCATCCTGGGAAGGCGAACCTTGTGGCTGATGCGTTGAGCCGTAAGAAGGCGATAGAGTTTGCGGCTCCACTGATGGTTGCCGAGTGGGATATGGTTGAGTTTTTGCGAGACTTTGAGCAGAAACTCACCGTAGAGGAGCCGTTTGAGTTCATCGCACATGTACAGGTGCGATCTCAGATCGATGACCGAGTCATCGAGGCGCAGAGGGACGATGCGCATCTTACTGAGCTTCGAGAGCAGGCCAGTGATGATGCTGACGCCGACTGGCGAGTTGGTATGGATGGGGGCTTACGTTACCGTGGCCGCCTATACGTCCCAGATGTCCCTGACTTGAGACGAGAGATTCTCGAGGCTGCGCATTCTACTAGACTCGCGATGCATCCAGGCAGTACAAAGATGTATCGTGACGTGAAGAGGACGTATTGGTGGGAAGGTATGAAGACCCACATAGCTGAGTTCGTGTCCCGTTGTCTCACTTGTCAGCAGGTGAAGGCAGAGCATCGCCGACCACCTGGACTTTTGCAGCCTATGCCGATTGCAGAGTGGAAGTGGGATTTCATTTCCATGGACTTCATTTCTGGGTTGCCGAAGACGAGGAAGAGACATGATTCCATTTGGGTGATCGTCGACCGATTGACGAAGTCGGCGCACTTCCTACCGATCAGAGTTACGAACTCTGCAGACGAGCTGGCTAGATTGTACATCCGAGAGATTGTGCGTCTGCATGGAGTTCCATTGGAGATCGTGTCGGACAGAGACACGCGGTTCACTTCTATTTTCTGGACTCGCATTCAGGAGGTTATGGGTGTGAAGTTGAAGTTCAGTACTGCCTTCCACCCACAGACGGACGGACAGACGGAGCGAGTGAACCAGATCCTGGAGGACATGTTGCGAGCTTGCGCATTGGACTTCAAGGACAGTTGGGATGACTGTCTTGCATATGCAGAGTTTGTGTACAATAATAGCTTCCAGGCGAGTATCGGTATGGCACCTTATGAGGCGCTGTATGGGCGACCTTGTCGCGCACTGCATTGCTGGTTAGAGGTCGGTGAGCGTAGCTTGATTGGCCCAGAGTTGGTGCAGGCGACGTCAGAGAAGATTGATATTATTCGACGTCGGCTTCTTACAGCGCAGAGCAGACAGAAGATCTACGCCGATACGAGACGACGGCCACTAGAGTTCACAGTCGGGGATCACGTGTTTTTGCGAGTTTCCCCTATGAAGGGAGTCCTTCGGTTCGGGAAGAAGGGGAAGCTGGCACCGCGATTCATTGGTCCGTTCCAGATCCTCGATCGTGTGGGAGCAGTGGCTTACCGATTGGCTTTACCCACGCCCCTCGCGAGCGTCCACAATGTATTTCATGTTTCTATGCTGAAGAAGTACGTTGCTGATCCTTCCCATATCATCAGATGGGAGCAGGTGCAGTTAGGAGAGGATGTTACTTATATCCTGCGACCGACACGCATCCTAGACAGGAAGGAGCAGGTACTGAGTAGCAAGGTGATTCTCCTTGTGAAGGTACTATGGACGCATCATTCTGAGGAGGAGGCTACTTGGGAGACAGAAGCCGAGATCAGAAAGAACTACCCATAACTTCTCGAGGAGTACGAAAAGGTACAAATTTCGAGGACGAAATTATTTGTTAAGGGGGGTAGATTGTAACGCCCGTGAAAAATCCGTACTTGGGCTCGAGTACCAACTCGACCCGAAATCGCGTAAAATTAATTTTCATGGAAATTAAGCGTAAGTTAGCTGACGCAACGCTAGAGTAGCTGAGAAATAGTCCCTGATCACTTTAAATACGTTCTACAAGACCCAAATCGAGTAGAACAAACAACTCTACAATACTCTATAACCTCGGATCAAACTCTAAGCAGGTTTGTTCTCTGGACCACATTGAATTTTTGTATTGGATTTAGACCGCGCGTCGAAGGTCCGATACCTCCTATCTTAGACCGTTAGAACCGCCCAGCTGGACTTGACAATCATTTAGAAAATCAAGTCAAACCGATAATCACAGACTATTTCGTTGAACCCGGACTGAAGAGACCGCGAATAGGGACAGATTTGGAATTTCAAATTCAAATCTGGCACACGACTTGACGCGTCAGTATTAAGCGTTCTGACCATCAGAATTCATCCAGATTACACCCTCGGATCAGGAAAAATTTCTATTTATTATCATGAGACTTTCAGCCCTGATTTACGTGCGGTGACCGCTGAACTGAAACTGGTCCGCCACGTGCGATCTGCGAACTCTGACAGACTGAAAACTTAATACGTGCTACATCTGGTACGCATGAGCTTAAGTCCGATCGCAATCGACCAGGGGACCACCAGAAAGCAGCTTTTGGACCGAAACAGCCCCGAAATGGATAGGCACCAAGTAAACTTCGTTCCGGAGCCTGTTTTCGGCATTTTTAAGCTTATAAAAGGGGTTGAAACCCTCATTTCTCTCTCCCATCCGAAAATTGCAAACCCTAGAGAAAAGGAGAGAGAGTTTGAGAGAGAGATTGGAAGGGATTTTTCCCGCTTCCGAGCCGCCGATTGTTACTGTTTCAGCAACTCTTCCCAATCACCTGGATGGTGATTTCTCCCCTTTTTCAGGTATGAAACGACCCTAAAAGTTGCTGATTTAGGGATTACTTGGATTCGTAGCGTGTTAGCTAACGTATTTCGTAAAACAAGTTCTCCTACTGCCGTATACGAAGCGTACACGCTCCGTTCAAAATCCCGCATCCGTAAGAGACTAGGTGAGGATTTTAGATGCTTTGATTGACGATTTACAATGCTTTCAATGTCGTTTAATAGTAGATTATCGACGGCACCGCCGTTTGACATGTACAACATGCTCTCCGTTTCCTGTTTCGTAAATTAACGAAGAATACGAGATTTAGGGCATTTTAGTCATTTGTAGGAAGTGCGGTCTACATTCATATTTCGTTGACGTGATTGACATGGTTTGTTGTCGCATTAGGGAGTTAGGAATGCTTGCATAATTAGTTCGGCGAAGAGATTCGCCTAGTTGCGCACTTTGGGTCGACATACTATATGTAGACTTAAGTGTGTAGTGTATGTGTTTGTATAAATGCTTGTATTAGTATGTATTGAATTAAATGATGTTATGTAGTAGTTTGAGATTGATTTCTTAGTTAATATGCTGACCTAAATGATTTCCTACATGTTGACCTTATGCATGATTCCATTACATGCATGGAAAGTATGTCTTGAAAATTTGCTTAAGTTGAATGTTATAACATGTGTTAACATGCTCATATGATTATATTTCAATTCCAATACCTTTACATATATTGCTAATGTGATTCCATAGATGTGTGGGACTAGACTTAGTCCAGGCAGTCGGTAACCGAGCGAATTTCTGGCTGACTGGTCATAGCCACGAATGACGCGTCGATGAACGTGATTCGTGTTTAGAGTTGGCGGCAGTGGTTAGGCCACGCGAAGTGTTTTACGCACTTCATGTCGTTCGACTTGAGATGCGATCGCGCTAGTCGAGCCCGTCAAGTAACCCGACTGGCCGATGTATGTTCACCTTGTATGAGTCATAACTGCTTGAACCTAGGGTACTGAACTTACCACTGAAAATCCTGTTAACCATGGTACCTTGATCCACGAAGACTCATGAGCTGGGCATGGTGGTATGGGACACCGTGGTCGAGCTATCGGCCTACGCTGGGGCCACAAACCTCCCCGTAGTGACCAGTGAGCACCTAGACTCGTGAGCAGATTATGGTGGTATGGGACACTATATTCTAGCTGTCGGCCTACACTGATCAGGCGACGAGCCCTTTGTAGTGACCGCGAGTGTATTCTGAGTCCACGGGAGGCGACGACCCTTCCGTTGCAGTAGAGTACAGTAGGCCTGTATTGATAAGGTGATGGGGGAGGGTGCAACGAGTGCGAGCAACAGCCCTGGCAGCCCTTGCAGTGACCTACGAAATATACATCGTATGAGATTACTAGGAGTGACAACCCTAGACAGGATCGGTGTTGGGATTGATACAAGGGAAGTACCTTAGTTTCCCAATCCTGCTGTTTGAATGGACTAATAACAACTTGGAATTCATATCACCATAGCATTGCATGTGCCTGGAAGATGTGGAGCACTCTAGGGAGTGTAGCATACCGCGGTCGTAAGATGTTGCTGCATGAGGGAGATCGTCGGTGAGGGCATACATCACGTCATGTCATCTTGCATTAACAACAGTATTAGGATTGTCTGATTTACTGCTTTACTATTATCGCATGATTGAATTGTGAATATGCTAATCCTTGCTCTATGATTCCACTGAGTTGATCACTCATTCCCACATTACGGGATGGTGTTTGCAACACCCACCAGACCCTGTTGTAGATGCAGGTGAGGCCAAGATCCAGGAGGTGGAGCCAGAGATCGACGAGGACCAGGATGAGTTCTCGTATATGCAGTATCACGACGGCTTCCCGTAGGCGACCTGGATCGAGGGGACTTCAGTGGGACTATTTTGGACATTATTTTTGTGTTTATGTATATGTATATGAGACTCAGAGATGTAGTCATACTTTGGAGACAGATGAGATTTACTTTGTTTTTCCATACAGTGATATATATATTGTTTAGTCTTCCGCTTGCTTTTATCACTGGATCTAAAGTATGAATTGCAGTTTTGGTATACTTTTACTCATGTGAATGCTTTAAATCAGACAACATTGAATCATAATCATTTTTGATGCATAAGTGACGGTCTGGAACTCGGGAGTTGAGTTTATACACGACCCCTGATTTTCAGGGTGTTACAACAGGGTAGGCAACCCGCAGATGCACCCGCCCAGATTGAGTAGGAGCACACAAGCTCCCTTTTACGTGACTTCAGGCGGCTTAATTCCCCATGTTTCTAAGGAGAGCACAACCCGTCAACAGCGAAGAGATGAATGTCATGCCCCAAACTGGAAAATCGGGCTCACAAAATTCCTAATCACCAAATCCGGCACCAACAGCCTCCGTAGCACCCCGTTCTTGGCTCCTGGCACCCATATGCCAGATTCCGATCCTGGGATCTTACAAGGAGGATTTTCAATATGAATTTTTTTGTAAAGGACCATAACCACAAGTGTACCCAAATCATAAGAGCAACATCATCATCACATATCCACTAATAAAATATTTCAAGTACAATGTTGAAAGGGAAATACATATATGAAATAAGAACTCTAAAGTTCTAGCATACGCTCCTGCCTCAATCCTACTGCGATCTAACATCACCTGCACACAACGGTCATGCATAAGCTTACAAGAAGCTTAGAGAGTAGTGTATGTGTGTGCAATGCATGTGCTAAGCACATAAATATCAGAGTTAGCAGAAAAGACTGGCAAGTCCATAATCATTCGAGTATGAGGATATAATCAACCAAATGTCATATGTTGAGGATACAATGTAATATGCAAATCTTGAAGAGTCCACGGATACCATCAGCTTTATCTAGGCCATGTGATGCAGAAGCATAGTAAATCAAATGTCATATGCTGAGGATGAAATGCTATATGCAATGTAAAAGAAACGACAAAGCTGGAGTGTGTAGTATGGATGATAGTACATGATATCTCAAGTTGTGGGGTTCATCACAAGGGACTTCTATCCAAACCAGTCACATACCTAAATTTGGATAGATAGACTCGATGTCATAAACTCCTGATCTCAGATTGGTCGCATACCTAATTGAAATCATGGCCATAGCGAAGGTTCACATAATGATTTAGTTGCGCACCACCAGCCCAAATGGATAGTGAATGAATGAATGAGTTAGATGTTGAGTACACAACTCATACTTAGTAAATCCACATATAACCATCACAGCGCTTTTGATGTGGGACAGGTTCCGCCCCACTATATGTACATTAGCCTACCAGCACAGTAGCTTGCCAACCACTAGTAGCTCGCCCAAGCCCTTAGGCCCCGCCAACATCAGTGCCCCCCCCACGTGTGCAATAGTGAATTAGAATTGATATCATCGACCCCCCTTTGGAATCAGAAGAGTCACATGATCGAGAATGTTATCGAGGACATCCTTGATAACATCGAATGGGATATATCGATATCATCCAAACCATGTTCTAGTGAAACCGAGAACGTTGAAGAACCTCAGGCCACTGAATCATTTCCATTGAATAATGAGGAAACTGAGAAAGAAGAAGAAGAAAAGGATAAATTGTAGGATGCCTATAACCAACTCTATATTCATAGCATCAATATCCTTAAAATACTTGGAGTAACTGAAAACAAAAATAAATTGCTGCAAAAAGATCTAGATAAAACATTGGAAATTAATACACATCTAATTAATGATCTACAACAGTACCACTCCGAGAATGATAGGCTCAAAGGAATCAATAATTTTCTCAAATATGAGTCTAAAAAACTAAGAAAATAAAATGAACTATTAAAAGATAAAAACATGCATCTTCAAAATGAAAATCATACATTTCTGTTTGATTTAGATGAATCTAGAAAGTTTGTTGAAATAAACTATAAATTTTCCCAGAGTGGTGAAAAATTGGAAAAACTGTTAGGAATGGGAAGACTTGGAAAAGACAAAAGTAGCTTAGGATATGATAAGTTTAAAACAAAATATGGAAATGCAACACTAATGACTAAAAAATCTGCTGCTTCAGGAAGTAAAATAAAAACTACTCCTGTTTTTCATTTATGTGGAGATTCTGGACATTATAAATTTGAATGCATGTCTCCTAGGAGGACCTAACTCAATTCTAGTCAAAAGCATACCGCTAAATTCAAACCAACTAGAAAAACAATACAAGATGTCAGGTGTCCACTTAGGAATATGGATAGAGGAAATACACATCCATCACCACCCAGAATGACTAGAAGAATGAAGGAGTTATTAAATCAAGTGGTTGAATTAAACAAGAAAACTAATGAATTTGTGAGGCAAGGAAACATGATTCAATTACCCAACTTGATTAAAGAAACAAAAACTACTAAAATTAGAAATCCTGTCACAAAATGGGTAGTGAAAAGAAAAGAAAAATTTCCTTATTACTGACTCAAGTCATATAACACGCAATGATGCGAAGTGGTACTTGGACAGTGGATGCTCAAGACATGTCACGGGTGACAAATCCCTTCTCTCAAACTATTCAGATCTTAATGATGGGATAGTCACCTATGGAGATGGAAGCACTACTAAGGTAATAGGACAGGGAACTATTAAGGGAATAAATATGCTCAAAAATGAGAATGCCTTTTTCATAAAAGGGTTAACGCACAATCTTCTGAGCATTTCTCAAATATGTGACAATGAGCATGTGGTTAGATTCAACAAGCAAGAATGCGAGATCCTAGACTTATCAATTAAACCCGTGATGAAGGGTTGTCACACAAGTAACCATTGCTATGTTATTAAAGGCAAAGGAAGGGCTAATCCATACACTTAGAAACATTTGAGCATGGAAAAACATGTCCAGTTCATGCATTAGATCTGGATAGTTGTTAAAAAGATGGAATTTTGATGAACTTTTACGATATATCTAAGGTCCCTCACCTCAATCTTTTTGTATGTAAACATCCTGATGTTTATAATTTTGGATTGTATAATGTTTATACAAATTTTGATGGGTAGACTGTTAAATATGAAGATATACTAAATATATGGAAGATTATAGAAATGCTGAATAAATGAAAGATATACATCTTCGATATGTCTGTTGATGAATCGTGTGAATTATCGATTAAATCGAATTAGAATCGATATCATCGATGCTCCTTTGGAATCAGAAGAGTCACATGATCGAGAATGTTATCGAGGACATCCTTGATAACATCAAATGGGGTATATCGATATCATCGAAACCATGTTAGATGATATTGAAGTTTACCGCCCAATAAAAGGTGAACGAGCGGGAAAATTTTTATTTCACTTCTAAAAGTCATTTTCTCTCTTCTGCTCATCTCTCTCGGCCATTCTACACGAAGCTTCATCTATGAGTCTCATAAGATTATCGAAATCCGGTAATACCTCTTCTATTTTCTCCTATCCTCAAGATTACATCTTGTGCTTTTTAGGTATTTCTAGATTTTCAAGAGAAGTTTTGTCTGTAAAACCCTAAATTCATCAAATCCCTCTTAGTGGGTTCCGGTCAATGGGAAAGGAAAAGGAAAAAATGTCTGGTCCTGAAGAATCTTGAAGATCCTTCAGGAAAAAGGTCCTTGCTCCAAAGGAAAGGGTGAGGGCGCCTGAACATGGGACCCCTACACACCAGCGAACAAGACAGACATCGCGTGGCAGGTCCCAACCTGAAGCACTGGCCCCTCCTCTTGCTAAGGTGAATCCGGCGCTGGCCAAATACACTGGAAGAAAGCTAGTCCATGAAAGGAAGATAGACAGGGAGTATCTAAAACCATACATTCTAGAACCCCTATTAACCGCAATTGACTGGCTGCCTCTCCTCGACTTTGGCAGCCTGTGTCACTATGCAAGAACCTATAACTTCTTTGCTCACTCTCCAGGGGTTGAACCTCCGTCTATCACTATTTTTGTTAGGGGTGATGATGTAAAAATTACCCTTGAATCCGTGGCAAACATCCTTAGCCTCACTATGTGTAACACCCCGAACTTTTCAATACCGAGTATTGAAAGTCCTCGAGTGTTACAGTAAATTTAACCTATTATGTACACGTGTACAGTACCAATCTAGCTAACTTAACCCTGCATCCATCCTCCCACTTAAACCTGATCGATTAAGAATGATCTTCATCCATAAATCAAGTCATCTAACTGTTATTCATGTGGTCTGATAAACATACCTTCCCTTGACTAAATCGGTGAATAACTCTTTATCCATAATGATTTGAATGTAAGTTCTTTTGTAAGGATTGTTTAGAAATGGGTATAGAATCACGTAGAACCATTAGATTTCATAAAACTCCTAGATCGACAATAATTATGAAAATGCCATTAACCTAAACCCCTGAATTCTATATCACAAAGTTCCCATGATCTGTTTCATATAAAATTCTATACCAAGCCTAATTATCATAAATTAACCATACACGTCAAATTTCAGTCCTTGGATCATATTAAATCAGCTACTTGACTTCTACATCAGTTCGTACACTTATCAGATCAAGATTTTGATCCGTCCATCTTGTTCACACTATATGAATATGCTTAACCCACCATTAGAATCCGAATTTGAGAGACTTTCATGTGCAAGAAATTCATTCGAATCTAACTTTATATAAGGCTTACCCCTAATCACTCAAGAAACCTATTTTATATCCATTCGTTTACGAAACTAACCGTACATCAACCCACATACATGGTCGGAGTGCATACCATCAAGTTCTCATATTTTTAACAAGTCATCTGATCACCCATCCTAGTTCGTTCCCCCAAAAGGGCCATCTGAATGTGAGAATAAACTGATCATCATGAAGATCTTAGGGTTTAGGTCCAAATTGCCCGGTAACCTATAAATCAGAGGAGCACAAATATTATTTTATAATTTTAAAATATACTAGCCATTAAATGAGAATCTTAGTCATCCTTAAGAGATTAGATCTCAAATTTGGGTGATGGAAAGAGCGCGAAAAAATAAAGATTACCTGTCAAATTTTGTCACATTTAGACGAAAGACTATTGAGTTACGGATGGCAGAAGTTTTGAAAAAGAAAAGGGATAGAATGGTAAATATGGTAACACTTACAAGAGTTACAAATTAAGTTTTAACGGTGAGAATTCTTGCTACTCGACGGGACCGTGTGGTCCACTTGATTAACTAAACTACTCTGTTTTCGACAGAGAGACCTAAATTGATGTAATAAACCGGATAGACGGAATGGATCCTTTGAAGTCATCACAAGCGGAACCCACTTGATTTTTTTTCCAGCCGTGCATGCAAGTGAAGAATTTACATTTACTGAAAATCATGCACGTAAATGAATTCCTGGTTCAACGTGAATTCATTCAATGTTGATTAAAGTGTGGTCCACCTAGGACATGAATGTGTCCCATATTTTGGCTCCTAACCTAACATCACCTTACAAAACTGATGGAAGGAATGGATTTTCTGTAAACCATAATAGTGGACCCCACCCATTTTGAACAACAACTTGAAGAAAACATTCACAAATGGAAGTGACCGTGGTTTCCACCACCATGTCCCTGCAACATGTGGACCCAATTGTCTGGTAAATTCTAGCAACTATTTTAGCCGTTGACATTCAATTTCAAAACAATCTGACCATTAAATCGATGAGAGTCCACCGTTATAGCTAGGAATCGACCTGTATGGCCCACCTAGACCTTAGATCAGTCTGATCAATGACACAAGATCCCTTGCAAGAGCTCCCTAAAAGGATGGACGGAGTAGACTTCTCACAAATATCCTATAGGCCCCACTTGGTGGCGTGCATGTGCACGGTTGACGCACGCTTAAGGTGCACTGGATGGTCAGCTCGATCAGACTGGGCGTTAACCCACACCCCCTCTCAAAACAGAGATCTTTCTCTCTCTCCTCGGTTTATACAGCGAGCGGACGAGCATCCGTTTCCTTGAGATGTGACCCACCAGGTGTGGTCGCGTGCATGATCCAAACTATCCATCGTGTCGGGCAGATCTTTCTAGCCAAAACCATGCCTTCTATACGCATTCATGCAACCACACATGCACACATTCCTGGGTACAAATAGGCCCTACAAGCACACCATGTTTCCAAAAATGAAAACTGTCTCTCCCTACCATGATGGAAATCCACGTGAGCTTTATTTTCCTTCCATTTCGGCCATCCACGTGGCCTAATCCCGGCCACCCAATGGCTCTTCACATGGGAGAGAGAGAGTTTCACCCATAGGAAGCCAAAACCGCGGTTGATTTTTTGCTCTGACAAACGCACGTGCTAGCTGTTACAATCTGAACCATTTGCTCCTGATTTGTGGTCTAGGATCGTTGGAAGAACCCTACAAAAGAGAGAGAATGACTCTCTTCAGGCTCATCTCCACTTCCTTGCGGCTGGAAAGAGAAAAATGTCATTTTCTCCTCCTTCTGAGCCCACCACCCAAACCTTCTTAGAGCTTTAAATGATCCCATCCATAAGCTCCCTAAGGTCCATACGAACCATCCCATGCTATTAGATTGGAGGAAAAAGCCTTCGCTCGAGATCCACCATTAATGGCCATCGTCTTCCCCGCCTCTCCAAACCGAACCAGTCTCAGTCCAGGCATGCCATTCTCAAGCTGGATCATCTAGTAGTGCTATGGGACCTTCAACAGAGAGAAATGAAGTGGAAGGAGAGAGAAAGATAGGAGAAAGAAGAAGTTGGAGTGGTGCAGTTGTTGCACCGCACCATCATTACCCGACTCGCTACCGAGTTAAGCCTAGCTGAAAATCCATTCCTATACATTTCAGCACATGAAGAGAAGAAGCAGGAAGAGGGGATGGAAGAAGAAATGGAAAGAAGGAAAGAGAGAGAGAGAGAGAGAGAGAGAGAGAGAGAGAGAGAGAGAGAGAGAGGGAGGGAGGGAGGGTGCATTACTGCACCGACTCAACTCGTTGGGCCGAGTTCGGTCCAGGTTGGGCTTGTTTTTCTGTGTGTTGTTGTTGGACTTCCAGCATGTGAGAAAAAGAAGGAGAAGAAAGGAAATGAAGGAAGAAGGAAAAGAGTCAAAGAAAGAGGGAGAGAGGGTGCACCGTTGCACCAGGCAACTCGAACCGAGCCAAGTTTGACTTGTTGATGGGTGTGAGTCGAGTTGAGTCTGGTTTGGGCATTCATGGGGTTCCAACAGAAGAAATAATGATGTGGAAGAGAGCAGAGGAGGCAGAAAGAGAGAGAAAAAAAAAGGGAAGTGGAGTTTGTACCGAGTTGCCACTGAGTTAACTCAGCTAGAACCGAGTCTAGCCGAGTCGGGTTGGGTTTTGGCTGTCTAAACATTAAGGATAGCCAGCAGGGAAGAAAAGAAAAGAGAGGAAGGATGTAGAAGGAGGGGAATTGTTGGTGGCTGCTGAGATGACCCAACTGAAACTGAGTTAACTCAACTGAGTCGACTAAGGTAAGTCCACCTTCTCCTTCCAGATTTAAATGATTTCAAATTACATTTTTCATCATTAAATGGTAGTGTTTTATTTTACCATTATTACGTATTACCATTGTTTAGATCATTAATAGCTCATATGGCTAACCATTAGTAAAATGCCTATATCGGTTAATACATACAGATTTCCATGATTAAATAAGAGTGTCTTGCTCTTTATTCTTAATTATTATCATCAATGGTAGAACGTATTACTCCCATTACAATGACTAAGAGTGTCACCTTAATTAATATTAATTATATCATTAATGTGGATAGTTATACTATGGTTACTAGATTAGCATGACAATTAATTTTACCTTAGTAAGCATACAAATCCTAACCTTGAGTTAAATATGGGCCAAGTCCACTATATGACCTAATTAGTGTAAACAAAATGGTAATTATAAATAATAGTATTTTGTTTAATGGTAGATCATAGTATCATGACTAGATTTATTATTGATAGTTAGGATTAACATCATTAGGTGATATTATCATCTTCTTTATGGGATTAGTGAAATTCTTGTAATATGGGTATTATCATTAGCCATTATCATTGTACTAGTAGAAACTATTCTTTTTTTATTTCCTCTATTATTTAATAGATTATAGATCATTATAAGAACATCAAATATTACATATATATATAAACTTGTGAATTATCATTCGATGGATTAGTACTTCTTTTGTGAGTATTATTCGATCCATTGTTTGATAATAATATTAATAATAACTTAGGATCCAAATCTCAGAATCTAAGCATCAAACTAAACTTTAAAATGAAACCCTAACCCTACGTCAAAGCCCTAAAGATAAATAACTAAAACCCTAGGCTATGATCTTAAACCCTAGGTCATGTGTAGAACTTGGATCTAATTGTACAAGTTCCTAATTTATGGTAGGATTTGATTTTAAGGGATCACACATTCCCTAACGATGCTGGTAGGTGATGCAAACTTTGAGGTGATGATTCTTCCCCTTGAGTTTTCCATCTTCCATTAGCTTAAGTTATAATTTCATTTTAATTCAAATTGATAATTGTTATATCTCTCTCTTATAATCACATGTGTTAGCTGGTGGAAATTAAATTTTTATATTACATGCTTAATGTTTATCCTGCATACTTATTCATACTTGTGGAATATTTGTGGATTGCCTATGGAACTTAAACTGGTACACCATGGGAAACCCCTACCTGTATGTGTACACCCATACTTGGGATGTAACCTAACTGGTTGTGAAAGTAATGGACCTTCGGTTTAGTGGTTATTGAATGGTGGTTTAAATTAATCGTTGATGTGGGCCTACCATCAAGGGTTGTTGTGTCTAATGGTTTTCAAGGATGGTCTTTTATCACATGGTTTTGATACTCGCCCTATGTGGCTTGTTTTGATATTTGCCTTATGTGGCTTGCTTTAATATCGCCTTATGTGTCTTTGTCCTAGTATTTTTCTTATATGGGTTCGATGTTTTTATCATACAACCATGTGATGGTAAGCCCCGTATACTGTAATATGACTAGCCACTAGTCGATGAGTTTCTATTAAACATCCTAAGATGGTAGCCTCATGGGCCAGGGATGGTGGTATGGGACACTATGCCCAAGCCGTCAGCCTACGCTGGGCCATGTGCTCCCCGTAGTGACCTTGAGCTTACCTAAATTGGCTGATTGTAATTAGACTAATAATGGGTTGGCTAATCATGCATCCATAGAATATTGGTGATGACGGGTGGCTAATTCTAGATGTTGTAGCACGTGCCCTAGAGTTGTTGGGGTATCGTTTGGCTAGCTCCCAGACCACCGACTATCGACCCCTGTCCGACTGGATGATTTTTTCAGGTCAATGATTGCATGGGCGACGAGCCCAAGTCCGGCTAGATGTGCATCCCCAGGCCGATGTGCATTCATGTATCCATGTATTTAAAAAGACTGCATCATATATTGTTTTGATTGCTTTGTTGTTTTATAACTATGCTTACCTAATGCGACGGTGTGTAATCTTGAGAGGAATTCACATTAAGCTGGCCACCCATCCAACAAATATATAACCGTATAGGTAGTACAAGTGGCTTAAATGATATGCATGTCCAGACTTGATGAGGAGCTGTGCACAGGTGCCCTAGATGCACAGCCGTTTTACTAAGAGGAGCTGCGTGGTCATGCGGCTTACATTTATATTCTTTCTGTTATTTCTTATGTATGCAAATCTTAAAATCGTTAATGTTGGGACATTGGTTTGTATAAGTCATTATGGGCAGCTTCTTGTATATATTGAATGATAATGAAATTTTTCTTTATGTCGATTTGTCCACACTATGCTCATTTGCAACTCTGATGAAGGAAAAAAAATATACTCAAATTTGACCATCCTTTAAGGTTAACACTCGAGTTTTTAGGAAATGGTTCATATACTCGGGTCCTGAAAACACGTGTCATTACACTATGTCTCCCGTCAGTCTCCCTAACATGGACCTTGAGAATGTTAAAACCCGATCCATAGTTATGAAATTTCTTTGTCATGGTCATGATATCCCTTAGCACCAAGGAAATGCGTTAAAGGCAAAATTCATGGAACCGAGGTATCGTATTCTGCATGGAATCTTCGCCTCAAACATATATCCTCGGAGTACCAATCGCTCAGGCCTTATAGGATTCATGGCCATGGTAGTATATTCTATAGCAATTGGGATCAAGATCTGCCTTCCCACTCTGATTGTTAACCAGTTAGTGTATGTGATTCACACTTTTCGGGATGTCCATTTTCCCTATCCTTGGATTATTCACATTGTGTGTAATGTGATCGGTCTTCCGGTAAACAACAATCAGGAACTTCCTCTCCAACTCTTCAACAAAACCAACATCAGAAAGAAGGATTTGAAGTTCCACCGATTTCCCGAAGACCAACCCGAGGAAGGAATTAGTGAAGAAGGTGAACTTGGTGAAAGGGCTGCTGTAACACCCCGTACTTTTCAGTACTTGAGTGTTACCAGGAACACTAAATAATTCATTTTAAATGGGATATAATTGTATGTATATATTATAATACAAAATAATTTTACAATTATTTGTAATAATATATATGTTACTTAAATCATTTGTAATAATAAATATGTTACTTAAATTATTCAAATTAGGTATACTATTTATTTCAAATTATTTAAATTATATATAAAATAAATTGTATGTCAACACATTGTCAAAAATTTACGTATATTGACTAATATTTACACTTTTAAATTTAAACTACGTATTATTGTATTATATCACACACACACACACACACACACACACACACACACACACACACACACACACACATATATATATATATATATATATATATATATATAATACTTCAAATTAAATACGTTATTTCTTGATAAATGATTATTAATATAAAAGACATAATATGTTAGTAATTGTACTTAAATATACAATGAATATATATATATATATATATATATATATATATATATATATATATATATATATATATATATAGGTAATTATAACAAAAATTAAAATTAATATACTATTCGAATAGTAAGATGTGATGGAGTCCTTAGACACACAAATGATCCCTTAGGGCATTTTGACCGTTGATGGTCGAGATGGAACTAATCCGACCGCTGGATTGATGCAATCGATAATAAAGGACCTAAATTCTATTAGTATGGCCCACCTAAGACTTGGATCTTGCCCATAATCTGGATTAGACCCCAAGTCGGGCTAAAAAAACTGATGAACGGTGTGGATTGGGAAGGAGCCTCGATGTGGGCCCCACCGATGATGCATGTGCACCACCTACACGTGCACCCGTTGTGCACAGAACCTTAGAGACCGGTCAGAGTAGCTTTGACCGAAATTTTCCTAAGAAGGAAATCCTTCTTTCTCATCTACCCCACCCTAGTATTTTTGAACAGAGGGACAGCGTCCGTTTGTTCGAATCATGGCCCACGATCAAGACTTGATGAATGATCTGAACCGTCCATATTGTAGAGGACCCAAACCCGTGCAAACTTTGCCCAGTTTCACCGATTGTCTCGCACACGCATGAGTACAAACGCTAGTGATAATGGATTGTTTGTGTTTCTTCCCATTCCAAAAATGGAAACCTGTGGCTTGTTGTACTAGCGATCCGCATTAGAGTTTTCTCCGTCAATCACGACCATCCGATGCAAGCAATCCTAACCATCCATTGCTATTCGCATGGATTTGATTTTTTGAAAGAAAATCGGTGCAAGAAAACCACCGACTGCTAGCTGTTTCTAAAAACTGGATTGTAGGATTCAATCCAGGCCATCTGTCCTCCATCCAATGGCTTAGGGAGACTTAGGGCATCAAAATAGGGAGCTTATATTGCGGGGGATTTGTTGTCTCCATTTCCTTACAGCCGCACCTCCCCTAAACTCACCGTTTCTTCCAAAACGCGAACCCACCACCAAAACTGACTAGTAGCTTCCAAATCTCCCTTCTATTAGCCTCCTTGGATTGATTCCTAGCAACCCCACGGCTCGGATTGGAGAAAGCTCCATCAGATGGCAATCCGCCATTGAAGCCGAAGCTTCTTCCTCGAGAGCATTGTGCTGCCATTGCCGCTGCTGCCATTGCCACTGTAACATCCCGAAAATTGGGGGACGGGTAGAAACCCAACTCCCGAGTTCCAAAATGTCACTTATGCAACATAGATAATGATAAATGCATGTCGTTTGTAGAATGGCATTAAACAAGATTGGGATTAAGCCAAAACAGCATATCATACTCCAGACACAGTTAAATTATGTAAGCGGAAGACTATGATAGTATGTATAACATATATAAACTGTTGTAAGTCTCCAGAGTGTGAACATGTTACCATGTTAAATATATACATGTATACTCCAAAAATGAAAAAAAAGAATATACATGAGTGCTCCAAAAGTGCAAAAAAAAGACAAGTGTCATGGCGTCTAATCAACCTCCCTGTAATCCCGTCAATCAGAACACACATATAGGAGAAATCCTCCTATCATCATACAAGTCCGGCTCCACTTCACAAGCAGCGCTAGCATCTACAACTAAAACAGGGACTGGTTGGTGTGCGCAACACCGTCCCGTAACGTGGGAGTGAGTAGCTAACTCAGTGGAATCATAGAGCAAAGATTAACATGTTATCAAATCAATCAAGCGATAATGGTAAAGTAAGCAATCAAACATTCCTAAACACTATGATTAATGCAAGGATGAGATGACATGATGGATGCCCTCACCGACATACTCCCTCATGCGACACCATCTTACGTCCGCGGCATGCTTTCTTCCCTCAGTGCTCCACATCTTCCAGGCACATGCAATGCGATATGAATATGATTACCGAGTTGTTATTAGTCCTTTTCATACAGCAGGATTGGAAAACTAAGGTACTTCCCTTATATCATTCCTAACAAAGATCCTGTCTAGAGTCGTCACTCCTAGTAGTCTCATACGATGATATATTTCTAGGTCGCTGCAAGGGCTACCAGGGCTGTTGCACACACTCATTGCTCCACTCCCCCATCACCTTATCAATACAGGCCTAATTGTACTCTTGTTGCTACGGAAGGGTCGTCGCCTCACGTAGACTCAAAGTATGCTCGAGGTCACTACAAAGGGCTGTCAGGGTTGTTGCTCGCACTCGTTGCACCGCTCCCCCATCACCTTATCAGTGTAGGCCGATAGCAAGAATATAGTGTCCCATACCACCATAATCTGCTCACGAGTCTGGGTTGCTCACTGGTCACTACGGAGAGGTTTGTGGCCCCAGCGTAGGCGACAGCTCGACCACGGTGTCCCATACCACCATGCCCGGATCATGAGTCTTAGTGGATCAAGGTACCACGGTTATCAGGGTTATCACTGGTAAGTTCAGTACCCTAGGTTCAAGCAGTTATGATGAATATAAGGTGAACATACAACGGTCAATCAGGTTACTTGATGATCCGACTAGCACGAGCGCACGTTGAATCGACCGACATGAAGTGCACAAGTACTTCGTGTGGCCTAACCACTGCCAACGACTCTAGTACGACTCGGGTTCGTCATACACATCCTTCGTGGCGAATAGAATCCAACCATTACTTCTAAACTATTACCGACTTCCTGGACTAACGTATAGCCCCAAGCACTTGTAATCTACATCAGTGATCATGTGAGAATGATAAAATTGAAACACAATTAATCCAAGCATAATAACAACATATTATAACATACAACATAAGCAAATCAACTAAACACAAGAATTTTATATCAACTAAACACAAGCATTTCATATCTATAAGGAAATCAATTCATATAACCAACATGGTGGAAATCATTTACATCATCATATTAATTGAGAATTCAATCTCAAACTAATCTACAACAACATTTGCTCAATACATACTAATTCAAACATTTATACAAACACTCATATTTGCCCACATAGCGTATGTCGACCCAAAGTGTGCATTAAGGCGAATCTCTTCACCAAACAGATCATGCACGCCTAACTAATATCATAATATGACACTTTCACATGGCAATCATTTCAGCAAAATACAGACGTATATAGTATTTCCTATAAATGCCTAAAATACCCTAAATCTCATATTCTCCGTACGTATACGAAATGGAAAACGGACAGCATGTTCTACATGTCAAACAGCGTTCTTGTCGATAATCTACTATTAAACGACATTGAAAGCTTTGAAAACATTCAATCTAGGCATCTAAAATCCGCACCTTATGCCATAGAAGCGTAATGAATCGAATAGGAACTCTACGTCGTCGTCAACGACTGATTGGCAACCTACAAAACAAGGTGAGTCAGCTACTTAGCTACTTGTACCCATAGGATTCTTAAAACAGGTTAGGGTTAGGGTTTTCTTACCTAGAACGAAGTTGGAATCGCCAGAATAACGATGCAGATGGATGACTTTGGCACGTGGAGCAGTAGGGAAGAATCCTTGGAGAAAGCTCCAACTTCTCCCTGACTTTCTCTCTCTTTTCTCTCTTCTCTCTCCTAGGGTTTTCCCCAAATTCGTATGGGTTAGAAAGCTAAGGGTTTAAGGCTCTTTTATAAGCCCAAACATGACCAAAACAAACTTTAAGTTAAGGTATACTTAAGTTATAACCAAATTGAGTCTGTTCCGATCCAACGGGGCACTTCTGGAGGTCCTGTTACTAAATCCGGTCGGACTTAAGCTCTCTAATGTTAGATCTAGGTCAAGCTGAGTTTTCAGTCTGGTCGGGTTTCCAGATCGACCGTGGTAGACCAGTTTCAATTCAACAGTCACTGAAACTCGATCAGGGCCACAAGTTTCATGACATGAAAGGGCCAATTTTTCCTGATCCGAGGGTGAAATTTGGTTGAATTCCAACGGTCAGAATGCTTAAAAATAATGCGCAAGTGAACGTGTCAGATTTAGAATTTCTTTTCTAAATCTTTTCCTTTTCTCACTCTTTTCACTCCGAACTCAGTAAAATGGTCTCAGGATATCGGTTGGGCTTGGTTTTTGAAATGATTGTCAAGTCTAACTAGGCGATCATAATGGTCTAAGATTATAGATATCGGACTTTCGACGTGCGGTCCAAGTCCGATATGGAGTTTCAAAGGGTTCCTGAGAACAAACAGGTTTAGAGTGTGATCCTAGGTTTTAGGGTAATGTAGCGGTAACAATTTTAGAAGTTTTGGGTCTTACAGATCGTATTTAAAGCTATTGGTGCTAATTTTGCAGGAAATCTAGCGCTGGTTAAAACACATTAAATTTCTAAAGAATTTGATTCTAAATGATTTCTCTGGCTTTAGAATTGGGTTCTGAGTGATTACCCAGGTGTTATGGTTGACCCATTGCCTAAGGACATCTAATCCCAGGTTGACAAAAATTTGGGGTGTTACAATTTACCCCCCTTAAAATAAAATTTCGTCCCCGAAATTGGCTAAGGGTAATGAGTACCTAGAAAGACTTTAGTAGTGACATTTTAAGGAAGGTTCAAATCCTATTTAATGACCTAACCTTACGTATAACCTAAATCAACTTCTTTGATCCTGGGCCAGTGGGGAAAGGGCCAACCACGCTTCCACTGCGCTACTCTGATCCAACGGTTGTATTAGATAATCCTAAGTAGATTGGGCTCAATACGTTCTACCCCCCTTAAAACTTAGTTCTACTTAAGACTCAAGAATCTATGTCTCGATCCGTATATCGAAGCGAGGTGTAACTTAGGACCTATCCTTGACATGAAATGGGAAACAATCTCTCAATGCATTAGTCTTCCTTTGCTAATGATGCTTTCTATGGCATTGGTACCTATGGTTGTAGAAAGAAACCTAATCTCTATTGTGGTTGAGTTCAGGGACAAGTATGAGTTAGTGGCAAGATATCTAATTCTTTACTGGCTATGAGTCTTCGCCATTTCCCAAAGACAAAGCGGTAACTTTTAGTTGTAGGTGGTTGGGCCAACACGGAAGAAAGGTTGTGTAGTGGGTCTGAGCCGGATACATAAACTTTCTGTCTAGCTAGAACAGAAAATTTGTTGTATCAATTCTTAATCCGAGTCGATGCCCATCTTCTGCTTGATCAGAGCATTGGATTCATTGGTAACTACTAGGATTAAGAATTCTATTCAAACCGCGAATACTTCACTTATATATACAGTTCCTTTACTCCGCGTTCCCGAATGTAATAAGCCCTTGGGGAGGCAATTCTAAGGGGAATTCTAAGGGGCGTGCTGGTTTATTCTAAGTTTTATCTGAGGGATTTATAAGTTTTCCCTGAGAGTGAATGGTTATAAGTTAAAACAACTTTCCTAAGGGTTATAACAGAAGTCTATAAGTATTAAGGGAATCTATCGAAGGAATGAGGTTCTACTTCAACCAAATCTAACCTACTATTCCTTAGCATATATAGGCTTTACACTGCCTAATACAACTAGTAGCTTAGTCTGTAACTCACTACCTATAATCCAAAATCTAAAATTATACGTTAGATGGTTTCATACCATTTCTACTATAGGGGATTATTCTATCGCTTAGAGTCAAGATGGTCTAATTGAAATTGGATTTCCTATATCGTCAGATCTTTAAAATCTAGGAGTACCACTCTAAGTCCAAAACTCTAAGGGCATATGTGGCCAGTGGTCTCAAGTTCTATTAAATGGGACTGCTTTTCTACTCCCACCTAAGAATTAGGAGTGACATGTTTGGTAGGAGGGTGGGGTGGGATAAAAATTAATTCTGTAGGCTTACTCCCGGGATTTACAACATGGTAGTGAAAACCATAGGATACACCCAATCTAGGGACAATACCTTACAGCGAACGAAATGGCATGCACTTCATTTAACAAAATTTATCACAATACATGGAATAAAGTTCCACATGAATTATGACAGGAACGCATGCGGCTATGCTAAGCCTAAACCACTAAACACAAACACATTTTCTACCTATGACATCACTAGACCCAACAATAACGAAACACAAAAATCCTTAAAACGGTAATCAAACAATCTACAGGACAACGACATAGATGCCTAATTCTACCAAAGGACTTCTACCACGATCCCGACTTACATTCTTCAATACTGTCTAGTTTAATACCGTCTGTTGCCCATTAGAGCTCTATCGGCCATGTATTCTCACTAGTCCTCAAGCGAAGAAAGTGGAGAAATGGGATGGGTAAGTAGGTTTCCACGAGTTTGAGGCTCAAATGAGAGCTTAATAGCTCAAATGAGGGAGAATCGAGAGGGTAGGCAGTAATGGAGAAGGGTTTTCAGCAGGGTAGTGGGGAGGTGGCATGAAAATGAAAGAGAGGGCGTTTGGTGGGGCGATTTGAGTGAGAAATCAGAAGTTTGGGAGAGAAAGGAGAGCTTGGAGGGGTGATTTGCGAAGGAGGTAGGGGTTTAGAGTGGTTTTAACGGACAGCCCACATACTAGGGGGCTACCCTAACCCCCAAAGGTGATCGGCCCGACGGCCCGCCCGAATGGGGCCCACTGTACGGCGAGGTCCTCGTAGACCACTGGTGGATTTGGTGAGGTCTCGCCATTCGGGCGAGGTTCTCCTGTCCCCTAGGCCCCAAAAAAGTATGGGGCCCACCCTGGGTCCCCCTGGAAGTTGATCGTTTGGCGCCCCCTCTGTTTGAGACGTTTTCAGGGCTAATTTGCAAATCGAAATGATTTTATGCAGTATGTACCATATGATTTTGGTGTAGGAGACGCTAATCTATCCAGCTAATTTATTTATTACATGAGATTCCCTAATTGGATTGGTCAAAAGTCCAATTTACACATAAATTTACTATTTATAGTAAATTTTTATTTAAGTATGATTCTTCATCATTTATACATTAGGATTTATATCTAGTATGAAAGGACTTAGAAAAAGTTAAAGAATGGGGTGGTGGAAGGAGAGATTTTGAAGGAATTGGATAAAAAGGGGTTTTAGGCCTTGAGATTGAGTGTAAGGGGTGTGGTTGACCCATAACCCAAGGACATTCATTTCTAGGTTTGGAATTCTTCAGGGAATGACTCAAACCAGTCGACTGACGGCCTAGAGGCGACTTAGGTCGCTTCACACGACCAAAGATACGTTATGGACTAAATTACTTCGTAGTCTCACCTGTCGGTGAAACTTGGGATTATAATGTGGTTTCTAAGTTACCATCGCCCCCTTCCTAAGTCAGAGTGCGTTAGTGTACATTGTGTTACCATAACTCAGGTCCAGTTTAATCCAAATCATGCCCTGATACCATCTGTAACATCCCGAAAATCGAGGGTCGGGTAGAAACCCAACTCCCGAGTTTCAAAATGTCACTTATGCAACATAGATAATGATAAATGCATGTCTTCTATAGAATGACATTAAAAAAGATTGGGATTAAGCCAAAACAGCATATCATACTCCAGAGACAGTTAAATTATGCAAGCGGAAGACTGTGATAGTATGTATAACATATATAAACTGTTGTAAGTCTCCAAAGTGTGAACATGTTACCGGGTTAAATATATACATGTATACTCCAAAAATGAACAAAAAGGATATACATAAGTGCTCCAAAAGTGTAAAAAAAAGATAAGTGCCATGGCGTCTAATCAACCTCCCTTTAGTCCCGTCGATCAGAACACGCATATAGGAGAAATCCTCATCATCATCATATAAGTCCGGCTCCACTTCACAAGCAGCGCTATCATCTGCAACTAAAACAGGGACTGGTTGGTGTGCACAACATCGTCCCATAATGTGGGAGTGAGTAGCTAACTCAGTGGAATCATAGAGCAAAGATTAACATGTTATCAAATCAATCAAGCGATAATGGTAAAGCAAGCAATCAAAAATTTCTAAACACTGTGATTAATGTAAGGATGAGATGACATGATGGATGCCATCACCGACATACTCCCTCATGCGACACAATCTTACATCCGCGGCATGCTTTCTTCCTTCAGTGCTCCACATCTTCCATGCACATGCAGTGCAATATGAATATGATTACCGAGTTGTTATTAGTCCTTTTCATACAGTAGGATTGGGAAACTAAGGTACTTCCCTTATATCATTCCCAATAAAGATCCTGTCTAGGGTCGTCACTCCTAGTAGTCTCATACGATGATATATTTCTAGGTCGCTGCAAGGGCTGTCAGGGCTGTTGCACGCACTCGTTGCTCCACTCCCCCATCACCTTATCAATACAGGCCTAGTTGTACTCTTATTGCTACGGAAGGGTCGTCGCATCACGTAGACTCAGAGTACGCTCGAGGTCACTACAAAGGGCTGTCAGGGCTGTTGCTCACACTCGTTGTACCCCTCCCCCATCGCCTTATCGGTGTAGGCCGACAGCAAGAATATAATGTCTCATACCACCATAATCTGCTCACGAGTCTGGGTTGCTCACTGGTCACTACGGGGAGGTTTGTGGCCCTAGCGTAGGCCGACAGCTCGACCACGGTGTCCCATACCACCAGGCCCGACTCATGAGTCTTAGTGGATCAAGGTACCACGGTTATCAGGGTTATCACTGGTAAGTTCAGTACCCTAGGTTCAAGCAGTTATGACGAATACAAGGTGAACATACAACGGTCAATCGGGTTACTTAATGAGTCTGACTAGCACGAGCGTACGTTGAATCGATCGACATGAAGTGCACAAGCACTTTGTGTGGCCTAACCACAGCCGACAACTCTAGTACGACTCGGGTTCGTCATACACATCCTTCGTGGCGAATAGAATCCAACCACGACTTCTAAACTGTTACCGACTGCCTGGACTAACGTATAGCCCCAAGCACTTGTAATCTACATCAGTGATCATGTGAGAATGATAAAATTGAAACACTATTAATCCAAGCATAATAATAACATGTTATAACATACAACATAAGCAAATCAACTAAACACAAGCATTTCATATCTATAAGGAAATCAATTCATATAACTAACATGGTAGAAATCATATACATCATCATATTAATTGAGAATTCAATCTCAAACTAATCTACAACAACATTTGCTCAATAC
The DNA here is from genome assembly GCA_037074715.1 of Magnolia kwangsiensis. Lineage (NCBI taxonomy): Eukaryota > Viridiplantae > Streptophyta > Magnoliopsida > Magnoliales > Magnoliaceae > Magnolia > Magnolia kwangsiensis. The sequence continues at coordinate 60,914,803 of CM073579.1, forward strand.
ATACTAATACAAACATTTATACAAACACTTAGTCTACACACATTTGTCCACATAGCGTATGTCGACCCAAAGTGTGCATTAAGGCGAATCTCTTCGCCAAACAGATCATGCACGCCTAACTAATATCATAACACGACACTTTCACATGGTAATCATTTCAGCAAAATACAGACGTATACAGTATTTCCTATAAATGCCTAAAATACTCTAAATCTCATATTCTCCGTACGTATACGAAATGGAAAACGGACAGCATGTTCTACATGTCAAACAGCGTTCTTGTCTATAATCTACTATTAAACGACATTGAAAGCTTTGAAAACAGTCAATCTAGGCATCTAAAATCTGTACCTTACGCCGTAGAAGCGTAATGAATCGAATAGGAACTCTACGTCGACGTCAACGACTGATTGGCAACCTACAACACAAGGTGAGTCAGCTACTTAGCTACTTGTACCCATAGGAGTCTTAAAATAGGTTAGGGTTAGGGTTTTCTTATCTAAAACGAAGTTGGAATCGCCAGAATAGCGATGCAGATGGATGACTTTGGCACGTGTAGCAGCAGGGAAGAATCGTTGGAGAAAGCTCCAACTTCTCCCTCACTTTCTCTCTCTTTTCTCTCTTCTCTCTCCTAAGGTTTTCCCCAAATTCGTATGGGTTAGAAAGCTAGGGTTTAAGACCCTTTTATAAGCCCAAACATGACCAAAACAGACTTTAAGTCAAGGTATACTTAAGTTATAACCAAATTGGGTCTGTTCCGATCCAACGGGGCACTTTTAGAGGTCCTGTTACTAAATATGGTCGGACTTAAGCTCTCTAATATTAGATCTATGTCAAGCTGAGTTTTTAGTCTGGTCGAGTTTCCAGATCGACCGTGGCAGACCAGTTTCAATTCAGCGGTCACCAAAACTCGATCAGGGCCACAAGTTTCATGACATGAAAGGGCCAATTTTTCCTAATCCGAGTGTGAAATTTGGTTTAATTTTGACGGTCAGGACGCTTAAAAATAATGCGCAAGTGAACGTGCCAGATTTAGAATTTCTTTTCTAAATCTTTTCCTTTTCTCACTCTCTTCACTCCAAACTCAATAAAATGGTCTCAGGATATCGGTTGGGCTTGGTTTTCAAAATGATTGTCAAGTCTAACTAGGCAGTCATAATGGTCTAAGATTATAGATATCAGACTTTCGACGTGCGGTCCAGGTCCAATACGGAGTTTCAAAGGGTTCCTGAGAACAAACAGGTTTCGAGTTTGATCCTAGGTTTTAGGGTAACGTAACGGTAACAATTTTAGAGGTTTTGGGTCTTACAGATCGTATTTAAAGTTATTGGTGCTAATTTTGTAGGAAATCTAGTGTAGTGCTGGTTAAAACACATTAAATTTCTAAAGAATTTGATTCTAAATGATTTCTCTGGCTTTGGAATTGGGTTTTGAGAGGTTACCCAGGTGTTATGGTTGACCCGTTGCCTAAGGACATCTAACCTCAGGTTGGCAAAAATTCGGGGTGTTACAGCCACACCACCTGATCTTTGGGCTGGAGCCTTGTTAGAGATCCAGCAGAAAGAGAAGGAAAATAAGAGGAAAATAGATAAAGAAAAGGAAAGAGAAAGAAAGAAAGAGGGGAGAAGACGCTGCATTCCCTCCCACTGCCGCACCAGCTCGAGTCAGGCGGACTCATTCCCGACGTCGTTTGTGCCAACGGAGGAAGAGGAAGAAAGAGAAGAACAAAAAGAGAAAGGAAGAAAAATAGAAAGAAAAGAAGGAAGAAACAGGGAGAAGGAGAAAGGGAGAGAGAGAGAGAGAGAGAGAGAGAGAGAGAGAGAGAGAGAGAGAGAAGCCGTGACTCGGTAAGAACCGAGTCGACTCTGCAAAAACTGAACCTAACTAGGCCAAGACAGGCCTGGACCTATTTCAGGTTGGATTTTGCTGAAGTCCCAGTTGTGAGTGAAAGAAGGAAGAAAGGAAGAAAAAGAGAGAGAAAAAGCAAGAAGAAGAAGGAAAGAGAGAGAATTGGCAGTTGAGTTAACTCACTACCCAGTTGACTCGGTTGAAATCGAGTCCATCCAAGTCAAGTGGGCTTGGGGCTGGTCTAGGCCTTACTGGACACTCTAGCATGGGGTGAGAGTGAAGAAGGATGGGTTGTTGTTGCACCTATCGAGTCGACTCGGGTTGGGACTGAGTTAACTCACTAGATGTTGAGTTAGGCTGCACTTATCTCCCGCCGAGGTACAAACTCTCTACCCTCTTACATTGTGATTTAGATTCGATTACTTAGTTAAATGTTGTAATTAGAAAGATTCGTATTTCTCAAAATCCTAACCTTGAGTTAAATATGGGTCAATGTCCACTATATAAACTAGTTCTTATAAACAAAATTTTGATTATCAAATAATAGAATTTTATTTAATGATAGATCATAGAACCTATTATCATGACTAGATTCATTATGAATAGTTATGATTGTTATCATTAGCAAATATTATTATCTTCCTTATGAGATTAGTGTAATTCTTGTAAGATGATGATTATCATTAGCCATTATCATTTTACTGTTAGTAAATATTCTATTTTATTTCCTCTACTATTTAATAGATTGTTAGTCATTATAAGAACATTAGGTGCTGTTGTTACATATATATTTAAATATAAATTTTTGAATCATCATTATTAATATTGATGGATTAATACTCCTATTATGAATATTATTCGATCCATTATTGTAACACCCCGGATTTTGGCTAATCTGGGATTAGACGTCCTTAGGCAATGGGTTAACTAAAACACCTGAAAAATCGCTTAGAACCCAATTCCATAGCCAAAGAAATCACGTAGGATAAATTCATTTGGAAAATAAGTGTAAGTTAGCTAGCGCGACGCTAAAGTAGCTGGGAAATAGTCCCTGATCACTTTAAATACGTTCTACAAGGCCCAAAGCGAGTGGAACCAATGGTGCTATAATGCTCTAAAGCCTTGGATCAAACTCTAAGCAGGTTTGTTCTCTGGACCACTTTGAATCTTTGTATTGGATCTAGACCGCGCGTCGAAAGTCCGATACCTCCTATCTTAGACCGTTAGAACCACCTAGCTGGACTCGACACTCATTTCGAAAATCAAGTCAAACCGATAATCACAGGCCATTTCATTGAGCCCGGACCGAAGAGAGTGCGAATAGGGACAGAATTGGAATTTCAAATTCAAATCTGGCACACGACTTGACGCGTCAGTATTGATCATTCTGGCCGTCAGAATTCAGCCAAATTACACCCTCGGATTAGGAGAAATTTCTATTTTATATCATGAGACTTTCAACCCTGATCTACGTGCGGTGACCGCTGAACTGAAACTGGTCCGCCACGTGCGATCTGCGGACCCAGCCGGACTGAAAACTTAATACATGCTAGATCTGGTACGCATGAGCTTAAGTCCGATAGCATTCGGCCAGGGGACCACCAGAAAGCATCTTTTGGACCGAAACAGCCCCAAATTGGATATGCACTAAGTAAACTTCATTCCCGAGCCTATTTCGGGCATTTTTAAGCTTATAAAAGGGGTTGAAACCCTCACTCCTCTCTCCCATCCGAAATTACAAAAAGCCCTAGATTGGGAGAGAGAAAAGTTGAGAGTTTGTGAGAGAGAGTGGGAGTGATTTTCCTGCCACCTGCTGCTGCTGCTGCACATGCTTAGGCGACATACTCCGATCACTTTCCCGGCGATTCCAACGCACTTCTAGGTAAGGAAAACCCTAACCACTTGCTGATTTGGGAATTTCTTTGATTCAAATAGAATAGTAGCTGATGTACATGTGTATCAGGTTGTCTGATCGCCGTAGACGAAGCGTATACGCTCCGTTCGAATCACTTCACCTATAAGGGAAAAGGTGCAGATTTTAGACGCTTTGATTGACTGTTTCCAAAGCTTTCAATGTCGTTTAATAGTAGATTCTTGACGGCAACGCCATTTGACATGTACAACATGCTGTCCGTTTCCTGTTTCGTAAACCAACGAAGAATATGAGATTTAGGGCATTTTAGTCATTTGTAGGAAGTACTGTTTTTACTCATATTTTGTTGATGTGATTGACATAGTTTATTGTCGCATTAGAATGTTAGGAATACGTGCATAATTAGTTTGGCGAAGAGATTCGCCTAAATGCGCACTTCGGGTCGACATACTATATGTAGACTTAAGTGTGTAGTGTAAGTGTTTGTATAAATGCTTGTATTAGTATGTATTGAATTAAATGGTGTTATGAATTAGTTTGAGATTGATTTCTCAAATAATATGCTGGTGTAAATGGTTTCCTACATGTTAGCCATATGCATGATTTCATGATATGAATGAAATGCATGTGCTTGACGATTCGCTTAAGCTGTATGTTATAACATGTGCTTGATGATTTCATTTTGATTTAGTTTAAGATTGAATTCTCAATTAATATGCTGATGGAAACGATTTCCTATATGTTGGCGATATGCATAAGTTCATTATATGTACGAAAGGCATGTGTTAGATGATTTACTTAAGTTGTACGATATAACATGTGTTAACATGCTCACATGGTTATGTTTCATTTCCAATACTCTCACATGATCGCTGACGTGGATTCATGTGTGTTTGGGACTATACGTAGTCCAGGCAGTCGGCAACCGAGCGAATTCGTGGTTAGCTTATCTTGGCCACGAAGGACGCGTCGATGGACGCGAGTCGTGTTGGAGTTGGCGGCAGTGGTTAGGCCACGCGAAGTGTTTTAAGCACTTCATGTCGTTCGACTTGCGATGCGATCGTGCTAGTCGAGCCCGTCAAGTAACCCGACTGGCCGTTGTATGTTCACCCTGCATGAGTCATAACTGCTTGAACCTAGGGTACTGAACTTACCATTGTAAACCCTGTTAACCATGGTACCTTGATCCATAAAGACTCATGAGCCGGGCATGGTGGTATGGGACACCGTGGTCGAGCTGTCGGCCTACGCTGGGGCCACAAACCTCTCTGTAGTGATCAGTGAGCACCTAGACTCGTGAGAAGATTATGGTGGTATGGGACACTATATTCTTGCTGTCAACCTACATTGATAAGGTGATGGGGGAGCGGTGCAACGAGTGCGAACAACAGCCCTGGCAGCCCTTTGTAGTGACCGCGAGCGTATTCTGAGTCTACGGGAGGCGACGACCCTTCCGTAGCAGTAGAGTACAGTAGGCCTGTATTGATAAGGTGATGGGGGAGCGGAGCAACGAGTGCGTGCAACAGCCCTGGAAGCCCTTGCAGCGACCTACAAAATATACATCGTATGAGATTACTAGGAGTGACAACCCTAGATAGGATCTGTGTTGGGATTGATACAAGGGAGGTACCTTAGTTTCCCAATCCTGCTAATTGAATGGACTAATAACAACTTGGAAATCATATCACCATAACATTGTATGTGCCTGGAAGATGTGGAGCACTCTAGGGAGTGTGGCATGCCGCGGACGTAAGATGTTGCCTTATGAGGGAGATCGTCGGTGAGGGCATACATCACGTCATGTCATATTGCATTAACAACAGTATTAGGATTGTTTGATTTACTGCTTTACTATTATCGCATGATTAATTTGATAACATGCTAATCTCTGCTCTCTTATCCCACTGAGTTGATCACTCACTCCCACGTTATGGGATGGTGTTTTCGGACACCCACCAGTCCCTATTGTGATTACAGATGATGGCGCGGCCTGCGAGGCGGAGCTGGATTTGATGATGATGAGGAGGATCTCTCCTTTATGTGTGATCTGATTGACGGGATTACAGGGAGGTTGATTAGATACATTGACACTTGTCATTTTATATTTTTAGCGCCCTCATGTATATTCATTTTGTTTACTTTTGAAGTATACATGTATGTGTATAACCTGGTAATATATTCACACTCTGGAGACATACAACAGTTTATATATGTTATACATACTATTACAGTCTTCCGCTTGCAAATTTAACTGTCTCTAGAGTATTATATGTTGTTCTGGCTTAATCTCACTCATGTTTAATACATTATCACAGACAACATTCAATCATACATATCTATGTTGCATAAATAACATTTTGGAACTCGGGAGTTGGGTTTTTGCTCGACCCCCCGATTTTCAGAATGTTATAATTATACAATAATGGTAATATTAACAATATTAATAATGATTTAGTATTTAAATCCTAAAATCTAATCATCGAAGTAAACTTTAAGATAAGGCCCTAAAACTTAGGTAATCCAACCTTAGGTTAAGACCCTAACCCTAAATAGTGTGTAGGCTTGGGTTTAATTTTACAACCTTGCAATTGATGGTAGAAATTGATTCCAAGGAAGCATGCATTTCTTAGCGATGGTGTAGGCGGTTTAAACAAAAGGTGAGGACTCACCCTTTGATCTTCCCACTCAATTTCATCATTCTAGATATAGATGATAGCATGATTCTCTTAACTGAGTTCTTACTTTACTATTGAATATGCTAACTTGTGGTATAGTTAATTCATGTGTTGGATGATAAACATTCCTTTTAAATTTATAACATGTATGAATGGTTTGATGATAAAATGCTATCCTTTATTGTATACATATTAATTCATTTATATGCTATCATTGGTGCTTGAATGATGAACGGAATGGAACTTACCTTAGACTTATGATCCTGTGGTCCAAATTTACCTTACACAGCTTGAATTGTACATTTGGCTTTGTGGCTTAGATGGGTCAATGGTGCCCTTTGTGGCTTATTAGTTATATTTACACATCTGTTGATTTCTACTCATCTTACAGAGTTCAGTCGTACCATGATTTTCGAGTGGAGCTGAAGTTCGTTTATCGATTTTCTAGCCATCTTGCGGTGTTCACATACAATGTGAATTCTGAGTGGTCTAGAGTTGTATATTTGCTTTCCTAGCCATCTTGTTGTGTTCAGTCGTACAATGATTTCTGGGCGGAGCTGAAGTTCGTTTATCGATTTTCTAGCCATCTTGTGGTGTTCACGTACGACATGATTTTCAGGTGGTCTAAGGTTTGTATGTTGTTTGTCTCTTCATCTGCGGTATCGGTCGTACCATGATTTTCAGGTGGAGCTGAAGTTCTCTTATCGATTTTCTAGCCATCTTACAAAGTTCACATACGACATGATTCCAAGGTGAAGTGGGGGTTTAAAGGGTGATTTTCTACTTGCATTGTAAATTTCACTTGTACCATAATTTCTGGGTGGAGCTGAAGTTCGCTTATTGATTTTCTAACCATCTTGCGGAGTTTACTTACAAATGCGATTCTCGGGTGTTATAGAAAGTCGTATGGTTGATTGTCTCTTCATCTTGTGGAGTTCAGTTGTACCATGATTTTCGGGTGGAGTCGAAGTTCGCTTATTGATTTTTCAACCATCTTGAGAAGTTCACGTATGATAGGCTTCTCGGGTGAAGTAGAGGTTGGTTTTCTATTCACCTTTTCCACTTGTACCATGATTTTCGAGTGGAACTGAAATTCATTTATCGATTTTCTAGCCATCTTGCGGAGTTCACGCATAATGTGATTTCGGGTGCAATAGAAGGTTGTATGATTGAGTGTTTGATTTTTTGGATGTATTCCTTTTAATTGTGATTACTATTATATCCTGCTTATGATGAGATTCTGTTGATTTGCTAAGTTTTTAAGTATATGTTCATGATTATGAAGTGCCCTATTTAATATATCCATTCTCATGACTTGAGATCTATATTGGATTATGAATGATGAGTGTGCAATTTTAGAGGATGCTCCTCACTGTGATAGCCATTGACGCTATCAAATCGTAACAGTTGATGCAGGTGTAGAGCAAGCCGATGTTGTTCATAGGGTTGCTATTGGATTTCACAACCCAATATTATTGTAATTTACTTTATTTCACATGTAATATGATTTCATTTTGTAATTGTAGGAATGAGGGCATTTGTTTGTATAAGTAATTATGGGTAGTTTCTTGTATATTCCAAATGTAAATGAAATTTTCCTTTATGCTGATTTGTTCGCTCTACGCTCATCTACTTACTTTGAATGATTTTTTTTTTTTTAAGTATATTCGAATTTGATCATCCTTTAAAGTTAACACTCGAGTTTTTGGGAAACAAGTCATATACTCGGGTCCTGAAAATATGGGGCGTTACAGTTGGTATCAAAGCATAGTTTGAACAAACTTGGCCTTGGGAAATGATCTTATACAAGCCTTAAATGTTTCAGTTAGGACATTTGAAACTAGAAATTTGAACCTAGGTGAATCTCCATTAGACTTACAAGAATGAATGAGAATGTATAAACCAAAACTTAGGTTCCCTTAAAAGTTATTTGGATGGAAATCCAAACTTATGTGACATTCCATCTGAACTAAGGACAATTTGAGAACATAGAGACTTCAACAATAGGCCCCCTTGAAAGCTTTGGTTAGACCTTAGACTTCAACTTACGTAAAAATCCCTTAGAATTGGGAGGAAATGAGGATATAGAAATTATGGACCGAACTTAAATCCCTTGAACATTATAAGTTTAGACATTTGAACTTAGAAGCAAGACTTTGGTCCTCTTATAAACTACCAAAGTAGTCGTTTGGACTTAGGAATTAAAGGTGTACCAAATACCCATTGTAATGTACGTAAGGTTCCCTTAAGAATTCTAAATTACACCTTGGACCTTAACTCATGCAGAAATTCCTTAGAGAATATTAGGATGGCCATTTGAAATCAGGTGCATTTCTCCTAGAATTTAGGAAAGTTGAAAATATACCCAATATTTTAAGTTCCCTAGCACATTGTGTGGATAACCTTAGAACTTAGAAATGTAACTTTAGTTCCGTTGTAAACTACCAAAATAGTTGTTTAAACTTAGAAACCAAACCTAAAATGCCATGGGAGAACAAATACCCACTACGATGTACATAAGAACAAACATAAACATTCCTTGAACTTGGCACTCAACGAACAAGTTTCGGGAAATACATAATTTGAAATTTCTCAAAATATCATTAGTTAGGAATAAAACTATCACAGTATTTGACGAATAAGATGAACTTATGCTTTGTAGGAATTTCCTTAATCACCAGATTGTACGTTTGATTAGACACGAGGACCGCGTTAGGCATTGTAGTTTGAATTCCCTAATACATCTCCTTATGTAGGAATAACATTTTCCACAATTTCACTGCATAAAATTTATTAGAGGTGAAATTATGAAATCTTAGGTAAATTTTTTACCCTAATTTGAGCTTATGAGGACTGGATTTGAGAGTTTGAATAAAACTTAGCAATTTTAAACTTAAATTTCCATGTAGAAATTTTGGTCATGAAATTTAAGTACTGCACTAGGTGAGCAAAGTGCGCATGAAAGCGTGCTAGGGCATCATAGACCTGTCCTTTGTTAAAATAGAAGACTATATGAGATTTCAAATAAAAAAATCTTGAATAATTAGGTTCACGGACTAATGGAAACATATTTAAGCAAAGTGTACGTGGTTTGATTCAAATTATAAATCCTAAAAAATTCTAACGACCTCAATGACCTGATCAAGTAAAAGGTCAAGGTTCACTAGGATTAGGAATGGATACTAAGGAACTCACTGCCCTGATCAGGCAGAAGATCGTTGTATCAGGCTCAAACCAACCATAATCGTCTGTTTGTGTTAACCCGAACATTGAAAAGACAAACTACTATTCTTGCTCTAAATGACCTGAAATTTGTTATTGTGAAGTTCAAACCCACACATAAATTAGAATAATAATGAAACTTTTCTCCATGTCATTTTAGCAAACCCTTGATCATAGTTGGTACCGAAAGAAATTGGGATGAGCATGATCGAATCTCGTGGGCAAGATTCTTCTTTAAGGGGGGTAGATTGTAACAAGCCCAGTCCTTTAGTCAAACATGAACACTTATTCATACAAACATGCTTCACGGGGAAAAATAGTGAATAGTTAGAGACAAGGAAAATAGATTTTCCTCGACCCATTTAAGGTAGAAGTATTGAATTTCGGGGATAAAATTCTCTTTAAGGGGGGTAGATTTTAACAGCCCGTACTTTTCAGTACTCGGGTGTTACCAGGAAGACCAAATAATTCATTTTAAATGGGATATAATTTTATGTATATATTATAATACAAAATAATTTTACAATTATTTTTAATAATATATATGTTACTTAAATCATTTGTAATAATACATATGTTACTTAAATTATTTAAATTAGATATACTATTTATTTCACATTATTTAAACTATATATAAAATAAATTGTATGTCAACACATTGTCAAAAATTTACATATATTGACTAATATTTACATTTTTAAATTTAAACTATGCATTATTTTGTGTGTGTGTGTGTGTGTGTGTGTGTGTGTGTGTGTGTGTGTGTATATATATATATAATATACATCACTTAGAATAATTAATGTTTATATATATGTAAAAGAAAACTACACACACACACATATAATACTTCAAATTAAATATGTTATTTCTTGATAAATGATTATTAATATAAAAGATATAATATGTTAGTAATTGTACTTAAATATACAATGAATATATGTGTGTGTGTGTGTGTCTATATATATATATATATATATATATATATATATATATATATATATATATATATATATATATATATATATATATATATATATATATATATATATATACAGGTAATTATAACAAAAATAAAAATTAATATACTATTCAAATAGTAAGATTTGATGGAGTCCTTAGACACACAAATGATCCCTTAGAGCATTTTGACTGTTGATAGTCGAGATGGAACTAATCCGACTGCCGGATTGATACAATCGACAATAAAGGACCTAAATTCTATTAGTATGGCCCACCTAAAACTTAGATCTTACCCATATTATGGATTGGACCCCAAGTCGGGCTTAAAAAACTGATGAACGATGTGGATTGGGAAGGAGCCTCGATGTGGGCCCCACCGGTGATGCATGTGCACCACCTACACATGCACCCGCTGTGCACTGAACCTTGGAGACCGGTCAGAGTAGCTCTGACCGAAAATTTCCTAAGAAGGAAATCCTTCTTTCTCATCTCCCACGCCCTAACGTTTTTGAACGGATGGACAGTTGTCCGTTTGTTCGAATCATGGCCCACGATCAAGACTTGAGGAATGATCTGAACCGTCCATATTGTAGAGGACCCAAACCCATGTAAAATCTGCCCAGTTTAACCCATTGTCTCACACACGCACGAGCACAAATGCCAGTGAAAACAGACTGTTTGTGTTTCTTCCCATTCCAAAAAGGGAAACCTGTGGCTTTCTATACTAGCGATCCGCGTGAGAGTTTTCTCCGTCAATCACGACCGTCCAATGAAGCAATCCTAGCCATCCATTTTTGTTCACATGGATTTGATTTTTGAAAGAAAAATGGTGCAGGAAAACTGTCAGCTGCTAGTTGTTTCTAAAAACTGGATTGTAGGATTTAATCCAGGCCATCTGTCCTCCATCCGATGGCTTAGGGAGACTTAGGGCATCAAAATAGGGAGCTTATATTGCGTGGGATTTGTTACCTCCATTTCCTTGTAGCTACACCTCCCCTAAACTCGTCGTTTTTTCTAAAAAAGCAAACCCACCGCCAAAACTGACTGGGAGCTTCTAAATCTCCCTTCTACTAGCCTCCATAGATTGATTCCTACCGTCCCCACGGCTCGGATTGGAGAAAGCTCCATCAGATGGCAATCCGCCATTGAAGCTGATGCTTCTTCCTCGAGAGCGTCGTCGCTGCCATTGCCGCTGCCGCCATTGCCACACCACCTGATCTTCTGGCTAGAGCCTTGTTGGAGATCTAGAAGAAAGAGAAGGAAAAGAAGAAAAAAATAAAGAAAGAAAGAAAGAGGGGAGAAGACGCTGCACTCCCGCCCGCTACCACACTAGCTCGAATCAAGCGGACTCATTCCAAATACCATTTGGGCCAGCGGAGGAAGAGGAAGAAAGAGAAAAACAAAAAGAGAAAGGAAGAAAAATAGAAGGAAAAGAAGGAAGAAATAGGGAGAAGGAGAAAGGGAGAGAGAGAGAGAGAGAGAGAGAGAGAGAGAGAGAGAGAGAGAGAGAGAAGCCGTGACTCGGTAAGAACCGAGTCGACTCTGCGGAAACCGAACCTGACTGGGCCAAGATGAGCCTTGACCTGTTTCAGGTTGGATTTTGCTGAAGTCCCAGCTAGGAGTGAAAGAAGGAAGAAAGGAAGAAAAAGAGAGAGAAAAAGCAAGAAGTAGAAGAAAAGAGAGAGAGAGTTGGCAGTTGAGTCAACTCACCGCCGAGTTAACTCAGTTGAAATCGAGTCCTTTGATAAATTAATACATCATAATGGTTCGATGATAACATGCTATACTTTATTGTATATGTATTAATTTATTTACATGCTATCACTAGTGCTTGAATGATGAACGAAATGGAACTTACCTTGGACTTATTATCCTGCGGTCCACATTTGCCTTACACGGCTTGAATCATATATTTGCCTTTGTCTTGGATGGGTCATTGGTGCCCTTTGTGGCTTATTGGCTATATTTACACATCTATTGATTCATAACCATCTTATGGAGTTCAGTCATACCATGATTTTTGGGTGGAGTGAAGTTCATTTATCGATTTTCTAGCCATCTTGCGGTGTTCACGTACAATATGAATTCTAAGTGGTCTAGAGTTGTATGTTTATTTTCCTAGCCATCTTGTGGTGTTCAGTCGTACCATAATTTTTCAGGTGGAGCTGAAATTCATTTATCCATTTTCTAGCCATCTTGCAATGTTCACATACGACATGATTTTCAGGTGGTTTAGGGTTTGTATGTTGTTTGTCTCTTCATCTGTGATGTCGGTCGTACCATGATTTTCAGGTGGAACTGAAGTTCACTTATCGATTTTCTAGCCATCTTACGAAGTTCACGTACGACATGATTCCCGGGTGAAGTGGGGGTTTAAAGGGTGATTTTCTATTCGCCTTGCGAATTTCACTTGTACCATTATTTTCGGGTGGAGATGAAATTTTCTTATTGATTTTCTAGCCATCTTGTAGAGTTCACATACAAATGCGATTCTCGAGTGTAATAGAAAGTCGTATGGTTGATTGTCTCTTCATCTTGTGGAGTTCAATCGTACCATGATTTTCGAGGAGCTGAAGTTCGTTTATCGATTTTCTAGTCATCTTGCGGAGTTCACGTACAATAGGCTTTTTGGGTGAAGTAGAGGTTGGTTTTTTATTCACCTTTTTCACTTGTACCATGATTTTCAGGTGGAACTGAAGTTCGCTTATCGATTTTCTAGCCATCTTGCGGAGTTCACATACAATGTGATTTCGGCTGCAATAGAAGGTCGTATGATTTAGTGTTTGATTTTCTGGATGTATTCCTTTAAATTGTGATTGCAATTATATCCTACTATGATGAGATTCTATTGATTTGCTAAGTTTTTGAGTATATGTTCATAATTATGAAGTGCCCTGTTTGATATATCTATTCTCATGACTTGCGATCTATATTGGATTATGAATGATGAGTTTGTAATCTTAGAGGGTGCTCCCCATTGCGATAGCCATTGACGCTATCAAACCATAATAGTTAATGTAGGTGTAGAGCAAGCCAATGTTGTTCACAAGGTTACTACCAGATTTCACATCCCAATATTGTTGTAATTTAATTTATTTCACATGTAATATTATTTTATTTTGTATTTGTAGGAATAGGGGCATTGGTTTGTATAAGTCATTATGGGCAGTTTCTTGTATATTCCAAATGTAAATGAAATTTTTCTTTATGCTGATTTATCCACTCTACGCTCATCTACTTACTCTGAATGAATTTTTTTTAAAAAAATGTATACTCGAATTTGATCCTTTAAGGTTAACACTTAGGTTTTTGGGAAACGGGTTATATACTCGGGTCCTGAAAATATGGGGCATTACAACTGCATAAGCCAAATGCGCCGAAATGGCCGAAGGTGACCCTCTTGTATCGCAATAAGCTCCATCTCCATCCGACCCCATGCATGCAAAAAGATTCAAGCTACATCAAGATCGGATTCGAACGACACTGCGAGAAGACACTCAGCTGAAGGGGTCAATGAATGTAAGGTTCACTGTCCTAGAACGTTTGCTGGCATAGGTGCAGCAATTGGTAGATTTGATCACCTGTCGACGCGACGATACAGCACCGTCTTCCTCCGCCCCTCCACCATAGTATAGATAATCTGTGTGCTGTCACGTACACCCTATTCTCATCTCAGCATATGGGCATGGGTATCTTTTTGAGTGCCCTATGGTTGTATGAGTGTATGTGATGGATTACTAACTTGTAAAGTCTGACAAGTTTTTTTGGATATTTATATGCCCATGGATGGGCTAGCTACTTGTGTTTGTTTTGGGTTGCCCATGGATGGGCTAGATGTTTTTTGTTTAGGATGGATGTTATACTACTACCAACCTTGGGCAGTACCTATTTTAGATATTTTGATTCATGGCTGATTATAATTCATATATGCTTACTGCCATATTTATCTGGGTTGTTTCCAATGATGTTTATTCCTGCTTCTTTGAAATGCCTCATCCTGCATATTTCTTGATTGAATTGCGATGTTTAATCTTTATATCCATACTATTAGGGTCCATTAAAATCACTGCTCTCCTTTGATCTTATGCATACATGTTTTCTATAATGAGATGTCCTTTTACATCTATCTATTCTGCATATGTTATCTGCATTCTGGTTCTCCCATATGTTTCAACTTCAGTCAATATTCATTGTTATCTTACCCTTTGCCAATGACTAACAAAAAGGGGGAGAATAAATCCACACCCAGAAGAAAAATTATGTGTCTGTTTGTGAATGGTGGTACAGGTGATAGGGGGAGTAACTGCAAGAAGACGGGGAGATTACTGTTAGGGGGAGCAGCTACTGAATGACATAGTCATCTGTGTGTGTGAACTAGATAGCTTTGTAAAATTATGTAAAGATCATGTACACATAAGTTAGGGTGTTAGTCTAGAAGTTGTTCTAGGGTGTTTTGGTGTTTTGTCACATAATTGACATAGGGGGTGATTGAAAGTACCCTGGTTTATCAATTAACGTGAGCGTTAAATCAGCTAGACAAAGAAGCCCTATAAGAAGATTGATCAAGCATCTGCCTCAACAGGATGTATAAGCCCCGTATCCTAGACTGTACCATTATGTAAGCTTCCGTGGTCTTCCCAGTAGAATTTCGGCAACCTTCAACCCTTATCCAACATTTGCGCGCAACCTTGAGACGCATGCCGTTAACCAGAGTTGGCTCGACCCGAGACTTGTACCCTAGCAACTGCGCCATCGCTACGGTTCCGATGTCGCAACTCGTGCACCGAGGCGATACCCAGGCCAAGAGATGTGGACCCGCGTTCAGTTCAAGGAAAACGCCGTGTGTTGCAAAACCCAAGAGAATATCTATAACATGTCACCTTAATCCATCAATTAATCCCATCATGTCAAGTACACCATCACCTCTCACCCTTCCCCAAGCAACCCTTAAAGTCAAAAGTTTCTTACAAGCCCATATCCCTTCTTACACAATCTACCCCAAAGTCAAAAAGGTTCTTACACACTCATACTTTTCTTACACCATCTATCACAAAAGTAAAAAAAAACTTCTTACACATCCATCACCCACCAAATCCATCACCCATCTCTCACTTTCTCTCTTTACAACCGTCTCTCTCTCATTTTCATTTCTTGAACTCTCTTTTCCAAGTAAGAAAACACCACATGTCTAAGCTCTTTCTCCTCCAAGAGAGCTTTGTGTATGATCCACTTCCTACCCCCTCATCTCCCATCTCAACCATCCAAACTCCATCTCTTCCGTTGGAATCGAAGCTAAGGAGCAAAGGAAGCCTAGGGAGCAAGAAGGAACGGTGGGTGATCTTGGATCTCCTTTTCTTTATTTTTTTTATTTAAGGGCCCACTTATGGTGGGACCCACCTTGATGCAGGCTTTGTATCAAAGAGGGGCCCATAGTGGCGGGGCCCCTCCATCCTCGGCGATGTCTCTCACTCACTCTCTCTCTCTCTCTCTCTCTTTCTCATGTACTGTGGACCCCACTATGATATACGATCCACACCGTCCATCCTATTCCTCGAATCATTTTAGGCATTAAGCCGAGAAATGAGGCCAATCCGATAATAAAGCGGGCCATACCACAGAAAACTGTGTTTTTCACCGTTCACGGCTTTTAGGACCCACCTTGTTGTTTCTACATGTTAAACATGTTGGATATTGGACTTGTTTGGTGTGTTTTCAGTCCTAAAATCCAACGGGTGGAGTGAATTCTCAAGATGTGGGCCCCGCATACAAAAAATCTCAACAAACAAAAAAAAGGAAAGAAAATGCTTGTTGCAGCAGGCACTGCTGCTATCAGCAGTGTTTGCAGGTGCTGCTTTGGAGGGAAAAGGGGTAGGGACCATGGGTCCCAGCCGTGGGCCCCACCATGATGCTTGGGAACATCAACACCGTGCATTTTGATGGGCCCCTTAGGGCAGCTGGCCACCCCCAAAATCAGCCATATACATGGCTCAGGTGGCCCACGTCATAGGAAACAGTGTTAATTGCTCGTTTGCCATTGAAACCCTTTTGGTGTCCAAAAGTTTTGGATCATTCTGAAATTTATTTTTCCTCCTCACCTGGGTCTGTGTGACCTCATTAACAGATTGGATGGGTGGGCCCTACATGGGACCCACAATGGTGTATGTGTTCTACTGCCACCGTCCACACCATTGGGCGGTGGGACCCACCCCACATGTGGGGCCACCTTGGTGTACGGGTTCGTCCCGGCCATCCAGGGCTTGGACATTGTGGATATATTAGATATAATATATATTATATTATATTAATATATGATATTGTATATTATATATTATATTATAATATAATGAAATTTTATATACATGGGAGTGGGCCCTATGTGGGACCCACCTCTGCCCCCTTTAATGCAGAAAGTTGTACTAGCAGTAGCTATATATTTATATTATACATTTTATATTTAAAAAAAATACATGAGGGTGGGCCCTACATGGGACCCACCTCTGCTTTCCTTAAAAAGATAACAATGGCTGCATGTACGACAGTCATATGGTTGCCCTGTTGGCATGCAGGCTAGCTGCTGTACATGGCAGTAAGTTTCGTGGGTCCCACTTATTCCATCCACACCATCTATTTATGGGACCCACTTGATGCATGTGTTGTATACAAATCGCCCAACCATTTGTGAGATCATTTTTGGGCATGAGCGAAAGAATGGGTTAGATCTAAAGTTCAAGTGGGCCTCACCATTCAAATAGTGGACCTGTCATCCACCATTCAAACTCCTAAGGGCCTCGGTAGTTTCCAATTAAGTTGATAATTGTTTTCATTTCATCTATCTCCTTAATAACTTATGAATATGTCGGTTCTCAAATACATAAGGGTGGGCCCAATTTGATATACATTTGGCTCATTTGACTCGGCCCATTTAAATCAGCCCATTGATTCGACCCATTTAACTAGGCCTGATGTGATGTACTTGGGGCCCAATTGGTTAGGTCGATGTGATATATGAGGATCGTTGTTGAGGCCCACCTTAATATATGTGAGGCCCATATGATTAAGCCCATCTTAATGTAGTTATGGCCCATCCATTGAGGCCCACCTGATATACATAAGGCCCATGTTATACAGCCCAATTATAGTATTTAAGGCCCATGGGTCGAGGCCCAATAGGATGTACATAAGTCCATTACAATGTGTAACTCTACCATGGTTTGTGTAATGACGTTTATAACGGTCGTGCCTTGGGATCAATGTTGGTTTGACGTCCACATTGTAAGAATAATGTTGGTTAAATGTCCGCATTATAATTCTCCCTAGGGCCCATTGTTAGGCGCATACTTGTAGGCTATCTAGGCCCATCTTCGTTATGAACAACATCCATCACCCTATAATATGTTTAGTATAGTTTCATGATTCATAATCATACGCATCATATGTATGCTTGATATGAGAAGTGACTGATCATAGCATATGCCATCAGGCAGATTGTTTAGGGACTCTCAGATAGGCGGTGTTTCCCTACATGAGAGCACGATATGCACAGGATTGCTCCATGATTGGATAATGTGATTCATGCATTCACATTGTGTGATATGGTTGTTGTACGCCCTAGCGACATCAAGGTCTTAGCCTCCACAGGCGTATCATGGTTGGCAGGATTAGATACCAAAAATCTTGTTCTACATGGGGTGCTATAGATATCCTTAGGTGAAAGTCCCTAAACCCAAGCGGGTGCATGAGAACCGAGTGCCAACTACTAGATGGCCACGCTTTTCATTGTGTCGTGGTCGGTTGGAAGGGGGTGCAGCCTTACCCGCCTGAGTGGAGGAGGCAAAGCTAGGCTGTGTTTAACCAACTCAAGGAATGGGTCAGCTATTGACGAGCCTAGTCCGATATTGACAGGCGGATAGTGAGGTCTTTTCCACTCGCCTTGTTGCGCGCGATGAGACGGTAATCTGGTTGGAGTGTACTAGACTCTAGTGATATTCCAGAGTTGAGTTATATTGATATGTGGACTTAAATGAAGATTTGTATGCTTGAGTTGCATTTCGCATCGCATGGCCTTGGTATGACCGACATCATTCATGCTTTGCACCGCATGGCCTTGGTACAGCTAATAATATTCATGGATCCATCAACATGTTCTGCATTACTCTTATACTGCCTGATTGCATTACTACCTTGCGCACACACGCTTTCCATAAGCTTATGTACGACCGTTGTGTGCACGTGACGTTGGATTGCAGCAGCATTGAGGCTAGAGCGCGTGATAGATCATCTTGGAGCTTTTGTCTATCATCATTGTATTTCCTTTTTTGCGCTTTGTACTTCTAAATTTTGATCATAGTGGAAATGTGATGGAGTTATTGGTTGTTCTTTGTGGGTTATGCCTTTGGTTATGCTTATTACAAATCAAACTGATGTTAAAAATACTCTCTGTAGCATCCCAGGATCGAAACCTGGCGAATAGGCGCTAGGGGCCGAGAATGGGGCACTACAAAGGCTATTGGCACCAAATTCGGTGATTAGAAATTTTTTAGCCCGGTTTCCGAGTTTGGGGCGTGACAAGATGTGTACCCGAACTCACTAAAGGTAAACCTTAGCCTCACATCCCATGTCTCAAAACACCAGGTATATAAAACCCTTAAAATTGAATAGAACATTCTAGGGTTTTTTGGTTAGAAAACTTTTTTTCAAAATCAGGAAAATCTTTAAGTTTTCTACCATTGTCGATTTATTGATACATGGCTCGATTAAATCGAACCCTATATTGATGTCCTCGAAGCTCACTCGATACTATCGAAATGATTACTTAAGATGTCCAACAACCACAAAGATCTCTGGACTGAATTATCGATGAATCGATGGACTGCTCGATATCATAAAATTTTGAATCTCGAGTCCATCGAGTCGACTCGATAAAATCAACATCTGGTCAGTTGTGTCTAAAATACTTCTAAGTCAAATCATGTGATTCTCGAAATATCAAAGGGCTCCTCGATATCCTCAGAATTTAAATTCGATGATATTGGATTGGGACACAAATCTATCCAGCATATTTTCAGGATATTTTTCTTGGATCGAGGGTCACTTGATAAAATCGATATTCAAATTTTGATCATATCGAGACTAGGTCGATGTTATCGAAATAGGACATAAACTATCCAGCAAGCTTATAGGAAAATTCCTTGGAATTATCAATGAATTGACACTGTCATCGATATCATCGACATTCAAATTCTGATGATATCGAGTGATGCTCGATCATATCTCATACCTGATTTGTTTCAAAGACAAGCACTCTCACATTTTCTAATGTCAAGGAATCGAACTTCGTGTCGATGAAATCGGAGTTTGAGATCCGATGACATCGAAGCATGTTTGATTTCCTCGACCAGTTGGTAAAAAGTTCCAAAAGTGTTTGACAGTTGAGTTCGTATCATCGAGTGTCCAGTCGATGCTATTAAGAGTATACGCTCGATGACATCGACCCTGCTCGATGATATCGAACTCTATCAAAAATATGATCATTTTATATCCGTTGGAACCTTTTGCCTATTTAATGAGAGCTTGCCCTTGGTTGTTGGTAGAGAAAATAGAGAGTGCTTTTGAGTGTTTTACCCCATATCATATACCCTAAGCCTTTTCTCTCATGGGAGTTCATCCTCCAATCCACCCTCATCATTGATATTCAATAGAGTGGATTGGAGAATGAACTTCCGCATTCAAGGATCTTGTAGCTATCATCTTAATGACAAATCATTAAGCTGGGACGCCTTGAATGCATAGATGATTGGAATCGCTATCTCCTTTATAGGAAAATATTTAATAGAGTAGGATTTCATTATAACCTTAACCCAACCCATCGCCTTACATTGGTTCATCATCTGAGTTGCGGTTCAAGGGAGCTGAAGATTCTTCGTCTACAAAGGAGGAGACCTTCATCAACATGCATAATGGGGCTTATCTACTTATCTGTAAGTCATTAGAGTCCAAAGAACCCTTGTGATCATTCCTTCTGTAGGATTGGGTCAAAGGTGTTTCTTACCCCTTTCAAGTTCTCATAGGAGGCCTTCGATGGGAGCGTACGTGGGGGTGCTTTGTGTTAACCCTTACTCTGTGGAGAGCATAATATCTTAGGTCCTTGTGTAGGTTCTTGAACTATGTGGTCTAAAAATCGAGTGTTGTGTGTTGACCCTTGCTCATGGGAGCTTAAACTGGTGAGGTTCCTTGTGTGGATCATTGGCCTATGTGACCTAAAACTCGGGTGCTGTGCGTTGACCCTTGCCCCTATGTGGGGCATAAACTTATGTCGTGTAGACACGTTAGAGTCAGCCTAGATTAGGTTGTACTGGATTAAGGTGAACCTGATTTGAAACCTCCGATTTGAGGTGAACCTTTTGTGAAACCTCCGTTAGTGAGATCCAGCACACTCAAGGGTTGAGTACGTCCGCCGAAAGTGGAGTAAACAAGTAGTCGAACCACTATAAAAATAATTGTGTTTGAGATTGTTATTTTCTTCTATTACTTATGTGATTTTCCTAAATATTTTCATATTTGATTATCTGAGATCACACCTCACACACAGTTACATCCTTCATAAACTATGATCTGCATCTTGTCTGTCTTTCAAATAGTTTTATGACTAGATACTCTATTTGGTATAGAAGCCATTAGAGTTACTTTGAAGAAATCTTGATGCATGCATACTTTCTCAAGATAAGATCGATAGGATTTTAATTTACCATAAAATACTAAAAAGTCCTATTCACCCCCCTTTAGGACATATTGGCATATTCCCACTTCAACTAAAGCAGTCATTACTGCAATTTCATAAGGTAGTCTCCACACAGTGGATATACCAAATCTGATATCACATATTCTTCCATCTACAGCAAGAAGTGATGATGTACTAAAAAATGGATAGCCTAGGCATCATACTTACATCAAGAATGTGCCTCAAGGGTGAGTCTAATGGTTATAAAATAAGATGCATTGAGAGCGAGAACCATGTACAATAAGTGGGCTTCCTCGCCCTCTCTTATCATGCCATAATCTAGGCCTTTTTACGAGGGTTCGATATGAGCACAAGATGGGCTTTGGTGAGGTCCATACGTCTAGGGCTATGTGCCCTTCCAAATGGATTAGATAGCCCACTCAACGTCTAAGTGGCTATTGGGTATAGACACTAAACTTGGGCAGACACATATATCTAGGTGGGCCACATTTCCTATCTAAGGCCCGGTATGAACACAAGATGGGCTCCAAGGTTTGGACAATCCTACAGGGAATGGTGGAAAGCACCATTATCAAATGGGGGCCCAACGGTTTTGGGTTAGCCCAATGGGTATTACAAATCATCAATGGGGCCCGACGATTAGGGGTAGCCCAACCAGGTAAGGGTGGAAATAGGCTTATTAATGGGCCCTAGGCAGGTTTACAACATGGGCATTTAACCACCATTGTTCCTAAGGTGCGACCTATTTGGGATATGGAATGTAACTCACAATAGGGGCCCACAACCCTTATTCTATCTAGAAAATGGATGGATACTGTGTGTACAACATACATCATGGTGGCCTCTCAAGGCAGCCCCTCATTGGGCGCATACCATGTACATCATGGTGGGCCTGCATAAGGCGGTCCATGTTCCGCTTAAATGAATGGATAGTGTGCATTTAACACATACATCGTGATGGGCCTCACACATATAATGGTCCTACACATCAACATGTGGACCTCACATCAGCAAGTAGGCCTCAATTCAGCAAGTGGGCCCCACATATAACAGGTGGGCCCTACTGGTCGCCCCACCGACAGACGGCCTGGATAAAATGCATACCTCAAGTGGTTACCACCGTCCCACGCTGGATGGTACGGATAATACATGTACATCAAGTGAGTACCATGGTGAGTCTCACAACCCCCTGGTTGTCAGCAAACAAACATCATAGTGGGCCCAAGGTTTGGGTTACTACAAGTCATGGTGGAAAGCATCATCATCAATGGGGGACCTAACGGTTTGGGTTAGCCCAATAAAGGTAGGTGGTCATCTCTACATCAATAGGGGCCCAATGATTTGGGTTAGCCCAACAAAGAAGAATAGGTATCGCTAACACCAATGGGGGCCCAATGATTTGGGTTAGCCTGGTAGGGTGAGATGGGTATCAACAATGGGACCCCAATGGGTTTAAGATAGCCTAATAAGGGAAGGTGTTTATTCTCTAACATCAATGGGGGGCCAATTGTCATGTCCCAAACTTGGAAACCGGGCTCACAAAATTCTCGATCACTGAATCCGGCACCGACAGCCTCCTTAATACCCCATTCTCGGCACCCAGCGTCCATTCGCCAGGTTCCGATCCTGATATGCTACGAGGAGGATTTTTAACATTAGTTTGATTCATAATAAGCATAACCAAAGGCATAACCCACAAACAACAACTAAAAACTTCATCACATTTCCACTATGATAAAAAACTTTATAAGTACAATGAGCATAAAGAAAAATATAATGATAATGGACAAAAAGCTCCAAGCTGATCTACGATGTGCTCAAGCCTCAGCACTACTGCGATCCAACATCACCTGCACGCAACGGTCATGCATAAGCTTATAGAAAGCTTAAAGGGTGGTGAAAGTATGTGCAAAAGGTAGTAATACATGTATGCAGTATCAGAGTAATGCGGAACATGTTGATGAATCCATGAATACCATTAGCTGTACTAAGGCTATGCGATGCAAGGCATGAATGATGTCGGCCATACCAAGGCCATGCAATGCGAGATGTAACTCAAGTATATGAATCCTTATCTAAGTCCACATATCAATACAACTCAAATCTAGAATATCACTGGGGTCTAGTACACTCCAAGCCAGATTGTCGCCCCATCGCATGTAATAAGGTGAGTGGAAAAGACCTCACTACCTACCTGCCAATATCAAGCTCAGCTCGTCAATAGCTGACCCATTCCTCAAGCTGGTCAAACTCAGCTTAGCTTTGCCCCCTCCTCTCGGGTGGGTAAGGCCGCACCCCCTTCCAATTGACCACGACACAGTGGAAAGAGTGGCCATTTGGTAATCGACACTCAGCACTCATGTACCCACTCAGTCTAAACTTTAGAGCAACCTCCTAGTACCAAAAGGGTTTAGGGACTTTCACCCAGGGATATCTATGGCACCCCATGTAGAATAAGATTTTCGATATCCAATCCTGCCAACCACAATACGCCTGTGGAGGCTATGGCCCTGATGTCTCTAGGGCGTACAGTACCATATCACACAATGCGAATGCATGAATCACACTATCCATTCATGCAGTAATCCTGTGAGTATCATGCTCTCATATAGGGCAACACCGCCTATCCTGGAGCCCCTAAACAATCTGCCCGAAAGCATATGCTATGATCAATCACTTCTCGTATCAAGCATACATATGATGCGTATGATCATGAATCATGGAACTATACTAAACATGTTATATGGTGATGGATGTTGTTTATAACACAGATGGGCTTATATGGTCTATAAGTATGGGCCTAACGATGGGCCCTAGGGAAAATTATAATGCGAACATTTAACCAACATTATTCCTACAATGTGGACGTCAAACTAACATTACTCCCAAGGCACGACCGTCATAAACATCATTACACAAACCATGGCAGAGTCACATATTGTAATGGACTTGTGTATATCCAATTGGGCCTCGACCCATAGGTCTTAGGTACAACAAATGGGCTGCATAACATGGGCCTTATGTATATCAAGTGGGCCTTAATGGATGGGCCATACTACATCAAGATGGGCCTAATCATATGGGCCTCATGTATATTAAGGTAGGCCTCAACAACGGGCCTTATATATCACATTGGCCTAACCAACCAGGCCTCAGGTACATCATATCGAGCCTAGTCAAATGGGCTGAATCAATGGGCTAATTCAATTGGGCCAAACGTATATCAAATCGGGCCCACCCTTATGTATATTTGAGAGCCGACCTATTCAATCATAGAGATAAATGAAGTGAAACAATATTAGCTTAATTGGAAATTACCGTGGCCCTTAAAAGTTTGAACGGTGGATGTCACGGTCCACTATTTAAATGGTGGGGTCCACTCGAACTGTAGATCTAACCCATTCTTTTACTCATGTTGTAAAATGATATTTCAAATGGTTAGATGGTTTAGATATAACACATGCATTATGGTGGGCCCCATAGATAGACAGCATGGATGGAATAGGTGAGACCCAGGGCACAGCAGCCAGTTGTGAGGTCCACATAACTAGACAGTGTGGATCATATCCACACGTGCAGTAAACCATGCTGACATGAATGTTGCAGCTATGTAGCTGCAGAATGTGCAGCCTCTGCTGCTTTAAAGAGGTAGAGGTGGGTACCATGTAAGGCCCACCATTATATATCCTACAGTATATAATATGATATATATATATATATATATATATATATATATATATATATATATATATATATATATATATATATATATATATATATATATATATATATATATATATATATTACAATAGCTGCTGCTGTCACGCCCCAAACTCAGAAATCGGGCTCATAAAATTCCTGATCGCCGAATCCGGCACCGACAGCCTCCGTAGAACCCCATTTTTGGCTCCTAGCGCCCATTCTCCAGGTTCCGATCCTGGGATGCTACGAGGAGGATTTTCAACGTCAGTTTGATTCGTAATAAGCATAACCAAAGGCATAACCCACAAACAACAACTAAGAAATCCATTACATTTTCACTATGATAAAAAACTTTACAAGTGCAATGAGCATAAAGGAAATACAATGGTAAAGAATAAAAACTCCAAAACGATCTGCAACTTGCTCTTGCCTCAGCGCTGCTGCGAACCAACGTCACCTGCACGCAACAGTCGTGCATAAGCTTATAGAAAGCTTAGAGGGTGGTGAAAGTGTGTGCGCAAGGTAGTAATATGAACATGCAATGTCAGAGTAATGCGGAATATGCAGATGGATCCATAATATCATGAGCTGTACCAAAGCTATGCGATGCAAGACATGAATGGTATCGGCCATTCCAAGGCCATGCGATGTGCAATGCAACTCAAGCATACAGATCCTCATCTATGTCCACACATCAATACAGCTCAAATATGGGATATCACCGGGGTCTAGTAGACTCTAAACCAGATTGCTGCCACATCATGCGCAATAAGGTAAGTGGAAGAGACCTCACTATCCGTCTGCCAATATCGGGCGCGACTCGTCGATAGCGGACCCATTCCTCGAGCTGGTCAAACTCAGCCTAGCATTGCCCCCAACTCTCGGGCGGGTAAGGCCGCACCCCCATCCAACCGACCACGACATAGTGGAGAGCACAGCCAACTGGTAATCTGTATCACCCTGAAAATCGGGGGTCGTGTATAAACTCAACTCCCGAGTTCCAGACCGTCACTTATGCAACAAAAATAATTATGATTCAATGTTGTCTGATTTAAAGCATTCACATGAGTAAAAGTATACCAAAACTGCAATTCATACTTCAGATCCAGTGATAAAAGTAAACGGAAGACTAAACAATATATATATCACTGTATGGAAAAACAAAGTAAATCTCATCTGTCTCCAAAGTATGACTACATCTCTGAGTCTCATATAATGTACATGAACAAAATAAACATCCAAAATGGTCCCACTGAAATCCCATCGATCCAGGTCGCCTACGCGAAGCCATCGTGATACTGCATGTACGAGAACTCGTCCTGGTCCTCGTCAAAGTCTGGCTCCACCTCCTGGATCTCAGCCTCACCTGCATCTACAACAGGGTCTGGTGGGTGTTGCAAACACCATCCGTAACGTGGGAGTGAGTGATCAACTCAGTGGAATCATAGAGCAAAGATTAGCATGTTCACAAATCAATCATACGATAATAGTAAAGCAGTAAATCAGACAATCCTAGTACTGTTGTTAATGCAAGATGATATGACGTGATGTATGCCCTCACCGACGATCTCCCTCATACGGCAATATCTTACGACCGCGGCATGCCACACTCCCTAGAGTGCTCCACATCTTCCAGGCACATGCAATGCTATGGTGATATGATTTCCAAGTTGTTATTAGTCCATTCAAACAGCAGGATTGGGAAACTAAGGTACCTCCCTTATATCAATCCCAACACAGATCCTGCCTAGGGTCGTCACTCCTAGTAATCTCATACGATGTATATTTCGTAGGTCACTGCAAGGGCTGTCAGGGCTGTTGCTCGCACTCGTTGCACCGCTCCCCCATCACCTTATCAATACAGGCCTACAATACTCTACTGCAATGGAAGGGTCGTCGCCTCCCGTGGACTCAGAATACACTCGCGGTCACTACAAAGGACTCGTCGCCTGATCAGTGTAGGCCGACAGCTAGAATATAGTGTCTCATACCACCATAATCTGCTCAAGAGTCTAGGTGCTCACTGGTCACTACAGGGAGGTTTGTGGCCCTAGCGTAGGCTGACAACTCGACCACGGTGTCCCATACCACCATGCCCGGCTCATGAGTCTTCGTGGATCAAGGTACCATGGTTAACAGGGTTTACAATGGTAAGTTCAGTACCCTAGGTTCAAGCAGTTATGACTCATATAAGGTGAACATACATCGGCCAGTCGGGTTGCTTGACGGGCTCGACTAGCGCGATCGCATCTCAAGTTGAATGACATGAAGTGCATAAAACACTTCGCGTGGCCTAACCACTGCCGCCAACTCTAAACACGAATCGCATTCATCGACGCGTCGTTCGTGGCTATGACCAGTCAGCCACGAATTCGCTCGGTTACTGACTGCCTGGACTAAGTCTAGTCCCAAACACTTAGGGAATCACATCAGCAATATATGTAAAAGTATTGGAATTGAAATACAATCATATGAGCATGTTAACACATGTTATAACATTCAACTTAAGCAAATCTTCAAGCACATATATTCCATGCACGTAATGAAATCATGCATTTAGTCAACATGTAAAAAATCATTTAGGTCAGCATATTAATTGAGAAATCCATCTCAAACTAATTCATAACATCATTTAGTTCAATACATACTAATATAAACATTTATACAAACACATACATTACACACTTAAGTCTACATATAGCATGTTGACCCGAAGTGTGCAATTAGGCGAATCTCTTCGCCAAACTAATTATGCACGTATTCCTAACTTCCTAATGCGACAACAAACCATGTCAATCACATCAGCAAAATATGAATGTAAACAATACTTCCTACAAATGACTAAAATGCCCTAAATCTCATATTCTTCGTTAATTTACGAAACGAGAAACGGAGAGCATTTTGTACATGTCAAACGGCGATACCGTCAAGAATCTACTATTAAACGACATTGAAAGTGTTGGGAACCGTCAATCAAAGCGTCTAAAATCCTCACCTTATGTCTTGTAGACTCGTGAATTGAAACGGAGCGTATACGCTTCGTCTACGGCGAATAAGGAACCTAATACACGAGATCCATAAGCTACATCGCTATGGAAACAAAGGAAACTCAAATCAGCAACTATTTAAGGTATTTGCTTACCTAGAATCGTGGTGAAATCGCCGGGAAAACGGTAGAGGTGTGTTGCTTGAGCACGTGCAACACGTAGCACAAGTGGCAGCAAGAACTCTCCCACTCTCTCACAATCTCTCACCTTTTTCTCTCTCCCAAGTTAGGGTTTCTCTCAAATTCGGATGGGAGAGAGGAGTGAGGGTTTCAACCCCTTTTATAGCCTAAAACATGCCCAAAATAAGCTTGGGAACAATGTTTACTTGGTGCCTAACCAAATCAGGGCCGTTTCGGTCCAAAGGAGCATTTCTGATGGTCCCCTGGCCAAATGCGGTCGGACTTAAGCTCATGCATACTGGATCTAGCACACATCCAGTTTTCGGACCGGTAGGGTTCACAGATCGCACGTGGCGGCCCAGTTTCAGTTTAACGGTCACCGTACCAAGATCAGGCCTATAAGTCTCGTGATATGTAATAGAAATTTTTTCTGATCCAAGGGTGTAATTTGGCTGTATTCTGACGGTCAGAACGCTTAATATTGATGCGTCAATTTCGTGTGCCAGATTTGAATTTCAAATTCCAATTTTAACCCTATTCTCACTCTCTTCACTCCAAGCTCAATGAAATAGCCTCTGAACGTCAGTTGGACTTGATTTTCGAAACGATTGCCAAGCCCAGCTAAGTGGTCATAACGGTCTAAGATGGTAGGCATCTGACTTACGACGCGCGGTCTAGATCCAATGCAAAGTTTCAAGGAGGTCCCGAGAACAAACCGGTTTAGAGTTTGATCCGAGGCTTTAGAGCATTATAGCACCCTTGGTTCCACTCGCTTTGGGCCTTGTAGAACGTATTTAAAGTGATCAGGGACCATTTCCCAGCTATTCTAACGTTGCACTAGCTAAACTAGTCATATTTTCTAAAGGAATGAATTCTACACAAATTTCGGGTCGAGTTGGTACTTGAGCCCAAGTATGGATTTTTCACGGGCGTTACAATCTACCCCCCTTAACAAATAATTTCATCCTCGAAATTTTGTACCTTTTCGTACTCCTCGAGAAGCTGTGGGTAGTTCTTTCTGATCTCGGCTTCTGTCTCCCAGGTAGCCTCCTCCTCAGGGTGATGCGTCCATAATACCTTCACAAGGGGAATCACCTTGCTACGCAGTACCTGTTCCTTCCTGTCTAGGATACGTGTCGGTCGCAGGATATATGTAACGTCCTCTCCTAACTGCACCTGCTCCCATCTGATGATATGGGAAGGATCAACAACGTACTTCTTCAGCATAGAAACATGAAATATGTTGTGAACGCTCGCGAGAGGCGTGGGTAAGGCCAATCGGTAAGCCACCGCTCCCACACGATCGAGGATCTGAAACGGACCAATGAATCGTGGTGCCAGCTTCCCCTTCTTCCCGAACCGAAGGATTCCCTTCATAGGGAAAACTCGCAAAAACACATGATCCCCAACTGTGAACTCTAGTGGCCTCCGTCTCGTATCGGCATAGCTCTTCTGTCTGCTCTGCGGTGTAAGGAGCCGACGTCGAATAATATCAATCTTCTCTAACGTCGCTTGCACTAACTCTGGGCCAATCAAGCTACGCTCACCGACCTCTAACCAGCAATGCGGTGCGAGACAAGGTCGCCCATACAGCGCCTCATAAGGTGCCATACCGATACTCGCCTAAAAACTGTTGTTGTACGCAAACTCCGCATAAGCAAGACAATCATCCCAACTGTCCTTAAAGTCCAGTGCGCAAGCTCGCAACATGTCCTCTAAGATCTGGTTCACCCGCTCTGTCTGTGGGTGGAAGGCAGTACTGAACTTCAACTTCACACCCATAGCCTCCTGAATGCGAGTCTAGAAAATAGAAGTGAACCGCGTGTCTCTGTCCGACACGATCTCCAACGGAACTCCATGCAGACGCACAATCTCCCTGATATACAATCTAGCTAGCTCGTCTGCAGAGTTCGCAACTCTGATCGGTAGGAAGTGCGCCGACTTCGTCAATCGGTCGACGATCACCCAAATGGAATCATGTCCCTTCCTCGTCTTCAACAACCCAGAAATGAAGTCCATGGAAATGAAATCCCACTTCCACTCTGCGATAGGCATGGGCTATAAAAGTCCAGGTGGTCGGCGATGCTCTTCCTTCACCTGCTGACAAGTGAGACAACGGGACACGAACTCAGCTATGTGGGTCTTCATACCTTCCCACCAATACGTCCTCTTCACGTCACGATACATCTTTGTCCTGCCTGGATGCATCGCGAGTCTAGTAGAATGCGCAGCCTCGAGAATCTCTCGTCTCAAGTCAGGGACATCTGGGACGCATAGGCGGCCACGGTAACGTAAGCCCCCATCCATACCAACTCGCCAGTCGACGTCAGCATCATCACTGGCCTGCTCTCGAAGCTCAGTAAGATGCGCATCATCCCCCTGCGCCTCGATGACTCGGTCATCGATCTGAGATCGCACCTGTACATGTGCGATGAACTCAAATGGCTCCTCTACGGTGAGTTTCTGCTCAAAGTCTCGCAAAAACTCAACCATATCCCACTCGGCAACCATCAGCGGAGCTGCAAACTCTATCGCCTTCTTGCGGCTCAAAGCATCAGCCACAAGGTTCGCCTTCCCAGGATGGTAAGAGACTTCAAACTTGAAGTCCTTCAACGTCTCCATCCATCGCCGCTGCCTCATATTCAAGTCTCGCTGCGTGAATATGTACTTGAGGCTCTTGTGGTCGCAAAGGAGCTCGAACTCCTCTCCGTAGAGGTAATGTCTCCAGAGTCTCAGTGCGAATATAACGGCTGCCAACTCTAGGTCGTGTGTAGGGTAATTCTCCTCGTGCTTCCTTAATTGTCTCGAGGCATACGAAATTATCCTGTCCCTCTGCATAAGGACACAACCCAAACCAACGCTAGACGCGTCAGTATATATAGTGTATCTAACCCCTTGCTCTGGCAATACTAGCACAGGGGCGGACGTAAGTTTGTCCTTCAGCTCCTAAAAAGAAGACTCCGCCTTGTCATTCCAGGCGAACTTTACGTCCTTCCGTGTCAACTGAGATAAGGGTCTCGCGATCTTCGAGAAGTCCTGAATGAAGCGCCGATAGTAGCCAGCGAGACCCAAGAAACTCCTCACCTCAGTGACAGAACCAGGCTGCTCCCAGTCCTGCACCGCAGCTACCGTAGACAGGTCAACTGCCATGCCATCCTTAGACACCACGTGTCCCAGAAACTTCACCTCCTGCTTCTAGAAGTCGCACTTCTTGTACTGTGCGAACAACTGATGCTGTCTGAGCGTATCCAGGACCAGACGTAAGTGCTCCTCATGCTCCTCTCGACTCCTAGAGTACACCAATATATCGTCAATGAATACAACGACGAATCGATAGAGGAAAGGCCGAAATACCCGGTTCATCAGATTCATGAACACGGCTGGTGCATTCATGAGACCGAACGACATTACGAGAAACTCATAGTGGCCAAAACTAGTCCTGAATGCTGTCTTCTGCACGTCTTCATCCCTGACGCGCAGCTGATGATAACCTGACTGAAGATCAATCTTCAAGAAGTACTGCGCTCCTCTCAACTGATCGAACAAGTCATCGATCCTGGGCAAAGGGTACTTGTTCTTCACCGTGAGCTGGTTCAGCCTGCGATAATCAATACACAATCGCATCGAACCATCCTTCTTCCTCACGAACAAGACCGGTGCTCCCTAAGGAGACACGCTAGGCCGTATAAGGCCAAGCTCTAGCAGGCCATCAATCTGCGTCCTCAACTCCTCCATCTCACATGGTGCCATGCGATACGTCGGCAGTGAGACGGGTGTAGAACCGGGAACTAGATCGATAGTGAAATCGATCTCACGTCGGGGCGGCAAACCAGGGATCTTCCTGAACAGATCCCCGAACTCGGAAACGACTGGCGTATGCTCAAGTACCTGGGCCCCAGCGTCGCGCAATAAAGTGGCGTAACTAAGTATGCGGAAAGGGAGATTTACCCGCACTGAAAATGTGAAAGGCGTACCCTCAGGCTCATATACCATCACCATACGAGTCTCGCAGTCAATCTCGGCTCTCACTACAGTCAACCAGTCCATGCCAAGAATGACGTCGAGATAAACGAGCGAGGGATAGACGACAAGATCAAGAGTCATCGTCCTGCCTCCCAGATCAACTAAACAACCCTCACACATCTGGGTGACATCCGAATAATCCCCATGAGCTGCAAAGACTCGCACGCTATCCAAAGTGGTAGTCTGTAACCCAAGACGCCTGACTACGGCACGTGATATCAAAGAAATCATGGAACCAGTGTCCACCATCACAAGAATGGGAGTACCTCCAATATGGGCCGTGACCTCGAAGGCTGAATGCTGAAGAGTCGGTGTCGCAGCTGCCTCAGCTGTCAATGCATGAACCCGAGCTTGCTGTGGCCGGTTCGGCCGCTGTGTCAAGGGTCGTGGAGGCTGTCTGATCTGCGATACCGTAGGTCTGAATGTAGGATACGCAGGAGCCGACCGTATAGGAGGTGCTGATAACGCCTGTGGACGTGCACGGTCGATCTTCTGCGGCAGCGAGAACCCACTGTCCCGCATCCTAGAAAGCAGCTCTGCGCCAAGTGGCCTGACCTCCCACAGTATGTGCACGATAAATCAGGGCACCGAAACGGTGGTACAGGCGCTGTAGTCCTAGCAGGGGGATCAATGCGAGGCCTCTTACCCGCGAGGGGCCTGTTTGGCAAGTCTGGTCGTGGCCTAGAAGCAACAGGGCCACGAGATCGCGCAAGCCGATCCACGTCCTGCTCTGCCCCCATGGACATGTGAATCAACTCTGCATAAGAGGGAATGCTAACACAGCACATCTTCGACCGAATATCCGCTCGCAAACCCTCCAAAAAGTGCCTTATGCGCATCTGCTCATCAGCCAAAATCGTCGGGACGTATCTGCCCAACTCTGTAAACCGATGCTCATACTCTGTAACTGTCATGGCTGCCTGTCTGAGGCGGAGAAACTCATTCTTCCTGTCGTGCCTGTAAGTCTGGGGATAATACTTCTCATGGAAGCGGAACTCAAACGCTGCCCACGTCCATACATAGTCGGCGGTAACAGTCCGCAGTACGCTATCCCACCACATGCTGGCCTCTCTCTCAAACAGGAATGTAGCCAGCTCTACCTGCTCGGCCTCAGTGCAATGAAGCATCCACAAAATCTTCGACACACGGTCGAGCCAGTACTCAGCCTCCTCGGGTCTGTGAGAACCCGTGAAAGCAGGAGGCCGCAAGCGCTGAAATCTCTCCAATAGGCCCCGTGATCGGCGGGATTCCCCGTAGGGTAAGCAGGCGGCCCAGGATGAGCCGTGCCCTCATCCTGGGCGTATGTATAAGCATCTTCAGCTGGATGCACGGCGGTGCAGGTGGTGTAGATGGAGCCGCACCCCCACCCTGGGCTAATGTCCCCACGATGGTAGTCAGAAGTTACTGCTGTTGCAGCATCATAGCCATCATCTGATCGAATCTATCAGGAGGTGGAGCAGGCTGTGGCGGATGCTGTGTGGAAGTAGATGCGCGATGAGGCTCTCTGACTGATGGCGTAAATGGCGGTGGTCCATCTGTAGGACCAACGACAGGCTGAGACGATCGAACCGCCTCAGGAATCGGGCCCAAAGCAGGGTCCGTATGGGTGCCAGACTGTGAAGGAGTCTGATCCATATGCTCAGTCAGTGCAAGACGAGTCGTGCTCCGCGTAACCTTAGGCGGCATTCCCTATATTCAAAATAGGGCGTAACCTTGTCAGTCTTAATAGCACAATTACACCGAAATCATTCACACAAGGAGTCAAAGGCATTCCATGCATTTCATTTAATCAAAATTGTCACAATACAAGGGATATATCCTTACAAGCATCACGACGAGAAATACATGGGAACTAAGATAGTTAAAATTGCAACAGCAACACAAGCAAAGCACTAGCCCTAACAGGCTTACACATTAAAAGCAGGAAATGACTAACTACTAACAACTACATTAAGGTCGCATCGCTAGTCTGAGTCTGGGGATGGAGGAGGAGCACCCTTATCCTGCAAGCAATACAGGATCGCCTTCAAGGTGCGAGTCACCTTGCCTAATTTCTTCTTTGTAACGGCCTTGGCATCCTCGACTTCTGCGCGAAGTTCTTGGACTTCCATTCGCAAAGCGGTCTGACTCTCCTCCATCCGAGCAATGCGATCGTCGATAGTAGCTTGCGCAGAAGGAGGAGGGCTCTCAACTGTATCCTGAGCCTCCTCTCCTGCCTCTTCCTGAGCTTCTTCCTGAACCTCTACTCTAGGTTCTTCTTCGCTTTGATCTTCCTCATCATCAAAGTCATCCTCACTATCCTTTTCAAGTTGATTTTCACGGTATTGTGACCCAATCTTCATCTTCACCATTGTCGACTCATCAATACTATGAATCGAAACTGGGATTTTCGGCCCAAGTCTGTAAGTAAACTCGAGGGCGATTTTGCAAACCAGTCGGCCAAAAGGAAGTGATTCGGATGTTCTTCTTGACCTGCCTATAAGGATTATTTGTTGTAAGATGAAAGTAGCCATGCATACGTTCTCTCCCTGGGCCACCATATACAGAAAATCAACCATAAGGCATGTACATTCAATGCGATTCGTCGACCTGGGATAAACATTGTACGTGCAGATATGGTGCAGCAGGTGCAAATCCTCAGACATATACGTCGCCTTGAGGCTATTATTACGCTGCCATGGAACCAACTTACCGCACAGGAACCTGGTGTGGCTATCTCGTTCACGTCTAGTCCTCAGACTCTTCTCACTAGGATGCACATCACCAAGAGGCACGTTGAGAAGTCACGCAATCAACCGAACATCGATCGTAGCCATCTGATCTCTACCAAAAGGGATTTTGAACTGCAAAGGCTCCAAGGTAGGATTCTGGATACTAGCGTAGAAGGCACGAACGGTGCTCACATTAGCATGAGCGCGAGCTTCAAAGATCGGACCCCAATGTGCAGCTTCAATACGTTCGAACAACAGATATTCGCCGAATAGTCGGCCATCTACGTCCACCTCAAATAACACTTTGCGATCAGTGTATTGGCCATGAGGCATCTCCGATAGAATTGCTCGCCCAAGGTGTGCATGGGGATCCAAATCCCGCTTTGTACGGCACTCCAGGACTGCAGCTGAACCTGTGGCGGTGCTTGAACTTGCGGCACCACCCCGTGGTCTTCTCGATTGAGCAGGGCGGCTTGGCCCAGCCTCGTCTGTTACGGTTTTCCTTTTACCCATCAAAGATATGATGGATGAGAGTGATAAAAGGCCTAAAATGGCTTCCACGAAAGTCATGAAAAACAGCAAAAATGCGAAGAAGTGGCTGTCTAATCTAGAAAAAGGAAATCTAGGCATCGTAGAGGGATGCTTCAAGCTTCCTAAGGCTGTATTTTCAAGGAGAAATGCAAGCAAAAAAAGTGGAATGGAGCACCTCATGATTTCAGCTCTATTTGGGGGTTTTTGGAGCTCCAAATGGTGAAATCTTCAAGATGAAGGGCTACCAACTCCCAAGAAGTGATGGATGATGGTTGGTTTTGGCCAAGGAGGGACCTAGGGATGATTGAGAATCACAAACTTTGGCGATAGTTGCTGGAAAACGAAAATAGGGCTAAGGGGAGGGCTGTTTGTGAAGGAGGAGGGTGTTTTAGGGGTTTTCGTGGGACGGGAGCTATGTGGGGATGATGTGCACCTCATTTAAGGGCGTACGCCCAAAAATCAGGACCAATGGGCCCCACCGGTCTGCGATACATCGCCGGACCGACGATGGCATTGCTGGCCAACTCCTCAGTTGGTCGGTGGGACCACATGGGTCTGGTCCCCCATGGTCCAGGGACCCTAAAAATGTGTGGTCCACCCCCTAGTTCATTGTATTTTGACCTACATGAGCCCAAAAATTTGTTCGGGGCTTTCTGGGACCACTCTGCAATCCCAAAAACCAAACCCTATAATGCAGCATATGAATTTGGGGTAGAAGGAGCTAGTACATCCATCTAGATCCTTATTTGCTAAATAAAGTGAAATTAGAATGGCCTTATGGCCATTTTTCATGAAATTTTACTATTCACTGTAAAATTTTATGAAAGTACTAATTTGTATTATTTTCACATTAGGTTTGATACCTAATATGAAATGGATAAGAAAGAAATAAAGATCAGAGTGTTTAGAGGAAGAATTTTGAAGATTTTTGGTAAAACGGGGTTTTTAAGCCCTGGCGATTGATTACAGGAGTCTTGGTCATCCCACGGCCCAAGAATTTACTTTTACGAATTTAAAATCGCCCATAGGACGTCTCAACCTGACTTCCTACATCTTAGAAGCTATTCGGGTTGCTTTACGCGACCCGAGATGCGTCACAGACTCGATCGTGCGATCGAGTCAAATAGACTTCGCCTATGGGCGAATCTGCAATCCTAGAAGTGTTTCTAGACCCTTCTCGCACCTACCTAAGTCAAAAGAAGCGACAGCGTACGTCGCGAGACCATAACCCAGGCCCAGTATACTCTTATTCATGCTCTGATACCAACTTGTAACACCCTGAAAATCGGGGGTCGTGTATAAACTCAACTCCCGAGTTCCAGACCGTCACTTATGCAACAAAAATAATTATGATTCAATGTTGTCTGATTTAAAGCATTCACATGAGTAAAAGTATACCAAAACTGCAATTCATACTTCAGATCCAGTGATAAAAGCAAGCAGAAGACTAAACAATATATATATCACTGTATGGAAAAACAAAGTAAATCTCATCTGTCTCCAAAGTATGACTACATCTCTGAGTCTCATATAATGTACATGAAAAAAATAAACATCCAAAATGGTCCCACTGAAATCCCATCGATCCAGGTCGCCTACGTGTAGCCATCGTGATACTGCATGTACGAGAACTCGTCCTGGTCCTCGTCAAAGTCTGGCTCCACCTCCTGGATCTCAGCCTCACTTGCATCTACAATAGGGTCTGGTGGGTGTTGCAAACACCATCCCGTAACGTGGGAGTGAGTGATCAACTCAGTGGAATCATAGAGCAAAGATTAGCATGTTCACAAATCAATCATACGATAATAGTAAAGCAGTAAATCAGACAATCCTAGTACTGTTGTTAATGCAAGATGATATGACGTGATGTATGCCCTCACCGATGATCTCCCTCATACGGCAACATCTTACGACCGCGGCTTGCCACACTCCCTAGAGTGCTCCACATCTTCTAGGCACATGCAATGCTATGGTGATATGATTTTCAAGTTGTTATTAGTCCATTCAAACAGAAGGATTGGGAAACTAAGGTACCTCCCTTATATCAATCCCAACACAGATCCTGCCTAGGGTCGTCACTCCTAGTAATCTCATACGATGTATATTTCGTAGGTCACTGCAAGGGCTATCAGGGCTGTTGCTCGCACTCGTTGCACCGCTCCCCCATCACCTTATCAATACAGGCCTACAGTACTCTACTGCAACGGAAGGGTCATCGCCTCCCGTGGACTCAGAATACACTCGCGGTCACTACAAAGGACTCGTCGCCTGATCAGTGTAGGCCGACAGCTAGAATATAGTGTCCCATACCACCATAATCTGCTCACGAGTCTAGGTGCTCACTGGTCACTACAGGGAGGTTTGTGGCCCCAGCGTAGGCCGACAGGTCGACCACGGTGTCCCATACCACTATGCCCAGCTCATGAGTCTTCGTGGATCAAGGTACCATGGTTAACAGGGTTTACAATGGTAAGTTCAGTACCCTAGGTTCAAGCAGTTATGACTCATATAAGGTGAACATACATCGGCCAGTCGGGTTGCTTGACGGGCTCGACTAGCGCGATCGCATCTCAAGTCGAACGACATGAAGTGCGTAAAACACTTCGCGTGGCCTAACCACTGCCGCCAACTCTAAACACGAATCGCATTCATCGACGCGTCGTTCGTGGCTATGACCAGTCAGCCACGAATTCGCTCGGTTACCGACTGCCTGGACTAAGTCTAGTCCCAAACACTTAGGGAATCACATCATCAATATATGTAAAAGTATTGGAATTGAAATACAATCATATGAGCATGTTAACACATGTTATAACATTCAACTTAAGCAAATCTTCAAGCACATATATTCCATGCACGTAATGAAATCATGCATTTAGTCAACATGTAAAAAATCATTTAGGTCAGCATATTAATTAAGAAATCTATCTCAAACTAATTCATAACATCATTTAGTTCAATACATACTAATACAAACATTTATACAAACACATACATTACACACTTAAGTCTACATTTAGCATGTCGACCCGAAGTGTGCAATTAGGCAAATCTCTTCGCCAAACTAATTATGCACGTATTCCTAACTTCCTAATGCGACAACAAACCATGTCAATCACATCAGCAAAATATGAATGTAAACAGTACTTCCTACAAATGACTAAAATGCCCTAAATCTCATATTCTTCGTTAATTTACGAAACGGGAAACGGAGAGCATTTTGTACATGTCAAACGATGATACCGTCAAGAATCTACTATTAAACGACATTGAAAGCGTTGGGAACCGTCAATCAAAGCGTCTAAAATCCTCACCTTATGTCTTGTAGACTCGTGAATTGAAACGGAGCGTATACGCTTCGTCTACGGCGAATAAGGAACCTAATACACGAGATCTATAAGCTACATCGCTATGGAAACAAAGGAAACTCAAATCAGCAACTATTTAGGGTATTTGCTTACCTAGAATCACGGTGAAATCGTCGGGAAAACGGTAGAGGTGTGTTGCTTGAGCACGTGCAACACGTAGCACAAGTGGCAGCAAGAACTCTCCCACTCTCTCATAATCTCTCACCTTTTTCTCTCTCCCAAGTTAGGGTTTCTCTCAAATTCGGATGGGAGAGAGGAGTGAGGGTTTCAACCCCTTTTATAGCATAAAACATGCCCAAAATAGGCTTGGGAACAATGTTTACTTGGTGCCTAACCAAATCGGGGCCGTTTCGGTCCAAAGGAGCATTTCTGATAGTCCCCTAGCCAAATGCGGTCGGACTTAAGCTCATGCATACTGGATCTAGCACACATCCAGTTTTCGGACCGGTAGGGTTCACAGATCGCACGTGGCGGCCCAGTTTCAGTTTAACGGTCACGCACCAAGATCAAGCCTATAAGTCTCGTGATATGTAATAGAAATTTTTTCTGATCCAAGGGTGTAATTTGGCTGTATTCTGACGGTCAGAACGCTTAATACTGATGCGTCAATTTCGTGTGCCAGATTTGAATTTCAAATTTCAATTTTAACCCTATTCTCACTCTCTTCACTCCAAGCTCAATGAAATAGCCTCTGAACGTCAGTTGGACTTGATTTTCGAAACGATTGCCAAGCCCAGCTAAGTGGTCATAACGGTCTAAGATGGTAGGCATCTGACTTACGACGCGCGGTCTAGATCCAATATAAAGTTTCAAGGAGGTCCCGAGAACAAACCGGTTTAGAGTTTGATCCGAGGCTTTAGAGCATTATAGCACCCTTGGTTCCACTCACTTTGGGCCTTGTAGAACGTATTTAAAGTGATCAGGGACCATTTCCCAACTATTCTAACGTTGCACTAGCTAAACTAGTCATATTTTCTAAAGGAATGAATTCTATACAAATTTCGGGTCGAGTTGGTACTCGAGCCCAAGTATGAATTTTTCACGGGCGTTACAATCGGCACTCAGCGCTCATCTACCCACTCGGTCTAGACATTGGAGCAACCTCTTGGTACCATAAGGGTTTAGGGACTTTCACCCAGGGATCTCTATAGCATCCCATGTAGAACAAGATTTTCGGTATCCACTCCTCCTAACCACGATGCGTCTGTGGAGGTTACGGCCCTGATGTCGCTCGGGCGTACAATAACCATGTCACACAAATGCGAAATGCATGAATCACGCTATCCAGTCATGCAACAAATCCTGCGTATATCGTGCGCTCATGTAGGGAAACATCGCCTAACCGGGAGCCCATAAACAACCTACCCTAAGGCAAATGCTATGATCAGACAATTCTCACGTCAAGCATACATATGATGCGTATGATCATGAGTCATGGAACTGTACTAAACATGTTATAATAAAATGAACTATTTTACAATGCAGATGGACCTGGACGGCCTATACACAATTAGTACGGGCCTAACAATGGGCCCTAAGGAGAGTCGTAATGTGGACATCCAACCAGTATTACACTCGCAATGCGGACGTCAAACCAACATTGCTCCCAAGGCACAATCTTTGTAAACATCGCTAGTTAGTCTGTATGGGAATTATACATTGCAATGGACCGTAGGTTCATCCCATTGGGCCTTACATGTATATCAAATGGGCCATATCTTTATGGGCCTTTTAATTATCAGATGGGCTACATAAATGGGTCACACCAATGGGTCTTATGTGCATTGTAATGGGTCAAAACTCGTGGGCCTTGGATTGCATCAAATGAGCTTAACTCATGGGTCGAATGGGTCACACCAATTGAACCCCATATGTACGCCAAATGGGCCTTAACCCTTAGGCCTTGCATGCATATCAAAGTGGGCCCAAACCCCTAGGCCTTACATATATCAAATGGGCCTAACCCATAGGCCTTATACGAATTAAATGGGCCTACTTCCATGGGCTTTAAAAATGCATCAATTGGGTCCAATTTCATGGGCCTTGGAATACATCAAAAGGGTCCAATCCCCTGGGCCTTGGGGTATATCAAATGGGCCTAGTCCCATGGACTTGAAACATATCAAGTGGGCCTAAATCCATAGGCCTTAAATATCAAGTGGGCCTAAGCCCATAGGCTTTACATCTCAAGTGGGCCTAAGCCCATAGGCCTTAAATGAATCAAATGGGCCTAACCCATAGGCCTTTTGTAATTCAAATGGGCCTAGCCCATAGGCCTGTTATAAATCAAATGGGCCTATCCCAAACATGAGTGGCCCACCCAATCAGCAACTCATGCCTTAAAATGATCTCACCAAGTGGATGGACAGTCTAGATGCATCACATGCATCATGGTGGGTCCCACTGTCCAGTGGACAGTGCGGATAGAGCACATACATCACAAAGGGCCCCACCGTCCCCTGGACGGTGGAGGCAACACATCCGCAAGGTGGGTGCCACCATCCGCCTAGACGGTGGTCTTAAAACACATACATCATTGTGGGTCCTATGTGGGGCCCACTGTAATGCTTAGATGCCATCCAACCCGTTCATAAGGTCACTCGGACCTGGATGAAGGGAAAACGTAAATTTCAGCTTGATTCAAAACTTCTATGACCAAAAAAAATGGCTTCAAGTGTAGGCTTTTAGCCACCACTGTTTCCTCTGGTGTGGTCCACCTGAGCCTTGGATGGGCCTGAATTTTGGCAGGGGCCCACTTCAGGAGGTG
This sequence comes from Magnolia kwangsiensis, assembly GCA_037074715.1. Lineage (NCBI taxonomy): Eukaryota > Viridiplantae > Streptophyta > Magnoliopsida > Magnoliales > Magnoliaceae > Magnolia > Magnolia kwangsiensis. Next base: position 60,956,390 of record CM073579.1, read on the forward strand.
GCCCACCACATGAGCAGATTGGATAGCAAATAAACATCACTGTGGGGCCCACGTGCAGGGCCGTGGGTGGCCAGCGTCCGCCCATCCCAGACGCTGCACGCAGCAGCGTGCAGCCGCTGCTGCTGCATGTCAAACGGCAGAGGCATGCCTCTTGCAAAATTTTGGGAAAAACCAAAATTTTGGGGTTTTTCGAGTGTGGGGCCCGCATCACATAAATCTACTCCGTTCACTAGCTTCCCTGGCCCAAGACGAGCCCAAAGAGTCTAAAGTTTGAATTTTTTTGATGATAGAAAATAAAATAAAATAAGAAAAAGGATCCTTGAATGGTAGTGATGCATTCTTTGATGCTATGGCCCACCAGATCTTCCAATCAGCCTCAAACTTCTACCCAACGGCTAAAATACTGTAGGGAAGAGGATGGATGGCTTAGATTGGAAAAATACATCAAGGTGGAGCCTATGCAGGTGGCTCACCCCAAAGCTCCATTCTCTTCTTTCTTTCCTTTTCTTTTTTTTTTTTCTTTTTTACAGGAACGTCCAGCGTCCCAGACGCTGGACGGTGTGGTTCACTTAAAAATATATTGTGGTGGGCCCTGATGAAGTGGGCCACCACTGATGTTTGACGTGGGTACAACATATAAGGTGGGCCCCACTTGAATAAAACTTGAACAAAATAAATATCTCAAGGTGGGGTCCATTCAAGTGGGCCACACAACCCCATTGCATAAAATAAAATTAAATTAACAAAAAGAGAAAGAGACATGGAGAGTGGGACACGCTTTGAGATGGAGGGACCCCGACATTATGGGCCCTCCCTTAAAAGCAAATCATACAATAAAAGGGGTCCCTCAACACATGGGACTACCAAGATCGAGAATCAACGGTGGAGATCCTCTCTCCACCAAAATGGACAGTCTAGATGACCTTTTGCAATGAAATAAACATCATGATGGGGTCCATGGGTAATGGCCCCATTATGGAATGATCATGATGATCCAAGTGGGCCATCGGCCTCAACTTACAAGTGAGATCCACACCATTGATCGGTGGGCCTCACTTGGCCCATCATAAAAATAAGAAAAAAACTACTCTATAGAGGCACCCACCGTACGATCTTCTTGCTCCTATGGGCTTCTTAGCACCTTAGCTTGGATTTCAATGGAGGAGATGGAGAATGGAAGATTAGGATGGGGAGATCATGGGGTGAAGAGGTGGGCCACACTTGGAGTTTAGGAAGCTTGGAGAAATTCCATACGTATGGAGCTCTTTTGCTTGGAGATTTGAAATGAGAAAGAGAGAAAGAGAGAGAGTTGTAAAGGGAGAGAGAGAGAGTGATGGATGGATGTGGTGATGGGGGTGTAAGAAAGTCTTGACTTTTGAGGCCTTTTGTGTAAGAGAGGTATGGGAGGTGTAAGAAAGTCTTGACTTTTGAGGCCTTTTGTGTAAGAGAGGTATGGGAGGTGTAGACTTTTGTGGTTGCTTGGGAAAAGGGGTGGAAGTGATGTGTACTTGACATGTGATGGATTGATGGATTGATTGATTGATGGGATTGATGTGATTGATGTGATACATCGTAGAGATTCTCTTGGGTTTCGCAACGTGCGGCGTTTTCCTCGCACCGAACGTTGGCCCACATCTCTTGACCAGGGTATCGCCTCGGTGCGCGAGTCGCGGCATTGGAACTGCAGCGACGGCGCGGTCGCTATGGTAGTGGTCTTGGGTTGAGTCGACTCGGGTTGTCGGCATATGAATCAGGGTCACGCGTCGATATCGGTTAAGGGTCGAAGGTTGCTGGAATTCGACCGGTAAGATCGCGAAAGTCTACGGAAAGGTACGGACCAAGATACGGGTCTTATAGCTGCTGTGCAGCTTTTAAGCATTAAAGGGAGAGGTGGGTGGGCCCACCACAATATCCAAATGGTAAAGTAATATATATAATATATTATATTATATGCCAATGTAATATAATATAATATATTTAAATTATATACAATATATATATATGCCCATCCAGGCCCTGAACGGCCTAAACATTCATACATCACACATGGGTGGGTCCCATGTAGGGCCCACCACCTCATATATATATATAATATAATATAATATAATATAATATATTATATATATTATAAAATATAAACAAATGTGGTGCTGACGTCCAGGCCCTTGGACGACCTAGACCGTCACATACATCAAGGAGGGCCCCACACGTGGGGTGTGTCCCACCGTGCAAGGACAGTGGACAGTTTGGATAAAATACATACATGATGACGTGGCCCATCTAGATGGAGGGAGGACGGTGATGGGTCCCATGGACCCCACCATCACTCACACATCACTGTTGCCACTCCCTAAGACCTCAGCGCTGAAATGAGGTATCTTTCACTCGGTCTGCCAGTTGAGCTATGTATCAGGGGTGTTGAAAATGAGCCCCACAGGGACATGGGCCCCACCAGGGGTGGTGGACGTTATAGATTAAACACAAACCATGGTGTGTCCCGTCAAAAGGGATGGATGAGGTGGGTGGGTCCCATGGACCCCACTGTCAACACACACCCATGTCAGTACACACTCCATGTTAACCACCTCCACAGGGATCAAAACCAATACCTCCAGTGTTGAAACGAGGCATCTTTCACTCGGTCTGCCATCTGAGCTATGGATCTGGGTGGGCCCACGTCAGATCACACTTCACAGGCAGCCACCCCCCACTGTTAGTGTAACGCCCGTGAAAAATCCATACTTGGGCTCGAGTACCAACTCGACCCGAAATTGCGTAGAATTAATTCCTATGAAAATTAAGCATAAGTTAGCTAGCGCAATGCTAGAGTAGCTGGGAAATAGTCCCTGATCACTTTAAATACGTTCTACAAGACCCAAATCGAGTAGAACCAACGACTCTATAATACTCTATAACCTCGGACCAAACTCTAAACAGGTTTGTTCTCTGGACCACTTTGAATCTTTGTATTGGATCTAGACCGCGCGTCGAAAGTCCGATACCTCCTATCTTAGACCATTAGAACCGCCTAGCTGGACTTGACACTCATTTCGAAAATCAAGTCAAACCGATAATCACAGGATATTTCATTGAGCCCGGATCGAAGAGAGTACGAATAGGGACAGAATTGGAATTTCAAATTCAAATCTGGCACACGACTTGATGCATCAGTATTAGGCGTTCTGACCGTCAGAATTCAGCCAGATTACATCCTCGGATCAGGAGAAATTTCTATTTCATATCATGAGACTTTCAGCCCTGATCTACGTGCGGTGACCGCTGAACTGAAACTGGTCCGCCACGTGCAATCTGCGAACCCTGCCGGACTGAAAACTTAATACGTGCTAGATCTGGTACGCATGAGCTTAAGTCCGATCACATTCGACCAGGGGACCACCAGAAAGTATCTTTTAGACCGAAACAGCCCTGAATTGGTTATGCACTAAGTAAACTTCGTTCCTGAGCCTATTTTGGGCATTTTTAAGCTTATAAAAGGGGTTGAAACCCTCACTCCTCTCTCCCATCTGAAATTGCAAGAAACCCTAGATTTGGGAGAGAGAAAAGGTGAGAGTTTGTGAGAGAGAGTGGGATAGATTTTTTCAGCCTTCGAGCCACCTGTTGCTAGTGCCTAAGCAACCCTTCCTGATCACCAAGCCGGTGATTTCTCCACTTTTTCAGGTATGAAACAACCCTAGAAGTTGCTGATTTAGGGTTTGCTAGGATTCATAGCGTGTTAGCTAACGTAACTCGTAAATCAGGTTCTCTTACTGCCGCAGACGAAGCGTATACGCTCCGTTCGAAATCACGAGTCTACAAGAGACAAGGTGAGGACTTTAGACGCTTTGATTGACGGTTTCCAACGCTTTCAATGTCGTTTAATAGTAGATTATCGACGGCATCGCCGTTTGACATGTACAACATGCTATCCGTTTCCTGTTTCGTAAATCAACGAAGAATATGAGATTTAGGGCATTTTAGTCATTTATAGGAAGTACAGATTACATTCATATTTTGCTGATGTGATTGAGATGGTTTGTTGTCGCATTAGGAAGTTAGGAATACGTGCATAATTAGTTTGGCGAAGAGATTCGCCTAATTGCGCACTTCGGGTCGACATACTATATGTAGACCTAAGTGTGTAGTGTATGTGTTTGTATAAATGCTTGTATTAGTATGTATTGAATTAAATGATGTTATGAATTAGTTTGAGATGGATTTCTCAATTTATATGCTGACATAAATGCTTTCCTACATATTGACTATGTACATGATGCCACACTATACATGAAATGTATGTTCTTGAAGGTTTGCTTAAGTTGAATGTTATAACATGTGTTAACATGCTCACATGATCGTATTTCAATTTCAATACTCCTATATAAATTGCTGATGTGATTCCATAATTGTTTGGGACTAGACTTAGTACAGGCGGTCGGTAACCGAGCGAATTCGTGGCTGGCTGGTCTTGGCCACGAACGACGCGTCGATGAACGCGAGTCGTGTTTGGAGTTGGCGGCAGTGGTTAGGCCACATGAAGTGTTTTACGCACTTCGTGTCGTTCGACTTGAGATGCGATCGCGTTAATCGAGCCCGTCAAGTAACCCGACTGGCCGATGTATGTTCACCCTGTATGAGTCATAACTGCTTGAACCTAAGGTACTGAACTTACCATTGTAAACCCTGTTAACCATGGTACCTTGATCCACGAAGACTCATGAGTCGGGCATGGTGGTATGGGACACCGTGGTCGAGTTGTCGGCCTACGCTGGGGCTACAAACCTCCCCGTAGTGACCAGTGAGCACCTAGTCTCGTGAGCAGATTATGGTGGTATGAAACACTATATTCTAGCTGTCGGCCTACACTGATCAGGCGACGAGTCCTTTGTAGTGATCGTGAGCGTATTCTGAGTCTACGGGAGGTGATGACCCTTCAGTAGCAGTAGAGTACAGTAGGCCTGTATTGATAAGGTGATGGGGGAGCGGTGCAATGAGTGTGAGCAACAGCCCTGGCAGCCCTTGCAGCGACCTACAAAATATACATCGTATAAGATTACTAGGAGTGACGACCGTAGACAGGATCTGTGTTGGGATTGATACAAGGGAAGTACCTTAGTTTCCCAATCCTGCTGTTTGAATGGACTAATAACAACTCAGAAATCATATCACCATAACATTGCATGTGCCTGGAAGATGTGGAGCACTCTAGGGAGTGTGGCATGCCGCGGTCGTAAGATGTTGCCGTATGAGGGAGATCGTCGGTGAGGGCATACATCACGTCATGTCATCTTCCATTAACAACAGTATTAGGATTGTCTGATTTACTACTTTACTATTATCACATGATTGATTTGTGAACATGCTAATCTTTGCTCTATGATTCCACTGAGTTGATCACTCACTCCCACATTATGGGATGGTGCTTGCAACACCCACCAGACCCTGTTGTAGATGCAGGTGATGCTGAGATCCAGGAGGCAGAGCCAGACTTCGACGAGGACCAGGACGAGTTCTCGTACGTGCAGTATCATGATGGCTTTGCTTAGGCGACCTGGGTTGACGGGACTTCAGTGGGACTATTTTGAACATTCTGATTTTGTTCATGTATATGTTTATGAGACTCAGTGATGTATTCATACTTTAGAGACAGATGAGATCTACTTTGTTTTTCCATACAGTGATATATACATTGTTTAGTCTTTCGCTTGCTTTTATCACTGGATCTGGAGTATGAATTGCAGTTTTGGTATACTTTTACTCATGTGAATGATTTAAATCAGACAACATTGAATCATAATCTTTTTTGTTGCATAAGTGACGGTCTGGAACTTGGGAGTTGAGTTTATACACGACCCCCAATTTTCAGGGTGTTACAAGTTGGTATCAGAGCATGAATAAGAGTATACTGGGCCTGGGTTATGGTCTCGCGACGTACACTGTCACTTCTTTTGACTTAGGTGAGTGCGAGAAGGGTCTAGAAACATTTATAGGATCGCAGATTCGCCAATAGGCGAAGTCTATTTGAATCGATCGCACGATCGAGTCTGTAACGCATCTCGGGTCGCGTGAAGCAATCCGAATAGCTCCTAGGTCATAGGAAGTCGGGTTGAGACATTCTTTGAATAATTTTAAACCTGTAAAAGTAAATCCTTGGGCCGTGGGATGACCACGACTCTTGTATTCAATCGTCAGGGCTTAAAAACCCCGTTTCACCAAAAATCTTCAAAATTCTTCCTCTCACCACTCCAATCTTCATTTATTTCTTATCCATTCTATGTTAGGCATCAAACTTAATGTGAAAATAACACAAAATAATACTTTCACAAAATTTTACAGTGAATAGTAAAATTTTATGAAAAATGGCCATAAGGCCATTCTAACTTCACTTTCTTTAGCAACTAATAGTCTAGATGGATGTACTAGCTCCTTCTACCCCAAAATCATATGCTGCATAATAGAGTTTTGTATTCAGAATTGCAGATTGGTCCCGAAAAGCCCCGAACACATGTTTGGGCCTATGTAGGTCAAAATACTATAAACCAAGGATGGGACCGTACATATTTTGGGTCCTTGGACCATGGGGGACCAAAACCATATGGTCCCACCGACCGAATAGGTGGTTGGTCGGTGATGCCATCGCCGGTCCGGCGATGCATCGCCGACCACCCTTGTCGGTTGGAGGTCCGCTTCGAGATGTGAGGGTATTTTGGGTTTTTCACACCCCACATGTAGGGTTCGTGGGTAGAAAACCCCTAAAACGTGCATCTCCTTCACAAACAGCCCTCCCCATAGCCCTATTTGCATTTTCCAGCAACTATCTCCAAAATTCAGGATTTCAAACCACCCCTAGATCCATCCTTAGCCAAAAACGACCACCCTCTATCGTTCCTTTGAAGTTGGAAGCCCTCCCTCTTGAAGATTTCGTCATTTGGAGCTCCAAAAACCCCCAAATCGAGCTGAAATCATAAGGTGCTCCATTCCACTTTTTCATTTTCATTTCTCCTTGAAAATACATCCTTGGGAAGCTTGAAGCATCCCTCTACAATGCCTAGATCTCCATTTTTCAGTTTGGACAGCCACTTCTCCGCATTTTCTCCATTTTTCATGGCTTTCGTGAAAGCCATTTTAAGCCTTTTGTCACTCTCCACCATCTTATTTTTGATGGGTAAAAGAAAAACTGCAGTAGATGAGGCTGGGCCAAGTCACCCTGCTCAATCGAGAAGACCGCAGGGTGGTGCCGCAAGTTCAAGCGCCGCCACAGGTCCAGCTACAGCCCGAGAGTGCCGTACAAAGCGGGATTTGGATCCCCATACTCACCTTGGGCGAGTAATTCTATCAGAGATGCCTCACGGTCAATACACTGATCGTAAAGTGTTGTTTGAGGCGGACGTGGAAGGGCGACTGTTCGGTGAATTTTTATTGTTCGAGCGCATTGAAGTTGCGCATTGGGGTCCGATCTTTGAAGCTCGCGCTCGTGCTAATGTGAGCACCGTTCGTGCCTTCTACGCTTGTATCCAGAATCCTACCTTGGAGCCATTGCAGTTCAAAATCCCTTTTGGTAGAGATCGGATGGCTACGATTGATGTGCGACTGATTGCGCGACTTCTGAACGTGCCTCTTGGTGATGTTCATCCTAGTGAGAAAAATCTGAGTAGGCGTGAACGAGATCGCCACACCAGGTTTCTATGTGGTAAGTTGGTTCCATGGCAGTCTAATAATAGCCTCAAGGTGACGTATATGTCTGATGATTTGTGTCTGCTGCACCATATCTGCACGTTCAATGTTTATTCTAGGTCGATGAATCGCATTGAATGTACACGCCTTATGGTCGATTTCTTATATCTGGTGGCCCAGGGAGAGAACGTATGTATGGCCACTTTCATCTTACGACAGATAATACTCATAGTCAAGTCAAGAAGAACGTCCGAATCGCTTCCTTTTGGCCGACTGATATGCAAGATCGCACTTGAGTTTGCTTACAGACTTGGGCCGAAATTACCAGTTTCGATTCATAGCATTGATGAGTCGACTATGGTCAAGATGAAGATTGGGTCGCAGTACCGTGAAAATCATCTTGAGGATAGCGAGGATGACTTTGATGATGAGGAAGATCAATGTGAAGGAGAACCTGGAGCAGAAGTTCAGGAAGAAGTCCAGGAAGAGGCAGAAGAGAAGGTTCAGGATACAGATGAGAGCCCTCCTCCTTCTGCGCAGGCTACTAGCGATGATCGCATTGCTCGGATCGAGGAGAGTCAGATCGCCTTGCGAAGGGAAGTTCAGGAACTTCACGCTGAAGTCGAGGATGCCAAGGCCGTTACAAAGAAAAAATTCGGCAAGGTGACTCACACCTTGAAGGCGATCCTGTGTTGCTTGCAGGATAAGGGTGCTCCTCCTCCGTCACCCGACTCAGACTAGCGATGCGACCTTTGATGTTGTTGTTAGTAGTTAGTCATTTCCTGTTTATGTGCGTAAGCTTGTTAGGGCTAGTACGTTGCTTATGTTGCTTTTGTAATTTTAACTGTCTTAGTTCCCATGTATTTCTCGTCATGATGCTTGTAAGGATATATCCCTTGTATTGTGATAATTTTGATTAAATTGAATGCATGGAATGCCTTTGACTCCTTGTGTGAATGATTGCGGTGTATTTGTGCTATTGAGACTGACAAGGTTGCGCCCTATTTTGAATATAGGGAATGCCGCCTAAGGCTACGCGGAGCACGGTTCGACTGGCATTGAGTGAGCATATGGATCAGACTCCTTCGCAGTCTGACACCCATGCGGACCCTGCTGTGGGCCCGATTCCTGAGACAGTTTGTGCGTCTCAGCCTACTGCTGGTCCTACAGTTGGACCACCACCGTTCACACCGTCAGTCAGAGAGCCTTATCGTGCATCTACTTCGACGCAGCACCCGCCACAGCCTGCTCCACCTCCTGACAGATTTGAGCAGATGATGGCTATGATGCAATAGCAGCAACAGCTTCTGACTACCATTGTGGGGACATTAGCCCAGGGTGGGGGTGTGGCTCCACCTGCACCACCTGCGCATCCAGCCGAGGATGCTTATACTTATGCGCAGGATGAGGGCATGGCTCATCGTGTACCACCTGCTTACCCTGCGGGGAATGCTGCAGATACACGGGGCCTATTAGAGCGATTCCAGCGCTTACGGCCTCCCACTTTTACGGGTTCTCATAGACCTGAGGAGGCCGAGTACTGGCTCGACCGTGTGTCGAAGATATTGCGGATGCTTCATTGCACAGAGGCTGAGCGGGTAGAGCTGGCTACATTCCTATTTGAGCGAGAGGCCAACCTGTGGTGGGATAGCGTATTGCGGACCGTTGCCACTGACTTTATATGGACATGGGCAGCGTTTGAGTTCCGCTTTCACGAGAAGTATTACCCCCAGACATACAGGCATGACAGGGAGAATGAGTTTCTCCACCTCAGACAGGAAGTCATGACAGTCACGGAGTATGAGCATCGGTTTACGGAGTTGGACAGATACGTCCCGACTATTTTGGCTGATGAGCAGATGCGCATACGGCACTTTTTGGAGGGTTTGCGATCGGATATTCGGTCGAAGATGTGCTGTGTGAGCATTCCCTCATATGCAGAGTTGATTCACATGTCTATGCGGGCAGAGCAGGATGTGGATCGACTTGCGCAATCTCGTAGCCCTGTTGCTTCTAGGCCACGACCAGATATGCAGGACAGGCCCTTCGCGGGCAAGAGGCCTCGTGTCGACCCTCCTACTAGGGCTACAGCGCCTGTACCACCGTTTCGGTGCCCTGATTTGACATGTACATACTGTGGGAGGACAGGCCACTTGGCGCAGAGCTGTTTTTCTCGGATGCGGGATAGTGGGTTCTCGCCGCCGCAGAAGATTGACCGTGCATGTTCACAGGCGATATCAGCACCGCCTATACGGTTAGCTCCTGCGCACCCTTCTTTCAGACCTCCGGTATCGCAGATCAGACAGCCTCCACGGCCCTTGACACAGCGGCCGAACTGGCCACAACAGGCTCGGGTTCATGCATTGACAGCTGAGGCTGCTGCGACACCGACTTTTCAGCATTCGGCCTTCGAGGTCACAGCCCATATTGGAGGTACTCCTATTCTTGTGATGGTGGACACTGGTTCCACGATTTCTTTGATATCACGTGCTGTAGTTAGGCGTCTTGGGTTACAGACTATTACTATGGATAGGGTGCGGGTCCTTGCAGCTCATGGAGATTATTCAGATGTCACCCAGATGTGTGAGGGTTGTTTGGTGGATCTGGGAGGCAGGACGATGGATATTGATCTTGTCGTCGACCCCTCTCTTGTTTATCTCGACGTCATTTTTGGCATGGATTGGTTGACTGCAGCGAGGGCCGAGATTGACTGCGAGACTCGTATAGTGACTGTGTACGAGCCTGAGGGTGCATCCTTCACATTTCCAGCGCGGGTAAATCTCCCTTTCCGCATACTTAGTTACGCCACTTTATTGCGCGACGCTGGTGCCCAGGTACTTGAGCACACGTCAGTCATTTTCGAGTTCGGGGATCTGTTCAGGAAGATCCCTGGTTTGTCGCCCCGATGAGAGATCGATTTCACTATCGATCTGGTTCCTGGTTCTACGCCCGTCTCACTGCCGACGTATCGCATGGCACCATGTGAGATGGAGGAGTTGAGGACGCAGATTGATGGTCTGCTGGAGCTTGGCCTTATACGGCCTAGTGTGTCTCCTTGGGGAGCACCGGTCCTATTCGTGAGGAAGAAGGACGGTTCGATGCGATTGTATATTGATTATCGCAGGCAGAACCAGGTCACAGTGAAGAACAAGTACCATTTACCCAGGATCGATGACTTGTTTGATCAGCTGAGAGGAGCACAGTACTTATCGAAGATTAATCTTCAGTCAGGATATCATCAGTTGCGCGTCAGGGATGAGGACGTGCAGAAGACAGCATTCAGGACCAGTTTTGGCCACTACGAGTTCCTCGTGATGTCGTTCGGTCTCACGAACGCACCAGCCGTGTTCATGGATCTGATGAACCGGGTATTTAAGCCTTTCCTCTCGATTCGTCGTTGTATTCATTGACGACATTTTGGTGTACACTAGGAGTCGAGAGGAGCATGAGGAGCACTTGCGTTTGGTCCTGGATACGCTCAGACAACATCAGTTGTTCGCACAGTACAAGAAGTGCGACTTCTGGAAGTAGGAGGTGAAGTTCCTAGGACATGTGGTGTCCAAGGATGGCATGCAGTTGACCTGTCTAAGGTAGCTGTGGTGCAGGACTGGGAGCAGCATAGTTTTGTCACTGAGGTGGGGAGTTTCTTGGGTCTCGCTAGCTACTATCGGCGCTTCATACAGGATTTCTCGAAGATCGCGAGACCCTTATCTCAGTTGACATGGAAGGACGTGAAATTTGCCTGGAACGATCAGGCGGAGTCAGCTTTTCAGGAGTTGAAGGACAGACTTACGTCCGCCCCTGTGCTAGTATTGTCAGAGCAAGGGGTTAGATACACTATATACACTGACGCGTCTAGCGTTGGTTTGGGTTGTGTCCTTATGCAGAGGGACAGGGTAATTTCGTATGCCTCGAGACAAATAAGGAAGCACGAGGAGAATTACCCTACACACGACCTAGAGTTGGCAGCCGTTATATTCGCACTGAGACTCTAGAGACATTACCTCTACGGAGAGGAGTTCGAGCTCTTTTGCGACCACAAGAGCCTCAAGTACATATTCACGCAGCGAGACTTGAATATGAGGCAGCGGCGATGGATGGAGACGTTGAAGGACTTCAAGTTTGAAGTCTCTTACCATCCTGGGAAGGCGAACCTTGTGGCTGATGCGTTGAGCCACAAGAAGGCGATAGAGTTTGCGGCTCCGCTGATGGTTGCTGAGTGGGATATGGTTGAGTTTTTACGAGACTTTGAGCAGAAACTCACCGTAGAGGAGCCGTTTGAGTTCATCGCACATGTACGGGTGCGATCTCAGATCGATGACCGAGTCATCAAGGCGCAGAGGGATGATGCGCATGTGACTGAGCTTCGAGAGCAGGCCAGTGATGATGTAGACGCCGACTGGCGAGTTGGTATGGATGGGGGCTTACGTTATCGTGGCCGCCTATGCGTCCCATATATCCCTGACTTGAGACGAGAGATTCTCGAGGCTGTGCATTGTACTAGACTCGCGATGCATCCAGGCAATACGAAGATGTATTGTGACGTGAAGAGGACGTATTGGTGGGAAGGTATGAAGACCCACATAGCAGAGTTCGTGTCCCGTTGTCTCACTTGTCAGTAGGTGAAGGCAGAGCATCGCCGACCACCTGGACTTTTACAGCCTATGCCGATCGCAGAGTGGAAGTGGAATTTCATTTCCATGGACTTCATTTCTGGGTTGCCGAAGACGAAGAAGGGACATGATTCCATTTGGGTGATCGTCGACCGTCTGACAAAGTCGGCGCACTTCCTACCGATCAGAGTTACAAACTCTGCAGACGAGCTGGCTAGACTGTACATCAGAGAGATTGTGCGTCTGCATGGAGTTCCGCTGGAGATCGTGTCGGACAGAGACACGCAGTTTACTTTTATTTTCTGGACTCACATTCAGGAGGCTATGGGTGTGAAGTTGAAGTTCAGTACTGCCTTCCACCCACAGAAAGACGGACAGACAGAGCGGGTGAACCAGATCTTAGAGGATACTTTGCGAGCTTGCGCATTGGATTTCAAGGACAGTTGGGATGATTGTCTTGCATATGCGGAGTTTGCATACAACAACAGCTTCCAGGCGACTATCGATATGGGACCTTATGAGGCGCTGTATGGGCGACCTTGTCGTGCACCGCATTGCTGGGTAGAGGTCTGTGAGCGTAGCTTAATTGGCCCAGAGTTGGTGCAGGCGACGTTAGAGAAGATCGATATCATTAGGCGTCGGCTTCTTACAGCGCAGAGCAGACAGAAGAGTTATGCCAATACGAGACGAAGGCCACTAGAGTTCACAGTTGGAGATCATGTGTTTTTGTGAGTTTTCCCTATGAAGGGAGTCCTTCGGTTTGGGAAGAAGGGGAAGCTGGCACCGCGATTCATTGGTCCATTCCAGATCCTCGATCGTGTGGGAGCAGTTGCTTACCGATTGGCTTTACCCACGCCTCTCGCGAGCGTTCACAACGTATTTCATGTTTCTATGCTGAAGAAGTACGTTGCTGATCCTTCCCATATCATCAGATGGGAGCAGGTGCAGTTAGGAGAGGATGTTACTTATATCCTGCGACCGACACGTATCCTAGACAGGAAGGAGCAGGTATTGCGTAGCAAGGTGATTCCCCTTGTGAAGGTATTGTGGACGCATCACTCTGAGGAGGAGGCTACCTGGGAGACAGAAGCTGAGATTAGAAAGAACTACCCACAGCTTCTCGAAGAGTATGAAAAGGTACAAATTTCGAGGACAAAATTATTTGTTCAGGGGTAGATTGTAACGCCCGTGAAAAATCCATACTTGGGCTCGAGTACCAACAAGACTCGAAATTGCGTAGAATTAATTCCTATGGAAATTAAGCGTAAGTTAGCTAGCGTAACGCTGGAGTAGCTGGGAAATAGTCCCTAATCACTTTAAATACGTTCTACAAGACCCAAATCGAGTACAACCAACGACTCTATAATACTCTATAACCTCGGACCAAACTCTAAACAGGTTTGTTCTCTGAACCACTTTGAATCTTTGTATTGGATCTAGACCGCGCGTCGAAATTCCGATACCTCCTATCTTAGACCGTTAGAACCACCTAGCTGGACTTGACACTCATTTCAAAAATCAAGTCAAACCGATAATCACAGGCTATTTCATTGAGCCCGGACCGAAGAGAGTGCGAATAGGGACAGAATTAGAATTTCAAATTCAAATCTGGCACACGACTTGATGCATCAGTATTAGGCGTTCTGACCGTCAGAATTCAGCCAGATTACACCCTCGGATCAGGAGAAATTTCTATTTCATATCATGAGACTTTCAGCCCTGATCTACGTGCGGTGACTGCTAAACTGAAACTGGTCCGCCACGTGCGATCTGCGAACCCTGCCGGACTGAAAACTTAATACGTGCTAGATCTGGTACGCATGAGCTTAAGTCCGATCGCATTCGACCAGGGGACCACCGGAAAGTATCTTTTGGACCGAAACAGCCCCGAATTGGTTATGCACTAAGTAAACTTCGTTCCCGAGCCTATTTCGGGCGTTTTTAAGCTTATAAAAGGGGTTGAAACCCTCACTCCTCTCTCCCATCCGAAATTGTAAGAAACCCTAGATTTGAAAGAGAGAAAAGGTGAGAGTTTGTGAGAGAGAGTAGGATAGATTTTTCCAGCCTTCGAGCCACCTGTTGCTAGTGCCTAAGCAACCCTTCCTGATCACCAAGCCGATGATTCCTCCGCTTTTTCAGGTATGAAACAACCCTAGATGTTGCTGATTTAGGATTTGCTAGGATTCATAGCGTGTTAGCTAACGTAACTCGTAAATCAGGTTCTCTTACTGCCGCAGACGAAGCGTATACGCTCCGTTCGAAATCACGAGTCTACAAGAGACAAGGTGAGGATTTTAGACGCTTTGATTGACGGTTTCCAACGCTTTCAATGTCGTTTAATAGTAGATTATCGACGGCATCGCCGTTTGACATGTACAACATGCTATCCATTTCCTGTTGCGTAAATCAACGAAGAATATGAGATTTAGGGCATTTTAGTCATTATAGGAAGTACAGATTACATTCATATTTTGCTGATGTGATTGAGATGGTTTGTTGTCCCATTAGGAAGTTAGGAATACGTGCATAATTAGTTTGGCAAAGAGATTCGCCTAATTGCGCACTTCGAGTCGACATACTATATGTAGACCTAAGTGTGTAGAGTATGTGTTTGTATAAATACTTGTATTAGTATGTATTGAATTAAATGATGTTATGAATTAGTTTGAGATGGATTTCTCAATTTATATGCGGACATAAATTCTTTCCTACATATTGACAATGTACATGATGCCACACTATGCATGAAATGTATGTGCTTGAAGGTTTGCTTAAGTTGAATGTTATAACATGTGTTAACATGCTCACATGATCGTATTTCAATTCCAATACTCCTATATAAATTGCTGATGTGATTCCATAATTGTTTAGGACTAGACTTAGTCCAGGCAGTCGGTAACCGAGCGAATTCATGGCTGGCTAGTCTTGGCCACGAACGATGCGTCGATGAACGCGAGTCGTGTTTGGAGTTGGCGGCAGTGGTCAGGCCACGCGAAGTGTTTTACGCACTTCATGTCGTTCGACTTGAGATGCGATCGCGCTAGTCGAGCCCGTCAAGTAAACCGACTGGCCGATGTATGTTCACCCTGTATGAGTCATAACTGCTTGAACCTAGGGTACTGAACTTACCATTGTAAACCCTGTTAACCATGGTACCTTGATCCACGAAGACTCATGAGCAGGGCATGGTGGTATGGGACACCGTGGTCGAGCTGTCGGCCTACGCTGGGGCCACAAACCTCCCCGTAGTGACCAGTGAGCACCTAGTCTCATGAGCAGATTATGGTAGTATGGGACACTATATTCTAGCTGTCGGCCTACACTGATCAGGCGACGAGTCCTTTGTAGTGACCGTGAGCGTATTCTGAGTCTACGGGAGGCGACGACTCTTCAGTAGCAGTAGAGTACAGTAGGCCTGTATTGATAAGGTGATGGGGGAGCGGTGCAACAAGTGCGAGCAACAGCCCTGGCAGCCCTTGCAGCGACCTACAAAATATACATCGTATGAGATTACTAGGAGTGACGACCCTAGACAGGATCTGTGTTGGGATTGATACAAGGGAAGTACCTTAGTTTCCCAATCCTGCTGTTTAAATGGACTAATAACAACTCAAAAATTATATCACCATAACATTGCATGTGCCTGGAAGATGTGGAGCACTCTAGGGAGTGTGGCATGCCGCGGTCGTAAGATCTTGTCGTATGAGGGAGATCGTCGGTGAGGGCATACATCACGTCATATCATCTTGCATTAACAACAGTATTAGGATTGTCTGATTTACTGCTTTACTATTATCGCATGATTGATTTGTGAACATGCTAATCTTTGCTCTATAATTCCACTGAGTTGATCACTCACTCCCACGTTACGGGATGGTGCTTGCAACACCCACCAGACCCTGTTGTAGATGCAGGTGATGCTGAGACCCAGGAGGCAGAGCCAGACTTCGACGAGGACCAGGACGAGTTCTCGTACATGCAGTATCATGATGGTTTTGCTTAGGCGACCTGGGTTGACGGGACTTCAGTGGGACTATTTTGAACATTCTGATTTTGTTCATGTATATGTTTATGAGACTCAGTGATGTATTCATACTTTAGAGACAGATGAGATCTACTTTCTTTTTCCATACAGTGATATATACATTGTTTAGTCTTCCGCTTGCTTTTATCACTGGATCTGGAGTATGAATTGCAGTTTTGGTATACTTTTACTCATGTGAATGCTTTAAATCAGACAACATTGAATCATAATCTTTTTTGTTGCATAAGTGACGATCTGGAACTCGGGAGTTGAGTTTATACACGACCCCCGATTTTCAGGGTGTTACAGTTAGCCACTTCAAGGTGGGCCCCCTATAGACGGTTGGGATGACATATAAACATCATGGTGTGTCCCACATGGATGGGGTCCACCAGTAGATGGCATGGATGATATACACACATTAGGTGGGCCATAATCATAAAAAGAGAGAGAAAGAGAAAAAAAAAAAGAAAAGAGAGAGACATCGATGAAGATGGAGGGGCCCTGCCACTCTGGGCCCCTCTTTGATACAAAGCTTACATCAAGGTGGGTCCCATCATAAATGGGCCCTTACATCATAAAAAGATAAAGAAATGGAGATCCAAGATCACCCACCGGTCTCTTCTTACACCCTAGGCTTCCTTAGCTCCTTAGCTTTGATTCTAACGGAGGAGATGAGGTTTGGATGGTTGAGATGGGAGATGAAAGGGTAGGAAGTGGACCACACACAAATCCCTTGGATGTGTGAGGCTTTCTCTTGCTTGGGAATGAGTTTGAAAATGAGAGAGAGAGAGAGAGAGAGAGAGAGAGAGAGAGAGAGATGGGTGATGGAGTGATGGATGTGTTGATGTGGTGAGTGATGAGTGTAAGAGCCTTTTTTAACTTTTGTGGTAGATTGTGTAAGAAAAGCATGAGTGTGTAAGAACCTTTTTGACTTTGAGAGTTGCTTGGGAATGGGTGAAAGGTGATGTGTACTTGACATGTACTTGACATGATGGGATTGATTGATTGATGTGACAAATCGTAGAGATTCTCTCGGAACTCGAACGTGCGGTGTTTTTCTCCCACCGAACGCTAGCCCACATATCCTGACCAGGGTACCGGATCGACACGCGAGTCACGGCATCGAAACCACTGCAACGACACGGTCACTGTGGTACAAGTCTTGAGTTGAGTCAACTCAGGTTGACAGCGTGTGAATCAGGGTCGCGCGTAAATACCAGTTAAGGGTCGAAGGTTTCTAAAATTCGACCGGGAAGACCGCGAAAGTATATGGAACGATACGATCTAGGATACGGGGCTTACAGCTCTCCCCTCCTAATAAAAATTTCATCCTTAAAATTTACACAATCATCACAACTAGTCATAACTCATGAGGGAGAAACATAACATCATTATATAATATTAGAGATAACATACAAAGTACAACACAATCAATTATCAAAAAGGTAGGGATAATGCTCTCGAATCTCGGTCTCACGCTCCCAAGAAGCCTCCTTAATAGAATAGTGAGCCCACTGAACCTTCACCAATAAAATGACCTTGGTCCGGAGGACCTGCTCCTTCCGATCAAGGGTACGAGCTGGCTGCTCGACGTAAGAAGCATCCTCCCAAACCTCTAACGGCTGCCAATCAATAACAGGAACGGTGTCTAATCCACACTTCCTCAATATAGAGACATGAAAAATGTTGTGAACGTCAGACAACTGAGATGGCAAGGCAAGCCGATAGGCCACGGGGCTAACGTGCCTAATGATCTTAAAAGGTCCTATAAATCTCGGGCAAGCTTGCCCTTCGCTCCAAATCGAACTACGCCCTTCTTGGGTGAGACCTTGAGATACACGTGGCCCCCTACATCAAACTCCAAGGAACGACGTGATGATCAGCAAAACTCTTCTACCGGCTCTGAGCTATGCGCATCCTCTGCCTAATGATATCAATAGCCTCTGACGTTAAGCTTGGGACCTAAGAGACGACGCTCTCTAACTTGGATCCAACAACTCGGTGATCTACATGTCTGCTAATAGTGCCTCAAAAGGAGTCATACTAATGGTCGCCTGATAGCTATGTTGTACACGAACTCAGCTAATTGCAGATGCTCATCCCAGCTACCCTCGAAATCAATCACGCATGACCGAAGCATATCCTCAAGGATCTGGTTGACCCTCTCGGTCTGGCCATCGGTCTGCGGATGGTATGCAGTGCTAAGCTACAAATCAGTCCCCATCGCTCTTTGGAAGCTCCCCCAAAACTGAGATATGAACCTTGAGTCTCTGTCAGAAACGATCGAGACTGGAACGCCATGCAGTCTCACAATCTCCTCGATAAATAACCTCGTAAGCTGGTCCATAGACTAAGTTACATGCATCGTAAGAAAATGTGCCAACTTCGTCAGATAATCCACAATAACCCAAATGGTGTCATGACCGCGCTGAGTCCTCGGTAAGCTTATAATGAAATCTGTCGACACGCGCTCCCACTTCCACATCGGGACACTCAACGACTGCAATAGACCAGGGGGTCTCTGATGATTAGCCTTGATACGCTCGCATGTGTCACACTCGGCCACAAAACTGGTGATCTGGCACTTCATCCCCGCCCAAAAATACTGTCGCCTCATGTCACAGTACATCTTCATCGAGCCAGGGTGGATAGAAAACGGCGATCGATGTGCCTCAGTCGTAAGATCTCTGCGTAACTCAGGAATATCTGAGACACATAATCAGCCTCTGAAGCGAAGTCCACCATCTGTACCAATTTTTTTGACCCTCAAATGCCGCCTCAACCATATAACTCTACAACGACTCATCAGCCTGCTGAGCCTCGATCACCCTTGCAACAACAGAGGTTAAATCGATAGGCTCGATAACTGCATGATAGAAGATTGTAGGCCAAACTCAAAATCATACTCTGCAATATCCTCAAGCATCCTCCACTCTCATACCATCATATGTGCCAACAGGCCACGTGGCTATTGGTTGAGGGTATTTGCCACCACGTTCGCCTTACCCAGGTGATACTGAAGATCAAAATCATAGTCCTTCAGGAGATCCATCCAATGCCTGTCTCATGTTCAACTCAGATGCGAGAAGAGGTACTTCAAGCTCTTGTGGTTGGAGAAGAGCTCAAACCTAACCTCATAGAGATAGTGCCTCCACACCTTCAGTGAGAAGACAACTGCAGCCAGCTCCAAATCATGCGTAGGTTAGTTTAGCTCATGGATCTTGAGCTGACGAGATGCTAAGGGTCACTGGTCTCCCGTGCTACATCATGACAGCACCCAAACCAATATGAGAGGCATCGGTAAATACAATAAATCTATCACTCCCAAGGGGAAGAGTGAGGACAGGAGCGGATGTGAGGTGATCCTTCAACTCCATAAATGCACACTCACAGGCATCGTTCCAAATAAACTCTGTGCCCTTCCTGGTGAGCGGGGCTGCAATACGGGAGAAGCCATCAATGAAACGCTGATAGTATCCCGCTAAACCAAGAAAACTGTGGATCTTGAATGCAGTCATGGGCTAGCCCCACTGACGCACTACCTCAACCTTCGAGGGGTCCACTGTGATGCCCTCCCTCGTCACTATGTGATCGAGGAACTTCACCTCCTCCTGCCAGAACTCTCACTTCTCTAGCTTTGTATAAATTCGGTGTGCATGAAGGGTCTGCAAGGTAATCGCTAGGTGCTGCTCATGCTCTTCACGAGTCCACGAATAGATCAGAATGTTGTCGATGAAGACTACAACAAACTGATCGAGACATGGGCAGAAGACCCCATTCATCAACTGCATGAATACCGCAGGTGCATTGGTCAGTCCGAAGGACATGATCTGGAACTCAAAATGACCGTAAAATGTCCTGAAACCTATCTTCGAAATGTCCTCCTCTCTGAACCAAATCTGATGATAACTTGAACGCAGGTCGATCTTCAAAAAGAACTGTGCACCCTGCAGCTGATCAAACAAATCATCAATCCTAGGGAGCGGATACTTGTTTTTAATCGTGACTTTATTGAGCTCGCAGTAATTCACACAGAGCTCAATGAGTCATCCTTCTTCTTCACAAAGAGTACCGGTTCTCCCCACGGTGAAATTCTTGGACGGATAAAGCTTAACTTGTGCAACTCGTCCAACTGCTTCTGTAATTCCCACAACTCCAACGGTGTCATACGATACAGAGCCTTTGAAATAGGCGTGGTACCGGGCATGAGATAAATCTGAAACTCGGTGAGTCGACGAGGCGGTAATCCTAGAATCTCCTGGAACACATTAAGAAAATCACAAACCACAGGCAACTAGTCGATACAAGTGGCAACAGGCTCCTCAATGGCATAGGACATCAAGCAAGACAATGGCTCTCCTCTGGGCTCTGCAATGAACTGGAACTATAGCATGCCGGGTATACAGAACGTGACTATCCTCGTAGAGCAGTCCAATATGGCGTAGTACTCGACAAAACAATCCGTACCCAGGATGACATTAAACTCAGACATCGGCAAAGCAAACAAATCAGCAGACAAAAAGGTATCCCCAACTAGAATGGGGCAAGAGGAGCAAAATCGGCCCAACACAACAGTCTTCCCCAAGGGAGTCGATACTGGCAGACCCTCACGAGTAGACTCCAATGGTAAGTCAGTTGATCGGCAGAAACTCTCGACCACAAAAGAATGCGATGCACCAGAATCAAACAACACACGTGCAATGCATGCAGAGACTAAAAGTATACCCATGAGACTCCTTCGGATGACTGCGGGTCCTACTGAGCCGCATAAAACCTAGCCTGAGCTGGCTGGGGAGGTGTCTGTCCCCTCTAAGCGTGCTACTACTGCTGGGGTCACTGAGGCAGTTGAAACTGCTGCCTCTGTTGTTGCAGCCTCTAAGGCTGGTGATGATGCTGCTGCTGAGGTAGCCTCGGTGGTGGGGGCTACTGTCGCTGTTACTGTAGGGGTCTATGTTGCGGCTGTGGTGGAGGCTGCTATGTATCTCTCAGCTGTTACTGCTACTGGGGGCGGAGACACTCCCACATACGATGCCCCGTCTCACTGCACCCAAAACAAGTGTCGATGAACTGCCTCGGAGGTGGTGCTGGTGCTGGAAGGCTGGGCAACCTGTGTGCCTTTATTACTGTAGTTGACACTGTTAGGAGTCATCAGAAGGAACCTGTCTCTTCCGGTCTCTCCTCTGACCATGATCAGATTAAGAACTCAGCCTCAAAAATCTAGGCCTTCTGTACAACTCCCTCCAAAGTCGAGAGCTCATGCCTAATAACACTACCTTGAAGACCATAACACAGGCCGTCCTTGAAGCAGCGGGCTCTCTGCTCCTCATCATCTACAAGGTATGGTGTAAATTTGGACAGTGCTACAAAGCAAGCTACATACTAAGCCACTGTCATATCACCCTGTACCAGGGCCTCGAACTCTAATGCTCGCTGTCGTTAGATGAGGACTGGTATGCTTACATTGCATCTCGCATATGACATTTGGCTACGTAGGCCTCGCATCGTATGGCCTTAGTATGGCTGATAGCATTTATGCCTTACATCGCATAGCCTTAGTACGGCTAATAGTATTTATGGACTTACCAACATATTTCCACATTCTCTGATACTGCATACTTGACAGTTACCTTGCACACACACTTACACCACCCTCTAAGCTTTTATAAGCTTATGCATGACCATTATGTGCATGTGACATTGGATCGCAGCAGCGCTGATGCAAGAGCGCACATCAGATTATTTTGGAGCCTTTTGATCACCTTGTATTTTCTTTTTCGCATTGTACTTAAATTTTTTGAGATAGTGGATATGTGGTGATGTTGTTTTGTGACTTGGTTATGCTTGTGGTTATGCTCCATTACAAAAATAAAGTATCATATTAAAAATCCTCCTTATATGATCCCAGGATCGAAATCTAGAATATGAGTGCCAAGAGCAGAGAATGTGGCACTACAGAGGTTGTCGATGCCGGATTCGCAGATCAAGAATTTTGTAAGCCCGTTTTCTGAGTTTGGGGCATGACACTAACTGGACAGGCCACCAAAAGGAATGGACGGAGAGGATAAAACATATACATCATGGGGCCTAGCAACTGCTGGACCGTCAGTCCAGTAGCGCCTGGCCCATCTGAGCACTGGGTTTGATCTAGCTATGGGGCCCAGCCCTGAAATGATCTGAAATTAGATAGACGGTGTGGATACACACGTACAACAAGGTGCAGTCCATGTGGGTCGCCCACCAGAATTTTTGGATCAAGATGATATTTTTATTTCTCCAGCATCTAGGCCTGCTAGATGGTCTGAACAACAGGCCATCCAACTCTCCTAGCCCATCTGGACCTGCAGGTCTGGTGTCTTAAGATGGACGATGGAGATATGACATACATCAACGTGCGGTCCACGTGAGTGTGGCCCACCAGTTTGAATTAAACTGATATTTGTGTTTTCCTTTAAACAGGCGGTCAGCAGGTGGACGGTCCTGCAATTGCTCTGTGGTGCAACCCACCAAATGGATGGATCTGGATTATTGTAGCTAGACAGTGGAGATAAAACCCATACATCATAGTGGGGTCTACGTGGGTGGTCCACACAGCTGGGACCTAGCTAATTTGGGGTTTTCCCATCATCCAAATGGTCCAACCGGACTGACAGTCCAATAGGGTGGATAGCAAGGTCGTCCCACCTGCTGGATGGTCTGGATCATCCATACATATGCCTAATAGGTGGGCCAACATACAAGGTAGAGAGAGAGAGAGAGAAATGAGTGGTGAAGGGAGGGGCTCTGCCACTATGAGCCCTCCCTTAGAAATACAATACATACATCAAATGGGTCCCAATCCTTGTGGGCCCACAAATGTAAATCAATGGTGGAAATCCCTTTCCCACCAACAAATGCAAGGTTTAGATGACCTTCTTACAATAGAAAAATAAACATCATGATGGGATCCATGGAGAATGGCCCCATCAAGGGATGAACATATGAATCATGGTAGGTCATCGGCCACACCTAGGGTCCAAAGTAGGATCCATACCATCAATTGGTAAGCCCCACTTGGCCCATCACTAAAATTGCAATCTAATCCTATAAACACCCAACGATTTCACTTCTTCTTGGTTCCTTGGAATGCTAAGCTCCTTGGCTTCTTCTTTGATAGAGGATGATGAAGGTTGAAGGGTTGGGATGAGAGATTAGGGGTAGGAAGTGGGCCACACACTTGGCTAATCTTCTCTCCTTGGAATACTTAAACGGTCACTCTCTCCTTAGGTTACTTAGGGAATGAGTAGAGAATGAGAGAGAGAGAGGGTGGTTGTTGTGTAAGGGAGATGGGATGGAGTGATGGGTGTGAGTGACATGAGAGTTGACTTATGGAGGTGGTTGCTTATCTTAGGGAGAAAGAAAGGATGGGCTAGTGATGGGATGTGCACTTCACTAGTTGATGTGAAAGGTGGGTAGAGATTCTCTAGAATCTCTTAGAATTTGCAACGTGGGCCTTTTCCTTGAGATAAACATGGGACCACAACTCCTGGCCTGGGTATCGCATCGATGCATAAGACGCGGCATTGGAACCGAAGCGATGATGCAGTCGCTAGGGTACAGGTTTTGAGTTAAGTCAATACTGATCTACGGGATGCAACTTAGGGTCACACGCAAATGCTGTCTATAGGTCACGGGTCACCAAAATTTGATGGGGAGGATCGCGGGAGTCTAAGGAATAGTACGGACTGTGATACGGGCCTTACATAGAGATCTAAGGTGGAGAAGATCTTTAATACCATGAGGTGCATGACCCAGTAAGAGGTCCCATTTACAGTATTTCTTCTTCAAAGAGAGGTTGAACACTGGTGGACATCGGTTGCTCGAGTGGCAGGGGTCGAATTCGAGTTGACATGAGAGGACTTTACGAACTGGTTCAACCAGAAGTTCTTTCCAAAGCACATATATCAGGAGCCGCACTTAAGTTCGAGACTCTTATGCAAGGGTACATGTCAGTGTCCCAGCATGAGGCTCAATTTGTCGCGTTATTAAGATTCATACCATACCTGGTAGCTGATGAGGAGTAAAAGTGTAAGACCCTAACCCAAGTGTGCATGCCATTTCTTTAGGTCACGAAGTCCTACCGATTAAATCCCAGTGGCTCGTGACCTTTGGGTAGTATTTGCAGTTGTCCTTGAGTTCGATTACATTGACCCAACTCGGATTGACCCGAAATCTATGTCATCTTGTTTGTATCGGTGCTTCGGTTCCAACACCGCTCCCGTGCGTGAATCTGACGTGTACATCATGAGCTGTGGAAACGTTTGATTTGGACTTTTGATGTGTGGTGGTGGACCCCACCCCACACATTTTCCTAGGTACATGTGTGTGATGATGTCACCCCTAGTATAGGGTTGCTAGAAGACCTATTAACCTACCACCCTAAGACCTACCTAGCCTAGCCACTTTGTTATTATCACCATAGGCTATCATAGTTTTCTCTAACCAAGGAAAGAGAGAGTCATCATGACCTCTCTACAACTCTCTCTCCCTCTCTCTTTCTTCTCATTTCTCTTTACCTCTCCCTCTCCTCTCCCTCTTGCAACCCTCCAAACGTCCCACCTCCCCTCCATTTCTAGCCCTCTCATCTCCCAAACACTTCCTAACCCACCCTTCTTCAACCAATCTCAACCTTAGATCTTTAATCCTTGGAGCTTCTAGAGCATTGTGGTGTAACCTTGGAGTTGATTTGCTAGGTGGGTGTGCTTGTATCTCTAAATTTCATATTTCCTTTCATCTCTTCTTGTTCTTCATTCTTATTCCATTGATGGAGCTTATGAGACCCATCAAGTGATGATGGTGGCTCCAAGACTCCATGGATATGGCTTGTAGCCTATCCTACATTGCATGCATGTGCATGCAAGGGACCATTCACCATGGATCCCTTCATGCTCTTTCCTTCCTTAGATTAGGGATCCTTAGGCCATCTAGACCCTTGATCCTTGGTGGAGATCTAATATCCACCATAGATCCCAAGATAATAGCCTTTGATCATGTAGATTTTGTATGTATCATGTAATAGTGGATAGTGTCGCTTGTGTGATGAGGGGAAGGGCCTCAATGATGAGGAGACCCTTCCCTTGTGGCTGATCTTCTTCTTTTCTTTCTAATAAGTCTCTAATCATGAGTGCGTGGCCACCTTGTGGGCCAACAAGTTCCAAACCGTCCCAAGTGGGAGGACATCTTTAGACAGTCCATCCCTTGGACGTGTGGCCTCTAAATGCACCAAAAAGGGGTGCATGTAGGGATGTTTTAGATGGTGGGATGGTTTGGATTTTTATGGGGCCCACTTAATCACACTATGATTTCCTGGGGTTAAATCCTCATTTAAATAATGTTTACAATTTATTTTTATCAGACATATGTTGCTGTCCAGAACTGTCTAGATAAATTTTTGGGCCATCTTGGGGCCTAATTTTTGGTGATTTGGTGGGGAGATTGATACCATCCAATGCATGATTCTTGAAGGTGTATATCCCACCTATAAGCCTACCAAATTTCAGCCCCAACTGACCCCTTTTGAGCCTCTAAAAGAGTAGGCCAACATGGGTGATCAACTAGATTTCCACTGTACAGTCCAGCAATACAGACTGTCGTAAACCTTAATTTCAAAATATTTTCTCTGATGGTGGGCCACCTTTCTAGGTCCCATCTTATTATGGACATAATGAGGGACCTTGGCGCTCAATTTCAGGAATTTTGGAGGCCCTGAACCCACTCTATTGGGGGGCCCAAATTCAAGACAGAAACATGTATGTTGCAAAATTTTTGTCTCTACCTTGCTGTTTTCTTTGTAATTGTGGAACTTATTGGGCCCAGCCCATTGGGGCTTTTATGCATGCCTATGGAGCCCACCCTATGATGTTTCTAGAGGCCCTTGGGTCCATTTTTGTGGGGCCAACTAGCTGGACCAGCCATGTATGATGGACGTCCAGTTGGTGGATGTCCACCATGGGCTGGCCATCCTTAGCCAAGCCCACCATGATGTATGTTTTTCATCCACGCTGTCCTTCCCCATTTGGGTGGCCCACGTAGAGGTTGGGTCCACCCTAGGTGGACGTCCCATGTGGGGCCCACCTTGGACATGTGAAGCCCACCTTTGATGTATGTGGCCAGCCGTCCATGGCCTTGGGCCGTCCCACCCTTGGGACGTCCACGCTTGGGCTGCTACTAGGCCTGCATTCTAGCAGCGGGCCTACTTGGTATTAAGAGGTAAATTCCCTTCCTCCATCTGGTGGGGCCCCTTTTGATCATTACCAGCCCCTATGGGATTAATTCCCACCTATTTTGACTATTTTTTGGGCTTCAGCAGGCCCAAAATATTAAGCGGACTGAAAGTCTAGCCATTGGGCATTAAGTATACAATGTATGGCTGAATTTTTAATGGAATTGGGGGCCCACCACATTGAGGGATTTGGGTAATTATTGCTCACCAATTCCTTAGAATAATTTCTGGGCTCAATTGATGCATGATTGGGCCACCCATTGATGACCACTTGTGGGACCCAAACTTATAACAGATTTTGGGACTTTCTAGTGGGCCCAGATTGGGTTGGAATGTCCCACCTTGGCCAACCATATGTTGGGCTGACCTTCCACCATTTTCTGGACTTATGGGCTGAGGAAAAAGGTGAATTTGGGCCCTTAAATACTGTAATGCCCTGAAATTTGGGGGTCGAGCAGGAGTCCAACTCCCGAGTTATAACACATCACTTATGCAACATATATAATGATGATTAAATGTTGTCTGTATTAGTGCCTTAAACATGAGTGGGATTATACCAAATCAGCATATCATACTCCAGAGACAGTTAAATTTCACAAGCGGAAGACTGTGATAGATATTTAAAGTGATGTAGGTCTCCAGAGTGTGAACATGTTACCAGGTTAAGTATATACACGTGTACTCCAAAAATGAACAAAATGAATATACATGCGTGTTCCAAAAGTGTAAAAATAAGAAGTGTTATGGGGTCTAATCAGCATCCCTGTAACCCCATCGATCATATTACGATCTATATATACCCGCTTGATAGCTGCATGTAGGAGAACTCCTCGTCATCGTAAAAGTCCGGCTCTGCCTCTAAAGCATTGTCATCATTTGCATCTACAAAAGGGTCTGATTTGTGTTTAAAACACCATCCCAGAATGTAGGAGTGAGTGATCAACTCAATGGAGCTATGAAGTAAAGGTTAACATGTTATCAATTTAGTCAAGCAGTAATGATAAAGCAATACAACAATTAGGTCCTAAGTACTCTTATTAATGTGAGGATGATATAGAATAATGATGCATACCCTCGTCTACACTCCCTCTGCGACATCATCACCCCTTCGTTTGTGCACTTCCTCACCAAAGCATCGTGTAATGCGATGCATGGTCATGTTAGCCAAGTTCTTATTTAGACATATTCATACAGAAGGATTGGGAAGCTAAGGCACCTCCCTTTATATCATATACCCAAACAATGATCCATCCAGGGTCATCATCCTAGTAGTCACATACAACAAGTAGTTTTTAAGTCACTACGGAGAGGCTTGTCACCTCAGCGCAGGCCTAGTTTATACTCTAGTTTACTACAGAAAGGCTCATCACCTCAACATAGTTTCTAGTGTATACTTGAGGTCACTACAGGCCCATCACTTGATCATAGGCCGACAGCTCGAATACAGTGTCCCATACCACAGTATTTGGCTCACGAGTCTGGGTTACTCACTGGACACTTTGGGGAGGCTCGTCACCCCAGCGTAGGACGACAGCACGACCATGGTGTCCCATACCACCATGCTCGGCTCATGAGTCTTAGCGAATCAAGGTACTAAGGTTAAACGGGCTTTGTTGTAACATCCCGAAAATCGGGGGGTCGAGCAAAAACCCAACTCCTGAGTTCCAAAATGTTATTTATGAAACATAGATATGTATGATTGAATGTTGTCTGTGATAATGTATTAAACATGAGTGAGATTAAGCCAGAATAGCATATCATACTCCAGAGACAGTTAAATTCGCAAGCGGAAGACTGTGATAGTATGTATAACATATATAAACTGTTGCGTGTCACTTGAGTGTGAACATATTACCAGGTTAAACATATACATATATACCTCAAAATATAAAGAAAGTATATACATGAGTGCTCTGAAAATATAAAATGACAAGTGTCAAGACATCTAATCAACCTCCCTGTAATCCCGTCAATCAGAACACGCGTATAGGAGGAATCCTCCTTATCATCATCAAATCCAGCTCCGCCACACAGGCCGCGCCATCATCTGCAATCACAAAAAGGTCTGGTGGGTGTCCAGGAACACCGTCCCGTAACGTGGGAGTGAGTAGCTAACTCAGTGGAATAATAGAGCAAGGATTAACATGTTCTCAAATCAATCATGCGATAATAGTAAAGCAATAAATCAAACAATCCTAATACTGTTGTTAATGCAATTATGACATGACGTGATGTATGCCCTCACCGACGATCTCCCTCATACGGCAACATCTTACGACCGCGGTATGCCACACTCCCTAGAGTGCTCCACATCTTCCAGGCACATGCAATGCTATGGTGATATGATTTTCGAGTTGTTATTAGTCCATTCAAACAGCAGGATTGGGAAACTAAGGTACTTCCCTTGTATCAATCCCAACACAGATCCTGTCTAGGGTCGTCACTCCTAGTAATCTCATACGATGTATATTTCATAGGTCGCTGCAAGGGCTGTCAGGGCTGTTGCACGCACTCGTTGCTCCGCTCCCCCATCACCTTATCAATACAGGCCTACTGTACTCTACTGCTACTGAAGGGTCGTCGCCTCCCGTAGACTCAGAATACGCTCGGGGTCACTACAAAGGACTCGTCGCCTGATCAGTGTAGGCCGACAGCTAGAATATAGTGTCCCATACCACCATAATCTGCTCACGAGTCTAGGTGCTCACTGGTCACTACGGGGAGGTTTGTGGCCCCAGCGTAGGCCGACAGCTCGACCACGGTGTCTCATACCACCATGCCCGGCTCATGAGTCTTTATGGATCAAGGTACCATGGTTAACAGGGTTTATAATGGTAAGTTCAGTACCCTAGGTTCAAGCAATTATGACTCATGAAGGGTGAACATACAATGGCCAGTCGGGTTACTTGACGGGCTCGACTAGCACGATCGCATCTCAAGTTGAACGACATGAAGTGCGTAAAACACTTCGTGTGGCCTAACCACTGCCGCCAACTCCAGAACACGGCTCGCGTTCATCGACGCGTCGTTCGTGGCGAAGATAAGCTAACCACGAATTCGCTCGGTTACCGACTGCCTGGACTAGGCATAGTCCCAAACACATGGAATCACATCAGCAAATCAAGTGAGAGTATTGGAAATGAAATACAACCACGTGAGCATGTTAACACATGTTATAACATACAACCAGAGTAAATCATCTTACACATGTCTATCACGCATATAATGAAATTATACATAGCACCAACATATAGGACATCATCTCCATCAGCATATTAATTGAGAATTCGATCTCAACTAGATCATAAGGAAATCATCAAGCACATGTTATAACATACCACTCAAGTGAAACATCAAGCATATGCATTTCATACCAATAATGAAATCGTACATATGGCCAACTTGTAGGAAATCATTTACATTAGCAATTTAATTGAGAAATCAATCTCAAATTAATTCATAACACCATTTAATTCAATACATACTAATACGAGCATTTATACAAACACTTACACTACACACTTAAGTCTACATATAGTATGTCGACCCGAAGTGCGCATTTAGGCGAATCTCTTCACCAAACTAATTATGCACGTATTCCTAACATTCTAATGCGACAATAAACCATGTCAATCACATCAGCAAAATGTGCATGAAAATAGTACTTCCTACAAATGAATAAAATGCCCTAAATCTCATATTCTTCGTTAGTTTACGAAACAGGAAACGGACAGCATGTTGTACATGTCAAACGGCGTTGCCGTCAAGAATCTACTATTAAACGACATTGAAAGCTTTGGAAACAGTCAATCAATGCGTCTAATATCCGCACCTTTTCCCTTTTTGGGGTGTGAGTTCGAACGGAGCGTATACGCTTCGTCTACGGCGATTAGAGAACCTAATACACAAGTTCTATTAGTTACTTCGCTAGGAAATGAAAGGAACCTCAAATCAGCAACTTCTAGGGTATTTTTTACCTGAGAAAGCGGAGGAGTCGCCGAGAAAGCGATAGAGGTGCGTTGCTTTAACACGTGCAACACGTAGCACAAGTGGCAGGAAGAACTCTCCCACCTTCTCTCACAAACTCTCACCTTTTCTCTCTCCCAATCTAGGGATTTTGCAAATTCGGATGGGAGAGAGGAGTGAGGGTTTCAACCCCTTTTATAAGCTCAAAAATGCCCAAAATAGGCTCAGGAACAAAGTTCACTTGAGGGGTAACCAAATCGGGGCTGTTTCGGTCCAAAAGAGCATTTCTGGGGGTCCCCTGGCCAGATGCGGTAGGACTTAAGCTCATGCATACTGGATCTAGCACGCATCAAGTTTTTAGACCGGTAGGGTTCCCAGATCGCACGTGGCGGTCCAATTTCAGTTCAACGGTCATCGCACCTAGATCAGGTCTACAAATCTCGTGATATGAAATAGAAATTTTTCCTGATCCGAGGGTATAATTTGGCTGAATTCTGACGGTCAGAACGCTCAATACTGATGCGTCAAGTTGTGTGCCAGATTTGAATTTCAAAATTACAACTCTACCCTATTCTCACTCTCTTCACTCCAGGCTCAATGAAATAGCCTTAGAATGTCAGTTGGACTTGATTTTCGAAACGATTGCCAAGCCCAGCTAAGTGGTCATAACGGTCTAAGATGGTAGGTATCGGACTTTCGACGCGTGGTCTAGATCCAATACAAAGTTTCAAAGAGGTCCCGAGAACCAACCGGTTTAGAGTTTGATCCGAGGCTTTACAACATTATAGCACCATTGGTTCCACTCGCTTTGGGCCTTGTAGAACGTATTTAAAGTGATCAGGGACCATTTTCCAGCTATTCTAACGTCGCGCTAGCTAACTTACACTTATTTTCTAAAGGAATTAATCCTAAGTGATTTCTCTGGCTATGGAATTGGGTTCTAAGCGAATTTCCAGGTGTTTTAATTGACCCATAGCCTAAGGACGTTTAATCCCAGGTTGGCCAAAATCCGGGGTGTTACATTTGCACTGGTAAGTTGGTACGTTAGATTTAAATAGTAGTGTCCATACATGGTGAACATACATTAGGCCAATCAGGTTGCTTGACAAGCTCGATTAGTATGAGCATACGTCGAGCTGATCGACATGGAGTGCATAAGCACTCCGCATGGCCTAACTATTGTTAACAAACAGCGTACGACTCGAATTCCTCGAACCTATCTGGTGTGGCGAAATGACCTCGGCCGCTAACTCGAAAATCATTACCGATCGTCTGGACTACGTTGTAGCCTCAAACACATTCCAAGCAATAATATACGTATGTAGTAGCCAAAGACAACAATGTGACAGCTAAAATCAAATATAAATCTTACTTAAGCAATTCGACAAAACACATACTACACATGTTACCGTACATAGGCATTTCATCCTTAACTCACCTAGTAGTAAGATAGGTTATATAAAGGATACTATAACCATAGTTAAGAAAATTGAGAATCCTATCTCAACACCCTCATTACATGCATTTAAACAAGAATTTTTATATTTAGGCATTTTATTAAACACTTAGGGTACACATATTATATACATGTAATAAAGTAGTTATAACAGGTATTATAGAAAATCCCTTTACAAAGGGTTCACCATACGTACAACAATCATGTATTCTCAGTCAATGAACATGGCAAGCATAAATCATGATTCCAAACTCATTCAAACATTTGAAAAAACACGTAGAATGTATTAAAATCAACATAGTCTACACACATATATATAGTGTATGGAAAACGTTGTATCTACGCACATGTGACAGCAATCAAGTCATTCATAAATCATTGATGACATTGAAAGCCTTGAAAACCATAACGTAAACATTTATAGTCTGTACCTTTCACCGGTAGACTCATAACGAATTCAGTTTAAACCCTAAGTCTTTGTCTACAACACGACGGCAACCTATAGCATGAAATAGGTTAGCTATTTCACTATTTACTCTATTTGAATATCTAAAATAGATTAGGATTAGGATTTCTTACCCAAGAACGGAGTTGTAATCGCGATACAGACTGACTGATTCGGCACGTGGAGTGATGGGACTGAATCCCAGGAACTCTCCCACTTTCTCTCTCACTTTCTCTCTTTCCTTCTCTCTTTGCTCTCTTCTCTCTCCTAAGGTTTTGTAAATTTGTATGTGAAGAGAGAGAGAGGGGGTTTAAGGCCCTTATATATAGGGGTGCACACGATTCGGTTTGGTCCAGTTTTGGGGTGAAATCGGAACTGAACCGTTCCCTACGGTTCTAGGATTTTTGGAACCGGAACCGAACCGTTAGCACCCTGGAACCAAACCAGAACTGGACCATGAAAACCGGTTCGATTCCGGATCGATTCCACAGTTCTGTGCTTTTTAAAGCCCAGCCCAAATAGGCTGACCCATCAAAACGAAGGCCCACCTGATACACCCCAGATTTCTTACATTAACATTGACTAGCTATAAAACAACAAAAAATGATCTTGAGAATAAAATAAGCGATGCGTCTCATATCTTTAGGGAAAAAAGAAAGGAAAAAAAAAAGACCACAACCACAACTTGAGGGCATGAATACATTTCATTTTTTTTTTAATTTAAAGACCAACAAAACAAGAACTGTCATGGGCATTTACATGTACATTGTAAAGTTTACTTGAAGGTAGACAGCCTTGAAAGATTGCCCCTCATATAGTACAGCCTTACGTGAACTGTCATGGGCATTTACGTGAACTTTAGGGTTTTTATTTTTAAAGGAATGCACGGATCCACGGTTCTGATCTACGATCCATGGCACGGTTCGGATCTACAGTTCATGGCACGGTTTGGTTCAACGGTTCGGATCTGCAGTTCGGTTCAACGATTCTGATCGGTTCTACAGGGCCCTAAACTGGAACCGAACCGTAATCAAAGGTTTTGGGATTTTTGAAACCGAAACTAGACCGTTACCATCTTGAAACTGGACCAAACCGGACCGATCCAACGGTTTCGGTCCGGTTACACGGATCCAATGGTTCGATGTGCACCCCTACTTATATAGGCTCGGAACTGATGGGGATAGCCCCAGGGCCATGGTATACTTAGGTTATAGCCAAAGATTGGCAGTTTCAGTCCAACGGAGCTGATCTAGAGGCCCCTTTTCTGCATGTTGTCAGACTTAAGCTTCCTGACATTGGATCTACGTCAAGTTAAGATCATTGCTCGATTGGATCAGTGGATCGGCCGCGAGGGACCAGTTTCAGTTCAACGGTCACTGGTACTCAATCAGGCCCACAAGTACACTGACATATGTTGAAAATTTTTTCTGATCTAAGGGTGTAATTTGGTCAGATTCTAATGATTTGAATTCTTAGATTCGGCCTACAAGCGAATGACTTAATTCATTTAAGTTTCAGTTCATTTCCTAAAGATATTCGCGTTTCTCACACACTTCACTCCAAGCTCAAGTTGTGCACTTTTGGATACCTTTAGGACTTGATTTCTGAGATAGTTGTTAAGTCCAGCAAGGTGGTCATAACTTATAGTTTTGGGGTAATCGGACTTTCGACACACGGTC
This sequence comes from Magnolia kwangsiensis, assembly GCA_037074715.1. Classification (NCBI taxonomy): domain Eukaryota; kingdom Viridiplantae; phylum Streptophyta; class Magnoliopsida; order Magnoliales; family Magnoliaceae; genus Magnolia; species Magnolia kwangsiensis. The sequence continues at coordinate 60,990,505 of CM073579.1, forward strand.
CAGGTCCGATACGGAGTTTCATGGTGCTCCCTAGAGCAACTGGGTTTTAAGATGGATCCTAAGTTTTTAGGTGATGTAGTATTAGCGATTCTGCTAGTTTTGCATCTTGCAGTTCGTATTGAAAGCTGTCCAAGATAATTTGATAGGTGATTTAGTTTAATACCTAATTAATCTTCATCTAATTTTCAAAGGATTTGGTCCTTAGTGATTTCTGCCTAAGGTGGTACTCGGGTCTTTGTACAGATTTTTTCAAGATGTTACAAATACCCACTTAAATCACTAATTATTATGTACATGGGCTGCCCATTAAGTCCATCTCAATGCTTGGATTTTATGGCCCTTGGGACTTGGGCTTTGGGCCTGATTTTTTCTCTTTGGGCCCATGTGGTTGGGGTTTGTATTGAGCCCATCTTCTATCCCTTTTTGGGACTTATGTACATGTGGTTTGGATGTTAGGCCTTAGGCTTTATAGCTTATGGTTTGTGATTAGATACCTTGGGGAAATGGTGGTTGAAAGTCCCTATTTGGACCCCAATAGGCCCATTGTATCTAAGTGTGGTTGAATGCCCACCTTAGTCTCTTTCTAGGCCCACTTCTTTATTACCTAGGCCCGTAGTTTTTGTGTGTTTCGTCTCGTGGGCTACCCCAAGTAAATGGGCCCCCACTTGAGGTCATACTCCTCATGAAGGATTGATTAAATACCTAGACCCTTCTTGGGTAGATAGAGAGTCATCTTCTCATTCACCTCATCGGCACCCTTATTCATCTTCGTGGCCCACCCCTATATGCATCATATGCATGCTTGTTGAGGTATGATTGGTCATGGTTGTGCCATTATGTAGGATATGTTGGTATCTCCTCGAGGGATAGAGTTTTTCCCTCTGGAGCACGATGGATGCTTGGGATTGATGTATGGTTAATTGTGTGATTCATACATCTAACATTGCATAACACGTGGATATTCGCCCTTGCTTCATTAGGGTTATAGCCTCCACGGGTATATCATGGATGGCTAGATTTAGACACTGAAAATGTTACTTAAGCATTTGGGGTGCATATGATGTCCCTAGGTGAAAGCCCCTAAACCTTCATGGTACCAAGAAGACACCTTAACGTCGAGACCGAGTGAAAAACATGAGTGCACAAGTGCCTTTATACCTTAAGGTCGCGTCTCTCACTGCAACGTGGTTGTTTGGGAGGGGGTGTGGCCTTACCTGCCTAAGTGAGTGGGTAATAGCTGGGCTGAGTTTAACTAGCTTGTGAATGGGTCCGCTACCATCAAGCCTCGCTGGTGATTGGCTGTCCATAAGTGGGTAGTGAGGTCTCTTACACTTGCTAGGCTGTGCGGCTAGCAGAGCGACAGTTAGCAGGTAGTGTATTAGACCCCGGTGATTTCCCTAGAGAGGAACTATACTGATTTGTGGACTTGATATGAGGACTACAATGATTACATTGCACCTTGCATTGACATTTGGCTGTATAAGCCTAATGTTGCATCGCCTTGGTATGGCGTTCAATACTCATGTATTGCATTACATAGCCTTGGTAAGACTTTTTACATTCATAGTTTAGCCTCAGAATGGTCGTTGGCTTTGGTATTGATCATATTTCTCTTCTGTATTTATGCACCTTTGGTACACACCTTCACCGCCCTCTAAGCATTCTATAAGCTTATGCACAATTAATGCGTGCAAGAGATCCTAGGTCGACATCGTAGTGAAGGAGCTGTGGATTGGAGCGCGAGCTGAGGACCTTAGTTGCAGACCTTTCCTTCCCTTCTTTCTATATTATGTATTTCCTTTTGAGCCTTATACCTGTAAAGTTTAAATTCTTAGTAGATTTTGCAGTGTGTTCCTTGTTTATTTTTCTGAGATTTACTTACTATGATCTTGGGTATGCTCAATTGGATTAGAATTGTGATATGCAAATCCTCCTTATAGGATCCCAAGATCATAACCTATGTTAAGAGCCGAGAATGGGGTGCTATAGAGGCCGTTGCGTTCGGAACCAGCTATCGGATTCCTTGCGAGTCTGGGGCGTGACAGGAAGGTCCGCCATTTCGAGTGCAGCTTGCGTTATGGCCTTCGAAGTCATGTCATTAGACACATGCTCCCAACATTTGAGCAGGTTGTACAATGGGCCTTGATATATGAGGAAAAATGGGCCGATTTCCATCAAGTCCATGACCAGAGAGGAGACTAGAAGAGGAAGTCCCCATCCAATAGCTCCCTGCAGCAACAGTGATCACCGCAGAGACACAGGAACTGTCCGTCCTTTCGAGCACTAATAGCACCTCCAACACCACCATCGAGACCGTCCACAGGTGTTTGTTATGAACACGGTGGTATGGGGCATCGTAGGTATGAGTGTCCCCATCCACAGTAGCCACATTAGCTATTGAGCCCCAGCAATGGCAGTATAGGCTGCTGCCTCCATAGCAGTAGCCGAGAGGACCTCAGCAGCCTCTACAATAGCAGTAACATAGCGGCAACCATAGAGGGGACATAAACCTCCCCAGCAGGCCCAGGGTAGACTTTATGCAGCCCAACAGGACCCTCAGTCGTCAGGAGTCATCGGTGATTGGTGCGACCAGGCCTTAAGACCGTCTTATTAAATTAGTCATTTATGAGGTTGTGAGGCTGCAAAGTATCCCAGTTTTGATCATTTTCAACCAGAATCCGAGGTTCAATATGGGTTATCATAGTGTAGATGAGACATCTTGGGAGCGAGAGGCTGAGATTCGCTAATGTCATCCCCATCTCTTTGAGGTTTAATTGTATGTTGTATTATGTTCTAATATATATATATAGTACTATGTTTCCTCTTCCCTTATGAGTTATGTCTAGTTGCTTGATAGTGCAAATTTCGAGGATAAAAATTTTATTAAGAGGGGAGAGCTATAAGGCCCTTATCCTGGTACCATACCGTTCCACCAATTCTCACAATCCTCCTCATAGAATTTCGGTGACCCGCGACTTGTAAACAATAATTATGCACGATCCTAAGTTGCATCCCGAAGATCTGAGTCAACTCAACTTGAAACTTATACCCTAGCGACTGCACCGTCGTCGTGGTTCTAAGGGCGCATCTTATGCACCAATGCGATATCTAGGCTAAGAGTTATGGGACCGCATATATCTCGAGGAAACGCCGCGCGTTGTGAATTTTGAGAGATTCCAAAGAATCTTTACCCATGCCTTTCCCATCAATCAATCAAGTACAAGTCATCATAACCCACACTTCTCCCATTAAAAAGTCAATTTAACCCATACCTAGCCCATCCCTCTCTTACTAATAAAGCAAGGCAACCCATACCCCATGCCACCTCATGCCCCAAAAGTCAACCAAGCCCATACCCACCACGTCACTCTTCTTATAACACCCATTCCTCACTCCACCCCATCTCATTTCTCTACCCAAAAATCCCAAGCAACCTAGAGAGAAAATCCTAAGGAGAGAAAAGAGCCCAAGATCAAGACCCACCTTCCTAGCCCAAATCTCACCATCCAACCCTTCAATCTTCATCATCCTCCATTAAAGAGAAAGCCTAGCAACTAAGGAGCCAAGAAGGACTATAGGCGGGTGATCTTATGTTTAGATCTTGATTTTGATGTATGGGACAAGTGGGAGCCTACCGGTTGATGGTATGGATCCTATTTGGGACCCAAGGTGTGGCCAATGGCCCACCATGACTCATATATGTAGATTCATGATGGGGCCATTTTTCATGGACCCCACCATGATTTTTATTTGGTAATTAACATGTAGAGGGTCATCTCGACCCTTGATTCTATGGTGGGGATGGTATCCCTACCTTGATTTGCTATTTTGAGGACCCACATGTTTTGGGACCCATCTTGATTTATGTATTGTAGCTCAAGGGAGCTCATAGTGGCAGAGCTCCCTTCCTCTACGCGTTTCTCTCCCTCTATCTCTCTCTTTCCCTGTTGATGGCCCACCTTGATGATGTATATATTTTACCCACGCTACCCCATTTATGGGATGCCCTTGCTACCCAAACCAGGGCCCACATTGCATCCTATAGGCAGGGCCCACCATGCATGCGTTATATCCAAACCGTCTAGTGCATCCAGCCAGTCCAACAGGGCCCACCTTGCTATCCGTTTAGACGGGCTTGGATGAAGGGAAAATACAAAGATCAGCTTAACCCAGGCTGGTGGGCCACATACGTGGACCCCACCCTGATGTATATGCGGTGTTCCCACTGTCCAACAGCTAGGATGGTGGGACACGCCCTACTGTATGTGTTTCATCACGGTGGGACCCACCTAATGTATATGTTTTATCCACACCATCCAATGTATGGGACGGTGGGACCCACCCAATGTGTGTATTATCCACACCGTCCAGCACCATCCAATGCATAGGACGGTGGGACCCACCTAATGTGTGTATTATCCACCTCATCCAGCACCATCCCACACATGAGACGGTAGACCCACCAGCGATGTATACATTGTATTCACACCGTCCATCTGTAGGACACCCTAGTAGGGCCAGCTTGGGCTGGCCGTCTAGCCCAACAAGCCCACTGGCTGTATGTGTGAGGCCTACTTATTGTATGTGATGAGGCCCACTGTGATGCTTGCGACCCACTTGTTGCATATATGAGGCCCATTGTGATGTGATGAGGCCCATCTTATAGTCTCATTGTGTGAGGCCCATCTTATAGGCCCATTGTGATGTGGCCCACTTATTGTATGTATGAGGCCCATTGTGATGTGGCCCACTTGTTGTATGTATGAGACCCACTGTGATGCATGTGGCCTATTTGATGTGATAAAGCCCATTGTGATGTGTAAGGCCCATGAGATGAGGCCCATTGTGATGTGTAAGGACCATGTGATGAGGCCCGTTATGTATGTGAGGGCCACCTGCCGTATGTGAGGCCCAATAAGATGTATGTGAGGCCATGTGATGAGGCCCATTGTGATGTGTAAGGCCCATGTGATGAGGCCCATTGAGATGTATAAGGCCCATGTGTAAGGCCCTTTATGATATGTAAGGCCCATGTGTTGAGGCCCATTGTGATGTATGAGGCCCGTGTGTGAGGCCCAATGTATGTGTGTGGCCCATTGTAATGTGTGAGGCCAATTATGATTGTGCGAGGCCCATTGTGAGGGGTGAGGGCCACCATGATGTGTGTGTTGTATGCGCACTATCCATTCATTTAAATGAACCATGGACCACCTTATGCAGGTCCACCATAATGTATGTGGTACACACATGGACCATCCGTCCTTATAAAGATTTTAAAGGCTAAGGGCCCATTGTGATTCTGATTCCTATCCCAAAAGGACCGCACCTTAGGACAATGTTAAACTTCCCTAGGGCCCATTGTTAAGCCCATTTCCACCCTTACCTTATTAGCCTAAACCAAAATATTGGGTCCCCGCTTATGTTAGTGATACCCATTAGGCTAACCCAAACCGTTGGGCCCCCATTGATAATGGTGATTCCCACCATGCCCAGTACGATTGTCCAAACCTTGGAGCCCACATTATGTTCATATCGGGCCTTCCATAGAAATGTGACCCACCTAAATACATATTTTTCCTAAGTTTAGTGATCCTACCGAAGGCCCATTTAGGTGTTAAGCAGGCTACCCAATCCGCTTAGAAGGACAAATATTCCTAGATGTGTGAACTCCACCAAGCCCACTTTATGTATGTATCGGGCCCCATGTGGAAGCCCAAATTATTCATGACAAGAGATTGAGAAAGCCCAATTGTTCACCCTGTTGTTATACCTACTTGACTCACCACGAGAGATGTATCCTACCTTTGTAGTCCATTTGTTAGGACCATGTAACATGTACATATCATCCACACCATTCATCTCCTTGTTGAGATGAGTGTGAGGTCCATCCTTGACATTAGTGTATCATCTAGGCCATTCGTCATTTAGTACATCATCATCCCTTGCCGTATATGGCAAAATATGTGGTATCAGATTAGTATATTCATTGTTTAGTACATCATCACCCCTTGTCATAGGTAGAAGAATATGTGGTATCAAATTTGGTATATCCATTGGTTAGAGTATATATGAATGTTTGGGCTAGATCTGCCATCTCTCTGCGGACCCCACAATGTATTTAGGCCGATTATTGTTATTATCTAATAATCATGGTAGTGTACTTAATCTAGTAGGACACAATGAGAATATGCTTAGTATTACATCATGATACATGACCATACGTATCATTTGTATGCCTGTTGTGAGGAATGATTGATCATAGCATATGTCATTAGGCTAAGATGTTTATAGGACTCCCTGTGAGACAGAGTTGCCCCACATGATTGCACGGCACACGCAGGTTTGATGCATGACCGGATGGTATGACTCATGCATCTCGCATTTGTGTGACATGATCACTTGACGCCCTAGCGATATCAGGGTTGTGTCCTCCACAGACACATCGTGGATGACTAGATGGGATATTGGAAATGTTTTGGACTCAGCATATAGGTACTTTGTATGTCCATGTGTGAAAGTCCCTAAACCCCTATCACACCCCAAACTCAGAAACCGGGCTCACAGAATTCCTGATCGCCGAATCTGCCGTCGACAGCCTTCATAGAACCCCATTCTCGACTCCCAGTGCCCATTCACAAGGTTCCGATCCGAGGATGCTACGAGGAGGATTTTCAACGTTAGTTTGATTCGTAATAAGCATAACCAAAGGCATAACCACAAACAACAACTAAAAACTCCATTACATTTCCACTATGATCAAAAACTTTACAAGTACAATGTGCATAAAGGGAAACACAATGATGATGAACAAAAACTCCAAGATGATCTGCAAAGCGCTCCTGCCTCAGCGCTGCTGAGCCCCAACGTCACTTGCATGCAGCGGTCATGCATAAGCTTATAGAAAGCTTAGAGGGTGGTGAAAGTGTATGCACAAGGTAGTAATATGATCATGCAATATCAGAGTAATACAGAATATGCAGGTGGATCTATAAATATCATTAGCCATACCAAGGCCATGCGGTGCAAAGAATGAATGATGTTGGCCATACTAAGGCCATGCGATGTGAAGTATAACTCAAACATGCGAATCCTCATGTGAGTCCACATATCAATACAGCTCAAATCTGGGATATCACCAGGGTCTAGTACACTCTAAACTAAATTGCCGCCCCATCGCGCGTAATAAGGTAAGTGGAAGAGACCTCACTATCCGTCTACCAATATCAGACTCAACTCGTCGATACCAGACCCATTCCTCGAGCTAGTCAAACTCAACCTAGCATTGCCCACTACACTCGGGCGGGTAAGGCCGCACCCCCTTCCAACCGACCATGACACAGTGGAAAGCGCAACCGTCTGGTAATCGGCACTCGATGCTCCTGTACCCACTCGGTCTAGATGTTGGAGCAACCTCTTGGTACCATAAGGGTTTAGAGACTTTCACCCAGGGATATCTACAGCACCCCATATAGAATAAAATTTTTGTTATCCAATCCTGCCAACCACGATGCGTCTGTGGAGGCTACGGCCCCGATGTCGCTAGGGCATACAGTAACCATATCACACAAGGCGAAATGCATGAATCACACTATCCAATCATGCAGTAAATCCTACGCGTATCGTACACTCTTGTAGGACAACACCGCCTAATCGAGGTCCCATAAACAATTTTCCTGAAGGAATATGCTATAATTAGTCACTTCTCATATCAAGCATACATATGATGCGTATGATCATGAGTCATGGAACTATACTAAACATGTTATAAAGTAATGCACTATCCTTACAACGCAGGTGGCCAAGACGACCGACACACAACAAGTACGGTCTATCAATGGGCCCTAGGGAGAGTCATAATGCGGACATTTAACCAACACTATACTTACAATGTGGACGTCAAACCAACATTGCTCCCAAGGCATGACCGTCATAAACATTATTACATAATCCGTGCTGGAATCACATATTGCAATGGACCTTAGGCACATCCCATTGGGCCTTAAATACATCAAATGGGCTTAATCATATGGGCCTTTTATTCATCAATAGGCCACATCGATGGGCCGCACCAATGGGCCTTATGTGCATTGCAATGGGTCATAACCCATGGGCCTAATCTCATGGGTCTTATATGTAACAAATGGGTCACACCAATTAGGCCCCATGTGTACATCAAATGGGCCTCAACCCATAGGCCCTAGTACATCTCGATGGGCCTTAACCCATGGGCCCCTAAAACATCAAATGGGCCTAATCCCATGGGCCTTAGAATACATCAAAATGGGTCTAATCCCATGGGCCTTAGAATACATCAAATGGCCTAATTCCATGGGCCTTAGAATACATTAAATGGGCCTCGACCCATGGGCCTTAGAATACATCAAAATGGGTCTAATCTCATGGGCCTTAGAATACATTAAATGGCCCCATTCCATGGGCCTTAGAATACATTAAAGTGGGCCCTAATGGACTACCACAAATACCCTAAGATGGGCCTCAAAACATGCCAAGGTGGGGTCCACTTAGACTATGGATCTGGCTCTTTTTATGACCCATGCCAAGAAATGAACTTTTAAAATGGATGGACAGTTTGAATGCAGCACATGCATCAAGGGTGGGGTCCACTGACCTATGGACCTAACTCATTCCTTAGCTCATGCCCAAAATGAGCTTTTAAGGTAGCTGGACGGATTGGATGCAACACGCATCATAGTGGCCCCACTGTCGTTGGACAGACTAAATAAAACACATGCATCAGGGCCCCACCGTCCGCCTGGACGGTGGAATAAAACCCATATAACATGGTGGGTTCCACCAGTGGACGGTGTGGTAACACATACATCAATGGTGGGTTCCACGTGTGTGGCCCACCATAATGCTTGCCTGCCATCCAAACCGTTCATAAGGTCACAGTCACCTGGATGAGGAGGAAAAATAAATTTCATACTAATTCAGAACTTCTGTGGCCTAAAAAAAAGTGTTTCAAGGGCAGACACTCAATCCTACTATTTCCTCTGATGTGGGCCACCTGAGATCTAGATCAGGCTGATTTTTGGGGTGAGTCCACTTCAGGGAGTGGCCCACCTCGTGAACAGGTTAAATGGCAAATAATCATCAAGGTGGGGCCCACATGTGGAGCCATGGGCTGCCTGGCGTCTGCCCATACACGTGGCAGTGGCCTGCTGCTACTGACAGGGTGGCAGGCGCTGCCCCTATATATATATATATATATATATATATATATATATATATATATATATATATATATATATATATATATATATATATAACCATTTTTCCATGGTTTTTCATGCATGGGGACCGCTTTTGACGGATTCACCCCAGCCATTGGTTCCCATAACCCATAACAAACCTATCAAGCCCAATATTGGGCCTGTTTTGACATATAAAAAAATCTTGGGAAGATTACACGATGGAGATCACTATTTGCTCGATATGGCCCACCAGATGTTTCGATTAACCTCATTTTTCGGCTCAACGCCTAAAACGAGTTGATATATAAGATAGACGGCGTGGATTGAATACATACATCAAGGTGAGGCCTATGAGAGTTGTAACGCCTTGGAAAAGTCTGTATAGAGACCCAAGTACCAACTCGATCAGAAATCACATAGGATTAATTCCTTTAGAAAATAAGCGTAAGTTAGCTAGCGCTACGCTAGAGTAGCTATGAAATTGTCCCTGAACACTTTAAATACGTTCTGCAAGACCTAAAACTTGTAGAATCAATAACGCTATAATACCCTGAAACCTAGGATCAAACTCTAAACCCGTTTTCTCTCAAGAACCCTTTGAAACTCCGTATTGGATTTAGACCGCGCGTCGAAAGTCAGATATCTATAATCTTAGACCATTAGGACCACATCGTTGGACTTGACAATCGTTTCAAAAATCAAGCCCAACCAATGTTCTGAGGCTAAGTCATTGAGCCTGGAGTGAAGAGAGTGAGAAATGGAAAAAGATTTGAATTTTTAATTCCAAATCTGGCACGAGTCTTTACGCATTATTATTAAGCATTCTAACCGTCAGAATTCAGCCAAATTTCACCCTCGGATCAGGAAAAATTTCTCTTTCATATCATGAGATTTTTAGACCTGATTTAGGTACGATGACCGCTGAATTGAAACTAGACCACCACGTGCGATCTGAGAACTCTACCAGACTGGAAACTTGGTGTGGACAACATCCAGTGTTCATGAACTTAAGTCCGATAGCGTTCGGCCAGGGGACCTCCCGAAACGTTCTTTTGGATCGAAACAGCCCCGATTTGGCTATAACCCAAGTATACTTTGTTCCCAAGTCTATTTCGATTATGTTTTAGCCTATATAAGGGCCTTAAACCCTCTCATATCTCTCCCATCTGAATTTTCTAGAAACCATAGATAGAGAGAGAGGGAAAGTGAGAGATTGTGTGAGAGTTGTGGGAGAGATTTCCTGCCACTTGCTACAACTGCTACCCGTGCTCATTCACCGCGTTCAAATCACTTTCCTGGTGATTCCAATGCACTTCTGGGTAAGGAAAACCCTAACCACTTGCTGTTTTAGGATTCCTTCGATTCAAATAGCGAAGTAGCTTATATATCTTGTGTATTAGTTCGCCTGTACGCCGTTGATGAAGCGTATACGTTCTAATCGAAATGATACACCTCTAAGGCGAAAGGTGAGGATTTTAGACGCTTTGATTGACTGCTTTCAAAGCTTTCAATGTCATTTAATAATTTCACGATAAGAGCACCGTTTGACATGTAGAACATGCTGTCCGTTTTTCGTTTCGTAAACATACCGTAAATATGAGATTTAGGGCATTTTAGTGATTTGTAGGGAATACTGTTTACGTCCATATTTTGCTGAAATGTTTGCCATGGTTATTTGTCGTGTTAGGATATTAGGAATGTGTGTATAATCTGTTTGGCGAAGAGATTCGCCCTTATGCACACTTTGGGTCGACATACGCTATGTAGACTAAACTGTGTAGACTAAGTGTTTGTATAAATGTTTGTATTAGTATGTATTGAGTAAATAGTGTTGTAGATTAGTATTGAGATTGAATTCTCAATTGATATGCTGATGTATATAATTTCTATCATGTTGGCTATATGTATTGTTTTCATTATATATATGAAATGCATGTGTTGCTTGATTTGCTTACACTGTATGTTATTAGATGTGTTAACATGCTTGTATTGTTGTACTTCATTTCTATTACTCTCATATGACACTGATGTTGATTTACAAATGCTTGGGGCTATGACCTAGTCCAGGAAGTCGGTAATGGATCAAATTCGTGGTTGGCTTCTATTTGCCACGAAGGACGCGCCGATGAACTCGAGTCGTATTTTAAGTTGGCGACAGTGTTTAGGCCACACGAAGTATTTTATGCACTTCATGTCGTTCAGCTTGAGGTGCGCTCGTACTAATCGAGCCCATCAAGTAACCCGATTAGCCATTGTATGTTCACCTTGTATGAGTCATAACTGCTTGAACCTAGGGTACTGAACTTACCATTGAAAACCCTGTTAACCACGGTACCTTGATCCAATAAGACTCATGAGCTGGGCATGGTGGTATGGGACACCATGGTCGAGCTGTCAGCCTACGCTGGGGCCACAAACCTCCCCGTAGTGACCAGTGAGCACATTTGACTCGTGAGCCGATTGTGGTGGTATGGGACACTACATTTGAGCTGTCGGCCTACACTGATTAGTGACGAGCGCTTTGTAGTGACCGCGAGCGTATTCTGAGTCTACGGGAGGCGACGATCCTTCCGTAGCGACAAGAGTACAGTAGGCCTATATTGATAGGGTGATGAGGGAGCGGTGCAACAAGTGCGAGCAACAGCCCTGGCAGCCCTTGCAGCGACCTACAAATATAACATCGTATGAGATTACTAAGAGTGACGACCCTAGAAAGAATCTGTATTGGGATTGATATAAGCAAAGTACCTTAGTTTCCTAATACTACTGTATGAACGGACTAATAACAACTCGGTAATCATTATTCATATCACACTACATGTGCTTGGAAGCTGTGGAGCACTGCGGGAAGAAAGCATGCCATGGACGCAGATGGTGCCACATGAGGGAGTATGTCGGTGAGGGCATCCATCATGTCATTTCATGCATGCATTAATAACAGTATCTAGGAATGGTTGATTGTTAACTTTACTATTAACGCGTGATTGATTTGATAACATGTTAATCTTTGCTCTATTATTCCACTGAGTTGATCACTCACTCCCACGTTTCGGGACAGTTTTTTCAACACCACCAGACCCTGTCTTAGATGCAGGATGTGAGGCGATTCAGGATACGAAGCCAGACTACGACTAGGACCAGGACGAGTTCTCGTATATGCAGTTCACTGACGGCTTTGCATAGGTGGTCTGGATCGGCGGGACTTCATAGTTGGACCATTTTCTGACATTTATTTTTGGTTTATGACATGTATATGAGACTCAATGATGTATTCATACTTTGGAGACAGTTCGAGATTATTTTGTTTTCTTACGGTGATATATATATATATATATATATATATATATATATATATATATATATATATATATATATCTTTCAGTCTTTCGCTTGCATTTTTTCACTGAATCTGGAGTATGAATTGCAGTTTTGGTATAATCTTACTCATGTGAATGCTCTAACTCAGTCAACATTGAATCATAATCATATTTGTTGCATAAGTGATGGTCTGGAACTCGAGAGTCGGGTTTATACACGACCCCCGATTTTCAGGGTGTTACAAGAGTGGGCCACCCCATGAGCTTGTAACCAAGCTAATATTTGTGATTTCATAGAGACGTCCAACGTCCCTGGACGCTGGACAGTCCTCACAACCAAGGTGGGCTATATTCAGGTCAGCTACCACATGATAAATGGTGTGGGTACAACACACATAAGGTAGGCCACACTTGTAGATGGTTTAGATAGAATACATGCCTCATGGTGGGGTCCATTCAAGTGGGCCACACAACCATATTATGATCTCAAAAAGGGAAAATGAAATAGAGAGGGAGAGAGAGAGATAGAGAGTGGGACATGCTTGAGATGGAGGGACCCCGACATTATGGGCCCTCCCTTGCAATAAATCATACATCAAGCGAGCCCTAAAGCATGTGGACCCATCAAAATCGAAACTCAACGATGGAGATTCTTTCCCCACCAATATGGACGGTCTGGATGACCTATCTAAAGTAAGGAAAATAAACATCATGATGGGGTCCATGGAGAATGGCCCATCATGGAATGATCATGATGATCCTAGTGGGCCATCGGCCACATCTTAGGGTCCCAAGTGAGATCCAAACCATTGATCGGTTGGCCTCACTTGACCCATCTTAAAAACATGAAAAACTACTCTTATCATGCCCCAACCGTTCGATCTTCTTACTCCTAAGGGTTCCTTAGCTCCTTAGCTTCGATTCCAACGGAGGAGATGAGGTTTGGATGGTTGAGATGGGAGATCTTGGGATGGAAAGGTGGGCCACACTTGGAGCTTTGAAAGAGAGAGAGAGAGGCTCATACATATGGAGGTTTTCTTTAGCTTGGAAAGTGATTTTTTGAAAATGAAGGGAGAGAGAGTTGTAAAGGGAGAGAGAGGGTGATGGGTGATGGAGTGATAGATGTGGTGGTGATGGGTGTAAGAGGCCTTTTTTTACTTTTGTGGCTTTTGGTGTAAGAAAGGTATGGCTTGTGTAAGAACTTTTTGACTTTTGTGGCTTATTTGGGAAAGGGTGAAAGGTGATGTGTACTTGACATGTACTTGACATGTTGAGATTGATGGATTGATGGATTGATGTGACAAGTCGTAGAGATTCTCTTGAGTTTCGCAAAGCGCGGCTTTTTCCTCACACCGAATGTTGGCCCACATCTCCTGGTCAGGGTTTCGCCTCGGCACGCGAGTCACGACATCGGAACCACGGCGAAGACGCGGTCGCTATAGTAAAGGTCTTGGGTTGAGTCGACTCGGGTTGACAGCGTGCGAATCAGGATCACGTGTAAATATCAGTTAAGGGTCGAAGGTTACCGAAATTTGATCGAGAAGACCGCGAAAGTCTATGAAATAGTACGGTCTAGGATACGGGGCTTACAACCTCCATGGTCATAAGATGCTCCAACTTCTAGACCAAGTGGATACATGAGAGCCTGAGTGCCAAATACTTGTAAGTCGTATCTCTCACTGTGTCATGGTCAGTTGGAAGGGGGTGTGGCCTTATCCACCTGAGGGTAAGGGGCAAGGTTAGGTTGAGTTTGAGTAGCTCATAAATGGGTCCACTATCGATGAGCTCGGTAGATATTTGTAAACTACTGGCCAGGTGGGTAGTGAGATCTTTTTCACTTGTATGGTTGTGCGTCTAATTTATGCGGTAATCTGGTATAGAGTGTACTAGACCTTGGTGATATCCCAAAGATGTACGGTAGTGATACGTGGACTTACTAAGTAGGAGTTGCGTACTCAACATTTGACTCATTCATTCATTCATTCACTATCCACTTGGGTTAGTGGTGCGCAACTAAATCATTATGTGTACCTTTACATTGGCCATGATTTCGGTTAGATACACAACTAACATGAGATCAGGAGGTCTAACTATCCAAATTTAGGTATGAGACTGGTTTGGATAGAAGTCTCTTGTGATGAACCCCACAGCTTGTGATATCATGTACTATCATCCCAACTACACACTCCAGCTTTGTCATTTCTTATACATTACATACTGCATTACATCCTCTGCATATGACTTTGGTTTACTATGCTTCTGCATTGCATGGCCTAGATAAGACTAATGATATCCATGGACTCGTTAGGATTTTCATATTGCATTGCATCCTCTGCATATGACATTTGTCTTACATGGCTTCACATTGCATAGTCGATCTACATCGCATCCTCGATATATGACATTTGGTTTATTACATCCTTGTACTCAAACGATTATGGACTTGCCAGTATTTTCTGCTTACTCTGATATTTATATACTTGGCACATGCATTGTACACACATACACCACCCTTTAAGCTTCTTGTAAGCTTATGCACGACTGTTGCGTGCAGGTGACATTAGGTCTCAGCATTATTGAGGTAGGATCGTGTGTTAGAGCTTTAGAGTTTTTGTTTCATATATGTATTTCTCTTCCAGCATTGTATTCGAATGGGTGATGTTGTTTTGCAACTTGGTTATGCTTGTTGTTATACTCCCTTACAAAAAAAATCATATACAAAATCCTCCTTGTAAGATCCTAGGATCAGAATCTGGCATATGGGTGCCGGGAGCCAAGACTGGGGTACTACGGAGGCTATCGACGCCGGATTCGGTGATTGGGAATTCTGTGAGCCCGGTTTCCGAGTTTGGGGCATGACAACAATCTCTTGGCTAGGGATCATTCCAAAATTAAGTAGAGAGACCATTTCCCAATGAATATTTGATATGATTTTTGTAATGTCATAGACATTAAGAATACATCTCCAGGCCTAAGATGCATTTGTAGGGAGTTAAATGCGCCAAATGGAATGCGATCCTATAGGAGTATATGTGTGCAATGGATATAGGATTCAAGGTTGGACATTTAGACAACTATATCAGTAGGATCAAGATCAAGTCAATAGTCTAGGCCCATTAGTCTGGACTATGATCAATTGATGATTATGGACTAGATGATCCATGAAAGATGATCAATTCTTAAACCTAAGGAGGTGTAAGAGTCACAATCCTAGTTGGTCGGCTTTAGCACTTCTTACAAGGTCCATTCAAAAGTCATTAAAAGAAGACATACCTAGGTGATTCCTTTTGGAGCTGTTGATTCGTGCACATGTTAACAAGGGACTCACTGGGTTTACTTAGGGACACACACACACACATGTGGCTAGATCTTATTAGATCAGGACTCATCAAGTGGTTTTACCCAATTCGGGAAGTAGATCCAAAGCTCCATTGGACCGCAACGAGAAATAGTGGTGATTGAACGTGTGCCATTAAAACATTCTTAGGAGCCACAAAAGTTTCAAATTAAGCTGATACTTATGTTTTCCCTTCATGTAGGACTGTGTGGCCTTGTGAACAAGTTGTATGGAAAATAAACATCATGGTGGGCCTTAGGAAGGTTTTAATGGTGGGCGCCATTATCCCAACAATTTGTTATGATGTGGTCCACATAAGTTTTGGATCTACCTCATTTTTGGGATCATACTCTAAAATGAGCTGGCAAAATAAATGAACAGTGTGAAAGAAACACATACATCATGGTGGGCCCAAAAAAGTTGGTATCCTTAATAACCCCATGTCCTAAACTTTTAAGCTGTAACACCCCGAATTTTTGCCTACCTGGAATTAGACGTCCTTAGGCAATGGGTCAACCATAACACCTTAGTAACCTCTCAGAACCTAATTCCAAAGCCAAGAAATCATTTAGAACCAAATTCTTTAGAAATTTAACGTGAATTAACCAGCGCTACACTATACTTCCTGCAAAATTAGCACCAACCACTTTAAATACGATTTGTAAGACCCAAAACCTATAGAATTGTTGACGCTATGTTACCCTAAAACCTAGGATCAAACTCTAAACCTGTTTATTCTCAGGAACCCTTTGAAACTTTGTATTGGATCTAGACCGCGCGTCGAAAGTTCGATAGCGATAATCTTAGACAATTACGACCGCCTAGTTGGACTTGACAATCGTTTCGAAAATCAAGCCCAACTGATGTTCTGAGGCTATTTCATTGAGCCTGGATCAAGGAGTGTGAGAAAGAGTAAAATTCTTTATAAATTAAATATGATTTATATAAATCTAGCACGTTTCGCTTGTGAGTTAAGTATAAGCATTCAGACCATCGGAATCTGACCCAAATACACCCTCGGATCAGGGAACATTTCCCACTCAGGTCAGTGTACTTGAAATCCTCGATCGAGTCTCAGTGACCGCTGAACTGAAACTGGTCCACCACGTGCGATCTGGGAACACTATCAGAATGAAAACTTAATGTGATCAGGATCCAATATCCATGAGCTTAAGTCCAACCGCATTTGGTCAGGGGACCTCCAAAAATGCTCTTTTGGATCGGGAAAGATCCGATTTGGCTATAACCCAAGTATACCTTGACTTAAAGTCTGTTTTGGTCATGTTTGGGCTTATAAAAGGGGCTTAAACCCTTAGCTTTCTAACCCATACGAATTTGGAGAAAACCCTAAGAGAGAGAAGAGAAAACAGAGAGAAGTGAGGGAGAAGTTGGGGATTTCTCCAGAGATTCTTCCCTGCTACTCCACGTGCCAAATCCATCCACCTGCATCGCTATTCTGGCGATTTCAACTTCGTTCTAGGTAAGAAAACCATAATCCTAACCTGATTTGAAGCTTAGACTAGCTGTAGAAGAGTTCTAGCTAACATGTTTCTTGCCATAGGTAGCGTATCTTCCGTTGACGAAGACACATCGTCTGAATCCTAACGAATACGCATTTTCTGGTTTAAGGTGCGGATTTTAGACGCTTAGATTACCTATTTTCAAAGCTTTCAATGTCGTTTAATGGTAGATTGCTGATGAGGATATTGTTTGACATGTAGAACATGCTATCCGTTTTTCATTTCGAATACGTACGATGAATATGAGATTTAGGGTATTTTAGGTATTTGTAGGAAATACTATATACATACGTATTTTGCCGATATGATTGTCATGAGTATTTTTCATGTACCTATACTAGTTATACGTGTATGATCTGTTTGGCGAAGAGATTCACCCTAATGCACATAATGGCCGACATATGCTATGTAGACTAATGTGTGTAGACTAAGTGTTTGTTGAAATGCCTAAATCAATATGATTTATGTCTGCCATATGTTTTGAATGTAAGAACATGATTGTTGTGTATTAGACATCTCCTTGATATAAGGATTTGTCATATTATATGTTGAAATCAACATACGTCAATGTAACGCCTCGAAAAAATTTGTACAGAGACTCGAGTACCAACTCGATCAGAAATCACTTAGGATTAATTCCCTTAGAAAATTAAGCATAAGTTAACTAGCGCTACGTTAGATTAGCTGTGAAATTGTCCCTGATCACTTTAAATATGTTCTGCAAGACCCAAAACTTATAGAAGCAATGACGCTATAATACCCTGAAATCTAGGATCAAACTCTAAACTCGTTTGCTCTCATGAACCCTTTGAAACTTCGTATTGAATTTAGACTGCACGTCGAAAGTCCGATATTCGTAATCTCAGACCATTAGGACTGCATAGTTAGACTTGACAATCGTTTCAAAAATCAGGCCCAACTGATGTCCCGACGCCATTTTACTGAGTTCCTAGTGAAGAGAGTGAGAAAAGGGAAAATATTTAGGAAATAAATTCCAAATCTGGCACGTGTAGTTGCACGTTATTTTTAAGCATTTTGACCGTCAGAATTCAGCCAAATTTTACCCTCGGATCAGGAAAAATTTCTCTTTCATGTCATGAAACTTGTAGACCTGATTTAGGTTCGGTAACCGCTGAATTGAAACTGGACCGCCACGCGCGATCTGGGAACACTACCGAACTGAAAACTTGATGTGTGCAGGATCCAATATCCATGAGCTTAAGTCCAACCGCGTTCAACCAGGGGACCACCCGAAATACTCTTTTGGATCAGAAAAGACCCGATTTGGTTATAACCTAAGTATATCTTGGCTCCAAGTCTAAATGGGTGAGTTTTCAGCCTATATAAGGGCTTTAAACCCTCTCATATCTCTCCCATCCGAATTTGCATGAAACCCTAGAAAGAGAAGAGAGAGAAAGAGAGAGATTGTGGTGAGTTGTGAGAGAAACTCCCTGCCACTTACTCCAGTTTCTACACGTGCTTAAATCACCGCATTCAAATCGCTTTTCCGGTGATTCCAACGCATTTCTAGGTAAGAAAACCCTAACCTCTAGCTGTTTTAGGGATTCCTTTGATACAAGTAGCGATGTAGCTTATGTATCTTGTGAACTAGGTCACCATAACGCCGTTGACAAAGCGTAGACTTTCTATTCGAATCGATACGCGTCTACGGCAAAAGGTGAGGATTGTAGATGCTTAGATTGACTATTTTCAAAGCTTTCAATGTCATTTAATAGTAGATTATTGACAAGAACGCCGTTTGACATGTAGAACATGCTATTTGTTTTCCATTTTGACTGCGTACGAAAAATATGAGATTTAGGGCATTTTAGGTATTTATAGAAAATACTGTATACGTCCATATTTTGCAAAAATGATTGTCATGTTTATTTGTCGTGTTATTATGCTGGTTATGCGTGCATGATCTGTTTGGCGAAGAGATTCACCCTAATACACACTTTGGGTCGACATACGCTATGTAGACTAAAGTGTGTAGACTAAGTGTTTGTATAAATGTTTGTATTAGTATGTATTAATTATATGTTGTTGTAGATTCGTCTTGAGATTGAATTCTCAATCAATATGATAATATACATGATTTCCTCCATGTGCGCTACATGAAATTGATTTCCTTTTGCATATGAAATACATGTGATTGGTTGTATCCTTTACGTTGTATGTTATACATGTTGTTAACATGCTTTGATTGTTTGTATTTCATTCATGTTGCTCTCATATGATGACTGATGTAGATTACAAGTGCTTGGTGCTATATCCTAGTCCAGGCAGTCGGTAACAGTTTGGAATTCGTGGCTGGCTTCTATTTTCCACGAAGGATTCGTCGATGAATGCGAGTCGTGTTTTGGGTTGGCGGCAGTAGTTAGGCCACACGAAGTGTTTTATGCACTTCATGTTGTTCAGCTTGAGATGTGCTTGTACTAGTCGAGCCCGTCAAGTAACCCGACTGGCCATTATATGTTCACCCTGTATGAGTCATACTGCTTAAACCTAGGGTACTGAACTTACCATTGAAAATCCTGATAACCATGGTACCTTAATCCATAAAGACTCATGAGCTAGGCATGGTGGTATGGGACACCATGGTCAAGCTGTCGGCCTAAGCTGGGGCCACAAACCTCCCTGTTGTGACCAGTGAGCACCTTAGACTCGTGAGCCGATTGTGGTGGTATGGGACACTACATTCTAGCTATCGGCTTACACTGATTGGTGACGAGCCCTTTGTAGTGACCTCGAGCGTATTCTGAGTCTACGGGAGGCGACGACCCTTTCGTAGTGACAAGAGTACAAATAGGCCTGCATTGATAAGGTGATTGGGGAGCGGTGCAACGAGTGCGAGCAATAGCCCTGGTAGCCCTTGCAGAAACCTATAAATATAATATCGTATGTGATTACTAGGAGTGACGACCCTAGATAGGATCCGTGTTGGGATTGATATAAGCAAAGTACCTTAGTTTTCCAATACTGTTGTATGAATGGACTAATAACAACTCGGTAATCATTATCCATATCGCACTGCATGTGCCTGAAAGATGTGAAGCACTGAGGAAAGAAAGTATGTCGGGGACGTAAGATGGTGCCGCATGAGGGAGTATGTCAGTGAGGGCATCCATCATGTCATTTCATGCTTGCATTAACAATAGTATCTAGAAATGTTTGATTGTTTGCATTACTATTATTATGTGATTGATTCGATAACATGTTAATCTTTGCTCTATGATTCCACTGATTTGATCACTCACTCCCATGTTACGGGATGGTGTTTGCAACACCTACCAGACACTGTCTTAGATGCAAGTTACGAGGTGATTCAGGATGTGGAGCCGGACTACGACAAGGACCAGGATGAGTTCTCGTACATGTAGTTTTCCGACGGCTTCGCGTAGGTGGCCTGGATCAGCGGGACTTGCTAGTTGGACCATATGACATTTTGATTTTTGGTTTGTATATGTATATGTGACTCAGAGATGTATTCATACTTTGGAGACAGTTCGAGATTATTTTGTTTTATACACAGTGATATATATATCCTTCAGTCTTTCGCTTGGGTTTTATCACTGGATCTGGAGAATGAATTACAGTTTTGGTATAATCTTACTCATGTTAATGCTCTAACTCAAACAACATTGAATCATAAGTAAAATTGTTGCATAAGTGATGGCTGAAACTCGAGAGTTGAGTTATACTCGATCCCTGAATTTCAGGGTGTTACAAGTTGGTATCAAAGCATGATTTAGATTAAACCGGACCTGGGTTATGGCCACGCGACGTACGCTGTCGCCCCTTTAACTTTGGTGGGTGTGAGAAAAACATAGAAACACTCATAGGGTCCCAGTCTTGCCAATTGGCAAAGTTCACGCAAATCGATCATTTTGATCGAGTCCGTGTGCATCCGTGGTCACATGAAACGACCCCGGACCACTTCTAATCCATGCATGGATGGGTCGAGACTTCTCTGGACCCATTTTCAGCCGTTAGAAGTTACAAAATGTGAATGTGCAGCTGTTAGTACTTGAAATGACCCGAAACGGATCGAAATGGAGTCGTGGGCCTATCCACGCTGATCTAGAATGATTTGAGGTGGGACCAATGTATTTTTGGGGACTACTGGATAGGGGGACCACGCCCGGATGGTGGGCCATCGCCGATTTGTAAGATGATCAGCGAGGACCTCGCCGGTTCGGCCAGGCCTCGCCGTTCAGTGGGCCCCACTCGGGCTGGCATCGGGCCGACGCACTTTGATGGTTAGGGTACCCTCCTAGATGTGGACCACCCCTAAAAACACTCCCAAACCCTTACCTCCTTCACAAACCATGCCCCTAAGCTCTCCCTTTCCCTTCTAGTTGTTGCCTCCCCTTTCAAAACCCATTTCAAATCGCCCCCAATCCCACTTTCTGCTATAACCGACGCCACTCCATCGTCCACAGCCGTTGGCACTTCCTTTCCTCTTCATTTTCATCCGTGGAAGCTCTCCCATCCTCCACTGAAGGCTGAAATTTGTGTGAGCCTCCATCCCAACCTATTTTACTCTTTTCCCTTTGAAATCCTAGCCTTTGAGGGCCTGATTAACTTTTCTATAGGGCCTAGATTCGTGCCAACCCTTTTGGTCAGCCATTCCTCCCCATTTCCTCCATTTTTCATGGCTTTTTTAGAGGCTCTTTTATCCTTTTTCTCCCTTTCCAGCATCCTCTCTCTCATGGGAAAGAGGAAGACCGCCGCAGATGAAGCTGGGCCTAGTCGCCCTTCATGATCAAGGAAGCCGAGAGGTGGCACCGCTAGTTCAAGTGTCACCGCTAGTGCAAGTGTTGGGAGAGAGCTACATACGAAGAGAGATTTGGATCCCCGTGCTCACATAGGAAGGGCACTGTTGGCAGACTTGGCCCATGGCGCGTATACTGATCGCAAGGTTCTGTTTGTGGCGCATGTGGAGGAGCGGCTCTTTGGTGAGTTTTTGTTGTTTGAGCGCATCAAAGTTGTCAGGTGGGGTCTTCTCTTTGAAGCCCAGTCTCATACGAATGTAAGCATTGTTCGTGCCTTCTATGCTCATATCCAGGATCCTGCATTGGAGCCATTGCAGTTTAGGATTCCCTTTGATAGAGATCGAGAAGCCACGATCGATGTTCGGTTGATAGCTCGACTTTTAAATGTGCCTCGCAGTGAGGTACATCCAAGTGCTAAGAACTTGAGGAGTGTTCGTGAGCGAGATCGCCGTACCAGGTTTCTATGTGGTGGTTTAGTTCCATGGCAGCGTAACAAGAGCCTCCTAGCGACCCACATGTCAGATGATTTTTTCCTGTTGCACCACATTTGCACGTTCAATGTGTATCCCAGGTCGACCAACCATAGTGAATGTACACATCTCATGGTTGATTTCCTGTATCAAGTGGGCCAGGGAGAGAACGTGTGCATGCTCATGTTTGTGCTGCTACAGATCATCCTCGTAGCGAAATCGAGAAGAACATCTGAGTCACTTCCCTTTGGCCGGCTCATATGTAAGATCGTGCTTGAGTTTGCTTATAGACTTGGGCCGGAGTTGCCTATGCCGATTCATTTCATCGATGAGGCTACCACGAATCAGATGAAGATAGGGCCTCGGCAGTGTGAGGCTCAGCTTGATGATGACAGTGAGGGCGAATATGATAGCGAAGAGGATGCTAGTGAAGAAGAAGCTGGGGCAGAGATAGAGGAAGAAGTCCAGGAAGAAGAGGAAGAGGAGGCTCAGGATACTGATGAGAGTCCTCCTCCTGAGACTCGGACTGCTAGGGATGTTCACATAGCCTGACTTGAAGAGAATCAGGTTGCTTTGCGATGGGAAGTCCAAGAACTCCGGACCGAGGTTAAACAAGAGCTTGAGGATACCAAGGCCATCACGAAGTGGAAGTTTGGCAAAGTGACTCACACCTTGAAGGCCATCCTGTGTTGTCTGCAGGATAAGGGTGCCCCTCCTCCATCGCCAGACTCGGACTAGTGATTAGATCTCAGACGTTGTTGGTCGTAGTTAGTTTGTTTCCTGCTTTCTGTGTGTAAGCCTGAGAAGGCTAGTAGTTAGCTTATGTTGCAGTTGTAGCTTTGACTAGCTTAGTTTCCCATGTGTTTCTTATCATGATGCATGTAAGGATATCTCTTGTATTGTGATAATTTTGATTAAATGAAATGCATGGAGTTTCTTCGGCTCGTTCTGTGAATGATTGTGAAGGGGGATACAGGATCCATGATTTCGTTGATATCGCATTCCGTAGTCAGGCGCCTTGGGCTACCGACCATTCGGATGGATGGGGTGCGAGTTCTTACGACACATGAAACTTTTTCTGATGCCACCATGATGTGTGAGGGTTGTTTGGTGGATCTGGGGGGCAGGACGATGGCTCTTGACCTTGTCGTCGACCCCTCTCTTTATTATCTTGATGTCATTCTTGGCATGGATTGGCTGACTGTAGAAAGGGCCGAGATTGACTGCGAGACCCGTATGGTGACAGTCTACGAGCCGGAGGGCACGCCCTTTTCATTTTCAGTGCAGGTTAATCTTCCCTTCCGAATACTTAGCTACGCTTCCTTACTGTGAGATGTTGATACCCAGACACTTGAGCACACGCCAGTAGTTTGTGATTATAGGGATCTGTTTAGGAAGATTCCTAGGTTGCCACCTCAGCGTGAGATTGATTTTACTATCGATCTGGTGCCTGATTCTACGCCCGTCTCACTACCGACGTATCGCATGGCTCCGTGTGAGATGGACGAGTTAAGAAAACAGATTGATGATCTGTTGGAGGTTGGTTTCATTCGGCCGAGCGTGTCTCCTTGGGGAGCACCGGTATTATTTGTGATGAAGAATGATGGTTCACTGCGATTATGTATTGATTATCGCAGGCTGAACCAGATTACGGTGAAGAATAGATATCCCTTGCCCAGGATAGATGACCTGTTTGATCAGTTAAGAGGGGCGCAGTACTTCTCGAAGATTGATCTTCAGTCAGGGTATCACCAGTTGCGCGTCAGGGATGAGGACGTACAGAAGACAGCTTTCAGGACCAGCTTTGGTCACTACGAGTTCCTCATGATGTCGTTCGATCTTACGAACGCACCAGCCGTGTTCATGGATCTGATGAATAGAGTATTTCGGCCATTCCTCTATTGATTCGTCATTGTGTTCATAGACAACATTTTGGTATATTCCAGGAGTCGAGAGGAGCATGAGGAGCACTTGCGATTGGTCCTGGATACACTGAGGCAGCACCAATTGGTCGCACAGTATAAAAAGTGCAACTACTGGAAGGAGGAAGTCAAGTTCCTGGGACATGTGGTGTCCAAGGATGGGATGGCGGTGGACCTTGCTAAGGTAGCCACGGTGTAAGACTGGGAGCAGCCTGGTTCTATCACTGAGGTGAGGAGTTTCCTAGGTTTGGCAGGCTACTATCGACGATTCATTCGAGATTTCTCGAAGATCGCCAGGCCTCTATCTCAGTTGACACGGAAGGATGTGAAGTTCTCCTAGAATGAAAAGGTGGAGACAGCTTTTCAGGAGCTAAAGGACAGGCTTACGTCTGCCCCTGTGCTAGTATTGCCAGAGCAAGGGGTTAAGTAGATGATATATACTGACGCGTCCAGCGTTGGTCCGGGTTGTGTCCTTATGCAGAAGGATAGGGTAATTTCGTATGCCTCGAGACAATTAAGGAAGAACGAGGAGAATTACCCTACACACGACCTTGAGTTAGTAGCAGTCATCTTTGCATTGAAGCTCTGGAGACATTACCTCTATGGAGAGGAGTTCGAGCTCTTTTGCGACCACAAGAGCCTCAAGTACATATTCACGCAGCAGGACCTGAATATGAGGCAATGGCGATAGATGGAGACTTTGAAGGACTTTAAGTTCAAAGTCTCCTACCATCCGGGCAAGGCGAACCTTGTGGCTGACGCGTTGAGCCGCAAGAAGGCGATAGAGTTTGCGGCTCTGCTGATGGTTGTCGATTGGGACATGGTTGAGTTTTTGAGGGACTTTGAGCAGAAACTCACTGTGGAGGAGCCATTTGAGTTCATTGCACATGTTCAGGTGCTACCTCTTATCGATGACAGGGTCATCGCGGCGCAGAAGGTTGATGCGCGTCTGACTGAGCTTCAAGAGCAGGCCAGTGATGATGCAGACGCCAAGTGGCGAGTTGGAACGGATGGGGGCTTACATTACCGTGGCCGCCTATGCGTCCCAGATATCCCCCACTTGAGACGAGAGATTCTCGAGGCTGCGCACAATTCTAGACTTACGATGCATCCAGGCAGCACAAAGATATATCACGATGTGAAGAGGACATATTGGTGGGATGGCATGAAGACCCACATCACAGAGTTCGTGTCCCGTTGTCTCACTTGCCAGCAGGTGAAGGCAGAGCATCGCCGACCTCCTGGACTCCTTCAGCCTATGCCCATCGCTGAGTGGAAGTGGGACTTTATTTTCATGGATTTCATTTCAGGACTGCCGAAGACTAAAAAGGGACATGATTCTATATGGGTGAATGTCGACCGTTTGATGAAGTCGGCGCACTTCCTACCGATCAGAGTTACGAACCCTACAGACGAGTTAGCCAGGTTGTATATCAGAGAGATAGTGCATCTGCATGGAGTTCCCTTAGAGATCGTGTCGGACAGGGACACGTGCTTCACTTCTATTTTCTGGACTCGCATTCAGGAGGCTATGGGTGTGAAGTTGAAGTTCAGTACTGCCTTCCACCCATAGACAAACAGACAGACAGAGCGGGTGAACCAGAGTTAAGAGGACATGCTGCGGGCTTACGTGTTGGACTTCAAAGAAGGTTGGGATGATTGTCTTCCATATGCAGAGTTCGCGTACAACAACAGTTTCCAGACGAGTATCGGTATGGCACCGAATTTCAGGGTGTTACAGTTGAGTTATACTCAATCCCCGAATTTTAAGGTGTTACAGTCAAGTACGTTGGAGTTGTGTAGTCTAAGTGTTTGTATAAATGTATGTATTATTAAGTATTGAGTAAATGGTGTTGTAGATTAGCGTTAAGATTGGATTCTCAACTAATCTGATGATGTATATGAATTCCTCCATGCTTGTTGTATTGAATTGATTGCCTTACATGTGAAGTACTCGTGTATGGTTAACTGCTTATGATGTATGTAAAACATGCTACTAACATGCTCGAATTATTTGTTATTTCAATTTTGTTTATCTCATATGATTGCTAATTCACATTACATGTGCTTGGGGCTATACCCTAGTCCAGGCAGTCGGTAACAGTTTAGAATTTGTGGTTGGATTCTATTCGCCACGAAGGATGTGTATAACGAACTTGAGTCGTACTAGAGTCGTCGACAGTGGTTAGGCCACACGAAGTGCTTGTGCACTTCATGTCGGTCGATTCAACATGCGCTCGTGCTAGTCAGACTCATCAAGTAACCCGATTGACCGTTATATGTTCACCTTGTATTCGTCATAACTACTTGAACCTAGGCTACTGAACTTACCAGTGAAAATGCTGATAACCGTGGTACCTTGATCCACTAAGACTCATGAGCCGGGCATGGTGGTATGGGACACCGTGGTCGAGCTGTCGGCCTACGCTGGGGCCACAAACCTCCCCGTAGTGACCAGTGAGCAACCCAGACTCGTGAGCAGATTGTGGTGGTATGGGACACTATATTCTTGCTGTCGGCCTACACTGATAAGGTGATGGGGGAGCGGTGCAACAAGTGCGAGCAACAGCCCTGGCAACCCTTTGTAGTGACCTCGAGCGTACTCTGAGTCTACGTGAGGTGACGACCCTTCCGTAGCAATAAGAGTACAACTAGGCCTGTATTGATAAGGTGATGGGGGAGTGGAGCAACGAGTGCGTGCAACAACCCTGGCAACCCTTGCAGTGACCTAGAAATATATCATCGTATGAGACTACTAGGAGTGATAACCCTAGACAGGATCCTTGTTGGGAATTATATAAGGGAGGTACCCTAGTTTTCCAATCCTTTTGTATGAAAAGGACTAATAACAACTCGGTAATCATATTCATATCGCACTGCATGTGCCTGGAAGATGTGGAACACTGAGAGAAGAAAGCATGCCGCGGACGTAAGATGGTGTCGCATGAGGGAGCATGTCGGTGAGGGCATCCATCATGTCATTTCATGCTTGCATTAATCACAGTATTTAGAAATGTTTGATATCCTTGCTTTATCATTATCGCTTGATTGATTTGATAACATGTTAATCTTTGCTCTATGATTCCACTGAGTTAGCTACTCACTCCCACGTTACGGGACGGTGTTGCGCACACCAACCAGTCCTTATTTTAGTTAGAGATGATAGCGCTGCTTGTGAAGTGGAGCCGAACTTGATGATGATAAGGAGGATTTCTCTTATATGCATGTTCTGATCGACGGGATTACAGGGAGGTTGATTAGACGTCATGACACTTGTTATTTTATATTTTTAGAGCACTCATGTATATTCTTTTGATCATTTTTGGAGTATACATGTATATCTTTAACCTGGTAATATGTTCACACTCTGGAGACTTACAATCAATTATATATTTTATGTATTTATCACAGTCTTCCGCTTGTAAAATTTAACCATCTCTGGAGTATGATATGTTGTTTTGGCTTAGTCTTAATCTTGTTTAATGTCATTCTACAGACAACATGCATTCATTATTATCTATGTTGCATAAGTGACGTTTTGGAACTCGGGAGTTGGGTTTCTACCCGACTCCCGATTTTTGGGGTGTTACGGATAGTATCAGAGCATGATTTGGATTAAACTGGACCTGGGTTATGGTAACACGATGCATACTAACGCACTATGACTTAGGAAGGGGGCGATTGAAACTTAAAAACCACATTAGTATCCCAAGTTTCGCCGACAGGTGAGACTATATGATAATTTAGGCCATAACGTATCTTTGGTCGCGTGAAGCGACCTAAGTCACCTCTAGGCCATCAGTCGACGGGTTTGAGTCATTCCCTAAAGAATACCAAACCTAGAAATGAATATCCTTGGGTTGTGGGTCAACCACAACCCTTACACTCAATCTCAAGGCCTAAAACCCCTTTTTATCCAAATTCCTTCAAAATCTCTCCTTTCACCACCTCATTCTTTAACTTTTTCTAAGTTCTTTTATACTAGACATAAATCCTAATGTGTAAATGATGAAGAATCATACTTTAAAAAAAATTTACTATAAATAGTAAATATATGTATAAATTGGACTTTTAACCATTCCAATTATAGAATCTCATGGAATAAATGAGTTAGTTGGATGGATTAGCCTCTCCTATCCCAAAATCATATGCTACATGATGCATAAACTCATTCTGATTTACAAATTGGCCCTGAAAATGCCTCAAATGAAAGGGGGGCCAAACGATCAACTTTCAAAGGGTTCCGAGGTGGGAACCTAACTTTTTTGGGGCCTAGGGGGAAAGAGGACCTTGCCCAAAGGGAGACCCCTCACCAGTTTGACCAAAAGTCGACGAGGGCCTTGCCGGTCAACGGTCTCGGCTGGGTCCGGACTTCGGGCCGATTGAGTTTGGGGCTTAGTGGAACCCCTCCATACAGGGTTTGACCCTCCATTCATTCAAAATCACATACTTCCTTCACAAATTAGCCCCCCAAGCTCTCTTTTTCTTCTAAAATTACTGTTTTCTCTCTCCAACCTCCCTTCCAATCGTTCCTCCCTTCATTTTTCATTATTTTCATCATCCCTCCACTGTTCTCAATCATATCCAACAGCTACTTAATCCATTTTCTGTGATTGGAGCTCCCAAGCTCTCATTTGAGGCTAGAAATCGTGTAAGCTCTTAACTCGGCCCATGTATTCCCTTTTCCCTTCTTTAATTTTGGTCATTTGGGCCTGTACAACCTCTGTTGAGGCTCACATTAGTGGAGAACCAGAAACTCCAGCCCCATTTCCTCTTTTTCTTCGTTTTCCATGGCCTTCTTCGAGTTCGTGGCGGCCTTATTCTCGATTTCCTCCGCCCTCTCTCTCATGGGCAAGAGGAAGAGTGTCGCTGATGAAGCTGGGCCTAGTCGCCCCTCACGTTCAAGGAAGCCAAGAGGTGGCGCCGCTAGTTCAAGCGCAGCCGCTAGTCCAAGTGCCGCTCGTGAGTTTCTGACGAAGCGAGATCTTGATCCTCGATCCCCTGCTGGAAGGGCTTGTTTGACGGAACAATCCCATGGAATTTATGAGGGTCGTCGGGTCCTTTTTGAAGCTTAGGTGGATGGACTGTGTGAAGTGCTCGAGCGCATTTAGATTCAGGTTCGGGCTTTCTTTCAACTTATACTTAGGAATTCATCATCATGAGATTTGGAAATTCCATCTCACACCTTCCAACACAGGATCCATTTTCCAAAGCCTATGAAATTGATTTGAATCCCAACCCACCCGCCTACCAAACATGTCACCCCCAATTCTGAGGTGGGAGTAGGAAAGCAGTCCCATTTAACACAACTTGAGACCACTAGCCACATAGGCCCTTGGAGTTTTGGACCTGTTTCCCTCCTCTATTAGACCTAGATTCGTGGCAGCCCATTAGGTCAGCCCTTCCCTTCATTTTCTTCATTTTCCATGGCTCTTTCGAGCTTGTGTTAGCTATCTTCTCGATCTTTATGCCTTACCATCGGGCGAGACCAAACGTAGTAGCTTAGTCCATAAACAGTGACCATCTAGTGCTAGCACATCTAGAGTTTTGGACCTAGAGTTAGTACTCCTAGACTTGAAAGATCTGACGATATAGGAAATCCAATTCCATTTAGGCAATCTTGACTCTAAGCGATAGAACAATTCCCTGTAGTAGATATGGTATGAAACCATCTAACGTATAAGCTTAGGCTTTGGATTACAGCTAGTGAGTTACAGACTAGTCTACTAATTATATTAAGTAGTGTAAAGCCTGTATATGCTAAGGAATAGTAGGTTAGATTTGGTTGGAGTAGAACCTCATTCCTTCAATAGATCCCCTTAATACTTATAGACTTTTGTTATAACCCTTAGGAAAGTTGTTTTAACTTAGAACCATTCACTCTCAGGAAAAACTTATAAATCCCTCAGATTGAACTTAGAATAAACCAGCACACCCCTTAGAATTCCCCTTAGAATTGCCTTCCCAAGGACTTCTTACAATCGGGAACGCGGAGTAAGGGAACTGTATGTAAGCGATGTATTCGCAGTTTGAATCAACTTCTTAATCCTAGTAGTTACCAATGAATCCAATGCTCTGATCAAGCAGAAGATCGGCATTGACTCGGATTAAGAATTGATACAATAAATTTTCTGTCCTACCTAGATAGAAAGTCTATGTATCTGGCTCAGACCCACTACACAACTTTTCTTCCGTGTTGGCCCGACCACCTACAACCAAAAGTTATTGCCTTGCCTTTGGAAAATGTTAAGGACATACAGCCAATAGAGATTTGACCTCTTACCACAAACTCACATCCATCCTTGAAATCAACCACAACACCCATCATTTCAGTTTTTTTTCAGCAACCATAGGTACCAATGCCATAGAACGCATTATTAACAAGGAAGACCAATGTAGTGAGAGGTTATTTCGCCTTTCATGTCAAGGGTAGGCCTTAAGTTACATCTTATTTCGATATATGGATCGGGACATATTCTTGAGCCTTAAGTAGAACTAAGTTTTAAGGGGGGTAGAACGTATTGAGCTCAATCTTGTTAGGATTACCTAATGCAACAGTTGGATCAGATTAGCGCAACGGAAGCGTGGTTGGCCTCTTCCCCACTGGCCCAGGATCGAAGAAGTTGATTTATGTTATATGTAAGGTTAGGTCATTAAATAGGATTTGAAACTTCCTTAGAATGTCAATACGAAAGTCTCTCCAGGTACTCATTACCCTTAGCCAATTTCGGGGATGAAATTTTGATTTAAGGGGGGTAGATTGTAACACCTCGAATTTTTACCTACCTGGAATTAGACGTCCTTAGGCAATGGGTCAACCATAACACCTTGGTAACCTCTCAGAACCCAATTCCAAAGCCAAGAAATCAATTAGAATCAAATTCTTTAGAAATTTAACGTGAATTAGCCAGCGCTACACTCGACTTCCTGCAAAATTATCACCGACCACTTTAAATACGATTTGTAAGACCCAAAACCTATAGAATTTTTAATGTTACGTTACCCTAAAACTTAGGATCAAACTAAAAACCTGTTTATTCTCAGGAACTCTTTAAAACTTTGTATTGGATCTATACCGCGCGTCGACAGTCCGATAGCGATAATCTTAGACAATTACGACCGCCTAGTTAGACTTGACAATCGTTTCGAAAATCAAGCCCAACTGATGTTCTGAGGCTATTTCATTGAGCCTGGAGCAAGGAGTGTGAGAAAGAGTGAAATTCTTTATAAATTAAATGTGATTTAAATAAATCTGGCACGTTTCGCTTGCGAGTTAAGTATAAGCATTCAGACCGTCAGAATCTGACCCAAATACACCCTCAGATCAGGGAACATTTCTCACTCAGGTGAGTGTACTTGAAATCTTCGATCAAGTCTCAGTGACCGCTGAACTAAAACTAATCTGCCACGTGCGATCTGGGAACACTATCGGAACGAAAACTTAATGTGACCAGGATCCAATATCCATGAGCTTAAGTCCGACCCCATTTGGTCAGGGGACCTCCAGAAATGCTCTTTTGGATCGAGAAAGACCCGATTTGGCTATAACCCAAGTATTCCTTGACTTAAAGTCTGTTTTGGTCATGTTTGGGCTTATAAAAGGAGCTTAAACCCTTAGCTTTCTAACCCATACGAATTTGGGGAAAACCCTAAGAGAGAGAAGAGAGAAAACAGAGAGAAGTGAGGGAGAAGTTGGGAATTTCTCCAGGGATTCTTCCCTGCTACACTACGTGTCAAATCCATC
Organism: Magnolia kwangsiensis; assembly: GCA_037074715.1. Lineage (NCBI taxonomy): Eukaryota > Viridiplantae > Streptophyta > Magnoliopsida > Magnoliales > Magnoliaceae > Magnolia > Magnolia kwangsiensis. Next base: position 61,022,808 of record CM073579.1, read on the forward strand.
CACGTGCATCGCTATTCTGGCGATTCCAACTTCGTTCTAGGTAAGAAAACCCTAATCTTAACCTGATTTGAAGCTTAGACTAGCTGTAGAAGAGTTCTAGCTAACCTGTTTCTTGCCATAGGTAGCGTATCTGCCGTTGACGAATACACATCATCTGAATCCTAACGAATACGTATTTTCTGGTTTAATGTGCGGATTTTAGACGCTTAGATTACCTGTTTTCAAAGCTTTCAATGCCATTTAATGGTAGATTGCTGATGAGGATGTTGTTTGACATGTAGAACATGCTGTCCGTTTTTCATTTCGAATACGTACGAAGAATATGATATTTAGGGTATTTTAGGTATTTAAAGAAAATACTGTATACGTACATTTTTTGCTGATATGATTGCCATGAGCATTTGTCGTGTACCTATACTAGTTATACATGTATGATCTGTTTGGTGAAGAGATTCGCCCTAATGCACATATTGGCCGACATATGCTATGTAGACTAATGTGTGTAGACTAAGTGTTTATTGAAATGCCTAAATCAATATTATTTATGCCTGCCATATGTTTTGAATGTAAGAACATGATTGTTGTGTATTAGACATCTCCTTGATATAAGGATTTGTCATATTATATGTTGAAATCAACATACGACAAGTACGTTGGAGTTGTGTAGTCTAAGTGTTTGTATAAATGTATGTATTAGTAAGTATTGAGTAAATGGGGTTGTAGATTAGCGTTGAGATTGGATTCTCAACTAATCTGATGATGTATATGAATTCCTCCATGCTTGTTGTATTGAATTGATTACCTTACGTGTGAAGTACTCGTGTATGATTAACTGCTTATGATGTATGTATAACATGCTGCTAACATGCTGGAATTATTTGTTATTTCAATTTTGTTTATCTCATATGATTACTAATTCACATTACATGTGCTTGGGGCTATACCCTAGTCCAGGCAGTCAGTAACAGTTTAGAATTCGTGGTTGGATTCTATTCGCCACGAAGGATGTGTATGACGAACTCGAGTCGTACTAGAGTCGTCGACAGTGGTTAGGCCACACGAAGTGCTTGTGCACTTCATGTCGGTCGATTCAACGTGCGCTCGTGCTAGTCGGACTCATCAAGTAACCCGATTGACCGTTGTATGTTCACCTTGTATTCGCCATAACTACTTGAATCTAGGCTACTGAACTTACCAGTGATAACCCTGATAACCGTGGTACCTTGATCCACTAAGACTCATGAGCCGGGCATGGTAGTATGGGACACCGTGGTCGAGCTGTCGGCCTACGCTAGGGCCACAAACCTCTCCGTAGTGACCAGTGAGCAACCCAGACTCGTGAGCAGATTATGGTGGTATGGGACACTATATTCTTGTTGTCGGCCTACACTGATAAGGCGATGGGGGAGCGGTGCAACGAGTGTGAGCAACAGCCCTGACAGCCCTTTGTAGTGACCTCAAGCGTACTCGGAGTCTACGTGAGGCGATAACCCTTTCGTAGCAATAAGAGTACAACTAGGCCTGTATTGATAAGGTGATGGGGGAGTGGATTAACGAGTGCGTACAACAGCCCTGGCAGCCCTTGCAGCGACCTAGAAATATATCATCGTATGAGACTACTAGGAGTGACGACCCTAGACAGGATCTTTGTTGGGAATGATATAAGGGAACCTTAGTTTCCCAATCCTGCTGTATGAAAAGGACTAATAACAACTCGGTAATCATATTCATATCGCACTGCATGTGCATGAAAGATGTGGAGCACTGAGGGAAGAAAGCATGCCGCGGACGTAAGATTGTGTCGCATGAGGGAGTATGTCGGTGATGGCATCCATTATGTCATCTCATCCTTGCATTAATCACAGTGTTTAGGAATGTTTGATTACTTGCTTTACCATTATCGCTTGATTGATTTGATAACATGTTAATCTTTTCTATATGATTCCATTGAGTTAGCTACTCACTCCCACGTTACGGGACGGTGTTGCGCACACCAACCAGTACCTATTTTAGTTGCAAATGATGGCGCTGCTTGTGAAGTGGAGCCGGACTTGATGATGATGAGGAGGATTTCTCCTATATGCGTGTTCTGATCGACGGGATTACAGGAATGTTGATTAGATGCCATGACACTTGTTATTTTATATTTTTAGAGCACTCATGTATATTCTTTTCATCATTTTTAGAGTATATATGTATATGTTTAACCTGGTAACATGTTCACACTCTGGAGACTTACAATCAATTATATATTTTATGTATTTATCACAGTCTTCCTCTTGCGAAATTTAACTGTCTCTGGAGTATGATATGTTGTTTTGGCTTAGTCTCAATCTTGTTTAATGCCATTCTATAGACAATATGCATTCATTATTATCTATGTTGCATAAGTGACATTTTTGAACTCGGGAGTTGGGTTTCTACCCGACCCCCGATTTTCGGGATGTTACATAAGCGAATACAAATTGAGTGGTGACCCCACGTGGTGGGATTAGATTAACCCATGGGTCACTGTTGAGATGGGGGTTAGGTCGTGTATATATTGGACCTAACAACTTTTAAACATGCTTTATGTGGCACATGGCCTAATCAAATCCCATCATGTCACATTAGGTCACCCCAGAGGTTTGTTGTGCAATAACACCCACCTTTCAAACCTTCCTATGGCCCACCCTGATGGTTAATTATCATCTAAACTATTTATAAGGTCACATGGATATGGATGAAGGGAAAATAAAAATATCAGCTTGATCTAAAACTTATGTTACCCAAAAAGTTTCAACCGTTAGCATTTAATCCTCAATATAGTCCACCCAATCCTGGGATCTGCTTCATTTTTTTAGCTTGTACTACAAAATGATATAGAAAAATGGATGATCAGTGTGGATAAAACCCATACATCATGGTGGCCCCTTAGAGCCTATGTCCATCCCTAACTTAGGGGGCACAGATTGGGTACTACCCCCTCTAGAGATGGATGATCCAGTTAGTGACTCTATGGGGCTAACCATGATATATGTATTTTATCCAAGACATCCATTCTTTTTGTCAAATCATTTTAGGGTGTGAACCCAAAAAGGAGGCAAATCAAAGGCTTGAGTAGACCACAATATAAAAAGAGTGAAGATTGAACGCCTACTACTTAAAACCTCTTGAGGCCACAAAAATTTTGGATCAAGTTGAAATTTATGTTTTCCTTTTAGATGTGGGAAACACATGGATGGAAAATAAACACCATGATGGGTCTTAAGAAGGCTTTAATGGGAGAGGAGGGGGGGTCATTGTCACCACTACTTGCTTCTCATGGTATGGTCCACTCAAGCCTTTCCAACTGCCTCTTTTTCGGACTCACGTACTAAACTGATAGGTCAAAATGAATGAATAGCTTGGATAAAACACATATATCATGGTGGGCCTTATAGATCTTCTAATAAGACCATTCATCTCTAGGTAGATTGTCATGCCCCAAACTCAGAAACTGGGCTCACAGAATTTTCCATTACTAAATCCGGCGCCGACAACCTCCGTAGTTCACTATCCTTGGCTCCTGGCACCTACATGCCAGATTCCGATCCTGGGATCCTACAATAAGATTTTCAATATGATTTTTTTTTGTAATGGAGCATAACCAAGTCACAAAACAACATCACCACAAATCCACTATATCAAAAACTTTGAGTACAATGTGGAAAGGGAAATACAAATATATATATCGAAACTCCAAAAGCTCAACTACACGCTCCTGCCTCAACGCTGCTACGATCCAATGTCACCTGCAAGCAATGGTCATGCATAAGCTTACGAAAAGCTTAGAGGGTGGTGTAAGTGTGTGCACATGGCAAGTGTCAAGTATGCAATATCGGAGTAGTGCAAAAATATGTTGGTAAGTCTATGAATACTATTAGTCGTACCAAGGCTATGCGATGCAAGGCATGAATGCTATCGACCATACCAAGGCCATGCGATGCAAGGCCTACGTAGCCAAATGTCATATGCGAGATGCAATGCAAGCATGTCAGTCCTCATCAAGTACATATGTCAGTACAGTTCCCCTCTGGGATATCACTGGGGTCTAGTACACTCCGCACTGACTGCTACCTCCCTAGCTACACAGCCCAGTGAGTGGAAGAGACCACACTATCCACCTGAATAGTAGTTTACCAATACCTATCGATGCGAACCCATTTGTAAGCTGGTCAAACTCAACCTAGCATACAGTCCCCTCACTTGGACAAATGAGGCCACACCCCCTTCCAACCGACCACGAGAAAGTGAGAGATGCGGCCTATTGGTATTCGACACTCGTGTGCTCATGTATCCACTCAGTCTAAATATTGGAGCATCTCCTGGTACTAAAAAGGTTCTATGACTTTCAACCTAGGACATCTTATGTGCCCACAATGCCAGAGCCAATATTTTCGATAGCTAATCTGGTCATCCACGATGTGCCTGTAGAGGCCACGACCCTGATGTCGTTAGGGCATACAGTCATCATGTCACACAAATGCAAGATGCATAAATCACACTGTCCAGTCATGTAACAATCATGTGCATACCGCGCACTCATGTGGGCAACTCCTATCAGTGAATCCTATAAACAATTTACCCAATGACATATGCTATGATCAGTCACTCCTCATATTAAGCATACATATGATGTGTATGGGTATGAATCATGAAGTTATACTAAGCATGTTATATGGTGATGAAATCTTCATAACGAAGATGGGCCTAAATGGCCTACATGCAACACGTATGGGCCACAAGATACGTCGCGAACCTCAATAGCTCGACGAAACGTGCCTCATACTACGACACAGACATGTCCCCCTGGACCAGAGTCTTAAACTCTAACGCGCGCTGCTGTCGAACATGCTCGGAAAAAAACTTCTGGTCAAATCAGTCTACAAAGTCCTCCCAGGTTCACTCAAAATTGACCGCTGCCACTCAGGTGACTTATGCCTACCAATGCTGAGCCTTGCCCTGGAAAAGAAATAAAGCTAACAGGACCCGGTGCTGGGTTGTACATCTAATAGTGTCACCCCCAAAATCAAAAATCGAGTTCATAAAATTCCTGATCGCCAAATCGGGTATCGACAGCCTACGTAGTACCTCATTCTCGACTCCCAGCGCTCATATGCCAGATCCTAATCCTGGGATCCTATAAGGAGGACTTTTAACATGAATTTATCTCATGAAAAGCATAACCACAAGTATACCCATATCACCAAAATAACATCATCATCACATATCCACTAATATAATCATTTGAGTATAATGCTGAAAGAAAAATACAATATAAAAATATCAAAGAAAACTCCAGAAGCTCAACCGCATGCTCCTACCTCAACTCAGCTGCATCATAATGTCACTTACATGCATCTATCGTGCATAAGCTTATAGAATACTTAGAGGATGGTGTAAGTATGTAAGCAGTATATCCGTGCTTAGAATGTAATATCAGAGTAAATGAAAATACTAGTAAGTCCAAGAACCATACAATATCAGAGTAAGCAGAAATACTGATAAGTCCATAAAGATATCATCAACCTCATCTAGGATATGCAATGAAAAGACATAGTAAGCCAATGTCATATACTGAGAAAGTAATGTAAATCGATTATGTAATGTGGAAACATAATGAACCAGATATCAGATATCGAGAATGCAATACAATATGCAATTCGGAAGAGCTACGAATACCATCACCTCATTTAAGCCATATAAATGTAGAAACATAGCAACCTAGGATGTTATATGTCGATGATGTAATGCAATATGCAATATGTGGTGTGAATGAAATGACCAAGCTATAGTATGAATTCAGGATGATAGTACGCAGTATCGTAGGCTATGGGGCCTATCATAAAGGACTTCTATCCAAACTAGTCTCATACCTAAATTTGGATAAATAGACCCAATATGGTAAGCTGCTGATTTCAGGTTAGTCACGCCCCCAACCGAAATCCTGGTCATTGTGAAGGTACACATAACAAATAGTTGCGCACTACCAGCCCGAGTGGATAGTGAATGAATGAATGAATATGCAACTCCAGCTCAATAAATTCGCATATCAGTACTGTACATCTTTGGGATCATCACTGAGGTCTATTACACTCTACACAAGCTTGTCGCCCCTATCCGAGCGCACAATTGGGTAAGTGGATGAGACCTCACCATCCACCTATCAATATTGGGCCTGGCTCGTCGATAGCAGACCCATTCCTCAAGCTAGTCAAACTCAACCTAGATATTGCCCCCTCACTCAGGCAGGTAAGGTCACACCCCCTCCCAAAAGACCACAACATAGTGAGAAACGTGACCTACTGGTATATGGCCCTCATACGCTATATATATCCACTTGGTCTAGACGTTGGGGCGTCTTCTGATACCAAGTGGATTTAGGAATTTTCACTCAGGGCCATCCATGGTGGCCCGATGCTAGTAACAGATTTTTAATATCTCATCTGGTCATCCACGATATGCCTGTGGAGGCTACGGCCCTGATGTCGCTAGGGCGTATAGTAATCACAACACAATATGTAACATCCCGAAAATCGGAGGTCAGGTAGAAATCCAACTCCCGAGTTCCAAAATGTCACTAATGCAACATAGATAATGACAAATGCATGTCGTCTGTAGAATGACATTAAACAAGATTGGGATTAAGCCAGAACAACATATCATACTCCAGAGACAGTTAAATTATGCAAGCGAAAGACTGTGATAGTATGTATATCATATATAAACTGTTGTAAGTCTCCAGAGTGTGAACATGTTACCAGGTCAAATATATACATGTATACTCTAAAAATGAACAAAAAGAATATACATGAGTGCTCTAAAAATATAAAATGACAAGTTTCATGGCGTCTAATCAACCTCCCTGTAATCCCGTCAATCAGAACACGCATATAGGAGAAATCCTCCTCATCATCATCAAGTCCGGCTCCACTTCACAATCAGCGCCATCATCTGCAACTAAAACTGGGACTGGTTGGTGTGCGCAACATCGTCCCGTAATGTAGGAGTGAGTAGCTAACTCAGTGGAATCATAGAGCAAAGATTAGCATGTTATCAAATCAATCAAGCAATAATGGTAAAGCAAACAAAATAAACATTTCTAAATACTATGATTAATGCAAGCATGAAATGACATGATGGATTCCCTCACCGACATACTCCCTCATGCGACGCCACCTTACGTCCACGACATGCTTTCTTCCCTCAGTGCTCCACATCTTCCAGGCACATGCAGTGCGATATGAATATGATTACCGAGTTGTTATTAGTCCTTTTCATACAGCAGGATTGGAAAATTAGGGTACTTTCCTTATATCATTCCTAACAAGGATCTTGTCTAGGGTCGTCACTCCTAGTAGTCTCATACGATGGTATATTTCTAGATTGTTGTAAGGGCTATCAGGGCTGTTGCACGCACTCATTGCTCCACTCCCCCATCACCTTATTAATACAGGCCTAGCTGTACTCTTGTTGCTATGGAAGGGTCGTCGCCTCATGTAGACTCAGAGTACGCTCGAGGTCACTACAAAGGGTTGCCAGGGCTGTTGCTCGCACTCATTCCACCGCTCCCCAATCACCTTATCAGTATAGGCCGACAGCAAGAATATAGTGTCCCATACCACCATAATCTGCTCACGAGTCTGAGTTGCTCACTGGTCACTACGTGGAGGTTTGTGGCCCCATCATTGGCCGACAGCTTGACCACGGTGTCCCATACCACCATGTCCGGTTCATGAGTCTTAATAGATCAAGGTACCACGGTTATCAGCGTTATCACTGGTAAGTTCAGTACCCTAGGTTCAAGCAGTTATGACGAATACAAGGTGAACATATAATGGTTAGTCGGGTTACTTGATGAGTCTGACTAGCATGAGCGCACGTTGAATCGACTGACATGAAGTACACAAGCACTTCGTGCGGCCTAACCATTGCCGACGACTCTAGTACGACTCGAGTTCCTCATACACATCCTTCATGGCGAATAAAATCCAACCACGAATCCTAAACTGTTACTGACTACCTGGACTAGAGTATAGCCCCAAGCACATGTAATGTGAATCAGTAATCATATGAGATAAACAGAATTGAAATAACAAGTAATCCAAGCATGTTAGCGACATGTTATAAGATACAACATAGGCAATTTAACCATACACAAGTACTTCACACATAAGGAAATCAATTGAAATACAACAAGCATAAAGCAAAATCATATACATCATCAAATTAGTTGAGAATCAGTCTCAACGCTAATCTACAACACCATTTACTCAATACTTAATAATACATACATTTATACAAACACTTAGACTACTCAATTCCAACGTACTTGACGTATGCTGATTTCAACATATAATATGACAGATCCTTATATCAAGGAGATGTCTAATACACAACAATCATGTTCTTACATTCAAAACATATGGCAGGCATAAATCACATTGATTTAGGCATTTCAACAAACACTTAGTCTACACACATTAGTCTATATCGCATATGTCGGCAAATATGTGCATTAGGGAGAATCTCTTCGCCAAACAGATCATACACGTATAACTGGTATAGGTACACGGTAAATACTCATGGTAATCATATCGGTAAAATACGTCGTATACAGTATTTCCTATAAATATCCAAAATACCCTAAATCTCATATTCTTCGTACATATTCGAAATAAAAAACAGACAGCATGTTGTACATGTCAAATAGAATTCTTATCAACAATCTACCATTAAACGGCATTGAAAGCTTTGAAAATGGGTAATCTAAGCATCTAAAATCTGCACCTTAAACCAGAAAATGCATATTCGTTAGGATTCAGACGATGTGTCTTCGTCAACGGCAGATACACTACCTATAACAAGAAACAGGTTAGCTAGAACTCTTCTACAGCTAGTCTAAGCTTGAAATCAGGTTAGGATTAAGGTTTTCTTACCTAGAACGAAGTTGGAATCACCAGAATAGTGATGCAGGTGGATGGATTTGGCATGTGGAGTAGCAGGGAAGATTCCCTGGAGAAATCACCAGCTTCTCCCTCACTTTCTCTCTCTTTTCTCTTTCTCTCCTAGGGTTTTCTCCAAATTCATATGGGTTAGAAGGCTAAGGGTTTAATGCCCTTTTATAAGCCCAAACATAACAAAAACAGACTTTAAGTTAAGGTATACTTGGGTTATAGTCAAATCGGGTCTTTTTCGATCCAAAAGGACACTTCTGGAGGTCCTCTGACCGAATGCGGTCGGACTTAAGCTCATGGATGCTGGATGTTGATTACATTAAGTTTTCAGTTCGATCGGACTTCCAGATCGTCCGTGGCAGACAAGTTTCAATTCAACGATTATCGAACCTAAATCAGGACTACAAGTTTCATGACATGAAAGAGAAATTTTTCCTGATCCGAGGGTGAAATTTGGCTGAATTCTGATTGTCAGAACGCTTAAAAATAATACGCAACGACACGTGCCAGATTTTGAATTATTTCTCTAAATCTTTACCTTTTCTCACTCTCTTCACTAGGAACTTAGTAAAATGGTGTCGGGACATCAGTTGGGCTTGATTTTCGAAACGATTGTCAAGTCCAACTAAGCGGTCATCATGGTCTAAGATTGTGGATATCGGACTTTCAACGTGCGGTCTAGATCCAATAAAAAGTTTCAAAGGGTTCTTGAGAATAAACAGGTTTAGATTTTGATCCTGAATTTTAGGGTAAGATAGCGTCAATGATTCTATAGGTTTTGGGTCTTACAGATCGTATTTAAAGCGGTCGGTGCTTATTTCACAGGTAATCTAGCATAGTGTTGGCTAATTCACATTAAATTTCTAAAGAATTTCGTTCTAAATGATTTCTTGGCTTTGAAATTGGATTCTGAGAGGTTACCAAGGTGTTATGGTTGACCCATTGCCTAAGGACGTCTAATCCCATGTAGGCAAAAATTCGGGGTGTTACAATCTACCCCCCTTAAAATAAAATTTCATCCTCAAAATTGGCTAAGGGTAATGAGTACCTAGAAAGACTTTAGTATTGACATTCTAAGGAAGGTTCAAATCCTATTTAATGACCTAACCTTACGTATCACCTAAATCAACTGTTTCGATCCTGGGCCATTGGGGAAGAGGCCAACCACACTTCCTGTAACACCCCGAAAATCGGGGGTCGGGTAGAAACCCAATACCCGAGTTCCAGAACGTCACTTTTGCAACATAGATAATGATAAATGCATGTTGTCTGTAGAATGGCATTAAACAAGATTGAGATTAAGCCAAAACAGCATATCATACTCTAGAGACAATTAAATTAGCAAGCGGAAGACGTGTATCGATTAAACAAGATTGAAAGCTTTGAAATTAGTCAATCAAAGCGTCTAAAATCTGCACCTTTTTCCCTAGACGTGTATTGATTCGATTTGAACGCATACGCTTCGTCAACGGTGTAAAGGCGACCTAATGCACAAGATATATAAGCTACTTCGCTATTGAATCAAAGGAATCCCTAAAACAGTGATAGGTTAGGGTTTTCTTACCTAGGAGTGCGTTGGAATCGCCAAAAAAGTGATTGGAGTGCGGTGCTTCGATACGTGCAATAGCTATAGCAAGTGGCAGGAAAATCTCTTCCACCTCTCTCAAAATCTCTCACTTTTTCTCTCTCTCTATCTAGGGTTTGTTGTAAATTCGGATGGGAGGGTTGTGAGAGGGTTTAAAGCCCTTATATAGGCTAAAACATAACCTAAATAGACTTGGAAACAAAGTATACTTAACTTATAACCAAATTGGGACTGTTCCGATCCAAAAGAGCGTTTCGGGAGGTCCCTTGGCCGAACGCGATTGGACTTAAGCTCATGGTTACTGGATCTATCACACATCAAGTTTTTAGACCGGTAGAGTTCCCAGATCGCACACGGTGGTCCAGTTTCAGTTCAGCGATCATCGTGCCTTAATCAAGTCTACAAGTCTCATGATATGAAAGAGAAATTTTTCCTGACCCGAGGGTGAAATTTAGCTGAATTCTGACGGTCAGAACGCTTAATAATAACGCGCAAAGACCCGTGCCAGATTTGAATTCAAATTTCAAATCTTAACCCATTTCTCACTCTCTTCACTCCAAGCTCAATGAAATAGCCTCTGAACGTCGGTTGGGCTTGATTTTTGAAACGATTGTCAAGTCCAGCTAACGGTCTAAGATTATGGATATCGGACTTTCGATGCGTGGTCTAAATCCAATATGGAGTTTCAAAGGGTTCCTGAGGACAAACGGGTTTAGAGTTTGATCCTAGATTTCAGGGTATTATAGCGTCATTGATTCTACAAGTTTTAGGTCTTGCAGAACATATTTAAAGTGTTCAGGGACAATTTCACAGCTACTCTAGCGTAGCACTAGCTAACTTACGCTTAATTTCTAAAGGAATTAATCCTAAGTGATTTCTTTGGCTTTGGAATTGGGTTCTGAGAGGTTACCAAGGTGTTATGGTTGACCCATCGCCTAAGGACGCCTAACACCAAGGTTGGTAAAAATTCGGGGTGTTACACTTCCGCTGCGCTACTCTGATCCAACGATTGCATTAGCTAATCCTAACAAGATTAGGCTCAATACGTTCTACCCCCCTTAAAACTTAGTTCTACTTAAGGTTCAAAAATCTATGTCTCGATCCGTATGTCGGAATAAGGTGTAACTTAGGACCTATCAGTGACATGAAATGCGAAACAACCTCTCACTTCATTGGTCTTCCTTTGTCAATGATGAGTTCTATGGCATTGGTACCTATGCCTGTAGAGATGAGCCTAATCTCTATTGTGGTTGAGTTCATGTTTAAGTATGGGTTGGTGGCAAGATATCTAATTCTCTACTGGCTATAAGTCCTCACCATTTCCCAAAGATAAAGCGATAACTTTTGGTTGTAAGTGGTTGGGCCAACACGAAAGAAAGGTTATGTAGTGGGTCTGAGCTGAATACATAGACTTTCTGCCTAGCTAGGACAGAAAATTTGTTGTATCAATTCTTAATCCAAGTCGATGCCGATCTTCTGCTTGATCAGAGCATTGGATTTATTGGTAACCACTAGGATTAAGAAGTCGATTCAAACCGCGAATACTTCGCTTATATATACAGTTCCTTTACTCTGTGTTTCCGAATGTAAGAAGTCCTTGGGAAGATAATTCTAAGGGGAATTCTAAGGGGTGTGCTGGTTTATTCTAGGTTCAATCTGAGGAATTTATAAATTTTCTCTGAGAGTGAATGGTTCTAAGTTAAAACAACCTTCCTAAGGGTTATAACAGAAGTCTATAAGTATTAAGGGGACCTATCGAAGGAATGAGGTTCTACTCCATCCAAATCTAACCTACTATTCCTTAGCATGTACAGGCTTTACACTACCTAATACAACTAGTAGCCCAGTCTGTAACTCACTAGCTGTAATCCAAAGTCTAAGCTTATAAGTTAGATGGTTTCATACCGTTCCTACTACAGAGAGTCGTTCTATCGCTTAGGGTCAAGATTGTCTAATTGCAATTGGATTTTCTATATCGTCAGATCCTTCAAAATCTAGGAGTACTAACTCTTAAGTCCAAAACGCAAAGGGCCTATATGGCAAGTAGCATTAAGTTGTATTAAATGGAACTGCATTGCTGATCCCACTTCGGGAGTGGGAGTGGCATATTTGGTAGGAGGGTGGGGTGGGATTAAAAATCAATTCTTAGGCTTTGAAAAATGGGCCTTATGTTGGAAAGCATGAGATGTAGCATAGCAATACACAATCCCTTAAGCATTCCACACACTTCATAGCAAAGGGGACTACATGCATGTCATTTACCAGAATTTGTCATAATACCTGGAACACAGTGTTACATGAATCATGACAGAAGATGCATGTGAGCTAATGTGACCAAGACTCCCAACATCTAAAACCTTCTACCAACTACTACACTATTAAGTTCATCAACACAAAAACACAAGGATCCTAACATAGCAACAACCAAGCCATAGGGAGGCGGCATCTCTCGGCCTTCCTGAATGGGCAGGGCGACTAGGCCCGACTTCATCAACGGGGGCTCCTCTTCTTACCCATAAGAGAGAGATTGGTGGAAATGGAGAAAAAGGCTAAAATAGCATCTATAAAGGCCATGAAAAATGAAGGAACGGGGGAGAAATGGCTGACCTAGTGGGCTAACATGAATCTAGGTCCTATAGAGGAGTGGATCAGGCCCCCAAATGCTAGGATTGCAAAGGGAAAAGTGTAACATCCCAAAAATCATGGGTCGGGTAGAAACTCAACTCTTGAGTTCCAGAACATCACTTATGCAACATTATCAATGATGGATGAATGTTGGCCATAATAATACATAAAACATGAAGTGGATTAAGCCAAAATAGCATGTCATACTCCAGAGACAGTTAAATTAGCAAGCGAAAGACTTTGATAATACATAAAATAGATAATTGATTGTATATCTCCAGAGTGTGAACATGTTACCAGGTTAATTAAATACATGTATACTCCAAAAAATGGAAAGAAAAGAATATACATGAGTGCTCCAAAAATATAAAATGATAAATGTCAACGTGTCTAAACAACCTCCTTGTAGTCCCGTCGATCAGAACACGCATATAGGAGAAATCCTCCTCCTCATCATACAAGTCCGGCTCCACTTCACAAGCAGCGCCATCATCTGCATCTAAAATAGGGACTGGTGGGTGTCCGGAACACCATCCCGTAACGTGGGAGTGAGTAGCTAACTCAGTGGAATCATAGAACAAAGATTAACATGTTATCAAATCATCACGCGATAATGATAAAGCAAACAAAACAAACATTCCTAAATACTGTGATTAATGCATGGATGAAATGACGTGATGGATGCCCTCACCAACAAACTCCCTCATTTTACATCATCTTACGCCCGCGGCATGCTTTTGTTCCTCAGTGTTCCACATCTTCTAGGCACATACAATGCGATATGAATATGATTACCGAGTTGTTATTAGTCCTTTTCATACAGTAGGATTGGGAAACTAGGGTACTTCCCCTATATCATTCTCAAACAAGGATCCTGTCTGGGGTCGTCACTCCTAGTAATCTCATACGATGATATATTTTTAGGTCACTGCAAGGGCTATCAGGGCTGTTGCACGCACTCGTTACTCTACTCCCACATCACCTTATCAATACAGGCCTAGTTTGTACTCTTGTTACTACGGAAGGGTTGCCCCTCACGTAGACTCAGAGTACGCTCGAAGTCACTACAAAGGACTGTCAGGGCTGTTGCTTGCACTCGTTGTACCGCTCCCCCATCACCTTATTAATGTAGGCCGACAGCAAAAATATAGTGTCCCATACCACCATAATCTGTTCACGAGTCTAGTTTGGTCACTGGTCACTACGGGGAGGTTTGTGGCCCCAGCGTAGGCCGATAGCTCGACCACGGTGTCCCATACCACCATGCCCGGCTCATGAGTCTTAGTAGATCAAGGTACCACGGTTATCAGGGTTATCACTGGTAAGTTCAGTACCCTAGGTTCAAGCAGTTATGACAAATACGAGGTGAACATATAATGGTCAGTCGGGTTTCTTGACGAGTCCGACTAGCACGAGCGCACGTTGAATCGACCGACATGAAGTGCATAAGCTCGTCGTGTGGCCTAACCACTGCCGACGACTCTAGTATGACTCGGGTTCGTCATACACGTCCTTCGTGGTGAATAAAAGCCAACCACGAATTCTAAACTGTTACCGACTGCCTGGACTAGAGTATAACCCCAAGCACATGAAATGTGAATCAGTAATCATATGAGATAGACATAATTGAAATAACAAGTGATTCAAGCATGTTAGCAACATGTTATAAGATACAACATATGCAATTTAACCATACACAAGCATTTCATATATATAAGGTAATCAATTCAAATAAACAAACATGGAGGAAATCATATACATCACCAAAAGAGTTGAGAATCCTATCTCAACGCTTATCTACAACCTCATTTACTCAATACTTACTTATACAAACACTTAGACTACATAACTCCAACGTACTTGACGTATGTTGATTTCAACATACAATATGATAGATTCTTATATCAAGGAGATGTCTAATACATAACAATCATGTTCTTACATTCAAAACATATGGCAAGCATAAATCATATTGATTTAGGCATTTCCACAAACACTTAGTCTACACACATTAGTCTACATAGCATATGTCGGCCAATATGTGCATTAGGGCGAATCTCTTCGCCAAACAGATCATACATCCATGACTAGTATAAATACACGGCAAATACCCATGGCAATCATATTGGCAAAATATGTACATATACAGTATTTCCTACAAATACCTAAAATACCCTAAATCTCATATTCTTCGTACGTATTCGGAATGAAAAATGGATAGCATGTTGTACATGTCAAATAGCATTCTTGTCAATAATCTACCATTAAACGGCACTGAAAGCTTTGAAAACAGGTAATCTAAGCATCTAAGATCCGCACCTTTCGTCGTAGAAGCGTAACGAATTGAACAGAAAGTGTACGCTTCGTCAACGCCTGTATGACGACCTATAGCACAAAATACATCAGCTACTTCGCTACTTGTATCGAAGAAATCCCTAAAACAGGTTGAGGTTAGGGTTTTCTTACCTAGAATGAAGTTGGAATCACCAGAAGAGCGATGCAGGTGGGTGGCTTTGGCACGTGGAGCAGCAGGGAAGAATCCCTGGAGAAATCTCCAACTTCTCCCTCACTTCTCTCTCTTTTCTCTCTTCTCTCTCCTAGGGTTTTCCCCAAATTTGTATGGGTTAGAAGGCTAAGGGTTTAAGGCCCTTTTATAAGCCCAAACATAACCAAAATAGACTTTAAGATAAAGTATACTTGGGTTATGGCCAAATCGGGTCTTTCCCGATCCAAAAGAGCATTTCGGGAGGTCCCTTGGCTGAATGCGGTCAGACTTAAACTCATGTATATTAGATCCTGCTCACATTAAGTTTTTAGTCCGGTAGTATTCCCAGATCGCACGTGGCGGATCAGTTTCAGTTCAGCGGTCACAGAGACTCGATCGAGGATTCCAAGTACACTAACCTGAGTGAGAAATGTTCCCTAATCCGAGAGTGTATTTGGGTCAGATTCTGATGGTCTGAATGCTTATACTTAACCCGCAAGAGAAACGTGCCAGATTTATTTAAATCTTATTTAATTTTTAATGAATTTCACTCTTTCTCACACTCCTTGCTCCAGGCTCAATGAAATAGCCCCAGAACATTAGTTGGGCTTGATTTTCGAAACGATTGTCAAGTCCAGCTAAGCGGTCATCATGGTCTGAGATTGCGGATATCGAACTTTCGACGTGCGGTCTAAATCCAATACAAAGTTTCAAAAGGTTCCTGAGAACAAACAGGTTTAGAGTTTGATCCTAGGTTTTAGGGTAACGTAGCGGTAATAATTCTAGAGGTTTTGGGTCTTACAGATCGTATTTAAAGTGGTTGGTGCTAATTTCATAGGTAATTTAGTTTAGCGCTAGCTAAAACACATTAAATTTCTAAAGAATTTGATTCTAAATGATTTCTTTGGCTTTGAAATTAATTCCTAAGAGTGATATGGTTGACCCATTGCCTAAGGATGTCTGACACCAAGTTGGCAAAAATCTGGAGTGTTACAAAAAGGGTGAGATGGGTTGGGTTTGAAGCTCACACGATTCGAGCTTCAAATGGGGGGTGTAAGAGCTCCAAACGAATGAGAATGGAGAGAGAAGGAAGTGTGTACCACAGCAACCAATGAACGGGCGTCGGTTGTGGCAAAAAATAGGAATAGGAGTTATTGGAGGGGCGATTTTTGCCAAAAATCAGAGTTTGAAAGAGAAAAGAAAGCTTGGAGGGATAGTTTGTGAAGGAGGTACTAGATTGGAGGGGTTTTAACGGACGGCCCACCTACCAGGGGGCTACCCTAACCCCCAAACACCTCCGGCCCGAAGGCCCGACCAAATGGGGCCCACTGTACAGCGAGGCCTCGCCGACCATCTTGCAAATCAGCGATGGCCCACCATTTGGGCGTGGTCCCCCTGCCTAAGGACTCAAAATCTATATGGGTCCCACCCTAGATCATGCTAGATTAACGTGGGTAGGCCCATGACTCCATTTGATGCGTTTCGGGGCCAATTCATAATTTAGAATGAGTTTTTATGACGTATAATATATGATTTTGGGGTAGGAGACGCTAATCTATCCAACTAATCCATTTATTCCATGAGATTCCATAATTAGAATGGTCAAAAGTATAATTTATACATATAGTTACTATTTATAGTAAATTTTTATTTAAGTATGATTCTTCATCATTTACACATTAGGACTTATGTATATTATGAAGGGACTTAGAAAAAGTTGAAGAATGAGGCGGTGAAAGGAGAGATTTTGAAGGAATTGGAGAAAAAGGGGTTTTAGGCCTTAAGATTGAGTGTAAGGTGTTGTGGTTGCCCCAAAACCTAAGGACATCCATTTCTGGGTTTTTAATTCTTCAGGGAACATCTCAAATCCATGACTAATGACCTAGAGGCGACTTAGGGCGCTTCACGCGACCGAAGGTATATTATGGCCTAAATTGCCGTATAGTCTCACCTATCGGTGAAACTTGGGATTCTAATGTAGTTACTAAGTTTCCATCGCCCCCTTCCTAAGTCAGAGTGCATCAGTGTGCATTGTGTTACCATAACCCAGGTCCGGTTTAATCCAAATCATGCTCTGATACCCTCTGTAACATCCCAAAAATTGGGGGTCGGGTAAAAACCCAACTCCCGAGTTTCAAAATGTCACTTATGCAACTTAGATAATGATAAATGCATGTCATCTGTAGAATGACATTAAACAAGATTGGGATTAAGCTAGAACATCATATCATACTCCAGAGACAGTTAAATTATACAAGTGGAAGACTGTGATAGTATGTATAACATATATAAACTGTTGTAAGTCTCCAGAGTGTGAACATGTTACCAGGTCAAATATATACATGTATACTCCAAAAATGAACAAAAAGAATATACATGAGTGCTCTAAAAATATAAAATGACAAGTGTCATGGCGTCTAATCAACCTCCCTGTAATCCCGTCCATCAGAACACGTATATAGGAGAAATCCTCCTCATCATCATCAAGTCCGGCTCCACTTCACAAGCAGCGTCATCATCTGCAACTAAAACAGGGACTGGTTGGTGTGCGCAACATCGTCCCGTAACGTGGGAGTGAGTAGCTAACTCAGTGGAATCATAGAGCAAAGATTATCATGTTATCAAATCAATCAAGCGATAATGGTAAAGCAAACAAAACAAATATTACTAAATACTGTGATTAATGCAAGCATGAAATGACATGATGGAGGCCCTCACCGACATACTCCCTCATGTGACACCATCTTACGTCCGTGGCATACTTTCTTCCCTCAGTGCTCCACATCTTCCACGCACATGCAGTGCAATATGAATATGATTACCGAGTTGTTATTAGTCCTTTTCATACATCAGGATTGGGAAACTAGGGTACTTTCCTTATATCATTCCCAACAAGGATCCCGTCTAGGGTCGTCACTCCTAGTAGTCTCATACGATGGTATATTTCTAGGTCATTGTAAGGGCTGTCTGGGCTGTTGCATGCACTCATTGCTCCACTCCCCCATCACCTTATCAATACAGGCCTAGTTGTATTCTTGTTGCTACGGAAGGGTCGTCGCCTCACGTAGACTCAGAGTACGCTCGAGCTCACTACAAAGGGCTGTCAGGGTTGTTGCTCGCACTCGTTGCACCGCTCCCCCATCCCCTTATCAGTGTAGGCCGACAGTAAAAATATAGTGTCCCATACCACCATAATCTGCTCACGAGTTTGGGTTGTTCACTGGTCACTATGGGGAGGTTTGTGGCCCCAGCGTAGGCCGACAGCTCAACTACGGTATCTCATACCACCATGCCCAGCTCATGAGTCTTAGTGGATCAAGGTACTACGGTTATCAGGGTTATCACTGGTAAGTTCAGTACCCAAGGTTCAAGCAGTTATGACGAATACAAGGTGAACATACAATGGTCAGTCGGGTTACTTGATGAGTTCGACTAGCACGAGCGCATGTTGAATCGACCGACATGAAGTGCACAAGAACTTCGTGTGGCCTAACCACTGCCGACGACTCTAGTACGACTCAGGTTCATCATACACATCCTTCGTGGTGAATAGAATCCAACCACGAATCCTAAACTGTTACCGACTGCCTGGACTAGAGTATAGCCCCAAGCACATGTAATGTGAATCAGTAATCATATGAGATAAATAAAATTGAAATAACAAGTAATCCAAGCATGTTAACGACATGTTATAAGATACAACATAGGTAATTTAACCATACACAAGTACTTCACACATAAGGAAATCAATTGAAATACAACAAGCATAGAGGAAATCATATACATCATCAAATTAGTTGAGAATCAGTCTCAACGCTAATCTACAGCACCATTTACTCAATACTTAATAATACATACATTTATACAAACACTTAGACTACTCAATTCCAACGTACTTGACGTATGTTGATTTCAACATATAATATGACAGATCCTTATATCAAGGAGATGTCTAATACACAATAATCATGTTCTTACATTCAAAACATATGGCACTCATAAATCACATTGATTTAGGCATTTCAACAAACACTTAGTCTACACACATTAGTCTACATCGCATATGTCGGCCAATATGTGCATTAGGGCGAATCTCTTCGCCAAACAGATCATACACGTATAACTGGTATAGGTACACGGTAAATACTCATGGTAATCATATCGGCAAAATACGTACGTATACAGTATTTCCTACAAATACCCAAAATACCCTAAATCTCATATTCTTCGTACGTATTCGAAATGAAAAATAGACAGCATGTTGTACATGTCAAACAGCATTCTTATCAACAATCTACCATTAAACGGCATTAAAAGCTTTGAAAATGGGTAATCTAAGCATCTAAAATCCGCACCTTAAACCAGAAAATGCGTATTCGTTAGGATTCAGACGATGTGTCTTCGTCAACGGCAGATACGCTACCTATGACAAGAAACAGGTTAGCTAGAACTCTTCTACAGCTAGTCTAAGCTGGAAATCAGGTTAGGATTAGGGTTTTCTTACCTAGAACGAAGTTAGAATCGCCAGAATAGCGATGCAGGTGGATGGATTTGGCACGTGGAGTAGCAGGGAAGATTTCCTGGAGAAATCACCAGCTTCTCCCTCACTTTCTCTCTCTTTTCTCTCTTCTCTCCTAGGGTTTTCTCCAAATTCGTATGGGTTAGAAGGCTAAGGGTTTAATACCCTTTTATAAGCCCAAACATAACCAAAACAGACTTTTAAGTTAAGGTATACTTGGGTTATAGTCAAATCGGGTCTTTTTCGATCCAAAAGGACACTTCTGGAGGTCCCCTGACCGAATGCGGCCGGACTTAAGCTCATGGATGCTGGATGTTGATTACATTAAGTTTTCAGTTCTATCGGACTTCCAGATCGTCCGTGGCAGACAAGTTTCAATTCAACGATTATCGAACCTAAATCAAGACTACAAGTTACATGACATGAAAGAGAAATTTTTCCTGATCCGAGGGTGAAATTTGGCTGAATTCTGACGGTCAGAACGCTTAAAAATAATGCGCAACGACATGTGCCAGATTTTGAATTATTTCTCTAAATCTTTACCTTTTCTCACTCTCTTCACTAGGAACTTAGTAAAATGGTGTTGGGACATCAGTTGGGCTTGATTTTCGAAAGATTGTCAAGTCCAACTAAGCGGTCATCATGGTCTAAGATTGTAGATATCAGACTTTCGACGTGCGGTCTAGATCCAATACAAAGTTTCAAAGGGTTCCTAAGAACAAACAGGTTTAGAGTTTGATCCTGGATTTTAGAGTAAGATAGCATCAATGATTCTATAGGTTTTGGGTCTTACAGATCGTATTTGAAGCGGTCGGTGCTTATTTCACAGGTAATCTAGCGTAGCGTTGGCTAATTCACGTTAAATTTCTAAAGAATTTCGTTCTAAATGATTTCTTGGCTTCAGAATTGGGTTCTGAGAGGTTACCAAGGTGTTATGGTTGACCCATTGCCTAATCCCAGGTAGGCAAAAATTTGGTGTGTTACACAATACAAGATGCATGAGTCATACAATCCAATCATGCATCAATCTTGCACATACCGTGTACTCATGTGAGACAATCTTTACCTATCAGGGAGTCTCATAGCAACATGCCCAATGACATATACAATGGTCAACCACATCTCATAACAAATATGTAAATGATGTGTATGGGCATGTATTATGATGTTATGATGTCACATACTCATAATCGACATTGATAATTGACCTCAACAATCAGAATCGACCTCGACAATGAACCTCAACAATCGACCTCGACAATCGGAATCAGCCTCGATAATCAAAATTGGCCTCGACAATCGGAATCGGTCTTGATAATCAGAATCATCCTCGATAATCAGCCTCGACAATCAGAATCGGCCTCAATAATAGGAATCGGCCTCTATAATCGAAATCGACCTCGATAATCAAAATTAACCTCGATAATTGGCCTCCATAAACGGAATCAGCCTCGATGATCGACCGAACAAGGCCTAAGGAAAGGTCACAATGTGGATATTAAACCATCATTCCCCATCAATGTAGACATTTAACCAACATTACTCTCAAGGAGTGGCCCACATAGAGCTAAATGTATTGTGGGCCCATGGCCTCACATAAGGGCCTCATACTCAACATAGTGGGCGACATATAACCTTAATGGGCCGCATCACATGGGCCACATATACATTATATTGGGTCTCACCCATGAGCCTAAAATACATGACAATGGACTTTACCAAATGGGCCAAAAATACACTACAATGGGCCACCTCCCATGGGCCTCGAATATATCAAGTGCGCAGCATCAATGAGCCGCACCAATGGGCCTCATGACATCAAGTGGCCGCATTAATGGGCTGCACCAATGGGCCTCATATACATTAAGTGTGCCACATCAATGGTCGCACCAATGGACCTCATATATATCAAGTGGACCGCACCAATGAGCTTCAAATACACAACAGATGGGCCCTGTACATGGGCCTCATTCTAAGGCCACATATACAACTCAACGGGCCGCACATATGGGCCAAAAATACATCACAATGGGCCATGAATACATCACATTAGGCCTTATTGCATGGGCCTCATATATCATATGGCCTCACATACACCAAGTGGGCTTTGCACCTAACAGATGGGCCACACCAATAGGCGGCCTAGATATAACACATAAATCATAGTGGTTTCCACCGTCCAAGCCGTTGGACGGTGTGAAGGAAATACATAATTCATGATGGGGACCACAGCATGAACAGTGGGGATCATCCCATTCATCATGTGTGAGGTCCACACATCTAGCAGTTGGATGACATGACTGAACAGCACGCATATCATGGTGCGCCCCTTCCATAGAAAAGGGATAAACAGTGTGTATATAACACATGCGTCCCATGTGGAGTCCACGTCCAAGATTTGGGCGGTGTGGATGATGGCTAAACGGTGTTGATACATCACATATATCATACCAAGGCCCACCGTCCAGGCCCTGCTGGACGGTGCGGATGAAGGTCCACCATCCTGGCTAATAGTGTGGATAAGGCCCAGGTACATCACATTGATGCCCCACCATCCAAATCATGTGGACGGTGTGGATATACAAAACATACACCAAGGTAGGTCCCACCTCCACACATGTCACACGTGTGGAGTGGGTCCCATGTAAGGACAGTGTGAATAAAGTACATACATCCTGGTGGTGTCCCATGTCCAAGGACTAGAAGTTAGGTGTCCCACATCCACCATCCAGATGATGGACAGTCTGAATGGCATGGATATAAAACATACCTCATGTGGGTCCCATATAGATGGATGGTCTGGAAATACATACGCCAGGGGGGTGGTCCACACGTGGCAGGTGGGTCCACACATGTGGGAACCACCAAAAAAATGGATAGACGTCATGGATATAACACGTACATCAAGGTGGTTTTCACCAGAGATTTGAATCTGTTTCATTGGATGGACGGTGTGGATACATATGTCCATCAAGTGGGTCCACGTTCGATGTACGGATGGCATGGATACACACATACATCATGTTGTGGCCCACCGTCTGATAAGGTGACGTGGATAAGATACATACGTCATATGTGGGCACCACGATGGTACAAATATAACACATATATCATGGTGGGTCCTCACAGCAGGACGACATGAATACACCATGCATCAAGGTGGGGTCCACGACAGTGTGGCCCACCAGCTTTGGATCAGACCGATATCTGTATTTTTCCTTCATCAGATCTGTCCCAAAAATGGGCAGCAACATGGTGGGCCTCAAGATGGGACGGTGAGGATAATACATCAAGGTGGGCCATGAAATCAAGGAAAAAGAGAGGGGGAGAGAGAGAGAGATCGTGAGAAGGGGAGGGACCCCACCACTATGGGCCCTCCCCATATAATGCATACATCAAGATGGGTCCCAAAATAAATGGGCCCTTAAATCACAAGATTAAAACATAAGATCACCCACCTTTGACCATGGACTTCTCCTTCCATCAACGCATTCTAGAGCTCCAATGGGTGAGATTCAATAGTCAAGATTGGTTTTGGAAGGTGGAGATGGGAGATTGGAAGTGGGCCACACAAAACTCTCTCATGGAGCTTGCTTAAACGTGGGTTGCTTGGAGAATGAGAGAGAGAGAGAGGTGATGGGAGAGAAGTGATTAGAGAGAGGGATAGTGAGTGATGGATGGGTGTACTTGGTTGTGAGAGAGAGAGTTGACTTTGAGGAGGGTGGTTGTACTAGACATTTGATTGATGGATTAATGCGATGTATCGTAGAGATTCCCTCGGTATTTGCAATGCATGGCATTTTCCTTGAACTGAACACAAGCCCACATCTCCTGGCTCAGGTATCACCTTAGCACGTAATACGCGGCGTCGAAACCGCGGCAATGACACGGTCACAAGGGTACAAGTTTCGAGTCGAACTGACTCTGATATACGGGACACGACTTAGGATCGCGTGCAAATGCCAATAACAGATCGCGGGTCACTGAAATTCGACCAGGAGAACTGCGAAGGCATACGGAATAGTACGGGCTAAGATACAGGTCTCACACATAGTGTCGAATATCTTCTCCACCTTGGAGCTCCATATCTCTATTACAGTAGGGTCTGGCTTGCCCCAGAAGCACAAGGGATCGTGTTGTCGAAAGTCTCAGAGAAGGGCGCTCACGCCCTCCTGCTCTGCCTGGGCTAGCATAATAGCGAGCCACCTGCCCTACTCCTAAAGGATAGTAGTCATCAATTGCAGCATCTGCTAAAGCTGACACTACCAAAAAAAGGGGCAAAGGCTACGGATAAAAACCGTAGCTAAAAGCCTATGGCTACAGTTATAGTCTGTAGCACGATCGTAGCCATTGATGTCGTAGCCATAGGTCAAAGAGCTATTGCTACGGATTCTATCCGTAGCCATAGAAGCAATAGATACATATTAAAACCGTAGCAATAGCTTCTGTAGCCTAAAGTACTTATAGCTACGGATTATATCTATAGCTAAAAGGTGAGCAAGAACCGTAGCAATAGGCTTAATTTAACAACGGCTACAGTTTTAGATACAGGGCTACGGGTAATAGCCGTAGCTATTGAAACTGTAGGTACGGATTAAATCTGTAGCAATATTGTCCGTATTTTAAATTTATATACAGCTACGGATTATATTTGTCATGAAAAGTAGAATGCAAACTGTAGCAAAAGGCTAAATTAGCAAGAGCTACGATTTTCAACAAAGGGCTACAGTTAATAGCTGTAGCTAATGCCTATTATTTATAAAAAAAAATTAAATAGTAATGGCAGCTCTTACCATTGTAGTACACCCTGATAACTCATATAAGCTAATATAAATAAATATTTATTTAAACTACTAATCCATTTATTCAATCCACTCATGAAACAATCAATCATGAAAGCCATAATACCAACAAAATAGTTAACAACTCAATCAAACAATCAATCTCACTTGTTTACTATTTAAAGTTTTCTCAAAACAAACTCAATCAAACTATTACACAACATTAAGTTCCACAAATAATACAAAGTTACAACCCAAGATTTGGGTATGACTTTTGCTTGGCTGGTGAACAACTGTAGCTTGTTCGGTAGTCTGAAAGCCTCTGTAAAGAAGAAGAACTCGTCATTAGCAATAATTTATAGTGGAGTCCATATCAATAGTTTAGATTGCTCCACTAGCATGTCCCTAGCTCCTAATTTTACTTTTAACAGCTCCAGAGGTTTATTTCTCAGTATTTAAATGTCAAAAAAATGTAGTTACCATATGAAGTCTAAAATAGACTTGTTTGACACATATACAAGCATATGGATATCCAAACAAAAACATATGAGAGCAAAAGAGAAAGAAACCTTCAGTGATCTTGAATTAAAAGGGTAGCAGAGAGCCGATGTAGGATAGACTTACTCTATGCACAATCTCCATCGTCTCTTCAATTTCTTTTCTATGAACTGAAATGAGAGTCTCTTCTTCCTACACAAGTGAAGCAAGAACACAATTCCAAACTTAAAAAAAGAAAAGAAAAACCATTGCATACAGAAGCAGGCTTTGTACATAATTCCTAAATATGTGCCATGCAGAAAATTTTCCCTGGAAAAATAACCAAGAGTTAAATGCAAAACACCATGGAAGAAAAAAAAAATGCAATAGGAATCTTTGTACAAAGGTATCTTAAAACAGATGTTTCAAAACTTATCTCCAAATCAAGCAACTCAAAGAATGTTAAAAACAAAACTCATGTCATACAAATACACCCTGTCATTCATGGAGCGTGTGATACATTCCTCCAAGCAACTCAACTTACCTCTGATTCTAAAATCTGTATTTCCTGAATCTGACAGAGCAAGACCAATAGAAATTTTCTCGGGTGTAGACAAATGTAAGTGCTTGGAGAGACCTTCTAGAAATCCTCCACTCATCACTTTACTTCTCAGTGCTTCACAGAAAACTATGGAGAAATTTGGTCTGCCCAAAAAGTATCTAAAGATAGGTGATAGAAGATCTGGCTTTGACTGAAAGTCTTCGTGCCAAAATTTCACTTGATCTAAGCAAGCTTGGAGCAGTACAATGCTTCCCTCATTTCCATATTTAACAAACTACACAGCACAAGAAGATTGTTTTACAACTACAGGTCTAGGAAAGAAATGAGATAGGGAAAATATTCAGTGCCACTAACTTAATATAAGAATTGGTCTGGATCACTAGTAGCACTATAGCATCTCTCTTTTGTACCACTCTACATGTATGTTATTACTTATTACCCAAGTAAGCTAGCTAGCCATGCATCATTCATGTATGCATGAATAAATTTATATCCAACAGTAGACCAGCAAGGCTATCCACTAAAACAGAGTTACAAGTACCCTCAAAGAAGTTAAATTGAAAGATACTTCTGCTCTACTGGTTTTAATAGTTGATTCTACATCTGATTGGATAATTATCAACTAGAGAGGCATAGATTTCAAAAGATCATAGCTTCATGTTCATCAATCAGCCCACAACGAGTACAGAACATAAATGGCAATGACTGTCAGAAGTTATATCAAGATTTTCTTTTTTGGAGTTCTAATATCAGCTTTTCCTGGTGGAAAACCAAGTTCTGCATTG
The DNA here is from genome assembly GCA_037074715.1 of Magnolia kwangsiensis. Taxonomy (NCBI): domain Eukaryota; kingdom Viridiplantae; phylum Streptophyta; class Magnoliopsida; order Magnoliales; family Magnoliaceae; genus Magnolia; species Magnolia kwangsiensis. Next base: position 61,049,605 of record CM073579.1, read on the forward strand.
GAAATATTCCACTTTTTCCTCATATTGGTTCCACAAGAAATTCCAAAGTGCTAAATTTCAACAATTACTCCAGAAAATCTACCAAAATTGTTACAGGCTTAATGCAAGAAGTGTTGTAAGAACACAAAATTCTCACCAATCAGATGATTCTAACATTAGATCAATTGCCCACAAAATGGATGGTTGGTATCATTTATTGAAAATAGATCCCATCAACATTTTGATTCTTCAATTTGTAGGGGACTATAATGGATCACTTGCAATTCTAAAGAATCAGTTTTATCAAACCTACCAAAAATAAACCAGATGGATTGCATCATCCAATTACTGTTGAATCTTTAATGGTAGCCAATGAAACATGTGTTGGTCATGACGGACAATCCTAACTGATAGATCAGACCATCCATGAAATGTATGAAAGTACTCTACCTTCGTCTCTTTGAGATTTTACCTACTCATTTTCAGGCTTTTGACTTTCAAAAAGAGGAGAAAAACACACTAGAGTTACAACATAGAGAATAAGCAGTGACGTGAAAGATTTTTATTTTTTTTTCCCAGCTCTTTGAAAGGTGGGTGATAGAAACAACTGCAATAAAAGATTCTTATGCACTGCACAATTCCGATCCCCCTCAAAAATGGGACATACTATAATCCAACCATAATACACATTAGCACTACCCTTTGGTAGGTATTCGAAACCTCTACCCTACATAACCAAGCTTATCAATCAAGAAGAATGCCTAGGAAACAAAAGAGAAAGGTGATTGTAAACAATAATGGCATGACTTAATGAAACTCATGTGATTTGAGAAAATTAAAACAGTCTCATCATTAACACAAGCAATATGAGAATAAGTTCAAAACGCACATCATATTCTTGCAATCAACTATGTGCATCCAAACAAATCATCCATAACAAGAATAAAATCAACTTGCTTTTCAAGTACAAACCAAAATGGTTTAATAAAGAGAGTTGAACCTTGCAAAGCTTGTGTCTGTGGCTGAAGGAAATGAATTAGAAAAAAATGTTCCTCTGCCTCTGCTGGACAGGACAGCGAAGCCTCATCCATCTCTTCATGTATGTCCATTTAAATTTGTTTCAATGTCCAATATTCATTCTTCTGAAATATTATCACACCTTGTTTATTCCAATTTGGTGACAAAATCACTCAGTCTGGGAAAAAAAAGATGCAATAACACTCTGTTGGAATAACCTCCTCCTTGAACAAAATAATTTGCTTGCATACCAATTAAGCCACATTCTATTGGAAAGTTTTTTCTTTCTAAATCTACAATGTAAGCAAATCTGAACATTCTCATGCCATCAAAATGATCCATAAGCCTGTATTTGAATTGAGATCTTTTTTTTAGTCCATGTGCTACCATATAACACACTAGGAGCACGCCACATGCAACTAGTTGCATAGTTTTCTCATCTACCCAACTAGTTAGGCATGGGATGTTCAACATCATAACCAGGGTAGCATTAATGGCTTCAATCATTCTAGATTTTTCTTCTTCTTCTTCTTTTTCAATTTTGGAGGCATGACTTTCTTCATCCCAATCCATCTGCAGCTTTCAAAACTCTTTTCTTCTTTAAAAGGAAGGGGCCAAAAAGTCAAGAAAATTAACCTACCCAATGAGTTTTTTTTTTCCTTTTCCTAGCAATATAAATACATCCATTTCCTACCACATATCTGCAATACTCACATGAATACAAAGCTAGAACAACTAAACGCTCGTAAAAATGAATTTCTAACAGCTGCTTACCTTTGAATCTCTTTAGCATGAGTTGGTTGTCAGGAAAAAAGACCAAACCATGTAATGAGAAGTGCCACAAAGATTATGCTACTACTGGCATTAGTAACTACCACTGCTTCAGAAAATCTTACTCGGTGACACTACTCTCTGCCAAAAAAAAAAAGGCAGAGGCGAGTGGTTAGAATTTTATCAGAATAAGGATATGAATCAATGTCATCTTGAACTCCAGTTTGTGTCGATTTGAGAAGTAGAAATTAAATAATTTGCAGAGCTGCCATTCAAAACAAAAGCAAATAGAGAGAGAGAGAGAAGTTGTGGGAGTATCTCAAAAAGGACCTTTGTTGTTCTTATCACTGTTGTTTAGTTACACACATTGCATGCGTTCTTAATTTTGTTGTCAAAGGATACATAGTTCCATTTCCAAGGAGGGCTTCAAAGGCTTGATATAAGCAAAGAAACAATGAAAATAAGGAAAATGAGAAAGAAGGAATATGTGTTAAGGATTTGGAATAGAAGAGAAACAATCCCCACTTTCATAAATAAGGCAGATTTCTCTTGTTTTGAGCTTATTTTCTGAAGCTAAACTACAACGTTTGATCTATTAATACTTTGTAAGTAATAGCTTCTTGAGTTTATTTCTTTAATTATCCAGCACTGCAATCTCATTCCAGGAGTGGCGGTAGTGCTGAATATGTAATAGTTAAATATCTCCATCAACATTTTATTTGTAAGAAAAAACAAATAAAATTATCTAAAGTTGGTTAACACAGATGGAAGAATACCATGTGCAGCTGATGGAAATATACATTATCCACCTGCCGAAAGAAGTTATCAGCTAAGGAAAAATTGAATTGAACAGATACTACAGAACTGCAATTCTAAGTATGTTACCATATGGGGAGAGGCATTTGATCAGTAAAAGTGAAATGGTGAGGATTGATTTCAATAGAGATTTACTGCAATCATCATTCACAGAGATTGTTACTTCTATTCTTGACAAGAAGGGAACAGAAGAGGCTGTTAAGTTCTTTAATATGTTGCAGCCATTGTTGATGGAGATTCTCTTTTTAGAAGGATATAGTGTTTTCTTGAATGATTTTTACATTCCCAAGGCTGTTACTGAAGATATAAAGAAGAAGATTTAGGACATATCACCTTTGCTGCTTCACTTGAGATCAAATTACAATGAACTTGTAGAGTTGCAAGTGAAAAGCTACCTGAAAACTATTAAACGGCCTATAATGACTCGTAGTCTAAAGTTATCTGCTTTGGATAATTTGATAGATTCTAAAAATGATTCAGCTATCAGTAAGGTTGTTCAACAACTTGGCTTTTTGGGGCTTCAACTTTATGACTGAGGGAAGTTTTATTCAAGGCGTTTGGTTGAGGATATGAGTTTTCACTTCGAAAATAAGTATTCTGTTAATGGTGTTGACTATCCTTCTGAGGCATTTGGGTTAGTTAAGAGATCCTTTTTTCAAGGTCTGACCCCCTATGAAGAGTTGGTCCATTCCATAGCATCTAGGGAAGTGTTGATCCATTCTTCCAGAGGACTTATTGAACCAGGAACTTTGTTTAAAAATCTAATGCCCACACTTAGAGATGTCGTTATCTGTTATGATGGGACAGTGAGAAACCTCTGCAGCAATTCTATAATTCAATTTGAGTATGGACAGGTGGACGAAAATAGTCCTGGAAGTTCTCTTGCTGGTGAACCGGTTGATGTATTAGCTGCTACTGCAATATCAAATCCTGCATATAAAGCAGTTCTTGATTCTTCTCAAGTAACAACTCTTCATGGGAATCAATGAAGAAAATACTTTTCTGCAAAGTTAACTTCAAGAATGATATTATTGATCAGAGAGTTATTCTATATTTGAATGAGAGCTTTACAGGAAAATGCATTGCAAGGAGAATGCAGCATATTTAGTTCAGAATTGTTTAAAAAAAGTCACTTTAAAGGATATTGCTTTTGACTTCTCCATTGAATACCAAAGGCATCAATAAATACCTGAAAGTTCAGAAGTGGATACAGGCCTTGTTGATGCATTTGGGATATGGATATTTGGGGATAAGGCTGCGCGGGATAGGGTTTAATTTGGGGGATTTAAAAAAAAAAAAAAATAGCGGCGGTGGCCGATTTTGTACATGGGCGGCCACATAAAAACACCCCTCATTCCATCTACAATGGCGGTTTTTTGTGGCCGTCAGTGCTAAAAATGCCCCTAATTGCCATTTTTCTTGTAGTGCATCGTGCTTCATGACATTATGTTGCTAAAAATCATAAAAGTATTCCTTGTTTCTAAGGAGAAACTTTATGTTTTGGGCAAACATAGATGTTTGACTTCAAGCATTAGCAAGTTCCTATACAAATAGGAGAAACTAATAAAGTCGATCACAAGCTAAACACCCGAGATGGTCTTACCATAAGACTATTAAGGCCAAATAGCTTGAGAGCTGGACCTTCAAGAAGATTCTAACAAGATCTTTTCGATGAAGATTTAAGTAATCCAAATTGAGAAGAAGAATGAAGAAATATCATCAATTGAGAATGCAAGAATTAGTTACCCTTAAATGAAGATTTAAGGATAACAAAATCCAAACTTGAAAAAGATTGGGAAACATGTAACCATATAACTCAGCTCTTAACACAACACTTGTCATATGTCACTAGTGTGCTAGAATATCTATTAGATTATGGATATGAAATACCTAGTATTGAAGATTCAATTGAAGCTGAACTACCAGTTTGGTAGCTTGGATCCATAAGACATCTGCATTGAGATCCATAAGAAAACATTGTACATAACAAACCCATAAAAAGACAATGTTCACAAATGACAGAACAGAGGATCTTGCATCCTAGATTTGGGATGGAAGAGAACACTGATTGGATTCAAATTGCAATGAAATGATACATTTGTGACATCTGTCCAGTACACTAGCATCAACAAAGACAGGAAAATTGTGTACACAAAACATGTACTCGAGGGTGTAGACGGACAAAGATTTCTCAATTAGTACCATTTGCTCCATTTGGAACAGAATCCCGAAAGTGCATAGGATTCCCAATGCAATATGGATTCAGCGGACCGAAATACAATCTGGGATAATAGCAGTTCAAGCATTGGATTGAAGACAAAACAAGTTCAGCAATCACTTCTGGCCAACAAATTTATGTGGTGACGGAAGTTGTGTCAGGATAATATTTGTTTCTACAGTGTATCTCAGTAGTAATAACCATAAGAATGGTTTGGATGGCATAGAAACACTATGGTCGACTCCAGGATGGTCTCAACGGTTGAAATTTCATTCCCACTAGCCCAGTTGAGTTTTAAATCTGCTTGATTTTTAAAATCCTATCCTACTGCTATTTTTAAAAACATATGGACACAATGGATTTGTCACAGACATCAATATAGGAGCAAAAAATATACAAAATACACAATCCAAAAATGCATTCCATTAACCTGCAAGCAACAAAATGAAATTGAAAATTACAATGGACATACATTTTGCATAACCACTCGATAGAAACAAAGAGGTAATCTGAAATTTGAAAGTTCTCGAGACATACCTCTGAAATTCAAAATTGCAACCAAGGCCACAAGCTCAGCAATCTCGTTCATTATAGTCAAACCTGTAAATTAATGATTTCCTTAATCAAAACTAATATCATAATTGACTTGACTCTAGAAGAATTACAGTCCGCACAATTTAGGTAATCTTAGACAGGTTAAATACAAAAGTGCATGGAAGAAGTTAAGGACCTTAGGTGAATATAAATGTATTACAAGGGGAAGAGAAAAAGACCTCTAGAAGTGATTTTGAGAGTTCCACATACTCAAGAACTTCAGTTTGTATCTCCCAGGCTCTCGCAATTACTGGCAACCTATGAGAGAATGGCATAGTATAAAATTTATACAGATGTTGTTGTTGCATCCAATAATATAAACTCTGAAACATCATAATGAGCTTCTTTTTCCTAGTAGTTAAGCCTTTAGAGTGCTGTGTGATCGCAACTTTCCAATTCAACTTGTGGAAAAGCTTTATGAGACAACTATTAGATTAGCTATGGAGGAGAGGTTTGGACCATTAAGAAGGAATAACAAAGGGAAAATGTTTAGGATTTTGAGATGGATGTGCACTAGAAGGATAGAATTAAGAATGACATTCTTCAAAGAAACCTGAGGGTCATCAAGATTGGAGATGAAATAATAGAGCTGATTCAGATTGTAAGTGAAGTGCTAAGGACTATTGGAGATGAAATAATAGAGCTGATTCAACCAACTTCAAGTTGGGAGTAGAAGGATTGGGCAACCTCATGTTTCATGGGAATGCACTTTGAATAACATTCCGCATTTGAATGCAACTGGGTGGAATCACATCACAGAAGCTGAAATGATAATCACAAAGGAACTCCAGAAAATCATGAAGCAGTACCAAGAGCACCCTTAGATTGCCTTTGTACAGAAAGTGAACCTGCCCACAAGTAAATAAAAAAAAACTGATGATACCACAATTGTGTAAGATGAGGAGAAAGAAGATAATGATGACATTCATGAGTAACACATACCTAAAAGTTAGAACTATCAAGGATAGGGTCAGGGGAACCAAGGTTCAAAAGCCAGTTCAGAAACAATCTGAAATATGCCTTCCGGCTGAAAGCAACTAGCTTTCTTCTCTTCTGCATCCTTTTGGATAACTCTCACAATCACTAACAAAATCTACAACATGTCATAATGAGAACACTGTAAGTAACCATAATGGAAGCAGAAGTATAAATTTTATTTTTATTTTAAAACAAAACAAAAACAAAAAATTTTCCTTGTGCATGTGTTTCAACCTTGTGCAAGAGAAACACTTTACTTGATCCCTAGTCCACCATACAATACTAACAACAACAAAGATAAATGAAGTTACAAATCATCGAAATAATTAAAGCAAACACCTTCTGAGGTTAATGTAACCAGCAACATTTGTTACAACTGAAAGAAATTTTCCATAACCACAAAAAAAAAGGGATCGCTACCTTAATAATTAAAACAAAAAGCTTTGCATACATATCAATAACAGTAAATGAGAGATGTTGGACTTGTGGCATTTGTAGGGACAATGAGCTTGGATTAATCATGTCAGTGGCCAAATAATTTGCCATAGAAATTTCCTGAAATTATAGTTAGAAAGAGAAGGAAAACTGTGAGGGTCTGGAGGATTCTCATGGATTAATTGTGCCAGTGGCCAAACAATTTGCATACCCATTAACAACTCTAAGGCTTCTAAACAAGTACAAAAGAACCCAAGAAAGAATAACACCAAGAAAGCTAATGAAGCAGATACTATTGTCGAATCCATAGTATCAGTTACTACTACAACTGAAACTGGACATGTTCCCGAGGGGGCAAAACCCAAAGGCAGGGGAACTCCGAAGAAGGCTCCTGTTAGAACGCAAAAAAAGCCGACTGCCAATGATAGTGAAGAGGAAGATGATGAGGTGCTTGAGCTGAAAGAGCAACTGGCAGCGTATAACATTGATTCTCCTTCAGATCAAATAGCTATGGAAACCGAAGAAAGTACCGAAGAACCAAGGAAGGAGCCAAGCAGAAGGAATACGGCCAAAAAGTCTTCATTAACCTTTGTTGAGGTGTCCGATGGTGAAGATGAAGCCATGAAAACCATCCCAGAAGAGAAACAGAACAACGACAATGACGATGTAGATTTTGAGCCAGAGCTAATGCCAAAAGGAGGAAAGAAAGGAGCACATAAACCTGCAAATGCCAAAGCTAAACCAGCGACAACAGGGGGAAGAAAAAAAGGAGTAGTAAAGGCAATTGTTTTGAACCAAAAGCTAGCAACTGGAATGCTGAAGGCTGCAGAAAATGTTGTAAACTCCCCTGAGAAGAAGGTGAGGAAGATGAGAGCTTCGCCTTTCAACAAGAAGAGCAGCTCTGTATTGGGCAGGATCATTGGCAAGAAGGGTGATGATGGATCCCCGAATCAGGTAGCTCATCTTCTTCCAGCCATGAAGAAACGAACATGGTCATTCCACCACCGAGGGCCCAGTCGCAGAGAGTGAATCGTGCACCCGCAAAGTATGTTGTGAGCGACTCTTAAGGGTGAAGAAGAAGAAGATGCAACTGACGATTCTGAATTCGACGCGGAATAAGATTAAGATTAGTTGGGAGGATGAGTCTTTTTTATGTACATGTTCTGAAGGATTAGCTTTGACTATAACGGCTAGTTGAAACATGTGGAAAGCATTTCTCTTTTCTAACTAAAATTTGAAATTCAAAGTCGCTTTGTTTTCCGCGGGGAAAAAAACTGTGAGGGTCTGGAGGATTCTCATGGAAACTTAATACAAACCACGGAAAAAGTTTGCCATGAGGATTTGGAAAAAGTGATCCGTGAGATCATCCCCTTTAAGCAACCCACTTTGTTGTAATTGTGAGATATAATGGGTATAAGTGACATCAGTATTGCCAGGAAGTTCACAAATCTGACACCACTCAGCAAAAAAACGAGAAACCTACAGTTTATTCATAGAAAATGGATAGCACATAGAAAAATCAAGATCAGACTCAACGAAAAATAAAAAAGCACATAGAAAATGGAACAAGCAATGTTAAATAAGACAAACAAACAAGCACCTGCACATTAGGAAGGATTTTCATTCACGATTCAACAAACATAAAATTCATTTCATTTCCTTTTTATGACTTCATATGTTCATTTTCGGGTTTTCCATGCTACTCCAATTTCCAATTCAATAATTTCCAAGTATCTAATCGGTCCCTAAAGTATCTGAAATTTGAAGAACTACAGCTGATTTGATAAATATTGCAACATATGTAAGCAAAGGTATTACTTGAATTCTATGGCCAGGCACATATATTTCTACATGCAACTCATTAAAATTATTTTTACTCAAGTATATGCAACAACATATATATGCAAGCAAGGAAAACTATTACTAGAATTCTGACAGAGGACCACAGGCACATAGATTACTTCAGTACATCCGCGAGAATTAATATTAGTATTTTTTTTTTTCCATAATCACCACCGCATCATCCTAGCCATTTGAGATTGGTGTTATGAACCCTGTTTCGCTAATCCCACTATTATCAGAAAGTGAAAAATCCTTCATATCACTTCATAGCTGAAAAGGAGCTACTCCATTAGTCATTTCCATTTTAGCGAATTGAAATTTTGTGATTGAATTCAACTGAGCATCCAAATGCAGCCTCAATGAACTTGAAGAGATTCCTATGCCAGTTAACTAAAAATGTAAATAACCACCATCCCAAAAGCTCTAAATGCCTGAAGTATATAATAAAGCCACTCCACTTCATCCCCAAAAGACTTTTTATCTGCAGTCAATTAGAAAGCAAACTAGGTATATATACAATATACAATTATCCATGTTTGTCGGCATATTGCATACACATGAACATGTTACATATGCATACATAAACACATCTAAACTTACATGTCTCAAAAATCTTAAGTTAGAGTTTGAATATTTACAGATATCCCACCAAAATAAAAAATAAAGAAATTTTGAAAGGCAATTACTGGTCAATAACTTCTCTAGAATCAGGTGAAAAATACTCAACAATATACATCAAGAAACTTCACAAATTGCTCCCATCAGACTTGCACGGTAATGTCATAATCATTATCATCTCATAATGGTAAAGAATTATGAAAAAGATGATACTGCTGGAGAGAGAGAATTACAGTAATGTCATCTTTCTCATATTTCTTTGCCATGTTCATCAGCTCTCTTAAATTTGGCAGCTGTATCAAAAACCATAAGCAGTAGTGAAATGAGCTCCCTCTAAATCTGGTCTGAAACACCACATGCCTATTTGGTGTTTCAGAGATGGAAACAGACGTATGAGAGGAAGAAATATAGTAAAGGATTTCCTTTTAATTTGAAAAAATTTAAACACTAAAGATTACATATGAACCATTTCCAAAGTCCACTACCTCAGATATGTAAAGTGGCACAATGGCAAATGAGTGCCTATCCCAATCCCAGAAAATAAGTGACCAATTATCATCGTTTGTACACTATGGGCTGTAGCACTGCAAAAATTTGCTAAGAACATTACACAAAATACCTTGCTACTACTAAATCCAATTTTACAAACTTACAGTCAAAGGATATGTCACAGACCAAAGAAATGCTCCAACTGCAAGTGGGATTGCATCTAGTCGAAAAGCCCTTGTTCTACCAAATTTATTTCTTGGTTGAGTGGAACAAAATTTAAACATTACTTAATAAAAAGCACTTTAAGTTAAGAGGTTTGTATACATTCTACCTGAAGGAACGGTGATAACTCAAGCATCTGTTGTTGCTTTATGCAGCAATGACAATAACAATTCTGTCATAGCAACGATTCCCGACAAGAATTTTACATCGATACATATTGATGTTGCACAAAAGTAACAGATCTTGATTCCATTCTCTCCGGCTTCAGAAAAACTCTATTATTATCAAGACAGTAAGGCACACCATTAGGAGAGGGGCACAAATGGCAACTGCATCATCTTGATTCATAGTAGATGCACCCACTTTAAATTAGATCAGTGCCTTGTTTGGAAAGTGCAGAAGGCCCACTCCCCATAATGGAGAAAGTCCATCAAACTGGCTCCAAGTGGCAAGTGTATGCTCATTTTTAGATAAGGCCAACATTCCACCAATAACCAGTGTTGTTGTGTACCCAAATGTGGTTTGATTTTATTTTTTATTTTTTTTCCAAGGAATGAGTTGGCCCCAACCTTGTCAGAATCTGCTGCAACAATCACCAAAACTCCTACAGATTCAAAGATCTTTTACTGATTGGATTCCCTTGAGAGTTTTAGGATTTTTTCTTTTTCTTTTTCTTTTTCTTTTTCATGGGTGTGGTAACTAGAAAACTGAGTCGGACTTTTCATAAACGGAAAGCCCAAAAGACATGTTACAGTCTGTCAGCCAATGAGATCTAAGTCGATGTCATGGTCTGGGTCTGGCTTTATTCCAGTGGTTACGCTTAATCTAAAGAAATGTTTTCTTGCCCTTTGGCCATTATCATTGTCATTATTGTAATGACTGGGGAAAGTCAAGGGGTGAGAAAGTGAAAAAGACAGAAAAATAAGAAGCAGATAAAATCCAAGGCATTCATTGACACGGCTTAAATCTACTTCATTCATTTATAAGGATGTACACTTTTAAATTTTCAGAAATACCACTAATTTATATTAGAAATATCATTTAATACCTGGTCGAATCTCTCCTAAAATAAATTGCATGGGCAAAAATGTTACAGCTCTTTGCTTTATACATTGAAGAGATTAACTATTATTATAATTATTGTTACTAGTGTGTGCAATGCAGTATAGAGAAAGACTTGAGGGAAAAGGTGAGGCTACAGGAAAATGATTATGCTTTACAACAAGCATATGATGTGATCCTTTTTAAAGACAAGTGGAGATATTTTAGCTAAGAGCCAAAACCTAATTACAATCAACAAATTAAGGCAAAGGCTAGAAATGTAGCCACTACTGTCCAAGAGAAAGGTAGCCACTACTTCAACTTCACCTAGACATTTACTCCTTAATGACCTTGTTTAGTTTATGGTAGCAGCAGGCTTGAATCAAGTTTCAGACCTTGTTTAGTTTAGTTTAGTTTTATTAATATTATCATTATCATTTTTGGAAGGTAGTTTCATGGCAAGTTGATTCAGATGATCAATTATCTCGCTGATCTGATCTTCTAACTAGCTGATTCATTTACATCAATTGTATGGCTAAAGTGAAAAGTAATCAAATTCATCTAGCAATCATAAGAGGGAAAAAATCACATTAAACTCACTTGATCAATGAGGAGCTTCCAGTTTGATGAGCCTCAGCAATGGCCGGTGTTTACTTACCTGGAATGCACCAGACTGTCGGATTGGTTGGGATCAGAACTCATCACTGAAACAGGACAGATTTTTAGCTGGGACTGAAACTCCTCAGTGAATGGGTCAGTTCAGTAAAAACACATGAATACCATTTTATTAAGAACATGCAAGTTCACCAGGCTAAAGAAAACACAGCTCTGTTCATGTTGCCTTTCAACCATCACATGATTAGAAGCGAACAAATCATCACAACGAAATGAAAAATTAATGAAAAAAAAAACAAATCACATAATTACCAAAATATGAAAAGCAAATTCACATCATTAAGCAAACAAAAATCTCTGTTTCAGTAAAAATTACTTTTTGTTTATCTTAACCATGTCAGGCACACCTTTCAAACACTAAAAGAGTGTATATGATCACCTTGGCAGTGTTCGTAGTAGACTGCTGAAAAGTTGAATAAGATCACCCTCTGTAGATCGAGCAGATACTTCTCCTCAGTTTTGTAAAGCTGTACAACAAGATAGATTACATTAAGAACACCACTCAAAAAGGAAAAGAAATACTTTGATATTCTAGCAGAGTGAGACAGATGATAAGCAGGCACTTAGAAATTATACTTCGACACCACACATTTTTCATTCAAGTAATTCAAATTAAACCATCCAAATTATGTATAACAGTTTAGATGGACCACAAACTAAAGATTTGTAGATATTTATTAGACAGTTAATAATGAAAAATATCCAATGATCTTTTTTCAACAAACAAGTGTCAACAATCAGAGGTTAGCCTTGTCCAATTAACCTGATATTTGCAAAACTCCACAATTTAGTCTATTTAATTTGAGTTAATGAATGCCATGCATACCATTTCTAAGTACCTGTGTATCAAGTGTCACATGCAGCTAGAAAATGAAATTTACTCCACAAAAGGGAATTCCTGAAAAATCGTCATTCAACAAAGACGACAAGACTCGTATTGCTTACTTTTCACTATGAAATTACTGGCTACTTTAATAAGGGAAAGACTTAAAGAGTGTGAAGTACTTATTTTCTTAAGTTATCTGCAACTCTATTCTTGTACAAATGAAAGATAAATCGAAGCCAGACATCTGGCTGTGCCCCCTACCTTGGATGGGCCATGATGAAAAAATAACACAACTCCTGCAATTCTATGCCATTTAATTGGAGGACTTTGAGGAAAGAAAATGGATGATTAGAAGAAATAAATAAAGTACGATTGACCATCAGTTAGGAAAAATCGTCCAGTGGAAGGGTTGGGTTGTCTGTGGTGTGATTTTCAGTCTATGCCCATCCATGGTAAGGCCCACCAGGGTAAGGCATGTTTGGATACACAGAATCCATGGGGAAATAGAAATTGTTTTCCACTGACAAGACAATTGGGCTGTTTGGATACGTGACCTTAACATAGTAATAATCGCTCTTATCCATGATCGGAATTCTTGGGCACAAGAAAGGAGGTAACTGTTGTCTAATGAATTCGAGAATTCCACTTGATACCCAAACACGACCCCATTTTCTAGGATCCTTATCCAATTTTCTACAATAAGCAGGAAATTACCATTGGATATTATTTTCTTTAGAAAACCCAGGGATTCCACATGCAAACACGTGCAAGTGATAATTTTATATATTTTGCAAGACTGGCATTAAATAATCGGTCACTGAAAAAGAATTACACAATCTGGGTTAAAAAAGAGAAAAAAAACCATCCAGCATCCAAGATTGAGAGAGACGGGGGTGAGATCTGATACCAATAGTGGGGATGGTGGTGACGATCTCTCCAAGCTTAAGCTTGTAAAGGATGGTTATTTTACCGGCGACATCAAGACCGACCATCAAAATCCTCATCTCCTTCTTTGCAAACAGACGGCTGAACAGCTTCATAAACGTGACCCCCATTTTCACCTACAATCCAAAGCTGAAAAAAGAAAAATATAAAGATGATCAGATCAAACAAAAGGAAAGAAAGAGATGGAAGAAAAAATATCAGATTTGATTAGATCACTATAAATGAGAAGCAAATGAGAGAGAGAGATTAGAAAAAGGGGCACGGGAGAACGAGAGAGAGAGAGACAGAGACAGAGACAGAGGGAATGGGTTTTTTTCCTGAATGGAGGGAAATGAAACGTTTCGTGAGAGGGGGAAAAGAATAAGGTAGCGTGGATTCCACATTTTTACCTGCTGCGGTCATGCTACGGTTTTAAACCGTAGCTAAAAGCCCTCTGGACCGTAGCCATTGTAATCCTTCGTAGCCCCTCAGCGTTCGTACCACGTCTAACGGTGCTAGACGGATGATTTTTTCAAGGGCTTTGTGGGGTCCATCATGATGCATTTGATATATTCAATCCGTCCATTAATTTTGTAATTTTTTTATAGGGAAAAACCCCAACATCTAGGAAAATTGAAGGTTCAATTGAACCACACCATCAATCAATGGTAGGTATTAATCTCTACTATTTCCTACCATGTGGTCCACTTGAGCATTCGATGTACTTCATTTTTTGGACTCTTCCCCTAACATTCTATTTCGAAATGTATAGACGTATTAGATGTAGCACACACATTTTAATAGACCTCGTAAAGTCACTTATGAGGCTATCTCAGGCTAATTAAATGTTTAGAAGTGTTATCTTTTAGCTACGGTTTTGGGATCTTTCAGCTACGGTTTTAAGCCGTAGCAAATTGGCTACGGTCTATGTTCGTAGCCAAAAACTAGCATAGTTCGTAGCCTTTGTTCATTTTTTTGGTAGTGTGATCTGCAGTCATGGGTGCTGTCAGGGCTACGCTAGACTAAGACAGGGGAGTGAAGTCACTCGGGTGGCTCTCCTACGCAGCATGTCCTACAAGAAAGAACAAAGGTCTATCAGCCTTGAGAACTCTTAAAAATAAAGACGTTAAGAGTCTATATCTGAAAATAATGAGGTTATTCAAACTCGGAACCTATCATTATAAGTTCATAACAGATATGTGATGTGATCATCAAGTATTACCAAGTTATGCTCTGATATCAACTTATGTCATGCCCCAAACTCAGAAAATGGGCTCATAAAATTCTTGATCACCAAATCCGGCATCGACAGCCTCCGTAGTGCCCCATTCTCGGCTCCTGACACCCATATGCCAGATTTCGATCCTGGGATCCTACAAGAAGGATTTTTAATATGATTTTTTTTTGCAATGGAGCATAACCAAGTCACAAAACAACATCACCACATATCCACTATATCAAAAACTTTGAGTATAAGGTAGAAAGGAAAATACAAATATAAATATCGAAACTCCAAAAGTTCAGCTACACGCTCCTACCTCAGTACTGTTATGATCCAACATCACCTGCACGTAACAGTCATGCATAAGCTTACGAAAAGCTTAAAGGGTGGTGTAAGTGTGTGCGTAAGGCAAGTGTTAAGTACGCAATATCATAGGAGTGCGAAAATATGCTGGTAAGTCCATAAATACTATCAGTCGTATCAAGGCTATGCGACGCAAGGCATGAATGCTATCAGTCATACCAAGGCCATGCAATGGGAGGCCTACATAGCCAAATGTCATATTCGAGATGCAACACAAGCATTCCAGTCCTCATCAAGTACATATGTCAGTACAGTTCCCATCTGGGATATCACCGGGGTCTAGTACACTCCACTCTGACTGCCGACTCCCTAACCACACAGCCCAATGAGTGGAAGAGACCACACTATCCGCCTAACTAGTTGTAACATCCCGAAAATCGGGGGGTCGAGCAAAAACCCAACTCCCGAGTTCCAAAATGTTATTTATGCAACATAGATATGTATGATTGAATGTTGTCTGTGATAATGTATTAAACATGAGTGAGATTAAGCCAGAACAGCATATCATACTCCAGAGATAGTTAAATTTGCAAGCGGAAGACTGTAATAGTATGTATAACATATATAAACCATTGTATGTCTCCAGAGTGTGAACATGTTACCAGGTTATACACATACATGTATACTCCAAAAGTAGATGAAACGAATATACATGAGTGCGCTAAAAATATAAAATGACAAATGTCAAAGTATCTAATCAACCTCCCTGTAATCCCGTCGATCAGAACACGCATAAAGGAGGGATCCTCCTCATCATCATCAAGTCCAGCTCCGCCTCATAGGCCGCGCCATCATCTGCAATCACAAAAAGGTCTGGTGGGTGTCCGGAACACCGTCCCGTAACGTGGGAGTGAGTAGCTAACTCAGTGGAATAATAGAGCAAAGATTAACATGTTATCAAATCAATCATGCGATAATAGTAACGCAGTAAATCAAACAATCCTAATACTGTTGTTAATGCAATTATGATATGACGTGATGTATGCCCTCACCGACGATCACCCTCATGCGGCAACATCTTACGACCGCGGCATGCCACACTCCCTAGAGTGCTCCACATCTTCCAGGCACATGCAATGCTATGGTGATATGAATTCCAAGTTGTTATTAGTCCATTCAAACAGCAGGATTGGGAAACTAAGGTACTTCCCTTATATCAATCCCAACACAGATCCGGTCTAGGGTCGTCACTCCTAGTAATCTCATACGATGTATATTTCGTAGGTCACTGCAAGGGCTGCCAGGGCTGTTGCTCGCACTCGTTGCACCGCTCCCCCATCACCTTATCAATACAGGCCTACTGTACTCTACTGCTACGGAAGGGTCGTCGCCTCCCGTAGACTCAGAATACGCTCGCGGTCACTACAAAGGGCTGCCAGGGCTGTTGCTCGCACTCGTTGCACCGCTCCCCCATCACCTTATCAGTGTAGGCAGACAGCAAGAATATAGTGTCCCATACCACCATAATCTGCTCACGAGTCATAGGTGCTCACTGGTCACTACGGGGAGGTTTGTGGCCCCAGTGTAGGCCGACAGCTCGACCACGGTGTCCCATACCACCATGCCCGGCTCATGAGTCTTTATGGATCAAGGTACCATGGTTAACAGGGTTTACAATGGTAAGTTCAGTACCCTAGGTTCAAGCAGTTATGACTCATACAAGGTGAACATACAACGGCCAGTCGGGTTACTTGACGGGCTCGACTGGCGCGATCGCATCTCAAGTCGAACGACATGAAGTGCGTAAAACACTTCGCGTGGCCTAACCACTGCCGCCAACTCTAAACACGAATCACGTTCATCGACGCGTCGTTCGTGGCTATGACCAGTCAGCCACGAATTCGCTCGGTTACCGACTGCCTGGACTAAGTCTAGTCCCACACATCCATGAAATCACATTAACAATATATGTAAAGGTTTTTGGAATTGAAATGCAATCATGTGAGCATGTTAACACATGTTATAACATTCAACTTAAGCAAATCTTCAAACACATACATTCCATGCATGTAATGGAATCATGCATGTGGTCAACATGTAGGAAATCATTTAGGTCAGCATATTAATCAAGAAATCATTCTCAAACCACTACATAACATCATTTAATTCAATACATACTAATACAAGCATTTATACAAACACATACACTACACACTTAAGTCTACATATAGCATGTCGACCCAAAGTGCGCAACTAGGCGAATCTCTTCGCCAAACTAATTATACACGCATTTCTAACTTCCTAATGCGACAACAAACCATGTCAATCACATCAGCAAAATATGAATGTAAACTGTACTTCCTACAAATGACTAAAATGCCCTAAATCTCATATTCTTCGTTAATTTACGAAACAGGAAACGGAGAGCATTTTGTACATGTCAAACGGCGTTGCCGTCAAGAATCTACTATTAAACGACATTGAAAGCTTTGGAAACAGTCAATCAAAGCGTCTAATATCCGCACCTTTTTCCTTTTAGGGATGAGAATTCGAATGGATCGTATACGCTTCGTCTACGGCGAATAAGGAACCTAATACACGAGATCCATAAGCTACATCGCTATGGAAACAAAGGAAACTCAAATCAGTAACTATTTAGGGTACTTTCTTACCTAGAAAAGCGGAGAAATCACCGGCAACGTGATTGAGTTGCGTTGCTTAGGCACTTGCAACAGGTAGCACAAGCGGCAAGGAATTCTCCTCCAATCTCTCTCACAAACTCTCACCTTTTCTCTCTCCCAATCTAGGGATTTTTGCAAATTCGGATGGGAGAGAGGAGTGAGGGTTTCAACCCCTTTTATAAGCCTAAACATGCCCAAAATAGGCTCCAAGTCAAGGTATACTTAAAGTATATCCAAATCGGGGCTGTTTCGGTCCAAAAGAGCATTTCTGGAGGTCCCCTGGCCAAATGCGGTCGGACTTAAGCTCGTGCATACTGGATCTAGCACGCATCCAGATTTCAGGCCGGTAGGGTTCCCAGATCGCACGTGGCGGCCCAGTTTCAGTTTAACGGTCACCGCACCAAGATCAGGCCTATAAGTCTCGTGATATGTAATAGAAATTTTTCCTGATCCAAGGGTGTAATTTGGCTGTATTCTGACGGTCAGAATGCTTAATACTGATGCGTCAAATTTGTGTGCCAGATTTGAATTTGAAATTCCAACTATGTCCCTATTCACACTCTCTTCGGTCCGGACTCAATGAAATAGCCTGTGATCGTCAGTTGGACTTGATATTCGAAACGATTGCCAAGCCCAGCTAAGTGGTCATAACGGTCTAAGATGGTAGGCATCTGACTTACGACGCGCGGTCTAGATCCAATACAAAGATTCAAAGTGGTCCAGAGAACAAACCTGCTTAGAGTTTGGTCCGAGGTTTTAGAGCATTATAGCACCATTGGTTCCACTCGCTTTGGGCCTTGTAGAACGTATTTAAAGTAATCAGGGACTGTTTCCCAGCCACTCCAACGTTGCGCTAGCTAACTTATGCTTAGTTTCTAAAGAAATTTATCCTAAGTGGTTTCTTTGGCTATAGAATTGGGTTCTGAACGATTTTTCAGGTGTTTTAATTGACCCACTGCCTAAGGACGTCAAATCCCAGGTTAGCCAAAATCCGGGGTGTTACAATCTACCCCCCTTAAAACACAATGTCGTCCCCGACATTGGCGAAGGGCAAGGAGTACTTTCTCTAAGGAAGGTTCAAATCCTATTTAATAACCTAATCGTACATATAACCTAAATCAAATGTTTCGATCCTGGGCCAGTGGGGAAGAGCCTAACCACGCTTCCGCTGCGTCACTTTGATCGAACGGGAGCGTTGACTAACCTAACCGGATTGGACTCCATACGTTCTACCCCCCTTAAAACTTGGTTTTACTTAAATTCAAGAATCTATGCATCGCTCCGTATATCGGAACGAGGTGCAACTTAGGGGCTATCCTTAACCTAAAATGGAAACAGCCTTTCTCTATATGGTCTTCCTTGCTAATGATGCGTTCTATGGCATTGGTACCTATGATCATAGAGATGAGCCTAATCTCTATTATGATTGAATTCAGGGGCAGGTATGAGTTGGTGGCAAGATGTCTAATTCTCTACTGGCTTTAAGTCCTCGCCATTTCCCAAAGACAATGTGATCCTATTTAGTTGTAGATGGTTGGGCCATCACAGAAGAAAGGTTGTATAGTGGGTCTAAGCCGGATACGTTGAACCTTCTGTCTAATCAGGACAGAAAATGCGTTGTATCAGTTCTTAATCCGAGTCGACGCCGATCCTCTGCTTGATCAGGGCATTGGATTTATTGGTAACCACTAGGATTAAGAAGTCGATTCAAACCGCGAATACATCGCTTACATGTAGTTCCTTTATTCCACATTCCCGAATGCAATAAGTCCTTGGGGAAGGCAATTCTAAGGGGTGTGCTAGTACATTCTAAGTTCAATCTGAGGGAGTTATAAATGTTCCCTTAGAGTGTATGGTTCCTTCCTATGGGCAACAACAGAAGTCTATAAGCCATAAAGGAATCTACCGAAGGAAGGGAGTCCCATTCCAACCAAATCTAACCTACTATCCCTTAACATATATAGGCCTTACACTGCCTAAGACAACTAGTAGCCTAGTCTGTAACTCTGTAGCTATAATCCCAAGCCTAAGATTATACAGTAAATGGCTTTCTATTCCATTTCTACTACAGGGAATTCTTCTATCGCTTAGGGT
Source organism: Magnolia kwangsiensis (assembly GCA_037074715.1). Taxonomy (NCBI): domain Eukaryota; kingdom Viridiplantae; phylum Streptophyta; class Magnoliopsida; order Magnoliales; family Magnoliaceae; genus Magnolia; species Magnolia kwangsiensis. Next base: position 61,069,350 of record CM073579.1, read on the forward strand.
CAAGATTTGTCTAACTGGAATTGGATTTCTTATGTCGTCAGACCCTTCAAATCTAGGAGTGCTAACACTAGAACCAAAACACCTAGAGCCTATGTGGCCGGTAGCGCTTAGTGGTATTAAATGGAACTGCATTCCTAGTCCCATGGCAGGATTGGATGTGGTATGCTTGGTAGGAGGGTGGGTGGGGATAAAAATTAATTTGTAGGCTGGATCTCAGGGAGTTATAATACTCCCAATCTAGGAACAATATTTTATAGCGAAATGAAACAACATGCATTCCATTCGACAAATTTTGGCTATATTAAGCCCAAACCACAACACAAACACATTTTTCTACCTAACAACAAAACAACACAGAAATTTCAAACAGTAGTCAAACAAGCTAAAGGGCAACGACATAGATGCCTGATTCTACCAAAGGACTTCTACCAGGGTCCCGACTGACCTTCTTGAATACTATCAAGTTCAATACTGTCAGTTGCCCATTAGAGCTCTATCGGCCATGTGTTTTCAATACTTCTCAAACGGAGAAAGTTGAGAAATGGGATTTGAGGTTAGCATGATTCTGAGACCCAAAAAGGGGGTAAAGGCTCAAATAAAAGGGACATGAGAGAGAGAACGATGGAAAGGGAGGAAAAAGGCTGAAACAGTCTTAACAATAGCCATGGAAAATGGAGGAAATGCGAAGAAATGGTCACCCAAAGGGACAGAATGAAATCTAGGCGTTGTAGAGGGATGCTTCAAGCTTCCCTAGGATGTATTTTCAGAAAGAAATGAAAATGAAAAAGGGGAATGGAGCACCTCACGATTTCAGCTCGATTTTGGGGTTTTAGGAGCTCCAACGGATGAAATCTTCAAGAGGGAGGGCTGCCAACTTCAAAGGAATGACGGAGGGTGGTCGTTTTTGGCAGGGAATGGATCTAGGGTGGTTTGGAATCATGAATTTTTGGGATAGGGCAGCTGAAAACGAAAATGGGGCTAGGGGAGGGGCTGTTTGTGAAGGAAGTACCCATATTTGGGGTTTTCTTGGGGTGGGAGGTGCATAGGGGTGATGTGGACCCTGTTTAAGGGGGTGCGCCCGAAGGACGGCCCCATCGGAGCCCGCCGGCCGGCGATGGCATCGCCGGTGAAGTTGCAAACTGGCCTCTGAGGCCATATGGGATGGATTCCTCTTGCCCTAGGGATTCCAAAAAGGTATGGTGCACACTCTAGTTCATTGTAGATTGCCCTAGGGAGGCCAATACATTTTTAACATCCATTCGAGGATTTTTGGGTCCAATCTTCAATCCCGAATACAAAACCCTATCATGCAGCATATGATTTTGGGGTAGAAGGATCTAGTACATCCATTTAAACCATTAGTTGCTAAAGAAAGTGAAGTTAGAATGGCCTTATGGCCACTTTTCATGAAATTTTACTATTCACTGTAAAATTTTGTGAAAGTACTAATTTGTGTTATTTCCATATTAGTTTTGATGTCTAATACGAAATGGATAAGAAATAATTGAAGATTGGGGTGGTGAGAGGAAGAATTTCGAAGATTTTCGGTGAAACGGGGTTTTTAAGCCCTGGCGATTGAATACAGGAGTCGTGGTTGTCCCACGGCCCAAGGATTCACATTAACGGTTTAGAATTGTTCAAAGAATAGCTCAACCCACTTACCTACAACCTAGGAGCTATTCGGGTTGCTCTACGCGACCCTAGATGCGATACGGACTCGATCACGCGATTGAAATGAATAGGCTCCGCCTATTGACGAACCTGGGATCCTAAAAGTGTTTCTAGACCCTTCTCGCACCCACCTAAGTTAAAGGAAGCGACAGCGTACGTCGCGTGACCATAACCCAGGCCCGGTTTAATCCAAATCATGCTCTGATACCATCTGTAACATCCCGAAAATCGGGGGGTCGAGCAAAAACCCAACTCCCGAGTTCCAAAATGTTATTTATGCAACATAGATATGTATGATTGAATGTTGTCTGTGATAATGTATTAAACATGAGTGAGATTAAGCCAGAACAGCATATCATACTCCAGAGATAGTTAAATTTGCAAGCGGAAGACTGTAATAGTATGTATAACATATATAAACCATTGTATGTCTCCAGAGTGTGAACATGTTACCAGGTTATACACATACATGTATACTCCAAAAGTAGATGAAACGAATATACATGAGTGCGCTAAAAATATAAAATGACAAATGTCAAAGTATCTAATCAACCTCCCTGTAATCCCGTCGATCAGAACACGCATAAAGGAGGGATCCTCCTCATCATCATCAAGTCCAGCTCCGCCTCATAGGCCGCGCCATCATCTGCAATCACAAAAAGGTCTGGTGGGTGTCCGGAACACCGTCCCGTAACGTGGGAGTGAGTAGCTAACTCAGTGGAATAATAGAGCAAAGATTAACATGTTATCAAATCAATCATGCGATAATAGTAACGCAGTAAATCAAACAATCCTAATACTGTTGTTAATGCAATTATGATATGACGTGATGTATGCCCTCACCGACGATCACCCTCATGCGGCAACATCTTACGACCGCGGCATGCCACCCTCCCTAGAGTGCTCCACATCTTCCAGGCACATGCAATGCTATGGTGATATGAATTCCAAGTTGTTATTAGTCCATTCAAACAGCAGGATTGGGAAACTAAGGTACTTCCCTTATATCAATCCCAACACAGATCCGGTCTAGGGTCGTCACTCCTAGTAATCTCATACGATGTATATTTCGTAGGTCACTGCAAGGGCTGCCAGGGCTGTTGCTCGCACTCGTTGCACCGCTCCCCCATCACCTTATCAATACAGGCCTACTGTACTCTACTGCTACGGAAGGGTCGTCGCCTCCCGTAGACTCAGAATACGCTCGCGGTCACTACAAAGGGCTGCCAGGGCTGTTGCTCGCACTCGTTGCACCGCTCCCCCATCACCTTATCAGTGTAGGCAGACAGCAAGAATATAGTGTCCCATACCACCATAATCTGCTCACGAGTCATAGGTGCTCACTGGTCACTACGGGGAGGTTTGTGGCCCCAGTGTAGGCCGACAGCTCGACCACGGTGTCCCATACCACCATGCCCGGCTCATGAGTCTTTATGGATCAAGGTACCATGGTTAACAGGGTTTACAATGGTAAGTTCAGTACCCTAGGTTCAAGCAGTTATGACTCATACAAGGTGAACATACAACGGCCAGTCGGGTTACTTGACGGGCTCGACTGGCGCGATCGCATCTCAAGTCGAACGACATGAAGTGCGTAAAACACTTCGCGTGGCCTAACCACTGCCGCCAACTCTAAACACGAATCACGTTCATCGACGCGTCGTTCGTGGCTATGACCAGTCAGCCACGAATTCGCTCGGTTACCGACTGCCTGGACTAAGTCTAGTCCCACACATCCATGAAATCACATTAACAATATATGTAAAGGTTTTTGGAATTGAAATGCAATCATGTGAGCATGTTAACACATGTTATAACATTCAACTTAAGCAAATCTTCAAACACATACATTCCATGCATGTAATGGAATCATGCATGTGGTCAACATGTAGGAAATCATTTAGGTCAGCATATTAATCAAGAAATCATTCTCAAACCACTACATAACATCATTTAATTCAATACATACTAATACAAGCATTTATACAAACACATACACTACACACTTAAGTCTACATATAGCATGTCGACCCAAAGTGCGCAACTAGGCGAATCTCTTCGCCAAACTAATTATACACGCATTTCTAACTTCCTAATGCGACAACAAACCATGTCAATCACATCAGCAAAATATGAATGTAAACTGTACTTCCTACAAATGACTAAAATGCCCTAAATCTCATATTCTTCGTTAATTTACGAAACAGGAAACGGAGAGCATTTTGTACATGTCAAACGGCGTTGCCGTCAAGAATCTACTATTAAACGACATTGAAAGCTTTGGAAACAGTCAATCAAAGCGTCTAATATCCGCACCTTTTTCCTTTTAGGGATGAGAATTCGAATGGATCGTATACGCTTCGTCTACGGCGAATAAGGAACCTAATACACGAGATCCATAAGCTACATCGCTATGGAAACAAAGGAAACTCAAATCAGTAACTATTTAGGGTACTTTCTTACCTAGAAAAGCGGAGAAATCACCGGCAACGTGATTGAGTTGCGTTGCTTAGGCACTTGCAACAGGTAGCACAAGCGGCAAGGAATTCTCCTCCAATCTCTCTCACAAACTCTCACCTTTTCTCTCTCCCAATCTAGGGATTTTTGCAAATTCGGATGGGAGAGAGGAGTGAGGGTTTCAACCCCTTTTATAAGCCTAAACATGCCCAAAATAGGCTCCAAGTCAAGGTATACTTAAAGTATATCCAAATCGGGGCTGTTTCGGTCCAAAAGAGCATTTCTGGAGGTCCCCTGGCCAAATGCGGTCGGACTTAAGCTCGTGCATACTGGATCTAGCACGCATCCAGATTTCAGGCCGGTAGGGTTCCCAGATCGCACGTGGCGGCCCAGTTTCAGTTTAACGGTCACCGCACCAAGATCAGGCCTATAAGTCTCGTGATATGTAATAGAAATTTTTCCTGATCCAAGGGTGTAATTTGGCTGTATTCTGACGGTCAGAATGCTTAATACTGATGCGTCAAATTTGTGTGCCAGATTTGAATTTGAAATTCCAACTATGTCCCTATTCACACTCTCTTCGGTCCGGACTCAATGAAATAGCCTGTGATCGTCAGTTGGACTTGATATTCGAAACGATTGCCAAGCCCAGCTAAGTGGTCATAACGGTCTAAGATGGTAGGCATCTGACTTACGACGCGCGGTCTAGATCCAATACAAAGATTCAAAGTGGTCCAGAGAACAAACCTGCTTAGAGTTTGGTCCGAGGTTTTAGAGCATTATAGCACCATTGGTTCCACTCGCTTTGGGCCTTGTAGAACGTATTTAAAGTAATCAGGGACTGTTTCCCAGCCACTCCAACGTTGCGCTAGCTAACTTATGCTTAGTTTCTAAAGAAATTTATCCTAAGTGGTTTCTTTGGCTATAGAATTGGGTTCTGAACGATTTTTCAGGTGTTTTAATTGACCCACTGCCTAAGGACGTCAAATCCCAGGTTAGCCAAAATCCGGGGTGTTACAATCTACCCCCCTTAAAACACAATGTCGTCCCCGACATTGGCGAAGGGCAAGGAGTACTTTCTCTAAGGAAGGTTCAAATCCTATTTAATAACCTAATCGTACATATAACCTAAATCAAATGTTTCGATCCTGGGCCAGTGGGGAAGAGCCTAACCACGCTTCCGCTGCGTCACTTTGATCGAACGGGAGCGTTGACTAACCTAACCGGATTGGACTCCATACGTTCTACCCCCCTTAAAACTTGGTTTTACTTAAATTCAAGAATCTATGCATCGCTCCGTATATCGGAACGAGGTGCAACTTAGGGGCTATCCTTAACCTAAAATGGAAACAGCCTTTCTCTATATGGTCTTCCTTGCTAATGATGCGTTCTATGGCATTGGTACCTATGATCATAGAGATGAGCCTAATCTCTATTATGATTGAATTCAGGGGCAGGTATGAGTTGGTGGCAAGATGTCTAATTCTCTACTGGCTTTAAGTCCTCGCCATTTCCCAAAGACAATGTGATCCTATTTAGTTGTAGATGGTTGGGCCATCACAGAAGAAAGGTTGTATAGTGGGTCTAAGCCGGATACGTTGAACCTTCTGTCTAATCAGGACAGAAAATGCGTTGTATCAGTTCTTAATCCGAGTCGACGCCGATCCTCTGCTTGATCAGGGCATTGGATTTATTGGTAACCACTAGGATTAAGAAGTCGATTCAAACCGCGAATACATCGCTTACATGTAGTTCCTTTATTCCACATTCCCGAATGCAATAAGTCCTTGGGGAAGGCAATTCTAAGGGGTGTGCTAGTACATTCTAAGTTCAATCTGAGGGAGTTATAAATGTTCCCTTAGAGTGTATGGTTCCTTCCTATGGGCAACAACAGAAGTCTATAAGCCATAAAGGAATCTACCGAAGGAAGGGAGTCCCATTCCAACCAAATCTAACCTACTATCCCTTAACATATATAGGCCTTACACTGCCTAAGACAACTAGTAGCCTAGTCTGTAACTCTGTAGCTATAATCCCAAGCCTAAGATTATACAGTAAATGGCTTTCTATTCCATTTCTACTACAGGGAATTCTTCTATCGCTTAGGGTCAAGATTTGTCTAACTGGAATTGGATTTCTTATGTCGTCAGACCCTTCAAATCTAGGAGTGCTAACACTAGAACCAAAACACCTAGAGCCTATGTGGCCGGTAGCGCTTAGTGGTATTAAATGGAACTGCATTCCTAGTCCCATGGCAGGATTGGATGTGGTATGCTTGGTAGGAGGGTGGGTGGGGATAAAAATTAATTTGTAGGCTGGATCTCAGGGAGTTATAATACTCCCAATCTAGGAACAATATTTTATAGCGAAATGAAACAACATGCATTCCATTCGACAAATTTTGGCTATATTAAGCCCAAACCACAACACAAACACATTTTTCTACCTAACAACAAAACAACACAGAAATTTCAAACAGTAGTCAAACAAGCTAAAGGGCAACGACATAGATGCCTGATTCTACCAAAGGACTTCTACCAGGGTCCCGACTGACCTTCTTGAATACTATCAAGTTCAATACTGTCAGTTGCCCATTAGAGCTCTATCGGCCATGTGTTTTCAATACTTCTCAAACGGAGAAAGTTGAGAAATGGGATTTGAGGTTAGCATGATTCTGAGACCCAAAAAGGGGGTAAAGGCTCAAATAAAAGGGACATGAGAGAGAGAACGATGGAAAGGGAGGAAAAAGGCTGAAACAGCCTTAACAATAGCCATGGAAAATGGAGGAAATGCGAAGAAATGGTCACCCAAAGGGACAGAATGAAATCTAGGCGTTGTAGAGGGATGCTTCAAGCTTCCCTAGGATGTATTTTCAGAAAGAAATGAAAATGAAAAAGGGGAATGGAGCACCTCACGATTTCAGCTCGATTTTGGGGTTTTAGGAGCTCCAACGGATGAAATCTTCAAGAGGGAGGGCTGCCAACTTCAAAGGAATGACGGAGGGTGGTCGTTTTTGGCAGGGAATGGATCTAGGGTGGTTTGGAATCATGAATTTTTGGGATAGGGCAGCTGAAAACGAAAATGGGGCTAGGGGAGGGGCTGTTTGTGAAGGAAGTACCCATATTTGGGGTTTTCTTGGGGTGGGAGGTGCATAGGGGTGATGTGGACCCTGTTTAAGGGGGTGCGCCCGAAGGACGGCCCCATCGGAGCCCGCCGGCCGGCGATGGCATCGCCGGTGAAGTTGCAAACTGGCCTCTGAGGCCATATGGGATGGATTCCTCTTGCCCTAGGGATTCCAAAAAGGTATGGTGCACACTCTAGTTCATTGTAGATTGCCCTAGGGAGGCCAATACATTTTTAACATCCATTCGAGGATTTTTGGGTCCAATCTTCAATCCCGAATACAAAACCCTATCATGCAGCATATGATTTTGGGGTAGAAGGATCTAGTACATCCATTTAAACCATTAGTTGCTAAAGAAAGTGAAGTTAGAATGGCCTTATGGCCACTTTTCATGAAATTTTACTATTCACTGTAAAATTTTGTGAAATTACTAATTTGTGTTATTTCCATATTAGTTTTGATGCCTAATACGAAATGGATAAGAAATAATTGAAGATTGGGGTGGTGAGAGGAAGAATTTCGAAGATTTTCGGTGAAACGGGGTTTTTAAGCCCTGGCGATTGAATACAGGAGTCGTGGTTGTCCCACGGCCCAAGGATTCACATTAACGGTTTAGAATTGTTCAAAGAATAGCTCAACCCACTTACCTACAACCTAGGAGCTATTCGGGTTGCTCTACGCGACCCTAGATGCGATACGGACTCGATCACGCGATTGAAATGAATAGGCTCCGCCTATTGACGAACCTGGGATCCTAAAAGTGTTTCTAGACCCTTCTCGCACCCACCTAAGTTAAAGGAAGCGACAGCGTACGTCGCGTGACCATAACCCAGGCCCGGTTTAATCCAAATCATGCTCTGATACCATCTGTAACATCCCGAAAATCGGGGGGTCGAGCAAAAACCCAACTCCCGAGTTCCAAAATGTTATTTATGCAACATAGATATGTATGATTGAATGTTGTCTGTGATAATGTATTAAACATGAGTGAGATTAAGCCAGAACAGCATATCATACTCCAGAGATAGTTAAATTTGCAAGCGGAAGACTGTAATAGTATGTATAACATATATAAACCATTGTATGTCTCCAGAGTGTGAACATGTTACCAGGTTATACACATACATGTATACTCCAAAAGTAGATGAAACGAATATACATGAGTGCGCTAAAAATATAAAATGACAAATGTCAAAGTATCTAATCAACCTCCCTGTAATCCCGTCGATCAGAACACGCATAAAGGAGGGATCCTCCTCATCATCATCAAGTCCAGCTCCGCCTCATAGGCCGCGCCATCATCTGCAATCACAAAAAGGTCTGGTGGGTGTCCGGAACACCGTCCCGTAACGTGGGAGTGAGTAGCTAACTCAGTGGAATAATAGAGCAAAGATTAACATGTTATCAAATCAATCATGCGATAATAGTAACGCAGTAAATCAAACAATCCTAATACTGTTGTTAATGCAATTATGATATGACGTGATGTATGCCCTCACCGACGATCACCCTCATGCGGCAACATCTTACGACCGCGGCATGCCACACTCCCTAGAGTGCTCCACATCTTCCAGGCACATGCAATGCTATGGTGATATGAATTCCAAGTTGTTATTAGTCCATTCAAACAGCAGGATTGGGAAACTAAGGTACTTCCCTTATATCAATCCCAACACAGATCCGGTCTAGGGTCGTCACTCCTAGTAATCTCATACGATGTATATTTCGTAGGTCACTGCAAGGGCTGCCAGGGCTGTTGCTCGCACTCGTTGCACCGCTCCCCCATCACCTTATCAATACAGGCCTACTGTACTCTACTGCTACGGAAGGGTCGTCGCCTCCCGTAGACTCAGAATACGCTCGCGGTCACTACAAAGGGCTGCCAGGGCTGTTGCTCGCACTCGTTGCACCGCTCCCCCATCACCTTATCAGTGTAGGCAGACAGCAAGAATATAGTGTCCCATACCACCATAATCTGCTCACGAGTCATAGGTGCTCACTGGTCACTACGGGGAGGTTTGTGGCCCCAGTGTAGGCCGACAGCTCGACCACGGTGTCCCATACCACCATGCCCGGCTCATGAGTCTTTATGGATCAAGGTACCATGGTTAACAGGGTTTACAATGGTAAGTTCAGTACCCTAGGTTCAAGCAGTTATGACTCATACAAGGTGAACATACAACGGCCAGTCGGGTTACTTGACGGGCTCGACTGGCGCGATCGCATCTCAAGTCGAACGACATGAAGTGCGTAAAACACTTCGCGTGGCCTAACCACTGCCGCCAACTCTAAACACGAATCACGTTCATCGACGCGTCGTTCGTGGCTATGACCAGTCAGCCACGAATTCGCTCGGTTACCGACTGCCTGGACTAAGTCTAGTCCCACACATCCATGAAATCACATTAACAATATATGTAAAGGTTTTTGGAATTGAAATGCAATCATGTGAGCATGTTAACACATGTTATAACATTCAACTTAAGCAAATCTTCAAACACATACATTCCATGCATGTAATGGAATCATGCATGTGGTCAACATGTAGGAAATCATTTAGGTCAGCATATTAATCAAGAAATCATTCTCAAACCACTACATAACATCATTTAATTCAATACATACTAATACAAGCATTTATACAAACACATACACTACACACTTAAGTCTACATATAGCATGTCGACCCAAAGTGCGCAACTAGGCGAATCTCTTCGCCAAACTAATTATACACGCATTTCTAACTTCCTAATGCGACAACAAACCATGTCAATCACATCAGCAAAATATGAATGTAAACTGTACTTCCTACAAATGACTAAAATGCCCTAAATCTCATATTCTTCGTTAATTTACGAAACAGGAAACGGAGAGCATTTTGTACATGTCAAACGGCGTTGCCGTCAAGAATCTACTATTAAACGACATTGAAAGCTTTGGAAACAGTCAATCAAAGCGTCTAATATCCGCACCTTTTTCCTTTTAGGGATGAGAATTCGAATGGATCGTATACGCTTCGTCTACGGCGAATAAGGAACCTAATACACGAGATCCATAAGCTACATCGCTATGGAAACAAAGGAAACTCAAATCAGTAACTATTTAGGGTACTTTCTTACCTAGAAAAGCGGAGAAATCACCGGCAACGTGATTGAGTTGCGTTGCTTAGGCACTTGCAACAGGTAGCACAAGCGGCAAGGAATTCTCCTCCAATCTCTCTCACAAACTCTCACCTTTTCTCTCTCCCAATCTAGGGATTTTTGCAAATTCGGATGGGAGAGAGGAGTGAGGGTTTCAACCCCTTTTATAAGCCTAAACATGCCCAAAATAGGCTCCAAGTCAAGGTATACTTAAAGTATATCCAAATCGGGGCTGTTTCGGTCCAAAAGAGCATTTCTGGAGGTCCCCTGGCCAAATGCGGTCGGACTTAAGCTCGTGCATACTGGATCTAGCACGCATCCAGATTTCAGGCCGGTAGGGTTCCCAGATCGCACGTGGCGGCCCAGTTTCAGTTTAACGGTCACCGCACCAAGATCAGGCCTATAAGTCTCGTGATATGTAATAGAAATTTTTCCTGATCCAAGGGTGTAATTTGGCTGTATTCTGACGGTCAGAATGCTTAATACTGATGCGTCAAATTTGTGTGCCAGATTTGAATTTGAAATTCCAACTATGTCCCTATTCACACTCTCTTCGGTCCGGACTCAATGAAATAGCCTGTGATCGTCAGTTGGACTTGATATTCGAAACGATTGCCAAGCCCAGCTAAGTGGTCATAACGGTCTAAGATGGTAGGCATCTGACTTACGACGCGCGGTCTAGATCCAATACAAAGATTCAAAGTGGTCCAGAGAACAAACCTGCTTAGAGTTTGGTCCGAGGTTTTAGAGCATTATAGCACCATTGGTTCCACTCGCTTTGGGCCTTGAAGAACGTATTTAAAGTAATCAGGGACTGTTTCCCAGCCACTCCAACGTTGCGCTAGCTAACTTATGCTTAGTTTCTAAAGAAATTTATCCTAAGTGGTTTCTTTGGCTATAGAATTGGGTTCTGAACGATTTTTCAGGTGTTTTAATTGACCCACTGCCTAAGGACGTCAAATCCCAGGTTAGCCAAAATCCGGGGTGTTACAATCTACCCCCCTTAAAACACAATGTCGTCCCCGACATTGGCGAAGGGCAAGGAGTACTTTCTCTAAGGAAGGTTCAAATCCTATTTAATAACCTAATCGTACATATAACCTAAATCAAATGTTTCGATCCTGGGCCAGTGGGGAAGAGCCTAACCACGCTTCCGCTGCGTCACTTTGATCGAACGGGAGCGTTGACTAACCTAACCGGATTGGACTCCATACGTTCTACCCCCCTTAAAACTTGGTTTTACTTAAATTCAAGAATCTATGCATCGCTCCGTATATCGGAACGAGGTGCAACTTAGGGGCTATCCTTAACCTAAAATGGAAACAGCCTTTCTCTATATGGTCTTCCTTGCTAATGATGCGTTCTATGGCATTGGTACCTATGATCATAGAGATGAGCCTAATCTCTATTATGATTGAATTCAGGGGCAGGTATGAGTTGGTGGCAAGATGTCTAATTCTCTACTGGCTTTAAGTCCTCGCCATTTCCCAAAGACAATGTGATCCTATTTAGTTGTAGATGGTTGGGCCATCACAGAAGAAAGGTTGTATAGTGGGTCTAAGCCGGATACGTTGAACCTTCTGTCTAATCAGGACAGAAAATGCGTTGTATCAGTTCTTAATCCGAGTCGACGCCGATCCTCTGCTTGATCAGGGCATTGGATTTATTGGTAACCACTAGGATTAAGAAGTCGATTCAAACCGCGAATACATCGCTTACATGTAGTTCCTTTATTCCGCATTCCCGAATGCAATAAGTCCTTGGGGAAGGCAATTCTAAGGGGTGTGCTAGTACATTCTAAGTTCAATCTGAGGGAGTTATAAATGTTCCCTTAGAGTGTATGGTTCCTTCCTATGGGCAACAACAGAAGTCTATAAGCCATAAAGGAATCTACCGAAGGAAGGGAGTCCCATTCCAACCAAATCTAACCTACTATCCCTTAACATATATAGGCCTTACACTGCCTAAGACAACTAGTAGCCTAGTCTGTAACTCTGTAGCTATAATCCCAAGCCTAAGATTATACAGTAAATGGCTTTCTATTCCATTTCTACTACAGGGAATTCTTCTATCGCTTAGGGTCAAGATTTGTCTAACTGGAATTGGATTTCTTATGTCGTCAGACCCTTCAAATCTAGGAGTGCTAACACTAGAACCAAAACACCTAGAGCCTATGTGGCCGGTAGCGCTTAGTGGTATTAAATGGAACTGCATTCCTAGTCCCATGGCAGGATTGGATGTGGTATGCTTGGTAGGAGGGTGGGTGGGGATAAAAATTAATTTGTAGGCTGGATCTCAGGGAGTTATAATACTCCCAATCTAGGAACAATATTTTATAGCGAAATGAAACAACATGCATTCCATTCGACAAATTTTGGCTATATTAAGCCCAAACCACAACACAAACACATTTTTCTACCTAACAACAAAACAACACAGAAATTTCAAACAGTAGTCAAACAAGCTAAAGGGCAACGACATAGATGCCTGATTCTACCAAAGGACTTCTACCAGGGTCCCGACTGACCTTCTTGAATACTATCAAGTTCAATACTGTCAGTTGCCCATTAGAGCTCTATCGGCCATGTGTTTTCAATACTTCTCAAACGGAGAAAGTTGAGAAATGGGATTTGAGGTTAGCATGATTCTGAGACCCAAAAAGGGGGTAAAGGCTCAAATAAAAGGGACATGAGAGAGAGAACGATGGAAAGGGAGGAAAAAGGCTGAAACAGCCTTAACAATAGCCATGGAAAATGGAGGAAATGCGAAGAAATGGTCACCCAAAGGGACAGAATGAAATCTAGGCGTTGTAGAGGGATGCTTCAAGCTTCCCTAGGATGTATTTTCAGAAAGAAATGAAAATGAAAAAGGGGAATGGAGCACCTCACGATTTCAGCTCGATTTTGGGGTTTTAGGAGCTCCAACGGATGAAATCTTCAAGAGGGAGGGCTGCCAACTTCAAAGGAATGACGGAGGGTGGTCGTTTTTGGCAGGGAATGGATCTAGGGTGGTTTGGAATCATGAATTTTTGGGATAGGGCAGCTGAAAACGAAAATGGGGCTAGGGGAGGGGCTGTTTGTGAAGGAAGTACCCATATTTGGGGTTTTCTTGGGGTGGGAGGTGCATAGGGGTGATGTGGACCCTGTTTAAGGGGGTGCGCCCGAAGGACGGCCCCATCGGAGCCCGCCGGCCGGCGATGGCATCGCCGGTGAAGTTGCAAACTGGCCTCTGAGGCCATATGGGATGGATTCCTCTTGCCCTAGGGATTCCAAAAAGGTATGGTGCACACTCTAGTTCATTGTAGATTGCCCTAGGGAGGCCAATACATTTTTAACATCCATTCGAGGATTTTTGGGTCCAATCTTCAATCCCGAATACAAAACCCTATCATGCAGCATATGATTTTGGGGTAGAATGATCTAGTACATCCATTTAAACCATTAGTTGCTAAAGAAAGTGAAGTTAGAATGGCCTTATGGCCACTTTTCATGAAATTTTACTATTCACTGTAAAATTTTGTGAAAGTACTAATTTGTGTTATTTCCATATTAGTTTTGATGTCTAATACGAAATGGATAAGAAATAATTGAAGATTGGGGTGGTGAGAGGAAGAATTTCGAAGATTTTCGGTGAAACGGGGTTTTTAAGCCCTGGCGATTGAATACAGGAGTCGTGGTTGTCCCACGGCCCAAGGATTCACATTAACGGTTTAGAATTGTTCAAAGAATAGCTCAACCCACTTACCTACAACCTAGGAGCTATTCGGGTTGCTCTACGCGACCCTAGATGCGATACGGACTCGATCACGCGATTGAAATGAATAGGCTCCGCCTATTGACGAACCTGGGATCCTAAAAGTGTTTCTAGACCCTTCTCGCACCCACCTAAGTTAAAGGAAGCGACAGCGTACGTCGCGTGACCATAACCCAGGCCCGGTTTAATCCAAATCATGCTCTGATACCATCTGTAACATCCCGAAAATCGGGGGGTCGAGCAAAAACCCAACTCCCGAGTTCCAAAATGTTATTTATGCAACATAGATATGTATGATTGAATGTTGTCTGTGATAATGTATTAAACATGAGTGAGATTAAGCCAGAACAGCATATCATACTCCAGAGATAGTTAAATTTGCAAGCGGAAGACTGTAATAGTATGTATAACATATATAAACCATTGTATGTCTCCAGAGTGTGAACATGTTACCAGGTTATACACATACATGTATACTCCAAAAGTAGATGAAACGAATATACATGAGTGCGCTAAAAATATAAAATGACAAATGTCAAAGTATCTAATCAACCTCCCTGTAATCCCGTCGATCAGAACACGCATAAAGGAGGGATCCTCCTCATCATCATCAAGTCCAGCTCCGCCTCATAGGCCGCGCCATCATCTGCAATCACAAAAAGGTCTGGTGGGTGTCCGGAACACCGTCCCGTAACGTGGGAGTGAGTAGCTAACTCAGTGGAATAATAGAGCAAAGATTAACATGTTATCAAATCAATCATGCGATAATAGTAACGCAGTAAATCAAACAATCCTAATACTGTTGTTAATGCAATTATGATATGACGTGATGTATGCCCTCACCGACGATCACCCTCATGCGGCAACATCTTACGACCGCGGCATGCCACACTCCCTAGAGTGCTCCACATCTTCCAGGCACATGCAATGCTATGGTGATATGAATTCCAAGTTGTTATTAGTCCATTCAAACAGCAGGATTGGGAAACTAAGGTACTTCCCTTATATCAATCCCAACACAGATCCGGTCTAGGGTCGTCACTCCTAGTAATCTCATACGATGTATATTTCGTAGGTCACTGCAAGGGCTGCCAGGGCTGTTGCTCGCACTCGTTGCACCGCTCCCCCATCACCTTATCAATACAGGCCTACTGTACTCTACTGCTACGGAAGGGTCGTCGCCTCCCGTAGACTCAGAATACGCTCGCGGTCACTACAAAGGGCTGCCAGGGCTGTTGCTCGCACTCGTTGCACCGCTCCCCCATCACCTTATCAGTGTAGGCAGACAGCAAGAATATAGTGTCCCATACCACCATAATCTGCTCACGAGTCATAGGTGCTCACTGGTCACTACGGGGAGGTTTGTGGCCCCAGTGTAGGCCGACAGCTCGACCACGGTGTCCCATACCACCATGCCCGGCTCATGAGTCTTTATGGATCAAGGTACCATGGTTAACAGGGTTTACAATGGTAAGTTCAGTACCCTAGGTTCAAGCAGTTATGACTCATACAAGGTGAACATACAACGGCCAGTCGGGTTACTTGACGGGCTCGACTGGCGCGATCGCATCTCAAGTCGAACGACATGAAGTGCGTAAAACACTTCGCGTGGCCTAACCACTGCCGCCAACTCTAAACACGAATCACGTTCATCGACGCGTCGTTCGTGGCTATGACCAGTCAGCCACGAATTCGCTCGGTTACCGACTGCCTGGACTAAGTCTAGTCCCACACATCCATGAAATCACATTAACAATATATGTAAAGGTTTTTGGAATTGAAATGCAATCATGTGAGCATGTTAACACATGTTATAACATTCAACTTAAGCAAATCTTCAAACACATACATTCCATGCATGTAATGGAATCATGCATGTGGTCAACATGTAGGAAATCATTTAGGTCAGCATATTAATCAAGAAATCATTCTCAAACCACTACATAACATCATTTAATTCAATACATACTAATACAAGCATTTATACAAACACATACACTACACACTTAAGTCTACATATAGCATGTCGACCCAAAGTGCGCAACTAGGCGAATCTCTTCGCCAAACTAATTATACACGCATTTCTAACTTCCTAATGCGACAACAAACCATGTCAATCACATCAGCAAAATATGAATGTAAACTGTACTTCCTACAAATGACTAAAATGCCCTAAATCTCATATTCTTCGTTAATTTACGAAACAGGAAACGGAGAGCATTTTGTACATGTCAAACGGCGTTGCCGTCAAGAATCTACTATTAAACGACATTGAAAGCTTTGGAAACAGTCAATCAAAGCGTCTAATATCCGCACCTTTTTCCTTTTAGGGATGAGAATTCGAATGGATCGTATACGCTTCGTCTACGGCGAATAAGGAACCTAATACACGAGATCCATAAGCTACATCGCTATGGAAACAAAGGAAACTCAAATCAGTAACTATTTAGGGTACTTTCTTACCTAGAAAAGCGGAGAAATCACCGGCAACGTGATTGAGTTGCGTTGCTTAGGCACTTGCAACAGGTAGCACAAGCGGCAAGGAATTCTCCTCCAATCTCTCTCACAAACTCTCACCTTTTCTCTCTCCCAATCTAGGGATTTTTGCAAATTCGGATGGGAGAGAGGAGTGAGGGTTTCAACCCCTTTTATAAGCCTAAACATGCCCAAAATAGGCTCCAAGTCAAGGTATACTTAAAGTATATCCAAATCGGGGCTGTTTCGGTCCAAAAGAGCATTTCTGGAGGTCCCCTGGCCAAATGCGGTCGGACTTAAGCTCGTGCATACTGGATCTAGCACGCATCCAGATTTCAGGCCGGTAGGGTTCCCAGATCGCACGTGGCGGCCCAGTTTCAGTTTAACGGTCACCGCACCAAGATCAGGCCTATAAGTCTCGTGATATGTAATAGAAATTTTTCCTGATCCAAGGGTGTAATTTGGCTGTATTCTGACGGTCAGAATGCTTAATACTGATGCGTCAAATTTGTGTGCCAGATTTGAATTTGAAATTCCAACTATGTCCCTATTCACACTCTCTTCGGTCCGGACTCAATGAAATAGCCTGTGATCGTCAGTTGGACTTGATATTCGAAACGATTGCCAAGCCCAGCTAAGTGGTCATAACGGTCTAAGATGGTAGGCATCTGACTTACGACGCGCGGTCTAGATCCAATACAAAGATTCAAAGTGGTCCAGAGAACAAACCTGCTTAGAGTTTGGTCCGAGGTTTTAGAGCATTATAGCACCATTGGTTCCACTCGCTTTGGGCCTTGTAGAACGTATTTAAAGTAATCAGGGACTGTTTCCCAGCCACTCCAACGTTGCGCTAGCTAACTTATGCTTAGTTTCTAAAGAAATTTATCCTAAGTGGTTTCTTTGGCTATAGAATTGGGTTCTGAACGATTTTTCAGGTGTTTTAATTGACCCACTGCCTAAGGACGTCAAATCCCAGGTTAGCCAAAATCCGGGGTGTTACACTAGTAGTCTGCCAATATATACCTGGCTCATTGATAGTGGACCCATTTGTAAGCTGGTCAAACTCAGCCTAGCTTACTACCCCCTCACTCGGGCAGATAAGGCCACACCCCCTTCCAACTAACCAGGACATAGTGGGAGACGTGGCGTATTAGTATTCGATACTCGTGCGCTCATGTATCTACTTAGTCTAGACGTTGAAGCATCTCCTGGTACCAAAAAGGTTCTAGAACTTTCAATCAACGACATCTTATGTGCCCACAGTGCTAGAGGCAATATTTTTGGTATCTAATCCGGCCATCCATAATGTACCTGTGGAGGCCATGACCCTGATGTCGCTAGGGCGTACAATCATCATGTCACATAAATGCAAGATGCATGAATCACACTGTCCAGTCATGCAACAATCTTGTGCCTACTACGCGCTCATGTGAGCAACTCCTATCAGTGAGTCCCATAAACAATTTGCCCAATGACATATGCTATGAACAACCACTCCTCATATCAAGCATACATATGATGCGTATGGGCATGAATCATAGAGTTATACTAAGCATGCTATATGGTGATGAACTATCTTCATAATGAAGATGGCCTAGACGGCCTACACACAATAAGTATGGGCCTAACAATAAGCCCTAGGGAGAGTTACAATGCAGACATTTAACCATCATTGCTCTTACAATGTGGACGTCAAACCATCATTGCTCCTAAGGCATGGCCCATCATAAACATCATTACATACATCATGGTGGAATCACACATCGTAATGGGCCTCGTATATATCACATTTGGCCCCACACAAAGGCCTCACATACGTCTCATTGGGCCTCACTCATGGTCCTTATATACATCACATTGGGCCTCAACCCATGGGCCATCAAATACATCACAATGGGCCTCATATTCATCAAGCAGGTCACATCACATGAGCCACACCAATGGGCCTCATATACATCAAGTGGGCCGCATAACATGGGCCTCAACAATTGGCCTCGTACATTCTCAAAAATGAATCGTATCGAAAGATCATCTGAACCATACCACAATTAGCAGTGGAGATAATGATTTTCACCGTTAAAAATTCATAGGCCCACCTTAACGTTTATTTTCCATCTAATCTGTTCATAAGGTCACAAAGGCCTGAATTGAGTGAAAAAATAAATTTCATATTGATCGAAAGCTTCTGTGATCCCAGCAGTTTCAATGGTAAAAGTTCAATGCCCCACTGATTTTTGCAGTGTGGTCCACCTCATAAATGGTTGGATATAACATACACATCACGATTTGGCCCACTATCCAACTATCTAGATGGTGTGGATTATAGCAAACACATCATAATGGTCCATCGTCTAGCCATTTAGGCGGTTGGAATAAAACACATACATCATGGTATGGTCTAAGGAACTTGCAGTGCTAATATATCAGCTACTGGTACTGGTGGGATGCGAATATGGACGGTCTGGAAGATAAAACATACGTCACAGGACCGACGAAGCTTGCAAATGTCAGTACAACAGCTATTTGCTGCAGCTGCTCGCCCACCGCCCATCAGACAGATGGTGTGGATTGCCAATAGATAGACGACATTGATGAAACACATACTCCATGGTCAAGTAGGTCCCACAGACCTGCTGACGTCATCAGCAACTGATGCTGCTGGTGTGGCCTACTGGACCACCGTCCAGGATGGACGGTGGAGATATAATACATACAGCATGGTGGCCCACACCACGTCCAGACCGTTGGACGATCCGGATGAAACGGGTGGACAGCGTGGATTGGAAACATATACAGCAGGTGGGTCCCACCCTTCCAAAATGTTGGATGGTGTGGATAAGACCCTTACATCACGACTGGCCTACAACAAGTGGGGCCCACCACATAGTATATTTAATATTATATATATAATTTTATTATTTATTATGTTATTATTTTTTTTTTAATTGCTAACCTGCTCCAGCGTCCAGGGCCTAGACGCTGGATGAACGGTGTAGGTGTAATATCCATGCATCATAGGTGGGTCCACACGTGTGGGACCCACTAGCTTTGCAACAAATCTAATATTTGCATTTTCTCTTCATCTGGGCCTGTCCAAATGGACGGGCAGCCGGCCTGTCCACTGGACAGGTAGCGAGGTGGGTTTCACCATCAGCGGTCGACGTAAATCGTTCATCAAGGTGGGTCATGGAATATGGGGGAGAGAGAGAGAGAGAGAGGGACGCGGGATGGAGGGACTACGGCACTATGGCCCTCCCTTCCATGCATTACAACATACATCAAGTGGGTCTCATTATATGTGGGCCCACCAATCAAAATCAACGGTGAAGATCCCATCTCCACCAAAATGCAAGGTCTATATGACCTTTTCATGCTAGGAAAATAAAAATCATGATGGGGTCCATGGAGAATGGCCCCATCATGGAATGATCATGTGAATCATGGTGGGCCATCGGCCACACTTAGGATCTAAAGCGAGATTTATACCATCAATCGGTAGGCCTCACATGGCCCATCATCAAAAATAAATTTTAAACCTATATGAACACCCACCGTTGGATCTTCTTGGTCTGATGGAATGCCAAAATCCTTGGCTCACTCTTTGATGGAGGTTGATGAGGATTAAAGGGCTAAG
This sequence comes from Magnolia kwangsiensis, assembly GCA_037074715.1. Classification (NCBI taxonomy): domain Eukaryota; kingdom Viridiplantae; phylum Streptophyta; class Magnoliopsida; order Magnoliales; family Magnoliaceae; genus Magnolia; species Magnolia kwangsiensis. The sequence goes on from CM073579.1 coordinate 61,089,604, forward strand.
TTGGGAGATTTTGGGGTAGGAAGTGGGCCACACTTGGCTCTTCTCTCCTTAGTCTTTTTCTATTAGTTACTAGGAAAAATGGTAGAGAATGAGTGAAAGATGCGAGCTGTAAGGAGAGAGGGATGGGTGTATAGGAGGGATGAGATGCGAGGTATGGTGGTGTAAGGAGAGATGATATGAGGGTTGACTTATGGGGGGTGAGGTGGCATGGGGTATGGGTTGCTTGTCTTTATTGGTAAGAAAGGGATGGGAGAGGCATGGACTATGTACTTGGCGTGTGATTGATTGATTGATGTAATGGGTTGTAGAGATTCTCTTAGAATTTGAAATATACGGTGTTTCTTCAGAAAATATGTGGGCCCATAACTCCTGGCCTAGGTATCCCATCAGTGCGCAAGACGCGGTATTGGAACTGCGGCAATGGTGCAGTCGTGATGGTATAAATTTTGAGTTAACCTGACTTACATCTACAGGATGCGACTTAGGGTCGCACAGAAATACCGATTACGGGTCTCGGGTTGCTAGAATTCGATAGGGAGGATCGTGGGAGTCTATGGAACAGTACGGACTAGGATACGGGCCTTACATAGGTCCTATTAGGTGTAAGGCATGTATCAGAGTCCGTACCATTCCGTAGACTTTCACGGACCTTCCTGTCGAATTTTAGTAACTCTTGAACTGTATCCGATATTTGCGCGTGATCCTAAGCTGAGTCCAGCATATCAGAGTCGAATACGACCGTGCCGTCGCCATGGTCAAACGCCACGACTTGTGCACCGATCCAATACCCAGGCTAGGAGATGTGGGTCTAGGTTCATTCCGAAGAAACGTCGTGCATTGCGAATTCCTAGAGAATCTCTATGACATGTCCCATCAATCAATCAATCAATCAAGTCATGTACACACCATACCACAATTACAAGCAACCCATCCCTTTTCCCTTTTCCAAAGTTAACTCTCTCTCTCTCCACCCATCCCTCTTTCACCCAAAATTCAACCAAGCCCATACCCTAACCATCATTTCCTTACAACAACCACTCCATTCATCCCTTTCATCCATCATCTCTCTCTCTCTCTCTCTCTCTCTCTCTCTCTCTCTCTCTCTCTCTCTCTCATTTCTATCTATACTCTCCAACCCTAAGAGCAACAAATTCCAACATCCAAGCTCTCTCTCCCAAATCTAAGTGTGGCCCACTTTCCCACTCTTTCATCTCCCATCTCAACCATTCATTCATCATCTACCTCCATTAAAATTGAAGATACGGAGCATTGGAGTCCAAGGGACTAAGGAAGAGTGCAATAGGTGGGTGATCCACCGTTGATTTTAATTTTAGGGCCCACTTGTTATAGGACCCACATTAATGTATGCAATGTAGAGAGGGGCCCATAGTGGCGGGGTCCCTCTATCTCTCTGTTTCTCTCTCTTTCTCTCTCTCTCTCTTACTCTCTCTTATATGGATGGTGTGTGTGTGTGGCCCACCATGAAGTATGTATTTTATCCATGTCTTCACCGAGTGGCCCACATGACAGTCCATTTAGACGGGCACAAATGAAGTAAAAATGCAAGTAGCAACCGATCCAAGGCTTTGGTGGGCCACCACGTGGGCCCCATTCGTTGCTTGTGTACAACCATCCATTTGAGGGGGCCCTGCCATGATGGATGTGCATTACATCCAGACCGTCCATTCGAGGGGGCCCTACCATGATGCATGTGTTTCATCCAGCAACCATCCGTCCAACGTCTCTGGACACTGGGCATTGATACCTTCACTCTCCCACACACACGCGTGTATATATTTTAATGAATATAATATATATACACTATATAATATAATATACCATGTATCATATTAATTCAATGGTGGGCCACTCCTACATGGGACCCACCTTTTTACATGTTATCTGCACCATCCAGATTCATCTAGATGGTGGGAATGGGCAACCTTCTGCCACCATGCTTATATATATATATATATATATATATATATATAATATGTAATATTATATTATATAATATATTATATATTTATAATATTAAATGGGTGGGCCACTGCTCCGTGGGACCCACCCACTCTCAGCTACAGAACGTGGGAGTAAACCCACTCTGTCCATCTATCTGGTGGGACCCACCGTCGCTGGATGGCCAGAGGTCTCCCAAGGAGTGAGGTCCACACATGTGGACCATACGTGATGTACGGGTTTTATCCACACCGTCCATAAGTTGGGACAGTGGGCTCCTTTGATGCAGCAAACTGTTGAGGGTCAAATATTGCATATCAGACTCCAGTTATTACCTGAGTTTACGAATACGATACTGTTTAATGGCTTATTTTAATCGTGTTTGTACTACAAGGTGAATTTATAGGCTTGGACTGAAACTGGGTACTAAAAGTATGGATTTAACACTCAAAATGCACCAAGGCAAGGTACAGACCCCAGGGGACCAAGATCAATGGATTTACACGCTAGAGATCCGCAAAAATCGAGAAACTGAAGTTCAAGTGGCCCGAAATCGTCCAGAATGCAAGATCACAGGGTTCCCATCATCCGTTCAGCTCGAAAGTTTATATCTGGCCTGAGAACAATAAATTAACCGTACACGTCAAATTTCACCCCTCGAATCCTTGTGGAAGTGGCCCAATGGATAGATTAGCCCACAATACTTTGATTTGCGGCCCACCTGATATTTGGATACACTTCAATTTTGGTTTCAACCTCTTAAATAAGGTGGAAAAATGAATGGTCGGAGCGGATTTCTTATATACATTAAGGTGGGACCCACCTTACATGGTGCGTGTGCACAGTACGCATGCACTGGATGAGCACCGTACCTAAGGAATCGGTCAATAGAAGCTTTGACCGATCTTTCCTAAAAGGAATTTAAATTCCTATTTTGCCGCCACTGAACAGAGATTGTGGACAGGTTTTTGTGGGCCACCATAATCAATTGTACAGATGATCGAGACCGTCCATGAGATTTTAAAGGTCCCTATGATCACAGCCTAGGTGTCAGAATCCCAGAAGGCAATGAAGGAAGATTTCCAATCGTCCAAACAAAAGATAAATGGTACAATGAAATAGTCCATGGGCCACATTGAAACCAATAAAAAACCGTATATTCCTGACAGGTTTTTTGAGAGGAAACTAATAAACAGACTGGATTTCGTTGCCATCTCCGATCATGGGCCCACTAACCATCACAGTGTAAGAATTGCGCAGGGCACTTCACAGACGTCACACGGATCACTGCGAACTGTTGTGCGATCAAGGCCTAGATCGGGGCCATGATCCCAACCATCCAGATGATAGGGAAGGAGATTGCGCTTGTCCCCACGTTGACAGATGGGATTAGAAGTGATGTAGTGGAAGACGATTGTAATACCTGTATCCTAGACCATACCATTTCGTATTCTTCTGCGGTCCTTCCGGTCAAATTTTGGCAACCTTCGACCTGTATTCGACATTTACGATCGATCCTAAGCCGAGTCTCGCATACCGAAGTCGGCTCGAATCGAAACCTATACCTTAGCGACCGCGCCATCACTGCGGTTCTAACTCCGCGACTCGCGCACCGACTCGATACCCAAGGTAGAAGATGTAGGCCCGCGTTCAATTCGAAGAAAACACCGCGCATGTGAACTTCGAGGGAATCTCTACGAGATGTCTCATCAATCAATGTCAAGTACAAGCCATACCCAAGTACAACAACTCATCCCTTCCCTTTTCAAGAGTCAACTCTCTCTCTCCTCTCACCATCCCTCTTTTACCTCATTTTTAACCCAACCCATACCTCTTCTTACAACACATCACCCATCACACCTCACCCATCCTTATCATCCCATCACTTCTCTCTCTTCCTCATTTCTCAAAAATCTCTCCTAAGCAACACCCCATCACACATCCAAACATTTTCAAGCTCTCCAAAATACCAAGTGTGGCCCACTTTCCCTGCTCTCTTATCTCTTATCTCAACCGTTGATCCATCATCTACTACCCTCAAAGGTTCATCATCCACCATCAAAAGTGAAGGCAAGGAGCATAGAAGGCTAAGGGAGCAAAGAGGAGTGTAAGAGGTGGGTGATCATCCTTCATTTCAATTTTTAAGGGCCCACTTGTTGTGGGACCCACTTGATGTATATGTTGTAACTATGGAGGGCCCATAGTAGCAGGGACCCTCCCCTCTATCATCGTATCTCTCTCTTTCTCTCCTTCTCTCTATCTATATCTCTTTCCCTTTCCTTGTTGATGGCCCATCTAATATGTGTGTGTGGCCCACCATGAAGCATGCATTCTATCCATGCCATCCACCGAGTGGCCCACATGATCGTCCATTTGGACAGGCCTAATCAAAGGAAAACACATACATCAGGTTGATCAGGTGGGCCACGTGCATGTGGGACCCACCACAATGATGTGTTTATCCATGCCGTCCAGCGTCCCTAGATGCTGGACAGGCGTGGAGGCTAACATGGAGTGCATGTGTAGACATGGGCATGTACTAACAAGCTTTTTTTTATAAAAAAAAAAATAAAAAAATAAAAAAAAAGAGAAGGAAGGGAAATGGTGGGCCACTCATGTAAGCCCCACCTTGATGTATATGTTTGATCCAAGTCGTCCATCCTTTTTCTCAGATTATTTTAGGCGTTGAGACAAAAGATGAGGCTGATCTGATAAACAAGCGGGTCATACCATAGGAAATAGTGGTATTGCCATTAAAACCCACCTGAATTCTACTATTCATCAGAAATATATCGCATATTGGTCTTGTTTGGCTTGTCTGGAGCTGTAGAAGCCAATGAGCGGGATGGATTTCTTTGATGTGGGCCCCACCTGTGAAGAACCACAAAAAATGTAAATTTAAAAAAAAAAAAGAGTGGAAGGTGGCAGCGCTGACACTGCTACTGCAGAACGCAGGCAACACCTGTAGCTGCGTGGGTAGGCGGACAAACCGACTGGGCCTCATGGCCCTAGCTGTGGGCCCCACCGTGATGCAATTCAAACATCAACACCGTACATTGGGTGGGCCCATAGGGCAGTGGCCCCCTTGCCAAAAATCAGCACTATGCAGAACTCAGGTGGGCCATACCATCTAAAATCATGTGAAGACATTCCTAAAATATATAAAACCACTTGGTGGGGCCTACCTGAAATTTGGATGTGGCTGAAACTTGGTCTAAACCCTCAGCCAAGTGGGACGCACATAATGGGTGGGTTGGATTTGTGAACCACATTTCAGTGGGCCTCAGGCCCACCCCCAGGACCACGTGACCCCATAAATAGGTTGGGCGTCAAATAAACATCACGGTGGGCCCTGGCCCACGTGATCTTATGAACAGCTTAGATGTCATATAAGCATTTTGGTGGGCCCTGCCCCTACCTCACGTGACCCAACCAACAAGTTGGGGTGCAAATAAACATTAAAGTGGGCCTAGGTCCACATGACCTTACCCACTGGTTGGGTTGTAACATCCTAAAATTTGGGGGTCGAGTAGAAACCCAACTCCCGAGTTTCAAAACGTCACTTATGCAACATAGATAATGATGAATACATGTTGTCTGTAGAATGGCATTAAACAAGATTGAGACTAAGCCAAAACAGCATATCATACTCCAGAGACAGTTAAATTTCGCAAGTGGAAGACTGTGATAAATACATAAAATATATAATTGATTGTAAGTCTCCAGAGTGTGAACATGTTACCAGGTTAACTATATACATGTACACTCCAAAGATGAGCAAAAAGAATATACATGGGTGTTAAAATAAAATGCAAAATACCAAGTGTATTGGCATCTAATCATTAACCCTGTAACCCCGTCGATCAGAACCTGCATGTAGGGGAAATCCTCCTCAACATCATCAAGTCCGGCTCTGCTTCGCAAGTATCGTCATCATCTGAAACTAAAAAAAATAGGGACTAGCTAGTGTTGCAAATACCGTCCCGTAACGTGGGAGTGAGTAGCTAACTTAGTAGAAACTATACAGCAAAGGTTAACATATTATCAATTCAATCAAGCAGTAATGATAAAGCAGTACAATCAAACATTCCTAAATATTGTAATTAATACAAGGATAAAATGACATGATGTATGCCCTCGCCAACATACTCCCTCATGCGACACCTTCTTACGTCCGCGGCATGCTTTCTTCCCTCAGTGCTCCATATCTTCCAGGCACACGCAGTCCGATATGAACATGATTACTGAGTTGTTATTAGTCCTTTTCATACAGTAGGATTGGGAAGCTAAAGTACCTCCTTTATATCAATACCCAAACAATGATACATTCTAGGGTCGTCAGTCCTAGCATATCTCATACGAAGTATGGTTCTAGGTCACTGCAAGGGCTGTTAGGGCTGTTGCACGCACTCATTGCACCGCTCCCCCATCACCTTATCAATCCAGGCCTAGTTTATACTCTGTTTACTGCGGGAAGGCTCGTCGCCTCTCCACAGATTCAGAATATGCTCGAGGTCACTACAAAGGGCTGCCAAGGCTGTTGCTCGCACTCGTTGCACCGCTCCCCCATCACCTTATCAGTGTAGGCTGACAGCAAGAATATAGTGTCTCATACCACCATAATCTTCTCACGAGTCTGGGTTACTCACTGGTCACTACGGGGAGGTTTGTGGTCCCAGCGTAGGCCGACAGCTCGACCACGGTGTCCCATACCACCATGCCCGGCTCATGAGTCTTAGGGGATCGAGGTACCAAGGTTAGAGGGGCTTTCCAATGGTAAGTTTGGTACCTTAGGTTCAAACAATAGCGTTCAAACATGGTGAACAAACATCGGGCCAATCGGGTTACTTGACAAGCTCGACTAGTACGAGCGTACGTTGAGTTGATCGACATGAATGTACAAGCGCTCGACGTGGCCTAACCACTGTCGACAAGCAACGTACGGCTCAGGTTCGTGGAGACATGTCCTAAGTGGCGAGACAATCTCAGCCACCAAGTAGAGTCTATTACCGATTTCCTGGACTATTTCATAGTCCCAAACACGTACAATTACAACAAATAAGCATATGAGATTATCAAGGCAGTAATGAATAAATAAATCTATCCTGCAGCCATTTGAACATACTATGGAAATATGGATATACAGTACATAAAGGAAATCATACACACAGCTAAACATGAATCATGTACAATCCATGGATGTAAACATGCACACAGCTAAGGTAGTTGGGATTCATATCTCAACTCCCTTATAAATCATAATTTACCAACTACTAACACATTCAGACATTTTATACAAGCACTTAGACTACACCTATTACAGAATACATATTATGTATTAATTAGCATACGTATTAGGGAAAAACCTTTCGTCAAAGGGTTATCGCCTATACAAAAATCATATATTCACGACAGTCTGTCATGGCGAGCACACTTACAAAGTCTATACTCATTCGGTCATTTTCACAAACACTTGGGCTACACATACTAACTACATATTGTATATTGGGATATCATGTATTTGGACTAAACCTTTAGCCTAGAAGTTGTTACACATACATCCAGCATACATAGACGGCAGTTAATCATGGCAAGCACAAATCTGAATTTTATAAGTATACGGTATTTTCTACAAATACGAGGAATGCAGTATAATTAACATAATTAACGTATAACTAAAAATCGAAACGGACAACACTTTATGCATGTGAAATAGTATCCTAAGCAAGAATAAATCATTGCTTAACATTGAAAGTCTTGAAAACCATAACCTAAACGTATATAGTCCGCACCTTAAACCAAAAATTACGAAACGGAGTTGATTTAGACAATAAGTCTTCGTCAACGGCTCAACGGCAACCTATACCATGAAATAGGTTAGCTACATCATCACTTATGCTATTTGGAACTCTAGAATAGGTTAGGGTTATGATTTCTTACCTAAGAGTGGAGCTGGAAGCACCAGAATGGCGATGTAGAAGTGGTGTTGAAGCACAAGGAGTAGCAGGGAAGAATCCATAGAAGAAAAACCATATCTTCTCCCCCACTATCTCTCTTTCTCTCTCTCTCTTTTCTAGGGCTTATAAAATTCGTATGGAATGAGAGAGTAAGGGTTTAAGCCCTTTTTATAAGTCCAAAAGCGACGAAAATGGCCTTATGGCCAAGGTATACTTATTTTATAACCAAAGTGGGCTTGTTCTGATCCAACGGAGCACTTCTGGCAGCCCCTTTTCTACGTGCGCTTGGACTTAAGCTTCTTGACGTTAGATCTATGTCAGGCAGAGTTTTTAGTACAATCGGATTTTCAGATCACCCGTGGCGGACCAGTTTCAGTTCAATGGTCACCGGTACTCGATCAGGGCCGTAAGTACGTTGACATGAGTGGGCCATTTCTCCTGATTTAAGAGTGAATTTGGATTATATTCTGACGGTCAAAATGCTTAGAAAAGGTGCGCAAGTGACACGTGCCAGATTTCATAAATTTTATTTAATTTCTAACATTTCTCACACTCTTTACTCTAGACTCAAGAAAATCATCGTGGGACATCATCTAGACTTGATTTTTGGAGTGATTGTCAAGTCCAAATAGGCGGTCATATTCATCTAATTTTGGGGTAATTGGACTTCCGATGTGCGGTTCAGATCTGATACAGAGTTTCAGAATGCTCCTGTGAGCAACCGGGTTTAGAGTTTGATCCTAGGTTTTAGGGTATTGTAGCGTCAACTATTCTACACATTTTGGATTTAGCAGATCGTATTTAAAGTGATTGGTGACAATTTCACAGGTCGTATAATCTAACACTTAGTTAGTTTCATCTAATTTCTAAAGGAAGTAGCCTATAATGATTTCTGTTTGAGATGAGATTTGAAGGGTGGAGTGAGGGTGCTTGGAAACGAAAATAGGAAGAGTTTGGAGAGCGACTTTTAGAGAGATTTGAGAGATTTTTTAAGAAAAGGAAAGCTTGGAGGGGTAGTTTGTGTAGAAAGTAGTAAATTGGAGGGGTTTTGATCGACCGCCCATACATCAGGGGATTTTCCTAGCCCCCAACCACGATCGGCCCTAAGTCCGGTCCCATCTAGGCCCATTTACCGGCAGGGCTCTCACCGACCACTGGGCCAACTGGCGAGGGTTAGCCCCTTGGGCGAGGTCCTCCTGTCCCCCAGGTCCCAAAAAGGTGTGGGGCCCACCCTGGATCCCTCTGGATTGGCGTGGGTAGGCCCCCGACTCCATTTGAGGCATTTTCGGGGCCAATTTGTGAACCGAAATGATTTTATGCGATATGTAGCATATGAATTTGGGGTAGGAGATGCTAATCTATCCAACTAACCTATTTATTTTGTTAGATTCCAAAAGGTTAAGGGTCAAAATCTATTTTATCCATTTATTTACTATTTATGATAAGTTTTAGTTGTCGATATTGTTATTCCTCATTTATACCCTAGGATTGCTGTGTATTATGAATATGCTTAAAAATAAATGAAGAATAAAGTGGTGGGGGTGAGATTTTGAAGGAATTGGATAAAAAGAGATTTTAGGCTTTGAGATCAAGTATAAGATGTTGGGGTTGACCTACCACCTAAGGACATTCATTTCTAGGTTTGGAATGGAATGAAACATGGTCTAAACCCTTCGATTGACGGTCTAGAAGTGATTTGGGGTCATTGTGTGTGATCAGGAGTGTGCACGGACTTAATCTCAGTGACCATTTACAGTGAGTTTTAGTTTAAGTATAGTTCTTTACTATTTAAACTTGAGGATTCGTGTCTAATATGAAAGTACTTGGAGAAGTTTGAAGAATGAGGTGGTGAAAGGTGAGTTTTGAAGGAAATGGGTTGAAAAGTAATTTATCTGGCTTTGGAATTGAGTTTTGAAAGTGATAAGGTTAACCCATTGCCTAAGGACATCTAATTCCAGGTTGGCAAAAATTCGGGGTGTTACATGGGTGGAAAATAAACATTGCAGTGGGCCAAAGTTGGGTAGAAAATAAGCATTTCAATGGGCCCATGTTGGGTGAAAAATAAGCATTTTGGTGGGCCCTAGGTCTGTATGACCTTATCAACAGATTGGGTGGAAAATAAACATTTTTGTTGGGCCCCACGAGGTACCCACTATGTATGTAGTGTAATCCACACCTTCCATTAGTGTGGGCCCCACCACGGGATATGTACTTCATTTATGCCATCCATTCTTTCCGTGGGATCCACCATAATGCATGTGTTGCATACAACCCGTCCAACCATTTTTAAAAGATCATTTTTAAGGCTTGAGACTAAAAATAAGACAGACCTAGGATCAGGTGTAACACCCTGAAAATCGGGGGTCGTGTATAAACTCAACTCCCGAGTTCCAGACCGTCACTTATGCAACAAAAATGGTTATGATTCAATGTTGTCTAATTTAAAGCATTCACATGAGTAAAAGTATACCAAAACTGCAATTCATACTTCAGATCCAGTGATAAAAGCAAGCGGAAGACTAAACAATATATATATCACTGTATGGAAAAACAAAGTAATCTCAACTGTCTCCAAAGTATGACTACATCTCTGAGTCTCATATACATGAAATAGACAAAAGAATAAGTTCAAAATAGTCCCACTGAAGTCCCCCTCGATCCAGGTCACCTACGGGAAGCCGTCGTGATACTGCATATACGAGAACTCATCCTGGTCCTCGTCAATCTCCGGCTCCACCTCCTGGATCTCGTCGTCACCTGCAACTACAATAGGGTCTGGTGGGTGTTGCAAACACCATCCCGGAACGTGGGAATGAGTGATCAACTCAGTGGAATCATAGAGCAAAGATTAGCATGTTCACAATTCAATCACGCGATAATAGTAAAGCAGTAAATCAGACAATTCTAATACTGTTGTTAATGCAAGATGATATGACGTGATGTATGCCCTCACCGACGATCACCCTCATGCGGCAACATCTTACGACCGCGGCATGCCACACTCCCTAGAGTGCTCCACATCTTCCAGGCACATGCAATGCTATGGTGATATGATTACCAAGTTGTTATTAGTCCATTCAAACAGCAGGATTGGGAAACTGAGGTACTTCCCTTGTATCAATCCCAACACGGATCCTGTCTAGGGTCGTCACTCCTAGTAATCTCATACGATGTACATTTCGTAGGTCACTGCAAGGGCTGCCAGGGCTGTTGCTCGCACTCGTTGCACCGCTCCCCCATCACCTTATCAATACAGGCCTACTGTACTCTACTGCACGGAAGGGTCGTCGCCTCCCGTGAACTCAGAATACGCTCGCGGTCACTACAAAGGGCTCGTCGCCTGATCAGTGTAGGCCGACAGCTAGAATATAGTGTCCCATACCACCATAATCTGCTCACGAGTCAAGGTGCTCACTGGTCACTACGGGGAGGTTTGTGGCCCCAGCGTAGGCCGACAGCTCGACCACGGTGTCCCATACCACCATGTCCGGCTCATGAGTCTTCGTGGATCAAGGTACCACGGTTAACAGGGTTTACAATGGTAAGTTCAGTACCCTAGGTTCAAGCAGTTATGATACATACAAGGTGAACAAACATCGGCCAGTCGGGTTACTTGACGGGCTCGTACCAGGGTACCGACTGCCTGGACTAAGTCAAGTCCCACACATCTATTGAATTACATTAACGCTATATACCAGGGTATTGGAATTGAAACACATCATGTGAGCATGTTAGCACATGTTATAACATTCAACTAAGGCAAATCTTCAAGGCATACTTCCCATGTATATTCAACTGAAGCAAATCTTCAAGGCGTACTTTCTATGCATGTAGTGTAATCATGCATAAGGTAAGCATGTAGGAAATCATTCAGGTCAGCATATTAATCATGAAATCAATCTCAATCTACTACATAACATCATTTAATTCAATACATAATAATACAAGCATTTATACAAACACATACACTACACACTTAAGTCCACATATAGTATGTCGACCCAACGTGCGCAACTTGGCGAATCTCTTCGCCAAACTGATTATGCAAGCATTCCTAACTCTCTAATGCGGCGACAAATCATGTCAATCACGTCAGCAAATTATGCATGTAGACCGTACTTCCTACATATGACTAAAATGCCCTAAATCTCATATTCTTCGTTAATTTGCGAAACAGGAAACGGAGAGCATGTTGTACATGTCAAACGGCGATGCCGTCGATAATCTACTATTAAACGACATTGAAAGCGTTGTAAACCGTCAATCAAAGCGTCTAAAATCCTCACCTAAGCTCTTACGGTCGCGGGATTTTGAACGGAGCGTGTACGCTTCGTCTACGACAGTAGGAGAACCTGATTCATGGATTACGTTAGCTAACATGTTCAGAATCTACATAAACCCTAAATCAGCAAGTTTTTGGGGTTTTTCTATACCTGAAAAAGTGGAAAAATCACCAGCCAGGTGATTGGAAGGAAGTGCTGATGCAGCAACCGTTGGTGGCTCGGAAGCGGGAAAAATCTCCTCTTCCCTTTCTCTCAAACTCTCTCTCTCTCTTGTTCTAGGGTTTGTGAAATTCGTATGCAAGGAAGGAATGAGGGTTTCAACCCCTTTTATAAGCTTGGAAACGCCGAAAATAGGCTCCGGGACGAAGTTTACTTATTGCCTATCCAATTCGGGGCTGTTTCGGTCCAAAAACTGATTTCTGGTGGTCCCCTGGTCGATTGCGATCAGACATAAGCTCATGGGTACCAGATGTACCTCGTATTAAGTTTTCAGTCTGGCAGGGTTCGCAGATCGCACGTGGCGGACCAGTTTCAGTTCAGCGGTCACCGCACATAGATCAGGGCTGAAAGTTCCATGATAATAAATAGATATTTTTCCTGATCCGAGGGTGTAATCTGGATGAATTCTGACGGTCAGAACGCTTAATACTGACGCGTCAAGTCGTGTGCCAGATCTAAATTTGAAATTCCCAATTCGTCCCTATTCGCGGTCGCTTCAGTCCGGGTTCAACGAAATACTCTGTGATTATCGGATTGACTTGATTTTCGAGATGATTGTCAAGTCCAGCTGGGCGGTTCTAACGGTGTAAGATAGGAGGTATCGGACCTTCGACGCGCGGTCTAAATCCAATACAAAAGTTCAATATGGTCCAGAGGACAAACCTGCTTAGAGTTTGATCCAAGGTTATAGAGTATTGTAGAGTTATCTGTTCTACTCGATTTGGGTCTTGTAGAACGTATTTAAAGTGATCAGGGACTATTTCCCAGCTACTCTAGCGTTGCGCTAGCTAACTTACGTTTAATTTCCATGAAAATTATTTATACGCGATTTCGGGTCAAATCGGTACTCGATTCTAAGTACGGATTTTTCACGGGCGTTACAATCTACCCCCCTTAACAAATAATTTCGTCCTCGAAATTTGTACCTGTTCGTACTCCTCGAGAAGCTGTGGGTAGTTCTTTCTGATCTCGGCTTCTGTCTCCCAAGTAGCCTCCTCCTCAGAGTGATGCGTCCATAGTACCTTCACAAGGGGAATCACCTTGCTACGCAGTACCTGCTCCTTCCGGTCTAAGATGCGTGTCGGTCGCAAGATATAAGTAACATCCTCTCCTAACTGCACCTGCTCCCATCTGATGATATGGGAAGGATCAGCAACGTACTTCTTCAGCATAGAAACATGAAATACGTTGTGGACGCTCGCGAGGGGCGTGGGTAAAGCCAATCGGTAAGCCACTGCTCCCACACGATCGAGGATCTGAAATGGACCAATGAATCGCGGTGCCAGCTTCCCCTTCTTCCCGAACCGAAGGACTCCCTTCATAGGGGAAACTCACAAAAACACATGATCCCCGACTGTGAACTCTAGTGGTCTCCGTCTCGTATCGGCGTAGCTCTTCTGTCTGCTCTGTGCTGTAAGAAGCCGACGTCGAATAATATCAATCTTCTCTGACGTCGCCTGCACCAACTCTGGGCCAATCAAGCTGCGCTCACCGACCTCTAACCAGCAATGCGGTGCGCGACAAGGTCGCCCATACAGCGCCTCATAAGGTGCCATGCCGATACTCGCCTGGAAGCTATTGTTGTACGCAGACTCCGCATATGCAAGACAGTCATCCCAACTGTCCTTGAAGTCCAATGCGCAAGCCCGCAACATATCCTCCAGGATCTGGTTCACTCGCTCCGTCTGTCCGTCCGTCTGTGGGTGGAAGGCAGTACTGAACTTCAACTTCACACCCATAGCCTCCTGAATGCGAGTCCAGAAGATAGAAGTGAACCGCGTGTCTCTGTCCGACACGATCTCCAACGGAACTCCATGCAGATGCACAATCTCTCGGATATACAATCTAGCCAGCTCGTCTGCAGAGTTCGTAACTCTGATCGGTAGGAAGTGCGCCGACTTCGTCAATCGGTCGACGATCACCCAAATGGAATCATGCCCCTTTCTCGTCTTCGGCAACCCAGAAATGAAATCCATGGAAATGAAATCTCATTTCCACTCTGCAATCGGCATAGGCTGCAAAAGTCCAGGTGGTCGGCGATGCTCTGCCTTCACCTACTGACAAGTGAGACAACGGGACACGAACTCAGCAATGTGGGTCTTCATACCTTCCCACTAATACGTCCTCTTCACGTCACGATACATCTTCGTGCTGCCAGGATGCATCGCGAGTCTAGTAGAATGCGCATCCTCGAGAATCTCTCGTCTCAAGTCAGGGACATCTGGGACGCATAGGCGGCCACGGTAACGTAAGCCTCCATCCATACCAACTCGCCAGTCGGCGTCAGCATCATCACTGGCCTGCTCTCGAAGCTCAGTAAGATGCGCGTCGTCCCTCTGCGCCTCGATGACACGGTCATCGATCTGGGATCGCACCTGTACGTGTGCGATGAACTCAAATGGCTCCTCTACGGTGAGTTTCTGCTCAAAGTCCCGCAAAAACTCAACCATATCCCACTCGGCAACCATCAGCGGAGCCGCAAACTCTATCGCCTTCTTGCGGCTCAACGCATCAGCCACAAGGTTCGCCTTCCCAGGATGGTAAGAGACTTCAAACTTGAAGTCCTTCAGCGTCTCCATCCATCGCCGCTGCCTCATATTCAAGTCTCGCTGCGTGAATATGTACTTGAGGCTCTTGTGGTCGCAAAAGAGCTCGAACTCCTCTCCGTAGAGGTAATGTCTCCAGAGTCTCAGTGCGAATATAACGGCTGCCAACTCCAGGTCGTGTGTAGGGTAATTCTCCTCGTGCTTCCTTAATTGTCTCGAGGCATACGAAATTACCCTGTCCCTCTGCATAAGGACACAACCCAAACCAACGCTAGACGCGTCAGTGTATATAGTGTATCTAACCCCCTGCTCTGGCAATACTAGCACAGGGGCGGACGTGAGTCTGTCCTTCAGCTCCTGAAAAGCTGACTCCGCCTTATCATTCCAGGCGAACTTCACGTCCTTCCGTGTCAACTGAGATAAGGGTCTCGCGATCTTCGAGAAATCCTGAATGAAGCGCCGATAGTAGCCAGCGAGACCCAAGAAACTCCTCACCTCAGTGACAGAACCAGGCTGCTCCCAGTCCTGCACCGCAGCTACCTTAGACAGGTCAACTGTCATGCCGTCCTTGGACACCACGTGTCCCAGAAACTTCACCTCCTGCTTCCAGAAGTCGCACTTCTTGTACTGTGCGAACAACTGATGTCGTCTGAGGGTATCAAGGACCAAACGTAAGTGCTCCTCATGCTCCTCTCGACTCCTAGAGTATACCAAAATGTCGTCGATGAAGACAACGACGAATCGATAGAGGAAAGGCCGAAAAACCCGGTTCATCAGATCCATGAACACGGCCGGTGCGTTCGTGAGACCGAACGACATCACGAGGAACTCGTAGTGACCAAAACTGGTCCTGAATGCTGTCTTCTGCACGTCCTCATCTCTGACGCGCAGCTGATGATATCCTGACTGAAGATCAATCTTCGAGAAGTACTGCGCTCCTCTCAACTGATCAAACAAGTCATCGATCCTGGGCAAAGGGTACTTGTTCTTCACTGTGAGTTGGTTCAGCCTGCGATAATCAATACACAATCGCAGCGAACCATCCTTCTTCTTCACGAAAAAGACCGGTGCTCCCCAAGGAGACACGCTAGGCCGTATAAAGCCAAGCTCTAGCAGGCCATCAATCTGCGTCCTCAACTCCTCCATCTCACATGGTGCCATGCGATACGTCGGCAGTGAGACGGGTGTAGAACCAGGAATCAGATCGATAGTGAAATCGATCTCACGTCGGGGCGGCAAACCAGGGATCTTCCTGAACAGATCCCCGAACTCAGAAACAACTGGCGTCTGCTCAAGTACCTGGGCACCAGCGTCGCGCAATAGAGTGGCGTAGATAAGAATGCGGAAAGGAAGATTTACCCGCACTGAAAATGTGAAAGGCGTGCCCTCAGGCTCGTACACCGTCACCACACGAGCCTCGCAGTCAATCTCGGCTCTCGCTGCAGTCAACCAGTCCATGCCAAGAATGACGTCGAGATAAACGAGCGAGGGATCGACGACCAGATCAAGAGTCATCGTCCTGCCTCCCAGATCAACTAAACAACCCTCACACATCTGGGTGACATCCGAATAATCCCCATGAGCTGCAAGGACTCGCACGCTATCCATAGTGATAGTCTGCAACCCAAGACGTCTGACTACGACACGCGATATCAAAGAAATCGTGGAACCAGTGTCCACCATGATAAGAACGGGAGTACCTCCGATATAGCCCGTGACCTCGAAGGCTGAATGCTGGAAAGTCGGCGTCGTAGCTGCCTCAGCGGTCAGTGCATGAACTCGAGCCTGCTGTGGCCGGTTCGGCCGCTGTGTCAAGGGCCGTGGAGGCTGTCAAATCTGCGATACCGTAGGTCGGAAAGAAGGATGCGCAGGAGCTGACCGTATAGGCGGTGCTGAAATCGCCTGTGGACGTACACGATCAATCTTCTGCGGCGGCGAGAACCCACTGTCCTGCATCTTGGAAAAGCAACTCTGCGATAAATGGCCCGTCCTCCCACAGTATGTGCATGATAAATCAGGGCACCGAAACGGTCGTACAGGCGCCGTGGTCCTGGTAGGAGGATCAATGCGAGGTCTCTTGCCCGCGAAGGGCCTATCTGGCAACTCCGGTCGCGGCCTGGAAGTAGTCGGGCCTCGAGATCGCGCAAGTCGATCCACGTCCTGCTCTGCCCGCATGGACATATGAACCAACTCCGCATAGGAAGGGAAACTGACGCAGCACATCTTCGACCGAATATCCGGTCGCAAGCCCTCCAAAAAGCGCCGTATGCGCATCTGCTCATCAGCCAGAATCGTCGGGACGTACCTGCCCAACTCTGTGAACCGATGCTCATACTCGGTAACCGTCATCGCTGCCTGCCTGAGACGGAGAAACTCATTCTCCCTCTCGTGCCTGTAGGTCTGGGGATAATACTTCTCATGGAAGCGGAACTCGAATGCTGCCCACGTCCATACGAAATCTGCGGCAACAGTCCGCAATATACTATCCCACCACATACTGGCCTCTCTCTCAAATAGGAAGATAGCCAGCTCTACCTGCTCTGCCTCGGTACAGTGTAACATGCGTAGAATCTTCGACACTCGGTCGAGCCAGAACTCTGCCTCCTCAGGTCTGTGAGAACCCAAAAAAGTAAGAGGCCGCAAGCGCTGAAAGCGCTCCAGAAGGCCCCGTGTGTCGGCAGGATTCTCCGCAGGGAAAGCAGGCTGCGCAGGATGTGCTATGCCCTCATCCTGGGCGTAAGTATAGGCATCCTCAGCTGGATGCGCAGGTGGTGCAGGTGGAGTAAAGGTAGTCGCACCCCCACCCTGGGCTAAAGTCCCAACTATAGTGGTCAAAAGCTGCTGCTGCTGTAGCATCATAGCCATCATCTGCTCGAATCTATCAGGGGGTGGAGCAGGCTGTGGCGGATGAGGTGCGGAAGTAGATGCGCGCTGTGGCTCTCAAACTGATGGTGTAAATGGCGGTGGTCCACCTGTAGGACCAACAGCAGGCTGAGACGATCGTACAGTCTCAGGAATCGGGCCCACAGCAGGGTCCGGACGAGTGCCAGACTGAGAAGGAGTCTGATCCATCTGCTCAGACAATGAAAGCTGAACCGCGCTCCTCGTAGTCTTAGGTGGCATTCCCTATATTCAAAATAGGGCGCAACCTTGTCAGTCTCAAGTGCACAAATACACCACAATCATTCACTTAACGAGTCAAAGGCATTCCATGCATTTCAATTAATCAAAATTGTCACAATACAAGGGATATATCCTTACAAGCATCATGACTAGAATTACATGGAAATCAAAAAAGTTAAGCAACAGCAACATAAGCAAGGCACTAGCCCTAATAGGCTTTACACACATAAAACAGGAAACGGCTAACTACTAATAATAACATCAAGGATCACATCGCTACTCGGAGTCTGGTGACGGAGGAGGAGCACCCTTATCCTGTAAGCAACACAGGATTGCCTTCAAGGTGCGAGTCACCTTGCCAAACTTCTTCTTTGTAACAGCCTTGGCATCAGCGACTTCCGCTCGAAGTTCTTGGACTTCCCTTCGCAAAGCGGTCTGGCTCTCCTCTATCCGAGCAATGCGATCGTCGATAGTAGCCTGCGCAGAAAGAGGAGGGCTCTCATCAGTATCCTGAGCCTCCTCTTCTGCTTCTTCCTGAGTCTCTTCCTGAACCTCTGCTCTAGGTTCTTCTTCGCTTTGATCTTCCTCTTCATCAAAGTCATCCCCACTATCCCTTTCCAGTTGATTTTCACGGTATTGCTACCCAATCTTCATCTTAATCATTGTCGACTCATCGATGGTGTGAATCGATACCGGCAATTCGGGTCCAAGTCTATAGGCAAACTCGAGCGCAATCTTACAAATGAGTCGGCCAAAGGGAAGGGATTCGGATGTTCTCCTCGACCTGGCTATGAGAACTATCTGCCGTAAGATGAAAGTGGCCATACATACGTTCTCTCCCTGAGCCACCAGAAATAAGAAATCGACCATAAGACGTGTACATTCAATGCGGTTCGTCGACCTAGGATATACATTGAACGTGCAGATATGGTGCAGCAGGCGCAAATCCTCAGACATGTACGTCGCCTTGAGGCTATTATTAGGCTGCCATGGAACCAACTTACCGCACAGAAACCTGGTGCGGCGATCTCGTTCACGTCTAGTCCTCAAATTCTTCTCACTTGGATGTACATCACCTAGAGGCACGTTGAGAAGTCGCGCAACCAACCGGACGTCGATCGTAGCCATCCGATCTCTACCAAAAGGGATTTTGAACTGTAAGGGCTCCAAGGTAGGACTCTGGATGTTAGCATAGAAGGCACGAACGGTGCTCACATTAGCACGAGCGCGAGCTTCAAAGATCGATCCCCAGTGCGCAGCTTCAATGCGTTCGAACAACAGATATTCGCCGAACAATCGCCCATCTACGTCCACCTCAAATAACACTCTACGATCAGTGTATTCACCATGAGGCATCTCTGATAGAATGGTTCATCCAAGGTGTGCATGGGGATCCAAATCCCGCTTTGTACGGCACTCCAGGACTGCAGCTGGACCTGCGGCGGCGCTTGAACTTGCGGCACCACCCCGCGGTCTTCTCAATCGAGCAGGGCGGCTCGGCCCAGCCTCGTCTGTCGCAGTTTTCCTCTTACCCATCAAAGATATGATGGATGAGAGCGACAAAAGGCCCAAAATGGCTTCCACGAAAGCCATGGAAAATGCCAAAAATGCAGAGAAATGGCTGCCCAATCTGACAAAAGGAAATCTAGGCGTCGTAGAGGGATGCTTCAAGCTTCCCAAGGCTGTATTTTCAGGGAAAAATACAAACAAAAAGATGGGATGGAGCTCCTCACGATTTCAGCTATATTTGGGAGATTTTGGAGCTCCAAATGGGGAAATATTCAAGGAAAGGGGCTGCCAACACCCAATAATTGATGGGTGGTGGTCGGTTTTGGCCAAGGAAGGGTTTAAGAGTGGTTTGGGTCGCCGGGGTTTGGAATGGAGTGCTGAAAATCGAATCTAGGGTATGCAAGGGGGCTGTTTGTGAAGGAGAGGTGGGTTTTGGGGGTTTTCGTGATGTGGGAGTTACATAGGGGTGATGTGGAGGCCATTTAAGTGGGTGCGCCCGAAGGACAGCACCAATGGAGGTCGCCGGCCGGCGATGGCATCGCCGGTCAACCCTCAAGTTGACCGGTGGGACCCCATGGGTCTGGTCCCCTATGGTCCCGGGTCCCAAAAAGTCAGGTCCCACCCCTTGGTTCATAGTATTTTGGTCTCTATGAGCCCAAACATGTGTTCGGGGCTTTCCAGGTCCACATCACAATTCCAAATACCAAACCATATGATGCAGCATATGAATTTGGGGTAGAAGGAGCCAGTACATCTATCTAGCTCCTTAGTTGCTAAATAAAGTGAAATTAGAATGGCCTTATGGCCATTTTTCATGAAATTTTACTATTCACTGTAAAATTTAGTGAATGTACTAATTTGTGTTATTTTCACATTAGGTTTGATGCCTAACATGAAATGGATAAGAAAGAACTGAAGGTTGAAGTGTTTAGAGAAGGAATTTTGAAGATTTTTGGTGAAACGGGGTTTTTAAGCCCTGGCGATTGATTACTGGAGTCGTGGTCATTCCACGGCCCATGGATTCACTTTTGCGGTTTAAAACCGCTCATAGGAGGTCTCCACCCGACTTCCTACAGCTTAGAAGTGATTCGGGTCGCTTTACGCGACCCGAGATACGTTACAGACTCGATCTTGCGATCGATTCTTATAGACTTCACCTATCGGCGAATCTGTGATCCTAGAAGTATTTCTAGACCCTTCTCGCACCCACCTAAGTCAAAGGAAGCGACAGCATACGTCGCAAGACCATAACCCAGGCCCAGTATACTCTCATTCATGCTCTGATACCAACTTGTAACACCCTGAAAATCGGGGGTCGTGTATAAACTCAACTCCCGAGTTCCAGACCGTCACTTATGCAACAAAAATGGTTATGATTCAATGTTGTCTAATTTAAAGCATTCACATGAGTAAAAGTATACCAAAACTGCAATTCATACTTCAGATCCAGTGATAAAAGCAAGCGGAAGACTAAACAATATATATATCACTGTATGGAAAAACAAAGTAATCTCAACTGTCTCCAAAGTATGACTACATCTCTGAGTCTCATATACATGAAATAGACAAAAGAATAAGTTCAAAATAGTCCCACTGAAGTCCCCCTCGATCCAGGTCACCTACGGGAAGCCGTCGTGATACTGCATATACGAGAACTCATCCTGGTCCTCGTCAATCTCCGGCTCCACCTCCTGGATCTCGTCGTCACCTGCAACTACAACAGGGTCTGGTGGGTGTTGCAAACACCATCCCGCAACGTGGGAATGAGTGATCAACTCAGTGGAATCATAGAGCAAAGATTAGCATGTTCACAATTCAATCACGCGATAATAGTAAAGCAGTAAATCAGACAATTCTAATACTGTTGTTAATGCAAGATGATATGACGTGATGTATGCCCTCACCGACGATCACCCTCATGCGGCAACATCTTACGACCGCGGCATGCCACACTCCCTAGAGTGCTCCACATCTTCCAGGCACATGCAATGCTATGGTGATATGATTACCAAGTTGTTATTAGTCCATTCAAACAGCAGGATTGGAAAACTGAGGTACTTCCCTTGTATCAATCCCAACACGGATCCTGTCTAGGGTCGTCACTCCTAGTAATCTCATACGATGTACATTTCGTAAGTCACTGCAAGGGCTGCCAGGGCTGTTGCTCGCACTCGTTGCACCGCTCCCCCATCACCTTATCAATACAGGCCTACTGTACTCTACTGCACGGAAGGGTCGTCGCCTCCCGTGAACTCAGAATACGCTCGCGGTCACTACAAAGGGCTCGTCGCCTGATCAGTGTAGGCCGACAGCTAGAATATAGTGTCCCATACCACCATAATCTGCTCACGAGTCAAGGTGCTCACTGGTCACTACGGGGAGGTTTGTGGCCCCAGCGTAGGCCGACAGCTCGACCACGGTGTCCCATACCACCATGTCCGGCTCATGAGTCTTCGTGGATCAAGGTACCACGGTTAACAGGGTTTACAATGGTAAGTTCAGTACCCTAGGTTCAAGCAGTTATGATACATACAAGGTGAACAAACATCGGCCAGTCGGGTTACTTGACGGGCTCGACTAGCGCGATCGCATCTCAAGTTAAACGACATGAAGTGCGTAAAACACTTCGCGTGGCCTAACCACTGCCGCCAACTCTCAACACGAATCACGTTCATCGACGCGTCGTTCGTGGCTATGACCAGTCAGCCACGAATTCATTCGGTTACCGACTGCCTGGACTAAGTCAAGTCCCACACATCTATTGAATTACATTAACGCTATATACCAGGGTATTGGAATTGAAACACATCATGTGAGCATGTTAGCACATGTTATAACATTCAACTAAGGCAAATCTTCAAGGCATACTTCCCATGTATATTCAACTTAAGCAAATCTTCAAGGCGTACTTTCTATGCATGTAGTGTAATCATGCATAAGGTAAGCATGTAGGAAATCATTCAGGTCAGCATATTAATCATGAAATCAATCTCAATCTACTACATAACATCATTTAATTCAATACATAATAATACAAGCATTTATACAAACACATACACTACACACTTAAGTCCACATATAGTATGTCGACCCAACGTGCGCAACTTGGCGAATCTCTTCGCCAAACTGATTATGCAAGCATTCCTAACTCTCTAATGCGGCGACAAATCATGTCAATCACGTCAGCAAATTATGCATGTAGACCGTACTTCCTACATATGACTAAAATGCCCTAAATCTCATATTCTTCGTTAATTTGCGAAACAGGAAACGGAGAGCATGTTGTACATGTCAAACGGCGATGCCGTCGATAATCTACTATTAAACGACATTGAAAGCGTTGTAAACCGTCAATCAAAGCGTCTAAAATCCTCACCTAAGCTCTTACGGTCGCGGGATTTTGAACGGAGCGTGTACGCTTCGTCTACGACAGTAGGAGAACCTGATTCATGGATTACGTTAACTAACATGTTCAGAATCTACATAAACCCTAAATCAGCAAGTTTTTGGGGTTTTTCTATACCTGAAAAAGTGGAAAAATCACCAGCCAGGTGATTGGAAGGAAGTGCTGATGCAGCAACCGTTGGTGGCTCGGAAGCGGGAAAAATCTCCTCTTCCCTTTCTCTCAAACTCTCTCTCTTGTTCTAGGGTTTGTGAAATTCGTATGCAAGGAAGGAATGAGGGTTTCAACCCCTTTTATAAGCTTGGAAACGCCGAAAATAGGCTCCGGGACGAAGTTTACTTATTGCCTATCCAATTCGGGGCTGTTTCGGTCCAAAAACTGATTTCTGGTGGTCCCCTGGTCGATTGCGATCAGACTTAAGCTCATGGGTACCAGATGTACCTCATATTAAGTTTTCAGTCTGGCAGGGTTCGCAGATCGCACGTGGCGGACCAGTTTCAGTTCAGCGGTCACCGCACATAGATCAGGGCTGAAAGTTCCATGATAATAAATAGATATTTTTCCTGATCCGAGGGTGTAATCTGGATGAATTCTGACGGTTAGAACGCTTAATACTGACGCGTCAAGTCATGTGCCAGATCTAAATTTGAAATTCCCAATTCGTCCCTATTCGCGGTCGCTTCAGTCCGGGTTCAACGAAATACTCTGTGATTATCGGATTGACTTGATTTTCGAGATGATTGTCAAGTCCAGCTGGGCGGTTCTAACGGTGTAAGATAGGAGGTATCGGACCTTCGACGCGCGGTCTAAATCCAATACAAAAGTTCAATATGGTCCAGAGGACAAACCTGCTTAGAGTTTGATCCAAGGTTATAGAGTATTGTAGAGTTATCTGTTCTACTCGATTTGGGTCTTGTAGAACGTATTTAAAGTGATCAGGGACTATTTCCCAGCTACTCTAGCGTTGCGCTAGCTAACTTACGTTTAATTTCCATGGAAATTATTTATACGCGATTTCGGGTCAAATCGGTACTCGATTCCAAGTACGGATTTTTCACGGGCGTTACATCAGGTGAGCCACATTAGTGAAAATAGTGGGTTTGAACGTCCACCATTAAGCACTTAGAAATTTTAATGGTGAATATCCTTATCACCACTTATAGTTGAGTGTGGCCTATCTGATATATATATATAGACCATGTGGTGTGACCCACTTACCATATTATGGGCCATTGTTGAGGCTCACCTTGATTTGTATGAGGCCCGTTGTTGTGGCCGCCTTAATAGATATGAGGCCCATTGTGGCGTATATAAGGCCCACGTGATTAGGCCCAACTTGATGTAATTGTGGCCCACCTACTAAGGCCCACTTTGATATATATGAAACCATGTTATGAGGCCCATTATGATGTATTTAAGGCCCATGGGTCGAGGCCCAATAAGGCATACATAAGGCCCATTATAGTGTGATTCCACCATGGTATATGTGTTGATTTTTATAGCGGGCTATACCTTAGGAGAAATGTTGGTTTGACGTCCACATTGTAAGGATACTGTTGGTTACATGTTCGCATTGTCACTCTCTCCCTAAGGCCCACTGATAGCCCATATTTGTAGTGAGCAGGCCGTCTAGGCCCATATTCGTTATGCGCAAAGCCCATCATCCTATGTCATGTTTAGTATAGATCCATGATTATGATCATACGCATCATATGTATGACTGATATGAGGAGTGATTGATCATAGCATATGCCTTCGGCAGACTGTTTATGGGCTCCCTGATAGGCGGAGTTGCCCTACATGAGCGCATGGTATACGTAGGACTGTTACATGACTGGTAGTGTGACTCATGCACTCGCATTTGTATGATTATAGTTATTGTATGCCCCAGCGACATCAAGGTCAAAGCCTTCACTGACGCATCGTGGGTGGCTGGATTGGATACCAAAAATGTTTGGTTCTAGTATACAGGCGTCATAGATGTCCCTGGGTAAAAATCCCTAAACTCAATGGTACCAGAAGATGACTCCAATGTTGAGACCGAGTGGATGCAAGAGCGCGTGAGGGCCGTATACCAGTAGGTCGTGTCTCCCACTGTGCCGTGGTAGGTTGGAAAGGGGTGTGACATTACCCGCCTAAGTGAGGGGGCAACTTCTAGGTTGAGTTTAACCAGCATGAGGAATCGATCCTCTATCGACAAGCCGGACCCGATATTGGCAAGAAGATAGTGAGGTCTCTTCCGCTCTCCCAGTTGTACGTTCGGATAGGGACGACAAGCTGGCATAGAGTGTACTAGACCCTGGTGATTATCCAGACTGAGAATTGTACTGATATATGATGAGGATTGACATGCTTGAGTTGCATCTCGCATCACATGGTCTGGATATGGCCGATAGCATTCATATCTTGCACCGCATAGCCTTGGTACGGCTGATTGCATTCATGTATTCATCAGCATGATTTCGCATTCCTCTGACCTTGCATTCTGAGCACGTTTATATTGCGCACACACTTACACCACCCTCTAAACTTTCTATAAGATTATGCACGATTGATGCGTACAGGTGACGCTAGGACGTAGCCTTAGTCTCGCCGCCGTTAGAGTGTGCAGCCGAGCTTCTGGAGTTTTTATTATTGTCACTATCTTATATTTCTCTTTCCTACGCATTGTACTTAAAGTTTTTTATCATAGTGAATTTTGTGATGGTGTTCTTGTGGTTATTGTTCATGGGTTATGCTTGTGGTTATGCTTATTACAAATCAAATCATGTTTGAAATTCTCCTTGTATCATCTCAGAATAGGAATCTGGTATATGCGTGTAGGGAGCCAAGAATGGGGTACTACAGAGGCTGTCGGCACCGGATTCGGCGATCGGGAATTTTATGAGCCCAGTTTCTGAGTTCGGGGGGTAACAACGATCAGGGTCCGATCATCCCTGTGTAAAAATAGGGTGCGCTAGAATGAAATCTTACTCCTGGTCGGATTGTGATTCACACATGTAGCCCACTTCAAGCCATCGTCTTCCTACTATTATAAAGGAAAGAAGAGACGAGA
Source organism: Magnolia kwangsiensis (assembly GCA_037074715.1). NCBI lineage: Eukaryota > Viridiplantae > Streptophyta > Magnoliopsida > Magnoliales > Magnoliaceae > Magnolia > Magnolia kwangsiensis. The sequence continues at coordinate 61,115,658 of CM073579.1, forward strand.
GAGAAAGGCATCTTAGCTTTGAAGCTGGGACGTCTGGAAGAGCGTTTAGAGTTTTTATTTTTTATTTTTTTTAATGAATATTTGGGATTTAGCCTAATCATGTTTCTAAGCTAAACCTCCTAGCTAGGGCTAAGAGGTGAAGCTTGTAACGTGATGGGGGGACTTTTTGTTTGTGCTTTTTATTTACACTGAATTGAACTTGATATTAGTTTGATTAAGGGAATGTTTTTAGTTTTTAATGGTCTATTGTGACTAAAATTACAGGGGTCTGTGATAGCTTTGAGCATGTTCCTTTCCTTTTTATGATTATAACGTTAGGAAACCTTATTGTTCACCATCGTCTCTTGGGCATGGTTGGATAACTGTACCCTTCCCAACCTTCATACATCTTATGATTGGTTGTTAATTAGTTTAATTCTATTGTTTTCTTTGTCTCCTGGGCATGGTTTGGTGATGGAATCTATTCTAATTCATATACCTTTCATCTATTAAAAACTATATCAAAGAAAGTTCAGTTCGATTTTCATGGTTACAACCTTCAACGAGATGAAGATGGGACTCTAAGTGTAGTTGAGTTCTACAAGTGGATCCTCTGAATCTCTAGTTTTCTACCTCTGATTTCTCTAAATTTTAAATAAATATTTCACCATTACTCCTTAAATTTATTTGATTTAAATTTCGTCTTAGTCTAGTTCTAGTTCTACTTAGTTTCAGATAACGTACAGGTATCAGTCCCTTGAGATTCGACCTCAGTCTCACCGAGTTTATTACTACATCATAACCCTATACTTAGGGAGTGAACACAGGCATGTCATTCAAACCATCCATCCATTTTACGGTGGGGCCTACCCAGCTTGATGCATGCGTCTTTATCAAGCCGTTCATCCATTTACCCCACCTTGATGTATTATTCTACCCTCACCGACCATCCAAATTTCGTGTGGACCCACCATGATTTGGGCACTAGATCAGCACCGTCTAGAACATCCAGGGGTCTGGACGGTGGTTCTTTATAGTTATATATATTATGTAATATTATAATATGATATAATATATTATATTATATTATATTATATTATATCATATTATATTATATTATACATATGTAAATTGTATCTGGCTTTAGATGTCAGTTAGATCGGTGGGACCCACTGCTGGTGGATGCATTCCATCTCGACGATCCATCACCTGGTGTGCCATGCCAGGTACAGCCCCACCATGATGCATGTGTTGTATCCCTACCGTCCATCCATTTGGCAACCTCGTCTCACAGCTTGAGACTAAAATATAAGACAGATCTAATATCAAGTGGACCACACTGCAGAAAACAGTGGGATGAATGCCCACCATTGGAACCCCTTTTGGGTTACAGAAGTTTTGAATCAATATAATATTTGCTTTCCTTCCCTGTTCAGGTCCTTATGACCTTATGAACAGTATGTATAACGGTGGAAATCATTGACACCATTATCATTTGTGGTATGGTCCAGATGATCCTTTGGATATGATTCATTTTTTTATTGCACTATAATGATCCCTAACAATGGATGCTTGGTGTATTCGACTCGTCGTATTTGACTCGGCCATTTGACTCAGCTCATTTGACTCGGCCTATTTGACTCGGCCTATTCGATCGGCCCATTAAATCAGCTCATTAATATGGCCCACTTGATGTATATGAGGCATGTTGGTGCGGCACATTGATATGGCCCACTTGATGTATATGAGGCCCATTGATTCGGCCCATTGATATGGCCCACTTGATGTATAGAGGCCCGTTGGTGCGGCCCATTGAAATGGCCCACTTGATGTATATAAGACCCATTGGTATAACCCATTATATGGCCCACTTAATGTATATGAGGCCCGTTGGTGCGGCCCATTGATATGGCCCACTTGATGTATATGAGGCCCGTTGGTGTAGCCTGTTGATATGACCCACTTGATGTATATAAGGCTCGTTGGTGCGGCCCGTTAATACGGCCCAATGTGATGCACTTGGGGCTCATTTGGTGAGGCCCGATGGGATGTGTAAAAGGCCCTTGTGTGTGGCCCAATATGATGTATTTAAGGCCCATTTGATGAGGCCCGATGTGATATATATATATATATATATATATATATATATATATATATATATATATATATATATATATATATATATATATATATATATATATATATATTTGTCATTTGATTGAGACCATGGTCACTATATGTTAGGCCCTATGTAGGCCACTCCTTAGAAACAATGTTGATTAAATGTCCACATTGATGGACAATAATGGTTGAATGTCCACATTGTGACCTTTCCTTAGGCCTTATTAGACTCATTCTCATCGATTTCGATTCCGAGGCCGATTCTGACTGTCGAGGCCGACCACCAAGGCCGATTGTGATTGTCGAGGCCAATTAATGAGACCCAATGTGATGTATATGCGGCCCGTATTTGAGGCCCATTGTGATGTGTATTCAGCCTGTGTTGAAGGCCCATTGTGATGTATATTAGGCTTATGTGATGAGGCCCATTGCGATGCTTTTGAGGGCCAGGCAATGGAGCCCGTTCTGATGTATATTAGGCCCATGCGAGAGGTCTGTCGTAATGTGTATTAATCTCTTGAGTGAGGCCCATGGTGTTGTATATTAGGCCCTTGTGTGAAGCCATGGGTCCACTATATGTTAGGCTCTATATGGGTCATTCCTTGGGGGCAATGTTGGTTAAATGTCTACATTGTCAAGGCCGACTGTTAATGCCGGTTATTGATACTGATTATGAGTATGTGACAACATAGCATCATGATACATGCACATACACATCATCTGCATGTTTGTTATGAAGTGTGGTTGACTATTGCATATGTCATTGGGCAGGTTGTTATGAGACTCCCTGATAGGCAGAGGTTATCTCACATGAGCGCACGGTATGTGCAAGATTGATGCATGACTGGATTGTGTGACTTATGCATCTTGCATTGTGTGTTGTGATTACTGTACACCCTAGTGACTCAGGGACGTAGCCTCCACAGATATATCGTGGATGGTCAGATGGGACACCAAAAATATGTTATTAGCATCGAGCTACCATAGATGACCCTGGGTGAAAATCCTTAAACCCTCTTGATACTAGACGATGCCCCAACGTCGAGACCGAGTGGATATATATGAGCGCATGAGGGCCGTATACCAGTAGGTCGCATCTTCCACTGTATCATAGTCAATTGGGAGGGGGTGTGGCCTTACCCACCTGAGGGAGTAGGCATACCTAGGCTGAGTTTAACCAGCTCGTGAATGGGTCCATTATCGATGTGTCGGATAGATATTAGCTGACTACTGGCCAGCGGATAGTGAGGTCTCTTCCACTTATCCAGTTGTGCACTTAATGGGGCGGCAAGCTGGTGTAGAGTGTACTAAACCCCAGTAATGATCCCAGAGATGAACAGTACTGATATGTGGACTTATTGGGCAAGAGTTGCATATTCATTCATTCATTATCCACTCGAGCTGGTGGTGCACAACTATTTGTCACGTGTGCCTTCGCAATGGCTAGAATTTCGGTTGAGGCACGCGACTAACCTGAGATCAGGAGTTTACCACATTGAGTCTGACTATCCAAATTTAGGTTTAGGACTGGTTTGGACAGAAGTCCCTTGTGATGGACCCCATAACCTGCGATACTATGTACTATTATCCCGACTTCACACTCCAGCATGGTCATTCCATTCGCATCGTATACTTCATTACATACCTGGCATATGGCATTTTGGGTTACTGTGCTTTTGCATTTATATGTTCTATATACGGCTGACGGTATTCGTGAACTCATCAAGAATTGTATATTGCATTGCATCCTCGACATCTGATATTTGGCTCTCTATGACTCCTCATTTTCATAACTGATCTGTATTGCGCACTATGATATTGTATGATTTATAGACTTACAATATTTTCGCTTACTCTAATATCGTATGATTCATGATCTTACAAGTATTTTCGATATTGTATGATTATAGCATTATATTGAATACTTGGCACTTACCTTGTGCACACATTACACCACCTTCTAAGCTTTCTATAAGCTTATGCACGATAGATGCGTGCAAGTGATGTTAGGTTGCAGCAGCGTGGAGATTGGAGCATGTAGCTAACTTTTGGAGCTTTGATTTTAACGTATGTATTTTTTTTTCAGTATTGTATTCAAATGTTTATATTAGTGGATATGTGATGATGATGTCGCCTATGTGATTTGGATAAACTTATGGTTATGCTTCTTATGAGATAAATGAACGTTGAAAAATCCTCCTTGTAAGATTCCGGGATCAAAACCTGTCATATGGGCGCTGGGAGCCGAGAATGGGATACTACAGAGGCTGTCGGCACCGGGTTCGGTGATCGGAATTCTTGTGAATCCGATTTCCGGATTTGGGGCGTGACATTGGGGATAGTACCCAATCCACGTCCTAACATGAGAACGGCTAGGATGGTACCCACTTCATGTCCATCCAGTTCCTAGAGCAGATTAGGTGTGGCCACAACCTCACCCAAGATAGTGCAACCCTTACTATAGGGCCCACCTTAATGTATTTATTATATATCCACTTCGTTTATCTATTTTTTTTGGATCATTTTGAGGCATGAGCTTAAAAATGAAGAAGATCCAAGCATGAGGTGATTCATATTATTGAAAACAGTAGTAACTGAACACACTATTATTAAAAAAAAAAAAAACTTCATATGGCCCACTATAATATATTTGATATATTTGTGGCATTTATTACCACCCAACTTAATGATAAGTTTATATAAACCTGGATGAAATGAAATATATATATATATATATATATATATATATATATATATATATATATATATATATATATATATATATATATATTATCTTGATTCATGATCCACTTGAAAAATGGATTTATTTCATTTTTTGGCGGGTGCCAAGGGCCTCAAATGATTCTGCAAAACGGATGGATGACATGGATCCAGAATAGGGTGGTCCCATGTCAACGGCCACACCATCTTTGGTGCGGCTGGCGCGCACCTAATCAGCTCCCTGCTTCGGGTGGTGAGCCCAATGACATCTTTGTTACTCCTATTGTGGGCCCACCTTGACAATGGGTTGAATATCCCGCCGTCCATCCGTTTTTGCTAGCCCATTTTAGGACGAGGTCCAAGAACTTACGGATTGAATTCGGAGTGTATAGTACACCTCAGGAAGTGTTTGAACGCCCGACATTAAAAGCTTCTGGATAGATCATAATGTTTACTTGCCAGCAAACCCCTTCACCCTTTGATAAGGTCAAATAGAACTGAACGGATGATGAGAAAATACAAATATTAGCTCGATCTATAACTTTTATAGCTTACAAAACGGTTTTAATAGTCAGTCACCACTTTTTCTGGGGATATTGCCTAATGAGTATTTTAATATGCTTAAATTTTTTAATAACGTCCTAAATTGAGCTGAAAAAACGGATGAGTGGCGTGGATATGTAACAAATTTATCAATGTGGCCGCACACTGTAAGGGTGACACCCACTGAAATTTAGTAAAGTATCATCCGGAGAAATCTATCACTGTATGACCCATTTATGACTTATTTACCATCTTAAGCCTACTTTTTTTCTACCTCACCAGAATAAACCCTAAATGTACGGACGACTTGCCAAAGGTGCAAAATGCCCCCTGCTTTTTACTTCAAGCGATCGGCAGGTGCTCGAAGACGAGCGCTGACGCTCCACGGTTGTACGAACGGTTCAAAGATCAAAGTTACATGCCCTACAGTTATGCGTTTATTATATCCACGACGTTCATCCATATTTCGAGATCATTTCGGAGCATTATCCAAAAAAAAAGATAATATCCAAAGATTAACTGGACCACACCATAAAGAGCAGTGGAAAAAATGATTTTCACCGTTAAAATTTTTGTAGGACCCACCATAACATTTATTTTCCATCTAATCTATTCATAAGGCCACAAAGACTTGAATGAAGAAGTAAAACAAATTTTATAATGATCCAAAGCTCCTGTAACCCTTAAAAGAATGATAGACGTTCAATTCTCCACTGCCTTTTACAGTGTGCTCCACTTGATAGTTAGATTTGTCTTATTTTTCATCTCAAACCTTAATATGAGCTCGCCAAATAGATGGATGGTTTGGATATAACACAGACCTTATGATGGGACCCACAAAAGTAACAAGGATTCCACGGTAAATAAAAATAAAAATTCCATGCCGCCGCAGCACTGCCACCATTACGGTAGCAGTGCCACGGCAGTCTGGCATATGATTATTTTTTTTTCTTCCAAGGAGAACTTTTTCCTCCTTATAGTTTTCTCTAAGGTGTAATTATGTAAATATGTATATATAAGTATATAAAAATATTTTCTATCTTTTAATTCATTTCTTTGTTTTTTTATTTAACAAGCATATCTTCTAAAGTAGAATGAGTTACTTAACGTACCATGTATGATTTTGGGGTAGGAGAAGCTACTTTAGCCAACCAACCTAGTTATTTTTTAAGATTCCATTGATTCCATGGTCGAAAATCCATTTCATTCACTTTACGGTCAATTTCAATCAGTTCACGGTCAATTTCATTCATTTCATTCACTTCGCGATCAATTTCATTCACTGCATGGTCAATTTCAATCAGTTCGTGGTAAATTTCATTAACTTCGCGATCAATTCTATGCATTTCGTAGTGAATTCTAGCAAATTCCCTTCACCTCACGGTCAATTCTATACATTTCGATGTCAATTCTTGTAAAACCCCGACTTTTCAGGACCCGAGTATATGACCCGTGTCCCAAAAACTCGAGTGTTAACTTTAAAGGATAGTCAGATATAATATTTTTCTTTTATCAGAGTAAGCAGATGAGCGTAGAGTGGACAAATCAGCATAAAGAAAATTTTCAATTACATTTAGAGTATATAAGAGAGTGTCCATAATGACTTATACAAACCAATGTTTCTATTCTTACGAATACAAAATGAAATAACATTACATATGAAACAAAGTAACTTTACAGCAATCTTAAGCTGCGAAATCCTGTAACAGCCCTTAACAAATATAATCATGCACCCTTATCAATCATAGCCTGCTCCCCACCAATATGAATGTAAACATAATCAGGGCCGCCTGTGCTACCTGTATGATTATATATTTGATGGATGAGTGGCCAACTTAGTATAAATTGCTCTCAAGATTACACATCGACGCATTACGTAAGCATAGTTATAAAATAATATATGATGCAGGTCTTATTATGTGCATGAATGCATAAATGCAATCATCGCCCTTGAGATGCTCATCCGTGCGGACAATGGGCTCGTCACTCATGCAATCACCGAACCTAGAAAACATCATCCAGTCAGGTCACCATGCAATCATCGAACCTGGGAAACATCCTCCAGTCGGGTCACCCGTACATCACATACGATAGTAATAAATACTGGTCTATGCTATATATGCATAATTAGCCAAACCATTATTAATCCATTTACAACCAGTATATTTAATAAGCTCAAAGGTCATTATGGAAAACTCAGAGCCCAGCGTAGGCCGACAGCTTGGGCATAGGTCCCATACCACCATCCCTGGCTCATGAGACTACCATCTTAAGATGTTTAATGAAACCTGTCAACTAGTGACCAATCATGTCACTGTATATAGGGCTTACCATCGCATGGTTATATGGTATAAAATATCGAACCCATATAGGAAAAATACCAGAATAAAGCCACATAGGGCAATATCAAACAAGCCACATAGGGCAATTATCAAAATAGACTGCATAAGGCGAGTATCAAAATGATGCGATAAAATACCATCCTTGAAAACCATTGGACATAACAACCCTGGATGGTAGGCCCACATCAATGGTCAATTTAAACCACCATTCAATAACCTCTAAGCCAAAGGTCCATTTCAATCACAACCAGTCGGGTTACATCTCAAGTATGGGTGTACATTTATAGGTGGGGGTTTCCCACTAATGTACCAGTTTAAAGTCCATAAGCAATCCACAAATAATTCATGAACAATTATACAGGATGAATATTAAGCAGACAATATAGCAGTTCAATTTCCACCAGCTAACACATGTGATTATAAGAGAGAGATATCAATCATAAATTTAAATAAAAACTATAACTTAAGCTAATGGAAAGATGGAAAGCTCAAGGGGAATCATAACTTTATTCTTTAAATCGCCTTCTAGTGTCGCTAAGTGTTGGCACCCTTAGAGTTGTATCCTACCACAAATTACGAACTTGTACAATTAGATCCAAGTTCTAATCACTACCTAAGGTTTAGGATCATAGCTTAGGATTCGAATTACTTTATCTTTAGGCTTTCACCCTAGAGTCTATGTCTAGGCTTAGATCTTAGGGTTTGGACCCTAGTTGGTATGTACTTTATTTTAGTATTAATTCAGTAATATTTATTAACGCTAGTGTTATAATTAATATTAGTTAATAATCATCATGGGGGTAATTAATATTGTGATATGTTATTTATAATAAAATGATACCTCAATATTTAACAATGAGATTATTTTAATTTCTTGTATATAATAACTATTATTAGAATAGATAATTTACTTTTAGCCATGCATTCTTGATATTTGCAAATCCTAATGATGATGGAAATGGTAACAAGTTAATTTAATAATTAAGAAGTAATTGTTAACATTAAGAGTAGCTACCATAGTAATAATAATAGTTATGATGACGGAAATCAATAGGGCCTGCTACTATTAAGGGTAATATTTGAGAGAGATAATTAAAACTACTACTATTTGCTAATTGTAATTCTATTTAAAATAACTAGGTTACATAGTGGACTTTGACCCATATTTAACTTAAGGTTAGGATGATTTTACCAACTATAACATTTGACCAAGTAGTTAAATCTAAATCATGATATAAGAGGGTAGAGACTTTGTACCTAGGTGAGAGAAGTGCGGCCCAACTCAACACCAAGCGAGTCAACTTGGCCCAGCTAAACTCGGTCCCAACCAAGTTAACACGGTCCTTTCTCCCTCTAGTTTTTTCTTCCTTCTTCTCCTTCGTCCTACTTCTCTCCTTCTCACTATCCTACCCTTAGACGAACAACGATCAGCGGTCCCAAGGATGATTGGGCGTTGATCAACCCAGAACCCAACTAACTCAGATCGCCTGGCTCGGTTCGGGCCTGCACAACTTCAAAGCTAAACTTCCAACTTCGTCTGCCATTCTCACAGGGCTAAACCTGGCTGGTGCTAACCGGAACTCGCCTGAGATGCCCCGAGTGTTGACAGACTTGGCCCGACTCACCTGGTAGACCAATGACCCGACTACAATGAGGCAGCGCCTCCTACTTCTTCTTTACTCTCTTCCCTTTCTCCCCTTTCTTCTTTCTTTTACTGCTCCTGGAAGTATCTGGCCATGGTCGTCAAATCTAGTCTGACTCAACCCTGGTCAAACTAAGTCAACTCAGTGACTGCACAAGGATGAACAACGAGGCAAGCCCGACTCTGATCAAGCTGGTGCAACCACCCGCCAACCACCTCTTCTCTTTCTTCTTCCTTACTTTCTCCTTTTCTGTGTGTGTATGCTGGAACTCCAACGACCCCCAAACACAGACCAGATCCAAGCCAAACTCGACTCAACAATGGCTACAGCGTGAGAACACTAGCACTCACTCCCTATCTATTCTTTTCCTTCTCTTTTTCTTCATGTTCTCTCTCTCATTCACTTCCCCTTCTTCTTCCATTTTCCTTCTTTACTTTTTTGCTACACCCAAAACGCCTCCAGTAACAGATCCGAGATCATTAATGGCAGATCTAGACACGATTGATATTTCTCCAAAACAGAGCTTCTGGAGGTTGACCAGTCCTAGGAAGCTTCTAGGATGAAGAAAACAGAGCTTGAAGAAGGTTTGTTTGGTGGTTTTGAAGGAATGAAGAAAACGGCCATTTTCGAGCTGAGGCAAGGGAGTGGGAGAGAGACCCATTACAACTCCCATCTCTTGGACTTAAATCGGGCCCTGAACTCCCTCAGGGCTGTCGGATCGACAACAGATGGTCTAGATCTTCTCTAGCCGAAACTGCCTTCAAATATTGTGGGTGAAAACTGAAACTGAACATGGTTTTGTTTGGAAAACCATAAGAAAATGGATGGCTAAGATAGCCCTACAAGGGACGGTTGAGATGGAAGGATGTACGGGCATGCGGATTGCCAAGCTGGCCTGCCAAAACAGTTTCCATATTTGAGAAGGTTGTATTTAAAGGACTTGTTTTGGCCGTTTCTCGTGTGCATATAGGTGCACCCAGCAGGTGGAGGTTTCAAGGTTTTGGTACATGAGGGACGCACACGATGGACGGATCAGATCTCCCATGTGATCTAAGGTGGTGGGCCCCAACGCGTCCCAAACAGACGTTGTCCGTCGGCTGGTGCAACGAGAGAGAGAGAGGGATTCTTTTTATTTTGAGAAGGCGCAGGTCAAGGGAGCTCTGACCGCTCCTGGTGGTATGGTGCACAGCGGGTGTGCCATAGCTGCGCACGCTCACCCCACTAGTTGGGGTCCACCATAATGTTTGTGATAAATCCATACCATCCATTCATCTTGGGAGGCCCTACTAAGGGCCCCTGACCGAAGATTGGTCAGATCCAAAGCTGAGGTGGGCCATAAGAGCTGATTCCTAGCTCTAACAGTGGCTCCTTGTTGATGTAACGGTTGGGTCATCCCAAGTTTGGATGGAAATGGCTAAAAGGCCCTAATGGGTCATTCCTCCATGGATTACTAACCCATCAACCAATATTAATATTAAGTCTATTATTACTGTCTCTTACTATCATTATTTTATAAAATTTCACTAATAAAAGTAATAATGTAACTTGTTACACACACACACACATAAAATTTATATTATTACAGATTGTTAATTAGATGAATATTAGTGGAAGGAAAGAAGGATCAACACATATTATTTGTGTATTATTTGTATGATTATATATGTTTTAGGTTTCAATTTTATATAAGATCTTAAATTGCTTAGAATATGTTATCTACTATAGATTTTATTAATTTATGTAGTATCAATTTGAGATTCATATAAATAATGCCACAAGTGTATAATTTTAATGTGGATTGTCATTACATATCAACGTATTATGAAGTTTTAATATTTATGAAGTGTACAAGTAGCATTTCGTAGTGTATGTATTTAAATTGTATTATAGTATTTATTTATGTGGTTAGGTCATATAGCATATATATACTAAGTTATATGGTGACACTCAAGCATTGAAAGTACAGGGTATTACAATTCCCTTCACTTAGCGGTAAATTCCATGCATTTCACGATCATTTCCCTTCAATTCACGGTCAATTCCGTGCATTTCACGATCAATACCGACGATTCCCCTTCACTTCACGGTCAATTCCATGCATTTCACAGTCAATTCCCTTCATTTCACGGTCAATTTCGGCAATTCCCCTTCACTTCATGGTCAATTCAATGCATTTCATGGTCAATTTCCTTCACTTCACAGTCAATTCTATGCATTTCACTGTCAATTCCCTTCATTTCACGATCAATTATGGCGATTCCCCTTCACGATCAATTCCATGCATTTCACGGTCAATCACTGGAATTGACTGTGAAATGTATGGAAATGACAGTGAAGTGAAGCGAATTGACCATGAAATGCATGGAATTGACCGTGAAGTGTAGGAGAATGACCGTGAAATGAATGGAAATGACCATGAAGGAAGGGAATTGACAGTAAAATGCATGGAATGGACCGTGAAGTGAAAGGGAATTGCCGGGATTGACCATGAAATGAATGGAAATGATCATAAAGTGAAGGGAATTGACAGTGAAATGCATGGAATTCACCATGAAGTGAAGGGGTTTGACCGTGAAATGAATTGAATTGACCGTGAAGTGAAGAGGAATCACCAAAATTGACCATGAAATGCATCAAATTGACCATGAAATGAAGGGAATTGACCAAGAAATGCACGGAATTGACCGTGAGGTGAAGGGAATGGACCATTAAATCATTGAATTGACCATGAAGTGAAATGGAATTGTCGAGATTGACCGTGAAATGAATGGAAATGAACGTGAAGTGAAGGGAATTGACCGTAAAATGCATGGAATTGACCGTGAAGTGAATGGGATTGACAGTGAAATGAATTGAATTGACCGTGAAGTGAAGGGAAATCGCCGGAATTGACCATGAAATGCATGGAATAGGCTGTGAAATGAAGGGAATTGACAGTGAAATGCACGGAATTAACCATGAAGTGAAGGGAATTGACCGTGAAATGCATGGAATTAACCGTGAAGTGAAGGGGAATCATCGGGATTAACCGTGAAATGCATGGAATTGACCGTGAAGTGAAGGGAATTGACTGTGAAATGAAGGGAATTGACCATGAATGCATTTCATGGTCAATTCTGGCAATTCCCCTTCACTTCACAGTCAATTCAATTCATTTCATGGTCAATTCCCTACACTTCACGGTCAATTCCATGCATTTCATGGTCAATTCTCTTCATTTCATGGTTAAATCCATGCATTTCAAGGTCAATCCCGACAATTCCCCTTCTCTTCATGGTCATGCATTTCACGGTCAATTCCCATCACTTCATAGTCAATTCCATGCATTTCACGATCAGATGCCTTCACTTCATGGTCAATTCCATGATTTCATGGTCAATTCCCTTCACTTCACGGTCAATTTCGTGCAATTCACGGTTAATTACCTTCATTTCACGGTCAATTCCATGCATTTCACAGTCAATCCCTGCGATTCCCCTTCACTTCACGATCAATTCAATGCATTTCACGATCAATCCCCTTCACTTCACAGTCATTTCCATTCATTTCATGATCAATCCCGGCGAATCCCTTTCACTTCACGGTCAATTCCATTCCCTTCACGGTCAATTCTCCGTATTTCATGGTCAATTCCCTTCACTTTACGGTCATTTCCATTCATTTCATGGTCAATCTCGGCGATTCCCTTTCACTTCACGGTCAATCCAATGCATTTCACGGTCAATTCCCTTCAATTCAGTTATTGACCATGAAATGCATGGAATTGACCGTGAAGTGAAGGGAATTGACCATGAAATGCATTGAATTGACTGTGAAGTAAAGTGAAATGCATTGAATTGACCATGAAGTGAAGAAGAATCACTGGAATTGACCATGAAATGAAGGGAATTGACCATGAAATGCATGGAAATAACTGTGAAGTTAAGGGAATTGATCGTGAAATGCACGAAATTGACCGTGAAGTGAAGGGAATTGATCTCGAAATGCATGAAATTGACCGTGAGCGAAGAGAATTCACCATGAAATGCATGAAATTGATCGGGAAACAAATGAAATTTACCGCAAACTAATTGAAATTGACCATGAAGTGAATGAAATTGAACTGATTGAAATTGAATTGACCCTTCACTTCATAGTCAATTCCATGCATTCAAGGTCAATTCCATTCACTTCACGGTCATTTCCATTCATTTCACGGTCAATCCCAGCGATCGCCTTTCACTTCACTGTCAATTCAATGCATTTCACAGTCAATTCCCTACACTTCACGATCAATTCCGTGCATTTCATGGTCAATTCCCTTCATTTCATGGTCATTTCCATTCATTTCATAGTCAATGCCGGCGATTCCCTTTCACTTCACGGTCCATTCAATGAATTGACTGTGAAGTAAAGTGAAATGCATTGAATTGACCATGAAGTGAAGCGGAATCACTGGAATTGACCGTGAAATGAAGGGAATTGACCATGAAATGCATGGAATTGACTGTGAAGTGACGGGAATTGACCGTGAAGTGAAGGGAATTGACCGTGAAATGCAGGGAATTGACCGTGAGCAAAGGGAATTCGGTAGAATTCACTGCGAAATGCAAGAAATTGATTGGGAAGCTAATGAAATTTACCGCAAACTAATTGAAATTGACCACGAAATGAATGAAATTGAACTGATTGAAATTGAATTGTCTCTTCACTTCACAGTCAATTCCATGCATTCAAGGTCAATTCCCTTCACTTCACGGTCATTTCCATTCATTTCACGGTCAATCCCAGCGATCCCCTTTCACTTCACTGTCAATTCAATGCATTTCACGGTCAATTCCCTTCACTTCACAGTCAATTTCGTGCATTTCACGGTCAATTCCCTTAGTTTCACGGTCATTTCCATTCATTCCATAGTCAATCCCGGCGATTCTCTTTCACTTCACGGTCAATTCAATGCCTTTCACGGTCAATTCCCTTCACTTCACTGTCAATTCCGTGCATTTCATGGTCAATTCCCTTCATTTCACGGTCAATTTCGGTGATTCCCCTTCACTTTTCGATCAATTCAATTCATTTCACGGTCAATCCCCTTCACTTCAAGATCAATTCCATGCATTTCATGATCAATTCCCATCACTTCAAGGTCATTTCCATTCATTTGACGGTCAATACCGGCGAGTCCCTTTCACGTCACAGTCAATTCCATGCATGTCATAGTCAATTACCTTCCTTCATGGTCATTTCCATTCATTTCACGACCATTCTCCTTCACTTCACGGTCAATTCGCTTCACTTCATGGTCAACGGTCAATTCCGGTGATTGACCATGAAATGCATGGAATTGACCGTGAAGTGAAGGGGAATCGGCAGAATTGACCATGAAATGCATGAAATTGACCGTGAAATGAAGGGAATTGACCGTGAAATGCACGGAGTTGGCCTTGAAGTGAAGGGAATTGACCGTGAAATACATTGAATTGACCATGAAGTAAAAGGGAATAGCCGAAATTGATTGTGAAATGCATGGAATTGACCGTGAAATGAAGGGAATTGACCGTGAAATGCACAGAATTGGTTGTGAAGTGAAGGGAATTGATCGAGAAATGCATGGAATTGACCGAGAAGTGAAGGGAATTGACCGTAAAATGCATGGAATGGACCGTGAAGTGAAAGGGAATCGCAGGGATTGACCGTGAAATGAATGAAAATGACCGTGAAGTGAAGGGAATTGACGAAATGCATGGAATTGACCGTGAAGTGAAGGGGTTTGACCGTGAAATGAATTGACTTGACCGTGAAGTGAAGGGAAATCGCCGAAATTGACCATAAAATGCATGAATTTGACCATGAAATGAAGGGAATTGACCGTGAAATGATGGAATTGACCGTGAATTGAAGGGAATGGACTGTTAAATGCATTGAATTGACCCTGAAGTGAAAGGGAATCGTCGAAATTGACCGTGAAATGAATGGGAATGACCGTGAAGTGAAGGGAATTGACCGTGAAATGCATGGAATTAACTGTAAAATGAATGGGATTGACTGTGAAATGACTTGAATTGACCGTGAAGTGAAGGGGAATCGCCACAATTGACCGTGAAATGCTTGGAATAGACCTTAAAATGAAGGGAATTGACAGTGAAATACACAAAAATAACCGTAAGGTGAAGGGAATTGACCGTGAAATGCATGGAATTGACCGTGAAGTGAAGGGGAATCGTCGGGATTGACCGTGAAATGCATGGAATTGACCATGAAGTGAAGGGAATTGACCGTGAAATGCACGGAATTGACCGTGAAGTGAAGGTAATTGACCGTGAATGCATTTCTTGGTCAATTCCGACGATTCCCCCTCACTTCATGGTCAATTCAATTCATTTCACGATCAATTCCCTTCACTTCATGGTCAATTCCTTGCATTTCATGGTCAATTCTCTTCATTTCATGGTCAATTCCATGCATTTCGTGGTCAATCCCGACAATTCCCCTTCTCTTCACGGTCAATTCCATGCACTTCAAGGTCAATTCCCATCACTTCACGGTCAATTCCGTGCATTTCATGGTCAATTCCATGATTTCATGGTCAATTCCCTTCACTTCATGGTCAATTTCGTACAATTCACGATCAATTCCCTTCATTTCATTGTCAATTCTATGCATTTCACGGTCAATCCCGGCGATTCCCCTTCACTTCACGATCAATTCAATGCATTTCATGATCATTTCCCTTCAGTTCATGGTCAATTCCGTGCATTTCATGGTTAATTCCCTTCATTTCACTATCAATTTCATGCATTTCAAGGTCAATTCCAATGATTCCCCTTCACTTCACGGTCAATTCAATTCATTTCACGATCAATCCCCTTCACGTCATGGTCATTTCCATTCATTTCACGATCAATCCCGACGATTCCCTTTCGCTTCACGGTCAATTCAATGCATTTTATGGTCAATTTCATTCCCTTCATGGTCAATTCTACACATTTCATGGTCGATTCCCTTCACTTTACGGTCATTTCCATTCATTTCATGGTCAATCTCAGCAATTCCCTTTCACTTCACGGTCAATCCAATGCATTTCATGATCAATTCCCCTCAATTCGGTAATTGACCATGAAATGCATGGAATTGATCGTGAAGTAAAGGGAATTGACCATGAAATGCATTGAATTGACTGTGAAGTAAAGTGAAATGCATTGAATTGACTGTGAAGGGAAGCAGAATCACCAGAAGTAACTGTGAAATGCATGGAATTGATCGTGAAGTGAAGGGAATTGACTGTGAAGTGAAGGGAATTGACTGTGAAGTGCTGGGAATTGACCGTGAAATGAACGAAATTGACTGTGAAGTGAAGGGAATTGACCTCGAAATGCATGGAATTGACCATGATCGAAGGGAATTCGCTAGAATACACCCGAAATGCATGAAATTGATCGGGAAGCTAATGAAATTTACCGTGAACTAATTGAAATTGACTATGAAGTGAATGAAATTGAACTGATTGAAATTGAATTGACCCTTCATTTCACAGTCAATTCCATGCATTTCATGGTGAATTCCCTTCACTTCACGGTCATTTCCATTCATTTCATGGTCAATCCTGGCGATTCCCTTTCACTTCACGGTCAATTCCCTTCACTTCACGGTCAATTCCGTGCATTTCACGGTTAATTCCCTTCACTTCACGGTCATTTCCATTCATTTCATGGTCAATCCCGGTGATTCCTTTTCACTTCACAGTCAATTCAATGCATTTCACGTTCAATTCCCTTCACTTCATGGTCAATTCCCTTCATTTCACGGTCAATTCCCTTCATTTTATGGTCAATTCCGACGATTCCCCTTCACTTCTCTGTCAATTCAATTCATTTCACGGTCAATCCCCTTCACTTCACGGTAAATTCCATACATTTCACGATCAATTCCCTTCACTTCACGGTCATTTCCATTCATTTCACGGTCAATACCGGTGATTCCCTTTCACTTCACAGTCAATTCCCTTCCTTCACGGTCATTTCCATTCATTTCACAGCCATTCTCCTTCACTTCATGGTCATTTCCATGCATTTCGCGGTCAATTCTAGTGATTGACAATGAAATGCATGGAATTGACTGTTAAGTGAAGGGGTTTGACTGTGAAATGAATTGAACTGACCGTGAAGTGAAGGGGAATCACCAACATTGACCATGAAATGCATCAAATTGACCATGAAATGAAGGGAATTGACCGTGATATGCATGGAATTGGCCATGAAGTGAAGGGAATAGACCATTAAATCATTGAATTGACCATGAAGTGAAAGGGAATCGCCGAGATTGACCGTGAAATGAATGGAAATGACCGTGAAGGAAAGGGAATTGACTGTGAAATGCATGGAATTGACCGTGAAGTGAATGGGATTGACAATGAAATGAATTGAATTGACCGTGAAGTGAAGGGGAATCGCCGGAATTGACCGTGAAATGCATGGAATAGACCATGAAATGAAGGGAATTAATAATGAAATGCACAAAATTAACCGTGAAGTGAAGGGAATTAACCGTGAAATGCATGGAATTGACCGTGAAGTGAAGGGGAATCGTTAAAATTGACCGTGAAATGCATGGAATTGAAGGGAATTGACCGTGAAATGCACGAAATTGACCGTGAAATGAAGGGAATTGACCGTGAATGCATTTCATGGTCAATTCCAACGATTCCCCTTCACTTCATGGTCAATTCAATTCATTTCACGGTCAATTCCCTTCACTTCATAGTCAATTCCATGCATTTCATGGTCAATTCTCTTCATTTCATGGTCAATTCCACGCATTTCATGGTCAATTCTCTTCATTTCACGATCAATTCCATGCATTTCACAGTCAATTCCCATCACTTCACAGTCAATTCTGTGCATTTCACGGTCAATTGCCTTCACTTCATGTTCAATTCCATGATTTCATGGTCAATTCCATTCACTTCACGGTCAATTCCCTTCATTTCATGGTCAATTCCATGCATTTTACGGTCGGCGATTCCCCTTCACTTCACGATCAATTCAATGCATTTCACTATCAATTCCCTTCAGTTCATGGTCAATTCCGTGCATTTCACGATTAATTCCCTTCATTTCACGGTCAATTTCATGCATTTCACAATCAATTCTGGTGATTCCCCTTCACTTCACGGTCAATTCAATTCATTTCACAATCAATCCCCTTCACTTCATGGTCATTTTCATTCATTTCACGATCAATCCCGGCGATTCCCTTTCACTTCACGGTCAATTCAATGCATTTTATGGTCAATTCCATTCCCTTCACAGTCAATCTACACATTTCACGGTCGATTCCCTTCCCTTTACGGTCATTTCCATTCATTTCATGGTCAATCCCAGCGATTCCCTTTCACTTCATGGTCAATCTAATGCATTTCATAGTCAATTCCCTTCAATTCGGCTATTGGCCATGAAATGCATGGAATTGACCATGAAGTGAAGGGAATTGACCATGAAATGCATGAAATTGACCGTGAAGTGAAGGGAATTGACCGTGAAATGCATGGAATTGACGGTGAAGGAAATTGACCATGAAGTGAAGGGAATTGACCTCGAAATGCATGGAATTGATTGTGAGAGAAGGGAATTCGCCAGAATTCACCACGAAATGCATGAAATTGATCGAGAAGCTAATAAAATTTACTACTAACTAATTGAAATTGACCATGAAGTGAATTGTAAGCCCCATATCTTAGACCGTACCATTCTGTAGGCTTCCACAGTCTTTCCGGTCGAATTCCGGCAACCTATAACCTTTATCCAATGTTTGCGCACGACCCTAAGACACATGCCGTTAACCAGAGCCGGCTCGACCCGAGACTTGTAACCTAGTGACCATGCCGTCGCCTCGGTTCCGATGTCGCGACTCGCGTACCTAGGCGATACCTAGTCTAGTAGATGTGGACCCACATTTAGTTCAATGAAAACGCCGCGCTTTGCAAAACTTAAGAGAATCTCTACAACATGTCACCCCAATCCATCAATCAATCCTATCATGTCAAGTACACTATCACCTCTCATCCTTCCCCAAGTAACCCCTAAAGTCAAAAAGTTTCTTACAAGCCCATACCCCTTCTTACACAATCTACCCCAAAGTAAAAAAGGTTCTTACACACCCATACTTTTCTTACACTATCTACCACAAAAGTCAATAAAAAGGTTCTTACACATCCATCACCCACCACATCCATCACCCATCTCTCACTTTCTCTCTTTACAACCGTTTCTCTCTCATTTTCATTTCTCAAATTCTCTTTCCTAAGTAAGAAAACACCACATGTTCAAGCTCTTTCTCCTCCAAGAGAGCTTTGTGTATGGCCCACTTCCTGCCCCCTCATCTCAACCATCCAAACTCCATCTCTTCTATTGGAATCGAAGTTAAGGTGCAAAGGAAGCCTAGGGAGCAAGAAGGAATAGTGGGTGATCTTAGATCTCTTTTTCTTCATTTTTTTATGTAAGGGCCCACTAATAGTGGGACCCACCTTGAGGTAGGCTTTATATCAAAGAGGGGCCCATAGTGGCTAGGCCCCTCCATCCTCGGCGGTGTCTCTCTCTCTCTCACTCTCTCTCTCTTTCTCATGTATTGTGGATCCCACTATGATATATGATCCATGTTGTTCCATCCGTAGGGCCTACCTTGCGAACCGCCTTTGGGTGGGCCTGGATGTAGGATAACACAAATATTAGATTGATCCAAATATGGTGGGCCACATCCGTGTGGGACCCACCATGATGTTTGTGTTGTATAGACGCTGGACGTGCACTAACAGTGAAGTATGGATTGACATTTTTTATTATTATTATTTTTACACACACACAGACCCCACATACTCACGCCACACACACACACACACCCCACACAAGCACACCGTGGGATTTCACCACCATGGGTACTCGAACCCTTGACCCGGTGTTGAAACTCTAAGAAGTCTACCACCCGGGTAAGAGATTAACGTGGGGCATCCTAACAGTGAAGTGTGGACTGACAGGGGATGCACATAGTGAAGTGTGTGATGACAGTGGGGTCCATGGGACCCATCCACTCCATCCATCCTATTCCTCAGCTCATTTTAGGCATTGAGCTGAGAAATGAGTCCAATCCGATAATAAAGCGGGCCATACCACAGAAAACTGTGTTTTTCACCGTTCAAGGCTATTAGGACCCACCTTGTTGTTTTTACACGCCAAACATGCTAGATATTGGACTTGTTTGGTGTGTTTTGAGTCCTAAAATCCAACGGGTGGAGTGGATTCTCAAGATGTGGGCCCCGCATATAAGAAATCTCAGTAAACAAAAAAAAAGAAAGAAAGAAAACACTTGCTGCAGTAGGCGCTGCTGCTATTAGCAGCGTGCGCAGGCGCTACTTTGGACAGAAAAGGGGTAGGGACCACGGGTCCCAGCCATGGGCCCCACCGTGATGCTTGGGAACATCAACACTGTGCATTTTGATGGGCCCGTTAGGGCAGCTGGCCACCCCCAAAATTAGCCATATACATGGCTCAGGTGGCCCATGTCATAGGAAACAGTGTTAATTGCTTGTCTGCCATTAAAACCCTTTTTGTGTCCAGAAGTTTTGGATCATTCTGAAATTTATTTTTCCTCCCTGTGACCTTGTTAACAGATTGGATGGGTGGGCCCTACATGGGATCCACAATGGTGTATGTGTCCTACCACCACCATCCACGCCATTGGACGGTGGGACCCACCCCACATGTGGGGCCACCTTGGTGTACGCGTTTGTCCAGGCCATCTAGAGCCTAGACGTTGTGGATATATTAGATATAATATATATTATATTATATTAATATATGATATTGTATATTATATATTATATATTAAATTATAATACAATGAAATTTTATATATATGGGGGTGGGCCCTACGTGGGACCCACCTCTGCTTTCCTTAAAAAGGCAGCAATGGCTGCATGTACGACAGCCACATGGCTACCCTGTTGGCGTGCAGGCTAGCTGTTGTACATAGTAGTAAGTTCCGTGGGTCCCACTTGTTCCATCCACGCCGTCTATTTATGGGACCCACTATGATGCATGTGTTGTATACAAATCGCCCAACCAGTTATGAGATCATTTTTGGGCATGAGTGAAAGAATGGGTTAGATCTAAAGTTCAAGTGGACCCCACCATTCAAATAGCGGACCGTGTCATCCACCACTCAAACTCCTAAGGGACCCGATAGCTTCCAATTAAGTTGATAATTATTTTCATTTCATCTATCTATTTGATAACTCATGAATATGTTGGTTCTCAAATTGTAACATTCCGAAAATCGGGGGTCGAGTAAAAACTCCACTCCCGAGTTCCAGAACATCACTTATGCAACATAAATGTATATGATTGAATGTTGTCTATGTTAATGTATTAAACATGAGTGGGATTACGCCAAAACAACATATCATACTCCAGAGATAGTTAAATTAACAAGCAGAAGACTGTGATAGTATGTATAACATATATAAACTGTTGTATGTCTCCAGAGTGTGAACATGTTACCAGGTTATATACATGCATGTATACTCCAAAAGTAAACAAAAAGAATATACATGAGTACTCTGAAAATATAAAATGACAAGTGTCAAGGCATCTAATCAACCTCCCTGTAATCCCGTCGATCAGAACACGCATAAAGGAGGGATCCTCCTCATCATCATCAAGTCCAGCTCCGCTTCTCAAGCAGTGCCATCATCTGCAACCAAAATAGGGACTGGTGGGTATTCGGAAACACCGTCTTGTAACGTGGGAGTGAGTGATCAACTCAGTGGAATAATAGAGCAGAGATTAGCATGTTCTCAAATCAATCATGCGATAATAGTAAAGCAATTAATCAAACATTCTTAAATACTGTTGTTAATGCAATATGACGTGACATGATAGATGCCCTCATCGACGATCTCCCTCATACGGCACCATCTTACGCCCGCGGCATGCTTTCTTCCTACAGTGCTCCACATCTTCCAGGCACATGCAATGTGATGGTGATGTGATTATCAAGTTATTATTAGTCCTTTTCATACAGCAATATTGGAAAACTAAGGTACTTCCCTTATATCAATCCCAACACAGATCCTGTCTAGGGTCGTCACTCCTAATAATTTCATACGATGTATATTTTGTAGGTCGCTGCAAGGGCTGTCAGGGCTGTTGCTAGCACTCATTGCACCGCTCCCCCATCACCTTATCAATACAGGCCTACTGTACCCTCATTGCTACGGAAGGGTCGTCGCCTCCCGTAGACTCAGAATACGCTCGCGGTCTCTACAAAGGGCTCGTCGCCTGATCAGTGTAGGCCGACAGCAAGAATATAGTGTCCCATACCACCATAATCTGCTCACGAGTCATAGGTGCTCACTGGTCACTACGGGGAGGTTTGTGGCCCCAGCATAGGCCGACAGCTCGACCACGGTGTCCCATACCACCATGCCCGGCTCATGAGTCTTTGTGGATTAAGGTGCCATGGTTGACAGGATTTTCAATGGTAAGTTCAGTACCCTAGGTTCAAGCAGTTATGACTCATACATGGTGAACATGCAATGGTCAGTCGGGTTACTTGACGGGCTCGACTAGCACGAGCGCATCTCAAGCTGAACGACATGAAGTGCATGAAATACTTCGTGTGGCCTAACCACTGCCGCCAACTCAAAACACGACTCGCGTTCATCGAAGCGTCCTTCGTGGCAAAGATAATCCAACCACGAACTTACTCTGTTACCGACTGCCTGGACTAGGTATAGTCCCAAACATTTGTGAATCCACTACTTCAATCATATAAGAGTAATGGAAATGCATTACAATAATGTGAGCATGTTTACACATATTATGACATACAACTTAAGTAAATCATCTAACACATGCATCTCATACATATAATGAAATCATACATATAGCCAACATGAAGGAAATCATTTACATCAATATATTATTTAAGAATTCAATCTCAAACTAATTCACAACACCATTTAATTCAATACATACTAATACAAACACTTAGTCTACACACTTAAGTCTACATAGTATATGTCGACTCAAAGTGTGCATTTGGGCGAATCTCTTCGCTAAACTGATAATGCACGCATTCCTAATGTCCTATTGCGACAAAAATCCATGTCAATCATTTTAGCAAAATATGGATATTTACAGTATTTCCTACAAATGACTAAAATGCCTTAAATCTCATATTTTTCATATGTTTACGAAACGGGAAACGGACAGCATGTTGTACATGTCAAACGGAGTTTCCGTCGATAATCTACTATTAAACGACATTGAAAGCGTTGAAAACAGTCAATCAAAGCGTCTAAAATCTGCACCTTTCACTTTATATGTGTATCGTTTCGAACGGGGCGTATACGCTTCGTCTACGGCGATCAGGCGACCTAATACATAAGATTCGTAAGCTACATCGCTAAAGAATCTATGGAACCTTAAATCAGCAAGTAGTTAGGGTCTTTTCTTATCTAAAAAAGCGGCGGAATCACCGGGAAAGTGATTGGGAAACGTTGCTTAAGCACGTGTAGCAGCTGGTGCAGGTGGCAGGAAGATCCCTCCCACACTCTCTCACAATCTCTCCCTTTTTCTCTCACTCTTGCTATGGTTTCTAGCAAATTCGGATGGGTGAGAGAAGTGAGGGTTTAAACCCCTTTTATAACCTAATTTCTTCCCAAATTAGGCTTAGGAACAATATTTACTTGAGGTCTAACCAATTTGGGGCTATTCTGGTCCAAAAGAGCATTTCTGGAGGTCCCCTGGCCAAACGCAGTCGAACTTAAGCTCATGCATACTGGATCTAGCACACATCAGGTTTTCAGTCCTGCAGAGTTCGCAGATCGCACGTGGCGGTCCAATTTCAGTTCAGCGGTCATCGCACCTAGATCAGGTCTACAAGTCTCATGATATGAAAGAGAAATTTTTCCTGATCCGAGGGTGTAATTTGGCTGAATTCTGACGGTCATAACGCTTAATAATAACGCGCCAAGTCACGTGCCAGATTTGAATTAAAATTTTCAAATCTAACCCTATTCTCACTCTCTTCACTCCAGGCTCAATGAAATAGCCTCTGAACGTCGGTTGGCCTTGATTTTCGAAACGGTTGTCAAGTCCAGCTAAGCGGTCATAACGGTCTAGGATTGTAGATATCGGACTTTCGACGCTCGGTCTAGATCTAATACAAAGTTTCAAAGGGTTCCTGAGAGCAAACGGTTTTAGAGTTTGATCCTAGGTTTTAGGATATTATAGCACCATTGATTCTACAAGTTTTGGGTCTTGTAGAACGTATTTAAAGCAGTCAGGGACAATTTCACAGCTACTCCAGCGTAGCGCTAGCTAACTTACGCTTAATTTCTAAAGGAATTAATCCTAAGTGATTTCTTTGGCCATGGAATTAGGTTCTGAGCGGTTTTCCAGGTATTTTAGTTGACCCATTGCCTAAGGACGTCTAATCCCAGGTTGGCAAAAATCCGGTGTGTTACACAAATACATAAGAGTGGGCCCGATTTGATATACAATTGGCTCATTTGACTCGACCCATTTAAATTGGCCCATTGATTTAGCCCATTTGACTAGGCCCGATATGATGTACTTGGGGCCCAGTTGGTTAAGCCGATGCGATATACGAGGCCCATTGTTGAGGCCCACCTTAATATATGTGAGGCCCATATAATTAGGCCCATCTTTATGTAGTGATGATCCATCCATTGAGGTCCATGTCACGCCCCAAATCCAAAAATCAGATTCACAGGAATCCTGATCGCCGAACCTGGTACCGACTACCTCCGTAGTACCCCATTCTCAGCTCCCAGCGTCCGTACGCTACGTTCCGATCCTGGGATTCTACAAGGAGGATTTTTTCAACATAAATTTGTCTCATAAAAAGAATAACCATAAGTATATCCAAATCATAAAGACGACATCATCATCACATATCTACTAATTAATTATTTGAATACAATGCTGAAAGGGAAATACATATATCGAAACCAAAGCTCCAGAAGACAGCTGCACGCTCCAAGCTCATCGCTGCTGTAACCTGACGCCACCTGCACGCATCTATCGTATATAAGCTTATTAAAAGCTTAGAGGGTGGTGAGAGTGTGTGCACAGGATAAGTGCTAAGTATACCGTAAAGCCCATAAATCATACATTATCAGAATAAGTAGACAAGATCACGAATCATACGATATCAGAGTAAGTGCAAATATACTGGTAAGTCCATGAGTGTTATCAGTCGTACCAAGGCTATGCGATGCAAAACATAATAAGACAATAACAGATGCTGAGGATGTAATACAATATGCAAATCCTGAACCACGAATATCATCAACCTTGTCTAGGTCATATAAGTGCAAAAACATAGTAACCCAAAATGTTAAGTGCTGCAGATGCAATGTAATATGCGGTGCGAATGAAATGACCATGCTGAAATTTGAAGTCAGGATGATAGTACGTAGTATCGCAGGCTACGAGGTCCACCATAAGGGACTTCTATCCAAACCAGTCTCATACCTAAATTTGGATAGTCCGACTCAATGTGGTACACTCCTGATCTCAGGTTTGTCGCGCGCCCAACCGAAATCCTGACCATGCGAAGGTACACGTAACAAATAGTTACGCACCACTGGCCCGAGTGGATAATGAATGAATGAATGAATGGATATGCAATTTCTGCTCAATAAGTCCACATATCAGTACGGTTGCACTCTGGGATCATCACCGGAGTCTAATATACTTCACGCCACCTGTCGTCCTATCAAGCACACAACTGGGTAAGTGAAAGATACCTCACTATCCGCCTGGCCAGTAGCCTACCAATACTTACCCGGCTCGTCGATATCGGACCTGAAAGGGCCTAACTATATGCCCTAGAGGGGGGTGAATAGGGCAATGCCAAATAAAACTAATAACAGCGGAATAATAAAAGATTTAAATCACAATGCTGAATATAAAACAATCACAATAGCCTAAAATAAAGATATTAATACTTTATCGGTTCTAAGGACAACCTAACACCAAAGACCAGAGGTTTAAGGTAGTACAACCTTATTTCTAAAACGTCCTTAGTATCACAAACCAAAGAGGAATAATAAGTAATGAAATCAAAATAACTTACAGAAAATAAATCCTAAGTTATTATAACATTCATCCACACTTGCTTGAAGTGATTACAACATTCATCCACAAACAATAAAACTGAATGAATAAAGGAATGAAAGAATGAAGCACATCCACAACACAACGATATATAGTGGTTCACCTATGTGTACACCAACTATTATCCAACAGCCACACAGATTGCTACTCCACTCCTAATATCCTCACACAGGGGATATTAGCATCTACTATCAAAATAGGCTTCACAGGTTCACCTAAAACCTTCACAATTGTGTCTTTGATTTCGGGCTTACACAATCCAAAAACCCCACAATCTGAGTTTTCTGGCTCTCCTCAGATAACTACTACAATGAGATTTTTCTGGCGAATCTCAAACAAAAACCAGAGAAAGTAAATTACAAAACATGTAAAATACCTGAATACCTTTTGAAGAAGCTCGGTAGAACCAATCGGAGTAGAAGTTCGATTCGACGTTCAAAGTCCAATACTCACTTTAAGAATGGTTCTAAGTCTAATTGATTTTAGATCAAACGGGCTAGATCTATTTGGTTTTGAATCCAAGAAGAAGGAATATCAGAAATTCCCCTTTTCTAATAAGATTGGAATGTAGATCAAAATCAAATAAGAATAAGCTAGCAAAAGGAATATTAAATAAGCACAAAGTAGCTTAAAATAATCACAAACTTATCTCAGAGAATAGCCTAAAGAATGCTTGAATAGAATTGATTTGAAGTACTAAAACTCTGAAGTTCGTGCTCTATTTATAGCCTGAAAAATCCCGTCTACGACTGGTCTTAATATCCTAGGACTGGGTGTAGCCTCAAAGATTTTCGAAAGATTTTCGCGGGATAATATTTTCAGTTCCACGACCGGTCCTGGGTGGTCTACGACCGGTCGTGGGTCACCTACGACTGGTCGTGAGACACCTACGACTGGTCGTAGGATCCCAAAAATGGTTGCTGGAGTTTGAGTCGTAGGGCTACAACCGGTCGAAGGATGAGTCGTAGAACTCACAAGACTGGTCATAGGATGTCCAGGACTGGTCGTAGGATAGTCAAAAAGATTTGAAAATCTTCAACTACCTAGGACTGGTCCTGAAAAACTTAAGACTGGTCGTAGCAAAGCTAGGACTGGTTTTAGAACACTCCAAACAAGCATATTAAAATATATGATTTATGTATCCGGAATGACCTATAGTAAAGCCCATCCTAAGGTCAATCTAAGGTCAAACAAACCTTAAAAGTGAGATGGACATTGAAAGTCTGTTCTCTCAGATGACCCTTAAGAGAAGCTTGAGAATATACAAATCTTATAGTAGGCCTTCTTGAGCTTGATCTTGACTTGACAAAGTCTTCTAGTAAACTTGAACTTGATCAAATCTTGAACATGCAACCTTGAAAACTTCTATTCTTGATTTCTTTTTTCAAGACTTGAAAACTTTCTTCATTTAAGATCTTGTCTTGAAATGCGATGTCTTGATATGTCTTGATTGTAATGACTAGTCTTCAAACATAAAACACAAGATATACAAGACATAGATATAGGTTTTGGCACCACAAAATTTGACAACTAAAGGGATATGAAATCATAGCACTTACAGTCTCCCCCTTTGTCAAATTTGTGATAAAAAATATAACATCAAAGATAATAAGGAATGATAAGTCATGAAATCATAAAATACTCTACTCCCCCTGAGTAATACGAGTATTGCTCATATAATCAGTACACAACATGAAAATCTCAAGACTTCAATCCACATATCCAACAATCCACATATCCTTCTCAAACAATACAAATAAATTACTCTCCCTATCCGTATTACTCTCCTTTTAGCATTAGCTTTACTACTCCCCCTTTTTGTCACAAAATGACAAGGGAAAGGCATAATAGGAAGGAGAACATAGAAAGTAAAAAAAAAAATGAGAAAGAGATATGAAAGGACATAAAAGAAACCTGAAGTGTCAAGCCATAATCCATAATCAAAAATACAATATCCAAAAGAAAATGTTATGAAACCATAATCCATAATACATATCCAGAGTAAAAGAAATGTTATACTATTCAGAAGATAATTCACTTATTCCGATCCAGAGGAGGGAGCAGGAATAGACGGATCAATCTGGTGTATGCCCTTATTGATGCGACGAAGATATTTTCGCATGTACTTGAATCTCATATCATGGGCTATATTCATATTATCAACTTTTTCCTCCAATGCACGAAGGCGTGCATCAAAACCAGATAGATCATAATCTGGATCATTAGGTGAATCAGTTTCAATATCATCAAATATGTCATCCATATTAACATCTTGAGGAAGATCGTCAGCTTCCCCTTCGTTTCTAGCATCACCACCATCACCACCAACACCACTAACACCAGCTTCATCAAATTGGCCAGGGAGCAGATCCAATTTCATCTTATTAAGCTTGGCATTGTTGAAAATAAGATGATGAATTGGTGCCTCATTAATAGGTTTATCGACAAGCATGTGAGTGGCTAAAACAGTCATAAGATAACCAAATGGAATATCACTATGACCCGGATGGAAATAAAATTGCATAATGGAGTGACAAATCAAAGAAGAAAGACAGACCTTGGTTCCAGAAGCAATAGAATGCAACACACGAACCATGAAAGAAGTCAACGCAGTTTTATTACCGAACCGAGGATATACATTGGAAATGAAGAAACGATTAATATTCTATAACTGGGTAACAAATACTTTGCAGGGAGCGCATTCCTTTTGTGAGTCCATTGTGCATCAATTTTGCATAAATCTCTTGTTAACATGCGTTTTTCCGATTCAGAAGGTTTATCGTATAAGGTATGAATTGGTATTCCTTCATCATTAACAGATATATCCATAATACTTGATATCAAATGACGGTCTACTTCAAATTTTCCTTCTCTAGTATCGATTGAAAATGTTAAATTATTAAGAGAAAAATCTGAGATGCATGCTACCATTGATTGAGCAATGGACTGGTATGCAGACTCACCCCAAAGCAAAATGTTAGTCCAGCCTACAGATTCAAGAAGGGGAATGACACCATATGGAGCAATGTGATTTAGATCAGCGGTATGCTCAACGATAATGTTACGGACACGCAAATCCCGTACATCTTGAGTATCATCTTCGGGTGACCGAATGTGCCGTTTAGTTATCGGTACAGATCTGGATGAAGATGGACCACGGGATGTTTTCTTTTTTCCTCTAGCATCCATATTAAAAAAAGGTATAAAAAGAGCAAGCAAGATGCACAAAAGAAAGATGGGTTTTCTCTAGATCAGCGAATTGAGAGGAAACCCTTGAAAAACCCAACAAGAGATGAAATCAAGCTATACTATGAACAAATCAAAGCATAGAGATCATGAATCTTCAAGAAAAATGATGAAATAGGACTTACCTTAAAGAAAAACTAGAAATCTTATGACTGGTCGAGCCACGACTCGTCGTAGGTTGGTGTGGAAATGAAGAAGAAGGGGATTTTTCCCAAATTATATGATGTTCACGAGCTCCACGACCGGTCGAGTGCTGAGCACGACTGGTCGTAACACGACTGGTCGTGTACATCCACGACCGATCGAGTATCGACCAAAAAATAATAATTTTTAATGCAAAAATTTAAAATTTAAACAATTATAATATGAAATATAATACACTATGATACATGCAAGCAAGAATATTCAATGTAAAATGCACATGCCAAGATCAAATTTCAAATTATTAAATCTGCTTTTATCGAGCGGTTTAGCAAATATATCAATAAGTTGAGTTTCAGTTGGTATATATTCCAATGAAATAATTTTTTCTTCAATCAACTCACGAATGTAATGATACCTAATGTCAATATGCTTAGTACGTGAATGTTGGATTGGGTTTTTGGAAATGTTTATAGCACTGGAATTATCACAATGTAAGATCATTGAATCTTGATTAATTCCATAATCGCTAAGCATGTGTTTCATCCAAACTAGTTGAGTACATGCATATCCAGCTGCAATATATTCAGCTCAGCAGTAGAGAGCGATATTGAGCTTTGCTTCTTGCTGAACCAAGAAACTAAGCAATTTCCAATGTAAAAACAACCACCACTAGTTGATTTTCTATCATCAATATTTTCGGCCTAATCAGCATCTGAATACCCGGTTAATTGAACATTAGTATCAAAAGGATACCAAAGTTCCAAATTTATAGAACTTGCGACATATCTAATAATCCGTTTAACAACAGTAAGATGTGATTCCTTAGGATTAGACTGATATCTCGCACAAATACCAACACTAAATGCGATATCAGGTCTACTAGCAGTAAGATATAACAAACTACCAATCATACTGCGATATAATTTAGGATCTATATCTTTACCAGAAGAGTCTTTTGAGAGTCTTAATGTTGTACTCATAGGAGTATCAAAGTTCTTACCATTCTTAAATCCAAACCTTTTAACCAAGTTTGAAGCATATTTGGTCTGGGAAATGAAAATTCTATCAAGTTTTTGTTTTACTTGTAACCCTAGAAAATAGTTAAGTTCGCCAACCATGCTCATTTCGAACCTTGATTTCATTAACTCTACAAACTCAGTAGACATGTTAGAACAAGTAGATCTATAAATAATATCATCAACATATATTTGAACCATCAAAATATCATTGTTATTCTTTTTAACAAAAAGCATCTTATCGACACTACCTACTTGAAAGCTATGACTAAGTAAGAATTTAGTCAATTTTTCATACCATGCCCTGGGTGCTTGTTTTAGACCATAAAGAGCCTTTTTGAGACGAAATACATGGTCAGATAACTTAGGGTCTTCAAACCCTGAAGGTTGTTCAACATACACTTCTTCATGTAAATCGTCATTCAAGAAAGCACTCTTTACATCCATCTGATAAATTTTAAATTTTTTAAAACATGCGATGAAAATAAAAAGTCTGATTGATTCAAGGCGAGCGACTGGAGCAAAGGTTTCATCGTAATCGATGCCTTCAATCTGAGTGTACCCATGTACAACCAGTCTAGCCTTGTTTCGTATAATATTTCTGAGTTCATCAGACTTATTTTTAAAGATCCACTTTGTTCCAATAATGTTTTTATCTTTAGGTCTAGGAACAAGATACCAGACATCATTACGAATAAATTGATTAAGTTCATCCTGCATAGCAACTATCCAATTTTCGTCAGAAAGTGCTTCTTTTACGTTGACCGGTTCTATTTGGGATGTAAAACAAACATAATTACATATGTTCTCAAGTTGTTTGCGAGTACGAACTCCAATGAGAGGATTTTCAAGTATTTGATTGGTTGGATGATCTTTAACAGTCCTTGGTTCAGATTCTTTTTGACTTGATGAGATATCTAGATTGTTAATAATAAGAGCTTCATCATCATCTGAACTTGAGGCTGGTGTATTCAAATGATCATCAATGACCACATTGATGGACTCTTGAATCACACCAGTTCTCTTATTTAGAACCCTATAAGCTCGACTGTTCAAAGAATAACTAAGAAAAATTCCTTCGTCACTCTTCGTATCAAACTTATCCAAATTTTCAGGATCCCGTAAAATATAACACTTGCTGCTAAAAACCCGAAAGTATTTGATAGTAGGTTTCTTTTCAAACCATAATTCATAAGCAGCCTTATTATCGAATTTACTAGTATAAACCCGATTAATAATATAACATACGGTATTAACTGTTTCAGCCCAAAGATTTCTAGAGAGCTTCATACTATTCAACATAACATTAGTCATATCCTGAAGCACTCTATTTTTTCTTTCAACTATACCATTTTGTTGCAGTGTTTTGGGCGCTGAGAATTCATGTGATATTTCCTGATCGCTACAGAATTTCTCAAAACTACTGTTTTCGAATTCAGATCTATGATCACTACGGATCTTGCTAACATGAGAACTTTTCTCATTTTGGATTCGTTTGATGACCTTTTTTACTTCATCAAGGGTTTCAGTTTTGTCTTTTAAGAATGATACCCAAGTGAATCTGGTATAGTCATCTACGATAACCAAGATGTATTTTTTACCTCCTTGACTCTCTAATCTGGTTGGTCCAATAAGATCCATATGGATAAGCTCGAGTGGTCTAGATGTGGTATTGGAGTTCACTTTCTTGTGAGAGCTCCTAATCTGTTTGCCCAACTGACATTCACCACATATTTTGTCTACTTTTTGCAATTTGGGTAGACCTCTAATTAGTTCTCTTTTGCTCAATCTAAATAAGTTCCGATAGTGTACATGTCCAAGGTGTTTATGCCATATTTCAGTCTCATCGGTATGGACCATGTAACATGATTGAGTAGATGAGCTAGCATCACTAACGATGTAGTAGTTTTCAAAAGTTCTGCGACCAATTAATATAACAGAACCCCTTTTATTAACTATCTCACAACCTTGATTAGAAAACTTTACACTATGGTTGTTATCACATATCTGAGAAATTCTTAATAGGTTGTGTTTTAAACCCTCAACATATAAGACATTCTTAAATAAGGGAAGGTTATAAAGTTGAACCGTACCTTGGCCAATAATCTTGCAATTGCTTCCATCACCAAATGTGACTGACCCGTCAGTCATATCTTTAAGATCGGTAAATAAAGCTTTGTCACCTGTCATATGCCTGGAGCAACCACTATCTAGGTACGACTTTGAATGGCTTGTTGCTTTGAAAGCAGTGTGGGCAACCAAGCTGGCAACATTAGGAACCCATTTCATAACTGTTTTAGGTTTAGGAGTATAGATGGTCTTTTTCTGTCTATTGTTGTAGGAACGACCTATAGAGTTCGACTTTAATAGCTCCTTGAGAAGATCAATAATTTTTTCAGCTAATTGATTTTAGTTTTGAAAATTAAAGTTGACATGGCCACTTTTAGGTTTTTGAAAAGTTTTTGAATTTTTAGAAAAACCTTGAAAAGTATTCTTTTCTTTTGAGTTTGAAGACTCTCCTTTTACAAATTTAGGAGCAGTGTTCTTTTGTTTAGGAGTTGTATTCTTATCATAGCCCAACCCGGATCGATCACCACATTTTCTTGATCCGGACAATAATTTTTTCAATTTCAGATCACCTTGGGCATATCTCCATGTGTCTTTCAAACTCAGAAGAGAAGCTACCTCATTTTTGAGTTTCTCTTTTTCGAATTTCAAATCTTCAATTTGGGAGGTTTTAAAATCTAAATCATTTTTGATTTTTTCAAAAGAATCAGAAATATGAGACTTTTCTAAGACAAGAGACTCATAATCTTCCTTAAGCTTAGAAAATTTTTCTTTTTGTAATTTAAGCTTGACAGCAATTTTACAACTCTCTTTATAAAGG
This sequence comes from Magnolia kwangsiensis, assembly GCA_037074715.1. NCBI lineage: Eukaryota > Viridiplantae > Streptophyta > Magnoliopsida > Magnoliales > Magnoliaceae > Magnolia > Magnolia kwangsiensis. Next base: position 61,149,480 of record CM073579.1, read on the forward strand.
GCATTATAAGCATCTTGAAGATCATCTTCATTATCGCAATCACTATTCATATTTTCTTCACTAGATATATCATCATGATCTGAATAGGTGATCTTGGCTAGAGTCATAAGGGCTTTAACACCATCGCCCAACTCGGTTTCAGAATCTTCTGATTTAGAAGAGGATTCAGAATCAGATGATTCATCCCAAGTAGCCATCATGCTTTTCCTTTTTGATTTTTCCTTTTTAAGAAATTTGTTAGATAAGTACCCATACTCTTGACAGTTGTAACATTGACTATCTTTCAAGGATTTATGAGTTTTAGGTTTAGATCGCTCTTATCATTTGATTTTTGAAAATCAACCTTTTTCTTGTTTTTGAAAATTTTGTAAAACCTTTTTGCTAAAAGTGTCATATCATCTTCGGTATTTTCTGAATCCGAAGTACTCTCTTGTGAAACATTTTTAGATGATTTGCGAGCAATTGATTTTCCTTTAGGAGCCTTAAAGGATAACTCATAGGTTTGAAGTGAATCAACTAATTCCTCAACCCTCATGGTATCTGTATCACGAAGTTCCTGAATCGCGGTCACTTTAGAATTAAACCGTTCAGGAAGTGAATGTAGTATTTTTGCGCACACTTTACTTTCAGGGATTCTATCACCAAGACCCCACATAGAGTTCACAATGTCATTCAATCTAGTGCAGAAGTCCATAAACATCTCATTCTCCTCCATATGAATTTCTTCAAATTTAGTTGTAAGGAGTTGGACTTTAGATTTCTTGACAATAGATGTACCCTCGTGTGTCATTTCTAATATATCCCATGCTTATTTTGCATTTTCATAAGAGATGATTCTTTTGAATTCATCTGGTGATAATGCACAAGTAATTGCATTTAGTGCTTTTGCATTTGCACTACTTTCACTTTTCTGAAGTGTGGTCCAAAGCGAATAAGTCGTTACTTTCATAGTTTTTGAACCATCAACATTAGTTACTTCAGTGATAGGAGGATTCCATTCATTCACTGTGGCCAGCAACATGCTTTCATCCAAGGATTTAAGGAAGATCCTCATCCTGGCTTTCCAATAGGCATAGTTTGTGCCATTAAAAGGTGGTGGCCTAGTGACTGATAGGCTATCAAAATTTGACATCTTAATATAGCTTAGATCGTTAGCTCAGGAAATAAATCTAATAAATAAACAATAAGCATGAGTTATTAGGCTCTGATACCACTTAAAAGGGCCTAGCTATATGCCCTATGGGGGGGGTGAATAGGGCAATGCCAAATAAAACTAATAACAGCGGAATAATAAAAGATTTAAATCACAATGCTGAATATAAAACAATCACAATAACCTAAAATAAAGAGATTGATACTTTATCAGTTCTAAGGACAACCTTACACCAAAGACCAGAGGTTTAAGGTAGGACAACCGTATTTCTAGAACGTCCTTAGTATCACAAACCAAAGAGGAATAATAAGTAATGAAATCAAAATAACTTGCGGAAAATAAATCCTAAGTTATTACAACATTCATCCACACTTGCTTGAAGTGATTACAACATTCATCCATAAACCACAAAACTGAATGAATAAAGGAATGAAAGAATGAAGCACATCCACAACACAACGATATATAGTGGTTCGCCTGTGTGTACACCAACTGTTATCCAACAGCCACACAGATTGCTACTCCACTCCTAATATCCTCACACAGGGGATATTAGCATCTACTATCAAAATAGGTTTCATAGGTTCACCTAAAACCTTCACAATTGTGTCTTTGATTTCGGGCTTACACAATCCAAAAACCCCACAATCTGAGTTTTCTGGCTCTCCTCAGATAACCACTACAATGAGATTTTTCTGGCGAATCTCAAACAAAAACCAAAGAAAGTAAATTACAAAACATGTAAAATACCTGAATCACCTTTTGAAGAAGCCCGGTAGAACCAATCGGAGTAGAAGTTCGATTCGACGTTCAAAGTCCAATACTCACTTTAAGAATGGTTCTAAGTCTAATTGATTTTAGATCAAACGGGCTAGATCTATTTGATTTTGAATCCAAGAAGAAGGAATATCAGAAATTCCCCTTTTCTAATAAGATTGGAATGTAGATCAAAATCAAATAAGAATAAGTTAGCAAAAGGAATATTAAATAAGCACAAAACAGCTTAAAATAATCACAAACTTATCTCAGAGAATAGCCTAAAGAATGATTGAATAGAATTGATTTGAAGTACTAAAACTCTGAAGTTCGTGCTCTATTTATAGTCGGAAAAATCCCGTCTACGACTAGTCTTAGGATCCTAAGACTGGTCATAGCCTCAAAGATTTTCGAAAGATTTCCGCGGGATAAGATTTTCAGTTCCACGACCGGTCCTGGGTGGTCTACGACCGGTCGTGGGTCACCTACGACTGGTCGTGAGACACCTACGACCAGTCGTAGGACCCCAAAAATGGTTGCTAGAGTTTGAGTCGTAGGGCTACGACCGGTCGAAGGATGAGTCGTAGAACTCACAAGACTGGTCGTAGGATGTCCAGGACTGGTCGTAGGACAGCCAGAAAGATCCAAAAATCTTCAACTACCTAGGACTGGTCTTGAAAAACTTAAGACTGGTCGTAGCAAAGCTAGGACTGGTCTTGAAGTCCATTGGACTGGTCTTAGAACACTCCAAACAAGCATATTAAAATACATGAGTTATGTATCCAGAATGACCTACAGTAAAGCCCATCCTAAGGTCAATCTAAGGTCAAACAAACCTTAAAAGTGAGATGGACATTGAAAGTCTGTTCTCTCAGATGACCCTTAAGAGAAGCTTGAGAATATATAAATCTTATAGTAGGCCTTCTTGAGCTTGATCTTGAATTGACAAAGTCTTCTAGTAAACTTGAACTTGATCAAATCTTGAACATGCAACCTTGAAAACTTCTATTCTAGATTTCTTTTTCCAAGACTTGAAAACTTTCTTCATTTAAGATCTTGTCTTGAAATGCGATGTCTTGATATGTCTTGATTGCAATGACTAGTCTTCAAACATAAAACATAAGATATACAAGACATAAATATAGGTTTTGGCACTACAAAATTTGACAACTAAAGGGATATAAAATCATAGCACTTACAGGACCCATTCCTCGAGCTGGTCAAACTCAGCCTAGCTATGCCTAATCCCTCGAGCAGGTAAGGCCATACCCCCTCCTAACCGACCACGACACAATGGGAGACACGACCTCTTGGTATTCGACACTCGGGTACTTATGTATATCCACTTAGTCTTGACTTTGGGGCGTCCTCTGATACTAAGAGGGTTTTAGAAATTTTCACCCAAGGCCATCTATGGCAGCCTGATGCTTGAACCAAATATTTTCGGTGTCCCATCTGGCCATCCACGATATGACTATAGAGGCTACGGCCCTGATGTCGCTAGGGCGTATAGTAATCACAACACACAATGCAAGATGTATGAGTCATACAATCCAGCCATGCATCAATCCTGCGCATACCATGTGCTCATGTGAGATAACCTCCTCCCATCAGGGAGCTCATAACAACTTGCCCAATGATATATGCAATGGTCAAACACATCTGATAACAAACATGCAAATGATGTGTATGGGCATGTATTATGATGCTATGTGGTCGCATACTCACAATCGTTATCAATAACCGACATCAACAAGCAAACTCGACAATATGGACATTTAACCAACATTGCCTCCAAGGAATGACCCATATAGAGCCTAATATACAGTGGACTCATGACCTCTCATAAGGGTCAAATATACAACACCATGGGACTCACTTAAGAGCTTAATACACATCACGATGGGCCTCACTCATGGGCCCATATACATCATGTGGGTCTTATCTCACGGGTCTAATATACATCGCAATGGGCCGCTCACATGGGCCCAATATACATCAAATCAGGCCTTGTCATATGAGCCAGAAATATATCACAATGTCATGGGCCTTGAATACATCACGATGGGCCTCGCTCATGGGCCTCATATACAACAGGTGGGCTGCATCAATGGGCCGCACTAATGGGCCTCATACACATCAAGTGGGTTGCATAATGGGCTGCACTAATGGGCCTCATACACATCAAGTGCGTTGCATCAATGGGCTGCATTAATGGGCCTCAAATATCTCAAAGTGGGCCTCATCACATAAGCCTCACATGCATTACATTAGTCCTCACACAAGTTCATATGTAACATCATAATGGTCCCCGTACACGGGCCGCATGTACATTACAATGGACCATATCCCATGGGCCTCGAATACATCGTAATGGGCCACATCCCATGGGCCTCGAATACATCGTAATGGGCCACATCCCATGGGCCTCGAATACACCACATAGGGCTACGTCTCATGGGTCTTAAATATAGCACAATGGGCCTCATACCTGGGCCTCAAATAAATCACAATGGGCCGCATCCCATAGGCCTCTCATACATAACATCGGGCCTTACCTTCTAGGCCGGAGATACATCACAATGGGCCATAACTCATGGGCCTTAATACACAATGGGTGGGCCCTACACATGGGCTTAATATACATCACAGGTGGGCCCTGTACTTAGGCCTCATACACAACAAGTTGGGCCTATCAATGGGCCTTAAGAAAGTGACAATGCGGACACTTAACCAACATTAATCTTACAATGTGGACGTCAAACCAACATTGCTCCTAAGACATGGTCTACCATAAACATCATTATATAACCTAGGTGGAATCACATATAGCAAAGGGCCTTATACACATCCCATTGGGCCTCGACCCATGGGCCTTAGATACATCAAATGGGCCGCATAACATGGGCCTCAACAACAGACCATAAATACATCGAGATGAACCTAATCACATGGGCCTCATATATATACTAAGGTGGGCCCCAAAGGATAGCCATAAGTACATCAATATATATATCACACACACACGCGCGCGCATGAATCATCTCAAAAGATCAACTGGACCACACTCCAAATGACAATGGTAACAATGATTTCCACCGTTAAAATTCTTAAGACCCACAGTATCATTTATTTTCTATCCAATCTGGCCATAAGGTCATATAGACCTTGATTAATAGGAAATAAATTTTCTAACCATCCAAAACTTTTGTGAAACAAAAGGTTTGGCAGCCATTCAATCTTGTTATTCCCTATGATGTGGGCCACCTGAACTCCAGGTATAGCTAATTTTTGGAGGGGGCCCACCAAAATGCACGGTGTGATGTTCAACACATCACGGTGGGGCCCATGACTGGGACGATGGGTCCATGCCTGCCCATCCGCCAGTGGTGCAGGATGCCCTGCGAGTCCTCAAGAGTGTCAACAACACCAGGAGCTACTACTGCTCTCTTTTTTTTTTTTTGAAACATGTAATTATGTGGTTTTTCCCATGTGGGGCCCATAAAAGGTGGATCCGGTCCACCCATTGAATTCTACAATTTGTCACAAATTCATCAAGCCCAATATTGGGCATTTTTTGGCGTGTAGAAAAATTAAAGTAAATTTAAACAGTGAAAATCATTATTTTCAAAGGTATGGCCCACTAGAAAATTGGATCTGCTTCACTTTTTGGCTCAACGCCTAAAATGAGTTTGTAAATAGGATGGATAGCGTGGATTGAACTCATACATCAATGTGGGGCCTACATGAGCGACCCACTCCAAGGCTTGAACCAAGCCAATATATTTTAGTTTTCATTTCACGTCCAGCGTCTCTGGATGTTGGATGGCTTGACCATGACACATGCATCTAAGGTGGGCCTTGCTCAAGTGGGCCACCAAATGCACCGATGGTGTGGATACAACGCAAATATAAAGTGGGCCTCACCTACAAATGGCTTGGATCAAATACATGCTTCATGGTAGAGTCCATCCGGGTGGGCCACACGGCCACATTAATCACATACAATAGAAAATGAAAGAGTGAGGGGGAGAGAGAGAGAGAGAGTGAGAATGAGATAAACAGTGATGATGGGAGGAACTCCGCCACTATGAGCTCCTTTATGATACAATGAATACATCAAGATAGGTCCCACCACGAGTGGGCCCCAAAATCATCAAAATAACATAATCAAAATCTAGAAAAAAAATACCCACCTTTAATCTTCTCCTCCTCCTTCCGCCAAAGCATCCTAGAGCTCTAAAGGACGGACTTCAACGGTTGAGATTGATTTTGGAGGGTGGAGATGGGAGACAGGAAGTGGGCCACACAAACTTCTCTTCTCTCCCTTGGGAAGCCATGGACGATTGTTCTCTCTTGCTTGGGAGAATGGGAGAAAGAGAAATGAGAGAGAGAGGTCGTAAAAGAGAGGGATGGGTGTGATGGGTGAAAAGGTGAGTGATAGGTGATGTATACTTTGACATGTGAGGGATGGATTTCTTTGACTTTAGGGTTGCTTGGGGATGGGGTTTTGTACTTGACATGAAAGGTGATTAATGGGATTGATTGATTGATTGAGGTGACTTATTGTAGAGATTCTCTTGAGTTTTGTAACGGGCATTGTTTTTCTCGAACTGAACGTGGGCCCACATCTCCTGGCCTAGGTATCGCCTCGGCGTGCAAGTTGCAGCATCGGAACCATGGCGACGGCGCGGTCGCTAGGGTATAAGTCTCGGGTTAAGCCAACTCAAATCTATGGGATACGACTTAGGGTCGTGCGCAAACGTTAATTATAAGTCGCAGGTTGTCAAAATTCGACGAGAATGATCGCGGGAATTGATGGAACAGTACGGACTAGGATATGGGCCTTATAGCTCTCCCCACCTAATAAAAATTTTATCCTTAAAATTTAAACCATAACATAACCAATACAGAGCTTACCAAGGGAGGGAAACCGCACCACTATATATATAATCAAAATACAACATACCAACATAATCAAACGTCTAAGAGATGGGGATAACGCCCACAAATCTCAAGCTCTAACTCCCGAGATGCCTCATTCATAAATAATCTAGGAAGACGGTGTAGGGGCCAAGCCACACGAATCGTCGACGACTCCTCCTGATGTCTGAGGATCCTGTTGTTGCTGCTACTGAGGATCGGGACACTAGCTCCTACGGTGCCCTATCCCACCGCACCCAAAGCAAGCACCAGAGAACGGTCTGGGTGGTAGGGGCTACCGAGGGTAGGGGCACTCCCAGAAGCGGTGCCCCACCTCATCACATCTGAAGCATATACTTGAGGATTGATGTTTAGGTGGTGTAAATACTCGAAAGGACGGATGGTTCATATACCTTTGTGGCCATCGACATCGCTGTAGCTGGGAGCTACCGGAGGGGGCCTTCCTCTCCCGACTAAAAAATGGCGGTCATTGCTTGTAACATCTGTTGTAACAAGTCCACACTTATGAACACGGTCGGTGTTGCGCTAGACTCGGATGGGGGTGCAGAAGTCTCAGGTGGGGGAACAGGAACCTCAGGCGAGGAAACAGAAGTTGCTCGAGTCACTCTCTTGGGTGTCATGTCCTACAGGAAGTAACAAGGGCCTATCATCCTTGGACACTCTCGAATGCACACATGATAGAGAGTTATATCAGAAAGTTTCTAAGTTATCCAAACTTGGGGGTCTAACCATTCTAAGTTCTCAACAATCACACAGTGTAGTGTAGCTATCAGTAGAAATGTGATGTTATCCTCAGGTATTCCCAAGTTATGCTCTGATACCAACTTCTGTCACGCCTCAAATCCAAAAATTGAGATTCCTATGATTCCAATTTTTGGATTTGGGGCATGACAGCCCACCTGATATACATAAGGCCCATGTTATGCAGCCCATTTGTTGTATCTAAGGCCCATGGGTCGAGGCCCAATTGGATGTACACAAGTCCATTATAATGTGTGACTCTACCATGGTTTGTGTAATGATGTTTATGATGACCGTGTCTTGGGAGCAATGTTGGTTTGACACCCACATTATAAGAATAATGTTGGTTAAGTGTCAGCATTATAATTCTCCCTAAGACTCATTGTTAGGCCCATACTTGTAGGCCATCTAGGCCCATCTTCGTTATGAATAACATCCATCACCCTATAACATGTTTAGTATAGTTCCATGATTCATGATCATACGCATCATATGTATGCTTGATATGAGAAGTGACTGATCATAGTATATGCCTTCGGACAGATTGTTTAAGGACTCTTGGATAGGTGGTGTTGCCTTACATGAGCGCACGATACGCGTAGGATTGTTGCATGATTGGATAGTATGATTCATACATTCGCATTGTGTGATATGGTTACTGTACGCCCTAGCGACATCAGGGTCGTGGCCTCCACAGGTGTATCATGGTTGGCAGGATTGGATACCGAAAATTTTATTCTACATGGGGTGCTATAGATATCCCTAGGTGAAAGTCTCTAAACCCTTATAGTACCAGGAGGTTGCTCCAACGTCTAGACTGAGTAGGTGCATGAGCACCGAGTGCCGACTACCAGATTGCCACGCTTTTCACTGTGTCGTGATTGGTTGGAAGGGGGTGTTGTAAGACCCGTGTCTTAGTCCGTACCATTCCGTAGGCTTCCACAGTCTTTTCGGTCGAATTTCGCCAACCTTCAACCCTCAACTGACATTTGCGCGCAACCCTACATCACACGTCGTCAACCTGAATCGACTCAAACCGATACTTGTATACTTGCGACCGCGTCGTCACCGCGGTTCCGATGCCACGCGCCGATCTGATACCCTGGTCAAAAGATGTGGGTCCGCGTTCGATGTTAGAAAAATGCATCTCGTGCAAATTCTAAGAGAATCTCTACGACTTGTCACATCAATCAATCAATCCCATCATGTCAAGTACATGTCAAGTAAACATCACCTCACACCCATCCCCAAGCAACCTGCAAAGTCAAAAAGTTTCTTACAAGCTCATACTTTTCTTACACCCAACAACCCCAAAGTCAAAAAGTTCTTACACACATCACCCACCACATCCATCACTTCATGACCCATCTTTCTCTCTCTCTTTACAAGTCTCTCTCTTATTTTCAAACTCACTTTCCCAAGCAAGTAAGAAAATTCACACGTCTAAGCTTCTCCAAGCCCTCCCAAGCAACAAGTGTGGCCCACTTTCCTACCCTCTCATCTCCCATCTCAACTATCCAAACTCCATCTCCTCTATTGGAATCGAAGCTAAGGAGCAAAGGAAGCCAAGGGAGAACGAAGGAATGGTGGGTGTTTTTGGACTCACATTTTCTCTTTTGTTATCTATTTGTCTTGTGATTTAAGGGCCACAATGGTGGGACCTACTTTGATGTATACTTGTGTCCAAGTGGCGGGGCCCCTCCATTCTCTCTCTCTCTCTCTCTCTCTCTCTCTCTCTCTCTCTCTCCCTCTCTCTCTCTCTCTCTCTCTCTCTCTCTCTCTCTCTCTCTCTCTCTCTCTCTCCCTCTTCCTATTTGTATGGCCCACCTTGATGTATTATCCTCACCATCCGATCATGAGGCTCACCTTGTTGCTGTCCATTTTTGTGACAAACATGATGAAGGGGACAATACAAATATCGGGTTGATCCAAGCGAGTGGGTCACACTGTAGTGGACCCCACCCTGATGCATGGTGTATCCATGTCGTCCCGCATGAGGAACACCATGATTTATGGGTTAGATTGCACCGTCCAGCTTGCTGGACGGTTAGGCCCACTCCATGTTAAACCGGATTGGCTAGTGAACATTTTGCTATATAGCTGCTGAAATGACGTCATCAGAGAGGTGGGCCCCATCAAATGGTATGTATTATCCCACCCTCCACCTGTATGCGTGGGACTCACTTCACACGTGTGACACGTGTGAGGGTGGGGCCACTAGAGGCCCTAATGTATGGATTTTGTCTAGCCGTCCATCTGGACGCTGGACGTCAGCCGTAAGTGTTAACTGATAGCAGGGTGTATTCACCTCCTGCATCAAATTATAAATAAATTATTATATATACTATAATATATTATATCATTATAACATGGGTACTATTGCATGGGACCACCTTCCTTTTTATTAAAGCTGCAGCGTGCAGCTGGTAGCTAGCAGGGTCCGTGGGACCCACTGCCGTTTGACATCAGCAGTCCTGTGGGCCTCATGTAAGATCCAGATCGTCCAGTGAGTCCAGTGAGTGGGACCCAGATCCATAGCTCACGTGGTAGGCTGAGTGAATGATACCTCGTTTCAACGCTGATGTCTTGGCTTTGATCCCCTGCTGGGAGTGGCTAGCAGTGAAGTGTGATCTGACGTGGGATCCATCTACGTCGTTCATCCACTGGGGTGGGGCCACACCATAGTGTATGTGGGATTCAGATCGTCCACCGTCCTTGGACGGTGGGACACACCCCACGCGTGGGGCCCTCCGTGATGTAAGTGACCATCCAGGCCGTCCAAGGGCCTGGACGTTACATGCATACAAAATATATATATATATATATATATATATATATATATATATATATATAATATTATAAATTATATATGATATATGTGGGGGTAGGTCCTAGATGGGACCCACCTCTGCCCACTCTTTAAGCATGAAAGCTGCTGTGCAGCAATGTATTATTTATAAATATTATATATATCATGTATACCACATGTGAGGGTGGGCCCTACATGGGACCCACCTCTGCCTTGCTTTAAAGTAGCCATAGCTGCAGGGACGGTAGCTATATGGCTGTTCCTGTGCCATGCAACCAGTTGCTGTATACGGTAGTGAGCTCGTGGGTCCCACATATTTCATCCACGCCATCAGTCTATGGGACCCACCATAATGCATGTGTTGTATCCATGCCGTCCAACCATTTGTGAGATCAATTTATGGCATGAGATAAATGAGTGAGATCCAAAGTTCAAGTGAACCCCACCATTTGCAATAATAATGAGGTACAGTGACATCCACCATTTAAAATTTCTTAAAAGCCACGATGGTTTCCACTCAAGCTGATATTTGACTTTCACTTCATCTATCTTTATGTTAACTTATGAATAGGTCGGATCTCGAATAAATAAGGGTGGGCCCGATTTGATATATATTTGGCCCATTTGACTCGGCCCATTTAAATCGGCCCATTTGACTAGGCCTGATGTGATGCACTTGGGGCTCAGTTGGTTAGGCCGATGTGATTACAGGGCCCATTGTTAAAGTCTACTTTGATATATATGAGGCCCATATGATTAGGCCCATCCTTGATATAGTTATGGCTGATCCATTTAGGCCCACCTTGATATATATGAGGCCCATGTTATGCGGCCCATTTGTTGTATCTGAGACTCATGGGTCAAGGTCCAATTGGATGTACACAAGTCCATTACAATATGTGACTCTACCATGGTTTGTGTAATGATGTCTACGACGGCCGTGCCTTGGGAGCAATGTTGGTTTGACATCCACATTATAAGAATAATGTTGGCTAAATGTCCGCATTATAATTCTCCATAGGGCTCATTGTTAGGCTCATACTTGTAGGCCGTTTAGGCCCATCTACGTTATGAACAACATCCATCACCCTATAGCATGTTTAGTATAGTTCCATGATTCATGATCATACGCATCATATGTATGCTTGATATGAGAAGTAACTGATCATAACATATGCCTTTGGGTAGATTGTTTAGGGGCTCCCTGATAAGCGGTGTTGCCCTACATGAGCACACGATACGCACAGGATTGCTGCATGACTGGATAGTGTGATTCATGCATTCGCATTATGTAATATGGTATTGTACGCCCTAGCGATATCAGGGCCGTATCCTCCACAAGCGTATCGTGGATGATAGGATTGGATATTGAAAATCTTGTTCTACATGGAGTGCTATAGATAACCCTGGGTGAAAGTCCCTATACCCTTATAGTACCAGGAGGTTGCTCCAACGTCTAGATCGAGTGAGTGCATGAGTGCCGAGTACCGATTACCAGAAGGCCGCGCTTTCCACTATGTCGTGGTCCATCGGAAGGGAGTGCGGCCTTACCCGCCTGAGAGGAGGGGGTAAAGGTAGGCTGAGTTTGACCAGCTCGAGGAATGGGTCCGTTATCGACAAGCTGAGCACGATACGGGCAGGCGGATAGTGAGGTCTCTTCCACTCGCCTTATCGTGCGCGATAGGACGGCTATCTGGTTTGGAGTGTACTAGAACTCGGTGATATTTCAGAGTTGAGCTGTATTAATATGTGGACTTAGATGAGGATTTGTATGCTTGAGTTGCATTTCGCATCGTATGGCCTTGGTATGGTAGACATCATTCATGCCTTGCATCGCATGACCTTGGTATGGCTAACAGGATTCATGGATTCACTAGCATGTTCCGCATTACTCTGATACTGCATAACTGTATTACTACCTTGCGCACCAACTTTCATCACCCTCTGAGCTTTTTATAAGCTTATGCACGACCGTTTCGTGCAGGTGACGTTGAATCGCATCAGCACTGAGGTAGGAGCGCATATCAAATCAGCTTAGAGCTTTTGTCTATCATCATTGTATTTTTCTTTATGCTTATTGTACTTATAAAGTTTTTTATTATAGTGAAAATGAGATGTTGTTTTTGGTTGTTGTTTGTGGGTTATGCCTTTGGTTATGCTTATTATGAATCAAACTGACGTTGAAAATTCTCCTCGTAGCATCCCAGGATCAAAACCTGGTGAATGGGCACTAGGAGCCGAGAATGGGGTACTATGGAGGCTGTCGGCGCCGGATTCGGCAATTGAAAATTTTGTGAGCTGGTTTCCGAGTTTGGGGCATGACAAGTGCGCCCTTACCCGCTCAAGTGGAGGGGGTAAAACTAGGTTGAGTTTGACTAGCTCGAGGAATGAGTCCGCCATCGACGAGCCGAGTCCAATATTGGCAGGCGGATAGTGAGGTCTTTTTCACTCGCCTTGTTGCGGGTGATGGGGCAACAATCTGGTTAGAGTGTACTAGACCCCTGTGATATTTCAAAGTTAACCTGTATTAATATGTGGACTTAGATGAGGATTTATATGCTTGAGTTACATTTTGCATCACATGACCTTGGTATGGCCAACATCATTCATGCTTTGCACCGCATGGCCTTGGTATGACAAATGGTATTCATGGATCCATCAGCATGTTTCGCATTAATCTGATACTGCTTGATTGCATTACTACCTTGCGCACACACTTTCACCACCTTTTAAGCTTTGCATAAGCTTATGCACCACCGTTGCGTGTAGGTGACGTTGGATCGCAGCAGCGTTGATGCTAGAACACGTGGCAGATCATTTTGGAGCTTTTGTCTATTATAATTGTATTTCCCTTTTTACGCTTTGTACTTGTAAAATTTGATCATAGTGAAAATGTGATGGAGTTTTTGGTTGTTCTTGTGGGTTATGCCTTTGGTTATGCTTATTACAAATCAAACTGATGTTGAAAATCCTCCTTACAGCATCCAAGGATCGGAACCTGGCGAATGGGCGCTAGGAGCCGAGAATGAGGTACTACGGAGGTTGTTGGAGCGGATTCGGTGATCGGAAATTTTTTTAGCCCGGTTTCCAAGTTTGGGGTGTAACATGAATGAAATTAAACTGATTGAAATTAAATTGACCGTTCACTTCACAGTCAATTCCATGCATTTCACAGTTAATTCCCTTCACTTCACGGTCATTTCCATTCATTTCACGGTCAATCCCGACGATTCCCTTTCACTTCACGGTCAATTCAATGCATTTCACTGTCAATTCCCTTCACTTCACGGTTAATTCCGTGCATTTCACGATCAATTCCCGTCACTTCACGGTCATTTTCATTTATTTCACGGTCAATCCTGGTGATTCCCTTTTACTTCACGGTTAATTCAATGCATTTCACGGTCAATTCCCTTCACCTCACGGTCAATTCCGTTCATTTCATGGTCAATTCCCTTCATTTCACAGTCAATTCCGGCGATTCCCCTTCACTTCTCGGTCAATTCAATTCATTTCATAGTCAATCCCCTTCACTTCACGGTCAATTCCATGCATTTCACGATCAATTCCCTTCACTTCACGGTCATTTTCATTCATTTCATGGTCAATACCGTGAAATTCCCTTCACTTCACGGTCATTTCCATTCATTTCACGGTCAATACCGATGATTCCCTTTCACTTCACAGCCAATTCCATGCATTTCACAGTCAATTCCCTTCCTTCACGGTCATTTCCATTCATTTCACGGCCATTCTCCTTCACTTCATGGTCAATTTGCTTCACTTCACGATCATTTCAATGCATTTCACGGTCAATTCCGGTGATTGACCATGAAATGCATGGAATTGACCATGAAGTGAAGGGGAATCGCCAGAATTGACCATGAAATGCATGAAACTGACCGTGAAATGAAGGAAATTGACCATGAAATGTACGAAATTAACCGTGAAGTGAAAGGAATTGACTGTGAAATACAGTGAATTGACTATGAAGTAAAAAGGAATCGTCGAAATTGACTGTGAAATGCATGGAATTGACCATGAAATGAAGGGAATTGACCATGAAATGCACGAAATTGGCTGTGAAGTGAAGGGAATTGACTGTGAAATGCATGGAATTGATCGTGAAATGCATGGAATTAACTGTGAAGTGAAGGAAATTGACCTCGAAATACATGAAATTGACCGTGAGCGAAGGGAATTCCCCAGAATTCACCACGAAATGCATGAAATTGATCGAGAAATTAATGAAATTTACTGCGAACTGATTGAAATTGACCGCGAAGTGAATGAAATTGACCGCGAAGTGAATGGAACAATTGAAATTGACTGTGAACTGATTGAAATTGACCGCGAAATGAATGAAATGAATATTCAACCATCGACCCGATGGAGTCTTGAAATATAACTAGGTTGGTTGGCTAAATTAGCTTTTCCTACCCCAAAATCATATGTGGTACGTTAAGTAACTCATTCTAGTTTAGGAGATATGCTTGTTAAATAAATAGACAAAGAAATGAATTAAAAGATAGAAAAATATTTTTATATACTTATATTTACATATTTACATAATTATGTATTAGAGAAAAAGTAAGGGAGAAAAAGTTCTCCTTGGAAAAAAAATAAATCCGCTAGACTGGCGTGGCACGGCGGTAGTGCCACCGTAGCCTGGGATTTTTATTTTTATTTTTGCTTTGGAATCCTCGTTGCTTTTGTGGGTCCCATCATGAGGTCTGTGTTATATCCAAATAGTCCATCTATTTGACGAGCTCATATTAAGGTTTGAGATGAAAAATAAGACAGATCTAACTATCAGGTGGACCACACTGTAAAAGGCAGTGGGGAATTGAATGTCTATCATTGAAACCTTTTTAGGGGTTACAGAAGTTTTGAATCATTATGAAATTTGTTTTTCCTCTTCGTCCAGGTCTTTGTGACCTTATGAATAGATTGGATGGAAAATAAATGTTATGGTGGGCCCTACAAAAGTTTTAACAGTGATTTTCACGTTGCTCTTTGTGGTGTGGTCCAGTTAATTTTTGAATATATATATATATATATATATATATATATATATATATATATATATATATATATATATATATATATATATATTGGATAATGCTCCAAAATGATCTCGAAATATGGATGAACATTGTGGATATAATAAATACATAATTATGGGGCCCATGTAACTTTGATCTTTAAATCGTTCTTACAACTAGGAGTTCAAGGAGCGTTAGCGCCTATCTTGGGGCACCAGCCGATCTGCTTGACAGAAAAAGCAGGGGCATTTTCAGCCCTGGGCAAGTCGTCTGTACAGTTGGGGCTAATTCTGGTAAGGTAAAGAGAAGTGGGCTTAAGATGGTAAATGGGCCATAAATGGGCCGTATAGTGGTAAATTTCTCTAATATCAGGGTAACACCTAATCTACTTCCCCTTGTGCAAGGGACGCGGATTAGCTACTAACAGGTTTGATTTGCCACTGAAGTGTAAGTAACTAAGGGCCTGTTCATTTTTTCAAGAAAATGGTAAATACAAGGTAAATGGTAATACCTCTTATTTCACGTGTTTGAAAATCTATAGGAATTCGTGTCTTTGAAATTAGTTAAAAAAAGATAAATTTAATTTTTGAACTGCAAAATAATGCATATGATATATTCATTCCATCCACCTATTTTACTACAATATTTTGAAGCATGAGACAAAAAATAAAGTAAATCCAATACTCAAGTGGCCCACACCAAAAGAAACAGTGGCCTCATAAAGTTTTTAATGGTCAGTATTCAATTTCCTTTTTCGTATGACATGGTCCACTTGAGTTTTGAATATGCCTCTTTTTTCTTTTTTTTTACTTATGCTATAAATTTGACTGAAATAATAGATGAATGGTGTGGATAAGCAAAATGCATCACAATGGGACTTACAAATATTTTACAATATTCTTAGTTTTTGGGTCAAAAATTAGGTATGATATAAATGCACAGGAAATAATAATTATTTTTTTACACCCTATTTACCATTTCATCCAAAATCAAACATGCCCTGAGTTATGTGGGTATCACTGTGATTTATATTTTGTATCGACACTGCCAATTCATTTGGAGGGAATATTTTATGACATGATCAAAGAATAAGCCAGATTCAAAGCTTTACTGGACGCACCACATAAAACAGTGGAGAGAGTAATTCCCACCGTTAAAATATTCTAACGGGCACAAAAGTTTTCAATCAAGTTGATATTTGTATTTTCTATCTTTTTTATGCCTTTGTTAGCTTATAAATAGGTTGGATTCCAAATAAACATTACGGTAGACCTTAGGAACGTTTCAACGGTGGATGTTACTCTCCACTGTTTTATGTAAGTATTGTTGCTGTGTTTTTTATGGGATGGCTTCCTTAAGGCGGACCCTCCTTCACCTGCACAATCAACAATGTCAAGGGAACCCTGGCTAGAGCCGGGGAACCTCCGATGCTTAAGTCAGTTATCTAATCAATAGCAAAGAGCTTCTCTCAGTTCAGTACTGCGTACCTTCTTTCGTCCCAAGCTTGGAGATTTATACAGTTTGTCAATCCTCATCCTCAGAGGATTCTCCTCCTGATTATTCGGAGACTTTCTCCTTTACACGGATTGCTCTCAATCCCGAGAATCTCGGAATTTGCTACCCGTATCCCTGGATTTTCATAGAGCAGTATTTGTTCCCGTTCCGCCACTCTCTGTCTCGGTCAAGTCGTTTCCGACTCTCAGAGAATCTCGGCCGGGTCGTGACCGACTCTGGGGGAGTCTCGGCCGACGTAGGAGGATGGGTTCTCGGCCTTTCCACGGACGGAATAATCTCGGTGTCTATCCGTCATTCCTTGTTCCATGACCGACAGAACCAACTCGTTGAGTCGGTCTTGTTCTATCGGCTGAGTGGCTTGAACACGCTCGGCCTTTAGTGGGCTCATGCAGGCGAGGTCATCACTCTGATAGAGTGACTTTAATCGTCTCTTGCTTATGCCTCCTAACCTATCATCTGTTCCGTCAGTGTTGTCTCGGACTCTTCAGGCAGTGTCAGCAGGGCCGACCTACTCTTATCCGAGTTTCCGAACTTAACACATTTTTCCCCAACAGTGAGCCCCCCTTACTCCTTGTGTCGTCCCTGGCATCAAGGAGTACGATTTTCTCGGTCGGTTTGTATTAGCATCCGAGACAATGATGAGGGAGGCATTTAATGCTCTTTGAGTCGTCTCTAGCGTACGACGCTGCGCCTCTCGAGGCCGCATGTGCGACCAGCCGTCGATTCGTTTCATCTGTATATGAAACGCGGACGCGTGGCCACGAAGTTACCGTAGTCAGCCAGCGGTTGCCACGCGTCAAACGGGGGAGCCGAGGCGAACGACGATTCACTTTTGTCATCAATGCCCTGCCACGTGGCACAGCTATAAAAGGGTCGGGCGGGAGGACTGTGCGAATTTTATTTTCACTCTTCTTCCTCCCGCCAGTGTCCGATTCCGAGTTCCTCTTTGCTTCCTCTCCTTCTCTTCCTCCGTTGTCGCTTCTTTCTCCGTCAATCTTCCCTTGCACTCGTCGTCGATTCTTTTGGTGAGTCCTTTCCTCCTTCTTTTATAAGCTTTAATGGCCGCACACGGCTCTCAAAGCTCCCGGGAGGAGATGTCCGTAGATGAGGGTGTGTCCCAACATCTTTGGGACGTTACGGAACCACCTTCACTGTTGACGGAGTTTGCCGTCGGTGCTGACGCCGCATTCCGGCTTATCAGAGAAACTGGCGACTCATCGGCTGGGCGTCCTACCCAGACCGGTCCATCCAGCGGTGGGACGTCTCTGGTGACTCGTCCAGGGAGACCTAACCCTTGGGTGGATCAGTTGGAGGATGAGGATGGAGAGGACGAATTAGTTACGGACGAAGGGGCGGCCATTCTAGGCCCTGTGAACCAAACTACGGAAGCCTCTGGGTCATCTTCAAAAGGGGAAGAAGACGAACCTAGCGGTCTCGTCGCCTCCATTCTAACTGAATCCGACTTGAACCGGATCAGGGCTGGATATCATGTTCCTGACTCGGTCGTCCTCCGTCTCCCTCGTTCGGGTGATTTGCCCGACCATCCCCCTTGCGTTTGCCACTCCAGCCCATTGCTCGTGACTTTCTGTCTCGAGTCAAAATAGCTCCTGGTCAAATTGTTCCGAATGCGTGGAGAAATTTGTTCGGGCGTGCCGTGCTCTAGTCCGAGTTAGAACAACCTTCCCTCACGGTCGACGAGTTCCTCTATCTATATCAAGTCAGACCAAATCCAAACTTCCTCGGCCTCTACTTTCTGAGCGCGTGGAGAGGCAAAGGGGGGTCTTAAATAACCGACCCACCCACTTCGAACAAGTTCTGGAAGGAAAGGTTGTTCTGGGCGTGCGGTCGGTGGGAGTCGGCCGACACGTGGCCGTACGAGCCTCAAGTATCCCGCACGTTCCGTAGAGCAGGTGACTCGGTGACTCGGCCCGATGGTCTTTCCTTCTCTTCCTCTTTATTTTTATACCATCTTCCGCTAATCTTGACTCCACAATGTCTTGCAGATATTTTGAAGAAGAGGGGGAAACTCGAGTCCGGGGCTCTGACTCGGATAAGGGAACTGAGGAAGCTAAGCACGGGGGAGCGGTCTTGGAAGTTGCTACTGCAACCCGAACGCCTTCATCTTGCAGGTCTAGATTCGTTCGTCTCAAGTAGCTCGTCCTCCTTTTCTTTTTTCTTTCGGATCCCTGTTCGCCTCCTCATTCTTTTTACTCGTCCTTGCAGACCTTCCCGAGGCTCGCCCTATTCTGAGGCCTGCGCCTGAGAGCATGGCCGAGTCCCACCCCGCCTTGAAGCCACTTTCTAAAGTGAAGGCCCCCCCGAGATCGGCTCAGTTGTCCGGGTCTCAGCCCTCGAAGAAGCAGAAGACTGCGGGCAAGGGTAAGGAAACGGTCGTTCCACCCGCTCCTGCACCTGCTGCCCCCCAAGTGGTCGTCCTTTCCGACCCTGATGAGAGGGTCGAGGAAGCGGAGCCAACTCCTCCAGTGACTCAGGCGACTCTCGAGTCGGGACCTGTTGCAGAGGAGGTCCCAGGGGCGAGGGAGGTCCCGCGCGAAGAATCCCCGAGAAGGGAGATGACTCAACAGGAGTCCCCCTTCACGAAGATCATCGCGGGGATGGTTCCTTGGGCGCTTGCCCACGGGGGCGAAAGAGACTTCGCCAGTTATTACAACGCTCCGACTGCCCAGACCCTCGGACATGCGGCGAGGTTGCTTTTTGAGGTAAACTTTTCTTCAATCCCGTGTCACCCCTGACTAAGTTTTACAGCATAACTTACTGTCTCTTTATCGCATCTGGCACCTTGCCTCGTCAAAGCAAGCTTGGAGCAGACTGCCGCCCAGAAACTCGCATCTGAGACAGAGACTACGAGGAGGGTCGCTGCCGAGGCTGAGGGTTGTAGAGAGATCGCTGAGAGTTGGATTGGCATCATGACCGGCGATCTCTCTATCGCTCGGAAGTTGGCCACGGACGCCCGTGTAGCTCTTGAAGGAGTTAAGGCCGACAATGCTCGTCTGACTTCGCTCCTTCAGGAGGCCGAGGAGAGGGAGCGACACCTTCTTCAAGTTCACGGCGGGTGCGAGGGTGCTCTTGCTCGCGCGAAGGCCTAAGCCGCCGGCCTCGTTCAGAAAGCTCAAAAAGAAACGCGTCGAGCCAAAGAGGAACGAGAGCGAGCCGTAGACGCCTTCTTCGAATCTTCCGAGTTTGAAGAGGAGAGGGACCACCTTTATCAAGGTGGTTATAAGGCCTGCGTCTTGGAGATGAGGGCGACCTTCCCTGATCTCGACCTCTCCGCCTTCGAAGTTGACAGTCCATCTGCCGAGGCTGCTGAGGGCGACGCCACCGAAGGAGATGCTGCTGCTGACGAAGCCGGTCCTTTGGGCGCCATATAGGAGTTGAATTCCGACTGAATGGGGTAGTCGGACATTGTACTTTCTTTTTGTGATTTTTTTTTTGTTATTAACCCGACATTTGGTACTTAAACGAAATAGAACTTTTCATTGAATCGACTTCAATTACAGTACTTTTTATTCTATCTTATGGATAATAAATCTTGAGATGCTCGGCGTTACAAGGATGAGGCAACAGTTGCCCATTTAGGTCTTCCAGCCGATAGGTTTCTGGTCGGATGGTGCCTGAGACGACGTAGGGACCTTCCCAATTGGGCCTTAGTGTACCCGACCCAATTTCCTTGGTGTTTGGAAAGGTCTTTCGGAGGACCATATCCCCGGCTCGAAATCGCCTGACTTTAACTCAGCGATTATAAAACCGAGACACCTGTCTTTGTCGGGCCATCATCCTCAATCGAGCCCTTTTTCTTTTCTCTTCCAACGAATCAAGCTCGAATGAGAGGAGTTCGTTATTCTCTTGTCCACTGTACAAGTTGACTCGGGCCGAGCCAATGCCGATCTCAACTGGCGCGACTACTTACGCACCGTAACATAGGAAAAAGGGGGTTTCTCCCATGGCAGTCCGTGCTGTGGTCCAATAGGCCCACAGTATATTCGAAAGTTCCTCGGCCCATGTTCCCTTTGCTTCATCGAGCCTCGTCCGGAGGTGCCGCTTTATAATTTTGTTGACTGCCTCGACCTGTCCATTTGTCTAAGAATGATGAGGCGAGGCGTACACGTTTCGAATCCCGAGATTGCTGCACATCTCCCGAAATTTTTTGTTATCGAACTGCCTTCCGTTGTTGGTTACGATAGTCCGAGGTATCCCGAACCGACAGATGATATTCTTCCAAACGAAGCTTGTGGTCCTTTGCTTGGTGATTTTTGTCAATGGTTCTGCTTCAGCCCACTTTGTGAAGTAGTCCACCGCAACCACAGTGAATTTAGTCTGACCCTTCCCCAGTGGAAAGGGCCCGATGATGTCGATCCCCCACTGCGCAAAGGGCCATGGTCCCGACATCGGAGTCAGTTCCTCAGGGGGTTGTCTCGGGATTACTGCGAACCGTTGACACTTATCGCATCTTTGGATGAATCGTTTAGAATCGTGCTATATAGTCGGCCAGTAATACCCCTGCCACAACACTTTATTGGCGAGCGAGCGAGCGTTCTCCTGAATGGTTTCCACATATCCCTTCATGTATCTCCCGTAAGATATAATCGGCTTCTTGGGAGTCGACGCACCTTAGTAGAGGAGCATGAAAGCCTTTTTTATATAGAATTTCATTCAAGATGGTGTAGCGCGAGGCTCGAACTTTTAACCGTCGTGCCTCGGCGCGGTCTTCTGGCAGTTCACCATCGTTGAGGTAGCGGACGAGTGGGTCAAACCAAGCAGTCGCTGAGTTGATGGGAAACAGGGCCGAGACTGTCGGCTCATCTATGCTTGGTTTAGGGACGTATTCAATCGGAACCGACCGAGGTATGTCTTCCTCGTCAGCTGAGGCGAGCTTTGCTAATAAGTCGACTTTGGCGTTGTCGGTCCTGGGTATTCGAATTACTTCGCACTTCTGGAATCCACCGATCAATTCTTTTATTTTTTCCATGTACGCCTTCAGTTGTTCTTTCCGAGTTTGATAAACACCGAAAACTTGGTTAACGACTAATTGTGAGTCGCTAAAAACATTCAAATGGGTCGCGCCTAGACTCGCGGCGAGTCTAAGGCCTAATAATAAGGCTTTGTACTCTACTGTATTATTGAATGCCTGAAAGCCGAGTCGCAAGGCATATTGCATACAGGTTTGATCGGGAGTTTCTAATACTACCCCTGCCCCGCTTGCCTTAGAATTGGATGAACCGTCGACAAATAGCTTTCAGGGTACCAGCCCGAGAGAGGGAGAAGCCTCAGGTACAATAATTTCCTCCGACTCAGGTATATTGTTACGATTAGGAGTTACTTCAAAAAGGAAATCGGCGACGACCTGTCCTTTTATGGCTGTCCTGGGCTTGTAATGTATGTCAAATTCGCTCAATTCGACTGCCCACTTTGTAAGTCGGCCGGAAGCCTCTGGCTTTTGGAGAATCTGGCGGAGTGGTAAGTCGGTCACAACGACAATGGTGTGGGCCTGAAAGTATGGCCGGAGGCGTCGTGATGATACCACCAGAGTTAAGGCTACTTTCTGGAGCTGAGGATACCTCGTCTCTGCTGGTAGCAAGGCTTTGCTGACGTAGTAGACTGACAGCTGTTTCCCTTGACTCTCCCGTATTAAAGCTGAGCTTACTGCGGCCTCAGATACGGCCAAATATAATAACAACGCTTCACCAGGCTCGGGCTTAAATAGCAGTGGTGGGGATCCGAGGTAAGCCTTCAGATCTTGAAATGCCTTCTCACATTCGTCCGTCCACTCCATCGTCTGTCGTCCCTTCAATTGCTTGAAGAACGGGAGACATTTGTCTATGGCTCGGGACAGAAAACGATTGAGTGTGGCCACTCTTCCTGTCAACCTTTGAATGTCTTTGATTGTTTTAGGAGACTCCATTTCAAGTAAAGCTTTGATTTTCTGGGGATTCGCTTCGATTCCTCACTGACTAATGAGGAAACCGAGGAATTTTCCTGAGCTCACGCCAAACGTGCACTTGCTGGGATTCAACTTCATTTTATATTTACGTAGAGTCAAGAACATTTCTTCCAAGTCCGTCTCATGGTCGGCCGCTCGTTTACTTTTGACGAGCATATCGTCAATATAAACTTCCATCGTTCGGCCTATCTGCCGAGCGAACATTTTGTTCATTAACCGCTGATATGTTGCTCCGGCGTTCTTTAATCCAAACGGCATCACTCGGTAACAATAAAGGCCTTTGTTAGTGACAAAGGCGGTTTTTGATTTATCATTCTCGTGCATTACAATTTGGTTATAGCCCGAATATGCATCCATAAAACTTAGCAATTCATGACCTGCGTACTGTCTACTAGCTGATCAATGCGAGGAAGAGGGAAGCTATCCTTGGGGCAGGCTTTGTTCAAATCTATATAGTCTATACAGATTCGCCACTTCCCATTGGCTTTCTTTACGAGTACGACATTGGCTATCCATTCCGGATAGTATATCTCCTCAATGAACTTGGCTTTAAGGAGCTTGCCGACTTCCTCCTCAATGATAGCATACCTTTCCGGGCCGAGAGGACGACGCTTCTGTCGGATGGGTTTATAAGTCGGGTCGATATTGAGTCGGTGTGTTATAACCGAGGGATCGATCCCAGGCATGTCTTCGTGGCTCCAAGCAAAGATATCGGCATACCGTCGAAGCAAGGTGATCATCCGTTCCTTAAGAGATGGACTCAGGGACGAGCCGATTCGGACTACTTTCGAGACGTCTGTCTCGGTTAATGGCTCTGAGATGAGTTCTTCCATCGGCTCCTCCGCTCATGAGATCCGATACGGGGGTCCAGCGATTCAATCGTCGATACCTCAGTTGGAGCCTTGACTGCGGTGGCATAGCATTTTCGAGAATCTTGTTGATCTCCTTTCACAATCCCTACTCCCGACTTAGTCGAAAATTTCATGGAAAGGTGGTAGGTAGATACCACAGCTTGAAGGAGGCTTAGAGACGGTCGGCCGAGTATGGTGTTATACACCGACGGTTGGTCCACGACCAAGAAGTCGACCATCGCGGTCATTTGATGTGGCGCGGTTCCAGCGGTAAGTGACAGTGAGACGATTCCCTCAGGAAGTACCTGTCCACCCAAGAACCCGATGAGCGGGGTTCGGACAGGTCATAGTACCGACTGACCTATGCTCATTTTGTCGAATGCTTGGGTGAACAAGACGTCCGCTGATGATCCTGTATCCACTAATATCCGGAATACTTTTCTATTGGCGATGGTAAGGGTGACCACGAGTGCATCATCATGAGGATGATGAATGCCTCGAGCATCTTCTTCAGTGAACGAGATACAATATTTTTCTCGTTTCTTCTCCTTAGGAGGCCGAGACAGCAGAAGAACCTCGGACTCAAGGCGATCGAGGCTTCTAGCGTGGTTTCTTCGGGCATTATTCGAGTCCCCACCACCTTGGTGACCTCCGACAATCGTTCGGATTTCTTCTTGGGGCCGCTCTTCACTTGGTCCTGCTGGAACGCCGAACCCTTCTCTATGTTCCCTTAGTCGGCCTTCTTTGATCAGCCGCTCAATCTCGTCCTTTAAGTGATAACAATCACTTGTGTTGTGACCATGGTCACGATGATAGCGACAATATTTGTTCTTGTTCCGACGATCCGGATTCCCTCACATTTTTCGGGGCCAGTTGACGAAGCCTTCGCTCTTAATCTCCATCAGTACTTGTTCAGGAGATTTGTTTAGGGGGTGCATGTGGAGAATCTCCTGTCCGGTCGCTTTCCTGGCCTGCCGTCGTTTCGCCCCTGGTCCTCTTTTCGCTTTTTCCCTCCGGCTGAGTCGGCTTCTTTCTTGGCTGACTCTTTAGCCGATGATTTTGTATTCTGGATCTTCTCTCGGAGGAGTCGCGTCTCTTTCGCATCAGCATATTTGTCCGACCGAACCATAAACTAGCCCAGAGTATCGGGCAGGTTCTTGTCCAGTGACGCCAAAAAAGGTTTGTCTCTAACCCCCTGCATGAGAGCGTTGAGAGCCGTCTCCTCAGAATGCTTTCGAACTTGCAGAGACTCGAAGCTGAAGCATTTAATGTAGTCTTTCAATAGTTCTCCTTCCCTCTGAACTATGTTGTTAAGATGCGCGGGCGGCTTCAATTTCTTCTTTCTGCCGATAAAATTGCTGAGGAAGGCGTCACTGAGTTCGGTGAACAATTTAATCGACTTGGGTTTCAATTGCTTAAACCAAAGTCGGGCTACGTCAGTCAGGGTTAGAGAGAAGGCTCGACACATAACAGCATCCGAGGCGTCATGCAACTCCATGTAGGTTTTAAAGCATTCAAGATGCTCTGTCGGATCAGTCTTTCTGGAGAAAGGAGTTATCTGGGGTAAGAGGAACCTCTCCGGCAACCGAGCCCGCATTACTTCGTCCACAAACGGAGAGACTTTTTCCTCAGATTTGGTCGGATTTGAGTTTCGACCGTGCTTTATATCCGCCATCTCCTTTTCCATCTTCTCCCTGACCTCATTCTTGAAGTCTTGTATATCAGCCTTCCAGGGTTCAGCGCTCTTCGCCGTTTCTTCTGCGTCTGCAGGTAGCCGACTTCGTCTCCTCTGATCTATTCTATGCCTCAGATCAGAGGGAGGCAAAATGGCCGTTGCTGAACAGGCAGGCGCCGGTGGACTCGGTTCTTGAGGCTGACTCGGTCGTCGGGACGACTGTGGCGCAGCAGGCTGCGCTACGGACGCTGGTGGGAGGACTTGTGCCGACTCCTGACGCTGCATCTGCTGGTTACACAGTTGTTCCAGCATGTGTTTCATGACAGCCATCTCGGAACGCATTTCTTGAACCTCGCGATCCAAGTGTGCGTTCGCTTGATTAGGCTGGCTTGTAGTCGCAGGTGGTGCTGTCGGGGGAGCTCCCTAGGCTGTGCTAGAAGCGGCTTTCCCCACTTCATCTGGATCCGTCCTTATGGTTCTTGCCATTCGGAAAATTGGAGAAAATGGCTTTTTGTCCGTATCCCACAGACGGCGCCTAACTGTTGCTGTGTTTTTATGGGATGGCTTCCTTAAGGAGGACCCTCCTTCACCTGCACAATCAACAATGTCAAGGGAACCCCGGCTAGAGCCGAGGAACCTCCGATGCATAAGTCAGTTATCTAATCAATCGCAAAGAGCTTCTCTCAGTTCAGTACTGCGTACCTTCTTCCGTCCCAAGCTTGGAGATTTATACAGTTTACCAATCCTCATCCTCAGAGGATTCTCCTCCTTATTATTCGGAGACTTTCTCCTTTCCACGGATTGCTCTCAATCCCGAAAATCTCGAGATTTGCTACCCGTATCCTTAGATTTCCGTAGAGCAGTATCTGTTCCCGTTCCGCCACTCTCTGTCTCGGCCAAGTCGTTTCTGACTCTCAGAGAATCTCGACTGGGTCGTGACCGACTCTGGGGGAGTCTCGGCCGACGTAGGAGGATGGGTTCTCAGCCTTTCCACGGACGGAATAATTTCGGTGTCTATCCGTCATTCCTGGTTCCGTGACCGATAGAACCAACTCGTTGAGTCGGTCTTGTTCTATCGGCTGAGTGGCTTGAACACGCTTGGCCTTTAGTGGGCTCATGCAGGTGAGGTCATCACTCTGATAGAGTGACTTTAATCGTCTCTTGCTTATGCCTCCTGACCTATCATCTGTTCCGTCGGTATTGTATCGGACTCTTCAGGCAGTGTCAGCAGAACCGACATACTCTTATCCAAATTTTCAAACTTAACATATTTTTCCCCAACAAGTATTGCCTCATTTTTCGACTCTGCGTATTGCCTCATTTTTCGACTAAGCTGTGAAATAATATCTACGGATGGATAAACCGCATGGATATAACACATGCAAAACGGCGTGGCTCCTTGAACTTGAACTTGGACTTGGTCTTGGTGACGTCACTTCAGTGGCAGTCTAACCTGTCAGTAGTTAATCCGCGTCCGTTGGGTGGGTCACAGCGGCCTCGACGGTACCCAATCCCCGTCCGTCCGTGGTGGCAGTGTCACGATCCTCTTCCGTACATATCATATGAGTGAAAAAAAAAGGCGTCCGGGCAGTGCCGTTGGCAGACTCCCAACTGTTGAGTAAGGAGAGAGGCGATGGACGTGGGCTTTTGGGCTTGCAGAGTTCAATCTGCCAACCAACATTCTGCTATGCAAGCCGCACGACACAACGCAGGTCTCTCAGACCCTCTTTTTGTTTTTATTTCCTCTTTTCTTTTCTTATTCTTTCGGTGTTCTTTTAATTTTGTGTTCTTTTACAAGGTTTTCCCACTTTGACGAAAGCGAAAGAGTCTCAGTTTGAAGTGATATTTGTATGGGGAAAGTGTTTATCTTCTTAGCCAGTAATATTCGGTTTGGGTTTGGGTTGAAAATCAGTTCCTAATCTCTCTCTAGATTTTTTTATTTTATTTTATTTATTTATTATTATTATTATTATTTTTTTTTGTAGAAGGGGCTTTTAGTTCATTTTATCAGTTGGGTCGAGATTTTTTTTTTTTTTTTGGTGATTTTCGGGTCAGAAGGAGAGTTTTTTGTGGCTTTGTGTTTGAATTATCATTTTTGCCGACATTTTTTGAATTGGATCTTCTGGTTGGGGTTTGTGATCTGAATTATCAGTTGGTAGTGGCTTTTATTTCTATTTTTTTCAATTATAAATCTTCTTGGATATTCCACCAAACCATTGCAGGACAGATATTTTAGGCCCCGTAGTTGCCAATGGGATTAAAGTTTGGCAGAGTCTCCACATATTGAGGCATTACTCTCTCTGCCCTTCTTGTCGATTGTGTGTATCAAGTACTCTTTTCCTAGGCTGATCTCTATTGAACATGGTTCAAAACCCAAGACTTGACTTGACTTGACTTGATTTCTAGCTAGGTGGGTTGATTCAAAGACTCAACTCGATGTTTAATTATTATAAATAAAAAGGTTTTGCTAACATCCCTACCTTCATGCGGACATTGCTGAAGTTCCCAAACCTCTTAAATGGCACATGGGGTGCCCTATTATCAATCCATATCATTCCTTCATTCATACAACTAGTAGCAAGCCATGGTGCAAAAATCATGCCAATCAGGTGATCCTAAGCATCTGATCAATAGCATGCAAATGGACGTCAAGATTGATAGGTGAAAAAAAAAAGGTCCAATCATCATCTTGAAACATCTAGTAGATAGATCCCATTTTTCATTTCTTATGATTCTAAAGTAATAATTTGATTTGATGATTCTAACCTTATGATGTATGACTCGTAAACAGTGGATGGTTGTAACAAATGGCCCCATTCAAAGGATTAGGATCATCCGATCGGCATGATTCTTGCACCATTGCTTGCTCCTAGTTGGATGAACGAATGAATGGTTTAGATCAACAATGGGTCACCCTGTGTGCTATTTACAAGCTTTGGGGATGTTTCTAACCTCCCCATGAAGGTGGGGAGGCTAGCAGAACCTTAAATAAAATTATAAGGAACGTTAATAAATATTTATATATGATATCATTAATATAAAATATAACATGTGACAATAGTTGTGGATGTGCCCTATTGGTTAGGAGTGTTGCTTAACTTGAGATAGGATAGGTATTTGATTCTTCCTCCTTGCTTATTGATTTGTATAAACCCCACCCTTTATAAACCAAGTGACTTGGTTTGAGTCATGACAAGTTGTCGAGTCAATTGAGTTATTGAGTCGACTCGAGGCCGAGTCACTTCCAATACTGAGTTTCCATACAACTAGGCTCAAAATCTCACCAAGTCAAGTTGACTCCGCTGAGTTCCAAGTCAAGTCAGCAAGTTTTGGAACAATGCTTTTGAACTGATGCATTGTTCAGTCTGTTGATGAGGACGTCCGCATGCTCGTTCGAGTGTACGTGAGGAGGAGAACATTGGTGTCTTTATGGTTGGATAACCCATATATGGGGCTTGCTAGTGGGCATAGATCTTCGTGACATCTTCTAAAGGAGCATCGAACTGTTGATTTTCATCGACATCTCATTCTGACCATTGGATCGTGATTAGGACCATCTTCACCGTCGAATCGTGACTGTGGCCACTTGTGCGGCCGGGTGGATGATACATAGGCTTAGGACTATCTTAGGATTTATTTTTCAAATTGGTTTGTGTTTTGGACTATTTGTGAGTGGTATCATGTGTTTTTCTTATAGTAAGGTTAATTCGTTAAAAGTACATGAGATAGGGGACTTTTTTGTAATTTTGAAAATTTTATGTGACTATATAAAGAGAGGTGCATGTGACCTCTCTTGTATGCTTATGTTCATTGAAAAAAGAAAAGAAAAAATCTTGTTTTCTCTCTAATCTTCATGAGATGTGAGGATATCTTCCATGTGATTTGGAAGGAAGATTGGTGCAAGGCCTATCTTCATCAACGAAAGTGTGAGGCTTCCTTCTATCTCCATATTCACATCTCTTCATCAACAATCAAGGTACCTCGTTCAGTTTCTTCTCTCTTTCTTCCTCCTTTCTCCCAAACCCATTAAACCCCTTCCCATTCTTCTCCTTTACATCCTTCCCCACAAGCTAAACCTTAGAATCTAAAACCCATCCTTACCTAGCCCACACATGTGACTGTACGGCCACATGTGTGAACCCATAGGGATGGCCGTATGGTCCCATCTCTTTACCCTTTGGCAGCCTGCTACCCTCACATCAATACCCCTTCATTCCTACCTAACCCTAACCCTAACCCTAGATTCTTTAATCCCCAATTTCTCCAAATTCCCAAACCCTAAATCTCTAATTTCCTTAATTGACTCAAAATCCCTAACTTCCTCTCATCCAAAACCTTAATTCCCCTCTACCAATATCTAAATCCTTCAATCTCCTTAACCAATTCATCCAATTTAGCCCTAATTTCATCTTTTTCCCAAATTTCCCTAACCCTAGATTTACCTACATCTTGATCAAGCAAGCCCTAGGTAATATTAGGTTTTTCCTATTAAAATAGACCTTTTCCTATGCTATTTGGATTTCCCTACATCCATTAGATCCCCGTTTCACGTATTTAATGTTCATGGAGAATGTTGCTTGTTAACCTAGGCTTGAACTATTCATAACTTCTTAGAATTTTGAGATGTGTGATGATTTTAGCGGGTTTGTGATTTTTAATTAATTAACTTAATTTTCTTTTTGATCTCCACTCATTGATTGGCCTCATACATTGGTCTTGCATTAGACCTCTCTTTGAATGTAGTTATA
Organism: Magnolia kwangsiensis; assembly: GCA_037074715.1. Lineage (NCBI taxonomy): Eukaryota > Viridiplantae > Streptophyta > Magnoliopsida > Magnoliales > Magnoliaceae > Magnolia > Magnolia kwangsiensis. Next base: position 61,179,676 of record CM073579.1, read on the forward strand.
AGGCAATATTATCAAAGCGAATGATAGTTGTAAGCGCATACTATCAACGCTAATGGCTCCCTTCTGAGAACTTACACCCATTTTTACTTAAAGTCAGGATGAAATCCTGACAGAAATTCAAAAATACTTTACCATTCTATTTGTTTCTCTCTCTTCAGCATGAAGAGCAAGGGGCTAACTGTGACCATTTTCTTCCCATTTTGATCTCATTGGGGCAAAAGACTTTTCAGTGGACACCTCTCGCTGTTGCACATGTGTAGTTTTGCGGTGAAGCTGGTAGACATGAGCTAAGTCATCACGTTCAAAATATGCCTTGGCAACCATATCCCATATTTCTTTTGCAGTTTTCAAAAATAACAATCTGCAAATAATGTTGGTCTGCGTAGAATGGAGGCATGGCATCACAATCAGATCTCACTTTCCTAGCTGTCATAGGATGGATCAATTTCAGATGGCTCCTATTCCTGGTCTTGTACCCCAGTTTCTGTTTGCTCCAGTTACGCATCTTGGCAAATTAGGACAACCCTAAGTAATTTTGTGATCACTAAACCAAGATGACAACGATGACTGCTCCCTATTAGGATTTGTGTCTTTTGGCCATCTCTTGTGGTCTCATCCGCAACTTTAATAGTCCATGACTGCTCCGTATTAGAATTTGCGTCTTTTGACGCTCTCTTGTGCTGTTGTCTGTCTAATGGTCCTTAATTTGTAATGAAAAACATGTCATCAGTTCTGACAGGAATGAATGAACCTTAGATATACTGAGAAACTCTCAGGTGAAGTGCCAACCTGACTATAGAAGTATTGCACAATTTGGTCAAGGAGGATGGTCTGGATATGTGAGATCTACATGATAAATATTGGGCCGACAAACATTCACTTTGGCGAATGGAATAGGTGGGTTGTGAACAACGATTTATGGTTTGACAATTCATTGGCAAATCTGGGCACCGGAAAATATACTTGAAACCATGAGTTGCTAGAAAACATGCTTGAAAATTTGAACGATTAAAGATGAAAAATATCCAATGTTCCTATTTCAACAGACAAATGTCCACGAATCAGAGTTGTTTCAACTGATATCATAATGGGTCTATGACTTGGAGACATTTGTGTTCCACAATTTAGTTGGTATAATTTGAGTTTATCTATGGCACATGTACAATTTTTAAGTGCCAATATATCAAGCGTCATAGGTTGCAAGTATCAAATAACTCTCCTTCCAATGACTTTCTTTTCTCTATCAAAACAAACACGAAAAAGATACACACACACACACGAAGGGCAGCACACATACATGCAAAGCAACTTCACATTGTGATATGAGATGCAAGATCTAAACTTTCCATCATTCAGGTCATGACTTAAACAGTGCTTTGAAGAAAAAATCAGCTCATCCCACTTATCAGATAATCCTCATATTGCAGTAAAAGTGGATGGATGAGAACAACTTGCCAACATTATTCATCTCTCTTCATGATTAATCCCATAGTCCAGCCTTTCAAAAAAAGATTAATCCCATGGTTCCTTCGGCAGATAATTTATGGATTGTGGATCACCTGATGTGTGGATTATTCCATGCTCAGATGTGGCTTTCTTACACGTGATTCAAGAGACATAAATCTACATTTACTGAAAGTGCACTTACAGGACATGGAGGGAATTTCACCAAATGGTGAAACTCGCTCTTTTTATGTAGTAGCATGCCCATGTGAGCATGCCTGTGTGCTTACACGTACACACATACACATGCACGCACATGCATGACGCATGCAAATATCCAATACGCACTCATGCATGCCCACCCACATATGGGTAAGCTTGAATTGTAAATCAAACATGGAAGAATATAACTTACCTTGAAGGGAGAAGGATGAAGAATGGACTAAATATAACTTTCTTGCAAATCTCATAAAGCATCCCGCATCTTAAAACCATAGTCTCTTCCAAATCCCTCTTTGCTATGGTCTAGAGGATATAGCCTCTAACACAGGGGCACACTTGAGGTTGGCGGCCTGTGAGAGGCAACCGGCTCATGTGAGGTGGAACTCATGTGATATGAGGCCCACGAGGGGGTTCGACCGAAGACCTAATCGATGGGATGTGGGGCTCGGGCTATGAGATAAAAGGATTAATTTGCCACACTCTATCAATTTGAGCTTTTAAAGCAAGTGGTTAGTTGTCTTTCATCAAAGTGGTATTAGAGCGGGAGATCTCAGGTTCAAGACTCCTCACTAGGAGTGATTAAGGTAGGGGCATTTTCACACTGGGCTCAAGTGGGGTGGCCTGTGGGATACAAGGGCACACTCGGGGTGGGCGGCCCGTGTGAGGCGGAAACTATGCGATGTGGGGCCCATAAGGGGGGTTCGGTCGAGGACCTAACCCATGGGATGTGGGGCTTGGGCTATGAGATAAAGGGATTGATTCGCCATGCTCTATCAGTTCGAACTTTTAGAGCAAGTGGTTGGTTGTCCTGCATCAACCTCTCTTTTATGCTAGGATCTTTAGAGATGATAAGAGACTTGAATAAGGTGGGTCATAAGATCCCTAGGATTTATATAAGAATGGCCTTATATCACAATGACCAAAATACACCTGATATGTACACTTGCCCCATTGCACTCTACATAACCACTTTGGCATTTCCACACTCAAGCATCCAAAATTGCTAAGCTGTTCCTTGAACTATTAGTTAGTTCCTCCACAAGCCAGTTATCAAAGAATCTTGTGACTTTCTTGTCCCCTTTGGAAAAGATGCAAGCCAAGAAAATATGTTACATCTTTTAGACACTAGAAAACATCAATTGAACCTTTTTCCGAAATTGTCAAACACATAGTTTTGATGGCTTCACACAACTTTTGCTGATTTATTGGTGCCAAAAATAATATGAGCAGATTGTGGCGGTTCCTAGGGCTGCACCAGAGATTAAGAATCTTTCATGTATGCTGGATATGACACCATCAATCATGTGAGAACCATTCACCACAAATTATTTGCAGATTTGGTAGGTAGACCATCGATCCTTCTCAGTGAGCTTGTCTAGTATTGAATACAAGAGACCTTAAATGTTTGCAAGTTTCCCTTCTTGATAATGTGCAATAGTTAGGCAGTGAGTGTTGGGTTGTGTTGGCATGGGAGTGGTTTGCCTAACAACTACACCTCCATGAACATACTTTGCTTGTCCGCCCTTTGGGGCATGCATGTAATAGTTGTGCTAGAGATTGATACTGGGTTGGACCAAGTTGTTATTTAGTGGGTCAATGCATCTCTGTAATGGCTAGTTCCAAGAATCCGGATAAAAGAGGATGGTTGATATCTAGTGGGCAACCAATTGTATATTGTTTGGCAATCTACTATTTAAAAGTCAACCCTAAATTGTTTGAAAGGTAAGATGATGATGATGACGACGACGACAATGATTTAATATATCTAATATACTTTTTTTTTTTTCTTTTAATTTTTGAAGGGTAATACATATAATATACTGTCTGTAGCTTATTATTAGAAAAAAAATGTTCATAATAACCTGTACAAGGATTTTCGTGCCTGACAGATCTAACTTAATGATCTTCACTTGACAATAAGTGCCCCTTAAATGTGAATAAGATCTCTGAATTTGTAAGTTTCATGTATACTTACCTTTCAAAGTATAAGTCCCATTACCTTTCAAAGTATTAGTCCCAACATCTCCCACTTCCCTAAAGCCAACTTGCAATAATCCATAGCCTCGTGTCCTCAACATGCCACCAATTTGCAAGGCTATCCGTGGATAAGCTCTTCAGTTCCACATCATTTCTTTTCACAAAACCCATCATGATATGGTATTTCCTCTAAATGAACTTTGCCCCTTTGCGATTTTGAAGGCTTCTGACACTTCTACATTGCACTAATGTTACTGTAATATATTTTGATAGGAGAAGAAGATGTTGGGACAACTTGTACTTCCCAAGTGAAATTCCATAGCCTAACTGCTTTTGGCTGGACTATATTCCACTTTGTGAAGTCTACAATGTGTTTCAGCTTTACACTGCCAACTGATGCAATATCCTCTAACTGAAAACATAACAATTGATGGATTTTTAGCATCCTTGTCAGTCTGGAAATCTCAATCTGTATATCTGACTATTAATAGGTTCGAGCCTCGATAGATAAGAAAGTAGTTTATATTTTCAATCGCCTTTTTCATTATGTGCTTGATGGTTGTACAGTGCTCATGCACTGGGTTACTCGGGTCCTTCTGACAACTCCCAGTACAAACAAATGTTGGATCTTGAAACAACATTGCATATATGAGACTTTCAACAACAAAAGGCATATGGGATCCTTTTCCTTTTTCAATTTGTCCTTTGGAGATCTAGGACTTTGAACCTTGAAAAGGCAAACACTGTTGGAAAGGTAATTCTCCATTTTTTGCATCTTGCATGGAATATTCTTTAAGATCTTATCTACATTTGCAGTTTGGGGAAGTCCTACTATTCTTGATTTCCTTATCACAAAGCAATTTTCTTTATAAAACCTTGGACACCTCTATGAAGTCCTTCATGTTGAAGTTTGTTGGGAGCCATACTTCAGTATGTGAGGTTAAACCCATGTCAGTTCCAATCATGAGTATGACATTTATGCATACTATGAGGAATACAATTTTAATCTCACTGCACATGCGATGTATGCATGGTTCTTTTGGTTTTGAGTGATATCATTATATGTTATTTCACTTTCTAAAAGACGAACATTCTAATTACAAGAAACCTATTTGAGACCATAGACCTATCTGACATACGCACCTCACGTTCCTCAACTGGTTGGAGCAACCCAATAGGTTGTTCCATATAGATGTCCTCATCTGGCATTCCATTTAGAAATGATCTCTTTACATCCATCTGTCAACTCTCATAATTGTATTGCCCAATTGTTGCTAATAGATTTGGAGGGAGTTCATCAGCCTACCAGTAAAAACATTTCCTCATAATCAGTATCTTCTTTCTGAGTATAACCTTTTGCAACGGCCGCGCTTTAAAGCTCAGCCACTTTTCTATCCATGTCTCTTTTCGTTTGTAAATCCGTTAACAACCAATCGATTTCGTGCTTTGCGGTGATCTGCACAAGTCCCGACATCATTGGTATACATTGGTCCCAATCCGAATTTCATAGCATCCATCCACCTTGCATATTCTGGCTATTGATAATCTCATTATTGATCGTTGAAACCCAATCCAATTCATCTGCAACCACAGTGAAAGCCTCTCTGAGATAGACACCGTGTTTTGGTTCTTGGTGAGCTCCTGCTTTACTCAATGGCAATAGACTACCAGTCTCTTGCATATCACTTTCATTTTTGACAAACAGTGGAACCAGTGGGACAGTCTAAGGATACTCAATTCCCTATTAATCTAAGATCAAGCTTGCTAGAACCAAGGCTGTCAAGGATGAAGTCATCCTCCAGGAAAACAGGAACCCTACTAAAGGACTCTATAGCGGTCAAGCTTGGGTGTAATATTGATGCAGGACAGTTGGTCTATCTTAAAATGAAGCAATAAAATCAAATTATGGATTAATTAGAGAAATTAATGCGCAAAATAAAGCTAATCTATCACAAATTTGAAGAATTCAAGTATTAAATATGCTCAAGTTCGAATCAAACAATAATCCCGCATTGAGATCTTGTAAGACATTAATCAATTAGGACCTATGGAAGGTAGAACTTCCATCTAGCATAGGGATTAACTTTGATTCAAAGGGAATCACTTATCCTAGGCGTTGGTCGGTACAGTCGTACGGTTTGGGTAGGGTCTAGGTTTAGGTGGTTTTGGAGATAGTGGGGATGGGTTTTGGGGAAAACAAAAGGAGAAAAAGAAATACAGAGAAATAGAAGAAGAGAAAAGTCAGGAGAAAATCTTAAAGGAAGAGAATAAGAGAGATAAATTGGAATCACTCCAATGGCTTCACGCCAACTCCAATCACGGGAGATTTTCTTCACTCAAAGCAAAAAAGAGAATTTTTTATTTCAATACATAATAATCCCTAAGGCTTCACACGCCCACCCTTTAATAGTCTACTTGGAATGTTTTTTACAAAAATATCCCTATTGCATAAAATTTGACTCAAACACCCTTATTTCAACTAAAGCATAAAATAAACCAAAATAACTAAAATAGCTAAACCAAATAACTAAAGTAAGCCATCCCAATAACTCCATCACGTCCAATGGGTCCAAAATCTTGATCCAACGGTCCAATAAGTGTATCCAATGAATCCAACGGACCAGATGTGTCCAATAAGCTCTTATATACAGCCCACATGCATCTTCCCAGTGTGGGGCCTTTAAAGATGCATAAATATGCATGTAGGGTCTTCAAAACATGGCTACGTACTCAATCCGGGGCCCATATAATGATCATCCAATCATAGAGATGCTGGAATTGGGGGCCAAAGCTCTCTTGTATAATTTCAGTGGTGCTCGGACGTCCTCATCAAGTATCCTTTCGTTCCCTTTGGGTATCTGAATAAGTAACATACATATGTCATCAATTTTAACTTATGAGTGCATGTGAAGGCCGCCCCCAAGTCTCCATTGTCATAATCTAGGCTTTCACCAAATCCATATCTCAAATGGAGTTCTAGAAACCACTTTCATTGTAGCATACATTGTGTGTCCAGGACTGTGACCAAATTTCATATATTGATCTGCTGGGGATATAGGCATGTACAATGTGAGGAATCGACACATGGATTTGCACAAACTCCTACTTCAGAGGGTTTCTTGATTTGTTGGGATAATAAATTCTTTGTTATGACATACAAAAAGTTGTCAAATTACATGCCACGGAGAAATCCTTGATTGAAAGGGAAAACCAAAGTACATCTTTTGTGTAGGACAAGAGGGGGACAATGTGTGTACTGATGTTGATGATTATGTGCTGTCAAGTATCTTCAAGGGTTTCAGGCCCCAAAGATGATCGATGAATAATCAGGCCCTAGGTGAGACATGTGCATATCGGTGCAACCTTGTGGGTGGCCACATGTTATGAGTTTTGTGTTCGTACTGTTGCATTTCTGTGGAATAGCGCAGGTCATGAATGTCATGGCTAACCCTCTGTGACAGAATCTATGAAGTCCATGGTGTTCAACAAAAGGGTTTAAACATTGGTGGGACAAAAAAGGATTAACAATATTGACTGTTCAAAATTATATAATCTTTTTGGATTAAAGCGCAATGGTGCCAAGATTTTGGAGTGTCCAAGTAGACACTCTCTGAGTACTCACGAAGCATGTAGGACTCAGTGGCTACTTCTGAGGCTGGAAAGTATTGCATTTTGTGGCTGCATGGTTATAAAAATAAAAAAATAAAAAAATGCATGGGTCGCATGGTGAGATGCACGTATGTGTGCATGCAAACTTGGATGGTTAGATGCTTTGTGCATGCAAGAGTCCACAGGATGTATAGGACTCAAGGACAAAACATAGTCCCATGGACAGGGCATTGCAACCAAACCCAGCATGTTGAGGATGGGAGTGTCAACTACATGTTTCTCGGGTTGGGCCCAGTGCATATGATTAGAACACCATAATGCTAGGTTTCACGGCCAACACATTCGCCTCAAGTGCCCAGGTTTTGTAGGATGCAAAGAAGGGACAAGGACCTTTCGGCAGGGGTGTCCTATGAGAAAAGAACTATTGACTGTTGTGAATCAAACCCTCTGCGAAATCTTGGAGTATATAGGCCATAGCCTGCAAGTTGTAGTGTTAACTGCCTGCTGCTTTGGTCTTAGGCCCAAGATAGATGGTTGGAACACCAAAATGGTGGATTAGTACTAGGTTAACTGCAAACATTGCACCCTACTGTACGCTCTGGCAGGAGCTTCTGTGAGTGTATTAACACTATGGAATTGAAGTGCACAGATCGCACAGTATTTGGCAAGAACCATGACAAAGGAAACATGTTGCTAGCAAAGGGTTTGCACTATGTATAGACTATATGGTGTGTATGCTGGGTTCCACCCTGTTAAATGGTCCTTGTTGTGACAATGAAGAAGATGACAAATCGACAATATTTCAAGGATGGACGCATCCTAGTAAACATTCATGCATGGGGATAAAGGTTGACCTGTTGAGATCTAGAAGCTAGTAGTCCTGATTGCTGATGTGGGCATGATATCCTTAGCTTGTTGGCTGAAGATATCCCTTCTGCTTACAATAGAGGAGATACATCCTGGACATAGACTGCAATGTTTGTTACTTGTCCCCAAGCAGGAAACTCCTTAAAGAAGAGGACATGACATACATTCTATGGGATCTTATTTTAGGGAAGGACAATTTCCTTAATAAAGCAAAATGAAAGGAAAGGGGAGGTATAAAAGCCCGTAGTTGTTTGCAGCTTTGATTTGCATTGAATCTCCCCAAAGGATGCTTCATGTAGGTTTCAGGAAGAGGCAAGTGTGAAATTTACTCTTTGGGTCACCTAAAAGGGTATTTGCAACGCTCTATTGCGAGCAAGAGGCGTTGGTGCCTCTAAAAGGTGGGACTACTTGTGTGCAACCCCCAAATGAACTTGTTGGGTTGCCAACAAGATAGGTTCACATGGCAGCCCTTAGTAGGTGCTGAAAGAGCTCCCTTGAGTGGGAAGGGTTTCCCTTTACTTTCATGTCATGGTTATGTACCCAAGAGGGATGACCCTATTTGGATCATGCGGATCCAACTAGAATTGATACATCATGTTCTTGATTTTACCTACCATAGCAAGTTAGGATATTCACAATGTTGGCCATTAACATGGCCAAGGGCTATTGGCCCGGTTTTGCCGGGGGCTCCCCTGTCAGAAAAAAGGGAAGAGAAGTGAGAAAGCCCAGTGGGGATGGGTCAATCCCCTGATGGACACGTGGCGGCACATTCAACCATCTTTGGATTTGCTTTGGAAGTCCAAACAAAAAGTGGTCAATCCCTTGAGGGACACGTGGCAGCACTTTCAACAGTCTTTGGATTTGCTTTCGAAGCCCAAGCAGAAGCTCGTAGGGGGTCCATGGAGGCTGGATTGGCAGCCTTGACGTTGGTGAGGCTGAGTTAAATGCTGTTGAGGCAGGCAGATTGCTCCAGTTCTGCCACATGGTGAAACCCGAGAGTGTGTAGAGCTCAGCTGGGTGCAGGACCCGTTGTAGATCACTCTGGTAAGCGCTTTTGCTGCAAGCTGATAATTCAAGAATCTAGAGAATTACTCCTTTTGTATTTCTTACTTTCTTCAACCCAAAGGTGGGTTTAAATAACCACACTACAAGACTATAAAATGAAGCTTATTTAGAGCTTCTCTATACATGGTATTTTACACCTAACCACCCATATATACAATATTCTAGTAACTCATATACATGATATTCACACCCGCCCTCAAATTGATGTGGGATAATGAACTAACATCAGTTTGCCATGAAGAAACCTATGACTAGATGAGGTCAGTTTTGGCAAATAAATCAGCAAGTTGCAGCTCTGATGTTACATGAGGAAGAGAAATGATTCTAACTGTGTATTTTTCTCTCACAAAGTGGCAGTCAACATCAATGTGTTTAGTGCGCTCGTGAAATATTGGATTCAAAGCCAATTGAATCGCACTAAGATTGTCAGCATATAATGGAGTTGCCACAGACAAATGGATCCCAAGTTCTATCAACAATCCCCGGAACCAAATAATTTCACTACATGCCTCTGCCATTACATGGTATTCGGCTTCTGTGCTGGATCTAGATACCGTGGTTTGCTTCTTACACTTCCAACTAACCAATGATTGTCCCAAGAAAACACAATAACCAGTGGTGGACCGTTGTGAAATGGGACAACTTGCCCAATCTGCATTAGAGTAAGCAGATAATTGTAGATCATGCAATGATGGAAAGAGAAGCGCCTGTTTGAGGGTACCTCGAAGGTATCGAATAATGCAATGAACTGGCGTCATATGCAATGTGTAAGGTGCCTCAACAAACTGGCTAACAACATGAACTGCATATGAGATATCGGGACGAGACATAGTGAGATAGACTAATCTCCCCACCAGCTGCCTATAGGATGTAACATCGGAGAGAAGGTCTCCATCATCTTTCCCATACTTTACATTCAATTCTAGAGGAGTCTCATGGGTCTTGTTATCTGTAAGGTTTTGCTAGCTTGATCAAATCATAGGTATATTTCCACTGACTCGTGAGATAACCTTGAATATTATGAGAAATTTTAAGACCTAAAAAATATGTTAACGGCCCCATATCCTTCATATGAAATGAGGAGTGAAGTTTTTTTTTTTTTTGATAAAATGAAATGAGAAGTGAAGTAATGATTTGAGATTGACAATTCCTTGAGCATCACTTCCTGTGATGAGAATGTCATCAACATATACCAATAAAGCAAGAAGACCTGAATTAGACCTGAGAATAAACAGTGAGGAGTCATATTGGCTTTGAGAATAGCCCGCCATGGTTAACACCCCATAGAGTTTTTCAAACCATGCTCTTGGTGCTTGTTCGAGTCCGTATAAAGCTTTAGATAGCTTGCAAACTAAGCGTGGATCCTTGGATTTGTAACCGGGAGGTTGCTTCAAGTAAACTTCTTCTTTGAGATTTCCATGGAGGAAAGTATTCTTGACATCGAGTTGACTGAGTTGCTAACCTTTAGAAGCACTTATAGCTATCAAGGAACGGACCGTTTTCATTTTTCCCAATGGAGCGAATGTCTCATCATAATCAACTCCATACTCTTGTTTATAGCCCTGGGCCACGAGCCGAGCTTTGTATCGATCTAAGCTCCCATCAGATTTTAATTTCACAGTATATACGCATTTGCTTCCTATCACTTGCTTCTCATCAGGTAATGGAACTAGCGTCCAAGTAGCTTTCTCCTTGAGTGCCTGAATCTCATCATCCATGGCCTTTACCCAACATGGTTGTGTATATGCCTGAGAATAAGTAGGGATAACCAAAGAATCTAATCCAGAAAACAAGGCATGATGAGAGGCAAAAAAGATTTAATTAACAGGGAGGAATAGACGGACGACTGAAATGACATAATTGGATCTCAGTGGAAGATGGGACAGTTACCTGCGCTATAGGAGAAGAAGACACCTGATCGGAAGCAGAAGCAGCTGAGGGAGAGGACTCGAGAGAGATAGGCTTCACATGGCGTTGGTAGACCTGCAAAGGAGGAGTGGGAGAAGGAAGCATAGAATGATTTTCTTAAAAGAGGACATATGAGAAATGGAAGATCGAACAATGGTAACTGAAGGAGATGCATGGACAACTTTATAGTATAGTAAAATTTCAAAGAATGTGACATATCTAGACACACGAACATGATGAGAAAATAGATCATAACAACGATGCCCTTTCTGATGCTCCCCATATCCAAGAAATACACATTTAGCTGCCCTGAGACTGAGTTATCCCGTTCTCGTTCTAGAAGATGAACAAAAGCAATGCATCCAAATACTCGTAACCGACTATAATCTAGATCTTTATCATGAAGGAAGAATGTGGGAGTTTTCTGGTTGGCCAAAACACTGGAGGGTAATTGATTGATCAGATACACAGCTATTGATTTTGCTTCAGCCCAAAGAAATTTTGGAACACTTGCATACTCCATCATGGTGGTTGCTACCTCAGTAATATGCCGATTCTTTCGTTCTGCTACTCCATTATGCTCCGGTGTGTGAGGACACGTTCGTTGATGTATAATTTCATTTGAACTTAGAAAAGTCTCAAACTCGGAAGGCATATATTCTCCCCCAGAGTCAGACCGTAGAACTTTAATTTTCTTTGCAAATTGGTTCTCCACATATGATGAAAATTGTCTGTAACATGAAAATGCTTCAAACTTATGTTTTATGAAATAAATCCAAGTATCTTGAAAAGTCATCTACAAACATGATGTAATATAACGAACCACTAGGAGCCATGAAGGGAGATGGACCCCAAACATCAGTATGAACAAGATCAAACAGATTCTGAGTACGAGTATTACTCAATGAAAAGGGTAATGCAGTAGATTTACACACTTTGCAACTAACACATTTCATATTAATGAAAATGAGACTAATACTGATTTTATCATTCAAAAGACCAGATCTAAATAAGATAAGCATGTTTTTAGTATTTGGATGCCTTAAACAACTATGCCAAAGTTTCCAACATTTATTAGGAAAAGAAATATCATGAGAAGATGGAAGAAAAAAACAACACGATGAGACAACTGCGGGATCGAACTCCAAAGTAAATAACCTTCCTCTCTTATGGCCCTTCCCAATTAGCTTGCATGTTTCCAGATCTTGTATGAAACAACCAGACCGAGAAAACAAAACCAAACAGTTATTGTCCACTAGTTGAGCAACCGAAATCAAGTTGGCGGATAATTTAGGAACATAAAACATTTTGCGAAGAAAGAAATTGTGAGATGGTGAAGGTGAGACTTTCAAGGACCTGATATGAGAGAGGTAAATGGTTCCTAGCCACAGTGTAGATGGAACCCACTCATCTATATGGAACACAATTAGTTAGACAAGAAAGATCCCCAGTCATATAATTAGATGCCCCTGAGTCAATATATCAAAGGATTTATAGGATCAATATTACCTATCGAACCTGAAGAACCCATCGCTTGAAGGATTTACTGAATTTGTTCTGGGGAAAGTAGATTATGTTGCACCGATGGGGCCATAGATGATGAGTCAGGCTTCTCAGTGGAGCAAGCCAGAAATGCACGTCCACATCGCTGGTAGTGAGGAGGTAGAGGAGGGCGAGTGGCAATTGGCTATATCATGTCCTTCTTGTTTGCAGTATTGACAAAATAGAGAACTCGGTGTAGAGGAATTCATATTTGCTTTCTTGTTGGGACAATGAGCAGCCAAATGACCAAATCCATTACACTCAAAACATTTAACTTTTGACATGTCTCGTGACTTTCCTGAAAAATTGCGAGTAATGAAGGTAGCATCAGGAACAACCTTTCTCATGGAAGTAAGGGTTTTTAAACATGTTTCTTCTGCCATTAAATCAGATAGAGTTGCCTCAAGAGATGGAAGTTGAGGCCGGTTCATCAGAGCGGCTCAGGTTGTTTCAAACTTCAGACGGAGTTTATACAGAAATTGCATCAATTTACTTGTGTCGCGAAGTATCTTTACTATCGCGATTGCCGCAGTGGGAATAATTGGATCCATAAGTTGAATCTCATGCCAAAGGGAGGTAAGTTTAGAATAGAAATCTTATATACTCAGAGCTCATTGTTCTAATTTTGACAGCTCATACTCGATAGCGACGGGCATGATTCGATTGTTGATAACACATTTTTAAGTAAGCCCATATTTCAGATGTAGTCTCGAAGGACGTGAGGTTAGTTGCAATGTTGCTCTCAACACTGTTAAGGATCCATGTGACCACCTTCGAATTATTTGTGGTCCAAGATAGGAGTTCTTTTTCATCATTTGGTTTGCCCATCAAACCATCGACATAGTCGTAGAGGCTCTTTCCTACTTAAAAAATGCTTGAATTGAAACTGCCACAGGAAAATTTTTTTCCCATCCAACCTAACATGGATAGTTTCAATCTTATCGGAGGGATTCATGGATGCTATAAGAAAGAAAAACCATGAACAAGAAATGTACCACTGATTTCTGGGCGAGCAGGACCAAATCATCGATGGAGAGAAGGACCAAATCTGATGCGGATCCGGAGGTTTTTGGGGTCGTGCGGCAGGTATGGGCCGTTGGATCTGGAGATGGCAGAGACTGGCAGCAATGACCGCTGAATCTGGAAATGGTAGAGACTGGTCGCTGGATCTGGAGATCGGTTTTGACAGCGAGCATGCTGATAGAGCTTTTGGACAGAGCACGCTGACAGAGCACGATAGAAGAGATGGCATCAATTAGAACAGAACAGAGCTTTAGGGCAGCATGCTCTGTTTTTAGGCAGCAATCGATGTGGGGCAGATGGTTGCAGAGATTTGGGATCTGAGGAAGATCGGTATAGATGGTAGCAACGAGAGGAGATCTCTGGACTTGTTGCTACGATGAAGACCGAGATGGCAGAGGACTGAAGGATCGATGCTCAAAGTTGCAGATACCATGATAATTCAAGAATCTAGTGAATTACTCCTTTTGTGTTTCTTACTTTCTTCAACCCAAAGGTGGGTTTAAATAACCACACTAGAAGACTATACAAGGAAGCTTATTTAGAGCTTCTTTGTACATGGTATTTTACACCTAACAACCCATATATACAATATTCTAGTAACTCATATACATGATTTTCACACAAGCTCCATGAGGAGCCTTGTGGCTTCTGCCGTATAGGGGAAGCCACTGTACTTAGGGTCTTGGGTTTTGGGAAGCGGTAGGCATAAGCCTTCTTTCATTCAAAACTTTGGTTCACTTGATAGAATTTCCTGATGGCTATACTGAGATTTGATAGGAGCCATCTTTTATCAATCATTGAATTCTTTTCACATTTATATGGCCGTGACAGAGATGTTATCAAGAGTGGGATTCAAAACTGAGGGATGTCTTTTTAGAAGGATTTCCAATGGAAGTTGAAGCACCCATAAAAAAGTCATTGGCATAATGACTAAATTAGCATTCGAGGATATTTTAACAAATAATAAATATAACCATCAACCAATTTTCAAGAAGTTCCAAATGATTTCGTAAACTTAATAGTTACTGTTAAAAACCATATTTAGAAGTATAACCATTTCAATTAAGTTTAGACACAAAAAACAAATTTCTCCTCACTTCTGGAGAATAAAGACAAATTTTAAAGCAAAATATCATCCATCCTTAAACATCAATTTGCATCTTCTCATAGCCACATGTACTGCTTTGCATTACTTAGCTTCCTAATTCTCTTGGACCCCCCAAATGAATTGCATTCGTGTACTGTGGCCCCATAATCTCTGTCCTGGGAGTTAAGAGGGACCAACCATCAACACGCATGTAGGCCAGATTGCTTTCAGAGTCATGCTATTCCTCCAAAGGACTGATAAGGGCCCTTTTGGGATTATAAACGAAAATTCATTATGTTTTTCCTCCCATCTTCTTCTTCTTCTTCTTCTTTTTTGTGTTTGTTTTTTTGTCTATGTGCTCATCTTGGATTAATGTGAAATATTTGTAGAAAATTATTTTAGAACCAAAATAGTAAGGGCTCCTGCCTTGGAATGTTATCATTAAGCTTTCTTAAAAGAACCAATTGAGTGACATCTATTCACATCAGAGTCGTATCCATATGTAAATACTAGTGCTTGAATCATCTTATTTAATGGATGTTTCCGTTTAATTTCCCATCTTTGTTCTAATTTATTATTCAACCTGACTGTTCTTCAATATCCAACAGAAACGCATTTGAGCATGGATGATTTTGAAGGAGATGATGACATAGGTTCTTGCTTCCCATGCCCGTTTTGTTACGTGGATATTGAAGTTCCTGTCCTCCGTATCCATCTACAGGAAGAGCATTGCTTTGATGTAAAAAATGCGGTATGTAAATTGTTTAGTGTTTCTTTCTTCTTTTTTTCCCCTAGTTATCTTGACTCGTAGAAAAACGGTTTTTGATAAATTGCCGAATTCTAGCCCGGGAAAGATGCACCCATTCATTCGATCATAAAATCTTACTACTTTCTATAATGAAATTAAGTAGCAAAAGAAACTTCGCCATTATACATCTATAAACTTTCATTAGATCATATTTGAAAAAAAAAAAAATGTTTGTTTCTATCTTAGGGTAATTTGCATGTATGGAAGTGGAAATCCAGATGGAAGATCTCTTCCCTAGAAGAACACTTTTTTTTTTTTTTTTTCCTTGGGTGACAACTCCTGGCTTCCATGGAAGATAAAAAGAACCCATAAGAAAAAATCCATTAAAAAACCTAGAAAACTATTAAGAATCATAAATTAAAAATTTTAAAAAAAAATCCCATAAAAAATAGAGAGGGGGGGGGGGGGGGGGGGGGGCGAGGGGGAATCTTCCTTAGAAGATGACATCCACAACTTCCACACGTAGACTTAAAACACCAAATCCCACCATAGATGACTACTACATGCATACTTGATTGTCAAATTTGGCCATAGATGCTCAATGGTTGGTGTAGCTAACGAACGACAATCGTCAACTGTACGCTGTTGTATCAAACTTAGGAACAAATCATGCCCAAAGACACCCAATCCAATAATAGAGATTCCACTTGATAAGAAAGGAAAAACAATGCAATAACCAGTGGATTATCGAAGCTCTCACCAATTTTGATGGCCTGGATTATACTCCCCACTTATCAAAACATGCACTTGCACACAATGTTCGCAAAGTCGAAACTATCGGCATCGCATTCTAGTGATAAGAAACCATCTGAAAGATATTTAGGGGGGGAAAAATCAAGAAATAGTTGGTATCGATCGATATATCCCTAAATATCGGCCGATATTCCTACATATCGCACAATATCACTAAAAATCATGCGATATTATAACTTTTATCGTGATTTTTTCGCCGATAACATTGTACAACATTTACCCAGTCACGGGGCTACTCAGTGTTCGAAATATCGGTATCGCGCTATGTATCATACCCTTGGGATACAGATACGTATCGGTTATCGCACGAGATATATCATTTGTATCGCATAATTTATCACACTTTTTGGAAACAAGGGGAAACATTGGGAAAATGGTTGAATTTTTCAATGAAACTTCAAGAATTATTAAAAAGATCTTAATAGACACTTTTAAATCATAACATCTCAAAAAAAGGTGCACATAATAAATTTCCTTTGTATTGGGTCCGAACATATGCGGTGTTTAACTGAACTAATGCAACTATATTTAAATTGAATGCACGACATTTATAAATGTATCAAAGACATGTATGAAAACACAACCAATTCATTGAAAAGTAAAAAAAAGTAAAAATTGAGAAATATACATATCAATGATGTGGATTGATTGTGGCTTAGGCCCACAGAGTTGCGTGGTGGCTCGTAATCATCGTCTTCATCTCGACGGGGCTGGGAATAGTATTGCTCCCTAAATTGACAATATTGTGCTCAGGTCATAGTAAGTTGGTACCAGTTAAGATATTCCTTGACATAACGTTAGTACTCATCCTCTTCGAACTCAATCAATACACCCATTAGTGGGTACTGCAAAATCGTCAGTCTGTGGCTAATATGGATCTGGGAAGGGCACATATGATGCTCCTTGGTATTCATATTTTCGGCCACATACATACTGCAACTCATATCCTTGCCCATATGCAAAAGTGAACTCCTTACCATAGTTGAAAAATGATGTGCCGTAACTGATGGAGTCGCTCGCTGCGTATCCACTAGGTTCATATCCATACCCATACTGTGGTAGAGAACTCGAGCTACTTTCCTGTGTTTGTGATCCATATCCATGTTGTGGCCTGTAACTCGAGCTCCCCTCCCTCGTCTGTGATTCAAAGTTAGAGCCACCCCGCTTGTCACGAACGCCTGTGTCTCTTATGTATTTTACCAGCAGCTCCTCAAAATCTGAAAGCTTCCGAGTCTACTTTTTCTTTAGTAGCCTTTGACGCTCTTATGTCTTATTGCAGATAAGATGGGGTCGTGGTTCTCCTAGACGAGAACCATGGTTAGGGTCCTGCATGGCATGATCGAAATCCTCCTCTCCAGTGAAATGGCTAACAGTTCTTTGATCCCGACTCCCCACCCTTGCCACCACCATCCTTGTCGCCATCAACACCATCATCGTTATTGTCATCAGAATTATCATCACCCTTATCGTTGTCATCATCATCACCAAACCCATCCCCCACATCACTCTCTTAGTCTCAGTGTCAGACAATGTCTCCCCATCACATGTCCCACGTGATAGTGACTGTCGCAGGCTGCCAGCTAAATTCCTCGTCAACGAGTTGAACGCCTCATCAGGAGACTTTTGTTGCTCCACATGTGCGTCAACATCAATCCTTTGTGTCACTGTCTCCGTTGCAACATGTTGCTCTGGTCGCCCATCCGACCTATCCAAGTCATTTGATCTAACCCACCAGTAAACCAGGTCCTCCACCTCATCCTCAACATATGCATGATGTTCGACCATCATCAGCTCCATTGGGTCTTCTTGTGCTTTCCTTCTTCCTTTCGTTGGAGTAGCCTCTCTTGTAACTTCATATTGTAGTGACGATACACTAGTTTTTGAAGCCTCTTATACCCAGTCTATTGCGCTTATTTGTGGGGATGAGGGAGAATGTATTATAATTCCTTTCATAGGATGACGAGAACATCGTCTGTGGAAGCACACAGACAACTAATCACTGTAAAACCTTGTAGTCAGTCTACATGGACCACCATTTGCTTGTGTATTATAAAATTCTTTCATTAGTTTTAGATTTTCCAAAATAATATGAAATTTAAGTTTACCGCTGTAACTCACATGCCATCATGGTGTTCCTTGACATCACCGCAAGGGGCACCCAAACATTTCAACCGCGTCGTGGCATTTAACAATTTGTTGATGCCGTATAACAGATATGTTAATTGTGGAATGGTTGAGATGAAGATAAGGAGAATGTAAGTGCAGAACATATTTACTTCTCTACTAAAGGTACCTTTCCTCGTACAGTCGGGGAATAAGTGATTGTACACCTCATGTACTGTCCTCTTTAATGTATTATCTTCATAGAGATTCCGGCTGTAGTGGTATCTGGGATTCAGGAAATTCGCTGAAAACCAACATCTACACTTCAGTATAGCCGTCGTTTATTATTGCATATAGAAAAAAAAATATCATATAAGTACTTACCGACTTGATGTAGTGGGTGGGAAAGCATCATTTCCTAACTGTCGTTTATTATTATATGCATTGGTAGCTTTAGCCTTGATGGCCTCTTTCATTAGCTATATGGACGGATACAATGATTCCATTGACGAATTTGTCTCATTATCCACCATCCTCAACCACATAAATGGGCTCTAGAATACCTACTACACTACGCATGCGATTCTAGAATGTATGTGTCAGTACCAGCTCCTCAATTCTCTATGTTACTCTCTTCACCCTCTTTTTCCTTTTTGTAATCATTAATAGCGAAAAGCTCTCCTAACCCATGTTTGTATTTGAGGAAGCTACTTAAGGTGATATAATTTGTGGCGAACTACATCACCTCGAGGCAAACTATATCCCCACCACACCTCTCGCGCATCGCGGTTAATAATCAGGTGTGGTTGTATATGAAATTTGTAATGAGTAGTGTGTCACTAATAATGATCTTCACCAACGGCTGCAGTGGGCTGCGTAGGGGGTCCAATACATATGATACTTGTTCTGAATATCCTTCCCCGCCTTGACAAATGCACTCCCATTGTTCGTAACAAACTGCACAATGTTTCTCTTTCCAACATCTTGCATGACATTGTGCATTAGTTTGTAAATATAGTTTGAATCTTTAATCTCACTGCTTGCATCTACAGACTTTAGGAACATTGCCCGTCCTCTATAATAGACCATGAAATTTATGACCAAAATATTCGTTGGTCTGGTCCAACTGTCGCACATGACGGTGCAGCCGTACATCTCCCATGACTACTTATATGAATCCATGTATGTCTTCATCTCTGTATATTCATCATCCAAATACTTCCCTATGATCTCAAAGGGCCTGGGCGGTTGCACACCCTCATCCCCGCGCTTCACTCACTTATTATGTTCTTGAAGTGCGGGCTTGGTGTGGCATTCGTGGGGATTTGATTGTAGATAAAAGACTTTGTTATAAACTTTCCAACTTTCTTCCTCACATCCCCTCCGCTAAACATGTTCTTTAATTTCTTTTGTGTCCCTCATGTCTCTTTGTACATCCTCAGATCTGAAGGTAGATTCGACACCCGCATGCTACTACTCCTGCCCATGCCCCATAATCCTTCCCGCCTACTACCCTCCCCTCCACCACCCCTAGAACTCTCCCTCTACTCCACTATCCCCTTTCACACTCTCCCCTGCTCCACTCTCCCCACTATACTCATGGATAGACCCTTCAAATCTAGGCCTACTCGTGTCCCAACTCTTGATCCCTCTTCTACTGATCCCGTATGGACTCTTGAACTGTGCGTTTATATTTGAGATCATCATCATCATCGAGATCCACTACAAACTCGTCGCTTACATATGCTGGCTGCCCCAACTCCTTAATCTCCCTCTCCTGTGCATGTCATTCATCTTGTCTTCACATTTTTTTATTTTTATTTTTAATATGACCCTCATTTCTTCTCGTACATCTTGTGGGCACTTAGGGCAGTTGTGGTTATCTTTCGAGATATTCGGTTGAGATCTCGGGCAGATCTCTTCAATAAGATATGAGTAGTCGTAGTTAGAGGAAATATGTAGTAAGAGGCCGAGGTGGCCTATATAGCCATCCTAAGGACTAGTTTATTGACCTGGATTCTCTAGTGAGCCGTGGTCGAGTTTTCCCTTAACATTGAGTAGATCGTCGACTTGCCAACATACCCTTGGACGTTGTATCCGAACACTGAGACCGAACTCCCTTCCTTAGTAGAATATAGGCGAAATCGAGGATGACCATTCTCTTCATCTTATTGTACGGTACAGGGCTTCCCTAAGTGTAGCAACTCGGAGTCTTACCCCGGAAGCCTCTACGAAGAGATGATTCGAACAACAGCTCGAAAATGGATGGGGCCGTGGAAGGGCTCGACATCTGATGGAAGTGGAGATACTTCATCTTCTGATGGTCAAGCTTAAGGAATAAGCGGTTTCCCCAGCAGTGGGTTACTGCTTTTGGGCCGTTGAGGAGCTCCTTGGTTATGACTGGCACGAAGCTGATCACACAACGAGTACAGATGTCCGAGCTGGCCCTTTCTCCTTGGCCATTATTTTTACCCATAACGGGTCCCATATGATCCCATATGCCATTTGACAACAATGGTTGTGAAAAATTACTTGTAATGTGAGTTATGAAGCGTGTAGTGTAGTCTTTGTAGTATATAACACAGCTTACACATGACTTAAGCTATTGTTATGAGTTACATAGTGTTAAGGCTAAGCTACACACTATATAGCGTAAGCTATTTAAAACACTGCCCACCATATGGTGCTTGAACAAAGAATAAAGGTGATTGGTGTAGATCAACCTTTGAATAATTTAGGATTTCGCCTTGTAGAAACAAAAGAAGGAAAAGAAGAGAGAAAGGGAAATAAACAAGGTATTGTTGAGTACGAGATCGTGATCCTTTGCGCAAGGTAATGGGGAGATCTAAACTCGAGGTAGGAAAGTCACCTGAGCCAACATCCGAAGTAAGCTGAAAAGTGGATGGTTAAGCGTGTGAAGATTTATCTCGACGATGATACAACCACAGAGGCTTAAGGGTCACCCAAATCACCAGCAGGATGCTGAACTATATCGTCTCGGAAAAATTCGTACAGAGACCCGAGTACCACCTCAGGCAGAAATCACTAAGGCTCGAATTCTTTAGAAATGAGATGAAAATTAATTAAGTACTAAACCAAATTAATCGGTAGATTACTTTGAATCACTTTCTATGCGAACTGCAAGACCTAAAACCAGTAGAATCGCTAACTCTACATTACCTAGAAACCTAGGGTAAAACTCAAAACCCAGTTGCTCTTGGGAGCATTTTGAAACTCCGTATCGGACTTGGACTGCAAGTCGAAAGTTTGATTACTGCGAAACTATACGGTTATGACTGCCTTACTGGGCTTGACAACCATCTCGGAAATCAAATCCAAATAGTATCCCGAAACGCACAACTTGAGGCCAGAGCGACGTGTGTGAAAAACGCGAATATCTTTAGAAAATAGACTCAAACTAAAGTGATTTGGGCTGTTCGCTTGCAGGCCAAATCTAAGGTTTCAGACCGTCAGATTCTGACCCAACTACACCCTTGGATTAGGGAAATTTTCCTGTACAGATAGGTGTACTTGTGGCCTTGATCGAGTGACGATAGCCGTTGAACTGACACAGGTCCTCCACGGTCGATCCACATCCGATCGGACTGAAATCTTAACCTGACCTAGATTCAATGCCAGGGAACTTTCTCCAGACCGCATGCAGGAAATGGGCATCCAGATGAGCTCCGTTAGACCGAAACAACCACTCTTTGGCTATAACCTAAGTATACCATGGCCCTGGGGCTATTTACACTAGTTCTGGGCCTATATAAGGACCTAAACCCACCCCTCTCTCATTCCATACGAATTTCCAAACCCTAGGAGAGAGAAGAGAAAAAGAGAAGGAAAGAGTGAGGAGAAGAGATAGAGAGAGTGAGAGATCATTGCCGGGATTCGATCCCACCGCTCCACGTGCCAAATCATCCTACCTGTATTGCTATACCGGCGATTTTGACTCCGTTCTTGGGTAAGAAATCCTAATCCTAATCTGTGTTAAGTATCCAAATAGAGTAATTGGTGAAATAACTAACCTATTTCATGCTATAGGTTGCCGTTGAGTCGTAGATAAAGACGTAGTGTTTGAACTGAGTTCGATACGAGTCTACCGATGGAAGGTGCAGACTATAAACATTTAGGTTATGGTTTTCAAGGCTTTCAATGTCAGTTAATGATTTATGACTGACTTGATTGTCGCCACATGTGCTTAATTGCGATGTTTTTCGTATATTACACATATATATGAACTTTGTTGAATTTAATGCATTCCATGTGTTTGTTGAAATGTTTGAATGAATATGGAATTATGATTTATGCTTGTCATGTCTATTGATTTAGAATACATGATTCTTGTACGTGTGGTAAATCCTTTGTGAAAGGATTTGCTATAGTATATATTATAACTACTTTATTACATGTATGTTGTTATGTGTAGTCTAAATGTTTGATAAAATGCATGGATAAAATGCCTATGTATGACAATACATGTGCTATGTGTTTGTTAAAATGCTCAAATGAGATTTATAATTGAATTGTTTGTCACATGCTGTTTGCCTATCACACATGAATGCCTATTGTGTTTGAGTATGATTGAGACTAATACGAAGTCCAGGCAATCAGTAATGATCCCAAATTAGTGGCCGAGCTCGTTTTGCCACACAAGACACGTTCGATGAATCCGAGTCGTACGGTGATTATCGACAGTTGTTAGGCCACGCGGAGTGCTTACGCTCTCCATGTCGATTAATTCAACGTGCGCTCGTACCATTCGAGCTTATCAAGTAACCTGATTGGCCCAATGTATGTTCACCATGTATGGACGCTACTGCTTGAATCTAAGGTACCAACTTACTAGTGAAAAGCCCGTTTAACCTTGGTACCTCGATCCGCCAAGAGTCATGAACCGAACATGGTGGTGTGAGACACTGTGGTCGAGCTGTTAGCCTACGTTAGGGTGACAAGCCTCCCTATAGTGTCCATTGAGCAAACCAAACTTGTGAGTTAAATACGGTGGTATGAGACTGTATTCGAGCTGTCGGCCTACGATTAGGTGACGAGTCTCTTGTAGTGACCTCGAGTATACATTAGGATTACGCTAAGGTAACGAGCCTTTTCGTAGTGACCTCGAGTATAAACTATGCCTGCGCTGAGGTGACAAGCCTCTCCGTAGCGATCTGGAACTACCCATCGTATGTGACTAGTTAGGATTGATGACCCTAGATGGATCATTGATTGGGCATATGATACAAAGGGAGGTACCTTAGCTTCCCAAACCTGCTATATGAATAAGTCTAATTAAGAACTTGGCTAATCACGCACATGCATCGCATTGCATGTGCCTTTGGTGTTGGAGTTGAGCACAGCGGGAGTGTTACATGCGCGACCGTGAGATGATGTCGCAGAGGGAGTGCAGGCGAGGACATACATCATTATCGCATTCTATCCTTGCATTAACAAGAGTACTTAAGGCATGATTGTTGTACTGCTTTATCATTACTGTTCGATTGAATTGATAACATGTTAACCTTTGCCTTATAGCTCCACTGAGTTGATCACTCACTCCCACTCTGGGATGGTGTTTTAAAACACCAACCAGACTGTTGTAGTTTCAGATGACGATGAGGCTTACGAGTTGGAGCCGGCCTTCTATGACGATGAGTTCTCCTATCTGCAACTCTCTGACAGGTCTATGTAGATCTAGAGTTGCGTCACCGGGGCTATAGGGATATGGATTAGATGACATTGCACTTTATCATTTTGTATATTTTGGAACTATATATGTAATTATTTAACCTAGCGACATGTTGATACTCTGGGGACTTACCACTTATATGCTTTATATATATATCCCAGTCTTTTGCTTGCGTAATTTAACTGTCTTTGGAGTATGATATACTGATTTGGTATAATCCTATTCATGTTTAATGCACTAATATGGACAACATTCAATTATTATTATTTATGTTGCGTAAGTGATGCGTTAGAACTCGGGAGCTGAGCTTCTGCTTGACCCACAATTTTCAAGGCATTACAAGTTGGTATCTGAGCATGATTTGGATTAAATTGGACTTGGGTTATAGTAACACGACGCACACTGACGTACTTTGATCTAGGAGGGAGCGATTAAACGTATAAACAGTCGTAGGATTCCCAGTTTCACCGACAGGTGAAACTGACTGTTGAAATCGGACCCGTAGACATTTGCGATCATGCGAGACGGCTCCAATCCTTTTCCAGATCGTCAATCGATGGGTTTAGATGATGGCTTGGTGTATTCCACACTCAAATAACCCTAAAAGCGTGAATATACGCGAGATGGAACCCGAAACTGCACCAAACGGACTCAAGGGCCCAAACGGCCCAAATCGGGGGGGGGGGATACCATCTCCCTTGGTCCAGTGGACTGCGATGGCCTCGCGGTCTGGTTCGTTTGGGCCTGTCGGGCCGGCCATGGTACATGCTAGTGGGGCCCACGAAATTGTGTGGGGACCCCTATAACCCCCCCATTTGCTTCATTTCCTCCTCTTATACCCCTCAAAGCTTTCCAAATCTCTCAAAATCCCCTCTTTCTCTCTCAAATCTCCCCTTCAATCTCAAATCTTCTTCTTCATTATCACTACATACACACTTCCCATCATTTCTTTCAAACCCATCTCTTATCTCCCTCATTTCCTTCCATTTGAGCACACAAACCCTCCTTTGTGTCTTAAAAATCCCATGGTCCAACAACCCATTCAATCCCTCCATCTTGTGTCACTCAAATGGCTCTTTTCGAGCTCGTGACGACGATTTTCTCCCTTTCCACACTCCTTTCCCTCATGGGGAAGAAGAGAGCTTCTACGGATGAAGTCGGGCCTAGCTGCCCTTCCCGTTCAAGGAGGTAGAAATGCGCCAAAGCAAGTTCAAGTGTCGATCGGGAGATAAGGATGAAGCGGGATCTTGATCCCTAGCTTCCTCTCGAAAGAACTCTATTGACGGATATGGCACATGGAAGGTTTCAAGGCTGTAGGGTCCTCTTTGAAGCCCACGTGGATGAGAAACTATTTGGGCTTTATTCGGAGATGGATCTCCTGTTGGAAGCTGGGTGGGGTCCCATATTTGAGGGCAAGTCTCGTGCGAATGAGAGCACTGCCCGAGCCTTCTACGCCCATATACGAGAGCCATTGTTGGAGCCTCTATAGTTATCTATTCCCGTGGGAAGGTGTGAAGCCATTGTCAATGTGGACTTGATAGCCCGAGTCATGGGATGTCGCGTGGAGAGGTTCATGCTAGCGAGAAGAGTCTCAAGAATGTGCGTGAAAGAGATCGACGTACGCGATTTCTTTGTGGCCGACTGATCCACTGGAATTGAGACAACTGCTTCTCAGCGACCAAGATGACTCACGACTTCTGCCTGCTCCACCACATCTTCACACATAATGTGTATCCCATATGGAGCAATCATAGCGAATGCACACGTCTGATGGTAGACTTCCTATACAGAGCTGGGTAAGGAGAAGCTGTGCCTGCCTACGTATGTATTACTACATCCTACGTATGTACTACTACAGATAGTTCAGACCACGCTCTCCTAGGACAGACATTTCACTCCCATTCGGCCGACTCATATGCAAGCTTGCACGTGAATTCGGCTACAGACTTGGCTTAGAAAGGCTTGCGCCAATCCATTTCATCAACAACACTACTCTCAACAACATTAATAGTGGGCCACGATAGCGTCAAGCCTAACTCGATGAGAGTGAGGATGAGACGGAAAGTGAAGAGGAAGAGAGTGATGAAGAAGGTGGAGATGAGATAGAGAAAGAAAGCGAGGAAGAGGAAGGGCAGGAAGAGGAAGAAGAGGAGGCCCAAGACTTTGATGAGGGCTCTCCTCCTACTACACAGGAGCCTCACCGTGATTGGGTTGCTTTAGAAGCCCGCTTAGCTCAACTTGAGGAGGGCCAGGTCGCTCTGCGAAAGGAGGTCAGTGAGACCTGGGCCAAACTTGAAGAGAATAGGGCCTTCATGAAATAAAAATTCAAGGTGTCTCGCATTTTGAAGGCTATCCTGTGCTGTATGTAGGACAATGGTGCTCCTCCTTCATCACCAGATTCGGACGACTAGTCCTATGTTGTAGTCGTCTTTGGGTTTTCTTTGCTTTCCTGTTTTTGATGTTATAACCTTGATAGGCTTAGTAATATGGTAGAGTGCTTGGTATGTTTTAATGTTTGAAACCTTGCTTAGATTAGCTCACATGCATCTTCTGTCATGATCCATGTAATACAACATCTTATGTATTGTGACAATTTTGGTTAAATGAAATGCATGTAGCTCCTTTCGTTAAGAGATGTGTAAAATGCATGGTATGCCAAAACGGTTACATATCGGCCGTTACGACCAATACGTAACGGTAACGGGGGCGACTGTTACGCGTTTCGGGGCTATATCGGCCGTTTCGAATTTTTGTACCTGTATCGGCCGATACGGGCCCGTTATTGACCCGTAACGACCCGCCTGTAACGGTTGAAAAACGGTAATATTTGTTTTCATTTTAAGCTTCGTTTTTGCTGTTTTTTTTTTAAATTTCTTGTTTCCAAACTATTTCTCACTCCTACTACTAATTTTGACCAACTTTGGCTGGTTATTTGAGATAAAAACACATTAATAAACGGATTTGGTTGAATCAAAGCTCGGTGGACCATTTTTCAGAAATTCGTCAAAAACAGGTATTTATACTTTTTTTTTAGTATGTTTTGCTGTTTTAATCATGCCATATGATGTGTTAATCATAGTAGAACATGTTAATGTGCATTTTACAGATTTGGGGTGCCATTTAATATTTTTTTCCATTTATACATGAATTTTTGCCCTTTTTTTTAAAAAAAAAAATTCGAAAAATCAATTTTTAATGATTGTTTTGCTGTTTTAATCATGCCATGTGTTAATCATACTAGCACATGTTAATGTGCATTTTACAGATTTGGGTTGCCATTTTATATTTTTTTCTATTTAAGCATGAATTTATGCCTTTTTTAAAAAAAAAATTGAAAAATCAATTTTTAATGGTTGTTTTGCTATTTTAATCATGCCATATGATGTGTTAATCATGGTAGAACATGTTAATATGCATTTTACAGATTCGGGGTGCCATTTTATATATTTTTTTCTATTTATGCATGAATTGCCCTTTTTTTAAAATTCGAAAAATCAATTTTTAATGGTTGTTTTGCTGTTTTAATCATGCCATATGATGTGTTAATCACAGTAGCACATGTTAATGTGCATTTTACAGATTTGGGGTGCCATTTTATATATATTTTATATTTTTTTTCTATTTATGCATGAATTTTTGCCTTTTTTTTTAAAAAATTCAAAAAATCAATTTTTAATTGTTGTTTTGTTGTTTTAATCATGCCATATGATGTGTTAATCATAGTAGAACATGTTAATATGCATTTTACAGATTTGGGGTGCCATTTTATATATATTTTCTATTTTTTTCTATTTACGCATGAATTTTGGCCCTTTTTTTTTTAAATTCGAAAAATCAATTTTTAATGGTTGTTTTGCTTTTTTATTCATGCCATATGATGTGTTAATCATAGTAGGACATTTTAATGTGCATTTTACAGATTTGGATGCCATTTAATATTTTTTTAATATTTTTTGTCTATTTAAGCATGAATTTTGGCCCTTTTTTTTTTTAAATTTGAAAAATCAATTTTTAATGGTAGTTTTGTTGCATGCCATATGATGTGTTAATCATAGTAGGACATTTTAATGTGCATTTTACAGATTTGGGGTGCCATTTTATATATATTTTTTTCTATTTACGCTTTAATTTTGGCCTTTTTTTTTCTAAATTCGAAAAATCATTTTTTTTATGAATGGTTTGCTGATTTAATCATAGAATTTGATGTGTTAATTATAGTAGAACATGTTAATTTGCATTTTACAGATTTGTGGTGTTATTTTATAATTTTTTCTATTTTCGAATTAGTGATTTTATGTTTTTATTTGCTTATATTGGACAGGTTTTGCCTTGGAGCTTCTTAGGGTTTAGAACATAAAATCATCTTTATTAGCATAGGTCATACAGACATACACTCATAGTACTCATATCTAATTATCTAGTATCTACCTAAACCTAAAGAAATGTTTGGGTCTGGCCAACAACAAGTGAGGATATTGGATAGTAACATTGTGAGAGGGTTGGTGGTATTAGGCATCAAATGAAGTGCAAGTATTGTGATATACTAGTAATTGATGGAATTATCCGTCTCAAATAACATTTGACACATCGAAAGGGTTAAGTTGCACCATATAGTAAAGTACCGAAAGAGATAATACTTTTAATGCAAGCTAGTTTGGATGAGTCGAAGGGTAAACATGCTATTGTACAAAAGAAGAAAGATGATATTTTGGATTCAGTTCGACAGGAGGTGTTTGGTCCTGAATATATGGGCGTTCGTGATGAAGATATTATTAATTCTGACGAAGATTCAGATCGAGAATTAACTATAGCTAGAAGAGAGAGCTTGCGTCTGGCTCGTGAAGAAGAAGAACGTCGCAGCATGTTTGACACGTATGGGTCAGTGCATGATACGGGGTGGGGGGCAGTGGGAGTGGGAGTGGGAGTGCAACTGCTTCTGCAGGGGGGGGGGGGGGGGGGGGTTAGGTTTGGTGGGTTACGACGTATGTTTGGGAGCTGACGACAGACATCTTCACGTGATGCCCCTATACGTTTGGATGAAGAAGTAAATGAGCCTAGGAGACCCTCTATTGATCCAATCCTGTTTAGGAAAGAATTAACTAAACAAAAGAAGATAAACAAATGTGGAGTAGAACTTCCGTTGAGAAATTAGGTAGAGCAGCAACAAAGTTATTTATACATGCCAGCATACCTCCTAACGTGGCCAATTCTCCATATTGGCAGGTGGTAATTGATGCAGCAGTAGAAGCAGGTGAAGGAATAAAAGCTCCCACGGCTAAGGAGATTAGGGGGAAATGGACAGATGCAGAGTATGCGGATGTGAAAGCATACGTGGCTACCTTTAAACCTGTATGGCAAGCCAGAGGATGCACGATCATGTGTGATGATTGGACTGGCCCAACCAGACGCAACATGATCAACTTCATGGTATATTGCCACTTATGAAGTATATACCATAAGTCAATTGATGCCTTAGAGGCAACAAAAAATTTTACTTATATTAATGGACTAATAGATAAAGTTGTGGATGAGGTGCAGATTATAACAAATAATGAAGCAACATATAAGCTTGCAGGACATATGTTGATGGAAAAGAGAGAACATCTTTTTTGGTCACCATGTGCTGCCCATTGTATTGATCTTATATTGGAAGATATTGAGAAGAAGAAGAATGTTAAGGAAATGGTCGAAAGGGCAAAAGAAGTGGTGATGTTTATTTACAACCATAATCAAGTAATCGCAATAATGAGAAAGTTCACGAAAGGACGAGAGTTGAGGCCTGCAGTGGCTAGATTCGCAACAAACTTTATAGCATTAGAGAGTTTATTCCAGTATAGGGGAGAGTTGAGTGAGATGTTCGCTTCTCGAGAATGGCTCAACACAAAACATGAGAAGAAGGCATCAGGGACACCGGTTGAAGTTGTGAACATCATACGGGACAACAAATATTGGAAGAAGGTCAAGTCGATCCTAAAGGTGATGGAGCCACTAATGAGGATACTCCGTCTTGTTGAAACCGACGAAGCACCTACCATGGGCTTCCTATACGATGCCATGGATAAGGCAAAGTTGGCAATTCAACGTGATTGTAGAAGCTGGGAGTTTTATTGGAAGATGATCGACAGGAGATGGACAAGACAATTCCATCATGATCTTCTGCAGCAGGTTACTATCTAAATCTTAGGTATAGCTATGCTCAATCATTTGTTGAGGATGATGAAGTTCGTGTTGGGCTAAAAAATGTGATAAAAAGATTATAGCCTGACTTGGATATGCAGATAAAGGTGTTGAATGAATTAGATACATTTTGAAGATCGCCTTTGTAGCTTTGGAGATGCTCTTGCACAGCATGTAGTATCTAGGTTGCAACTGGCCGAATGGTGGATTAATTTGGGAGAAAGTACGAAGGCTCTCCAAAAAATTGTCGTAAAAGTTTTAAGCCAGACAACATCTTCATCTAGCTGCGAAAGGAATTGGAGTTGTTTTGCGCTTATTCATTCAAAGAATATGAATAGATTACAGATTAGAACATTAGATAGACTTGTCTTCATGCTCCAAAATATAAAACTAAGAATGCGACGACATCATAGGAGCATTACAGCTGTCAATGACAGAAACTACTGTCCAATAAACTTGGAAAATATTTATGATGAGGATGACCCGCTTCTACCTTGGTTGGAAACAAGGGAAAAACAAATTGAAGAGGATAGTGAAGAATTGGAAATTAATGACCCAGAAATACGTAGAGTGCAACAAGAGAGTCGTGCAGATGTGTTGGACCTAATAAGAGGGGCAGTGTTTATGCCAAGTATGGGTACGGCCCAAGATCAACAAAAGAGTACGAGCAGTGGTAGCTTGACTGTGTCGGATGATGGTGACGATGACCCCCTGCCCCTGGTACTTCTGGTGTTGCTCAGCGTCCTATACAACCGTCTACAGATCGCGATGCCGATGAACATCGACGAAGTGGTACACGAGGTCGGACCTATGAGTGTACCGAGTCACGATACATCCAGCAGGAGGGTACATCTAGTAGTGCACGGGGTCTGCGAGGTCCGGAACATCAGCAGGCTCATGGTCTTGGTTATTATGATGGACATTCTTATGGTCAATTGGATTATGATTATGATGATTATACTGAGCCTGTTCCATCACATTCACGTTGGAGTAGCCCTCCCGATCAATATTCATATGATTATAGATATCCAAATCCAAATCCAAGTTACTCATCACAGCAGACGCACTCTTAATCTCAAGATTCTCAATAGCCTGAGTATGGGCACTAGTATGGCTATTCGACGGGCACTGGTGGATATCCTTACTTGGGGTCAAAGTCGTTTCCTAGTTAGGATCAGTCATCCTTTGGTTTCGTTGATCTAGTATTTCCTTCTGGCACTGGATATTATGGATATGCAGCACCTACACCTATTGGACAGTCTTAGCCTGATGGTGATGATGACGATGATGTGTAGGTCGAGCAACTACAAAAAGCAGATTTTCATTTTGGTGGTGACTTGTGATTGTGAGTATATATTTGTATTAAGGTAAGTATTTGCATTTTGCAGCAGATAGGTCACAACAGTATTATTGCAAGAAGCCATGCAATCATGCACACACTTTACATTGCCGAACTTGTATTTAAAATAGCTCTCCTGACAACCAATCAAGTAATCATTAATCAAGTTGCAGGAGAGTATATCAGACATTATTATTTTTTTAAAAAAATATTCTTGACTTGAGGATGACAGGTCATAGACATGAATCACAGTCACATGCACAAGTATGTTCGAGAAATTCCTCAAAAATAATTGCAAACACCTAATGTAAGATATTTTCATATTACATTCATTCTAATATATGTATCATTGATAATAAATACTTAGAAAATTAAATATATGAATTTTGTAGTCAAATTTAGGTTATCTGGTTCGTAAATTCATCAGATAGTCTGATACAACTTCTCATCAAAGAGTGGACCGTTACACCACCATAAACATGTTCCAATTTATAAATGAATGCATATTTGGAATGCGTAGAATATTCTGAATTTAATCCATATTTTTTCATATTTTTTGGGCAAAAAAAATTTTTGCGCCGTTACGGGCCATTACGCCCCCGTATCCGTATCGGTTTTGGAGGTCACCGTTACGCCAACCGATACCGATACGGGACACCTTGATAGAATACTTGAGAACTCGAATCTTATATGCTAAATATTACACGGGTTGCACCCTACGTTGTATATAGGGAATGCCACCTAAGGCCACACGGAGTACGACACATCTTACACTTGGTGACTCGATTGACGAGGCACCTCCCCTAAGTGATAGCCATATATACCCCAGTTTAGGCTCAACTCACGAGATTATGCCGGATTCTCAGTCGGCCACTGGCCCCACAAATGGGCCAACACCTGTTGCACCACCGGTTCCTGAGCAGAACCGTGCGTCTACTTCGACGCCCTACATGCCTTAGGCGGCTTTTCCTCCTGATAGGTTGGAGCAGATGATGCTCCTCATGCAGCAGTAGCAACAACAGATTTGGACCACCTTAGCTGGGGCCCTTGCTCAGAACATGAGCGCGGTTCCACCTGCACCACCTGTGCACCCTGCTGGAAACGTGGGTGCTAGTGGCTTGTTTGAGTGATTTCAGCGCTTCCGACCTCCTACATTTGCGGGTACTCACAGACCTGAGGAGGCCGAATATTAGTTTGACCTCATCTTTAAGATGCTGAAGCCACTGCACTGCACTGCACTGCATTGAGGCAGAGCAGGTAGAGTTGGTCACCTACATGTTTGAGAAGGAGGCCAGTCTCTAGTGGGACAACATCCTTAGGACCGTTGCTCCTGGTTACGTGTGGTCGTGGGAGGCTTTTGAGATGCACTTCTATAGGAAGTATTTCCCTCTCACCTACCATAATGAGGGAGAGTTCCTTTGCCTCCGACAGGGAGGGATGACAGTGGCGGAGTACGAGAAACGGTTTACGGAGCTAGCCAGATATGCTCCCTTGATATTAGCAGACCAGTCAATGTGAATGCGAAGATTTTCTGAGGGTTTGCGACTTGAGATACGCTCGAAGATGTTTTGCGCTAGCATACTCAATTATGCTAAGCTAGTGGACATGTCTGTACGAGCTGAGCAGGATGGGGATAGGCTATCCCGTACGCGCGTACCTATGGTCCCTAGGCCTCGACCAGACTTGTCGAGCAGGCCGTTCCTCTGCAAGAGGCCGCGAGCAGATTCTCCTCCTCGGCTTACGGCTCCACCGACACAGCCGAGGTGACTTGATGTATGGTGCACTTACTGCAAGAGGTCGGGCCATGCTGACACTTACTGCTTCACTAGGATGAGGGACAACGACTTCATGCCCCCTCAGAAGATTAATCGTCAGATGCTACCAGCTATCTTGGCTCCACCTCTATGTTTTATACTACCTGCACAGCCTTCTTACAGGCTACGCGCACCTTGATTTAGGCCGCCTCAACGCCCTATGGCACTGCAACCGAACCGTTC
Organism: Magnolia kwangsiensis; assembly: GCA_037074715.1. Taxonomy (NCBI): domain Eukaryota; kingdom Viridiplantae; phylum Streptophyta; class Magnoliopsida; order Magnoliales; family Magnoliaceae; genus Magnolia; species Magnolia kwangsiensis. The sequence goes on from CM073579.1 coordinate 61,213,285, forward strand.
TCAACAGGCTCGTGTGCACTCACTTGCAGCTGAGCATATGAGACAGCAGTTACAGCACCGTTGGCTTTCGAAGTCACAACACATTCAAGGTATATCAGTCTTCCTACTGGTGGACACAGGGTCCACTATTTCGATAATATCATGCGCAACAGTCAAGCAACTAGTGTTGGAAACAGCTCCTACGAAGGGGGTGAGAATCCTTATCACCACATGGACCTTTTCAAATGTTACCTAGATTTGTAAGGGTTGCTCGATAGACTTAGGGAGTAGGTACAATTGAGTGAAGATGTTACTTACGCATTGCGACCGACGCGGATTCTAGATAGGAAAGTGCAGGTGCTGTGCAGTAAAGTGATTCCACTTGTAAAGGTACTGTGGACACACCACACTGAGGAAGATGCTACTTGGGAAATAGAAGCCGAGGTCCGCAAGAACTACCCTCAGATTCTCGAGGAGTACAAAAAGCACTAATTTTGAGGACGGAATTTTCCTTTAAGGGGGGTAGATTGTAACGTCTCGGAAAAATCCGCACAGAGACCCGAGTACCACCTTAGGCAGAAATCACTAAGGATTGAATTCTTTAGAAATTAGACGAAAATTAATCAAGTACTAAACCGAATTAATCGGTAGATTACCTTGAATCACTTTCTATACGAACTGCAGGACCTAAAACCAGTAGAATCGTTAACTCGACATTACCTAGAAACCTAGGGTAAAACTCAAAACCCAGTTGCTCTCGGGAGCATCTTGAAACTCTGTATCGGACCTGGACCGTGCGTCAAAAGTCCAATTATTGCGAAACTATACGGTTATGACTGCCTTACTGGGCTTGACAACTATCTCGGAAATCAAATCCAAATAGTATCCCGAAACGCACAACTTGAGGCCGGAACGAAGTGTGTGAGAAACGCGAATATCTTTAGAAAATAGACTCAAACGTAAGTGATTTGTGCCGTTCGCTTGTAGGCCAAATCTAAAGTTTTAGACCGTCAGATTCTGGCCCAACTACACCCTCGGATTAGGGAAATTTCCCTACACAAGTCAGTGTACTTGTGGCCTTGATTGAGTGACGATAGCCATTAAATTGAAACAGGTCCACGGTCGATCCACAAATCCAATCGGACCGAAATCTTAACCTGACCTAGATTCAATGTCAGGAAACTTTCCCGAGACCGCATGCAGGAAATGGGCATCAAGATGAGCTCCGTTGGACTGAAACATGCACTCTTTGGCTATAACCTAAGTATACTATGACCCTGGGGCTATTTACACTAGTTCTGGGCCTATATAAGGACCTAAACCTACCCCTCTCATTCCATGCGAATTTCCAAACCCTAGGAGAGAGAAGAGAGAAAAAGAGAAGAAAAGAGTGAGGAGAAGAGAGAGAGAGTGAGAGATCGTTGCAGGGATTCGATCCCACCGCTCCATGTGCCAAATCATCCTACCTGTATCGCTATACCGGTGATTTCGACTCCGTTCTTAGGTAAGAAATCCTAACCCTAATCTATGTTAGGTATCCAAATAAAGTAAATGGTGAAATAGCTAACCTATTTCATGCTATAGGTTGCTGTTGAGTCGTAGACAAAGACGTAGTGTTCGAACTAAGTTCGATACAAGTCTACTAACGGAAGGTGCGGACTATAACCGTTTAGGTTATGATTTTCAAGGCTTTCAATGTCAGTTAATGATTTATGACTGACTTGATTATCGTCACACGTGCTTAGATGCAATGTTTTCCGTGTATTACACATATATATGAACTTTGTTGAATTTAATGCATTCCATGTGTTTGTTAAAATGTTTGAACGAATATGGAATTGTGATTTATGCTTGCCATGTCTATTGATTTAGAATTCATGATTCTTGTATGTGTGGTAAATCCTTTGTGAAAGGATTTGCTATAGTATATGTTATAACTACTTTATTACATGTATGTTGTTATGTGTAATCTTAAGTGTTCGATAAAATACCTGAATGAGAAAATGCTTGTTGAAATGTATTTAATTAGGGAATTGAGACAGGATTCTCAATTGCCTCAACTACTACATGCTTTATGGATGAAATGTCTATGTATGACAATACGTGTGCTATGTGTTTGTTAAAATGCTCAAATGAGATTTATAATTGAATTGTTTGTCACATGCTGTTTGACTATCACACATGAATGCCTATTGTGTTTGAGTATGATTGGGACTAATACGAAGTCCAGGCAATTGGTAATGATCCCGAATTAGTGGCTGAGGTCGTTTCGCCACACAAGACACGTTCGATGAATCCGAATCGTACGGTGATTATCGATAGTGGTTAGGCCATGCGGAGTGCTTGCGCGCTCCATGTCGATTAATTTAACGTGCGCTCGTACTATTCGAGCTTGTCAAGTAACCCGATTACTCCAATGTATGTCCACCATGTATGGACGCTACTGCTTGAATCTAAGGTACCAACTTACCAATGAAAAGCCCGTTTAACCTTGGTACCTCGATCTGCCAAGAGTCATGAGCCGAACATAGTGGTATGGGATACCGTGGTCGAGTTGTCGGCCTACGCTGGGGTGACGAGCCTCCTCGTAGTGTCCATTGAGCAAACCAAACTCGTGAACCGAATACGGTGGTATGAGACTGTATTCGAGTTGTCGGCTTACGATCAGGTGACGAGCCTCTCGTAGTGACCTCGAGTATACACTATGACTCGCTAAGGTGACAAGCCTTTCTGTAGTGACCTTGAGTACAAAATAGGCTTGCGCTGAGGTGACGAGCCTCTCCGTAGCGACCTGAAACTACCCATCGTAAGTGACTAGTTAGGATTGACGACCCTAGATGGATCTTCGTTTGGGCAAATGGTACAAAGGGAGGTACCTTAGCTTCCCAAATCTGCTGTATGAATAGGTCTAATTAAAAACTTGGCTATTCACGCACATGCACCGCATTGCATGTGCCTTTGGTGTTGGAGTTGAGCATAGCGGGAGTGTTGCATGTGTGACCATGAGATCATGTCGTAGAGTGCAGGCGAGGGCATACATCATTATTGCATTCCATCCTTGCATTAACAAGAGTCCTTAGGGCATTATTTTTGTACTGCTTTATCATTACTGCTTGATTAAATTGATAACATGTTAACCTTTGCCTTATAACTCTACTGAGTTGATCACTCACTCCCACTCTGGGACGGTGTTTTAAAACACCAACTAGAATCTGTTGTAGTTCAGATGACGGTAGGGCTTATGAGTTGGAGCCGGCCTTTTATGACGACGAGGAGTTCTCCTATCTGCAACTCTCTGGCAGGTATATGTAGATCTGGAGTTGCATCACCTAGGCTACAAGGATATGAATTAGATGACATTACACTTTATCATTTTGTATATTTTGAAACTATACATGTAATTATTTAACCTGATGACATGTTGATACTCTGGGGACTTACCACTTGTATGCCTTATATATATATATCCTAATCTTCCGCTTGCGTAATTTAATTGTCTCAGGAGTATGATATGCTAATTTGATATAATCCCATTCATGTTTAATGTACTAATACGGACAACATTCAACCATCATTATCCATGTTGCATAAGTGATGCGTTGGAACGCAGGAGCTGAGCCTCTGCTCGACCCTCGATTTTCAGGGTGTTACATGAACGGAGGGGAGATGAGTTTCCCCATGATCACTAGTGAAAAAAGGAAGAGGATAAGAGTCGTACTCCCCCTGACTTACAAGAGGATTACAAAAGGATCAGCCTGGAGCTAAGCAAAAAGAAATACCATCAAAGAAGGTTACATCGGCATAGACATATTTCTTACGAGTCAACGGGTCAAAACACTTATACCATTTCTGACTCTAAGTATACCCTAAGAAAACACATTTAATTGCCCTGAGGCTAAGTTTATTATTGCTTCCATCCAAAATTTGAACATAGCGTGTGCAACCAAAAACTTTAGGTTGTAGAGGAAATGGATTATCATGAGGATGTAATATAGTAAATGAATATTTGTAAGACAGGATACATGAAGGTATACGATTAGTAAGAAAAGTAGCAGTTAAAAGAGCATCACTCCAAAAATATTTAGGTAGGTGCATACCAAGAAAAAGGGTGCGAGCAACTTCAATTAGATGACGATTCTTTCGTTTCGCAATACCATTTTGTTGAGATGTGCGAGCACACGACGTCCTAGACAAAATACCATGTTCCTACAAGAAAGACAGAAAGGTAATAGACATGTATTCCCCCCCCCCCTTCCCCCCCAGAGTGGTGGGTTTTGATAAAACATTGAAATTGAGTGTACATTATGATAAAACACTTTAAACGCATCAAACACTTCACTTTTATATTTCAAAAGATAAATCCAAGTCATGCATGAATAATCATCAATAAATGTAACAAAATATCTAAATCCAAAAGTAGAGGTAACTGAAGCTGGTCTCCAGACATCCGAGTGAACTAGAACAAAAGGTTGAGATTTCTTCCTAGAAGAGCAAAAAGGAAACGTAACACGATGATGTTTAGACAATTCACAAATATTACAACATAACAGTTTAGTGACAAATGAGGGAAACAAAATCTAGCTATGGATGGGTGGCCTAAGCGGCAGTGCCACCGTGTCTTGGACTCTCGATCCAGAGAAAGGGTACTCGAAGCGGCAATTGGTGTATTATCGAGAAGATAAACGCCTCCTTGTTCATGCCCCCCACCAATTACTCTTTTCGTTTGTAGGTCCTAGAACAAATAATAAGAAGGAAAGAAGGTAATAGAACAATTTAATGATTTAGTAAGAGAGCTGACAGACAATAAGTTTAATGAAAAATGAGGAAATGCAAGACTGAGGACAAAGACAAGGAAGAAGAAAGATGGATGGAACCAATCCTAGAGGTGGGAGTTTAGGTTGCATCTGTGACTGTGACATACTGAATGTGGAGAGAAGGAGAATACGAGGAAAAGAATTGAGACTTACCAGTCATATGTGGGGAAGCTCCACAGTCTATGACCCAGGAGGTAGGAGAGGATGACGCAAGAAGAGTAATACCTAGCTGGGCCGAAGCTGTGTGAGATGGCTCAGGAATATCACAAACGTGAAGTCACATAAGGGCATCATATGCAACCCAAGAAATGATAAGAGACTTCCCTGAAGTAAACTGCTCAGTTGTCGGGGTGGAAGACCGTCTCAGGAGCAAGAGTAGATGCAACAGAAACAGCGACATACGCAAGGTGTCCTGTATCGGTATCGGTTGGCGTATCGGTGACCTCCAAAACCGATACAGATACGGGGGCGTAACGGCGATACCGGGGCGTAACGGCCCGTAACGGTGCAAAATTTTTTTTTTTGCCAAAAAAATATGAAAAAATATGGATTAAATCCGGAATATTCTAAGCATTCCAAATATGCATTCATTTATAAAATGGAACATGTTTATGGGGGCGTAACGGTCCACTCTTTGGTGAGAAATTGTATCGGACTGTCTGATGAATTTATGAACCAGATAACCTGAATTTGACTACAAAATTCATATATTTAATTTTCTAACTATCTACTACCAATGATAGATATATTAGAATGAATGTAATATGTAAATATCTTACATTAGGTGTGTGTTTGCAATTATTTTTGAGGAATTTCTCGTTCTCGAACATACCTGTGCAGTGTGCAGGTGACTGTGATTCATGTCTATGACCTGTCATCCTCAAGTCAAGAATATTAAAAAAAATAAAATTAGTACTGTCTGATATACTCCCCTGCAACTTGATTAAGGATTACTTGATTAGTTGTCAGGGGAGCTATTTTAAATACAAGTTCGGCAGTGTCAAGTGTGTGCATAATTACATGGCTTCTTGCAATAATACTTGTGAGGTGTCTGCTGCAAAATGCAAATACTTACCTTAATACAAACATATACTCACAATCACAAGTCACCACCAAAATGAAAATCTGCTTTTTTGTGGTTGCTCGACCTCCACATCATCGTCATCGTCACCATCAGGCTGAGGCTGTCCAATAGGTGTAGGTTCTGCATATCCATAATATCCAGTGCCAGAAGGAAATACTAGATCAACGAAACCAGAGGATGACTGATCCTGACTAGGTAACGACTCTGACCCTGAGTAAGGATATCCACCAGTGCCCGTCGAATAGCCATACTGGTAACCATACTCAGGCTGTTGAGAATCTTGAGATTGAGAGTGCGTCTGCTGTGATGAGTAACTTGGATTTGGATCTGGATATCTATAATCATATGAATATTGATCGGGAGGGCTACTCCAACATGAATGTGATGAAACGGGCTCAGTATAACCATCATAATTATAATCCAATTGACCATAAGAATATCCATCATAATAATCAAGACCATGAGCCTGCTGATGTTCCGGACCTCCCGGACGCGGTGCACCACTAGATGTACCCTCCTGCTGGCTGTATCGTGACTCGGTACACTCGTAGGTTCGACCTCGTGTACCACCTCGTCGATGTTCATCGGCATCGCGATCTGTAGACGGCTGAATAGGGCGTTGAGCAACACCAGAAGTGCCAGCACCAGAGGCAGGGGGGTCATCGTCATCATCATCCGACACGGAAACGCTACCACTACTCGTACTCTTTTGTTGATCTCGAGCCGTTTCCGTACGTGACATAAACGCTGCCCCTCTTACTGGGTCCAACACATCTGCACGACTCTCTTGTTGTGCTTTACGTATTTCTGGGTCATCAATTTCCAATTCTTCACTATCCTCTTCAATTTGCTTTTCCCTTGTTTCCAACCAAGGTAGAAGTGGGTCATCCTCATCATAAATATTGTCCAAGTTTATTGGACAGTAGTCTCCGTCATCGGCAGCTGTAATGCTCCTATGATGTCGTCGCATTCTTAATTTTATATTGTAGTGCATGAAGACAAGTCTATCTAATGTTCTAGTCTGCAATATATTCCTATTCTTTGAATGAATGAGCGCAAAACAACTCCAATTCCTTTCGTAGCTAGAGGAAGATGTTGTCTGGCTCAAAACTTTTACTGCAATTTTTTGGAGAGCCTTCGTACTCTCTTCGAAATTAATCCACCATTCGGCCGGTTGCAACCTAGATACTGCATGTTGTGCAAGAGCATCTCCAAAACTACCAAGGCGATTTCCAAATGTATCTAATTCATTCAACGCCTTTATTTGCAGATCTAAGTCAGGTTCTAATCTCTTTATCGCATTTTTTAGCCCGACACGAACTTCATCATCCGCAACAAATTATTGGGCATATCTATACCTAGGATTTAAGTAATAACCTGCTGCATGAAGATCGTGATGGAGTTGTTTTGTCCATCTCCTGTCGATCATCTTCCAATAAGTCTCCCAGCTTCTACAATCACGTTGAATTGCAAGCTTTGCCTTATCCATGGCATCATATAGGAAGCCCATGGTAGGTGCTTCATCGGTTTCAACAAGACGGAGTACCCTCATTAGTGGCTCCATCACCTTTACGATCGCCTTAACCTTCTTCCAATATTTGTTGTCCCGTATGGTGTTCACAATGTCGACCGGTGTCCCTGATGTCTTCTTCTCATGTTTTGTGTTGAGCCATTGTCGGGAAGCAAACATTTCACTCAACTCTCCCCTATGCTGGAATAAACTCTCTAATGCTATAAAGTTTGTTGCGAATCTAGTCGCCGCAGGCCTCAACAATTCTCGTCCTTTCGTGAACTTTCTCATTATTGCGACTACTTGATTATGATTGTAAATAAACGTCGTTACTTCCCTTGCCCTTTCGACCATTTCCTTAACATTCTTCTTCTTCCCAATATCTTCCAATATAAGATCAATACAATGGGCAGCACATGGTGATCAAAAAAGATGTTCTCTTATTCATCAACAGATGTCCTGCAAGCTTATATGATGCTTCATTATCTGTCACAATCTGAACTACGTTCTCCTCTCCAATCTCATCCACAACTTTATCCATTAGTCCAGTAATATAATCAGAATTTTTTGTTACTTCTGAGGCATCAATTGACTTATGATATATAGTTCCCAAGTGGCAGTACACCATGAAGTTGATCATGCTGCGTCTGGTTGGGCCAGTCCAACCATCGCACATGATCGTGCATCCTCTGGCTTGCCATACAGGTTTAAAGGTAGCCACGTATGTTTTCACATCCACATACTCTGCATCTGTCCATTTCCCCCTAATCTCCTTAGCCGTGGGAGCTTTTATTCCTTCATCTGCTTCTGCTGCTGCATCAATTACCACCTGCCAATATGGAGAATTGGCCGCGTTAGGAGGTATGTTAGCATGTATAAATAACTTTGCTGCTGCTCTACCTAATTTCTCAACGGAAGTTCTACTCCACATTTGTTTTATCTTCTTTTGTTTAGTTGATTCTTTCCTAAACAGGATTGGATCAATAGAGGGTCTCTTAGGCTCATTTACTTCTTCATCCAAATGTATATGGGCATCACGTGAAGATGTCTGTCGTCGGCTCCCAAATATACGTCGTAACCCACCAAACCTACCCCCCTACCCTCAGTCCCAGCTGCAGAAGCAGTTGCACTTCCAGTTGCACTCCCTGTCCCACTCCCACTCCCACTCCCACTGTCCCCTCCTGTATCACGCACTGACCCATGCGTGCCAAACATGCGGTGACGTTCTTCCTCTTCACGAGCTAGACGCACGCTCTCTCTCCTAGCTATGGTTAATTCCCGATCTGAATCTTCGTCAGAATTAATAATATCTTCATCACGAACGCCCATATATTCAGGACCAAACACCTCCTGTCGAGCTGCTTCTAAAGTATCATCTCTCTTCTTTTGTACAGCAGCACGTTTACCCTTCGACTCATCCAGACTAGCTTGCATTAATAGCATTATCTCTCTCGGTACTCTGATACATGGCGCAACTTGACCCTTTCGATGTGCCAAATGTTGTTTGAGACGTGTAATTCCACCAGACACTATCCTATCACAATACTTGCACTTTATTTGGTGCCTAGTACCACCAACCCTCTCACAATGTTGCCATCCAATATCCTCGCTTACTTGTTGTTGGCCAGACCCAGACATTTCTTTAGGTTTAGGATATGAGTATGAGTGTATGACCTATGTTAATAAAGATAATTTTATGTTCTAACTAAACCCTAAGAAGCTCCAAAACCTGTCCAATATAAGCAAATAAAAATATAAAGTCACTAATTCGAAAATACAAAGAAAAATTTATAAAATGACACCCCAAATATGTAAAATGCACATTAACATATTCTACTATGATTAACACATCATATGGAATGATTAAAACAGCAAAACAACTATTAAAAATTGATTTTTCGAATTTTAAAAAAAGGGCCCAAAATTCTTGCGTAAATAGAAAAAGATATAAAAAATATATAAAATGGCACCCCAAATATGTAAAATGCACATTAAAATGTTCTACTATGATTAACACATCATATGGCATGATTAAAACAGCGAAACAACCATTAAAAACTGTTTTTTCGAATTTTAAAAAAAGGGCCCAAAAATCATGCGTAAATAGAAAAAAAATATAAAAAAAAATATTAAATGGCACCCCAAATCTGTAAAATGCACGTTAACATGTTCTACTATGATTAACATATCATAATTCATATGGCATCATTAAAACAGCAAAACAACCATTAAAAATTGATTTTTCGAATTTTAAAAAAAGGGCCCAAAAATCATGTCTAAATAGAAAAAAATATAAAAAAAATTATTAAATGGCACCCCAAATCTGTAAAATGCACGTTAACATGTTCTACTATGATTAACATATCATATGACATCATTAAAACAGCAAAACAACCATTAAAAACTGTTTTTTCGAATTTTAAAAAAAGGGCCCAAAAATCATGTGTAAATAGAAAAAAAGTTCTACTATGATTAACATATCATATGGCATCATTAAAACAGCAAAACAACCATTAAATATTGATTTTTCGAATTTTAAAAAAAGGGCCCAAAAATCATGCGTAAATAGAAAAAAATATAAAAAAAATATAAAATGGCACCCCAAATCTGTAAAATGCACATTAAGCTGTTCTACTATGATTAACACATCATATGGCATCATTAAAACAGCAAAACAACTATTAAAAATTGATTTTTCGAATTTTAAAAAAAGGGCCCAAAAATCATGCGTAAATAGAAAAAAATATAAAATGGCACCCCAAATCTGTAAAATGCACATTAAGCTGTTCTACTATGATTAACACATCATATGGCATCATTAAAACAACAAAACAACTATTAAAAATTGATTTTTCGAATTTTAAAAAAAGGGCCCAAAAATCATGCGTAAAGAGAAAAAAATATAAAAAAAATATAAAATGGCACCCCAAATCTGTAAAATGCACATTAAGCTGTTCTGCTATGATTTACACATCATATGGCATCATTAAAACAGCAAAACAACTATTAAAAATTGATTTTTTGAATTTTAAAAAAAGGGCCCAAAAATCATGCGTAAATAGAAAAAAATATAAAAAAAATATTAAATGGCACCCCAAATCTGTAAAATGCACATTATCATGTTCTACTATGATTAACACATCATATGGCATGATTAAAACAGAAAAACATATTAAAGAAAGTAAATACCTATTTTTGAAGAATTTCTGAAAAATGGCCCACCGAGCTTTGATTCAACCAAATCCGTAATATAATGTGTTTTTGTCCCAAAAAACTAGCCAAGGTTGGTCGAAATTACTATTAGAAGGAGTGAAAAACAGTTTGGAAGCAAGAAGTTTGGAAAAAATAGCAAAAAAAGTGCTTAAAAAGAGAAAAAAAAGTGACCGTTTTCTGACCGTTACGGGTGACCGTTATGCCCCCGTAACGGTCCGATACGGCCCCGTATCGGCCGATACGGGCACAAAAAATGGTAACGGCCGATACGCGGCCGATACGCGTATCGGCCTTAACCGATTCCGTTACGTATCGGCCGATACGGCCGATACGTAACCGATATGGGACACCTTGGACATACGTAAGAAGACCATGGATCTGCCAACAGTAATCAACAGTGTGATTAGTTCACTCGCAATGCGAAAAAATGCGGGAACCATCACGTCCTCATTCACGTCCACCATGAGTACGAAGATTACGACCGCCACGACTGCGATCTCCTTCGCGGCCTCTACCGCAATCACTTTAACCAAAAATGCGCCCTGAACTCAAGGATGGTACCCGAAGGCTAAGAGAGGACTGATCGTCAGTAAGATGTGTTGAATGCTCTGGTGGCACAAATGAATGAGAAGGAAGAGCGGAGACAGTAGCGTGTTGACACACGGCATAAACTGTTGTCAATGGGGGAAGAGGATCCTGCATAACAATCTAATGTCAAACATGAAGATAATTAGAATTCAACCCAGTTAGGAACTGCATGATACGAGTATCATCCCGCTACTTATGGGCATGTTCATGATCCTCTTGACATTTGGAATGAAGAGGCTGATACAAGTCTAACTCATCCCAGATGCCCCGAACCGTCGAATAGTAATTTTTTAATGATCTCAAGTTTTGTTGAACCTGACCAATTTATTGAATAAGCTGGAATACGCGTGAAAAATTTTTAGACTCCGAGAACATATCATGAAGCGTATCACAAATGCCTTTAGCTGAGGATAAAAACATCAATGAGTGGCTAATCGAGGAATCCATACTATTCAACAATTATGCAATAACTTGATAATTCTTCTTTATCCAAAACTTGTAGGTAGCATCTGTAGAGCTTGGAGGATCATCCAAAATATACGACAACTTTTCACGGGCTCCCAAGAACACTTTTACAGGTTGTGCCCATTGAAAATGATTGTTACCATTCAACTTTGTGGAGGTAATCTGCAAGGGATTGGATTCAAGAGACCCCATGCCAATAGATGATGGCCATTTGTCAGCCATAGGAGTTTTCAAGTAAGAAGGATTGATTCAAACAACCTTGTCTCACTCAATCCTTCAAGGGAATAAGAAATAAACCTCAAATAAATAGCAATCATCCAAAATAACAGGAAACCTATTAAAAAACGGCCCAGCCGCACATCTATTTGAGGTTAAAACCCTATTTGAGGTTAAAACCCTCTCAAACATAGATCTTAGGTAAAAAAAATTCTCTATGAGTAGCATGGGAGGAAGATTTCGGTCCATTTTGAGTAAAGAAATCCAAGAAAAACTTACCAATTTAAGGTAGATCAAAGAAAAATGGAAGATGGGCCCGATTTTTGAATTTCTCTATTTTTCCTAAAACACCATAAATGGAGGTCCAAACAATTCTGAAAAAATCATGACAAATCTTCTAAAGTCAAGATCTATCAAACTCCTAATTTTTAGCTCAAATGGAGTCCATGCATTCGTACAACGCTGACGTCAACAAGGTGACGTGTCGCCTCTCAACCCGTTGGATGCGGAATGCCTGGATCTATGCTTCGTTTACTCTACAAGCTTAAGCTGTTAGAGTGTAGTGTATCAATGTATATCAAGGGACTTTTTCACTCCAACACCACCCCACCCTACCCCCCCCCCCCGGCACATGCCAGGTGGGAACTCGACATGGGAACATACTGATGAGGGTGGAGGGACGCTTACACCAGAAATGGGCCCAGCTTGATTTCCCAGTCCTTGGGCCGGACCTGATTTTTCTTGACCCCCCTAGGAGAATAATATATTAGCAAGGCATATTTGCTGCACTCAAGATTCAAACATAAGACCTTCTGCTCTGATATCATGTCAAACAACCATTTACTCTAAAAGTTTAAGCTGTCAGAGTGTGGTGTATCTATGTATATCAAGGGACTTTTTCACTCCAATAGGTACCATATCATTTACTGCTCTGATACTATGTTCTCTTGTGATTTTTATTTATTTATTTATTTATTATTATTATTATTATTTTTTGCAGGGGGGGGTGTGGACAAGTGAGATCATCACGGTCTATCAACATATCCAATGGACTTGGGAGAGATTCAATCATGTTAGGTGCTGCATGTATGGGTCACCTCTGTTCTTCTCTATCTAATACTCACGGTACTTCAACAATGCCAACTTGCTTGTTCTAGAGATATACAGTAATCTCTTCAGGTAGGGAAGAACAAGTAACCGCGGAGATCAGATTATCGAGCCACGGTTTAGGGGAAACGAAGCAGGTCTAGCATATAGACCCTGCAGATAACCAAATATAAAATTACATTTGATCAATTATGCATGAGCCATGTTGCTCAAAAACCCAAAAGTTTTACATGCAGATGCCATGTATTAGAAAATTGGCAATTCAAATACGTGCTGCAGGTATGGGTCACCTCCGTTCTTCTCTATCGACTACTCACGGTACTTCAACAATGCCAATTTGCTCGTTCTAGTTCTAGAGATATACAGTAATCTATTCAGGTAGGGAAGAGTAAGTAACCTCGGAGATCAGATTATTGAGCCATGGTTTAGGGGAAACGAAGCAGGTCTAGAGTATAGACCCTGCAGATAACCAAATATAAAATTACATCCGATCAATTATGCATGAGCCATGTTGCTCAAAAACCGAAAAGTTTTACATGCAGATGCCATGTATTAGAAAATTGGCAATATCAAATAATGCATAACTATGTAGGTTTTACATATTTGCATTCAATTGTGGTGTTGGTATTTGGGAATCCATTATAGTATAGATTTGAGAATCATAGTAGTCATTATCTCAGATCGTCATTATTATATTGCTATTTGCAGGTTTGTCCTGTGTGTGCAGGAAATTTAGGAAAGGATATGATTGGACATTTCACAGCGCAGCATTCGCATTTGTTAAAGGTATCACTTGCATATGTAGAGTCGACTGTTATTTTATACATCTTCTACACTATAACATACATATTTAAACTCTTTGGGCAATTCATTCTGAGCAGCGAAGGAGGAAATCTCAAAGAATGGGTGCAGCAGTGGTTGGCAAGGATCTGCGAGAGCTTAGTTCTTTTCTTGGAGTAGCTTCCACTAATGGTAGGGGGAGTGCTCCTGATTCTGCTCCTGATCCACTTCTCTCACCTTTTCTCTATGGTTTGGCTCCTCCACATGCCACCACTGTTAACCAAGACACAAGCTCTGGCATTAATGCAACGGTCGATTCATTTTCTTCAGAAGTTCAAAGGTACTTCCATCCTCCTTTCAACAACTAATTGCATCTTGAGAGGACATTTTAGCACCTGCATATATATATATATATATATATATATATATAGTTTTCCTTACTTTTGATCATAGAGTTGAGTTCCAAATTTCTGGACTACAGATATGGTCCATCTTTCACATAGTGAAGTTGTGCTGCCCTCATTTGTGACATATTCCAAAGATGCTGGCTTAAATTGTTTTGTCCTGATATAGCATTCATAATAAAATGGCATACACTTTAAGACTTGAGACAATGGAAGCTAGGAAGAATGCTAGGAATACTCTTGGAAGTTGGGATCCCATAATGAGATTCCATTGATACAGAGACAATTATCTCTCCACTTCAGAGTTTTAAAAAACAAGATTGTGTGAAATGTATGGATATGGGTCTGATTATTGAGATCAATTGCCCAATCTGTGCCAGTGACGAATTTGTTGCTTTGCAAATATTCTAATTTGGAGTGAAATTGCAGACGAACAATCTGATTTCTAACCGTTTGAGCTTGGACTGCATGGAACATTCTTTCATGTGTATTTGTGAAGGATGAGGATGCCATGCATCATTTATTATCTGAACTCCTGTGGTGTACCATTAGTGATTAGAATAAGTTAATATGAATAAGAGCTTTAGGATTGAAATTCTGATATCTGCCCTTTCAGATGAGATTTTTTCTTTCAAACCATCTCCAATCAATTCCATCCATAGTTCGCTCATTTAGGTTCTCTGAACCACTCTTAACTTTGTGGATTCATTAGATCTGTTGGACATTTTATTTTCATTTGTGGAGTTGTTGAACTTCTTTCCCCACCAATGTGGGACTTGAGCATGCATTGTGTTTATCTCCCATGAACTGATCAAACCAACTCTTGAATTAGAAGAATCACATTTACAAATGAACCATACTCACAGACCAAATGAATCAATTTGGTAACTCAGAAAAACCATCGCGGCTTACATTCAACGATCTGATGACAAACTGAACCCTTGAACTGGATTCACCGGACACCTACAAATTATGCAATGCCAAATCAGACCATGAAACGTCTAGTTTTGGCCTGCATTTTTTAGTGTATGGAAACATTTGACCTGCTGTAATTTGAGTCTTTTAGAATGCCCAGTGGTTTAGTGAGGTCTGACTAGGACAGCTTTACATAGTTCTAAAACTCGCTGACTGGACTCAAAACTTGGCTGAGTCAACTCTGACTTGGTGAGATTTCGAACCAAGTCTTTGGGAAACTCAGTACTAGGCCTTACCTGACCGACTCAGAGAGACTAATCGAGTCAACTTGATGGCTTGGTTGACTCGGCGTGACTCGAACTGAGTCACTCAGCTTAAGTTGCGGGATTTTATTAAAAATTAAATATGTTGGGAGTGAGATTCAAGCCCCTAATCTGAGTTACAGAAGCCACAACCTTAACCAGAATGGTATCAACAGAGTTGCTGCTTTGAGTTAATTTTTATATCAATTATACATATCTATTTTAAATACCTATTAAGCACCTACTATTTTCGACGAAGCTTGGGCGACGAAGGAGAGGTAATCAGGAAAGGAGAGGTCTTGGGTGACGAAGCTAGAGTGCCATGAGAGGGCGATCGAGGGGCAGGGCCCCCTTGAGAAAGGGACGCCAGGCAGATGCGGGATATTGGAGAACCTTGTTTGTAGGAAATCTCCCATTTAGCTGCTCCACCGAGGACCTCTTCAGAATCTTTCAATGCTATGGTAGGATTGCAGAGGTTTTTCTTCCCCATTTCCCAGGAACTAGCAAATCCAGGGGGTATGCGTTTGTCCGATTCATGTATGAAGTTGATGCTCGGGCTGCGAAGGGGTTCTTGATGGACAGCGAATCGATGGGAGGATCGTCTCGGTTAAGGATGCTAAACCGAGACCGGAGCTGCGATCTTCCCTTGAAGGAATCTTGGCCCAAGCACCGAAAGTCCATGTGGAGGAGGGGTCTTCCCAAGGTAGGGGCCAGAGGTCCTTTCACAGGGGTTGGGAGAAACCTACGATTCAGCAGCAGAGAACCTTCCGTAGGTCCCCTTCTTGGACGTCTGGAGAGGTAGCAGCCACTGTAGCTGACTCTAACTCGGTGGTTAAGAAGCTCAAAGATCTTCAGCTTGGGCTGGTTAGTACGGCGTCATCTGCATCGATCTTGATCCTCCAGCTGACTGACGTGCTCCGTAAATCCCGTTTTGCTTCATCCTTAGTGGACATTGCGCGGCTTTCCTGGACCCACTTCCTCAATGGTATTTAAAACTAAATCTCAGCTGTCAGATTTCCTTGCGGATGCGGATCTGGTGGCTTCTATGGGCCTGGTGAGTCTGGTTCCCTGGTCCCCATCATTCAATCCAGCTGGAGATGGAAGTTGGTTCAAATTATTTGGTATTCTAGCCCATGCTTGGTTGGAATTTGTCATTATGGACCTTGGTAATGCCTTTGGGGAGGTCCTACAGATTGATACGAACGCCAAGTTCAGGATCTTTCAGATGTTCGCCAGGATCAAAATCAGGAGAAATCTTATTCAGGATATCAACAAGCCCATCAAGCTCTATGTTGTTGACAGAATATATGTGATATTGGCTAAACTAGAACCAGATCATCTTCTAGAAGATTGGAGGGTTCAAGTGAAGGGGATTTGCCCCATTTGGTTGAAGGGTTAGTGTCAGGGGAGGAGTCTCTTGGTGGGGGATCCAATGCGGAGTTGCAGATGGAGTTGGGGCCCGTGTTGGAATTTCAGTCAGATGCTCTCGCTTGCACTTCACATGTTCGACGAAATGCCGTAATCACCTTTCCTCCTAGCCCTCGGCTCCCAGATGTCAGGAGCAAATCCCCTGAGTTGCAGCATCAAGGGGAGGCTATCCGGGAGGCTACAACCTCACATGACATAATTCCCTTTAACGGGCAGAATAGCAGCCCTGACTGTGACCTACAGGATGCTTGCAGTTTGAAACAGATTGACCAGCGGTTTCACAGTGGCTCGCTAGAGTCGTCCCGGCTACGAGTGGAACAATTAGGTTCGCCTATTAGGAACGGAATGTCCCTAAGTACACAGCTCAGTTAGCGGTAAATTGCAAAGCTCATCTCTACAAGAGACCTGTGATCCACGAGAGAATGGACCCCCTTTTTGGGCCACTGTTGATCTTGGCTGGGGACCCAGAATGCTTGCCTGCTGGTTCATCTCAACCCCTCTGGCCTGGTGAAGCGCAGAATGGCCAATCAGCCCGGGTGAGGAGCATCCCTCCCCCAGATGAGGAAGCGGGCCCCTCGGCTCGTGATGCTATCTCTCCTCCCACGGCTCGGGTCACTCTGGCCCCCTGCTTCCTGGATAAGGCTCCTCTCCTTTCCCTGGTTCAAGAGGAATTCCCCGTCATCACACCCGGGAGGTGTAGAATCCGCTAGCCATCGCTCTGAACTGGAAGTGGACATCTCCCCTTACTTTCCTGTGAATAATTCATGCAGGAATGGGGACCTCTATGACCTTTCAGAGATGAATGGTAATTGGCGAATTGGACCCCGGAAGTGGCCCCAGGAGTACGGCAAATCCAGGTTGGCAGGCAATTCCCCATTCAGATTCCAAGATGGCCAAGGAAAGTCTGTCCGTGCAGATCCAGATAGCAGTTTCTCTGTGGCCAATGTTCAGTATATGGGCAGAAGGAATCTCGAAGCTGAACCTTCTGTGTCTGTTAATACAAACTGAACCTCTCAGCTGGATTGTGACTGCCTAAAGAAAGGAATAGTTGAGAGGAGTGGGAGTAAAGGTGATCTCTCCCTCCATATCCTTCAGCCTGAGGAACATATTCCAGCCCCTACAGATAACAACAACTAGAATCCGATAAGGGATCAGCAGGAGCTTGACAGCCACCATCCTGTGTTTGTTGAACCTCAGAGTGACATAGCCCAGCAGACCACTCGGGTCCAAGTTCGGCGAAAGTAGAAAAACTTCAGAAGAGATATCAGAAATATGGAAGAGGGAGAATGGTTTAGCAGACTTCGCAAACTTCAATGGAGGGCCGTCAACTCTGGCTGTGTAACTGATGGATAACATCCTTGTGTGGAAAGTCCGGGGAGTGGGAAACTCCGCCACAATCTGGACTCTAACCAGGTTGATCAGCAAGTTCAATCCTTGGATAGTGGCTATCCTAGAACCAATGTTACTAGATATCAGAAGAGTATCGGCCTAAAGCTAGGATTCAATTTTCTTTCTCTAATTCAGGGGAGGGAAGTAAAATCTGGGTGTTCGTCAACACCCATCTAAACATCTCCGTGATGGCTGCATCATCTCAGATGATTTCCTTGAAGGTTAGCATCCCTAATCTCCCCAGTTCTGTAGTTTTTTCAGTTGTATATGCAAAATGTAGCAGGATCCTAAGAATGTTGTGGGAGGATTTGTCATCCACTAGCAGAAGCATCAGTGGTCTGTGTGCAGTCTGCGGAGATTTCAACGCGGTGACATCTCCCTAGGAACGGAGGGGGTACCGTACCTAGGACCAACCAAGTTCCTCAGATTTCTGTGAAGCTATGAATAGGGCTAACCTGTGCGATGCAGGATTCTCAGGGAATAGGTTTACTTGGTCCAACAACTAGTCCGAAACATCGAGAAGATGGGCGAGGCTTGACAGGTCTTTCATTAATGCAGATTGGCTGAGCCAGTTCCAGCAATTCAGAGTGGAACATCTCCCGAGAGCAAGTTCCGACCATGTCCCGCTGTGGTTAGCGTTTCTCAGCCGCCCCCAAACAGGTCCAATACCTTTTAGGTTCCAGCGAGTGTGGGAAGAGGATCTCTCATTGCAGCCGATGATCAACATTCAGCTCAAGCTCAGGTGATTGAAGCAGGCCCTAAAAGTCTAGAACAAGAATGTGTTTGGCAAAGTCTTTGCAATGGTTCAGCAGGCAGCTTCCAGGCTGGACACGCTGGACGTCTAGTGGCAGAATGACCAGGAGTGGACCTAGGGCAAGAATTGGATCAAGTGCGCCTCCAGCTGGCCCAAGCGGAGCTCTTGGAAGAGGTATTTTGGAAGCAAAAGTCCCGTAATTCGTGGCTCAAGGAGGGAGATAGGAACACTAAGTTCTTCCATGCACTAGCTAAAGATAAAATCAAACGGGCCGGCATTAGCTATATCCTGGATGATCAGGGTCAGCAAATTTCAGACCTAGCGGTAATCAAATCAGAAGCAATTAAAATTTTCCAATTGGCGTTTAAGGTTGACCAATCCCTCCTCCATTCTGACTTCTCTTCAATCATTCCAAGCCTGATCTCAGCCCAAGATAATGCCAACCTTTTAGCCCCGCCCTCGATTCAGGAAGTCCAGCAAGCATTCTCGTTTATGCCGAAAGATGGGGCCCCTAGGCCGGATGGTTTCCCTGCCATGTTCTTTGAGTCGTGCTGGGCCATTGTGGGGGCTAATCTCTACAAGGCTGCTTTGTTCTGGTTTCAGGGAGGGTCCTTTCCTAGGGCCTTCTGCTCGTCTCTTATTTGTCTTGTCCCAAAAGGAGCAACGGCTGCTACATTTGGTGACTTCAGACCCGTAAGTCTTTGTAATGTAGTCTACAAAGTGTTCTAAAAAATGCTTGCTACAAGACTCAGCCCTCTCCTTCCAAATATCATTTCGTCGGAGCAAGGGACGTTCGTTTCTGGCTGCTCCATTGCGGAGTATGTTGTGCTTGCCCAAGAATTGGTTCAGGACCTTAATAGGAAGGTTCGTGGTGAAAACTTAATGTTGAAGCTTGATTTAAAGAAGGCTTATGACCGGGTTGACTGGAATTTCCTAAAGGGGGTTCTAAAGTGTTTTGGCTTCAATGATGCGAGCATCGCTCTTCTGGAGTCTTGTTGGAGAAATAATTGGTTTTCGGTTTTGATCAATGGAGAGGCCGCGGGCTATTTTCCTTCTTCTAGAGGGCTTCGGCAAGGCGACTCAATTTCTCCTGGGCTCTTTGTGATTGCGTCTGAGGTTCTTAGCCGGGGCTTCAAGGATCTTGTGTAGTCCGGGGCATGTCACCTTTTCAAGCTTCGAAGGGGTTGCTCGTCCCCTTCTCACCTCCTCTTTGCGTATGATACCCTCCTTTTGCTCAACGGTAGTCGTGCCTCCATTCAGGCTGCTAAAAACTTCCTTCATCATTTGCAAATCTCGTTAGGGAAGAAAATCAATTTCATCAAGAGCTCTTTCCTATGTTCTGAGAAGCTCCTGGCAAGCAGAGTTAGAAATATTGAGTGGTTATTGGGGATTTCGAAGGCCTCCCTTCCTATCACTTATCTCGGCGTGCCCCTTTACCGAGGCAAAGTGAAGGCGGCTAATTTTTGTTCCCTCTTGGACAAGGTCAAAGGTCGAATTGGCGGGTGGAATTCTAGGATCCTATCTCAAGGAGGCCAGGCGACGCTGATTAGACATGTGCTTAGTAGCATCCCAATTCATGTGTTATCTGCTACTCAAGTGCCGCTATCTCTTATTAAAATGCTTGAGATGATGTTTGCTGATTTTCTTTGGGGGTGGGCCGAAGGTGTTAAGAAGCTTCATTGGGTCGGTTGGAAGACATTTCCAAGCCTCGGCAGGAAAGTGGGCTCGGGATCCGCCCCCTCAGAGAGGCGATGGAAGCTTTCCGCATGAAGCTAGCCTAGATGGTGAAGAGTGGCAGCCATAGCTCGCCTTGGGGCGAGCTAATGACGGCTAAATATGGCAGGGACATATCTCCTCTTGCAGGGCATGGTGTGGCTGCCCCTCCCTCCCCTCTATGGAAGAAAATCAAGGAATCCTTTCAAGCATTGGACGACAAGATTTAGTGGGCAGTGGGTTGTGGTAGTTGTAGCCTTTGGGAGGATAACTGGACGGGCCTAGGGCCGCTCGTTAGGATCATCAGTCAGCCCATTCCAAACTAGCTCCTGAACTTACAAGTTAAGTATTTCCTTGGGCCTGCCAGTCCCCTCCCTCTGTCCTTGGTGCTTACTCTTCTACCCTAGGAAGTTGTGGACGCTATCTTTCAGGGTGGTTTTGCCATTTCTGATGAATTGGATACTTGTTTCTGGCCCCTAGACCCCTTTGGCTGCTTCTCGGTCAAGTCTTCTTGGGCCTTGTGCAGATCGATTGGCCCTCAGCGTCCTTGGTCGAGTAGGATCTGGCATAGCAAGCTGCCACCCAAAATCTCTGTATTTGTATAGCGGCTGCTTCATAGGGCCATCCCCCTGGACGCGAGTGTCCAGGTCAAGGGAATCCCTCGTCTCTAAGTGCATTTGCTGTGATGTTGACCCTCATCGTAGGCCTGATGTTGAGATGCTGCCCCACCTTTTCATGCATAGTGCTCTCGTGGCCCACACTTGGGGCTCATTTCGGTAGACTCTTCGGGGTGCCGTTGTTGCAGGGCACGTCCATTGAAGCTAAAATGAATCAATGGTGGATGTCGAATGCTGCGGGTGGGTGTCTTTCATCTATCCACATCCTGGTCCCCTACTTGGTGTTGCGGGAAATCTAGAAGGCCAGGAACAAGGCCAAATTCGAGGGCCGTAGCATCTCAACAGCCACAACTGTGGGCCGGGTTCGCTAGTGGCTGCATCATATTGGTAAATCGCTCTCCTTGGCCACACCCGCAAATCATACGGACGAGCTGACCCTCCAAGCTTTGAGGATCGCCCACTTTGTCCAGCCCAGATGCCCGGCTCAGATTATCAGGTGGACCCGGCCACCGTACAGATGGGCCAAACTTAATGTGGATGGATCCTTGAGAGGCAATCCTGGTCTGTCAGGAGGTGGGGGGATCTGCAGGTCTGAAAGCGGGAATGTGATCTTTGCCTTTGCTGTGGGTTACGGTGCCGGCTCCAACAACCTAGCTGAATTCATAGCGGTTTGGGATGGTCTCGTCCTCTGTTTTGCTAAGGGGCTGTTTAGAATTCTGTGGAATTGGATTCCAGAGTAGTTGTGGACATTCTCAACAATTCCTCCAACCCTTCTTGGACATGGCGGAATTGGAGCTCGAGGATTGCAAAATTGGGGAACCTCGGGTGGCTTAGTTTTCGGCAGGTCCTTAGAGAAGGTAATGCCCCGGCGGATGGATTAGCTAAACTTGTGAGTGCTTCTCAATCTTCCTCTTATTTCGCCTGCTCCTCGTCGTTGCCCCAGGAGATTCAAGGTTTGGTGTTCCTTGATAAGGTGGGGCTGGGGTCCGCCAGGTCTTCCTAATCCCCTAGTTTTGCATCTTTTGGGTTTGGTGATCGTCTTCTTTCTTTGCTTATATGATAGGCGAGGCCCGGTTCTTTTTTGTCGGTGCCCGCCCAAATGGGTGTATAGTTCTCCTTTCCTTCAATGAACTTGGGGGCAAGCCCTCCTTTAAAAAAAAAAAAAAAAAAACCCTACTATTTTCAATCTATGATAATTAAATATTGAGTTTTAGTCTTTGAGCCAACCCAACCCGATGAACATTGAATCAAGTTGAGTTTTCAGGTTTTTGAACTATGATATGTAATCCACTGCATGATGACTTATGATTCTGTTTAACTTTTTAAACAACAGTCCTTGGAATGATGAGAAAATGCCAATCATTGCATTTTATTATCGAACATCAGTCATGAAATCCATTCATATTTAGGGCATCTCTTGTGTTGACTTGGTGCCAGAACATAGTCACTCCCAATGAATGGCAAATGCTAGGGTCGATGTGCATGTTGGTTGTGAAGAGTGGCTGGTAAAATTGTAGTTGGGTTTATTGAACTACTTGGCTTTGATGTGATAACACAGTTCTATATATAACTTATTAGTTGTGTGCATTTGGGTTGTCATTAAATGAGCATTTTGCTAGGCCCTTGTCTGCGGCTGATGCTTTGTTTGAATGCAACAGGGAGCCAACTACTCCAAATGGAGCAAGAGGACAAGAGGCTGACGAAGAACGAAATCAGAGAGCGGTGTTTGTTCATCACCTGCTAGTGTCGACCATTTTCTAAATTCTAAATTCCAGGCAGTAATGTTTATTGGTGAGCTCACCTGTGATTTCAGAGTCATTAAGTGATAGAAGAGGTCAGCTCAACCAAAATATAGGCATTATCTACACCCGTTTGCATTTTGTTATATGTAGTTATATCTGCTAGTTGCTGCATTGCTACACTTTGGGGCAGAAAGTAGCATCAAAATGCATTTCATGTATTGTATCTATGTGCTTCTGTACACATTCTCTAGAATTACATTCTGTAACATGCCAAAACAGACTCTTTTGTCTTCAATCTATAACACCATCATGGGTTGATGTAACAGCTACTATGCTTATAGGCTTATAGTTGCTGTTACTGTAACTAGTAGGGATTTTTAGTTGGGGTTAGATTTCAGCACTAACATTTCTTAATGACATCTTTGCTTTACCACTTTGTCAGATGGTAGCCAGCCTTCTATTTCAAAATGATGAAAATTCCCCTTTAAAGAAGATGACGGAATACCTTCAAATCTGAGCCATTCATCAGGTAGATCAACCTTCAAAACAGGGATCCCCATCATCTGAAAGTACTGGTCCACGCGTGAGGTGGACCGTGTGTTGTCTTGAAGAAATTGATGTTACCACTGATCATGGGCATCTTTGTCATTTTCAAGGAAAAGGCTGACAGCAATGACTTCAATCCAACACAAAGTTGTGAAATAAAGATGACATAAAAAATGTAAGTGCTGAAATCAAACCCCGTTTATTTTATTTTATTTTATTGGTGGTTCTGTTTAATTAAGCCATGAAAAGGGTGGTTATTTTTAAAATCCCTATCGAGTAGTATGTACGCAAGTTCTCCTTTTTAAGCTCTTTTATCTGATCAATATATGAAAGTTCATCCTCAGCATGTGTTCTAGATCATCAGTCGTATCATCCCCCAAACTTTATTTTTTTACATCTCCAGGAAATGGTTAGCTTCTAAGATCCACTGCATGTTTTGTAAGATCCCCAAGATATTTTGTTTTGCAATTTTTGTTGTTTTTCAAGCAATCCGAGTTCCGATTTCACCTCCAGTTCTCAAAACCTCTCACAGCACCCAATGCTAGATTATTGTTTTTTTTTTTTTTTCCTTATTTTAAAAGAGCCCGAAGCAAAGGGAGGAACAACACATAAGAGTGGCACCTATATTGCAGTGCAGAATATGATCGAGTGAGTAAAATGTTATATAGCTCAAGATTAATTCAGGTAAGACATTCAGGCATTGTAGCTGTTATAATTGTTTTCTTGGTAGTCAACCTCTGATAAAGAGGCGAAGAGAGCCCTTGGTGTGGCCCAAATTGGAAGTTGAATGAAAGATTGCTTCTGGCATTCTTCTTGCGCCTTACATGAGGCTTCAGCTGCATCGCATTGGTTTAACAGGTCCTAAAGAATTACTTCCTGAGCTTTCTGCCTGTAAGGCAGAAATCAACAACCAAACAAAGAATTCAGAAAGATTGATGATGAATGATTTCGTACAATGTGAACAATAGCTGATTATCCAGATCTGTGATGTGGTCTGAATTTCATTTTTCCACCCTACTTAGCATGGTAACCGGATGAAAATGAACGGGGGGGAAGAAAGCAGTTGGTAACAGTAAGTTGTTGGCCCCCACACTCAATTGTCATGGCCCAAACCATAGTTCTAAAAGAGGGTCACTCGACTCAAAATGCAGCTGATACAACTCAACTCAGTGGAATTTCGAGCTGAATATCTTGGGAACTTGCTGAGTAGCATGACTTGGTCGGGTCTTGCTAAGACTCATTGAGTCAGCTCAAAAACTCAGCCAACTAGATAGGACTCAGCATGACTTGACCGAGTCACTCACCCAATCAGCTAGATGTTTTAAAAACAGAAAAAACAAACAAACAAACAAACAAAGAAAAAAAAAAAGAAGCATTGTGCGAGATTCCAAGTGGCAACCTTTTCTAAGAGAGATGAAGTGTTGCTACTACACTACAATGCACAATTGTGTAGTATTTGGGTATTTTAATTCATCATCGTCATCTTAGTTGTATCCTAACTAATTGGGGTCAACTACATGAAACCTCTTCCACCATTCCAGTCTATTGAAGCCATAAATTTTGTTATATCATAGGCCGTTGAGTCTTTTCTTGATATGACCACCTCCATATTTTCGGTCCTTCAACTTGTCATGTCGAGGAATTGAAGCGTGATTTGATGACATCGAAGTTCAAAAATCGACGACATTGACTCAAGATCGATAACATCAATCTTCTATCAAAAGTTCTTGGAATATGTTTCTGTTGAGTTTATATCATCGAATCGGTATTTGATGGCATCGAAAGTATACGTTCGATGACATTGAACTCTATCAGAAATTGACAGTTTTATTTCCATTAGAACTTTTGCCTATATAAGGAGAGCTTGTTCTTGGTTGCTAGATTGAGAAAAAGTGAGAGAGCTTTGAGAGATTAACTGTATACCACATACCTTAAGCTCTTTTTTTCTCATGGGAGTTCATTCATCAATCCACCCTCATCATTGATATTCAATAGAGTGGATTGGTGAATGAACTTTCTCATTCAAGGATCATTCAGCTATTATCTTAATGGCAAATCATTGAGCTGGGATATCTTGAATGCTTGAAAACTTGGAATCACTCCTCTAAAATAGGAAAACATTTATTAGAGTAGGATTCCAACATAACCTTGACCCAACATGTCGCCTTTATTGGAGCATCATCAAGTGTTGCGGATCAAGGGAGCTGAAGCATTTTCATCACCTAGGAGAAGATCTTCATCAACGTGCAAGATTGGGGCTCATCTACTTATCTGTAAGTCAATAGAGTCCAGAGACCCTGGTGATCATTCATTGTATAGGATTGGGTCACAGGTACATCTCACGCCTTACAAGTCCTCACAGGAGGCCTCCGACGAGAGAGTACGTTTGGGTGTTGTGTGTTGACCTTTGCTGTTGTGTAGGATATAAACTTAGGTCCTTGTGTAGGACTTTGGCTCGTGTGGCCTAAAATAGGGTTCTTGTGTGAATCCTTGACCTGTGTGGTTTAAATCAGGTTCCTTGTGAGGATCTTTGGCCTGTGTGGCCTAAAACTCAGGTTCCTTGTGTGGATCCTTTGCTTTTGTGTAGGGCATAAAACTTAGGTGCTTTGTGTTGACCTTTGCTCTTGTGTAGGGCATAAACTTGTGTCTTGTGTAGGCACGTTTTAGGTACCTTGTGTAGGTTGTAAAGGTTAGAGGTGAACCTGATTTAAAACCTCCATTAGTGAAATCCGGTACACTCACGAGATGAGTGCGTCTGCCGGTAGTGGAGTAGGCACATAACTGAACCATTATAAACAATTGTGTTTGAGATTGATACTTGCTTGATCTTCATTATGTTGATCTTTGAATTTACATGCAAGCATGATAATATGTATCTTTAGAGTTGAATCACATCTCACACACTTTCACACAATTCATCCATCATAGACTAATTACTAAATCATGTTTAATATTGAATAGTCTTATGATTGGCTCCTCTACTTGGCTTGGAAGCCATTAGAGTTAAATTGAGGATATCTTGATAGTTGTATATTAGATCAGATTAAGGTAATAGGATTTAAAATCGGCATAAAATTTTATAAAGTCCTATTTACCCCCTTTAGGACACTTTGATCTATTCCCACTTTAACTAAAGCAGTTCTTACCATAATTTCAGTTGGTATAAAAGCAGGTCTCTCTTAAGGGCTGAACAGCCTAGAGAGTGGTCTTGACTGATGTTGGGAATCATGGCCAAAGGGGAGGGCTCATTTGTGACTATCCTTGTATTTGATGATTCAAATTATGCATAGTAGAAGGCTAGGATGCACTACTTTCTAGGATCCTTGGATCATGATGTTTGGGACATTGTTGAAAATGAATATGTGCCACCAACCGAGATAGTACTTGAAAATGGCAAAACTGTCTCTAAACCAAAATCTAAAGAAATGTGGACTGCGTTTGATAAAGAAAAACAAACTCTGAAGCTAAAGCGATGAATGCTATTTATTGTGCTATGTCTTAAGAAGTATTTAATCAAATTAGTATGTGCAGCACATCAAAACAAACAAGGAATTTGTTGGAAACAGCCCATGAGGGAATCAACACAGTGAAAAGATCCAAGCTGCAACTTCTAACATCACAGTTTGAACATCTCAGGATGGAGGAACATGAGACCTTAATGGAATTCTTTACAAAACTAAACATCATCTGTAATTTCATGGGTGGATTGGAAGAGATAGTTCTGGTCCCAAAAATCTATAGGAAGATTCTAAGATCCATACCGGAATGTTTCAACTCAAAAGTAACAACTATTGAAGAATCTAGGAATATGGACGAAATGAAAGTAGAAGAACTAGTAGGTTCCCTACAAACATTTGAACTACACTTCCAACCAATCCCTAAATCCAAAAGCAATGCCCTCAAAGTTACAAAACCCACCATCACTAATGAGGAGGAGAGAGAGAGAAAATGAAGATGAAGAAGTGGCTCTCTTGGCTTAAAGGTTCAAGATGTTTTTCAACAAAAACTGTGGCCGGCCATACAGAGGCAAACATTTGGACAACAAGCACAATATAGGCAAATCTTCTAAAAGGTCCAGAGAACCTTAGTGTTACAACAACAGGAAATTTGGACACTTGTCCACTGAATGTCCCACCAAGAAGACTAAGGAAAGGGCCATGGCAGCCACTTGGGATGACACTGAAGAACCAAACTCCGATTTCAGTGATTCAGAGAGTGATGGAGACCAGAAATCTTTGAAAATACTCATGGCCTCCACACATACAAACATTCCTTTGGAAACTGAGGAAATTGATGAGCTACAAGCCAAAGAGCCATTTTCAGTAGATGATGAGAAAGAAGTAGAAGAGGAAGAAAAGGATAATATAAAAGATGCCTATGATCAACTTTACATACATAACATCAATATCCTTAAAAGACTTGGCATTAGTGAAAATAAGAATAAATTATTGTAAATAGATTTGGATAAAACCTTAGAGATCAATACACACATAATTAATGATCTTCAACAATACCACTCAGATAATGATAGGCTGGAAAGAATCAATTCATTTCTCAAATCTAAGTCAATAAAACTAACTAAATAGATTGAACTATTGAAAGATGAAAACATGCATCTCAAGAATGAAAATCGCACACACTTATCTTTGATGAAGAAAAATCTAAAAAATCTATTGAGCTTAGTTACAAATTCTCCCAAAGTAGTGAAAAATTACAAAGACTATTAGGGATGGGAAGACCACAAAAAGATAAGAGAGGACTGGGATATGAAAATTTCAAACCAAGTCCCACTCCTACAACTCCAATGATTAGGAAAATTGCTACATTGGGAAGTAATACAAGGGCTACTCCTATCTGTTACTCATGTGGAGACTCAGGACATTATAAGTTTAAATGCCTTACTTTTGGCAAGACTCAATTTGATTCCGGTTTGAACTTTTCTAGTAAATACAAACCAACCAGAAGAACAATGCAAAACTTCAAGAGTCCACTAAGGTACATGCTAAGAAGTAAGAAACATTCATCTCCACCTAGAATGAAAAAGAGAATGGAGGAGCTATTGAGTCAAGTGGCTCAACTGAATCAGAAAACGAAAGAATTAATGAAACAAGAAAATGTGATTCAGTTACCCAACATGCCCAGACAAGCCCATAGTGAAGGAAAAACTACGTCTCCTAAGAAAACTGTCACTAAATGGGTAGTGAATAACAAGAGAAATTGTCTTGTAACTCATTCATTTTCAAAAATAGACAATGATGCTAAGTGGTACCTTGATAGCGGGTGCTCAAGACACATCACAGGTGACAAATCACTTCTCTCAAATTATTCTAATATTGATGATGGGAAGGTCACCTTTGGAGATGGACGCACCACTAAAGTAATAGGACATGGGACTATTGTTAGATTAGAAATGCTCAAAAATGAGAATGCTCTGTGCGTAGAAGGGTTGACTCACAATCTTCTAAGCATTTCTCAAGTATTTGACAACAAACATGTGGTAACATTCTCCAAACCGGAGTGCAAGATCTTAGACCTATTAGGTAAATTAATTATGAAGGGTCTTCGCACTAGTGACCACTGCTATATTGTTAAAGGAAAGAGCAAGGGTGATCCCTTTGCCTGATATCACCAAAGCACAAATAAATACGTTCAGGTCATGGCATCTAAGCCTGGATATGTGTGTGAAATGATGCACTTTTGTGATTACTAAGTTATATTCGAGGTTTGTATACCTCATCAAAATCTTTTTGATAATGAACATAACAAATGTTCATAAGGTTGAGTCCCACAACTTCTTGTACAAATTTTCCTGTGTATACAAGTTGATAAGAAAACACTTTATCATATGCATATCTAAGAGGTTATCGAAGTCCGTAGATCAATGTCATATTCTTCTCCTTGATAAGTCAGTCGACGATTTTGCTGTGTATGCAATCTGATAAGAAAACACCCAGTGACCTCGTCGTCACCGCGGTTCCAACGCCGCGTCTTGCGCACCGTTGTGATATCCAGGCCAGGAGTTGTGGGCTCTCGTATATTTTGAGAAAACGCGGTGCATTGCAAATCCCGAGAGAATCTTTGCCCAATTTATCACATCAATCAATCAAGTACTAGTCAAGTACACATCCCATCACTAGCCACACTTTCTTTCTCCCCAAGACAAGCAATCTACCCTTAAGTCAACTCTCATGTCACTCACACCCATCACTCCATCCCATCTCCCTTACAACCATCCTCTCTCTCTCTCTCTCTCTCTCTCTCTCTCTCTCTCTCTCTCTCTCTCTCTTTCTCTACCCATTCCCCAAGCAACCCAAGGAGAGAGTGACCATCTAAGCTCCAAGAAGAGAAGATTAGCCAAGTGTGTGGCCCACTTCCTACCCCAAAATTCTCAATCCAACCCTTTAACCTTCATCATCCTCCATCAAAGAGAGAACTTTGGAGCCAAGGATTCCAAGGAGCCAAAGAAGAGGACCATTGGTGGGTGTTTATAGGACTAGATTTGTGATTGTAATGATGGGCCAAGTGGGGCCCACCGATTGATGGTATGGATCTCACTTTAGACCCTTAGGTGTGGCCGATGGCCCACCATGATTCATATGTTCATCCCATAATGGGGCCATTCTCCATGGACCCCATCATGATGTTTATTTTTCTATTGTAAGAGGCTTATCTAGACCTTACTTTTGATTTGGTGAGAAAGAGATTTCCACCATTGATTTATATTTGTGGACCGACAAGAATTGGGACCCAAGCTGATGTATGTTTTGTAATCCTAAGAGGGCTCATAGTGGTGGAGCCCTCCATCACACGTCTCTCTCTCTCTCTCTCTCTCTCTCTCTCTCTCTCTCTTCCCCTCTCTTCCCTATTTGCGGCCCACCATGATGCAAGTATTTTATTCACGCTGTCTGTTTAGCGGACCACATCCGCTGTCCAAATCAGGGACCCACCCTGCTGCCATCCTTGCTAGCCTTTTTTGAGCTATCCTGGGCGCACGAAAACACAAATACCAGCTTGATCTGTGGACCCCACCATGGGTGTATCCCATTCGCATCATCTGCCAAGCAGGACCACCCTACTGGCCATCCAGCGGCAACACCCTAGCTATCCGTTTTGGACAGATCTGGTTGAAAGGAAAATACAAATATCAGCTTTTATTCAAAAGTTGGTGGGCCACCTACGTGGACCCCACCTGATGTACGTGTTGCACCGGACCGTCCAGATGGTGGGACCTGGATGAAGGGAAAATTCAAATATCAGCTTGTATTAAGCTGGTGGACTACACGTGTTGACCCACTTGAGGTATGTGTTTCATCTGCACCATCCATTCGTAGGACGTGGGGCCCATGACGTGAGTGTTTTATCCACACTGTCCAGTCCACTAGACGTGGACACCACCATATTGTAAGTGTTTTATCCACGTCATTTAGTCCACTAGACATGGTATCCCACCCTGCACATGTAGTGTCCACATCGTCCAGCTGGAACTGTGAGACCCACCGTGCTATATGTGTTTTATCCTCACTGTCCATTTGAATGTGGGACCCACCCTGCACGTGTGGTGTCCACACCATCCAGTTGGGATGGTGGTGTTGGGGTACAAAAAATGATTAAAGAAGAGAGAGAGAGTTAGAGAAAGGCATGAAAAGGAGAAGGAAAGTAGTACGAGTTGCGCGAGACCTGAGTTGTGCAAGACTTGAGTTACACGGGACCTGAGTTGTGTGGGACCTGAGTTGCATGGATCCACACAACTCACCCGAGTTGCATTGGGCCATGCTAGTTTCATCAGAGAAGGAGGATCTGGTGATACGAGGTGGGGCCCATGGCACAGGAGTCGAGGGCTCACACGTGTGGATGCCTATAAATACCCCCTTACCCCCTCATTTGGATCATCAGATGTTCAGGAGGTCAGTCCCTTTGACAGGTATTGAGGGCTGAGAGAAGGAAGGAGGGCTATGCTAACAAGTTGAGCGGGACCGCGCAACTCATTAGCTATATGAGTTGCGCGGGTTATCTTTGAGGGCAATCATTATACTAAAATTTCTGACAGACGATCAGGCTATTTTAGATATTTCTAAGGGATCCTATGAGTTGCGCAGTATAAGAGCCATATCCTAATCCACACTGTTTCGTCTACTCCCGCGATCCTTCCTGACGAATTCCTGAAACCTGCGATCTATAATCGACGTTTGCGCACGACCCTTAGCCATATCCTGTAGATCTGAGTTGGCTTTATCCATGACTTGTACCATTGCGACCGCATCGTCGCCGCGGTTCCAACGCCGCGTCTGGCATACCGATTCGATACCGTGGCAGGGAGATGTGGGTCGGCGTTTATTTCGAAGAAAACACCATGCATTTTAATCCTAAGAGAATTTCTACAATATGTCCCATCAATCAATCACTCAAATCAATCAATCAATCACCTCATGTCAAATACATAACCCATGCTTTCTTTCTCCATAAGTCAAGCAAACTCCAAAAGTCAACCAATCTCTCACCTCACATCCATCACTCACCTCACATCCATCACTCACATCTCTCTTACAACCACCACACCTCTTTCTCTCTTTCTCAACAAAAAATTCCAAGCAATAAAGAGCAAAAGAGTGGATGTTTAAGCCATCCTAAGTGAGAAAAGAGTGAGTTGTGTGGCCCACTTTCCATCCCAAGATCTCTCATCCTAACCCTTCATTTCTCATCACCCTCCATCAAAGTGAGACACAAGGAGATTGGTGTTCCATCGGACCAAGAAAATCGAACAACGGGTCTTTATAGGCTAAATTTTTTATGTTTTGATGATGGGACGAGTGAGGCCTATCAATTGATGGTATGGATCTCACATTGGATCCTAGGTGTGGCCGATGGCCCACCTTGATTCTCATAATCATTCCATGATGGGGCTATTCTCCATAGACCCCATCATGATGTTTATTTTCCTTGCATAAAAAGAGGTCATCTAGACCGTCCATTTTGGGTGGAGAAGGAATCTCCACCGTCGATCTTTGATTTGGGTGGGCCCATATATATTGGGACCCACTTGATGTATGATTGAATGCAAGGGAGGGCTCATAGTGGCGGAGCCCTCCATCACGTGTCTATTTCTCTCTCTCTCTCTCTCTCTCTCTCTCTCTCTCTTTTCTTTTTATGTGATGATGTAGTTGCGTGGCCCCTAGGATGGACCCCACCATGAAGCATGTATTTGATCCAAGCCATTTGTAGGTGGTGCCCACTTTATACATGTTGTATCCACACCATCCATCATTTGGTGGCCCCCTGAGCAGGCCTACCTTTTACACTTGGAAAGCCCAAATCGTCTAGCGTCCCCGGACGCTGGACGTTATTTGAAAAACACAAAAAAATAGCTATGGTTCAAAGCTTTTGAGTGGACCACTTGTGCAGGCCTCACCTTGATGTATGTGTTTAATCCACGCCGTCCATTCCATTCTCCAGGTCATTTTAGGCGTTAAGACGAAAAATGAAGCTGATCTGAATTTCTGGTGGGCCATACCATGGTAAACGATGTTTTTAACCATTGAAGTCCACCCGAGGTTTCCACACATCAAAACACATTGAATATTAGACTTATTTGGTTGGTCTCGAGTCGTAAAATCTAATGGCCAGGGTTGATTCCACTGATGCGGGCCCCACACATGAAAAACCTTGAAAAAGCTGATTTTCAAAAAAAAAAGTAGGCACAGTGCCTGTTACTGCAGATGTTGCTGATGCACGCAGAAGCGTGCGTTGGGAGGAGGCAGGGACCCATCATGGATCATGTGTTATGTCCACACCATTCATGGTACTGGATGGTGGGACCCACTGTGATGTACGTGTTCTATCCCTTACCATCCAGCTGTTAATCAGGTGGGCACCTCGCCAAAGCAGTGTGGATTGAACGTCAGCCATTGAAACCTTTTGGGTTGTTAGAAGTTTTGCATCATTTTGTAATTTTTTTCTTCTTTATGCAGGTCTGTATGACCTCATTAACAGATTGGATGTCAGATAAACATTATGGTGGGCCCCACGTGCGACCCACCTGTAATGGTTTGGATTGACACGTGTACCACACACCAACCATATGGCTGTGATGTGGCAGGTTATGTGGAGCTCACCTTGGCGACATGTGTGGGACCCTCCTTGATGTATGTATTGTATCCAAACCGTCCATTCAATTAGCAAGCCCATCTTAGGCTTAAGACTAAAAATGAGGCAGATCTAGGATCAAGTGGACCACATAGCAAAAAGGCAGTGGGGATTGAGCTTCTGCCATTGAAACTCTTTTGTTGTCACAAAAGTTTGGATCATTAGGAAATTTATTTTTCCTCTCAATTTGGGTCTGTGTGACCTTATGGCCAGATTGGATAGAAAATAAATGTTATGGTGGGCCTTGGGGATTTTAATGGTGGAAATCACTATCACCACTTATATATTGGGGTGTGGCCCACTTGATATACATGGGGCCAATCAGTGTGGGCCATCTGATATACATAAGGCCCATGTGATTAGGCCCATCTTGATGTATTTGTGGCCCGTCCATTAAGGCCCACCTTGATATATATGAGACCCATGTTATGAGGCCCATTTGATGTATTGGAGGCCCATGGGTCGAGGCCCAATGGGATGTACATAAGGCCCATTGTAATGTGATTCCACCGTGGTTTATGTGTTGACTTTTATGGTGGGCCATGCCTTGGGAGCAATGTTGGTTTGACGTCCACATTGTAAGAATAATGTTTGTTAAATGTCTGCATTATAACTCTCCCTAGGGCCCATTGATAGGTCCGTACTTGTTGTGTGTAGGCCATCTAAGCCCACCTTCGTTGTGAGGATAGTTCATCACTTTATAACATGCTTAGTATAATTCCATGCCTCATGTCATACACATCATATGTATGCTTGATATGAGTAGTGACTGATCATAGCGTATGCCATTGGGTTGATTACTTATGAGACTCATTGATAGGAGTTACCCACATGAGCGCATGGTACGTGAGAGATTGCTGCATGACTGACGGTGTGACTCATGCATTTCACATTATGTGTCGTGATCACTGCACGCCCTAGCAACATCAGGGTCGTGGCCTCCACAGGCAGATCGTGAATGGTCGTATCGGATACTAGAAATATTGGCTCTAGTATTGTGGGCACTTAGGATGTCCTTGAGTGAAAATCCTAGAACTTTTTTGGTACCAGGGGATGCTCCATTGTCTAGACTAAGTGGATACACGAGCACCCGAGTGCCGAATATCAGTAGGTCGTGTCTCCTATTGTGTCATGGTCAGTTGGAAGGGGGTGTGGCCTAATTCGCTCGGGTGAGGGGGCTATAAGCTAGGCTGAGTTTGACCAACTCACAAATAAGTCCGTTATCAACGAGCTAAGTAGGTATTGGCAGACTACTGGTCAGGCGGATAGTGTGGTCTCTTCCACTTGCTTGGCTGTGCAACTTGGGAGGAGGCAGTCAATGTGAAGTGTATTAGACCTCGGTGATATCCAGAGAGGAACTGTACTGATATGTGTACTTGATAAGGACTGACATGCTTTGCATCTCGCATGTGACATTTGGCTACATAGGCCTCTAATCGCATGACCTTGGTATAACCCATAACATTCATGCCTTACATCATATAGCTTTGGTACAACTGATAGCATTTATGGACTTATCGCATATTTCTGCATTACTCTGATATTGTACACTTGACGCTTACCTTGCGAACACACTTGCACCACGGTCTAAGCTTTTGTAAGCTTATGCATGACTGTTGCATGCAGGCGGCATTGGATCGTAGCAATGCTAAGGCAGGTGCGCATATCAGATTATTTTAGAGTTTTTGATCACCCTGTATTTTCTTTTCTGCATTGTACTTAAAGTTTTTGATATAGTGAATATGTGGTGATGTTGTTTTGTGACTTTGTTATGCTTGTGGTTATGCTCCATTACAAAAAAAAATTCCATACTGAAAATCCTTCTTGTAGGATCCCAGGATTGGAATCTGGCATGTGAGTGCCGGGATCCGAGAACGGAGCACTATGGAGGCTGTCGGCGCCGGATTCGGCGATCGGAAATTTTGTGAGCTCATTTTCTGAGTTTGGGGTGTGACACGCGGGTTATCTTTGAGGGCAGTCATTATGCTGAAATTTCTGGCAGACGATTAGGATATTTTGGATATTTTTAAGGGATCCTAGCATGAGAAACCTGCACAACTCGTCTCCCCTGGAGATTTGATGAAAATGCATCGAAATGCTGTCAAAATTTACATTTTGATTATATTTGACTTATGTATTTTTTTTTTATTAAGAGATTCTATCTTAGAATCAAAGGATCAAGAGGATATTAATGAACTCAGCACACAAATAAAATTGATGAACATTCTCTTTGTTCCATCTTTATCAATGTTAAATAAGAAATTCCCCCAAATCAAATGCATTTCATTTCTGGTCGAAACAAAATGGCGACTCTACTAGGGATCGAACCTAAAATCTCTGGTCAACATTACACTCAACAGAAGTAACTTATGCAGAATAAAAAAATAAACTTGGAGTCACTGTTGGGGTCGTAATAGTCTCCCCAATAGCACAGGAAAATCAGAATGAATGGATAGTAGTGACGCGCCGGAGATCAAG
This sequence comes from Magnolia kwangsiensis, assembly GCA_037074715.1. Lineage (NCBI taxonomy): Eukaryota > Viridiplantae > Streptophyta > Magnoliopsida > Magnoliales > Magnoliaceae > Magnolia > Magnolia kwangsiensis. The sequence goes on from CM073579.1 coordinate 61,249,469, forward strand.
GGTCGCAGTCAGGATGAGCCCATTAATACCGAGAACTGGAGGGCCCATTACACGAAACACAGCAAAGAAGAACCCTGAACTTACTCTCCGAAAATATATCCAGAAAAAGCTTCATTTTCATCATCGCTCTGAGAACTTTCGGCTCTACCCGCAGCAAGAATTCAAGGACTAGAAGACAAAAGGGTAAATCATGTGTGGAGGATTTGCCAATCTGTGCATCACCGCGAAGTTTTCGCCACAATCAGTTGGACTGTATGAAAGTACGGAAGGGTCAAGAAGAACGCCTTCTTCGATAAGTCCTTTCACACCGTCCTATTCTCGCTTTATCCCGGAAACAGTTTCACCAGGAAACGGAGAAGCCACTGTATGTATGGCTGGGACAAGTGAAGATCCTCTGCCCACCACTGAGGCTCAAGCGCAAAAGGCATTGATGGATGAATGTAAGAATCTTTGGGAAGCTCTGGCTACTCTCGCACACAATGTAGCCCAAATAATATCACCTTTGATGATAGCTACTATGAATGAACGGGAACAACAACCTGAAGGCTCCCAGCTGCCTTGAGTGAGGTCTCATGGATCCATTCCTATGATGAGAATTATAACACAGGAAGAAGTGCGATAAGTGGTTGCACAAGCTCTAAGAGAGCATGATAGTAGGGAAGGCTTCAGTATTGAACGCTATATCCGAAAGAAGTAGAGGATATACCCTTTCCTGCTAATTTTAAACACCCCGAGTTTCAGAAATTTAACAGAGATGGATCACCTAATGAACATCTGATGCATTTCATCACATCTATGGGAAATTTCTCCGTTGTTCCCCAATATTGCCTATGTCTATTCGGGTCTTCCGTGACAGGCAAAGCATTTCGCTAGTATTCAAATATAGCCCCATAATCAATAAAAACATGGGAACAAATGCTGGATGCGTTTATGTCAAATTTTTTTTCATCAGATCGCGATGTTAGCATAATAGAATTAGCATCCGTAAGGCAAAAGGAAAATGAATCAGTGGAGAAATTCATCGGCAGATGGAAAATGTTAGAAGCAGTATGCCGTCAGTTGCCTGGAGAGAGGGAACATGTAAAAAAATGTGCTTAAGCTCCATGGATACAGGGATCACATTTGGACTTACCGGTGCCAATATAAAGACATTTTGAGATTTGGCCACCAAAGCACATGCGTTAGAGTTGATGATAAAAAAGATACCTGCATTCCAAGTTAGAACCGAAAGAAGAGGCCCGAATAAGGCGGTGGTAAATGCTATCGATCAGGAGAAAAGGAAAAATATATTATGCGATAAGAAGGAAATCAAAGGAAGAGAAGAATCGGACCGGTGAAGAGATTATAAGAACGATAAGTGACCACTGCCATACGATTCGCATGAAGAGTATGCATTTGAAAAAGAGGATATATTGCCAATGATGGAACAATTATTGGCCGCTGGAACTATCAGACTGCCCTCACCAAGATATCCGGAGGAAGCTGCGAGGACAAAGGAGAGGAATTATTATCGTTATCATCGCTGTTTAAGACATCAACTAGAAGAATGTTTCACGCTGAAAAATATACTGCAAAGAATGATAAGACGAGGAGAAATCGTCCTGAGAAAGGATAATGAAAGGCGACAACAAACCTGACAATTGTAAGAAGATCATCAGTGATACCGGTCAGAAAGACTGATTCAGACAATCTATTTTCTTTTAACGGCCAAAACAACGAATTAGTGAGGCAGTTTATTGATCAGAAGAAAAGCCCGGGGGCATCTGTATTCAGAATGCTTGATAATGGAAAGTTGGAGTATTACAGCCTGAATACCCCGATAAGAAAGGGAGAGAGGAGGAAGGTGTGGGTTGTTTTTCGCAAACACGTTTATGTCTGATTTGTCAATAACAAGCCAGCCTATAGAGTGGCAAAGATTTTGGTTTCAAAAGGTATTAATGACATACCTTTCCAACCCAAAAGGGGGCAGAATAGGTAGTAAAAAAAATGAATGGAAATGCCAATAATTACGCCAATGATTACGCCAATGATCATCATAGTCATCATTAATCGCTCGTGCAAGCCTATCATCACGTCCATCATTAATCGATCATGTAAGCCTATCTTACCAAAATTGCTATCATCGCCAGGTTGATATATATTATTTAAAATATAGTATGAATATTGGCAGAACATTATTAGCAATGGTGAAATATCAATTTTGATCCACCATTTTGGCAATGGAATAGGACTATTGGCCAACCGCATATAAAGTTGATGAAGACAATGACAACATATAAGACCTATCATTTTCGGTGACATATATAAATCATTTGGGCAGCAGTGGAGTCTGTGGCCCTAAAAAGCCCATAGGGAGCTTCGTATGCCCCTATGTGGGCAATTGACGAAGTAGTCGTGTAAAACCCATGCCGTTTGTATAGTTTCAAACAACGTCATGAGGATGGCTAGAGAGCGTCCCTTGTGAATGGGTCTAACATTATAGGCAAAGGAAAAGCGAGTTTCTAAAGTTGGATGACTCCTCAGATCCCTGGTTTGATTTCAGTAGTAATTGTAAATGCTATCTTAGATTTGTCAAATTTTGTAGTGCTAAAACCTCTTGGAATCTGTATCTTGTGTAGCTTAACTTTATATCATCCTTGCCTACACTCAAGAAGTTCAAATTCAATATCAAGCATCTCAAATTCAAGTTCAAGTACAAGAATAAGAGATTCAAGTACAACGTCAAGTACTACTTCAAGTTTTCAAGCAACAACTATGTCAAGACAGTGTGTATTACTTAAGAATACATGCTCAACTTCAAGGTACTTTAAGATGACAAGCTTCAAAGTATTTCAAGATTACATGCTTCAAGTACTTCATGATAATCTATCAATCGAAGCGAATGATGTTTCAATGTTCAATCTTCACTGATAAGGTATGAATGACCCTAAATTGACCATAGGATAGGTTATATTGATTGCATACTTAATTTAGGTCATATATAATTTTATAGGCTTTATCTCGACTAGTCTTAGCCTATATTTGACTAGTCCAAGCACTGGCTCGACCAGTCCAAGAATTTTCCCAACCAGTCTTAAGTTTGTTATGAATTTTCAGGATTTTCTATTCAACCCTCGACGAGTCCTGGAGACTGCTTGACCAGTCGAGTGAATAGTGCTCGACCAGTCGAGCAAGCTCAACTCAAAGTCCAGTAACCAAACTGGGTCCCACTCAACCAGTTGAGTGTAGGGCTCGACCAATTGAGCAGGTCACTTAACCAGTCAAGCAAGCCACTTGACCAATCGAGTAGTGATCTTATCTTATCGCGCCTGAAAATTTGAATTCTTATTGGTCCTTCAACCAGTCGAACCGACCATTGGGCTACTCGAGTGAACAATATTTTTTCCTATAAATTAAGGACGATTTTTAGAGTTTTTCATTCAATTCCAAGATATTCAAGTCACGACTCTGAGAGAACTTGTCCCCCACATTTGAGAATCTAATTGGTTAATATTTAAGATTCTTTTAATAGCTTTTTTGTATTTGATTTTGTGATCTCTATTCTATTCTAATTTTTTGTAAAGGGAATATTAATTTTATCATTTTTTAGATCAAAATCAAATCAAGCTATCCCTGGACAATTTAATCTAAAAATCATTTAGATCTAATAACCCTTTCATATGTGAGATTGTACATTGAACGTCTACATTGAACATCTATATCGAATCGGTTCTACCAGGCTTCATCAAAAGAAGAATCTTCAGATAAGTATATTTCTATTTTCATTATTTTGTTTGTAAGATTGCCAGAAAATCTTTCATTTTTTGTTCTGACTGAGATAGCCAGAAAATCTCAGTAAGTGGGGTTTTTAACTGTGGTAGCCCTTTGAAAACACAATTGTGAAGGTTTTAGGTGAACCTTTGAAAACCTATTTTATAGTGAAAGCCAATATCCACTGTGTGAGGATATTGGGAGTGGAGTAGTTGTGTGGCTATGCTTTAATAGTTAGTGTACACACAAGCGAACCACTATAATTGCTGGAGTTGTGGTGAATGGTTGCATGTGCTTAAGTAGTTGAATATTGTAATTTATTTTTTAGCATTTGTGGTGAATGATTATAGTTTACTTTTTACACATGTGGTGAATGCTGTAATAGAAGTAGAAATTTATTTATGTTTTATTCATTATTTCTCTGTATTTGTTTGAGTTTTTGATACACAGACCGTTCTAGTAATTAGGTTGTCTTACCATAAACCATTAGTTTTTGGTGTAAGGTTGTCCTTAGAACAACATCTGTATTAACCTCTTAATACTTGTGCATTTGAGGTTGCCATTCATTTTTGCTATTTGAACTGATAAGTGCTGCTATCTTTATTTATTTCTTTCATATTCTGCATTTAATTTTTTTATTTGCCATAGTCCTAATCACCCCCCCTCTAAGACTCTTAGTTCAGCCTTTTCAGTAACGCATGGGGGCAAGTCTCTGAAGTAGGAGACCCTTCATTGATGTATTAGCGGCCTTGGATTTGGTACCCCACGGTAGCCTTGCGTGCCCCTCGAACTCTAGAGAGTTACTGTGGCCAACCTTGTGCATAAATCCTATTGAGTCCACGACCCCAGTAGCTTCATTGGGCTCCTCTAATGGATCGCAGTTTGTGAACTCCCAGGCCGTGATAAGCCTGTGAACTCTAAAGAGTTACAACGGCCATATGTATAAGACTAACTCCAACTACTTATAAGTCTAAACTGTGGTAGCTTTAACTACTTATGAGCTTAAACTGTGTGTGCTACTAACTGGAACCAAAACCTAGTGCCGCCCATACGAAATAACACCATATAGACAACACTTTATGATTAATAATAAAACGCAACATGAGAAAATTGACTGATTAAGTATTATGTTTAGCCATTATGTTCAAACATGATATTTGTTTATGATAAGCATGCATGACTCATCGAAGTTTGTCTATAATGTCAAAGAAAAAGAGATAGAAAATGCGAAAACAAACTATGATAAATATTAAAAAAAAGTTCGTATATCATCTGAAATTCCTAGAGCAAGCATGTAATGACGTAGGTCGTCTCTTAATTGGACTCGGCAGTTGCATTTTCAACTTCAGCCTCAATGATGAGCCTGGCCTGGTTTAGAGCGTCAATTAGCTCCTGCTCTAAGGAATTTATTGTCTCCTCCCCTTTTGAAACTTCCAGCCGCTCCAGTTCGACTATCCGCATGTTAACTTCAATATTAGCCTCGAGTTGACTCGCCTTTGAATTTATTTCGCATTGCTGAGCTCCCAAATCCAGGATTTGCTACTTGAGGTTTGCAATTTTTTATGTTATTATCACCGAGGAATGCCTGATAGCCTTTACTTGCTCCAAAGAATGAAACTCCATATCATAAATAGAAACTGTTGCTGCCACTTTTGAAACTTTTTCTTTGAGCTGTAATAGTTCCTGTTACCGAGCAAGAATTTAAGATGCGACAGTCATATTGTGGACATCTACTGATTTGCGAAAAGTCTCACAAAAATGGGATAAAGACTCACGCAAACGAGAAATATTAAGCCTAACAATTCGTGCGGCATTTTCCAAAGAAGATAACACTATTTCTAAATTAGGCCATTAAGATGGATCCTTAAAGATGTAAACGGCTGCTGATATGGAGCTTCACAATAAAGATAACGTTGGGGGAGAAATCTTTTCCAAAGATATGATATTCGATACAGTGGCAGCAAAATTTGAGCTTGTAAGGCCACTAGAGACAGCGTAAACTGCGAAATACAAGTAAAATGCATAAGTCAAGGGATATATATTATAGGAAAATTAATATGAACTAGGAAAATAGAGTATACCAGCGACTGTCGAAGGAGATGGAACTAGAATCACTGCTTCTACAGATTGCCTTTCCTCCAAGCGAGGTTTGGGTAAGTCTGAAGCCATGTTGGAAAAAGATGGAGCTCTGAGTTCAATACTGGACGCCACGGTAGCGGGGGTTGTAACAGTAGCAGGTTTTGTTTGGAGAGTTATGCCACAAACTGCTTTGCTAGTCATGATGGGAAGTTTGGGAGGTTCTCTCTTCTTTTTAGCAGAACGCTTATCGGAGCCAGAAGTGGGAAGAGTAACTTGAACTGTATCCATGGGAGCCGAGAGAATCTTCAGAGATGCGACAATAACAGTTAGAGGATATGAAGGTGCTACACGCGGGAGGGGAGAATATTTAATTACTACTGAAAGAGATAGTTAAGTTAGCTCTGGCTATATCCTCGTAATCTCCGTAGTTCAGAGGTTCTTTTCCCTTATCAGCATCTCTAGTGATGACCTAAGGAATGTGTACTTGGGGAGGCTCCTCGTTAATCTTAATAGTCGCTCCGACCCTGTCATCCTCACCAATACCTACCTCCCATTCTTCCATTCCTTCCATGACCTCAACTCCTTTTGCGTCGGCATCCGATTCACCTTCTTCTCCTGAGCCGCTGGAAGAGGATGTCCGACTAGTAAAAGTAGAGCTACAAGAGACGAACTCTTCATCTTCTTCCTCAGGAGACGATGGAGATGATGACGATCTCAGAGGAGATTCTTCAGTAGCCGCTTGTTTTCCCTTCCGTATAGATTCCCTCCTTTCCACAGAGGCTGGGTTTTCTGTAGCAGTAGCCATGGGGGAGGTAGAAGATCTTACCCGCGTTTATGATTAGGTCATAGGCAATAAGGATTCTCTATGAGGAGGTGGTGATGAAACAGGTGAAGGTACTTCTCGGGGCTCTGAAAGCCCAATAGCTTTTGAGGTGTGAATAAGAACCGTAGGAGCAGGAATACGAGGTGCTTTGTCGACATCTGCAGGGGTGCATTCTTCATCAACATCTATGGGCACATTTTCCTTAGCCGTAGGATTTTTCTGAGATATGAAATGTGTCAATGAAAACCCATGAGCAATCCAGCCTTTAAGAGTGTTAGCTAGTTTGGCCTCACTAATGTGTTCTCCTAAGGAAATCTCCACGTAAATATCGCCAGGAGTAGGGGCGTGATCATGTTCAATAGTATAGCCTATCCCATCTTTTCTGTCGTGTTTCCTGAGTTAAGGGGTGGGGATCCATATTGTAGAATTTACTGGCAAGCATTAGCGAATGAGGAATGATTGATGTGCCCATCAACGCATCCACGGATAAGTCGTGCAAACGAAACAACCAAAACCTAGTATAATGAACTTTAAGTTGATGTGGGCTACAAGAAGTTGTCTCCAGATTAAGCCCCAGTTGAATGGCCGTATACCATAACAACGCATATTGCGAGTCACTTCTTTTGAATGGTCAGGAATGGTCTGATCATATCCAAATTGTCACATGAATTGGCTAGGATAATACGGTTCTCTCCAAAACTCACTGCCTTCTTGTAAAGGCAGGTTGTTAGACCGTATTGATACGAAGAATGCTCGCTCAGGTGAAGGGAGCTCGTCATCGTCAATGGCTTCGTGATCCACGATATATTGGGCAAATGAGAACTGATAAAAATTAATGGCATTCATTGATTCAATGGCATTGATGACCCATTCATACATTCGTTTTGACATGAAACTCCTCTGATAATGGCATAAAGGGAGTCGAGATGGATGAGCATAAGCTTTTTCTGGGTCATCATATGTCCGTGGGAAATGTATACCTAGCCATCCAGAAAAATAGTGCCACAAGGTGAATGCTGAACTGACCCCAACAGACGGGTTTTGGCAATGTGTAGCAACATCCCCGAAGACTCGGTACAATGAGTAAAGTACAAGGAGCGCTAATGGATATCTCCTTCCTTCTGTCAATCCACCTGCAATGACAAACACAGATGGTCTGATGGTGTCTGCCCATTTGAAACTTGGAAGTATTACTATACTCTACCAGTATGCTAGGAAAGTCGCTAATTCATCCTTGGATGAAAATTGTGACGGGTTTCATATTTTGCGATGCGCATTTTCCAGTTCGTCCGAATTTCTGTTCTTAAACCTACCAAGAAAGGGAAATCATGAGCAAAAATGATGATTAGTGAATGTAGGAAGATGAAAATGAAAAGAAGGATAATATACTGTAGCTCTTGGGAAAAATGAGCTAGCCAAAGGAAAGGAGAAATTTTTCCGGTGTCGGGAAACTTAGACTTCTCCTTGAAAAGTTCAACAGCAGCATCCGATACTAGTGCTTGTCTTTTGGAAGAAGAGAAATGTGAGAATTCTTCATTGGCAGGAACGTATTCATCATAAAAACAACCTGTCATAGGTAAACCTGCCATTTTGTGAAGATCTCACAAAGTGATGCTGACTTCACCCCAAGGAAGATGAAAGTAGTTTGCGTGGGACACCAATAGCTCAAGAAACCCTTGTAAATCATGTGATCCTTGTAAAAGTACTTAGAAGTTGCTTCAATAGCACCATAGAGGCCACCATGCATTAGTGTCACGAAATGTTTGGTAAGGATAGTCTTGGCCCAATCAGTGTAATATTTACGAGACGTCAGGAAGCCTCGGTGCGAAATTCTCTAGATTCCTACAATGATCTTCTCTCTCTGAAACACTGGCGTATTGTCTTGTGAAAGACTGTAGAAAAGTGTGCATGAGGGTTGTGACAAGGAACCAGAAATCACATAGGATGTACTTCGCCAATTCGTTATTTTGATCCTCTCTTTGAAAGAATGCCCTTTAACTTTTAGGGCTCTCAAATCGACTAATTTGGAGTGCACATCATATGGTTTTACAAAGTTCGATCCTTTGGCTCGCTTTTAAGAATGGACTGATGTCATCGAATGTTCAAGGGAATTATCACCAGTTCATTCCTGAGGGGGCTGTTGAATTTTATGAAGCCATCATGAACCTTGACTATGTCCTAGGAGTTTGGGACTTTCCTCTTTTTGTGCTCCTGGATCTTTTCTTGAAGTATTTGTTGCTTCGACTTCTTCCGCTTTCTCTGGGAAAGAGTGGGTGGTGGTGTATCTTCTCTTATTGGTGAACAAATGATGTCTATGCGCAGATTGGCTGTGGATTCCAGCAAAGTCTCCCAGTTAACTTCTCGACCTTTCTTTGGATGCGATGCTATGGCTCCAGAGATGATTGCCTGACATATTGGCTAAGATAGCAACTTGACTTTGTCAGAAAAGTCAAGGACATGTAAGATCGACTCTTTTATATATGTAGGTCATTTCTTGGTCACCTTAACTCGCTTGCATGGTGGACTTTCGTGAGCTAGAAAAGAAGGAACAACTGCTTAAATTGGGAAAGAAGGGGCCACTTGAGTTGCAGGAGTTGGTGAAGGATCAGAAGTTGGAGGAGAATTTGCAAGGTTAGCATGAGAGGGACGATTTGTGGGTGGATCTACTACATGAAAAGTTCTCTTAGTACGAGCCATAGCTGGGAAATTCGAAAAATGGTTAAGTCCAGAAAAAGTTAGAAATTTTGGCAGAGTTTCGGGGTAAGGAGTTACTGCATTAAGTGCAGATGAGTTGCGCGGGCAAGTTGCGTGGGGGTGAAGTGCGGCAAAGGGAATTGCTGGGGGATGGAAAGGTTGGAAGGTGGAAATGATTGGAGGAAATTGATATTTATAGTATCAAGGCACCGCCAGAGAGTTGCGTGGGTGAGAGAGTTGCGCGAAGCCACTTAACTCAGGTTCTCCATGGTATCAAATTGATTCAGGAAAAATCAAATTTTGGATCAAGGTGGCATCTGTTGGGATACAAAAAATGATTAAAGAAGAGAGAGAGTCAGAGAAAGGTATGAAAAGGAGAAGGAAAGTAGTACAAGTTACGTGAGATTTGAGTTGCGCAGGACTTGAGTTGTACGAGACTTGAGTTGTGCGGGATCTGAGTTGCGCAGATTTGCACAACTCATTCGAGTTGCACTGGGAAGCACAAGTTTCATCAGAGAAGGAGGATCTGGTGATGCGAGGTGGGGCCCATGGCATAGGTGTAACGATTTAGAAAAATCCATACTTAGACCTGAGTACCACCTTTAGCAGAAATCATTTATAAGCAGATCCTTTAGAAATTTAACATGTATTAACTAGCGTTAAACTAGATTACCAGTAAAATTAGCACCAATCACTTTTAATGCGATCTGTAAGACCCAAAACCTATAGAAGTGCTAATGCTATATTACCTTGAAATCTAGGATCCAAATCTAAACCAAGTTGCTCTCGGGAGTACTTTGAAACTTCATATTAAACCTGGACCGCACATCGAAAGTCTGATAGTGATGAACTTAGACAATTATGACCGCCTAGTTGGACTTGACTACCACCTCGAAAATCAAGCCCAAACGATGTCCTGAGACCATTTCCTTGAGTCCGGAGTGAAGAGTGTGAGAAAGTGTAGATTTTTAAGAAATTAAATAAGATTTAAGTAATCTGGGTCATGTCTCTTGCGCGTTATTTCTAAGCGTTCTGACCATTAGTTTTTGTCCCAAATTCACCCTCGGATCATGGAAGGTGGCCTATTCGTGTCAAAGCACTTGTGGCCCTGATCGAGTTTCGGTGACTGTTGAATTGAAACTGGTCCGCCAAGGACGATCTGAAAACCTGATTGGACTGAAAACTTAACTTGCTTAAGATACAATACTAGTGAACTTAAGTCTGACCGCATTTGATAAGAGGACCTCCAGAAGTGTTCAGTTGGACTAGAAAGAGCCTGATTTGGTTATAACCTAAGTATACCTTGGCCTTAGGGCTATTTCTGTCAATTTTAGGCTTACAAAAAGGCCTTAAACCCTCATTCCCAAATCTCATACGAATTTTTAACCCTAGCAAATTCAAGAGAGAGAAAGTAAGAGAGAACCTATTATTTCTCCGTGGGATTCTTCCCAGCTCTTCTACGTATCGATCCTACGTATCTGAATCGTTATTCCGGCGATTCTGATTCCGTTCTTAGGTAAGTAAGTCAAACCCTAACCTGTTTTGAAGCTTAGAATAGTTGTAGTGAAGTTATAGCTAACCTATTTCATGCTTTCGGTAGCGTATCCGCCGTTGACGAAGACTTATCGTCTGAATCATATCTATTTTGCATTTTTTGGTTTAAGGTGTGGATTATATACGTTTAGGTTATGATTTTCAAGACTTTCAATGTTAGATAATGATTTATTCTTGTTGTGGACGCTAATTCATATGCTAAATGTGCTATCCGTTTTGATTTACAGATTTACATATACGTATAACCTATGTTAGAAATCAAGTATTTCATGTATATGCTAGAATACCCGTATACGTATGGAATTTGCTATTATGATTGCCATGATTATTTGTCATAGATATGTGATTGATATGTATGCGGCAACTCTTAGGTGAAAGGATTTGCCCTGATATGTAATGTGGTCGACATACATGATGTGTGTTGAATAGTGTAGTCTAAGTGTTTGTAAAAATGTCTAAATGAGTTAGAATTTGGTAAAAGCATGATTTTTAGGGTATTGAGATATAAATCTCAATCACCTTACCTGTGTGTATGATTTCTTCCATGAACTGTTTAGTCTAGCTTATTCATGTTAACTGTGTGTATGATTTCCTCCATGTACTGTATTTATGTTCAAGTTATATTTCACCACATGTTCATATGAATGTAACATATGAATCAAATGCCTGTTATTGAGCTTGTACGTGATTGTGACCATATTACAGTCCAGGTAATCAGTAACCATTCTTCAAATGGTGGTTGAGGTTATTTTCGCCACGCAGGATGTGTTCAACGAATCCGAGTCGTGCTTGAGATGTTTGACAGTGGTTAGGCCACACGGAGTGCTTATGCATTCAATGTCGATCAACTCAACGTGCACTTAGCCTACTTGAGCTTATCAACTAACCCGATTGACCAATGTATGTTCACCATGTTTGGTCGCTACTACTTGAATCTAAGGCACCGAACTCACTAGTAAAGATCCCGTTAACCTTGGTACCGTGATCCCCTAAGACTCATGAGCCAGATATGGTGGTATGGGACACCGTGGTCGAACTATTGGCCTACGCTGGGGTGACGAGTCTCCCCGTAGTGACCAGTGAGCACCCTACTCTCGTGAGCTGATTATGGTGGTATAGGATACTATATTCGTGCTGTCGGCTTACACTGATTGGTGACGAGCCCTCTGTAGTGACCTCGAGTATATCCTGACACTGCATATGGGCGATGAGCCTTATTGTAGTATTTAGGATATAACTAGACCTGTGTTGATTGGTGATGAGCCCTTTCAAGCGATTTAGAACCGTAACATCGTCTGAGATTTCCTAGGACTGACGACCCTAGAATGGATCATTGTTTTGGAATTGATATAAGGGAGGTGTCTTAGCTTTCCAATCCTGCTATATGAAAAGGACTAATAAGAACTTAGTAATCATGCTCATATCATTGCACTGCATGTGGTACTGGCAGTGGTGTAGAGCACCTAGGAAGTGCTTGACATGCGCGACCGTAAGATGAAGATCGCCGAGGGAGATTGTGGTGAGGGCATGCATCATCCCCTCATATCATTCTTGCATTAACAAGAGTATCTAGGTCATGTTTGATTGTACTGCTTTATCATTACTACTTGATTGAATTGATAACATGTTAACCTTACTGTAGAATTCCACTAAGTTGATCACTCACTCCCACGTTCTGGGATGGTGCTTAAATACTAACTAGACTTTGATTTAGCTGCAGATCCGGAGTTCGACGAGGACGAGGAAGCGTTCTCATTTATACAGTTCTTAGGTGGGTTCATGTGAGCCTTGCCCTGACTGGCGGGGATTTTGGGTTATGATTGTATTGATTATACATAGTTTGATACATGTATTTTAAGATAGTTTGTATTTATTGTCCAGGCAGAGCATGCATATTTTGGGGATTATTTTGGTTTACATATGTATTTAAGACTTTCGCTTGCATTTTCTCGTTAACCCTGAATTACGTCTGCTGATTTGGCTTAATCTACTTCATGTTTTATGCACTAATACAGACAACATGCATCCATCATTAATTATGTTGCATAAGTGATGTTTTGGAACTCGGGAGCTGAGTTATGCTCGACCTCCGAATTTTAGGGCGTTACAAGTTGGTATCAGAGCATGATTTAGATTAAACTGGACCTAGGTTATGGTCACACGATGCACATTGATGCCACTATAGCGTAGGTGGGTGTGAGAAGAATTTAAAAACAGGTTTAGGACTCCCAGTTTTGTTATTGGCAAAAATTTACTGAAAATGATCACCGAGATCGAGTCCGTGCACACTCCTAATCACACACGATGACCCCAAATCACTTCCAGACCGTCAATTGACGGGTTTAAATCCCATTCCAATCCATTTCAGCTGTTAGAAATTGATAAATATCAATGTGTATTCGTTTTGTTTCGAATTGACCCGAAACGAGTTAAATAGAGGTAAGGGCCCAATCGGGGTTGTTTTAGAGGGACCCAGGGTGGGACCCATATCAATTTGGACCCAAGGGGTGGGGGAGGACCTCGCCGGTGGGGCGAGCCCTCGCCGGGAGGTCCAGATAGTGGCAAGGCCCTCATTGGTTCTGCGAGGCCTCGCCGACTGGCGGGCTTAGTTGGGTCGGGCATTCGGACTGACCGTGTTAGGGGACTTGTGGACCCCACTGGTTCACGGTCCTTCGATTAAAACCCTCACAAATGCATACTTCCTTCATAAATCTACCCCCAAGCTCTCCCTTTGCTTCAAAACAGCCCATATCTCTCTCAAATTGCCCTTTCAACCCTTCTTTCTTCCATTTTTCTTTAGGCCCTACATCTTTCCATCGTGCTCAGCCATATCCATCACCTGACCCTCTCATTTCCTTTCTTTTGAGCTCCAAAATTTCCATTTAAGTCTTAAATTCGTGCAAACCCACTACCCATCCTATTTTTCATTTTCCTTCCTCATTATTCCCTTCATTTGAGCCTTTACAACCTCTTTGAGGCTCAGATCTGTGGAGGCCCATTTAGCTCATCATTTTCTTTCTTTTTCTTCACTTTTCCATGGCTTTCATGGACTTTGTTGTGGCTTTATTCTCTATTTACTCCATCCTTTCTTTTATGGGGAAGAAGTGAGTCCCCGTTGATGAAGCCGGGCCTCGTCGCCCAACCCGTTCTAGAAGACTGAGGGGTGCCGCCGCTAGTTCAAGCGCTACTCATGAATTGCAGATGAAGTGGGATCTAGATCCCCATGCTCCACTAGGAAGATCCCTATTGGCGGAGTTGTCCCATGGTATTTTCGAAGGCCGTCGAGTCCCGTTTGAAGCTCATGTTGATGAGCGGATTTTTGGAGAATTTCTATTGTTCGAGCGCCTAGTTGAAGCTGGTTGGGGTCTGTTATTTGAAGGTGATCATCATGCTAATGTGGGTAATGTTTGAGATTTTTATGCCCACATCCGAGAACCGACGCTGGAGCCCTTGCAGTTTAGAATCCTAGTTGGTAGAGATCGGGTGGCTACATCAATGCTGCTTTGATATCTCAAATTCTAAATGTGCCTCTTGGAGAGGTTCATGCCAGTGAGAAGAATCTGAATAGTGCACATGAGAGGGATCGCCGTGCATGGTTCCTTTGTGGTCTTCTGGTTGAATGACAGCCTAACAGAAGCCTCTTAGTGACGAATATGGCAGACGACTTCCGTTTGCTTCACTACATTTTTACGTTCAATGTTTATCCAAGGTGGAGCAACTGCAGTGAGTGCACGTGCCTGATGGTGGATTTCTTGTATTAGGTGTGGCAGGGAGAGAAGCTTTATGTGCCTACATATGTCTTGTGACAGATAGTCCTTATCGCATGTTCGAATAGAAGGACTGAATCTCTCCCATTTGGCCAACTCATATGCAGGATTGCACTTGAGTTTGGCTACAGGCTTAGGGTGGAGATGTTGGTGCCAGTCCATTACATCTCCGAGACTACTCTCAATCAGATGGAGATCAGGCCTCGACAATGACAAGCCCTCCTTGAGGAGAGTGAGGATGAGTTTGAGAGTGAAGAAGAGGAAAACAATGAAGAAGGTGGACCAGAGACAGGAGAGGAAGAAGAGCAGGAAGAAGAAGAAGAGGAGGCTCAGGATACCGATGAGAGTCCTCCTGCGACTCAGGAGCATGATCCTGATAGGGCTGATAGAAAATCCCGTTTGGTTAGGCTTGAGGAGGGCCAGGCCACTCTTCTGCAGGACATTATGGATTTGCATGACTACGTGAAGCACAAGTTCAGGAAAGTAACCTGCACTTTGAAGACAATCCTGTATTGTTTGCAGGATAAGGGTGCCCCTCCTCCATCGCCAGATTCTGAAGAATAGTCCTTTATGTAGTTGTTATTTGTTTATTGTCGCTTGTTCTTGTGTGTGATTTAGTAGTTATTTAGTGGTTTGATAGTTGTTTAGTGTTTGAAGCTTAGTTGTTCTGATCACATGCTTTCTCCGTCGCGATTCATGTAATGCTACACATCATGTATTGTGACAATTTTGTTAATGAAATGCATGTGGTTTCTTTGGCTTATGAAGTTAATGCTGTGGATGGACTGTGTGAATGCCTAATATTATTGGTTGCTACCCTCTGTTGTGTGTAGGGTATGCCACCTAAGGGCTCGAGATCTTCGGTCCATCTCTCTCTGGGTGATTTGCTTGATGGGGCCCTTGCCCTGAGCGATAGTCTTATGGACCCCCATTTGGGCCCATCTCGTTCTGATCACATGCCCGGTTCTCAACTGGCTTCTGGCCCAGCTACTGGGCCGCCTCCTGTGACACCTTCTGTGGTGCCTCCAGTCACACCTGCGGTTCCTGAGCAGAACCGTGCGTCTACGTCGACACCTTCTACATCACAGTCCGCTCCGCCTCTTGATAGGCTAGTGCAGATGATGCTTTTGATGCAGCAGTAGCAGATACAGCAGCAGCAGCAGTTGCCAGACCGTTGTCTCAGTTGACACAGAAAGACTTGAAGTTTGCCTGGAATGAGAAGGCCGAAGCAGCTTTTCAAGAGCTGAAGGACAAGTTGACATCCGCCCCTGTACTAGTATTGCCAGAGTAAGGGGTTAAGTATACGATATATATTGATGCATCTCGCGTTGGTCTAGGTTGTGTCCTTATGCAGAAGGATAGGGTGATTGCTTATGCCTCGAGACAGTTGAGTAAGCAAGAGGAGAATTACCCTATGCATGACCTAGAGTTGGAAGCTGTCATTTTCACATTAAAGCTCTGGAGACATTACCTCTATGGAGAGGAGTTCGAGCTTTTTTGCGACCACAAGAGCCTTAGATATATATTCTCACAGTGAGACTTGAATATGAGGCAGCGCCGATGGATGGAAACCTTAAAAGACTTTAAGTTCGTCTCCTACCATCCGGACAAGGCAAACCTTGTGGCAGATGCATTGAGCCGCAAGAAGACTATGGAATTTATGGCTCCGCTTATGATTGCAGAATGGGATATGGTGGAGTTCGTGCCAGACTTTGAGCAGAAACTCACGATGGAAGAGCCGTATGAAGTTGTTGCACATATTCATGTACAACCCCTCATAGATGGCCGGATTATCGCGGCTTAGGCAGACGATGAGCTTTTGGTGAAGATGAAGGAGCGGGTTGGTACAGATGAGGACTCTGAGTGGACTATTGGTACGGATGGGGGCTTGCGTTATCGAGGCCGCCTGTGCGTTCCAGACATTCCTGACTTGAGATGAGAGGTTCTCGGTCAGCCCACAGTTCGAGGCTTGCGATGCATCCAGGTAGCATGAAGATGTATCAAAACATGAAAAGATCGTACTGATGGGATAATATGAAGGTTCACATTACTGAGTTTGTATCCCGTTGTCTCACGTGTCAGCAGGTTAAGGCAGAGCATCGCCGACCTCCTGGATTGCTTCAGCCCATACCCATAACTGAATGGAAGTGAGACTTTATTTCCATGGATTTTATTTCTGGACTGCCGAAGATGAGGAAGGGACATGACTTTATTTAGGTGATTGTTGATAGGTTAACGAAGTCAGCTCATTTCCTACTAATCAGAGTTACGAATTTTGTAGACGAGTTGGCTAGGTTGTACATCAAGGAGATTGTACGCCTATATGGAGTTTCCTTGGAGATTGTGTCAGATCAAGACACACGATTCACATCTATCTTCTGGACTCGTATCCTGGAAGCGATGGCTGTGAAGCTGAAGTTCATTACCACGTTCCATCTGCAGACAGACGGGCAGACGGAGCATGTGAATCAGATTTTAGAGGATATGTTGTGGGCTTATGTATTGGATTTCAAGGACAGTTGGGATGACTGTCTTCCTTATGCAGAGTTCGCATATAACAACAGTTTTTAGGCGAGTATTGGTAGGCTCCCTATGAGGAACTGTTTGGTCGCCTGTGTAGAGCGCCGCATTGTTGGGCAGAAGTGGACGAGAAGATTTTGATTGGCCCAAAGTTAGTTCAGGCAACTTCAGAGAAGATCGACATTATTAGACATCGACTGCTCTCAGCACAGCGTAGGCAGAAGAGCTACGCCGATACGAGACGGCGACCGCTTGAGTTTGATGTTGGGGACCATGTATTCCTTACGGTTTCCCCTATGCGAGGAGTTCTTCGGTTTGGTAAGAAAGGGAAGCTCACGCCGAGATTCATTGGCCCATTCCAAATACTTGATCGAGTGGGGGCAGTAACATATCGCCTTGCTTTGCCCACACCACTCGCAGACGTGCATAATGTTTTCCATATGTCCATGTTGAAGAAGTATGTTCCCGATCCTTTACATATTATCAGATGGGAGCAGGTGCAGTTGAACGAGGAAGCCACTTATGAACTGTGACTGACGCGTATTTTGGATAGGAAGGAACAGGTATTGCGTAGCAAGGTTATCCCACTTGTGAAGGTGCTATGGACGCATCATAGTGAAAAAGAAACTACTTGGGAGACTAAAGCTGAGGTCAGGAAGAAATACCCTTAGATCCTCGAGGAGTACGAGAAGGTATGAATTTCGAGGACGAAATTTTTTCTTTAGGGGGGTAGATTGTAACGTCTTAGAAAAATCCGTACTTAGACTCGAGTATCACCTTTAGCAGAAATCATTTATAACTAAATCCTTTAGAAATTTAACGTGTATTAACTAGCGCTAAACTAGATTACCTGTAAAATTAGTACCAATCACTTTTAATACGATCTTTAAGACACAAAACCTATAGAAGTGCTAATGCTATATTACCCTGAAATCTAGGATCCAACTCTAAACCCAGTTTGTAACACTTCAAATTTTTGCCAACCTGGGGTTAGGCGTCCTTAGGCAATGGGTCAACCAAGTCTTGGTAACCTCTCAGAACCCGATTCTAAAGCCAAAGAGATCATTTAGAACTAAATTCTTTAGAAATTTAATGTGTTTTAGCTAGCGCTAAAATAAATTACCTGTGAAATTAGCACCAACCACTTTAAATACGTTTTGTAAGGCCCAAAACCTCTAGAATGGTTACCGCTACGTTATCCTAAAACCTAGGATCAAATTCTAAACCTGTTTGCTCTCAGGAACCCTTTGAAACTTTGTATTGGATATAGACCGTGTGTCGAAAGTCCGATATCTACAATCTTAGACCATTACGACTGCTTAGCTGGACTTGACAATTGCTTCGAAAATCAAGCCCAACTGATGTTCTGAGGCTATTTCATTGAGCCTGGAGCAAGGAGTGTGAGAAAGAGTGAAATTCATTCAAAATTAAATGTGATTTAAATAAATCTGGCACGTTCGCTTGCGGGTTAAGTATAAGCGTTCAGACCGTCAGAATCTGACCCAAATACACCCTCGGATCAGGGAACATTTCTCACTCAGGTTAGTGTACTTGAAATCCTCGATCGAGTCTCAGTGACTGCTGAACTGAAATTGGTCCGCCATGTGCGATCTGAAAACTCGATTGAACTGAAAACTGAATGTGATCAGTATCCAGCATCCATGAGCTTAAGTCCGATCGCATTTAGTAACAGGACCTCCAGAAGTGGCCCGTTGGATCAGAACAGACCCAATTTGGTTATAACTTAAGTATACCTTGACTTGGAGTCTGTTTTGGTTATGTTTGGGCTTATAAAAGGCCTTAAACCCTTAGCTTTCTAACCCATACGAATTTAGAGAAAACCCTAGGAGAGAGAAGAGAGAAAAGAGAGAGAAAGTGAGGAAGAAGTTGGGGCTTTCTCTTGGGATTCTTTCCTGGTACTCCTTGTGCTTCAACGCTGCTTCCGCACCGCCATTTCGGTGTTTCCAACTTCATTCTAGGTAAGAAAACCCTAACCCTAACCTGTTTTAAGGCTCTTATGGGTACAAGTAGCTAAGTAGCTGACTCACCTTGTGTTGTAGGTTGCCAATCAGTCGTTGACGATGACGTAGAGTTCCTATTTGATTCATTACGCTCCTACGACATAAGTTGCAGATCTTAGACGCTTAGATTACCTGTTTTCAAAGCTTTCAATGTCGTTTAATGGTAAATTGTTGATAAGGATGCTGTTTGACATGTAGAACATGCTGTCTGTTTTTCATTTCGAATACGTACGAAGAATATGAGATTTAGAGTATTTTGGGTATTTGTAGGAAATACTGTATATGTATGTATTTTGCTGATATGATTGCCATGAGTATTTGCCGTGTACCTATACTAGTTATGTGTGCATGATTTGTTTAGTGAAGAGATTCGCCCTAATGCACATATTGGCCGACATATGCTATGTAGACTAATGTGTGTAGACTAAGTGTTTGTTGAAATGCCTAAATCAATATAATTTACGCCTGTCATATGTTTTGAATGTAAGAACATGATTATTGTGTATTAGACAACTCCTTGTTATAAGGATCTGTCATATTATATGTTGAAATCAACATACGTCAAGTACGTTGGAGTTGTGTAGTCTAAGTGTTTGTATAAATGTATGTATTAGTAAGTATTGAGTAAATGGTGTTGTAGATTAGCGTTGAGACTAGATTGTCAACTAATTTGATGATGCACATGATTTTCTCCATGCTTGTTGTATTTTAATTGATTACCTTATGTGTGGAATACTCTTGTATGGTTAACTGCTTATGATGTACGTTATAACATGCTGATAACATGCTGGAATTACTTGTATTTCAATTCTGTCTCTCTCATATGATTATTGATTTAGATTGTAAGTGTTTGGGGCTATACTTTAGTCCAGGCAGTCGGTAACAGATTAGAGTTTGTGGTTGGATTCTGTTCGCTACGAAGGATGTGTATGACGAACCCAAGTCGTACTAGAGTTATCGGCAGTGGTTAGGCCACAAGAAGTGCTTGTGCACTTCATGTCGGTCAATTCAACGTGCGCTCGTGCTAGTCGGACTCATCAAGTAACCCGATTGACCACTATATGTTCACCTTGTATTGGTCATAACTACTTGAACCTATGGTACTGAACTTACCAGTGATAACCCTGATAACCGTGGTACCTTGATCCACTAAGACTCATGAGCTGGGCATGGTGGTATGGGACACCGTGGTCAAGCTGTCGGCCTACGCTGGGGCCACGAGCCTCCCCGTAGTGACCAGTGAGCAACCCAGACTCGTGAGCAAATTATGGTGGTATGGGACACTATATTCTTGCTATCGGCCTACATTGCTAAGGTGATGGGGAGCGGTGCAACGAGTGTGAGCAACAGCCCTGACAGCCCTTTGTAGTGACTCGAGCGTATTCTGAGTCTATGTGAGGCGACGACCCTTCCGTAGCAACAAGAGTACAACTAGGCCTGTATTGATAAGGTGATGGGGGAGCGGAGCAACGAGTGCATGCAACAGCCCTGGCAGCCCTCGTAGCGACCTAGAAATATACCATCGTATGAGACTACTAGGAGTGACGACCCTAGACAGGTCCTTGTTGGGAATGATATAAGGGAAGTACCCTAGTTTTCCAATCCTGCTGTATGAAAAGGACTAATAACAACTCAGTAATCATATTCATATCGCACTGCATGTGCCTAGAAGATGTGGAGCACTGAGGGAAGAAAGCATGCCGTGAACGTAAGATGGTGTCACATGAGGGAGTATGTCGGTGAGGGCATCCATCATGTCATTTTATTCTTGCATTAATCACAGTATTTAGGAATGTTTGATATGCTTGCTTTATCATTATCGCTTGATTGATTTGATAACATGTTAATCTTTGATCTATAATTCCACTGAGTTAGCTACTCACTCCCACGTTACGGGACGGTGTTGCGCACACCAACCAGTCGCTGTTTTAGTTGCAGATGATGGCGCTGCTTGTGAAGTGGAGCCGGACTTGTATGATGACGAGGAGGATTTCTCCTATATGCGTGTTTTGATCGACGGGACTACAGGGAGGTTGATTAAACGTCATGACACTTGTCTTTTTTGCACTTTTGGAGCACTCATGTATATTCTTTTTATTTATTTTTGGAGTATACATATATATATATTTAACCTGGTAACATATTCACACTCTGGAGACTTACAACAGTTTATATATGTTATACATACTATCACAGTCTTTCGCTTGCATAATTTAACTGTCTCTGGAGTATGATATGCTGTTTTTGTTTAGTCTCAATCTTGTTTAATGCCATTCTACAGACAACATGCATTCATCATTATCTATGTTGCATAAGTGACGTTTTAGAACTCGGGAGTTGGGTTTCTACCCGACCCCCGATTTTCAGGGCGTTACACTGTTGCTCTCGGGAGTACTTTGAAACTTCGTATCAGACCTGGACCGCACGTCGAAAGTCTGATAACGATGAACTTAGACAATTATGACTGCCTAGTTGGACTTGACTATCACCTCAAAAATCATGCCCAAACGATGTCTTGAGACCATTTCCTTGAGTCCGGAGTGAAGAGTGTGCGAAAGTGTAGATTTTTAAGAAATTAAATAAGAATTTAAGTAATCTGGGTTGTGTCGCTTGCGCGTTATTTTTAAGCGTTCTGACCGTTGGTTTTTGCCCCAAATTCACCCTCGGATTAGGGAAGGTGACCTATTCATGTCAAAGCACTTGTGGCCCTGATCGAGTTTCAGTGACCATTGAATTGAAACTGGTCCGCCATAGACGATCTGGAAACCCGATCGGACTGAAAACTTAACTTGCTTAAGATACAATACTAGTGAGCTTAAGTCTGACCGCATTTGATAAGAGGACCTCCAGAAGTGTTCCGTTGGACTAAAAAGAGCTTGATTTGGTTATAACTTAAGTATACCTTAGCCTTAGGGCTATTTCTGTCGATTTTAGGCTTATAAAAAGGCCTTAAACCCTCATTCCCAAATCCCATAAGAATTTCCAACCCTAGCAAATTCAAGAGAGAAAAGAGAGAGAAAGTAAAAGAGAACCTATTGTTTCTCCGTGGGATCCTTCTCAGCTCTTCTACGTATCAATCCTGCGTATCTGAATTGTTATTCCGGCGATTCTGATTCCGTTCTTGGGTAAGTTAGTCAAACCCTAACCTGTTTTGAAGCTTAGAATAGTTGTAGTGAAGTTATAACTAACCTGTTTCATGCTTTAGGTAGCGTATCCGCCGTTGACGAAGACTTATCGTCTGAATCATATCTATTTCACATTTTCTGGTTTAAGGTATATGTTTAGGTTATGATTTTCAAGACTTTCAATGTTAGATAATGATTTATTCTTATTGTGGATGCTAATTCACATGCTAAACATGCTATCCATTTTGATTTACGTATACGTATAACCTATGTTACAAATCAAGTTTCATGTATATGTTAGAATACCCGTATACGTATGGAATTTGCTGTTATGATTGCCATGATTATTTGTCATAGATATGTGATTCATATGTATGCAGCAACTCTTAGGTGAAAGGATTTGCCCTGATATGTATTGTGGTCGACATACGTGATGTATGTTGAATAGTGTAGTCTAAGTGTTTGTAAAAATGTCTAAATGAGTTAGTATTTGGTAAAAGCATGATTTTTAGGGTATTGAGATATAAATCTCAATCACCTTACCTGTGTGTATGATTTCCTCCATGAATTGTTTAGCCTTACTTATTCATGTTAACTGTGTGTATGATTTCCTCCATGTATTGTATTTATGTTCAAGTTATATTTCACCACATGTTCATATGAATGTAGGATATGAATCAAATGCCTGTTATTGAGCTTGTACGTGATTGGGACCATATTACAGTCCAGGTAATCGGTAATGAATTCGAGTTGTGCTTGGGTTGTTTGACCGTGGTTAGGCCACACGGAGTGCTTATGCATTCCATGTCGATCAATTCAACGTGCAATTGGCCTAGTTGAGCTTATCAACTAACCTGATTGACCGATGCATGTTCACCATGTTTGGTCGCTATTGTTTGAATCTTAGGCACCGAACTCACTAGTGAAGATCCCATTAACCTTGGTACCGCGATCCCCTAAGACTCATGAGCCAGACATGGTGGTGTGGGACACCGTGGTCGAGCTGTCGGCTTACGCTGGGGCGACGAGCCTCCCTGTAGGAAGAGCATGCATATTTTGGGGATTATTTTGGTTTACATATGTATTTAAGACTTTCGCTTGCATTTTCTCGTTATCCCTGAATTACGTCTGGTGATTTGGCTTAATCTACTTCATGTTTTATGCGCTAATATAGGCAACATACATCCATCATTAATTATGTTGCATAAGTGATGTTTTGGAACTCAGGAGCTGAGTTATGCTCGACCCCCGAATTTCAGGGCGTTACAACAGGAGTCGAGGGCTCACATGTGCGGATGCCATAAATACGCCCTTACCCCCTCATTTGGATCATCAGATGTTCAAGAGGTCAGTCCCTTTGACAAGTTTTTAGGACTGAGAGAAGGAAGGAAGGAAGGCTGCGCTAGCAAGTTGCGCGAGCTCGTGCAACTCGTCAGCCGAGTTGTGTAGGTTATCTTGGAGGGTAGTTATTATGCTGAAATTTCTAACAGATGATTAGGTTATTTCGATTATTTCCAAGGGATCCTACCATGGGAAACTCGCACAACTCGTCTCCCTTGGAGATTTGAAGAAAATGCACCAAAATGCTACTAAAATTTAAATTTTGATTATATTGGACTTATGTAATTTTCTCTTTATTAAGAGATTCTATCTTGGAATCAAAGGATCAAAAGGATGTTAATGAACTTAGAACACAAATAAAATTGATAAACATTCTCTTTGTTCCATCTTTATCGATGTTAAATAAGAAATTCCCCCAAATCAAATGCATTTCGTTTCTGGTCGAAATAGGTGGGACCCAACAATGATGTATGTGTTATATCTACACCGTCCATCTGTGTGGCCCACCTACTGGATGTATTGGGCCCACTTGCTGCATATGAGGCCCACCAGTGGTATGTGTAGTCCCACCCTGAGGCTCACTGATGTGCAAGCCCACCGTGACTCCCATTGTGAAGTGCAGGCCCATGAGATGGGCCCATTATGATTGTATGAGCTCCATTATGATGGTATGAGGCCCATTATGATTGTGTAAGGCCCATTGTGATGGTATGAGGACCCTTATGATTGTGTAAGGCCCGTGAGATGAGGACCATTGTGATGGTACGAGGCCCATTATGATTGTGTAAGGTCCATTGTGATGGTATGAGGACCCTTATGATTGTGTAAGGCCCATTGTGATGGTATGAGGACCCTTATGATTGTGTAAGGCCCATGAGATGAGGAACATTGTGATTGTATGAGGCTTGTGGTGAGGTATGAGGCTCACCATGATGTGTGGGTTGTACGCTCACTATCCATTTATTAGACGAACTATGGGCCACCTTATGCAGGCCCATCATGATGTATGTTTTATACACCTAACCATGGGCTGCCTCGTGAGGCCCGCCTTGATGTATGTACTATACATGCTGTCCACCCGGTTTCTAGGTGATTGGAGGGCTATGGACCCTATTGTGATTCCGATTCTAATCCCAAATAGACTGCACCTTAAGAGCAACGGTGGTTAAATGTCCACATTGTAAACTTCCCTAGGGCCCATTGTTAACTTCATTTCCACCCTTACCATAGTGGGTTAACCCAAACCATTAGGCACCCATTGATAATGGTGCTTTTCGCCATACCTCATAGGATTACCCAAACCATGGAGCCCACCTTGTTGTATGCCCGTTTGACTCACCCATAGGGCCCATTCTTGATGTAAGTATGGCGCTTAGGCTTTCCACTATTTAGTACATCATCACCTATTACTGTAGATGGAAGAATATGTGCCATCCGATTTGGTACATCTACCGTTGAAGCTTATCTCGATTCGTGGGTTGGATCCTCCGTCCTTTCAGTGGACCCTGCCTTAGGATACACGATATATTAGTATCTTGAATAGGTTATGATAGTCTAACATGAGCTGTACCATATAGACTGCTTCATGCCTAGTGGGGCTTATCGTTCAGCTCCTACGCCTTGTATGTGATATACTGGTTATTGTCTGCTCCATCTGATAATCATGCTAGTTTACTTAGTCTAGTAGGACACACTGAGAACATGCTTAGTATTACATCATGATATGTGCCCATACGGATCATTTGTATGCCTGTTATGAGGAATGATTGATCATAGCATATGGCATTAGGTTGAGACATTTATGGAACTCCTTGTGAGATAGAGTGCCCCACATGATCGTGAGGTACGCGCATGACTGATGCATGATTGGATGGTATAACTCATGCATCTCACATTTATGTGACACGATCACTGTACACCCTAGCGAAATCAGGGCTGTGGCCTCCACAGGCACAACGTGGATGGCTGGATTGAATACCAGAAATACTTGGTTCTAGCACTATAGGTACATAGGATGTCCTTGGGTGAAAGTCCTATAACCTTTTTGGTACCAGGAGATGCTCCAACGTATAAACCGAGTGGATACATGAGCGCAAGAGTGCTGATTACTATTAGGCCATGTCTCCAACTGTGTCTTGGTCGGTTGGAAGGGGGTGTGGCCTCATTCGCTCGAGTGAGGGGGTTATAAGCTAGGCTGAGTTTGACTAGATCATAAATGGGTCTGCTTTCAACGAGCCATGTAGGTATTGATAGACTACTGGTCAAACAAGTAGTGAGATCTCTTCCACTCATTGGGCTGTGCGAATAGGGAGGTGGTAGCCTATGTGGAGTGTATTAGACCCCGGTGATATTCCAGAGATGAACTGTACTGATATATGTACTTGATGAGGATGACATGCATGTGTTACAATTGTATATGACATTTGGCTACATAGGCCTTGCATCGGGTAGCCTTAGTATGACTAACAACATTCATGGACTTGCCAGTATTTTCACTTACTCTGACATTGTATGCTTATTACATGCATTGCGCACACATGCACACACCCTCTAAGCTTTTTGTAAGCTCATGCACGACCGTTGCATGCGGGTGACGTTGGATCGTGGCAGCCCTGAGGCAGGAGCGCAAGCAGATTATTTTGGAGCATTTTGATCATCTTGTATTTTCCTTTTCACACTCATTATACTATGTAGTGATGTTGTTTTGTGACTTGGTTATGCTCCTTTATAAGAAAAAAAATTCAGGCTGAAAATTCTCCTTGTAGGATCCCAGGATTGGAAGCTGGCATATGGGTGGAGCTAAGAATGGGGTACTATGGAGGCTGTCGGCATCGGATTTGGTGATTGAAAATTCTGTGAGCTTGATTTTTAAGTTTGGTGTATGACAAGAAAATCCAAGTACTCCTGACCTTGGTTCGTCAATCACCTCCTTTTGTTGTGAATGAAGAAAAATTAGAAAACAAGTTTGAAACAACTTCAAGTTCGGTGAAAAGGAAAAAAAGATCGATGATATGGGAATCTTTTAATGAGATCATGCAACCAGATGGTTTAGTCAAGATTAAATGTAAGTTTTGTAAAACTCTTTAGAGCAAGCATTCTGGTTCTTCTACAGCTCACTATCTGAGGCATCTTGATAAATGTGTGAAGAGACTAAAAACATTGAAGGGTGTAGTTTAACAATTACTTTCATTTACCATTTCTGAAGATAATGACTCTCAAGCAATACTCGTAACGTACAACTATGATCCGGATATGAAAGAGTGGTTTGCGAGGTTAGTGACAGTCAATGAGAAGCCATTTAACATAGTAGAAAGCAAGATTTTCATGAGATTTTATAAATTTCTAAATCCCAAATGTGAGAAGGTCTCTCGTATTACTGTGAAAAGAGAGTACATGAAGATGTATGCTGTTGAGAAAGCTAACTTGAAAGCTTTCTTGACATTCGTATCCAGAATAAGTTTGACCTCAAATATGTGGACAACCTCGAATTAGAGAAATGGATATATGTCATTGACCGCACACTTCATTGATACGGATTGAAAACTTCAAAAGAGGATTTTAAACTTTCATTACATTCCTCCTCCTCATACCGGTGTGGTATTGTCTGACTGCATTTACAACTATCTTACTGAGTGGGGCATTGAAAAGAAAATTTCTTTAACTACTTTAAATAATTCCTTGTCCAACGATACTTTGGTTTCTTTCTTATGTACTCAGTTCACGGCTGTCGAAAATTTATTCTTCGAAGGTAAAATATTCCAAATTAGATGTTGTACTCAAATACTCTTCTTGATTGTGCAAGAAGGGCTAAAAGAAATTGATTTAACGATTGCCAACATACGAGATATTGTTAAATATATAAGGAGGTCACCTTCAAGACTGAGTAAGTGGAATGATATAATCCAACGTTTGGATTTAAAATCTAAACAACAGTTGAAGTTGGATGTCTGCACTCGCTGAAATTCCACTTATGAAATGTTAGATATGACTTTAGAATTTAAAGTTGCATTCCTTGAACTTGCAGCGTGCAATACAATGTATGCATATATGTCAAGTGATGAAGATTGGAAGAAATCTGAAGATGTTCATCAGTTTCTCAAAGTTTTTTACGATTGCACGAAATTTTTTTCAGGAAATAAGTATCTCACGGTAAATTAATTTCTTTATGAAATTATTTTCATTATGGATGCACTAAAAAAGTATGCCGCTGATGGTCTGGATTTTTTAAAAGTGATGGCTTTACGAATGCAGTTGAAATTTGATAAGTATTGGGCTAAATGCCACTTGTTAATGGCCATTGCAGTTATCCATGATCCATGATACAAGATGGAAATGGTTAGATTTATTTTTAGATCATTTTATTCCATTTTCGAAAGAGTTTCAGCAGAGACCTCCATTATTAATGTTGTAATTGAAGAGCTGTTCGCATCATATGTTGATAATTCAACTGAAACATTAAGTGTAATAGGTACTTCTCAAACTGCAGGTAGTTCTTCTACTACGGGCAAGAGACTTCGTGACTTTACGTCTTTTTTAGATGAAGAAGAAATGGAGATACAAAAAACTGAATCCAAAGTCGATAAGTATCTAAAGGAGATGGTCATAAGGCTACAAGAAGATGATTTTAATGTTTTGTAGTGGTGGAAGTCTCGAGCTCGTGAATACCCTAGATTTTCGATGATAGCATGGGACATTTTATCAATTTCAATTTCGACCGTGGCATCAGAATCAGCTTTTAGCATTGGGAGCAAGGTAGTTAGCAAGTATCGAAGCTCACTCCTCTTAAATATAGTTTTTTTTGGGTTAGCTTGTTAGTACACACCCATGTTAGTACACACACTCTATGTTAGCCACCCCCACTAAGGAGCGATACCAAGACCTCAAGTGTTGAAACGAGGTATATCCACTCAGTTTTCCAGTTGAGCTGTGGATCTAGGTGTCCTCGAATACAGTTAAAACACTAATATATACGTAAGATTGGTTGCATCCAGTTTGGGGTAATAACAGTTTCGATGCTGAAGAGTATGAAGAGGAGAATGGAATTGAAGATGTCGACCAAAATGCTTGAAGGAAGGTAAGCTTTAAAATTTTTCATTAACGTTTTATAATTTTTGATATATTTTAACTCTTTGGAATTGATGTTGATAGTTGAGAACAACATGTGGTTTTGTAGTATGATTGTATCTATAGGTCTATATGGCACTCTTTTTTGTCTTAGTAATGTGGCATATGAGACAGTTTAGACTTAAAATGATTGACATTTAATTTGTATTTTTTAGCTAAAAATATAATAAGTTAACACATGAACAAGCTTGAGCTTGACTCGATAGCTTTGGCGAACAAGCCAAGCTTCAATGTTGAGCTTTAAGGGTGAGCTCGAGCTTGAGCTCGAACTTGAGTACAACATGGATGAGTCGAGCCGAGCTTGGCCCACCTAGACTCGGCTCGATTTACAGCCCTAATTTTATGTGCCTGCGTATCATCCATCACTGATGCCCCTCCAAGGCTCCAACTTACCCATTTTCC
Source organism: Magnolia kwangsiensis (assembly GCA_037074715.1). Taxonomy (NCBI): domain Eukaryota; kingdom Viridiplantae; phylum Streptophyta; class Magnoliopsida; order Magnoliales; family Magnoliaceae; genus Magnolia; species Magnolia kwangsiensis. The sequence continues at coordinate 61,278,669 of CM073579.1, forward strand.
TGCCACTTATTTTATGGGAGGAGTGTTGTAGGACCATTGATAGTCCCTACCCATACCCATGAAATCACACATTCTAAAATATGGAGAGTAATTTGGTACGCTAGCATTTGATGGTTGATGCCAATTATCTTTGTAACCTCATCTTTCTGGCCATTTGTTTACTAACTTCTATTGATTATTCAATTGGACTGTCCACTACATGTTCCCCAATTTGCTAATTATTAAATCAAATCTAAGTTGTCATCTACGGTATGTGGATTGAAAATCTCAAATCTGACCCAACTCATCTATATATGAGTCAATCTAACCCAATCCACCTTACACATTTAATAAATAAATAAATACTATTGTTATTTTATAAAAATATAAATATATCAATCATATTAAAATTTTGAATTAATATAAAATTAAACATTTACTATAATGCAAAGTACAAGCATCATAATCAAGTTTTAGGTTTTTTAGACTTACATCGTATTATAACATATCATATTGTGAACACTAACAAGAAACTTTCCTCTAGGGCTATCCACTAGCCATTAGGATCCAATCATCTGATAGTTGCATGAGTCAAACGATGGATGGATGTGTGTGTGTGTGGTGGGGGGGGGGGGGGGGGGGGGAGAGGAGTGTATGCTTAGTTGATACGGGTGATAGCATGTGAAGGCCCAAATTTGAAGTGTATTTAAATCCAGTGAAACCCATAACAAAAACCTCCATATCCAAACCTCACGAGGGAGTTGAGAAGACAGGTTAATGATTTTAGGTGCTTGATTGACACGAGGTGTATGAAGGCTTAGATCCAAGTCTATCCAGATCCAGTAAAACTTCTAGCCAAGAACTCCATACCCAAACTTCGAAAAGAGGTTGAGAAGAGAAGCTAATAATTATACTTAAAATCATTCACAACCCCTTATGTAAGATGCCTGTATCCTCGAATGTTGAGCCTCCTGGTATAGTTCTGGATTGTACACTACATTTCACAAGACTAATAGCATAGCTCGACCGAGCATTGTTTCAAAGTTGTCACTAGCCAAAATAAATTATCCAGAATCCATGGTAGGCTAGAATCCATGGAATTACCTTGAAATCAGAGAAATTGAAGAATTCCCAACTCGAATGACTCCTAGTTTGTTATGCGCCATGTATTCTGAGTAAGGGCTTCAGTTATAGAAAAGGAAGAGGTTAGTTGTCCTTTTACCACCCACATGAAACACGACATCTACTTTTTCAGCATATATTCTTTCAAAGGGGACTCAGAGAACTTTCAGTAAAATACTAAGCTTTAGATGTCTAAACTATAAAAGATAAATCGAAAATGAAATGATAATGGTAGAAAAAGTGTTTTTTGATAGACGTACGGAAAAAAAAGAATACAGGGCTTTTAATTACTCATTTTTTCACAATTTCTGGTAAAGAAGATCCTCAAGAGAGACAAATGTAGAGCATTCTTTACGTGATGTCAAAGCAGAGCCTGTTTGCAGATGTTCAAAGTATAAATAGTAAATGGTTTGTTGGTATGTATAGACTAGAAAAAAGATATATTGATAATACAGTTTGGTTTTGCAAATGGAAGTGAAAGATTAGAGATGCAAATAGAAGTAGAAGATCATAAATTGAAATAGTAAAATATTCAGAGATTGAAATAGTAAAAGAGATCATGATAACATAAAAGACAAGATTTTCTTTTTCAAAACATCCAATGGAAATCTCAGCCTTTTCCTTTTTTACTCTCTAGACTTTGGGGTTCTCCATCTCCTTTTCTTTTTGTAAAGGCAAACACCTCCTTTTATAAACGCTTTTAGAGGGACTCATAAAGCTCTATACATCAAGTTGAACTGAGTCAAGTTGGACTCAACACGACTTGGTTCGATCAGCTGTTAGCCGTAGCTTGAGTTTGGCTCAACTCGGTGATTGAGCCACTTTGTCCAGATCGACTCAGCCTAGTCAGTAGCTCGGGCCAGTTCGAGCTGAGTTCAAGTTCAAGTTTTCGAGTTTTCGAGTAAAGTTCTAGTTCAAGTTGAGTTTTCGAGATCAGTTCAAGTTGAGTTCTCGAGATCAGTTCAAGTTCGAGCTCGAAAGTTTAGAGTTAAAGTTATACTTGTACATAACATTTAATAACATAATAAAATTAAAAATAAAAAATAATATACAAACTGAAAACTAAAAATATTCTAATTACAAACTTTTAAATTTACAACAACGTTAGAAAAGTTTTTTTTACTGTCATTATTTATTAATTACTATTAACTAATTATTACTGGAGAGGAGATTTATTTGTCGAGCTTGAGCTGCTATCCAATTCTTCATATACGTACTTGTTAATCTCTCCGGAATCAGAAGGTGAATAGAGTTTTTATCGTGCTCTTGTATAGTTTGAATCGGATTGTTCAAACTTTCTTTGTAAACATATTTATATTTAGTTCCCAACACCCCATAAAATGAATGAAGACTAGAGAGAAACTTAGATGGTTTTTTACTCTTCTTCTTTTTATTCTTATAGTTCGAACTTGCTTCGGCATCATGTCATCTTGGAGGACATCATTGAAGTCTAGAAGCCTCTTTCATACTATGTTTTAAGGAGAGTTGAAATTGTTCTTCTTCTAATGATAATAATTTAGTTTCCTCCTCTGCTTAGAAAGTTTAGATATGGAGTGGAATGTTTTTTATTCGAATCAATAAGGGTCTGAAAAAGAAGTCAGACTTTTTTCAGGGCTTTAGGACACAATTTTGTATCTCCACCTTGACATGATAAATGTAACATGAGCCGATTAGTTTTGTTAACAAACTTAGCTCTAAACAAATTACACAAAATCTCTAATTTTCAAATTTTGGAGAATAGACTGATAAGGAACCATAGTCCTAATCGTTGGTCAATAGTTCAAGCATATGGTCATCGCATGCAAAAACAGTAAGAGGTCTAACTTCTTTATCATTTGGTGTGGTTGTGTATGTAGTCTACAATTCTTCGATTGTGTTACGAACCTTAGATGATTTGGTTATCTCCCTTTGATTATAATAAATCTTCATAAAAATGAACTTAACATAACTCATTTGACATCGAGGTCTAAGAACAACCGCTAAGGCTATTAACAAATGAAATTTATCCCAGTATTTATCGAACTTCATTTACATACCAAATGCCATAAGTTGTAGAAAATCTACACCTTCACTGTCAGTTTTTCTTAGCGCTTCTTTGATATTTTAAATGATGGAAGAAACATATTTGTTGTGTGAGATACTTATTTCTAGAAAATATCTTCATGCAGTAATAAAAAATATTGAGAAACTTATGAGCTTATTTTTCCTTGATCCAATCTTCTTTAGTAGGCAACCAAGAATACATTCTATCACGTGCTGCATATTTAGGAAATGCAAGTTCCAATTCTACATCCGAATCCAACATTTGAAAAGTCAAATTACAACGTGCGCATACATATAACTTGAATATTTTTTAAAATGTCGCATTCAAACGTTGGATTATATCACTCCATATACTCAATCTTGAAGGTAAGCCCCTTATGTATTTTATATTCTTCCTTATGTTCTCTATAGTTAGGACAATTATTTTTAGCAATTCTTATACAATTAGGTTTAGTATAGAGGCACAATATAAACTTAGAATATTTTTTGCTCAAAAAATAAATTACCGGTTACCTTGAACTAGTTATGTAAGAATGATATTACACTGTTATTTTCAATAACCCAATCTTGTAGACAATTATAAATACAATCTAAAATAACCGAACCAGTATAAGAAGGTGGAATGTAGTATAAGTTCAAAATTCTCTTGTAAAATTTCCAATCTTTATCAACATGGTATTTGGTTAATGAAATGTATCACTTTATTTGATTAGACTTTGTCCACATATTAGAAGTTAAACTTAATCTTGAGATTGATGCCAAAACTGCTTTTAGTTTCATTTTCTCACTTGTATACATTTTCATGCACTTCCTCTTCACAGTAACGCGGGAGGCCTTCTTAAAATGAGGATTAAGGAATTTACTGTATCCCATGAAAAATTTTCCATCTACCATTCTAAATGATTTTTCATCAACGATAATAAGTCTTGTATACTACTCTTTCTGATTCTCTTTTTCAAACTTATGAGTGAAAATTTTACCTTAAGATGTATCCTCCTTTAGACTTGCTAAATGACAACAACTATTGGCCTGTAATTGAAATTTTTGGTCCCTTTGAACAACTTTGTCGATGTCTATTTAAATGAGTAGTTGTCCCCTCTGGATTTTTGTTGTATAATGCAATGCATACATCTAATTTCAGTACATTATTAACTAGAATTTCTTTAAAATGATCTGACATTGCTAACATTTTCTTCCCTTTACTTGCAGTTGCAACTGAAGACCCCTCCCTCAACAATAAAAGGAGATGTGACCGACGCACTAGCACCAGGGGTAGTTGAGACTTCATCACTAGTCATCTATAAATATAAAGATAAGAAACTAACTTTTAGGCACTTATTAACACAAGTGATGTGTATATAAATGTCCCCTAAATTTTTTAGAAATTTTCAAGTGTCTAAACTAGTCATCCATTCAATGTTGAATAGATCATATTGCTTTCATTTTTTAATTTACATGTCATGCTAAATTTTCAGCAATATCTCTCATTATCTCTTCAGAATATATTAATCTTGTATTTCATTTTCATGTCAATTATCCAGTCAATTATCCACACTAAGTATAGATATTTGATGATGGAAACAAATGTAAGAAATATATCCAGAGAGAATAGGAAAGAAGATCTGAAACTGACATATGTATTTAAATTAGAATAAATGAAAACATTCTCATCTGTCTAACATTGAACTGTTCAAAATGGACAATTTGATAATTTTTATACATCCAAAAATACACTGAATTTATGTTTGGCAACATAAAAATCCTCAAATAGGTAACTAATTATCCTATCCTACAACAATAAAACATTAAAAAAATTAATAATACTGATTAAATAATAAGAAATTAACAATAATAATAATATTAATTAAATTAACAACAACATTAATATTAATGTTAAGTTAATTTAATTTAACATTAATATTAACAACCTAATATTGACATTAACAATAACAAAGAAATAACAATAACATTAACATTATTTTAATAATGTAACATTTAAAATTACATAATTGTAAATGGTGACTAACAACAATATTAAGTCATTTATAATATAAATTCTAACATTAACATATATAAATCACTTATCCATTTAACACACACACACACACACACACACACACACACACACACACACACACACACACACACACACACACACATATATATATATATTATACAATATATATAGTTTATATTATATTTATATAATATGCATCATCCATCCATTCATCCAATTATCCATCACATCCATGATTTAACCAATCATCCATCCATCCCTCCCAAGTCCCATCAATCCATCCATTTAACCATCCAACCAATCATCCATCCATCCGTCTCCATAGAGGTTTTAGGATTTTTAATATATAATATATGTGTGATTTTTTATGTATAATATATAATATAGGGTTAACGATTTTTTTATTTAATAAGTAATTTATAATTATGTATAAATATAATATATAATATAGGATTTAGGACTTTTTATTTAATAAGTATTAATTAATTAATTAGTTATGTATAATATATAAATATAATATAGAGTTTACTGTTCTTAATTTTTTATTTAATAAATAATAAATAATATATATTTATAATATATAAATAATATAATGCAACGACTAGCGACTGAGCTGCCAGCCATGGACAACGTCCGGGCTGATTCTAATCCCACATACATGCTACAAACAACAACATGGTTTGATTGCTTATTGCACCGAACGTACGGGTAGGGCAGTGAGAGATGGACAGGGCAGGGGCAACGGGTGAGCACCGAGTAGAGACGGACGATGGCAGCAACGGATGGTTGGACTAGCGGCAAAGGAAACAAGTGAGAAAAGACAAATGACTAGACTAGTTAAGAGAGAGAGAGAGAGAGAGAGAGAGAGAGAGAGAGAGAGAGAGAGAGAGAGAGAGAGAGAGAGAGAGGATATGGTTTGAGCTTGATAGAGTTTGAGTGGCTGGGTGTAATGTGAGAGAGAGGGGTAGGGTCTTAAGTTTAGGATTTTTATATCATTTGAACAGAGTGGAGCCAAGTTCGAGTAATATATCGATCTGAGTTGAGTCGAGCTCTGGCCAGCTTGAACTTGGTTTGAAATATTTTCAAGCTAAAAAAACAGCTTGACTCGGCTCGAACTCAGTTTCAAAACTAGTTGAATTGAGCTTTTTTGAGTCGAGTCGAGCTAGTTAACCGAGTTAACTCGGTTAGCATACCGCTCTAGGGATATATGGCGAGGATTTAAGCAAGTTCGATTCTCCCAAGCCGTAACTTCATTTGAATGTGAGATTTGTGTAAACTGAGCCCGAACCAGAGTCTAAACCCGCAACCAGTGAAAGGAGTACCAGGTGTGCTCAAAACCAGTTGAGCCTCAGCTAGCTATGGGGTATCTACAAATACATATTGTCATGGCCTAAACTTGGAAAACGGGCTCACAAAATTCTCGATTGCCAAATCCGGCGCCGACAGCCTCCGTAATGCCCAATTCTTGGATCCTGGCACTCACATGCCAGATTCCGATCCTGAGATCCTACAAGGAGGATTTTTAGTATGAATTTTTATTTTATTTTATTTTATTTTTTTAATGGAGCATAACCACAAGCATAATCAAGTCATAAAACAACATTACCACATATCTACTATATCAAAAAATTTAAGTACAATGTGGAAAGGGAAATACAAGGTGATTAAAAACTCCAAAATAATCTGACACGCACTCCTGCCTCAACGCTGCTGTGATCTAACGACACCTACACACAACAGTCGTGCATAAGCTTACAAAAGCTTAGAGAGTGGTGCAAGTGTGTGTGTAAGGCAAGTGTCAAGTGTACAATATTAGAGTAATGTAAAAATATGCAGCAAGTCCATAAATGCTATCAGCTGTACCAAAGCTATATGATGCAAGGCATGAATGCTATCGGCCATACCAAGGCCATTCGATGTGAGACCTATATAGCCAAATGTCATATGCGAGATGAAAGTAAACATGTCAGTCCTCATTAAGTACACATATTAATACAGTTCCTCTCTGGATATCATCGGGGTCCAATACACTTCACATTGAATGTCTCTTCCCTAGTTGCATAGCCAAGCAAGTGGAAGAGACCACACTATTCGCTTAACCAGTAGTCTTCCAATACCTACTCGACTCGTCGATAGCGGACTCATTTGCGAGTTGGTCAAACTCAGCCTAGCTTATAGCCCCCTCACTTGAGCGGATAAAATCACACCCCTTTCCAATCGACCACGACACAGTGGGATACACGGCCTATTGGAATTCAGTACTCGGGCACTTGTGTATCCACTCGGTCTAAACGTTGGAGCACCTCCTGGTACCAAAAAGGTTCTAGGACTTTCACCTAAGGATATCCTAAGTACCCACAGTTCTAGAACCAAGTATTTTCAGTATCCGATACGGCCATCACAATGTGCCTATGGAGCCACGACACTGATGTCGCTATGGTGTATAATGATTAAGTCACACATATGCGAGATGCATGAGTCACATCGTACAATCATGTAGCAATCTCGTGTGCACCATGTGATCATGTGGCGCACTCCATCTCATAAGAAATCCCGTAAATGTCTCAGCCTAACGGCTTATGCTATGATCAAACATTCCTCATATTAAGCATACATATGATGCGTATGGGCATGAATCATGGAGCTATATTAAGCATGTTATAAACTGATGAACTGTCCTTACAATGAAGATGGGCCTAGATGGCCTACACACAATAGGTACGGGCCTATCAATGGGCCCTAGGGAGAGTTATAATGCGAACATTTAACCAACATTGTACTTACAATGTGGGTGTCAAACCATCATTGCTCCCAAGGCATAGCTTGCCACAAACATCATTACATAAACTACGGTAGAATCACACATTACAATGGACTTGTGTACATCCCATTGGACCTCGACCCATGGGCGTTAGATACATCAAATGGGCCGCATTGATGGGCCTTATGTACATTGAATGGGCCATATCCCATGAGCCTTTGAATAGATCACAATGGGCCCTCATATGGAAAATGGACCACATCACATGGGCCATATGTATATCAAATAGGCCACACCAATTGGGCCCCATATGTACATCAAATGGGCCACACCCAAATAAAAGTGGGGATAATGATTTCCACCATTAAAGTTCCTAAGGCCCACCATAACATACGTTTCCTATCCAACCTGTTCATAAATTAACATAGTGATAGATGAAGTGGAAACAAATATTAGCTTAATAGGGAACTACTATGGCCTTTAGAAATTTTGAATGGTGGACGTCATTGTCCACTACTTTAAATGGTGGGGTCCACTTAAGCTTTAGATCTGACTTATTCTTAGTCTCAAGCCTATTAAGACAAGCTTACCAAATGGTTGGACGGTTTGGATGCAACACATGCATCAAGGGTGGGGTCCACTGACCGTCCAGCAACCCAACCAAAGTGGCTGGACATCATTCATAAAACACATATGTCATTGTGGGTTCCACCACCCACCTGGACGGTGTGAATAAAACACATACATCATTGTGGGTTCCACATGGGGCCTACCATAGTGTTTATCTGACATCCAATCTGTTGATAAGGTCACGCATACTTGGATGAAAGGAAAAATAAATTTCATATGATCCAAAGCTTTTGTCCCATAAGGGTTCCAATGGCAGACGTTAAATCCTCACTGTTTCTTGTGACGTGGGACACCTAAGCTTTGAATGTGGCCGATTTTTATTATTTTATTATTTTTTATTTTTTACGGGGGGAGGGGGGGCACTTCAAGAAGGGGCCCACCAAATGAACGGTGTGTATGATAAACACACACCATGGTGGGGCCCATGGTTGGGACCCACGGTCCCTGCCCCATTCATGCCTACGCAGTAGACGCTGTTGGCATCCTGTTAGTAGCAGCGTTAGACACTGCTGTTGTTAATAATTTTTTTTGAAATTAAGTATTTTTGGGGTTTTCCATATGTGGGGTCCGCATTTGGTTAATCCACTCCATCTGTTGGATTTCAGGGCTCAAGACAGACTCATCAAGCCCAATATTTGATATATTTTGGCATACAGAAACAGTAGGGTGGTTTTCAATAGTAGAAAACCATTGTTTTCTATGCTATGGCCCGCTAGAAAATCGGATTGACTTCATTTTTCGGCTCAATGCCTAAAACGGGTTGAGGAATGAATGGACGACATGGATTGAATACATACATCAAGGTGGGGCCTACATGAGCGGCCCACCCCCAAGGCTTGAACCAAGCTTATATTTTTGTTTTCCCAGTTCACGTCCAGTGTCCATGGACGCTGGACGGTTGGGCATAACACATACATTTCAGGTGGGCCTCACCTATAGACGTGGGTTACACCAAAAAAAGAGGTTGGGTGGCGTGGTTAATACATACGTCAAGATGAGGTTCATCCGGGTGGGCCACACGGCCACATGATCACACCACAAAGATAAATGAAAAAGGGAGGGAGCGAGAGAGAGAGAAAGAGGGACACGTGTGATGGAGGGACCCCAACACTATGGGCCCTCCTTTTCAAGCATTCAATCATACATCAAGTGGGTTCCATTACACGTGGGCCCATCAAATCGAAAATCAACGGTGGAGATCCTTTCTTCACCAAAGTGAAAGGTTTAGATAACCCTATTTATGCAAGGAAAAATAAACATCATGAGGGGGTCCATGGAGAATGGCCCCATCGTGGAATGACCATGAGAATTAAGGTGGGCCATCGGCCACACCTAAGATCCAAAATGAGACCCCTACCATTAATCGATAAGCCTCACTTGGCCCTTCATCTAAAAAAATAAAATCTATGCCTATAAAAGCACCCACTGTTCGATCTTCTTGGTCCGTTGGAAAGCCAATCTCCTTGTGTAAGATGAGGAATGAATGACTAGGATGAAGGTTTTTGGGGTGAGAAGTGGGTCACAAAACACTCTTTCTCTTTTTCTCTCCTTAGAAAAACTTGGACATGTGCACCTCTTGGTTGCTTGGAATTTGTGTTGAGAAAGAGAGAGAGAGAGTGTGGTGGTTGTAAGAGAGATGTGAGTGATGGATGTGAGGTGAGTAATGGGCGAGGTGAGAGATTGGTTGACTTTTGGAGTTTGCTTGACTTGTGGAGAAAGAAAGCATGGGTTGTGTACTTGACATGAGGTGATTGATTGATTGATTTATGAGACATGTTATAGAGATTCTCTTAGGATTTGTAACGCGTGGTGTTTTTCCTCAAACTAAATGGGGGCCCACATCTCCTGGCCAAGGTATCAGATTGTTATGTAAGATGTGGTGTTGGAACCCCGGCGACAGTGCGATCGTAATGGTACAAGTCTCGGATTAAGTTAATTCAGATCTACGACTTAAGGTTGTGTGCAACGTCAATTATAGGTCACGGGTTTCAGAAATTCATCGAAAAGGACGTGAGAGTTAACGAAATAGTATGGACTAAGATACGGGCCTTACAGCTCTCCCCACCTAATAAAAATTTTGTCTTCAAAATTTATACTACCATCGCAGCTAAACACAACTCATTTGGAAATAGAAAACATAATATCATATATAATCAATGCACAATACATCATAAATCAAATATCGAAAAGATGGGGATAACGCTCTCAAATCTCCGCATCGCACTCCCAAGATGCCTCATCCACACTATGATGGCCCCATTGCACCTTCATTAAGGGAATGACCTTGGTCCGCATGATCTGCTCCTTTCGATCGAGGATACAAACTGGCTGCTCAACGTGAGAAGCATAATCATGAACCTCCAACGGCTGCCAATTAATAACAGGCACGATGTTTGAGCCACACTTCTTTAATATAGAAACGTGAAAAATGTTGTGCACGCCAGACAATTGAGATGGCAAGGTAAGTTGATAGGCCACGACGCCAACATGCCTGGTGATCTCGAAAGATCCTATGAATCTCGGGGCAAGCTTGCTCTTCAAGGGTGAGACCTTGAGATACACATGGTCCCTAATGACAAACTCTAAGGGACGACGCCGATGATCAGCAAAACTCTTCTACCAGCTCTGAGCTGTGCGCATCCTCTACTTGATGAAGTCGATAGCCTCTGACGTCTGCTGCACAAGCTTGGGACTTAGGAGACGTCGCTCTCCAACCTCGGTCTAACAACTCAGAGATCTACACGGTCTGCCATATAATGCCTCAAAAGGAGCCATGCCAATGGTCACCTAATAGATGTTATTGTACATAAACTTAGCCAATCACAGGTGCTTGTCCCAGCTACCTGAAAAATTAATTACGCAAACCCGAAGCATATCCTCAAGGATTTAGTTAACTCTCTCAGTCTGGCCATCAGTCTGTGGATGATACATGTTGCTGAGCTGCTAATCGGACTGTATCACTGTCTGGAAGCTCCTCCAAAACTGAGACGTGAATCTCGGGTCTCGGTTAGAAACGATCGAGATTGGAATGCCATATAATTTGACAATCTCATCAATGAATAACCTCACAAGCCGGTCCAAAGTCTAGGTTACATGAATTGTAAGAAAATGTGCCGACTTCATCAAATGATTAATAATAACTCAGATGGCATCTTGACCACATTGAGTCCTCGGCAAACCAATGATAAAATCGGTAGATATGTGCTCCCACTTCCACATCGGGACGTTCAACGGCTGCAAAAGACCAGAGGGTCTTTGATGATTGGCCTTGATATGCTAGCACGTGTCACACTCAGCTACAAAACTGGCTATTCGGCGGTTCATCCCCGTCTAAAAATATTGACGCCTCATATCGCGATACATCTTCATCGAGCTAGGGTGGATAGAGAACCGTGATCGGTGTGCCTCGGTCATAAGATCTCTGCGTAACTCAGGAATATTCAGGACACATAATTGACCTTTGAAATGAAGTCCACCATTAGAACCAATCTGCCAGTTTGACTGACTCTCAGATACTGCCTCTGCTCGATAATCCTGCAATGACTCATCTGCCTGTCGAGTCTCGATCACCCTTGTAACAAGAGAGGGTTGAATCTACAGGCTTGATAACTGCACAATAGAAGACTGCAAGCCGATCTTGATGTCAAATGCAGACACATCCTCAAGCATCCACCACTTCTGAATCATCATGTGCACCACCAGGCCTCGTGGCTGAAGGCTGAGGGCATCCGCCACCACGTTCGCCTTACCCGGGTGGTACTGGAGATCAAAATCATAGTCCTTCAGGAGCTCCATCCACCGTCTCTCCTCATGTTCAGCTTAGATTGAGAGAACAAATACTTCAAGCTCTTATGGTCAGAGAAGAGCTTAAACCTCACCCCATAAAGATAGTGCCTCCACACCTTCAGATAACTGCTGCCAGCTCTAAATCGTGCGTAGGGTAGTTCAGCTCATGGACCTTGAGCTAGCGAGACGCATAAGCCACTGGCTTCCCGTGCTACATCGGGACAAAACCTAATCTAACTCGTGAAGCATTGGTAAATACAACAAATCCATCACTCCCAAATGGAAGAGTGAGGACATGAGCTGTCATGAGGCAGTCCTTCAGCTCCATAAATGCCTGCTCATAAGTGTTGCTCCAAACGAACTCGGCACCCTTCTAGGTCAACTTAGTTAATGGGGCTGCAATGCGAGAGAATCCCTCTATAAAACGTCGGTAGTAGCCCGCCAAACTAAGAAAACTGCAGATCTCGGATGCATTCGTGGGCTAGCTTCACTGACGCATGACATCAATCTTTGAGGGCTCTACAGCGATGCCCTGCCTTGTCACCACATGATCGAGGAATTTCACCTCCTCCTGTCAGAACTCGAACTTCTCCAGTTTTGCGTAAAGCTGGTGTGCACGGAGGGTCTATAAGGTAATCTCTAGATGCTGCTCATGCTCCTCATGGGTCCTCGAATATATCTAAATGTTGTCGATGACCACCATAACAAACTGGTCAAGATACAGACGAAATACCTCGTTCATTAACTGCATGAATACTACTGGCACATTGATCAGTTTGAAGGACATGACCTAGAACTCAAAATGACCATATCGCGTCTTGAAGGCTGTCTTTGAGATATCCTTATCTCAGACCCGAACTTGATGATAACCAGACCACAAGTCTATCTTTGAAAAGAACTACGCCTCCTGCAGTCGATCAAACAAATCATCGATCCTCGAAAGTGGGTACTTGTTCTTGATCGTGACCTGGTTAAGCTCGTGGTAATCTACGTAAGGCCTCAATGAGCCATACTTCTTCTTCACGAAGAGTACCGGTGTTCCTTACGGTGAAACTGCTTAGATGAATAAAGCTTAGCTCGTGAAACTCATCCAACTACTTCTGTAGTTCCCGTAACTCCAATGGTACCATACGATACGGGGCCTTCGAAATAGGCACAGTATCGAGCACGAGATCAATTTAGAACTCAGTGTGCTAACGAGGTGGTAACCCCGGAACTCATGGAACACATCGGGAAAACCACAAATGATCGGCTGCTGGTCGATACTCAAAGCAACTGACTCCTCAATGACACATGACAACAAGCAGGAAAGCTGCTCTCCTCTGCACTCGGCAACAAACTAAAACTTTGGCACGCCGGGTATACAGAACGTGATTGTCCTTACAGAGCAATCCAATATGGTATGGTACTCGGTAAGCCAATCTATTCCTAGAATGACATCAAACTTGGACATCGGTAATACGAACAGATCGGTAGGTAAAAAGATGTCCCCATCAGAATGGGGCAAGACGAGTAAAATCAGTCTAATACTGCAGTCTTCTCCAAGGACGTCGATACTGACAAACCCACACAGGTAGACTCCATCAGAAAACTAGTCGATTAGCAAAAATCATTAGCCACAAAGGAATGCAATGCACCAGAATTAAACAATACATGTGCAATGCATGCAGAAATAGGGAGAGTACCCTCAACGACCCCTCCTGATCACTGAGGGTCCTGCTGGGTGGCATAAAATTTACCTTGGGCCTGCTGGGGAGGTGCAGGTCCCCTCTGAGGTCTCTACTGCTGATACTGCCGCTATGGCGGCTTGAGCTACTGCTGCTGGGGAGGTACAGGAGGTTGGTGCTGTGGTCACTGTTATTGGTGTGGTGGCTGTCATGAAGGCTGATGTGGTGTCTTCGGCTGCTGCAGTGGATGGGGACACTCATGCATATGATGTTTTGTCCTATCACACCCAAAGCAAGTACCTATAAACGATCCCAGAAGTGGTGCTGGGGGTACTGCTAGTGCTCGAAATGCTGGGCGGGTCATACATCGCTACTTTGAATGATGCTGCTGGTGCTGGAAACTACCAGAAGGCACCTTCCTCTTCTGATCTCCCCTCTAGTCACGGGCATTTTTTTAGCAGAAAAGAGCCTCTACAGCTATGTAGATGGTTCTACGGGCAAACTAAATGATGAAAAGGAACTCCTATCTTAGATCACAAATAATTCGAAGGTGGTCACATGGATCCTTAACAGTGTTAAGAGCAACATTGCAATTAATCTCACATCATTCGAGATTGCATCTGAAATATGGGCTTACTTGAAAATGTGTTATCAACAATCAAATCATGCCCATCGCTATCAAGTAGAGCATGAGTTGTTAAAATTAGAACAAGGAGCTCTGAGTATACAAGATTTTTATTCTAAAATTACCTCCCTTTGGCATGAGATTCAACTTATGGATCCAGTTATTCCCACTGCGGAGATAAAGATAGTAAAGATACTTCGCAACAAAAATTAATTAATACAATTTCTATATAAACTCCATCTGGAGTTTGAACCAACCCTAGCCGCTCTGATGAACCGGCCTCAATTTCCATCTCTTGAGGTAGCTCTATCTAATTTCATAGAAGAAGAGACACGTTTGAAAACCCTTGCTTCTATAAGAGAGGTTGTTCTTGATGCTGCCTTCATTACTTGTAATTTTTTAAGAAAGTTACAAGAAATGTATGTTTTGATTGTAATGGATTTGGTCATGTATGTCCCAATAAGAAAGAAAATATGAAATCCTTTAGAACAAGTATTCTATTTTTTATACTGCAAACAAGGACATGATATAACCAATTTCCTGACTTGCCCTCCCCTACCTCACTACAAGCAATGTGGATGTGCATTTTTGGCTTCCTCTGCTAAAAATCCTGACTCATCATCTATGGCCCCATTAGTGCAGCCTAATCTACTTTTTCCAGAATAAATTCAGTAAATCCTTTAAGCGATGGGTCCTTCAGGTTCAATAGGTAATATTGATCCTATAAAACTTTGGTATATTGACTCCGGGGCATCTAATCATATGACTGGAGACCTTTCTCATCTAATTGATTGTGTCCCCTATAGAGGAATGAGTTCAATCTACACTGTGGATGGAAACCATTCACCTATCTCTCATATCGGGTCCTTAAAAGTCTTACATTCATCATCTCACGATTTCTTCTTTCGCAAAGTGTTTTATGTTCCTAAATTATTTGTTAAATTGATTTCAGTTGCTCAACTAGTGGAAAATAACTGTTTGGTTTTATTTTCTTAGTCTAGTTGTTTCATTCAGGATCTGAAAATATGGAAGCTTATTGGGATGGGTCATAAGAGAGGAAGATTATTTACTTTGGAATTCGATCCTGGATTTTTCTCATCGCGTTGTTTTTTTCTTCCATCTTCTCATGATATTTATTTTACTAATAAATGTTGGAAACTTTAGCATAGTTGTTTACGGTATCCAAATTCTAAAAACATGCTTTTCTTATTTAGATTTGGTCTTTTGAATGATGAAATTAATATTAGTCCCATTTCCATTTATATGAACTGTGTTAGTTGTAAAGTGTGTAATTCTACTGCATTGCCCTTTTCATTGAGTAACTCTCATACTCAAAATCTGTTTGATCTCATTCATACTGATGTTTGGGGTCCATCTCCCATCATGGCTTCTGGTGGTTCGTTGTATTACATCATTTTTGTGGATGACTTTCAAGGCACACTTGGATTTATTTCATGAAGCACAAGTTTGAAGTATTCTCATATTATAGACAAATTTCCTCATATGTAGAGACTCAATTTGCAAAGAAAATTAAAATTCTATGATCTGACTTTAGGGGAGAAAATATGTCTGTCGAGTTTAAGACTTTTCTAAGTTCAAATGGTATTATA
Organism: Magnolia kwangsiensis; assembly: GCA_037074715.1. NCBI lineage: Eukaryota > Viridiplantae > Streptophyta > Magnoliopsida > Magnoliales > Magnoliaceae > Magnolia > Magnolia kwangsiensis. The sequence continues at coordinate 61,294,909 of CM073579.1, forward strand.
CATCAGCAAACGTGTCCTCACACACCGAAGCAAAATGGAGTAGCAGAACGAAAGAATTGACACATTACTGATGTAGCAACCACTATGATGGAATATGCACATGTTCTAAAATTTCTTTGGGTTGAAGCAAAATCAATAGTTGTGTATATGATCAATTGATTATTTTTCGCTATTTTGGCCAATCGAAAAACTCCGATGTTCTTTCTTCATGATAAAGATCCAGATTTTAGTCTGAGTGTTTGGATGCATTACTTTTGTTCATTTCCAAAACAAGAACGGGATAAACTCAGTCCCAGGGCAGCTAAATGTGTATTTCTTAGAAATGGGGAGCATCAGAAATGTTATCGTTGTAATGATCCATGTGCTCATGGCATTTGTGTGTCTAGACATGTCACATTCTTTAAAGTTTACTATACTATAAAGTTGTCCATGTATTTCCTTCAGTTACCATTGTTCCATCTTTCATTTCTCATATGTCCTCTTTTGAAGAAAATTATTTTATGCTTCGTTCTCCCACTCCTCCTTTGGAGCTCTACTAACATTGTGTAAAGCTTATCTCTCTTGGGTCTTCTCCCTCAGGTGCTCCTACTTCTGATCAGGTGTCCTCTTCTCCTATAGCACAGGTAACTGTCCCACCTTCCACTGAGATCCAATTACGCCATTCTAGTCACCCGTCTATTCGTCGATTAATCTTTTTGCCTCTCATCATGTCTTATTTTTTGGATTAGATTTTTTGGTTGTACCTACTTATTCTCAGGCATATACACAACTGTGTTGGGTAAAGGCAATGGATGATGAGATTCATGCACTTGAGGAGAATGCTACTTAAATGTTGGTTCCGTTACTTGATGGGAAGCAAGTGATAGGCAGCAAATGGGTATATATTGTGAAATTAAAATATGATGGGAGCTTAGATCGATACAAAGCCCGGCTAGTGACCTAGGGCTATAACAAGAGTATGAAATTGATTATGATGAGAGATTCACTCCAATGTGAAAAATGAAAGTTCGTTCTTTGATCGTTATAAGTTCTTCTAAAGGTTGAAAACTCAGTTAACTCGATGTTAAGAATGCTTTCCTCTATGGGAATATCAAAGAAGAGGTTTACTTGAAGCAACCTCCCGGTTATAAGTGTCATGCCCTAAACTCAAAAATCGGGCTCACAAAACTTATGATCGCTGAATTCAGCACCGACAGCCTCTGTAGTACCCCATTCTCGGCTCTCAACACCCATATACCAGATTTTGATCCTGGGATCTTACAAGGAGGATTTTCAGTAAAATTTTTTTATAAAGGGAAGCATAACCATAAGCATAACTAAGTCACAAAACAACATCACCACATATCCACTATAGTTAAAGCGTTTGAGTACAAAACGAAAGGGAAGTACAAATATATATCACAACTCTAGAAATATTTTCGCACACTCCTGCCTCAGCTCGGCTGCATCCTAGCATCACCTAAATACAACGGTCATGCATAAGCTTACATGAAGCTTAAAGGGTGGTGTTAATGTGTGTGCAATACATGTGCCAAGCATAAAATTTCAGAGTAATGTGGAAAATGTTGGCAAGTCCATGAATGAGAAAATGCTGGCAAGTCCATGAATGTTTTTAGCCGTACCAAGGCTATGCGATACAAGTCCTACATGGACAAATGTCAATGTGAGATGCATTCACAAGTCATGTCAGTCCTCATTTGAATCCATATATCAATATGGTTCCTCTCTAAAATATCACTGGGGTCTAGTGCACTCCACATTGACTGCCCCTCTCCCAGTCTTGGAGTCAAGTGAGTGTAAGAGCCCTCACTATCCGCCAGTAGTCTACCAATATCTACCCAACTTGTCGATAGCAGACCCATTCCTTGAGTTGATCAAATTCGACTTATGTAACGCCTTGAAAATCGGGGGTCAAGCAGAAACTTAGCTCCCGAGTTCCAACGCATCACTTATGCAACATAGATAAAGATGATTGAATGTTGTTCATACTAGTGCAGTAAACATGAGTGGGATTAGACCAAAACAACATATCATACTCCAGAGACAGTTAAATTTTGCAAGCGGAAGACTGTGATAAATATATAAAATGTATAATTTATTGCAAGTCTCCAGAGTGTGAACAAGTTACCAGGTTAACTATATACATGTATACTTTAAAAATGAAAAAAAAAAGAATATACATGGGTGTTTAAATAAAATGAAAAATACCAAGTGTATTGGCGTCTAATCAGTAAACTTGTAACCCCGTCGATCAGAACCTGCATATAGGAGAAATTCTCCACAAAATCATCAAGTCTGGCTCTGCTTCACAAGCATTGCCATTATCTGAAACTAAATCAGGGACTGGTTGGTGTTTCAAATACCGTCCCACAACGTGGGAGTGAGTGATCAACTCAGTGGAACTATACAACAAAAGTTAACATGTTATCAATTCAATCAATCAGTACAATCAAACATGTCCTAGATACACTTGTTAATGCAAGAATGGTATGAGGGAATGATGCATGCCCTCATCACAATCTCTCTCTGTGATCTTCATCTTACGGTCGCGTATGTCAGTCACTTCCTTAGTGTTCTACACCAATGCCAACAGCACATGCAGTGTAATGTTATGAGCATGATTATCTAGTTCTTATTAGTCCTTTTCATACAGTAGGATTGGAAAGCTAAGACACCTTCCTTATATTAATTCCCAAACAATGATCCATTCTAGGGTCGTCAGTCCTAGAAAATCTCAGACGATGTTACGGTTCTAGATCGCTGTAAAGGGTTCGTCACCAATCAATACAGGTCTAGTTATATCCTAGATACTACAATAAGGCTCGTCGCCCATATGCAGTGTCAGGATATACTCGAGGTCACTACAGAGGGCTCGTCACCAATCAATGTAGGCCAACAACACGAATATAGTGTCCCATACCACCATAATCGGCTCACGAGAGTAGGGTTCTCATTGGTCACTATGGGAAGGCTCGTCGTCCCAGTGTAGGCCGACAGCTCGACCACGGTATCCCATACCACCATGTCTGGCTCATGAGTCTTAGGGGATCACGGTACCAAGGTTAACGAGAGTTTCACTAGTGAGTTCAGTGCCTTAGATTCAAACAGTAGCGACCAAACATGGTGAACATACATCGGTCAATCAGGTTAGTTGATAAGCTTAACTAGGCCAAGCACACATTGAGTTGATCGACATGGAATGCACAAGCACTCCGTGTGGCCTAACCACTGTCGAACCTCCCAAGTACGTCTCAGATTCGTCGGACTTATCCAGCATGGCGTAACTTACCTCAACCACTAATTCAAGGGCTGTTACCGATTACCTGGACTATGTCATAGCCCAAAACACATTCAAATACAACATGATGTCCTATGAGATGGTCAAAGAAGTAATGGATCAATATTACAAATCATACAATCAAATGAACATGTTCTGAAGTGCATTGTAAACATGAATTCGCACACATTCAATTCATAATCAAGAAAATATCAGAATAAGTTATACATGGAGGAAATCATACACATCATTGATGTAGTTGAGAATCATATCTCAACCCACATACAGGTACATCTTACCAACTACTAACTCATTTAGACACTTTTACAAACACTTAGTCTACACATTACATCATACATATTGCGTATTAATTAGCATACGTATTAGGGAGAATCCTTTCGTCAAAGGGTTGTCGCCCATACAACAATTATATATCCACGACAGTTTGTCATGGCGAGCATGAATACAAGGTCTATACTCATTCAGTCATTTTCACAAACACTTAGGCTACACATACTACATACATATCGTATGTTGGTATATCATGTATTTGGGCTAACCCTTTAGCCCAGGAGTTATTACACATACATCTAGCATACATAGACGACAGTTAATCATGGCAAACTCAAATTCATATTCCATACGTAAACGGGTTATTCTACAAATACATGGAATACAGTATATTCAACATAGTTCACGTATTACTCAAAGGCAAAATGGACATCGCCATTTGCATGTGAAATAACATCCACGTTAGTAATAAATCATTATCTAACATTGAAAGTCTTGAAAACCATAACCTAAATGTATATAGTCCGCACCTTAAACCAGAAAATGCGTAATAGATATGATTCAGATGATAAATCTTTGTCAACGGCGGATAGGCAACCTAAGGCACGAAATAGGTTAGCTACAACTTCACTTCAACTATCCTAAGCTTCAAAACAAGTTAGGGTTTGATTAACTTACCCAAGAATAGAATTAGAATCACTGAATTAATGATTCAAAGATGATGGATTTAATGTGTAGAAGAACTGGGAAGAATCCCAAGAAGGAACAATAGGTTCTCTCTTACTTTCTCTCTCTTGAGTGGCTAGGGTTTAGAATACGTATGGGATTTGAGAATGAGGGTTTAAGGCCTTTATATAGGCCCAAAATCGATGAAAATAACCCTAGGGCCAAGGTATACTTAAGGTATAACCAAATCGGGCTCTTTCTGATCTAATGGAATACTTCTGGAGGTCCTCTTATCAAATGCAGTCGGACTTAAGCTCACTAGTATTGGATCTTAAGCAATTTAAGTTTTCACTTCGATCGGGTTCCTAGATCGTCCATGGTGGACCAGTTTTAGTTCAACGGTCATCGAAACTCGATCAGTGCCACAAGTACTTTAATATGTGTGGGCCATCTTCCCTGATCCGAGGGTGAATTTGGGTCAGAGACCAACAGTTAGAATGCTTATAATCGGTGCGCAAGCGACATGACTCAGATTACTTAAATTCATATTTAATTTTATAAAAAACTTCACTTTCTCACACTCTTCACTCCAGACTCAAGATAATAGCCTCAGGACATCGTCTAGACTTGATTTTTGAGGTGATAGTTAAGTCTAACTAGGCGGTCATCATTGTCTAAGTTCATCGCTATCAGACTTTCGACATGCAGTCTAGGTCTGATACGAAGTTTCAAAGTACTCCCGTGAGCAACTGGGTTTAGAGTTGGATCCTAGATTTCAGGTTAATGTAGCGTTAACAATTCTATAGGTTTTGGGTCTTACAGATCGTATTAAAAGTGGTTGATGCTAATTCATAGGTAATCTAGTTTGGTGCTAGTTAATTCACATTAAATTTTTAAAGAATTTAGTTCAAAATGATTTTCTTTAACTTTGGAATTGGATTTTGAGAAGTTACCAAGGTGTTATGGTTGACCCATTGCCTAAGGACGTCTAACTCCAGGTTGGAAAAAATCTGGAGTGTTACAACCTAGCTGTGCCCCCTTCACCCTAGTGGGTAAGGTCACACCCCCTTCCAACTGACCACGACATAGTGGGAGGCACAACCTACTTGTATTTGGCACTTGGGGGCTAATGTATCCACTCGGTCTCGACGTTAGAGCAACCTCTGGTACTATAAGGGTTTAGGGACTGTCACCTAAGGACATCTATAACGCCTTAGTGCTAGAATTAAATATTTTCAATATCTAATCTTGTCATCCACGATATGCTTGTGGAGGCCACAACCCTGATGTCGAAGTGATCATGTCACATAAATGCAAGATACATGAGTCATACTATCTAGTTATGCATCAATCCTGAGCGTGGTACGCGCTCATGTGGGGCAACTCCATCTCTTAGGGAGTCCCAAAAATAACTGGCCCGATGGCATATGTTCTGATCAATCACTCCTCATAACAAGCATGAAAATGATGCATATGGACATGTATCATGATGCTCTACTAGGTATATCCCATGATGATGTACTCTCCTACAATCAATAGATGGCCTAAATGGCATACTTATATGAAGGATGGGCCTCATGGGTAAGTCTAATGTATATAACGAAAATGCCTAGCTATATGTCCTAGAGAGCGGGGGGGGGGGGGGGGGGGGGGGGGGGGGGTGGGGGGGGGGGTGAATAGGACAATGGCAAATATAACTTGTAACAATAAAAATTAAACAAATACGATAGCCAATAATTAAAGTAAACCAATCCCAATGTAGGAATGTAAAGAATGTAAAGCAACCTCAAAATTCAAATCTTGAGAGGTTAATACAAATGTTATTCTAAGGACAACCTTACACAAAAAATCAGAGTTTATGGTAGGAAAACCTTATTTCTAGAAAGGTCTTTGTATCAAATCTCAAATCGAAAAGGAAAAGAAAATTAAATGGAAACTGCATTGAAGAATAAACTGCAATCAATTATATACTGTTCTAAGGACAACCATGCACCATAGAAATGGTAGGGCAACCTTACTAGAACAAATAAGAATGCTGATAAAGGAATCGTAAGAAATAATTGCTAAATTATTACAACATTCCCACAATGCTTGAAATAAATGATTACAACATTCACATCCACATATACATCTCACAAATGAATAATAAAAGATATGAAATATAAACCATTTAACCACAGGACACAAGGGATTATAGTAGTTCGCCTGTGTGTTCACCAACTGTTTAATAACAACTACACAGAATGCTACTCCACTCCTAATATCCTCACACAGGGGATATTAGCATTCACTATCAAGTTAGGTTTTTACAGGTTCACCCAAAACCTTACAATTGTGTCTTTTTATGTGGGCTTACACAATTAAAAAAACTCCACTTCTGAGTTTTCCTGGCTCTCCTCAGATAGCTAATATAATGAGATTTTTCTGATAAATCCTAAACAAAACTAAAAATAAAAAGGAATTTACAATTAAATGTAAAATACCTGAATATCTCCTTCATTATAGTAGCCCAGAAGAACCAAGTCAGAGTAGATGATTAAATGTCCAAGTTCAATGTCCAAACTCACATTACAATGGTTCTAGTTCTAATTGGTTTTAAATTAAATCAAAATGGGCTAGCTTTAATTGATTTTGATTCCAAAGAAAGGGAAACAACAATTCCTCTTTTCAAATTAGATTAAAATACAAGAAATAAAATCAATTAAAAAGATAATGAAAGAGAATATTAAATACGCACACTTAGCTTAGAACGGAGTACAGTCTTATCTCTCAGAAGGCTGAATTAATTAGCTTGAATTTTCTATTTTATTTTGAGATTCATGATCCATTTATAGCTGAGCGAAACACGTCTTCGACTGGTCCTAAGACCTCTACGACTAGTCTTAAAACTAACAGAAATTTGAAATTTCGAGCGGGATAAGATAAGACGGTTTCACGACTGGTCGTGGGTACTCTACGACTGGTTGTAGGTCATCTTCCACCGGTCGTAGGTTCCACATGACTGGTCGTATACCAATGAATTTCATTGCTGGAGTTTGAGTCGAAGGTCTATGACTGGTCGAAGAACCAGTCGACACTATTCCTACGGCTGGTCGAACAGTCACGAGGATGGTCGTAGAGTAACTAAAAAATTCTGAAAATCCTCAACAACTTAGGACTAGTCGTGGAATTTCTTGAACTGGTCGAACCAGTGCTAAGACTATTTGAATAAAGTCCAGGACTATTCTTAGAACAGACCAAATTTATATATAAAACATATATGGATTATGTATATAAAATGACCTACATTAAAGGTCAACCTAAGGTCAGTCTTACCTTAATAGTGAAGCAAGGACATTGAAACTTGAAGAAATGTGACCTTTGAGTATAACAAAGCCTGAGATCTTTGAACTTGAATTTGAACACTTTTGAGATCTTAAATGCTTCTTGGACTTGAATACTTCTGAGATCTTGAAAGCTTCTTAAACTTGAACATTTCTGAGATCTTGAAAGCTTCTTTTGTTCATCACATATACAAGCTTCAAAGTAGTGTCTTTATCACCATAAATTTGACAATAACAAGGGGCTATAAACTACAGCAATTACAATCTCCCCCTTTGTCAAATTCGTGACAAAACACATATCTAAGATATGATACATGACACTGAATATCTGATTAAAGAATCATGCACCAGTTGATATCAACTAGCACACATTCATCTACCTGCAAACCAATATTTAACCAACATACAATCCATACTCATACACTCATGTTCATATAGACTCATGCTCATACAGTCTATCTCTGCACATACTCCCCTTGAGTAACATATATCTCAAAAATATGACAAATATGGCACAAGCATAATGCAATGTTACACTAGCATAATGCAATGCTACTCCCTCCTTATAGCACCAATATATGGATAACCATCGTCCCCCTTTTTGTCACAATATGACAAAGGAAGCGTGAACACAGATTAGTAAGGAGTAATAATCAAGGAGATAAAGAAGAGGATATTAGACAAGAGATTGAGAACATAGCATAAGCAATATATATAAAGTGAGAACTGAGCTAAATTAACAATAGCTAAAGTAGAAAATCCAGTCAAGTGAACATAATAGAAATATAGTTATTACAGACCAACAAATAGAAAATGAACTAATCTGAACCAGATGAAGGAGTAGGAATGGAAGGATCAAGTTTATGCATGCCCTTATTCAAACGCCTAAGATACTTGCGCATATACTTGAATTTTAAATCATGGGCAACAGACATGTTTTCCATCCTAACATTTATATTCTCAACTTTCTCTTCCAATGCACTCAGTCAAGTATCAAAGACAGAAGACTCATTATCTGGATCATTTGCAGAGTCAGATTTAATTTCTTCAAAAATATCATCCATATTAATATCATCAAGAGGAAGATCACCAGCTTCTTCCTCATGTTTAGCTTTAGTCGCACCACCATCTCTTTGGTCAGGAAGAAATTTCAGCTTCATCTTATTGATATTAGAATTGTTAAATATCAGATGATGGATAGGGGCTTCACCAACCGGCATATCGACTAATATATGCGAAGCCAATACAGTCATCAAATAACCAAAAGGGATATCACTATGACTAGGATGGAGTCTAAATTGAATGATAGAGTAACAAATCAAGGATGGTAAAAAAATATTAGCACCTCTGGAAATATTATAAAGAACACGAACTAAGAACGCCGTTAACTCAATTTTATTACCCGATCAAGGATACAAATTCGACACAAATATCCTATGAAGAACTCTGTATTTGGGTAATAAAAATCTTGAGGAGAGCGCATTTCCTTTATGTGTCCATTAAACATCCAGATTGCATAAATCCTTAGCATGCGTTTTTCAGTCTGTGAGGGTTTTTCAGATAATGTATGAATGGGAACTCCCTCATCATTCACAGGAATTTCTATAAGAGCTGAAATCAAGTGACGATCAACATCAAATGGTCCTTCTCTTGTGGCAATTCTAAACGTTAGATTTTCTAGTGAGAAATCACATATACAAGCAAACATGGATTGGGAAATGGACCAGTATGCAGGCCCACCCCAATGCAATAAGTTATCCCAACCTACAGCTTGGAGCATAGGAAGGATATCAAAAGGAGTAGTATGATTAACATCAACAGGATGTTCAAAAATAACATTATGCAATCAGATGTCTCGAACAAAGGATGGATCATCCTCAGGAGCCTTAAGATGACGCTTAGAGATAGTGACCGATCTGGAAGAAGAAGGACCACGAGAAGTTATTTTTCTTCCCCTAAAAGCCATTTGCAACAAGGATTTTAAAGAAATAGAGATTTGAGAAGTGGGTTTTCTCAAATCAGATTTTTCAAAAGAAATACCCCAAATCACAATGAAAATTGAAATATGTAGCTTCAAGAGAGAAATGGAAGTAATCTAAACATAAAACTACAAGAAAAATGTAAATGGAGCACTAACCATGAAGATTTTGGAAGTTGGCTTCGACTAGTCGAGGTTCGGCCCCTTGGAGCATGAAATAGAAATGAGGAAGATGATGATTTTTTCCCAAATTAAAGATATCCACGTGATTCATGACTGGTCGTTGATGTACATGACCGATCGTACCACGACTGGTCGTGTATATTCACGATTGGTCGAGTACTAGCCAAAAATGCAGTATACCATTAAGTTTTACACAATTTTTCAGTATGAATTGTAAAAATTAAAGTCTAAACTAGGAAGAATATACAATATAATACAAAAGGCATAAATTATCATCTTAAAATGCACATGCCAAGATCAAATTTCATTTGGTTAAACTACTTTTATCGAGAGGTTTAGTGAAAATATCAGCACGTTGATTCTCGGTAGGTATATATTCTAAAGATATAACCTTTTCTTCTACTAATCCATGGATATAATGAAATCTAATGTCAATGTGCTTAGTACGAGAATGCTGAATAGGATTTTTTAAAATATTTATGGCACTGGAATTATCACAATATAATAACATAGAATCCTGTTTAATTCCATAATCACTTAACATTCGATTCATCCAAACAAGCTGCGTACATGCATTACCAGCTGCGATGTATTCAGCTTTAGCTGTTGAAAGTGATCTAGAACTTTGTTTCTTGCTAAACCAAGAAACTAAACAGTTTTCGATATAAAAGTAACCACCACTGGTTGATTTTATCTTATCTAGATTACCGGCCCAATTAGCATCCGAGTACCCAGCTAGTTGAACACTAGTCTCATGTGGATACCAGAGACTGAGATTCATAGTACTTACAACATATCGAATAATCCACTTAACAGTGATCAAATGTGATTCTTTAGGATCAGATTGATATCTGGCGCAAATACCAACACTTAGTGCGATATCAAGTCTACGAGCAGTTAAATATAATAGGCTACCAATCATACTCTGATATAATTTCAGATTAACATTTTTACTTTTAGAATCTTTTGAGAGTTTCAATGTAGTACTCATAGGAGTATTAAAGTTCTTACCATTCTCAAATCTAAATCTTTTAATTAAATTCAAGGCATATTTATATTGAGAAATGAATATTCCATCAGGTTGTTGTTTAATTGTAACCTTAAGAAATAATTCATTTCCCCAACCATGCTCATCTCAAACTGTGACTTCATCATATCTGCAAACTCAGTAGTCATGTCAGTACAATTAGATCCATAAATGATATCATCAACATAAATATGTACCATTAAAATATGATCATTATGTTTTTTAACAAATAAAGTTTTTTCAACAGATCCCATTTGAAAATTATGGCTTAACAGAAACTTTGTTAGTTTCTTATACCATGCCCTGTGAGCTTGTTTTAATCCGTAAAGTGCCTTTTTAAGGCGATACACATGATCAACATTTTTAAAATCTTCAAAACCCATTGGTTGTTCAACATAGACTTCCTCATGTAAATCACCATTTAAGAAAGTACTTTTCACTTAAACACATCAGTCTGATTAGATGAAGTATCAGGTTTATCAACTACAAGAACTTCATCATTATTTGAGCTTGAGGCTGGTGTGTTTAAGTGATCATCAATGACCACATTGATAGACTCTTGAATCACACAGGTCCTTTTGTTCAGATCCCTATAAGCACGACTATTTAAAGAATACCCTAGAAAGATCCCTTCGTCACTTTTCGTATCAAATTTTTTCAGATTTTCGCGATCTCATAAAATATATCACTTGCTGCCAAAAACTCAAAAGTATTTGACAATAGGCTTTTTTTCGAACCACATTTTATAAGCCATTTTATTATTGCCTTTAGTAGTGTAAACTCGGTTAATAATATACCAAGTTGTATTGACTGCTTCAGCCCAAAGATTCTTATAGAGCTTCATGCTATTTAACATGACATTGGCCATTTCTTATAGCACTCTATTTTTTCTTTCCATTATCCCATTTTGTTATGGAGTTTTGGGTACTAAAAATTCTTGTAATATTCCTTGGTCACTACAAAACTTTTCAAAACTGCTATTCTCAAATTTAGATCCATGATCACTACGAATCTTACTGATTTGAGAACCTTTTTCAATTTGAATCCTTTTAAGAACTTTTCTTACTTCTTCAAGGGTTTTTGACTTGTCCCTTAAGAAGACTACCCATGTATATCTAGTAAATTTATCTATTATTACCAAGATATACCTTTTGCCACCTCGACTCTCCATTCTGGTAGGTCCTATTAGATCCATGTGGAGAAGTTTGAGTGGTCTTGATGTGGTATTGGAATTCACCTTTTTGTGTGAGTTCCTTGTTTGTTTGCTAAACTGGCATTCACCACATATCTTATCTCACTTTTAAAGTTTGGGTAGACCTCTTATAAGTTCCTTTTTACTCAATCTAAATAAGTTTTGGTAGTGTACATGTCCAAGACATTTGTGCCATAATTCAGTCTCATCTGTATGGACTATGTAACATGTTTGATTAGATGAGCTGGATTCACTAACAATATAGCAGTTTTCAGACGTTCTATGTCCAGTTAATATTACTGAGCCCTTGTTGTTTAGAATCTCACAACTTTGATTAGAAAACTGAACCCTATGGTTATTATCGCATATTTGAGATATGCTTAGCAAATTATGTTTTAGTCCTTTAACATATAAGACATTTTTAAATAAAGGAAGGTTATAGAGTTGAACCGTACCTTGGCCTATAATTTTGCAGTTACTACCATCACCAAATGTGACTGAACCATTAGTCATATCTTTTAGATCGGTGAATAGAGCCTTGTAACTTGTCATATGCCTGGAGCATCCACTATCTAAGTACCACTTTGAATGGCTTATAGCTTTGAAATCAGTGTAGGCAACCAAGCAAGTGACCTTTGGAATCCATTTCATAACCTTTTTGGGTTTGGGTGGATAGTTGGTCTTCTTCCGATTGTAAGAATTATAAGTATGACTTATTGAGTTAGACTTTAGAAGCTCATTAAGTAAATCAACTATCTTTTCAGCCAAAGGATTTTGGTTATACTTCCTATAGTTAAAATAATTTCCTTTAGGTTTTTGAATAGACTTAGGGTCTTTAGAAACACTTGTCCTTTCCCTTTTGAGTTTAAGGTCTCTCCTTTTACAAACTTAGGAGGTGCATTCTTCAGTTTAGGAGAAACATTCTTATCATAACCTAGATCGGATCAATCACCAAATTTTCTCGATCCTGATAAGAGTTTTTCTAATTTAGAATTACCTTGTACATATTTTCAAGTTTCCTTTAAACTCAAGAGAGAAGAGACTTCATGTTTTAATTGGTCATATTTAGATTTAAGAGTTTCTACTTGGGTAGTTTTAAAATCCAAATTACATTTTATCTTTTCAAAACAGTCTAAAATATCGGACTTTTCTAAAATAAGAGATTCATAAATTTCTTTGAGTTTAGAAAATTTCTCTTTTTGAAGTTCAATTTTACCGCAATTTTACAACTCTCCTTGTATAGGGCATTATAGGCATCTTGAAGATCATCTTCATTTTCACATTCACTATTCAGATTTTCTTCACTTGTTAAATTATTATCTAAAAATGTGAATTTGGCTAGAGTCATAAGGGCTTTCACTTCATTGCCTGACTCAGTTTCAGAACCTTCAGATTCAAAAGAAGCTTCAGAATCAGAGGATTCATCCCAAGTAGCCAACATACCCTTCTTCTTGGGTTTGTCCTTTTTAGGACACTTGTTAGCCAAATGCCCATATTCTTGGTAGTTGTAACATTGACTATCTTTCAAAGATTTCCTAGTTTATCATTTCCTTTTTAAAAATCAACTCTCTTTTTACTTTTGAAGATTTTATAAAACTTTTTTACCAAAAGAGCCATATCATCTTCAGAGTTATCTACATCAGAATTTTCTTCAAAATTATTTTTAGAAGTTTTAAGAGTAATTGATTTTTCTTTTGGAGCTTTAAAAGTTAACTCGTAGGTTTGTAAAGAACCATCTAACTCCTCAACCCTCATATTATCCGTATCATAAAGTTCCTGGATCACGGTTACTTTAGAGTTGAACTGTTCAGGAAGCGAGCATAGTATTTTTGCACACACTTTACTTTCTGGGATTTTATCACTAAGACCCCACATAGAGTTTACAATGTCATTTAATCGTGTATAAAAGTCCATAAATGTTTCATTTTCCTCCATATGAATTTCTTCAAATTTGGTTGTAAGGAGTTGGACTTTTGATTTCTTGACAATTGAGGTACCCTAGTGTGTCATTTCTAATGTATCCCAATCTTGCTTTGTAGAATCACAGGATATAATTCTTTTGAATTCATCTGGTGATAGTGCGCAAATGATTGCATTTAGTGCTTTAGCGTTTACACTACTCTCACTTTTCTGAAGTATGGTCCACGAGAAATACGGTGTTATTCTCATAAATTTTGAACCATCAACTCCAGTTACTTTAGTGGTAGGAGGGTTCCAACCATTCACAGTGGCCAGCCACACACTTTCATTCATGGATTTTAAAAATATTCTCATCCTGGCTTTCCAATAAGCATAGTTGGAGCCATCAAAGGGTGTGGCCTAGTGATTGATAGGCTATCAAAATTTAACATCTTAAATAGCTTAAATCATTAGCTCAAGAAATAAATCTAAAAATTAAAAATTAACAAGTGCTATTAGGCTCTGATACCACTTGAAAAGGCCTAGCTATATAGGAATGTTCAACTTGTAAAACTTGTGACAGTGGAAATTAAACAAATACGATAGCCAACAATTAAAGTAAACCAATCCCAATGTAGGAATGTAAAGAATGTAACGCAACCTCAAAATTTAGATCTTGAGAGGTTGATACAAATGTTATTCTAAGGACAACCTTACACCAAAAACAAGAGTTTATGGTAGGACAACCTTATTTCTAGAAAGGTCTTTGTATCAAATCTCAAATAGAAGAGGAAAAGAAAATTAAATGCAAACTGCACTGAAGAATAAACTGTAATCAATTATATACTATTCTAAGGACAACCATGCACCATAGAAATGGTAGGGCAACCTTACTAGAACAAATAAGAATGCTGATAAAGGAATCGTAAGAAATAATTGCTAAATTATTACAACATTCCCACAACACTTGAAATAATTGATTACGGCATTCACATCCACATATACATCCCACAAATGAATAATAAAAGATATGAAATATAAACCATTCAACCATGAGACACAAGGGATTATAGTGGTTCGCCTGTGTGTTCACCAACTGTTTAATAACAGCCACACAGAATGCTACTCCACTCTTAATATCCTCACATAGGGATATTAGCGTTCACTATTAAGTCAGGTTTTTACAGGTTCACCCAAAACCTTACAATTGTGTCTTTCTATGTGGGCTTACACAATTAAAAAAACCCCACTTCTGAGTTTTCCTGGCTCTCCTCAGATAATCAATACAATGTGATTTTTCTAATAAATCACAAAAAAAAAAAAGGAATTTACAATTAAATATAAAATACTTGAATATCTCCTTCGTTGTAGCAGCCCAGAAGAACCGAGTCAGAGTAGATGATTGAATGTCCAAGTTCAATGTCCAAACTCACATTACAATGGTTCTAGTTTTAATTGATTTTAAATTAAATCAAAATGGGCTAGCTTTAATTGATTTTGATTCCAAAGAAAGGGAAATAGCAATTCCTATTTTCAGATTAGATTGGAATACAAGAAACAAAATCAATTAAAAAAGCTAATGAAAGAGAATATTAAATATGCACACTTTGCTTAGAACGGAGTACAGTCTTATCTCTTAGAAGGCCAAATTAATTAGCTTAAATTTTCTGTTTTAACTTGAAATTCGTGCTCTATTTATAGCTGAGAGAAACACGTCTTCGACTGGTCCTAAGACCTCTACGATTGGTCTTAAAACTAACAGAAATTTGAAATTTCGAGCGGGATAAGATAAGACGGTTTCACGACTGGTCGTGGGTACCTTATCACTGGTTGTAGGTCATCTTCCACAGGTCGTAGGTTCCACATGATTGGTCGTAGGCCAATGAATTTCATTGCTGGAGTTTGAGTCGAAGGTCTATGACTGGTCGAAGAACCAGTCGACACTATTCCTACGGTTGGTCGAACAGTCACGAGGAATGGTCGTAGAGTAATCAAAAAATTCTGAAAATCCTCAACAACTTAAGACTGGTCGTGGAATTTCTTGGACTGGTTGAACCAGTGCTAGGACTAGTTGAATAAAGTCCATGACTATTCTTAGAACAGACCAACTTTATATATAAAACATATATGGATTATGTATCCAAAATGGCCTACATTAAAGGTCAACCTAAGGTCAGTCTTACCTTAATAGTGAAGCAAGGACATTGAAACTTGAAGAAATATGACCTTTGAGTATAACAAAGCCTGAGATCTTTGAACTTGAACTTGAACACTTCTGAGATCTTGAAAGCTTCTTGAACTTGAATACTTCTTAGATCTTGAAAGCTCCTTTTGTTCATCACATATACAAGCTTCAAAGTAGTGTCTTTGTCATCACAAATTTGACCATAATAAGGGGCTATAAACTATAGCACTTATGTATAATAAGGGGAGTCAAGAGGATGGGCTTAAGTAAAAAGAGTGGGTTTCGCCACCCTCTCCATCACATAGTAAACTGGGCTTCTTATGGGGCCCAATAAGCATAAGATGAGCTTTATGGTTAGGATAAATCTACAAGACACAGTGGAAGCACCATCAATAATGAGGGCCCAACGTTTATGGTTAGCCCACTAAGAGAAGATGAGAATGGGCCTAACAATGGGCCCTAGGGAGGTTTACAATGTGGACATTTAACCACCATTGCCTCATAGAGTGCGGCTTGCTATAGAAACTATCTCACAATGGGGCCCATTGCCCTTAAACTAGCTAGAAAATGAATGGGTAGCATACATGTTATCTCATTCATCATGGTGGGCCTCTTGGGGTAGCCCATAGCCTAGAAAATGGTCGGGTAAGGTGTACATCACATATATCATTGTGGACTTTAAGGGTCAACTCATAATTCAACAAATTGGATGGGCAGCCTATACATAATATCCATACAACAATGTGGGCTTAATAGTTAGACGTCCAGCCCATCTGGGCTTGCTAGATGTCTAAAAATCTGGACAATCTAATATTCAAATGGAAGGTGGGCCTTACAAGGTTCTGATGGGGCCTATAATCTCAGAAAAATGGATGTATAGTGTGTATACATTATTCTTTTAACCTGGTGGGCCTCACAACTCCAAAATGGTCCAATTCATGCAGTAAATGGGGTCCTTGCTGAACGTCTAGCCTTCCCATCTTTTTGGACCAGTTGGATGTCCAAAAAATGTACTATCTGGATAAAATACTCTCCTCATGGTGGCCCATACACATCACAGTAGGCCCTACCAGATGAACAAAATGAATACAACACATACATTAGGGTGGGCCTGTTGCTGGACGGCTAGTCCAGCAGTGTCCTAGCCCTGCTGGATGTTCCAAAGGGGCTGGACGGCCTAGACATAAACATACACAAGGTGGGCTTCACTTGTAGACATCCCACTAGAGGGTGGCCCCCATCCAGGTGGGCTACAAAAATAGAGAACGACATAGATATATCATAAACATCATGGTGGGCCAGCTGGTCTAATGGTCAGCCTTGCTGGATGCTGGCCTAGTTGAGGCGTTGGATCTACCTCTGGGTTGGGCCCAGGACCTGCTGAACATGGAGAAATGGATGGATGGTGTGCATCTCTCCTGTGCACAACAAGGTGGGGTCCATGTGAGTGGGCCACCCTACCCTAACAAGCTAGCCAATATTTATATTTTCCCTTCATCTAGGCTGCTGGATAGTACCATGGATTGGACCGTTCAGGCTTGTTGGGCCCACACTAGAGGGTTCTCCATGGCTGGATAGTGTAGATACAAGACACGCGTCAAGGTGGGGGCCACAAGAGGGGCCTACAAGCTGGAAATCCCAGCAGATATTTGGGCTTTTCCTACATCTAGATGGTCAGCAAAGTGGGCTTGGAATTTGGGTAGCAGCATGGTGCTGCACGTTATAGCCCACAAAACTGCTGGACGGTGTGGATATACATCACATACATCAAGTAGGGTCCACTAGGGTGGGGCGCATAATGTCTAGATCGAGTTGATAGTTGTGATTTTTCCTTCATCCAGCCCTGCATTACCGACCGATCATGCAGGCTTGGAAACGGGCAGCAATGGTGGGCTTGATTGCTAGACGGTGTGGATATACATCACATACATCAAGTAGGGTCCACTAGGGTGGGGCGCATAATGTCTAGATCGAGCTGATAGTTATGATTTTTCCTTCATCCAGCCCTGCATTATCGACCGATCATGCAGGCTTGGAAACGGGCAGCAATGGTGGGCTTGATTGCTAGACGGTGTGGATATACATCACATACATCAAGTAGGGTCCACTAGGGTGGGGCGCATAATGTCTAGATCGAGCTGATAGTTGTGATTTTTCCTTCATCCAGCCCTGCATTACCGACCGATCATGCAGGCTTGGAAACAGGCAGCAATGGTGGGCTTGATTGCTAGACGGTGTGGATATACATCACATACATCAAGTAGGGTCCACTAGGGTGGGGCGCATAATGTCTAGATCGAGCTGATAGTTGTGATTTTTCCTTCATCCAGCCCTGCATTATCGACCGATCATGCAGGCTTGGAAACGGGCAGCAATGGTGGGCTTGATTGCTAGACGGTGTGGATATACATCACATACATCAAGTAGGGTCCACTAGGGTGGGGCGCATAATGTCTAGATCGAGCTGATAGTTGTGATTTTTCCTTCATCCAGTCCTGCATTACCGACCGATCATGCAGGCTTGGAAACGGGCAATAATGGTGGGCTTGATTGCTAGACAGTGGGCATCCCATTATGCGGACGGTCTGGACCTTGCATGCATCATCAGATGGGCCACAATATCACTGAAAAAGAGGAGAGAGAGAGAGAGAGAGAGAGAGAGAGAGAGAGAGAGAGAGAGAGAGAGAGAGAGAGAGAGAGAGAGACGGTTGTGGGAGGGGCTCCACTACTATAAGCCCCTCTAGGCGCCATGTATACATCAAGATGGGTCCCATCCATGTGTGGTCCCTTAAATCAAAAATCAAGTTTGGGATGCCATCCCCACCACAAGATCATGGATCTAGATGACCCCTTTACATGCTAGATATAAAAAAACATCATGATGGGGTCCATGGAGAATGATCCCATCATGGTACAAGCATGCAAGCATGGTTGCCCATTTTTCATGCCCCGAACCTGAAAATCGGATTCACATGAATCCCGATCGCCGAAATCCGGTGCCGACAACCTCCGTAGTGCCCCATTCTCAACTCCTGATAATCATATGCTAGATTCTGATCCTGGGATCCTACAAGGAGGATTGTCAGAATGATTTTTTTTTTTGTAATGGAGCATAACCACAAGTATAAGTAAGTCATAAAACAACATCACCACATATCCACTATATCAAAAACTTTAAGTACAATACGGAATGGGAAAT
This sequence comes from Magnolia kwangsiensis, assembly GCA_037074715.1. Lineage (NCBI taxonomy): Eukaryota > Viridiplantae > Streptophyta > Magnoliopsida > Magnoliales > Magnoliaceae > Magnolia > Magnolia kwangsiensis. Next base: position 61,314,129 of record CM073579.1, read on the forward strand.
ACAAAGTGATAAAAAAGCTCCAAAAGGTCCTGATGTGCACTCCTGCCTCAGCACTGTAGCTATCCAACGCTACATACATGCAACTGTCGTGCATAAGCTTACAAAAGCTTAGAGGGTGGTGTAAGTGGGTGCGTAAGACAAGCGCCAAGTATATAATATCAGAGTAATGCGGAAACATGCTGTAAGTCCATGAATAAAATCAACCATACCAAGGCTATGTAAAGCAAGGTATGAATGCTATCGGCCATACCAAGGTTATGCGATGCGAGACATGAATGCCATCGGCCACACCGATGCAATGCAAGGCCTATATAGCCGAATGTCATATGCAAAATACAATCCAAGCAAGTCAGTACTCATCAAGTACACATATCAGTACAGTTTCTCTCTCGATATCACCGGGGTCTAATACACTTCGCGGAGACTGCCACCTCCCTAGCTGCACAGTCAAGAAAGCGGAATAGACCTTACTATCCACCTGACCAGTAGTCTGCCAATACCTACCCAGCTCGTCGATATCAGACTCATTTGCGAGCTGGTCAAACTCAGCCTAACTTATAGCCCCCTCACTCAGGTGGATAACGCCACACCCCCTTCCAACCAACCATGACACAGTGGGAGACGCGGCCTATTAGTATTCGACACTCGTGTATCCACTCGTTCTAGATGTTGGAGCATCTCCTAGTACCAAAAAGGTTCTGGGACTTTCACCCAAGGACATCCTAAGTGCCCACAGTGCTAGAACTAAGTATTTTCGATATCCGATACGGCCATCCACGATGTACCTGTGGAGCCATGACCCTGATGTCGCTAGGGCGTGCAGTGATCAGGTCACACATATGCGAGACGTATGAATCACACCATCAAATCATGCAGCAATCCAGCGCATACTATGCGATCATGTGGGGCACTCTGTCTCATAACGAGTCTCGAAAATGGTCTGTCCAATGGCGTATGCTATGATTAGTCACCACTCATATCAAGCATACATATGATGCGTATGGGCATGAGTCATGGGATTATACTAAGCATGTTATAAAGCGATGAATATTAACGAGTATAGGCCTATCAATGGGCCCTAAGGAGAGTTACAATGCAGACGTTTAACCAATATTGTACTTACAATGTGGACGTCAAACCTGAAAGGGCCTAGCTATATGCCCTAGAGGGGGGGTGAATAGGGCAATGCCAAATAAAAATAATGACAGTGGAATAATAAAAGATTTAAAGCACAATGTTGAATATAAAACAATCACAATAGCCTAAAATAAAGAGATTGATACTTTATCAATTCTAAGGACAACCTTACACCAAAAAATAGAGGTTTAAGGTAGGACAACCTTATTTCTAGAATGTCCTTGTATCACAAACCAAAGTGGAATAATAAGAAATGAAATCAAAATAACTTGCGAAAAATAAATCCTAAGTTATTACAACATACATCCACACTTGCTTGAAGTGATTACAACATTCATCCACAAACACTCTCCACAAAACAGAATGAATAAAAGAATGAAAGAATAAAGCACATCCACAACACAACGATATATAGTGGTTCGCCTATGTGTACACCAACTGTTATGCAACAACCACACAGATTGCTACTCCACTCCTAATATCCTCATACAGGGGATATTAGCATGCACTATCAAAATAGGTTTCACAGGTTCACCTAAAACCTTCACAATTGTGTCTTTAATCTCGGGCTTACACAATCCAAAAACCCCATAATCTGAGTTTTCTTGCTCTCCTCAAATAACCAATACAATGAGATTTTTCTAGCGAATCTCAAACAAAAACAAGAGAAAGTAAATTACAAAACATGTAAAATACCTGAATCACCTTTTGATGAAGCCCGGTAGAACCAATCGGAGCAGAAGATCGACGTTCAAATTCCAATACTCACTTTAAGAATGGTTCTAAGTCTAATTGATTTTAGATCAAACGGGCTAGATCTATTTGATTTTGAATCCAGAAGAAGGAATAACAGAAATTCCCCTTTTCTAATAAGATTGGAATGTAGATCAAAATCAAATAAGAATAAGCTAGTAAAATGAATATTAAATAAGAACAAAGCATCTTAAAATAAATACAAACTTATCTCAGAGAATAGCCTAAAGAATGCTTGAATAGAATTGATTTGAAGTACTAAAACTCTGAAGTTCGTGCTCAATTTATAGACTGAAAAATCCCGTCTACGACTGGTCTTAGGATCCTAGGACTGGTCGTAGCTCCAAAGATTTTTGAAAGATTTCCGTGGGATCTGATTTTCAGTTCCACGACCGGTCAAGGGTGGTCTACGACTAGTCGTGGGCCACCTACGACTGGTCGTGAGACACCTACGACCGGTCGTAGGACCCCAAAAATGGTTGCTGGAGTTTGAGTCGTAGGTCTACGACCGGTCGAAGGATGAGTCGTAGAACTCACAGGACTGGTCGTAGGATGTCCAGGACTGGTTGTAGGACAGTTAGAAAGATCCAAAAATCTTCAACTACCTAGGACTGGTCCTGAAAAACCTAAGACTGGTCATAGCAAAGCTAGGACTGGTCTTGAAGTCCCTAGGACTGGTCTTAAAATACTCCAAACAAACATATAAAGATATATGAGTTATGTATCCGGAATGACCTACAATAAAGCCCATCCTAAGGTCAATCTAAGGTCAAACAAACCTTAAAAGTGAGATGGACATTGAAAGTCTGTACACTCAGATGACCCTTAAGAGAAGCTTGTGAATATTCAAAACTTGTAGTAGGCCTTCATAAGCTTGATCTTGACTTGACAAAATCTTATAGTAAACTTGAACTTGATCAAACCTTGAACATGCAACCTTGAATACTTCTATTCTTGATTTCTTCATCCAAGACTTGAAAACTTTCTTCTTTTAAGATCTTGACTTGAAATGCGATGTTGATTGCAATGACTAGTCTTCAAACATAAAACACAAGATATACAAGACATAAAAATAGGTTTTGGCACCACAAAATTTGACAACTAAAGGGATATGAAATCATAACACTTACAATCTCCCCCTTTGTCAAATTGTGACAAAACACATAGCATCAAAGATAATAAGGAATGATAAATCATGAAACCAAAAAATACTCTACTCCCCCTGAGTAATACGAGTATTGCAAGTGTAATCAATACATAACATGAAAACCTCAAAACTTCAATCCACATATCCATCATTCTACATATCCTTCTCAATCAATACAAACAAATTTACTCCCCCTATCCGTATTACTCCCCTTTTAGAATTGCTTACTACTCCCCCTTTTTGTCACAAAATGATAAGGGAAAGGAACAATATAAAGGAGAATATAGAGAGCAAATAATGAGAAGGTGATATGAAAGGACATAAAATAAATCTGAAGTGTCAAGTCATAATCCATACCACAAAGTACAATATCCAAAATGTTATGAAACCAGAATCCATAATACATATCCAGAGTAAAAGAAATGTTATACTATTCAGAAGATAATTCACTTAATCTGATCCAGAGGAGGGTGTAGGAATAGATGGATCAATCTGTTGTAAGCCCTTATTTATGCGACAAAGATATTTTCGCATGTACTTGAATCTCATGTCATGGGTTATATTCATATTATCAAGTTTTTCCTCCAATACATGAAGGCGTGCATCAAAACTAGAAGGATCATAATCTGGATCATTAGGTGAATCAGTTTCTATGTCATCAAATAAGTCATCCATATTAACATCTTGTTGTGGAAGATCACCAGCTTCCTCTCCGTTTCCAGCATCACCACCATCACCACCATCACCACCAACACCACTAACACCAGCTTCATCAAATTGGCCAGGGAGTAGATCCAATTTCATCTTATTAAGATTGGCATTGTTGAAAATGAGATGAAGAATTGGTGCCTCATTAACAGGTTTATCGACAAGCATGTGAGTGGCTAAAACATTCATAAGATAACCGAATGGAATATCACTATGACCTAGATGGAAACGAAATTGTATAATGGAATGACAAATCAAAGAAGGAAGACAGACCTTGATTCCAGAAGTAATAGAATGCAACACACGAACCATGAAAGAAGTTAACTCGATTTTATTACCGGACCGAGGATATACATTTGAAATGAAGAAATGATGTAATATTCTGTATTTGAGTAACAGATACTTTGCAGGGAGTGCATTCCCATTATGAGTCCAATGCACATCAATTTTGCATAAATCTCTGGTTAACATGCATTTTTCCGATTATGAAGGTTTGTCGTATAAAGTATGAATCGGTATTCCTTCATCATTAATAGGTATATCCATAATACCTGATACTAAATGACGGTCAACTTCAAATTTCCCTTCTCTTGTATCAATTGAAAATATTAAATTATCAAGGGAAAAATCTGCAATGCATGCTACCATTGATTGAGCAATGGACTGGTATGCAGACCCACCCCAAAGCAAAATGTTAGTCCAACCAATAGATTCAAGAAGGGGAATGACACCATATGGAGCAATGTGATTTAAATCAGTGGTATGCTCAGCGATAATGTTACGGGTATGCAAATTCCGTACATCTTGAGTATCATCTTCGGGTGACCGAAGATGCCATTTAGTTATTGGTCCAGATCTAGATGAAGATGGACCACGGGATGTTTTTTTTTTTCCTCTAGCATCCGTATTTAAAAAGATATACAAAGAATAAGCAAGATGCACAAATGAAAGATGGATTTTCTCTAGATCAGCAAATAGAGAGAAAACCCTTGAAAAAATTAACAAGAGATTAAATCAAACTATACTATGAACAAATCAAAGCATAGAGATCATGAATCTTCAAGAAAAATGATGAAATAGGACTTACTTTGAAGAAAAACTAGAAATCCTATGACTGGTCGAGCCACGACTCGTCGTAGGTAGGTGTGGAAAATAAGAAGAAGGGGATTTTTCCAAAATTATATGATGTTCACGAGATTCACGACCGGTCGTGTGTGGTCCACGACCGGTCAAACCACGACTGGTCGTGTACAACCACGACCGGTCGAGCATCGACCAAAAATGCATTTTTAAATGAAAAAATTTAAAATTTAAACAATTATAATGTGAAATATAATGCACTATGATACATGCAAGCAAGAATATTCAATGTAAAATGCACATACCAAGATCAAATTTTAATTTACTAAACCTGCTTTTGTCGAGCGGTTTAGTAAATATATCAGTAAGTTGAGTTTCGGTTGATATATATTCCAATGAAATGACTTTTTCTTTAACCAACTCACGAATGTAATGATACCTAATGTCAATATGCTTAGTACATGAATGCTGGATTGGATTTTTGGAAATGTTTATAGCACTGGAATTATCATAATTTAAAATCATTGAATCTTGATTAATTCCATAATCGCTAAGCATGCGTTTCATCCAAACTAGTTGAGTACATGCATATTTAGCTGCAATATATTCAGCCTCAGCAGTAGAGAGCGATATTGAGCTTTGCTTCTTGCTAAACTAAGAAACTAAGCAATTTTCAATGTAAAAACAACCACCACTGGTTGATTTTCTATCATCAATATTTTCGGCCCAATCAGCATCTGAATACCCGACTAATTGAACATTAGTATCAAAAGGATACTAAAGTCCCAAATTTATAAAACTTGCGACATACCTAATAATCTGTTTAACAATAGTAAGATGTGATTCCTGAGGATTACACTGATATCTCGCACAAATACCAACACTGAATGCGATATCCAGTCTACTAGCAGTAAGATATAACAAACTACCAATCATACTGCGACATAGTTTAGGATCTATATCTTTACCTGTAGAGTCTTTTGAGAGTCTTAATGTTGTACTCATAGGAGTATCAAAGTTCTTACCATTCTCAAATCCAAACCTTTTAACCAAGTTTGAAGCATATTTAGTCTGAGAAATGAAAATTCCATCAAGTTATTGTTTTACTTGCAACCCTAGGAAATAGTTTAGTTCGCCAACCATGCTCATTTCGAACCTTGATGTCATTAACTCTGCAAACTCAGTAGACATGTTAGAACAAGTAGATCCATAAATAATATCATCAACATATATTTAAACCATCAAAATATCATTATTATTCTTTTTAACAAAAAGCATCTTATCGACACTACCTACTTGAAAGCTATGACTAAGTAAGAATTTAGTCAATTTTTCATACCATGCCCTGGGTGCTTGTTTTAGACCATAGAGAGCCTTTTTCAGACGAAATACATGGTCGGATAACTTAGGGTCTTCAAACCCTGAAGGTTGTTCAACATACACTTCTTCTTGTAAATCGCCATTCAAGAAGGCACTCTTTATATCCATCTGATAAATTTTAAATTTTCTAAAACATGCGATGGAAATAAAAATTCTGATTGATTCAAGACGAGCGACTGGAGCAAAGGTTTCATCGTAATCTATACCTTCAATCTGAGTGTACCCTTGTACAACCAGTCTAGCCTTGTTTCGTATAATATTTTCGAGTTCATCAGACTTATTTTTAAAGATCCACTTTGTTCCAATAATATTTTTATCTTTAGGTCTAGGAAAAAGATACCAGACATCATTACAAACAAATTGATTAAGTTCATCCTGCATAGCAACTATCCAATTTTCGTCAGAAAGTGCTTCTTTTACGTTGACCGGTTCTATTTGGGATGTAAAACAAACATAATTATATATGTTCTCAAGTTGTTTGCCAGTACGAACTCCAGTGAGAGGATTTCTAAGAATTTGATTGGTTGGATGATCTTTAATAGTCCTTGGTTCATATTCTTTTTGACTTGATGAGATATCTAGATTGTCAATAATAATAGCTTCATCATCATCTGAACTTGGGGCTGGTGTATTCAAATGATCATCAATGACCACAATGATGGACTCTTGAATCGCACCAGTTCTCTTATTTAGAACCCTATAAGCTTGACTGTTCAAAGAATAACCAAGAAAAATTCCTTTGTCACTCTTCGTATCAAACTTACCCAAATTTTTACGATCCCGTAAAATATAACACTTGCTGCTAAAAACCTGAAAGTATTTGACAGTAGGTTTCTTTTCAAACCATAATTCATAAGCAGTCTTATTATCAGATTTACTAGTATAAACCCGATTAATAATATAGCATGCGGTATTAACTACTTCAGCCCAAAGATTTTTAGAGAGCTTCAAACTATTTAAAATAACATTAGCTATTTCCTGAAGCACTCTATTTTTCCTTTCAACTATACCATTTTGTTACGGTGTTTTGGGCACTGAGAATTCATGTGATATTCCTTTATCGCTACAGAATTTCTCAAAACTACTGTTTTCGAATTCAGATCCATGATCACTACGGATCTTGCTAACATGAGAACTTTTCTCATTTTGGATTCGTTTGATGACCTTTTTTACTTCATCAAGGGTTTCAGTTTTGTCTTTTAAGAATGATACCCAAGTGAATCTGGTATAGTCATCTACGATAACCAAGATGTATTTTTTACCTCCTCGACTTTCTGATCTGGTTGGTCCAATAAGATCCATATGGAGAAGCTCGAGTGGTCTAGATGTGGTGTTAGAGTTCACTTTCTTGTGAGAACTCCTAATTTGTTTGCCCAACTGGCATTCACTACATAATTTGTCTACTTTTTACAATTTGGGTAGACCTCTAATTAGTTCTCTTTTGCTCAATCTAAATAAGTTTCGATAGTGTACATGTCCAAGATGTTTATGCCATAATTCAGTCTCATCGGTATGGACCATGTAACATGATTGAGTAGATGAGCTAGCATCACTAACGATGTAGCAGTTTTTAGAAGTTCTGCGACCAGTTAATATAACAGAACCCCTTTTATTAACTATCTCATAACCTTGATTAGAAAACTTTACACTATGGTTGTTATCACATATCTGAGAAATGCTTAATAGGTTGTGTTTTAAACCCTCAACATATAAGACATTCTTAAATAAGGGAAGGTTATAAAGTTGAACCGTACCTTGGCCAATAATCTTGCAATTGCTTCCATCACCAAATGTGACTGACCCGTCAGTCATATCTTTAAGATCGGTGAATAAAGCTTTGTCACCTGTCATATGCCTGGAGCAACCACTATCTAGGTACCACTTTGAATGGCTTGTTGCTTTGAAAGCAGTGTGGACAACCAAGCTCGCAACTTTAGGAACCCATTTCATAACTGTTTTGGGTTTACGAGTATAAATGGTCTTTTTTTGTCTATTGTCGTAGGAACGACCTATAGAGTTTAACTTTAATAACTCCTTGAGAAGATCAATAATTTTTTCAGCTAATTGATTTCGGTTTTAAAAATTAAAGTTGACATGGCCACTTTTAGGTTTTTGAAAAGACCTAGAATTTTTGGAAAAACCTTGATAGGTATTCTTTTCTTTTGAGGTCGAAGACTCTCCTTTAACAAATGTAGGAGCAATATTCTTTTGTTTAGGAGATGTATTTTTATCATAGCCCAACCCGGATTGACCGCCACATTTTCTTGATCCGGACAATAATCTTTCCAATTTCGGATCTCCTTGGTCATATCTCCATGTGTCTTCCAAACTCAGAAGAGAAGCTACCTCATTTTTGAGTTTCTCTTTTTCGGATTTCAAATCTTCAATTTGAGAGGTTTTGAAATCTAAATCATTTTTGGTTTTTTCAAAAGAATCAGAAATATGAGATTTTTCTAAGACAAGAGACTCATAATCTTCCTTAAGCTTAGAAAATTTTTCTTTTTGTAATTTAAGCTTGACAACAATTTTACAACTCTCTTTATAAAGGGCATTATAAGCATCTTGAAGATCATCTTCATTATCGCAATCACTATTCAGATTTTCTTCACTAGATGTATCATCATGATTTGAATAGGTGATCTTGGCTAGATTCATAAGGGCTTTAACACCATCGCCCGACTCGGTTTCAGAATCTTCTGATTTAGAAGAGGATTCAGAATCAGATGATTCATCCCAAGTAGCCATCATGCTTTTCCTTTTTGATTTGTCCTTTTTAGGACATTTGTTAGATAATTGCCCATACTCTTGACAGTTGTAACATTGACTATCTTTCAAGGATTTACGAGTTCTAGGTTTAGATCGTCTCTTATCATTTGATTTTTGAAAATCAACCTTTTTCTTGTTTTTGAAAATTTTGTAAAATCTTTTTGCTAAAAGTGTCATATCATCTTCGATATTTTCTGAATCTGAAGTGCTCTCTTGAGAAATATTTTTAGATGATTTGAGAGCTATTGATTTTCCTTTAGGAGCCTTAAAGGATAACTCATAGGTTTGAAGTGAACCAACTAATTCCTCAACCCTCATGTTATCCGTATCACGAAGTTCCTGAATCGCGGTCACTTTAGAGTTGAACCGTTCAGGAAGTGAACGTAGTATTTTTGCACACACTTTACTTTCAGGGATTTTATGACTAAGACCCCACATAGAGTTCACTATGTCATTCAATCTAGTGTAGAAGTCCATAAACATCTCATTCTCCTCCATATGAATTTCTTCAAATTTAGTTGTGAGGAGTTGGACTTTAGATTTCTTGACAATAGATGTACCCTCGTGTGTCATTTCTAATATATCCCATGCTTGTTTTGCATTTTCACAAGAGATGATTCTTTTGAATTCATCTGATGATAATGCACAAGTAATTGCATTTAGTGCTTTTGCATTAGCACTACTTTCACTTTTCTGAAGTGTGGTCCAAAGAGAATAAGCCGTTATTTTCATAGTTTTTGAAAGGGCCTATATATATGCCCTAGAGGGGGGGTGAATAGGGCAATGCCAAATAAAAATAATAACAGCGGAATAATAAAAGATTTAAAGCACAATGCTGAATATAAAAAAATCACAATAGCCTAAAATAAAGAGATTGATACTTTATCAGTTCTAAGGACAACCTTACACTAAAAACCAGAGGTTTAAGGTAGGACAACCTTATTTCTAGAACGTCCTTGTATCACAAACCAAAGAGGAATAATAAGCAATGAAATCAAAATAACTTGCGAAAAATAAATCCTAAGTTATTACAACATACATCCACACTTACTTGAAGTGATTACAACATTCATCCACAAACACTCTCCACAAAACAGAATGAATAAAAGAATGAAAGAATAAAGCACATCCACAACACAACGATATATAGTGGTTCGCCTGTGTGTACACCAACTGTTATCCAACAGCCACACAGATTGCTATTCCACTCCTAATATCCTCATACAGGGGATATTAGCATGCACTATCAAAATAGGTTTCACAGGTTCACCTAAAACCTTCACAATTGTGTCTTTAATCTCGGGCTTACACAATCCAAAAATCCCACAATCTGAGTTTTCTGGCTCTCCTCAGATAACCAATACAATGAGATTTTTTTGGCGAATCTCAAACAAAAACCAGAGAAAGTAAATTACAAAACATGTAAAATACCTGAATCACCTTTTGATGAAGCCCGGTAGAACCAATCGGAGCAGAAGATCGATTCGGCGTTCAAAGTCCAATACTCACTTTAAGAATGGTTCTAAGTCTAATTGATTTTAGATCAAACGGGCTAGATCTATTTGATTTTAAATCCAGAAGAAGGAATAGCAGAAATTTCCCTTTTCTAATAAGATTGGAATGTAGATCAAAATCAAATAAGAATAAGCTAGCAAAATAAATATTAAATAAGAACAAAGCAGCTTAAAATAAACATAAACTTATCTCAGAGAATAGCCTAAAGAAGGCTTGAATAGAATTGATTTGAAGTACTTAAACTCTGAAGTTCGTGTCCAATTTATAGACTGAAAAATCCCGTCTACGATTGGTCTTAGGATCCTAGGACTGGTCGTAGCTCCAACGATTTTTGAAAGATTTCTGCGGGATTTGATTTTCAGTTCCACGACCAGTCGAGGGTGATCTACGACCGGTCGTGGGCCACCTACGACTGGTCGTGAGACACGTACGACCGGTCATAGGAACCCAAAAATGGTTACTGGAGTTTGAGTCGTAGGTCTACGACTGGTCGAAGGATGAGTCGTAGAACTCACAGGACTGGTCGTAGGATGTCTAGGACTGGTCGTAAGACAGCTAGAAAGATTCAAAAATCTTCAACTACCTAGGACTGGTCCTGAAAAATCTAAGACTGGTCATAGCAAAGCTAGGACTGGTCGTGAAGTCCCTAGGACTGGTCTTAGAACACTCCAAACAAGCATATAAAGATATATGAGTTATGTATCCGGAATGACCTACAATAAAGCCTATCCTAAGGTCAATCTAAGGTCAAACAAACCTTAAAAGTGAGATGGACAGTGAAAGTCTGTACACTCAGATGACCCTTAAGAGAAGCTTGTGAATATTCAAAACTTATAGTAGGCCTTCATAAGCTTGATCTTGACTTGACAAAATCTTCTAGTAAACTTGAACTTGATCAAACCTTGAACATGCAACCTTGAATACTACTACTCTTGATTTCTTCATCCAAGACTTGAAAACTTTCTTCTTTTAAGATCTTGACTTGAAATGCGATGTTGATTGCAATGACTAGTCTTCAAACATAAAACACAAGATATACAAGACATAGAAATAGGTTTTGGCACCATAAAATTTGACAGTTAAAGGGATATGAAATCATAGCACTTACAAAACCATCATTGCTCCTAAGGCACGACCCACCATAAATATCATTACATGAACCATGGGGAAACGCACATTGCAATGGACCCTAAGGACATCCCATTGGGCCTCGATCCATGGGCCTTAGATACATCAAATAGGCCGTATCACATGGGCCTTACATTCATCAAATGGGCTGCATTAATGGGCCTCACCAATGAGCCTTATGTACATTGCAATGGTTCATGACCCATGGGCCTTGAAATACATCAAAGTGGGCCTGACAACTTGGGCCTTATATGTATCAAATGGGCTTAGTCTTATGGCCTTATCAAATGGGCCTAATCCCATAGGCCTTATGTATGCCAAATGGGCTTAATCCCATGGGCCTCGATCCATGGGCCTTAGATATATACCAAGGTAGGCCTCAATGAATGGCCATAGTTAAATCAATATGGGCCCTATACACAAGCCAAGGTGGGCCCACTTGAACCATAGATCTGACTCATCTCTTTAGCTCATGCATTTTTTTTTAAATGGATAGACGGTTTGGAAGCAACTTATGCGTCATGGTGGAGGTCCACATGAGCTAAGGATCTGGCTCATTCTTTAGCTCATAAAATGAGCTTTCAAATTAGAAGGACGGTTTGGATGCAGTACCTGCGTCATGGTGGGTCCCACCATCCACACCTGGATGGTGTGAATAATGCACACACACTAGGGTGGGCTTCCACACCTTTCGCTAGACGGTGTGAAGAGAACACATACATCAAGATGGGCTCCACCGTCTGCTTGGACGGTGGGAGAGAAACACATACATCACTGTGGGTCCCATATGGGTCCCACCATAATGTTTACATGCCATCCAACTCGTTGATAAGGTCACGCAGACCTGGTTGAAGAGAAAATAAAAATTTGAGCTTGATTCAAAACTTTTGTGGGCCCAAAAGAAATTTTCAAAGGTAGAGTTCAATCACTGCTGTTTCGTGTAGTGTGGGCCACCTGAGATTTGGATCAAGCCGATTTTTGGGCTGGGGCCACTTCAGAGAGTGGCCCACCTTGTGAATGGCTTAGATGAGATATAAACATCAAGGTGGGGCCCATGTACAGGGCCGTGGGTCCCTGCCCACCGTCCGATGGTCCACCCGTTAACCCGGTGCCTGTGCTGGCAGCAGCAACAGCTGCTGCCTCTTTTGATTTTGATTTTTATTTTTTGAAATCAAGAAATCCCACAGTTTTTCATGTATGGGGCCCACAACAGAAGAATCTGTCCCAGCCATTGGATTCCACGGCCCATAACAAACATATCAAGACCAATATCGGCCCTTTTTCGGCGTGTAAAGAAAATATGGAAAGGTTTTAATGGTAATGATAATGTTTTTAAAACCATGGCCCACTAGATACTCGGATCATCCTCATTTTTCAACTAACACCTAAAATGAGTCGGGGAAGAGGATGGACGGCTTGGATTGAATACAAACATCAAGGTGGGTCCTATACACGTGGCCCACCTTAATTGCCTTAACCAAGGCAATATATGTACCTTCACATTCACGTCCAGAGACATTGTCTTTGGACTCTTTTCTTTTTATTTTAGCCTGCACGTATGTTAAGGTGGGCCCTTCATAGGTAGGCCACCACATGGTGAGGTGGTGTGGTTACAATACAAATGTAAAGTGGACCCCACCTTTAGATGGTTTGGATCCAATACATGCCCCATTGTGGGGTCCATCCAAGTGGGCCATAAGGCCAGTTCATCACACAAAAATAAATAAATACATGAAAAGAGAGGGAGAGAGAGATAGAGTGGGACACGCGTGATGGAGGGACCCCGACACTATAGGCCCTCCGTTTCAACCATCCAATCCTACATCAATGGGTCTCATTGCATATGGACCTTCCAAATAAAAGATCAACGGTGGAGATCCCTCTCCATCCAAAATGAACGATCTATATGACCTCTTTAATGCAAGAAAGTAAACATCATGATGGGGTCCATGGAGAATGGCCCCATCATGGAATGATTTTGATGATCAAGATGGGCCATTGGCCACATCTTAGGGTCTAAAGTGAGATCTATAGCATTGATTGGTAGACCTCACTTGGCCCATCTTAAAAACATGAAAAAATAGTCCATGGAAGCACCCACCACTTGATCTTCTTAGTCCGTTGGAAAGCTACTCTCCTAGAGCTTCACTTTGATGGTGGAGATGGAAAATGGATGGCTAAGATGAGAGGTTTTGGGATGGGAAAGTGGGCCACTAAAATCACATTTTTTTTCTCATGGGAAGAGCTTGGACGTGGGTTCTCTTTTGCTTGTGATTTGTTGCTTGGGAAATGAGGGAGAGAGAGAGGGTTATAAGGAGATACGAAAGATGGGTGATGGATGTGAGTGATGGGTGAGGTGATGGTGTACTTGACATGAGAGTTGACTTGGTGGTTGTTGGCTTGTGGAGAAAGAAAGCATGGGTGCTTTGTACTTGACATGAGAGGTGATTGATGGGATTGATGGGATATGTTGTAGAGATTCTCTTGGGATTTACAACGCGCGGTGTTTTCTCAAAATAAACGCTGGCTCACATCTCTTAGTCAAGGTATCAGATCGGTACATGAGTCACGGCGTTGGAACCGCGATGACTGTGCAGTCGCAATGGTACAAGTCTCAGATTAAGCTGACTCAAATGTATAGGATACGTCTTACGGTCATGTGCAACATTGATTACAGGTCACAGATTGCCAGAATTCAGCGAGAAGGATCGCGGGAGTTGACGGAATAGTACGGATTAGGATACGGGTCTTATAGCTCTCCTCACCTAATAAAAATTTTGTTCTTGAAATTTACACTACCTTCACAACTAACCATAACTCAAAAAGGAAATAGGAAACATAACATCATATATAATCAAAGCATAATACACCATACAATCATTCATCGAAAAGATGAGGATAATGCTCTCGAATATCCACCTCGCGCTCCCAAGATGCCTCATCCACACTATGATGGCTCCACTGGACCTTCACTAAGGGAAATGACCTTAGTTCTGAGGACCTGCTCCTTCCGATCGAGGATACGAACTGGCTGCTCAATATAAGAATCGTCCTCACGAACCTCCAATGGCTACCAATCAATAATAGGTACGATGTCTGACCCACACTTCCTCAACATAGAGATGTGGAAAACGTTGTGGACGCCAGACAACTGTGATGGCAAGGCAAGCCGATAGGCCACGACGCCAATGCGCCCAGTGATCTCGAAAGGTCCTATGAATCTCGGGGCAAGCTTGCCCTTCGTCCCAAAACGAACCACACCCTTCATGGGTGAGACCTTGAGATACACATAGTCTCCAACGACAAACTCTAAGGGACGACGCCGACGATCAGCAAAACTCTTCTGCCGGCTCCGAGCTGTGCGCATCCTCTACCTGATGATGTCTACAGCACAAGCTCGGGACCTAGGAGAAGTTGCTCTCCAACCTCGGTCCAACAACTTGGAGATCTTCACAGTCTGCCATATAATGCCTCAAAAGGATCCATGCCTGTGGTTGCTTGATAGCTGTTGTTGTACGCGAACTTATCCAATCGCAGGTGCTCGTCCCAACTACCCGAGAAATCAATCGCACAGGCTCGAAGCATAACCTCAAGGATCTGGTTGATCCTTTTTATCTGCCCATTGGTCTGTGGATTATACGTGGTGCTGAGCTGTAAATTAGTGCCCATCGCTCTTTGGAAGCTCCTCCAAAACTGAGACGTGAACCTCGGATCTCGGTCTGAAACAATCGAGATGGGAACACTGTGCAATCTCACGATCTCATCAATAAACATCTTGACGAGCCGATCCGTATGCTAAGTCTCATGAATCGTAAGAAAATGTGCCAACTTCGTCAGACGGTCCACAATAACCCAGATGGCGTTATGACCGCACTGAGTCCTCGGTAAACCCATGACAAAATTGGTAGATATATGCTCCCACTTTCACATCGGGACGCTCAGCGGCTGCAATAGACTAGGGGGTCTCTGATGATCGACCTTGACACACTGACAGGTGTCACACTCGGCCACAAAACTGGCTATCTGACGCTTCATCCCTGACCAAAAATACTGATGTCTCATATCGCGATACATCTTCATCGAGCTAGGGTAGATAGAGAAACGCGATCGATGTGCCTCGGTCATAAGATCTCAGCGTAACTCAGGAATATCGGGGACATATAATCGGCCTCTAAAGTGAAGTCCACCGTCAGAACCAATCTGTCAATCCGTCTAACTCTCAGATGTTGCCTCTGCTCGATAATCCTGTAACGACTCCTCTATCTGCTGAGCCTCAATCACCCTTACGACAAGAGAGGGTTGAATCGACAAGCTCGATAGCTGAACGATAGATAACTACAGACCAAACTCAAAGTCGTACTCTACTATATCCTCGAGCATCCTCCACTCTTGAATCATCATATGCACCACCAAGCCTCGTGGCTGACGGTTGAGGGCATCCGCCACTACGTTCGCCTTGCCCAGGTGGTACTGAAGATCAAAATCATAGTCCTTCAGGAGTTCCATCCAACACCTCTGCCTCATATTCGGCTTGGACTGAGAGAACAAATACTTCAAGCTCTTGTGGTCGGAGAAGAGCTCAAATCTCACCCCATAAAGATAGTGCCTCCACACTTTCAGTGCAAAGACAATCGCTGCCAGCTCCAGATCGTGCGTGGGGTAGTTCATCTCATGGACCTTGAGATGACGGGACGCATAAGCTACCGGCTTCCCGTGCTGCATCAGGACAGCACCTAAGCCAACTCGTGAGGCATCAGTAAATACAACAAATCCATCACTTCAGAGGGAAGAGTGAGGATAGGAGCGGACGTGAGGCGGTCCTTCAGCTCCATAAATGCCTGCTCACAAGCGTCGCTCCAAACAAACTCAGCACCCTTCCGGGTCAACCTGGTCAACGGGGCTGCAATGCCAGAAAATCCCTTAATGAAACATCGGTAATAGCCCGCTAAACCAAGAAAACTGTGGATCTCGGATGTGTTCGTGGGCTAGTCCCACTGACGCATGGCATCAATCTTCGAGGGGTCCACTGTGACACCCTGCCTCGTCATTATGTGGCAGAAGAACTTCACCTCCTCCTGCCAGAACTCGCACTTCTCCAGCTTCGCGTAAAGCTAGTGTGCACAGAGGGTCTGCAATGTAATCTCAAGATGCCTCTCATGCTCCTCACGGGTCCTTGAATATATCAGAATGTCGTCAATGAACACCACAATAAACTGATCAAAATACGGACGGAAGACCTCGTTCATCAACTGCATGAATACTGCTGGTGCATTGGTCAGTCCAAAGGACATGACCTGAAACTTAAAATGACTATAGCTCATCCTGAAGGCTGTCTTCGGGATATCCTCATCTCGAACCCGAACCTGATGATAACCAGACCGCAAGTCTATCTTCGAAAAGAATTGTGCCTCTTGCAGCTGATTAAATAAATCATCGATCCTCGGAAGCGGGTACTTGTTCTTGATTGTGACCTTGTTGAGTTCGTGGTAATCTACGCAAAGCCTTAACGAGACATCCTTCTTCTTCACGAAGAGTATCGGCGCTCCTCACGGTGAACTGCTCGGACGAATAAAGCCTAACTCGCGTAACTCGTCCAACTACTTCTGCAGTTTTCGTAACTCCAATGGTGCTATACGATATGGGGCCTTCGAGATAGGCGCGGAACCGGGCATGAGATCAATCTGGAACTCAGTGTGCCGACGAGGTGGTAATCCTGGAATCTCCTGAAATACATCAGGAAAACCACAAACAACAGGCAGCTAGTCGATACTCAAAACACCTGACTCATCAACGGCACACGATAACAGGCAAGAAAGCTGCCCTCCTCTGGACTCAGCAACAAACTGAAACTTTGGCACGCCGGGTATGCAGAACGTAACTGTCCTGGAGGAGCAGTCTAATATGGCGTAGTACTCGGCAAGCCAGTCCATGCCTAGGATAACATCAAAATCAGACATCGGTAATACAAATAGGTTGGCAGGCAAGAAGATGTCCCCAATCAAAATAGGGCAAGATACGTAAAATCGGCCCAACACTGCTGTCTTTCCTAAGGGCGTCGATACTACCAAACCCTCAAGGGCAGACTCCAACGGCAAACCGGTCGATAGGAAGAAATCATCGATGACAAATGAATGCGATGCACCAGAATTAAATAATACATGTGTAATGCATGTAGAACAGGAAGAGTACCCTTGACGACCCCTCCTGATGACTGAGGGTCCTGTTGGGCAGCATAAAATCTGTCCTAAGCCTGTTGGGGAAGTGCAAGTCCCCTCAGAGGTCTCTGTTGCTGTTATGGTCACGGTGGGGGCCTAATCTGCTGCCTCTGCTACTGTGGGGGAGGTACAGGAGGCTGGTGCTGCGGTCGTTGCTGCTGTAGTGGCTGTCGCGGAGGTGGATGTGGTGCCCTCGGTTACTGCTGCTGAGGGTGGGGACACTCATGCCTACGATGTCCTGTCCGGCCGCATCTAAAGTAAGTACCTGTAAACGATCCCGAAGATGGTGCTGGGGGTACTGTTAGTGCTCGGAATGCTGGGCGGGTCGTGCGCTACTGCTGTGAACGATGCTGCTAGTGGGAACTACTAGAGGGTTCCTTCCTCTTCTGATCTCCCCTCTGATTACGGGCTCTCAGTGCACCGGCCTAATCTGTCTCATATATCAGGGCTCTCTCCACTATCTACTCAAATGTCGAAAGCATGTGTCCGATTACACGACTCCGGAGGGCAGGACGTAAGCCGTTCTCAAAACGGTAGGCCTTTCGCCCCTCATCATCAACAAGATACGTTATGAACCTGGATAGTGCGACGAACCGAGCCTCATACTGGGACACAGACATGTCCCTCTGGACCAATGTCTCAAACTCCAATGCGTGCTGCTGTCGCACATGCATGGGAAAGAACTTTCGGTCAAACTGGTCTATAAAGTCCTCCTAGGTCTACTCAAAATCAGTGGCTACCGATCGGGTCACGGATGCCCACCAATACTGAGCCTCACCCTGTAGAAGAAATATGGCTAATGGGACTCGCTGCTGGGTAGTACATCTCATGGTGTCAAATATCTTCTCGACCTTGGAGCACCATATCTCTGCAGCAGTACGGTCTGGCTCACCCCGGAAATGCGGGGGATCGTGCTGTCGGAAATCCTTGAGAAGGGCGCTCGCACGCTTCTACTCAGCCTCAGCCAGTGTAACAGTGGGATGCCTGCTCTGCCCCTGAAGAATGATGGTCATCGCCTGTAACATCTGTTGCAGCTGAGTAGCACTCACAGGTACAGTCGGATCTGCACCGGTCTCAGGTAAATGAGTGGCATCCTTAGGCTGGTAGGTAGGAATATCTGGTGGTGGAGCAGGAGTAACAGGTGGTAAAGCAGGAGCTGTGGGTGGTGGTGCGGGAGTCGCAAGTGGTGGAGCGGGATTATGTCGGGAAGGAACAATGGCCTATTAGCCATAGTGTCCTACAGGAAGGAATAATGGCCTATTAGCCTTGAGAATTCTCGAAGGCATAAACATTAAGTGTTTATGTCAGAAAATCGCTAAGTCATTCAGACTCGGAACCTATTTATAGTAGATATGTGATGTGATCCTTAGGTATTCCCAAGTTATGCTCTGATACCAACTTCTGTCATGCCCCGAACCCGAAAATTGGATTCACACGAATCCTGATCACCGAAATCTGGTGCTGACAGCCTCCGTAGTGCCCCATTCTCGGTTCTTAACAATCATATGCCAGATTTCGATCCTGAGATCCTACAAGGAGGATTTTCAGAATGATTTTTTTTTTATAATGGAGCATAACCACAAGCATAACTAAGTCACAAAACAACATTACCACATATCTACTATATCGAAAACTTTAAGTACAATACGGAAAGGAAAATACAAAGTGATCAAAAAGCTCCAAAAGGTCCTGATACGCACTCCTGCCTCAGCGCTGCAGCTGTCCAATGCTACCTGCATGCAACTGTCATGCATAAGCTTATAAAAGCTTAGAGGGTGGTGTAAGTGGGTGCGTAAGGCAAGTGCCAAGTATATAATATCAGAGTAATACGGAAACATGCGGTAAGTCCAAGAATAAAATCAACCATACCAAGGCTATGTAATGCAAGGCATGAATGCTATCGGCCATACCAAGGCCATGCGATGCCAGACATGAATTCCATCAGCCACAACGATGCAATGCAAGACCTACATAGTCGAATGTCATATGCGAAATACAATCCAAGCAAGTCGGTACTTATCAAGTACACTTATCAGTACAGTTCCTCTCTGGATATCACTGGGGTCTAATACACTTTGCAGAGACTGCCACCTCCCTAGCTGCACAGTCAAGCAAGCGGAATAGACCTCACTATCTGTCTGACCAGTAGTCTGCCAATACCTAACCGGCTCATCGATAGCGGACTCATTTGTGAGCTGGTCAAACTCAGCCTAGCTTATAGCCCCCTCACTCAGGAGGATAAGGCCACACGCCCTTCCAACCGACCACGACATAGTGAGAGACGCGACCTACTGGTATTCGGCACTCAGGCGCTCGTGTATCCACTCGGTATAGACATTGGAGCATCTCCTGGTACCAAAAAGGTTCTGGGACTTTCACCCAAGGACATCCTAGGTGCCTACAGTGCTAGAACCAAGTATTTTCGATATCTAATACGGCAATCCACGATGTACCTATGGAGCCACGACCCTGATGTCGCTAGGGCGTGCAGTGATCAGGTCACACATATGCGAGATGCATGAATCACACCGTCAAATCATGCAGCAATCCAGCGCGTACTGCGCGATCATGTGGGGCACTCTATCTCATAACGAGTCCTGAAAATGGTCTGTCCAATGGCGTATGCTATGATCAGTCACTACTCATATCACGCATACATATGATGCGTATGGGCATGAGTCATGGGATTATACTAAGCATGTTATAAAGCGATGAATATTAACGAGTATGGGCCTATCAATGAGCCCTAAGGAGAGTTACAATGTGGACATTTAACCAACATTGTACTTATAATGTGGACGTCAAACCATCATTGCTCCTAGGCACGACCTACCATAAATATCATTACATGAACCATGGGGAAACGTACATTGCAATGGACCCTAAGGACATCCCATTGGGCCTCGATCCATGGGTCTTAAATACATCAAATGGGCTGTATCACATGGGCCTTACATTCATCAAATGGGCTACATTAATGGGCCTCACCAATGAGCTTTATGTACATTGCAATGGTTCATGACCCATGGGCCATAAAATACATCAAAGTGTGTAACACCCTGAAAATCGGGAGTCGTGTATAATCTCGACTCCCGAGTTCCAGACCGTCACTTATGCAACAAAAATGGTTATGATTCAATGTTGTCTGATTTAAAGCATTCACATGAGTAAAAGTATACCAAAACTGCAATTCATACTTCAGATCCAGTGATAAAAGCAAGCGGAAGACTAAACAATATATATCACTGTATGGAAAAATAAAGTAAATCTCATCTGTCTCCAAAGTATGACTATATCTCTGAGTCTCATATACATATACATAAGCAAAAATAATGTCCAAAATAGTCCCACTGAAGTCCCCTCGATCCAGGTCGCCTACGGGAAGCCGTCGTGATACTGCATATACGAGAACTCGTCCTGGTCCTCGTCGATCTCTGGCTCCACCTCCTGGATCTCGGCCTCACCTGCATCTACAACAGGGTCTGGTGGGTGTTGCAAACACCATCCCGTAACGTGGGAGTGAGTGATC
Organism: Magnolia kwangsiensis; assembly: GCA_037074715.1. Taxonomy (NCBI): domain Eukaryota; kingdom Viridiplantae; phylum Streptophyta; class Magnoliopsida; order Magnoliales; family Magnoliaceae; genus Magnolia; species Magnolia kwangsiensis. Next base: position 61,335,487 of record CM073579.1, read on the forward strand.
AACTCAGTGGAATCATAGAGCAAAGATTAGCATGTTCACAATTCAATCACGCGATAATAGTAAAGCAGTAAATCAGACAATCCTAATACTGTTGTTAATGCAAGATGACATGACGTGATGTATGCCCTCACCGACGATCTCCCTCATGCGTCAACATCTTACGACCGCAGCATGCCACACTCCCTAGAGTGCTCCACATCTTCCAGGCACATGCAATGCTATGGTGATATGAATTCCAAGTTGTTATTAGTCCATTCAAACAGCAGGATTGGGAAACTAAGGTACTTTCCTTGTATCAATCCCAACACAGATCTTGTCTAGGGTCGTCACTCCTAGTAATCTCATACGATGTATATTTCGTAGGTCACTGCAAGGGCTGCCAGGGCTGTTGCTCGCACTCGTTGCACCGCTCCCCCATCACCTTATCAATACAGGCCTACCGTACTCTACTGCAACGGAAGGGTCGTCGCCTCCCGTGGACTCAGAATACGCTCGCGGTCACTACAAAGGGCTCGTCGCCTGATCAGTGTAGGCCGACAGCTAGAATATAGTGTCCCATATCACCATAATCTGCTCACGAGTATAGGTGCTCACTGGTCACTACGGGGAGGTTTGTGGCCCCAGCGTAGGCCGACAGCTCGACCACGGTGTCCCATACCACCATGCCCGGCTCATGAGTCTTCGTGGATCAAGGTACCATGGTTAACAGGGTTTACAATGGTAAGTTTAGTACCCTAGGTTTAAGCAGTTATGACACATATAAGGTGAACATACATCGGCCAGTTGGGTTACTTGACGGGCTCGACTAGCGCGATCGCATCTCAAGTCGAACGACATGAAGTGCGTAAAACACTTCGCGTGTCCTAACCACTGCCGCCAACTCTAAACACGAATCACGTTCATCGACGCGTCGTTCGTGGCTATGACCAGTCAGCCACGAATTCGCTCGGTTACTGACTGCCTGGACTAAGTCTAGTCCCACACATCTATGGAATCACATTAACAATATATGTAAAGGTATTGGAATTTAGATACAATCATGTGAGCATGTTAACACATGTTATAACATTCAACTTAAGCAAATCTTCAAACACATACATTCCATGCATGTAATGGAATCATGCATATGGTCAACATGTAGGAAATCATTTAGGTCAGCATATTAACCAAGAAATCAATCTCAAGCTACTACATAACATCATTTAATTCAATACATACTAATACAAGCATTTATACAAACACATACACTACACACTTAAGTCTACATATAGTATGTCGACCCAAAGTGCGCAACTAGGCGAATCTCTTCGCCGAACTAATTATGCAAGCATTCCTAACTCCCTAATGCGACAACAAACCATGTCAATCACGTCAGCAAAATATGAATGTAGACCGCACTTCCTAAAAATGACTAAAATGCCCTAAATCTCATATTCTTCGTTAATTTACGAAACAGGAAACGGAGAGCATGTTGTACATGTCAAACAGCGGTGCTGTCGATAATCTACTATTAAACGACATTGAAAGCGTTGTAAACCGTCAATCAAAGCGTCTAAAATTCTCACCTAGTCTCTTACGGATGCGGGATTTTGAACGGAGCGTGTATGCTTCGTCTACGGTAGTAGGAGGACCTGATTTACGAAATACGTTAGCTAACACGCTACAAATCCAAGTAATCCCTAAATCAGAAACTTTTAGGGTCGTTTCATACCTGAAAAAGTGGAGAAATCACCGTCCAGGTGATTGGGAAGAGTTGCTGAAACAGCAGCTATCGGTGGCTCGGAAGCGGAAAAAATCCCTTCTTCTCTTTCTCTCAAACTCTCTCTCCTTTATCCTAGGGTTTGCAATTTTCGGATGGGAGAGAGAAATGAGGGTTTCAACCCCTTTTATAAGCTCAAAAACGCCGAAAACAGGCTCCGGAACGAAGTTTACTTAGTGCCTATCCATTTCGGGGCTGTTTCGGTCCAAAAGCTGCTTTCTGGTGGTCCCCTGGTCGATTGCGATTGGACTTAAGCTCATGCGTACCAGATGTAGCACGTATTAAGTTTTCAGTCTGGCAGGGTTCGCAGATCATACGTGGCGGACCAGTTTCAGTTCAGTGGTCACCGCACATAGATCAGGGCTGAAAGTCTCATGATAATAAATAGAAATTTTTCCTGATCCGAGGGTGTAATCTGGATGAATTCTGAAGGTCAGAACGCTTAATACTGACGCGTCAAGTCGTGTGCCAGATTTGAATTTGAAATTCCAAATCTGTCCCTATTCGCGGTCTCTTCAGTCCGGGTTCAACGAAATAGTCTGTGATTATCGGTTTGACTTGATTTTCGAGATGATTGTCAAGTCCAGTTGGGCGGTTCTAACAGTCTAAGATAGGAGGTATCGGACCTTCGACGCGCGGTCTAAATCCAATACAAAAATTCAATGTGGTCCAGAGAATAGACCTGCTTAGAGTTTGATCCGAGGTTATAGAGTATTGTAGAGTTGTTTGTTCTACTCGATTTGGGTCTTGTAGAACGTATTTAAAGTGATCAGGGACTATTTCCCAGCTACTCTAGCGTTGCGCTAGCTAACTTACGCTTAATTTCCATGGAAATTAATTTTACGCGATTTCGGGTCGAGTTGGTACTCGAGCCCAAGTACGGATTTTTTCACGGGCGTTACAAAGTGGGCCTTACAACTTGGGCCTTATATGTATCAAATGGGCTTAATCTTATGGCCTTATCAAATGGGCCTAATCCCATAGGCCTTATATATGCCAAATGGACTTAATCCCATGGGCCTCAATCCATGGGCCTTAGATATATGCCAAGGTAGGCCTCAATGAATGGCCATAGTTAAATCAATATGGGCCTTATACACATGCCAAGGTGGTCCCACTTGAACCATAGATCTGACTCATCTCCTTCGCTCATGCATTTTTTTTAAATGGATAGACGGTTTGGAAGCAACTTATGCGTCACGGTGGAGGTCCACATGAGCTAAGGATTTGGCTCATTCTTTAGCTCATAAAATGAGCTTTCAAATTAGAAGGATGATTTGGATGCAGTACCTGCAACATGGTGGGTCCCACCATCCACACCTGGTTGGTGTGACTAATGCACATACACCAGGGTGGGCTTCCACACCGTCCGCTGGACGGTGTGAAGAGAAAACATACATCAAGATGGGCTCCACCGTCCGCCTGGACGGTGGGAGAGAAACACATACATCACTGTGGGTCCCATGTGGGGCCCACCATAATGTTTACATGCCATCCAACCCGTTGATTAGGTCACGTAGACCTGGTTGAAGAGAAAATACAAATTTCAGCTTGATTCAAAACTTCTGTGGGCCCAAAAGAAATTTTCAAAGGTAGAGTTCAATCACTGCTGTTTCGTGTGGTGTGGGCCACCTGAGATCTGGATCAAGCCAATTTTTGGGGTGGGGCCACTTCTGAGAGTGGCCCACCCTATGAACGGCTTAGATGGGATATACACATGAAGGTGGGGCCCACGTGCAGGGCCGTGGGTCCGTCTGCTGGTCCACCCGTTAACCCGGTGCCTGCGCTGTTGCTACTGCCTCTTTTAATTTTGATTTTTATTTTTTGTTGCTGCTGCCTCTTTTGATTTTTATTTTTATTTTTTGAAATCACAAAATCCCACAGTTTTTCATGTATGGGGCCCGTAACAGAAGAATCTGTCCCAGCCATTGGATTCCACGGCCCATAACAAACATATCAAGACCAATATCGGCCCTTTTTCGGCGTGTAAAGAAAATATGGAAAGGTTTTAATGGTAATGATAATGTTTTTAAAACCATGGCCCACTAGATACTCGGATCATCCTCATTTTTCAACTAACACCTAAAATGAGTCGGGGAAGAGGATGGACGGCTTGGATTGAATACAAACATCAAGGTGGGTCCTATACACGTGGCCCACCTTAATTGCCTTAACCAAGGCAATATATGTACCTTCACATTCACGTCCAGAGACATTGTCTCTGGACTCTTTTCTTTTTATTTTAGCCTGCACGCATGGGTGCTTTGTACTTGACATGAGTGGTGATTGATGGGATTGATGAGACATGTTGTAGAGATTCTCTTGGGATTTACAACGCACGGTGTTTTCTCTAAATAAATGCCGGCTCACATCTCTTAGTCAGGGTATCGGATCGGTACATGAGTCACGGTGTTGGAACCACGGCGACTATGCGGTCGCAATGGTACAAGTCTCGGATTAAGCTGAATCAAATGTATAGGATACATCTTACGGTCGTGCCCAACGTCAATTACAGGTCGCGGATTGTCAAAATTCGACGGGAAGGATCGCAGGAGTTGACGGAATAGTGCGGACTAGTATACGGGTCTTACACCATTGGCCACACCTAAGGACCAAGATGGGATCCCTATCCTTGATTGGTAGGTCTCACTTGCCCTCATGTAAGAAAATGGACAGATCTAGCCTAAGAATACACCCACCTCTCGTCTTTTTGCTCTATAGTATTCCAAAGCTCCTAAGGTACTTCTTTAATGATAAAGATGATGCTTCAATGGTTGGATTGAGTGGGATTTGCTAAGAAGAGGGTTGGTGTGATGGGTTCTTTCTCTCCTTGCTTGGACGTCCATGGTTTCCTTGGGTTGCAAATGAGGAAGATAGGAGAGAATGGGAGGGAGAGAGAGGTATAGGGAAGTCATCATGGGGTGTAAGAGGTAATCATAACATTGTAAGAAGACATGGCCAAGCTAGTTATCATTGCTTGTAAGGCATGGGGGCTAGGGTGACTCATCTTAGGCTAGGATGATGTCATAATCATGATGGCTAGTAGAGATTCTTCTTTACTTGGAATCTATGGTCCTGAAACATGTAGTCTATGGCTGGGGTTATGCGCGGGTCATAACTCCTAGTTTAGGTATTGTATTGGTGCATGAAACACAGCGTTGGAACCGCGACGACGACGCAATCGTAATCATACAGATTTCAGGTCAAGTCGACTCGGGTCTATGGGATGCGACTTAAGGTCACTCACAAATGCTTTTTATAGGTTATGGGTTGCTAAAATTTGACGAGGAGGATCGCAAGATTCCAAGGAATAGTATGGTACTAGGACACAAGTCTTACAACTCTCCCCTCATAATAAAAATTTTTTCCTCGAAATTTACACTACCACACAGAACGAAAAAGAAAGGGGGAATGTTGAGGCATAAAAAATGAAGAATTATAAAGGAGGGAAAAAGAATTAGAGGAGGAAGAATGAAGAGAAAAAGATGAAGAAATATAAGTTTTATAGAATTTGGGCAAACCCGCACAAATGTAATGCCGCAGTTTTCAAAACCCGAGTACCCGACTCGTATCCTAAAAACCCATGAGTTAACTGAATAATAATGGTAATTAATGGAAGTCAAAGTGCAAGTAGAGAAAAACAACCATAGCAGAGATGTGATTAAAATAGGAAACAATATCCTAGCCCACTCAGCTGGGGGCCCCATACAAAATTGTAACACCCCGAATTTTGGCCAATCTGGGATTAAACGTCCTTAGGCAATGGGTCAACTAAAACACCTGGGAAATCGCTCAGAACCCAATTCCATAGCCAAAGAAACCACTTAGGATTAATTCTTTTAGAAACTAAGCATAAGTTAGCTAGCGCTACGCTAGAGTAGCTGGGAAATAGTCCCTGATCGCTTTAAATACGTTCTACAAGATCCAAATCGAGTAGAACCAATGACTCTATAATACTCTAAAATCTCGAATCAAACTCTAAGCAGGTTTGTTCTCTGGACCTCTTTGAAACTTTGTATTGGATCTAGACCGCGCGTCGAAAGTCCGATACCTATAATCTTAGACCGTTAGAACCGCTTTGTTGGACTTGACAATCGTTTCGAAAATCAAGCCCAACCGACATTCGTAGGCTATTTCATTGAGCCTGGACTGAAGAGAGTAAGAATAGGGACAGATTTGGAATTTGAAATTTAAATCTGGCACATGACTTGACGCATCAGTATTAAGCATTCTGGCCGTCAGAATTCAGCCAAATTACACCCTCGAATCAGGAAAAATTTCTATTTCATATCATGAGACTTGAAGACCTGATCTACGTGCGGTGACTGCTGAATTGAACTGGACTGCCACGTGAGATCTGCGAACCTTGCCGGACTGAAAACTTGATGTATACTAGATCCTGTATGCATGAGCTTAAGTCCGATCGCGTTCGGCCAGGGGACCACCAGAAATGTCCTTTTGGACCGAAACAACTCCGAATTGGATATACCTCAAGTATACTTTGTTCCTAAGCCTATTTTGGGCACATTTGGGCTTATAAAAGGAGTTGAAACCCTCATTCCTTTCTCCCATCCGAATTTGAGAAAAACCCTAGATTGGGAGAGAGAAAAGGTGAGAGTTTGTGAGAGAGAGTAGGAGAGAATTTTCCTGCTGTCGTGCCACCTGTTGCACGTGCTTTAGCAACACGCTCCAAGCACTTGGCCGGTGATTTCTCTGCATTTCTAGGTAAGAAAATACTCTAATAAGTTGCTGATTTGGGGTTCTTTTCGTTCCATAGCATGTTAGCTGATAGATCTTGTAAATCAGGTTGTCTAGTCGCCGTAGACGAAGTGTATACGCTCCGTTCGAAACGATACGCTTCTAGGAAATAAGGTGCGGATATTAGACGCTTTGATTGACTGTTTCCAATGCTTTCAATGTTGTTTAATAGTAGATTATCGACGACAATGCCATTTGACATGTACAACATGCTGTCCGCTTCCTGTTTCGTAAGCAGACGAAGAATATGAGATTTAGGGCATTTTAGTCATTTGTAGGAAATACTGTTTTCATCTATAATTTTCTGATGTGATTGACATAGCTTCTTGTCGCATTAGGATATTAGGAATGCGTGCATAATTAGTTTGGCGAAGAGATTCGCCTAAATGCACATTTTGAGTCGATATACTATATGTAGACTTAAGTGTGTAGTTTAAGTGTTTGTATAAATGCTTGTATTAGTATGTATTGAATTGAATGGTGTTATGAATTAGTTTGAGATTGATTTCTCAATTAAAATGCTGATGTAAATGATTTCCTACATGTTAGCTATATGCATGATTTCATTATATGTATGAAATGCTTGTGTTGGATGATTTACTTAAGTTGTATGTTATAACATGTGTTAACATGCTCACATGGTTGTATTTCATTTTCATTACTCTTACACGATTGCTGATGTGGATTCATGATTGTTTGGGACTATGCCTAGTCCAGGCAGTCGGCAACCGAGCAAGTTCGTGATTGGCTTAAATTTTCCACGAACGACGTGTCGATGAACGCGAGCCGTGTTCTGGAGTTGGCGGCAGTGGTTAGGCCACATGAAGTGTTTTACGCACTTCATGTCATTTGACTTGAGATGTGATCATGCTAGTCGAGCCCGTCAAGTAACCCGACTGGCCGTTTTATGTTCAACCTGTATGAGTCATAACTGCTTGAACCTAGGGTATTGAACTTACTATTGTAAACCCTGTTAACCATGGTACCTTGATCCACAAAGACTCATGAGCCGGGCATGGTGGTATGGGACACCGTGGTCGAGCTGTCGGCCTACGCTGGGGCCACAAACCCCCCGTAGTGACCAGTGAGCACCTATGACTCGTGAGCAGATTATGGTGGTATGGGACACTATATTCTTGCTGTCGGCCTACATTGATAAGGTGATGGGGGAGCAGTGCAACGAGTGCGAGCAACAGCCCTGACAGCCCTTTGTAGTGACCGGAGCGTATTCTGAGTCTATGGGAGGCGACGACCCTTCCGTAGCAGTGAGAGTACAGTAGGCCTGTATTGATAAGGTGATGGGGGAGCGGTGCAACGAGTGCGAGCAACAGCCCTAGCAGCCCTTGTAGCGACCTACAAAATATACATCGTATGAGATTACTCGGAGTGACGACCCTAAACAGGATCTGTGTTGGGATTGATACAAGGGAAGTACCTTAGTTTCCCAATCCTGCTGTTTGAATGGACTAATAACAACTCGGCAATCATATCACCATTACATTGCATGTGCCTGGAAGATGTGAAGCACTGAGCGGGATGCAAGCATGTTGCGGGCGTGAGATGGTGCCGTATGAGGGAGAACGTTGGTGAGGGCATCCATCACGTCATGTCATATTGCATTAACAACAGTATTAGGATTGTTTGATTTATTGCTTTACTATTATCGCATGATTGATTTGATAACATGCTAATCTCTGCTCTCTTATCCCACTGAGTTGATCACTCATTCCCACGTTACGGGATGGTATTTCCGGACACCCACCAGTCCCTATTGTGATTGCAAATGATGGCACGGCCTGCAAGGCAGAGCTGGACTTGATGATAATGAGGAGGATCTCTCCTTTATGCGTGTTCTGATTGACGAGATTATAGGGAGGTTGATTAGATGCCTTGACACTTGTCATTTTATATTTTTAGCACACTCATGTATATTCGTTTTGTCTACTTTTGGAGTATACATGTATGTATATAACCTGGTAACATGTTCACACTCTGGAGACATACAACAGTTTATATATGTTATACATACTATCACAGTCTTCCGCTTGCTAATTTAATGGTCTCTAGAGTATGATATGATGTTTTGGATTAATCCCACTCATGTTTAATACATTAACACAGAAAACATTCAATCATACATATCTATGTTGCATAAATAACATCTTGAAACTCGGGAGTTGGGTTTTTACTCGACCCCCCAATTTTCGGGATGTTACAAAAATACTCAAATGTAATAATTCCAAACAATTATCATAAATGAAATCTACAAGTTGAGGGCATAATATGCAGCTGCCTCCTTGTGTGGCTCTTCCTCAAGCAGCTCCTCATTTGCTCCAACTTCAGCAGCCCCAAAGTCTATTGCGTAATCTCCCGTCTCTACACCTGTACCCTCTGTACGGTTGAACATTAATGAATGAGTAACCATATTAATGTGATCTCCCCTCAATATTACACACCGTCACCCTAGACAAAAAATGGCATAAAACATGCAGGCAAGCCAAAACATAATGAATGCAGTCTTATTATGTGCATGGATGTATGAATGCAATCATTGTCCCAGGGATGTTCATCTGTAACACCCTGAAAATCGGAGGTCGTGTATAAACTCAACTCCTGAGTTCCAGACAAAAATGATTATGATTCAATGTTGTCTGAGTTAAAGCATTCACATGAGTAAAAGTATACCAAAACTGCAATTCATACTCCAGATTCAGTGATAAAAGCAACCGGAAGACTAAAAGATATACATATCACTGTATGGAAAATAAAGTAGATCTCGATTGTCTCCAAAGTATGAATACATCTCTGAGTTTCATATACATGTAAATAAGCAAAATTAAAATGTCAAAAGTAGTCCCACTGAGTAGTCCAGCCAATCCAGGCCACCTAAGTAAAGCCGTCGTGGTACTGCATATATGAGAACTTGTCCTGGTCCTCATCATAGTCCGGCTCTGCCTCCTGAATCGCTGCCTTACCTGCATCTAAGACAGGATCTGGTGGGTTTTGCAAACACCATCCCGTAACGTGGGAGTGAGTAGCTAACTCAGTGGAATAATAGAGCAAAGATTATCATGTTCTCGAATCAATCATGCGATAATAGTAAAGCAGTAAATCAAACATTCCTAATACTGTTATTAATGTAATATGACATGACATGATGGATGCCCTCACCAACGATCTCCCTCATACGGCACCATCTTACGCCCGCGGCATGCTTTCATCCCACAGTGCTCCACATCTTCCAGGAACATGCAATGTGATGGTGATATGATTACCGAGTTATTGTTAGTCCATTCAAACAGCAGGATTGGGAAACTAAGGTACTTCCCTTATATCAATCCCAACACAGATCCTGTCTAGGGTCGTCACTCCTAGTAATCTCATACGATGTATATTATATAGGTTGCTGCAAGGGCTACCAGGGCTGTTGCTCGCACTCGTTGCACCGCTCCTCCATCACCTTATCAATACAGGCCTACTGTACTCTCACTGCTACGGAAGGGTCGTCGCCTCCCGTAGACTCAGAATACGCTCGCGGTCACTACAAAGGACTCGTCGCCTGATCAATGTAGGCCAACAGAAAGAATATAGTGTCCCATACCACCATAATCTGCTCATGAGTCATAGGTGCTCACTGGTCACTACGGGGAGGTTTGTGGCCCCAGCGTAGGCCGACAGCTCGACCACGGTGTCCCATACCACCATGTCTGGCTCATGAGTCTTTGTGGATCAAGGTACCATGGTTGACAGGGTTTATAATGGTAAGTTCAGTACCCTAGGTTCAAGCAGTTATGACTCATACAGGGTGAACAACAATGGCTAGTCAGGTCACTTGACAGGCTCGACTAGCACGAGCGCATCTCAAGTCGAACGACATGAAGTGCGTAAAACACCTCGTGTGACCTAACCACTGGCGCCAAATCCAAAACACGACTCGCGTTCATCGACGCGTCGTTCGTGGCAAAGATAAGCCAACCACGAATTCACTCAGTTGTCGACTGCCTGGACTAGGTATAGTCCCAAACATTTATGAATACACATCAGCAATCATGTAAGAGTAATGGAAATGAAATACAACAATGTGAGCATGTTAACACATGTTATAACATACAATTTAAGTAAATCATCAAGCACATGCATTTCATACATATAATGAAATCATGCATATTGCTAACATGTAAGAAATCATTTACATCCGCATATCATTTGAGAATTCAATCTCAAACTAATTCATAACACCATTTAATTCAATACATACTAATACAAACATTTATACAAACACTTAAACTACACACTTAAGTCTACATATAGTATGTCGACTCAAAGTGCGCATTTAGGCGAATCTCTTCGCCAAACTAACTATGCACGCATTCCTAGTATCCTATGTGATAAGAAGCCATGTCAATCACATCAGCAAAATATGGATGAAAACAGTATTTTCTACAAATGACTAAAATGCCCTAAATCTCATATTTTTCGTCTGCTTACGAAACAGGAAACGGACAGCATATTGTACATGTCAAACGGCATTGCCGTCGATAATCTACTATTAAATGACATTGAAAGCGTTGGAAATAGTCAATCAAAGCGTCTAAAATTCGTACCTTTTCTCCTAGAAGCGTATCAATTCGAACGGAGCGTATACGCTTCGTATACGACGAATAGGCAACCTAATACACAAGATCCATAAGCTACTTCGCTATGGAAATGACGGAACCTCAAATCAGCAAGTATTTAGGGTATTTTCTTACCTAGAATCTTGGCGAAATCGTCAGAAAAGTGATTGGATTGCGTGGCTTAAACACGTGCAGCAGGTAGCACAAGCAGTAGGAAAAACTCTTCCACCTTCTCTCACAAACTCTCACTTTCTCTCTCACTCTTGTTAAAGTTTCTAGCAAATTCGGATGGGTGAGAGGAGTTAGGGTTTAAGCCCCTTTTATAACCTAAAACTCGTCCAAAATAGGCTTGGGAACAATGTTTACTTGATGGCTAACCAAATCGGGGCTGTTTCGGTCCAAAAGGACATTTCTAGTGGTCCCCTGGCCGAACGCGATCGGACTTAAGCTCATGCATGTCGGATGTCGCTCACATCCCATTTTTAGACCAGTAGTGTTCGTAGATCGCACGTGGCGGTCCAGTTTCAGTTCAGCGGTTACCGCACGTAGATCAGGTCTACAAGTCTCATGATATGAAATAGAAATTTTTCCTGATCCAAGGGTGTAATTTGGCTGAATTCTGACGGTCAGAACGCTTAATACTGACGCGTCAAGTCGTGTGCCAGATTTGAATTTCAAATTCCAAATCTAACCCTATTCTCACTCTCTTCACTCCAGGCTCAATGAAATAGCCTGTGAATGTCGGTTGGACTTGATTTTCGAAATGATTGTCAAGTCCAGCTAGGTGGTTATAACGGTGTAAGATTATAGGTATCGGACTTTTGACGCGCGGTCTAGATCCAATACAAAGTTTCAAAGAGGTCCAGAGAACAAACTGGTTTAGAGTTTGATCCAAGGTTTTAGAGTATTATAGCGTCATTGGTTCTACTCGCTTTGGGTCTTGTAGAACCTATTTAAAGTGATCAGGGACTATTTCCCAGCTACTCTAGCATTGCGCTAGCTAACTTACACTTATTTTCTAAAGGAATTAATCCTACACGATTTCTGGTCGAGTTGGTACTCGAGTCCAAGTACGGATTTTTTCAGGGCGTTACAACATCCCTGAGGACATTGGGCTCGTCACCCATGCAATCATCGACTTGGAAAATACATCTAGTTGGAAAAAATATGTACATCATGCACGATAGCGATAGACGCTGGTCTATGCTATATATGTATGATTAGCCAAGCCATTATTAGTCTAATTATAATCAGCCAATCTAAATAAGCTCAAGGTCACTACCGGGGCTTGTAACCCACGTAGATCGATAGCTCAGGCATAAGTCCCATACCACCATCCCCAGCTCATGAGGCTACTACTTTAGGGTGTGTATAGAACCCATCAACATGTGGCCAATCAATTCTCAATACAAGGGATCTACTACTGTATGCTGACCAAGAATGAAGTATCAAAATCGTTAAATACATCGACTAAAATGAGATAGTATGTATGGATCAATAAGAGTAAACGATGAAGGGAGTAAATGTTATCAGGTTCATTCCATGGTCAGGTAAGTGAAATTACTTAGGTAAGTGTAATCGCTCCATAGGTGGTAAACCCCATAACTTAATTGCCACTAATCATAACCTCCACGCTGAGGGTCTAATTTCATCACAATCCGTTCCGTTACACCCTAAGCTCAGACTCTTTTAAAGTAGGAGTTTCCATAGAGAGATTTTAAAATAATGTATGACTTACAACAATCCAATCTTTTGAAGATTCATGCATGCTTTAATAATTGAAGAAAAACTCATGTATACAATAAGTTCAAGAATCATATATTCTTAACTTATCAATTTCTAAAGCATGTATCTCAAGTAAACAATCGAGTATTTTAATAAATCCAACTCATGCTTTCAAGTTAGACTAATTAACAATTCAACAAATTCCAAGAACATATGGTAGAGTAACCAATTCAAATGGTTGGCCATATGGCATGTGGTGAAATAAATCAAGGATTTGATCACTTCTAAAATACATAAACAATAACTACTCAATGGTTAAACAAAGCCAAAGAACATGTACTCCAAACAAGCCAGTTGAATGATTATCCACTCCTAGGATAACATTTACAATTGTTATAAAATACTATCCTTAATCTAGTTTAGAGATGGAAAGCTTAAGGGGAAGAAACTCATCACCAGAGAAGTCGTAATGCGTCCCTTGATGCGAATTCCCTCGAGAAGTTAGCAACTCCACGCTGCTCAAATAGTCCCCTAGAAAATTTGTTTGTATTAGATAATAAGTCTTAAAGCCTTTAGTGTATAGAAAGTTGGCGGGGTTTGAAAGGCCTCATGAATGAGGCCATTTGGACTTGTCTAAAGTAATAAGGCCCATAAGGTGCTTGACATAACCGGTGACCTGGCTTTGGACCTAAACCCATATTAGTTAAGGGCTGGACTGGGCGTAGGTCAGGCCCACCCACTGTTAGTGTGTGGCCCACAGTAAGGTGTGGCCTGCTGTACAGTGTGTCCCACATGCATGGTGCGGCCCACTATACGGTGAGGCCCACTATTTATATGTGGCGCAGCCCACTGGAGGCAAGGCTCACTACCTTGAGTGGTGGGGCCTAATGCTGTGTGGCCCACTGGAATGATCAGGCTCGAACTGGGCTAATTCTAACCCGCTTCTAGGTCTGGTCTTAGCCCAGATTACAGTCCGATTGCTGGGCCGGATAGAGAGCCCTATTAAGGGCATTACTCAGCCCTGCTGTAAGACCCATTCATGATCCAGATTGGATCTGAATTTTACCCACCTTTTAGCTTGATTCATTAAGGAGCCCAAGGCCCAAGCCTGTCTTTTAGTTAAAAATCAGGCCCAATCATTAGGGTATTTAGGGCCCTACAAGTAGCTTGTTGTGGCCAGACTTGGAGGCCCACGACTCAGTCATTAACTGGCCTGGCTTTGGCCCAGCTCATGTCGCCCTGGCCGTGGCCCACAGAGGCCCGATCTGGCCCAAATTTGAGCTAGTTTCCAGTCAGATGTTGGCTCATGCAAGGTCCAATTAAGGGCTGATCCCGGTCCCTATCATGGCCCCACTCTTCAGGCCTCATGTAACCTGGTTTTGGCCTGTTTGCACGGCTTGTTAGACAATATCTTCAGCCCATATCTTGACCCCAACTCTGCCCATTTTCTACCCAGTTTTGAGGCCAGATTCGGCCTAACAAGGGACCTTACTCTCTTTACTTCAAGGCTTGATTGAAGGCGATTTTCTAGCTTTCGTTATAGCCTGATCAAGAGCCTGACTTCAACCCATTTTTGGCATTAAATATGGCCATTATTTGGACCGATTTCGGCCTCAAACAGAGCTACCACTTGGACTGGTCTCAGCCCAAAACAGAGCTTTTGTCTGACCTTATTTTGGCCTTAAACACAGCCATTATCTAGCATGGTCTTAGCCCGACATATGGCTCATTGAAAGATTGAGTTCATCTCCGCACGTGGGCTGGTTGGGCGACAGTTGAAATCTATTTTCATGGCCCTTCCAGCACCCCTTTTTCCCCATGGCCTGTGGTTAGATTACTGGCTCAAGGCATGGCTAAGGTGTAGGCTGGTCTTGGTCCAAACCACATCCACTATGAAGGCTAGTTTTGGGGTCAGAAAATAACCACTACTACGCTTGGATTCAGCCTGAAACATAACCATTGATTAGCTTTATTCCGGCATGACTCCATTGTCCCTTAGAGCTCGGAATGGCCTACCTTCATGGCTTGAAGGAGGACAACTTCAACTCCCACGTTGGTGTGTCATTGGTTGAAAGAAGGGAAGAACATAAGGAATGAGGAGGGGTGGCTCGTCACTTGGTCCACTGCGTTGCCAACGAGTCGAATTGACTTAATAGTAGCTATGAGATGGAGACCTGCAAGGTGTACCATGGATTAGTGCAATGTTTGGAGAAAAGAGGAGCTGGTCAATTAGTTTAAGGACCCATACTTGAGGGGTTTCAGATCACAACTCGTCTCTTGACTGAGTCGAGAAAATGGGTTGAGTCGAGTTAACTCTCCCACTCAGCCTCTCCCTCTCTCTTCTCTCTCACTTTCTCCCTCCCCTCTCCTTGGTGAGAATCTCGAGGCCTACAGGGCTTCTATTTATAGTTATAACAGAGAGAACCCCAACGGTTGAACAAAAAGGCCCATATTGCACGATTGTGATTGAAAGGCAGTATTGCATGGGCTAATCCAGTCCTATGAATGGATTACTGATGCCTAGGCCCTTTAGAAAAGTAACTTTTCTAATTTGATGGGGCCCATCTCATGATCTGGTTCGGGTGGTTTAATGGAGAAGATGAGGGAACCAATAATGACAACTTCTCATATGTAGCATATTCTTGAGATCTAGTTCGTTTGGATGGACCAGAAGAGGTCTCTGATCAACGTGGAGCCCACTTTTTAGACCTCAAACATTAATTTCAAATCATCTCACGAAAATCTCCATTTCTCATAAGATGATAAGTTTCTCATCTCCTTCTCATCTCGTCTAGAACCAACAGTTGAGATGGTGCCACGTGGCCCCAAGAATGGCTAAAAATGAGCCAAAAATCCCTTCCCAAAGAGGTAACCTGCTTTTTTTTACTTTTCTATGGGCAGGTCTTGCTCTACCATTCTGGACAGAGAGAGCATGACTCTCCCTGGTGATGGATGGCTGGGATGGCCTAATTAGGATGATCATGGGCCACCCATGCGGCCACAGATTGGGCCCACACCCTAGATCCTAGCCATGTGTAGATCTTTGGACAGTTTTATCCTAAGTCCTTCATTCCTTTACGTGGGCTTAAAAGCCTATACAGTTTTGCTTAGATGGGGCCCACGAGTTTAATGAACGGTTTAGATTGCTCGAAAAGTTGTCAGGGTTGGCCACTTTGGAGCTCAAGGAACATTAGTTTAAATTGTTAAACGGGCAGGAAGGAGCTCGTTTATTCCTTTTTCATTTTTGGTTTGGTCAAAGCTGCTTTGATCGAGCCTACCATTCTAGTGCACATCGTGCACTCATGTGTGGGGTATACACGCACTCCATGTGGGGTCCACTACAACATTCATGACAAATCTAGTCCGTCCATTCCTCTTAAGATCCTCACATAGGGGTCCCTGCCCAAATTGGGGCAGGGTCGAGGCCCAAGTGAGCCATATCACGCTTTTCGGGCTATCTTACGGCCAATATCGTCAATCCAGTGGCTGGATTGACTTGGTTCTCAATTTCAACAGCCAAATGTGGGTCTGGGGCGCAGTGGTTACTTGGTTTGTTATCTACTAGCCCTCGAAGATTAGTTACTAGGCCGTTGATCCATTCTCTTACTATTAGTTGACTTAAGAACTGCTTTAACTTAAGGGGATTAATTAGATTACCTTCTTGACTGTCGTGGGGTGCAATCAGTTCCCAAGTCTCTTATGGATGGCTTCAATGTTGACTAGAACTCCCATCCTACATACATTGAGTCCAAACTATCTAATTAATCCGTCCTAATTTCTATAGGTTTATAAGGGTATCACCCATGTATCAGAGGTACGGGTTACAGTCTACTCCCCTAAAAAAAAATTATCCTCAAAATTACTTGCAGTGTGCCGTGGAACAAATGAGGGTACTTCTCCATAACTTTTGCTTTTTGTTCCCAAGTCACCTCTTCTTCCCCATGATGTGACCAAAGAACCTTTACCAATGGTATAGTCTTTGTCCGTAGGACCTGCTCCTTGTGGTCCAAGATGTGGATAGGCTCTTCAGTGTAAGAGGCATTATCTGTAAGCTCAATCTGCTCCCAGATAACGATGTGTGATTTGTCTAGTGTGTATTTCTTCAACATGGACACGTGAAAGATGCTATAAATACTGGCTAGTGAAGTAGGTTGCATAAGGTGGTATGGTACGGCTCCCACGTGATCCAAGATCTCGAAGGGCCTAATGAAACGAGGTGCTAGCTTTCCTTTCTATCAGAATCCTTTATAGGTGACACCTTTAGGAACACATGATTGCCACTTGAAAACTCCAGGTTGTGTCGTCGATTATCAGTATAGCTCTTCTGTCTTCTTTGAAAGGTACGCAATGCTTCCGAACCACATCAATGACCTGGGTAGTTGCCTAAAGAAGTTCGGGCCCTAGTAAGCTCCTTTCTCTGATTTCTGCCCAACATCGAGGAGCTCGACAATGGTGACCATAGAGAGCTTCATACAGTGCCATGCCTATGCTGGACTGGAAGCTGTTGTTGTACATAAATTCTATCAGAGCCAAGTGGTCATCCCAGTTGCCCTGAAAGTCCAGAATGCATATCCTCCAAAATCTGATTCATCCTCTTAGTCTACATGTTTGTCTGAGGATGGAACCCTGTATTGAACTTGAGCTCTGTGCCCATCTCTTCCTGTAACTTCTTTCAAAAAGCAAAAGTAAATCTGGAGTCTTGATCTAATAATCTCTTGCGGAACTCCGTAGGATCGCATAACTTCCCGAATTATAACTTTGTCAAACTATCGGTGGAATCTATCATGCGAATCAGGAGGAATTGGGCTGCCTTTATCAACCTGTCGATGATGACCCAGATCGAGTCATGCTTCCTCTGCATCCTAGGAAGGCTGGATATGAAGTCCATAGAGATGCTGTCCCACTTCCATTCAGCTAGTGGTATCGGCTGAAGGAGGCCAGCAGGCTTGTGATGCTTAACCTTGATCTTTTGGCATACCATACACTTCGTTACAAAGCCTGCGATGTCCCTCTTTATGTTGTTCTACCAGTACTATCTTTTAACATCATTGTCCATCTTAGTATTACTCGAGTGAATACCTAATTTAGAATGGTGGGCTTCTACCAAAACTTCCTTCCTCAAATCGGTGTTGTTTGGAATGCATACTCGCCCCTGATATTGAAGACCGCCATCACTACTAACCCTCTAACCAAGTATTTCCTCGTTCTTACACATTCCTTTCATCTTGACAAGCCATTCATCCTTATCTTGAGCGAAGAATACCTGTCAAACCAGAGTTAGCTCTGCAGTCAATAGAGCCACATAAGCATCGGGTTTGGTGAGGGTAAGCTGGATGTCGAAGTCCTCTACGAATTCCATCATCTCCCTCTCCTTGATCATCAAGGTGGCTATCATTTCGTGCTTCTTCTTACGGCTCAGTGCATCAGCCATAGAGTTTGCCTTTACTGGGTGGTAAGATATGTCGAAGTGGAAGTCCTTGAGTGTTTCCATCCACCGACACTGGCGCATGTTCAAGTCCTTCGGTGTGAATATGTATTTTAGGCTCTTGTGGTCACAGAATAACTGAAATTCTCCCCCATAGATGTCATGCCCCAAACTCAAAAACCGGGCTCATAGAATTTCTGATCACTGAATCTAGTACCGATAGCCTCTGTAGTACCCTATTCTCAGCTCCTAGCACCCATATACCAGGTTCCGATCCTGAAATCCTACAAGGAGAATTTTTTTCCATCGTACATTTACCTTATAAGAAGCATAACCACAAGTATACCCAAATCATAGAGGCAACATCATCATCGCATATCTACTAATATAATCATTTGAATACAATGCTGAAAGGAAAATACATATATCAAAATCAAAGCTCCAGGAGTCCGTTGCACGCTCCAAGCTCAACATTGCTGCGACTTAACACCACCTGCATGTATCTATCGTGTATAAGCTTATAGAAAGCTTAGAAGGTGGTGAAAGTGTGTGTATAAGGTAAGTGCCAAGTATGCAATACAATGCTATAAATCATACAATATCGGAATAAATGAAAATACTGACAAGATCATGAATCATACGATATCAAAGTAAGTGGAAATATACAGGTAAGTCCATGAGTTCCATCAGTCGTACCAAGGCTATGTGATGTAAGGCATGAATGCTAACGGCCATATCAATGCAGAAACATGGCAACCCAAAATACCATATGCTATGGATGCAATGCAATATTCAGTGCGAATGAAATGGCCAAGTTGGAGTGAAGTCAGGGTGATAGTACATAGTATCGCAAGCTATGGAGTCCATGACAAGGGACTTCTATCCAAACTAGTCCCATACCTAAATTTGGATAGCGAGACTCAATGTAGTAGACTCCTGATCTTAGGTTAGTCGTGTGCCTCAACTGAAATTTTTGCCATTATGAAGGTACACAATAATTAGTTGCGCACCACCAGACCGAGTGGATAGTGAATGAATGAATGAATGAGCATGCACCTCCTGCTTAATAAGTCCACATATCAGTACCGTACATCTTTGGGATCATCATCGGGGTCTAGTACACTCCAAGCTGGCTTCATCCCTTGCCGGCCGCGTAGCCCAGTGAGTGGAAAAGACCTCACTACCCGCCTGCTAGTAGTATACCAATGCCTACCTGGCTTGTCGATAGAGGACCCATTTGGGAGCTAGTCAAACTCAGCCTATCTTACAGTCCCCTTACTCGGGTGGATAAGGCCACACCCCCTCCCAACCGACCATGACATAGTGGGAGACGTGGCCTACTAGATTCGGCACTCGGGCTCTCATGTATCTACTCAGTCTAGACATTGGGGCATCTCCTGCAACAGAGGTTTAGGAACTTTCACTCATGGACATCCAAAGTGCCTAGATGCTCAAACCAAACATTTTCGGTGTCTCATCTAGCCATCTATGACATGCCTGTGGAGGTTACGGCCCTGATGTCGCTAGAGTGTATAGTAATCATAACACAATACAAGATGCATGAGTCATACAATCTATTCATGCATCAATCTTGTGCATACCGTGCGCTCATGTGAGATAATCTCCACCTATCAGGGAGTCTCATAACAACCTGCCCAATGACATAAAATTTTCAACCACATCTTATAATAAACATGCAGATGATGCGTATGGGTATGTATCATGTTGTTATGCTGTCACATACTCATGATTAGCCTCGACAATCAGGATCGGCCTTGACAATCGAAATTGGCCTCAACAATCAGGATCGACTCGACAATCAAAATCGATAATCAAAATCAGCCTTGATAATTGCAATTGGTCTCAACAATCGGCTTTAATAATCAGAATAGGCCTCAACAATTAGAATCAGCCTTGACAATCAGAATCAGCCTCGGCAATCAGCCTCGATAATCAGAATGAGACTTGATAATCGGCCTCTACAATCAAAATTGACCTCAATAATCAGAATCAGCCTCGATAATTGGCCTCGACAATCAAAATCATCCTCGATGATTGGTCGAACAAGGCCTAAGGGAAGGTCATAATGTGGACATTAAACCATTATTGCCCATCAATGTGGCCATTTAACTAACATTTCTCCCAAAGAGTGACTCACATAAAGCCAAACATATAGTGGGCCCATGGCCTCACATAATGGCCTAATGTACATCATGATGGGCCTCATTCAAGGGCCTAATACACATCATGACGGGCCTCACTCGTGGGCCTAATACACATCCCGATGGGCTGAATACACGGGCCTAATATACATCACCATTGCCCACGACCTATGGTCCTCAAATACATCATAATGGGCTGCGACCCATGGGCCTCAATATACATCATAATGGGCCGTAACCCATAGGCCTCAATGTACATCAAGTGGGTTGTATCAATGGCCGCACCAATGGTCCTCATATACAACGAGTGGGTCGCATTAATGGGCTACACCAATGAGCCTCATATACAAAATAGGTGGGCCCTGCTCAGGGGCCTCAAATACATAACATGTGGGCCCTACACATGGGTCTCATATGTATTAAATGGACCATATATCTGGGCCTTGAATGCATTAAAAGGGTCACGCGTCATGGGCCAAATACATATCACAATGGGCCTTGCCCATAGGCCACGAATACATTACAATGGGCCTTGCCCATAGGCCTCGAATACATGACAATGGGCCTTGCCCATGGGCCTCAGATTCAAGTAGGTGGGCCCCATCATATGGGCCTTAAATATAAGGTAAGTGGGCCCTATCACATGGGCCTCAAATACAAGGCAGGTGGGCCCTATCACATGGGCCTCAAATATACATCATGATGGGCCTTATGGATGGGCTGCACCAATAGGACTCAATTGGACTTGGACCACACCAAAAATCATTTCAATAGTCATAGGTGTAACATGTGTATCATTGTACACTATCATTCTATGGGGCACATGGCCCACTAATGATGATTAGCACTATCCAAACATTGTCCAGATAAATTAGCACCTTCCAAACATTTTCCATGTAAATCAACACCATCCAAACATTTTCCATGTAAATTAGCACCATCCAACCATTGTCCAGCGCCATCCAACACTTTCTAGATGGTGTGGATGAAATAAATGCATCACGATGGTGTCTATGCTGGCAAAACTGGTGGATGACTTGGGGGTCACATACAACAAATGGGACCCACAAAACTTGCTGACGTCAACTGACCAACTATTTTACTAATGTGAAGTACACTAGCCAATCTACTTCCCACCGTCCTTTCCCTGGACGCGGAGGGTACAAACACATCCATCATGGCAGGCCCCACACCCCACATGTGCACACATGCAGGGTGGGTCCCACCATCCAAGCAATGGACGGTGAGGATTCAACACATTCATCTAAGTCGGGGCCCCACCGTCCCATTTGGATGGTGGGATAAAATAGATACATCACGGTGATCCAACATCATCCCTTGCTGGACGGTGCCGATCCAATACATGTAGTAAGGTGGGTCCCATGTGAGGCCCCCCACATAATATATGCTATATATATATATATATATATATATATATATATATATATATATATATATATATATATATATATATATATATATATATATGTATGTATAAACTAGGGGGGGTGGATCACACCGTCCAGGAAACTGGATGGTGTGGAGTGAGGGACGCTAGCCAATCGGAGTCCATCACATGTCCTGTATTGGATGGTGTGGACAATCACATATCAAGGTGGTCTCCACCATATGGTCGGTAGATGGATGGATGGAATGTATACATCTGGTGGGTCCACACGCGTGGCCCGCCAGCTTGTATCATGCTGATATTTATAGTTTCCCTTCATCCAGGTTGTCCACACGGCAGTAAGGTGCTAATATTTGTAGTACAATGGATCCATCACGGTTCATCCCACCATTTGGACGCCTTGTGGTCCCACTGGATTGCGTGGATCATCCATCAAGGTGGGCCACGCACCTCATCATCAACATAAAAAATAAAAGAAAGAGAGAGAAGGAGAGAGAAAGAAGCATGAGTAGCGGAGGGACCCCACCACTATGGGTCCCTCTCTAATCAATGCATACATCAAGATGGGTCCTAGACGATTGCTTGCTTGGAAGAAATGAGAGAGATAAGAGAGATGAGAGAGATGAGAGATGTGAGTGATGGGTGAGTGAGTGATGGGAGTACTTGTGAATGAGAGAGAGTTGACTTTAGGGATGGATATTGTACTTGGGGATGGGTGTGAGTGATGGGATGTGTGCTTAATATTTAATGTGATTGACTCTCTCGGGATTGTAACGTGTGACATTTTCCTCGAATTGGACGTGGGTCATATCTCTTGGCCTGTGTATTGCATCGACGCGTGAGATGCGACGTTAGAACTGCAGCAGCGGCGTGGTCGCAAGGGTCCAAGTTTTAAGTCAAGCCGACTCTGATATACAGGACATGACTCAGGATCACACGTAAATGTTGATTACAGATTGTGGGTCACCAAAATTCAATCGAAGGACCATGGAGGCCTACGGAACGGTACGGGCTAGGATATTACAATAGAGGTAGTGCCTTCATCTCTTCAGAGTGAAGACCACTACTGTCAGCTCAAGATCGTGTGTTGGGTAGTTTTCTTCATGCTTCTTCAACTGTCTCAAAGTGTAAGTGATCAATCTATCGTTTTGCATAGCACACACCCCAGTCCCAACTTAGATGTGTCGCTGTAAACCATGATCGTCTCTCCTTCTTGTGGAAGAGTGAGTACTGGCGAGGAAGTCAGTCTCATTTTAGCTCTTGAAATGTCACCTCCATATTCTCATCCCATGTAAACTGGTTATTCTTCTTCGTCAATTGAGTGAGTGGCCGTGCAATCCTGGAGAACTCCTTAATAAACCGCCTATAATAACCTGTCATGCCTAGAAAGCTCCGAACCTCGGTAACTATAGTGGGCTGCTCCCACTTAGACACTACTTCCACTTTAGTTGGATCGACCACTATCCCCTCTGCTTTCATTACATGCTCGAGGAATTTCACTTCCTATTCCAAGAATTCACACTTGCTCAGTTTGGCGTACAGTTGGTTCTCCTTAAGGGTGTTCAAGATTGTGTGTAAGTGCTGCTCGTGCTTTTCTCGACTCTTCGAGTAAACTAGAATATCGTTGATGAACATAATTACGAACTGATCTAGGTATGGCATGAATAATTGGTTCATCAGGTCCATAAACACAGTTGGGGCATTGGTGAGGCCGAACGACATCACCAAGAACTCGTAATACCCATAGCGAGTCCTGAAGGCTGTCTTTGGGATATCCTCATCCCTGATCTTCAACTGGTGGTACCCTGAGCACAGAACTATCTTGGAGAAACATTTGGTGTCCTTAAGATGGTCGAACAGATCATTGATGCTTGGCAAGGGATATTTGTTCTTAAGCATCACATCATTCAGTCTTCTGTAGTCTATACAGAGACAAATTGACCTGTCCTTCCTCTTTACAAAGAGAACCGACGCTCCCCAAGAAGAAATGCTGGGGCTGATGAAACCTTGAGCCAGTAACTCATCAATCTGATTCTTTAGCTCCTCCATCTCTCAAGGAGGCATGCGAAACAAGGGAAGTGATATAGGGGCGGTTCCTGGTTTTAGATCGATACAAAAATCTACCGCTCGCCTAGGAGGTAGCCCGGGTATTTCTTGAAACACTTCGAGAAAATCTTAGACTACCGGCATTCTTCTGATGGTGGCTTCCTCTGTCTCAGCTTCATCTAGAGCCTGTAAGCTCTTAAATTCTTTGTCTGTCCCTCCCTTCAAAGGTGAAGGAGGCTTGATCAGGGACGGATATAGTAATCATCTTGTCATAATAGTCCATGAATGCACGCGCTAATGTGAGCCAGTCCATCCTGAGGATGACATCAAAGTGTCTGACGGACATAATGATTAGGTCCATGGACACTTCGTGACTTGCGAAAGTGATGGGACATACTCTACACATCTTGTCTATTTCTATAAATTTACCCATAGGGGATGCTAGAACTAAAGGGGCATGCATCCGAGTTGTGTTCAGTTCTAGTCTAGATGCAATAGCAGAATCAATAAAAGGTAGAGTTACACCAGAATTGAATAAAGTGAGTATAGGGGTACCGTTAATCTGAACGGTACCATGGATAGTCTGACGGGAGTCCTGCTCAGCCTTTACGGCAACAACTGCATATACTCCCACCGGGGCAACTCTCTACTTAGTTGGGGGTCCTTGTCTGGGCTAATGAAGCTTAGGCACTGCTCTGGCCACCGCTTGGTTCTGATTGGGTTAGTTCACCAAGATTGGAATACCCTAATCCCGCATCCTCTAGAAGCAGTTTCGGGCAATGTGACTTACCTTACTGCAGTAACCACAACCCCTGACGAAAGGTAAAGGTAGAGCTCACACAAGTAGCCGAAACTATCCTTTTAGAATGGGCGGTGCAAGAGGTGCCTACCTTGGCCTGACCGAGGCATCTTGTACTAGAAGGCAGGAGCAGATGATATGCTCGAAGTCTCTCTCTACTCGCATCACCTTGTCCACCAATTTCGGGAAGTCCTCGAAATCCCAGGTGTACAGCCAAGATTGTATCCTGGGCTTTAGCCCTTCCTCAAGCTTCTCCAACTTATACTCCTTGTCCTTGAGGGCTTTGGGTACATATCGGGATAACTTGTCAAACTTCACCTCGTATTGGGCGACTGTAAGGTTCCCCTGTTCCAGCTTTAGGAACTGCATGATCTTCTCACTTCAGCACGACCATGAAAAATACTTCTCCAGGAACTTTGTCTTAAAGCCAACCCATGTCTAGCCATACTCAGCTGGCATGCCTCTTTGCATGATGTCCCACCAATGTTTCACCTCTCCCTTGAGTAGGTATGTGGCCAGTGTGACCATTTAGGAGTCTGTGCACTCCATTGGCCTCATCATTTTGGCAATCCTTTCCAACCAATACATGGTTAGGCACTCCTCTAAAAGTCAGTGGGCAAGCCTCATAAATCTATTAAACACATCTGAACCTCTGACATCCTTATCTCGAGATGCTCCCCAGCGGTCCTTCTCCCAAAGAGTCTCCACTACTAGCGTGTGTACATCCTACTATTGTTGGACGAACGTATCCTGTTGTTGCTGCATAATGGCGACCAACTGCACAAATGCTATAAAGGTTGCTGCCTCTGTTGGTAAATCTTTATTCGCATCAATTGAGGGCCCAACCAAAGGGGTCTGCCTCTCGAAGTACTATGAGGGAAACCCAGACGTGATTATTTGAGGGTAGGGAGAGTCTCCTACAGCTTTGGACCTTGTATTCCCATTTGCCACTCCAGGTGGAAGGCCTGGGGTGTAGACAGGGCTGCGCACTCTCTAGTGCTCTGGAGACAGGAGGGGGTGGATGTCGATAGTGCAGGTCTGGTGTGACTGCAATACGGGTGGCATGGCTACCTGTGTGATTAGAATTTTAGGATTCATGTATGGGAAAAAGTAATTCTAGTTAACTACGAGACAACAGAAGAGTTAGAGATCTATCTTAGTTGAATTCTCGAGGGGACTAAGGTTTCTGTTTCTATGTCTAGACGACCAACTTGCCATTTCCCAAGGGATTCTAGGTTCTTTCCTAGGTGATTCATACTCTAAGTTCTTTTTAGCTATTAAGGATTCATTCATAAGTTCAAATGTGCATTCTATTAATATCTAAGGGGCCTAAGTGTTTAATCTTTAAGTTTATTCATCCTTCATACTCCCTAAGGGAAATGTCTAAGTTAATCCCTTAAGGTTTTGTATATTGTAAGTGATATAGTTTATAGCCCCTTGTTATTGTAAAATTTGTGGTGACAAAGACACTGCTTTGAAGTTGTATATGTGATGAACAAAAGATTGATTTAAGACATGAAGAGTCATGATGATAGTCTAACAAGATTAGCTTCGATAGACAAGTAAAGCTTTCAAGTTCAAGATCTCAGAAGCTTTCAAGTTCAAGATCTCAGGCTTAATTATACTCAAAGGTCACTTGTCTTTAAGTTTCAATGCCCTTGCTTTACTATTGAGGTATGACTAACCTTAGGTTGAGCTTTAGAGTAGTCCATTTTGGATACATAATCCATATATGTTTTATAAGTGAATTTGGTCTGTTTTAGGATTAGTCTTGGACCTTGTTCGACTAGTCCTAGCACTGGTTCGACTAGGCTAAGAAATTTCACGACCAGTCCTAAGTTGTTGAAAATTTTTAAATTTTTTTGGTTACTCTATGATCAGTCCTGGAAACTGTTCAACCAGTTGTGTGAACATTGTCAATTAGTTCTTTGACCAGTCGTAGATCTACGATTTAAAGTACAACATTGAAAATTATCTGTCTACGACTAGTCGTATGCAACTTACGACCAGTCGTAGGGTACCTATGACTAGTCGTGAAACCGTCTTATCTTATCGTGCCTAAAATTTCAAATTTTAGTTGGTTCTTTGACCAGCGTAGAGGTCCCAAGACCAGTCGAAGACGTGTTTTTCTCAACTATAAATAGAGCATGAATCTCAAAATAATAGAGATAATTTAAGTTAAGTAATTCGGCTTTCTGAGAGATAAGACTGTGCTCGATTTTAAGCTAAGTGTGTGTATTTAATATTCTCTTTCTTTAGCTTTATTAATTAATTTTTTTCTTGTATTCCAATCTAATCTGAAAAGACGAATTGTTATTTCTCTTTCTTTAGAATCAAAATCAATTAAAGCTAGCCCATTTTGGTTTAATTTAAAATCAATTAGAACTTAAACCATTGTAATGTGAGTATTGGACACTGAACTTAGACATTTAATCATTTACTCTGACTTGGTTCTTCGGGACTACTACAACGAAGGAGAAAATTAAGTTTTTATATTTAATTATACATTCCTTTCTATTTTGGTTTCTTTTGAGATTTGCTAGAAAAAAATCTCATTGTATTGATTATCTGAGGAGAGCCAGGAAAACTTAGAAGTGGTTTTTTTAATTATGTATGCCCATAGAGAAAAACACAATTGTGAAGGTTTTGGGTGAACCTGTGAAAACCTACTTTAATAGTGAATGCTAATATCCCCTGTGTGAGGATATTAGGAGTGGAGTAGCATTCTGTGTGGTTGTTGTTTAATAGTTGGTGAACACACAGGCGAACCACTATAATCTCTTGGGTTTGGTGGTTAAATGGTTTATATTTCATATCTTTAATTATTCATTTGTGGATGTATATGTGGATGTGAATGTTGTAATCATTTATTTCAAGCATTGTGGGAATGTTGTAATAGTTTAGCATTTATTTCTTACTATTCCTTTATTTATTTCTTTATTTGTTCTAGTAAGGTTGCTTTGCCATTTTTATGGTGCATGGTTGTCCCGAGAATAATATATATTTGAGATTACATTTTATTCTTCAGTGCAGGTTGTATTTATTTTTCTATTCCTCTTCGATTTGAGATTTGATACAAAGACCTTTCTAGAAATAAGGTTGTCGTACCATAAACTCTGGTTTTTGGTGTAAGGTTGTCCTTAAAACAACATTTGTATCAACCTCTCAAGATCTAAATTTTGAGGTTGCTTTACATTCTTGCATTGTGGTTTGTTTATATTATTTGTTGGCTACCGTATTTATTTAATTTCTGCTGTTATAAGTTTTATTTGGCATAGTCCTATTCACCCCCCCTCTAGGACATATAGCTAGGTATTTTCAAGTGGTATCATAGCCTAATAGCTCATTTTTAATTCTTAATTCTAGGATTTATTCCCTGATTTAACGATTTAAGTATTTAAGATGTCAAATTTTGATAGCCTATCAGTCACTAGGCCACTACCCTTTGATGGCTCCAACTATGCTTATTAGAAAGCAAGGATGAGGATTTTCCTCAAATTCATGGATGAAAGTATGTGGCTAGCCACTGTGAATGATTAGAACCCTCCTACCACTGAAGTAACTGTAGTTGATGGTTCAAAATCTATGAGAGTAACACCTTATTTCTCTTGGACCACACTTTAGAAAAGTGAGAGTAGTGCAAATGCTAAAGCACTAAATGCAATCACTTACGCACTATCACCGGATGAATTCAAAAGAATTATATCCTGTGATTCTGCAAAGAAATCTTGAGATATATTAGAAAAGACACACGAGGGTACTTCAATCGTTAAGAAATCGAAAGTCCAACTCTTTACAACCAAATTTGAAGAAATTCATATGAAGGGAAATGAAACATGGACTTTTATACACGATTAAATGACATTGTAAACTCTATGTGGGGTCTTGGTGATAAAATCTCATAAAGTAAAGTGTGTGCAAAAATACTACGCTCACTTCCTGAACGGTTCAACTCTAAAGTAACCGCGATCCAGGAACTTCGTAATACGGACAATATGAGGGTTGAGAAATTAGTTGGTTCTTTACAAACCTATGATTTAACTTTTAAAGCTCCGAAAGGAAAATCGATTGCTCTTAAAACTTCTAAAAATAATTTTCAAGAAAATTCTGATTTAGATAACTCTGAAGATGATATGGCCCTTTTGGCGAAAATGTTTTATAAAATCTTCAAAAGTAAAAAGAGAATTGATTTTCAAAAAGGAAATGATAAGAAAAGATCTAAACCTAAATATAAAACTTAAAAATCTTTGAAAGATAGTCAATGTTACAACTGCCAAGAATATGGGCATTTGGCTAACAAGTGTCCTAAAAAGGACAAACCCAAGAAGAAAGGTATGTTGACTACTTGGGATGAATCCTCTGATTTTGAAGCTTCTTCTGAATCTGAAGATTCTGAAATCGAGTTGGGCAATGAAGTGAAAGCCCTTATGACTCTAGCCAAATTCACATTTTCAGATAATGATTCAACAAGTGAAGAAAATCTGAACAGTGAATATGAAAATGAAGATGATCTTAAGATGCCTATAATGCCCTATACAAGGAGAGTTATAAAATTGGGGTAAAACTGAAACTTCAAAAAGAGAAATTTTTTAAAATCAAAGAAATTTATAAATCTCTTGTTTTAGAAAAGTCCCATATTTCAGACTGTTTTGAAAAGAAAAAATGCGTTTGGATTTTAAAACTACCCAAGTTGAAAATCTTAAATCTGAAAACGACCAACTAAAACATGAAGTTTCCTCTCTTGAGTTTAAAGGAAACTTGGAAATATGCCCAAGGTGATTCTAAATTAGAAAAACTCTTATCAAGATCGAGAAAATGTGGCGATCGATCCGGTCAGGGTTATGATAAGAATATTTCTCCTAAATCGAAAAGTACACCTCCTAGTTTGTAAAGGGAGAGACCTTAAACTCAAAGGGGAAAGGACAAGTGTTTTCTAAAGACCTTAAATCTGTTCAAAAATCGAAAAGAAATTATTTCTACTATAAGAAGTATAACCAAAATCCTTTAGCAGAAAAGATAGTTGATTTACTTAAGGAGCTTCGAAAGTCTAACTCAATAGGTCATACTTATAATTCTTATAATCAAAAGAAGACCAACTATCCACCCAAACCAAAAATGGTTATGAAATGGATTCCAAAGGTCACTTGCTTGGTTGCCCACACCGCTTTCAAAGTTACAAGCCATTCAAAGTGGTACCTAGATAGTGGATGCTCCAGGCATATGACAGGCGACAAGGATTTATTCATCGATCTAAAAGATTTGACTGATGGTTCAGTCACATTTAGTGATGGCAGTAACTGTAAAATTATGGGCCAAGGTACGGTTCAACTTTATAACCTTCAGTTTTTTAAGAATGTCTTATATGTTGAAGGGCTAAAACATAATTTGCTAAGCATATCTCAAATATGTGATAATAACCATAGTGTTCGGTTTTCTAATCAAAGCTATGAGATTTTAAACAATAATGGTTCTGTAACACTAACTAGATGTAGAACATCTGAAAACTGCTATATTGTTAGCGAATCTAGCTCATCTAATCAAACATGTTACATGGTTCATACAGACGAGATTGACTTGTGGCACAAACGTCTTGGACATGTACACTACTAAAATTTATATAGATTGAGCAAACAGGAACTTATAAGAGGTCTACCTAAACTTCAAAAATTAGATAAGATATGTGGTGAATGCTAGTTTGACAAAAAAATAAGAAACTCACACAAAAAGTTGAATTCTAATACCACATCAAGACCACTCGAACTTCTCCACATGGATCTGATAGGACCTATCAGAACGGACAGTCGAGGTGGTAAAAGGTATATCTTAGTAATAGTAGATGACTTTACCAGATATACATGGGTAGTCTTCTTAAGGGACAAATTAGAAACCCTTGAAGAAGTAAGAAAAGTTCTCAAAAGGATTCAAACTGAAAACTGTTCTCAAATCAGTAAGATTCATAGTGATCATGGATCTAAATTTAAGAATAGGGGTTTTGAGAAGTTCTGCAGCAACTAAGGAATATTACATGAATTCTCAGCGTCCAAAACTCCACAACAAAATAGTATAGTGGAAAGGAAAAATAGAGTGATTCAAGAAATGGTAAATGTCATGTTGAATATGTAACATCCCGAAAATCGGGGGGTCGAGCAAAAACCTAACTCCCGAGTTCCAAAATGTTATTTATGTAACATAGATATGTATGATTGAATGTTGTCTGTGATAACATATTAAACATGAGTGAGATTAAGCTAGAACAGCATATCATACTCCAGAGATAGTTAGATTAACAAGCGGAAGACTGTGATAGTATGTATAACATATATAAACTGTTGTATGTCTCCAGAGTGTGAACATGTTACCAGGTTATATACATACATGTATACTCCAAAAGTAGACAAAACGAATATACATGAGTGTGCTAAAAATATAAAATGACAAGCGTCAAAGCATCTAATCAACCTCCCTGTAATCCCGTCGATCAGAACACGCATAAAGGAGGGATCCTCATCATCATCAAGTCTGGCTCTGTCTCGTAGGCCGTGCCATCATCTGCAATCATAAAAGGGTCTGGTGGGTGTCCGAAAACACCATCCCGTAACGTGGGAGTGAGTAGCTAACTCAGTGGAATAATAGAGCAAGGATTAACATGTTCTCAAATTAATCATGCGATAATAGTAAAGCAGTAAATCAAACAATCCTAAAACTGTTGTTAATGCAATATGACATGACGTGATGTATGCTCTCACCGACGATCTCCCTCATACGACACCATCTTACGACTGCGGCATGCAATCGACCCTCAAGTGCTCCACATCTTCCAGGCACATGCAATGTCATGGTGATATGATTACCGAATTATTATTAGTCTTGTTCATACAGCAATATTGGAAAACTAAGGTACTTCCCTTATATCAATCCCAACACAGATCCTGTCTAGGGTCGTCACTCCTAGTAATCTCATACGATGTATATTTTGTAGGTCGCTGCAAGGGCTACCAGGGCTGTTGCTCGCACTCGTTGCACCGCTCCCCCATCACCTTATCAATACAGGCCTACTGTACTCTACTGCTACTGAAGGGTCGTCGCCTCCTATAGACTCAGAATACGCTCGCGGTCACTACAAAGGACTCGTCGCCTGATCAGTGTAGGCCGACAGCTAGAATATAGTGTCCCATACCACCATAATCTGCTCACGAGACTAGGTGCTCACTGGTCACTACGAGGAGGTTTGTGGCCCCAGCGTAGGCCGATAGCTCGACTACGGTGTCCCATACCACCATGCCCGGCTCATGAGTCTTTGTGGATCAAGGTACCATGGTTAACAGGATTACAATGATAAGTTCAGTACACTAGGTTCAAGCAGTTATGACTCATGCAGGGTGAACATACAACGGCCAGTCGGGTTACTTGACGGGCTCGACTAGCACGATCGCATCTCAAGTTGAACGACATGAAGTGCGTAAAACACTTCGTGTGGCCTAACCACTGCTGCCAACTCCAAAACACGGCTCGCGTTCATCGACGCGTCGTTCGTGGCC
Organism: Magnolia kwangsiensis; assembly: GCA_037074715.1. Lineage (NCBI taxonomy): Eukaryota > Viridiplantae > Streptophyta > Magnoliopsida > Magnoliales > Magnoliaceae > Magnolia > Magnolia kwangsiensis. The sequence continues at coordinate 61,367,723 of CM073579.1, forward strand.
AAGATAAGCCAACCACGAATTCGCTCGGTTACCGACTACCTGGACTAAGTATAGTCCCAAACAATCATGGAATCACATCAGCATTCATGTAAGAGTAATGGAAATGAAATACAACCATGTGAGCATGTTAACACATGTTATAACGTATAACTTAAGTAAATCATCCTACACATGTCTTTCACACATATAATGAAATTATGCATATAGCCAACATATAGGAAATCCTCTCCATTAGCCTATTAATTGAGAATTCAATCTCAAACTAAATCATAAGGAAATCATCAAGTATATGTTATAGCATACCACTTAAGTGCAACATCAAGCATATGCATTTCATACATATAATGAAATCGTACATATGGCTAACATGTAGGAAATCATTTACATCAGCATATTAATTGAGAAATCAATCTCAAATTAATTCATAACACCATTTAATTCAATACATACTAATATAAGCATTTATACAAACACTTACACTACACACTTGAGTCTACATGTAGTATGTCGACCCGAAGTGCGCATTTAGGCGAATCTCTTCGCCAAACTAATTATACACGTATTCCTAACATTCTAATGCCACAACAAATCATGTCAATCACATCAGCAAAATATGCATGAAAACAGTACTTCCTACAAATGACTAAAATGCCCTAAATCTCATATTCTTCGCCGGTTTACGAAACAGGAAACGGACAGCATGTTGTACATGTCAAACGGCGATGCCGTCGATAATCTACTATTAAACGACATTGAAAGCTTTGGAAACAGTCAATCAAAGCGTCTAAAATCCGCACCTTGTCTCTTATGGATGTGTAAATTCGAACGGAGCGTATACACTTCGTCTACAGCGATAAGAGAATCTAATTCACGAGTTACGTCAGTTAACAAGCTATGAATCCTAGTAAACCTCAAATCAGCAACTTTCTAGGATTATTTCATACCTGAAAAAGCAGAGGAATCATCGGCCAGGTGATTAGAGCACGTGGCTTAACCACCTGCAGCACGTGGCACAAGCAGCAGGGAATTCTCTCCCACCTTCTCTCACAAACTCTCACCTTTTCTCTCTCCCAATCTAGGGCTTTTTTGCAAATTCGGATGGGAGAGAGGAGTGAGGGTTTCATCCCTTTTTATAAGCCCAAACTTGCCCGAAATAGGCTTGGGAACAAGTTTCACTTGAGGGGTAACCAAATCGGGGCTGTTTCAGTCCAAAAGGACATTTTTAGTGGTCCCCTGACTGAATACGGTCGGACTTAAGCTCATGCATACTGGATCTAACATACATCAAGTTTTCAGTCCGGCAGGGTTCGCAGATCGCACGTGGCGGTCCAGTTTCAGTTCAGCGGTCACCACACGTAGATCAGGCCTGCAAATCTCATGATATGAAATAGAAATTTTTCCTGATCCGAGGGTGTAATTTGGCTGAATTCTGACGGTCAGAACGCTTAATAATGACATGTCAAGTCGTGTGCCAGATTTGAATTTCAAATTCTAATTCTGTCCATATTCGCACTCTCTTCAGTCCGGGCTCAATGAAATAGCCTGTGATTATCGGTTGGACTTGATTTTTGAAATGATTGTCAAGTCCAGCTAGGCGGTCCTAACGGTCTAAGATAGTAGGCATCAAACTTTCGACGCGCGGTCTAAATCCAATACAAAATTTTAAGGTGGTCTAGAGAAGAAACCTGCTTAGAGTTTGATCAGAGGTTATAGAGTATTATAGAGTCATACGTTCTACTCGATTTGGGTCTTGTAGAACGTATTTAAAGTGATCAGGGACTGTTTCCCAGTTACTCTAACGTTGCGCTAGCTAACTTACGCTTAATTTCTAAAGAAATTAATCCTAAGTAGTTTCTTTAGCTATGGAATTGGGTTCTGAACGATTTTCCAGGTGTTTTAATTGACCCACTACCTAAGGACGTCAAATTTCAGATTGGCCAAAATCCGGGGTGTTACAATAGCATGAAGCTCTTTAAGAATCTTTAGGCTGAAGCAGTCAATACAACTTGCTATATTATTAACCGAGTTCACACTAGTAAAGGTAATAATAAAACGGCTTACGAAATGTGGTTCGATAAAAAGCCTACTGTCAAATACTTTCGAGTTTTTGGCAGCAAGTGCTATATTTTACAAGATCGTAAATATCTGGAAAAATTTGATACGAAAAGTGATGAAGGGATCTTTCTAGGGTATTCTTTAAACAGTCGTGCTTATAGGGTTCTGAACAAAAGGACCGGTATGATTTAAGAGTCCATCAATGTAGTCATTAATGATCACTTAAATACACCAGTCTCAAGTTCAGATAATTATAAAATTCTTATAATTGATAAACCTGATACTTCATCTAATCAGATTGATTCTGAACTAAGGACTGTTAAAGATCATTCAACTACTCAAATTCTTGAAAACCCTCTCACTGGTGTTCGTACTTGAAGACTTGAGGATATATGTAATTACATATGTTTTACATCCCAAATAGAACCATCTAGTGTACAAGAAGCTCTTGTTGATAAAAACTGGATTATTGCGATGCAAGAAGAACTTAACCAATTTGTAAGAAATGATGTTTGGTATCTCGTACTTAAACTCAAAGATAAACACATCATTATAACAAAATGAATTTTCAAAAATAAGTCTGACAAGCTTGGAAATATAATTAGAAACAAGGCTAGGCTAGTGGTATAAGGTTACACTCAAATTGAAGGTATTAATTTTGATGAAACTTTTTCACCAGTAGCACGTCTTGAATCAATCAGACTGTTTATATCCATTTCATGTTTTAGAAAGATTAAGATTTATCAAATGGACGTGAATAGTGCTTTCTTAAATGGTGATTTACATGAGGAAGTCTATGTTGAACAACTGATATGTTTTAAAGATCCCAAAAATGCTAATCATGTGTATTGCCTTAAAAATGCACTTTACGGATTAAAACAAGCCCCTAGGGCATGGTATGAGAAACTAATAAAGTTTCTGTTAAGCCATAATTTTTAAATGGGCTCTGTTGATAAAACTCTGTTTGTTAAAAAATATAATGATCATATTTTAATGGTACAGATTTATGTTGATGATATCATTTATGGATTTACTTGTACTGACATGACTACTGAGTTTGCAGATTTGATGAAATCACAGTTTGAAATGAGCATGGTTGGGGAATTGAATTATTTTTTAGGGTTGCAAGTAAAGCAATAACCTGATGGAATATTCATTTCTCAATATAAATATGCTTTGAATTTAATTAAGAGATTTGGATTTGAGAATGGTAAGAACTTCGATATTCCTATGAGTACTACTTTGAAACTTTCAAAAGATTCTGCAGGTAAAAATGTTGATCCAAAATTATATCGGAGCATGATTGGTAGTCTATTGTATTTAATTACTAGTAGACCTGATATTACACTAAGTGTTGGTATTTGTGCTAGATATCAGTCTAATCCTAAAGAATCACACTTGATTGTTGTCAAGCGGATTATGCGATATGTCGTAAGTATTGTTAATCCCTGTCTCTGGTATCCACATGAGACTAGTGTTCAATTAGCTGGGTACTCGGATGCTAATTGGGCTGGTAATCTTGATGATAGAAAATCAACCAGTAGTGGTTACTTTTATATTAGAAACTATTTAGTTTCTTGGTTTAGTAAGAAACAAAGTTCTATATCACTTTCAACAGCTGAAGCTAAATACATCGCAGCTGGTAATGTGTGTACGCAGCTTGTTTGGATGAATTTTATGCTAAGTGATTATGGAATTAAATAGGATTCTATGTTATTATATTGTGATAATTCCAGTATCATAAATATTTTAAAAAATCCTATTCAGCATTCTCGTACTAAGCACATTGACATTAGATTTCATTATATCCGTGAATTAGTAGAAGAAAAGGTTATATCTTTGGAATATGTACCTACCGAGAATCAACGTAGTGATATTTTCACTAAAGCTCTCGACAAAAGTAGGTTTAACTAAATGAAATTTGATCTTGGTATGTGCATTTTAAGATGATAATTTATGCCTGTTTTTATCATATTGTATATTCTTGCTAGTTTATATTTCAATTTTTACAAATCATGCAGAAAATTTTATAAAACTCAAAGGAAAATTGCATTTTTGGTTGGTCCTCGACCGATCATGAATATAAACGACCAGTCGTGTACATCCATGACCAGTCTAGAAACTCATGAAATCTCTTTAATTTGGGGAAAACACTTCATCTTCCTCATTTCTTTTTCACTCACCAATGAGCCAATGTCCGACTAGTCGAAGCTAACCTTCGAAATCTTCATGGTTAGTGCTCCATTTATATTTTTCTTGTAGATTTGTGTCTAGATTACTTCTATTTCTCTCTTGAAGTTATCTATTTTGAATTTCGTTGTGATTTGGGGTTTTTCTTTTGAAAAATCTGATTTGAAAAAACTCTCTTCTCAATCCTTTGCAACTCCTTGTCTTCTTGAAATCTTTGTTGCAAATGGCTTATAGAGGGAGAAAAATAACTTCCCATGGTCCATCTTCTTCCAGATTGGCCTCTATCACTACGCGTCATCTTAGGGCTCCCGTGGATGATCCATCCTTTGTTCGGGACATTAGATTACGTAATGTTATTGTTGAACATCCTATTGATATTAATCATACTGCTTCTTTTGATATCATTCATATGCTCCAAGCTGTAGGTTGGGTTAACTTATTGCATTGGGGTGGGCCAGCATACCGTTCTATTGCCCAGTCTATATTTGCTCGCATATGTGAAATTTCACTGGAAAATCTAACGTTTAAAATTGCCATAAGAGAAGGACCATTTGACGTTGATTGTCACTTAATTTCAGCTCTTATGGAAATTCCTGTGAATGATGAAGGAGTTCCTATTCATACATTGTTTGAAAAACCTTCACTGGCTGAAAAATGCATGCTAACTAAGGATTTATGCAATCTGGATGTTCAATGGATGCATAAAGAAAATGTGCTCCCCTCAGGATTTTTGTTACCCAAATACAGAGTTCTTCATAGGATCTTTGTGTCCAACTTGTATCTCGATCGGGTAATAAAACTTAGTTAACGACATTCTTAGTTTGTGTTCTTCATAATATTGCCAGAGGTGCTCATGTTTACTTACCATCCTTGATTTGTCACTCTATCATTTAGTTTTGACTCCATCTTGGTCATAGTGATATCCCTTTTGGTTATTTGATAACTGTATTGACTACGCATATATTAGTCGATATGCCGGTTGGAGAAGCCCCTACCCATCTTCTTATATTTGACAACTCTAATATCAATAAGATGAAGTTGAAATTTCTTCATAGCCAAAGAGATGGTGTTGGTGAGGCTGAAGCTGAACATGAGGAAGATGCTGGTGATCTTCCTCCTAATGATATTAACATGGATGATATTTTTGAAGAACTTGATTCTGACTCTGCAAATGATCTAAAATTTGAGCCTTCTGCTTTTGATGCACGTTTGCATGCATTGGAAACTAAGCTTGAGAATATCAATGTTAGGATGGAAAACATGACTGTTGCCCATGATTTACAATTCAAGTATATGCGCAAGTATCTTATGCGCTTGAATAAGGGCATGCATCAACTTGATCCTTCCATCCCTACTCCTTCATTTGGTTCAGACTAACTCTTTTAAGTTTTCTGGTCTGTAATAACTATCTTACCATTGTGCTCACTTAACGGGATTTTCTACTGTAGCTTTAGTTGACTTAGTTCAGTTTATGAATTATGTGTGTTGCTTATGATATGTTCTCGTATCTTGTCTTACCTCTTATTTATCTCCTTACTTATTACTCCTTAGTCATCCGTCCTTTGCTTCCTTTGTCATATTGTGACAAAAAGGGAGAGAATGGATAATGATTTTTATGCTTCTCATGTTGGATTGGATTGGATTGGATTGCCTTGCCTATAAGGAGTGAGTAGCATTGTGCATAATTTTTTTTTCTTTGTGATAGTGCATATTTTTTTTTATGGAATATGTTACTTAGGGGGAGTATGTGGAGTATGTGACTGTATGTGCAGAGGTGGACTGTATGCTGAATATTGATTTGTAGGTTCATGTATGTGTACTAGTTGATAACAACTGATGCATGATTCTTTAATCAGATATTCTGTGTTATGTATCATATCCTAGAAATGTGTTTTGTCACTAATTTGACAAAGGGGGGATTGTAAGTGCTATAGTTTATAGTCCCTTGTTATTGTCAAATTTGTGGTGACAAAGACATTGCTTTGAAGCTGTATATGTGATGAACAAAAGATCTATTCAAGACATGAAGAGACATGATGATAGTTTAACAAGATTAGCTTTGATAGACAAGCAAAGCTTTCAAGTTCAAGGTCTTAGAAGATTTCAAGTTCAAGATCATAAGCTTAATTATACTCAAAGGTCACTTGTCTTTTAGTTTCAATGTCCTTACTTCACTATTGAGGTATGACTGACCTAAGGTTGACCTTCAGAGTAGGCCATTTTGGATACATGATCCATATATATTTTATAAGTGAATTTGGTTTGTTCTAAGACTAGTCCTGGACCTTGTTCAACTAGTCCTAGCACTGGTTTGACTTGTCCAAGAAATTCCATGACCAGTCCTAAGTTGTTAAAGATTTTTAAAATTTTTTAGTTACTCTACGACTAGTCCAGGAGACTGTTCGACCATTCGTGTGAATAGTGTCGACTGGTTCTTCGACCAGTCCTAAATCTACAATTCAAAGTACAGCATTGAAAATTATCTATCTACGACCAGTCGTATGCAACCTACCACCAGTTAAAGGGGACCTACGAACAGTCGTGAAACCGTCTTATCTTATCATGCCTGAAATTTTAAATTTCAGTTGGTTCTTCGACCAGTCGTAAAGGTCTTAAGACCAATCAAAGATGTATTTTGCTCAGTTATAAATGGAGGACGAATCTCAAAATAATAGAGGTAATTCAAGCTAAGTAATTCGGCCTTCTGAGAGATAAGGCTGTGCTCCATTTTAAGCTAAGTGTGAGTATTTAATATTCTCTTTCTTTAGCTTTATTAATTGATTTTATTTCTTGTATTCCAATCTAAACTGAAAAGAGGAATTGTTATTTCCCTTTCTTTGGAATCAAAATCAATTAAAGTTAGCCCATTTTGGTTTAATTTAAAATCAATTAGAACTAGAACCATTGTAATGTGAGTATTGGACATTCAATCATCTACTCTGACTTGGTTCTTCAGGGATGCTACAATGAAGGAGAAAATCAGGTATTTTACATTTAATTGTAAATTCCTTTCTGTTTTCGTTTCTTTTGGGATTTGACAAAAAAAATTTCATTGTATTGGTTATCTGAGGAGAGCTAGGAAAACTCGGAAGTGGTTTTTTTACTTGTTTAAGCCCACAAAGAAAAACACAATTATGAAGGTTTTGGGTGAACCTTTGAAAACCTACTTTAATAGTGTATGCTAATATCCCCTGTGTGAGGATATTAGGAGTGGAGTAGCATTCTGTGTGGCTGTTGTTTAACAGTTGGTGAACACATAGGCGAACCACTATAATCCCATATGTTTGGTGGTTGAATGGTTTATATTTCATATATTTAATTATTCATTTATGGATGTATATGCGGATGTGAATGTTGTAATCATTCATTTCTGAAAGGGCCTAGCTATATGCCTTAGAGGGGGGCTGAATAGGGCAATGCCAAATAAAACTTATAACAGCAGAATAATAAAAGAAATAAAGCACAATGCTGAATTTAAAATAATCTCAATAGCCTAGAATTAAGAGAATGATACTATATCAGTTCTAAGGACAACCTTACACCAAAAACCAAAGGTTTAAGGTAGGACAACCTTATTTCTAGAACGTCATTTGTATCACAAACCAATGAGGAATAAAAAGCAAGGAAATCAAAATAACTCACAGAAAATAAATCCTAAGTTATTACGACATTCATCCACACTTGCTTGAAATAAAATGATTACAACATTCATCCACAAACATACTCCACAAAACTGAATGAATAAAAGAATGAAAGAATAAAACACATCCACAACACAACGATATATAGTAGTTCGCCTATGTGTACACCAACTGTTATCCAACAGCAACACAAAATGCTACTCCACTCATAATATCCTCACACATGGGATATTAGCATGCACTATCAAAATAGGTTTCACAGGTTCACCTAAAACCTTCACAATTGTGTCTTTTATCTCGGGCTTACACAATCCAAAAACCCCCACAATCTGAGTTCTCTGACTCTCCTCAGATAACAAAAACAATGAGATTTTTCTGGCAAATCTCAAACAAAACCAAAGAAAGTAAATTACACAAATGTAAAATACCTGAATCTCCTTTTGAAGTAGCCTGGTAGAACCGATCGGAGTAGAAGTTCGATTCAACGTTCAAAGTCCAATACTCACTTTAAGAATGGTTCTAAGTCTAATTGATTTTAAATCAAAAGGGCTAGTTCTATTTGATTTTGAATCCAAGAAGAAGAAATATTAGAAATTTCCCTTTTCTAATAAGATTGGAATATAGATCAAAATCAAATAATAAACAAGCTAGCAAAAGGAATATTAAATAAGCATAAAGTAGCTTAAAATAAACACAAACTTATCTCAGAGTATAGCCTAAATATTGCTTGAATAGAGTTGAATTGAATTGCTAAAACTCTGAAGTTCGTGCTCTATTTATAGCCTGAAAAATCCCGTCTACGACTGGTCGTAAGATCCTAGGACTGGTCGTAGCTTCAAAGATTTTTAAAGATTTCCACGGGATAAGGATTTGCTGTTCCACGACTGGTCCTGGGTAGCCTACGATCGGTCATGGGTCACCTACGACCGGTCGTAGGACCCCTAGTTTAGTTGCTGGAGTTTGAGTCGTAGGGCTAAGACTAGTCGAAGGATGAGTCGAAGAACTCATAGGACTGGTCGTAGGATGTCCAGGACTGGTGTAGGACAACCAGAAAGATCCGAAAATCTTCAACAACCTAGGACTGGTCCTGAAAAACTTAAGACTAGTCGTAGCAGAGCCAGGACTGGTCTTGAAGTCCCTAGGACTGGTCTTAGAACAGCCCAAACAAGCATATTAAAATATATGAATTATCTATCCAGAATGACCTACAGTAAAGCCCATCCTAAGGTCAATCTAAGGTCAAACAAACCTTAAAAGTGAGATGGACATTGATAGTCTGTACACTCAGATGACCCTTAAGAGAAGCTTGAGAATTTACGAATCTTGTTGTAGGCCTTCTTGAGCTTGATCCTTTCTTGAGTTGATAAAGTCTTCTACAATACTTGAACTTGTTTGAATCTTGAACATTCATACTTAAAGACTTCTATTCTTGAATTCTTCATCCATGACTTGAAAACTTTCTTCATTTAAGTTATTGTCTTGAAATGCGATGTCTTGAAGTAAAGAATAGTCTTAAACATGAAACACAAGATATAAAAGACATAGATATAGGTTTTGGCACCGCAAAATTTGACAACCAAAGGGATATGAAATCATAGCACTTACAATCTCCCCATTTGTCAAATTTGTGACAAAACACATAGCATAAAAGATAATAAGGAATCATGAGCCATAAAATCACAAATTACTCTACTCTCCCTAAGTAATACAAATACTGCTCATGTAAACAATCAATAACATCAATACAATATATTCTCATCTACATATCCTTCTCAATCAATCAATTCAAACAAATTACTCTCCCTTTCCATACTACTCCCCTTTACCATACTACTCCCCATTTTTGTCACAAAATGACAACGGAAAGTCACAACAATATAAAGAGTAAGAATAAATAGATAATGAGAAAGAAATATGGAAGGTCATAGCATATTTCAAAATATAAACCAGAATCATCAAGTCATAACAAAGTTAATACAATATCAAAAATAAAAGATAAGAAAATGTTATACAATCCAAAAGATAATTCGCCTAATCAGATCCAGAGGAGGGAGCTGGGATAGAAGGATCAATCTGGTGTAAGCCCCTATTGATGCGACGAAGATATTTTTGCATGTACTTAAATTGCATATCGTGAGCAATACTTATAAGACCCGTATCTTGGTCCGTACCTGTCCGTAGACTTCCGCGGTCTTACCGGTCAAATTTCGGCAACCTTCGACCCTTAACCGATATCGACGCGCGACCCTGATTCATATGCCGACAACCCGAGTCGACTCAACCCAAGACCAATACCATAGCGACCGCGCCGTCGTTGCGGTTCCAATGCCGTGACTCGCGCGCCGAGGCGATACCCTGGTCAAGAGATGTGGGCCAATGTTCTGTGCGAGGAAACGCCGCGCGTTGTGAAACCCAAGAGAATCTCTATGATGTGTCACATCAATCACATCAATCCCATCAATCAATCATTCATCAATCCATCACATGTCAAGTACATGTCAAGTACACATCACTTTCACCCCTTTTCCCAAGCAACCACAAAAGTCTTCCTAACTCATACCTTTCTTACATAAATGCTACAAAAGTCTTCCATGCAAGTCAAGGATTTCTTACACAACCATCACTCACCACATCCATCCATCACTCTCTCTCTCTCCCTTTACAAGTCTCTCTCTTTCTCTCTTTCTCATTTCAAATCTCCAAGCAAAAGAGCTCCATACGTATGAAATTTTTCAAGTATCCCTAAGCTCCAAGTGGCCCACTTTCCTACCCCATCATCTCCCATCTCAACCCTTCATTCCTCATCTTATCCATTGAAATCCAAGCTAAGGTGTCAAGGAACCCCTAGGAGCAAGAAGATGGAACGGTGGGTGCCTCTATAGGGTAGTTTCTTTCTTATTTTTATGATGGGCCAAGTGAGACCCACCGATCAATGGTGTGGATCTCGCTTGGGACCCTAAGATAAGGCCGATGGCCCACTTGGATCATCATGATCATTCCATGATGGGGCCATTATCCATGGACCCCATCATGATGTTTATTTCATTGCAAAAGGTCATCTAGACCGTCCATTTTTGTGGAGAGAGGATCTCCACCGTTGATTCTCGATCTTGGTGGTCCCATGTGTTGAGGGACCCTTTTGATTGTATGATTTGCTTTTAAGGGAGGGCCCATAATGTCGGGGTCCCTCCATCACAAAGCGTGTCCCACTCTCCATGTCTCTCTCCCTCCTTATTTCTTTTTATTTTATTTTATTTTATTTTATGCAATAGGATTGTGTGGCCCACTTGAATGGACCCCACCTTGTAATATTATTTTATTCAAGATTTATTCAAGTGGGGCCCACCATATACGTTGTACCCACGTCACCCATCAGTGGTGACCCACTTCATCAGGGCCCACCACAATGTATTTTTAAAAGGAACCAAACCGTCCAGCGTCTGGGACGCTGGACGTTTCAAAAAAAAAAGAAGAAAGGGAAAGAAGAAAAGAAGGAGGCCTTTGGTGGTCCACTTGCTTAGGCCCCACCGTGATGAATATAAACAATCCAAGCCATCCATCCTCTCACCCATCTCTTTTTAGGTGTTGAGCCAAGAGTTGGGGTTGATTGAAAGATCTGGTGGGCCATAGCACCAAAGAATGCATCATTACCATTCAAGGATCCTTTTTCTTATTTTATTTCATTTTCTATCATAAAAAAAAATTCAACTTTAGACTCTTTGGACTTGTTTCGAGCCAGGGAAACCAATGGATGGAGTGGATTTAGGTGATATGGACCCCACCTTCGAAAATCCTCAAAATCAAGGATTTTTCTTTTTTTTTAAAAAAAGAAGAAGTGAAGCAGGCTGCTGTGTCAGAGCCGCTGCAGGCGCTGCCTGCAGCTCGTCACGCGGGCGGATGCTGGCTACCCATGGCCCTGCATGTGGGCCCCACAGTGATGTTTATCTGCGATCCAATCTGCTCATGTGGTGGGCCACCTCCTGAAGTGGGCCGCTGCCAAAATTCAGGCCCATCCAAGGCTCAGGTGGACCACACCAGAGGAAACAGTGGTGGCTAAAAGCCTACCCTTGAAGCCATTTTTTTTGGCCATGGAAGTTTTGAATCAAGCTGAAATTTACGTTTTCCCTTCATCCAGGTCCGAGTGACCTTATGAACGGGTTGGATGGCATCTAAGTATTTCAGTGGGCCCCACATGGGACCCACAATGATGTATGTGTTTTAAGACCACCGTCCAGGCGGACGGCGGCACCCACCTTGCGTATGTGTTACCTCCACCGTCCAGCGGACGGTGGGGCCCTTTGTGATGTATGTGCTCTATCCGCACTGTCCACTGGACAGTGGGACTCGCCATGATGCATGTGATGCACCCAGACCGTCCATCCACTTGGTAAAAATCATTTTAGGTGAGTGATGATTGGGTGGACCACCTATGTTGGGAATGGCTCATTTAATCTATTTAAAGGCCTATGGGTTAGACCCATTTAATTTGTTTAAGGCCTAGGGTTTAGGCCCATCTGATTTATACAAGGCCTATGGGTTTAGGCCCATCTGATTTATACAAGGCCTATGGGTTTAGGCCCATCTGATTTATACAAGGCATATGAGTTTAGGCCCATCTGATTTATACAAGGCTTATGGGTTTAGGCCCATCTGGTTTATATAAGGCCTACGAGTTTAGGCCCATTTGATGTACCATAAGGCCTAGGGGTTGAGGCCCATTGAACTCATAGAATGCCTATGGGTTGAGGCCCATTTGATGTACATGTGGTGGCCCAATTGGTGTGGCCAATTTGTTACATATTAGACTTATGAGACTAGGCCCAATTGATGCAATCCAAGGCCCATGAGCTTTGACCCATTGTAATGCACTTAAGGCCCATTGGTGTGGCCCATTGATGTGACCCATTGATGAATAAAAGGCCCATATGATAGAGCCCATTTGATGTATTTAAGGCCCAATGGGATGTACCAAAGGTCCATTGCAATGTGTGAGCCCAATATGGATTATGTAACAATATTTACGACGATCGTGCCTTGGGAGCAATGTTGGTTTGACGTCCACATTGCGAGTGTAATGTTGGTTAGATGTCCACATTACGACTCTCCTTAGGGCCCATTACTGGGTCGTACTTGCTGTGTATAGGCCGTCCAGGCCCATCTGCGTTGTAAGAATGGTTCATCACTCATTTACATGTTTAGTTTAGTTTCATGACTCATGATCATACGCATCATATGTATGCTTGATATGAGGATTGACTGATCATAGCATATGTCTTTGGGCAGGTTATTTATGGGCTCCTGTTTAGGCAGTGTTGCCCTACATGAGTGCACGATATGCGCAGGATTTGTTGCATGACTGGATAGCGTGAATCATGCATTTCGTATTTTTGTGACATGGGTATTGTACGCCCTAGCGGCATCAGGGCCGTAGCCTCCACAGACGCATCATGGTTGGAAGGATTGGATACCGAAAATCTTGTTCTACATGGGGTGCTATTGATATCCCTGGGTGAAAGTCCCTAAACCCTTATGGTACCAAGAGGTTGCTCCAACATCTAGACCGAGTGGGTAGATGAGCGTTAAGTGCCGATTACCAGACGGTCGCACTCTCCACTGTGTCGTGGTCGGTTGGAAGGGAGTGCGGCCTTACCCGCCCGAGAGTAGGGGGCAATGTTAGGCTGAGTTTGACCAGCTCGAGGAATGGGTCCGCTATCGACGAGTCACGCTCGATATTGGCAGACGGATAGTGAGGTCTCTTTCACTTACCTTATTGCGCTCGGTGTGGCGGCAATCTAGTTTAGAGTGTACTAGACCCCGGTGATATCCCATATTTGAGATGTATTGATGTGTGAACATAGATGAGGATCTGTATGCTTGAGTTGCATTGCACATCGCATGACCTTGGGATGGCCGATACCATTCATGTCTTATATTGCATAGCCTTGGTACGGCTCATGATATTATGGATCCATCTGCATATTTCGCATTACTTTGTCATTGCATGTTCATATTACTACCTTGCACACACACTTTCACCACCCTCTAAGCTTTCTATAAGCTTATGCACGACCGTTGCGTGTAGGTGACGTTGGTTCGTAGCAGCGCTGAGGCAGGAGCACGTTGCAGATCATTTTGGAGTTTTTGTTCTTTACCATTGTATTTCCCTTTATGCTCATTGTACTTATAAAGTTTTGATCATAGTGAAAATGTAATGGAGTTCTTGGTTGTTGTTTGTGGGTTATGCCTTTGGTTATGCTTATAAAAAAAAAAAAAAGCACTGACGTTGAAAATCCTCCTCGTAGCATCCCAGGATCGGAACCTGGCGAATGGGAGCTAGGAGCCGAGAATGGAGTTCTATGGAGGCTGTCGGTGCCGGATTCGGTGATCGGAAATTTTGTGAGCCCGGTTCCCCAGTTTGGGGTGTGACAATACTCATGTTATCAACCTTCTCCTCCAATGCACGAAGGCGTGCATCATAACCAGATGGATCATAATCAGGATCATTTGGCGAATCAGTTTCTATATCATCAAATATCTAATCCATATTAATATCCTGTTGAGGAAGATCGCCGGCTTCCCCTTCATTTTCGGCTTCACCACCATCACCACCAACACCGCCTTCATCTACTTGGCCAGGAAGCAATCCAACTTTATCTTATTAAGATTGGAATTGTTGAAAATAAGATAATGAATTGGTGCCTCATTAATAGGTTTATCGAAAAGTATGTGGGTGGCTAAAACAGTCATAAGATAACCAAACGGAATATCACTATGACCCGGATGGAGACGAAACTGAATGATAAAATAACAGATCAAAGAAGGAAGACAAACCATGGTACGAGAAATAATAGAATGCAACACACGAACCATGAAAGAAGTCAACTCGGTTTTATTACCGGACCGAGGATACACATTGAAAATGAAGAAACGATGTAACACTCTATATCTAGGTAACAGATACTTTGAAGGGAGTGCATTCCCTTTGTGTGTTCATTGCGCATCAATTTTGCATAAGTCTCTTGTTAACATGCGTTTTTCCGATTCAGATGGTTTGTCGTATAAAGTATGAATCGGTATACCTTCATCGTTAACGGATATATCCATAATACCCGATATCAAATGACGGTCTACTTCAAATTTCCCTTCTCTAGTATCAATTGAAAAAGTTAAATTATCAAGAAAAAATTCTGAGATGCATGCAACTATTGATTGGGCAATAGACTGGTATGCAGGCCCACCCCAAAGCAAAATGTTAGTCCAGCCAATAGATTCAAGGAGAGGGACAATACCATATGGAGCAATGTGATTGAGATCAGCGGTATGCTCAACGATAATTTTACGGACACGTAAATCTCGTACATCTTGAGAATCATCTTCGGGTGACTGAAGGTGCCGTTTTGTTATCGGTGTAGATCTAGATGAGGATGGACCACGGGATGTTTTCTTCTTCCCTCTAGCATCCATATTCAAAAAGATATGCAGAGAGCAAGAGAAATGCACAAAAGAAAGGATGGGTTTTCTCTAGATCAGCAAATTGAGAAGAAACCCTTGAAAAACCCAATAAGAGATGAAATCTAGCTACACAATGATCAAATTAATGCATAGAAAGCATGAATCTTCAAGAAAAATGCTGAAATAGGACTCACCTTGAAGAAAAATAAGAAATCCTCTAACTGGTTGAGCCACGACTCATCGTAGGTCAGAGTGAAAATGAAGAAGAAGGAGATTTTCCCAAATTATATCATGTTCACGAGCTCCACGACCGGTCGAGTGCTGTTCACGATCGATCGTACCACGACTGGTGGTGTACAGCTACGACCGGTCGAGTATCGACCAAAAATACATTTTTAATGTAAAAAAAAATAAAATTTAAACAAATATAATATGAAATATAATACATTATGATACATGCAAGCAAGAATACTCAATGTAAAATGTGCATACCAAGATCAAATTTTAATTTATTAAACCTGCTTTTGTCGAGTGGTTTAGTAAATATATAGCAAGTTGAGTTTCGGTTGGTATATATTCCAAGGAGATAACTTTTTCTTCAACCAACTCACGAATGTAATGATACCTAATGTCAATATGCTTAGTACGTGAATGCTGGATTGGATTTTTGAAAATATTTATAGCACTGGAATTATCACAATGTAAGATCATTGAATCTTGATTAATTCCATAATCGCTTAGCATGCGTTTCATCCAAACTAGTTGAGTACATGCATATCTAGCTGCAATATACTCAGCCTTAGCAGTGGAGAGCAATATTGAGCTTTGCTTCTTGCTGAACCAAGAAACTAAGAAATTTCCAATGTAAAAACAACCACCGCTAGTTGATTTTCTATCATCGATATTACCGGCCCAATCAGCATCTGAGTACCCGGCTAATTGAACACTAGTATCAAAAGGATACCATAGACCCAGATTTATAGTACTTGTGACATATTTAATAATCCGTTTAACAACAGTAAGATGTGATTCCTTAGGATTAGAGTGATATCTTGTACAAATACCAACACTTAACGCGATATCAGGTCTACTTGAAGTTAGATACAACAAACTACCAATCATACTACGATATAGTTTAGGATCTATATCTTTACCTGTAGAGTCTTTTGAGAGTCTTAATGTTGTACTCATAGGAGTATCAAAGTTCTTACCATTCTCAAATCCAAACCTTTTAACTAAGTTTGAAGCATATTTGGTATGGAAAATGAAAATTCCATCAGGTTGTTGTTTTACTTGCAACCCTAGGAAATAGTTTAGTTCGCCAACCATGCTCATTTCAAACCTTGATTTCATTAACTTTGCAAACTCAATAGACATGTTAGGGTAAGTTGATCCATAAATAATATCATCAACATAAATTTGAACTATCAAAATATCATTGTTATGCTTCTTAACAAAGAGCGTCTTATCGACACTTCCTACTTGAAAGCTATGACTAAGTAAGAATTTAGTCAATTTCTCATACCATGCCCTGGGCGCTTGTTTTAGACCATAAAGAGCCTTTTTGAGATGAAATGCATGGTCAGATAACTTGGGGTCTTCAAACCCTGATGGTTGTTCATCATACACCTCTTCATGTAAATCGCCATTCAAGAAGGCAATCTTTACATCCATCTGATAAATCTTAAATTTTTTAAAGCATGCGATGAAAATAAAAAGTCTGATTGACTCAAAGCGAGTGACTGGAGAAAAGGTTTCATCATCATCGATGCTTTCAATTTGAGTGTACCCTTGTATAACCAGTCTGGCCTTATTTCGTATTATATTTCCAAGTTCATCAGACTTATTTTTAAAGATCCATTTTGTTCTAATAATGTGTTTATCTTTAGGTCTAGGAACAAGATACCAGGCATCATTATGAACAAATTGATTAAGTTCATCCTGCATCGCAACTATTAAATTTTCGTCAGAAAGTGCTTCGTTCACATTGACTGGTTCTATTTGGGATGTAAAACAAACATAATTACATATGTTCTCAAGTTGTTTGCGAGTACGAACTCCAGTGAGAGGGTTTCCAAGAATTTGATTGGTTGGATGATCTTTGACAGTCCTTGGTTCAGATTCTTTTTGACTTGATGAGGTATCTTGATTGTTGATAATAAGAGCTTCATTATCATCTGAACTCGGAACTGGTGTATTCAAATGATCATCAATGACCACATTGATGGACTCTTGAATCACATCAAAGAATAACCAAGAAAAATACCTTCATCACTCTTCGTATCAAACTTTCCCAAATTTTCACGATCACGTAAAATATAACACTTGCTGCCAAAAACCCGAAAGTATTTGACAATAGGTTTCTTTTCAAACCATAGTTCATAAGTAGTCTTAGTATCAGATTTACTACTATAAACCTGATTAATAATATTACATGTTGTATTAACTGCTTCAGCCCAAAGATTTCTAGAAAGCTTCATGCTATTCAACGTAACATTAGCCATATCCTGAAGCACTCTGTTTTTTCTTTCAACTATACCATTTTGTTGCAGTGTTTTGTGCGCAGAGAATTCATGCGATATTCCCTGATCGCTATAAAATTTTTCAAAACTACTGTTTTCGAATTCGGATCCATGATCACTACGGATTTTACTAACATGAGAATCTTTCTCATTTTGGATTCGTTTAATGACCTTTTTCACTTCATCCAGGGTTTCAGTTTTGTCTTTTAAGAAAGATACCCAAGTGAATCTGGTATAGTCATCTACGATACCAAGATGTATTTTTTACCTCCTCGACTCTCCAATCTAGTTGGTCCAATAAGATCCATGTGGAGAAGCTCGAGTGGTCTAGATGTGGTATTGGAGTTCACTTTCTTGTGCGAACTCCTAATCTGTTTGCCCAACTGGCATTCACCACATATTTTGTCTATGTGTACCACTTTCTTGTGAGAGCTCGAGTGGTCTAGATCTGTTTGTTCCTAATCGCCTGTCATATGCCTGGAGCAACCACTATCTAGGTACCACTTTGAATGGCCTGTAGCTTTGAAAGCAATGTGGGCAACCAAGCAGGCAACTTTAGGAATCCATTTTAGAACTGTTTTGGGTTTAGGAGTATAGATGGTCTTTTTCTGTCTGTTGTTATAGGAGAGACCTCTAGAGTTAGACTTTAATAGCTCCTTGAGTAGATCAATTATTTTTTCAACCAATGGATTTCGGTTTTGAAAATCAAAGTTGACATGGCTACCTTTTGGTTTTTGAAAAGTCCTTGAATTTTTGGAAAAATCTTGATAAGTATTCTTTTCTTTTGAGATTGAAGACTCTCCTTTTACAAATTTAGGAGCAATGTTCTTTTGTTTAGGAGATGTATTCTTATCATAGCCCAACCCGGATCGATCGCCACATTTTCTTGATCTGGACAATAATTTTTTCAATTTAAGATCACCATGGGCATATCTCCATGTGTCTTTCAAACTCTGAAGAGAAGCTAACTCATTTTTGAGTTTCTCATTTTCAGATCTCAAATCTTCAATTTTGGAGGTTTTGAAATTTAAATCACATTTGGTCTTTTCAAAAGAATCGAAAATATGAGACTTTTCTAAAACAAAAGACTCATAATCTTCCTTAAGCTTAAAAATTTTTTCTTTTTGTAATTTAAGCTTGACGGAAATTTTACAACTCTCCTTATAAAGGGCATTACAAGCATCCTGCAGATCATCTTCATTATCGCAATCACTATCCAGATTTTCTTCACTAGATATATCATCATTATCTGAAAAAGTGATCTTGGCTAGAGTCATAAGGGCTTTAACATCATTGCCCGACTCGGTTTCAGAATCTTCTGATTTAGAAGAAGATTCAAAATCAGACGATTCATCCCAAGTAGCCATCATACTTTTCCTTTTTGATTTGTCCTTATTAGGACATTTATTAGCTAAGTGCCCATACTCTTGACAGTTGTAACATTGACTATCTTTCAAAGATTTTCGAATTCTAGGTTTAGATCGTCTCTTATCATTTGACTTTTGAAAATTAACTTTTTTCTTGCTTTTGAAAATTTTGTAAAACTTTTTTGCTAAAAGCAACATATCATCTTCAGAATTTTCTAAATCCGAAGTGATCTCTTGTGAAACATTTTTAGATAATTTTAGAGCAATTGATTTTCCTTTAGGAGCTTTAAAGGACAACTCGTAGGTTTGAAATGAACCAACTAGTTCCTCAACCCTCATGGTATCCGTATCATGAAGTTCCTGAATCGCAGTTACTTTAGAATTGAACTGTTCAGGAAGTGAGCGTAGTATTTTTGTGCACACTTTACTTTTTGGAATTCTATCACCAAGACCCCACATAGAGTTCACAATGTCATTTAATCTAGTGTAGAAGTCCATAAGCATCTCATTCTCCTCCATATGAATTTCTTCAAATTTAGTTGTGAGGAGTTGGACTTTAGATTTCTTGACAATAGATGTACCCTCGTGTGTCATTTCTAATACATCCCATGCTTGTTTTGTATTTTCACAAGAGATGATTCTTTTGAATTCATCTAGTGATAATGCACAAGTAATTGCATTTAGTACTTTTGCATTGGCACTACTCTCACTTTTCTGAAGTGTGGTCCAAAGAGAATAAGTCGTTACTTTTATTGATTTTGAACCATCATCATTTGTAACTTCAGTGATAGGAGGATTCCATTCATTCACTGTGGCCAGCCACACACTTTCATCCGAGGATTTGAGAAAGATCCTCACCCTGGCTTTCCAATAGGCATAGTTTATGCCATTAAAGGGTGGTGGCCTAGTGATTGATAGGCTATCAAAATTTGACATCTTAACATAGCTTAGATCGTTAGCTCAGGAAATAAATCCAATAAATAAACAATAAGCACAAACTATTAGGCTCTAATACCAGTTGAAAGGGCCTAGCTATATGCCCTAGAGGGGGGGTGAATAGGGCAATGCCAAATAAAACTTATAACAGCGGAATAATAAAAGAAATAAAGCATAATGCTGAATTTAAAATAATCTCAATAGCCTAGAATTGAGAGAATGATACTATATCAGTTCTAAGGACAACCTTACACCAAAAACCAAAGGTTTAAGGTAGGACAACCTTATTTCTAGAACGTCCTATGTATCACAAACTAATGAGGAATAAAAAGCAAGGAAATCAAAATAACTTGCAGAAAATAAATCCTAAGTTATTACAACATTCATCCACACTTGCTTGAAATAAAATGATTACAACATTCATCCACAAACACACTCCATAAAATTGAATGAATAAAAGAATGAAGGAATAAAACACATCCACAACACAACGATATATAGTGGTTCGCCTGTCTGTACACCAACTGTTATCCGACAGCCACACAGAATGCTACTCCACTCCTAATATCCTCACACAGGGGATATTAGCATGCACTATTAAAATAGGTTTCACAGGTTCACCTAAAACCTTCACAATTGTGTCTTTTATCTCGGGCTTACACAATCTAAAAACCCCCACAATCTGAGTTTTCTGGCTCTCCTCAGATAACCAAAACAATGAGATTTTTCTGACAAATCTCAAACAAAACCAAAGAAAGTAAATTACACAAATGTAAAATACCTGAATCTCCTTTTGAAGTAGCCCGGTAGAACCAATCGGAGTAGAAGTTCGATTCAACGTTCAAAGTCCAATACTCACTTTAAGAATGGTTCTAAGTTTAATTGATTTTAAATCAAAAGGGCTAGTTCTATTTGATTTTGAATCCAAGAAGAAGGAATATTAGAAATTCTCTTTTTTTAATAAGATTGGAATGTAGATCAAAATCAAATAATAAACAAGCTAGCAAAAGGAATATTAAATAAACACAAAGTAGCTTAAAATAAACACAAACTTATCTCAGAGTATAGCCTAAAGATTTCTTGAATAGAGTTGAATTGAATTGCTGAAACTCTGAAGTACGTGCTCTATTTATAGCCTGAAAAATTTTGTCTACGACTGGTCTAAGATCCTAGGACTGGTCGTAGCTTCAAAGATTTTCAAAAATTTCCGTGGGATAAGGATTTTCTATTCCACGACTGGTCCTGGGTAGCCTACGACTGGTCGTGGGCCACCTACGACCGGTCGTAGGACCCCAGTTTAGTTGCTAGAGTTTGAGTCGTAGGGCTAAGACTAGTCGAAGGATGAGTCGTAGAACTCACAGGACTGGTCGTAGGATGTCCAGGATTGGTCGTAGGACAACCAGAAAGATCTAAAAATCTTCAACAACCTAGGACTGGTCCTGAAAAACTTAAAACTGGTCGTAGCAGAGCTAGGACTAGTCTTGAAGTTCCTAGGACTGGTCTTAGAACAGCCCAAACAAGCATATTAAAATATATGAATTATGTATCCAAAATGACCTACAGTAAAGCCCATCCTAAGGTCAATCTAAGGTCAAACAAACCTTAAAAGTGAGATGGACATTGATAGTCTGTACACTCAAATGACCCTTAAGAGAAGCTTGAGAATTTACGAATCTTGTTGTAGGCCTTCTTGAGCTTTATCCTCTCTTGAGTTGACAAAGTCTTCTACAATACTTGAACTTGTTTGAATCTTGAACATTCATACTTAAAGACTTCTATTCTTGAATTTTTCATCCATGACTTGAAAACTTTCTTCATTTAAGTTCTTGTCTTGAAATACGATTTCTTGAAATAAAGAATAGTCTCAAACATGAAACACAAGATATACAAGACATAGATATAGGTTTTGGCACCATAAAATTTGACAACCAAAGGGATATGAAATCATAACACTTATAATTTCAAGCATTGTGGGAATGTTGTAATAGTTTAGCATTTATTTCTTGCTATTCCTTTATCAATTTCTTTATTTATTCTAATAAGGTTCCCCTGCCATTTTTATGGTGCATGGTTGTCCCTAGAACAATATATATTTGAGATTTTTTATTCTTCAGTGTAGTTTGTATTTATTTTTCTATTCCTCTTTGATTTGAGATTTAATACAAAGACCTTTCTAGAAATAAGGTTTTCCTACCATAAACTCTGGTTTTTGGTGTACGGTTGTCCTTAGAACAACATTTGTATTAACCTCTCAAGATCTAAATTTTGAAGTTGCTTTACATTCTTACATTGTGGTTTGTTTATATTATATGTTGGCTATCGTATTTATTTAATTTCTGTTGTTATAAGTTTTATTTGGCACAGTCCTATTCACCCCCCCCCCCCCCCCCCCCCCCCCCCCCCCCCCCTTTAGGACATATAGCTAGGCCTTTTCATATATTGATCCCACCACCAGGCTATCTCATACTCCGTTCTGATACCAACTTGTAATGCCTTGGTTTTCAGAACCCAAGTACCCCACTCATATCCCAAAAACCCAGGAGTTAACTGAATAATAATGGTAATCAATGGAAGTTAAAGTGCAAGTAGCAGAAAATAACCATAACATCGATATGATAAAAAAGGGAAACTATATCCTAGCCCATGCAGTTGGGGGCCCCATATAAAATCCTCAAATGTAATAATTCCAAACAACTATTATAAATGAAATCTACTGGCTGAGGCTATAATATGCAGCTGTCTCCTGGTGTGGCTCTTCCTCGAGCAGCTCCTCATCTGCTCTAACTTCAGCAGCCCCGAAGTCTATTGCGTAGTCTCTCATCTCTACACCTGTGTCCTCTGTACGGTTAAACATTGATGAATGAGTGGCTAGCTCAGTGTGATCTCCCCTCAAGATTACACACCGCCGCCCTAGACAAAAAATATTATAAAACATGTAGGCAAGCCAAAACATAGTGAATGGAATCTTATTATGTGCATGGATGCATGAATGCAATCATCACCCCAGGGATGCTCATCCGTGCAGACATTGGGTTCGTCACCATGCAAGCATCAACTTGGGAAACATATCCAGTTAGATAAAATACGTACATTACGTACGATAGCAATAGATGCTGATCTGTGCCATGTATGCATGATTAGCCAAGCCATTATTAGTCCAATTACAATCAACTAATTTAAATAAGTTTAGGGTCACTACGCGGGCTTGTCACCAGTGTAGGCCGCTAGCTCGAGCATAGGTCCCATACCACCATCCCCGGCTCATGAGGCTACTGCCTTAAGGTGTGTATAAAACCCATCAACATGTGGTCAATCAATTCTCAATGCAAGGGAATTATCATTGTATGCTAACTAGGAATGAAGTATCGAAATCGTTAAATACATTGACTAAAATGAGATGGTATGTGTGGATCAATATGAGTAAACGACGAAGGGAGAAAATGTTGTCAGGTTCATTCCATGGCCAGGTAAGTGAAATCACTCCATAGGTGGTACGCCCAATAACTTAATTGCTACTAATCATAACCTCCACACTGAGGGTCTGATTTCATCATAATCAGTTCTGTTACACCCTAAGATCGGACTCTCTTAAAGTAGGAGTTCCATAGAGAGATTTTAAAATAATGTATGACTTACAACAATCCAATCTTATACAAATTCAGGCATGCTTTGATAATTGAAGAAAAACTCATGTATACAATTGGTTCAAGAATATATATTCCTAACTATCAATTTCTAAAGCATGCATGTTAAGTAAACAATCGAGTATTTTAATAAATCCACCTCATGCTTTCAAGGTAGACTAATTAACAATTCAACAAATTCCAACAACATATGGTAGAGTTACCACTTCAAATGGTCAGCCCTATGGCATGTGGTGAAATAAATCAAGGATTTGATCACTTCTAAAATACATAAACAATAACTACTCAATGGTTAAACAAAACCAAAGAACATGTACTCCAAACAAACCGGTTGAATGATTATCCACTCATAGGATATCATTTACAGTTGTTATAAAAGACTATCCTTTCTAGTTTAGAGATTGAAAGCTCAAGGGGAAGAAAATCATCACCAGAGAAGCCGTAATGCGTCCCTTGATGCGAATTCCCTTGAGAAGTTAGTGGCTCCACGCTGTTCAAATAGTCTCATAGAAAATTTGTTTGTATTAGGCAACAAGTCCTAAAGCCTTAAGTGCATAGAAAGTTGGCTGGGTTTGAAAGGCCTCATGAATGAGGCCATTTGGACTTGTCTAAAGCAACAAGGCCCATAAGGTGCTTGACATAACCGGTGACTTGGCTTTGGACCCCAAACCCATATTAGTTAAGGGCTGGATTGGGCTTAGGTCAGGCCCACCCACTGTTAGTGTGTGGCCCACTATAAGGTGTGGCCTACTGTACAGTGTGACCCACATGTATGGTGCGGCTCACTGTACAGTGAGGCCCACTGTTTATATGTGGCGCAGCCCACTGGAGGCAATGCTCACTGCCTTGAGTGGTGGGGCCTATTGCTATGTGGCCGACTGGAATGAGCAGGCCTGAACTGGGCTGATTCTATCCCGCTTCAGGGTCTGGTCTCAGCCCAGATTGCAGTTCGATTGCTCAGCCGGATTGAGAGCCCTATGAAGGGTGTTACTCAGCCCTGCTATAAGACCCATTCATGGTTCATATTGGATCTGAATTCATCCCACCTTTTAGCTTGATTCTTCTTAGAGATCAAGGCTCATGCCTGTCTTTTGGTTAGAAACTGGGCCCCAATCATTGGGGTATTTAGGACCCAACAAGAAGCATGTTGTGGCCATACTTGGAGGCCCAAGGCTCAATCATTAACTGGCCTGGCTTTATCCCAGTTCGTGCGGCCCTGGTCGTTGCCCATAGAGGCCTGATTTGGCCTAACCCTGATTTGGTTTCTAGTCAGATGGTGGCTCATGCAAGGTCCATTTAAGGGTCGGTTTAAGGGCTGATCCCAGTCCCTATCATGGCCCACCCCTCAGGCCTCATGTAAACTAGTTTTGGCCCTTATGCACGACCTGTTGGACACCATCTTCGGCCCATATCTCGGCCCCAACTCTACACATTTCTACCCAATTTTGAGGCCAGATTCGGCCGAACAAGGGACCTTACTCTCTTTAATTCAAGGCATGATTGATGGCCTTTTTCTAGCTTCCATTATAACCTAATCAAGAGCCTGACTTCAGCCCATTTCTAGCTAAAAATATGACCATTGTTTGGACCGATTTTAGCCTTAAATGGAGCTACCACTTGGCCTGGTCTCAGCCCAAAACAAAGCCTTTGTCTGACATGATTTTGACCTTAAACGCAACCATTATTTGGCATGGTTTCAGCCCAACACATGGCCCATTGAAAGACCGAGTTCATCTCCGCACGTGGGCTGGTTAGGCAGCAGCTGAAATCTATTTTCACGGCCCTTCCAGCACCCCTTTTTCCCCATGGCCTGTGGTTAGATTTTCGGCCTAAGGCACATTCATGGTGCAGGCTGGTCTTGGTCCAAACCATAGCCACTATGAAGGCTAGTTTTTGTGTCGAAAAATAATTGTTGCTGGGCCTGGATTCAGCTTGAAACACAACCATTGATAAACTTAGTTCCGGCATGACTTCATGGCCCCTTAGAGCTCGGCACGACCTGCCTTCGTGGCTTTAAAGAGGCTGGCTTCAACTCCCACGTTGGCGTGTCATTGGTTGAAAGAAGGGAAGAACATAAGGAACGAGGAGGGGTGGCTTGTCACCTGGTCCACTGCATTGCCAACAGGTCGACTTGTCTTAGTAGTAGCTATGATATGGGGACCTACAAGGTGTACCATGGATTAGTGCAACATTTGGAGAAAAAGAAGGGCTGATCAATCAGTTTGGGGATCCATACCTGACAGGTTCTGGATCGCAACTTGGCTCTTGCCTGAGTCAAGCAAATGGGTTGAGTTGAGCCGACTCGCCCACTCAGCCTCTCCCTCTCTCTCTTTCTTCCTCTCCTCTCCTTGGTGTGAATCCTGGGGCCTATAGGGCCTCTATTTATAGTGATGGGAGAGAGAGCCCCAACAGTTGAACAAAACGACCCATATTGCACAGTTGTGATTGAAAGGCAATATTGCATGGGCTAATCCAATCCTATGAATGGATTATTGATGCCCATGCCCATTAGAAAAGTAACTTTTCTGGTCTGGTGGGGCCCATCTCATGATCTGGTTCAGGTGGTTTAACAGAGAAGATGAGAGACCTATTAATGGTAACTTCCCATATATAGCATATTCTTGAGATCTGGTCCATTTGGACAGACTAGATGAGGTCTCCGATCAATGTAGGGCCCATTTTTGGGACCTCAAATGTTAGTTTCAAATCATCTCATGAGAATCTCCATTTCTCGTGAGATGATACGTTTCTTATCTCCTTCTCATCTTGTCCAAAACCAGAGGCTGAGATGGTGCCACGTGGCTTCATAAATGGCTAGAAATGAGCCAGCACTCCCTTCACAAAGAAGAAACCTACTTTTTTGCTTTACTATGGTAGGCCTTGCTTAGCCATTTTTGAAAAAGAGAGAGCATGACTCTCACCGGTGATGGACGACTAGGATGGCCTGATCAGGATGATCATGGGCCACCCATGCGGCCACAGATCGGGTCCACACCTCAGATCCTAACCACGTGTAGATCTTTGGACGGTTTTATCCTAAGTCCTTCATTCCTTTATGTGGGCTTAAAATCCTATATGGTTTTGCTTAAATGGGCCCACGAGTTTAATGAACAGTTTGGATTGCTCAAAAAGTGGCCAGGGTGGGCCACTTTGTAGCTCAAAGATTATCAGTTTGAATTGTTAAACGGGTAGGAAGGAGCTCGTTTCTTCCTTTTTCATTTTTGGTTCGGTCAAAGCCGCTTTGACTATGCCTGCCATTCCAGTGCACATTGTGCACTCATGTGTGGGGTGTACACACACTCCGTGTGGGGTCCACCACAATGTTCGTAACTAATCCAGTCCATCCATTCCTCTTAGGATCCAAACATAGGTGTCTCGACCCAATTTGGGGTAGGGTCGAGGCCTAAGTGGACCATATCATGCTTTTCGGGCTATCTTACAGCCAATATCATCAATCTAGTGGCTGGATTGACTTGGTTCTTGATTTCAATGGCCAAAAGTGGGTTTAAGGCATAGTGGTTACTTGGTTTGTTATCTACTAGCCCTCGAAGATCAGTTATTAGGGCATTGATCCATTATCTTACTATTAGTTGACTTAAGAACTGCTTTAACTTAAGGGGATTAATCAGGGTTACCTTCTTGACTGTCGTGGGTTGCAATTGGTTCTCAAGTCTCTGATGGATGGCTTCAATGTTGACTGTCACTCCCATCCTGCATACGTTGAGTCTAAACTATCTAATTAATTTTTCCTGATTTCTGTAGGTTTAACAAGGGTAACACTTGTGTATCAGAGGTATGGGGTGTTACTGTAAACCCTATTGGTTACACGGGACTGCGCAAACCCTTGAGCTGGTTACGCGTACCAGTGTAACAGTTGATTCAAATTGTTTGAGATGGATGGTTGCATTGGATGAAAGTTGGGCCCCATGGCATGAGATCAAGGGTTCGCACTTGTTGAGGCCTATAAATACCCCACTTCCCCTCTCATTTGGAAGATCAGAGCTACGAAGGAGAGATTCTGAAGATATTCAAGGGAAGACAAAAGAGAAGTCAGTTGCACCAGTTTGCACAAACCATATCAGTTGCGCGGCCCCACTTAAACCATATTGGTTGTGCAGGCATCATCAAAGAAACTAAATGCTATCAAAATTATTATCTTTCCTCAGTTTTAGGATTTTTTTGAAAGAAAGACATGAGACTATTATGTTCCTCTTGATGAGATTTCTCTTGATGAGATGATCGAATCGCAAGCCGAAATGCTGCCGGATTTGATATCCACATCCAGATTCAATACATAAACTCTTTTAACATTTACATTCTAAGTATTCTAGCTTAGAATCAAGGGATTAAAGGATGTAAATGAACTTAATATATATAAATATAATGATGATTGTTTTTTCATACTCTCTTATTGTTATGATTGAATAAGATAAATCCCCCAAATCGAATGCATTTGTTTCTTGTAGAAATAAAATGACGACTCCACCAGGGTCGTTTATCTTATTTAAGATTAACATTGAGAAAGCAACGGGAACTTTCATCCTAGTTTGGTGTCTTTTCGGCACCAAAATGGTGACTCTCAACAGGAACATCCTCCCCTTCATCTTTAAGATAGAATACTTTATTATCCGAATGCTAATGGAAAATTTGCATTCTGTTTGAATGAAAAAAGATATTATTACAAGTAACAATCAATGGAAAACTAAGCAAGGGAATTTAATTTCTATTTTACCACCTCTGGATTCGTAGTCGAATACGCTGCGAAAGCTTTTGGACAATGTGTAACACCCTGAAAATCGGGGGTCGTGCATAAACTCAACTCCCGAGTTCCAGACCGTCACTTATGCAACAAAAATGATTATGATTCAATGTTGTCTGATTTAAAGCATTCACATGAGTAAAAGTATACCAAAACTGCAATTCATACTTCAGATTCAGTGATAAAAGCAAGCGGAAGACTAAACAATATATATATCACTGTATGGAAAAACAAAGTAAATCTCATCTGTCTCCAAAGTATGATTACATCTCTGAGTCTCATATAATATACATGAACAAAATAAATATCCAAAATGGTCCCACTGAAATCCTATCGATCCAGGTCGCCTACGCGAAGCCATCGTGATACTGCATGTACGAGAACTCGTCCTAGTCCTCGTCAAAGTCTGGCTCTACCTCTTGGATCTCAGCCTCACCTGCATCTACAACAGGGTCTGGTGGGTGTTACAAACACCATCCCGTAACGTGGGAGTGAGTGATCAACTCAGTGGAATCATAGAGCAAAGATTAGCATGTTCACAATTCAATCATGCGACAATAGTAAAGCAGTAAATCAGACAATCCTAGTACTGTTGTTAATGCAAGATGATATGACGTGATGTATGCCCTCACCGACGATCTCCCTCATATTGCAACATCTTATGACCGCGGCATGCCACACTCCCTAGAGTGCTCCACATCTTCCAAGCACATGCAATGCTATGGTGATATGATTTCCAAGTTGTTATTAGTCCATTCAAACAGCAGGATTGGAAAACTAAGGTACTTCCCTTGTATCAATCCTAACACAGATCCTGTCTAGGGTCGTCACTCCTAGTAATCTCATACGATGTATATTTCGTAGGTCACTGCAAGGGCTGCCAGGGCTGTTGCTCGCACTCGTTGCACCGCTCTCCCATCACCTTATCAATACAGGCCTACAGTACTCTACTGCAACGGAAGGGTCGTCGCCTCCCGTGGACTCAGAATACACTCGCGGTCACTACAAAGGACTCGTCGCCTGATCAGTGTAAGCCGACAGCTAGAATATAGTGTCCCATACCACCATAATCTGCTCATGAGTCTAGGTGCTCACTGGTTACTATGGGGAGGTTTGTGGCCCCAGCGTAGGCCGACAGCTCGACCACGGTGTCCCATACCACCATGCCCGGCTCATGAGTCTTCGTGGATCAAGGTACCATGGTTAACAGGGTTTATAATGGTAAGTTCAGTACCCTAGGTTCAAGCAGTTATGACTCATACAAGGTGAACATACATCGGTCAGTCGGGTTGCTTGACGTGCTCGACTAACGCGATCGCACCTCAAGTCGAACGACATGAAGTGCGTAAAACACTTCGCGTGGCCTAACCACTGCCGCCAACTCTAAACACGAATCGCGTTCATCGACGCGTCGTTCGTGGCTAAGACCAGTCAGCCACGAATTCACTCGGTTACCGACTGCCTGGACTAAGTCTAGTCCCAAACACTTATGGAATCACATCAGCAATATATGTAAAAGTATTGGAATTGAAATACAATCATATGAGCATGTTAACACATGTTATCACATTCAACTTAAGTAAATCTTCAAACACATATATTTCATGCACGTAATGAAATCCTACATATGGTCAACATGTGGGAAATCATTTAGGTCAGCATATTAATAGAGAAATCCATCTCAAACTAATTCATAACATCATTTAGTTCAATACATACTAATACAAACATTTATACAAACACATACACTACACACTTAAGTCTACATATAGCATGTCGACCCGAAGTGTGCAATTAGGCGAATCTCTTCGCCAAACTAATTATGCACGTATTCCTAACTTCCTAATGCGACAACAAACCATGTCAATCACATCAGCAAAATATGAATGTAAATAGTACTTCCTACAAATGACTAAAATGCCCTAAATCTCATATTCTTCATTAATTTACGAAACGGGAAACAGAGAGCATTTTGTACATGTCAAACGGCGATACCGTCAAGAATCTACTATTAAACGACATTGAAAGTGTTGGGAACCGTCAATCAAAGCGTTTAAAATCCTCACCTTATGTCTTGTAGACTCGTGAATTGAAGCGGAGCGTATACGCTTCGTCTACGGCGAATAAGGAACCTAATACACGAGATCCATAAGCTACATTACTATGGAAACAAAGGAAACTCAAATCAGCAACTATTTGGGGGTATTTTCTTATCTAGAATCGCGGTGAAATCACCGGGAAAATGGTAGAGGTGTGTTGCTTGAGCATGTGCAACACGTAGCACAAGTGGCAGGAAGAACTCTCCCACTCTCTCACAATCTCTCACCTTTTTCTCTCTCCCAAGTTAGGTTTTCTCTCAAATTCGGATGGGAGAGAGGAGTGAGGGTTTCAACCCCTTTTATAGCCTAAAACATGCCCAAAATAGGTTTGGGAACAATGTTTACTTGGTGCCTAACCAAATCGGGGCCGTTTCGGTCCAAAAGAGCATTTCTGATGGTCCCCTAGCCAAATGCGGTCGGACTTAAGCTCATGCATACTGGATCTAGCACACATCCAGTTTTCGGACTGGTAGGGTTCCCAGATCGCACGTGGCGGTCCAGTTTCAGTTTAACGGTCACCGCACCAAGATCAGGCCTATAAGTCTTGTGATATGTAATAGAAATTTTTCCTGATCCAAGGGTGTAATTTGGCTATATTCTGACGGTCAGAACGCTTAATACTGATGCGTCAAATTTGTGTGCCAGATTTGAATTTCAAATTTCAATTCTAACCCTATTCTCACTCTCTTCACTCCAAGCTCAATGAAATAGCCTCTGAACGTCAGTTGGACTTGATTTTCGAAACGATTGCCAAGCCCCGCTAAGTGGTCATAACGGTCTAAGATGGTAGGTATCTGACTTACGACGCGCGGTCTAGATCCAATACAAAGTTTAAAGGAGGTCCCGGGAACAAACCGGTTTAGAGTTTGATCCGAGGCTTTAGAGCATTATAGCACCATTGGTTCCACTCGCTTTGGGCCTTGTAGAACGTATTTAAAGTGATCAAGGACTATTTCTCAGCTATTTTAACGTTGCACTAGCTAACCTAGTCATATTTTCTAAAGGAATGAATTCTACGCAATTTCGGGTCGAGTTGGTACTCGAGCCCAAGTATGGATTTTTCACGGGCGTTACAATCTACCCCCCTTAACAAATAATTTCATCCTCAAAATTTTGTACCTTTTCGTACTCCTCGAGAAGCTGTGGGTAGTTCTTTCTGATCTCGACTTCTGTCTCCCAGGTAGCCTCCTCCTCAGAGTGATGCGTCCATAATACCTTCACAAGGAGAATCACCTTGCTACGCAGTACCTGCTCCTTCCTGTCTAAAATACGTGTCGGTCGCAGGATATATGTAACATCCTCTCCTAACTGCACCTGCTCCCATCTAATGATATGGGAAGGATCAGCAACGTACTTCTTCAGCATAGAAACATGAAATTCGTTGTGAACGCTCGCGAGAGGCGTGGGTAAAGCCAATCGGTAAGCCACCGCTCCCACATGATCGAGGATCTGGAATGGACCAATGAATCACGGTGCCAGCTTCCCCTTCTTCCCGAACCGAAGGACTCCCTTCATAGGGGAAACTCGCAAAAACATATGATCCCCAACTGTGAACTCTAGTGGCCTCCGTCTCGTATCGGCGTAGCTCTTCTGTCTGCTTTGCGCTGTAAGGAGCTGACATCGAATAATATCAATCTTCTCTGACGTCGCCTGCACTAACTCTGGGCCAATCAAGCTACGCTCACCGACCTCTAACCAGCAATGCGATGCGCGACAAGGTCGCCCATACAGTGCCTCATAAGGTGTCATACCGATACTCGCCTGAAAACTGTTGTTGTACGCAAACTCCGCATATGCAAGACAATCATCCCAACTGTCCTTGAAGTCCAATGCTCAAGCTCGCAACATGTCTTCCAAGATCTAGTTCACCCGCTCTATCTGTCCGTCTGTTTGTGGGTGGAAGGCAGTACTGAACTTCAACTTCACACCCATAGCCTCCTGAATGCGAGTTCGGAAGATAGAAGTGAACCGCGTGTGTCTGTCCGACACGATCTCTAACGGAACTCCATGCAGACGCACAATCTCTCTGATGTACAATCTAGCCAGCTCGTCTGCAGAGTTCGTAACTCTGATCGGTAGGAAGTGCGCCGACTTCGTCAATCGGTCGACGATCACCCAAATGGAATCATGTCCCTTCCTCGTCTTCGGCAACCCAGAAATGAAGTCCATGGAAATGAAATCCCACTTCCACTCTGCAATCGGCATAGGCTGCAAAAGTCCAGGTGGTCGGCGATGCTCTGCCTTCACCTGCTGACAAGTGAGACAATGGGAGACGAACTCAGCTATGTGGGTCTTCATACCTTCCCACCAATACGTCCTCTTCACATCACGATACATCTTTGTGCTGCCTGGATGCATCGCGAGTCGAGTACAATGCGCAGCCTCGAGAATCTCTCGTCTCAAGTCAGGGACATCTGGGACGCATAGGCGGCCACGGTAACGTAAGCCCCCATCCATACCAACTCGCCAGTCGGCGTCAGCATCATCACTGGCCTGCTCTCGAAGCTCAGTAAGATGCGCATCGTCCCTCTGCACCTCGATGACTCTGTCATCGATCTGAGATCGCACCTGTACATGTGCGATGAACTCAAACGGCTCCTCTACGGTGAGTTTCTGCTCAAAGTCTCGCAAAAACTCAACCATATCCCACTCGGCAACCATTAGCGGAGCCGCAAACTCTATCGCCTTCTTGCGGCTCAACGCATCAGCCACAAGGTTCGCCTTCCCAGGATGGTAAGAGACTTCAAACTTGAAGTCCTTCAACGTCTCCATCCATCGCCGCTGCCTCATATTCAAGTCTCACAGCGTGAATATGTACTTGAGGCTCTTGTGGTCGCAAAAGAGCTCGAACTCCTCTCCGTAGAGGTAATGTCTCCAGAGTCTCAGTACGAATATAACGGCTGCCAACTCTAGGTCGTGTGTAGGGTAATTCTCCTCGTGCTTCCTTAATTGTCTCGAGGCATACGAAATTACCCTGTCCCTCTGCATAAGGACAACCTAAACCAACGCTAGACGCGTCAGTATATATAGTGTATCTAACCCCCTGCTCTGGCAATACTAGCACAGGGGCGGACGTAAGTCTGTCTTTCAGCTCCTGAAAAGCTGACTCCGCCTTGTCATTCCAGGCGAACTTCACGTCCTTCCGTGTCAACTGAGATAAGGGTCTCGCGATCTTCGAGAAGTCCTGAATGAAGCGCCGATAGTAGCCAGCAAGACCCAAGAAACTCCTCACCTCAGTGACAGAACCAGGCTGCTCCCAGTCCTGCACTGCAGCTACCTTAGACAGGTCAACTGCCATGCCATCCTTGGACACCACGTGTCCCAGAAACTTCACCTCCTGATTCCAGAAGTCGTACTTCTTGTACTGTGCGAACAACTGATGCTGTCTGAGCGTATCCAGGACCAAACGTAAGTGCTCCTCATGCTCCTCTCGACTCCTAGAGTACACCAAAATGTCGTCAATGAAGTGTAACACCCTGAAAATCGGGGGTCGTGTATAAACTCAACTCCCGAGTTCCAGACCGTCACTTATGCAACAAAAATGGTTATGATTCAATGTTGTCTGATTTAAAGAATTCACATGAGTAAAAGTATACCAAAACTGCAATACATACTTCAGATCCAGTGATAAAAGCAAGCGGAAGACTAAACAATATATATATCACTGTATGGAAAAATAAAGTAATCTCAACTGTCTCCAAAGTATGACTACATCTCTGAGTCTCATATACATGTAAATAGACAAAAGAATAAGTTCAAAATAGTCCCACTGAAGTCCCCCTCGATCCAGGTCACCTACGGGAAGCCGTCGTGATACTGCATATACGAGAACTCATCCTGGTCCTCGTCAATCTCCGGCTCCACCTCCTGGATCTCGTCGTCACCTGCAACTACAACAGGGTCTGGTGGGTGTTGTAAACACCATCCCGTAACGTGGGAATGAGTGATCAACTCAGTGGAATCATAGAGCAAAGATTAGCATGTTCACAATTCAATCACGCGATAATAGTAAAGCAGTAAATCAGACAAATCCTAATACTGTTGTTAATGCAAGATGATATGACGTGATGTATGCCCTCACCGACGATCACCCTCATACGGCAACATCTTACGACCGCGGCATGCCACACTCCCTAGAGTGCTCCACATCTTCCAGGCACATGCAATGCTATGGTGATATGATTACCAAGTTGTTATTAATCCATTCAAACAGCAGGATTGGGAAACTAAGGTACTTCCCTTGTATCAATCCCAACACGGATCCTGTCTAGGGTCGTCACTCCTAGTAATCTCATACGATGTACATTTCGTAGGTCACTGCAAGGGCTGCCAGGGCTGTTGCTCGCACTCGTTGCACCGCTCCCCCATCACCTTATCAATACAGGCCTACTGTACTCTACTGCACGGAAGGGTCGTCGCCTCCCGTGAACTCCGAATACGCTCGCGGTCACTACAAAGGGCTCGTCGCCTGATCAGTGTAGGCCGACAGCTAGAATATAGTGTCCCATACCACCATAATCTGCTCACGAGTCAAGGTGCTCATTGGTCACTACGGGGAGGTTTGTGGCCCCAGCGTAGGCCGACAGCTCGACCACGGTGTCCCATACCACCATGCCCGGCTCATGAGT
Organism: Magnolia kwangsiensis; assembly: GCA_037074715.1. NCBI lineage: Eukaryota > Viridiplantae > Streptophyta > Magnoliopsida > Magnoliales > Magnoliaceae > Magnolia > Magnolia kwangsiensis. The sequence continues at coordinate 61,403,016 of CM073579.1, forward strand.
CTTCGTGGATCAAGGTACCACGGTTAATAGGGTTTACAATGGTAAGTTCAGTACCCTAGGTTCAAGCAGTTATGATACATACAAGGTGAACAAACATCGGCCAGTCGGGTTACTTGACGGGCTCGACTAGCGCGATCGCATCTCGAATTGAACGACATGAAGTGCGTAAAACACTTCGCGTGGCCTAACCACTGCCGCCAACTCTCAACACGAATCACATTCATCGACGCGTCGTTCGTGGCTATGACCAGTCAGCCACGAATTCGCTCGGTTACCGACTGCCTGGACTAGGTCAAGTCCCACACATCTATGGAATTACATTAACACTATAAAAAGGTATTAGAATTGAAATACATCATGTGAGCATGTTAGCATATGTTATAACATTCAACTTAAGCAAATCTTCAAGGCATACTTCCCATGCATATTCAACTTAAGCAAATCCTCAAGTACATACATTCCATGCATGTAATGAAATCATGCATTTTGTCAACATGTAGAAAATCATTTAGGTCAGCATAATAATTGAAAAATCAATCACAAACTATCAAATAACATCATTTAATTCAATACATACTAATACAAACATTTATACAAACACATACACTACACACTTAAGTCTACATATAGTATGTCGACCCAAAGTGTGTAACTAGGCGAATCTCTTCGCCAAACTAATTATGCACGCATTCCTAACTTCCTAATGCGACAACAAACCATGTCAATCACATCAGCAAAATATGAATGTAAACAGTACTTCCTACAAATGACTAAAATGCCCTAAATCTCATATTCTTCGTTAGCTTACGAAACGGGAAACGGAGAGCATTTTGTACATGTCAAACGGCGATGCCGTCAAGAATCTACTATTAAACGACATTGAAAGCATTGGGAACCGTCAATCAAAGCGTCTAAAATCTTCACCTAGTGTCTTGTAGACTCAGGAATTGAAGTGGAGCGTATATGGTTCGTCTACGGCGAGTAAGGAGCCTAATACATACGATCCATAAGCTACATCGCTATGGAAACAAGGAAAACTCAAATCACCAACTATTTAGGGTTTTTACTTACCTAGGATTGCGGTGGAATCGCCGGGAAAGCGGTAGAGGAGTGTTGCTTAAGCACGTGCAACACGTAGCACAAGTGGCAGGAAGAACTCTCCCACACTCTCACAATCTCTCACTCTTTTTCTCTCTCCCAAGCTAGGGCTTCTCTCAAATTCGGATGGGAGAGAGGAGTGAGGGTTTCAACCCCTTTTATAGCCTAAAACATGCCCAAAATAGGCTTGGGAACAATGTTTACTTGGTGCCTAACCAAATCGGGGCCGTTTCGGTCCAAAAGGGCATTTCTGGAGGTCCCCAGGCCAAATGCGGTCGGACTTAAGCTCATGCATACTGGATCTAGCACGCATCCAGTTTTCAGACCGGTTGGGTTCCCAGATCGCATGTGGCGGCCCAGTTTCAGTTTAACGGTCACCGCACCAAGATCAGGCCTATAAGTCTCGTGATATATAATAGATATTTTTCCTGATCCAAGGGTGTAATTTGGCTGTATTCTGACGGTCAGAATGCTTAATACTGATGCGTCAAATTTGTGTGCCAGATTTGAATTTGAAATTCCAACTGTCCCTATTCACACTCTCTTCGGTCCGGGCTCAATGAAATAGCCTGTGATCGTCAGTTGGACTTGATATTCGAAACGATTGCCAAGCCCAGCTAAGTGGTCATAACGGTCTAAGATGGTAGGCATCTGACTTACGACGCGCGGTCTAGATCCAATACAAAGTTTCAAGGAGGTCCCGAGAACAAACCGGCTTAGAGTTTGATCCGAGGCTTTAGAGCATTATAGCACCCTTGGTTCCACTCGCTTCGGGCCTCGTAGAACGTATTTAAAGTGATCAGGGACCATTTCCCAGCTATTCCAACGTTGCACTAGCTAACCTAGTCACATTTTCTAAAGGAATGAATTCTACGCAATTTCGGGTCGAGTTGGTACTCGAACCCAAGTATGGATTTTTCACGGGCGTTACAATCTACCCCCCTTAACAAATAATTTCGTCCTCGAAATTTTGTACCTTTTCGTACTCCTCGAGAAGCTGTGGGTAGTTCTTTCTGATCTCGGCTTCTGTCTCCCAAGTAGCCTCCTCCTCAGTATGATGCGTCCATAGTACCTTCACAAGGGGAATCACCTTGCTACGCAGTACCTGCTCCTTCCGGTCTAAGATGCGTGTCGGTCGCAGGATATAAGTAACATCCTCTCCTAACTGCACCTGCTCCCATCTGATGATATGAGAAGGATCAGCAACGTACTTCTTCAGCATAGAAACATGAAATACGTTGTGGACGCTCGCGAGGGGCGTGGGTAAAGCCAATCGGTAAGCCACTGCTCCCACACGATCGAGGATCTGAAATGGACCAATGAATCGCGGTGCCAGCTTCCCCTTCTTCCCGAACCGAAGGACTCCCTTCATAGGGAAAACTCGCAAAAACACATGATCCCCGACTGTGAACTCTAGTGGTCTCTGTCTCGTATCGGCGTAGCTCTTCTGTCTGCTCTGCGCTGTAAGAAGCTGACGTCGAATAATATCGATCTTCTCTGACGTCGCCTGCACCAACTCTGGGCCAATCAAGCTGCGTTCACCGACCTCTAACCAGCAATGCGGTGCGCGACAAGGTCGCCCATACAGCGCCTCATAAGGTGCCATGCCGATACTCGCCTGGAAGCTATTGTTGTACGCAAACTCCGCATATGCAAGACAGTCATCCCAACTGTCCCTGAAGTCCAATGCGCAAGCTCGCAACATGTCCTCCAGGATCTGGTTCACTCGCTCCGTCTGTCCGTCCGTCTGTGGGTGGAAGGCAGTACTGAACTTCAACTTCACACCCATAGCCTCCTGAATGCGAGTCCAGAAAATAGAAGTGAACCGCGTGTCTCTGTCCGACACGATCTCCAACGGAACTCCATGCAGACGCACGATCTCTCTAATATACAATCTAGCCAGCTCGTCTGCAGAGTTCGTAACTCTGATCGGTAGGAAGTGCGTCGACTTCGTCAATCGGTCGACGATCACCCAAATGGAATCATGCCCCTTCCTCGTCTTCGGCAACCCAGAAATGAAGTCCATGGAAATGAAATCCCACTTCCACTCTGCAATCGGCATAGGCTACAAAAGTCCAGGTGGTCGGCGATGCTCTGCCTTCACCTGCTGACAAGTGAGACAACGGGACACGAACTCAGCTATGTGGGTCTTCATACCTTCCCACTAATACGTCCTCTTCACGTCACGATACATCTTCGTGCTGCCTGGATGCATCGCGAGTCTAGTAGAATGCGCAGCCTCGAGAATCTCTCGTCTCAAGTCAGGGACATCTGGGACGCATAGGCGGCCACGGTAACGTAAGCCCCCATCCATACCGACTCGCCAGTCGGCGTCAGCATCATCACTGGCCTGCTCTCGAAGCTCAGCAAGATGCGCGTCGTCCCTCTGTGCCTCGATGACACGGTCATCGATCTGGGATCGCATCTGTACGTGTGCGATGAACTCAAATGGCTCCTCTACGGTGAGTTTCTGCTCAAAGTCTCGCAAAAACTCAACCATATCCCACTCGGCAACCATCAGAGGAGCCGCAAACTCTATCGCCTTCTTGCGACTCAACGCATCAGCCACAAGGTTCGCCTTCCCAGGATGGTAAGAGACTTCAAACTTGAAGTCCTTCAGCGTCTCCATCCATCGCCGCTGCCTCATATTCAAGTCCCGCTGCGTGAATATGTACTTGAGGCTCTTGTGGTCGCAAAAGAGCTCGAACTCCTCTCCGTAGAGGTAATGTCTCCAGAGTCTCAGTGCGAATATAACGGCTGCCAACTCCAGGTCGTGTGTAGGGTAATTCTCCTCGTGCTTCCTTAATTGTCTCGAGGCATACGAAATTACCCTGTCCCTCTGCATAAGGACACAACCCAAACCAACGCTAGACGCGTCAGTGTATATAGTGTATTTAACCCCTTGCTCTGGCAATACTAGCACAGGGGCGGACGTAAGTCTGTCCTTCAGCTCCTGAAAAGCTGACTCCGCCTTATCATTCCAGGCGAACTTCACGTCCTTCCGTGTCAACTGAGATAAGGGTCTCGCGATCTTTGAGAAATCCTGAATGAAGCGCCGATAGTAGCCAGCGAGACCCAAGAAGCTCCTCACCTCAGTGACAGAACCAGGCTGCTCCCAGTCCTGCACGACAGCTACCTTAGACAGGTCAACTACCATGCCATCCTTGGACACCACGTGTCCTAGAAACTTCACCTCCTGCTTCCAGAAGTCGCACTTCTTGTACTGTGCGAACAACTGATGTTGTCTGAGCGTATCAAGGACCAAACGCAAGTGCTCCTCATGCTCCTCTCGACTCCTAGAGTATACCAAAATGTCGTCGATGAAGACAACGACGAATCGATAGAGGAAAGGCCGCAATACCCTGTTCATCAGATCCATGAACACGGCCGGTGCGTTCGTGAGACCGAACGACATCACAAGGAACTCGTAATGACCAAAACTGGTCCTGAATGCTGTCTTCTGCACGTCCTCATCTCTGACGCGCAGCTGATGATATCCTGACTGAAGATCAATCTTCGAGAAGTACTGCGCTCCTCTCAGCTGATCAAACAAGTCATCGATCCTGGGCAAAGGGTACTTGTTCTTCACCGTGAGCTGGTTCAGCCTGCGATAATCAATACACAATCGCAGCGAACCATCCTTCTTCTTCACGAACAAGACCGGTGCTCCCCAAGGAGACACGCTAGGCCGTATAAAGCCAAGCTCTAGCAGGCCATCAATCTGCGTCCTCAACTCCTCCATCTCACATGGTGCCATGCGATACGTCGGCAGTGAGACGGGTGTAGAACCAGGAATCAGATCGATAGTGAAATCGATCTCACGTCGGGGCGGCAAACCAGGGATCTTCCTGAACAGATCCCCGAACTCAGAAACAACTGGCGTCTGCTCAAGTACCTGGGCACCAGCGTCGCGCAATAGAGTGGCGTAGCTAAGAATGCGGAAAGGAAGATTTACCCGCACTGAAAATGTGAAAGGCGTGCCCTCAGGCTCATACACCGTCACCACACGAGCCTCGCAGTCAATCTCGGCTCTCGCTGCAGTCAACCAGTCCATGCCAAGAATGACGTCGAGATATACGAGCGAGGGATCGACGACCAGATCAAGAGTCATCGTCCTGCCTCCCAGATCAACTAAACAACCCTCACACATCTGGGTGACATCCGAATAATCTCCATGAGCTGCAAGGACTCGCACGCTATCCATAGTGATAGTCTGCAACCCAAGACGTCTGACTACGGCACGTGATATCAAAGAAATCGTGGAACCAGTGTCCACCATGACAAGAACGGGAGTACCTCCGATATGGCCCGTGACCTCGAAGGCTGAATGCTGGAAAGTCGGCGTCGTAGCTGCCTCAGCGGTCAGTGCATGAACTCGAGCCTGCTGTGGCCGGTTCGGCCGCTGTGTCAAGGGCCGTGGGGGCTGTCGAATCTGCGATACTGTGGGTCTGAAAGAGGAATGCGCAGGAGCTGACCGTATAGGCGGTGCTGATATCGCCTGTGGACGTACACGATCAATCTTCTGCGGCGGCGAGAACCCACTGTCCCGCATCCTCGAAAAGCAACTCTGCGCTAGGTGGCCCGTCCTCCCACAGTATGTGCATGATAAATCAGGGCGCCGAAACGGTCCTACTGGCGCCGTGGTCCTGGTAGGAGGATCAACGCGAGGCCTCTTGCCCGCGGAGGGCCTGTCTGTCAACTCCGGTCGCGGCCTGGAAGTAGTCGGGCCTCGTGATCGCGCAAGTCGATCCACGTCCTGCTCTGCCCGCATGGACATGTGAACCAACTCCGCATAGGAGGGGAAACTGATACAGCACATCTTCGACCGAATATCCGGTCGCGAGCCCTCCAAAAAGCGCCGTATGCGCATCTGCTCATCAGCTAGAATCGTCGGGACGTACCTGCCCAACTCTGTGAACCGATGCTCATACTCGGTAACAGTCATCGCTGCCTGCCTGAGACGGAGAAACTCATTCTCCCTCTCGTGCCCGTAGGTCTGAGGATAATACTTCTCATGGAAGCGAAACTCGAATGCTGCCCATGTCCATACGAAATCTGCGGTAACAGTCCGCAATATACTATCCCACCACATACTGGCCTCTCTCTCAAACTGGAAGGTAGCCAGCTCTACCTGCTCTGCCTCAGTACAGTGCAACATGCGCAGAATCTTCGACACTCGGTCGAGCCAAAACTCAGCCTCCTCGGGTCTGTGAGAACCCGTGAAAGTAGGAGGCCGCAAGCGCTGAAATCGCTCCAGAAGACCCCGTGTGTCGGCAGGATTCCCCGCAGGGAAAGCAGGCTGCGCAGGATGTGCTATGCCCTCATCCTGGGCGTAAGTATAGGCATCCTCAGCTGGATGCGCAGGTGGTGCAGGCGGAGTAGATGCAGTCGCGCCCCCACCCTGGGCTAAAGTCCCAACTATGGTGATCAGAAGCTGCTGCTGCTGTAGCATCATAGCCATCATCTGCTCGAATCTATCAGGTGGTGGAGCAGGCTGTGGCGGATGAGGTGCGGAAGTAGATGCGCGCTGTGGCTCTCTAACTGATGGTGTAAATGGCGGTAGTCCATCGGTAGGACCAACAGTAGGCTGAGACGACCGAACCGTCTCAGGAATCGGGCCCACAGCAGGGTCCGGACGAGTGCCAGACTGAGAGGGAGCCTGATCCATCTGCTCTAACAATGAAAGCCGAACCGCGCTCCTCGTAGTCTTAGGTGGCATTCCCTATATTCAAAATAGGGCGCAACCTTGTCAGTCTCAATTGCTCAAATACACCACAATCATTCACTAAAGAGTCAAAGGCATTCCATGCATTTCAATTAATCAAAATTGTCACAATACAAGGGATATATCCTTACAAGCATCATGACTAGAATGACATGGAAATTAAGACAGTTAAGCAACAGCAACATAAGCAAAGCACTAGCCCTAATAGGCTTTACACACATAAAACAGAAAATGGCTAACTACTCATAACAACATTAAAGATCGCGTCGCTAGTCGGAGTCTGGCGACGGAGGAGGAGCACCCTTATCCTGTAAGCAACACAGGATTGCCTTCAAGGTGCGAGTCACCTTGCTAAACTTCTTCTTCGTAACGGCCTTGGCATCAGCGACCTCTGCTCGAAGTTCTTGGACTTCCCTTCGCAAAGCGGTCTGGCTCTCCTCCATCCGAGCAATGCGATCATCGATAGTAGCCTGCGCAGAAGGAGGAGGGCTCTCATCAGTATCCTGAGCCTCCTCTTCTGCTTCTTCCTGAGTCTCTTCCTGAACCTCTGTACTAGGTTCTTCTTCGCTTTGATCTTCCTCTTCATCAAAGTCGTCCCCACTATCCCTTTCAAGTTGATTTTCACGATATTGCGACCCAATCTTCATCTTAACCATTGTCGACTCATCGATGGTGTGAATCGATACCGGCAATTCGGGTCCAAGTCTATAGGCAAACTCAAGCGCAATCTTGCAAATGAGTCGGCCAAAGGGAAGGGATTCGGATGTTCTCCTCGACCTGGCTATGAGAACTATCTGCCGTAAGATGAAAGTGGCCATACATACGTTCTCTCCCTGGGCCACCAGAAATAAGAAATCGACCATAAGACGTGTACATTCAATGCGGTTCGTCGACCTAGGATAAACATTGAACGTGCAGATATGATGCAGCAGACGCAAATCCTCAGACATGTACGTCGCCTTGAGGCTATTATTAGGCTGCCATGGAACCAACTTACCGCACAGAAATCTGGTGCGGCGATCTCGTTCACGTCTAGCCCTCAAACTCTTCTTACTTGGATGCACATCACCTAGAGGCACATTGAGAAGTCGCGCAATCAACCGGACGTCGATCGTAGCCATTCGATCTCTACCAAAAGGGATTTTGAACTGCAAAGGATCCAAGGTAGGATTCTGGATGCTAGCATAGAAGGCACGAACAGTGCTCACATTAGCACGAGCGCGAGCTTCAAAGATCGGTCCCCAGTGCGCAGCTTCAATGCGTTCGAACAACAGATATTCGCCGAACAATCGCCCATCTACGTCCGCCTCAAATAACACTCTACGATCAGTGTACTCACCATGAGGCATCTCTGATAGGATGGTTCGTCCAAGATGTGCATGGGGATCCAAATCCCGCTTTGTACGGCACTCCAGGACTGCAGCTGGACCTGCGGCGGTGCTTGAACTTGCGGCACCACCCCGCGGTCTTCTCGATCGAGCAGGGCTGCTCGGCCCAGCCTCGTCTGTTGCAGTTTTCCTCTTACCCTCAAAGATATGATGGATGAGAGCGACAAAAGGCCCAAAATGGCTTCCACAAGAGCCATGGAAAACGCCGAAAATGCGGAGAAATGGCCGCCCAATCTGACAAAAGGAAATCTAGGCGTCGTAGAGGGACGCTTCAAGCTTCCCAAGGCTATACTTTCAGGGAAAAATAAGAACGAAAAGATGGGATGGAGCACCTCACGATTTCAGCACTATTTGGGGGATTTTGGAGCTCCAAATGGGGAAATCTTCAAGGAAGGGGGCTGCCAACACCCAATAACTGATGGGTGGTGGTCGGTTTTGGCCAAGGAAGGTTGTAGAGGTGATTTGGGTCGCCGGGGTTTGGAATGGAGTGCTGAAAATCGAATCTAGGGTATGCAAGGGGGCTGTTTGTGAAGGAGAGGGGGGTTTTAGGGGTTTTCGTGGGATGGGAGGTAGCTAGGGGTGATGTGGACCCTATTTAGGAGGGTGCGCCCGAAGGACAGCACCATCCGTGCTCCCCGGCCGGCGATGGCATCGCCGGTCAACTCCCAAGTTGACCGGTGGGACCCCATGGGTCTGGTCCCCCATGGTCCCAGGGCCCCAAAAAGTCAGGTCCCACCCCTTGGTTCATTATATTTTGGTCTCTATGAGCCCAAACATGTGTTCGGGGCTTTCTGGGTCCACATCACAATCCCGAATACCAAACCATATGATGCAGCATATGAATTTGGGGTAGAAAGGGCCAGTACATCTTTCTAGCTCCTTAGTTGCTAAATAAAGTGAAGTTAGAATGGCCTTATGGCCATTTTTCATGAAATTTTACTATTCACTGTAAAATTTGGTGAATGTGCTAATTTGTGTTATTTTCACATTAGGTTTGATGCATAATATGAAATGGATAAGAAAGAACTGAAGGTTGAAGTGTTTAGAGAAGGAATTTTGAAGATTCTTGGTGAAACGGGGTTTTTAAGCCCTGGCGATTGATTACTGGAGTCGTGGTCATCCCACGGCCCAAAGATTCACTTTTGCGGTTTAAAACCGCTCATAGGACGTCTCCACCCGACTTCCTACAGCTTAGAAGTGATTCGGGTCGCTTTACGCGACCCGAGATACGTTACAGACTCGATCTTGCGATCGATCCTTATAGACTTCGCCTATCGGCAAATCTATGATCCTAGAAGTGTTTCTAGACCCTTCTCGCACCCACCTATGTCAAAGGAAGCGACACCATACGTCGCAAGACCATAACCCAGGCCCAGTATACTCTCATTCATGCTCTGATACCAACTTGTAACACCCTGAAAATCGGGGGTCGTGTATAAACTCAACTCCCGAGTTCCAGACCGTCACTTATGCAACAAAAATGGTTATGATTCAATGTTGTCTGATTTAAAGCATTCACATGAGTAAAAGTATACCAAAACTGCAATACATACTTCAGATCCAGTGATAAAAGCAAGCGGAAGACTAAACAATATATATATCACTGTATGGAAAAACAAAGTAATCTCAACTGTCTCCAAAGTATGACTACATCTCTGAGTCTCATATACATGTAAATAGACAAAAGAATAAGTTCAAAATAGTCCCACTGAAGTCCCCCTCGATCCAGGTCACCTACGGGAAGCCGTCGTGATACTGCATATACGAGAACTCATCCTGGTCCTCGTCAATCTCCGGCTCCACCTCCTGGATCTCGTCGTCACCTGCAACTACAACAGGGTCTGGTGGGTGTTGCAAACACCATCCCGTAACGTGGGAATGAGTGATCAACTTAGTGGAATCATAGAGCAAAGATTAGCATGTTCACAATTCAATCACGCGATAATAGTAAAGCAGTAAATCAGACAAATCCTAATACTGTTGTTAATGCAAGATGATATGACGTGATGTATGCCCTCACCGACGATCACCCTCATACGGCAACATCTTACGACCGCGGCATGCCACACTCCCTAGAGTGCTCCACATCTTCCAGGCACATGCAATGCTATGGTGATATGATTACCAAGTTGTTATTAATCCATTCAAACAGCAGGATTGGGAAACTAAGGTACTTCCCTTGTATCAATCCCAACACGGATCCTGTCTAGGGTCGTCACTCCTAGTAATCTCATACGATGTACATTTCGTAGGTCACTGCAAGGGCTGCCAGGGCTGTTGCTCGCACTCGTTGCACCGCTCCCCCATCACCTTATCAATACAGGCCTACTGTACTCTACTGCACGGAAGGGTCGTCGCCTCCCGTGAACTCCGAATACGCTCGCGGTCACTACAAAGGGCTCGTCGCCTGATCAGTGTAGGCCGACAGCTAGAATATAGTGTCCCATACCACCATAATCTGCTCACGAGTCAAGGTGCTCATTGGTCACTACGGGGAGGTTTGTGGCCCCAGCGTAGGCCGACAGCTCGACCACGGTGTCCCATACCACCATGCCCGGCTCATGAGTCTTCGTGGATCAAGGTACCACGGTTAATAGGGTTTACAATGGTAAGTTCAGTACCCTAGGTTCAAGCAGTTATGATACATACAAGGTGAACAAACATCGGCCAGTCGGGTTACTTGACGGGCTCGACTAGCGCGATCGCATCTCGAATTGAACGACATGAAGTGCGTAAAACACTTCGCGTGGCCTAACCACTGCCGCCAACTCTCAACACGAATCACATTCATCGACGCGTCGTTCGTGGCTATGACCAGTCAGCCACGAATTCGCTCGGTTACCGACTGCCTGGACTAGGTCAAGTCCCACACATCTATGGAATTACATTAACACTATAAAAAGGTATTAGAATTGAAATACATCATGTGAGCATGTTAGCACATGTTATAACATTCAACTTAAGCAAATCTTCAAGGCATACTTCCCATGCATATTCAACTTAAGCAAATCCTCAAGTACATACATTCCATGCATGTAATGAAATCATGCATTTTGTCAACATGTAGAAAATCATTTAGGTCAGCATAATAATTGAAAAATCAATCACAAACTATCAAATAACATCATTTAATTCAATACATACTAATACAAACATTTATACAAACACATACACTACACACTTAAGTCTACATATAGTATGTCGACCCAAAGTGTGTAACTAGGCGAATCTCTTCGCCAAACTAATTATGCACGCATTCCTAACTTCCTAATGCGACAACAAACCATGTCAATCACATCAGCAAAATATGAATGTAAACAGTACTTCCTACAAATGACTAAAATGCCCTAAATCTCATATTCTTCGTTAGCTTACGAAACGGGAAACGGAGAGCATTTTGTACATGTCAAACGGCGATGCCGTCAAGAATCTACTATTAAACGACATTGAAAGCATTGGGAACCGTCAATCAAAGCGTCTAAAATCCTCACCTAGTGTCCTGTAGACTCGGGAATTGAAGTGGAGCGTATATGGTTCGTCTACGGCGAGTAAGGAGCCTAATACATAAGATCCATAAGCTACATCGCTATGGAAACAAGGAAAACTCAAATCACCAACTATTTAGGGTTTTTACTTACCTAGGATTGCGGTGGAATCGCCGGGAAAGCGGTAGAGGAGTGTTGCTTAAGCACGTGCAACACGTAGCACAAGTGGCAGGAAGAACTCTCCCACACTCTCACAATCTCTCACTCTTTTTCTCTCTCCCAAACTAGGGCTTCTCTCAAATTCGGATGGGAGAGAGGAGTGAGGGTTTCAACCCCTTTTATAGCCTAAAACATGCCCAAAATAGGCTTGGGAACAATGTTTACTTAGTGCCTAACCAAATCGGGGCCGTTTCGGTCCAAAAGGGCATTTCTGGAGGTCCCCAGGCCAAATGCGGTCGGACTTAAGCTCATGCATACTGGATCTAGCACGCATCCAGTTTTCAGACCGGTTGGGTTCCCAGATCGCACGTGGCGGCCCAGTTTCAGTTTAACGGTCACCGCACCAAGATCAGGCCTATAAGTCTCGTGATATATAATAGATATTTTTCCTGATCCAAGGGTGTAATTTGGCTGTATTCTGACGGTCAGAATGCTTAATACTGATGCGTCAAATTTGTGTGCCAGATTTGAAATTGAAATTCCAACTATGTCCCTATTCACACTCTCTTCGGTCCGGGCTCAATGAAATAGCCTGTGATCGTCAGTTGGACTTGATATTCGAAACGATTGCCAAGCCCAGCTAAGTGGTCATAACGGTCTAAGATGGTAGGCATCTGACTTACGACGCGTGGTCTAGATCCAATACAAAGTTTCAAGGAGGTCCCGAGAACAAACCGGCTTAGAGTTTGATCCGAGGCTTTAGAGCATTATAGCACCCTTGGTTCCACTCGCTTCGGGCCTCGTAGAACGTATTTAAAGTGATCAGGGACCATTTCCCAGCTATTCCAACGTTGCACTAGCTAACCTAGTCACATTTTCTAAAGGAATGAATTCTACGCAATTTCGGGTCGAGTTGGTACTCGAACCCAAGTATGGATTTTTCACGGGCGTTACATGAAGACAACGACGAATCGATAGAGGAAAGGTCGAAATACCTGGTTCATCAGATCCATGAACACGGCCGGTGCGTTCGTGAGACCGAACGACATCACGAGGAACTCATAGTGGCCAAAACTAGTCCTGAATGCTGTCTTCTGCACGTCCTCATCCCTGACGCGCAACTGATGATATCCCGACTGAAGATCAATCTTCGAGAAGTACTGGGCTCCTCTCAACTGATCAAACAAGTCATCGATGCTAGGTAAAGGGTACTTGTTCTTCACCGTGAGCTGGTTCAGCCTGCGATAATCAATACACAATCGCATCGAACCGTCCTTCTTCCTCACGAATAGGACCGGTGCTCCCCAAGGAGACACACTAGGCCGTATAAGGCCAAGCTCTAGCAGACCATCAATTTGCGTCCTCAACTCCTCCATCTCACATGGTGCCATGCGATACGTCGGCAGTGAGACGGGCGTAGAACCAGGAATCAGATCGATAGTGAAATCGATCTCACGTCGGGGCGGCAAACCAGGGATCTTCCTGAACAGATCCCCGAACTCGGAAACGACTGGCACATGCTCGAGTACCTGGGCACCAGCGTCGCGCAATAAAGTGGCGTAACTAAGTATGCAGAAAGGAAGATTTACCCGCACTGAAAACGTGAAAGGCGTGCCCTCAGGCTCGTACACCGTCACCATACGAGTCTCGCAGTCAATCTCGGCCCTCGCTGCAGTCAACCAATCCATGTCAAGAATGACGTCGAGATAAACGAGCGAGGGATCGACGACAAGATCAAGAGTCATCGTCCTGCCTCCCAGATCAACTAAACAACCCTCACACATCTGGGTAACATCTGAATAATCCCCATGAGCTGCAAAGACTCGCACGCTATCCATAGTGATAATTTGTAACCCAAGACGCCTGACTACGGCACGCGATATCAAAGAAATCGTGGAACCAGTGTCCACCATCACAAGAATGGGAGTACCTCCAATATGGGCCATGACCTCGAAGGCTGAATGCTGAAGAGTCGGTGTCGCAGCTGCCTCAGCTGTCAATGCATGAACCCGAGCCTGCTGTGGCCGGTTCGGCCGCTGTGACAAGGGCCGTGGAGGCTGTCTGATCTGCGATACCGTAGGTCTGAATGTAGGATGCGCAGGAGCTGACCGTATAGGTGGTGCTGATAACGCCTGTGGACGTGCACGGTCGATCTTCTGCGGCGGTGAGAACCCACTGTCCCGCATCCTAGAAAAGCAGCTCTGCGCTAAGTGGCCTGACCTCCCACAGTATGTGCACGATAAATCAGGGCACCGAAACGGTGGTACAGGCGCTGTAGTCCTAGCAGGAGGATCAATGCTAGGCCTCTTGCCCGCGAGGGGCCTGTCTGGCAAGTCTGGTCATGGCCTAGAAGCAACAGGGCCACGAGATCGCGCAAGTCGATCCACGTCCTGCTCTGCCCGCATGGACATGTGAATCAACTCCGCATAAGAGGGAATGCTAACACAGCACATCTTCGACCGAATATCCGGTCCCAAACCCTCCAAAAAGCGTCGTATGTGCATCTGCTCATCAGCCAAAATCGTCGGGACGTATCTGCCCAACTCCGTAAACCGATGCTCATACTCTGTAACTGTCATGGCTGCCTGTCTGAGGCGGAGAAACTCATTCTCCCTGTCGTGCCTGTAAGTCTGGGGATAATACTTCTCATGGAAGCGGAACTCAAACGCTACCCACGTCCATACATAGTCGGCGGCAACGGTCTGCAGTACGCTATCCCACCACATGCTAGCCTCTCTCTCAAATAGGAATGTAGCCAGCTCTACCTGCTCAGCCTCAGTGCAATGTAACATCAGCAAAATCTTCGACACACGGTCGAGCCAGTACTCAGCCTCCTCGGGTCTGTGAGAACCCGTGAAAGTAGGAGGCCGCAAGCGCTGAAATCGCTCCAATAGGCCCCGTGTATCGGCGGGATTCCCCGCAGGATAAGCAGGCGGCGCAGGATGAGCCATGCCCTCATCCTGGGCATTTGTATAAGCATCCTCAGCTGGATGCGCAGGTGGTGCAGGTGGAGTAGATGGAGCCGCACCCCCACCCTGGGCTAATGTCCCCACGATGGTAGTCAGAAGCTGCTGCTGCTGCAGCATCATAGCCATCATCTGCTCGAATCTATCAGGAGGTGGAGCAGGCTGTGGCGGATGCTGTGTGGAAGTAGATGCCCAATGAGGCTCTCGGACTGACGGCATAAATGGCGGTGATCCAACTGTAGGACCAGCGGCAGGCTGAGACGATCGAACAGTCTCAGGAATCGGGCTCACAGCAGGGTCCGTATGGGTGCCAGACTGCGAAGGAGTCTGATCCATATGCTCAGTCAGTGCAAGACGAGCCGTGCTCCGCGTAACCTTAGGCGGCATTCCCTATATTCCAAATAGGGAGCAGCCTTGTCAGTCTCAATAGCACAAATTTACCGCAATCATTCACACAAGGAGTCAAAGGCATTCCATGCATTTCATTTAATCAAAATTGTCACAATACAAGGGATATATCCTTACAAGCATCACGACGAGAAATACATGGGAACTAAGATAGTTAAAATTGCAACAGCAACATAAGCAAAGCACTAGCCCTAACAGGCTTACACTCATAAACCAGGAAATGACTAACTACTGACAACTATATCAAAGGTCGCATCGCTAATCTGAGTCTGGGGATGGAGGAGGTGCACCCTTATCCTGCAAGCAACACAGGATCGCCTTCAAGGTGCGAGTCACCTTGCCTAATTTCTTCTTTGTAACGGCCTTGGCCTCGTCGACTTCAGCACGAAGTTCTTGAACTTCCCTTCTCAAAGTGGTCTGACTCTCCTCCATCCAAGCAATGCGATCGTCGATAGTAGCCTGCGCAGAAGGAGGAGGGCTCTCATCTGTATCCTGAGCCTCCTCTTATGCCTCTTCCTGAGCTTCTTCCTGAACCTCTGCTCCAGGTTCTTCTTCGCTTTGATCTTCCTCCTCATAAAAGTCATCTTCACTGTCCTCCTCGAGCTAATTTTCATGGTACTGCGACCCAATCTTCATCTTGACCATAGTCGACTCATCAATGGTATGAATCGAAACTGGCAATTCTGGCCCAAGTCTGTAGGCAAACTCAAGCGCAATCCTGTAAATCAGTCGGCCAAAAGGAAGCGATTCGGATGTTCTTCTTGACCTGGCTATGAGGATTATTTGTCGTAAGATGAAAGTAGCCATGCATACGTTCTCTCCCTGGGCCACCAGATACAGGAAATCAACCATAAGGCGTGTACATTCAATGCGATTCGTCGACCTGGGATAAACATTGAACATGCAGATATGGTGCAGCAGGCGCAAATCATCAGACATATACGTTGCCTTAAGGCTATTATTAGGCTGCCATGGAACCAACTTACCACACAGAAACCTGGTGCGGCGATCTCGTTCACGTCTAGTCCTCAGGTTCTTCTCACTAGGATGAACATCACCAAGAGGCACGTTCAGAAGTCGCGCAAGCAGTCGCACATCAATCGTAGCCATCCGATCTCTACCAAAAGGGATTTTAAACTGCAACGGCTCTAAGGTAGGATTCTGGATACTAGCGTAGAAGGCACCAATGGTGCTCACATTAGCACGAGCGCGAGCTTCAAAGATCGGACCCCAATGCGCAGCTTCAATGCGTTCGAACAACAGATATTCACCGAATAGTTGTCCATCTACATCCGCCTCAAACAACACTTTTCGATCAGTGTATTGGCTGTGAGGCATCTCCGATAGAATTGCTGGCCCAAGGTGTGCATGGGGATCCAAATCCCACTTTATACGGCACTCCAGGACTGCAGCTGAACCTGCGGCGGCGCTTGAACTTGCGGCACCACCCCGCGGTCTTCTCGATTAAGCAGGGTGGCTTGGCCCAGCCTCGTCTGTTGCAGTTTTCCTTTTACCCATCAAAGATATGATGGATGAGAGTGATAAAAGGCCTAAAATGGCTTCCATGAAAGCCATGGAAAATGGTGAAAATACGGAGAAGTGGCTGTCCAATCTGGAAAAAGGAAATCTAGGCGTCGTAGAGGGATGCTTCAAGCTTTCCAAGAGTGTATTTTCAGGGAGAAATGAAAACAAAAAAGTGGAATGGAGCACCTCACGATTTCAGCTCGATTTGGGGGTTTTCGGAGCTCCAAATGACGAAATCTTCAAGAGGAAGGGCTGCCAACTCCCAAGAAGTGATGGATGATGGTCGGTTTTGGCCAAGGAGGGATCTAGGGACGATTGGGAACCACGAAATTTGGGGGTGGTTGCTGAAAAACGAAGATAGGGCTATGGGGAGGGCTGCTTGTGAAGGAGGGGTGTGATTTGGGGGTTTTCGTGGGACGGAAGCTATATGGGGATGATGTACTAGGCATTTTAGGGCGTGCGCCCGAAAACCACACAAAAGGGGCCCACCTGTACGGCGATGCATCGCCGGATCGACGATGGCATCGACGGCCGGTGGTGCATCCGGCCGGTGGGGCCAGGTGGATTCGGTCCCCCTTGGTCCAAGGACCCTAAATATGTACGGTCCACCCCCTGGTTCATTGTATTTTGACCTATATGAGCCCAAACATATGTTCAGGGATTTTTGGGACCACTCTGCAATTCCGAATACCAAACCCTATGATGCAGCATATGAATTTAGGATAGAAGGAGCTAGTACATCCATCTAGATTCTTATTTGCTAAAGAAAGTGAAGTTAGAATGTCCTTATGGCCATTTTTCGTGAAATTTTACTATTCACTGTACAATTTTGTGAAAGTACTAATTTGTGTTATTTTCACATTAGGTTTGATGCCTAACATGAAATGGATAAGAAAGAAATGAAGATCAGAGTGTTTAGAGGAAGAATTTTGAAGATTTTTGGTGAAACAGGGTTTTTAAGCCCTGACGATTGATTACAGGAGTCGTGGTCATCCCACGGCCCAAGAATTTACTTTTACGGGTTTAAAATCACCCATAGGACGTCTCAACCCGACTTCCTACAGCTTAGAAGCTATTCGGGTTGCTTTACGCGACCCGAGATGCGTTACAGACTCGATCGTGCGACCGAGTCAAATAGACTTCGCCTATCGGCGAATCTGCAATCCTAGAAGTGTTTCTAGACCCTTCTCGCACCCACCTAAGTCAAAAGAAGCGACAGCGTACGTCGCGAGACCATAACCCAGGCCCAGTATACTCTTATTCATGCTCTGATACCAACTTGTAACACCCAGAAAATCGAGGGTCGTGTATAAACTCAACTCCCGAGTTCCAGACCGTCACTTATGCAACAAAAATGATTATGATTCAATGTTGTCTGATTTAAATCATTCACATGAGTAAAAGTATACCAAAACTGCAATTCATACTTCAGATCCAGTGATAAAAGCAAGCGAAAGACTAAACAATGTATATATCACTGTATGAAAAAACAAAGTAAATCTCATCTGTCTCCAAAGTATGACTACATCTCTGAGTCTCATATAATATACATGAACAAAATAAATATCCAAAATGGTCCCACTGAAATCCCATCGATCCAGGTCGCCTACGTGAAGCCATCGTGATACTGCATGTACGAGAACTCGTCCTGGTCCTCGTCAAAGTCTGGCTCCACCTCCTGGATCTCAGCCTCACCTGCATCTACAACAGGGTCTGGTGGGTGTTGCAAACACCATCCCGTAACGTGGGAGTGAGTGATCAACTCAGTGGAATCATAGAGCAAAGATTAGCATGTTCACAATTCAATCATGCGACAATAGTAAAGCAGTAAATCAGACAATCCTAGTACTGTTGTTAATGCAAGATGATATGACGTGATGTATGCCCTCACCGACGATCTCCCTCATACGGCAACATCTTACGACCGCGGCATGCCAGACTCCCTAGAGTGCTCCACATCTTCCAGGCACATGCAATGCTATGGTGATATGATTTCCAAGTTGTTATTAGTCCATTCAAACAGCAGGATTGGGAAACTAAGGTACTTCCCTTGTATCAATCCCAACACAGATCCTGTCTAGGGTCGTCACTTCTAGTAATCTAATACGATGTATATTTCGCAGGTCACTGTAAGGGCTGCCAGGGCTGTTGCTCGCACTCGTTGCACCGCTCCCCCATCACCTTATCAATACAGGCCTACAGTACTCTACTGCAACGGAAAGGTCGCCTCCTCCCGTGGACTCAGAATACACTCACAGTCACTACAAAGGACTCGTCGCCTGATCAGTGTAGGCTGACAGCTAGAATATAGTGTCCCATACCCCCATAATCTGCTCACGAGTCTAGGTGCTCACTGGTTACTACGGGGAGGTTTGTGGCCCTAGCGTAGGCCGACAGCTCGACCACGGTGTCCCATACCACCATGCCCGGCTCATGAGTCTTCGTGGATCAAGGTACCATGGTTAACAGGGTTTACAATGGTAAGTTCAGTATCCTAGGTTCAAGCAGTTATGACTCATACAAGGTGAACATACATCGGCCAGTCGGGTTGCTTGACGTGCTCGACTAGCACGATCGCATCTCAAGTCGAACGACATGAAGTGCGTAAAACACTTCGCGTGGCCTAACCACTGCTGCCAACTCTAAACACGAATTGCGTTCATCGACGCGTCGTTCGTGGCTAAGACCAGTCAGCCACGAATTCGCTCGGTTACCAACTGCCTGGACTAAGTCTAGTCCCAAACACTTATGGAATCATATCAGCAATATATGTAAAAGTATTGGAATTGAAATACAATCATATGAGCATGTTAACACATGTTATCACATTCAACTTAAGTAAATCTTCAAACACATATATTTCATGCACGTAATGAAATCCTACATATGGTCAACATGTGGGAAATCATTTAGGTTAGCATATTAATAGAGAAATTCATCTCAAACTAATTCATAACATCATTTAGTTTAATACATACTAATACAAACATTTATACAAACACATACACTACACACTTAAGTCTACATATAACATGTCGACCCGAAGTGTGCAATTAGGCGAATCTCTTCGCCAAACTAATTATGCACGTATTCCTAACTTTCTAATATGACAACAAACCATGTCAATCACATCAGCAAAATATGAATGTAAACAGTACTTCCTACAAATGACTAAAATGCCCTAAATCTCATATTCTTCGTTAATTTACGAAACGGGAAACGGAGAGCATTTTGTACATGTCAAACGGCGATACCGTCAAGAATCTACTATTAAACGACATTGAAAGTGTTGGGAACCGTCAATCAAAGCGTCTAAAATCCTCACCTTATGTCTTGTAGACTCGTGAATTGAAGCGGAGCGTATACGCTTCGTCTACGGCGAATAAGGAACCTAATACACGAGATCCATAAGATACATTGCTATGGAAACAAAGAAAACTCAAATCAGCAACTATTTGGAGTATTTGCTTACCTAGAATCGCGGTGAAATCGCCGGAAAAACGGTAGAGGTGTGTTGCTTAAGCACGTGCAACACGTAGCACAAGTGGCAGGAAGAACTCTCCCACTCTCTCACAATCTCTCACCTTTTTCTCTCTCCCAAGTTAGGGTTTCTCTCAAATTCGGATGGGAGAGAGGAGTGAGGGTTTCAACCCCTTTTATAGCCTAAAACATGCCCAAAATAGGCTTGGGAACAATGTTTACTTGGTGCCTAACTAAATCGGGGCCGTTTCAGTCCAAAAGAGCATTTCTGATGGTCCCCTAGCCAAATGCGGTCGGACTTAAGCTCATGCATACTGGATTTAGCACACATCCAATTTTTGGACTGGTAGGGTTCCCAGATCGCACGTGGTGGTCCAGTTTCAGTTTAACGGTCACCGCACCAAGATCAGGCATATAAGTCTTGTGATATGTAATAGAAATTTTTCCTGATCCAAGGGTATAATTTGGCTATATTCTGACGGTCAAAACGCTTAATACTGATGCGTCAAATTTGTGTGCCAGATTTGAATTTCAAATTCCAATTCTAACCCTATTCTCACTCTCTTCACTCCAGGCTCAATGAAATAGCCTCTGAACGTCAGTTGGACTTGATTTTCGAAACGATTGCCAAGCTCCGCTAAGTGGTCATAACGGTCTAAGATGGTAGGTATCTGACTTACGACGCGTGGTCTAGATCCAATACAAAGTTTCAAGGAGGTCCTGGGAACAAACCGGTTTAGAGTTTGATCCGAGGCTTTAGAGCATTATAGCACCATTGGTTCCACTCGCTTTGGGCCTTGTAGAACGTATTTAAAGTGATCAGGGACCATTTCCCAGCTATTCTAACGTTGCACTAGCTAACCTAGTTATATTTTCTAAAGGAACGAATTCTACGCAATTTCGGGTCGAGTTGGTACTCGAGCCCAAGTATGGATTTTTCACGGGCGTTACACAATGAGGTCCGATCTCTTGCAAACAAGACTGACAAATCCCAAGTGATGGCCAGAGTTATATCTGCTTCACCTTTTGCACAGGAGAGTGACAGAGATTGGATTGTTGTGACATCCTGAAGAACTAGGGCTCGAAATGCAGTAGTAGCCAAAGTGAATTCACTTGCATAAAGAATCAGGGGCCCCGTGACCTGAAATATTGCTAGAAAGAACCCTAAACTTGCTTCTCTTGCGATATATCTCGGGAAAACTGTTCCTCCATTGACATCGCATGATTTTTTGGCTCTGCCTGCTATAAAAGCTCGATGGACGAAGGAATAAAAGGGTAAGGCACTACTTGCAAGTTCATCAACTCCTGTATCACTCCAATCTACCGGTAGCTGTGGAAGTACAAAAAAGACCAATGACACTCCCCTTTTTGTAACTGACATCGCATTGACACATTCCCATTTTACCCTGGCTATAGCTTCATCGGGAAGTGGGGAAGCTGCCATGTGCATGGCCGGGACAAGTCAAGGACCACTTCCGACAACAGAGGACCGTATAACTAAAATGACACAAGCACAAAGAATGCTAATGGAAGTATGCAAGAACCTATGGGAAGCTTTAACAACTCTCACACATAATGTGGCACAAATGACAGCTCCTCTAATGATGGGTAATATTAATGGACAAGAACAATAACCCAAAGGTTCTCAGCCACCGAGAACAGGATCGCTCGGATCCGCCCCCACAGCAAGAGCGATAACTTAAGAGGAAGTGCGATAAGTTGTCGAAGAAGCTATCAAAACAGAAAGAGAATGCGAGAATGTTGGTCAATTCAGATACTAAACACCGTATTCGAGAGAGGTAGAAGATGTCCCTTTTCTAGCTAACTTTAACCAACTAGACTGTCATAAATTTAATGGGGACAGATCGCCAGAAGAGCATCTGATGCATTTCATCATTAGTATGGGAAACTTCTCCACTGTACCACAATACTGGTTATTTGTCTCTTCCTTGTCGAGTAAGGCATTTCGATGATATTCCAGTTTAGCACCAGGATCAATGTGAACTTGGGAACAAATGCAAAATGCTTTTATGTCAAATTTCTTCTCATAGGAACGTGACGTCAGTATCATAGAGTTACATTAGTGTGGCAGAGAGAAGGGGAATCCATAGAGAAGTTCATACACAGATGGAAGACACTTGGAGCTTCTTGCAAACAGTTACTAGAAGAGAAAGAATAGGTAAAGATGTGCTTGAATTCTATGGAGACAGGAATCGTGTTTGGCTTCACTAGCGCCTATATCATGACCTTCTGAGATTTAGTGACAAAAGCTAACACCCTGGAATTGATGATGAGGAAAATACTAGCATTTCACTATGAAACAACTAGAAGAGGGTCCAATAGGCTGGCTGTAAATGTTGTTGGTCATGAAAAGAGAGGTCAAGATACGAGAGAAATAAGGGGAAAGAAAATTGATTGGAGAGAAGAGTCAAACCATCCCAGAGGCAGATTCAATGATAAGAGGCCTAAGTCACTTAATTCTCATGAAGCGTTCGCATTTGAGAAAGAAGATGTGGTCCCTATGATGAACTAATTGTTGAAAGATGGTACGATAGAGTTGCCTCCATCTAAAGATGTGAAAAGTACAAGAGAGATTTTTTTCATTATCATTGTCTGATAGGGCACCTGATAGAAAATTGTTTCACATTAAAATGCATAATATAAAAAATGATAAACATAGGCGAGATAATAGTTGGGAAAGGAAAAGAAATTGATGCAAAGGCAATAGCGAACGTGCTAACTATCCGAAAAGATACTTATGAAAGAGTATGGAGAGAACACCATAAGAATACAGGTAAATCTGCGGTAATCACCCTCTGGTCAGGAAAGTAGGTGACAAGTCTGTCCAAGTAGTAAACTGAAAGAGCAAAGGCAGAGTTGTCTAGAATCATCTTCGCGACAATGAAAAAGAAGAGAAGAATGAAGTAGAGAAGGTAATATATGACATTGTGAGTCATCTGAAGGGCATACTAGTTCGGTTAAGTGTCTATGATGCATTAAGATTGTTAGAGGACTCCAGGCAAAGGTTGATTCAAGCCCTGTCCGACAGTAGTGTTAGGGAAGCATTGCTCATAGAGATGGTAAGAAGGGAGCCCGAAGAGTAAAAAGATTGCATGACAATGATATTCTTCTCTGATGATGATTTGATCTGTGATATAAGGCATAACAGGCTGCTAATGATTATAGGCCTTATTCACAGGAAATTAGTCAAGCGAATATTGCTAGATAATGGGTCCACAGTGAACCGGCTACCATTAACAATGCTGAATAAGTTGGGATACCCTCACTCTAATCTATACCTTAGTGGAATGATGATATAGGGCTTTAATCAAGATGGGTAGTGCACACTTGGTAAAATTACAGTGACATTGGAAATAGGAGAGTTAACTATGAATGTTGTCTGCCATGTCATTAATGTAGTAATGACGTATAACCTCCTTTTGGGAAGACCATGGATGCATCAGTATGGAATTATTCCTTCCACCTAACATCAGTGTTTTAAATATTGTAAAGATGCTATACATTATAAGGTAATGGCCAATGAAAGGCCGTATACAGAAGCCAAAGCCTTCTTCGCCGATGCTAACTACTATGATGAATTTTCCAATAAAGAAGAAAGAGAAAATGATGAAAACAAGGCCCCAGATAATTATCATATGCAGATGGCAAGAAAAGAAATTGTAGCGACAGAATCATCTAAGATGGCGAGTACGAGGAAGAAATTTTACTTTGTAGCCAAGCATCTGAGATAGTCGGGGTAGCCGCTGTTGACACTGTTATCACCTGAACAGCTAGAGCTCTTACAATCAAATTACACGGTGCCAGTGCCACAAGCTGAAAGGAGTAAGCCAATTCTAGACATTCTGAAAATATTTTAGGTTAAATCTAGTGAAAAATACCTAAAAGCGATCGAATTTTATGACCCTTTGGAAATGATGGTAGAAGAAAGAGCCAATGATGATGCATGCTATGGCAAGTTGACATCCAGAGATCTACAAAGGTACAACCCGGCTAGCAAGAAAATCATGAAAAATATGGGGTTCGATTATGATGAACCAACTAGTTTAAATTATGGGAAAGGAATTTAGATTCTGGTCGGGGTTAATCAGAAACGACAAGAAAAGTTTTGAAGACTGGGGGCAGAATCTTTAATAAACATGATTACAGTCGATCAGGTAAAAGAAATAGAGCTTGAACTGATCAAACATCCCGAGATAGCTCCGAAGCAAATGAAAGACAGGGGGCAACCCATAATTGATAGTTTGTGAGAAATAAATTTTGGCATGGAAGAAGGGCCAGGGAATACGTTCATAAGCGCCAGTCTCCTTGAGCAAGAAGCTGACAAATACATCCAACTCTTGAAAGAGAACAAGGATGTTTTTACATGGACATATGCAGAAATGCTAGGCCTAGAACCATTGGTAGCAATGCACTGGTTGGACATTTTCAAAGATAAGAAGCCAATTAAGCAAGCGCAGAGGCGATTTCATCCCGACCTAGTCCTCTTGATAGTAGAAGAGATAAGTAAATTGCTAAAGGTTGGGTTTATCAGAGAAGTTAAATATCCTAAATGGATATTGAATATTGTCCCAGTGAAAAAGAAAAATGGGCATATCAGAGTATGCATTGATTTCAGAGATTTAAATGAAGCTTATCTGAAAGACAATTTTTCGTTGCCAATAACCGAACTGTTAATCAATAGTACGATGAAATATGTCATCATGTCCTTCATGGATGGCTATGCTAGTTATAACCAAATACAAATAACTCTCGAAGATGAAGAAGCAACAACATTCAGAACTTCATTGGGAATATTGTTATAAAGTTACACCATTCGACCTCAAGAATGCTAGAGCAATGTATCAGAGGGCAATGTAGAATATTTTTCAAGACATGATGCATAAACATGTCGAATGCTATGTCGATGATTTGGTAGTTAGATTGAGCGACCATAAGGAACATCGTGAGCATCTGGCCTCAGTCTTCTGTTGACTTCAAAAGAAACAGCTGAAGATGAATCCATCTAAATGTGCCTTTGGGGTATCATCAAAAAAATCTCTCGATTTTGTCATTAGGCATAGAGGAATTAAAATCGATCTAGGAAAAGTCAAGACCATTTAAGATATGCTACCTCTGAAAATGTTGAAAGAGTTAAAAAGTCTGTAAGGTAAATTGGCGTACATTCACCATTTTATTTCAAATTTAGTAGGAAGATGCCAGTTATTTTCTCATTTGATGAAGAGGGGAGCAAAGTTTGTATGGGACAAGTCCTACCAGAATGCGTTCAATTCAATTAAGGAAATGTTGAAACAACCTCCAATGTTAGCAGCTCCTGAGAAAGGAAAACCACTTATTTTATATATATCTACAGTTAGAAATTTGTTGGGGGCCTTGTTAGCACAGGTGAATGAACACGGGAAAGAAATAGAGCTTTATTATCTAAGTTGAACTCTGATAGGTGCAGAATGCAATTATTCTCTGATTGAAAAAGTATGCTTGGCGCTGATATTTACAGTACAGAAACTGAGACATTACTGCCTTTCCCATAATATAATCTTAATTTCCCGGGCAGATCCTATAAAAATCTTGATGATAAGGTTGATGTTATCAGGAAGATTGGCTAAGTGGATGTTGTTGCTATCAGAGTATACGATTACATATAAGCTGGCAAAAGCAGTTAAAGGTCAGGCAGTGGCAGATTTCTTGGCAGATCATCCCGTGGCAGATAGTGAGGTTATTAATGATGAGTTTCCCGATGAACAGGTAATGACTGCTGAATCGTTAAACCTATGGCAGATGTACTTTAATTGTGCTTCTCAAACATCAGGAGTAGGTGCAGGAGTGATATTCATTACTCCTTAAGGTGACTTGTTACTTTATTCTTTCAAATTGGCAGAAGCATACACGAATAATGAAGCTGAGAACAAAGCTCTTATTATCGGAATGGAGATAGCACAAGGGATGAAGATAAAGACGCTACAGATCTTTAGGGATTCCAAGTTGATAATCAATCAATTAATGACAGAGTTTGAAATAAGGAAACAAGAACTCTTGCCATATTGTCGGAAAGTATAGTAACCGCTGGAGTAATTCTATCATGTTGAAATCAAGCATGTGACGCGATGCGAAAGTGCAAGGGCAGAAGCTTTAGCTAGTTTGAAAACTGCTTTATCCTGTCCAAATTGAAGTCCTCTTCAGATAACAATAGAAGAAAGAAGATTCTTGCCATCTTGAAAATTATTGATGAAGATGTTAAAGCACTCCCTATATCATGTTTGGAGGTGACGATAGAAGATTGGCGTCAGCCTTTCGTAGATTATCTCAAGTATGATATTTTGCCAGAAAACCCAGCACAAAGGTAACAAATTAAGCAGAGATCGAGCATATTCATTATTGTAGTGAAGTATTATACAGAAGATCTTACAATGAAATACTCTTACGTTGTCTAGACAAACAGGAAGCAAGTTAAATATTACAAGAAGCTCACTCGGGATAGTGTGGGGCACATCATGCTGGTCAAAATTTATTCCTTCAGGTGCATCAAATGGGGTATTATTGGTCAACAATGTTTAAAGATGCTATAGATTATGGGAAGCGATGTCACGAGTGTCAGATTCACGGAGACGTCATACATGTGCCTCCTGAAGACCTTCATCAATCAGTAGCCTCTTGGCCTTTTGCTGCTTGGGGAATTGATGTCATCGGTCCCATAAATCCACCTTCGGCTAAAGGAAAATAATATATACTGCAGTGAAAAATTATTTCTCCAAGTGGACAGAGGCGATTGCATTATGCAATGTTAAAGAGAAAGATGTTGTCAATTTCATCCAACATGCGATAATATATCGCCACGGTATCCCAAAAATAATAATCATAGATAATGACACTCCTTTCAAGAATAAGGGCATGAAGAAGCTGTGTTTAAAGTTTAGTATTCATCACTCATTTTTGACACCTTACTATCAATTAACCAATGGATTAACAGAGGCATTCAATAATGCGATTGTGAAAATACTGAAGAAGATGGTGATAAGAAATAAGTGTAACTGGGATGAGAAGCTGCAAGAGGCTTTGTGGATTTACAGGACTACTCATTGGACAACGACGAAGGCCACGCCATATTCACTCGTTTACGGTGTGAAGGCTATCATTTCGATTCAAACACAAGTTGCATTACTCAGAGTAGCAGTGCATCAGTCAATTACGGATGATGAGAATGCAAGAATAAGGTTGGCAGAATTAGATTAACTTGATGAAAAGCAGCTAGCAGCTCAACAGTGATTGTAATTATATCAAGCAAGGATTTTCATGGCATTTGATAAGAAGGTCAAGCATCGCTCTTTCAAGAAAGTTGATCTAGTTTTGATGTTGAAAAGGCTAATAGCGGCCACTCGCAAGACCGAGGGCAAGTTCGACCCTAGATGGGATGGGCCATACATCATAACATAAGTATATTCTAATGAGGTATACAGAGTTACAAATCAAGATGGATGAGGTATCTGTATACTAGTCATGCTTGCTTCCTCAAGAAATATCGTCCCTGACAGTAGAAATGATTTTGATCCAGAAGATTATCAGAATAATGCTTTTATATCAAAAAGGGGCAATTATGAAGTGAAATGATGAAATAGCCTCGAAAGGAAAAGCTCTGTATTCTTTTGTTCATATATGAATAAAGGGTGAATTCTCAAGCATATCAAGACTAAGTGTTGATAATTATCATCAAAATGATATTATCGTTAACCATCACCAAGTGCCCGATGATTATCGCCAATTACCAACTATCGCTGTCACTATCAAACAAGTCTTATCAGAATTGCTATAATCACAAAATTGATATGCAATTTTAAATACAACATGGACATCGTCAAAACTTCATTAGTAGTGGAGATATATCAATAATTGGTTCATTATTCATGACAGTGGAATAAACCTATATGGTTAACCACATATAAAATTCAAGACAACGATGGCAGTTTATTATATAGGGCAGCCTAGCCAAGTCTATATGACCAATTATGCATAAGGTTGACCATTATCAGCAATATACATATATTATTTGGGTAGCAGTGAGAAGCTAGTGGCCCTAAAAAGCCAGTATAGGCCATCATATGCATACCCATGCGGGCAGCGGACGGATCCAATGACTAAAAGCCCTAAGCAGCCAAAAAGTCCACAACGGCCAGTCATGCGTGAGACCAATGTCGTTAGTATAGCTTCCAATAGCATCACGGGGAAAGGAAGAAGTGCCCTCCCGTGAATGGGTTTGACCTTGCAGATGAAGAAAAAGCAGGTTGCAATGTGCGCTCTTTGGCCATTATCCATAGATAGGCCAACCATGTATAAAACCCCCCAGATTCCTAGCTTGATTTCAGTAGTAACTCATGGGGATAGGGTTACTATAAAATACCCCCTCATTGATGGACTGACGGCCTTGGATTTGGTATCCTAAGGTGGCCTTGTATGGAGTTCGCGTACAACAAAAGTTTCTAGGAGAGTATCGGTATGGCACCGTATGAGGCGTTGTATGAGCGACCTTGCCGAGCACCGCATTGCTGGGCAGAGGTCGGTGAGCGTAGATTGATTGGCCCAGAGATAGTGCAGGCGACGTTGGAGAAGATTGACATCATTAGACGCCGGCTTCTTATAGTGCAGAGTAGACAGAAGAGTTATGCTGATACGAGACGGCGCCCGCTAGAGTTTGCAGTTGGGGATCATGTATTTTTTTGAGTTTCCCCCATGAAGGGAGTCCTTCGGTTCGGGAAGAAGGGGAAGCTGGCACCGTGATTCATTGGTCCATTCCAGATCCTCGATCGTGTGGATACAGTGGCTTACCGTCTGGCTTTACCTATGCCTCTTGCGAGCGTACACAACGTATTTCATGTTTCGATGCTGAAGAAATACTTTCTTGATCCTTCCCATATCATCAGATGGGAGCAGGTGCAGTTAGGTGAGGATGTTACGTAATACTGTGACCAGCGCATATACTAGACAGGAAGGAGCAGGTACTGCGTAGCAAGGTCATCCCCCTTGTGAAGGTGTTGTGGACGCATCACTCTAAAGAAGAGGCTACGTGGGAGACAGAAGCCGAGATCAGAAAGAACTACCCACAGCTTCTCGAGGAGTACGAAAAGGTACAAATTTCGAGGATAAAATTTTTTGTTAAGGGGGGTAGATTCTAACCCCTTGAAAAAATTCGTACTGAGACTCGAGTACTAACTCGGTCAGAAATCACATACGATTAATTCCTTTAGAAAATAAGCATAAGTTAGCTAGCGCCACGCTAGAGTAGCTGTGAAATTGTCCCTAAACACTTTAAATACGTTTTGCAAGACCTAAAACTTGTAGAATCAATGACGTTATAATACCCTGAAACCTAGGATCAAATTCTAAACCCAGTTGTTCTGGAACATGTCTGGAAACTCCGTATTAGATTTAGACCGCGCGTCGAAAGTCTGATATCTACAATCTTAGACCGTTAGGACCGCTTAGCTGGACTTGACAATCATTTCAAAAATCAAGCCCAAGTGATGCTCTGAGGCTATTTCATTGAGCCTGGAGTGAAGAGAGTGAGAAATGGAAAAAGATTTAAAATTTAAATTAAAATCTTGCACGAGTCTTTGCGAGTTATTATTAAGCATTCTGACCATCAGAATTCAGCCAAATTTTACCCTCGGATCAGGAAAAATTTCTCTTTCATATCACGAGACTTGTAGACCTGATTTAGGTACAATGAATGCTGAACTGAAACTAGACCGCCACGTGCGATCTGCGAACTCTACCGGTCTAAAAACTTGATGTGCACTAGATCCAACATGCATGAGCTTAAGTCCCACCGCGTTCGGCCAGGCGACCTCCCGAAATGGCCTTTTGGAACGGAACAGCCCCGATTTGGTTATAACCAAAGTATACTTTGTTTCTAAGTCTAAAAAGTTGAAGTTTTAGCCTATATAAGGGCCTTAAACCCTCACATATCTCTCCCATCCGAATTTGCTAGAAACCCTAGATTGAAAGAGAGAGAAAGTGAGAGAAAGTGAGAGGCTTGTGGGAGAGATTTCCCGCCACTTGCTGCAGCTGTTACACGTGCTTAAGCACCACATTCAAATCACTTTGCCAGTGATTCCAACGCACTTCTAGGTAACGAAAATCCTAACCACTTGCTGTTTTAGGATTCCTTCGATTCAAATAGCGAAGTAGCTTACGTATCTTGTACATTAGGTCGCCTGTACGCCGTTGACGAAGCATATCCGTTCTAGTCGAGACAATACACGTCTAGGGTAAAAGGTGCAGATTTTAGACGCTTTGATTGACTGATTTCAAAGCTTTCAATGTCGTTTAATAGTAGATTATCGACGGTAACACCATTTGACATGTAGAACATGCTGTCCGTTTTCCATTTCGTAAACGTACGGTGAATATGAGAATTAGGGTATTTTAGTCATTTGTAGAAAATACTGTTTACATCCATATTTTGTTGAAATCTTTGCCATGGGTATTTGTCGCATTAGGATATTAGGAATGCATGCATGATCTGTTTGGCCAAGAGATTCGCCCAAATGCACACTTTGGGTCGACATACACTATGTAGACTAAAGTGTGTAGACTAAGTGTTTGTATAAATGTTTGTATTAGTATGTATTATGTAAATGGTGTTGTGAATTAGTTTTGAGATTAAGTTCTCAATTAATATGCAGATGTATATGATTTCCATCATGTTGGCTATATGTTTTGATTTCATTATATGTATGAAATGCATGTGTTGGATGAATTGCTTAAGTTGTATGTTATAACATGTTTCAACATGCTTATATTGTTGTATTTCATTTCCATTACTCTCATATGATTACTGATGTTGACTTACAAATGTTTGGGGCTATGCTTAGTCCAGGCAGTCGGTAATAGAGTAAATTTGTGGTTGGCTTATATTTGCCACGAACGACGCGTCGATGAACGCGGTCATGTTTTGAGTTGGCGGCAGTGGTTAGGCCACACGAAGTGTTTCATGTACTTCATGCCATTCGACTTGAGATGTGCTCGTACTAGTCGAGCTTGTCAAGTAACCCGATTGGCCGTTGTATGTTCACCTTGTATGAGTCATAACTGCTTGAACCTAGGGTACTGAGCTTACCATTGGAAATCCTGTTAACCATGGTACCTTGATCCATAAAGCCTCATGAGCCGGGCATGGTGGTATGGGACACCATGGTCGAGCTGTCGGCCTACGCTGGGGCCACAAACCTCCCCGTAGTGACCAGTGATCACCTATGACTTGTGAGCCGATTGTGGTGGTATGGGACACTACATTCGAGTTGTCAGCCTACTCTGATTGGTGACGAGCCCTTTGTAGTGACCGCGAGCGTATTCTGAGTCTACGGGAGGCGACGACCCTTCCGTAGCAACGAGAGTACATTAGGCCTGTATTGATAAGGTGATGGGGGAGCGGTGCAATGAGTACGAGCAACAACCCTGACAGCCCTTGCAACGACCTACAAATGTAACATCGTATGAGATTACTAGGAGTGACGACCCTAGACAGGATCTGTGTTGGGATTGATATAAGAAAAGTACCTTAGATTCCAAATCCTGTTGTATGAAAAGGACTAATAATAACTTGCTAATCATATCCACATCGCACTACATGTGCCTGGAAGATGTGGAGCACTGTGGGAAGAAAGCATGCCGCGGGCATAAGATGGTGTCGTATGAGGGAGTATGTCGGTGAGGGCATCCATCATGTCATTTCATATTGCATTAAAAATAATATCTAGGAATGTTTGATTGATTGCTTTACTATTATCGCGTGATTGATTTGAGAACATGCTAATCTTTGCTCTATTATTCCACTAAGCTGATCACTCACTCCCACGTTACGGGATGATATTTGCAACACCCACCAGACCCTGTCTTAGATGCAAGTGTTGAGGCGATTCAGGATGCAGAGCCGGACTACGATGAGGACCAGGACGAGTTCTCGTACTTGTAGTTTTTCGACGGCTTTGTATAGGTAGCCTGGATTGGCAGGACTTCATAGTTGGACCTTATGACATTTTGATTTTTGTTTTATTACATGTATATAAGACTCATTGATGTATTCATACTTTGAAGACAATCGGAGATTATTTTATTTTCTTACAGTGATATATATATCTTTCAGTCTTTCGCTTGCATTTTATCACTGAATCTGGAGTATGAATTGCAGTTTTGGTATAATCTTACTCATGTGAATGCTTTAACTCAGACAACATTGAATCATAATCATATTGTTGCATAAGCGATGGTCTGGAACTCGGGAGTCGGGTTTCTACACGACCCCTGATTTTTAGGGCATTCCAGCTTCACTGGGCCCCTCTGATGGATCGCAGTTTGTGAACTCCCCGGCTGTGATAAGTCCAGAGAAATCATGAGAGTTATAGAGACCATTCACGTGAGACCCTACTCCAACTACTTATGAGTCTAAAAAACTGTGTTGCTCCACTACTCAAGAGCTTAAACTGTATTGCTCCACTACTCAAGAGCTTAAACTACGTGGCTATCTGACTAAACTAAAATCTAGTTCCACCTATTAAAGAAAAATCATATAGGAAACCCCATACTAACAATCATAATATATTGTTATTTTTATCTTAAGCCTTCATTAAATATCATGTTAAACAATTGCATTAATAAACATGCTTAAAATGAATTTTGATTTGGAAATTTATGAGGAGATAACTATCTCAAAATATCATGACGCCATCATTAATATATGCTGAAAATCAAAATAAGCTACATGTGATTAAAAAAATAAAAAATTTTAAAAAAATAAATTGTGTATAATTCATCTGTAACCCCCAATACCCCTAAATATTTCTGTAAATCCTCCTTCAATTGAACTTGAGCTGTGAGGTGTTTTGATCTTGCTTCAAGAATAATCTTTGTTTGATCTGGAATGCCAACTAACTTGCTCTCCAAAGATGCAATATCTCTTTATTCTTAATTAATTCAAATTTCTCAGCCTTGGCAGGTTGAATACTGATTCGCAGCTTCTCCTGGGTCTCCTTTATAGTCGATTCTTCTATATGATCTTTCAACTCCAGTTGTAAGATTTCCTCCTTCAGGATAGCGATGCGACTTTGAATGATCATTATGCTGTCAGCACAAGCCTTCAATTTTTCCCGAAGAGTTAATTGCTCTTGGTTGGATTTATAAATGGTAAAAGTGATAAGGGAAACCTTCTCTTTAGAAGAAACTAACTATTTTCTATATTCTAATATCTCCGGGGTGATGGTGACATTTTCTACTGATCCCAAAGAGATTATTGAATCATGAAATTTAAGAAGAGAATCGCGTAGGACAGATATATTAATCTTCACCATTCTTGCATTGCTGTCCAAAATTTCAATAGCAACATCCAGATTCGACCACTGATCGGGATCTTTAAAAACATGAATTATTGCTGATACAGAATTTGTAAGTGCTATGATTTCATATCCCTTTAGTTGTCAAATTTTGTGGTGCCAAAACCTATATCTATGTCTTGTATATCTTATGTTTTATGTTTAAAGACAAGTCATTGTAATCAAGACATATCAAGACATTGCATTTCAAGACAAGATCTTAAAAGAAGAAAGTTTTCAAGTCTTGGATGAAGAAATCAAGAATAGAAGTTTTCAAGGTTGCATGTTCAAGATTTGATCAAGTTCAAGTTTATTAGAAGACTTTGTCAAGTCAAGATCAAGCTCATGAAGGCCTACTACAAGTTTTAAATATTCACAAGCTTCTCTTAAGGGTCATCTGAGTGTACAGACTTTCAATGTCCATCTCACTTTTAAGGTTTGTTTGACCTTAGATTGACCTTAGGATGGGTTTTATTGTAGTTCATTCCAGATACATAACTCATATACTTTATTATGCTTGTTTGGAGTGTTCTAAGACCAGTCCTAGGGACTTCAAGACTAGTCCTAGCTTTGCTACGACCAGTCTTAAGTTTTTCAGGACCAGTCCTAGGTAGTTGAAGATTTTCAGATCTTTCTAGCTGTCCTACGACCAGTCCTGTGAGTTCTACGACTCATCCTTCGATCGGTCGTAGCCCTACGACTCAAACTCCAGCAACCATTTTTGGGGTCCTACGACCGGTCGTAGGTGTCCCACGACCAGTCGTAGATGGCCCAAGACCGGTCATAGACCACCCAGGACCGGTCGTGGAACAGAAAATCAAATCCTGCGAAAATCTTTCGAAAATCTTTGGAGCTACGACCAGTCCTAGGATCCTAAGACCAGTCGTAGATAGGATTTTTCAGTCTATAAATTGAGCATGAACTTCAGAGTTTTAGTACTTCAAATCAATTCTATTCAAGCATTCTTTAGGCTATTCTCTAAGATAAGTTTGTGTTTATTTTAAGCTACATTGTGCTTATTTAATATTCATTTTTCTAGCTTATTCTTATTTGATTTTGATCTACATTCCAATCTTATTAGAAAAGGGGAATTTCTGATATTCCTTCTTCTTGGATTCAAAATCAAATAGATCTAGCCCGTTTGATCAAAAATCAATTAGACTTAGAACCATTCATAAAGTGAGTATTGGACTTTGAACGTCGAATCGAACTTCTACTCCGATTGGTTCTACCGGGCTTCTTCAAAAGGTGATTCAGGTATTTTACATGTTTTGTAATTTACTTTCTCTGGTTTTTGTTTGAGATTCGCCAAAAAATTCTCATTGTATTGGTTATCTGAGGAGATCCAGAAAACTCAGATTGTGGGGTTTTTGGATTGTGTAAGCCTGAGATCAAAGACACAATTGTGAAGGTTTTAGGTGAACCTGTGAAACCTATTTTGATAGTGCATGCTAATATCCCCTGTGTGAGGATATTAGGAGTGGAGTAGCAATATGTGTGGCTGTTGGATAACAGTTGGTGTACACACAGGCGAACCACTATATATCGTTGTGTTGTGGATGTGCTTTATTCTTTCATTCTTTATTCATTCAGTTTTGTGGTTTGTGTTTGTGGATGAATGTTGTAATCACTTCAAGCAAGTGTGGATGAATGTTGTAATAACTTAGGATTTATTTTCCGCAAGTTATTTTGATTTCATTGCTTAGAATTCCTCTTTGGTTTATGATACAAAGGACGTTCTAGAAATAAGGTTGTCCTAACTTAAACCTCTGGTTTTTGGTGTAAGGTTGTCCTTAGAACTGATAAAGTATCAATTTCTTTATTTTAGGCTATTGTGATTGTTTTATATTCAGCATTGTGCTTTAAATCTTTTATTATTCCGCTGTTATTAGTTTTATTTGGCATTATCCTATTCACCCCCCCTCTAGGGCATATAGCTAGGCCCTTTCAGAATTCCTCATCAAAATCAATTTATATGTATGAACCTTTTTAAATGATAATAGATTAAACATAGTGGCTACAAAATCAGAGCTTACTATACCGCTGGGAGGAAGAGTTCATGTAAGAGAAAAAGGAAAGGAAATTAGAATAAGGCTAAGGGATATAGAAATACTGATAGAGCAAATGATAGATATACCTGTTGTAGAAATATGGACAACAGGGGGTCGAATATCCTTGACAGAAGAAAGGCCAGCTCCCAACAAATTAACAAAGGAAGGTGCTCTGGCCTTCGTGCTTGAATCCCTAATAATTGGAGTTGGAAGATCAGTGGTCTCTACTGGGAAGATGATCCCACGAGCCACCACCTTTGGTGCAACTAAAGGAGTCAAAGAGATTCTTGTTGGGGGTGATGGCGTGATGGGAAGAAGATCTTTAGGGGAAGTATACTAGTTCTAGTATTGACAGCATGAGTACCTAGAATAATAAATAACAACAATGGGAAAATAACAATAATAATGAATGTAAATAAAAAGTTAAAAGATAAAATAGCAAGAAATTTCTTACTCGGTGAATATCCGTATTCTCCATAATCTAATGGTTCATTATTTTTCTCCTTTATTATTGCTGAGGTCTTTGTAGGAACACTAATGTCGGGAAGAACTTCAGTAGTGGATGGAGGATGTTCTTCTCTAGTAGAAGTGCCTTCAACGACAATATCATCTTTGTCATCAATGTTAACTTCTCCTTCCTCAAAATCATCATCTTCATCATCTTCTTCAGTGTTATATTCAGCAGAAGAAGTACCTTCAGATGAAAAGGATGAGTTTTCTTCCTCCAATTCTTCTTCTTCTATGTCTTTGATTACAACATGTTTCCCTTTAGAAGGGGAAATTTTATTGCTTCCTGGTCGTAGATCCTTATTAAGTGGGATTGGAGAGGCCAAGGAAAAAACTCCTTGAGGTGAAAGAGGAGAAGCTTGAGAATGTGTTTGAGACCTCGTCATTGGAGAAGATGGACTAGGGTGAACGGGTCGAGGAGAAGGAGAAAGACCCAGATTATCTTGGGATGTAGCAACATTCTCTTGAATAGGAGAAGGAATTTCCACCACCTCTTTAACTATTCTATCAGAACGATCCCGTGGGACATTTTTAAAGCGCATAACAACTCCATGAGTTATCCATCCTTCTAGGGTGTTAGTGGGTTTTCGCTAGTGAATTGGATCATCCACGGATATCTTTCTGCAAAGGTGACCAGGAAAGGGGGCATGACTCGTCTCTGGCACAAAGTCTATTCATTCTTCAAGTTTGCGACCTTTAAGCTTCGGTGGTGAAATCCATATTGGCATAGTCACAAGTAAGCATTTATGTAACACCCCAGATTTTGGCCAAACTGGGATTAGACGTCCTTAGGCAATGGGTCAACTAAAACACCTGGGAAATCGCTCAGAACCCAATTCCATAACCAAAGAAATCACTTAGGATTAATTCCTTTAGAAAATAAGTGTAAGTTAGCTAGCGCAATGCTGGAGTAGCTGGGAAATAGTCCCTGATCACTTTAAATACGTTCTACAAGACCCAAAACTTGTAGAATCAATGGTGCTATAATACTCTAAAACCTCGGATCAAACTCTAAGCAGGTTTGTTCTCTGAACCTCTTTGAAACTTTGTATTGGATCTAGACCGCGCGTCGAAAGTCCAATACCTACTATCTTAGACTGTTAGAACCGCCTAGCTGGACTTGACAATCATTTCAAAAATCAAGTCCAACCGACATTCGCAGGCTATTTCATTGAGCCTGGATTGAAGAGAGTAAGAATAGGGACAGATTTGGAATTTGAAATTCAAATCTGGCACACGACTTGACGTGTCAGTATTAAGCATTCTGACCATCAGAATTCAGCCAAATTACACCCTCGGATCAGGAAAAATTTCTATTTCATATCATGAGACTTGCAGCCCTAATCTACATGCGGTGACTGCTGAACTGAAACTGGACTGCCACGGGTGATCTACGAACATTGATGGTCTGAAAACGGGATGAGAGCAACATCCGACAAGTACGAACTTAAGTCCAATTACGTTTGGCCAGGGGACCACCAGAAATGGTCTTTTGGACCGAAACAGCCCCGAATTGGATATACATCAAGTATACATTGTTCCCGAGCCTATTTCGGGCACATTTGGGCTTATAAAAGGGGTTGAAACCCTCATTCCTCTCTCCCATCCGAATTTGAGAAAAACCCTAGATTGGGAGAGAGAAAAGGTGAGAGTTTGTGAGAGAGAGTAGGAGAGATTTTCTTGCTGTTGCCCTACCTATTGCACGTGCTTTAGCAACACGCTCCAATCACTTGGCCGGTTATTTCTCTAAATTTTTAGGTAAGAAAATACCCTATTTAGTTGCTGATTTAGTGTTTCCTTCGTTCCATAGCATGTTAGCTGATAGATCTTGTAAATCAGGTTGTCTAGTCGCCGTAGACGAAGCGTATACGCTCCGTTCGAAACGATACGCTTCTAGGAGATAAGGTGCGGATTTTAGACGCTTTGATTGACTGTTTCCAACGCTTTCAATGTCGTTTAATAGTAGATTATTGACGAAAATGTCGTTTGACATGTACAACACGCTGTCCGTTTCCTGTTTCGTAAATAGACAAAGATATGAGATTTAGGGCATTTTAGTCATTTGTAGGAAATACTGTTTTCATCCATAATTTGCTGATGTGATTAACATGGCTTATTGTCGCATTAGAATGTTAGGAATACGTGCATAATTAGTTTGGCGAAGAGATTCGCCTAAATGCGCACTTCGGGTCGACATACTATATGTAGACTTAAGTGTGTAGTGTAAGTGTTTGTATAAATGCTTGTAATAGTATGTATTGAATTAAATGGTGTTATGAATTAGTTTGAGATTGATTTCTTAATTAATATGCTGATGTAAATGATTTCCTACATGTTAGTTATATGCATGATTTCATTATATGTATGGAATGCATGCGTTGGAAGATTTACTTAAGTTGTATGTTATAACATGTGTTAACATGCTCACAGTATTGTATTTTATTTCCAATACTCTCATATGGTTGCTAAAGTGAATTCGTATATGTTTGGGACTATGCCTAGTCCAGGCAGTCGGCAATCGAGCAAGTTCGTGGTTGGCCTATCTTTGCCACGAACGACGCGTCAATGAACGCGAGTCGTGTTTGAAGTTGGCGGCAGTGGTTATGTAACACCCTGAAAATCGGGGGTCGTGTATAAACTCAACTCCCGAGTTCCAGACCGTCACTTATGCAACAAAAATGGTTATGATTCAATGTTGTCTGATTTAAAGCATTCACATGAGTAAAAGTATACCAAAACTGCAGTTCATACTTCAGATCCAGTGATAAAAGCAAGCGGAAGACTAAACAAGATATATATCACTGTATGGAAAAACAAAGTAATCTCAACTGTCTCCAAAGTATGACTACATCTCTGAGTCTCATATACATGTACATAACAAAAGAATAATGTTCAAAAAGAAAAGTCCCACTGATGTCCCCTCGATCCAGGTCACCTACGGGAAGCCGTCATGATACTGCATATACGAGAACTCATCCTGGTCCTCGTCATCATCTAGCTCCACCTCCTGGATCTCCTCGTCACCTGCAACTACAACAGGGTCTGGTGGGTGTTGCAAACACCATCCCGTAACGTGGGAATGAGTGATCAACTCAGTGGAATCATAGAGCAAAGATTAGCATGTTCACAATTCAATCACGCGATAATAGTAAAGCAGTAAATCAGACAAGTCCTAAAACTGTTGTTAATGCAAGATGATATGACGTGATGTATGCCCTCACCGACGATCACCCTCATACGGCAACATCTTACGACCGCGGCATGCCACACTCCCTAGAGTGCTCCACATCTTCCAGGCACATGCAATGCTATGGTGATATGATTACCAAGTTGTTATTAGTCCATTCAAACAGCAGGATTGGGAAACTAAGGTACCTCCCTTGTATCAATCCCAACACGGATCCTGTCTAGGGTCGTCACTCCTAGTAATCTCATACGATGTACATTTCGTAGGTCACTGCAAGGGCTGCCAGGGCTGTTGCTCGCACTCGTTGCACCGCTCCCCCATCACCTTATCAATACAGGCCTACTGTACTCTACTGCACGGAAGGGTCGTCGCCTCCCGTGAACTCAGAATACGCTCGCGGTCACTACAAAGGGCTCGTCGCCTGATCAGTGTAGGCCGACAGCTAGAATATAGTGTCCCATACCACCATAATCTGCTCACGAGTCAAGGTGCTCATTGGTCACTACGGGGAGGTTTGTGGCCCCAGCGTAGGCCGACAGCTCGACCACGGTGTCCCATACCACCATGCCCGGCTCATGAGTCTTCGTGGATCAAGGTACCACGGTTAATAGGGTTTACAATGGTAAGTTCAGTACCCTAGGTTCAAGCAGTTATGATACATACAAGGTGAACAAGCATCGGCCAGTC
Source organism: Magnolia kwangsiensis (assembly GCA_037074715.1). Lineage (NCBI taxonomy): Eukaryota > Viridiplantae > Streptophyta > Magnoliopsida > Magnoliales > Magnoliaceae > Magnolia > Magnolia kwangsiensis. The sequence goes on from CM073579.1 coordinate 61,443,057, forward strand.
GGGTTACTTGACGGGCTCGACTAGCGCGATCGCATCTCGAATTGAACGACATGAAGTGCGTAAAACACTTCGCGTGGCCTAACCACTGCCGCCAACTCTCAACACGAATCACATTCATCGACGCGTCGTTCGTGGCTATGACCAGTCAGCCACGAATTCGCTCGGTTACCGACTGCCTGGACTAAGTCAAGTCCCACACATCTATGGAATTACTATACAAGGTATTGGAATTGAAATACATCATGTGAGCATGTTAACACATGTTATAACTTTCAACTTAAGCAAATCTTCAAGGCATACTTCCCATGCATATTCAACTTAAGCAAATCCTCAAGCACATACATTCAATGCATGTAATGAAATCATGCATTTTATCAACATGTAGAAAATCATCTAGGTCAGCATAATAGTTGAAAAATCAATCACAAACTATCATATAACATCATTTAATCCAATACATACTAATACAAGCATTTATACAAACACATGCACTACACACTTAGGTCTACATATAGCATGTCGACCCAAAGTGTGCAATTAGGCGAATCTCTTCGCCAAACTAATTATGCACGCATTCCTAACTTCCTAATACGACAACAAACCATGTCAATCACATCCGCAAAATATGAATGCAAACAGTACTTCCTACAAATGACTAAAATGCCCTAAATCTCATATTCTTCGTTAGCTTACGAAACGGGAAACGGAGAGCATTTTGTACATGTCAAACGGCGATGCCGTCAAGAATCTACTATTAAACGACATTGAAAGCATTGGGAACCGTCAATCCAAGCGTCTAAAATCCTCACCTAGTGTCTTGTAGACTCGGGAATTGAAGCGGAGTGTATATGCTTCGTCTACGGCGAGTAAGGAGCCTAATACATAAGATCCATAAGCTACATCGCCATGGAAACAAGAAAAACTCAAATCACCAACTATTTAGGGTTTTTACTTACCTAGGATTGCGGTGGAATCGCCGGGAAAGCGGTAGAGAAGTGTCGCTTAAGCATGTGCAACACGTAGCACAAGTGGCGGGAAGAACTCTCCCACTCTCTCACAATCTCTCACTCTTTTTCTCTCTCCCAAGCTAGGGCTTCTCTCAAATTCGGATGGGAGAGAGGAGTGAGGGTTTCAACCCCTTTTATAGCCTAAAACATTCCCAAAATAGGCTTGGGAACAATGTTTACTTGGTGCCTAACCAAATCGGGGCCGTTTCGGTCCAAAAGGGCATTTCTGGAGGTCCCCAGGCCAGATGCGGTCGGACTTAAGCTCATGCATACTAGATCTAGCATACATCCAGTTTTCAGACCGGTTGGGTTCCCAGATCGCACGTGGCGGCCCAGTTTCAGTTTAACGGTCACCGCATCAAGATCAGGCCTATAAGTCCCGTGATATATAATAGATATTTTTCCTGATCCAAGGGTGTAATTTGGCTGTATTCTGACGGTCAGAATGCTTAATACTGATGCGTCAAATTTGTGTGCCAGATTTGAATTTGAAATTCCAACTATGTCCCTATTCACACTCTCTTCGGTCCGGGCTCAATGAAATAGCCTGTGATCATCGGTTTGACTTGATTTTTGGAATGAGTGTCAAGCCCAGCTAGACGGTCCTAACGGTCTAAGATAGGAGGTATCGGACTTTCAACGTGCGGTCTAGATCCAATACAAAGATTCAAAGTGGTCCAGAGAACAAACCGGCTTAGAGTTTGATCCGAGGCTTTAGAGCATTATAGCACCCTTAGTTCCACTCGCTTCGGGCCTTGTAGAACGTATTTAAAGTGATCAGGGACCATTTCCCAGCTATTCTAACGTTGCACTAGTTAACCTAGTCAAATTTTCCAAAGGAATGAATTCTACGCAAATTCGGGTCGAGTTGGTACTCGAGCCCAAGGATGGATTTTTCACGGGCGTTACAATCTACCCCCCTTAACAAATAATTTCGTCCTCGAAATTTTGTACCTTTTCGTACTCCTCGAGAAGCTGTGGGTAGTTCTTTCTGATCTCGGCTTCTGTCTCCCAAGTAGCCTCCTCCTCAGTATGATGCGTCCATAGTACCTTCACAAGGGGAATCACCTTGCTACGCAGTACCTGCTCCTTCCGGTCTAAGATGCGTGTCGGTCGCAGGATATAAGTAACATCCTCTCCTAACTGCACCTGCTCCCATCTGATGATATGAGAAGGATCAGCAACGTACTTCTTCAGCATAGAAACATGAAATACGTTGTGGACGCTCGCGAGGGGCGTGGGTAAAGCCAATCGGTAAGCCACTGTTCCCACACGATCGAGGATCTAAAATGGACCAATGTATCGCGGTGCCAGCTTCCCCTTCTTTCCGAACCGAAGGACTCCCTTCATAGGGGAAACTCGCAAAAACACATGATCCCCGACTGTGAACTCTAGTGGCCTCCGTCTCGTATCGGCGTAGCTCTTCTGTCTGCTCTGCGCTGTAAGAAGCCGACGTCGAATAATATCAATCTTCTCTGACGTCGCCTGCACCAACTCTGGGCCAATCAAGCTGCGCTCACCGACCTCTAACCAGCAATGCGGTGCGCGACAAGGTCGCCCATACAGCGCCTCATAAGGTGCCATGCCGATACTCGCCTGGAAGCTATTGTTGTACGCAAACTCCGCATATGCAAGACAGTCATCCCAACTGTCCTTGAAGTCCAATGCGCAAGCTCGCAACATGTCCTCCAGGATCTGGTTCACTCGCTCTGTCTGTCCGTCCGTCTGTGGGTGGAAGGCAGTACTGAACTTCAACTTCACACCCATAGCCTCCTGAATGCGAGTCCAGAAGATAGAAGTGAACCGCGTGTCTCTGTCCGACACGATCTCCAACGGAACTCCATGCAGACGCACGATCTCTCTAATATACAATCTAGCCAGCTCGTCTGCAGAGTTCGTAACTCTGATCGGTAGGAAGTGCGCCGACTTCGTCAATCGGTCGACGATCACCCAAATAGAATCATGCCCCTTCCTCGTCTTCGGCAACCCAGAAATGAAGTCCATGGAAATGAAATCCCACTTCCACTCTGCAATCGGCATAGGCTGCAAAAGTCCAGGTGGTCGGCGATGCTCTGCCTTCACCTGTTGACAAGTGAGACAACGGGACACGAACTCAGCAATGTGGGTCTTCATACCTTCCCACCAGTACGTCCTCTTCACGTCACGATACATCTTCGTGCTGCCAGGATGCATCGCGAGTCTAGTAGAATGCGCAGCCTCGAGAATCTCTCGTCTCAAGTCAGGGACATCAGGAACGCATAGGCGGCCACGGTAACGTAAACCCCCATCCATGCCAACTCGCCAGTCGGCGTCATCATCATCACTGGCCTGCTCTCGAAGCTCAGTAAGATGCGCGTCGTCCCTCTGCGCCTCGATGACACGGTCATCGATCGGGGATCGCACCTGAACATGTGCGATGAACTCAAATGGCTCCTCTACGGTGAGTTTCTGCTCAAAGTCTCGCAAAAACTCAACCATATCCCACTCGGCAACCATCAGCGGAGCCGCAAACTCTATCGCCTTCTTGCGGCTCAACGCATCAGCCACAAGGTTCGCCTTCCCAGGATGGTAAGAGACTTCAAACTTGAAGTCCTTCAGCGTCTCCATCCATCGCCGCTGCCTCATATTCAAGTCCCGCTGTGTGAATATGTACTTGAGGCTCTTGTGGTCGCAAAAGAGCTCGAACTCCTCTCCATAGAGGTAATGTCTCCAGAGTCTCAGTGCGAATATCACGGCTGCCAACTCCAGGTCGTGTGTAGGGTAATTCTCCTCGTGCTTCCTTAATTGTCTCGAGGCATACGAAATTACCCTGTCCCTCTGCATAAGGACACAACCCAAACCAACGCTAGACGCGTCAGTGTATATAGTGTATTTAACCCCTTGATCTGGCAATACTAGCACAGGGGCGGACGTAAGTCTGTCCTTCAGCTCCTGAAAAGCTGACTCCGCCTTATCATTCCAGGCGAACTTCACGTCCTTCCGTGTCAACTGAGATAAGGGTCTCGCGATCTTCGAGAAATCCTGAATGAAGCGCCGATAGTAGCCAGCGAGACCCAAGAAACTCCTCACCTCAGTGACAGAACCAGGCTGCTCCCAGTCCTGCACCGCAGCTACCTTAGACAGGTCAACTGCCATGCCATCCTTGGACACCACGTGTCCCAGAAACTTCACCTCCTGCTTCCAGAAGTCGCACTTCTTATACTGTGCGAACAACTGATGCTGTCTGAGCGTATCAAGGACCAAACGCAAGTGCTCCTCATGCTCCTCTCGACTCCTAGAGTATACCAAAATGTCGTCGATGAAGACAACGACGAATCGATAGAGGAAAGGCCGCAATACCCGGTTCATCAGATCCATGAACACGGCCGGTGCGTTCGTGAGACCGAACGACATCACGAGGAACTCGTAGTGACCAAAACTGGTCCTGAACGCTGTCTTCTGCACGTCCTCATCTCTGACGCGCAGCTGATGATATCCTGACTGAAGGTCAATCTTCGAGAAGTACTGCGCTCCTCTCAACTGATCAAACAAGTCATCGATCCTGGGCAAAGGGTACTTGTTCTTCACTGTGAGTTGGTTCAGCCTGCGATAATCAATACACAATCGCAGCGAACCATCATTCTTCTTCACGAACAAGACCGGTGCTCCCCAGGGAGATACGCTAGGCCGTATAAGGCCAAGCTCTAGTAGACCATCAATCTGCGTCCTCAACTCCTCCATCTCACATGGTGCCATGCGATACGTCGGCAGTGAGACGGGTGTAGAACCAGGAATCAGATCGATAGTGAAATCGATCTCACGTCGGGGTGGCAAACCAGGGATCTTCCTGAATAGATCCCCGAATTCAGAAACAACTGGCGTCTGCTCAAGTACCTGGGCACCAGCGTCGCGCAACAGGGTGGCGTAGCTAAGAATGCGGAAAGGAAGATTTACCCGCACTGAAAATGTGAAAGGCGTGCCCTCAGGCTCGTACACCGTCACCACACGAGCCTCGCAGTCAATCTCGGCTCTCGCTGCAGTCAACCAGTCCATGCCAAGGAGGAGGAGCACCCTTATCCTGTAAGCAACACAGGATTGCCTTCAAGGTGCGAGTCACCTTGCCAAATTTCTTCTTCGTAACGGCCTTGGCATCAGCGACCTCTGCTCGAAGTTCTTGGACTTCCCTTCGCAAAGCGGTCTGACTCTCCTCCATCCGGGCAATGCGATCGTCAATAGTAGTCTGCGCAGAAGGAGGAGGACTCTCATCAGTATCCTGAGCCTCCTCTTCTGCTTCTTCCTGAGTCTCTTCCTGAGCTTCTGCACTAGGTTCTCCTTCGCTTTGATCTTCCTCTTCATCAAAGTCGTCCCCACTATCCCTTTCAAGTTGATTTTCACGATATTGCGACCCAATCTTCATCTTAACCATCGTCGACTCATCGATGGTGTGAATTGATACCGGCAACTCGGGTCCAAGTCTATAGGCAAACTCAAGCGCAATCTTGCAAATGAGTCGGCCAAAGGGAAGGGATTCGGATGTTCTCCTCGACCTGGCTATGAGAACTATCTGCCGTAAGATGAAAGTGGCCATACATACGTTCTCTCCCTGAGCCACCAGAAATAAGAAATCGACCATAAGACGTGTACATTCAATGCGGTTCGTCGACCTAGGATAAACATTGAACGTGCAGATGTGATGCAGCAGACGCAAATCCTCAGACATGTACGTCGCCTTGAGGCTATTATTAGGCTGCCATGGAACCAACTTACCGCACAGAAACCTGGTGCGGCGATCTCGTTCACGTCTAGTCCTCAAATTTTTCTCACTTGGATGTACATCACCTAGAGGCACGTTGAGAAGTCGCGCAACCAACTGGACGTCGATCGTAGCCATCCGATCTCTACCAAAAGGGATTTTAAACTGCAAGGGCTCCAAGGTAGGACTCTGGATGCTAGCATAGAAGGCACGAACAGTGCTCACATTAGCACGAGCGCGAGCTTCAAAGATCGGTCCCCAGTGCGCAGCTTCAATGCGTTCGAACAACAGATATTCGTCGAACAATCGCCCATCTACGTCCGCCTCAAATAACACTCTACGATCAGTGTATTCACCATGAGGCATCTCTGATAGGATGGTTCGTCCAAGGTGTGCATGGGGATCCAAATCCCGCTTCGTACGGCACTCTAGGACTGCAGCTGGACCTGCGGCGGCGCTTGAACTTGCGGCACCACCCCGCGGTCTTCTCGATCGAGCAGGGCGGCTCGGCCCAGCCTCGTCTGTAGCAGTTTTCCTCTTACCCATCAAAGACAGGATGGATGAGAGTGACAAAAGACCCAAAATAGCTTCCACGAAAGCCATGGAAAACGCCGAAAATGCGGAGAAATGGCTGCCCAATCTGACAAAAGGAAATCTAGGCGTCGTAGAGGGATGCTTCAAGCTTCCCAAGGCTGTAGTTTCAGGGAAAAATAAGATCAAAAAGGTGGAATGGAGCTGCTCACGATTTCGACACTATTTGGGGGATTTTGGAGCTCCAAATGGGAAAATCTTCAAGGAAAGGGGCTTCCAACACCCAATAATCAATGGGTGGTGGTCGGTTTTGGCCAAGGAAGGGATTAGGATGGGTTTGGGTCGCCGGGATTTGGAATGGAGCGCTGAAACTCAAATCTAGGGCATGCAAGGGGGCTGTTTGTGAAGGAGAGGGGTGTTTTAGGGGTTTTCGTGGGATGGGAGGTACATAGGGGTGATGGGGGGTGTATTTAAGTGGGTGCGCCGAAAGGGCAGCACCGTCCGAGGTGGCCGGCCGGCGATGCATCGCCCGGCCGGCGATGGCATCGCCGGCCAACCTCCAGGTTGGCCAGCGGGACCCCATGGGTCTGGTCCCCCATGGTCCCAGGGTCCCAAAAAGTCTAGTCCCACCCCTTAGTTCATAGTATTTTGGTCCCTATGAGCCCAAACATGTTTTTGGGGCTTTTCGGGTCCACATCGCAGTCCCGAATACCAAACCATATGATGCAGCATATGGATTTGGGGTAGAAGGATCCAGTACATCTTTCTAGCTCCTTAGTTGCTAAAGAAAGTGAAGTTAGAATGGCTTTATGGCCATTTTTTATGAAATTTTACAATTCACTGTAAAATTTGGTGAATGTACTAATTTGTGTTATTTTCACATTAGGTTTGATGCCTAACATGAAATGGATACAAAAGAACTGAAGGTTGAAGTGTTTAGAGAAGGAATTTTAAGAATTTTTGGCAAAACGGAGTTTTTAAGCCCTGGCGATTGATTACTGGAGTCGTGGTCATTCCACGACCCATGGATTCACTTTTGCGGTTTAAAACCGCTCATAGGACATCTCCACCCGACTTCCTACAGCTTAGAAGTGATTCGGGTCGCTTTACGCGACCCGAGATACGTTACAGACTCGATCTTGCGATCGATCCTTATAGGCTTCGCCTATCGGCGAATCTGTGATCCTAGATGTGTTTCTAGACCCTTCTCGCACCCACCTAAGTCAAAGGAAGCGACAGCGTACGTCGCAAGACCATAACCCAGGCCCAGTATACTCTCATTCATGCTCTGATACCAACTTGTAACACCCTGAAAATCGGGGGTCGTGTATAAACTCAACTCCCGAGTTCCAGACCGTCACTTATGCAACAAAAATGGTTATGATTCAATGTTGTCTGATTTAAAGCATTCACATGAGTAAAAGTATACCAAAACTGCAGTTCATACTTCAGATCCAGTGATAAAAGCAAGCGGAAGACTAAACAAGATATATATCACTGTATGGAAAAACAAAGTAATCTCAACTGTCTCCAAAGTATGACTACATCTCTGAGTCTCATATACATGTACATAACAAAAGAATAATGTTCAAAAAGAAAAGTCCCACTGATGTCCCCTCGATCCAGGTCACCTACGGGAAGCCGTCATGATACTGCATATACGAGAACTCATCCTGGTCCTCGTCATCATCTAGCTCCACCTCCTGGATCTCATCGTCACCTGCAACTACAACAGGGTCTGGTGGGTGTTGCAAACACCATCCCGTAACGTGGGAATGAGTGATCAACTCAGTGGAATCATAGAGCAAAGATTAGCATGTTCACAATTCAATCACGCGATAATAGTAAAGCAGTAAATCAGACAAGTCCTAAAACTGTTGTTAATGCAAGATGATATGACGTGATGTATGCCCTCACCGACGATCACCCTCATACGGCAACATCTTACGACCGCGGCATGCCACACTCCCTAGAGTGCTCCACATCTTCCAGGCACATGCAATGCTATGGTGATATGATTACCAAGTTGTTATTAGTCCATTCAAACAGCAGGATTGGGAAACTAAGGTACCTCCCTTGTATCAATCCCAACACGGATCCTGTCTAGGGTCGTCACTCCTAGTAATCTCATACGATGTACATTTCGTAGGTCACTGCAAGGGCTGCCAGGGCTGTTGCTCGCACTCGTTGCACCGCTCCCCCATCACCTTATCAATACAGGCCTACTGTACTCTACTGCACGGAAGGGTCGTCGCCTCCCGTGAACTCAGAATACGCTCGCGGTCACTACAAAGGGCTCGTCGCCTGATCAGTGTAGGCCGACAGCTAGAATATAGTGTCCCATACCACCATAATCTGCTCACGAGTCAAGGTGCTCATTGGTCACTACGGGGAGGTTTGTGGCCCCAGCGTAGGCCGACAGCTCGACCACGGTGTCCCATACCACCATGCCCGGCTCATGAGTCTTCGTGGATCAAGGTACCACGGTTAATAGGGTTTACAATGGTAAGTTCAGTACCCTAGGTTCAAGCAGTTATGATACATACAAGGTGAACAAGCATCGGCCAGTCGGGTTACTTGACGGGCTCGACTAGCGCGATCGCATCTCGAATTGAACGACATGAAGTGCGTAAAACACTTCGCGTGGCCTAACCACTGCCGCCAACTCTCAACACGAATCACATTCATCGACGCGTCGTTCGTGGCTATGACCAGTCAGCCACGAATTCGCTCGGTTACCGACTGCCTGGACTAAGTCAAGTCCCACACATCTATGGAATTACTATACAAGGTATTGGAATTGAAATACATCATGTGAGCATGTTAACACATGTTATAACTTTCAACTTAAGCAAATCTTCAAGGCATACTTCCCATGCATATTCAACTTAAGCAAATCCTCAAGCACATACATTCAATGCATGTAATGAAATCATGCATTTTATCAACATGTAGAAAATCATCTAGGTCAGCATAATAGTTGAAAAATCAATCACAAACTATCATATAACATCATTTAATCCAATACATACTAATACAAGCATTTATACAAACACATGCACTACACACTTAGGTCTACATATAGCATGTCGACCCAAAGTGTGCAATTAGGCGAATCTCTTCGCCAAACTAATTATGCACGCATTCCTAACTTCCTAATACGACAACAAACCATGTCAATCACATCCGCAAAATATGAATGCAAACAGTACTTCCTACAAATGACTAAAATGCCCTAAATCTCATATTCTTCGTTAGCTTACGAAACGGGAAACGGAGAGCATTTTGTACATGTCAAACGGCGATGCCGTCAAGAATCTACTATTAAACGACATTGAAAGCATTGGGAACCGTCAATCCAAGCGTCTAAAATCCTCACCTAGTGTCTTGTAGACTCGGGAATTGAAGCGGAGTGTATATGCTTCGTCTACGGCGAGTAAGGAGCCTAATACATAAGATCCATAAGCTACATCGCCATGAAAACAAGAAAAACTCAAATCACCAACTATTTAGGGTTTTTACTTACCTAGGATTGCGGTGGAATCGCCGGGAAAGCGGTAGAGAAGTGTCGCTTAAGCATGTGCAACACGTAGCACAAGTGGCGGGAAGAACTCTCCCACTCTCTCACAATCTCTCACTCTTTTTCTCTCTCCCAAGCTAGGGCTTCTCTCAAATTCGGATGGGAGAGAGGAGTGAGGGTTTCAACCCCTTTTATAGCCTAAAACATTCCCAAAATAGGCTTGGGAACAATGTTTACTTGGTGCCTAACCAAATCGGGGCCGTTTCGGTCCAAAAGGGCATTTCTGGAGGTCCCCAGGCCAGATGCGGTCGGACTTAAGCTCATGCATACTAGATCTAGCATACATCCAGTTTTCAGACCGGTTGGGTTCCCAGATCGCACGTGGCGGCCCAGTTTCAGTTTAACGGTCACCGCATCAAGATCAGGCCTATAAGTCCCGTGATATATAATAGATATTTTTCCTGATCCAAGGGTGTAATTTGGCTGTATTCTGACGGTCAGAATGCTTAATACTGATGCGTCAAATTTGTGTGCCAGATTTGAATTTGAAATTCCAACTATGTCCCTATTCACACTCTCTTCGGTCCGGGCTCAATGAAATAGCCTGTGATCATCGGTTTGACTTGATTTTTGGAATGAGTGTCAAGCCCAGCTAGACGGTCCTAACGGTCTAAGATAGGAGGTATCGGACTTTCAACGTGCGGTCTAGATCCAATACAAAGATTCAAAGTGGTCCAGAGAACAAACCGGCTTAGAGTTTGATCCGAGGCTTTAGAGCATTATAGCACCCTTAGTTCCACTCGCTTCGGGCCTTGTAGAACGTATTTAAAGTGATCAGGGACCATTTCCCAGCTATTCTAACGTTGCACTAGTTAACCTAGTCAAATTTTCCAAAGGAATGAATTCTACGCAAATTCGGGTCGAGTTGGTACTCGAGCCCAAGGATGGATTTTTCACGGGCGTTACAGGTTAGGCCACACGAGGTGTTTTATGCACCTCATGTCGTTCGACTTGAGATGCGATCGTACTAGTCGAGCCCGTCAAGTAACCCAACTGGCCATTGTATGTTCACCCTGCATGAGTCATAACTGCTTGAACCTAGGGTACTGAACTTACCATTGTAAACCATGTTAACCATGGTACCTTGATCCACGAAGACTCATGAGCCGGACATGGTGGTATGGGACACCGTGGTCGAGTTGTCAGCCTACGCTGGGGCCACAAACCTCCCCTTAGTGACCAGTGAGCACCTATGTCTCGTGAGCAGATTATGGTGGTATGAGACACTATATTCTTGTTGTTGGCCTACACTGATTAGGCAACGAGTCCTTTGTAGTGACCGCGAGCGTATTCTCAGTCTATGGGAGGCGACGACCCTTTAGTAGCAGTGAGAGTACAGTAGGCCTGTATTGATAAGGTGATGGGGGAGCGGTGCAACGAGTGCGAGAAACAGCCCTGACAGCCCTTGCAGCGACCTACAAAATATATATCGTATGAGATTACTAGGAATGACGACCCTAGACAGGATCTGTGATGGGATTGATATAAGGGAAGTACCTTAGTTTTCTAATCCTGCTGTATGAATGGACTAATAATAACTCGGTGATCATATCATCATCACATTGCATGTGCCTGGAAGATGTGGAGCACTGAACGGGATGCAAGCATGCCGCGGGCGTAAGATGGTGCCGTATGAGTGAGAACGTCGGTGAGGGCATCCATCATGTCATGTCATATTGCATTAATAACAGTATTAGGGTTGTTTGATTTACTGCTTTACTATTATCGCATGATTGATTTGATAACATGCTAATCTCTGCTCTCTTATCCCACTGAGTTGATCACTCACTCCCACGTTACGGGATGGTGCTTTTGGACACCCACCAGTCCCTATTGTGATTGCAGATGATGGCGCGGCCTGTGAGGCGGAGCTGGACTTGATGATGATGAGGAGGATCTCTCCTTTATGCGTGTTATGATTGACGGGATTACAGGGAGGTTGATTAGATGCCTTGACACTTGTCATTTTATATTTTTAGCGCACTCATGTATATTCATTTTGTCTACTTTTGGAGTATACATGTATGTATATAACCTGGTAACATGTTCACACTTTGGAGACATACAACAGTTTATATATGTTATACATACTATCACAGTCTTCCGCTTGCTAATTTAACGGTCTCTAGAGTATGATATGATGTTTTGGAATGATCCCACTCATGTTTAATACATTAACACAGACAACATTCAATCATACCCATTTATGTTGCATAAGTGATGTTCTGGAACTCGGGAGTGGAGTTTTTACTCGACCCCCGATTTTCGGGATGTTACAATTTATTAACAAGATATGATGGATGCACCCACCACCTCATGTGACCATAAGAAGTGCGAGTGATGTGATTATTGCCCGAAATTATAAAAGTAGATCTGACTTAACCACCCAGTAGTTACTTCCATATCATCGCCCAGTTATATGGGCCAATTCCATAGTTGCACATTCTCCTTGTTACTAACCCGCAATCCTTTGGAATGGTTTGGTCGAAACTAAATTGGAGCGAAAACTGGCTTGGATAGTAAGGCTCCCTACAAAATTCTACTCCCTCCCTTAATAGAAGGCTGAAGGATCTAATGGACAGGAAAAAAAATGCTTTCCCTCCTGAAGTAAGCGATCCGGTGTTTACCTTATCTATATCCTCTGTATAGCGATATAGGTAAAATTGGAAGAAATCAATTTTATCAGTGTCCAAGATGGTGTTGACAACCATATTCTCATTGAGATTTGTCAATTCTTATGAATGGCAATCGCTGAATCTAAGAAAAGGAAGAGAAAGAGAACATATAGTGAGAAGAATGGAAATAAAGATGCAATGGAAATGACTAGTTTATGCAGAAGAAGATTACCAAAGGGCCTAGTGAAATGGGCAAGTCATTATAGTGGTGAGATATCGTGAATATTGGAAAACTTAGACATCTCCTTAAAGAGTTCTATGGTTGTTTCTGAAATCAAGGCCACTTGATCAGGTGAGGAGATGAACGCCAATTCTTCGTTCATGGGTATAAATTTGTTGTAGAATTTTCTAGTCAGTGGAAGACCAGCAATACGATGAAGATCCCAGAGGCTAATGCTCATCTCGCCTACTGGAAGATGGAAGGAGTTGGTTGTGGGACACCAATAATTAAGGAAACCCTTCAAGATGGAGATCTCCCTATAGAAATGTTGAGAAGTGATCTCTATTGCATTATATAGGTTAATCTTGATTAACACTTTAGAATGTTTGGACAAAATTGTTGTCGCTTAGTTAGAGTAGTATTCATGAGATGTTTCTAAACTCTTCGTTACCCTAAAGCAATTCACGATCCCTGAAACACTGCTGGAGTGTTTCATAGAAATGGGTTAGAAATAGGGTGTGAGAATTATGAGAGGGAGTAAGGAAGATCATTGGATGAATATCGCCAATTTGCAGTCTTCGCTTCTTCACTAGTAAGACCCCTTCCAAGATTCTCAGCTCCCTTGATGACCAGGATTCTGTGTAAGCCAATTTTTCCCCTTCCATTTGGTTGAAGGCTCGCAATTCAGAATGAACTGGTGGCGGTGAAGGCTTAGAGGGATTATCATCATAACCCGTTTATGAGGGTTATTAAATTTCATGATACCCTCATTGACTCGGACTCTGTCACAGGAGTTCTAGAGTTTCTTCTTGTTGTGCTCTTTAATTTCCTCTTGAAACTCCTTAGCCTTGTTGTGACGATGCTTCTTCGATCTAGGTGGGTAATTTTCCCTTGAAACTCCTTAGCCTTGTTGTGACGATGCTTCTTCGATCTAGGTGGGTAATTTTCTCTTGAAACTCCTTAGCCTTGTTGTGACGATACTTCTTCGATCTGGGGGGGAGGGGGGGGGGAGGTTTCTGTAACACCCCGAATTTTGGCCAACCTAGGATTAGACGTCCTTAGGCAATGGGTTAATTAAAACACCTGAAAAATCGCTTAGAACCCAATTCCATAGCCAAAGAAATCACTTAGGATTAATTCCTTTAGAAACTAAGCATAAGTTAGCTAGCGCAACGCTAGAGTAGCTGGGAAACAGTCCCTGATCACTTTAAATACATTCTACAAGACCCAAATCGAGTAGAACCAATGACTCTATAATACTCTAAAACCTCGGATCAAACTCTAAGCAGGTTTGTTCTCTGGACCTCTTCGAAACTTTGTATTGGATCTAGACCGCGCGTCGAAAGTCCAATACCTACTATCTTAGACCGTTAGGACCGCCTAGCTGGACTTGACAATCATTTCGAAAATCAAGTCCAACCGACATTCGCGGGCTATTTCATTGAGCATGGACTGAAGAGAGTAAGAATAGGGATAGAATTGGAATTTGAAATTCAAATCTGGCACATGACTTGATGTGTCAGTATTAAGCGTTCTGACCGTCAGAATTCAGCCAAATTACACCCTCGGATTAGGAAAAATTTCTATTTCATATCATGAGACTTGCAGCCCTGATCTACGTGTGGTGACCGCTGAACTGAAACTGGACTGCCACGTGCGATCTGTGAACCCTGCCGTACTGAAAACTTGATGTATGCTAGATCCAGTATGCATGAGCTTAAGTCCGATCGCGTTCGGCCAGGGGACCACCAGAAATGGTCTTTTGGACCGAAACAGCCCCGAATTGGACATACCTCAAGTATACATTGTACTCGAGCCTATTTTGGACACATTTGAGCTTATAAAAGGGGTTGAAACCCTCACTCCTCTCTCCCATCCGAATTTGCAAAAAATCCCTAGATTGGGAGAGAGAAAAGGTGAGAGTTTGTGAGAGAAGGTGGGAGAGAATTCCCTGCTGCTTGTGCCACGTGCTGCAAGTGGTTAAGCCACGCGCTCCAATCACTTTGTCGATGATTTCTCCACTCTTCTAGGTAAGAAAATACCCTAAACTCTTGCTGATTTGCTGATCCTTCATTTCCATAGCGAGATAGCTGATGGATCTTATAAATCAGGTTGCCTAGTCGCCGTAGACGAAGCGTATACGCTCCGTTTGAAATGATACGTTTATAAGAGATAAGGTGCGGATATTAGACGCTTTAATTGACTGTTTCCAATGCTTTCAATGTCGTTTAATAGTACATTATCGACGGCATCACCGTTTGACATGTACAACATGCTATCCGTTTCCTGTTTCTTAAACCGACGAAGAATATGAGATTTAGGGCATTTTAGTCATTTGTAGGAAGTACTAATTTCATTCATATTTTTCTGATGTGATTGACATGGTTTATTATCGTATTAGAATGTTAGTAATACGTGCATAATTAGTTTGGCGAAGAGATTCGCCTAATTGCGCACTTTGGGTCGACATACTATATGTAGACTTAAGTGTGTAGTGTATGTGTTTGTACAAATGCTTGTATTGGTATGTATTGAATTAAATGGTGTTATGAATTAGTTTGAGACTGATTTCTCAATTAATATGCTGATGTAAATGATTTCCTACATGTTGACTATATGCATGATTTCATTATATGCATGAAATGTATGTGCTTGAAGATTTGCTTAAGTTGTATGTTATAACATGTGTTAACATGCTCACATGGTTGTATTTCATTTCCAATACTCTCATATGAATGCTGATGTGATTCCATAATTGTTTGGGACTATACTTAGTCCAGGCAGTCGGTAACCGAGCGAATTCGTGGTTGGCTTATCTTGGCCACGAACGACGCGTTGATGAACGCGAGCCGTGTTTTGGAGTTGGCGGCATGGTTAGGCCACACGAAGTGTTTTACGCACTTCATGTTGTTCAACTTGAAATGCGATCGTGCTAGTCGAGCCCGTCAAGTAACCCGACTGGCCGTTGTATGTTCACCCTGCATGAGTCATAACTGCTTGAACCTAGGGTACTGAACTTACCATTGTAAACCCTATTAACCATGGTACCTTGATCCACGAAGACTCATGAGCCGGGCATGGTGGTATGGGACACCGTGGTCGAGCTGTCGGCCTACGCTGGGGCCACAAACCTCCCCGTAGTGACCAGTGGGCACCTAGTCTCGTGAGCAGATTATGGTGGTATGGGACACTATATTCTTGCTGTCGGCCTACACTGATCAGGCGACGAGTCCTTTGTAGTGACCGCGAGCGTATTCTGAGTCTACGGGAGGCGACGACCCTTCCGTAGCAGTAGAGTACAGTAGGCCTGTATTGATAAGGTGATGGGGGAGCGGAGCAACGAGTGCGTGCAACAGCCCTGACAGCCCTTGCAGCGACCTACAAAATATACATCGTATGAGATTACTAGGAGTGACGACCCTAGACAGGATCTGTGTTAGGATTGATATAAGGGAAGTACCTTAGTTTCCTAATCCTGCTGTTTGAATGGACTAATAACAACTCGAAAATCATATCATCGTACCATTGCATGTGCCTGGAAGATGTGAAACACTTGAGGGTCGATTGCATGCCGTGGTCGTAAGATGGTGCCGTATGAGGGAGATCGTCGGTGAGGGCATACATCACGTCATGTCATATTGCATTAACAACAGTATTAGGATTGTTTGATTTACTGCTTTACTATTAGTGCATGATTGATTTGATAACATGCTAATCTCTGCTCTCTTATCCCACTGAGTTGATCACTCACTCCCACGTTACGGGATGGTGTTTCCGGACACCCACCAGTCCCTATTGTGATTGCAGATGATGGCGCGGCCTGCGAGGCAGAGCTGGACTTGATGATGATGAGGAGGATTCCTCCTTTATGCGTGTTCTGATTGACGGGATTACAGGGAGGTTGATTAGATACATTGACACTTGTCATTTTATATTTTTAGTGCCCTCATGTATATTCGTTTTATTTACTTTTGAAGTATACATGTATGTATATAACCTGGTAACATGTTCACACTCTGGAGACATATAACAGTTTATATATGTTATACATACTATCACAGTCTTCCGCTTGTTAATTTAACCGTCTCTGGAGCGTGATATGCTGTTTTAGCTTAATCTCACTCATGTTTAATACATTATCACAGACAACATTCAATCATACATATCTATATTGCATAAATAACATTTTGGAACTCGGGAGTTGGGTTTTTGTTCGACCCCCCGATTTTCGGGATGTTACAGTTTCTGACTCATTGTAGGAAAATGAGTTGTGGTCTTCAGCCACTCTTCCCAGTCAAAGTCATGATTATGTTTCGGTGGTCTTTCAATCTCTGCCAAAGAAATAGCCCTATGGATGGGAGTGGGTAGTGAAGAGATCTGGTTTGAGAAGTCGAAAGTGGGAAGTATGGGTTCCTTTATATAAGCAGGATGCTTGCTTGTAGTCTTGAAGCGCTTGCTTTGCGGTTGATCAGGAGATGGTAATGGTTCATTGGCATGGGAAGATGAAGGGTTTGCCAAGTCCTGGTGAGAAGGTTGTACCATGGAAGGTTCAATGATATGAAAAGTCCTCTTAGTGCGGGCCATAGTGGAAAAATTAAAGTTCTGAAGAGGGTCTAAAAATGCTAAGTCTTGAAGATTCTACAGAGGGTCCTTTGCATGGGTGAACGCAAACAAAATCAATTGTGCAGAGTAATGCAACGTCTAGAATCCTTGCGCGAATAGAAAGTCTGTTGCGCGGGTTTGCACAAAGCAGTGCTTTTACGCGGAGATTTGTCGGACCAGTAGAACTTCCACGTAGAAAATGAAAATTGAAGAATAAGGAGTGGGCTCGGTATTTATAGGGCATGGGATCCGATAGCCCCTTTGCGTGGTTATGTGCAAATGATATTAAGAGTAAGTGAATAATTGATCCTACTTCTTTACTCTTGAGGGAAAACAAAGAAAGAAGGATAAAGGGGGCATCTGTTGAGGCATTAAAAATGAAGAATTATAAAGGAGGGAAAAAGAATTGGAGGAAGAATGAAGAGAAAAAGATGACGAAATACAAGTTTTGTAGCATTTGCGTGAACCTGCGTAAACCCTATTGGCTGCACAGGACTGCACAAACCCTTGAGCTGGTTGCATGCACCAGTGTAATAGTTAATTCAAACTGTTTGAGATGGATGGTTGGATCGGATGGAAGGTGTGCCCCATGGCAAAGAGATCGAGGGTTCGCACGTGTGGAGGCCTATAAATACCCCACTCACCCTCTCATTTGCATCATCAAGAATCGCGAGGAAGATCAGAGCTACGAAGAAGGAGAGATTCTGAAGGTATTCAAGGGAAGACAAAAGAGAAGTCAGTTGCACCAGTCCATATTGGTTGCACAGGTATCATCAAAGAACCTAAATGTTGTCAAAATTATTATCTTTTCTCAGTTCTATGATTTTTTGTGGAAGAAATACATGAGACTATTATGTTCCTCTTGATGGGATGATCGAATCGCCAGATTTGATATCCATATCTAGATTCAATACTCAAACTCTTATAAAATTTACATTCTAAGTATTCTAGCTTCGAATAAAGAGATTAGAGGATGTAAATGAACTTAATATATATAAATATAATGATGATTGTTTCTTCATACTCTCTTATTGTTATGATTGAATAAGATAAATCCCCAAATTGTATGCATTTGTTTCCTATCGAAACAGGGAACATGGCATCATATATCTATATATATCAAAAACACAATACAAAAGTACAATTAATTAATAAAGAGATAGGAATAACGCTCTCGAATCTTAGCCTTGCACTCCCAAGATGCCTCACTAGCTCTATGGTGACCCCACCGCACCTTCACCAAGGGAATTACCTTGGTCTGGAGGACCTACTCCTTCCGATCAAGGATACGAACCAG
This sequence comes from Magnolia kwangsiensis, assembly GCA_037074715.1. NCBI lineage: Eukaryota > Viridiplantae > Streptophyta > Magnoliopsida > Magnoliales > Magnoliaceae > Magnolia > Magnolia kwangsiensis. Next base: position 61,461,641 of record CM073579.1, read on the forward strand.
CTGCTCAATGTAAGAAGTGTCCTCATGAACCTGTAGCGGCTGTTAATCAATCACAGGAATGATGTCTGACCCGCACTTTCGTAACATAGAAACATAAAAAATGTTATGGATGCCAGAAACCTGTGGTGATAAGGTAAGCCTATAGGCCACAGCGACAACATATTTAGTGATCTCAAAAGGTCCAATAAATCTTAGAGTAAGCTTGCCCATTGTTTCAAATCGAACCACACCCTTCATGGGTGAGACCTTGTGATACACATGACACCCAACTGCAAACTCCAAGGGATGACGTCGATGATCAACAAAATTCTTCTGTTGGATTTGAGCTATGTACATCCTCTGCCTGATGATATCGATGACCTCTGATGCCTGTTGCATAGCTTGGGACCTAGGAGACGACGCTCTCCAACCTCGGTCCAACATCTTAGAAATCTACACGGCTTGCCATACAATGTCTCATAGGGAGTCATGCCAATGGTTGCCTGATAACTATTATTATATACGAACTCAGCTAAGCCCAAATGCTCATCCTAGCTACCCGACAAGTCAATCACGCAAGCCTGAAGCATATCCTCTAGGATCTGATTGATCTTCTTGGTGTAGCCATTGGTTTACGGATGATATACGGTGCTGAACTGTAAGGCAGACCCCATCGCCTTCTGAAAGTTCCTCCAAAACTGAGATGTGAACCTCGGGTCTCCATCCGAAACGACTGAAAATGGAACATCATGCAATCTCATGATCTCATTAATGAATAATTTGGTAAGCCGGTCCAAAGGCCAGGTCACATGAATCGTGATAAAATATGCTGACTTCATTAGATGATCCATGACAACTGAGATGGCGTCATAACCGTGTGAGTCCTTGACAAACCCACGATAAAATCTATGGATACGTGCTCTCACTTCCACATCAGGTGCTCAATGGCTCTAACGGACCTGGGTCTCTGATGATCGGCCTTGACACGCTCGCACGTGTCACACTCGGCCACAAAATCAGTGATTTGGCGCTTCTTTCTCGCCAAAAAATATTGTTTCCTCATGTCGCAATACATCTTTATTAAGCCAGGGTGGATAAAAAACCTCGGTCAATGTGCCTCAGTCATAAGATCCTTGTACAACTCTAAAACATCCAAGACATATAATCGGCCTTTGAAACGAAGTCCACCACCAGAACCAATCTTCCAATCTGACTGACTCTCATGCACCTTTGCTCGAGAATCCTGTAATGTCTCGTCTGTTTGTTGAGCCTTGATCACCCTTATGACAAGAGAGGGTTGAATCGACAAGTTCGATAACTGCACGATAAAAGACTGCAGACCAAACTCGAAGTCATACTCTGATATATCTTCAAGCATCCTCCACTCCTAGACCATCATATGTGTCACTAGGCCTAGTGGTCTACGGCTAAGAGCAGCTGCTACCACGTTCGCCTTGTCCGGGTGGTATGGAAGATTAAAATTAGTCCTTCAGGAGCTCCATCCAACATCTCTACCTCATATTCAACTCAGACTGGGAGAAAAGATGCTTCAAACTCTTATGGTTAGAGAAGAGATCGAATCTAAGCCTATAAAGATAGTGCCTCCACACCTTCAGTGCGAAGACAAGTGTAGCTAACTCTAAATCATGCATGGGATAATTCAACTCATGGACCTTGAGCTAGCGAGACATGTAGGCCACTGGCTTCCCGTGCTACATCAGGACAACACCTAAACTAACATGCGAAGCATGGGTAAATACCATAAATCCTTTGCTCTTAGAGGGAAGAGTGAGGACAGGTGCGGATGTAAGGGGGTCCTTCAGCTCTACAAATGCTCACTCACATGCATCACTCTACACAAACTTAGCATCCTTCTGGGTCAACCTGGTCAACAAGGCTGCGATACAGGAGAATCCCTCAATAAAATGTCAGTAGTAGCCTGAAAAATAAGGAAATTATGGATCTTGGATGCGTTCGTGGGCTGACCCCACTGACGCACTGCAACGATCTTCAAGGGGTCCACTGTAACACCCTGCCTTGTCACCATGTGACCGAGGAACTTTACCTCCTCCTACCAGAACTCACACTTCTCCAGCTTCGCATAAAGTTAATGGGCACAAAGGGTCTGTAAGGTGATCTCTAAATGTAGCTTATGGTCATTGCGAGTCCTTAAATATATAAGAATATCATCGATGAATACCACAACAAACTGATCGAGATATGAATGAAAGACCTCGTTCATCAACTATATGAATATGGCGGGTGCATTGGTTAGTCCAAAGGATATGACCTAAACTCAAAATAACCATAACGTGTCTTGAAGGTTGTCTTCCGGATATCCTCCTCTCGAACCCAAATATGATGATAACTGGATCGTATGTTTATCGTTAAAAAAAACTATGCACCCTGTAACTGATTAAATAAATCATCAATCCTTGGAAGTGGGTACTTATTCTTAATCATGACCCTGTTGAGTTCATGGCAATCCATGAAAAGCCTCAATGCACCATCCTTCTTCCTCATGAATAGTACTGATGCTCCCCATGGTCAACTTCTTGAATGAATAGAGCTTAAATCGTGTAACTCATCCAACTGCTTCTGCAGTTCTCACAACTCCATCGATGTCATATGATGCAGGCCTTTGACATAGGCACTGTACCGGGCATAAGGTCGATCAAAATATCGATATACGGTGAGGTGGTAACCCTAGAAGCTCCTAGAATACATCTGGAAAACCATAGACAATCGACAGCTAGTCGGTACTCATGGTGACTAGCTCCTCAACGACACACGTGTAACATCTCGAAAAAATCCATATAAAGGCCCGAGTACCACCTCAAGTAGAATTTCTCAAGGATCGCATCATGTCATACAATCGTATACTTAAGTGGAATTTAGTTAAGTACTACACTAAATAAGTGGATTAATCTTGGGCCACCATTTTCATAAATAGGAAGTACTACACTAGCTCAATGTCGCCTGAAGACCTAGGAAATATCCCAAGAGCATGTCGCTCTCAAGAGTACATTGAAACTCTTTAATGGACCTAGACCACACATCGGGAATTCAATGACCGTGAAACTAAAGGACTATGTCCGTCCTATTGGGCTTGACAACCTTCCCGAGAATCAAGCCTAGATAGTGTCCAGAAACGTCCAATTTGAGTAATGAGTGAAGTGCGTGAGAAACATGAATATCTTTAGAAAACGAACCAAAACTTAAGTGAATTGGGCCATTCACTCTCACATGAAATTCAGGATTTTGGACCGTCAGTTTTTGGCCAAACTTTACCCATGGGAAAAAGAATTTCCCTGCACATATCAGTTAACAGTGGCCCCGATTGAGCAACTACGACCGTTGATTTGACACAAGTTCTCCACCATCGATTGGCTTATACGATTGCACCGAAATCGTGTCCTGGCATGGATCCATTGTCATGGAATGTACCTTATGACGTAGGTGAGTCGTGGGCCTCCCCATGAGCCTTATTAGTCAAAAACAGCCACCCAAAGGGTATAACTATGTATATAGTGGCCCTTGGGCCATTTGCATCACCTATGGGCTTATAAATAACCCTTATTTCACCCCTCCTCTCTCATATACGAATTTCACAAAACCCTAAGGGAGGTAGGAGAGAAAATAAGAGAAAAGAGGAAAGAGAGGAGAGATTTTGGAAGATCGCTGCAGGAATCCTCTCCCATGAATCCACGTGCTAAATCTCCACCTCGTTGTGTTACCCAATCTATTTTGGCTATGATTTTGGGTAAGAAACCCTAACCCTAATATCGTAGTAGAGATCCAGGATAGTCGTTCATCAATCTAGCTAACCTGTTTCATCATTTAGGTGCCCGATGTTCCGTTTTTGAAAATGTAGGATTTGTACCAAGTCTGATTCGAGTATTCCTACGAAAGGTGCTGACTATAAATGCTTAGGTTATGGTTATCAATGATTTCTTGTCGGCTAATGATTTATGTATGACTTGATTGCAACTGTATTGTCTTAGATACGCCAATTTCTATATGAAATTTACCTTTGAACTATGATGAGTAAAAGATGCATTCTATGTGTTTGTTGAAATGTTTGAATGAGCATTTGAAAGTGATTTGTGTCTGCCATGATTACTAATCTAGGATTCATCATTGTCATATGCATGTTGATCTCTCTGCATAAGGAATTGCTAAAGCATATGTTATAACTAACCTAGTCTATATACATTTGATAAAGTGTAGTCTAAGTATTTAATGAATTGTTTGAATGAGAAATTGTTGATGATTTGTATTTATTACGAGTATTAAGATAGGATTATTTATTACCTTATACATATGTATAATTTCTTTTATGTAATCATATTTGTCTCTATGAAATTAATTGATAAAATGCAAGTGTTTGGTAATATGATCGATGCGTTTGATGAAATGCTCAAATGAGGAATCCACATGAATTGTTTGTTAAATGTTATGATGATTATGACATGTTTATTAGCTACATATGAGTAAGATTGGGGATACAACGTAGCCCAGGTAATCGGTAACAATCCCTATTCGGGTGAGCGAATTAGTCTCGCCACATTGGGTACCCTCGATCAATCCGGATTGCACGAAAATTATCGACAATGGTCAGGCTACAAGGGGTGCTTATGCGCTCCATGTCGATTAAGTTAGCGTGTGCCCGTACCAATCGAGCTTGCTTAATAACCCGATTGGCCTATTGTATATTTACCATGTATGGACACTACTGCTTGAATCTAAGGTACCCCACACCAATGTAAAGGCCCGCTTTAACCATGGTACCACGATTTCCTAAGATTCATGAGCTGGGCATGGTAGTATAGGACACCGTGTTCGAGCTGTTGGCCTACACTGGGGTGACGAGCCTCCCTGTAGCGACCAATGAGCAACTAAGACTCGTGAGCCGGGTAATGGTGGTTTGGGATACCGTGTTCATGCTGTCCACCTACATTGAGGTGACACGCCTCCCCATAGTGATCATGAGTATAAATTCTTGAACTTGCCTATCGAATGCGTTTCATTAGGAGTGATGACCCTACAACTTGCCTATCGTATGTGCTTAACTAGGAGTGACGAACCTAGATGGATCCTTCGATTCGGGTCAATGATATAAAGGGAGGTACCGAAGCTTACCAAACTGGCTATATGAATAAACTTAACTAATTACTTGGCTAACACGACTATGCATCGCACTGCAATAGTTAGGATGTGCTTTAAAAGTGATGAAGTTGCACCATTTTGAGGAAGTGTTGTCATATACGAAATAGATTGTCAGAGTCGCTTGTGAGGGAGCTTCGATGCAAGGGCATACATCATTACTTTTATTCCATTTTTACATTAAAAAGAGTAATTAGGAAGTGATTGTTATGTTTCTTTATCATTACTGCTTGATTGACTTGATAACATGTTAACTTTTTCCTTATAGAACCACCGAGTTGATCACTCACTCCCACTCTGGGACGGTGTTTTAAAATACCAACCAGACTCTGATTTAGATGTAGGTGGTAATGAAGTCTATGCAATGAAGCATGACTTTATGAATGAGGAAGAATTCACCTACTTTTAATTATTGGGCGGGTCGATGTAGACCTCGTGCCGATGCGTAGGGACCACTAGGATATTTGGCTTAGTTACACACATCTACTTTTCCAAATTTTGTTTATCTTGAAATTATACATGTATATATTGGACCTAGTTACATACTCATAGTCTGGAGGTTTGTGAAATGCTTGCATACTTAAATTGATATGTTTCAAATCTCTGCTTGCTTAATTTAATTATATTTGGAGTATGATATGCTATTTTAGTATAATTATAAGTGTTATGATTTCATATCCCTTTGGTTATTAAATTTTATGGTGCCAAAACCTATATCTATGTCTTGTATGTCTTGTGTTTTATGTTTGAAGATTATTCATTGCAATCAAGATATATCAAGACATCGCATTTCAAGACAAGATCTTAAATGAAGAAAGTTTTCAAGATATGAATGAAGAATTCAAGAATTGAAGTCTTCAAGTTTGCATGTTCAAGTTTCAATCAAGCTCAAGTATATTAGAAGACTTTGTCAAGTCAAGATCAAGCTCAAGAAGGCCTACTACAAGATTTATATATTCTCAAGCTTCTCTTAAGGGTCATATGAGTGTACAGACTTTCAATGTCCATCTCACTTTTAAGGTTTGTTTGACCTTAGGATAGGCTTTACTGTAGGTCATTTTGGATACATATCTCATATATTTTTATATGCTTGTTTGGGCTGTTCTAAGACCAGTCCTAGCTTTGCTACGACCAGTCTTAAGTTTTTCAGGACCAGTCCTAGGTAGTTGAAGATTTTTGAATCTTTCTAGCTATCCTACGACCAGTCCTGGACATCCTACGACCAATCCTGTGAGTTCTACGAGTCATCATTCGACCGGTCGTAGCCCTACGACTCAAACTCCAGCAACCAAATTAAAGGTCCTACGACCGGTCGTAGGTGGCCCACGACCGGTCGTAGAACGCCCAGGACCGGTCGTGGAACAGAAAATCCAATCCCGCAGAAATCTTTCGAAAATATTTGAAGCTACGACCTGTCCTAGGATCCTAAGACCAGTCGTAGATGGGATTTTTCAGGCTATAAATAGAGCACGAACTTCAGAGTTTTAACAATTCAATTCAATTCTTTTCAAGCATTCTTTAGGCTATTCTCTGAGATAAGTTCGTGTTTATTTTAAGCTGCTTTGTGCTTATTTAATATTCCTTTTGCTAGCTTATTCTTATTTGATTTTGATCTACATTCCAATCTTATTAGAAAAGGGGAATTTCTGATATTCCTTCTTCTTGGATTTAAAATCAAATAGAACTAGCCCGTTTGATTTAAAATCAATTAGGCTTAGAACCATTCTTAAAGTGAGTATTGGACTTTGAACGTTGAATCGAACTTCTACTCCGATTGGTTCTACCGGGCTTCTTCAAAAGGTGATTTAGGTATTTTACATTTTTGTAATTTACTTTCTCTGGTTTTTGTTTGAGATTCGCCAGAAAAATCTCATTGTATTGGTTATCTGAGGAGAGCCAGAAAACTCAGATTGTGGAGTTTTTGGATTGTGTAAGCCTGAGATCAAAGACACAATTGTGAAGGTTTTAGGTGAACCTGTGAAACATATTTTGATAGTGTATGCTAATAACCCCTATGTGAGGATATTAGGAGTGGAGTAGCAATCTGTGTGGGTGTACACACAGGCGAACCACTATATATCGTTATGTTGTGGATGTGTTTTTCTATTTCATTCTTTTATTCATTCTGTTTTGTGGAGAGTGTTTGTGGATGAATGTGGTAATCACTTCAAGCAAGTGTGGATGATTGTTGTAATAACTTAGGATTTATTTTCTGCAAGTTATTTTGATTTCCTTGCTTATTATTCCTCATTGGTTTGTGATACAAAGGACGTTCTAGAAATAAGGTTGTCCTACCTTAAACCTTTGGTTTTTAGTGTAAGGTTGTCCTTAGAACTGATAAAGTATCATTCTCCTTATTTTAGGCTATTGAGATTATTTTGTATTCAGCATTGTGCTTTATTTCTTTTATTATTCCGCTGTTACAAGTTTTATTTGGCATTGCCCTATTCACCCCCCTTCTAGGGCATATAGCTAGGCCCTTTCAAGTGGTATCAGAGCCTAATAGCTCGTGCTTATTGTTTATTTATTGGATTTATTTCCTGAGCTAACGATCTAAGCTATATTAAGATGTCAAATTTTGATAGCCTATCAGTCACTAGGCCACCACCCTTTAATGGCACAAACTATGCTTATTAGAAAGCCAGGATGAGGATCTTCCTCAAATCCTTGGATGAAAGTGTGTGGCTGGCCACATTGAATGAATGGAACCCTCTTATCACTGAAGTAACTAATGACGATGGTTTAAAAATAATGAAAGTAACGGCTTATTCTCTTTGGACCACACTTCAGAAAAGTGAAAGTAGTGCAAATGCAAAAGCACTAAATGCAATTACTTATGCATTATCACCAGATGAATTCAAAAGAATCATCTCTTGTGAAAATGCAAAACAAGCATGGGATGTATTAGAAATGACACACGAGGGTACATTTATTATCAAGAAATCTAAAGTCCAACTCCTCACAACTAAATTTGAAGAAATCATATGGAGGAGAATGAGATGTTTATGGACTTCTATACTAGATTGAATGATATTGTGAACTCTATGTGGGGTCTTGGTGATAGAGGCCCAGAAAGTAAAGTGTGCGCAAAGATACAACGTTCACTTTCTAAATGGTTAAATTCTAAAGTGACCGCGATTCAGGAACTTCGTGATACGGATACCATGAGGGTTGAGGAACTAGTTAGTTCACTTCAAACCTATGAGTTATCCTTTAAGGCTCCTAAAGGAAAATCAATTACTCTCAAATCATATAAAAATGTTTTACAAGAGAGCACTTCAGATTTAGAAAATTCTTAAGATGATATGGTGCTTTTAGCAAAAAAATTTTACAAAATTTTTAAAAACAAGAAACAAGTTGATTTTCAAAAATCAAATGATAAGAGACGATCTAAACCTAGAACTTGAAAATCCTTAAAAGATAGTCAATGTTACAACTGTCAAGAATATGGGCACTTAGCTAACAAATGTCCTGAAAAGGAAAAATTAAAAACAAAAAGCATAATGGCTACTTGGGATGAATCGTCTGATTCTGAATCCTCTTCTAAATTAGAAGATTCTGAATTCGAGTCAGGCGAAGATGTTAAAGCCCTTATGACTCTAGCCAAGATCACCCTTTCAGATAATGATGATATATCTAGTGAAGAAAATCTAAATAGTGATTGTGATAATGAAGATGATCTTCAGGATGCTTATAATGCCCTTTATAAAGAGAGTTGTAAAATTGCTGTCAAGCTTAAATTAAAAAAAGAAAAATTTTCTAAGCTTAAGGAAGATTATGAGTCTCTTGTTTTAGAAAAGTCTCATATTTTCGATTCTTTTGAAAAGACCAAAAGTGATTTAGATTTCAAAACCTCCAAAATTGAAGATTTGAGATCCGAAAATGAGAAACTTAAAAATGAGATAGCTTCTCTTCAGAGTTTGAAAGATATATGGAGATATGCCCATGGTGATCCTAAATTGGAAAAATTATTGTCCGGATCAAGAAAATGTGGCGATCGATCCGGGTTAGGCTATGATAAGAATACATCTCCTAAATAAAAGAACATTGCTCCTAAATTTGTAAAAGGAGAGTCTTCAATCTCAAAAGAAAAGAATACTTATCAAGTTTTTTCTAAAAATTCAAGGACTTTTCAAATACCGACAGGTAGCCATGTCAACTTTAATTTTTAAAACCGAAATCCTTTGGTTGAAAAAATTATTGATCTTCTCAAGGAGCTATTAAAGTCTAACTCTATAGGTCTCTCCTACAATAATAGACAGAAAAAGACTATCTATACTCATAAACCTAAAACTGTTATGAAATGGGTTCCTAAAGTTGCCAGCTTGGTTGCCCACACTGCTTTCAAAGCTACAAGCCATTCAAAGTGGTACCTAGATAGTGGTTGCTCCAGGCATATTACAGGTGACAAAGCTTTATTCCCCGACCTTAAAGATATGACTCAAGGGTCAGTCACATTTGGTGATGGAAGCAATTGTAAAATCATTGGCCAAGGTACGGTTCAGCTTTATAACCTTCCCTTATTTAAAAATGTTTTATATGTTGAGGGCTTAAAACACAACCTTCTAAGCATTTCTCAGATATGTGATAACAACCATAGTGTAAAGTTTTGTAATCAAGGTTGTGAGATAGTTAATAAAAAGGGTTCTGTTATATTAACTGGTCGCAGAACTTCTGAAAACTGCTGCATAGTTAGTGATGCAAGCTCATCTACTCAATCATGTTACATGGTCCATACCGATGAGACTGAATTATGGCATAAATGCCTAGGACATGTACACTATTGGAACTTATTTAGATTGAGCAAAAGAGAACTTATTAGAGGTCTACCCAAATTGCAAAAAGTAGACAAAATATGTGGTGAATGCCAGTTGGGTAAACAAATTGGAGCTCTCACAAGAAAGTGAACTCCAACACCACAACTAGACCACTCGAGCTTCTCCACATGGATCTTATTGGACCAACCAGATCGGAGAGTCGAGGAGGTAAAAATACATCTTGGTTATCGTAGATGAGTATACCAGATTCACTCGGGTATCGTTCTTAAAAGATAAAATTGAAATCCTTAATGAAGTGAAAAAGGTCATCAAACGAATCCAAAATGAGAAAGGTTCTCATGTTAGTAAGATCCGTAGTGATCATGGATCCGAATTCGAAAACAATAGTTTTGAGAAATTCTGTAGCGATCAGGGAATATCACATGAATTCTCTGCGTCCAAAACACCGCAACAAAATGGTATAGTTGAAAGAAAAAATAGAGTGCTTCAGGATATGGTTAATGTTATGTTGAATAGCATGAAGCTCTCTAGAAATCTTTGGGCTGAAGCAGTTAATACCGCATGTTATATTATTAATCGGGTTTATACCAGTAAATCTGATAATAAGACTGCTTATGAATTATGGTTTGAAACGAAACCTACTGTCAAATACTTTTGGGTTTTTGGAAACAAGTGTTATATTTTATGGGATCGTGAAAATTTGGGTAAGTTTGATACGAAAAGTGACGAAGACATTTTTCTTGATTATTCTTTGAACAGTTGAGCTTATAGGGTTCTAAATAAGAGAACTAGTGTGATTCAAGAGTCCATCATTGTGCTCATTGATAATCATTTGAATACACCAGCCCCGAGTTCAGATGATGATGAAGCTCTTATTATTGACAATCAAGATATCTCATCAAGTCAAAAAGAATCTGAACCAAGGACTGTTAAAGATCATCCAACCAATTAAATACTTAGAAACCCTCTTACTGGAGTTCGTACTCGCAAACAACTTGAGAACATATGTAATTATGTTTGTTTTGCATCCCAAATAGAACCGGTCAATGTGAAAGAGGCACTTTCTAATGGAAATTGGATAGTTGCTATGCAGGATGAACTTAATCAATTTGTTTGTAATAATGTCTGGTATCTTGTTCCAAGACCTAAAGATAAACACATTATTGAAACAAAATGGATCTTTAAAAATAAGTCTGATGAGTTTGGAAATATTATACGAAACAAGGCTAGACTGGTTGTACAAGGGTACACTCAGATTAAAGGTATCGATTACGATGAAACCTTTGCTCTAATTGCTCGCCTTGAATCAATCAGACTTTTTATTTTCATCACATGCTTTAGAAAATTTAAGATTTATCAGATGGATGTAAAGAGTGCTTTCTTGAATGGCGATTTACATGAAGAAGTTTATGCTGAACAACCTTCAGGGTTTGAAAACCCTAAGTTATCTGACCATGTATTTCGTCTCAAGAAGGCTCTTTATGGTCTAAAACAAGCACCCAGGGCATGGTATGAGAAATTGACTAAATTCTTACTTAGTCATAGCTTTCAAGTAGGAAGTGTCGATTAGACGCTTTTTGTTAAGAAGAATAACAATGATATTTTGATGGTTTAAATTTATGTTGATGATATTATTTATGGATCTACTTGTTCTAACATGTTTATTGAGTTTGTAGAGTTAATGAAATCAAGGTTTGAAATGAGCATGGTTGGTGAACTTAATTATTTCCTAGGGTTACAAGTAAAACAACAACCTGATGAAATTTTTATTTCCCAGACCAAATACGCTTCAAACTTGGTTAAAAGGTTTGGATTTGAGAATGGTAAGAACTTTGATACTCCTATGAGTACAACGTTAAGACTCTCAAAAGAGTCTAAAGGTAAAGATATAGATCCTAAACTATATCGCAATATAATTGGTAGTTTGTTGTATCTAACTGCTAGTAGACCTGATATCGCATTTAGTGTTGGAATTTTTGCGAGATATCAGTTGAATCCTAAGGAATCACTTCTTATTGCTGTTAAACGGATTATTAGATATGTCACAAGTTCTATAAATTTGGGACTTTGGTATCCTTTTGATACTAGTGTTCAATTAGCCAGATACTCAGATGCTGATTGGGCCGGAAATATTGATGATAGAAAATCAACCAGTGGTGGTTGTTTTTACATTGAAAATTGTTTAGTTTCTTAGTTCAGTAAGAAGCAAAGCTCAATATCGCTCTCCACGGCTAAGGCTGAGTATATTGCAGCTAGATATGCATGTACTCAACTAGTTTGGATGAAACGCATGCTTAGTGATTATGGAATTAATCAAGATTCAATGATCTTACATTGTGATAATTCCAGTGCTATAAACATTTTAAAAAATCCAATCCAGCATTCACGTACGAAGCATATTGACATTAGGTATCACTACATTCGTGAGTTGGTTAAAGAAAAAGTTATCTCCTTGGAATATATACCAACCGAAACTCAACTTGCTAATATATTTATTAAACTGCTTGACAAAACCAGGTTTAATAAATTGAAATTTGATCTTGGTATGTGCATTTTACATTGAATATTCTTCCTTGCATGTATCATAATGTATTATATTTCATATTATATTTGTTTAAATTTTAAATTTTTGCTTTAAAAATTATTTTTTGGTCGATACTCGACCGGTCGTGGATGTACACGACCAGTCATGGTACGACCGGTCATGCACAACACTCGACCGGTCGTGGTACTCATGATCATGATATAATTTGGAAAAAATCCCCTTCTTCATTTCCATTCCGACCTACAACGAGTTGTGGCTCGACCAGTCATAGGATTTCTAGTTTTTCTTCAAGGTAAGTCCTATTTCATCATCTTTCTTGAAGATTCATGCTCTCTATGCTTTGATTTGTTCATAGTATAGCTAGATTTCATCTCTTGTTCGATTTTTCAAGGGTTTCCTCTCAATTTGTTGATCTAGAGAAAACCCATCTTTCTTTTGTGCATCTTGCTTGCTCTTTGTATATCTTTTTGAATATGGATGCTAGTGGGAAAAAGAAAACATCCCGTGGTCTGTTTATCCATGTTCCCTCCTCTGGATCAGATTAGGTAAATTATCTTCTGGATAGTATATCATTTCTTTTTATTTTGGATATGTATTATGGATTATGGTTTGATAACATTGTCTTTTGGATATTGTTTTATGGATTATGGCTTGATGCTTCAGGTTTATATTATGATCTTTTTATCTCTTTCTCATTATCTGCTTTTTACTCTCTATGTTCTCCTTCCTATTGTGCCTTTCCCTTGTCATTTTGTGACAAAAAGGGGGGGGTAGTAAGCTAAAAGCTAAAAGGGGAGTAGTATGGAAAGGGGGAGTACATTTGTTTGAATTGATTGATTGAGAAGGATATGTGGATTGAAGTCTTGAAGTTTTCATGTTGCGTATTGATTATATGAGCAATACTCGTATTACTCAGGGGGAGTAGAGTATTTTATGATTTTATGGTTCATCATTCCTTATTATCTTCTATGCTAAGTGTTTTGTCACAAATTTGACAAAGGGGGAGATTGTAAGTGCTATGATTTCATATCCCTCTGGTTGTCAAATTTTGTGGTGCCAAAACCTATATCTATGTCTTGTATGTCTTGTGTTTTATGTTTGAAGACTATTCATTGCAATCAAGACATCGCATTTCAAGACAAGATCGTAAATGAAGAAAGTTTTCAAGATATGAATGAAGAATTCAAGAATTGAAGTCTTCAAGTTTGCATGTTCAAGTTTCAATCAAGCTCAAGTATATTAGAGGACTTTGTCAAGTCAAGATCAAGCTCAAGAAGGCCTACTACAATATTTGTATATTCTCAAGCTTCTCTTAAGGGTCATCTGAGTGTACAGACTTTCAATGTCCATCTCACTTTTAAGGTTTGTTTGACCTTAGATTGACCTTAGGATAGGCTTTACTGTAGGTCATTCTAGATACATATCTCATATATTTTTATATGCTTGTTTGGGCTATTCTAAGACCAGTCCTAGGGACTTCAAGACCATTCCTAGCTTTGCTACGACCAGTCTTAAGTTTTTCAGGACCAATCCTAGGTAGTTGAAGATTTTTGGATCTTTCTAGCTGTCGTACGACCAGTCCTGTGAGTTTTACGACTCATCCTTCGACCAGTCGTAGCCCTACGACTCAAACTCCAGCAACCAAATTAAGGGTCCTACGACCGGTCGTAGGTGTCCTACTACCAGTCATAGGTGGCCCACGACCGGTTGTAGACGACCCAGGACCGGTTGTGGAACAACAAATCCTTATCCCGTGGAAATCTTTAAAAATCTTTGAAACTACGACCAGTCCTAGGATCATAAGACCAGTCGTAGACGGGATTTTTCAGGCTATAAATAGAGCACGAACTTCAGAGTTTTAGTAATTCAATTCAATTCTTTTCAAGCATTCTTTAGGCTATTCTCCGAGATAAGTTTGTGTTTATTTTAAGCTGTTTTATGCTTATTTAATATTCATTTTGCTAGCTTATTCTTATTTGATTTTGATCTACATTCCAATCTTATTAGAAAAGGGGAATTTTTGATATTCCTTCTTCTTGGATTCAAAATCAAATAGAACTAGCCTGATTGATTTAAAATCAATTAGACTTAGAACCATTCTTAAAGTGAGTATTGGACTTTGAACGCTGAATCAAACTTCTACTCTGATTGGTTCTACCGGGCATCTTCAAAAGGTGATTCAGGTATTTTACATTTTTATAATTTACTTTCTCTGATTTTTGTTTAAGATTCGCCAGAAAAATCTCATTGTATTGGTTATCTGAGGAGAGCCAGAAAACTCAGATTGTGGGGTTTTTGGATTGTGTAAGCCCGAGATCAAAGACACAATTGTGAAGGTTTTAGGTGAACCTGTGAAACCTATTTTGATAGTGCATGCTAATATCCCCTGTGTGAGGATATTAGGAGTGGAGTAGCAATCTGTGTGGGTGTACACACAGGCGAACCACTATATATCATTGTGTTGTGGATGTGTTTTTCTCTTTCATTCTTTCATTCATTCTGTTTTGTGGAGAGTGTTTGTGGATGAATATTGTAATCACTTTAAGCAAGTGTGGATGAATGTTGTAATAACTTAGGATTTATTTTCCGCAAGTTATTTTGATTTCCTTGCTTATTATTCCTCATTGGTTTGTGATACAAAGGACATTCTAGAAATTAGGTTGTCCTACCTTAAACCTTTGGTTTTTGGTGTAAGGTTGTCCTTAGAATTGATAAAGTATCATTCTCCTTATTTTAGGCTAGTGAGATTATTTTATATTCAGCATTGTGCTTTATTTCTTTTATTATTCCGTTGTTACAAGTTTTATTTGGCATTGCCCTATTTATCCCCCCTCTAGGGCATATAGCTAGGCCCTTTCAATAATCTCACTCATGCTTAACTCATTAATATAGACGAAATCTAAACATCATCACCCATATTGCATAAGTGATGTTCTGAATCTTGGGAGTAGAGCCTCGCTCGACCTTCGAAATTCAGGGCGTTACAACACGACATCAGGCAAGAAAGCTACTCTCCACTGGGCTTGGCTACAAATTAGAACTACTGCAAGCTGGGAATAAAAATCGTGACTATCTTAGCAGAGTAGTCCAATATGGCATGATACTTAGTGAGCCAATCCATGCCTAAGATAACGTCGAACTATGACATCGATTACACAAACAAATCAACAAGTAAGAAGGTCTCCTTTACCAAAACGGGGTAAGGTAAACAAAATCGACCTAACACTATAGTCTTCCCTACGAGTGTCAATACTGACAATCCCTTACAAGCAAACTCTAACGACAATTCGGTCGAGCAACAGAAGTACTCGAACATAAAATAATGGGATGCACCAGAATCAAACAAAACTCAAGCTATGCATGTAGAGACAGGGGAGGGTACCCTCAAAAACTCCTCTTGATGACTATGGGTCCTGTTGGGCCGCATAGAATTTACCCTAAGCTGGCTGGGGAGGTACCTGTCCCCACTTTGGTCACTGCTGCTACGGCAGCCGAAATGGATGCCTCTGTTGCTACAGTCTTGGAGGTTAGTGATGCTACTGCTGTGGGGATCTCTGCTATCACTATTGTTGTGGTGGAGGCTGTTGTGGCACTCTCAACTGCTGTTAAGGGTAGGGACACTCCCACCTATGGTGCCCCATCTCTCCGCATGCATAATAGTTACCCAAAAATTGCCTCTGAGGTGGTGTTAGAGATGCTGCTGGTGCTTGGGCGGCTGGGCGGGCTGCACACCTCTGCTGTGACTGGTGCTACTACTGATGGGAGCCACCAGAGGGGGCCTTCCTCTTTCGGTCTCCCCTCTGACCACGATCCCTCTACGAATCGGCCCACTCTTCCTCATAAATCTGAGCCCTCTACACTACCTCCTCAAAAGTCAGGAGTATATGCCCAACAATACGGTCTTAGAGACCATAATGTAAGCCGTTCTTGAAATGGTAGGCCTTCTGCCCCTCATCATCAACCAGATATGTCACGAATCTTGATAGTGTGATGAAACGGGCCTCATACTAAGATATTGTCATATCCTCCTGCACCAGAGTCTCAAACTTAAGTGCGCGCTGCTGTCAAATGTGGTCAGGGAAAAACTTTCGGTCGAACCAGTCTACAAAATCCTCCTATGTCCATATGAACTCAGCCCTTGCCGCACGAGAGACCATGCCCACCAGTGCTTGGTCTTGCCCTCAAGTAGAAACAGTGCCAACAAGACCCACTGCTCAGTCATTCACCTCATAGTGCCAAATATCTTCTCCACCCCAGAGCACCATCTATCTGCTACGGTCAAGTCGCGCTCTCCCTGGAATCACGGGGGATTAAGCCATGTGAAGTTTTGAAGAAGGGCACTCCTACTTTTCCTGTGTCGGCGTCTCAGTAGGTCACCTACCCTGCCTGTGGAGGGCAACGGTCACAGCCTGCAACATTTGTTGTAGCTGGTTAGCACTCATGGACATGGTCGGTGCTACGCTAGTCTCAGACGGGGATGCAGAAGTCTCAAGTGGGGGAGCGGGAATCTTAGGTGGGGGAATGGGAACCTCAAGTGGGGGAGCGGGAGTCGCTCGGGTCCCCCTCTTAGGCATCATGTCCTACAAGAAGGAACAAGGGGCCTATTAGTCTTTAGAACTCTCGAAGGTACACAGGTTAGGGAACTATATTAAAATGTTACTAAGTTATCGATCTCGAGGACCTAACCATTCTAAGTTCTTAGTAGATATGTGATGTTGTCCTTAGGTATTCTGAAGTTATGCTTTGATACCAACTCCCGTCACGCCCTAAAATCAGAAACTGGGCTCACAAAATTTTTGATCGCCGAATCCGGTGCTGACAGCCACTGTAGTACCCCATTCTTAGCTCCCAACACCTATATACTAAATTTCAATCTTGGGATCCTATAAGAGGATTTTTGGTAAAAAAATTTGTAAAGGGAAACACAACCATAAGCATAATCAAGTCACAAAACAACATCACCACATATCTACTATAATCAAAGCGTTTGAGTATAATATGGAAGGGAAGTACAAATATATATCACAACTTAAGAAAAGTCACCGCATGCTCCTGCCTTAGCTCGGCTGTGTCCTAGCGTCACCTATGCACAACAATCATGCATAAGCTTAAAGGTTGCTTAGAGGGTAGTGTAAGTGTGTACACAATACATGTGTCAAGTATACAATATCAGAGTCGTGAAAAATGATGGCAAGTCCATGAATGGGAAAATGATCACAAGTCCATGAATGTTGTCATCCATACCAAGGCTATGCGATGCAAGGCCTACAAACTATGGCAAAATAATGAAAAAAGGATGGTTCAAAATCGTCTCAAATGACCAAAAAGGACGGTCATGGACCGTCACATAAGCTGTCAAATTTTGAGGCGTCATATTACTTAAAGGACGGTCAGGAATCGTCATTCTTATTGACGTTTAAAGGACAATCATGGACTATCTGTAAAAAGGATGGTCATGGACTATCCTTAAAAAGACTACTATGAACCGTCTCTTATGACCCTCAAGAGGACGGTCATGGACCGTCCTTAAAAAGGACTACTATGAACCGTCTCTTATGAGACTAAAAAGGACGGTCATGGATCGTCCTTAAAAAGGACTGCTATCAACTGTCTCTTATGCGCGCCAAAAGGACGGTTATGGACCGTCCTTTAAAAGGACAGTCATGGACCATCCTTAAAAAGGACTGTTATAAGTTCTCTTATGACCCTCAAAAGGACGGTCATGGACTGTCCTTAAAAAGGACTGCTATGAACCATCTCTTATGTACCTCAAAAGGACGGTCTTCGACCATCTCATATTTGAATATTTAGAAAAATATGAACCGCCTAGATCCGTCAGAAATTTTCAAATATGAGACAGATATATACCTTTTACAATATCATATTCTTCCTGATATACACCTGTTATATAATATATTTCATCATATTCACATTCACATCCATCTAAACCCAAACTACGTAAATCCATCCAAACATAAACTACATCCATCCAAACACAAACATAAACTACATTCATCCAAACATAAACTACATCAATCCAAACACATACATAAACTACATTCATCCAAACATAAACTACATCCATTCAAACACAAATAATCTTTATCCACATTACATTCATCCATGCATGTTCAATACATATAAGTTTAACATCATACATACAAGTTTAACATCATAAATATAAGTTTAACATCATAAGTTCGGGATCGGGTTTAGGTTTGGGTTATCAAGTTTAGGTTTAGGTTTAGGTTAGGGAGTTGAGATTAGGATTAGGTGTAGGTCTAGGTTTAGGGATTTAAGAATACATTTAGGTTTTAGGTTTAGGTTTAGGCTATAGGTTTATAAGTTTAGGTTATAGGTTAGGTTAAGGTTTAGGTTATAGGTTTTGGTTTAGGTTTAGGTTTAGGTTAAGGTTTAGGTTTAGGTTTAGGTTATAGGTTTAGGTTAAGGTTTAGGTTAGGTTATAGGCTATAGTATATAAGTTATAGCTTTAGGGAATTGAGAATAGGTTAAGGTTTAGGCTTAGGAATCGGGTTCGGGATCAGGTTTAGGTTTGGGTTTTCAAGTTTAGGTTTAAGTTTAGGTTAGGGAATTGAGATTAGGATTAGGTGTAGGTTTAGGTTTAAGGATTTAAGAATACATTTGGGTTTTAGGTTTTAGGTTTAGGTTTAGGTTTTAGGCCTAGGTTTAGGTTATAGGTTTAGGTTTAGGTTACAAGTGTAGGTTATAGGCTTAGGTTAGGTTATAGGTTAAGGTTTAGGGAATTGAGAATAGGTTAAGGTTTAGGTTTAGGAAATTTGGTTCGGGTTCGGGTTCAGGTTTGGGTCTTGAAGTTTAGGTTTAGATTAAGGAGTTATGATTAGGATTAGGTGTAGGTTTAGATTTAGGGATTTGAGAATACATTTAGGTTTTAAGTTCAGGTTAAGGTTAGGTTATAGGTTATAAGTTCAGGTTATAGGTTATAGGTCATAGGTATTGGTTAAGGTTAGGTTATAGGTTATAAGTTCAGGTTATAGGTTATAGGTCATAGGTATTGGTTTAGGTCTAGGTTAACGTTTAGGTTTAGGTTTAGGTTTAGGTTATAAGTTATAGGTTTAGGGAATTGAGAATAGGTTAAGGTTTTATTTTAGGAAATTAGGTTCGAGTTCGAGATCGGGTTTAGGTTTAGGTTTTCAAGCTTAGGTTTAGGTTTAGGTTAGGGAGTTGAGATTAGGATTAGGTGTAGGTTTAAGTTTAGGGATTTAAGAATACAATTAGGTTTTAGGTTTAGGTTTAAGTTTCGGTTACAGGCTCTAGGTTTAGGTTTAGGTTATAAGCTATAGGTTTAGGGAATTGAGAATAGGTAGGTTTAGGTTTAGGAAATCGTGTTCAGGTTCGGGATCAGGTTTGGGTTTGGGTTTTCAAGTTTAGGTTCAGGTTTAGGTTAGGGAGTTGAGATTAGGATTAGGTGTAGGTTTAGGTTTAGGGATTTGGGAATACATTTAGGTTTTAGGTTTAGGTTTAGGTTATCGGTTAAGGTTTAGGTTTTAGGTTTAGGTTAAGGTTAGGTTATAGGTTATAAGTTTAGGTTATATGTAACACCCTGAAAATCGGGGGTCGTGTAGAAACCCGACCCCCGAGTTCCAGACCATCACTTATGCAACAAATGTGATTATGATTCAATGTTGTCTGAGTTAAAGCATTCACATGAGTAAGATTATACCAAAACTACAATTCATACTTGTAACACCCCAGATTTTGGCCAACCTGGGATTAAACGTCCTTAGGCAATGGGTCAACTAAAACACCTGGGAAATCGCTCAGAACCTAATTCCATAGCCGAAGAAACCACTTAGGATTAATTCCTTTAGAAACTAAGCATAAGTTAGCTAGCGCTACGCTGGAGTAGCTATGAAATAGTCCCTGACCGCTTTAAATAAGTTCTACAAGACCCAAAACTTGTAGAATCAATGGTGCTATAATATCCTAAAACCTTGGATCAAACTCTAAACCCGTTTGCTCTCTGGAGCTCTTTGAAACTTTGTATTAGATTTAGACCGTGCGTCGAAACTCCGATACCTACAATCTTAGAAGGTTAGAACCACCTAGCTGGACTTGACAATCATTTTGAAAATCAAGTCCAACCGACATTCGCAGGCTATTTCATTGAGCCTGGACTGAAGAGAGTGAGAATAGGGTTAGATTTAGAATTTGAAATTCAAATCTGGCAGACGACTTGACGCGTCAGTATTAAGCATTCCGACGGTCAGAATTCAGCCAAATTACACCCTCGGATCAGGAAAAATTTCTATTTCATATCATGAGACTTGTAGACCTGATCTACGTGCGGTGACCGCTGAATTGAAACTGGACCACCAAGTGCGATCTACGAACACTACTGGACTGAAAATGGGATGTGAACGACATCCAACATGCACAAACTTAAGTCCGATCACGTTCGGCCAGGGGACCACCAGAAATGGTCTTTTGGACCGAAACAGCCCCGATTTGGATATAAGTTAAGTAAACATTGTTTCCGAGCCTATTTCGGGCATGTTTGGGCTTATAAAAGGGCTTGAAACCCTCACTCCTCTCTCCCATCCGAATTTGAGAAAAATCCTAAATTGGGAGAGAGAAAAGGTGAGAGTTTGTGAGAGAGAGTGGGAGAGAATTTCCTGCTGCTGGTGCTACCTGCTGCACGTGCTTAAGCCACGTGACTCAATCACTTTGCCGGTGATTTCTCTACATTTTTAGGTAAGAAAGTACCCTAATTAGTTGCTGATTTGCTGATTCTTAGTTTCCATAGCCTGGTAGCGGATGGATCTTGTAAATCAGGTTGTCTATTCGCCGTAGACGAAGTGTATACGCTCCGTTCGAATTAATACACCTATAAGAGAAAAGGTGCAGATATTAGACGCTTTGATTGACTGTTTTTAACACTTTCAATGTCGTTTAATAGTAGATTATCGACGGCAACACCGTTTGACATGTACAACATGCTGTCCGTTTCCGATTTCGTAAGCAGACGAAGAATATAAGATTTAGGCATTTTAGTCATTTGTAGGAAATACTATTTTCATCCATAATTTGCTGATGTGATTGACATGGCTTCTTGTCGCATTAGAATACTAGAAATGCATGTATAATTATTTTGGCGAAGAGATTCGCCTAAATGCGCACTTTGAGTCGACATACTATATGTAGACTTAAGTGTGTAGTTTAAGTGTTTGTATAAATGCTCGTATTAGTATGTATTGAACTAAATGGTGTTATGAATTAGTTTGAAATTGATTTCTCAATTAATATGCTGATGTAAATGATTTCCTACATGTTAGCTATATGCATGATTTCATTATATGTATGAAATGCTTGCATTGGATGATTTACTTAAGTTGTATGTTATAACATGTGTTAACATGGTCACATGGTTGTATTTCATTTCCATTACTCCTACATGACTGCTGATGTGGATTCATGATTGTTTGGGACTATACCTAGTCCAGGTAGTCGGCAACCGAGCAAGTTCGTGGTTGGCTTATCTTTGCCACGAGCGACGCGTCGATGAACACGAGCCATGTTTTGGAGTTGGAGGCAGTGGTTAGGCCACGCGAAGTGTTTTATGCACTTCATGTCGTTCGACTTGAGATGCGCTCGTGCTAGTCGAGCCCGTCAAGTAACCCGACTGGCCATTGTATGTTCACCATGTATGAGTCATAACTGCTTGAACCTAGGGTACTGAACTTATCATTGTAAACCCTGTTAACCATGGTACCTTGATCCACAAAGACTCATGAGCCGGGCATGGTGGTATGGGACACTGTGGTCGAGGTGTCGGCCTACGCTGGGGCTACAAACCTCCCCGTAGTGACCAGTGAGCACCTATGACTCGTGAGCAGATTATGGTGGTATGGGACACTATATTCTTACTGTCGGCCTACACTGATCAGGCGACGAGTCCTTTGTAGTGATCGCGAGCGTATTCTGAGTCTACGGGAGGCGACGACCCTTTCGTAGCAATGAGAGTACAGTAGGCCTGTATTGATAAGGTGAAGGGGGAGCGGTGCAACGAGTGCGAGCAACAGCCCTGGCAGCCCTTGCAGTGACCTACAAAATATACATCGTATGAGAGTACTAGGAGTGACGACCCTAGACAGGATCTGTGTTAGGATTGATATAAGGGAAGTACCTTAGTTTCCCAATCCTGCTGTTTGAATGGACTAATAATAACTCGACAATTATATCACCATCACATTGCATGTGCCTGGAAGATGTGGAGCACTGAGCGGTACGCAAACATGCCGTGGGTGTAAGATGGTTCCGTATGAGGGAGAACGTCGGTGAGGGCATCCATCATGTCATGTCATATTGCATTAACAACAGTATTAGGATTGTTTGATTTACTGCTTTACTATTATCGCATGATTGATTTGATAACATTCTAATCTCTGCTCTCTTATCCTACTGAGTTGATCACTCATTCCCACGTTACGGGATGGTGTTTTCGGACACCCACCAGTCCCTATTGTGATTGCAGATGATGGCACGGCCTGCGAGGCAGAGCTGGATTTGATGATGATGAGGAGGATCTCTCCTTTATGCGTGTTCTGATTGACGGGATTATAGGGAGGTTGATTAGATGCCTTGGCACTTGTCATTTTATATTTTTAGCGCACTCATGTATATTCGTTTTGTCTACTTTTAGAGTATACATGTATGTATATAACCTGGTAACATGTTCACACTCTGGAGACATACAATAGTTTATATATGTTATACATACTATCACAGTCTTCCGCTTGCTAATATAACGGTATCTAGAGTATGATATGATGTTTTGGATTAATCTCACTCATGTTTAATGCATTAAGACTGACAACATTCAATCATACACATTTATGTTGCATAAGTGATGTTCTGGAACTCGGGAGTGGAGTTTTTACTCGACCCCCCGATTTTTAGGATGTTACAGATGGTATCAGAGCATGATTTGGATTAAACCGGGCCTGGGTTATGGTCACGCGACGTACGCTGTCACTTCCTTTGATTTAGAAGGGTGCGAGAAAGGTCTAGAAACACTTATAGGATCGTAGATTCGCCAATAGGCGAAGTCTATTCATATCGATCGCGTGATCGAGTCCGTAACGCATCTAGGGTCGCGTGAAGCGACCTGAGTAGCTCCTAGGTTGTAGGTAGGTAGGTTGAGACATTATTTGAATGGTTCTAAACCCGTAAATGTAAATCCTTGGGCTGTGGGACAACCACAACCCTTGCATTCAATCGCTAGGGCTTAAAAACTCTGTTTCACCTAAATTCTTCAAAATTCTTCTTCTCACCACTCCATTCTTCAATTATTTCTTATTCTTTTCATGTTAGGCATTGAGCATAATGTGAAAATGATATAAAATCATACTTCGACAAATTTTACAGTGAATAGTAAAATTTCATGAAAACTGGCCATTAGGCCGTTCTAAGTTTGCGATATTTAGCAACTAATGGGCTAGATGGATGTATTCTCTCCTTCTACCCCAAAATCATATGCTGCATGATAGGGAATTGCATTCAGGTTTATAGATTGGCTCTGAAAAGCTCCGAATACATGTTTGGGCCTCCATAGGGCAATCTACAATGAACTAAGGTGGGGCCCATAGTTATTTGGGGTCCCTAGACCATGGGGGACCAGACCCATGTGGTCTCACTGACCAACGTGAGGGACGGTCGGCGATGCCATCGCCGTCCAATGTGGCCCACTTGATCTGAAAGTTGGGGCGTGGGGGTATTTTGGGTAGTACACCCCCCCCCCCCCCCCCCCCCCCCCCAATGTAGGTCCCGTCCATAGAAAACCCCTAAAAGGGGTACTTCCTTCACAACAGCCCCCTTCCCTAGCCCCATTTCAAGTTTTCTTACTGACCATCTCCAAACCGTGGCTCCAAATCCCTCCCAAACCCATTCTTTGTTGAAAACGACCCCACTCCATCACTCCATAGTGATTTGCAGCCCTCCCTCTTGCAAATCTCGTCGTTTGGAGCTCTAACAACCCCCAAAACGAGCTGAGATCGTGAGGTGCTCCATTCCCCTTTTTCCTTCTCTTTTCTTTTTGAAAATCCATCCTAGGGGAGCTTGATGCATCCCTCTACAATGCCTAGATTTCATTCTGTCCATTTGGGTAACCATTTCTTTGCATTTCCTCCGCTTTCCATGGCCATTGTTAAGGCTATTTTAGCCTTTTTCTCCCTTTCCATTGTCCTCTCTCTCATGTCCCTTTTATTTGATCCTCAGACTTATGGAAACTTGCTTACCCATCCCATTTCTCCACGTTCTTCGCTTGTTTGATTACCATTTGAAATTTCTGTGTTTTGTTGTTGTTAGGTAGAAAATGTGTTTGTGTTAGTGGTTTGGGCTTAATATAGCCGAATTTTGTTGAATGGAGTGCATGTCGTTCTTTTGTTGTCAGGTATTGTCCCTAGATTGGGAGTATTGTAACTCCCAGGATTCAGCCTACAAATTAATTTTATTCCAACCCACCTTCCTACCAAGCATGCCACTTCCAATCCTGCCATGGGACTAGGAATGTCGTTCCATTTAATACAACTAAACGCTACTGGCCACATAGGCCCTTGGCGTTTTGGACCTAGTGTTAGCACTCCTAGATTTGAAGGATCTGACTATATAGGAAATCCATTTACCGTATAATCTTAGGCTTTGGATTATAGCTACTGAGTTACAGACTAGCCTACTAGTTACCTTAAGTAGTGTAAAGCCTGTATATGCTAAGGAATTGTAGGTTAGATTTGGTTGAAGAAGAACCTTATTCCTTCGATAGATCCCCTTATGACTTATAAACTTTTGTTGTTGCCCATAGGAAAGAACCATTCACTCTTAGGGAAGACTTATAAATCCCTAAGGTCAAACTTAGAATAAACCAACACACCCCTTAGAATTGCCTTCCCCAAGGGCTTATTGCATTCGGGAACGCAGAGTAAAGGAACTGCATGTACGCGATGTATTCACGGTTTGAAACGACTTCTTAATCCTAGTGGTTACCAATAAATCCAATGCTCTGATTAAGTAGAGGGTAGGCATCGGCTAGGATTAAGAACTGATACGAAGAATTTTCTGTCAGAGTCTCGGCAGAAGGTCAACGTATCCGGCTCAGACCCACTACACAACCTTTCTTCTGTGATGGCCCAACCACCTATAACCAAACGTGATCACATTGTCTTTAGAAAATGGCGAGGACTTAAAGCTAGTAGAGAATTCGACATCTTGCCACCAACTCATACCTGTCCCTGAACTCAACCACAATAGAGATTAGGTTCATCTCTATCGCCATAGATACCAATGCCATAGAACGCATCATTAGCAAAGGAAAACCACTGTAATGAGAGGTTGTTTCCTAATTCATGTCAAGGATAGCCCCTAAGTTGCACCTCGTTCTGATATATGGAGCGATGCATATTCTTGAACTTTAAGTAGAACCAAGTTTTAAGGGGGGTAGAACATATTGAGTCCAATCCAGTTAGGTTAGTCAACGCTACCATTCGATCAGAGTGGCACAGCGGAAGCGTGGTTGACCTCTTCCCCACTGGCCCAGGATCGAAACATTTGAGTTAGGATATACGTACGGTTAGGTTATTAAATAGGATTGACCATTCCTTAGAAAAAGTACTCCTTACCCTTCGCCAATTTCGGGGATGAAATTGTGTTTTAAGGGGGGTAGATTGTAACACCCCGAATTTTGGCCAACCTGGGATTAAACGTCCTTAGGCAATGGGTCAACTAAAACACCTGAAAAATCGTTCAAAACCCAATTGCATAACCAAAGAAACCACTTAGGATTAATTCCTTTAGAAACTAAGCATAAGTTAGCTAGCGCTACGCTGGAGTAGCTGTGAAATAGTCCCTGACCGCTTTAAATACGTTCTACAAGACCCAAAACTTGTAGAATCAATGGTGCTATAATATCCTAAAACCTTGGATCAAACTCTAAACCCGTTTGCTCTCTAGAGCTCTTTGAAACTTTGTATTGGATTTAGACCGCGCGTCGAAACTCCGATACCTACAATCTTAGAAGGTTAGAACCGCCTAGCTGGACTTGACAATCATTTCAAAAATCAAGTCCAACCGACATTCGCAGGCTATTTCATTGAGCTTGGACTGAAGAGAGTGAGAATAGGGTTAGATTTGGAATTTGAAATTCAAATCTGGCAGACGACTTGACGCGTCAGTATTAAGCGTTCTGACCGTCAGAATTCAGCCAAATTATACCCTCGGATCGAAAAAATTTCTATTTCATATCATGAGACTTGTAGACCTGATCTACGTGCGGTGACCGCTGAACTGAAACTGGACCACCAAGTGCGATATACGAACATTACTGGACTGAAAATGGGATGTGAGCGACATCCAACATGCACGAACTTAAGTCCGATCGCGTTCGGCCAGGGGACCACCAGAAATGGTCTTTTGGACCGAAACAGCCCCGATTTGGATATAACTTAAGTAAACATTGTTCCCAAGCCTATTTCGGGCATGTTTGGGCTTATAAAAGGGCTTGAAACCCTCACTCCTCTCTCCCATCCGAATTTGAGAAAAATCCTAGATTGGGAGAGAGAAAAGGTGAGAGTTTGTGAGAGAGAGTGGGAGAGAATTTCCTGCTGCTGGTGCTACCTGCTGCATGTGCTTAAGCCACGTGACTCAATCACTTTGCCGGTGATTTCTCTACATTTCTAGGTAAGAAAGTACCCTAATTAGTTGCTGATTTGCTGATTGTTAGTTTTCATAGCCTGGTAGCTGATGGATCTTGTAAATCAGGTTGCCTATTCGCCGTAGACGAAGCGTATACGCTCCGTTCGAATTAATACACCTATAAGAGAAAAGGTGCGGATATTAGACGCTTTGATTGACTGTTTTCAACACTTTTAATGTCGTTTAATAGTAGATTATCGACGGCAACGCCGTTTGACATGAACAACAGGCTGTCCGTTTCCTGTTTCGTAAGCAGACGAAGAATATGAGATTTAGGCATTTTAGTCATTTCTAGGAAATACTGTTTTCATCCATAATTTGCTGATGTGATTGACATGGCTTCTTGTCGCATTAGAATACTAGGAATGCGTGTATAATTATTTTGGCGAAGAGATTCGCCTAAATGCGCACTTTGAGTCGACATACTATATGTAGACTTAAGTGTGTAGTTTAAGTGTTTGAATAAATGCTCGTATTAGTATGTATTGAACTAAATGGTGTTATGAATTAGTTTGAGATTGATTTCTCAATTAATATGCTGATGTAAATGATTTCCTACATGTTAGCTATATGCATGATTTCATTATATATATGAAATGCTTGCGTTGGATGATTTACTTAAGTTGTATGTTATAACATGTCTTAACATGGCCACATGGTTGTATTTCATTTCCATTACTCCTACACGACTGCTGATGTGGTTTCATGATTGTTTGGGACTATACCTAGTCCAGGCAGTCGGCAACCGAGCAAGTTCGTGGTTGGCTTATCTTTGCCACGAGCGACGCGTCGATGAACGCGAGTCATGTTTTGGAGTTGGCGGCAGTGGTTAGGCCACGCGAAGTGTTTTATGCACTTCATGTCGTTCGACTTGAGATGCGCTCGTGCTAGTCGAGCCCGTCAAGTAACCCGACTGGCCATTGTATGTTCACCATGTATGAGTCATAACTGCTTGAACCTAAGGTACTGAACTTACCATTGTAAACCCTGTTAACCATGACACCTTGATCCACAAAGACTCATGAGTCAGGCATGGTGGTATGGGACACCGTGGTCGAGGTGTCGGCCTACGCTGGGGCCACAAATTTCCTCACAGTGACCAGTGAGCACCTATGACTCATGAGCAGATTATGGTGGTATGAGACACTATATTCTTGCTGTCGACCTACACTGATCAGGCGATGAGTCCTTTGTAGTGACCGCGAGCATATTCTGAGTCTACGGGAGGCGACGACCCTTCCGTAGCAGTGAGAGTACAGTAGGCCTGTATTGATAAGGTGATGGGGGAGGGGTGCAACGAGTGCGAGCAACAGCCCTAGCAGCCCTTGCAGTGACCTACAAAATATACATCGTATGAGATTACTAGGAGTGACGGCCCTAGACAGGATCTGTGTTGGGAATGATATAAGGGAAGTACCTTAGTTTCTCAATCCTGTTGTTTGAATGGACTAATAATAACTCGGCAATCATATCACCATCACATTGCATGTGCCTGAAAGATGTGGAGCACTGAGCGGTACGCAAGCATGCTGCGGGCGTAAGATGGTGCCGTATGAGGGAGAACGTCGGTGAGGGCATCCATCATGTCATGTCATATTGCATTGACAACAGTATTAGGATTGTTTGATTTACTGCTTTACTATTATCGCATGATTAATTTGATAACATGTTAATCTCTGCTCTCTTATCCCACTGAGTTGATCACTCACTCCCACGTTACGGGATGGTGTTTCCGGACACCCACCAATCCCTATTGTGATTGCAGATGATGACATGGCCTGTGAGGCGGAGCTGGATTTGATGATGATGAGGAGGATCTCTCCTTTATGCGTGTTATGATTGACGGGATTACAGGGAGGTTGATTAGATGCCTTGGCACTTGTCATTTTATATTTTTAGTGCACTCATGTATATTCGTTTTGTCTACTTTTAGAGTATACATGTATGTATATAACCTGGTAACATGTTTACAGTCTGGAGACATACAACAGTTTATATATGTTATACATACTATCACAGTCTTCCGCTTGCTAATTTAACGGTCTCTAGAGTATGATATGATGTTTTGGATTAATCCCACTCATGTTTAATGCATTAACACAGACAACATTCAATCATACACATTTATGTTACATAAGTGATGTTCTGGAACTCGGGAGTAGAGTTTTTACTCGACCCCCCGATTTTCGGGATGTTACAATACTTCAGATCCAGTGATAAAACGCAAGCGAAAGACTGAAAGATATATATATATATATATATATATATATATATATATATATATATATATATATATCACTGTATGAAAATAAAATAATCTCAAACTGTCTCTAAAGTATGAATACATCTCTGAGTCTCATATGCATGTCATAAAGTAAAAATAAATGTCAGAGGATAGTCCCACTAGTGTGTCCCGCCGATCCAGACCACCTACGTAAAGCCGTCCGTGAACTGCATATATGAGAACTCATCCTGATCCTCGTAGTAGTCTGGCTCCGCATCCTGAATCGCCTCATCACCTGCATCTAAGAAAGGGTCTGGTAGGTGTTGCAAACACCGTCCCGTAACGTGGGAGTGAGTGATCAACTCAGTGGAATCATAGAGCAAAGATTAGCATGTTATCAAATCAATCACGCGATAATAGTAAAGCAGACAATCAGACATTCCTAGATACTGTTGGTAATGCATGCATGAAATGACATGATGGATACCCTCACCGACATACTCCCTCATGCGGCACCATCTGCGTCCGCGGCATACTTGTGTTCCTCAGTGCTCCACATCTTTCAGGAACATGCAATGCGATATGGATAATGTTTACCGAGTTGTTATTAGTCCTTTCACACAGCAGTATTGGGAAACTAAGGTACCTTCCTTGTATCAATCCCAACACAGATCCTATCTAGGGTGTCACTCCTAGTAATCTCATATGATGTTATATTTATAGGTCGCTGCAAGGGCTACCATGGCTGTTGCTCGCACTCAGGGCACCGCTCCCCCATCACCTTATCAATACAGGCCTAATGTACTCTTGTTGCTACGAAAGGGTCGTCGCCTCCCGTAGACTCAGAATACGCTCGC
The DNA here is from genome assembly GCA_037074715.1 of Magnolia kwangsiensis. NCBI lineage: Eukaryota > Viridiplantae > Streptophyta > Magnoliopsida > Magnoliales > Magnoliaceae > Magnolia > Magnolia kwangsiensis. The sequence continues at coordinate 61,491,914 of CM073579.1, forward strand.
GGTCACTACAAAGGGCTCGTCACCAATCAGAGTAGGCCAACAGCTCGAATGTAGTGTCTCATACCACCACAATCGGCTCACGAGTCATAGGTGCTCACTGGTCACTACAGGGAGGTTTATGGCCCCAGCGTAGGCTGACAGCTCGACCACGGTGTCCCATACCACCATGCCCGGCTCATGAGTCTTTATGGATCAAGGTACCATGGTTAACAGGATTTTCAATGGTAAGTTCAGTACTCTAGGTTCAAACAGTTATGACTCATACAAGGTGAACATACAATGGCTAGTCGGGTTACTTGATGGGCTCGACTAGTACGAGCGCATCTCAAACTGAGCGACATGAAGTGCATAAAACACTTCGCATGACCTAATCACTGTCGCCTGCCCAAAACACGACTCGAGTTCATCGACGCGTCCTTCGTGGCAAATAGAAGCCAACCAAGAATTAGATCTATTACCGACTGCCTGGACTAGAACATTGCCCCAAGCATTTATAAATCAACATCAATGTCATATGAGAGTAATGGAAATGAAGTACGACAATACAAGCATGTTCACACATGTTATAACATACAACGTAAGCAAATCAACCAACACATGCATTTCATATACATATAATGAAATCAGTTCATATAGCCAACATGGTGGAAATCATATACATCAGCATATTAATTGAGAATTCAATCTCAAAACTAAACTACAGCACCATTTCCTCAATACATACTAATATAAACATTTTTACAAACACTTAGTCTACACACTTTAGTCTACATAGAGTATGTCAACTCAAAGTGCGCATTAGGGCGAATCTCTTCGCCAAACCGATCATGCACGCATTTCTAATATCATAACACGATAAAAAACCATGGCAAACACTTCAACAAAATACAGACGTAAACAGTATTTCCTACAAATGACTAAAATACCCTAAATCTCATATTTCCCGTACGCAGTCGAAACGAAAAATGGACAACATGTTCTACATGTCAAACGGAATTCTCTTCGATAATCTAATATTGAATGACATTGAAAGCTTTGAAATCAGTCAATCAAAGCGTCTAAAATCCTCACTTTTCGCCTTAGACGTGTATCGTTTTGAACGAAATGTATACGCTTTGTCAACGGCGTAACGGCGACCTAATGCACAAGATACGTAAGCTACTTCGCTATTGAATCAAGGGAATCCCTAAAACAGTAAGTGGTTAGGGTTTTCTTACCTAGAAGTGCGTTGAAAATCACCGAAAAAGTGATTTGAATGCATTGCTTTGGTACGTGCAAAAGATGGAGCAAACGGCAGGAAACTCTCTCACAAAGTCTCTCACAATCTCTCACTTTCTCTCTCTCTCTCTCTCTCTCTCTCTCTCTCTCTCTCTCTCTCTCTCTCTCTCTCTCTTTTTCTAGGGTTTCAAACAAATTTGGATGGGAGAGATATGTGAGGGTTTAAGGCTCTTATATAGGCTAAAATCTAACTTAAATAGACTTGGGACAAAGGTATACTTAAGTTATAACCAAATCAGGGCTGTTCTGATCCAAAAGAGTGTTTCGGGAGGTCCCCTGGTCGAACGCGGTCGGACTTAAGCTCATGAACACTGGATCCAACACACATCAAGTTTTCAGACCGGTAGAGTTCCTAGATCGCAACTGGCGGTCCAGTTTCAGTTCAGCGGTCATCGTACCTAGATCAGGTCTACAAGTCTCATGATATGAAAGAGAAATTTTTCCTGATCCGAGGGTGAAATTTGGCTGAATTCTGACGGTCAGAATGCTTAATAATAACGCGCAACGACACGTGCCAGATTTGGAATTAATTTCCTAAACCTTTACCCATTTCTCACTCTCTTTAGTCTAGGCTCAATGAAATGGCTTCAGAACATCGGTTGGGCTTGATTTTCGAAACGATTGTCAAGTCCAGCTAAGCGGTCATAACAGTCTAAGATTGTAGATATCGGACTTTCGACGCGCGGTCTAAATCCAATACGAAGTTTCAAAGGGTTCCTGAGAGCAAACGGGTTTAGAGTTCGATCCTAGGTTTCAGGGTATTATAACATCACTGATTCTACAAGTTTTGGGTCTTGTAGAACGTATTTAAAGTGATCGATGCTAATTTCACAGCTACTCTAGCATAGCGCTAGTTAACTTACGCTTAATTTCTAAAGGGATTAATCCTACGTGATTTCTGGTCGAGTTGGTACTCGAGTCTCTGTACGGATTTTTCCGAGGCATTACATTATAGGTTATAGGTTTTGGTTTAGGTTAAGGTTATAGGTTATAGGATTAGGTTTAGGTTAAGGTTTAGGTTATAAGCTATAGGTTTAAGGAATTGAGAATAGGTTAAGGTTTAGCATTAGGAAATCACGTTCGGGTTCAGGATTGGGTGTAGGTTTAGGTTTAGGTTTAGGTTAGGGAGTTGAGATTAGGATTAGGTGTAGGTTTAGGTTTAGGGATTTGAGAATACAGTTAGGTTTTAGGTTTAGGTTATAGGTTATAAGTTTAGGTTTAGGTTAAGGTTTAGGTTTAGGTTTATGTGTAGGTTTAGGTTTAGGTTATAAGCTACAGGTTTAGGGAATTGATAATCGGTTAATGTTTAGGTTTAGGAAATTAGGTTCGGGTTCAGGATAGGGTTTAGGTTTTGGTTTTCAAGTTTAGGTTTAAGTTTAGGTTAGGGAGTTGAGATTAGGATTAGGTGTAGGTTTAGGTTTAGGGATTTGAGAATACATTTAAGTTTTAGGTTTAGGTTTAGGTTATAGGTTATAGGTTTAGGTTTAGGTTTAGGTTAGGTTATAGGTTATAAGTTTAGGTTACAGGTTATAGGTTAAGGTTTAAGGTCATAGGTTTTGGTTTAGGTTAAGGTTTAGGATAGGTTTAGGTTAAGGTTTAGGTTTAGGTTATAAGCTATAGGTTTAGGGAATTGAGAATAGGTTGAGATTTAGGTTTAGGAAATCGGGTTCGGGTTTAGGATCGGGTATAGGTTTGGGTTTTCAAGTTTACGTTTAGGTTTAGGTTAAGGTTAGGGATTTGAGATTAGGATTAGGTGTAGGTTTAGGTTTAGGGATTTGAGAATACATTTAGGTTTTAGGTTTAGGTTTAGGTTTTAGGTTATAGGTTAAGGTTTAGGTTAAGGTTAGGTTATAGGTTATAAGTTTAGGTTATAGGTTATAGGTTAAGGTTTTAGGTCATAGGTTTTGGTTTAGGTTAAGGTTATAGGTTTAGGTTTAGGTTATGGTTTAAGTTTAGGTTATAAGTTATAGGTTTAGGCAATTGAGAATAGGTTAAGGTTTAGGTTTAGGAAATCGGGTTCGGGTTCGGGTTCGGGATTGGGTGTAGGTTTGGGTTTTCAAGTTTAGGTTTAGGTTTAGGTTTAGGTTTAGGTTTAGGTTAGGGAGTTGAGATTAGGATTAGGTGTAGGTTTAGGTTTAGGGATTTGAGAATACATTTAGGTTTTAGGTTTAGGCTTAGGTTATAAATTATAGGTTAAGGTTTAGGTTTTAGGTTTAGGTTAAGGTTATGTTATAGGTTATAAGTTTAGGTTATAGGTTATAGGTTAAGGTTTTAGGTCATAGGTTTTTCTAACACCCTGAATTTTTGTCCACCTAGAGTTAGACGTCCTTAGGTAATGTGTCAACCATAACACCTTGGTAACTTCTCTTAGCGCAATTCCAAAGCCAAAGAAATCATTAAGAACCAAATTCTTTAGAAATTTAACGTGTATTAACTAGCGCTACACTAGATTTCCTGCCAAATTAGCACCAACCACTTTAAATAAGATCTGTAAGACCCAAAACCTATAGAATCATTGACGCTATCTTACCCCGAAATCTAGGATCAATCTCTAAGCCCAGTTGCCCTCGAGATCATTTAGAAACTTTGCATCGAACCTGGACCGCACGTCGAAAGTTTGATAGCGATGAACCTAGACCATTATGATCGCCTAGTTGGACTTGACTATCACTTTAAAAATCAAGCCCAAACGATGTCCTAAGACCATTTCCTTAAGTTCGGAGTGAAGAGAGTGAGAAAATGAATATTTTTAGAAAATTAAATATATTTTTAAGAAATCTGGAACGGTTCACTTACGTGTTATTTTTAAGCATTCTGACCGTTAGATTTCAACCCAAATTCACCCTCGGATCAGGATAGGTGGCCCTTACATGTCATAGCACTTGTGGCCCTGATCGAGTTTCGGTGACTGCTGAACTGAAACTGGTCCGCCACGGTCGATCTGAAAATCCGACTGGACTAAAAACTTAGCTTGACCTAGATCCAATATTAGAGAGCTTAAGTTCGACCGCATTTAGTAGCAGGACCTCCAGAAATGCTCCGCTGGATCGGAACAGACCCGATTTGGTTATAACCTAAGTATACCTTGGCCTTAAGTCTATTTTCGTCAAGTTTAGGCTTATAAATAGGGCTTAAAACCCTCATTCCAAATCCCATACAAATTTTTAAACCCTAGCCAAATCAAGAGAGAGAAAAGAGAGAGAAAGAAAGAGAGAGAGTAGGAGATTCAACTAGGAATTCTACCCTGCCACTTCATATGCTTTAACACCACTACCGTATAGCTATTACGACATTTCTGATTCCATTTTTGGGTAAGTGAAGCTAACCCTAACCTATTTTGAAGCCTAGAATAGTTCCAATGATGTTATAGCTAACCTGTTTCATGCCTTAGGTAGCGTATCTGCCGTTGATGAAGACTTATCGTCTGAATCATATCTTCTACGTGTTTTCTGGTTTAAGGTGCGGACTATATACGTTTAGGTTATAGTTTTCAAGACTTTCAATGTTAAGTAATGATTTATTCTTGCCTAAGATATTATTTCACATGTATAAAGTATTGTCCGTTTTATTTTTTAGTTATACGTTAATTATGTTAAATATACTGTATTCTTCGTATTTGTAGAAAATACCGTATACGTATAAAATTCGAATTTGTGCTTACCATGATTAACTGCCGTCTATGTATGCTAGATGTTTGTGTAATAACTCCTGGGCTAAAAGTTTAGCCCAAATACATGATATACCAATATATGATATATATTTAGTATGTATAGCCTAAGTGTTTGATAAAATGCTTGAATGAGAAAATGCATGTTGTAATGTATTTAACGAGGATGTTGAGATGCGATCCTCAACCCCCTCATGTATACTTACAGTTTCCTCTATGTAACTTATCTCACTACTATGTGATTCATGGGCGAATTACCTATATATGATAACATGTCTAATATGTGTTTGTTGACATATTTGTATGCGTAAGGAATTTGATGCAATGATTGTCGTGATTATTTATCATTATTACATAATTGTTATGTATGCAACAACTCATTGGCAAAGGGATTTGCTCTAATATGTGATATGGTCGACATACGTAATGTATGTTGATTAGTGTAATCTAAGTGTTTGTATAAATGCCTAAGTGAGTTTCACAATACTTGAGTATATGATTCCTTCATGCATTGTGTAACTTAAATTATTTGTATTAACTGTGTATATGATTTCCTCCATGTACTGTATTTACATTTAAGTTATACTTCATGAATGTCCACATGATTGTAGGATATGCCTCATATGCCTGTTATAAAATTTGTATGTGATTGGGGCTGTGCTACAGTCCAGGTAATCGGTAATCGTTCTGTAAATAGTGGTTGAGGTTGTTTCGCCACACAGGATGTGTTCAACGAATCTGAGTCGTACTTGAGATGTTCGGCAGTGGTTAGGCCACACAGAGTGCTTATGCATTACATGTTGTTCAACTCAATGTGCACTTAGCCTAGTTGAGCTTATCAACTAACCCGATTGACCGATGCTTGTTCACCATGTTTGGTTGCTACTGTTTGAATCTAAGGCACTAAGCCTACCAGTGAAACTCCCGTTAACCATGGTACCAAGATCCCCTAAGACTCATGAGCCGGGCATGGTGGTATGGGACACCGTGGTTGAGCTGTTGGCCTATGCTGGGGCCACAAACCTTCCTATAGTGACCAGTGAGCACCCTACTCTGAGTAAATTATGGTGGTATGGGACACTATATTCTTGCTATTGGTGACGAGCCCTTTATAGTGACCTTGAGTTTATCCTGACACTGCATAGGGGCGACGAGTCCTGTTGTAGTCTTAATGATATAAATAGGCCTGTATTGATAAGGTGATGGGGGAGTGGTGTAACGATTGGGCGTAACAGCCCTTGCAGCGACTTCAAACCATAATATCGTATGAGATTCCCTAGGACTGACGACCCTAGAATGGATCAATGTTGGGAAATGATACAAGGGAGGTGTCTTAGCTTCCCAATCCTACTGTATGGAAAGGACTAATAAGAACTTGGTAATCATACTCATGACATCGCATTGCATGTGCCATTGGCGTTGGTGTGAGAGCACAGTGATAGTGATTCACGCCGCGATCGTTAGATGATGTCGCATGAGGGACTTTGTGGTGAGGGCATGCATCATTCTTCATATCATCCTTGCATTAACAAGAGTATCTAGGACCTGTTTAATTGTACTGCCTTATCATTACTGCTTGATGAAATTGATAACATGTTAACCTTTGCTGTATAGTTTACACTGAGTTGATCACTCACTTCCATGTTACGGGACGGTGTTGGCCACACCAACTAGTCCCTATTTTAGTTTCAGATAATGGCGATGCTTGTGAAGCGGAGCCGGACTTGATGATGATGAGGAGGATTTGTAACGCCCGTGAAAAATCCATACATGGGCTCGAGTACCAACTCGACCCGAAATTGTGAAAAATTCATTCCTTTAAGAAATATGACTAGGTTAGCTAGTGCAACGTTAGAATAGCTAGGAAATGGTCCCTGATCACTTTAAATACGTTCTACAAGGCCCGAAGCGAGTGGAACCAAGGGTGCTATAATGCTCTAAAGCCTCGGATCAAACTCTAAACCGGTTTGTTCTCTGGACCACTTTGAATCTTTGTATTGGATCTAGACCGCACGTCGAAAGTCCGATACCTCCTATCTTAGACCGTTAGAACCGTCTAGCTGGACTTGACACTCCTTCCAAAAATCAAGTCAAACCGATAATCACAGGCTATTTCATTGAGCCCGGACCGAAGAGAGTGAGAATAGGGTTAGAATTGGAATTTGAAATTCAAATCTGGCACACAATTTGACGCATCAGTATTGAGCGTTCTGACCGTCAGAATACAGCCAAATTACACCCTTGGATCAGGAAAAATATCTATTATATATCACGAGACTTATAGGCCTGATCTTGGTGCGATGACCGTTAAACTGAAACTGGTCCGCCACGTGCGATCTGGGAACCCTACCGGTCTGAAAACTGGATGTGTGCTAGATCCAGCGTGCATGAGCTTAAGTCCGATCGCATTTGGCCAGGGGACCTTCAAAAATGCCCTTTTGGACCGAAACGGCCCCGATTTGGTTAGGCACCAAGTAAACATTGTTCCCAAGCCTATTTTGGGCATGTTGTAGGCTATAAAAGGGGTTGAAACCCTCACTCCTCTCTCCCATCCGAATTTGAGAGAAGCCCTAGCTTGGGAGAGAGAAAAAGGTGGGAGATTGTGAGAGTGTGGGAGAGTTCTTCCTGCCACTTGTACTACGCGTTGCACGTGCTTAAGCAACACACCTCTACCGCTTTCCGGGCGATTCCACCGCGATCCTAGGTAAGTAAAAACCCTAAATAGTTGTTGATTTGAGTTTCCCTTGTTTCCATAGCGATGTAGCTTATGGATCTTGTGTATTAGGCTCCTTACTCGCCGTAGACGAAGCGTATACGCTCCGTTTCAATTCCCGAGTCTACAAGACATAAGGTGAGGATTTTAGACGCTTTGATTGACGGTTCCCAACACTTTCAATGTCGTTTAATAGTAGATTCTTGACGGCATCGCCGTTTGACATGTACAAAATGCTCTCCGTTTCCCGTTTCGTAAGCTAACGAAGAATATGAGATTTAGGGCATTTTAGTCATTTGTAGGAAGTACTGTTTACATTCATATTTTGCTGATGTGATTGACATGGTTTGTTGTCGTATTAGGAAGTTAGGAATGCGTGCATAATTAGTTTGGTGAAGAGATTCGCCTAGTTGCGCACTTTGGGTCGACATACTATATGTAGACTTAAGTGTGTAGTGTATGTGTTTGTATAAATGCTTGTATTAGTATGTATTGAATTAAATGATGTTATTTGTTAGTTTGTGATTGATTTTTCAATTATTATGCTGACCTAAATGATTTTCTACATGTTGACTGAATGCATGATTTCATTACATGTATGGAATTTATGTGCTTGAGGATTTGCTTAAGTTGAATGATATAACATGTGTTAACATGCTCACATGATTGTATTTCAATTCCAATGCTCTTACATAACTTGTTGATGTGATTCCATAAGTGTTTGGGACTAGACTTAGTCCAGGCAGTCGGTAACCGAGCGAATTCGTGGCTGACTGGTCATAGCCACGAACGACGCGTCGATGAACGTGATTCGTGTTGAGAGTTGGCGGCAGTGGTTAGGCCACGCGAAGTGTTTTACGCACTTCATGTCGTTCAACTTGAGATGCGATCGCGCTAGTCGAGCCCGTCAAGTAACCCGACTGGCCGATGTTTGTTCACCTTGTATGTATCATAACTGCTTGAACCTAGGGTACTGAACTTACCATTGTAAACCCTATTAACCGTGGTACCTTGATCCACGAAGACTCATGAGCCGGGCATGGTGGTATGGGACACCGTGGTCGAGGTGTCGGCCTACGCTGGGGCCACAAACCTCCCCGTAGTGACCAGTGAGCACCTTGACTCGTGAGCAGATTATGGTGGTATGGGACACTATATTCTAGCTGTCGGCCTACACTGATCAGGCGACGAGCCCTTTGTAGTGACCGCGAGCGTATTCTGAGTCCACGGGAGGCGATGACCCTTCCGTTGCAGTAGAGTACGGTAGGCCTGTATTGATAAGGTGATGGGGGAGCAGTGCAACGAGTGCGAGCAACAGCCCTGGCAGCCCTTGCAGCGACCTACGAAATATACATCGTATGAGATTACTAGGAGTGACGACCCTAGACAGGATCCGTGTTGGGATTGATACAAGGGAAGTACCTTAGTTTCCCAATCCTGCTGTTTGAATGGACTAATAACAACTTGGTAATCATATCACCATAGCATTGCATGTGCCTGGAAGATGTGGAGCACTCTAGGGAGTGTGGCATGCCGCGGTCGTAAGATGTTGCCGCATGAGGGTGATCGTCGGTGAGGGCATACATCACGTCATATCATCTTGCATTAACAACAGTATTAGGATTGTCTGATTTACTGCTTTACTATTATCGCGTGATTGAATTGTGAACATGCTAATCTTTACTCTATGATTCCACTGAGTTGATCACTCATTCCCACGTTACGGGATGGTGTTTGCAACACCCACCAGACCCTATTGTAGTTGCAGGTGAGGACGAGATCTAGGAGGTGGAGCTAGATGATGACGAGGACCAGGATGAGTTCTCGTATATGCAGTATCATGACGGCTTCCCGTAGGCGACCTGGATCGAGGGGACATCAGTGGGAATTTTCTTTTTGAACATTATTCTTTTGTTATGTATATGTACATGAGACTCAGTGATGTAGTCATACTTTGGAGACAGATGAGATTACTTTGCTTTTCCATACAGTGATATATACATTGTTTAGTCTTCCGCTTGCTTTTATCACTGGATCTGAAGTATGAATTGCAGTTTTGGTATACTTTCACTCATGTGGATGCTTTAAATAAGACAACATCAAATCATAACCATTTTTGTTGCATAAGTGACGGTCTGAAACTCGGGAGTTGAGTTTATACACGACCCCCGATTTTCAGGGTGTTACAAGTTGGTATCAGAGCATGAATGAGAGTATACTGGGCCTGGGTTATGGTCTTGCGACGTACGCTGTCGCTTCCTTTGACTTAGGTGGGTGCGAGAAGGGTCTAGAAACACTTATAGGATCACAGATTCGCCGATAGGCGAAGTCTATAAGGATCGATCGCAAGATCGAGTCTGTAACGTATCTCGGGTCGCGTAAAGCGACCCGAATCACTTCTAAGCTTTAGGAAGTCGGGTGGAGACTTCCTATGAGCAGTTTTAAACCGTAAAAGTGAATCCTTGGGCCGTGGGATGACCACGACTCCAGTAATCAATCGCCAGGGCTTAAAAACCCCGTTTTGCCAAAAATTCTTAAAATTCCTCCTCTAAACACTTCAACCTTCAGTTTCTTCTTATCCATTTCATGTTAGGCATCAAACCTAATGTGAAAATAACACAAATTAGTACATTCACCAGATTTTACAGTGAATAGTAAAATTTCATGAAAAATGGCCATAAGGCCATTCTAACTTCACTTTATTTAGCAACTAAGGAGCTAGAAAGATGTAATGGCTCCTTCTACCCCAAATTCATATGCTGCATTATATGGTTTGGTATTCAGGATTGCGATGTGGACCCAGAACGCTTCGAACACATGTTTGGGCTTATACAGACCAAAATACTATGAACCAGGGGGTGGGACCTAACTTTTTGGGACCCTGGGACCATGGGGGACCAGACCCATGGGGTCCCACCGGTCAACTTGAGAGTTGATCGGCGATGCCATCGCCGGCCGGGCGATGCATCGCCGGCCGGCGAGCTCAGTTGGTGCCGTCCTTCGGGCGCACTCCCTTAAACAGGCTCCACATCACCCCTAGGTACCTCCCACCTCACGAAAACCCCCAAAACCCACCTCTCCTTCACAAACAGCCCCCTTACATAGCCCTAGATTCGATTTTCAGCAACAAATTCCAAACCCCGGCGTCCCAAACCACCTCTACAACCTTCCTTGGCTAAAACTGACCACCACCCATCATTTATTGGGTGTTGGCAGCCTCTTTCCTTGAAGACATCACCATTTGGAGCTCCAAAATCCCTCAAATATAGCTGAAATCGTGAGCTGCTCCATCCCATCTTTTTGTTCATATTTTTCCCTGAAAGTACAGCCTTAGGAAGCTTGAAGCATCCCTCTACGATGCCTAGATTTCCTTTTTTCAGATTGGACAGCCATTTCTCCACATTTTCGGCGTTTTCCATGGCTTTTGTGGAAGCCATTTTGGGCCTTTTGTCGCTCTCATCCATCATATCTTTGATGGGTAAGAGGAAAACTGCGACAGACGAGGCTGGGCCGAGCCGCCCTGCTCGATTGAGAAGACCGCGGGGTGGTGCCGCAAGTTCAAGCACCTCCGCAGGTCCAGCTGCAGTCCTGGAGTGCCGTACAAAGCGGGATTTGGATCCCCATGCACACCTTGGACGAACCATTCAATCAGAGATGCCTCATGGTGAATACACTGACCGTAGAGTGTTATTTGAGGCGGACGTAGATGGGCGATTGTTCGGTGAATATCTGTTGTTCGAACGCATTGAAGCTGCGCACTGGGGACCGATCTTCGAAGATCGCGCTCGTGCTAATGTGAGCACCGTTCGTGCCTTCTATGCTAACATCCAGAATCCTACCTTGGAGCCTTTGCAGTTCAAAATCCCTTTTGGTAGAGATCGGATGGCTACGATCGACGTCCGGTTGATTGCGCGACTTCTCAATGTGCCTCTAGGTGATGTGCATCCAAGTGAGAAGAATTTGAGGACTAGACGTGAACGAGATCGCCGCACCAGGTTTCTGTGCGGTAAGTTGGTTCCATGGCAGCCTAATAATAGCCTCAAGGCGACGTACATGTCTGAGGATTTGCGCCTGCTGCACCATATCTGCACGTTCAATGTCTATCCTAGGTCGACGAACCGCATTGAATGTACACGTCTTATGGTCGATTTCTTATTTCTGGTGGCCCAGGGAGAGAACGTATGTATGACCACTTTCATCTTACGGCAGATAGTTCTCATAGCCAGGTCGAGAAGAACATCCGAATCCCTTCCCTTTGGCCAACTCATTTGCAAGATGCGCTTGAGTTTGCCTATAGACTTGGACCCGAATTGCCGGTATCGATTCACACCATCGATGAGTCGACAATGATTAAGATGAGGATTGGGTCGCAATATCGTGAAAATCAACTTGAAAGGGATAGTGGGGATGACTTTGATGAAGAGGAAGATCAAAGCGAAGAAGACCCTAGAGCAGAGGTTCAGGAAGAAGCAGAAGAGGAGGCTCAGGATACTGATGAGAGCCCTCCTCCTTCTGCACAGACTACTATCGACGACCGCATTGCTCGGATGGAGGAGAGTCAGACCGCTTTGCGAAGGGAAGTCCAAGAACTTCGAGCGGAAGTCGCTGATGCCAAGGCCGTTACGAAGAAGAAATTTGGCAAGGTGACTCGCACCTTGAAGGCAATCCTGTGTTACTTACAGGATAAGGGTGCTCCTCCTCCGTCACCAGACTCCGACTAGCGACGCGATCTTTGATGTTGTTATTAGTAGTTAGCCATTTCCTGTTTTATGTGTGTAAGCCTATTAGGGCTAGTGCTTTGCTTATGTTGCTGTTGCTTAACTGTCTTAATTTTCATGTCATTCTAGTCATGATGCTTGTAAGGATATATCCCTTGTATTGTGACAATTTTGATTAATTGAAATGCATGGAATGCCTTTGACTCTTTAGTGAATGATTGTGGTGTAATTGTGCAATTGAGACTGACAAGGTTGCGCCCTATTTTGAATATAGGGAATGCCACCTAAGACTACGAGGAGCGCAGTTCGGCTTTCATTGTCAGAGCAGATGGATCAGACTCCCTCTCAGTCTGGCACTCGTCCGGACCCTGCTGTGGGCCCGATTCCTGAGACGGTTCGGCCGTCTCAGCCTACTGTTAGTCCTACAGATGGACCACCGCCATTTACACCATCAGTTAGAGAGCCACAGCGCGCATCTACTTCCGCACCTCATCCGCCACAGCCTGCTCCACCCCCTGATAGATTCGAGTAGATGATGGCTATGATGCTACAGCAGCAGCAGCTTCTGACCACCATAGTGGGGACTTTAGCCCAGGGTGGGGGTGCGACTACATCTACTCCGCCTGCACCACCTGCGCATCCAGCTGAGGATGCCTATACTTAGGCCCAGGATGAGGGCATAGCACATCCTGCGCAGCCTGCTTTCCCTGCTGGGAATCCTGCCGACATACGAGGCCTTCTGGAGCGATTTCAGCACTTGCGGCCTCCTACTTTCACGGGTTCTCACAGACCCGAGGAGGCTGAGTTCTGGCTCGACCGAGTGTCGAAGATTCTACGCATGTTACACTGTACCGAGGCTGAGCAGGTAGAGCTGGCTACCTTCCAGTTTGAGAGAGAGGCCAGTATGTGGTGGGATAGCATATTGCGGACTGTTGCCGCAGATTTCGTATAGACGTGGGCAGCATTCGAGTTCCGCTTCCATGAGAAGTATTATCCTCAGACCTACAGGCACGAGAGGGAGAATGAGTTTCTCCGTCTTAGGCAGGCAGCGATGACGGTTACCGAGTATGAGCATCGGTTCATAGAGTTGGGCAGGTACGTCCCGACGATTCTAGCTGATGAGCAGATGCGCATACGGCACTTTTTGGAGGGCTTGCGACCGGATATTCGGTCGAAGATGTGTTGTGTCAGTTTCCCTTCCTATGCGGATTTGGTTCACATGTCCATGTGGGTAGAGCAGGACGTGGATCGACTTGCACGATCTCGAGGCCCGACTACTTCTAGGCCGCGACCGGATTTGCCAGACAGGCCCTCCGCGGGCAAGAGGCCTCGCATTGATCCTCCTACCAGGACCACGGCGCCAGTAGGACCGTTTCGGCGCCCTGATTTATCGTGCACATACTGTGGGAGGACGGGCCACTTAGCGCAGAGTTGCTTTTCGAGGATGCAGGACAGTGGGTTCTCGCCGCCGCAGAAGATTGATCGTGTACGTCCACAGGCGATATCAGCACTGCCCATACGGTCAGCTCCTGCGCATCCCTCTTTCAGACCCACAGTATCGTAGATTCGATAGCCTCCACGGCCCTTGACACAGCGGCCGAACCGGCCACAGCAGGCTCGAGTTCATGCACTGACCGCTGAGGCAGCTACGACGACGACTTTCCAGCATTCAGCCTTCGAGGTCACGGGCCATATCGGAGGTACTCCCGTTCTTGTCACGGTGGACACTGGTTCCACGATTTCTTTGATATCGCATGCCGTAGTCAGATGTCTTGGGTTGCAGACTATCACTATGGATAGCGTGCGAGTCCTTGCAGCTCATGGAGATTATGCGGATGTCACCCAGATGTGTGAGGGTTGTTTAGTTGATCTGGGAGGCAGGACGATGACTCTTGATCTGGTCATCGATCCCTCGCTCGTTTATCTCGACGTCATTCTTGGCATGGACTGGTTGACTGCAGCGAGAGCCGAGATTGACTGCGAGGCTCGTGTGGTGACGGTGTACGAGCCTGAGGGCACGCCTTTCACGTTTTCAGTGCGGGTAAATCTTCCTTTCCGCATACTTAGCTACGCCACTCTATTGCGCGACGCTGGTGCCCAGGTACTTGAGCAGACGCCAGTTGTTTCTGAGTTCAGGGATCTATTCAGGAAGATCCCTGGTTTGCCGCCCCGACGTGAGATCGATTTCACTATCGATCTGGTTCCTGGTTCTACACCCGTCTCACTGCTGACGTATCGCATGGCACCATGTGAGATGGAGGAGTTGAGGACGCAGATTGATAGCCTGCTAGAGCTTGGCTTTATACGGCCTAGCGTGTCTCCTTGGGGAGCACCGGTCTTGTTCGTGAAGAAGAAGGATGGTTCGCTGCGATTATGTATTGATTATCGCAGGCTGAACCAGCTCACGGTGAAGAACAAGTACCCTTTGCCCAGGATCGATGACTTGTTTGATCAGTTGAGAGGAGCGCAGTACTTCTCGAAGATTGATCTTCAGTCAGGATATCATCAGCTGCGCGTCAGGGATGAGGACGTGCAGAAGACAGCATTCAGGACCAGTTTTGGCCACTATGAGTTCCTCGTGATGTCGTTCGGTCTCATGAACGCACCGGTCGTGTTCATGGATCTGATGAACCGGGTATTTCGGCCTTTCCTCTATCGATTCGTCGTTGTCTTCATCGACGACATTTTGGTGTACTCTAGGAGTCGAGAGGAGCATGAGGAGCACTTGCGTTTGGTCCTTGATATGCTCAGACGACATCATTTGTTCGCACAGTATAAGAAGTGCGATTTCTGGAAGCAGGAGGTGAAGTTTCTGGGACACGTGGTGTCCAAGGACGGCATGGCAGTTGACCTGTCTAAGGTAGCTGCGGTGCAGGACTGGGAGCAGCCTGGTTCTGTCACTGAGGTGAGGAGTTTCTTGGGTCTCGCTGGCTATTATCGGCGCTTCATTCAGGATTTCTCGAAGATCGCGAGACCCTTATCTCAATTGACACGGAAGGACGTGAAGTTCGCCTGGAATGATAAGGCGGAGTCAGCTTTTCAGGAGCTGAAGGACAGGCTTACGTCCGCCCCTGTGCTAGTATTGCCAGAGCAAGGGGTTAAATACACTATATTCACTAACGCGTCTAGCGTTGGTTTGGGTTGTGTCCTTATGCAGAGGGACAGGGTAATTTCGTATGCCTCGAGACAATTAAGGAAGCACGAGGAGAATTACCCTACACACGACCTAGAGTTGGCAGCCGTTATATTTGCACTGAGACTCTGGAGACATTACCTCTACGGAGAGGAGTTCGAGCTCTTTTGCGACCACAAGAGCCTCAAGTACATATTCACGCAGCGAGACTTGAATATGAGGCAGCGGCGATGGATGGAGACGTTGAAGGACTTCAAGTTTGAAGTCTCTTACCATCCTGGGAAGGCGAACCTTGTGGCTGATGCGTTGAGCCGCAAGAAGGCGATAGAGTTTGCGGCTCCGCTGATGGTTGTCGAGTGGGATATGGTTGAGTTTTTGCGAGACTTTGAGCAGAAACTCACTGTAGAGGAGCCATTCGAGTTCATCGCACATGTACAGGTGCGATCTCAGATCGATGACCGAGTCATCGAGGCGCAGAGGGACGACGCGCATCTTACTGAGCTTCGAGAGCAGGCCAGTGATGATGCTAACGCCGACTGGCGAGTTGGTATGGATGGGGGCTTACGTTACCGTGGCCGCCTATGCGTCCCAGATGTCCCTGACTTGAGACGAGAGATTCTCGAGGCTGCGCATTCTACTAGACTCGCGATGCATCCAGGCAGTACGAAGATGTATCGTGACGTGAAGAGGACGTATTGGTGGGAAGGTATGAAGACCCACATTGCTGAGTTCGTGTCCCGTTGTCTCACTTGTCAGCAGGTGAAGGCAGAGCATCGCCGACCACCTGGACTTTTGCAGCCTATGCCGATTGCAGAGTGGAAGTGGGATTTCATTTCCATGGACTTCATTTCTGGGTTGCCGAAGACGAGGAAGGGGCATGATTCCATTTGGGTGATCGTCGACCGATTGACGAAGTCGGCGCACTTCCTACCGATCAGAGTTACGAACTCTGCAGACGAGCTGGCTAGATTGTATATTAGAGAGATCGTGCGTCTGCATGGAGTTCCATTGGAGATCGTGTCCGACAGAGACACGCGGTTCACTTCGATTTTCTGGACTCGCATTCAGGAGGCTATGGGTGTGAAGTTGAAGTTCAGTACTGCCTTCCACCCACAGACGGACGGACAGATGGAGCGAGTGAACCAGATCCTGGAGGACATGTTGAGGGCTTGCGCGTTGGACTTCAAGGACAGTTGGGATGACTGTCTTGCATATGCGGAGTTTGCGTACAACAATAGCTTCCAGGCGAGTATCGGCATGGCACCTTATGAGGCGCTGTATGGGCGACCTTGTCGCGCACCGCATTGCTGGTTAGAGGTCGGTGAGTGTAGCTTGATTGGCCCAGAGTTGGTGCAGGCGACGTCAGAGAAGATCGATATTATTCGACGTCGGCTCCTTACAGCGCAGAGCAGACAGAAGAGCTACGCCGATACGAGGCGGAGGCCACTAGAGTTCACAGTTGGGGATCATGTGTTTTTACGAGTTTCCCCTATGAAGGGAATCCTTCGGTTCGGGAAGAAGGGGAAGCTGGCACCGCGATTCATTGGTCCATTCCAGATCCTCGATCGTGTGGGAGCGGTGGCTTACCGATTGGCTTTACCCACGCCCCTCGCGAGCGTCCATAACGTATTTCATGTTTCTATGCTGAAGAAGTACGTTGCTGATCCTTCCCATATTATCAGATGGGAGCAGGTGCAGTTAGGAGAGGATGTTACTTATATCCTGCGACCGACACGCATCCTAGATAGGAAGGAGCAGGTACTGCGTAGCAAGGTGATTCCCCTTGTGAAGGTACTATGGACGCATCACTCTGAGGAGGAGGCTACTTGGGAGACAGAAGCCGAGATCAGAAAGAACTACCCACAGCTTCTCGAGGAGTACGAAAAGGTACAAAATTTCGAGGACGAAATTATTTGTTAAGGGGGGTAGATTGTAACGCCCGTGAAAAATCCATACTTGGGCTCGAGTACCAACTCGACCCGAAATTGCGAAAAATTCATTCCTTTAAGAAATATGACTAGGTTAGCTAGTGCAACGTTAGAATAGCTGGGAAATGGTCCCTGATCACTTTAAATACGTTCTACAAGGCCCGAAGCGAGTGGAACTAAGGGTGCTATAATGCTCTAAAGCCTCGGATCAAACTCTAAACCGGTTTGTTCTCTGGACCACTTTGAATCTTTGTATTGGATCTAGACCGCACGTCGAAAGTCCGATACCTCCTATCTTAGACCGTTAGAACCGTCTAGCTGGACTTGACACTCCTTCCAAAAATCAAGTCAAACCGATAATCACAGGCTATTTCATTGAGCCCGGACCGAAGAGAGTGAGAATAGGGTTAGAATTGGAATTTGAAATTCAAATCTGGCACACAATTTGACGCATCAGTATTGAGCGTTCTGACCGTCAGAATACAGCCAAATTACACCCTTGGATCAGGAAAAATATCTATTATATATCACGAGACTTATAGGCCTGATCTTGGTGCGATGACCGTTAAACTGAAACTGGTCCGCCACATGCGATCTGGGAACCCTACCGGTCTGAAAACTGGATGTGTGCTAGATCCAGTATGCATGAGCTTAAGTCCGATCGCATTTGGCCAGGGGACCTTCAGAAATGCCCTTTTGGACCGAAACGGCCCCGATTTGGTTAGGCACCAAGTAAACATTGTTCCCAAGCCTATTTTGGGCATGTTGTAGGCTATAAAAGGGGTTGAAACCCTCACTCCTCTCTCCCATCCGAATTTGAGAGAAGCCCTAGCTTGGGAGAGAGAAAAAGGTGGGAGATTGTGAGAGTGTGGGAGAGTTCTTCCTGCCACTTGTACTACGCGTTGCACGTGCTTAAGCAACACACCTCTACCGCTTTCCTGGCGATTCCACCGCGATCCTAGGTAAGTAAAAACCCTAAATAGTTGTTGATTTGAGTTTCCCTTGTTTCCATAGCGATGTAGCTTACGGATCTTGTGTATTAGGCTCCTTACTCGCCGTAGACGAAGCGTATACGCTCCGTTTCAATTCCCAAGTCTACAAGACATAAGGTGAGGATTTTAGACGCTTTGATTGACGGTTCCCAACGCTTTCAATGTCGTTTAATAGTAGATTCTTGACGGCATCGCCGTTTGACATGTACAAAATGCTCTCCGTTTCCCGTTTCGTAAGCTAACGAAGAATATGAGATTTAGGGCATTTTAGTCATTTGTAGGAAGTACTGTTTACATTCATATTTTGCTGATGTGATTGACATGGTTTGTTGTCACATTAGGAAGTTAGGAATGCGTGCATAATTAGTTTGGCGAAGAGATTCGCCTAGTTGCGCACTTTGGGTCGACATACTATATGTAGACTTAAGTGTGTAGTGTATGTGTTTGTATAAATCCTTGTATTAGTATGTATTGAATTAAATGATGTTATTTGTTAGTTTGTGATTGATTTTTCAATTATTATGCTGACCTAAATGATTTTCTACATGTTGACTGAATGCATGATTTCATTACATGTATGGAATTTATGTGCTTGAGGATTTGCTTAAGTTGAATGATATAACATGTGTTAACATGCTCACATGATTGTATTTCAATTCCAATGCTCTTACATAACTTGTTGATGTGATTCTATAAGTGTTTGGGACTAGACTTAGTCCAGGCAGTCGGTAACCGAGCGAATTCGTGGCTGACTGGTCATAGCCACGAACGACGCGTCGATGAACGTGATTCGTGTTGAGAGTTGGCGGCAGTGGTTAGGCCACGCGAAGTGTTTTACGCACTTCATGTCGTTCAGCTTGAGATGCGATCGCGCTAGTCGAGCCCGTCAAGTAACCCGACTGGCCGATGTTTGTTCACCTTATATGTATCATAACTGCTTGAACCTAGGGTACTGAACTTACCATTGTAAACCCTATTAACCGTGGTACCTTGATCCACGAAGACTCATGAGCCGGGCATGGTGGTATGGGACACCGTGGTCGAGCTGTCGGCCTACGCTGGGGCCACAAACCTTCCCGTAGTGACCAGTAGCACCTTGACTCGTGAGCAGATTATGGTGGTATGAGACACTATATTCTAGCTGTCGGCCCACACTGATCAGGCGACGAGCCCTTTGTAGTGATTGCGAGCGTATTCTGAGTCCACGGGAGGCGACGACCCTTCCGTTGCAGTAGAGTACGGTAGGCCTGTATTGATAAGGTGATGGGGGAGCGGTGCAACGAGTGCGAGCAACAGCCCTGGCAGCCCTTGCAGCGACCTACGAAATATACATCGTATGAGATTACTAGGAGTGACGACCCTAGACAGGATCCGTGTTGGGATTGATACAAGGGAAGTACCTTAGTTTCCCAATCCTGCTGTTTGAATGGACTAATAACAACTTGGTAATCATATCACCATAGCATTGCATGTGCCTGGAAGATGTGGAGCACTCTAGGGAGTGTGGCATGCCGCGGTCGTAAGATGTTGCCACATGAGGGTGATCGTCGGTGAGGGCATACATCACGTCATATCATCTTGCATTAACAACAGTATTAGGATTGTCTGATTTACTGCTTTACTATTATCGCGTGATTGAATTGTGAACATGCTAATCTTTGCTCTATGATTCCACTGAGTTGATCACTCATTCCCACGTTACGGGATGGTGTTTGCAACACCCACCAGACCCTGTTGTAGTTGCAGGTGAGGACGAGATCCAGGAGGTGGAGCTAGATGATGACGAGGACCAGGATGAGTTCTCGTATATGCAGTATCATGACGGCTTTCCGTAGGCGACCTGGATCGAGGGGACATCAGTGGGACTTTTCTTTTTGAACATTATTCTTTTTTTATGTATATGTGCATGAGACTCAGTGATGTAGTCATACTTTGGAGACAGATGAGATTACTTTGCTTTTCCATACAGTGATATATACATTGTTTAGTCTTCCGCTTGCTTTTATCACTGGATCTGAAGTATGAATTGCAGTTTTGGTATACTTTTACTCATGTGGATGCTTTAAATCAGACAACATCAAATCATAACCATTTTTGTTGCATAAGTGACGGTCTGAAACTCGGGAGTTGAGTTTATACACGACCCCCGATTTTCAGGGTGTTACAGGATTCCTCCTATAT
Organism: Magnolia kwangsiensis; assembly: GCA_037074715.1. Classification (NCBI taxonomy): domain Eukaryota; kingdom Viridiplantae; phylum Streptophyta; class Magnoliopsida; order Magnoliales; family Magnoliaceae; genus Magnolia; species Magnolia kwangsiensis. Next base: position 61,512,524 of record CM073579.1, read on the forward strand.
GCAGGTTCTGATGGACGGGGTTACAAGGTTACTGATTAGATGCCAATACACTTGGTATTTTGCCTTTATTTAAACACCCATGTATATTATTTTCTTTCCATTTTTGGAGTATACATGTGTTTAGTTAACCTGGTAACATGTTCACACTCTGGAGACTTAAAATCAATTATATATTTTATATATTTATCACAATCTTCCGCTTGAGAAACTTAACTGTCTCTGGAGTATGATATGCTGTTTGGGCTTAATCTACCTCATGTTTTTGTGCCCTAATATAGATAGCATTCATCCATCATCAAAATGCTGCATAAGTGATGTTCTGGAACTCAGGAGCTGAGTTATGCTCGACCCCCGATTTTTTGGGATGTTACAGTTTTGGTTTAGGTTAAGGTTATAGGTTTAGGCTTAGGTTATGGTTTAAGTTTAGGTTATAAGGTATAGGTTTAGGGAATTGAGAATAGGTTAAGGTTTAGGTTTAGGAAATCGGGTTCGGGTTCGGGTTTGTGATTGGGTTTAGGTTTGGATTTTCAAGTTTAGGTTTAGGTTTAGGTTTAGGTTAGGGAGTTGAGATTAGGATTAGGTGTAGGTTTAGGTTTAGGGATTTGAGAATACATTTAGGTTTTAGGTTTAGGTTTAGGTTTTAGGTTTTAGGTTATAGGTTAAGGTTTAGGTTTTAGGTTTAGGTTAAGGTTAGGTTATAGGTTATAAGTTTTGGTTATAGGTTATTGGGTAAGATTTTAGGTCATAGGTTTTGGTTTAGGTTAAGGTTATAGGTTTAGGTTTAGATTAAGGTTTAGGTTTAGGTTTATGTTAAGGTTATAAGCTATAGGTTTATGAAATTGAGAATACGTTAGGGTTCAGGTTTAGGAAATCAGGTTCAGATTCGAGATTGGGTTTAGGTTTGGGTTATCAAGTTTAGGTTTAGATTTAACTTAGGGAGTCGAGATTAGAATTAGGTGTTAGTTTAGGTTTAGGGATTTGGGAATACATTTAGGTTTTAGGTTTAGGTTAAGGTTTTAGGTTATATGTTAAGGTTTAGGTTTTAGGTTTAGGTTAAGGTTAGGTTATCGGTTATAAGTTTAGGTTATAGGTTATAGGTTAAGGTTTTAGGTCATAGGTTTTGTTTTAGGTTAAGGTTATAGGTTTAGGTTTAGGTTAAGGTTTAGGTTTAGATTAAGTATTAAGTTTAGTTTATAAGTTATATGTTTAGGGAATTGAGGATCGGTTAACGTTTAGGTATAGGAAATTGGGTTCGGGTTCAGGATAGGGTTTAGGTTTGGGTTTTCAAGTTTAGGTTTAGGTTTAGGTTAGGGAGTTGAGATTAGGATTAGTTGTTGGTTTAAGTTTAGGGATTTGAGAATACATTTAGGTTTTAGGTTTAGGTTAAGGTTTTAGGTTATATGTTAAGGTTTAGGTTTTAGTTTTAGGTTAAGGTTAGGTTATAGGTTATAAGTTTAGGTTATAGGTTATAGGTTAAGGTTTTGGGTCATAGGTTTTGGTTTAGGTTAAGGTTATAGGTTTAGGTTTAGGTTAAGGTTATAGGTTTAGGTTTAGGTTAAGGTTTAAGTTTAGATTAAGTATGAAGTTTAGGTTATAAGTTATAGGTTTAGGGAATTGAGAATAGGTTAAGGTTTAGGTTTAGGAAATCGGGTTCGGATTCGCGATTGGGTTTAGGTTTGGGTTTTCAAGTTTAGGTTTAGGTTTAGGTTAGGGAGTTGAGATTAGGATTAGGTGTTGGTTTAGGTTTAGGGATTTGATAATACATTTAGGTTTTAGGTTTAGGTTAAGGTTATAGGTTATAGGTTAAGATTTAGGTTTTAGGTTTAGGCTAAGGTTAGGTTATATGTTATAGGTTATAGGTTAAGGTTTTAGGTCATAGGTTTTGGTTTTGGATAAGGTTATAGGTTTAGGTTTAGGTTTAGATTAAGGATTAAGTTTAGGTTATAAGCTATAGGTTTAGGGAATTGAAAATAGGTTAAGGTTAAGGTTTAGGAAATCAGGTTCGGGTTCGGGATCTGGTTTAGGTTTGGGTTTTCGAGTTTAGGTTTAGGTTTAGGTTTAGGTTAGGGAGTTGAGATTAGGATTAGGTGTAGGTTTAGGTTTAGGGATTTGAGAATGCCTTTAAGTTTTAGGTTTAGGTTATAGGTTAAGGTTTAGGTTTTAGGTTTAGGTTATAGGTTATAAGTTTAGGTTATAGGTTATATGTTAAGGTTTTAGGTCATAGGTTTTGCTTTAGGTTAAGGTTATCGGTTTTGGGATTTGAGAATAGGTTTAGGTTAAGGTTAAATTTTTGGTTAAGGTTATAAGTATAGGTTTAGTTTATAAGTTAAGTTTTAGGTTTAGGTTATATGTATAGGTTTTGGGATTTGAGAATAGGTTTAGGTTAAGGTTATAAGTTTAGGTTATGGTTATAAGTATAGGTTTAAGTTATAAGTATAGGTTTAGATTTAGATTTAGGTTTTATGTTTAAGTTAAGGTTATAGGTTTAGGTTTAGGTTATAAGCTATAGGTTTAGGGAATTGAGAATACATTAAGGTTTAGGTTTAGAAAATCGGGTTCAGGTTCGGGATCGTGTTTTGGTTTAGGTTTTCAAGCTTAGGTTTAGCTTTAGGTTAGGGAGTAGAGATTAGGATAAGGTGTAGGTGAAGGTTTAGGGATTTGAGAATACAATTAGGTTTTAGGTTTAAGTTTAGGTTGTAGGTTTTAGGTTATAGTTTTAGGTTTAGGTTTAGGTTAAGGTTAGGTTATAGGTTATAGGTTAAGGTTTTAGGTTATAGGTTTTGGTTTAGGTTAAGGTAATAGGTTTAGGTTAAGGTTTAAGTTAGGTTTAGGTTAAGGTTTAGGTTTAGGTTATAAGCTATAAGTTTAGGGAATTGAGAATAGGTTAAGGTTTAGGTTTAGGAAATCGGGTTTGGGTTCAGGGTCGGGTATAGGTTTGGGTTTTCAAGTTTAGGTTTTGGTTTAGGTTAGGGAGTTAAGATTAGGATTAGGTGTTGGTTTAGGTTTAGGGATTTGAGAATACATTTAGGTTTTAGGTTTAGTGTAACATCTCGAAAATCGGGGGTCAAGTAAAAAACTCCACTCCCGAGTTCCAGAACATCACTTATGCAACATAAATGTGTATGATTGAATGTTGTCTATGTTAATGTATTAAACATGAGTGGGATTACGCCAGCATAGCATATCATACTCCAAAGACAGTTAAATTAACAAGCGAAAGACTGTGATACATACATATAATATATAATTGATGGAAAGTCTCCAGAGTGTGAACATGTTACCAGGATAAACATATACATGTATACCTCAAAATAGAAAGAAAGAATATACATGAGTGCTCTGAAAATATAAAATGACAAGTGTTATGGCATCTAATTAACCTCCCTGTAATTCCGTCGATCAGAACACGCATAAAGGAGGGATCCTCCTCATCATCATCAAGTCCGGCTCTACCTCGCAGGCCGTGCCATCATCTGCAATCACAATAGGGACTGGTGGGTGTCCGAAAATACCGTCCTGTAACGTGGGAGTGAGTGATCAACTCAGTGGGATAAGAGAGAAAAATTAGCATGTTCTCAAATCAATCATGCGATAATAGTAAAGCAATAACTCAAACATTCCTAAATACTGTTGTTAATGCAATATTACATGACATGATGGATGCCCTCACCGACGATCTCCCTCATACGGCACCATCTTATGCCCGCAGCATGCTTTCTTCCCACAGTGCTCCACATCTTCCAGGCACATGCAATGTGATGGTGATATGATTAACAAGTTATTATTAGTCTATTTTATACATCAATACTGGGAAACTAAGGTGCCTTCCTTATATCAATCCCAACACAGATCCTATCTAGGGTCGTCACTCCTAGAAATCACATACGAGGTTATATTTTATAGGTCACTGCAAGGGCTTCCAGGGCTGTTGCTCGCACTCGTTGCACCGCTCCCCCATCACCTTATCAATACAGGCCTAATTATCCTTAAGACTGCATCAGGACTCGTCGCCCTAATGCGGTGTCAGGATAAACTCAAGGTCACTACAAAGGGCTCGTCACCTGATCAGTGTAGGCCGACAGCAAGAATATAATGTCCCATACCACCATAATCTGCTCAGAGTAGTGTGCTCACTGGTCACTACGGGGAGGTTTGTGGCCCCAGCATAGGCCGACAGCTCGACCACGGTGTCCCATACCACCATGCTCGGCTCATGAGTCTTTATGGATCAAGGTACCATGGTTAACCGAGTTTTCAATGGTAAGTTCAATACCCTAGGTTCAAGCAATTATGACTCATACATGGTGAACATACAATGGCCAGTCGGGTTACTTGACGGGCTCGACTAGTACGAGCTCATCTCAAGCTGAACGACATGAAGTGCATGAAATACTTCGTGTGGCCTAACCACTGCCGCCAGCCCAAAACACGACTCGCGTTCATCGACGCGTCCTTTGTGGCAAATAGAAACCAACCACGAATTCGATCCATTACCGACTGCCTGGACTAGGTCATAGCCCCAAACATTTGTAAACAACATTAGTAAGCATATGAGAGTAGTAGAAATGAATATAAACAATACAAGCATGTTGACACGTGTTATAACATACAACTTAAGCAAATAATCCCACACATGCATTTCATATAAACAATGAAATCAATACATATAACCAACATGATGGAAATCGTTTACATCAACATATTACTTGAGAATTCCATCTCAAAACTCATACACAACACCATTTACTCAATACATACTAATACAAACATTTATACAAATACTTAGACCACACTTTAGTCTACATAGCGTATGTCGACTCAAAGTGTGCTTAAGGGCGAATCTCTTCGCCAAACCAATCATGCACGCATTCCTAATATTCTAACATGATAAATAGTCATGGCAAATATTTTATCAAAATATGGACGTAAGCAGTATTTCCTACAAATGACTAAAATACCCTAAATCTCATATTTACCGTACAATTAAGAAACGGAAAACGGACAGCATGTTGTACATGTCAAACGGCGTTGCCGTCGATAATCTACTATTAAACGACATTGAAAGCTTTGAAATCAGTCAATCAAAGCATCTAAAATCCTCACCTTTTGTCGTAGGAGTGTATCGTTTCGAACGGAGCGTATACGCTTCATCTACGGTGAACAGGCGACCTATTTCACAAGTTATATCAACTACTTTGCTATTTGAATTGACGAAACGCTAAATCAGCAAGTGGAAAGGGTTTCCCTTACCTAGAAAAGCGTCAGAATCACCAATAAAGTGATTGGTATACGTCGCTTAAGCACGTGCAATAGCAGCAATAAGTGGCAGGAAGATCTCTCCCACACTCTTTCACAAACTCTCACTTTTTCTCTCTCTCTAACTAGGGTTTCTAGCAAATTCGGATGGGTGAGAGAAGTGAGGGTTTCAAACCCTTTTATAGCCTAAAACCTTCCCAAATTAGGCTTGGGAACAAGGTTCACTTGAGGTATAACCAAATCGGCGCTGTTCTGGTCCAAAAGAGCATTTCTGGAGGTCCCCTGGCCAAACGCGGTCGGACTTAAGCTCATGCATACTGGATCTATCACACATCAAGTTTTCAGACCGGTAGAGTTCCCAGATCGCACGTGGCGGTCCAGTTTCAGTTCAGCGGTCATCGCTCCAAGATCAGGTTTACAAGTCTCATGATATGAAAGAGAAATTTTTCCTAATCCAAGGGTGTAATTTGGCTGAATTCTGACGGTTAGAACCCTTAATAATAACGGGCCAAGTCACATGCCAGATTTAAATTAAAATTTTCAAATCTAACCCTTTTCTCACTCACTTCACTCCAGGCTCAATGAAATAGCCTCTGAACGTCGGTTGGCCTTGATTTTTGAAAAGATTGTCAAGTCCAGCCAAGTGGTCATAACGGTCTAAGATGGTAGATATCGGACTTTCGACGCGCGGTCTAGATCCAATACAAAGTTTCAAAAGGCTCCTGAGAACAAACCGGTTTAGAGTTTGATCCTGGATTTTAGGGTAACGTAGCATCATTGATTCTACAAGTTTTGGGTCTTGTAGAACGTATTTAAAACAATCAGGGACAATTTCACAGCTACTCCAGTGTAGCGCTAGCTAACTTACGCTTAATTTCTAAAGGAATTAATCTTAAGTGATTTCTTTGGCTATGGAATTGGGTTCTGAGCGGTTACCAAGGTGTTTTGGTTGACCCATTGTCTAAGGACGTCTAATCCCAGGTTGGAAAAAATCTGGGGTGTTACAATCTACCCCCCTTAAAATATAATTTCGTCCTCAAAATTGGTGAAGGGTAAGGAATATCTAGCAAGACTTCAGTATTGACATTCTAAGGAAGGGTCAATCCTATTTAATGACCTAACCATACGTATAACCTAAATCAAATGTTTCGATCCTGGGCCAGTGGGGAAGAGGTTAACCACGCTTCCGCTGCACCACTCTGATCGAACGGTTGCATTGGCTGACCTAACTGGATTGGACTCAATACGTTTTACCCCCCTTAAAACTTAGTTTTACATAAGGTTCAAGAATTTATGCATCGCTCCGTATATCGGAACGAGGTGCAACTTAGGGGCTATCCTTGACATGAATTGGGAAACAACCTCTCATTACATTGGTTTTCCTTTGCTAATGATGCGTTCTATGGCATTGGTATCTATGGTGATAGAGATAAGTCTAATCTCTATTGTGGTTGAGTTCAAGGGCAGGTATGAGTTGGTGACAAGATGTCTAATTCTCTATTGGCTTTAAGTCCTTGCCATTTCCCAAAGACAATGTGATCACGTTTGGTTGTAGGTGGTTGGGCCATCACAGAAGAAAGGTTTTGTAGTGGGTCTGAGCCGGATACATTGACCTTCTGTCTAATCAGGACAGAAAATGTGTTGTATCAATTCTTAATCCGAGTCGATGCCGATCCTCTGCTTGATCAGAGCATTGGATTCATTGGTAACCACTAGGATTAAGAAGTCGATTCAAACCACGAATACATCGCTTACATATACAGTTCCTTTACTCCGCGTTCCCGAATGCAATAAGCCCTTGGGGAAGGCAATTCTAAGGGGCGTGCTAGTTCATTCTAAGTTCAATCTGAGGGGTTTATAAATTTTCCCTGATAGTGAATGGTTCTAAGTTAAAACAACTTTCCTATGGGTTACAACAGAAGTCTATAAGTAATAAGGGGATCTATCGAAGGAATAAGGTTCTACTTCAACCAAATCTAACCTACAATTCCTTAGCATATAAAGGATTTACACTACTCAAGGTACTAGTAGACTAGTTTGTAATCTACAGCCTAAGCTTATACGATAAATGGTTTCATACCATTTCTCATACAGGGAATTGTTCTATCGCTTAGGGTCAAGATTATCTAAATGGAATTGGATTTCCTATATCGTCAGATCCTTCAAATCCAGGAGTACTTAACTCTAGGTCCAAAATGCTAGGGGCCTATATGGCCAGTAGCATTAAGTTGCATTAATTGGAACTGCATTCCTAATATCCTATGTTGGGATTATGCACTCCATTCAACAAAATTTGTCACAATACATGGAATAAAGTTTCACATGAATTATGACAGGAACGCATTCGGCTATATTAAGCCCAAAACATTACGCAAACACATTTCTACCTATGACATCACTAGACCCAACAACAACAAAACACAGAAATCCTTAAAACGGTAATCAAACAAGTGAAAAATGTGGAGAAATGGGATGAGTAAGCAGGTTTCCATGAGTCTGAGGATCAAATAAAAGGGACATGAGAGAGAGGACGATGGAAAGGGAGAAAAAGGCTAAATAGCCTTAACAATAGCCATGTAAAGCGGAGGAAGTGTGGAGAAATGGTTGCCCAAATGGACTGAAACGAATCTAGGCCCTGTAGAGGGATGCATCAAGCTCCCAAAGGCTAGATTTTCAAAGGAAAAAGAGAACTATAAAGGGGAATGGATCTCCACATGATTTCAGCCTTGAATGGAGGTTATGGGAGCTTCAACGGACGAGATTTGAAAGGGAGGGGGTTGCAAATCACGATGGAGGGATGAAATGGGATCGTTTTTAGCAATGGAAGGGATTAGAAGGGATTTGGAGCTGCGGTTTAAGAGAGGGCAGCAAGAAAATAAAAAACAGAGGCTTGGAGGGGCATTTTTGTGAAGGGAGTACATGTTTTAGGGGGTTTCGACGGACGAACCCTATATGGGAAGGGTGCCCTACCCCAAAAACCACGTGCGCCCAATTTTCAGGTCATGTGGGGCCCATTGTACGACGATCCATCGCCGGACATCTCCAGATCCAGCCGGTGGGACCACATGGGTTGGGTCCCCCCTGCCCTAGGGACCCCAAATCATTGTAGATTGGCCTAGGGGGGCCCAAAACTCCATTCGGGGTGTTCCAGGGCCAATCTGTAAACCAGAATACATTTATCCATCATATAGAATATGATTTTGGGGTAGGAGGAGCCAATCCATCCAACTAACCCATTAGTTACAAAATATTTCAAATTTGGAATGGTCAAAAAGCCAATTTTCACGTATTTTACTATTCATTGTAAAGTTTTGCCTAAGTATGATTTTATATCATTTTCACATTAGGATCAATGCCTAACATGAAATGACTAAGAAATAATTGAAGAATGGAGTGGTGAGAGGAAGAATTTTGAAGGAATTAGGTGAAACGGGGTTTTTGAGCCCTAGCGATCGAAAGTAAGGGTTGTGGTTGCCCCACAGTCCAAGGATTCACATTTTTGAGTTTAGAACCTTCCATAGAACGTCTCAACCCACCTACTTACAACCTATGAACTACTTAGGTCGCTTCACACGACCCTAGATGCGTTACGAACTCGATCGAACGATCGATACGAGTAGACTTCGCCTATTGGAGAAACTGCGATCCTACAAGTGTTTCTAAACCTTTCTTGCACCCACCTAAGTCAAAGGAGTGACAGCGTATGTCGCGTGACCATAACCCAGGCCCGGTTTAATCCAAATCATGCTCTGATACCATCTGTAACATCCCAAAAATTGAGGGTCGAGTAAAAACTCCACTCCCGAGTTCCAGAACATCACTTATGAAACATAAATGTGTATGATTGAATGTTGTCTATGTTAATGTATTAAACATGAGTGGGATTACGCCAGAACAGCATATCATACTCCAGAGACAGTTAAATTAGCAAGCGGAAGACTGTGATACATACATATAATATATAATTGATGGGAAGTCTCCAGAGTGTAAACATGTTACCGGGTTAAACATATACATGTATACCTCAAAATAGAAAGAAAGAATATACATGAGTGCTCTGAAAATATAAAATGACAAGTGTCATGGCATCTAATTAACCTCCCTGTAATTCCGTCGATCAGAACATGCATAAAGGAGGGATCCTCATCATCATCAAGTCCGACTTCGTATCGCAGGCCGTGCCATCATTTGCAATCACAATAGGGACCGGTGGGTGTCCGGAAACACCGTCCCGTAACGTGGGAGTGAGTGATCAACTCGGTGGGATAAGAGAGTAAAATTTAGCATGTTCTCAAATCAATCATGCGATAATAGTAAAGCAATAACTCAAACATTCCTAAATACTGTTGTTAATGCAATATGACATGACATGATGGATGCCCTCACCGACGATCTCCCTCATACGGCACCATCTTATGCCCGCGGCATGCTTTCTTCCCACAGTGCTCCACATCTTCCAGGCACATGCAATGTGATGGTGATATGATTAACAAGTTATTATTAGTCCTTTTCATGCAGCAATATTGGGAAACTAAGGTACCTTCCTTATATCAATCCCAACACAGATCCTGTCTAGGGTCATCACTCCTAGAAATCACATACGAGGTTATATTTTGTAGGTCGCTGCAAGGGCTACCAGGACTGTTGCTCACACTCGTTGCACCGCTCCCCCATCACCTTATCAATACAGGCCTAATTATCCTTAAGACTGCAACAGGACTCGTCACCCCAATGCGGTGTCAGGATAAACTCAAGGTCACTACAAAGGGCTCGTCACTTGATTAGTGTAGGCCGACGGCAAGAATATAGTGTCCCATACCACCATAATCTGCTCAGAGTAGGGTGCTCACTGGTCACTACGGGGAGGTTTGTGGCCCCAGCGTAGGCCGACAGCTCGACCACGATGTCCCATACCACCATGCCCAGCTCATGAGTCTTTATGGATCAAGGTACCATGGTTAACCAAGTTTCCAATGGTAAGTTCAGTACCCTAGGTTCAAGCAATTATGACTCATACATGGTAAACATACAATGGCCAGTCGGGTTACTTGACGGGCTCGACTAGTACAAGCGCATCTCAAGCTAAACGACATGAAGTGCATGAAACACTTCGTGTGGCCTAACCACTGCCGCCAACCCAAAACACGACTCGCGTTCATCGACGCGTCCTTCGTGGAAAATAGAAACCAACCACGAATTTGATCCATTATCGACTACCTGGACTAGGTCATAGCCCCAAACATTTGTAAACAACATCAGTAAGCATATGAGAGTAGTAGAAATGAATATAAACAATACAAGCATGTTGACACGTGTTATAACATACAACTTAAGTAAATAATCCCACACATGCATTTCATATAAACAATGAAATCAATACATATAGCCAACATGATGGAAATCATTTACATCAGCATATTACTTGAGAATTCCATCTCAAAACTCATACACAACACCATTTACTCAATACATACTAATACAAACATTTATACAAACACTTAGACTATACACTTTAGTCTACATAGCGTATGTCGACTCAAAGTGTGCTTAAGGGCGAATCTCTTCGTCAAACCAATCATGCACGCATTCCTAATATTCTAACACAATAAATAGACATGGCAAACATTTTATCAAAATATGGACGTAAGCAGTATTTCCTACAAATGACTAAAATACCCTAAATCTCATATTTACCGTACGTTTACGAAACGGAAAACGGACAGCATGTTGTACATGTCAAATGGTGTTGCCGTCGATAATCTACTATTAAATGACATTGAAGGCTTTGAAATCAGTCAATCAAAGCATATAAAATCCTCACCTTTTGTCGTAAGAGTGTATCGTTTCGAACGGAGCGTATACGCTTCGTCTACGGCGAACAGGCGACCTATTTCACAAGTTATATCAACTACTTTGCTATTTGAATTGACGAAACGCTAAATCAGCAAGGGGAAAGGGTTTACCTTACCTAGAAAAGTGTTGGAATCACCAACAAAGTGATTGGAATACGTCGCTTAAGCACGTGCAGCAGCAGCAGCAAGTGGCGGGAAGATCTCTCCCACACTCTCTTATAAACTCTCACTTTTTCTCTCTCTAGCTAGGGTTTCTAGAAAATTCGTATGGGTGAGAGAAGTGAGGGTTTCAAACCCTTTTATAGCCTAAAACCTTCCCAAATTAGGCTTGGGAACAAGGTTCACTTGAGGTACAACTAAATCGGGGCTGTTCTGGTCCAAAAGAGCATTTCTGGAGGTCCCCTGGCCAAACGCCGTCGGACTTAAGCTCATGCATACTGGATCTAGCACACATCAAGTTTTCAGACTGGTGGAGTTCCTAGATCACACGTGGCGGTCCAGTTTCAGTTCAGCGGTCATCGCTCCAAGATCAGGTCTACAAGTCTCATGATATGAAAGAGAAATTTTTCCTGATCCGATTGTGTAATTTGGCTGAATTCTGACGGTCAGAACGCTTAATAATAACGTGACAAGTCACGTGCCAGATTTGAATTAAAATTTTCAAATCTAACCCTTTTCTCACTCTCTTCACTCCAGGCTCAATGAAATAGCCTCTGAACGTCGGTTGGCCTTGATTTTCGAAAAGATTGTCAAGTCCAGCCAAGCGGTCATAACAGTCTAAGATGGTAGATATCGAACTTTCGACGCACGGTCTAGATCCAATACAAAGTTTCAAAAGGTTAATGAGAACAAACCGATTTAGAGTTTGATCCTAGATTTTAGGGTAACGTAGCATCATTGATTCTACAAGTTTTGGGTCTTGTAGAACGTATTTAAAGCGATCAGGGACAATTTCACAGCTACTCTAGCATAGCGCTAGCTAACTTATGCTTAATTTCTAAAGAAATTAATCCTAAGTGATTTCTTTGGCTATGGAATTGGGTTCTGAGCGGTTACCAAGGTGTTTTGGTTGACCCATTGCCTAAGGACGTCTAATCCTAGGTTGGCAAAAATCTGGGGTATTACATTTAGGTTAAGGTTATAGGTTATAGGTTAAAGTTTAGGTTTTAGGTTTAGGTTAGGGTTAGGTTATTGGTTATAGCTTATAGGTTAAGGTTTTAGGTCATAGGTTTTGGTTTAGGTTAAGGTTATAGGTTTAGGTTTAGGTTTAGATTAAGGATTAAGTTTAGGTTATAAGCTATAGGTTTTGGGAATTGAGAATAGGTTAAGGTTTAGGTTTAGGAAATCAGGTTCGGGTTCGAGATCCAGTTTAGGTTTGGGTTTTCAAGTTTAGGTTTAGGTTTAGGTTTATGTTTAGCAGTTGAGATTAGGATTAGGTGTAGGTTTAGGTTTAGGGATTTGAGAATACCATTAGGTTTTAGGTTTAGGTTTAGGTTTTAGGTTATAGGTTAAGGCTTAGGTTTTAGGTTTAGGTTGAGGTTAGGTTACAGGTTATTGGTTAAGATTTTAAGTCATAGGTTTTGGTTTAGGTTTAGGTTTAGATTAAGGTTTAGGTTTAGGTTTATGTTACGGTTAGCTATAGGTTTATGAAATTGAGAATAGGTTAAGGTTTAGGTTTAGAAAATTGGGTTCAGATTCGAGATTGGGTTTAGGTTTGAGTTTTCAAGTTTAGGTTTAGGTTTTGGTTAGGGAGTTGAGATTAGGATAAGGTGTTGGTTTAAGTTTAGGTATTTGAGAATACATTTACGTTTTAGGTTTAGGTTATATGTTAAGGTTTAGGTTTCAGGTTTAGGTTAAGGTTAGGTTATAGGTTATAAGTTTAGGTTATAAGTTATAGGTCATAAGTCATAGGTTTTGGTTTAGGTTAAGGTTATAGGTTTAGGTTTAGGTTAAGGTTTAGGTTGAGATTAAGTATTAAGTTTAGGTTATAAGTTATAGGTTTAGGGAATTGAGAATAGGTTAAGGTTTAGGTTTAGGAAATCGGGTTCGGATTTGGGATTGGTTTTAGGTTTGGGTTTTCAAGTTTAGGTTTAGGTTTAGGTTAGAGAGTTAAGATTAGGATCAGGTATTGGTTTAGGTTTAGGGATTTGAGCATACATTTAGGTTTTAGGTTTAGGTTAAGGTTATAGGTTATAGGTTATAGGTTAAGGTTAGGTTAGGGTTAGGTTATAGGTTATAGCTTATAGGTTAAGGTTTTAGGTCATAGGTTTTGGTTTAGGTTAAGGTTATAGGTTTAGGTTTAGGTTTAGATTAAGGATTAAGTTTTGGTTATAAGCTATAGGTTTTGGGAATTGAGAATAGGTTAAGGTTTAGGTTTAGGAAATCAGGTTCGGGTTCGGGTTCGGGATCCGGTTTGGGTTTGGGTTTTCAAGTTTAGGTTTAGGTTTAGGTTTATGTTTGGGAGTTGAGATTAGGATTAGGTGTAGGTTTAGGTTTAGGGATTTGAGAATACCTTTAGGTTATAGGTTTAGGTTTAGGTTTTAGGTTATAGGTTAAGGTTTAGGTTTTAGGTTTAGGTTAAGGTTAGGTTATAGGTTATAAGTTTAGGTTATAGGTTATAGGTTAAGGTTTTAGGTCATAGGTTTTTCTTTATAAGTTAAGGTTATAAGTATAGGTTTAGTTTATAAGTTAAGGTTTAGGTTTAGGTTATATGTTTAGGTTTTAGGATTTGAGAATAGGTTTAGGTTAAGGTTATAAGTTTAGGTTATGGTTATAAGTATTGGTTTAGGTTTTAGGTTAAGGTTTAGGTTTAGGTTATAAATATAGGTTTTGAGATTTGAGATTAGGTTTAGGTTAAGGTTATAAGTATAGGTTTAAGTTATAAGTATACATTTAGATTTAGATTTAGGTTTTATGTTTAAGTTAACGTTATAGGTTTAGGTTTAGGTTATAAGCTATGGGTTTAGGGAATTGAGAATAGGTTAAGGTTTAGGTTTAGAAAATCAGGTTCAGGTTCGGGATCGTGTTTAGGTTTGGGTTTTCAAGCCTAGGTTTAGGTTTAAGTTAGGGAGTTGAGATTAGGATAAGGTGTAGGTTTAGGTTTAGGGATTTGAGAATACATTTAGGTTTTAGGTTTAAGTTTATGTTATAGGTTATAGGTTTAGGTTTAGGTTTAGGTTTAGGAAATCGGGTTCGGGTTCAGGATCGAGTTTAGGTTTGGGTTTTCAAGTTTAGGTTTAGGTTTAGGTTAAGGTGTTGAGATTAGGATTAGGTTTAGGTTTAGGTTTAGGGATTTGTCAATACATTTAGGTTTTAGGTTTAGGTTTAGGTTATAGGTTATAGGTTAATGTTTAGGTTTTAGGTTTAGCTTAAGGTTAGGTTGTAGGTTATAAGTTTAGATTATAGGTTATAGGTTAAGGTTTTAGATCATAGGTTTTGGTTTTGGTTAAGGTTATAGGTTTAGGTTTAGGTTAAGGTTTAGGTTTAGGTTATAAGCTATAGGTTTAAGGAATTGAGAATAGGTTAAGTTTTAGGTTTAGGAAATCAAGTTCGGGTTCGGGATCGGGTTATAGGTGTGGTCCTTGCAAATACAGATATAAACACAACCTGCACCAATTGGCCAAGCCCTTCCAATATTGTCCATAGGAAATTGACAGCTTCATCATGTTCATAACAGCGGCTCCCACCTTCCGGAGACCCCCACTCAACATCCGGACAACTTCGACGTGTATCCGGGTCTGCTCCATTAATTTCAAGAAAATACATAAATACGGCCTGTCCAAATGGCCAGGCCCCTCTAATGATGTCCATAAGAAATGGAAAGCTTCATCATGGTCGTAACAGCAGTTCCCACCTTCCACGGACCCCCGCTCATCCGGATAGCTCCAACGCACATCCAGGTCTGCTCCTTTAATTTCGAGCAAATACATAAACACAGCCTGTCCAAATGGCCATGCCCCTCCAATGGTTATAACAGCGGTTCCACCTTTCAGGGACCCCCACTCCACATCCGGATAACTCTGACGCACATCAAGATACATAAATGGGTACAGTTTCAAAGAACATTATTAGCAATGTTTCAAATGCATACCTCCCTTAGAAAGTCCTTTAGCTGATCCTCATGAAAGTCCTAATCTGTAAGAACCTTAACGATAACATCCTGCATTCCATGATTGAATAAATAAGAAGATGCATCACCTTAACTTTCAAGTCAAACAAAAATGTGAATTTCTTTGAATATGATAGAGAGATTGGTCTAGGAACTGAACCACAAATTACTCTCATTAGGTTAGTTATCAGAATAACATTTCTAGGGAAGTTCCCTGCATTAAACACTTGCCTATGTGAAAAGATGCAAATACTATCCAGTACAATTTTTTTTTTCTTTTTGTGTGTGTGTGTGTGTCAACAGTGTGGGTGTTAGTGAAATCCTCAACAAAAAAGATGAGTTCTTGCAATCATGCATATTTTACAGCTTTCCTGGGTCAGAATTGACTATTGTGCACATTTCTGCATTATCATGAATGGGAAATCTAAAAGCAGTTTAGTCATATAGATGTTTTGTCTTCTTTCTTTGAAATTTTAATCATCAAGGTGATAGTAATTAGTGTGTTTGGATGCAAACTGACCAGCCTTATGAGTCATGATTCACCATAGAAGACAAAAATAATAATAATAATAATAATTAGTAGTATGTTAATGATTTGTACTTACAGGACATATCCAAGCTGTCCATCGGGCAATAACATTAGCACCATTGACATGCCAGCAGGAGTTGGTCCCTTACCATAGATCATAGGCTGCAAGATAATAATAATTATACACACACACACACACACACACACACACACACACACACACACACACACACACACACACACACATATATATATATATATTGAGAGTTAAGCTTATCGTCATTGTCATGTTGAAACCATTCCTTGAATATGAGGACATCCCTTATTGATCTAAAACAGTCAAAGAGAATTACAATTAAAAGAAAGAAAGAAGAAAAAGAAAAGAAGGCAAGCAGGTAATTAGACACTTAAATGCTACCAAAAAGAAAAATATAAACTTATCTTGTTAACTCCCCCTAAAGTGACACCTACACCAACCTGCAATAATGGAAACCAGATCAGTCCCAAATGTGTACTTAGCAATCAAGGAAGAAATTGGTTATACTGAAATTGTTATTAAATAGAAAGAAATATATATAACATAAACAATCAGAAACCAAACATCACTAAAGTGGAATGGAACTCCCAATACACAAAGATGATCATACATAAAATGAGCATGAATAAAATAAATCTAAGGTGTGTTTGGATGTACAACTCAACAACCTAGACGGAAACTAGAGAAATGACCAAATTATAATCAATTTTCTGAGCTAGCTTCATGTTGCATGCATTGGAATTCCAATTTGGAAAGAACATGTCTAGGTTTAATGACCAGATTTGTGTCTGCAATCCTTATGGGAGATTTCTCTCAATTGAACTTCTCTAGCCTTACTTGAAATTTTCATCAATTAAAGGCAATACCAAGATTAATTGATAATTGTCAAAAGAGCATTAATCACACCTTTTCAGCTCACCTAAAGATTGGACCATATTGATTTTCAAGCCATGACATATGATTGGAGGGGATCTCCTAACAAATGGTCGAGATCTTGCACACATGTACTAAACTGGACCTCAACATGAATGAGAAGAATAATGCAAACATAAACCCAATCTGACACATGGCAAGTTTGGTCAAGTCACACCTTAAAGTTGGAATAAGATAGAACATCCAATTATTAAAGCTCTGTCCATTATCTCTCCACAGAACACACATTTATCAAATATATGTCCATTACATGCACCTTCATGAATAAAGAGAGGAAGAACAAAATTTGGGATACATCTGTTCACCCTAGATGCAACAACAGAGCACCTAACCAGCTGTTCTGCTGAAATATCAACGCAAAGGGAAATCTAGGGAAATTTCTGTTATAAATTGTTGCTGTCTTTGTTCTGGATGAGATTAATGGCATTGATATTTCATATGTAAAAGGTATGATCAATCCAAACAACCGGTAACAAGAGAGATTGCAGTATGTAAGTTCTACCATTCAAATACAAAAGAATTACTATATGACCAAATCCCAATCTCTTTCAAATTTGAAAATTTTTCACTTATAACCAACCACATCATCAAGTAGTTTAAAAATAGCAAGAACGCATAAAAAGAAAAAATGGAATAATCATCCAACCAATCTTACAAAAAAGGTAGTGATGGGACATCGTAGGAAATAAATTCAAACAATGAAATAAGAAAATACAAGCCTTTTAATCATCCCATCAAAAAAGGTAACAATACAAAAACAACAACAATACAATTCACACCTCCATTGCATGGAAAAAAAAAAAGAAAAAATGAAAAGAAATGAAACATATGAACATTAAATCCCCATAAGAGCAGCAATAAATCTAAGAATAGAAACTAAAAAAGAGCCAACCCATCACTCTCTATTGAAAAATATAGGTCAAGGAACAACTGGCCTCAATCTCTAATAGTAGCAATGAAAAAAGCTAGCCCCACAACAATGAATAAATGTGTGAAAATGAAATCAGATGCTATCATAGCTAGAATAGCTCAATCTCTAACAAAAAAAGATGAATAGATACACCAAAGAACATTCCTTAACTCAACAAAAAAAAAAAAACCCAAAACAAAATAAAAAAATACAAAACCATAAAAATTCAAGGACAAATAATAGAAAAACATGAAAAACTAAAGGGCAAAACCAATTATCGTCAACTAGAAATATGAAAAAATCCCAAAAATACTAACCAAAAGAGAAATTCAAGAAAATTTCAGACAAGTATCAGACCCTACTTCAACTAGTATCATTAAAGAGATCATTTCCTAAACACCCAACATGAAATAAAAAATAGAAAACATTGAACCGTCCATGTGTCTAAATGAGGCATTAAGAAAACAACAAATCCACATCCAATGTGAAAAGGACAAAGACTGGATGGTTGTGATCTTTCAATTTGTGAGAATCTAGGGAACAAACTTCCAATTCCTTGGCCCCATGATTTGTATAACGGGCCTTAGTTACTACTAGTGGGGCCCATCACTTAGCATTATGAGCCCCCACAATAATGAATAAATGGGTGTGTAACGCCCTGGAAATCGGGGGTCGAGTATAGCTCAGCTCCCGAGTTCCAAAATATTATTTATGCAACATTTTTAATGTTGGATAAATGTTGGCTGTATTAGTGCATAAAACATGAAATAGATTAAGCCAAATTAGTAAATCATAATTCAGGGATAAGGAGAAAACACAAGCGGAAGTCTGAAATACATAAATACATTAATACAAGTCCCCAAAATATGAGTGCTCTGCCAGGTCAATAAGTACAAAGGTTGCATCAAATACATATGATAAAGTGTAATGGTCCTCTATAAAGTGTAAACCCTGAAGCCCCGTCGATCCAGACTCGGCTCACTCGAATCCTCCCGAAGACTGCATAAACGAGAATACTTCCTCATCGTCATCAAACTCTGGCTCCGTCTCGTAGGCATCACCATCACCTGCAGCTAAGTTAAAGTCTGGTTGGTGTTTAAGCACAGTCCCAGAACGTGGGAGTGAGTGATCAACTCAATGGAACTATACCGCAAAGGTTAACATGTTATCAATTCAATCAAGCAGTAATGATAAACCAATACAATCAAACATCCCTAATTACTCTGATTAATATAAGTATGTATGAAGTAATGATGCATGCCCTCACCTACACTCCCTCTGCGATCTTGAAAGGGCCTAGCTATATGCCCTAGAGGGGGGGTGAATAGGGAAATACCAAATAAAACTTATAACAGCGGAATAATAAAAGAAATAAAGCACAATGCTGAATTTAAAATAATCTCAATAGCATAGAATTAAGAGAATGATACTATATCAGTTCTAAGGACAACCTTACACTAAAAACCAAAGGTTTAAGGTAGGACAACCTTATTTCTAGAACGTCCTTTATATCACAAACCAATGAGGAATAAAAAGCAAGGAAATCAAAATAACTTACCGAAAATAAATCCTAAGTTATTACAACATTCATCCACACTTGCTTGAAATAAAATGATTACAACATTCATCCACAAACACACTTCACAAAACCGAATGAATAAAAGAATGAAGGAATAAAACACATCCACAACACAACGATATATAGTGGTTCGATTGTGTGTACACCAACTATTATCCAACAGCCACACAGAATGCTACTCCACTCCTAATATCCTCACACAGGGGATATTAGCATGCACTATCAAAATAGGTTTCACAGGTTCACCTAAAACCTTCACAATTGTGTCTTTTATCTCGGGCTTACACAATCTAAAAATCCCCACAATCTGAGTTTTCTAGTTCTCCTCAGATAACCAAAACAATGATATTTTTCTAGCATATCTCAAACAAAACTAAAGAAAGTAAATTACACAAATGTAAAATACTTGAATCTCCTTTTGAAGTAGCCCGGTAGAACCAATCGGAGTAAAAGTTCGATTCAACATTCAAAGTCCAATACTCACTTTAAGAATGGTTCTAAGTCTAATTAATTTTAAATCAAAAGGGCTAGTTCTATTTAATTTTGAATTTAAGAAGAAGGAATATCAGAAATTTCCCTTTTCTAATAAGATTGGAATGTAGATCAAAATCAAATAATAAACAAGCTAGCAAAAGGAATATTAAATAAGCACAAAGTAGCTTAAAACAAACACAAACTTATCTCAGAGTATAGCCTAAAGATTGCTTGAATAGAGTTGATTTGAATTGTTAAAACTCTGAAGTTCGTGCTCTATTTATGCCTGAAAAATCCCATCTACGACTGGTCTTAAGATCCTAGGACTGATCGTAGCTTCAAAGATTTTCAAAGATTTCTGCGGGATAAGGATTTTCTGTTCCACGACCGGCTTGGTTAGCCTACGATCGGTCGTGGGCCACCTACGACTGGTCATGGGTCACCTACGACCGGTAGTAGGACCCCCAGTTTAGTTGCTGGAGTTTGAGTCATAGAACTCACAGGACTAGTCGTAAGATGTCCAGGATTGGTCGTAGGGCAACCAGAAAGATCCGAAAATCTTCAACAACCTAGGACTGGTCCTAAAAAACTTAAGACTGGTTGTAGCAGAGCTAGGACTGGTCTTGAAGTCCCTAGGACTGGTCTTAGAACAGCCCAAACAAGTATATTAAAATATATGTATTATGTATCCAGAATGACCTACAGTAAAGCCCATCCTAAGGTCAATCTAAGGTCAAACAAACCTTAAAAGTGAGATGGACATTGATAGTCTGTACACTCAGATGACCCTTAAGAGAAGCTTGAGAATTTACGAATCTTGTTGTAGGCCTTCTTGAGCTTGATCCTTTCTTGAGTTGACAAAGTATTCTACAATACTTGAACTTGTTTGAATCTTGAACATTCATACTTAAAGACTTCTATTCTTGAATTCTTCATCCATGACTTGAAAGCTTTCTTCATTTAAGTTCTTGTCTTGAAATGCGATGTCTTGAAGTAAAGAATAGTCTCAAACATGAAACACAAGATATACAAGACATAGATATAGGTTTTGGCACTACAAAATTTGACAACCAAAGGGATATGAAATCATAGCACTTACAATCTCCCCCTTTGTCAAATTTGTGACAAAACACATAGCATAGAAGATAATAAGGAATCATGAGCCATAAAATCATAAATTACT
The DNA here is from genome assembly GCA_037074715.1 of Magnolia kwangsiensis. NCBI lineage: Eukaryota > Viridiplantae > Streptophyta > Magnoliopsida > Magnoliales > Magnoliaceae > Magnolia > Magnolia kwangsiensis. The sequence continues at coordinate 61,533,385 of CM073579.1, forward strand.
CTACTCCCCCTGAGTAATACAAATACTGCTCATGTAAACAATCAATAACATCAATACAACATATTCTCATCCACATATCCTTCTCAATCAATCAATTCAAACAAATTACTCCCCCTTTCCATACTACTCCCCTTTACCATACTACTCCCCCTTTTTGTCACAAAATGACAAGGGAAAGTCACAATAGGAAAGTCACAACAACATAAAGAGTAAGAATAAACAGATAATGAGAAAGAAATATGGAAGGTCATAGCATATTTCAAAATATAAACCAGAATCATCAAGTCATAATAAAGTTAATACAATATAAAAAATAAAAGATAAGAAAATATTATACAATCCAAAAGATAATTCGCCTAATCAGATCCAGAAGATGGAGCAGGGATAAAAGGATCAATCTTGTGTTAGCCCCTATTGATGCGACGGAGATATTTTTGCATGTACTTAAATTGCATATCGTGGGCAATACTCATGTTATCAACCTTCTCCTTCAATGCACGAAGGCGTGCATCATAACCAGATGGATCATAATCAGGATCATTTGGTGAATCAGTTTCTATATCATCAAATATCTAATCCATATTAATATCCTGTTGAGGAAGATCGCCAGCTTCCCCTTCATTTTCGGCTTCACCACCATCACCACCAACACCACCTTCATCTACTTGGTCAGGAAGCAAATCCAACTTCATCTTATTAAGATTGAATTGTTGAAAATAAGATGATGAATTGGTGCCTCATTAATAGGTTTATCGACAAGCATGTGGGTGGCTAAAACAGTCATAAGATAACCAAACGGAATATCACTATGACCCGGATGAAGACGAAACTGAATGATAAAATGACAGATCAAAGAAGGAAGACAGACCATGGTACCAGAAGTAATAGAATGCAACACAAGAACCATGAAAGAAGTCAACTCGATTTTATTACCGGATTGAGGATACACATTGGAAATGAAGAAACGATGTAACACTCTGTATCTAGGTAACAGATACTTTGAAGGGAGCGCATTCCCTTTGTGTGTCCATTGCGATCAATTTTACATAAGTCTCTTGTTAACATGCATTTTTTTGATTCAGATGGTTTGTCGTGTAAAGTATGAATCGGTATACCTTCATCATTAACATGTATATCCATAATACTCGATTTCAAATGACGGTCTACTTCAAATTTCCCTTCTCTAGTATCAATTGAAAAAGTTAAATTATCAAGAGAAAATTCTGAGATGCATGCAACCATTGATTGGGCAATAGACTGGTATGTAGGCCCACCCCAAAGCAAAATATTACTCCAGCCAACAGATTCAAGGAGAGGGACAATACCATATGGAGTAATGTGATTGAGATCAGCGGTATGCTCAACGATAATTTTACAGACACGTAAATCTCGTACATCTTAAGAATCATCTTCGGGTGACCGAAGGTGCCGTTTTGTTATCGGTGTAGATCTAGATGAGGATGGACCACGGGATATTTTCTTCTTCCCTCTAGCATCCATATTCAAAAAGATATACAGAGAGCAAGAGAAATGTACAAAAGAAAGGATGAGTTTTCTCTAGATCAGCAGATTGAGAAGAAACCCTTGAAAAACCCAACAAGAGATGAAATCTAGCTACACAATGATCAAATCAATGCATAGAGAGCATGAATCTTCAAGAAAAATGATGAAATAGGACTCACCTTGAAGAAAAATAAGAAATTCTATGACTGGTTGAGCCACGACTCGTCGTAGGTCGGAGTGGAAATGAAGAAGAAGGAGATTTCCCCAAATTATATCGTGTCCACGATCAACTTTCAATGAAGAAGAGAATATTCAATGTAAAATTCACATACCAAGATCAAATTTCAATTTATTAAACCTTCTTTTGTCTAGCGGTTTAGTAAATATATCAGCAAGTTGATTTTCAGTTGATATATATTCCAAGGAAATAACTTTTTCTTCAACCAACTTACGAATGTAATGATATTTAATGTCAATATGCTTAGTACGTGAATGCTGGATTGAATTTTTGAAAATATTTATAGCACTGGAATTATCACAATGTAAGATCATTGAATCTTAATTAATTCTATAATCGCTTAGCATGTGTTTCATCCAAACTAGTTGAGTACATGCATATCCAGCTGCAATATACTCAGCCTCAGCAGTGGAGAGTGATATTGAGCTTTGCTTCTTGCTGAACCAAGAAACTAAGCAATTTTCAATGTAAAAACAACCACCACTGGTTGATTTTTTATCATCGATATTATCGGCCCAATCAGCATCTGAGTACCCGGCTAATTGAACACTAGTATCAAAAGGATACCATAGACCCAGTTTTATAATACTTGTAACATATCTAATAATCTGTTTAACAGCAGTAAGATGTGATTCCTTAGGATTAGACTGATATCTTGCACAAATGCCAACACTTAACGCGATATCAGGTCTACTTGCAGTTAGATACAACAAACTACCAATCATACTATGATATAGTTTAGGATCTATATCTTTACCTGTAGAGTCTTTTGAGAGTCTTAACATTGTACTCATAGGAGTATCAAAGTTTGAAGCATATTTGGTCTAGAAAATAAAAATTCCATTAGGTTGTTGTTTTACTTGCAACCTTAGGAAATAGTTTAGTTCGCCAACCATGCTCATTTCAAACCTTGATTTCATTAACTCTGCAAACTCAATAGACATGTTAGAGCAATTTGATCCACAAATAGTATCATCAACATAAATTTAAACCATCAAAATATCATTGTTATGCTTCTTAACAAAGAGCGTCTTATCGACACTTCCTACTTGAAAGCTATGACTAAGTAAGAATTTAGTCAATTTCTCATACCATGCCCTGGGCACTTGTTTTACACCATAAAGAGCCTTTTTGAGACGAAATACATGGTCAGATAACTTGGGGTCTTCAAACCCTGAAGGTTATTCAACATACACCTCTTCATGTAAATCGCCATTCAAGAAGGCACTCTTTACATCCATCTGATAAATCTTAAATTTTCTAAAGCATTCGATGGAAATAAAAAGTCTGATTGACTCAAGGCGAGCGACTGGAGCAAAGGTTTCATCGTAATCGATGCCTTCAATTTGAGTGTACCCTTGTACAACCAGTCTAGCCTTGTTTCGTATTATATTTCCAAGTTCATCAGACTTATTTTTAAAGATCCATTTTGTTCCAATAATGTGTTTATCTTTAGGTTTAGGAACAAAATACCACACATCATTACGAACAAATTGATTAAGTTCATCCTGCATAACAACTATCCAATTTTCGTCAGAAAGTGCTTCTTTCACATTGACTGGTTCTATTTGGGATGTAAAACAAACATAATTACATATGTTCTGAAGTTGTTTGCGAGTACGAACTCCAGTGAGAAGGTTTCCAAGAATTTGATTGGTTGGATGATCTTTGACAGTCCTTGGTTTAGATTCTTTTTGACTTGATGAGGTATCTTGATTGTTGATAATAAGAGCTTCATCATCATCTGAACTCAGAGCCGGTGTATTCAAATGATCATCAATGACCACATTGATGGACTCTTGAATCACACTAGTTCTCTTATTTAGAACCCTATATGCTCGACTGTTCAAAGAATAACTAAGAAAAATACCTTCATCACTCTTTGTATCAAACTTTCCCAAATTTTCACGATCACGTAAAATATAACACTTGCTGCCAAAAACTCAAAAGTATTTTTGACAGTAGGTTTCTTTTCAAACCATAGTTCATAAACAGTCTTATTATCAGATTTAATGGTATAAACCCGATTAATAATATAACATGTTGTATTAACTGCTTCAACCTAAAGATTTCTAGAAAGCTTCATGCTATTCAACATAACATTAGCCATATCCTGAAGCACTCTATTTTTTCTTTCAACTATACCATTTTGTTGCGGTGTTTTGGGTGTAGAGAATTCATGCGATATTCCCTGATCACTACAGAATTTCTCAAAACTACTGTTTTCGAATTCAGATCCATGATCACTACGGATCTTACTAACATGAGAACCTTTCTCATTTTGGATTCGTTTAATGACCTTTTTCACTTCATCCAGGGTTTCAGTTTTGTCTTTTAAGAAAGATACCCAAGTGAATCTGGTATAGTCATCTACAATAACCAAGATGTATTTTTTGCCTTCTCGACTCTCCGATCTGGTTGGTCCAATAAGATGCATGTGGAGAAGCTCGAGTGGTCTAGATGTGGTATTGGAGTTCACTTTCTTGTGAGAGCTCCTAATCTGTTTGCCCAACTAGCATTCACCACATATTTTGTCTGCTCTTTGCAATTTGGGTAGAACTCTAATTTGTTCCCTTTTGCTCAATCTAAATAAGTTTCGGTAGCGTAAATGTCCAAGGCATTTATGCCATAATTCAGTCTCATCGGTATGGACCATGTAACACGATTGAGTAGATGAGCTTGCATCACTGACGATGTAGTAGTTTTCAGAAGTTTTGCGACCAGTTAATATAACAGAACCCTTTTTATTAACTATCTCACAACCTTGATTAGAAAACTTTACACTATGGTTGTTATCACATATCTTTGAAATGCTTAGTAGGTTATGTTTTAAGCCCTCAACATATAAAACATTCTTAAATGAAGGAAGGTTATAGAGCTGAACCGTACCTTGGCCAATGATCTTGCAATTGCTTCCATCACCAAATGTGACTGACCCATCAGTCATATCTTTTAGATCGGTGAATAAAGCTTTGTCGCCTGTCATATGCCTGGAGCAACGACTATCTAGGTACCACTTTGAATGACTTGAAGCTTTGAAAGCAGTGTGGGCAACCAAGCAGGCAACTTTAGGAACCCATTTCAGAACTGTTTTGGGTTTAGGAGTATAGATGGTCTTTTTCTGTCTGTTGTTATAGGAGAGACCTATAAAGTTAGACTTTAATAGCTCCTTGAGTAGATCAATTATTTTTTCAGCCAATGGATTTCAGTTTTGAAAATCAAAGTTGACATGGCTACCTTTTAGTTTTTGAAAAGTCCTTGAATTTTTGGAAAAACCTTGATAAGTATTCTTTTCTTTTGAGATTGAAGACTCTCCTTTTACAAATTTAGGAGCAATGTTCTTTTGTTTAGGAGATGTATTCTTATCATAGCCCAACCCGGATCGATCGCCAAATTTTCTTGATCTGGACAATAAATTTTCCAATTTAGGATCACCATGGGCATATCTCCATGTGTCTTTCAAACTCTGAAGAGAAGCTACCTCATTTTTGAGTTTCTCATTTTTGGATCTCAAATCTTCAATTTTGGAGGTTTTGAAATCTAAATCACATTTGGTCTTTCCAAAAGAATCAGAAATATGAGACTTTTCTAAAACAAGAGACTCATAATCTTCCTTAAGCTTAGAAAATTTTTCTTTTTGTAATTTAAGCTTGACAGTAATTTTACAACTCTCCTTATAAAGGGCATTATAAGCATCCAGAAGATCATCTTCATTATCGCAATCACTATCCATATTTTCTTTACTAGATATATCATCATTATCTGAAAAAGTGATCTTGGCTAGAGTCATAAGGGCTTTAACATCATCGCCTGACTCGGTTTCAGATTCTTCTGATTTAGAAGAAGATTCAGAATCAGACGATTCATCCCAAGTAGCCATCATGCTTTTCCTTTTTGATTTGTCCTTTTTAGGACATTCGTTAGCTAAGTGACCATACTCTTGACAGTTGTAACATTGACTATCTTTCAAAGATTTTCGAGTTCTAGGTTTAGATCGTCTCTTATCATTCGATTTTTGAAAATCAACTTTTTTCTTGCTTTTGAAAATGTTGTAAAACTTTTTTGCTAAAAGCGCCATATCATCTTCAGAATTTTCTAAATCCGAAGTGCTCTCTTGTGAAACATTTTTAGATGATTTGAGAGCAATTGATTTTCCTTTAGGATCTTTAAAGGACAGCTCATAGGTTTGAAGTGAACCAACTAGTTCCTCAACCCTCATGGTATCCGTATCATGAAGTTCCTGAATCGCAGTTACTTTAGAATTGAACCATTCAGGAAGTGAGCGTAGTATTTTTGCGCACACTTTACTTTCTGGGATTCTATCACCAAGACCCCACATAGAGTTCACAATTTCATTTAATCTAGTGTAGAAGTCCATAAACATCTCATTCTCCTCCATATGAATTTCTTCAAATTTAGTTGTGAGGAGTTGGACTTTAGATTTCTTGACAATAGATGTACTCTCGTGTGTCATTTCTAATACATCTCATGCTTGTTTTTCATTTTCACAAGAGATGATTCTTTTGAATTCATCTGGTGATAATGTACAAGTAATTGCATTTAGTGCTTTTGCATTGGCACTACTCTCACTTTTCTGAAGTGTGGTCCAAAGAGAATAAGTCGTTACTTTCATTGACTTTGAACCATCATCATTTGTTACTTCAGTGATAAGAGGATTCCATTCATTCACTGTAGCCAGCCACACACTTTCATCAAAGGATTTGAGAAAGATCCTCATCCTAGCTTTCCAATAGGCATAGTTTGTCCCATTAAAGGGTGGTGGCCTAGTGACTGATAGGCTATCAAAATTTGACATCTTAATATAGCTTAGATCGTTAGCTCAGGAAATAAATCCAATAAATAAACAATAAGCACGAGCTATTAGGCTCTAATACCACTTGAAAGGGCCTAGCTATATGCCCTAGAGGGGGGGTGAATACGGCAATGCCAAATAAAATTTATAACAGCGGAATAATAAAAGAAATAAAGCACAATACTGAATTTAAAATAATCTCAATAGCCTAGAATTAAGAGAATGATACTATATCAGTTCTAAGGACAACCTTACACCAAAAACCAAAGGTTTAAGGTAGGACAACCTTATTTATAGAACGTCCTTTGTATCACAAACCAATGAGGAATAAAAATCAAGGAAATCAAAATAACTTACAGAAAATAAATCCTAAGTTATTACAACATTCATCCACACTTGCTTGAAATAAAATGATTACAACATTCAGCCACAAACACACTCCACAGAACTAAATGAATAAAAGAATGAAGGAATAAAACACATCCACAACACAACGATATATAGTGGTTCGCTTGTGTGTACACTAGCTATTATCCAACAGCCACACAAAATGCTACTCCACTCCTAATATCCTCACACAGGGGATATTAGTATGCACTATCAAAATAGGTTTCACAGGTTCACCTAAAATCTTCACAATTGTGTCTTTTATCTCGGGCTTACACAATCTAAAAACCCCCACAATCTGAGTTTTCTAGTTCTCCTCAGATAACCAAAACAATGATATTTTTCTAGCATATCTCAAACAAAACTAAAGAAAGTAAATTACACAAATGTAAAATACTTAAATCTCCTTTTGAAGTAGCCCGGTAGAACCAATCGGAGTAAAAGTTCGATTCAACATTCAAAGTCCAATACTCACTTTAAGAATGGTTCTAAGTCTAATTAATTTTAAATCAAAAGGGCTAGTTCTATTTAATTTTGAATTTAAGAAGAAGGAATATCAGAAATTTCCATTTTCTAATAAGATTGGAATGTAGATCAAAATCAAATAATAAACAAGCTAGCAAAAGGAATATTAAATAAGCACAAAGTAGCTTAAAACAAACACAAACTTATCTCAGAGTATAGCCTAAAGATTGCTTGAATAGAGTTGAATTGAATTGTTAAAACATTGAAGTTCGTGCTCTATTTATAGCCTAAAAAATCCCGTCTACGACTGGTCTTAAGATCCTAGGACTGGTCGTAGCTTCAAAGATTTTCAAAGATTTCCGCGGGATAAGGATTTTCTATTCCACGACCGGCCTGGGTAGCCTACGACAGGTCGTGGCGGTCATGGGTCACCTACGACCGGTCGTAAGACCCCCAGTTTAGTTGGTAGAGTTTGAGTCGTAGAACTCACAGGACTGGTCGTAGGATGTCCAGGATTGGTCGTAGGACAACCAGATAGATCCGAAAATCTTCAACAACCTAAGACTGGTCCTGAAAAACTTAAGACTGGTCGTAGCAGAGCTAGGGCTGGTCTTGAAGTCCCTAGGACTGGTCTTAAAACAGCCCAAACAAGTATATTAAAATATATGAATTATGTATCCAGAATGACCTACAGTAAAGCCCATCCTAAGGTCAATCTAAGGTCAAACAAACCTTAAAAGTGAGATGGACATTGATAGTCTGTACACTCAGATGACTCTTAAGAGAAGCTTGAGAATTTACGAATCTTATTGTAGGCCTTTTTGAGCTTGATCCTTTCTTGAGTTGACAAAGTATTCTACAATACTTGAACTTGTTTAAATCTTGAACATTCCTACTTAAAGACTTCTATTCTTGAATTCTTCATCCATGACTTGAAAACTTTCTTCATTTAAGTTCTTGTCTTGAAATGCGATGTCTTGAAGTAAAGAATAGTCTCAAACATGAAACACAAGATATACAAGACATAGATATAGGTTTTGGCCCCACAAAATTTGACAACCAAAGGGATATGAAATCATAGCACTTACAGATCTTCATCTTACGGTCGCGCATGTCAGTCACTTCCTCAGTGCTCTGCCAAACGCCAAACGACATATGTAGTGCGATGCATGTACATGATTACCAAGTTCTTATTAGTCATTTTCACACAACAGGATTGGGAAGTGAAGGTACCTCCCTTATTTCAATACCCAAACAATGATCCATTCTAGGGTCGTCAGTCCTAGACAATCTCATACGATATTATAGTTCTAGATCGCTGTAAAGGGCTCGTCACCAATCAATACAGGTCTAGTTATATCCTAGATAATATAATAAGGCTCGTCGCCCCAATGCGGTTTCAAGATATACTCGAGGTCACTACAAAGGGCTCGTCACCAATCAAAGTAGGCCGACAGCTCGAATATAGGGTCCCATACCACCATAATCAGCTCACAAGTCTAGGTTGCTCACTGGTCACTACGGGGAGGCTCGTCGCCCCTACGTAGGCCGACAATACAACCACGATGTCCCATACCACCATGTTCGGCTCATGAGTCTTAGAGGATCGAGGTACCTATAAGTACTATGATTTCATATCCCTTTGGTTGTCAAATTTTGTGGTGCCAAAACCTATATCTATGTCTTGTACTTCTTGTGTTTCTTGTTTGAGACTATTCTTGTTTAAGACTATTCTTTACTTCAAGACATCGCATTGCAAGACAGGAACTTAATTGAAGAACGTTTCAAGTCATGGATGAAGTATTCAAGAATAGAAGTCTTCAAGTTTACATGTTCTAGACTCAATCAAGTTCAAGTATAGTAGAAGACTATGTTAAGTCAAGATCAAGCTCAAGAAGGCCTACTACAAGATTTGTATATTCTCAAGCTTCTCTTAAGGGTCATCTGAGTGTACAGACTTCCAATGTCCATCTCACTTTTAAGGTTTGTTTGACCTTAGATTAACCTTAGGATGGGCTTTACAGTAGGTCATTCTGGATACATAATTCATATATTTTAATATGCTTGTTTGGGGTGCTCTAAGACCAGTCATAGGGACTTCAAGACCAGTCTTAAGTTTTTCAGGACCAGTCCTACGTTGTTGAAGATTTTCAGATCTTTCTGGCTGTCCTACGACCAGTCCTGTGAGTTTTATGACTCATCCTTCGACCGGTCGTAGCCCTACGACTCAAAATCCAGCAACCAATTTGGGAGTCCTACGACCGGTCGTACGTGACCCACGATTAGTTGTAGGTGACCCACGACCCGTTATAGACCACCCAGGACCGGTCGTGGAATAGCAAATCCTTATCCCGCGAAAATCTTTGAAAATCTTTGAAGCTACGACCAGTCCTAGGATCCTAAGACCAGTCGTAGACGGGATTTTTCAGGCTATAAATAGAGCACGAACTTCAGAGTTTTAACAATTCAATTCAATTCTATTCAAGCAATCTTTAGACTATTCTCTGAGATAAGTTTGTGTTTATTTTATGCTACTTTGTGCTTATATAATATTCCTTTTGCTAGCTTATTTTCATTTGATTTTTATCTACATTCCAATCTTATTAGAAAAGGGGAATTTCTGATATTCCTTCTTCTTGGATTCAAAATCAAATAGAACTAGCCCTTTTGGTTTAAAATCAGTTAGACTTAGAACCATTCTTAAAGTGAGTATTGGACTTTGAATGTTGAATCGAACTTCTACTCTGATTGGTTCTACCGGGCTACTTCAAAAGGTGATTCAGGTATTTTACATTTGTGTAATTTGCTTTCTTTGATTTTATTTGATATTTGCCAGAAAAATCTCATTGTTATTGGTTATCTAAGGAGAGCCAGAAAACTCAGATTGTGAGGGTTTTTGGATTGTGTAAGCCCGAGATCAAAGACACAATTGTGAAGGTTTTAGGTGAACCTGTGAAACCTATTTTGATAGTGCATGCTAATATCCCCTGTGTGAGGATATTAGGAGTGGAGTAGCATTCTTTGTGGCTGTTGGATAACAGTTGGTGTACACACAGGCGAACCACTATATATCATTGTGTTGTGGATGTGTTTTATTTTTCCATTCTTTTATTCACTCAGTTTTCTAGAGTGTGTTTGTGGATGAATGTTGTAATCATTTTATTTCAAGCAAGTGTGGATGAATGTTGTAATAACTTAAGATTTATTTTCTGCAAGTTATTTTGATTTTCTTTCTTTTTGTTCCTGATTGGTTTGTGATACAAAGGACATTCTAGAAATAAGGTTGTCCTACCTTAAACCTTTGGTTTTTGGTGTAAGGTTGTCCTTAGAACTGATAAAGTATCATTCTCTTTATTTTAGGCTATTGAGATTATTTTAAATTCAGCATCGTGCTTTATTTCTTTTATTATTCCACTGTTATCAGTTTTATTTGGCATTGCCCTATTCACCCCCCCTCTAGGGCATATAGCTAGGCCCTTTCAGTATCAATGTTAACGGGATTTCACTAGTAAGTTTGGTACCTTAGATTCAAACAGTAGCGTCCAAACATGGTGAACATACATCGGTCAATCGGGTTAATTGACGAGCTTAACAAGGATGATCACCCTTTGAGTTGATCCATATAAAATGCATAAGCACTCCATGTGGCCTAACCACTGCAGAACATCCCAAGTACAGCTCGGATTCGTCGAACACATCCTGCATGGTGAAAACATTCTCAACCACCAATTTAAGGACTATTACCGATTACCTGGACTGTGATATAGTCCCAACAACGTACAATCACAATGATAAACATGTAAGGTAAATCCTACAGTCATATGAACATGTTATGACATATAAGTTAAACATGAATACACCATACATGGAAGAAATCATACACACAGTTAACATGAATAAGTTAGCTAAACAATTCATGGAGGAAATCATACACACAAGCAAGGTAGTTGAGATTTCTTATCTCAACTCCCTCATAAATCACACTTTACTATCTACTAATTCATTCAGACATTTTCACAAACACTTAGACTACACTTTTCAACATACATCACGTATGTCGGACGTAATAAGTATTAGGACAAATCCTTTTTTTTTGCTGAGCAGTTATCGCATACATAACAATCATATACCTACGACAAATAATCATGCCAATCATAACATCAAATTCCTTAGGCATACAAACATTTCAACAAACACATGAAATACCCTATTTACAACATAGGTTAGACATATACGTAAAATAAAACAGATAGCGCATTTAGCATGTGTAATAGCATCCACATCAATAATAAATCATTATCAGACATTGAAAGTCTTGAAAACCATAACCTATACGTATATAGTCCGCACCTTAAATCAGAAAATGTGAAACGGATATGATTTAGACGATAAGTCTTCGTTAACGGTGAATAGGCAACCTAAGGCATGAATTAGGTTAGCTACATCAACACTTAGACTATTCTAAATTTCAAAACAGGTTAGGGTTTGATTGTCTTACCTAAAAATGGAATTATAATCGCCTGAATAATGATTCAGATGCGATGGATTAGGCACGCAGAGTAGCTGGGAAGAATCCCAAGATGAATCACCAACTTCTCTCTCACTTTCTCCCTCTTTCTTAGCTAGGGTTTGAGAATTCGTAAGGAATTTGTGAGAGAGGGTTTAAGGTCCTTATATAGGCCCAAAACTGACGAAATTAGTCTCAAATAGGTTATAATCAAATCGGGCTTATTTCAATCCAACGGAGCATTTCTGAATCCCTTTATTGAATGCGGTCAGACTTAAGCTCAAAATTATTGGATCTTGATCAAGTTAAGTTTTCAGTTCGATCGGGTTTTCAGATCGACTGTGGCGGACTAGTTTCAGTTCAGTGGTCATCGAAACTCGATCAGGGCCACAAGCGTATTGGCATATGTGGGCCATCTTCCTTGATCCGAGGGTGAATTTGGGTCCGAATCTAATGGTCAGAATGCTTATAAATGGCGTGCAAGCGACACGACTCGGATTACTTAAATTTATATTTAATTTCTAAATAGATTCACCTTTCTCACACTCTTCGCTCCGAACTCAAGCAAATCATCTCAGGACCTTATCTGGACTTGATTTTTGAGGTGATAGTCAAGTCTAACTAGGCGGTCATAATTGTCTAAGTTCATCGCTATCGGACTTTTGACGTGCGGTCCAGGTCTGTTACAGAGTTTCTGAATGCTCTCGAGAGCAATGGGGTTTAGAGTTGGATCCTTGATTTCAGGATAATGTAGCATTACCAATTCTATAGGTTTTGGGTCTTACAGATCACATTTAAAGTGATTGGTGTTAATTTCATAGGTAATCTAGTTTGGTGCTAGTTAAGTCTCGTTAAATTTCTAAGGGATTAGGTTCTAAAGGATTTCTGCTAGAGGTGGTACTCGAAAATTTGTACGGATTTTTCCAAGACGTTACAATCAACCCCCCTTAAAGAAAAATTTCATCCTCAAAATTTATATCTTTTCATACTCCTCGAGGATCTGAGGGTAGTTCTTTCTGACCTTAGCTTCAGTCTCCTAAGTAGCCTCTTCTTTACTGTGATGCATCCACAGTACCTTCACAAGTGGGATGACCTTGCTATACAATACCTGCTCCTTCCTATCCAAGATACATGTCGGTCGTTGTACATAAGTGGCATAGTCGCTCAACTGCACGTGCTCCTAACAGATGATTGCGAAGGATCGGGAACATACTTCTTCAACATGGACACATGAAATACGTTATGCACACCTGCGAGTGGTGTGGGCAAAGCAAGCCGATATGCTACTACCCCCACTCTATCAAGTATCCGAAATGAGCCAATGAATCTCGGTGTGAGCTTCCCTTTCTTACCAAACTGAAGAACTCCTTTCATGGGGGAAACCTTAAGGAATACATGGTCCCCAATCCCAAACGCAAGCGGTATTCGTCTCGTATCGGCGTAGCTCTTCTGCCCGCTCTGTGCTGTCAGAAGTCGACGCCTAATAATGTCGATCTTCTCTAAAGTCACTTGAACTAACTCTGGGCCAATTAGAGTCTTCTCGCCCACTTCTGCCCAACAATGCGGTGCTCTACATGGGTGACCATACAGTGCCTCATAGGGGGCCATGTCGATACTCGCCTAGAAACTGTTGTTATATGCGAACTTTGCATAAGGAAGACAATTATCCTAACTGTCCTTGAAATCTAACACAAGCTCACAACATATCTTCTAGAACCTGATTCACACGTTCCATCTACTCGTCTGTCTACGAATGGAACACGGTACTGAACTTCAACTTCACACCCATCGCTTCCTGGATACGAGTCCAGAAGATAGATGTGAATCACGTCTCTGTCAGACACAATCTCCAAGGGAACTCCATGCAGACGTACAATCTCCTTGATATACAATTTGGCTAACTCGTCTGCAGAGTTAGTAACTCTGATCGATAGGAAATGAGCTGACTTCTTCAATCAGTCGATGATCAACTAAATGGAGTCATGTCCCTTCCTCATCTTTGACAGTCCCGATATGAAATCCATAGAGATGAAATCCCACTTCCATTCGGCTATGGGCATGTGCTAAAGTAGTTTAGGAGGTCAGCGATGCTCTGCCTTGACCTGCTGACACGTGAGACAATGGGATACAAACTCAGCAATGTGAACCTTCATATTATCCCACCAGTACGATCTCTTCATGTCTTGATACATCTTCGTGCTACTTGGATGCATCGCAAGCCTCGAACTGTGGGCTGACTCAAGAACCTCTTGTCTCAAGTTAGGGATGTTTGGGACGCATAGGCGGCCATGATAACGTAAGCCCCCATCCGTACTAATAGTCCACTCTGAGTCCTCATCTGCAACAACCCACTCTCTCATCTTCGTCAAAAGCTCATTGTCTGCCTGAGCCTCGATGATCCTGCCATCAATGAGGGGCTGTACTTGAACATGTGCGATAATCTCATACGGCTCCTTTACCGTGAGTTTCTGCTCAAAGTCTCACACGAACTTCACCAATCCCATTCTGTTATCATTAGCGGAGCCGCAAACTCTATAGTCTTCTTGCAGCTCAACGCGTTTGCCACAAGGTTTGTCTTGCCCGGATGGTAATAGACCTCGAACTTAAAGTCCTTCAAGGTTTCCATCCATCGGCGCTACCTCATATTCAAGTCTCGCTGTGAGAATATGTATCTAAGGCTCTTGTGGTTGTAAAAGAGCTTAAACTCCTCTCCATAGAGGTAATGTCTCCAGAGCTTCAGTGTGAAAATGACAGCTGCCAACTCTAGGCCGTGTGTAGGGTAATTTTCCTTGTGTTTCCTCAACTATCTTGAGGTGTATGCAATCACCCTGTCATTCTGCATAAGGACACAATCCAGACCAACACGAGATGCGTCAGTATATATCATATATTTAACCCTTTGCTCTGGCAATACTAGCACAGGGGCGGACGTCAACTTGTCCTTCAGCTCCTAAAAAGCTGCTTCGACCTTCTCATTCCAGGCAAACTTCAAGTCCTTCCGTGTCAACTGTGACAATGGTCTGACAATCTTGGAAAAGTCCCGAATGAATCGTCGATAGTACCCTGCTAAACTAAGAAAACTCCTCACCTCAGTAACTGAATCAGGTTGCTTCCAATCCTGAACCGCAGCTACCTTAGCGAGGTCGACTGCTACACCTTCCATGGACACCACATGTCCCAAGAACTTGACTTTCTCATTCTAGAAGTCACATTTCTTGTATTGTGTGAACAACTGGTTCTTCCTGAGAGTGTTGAGGATAGCTCACAGATGCTCTTCATGCTCCTCCCGACTCTTGGAAAATATCAGAATATCGTCAATAAACACGATGACGAATCAGAACAGAAAAGGCCGAAACACTCTGTTCATCAGATCCATGAACACGGCCGGAGCGTTTGTGAGCCTAAACAACATTACAAGGAACTCATAATGACTGAAGCTAGTCCTGAAGGCTGTCTTCTGCACGTCCTTATCACTGACGTGCAACTGATGATACCCAGACTGTAAATCTATCTTCAAAAAATACCGTGCCCCCCTTCAACTGATCAAACAGATCATCTATCCTGGGCAAGGGATACTTATTCTTAACTATCACCTGGTTTAACCTGCAATAGTCAATACATAATCGCAAGGAATCGTCCTTCTTCTTCACAAACAAAATAGGCGCTCCCCAAGGTGAATCACTAGGTCGTATGAAGCCCGCTTCTATCAATGCATCAATCTGTCTTGTCAATTCCTCCATCTCACATGGAGGCATACGATATGTCGGCAAGGAAATGGGTGTCGCACCGGGCACAAGATCGATAAAGTCAATCTCGTGCCGAGGAGGTAGTCCCGGGATCTTCTCAAATACATTGGGGAAATCTTGAACTACTGGCATATCCCCCAATGTCGAATCATCAAGACTCTCTAATAAAGAAGTGTAACTATCAACTCGACAGAACCAACTAACCTGAACTGGAAATGTAAAGACCGTGCCCTCAGGTCCGTAGGCTGTCACGACTCTGGCCTCGCAATCAATCTCTGCTCTCATCTTGGTGAGTCAATCCATCCACACAACATTCACATCTCAACTCAAAGAAACAACATGCATTTCATTCAACAAAATTTTCACAAGACACGAAGTGCAGCATTACATGCATCGTGACAGAGAAAGCATGTAAGCTAATACAACTAAGCTTCAAATGCCCAAACAACTACCAAACTACTACGCCTATAAAGGCTACATACCGGAACAAGCAACAAAATAAATAAACAATGACTACATAAAGGACTATTCATTGAAATCTGACAATGGAGGAGGGGCACCCTTATCCTGCAGACAACATAGGATAGACTTCAAAGTGTAGGTTACTTTCTTGAACTTGTGCTTCATGAGGCCCCGTAGGTCGATAATATCCTACCATAGAGTGGCCTGACCCTCCTCAAGTCTAAATAAATGAGCTTCCCTATCAGCCCGATTAGGATCATGCTCGTGAGTCGCAGGAGGAGGACTCTCATCCGTATCCTGGGCCTCATCTTCTTCCTCGTCTTGCTCTTCTTCTTCTTCTTCTATTTCGGCTCCACCTTCTTCATCACTCTCTTCCTCTTTGCTTTCTGTCTCATCCTCACTCTCTTCAAGTAGGACTTGTCATTGCCATGGCCCGATATCCATCTGATTGAGAGTAGTCTCGGTGATGTAATGGATCGGCACTGGCAATTCTGCCCCAAGTTTGTAGCCAAACTCAAGTGTAATCCTGCATATGAGTTGGTCGAATGGGAGTGATTTAGTCCTTCTATTTGAATGTGTGATAAGGACTATCTGTCACAAGAAATACGTAGGCACACACAACTTCTCTCCCTGTCCCACCTAATACAAGAAGTCCACCATCAGGCACGTGCACTCACTGCGGTTGCTCCACCTAGGGTAGACATTAAATGTGCAGATGTGGTGAAGCAGGTGAAAGTCATCCGTCATATTAGTCATTAAAAGGCTTTTGTTAGGCTGTCATTCAACCAGACAACCATAAAGGAATGGTGTGTGGTGATCCCTTTCACGTGCACTACTCAGATTCTTCTCACTGGCATGAACCTCGCCAAGTGGTACGTTCAAAAGTCGAGATATCAAAGCAACGTTAATTGTGGCCTCCCGGTCTCTTTCAAATGGTATCTTAAACTGCAAGGGCTCCAATGTTGGCTCTCGAATGTGGACGTAGAAAGCTCAGACTGTACCCACATTTGCACAATGCTCACCCTCAAATAGCAGACCCCACTTGGCTTCTACCATGCGCTCGATTAACAAAAATTCCCCAAATAGCCACGCATCTACATGAGCTTCAAAAAGGACCCTACGACCCTCATAGACTCCATGAGACAACTCCGCCAACAAAGCCCTTCCTATGGGAGCATGGGGATCTAGATCCCACTTCGTCTGCAATTCTCGAGTGGCGCTTGAGCTGGCGGCGGCACATCTCGGCCTTCTTGAACGGGTGGGGTGACTAGTCCCGGCTTCATCTACGGGAGCTCTCTTCTTTCTCATGAAAGAGAGAATGGTAAAAATAGAAAATATGGCTGTAATAAGCTCGAATAGGGCCATGAAAAATGAATGAAATAAGAAGAATGGGATGAGATAGAGGGTTCCCACGAATTTGAGACTCAAAGTAGGGATTTAAGAGCTCAAATGGAAAGAAAAGAAAGGGAAATCAGTAATGGAGGTGGGTTTTGAGATGAGTATAGAGAGGGTGCACGAAAATGGAAGAAGAAAGGGTTCGGAGAGGGATTTTTATGAAGTTTTTGAGGGTTTTTGTAGAAAAGGAAAGCTTGGAGGGGTGATTTATGAAGAGGAGGTGATTTGAGAGGTGTTTTAATTGACCAACTGTGGAGTGGGCCACATTAGGCCCTAGGAGAATAGGCCCGACTGGCCCAGCCCATCCGTGCCCACTGGGCGGCGAGGGCCTCACCGGTCTCTGGACTAACCGGTGATGGCTTGCTAGTGGGGTGAGGTCCTCCCCCCCCCCCCCCCCCCCAAGTCCAAAAATGATGTGGGTCCGACCCTAGGTCCCCCTGGAAGTGCCCCGATTAGGCCCCTACTCTGTTCCGACTCGTTTCGGGTCATTTCGAATAGAACTTGATACATATTCACATTTACCAGTTTTTAACGGCTGGAATGGGATGAAACATGGCCTAAACGTGTCGATTGACGATTTAGAAGTGATTTGGGTCATTGTGTGTGATCAGGAGTGTGCACGGACTCTATCTCGACGATCATTTTTAGTAAACTTTCGCCAATTGGTGAAACTAGAAATCCTACACTTGTTTTTAAATTTTTCTAGCACCATCCTATGCTAAAGTGGCATCAGCGTGCATCATGTGACTATAACCCAGGTCTAGTTTAATCCAGATTATGCTCTGATACCAACTTATAACGCCCTAGAAATCGGGGGTCGAGTATAACTTAGCTTTTGAGTTCCAAAACATCACTTATGCAACATTTTTAATGATGGATGAATGTTGGCTATATTAGTGCATAAAACATGAAATAGATTAAGCCAAATTAGCAAATCATAATTCAGGAACAATGAGAAAATACAAGCGGAAGTCTGAAATACATAAATACATCAATACAAGCGGAAGTCTGAAATACATAAATACTCTGCCAGGTCAATAAGTACAAAGGTTGGATCAAACACATATGATAAAATGTAATGTTCCTCTATAAAGTGTAAACCCTGAAGCCCCGTTGATCCGGACTCGGCTCACGTGAATCCGCCCAATGACTGCATAAATGAGAATACTTCCTCATCATCATCAAACTCCGGCTCCACCTCGCAGGCATCACCATCACCTGCAGCTAAGTTAGAGTCTGATTGGTGTTTAAGCATCATCCCAGAACGTGGGAGTGAGTGATCAACTTAGTGGAACTATACCACAAAGGTTAACATGTTATCAATTCAATCAAGCAGTAATGATAAAGCAATACAATCAAACATCCCTAATTACTGTGATTAATGCAAGTATGTATGAAGTAATGATGCATTCTCTCGCCTACACTTCCTCTGCGATCGTCGTCTTATGGTCATGCATGTTAGTCACTTCCTCAGTGCTCTGTCCAATGCCAAATGGTACATATAGTGCGGTGCATGTACATGATTACCAAGTTCTTATTAGTCATTTTCATACTGTAGGATTGGGAAGCTAAGGTACTTCCCTTATATCAATACCCAAACAATGATCCATTCTAGGGTTGTTAGTCCTGGACAATCTCATACGATATTATAGCTCTAGATTGCTGTAAAGGGCTCGTCACCAATCAATACAGGTCTAGTTATATCCTAGATACTACAATAAGGCTCGTCGCCCCATTTTCATTTTAAGATATACTTAAGGTCACTATAAAGGGCTTGTCACCAATCAGAGTAGGTCGACAGCTCGAATATAGCGTCCCATACCACCATAATCGGCTCATGAGTCTAGGTTGTTCACTGGTCACTACGGAGAGGCTTGTCGCCCCAGCGTAGGCCGACAGCATAACCAGTGTCCCATACCACCATGTCCAGCTAATGAGTCTTAGGGGATCGAGGTACTAAGGTTAATGGGATTTCACTAGTAAGTTTGGTACCTTAGATTCAAACAGTAGCGTTCAAACATGGTGAACATACATCGGTCAATCGGGTTAATTGACGAGCTTAACAAGGATGATCACCCTTTGAGTTGATCAATATAAAATGCATAAGCACTCCATGTGGCCTAACCACTGCAGAACATCCCAAGTACAGCTCGGATTCGTCGAACACATCCTGCATGGTGAAAACATTCTCAACCACCAATTTAAGGACTATTACCGATTACCTGGACTGTGATATAGTCCCAACAACGTACAATCACAATGATAAACATGTAAGGTAAATCCTACAGTCATATGAACATGTTATGACATATAAGTTAAACATGAATACACCATACATGGAAGAAATCATACACACAGTTAACATGAATAAGTTAGCTAAACAATTCATGGAGGAAATCATACACACAAGCAAGGTAGTTGGGATTTCTTATCTCAACTCCCTCATAAATCACACTTTACTAACTACTAATTCATTCAGACATTTTCACAAACACTTAGACTACACTTTTCAACATACATCACGTATGTCGGCCGTATTACGTATTAGGGAAAATCCTTTTTTTCCGAGGAGTTGTCACATACATAACAATCATATACCTACGATAAATAATCATGGAAATCATAACATCAAATTCCTTAGGCATATAAACATTTCAACAAACACATGAAATACCCTATTTACAACATAGGTTAGACATATACGTAAAACAAAACAGATAGTGCATTTAGCATGTGTAATAGCATTCATGTCAATAATAAATCATTATCAGACATTGAAAGTCTTGAAAACCATAACCTATACATATATAGTCTGCACCTTAAATTAAAAAATGTGAAACAGATATGATTTAGACGATAAGTTTTCGTCAACTGCGAATATGCAACCTAAGGCATGAATTCGGTTAGCTACATCAACACTTAAATTATTCTAAATTTCAAAACAAGTTAGAGTTTGATTGTCTTACCCAAAAATGGAATTAGAATCGCTAGAATAATGATTTAGATGTGATGGATTAGGCATGTAGAGTAGCTTGGAGGAATCCCAAGATGAATCACCAACTCCTCTCTCACTTTCTCTCTCTTTCTTAGCTAGGGTTTGAGAATTCGTATGGAATTTGTGAGAGACGGTTTAAGGTCCTTATATAGGCCCAAAACTGACGAAATTAGTCTCAGGGCCATAATATACTTAGGTTATAACGAAATCGGTCTTATTTCGATCCAATGGAGCATTTCTGGAGGTCCCTTTACTGAATGCGGTCGGACTTAAGCTTACAATTATTGAATCTTGATCAAGTTAAGTTTTCAGTCCGATCGGGTTTCTAGATTGACCATGGTGGACCAGTTTCAGTTCAGCAGTCATCGAAACTCGATTAGGGCCACAAGCATATTGGCATATGTGGGCTATCTTCCCTGATTTGAGGGTGAATTCGAGTTAGAATCCAATGGTCAGAATGCTTATAAATGGCGCGCAAGTGACACTACTCAGATTACTTAAATTTATATTTAATTTTTAAATAGATTCACCTTTCTCACACTCTTCGCTCCGGACTCAAGAAAATCATCTCAGGACCTTATCTGGACTTAATTTTTGAGGTGATAGTCAAGTCTAACTAGGCGGTCATAATTGTCTAAGTTCATCAATATCGGACTTTTGACGTGCGGTCTAGGTCCATTACAGAGTTTCTGAATGCTCCCGAGAGCAACAGGGTTTAGAGTTAGATCTTAGATTTCTGGGTAATGTAGCGTTACTAATTCTATAGGTTTTAGGTATTACAGATCGTATTTAAAGTGATTGGTGCTAATTTTACAGGTAATCTAGTTTGGTGCTAGTTAAGTCTCATTAAATTTCTAAAGGATTAGGTTCTAAAGGATTTCTGCTAGAGGTGGTACTCGGATCTTTGTATGAATTTTTCCAGGACGTTGCAAGGTGAAAATGAAATCAGATGCTATCATAGCTAGAATAGCTGAATCTCTAACAAAAATAGATAAAAGGATACACTAAAGAACATTCCTTAACTCCAAAAAAAAGAAACAAACAAACAAACAAAACAAAACAAAACAAAATAAAACAAAACAAAACCATAAAAATTCAAGGACAAATAACAGAAAAACATGAAAAACTAAAGGCCAAAACTAATTATCGCCAACTGAAAATATCAAAAAGTCCCAAAAATACTAACAAAAAGAGAAATTTAAGAAAATTTCAGGCTTACAAGTATTAGAACCTACTTCAACTAGTATCATTAAAGAGATCATTTCCTAAACACCCAACATGAAATAAAAAAAAGAAAAAATTGAACCATCCATGTGTCTAAATGAGGCATTGAGAAAACAACAAATCCACATCCAATGTAAAAAGGCCAAAGACTGGATGGCTGTGATCATTCAATTTGTGAGAATCTAGGGAACAAGCATCCAATTCCTCGGCCCCATGATTTGTATAATGGGCCTTAGTTTACTACTAGTGGGGCCCATCATTTAGCATTATGAGCGCCCACATCTTGCATTATGAGCTAATCACTTAGCATTATGAGCCCCCACAATAATGGATAAATAGGAGAAAATGAAATCAGGTGCTATCATAGCTAGAATAGCTCAATCTCTAACAAAAACAGCTGAAAGGATACACCAAAGAACATTCCTTAACTAAAAATAAAAAAAATAATTAAAAAAAACCAAAATAAAACTATAAAAATTCAAGGACAAATAACAGAAAGACATAAAAAAACTAAAGGCCAAAACCAATTATCGCCATTTGGAAATATCAAAAAGTCCCAAAAATACTAACCAAAAGAAAATTTCAAGAAAATTTCAGACTTACAAGTATCAGAACCTACTTCAACTAGTATCATTAAAGAGATCATTTCCTAAACACCCAACATGAAACAAAAAATAGAAAAAATCGAACCATCCATGTGTCTAAATGAGGCATTAAGAAAACAACAAATCCACATCCAATGTGAAAAGGCTAATGACTGGATGGCTGTGAGCTTTAAATTTGTGAGAATCTAGGGAACAAACTTCCAATTCCTTGGCCCCATGATTTGTATAACGGGCCTTAGTTACTACTAGTGGGGCCCATCACTTAGCATTATGAGCGCCCAAATCTTGCATTATGAGCCAATCACTTAGCATTATGAGCCCCCACAACAATGGATAAATGGGTGAAAATGAAATCAGGTGCTATCATAGCTAGAATAGCTCAATCTCTAACAAAAACAGCTGAAAGGATACACCAAAGAACATTCGTTAACTAAAAATAAACCATAAAAATTCAAGGACAAATAACAGAAAAACATAAAAAACTAAAGGCCAAAACCAATTATCGCCAATTGGAAATATTAAAAAGTCCCAAAAATACTAACCAAAAGAGAAATTCAAGAAAATTTCAGACTTACAAGTATCAGAACCTACTTCAACTAGTATCATTAAAGTGATCATTTCCTAAACACCCAACATGAAATAAAAAATAAAAAAAATCGAACCATCCATGTGTCTAAATGAGGCATTGAGAAAACAACAAATCCACATCTAATGTGAAAAGGCCAAAGACTAGATGGCTGTGATCTTTCAATTTGTGAGAATCTAGGGACAAGCATCTATTTCCTCGGCCCCATGATTAGTATAACGGGCCTTAGTTACTACTAGTGGGGCCCATCACTTAGCATTATGAGCGCCCACATCTTGCATTATGAGCCAATCACTTAGCATTATGAGCCCTTGCAACAATGGATAAGTGGGTGAAAATGAAATCAAATGCTATCATAGCTAGAATAGCTCATTCTCTAACAAAAACAGCTGAAAGGATACACCAAAGAACATTCCTTAACTAAAAAAATATATATAAATAAAAGTATAAAACCATAAAAATTCAAGGATAAATAACAGAAAAACATGAAAAACTAAAGGCCAAAACCAATTATTTCCAATTGGAAATATAAAAAAGTCCTAAAAATACTAACCAAAAGAGAAATTCAAGAAAATTTCAGACCTACAAGTATTAGAACCTACTTCAACTAGTATAATTAAAGTGATCATTTCCCAAACACCCAACATGAAACAAAAAATAGAAAAAATCGAACTGTCCATGTGTCTAAATGAGGCATTGGGAAAACAAAAAATCCACATCCAATGTGAATTGGCCAAAGACTGGATGGCTGTGATCATTCAATTTGTGAGAATCTAGGGAACAAGCATCCAATTCCTCAGCCCCATGATTTGTATAACGGGCCTTAGTTACTACTAGTGGGGCCCATCACTTAGCATTATGAGCCCCCACATCTTGCATATAGATGGTTAAGAGGAATAGAGTAAGAAGAGTACAACACCAGTCCACCCAACGATCAGACTTGTTAAAAAGAGAAACCCAGAGACGATTAAGAAAAAATGGTCCCTAATATGAAAAATCAAGATCCTCCAATCAAGGCAATTTTTGAAGCGAGTTCCATCTAATTGGGCCAATGGCCTAGACCACCAAACCATGGCCCCCACTTGCCACAATGTAAAGATGTGGGCCCCATAAATCGCTCTATCAACTCACCCTTAAAAAAAATGGAACTTTCACATTTGCTCAACCAAGAGGTGATCACAACACCACCACCAAAGCATCATCGAATCAATATAAAAAATCCATTAAACACTAAAAGAACCCAAACCAATTTTTGCCATCCAAACGCATCTGTATAACTATCTGTATAAATCAATGCAAGTTCTTGCCTCAAGTTCTCTTGGTATACTAAGCCCAAATGAGTACTCAAATGGGAAAAGGAGATAAAAAGGATACAGACCGCTTATAAATATTAAACACTTACAACTAGAAGGATTATTTGAATAGTCTGGATAACTCTATATCATTGTCACTATTTTCACGAACGAGTCACCACTATTTTACATTTTGTACAAAACTCACTGTTTTTTTACAAAACAAAAAAAGGGTAAATATAGCTTTGGAAAGGGTAGGGCTCTATGGGACCCACCATGATGGATATGTTTCATCCATGCCGTCCATCCATTTCTCAACATCATTTTGAGATAATTGCCAAAAATTAGTCCTAATTAAGTCTCTGGTGGACCACAAAATGAGAAAAAGGTAGACAATTGGACGTCCACTATTCGACAATTAGACGTCCACTATTCAAAATGTGTGGTGCACTGATGGATAATTGACTTTTGGCTGCGTCTTTTATTCGACGGATTTTAGCTGTAGCTAAAAGCACCCCAAGTCCTGACAATTTTTTGGTAGTGAGAGACCTATAATAATATTTCAAAATAGATGGACAACTTTGATATAAAACATATATTTTTGTAGGCCCTATAGAGCCCTATAATCTAATCTTTTTTCTCAGATCATTATAAGATATCATGCAAAACATTAGGCAAGAACAAGGCTTGAGTGAACTACAATTTGGGCATTGCACTTCCACCATTAAAAACTTCTTGGGAGATGGAGAAGTTTCGGATCAAGCTCATTATGTGTGTCCCACTTGGATGAGGGGTCAGATCCAGTTTCACCTGCATTCAAAACTCATGTGGGCCCCACCAAGTGCTTTCATATATTTTTAGATTTCTTCACATAGTTTTAGATGGTATGACCCACTTGAGTTTTGTATACGGATGATTTTTGAGATATCTCATAAGCTAAAGGGGACACATCAAAAATGTGTCTGCCTCACCTTATTCCATGTCTGTATTAACTTATAAACAGGTTAGATTTCAAATAAACGTCATGGCGGGCCCTAAGAAGGTTTCAATAGTGGGTGTCACTATCTCACTCTTTTCTATGGTGGGTCCCCTTGAACTTTGGATATGCCCCATCAGTCAAATGCACCATTCCATGGTGGGCCACGACCTTAAAAATAAAGTCAATCCATGACTTGGGTGGGCCACACCACATACTATAGTTGAGAGGGTTACCCTCCCATTAAAACATTCATAATCATTTATTGGGCCCACCTGGATGTGGTTCATAGATCCAGCCCATTCATTATGTGTGTCCCACTTAGATGAGGAGTCAGACCAAGTTTCATACACATCCAAAACTCATGTGGGCCCCACCAAATCCTTTTATATGTTTTAGGGATGTCTTCACATAGTTTTAGATGTTATGGCCCACCTAAGTTTCGTATATTACTGATTTTTGGACTTAAAGGGGGCACATCAATTGCATGGTGTTGATGTTCTACACACATCATGGTGGGTGGCATGTACGGTGTTTTGAGCGCACGCCCAATTTTGGGCGGGACATGTATGGTGCTCTGTGGGCCCTACCATGATGTATGTGTTTCATCCATTCCGTTCATCCATTTTTAAAGATTATTTTAGAGATTTATGCCAAAAATTAGAGGATATAAATCTCAGGTGGTCCACACCACATGAGAATAATAGTGATTGGATATCCACCATTAAAATCCTCCTAAGGCCCACTGTATTATTTATTTGACATCCAATCTGTTGATTTGGTCATACAGGACTAGATGAAGGGAAAAAACAAAAATCATCTTGATCCAAAACTTTTATGGCTACCAAAATGTTTTTAATGGTCGACACTCATTCAACATTGTTTCCTGTAATTTGGTTCACTTGAAATTTGGATATATCTCATTTTTGGTCTCATATTGTAAAATTATCTATAAAAATATATGGACGGCATGGATGGAACACATACATCATGGTGGGGGCCACAAAGCACCGACCACCAGCCATTGGCTGGTGTCAAGCGGAGAAGTCAATCCGTTCCCAAGCTTACTAAGTCAATCCTATGGGGCCCACTATGATTTATTCATTTTATCCACTCCATCCATCCTTGTTAACATATAATTTTATTACATAAGCTCAAAAATGAAGCCTATAAAAATTTGAAGTGGACCACATCATAGGAAATAATACAAACTGAACGTCTACCATTGAAAAATTTTGGGAGGCCACTGAAGTTTTGGATCAAGTTGATATTTTAGTTTTCCCTTCATCCATGTATTTGTGATATATTGAATAGGTTGGATGACAAATAAAAATTACTATAGGCCATAGGAAGATTTCAACGGTGGAAGTCATTATTCCCACCATTTCCTGTGGTATGGTCCACTTGAGCTTTGGATATGCTTTAATTGTGGACTCAACCACTAAAATGACCTAGAAAAATGGATTGACGGTGTGGATAAACCATGACTTTGGGCCACGCGGTTAAAAATAAAGTCAATCCATGACTTGGGTGGGCCACACCACACACTATAGTTGAGAGGATTACCCTCCCATTAAAAAATTCATAATCATTTATTGGGCCCACCTAAATGTGGTTCATAGATCCAACCCATTCATTATGTGTGTCCCACTTGGATGAGGAGTCATCCCAAGTTTCATACACATCCAAAACTCATGTGGGCCCCACCAATTAAATGATTTTATATGTTTTAGGGATGTCTTCACATAGTTTTAGATGCTATGGCCTACCTGAGTTTCATATACGACTGATTTTTGAATTTAAAGGGGACACATCAAATGCATGGTGTTGATGTCCTACATACATCATGGTGGGGGACACACAGATTAACCTCATGGGAAGTTCCCATGAGGTGACCTTATAGTACCATTTCACTATTTAGGTAACTCCTTCATGCGTGTTCCTCTAACGGTGTAGGGCCCACCTTGATATATTTTATGTATATCGACACCATCCATATATTTTTCCATCATATTTTAGGATGTGATTTCAAATCATAAGAACTTAATAATCTCAGGTGGGTCATACCAATCAAAACAATGATGAAAAACTATTAAAAACCTTTTGAAGGCCACAAAAGTTTTGGATCAATTTGATCTTAATTTATAGTTTACCTTAATCTAGATCTTCTTTACATTATCAACAAGTTGCATTGTAAATAAACATTACTAAAACCTTACGATGGGCTCTTTATAATTTTTAATGGCGAGGTACTATATTATCATTCTTTCCAGTGGTGTGGTCCACTTAAGATTTAAATCTACATAGTTTTTTATACCCGACCCAAAAATGGGTTGGAGAAACATAGGGGTGACAAGGATATACAACATATCATCAAAATCTCACTTTTGTTATCTAACTTTTCAATTTTTCTTGTAAAAATAAAAAATTTAGTTTTCTTTTTTAAAAAATATATTTTTTTTTTCAATTTATCAATTTTTTCACAATTTTTTTTTTTAATTTTTCAAATTTCTTTTTCAAAATATCATTTTTTAAGTCTCACTTTTGTTATATAACTTTTTAATTTTTCTTGTCAAAATACAAAATCTAGTTTTCTTTTTTAAAAAATATATATATTTTTACAATTTGTCAATTTTTTCACAACTTTGTTTAATGTTAAATTTTTTTTTTTCAAAATTTCATTTTGTAAATCTCACTTTTGTTATATAACTTTTTAATTTTTCTTGTCAAAATACAAAATCTAGTTTTCTTTTTAAAAATATATATTCTTTTACAATTTGTCAAATTTTTCACAATTTTGTTTAATTTTTTAAAATATCTTTTTTTATCTAATTTTTTTTCTTCAAAATTATCAACATTATTTAAAGTTCTTAATTTTTTTTTCTCAAAATCTAGATTTTTATAAAATTACAATTTTTTTTCAAAATTTAAAATTTTCTTAAACATTGTTAATTATTTTTCTAAGCTTCTCTCAACTATTTTTTTTTTCAAAATTTATAATTTTTTTGAGCTTTTAGAGATTTGGGCTGAGCATTAGAGATGGTTTAGGACTATCTCTAATAGAGACGATCTTTGATAGTCTCTAATAGAGACGGTCTTTAATAGGGCTATAAGATGGCTAAGGAGTGTCTCTAATAGAGACGGTCTTTGACAGTCTTAGATTACAAGTAAAAGATGGTTAATGACCGTCTCTAATGCAGACGGCCAATGACCGTCTCAGATGACCGCATATAAGATGGTCAAAGACCGTCTCTAATGCAGATGGCCAATGACTATCTCAGATGACCGTATATAAGACGGTCAATGACTACGTCTCTAATGCAGATGGCCAATTACTATCTCAGATGACCGTATATAAGACGGTCAATGACTATCTTAAATGATTTGTGGATGTTCAAATTTTAAGACAATATTAAGGACGGTCAGGGGCTGTCTTAAATTTTAAAGACGGTTTATGACCATCTTGAAAGAATCTTTAAACCAAGCAATTTTAGAGACGGTCCAGAACCGTCTCGAAATCTGTCTTTTTTTTTTTCATTTTTCACGTAATGACATGGCCAAATGTCATATGCGAGATGCAATCACAAGTCATTTGAATCCACATATTAATACAGTTCCTCTCTAGAATATCACCGGGGTCTAGTGCACTCCCCATTGACTGCCCCTCCCCAGGTGCGCAGCCAAGTGAGTGTAAGAGACCTCATTATAGCACCCATATGCTAGAACCAATTATTTTCGGTATCCAATCCTGCCATCCATGATATACCTGTAGAGGCCACAGCCCTAATGTTGCTAGGGCGTACAGTGATCATGTCATATAAATGCGAGATGCATGAGTCGTACTATCCAATCATGCATCAATCTTGTGCGTATCGCGTGCTCATGTGGGGAAACTCCGTCTCTCAGGGAGTCTCAAAAATAACTAGCCTAATGGCATATGTTATGATCAATCACTCCTCATAACAAGCATGTAAATGATGTGTGTGGCCATGTATCATGATGATCTATTAGGTATATGTAATACCCCGTACTTTCACGTACTCGGGTATTACCATGACATCATAGCTTATTAAATCATTCACATACACTCTAGTCAAAATCTAACCATAGGAATGATCTTCGTCTAGAGATCGAGCTATCCCACCCTCAAATTTAAAGATAAACCATCACATCTGAAAAATTCATTTCTAGGACCCTGATTTCCTCAATAAGTAGAATGAACCATCCATTGTCAATAACAAACCCCTAATCATCAAACCCACCATTCATTGGGCCTCAATAACTGATATTTTATAATCCACACTGAACATTCTAAGTAAACCAGATGATCAACTACAAATTCTAACTCAGATCAAACTAGAAAACTTTACTGTCGATAGTTAAGCCATCCAACTACTAGACTGCCTAACATCACTGTTTAAAATCCTTACTTTCATACTACAGGTACTTTTGAGTGAATGCAATCATCATGGAATTGGTGGCACAGATCACTAAATACATCTATGGTTAGGCTACCATCACACTATGTAAAAATCCAACACTAACCACCTAAATTAAATGTCCTAATCAGTAAATCCTCCACTAACTAAACCTTCGTACGAAATGATCTAACTGTCTAACTAAAATAATCAACACTAAATCTCCTAGTGCGACCCTTTGTAAGAATAGATCTGGATTAATCATTAGTCTAGGGATATTCATAAACCCTGCATAAGGAACGTGTGGCTCCGATTGACCACGGGTGATTAGAACCCACGATAACCTATCACTTACTAGTTATAAACCTTTAAAAGACAAAGAACCAACCATTTGTACATGCCAACCTTTAAGTTGTAACCACTAGGGGGACTTCCAAAACTTATAGTAGGCATTGATCAGACTAGATCATGATGTGGACCACACTCTTGAGATGAGTGTGTACACAATGCAAGAGAAACTACTGTGCACGAGATCACATAGCCTGGTCAAAGCTATTGACCCGATGAAATTTTAAAACAGAAGAGGATTTCCTCTCAATTTTCTTTTCCCACCTATGATGAACAGGGTTTGTCAAATTTGAATTTGGGCCCACCATCATCATCAACCTCAATGATTTGAACCATCCATTAGGTGTAGCCCTCAAAACCATCGAAAAACCCTATAGTCTTGATGTGTGGGAAAACGTGTGTGGATACACGATGACCAGCCCAAGAGGGTGCGTTCGTGTGTCATTTCTGAAACAGAAATCATTTCAACTAGTAGGTTGGCGATCCTAGGGAGAATGCTCCCAGCAATCTCAACTATTCAGGGTGTTTTGTCTCAAACGTTCAATGCAGCTCCATAATGATTAGGGTTTTCTTCCCAAAGAAGATCAGGTGTGGAGGAAATCTCTTTATTATGATGAGCTTTTTGAACAGACTCATGTAAACCATCCATCTAAGAGCATCTCCACCATTAAGGGCTTGTCTTTAGGAATAAAAACCCTAATCAATAGGGTGGATAGCTACCCTTCTCCATTTTTCTTGCAACGCCAAGAGAAATGTCTGAAACCTTTAAGCTTTGAAACCACCACCCATATACATCTAGAGCTTTGAAATCGATAGTCCGGAAGCATTGTGGGATCAATAGAAGTCATCCACATGAAGCAGAACGAAGAAACGAAGCTTCATCTTGAATATGCCATTGGAGCTTGGCCGTCTTCTCATCGAAGTATGGTTAGGAGAGCCACGAGTTCCAACTCTATTTCACCCACCATGAAAGCCATCTCTACAACAACCTGCAACAGATGAAAGAAAAGAAGAAATGAAAAAGAAGGAAGAGAGAGGGAGAGATATTAGGCCCAAGCAACCCATTTGACCACCTTCTCTCTGTCGCACTAACTTAACTCGTCTGAGTCACAGCCGAGTTGAAGGGAGACTAATCGAGCCTGGATCCACGTGGTCACTATAGAAGAAGGAGATCTATTGGGGGATAAAGGAGATGAAGGAGAAAACGTAAGAAGAGGTGGTGCGGGTGTGCCTCTATTACTATGTGTGTGCAGACTCGGTGTCGAGTCAGGCCAAGTTCGACTGAGTCCTACTGTTGAACTCCCAACAGAAGAAATGAAGAAAGGTAAGCAGAAGAATGGAGAAAGAAGGGAAATGGAGAAAAGAAAGAACAAGAAAGGGGAGTGTGGAGAAGAGCACGAGGAAGAGGGAGTTAGGTTGTGGACGCTGCCGAGTCGACTCGGCTGAAATTGAGTCAACTGGATTGAGTTGAGCTGTTGGCCTAGCCTGGGTCTAGCTAGAATTATAACATGGATAGAGAAAGAAAGAGAGAGTAGAAGAAAAGAGAAGGAGAAGAAGAAGAGGGGTTCTTTTATTCTACTGAGTCAACTCATTGACCGCAACAACCCAAGTCAAGCCTAGTTAGGGATTGGTGTTGCAATCTAAAGGGCCAAGCAGTTTAAAGTGTAGTTGGAATTGGAGTCGTGGATGTGTGCAAACAATTCTAACAACATAGGAAACCAATTCAACTTTCTAAGGTGAGGGATATCCCACATGGCTTCATCATGTCGTCGAATTCTAATGTAGCATAAGGGTATGAAGACCATAAAATTGTGCAATGTGAATGTTACTTCATTAAATCTAGAATTGATGTCAATAATCATGTAGGATGGTCTTGAATCTTAGTGCCATCTTATAAGAATTGTATTCTGCTCATTATGCCCCATTTGGAATTGCTTATGTACATGTGTACTTCTATTAGTTGCATTTAAGGGTTAGATATATTGCTTCTATTCTAATGATAAGTTGCTCCATTAACCCCTTATATATATTAGATTAGTTATACATTAAACTTAATATAGTATTAAAATATTATAAATGGTAATTTAGTACTTTTAGATCTCTATGGGGAATTGATGAATGTGGGATATGATATTAGCTTCCACTACTGTAGCTCTACAATTCATGATTTTGTAATTTGGTTTAGGTTTGCATTCTCTATGCTTTCCTAGAAATTGCCCAATTTTGGACATAGCTTTATTGTAGTTGAAAGGAGTCATATGATGCTTCCATTCCTTTTATCTCTCAAGTTGAACAACGAATGCTAGGTGTGAAACATCACCTTTCTTATGAAGTTGAATAAATCTGTCAGTAATTTAGTATGCTTGAAATGTCATGTTTATAGGCCCTCATTTAGACCTAGAAAAATGTAATTGAAACTATGATTGAAATCATGCTTAGATGTTTAATATCTTATGATCTTTGACAACGTCTATGAAAGCAACCTTGTTAATCATATGGAGTGTACATGAGCATCATGGTACATGATATTCACGCATGTCATATGAGCTTTTTTGAGTGCTCGATGTAAGCCACACTTTGTTCGATTTACTTAAAGTTCCAACACTTCCGTTAAACTCACAGAGCATGTGCATTTGTGCCACTTTGGGCTCTCTTTTTTACATGAGGCTTTTTCGGGATTAGACACTCCTTGGGTGTATCCCATGTATTTTTCTAGGAGATATCCTTAGGTGCACTCACTTACATGGCTTTTTCCAGGTAAATAATCTATCGCGGGCAGTCTGTATGGTCTTTTTTGGGTGGCTAGTTCTCCTTGGGTGTACCTATGAGTATTTTTACAGGTGACTAATTCGCCTTGGGCGACCCCTTTATTTTGACAACTGGATGTACATCCCCAGATCCGTGACTTGAACATACATTCATACACCTATACATTCATTTATAATTTCATGATTGGTCTCCTTGTAATTTGAATATGTTGATTTAAACTATTTTGGAATGACATGATATGTATGAATCCATGCGAAAAATTCTCACTGAGTTTTCACTCACCCAATCATGCGGTTGCACCAAATAGACACAGGTATGACGAACAAGTGGAGACCCCTATGATGGGATTCCAAGGATGGCTAAGTAGGAGTTCGTCAAGGAGGGCCTCTATGTCATTGTAGTTGAGCCGTTGGAGCTCGACTGATAATTTAGGATTTACTTGGTTTCATATTTCAAATTTTGTGTTTTGTTTGAACTGTAATAAAATATTTCCCCTGTTGTGGGATTTCATTTTGCTCCGATTTACACGTATTGAACTTCCTTGTAATTACGCTTGATATCCTTAGTTTATACAATGTTGCCTTACTTTATGTTATGAAATTTGCTGCTATTTAGATGTATGATGGTCTATTTTATAATGTAATACTCGGGTTCTCAATGAGGAACAACTATCCTCGGGTTTTGAGAACCAAGGTGTTACAGTATATTCAATGGTGATGATGTACTCTCGTACAGTTAATAGATGACCTAAATGACATACTTATATGAAGGATGAGCCTCATGAGTAAGTCTAATGTATATAAAAAGGAGAGTTAAGAGGATAGGCGTAAGTACAAAGAGTAAGTTTCCTCACCCTCTCCATCACGTAGTAAACTGGGCTTCCTATGGGGCCCAATAAGCACAAGATGGGCTTTATGGCTTTTTCAAATCTACAAGACACGGTGGAAGCACCATCAATAATGGGGGCTCAATGGTTTGGGTTAGCCCACTAAGAGAAGATGAGAATGGGCCTAACAATAGGCCCTAGGGAGGTTTACAATGTGGACATTTAACCACCATTACCTCCAAGAGTGTAGTCCGCTATAGAAACTATCTTATAATGGGGCTCATGGCCCTCAAACTAGCTAGAAAATGAATGGGCAGCATACATGTTATCTCATTCATCATGGTGGGCCTCTTGGGGCAGCCTATGGCCCAGAAAATGGTCGGGCAAGGGTACATCAGATATATCATTGTGGGCTTTACAGGTCAACCCATAATTCAACAAATTGGATGGGCAGCCTGTACATAATATGCATACAACAATGTGGGCTCAATAGCTGGATGGTCAACTTATCTGGGCCTACTGGACATCCAAAAATCTGGACAGTTTAGTATTCAAATGGAAGGTGGGCCTTATAAGGTTTTGATGGGGCCCATAATCTCAGAAAAATGGATGTATAGTGTGTATACACTATTCTTTCAACCTGGTGGGCCTCACAACTCCAAAATGGTCTGATTCATTAAGTAAATGGGGTCCTTACTGAACGTCCAACCTTTCCATCTTTTTGGACCCGTTGGGTGTCTGACAGATGGACTATTTAGATAAAATAGTCTCCTTATGGTGGCTCATACACATCATAGTGGGCCCCACCAGATGAACAACAGCGTCCCAGCCCTGCTAGACGTTCCAAGGGGGCTGGGTGGCTTGAACATACACATACACAAGGTGGGCTCCACCTGTAGACGTCCCACCAGAGGGTAGGCCTGGTCCAGGTGAGCCATAAAAATGGAGAATGACATAGATATATCACAAACATTATGGTGGGCTAGCTGGTCTAACGGTCATCCTTGTTGGACGTTGGCCTAGTTGAGGAATTAGATCTACTCTAGGTTGGGCCTAGGACCTGCTGAACATGGAGAAATGGATGGAGAGTGTGTATCTCTCTTGTGCATAGTAAGGTGAAGTCCATGTGAGTGGGCCACCCTACCCTAAAGATCAAGCCAATATTTATATTTTCCCTTCATCTAGGCTGCTGGACGGTACCAAGGATTGGACCGTCCAGGCCTGCTAGGCCCACTCTAGAGGGTTCTCCATGGTTGGATAGTGTAGATACAAAACACACATGAAGGTGAGGGGCCACAAGAGGGGTTTACAAGTTGAAAATCCCAGCTGATATTTGGGCTTTTCCTACAACCAGACGATCAACAAAGTGGGCCTGAAATTTGGGAAGTAGCATGGTGCTGCACGTTACAGCCCACAAAACTGTTGGACTATGTGTATATACATCACATACATCAAGTATGGTCCACTAGGGTGGGGCGCATAATGTCTAGATCGAGCTGATAGTTGTGAATTTTCCTTCATCTAGCCCTGAATGGCTGGCCGATCATGCAGGCCTGGAAACGGGTAACAATGGCGGGCATGATTGCTAGACGGTGGGTGTCCCACTGTGCGAACGGTTTGGACCTTGCATGCATCATCAGATGGGCCACAAATCATAGAAAAAGAGGAGAGAGAGAGAGAGAGAGAGAGAGAGAGAGAGAGAGAGAGAGAGAGAGAGAGAGAGAGAGAGAGATGGTTGTGGGAGGGGCTCCACCACTATGAGCCCCTCTAGGCGCCATGCATACATCAAGATGGGTCCCATCCATGCGTGGTCCCTTAAATCAAAAATCAATGTGGTGATGCCATCCCCACCACAAGATTAAGGATCTAGATGACCCCCTTTACATGCTAGATATTAAAGAAATATCATGATGGGATTCATGGAGAATGGCCCCATCATCGTACATGCATGCAAGGATGTTAGGTCATTGGCCACACCTAGGGAAGAAGATGGGATCCCTACTATTAATTGGTAGGTCCCACTTGCCCTAATGTAAGAAAATAGGCAGATCTAGCCTAAGATTGCACCCTCTCCTCTTCTTACTCCATAGTATTCAAAAGCTCCTAAGGTGCTTCTTTAATGGTGGAGTGATGCTTCAATGGTCGGATTTGGTGGGATTTACTAAGAAGAGGGCTGGTGTAATGGGTTATTTCTCTCCTTGCTTGGACGTTCAAGGTTTCCTTGGTTTACAAATGAGGAAGATGGGAGAGAATGGGAGGGAGAGAGAGAGAGGTATAAGGAAGTCATCATGGGGTGTAAGAGGTAATCATAACATTGTAAGAAGGCATGGGCAAGCTAGTCATCATTACTTGTAAGGCGTGGGGGCTAGGGTGATGTCATCCTTGGCTAGGTAGGCTAGGATGATGTCATAGTTAAGATAACTAGTAGAGATTCTTCTCTACTTGGAACTATGGACCCGCAACATGTAGTCTATGGCCGGGATTATGTGCGGGTCATAACTCTTAGTCTAGGTATCATATTGGCGTGTGAGATGCGGCATTGGAACCGCAGTGATGACGCGGTCACAGTGGTATAGGTTTTGGGTCGAGTCGACTCGGTTACGGGATGCGACCTAAGGTCGCTCACAAACGCTGTCTACAGGTCGCGGGTTGCCAAAATTCGATGGGGAGGATTGTGGGATCCTAAAGAATAATATGGTACTAGGACACGGGCCTTACAATAAGTCTAAGGATCCATTCTTAGTTTGCAAGTTATTTAAAGCTTTATATGGACTCAATCAAGCACCAAGAGCAATATGACTCATCACTATTTATTCTAAAATCTGATTTAGGTCTTGTTGCTTTATTGGGCTATGTTAATGATATTCACATTACAGGAAGTGATGCTCAAAGAATTTTTGATCTCAAATCATTACTTCACTCCTCATTTCATATGGAGGATATGGGGCCATTATCATAGTTTTTAGGTCTTGAAATTTCTTGTAATACTCAAGGTTATCTCATGAGTCAACGAAAGTATACCTATGATTTGATCAAGTTAGCAAACCTTACAGATAACACGACCCATGAGACTCCTCTGGAATTAAATGTCAAGTATGGGAAAGATGATGGAGACCTCTCAGATGTTACTTCCTATAGGTAGCTGGTGGGGAGATTAGTCTATTTCACTATGTTTCATCCTGATATCTCATATGCAGTTCATATTGTTATCTAGTTTGTCGAGGCACTTTGCACATTGCATATGATATCAGTTCATCGCATTATTCGATACCTTCGAGGTACCCTCAATTAGGCTGTAACACCTCAAAAATCGACACATGAGTAGATGGACATTGATCCCGCATTTTCGAGTGTTAATCAAATAAAAATGCACGTGTGACCTTGTTCATATTCATACTCATTTCACACACAAGCAATCAGAGTATGCAATGTAATTTAGTGGATCCCAAAGCGAGGTAATGATAACAAAAATTCATAATTATTAGGTAAATAGTAAAAATATAATTAAAATATGATGTCCACCCAAATGAGAATTATATAAATCACAATGATTACAATAGGAACAAAAGGACAACTACCAGGCAAGAATAAGCTAGAGATCTATTGGGCACCCCGAGCGCACTATCAAATGGTCCTATTACTGAGTTATCTACATATGTCAAATAGGAGGCGTCAAACACTAACATAGTGAAGAAATATCGTCAAGATTGTTACTTGTGACATTTTAGGGATTAACAGGTTCACAACAAATGCATATTAATACATATTATACACTCAAGCATGTCATCTTTAACACATAATTACTAAACAAGATACACATATTAACAACATAACGGAGTGCAAGTAATGATAACATAATAAATAAATAGTTTTCTAATATATTTGGTAAGTATATTAATGTGATGATGAAATCGTGCATGCTCCTCACAATCCAACACTCCCTTATAAGTGACTTTCATGCTTATTTCGTAAATGACTAACACTCCCTCATAAGCGACTTCCATGCCTATTTTGCAAATGACCAACACTCCCTCATAAGTGACTCTAACACCAAATCATAATATCATATTCTAATGCATGATTAGCCAAGTGATTATTTAGTCCTAGTTCATGTAGTAGGTTGGCGAAGTTAGGATACCACCATTATATCACGAGACATCATCTGGATCACATGGTTCATTGCGACATGTGTCGGCTCCTCACCAGTGTCTCTTGATCCAAATTAAGGCATCAACAACGCACGGGTCGTCACCCAATACTGAGTATGAACCATCAATTCAGTTCCGAAGTTGTAACAGCCCACGACATGCTGCCCCGACCGACTAGAGTGCTATTTTTAAAGGGGATTTAGATCAAATAACTCACCTCAATCCATGCTCAGACCACAACCCGAATGAACAGTGGCTAGGGTGTTAAAGAGGTGTGGCTTATCATATAAAACTAAATCAATACAAAGGAAGTTCGAACGGTACTCTCACACGGAACCATCGGCTGGGTAATGGACTATCACCTCTATCAGTGCTCAATGGTTACTATGAGAGGCTCATCACCTCAGCATAAGCCGACAGCTCGAACACGTTGTCCCATACCACCATGCTCGACTCATGAGTCTTTGGGGATTGTAACGCACTAATGGTTGTGAGTAGACTAAATCAATGATTAATGGTAGTATCCAAGACTCTATTGAATGTTATATAATCACCAAGCACAAAAATGATCGAGCTTGCAGTAGACTAATGCGATCAAGTATGGAGGACCTCGGGCAAACCGGATTAAGTGCAAAGCATCCCGTGTATCTCCTACTACTACCGATCATCTGTGTTCAACTCTGGTTAGTCGTATAAGCCCTGGATAGCCTCCTTAAAGAAGACTATTCACATATATAGATAATTTGCGAAGCTCGATCCACCGCGACAACACAATTCAATCATCTTAGTGTTTCTAAGCATTCAACATTCATGAATTTTATAATATTAAGAGTTCCATGCCATTTAAGAATTTCATCGAGCATGTTATCAATCAAATAACAAATAAATGTATTTAATAATTCTAAAATGCCAAGTAGAAGCCTAGGGGTAGATCTTCACCTCATAGTCAAAATCCTTGACTTGGATGCGTCCCTAGCGTAGGGAATTTGGGGAAAACGCTCCAAACCTAAATTAAAGTATAAGACTATCATTAATGACATGGATTTAGTCCTAATAAAATATTAAACAATGAATTATGGCTTAACTGACTCAATTTGATTGATCCATCAACTCGGTTTGATGAGTCGGGATTCATAATCGACGCATAACCTAAACTGTAATGGAATGGGGCTCGATTACGGCTCCCATAAGAGTATGAACCGCTCTAATCAATAATTGTGACTTAAAACCCTAACATACACAACCCTAGCATTAGGGTTTGTAAGAATCAAAGAAAATAAAAGGGGGTTTCAAACCGTATTAGCTCAAAATACAAGAAATGAAAGAAATGGATGGAAAGACATGTAGGAAATCTCTTACCTAGTAAGGGAGTGGAGAATCCAACCTGAAATCTTTGGAGTTCATCCATGGAAGATATGAGATGGGGAATAGAGATGAGCTCTTACACGAATCGGTGAGCATGGGGATTGGATGGTGTGATCCGACACCGGGCCCCACCATCTCTCTCATTCCTCTCTTCTTCTCCTCCTCTTTCTCTCCTTACCTTTGAAAAAATTCATATGGGAGAAGGGAGTGTGCAAATGAGGTTCTTTTATATAACTAAAATTGATAAAAATGGCCCCAATCGCTCTTTATTCATTATGCTAACCCTGAAGGGGGTTGTTTTCGATTTATAGGGTCCTTCCAGGGGCCCACTGGCTTATCTATACCATGGGGCAAGAGCCCCACTATGGGATCTATGCTTCATCACAACTGGATGGCAATTAGATGCTTCGATTAGCTGTAGGGGCGCCACTCGTGATGGATGGTCATCAATGATCAATCGGGGCCGTAACTATATGAATGTGTTTGGAGAAATAGTCTTAAATCACACATCGAGTTTGGTTGAAACCTAATGGTCAAAAAGTCATAACTTCGTAAAAGAACAGAGAGCCCAATTCGCTTAATTTTCAGACTTCTACCTAGGACATTTGCACATCTCATGCACCTAGCCTTCAGTCCAAGTTGAACGATTCTAAACATTATCATGGCTCGACATCCGCGATGGATGTCAAGCCCGGTAAAACGATCATTATTATATAGTTTCAAGTTTAGGAGCCTAATAATAAGCAGTCTAGAGCTTATTCGAATAATCAGGGCTTTTTCAGGATGGATTGGGCCGTGAGATTTCTCATGCATGATGATTGGGATTTGGATTAGCTAAATTTATAGTTTAACCTATTTATAATTAGTGGAAATGGTAATTCGACTCTAATTGCCCTGATCAAGGACCATAATTCAACTATACTTGAAGCTATCCGAATTAGTAAAATATACCAAAAAATAGAAAATATTAATTTAATTAGATAGGATGATTTCTAATATGATTAGAAATAATTCCTAAGAATATATTGAATGCAAAAACTCTAAGATGAAAAAGATATGCGCGGTTCATCGCCAACGTGTAGTCAGAGAAATTTTTAGTTTCAATAGGTCTATTCTATATAATAATTGTGGTAATTTTAATTTTAATATTATTTTTATTATTTTTATAGTAGTTCATTATTAATTCTAATTTATCTATACCAAAATTCATTATATTTTGGGTTATAGAAAAATTCTAAAAATTCCGGGAGTACCAGCTGCCTGAAACTAATAGTTTTGGTACAGTTTCAAAAAGTCCTAAAATTAACCTCCTTTAATTATTTTTTATTATTTATTTATTATTTTATGAAAATAGAATCCTCAAGCTTCAACCTAGTTTTTGAATCACCTCAATCAGAGTTGTAGAAAAATAGATATGACTTTTTGAAGTCAATACACTAAAACTGTCAAAATTTGAACACGCAGAAAATTGTTGAATAGAATTACTCAGTGCAACCGAGCCCTGCTTTCTAGATTTGCTCAGTTTCTTGTGGTTTACTCGGTGCAATTGAGTAGGACTACCCCATTTTTCTAATTTTTTTTGGTGCAACCAAACCTTGTTGTCCATATTCTTCAAAATTCTTAGGTTTCACTCAATTGGTACGTTTTGGTGGATCCAAGGTCACTCTTTTTGGTTCCAAACATGTGATAATACACACATAGATAGGATCTCAAGTTGATAAATCAAAGTTATTACCCAAGGACATAAAATTCCCAGCTGGCAAAAATACGGGACGTTACACAGGTGCGTCTCTTTTCATCATTGTGTGATTTACAATTATCTGCTTACTCTGATGCAAACTGGGCAGGTTGTCCCATTTCATGACAGTCCACCACTAGCTATTGTGTTTTCTGAGGATAATCATTGGTTAGCTAGAAGTGTAAGAAGAAAAATACAGTATCTAAATCCAGCACAGAAGCTGAATACTGTGCAATGACAGAGACATGTAGTGAAATTACTCTGTTCTGGAGATTTTTGACAGATCTTGGGATTCATTTGTCTTTGCCGACTTCATTATATGTTGACAATAACAGTGCTATTTAGTTGGCTTCCAATCGAGTATTTCATGAGTGTACTAAACACATAGAAGTTGACTGTCCCTTTGTGAGAGAAAAATATATAGCTGAAATCATTTTTCTTCCTCATGTGACATCAGAGCTATGACTTACTGATTTATTTACCAAAACTATGACCTCATCTCGTCATAGGTTTCTTTCTGACAGATTGATGTTGGTTCATTATCTATAACACCCCGAGTTATCAGAACTCGAGTATATGACTCATTCTCCAAAAACCCAAGTGTTATCCTTTAAAAATAGTTGAATTCATATTTTTTTTTTCAGAGTTAGCAGTTTAACGAAAGATGAACAATCAAACGTAAAGGAAAATTTGTATTTACATTCAGAATATACGAACGTCTGCCCATAATGACTTATACAAACTAATGTTTCAATACGTACATTTACAAAATGAAATAATATCGCATGTGAAACAAAGTGAATTATAACAAATCTTGAGCTATAAAATCACATAGCAACTCTTGGAAAATACAATCATGCATCCTCGACAATCGTAACCTACTCGTCATCAATATGAACACGAATATCATCCAAGCCACCTGTACTACCTATACGGTTATATATTCGATGAGTGAGTGAATAGCTCAGTGTGAATTCTCCTCAAGATTACACATCGCCGCATTAAGTAAACATAGTTATAAATAAAATGGCATTCAAAACAACACATGATGCAGTCTTATTAAATACATGAATGTATGAGTGCACATCAAATGGGGATGCTCATGGCTTTTAGGCGAAACCCATGCATGTGGCTGGTCACTAGCGAAAGTACATCATACATGTGTAGTGTCAAGCTCACCGATAGTAGGTCGATAGTCGGTGGTCTGGGAGCAGTAAAATGATACCACAACTAAATCCTATTAAGCATGTGCTATAACATCTAGAATTAGCCACCTATCATCGTCCGTATGTCATGAATGCATGATTAACCCAACTGTTATTATTCAATTTACAACCAACCAATTTAAGAAAGCTCAAAGGTTACTACAGGGGGTTCAT
This sequence comes from Magnolia kwangsiensis, assembly GCA_037074715.1. NCBI lineage: Eukaryota > Viridiplantae > Streptophyta > Magnoliopsida > Magnoliales > Magnoliaceae > Magnolia > Magnolia kwangsiensis. The sequence goes on from CM073579.1 coordinate 61,575,570, forward strand.
CACCCAGCATAGGCCGATAGCATGGAAATATTGTCCCATGACCACCATCCCCAGTTCATGAGACTACCACCTTAGGATGTTTAATGGAAGCTCATCGACTAGTGGTCAATCATAATTCAGTATATGGGGCTTACCATCGCATAGTTGCACAAAAATAATACATCGAACCCGTATAAGGAAAATACCAAAACTACCAGGTATGGCCGTTATCAAAATTATGCAATAAAAGACCATTATAAAAAATCACTTAGACACAACAACCCATGGATGGTAGGCCCACATAAATATTCCATTTTAACCCATTATTCAAGTACCACTAAGTCGAATGTCCATTATAAACACAATCAGTCAAGTTACATCCCGAGTATGTGTGTACAGTTATAAGTGGGGTTTTCCACTGATTGATGTACTGGTTTAAGTTTCATAAGCAATCCATAAGTAATCCACAAGCATGAGAAATATGCAGGATAAATATTGAGCATGTAATCAAGCATCTAATTCCAACAACTAGCACATATAATTATAAGATAAAGATATCAATTATCAACCGAAATTAAAATAAAAACTATCTCTTAAGCTAATGGAAAAATGAAAAGTTTAAGGGGAAGAAATCATCACCTTATGTTTTGAACAACCGATATTGTCATTAGAAAGTGCATGTGCCTTTAGAATCAAATCTTACCATAAATTGTAAAATTCTAGGTTAGATCCAAGCTTAATACACTATTTATGGTTAAAGTCATAACCTAGGGTTTGGATTACCTAGGTCTAGGGTTTCATCCTTAAGTTTAGGTCTACAATAAATTTTAGGATTTGAACTCTAGTTAGTGTACAAATAATTATAACAACATAATTATTATCATTAATGATATAACTAGCATTAGCTAATATGGTTATAATGATCATTATTGTGGGAACACTGTACCCTAGTGCACTAGAAAACTCACTAAAGTGATTTATTCTAGATGATCTTGAGACCTCTATCATGTGGACCGCGTCGTCGTTGTGGTTGCAATGGTGAAAACCACGCATCAATCCGACACTCTGTTAGTGAGATATGACCCATCGAATGTAAGCCCCAAATTATGTATCCAGTAACACAAGCAACCTTTATTAGGCTAGGCCCACTGGACTTGAGCCCATATGGGACTAAAGGCCACTTTTAGAACATAGAAATTACCAACAAGTAGGATAATTTCTACATGACAAAATAAGAAGCTAGCAAATAAGATAGGCACTATAAGAAAAAAATTTGATTTTCTCCCAAAACCCATCATTAGCTCTCTCCCCATGCCTAAAAAACTAATCATGACCCATGTCCACCTCATCCTATACATATCCAATACATGTCTTGATTTGTGCCACATCACTTCAAACAACCAATTACAACACTCCACTTCATCATCCACCATGCATTACCTACAACCCATAACCCTTATCCATCCATTAACCAATGCATGTCTAGATTTCTTCCACCTTGGCCAATGCATGCTTAGCACCATTCACCTCATCTATTCACTACCCATGCCATATACCACCTTCCACCTTATTTTTAGCACTATTAAGATCACATAAATTTGCCACATCATCTTGCCACCTCAACCCCCAATTCCCTATATAAGAGTAGAAGCTCTCTTGCACTTATTCTTTTTCTTATACTTAGAAAAATTATGAGATGTTAAGAGAGAGTGAGAGAGAGTTGGGCCAAGGTGTAGCCCACCATCAATCCCAGAGGGAGTGGACTGCACATCATCATCCGACCATTCATCCATTGAGGTGAGTCTACACCCCTCCTCCCATCCTCCTCATCCTCCTCTTTCTTCGTTTTTTTATTTTCTTAACATGTGTGGACCCCACTGGTGTGGATTTCTTGTGTGCATGTATTTATAGCTATGGTGGTCAGTAAGATGGTCCATGTCAGCATGGTCCACTATGATGAACATCATGTCCACACCCTTCACATGTAATCATGTTTTTGTATCCAGATAGCAAGTTCTAAAAATCATATAAAATCAATCGTGATAAGATTAGAGATGAAACTTGGGAGTACTATGAACCACAATATGGTCTAACTTTGGGCCAAATTTTATAGCCATCCAACGGTCCGATCGTCTGTAGTATCAAGTTTACTTTGCTGTTGTGCAACAACACATGTAAGATTCTGATTTGCTGACAAAGGACTTATTTTTAATTCCTTTAATAAATTTATTAAAAACATATGTTCCATTGGATTTGTAGAAAATTGAATAGCTTTCCAATGGTATAAGTATCAATCAGAGTTCGGACAACTGAGATCTTGGCCTTATACGAAAGATGTATTTGGGAGCTTGTTATGACCATTCTCGTGTGGGCCATATCCATGATTTCAACGGCCAGATGTAATTGATATTTGTTCTTAACTTACTTGCAATAGTAAATAATCATATGTATGGTCCCTATGATCAGATTCTTTCATGATAAAGTTTAGAAAATTCTGAACCAACAGATACTTCCGTAAGGATAAATCTTAAATTATTTTGTATGGTCCAGATGGATCCAAGGCACTATATGGTTGGAAATCTATATATAACCTAGATAATGTATTACTAAAACATCCATTGGATTGGATTTTCCAATAGAGAATTTGATCATAGAGATTTATCAATATATTTCATGTGCTACTAGATGTGTATGTTGGATATATGTTGTACATAACATTCATCCTCTTATTGACCCACGTGGGTGTGGGATCGCTTGTGATTTATGCATTTTATTAATTAATCCAATTTGAAAACCCATGTTTATTTTTGTGTGCCCCTTATCTATGGTTTGCTAGCATGTGAGCCCCACTTGCCATTGAATCGATTTCATTTCCTCTGCACTTTCTGTTTGCTAAAATTTTGTCAAGTACCCAACCGTATTGCATGTAGGCCTCTTTGACACCTTGTAGTGGGCCCCAAACTTTGTATTTAAGGGTCCCACTTTGGGGGATGTTTAGTCCTTATATAAGTGAGCTGGGATGTCCTAGCCTTTTTTTTCAGGAATGGTCCCTAAGTGTTTGGAAATTGGGCCCTAAGTTGTGATAGATCCCATTTCTGAAAATTGTCTAATTATTTGAGTTTTGTACCAACTTTGGGCCTCTATAGTGGACCACATGTTGCAGATATGAATAGGCCACCACTTGGAGCCTTTAACATATACCAATGAATAGATAAATAATATTTTAATTGGTCCAAATCAAACCCCACATGATTAGGAAGTGGATCCCAAAATATGGTCAGACATGGTTGTGCAGAAAATTGAAGTACCTATGTTTAGCCCTATACCAAATATTACGTGTGCACAACTAGTTGGTCCCAACTTATAGTTTTTGAAGTACATGTATAGTAAAACCAAGGGCACCTGATGGGACACTGAAAGGTGGTCCCCTGTGATCATGGGACGTACTCAAGATTAGGCCAAAACTAATTCTGCATTATATTCCCTGCACAGTTTCTCCAAGTACCCATATGTAGGCCATCACTGTAAATTGTACTCACCCAACTAATGAGGCTTGCCTTACAATTTATGAAGCCCATACATAGAGCTACCAGGTGGTTATTTTCTTTCACCATATGTAGGCCGCACACGATCATGAATCTAACTCTAGAATGACCCAGAACCAACATTGCACTGAAAATCTTTTTGATGTAAAATTTATGTGGGGCCACGTCAGTGGGGTCCACCACCATCCCAAAGCATTTAATGCAACATCTAAACTCTTAAAAATAACTCTTAAATATTTTTGGGCTTAAAAGCCTTATGTGGGCCATCTAGTATGGGCTGTCTTGTATGGGCCTTGCTTTTCATGTAATGATGTTCACCTGGCATGTTTTGTAAATGGATGTTGTAAAACTTGTTAAATATTTAGTGGACAGATCTTGCTGTCCAAATGTACTCTTAAGACATAGGTGGCCTTGGGCTCATCTAAATGATGCAACCCTAAGGCCCTAGCAGGCCCAACACTAGGAGAAATCGTTGGCGAATGAGAAACTCATAAAGGTAACATTCCTTGAGCCCATTGGGCAAGCCCATTGCCTACTGGGCAGCGTGTCTTGTATACTACCTCTAGTCAAGTAGACAACGCTTAAAGAGACCTATTTTATAATGCATAAACTGGATAATTGGGCTTTTTCTTAGTTTGTTGTGTATATGGCTAGTAGGCCCAATATGATATATGACATGAAAGATGTTAGCATGTTATCCTTTGTGTTTGAGATTGTACATTTTCTAGTTGCTGGAATGTGTGGAGACCACTTAGTTGTGGAATTAGATCCACACCATTGATAGCGTTGTGGTTAGACATTTATGCCCTTGGGTTGCCCTATTGGTTCACTAAGTGGGACTCACACTTGACTTATACGAACCCATGCCTTGCATGTAGTTCAAGTCCAGTGTGGAAGTCACACTAGGTAGGACGCACCTAGTGATGGGTGAGATGACGATACATGTATGGTAACATGATAATGATGATTGTGAGTTGTTGGTTAAAATGATAGATATGATTTAGTGAATGGTGAATTATAGCATATGCATTGATGATGGATGAGTAATTATTTATGACACTTATGACATTATTTATGTTAATCATGAAGTGAAAATGATCCTCATGGTAATGATGATAATATTATATTATATATATATGCATGATGACAAAACATATTAGTTGACCACCATGCTTGATATCCAAAGAGGTGTATATGAGGCCCTTGTGTGAGGCCTAAAGTGATGTATATGAGGCCTAAAGTGATGTATATGAGGCCCATGAGTGAATCCCAATGTGATGTATATGAGGCCCATGAGTAAGGCCTAATGTGATGTAAATGAGGCTCTTGTAGAAGGCCCAAAGTGATATATATGAGGCCCATGAGCGGGCCCAATATGATGTATGTGAGGCCCAAGGTGATGTATATGAACCCTAATTGTGATGTGTGATTCCACCAGTTTGTATGTAAAGATATTTATGATACCCATTCGTCTTCCTAGTTGGTATTAAAATGGGCCATGCCTTGGGAGCAATGATAGTTAAATGTCTACATTGTAAGGGCAATGGTGGTTAAATGTCTGCATTGTAACCCTCCCTAAGGCCTGTTGTTAGGCCCATTCTCATCTCCTCTTAGTAGGTTAACTCAAATCATTGGGCCCCCATAATTATTAGGCACATTTTTTATATGAGTGGGTCGTCTAGGCCCATCCTTGATATGAGGAGAGTACATCATCACCATGATTCATTCCTATATGCATCATTTGCATGCTTGATATGAGATGTGATTGACCATTGCATATGTCATTGGGTAGGTTGTTTACAAGACTCTCTGATAGGTGGAGTTATCTCATATGAGCACACGATATGCGTAGGATTGATGCATGATTGGACTGAGTGACTCATGCATTTTGCATTGTGTGATTATGATTACTGTATGCCCTAACGACATCAGGGCATTAGCCACTGCAGATATAGTGTAAATGGTAGGATTAGACGCCGAAAATTCTTGTTAAGCATGGAGGCGAGAAGGATGTCCCAGGGTGAAAGTCCCCAAACCCTTATGGTACCATGAAGGATGCTCCAATGCATAAACCGAGTGGATGTATGAGCGCGTGAAGGCCGAATACCAGGAGGCCGCATCTCCTAGTATGTTATGGTCGGTTGGAAGGGGGTGTGGCATTACCCACCTGTGGGTAGGGGACAATACTAGGCTGAGTCTGAGAAACTTGTAAATGAGTTCGCTACCAACGTGCCGGGTTGAAAAGGCCAAGCTATATGTCCTAAAGGAGAGGGGAGGGGGGGTGAATAGGACTATGCCAAATTTAAAAAGATAACAGTGGAATAAAAGAATAAGATAGCCAAGTAAATGAAAGATAACAATCCATAATACAGAATATAAAGCAACATCAAATTCTAGTTGTTCTAACAACAACCTTTCACCTTAAAAACTAAGGTTTTATAGTAGGACAATCATATTAGAACAATTAGAGAAATAAAATATCAAACTGGAAAGGAAGAAAGGAAATAGCAAGAAAGAAATTCTAAGCTATTACAACATTCCCCACAATGCTTGAAATGAAAGATTACAACATTCACATCTACACATACATTCCACAATACTGAATGATAAAAGATATAGAAAATAAATCACACATCCACAAAACACAAAGAGTTATAGTGGTTCGCCTGTGTGTACACCAACTGCTAAACAACAGCCACACAGCTTGCTACTCCACTCCTAATATCCTCACACAGTAGATATTTTTCTGGCTTAATCTCAAAAGAAACCAAATAACAAAAGATTTATACAAATGTAAAACAATTGGATTTATCCTTTTGTTGCAGTCCGTAAGAAATAAGTCAGAGTAGAAGTTCAAATGTAGAAGTTCAATGTCCAATACTCACTTTTAAATGGTTATAGGTCTAAGTTGATTTTAGATTAAATCAAGTCGGACGAGCTCTATTTGATTTTGATTCCAAGAAGTGGAATATCACAATTTCTCTTTCAAATCAGATTGGAATGAAAAAAAAAAATTTAAATATGAAAAGTTAACAAAAGAGAATATTAGATATGCACAGTGTAACTTAAAAAGAACACAAACTTATCTCTTAGAGTGATACCTTGAATTTACTTGAATTGGATTATCAAAACTTTAAAATTCGTGCTCTATTTATAGTTGCAAAAATCACACCTACGACTGGTCCTGAGGACACTTCGACTAGTTGAAAGTCAAACAGATTTTTGAATTTTCGAGCGTGATCGGATAAAACCGTTCCACGACTAGTCGAAGGATGTCTACAACCAGTCGTGAGTCCTCCACGATTGGTCATGATCTTCCCACGACTGGTCATGATGAGCCAAGAATAGTTACTGGAGTTTAAGTCAAAACTACTGGAATGGTCGTGGATGAACTAAAAATTCTGAAAAATTACAACAAACTTAGGACTGGTCCTAAAATTTCTTGTACTGGTCGAGCCAGTGCTAGGACTAATCAAACAGGGTTCAGGATTAGTCTTAAAACAGATTAAAACACTTATAAAATAAGTAATTAAATTATGTATCCGAAATGACATACCCTAAGTTCAATCTAAGGTCAATCATACCTTGAAAGTGAAGTATGAACATTGAGGCTTCATTTCTTTAGATGATTGTTGACCTTTAAAGATTATGAAGCTTGAGATCTCTACACATGATGTAACTTGAACTTGAGATCTTCTAAAGCTTGGATTTGAGCTATTCTTCATCTTGAGTTGTACTTTATCTTGAGTTGAACAAGAAATTGTCTTTTGATGTAGCTCTCTAAACTTTGAAGTATACAGGAGTGGACAACGTACTTAACATTGCATTTCTTGAAGTAGATCTTCATTCTTTACTTGAAGCATTATGATGCAATGCCTTAAACATCAACGTGTTACACAAGACATGGATTGAGGTTTTAGCATAACAAAATTTGACAAACATAGGTGCAAGAAACCATAGCACTTACAATCTCCCCCTTTGTTAAATTTTTGACAAAACACACTAAAAATATAACCAATATACACATAAATAATCATGCATCAAATATAAAAAAGAAACCAACTACAACCTGGTTAAAGAATCATGCACCAGTTATCATTAAATAGCACACAACATCATGAACCACTCATAACACCTACTTACTTAATCCCCCTGAGTAACACACATATATCAAAAAAAAAAATGCTACAAAAAATGCTATTATTATCCACAATCCATCCATATCCATTCCATAAGAAAACACAATAAAATATTCTCTCCTTTTTTGTCACAATATGACAAAGGAAGCAAGTAAGATATGGAAGAGGAAAATGAACAAGAGAGTAATAAAGGAGTTGACTAGTCACGATAAGAAAGAAATATAAGAAAATTTAAAGTTCTCATATCAATAACCAGCTTAAACAAAAGTCAGTCTCACAAACTGAAGTAAAATTAAAGTTCACATACCAACAAAAATAAAATAGTACAGACCAAAGGATAAAACACTTAATCAGATTTTGAAGAATGAGCATGTATGGTAGGATCAATTTGATAAAGGCTCTTATTTAAGTACCTAAGATACTTGCGCATATATTTAAATTGCAAATCATGGGCAACATTTATATTTTCTACCTTTTCCTTAAGTGCACGAAGACGCGCATTAAAATCTGATGGCTCATAGTCAAGATCATTTGCAAAGATTGATTCAATTTCATTAAAAATGTCATCCATATTTATATCATCAGGAGGAAGATCACCAGCTTCATCTTCATTCATTCCTTCAGATCCACCACCACCAACATCTACTTAGCCAGGAGCCAATTCAAATATCATCTTTTTATATTAGAGTTGTTGAAAATAAGATGATAGATAGGAGCCTTTTCAATAGGCATAACAACTAGTATGTGAGTAGCTAACATAGTCATAAGATAGACAAATGGAATATCACAGTGTCCTAGATGGAGACGAAACTAAATAATGGAATGACATATTAAAGAAGGCATATAGACATTTGCACCAGTGATGATGGAATGTAAAATATGGACCATAAAGGAAGTCAGTTCTGTTTTATTATCAGAACGAGGATATAGATTGGAAATAAAAGTTCGATATAAAACCCTGTATCTGGGTAACAGGTACTTTGAAGTAAGTGCATTTCCCTTCTAACTCCATTGCGCATCCATATAGCATAATGCTCTAGTGTGCAAGCATTTTTCTGATTCTGAGGGTTCTCAACTAGAGTATGAATAGGAATACCCTCATCATTAACAGGTATGTCCATTAAAGCTGAAATCAGATGATGGTCAATCTCAAATGGACCTTCTTTAGTAGTAATTTTAAACGTTAAATTCTCAGTCGAAAAATTAAAAATGCATGCAAACATGGATTGAGCAATAGACCGGTACGTTGGCCCACCCCAATGTAAGATATTATCCCATCCTATAGTTTGAAGAAGTGGAAGGAGACCAAAAGGAACAATGTGTTCAATACACACAGGTCGCTCAATAATAACATTGCGCATTCTTATATCGCGAACATATGAGGGATCATCTTCAAGTGACTGAAGATGATGCCTTATTAAAGGAGCATATCTAGATGAGGAAGCACCATGAGAAGTTTTTTTTTTTTACCTCTAGTATCCATTTACAACTAACAAATGAAGGAATCAAGAGGTTGTAGAAGATGTAGAGTGGGTTTCTTCAAAATCAGATTTTGGAGAAGAAAACCTCAAAAACTTCAAGAAAACTTGAAATTAAGCACTCCAAGGAGGAAAATGAAGAGATTAAAGCTTGAATCTATAAGGAAAACTAAAATAATGCACTCACCTTGAAGAATCAAAGAGATGGGTACGACTAGTTGTGCCACGGCCCATTGGAGAAGAAGGAGAAAATGAAGAAGAAAAGGATTTCTCCAAATTAAAAAGGTCTAGTGTGCTACACGACTGGTTGTGGGACGTCCTCCACCGGTCATGCACGACTGGTCGAGTACGTCCTCGACTGGTCGAGCAAACATAAAAATATACATTTTCACATAATTTTGAAATTTAACCATTAAATTAATAAATAATATGCTATAATATAGAAATGCATGAAAAATTAATTTAAATTACACATACCAAGATCAAATTTCAATTTATCAAACCAGCTTTTGTCGAGCGGTTTAGTGAAAATGTCAGCAAGTTGATTCTTGGTTGGAATGTAATCCAATGAAATTATTTTTTCTTCTACTAATTCATGAATGTAGTGATATCTAATGTTAATGTGCTTGGTTTGTGAATATTGGATTGGATTTTTAGATATATTTATCGTACTGGAATTATCATAATAAAAAACAATTGAATCCTGTGTAATTCCATAATCGCTTAACATTCTATTCATCCATACAAACTAAGTACATGCATTTCCAGCTACGATGTATTCAGCCTCAGTAGTTGAAAGTGATATGAAACTTTGCTTCTTTCTAAACCAAGAAACTATACAATTTCCAATATAGAAACAGCCACCACTAGTTAATTTTTTATCATCGATATTACCAACCTAATCAACATTAGTGTACCCAGCCAACTGAATACTACTATCATATGGATACCAGAGACCTAAATTTAAGTACTTACGACATATCGAAGAATCCGCTTAACAACAGTTAGATGTGACTCTTTAGGGTCAGATTGATATCTAACGCATATACTAACACTAAAAACAATATCAAGTCTACTTGCAATTAAATAAAGTAAACTGCCAATCATACTACAATATAATCTAGGATCTACAGTTTTACCTATAGAGTCTTTTGAGAGTCTTAATGTTGTACTCATAGGAGTATCAAAATTCTTACCATTCTCAAATCCAAACTTTTTAATTAAGTTCAGTGCATATTTAGTCTGAGAAATAAAAATACCATCAGGTTATTTTACTTGCAACCTTATGAAATAATTCAATTCCCCAACCATGCTCATTTCGAACTTAGATTTCATTAAATCTACAAACTAAACAGTCATGTTAGTATAAGTAGATCAATAAATATTATCATCAACATAGATCTGCACTATTAAGATATGATCATTATGTTTCTTAACAAAAAGAGTCTTATCAACACTTCCTATTTACAAATTATGACTTAGTAAAAATATAGTCAAATTTTCATACCATGCCCTGAGAGCTTATTTTAATCAGTAGAGAGCCTTTTTAAGGTGATAGACATGATCAATGTTCTTAGGGTCTTCAAAACCTATTGGTTGTTCAACATACACTTCTTCATGTAGATCATCATTTAAGAAAGAACTCTTTACATCCATTTGATAAATTTTGAATTTTCCTATGATTTCATATCCCTTTGGTTGTCAAATTTTGGTGTGCCAAAACATATATCTATGTCGTGTATATCTTGTGTCTCATGTTTGAAACTATTCATTACTTCAAGACATCGCATTTCAAGACAAGAACTTAAATGAAGAAAGTTTCAAGTCATGGATGAAGAATTCAAGAATAGAAGTTTTCAAGTATGCATGTTCAAGATTCAAACAAGTACAAGTATAGAAGAAGAATTTGTCAACTCAAGAAAGGATGAAGCTCGAGAAGGCCTACAATAAGAGTCATAAATTCTCAAGCTTCTCTTAAGGGTCACATGAGTGTACAGACTATCAATGTCCATCTCACTTTTAAGGTTTGTTTGACCTTAGGATGGGCTTTACTGTAGGTCATTTTGGATACATAATTCGTATATTTTAATATGCCTGTTCGGGCTGTTCTAAGATCAGTCCTAGGGACATCAAGACCAGTCTTCGACCGGTCGTAGCCCTACAACTCAAACTCCAGCAACCAATTTGGAGGTCCTACGACCGGTCGTAGGTGACCCACGACCGGTCGTACACCACCCAGGACCGGTCGTGGAACATCAAATCCTTATCCCGCGGAAATCTTTAAAAATCTTTAAAGCTATGACCAGTCCTAGGATCCTAAGACCAGTCGTTGACGAGATTTTTCAGGCTATAAATAGAGCACAAACTTCAGAGTTTTAGCAATTCAATTCAATTCTATTCAAGCAATCTTTAGGCTATTCTCTGAAATAAGTTTGTGTTTATTTTAAGCTACTTTGTGCTTAATATTCCTTTTGGTAGCTTATTTTTATTTGATTTTAATCTACATTCTAATCTTATTAGAAAAGGAGAATTTCTGATATTCCTTCTTCTTGGATTCAAAATCAAATAGAACTAGCCCTTTTGATTTAAAATTAATTAGACTTAGAACCATTCTTAAAGTGAGTATTGGACTTTGAACGTTGAATCGAACTTCTAGTCCGATTGGTTCTACCGGGCTACTTCAAAAGGAGATTCAGGTATTTTACATTTGTGTAATTTACTTTCTTTAGTTTTATTTGAGATTTTCCAGAAAAATCTCATTGTTTTGGTTATCTGAGGAGAGCCAGAAAACTCATATTGTGTGGGTTTTTGAATTGTGTAAGCCCATGATAAAAAGACACAATTGTAAAGGTTTTACGTAAACATGTGAAACCTATTTTGATAGTGCATGCTAATATCCCCTGTGTGAGGATATTAGGAGTGGAGTAGCATTCTGTGTGGTTGTTGGATAACAGTTGGTGTACACACAGGCGAACCACTATATATCGTTGTGTTGTGGATGTGTTTTATTCTTTCATTCCTCTTTACATTCAGTTTTATGGATTGTATTTATGGATGAATGTTGTAATCATTTTATTTCAAGAAAGTGTGGGAATGTTGTAATAACTTAGGATTTATTTCTGCAAGTTATTTTGGTTACTTTGCTTTTTATTCCTCATTGGTTTGTGATACAAAGGACGTTCTAGAAATAAGGTTGTCCTACCTTAAACCTTTGTTTTTTGGTGTAAGGTTGTCCTTAGAACTGATATAGTATCATTCTCTTAAATCTAGTTTATTGAGATTGATTTTTAATTCAGCATTGTGCTTTATTTCTTTTATTATTCCGCTGTTTTAAGTTTTATTTGGCATTGCCCTATTCACCCCCCCTCTAGGGCATATAGCTAGGCCCTTTCAATAAATACTCTGATTGATTCAAGACGAGCTACTAGGAAAAAGGTTTCATTATAATTAATTCCTTCAGTTTGAGTGTACCCTCGTACAACCAGTCTAGCCTTATTTCTAATTATATTGCTAAGTTCATCAGACTTATTTTTAAAAATCCACTTAGTACCTATAATATTTTTATCTATAGGTTTAGGAGCAAGATACCAAACATCATTTCTCACAAATTGGTTAAGCTCTTCTTGCATCGCTACTCTCCAGTTTTCATCAGTAAGAGCTTCTTTTACATTTTTCGGTTCAATCTGGAATGTAAAGTACACATAATTACATATATATTCTAGTTGTCTATGAGTGCGCACACCAGTGAGAGGGTTTCTAAGAATCTAAGTGGTTGGATGATCTTTAATAGTCCTCAGTTCAGAGTTAGTTTGATTTGATAAAGTATCTGGTTTGTCAATTAAAAGAACTTCATCATTATCTGGACTTGAGATAGATGTATTTAAGTGATCGTCAATAACCACATTAATGGACTCTTGAATAATAACGGTCCTCTTATTCAATACATGATATGCTCGAATATTCAAAGAATATCCTAAAAAGATCCCTTCATCACTTTTAGTGTCAAACTTTTCCATATTTTCACGGTCACGTAAAATATAAACACTTGCTTCCAAAAACTCGAAAGTATTTGACAGTAGGCTTCTTATCAAACAATACTTCATAAGCCGTCTTACCGTTTAATTTTCTCATATAGACCCAGTTGATTATATAACATGTCGTATTTATGGCTTCAGCCCATAGATTTTTAGTGAGCTTTATACTATTCAACATTACAATTGTAATTTCTTGAAGCACTCTATTTTTTCTTTCAACAATTCCATTTTGTTATGGTGTTTTAGTTGTAGAGAATTCTTGTCATATTCCCTGATCGTAATAGAATTTCTCAAAACTGCTATCCTCAAAATCTAATCCATGATCACTATAAATCTTACAGGCTTGAGAACCTTTTTCTATTTGGATTCGTTTGAGAACTCTTTTTTATTTCATTAAGGGTTTCTGATTTATCCTTTAAAAAGGTTACCCAAGTGAATCTGGTATAATCATCCACGATCACCAGTATGTATTTTTTGCCACCTCAACTCTCCATCCTGGTTGGTCCTATAAGATCCATGTGGAGAAGTTCGAGAGGTTTAGATGTGGCATTGGAGTCTACCTTTTTGTGAGCACTCCTAGTTTGTTTGCCAATCTAGCATTCGCCACATACTTAGTCTACTTTTTGTAATTTAGGTAGACCTTTTATCAGTTCTCTTTTGCTCAATCTGTACAGATTATGGTAGTGTACATGTCTAAGGCGTTTATACCATAATTCAGTCTCATCGGTATGGACCATGTAACACGATTGATTAGATGAGCTAGAATCACTAACAATATAGCAGTTTTCAAAAGTTATATGACCAGTTAATATTACTGAACCATTTTTGTTTAAAATTTCACACCCTAGGTAAGAAATTTTAACACTATGATTTTTATCGCATATTTGAGATATGCTTAACAAATTGTGTTTTAACCCTTCAACGTATAAAACATTCTCAAATAAAGAGAGATTAGAAAGTTGAATCGTACCTTAGCCAATAATCCTGTAGTTGCTACCATCACCAAATGTGACTGAATCATCAATCATGTCTTTAAGAGTGGTGAACAGACCTTTGTCACTAGTCATGTGCCTGGAGCATCCACTGTCTAGGTACCACTTTGAATAGCTTGGAGCTTTAAAAGCGGTGTGGGCAACTAAACAAGTAACCTTAGGAACTCATTTCATAGCTGTTTTGGGTTTAGGAGTATAGTTGGTCTTCTTGTATTTGTAGTTGTTGTAAGAATGACCTACTAAGTTAGATTTTAAGAGCTCCTTAAGTAAATCAACTATTTTCTCATCTAAAGGGTGTTGGTTCTAATTTTTATAGTTGATATGGTTACTTTTAGGCTTAAAAGATTGAAAAGTTTTGGTATTTTTAGAAAACTTTTGATTAGAACTTTTCTCTTTTGAGTTTGAAGACTCTCCTTTCACAGACTTAGGAGAAGTATTCTTCTGTTTAGGAGGAACATTTTTATCGTAGCCCAAACCAAATTAGTCGCCACATTTTCTTGATCTAGATAATAGTTTTTCTAACTTTGTATCACCTTGGGCATAACTCTATGTATCCTTTAAACTTAAAAGTGAAGAGACTTCATGTTTAAGTTTTTCATTTTCAGATTTAAGATTTTCAATCAGGGAGGTTTTGAAATTTAAATCGCATTTCGATTTTTCAATGCAATCTGAAATGTGGGGTTTTTCTAAAACTAAAGAATCAAAATTTTCTTTAAGCCTTGAAAACTTTTCTTTTTGAAGTTTAAGTTTAATAACAATTTTACAACTCTCCTTGTAAAGAGCATTGTAAGCATCTTGAAGATCTTCTTCATTTTCATGATCACTATTTAGATTTTCTTGACTAGTAGAATCATCATTATCTGAAAAAGTGAATTTATCTAGAGTCATAAGGGCTTTAACTTCACTGCTTGACTCAATTTCAGAATCTTCTGATTCAGAAGAGGCTTCAGAATCAGAGGAATCATCCCAAGTAGCCAACATTCCTTTCTTTTCAGGTTTGCCCTTATTAGGACACTTGTTTACTAATATGCCCATATTCATAACAGTTGTAACACTAACTGTCTTTTAAAGTTTTTGGTGTTTTAGGTTTAAATTTCTTCTTATCATTAGATTTTTGAAAATCAACCCTCTTTTTACTTTTGAAAATTTTGTAAAACTTTTTTCGCTAAAAGGGCCATATCATCTTTAGAGTTTTCTAAATCAGAATTGTTATTATTTTCTTAAAAAACATTTTTAGAAGATTTATGGGGGATAAATTTACCTTTAGGACCTTTAAAAGTTAACTCATAAGTCTGTAAAAAGCCAACTAATTCTTCTACCCTCATGTTGTCTGTATGACGAAGTCATTGGATCATAGTTACCTTAAAATTGAACCATTTAGGAAGTGAGCGTAATATTTTTGTACAAATTTTACTTTCTGGGATTTTATCACCATGACCCCACATAGAGTTCACAATGTCATTTAATCTTGTATACAAGTCCATGAACATTTCATTTTCTTCCATACGTATTTCCTCCAATTTGGTTGTGAGGATTTGAATCTTAGATTTCTTGACAATTGATGTTCCCTCGTGTGTCATTTCTAAAATATCTCAGGCTTTCTTTGTAGAATCACAGGATATAATTCTTTTGAATTCATTCAGTGATAGTGCATAAGTGATTGCATTTAGTACTTTTGCATTTGCACTACTCTCACTTTTCTGAAATGTGGTCCAAGAGAAATAAGGTGTAATTCTCATAGATTTGGATCCATCGATTCCAATTATTTCAGTGGTAGGAAGGGTCCATTCAGTCACTATGGCTAGCCACACACTCACATCCATGGATTTAAGGAAAATCCCCATCCTGGCTTTCCAATAGGCATAATTGGTGCCATCAAATGGTGGAGGCCTAGTGATTGAAAGGCTATTAAAATTTGACATCTTATAAATAGCTTAAATTGGTTAGCTTAGGAAATAAATCCAAAAATATAACAATTAAAATGAGCTATTAGGCTCTGATACCACTTGAAAAGGCCAAGTTATATGGCTTAGGGAGGGGGGCGGAGGGGGGGGGGGGAGGGGGGGGGGGGGGGGGGGGGGGGGGGAGGGGGGTGAATAGGACTATGCTAAATTTAAAAAGATAATAGTGGAATAAAACAATAAGATAGCCAAGTAAACAAAAGATAACGATCCACAATATTTAATGTAAAGCAACCTCAAATTCTAGTTGTTCTAAGGACAACCTTTCACCATAAAAACCAAGGGTTTATGGCAGGACAACCTGAAAGGGCCTAGCTGTATGCCCTAGAGGGGGGGTGAATAGGGCAATGACAAAAAAAACTGATAACAGCGGAATAATAAAAGAAATAAAGCATAATGATGAATTTAAAATAATCTCAATAGCCTAAAATAAAGAGAATGATACTTTATCAGTTCTAAGGACAACCTTACACCAAAAACCAAAGGTTTAAGGTAGGACAACCTCATTTCTAGAACGTCCTTTGTATCACAAACCAATAAGGAATAAAAAGCAAGGAAATCAAAATAACTTGCAGAAAATAAATCCTAAGTTATTACAACATTCATCCACACTTGCTTGAAATAAAATGATTACAACATTCATCCACAAACACACTCCACAAAACTAAATGAATAAAGGAATGGAAAAATAAAACACATCCACAACACAATGATATATAGTGGTTCGCCTGTGTGTACACCAACTGTTATCCAACAGCCACACAAAATGCTACTCCACTCTTAATATCCTCACACAGGGGATATTAGCATGCACTATCAAAATAGGTTTCATAGGTTCACCTAAAACCTTCACAATTGTGTCTTTGATCTCGGGCTTACACAATCCAAAAACCCCCACAATCTGAGTTTTCTGGCTCTCCTCAGATAATCAATGACAATGAGATTTTTTTGGCAAATCTCAAACAAAACTAAAGAAAGTAAATTACACAAATGTAAAATACCTGAATTACCTTTTGAAGTAGCCCGGTAGAACCAATCGGAGTAGAAGTTCGATTCAACGTTCAAAGTCCAATACTCACTTTAAGAATGGTTCTAAGTCTAATTGATTTTAAATCAAAAGGGCTAGTTCTATTTGATTTTGAATCCAAGAAGAAGGAATATCAGAAATTTTCCTTTTTCTAATAAGATTGGAATGTAAATCAAAATTAAATAAAAATAAGCTACCAAAAGAAATATTAAATAAGCACAAAGTAGCTTAAAATAAATATAAACTTATCTCAGAGAGTAGCCTAAAGATTGCTTGAATAGAATTGAATTGAATTGCTAAAACTCTGAAGTTCGTGCTCTATTTATAGCATGAAAAATTCTGTCTACGACTGGTCTTAGGATCCTAGGACTAGTCGTAGCTTCAAAGATTTTCAAAAATTTCCGCGGGATAAGGATTTGCTGTTCCACGACCGGTCATGGGTGGTCTACGACCGGTCGTGGGTCACCTACGACTGGTCGTGGTTCACCTACGACCAGTCGTAGGACCCCCAAATTGGTTGCTGGAGTTTGAGTCGTACGGCTACAACCGGTCGAAGGATGAGTCGTAGAACTCACGGGACTAGTCGTAGGATGTCCAGGACTGGTCATAGGACAGCTAGAAAGATCCAAAAATCTTCAACAACCTAGGACCGGTCCTGAATAACTTAAGACTGGTCGTAGCAGAGCTAGGACTAGTCTTGAAGTCCCTAGGACTGGTCTTAGAACACCCAAAACAAGCATATTAAAATATATGAATTATCTATCCAGAATGACCTACAGTAAAGCCCATCTTAAGGTTAATCTAAGGTCAAACAAACCTTAAAAGTGAGATGGACATTGAAAGTCTGTACACTCAGATGACCCTTAAGAGAAGCTTGAGAATATACAAATCTTTTAGTAGGCCTTCTTGAGCTTGATCTTGACTTAACATAGTCTTCTACTATACTTGAACTTGATTGAATCTTGAACATGCAAACTTGAAGACTTCTATTCTTGATTTCTTCATCCATGACTTGAAATGTTCTTCAATTAAGTTCTTGTCTTGCAATGCGATGTCTTGAAGTAAAGAATAGTCTCAAACAAGAAACACAAGAAATACAAGACATAGATATAGGTTTTGGCACCACAAAATTTGACAACTAAAGGGATATAAAATCAAGCACTTACAATCTCCCCCTTTGTCAAATTTGTGACAAAACACATAGCATAGAAGATAATAAGGAATCATAAGTCATAAAATCACAAATTACTCTACTCCCCTTGAGTAATACGAGTACTGCTCATATAAATAGTAAACAACATGAAAACCTCAAGACTCCATATTCTCAATCCACATATCCTTCTCAATCAATCAATTCAAAAAAATTACTCCCCCTTTCCATACTACTCCCCTTTTAGCTTTAGCTCTTAACTACTCTCCCCTTTTGTCACAAAATGACAAGAGAAAGGCACAATAAGAAGGAGAACAACAACTTAGAGAGTAATAATAAGAAGGAAATGAGAAAGAAATATGAAGGAACATAGCATATTTCAAAATGTAAGCCAGAAGCATCAAGCCATTATCAATCCATAATACAATATCCAAAAGACAATACAAAATCCAAAATCAAAGACAAGTTAATGTTATACAATCCAAAAGATAAATCACCTAATCAGATACAGAGGAGGGAGAAGGGATAGTCGGATCAATCTGGTGTAAGCCCCTATTGATGCAATGAAGATATTTTCGCATGTACTTAAATTACATATCGTGGGCTATACACATGTTATCGACCTTCTCCTCCAATGCACGAAGGCGTGCATCATGACCAGATGGATCATAATCAAGATCATTAGGTAAATCAGTTTCTATATTATCAAATATCTCATCCATATTAATATCTTGTTGAGGAAGATCGCCAGCTTTCCGTTCATTTCCGGCATCACCACCAACACCACCTTCATCAACTTGGCCAGGTAGTAAATCCAACTTCATCTTATTAAGATTAGAATTGTTGAAAATAAGATGATGAATTGGTGCCTCATTAACAGGTTTATCGATAAGCATGTGAGTGGGTAAAAAAGTTATAAGATAACTGAACGGAATATCACTATGACCCGGATGGAGACGAAACTGTATAATAAAATGACAGATCAAAGAAGGAAGGCAGACCATTGTACCGGAAGCAATAGAATGCAACACACGAACCATGAAAGAAGTCAACTTAGTTTTATTACCGGACCGAGGATACACATTAGAAATGAAGAAACGATTAACACTCTGTATCTAGGTAACAGATACTGTGAAGGGAGCGCATTTGCTTTGTGTGTCCATTGCGCATCAATTTTACATAAGTCTCATGTTAACATGCATTTTTCTGATTCAGATGGTTTATCATATAGAGTATGAATCGGTATTCCTTCATCATTAACGGGTATATCCATAATACCCGATATCAAATGACGGTCTACTTCAAATTTTCCTTCTCTAGATCAATTGAGAAAGTTAAATTATCAAGAGAAAATTCTGAAATGCATGCAACCATTGATTGGGTAATAGATTGGTATGCAGGCCCACCCCAAAGTAAAATGTTAGTCCAGCCAACAGATTCAAGGAGAGGGACAACACCATATGGAGCAATGTGATTGAGATCAGCGGTATGGTCAACGATAATGTTATGGACTCGTAAATCTCTTACATCTTGAGAATCATCCTCGGGTGACTGAAGGTGCCGTTTAGTTATCGGTGTAGATCTAGATGAGGATGGACCACGGGATGTTTTCTTTTTTCCTCTAGCATCCATATTCAAAAAGATATACAAAGAGCAAGAGAAATACACAAAAAGAAGGATGAGTTTTCTCTAGATCAGCAAATTGAGAAGAAACCCTTGAAAAACCCAACAAGAGATGAAATCTAGCTGCACAATGATCAAATCAAAGCATAGAGAGCATGAATCTTTAAGAAAAATGATGAAATAGGACTTACCTTGAAGAAAAATAAGAAATCCTATGACTGGTCGAGCCACAACTCGTCGTAGGTCGGAATGGAAATGAAGAAGGGGATTTTCCCCAAATTATATCATGCTCACGAGCTTCACGACCGGTCGGGTGCGGTGCACGACCGGTTGTACCACGACTGGTCGTGTGCAGCCACGACCGGTCGAGTAATAACCCAAAATACATTTTAATGTAAAAAATTTAAAAATTAAACACAAATATTACTAAATATAGAACACTATGATACATGCAAGTAAGAATATTCAATGTAAAATGCACATACTAAGATCAAATTTCAATTTATTAAACCTGCTTTTGTCAAGCGATTTAGTAAATATATCAGCAAGTTGATTTTCAGTTGATATATATTCCAAGGAAATAACTTTTTCTTCAACCAACTCATGAACGTAATGATACATAATGTCAATATGCTTAGTACGTGAATGCTGGATTGGATTTTTAGAAATATTTATTGCACTGAAATTATCACAATGTAAGATCATTGAATCTTGATTAATTCCATAATCGCTTAGCATGCGTTTCATCCAAACTAGTTGAGTACATGCATATCCAGCTGCAATATACTCAGCCTCAACAGTGGAGAGTGATATTGAGCTTTGCTTCTTGCTGAACCAAGAAACTAAGCAATTTCCAATGTAAAAATAACCACCACTAGTTGATTATCTATCATCGATATTTTCGGCCCAATCAGCATCTGAGTACCCAGCTAATTGAATACTAGTATCAAAAGGATATCAAAATCCCAAATTTATAGAACTTACGACATATCTAATAATCTGTTTAACAACAGTAAGATGTGATTCTTTAGGATTAGACTGATATCTCACATAAATACCAACACTAAATGCGATATCAGGTCTACTAGCAGTTAGTTACAACAAACTACTAATCATACTGCGATATAGTTTAGGATATATATCTTTACCTATAGAGTCTTTTGAGAGTCTTAACGTTGTACTCATAGGAGTATCAAAGTTCTTACCATTCTCAAATTCAAACCTTTTAACCACGTTTAAAGCATATTTGGTCTGAGAAATGAAAATTCCATCAGGTTGTTGTCTTACTTGCAACCCTAGGAAATAGTTAAGTTCGCCAGCTATGCTCATTTCGAACCTTGATTTCATTAACTTTGTAAACTCAATAGACATGTTAGAACAAGTTGATCCATAAATAATATCATCAACATAAATTTGAACCATCAAAATATCATTGTTATATTTTTTAACAAAGAGTGTTTTATCAACACTTCCAACTTGAAAGCTATGACTAAGTAACAATTTAGTCAATTTCTCATACCATGCCCTGGGTGCTTGTTTTAGACCATAGAGAGCCTTTTTGAAACGAAATACATGGTCAGATAACTTAGGGTCTTCAAACCCTGAAGGTTGTTCAACATACACTTCTTCATGTAAATCACCATTCAAGAAAGCACTCTTTACATCCATTTGATAAATCTTAAATTTTCTAAAGCATGCAATGGAAATAAAAAGTCTGATTGATTCAAGGCGAGCGACTGGAGCAAAGGTTTCATCGTAATCGATGCCTTCAATCTGAGTGTTCCCTTATACAACCAGTCTAGCCTTGTTTCGTACTATATTTTCAAGTTCATCAGACTTATTTTTAAAGATTAATTTTGTTCCAATAATGTGTTTATCTTTAGGTCTAGGAATAAGATACCAGACATCATTACGAACAAATTGATTAAGTTCATCTTGCATAGCAACTATCTAATTTTTGTCAGAAAGTGCTTCTTTTACGTTGACCGGTTCTATTTGGGATGTAAAACAAACATAATTATATATGTTTTCAAGTTGTTTGCAAGTACGAACTCTAGTGAGAGGGTTTCTAAGTATTTGATTGGATGGATGATCTTTAACAGTCCTTGGTTCAGATTCTTTTTGACTTGATGAGGTATCTTGATTGTTAATAATAAGAGCTTCATCATCGTCTGAACTCGGAACTGGTGTATTCAAATGATCATTAATGACCACATTGATGGATTCTTGAATCACACCAGTTCTCTTATTTAGAACCTTATAAGCTCGAGTGTTTAAAGAATAACCAAGAAAAATACCTTCATCACTCTTCGTATCAAACTTCCCCAAATTTTCACGATCACGTAAAATATAACACTTGCTGCTAAAAACCCGAAAGTATTTGACAGTAGGTTTCTTTTCAAACCATAATTCATAAGCAGTCTTATTATTAGATTTACTGGTATAAACCCGATTAATAATATAACATGTGGTATTAACTGCTTCAGCCCAAAGATTTCTAGAGAGCTTCATGCTATTCAACATAACATTAGCCATATCCTGAAGCACTCTATTTTCTTTCAACTATACCATTTTGTTGTGGTGTTTTGGGCGCAGAGAATTCATGTGATATTCCCTGATCGCTACAGAATTTCTCAAAACTACTAATTTCGAATTCGGATCCATGATCACTACGGATCTTACTAACATGAGAACCTTTCTCATTTTGGTTTCGTTTGATGACCTTTTTCACTTCATCCAGGGTTTCAGTTTTATCTTTTAAGGAATCTAGTATAGTCATCTACGATAACCAAGATGTATTTTTTGCCTCCTCGACTCTCCGATCTGGTTGGTCCAATAAGATCCATGTGGAGAAGCTCGAGTGGTCTAGATGTGGTATTGGAGTTCACTTTCTTGTGAGAGCTCCTAGTCTGTTTGCCCAACTGGCATTCACCACATATTTTATCTACTCTTTGCAATTTGGATAGACCTCTAATTAGTTCTCCTTTTCTCAATCTAAATAAGTTTCGATAGTGTACATGTCTAAGGCGTTTATGCCATAATTCAGTCTCATCGGTATGGACCATGCAACATGATTGAGTAGATGAGCTTGCATCACTAACTATGTAGAAGTTTTAAGAAGTTCTGCGACTAGTTAATATAACAGAACCCTTTTTATTAAGTATCTCACAACCTTGATTAGAAAACTTCACATTATGGTTGTTATCACATATCTGAGAAATGCTTAGTAGGTTGTGTTTCAAGCCCTCAACATATAAAACATTCTTAAATAAGAGAAAGTTATAAAGCTGAACCGTACCTTGGCCAATGATCTTACAATTACTTCCATCACCAAATGTGACTGATCCATCAGTCAAATCTTTTAGATCGGTGAATAAAGCTTTGTCACCTGTCATATGCCTGGAGCAACCACTTTCTAGGTACCACTTTGAATGGCTTGTAGCTTTGAAAGCAGTGTGAGCAACCAAGCAGGCACCTTTAGGAACCCATTTCATAACTGTTTTGGGTTTAGGAGTATAGATGGTATTTTTCTATCTGTTGTTATAGGAGAGACCTATAGAGTTAGACTTTAATAGTTCCTTGAGAAGATCGATTATTTTTTCAGCCAAAGGATTTCGGTTTTGAAAATTAAAGTTGACATGGCTACCTTTTGGTTTTTGAAAAGTCCTTGAATTTTTAGAAAAACCTTGATAAGTATTCTTTTCTTTTGAGATTAAAGACTCTCCTTTTACAAATTTAGGAGCAATGTCCTTTTGTTTAGGAGATGTATTCTTATCATAGTCCAACCCGGATCGATCGCCACATTTTCTTGATCCGGACAATAATTTATCCAATTTAGGATCACCATGGGCATATCTTCATGTGTCTTTCAAACTCTGAAGAGAAGCTACCTTATTTTTGAATTTCTCATTTTTGGATCTCAAATCTTCAATTTTGGAGGTTTTGAAATCTAAATCATATTTGGTCTTTTTAAAAGAATAAAAAATATGAGACTTTTCTAAAACAAGAGACTCATAATCTTCCTTAAGCTTAGAAAATTTTTCTTTTTGTAATTTAAGCTTGACAGCAATTTTACAACTCTCCTTATAAAGGGCATTATAAGCATCCTGAAGATCATCTTCATTATCGCCATCATTATTCGGATTTTCTTCACTAGATATATCATCATTATCTGAAAAAGTGATCTTGGCTAGAGTCATAAGGTCTTTAACATCTTCGCCCGACTCGGTTTCAGAATCTTCTGATTTAGAAGAGGATTCAGAATCAGACGATTCATCCCAAGTAGCCATCATTCTTTTCTTTTTGATTTGTCCTTTTTATGACATTTGTTAGCTAAGTGCCCATACTCTTGATAGTTGTAACATTGACTATCTTTCAAAGATTTTCGAGTTCTAGGTTTAGATCGTCTCTTATCATTTGATTTTTGAAAATCAACTTTTTTCTTACTTTTGAAAATTTTGTAAAACTTTTTTGCTAAAAGCGTCATATCATCTTCGAAATTTTCTAAATCCGAAGTGCTCTCTTGTGAAACATTTTTAGATGATTTGAGAGCAATTAATTTTCCTTTAGGAGCTTTAAAGGATAACTCATAGGTTTGAAGTGAACCAACTAGTTCCTCAACCCTCATGGTATCCGTATCACAAAGTTCCTGAATCGCATTCACTTTAGAATTGAACCGTTCAGGAAGTGAGCGTAGTATCTTTGCGCACACTTTAGTTTCTGGGATTCTATCACCAAGACCCCACATAGAGTTCACAATGTCATTCAATCTAGTATAGAAGTCCATAAACATCTCATTCTCCTCCATATGAATTTCTTCAAATTTAGTTGTGAGGAGTTGGACTTTAGATTTCTTGACAATAGATGTACCCTCGTGTGTCATTTCTAATACATCCCATGCTTGTTTTGCATTTTCATAAGAGATGATTCTTTTGAATTCATCTAGTGGTAATGCACAAGTAATTGCATTTAGTACTTTTGCATTAGCACTACTTTCACTTTTATGAAGTGTGGTCCAAGGAGAATAAGCCGTTACTTTCATTGTTTTTGAACCATCGTCATTAGTTACTTCAGTGATAGGAGGGTTCCATTCATTCACTATGGCCAGCCACACACTATCATCCAAGGATTTAAGGAAGATCCTCATCCTAGCTTTCCAATAAGCATAGTTTGTGCCATTAAAGGGTGGTGGCCTAGTGACTGATAGGCTTTCAAAATTTGACATCTTAATATAGCTTAGATCGTTAGCTCAGGAAATAAATCCAATAAATAAACAATAAGCACGAGCTATTAGGCACTGATACCACTTGAAAGGACCTAGCTATATGCCCTAGAGGGGGGGTGAATAGGGCAATGCTAAATAAAACTGATAACAACTGAATAATAAAAGAAATAAAGCACAATGCTGAATTTAAAATAATCTCAATAGCCTAAAATAAAGAGAATGATACTTAATTAGTTCTTGTAAGTGCTATGATTTCATATCCCTTTAGTTGTCAAATTTTGTGGTGCTAAAACCTATTTTTATGTCTTGTATATCTTGTGTTTTATGTTTGAAGACTAGTCATTGCAATCAACATCGCATTTCAAGTCAAGATCTTAAAAGAAGAAAGTTTTCAAGTCTTGGATAAAGAAATCAAGAATAGAAGATTTTGTCAAGTCAAGATCAAGCTTATGAAGGCCTACTACAAGTTTTGAATATTCACAAGCTTCTCTTAAGGGTCATCTGAGTGTACAGACTTTCAGTGTCCATCTCACTTTTAAGGTTTGTTTGACCTTAAATTGACCTTAGGATGGGCTTTATTGTAGGTCATTCTGGATACATAACTCATATATCTTTATATGCTTGTTTAGAGTGCTTTAAGACCAGTCCTAGGGACTTCAAGACCAGTCCTAGCTTTGCTACGACCAGTCTTAGGTTTTTCAGGACCAGTCCTAGGTAGTTGAAGATTTTTGGATCTTTCTAGCTGTCCTACGACCAGTCCTAGACATCCTACGACCAGTCCTGTGAGTTCTACGACCCATCCTTCGACTAGTCGTAGACGTATGACTCAAACTCCAGCAACCATTTTTGGGGTCCTACGACCAGTCGTAGGTGTCTCACGACCAGTCGTAAGTGGCCCATGACCGGTCGTAGACCACCCTCGACCGGTCGTGGAACTGAAAATCAAATCCTGCGAAAATCTTTCAAAAATCTTTGGAGCTACGACCAGTCCTAGGATCCCAAGACCAGTCGTAGACGGGATTTTTCAGTCTATAAATTGAGCACGAACTTCAGAGTTTTAGTACTTCAAATCAATTCTATTCAAGCATTCTTTAGGCTATTCTTTGAGATGAGTTTGTGTTTATTTTAAGCTATTTTGTGCTTATTTAATATTCATTTTGCTATCTTATTCTTATTTGATTTTGATCTACATTCCAATCTTATTAGAAAAGGGGAATTTCTGTTATTCCTTCTTCTGGATTCAAAATCCAATAGATCTAGCCCGTTTGATCTAAAATAAATTAGACTTAGAACCATTCTTAAAGTGAGTATTGGACTTTGAACGTCGAATCGAACTTCTACTCCGATTGGTTCTACCGGGCTTCATCAAAAGGTGATTCAGGTATTTTACATGTTTTGTAATTTACTTTCTCTGGTTTTTGTTTGAGATTTGTTAGAAAAATCTCATTGTTTTGGTTATCTGAGGAGAGCCAGAAAACTCAGATTGTGGGGTTCTTGGATTGTGTAAGCTCGAGATCAAAGACACAATTGTGAAGGTTTTAAGTGAACCTGTGAAACCTATTTTGATAGTGCATGCTAATATCCCCTGTGTGAGGATATTAGGAGTGGAGTAGCAATCTGTGTGGCTATTGGATAACAGTTGGTGTACATACAGGCGAACCACTATATATCGTTGTGTTATGGATGTGCTTTATTCTTTCATTCTTTTATTCATTCTGTTTTGTGGAGAGTGTTTGTGGATGAATGTTGTAATCACTTCAAGCAAGTGTGGATGTATGTTGTAATAACTTAGGATTTATTTTTCGCAAGTTATTTTGATTTTATTGCTTATTATTCCTCTTTGGTTTGTGATACAAGGATGTTCTAGAAATAAGGTTGTCCTACCTTAAACCTTTAGTTTTTGGTGTAAGGTTGTCCTTAGAACTGATAAAGTATCAATCTCTTTATTTTAGGCTATTGTGATTGTTTTATATTCCGCATTGTGCATTAAATCTTTTATTATTCCGCTGTTATTATTTTTATTTGGCATTGCCCTATACACCCCCCCTCTAGGGCATATAGCTAGGCCCTTTCAGTTCTAAGGACAACCTTACACCAAAAACCGAAGGTTTAAGGTAGGAAAACCTTATTTCTAGAACGTCTTTTGTATCACAAACCAATAAGGAATAGAAAGCAAGGAAATCAAAATAACTTGCAGAAAATAAATCCTAAGTTATTATAACATTCATCCACACTTGCTTGAAATAAAATAATTACAACATTCATCCACAAACACACTCCACAAAACTAAATGAATAAAAGAATGGAAAAATAAAACACATCCACAACACAATGATATATAGTGGTTTGCTTGTGTGTACACCAACTGTTATCCAACAGCCACACAAAATGCTACTCCACTCTTAATATCCTCACACAGGGGATATTAGCATGCACTATCAAAATAGGTTTCACAGGTTCACCTAAAACCTTCACAATTGTTTCTTTGATCTCGGGCTTACACAATCCAAAAACCCCCACAATCTGAGTTTTCTGGCTCTCCTCAGATAACCAATAACAATGAGATTTTTTTGGCAAATCTCAAACAAAACCAAAGAAAGTAAATTACACAAATGTAAAATACCTGAATCACCTTTTGAAGTAGCCCGGTAGAACCAATCGGAGTAGAAGTTCGATTCAACGTTCAAAGTCCAATACTCACTTTAAGAATGATTCTAAGTCTAATTGATTTTAAATCAAAAGGGCTAGTTCTATTTGATTTTGAATCCAAGAAGAAGGAATATCAGAAATTTCCCTTTTTTAATAAGATTGGAATGTAGATCAAAATAAAATAAAAATAAGCTACCAAAAGGAATATTAAATAAGCACAAAGTAGCTTAAAATAAACAAAAACTAATCTAAGAGAATTTCCTAAAGATTGCTTGAATAGAATTGAATTGAATTGCTAAAATTCTGAAGTTCGTGCTCTATTTATAGTATGAAAAATCTCGTTTACGACTGGTCTTAGGATCCTATGACTGGTCATAGCTTATAGATTTTTGAAGATTTTCGCGGGATAAAGATTTACTGTTCCACGACCGGTCATAGGTGGTCTACGACCAGTCCAGTCGTAGGACCCCCAAATTGGTTGTTGGAGTTTGAGTCGTAGGGCTACGACCGGTCGAAGGATGAGTCGTAGAACTCACGGGACTAGTCGTAGGATGTCCAGGACTGGTCATAGGACAGCCAGAAAGATCCAAAAATCTTCAACAACCTAGGACTGGTCCTGAATAACTTAAGACTGGTCGTAGCAGAGCTAGGACTGGTCTTGAAGTCCCTAGGACTGGTCTTAGAACACCCCAAACAAGCATATTAAAATATATGAATTATGTATCCAGAATGACCTACAGTAAAGCCCATCTTAAGGTCAATCTAAGGTCAAACAAACCTTAAAAGTGAGATGGACATTGAAAGTCTATACACTCAGATGACCCTTAAGAGAAGCTTGAGAATATACAAATCTTTTAGTAGGCCTTCTTGAGCTTGATCTTGACTTAACATAGTCTTCTACTATACTTGAACTTGATTGAATCTTGAACATGCAAACTTGAAGACTTTTATTCTTGAATACTTCATCCATGACTTGAAACGTTCTTCAATTAAGTTCTTGTCTTGCAATGCGATGTCTTGAAGTAAAGAATAGTCTCAAACAAGAAACACAAGAAATACAAGATATAGATATAAGTTTTGACACCACAAAATTTGACAACCAAAGGGATATGAAATCATAGTACTTACACAACCCCACTAGAACAATTAGAGAAATAAAATCTCAAACTAGAAAGGAAGAAAAGAAATAACAAGAAAGAAATTCTAAGCTATTACAACATTTTCCACAATGTTTGAAATGAAAGATTACAACATTCACATCCACACATACATCTCACAATATTGAATGATAAAATATATAGAAAATAAATCACACATCCACAAAACACAAAGAGTTATAGTAGTTTGCCTATGTATACACCAACTGTTAAACCACAGCCACACAACTTGCTACTCCACTCCTAATATCCTCACACAGTGGATATTAGCGTTCACTATGAAAATAGGTTTTACTCAGGTTCACCTAAAACCCTCACAATTGTGTCTTTCAAATGGGCTTACACAATTAAAAAAAAAAAAAAAACCCACTCTGAGTTTTCTGGCTCTCCTCAAATAACCAAACAAATGAGATTTTTCTGGCCTAATCTCAAAAGAAACCAAATAACAGAAGATTTACACAAATGTAAAATACCTACATTTCTCCTTTTGTTGCAGACCAGAAGAATTAAGTCAGAGTAGAAGTTCAAATGTAGAAGTTTAATGTCCAATACTCACTTTAAAATGGTTCTAGGTCTAAGTTGATTTTAGATTAAATCAAGTCATACTAACTCTATTTGATTTTGATTCCAAGAAGTGAAATATCATAATTCCTCTTTCAAATCGAATTGGAATGCAGAAACAAAATTAAATATGAAAAGCTATCAAAAGAGAATATTAAATATGCACAATGTAGCTTAAAAAGAACACAAACTTATCTCTCAGAGTGATGCCTTGAATTTACTTGAATTGAATTATCAAAACTCTGAAATTCATCCTCGATTTATAGTTGTAGAAATCGTACCTATGGCTGGTCCTAAGGACACTTCGACTGGTTGAAGGTCAAATAAATTTTTAAATTTTTGAGTGTGATCAGATAAAACCGTTCCACAGCTGGTCGAAGGATGTCCATGACTGGTCGTGAGTCCTCCACGACTGGTCGTGACCTTCCCACGACTGGTTGTGAGGAACTAGGAATAATTGCTAGAGTTTGAGTCAAAATTGCTGGACTAGTCGTGGATCGAGTCATGTACTATTCATACGACCGGTCGAGCAGAGTCCAGGACTGGTCGTGGATGAACTAAAAATTCTAAAAAATTGCAACAAGCTTAAGATTGGTCCCAGAATTTCTTGGACTGGTTAACCCAGTGTTAGGACTAGTCGAACAGGGTTCAGGACTAATCTTAGAATATACCAAAATACTTATAAAATAAGCAATTGAATTATATATCCGAAATGACCTACCCTAAGGTTAATCTAAGGTCAATCATACCTTGAAAGTGAAGTATGAACATCGAGTCTTCATTTCTTTAGATTATTGTTGGCCTTTGAAGATTATGAAGCTCGAGATCTCTACACATGATGTAACTTGAACTTGAGATCTTCTAAAGCTTGGATTTGAGTTATTCTTCATATTAAGTTGTACTTTATCTTGAGTTAAATAAGAACTTGTCTTTTGATGTAGCTCTCTGAACTTTGAAACATATAGGAGTGGATAATGTACTTAACATTGCATTTCTTAAAGTAGATCTTCATTCTTAACTTGAAGCATTGTGATGCAATGCCTTAAACAACAACATGCTACAAAAGACACAGATTCAGGTTTTGGCACAACAAAATTTGACTAACAAAGGAGCAACAAACCATAACACTTACACGGGTAGATATTAACAAACTACTAGTCAGGCGGGTAATGAGATCTCTTCCACTTACACGGTTGTGTGTCCAATGTAGGGCGTCAATTTGGTGTATAGTGTATTAGACCCCGGTGATTATCCAGAGAGAACCGTAATTATATATGATGCTCTAGAGATGAGATGGATTGATATGTGGTTTGGTATGCTAGAGCTTCATCTTGCATATGACATTGGCTATGTAGGCCTTACATCGCATCGTATGGCCTTAGTGTTGCTGATAGCATTCATGCCTTGCATCGCATAGCCTTGGTATAGCTGACATCATTCTACTAGACCTCAGTGATGATCCCAGAGATGTACGGTATTGATATGATGACATCCGATCACTGTTGCTCACGTGGGCGAGCACACGTGGGCAGACACTGATGTGGGTGGGGCCTAAGGGCCTGAGCAAGCTACCAGTGGTTAGCAGGATACTGTGCTGGCAGGTTACTGTGCAGCAGTTTCATACTCAGTACTTGACTCATTCATCCATCCATCCATTATCCACTCAGGTTAGTGGTGCGCAACCAAATCATTATGTGTATCTTCACAATGACAAGGATTTCGGTTGGAGCGCCCGATCAACCTGAGATTAGGAGTTTGTCACATTAAGTCTAGCTATCCAAATTTAGGTATGGCACTGGTTTGGATAGAAATCCCTTGTGATGAACCGCATAGGTTGTGGTACCACGTACTATCATCCTGACTATACACTCCAACTCGTTAGTTCTTTTGAATTGCATATTGCATTACATCCTTAACATATGACATTTGGCTTACTATGATTCTACATGCCAGCTCCGCCATTGCCTTTCCATCATACGCGATAGAGTAGAAAATGGAATTTGATTATCTTGTTCATATTGATTGGCTATTTTAATGATTCATGGTTGCTTGTTAAGTGACATGCCTAATATTGATGTCATGTTCATAATAACCTATACAGTTATACGACATGCTTAATTGATAACCTGCTCACATATGATAACATGCTCAGTTAATAACATGCTTATGTTTGTTTTGGATGTCTTTACGGGAGTGCCCTGAGAAGCCGTGTTTTACTCCTGGCACGCAATAGACTCACGAGTTGCGATTTACTCATATAGATGACTTACACTTTTTCAGGATACATGCAAGAGCTGTTGGAGTGACTATTATTTCCCTCATTACTATTGGCTAGTGCACCATAGTATGTGTGATATATCAAACAGGTTCGTCTCTTCGATATGCATTGATACCATGTACAAAATGTATAATCACCTAAACAGATCAACCATTCAAAAAAAATCATACTAAAAATCCTCCTTATAGGATCCCATGATCAGAATTCGGCATATGGGTGTCAAGAGCTGAGAATGGGGTACTACAGAGGTTGTCGGCACCGGATTCAGTGATCGGGAATTCTGTGAGCCTGGTTTCGGGTTTGGAGCATGACCGGAGTTGGTATCAGAGTAATAATCTTAGGGCAACCTATGTGTACTCTGATGTTTAAAAACCTAGGAACACTTAGTTATCCCAATATGTAAACCACATGAGTATAAATGTTAAACTCACGTCCCTTGATTATTATTCTTACTTGTTTGATGTTCAATTGAGGTATTCTTAGTTGTTGTGCCCTGTCTAGATGGTATGAATTAATCGTGATTATACAACAATCTTTGGGATTCGGTTGTTCATTTATTTAACACAATTGAATGTGATCTTAGTTAGAAATTTCGAGGATGAAATTTTTTGTAAGGTGGGTAGAATGTGGGATCCTAGTCTTTTGCAACACTGTTTGTATGCACACACGTCCCAACTCGCACCATTGATAGACTATACATTGCACCATAGTGCACTAGAAAACTTACCAAAGTGATTTGTTTTAGATGATCTTGATACCTTTATCATGTGAACCGTGTCATAGTTGCGATTGCAGTGGTGAAAACCATGCATCAATCTAACACTCTTTTAGTGAGATATGACCCATCAAATGTAAGTCCCAAATTATGTATCCAGTAACACAAGCAACTTTATTAGGCTAGGTCCACTGGACTTAAGCCCTTGTGGGCCTAAAGCCCACTTTTAGAACATCAAAATTATCAACAAATAGGACAATTGCTATATGACAAAATAAGAAGCTAGCAAATATAAGACAAGCACTATAAGACAAAATTGGATTATCTCCCAAAGCCCATCATTAGCTCTCTTCCCATTCCTTAGAAACTAATCATGACCCATGTCCACCTCATCCTATACATGCATCCAATGCATGTCTTAATTTGTGCCAAATCACTTCAAACAACTAATTGCAACACTCCACTTCATCATTCACCATGCTGTCATGCCTTAAACTCGAAAACCGGACTCACAAAATTCTTAATTGCCGAATCTGGTGCCGACAGCATCCGTAGTAAGCCATTCTCGGCTGCTAGTGTCCATACGACGGATTCCGATCCTGGAATCCTATAAGGAGGATTTTTCAATGTACATTTAACTCGTAATAAGTATAACTGTAACATCCCGAAAATCGGGGGTCGAGCATAAACTCCACTCCCAAGTTCCAGAACATCACTTATGCAACATTTTCAAGGATGGATGAATGTCAGTTGTATTAGTGCATAAAACATGAAGTGGATTAAGCCAAAACAACATATCATACTCCAGAAACAGTTAAATTTTACAAGCGGAAGATTGTGATAGTATATAGAACATATATAGACTGTTATAAGTCTCCAGAGTATGAACATGTTATCAGGTTAAATATATACATGTATACTCCAAAAATGAACAAATAGAATATACATAGGTGTTTAAATAAAAGACATAATACCAAGTGTATTGGCATCTAATCAATAACCCTGTAACCTCGTCGATTAAAACCTGCATATAAGAGGAATCCTCCTCCTCATCATTAAGTCCAGCTCTGCTTCGCAAGCATCGCCATCATCTGAAACTAAAATAGGGACTGGTTGGTGTGGCCAACACCGTCCTGTAACGTGGGAGTGAGTAGCTAGCTCAGTGGAAACTATACAGCAGATGTTAACATGTTATCAATTCAATCAAGCAGTAATGATAAAGCAATACAATCAAACATGTCCTATATACTCTTGTTAATGCAAGAATGATATGAGGTAATGATGCATGCCCTCACCACAAACTCCCTCATGCGACATCATCTAACGATCGCGGCATGAATCACTACCACTGTGCTCTCACACCAACGCCAATGGCACATGTAGTGCGATGTCATGAGTATGATTACCAAGTTCTTATTAGTCCTTTTCATACAGAAGGATTGGAAAGCTAAGAAACCTCCCTCGTATCATTTCCCAACGTTGATCCATTCTAGGGTCGTCAGTTCTAGGATATCTCATACGATGTCATGGTTCTAGATCGCTGCAAGGGCTGTCAGGGCTGTTGCGCGCAATCGTTGCTCCTCTCCCCCATCACCTTATTAATACAGGCCTACTTATATCCTCAAGACTGAAACATGACTCGTTGCCCCTATGCAGTGTCAGGATAAACTCAAGGTCACTATAGAGGGCTCGTCACCAATCAGTGTAGGCCGACAGCAAGAATATAGTGTCTCATACCACCATAATCTGCTCAGAGTAGGGTCTCACTGGTCACTACGGGGAGGTTTATGGCCCCAGCGTAGGCGGACAGCTTGACCATGATGTCCC
The DNA here is from genome assembly GCA_037074715.1 of Magnolia kwangsiensis. Taxonomy (NCBI): domain Eukaryota; kingdom Viridiplantae; phylum Streptophyta; class Magnoliopsida; order Magnoliales; family Magnoliaceae; genus Magnolia; species Magnolia kwangsiensis. The sequence goes on from CM073579.1 coordinate 61,609,909, forward strand.
ATACCACCATACCCGACTCATGAGTCTTAGGGGATCATGGTACCACGGTTAACGAGAGTTTCACTGGTAAGCTCGGTGTCTTAGATTCAAACTGTTACGACCAAACATGGTGATCAAACATCGGTCAATCGGGTTAGTTGATAAGCTCAACTAGGCCAAGCGTACGTTGAGTTGAACGACATGGAATGCATAAGCACTCCGTGTGGCCTAACCACTGCCGAACATCCCAAGTACGACTCGGGTTCGTTAACTCATCATATGTGGTGAAAACAACCTCAACCACCATTTGGAGTACGATTACTGATTACCTGGGCTATATAATAGCCCCAATCACATTCAATTACAATGATCTAGCATATGAGATACTCAAGGCAGTAATGGAGCAATGATCCAAATCATATAATCAATTGAGTATGTTATGTAGTACAACATAAATGTGTATCCACACTTATGCATTTCTAAGTAAAAGCAACGAGTATGAAATAAAGTATACGAAGGAAGTCATACACATCATTAGAGTGGCTGAGAATCCTATCTCAACACCCATTTAAAGAATAGTTTACAAGTATTTATTCATACGGATCTATGTACAGACACTTAGCATACACATTAGGTCATACATGTATGTATTAGTTAGCATACGTATTAGGGCAAGTCCTTTCGTCAAAGGGTAGTCGCCCATACAAGAATCATATATCCACAACAGATTGTCATGGCAAGCATGAATGCAAAGTCTATACTCATTCAGTCGTTTTCACATACACTTAGGCTACACATACTAAATACATATCATATGTTGGCATATCATGTATTTAGACTAAACCTTTAGCCTAGGAGTTGTTACACATACATCTAACATACATAGACGGCAGTTAATCATGGCAAACACAAATCTGAAGTTTATACGTATATGGTATTTTTTACAAATACGAGGAATACAGTATATTCAACACAGTTAACATTTACTGAAAAATAAAACGGATAGAACTTTATACATGTGAAATAGCATCCTAGGCAAGAATAAATCATTATTTAACATTGAAATACTTGAAAATCATAACCTAAACGCATATAGTCTGCACCTTAAACTAGAAAATGCGTATAAGAGGTGATTCAGATGATAAGTCTTCATCAATGGCCGATACGCAACCTAAGGCATGAAATACGTTAGCTACAACATCACTCCAACTATCCTAGGCTGCAAAATAGGTTAGGGTTAGGATTTCTTATCTAAGAACAGAGTTGGAATAGCCAGAATAGCGATGCAGGTGGATGGCTTTGGCACGCGGAACAGCAGGAAAGAATCTCAAGAGAAAATCACTTCTCCCTCACTTTCTCTCTCTCTTTTCTCTTTAAGGTTAGAAATTCGTATGTGAAGAGAAAGAGGGGTTTTAAGGTCCTTATATAGGCCCAAAACTCACGGAAATATACTAATGGATAAGGTATACTTATGTTATAACCAAATCGGGTCTGTTCCGTTCCAACGGAGCACTTCTGGAGGTCCTGTTACTAAATGCGCTCAGACTTAAGCTCTTTAATACTGGATCTAGGTCAAGCTAAGTTTTCAGTCCGGTCGGGTTTCCAGATCGACCGTGGCAGACCAATTTCAGTTCAGCGGTCATCGAAACTCGATCAAGGCCACAAGTGTTATGACATGTAAGGGCCACCTATCCTGATCCGAGGGTAAATTTGGGGCAAAATATAACGGTCAGAATGCTTAAAAATAGCACGCAAGTGAACCGTTCCAGATTACTTAAAAATATATTTAATTTTTTAAAAATTTACTGTTTCTCACTCTTTTCACTCCGGACTTAAGGAAACAGTCCCAGGACATCGTTTGGCCTTGATTTTTGAGGTGATAGTCAAGTCCAACTAGACGGTCATAATGGTCTAAGTTCATTGCTATCGGACTTTTGACGCGCGGTCTAGATCCAATATGAAATTACAAAGCATTCCTGGGAGCAACTGAGTTTAGAGTAGGATCCTAGATTTTAAGGTATTATAGCGTCAATGATTCTATAGGTTTTGGGTCTTACAGATCGTATTTAAAGTGGTTGATGCTAATTTTACAGGTAATCTAGTTTAGCGCTAGTTAATTCACGTTAAATTTCTAAAGAATTTAGTCCTAAATGATTTCTTTCACTTTGGAATTGAGTTCTGAGAGTGATATGGTTGACCCATTGCCTAAGGACGTCTAACCCTAGGTTGGCAAAAATTCAGGGTGTTACAATCTATCCCCCTTAAAACATAATTTCGTCTCCGAAATTGGCTAAGGGTAATGAGTCCCTAGAGAGACTTTAGTATTGACATTCTAAGGAAGGTTCAAATCCTATTTAATGACCTAACCTTACGTATAACCTAAATCAACTTCTTCGATCCTGGGCCAGTGGGGAAGAGGCCAACCACAGTTCCGCTGCGCTACTCTGATCCAACGGTTGTATTAGATAATCCTAAGTAGTTTGGGCTCAATATGTTCTACCCCCCTTAAAACTTAGTTCTACTTAAGGCTCAAGAATCTATGTCTCGATTCGTATATCGAAATGAGGTATAACTTAGGACCTATCCTTGACATGAAATGAGAAACAACCTCTCACTACATTGGTCTTCCTTTGTTAATGATGCGTTCCATGGCATTGGTACCTATGGTTGTAGAGATGAGCCTAATCTCTATTGTGGTTGAGTTCAGGGGCAGGTATGAGTTGGTGAGAAGATGTCTAATTCTACCCAATAAGGGCTCTTTCTACGGTCCTGACTTACTCTCTTTAATATCATGATAGGATCTATACATTATTAGCACATAAGGAAGTTGGACAAAGCAAGTTAGACGATATGTATACCAGAATAGTCTGCTATTTGGGACCTAATTCTTAACTTTCTATTGCCCATTGAGACATTTCTAGAGCCTAAGAAGGCAACTTTCTATCGGCTATAGGTTCCTAACACTCCTCAAGACAAAGTAATAAGCTTTTGGTTGTAAGTGGTCGGGCCAACACGGAAGAAAAGTTGTATAGTGGGTCTGAGCCGGATACATAGACTTTCTGCCTAGGATAAAAAATTTGTCGTATCGGTTCTTAATCCTAGTCGATCCCGATCTTCTGCTTGATTAGAGCATTGGATTTATTGGTAACTAACAGGATTAAGAAGTCAATTCAAACCGCGAATACTTCGCTTATATATAGTTTCTCTACTCCGTGTCCCCGATTGTACTAAGTCCTTGGGAGGGCAATTCTAAGGGGCGTGCTGGTTTGACTATGCATGAATAGTCTCTAAGTCAAAACATCTTTCCTAAGAGCTACTAAAGACGCCTCTGGGTATTACGGGGATCTATCGAAAGAATGAAGTTCTACTTCAACCAAATCTAACCTATTATTCCTTAGCATGTATAGGCTTTACACTACCTAATACAACTAGTAACCTAGTCTATAACTCTCTAGCTGAAATCCAAAGTCTAAGCTTATACGCTAGTTGGTTTCAAACCATTTCTACTACAGGGAATTGTTCTATCACTTAAGGTCATGATTGTCTAATTGGTATTGGAATCCCTATCGGATCTTTCAAAATTTAGAAGTACTAATTCTAGGTCCAAAACTCTAGATGTCCTAGTACTAGTTGGTCACTATTTTATGGACTAAGCTACTGTGTTAGGTCTCACCTGTCGATAGAAGCGGAGAGATCGAGAAGATATCTATAACTAACTCAAAAGAGCCATGGATAATGAAGAAAATGAAGGGAAGGGCTGAGATTTTTAGGTCTCCATGACTTTGGACCTGATATGGGAGTGTAAAGGGTCTAGGAAAAAGAAAATAGAAGAAAGAAAAGATCAAGATATGAGAGGTTGAGGGCTAGCACATTTTGGAGCTCAAATGAGAGCTTGGGAGCTCCAATCGCAGAAAATGGAAGAAGTAACTGCTAGGTATGGTAGAGAACGGTAGAGGGGTGAAGGAAATAACAAAAACTGAAAGAAGAAATGATTGGAAGGGAGGATGGAGAGAGAAAATAACAACTTTGAAGGAAAATAAGAGCTTGGGGGGTCACTTTGTAAAGGAAGTGACAGATTTGGAATGAAAGGAGGGTCGAACCCTGTACCATAGGGTCCTACTAGACCCTAAAGCTCATCGGCCCGGGCGGCCCGACCTTACTAGCCAGCTAACCGGCGAGCCCTCGTCGAACCAGCGATGCCATCGCCGTCCTCTGGACACTCTGGTGAGGCCTCGCCAAAGGGGCGAAGCCCTGCTACCCTCTTAAGGCCAAAAACATGTGGGGCCCACCCTGGGACTCCCTGGATGTGTTAGATTTGATCCCCACCTCCGTTTCGAACCATTTCGGGTAGTTTCAGAACTAACCTGATCTCTGTTCAAAATTAGCAATTTCTAACGGCTGGAATGGACTAAAATGCGGTCTATACCCACCAATTGATGGCCTAAAAGCAATTTGGGGTCTTGGTGTGTGATCAGGAGTGTGTACGGACTCAATCTCAGCGATCATTTTCGATAAACTTTCGCCAACAAAAAAATTGGGGGTCCTAAGCTTGTTTCTGGATTATTCTCGAACCATTCTACATTAAATTTGCCTCAGCGTACGATGTGTGATCATAACCCAGGTCCAGTTTAATCCAAATTATGCTCTGATACCATCTGTAACATCTCGAAAATCGGGGGTCGAGCATAAACTCCACTCCCGAGTTCCAGAACATCACTTATGCAAAATTTTCAAGGATGGATGAATGTCGGCTGTATTAGTGCATAAAACATGAAGTGGATTAAGCCAAAACAGCATACATACACCAGAGACAGTAAAATTTTGTGAGTGGAAGACCATGATAGTATATAAAACATATATAGACTGTTATAAGTCTCCAGAGTATGAACATGTTACCAGGTTAAATATATACATGTATACTCCAAAAATGAACAAAAAGAATATACATGAGTGTTTAAATAAAAGGCATAATACCAAGTGTATTGGCATCTAATCAATAACCCTGTAACCCCGTCGATTAAAACCTGCATATAGGAGGAATCCTCCTCATCATCATCAAGTCCGGCTCTACTTCGCAAGCATCGCCATCATCTGAAACTAAAATAGGGACTGGTTGGTGTGGCCAACACCATCCCATAATATGGGAGTGAGTAGTTAGCTCAGTGGAAACTATACAGCAGTGGTTAACATGTTATCAATTCAATCAAGCAGTAATGATAAAGCAGTACAATCAAACATGTCCTATATACTCTTGCTAATGCAAGAATGATATAAGGTAATGATGGATGTCCTCACCACAAACTCCCTCATGCGACATCATCTAACGATCGCGGCATGAATCACTACCACTGTGCTCTCACACCAACGCCAATGGCACATGCAGTGCGATGTCATGAGTATGATTACTAAGTTTTTATTAATCCTTTTCATAAAGCAGGATTGAGAACCTAAGACACCTCTCTCATATCATTTCCCAACGTTAATCCATTCTAGGGTCATCAGTCCTAGGATATCTCATACGATGTTATGGTTCTAGGTCGCTGCAAGGGCTGTCAGGGCTGTTGTGCACAATCGTTGCTCCTCTCCCCCATCACCTTATCAATACAGGCCTACTTATATCCTCAAGACTACAACAGGACTCGTTTTCCCTATGCAGTGTCAGGATAAACTCAAGGTCACTATAGAGGGCTCGTCACCAATCAGTGTAGGCCGACAGCAAGAATATAGTGTCCCATACCACCATAATCTGCTCAGAATAGGGTGCTCACTGGTCACTACGGGGAGGTTTGTGGCCCCAGCATAGGCCGACAGCTCGACCACGGTGTCCCATAACACCATGCCCGGCTCATGAGTCTTAGGGGATCATGGTACCACGGTTAACGGGAGTTTCACTAGTAAGCTCGGTGTCTTAGATTCAAACAGTTGCGACCAAACATGTTGATCAAACATCGGTCAATCGGGTTAGTTGAAAAACTCAACTAGGCCAAGCGTACGTTGAGTTGAATGACATGGAATGCATAAGCACTCCGTGTGGCCTAACCACTGCCGAACATCCCAAGTACGACTCGAGTTCGTTAACTCATCCTATGTGGCGAAAACAACCTCAACCACCATTTGGAGTACGATTACCAATTACCTGGACTATACAATAGCCCCAATCACATTCAATTATGACGATCTAGCATATGAGATACTCAGGGCAGTAATGGAGCAATGATCCAAATCATATAATCAATTGAACATGTTATGTAGTACAACATAAACATATATCCACACTTATGCATTTCTAAGTAAAAGCAACGAGTATGAAATAAAGTGTATGGAAGAAGTCATACACATCATTAGAGTGGCTGAGAATCCTATCTCAACACCCATTTAAAGAATAGTTTACAAGTATTTATTCATACGGATCTATTTACATACACTTAGCATACACATTAGGTCATACATGTATGTATTAGTTAGCATACGTATTAGGGTAAGTCCTTTTGTCAAAGGGTAGTCGCTTATACAACAATCATATATCCACGAAAGATTGTCATGGCAAGCATGAATGCAAAGTCTATACTCATTCAGTCATTTTCACATACACTTAGGCTACACATACTAAATACATATCATATGTTGACATATCATGTATTTAGACTAAACCTTTAGCCCAGGAGTTGTTACACATACATCTAGCATACATAGACGACAGTTAATCATGGAAAATAAAAATCTGAATTTTATACGTATACGGTTTTTTCTACAAATACGAGGAATACAGTATATTCAACACAGTTAACGTATAACTGAAAAACAAAACAGATAGCACTTTATACATGTGAAATAGCATCTTAGGCAAGAATAAATCATTATTTAACATTGAAAGTCTTGAAAACCATAACCTAAACGTATATAGTCCGCACCTTAAACCAGAAAATGCGTATAAGAGGTGATTCAGACGATAAGTCTTCGTCAACGGTGGATACGCAACCTAAGGCATGAAATACGTTAGCTACAACATCACTGTAACTATCCTAGGCTACAAAACAGGTTAGGGTTAGGATTTCTTACCTAAGAACAGAGTTGGAATCGCTAGAATAGCGATGCAGGTGGATGACTTTGGCACGCGGAGCAGCAGGAAAGAATCCCAGGAGAAAACCCCAACTTCTCCCTCACTTTCTCTGTCTCTTTTCTCTCTAGGGTTAGAAATTCATATGTGAAGAGAAAGAGGAGTTTTAAGGTCCTTATTTAGGCCCAAAACTCACGGAAATAGACTTATGGCTAAGGTATACTTATGTTATAACCAAATCAGGTCTGTTCCGATCTTACAGAGCACTTTTGGAGGTCGTGTTACTAAATGAAGTCGGACTTAAGCTCTTTAATGCTAGATTTAGGTCAAGTTAAGTTTTCACTCCGATCGGATTTCCAGATCAACCGTAGCGGACCAATTTCAGTTCAGCGGTCACTGAAACTCGATAAGGGCCATAAGTGCTAAGACATGTAAGGGCCACCTATCCTGATCCGAGGGTAATTTTGGGTCGAAATCTAACGGTCAGAACGCTTAAAAATAGCGCGCAAGTGAACCGTTCCAGATTACTTAAAAATATATTTAATTTTCTAAAAATCTACTGTTTCTCACTCTCTTCACTCCGGACTCAAGGAAACAGTCCCAGGACATCGTTTGGCCTTGATTTTTGAGGTGATAGTCAAGTCCAACTAGACGGTCATAATGGTCTAAGTTCATTGCTATCGGACTTTCGACGCGCGGTCTAGATGCAATACAAAATTACAAAGTATTCCCGGGAGCAACTGGATTTAGAGTTGGATCCTATATTTTAAGGTATTATAGCGTCAATGATTCTATAGGTTTTGGGTCTTACAGATCGTATTTAAAGTGGTTGGTGCTAATTTTACAGGTAATCTAGTTTAGCGCTAGTTAATTCATGTTAAATTTCTAAAGAATTTAGTCTTAAATGATTTCTTTCGCTTTGGAATTGTGTTCTGAGAGTGATATGGTTGATCCATTGCCTAAGGACGTCTAACCCCAGGTTGGTAAAAATTCGAGGTGTTGCAATAACCGCAAGTTTACCCAAATCACAGAGTCAACATCATCATCATATATCCACTAATATAAATAGTTGAATACAATGTTAAAAGGAAAATACATATATTAAAAATCAAAGCTCCAAAAGATAGCTGCACGCTCCAAGCTCAATGCTGCTGCAACTTGACTCCACTTGCATGCATCTATCGTGCATAAGCTTATAGAAAGCTTAGAGGGTGGTGAAAGTGTGTACATAAGATAAGTACCAAGTATTCAATGCAATGTTATAATAATGCAATGTCAAAAATATTGGCAAGATCATGAATCATACGATAACAGAGTAAGCAAAGATACTGACAAGTCTATGAGTCATACAATATCAGAGTACACAAAATAGATCAGCTATGAAAATGAAGAGTCATAGAGAGCCAAATATCAGATGTCGAGGGTATAATGCAATATGTAAATCCTGCTAGTCCGTCTAGGCTATATAAGTATAGAAAACATAACAACCTAAAATGTCAAATATCTGTGGATGTAATATGCGATGCAAATGAAATGACTAAGATGGAGTGTGAGGTCAGGATGATAGTACGTAATATTGTAAGCTATGGGGTCCATCACAAGGGGCTTCTATCCAAACCATTCCCATACCTAAATTTAGATAGTCAGACTCAATGTGGTAAACTCCTGATCTTAGGTTGGTCGTGTGTTTAACCGAAATCCTGGCTATGCAAATAGTTGTGTAGCACCAGCTCGAGTAGATAGTGAATGAATGAATGAATATGCAATTCCTACTCAATAAGTCCACATATCAGTACAGTTCCTCTCCGAGGAAGCACCAGGGTCTATTACACTCCAAACTAGATTGCCACTCCATCGCGCTCAACAAGGTCGGTGAAAGAGACGTCACTATCTGCCTACCAATATCAGGCTTGGCTTGTCGATAATGAACATATTTCTTGAGCTGGTTAGATTTAGCCTAACATTGCCCCCTTCTCTCTGGTAGGTAAGGTCGTACCCCTTCCAACCGACTACGACACAGTGGGAGATGCGACCTAAAGGTATACAGCTCTCATGTGCTCATGCATCCACTCGGTCTACATTGGAAAAACCTATGGAACTAAGAGGGTTCTAGGACTTTCAACTAGGGATATCTATAGCACCCCATATAGAATAAATTTTTAGTGTCCTATCTGGCCATCCACGATATGCCTATGGAGGCTATGACCCTGATGTCGCTAGGGCACGCAGTAGTCATATTAAAAAATATGAGATGCATGAGTTATACCATCCAGTCATGCATTAACCTATGCGTACCACACGTTGATCTAGGGCAACTCCGCCTATCGGGGAGTCCCATAAACAATCGACCTATGGCATATGCAATGGTCAATCATATCTCATAACAAATATGTAGATGATGCGTATGGGCATGTATCATGATGTTATGTTATTACATACTCATAATCGATATCAATAACCATCATCGACAATTGACCTCGACAATATGGACATTTAACCAACATTATCCCCAAGGAATAACCCACATAAAGCCCAACATAAGTGGACCCATGGCTTCACACAAGGGCCAAATATACAATACCATGAGCCTCGCTCAAGAGCTTAATACATATCACAATGGGCCTTTCACATGGGCCTAACATATATCACACTGGGCTCCATCTCTTGGCCCTCAATTGCATCACAATGGGCCACGTCACATAGGTCTCATATACATCACATTGGCCTTAAATACAGGCTGAATACACATTACAACGAGCCTCGAATAAGGGCCGTATATGCATCACACTGGGCCTCAAATACGGGCTAAATGCACATCATAATGTGCCTCAAATACAGGTTGCATACACATCACATTGACCCTTGACAATCGGCCCTGACAATCGAAATTGGAATTGGACTCGACAATCAAAATTGGAATCGAAATCAGAATTGACCTCGACAATCGGAATTGGCCTCAACAATTGGAATCAGAATCGACCTCAACAATCAGCCTGGACAATCGAAATTAAAATTGGCCTCAATAATCAGCCTTGACAATTAAAATCAGCCTCAATAATCAGAATCGGAGTCGACCTCGACAATCGAAATCAGAATCAGAATCAGCCTCAATAATTGAAATTAGCCTTGACAATCAGAATCAGAATTGACCTCAACAATCAGCCTCGACAATCGGAATCGGCATATAAACAAGGTAGGGTCCATAGATGGATGGCTGATCAACAATAATATAAAGATCAGCCCAAGGCGGTGGTTATATTAAATCTGATGGCACGAAGCCATACATCTATGGCGAATAGGGCACACTTATTTGGGTTAACCCACTTAGAGAATGGTGTGAATGGGCCTAATAAGGCTTACGGGAAGGTGATAATGAGGACATCTAACCATTATTTTCTATTAATGTGGACATCTAACCAACATTACTCCCAAAGAGTGGCCCACATAAGGGATTTATACACAACGTAACGGCCAAACATACATCACATTGGGCCTCATTCATGGGCCTCTCATATATCGCGTTGGGTTTCATACAAGGGCCTCGAATGTATCACAATGAGCCTTGCCCATGAGCCTTAGATACATCTCAATAGGCCACGCCCATGGGCCTCTGGTATATCATAATGGTCCACATCCCATGGGCCTCCAAGCTATCGCAATGGGCCTCATAAAATGGGTCTTAAATGAATCACCATGGGCCTCATACATGAACCTTATATACAACAAGTGGGTAGCACTGCTTGGGCCTCATATGCATCAAATGGGCCACATATCTTAGCCTCAAATACATTATATAGGCCACGCTACACGGGCCTAACAATACAAATAGGTGGGCCCTGCTACACGGGATTAATAATACCAATATGTGGCCCCCATACATGGGCTAAATACATCATGATGGGCCTCATGGATGGGCCGTACAATAGGTCTCAAGTGGGCTTAGACCACACCAAAATCATTTCAATAGTTGTAGGTGTAACAAATGTACCACTGTACACTATCATTCCATGGGGCACATGGCCCACTAATGATGATCAGCACTGTCCAAACATTGTCTATGTAAATCGGCACCATCCAAACATTGGGGAGCATGTCCAAACATTGGACAATACCGTCTAAACATTGGACAGCACCGTCCAAACATTGTCCAGCACCGTCCAGTATAATCTGGACGGTGTGTATGAAATAATACATCATGGTGGTGTCCACGTGGTGGCCCACCAAAGATTTGAATCTGCCTCAGTGTAGTCTCAAGCCTTAAAATGGGCTTGCCAAATGGTTGGATGTTGTGGATGAAACACATCAGGTCAAGGTGGGCCCCACACACTGCCATGGTGGGGTCCACGTCCTGATGATGGACGGATAGGATAAAATACATGCGTCATGATGGGGTCCACGCAGTGGATGGTGTAGATGAACCCATACAACGTGGGATCCACATAACTTGCTGGTGTTTAATACGCCAGCCAATCCCTTTCCCAATCAGGTGGGACCTACCACATATTATATTAATATATATATATGTTTTATAATATATATATATATATATATATTACATATAATATATATAATATTTTTTTATTATTTTTTTGAAATGTGCTGCATGTCCAGCATCCAGATGGATGGATGGAAAAAATACATACATCAAATGGCCTCTGGTGGTCCCCACCCTCCGCGTGTCACACGTGTGGGGTGGGTCTGATGCAAATAGGTGGACGGCATTGGTTAAACACATGTATCATGGTGATGCTCCAAACACGTGGCCCACACCTGATATACATATATGTATTGTATATATTATTATAATATATATTTATATTTATATTTTATTATATAATATATTTTTTGAAACAAATCAGCGTCCAGGCCCTGGACGGCCTGGACAGGAGTACGTGTACAGGAGGTTTTTCCACTGTCCAGGGATTAGATGGTGGATGAAACACTTACATCGTGGTGGTCCCACGTCTAGTGGGCCACACGTGCTGAATCAAGTGATATTTGTTTTTACCTTTGTCCTGGCCTGATCACTAGATGGTATGGATCTGACATCGAGGTGGGATCTCCACCGTCCGGATGATGGATGGCGTGGATAATATCATGTATTAAGGTGGGCCACAATCCATCACACACACACAAAGAGAGAGAGAGAGAGAGAGAGAGAGAGAGAGAGAGAGAGAGAGAGAGAGAGAGAGAGAGAGAGATGGTGATGGAGGTGCCCCGCCAATATGGGCCTCTCTTTGATATAAAGAATATAGCAAGGTGGGTCCCACTACATGTGGGCCCTTAAATCACAAAACTAAAATAAAATAAAATGATAAATATGTAGATCAAAGATCACCCACCGTATTCTTCTAGCTTCCTTGGCTTCTCGGCTTCTTCTTTAATGAAAGATGATGAAATTTTGATGGTTTAGATAGGAGATGAGAGGGTAGGAAGTGGGCCACACTAGAGCTTCTCCATGAGAGCTTGGGAGGTTCATATGTAGGAGCTTGTGGTTGCTTGGGAGATGGGTTTGAGAAATGAGAGAGTGGTTTGTAAGGAGAGAGAGGGATGGGATGGAGTGATGGATGGGAGAGAGGGATGAGTTGTGTAAGAGTTTTGCTGACTTTTGGGGTTGTTGTGTAAGAGGGGTATGGGTTGTAATGGGTTGAGTGATGGGTGTACTTGACTTGTACTTGACCCTTGATGGGATTGATTAATTGATTTAGGTGACATTAGGGTAGAGATTCTCTTTGGTTTTACAACGCGTGACATTTTTCTTAAACTAAACGCGGGCCCACATCTCCTGACTTAGGTATCGCCTTGGCACGCCAGATGTGGCATCAAAACTGTACCGACGGCGCGGTCGCTTGGGTATAAGGCTCGAGTTGAGTCGACTCGGGTTGACAATGTGTGACTCAGGGTCGTGCACAAATGCCGGTTACAGGTCGTGGGTTGCAGGAATTCAAACAGGAGGACCGCAAAAGCCTAAAGAATGGTATAGGCTAGGATACGGGCCTTGTAGCTCTCCCCTCATAATAAAAATTTTATCCTCGAAATTTAAACCACAACACAACCAATACAGAGCTCACCAAGGGAGAGATATCCTATCGCTATATATATAATCTGAACACAACATACTAACATAATTAAACACCTAAAAGATGGGCTAATGCCCACAAATCTCTGCCTCTTTCTCCCAATATGCCTCATCAACACTATGATAATCTCACCAAACCTTGGATCGCGGATTGAAAATGATCAAAACTGGAATACTATACAACCTCACAATCTTAACGGAAGGGAGCTATATTAGAAATCTTTAAGTCATTCGAACTCAGGGATCTAACCATTCTAAGTACTCAATAATCATACAGTGTAGTGTAGGTATCAACAGATATGTGATGTTATCCTCAGGTATTCCCAAGTTATGCATTGATACCAACTTCTGTCACACCCTAATCTTGAAAATTGGGATTACGAAATTCTCGATCACCGAATTCAGTGCCGACAACCTCTGTAGTATCCCATTCTTGGCTCCTAGTGTCCATACGCTAGATTCTGATCCTGAGATCCTACAAGGAGAATTTTTCAACGTACATTTAACTCGTAATAAGCATAACCACAAGCTTACCGAAATTACAAAGGCAACATCATCATCACATATCCACTAATATAAACAATTGAATATAGTGCTGAAAGGGAAATACATATATAAAAAATAAAAGCTTCAGAAGACAGCTGCACACTCCAAGCTCAAAGCTGCTGCAACCTAATGCTACCTACACGCATCTATCATGCATAAGCTTAAAGAAAACTTAGAGGGTGGTGAAAGTGTGTGCACAAGATAAGTGCTAAGTGTTCAATGCAATGCCATAATCATATAATGTTAGAAATATTGGTAAGATCATGAATCATACGATAACAGAGTAAGTGAAAATACTGACAAGTCCATGAGTCATACAATATCAGAGTACGCAATACAGATCAACTATGAAAATGAGGAGTCATAGAGAGTCAAATATCAGAGCCAAGAGTCAAATATCAGAGCCGAGAGTACAATGCAATATGTAAATCCTGCTAAGTCTGTCTAGGCCATATAAATACAGAAAACTTAACAACCCAAAATGCCACATGCCTATAGATGCAATATGCGATACGAATGAAATGACTAAGGTGGAGTGTGAGGTCAAGATGATAGTATGTAATATCACAGGCTATGGGGTCCATCACAAGGGACTTCTATCCAAACCAGTCCCATACCTAAATTTGGATAGTTAGACTCAATATGGTAAACTCTTGATCTTAGGTTAGTCGTGTGCCCAACTGAAATCTTGGCCATGCAAAGGTACATATAACAAATAGTTACACACCACCAGCCTGACTAGATAGTCAATGAATGAATGAATATGCAATTTCTACTCAATAAGTACACATATCAGTACGGTTCCTCTTTGGAGATTCACCAGGGTCTATTACACTCCAAACCAGATTGCCGCCCTATCGATCAGAACAAGGTGAGTGGAAGAGACCTCACATCCACCTTTCAATATTAGGCCCGACTCGTTGATAGTAGACCCATTCCTCGTGCTGGTCAGACTTAACCTAGTATTACCCCCTCCTCTCAGGAAGGTAAGGCCGTACCCCCTTCCATCTGACCACAACACAGTGGAAGATGCGGCCTAACGGTATATATCCCTCATGTGCTCATGCATCAACTCGATCTAGACGTTGGAGCAACCTATGGAACCAAGAGTATTCTAAGACTTTTACCCATAGATATTTATAACACCCCATGTAAAACAGATTTCTGGTATCCCATCTGGCCATCCATGATATCCCTGTAGAGGCTACGACCTTGATGTCACTAGGGCGGACGATAGTCATATCACAAAATACGATATGCATGAGTCATACCATCTAGTCATGCATCAAAATACCATCTAGTCATGCATCAAACTTGCCTGTACCGCGTGCTCGTGTAGGGCAACTCCACCTATCAGGGAGTCCCATAAACAACCGGCACTATGACATATGCAATGGTCAATCATTTCTTTTAACAAATATGCAGATGATGCATATGAGCATGTATCATAATGCTATGTTGTCACATACACATAATCAATATCAATAATCGCCATTGACAATCGACCTCGACAATGTGGACATTTAACCAACATTGCCCCGAAGGAATGGCCCACATAAAGCCTAACATATAGCGAACCCTAAAAAGGCCGAGCTATGAGTCTTAGAGGGGGGTGAATAGGACTATGCCAAATTAAAAATTAAATGTAAAATTTAAACAAATATAAATAAATATAGAACTTAAAAAATTCCACAATGCAGAAATGTAAAATAACTTCAAGTGTACAAAGTATTGAGAGGTTAATACAGATGTTGTTCTAAAGACAACCGTACACCAAAAACTAATGGCATATGGTAGGACAACCAGATTCCTAGAATGGTCTGTGTATCAAAATCTCATATTGATACAGAGGAATAAAGAAATAAATAGTAAAGGAAAGAACTAAAATATTACAACATTCCCACACTTGCATAAAAGAAATTACAACATTCTCCACAAATGCATAAAGGAAAATTACAACATCCATAAAATGAAATAAACAATCAATCACCACAAGACTAAAAATTATAGTGGTTCACTTGTGTGTACATCAGCTATTTAGAAAAACATCCACACAACTACTCCACTCCTAATATCCTCACATAGTGGATATTAACGTTCACTATGAAATAGGTTTTTCAAGGTTCACCTAAAACCCTCATAATTGTGTCTTTCAAGTGGGCTTACACAATTCAAAAAACCCCACACTCTGAGTTTTCTGGATTACCTTAGACAAACCAAAAGAAAGAGATTTTTCTGGCACAATCTCAATGAAACCAAAAGAATGAATTGATTTATAAAATTATAAAATACTTATCTGGATATTCTCCTTTTGATGCAGCCCGGAAGAACCAATTCAGAGTAGAAGTTCGGTGTAAATGTTTAGTATTCACACTCACTTATGAAATGGTTCTAAGTTCTAAATTGATTTTAGATTAAATCACTTTGGGCTAGCTTGATTTGATTTGATTCTAAGAAATGGGAAAACTTCAATCCCTCTTTCAAATAAGATTGGAATGTAGAAACTCAAAATCAAATATAAAGAAAGCTAATTAAAGAGAATATAAAAGGAGCACTAAATAGCTTAAGAATATCACTAACTTATCTCTCAGAGCGGTGTCATGATTTTCCTTGAATTGGATATCAAACTCTGAAAATCATGCTCTATTTATAAGTACAAAAATTACACCTTCAACTTCTCCAAAGGTTGGCTCGACTAGTCGACGGACTAACAAACTTTTAAAAATTTGGGCATGATTAGATCAGGCCATTCCACGACTGGTCGAAGGATCTGCTCGACTGGTGGAGTCTTATTCATGACTAGTCATGTGGGACTCAATATAGTTGTTGGACTTTGAGTCGAGCATGCAGGACTGGTCGAGCACTATTCACTTGACTGGTCAAGCAATCTCTAGGACTGGTCGAGGCATTAACAAAAGATTCTGAAAATTAGTAACAAATTTAAGGTTGGTCGAGGATTTCTTGGACTGGTCGAGCCAGTACTAGGACTAGTCGAACTTAGTCTAATACTAGTCAAAAAATAGTCTATGCACTTATAAAGTGACCCAATTAACTTATATATTCAAAATGACCCATTGTAACACCCTGGATTTTTACCAACCTGGGATTAGACGTCCTTAGGCAATGGGTCAACCAAAACACCTTGGTAACCGCTCAGAACCCAATTCCATAGCCAAAGAAATCACTTAGGATTAATTCCTTTAGAAACTAAGCATAAGTTAGCTAGCGCGATGCTAGAGTAGCTATGAAATTGTCCCTGATCGCTTTAAATACGTTCTACAAGACCCAAAACTTGTAGAACCAATGATGCTATAATATCATAAAACCTTGGATCAAACTTTAAACCCGTTTGCTCTCAGGAACTCTTTGAAACTTTGTATTGGATCTAGACCGCGCGTCGAAAGTCCGATACGTACAATCTTAGACCGTTATGACCACTTAGATGGACTTGACAACCGTTTCGAAAATCAAGGCCAACCGACGTTCAGAGGCTATTTCATTAAGCCTGGAGTGAAGAGAGTGAGAATAGGGTTAGATTTGGAAATTTTAATTCAAATCTGGCACGTGACTTGGCGTGTTATTATTAAGCGTTCTGACCGTCAGAATTCAGCCAAATTGCACCCTCGGATCAGGAAAAATTCTCTTTCATATCATGAGATTTGTAGACCTGATCTAGGTACGATGACCGCTGAACTGAAATTGGACCGCCACGTGCAATATATGAACTCTTTCGGTCTGAAAACTTGATGTGTGCTAGATCCAGTATACATGAGCTTAATTCCGACCGCGTTCGGCCAGGGGACCTCCAGAAATGCTCTTTTGGACCAGAACAGCCCCGATTTGGTTATAATCCAAGTAAACATTGTTCCCAAGCCTAATTTGGGAAGGTTTTAGGCTATAAAAGGGCTTGAAACCCTCTCATTTCTCTCCCATCCGAATTTGGTTAAAACCCTAGATTGAGAGAGAGAAAAAGTGAGAGTTTGTGAGAGAAAGTGGGAGAGATTTTCCTGGCACCTGCTGCTGCTGCTGCACGTGCTTAAGCGACGTATTCTAACCACTTTGTTGGTGATTCCGACGCTTTTCTAGGTAAGGAAAACCCTCAACACTTGCTGATTTAAGGTTTCGTCAATTCCAATAGTAAAGTAGCTTACGAATCTTGTGTATTAGGTTGTCTGATCACCGTAGACGAAGCGTATACGCTCCGTTCGGAACGATACACATCTAAAGTGAAAGGTACGGATTTTATACGCTTTGATTGGCTGATTTCAATGCTTTCAATGTCATTTAATAGTAGATTATCGACGGCAACGCCGTTTGACATGTACAACATGCTGTCCGTTTCCTGTTTCGTAAGCAGACGAAAAATATGAGATTTAGGGCATTTTAGTCATTTGTAGGAAGTACTGTTTGCATCCATATTTTTTTGATATGATTGACATGGCTTTTTGTCACCTTAGGATATTAGGAATGCGTGCATAATCAGTTTGGCAAAGAGATTCGCCCAAATGCGCACTTTGAGTCGACATACAATATGTAGACTTAAGTGTGTAGACTAAGTGTTTGTATAAATGTTTGTATTAGTATTTATTGAATGAAATGGTGTTGTGAAATAGTTTTGAGATTGAATTCTCAAATAATATGCTGATGTAAATGATTTCCTTCATGTTGGCTATATGTATGATTTCATCATATGTAAGAAATGCATGTGCTAGATGATTTACTTAAGTTGTATGTTATAATATGTGTTAACATGCTCACATTGGTGTAATGCATTTCCATTACCTTTATATGATTGCTGATGTGGATTCATAAATGTTTGGGACTATACTTAGTCCAGGCAGTCGGTAACCGAGTAAATTCGTGGTTGGCTTATCTTTGTCATGAAGGACGCGTCGATGAACGCGAGTCGTGTTTTGAATTGGCGGCAGTGGTTAGGCCACACGAAGTATTTCATGCACTTCATGTCGTTCAGCTTGAGATGCGATCATGCTAGTCGAGCCCGTCAAGTAACTCGACTGGCCATTGTATGTTCACCATGTATGAGTCATAACTGCTTAAACCTAGGGTACTGAACTTACCATTGAAAACCCTGTCAACCATGGTACCTTGATCCACAAAGATTCATGAGCCGGGTATGGTGGTATGGGACACCGTGGTCGAGCTGTCGGCCTACACTGGGGCCACAAACCTCCCCGTAGTGACCAGTGAGCACCCTACTCTGAGCAGATTATGGTGGTATGGGATACTACATTCTTACTGTCAGCCTACACTGATCAGGTGACGAGACCTTTGTAGTGACCTTGAGTTTATCCTGACACCGCATGGGGGCGACGAGTCCTGATGTAGTCTTAAGGATATAATAGGCCTGTATTGATAAGGTGAAGGGGGAGAGGTGCAACGGGTGCGAGCAACAGCCCTAGCAGCCCTTGCAGCGACCTACAAATATAACATCGTATGAGATTGCTAGGAGTGACGACCCTAGACAGGATCTGTGTTAGGATTGACATAAGAAAGCTACCCTAGTTTCCCAATCCTGATGTATGAAAAGGACTAATAATAACTCGGTAATCATATCACCATCACATTGCATGTGCCTGGAAGATGTGGAGTACTGTGGGAAGAAAGCATGCCGCAGGCGTAAGATGGTGTCGTATGAGGGAGATCATTAGTGAGGGCATCCATCATGTCACGTCATATTGTATTAACAACAGTATTTAGGAATGTTTGATTAATTGCTTTACTATTATCGCATGATTGATTTGAGAACATGCTAATCTCTGCTCTATTATTCCACTGAGTTGATCACTCACTCCCACGTTACGGGATGGTGTTTCCGGACATCCACTAGTCCCTATTGTGATTGCAGATGATGGCGCGGCCTGCGAGGCAGAGCCAAACTTGATGATGATGAGGAGGATCCCTCCTTTATGCGTGTTCTGAACGACGGGATTACAGGGAGATTCATTAGATGCCATGACACTTGTCATTTTATATTTTCAGAGCACTCATGTATATTCTTTCTTTCTATTTTGAGGTATACATGTATATGTTTAACCTGGTAACATGTTCACACTCTGGAGACTTCCCATCAATTATATATTATATGTATGTATCACAATTTTTCGCTTGCTAATTTAACTGTCTCTGGAGTATGATATGTTGTTCTGGCGTAATCCCACTCATGTTTAATACATTAACATAGACAACATTCAATCATACACATTTATGTTGCATAAGTGATGTTCTGGAACTCGGGAGTGGAGTTTTTACTCAATCCCCGATTTTTGGGATGTTACACCCATCCTATAGTCAATCTAGGGTCATTCATACGTTGTAAGCGATATATGAACATTGAATTTTCTTTTGCTTCAGTTGATAGTTGTTCTTTGAAGTTCACAAAGCTTGAGATCTTGACATATGATGAGGCTTGAACTTGAGACATTTTAAAGCTCGAATTTATAATACATTGAAGCTTGAGCTTGAGGTACTTGAGTTGTACTTCAACTTGAGCTTTTAGTACTAAAGTAAAGACTATTGTCTTTCCTTTAGATGAAGCTTTGAAACCTTGAACTTTGAAGCTTGAAGGAGTGAACTATCATATGGTATTATACTTGAGCATGTATATCTCTTGATCTTGCATTTGAAGTTCTTGAGATAAAGACCTTTGTTCTTGTACAAGAGATACACAGTCTTGAATATGTAGATGTGCTACACAAGACACGGATTCCAAGAGGTTTTGGCACTACAAAATTTGATAATCATAGGAGCTAGAAAGCATAGCACTTACTATCTCCCCCTTTGTCAAATTAGTGACAAAACACACTTCGTTAAAAATAAGCATAATATGCACAATAAAGAATCTTGCATTAGTTATCAATATAAACCAGTTACACCTGGTTAAAGAATCATGCACTAGTTATAAACAGGTCAAAACAATTTGCATCTACTCCCCAACAATACTCCCCATTACCTATCCACAATCCACATGCCACATATCACAAACATGATAAAATTCTTCCCCTTTTGTCACAATATGACAAAGGAAGGAACCACTAAATGATAATGGAAGTAGATAAATAAGGAAGAATAAGAAGAGTAATGAGGAAGAAGAAAATATATGATCTAAATAATCAAGTTAACCAAATTCACAAGCAAGCATGTTCAACCATGTTCAACCATGTTCAACCCCTTAGAACAAAAGAAATCTAAGTATCTCAAAAGTTATTACAAACCAAATAATCAAATACTAATCATAACTCGAAGAAGGAGTAGATATGGTAGGATCAAGTTGATGAAGTCCCTTGTTAAGGTGCTTAAGATATTTGTGCATATATTTAAATTTCAAGTCATGGGAAACATTCATGTTTTCTACCTTCTCCTCAAGTGAGCGCAACCATGCATCAAAGTCAAATGGCTGATAATCAGGATCATCTGCTGAGTTGGATTCGATTTCGTAAAAAATGTCATCCATATTGATGTCATTTGGAGGAAAATCACCCTCTTCTTCATTTGCGGCATCAGCTTCACCAGCACCCACATTGACTTGGCCTAGGGCCAACTTCAAATTTATCTTATTAATATTGGAGTTGTTGAATGGGAGCTTCTCCAACAAGAATAACCACTAAACTATGGGTGACCAACATAGTTATAAGATAAGAGAAGGGAATGTCACTGTGTCCTGGATGGAGACAGAACTAAATGATGCAATGACAAATCAAGGAAGGAAGACATACAGAGGTATAGAAATGATGGAATGAAGAATACGGACCATGAACGTAGTGAGCTCAGTTTTATTACCAGAACGAGGATAGACATTCGAAATGAATATCCTATGAAGGACTCTGTATCTGGGTAACAAGACTTTGAGGTAAGTGCATTTCCAGTAGTATTCCATTCCGCATATATATTGCATAAATCTCTAGTAAGCATTCGCTTATCAGTTTCAGATGGTTTTGCCACTAGAGTGCTAATGGGAATACCCTCATCATTGACAAGTAAATCCATTAATCTAGAGATAAGATGATGACCCACATCAATTGGACCTTCTCTAGTTAAGAGAGTGGATGTTAGATTTTCAGTAGAAAAATCAGTAATGCAAGTATACATAGCCTGCACAATGGAGCGGTATGCCGGCCCACCCCAATTTGGTATGTTATCCCATCCTATAGACTAAAGGAGAGGAAGGATATCAAATGGAGCTAAATGATCAACATTAACTGGTTGTTCTACTATAACATTATGCAAATGAATATCCTGCACATAAGAGGGATCACCTTCAAGCGACCAAAGATGGTTCACTATTATAGGAGTCGACCGAGAAGTAGAAGGACCACAAGATCCTTTCTTCTTAGTTATACCTTCCATTTGTAACAAAGGTATCAAGAAATAAAGAAATTACAAAAGAGTTAGAGTGGGTTTTCAATAGATCAGATTTTTGGGAAGAAAATCCCTAAAACAACTATCAACCAAGAAATAAATGACACAAATGCTGAGAAGAGAGTGCAAAGGACTTGAACCTAAAAGAAAAATGAAACAATGCACTAACCTTAAAGAAATAGATGGTGTGTTCGACCGGTTGACCTAGGAGCCGTTGGAGAAGACAACCAAAATAGAAAAAAGTGATTTTTTTCCAAATAAAGCACTAAACCCGCACTTCATGGCTGGTCGAGTACATGCTCGACCGGTCGTGCCACGACTGGTCTAGTATGTACTTGACTGGTCGTGCACAGCCCAAAATGTGCAATTTTACACAAATTTTAAAATTTAAACATTTAAAATAACAAATATAAAATTATGATACATAAATACATGAATCAAAACTTCATATTGCACATACCAAGATCAAATTTTAATTTAGAAAACCTGCTTTTGTCGAGCGATTTTGTGAATATGTCAACAAGTTAAGTCTCAGTTGGAATATATTCCAAAGAAATTGTCTATTCTTCCACTAATTCACAAATGTAGTGATATCTAAAGTCAATATGCTTGGTTCGTGAATGCTGGATTGGATTTTTGGATATATTAATTGCACTTGAATTATCACAATATAAAACCATAGTAACTTGAGTAATTCCGTAATCGCTTAGCATTCTTTTCATCCATACAAGTTAAGTACATTCATTACCTACCGCAATGTATTCGACCTTAGCAATTGAGAGCGATATGGAACTTTGATTCCTACTTTGCCAAGAAACTAAACAGTTCCCTACATAAAAAAAAAAAACACCACTGGTTAATTTTCAATCATCAATGTAACCAGCCCTATCAGCATTCGTGTAACTAACTAATTGCACACTAGTATCATGTGGATACCAGAGA
Organism: Magnolia kwangsiensis; assembly: GCA_037074715.1. Lineage (NCBI taxonomy): Eukaryota > Viridiplantae > Streptophyta > Magnoliopsida > Magnoliales > Magnoliaceae > Magnolia > Magnolia kwangsiensis. The sequence continues at coordinate 61,632,888 of CM073579.1, forward strand.
CCAAGATTTGCTGAACTAGCGACATATCGCATAATCTGCTTAACAATAATTAAATGTGACTCTTTAGGGTCAGATTAATATCTACCACAAATTCTTATGCTAAATGTAATATCAGGTCAGCTGGTAGTTAAATAAAGTAAACTTCCTATCATGTTGTGATATACCTTAGGATCCACACTCTTACTTGTAGAGTCTTTTGAGAGTTTTAAAGAAGTACTCATAGGAGTATCAAAATTTATCCCTCTCAAATTCGAATATTTTAACTAAGTTAAGAGCATATTTAGTTTGAGAGATAAAGAAACCATCAGGAAGCTATTTTACTTGCAACTCTAGGAAATAATTCAATTCTCCAACCATGCTCATTTTGAACTTAAACTTCATAAGATCTAAAAACTTAACTGTAACGCCTCGAATTTTGAGGGTCGAGCAAAGCTCAACTCTCGAGATCCAACGCATCACTTATGCAACATAGATAATGATGTTTAAATGTTGTCCATATTAGTGCATTAAACATAAGTGAGATTATACTAAATTAGCATATCATACTCTAGAGATAATTAAATTAAGCAAGTGAAAGACTATAATAGAAATATAAAAGTATATAAGTGTTTCTTAATCCCCAGAGTATGAGTATGTTACCAAGCTGAATATATACATGTATTTTTCCCAAATTTACAAAATATCAAGTGTAAATGTTCAATTAATTCATATCCTTGTAATCCCGGTGACACCGCTCTAGGTCTACATAGACCTTCCTGAGAGCGGCACGTAGGAAAATTCCTCTTCGTCGGCTCCATTGCGTAAGCCGCATCATCATCTGCAACTAACATAGGGTCTAGTTGGTGTTTTAAAACACCTTCCCAAAGTGGGAGTGAGTGATCAACTCAATGGTATTATAAGGCAAAGGTTAACATGTTATCAATTCAGTTAAGCAGTAATAATAAAGCAATACAACAAACATATACTAAGTACTCTTGTTAATACAGGAATGGTATGCTTAAATGATGCATGCCCTCTCCTGCACTCCCTTAGCGACTTCATCTCACGATCGTGCATGGCAAACTCCCTAAATGTGCGCTTCCTTGCCAAAGCACATGCAATGCGATGCATGATCGTGTTAGCCAAGAAATTGTTTAGGCTTATTCATACAGCAGATTCAAGAAGCTAAGGTACCTCCCTTTATATCATTAACCCAAATTCTGATCCATTTAGGGTCGTCAATCCTAGTTATTCACATATGATAGGCAAGTTGTAGGGCATCACCCCTAATGAAAACAGTGGATAGGTAAGTTCAATTGATTATACTCAAGTTCACTATGGGAGGCTCGTCACCTGAACATATGTTGACAGCTTGAATACAGTGTCCCAAACTACTGTATTTAGCTCACGAGTTTAGGTTGCTCACTAGACACTATGGGGAGGCTTGTCACCCCAGTGTAGGCCGACAGCTCGACCGTGGTGTCTTGTACCAACATGCCCGACTCCTGAGTCTTGACGGATCTTGGTGTCATGGTTTAAACGGGTTTTACATTGGTAAGAGGTACCTTATATTTAAGCAGGAGCATCCATACATGGTAAACACATAATAAGCCAATCAGGTTATTTGACAAGTTCGATTGGTATAAGCGCATGCTGAATTAATCGACCTGGAGTACATAAGCACTCCACGTGTCCTAAACACTATCTACAATCACCGTACAACTCGGATTCGTCGAACGTTTCTCGTGTGGCGCAACTAGTTCGACCACTCAATTAAGATTCGCTACCGATTGCCTAGACTACGTAGTAGTCCCAATCATACTCAAATGCAATAGATAGTCACATCTGATAGTCATAACAGTATTTAACAAATAATTTAAATATAACATTCATTTGAGCATTTTATCAAACATATATTGAACATATTACTGAACAATACATTTCATCCATAAGTTGTGTAGTATAAATTTAGATTTCATAAAGGAAATCATACATGTAGATAAGGTAATTGAGAATCCTATCTCAATACCCTTATTAAATGAAATTCATCAAACAATTCCTCATTCACACTTTTTGTCAAACACTTAGACTACATATTACTACGTACGTGAACTAAGTAGTTATAGCATATATTATGGCAAATCCTTTCACAAGGGAGTTGTCATACTGTAACACTCCATACTTTTTAGTCCTCTAGCGTTACCTGGAAATTAACTAATGTGTACACGTGTAAATACCAATCCAACTATACTAGCCTTACATCCTTACCCTGACACAAATCTAACCGTTGGGAATTACATCCATTCAATAAATCTAACCATCTGACCATTGATTTTAAGGCAAGACTATCTATCACGTGATTTGACGTAAATATCTTCCCATAAATGACACAACGAATAATCCCCTATCCGTAATGATTTAGATATATATTTTTTTTATAAGAATTTCTTAGAAATATGCCTAGAACCGTATGGAGCCATTGGATTGCCCAAAACTCACAGATCAATAGTATTTACGAATATGCCATTAGCTTAGACCACTAGATTCTAGATCACATGGTTCCCACTATCCATTTAATGTGAGAATTTACACCATTCCTATAATTTCAAAATTAACTGTACACGTCAAATTTCAGCCCTTAGATCGTACTAAATTAGATATTTGACATATATATATCTGTTTATACACTTATCATATCAAGATTCTGACTCGTCCATCTTGTTCACACCATATGAATATGCTTAAACCACCATTAGAATTACAATAGGAGGAATTTAGACATACGAAAAAGTCACTCAAATCTAACAATATACATGTTCTAGCCTAATTACTCCAAAAACCCACTTTGTGTTCATCCATTCACAAAACTGACCATACATCTACCCATATACATGGTTAGAGTGTTAATCATAAAGTTTCCTTATTTTTAACAAGTCACCTGACCATCTATCAAGTTTGGATCCGCCAAATGGGCCATTCGAATATTAGGATGAATCGGTCATTATGAAGATCTTAGGGTTTAAGTCTAAACTACCAGGTAGCTCATTAATGAAATAGGTACAAATGTTATTTTGAATTTCAGAATTAGTTAGCTTTCGAAAAAGCATCTTGGTCATTCTTTAGAGATTAGTGCCCAAATTAGGGTGATTGAAAGATCATGAAAAACAATGAATGGCTGAAGAATTTCAACGCATTCGGATGGTGTATTAAGATGTTATGTGTGGTGGAAGGAATACAAATATAAAGGGTAGATTTGTAAATAAGGGGATGTTATGTGCATGGCAATTCAACAAACATGATACGGAAGTGAAATGCCCTAGCTATGTCTTAGATGGGGGGGGGGGGGTGGTGAATAGGACTATGCCAAATTAAAATAATAACAACGGAATAAAATAAAGAGATAGCCAAATAAATATCAATCAATTCTTAATACTGAAATAAAAGCAACCTCAAAAATAAGTATTGAGAGGTTGATACGAATTCAATTCTAAGGACAACCTTACACTATAAAAACTAAGGGTTTATGACAGGACAATCTTATTTCTAGAATGTCCTTTGTATCAAAAACTCAAACTAAAGAGGAATAAATAAATTGCAGGAATTTAAATCTAAATTATTACAACATTCCCCGCTGTGCTTGAAATGTAAAAATTACAACATTCACATCCACACATACATTCTACAGCTTTGAATGATAAAAGATAGAAAGAATAAATCACACATCCACAAAACATAAAGAGTTATAGTGGTTCGCCTGTGTGTTCATCAACTGTTAAACAATAGTCACACACATTGCTACTCCACTCCTAATATCCTCACATAGGGGATATTAGCGTTCACTATCAAAATAGGTTTCACAGGTTCACTTAAAACCTTAACAATTGTGACTTTTCCACTTGGGCTTACACAATAAAAAAACCCCTCTGTCTAAGTTTTCTGGCTCTCCTCAGATAACCACACAATGAAATTTTTCTAGCTCAATCTCAAAAGAAACCAAAAAGAAAGTAAATTACATAACCGTAAAATACCTAAATTTCTCCTTTCAAAGCAGCCTAGAAGAACCAATCACAGTAGAAGTTCGAATATGGAAGTTCAATATCCAATACTCACTTTATAATGGTTCTAAGTTCTAATTGATTTTAAGTTAAACTAAATGGGCTAGCTGTATTTGATTTTGATTCCAAGAAGAAGGAATTATAGAATTTTCCCCTTTTCAAATCAGATTGGAATGTTGATCAAAATCAAATAACAATAAGCTAAAAAAAGGAAATATTAATTATGTACAAAGTAGCTTAAAATGAACACAAACTTGTCTCAGAGTCACTACAAGAAAAACGGGTAAAGGTTACGGCCAAAAACCGTAGTAAAAGCCCTTTTGCTACGGATATAATCCGTAGCACGTCCGTCGCTATTAATGGGGTAGCTAAAGGTCTAGCTACGGATTATATCCGTAGCAATAGATACCAATAGCTACGAATTATATTCGTAGTGATAGATACCAATAGCTACGGATATAATTTGTAGCAATACCTTTAGCTACCCCACCAATAGCGACGGACGTGCTACGGATTATATCCGTAACAGAAGAAATTTTATCTGTAACAATAGATACCAATAGCTACGGACAAAAGCCATAGCGATAGCTACAGATTATATTTATAGCCATTTTTTTAAAAATTATAATAATACGACCTGTTTCAATTATAAGAACCTGCTGTGATTTATAACTCATCTAAGCTTAATGCTGATAAAAATAGTATATAAAATGCAATCAAAAAAAAAAATGATGCATTTATTACAAATAGCAATCAAATCATACAATGCATCCTACTTTCACATTTCTAAAAAAATAATACTTCACTTTGCTCAACCTATCATAAGCATTACAACTAAGGCGTGCCCTCATTTGCAAGAAACAAATACACTCCAACACTGCATTCAATAATGCTCATGCTTTTACAGATTTTTCTTCCTTCAGACTGTCAATTTTAATAAATGCAGAAGATAAAGCTTCCTTGAAACTGCATATGTAACTTCTGTGGACTTCAACACAAGATCACTTTTAAGTTCTGAAACTCTTTCCTTGAGAAAATGAATTTCATCCTCCACTGACTTCTTTAGCTTGTCAACCTGTATAAAACAACATTTGTAGACACAATTAAACAAGCATGCCTTTGTACACATCTCAAAAGGAAGAAAGCACAAAAAAAAAAATACTTATATATGAAGAAATCAAAAAATGTACCTGTAAATCTTCTAAACTATAGCAAAATCCAACATTAGTAATGTGTTCAAACCTAGGATGGACTTTTCAACTCAAAACCTAGGTTTAGGTTAAGGTTATAGGCTTAGTTTTAGGTTTTAGGTTTAGGTTAAGGATATAGGTTTAGGTTATGTTTAGGTTATAGGTTATAGGTTATAGCTTTAGGGAATTGAGAATAGGTTAAGGTTTAGGTTTAAGAAATCAGGTTCAGGATCGGGTTTAGGTTTGGGTTTTCAAGTTTAGGTTTAGGTTTAGATTAGGGACTTGAGATTAGGATTAGGTGTAGGTTTAGGTTTAGGGATTTGAGAATACATTTAAGTTTTAGGTTTAGGTTTAGGTTTTAGGTTATAGCTTTAGGTTATGGTTTTAGGTTTAGCTTATAGGTTAAGGTTTAGGTTATAGGTTTTGGTTTAGGTTAAGGTTATAGGTTTAGGTTTAGGTTAAAGCTTTAGGAAATTGAGAATAGGTTAAGGTTTAGTTTAAGAAAATTGGGTTCGGGTTTGAGATCGGGTTTAGTTTGGGTTTTCAAGTTTAGGTTTAGGTTAAAGAATTGAGATTAGGATTAGGTGTCGGTTTAGGCTTAAGGATTTGAGAATACATTTAGGTTTTAGGTTTAAGTTTAGGTTTTAGGTTTAGGTTAGGTTTAGGTGTAGGTTATAGGTTATAGCTTTAGGGAATTGAGAATAGGTTAAGGTTTAGGTTTAGGAAATCAGGTTCGGATTCAGGATCGGGTTTAGGTTTGGGTTTTCAAGTTTAGGTTTAGGTTTAGGTTAGGGAGTTAAGATTAGGATTAGGTGTAGGTTTAGGTTTAGGAATTTAAGAATACATTTAGGTTTTAGGTTTAGGTTTAGGTTTTAGGTTTTAGGTTTAGGTTAGGTTATCGGTTATAGGTTATATGTTATGGGTTAAGGTTTAGTTTATAGGTTTTGGTTTAGGTTAAGGTTAAGGTTTAGGTTTAGGTTATAGGTTTAGGTTAAGGTTTAGGTTTAGGTTATATGTTATAAGTTATAGGTTATAGCTTTAAGGAATTGAGAATAGGTTAAGGTTTAGGTTTAGGAAATCGGGTTCGGGTTCGGGATCGAGTTTAGTTTTAGGTTTTTAAGTTTAGGTTTAGGTTTAGGTTAGGGAGTTGAGATTAGGATTAGGTGTAGGTTTAGGTTTAGGGATTTGAGAATACATTTAGGTTTTATGTTTAGGTTTAGGTTTTAGTTTATAGGTTTAGGTTATAGGTTAAGGTTAGGTTATAGGTTAAGGTTTAGGTTTAGGTTAAGGTTTAGGTTTTGCTTATAGGTATTGAGATTTGAGAATAAGTTTAGGTTACGGTTATAAGTTTAGGTTTAAGAAATCAAGTTCGGGTTCGGGATCAGGTTTAGGTTTGGGTTTTCAAGTTTAGGTTTAGGTTAGGGAGTTGAGATTTGGATTAGGTGTAGGTTTAGGTTTAGGGATTTGAGAATACATTTAGGTTTTAGGTTTAGGTTTAGATTTTAGGTTTTAGATTTAGGTTAAGGTTAGGTTATCGGTTATAAGTTTAGGTTATAGGTTATAAGTTATGGGTTAAGGTTTAGTTTATAGGTTTTAGTTTAGGTTAAGGTTAAGGTTTAGGTTTAGGTTATAGGTTTAAGTTTAGGTTATATGTTATAGGTTATAGCTTTAAGGAATTAAGAATAGGTTAAGGTTTAGGTTTAGGAAATCGGGTTTAGGTTCGGGATCAGGTTTAGGTTTAGGTTTTCAAGTTTACGTTTAGGTTAGGGAGTTGAGATTAGGATTAGGTGTAGGTTTAGGTTTAGGGATTTGAGAATACACTTAGGTTTTAGGTTTAGGTTTAGGTTATAGGTTAAGGTTAGGTTATAGGTTAAGGTTTAGGTTTAGGTTATAGGTTTTGGGATTTGAGAATAGGTTTATAAGTTTAAGTTTAGGAAATCGTGTTAAGTTTCGGGATCGGGTTTAGGTTTGGGTTTTCAAGTTTAGGTTTAGGTTTAGGTTAAGGAGTTGAGATTTGGATTAGGTGTAGGTTTAGGTTTAGGGATTTGAGAATACATTTAAGTTTTAGGTTTAGGTTTAAGTTTTAGGTTTTAGGTTTAGGTTTAGGTTTTAGGTTTAGGTTAAGGTTAGGTTATCGGTTATAAGTTTAGGTTATAGGTAATAAGGTTTAGTTTATAGGTTTTGGTTTAAGTTAAGGTTAAGGTTTAGGTTTAGGTTATAGGTTTAGGTTAGTGTTTAGGTTTAGGTTATATGTTATAGGTTATAGGTTATAGCTTTAAGAAATTGAGAATAGGTTAAGGTTTAGGTTTAGGAAATCGGGTTCGGGTTCGGGATCGGGTTTAGGTTTAGGTTTTCAAGTTTAGGTTTAGGTTTAGGTTAGGGAGTTGAGATTATGAATAGGTGTAGGTTATAGGTTAAGGTTTAGGTTAAGGTTATGAGTCTACGTTTAGGTTATAGGTTAAGGTTTAGGTTTAGGAAATCGGGTTCGAGATCGGGTTTAGGTTTGGGTTATAGGTATGGGTTTTAAGATTTGAGAATAGGTTTAGGTTAAGGTTGTTAGTATAGGTTATAGGTTAAGGTTAAGGTTTAGGTTTCGACTATAAGTATCGGTTTTGGGATTTGAGAATAGGTTTAGGTTAAGGTTACAAGTCTAGGTTTAGGTTATATGTTATGGTTTAGGTTTAGGTTATAGGTATAGGTTTAGGTTATAGCTTAAGGTTTAGGTTTAGGAAATCAAGTTCGGGTTCGGGATCGGGTTTAGGTTTGGGTTATAGGTATAGGTTTTGGGATTTGAGAATAGGTTTAGGTTAAGGTTATGAGTCTAGGTTTAGGTTATAGGTTAAGGTTTAGGTTTAGGAAATCGAGTTCTGGTTCGAGATCGGGGTTTAGGTTTGGGTTATAGGTATGGGTTTTGGGATTTGAGAATAGGTTTAGGTTAAGGTTGTAAGTATAGGTTATAGGTTAAGGTTAAGGTTTAAGTTTTGCTATAAGTATAGGTTTTGAGATTTGAGAATATATAGGTTTAGGTTAAGGTTATAAGTCTAGGTTTAGGTTATAGAATAAGGTTTAGGTTTAGGTTATAGGTATAGGTATAGGTTTAGGTTATAGGTTAAGGTTTAGGTTTAGGAAATCGGGTTCGAGTTCGGGATCAGGTTTAGGTTTGGGTTATAGGTATAGGTATTGGGATTTGAGAATAGGTTTAGGTTAAGGTTATGAGTCTAGGTTTAGGTTATAGGTTAAGGTTTAGGTCTAGGTTTAGGTCATAGGTTAGGGTTTTGGGATTTGAGAATAGGTTTAAGCTAAGGTTATAGGTTAAGGTTGTGGTTTAGGTTAAGCTTGTAAGAATAGGTTATAGGTTAAGGTATAGGTTTAGGTTTCGGCTATAAGTATAGGTTTTGTAATTTGAGAATAGGTTTAGGTTAAGGTTATAAGTTTAGGTTATAGGTTATAGGTTTAGGGTGTAGTTTAGGTTAAGGTGTGGTCCCTGCAAATACAGATATAAACAAGATATAAACACGGCCTGTCTAAATGGTCAGGCCCTTCCAATGCTGTCCATAAAAAATGGACAGCTTCATCATGATCATAATAGTGGTTCCCACCTTCCAAGGACTCCCGCTCATCCGGATAGCTTCGACATACATCCAGTTATGCCCCATTAATTTTGAGCAAATACATAAATACGGCCTATCCACATGGCCAGGCCCTTCCAATGCTGTCCGTAGGAAATGGACAGCTTCATCATGGTCATAACAGCGATTCTCACCTTTCAGGGACCCCCGCTCATCTGAATAGCTCCGACGCACATCCGGGTATGCTCCATTAATTTTGAGCAAATACATAAATACAGGTAAATAGCACTGACCTTATTCCCAACCTTCAATGCACCTATCGCTGCCTCATGGGCCTTAAAGAGAACCTCATAAGCCTTACTCTGCATTACATTTGCATCAATGAGAAATGTTCTGGCAATGTTTGACTAGTAGCTATTGTAGCGCAATCCGATTGCGCATATGATCACACTTGTCGAGTCATAACCAAGAGCACCAAAGACACATTTCAGCAAGCATTTTTATCCAAAAAGAAAAGAAAGAAAAGAAAGAAAAGGAAAAGAAAAAGGAGAAAGGAAACAAATTATTTTACCTCCAAGGTCAACTCATCACGCTTCACAAGTATTCTAACAGGATCTGTCATAAACTTGTTTGTTATCTCTAAAATTTCATGAGGTAGAGTTGCAGATGTCAATATAACCTACACAAAGAAACCCATACATTTCAGAATCTTTACATGGATGAAAGCTGAATATATTCTTGAACTGCAGTTAAGCTGCACCTGTTGCAGTTAAGCTGCACCTGTTGCAGTCAAGCTGCAGGTAAGCTGTACCTGTTGCAGTTAAGCTGCACCTTTTGCAGTCAAGCTATAGGTAAGCTGCACCTATTTCATTTTTGAAGCTGCACCTACTACAGTTCTGGGGTTGCACCTGCTGCAGTTAAGCTCCACCTATTGTAGTTCTGGGGCTGCACCTACTGCCGTATCGATTAAGAAGAAAATCAGCTAGGTGCCTAGGTCAAATCAGTCAATTTGGATGGGTTGTTGTAATGTCCCAAAAATCGGAGGTCGAGCATAAACTCCACTCCTGAGTTTCAGAACATCACTTATGCAACATTTTCAATGATGGATGAATGTCAGCTGTAATAGTGCATAAAACATGAAGTGGATTAAGCTAAAACAATATATCATACTCCAGAGCCAGTTAAGTTTCTCAAGCGGAAGACTGTGATAGATATATAACATATATAAACTGTTGTAAGTCTCCAGAGTGTGAACATATTACCAGGTTAAATATCTACATGTATACTCTAAAAAAAAAGAATCAAAGAATATAATGAGGGCTCCAAAAATACAAAATGGCAAGTGTCATGGCGTCTAATCAACCTCCCTGTAATCCCGTCAATCAGAACATAGAGGAGAAATCCTCCTCATCATCATACAAGTCCGGTTCCGCTTCACAAGCAGCGTCATCATCTGAAACTAAAACAGAGACTGGTTAGTGTGTACAACACCATCCCGTAACGTGAGAGTGAGTGGCCAACTCAGTGGGATCATAGAGCAAAGGTTAACATGTTATCAAATCAATCAAGCGATAATGATAAAGTAAGCAAATCAAACATTTCTAAATACTGTAATTAATGCAAGAATGAAATGACATGATGGATGCCCTCGCGAACATACTCCCTCTTGCGATACCATCTTACGTCCGCGGCATACTTTCTTCCCTCAGTGCTCCACATCTTCCATGTACATGCAGTGCGATATGAATATGATTACCGAGTTGTTATTAGTCCTTTTCATACAGTCGGATTGGGAAACTAGGTACTTCCCTTATATCATTCCGAACAAGGATCCTGTCTAGGGTCGTCACTCATAGTAGTCTCATACGATGATATATTTCTATGTCGCTGCAAGGGCTGTCAGGGCTATTGCACGCACTCGTTGCTCCACTCCCCCATCACCTTATCAATACAAGCCTAGTTGTACTCTTGTTGCTTCGAAAGGGTCATCGCCTCACGTAGACTCAGGGTACGCTCGAGGTCAGTACAAAGGGCTGCCAGGGCTGTCGCACGCACTCGTTGTACCGCTCCCCCATCACCTTATCAGTGTAGGCCGACAGCTCGAATATAGTGTCCCATACCACCATAATCGGCTAACGAGTCTGGGTTGCTCACTGGTCACTGCGGGGAGGCTCGTGGCCCCAGCGTAGGCCGACAGCTTGACCACGGTGTCCCGTACCACCATGCCCGGCTCATGAGTCTTATTGGATCAAGGTACCATGGTTATTAGGGTTATCACTGGTAAGTTCGGTACCCTAGGTTCAAGCAGTTATGACCAATACAAGGTGAACATACAATGGTCAGTCGGGTTACTTGAAGAGCTCGACTATTACGAGCGCACTTCAAGCTGAACGACATGAAGTGTATAAACACCTCGTGTGGCCTAACTACTGCCGTCAATCAAAGCACGACTCGAGTTCGTCAACGCGTCCTTCATGGTGAATAGAATCCAATCACGAATTCAAATCTGTTACCGACTGCCTGGACTAGAGTATAGCCCCAAACACTTGTAATCTAAATCAATAATCATATGAGAGAGACAGAATTGAATACAAGTAATTCCAGCATGTTATCAGCATGTTGTAACATACATCATAAGCAGTTAACCATGCACGAGTATTTCAAACACAAGGTAATTAATTCAAATAGTAATCATGTACATCATCAAATTAGTTGATAATCTAATCTCAACACTAATCTACAACACCAGTTACTCAATACTTACTAATACATACATTTATACAAACCCTTAGTCTACACACATTAGTCTACATAGCATATGTCGACCAATAATGTGCATTAGGGCGAATCTCTTTGCCAAACAGATCATACATGCATAACTAATATAGGTACATGACAAATACTCATGGCAATCATATTAGCAAAATACGTACGTATACAGTATTTTCGACAAATACCCAAAATACCCTAAATCTCATATTCTTCATATGTATTCGAAATGAAAAATGGACATCATGCTCTACATGTCAAACAACATCCTTGTCAACAATTTACTATTAAACGGCATTGAAAGCTTTGAAAAATGGTAACCTAAGCATCTAAAATCCACACCTTATGCCGTAGAAGCACAATGAATCGAATAGGAACTCTACGTCGTCGTCAACGACTGATTGACAACCTACAGTATGATTTAGGTTAGCTACCTCACCACTTACACCAATTGAAACCCTAGAACAGGTTAGGGTTAGGCTTTCTTACCTAAGAACGAAGTTGGAATCGCCAGAATAGCGATGCAGGTGGATGACTTTGGCACGTGGAGCAGCAGAGAAGAATCCCAGGAGAAAACCCCAACTTCTCCCTCACTTTCTCTCTTTTCTCTCTCTCTCTTACCTAGGGTTTGAAAATTTGTATGGGATTTGTGAGGGAGAGTTTAAGGCCCTTTTATAAGCCCAAACATAATGAAAACAGACTTGAAGTCAATGTATACTTAAGTTATAACCAACGGAGCACTTCTGGAGGTCCTGTTACAAAATACGGTTGGACTTGTGAGAGAGAGTTTCGATCCAACGGAGCACTTTTGGAGGTCCTATTACTAAATGTGGTTGGACTTAAGCTCTCTAATATTGGATCTAGGTCCAGCTAAGTTTTCAGTCCGTTCGAGTTTTTAGATCGACCGTGGCGAACCAGTTTTAGTTCAGCGGTCACTGAAACTCGATCAGGGCCACAAATGCTATGATATGTAAGGGCCACCTATCCTGATCTGAGGGTGAAATTTGGTCGAATCCAACAGCCAAAATTCTTAAAAACGTCACGCAAGCGACACGTGCTAGATTTATTAAAAATTGAATTAATTTTCTAAATATTTTCCCTTTCTCACTCTCTTCACTCCGGACTCAGTACAATGGTCTCAGGATATCGGTTGGGCTTGATTTTTGAAATGATTATCAAGTCCAACTAGGCAGTCATAATGGTCTAAGATTATAGATATCAAAATTTTGACGTGCGGTCTAGATCCAATACAAAGTTTCTTAATGCTCCCAAGAGCAACTGGGTTTAGAGATTGATCCTAGGTTTCTAGGCAACATAACCTTAGCAGTCCTACTCATTTTGGGTCTTGTAGTTCATATTTAAAGTGGTTCAAGTCAATTCTACTGAGTATTCAGTTTGGTACTTAACCAAATTCTACCCTAATTATGGCAAAATACGGTCCTAGGGCCATTCTATGCCCCATTTTAAAAACTTATAGGTATTATATTATTTTAATTATTTTTTTAGTGTTTCATCATTAAGTTTATCCTGACTCCACCAAATTTCATAAGATTTTGAGTTGTAGAAAAATTCTAAAAATTTCAGAAGCAGCAGCTGTCCAACAAGTGATTATCGGATAGTTGCTCACAATGACCTACTTTAAAATATATTAAATATTTTATTATATTTTTCATATATTTTTATATAAAACTAGACTCATTTAGTTTCAATCTAGTTTTTGAATCACCTAAATTGGAGTTATAACGAACGAGACATAATTTTTCAAATTTGGAAGAAATATGCAGGAAAAAGTGCAGAAATCGGTCTGCCAGACCCCTGTACGGACGAAGTCGGCGAGGCCTCGCCAAACCGGCGAGGAATCGCCCCAGGGGCAAGGTCCTCACCCCCCGAGGATGCCGAAAACATGTGGGGCCCACCTTGGATCCCCCCGAATTGAGTCATTTGGGCCCACGAGTCCGTCGAGGCGTTTATCGAGTCTCATTTGTAAACTAGAATGAGTTACGCAACGTACAATATATGATTTTGGGGTGGAAGAAGCTAATCCATCCAAATAACCTATATATATCATGAAATTCTAAATATTAAATATTTAAAATCTCATTTTACGCATGTATTTACCATTTATAGTAAGTTTTAGTTTAAGTATAGTTCCTTACCTTTTAAACTTTAGGTTTGTGTCTAATATGAAAGTACTTAGAGAAATTTGAAGAATGGGGTGGTGAAAGGTGAGATTTTGAAGGAAATGGGTTGAAAAGCGATTTCTAGACTTTAGGAATGATCTCTAAGAGTGATATGGTTGACCTATTGCCTAAGGACGTCTAATTCCAGGTTGGTGAAAATCTGGGGTGTTACAATCTCCCCCCTTAAAAATAATTTCGTCTCCAAAATTGGTGAAGGGTAATGAGTAATGATTCTATTATGCCTTTTGTCTAAACTGTACTGATTTCAAGTTTATATGCTTGGTGGGATAATACATCTATACTAGTCTGGCACATTTTTATCTATCCTCCTTAAAAATTTACTCTTTATCTCTTGCTTATACCCTGATGGCTGGCTACAATTGATTTCTTTATCTATTTGAAATCTCGACGATGAGTCCCATCTCTTAGAGTAAGATATATATTTTCAGTGGTTGACCAGTACGGAGAGATGGTTGCAGTGGGCTTGATCCTGATACGTTGAACATCTACCTGATCAGGGTAGAAGGCTCATCGTATCCCTTCCTAGTCCTGGTAGATCCTGGTCTTCTACCCGGTCAAAGTAGTGAGTCCATTAGTAGTCTCCCAGGATTGAGAAATGAGTCAAGCCACGAATGCTTCTCCATTGTATATTTCAGTAACTCCGTATAATCCGATTACTCCAAAGCTTAGGGAATGCCCATCATTGAAAGGTTCCAATTTCCTATTTATAAGGTTGCTCTTTGGGTCTTGGTCTAAGGGAGTCCTCGTCTGAATTTATGTCCAAGGTAAGGGTTAATATGCACCCTAATAGATCATCCTAAAAGGATTTCTAATCGTATAGAGTTGGCCAAGGCTTCTATTATGTTCGTAACTAACGAGTAGGTTTATGGATACACTAACCTTCGCTCACTCCCACTGTTAGGCCTATGATTTAATATGAATAGGTTCAACACTAAAGCCCTAATTATTTCCCTATAAAGACTTCACTGTTGACATTCTAAGGAAGATTCAGAATCCTAATTTAATGAACTAACCTTACGTATAACCTGAATCGCTTTCTTCGATCCTGGGCCAGTGGGGAAAGGGCCAACCATGCTTCGCTGTGCAGTTCTAACTCAACTGTTGTATTAGCTGACCTTACTAGATTGTGCTTATAAGGCTCTACCCCCCTTAAAAATTATTTATACTCTCAAAGCTCAAGATTCTATGTCTCGATCCATATGTCGGAACGAGGTATAATCTAGGACCTATCCTTGACATGATATGGGATACAATCTCCTAATACATTAGTCTTTCTTTCATTAACGATGTATACTATGACATTGGCACCTATGGTTATAAAAATGAGTCTAGTCTCTATTACGGTTGATTTTATGGGCAGGTGTGACTTGGTGGCAAGATGCCTAATTCTACCAAAGAAGGATTCTTACTAGGGTCCTGACTTACCCTCTTTAATCATGTACAGTTTAATACTATAAGATAATCTATACATTATTAGTACGTAATACATTTGGACACAAAATATGTTAACGGGCAAACTAACTTTCTAAGTCCATATGTAAGCCAGAATGGCCTGTGATTCAGGATCTAATTCTTACCTATCTGTTGCACGAATTTGAATTTAATTACACTCGAGCACTACACACATGTCCATACTAGCTAAGGAGGTCATAGGGTTCATGTTATTACTTTATCGAATCTCCTATAGTGACAGATCATTCTAATTCTAAGAGTACCAACTCTAGGTCCAAAACACCAAGGGCCTATGTGGCCAATGGTATTAAGTAGTATTAAATGGAATGCGTTGCTAATCCCACCTCGGGATTGGAAATGGCATGTTTGGTAGGATGGTAGGAAGGGATTAAAATCAATTACATGGACTTTGGAAAATGAGCCTTGCGGTGAAAAGTGTGAGATGGGATTTCCAAATCCCATGATGATGAATGTCCAAGTGTAATTTGAAAGAAAATCCTGGGATTTACTATTAATTGCATACATTCCAACCATGGCATTGGAAACCATGGGTTACACCCAAATCTAAGGACAATACCTTACACATGCATTTATTGTTACCTTTACAATTCTATCTATCCTAATCTCACCTAATGCAGTTGGTCGAATGAGTCTTAAATGTCCCATCATTTGAAAATGTACAGGTTATGGGACATAAAAATGTGATTTTTGTGCCCATATGAGAGGGTATAATGACAGTGGAAAGTCATACAGAGTATTTTTTGGGTAATGGTGGTTGATGGGTGTAAGATGTAGAAGAAGACGGAAGCTTGAGTGAATAAAAGTAGGGATGTGAGATCATTTTACATGGTCTCAATTACATATGGGCTATACTACGATAGTTAATCTCGCTGGTCGGCGAAACTTGGGATTCTAATGTGGTTTCTAGATTCCATCGCCCCCTTCCTAAGTCAGAGTGCGTCAGTGTGCGTTGTGTTACCATAACCCAGGCTCGGTTTAATTCAAATCATGCTTTGATACCATCTGTAACGTCCCGAAAATCAGGGGTCGAGCATAAACTCCACTCCCGAGTTCTAGAACATCACTTATGCAACATTTTCAATGATGGATGAATGTCGGCTGTAATAGTGCATAAAACATGAAGTAGATTAAGCCAAAAAAATATATCATACTCTAGAGACAGTTAAGTTTCTCAAGCGGAAGACTGTGATAGATATATAACAGATATAAACTGTTGTAAGTCTCTAGAGTGTGAACATGTTACCAGGTTAAATATCTACATGTATACTCCAAACAAAAATGAATAAAAGAATATACATGAGTGCTCCAAAAATACAAAATGGCAAGTGTCATGGTGTCTAATCAACCTCCCTATAATCCCGTCGATCAGAATACGGAGGAGAAATCCTCCTCATCATCATACAAGTTCGGCTCCGCTTCACAAGCAGCGCCATCATCTGAAACTAAAATAGGGACTGGTTGGTGTGTACAACACCATCCCGTAACGTGAGAGTGAGTGGCCAACTCAGTGGGATCATAGAGCAAAGGTTAACATGTTATCAATGATCAAGCGATAATGATAAAGCAAGCAAATCAAACATTCCTAAATACTGTAATTAATGCAAGAATGAAATGACATGATGGATGCCCTCGCGAACATACTCCCTCATGCGATACCATCTTACGTCCGCGACATACTTTCTTCCCTCAGTGCTCCACATCTTCCAGGTACATGCAGTGCGATATGAATATGATTATCGAGTTGTTATTAGTCCTTTTCATACAGTCGGATTGGAAAACTAGGTACTTCCCTTATATCATTCCCAACAAGGATCCTGTCTAGGGTTATCACTCATAGTAGTCTCATACGATGATATATTTCTAGGTTGCTGCAAGGGCTGTCAGGGCTATTGCACGCACTCGTTGCTCCGCTCCCCCATCACCTTATCAATACAAGCCTAGTTGTACTCTTATTACTTCAAAAGGGTCATTGCCTCACGTAGACTCAGAGTACGCTCGAGGTCACGACAAAGGGCTGTCAGGGCTGTTGCACGCACTCGTTGCACCGCTCTCCCATCACCTTATCAGTGTAGGCCGACAACTCGAATATAGTGTCCCATACCACCATAATCGGCTCACGAGTCTGGGTTGCTCATTGGTCACTGCGGGGAGGCTCGTGGCCCCAGCGTAGGTCGACAGCTCGACCACGGTATCCCGTACCACCATGCCCGGCTCATGAGTCTTATTGGATCAAGGTACCATAGTTATTAGGGTTATCACTGGTAAGTTCGGTACCCTAGATTCAAGCAGTTATGACCAATACAAGGTGAACATACAATGGTCAGTCGGGTTACTTGAAGAGCTCGACTATTACGAGCGCACTTCAAGCTGAACGACATGAAGTGTATAAACACCTCGTGTGGCCTAACTACTGCCGTCAATCAAAGCACGACTCGAGTTCGTCAATGCGTCCTTCATGGTGAATAGAATCCAACCATGAATTCAAATCTGTTACCGACTGCCTGGACTAGAGTATAGCCCCAAACACTTGTAATCTAAATCAATAATCATATGAGAGAGACAGAATTGAAATACAAGTAATTCCAGCATGTTATCAGCATGTTGTAACATACATCATAAGTAGTTAACCATACACGAGTATTTCAAACACAAGGTAATTAATTCAAATAGTAATCATGTACATCATCAAATTAGTTGAGAATCTAATCTCAACGCTAATCTACAACACCAGTTACTCAATACTTACTAATACATACATTTATACAAACCCTTAGTCTACACACATTAGTCTACATAGCATATGTCGACCAATAATGTGCATTAGGGCGAATTTCTTCGCCAAACAGATCATACATACATAACTAGTATAGGTACATGACAAATACTCATGGCATCATATAAGCAAAATACGTACGTATACAGTATTTTCGACAAATACCCAAAATACCCTAAATCTCATATTCTTCGTACGTATTCGAAATGAAAAACGGACATCATGCTCTACATGTCAAACAGCATCCTTGTCAACAATTTACTATTAAATGACATTGAAAGCTTTGAAAAATGGTAACCTAAGCATCTAAAATCCACACCTTATGCCGTAGAAGCACAATGAATCGAATAGGAACTCTACGTCGTCGTCAACGACTGATTGACAACCTACAGTATGATTTAGGTTAGCTACCTCACCACTTGCATCAATTGAAATCCTAGAACAGGTTAGGGTTAGGCTTTCTTACCTAAGAACGAAGTTGGAATCGCCAGAATAGCGATGCAGGTGGATGGCTTTGACACGTGGAGCAGCAGGGAAGAATCCCAGTAGAAAACCCCAACTTCTCCCTCACTTTCTCTCTCTTTTCTCTCTCTCTCTTAGATAGGGTTTGAAAATTCATATGGGATTTGTGAGAGAGAGTTTAAGGCCCTTTTATAAGCCCAAACATAACGAAAATAGACTTGAAGTCAAGGTATACTTAAGTTATAACCAAATCGGGTCTGTTCCGATCCAACGGAGCACTTTTGGAAGCCCTGTTACTAAATGCGGTTAGGCTTAAGCTCTCTAATATTGGATCTATGTCCAGCTAAGTTTTCAGTCCGGTCGGGTTTTTAGATCGACCGTGGCGGACCAGTTTTAGTTTAGCGGTCACCGAAACTCGATAAGGACCACAAGTGCTATGACATGTAAGGGCCACCTATCCTGATCCGAGGGTGAAATTTAGTCGAATTCCAACAGTTAGAATGCTTAAAAATGTCACGCAAGCGACACGTGCCAGATTTATTAAAAATTGAATTAATTTTCTAAATATTTTTCCTTTCTCACTCTCTTCACTCTGGACTCAGAAAATGGTCTCAGGATATTGGTTGGGCTTAATTTTTGAAATGATTTCCATGTCTAACTAGGCGGTCATAATGGTCTTAGATTATAGATATCGGAATTTCGACGTGCGGTCTAGATCCAATACAAAGTTTCTGAATGCTCCCGAGAGCAACTGGGTTTAGAGATTGATCCTAAGTTTCTAGGAAACATAGCGTTAGTAGTCCTACTCATTTTGAGTCTTGTAGTTCATATTTAAAGTGGTTCAAGTCAATTCTACTGAGTATTCAGTTTGGTACTTAACCAAATTCTACCCTAATTATGGCAAAATACGGTCCTAGGGCCATTCTATGCCCCATTTTGGAAACTTATAGGTATTATATTATTTTAATTATTTTTTTAGTGTTTCATCATTAAGTTTAACCTGACTCCACCAAATTTCATAACATTTTGAGTTGTAGAAAAATTCTAAAAATTTCAGAAGCAGCAGCTATCCAACAAGTGATTATCGGATAGTTGCTCACAATGACCTACTTTAAAATATATTAAATATTTTATTATATTTTTTTACATATTTTTATATAAAACTAGACTCATTTATTTTCAATCTGGTTTTTGAATCACCTAAATCAGAGTTATAATGAAGGAGATATGATTTTTCAAATTTGGAAGAAATATACAGGAAAAAGTGCAGAAACCGGTCTGCCAGACCCTTGTACGGACGAAGTCGGTGAGGTCTCGCCAAACCGGCGAGGAATCGCCCCAGGGGCGAGGTCCTCACCCCCCGGGGATGCTGAAAACATGTGGGGCCCACCTTGGATCCCCCCGAATTGAGTCGTTTGGGCCCACGAGTCCATCGATGCGTTTATCGAGTCTCATTTGCAAACTGGAATGAGTTACGCAACGTACAATATATGATTTTGGGGTGGAAGAAGCTAATCCATCCAAATAACCTATATATATCATAAAATTCTAAATATTAAATATTTAAAATCCCATTTTACGCATGTATTTACCATTTATAGTAAGTTTTAGTTTAAGTATAGTTCCTTTCCTTTTAAACTTTAGGTTTGTGTCTAATATGAAAGTACTTAGAGAAATTTGAAGAATGGGGTGGTGAAAGGTGAGATTTTGAAGGAAATGGATTGAAAAGTGATTTCTAGACTTTAGGATTGATCTCTAAGAGTGATATGGTTGACCCATTGCCTAAGGACGTCTAATTCCAGGTTAGTGAAAATCCGGGGTGTTGCAATTGCTGATTGAATGAAAAATCAGTCAATCTGATTGAATGCATCTTTACATTGGTAATAACTCACCTTACCACGAACGTCAATCCGCAGCAACAATCCTAGAGCATTTGCATGAACCTGAATGCAAGAGATAACGACCATAAGTGTGCTAAACTGGGTCATGTTGTTGACAATATCTACTAAATATACCTATCCACAATCAGCATCACTTCTTTGTAACTCTTTCCAGATATGATGGTCATAGACTTCTAGCACTTTGTTAATGGGAGAATGACCTTTCAAATAACAAACAACAACATGCCACCAATTGTGAGTGTACCTGCAAAGTCTTTCCTCAGTGACATTAAAATAAAACAGGGAAATTCTATTAATCATCAAAAGCTATGATCTCTAGAATAAAATTGCAATTAGATTCAAGCTACTTGCATTTGCTATTGTGAATACTTACAATTATATGCATCTTAGTCATTTGGACTTTTGTCCCCCATGAAAGGTTACTAGCCACCTCTGTGCCAATGTAAGCCCTATATTTTTTAAGGAAATTGCATTTTTTTGTTTAGTTGGAAAGGTACTGATGGTATGTTTGGTTGGGTATGCAAATCCACATGTTCTTCTCATAAGTTATTTATCTGATGCAAATGTACTACATTATGTGAAATCAGTTGAAAAATTAGATTAGGATCTGCTGCAATCACATGATACAATCCAGTTCACATGAGTGCATGAATCTGTTTACAAATGAGTGTAAGAAAGAAAAGTAACTATTGATTTGGAAAAATAACCATTAATGTGCATCACTTCACAAAAACCTGCAACGCATCACTGCAATCATAGAATAAGTCAATGAATCACTTCACAACCATCTATTGATCTGCATCACTTCACACAAGCATGTGCATTAGTGACAAAAGTCTAGGACCTGTTGCAATAAGGAAAAGTCAATTAGTTACACAAATGAGTTGATGAATCAGGCTACAAATGAGTACATGAAGCCCAAGTACTACTCCTACATGTGGTGACAGTCTGCATCGATGGCTATCAGTTTAGAAATGAGCGCACAAAACGAAAGTAACCATTGATTTGAAAAAAAAAAACCATTGATACAAACCACTTCACAAAACCCGCAACCAAACTCAGCAATCACAAAAAAAAGGTTATATATGAAAATTTCTTTAATTCACATGTGCCAAGTAGCTTCTTCTCCTTTAAAACTCCAATTCAATGATGGATTCATTTGTCATCAATACATTACGGTGGAGCCCACACAAGTCATTTGTACCTAAGTTTGTGGTATTGAAAATGTTTGCACCTGATCATTTTCAATATACATGTGTGTACATGTGCATGTGTGTATGAGAAACAATGGCATCCAATCATAAGTTACCATCCACCTGATAGATAGCTTTCAACATGTGTCATAGGACATTTACAATGAATTTCAATCCTTAGCACTAAACAGAACCTAATAGTGAGAATTTACCACTAAATAGAACCTAATAGCAGATTTAAAATGCAGTTTAGGAAATAAGATATGACTTAGAGTCAGTGCTCTCCCAGCAAGAAAAAAAGGAATGAGAAGTAACCAACAAATGCACCAACAAGGGCTTACCAAATTCTCAGCCCCTGGAAGGCTTCCTCTTTTGGCAAGATTAATAGCAAGCTCCAGATTGTTTAACTAAAAGAGCCAACAGATATTTTTTAATACAATCATTCAATTTGCTGCATTAGGAATAAAACTAAAACAAGACTAAAGACATACTTGGCCACTAACAAAAGGCACAAGTGTCACTTCATTGATAGTTGCAAGTAACACTTGATTGATATCCATATTGATGTATGTAAATAGATGGAGAAACAACTGTACTGATTTTGTGTAGATGAAGGTAAAAAAAGCATAAGCTCAATTCAAAACTTTTGTGGCCCACAAGATGTTTTTAATGGTCAATCACTACTATTTCTAATGTTATGGTCCACATGAGATTTGATCAGTTTTATGTGTGCCACAGGTTCTTTTAATAAAGTGGCCAATCAAACACAATTGAAGCCAAATAAGCCCTAGTACAAGTGCTTGAAGCCAAACCACTGTGGTGTGTGAGAGTGTGTAGGGGTGTGAGTGTGTTGGTAAAAAAAAATAAATTAATATCTGTCTCAAACGCAAGAGCTGCAGAATTTTTCTGTCTCAAATGCAAGAGCTGCAGGATTTTTCTTATCATATGTGTCACGAAGGGCTCCACCCTATGCAGCATGTTCACAGTGGCTTTATTGACCTTCAGAAACACACCATTAAATATCTGTCTCAAACGCAAGAGCTGCAGAATTTTTGTTGTCTTTGGGTGCATGGCATTAATACAACGGATGTGGATGATGAACAGCAACTTAGCTAGAGGGCTGACATAAAATCCGCCTTTCAACCTTGCTTCACGCTTCAACTGGATCAGCTCCTTCTCCTTATCCTCGTACTCCTTCATGTACTGCTTCGCTCTATTGAAAATAAGCTTTTGGTTCTCCTTATTCTTCATACATTTGTTTTGTACATTTGTCCCACCTTAGCTGATCAGATTTTTGTATCATCAACATGGCATAAACATATGCAATTCTTGAACTTCTAGGTTTACCATGTATAAATAGCAACAGTTCTACATTATCCCTCATTTAACAAATAAGCCCTTACCAGTTTATACAATTAAAAATAAATGAGAAAGAAGTTGATGAATAGCATTCAAGATAGAAAGGTAAGCAATCATTAACATGAGGGAAAACCATTTACCATGGTGAAAGGCTATAACGCCTCGGAAAAATCCGTACAGAGATCTAAGTACCAACTCGATCAGAAATGACTTAGGATTAATTCCTTTAGAAATTAAGCGTAAGTTAACTAGCGCTATGCTAGATTAGCTGTGAAATTGTCCCTGATCGCTTTAAATACATTCTGCAAGACCCAAAACTTGTAGAATCAATGACGCTATAATACCCTGAAATCTAGGATCAAACTCTAAACCTGTTTGCTCTCAGGAACCCTTTGAAACTTCATGTTGGATTTAGACCACACGTCGAAAGTCCGATATCTATAATCTCAGACCGTTATGACCGCTTAGCTGGACATGACAATCATTTCAAAAATCAAGCCCAACTGATGTTCTGGGGCTATTTCATTGAGTCTGGAGCAAGAGTGTGAGAGAGAGTGAAATTCATTAAAAATTAAATGAGATTTAAATAAATCTGGCACGTTTCTCTTGCGGGTTAAGTATAAGCATTCAGACCATCGGAATCTGACCCAAATACACCCTCGGATCAGGGAACATTTCTCACTCAGGTCAGTGTACTCGGAATTCTCGATCGAGTCTCCGTGACCGCTGAACTGAAATTGGTCCGCCACGTGCGATTTGGGAACACTACCGGACTAAAAACTTGATGTGAGTAGGATCCAATATACATGAGCTTAAGTCCGACCGCATTCGGCCAGGGGACCTCCCGAAATGCTCTTTTGGATCGAAAAAGACCCGATTTGATTATAACCTAAGTATACCTTGGTTCCAAGTCTAAATGGGTGAGTTTCTAACCTATTTAAGAGCCTTAAACCCTCTCATATCTCTCCCGTCCAAATTTGCAAGAAACCCTAGAAAGAGAAGAGAGAGAAAGAGAGAGATTGTGAGAGAGTTGTGAGAGAAAATTCCTGCCACTTGATCCAGCTTCTACATGTGTTTGAACACCGTATTCTAATCACTCTTCCGGTGATTCCAACTCATTTTTAGGTAAGAAAACCCTAACCTCTACCTATTTTAGGGATTCCATAGATACAATTAGCGAAGTAGCTGATTCATCTTGTGATATAGGTCGTCATATCGCCGTTGACGAAGCGTAGACTTTCTATTCGAATCAATACAAGTCCACGGCGAAAGGTGAGGATTTTAGACACTTAGATTGACTGATTTCAAAGCTTTCAATGTTTTTTAATAGTAGATTATCGATGAGAGCGCCGTTTGACATGTAGAACATGCCGTCTGTTTTCCATTTCGACTGCATACGATGAATATGAGATTTAGGGTATTTTAGGTATTTGTAGGAAATACTGTATACGTCTGTATTTTGCTGAAATGATTGTCATGGGTATTTGTCGTGTTATGATAGTAGATATGTGTGTATGATCTATTTGGCCAAGAGATTCGCTCTAATGCGCACTTTGGGTCCACATTCGCTATGTAGACAAAAGTGTGTAGACTAAGTGTTTGTATAAATGTTTGTATTAGTATGTATTGAGTAAATGTTGTTGTAGGTTAGCTTTGAGAATGAATTCTCAATTAATATGATCATGTGTACGATTTCCTCCATGTTGTTATTGAATTGATTTCCTTATATGTATGGAATACATGTGTTTTGGTTGATTTGCTTACGTAGTATGTATAACATGTTGATAACATGCTTGGATTGTCCGCGTTCTATTTCTATTACTCTCATATGTTCACTGATGTAAACTACAAGTGCTCAGGACTATATCCTAGTCCAGGCAGTCGGTAACAGATTGAATTCATGGTTGGCTTCAAATTGCCAGGAAGGACGTGTCGATGAACGCGAGTCGTGTTTTGGGTTGGCGGCAGTGGTTAGGCCACACAAGGTGTTTTATGCACTTCATGTCGGTCATCTTGAGATGCGCTCGTACTATCGAGCTCGTCAAGCAACCCGACTGACCGTTGATTGTTCACCTTGTATTTATCATAACTGCTTGAACCTAGGGTACTGAACTTACCAGTGAAACCCCTAATAACCATTGTACCTTGATCCATAAAGACTCATGAGCTGGCCATGGTGGTATGGGACACCGTGGTCAAGCTGTCGGCCTACGCTGGGGCCACAAACCTCCCCGTATTCACCAGTGAGCACCTTAGACTCATGAACCGATTGCGGTGGTATGGGACACTACATTCGAGCTGTCGGCCTACACTGATTGGTGACGAGCCCTTTGTAGTGACCTCGAGCATATTCTAAGTCTACGGGAGGCGACGACCCTTCCATAGCAACAAGAGTACATTAGGCTTGTATTGATAAGGTGATGGGGGAGCGGTGCAACGAGTGCGAGCAACAGCCCTGGCAGCCCTTGCAGCTACCTATAAATATAACATCGTATGAGATTACTAGGAGTGACGACCCTAGACAGGATCTGTGTTGGGATTGATACAAGGAAGGTTCCTTAGTTTTCCAATACTGTTGTATGAAAGGACTAATAACAACTTGGTAATCATATCCACATCGCACTGCATGTGCCTGGAAGATGTTGTAACGCCTTGAAAAAATCCGTACTTAGACTCGAGTACCAACTCGATCAGAAATCGCGTAGGATTAATTCCTTTAGAAAATAAGTGTAAGTTAGCTGGCGCAACGCTAGAGTAGCTACGAAATTGTCCCTGAACACTTTAAATACGTTCTACAAGACCCAAAACTTGTAGAACCAATGATGCTATAATAACCTGAAACCTTGGATCAAACTCTAAACCGGTTTGTTCTCAGGAACCTTCTGAAACTTTGTATTGGATCTAGACCGCGCGCTGAAAGTCCGATACTTACAATCTTAGACCGTTATGACCGCTTAGCTGGACTTGACAATCATTTCAAAAATCAAGCCCAACCGACGTTCAGAGGCTATTTCATTGAGCCTGGAGTGAAGAGAGTGAGAATAGGGTTAGATTTGGAAATTTTAATCCAAATCTGGTACGTGACTTGGCACGTTATTATTAAGCATTTTGACTATCAGAATTCAGCCAAATTACACCCTCGGATTAGAAAAAATTTCTCTTTCATATCATGAGACTTGTAGACCTGATCTAGGTGCGATGACCGCTGAACTGAAACTAGACCGCCACGTGCGATCTATGAACTCTCCCAGACTGAAAACTGGGTGTGAGCAACATCCAGTGACCATGAGCTTAAGTCCTACTGCGTTTGGCCAGGGGACCTCCCGAACTACTCTTTTGGACCAGAAAAGCTCCGATTTGGTTATACCTCAAGTAAACATTGTTCCCAAGCCTAATTTGGGAATGTTTTAGGCTATAAAAGGGCCTTAACCCCTCACATATCTCACCCATCCAAATTTACTAGAAACCTTAGCTAGAGAGAGAGAAAAATGAGAGTTTGTGAGAGAGTGTGGGAGTGATCTTTCTGCCACCTGCACTAGCTGTTGCACATGCTTAAGCAACCCATCTCAATCACTTTCCTGGTGATTCCGCCGCATTTCTAGGTAAGGAAAAACCCTAAACAGTTGCTGATTTGGAGTTTCCTTCAATCCATTAGTGATGTAGCTTATGTAGCTTGTGTATTAGGTCACCTGTTCGTCGTAGACGAAGCGTATACGTTCCGTTCGAAACGACACACATCTAGGGTAAAAGGTGAGGATTTTAGATGCTTTGATTGGTTGATTTCAATGCTTTCAATGTCGTTTAATAGTAGATTATCGACGGCAACGCTGTTTGACATGTACAACATGCTGTCCGTTTTCTGTTTTGTAAATGTACGGGAAATATGAGATTTAGGGCATTTTAGTGATTTGTAGGAAATACAGTTTGCATCCATATTTTGCTGAATTGTTTGTCATGGCTATTTGTCGCATTAGGATATTAGGAATGCGTGCATAATTGGTTTGGGGAAGAGATTCGCCTAAAGGCGCACTTTGAGTCGACATACACTATGTAGACTTAAGTGTGTAGACTAAGTGTTTGTATGAATGTTTCTATTAGTATGTATTGAGTATATGGTGTTATGAAATAGTTTTGAGAATGAATTCTCAAGTAATATGCTGATGTAAATGATTTCCATCATGTTGGCAATATGTAGAGATTACATTGTATGTATGAAATGCATATGTTGAATGAATTGCTTAAGTTGTATGTTATAACATGGGATAACATGCTTGTATTGTTGTATTGCATTTCAATTACTCTCACATGATTATTGATGCTGATTTACAAATGTTTGGGACTATGCTTAGTCCAGGCAGTCGATAACAGAGTAAATTCGTGGTTGTCTTCTATTGGCCACGAAGGACGCGTCGATGAACGCGAGTCGTGTTTTGAGTTGGCGGCAGTGGTTAGGCCACGTGAAGTGTTTCACACACTTCATGTCGTTCGACTTGCGTTGCGCTCGTACTAGTCGAGCACGTCATGTAACCTGACTGGTCGTTGTATGTTCACCCTGTATGAGTCACAACTGCTTGAACCTAGGGTACTGAACTTACCATTGAAAACCCTGTCAACCATGGTACCTTGATCCATAAAGACTCATGAGCCCGGCATGGTAGTATGGGACACCGTGGTCGATCTGTCGGCCTACGCTAGGGCCACAAACCTTCCCGTAGTGACCAGTGAGCACCTATGACTCGTGAGCAAATTATGGTGGTATGGGACACTATATTCTTACTGTTGGCCTACACTGATCAGGTGACGAGCCCTTTGTAGTGACTGCGAGCGTATTCCGAGTCTACGGGAGGCGATGACCCTTCCGTAGCGACGAGAGTACACTAGGCCTGTAACACCCTGAAAATCGAGGGTCGTGTATAAACTCAACTCCCGAGTTCCAGACCGTCACTTATGCAACAAAAATGATTATGATTCAATGTTTTCTGAGTTAAAGCATTCACATGAGTAAAAGTATACCAAAACTGTAATTCATACTCCAGATTTAGTGATAAAAGCAAGCGGAAGACTAAATAATATATATATCACTGTATGGAAAACAAAATAGATCTCAACTGTCTCCAAAGTATGAATACATCTCTGAGTCTCATATACATGTAAATAACAGAAATCAAATGTCAAAATAGTCCCACTGAGTAGTCCTGCCAATCCAGGCCACCTAAGCAAAGCCGTCGTGGTACTGCATATATGAGAACTCATCCTGGTCCTCATCATAGTCCGGCTCTACCTCCTGAATCGCTGCCTCACCTGCATCTAAGACAGGGTCTGGTGGGTGTTGCAAACACCATCCTGTAACGTGGGAGTGAGTAGCTAACTCAGTGGAATAATAGAGCAAGGATTAGCATGTTCTCAAATCAATCATGCGATAATAGTAAAGCAGTAAATCAAACAATCCTAATACTGTTGTTAATGCAATATGACATGACATGATGGATGCCCTCACCGATGATCTCCCTCATACGGCACCACTTACGCCCGCGGCATGCTTGCGTACCGCTCAGTGCTCCACATCTTCCAGGCACATGCAATGTGATGGTGATATGATTGCCGAGTTATTATTAGTCCATTCAAACAGCAGGATTGGGAAACTAAGGTACTTCCCTTATATCAATCCCAACACAGATCCTGTCTAGGGTCGTCACTCCTAGTAATCTCATATGATGTTTATTTTATAGGTCGCTGCAAGGGCTATCAAGGCTATTGCTCGCACTCATTGCACCGCTCCCTCATCACCTTATCAATACAGGCCTACTGTACTCTCACTGTTACGGAAGGGTCGTCGCCTCCCGTAGACTCAGAATACGCTCGCGATCACTACAAAGGACTCGTCGCCTGATCAGTGTAGGCCGACAGCAAGAATATAGTGTCCCATACCACCATAATCTGCTCACGAGTCATAGGTGCTCACTGGTCACTATGGGGAGGTTTGTGGCCCCAGCGTAGGTCGACAGCTCGACCACGGTGTCCTATACCACCATGCCCGGCTCATGAGTCTTTATGGATCAAGGTACCATGGTTGACAGGGTTTACAATGGTAAGTTCAGTACCCTAGGTTCAAGCAATTATGACTCATACAAGGTGAACATACAATGGCCAGTCGGGTTACTTGACGGGCTCGACTAGCACGAGCGCATCTCAAGTCGAACGACATGAAGTGCATAAAACACCTCGTGTGGCCTAACCACTGCCGCCAACTCCAAAACATGACTCGCGTTCATCGACGCGTCATTCGTAGTAAAGATAAGCCAACCATGAATTCACTCGGTTGCCGACTGCCTGGACTAGGTATAGTCCCAAACAATTATGAATCCACATCAGCAATCATATAAGAGTATTGGAAATGAAATACAATAATGTGAGCATGTTAACACATGTTATAACATACAACTTAAGTAAATCATCTAACACATGCATTTCATACATATAATGAAATCATGCATATAGCTAACATGTAGGAAATCATTTACATCAGCATATTAATTGAGAATTCAATCTCAAACTAATTCATAACACCATTTAATTCAATACATACTAGTACAAGCATTTATACAAACACTTAAACTACACACTTAAGTCAACATATAGTATGTCGACTCAAAGCGCGCATTTAGGTGAATCTCTTCGCCAAACTAATTATGCACGCATTCCTAATATCCTAATGCAACAAGAAGCCATGTCAATCACATCAGAAAAATATGGATGAAAACACTAATTCCTACAAATGACTAAAATGTCCTAAATCTCATATTCTTCGTCTACTTACGAAACAGGAAACGGACAGCATGTTGTACATGTCAAACGGCATTGCCATCGATAATCTACTATTAAACGATATTGAAAGCGTTCAAAATAGTCAATCAAAGTGTCTAAAATCTGCACCTTTTCTCCTACAGGTGTATTGATTCGAACGGAGCGTGTACGCTTCGTCTACGGCGAACCGGGAACCTATTTTACAAGATGTATCAGCTATCGTGTTAAGGAAACGAGGGAACATTAAACCAGCACGTATTTGGGGTATTTTCTTACCTAGAATCACGGCGAAATCGCCGGGAAAGTGATTGAGGCCCGTTGCTTAAGCACGTGCAACAGGTAGCACAAGCAGCAGGAAATTCTCTCCCACTCTCTTTCACAATCTCTCACCTTTTCTCTCCCACCAGCTAGGGTTTCTAGCAAATTTGGATGGGTGAGAGAAGTGAGGGTTTAAGCCCCTTTTATAACCTAAAACATGCCCGAAATAGGCTTGGGAACAATGTTTACTTGATGCCTAACCAAATCGGGGCTGTTTCGGCCCAAAAAGACATTTCTGGTGGTCCCCCCGAACGCAATCGGACTTAAGTTCATGCACGTCGGATGTCGCTCACATCCCATTTTCAGACCAGTAATGTTCGTAGATCACACGTGGCTGTCCAGTTTCAGTTCAGCGGTCACCGCACGTAGATCAGGCCTACAAGTCTCATAATATGAAATAAAAAATTTTTCTGATCCGAGGGTGTAATTTGACTGAATTCTGACGGTCAGAACACTTAATACTGACGCGTCAAGTCGTGTGCTAGATTTGAATTTCAAATTCCAATTCTAACCCTATTCTCACTCTCTTCACTCCAGGCTCAATGAAATAGCCTGTGAATGTCGGTTGGACTTGATTTTTGAAATGATTTTCAAGTCCAGCTAGGCAGTTATAACGTCTAAGATTGTAGGTATTGGACTTTCGACTCGCGGTTTAGATCCAATACAAAGTTTCAAAGAGGTCCAGAGAACAAACCGGTTTAGAGTTTGATCCGAGGTTTTAGAGTATTATAACGTCATTGGTTCTACTCGCTTTGGGTCTTGTAGAATATATTTAAAGTGATCAGGGACTATTTTCCAGCTACTCTAGCGTTGCGCTAGCTAACTTACACTTATTTTCTAAAGGAATTAATCCTACGCGATTTCCGGTCGAGTTGGTACTCGAGTCCAAGTACGAATTTTTCCAGGGTGTTACAAGGCCTATATTGATAAGGTGATGGGGGAGCGGTGCAACGAGTGCGAGCAACAGCCCTTGCAGTGACCTACAAATGTAACATCGTATGTGATTTCTAGGAGTGAGGACCCTAGACAGGATCTGTGTTGGGATTGATATAAGGGAAGTACCTTAGTTTCCCAATACTGCTGTATGAAAAGGAATAATAACAACTTGGTAATCATATCCACATCACATTGCATGTGCCTGAAAGATGTGGAGCACTGAGCGGTACGCAAGCATGCTGCGGACGCAGATGGTGCCGTATGAGGGAGAATGTCGGTGAGGGCATCCGTCATGTCATGTCATATTGTATTAACAACAGTATTTAGGAATGTTTGATTTATTGCTTTACTATTATCGCATGATTGATTTGAGAACATGTTAATCTCTGCTCTATTATTCCACTGAGTTGATCACTCACTCCTACATTACGGGATGATGTTTGTAACACCCACCAGACCCTGTCTTAGATGCAGGTGAGGCGACGATTCAGGAGGCAGAGCCAGATTACGATGAGGACTAGGACGAGTTCTCATATATACAGTTTCACGACGGCTTTGCGTAGGTGACCTGGATCGGCAGGACTTCTTAGTTGGACCTTATGTTTTTTTTATTTTTGTTTATTTACATGTATATGAGAGTCAGAGATGTATTCATACTTTGGAGACAGTTGAGATTTATTTTGTTTTCCATACAGTGATATATATAGTCTTCAATCTTCCGATTGCGTTTTATCACTGAATCTGGAGTATGAATTGCAGTTTTGGTATAATATTACTCATGTGAATGCTCTAAATCAGTCAACTTTAAATCATATTCATTCTTATTGCATAAGTGATGGTCTGGAACTCGGGAGTCGGGTTATACACGACCCCCGATTTTCAGAGTGTTACAAGTTGGTATCAGAGCATGAATGGGATTAAACCGGACCTGGGTTATGGACACGCAACGTACGTTGTCGCTCCTTTGACTTAGGTGGGTGCGGAAAGAACTTAGAAACACTTATAGGATCGCAGTTTCGCCAATAGGCGAAGTCTTCTCGTATCGATCGTTTGATTGAGTCCGTAACACATCTGGGGTCACGTGAAGCGACCTAAGTAACTCCTAGGTTGTAAGTAGACGGGTTTGAGATGAACCTAGGTGAATTCAAAACCCTAAAATACAAATCCTTGGGTCGTGGGGCAACCACAACCCTTACACTCAATCGCTAAGGCTTAAAAACCCTATTTCACCTATTTCCTTCAAAATCTTTCCTCTCGTCACCCCATTCTTCAATTATTTTTCAGTATTTTCATGTTAGGCATAAATCCTAATGTGAAAGTGATATAAAATCATACTTTGATAAAATTTTATAATGAATAATAAAATTACATGAAAATTGGCATTTTGGCCATTCCAGTTATGAAATCTTTCGTATCAGATGGGTTAGTTGGATAGATTAGCTCATCTTACCCCAAAATCATATGTTATATGGCATATAAATTCATTCTGGTTTATATATTGGCCCCGAAACATCTCGAATGGAGTTTTGGACCTCCCTAAGCCAATCTACAATGATCTGGGGTGGGGCCAATATATATTTGGGGTCCCTAGGGCAGGGGGGACCCAACCCACCAGGCCTGACCAGCTGGATTGGTGGCCGGCCGGCGATGCCATCGTCGATCCGACGATGGATCGCCTTACAAAGGGCCCCACGTGGTCTGAAATTTAGGCGCATGCCCTTTTTGGGGTAGGGCACCCCTCCCATATAGGGTTCATCCGTTGAAACTCCTCCAAAACACCACTTCCTTCACAACAACCCCCCTCCAAGCCTCCATTTTCATTTTTCTTGCTGCCACATCTCAAAACGTAGCTCCAAACCTCTCCTAATCTCATTTCCTGCTAAAAACGATCCCATTCCATCCCTCCATTGCTGTTTGCAACCCCTTCCCTTTCAAATCTCGTCCGTGGGAGCTCCCACAACCCCCAAACACGGCTGAAATCGTGTGGAGCTCCATTCCCATTTATTCTTCCCCTTTTTTTTTGAAAATCCAGCCTTTGAAAGCTTGAAGCATCCTTCTACAACGCCTAGATCCACTTCAGTCCATTTGGGTAGCAATTTCTCTCCATTTCACTCGTTTTTCATGGCTTTTGTTAGAGCCATTTTGGCCTTTTTCTCTTTCTCCACCATCCTCTCTTTGATGGGAAAGAGAAAGACTGCCACAGACGAAGCCAGGCCTAGTCGCCCTTCACAATCAAGAAGGCCGAGAGGTGGTGCCACTAGCTCAAGCGCCGTCGCAGGTCCAAGCACAGCTCGTGAGTTTCATACAAAGTGGGATTTGGATCCCTATGCTCAAACAGGGCGAGTGCTGTTAGCAGAGATGCCTCATGGTGATTATATTGACCGTAAGGTACTGTTTAAAGCCCATGTGGATGACCGGCTCTTCATTGAATATCTGTTATTTGAGCGCATTGAAGCTGCACACTGGGGTCCACTCTTTGAAGCACAGTCCCGAGCAAACGTGAGCACCGTTCGTGCCTTCTATGCTCATATCCGGGATCTTACGTTGGAGCCATTGCAGTTCAAGATTCCCTTTGATAGAGACCGGATGGCTACGATCGATGTTCGGTTGATAGGTCGCATTCTTAAGGTGCCTCTTGGTGAAGTTCATCCCAGTGCTAAGAATCTGAAGAGTAGGCGTGAGAGAGATCGCCGTACTAGATTCTTATGTGGTAGTTTGGTTCCGTGGCAGCCTAATAATAGCCTCTTGGCATCTCATATGTCAGAGGATTTGCACCTGCTGTACTACATTTGCACGTTCAACGTGTATCCTAGGTCGACCAACCGCAGTGAATGTACACGCCTCATGGTTGATTTCTTGTATCAGGTGGGCCAGGAAGAGAATGTGTGTATGGCCACCTTTGTGTTATAGCAGATAGTCCTCGTAGCGAAATCAAGAAGAATGTCTGAGTCGCTTCCTTTTGGCCGGCTCATATGTAAGATCGCGCTTGAGTTTGCGTACAGACTTGGGCCAGAGTTGCCAGTACCGATTCACCACATTGACGAGTCTACCATGGAAAGAATGAAGATAGGGCCTCGGTAGCATGAGGCTCAGCTTGATCATGATAGCGAGGGCGATTATGAAAGTGAAGCGGATGTCAGTGAAGAACAGGCTGGGGCAGAAATAGAGGAAGAAGCCAGGGAAGAAGAAGAATAGGAGGCTCAGGATACTGAGGAGAGCTCTCCTCCAGCGACTCGGGCTACTAGAGATGATCACATTGCCGGACTTGAGGAGAACCAGGTTGCCTTACGAAGGGAAATCCAGAAAATTCGGGCCGAGGTCGAGGATACCAAGGCCATTATGAAGAGGAAATTCGGCAAGGTGACACGTACTCTGAAGGCTATCCTATGTTGTCTACAGGATAAGGGTGCTCCTCCTCCATCCCCAGACTCGGACTAGTGATCTAGATCCGGATGTTCGTTGTTGTTAGTTGTTTCCTGCTTTCTGTGTGTAAGCCTGATAAGGCTAGTAGTTTTCTTATGTTGCTGTAGTAGTTTACTGGCTTAGTTCCCATGTGTTTCTGGTCATGATGCATGTAAGGTATATCTCTTATATTGTGATAAATTTTGAGTAAATGAAATGCATGAAATTCTGCAGTTTAGTATGTGAATGATTGCGGTGTGTTTGTGCTATTGTTGAAACTAACAAGGTTGCGCCCTATTTTGATTATAGGGAATGTCGCCTAAGGCTACGTGGAGCATAGCACGACTTACACTGGGAGAGCCTATGGATCAGGTTCCTCTCCAGACTAATGTTCATACGGACCCTGCTGTGGGCCCGATTCCTGAGACAGCACGTGACTCTCAGCCTCCTACAGGTCCTGCAGTTGGACCGCCGCCTTTCACACCTCCTGTCAGAGAGCAGCATTACGCGTCTTCCTCGAAGCAGTACATGCCACAGCCCGCTCCACCTCCTGATAGGTTTAAGCAGATGATGGTCATGATGCAGCAACAGCAACAGCTCTTAACTACTATAGTAGGGGCTCTAGCCCAGGGTGGGAGTGCGACTCCACCTGCACCACCTGTGCATCCAGCTGAGGATGCCGGTACTTATGCTCAGGATGAGGGCATGGCTCATCCTACACCACCTGCTTACCCTACGGGGAATGCTGCAGATACACGAAGCCTACTCGAGCGATTCCAGTGCTTACGGCCTCCTACATTTACGGGTTCTCACAGACCCGAGGAGGCCGAGTATTGGCTCGACCGTGTGTCGAAGATTCTGTGGATGCTGCATTGCTCAGAGCCTGAGCAAGTAGAGTTGGTTACGTTCCTATTTGAGTGAGAGGCC
Source organism: Magnolia kwangsiensis (assembly GCA_037074715.1). Lineage (NCBI taxonomy): Eukaryota > Viridiplantae > Streptophyta > Magnoliopsida > Magnoliales > Magnoliaceae > Magnolia > Magnolia kwangsiensis. The sequence continues at coordinate 61,668,199 of CM073579.1, forward strand.
AGCTTGTGGTGGGATAGTGTGTTGCGGACCGTTGCAGTCGATTACATCTGGACTTGGGCAGTGTTTGAATTCCATTTCCACGAGAAATACTATCCCCAGACATACAAGCATGAGCGGGAGAATGAGTTCCTACGCCTCAGACAGGGAGGCATGACAGTCACAGAGTATGAGCATTGATTCACCGAGTTGGGCAGATATGTCCTGACTATACTTGCAGATGAGTAGATGCACATATGACACTTTTCTGAGGGTTTACGACCGGACATACGGTCGAAGATGTGTTGCGTGAGCATCCCCTCCTACGCTGAGCTGATTCACATGTCTATGCGGGCAGAGCAGGATGTGGATCGACTTACGCGATCTCATGGCCCTATGGTTCCTAGGCCACGACCAGAGTTGCAGGAAAGGCCCTTTGTGGGCAAGAGGCCTCGCGTCGACCCTCCTCCTGGGGCTACAACGCCAGTGTTACCGATGAGGCGCCTTGATCTATCACGTACTTACTGTGGGAGAGCGGGTCACGCAGTTCAGAGTTGTTTCGCTCGGATGAGAGACAGTGGGTTCTCACCACCGCAGAAGATCGACAGTCCACTCCCACAGGCTATATCGGCACCGCCTTTACGGTTGGCTCCTGCGCACCCTTCCTTCAGACCTCCCACATCTCGGTTCAGGCTGCCTCCATGACCTATGATACCCCGGCCGAACCAGCCACAACAGGCTCGGGTTCATACTTTGACAGCTGAGGCAGCCGAGACAGACACTACGCAGCCTTTGGCCTTTGAGGTCACCGCCCACATTGGAGGTACTCCTATACTTGTGATGGTGGATACTGGGTCCACGCTTTCTTTGATATCGCATTCCATAGTCAGGCGTCTTGGACTACCGACTATTCGTATGGATGGAGTGCGAGTCTGTAACATCCCGAAAATCGGGGGGTCGAGTAAAAATCCAACTCCCGAGTTCCAAAATGTTATTTATGCAACATAGATATGTATGATTGAATGTTGTCTGTGTTAATGTATGAAACATGAGTGGGATAAAGCCAGAACAGCATATCATACTCCAGAGACAGTTAAATTAACCAGTGGAAGTCTGTGATAGTATGTATAACATATATATACTGTTGTGTGTCTCTTGAGTGTGAACATGTTACCAGATTAAACATATACATGTATACCTCAAAATAGAAAGAAAGCATATACATGAGTGCTCTGAAGATATAAAATGACAAGTGTCAAGGCATCTAATCAACCTCCCTGTAATTCCGTCGATCAGAACACGCATAAAGGAGGGATCCTCCTCCTCATCATCAAGTCTGGCTCTGCCTCACAGGCCGTGCCATCATCTGCAATCACAAAAGGGTCTGGTGGGTGTCCAGGAACACTGTCGCATAACGTGGGAGTGAGTAGCTAACTCAGTGGAATAATAGAGCAAGGATTAACATGTTCTCAAATCAATCATGCGATAATAGTAAAGTAATAAATCAGACAATCCTAATACTGTTGTTAATGCAATATGACATGACGTGATGTATGCCCACACCGACGATCTCCCTCGTACGGCACCATCTTACGACCGGGGCATGCCACACTCCCTTAAGTGCTCCACATCTTCCAGGCACATGCAATGTAATGGTGATATGATTTTCGAGTTGTTATTAGTCCATTCAAACAGCAAGATTAGGAAACTAAGGTACTTTCCTTATATCAATCCCAACACAGATCCTGTCTAGGGTCGTCACTCCTAGTAATCCCATACGAGGTATATTTTGTAGGTCGCTGCAAGGGCTGCCAGGGCTGTTGCACACACTCGTTGCTCCACTCCCCCATCACCTTATCAATACAGGCCTACTGTACTCTACTGCTACTGAAGGGTCGTCGCCTCCTGTAAACTCAGAATATGCTCGTGGTCACTACAAAGGACTCGTCGCCTGATCAGTGTAGGCCGACAGTAAGAATATAGTGTCCCATACCACCATAATCTGCTCACGAGACTAGGTGCTCACTGGTCACTACGGGGAGGTTTGTGGCCCCAGCGTAGGCCGACAGTTCGACCACGGTGTCCCATACCACCATGCCCGGCTCATGAGTCTTCGTGGATCAAGGTACCATGGTTAACAGGGTTTACAATGGTAAGTTCAGTACCCTAGGTTCAAGCAGTTATGACTCATACAGGGTGAACATACAACGGACAGTCGGGTTGCTTGACGGGCTCGACTAGCGCGATCGATCTCAAGTCGAACGACATGAAGTGCGTAAAATACTTCGTGTGGCCTAACCACTGCCGCCAACTCTAGAACACGGCTCGCGTTCATCGACGCGTCGGTTGTGGCCAAGAAAAGCTAACCACGAATTCGCTCGGTTACCGACTGCCTGGACTAAGTATAGTCCCAAATAATTATGGAATCACATCAGCATTCATATGAGAATATTGAAAATGAAATACAACCATGTGAGCATGTTAACACATGTTATAACATACAACTTAAGTAAATCATCAAGCACATACATTTCATGCATATAATGAAATCATGCATATAGTCAACATGTAGGAAATCATTTACGTCAGCATATTAATTGAGAAATCCGTCTCAAACTAATTCATAACATCATTTAATTCAATACATACTAATACAAACACTTACACAACACACTTAAGTCTACATATAGTATGTCGACCCGAAGTGCGCATTTAGGCGAATCTCTTCGCCAAACTAATTATGCATATATTCCTAACATTTTAATGTGACAATAATCCATGTCAATCACATCAGCAAAATATGAATGAAATCAGCACTTCCTACAAATGATTAAAATGCCCTAAATCTCATATTCTTCGCCGGTTTACGAAACAGGAAACGGATGGCATGTTGTACATGTCAAACGGCATTGTCGTCGATAATCTACTATTAAACGACATTGAAAGTGTTGGAAACAGTCAATCAAAGCGTCTAAAATCCGCACCTTGTCTCTTATAAACGTATCGTTTCGAACGGAGCGTATACGCTTCGTCTACGGCGAATAGAGAACTTGATTTACGAGATTTATCAACTAACAAGCTATGGAACGAAAGGAACCTCAAATCAGCGACTAAATGGGGTATTTTCTTACCTAAAAATGCGGAGGAATCACCGGCCAGGTGATCGGAGCGTGTTGCTAAAGCACGTGCAACAGGTGGCACGACAGCAGAAAAATCCTTCCCACCTTCTCTCACAAACTCTCACCTTTTCTCTCTCCCAATCTAGAGTTTTTCTCAAATTCGGATGGGAGAGAGGAGTGAGGGTTTCAACCCCTTTTATAAGCTCAAATGTGCCCAAAATAGGCTCGGGTACAATGTATACTTGAGGTATATCCAATTCGGAGCTGTTTCGGTCCAAAAGATCATTTCTGATGGTCCCCTGGCCGAACGCGATCGGACTTAAGATCATGCATACTGGATCTAGCATACATCAAATTTTCAGTCCGGCAAGGTTCGCAGATCGCACGTGGCGGTCCAGTTTCAGTTCAGCGGTCACCGCACGTAGATTAGGACTGCAAGTCTCATGATATGAAATAGAAATTTTTCCTGATCTGAGGGTGTAATCTGGCTGAATTCTGACGGTCAGAACGCTTAATACTGACACGTCAAGTCGTGTGCCAGATTTGTATTTGAAATTCCAATTTTCTCCCTATTCGCACTCTCTTCAGTCTGGGCTCAATGAAATACCCTGTGATTTTCGGTTGGACTTGATTTTTGACATGATTGTCAAGTCCAGCTAGGCGGTTCTAACGGTCTAAGATAGAAGGTATCGGACTTTCGACGCGCGGTCTAGATCCAATACAAATTTTCAAAGTGGTCCAGAGAATAAACCTGCTTAGAGTTTGATCCGAGGTTTTAGAGTATTATAGCACCATTGATTCTACAAGTTTTGGGCCTTGTAGAACGTATTTAAAGTGATCAGGGACTATTTCCCAGCTACTCTAGCGTTGCGCTAGCTAACTTATGCTTAGTTTCTAAAGGAATTAATCTTAAGTGATTTCTTTAGCTATGGAATTGGGTTCTGAGCGATTTTTCAGGTGTTTTAGTTGACGTACTGCCTAAGGACGTCAAATCCCAGATTGGCCAAAATCTGGGGTGTTACAATCTACCCCCCTTAAAACACAATTTCGTCCCCAAAATTGACGAAGGGTAAGGAGTACTTTTTCTAAGGAAGGTTCAATTATGTTTAATGACCTAACCGTACGCATAACCTAACTCAAATGTTTCGATCCTGGGCCAGTGGGGAAGAGGCTAACCACACTTCCGCTGCGCCACTCTGATCGAACGGTTGCCTTGGCTAACCTAACTGGATTGGACTCAATACGTTCTACCCCCCTTAAAACTTGGTTTTACTTAAGGTTGAAGAATCTTTGCATCGATCCGTATATCGGAACGAGGCGCAACTTAGGGGCTATCCTTAACATAAAATGGAAACAACCTTTCTCTACATGGTTTTCCTTGCTAATGATGCGTTCTATGGCATTGGTACCTATGATCATAGAGATGAGCCTAATCTCTATTGTGATTGAGTTCAGGAGCAGGTATGAGTTGGTGGTAAGATGTCTAATTCTCTACTGGCTTTAAGTCCTCGCCATTTCCCAAAGACAATGTGATCCTATTTGGTTGTAGGTAGTTAGGCCATCACAGAAGAAAGGTTGTGTAGTGGGTCTAAGCTGGATACGTTGAACCTTTTGTCTAATCAGGACAAAATGTGTTGTATCAGTTCTTAATCCGAGTCGATGCCGATCCTCTGCTTGATCAGAGCATTGGATTCATTGGTAACCACTAGGATTAAGAAGTCGACTCAAACTGCGAATACATCGCTTACATGCAGTTCCTTTACTCTGCGTTCCCGAATGCAATAAATCCTTGGGGAAGGCAATTCTAAGGGGTATGTTGGTTTATTCTAAGTTCAATCTGAGGGATTTATAAATGTTCCCTGAGAGTGAATGATTCCTTCCTATAGGCAACAAAAGAAGTCTATAAGTCATAAGGGGAGCTACTGAAGGAATAAGGTTCTACTTCAACCAAATCTAACCTACAATTCCTTAGCATATACAGGCTTTACACTACTTAAGGTAACTAGTAGGCTAGTCTGTAACTCAGTAGCTATAATCCAAAGGCTAAGATTATACGGTAAATGGTTCCATACCATTACTAATATAGGGAATTGCTCTATCGCTTAGGGTCAAAATTATCGAAATAAAATTGGCTTTCCTATATCGTCAGATCCTTTAAATCTAGGAGTGCTTACACTAGGTCCAAAATGCCAAGGGCCTATATGGCAAGTAGTATTAAGTTGTATTAAATGGAACTGCATTCCTAGTCCCATATTGGGATAGGGAGTGGCATGCTTGGTAGGAGGGTGGGGTGGGATAAAAACTAATTTTGTAGGCTTAATCCTGGGATTTACAATATGGTAGTGGCAACCACAGGATACTCCCAACCTAGGGACAATACCTTACAGTGAACGAAACGACATGCATTCCATCTAACCAAATTCGGCTTTATTAAGCCCAAACCACTAACACAAACACACTTTCTACCTAACAACAACAAAACACATAAATTTTAAACGGTAATCAAACAAGCAAAGAACGTGGAGAAATGAGATGGATAAGCAGGTTTCCACGAGTCTGAGGATCAAATAAAAGGGACATGAGAGAGAGGACGATGGAAATGGAGGAAAAGGCTGAAACAGCCTTAACAATAGCTATGGAAAGAGGAGGAAATGCGGAGAAATTGTTGCCCAAATGGACAGAATGAAATCTAGGCATTGTAGAGGGATGCATCAAGCTCTCAAAGGCTAGATTTTTAAAAAGAAAAGAGAAGGAAAACTTAGAATGGAGCTCCACACGATTTTTAGCCTTTCATGGAGGATGTGGGAGCTCCAAACAACGAAAATGGAGAGGAAGGGAGTGCCAATGGCTGTGAGTGATGGAGTAGGGTCGGTTGTGACCGAAAATGAGATTGGGAGAGGTTTGGCATCGAGATTTGAGGGAAAGGCAGCAAAAATATGAAGAAAGGAGAGTTTGGAGGGGCATTTTGTGAAGGAGGTACGTCTTTTGGGGGGTTTCAAGGTACGGCCCGCATACCAGGGGGCTACACTAGCCCCCAAACTCCTCCAGCCCAAAGGCCAGACCCAACGGAAGAGTTTGACCGGCGATGCATCGCCGAATCGGCGATGACATCACCGATGAACTTGCAAACTGGCCATGGAGGCCATATGGGCTGGATTCCCCCTGCCCTAGGAACTCTAAAAAAGTATGGTTCCCACTTTGGTTCATTGTAGATTGCCCTAGGGGGCCCAAACATGCATTCGAGGCTTTTCGAGGCCAATCTGTAAACCTGAATGAAATTCCCTATCATGCAGCATATGATTTTTGGGTAGAAGGAGCTAGTACATTCATCTAACCCATTATTTTCTAAAGAAAGAAAACTTAGAATTTCCTTATGGCCATTTTTCATGAAATTTTACTATTCACCGTAAAATTTTGTCAAAGTATGATTTTATATTATTTTCACATTAGGATTGATGCCTAACATGAAAAGGATAAGAAATAATTGAAGAATGGAGTGGTGAGAGGAAGAATTTTGAAGATTTTAGGTAAAACGGGATTTTTAAGCCCTGACGATTGAATACCGGGTTGTGGTTGTCCCACAGCCCAAGGATTCACATTTTTGAGTTTAGAATCGTTCAAGGAATGTCTCACCCCACCTACTTACAACCTAAGAGCTACTTAGGTCGCTTCACGCGACCCTAGATGTGTTACGGACTCGATCGTGCGATCGATACGAATAATCTTCACCTATTGGCGAATATGCGATTCTATAAGTGTTTCTAGACCCTTATCGCACCCACCTAAGTCAAAGGAAGCGACAGCGTACGTCGCGTGACCATAACCCAGGCCCGGTTTAATCCAAATTATGCTCTGATACCATCTGTAACATCCCGAAAATCGGGGAGTCGAGTAAAAACCCAACTCCCGAGTTCCAAAATGTTATTTATGCAACATAGATATGTATGATTGAATGTTGTCTATGTTAATGTATGAAACATGAGTGGGATTACACCAGAACAACATATCATACTCCAGAGACAGTTAAATTAACCAGCGAAAGTCTGTGATAGTATGTATAACATATATATACTGTTGTGTGTCTCTTGAGTGAGCATGTTACCAGGTTAAATATATACATGTATACCTGAAAATAGAAAGAAAGCATATACATGAGTGCTCTGAAGATATAAAATGACAAGTGTTAAGGCATCTAATCAACCTCCCTGTAATCCCGTCGATCAGAACACGCATAAAGGAGCGATCCTCCTCATCATCATCAAGTCCGGCTCCGCCTCACAGGCCGCGCCATCATCTGTAATCACAAAAGGGTCTAGTGGGTGTCCAGGAACACCGTCCCGTAACGTGGGAGTGAGTAGCTAACTCAGTGGAATAATAGAGCAAGGATTAACATGTTCTCAAATCAATCATGCGATAATAGTAAAGTAATAAATCAGACAATCCTAATACTGTTGTTAATGCAATATGATATGACGTGATGTATGCCCTCACTAACGATCTCCCTCATACGGCACCATCTTACGACCGCGGCATGCCACACTCCCTTAAGTGCTCCACATCTTCCACGCACATGCAATGTAATGGTGATATGATTTTCGAGTTGTTATTAGTCCATTCAAATAGTAAGATTGGAAAACTAAGGTACTTTCCTTATATCAATCCCAACACAAATCCTGTCTAGGGTCGTCACTCCTAGTAATCTCATACGAGGTATATTTTGTAGGTCGTTGCAAGGGCTGTCAGGGCTGTTGCACGCACTCATTGCTCCGCTCCCCCATCACCTTATCAATACAGGCCTACTGTACTCTACTGCTACTGAAGGGTCGTCGCCTCCCGTAGACTCAGAATACGCTCGCGGTCACTACAAAGGACTCGTCGCCTGATCAGTGTACACCGACAGCAAGAATATAGTGTCCCATACCACCATAATCTGCTCACGAGACTAGGTGCTCACTAGTCACTACGGAGAGGTTTGTGGCCCCAGCGTAGGCCGACAGCTCGACCAAGGTGTCCCGTACCACCATGCCCGGCTCATGAGTCTTCGTGGATCAAGGTACCATGGTTAACAGGGTTTACGATGGTAAGTTCAGTACCCTAGGTTCAAGCAGTTATGACTCATGCAGGGTGAACATACAACGGTCAGTCGGGTTACTTGACTGGCTCGACTAGCGCGATCGCATTTCAAGTCGAACGACATGAGGTGCGTAAAACACTTCGTGTGGCCTAACCACTGCCGCCAACTCCAGAACACGGCTCGCATTCATCGACGCGTCGTTCGTGACCAAGAAAAGCTAACCACGAATTCACTCGGTTACCGACTGCCTGGACTAAGTATAGTCCCAAATAATTATGGAATCACATCAGCATTCATATGAGAATATTGGAAATGAAATACAACCATGTGAGCATGTTAACACATGTTATAACATACAACTTAATTAAATCATCAAGCACATACATTTCATGCATATAATGAAATCATGCATATAGTCAACATGTAGGAAATCATTTACGTCAGCATATTAATTGAGAAATCCATCTCAAACTAATTCATAACATTATTTAATTCAATACATACTAATACAAACACTTACACAACACACTTAAGTCTATATATAGTATGTCGACCCGAAGTGTGCATGTAGGCAAATCTCTTCGCCAAACTAATTATGCACGTATTCCTAACATTCTAATGCGACAATAATCCATGTCAATCATATCAGAAAAATATGAATGAAATCAGCACTTCCTACAAATAACTAAAATGCCCTAAATCTCATATTCTTCGTCGGTTTAGGAAACAGGAAACGGATGGTATGTTGTACATGTCAAACGGCGTTGCCGTCGATAATCTACTATTAAACGACATTGAAAGCGTTGGAGACAGTCAATCAAAGCGTCTAAAATCCGCACCTTGTCTCTTATAAACGTATCGTTTCGAACGGAGCGTATACGCTTCGTCTACGGCGAATAGAGAACCTGATTTACAAGATTTATCAACTAACAAGCTATGGAACGAAAGTAACCTCAAATCAGTGACTAAATGGGGTATTTTCTTACCTAAAAATGCAGAGGAATCACCGGCCAGGTGATCGGAGCGTGTTGCTAAAGCACGTGTAACAGGTGGCACGACAGCAGGAAAATCCTTCCCACCTTCTCTCACAAACTCTCACCTTTTCTCTCTCCCAATCTAGGATTTTTCTCAAATTCGTATGGGAGAGAGGAGTGAGGGTTTCAACCCCTTTTATAAGCTCAAATGTGCCCAAAATAGGCTCGGGTACAATGTATACTTGAGGTATATCCAATTCGAGGCTGTTTCGGTCCAAAAGATCATTTCTGTTAGTCCCCTGGCCGAACGCGATCGGACTTAAGCTCATGCAAACTGGATCTAGCATACATCAAGTTTTCAGTCCAGCAGGGTTCACAGATCGCACGTGGCGGTCCAATTTCAGTTCAGCGGTCACCGCACGTAGATCAGGGCTGCAAGTCTCATTATATGAAATAGAAATTTTTCCTGATCCGAGGGTGTAATCTGGCTGAATTCTGACGGTCAGAATGCTTAATACTAACACATCAAGTCATGTGCCAGATTTGAATTTGAAATTCCAATTCTGTCCCTATTCGCACTATCTTCAGTCCGGGCTCAATGAAATAGCCTGTGATTATCGGTTGGACTTGATTTTTAAAATGATTGTCAAGTCCAGCTAGGCGGTTCTAACGGTCTAAGATAGCAGGTATCAGACTTTCAACGCGCGGTCTAGATCCAATATAGATTTTCAAAGTGGTCCAGAGAACAAACCTGCTTAGAGTTTGATCCGAGGTTTTAGAGTATTATAGCACCATTGATTCTACAAGTTTTGCGCCTCGTAGAACGTATTTAAAGTGATCAGGGACTATTTCCCAGCTACTCTAGCGTTGCGCTAGCTAACTTATGCTTAGTTTCTAAAGGAATTAATCCGAAGTGATTTCTTTAGCTATGGAATTGGGTTCTGAACGATTTTCCATGTGTTTTAGTTGACCCACTGCATAAGGACGTCAAATCCCAGATTGATCAAAATTTGGGGTGTTACAATCCTTTTAGCTCACGGAGATTTTTCTGATGCCACCCTGATGTGTGAGGGTTTCTTGATGGATTTAGGAGGCAGGACCATGTCTATTAATCTTGTCGTCGACCCTTCTCTCGTTCATCTCGACGTCATTCTTGGCATGGATTGGCTGACTGCAGCGAGGGCCGAGATTGACTGCGAGACTCGTATGGTGACGACATACGAGCCAGATGGCACAGCTCTTACATTTTCAGTGCGGATAAATCTTCCCTTCCGTATATTCAGCTACGCTACTTTACTACGGGACGCTGGTGCCCAGACGCTTGAGCATACACCAGTCGTCCGTGATTTTGGGGATCTGTTTAAGAAGATCCCTGGTTTTCCTCCTCAGCGAGAGATTGATTTTACTATCGATCTGGTACCTGGTTCCATGCCCGTCTCACTGCCGACTTATCGCATGGCACCCTGTGAGATGGAGGAGTTGAGGACGCAGATTGATGATCTGTTGGAGCTTGGTCTTATTCGACCCAGTGTGTCTCCTTGAGGAGCACCAGTTTTGTTTGTGAAGAAGAAGGATGGCTCGATGTGATTGTGTATTGATTATCACATGCTGAACCAAATCACAGTGAAGAATAAGTACCCTTTACCCAGGATCGATGACTTGTTTGATCAGTTGAGAGGGGCGCAGTACTTCTCGAAGATTGATCTTCAGTTAGGATATCATCAGTTGCGCGTCAGAGATGAGGACGTGCAGAAGACCGCATTCAGGACCAGCTTTAGCCACTACGAGTTCGTTGTGATGTCGTTCGGTTTCACTAACGCACCAGCCATATTCATGGATCTGATGAACAAGGTATTTCGGCCTTTCCTCTATCGATTCATCGTGGTGTTCATCGACGACATTTTGGTATACTCCAGGAGTCGAGAGGAGCATGAGGAGCACTTGTGCTTGGTCCTGGATACACTGAGACAGCATTAGTTGTTCACACAGTACAAGAAATGCTACTTCTAAATGCAGGAAGTGAAGTTCTTGGGACACATGGTGTCCAAGGATGGGATGGCAGTTGACCTGTCTAAGGTAGCTGCAGATCAGGACTGGGAGCAGCCTGGTTCTGTCACTGAGGTGAGGAGTTTCTTGGGTCTTGCTGGCTACTATCGACGCTTCATTCAGGATTTCTCGAAGATCACTAGACCTCTATCTCAGTTGACACGGAAGGATGTGAAGTTCGCCTGGAATGACAAGGCGGAGTCAGCTTTTCAGGAGCTGAAAGATAGGCTCACATCTGCCCCTGTGCTAGTATTACCAGAGCAAGGGGTTAGATACACTATATATACCGACGCGTCTAGCGTTGTTTTGGGTTGTGTCCTCATGCAGAAGAACAGGGTAATTTCGTATGCCTCGAGACAATTAAGGAAGCATAAGGAGAATTACCCTACACGTGACCTTGAGTTGGCAGCCGTCATATTCGCACTGAGACTCTGGAGACATTACCTCTATGGAGAGGAGTTCGAGCTCTTTTACGATCACAAGAGCCTCAAGTACATATTCACGCAGCAAGACTTGAATATGAGGCAGCGGTGATGGATGGAGACTTTGAAGGACTTCAAGTTCGAAGTCTCTTACCATCCTGGCAAGGCGAACCTTGTGGCTGACGCGTTGAGCCGCAAGAAGGCGATAGAGTTTGCGGCTCCGTTAATGGTTTCTGAGTGGGACATGGTTGAGTTTTTGCGAGACTTTGAGTAGAAACTCACTGTGTAAGAGCCCTTCGAGTTTATCGCACATGTGCAGGTGTGATCTCAGATCGATGACAGAGTCATCGAGGCGCAGCGGGATGATGCGCGTCTTATTGAACTTCGACAGCAGGCCAGTGATGATGCAGACGCCGAGTGGCGAGTTGGCACAGATGGGGGCTTACGTTATCGTGGCCGCCTATGCGTCCCAGACATTCCCGACTTGAGACGAGAGATTCTCGAGGCTGTGCACTGTACCAGACTTGCGATGCATCCGGACAGTACGAAGATGTATCGTGATGTGAGGAGGACTTATTGGTGGGAAGGTATGAAAATCCACATTGCAGAGTTAGTGTCCCGTTGTCTCACTTGCCAGCAGGTAAAGGCAGAGTATCGCCGACCTCCTAGTCTCCTTCAGCCTATGCCGATCACTGAGTGGAAGTGGGACTTCATTTCCATGGATATTATCTCAGGGCTACCGAAGACGAGGAAGGGACATGATTCTATTTGGGTGATCGTCGACCGTTTGACGAAGTCAGCGCACTTCCTACCGATCAGAGTTACGAACTCTGCAGACGAGCTGGCTAGGCTATATATCAGAGAGATCATGCGTCTGCATGGAGTTCCATTGGAGATCGTTTCGGACAGAGACACATTTCACTTCTATTTTCTAGACTCCCATTCAGGAGGCTATGGGTGTGAAGTTGAAGTTCAGTACTGCCTTCCACCCACAGACTGACGGACAGACAGTGGGTGAACCAGATCTTAGAGGACATGTTGCGGGCTTGCGCATTGAACTTCAAGGACAGTTGGGATGATTGTCTTGCATATGCGGAGTTCGCATACAATAAAAGTTACCAGGCGAGCATCGGTATGGCACCTTACGAGCCGTTGTATGGGTGACCTTGTCGAGCACCGCATTGCTGGGCAGAGGTTGGTGAGCGTAGATTGATCGGCCCAGAGTTAGTGCAGGCGACGTCGGAGAAGATTGACATCATTAGACGCCGGCTTCTCACAGCGCAGAGTAGACAGAAGAGTTATTCCGATACGTGACGGCGACCACTAGAATTCACGGTTGGGGATCATGTCTTTTTACGAGTTTCCCCTATGAAGGGAGTCCTTCGGTTCGGGAAGAAGGGGAAGCTGACACCGTGATTCATTGGTCCATTCCAGATCCTCGATCGTGTGGGTGCAGTGGCTTATCGTCTGGCTTTACCTACGCCACTCGCGAGCGTTCACAACGTATTTCATGTTTCTATGCTGAAGAAATACGTTTCTGATCCTTCCCATATCATCAGATGGAGCAGGTGCAGTTAGGAGAGGATGTTACATATATCCTGCGACCGACACGTATACTAGACAGGAAGGAGCAGGTACTGCGTTGCAAGGTCATCCCCCTTGTGAAGGTATTATGGACGCATCACTCTGAGGAAGAGGCTACTTGGGAGACAGAAGCCGAGATCAGAAAGAACTACCCACAGCTTCTTGAGGAGTACAAAAAGGTAAAAATTTTGAGGATGAAATTTATTGTTAAGGGGGTAGATTGTAACGCCTTGGAAAAATCCGTACTTAGACTCGAGTACCAACTTGATTAGAAATCGCGTAGGATTAATTCCTTTAGAAAATAAGCATAAGTTAGCTAGTGCAACGCTAGAGTAGCTACGAAATTGTCCCTGAACACTTTAAATACGTTCTACAAGACCCAAAACTTGTAGAACCAATGACGCTATAATATCCTAAAACCTTGGATCAAACTCTAAATCGGTTTGTTCTCAGGAACCTTCTGAAACTTTGTATTGGATCTAGACCGCGTGCCAAAAGTCTGATACTTACAATCTTAAACCGTTATGACTGCTTAGCTGGACTTGACAATCATTTCAAAAATCAAGCCCAACCGACGTTCAGAGACTATTTCATTGAGCCTGGAGTGAAGAGAGTGAGAATAGGGTTAGATTTGAAAATTTTAATCCAAATCTGGCACGTGACTTGGCGCGTTATTATTAAGCATTCTGACTGTCAGAATTCAGCCAAATTACACCCTCGGATCAGGAAAAATTTCTCTTTCATATCATGAGACTTGTAGACCTGATCTAGGTGCGATGACCGATGAACTGAAACTGGACCGCCACGTGCGATCTATGAACTCTGCCGGACTGAAAACTGGGTATGAGCAACATCTAGTGACCATGAGCTTAAGTCCGAGCCAGGGGACATCCCGAACTACTCTTTTGGACCAGAAAAGCCCCGATTTGGTTATACCTCAAGTAAACATTGTTCCCAAGCCTAATTTGGGAATGTTTTAAGCTATAAAAGGACCTTAAACCCTCACATATCTCATTCATCCGAATTTGCTAGAAACCCTAGCTAGAGAGAGAGAAAAAGTGAGAGTTTGTGAGAGAGTGTGGGAGTGATCTTCCTGCCACCTGCACTAGCTGTTGCACGTGCTTAACAACCCATCTCAATCACTTTCTCGGTGATTCCACCGCATTTCTAAGTAAGGAGAAACCCTAAATACTTGCTGATTTGGAGTTTCCTTCAATCCATTAGTGATGTAGCTTATGTAGCTTGTGTATTAGGTCGCCTGTTCGCCGTAGACGAAGCGTATACGTTCCGTTCGAAACGACACACATCTAGGGTAAAAGGTGAGGATTTTAGACGCTTTGATTGGCTGATTTCAATGTTTTCAATGTCGTTAAATAGTAGATTATCGACGGCAACGCCGTTTGACATGTACAACATGCTGTCCGTTTTCTGTTTCGTAAACGTACGAGAAATATGAGATTTAGGGAATTTTAGTCATTTTTAGGAAATATAGTTTGCATCCATATTTTGCTGAATTGTTTGTCATGGCTATTTGTCGCATTAGGATATTAGGAATGCGTGCATAATTGGTTTGGTGAAGAGATTCGCCTAAAGGCGCACTTTGAGTCGACATACACTATGTAGACTTAAGTGTGTAGACTAAGTGTTTATATGAATGTTTGTATTAGTATGTATTGAGTATATGGTGTTATGAAATAGTTTTGAGATTGAATTCTCAAGTAATATGCTTATGTAAATGATTTCCATCATGTTGGAAATATGTAGAGATTACATTGTATGTATGAAATGCATGTGTAGAATGAATTGCGTAAGTTGTATGTTATAACATGTGATAACATGCTTGTATTGTTGTATTGCATTTCAATTACTCTCACATGATTATTGATGTTGATTTACAAATGTTTGAGACTATGCTTAGTCCAGGCAGTCGGTAACAGAGTAAATTCATGGTTGGCTTCTGTTGGCCACAAAGGATGTGTCGATGAACGCGAGTCGTGCGGCAGTGGTTAGGCCACGTGAAGTGTTTCACGCACTTCATGTCGTTCGACTTGCGATGCGCACGTACTAGTCAAGAACGTCAAGTAACCCGACTGGCCATTGTATGTTCACCCTGTATGAGTCATAACTACTTGAACCTAGGGTACTGAACTTACCATTGAAAACCCTGTCAACTATGGTACCTTGATCCATAAAGACTCATGAGCCGGGCATGGTGGTATGGGACACCGTGGTCGAGCTGTCGGCATACGCTGGGGCCACAAACCTTCCTGTAGTGACCAGTGAGCACCTATGACTTGTGAGTAGATTATGGTGGTATGGGACACTATATTCTTATTGTCGGCCTACACTGATCAGGTGACGAGCCCTTTGTAGTGACCGCGAGTGTATTCCGAGTCTACGGGAGGCCCTTCCGTAGCGACGAGAGTACACTAGGCCTGTATTGATAAGGTGATGTGGGAGCGGTGCAACGAGTGCGAGCAACAGCCCTGATAGCCCTTGCAGCGACCTACAAATGTAACATCGTATGTGATTTCTAGGAGTGAAGACCCTAGACAGGATCTGTGTTGGGATTGATATAAGGGAAGTACCTTAGTTTCCCAATACTGTTGTATGAAAAGGAATAATAATAACTTAGAAATCATATCCACATCACATTGCATGTGCCTGGAAGATGTGGAGCACTGAGTGGTATGCAAGCATGCCACGGACGCAGATGGTGTCGTATGAGGGAGAATGTCGGTGAGGGCATCCATCATGTCATGTCATATTACATTAACAATAGTATTTAGGAATGTTTAATTTATTGCTTTACTATTATTGCATGATTGATTTGAGAACATGTTAATCTCTGCTCTATTATTCCACTGAGTTGTTCACTCACTCTCACGTTACGAGATGGTGTTTGCAACACCCACCAGACCCTGTCTTAGATGCAGGTGAGGGGGCGATTCAGGAGGTAGAGCCAGATTACGATGAGGACCAGGACAAGTTCTCATATATACAGTTTCACGACGGCTTTGCGTAGGTGACCTAGATCGACGCGACTTCATAGTTGGACCTTATGACATTTTGATTTTTGTTTATTTACATGTGTATGAGAGTCAGAGATGTATTCATACTTTGGAGAGAGTTGAGATTTATTTTATTTTCCATACAGTGATATATATAGTCTTCAGTCTTCCGCTTGCGTTTTATCACTGAATCTAGAGTATGAATTGCAGTTTTGGTATAATCTTACTCATGTGAATGCTCTAACTCAGTAAACTTTAAATCATATTCATTCTTATTGCATAAGTGATGGTCTGAAACTCGGGAGTCGGGTTATACACAACCCCCGATTTTCAGGGTGTTACAGATGTGGAGCACTGAGGGAAGAAAGCATGCCACGGACGTAAGATGGTGTCACATGAGGGAGTATGTCGGTGAGGGAATCCATCATGTCATTTCATGCTTGCATTAACAATAGTATCTAAGAATGTCTAATTGCCTGCATTACTATTATCGCGTGATTGATTTGATAACATGCTAATCTTTAATCTATGATTCCACTGAGTTAATTACTCACTCCCACATTATGGGATGGTGTTTGCAACACCTACCAGACTCTGTCTTAGATGTAGGTGGTGAAGCGATTCAGGACGTGGAGCCAGATTACTACGAGGATCAGGATGAGTTCTCGTATATGCAGTTCACTGACGGCTTCGCGTAGGTGGCCTGGATCGGCGGGACTTATTATTTGGACAGTTATATGATATTTTATTTTTAGTTTGATTTATGTATATGTGACTCAGAGATGTATTCATACTTTGAAGACAGTTCGAGATTATTTTATTTTCATACAGTGATATATATGTTCTTCAGTCTTCCACTTGCGTTTTATCACTGGATCTGGATTATGAATTGCAGTTTTGGTATAATCTTACTCATGTTAATGCTCTAACTCAGACAACATTGAATCATAAGCATAATTGTTGCATAAGTGATAGTCTGGAACTTGGATTTCTACACGACCCCCAATTTTCAGGGTGTTATAAGTTGGTATCAGAGCATGATTTGGATTAAACCGGACCCGGGTTATGGACACGCGATGTATGTTGTCTCCCTTTTGACTTAGGCGGGTGCGAGGAAAAACATAGAAACACTCATAGGGTCCTAGTCTTGTCAATTGGCAAAGTTCACGCAAATCGATCGTTTTGGTCGAGTCTGTGCGTATCCGTGGTCGCATGAAACGACCCCGGACTACTTCTAGTTCATGTGTGGACGGGTCTAGACCACTCTAGACCTAATCTCAGCTGTTAAAATTGTTAAATGCAAATATACGTCAGATAGTGCCCGAAATGACCCAAAATAGTGCGAAACAGAGTCATGGGCCAATCCACGCTTATCTAGGATGATCCAGGGTGGGACTCACATATTTTTGGGGACCCCAGGGCAGGAGGGCCTCGTCAAAATGGCGAGGCATCGCCGATCAACATAATGACCGGCGAGGACCTCTCCGAGTCGGTGAGGCCTCGCCGTACAGTGGGCCCCACTCAGGCCGGGAGTTGGGCCGACGCAGTTTGGGGGTTAGGGTACCCCCTAGCTATGGGTCGTCCGTTAAAACCCTCCCAAAACACCACTTCCTTCACAAAAACCCCTCTCAAGCTCTCCCTTCTCCACATTTTTGCTGCCTCTCCTTTCAAAACCATTTCCAATCACCCCCACTGTCGATTTTTGCCTCAACCCATGCCCTTTCATCGTTCACAGCCATACACGCTCCCCTCTCTCTCCATTTTCATTCATTTAGAGCTCTTACATCTCCCATTGGAAGCTCAAATCATGTATGCCTCCATCCCAACCCATTGCACTCTTTTCCCTTTGAAATCCTGGCCTTTCGGAGCCTATTTCACTCCTCTATAGGGCCTAGATTCGTGCCAGCCCACTAAATTAGCCATTTCTCCCCATTTTCTCCATTTTCCATGCCTTTTCTAGAGGCTATTTTAGCCTTTTTCTCCCTTTCCACCATCCTCTCTCTCATGGGATAGAGGAAGACCGCAGCTGATGAAGCTGGGCCTAGTCACCCTTCGCGCTTAAGGAAGCCAAGAGGTGGCACCGCTAGTTCAAGCGCCGCCGCAAGTCCAAGTGCTGCTCGTGAGTTTCAGACGAAGAGGGATCTCGATCCCCGATCTCCTACTGGAAGGACTTGGTTGGCGCAACAATCCCATGAAGTTTAGGAGGGCTGACGAGTCCTTTTCAAAGCTCAGGTGGATGGGTGACTCTTTGGAGAATATCAGTTGTTCGAGCTCCTAGAACAAGCACAGTTGGGTCCGCTGTTTGATGCTAGACAACGCACCAATTCAAGCATAGTCTGGGCCTTCTTTGCCAACATTCATGAGGCTACGCTGGAGCCCTTACAGTTCTGGGTCTTATGTGGAGTAGATCGGTGGGCCACAGTTGATGTCAGGCTGATATCTCGACTTCTGAATGTGCCCCTTGGCGATGTACATCCAAGCGCTAAGAATCTGAATAGCATGCGTGAAAGGGATCATCGCACACATGCTCTGTGTGGCCAACTGGTTGAGTGGCAGCCAAACCGGAGTCTTCTTACATCCCATTTGTCAGACGACTTCCGTTTCCTCCACCACATTTTCACATTCAACGTCTACCCCAGGTGGAGTAACCGTAGTGAATGTACGCGCCTCATGGTGGACTTCTTGTATTTGGAATTTGAAATTCAAATCTGGCACATGACTTGACGCATCAGTATTAAGCATTCTGACCATCAGAATTCAGCCAAATTACACCCTCGGATCAGAAAAAATTTCTATTTCATATCATGAGACTTGCAGACCTGATCTACGTGTGGTGACCGCTGAACTGAAACTGGACCACCACGTGCGATCTACAAACCCTGCCGGACTGAAAAATTGATGTATGCTAGATCCAGTATGCATGAGCTTAAGTCCGATCGCGTTCAGCCAGGGGACCACCAGAAATGGTCTTTTGGACCGAAACAGCCCCGAATTGGACATACCTCAAGTATACATTGTACCCGAGCCTATTTTGGGCACATTTGAGCTTATAAAAGGGGTTGAAACCCTCACTCCCATCTCCCATCCGAATTTGTAAAAAGCCCTAGATTGGGAGAGAGAAAAGGTGAGAGTTTGTGAGAGAAGGTGGGAGAGAATTCCCTGCTGCTTGTGCCACGTGCTGCAAGTGGTTAAGCCACGCGCTCCAATCACTTTGCCAGTGATTTCTCCACTTTTCTAGGTAAGAAAATACCCTAAACTCTTGCTGATTTGCTGATCCTTCGTTTCCATAGAGAGATAGCTGATGGATCTTATAAATCAGGTTGCCTAGTCGCCGTAGACGAAGCGTATACGCTCCGTTCGAATTCACACACCTATAAGAGAAAAGGTGTGGATTTTAGACACTTTGATTGACTGTTTTCAACGCTTTCAATGTCGTTTAATAGTAGATTATCGACGAAAATGCCGTTTGACATGTACAACATGCTGTCCGTTTCCTGTTTCATAAACCGACGAAGAATATGAGATTTAGGGCATTTTAGTCATTTGTAGGAAATACTATTTTCATCCATAATTTTCTGATGTGATTGACATGGCTTATTGTCGCATTAGAATGTTAGGAATACGTGCATAATTAGTTTGGCGAAGAGATTCGCCTAAATGCGCACTTTGGGTCGACATACTATATGTAGACTTAAGTGTGTAGTGTAAGTGTTTGTATAAATTCTTATATTAGTATGTATTGAATTAAATGGTGTTATGAATTAATTTGAGATTGATTTCTCAATTAATATGCTGGTGTAAATGGTTTCCTACATACTAGCCATATGCATGATTTCATTATACGTATGAAATGCATGTGCTTGATGATTCACCTAAGTTGTATGTTATAACAAGTGCTTAATGATTTCATTATGATTTAGTTTGAGAGTGAATTCTCAATTAATATGCTGATGGAAATGATTTCCTATATGTTGGCGATATGCATAATTTCATTATATGTATGAAAGGCATGTGTTAGATGATTTACTTAAGTTGTACGTTATAACATGTGTTAACATACTCACATGGTTGTATTTCATTTCCAATACTCTTACATGAGTGCTGATGTGGATTCATGAATGATTGTTTGGGACTATGCCTAGTCCAGGCAGTCGGTAACCGAGTAACTTCGTGGTTGGCTTATCTTTGCCACGAACGCCGCGTCGATGAACGCGAGTCGTGTTTTAGAGTTGGCGGCAGTGGTTAGGCCACACGAAGTGTTTTACACACTTCATGTCGTTCAACTTGAGATGCGATCGTGCTAGTCGAGCCCGTCAAGTAACCCGACTGGCCATTGTATGTTCACCCTGCATGAGTTATAACTGCTTGAACCTAGGGTACTGAACTTACCATTGTAAACCCTGTTAACCACGGTACCTTGATCCACAAAGACTCATGAGCCGGGCATGGTGGTATGGGACACCGTGGTCGAGCTGTCGGCCTACGCTGGGGCCACAAACCTCCCCGTAGTGACTAGTGAGCAGATTATGGTTGTATGGGACACTATATTCTTACTGTCGGCCTACACTGATCAGACGACGAGTCCTTTGTAGTGATTGCGAGCGTACTCTGAGTCTACGGGAGGTGACGACCCTTCAGTAGCAGTAGAGTACAGTAGGCCTATATTGATAAGGTGATGGGGGAGAGGAGCAATGAGTGCGTGCAACAGCCCTGATAGCCCTTGCAGCGACCTACAAAATATACCTCGTATGAGATTGCTAGGAGTGACGACCCTAGACAGGATCTGTGTTAGGATTGATATAAGGGAAGTACCTTAGTTTCCTAATCCTGCTGTTTGAATGGACTAATAACAACTCGGCAATCATATCACCACTACATTGCATGTGCCTGGAAGATGTGGAGCACTGAGCGGGATGCACGCATGCCACGGACGAAGATGGTGCCGTATGAGGGAGAACGTAGGTGAGGGCATCCATCATGTCATGTCATATTGCATTAACAGCAGTATTAGGAATGTTTGATTTACTGCTTTACTATTATCGCATGATTGATTTGATAACATGCTAATCTCTGCTCTCTTATCCCACTGAGTTGATCACTCACTCCCACATTACGGGATGGTGTTTTCGGACACCCACCAGTCCCTATTGTGATTGCAGATGATGGCGCGGCCTGTGAGGCGGAGCTGAACTTGATGATGATGAGGAGGATCTCTCCTTTATGCGTGTTCTGATTGATGGGATTACAGGGAGGTTGATTAGATGCCTTGACACTTGTCATTTTATATTTTTAGTGCACTCATGTATATTCATTTTGTCTACTTTTGGAGTATACATGTATGTATATAACCTAGTAACATGTTCGCACTCTGGAGACATACAACAGTTTATATATATTATACATACTATCACAGTCTTCCGCTTGTTAATTTAACTGTCTTTGGAGTATGATATGTTGTTCTGGCTTAATCTCACTCATGTTTAATACATTAACACAGACAATATTCAATCATACATATCTATGTTACATAAATAACATTTTGGAACTCGGGAGTTGAGTTTTTACTTAACCCCCCGATTTTCGGGATGTTACATGAAGCTACCCTCAATCAGATGGAAATCGGGCCACGGCAACCCCAAACTCGATTTCAGGAGAGCAAAGAAGAAGTTGGGGCCGAGATCCGAGAAGAGGAACAAGAAGAGGAAGAACTAGAGGCCCAGAGCACAGATGAGAGCTCCCCTCCTGCGGTGCCAAGGCAGGCTTCTAGTCAGGCTCCATGGGATGCTCGCATAACTTGCCTGGAGGAGGATCATGCTACCCTACGTCAGGGCCAGGTGGTATTACGACAGGACATCACAGACCTGCGGGTTTTTGTGAAGAGAAAGTTCAAGAAGGTGACCCGCACCTTGAAATCTATCCTGTGTTGCCTGCAGGATAAGGGTGCCCCTCCTCCATCACCAGACTCAGATGAGTGATTTGGTTCCAGATGTATGTTGGTCGTAGTCAGTTTATTTCCTGCTTTCTGTGTGTGAGCCTGAGAAGGCTTAGTAGTTAGCTTATGTTGCAGTTGTAGCTTTGACTACCTTAGTTTCCCATGTGTTTCTTGTCATGATGCATGTAAGGATATATCTCTTGTATTGTGACGAATTTTGATTTAATGAAATGCATGGAGTTTCTTCGGCTTGTTATGTGAATGATGGTGTGGTGGTGTATATGTGTTATTGTTGAAACTGACTGGGTTGCACCCTATTTTGAATATAGGGAATGCCACCTAAGGTGACTCGGAGTACGACATGCCTTACACTGGGAGAGCCTATGGATCGGGTTCCTCCCCAGAGTGATGATCATACGGACCCTACTGTGGGCCCGATTACTGAGACTGCACCTGAGTCTCAGCCTTCTGCAAGTCCTATAGTCGGACCACCACCTTTCACACCGCCAGTTAAAGGGCAGTATCGTGTATTTTCTTTGACGCAGTATGTGCCTCAGCCTGCTCCACCTCCTGATAGGCTTGAGCAGTTGATGATCATGATGCACCAGCAGCATCAGCAGCTTTTGATGACTATTGTAGAGGCCTTAGCCCAGGGTGGGACTGCGACTCCACCTGCGCCATCTGTGCATCTAGCTGAGGATGATGGGACTTCAACTCAGGATGAGGGTATGGCTCATCCTGCACCTTCTGCTTACCCTATGGGGAATGCTGCTGATACACGGGGCCTACTTGAGCGATTCCAGTGCTTGTGGCCTCCTACTTTTACGGGTTCTCACAAATTCGAGGAGGTCGAGTATTGGCTAGACCGTGTTTCGAAGATATTGAGGATGCTGCACTACTCGGAGTCTGAGCAGGTTGAGTTGGCCACGTTCATGTTCGAGCGAGAGGCCAGCTTATGGTGGGATAACGTATTACAGACGGTTGCTGCTGGCTACATCTGGACTTGGGCAGCATTCGAGTTTCATTTCCATGAGAAATACTATCCCCAGACCTACAAGCACGAGAGGGAGAATGAGTTTTTACGCCTTAGGCAGGGAGGCTTGACAGTTATAGAGTATGAGCATCGATTTACAAAGTTGGGCAGATACGTCCCGACGATACTTGCTGACGAGTAGATGCGCATACGACGATTTTCTGAGGGCTTGCGACCTGACATTCGGTCGAAGATGTGCTGTGTCAGCATACCCTCCTATGCAGATCTGATACACATGTCTATGCATGCAGAGCAGGATGTGGATCGCTTGGCACGATCTCGTGGCCATGTGGTTGCTAGGCCACGACCAGATACGCAGGACAGGCCATTTCTTGGCAAGAGGCCTCGCATCGACCCTCCTCCTAGGGCTACAGCGCTAGTACTTCCGATGAGGTGCCCCGGTGTGATGTGTACTTACTGTGGGAGATCGGGTCACACTGTAGAGAGCTGCTTTGCTCAGATGAGGGATAGCGGGTTTTCACCACCGCAGAAGATCGACCGTCCTCTCCCATCGGCATTATCTGCTCCACCCTTACGGTCGGCTCCTGCGCATCCTTCTTTCAGACCTCCCGCACCTCAGTTCAGGCCGCCTCAATGGCCCATGATACCCGGCCGAACCGTCCACAGTAGGCTCGGGTACATGCATTGACAGCAAAGGCATCCGAGACAGAGACTGTCCAGCCCTTGGCCTTTGAGATCACCGCCCAAATTGGAGGTACTCCTATACTTGTGATGGTGGATACAGGATCCACGATTTCATTGATATTGCATTCCATAGTCAAGCGCCTTGGGCTACCGACTATTCGGATGGATGGGGTGCGAGTTCTTACAGCGCACGGGACTTTTTCTGATGCCACCATGAGGTGTGAGGGTTGTTTGGTGGATCTTGGGGGTAGGACGATGACTCTTGACCTTGTCGTCGACCCCTCTCTCTATTATCTCGACGTCATTCTTGGCATGGATTGGCTGACTGCAGGGAGGGTCGAGATTGACTGCAAGACCCGTATAGTGATAGTCTATGAGCTGGAGGACACACCCTTTTCGTTTCTAATGCAGGTTAATCTTCCCTTCCGAATACTTAGCTACGCTTCCTTATTGCGGGACGTTGATGCCCCAAAACTTGAGCACACGCTAGTAGTCTGTGATTATGGGGATCTGTTCAGGAAGATTCCTGATTTTCCACCTCAGCGAGAGATCAATTTTACTATCGACCTGGTACCTGGTTCCACGTCCGTCTCACTGCCGACGTATCGCATGGCTCTATGTGAGATGGAGGAGTTGAGGAAACAGATTGATGATCTGTTGGAGGTTGGCTTCATTCGGCCGAGCGTGTCTTCTTAGGGAGTACCGGTACTATTTGTGACGAAGAAGGATGGTTCACTGCGATTATGTATTGACTATCGCAGGCTGAACCAGATTATGGTAAAGAATAGATATCCCTTGCGCAGGATAGATGACTTGTTTGATCAGCTGAGAGGAGAGCAGTACTTCTCGAAGATTAATCTCCAGTCAGGGTATCACCAGCTGCGCGTCAGGGATGAGGACGTGCAGAAGACAGCTTTTAGGACTAGCTTTGGCCACTACGAGTTCCTCGTGATGTCGTTCAGTCTTACAAACACACCAGGCGTGTTCATGGATCTGATGAACAGGGTATTTCGGCCATTCCTCTATCGATTCATCATTGTGTTCATAGATGACATTTTGGTATATTCAAAGAGTCGAGAGGAGCATGAGGAGCACTTGCGATTGGTCCTGGATACACTGAGGCAGCACTAGTTGTTCGCACAGTATAAGAAGTGCGACTTCTGAAAAGAGGAAGTCAAGTTCCTGGGACATGTGATGTCCAAGGATGGGATGGAGGTGGACCTTGCTAAGGTAGCCACGGTGCAGGATTAGGAGAAGCCTAGTTCAGTCACTGAGGTGAGGAGTTTCCTAGGTTTGGCAGGCTACTATCGATGTTTCATTCAAGATTTCTCGAAGATCGCCAGACCTCTATTTCAGTTGACATGGAAAGATGTAAAGTTCGCCTGAATGAAAAGGCAGAGATAACTTTTCAGGAGGTGAAGGACAAGCTTACGTCCATCCCTATGCTAGTATTGCCAGAGCAAGGGGTTAAATACACGATATACACTGACGCGTCTAGCGTTGGTCTAGGTTGTGTCGTTATGTAGAAGGACAGGGTAATTTCGTATGCCTCGAGAAAATTAAGGAAGCACGAGGAGAATTACCCTACACATGACCTCAAGTTGGCAGATGTCATTTTCGTATTAAAGCTCTGGAGACATTACCTCTACAGAGAGGAGTTCGAGCTCTTTTGTGACCACAAGAGCCTCAAGTACATATTCAAGCAGCGGGACCTGAATATGAGGCAGCGGCGATGGATGGAGACTTTGAAGGACTTTAAGTTCGAAGTTTCCTACCATCCGGGCAAGGCAAACCTTGTGGCTGATGCGTTGAGCCGCAAGAAGGTGATAGAGTTTGCGGCTCCACTGATGGTTGCCGAGTGGGACATGGTTGAGCTTTTGCGAGACTTTGAGCAGAAACTCACCGTGGAGGAGCCATTTGAGTTCATTGCACATGTTCAGGTGCGATCTCTTATCGATTACAGAGTCATCACGGCGCAGAGGGATGATGTGCGTCTGACTGAGCTTCGAGAGCAGGCCAGTGATGATGCAGACGCCGAGTGGCGAGTTGGAACGGATGGGGGCTTACGTTATCATGGCGGCCTAGGCTTCCCAGATATCCCTGACTTGAGACAAGAGATTCTCGAGGCTGCGCACAGTTCCAGACTTGCGATGCATCCGGGCAGTACAAAGATGTATCGCGACGTGAAGAGGACATATTGGAGGGAGGGCATGAAGACCCATATCGCAGAGTTCGTGTCCCATTGTCTCACTTGCCAGCAGGTAAAGGCAGAGCATCGCCGACCTCCTAGACTCCTTCAGCCTATGCCCATAGCTGAGTGGAAGTGGGACTTTATTTCCATGGATTTCATTTCAGGACTGCCGAAGATGAGGAAGGGATATGATTCTATTTGGGTGATCATCGACTGTTTGACGAAGTCGGTGCACTTCCTACCGATCAGAGTTACGAACTCTGCAGACGAGTTAGCCAGGATGTATATCAGAGAGATAGTGTGTCTGCATGGAGTTTCCTTGGAGATCGTGTCGGATAGAGACACGCGCTTTACTTCTATTTTCTGGACTCGCATCCAGGAAGCTATGGGTGTGAAGTTGAAGTTCAGTACTGCCTTCCACCCACAGACAGACGGACAGACAGAGCGGGTGAACCAGATTCTAGAGGACATGTTGCGGTCTTGCGTGTTGGATTTCAAAGACAGTTGGGACGATTGTCTTCCATATGCGGAGTTCGCGTACAATAACAGTTTTCAGACCAGTATCGGTATGGCACCTTACAAGGCCTTGTATGGGCGATCTTTCCAAGTGCCGCATTGCTGGGCAGAGGTCAGTGAGCGTAGATTGATTGGCCCAGAGATAGTGCAGGCGACATCGGAGAAGATAGATATCATCAGACGCCGGCTTCTTACAGTGCAAAGCAGACAGAAAAGTTATGCCGATACAAGACGGCGCCCGCTTGAGTTCGCGGTTGGAGATCATGTGTTTTTGAGAGTTTTCCCTATGAAGGGAGTCCTTCGATTCGGGAAGAAGGAGAAACTAGCACCGCGATTCATTGGCCCATTTCAGATTCTTGATCGTGTGGGTGTAGTGGCTTATCGTCTGGCTTTGCCTACTCCTCTCGCGAGCGTACACAACGTATTTCATGTTTCTATGCTGAAGAAATACGTTCCTGATCCTTCCCATATTATTAGATGGGAGCAGGTGCAGTTAGGTGAGGATGTTA
Organism: Magnolia kwangsiensis; assembly: GCA_037074715.1. Lineage (NCBI taxonomy): Eukaryota > Viridiplantae > Streptophyta > Magnoliopsida > Magnoliales > Magnoliaceae > Magnolia > Magnolia kwangsiensis. The sequence goes on from CM073579.1 coordinate 61,695,231, forward strand.
CATATATACTGCGACCGGCGCGTATATTAGACAGGAGGGAGCAGGTACTGCGTAGCAAGGTCATCCCCCTTGTGAAGGTGTTGTGGACGCATCACACCGAAGAAAAGGCTACTTGGGAGAGGGAAGCCGAGAATAAAAAGAACTACCCACAGCTTCTCTAGGAGTACGAAAAAGTACAAATTTTAAGGATGAAATTTATTATTAAGGGGGTAGATTATAACGCCTCGAAAAAATCCGTACAGAGATCTGAGTACCGACTCGATCAGAAATCACTTAGGATTAATTCCTTTAGAAATTAAGCGTAAGTTAACTAGCGCTATGCTAGATTAGCTATGAAATTGTCCCTGATCGCTTTAAATTCGTTCTGCAAGACTGTTCACTCCCCAAGTGCAGGGTTGTGATGTAGTAATAACTCGGTAAGACCGAGGTCGAATCCCAAAGGACTGAAACTTGTACGTGTTCTGAAACTAACTAGAACTAGAACTAGAATGAGATGAAATTTAAATCAACTAGAAATTAAGGAATAATTGTGAAACTATTATCTAATATTTAGGAGAAATCAGAGATGGAAAACTAGGGATTCAAAGGATCCACTTGTAGAGATCAGGGAGAACTTATGCTTGCATAAAAAAAATCATGGAAATTACTGAACTACCATTGATATAGTTTCAAAGAGATGAAAGGTATATGAATTAGAATGGATTCCATCACCAAACCATGCCCAGGAGACTATAGCAAACAACAGAATTAAACTAATTACCAACCAATCACATGCTATGAAAGTTAGGAAGGGTACTGACATCCAACCATGCCTAGGAGACAATGGTGAACAACAGGACTTCCTGACGTCATAAACATCAAAAGGAAGAAGGACATGATTAAAGCCATTGCAGACCCATTGTAATTTCAGTCACAACAAACCATTAAAGACTAAAAACATTCCTATAATAATCAACTAAAATTAATTAAATTAAAATTAAAATTAAATTAAATTAAATTTAAATTTAAATTTAAATTAAATTTAAATTAAATTAAATTAAAAACATAAAATAAAATCTCCTATCTCACTACAAGCTTCACCTCTTAGCCCTAGCTAAGCAGTTTAGCCACACATGATTGGGCTAATCATCTCACAAAATTAAGAGAGAAGGAAAAAAAATCTATAATTGAAATAAATCAAACTACTCCCTGCTTCTCTCTTTGCTAACGTCCCAAGCCTCAGCCGTCCAAAGATCTGATTGATTCTTCTGCTGCTCTCTCTCTTTCTTTATATAGGCAAGGAAGTTGAATGGAAGTCCATGGCTGGAAGGGCGTAGGATGCTCTTATGCACTCCCTGTTTTGATAGGAACCGTTCAACTCACGCTAATGCTCTCTGAGGACCCCCTTCTTGAGTTCAAACTGGAGATCCACTCCATTCACCAGCTCATCCTCAAAATTTCAGTGGAAACAGCCGATTTTTGCTGTCTATTGATGCAGCTCAGGGAGAAACTCATTCTGTCGTCCGTCCTTCTTTTGATCCCGATAAACACCTACTCGGGCGCATGGAAATAAAAGGAAACCTAGGCTTGGATGAGAGGGACCATGGCCTCCTGCTGGACGATCCGGATTAGACCGTTGATGTACGGTAGTGGCCCATAGAGCTTCGTCCGACGCTCTGTCGCGAACAGAGTTTTCGCTCTGCGTAACAGAGCTTCCGCTGTGACTTGGAGGGGCCCACTTCTTTTGGCGTCTACGAAATCCATACCGTCCATTGTAATCACGACGAAAATCTATCTGGGAAAGGGTATGTTTGGAGTAAAATTAGTGTGGCCTACGAGCTGATTTACTCCACCGTCCATTTTACATTTAACGATCAGGATCTTACATTAGATTTCATGGTGTCAAAAGGACACCTAGGCGAGGTTAATAGCCCCCCTCTGAAGTGAATCAACGGTCTAGATCGTTCTTTTGAATGATGCATGGGGCCCACTAAGAAAAACCCAAGTGACCAGCGTCCGTTCGCTGGACGCTGGCTGCGTGAGAGAGGAAGAGGGTGCGGTCAACCTCAGTTTTGACCGGCCTCCTTGTTTAGTGCATTTTGAGTGCACTTGTGCACTGTGCACATCCATGGTCAATGGGGTCCAATAGGGATGTGTGTAGGAAATCTGCTCTGTCCATCTATTTACTCGTATCTTTTTAACAGTCGGGACCAAAATTAAAGCATATCCAGATTGTAGATGGGCCCAAATTTAATAATTTGTGGGCCGATATGACTGTTGGGCCATTTCCAGAGGAATCTAATGGCTGAAAATTTCTGTGTGCGGTTAATTTGTAGTCCCTTAGCCATGTATGAAGTTTCGAACTGAACGGATGGTAGGAACCTCGTGATCTCGCATTCTCAATCAATTTTGGGCCACTTGAGCTTCAGTTCATCATTCTTTTCGAATCTCTGGTATGTAATTCAGTCGATCTTGGTCCCCTGGGGTCTATCCCTTGCCTTTGGTGTCATCAGAGCGTTAATTCCATGCTTCTACCACCTTATTTCGATCTTCGCTTGTAAAGTCACCTTGCAATGCAAACACGATAAAACGGGCCATTAAACAGTATCATGCTCGTAAATCTAGATAATAAATGGGGTCTGATATGCAATATTTGACCCTCAACAAAGATCCAAAACTTGTAGAATCAATGACGCTATAATACCCTAAAATCTAGTATACCTTGGTTTCAAGTCTAAATGGGTGAGTTTCTAACCTATTTAAGAGCCTTAAACCCTCTCATATCTCTCCCATCCGAATTTGCAAGAAACCCTAGAAAGAGAAGAGAGAAAGAGAGAGATTGTGAGAGAAACTTCCTGCTACTCAATCCAACTTCTACACGTGTTTGAACACCGTATTCTAATCACTCTTCCGGTGATTCCAACTCATTTCTAGGTAAGAAAACCCTAACCTCTACCTGTTTTAGGGATTCCATAGATACAATTAGAGAAGTAGTTGACTCATCTTGTGATATAGGTCGTCATATCGCCGTTGACGAAGCGTAGACTTTCTATTCGAATCAATACAAGTCTACGGCGAAAGGTGAGGATTTTAGACGCTTAAATTGACTGATTTCAAAGCTTTCAATGTCGTTTAATAGTAGATTATCGACGAGAGCGTCGTTTGACATGTAGAACATGCTGTCTGTTTTCCATTTCGACTGCGTATGATGAATATGAGATTTAGGGTATTTTAGGTATTTGTAGGAAATACTGTATACGTCCGTATTTTGCTGAAATGATTGTCATGGGTATTTGTCGTGTTATGATTGTAGATATGCGTGTATAATCTATTTGGCAAAGAGATTCGTTCTAATGCGCACTTTGGGTCCACATTCGCTATGTAGACAAAAGTGTGTAGACTAAGTGTTTGTATAAATGTTTGTATTAGTATGTATTGAGTAAATGTTGTTGTAGGTTAGCTTTGAGAATGAATTCTCAATTAATATGATCATGTGTACGATTTCCTCCATGTTGTTATTGAATTGATTTCCTTATATGTATGGAATACATGTGTTTTGGTTGATTTGCTTACGTAGTATGTATAACATGTTGATAACATGCTTGGATTGTCCGCGTTCCATTTCTATTACTCTCATATGTTCACTGATGTAAACTACAAGTGCTTGGGGCTATATCCTATTCCATGCAGTCGGTGAGGGCATCCATCATGTCATTTCATGCTTGCATTAACAACAGTATCTAGGAATGTCTGATTGTCTGCTTTACTTTTATCGCGTGATTGATTTGATAACATGCTAATCTTTGCTCTATTATTCCACTGAGTTGATCACTCACTCCCACGTTACGAGACAGTGTTTGCAACACCTACCAGACTCTGTCTTAGATGCAGGTGGCGAGGCAATTCAGGACGTGGAGCTGGATTACTACGAGGATCTGGATGAGTTCTCGTATATGCAGTTCGCTAATGGCTTCGCGTAGGTGGCTTGGATCGGTGGGACTTATTAGTTGGACAGTTATATGACATTTTATTTTTGGTTTGATTTATGTATATGTGACTCAGTGATGTATTCATACTTTGGAGACAGTTCGAGATTATTTTGTTTTCATACAGTGATATATATGATCTTCAGTCTTCCGCTTGCGTTTTATCACTGGATCCGGAGTCTGAATTGCAGTTTTGGTATAATCTTACTCATGTTAATGCTCTAACTCAGACAACATTGAATCATAAGCATAATTGTTGCATAAGTGATAGTCTGAAACTCGGGAGTCGGGTTACTACACTACCCCCGATTTTCAGGGTGTTACAAAGGCCCTGGGGCATCCATCACAAAGTAGAAGATCTCCAAAATCTGCACATATTTGTAAAAGTGACAATGGAAGCAGAGAACATTCGTCAATTGACACACACCCTTCTTAGTTAGAGATATCATACATGCATAAATTGGATGAAATGCTCTATTGAATTCAGTTATGGGTGTCCATGTGCAAGCATCTGGATTTTGAAGCTTGTGTTTTTGGGCAAGAAAAATGTTTCATGCACTGGAAACTCTTGGTTGTTATTAATGTGTTTATGAGATGTTTTTGGAATTAGTTCAAATATATAAGAACTCCTTTGTAATGAGAATGAATTCTATTATTTAATTTATAAAAAATATATTATAACTTAACAAATTTCTGTTAGAAGGGGGAGTTGTGTGGTTGTGAGTGAGTTCAACCTATACTGGTCGAATGATTCCAGATTCATTAGCAACTGTGATAGCAAAAAATCAGTTCTCTAGGTTAGTTGCTTGCAATGTTTTTGGCATTTTCTAAATTTTTTTTTTAAAGGGAAGGTGGAATCATTCCACTTGCACTTTATTAATGTGAAACTGGAATGTACAACCATTCAGACCGTTTAAATGAGTGACAGACAGGCTGCTGCTGCCTCCTAAAACATCACTAGCAAAGAGCAGGGCTGAAAACAAAGCTGTTATATTAAATGGGTTTTCAGACTGTTTAACTACAAAGTTAATGTGACTAGAGTCTAGACAAACAATCAGCTTAAAAAATATACTGATATATGAACAAAAGATCTAATTAAAAAAGGAAAGCAACAGTGCTTGGAAAGCCACACAACAAAAGATCATGGCTTCATCAAGTGAAAAGGCAAAATAGGGAATGGTGAAAAAAAAAAAAAAAAGACTCGAGGCTGTCTTAGAGAAAAAACTGAGTAAATGGAAAATGGTGTTGTTGATTTAAAATAAATAAATAAACAAAGATTTTCAAGGTAAGTGATGAATGAAGAAAAAGAAAATCATATTGTAAATAGAAGCTGCCTAAGTTCTCTTCACTGCCTCTTATTTAAAAGTATCCCATTACTTATCACCAAATAATAATATTAATAATAATAATAGTAATGCCTTGGAAAAATCCGTACTGAGACTCGAGTACCAACTCGACCCGAAATCACGTAGGATTAATTCCTTTAGAAATTAAGCATTAGTTAGCTAGCGCTATGCTAGAGTAGTTGTGAAATAGTCCCTGAACACTTTAAATATATTCTACAAGACCCAAAACTTGTAGAATTAATGGTGCTATAATACCCTGAAACCTAGGATCAAACTCTAAACCGGTTTGCTCTCAGGAACACTTTGAAACTTTGTATCGAATTTAGACCGCGCGTCGAAAGTCCGATACCTACAATCTTAGACCGTTATGACCGCTTAGCTGGACTTGACAATCATTTCGAAAATTAAGCCCAACCGATGTTCAGAGGCTATTTCATTGAGCCTGGAGTGAAGAGAGTGAGAAATGGGCTAGATTTGAAAATTTTAATCCAAATCTGGCACGTGACTTGGCGCGTTATTATTAAGCGTTCTGACCGTCAGAATTCAGCCAAATTTCACCCTCAGATCAGGAAAAATTTCTCTTTCATATCATGAGACTTGTAGACCTGATTTAGGTACGATGACCGCTGAACTAAAACTGGACCGCCACGTGCGATCTACGAACTCTACAGGACTGAAAACTGGGTGTGAGCAACATCCAGTGACCATGAGCTTAAGTCCGACCGCGTTCGACCAGGGGACCTCCCGAAATGCTCTTTTGGATCGGAACAGCCCCGATTTGGTTATACCTCAAGTGAACTTTGTTCCCAAGCCTAATTTGGGAAGGTTTTAGCCTATATAAGGGCTTTAAACCCTCACTTATCTCACCCATCCAAATTTGCTAGAAACCCTAGCTAGAGAGAGAAAAAGTGAGAGATTGTGAGAGAGTGTGGGAGAGATCTTCCTGCCACTTGCTGCTGCTGCTACACGTGCTAAAGCAATGCATCCCAATCACTTTGTTGGTGATTTCGACGCATTTCTAGGTAAAGAAAACCCTAACTACTTGATGATTTAGCATTCCGTCAATTCAAAAAGCAAAGTAGATAATACATCTTGTGCATTAGGTCGCCGTTACGCCGTTGACGAAGCGTATCTATTCTAATTGAAACGATACACGTTTAGGGCAAAAGGTGTGAATTTTAGACGCTTTGATTGAATGATTTCAAAGCTTTCAATGTTGTTTAATAGTAGATTATCGACGGCATCACCGTTTGACATGTATAACATGTTGTCCGTTTCCCGTTTCGTAAGCGTATGGAAAATATGAGATTTAGGGCATTTTAGTCATTTGTAGGAAATGCAGTTTACATCCATATTTTTCTAAAATGTTTGCCATGGCTTCTTGATGTGTTAGGATATTAGGAATGCGTGCATGATCGGTTTGGCGAAGAGATTCACCCAAATGCGCACTTTGAGTCGACATACGCTATGTAGACTAAAGTGTGTAGCCTAAGTGTTTGTATAACTGTTTGTACTCGTATGTATTGAGTAAATGGAGTTGTGAATGAGTTTTGAGATTGAATTCTCACGTTTTATGCTGATGTATATGATTTTCACCATGTTGGCTATATGTATAGATTTCACTATATGTATGAAATGCATGTGTTGGATAAATTGCTTAAGTGGTATGTTATAACATGTGATAACATGCTTGTGTTGTGTATTTCATTTCCATTACTCACATATAATTACTACAGCGAATTTACAAATGTTTGGGACTATGCTTAGTCTAGGCAGTCGGTAACAGAGTAAATTCGTGGTTGGCTTATATTTACCACGAAGGACGCGTCGATGAACGCGAATTGTGTTTTGAGTTAGCGGCAGTGGTTAGGCCACGCGAAGTGTTTCACGCACTTCATGTCGTTTGACTTGTGATGTGCTCGTACTAGTCGAGCCCGTCTAGTAACCCGATTAGCCGTTGATTGTTTACCTTGTATGAGTCATAACTGCTTGAACCTAGGGTACTGAACTTACCATTGGAAATCCTGTTAACCATGGTACCTTGATCCATAAAGACTCATGAGCCGGGCATGGTGGTATGGGACACCGTGGTTGAGCTGTCGACCTACGCTGGGGCCACAAACCTCCCCGTAGTGACCAGTGAGCACATTTGACTCGTGAGCAGATTATGGTGGTATGGGACACTATATTCTTGTTGTCGGCTACACTGATCAGGTGACAAGCCCTTTGTAGTGACCGCGAGCGTATTCTAAGTCTACGGGAGGCGACGACCCTTCCGTAGCAACGAGAGTACATTAGGCCTGTATTGATAAGGTGATGGGGGAGCGATGCAACGAGTGTGAGCAACAGTCCTGGCAGCCCTTGCAGCGACCTACAAATATAACATCGTATGTGATTTCTAGGAGTGACGACCCTAGACAGGATCTGTGTTGGGAATGATATAAGCAAAGTACCTTAGTTTCCCAATACTGGTGTATGAATGGACTAATAATAACTTGGTAATCATATCCACATCACATTGCATGTGCTTGGAAGATGTGGAGCACTGTGGGAAGAAAGCATGCCATGGGCGTAAGATGGTACCGTATGAGGGAGTATGTCGGTGAGGGCATCCATCATGTCATCTCATATTGCATTAACAACAGTATCTAGGAATGTTTTGATTTATTGCTTTACTATTATTGCATGATTGATTTGAGAACATGCTAATCTTTGCTCTATTATTCCACTGAGTTGATCACTCACTCCCACGTTACGGGATGGTGTTTGCAATACCCACCAGACCCTATTTTAGATGCAGGTGATGCAGCGATTCAGTAGGCAGAACCAGATTACGATGAGGACCAGGACGAGTTCTCATATATGCAGTTTCACGACGGCTTTGCGTAGGTGACATGGATCGGCGGGACTTCATAGTTGAACCTTATGACATTTTGATTTTTATTTATTTACATGTATATGAGACTCAGAGATGTATTCATACTTTGGATACAGTTGAGATTTATTTTGTTTTCCATACAGTGATATATATATTCTTCAGTCTTTCGCTTGCATTTTATCACTGGATCTGGAGTATGAATTGCAGTTTTGGTATAATCTTGTTCATGTGAATGCACTAACTCATCCAACATTAAATTATAATCATATTGGTTGCATAAGTGATGGTCTGGAACTCGGGAGTCGGGTTTATAGACGACCCTCGATTTTTAGGGTATTACAAGTTGGTATCAGAGCATGAATTGAATTATACCGGGCCTGGGTTATGGTCACACGACGTACGCTATCGCTCCTTTGACTTAGGTGGGTGCGAGAAGGATCTAGAAACACACATAGGACTTCAGTTTCGCCAATAGGCGAAGTCTACTCAACTCGTTCATTTCGATCGAGTCCATAATGCATCTCTGGTCGTGTGAGGTGACCTAAGTAGCCAGTAGGTTGTTAGTAGGTGGGTTTGAGATGATCCTAGGAGAATTCTAAACCCTAAAATAAAAATCCTTAGGTTTTGGGGCAACCACAACCCTTACACTCGATCTCAGGGCTTAAAAACCCCGTTTCACCCAATTCCTTCAAAATCCTTCCTCTCACCACCCCATTCTTCAAATTTTTCTCAATATTTTCACATTAGGCATAAATCATAATGTGTAAATGACATAAAATCATACTTATACAAAATTTTATAATAAATAGTAAAAATACGTAAGAACCGAACTTTTGGTCATTCCAATTATGGAATTTCTTTAAGAAAATGGGTTAATTGGATGGATTAGCTTCTCCTACACCAAAATCATACGCTACATGATGCATAAGTTCATTCTAGTTCACAGACTGGCCCCAGAATGCCCCAAACAGAGTTTTAGGCCTATGTAGGCCAAAATACAATGATCTGGGGTGGGACCCATGTTTATTTGGGACGTCCAGGGCAGGGGGAACCCAACCCATATGGCCTGACCGGCTGGATTGGGAGATGGTCGGCGATGGCATCGCCGACCGGTGGGCCCCATTTGGTCTGAAACTGACGCCTATCCACCCCTTCATTGCTGTTAGCAACCCTCTCCCTCTCCAATCTCGTCGTTTGAAGCTCCCACAATCTCCATTCATGGCTAAAATCGTGTGGAGCTCCATTCCCCTTTATAGTTCTTTTTTCTCTTTGAAAATTCAGCCCTTGGGAGCTTGATTCATCCCTCTACAACACCTAGATTTAGTTCAATCAGTTTGGGCAGCCATTTCTCCTTATTTCCCTCATTTTTCATGGCTTTTATTGAAGCTATTTTGGCCTTTTTCTCTTTCTCCACCATCCTTTCTTTGATGGGATAGAGGAAGACCGCAGCGGATGAGGCTGGGCCTAGTCGCCCTGCACGATCAAGAAAGCCGAGGGGTGGCGCCGCTAGCTCAAGCACCGACGCAGGTCCAAGTACAGCTCATGAGTTCACATAAAGCGGGATTTGGATCCCCATGCTCACGTAGGGCGGGTACTGTTGGCAGAGTTGTCCTATGGCACTTATACAGATCGCAAGGTCTTGTTTGAAGTGCATGTGGAGGGGCAGCTCTTTGGTGAATATCTGTTGTTTGAGCTCATTGAGGCTGCACACTGGGGTCCGCTCTTTGAAGCACAGTCTCGAGCGAACGTGAGCACCGTTCGTGCCTTCTATGCTCGTATCCGGGATCCTACGTTGGAGCCATTACAGTTTAGGATTCCCTTTGATAGAGACCGGATGGCTACGATCGATGTTCGGCTGATAGCTCGCATTCTGAAGGTACCTCTTGGTGAAGTTCATCCCAGTGCTAAGAATCTGAAAAGTGCTCGTGAGTGAGATCGCCGTACCAGGTTCTTATGTGGTGGTTTGGTTCCGTGGTAGCCTAACAGGAGCCTCTTAGCGTCTCATATGTCGGATGATTTTTGCCTACTGCATCACATTTGCACTTTCAATGTGTATCCTAGGTCAACCAACCGTTGTGAATGTACACGTCTCATGGTCGATTTCTTATATCAGGTGGGCCAGGGTGAAAATGTGTGCATGGCCACGTTTATATTGTGACAGATGGTCCTCATAGAACATTCGAGAAGAACGTCAGAGTCTCTTCCTTTTGGTCAGCTCATATGCAGGATTGCACTTGAGTTTGCCTATAGACTTGGGCCAGAGATGCCTGTACCGATCCACTTCATCGACGAGACTACCATGAATAGGATGAAGATCGGGCCTCGACAACGAGAGGCTCAGCTTGATGCTGACAGCGAGGGTGATTATGATAGCAAAAAGGATGCAAGTGAAGAAGAGGCTGGGGAAGAAATAGAGGAAGAAGTCCAGGGAGACGAAGATGAGGAGGCTCAGGATACTGATGAGAGCCCTCCTCCAGCGACTCAGGCTACTAGAGATGCTCACATTGCCCGACTCGAGGAGAGTCAGGTTGCCTTACGATGGGAAGTCCAGGAACTTCGGGCCGAAGTTGAGGATACTAAGGCCGTCATGAAGAGAAAATTTGGCAAGGTGACTCGCACCTTGAACTCGATCCTGTGTTGCTTACAGGATAAGGGTGCTCCTCCTCTATCCCCAGACTCGGACTAGTGATCTTGATCCAGATGTTGCTGATTGTAGTTAGTTATTTCCTGCTTTCTGTGTGTAAGCCTGATAAGGCTAGTAGTTTGTTTATGTTGCTGTAGTAGCTTACTGGCTTAGTTCCCATGTGTTTCTGGTCATGATGCATGTAAGGATATATCTCTTGTATTGTAACAATTTTGATTAAATGAAATGCATGGAATGTTTTTGACTTATTATGCGAATGACTGGTGGTGGTGTGTTTGTGCTATTGCTGTGACTAACAAGGTTGTGCCCTATTTTGAATATAGGGAATGCCGCCTAAGGCTACGCGGAGCACATCACGACTTACATTGGGAGAGCATATGGATCGGGTTCCTCTCCAGACTGATGTTCCTACGGACCCTGCTGTGGGCTCGATTCCTGAGACTGCGCGTGAGTCTCAGCCTTCCACAGGTCCTGCAGCTGGACCACTGCTTTTCACACCACCTGTCAGAGAGCAGTACCGTGCGTCTTCCTCGACGCAGTATGTGCCACAGCCTGCTCCCCCTCTAGATAGATTTGAGCAGTTGATGGCCATGATGCATCAGCAGCACCAGCAACTCTTGACTACGATAGCAGGGGCTCTAGCCCAGGGTGGGAGTGCGACTCCACCTGCACCCCCTGTGCATCCAGCTGAGGATGCCGGTACTTCTACTCAGGATGAGGGCATGGCCCATCCTGCACCGCCTGCTTACCCTACGGGGAATGCCGCTGATACACGGGGCCTACTCGAGCGATTCCAACGCTTACGGCCTCCCACTTTTACTGGTTCTCACAAACCCGAGGAGGCTGAGTATTGGCTCGACCGTGTGTCGAAGATACTACGGATGTTGCATTGCTCAGAGTCTGGGCAGGTAGAGTTGGCTACGTTCATGTTTGAGTGGGAGGCCAGTCTGTGGTGGGATAGCATTTTGCGGACTGTTGCTGTCGGCAGCCTTCGAGTTCTGTATCCATGAGAAATACTATCCCCAGACTTACAGGCATGAGCGGGAGAATGAGTTTCTACGCCTCAGGCAGGGAGGCATGACAGTCACAGAGTATGAGCATCGACTCACTGAGTTGGGCAGATATATCCCGACTATACTTGCTGATGAGCAGATGCGCATATGGCACTTTTCTGAGGGTTTGCGACTGGACATTCGGTCGAAGATGTGTTGCGTTAGTATTCCCTCCTATGCAGAGCTGATTCACATGTACATGCGGGCAGAGCAGGATGTGGATCGACTTACGCGATCTCGTGGGACTATGGTTGTTAGGCCGAGACCAGATTTGCAAGACAGGCCCTTTGCGGGTAAGAGGCCTCTCATCCACCCTCCTCCTAGGGCTACAATGCCAGTACCTCCGATGCGGCGCCCTGATATATCATGTACTTACTGTGAGAGATCGGGTCACATAGTACAGAGTTATTTTGCTAGGAGGCGGGATAGTGGGTTTTCGCCGCAGCAGAAGATCGACCGTCCAAGCCCACAGGCTTTATCAGCACCGCCTCTACGGTCGGCTCCTATGCATCCATCCTTCAGACCTCCCGTACCTCCGTTCCGGCCGCATCAATGGCCTATGATACCGCGGCCGAATCGGCCACAGCAGGCTCGAGTACACGCCTTGACAGCAGAGGCAGCCGAGACAGAGACTGCTCAGCACTCGGCTTTTGAGGTCACCGCCCATATTGGAGGTATTCATATACTAGTGATGGTGAACACAGGAACCATGATTTCATTGATATCGCATGCCATAGTCAGGCGCCTTGGGCTACCGACTATTAGGATGGATGGGGTGCGAGTTTATACAGCTCATGGGTCTTTTACAGATGCCGTCCTGATGTGTGAGGGCTGTTTGGTGGATCTGGGGGGCAGGACAATGGCTATTGATCTTGTTGTTGACCCCTCTCTCTATTTTCTCGACATCGTTCTTGACATGGATTGGCTGACTGCAGCGAGGGCCGAGATTGACTGCGAGACTCGTTTAGTGACTGTCTACGAGCCAAAGGGCGCGTCCTTTACATTCCCAGTGTAGGTAAATCTCCCATACCGCATACTTAGCTACGCTTCTTTACTACGGGACACTGATGCCCTGACACTAGAGCATACACCAGTCGTCTGTGATTTTAGGGATCTGTTCAGGAAGATCCCTGGTTTGCCATCTCAGCGTGAGATTGATTTTACTATCGATCTGGTGCCTGATTCCACGCCTGTCTCACTGCCGACGTATCGCATGACACCGTGTGAGATGGAGGAGTTGAGGACGCAGATTGATGATCTGTTGGAGCTTGGCTTTATTCGACCCAGTGTGTCTCCTTGGGGAGCACCAGTTCTATTTGTGAGGAAGAAAGATGGTTCGATGCGATTGTGTATTGATTATCGCAGGATGAACCAGATCACGGTGAAGAACAAGTACCATTTACCTAGGATCGATGACTTATTTGATCAGTTGAGAGGGGCGCGGTACTTCTCGAAGATTGATCTTTAGTCATGATATCATCAGTTGCGTGTCAGAGATGAGGACGTGCAGAAGACCGCATTCAGGACCAGCTTTAGCCACTACGAGTTCCTTGTGATGTCGTTCGGTCTCACGAACACACCAGCCGTGTTCATGGATCTGATGAACCGGGTATTTCGGCCTTTCCTCTATCGATTCATCATTGTGTTCATTAACGACATTTTGGTATACTCCAGGAGTCGAGAGGAGCATGAGGAGCACTTGCGATTGGTCCTGGATACACTTAGACAACATCAGTTGTTGGCACAGTACAAGAAGTGTGACTTCTGGAAGCAGGAAGTGAAGTTCCTGGGAAACGTGGTGTCCAAGGATGGGATGGCAGTTGACCTATCTAAGGTAGCTGCAGTTCAGGACTGGGAGTAGCCTGGTTCTGTCACTGAGGTGAGGAGTTTCTTGGGTCTTGCTGGCTACTATCGATGCTTCATTCAGGATTTCTCGAAGATCGCTAGACCTCTATCTCAGTTGACATGGAAGGACGTGAAGTTCTCCTGGAATTGTAAGGTGGAGTTAGCCTTTCAGGAGCTGAAGGACAGACTTATGTCCGCCCCTGTGCTAGTATTGTCAGAGCAAGGGGTTAGATATAGATATACACTGACACGTCTAGCGTTGGTTTGCGTTATATCCTTATGCAGAAGAACATGATAATTTCGTATGCCTCGAGACAATTAAGGAAGCACGAGGAGAATTACCCTACACACGACCTTGAGTTGGCAGCCGTCATATTCATATTGAACCTCTGGAGACATTACCTCTATGGAGAGGAGTTCGAGCTCTTTTACGACCACAAGAGCCTCAAGCACATATTCACGCAGAGGGACTTGAATATGAGGCAGCGGCGATGGATGGAGACTTTGAAAGACTTCAACTTCAAAGTTTCCTACCATCCTGGGAAGGCGAACCTTGTGGCTAACGCGTTGAGCCGTAAGAAGGCGATAGAGTTTGCGGCTCCGCTGATGGTTGCTGAGTGGGACATGGTTGAGTTTTTGGGAGACTTTGAGTAGAAACTCACTGTGGAGGAGCCCTATGAGTTTATCGCACATGTGCAGGTGTGATCTCAGACCGGTGACAGAGTCATTGAGGCGCAGTGGGATGATGCGCATCTTACTGAGCTTCGAGAGCAGGCCAGTGATGATGCAGACGCTGGGTGGAGAGTTGGCACGGATGGAGGCTTACGTTATCGTGGCCACCTACGCGTCCCAAACATTGTCGACTTGAGACGAGAGATTCTCGAGGCTGCGCACTATACCAGACTTGCGATGCATCCGGACAGTACGAAGATGTATCGCGACGTGAGGAGGACTTATTAGTGGGAAGGTATGAAGACCCACATCGCAGAGTTCGTGTCCCATTGTCTCACTTGCCAGCAGGTGAAGGCAGAGCATCGCCGACCTCCTGGTCTCCTTCAGCCTATGCCGATCACTGAGTGGAAGTGGGACTTCATTTCCATGAATTTTATCTCAGGGCTACCAAAGATGAGGAAGGGACATGATTCTATTTGGGTGATCGTCAACCGTTTGACGAAATCGGCGCACTTCCTACCAATCAGAGTTACGAACTCTGCAGACGAGCTGGCTAGGTTATATATCAGAGAGATCGTGCGTCTGCATGGAGTTCCGTTGGAGATCGTGTCAGACAGAGACACGCGTTTCACTTCTATTTTCTGGATTCGCATTCAGGAGGCTATGGGTGTGAAGTTGAAGTTCAGTACTGCCTTCCACCCACAGACAGAGCGGGTGAACCAGATTCTAGAGGACATGTTGCGGGCTTGCGCATTGGACTTCAAGGACAGTTGGGATGATTGTCTTGCATATGCGGAGTTCGCGTACAACAACAATTTCCAGGCGAGTATCGGTATGGTACCTTATGAGGCGTTGTATGGGCGACCTTGTCAAGCACCGCATTGCTGGGCAGAGGTTGGTGAGCGTAGATTTCTTAGCCCAGAGTTAGTGTAGGCAACGACAAAGAAGATTGATATTATTAGACGTCGGCTTCTCACAGCGAAGAGTAGACAGAACAGTTATGCCAATACGAGATGGCGCCCGCCAGAGTTCACGGTTGGGGATCATGTATTTTTACGAGTTTTCCCTATGAAGGGAGTCCTTCGGTTCGGGAAGAAGGGGAAGCTGGCACCGCGATTCATTGGACCATTTCAGATTCTCGATCGTGTGGGTGTAGTGGCTTATCGTCTGGCTTTACCTACACCTCTCGCGAGCGTTCACAACGTATTTCATGTTTCTATGCTGAAGAAATACGTTTCTGATCCTTCCCATATCATCAGATGGGAGCAGGTGCAGTTAGGAGAGGATGTTACATATATACTGCGACTGACGCGTATACTAGACAGGAAGGAGCAGGTACTGCGTAGCAAGGTGATCCCCCTTGTGAAGGTGTTGTGGACACATCACTCTGAGGAAGAGGCTACTTGGGAGACAGAAGCAGAGATCAGAAAGAATTACTCACAGCTTCTCGAGGAGTACGAAAAGGTATAAATTTCGAGGATGAAATTTTTTGTAAAGGGGGGTAGATTGTAACGCCTTAGAAAAATCCGTACTGAGACTCGAGTACTAACTCGACCCGAAATCACGTAGGATTAATTCCTTTAGAAATTAAGCATTAGTTAGCTAGCGCTACGCTAGAGTAGCTGTGAAATAGTCCCTGAACACTTTAAATATGTTCTACAAGACCCAAAACTTGTAGAATCAATCGTGCTATAATACCCTGAAACCTAGGATCAAATTCTAAACCGGTTTGCTCTCATGAACCCTTTGAAACTTTGTATCAGATTTAGACCGCGCGTCGAAAGTCCGATACCTACAATCTTAGACCGTTATGACCACTTAGCTGGACTTGACATTCATTTCGAAAATTAAGCCCAACCGATGTTCAGAGGTTATTTCATTGAGCCTGGAGTGAAGAGAGTGAGAAATGGGTTAGATTTGGAAAATTTAATGCAAATCTGGCATGTGACTTGGCGCATTATTATTAAGCGTTCTGAGCGTCAAAATTCATCCAAATTACACCCTCGGATCAGGAAAAATTTCTCTTTCATATCATGAGACTTGTAGACCTGATTTAGGTACGATGACCGCTGAACTGAAACTGGACCGCCACGTGTGATCTACGAACTCTACCGGACTGAAAACTGGGTGTGAGCAACATCCAGTGACCATGAGCTTAAGTTCGACCGCGTTGGACCAGGGGACCTCCCGAAATGCTCTTTTGGATCGGAACAGCTCCGATTTGGTTATACCTCATGTGAACTTTTTTTCCAAGCCTAATTTGGGAAAGTTTTAGCCTATATAAGGGCTTTAAACCCTCACTTATCTCATCCATCCGAATTTGCTAGAAACCCTAGCTAGAGAGAGAGAAAAAGTGAGAGATTGTGAGAGAGTGTGGGAGAGATCTTCCCGCCACTTGCTGCTGCTGCTACACGTGCTAAAGCAACGCATCCCAATCACTTTGTTGGTGATTCCGATGCATTTCTAGGTAAAGAAAACCCTAACTATTTGCTGATTTAGCATTCCGTCGATTCAAATAGCAAAGTAGCTAATACATCTTGTGCATTAGGTCACCGTTACGCCGTTGACGAAGCATATCTATTCTAATTGAAACGATACACATTTAGGGCAAAGGTGCAGATTTTAGATGCTTTGATTGACTGATTTCAAAGCTTTCAATGTCGTTTAATAGTAGATTATCGACGGCATCGCCGTTTGACATGTACAACATGTTGTCCGTTTCCCGTTTCGTAAGCGTTTGGAAAATATGAGATTTAGGGCATTTTAGTCATTTGTAGGAAATGCAGTTTACATTTATATTTTGCTGAAATGTTTGCCATGGCTTCTTGACGTGTTAGTATATTAGGAATGCGTGCATGATCGGTTTGGCGAAGAGATTCACCCAAATGCGCACTTTGAGTCGACATACCCTATGTAGACTAAAGTGTATAGACTAAGTGTTTGTATAACTGTTTATACTAGTATGTATTGAGTAAATGGAGTTGTGAATGAGTTTTGAGATTCAATTCTCACGTATTATGCTGATGTATATGATTTTCACCATGTTGGCTATATGTATAGATTTCACTATATGTATGAAATGCATGTGTTGGTAAATTGCTTAAGTGGTATGTTATAACATGTTTCAACATGCTTATGTTGTGTATTTCATTTCCATTACTCACATATAATTACTGAAGCTGATTTACAAATGTTTGGGACTATGCTTAGTCTAGGCAGTCGGTAACAGAGTAAATTCATGGTTGACCTATATTAGCCACGAAGGACGCGTCGATGAACGCTAGTCGTGTTTTGAGTTGGCGGCAGTGGTTAGGCCACGCGAAGTGTTTCACTCACTTCATGTCGTTTGACTTGCGATGCGCTCGTACTAGTAGAGCTCATCAAGTAACCCGACTGGCCGTTGATTGTTCACCTTGTATGAGTCATAACTGCTTGAACCTAGGGTACTAAACTTACCATTGGAAACCCTGTTAACCATGGTACCTTGATCCATAAAGACTCATGAGTCGGGCATGGTGGTATAGGACACCGTGGTCGAGCTGTCGGCCTACGCTAAGGCCACAAACCTCCCCGTAGTGACCAGTGAGCACATTTGACTCGTGATCAGATTATGGTGGTATGAGACTCTATATTCTTGCTGTCGGCCTACACTGATCACGTGACGAGCCCTTTGTAGTGACCGCGAGCGTATTTTGAGTCTACGGGAGGCGAAGACCCTTCCGTAGCAACGAGAGTATATTAGGCCTGTATTGATAAGGTGATGGGGGAGCGATGTAACGAGTGCGAGCAACAGCCCTGGCAGCCCTTGCAGCGACCTACAAATATAACATCGTATGTGATTTCAAGGAGTGACGACCCTAGACAGGATCTGTGTTGGGAATGATATAAGCAAAGTACCTTAGTTTCCCAATACTGGTGTATGAATGGACTAATAATAACTTGGTAATCATATCCACATCACATTGCATGTGCCTAGAAGATGTGGAGCACTGTGGGAAGAAAGCATGCCGTGGGCATAAGATGGTGCCGTATGAGGGAGTATGTCGGTGAGGGCATCCATCATGTCATCTCATATTGTATTAACAATAGTATCTAGGAACGTTTTGATTTATTGCTTTACTATTATCACATGATTGATTTGAGAATATGCTAATCTTTGCTCTATTATTCCACTGAGTTGATCACTCACTCCCATGTTATGGGATGGTGTTTGCAACACCCACCAGACCCTGTCTAAGATGCAGGTGATGCGGCGATTCAGGAGGCAGAGCCAGATTATGATGAGGACCAGGACGAGTTCTCATGTATGCAGTTTCACGACGGCTTTGCATAGGTGACCTGGATCGGCGGGACTTCATAGTTGGACCTTATGACATTTTGATTTTTATTTATTTACATGTATATGAGACTCAGAGATGTATTCATACTTTGGAGACAGTTGAGATTTATTTTTTTTCCATACAGTGATATATATATTCAGTCTTCCACTTGTGTTTTATCACTGGATCTGGAGTATGAATTGCAGTTTTGGTATAATCTTGCTCATGTGAATGCACGAACTCATCCAACATTAAATTATAATCATATTGGTTGCATAAGTGATGGTCTGGAACTCGGGAGTCGAGTTTATAGACGACCCCCGATTTTCAGGGTGTTATAATAATAATAAAAGTTTCCTCTCCTAGAATAATTGTGAAAACAAGAAACGAGTAGAAATACCATACACCGTTGTTTATCTGTGTTGCCATTAATGGTGAGGTTCAGTCTATTTTCATCTTCCTTTTGTTGTATGCCAACAAAACAGGCCACAATCCACCAAATCATGCGTGATTTGTGTTCAATTAGGGCCTGCTTAGTTGAGTTTTCAACAAGTCAGGCAGGTAGACAACATTTCTTGTTAAGAAAATGGTCTGATATTCTATTAAATACATGTCAAAATCATTCAAGCCAACACTATATCCTTCTAAAAAGAGAATCTCCATCAGTAATGGCTGCAACATATTAAAGAACTTAACAGCCTCTTCTGTTCCCTTCTTGTCAAGAACAGAAGTAACAATCTTTGTGAATGATGATTGCAGTAAATCTCTATTGAAATTAATCCTCACCGTTTCACTTTTACTGATCAAATGCCTCTCCCCAAAGCCGTCAAAAAACGCAGCGATATCACTAAATGTCATGATCAATCCAGCATCTAATAAATAACAGCTTCACAATTGAGAACTCTGTCCAGTAGCAATTGCATCAACAGGTCGCCAGCACTCATAACATGAGCGCTGATGTTAGGTGGGCAGCCACTCATTAAACTATTGCCAATCTACATGAGATTTTCTGTACCAGCCATCAATAGTTGGGACAAGCCTGTGATGGAGGATGGAGGATGGAGATGGTTGTGTTCAGCTTCATAGTCAGAATATATGTAATATTCAAGACTATTGTAGAGCTAAAATTAGTTAAAGAGGCCAGCCCTAGAATAGTTAACCTTTCTACTTATATTATCATTTAAATGAACAATATATTCAGTTTTAAAAAAGAAAAAGAAACAGAAAGTATAACCTCCAAAGACTTATTACCCCTTCTTGTATGAGGCATTATAAGATGCTTGGCCTGTGTGTTTTTATTTTTTAGTCTCCTCAGGCTCTCAACTTGCAAAAGCAAGGCCCAGGTTTAGTCATCTAAATCCCTGAAAGGTTCAACCTTGGTCTTCCCATGCAACCAAAGATTCTCTAGAATGGAAGATGTGAGCCACCCAAACTCCAGCCTTTTCTTGGCTAAATGCAGGCCCCTTTTTTTTTTTTTTTTTTTACTTAACTCTCTATTCCCTACCCACAAATTTAGTGGTTAGGATTTTCATGCTTGGAAAACTTTGGTTCATCAACCAGCAGAATGGGACCAATCAGCTTGGATCACTGAACCATGAATGCCACTATAAACTGAAAATCCAAGCATATAACAGAAACTCTTGAGCATACCTCTTTATATATTATGGCTCCTGGGTCCAATTGTGATTCAAATGAGGATGGTGTCATAATGGCATCATCAACTTGACTGACTCTACAAATCCCATCATAACCATAAACCTATTGGTAATGCATCATAATTAACGTGCTTAATTCTTCTTTGAACTGCAAGATCTTGGGGATTTTGGAATAACTTGATACTAGACCTTCAAACAGAACTAATTTCACATCCTTCAGTACATTAGCTAGTACCAGAAAATGTACCAAAGACATCAGTGACAAAAACCAGTTCAATCCCATCCCCTCTTACACATATGGTGCTGGTGGGCCCATTTATGGCCCTCACATAGACCGCAATTAGCCTTTGGGCTACATCATGTTGCACTATTCAACATATATGTCAATCAAGGTGATTGCCAATGTTACTCAAGTGCAACATTTACATTTAAAATCAAAAGGTAGACATTAACACAACATATTTCAGTGTCCACGTAACATTAATTTGATAGGATATTCGTGATAAAACCTATCCTTACTAAAATGATTTTCTTGGAAAGGTTTAATGGAGCTGAGCAATTCAGACAATAATAGCATACATCTTTCTTTTGTTTGCCCCAAATTTGAATAAATAGGTAAACATATGGGTGTTCAAGAGCATTACTTTCTTGCATAAGGAAAATGTCACATACAGATTTTCCTAGTTAATCTCTGCAAAAAATTTCATCTAAAAAATGTGTTTATTTGAACCAAAAAGAACATATATAATGTGCAAAATGGTTTACAAATGCACTATCATTCATCCCTTGATTGAGGGGAGGTATTCCATAAAAGACTAGGCAACTGAAGCGATATTCTAGTTGGATAAGATAAGCACTCTAGAGTTTACATCCATGATCCATGTAAGAAGGACAATCCTTTTTTCTCATTTTGAAAATTCCCCATGTCAGTACCTGTCCAAGTTTGCAAACCTGACACTTCTAGACACAAATCACACACACACACACACACACACACACACACACACACACACACACACACACACACACACACACACAAACTAATTTTTTATGTTTAATCTATTCACTTTTGTTCGTGGAATACTGTCTAGTATTGATGTAATTTGTTTGGAAATTTTATGTATAAATAATTGCAAGATACTACTAAACTATAACTTTTATTATGTAAAATAATGCAAAACAACTGCAAGGATGCATAGCTGAATCTGACTTTCAAGACTCCATGTTTGATGCTTCATATCTATGTCTGATGCCAACACATCCATGTCCAAGTTCCACAGTCTAATGCAAATTATGCCCCTAAAGGATGAGCACAACCTCATCATCAAAACAGAGAACTGCCAATCACAGTCAACCTAGTTGTGCCCTCCAGGAAAGCCACAGTAAGTAAAATTTTTGTTGACACTGGAAAGGGATGCTCTATAAATTCAAAGGACAACTAGAGGGGTAAGTCTAGACAAGAACTATATTGAATCCTCAAATAGCCAAGAGGGTAGAAGCACACTGTTGAAAAAGCAGGGGAAAAAAAACTGCAATGAGACACCTTATATGATTGATGGCACCTTAAAAGCAGGAACCTCATATTGTCTGCCTCCTATGGTAGAAAGGGTCCTAGACAAGGAAAGTCGCATGTATATGGGAAAAAGGATACAACTAACCAATTCTAAAAAATCTAGGATATGGATAAGGATACATGTATCCCATCTATAACATGATATTCATAGTTACATTTATGATGAAATGTTTGACATATTCCATTAAATTTTAGTTTTATTTAAAACTTTTATAGTACACAAGTGCATTTATTTTTATTGTACACACATGCAATTATTATGAAAAGAATCTAAGAAAATCTCAAGGATTTCAAAGTTACAAATCTAATACAATAGGATTCAGTTACAGCACTACAAGTATCCTGGACCGCAGAGTACTAGTATTGATATATCATGCGTCTCTAACACAATCGAGCATGGGCATCATAGTCCACCCTTTCTATAACATCCCAACATGCTATATAGACTTAACCCTTTATCATGAACTCAAGATCAAATTACAAAAAGAATTACAAAACAAAAAATCTCCCAAAATACTCTTTCCAAGAAAATCATTTTAGTTGCTGATTCAGGAGTAGAATTTGTTTGTTTCTTGTGAACATATCCACCAACATTCCAAGTGGAATAGAGCATTTGTTTCTTGAGGATCCAAGTCTGGATTTAATTTGGATGAGATGAAATGGTATCTAAAAGTTAGAAACCTCGAAGACAAGAGGCTTTGAATAGCTAATTTAAAGAAGAAAAATGAGGATTCAGTTACCGGATGATATGAGATAATGACGATGTAGGAACATCATACATGCAAGAATCATAAGGAGATCTCTCTTTTTCTCCAACCTCTTGTGCCAAAACATTCACTTGCACTTGCCTTGACAAATTCTGGAAGAAAAATGAGTTTCAATCTTTAAAATAATTGAATCTCGATTCAATAATGAAAGATCATTTAAAGAGAAAGAAGAGTTAAATTGCATTGCAGTGGAAACATGATACACCAGGTAATCATGAACTCACCATGGTTCTAGAATTTCGAGAAATCTTGATTTACTCTCCTTCTTCTCCTTCTTCTTCTTCTTCTCCTCCTTCTTTCGAGTGCTCTCCAAGCTTCTGTCACATTCATTGCCTTGATGGATCTCTCTTAGTTTCAGCTAAGTTTTTAGTTATCCAAGAAAGAAATTGGTTCAATGGATAATAAATAAAATAACCTGCTGCTTAAAGTTCTATGATGGAACCAAAACACTCCCAATGTCACACAATTCAATTCATATGGTAAAGATGCTAATGCTATAGGCTTCTAGGGGTTCCCAAGGTTGAAATTTAATCTTAACATCTTGGAAAGTAAACTCTAAATGCTTAGCATGAGATGCTATGCCTTCTTGACCAAACAACTTCTCCAAAGATGCTTCCTTCTCAAAAATCAAAAGCAGGAGAAGCCAGACCAGTGGTGAGAACTTTCTTTTACAAACATAAGATTTTTGGGCAACAACAATTTACATGATACAAAATTAGAAAACAGTGCATGATAAAATCTCACTAACGTGGGTCTAAAATTGCTCAACAATTTACATAATACAAAAGCAGGAGAAGTCAGGCCAGTAGTGAAAATTTTCTTCTACAAACATAAGATTTTTGGGCAACAACAATTTACATAATACAGAATCAGAAAACAGCACACGATAAAATCTCACAATATGGGACTAGAGATTTGGCTAGCACTCTAGAGTTGTCTTGGTGTAACGCCTTGAAAATTGGGGGTCGTGTAGAAACCCAACTCCCGAGTTCCAGACCATCACTTATGCAACAAATATGCTTATGATTAAATGTTGTCTGAGTTAGTGCATTAACATGAGTGAGATTTTACCAAACTGCAATTCATACTCCAGATCCAGTGATAAAACACATGCGGAAGACTGAAAGACATATATATCACTATATGTAAAAAAAACAATCTCGATCTGTCTCCAAAGTATGAATATAACTCTGAGTCACAAATACATATAACAAACCAAAATCAAAGGTCATATGATAGTCCAACTAGCAAAATCCCGCTGATCCAAGCCACCTATACGAAGCCGTCAGAAAACTGCATGTACGAGAACTCATCCTGGTCCTCATAGTAGTCTGGCTCCATCTCCTGAATTGCCTAGCTATCTGCATCTAAGATAGATTCTGATAGGTGTTGCAAACATCGTCCCGTAACGTGGGAGTGAGTGATCAACTCAGTGGAATCATAGAGCAAAGATTAACATGTTATCAAATCCATCATATGATAATAGTAAAGCAAACAATCAGACATTCTTAGATACTGTTATTAATATAAGTATGTGATGCAGTAATGATGCATGCCCTCACCGACATACTCCCTCATGGGACACCATCTTACATCTGTGGCATGCTTTATTCCCTTAGTGCTCCACATCTTACAAGCACATGCAGTGCGATATAGATATGATTACCAAGTTGTTATTAGTCCTTTCAAACAGCAGGATTGGGAAACTAAGGTACTTCCCTTATATCATTCCCAACACAGATCCTGTTTAGGGTCGTCACTCCTAGTAGTCTCATATGATGATATATTTTTAGGTCGCTGTAAGGGCTGTCAGGGCTGTTGCTCACACTCATTGCACCACTCCCCCATCACCTTATCAACACAAGCCTAGTTGTACTCTTATTACTACGAAAGGTTCGTCGCCTCACGTAGATTTAGAATACGCTCGAGGTCACTACAAAGGGCTCGTCACCAATCAAAGTAGGCCGACAGCTCGAATGTAGTGTCTCATACCACCGCAATCGGTTCATGAGTCTGAGGTGCTCACTGGTCACTACGGGGAGGTTTGTGGCCCCAGCGTAGGCCAATAGCTCGACCACGGTGTCCCATACTACCATGCCCAACTCATGAGTCTTAGTGGATCAAGGTACCATGGTTATCAAGGTTTTCACTGGTAAGTTCAATATCCTAGGTTCAAGTAGTTATGACCAATACAAGGTGAACATACAATGGTCAGTCGGGTTACTTGACGGGTTCGACTAGTAGGAGCGCATGTAACATCCTGAAAATTGGGAGGGTCGAGCAAAAACCCAACTCCCGAGTTTCAAAATGTTATTTATGCAACATAGGTATGTATGTTTGAATGTTGTCTGTGATAATGTATTAAACATGAGTGAGATTAAGCCAGAATAGCATATCATACTCCAGAGACAGTTAAATTTGCAAGCGGAAGACTGTGATAGTATGTATAACGTATATAAACTGTTGTATGTCTCCAGAGTGTGAATATATTACCAAGTTATACACATACATGTATACTTCAAAAGTAAACAAAATGAATATACATGAGTGTTCTAAAAATATAAAATGACAAGTGTCAAGGTATCTAATCAACCTCCCTGTAATCCCGTCAATCAGATCACGCATAAAGGAGGAATCCTCCTCCTCATCATCAAGTCCAGCTCCGCCTCGCAGGCCGCGCCATCATCTGCAATCAGAATAGGGACTGGTGGGTGTCTGGAAACACCATCCCATAACGTGGGAGTGAGTGATCAACTCAGTGGGATAAGAGAGCAAAGATTAGCATGCTATCAAATCAATCATGCGATAATAGTAAAGCAGTAAATCAAACAATCCTAATACTGTTGTTAATGCAATATGACATGACGTGATGTATGCCCTCACCGACGATCTCCCTCATATGGCAACATCTTACGACCGCGGCATGCCACACTCCCTAGAGTGCTCCACATCTTCCAGGCACATGCAATGTTATGGTGATATGATTTTCAAGTTGTTATTAGTCCATTCAAACAGCAGGATTGAGAAACTAAGGTACTTCCCTTTTATCAATCCCAACACAGATCCTGTCTAGGGTCATCACTCCTAGTAATCTCATATGATGTATATTTTGTAGGTCGCTGCAAGGGCTGCCAGGGCTGTTACACGCACTCGTTGCTCCGCTCCCCCATCACCTTATCAATACAGGCCTACTGTACTCTACTGCTACTGAAGGGTCATCGCCTCCCGTAGACTCAGAATACGCTCGCGGTCACTACAAAGGACTCGTCGCCTGATCAGTGTAGGCCGACAGTAAGAATATAGTGTCCCATACCACCATAATCTGCTCACGATACTAGGTGCTCACTGGTCACTACGGGGAGGTTTGTGGCCCCAGCGTAGGCCGACAGCTCGACCACGGTGTCCCATACCACCATGCCCGGCTCATGAGTCTTCGTGGATCAAGGTACCATGGTTAACAGGGTTTACAATGGTAAGTTCAGTACCCTAGGTTCAAGCAGTTATGACTCATGCAGGGTAAACATACAACGGCCAGTCGGGTTACTTGATGGGCTCGACTAGCACGAGCGCATCGCAAGTCGAACAACATGAAGTGCGTAAAACACTTCGTGTGGCCCAACCACTGCCGTCAACTCCAAACACGACTCACATTCATCGACGCGTCATTCGTGGCGAAGATAAGCTAACTACGAATTCGCTCGGTTACCGACTGCCTGGACTAGGCATAGTCCCAAACAATCATAGAATCACATCAGCAGTTGTGTAAGGGTAATGGAAATGAAATAGAACCATGTGAGCATGTTAACACATGTTATTACATACAACTTAAGCAAATCATCTTACACATGTCTTTCACACATATAATGAAATTAAGCATGTCGCCAACATATAGGAAATCCTCTCCATCAACATATTAATTGAGAATTCAATCTCAAAGTAAATCATAAGGAAATCATCAAGCACATATTATAACATACAGCTTAAGCGAATCGTCAAGCACATGCATTTCATTCATATCATGAAATCATGCATATGGCTAACATGTAGGAAACCATTCACACCAGCATATTAATTGAGAAATCAATCTCAAACTAATTCATAACACCATTTAAGTCAATACATACTAATACAAGCATTTATACAAACACTTACACTACACACTTAAGTCTACATATAGTATGTCGACCCGAAGTGCGCATTTAGGCGAATCTCTTTGCCAAACTAATTATGTACGTATTCCTAATATTCTAATACGACACATCAGAAAAATATGAGTAAAAACAGTACTTCCTACAAATGACTAAAATGCCCTAAATCTCATATTCTTCATTGGTTTATGAAACAGGAAACAGACAGCATGTTGTACATGTCAAACGGCGTTGCCGTCAAGAATCTACTATTAAACGACATTGAAAGCTTTGGAAACAGTCAATCAAAGCGTCTAAAATTTACACCTTGTCTCTTATGGATGAGTAAATTCGAACGGAGCGTATACGCTTCGTCTACGGCGATTAGAGAACTTAATACACAAATTCTATTAACTACTTCACTAGGAAACGAAAGGAACCTCAAATCAGCAACTTCTAGGATATTTTCTTACCTGAAAACGTGGAGGAATCATCGGGAAAGTGATCGGAGTGCGTTGCCTAAGCACGTACAGCACGTGGCACAAGCAGCAGGGAATTCTCTCCCACCTTCTCTCACAAACTCTCACCTTTTCTCTCTCCCAATCTAGGGATTTTTGTAAATTCGGATGGGAGAGAGGAATGAGGGTTTCAACCCCTTTTATAAGCCCAAACTTGCCCGAAATAGGCTCCGGTACAAAGTTCACTTAGTGCATATCCAAATCGGGGCTGTTTCAGTCCAAAAGATGCTTTCTGGTGGTCCCCTGACTGAATGCGATCGGACTTAAGCTCATGCGTACCATATCTAGCACGTATTAAGTTTTCAGTCCGGCTGGGTCCGCAGATCGCACGTGGTGGGCCAGTTTCAGTTCAACGGTCACCGCACGTAGATCAGGGCTGCAAGTCTCATGATATAAAATAGAAATTTCTCCTGATCCGAGGGTGTAATCTGGCTGAATTGTGATGGTCAGAACGCTCAATACTGACGCGTCAAGTCGTGTGCTAGATTTGAATTTCAAATTCCAAATCTGTCCCTATTCGCACTCTCTTCAGTCCGGGCTCAATGAAATAGTCTGTGATTATCGGTTTGACTTGATTTTCGAAATGAGTGTTAAGTCCAGCTAGGCGGTTCTAACGGTCTAAGATAGGAGGTATCGGACTTTCGACGCGCGGTCTAGATCCAATACAAAATTTCAAAGTGGTCCAGAGAATAAACCTGCTTAGAGTTTGGTCCGAGGTTATAGAGTATTATAGAGTCGTTGGTTCTACTCAATTTGGGTCTTGTAGAATGTATTTAAAGTGATCAGGGACTATTTCCCAGCTACTCCAGCGTCGCGCTAGCTAACTTACACTTATTTTTCAAAGGAATTAATCCTACGTGATTTCTTTGGCTATGGAATTGGGTTCTGAGCGATTTCTCAGGTGTTTTAGTTAACCCATTGCCTAAGGACGTCTAATCCCAGATTAGCCAAAATCTGAGGTGTTACAGCGCACCTCAAGCTGAACGAAATGAAGTACATAAGAACCTCGTGTGCCCTAACCACTGCCGTCAACCAAAGCACGACTCGGGTTCATCGACGCGTCTTTCGTGGTGAATAGAAGCCAACCATGAATTCAAATCTGTTACCGACTACCTGGACTAGAGTATAACCCCACACACTGGTAATCTGTATCAATGATCATATGAGAGTGACAGAATTGAAGCACAAATAATCCAAGCATGTTAACAACATGTTATAACATACAACATAAGCAAATCAACCAAACACAAGTATTTCATATATATAAGGAAATCAATTTCATATAACAAACATGGAGGAAATCATATACATCATCATATTAATTGAGAATCCAATCTCAAAACTAATCTATAACAACAATTACTCAATACTTACTAATACATTCCGTTATACAAACACTTAGTCTACACACATTTGTCAACATAGCATATGTCGACCAAAAATGTGCATTAGGGCAAATCTCTTCGCCAAACAGATCATACACGCATAACCAGTATAGGAACATGAAAAATACACATGGCAATCATATTAAAAAAATACGTACATATACAGTATTTTCTACAAATACCTAAAATACCCTAAATCTCATATTCTTCGTACGTATTCGAAATGAAAAACAGACGGCATGTTCTACATGTCAAACTGCATCCTCGTCACTAATCTACTATTAAACGGCATTGAAAGCTTTGAAAACAGATAATCTAAGCCTCTAAAATCCTCACCTTACACTGTATACGTGTAACGAATCGAATAGAAACTTTACGCTTCGTCAGCATCAATATGACGACCTATATCACAAGATAAGTCAGCTACTCCGTTACTTGTATTGATAGAATTTCTAAAACAGGTCAAGGTTAGGGTTTCCTTACCTAAAATAAAGTTAGAATCACCGGAGGAGTGATTAGAACATGGTGGTTAAGTACGTGTAGAAGTAGGATCGAATGATAGGAACCTTCCCTCACAACTTCTATACAATCTCTCTCTTTTCTCTCTTCTCTTTTCTAGGATTTCTTGCAAATTCGTATGGGAGGGATGTGAGAGGGTTTAAGGTCCGTAAATAGGTTAGAAACTCACCTATTTAGACTTTAAACCAAGGTATACTTGGGTTATAGCCAAATCGGGTCATTTTCGATCCAAAAGAACATTTTTGGAGGTCCCCTGACTGAATGCGGTCGGACTTAAGCTTATGGATGCTGGATCCTGATCACATTAAGTTTTCAGTTCGATCGGATTTCCAGATCGCACGTGGCGGACCATTTTCAGTTCAGCGGTCACTGAGACTCGATCACTGATTCCAAGTACACTGACCTGAGTGGGAAATGTTCCCTGATCTGAGGGTGTATTTGGGTCAGATTCCAACGGTCTGAATGCTTATAATTAACCTGCAAGCGACACATTCCAGATTTATTTAAATCACATTTAATTTAGAAAGAATTCTACTCTCTCTCACTCCTTGCTCCAGGCTCAATGAAATAGCCTCAAAACATTAGTTAGGCTTGATTTTTGAAACGATTGTCAAGTCTAACTAAGCGGTCATAATGGTCTGAGATTGTAGATATCGGGCTTTCGACGCGCGGTATAGATCCAATACAAAGTTTCAAAGGGTTCCTGAGAACAAACGGGTTTAGAGTTTGATCTTAGGTTTCAGGATGTTATAGCTTTAACGATTCCACAAGTTTTGGGTCTTGCAGAACGTATTTAAAGTGATCAGTGCTAATTTCACAGCTAATTTACCATTGCGCTAGTTAACTTACACTTAATTTCTAAAGGAAACAATCCTAAGTGATTTCTGCCTGAGGTGGACTCGGGTCTCTGTACGGATTTTTTTCGAGACGTTACACTTGGCCAGGCCAGGGTCTGGATGTAAACTACCAAACAGAGTTGGGTCTGACTCTTTATAACCAGCTCATGGACCAGCCTTAGCAAGGTAGATTCACCTCTGAAATCTATCTCATTTGACAATCTTAACCATCTGATTTTGCCTAACTATTAGAATAAGGGATCAACCACCATTTTAACCATCATCACCAAGCAGACACTTAGGTTGTCCAATCAGCATGAATTTCGGGTTATGTTCCTATCACAATAGGGTCGGCATTTAGACAGCCAGGAATGAAGTTTATCCATGCCATCATATACGGTGAATGTGTTGCATTACAAGTGACAGAAAACCCTATTAACTGTTAGGTAGTAGCTCATGAAGGCTAGCAACTAATCTTTGAAATAAGTGGTTAAGAACTTCATCAAATAACTGAATTTTAAAAATAAAAAATAAAAAATAAAAGGTAAAGAAAAACATCAAGAACTCAATGTGGAGCACACCCTTCGGCTGACACAATAAGCTCAATGCCCCAAAACCCTCAACGACTTTCTGTTCTTCTCTTCTTTTCACCTGTCCTTGTGTTATTGCTCTACTATGCTTATTTATGCACCATACTCTTTCTATCCCAGCTAGGTCTCAAAAAACTAGGAATGTTGATGCTTATATGACAAGTATAAGTAGTAATTAAGAGTTTTGAGATCCACTTAGAAGAACCCATAGAACGTGATTTAGGAAGAATGGATTTAATTTTCCTGGAGTGACTTTCCTCATATTCAGTAAATCAAACAACAAGAGATCCTTAGCCACTTAAAGTGCTAGTGTCTGGCCATTAACCAAATGCACATTATAAAATGTGCAAAGACCTAGCCATGTCCCTCTTGCATTTTCTACCTCATTTTACATGCTGCAGGACATGTTATGTGCCTATAATGACACATAACCATTGTGGATCAGCTAAGTCATATGCTTGACTTCATAAAGTCTTATCTTCCATTGTGCACATCCGTGCAATACCCTATATGGAAACACAGAACATGCAACCGAAAACCCACACTGTAAATCCCTAATTCTAATATAACAATACTTAGGAACCAAAATCAGACTCCAAAGCCCTAAATCTCCTCATGAAATTTATCAGGAAAAAAAAAAGGAATCCAAGAAAAATAATACCAGAGGTGGTTCATCATTGTCATCTTCATCTGCAGCACCAGAATATACTTGCATTGCCCGAATCCCTGCAGCACCAGAATATACTTGCATTGCCCGAATCCCTGCAGCACCAGAATATACTTGCACTGCCCGAATCCACCAGGGTCCACGGCCAGCATCACCCCCTGTCGAGAAAATAAAAAATCTCCCCTGACTTTACTGACAGCCATTGTTTCTGGAAGATTTGGTGCAACCTGAACCCTCGTCTTCTCTCTCTCTCTCTCATCTCCAGAGACCACATTTGCAGCCCGTGATTGCCGAACCCATCCACACAGACATCATCATGAATCCATCTCTGTCCCTCTGCAATGGAGAGAGATAGAAGAGGAGCTTCATGGCGTGTTTCTTCACGATTGACGCATTGGAGAGGGAGGGCGGAGAATGAGAGAGATGGAGAAGAGATCGGGAGGGAATGGAGAGATTAGGGAATGGAGAGAGAGAGAGAGAGAGAGAGAGAGAGAGAGAGAGAGAGAACCCATTTTGGGCGCGGCTCTGTTTTGAGCACGCGCCCAAATTTGGGAGACGTATTGGCTACTTGTGGGGGTTACTCTGCGGGCCCCACCATGATGTAGGTGTTTTGTAACAACCTGAAAATCGGGGGTCGAGTAGAAACCCAACTCCCGAGTTCTAGAACATTACTTATGCAACATAGATAATGATAAATGCATGTTATCTGTAGAATGGCATTAAACAAGATTGAGACTCAGCCAAAACAGCATATCATACTCTAGAGACAGTTAAATTAGCAAGCGAAAGACTGTGATAAATACATAAAATAGATAATTGATTGTACGTCTCCAGAGTGTGAACATGTTACCAGGTTAATTAGATACATGTATACTCTAAAAAAAATGAAAAGAAAAGAATATACATGAGTGCTCCAAAAATATAAAATGACAAGTGTCAAGGCGTCTAATCAACCTCCCTGTAATCCCGTCGATCAAACACGGAGGAGAAGTCCTCCTCATCATCATACAAGTCCGGCTCCGCTTCACAAGCTGCGCCGTCATCTGAAACTAAAATAGGGACTGGTGAGTGTCCGGAACACCATCCCGTAACGTGGGAGTGAGTGATCAACTCAGTGGAATAATAGAGTAAAGATTATCATGTTATCAAATCAATCACGCGTTAATAGTAAAGCAACCAATCAAACATTCCTAGATACTGTTGTTAATGCATGCACGAAATGACATGATGGATGCCCTCACCGACATACTCCCTCATACGGCACCATCTTACGCCCGCGACATGCTTTCTTCCCACAGTGCTCCACATCTTCCAGGCATATGCAATGCGATATGGATAATGATTACCAAGTTGTTATTAGGCCGTTCATACAGTAGTATTGGGAAACTAAGGTACCTTCCTTATATCAATCCCAACACAGATCCTGTCTAGGGTCGTCACTCCTAGTATTCACATATGATGTTATATTTATAGGTCGCTGCAAGGGCTGTCAGGGCTGTTGCTCGCACTCGTTGCACTTCTCCCCCATCATCTTATCAATATAGGCCTAATGTACTCTCGTTGCTACGGAAGGGTTGTCGCCTCCAGTAGACTCAGAATAAGCTCGAGGTCACTACAAAGGGATCGTCACCAATCAGAGTAGGCCGACAGCTCGAATGTAGTGTCCCATACCACCACAATCGGCTCACGAGTCAAATGTGCTCACTGGTCACTACGGGGAGGTTTGTGGCCCCAGCGTAGGCCAACAGCTCAACCACGGTGTCCCATACCACCATGCCCGACTCATGAGTCTTTATGGATCAAGGTACTATGGTTAACGGAGTTTTTCAATGGTAAGTTCATTACCCTAGGTTCAAGCAGTTATGACTCATACAAGGTGAACATACAATGGCCAGTCGGGTTACTTGACGGGCTTGACTAGTACGAGTGCATCTCAAGCTGAGCGACATGAAGTGCATAAAACACCTCGTGTGGTCTAACCACTGCCGCCTGCCCAAAACACGACTCGCTTTCATCGATGCGTCCTTCGTGGCAATTGGAAACTAACCATGAATTCAATCCATTACCGACTGCCTGGACTAGTGCATAGCCCCAAACATTTGTATATCAACATCAGTAAGCATATGAGAGTAACAAAAATGAATATAAACAATACAAGCATGTTGACCCATGTTATAACATACAACATAAGCAATCAACCAACACATGCATTCCATACATATAATGAAATCAATTCATATAGCCAACCTGGTGGAAATCATATACGTTAGCATATAAATTGAGAATTCACTCTCAAAACTAATTCACAACACCATATACACAATACATACTAATACAAACCTTTATACAAACACTTCGTCTACACACTTTAGTCTACATAGCGTATGTCGACTCAAGGTGCGCATTAGGGCGAATCTCTTTGCCAAACAGATCTTACACACATTCCTAATATCATAACACGACAAAAAGCCATGGCAATCATTTCAGTAAAATACAGACGTAAACAGTATTTCTTATAAATGACTAAAATACCCTAAATCTCATATTTCCCGTACACAGTCGAAACGGACAGCATGTTCTACATGTCAAACGGCGTTCTCTTCGATAATCTACTATTAAACGACATTGAAAGCTTTGAAATCAGTCAATCAAAGTGTCTAAAATCCTCACCTTTTGTCGTAGAAGCGTATCGATTCGAATAGAACATTTACGCTTCGTCAACGACATTATAACGACCTAATGCACAAGATACATAAGCTACTTCGCTATTTGAATCGAAAGAATCATTAAAACAACTATAGGTTAGGGTTTTCTTACCTAGAAGTACGTTGGAATCACCGAGAAAGTGATTTGAATGTAGTGCTTCGGTAAGTGCAAAAGCTAGAGCATGTGGCAGGAAGTTTCTCCCACAAGACTCACACAATCTCTCTCTTTCTCTCTCACCACTTTCTAGGGTTTGTTGCAAATTCGGATGGGAGAGATATGAGAGGGTTTAAAGCCCTTATATAGGCTAAAACCTAACCTAAATAAACTTGGGACAAGGGTATACTTGAGTTATAACCAAATCGGGTCTTTTCCGATCCAAAAGAGTGTTTCGGGAGGTCCCCTGGCCGAACGCGGTCGGACTTAAGCTCATGCATATCGGATCCTTCTCACCCGAAGTTTTTAGACCGGTAGAGTTCCCAGATCGCACGTGGTGGTCCAGTTTCAATTCAGCAGTCACAGAGAATTGATCGAGGATTCCAAGTACATTGACCTGAATAAGAAATATTTCCTGATCCGAGGGTGTATTTGGGTCAGATTCTGACGGTCTGAAAGCTTATACTGAACCCGCAAGAAAATGGTGCCAGATTTATTTAATTCACATTTGAATTTTTATGAATTTCACTCTTTCTTACACTCCTCGCTCCAGGATCAGTACAATAGCCCCAGAACATCAGTTGGGCTTGATTTTCGAAATGATTGTCAAGTCCAGCTAAGAGGTCCTAATGGTCTAAGATTGCGGATATCAGACTTTCGACGCGCGGTCTAGATCTAATACAAAGTTTCAAAGGGTTCCTGAGAACAAACAGGTTTAGAGTTTGATCCTAGGTTTTAGGGTAATGTAGCGGTAACTATTCTAGAGGTTTTGTGTCTTACAGATCGGATTTAAAGCGATTGGTGCTAATTTCCCAGGTAATCTAGCGTAGCGTTGGCTAATTCACGTTAAATTTCTAAAGAATTTGGTTCTAAATGATCTCTTTGGCTTTGGAATCGAGTTCTGAGAGGTTACCAAGGCGTAATGGTTGACCCATTGCCTAAGGACGTCTAACCCCAGGTTGGAAAAAATTCGGGGTGTTACATGTTTTATCCATTCCGTTCATCTATTTTTAGAGACAATTTTAGGGCTTTATACAAAAACTTATATGTATATAAATCTCAGGTGGACCACACCACAGGAAATCAATAATGATTGGATATCCACTATTAAAATCCTCTTAAGGCCCACTGTACTGTTTATTTGAAATCTAATATGTTGATTAAGTCATAGAGACCCGAATGAAGGGAAACAATAAATATCATCTTGATTCAAAACTTTTATAGCCCCCAGAACGTTTTTAATGGTCAACGTTCATCCAACACTTGTTCCTGTAATGTGGTCCACTTGAGATTTATATATACCTCATTTTTTCTTATATATCATAAAATGATCTATAAAAATAGATGGACGATATGGATGAAAAATAGACATCATGTTAGGGCCCACAGAGCACCGACCATCAGGCATTGCTTGGTGGCAGGGGTAGTAGCCAATCCGTTTCCGGGCGTGTCTTATGAAATGAACCGTGGACGGTCCAGATAGGGGCTCGGTGGGGCCCATCATGATGTATTTGGTTTATCCATTCTGATACATAATTTTATTAAATTATTTTAGTTTACAATACCAAATTGAAGGTATATTCAAGGCCCAATGGACCACACCATAAGAAGTAAATGTAATTTAATATCCATGTTTCCTACTGTGTGGTCCACTTGAGCCTTCAATCTAGCTGGATTTTTTTATCATCCTCTAAAGCAATATTTCCAAATATATGGATGGCTTAGATAGAACATATAATTTTTTTAAGACCTCATAGAGCCCCTTACAACACCATTAATTATTAATGGTGTGTCAATTTTTTAGCTACGGATTAAAACTGTAGCAAAAATAGCCAAGGATTATATCCGTAGCAAAAATCTAATGTGGTTTATATCCTTTGCCCCTTTTTTTTGGTAGTGAGTGGAGCCTAGATTTTACTTGAAGTGAATTGAAAAACTCTAAAATTCGTGCTTAATTAATAGGTGATGAAACTCGTCTTCGACTGGTCCTAGGGACACCTCGACTGGTCTTAGCACAATAGCATTTTGAATTTTTTAAGCGAAATCTTGAAAACCGTTTTACGACTGGTTGTGGGGTGTCTACGATTGGTCGTGGACTACCTACGACTGGTCGTAGATGACCCAGGACTAGTCGTGGACCACTTTGGTTGGTCATTGTAGTTTGAGTCGAAGACCCACGACTGGTCGAAGTTAGAGTCGAGAACACACCTATGATTGGTTGAAGGACTTCTAGGACTGGTCGAGGACTAACCAAAAAATTCTGAAAATTTTTAACAATTTAGGACTGGTCATAAAATTTCTTAGACTGGTCGAACTAGTACTGGGACTAGTCGAACAAGATCTAGGACTAATCTTAGAACAGACCAAACTCATGTATAAACATACAGTTTGAATTATGTATCCCAAATGACCTACCCTAAGGTCAATCTAAGGTCTATCATACCTTGAACATAAAGTATGAACATTGAACTTCATTTAGCGAAGGTAGACCTTTGAACCTTATCAAGCTTGAGCTCTCGTACTTGGTGTAGCTTGATCTTGAAATATTTAAAAGCTTGAACTTAAGCTTCATATTAAGTTGCACTTGAGTCTTGAAGTGTACTTGAGTCTTGTAATGTACTTAAGTCTTGTACGCTTTATCGATATAGCTCTGAACATAAATGCTTACAGACGTTAACAAAGTACATGACTTGATTTGGCTTGAAGTCGATCAATGTACTTAACTTGAAGCGCTTGTGAAGCAGTGTCTTGAACATATACAAATAAAAAACAAACACAAGTCACAGATAAAGGTTTTGGCACCATAAAATTTGACAACCAAAGGAGCATATGACTACAACACTTAATATCTCCCCCTTTGTCAAATTTGTGACAAAACACACCCATATATATATATATATATATATATATATATATACTACAACACTTAATATCTCCCCCTTTGTCAAATTTGTGACAAAACACACCCATATATATATATATATATATGAAAGAAGCACAAGTACAACAGGCTCAATAAAGAATCATGCACCAGTTGTTATAAACAACATCCATTAAGAGACAAGAGTATACATACTCCCCCTGAGTATTTACATACTCCCCCTGAGTAACAGCACATCTAGATATCAAGACTACTCACTACTTTCATATCCATAAGCAATCAAACCAAAAACTTCCAAAAAGGCGCATTTCTCCCCCTTTTTGTCACAATATGACAAAGGAAGAAGCAAAGATAGGATAGTCAAAAGAGTAAGAATGGAGTTAAATACAGAAAAGTTTAAAGTTCATATAGCATTAAGCACATATCCAAGTCAAAAAAAAGTCAGACTCACAGACTGAAATAAAACAAAGTATTAAAGTTATTACAATCCAAAGAGTAAAACACTTAATCTGATCCAGAGGAAGGAGCAGGTATGGTAGGATTAAGTTTATGAAGGCCCTTGTTTAAGCGCCGAAGATACTTGTGCATATATTTGAATTGCATATCATGGACAACATTCATATTCTCTACCTTTTCCTCCAATGCATGAAGACGTGCATTAAAATCTGATGGTACAAAATCAGGATCATTTCCAGAGTCAGAATCAATTTCATTAAAAATGTCATCCATATTAATATCGTCTGGAGGAAGATCATCACCCTCTTCTTCATTCACACCTACTGCTCCACCTTCTCCAATATCTACTTGGCCATCAGCCAAGTGCAACTTCATTTTGTTTAAGTTGGAATTGTTGAAAATGAGTTGATGAATAGGAGCCTCTCTAACAGGCATAGTGACTAGCATGTGAATTGCTAACACAGTCATCAAGTAAGTAAAGGGAAGATCATTATGACCTGGATGGAAATGAAACTGAATGATAGAATGACATATCAAAGAAGGCAGACAGACATTTACACCAGTAATGATAGAATACAAAATACGAACCATGAAAAAAGTCAGTTCTGTCTTGTTACCAGAATGAGGATACAGATTAGAAGTAAAGATATGATGCAAAACTCTGTATCAAGGTAACAAATTTTTAAAAGTGAGGGCATTCCCATTCTGAGTCCATTGAGCATTCATGTTACACAATACTCTAGTATAAATACGTTTTTCAGATTTAATGACTTTCTCTACTAGAGTGCTAGGTAGAATACCATCATCAATAACAGGTATATCCATAAGGCCTGAAATTAAATGACAATCAATAGGAAAAGGCCCTTCTCTATTAGCAATAAAGAAAGTTAATTGTTCAGTAGAAAAATCACTTATGCATGCAAACATGCTCTGCACAATGGATTGGTATGCCGGCCCACCCTAATGAAGGATGTTAACCTAACCTACAGATTGGAGGAGAGGAAGGATACCGAAATGGGTGATGTGATCTGTCAAGCCCCAAACTCAGAAATCAGATTTACAGGAATCTCGATCACCGAACCCAGTATCGACAGCCTTCATAGTACCCCATTCTTGGTCCCCAGCGTACATACGTCAGGTTCCGATCCTGGGATCCTACAAGGCAGATTTTCAAACGTATATTTGTCTCATTACAAAAAAAACATAACCACAAGTTTACCCAAATCATAAAGGCAACATCATCATCACATATCCATTAATATAATCATTTGAATACAATGCTGAAAAGGAAATACATCTATCGAAATCAAAGCGAAGACAGTTGCACGCTCCAAGCTCAACACTGTTGCAACCTAACGCCATCTGCACGCATCTATCGTGCATAAGCGTATAGAAAGCTTAGAGGGTGGTGAAAGTGTGTGTAAGGTAAGTGCCAAGTATACAATAAAGCTCATAAATAATACATCCAGTGGGTTCCAATGCATGTGGGCCCATTAAATCAAAATCCAACGGTGGAGATTTCTTTTCCACTAAAATAGACGGTCTAGATAACCTCTATTCAAGCTAGGAAAATAAACATCATAATGGGGTCCATGGAGAATGGCCCTATCATGGAAATGATATTGATAATCAAGGTGGGCTATCGGCCACCTCTTATGGTCCAAAGTGAGATCCATACGATCGATCGGTATGCCTCACTTGGCCCATCATAAAAGCATGAAAAACTAGCCTCTAGAAGTACCCACCATCAATCTTTTTGGTCCGTTGGAAAGCCGATCTCCTTGTGTCTCACTTTGATGGTGGAAGATGAGAGTTGAATGGCTAGGATGAGAGATCTTGGGATGGAAAAGTGGGCACAAAAATCACTTCTCTCCTTGGAAATGCATGGACGTCCACCTCTTTTCTCTCTTGGAATTGTTGCTAGGAATTTATGTTGAGAAAGAGAGAGAGGTTTGGTGGTTGTAAGAGAGATGTGAGTGATGGGTGAGGTGAGAGATTAGTTGACTTTGGGGTTTACTTGACTTGTGGAGAAAGGAAGCATGGATGCTTTGTACTTGACATGAGAGGTGATTGATGGGATTAATTTGATATGTTGTAGAGATTCTCTTGGGATTGCAAACGCATGTTGTTTTCTTTGAAATAAACGCCGACCCACATCTCCCTTCTAGGGTATCGGATCGGTATGCAAGATGCGACGTTGGAACCGCGGCGATGGTGTGATCGCAATGGTACAAGTCTCGGATTAAGCCGACTTAAATCTACAGGATACGAGTTAGGGTCACGCACAAACGTTGATTATACGTCGCAGGTTATCGAACTTCGATGGGAAGGATCGCAGGAGTTGACGGAACAGTACAGTCCAGGATACGGGTCTTATAGCTCTCCCCACATAATAAAAATTTATCCTCAAAATTTAAAATACCACACAACCAATACAGAGCTTACCAAGGGAGGGAAATCCTATCTAAACACAACATGTCAACATAGTCAAACACCTAAGAGATAGGGACAACGCCTGTGAATCTTCGCCTCCTTCTCCCAAAATGCCTCATCAACACTACGATGATCCAACTGGACCTCAGATCCTGACCAGAAATGATCGAAATTGAAATACTATGCAGCCTCATAATCTCAACGGTAGGGAGCTATATTAGAAAATCTCTAAGTTATTTGAACTCGGGGATCTAACCATTCTAAGTTCTTAACAATCATAGAGTGAAAGGGTAACTATCAGTAGATATGAGATGTTATCTTCAGGTATTCCCAAGTTATGCTCTGATACCTACTTCTATCACGCCCCAAACTCAAAAATCGGGTTCACAGGAATCCCGATCGTCGAACCCAGTGCCGACAGCCTCCTTAGTACCCCATTCTAGTCCCCAGCGTACATACGCCAGGTTCTGATCCTGGGATCCCACAAAGAGGATTTTACAACGTATATTTGTCTCATAAAAAAATATAACCACACGTTTACCCAAATCATAAAGGTAACATCATCATCACATATCCACTAATATAATAATTTAATACAATGCTGAAAAGGAAATACATCTATCAAAATCAAAGCTTCAGAAGACAGCTGTATGCTCTAAGCTCAACGCTGCTACATCCTAATGCCACTTGCATGCATCTATCGTGCATAAGCTTATAGAAAGCTTAGAGGGTGGTGAAAGTGTGTGTAAGGTAAGTGCCAAGTATACAATAAAGCTCATAAATAATACATCATCGAGATAAACAAGAAAAATAATAAGATCATGAATTATACGATATTAGAGTAAGTGAAAATGTACTGGTAAGTCTAAGAATCATTCAATAACAGAATATGCAATGTGGGTCGGCTATAGAAATGTGGAAGCCAAATATTAGATGTCGATGATGCAACGTAATATGAAAATCCTGTTAAGTCCATCTAGGCCATATAAGTGCAAAAGCATAGTAACCCAAAATGCTAAGTACTGCGGATGCAAGGTAATATGCGGTGAGAATGAAATGTTCATGCTGGAATGTGAAGTCGGGATGATAGTAAGAAGATCGCAGGCTATGGGGCCCATCACAAGGGACTCTATCTAAACCAGTCCCATACCTAAATTTGGATAGTCAAACTCAATGTGCTAAACTCCTAGTCTCAGGTTAGTCGCGTGCCCAACCAAAATTCTGGCCATGTGAAGGTACATGTAATAAATAGTTGCGCACCAACAGCTCGAGTGGATAGTGAATGGATGAATGAATGAGTATGTAACTCCTGCTCAGTAGGTTCACAAATCAATATGGTTCCTCTCTGGGAAATCACCGAGGTCTATTAAACTCTACACCGATTGCCTCCTCCCTAGCTGCACAACCTCGCGAGCGGAATAGACCTCACTATCCGCCTGACTAGTAGTCTATCAATACCTACTCAGCTCGTCAATAGCGGACCCATTTATGAGCTAGTCATACTCAGCCTAGCTTATAGCCCCCTCACTCGGGCGGATAAGGCCACACCCCCTTTCAACCGACCACGACACAGTGGGAGACACGGCCTCACGGTATAGGCACTGACACTCATATTTCACTCAGTCTAGACATTGGAGCATCTCCTAGTACTAAGGAGGTTCTGGAATTTTCACCTAAGGACATCCTATGTGCCCACAGTGCTAGAACTAAGCATTTTCAGTGTCCCATCTAGCTATCCATGATGTGTCTGTGGAGGCCACGA
Organism: Magnolia kwangsiensis; assembly: GCA_037074715.1. Taxonomy (NCBI): domain Eukaryota; kingdom Viridiplantae; phylum Streptophyta; class Magnoliopsida; order Magnoliales; family Magnoliaceae; genus Magnolia; species Magnolia kwangsiensis. Next base: position 61,736,980 of record CM073579.1, read on the forward strand.
CCCTGATGTCACTAGGGCATACAATGATCTTATCACACATATGCGAGATGCATGAGTCACACTATCTAGTCATGCAACAATCTTGAGCGTACGACGCGATAATGTGAGCACTTTATCTCATAAGGAGTCCCATAAATAGTCTGCCCAATGTTGTATGTTATGATCAAACATTCCTCATATCAAGCATACATATGATGCATATGGGTATGAATCATGGAGTTATACTAAGCATTTTATATGGTGAAGAACTATCCTCACAACAAAGATGGGCCTTGATGGCCTACGCATAACAAGTACGAGCCTATCATAGGCCCTAGGGAGAAGTACAATGTGGACATTTAATCGATATTATCCTTACAATGTGGACGTCAAACCAACATTGCTCCCAAGGCATGGCCTACCATAAAGGTCAACACATAAACCATGGTGAAATCACATTACAATGGGCCTCAAACCATGGGCTCCAAATACATCATAATGGGCCTCAACCCATGGGCCCTATACACATCACAGTGGGTCTCAACCCACGGGCCTCTATACATCACAATGGGTCTCAACCCATGGGCCCTAATACATCACGATGGGCCTCAACCCATGGGCCCTAGAATACAGCAAAATGGGCCTAATCACGTGATCCTCATATATGTCAAGGCGGCATTAACAACGGGCCTCATACACATGACGGTGGCCCTCAATAACGAGCCTTGAATACATGACAATGGGCTTTAACCCATGGGCCCTATTACATCACAATGGGCCTTAACCCACGGGCCCTAATACATCACAATGAGCCTCAAGTGGGCTTAGACCACACCATAAATCATTTCAATAGTTATAGGTGTAACATATGTATCACAGTACACTTATCATTCTATGGGGCACATGGCCCTCTAATGATGATTAGCACTGCGCAAACATTGTCTATGTAAATCAACATTGCCCAAACATTGACCGAGTAAATCGGCACCATCTTGACACTATCCTGCTTATCCGCACCATCTAAATATTATCCTGCATTGTCTAAATATGGAAGATGGTGTGGATGAATTATATACAACATGGTGCAGTCCACAGCACTGCCCAAACATGGTCCAACAAATCAGCACTGTCCAAGCATTGAACGGTACAGATAAGACACATATAATAGGGTGGATCTCACCACCCAGGTGAATGAATGGTGAGCTAGAACATATACATCAGGTATGCTCCACAGCTTCTGGTAGCATGGACTAGACACATCATGGTGGACATGGAAAGCAAGTGGACGGAATGAAATACATACATCATGTGCGTCCCACACAGATGGACGTCATGGATATAAGACACGTGCATTAACTAGGTCCCACATGATATTTGAATCTGCCTCATTTCTAAGGGTGGACGGTGTGGATCAAAAGAAACATCACGATTGGACCCACAACAAGGGTGAAACATATGCATCATTGTGGCCTCCACCGTCCATAGCCGTGGACAGTGTGGAACATAAAACATACATCAGTGGGTCCAATGTGGGGGCCCACCATAACGTTTACTTTCTATCTAACCCATTGATAAGGTCCCACAGACTCAAGTGTATAAGAAAAACAAATTTCATATTAGATCCAAAACTTTCGTGACCCAGAAAAAGGTTTCAATGGTAGACATTCATCATAACTATTTCCTGTGATGTGGGCCACCTGAGCTTCAACTATGGCAGATTTTTGGGGTGGACCACCACTAGAAGAGGGGTCATCAAATACACGGTATTGATGTCCTCACACATCACGGTGGGGGCCACATCTGGGACCCGTGTTCCCCTGAATGTTCCACGTCCAGTGCAGCAGGACACTGCTGTGCATCCTCTGGACGTTGCAGCAGCACCTGCTGCGTATCCTATGGACGTTGCAGTAGCAGTTACTACTTATTTTATTAGTATTTTCTCTCAATTTTTTTCATGTGGGGCTGGCATCGGTAAAATCCAACCTAACCATTGGTTTCTGTAACCCAAGACAGACCCATCAAGTCCAATATTTGATATATTTTGGGGGTGTAGCAAGATCAGAGTGCATTTTAACTGTGAAAACTGCTGTTTTCTAAGTTATGGCCCACCTGAAAGTTGGATTAGCTTCATTTTTTGGCTTAATGCCTAAAATGACATGGGGAATGGAATGGACGGTGTGGATTGGATCCATACATCCGTGTGGGGCCTATACACATGGCTTTCTCAAATAGCCTTGAGCCAAGGCTAACATTTGTGTTTTCCATTCAACGTCCAACGTCTAGGGATGCTGGACGGTTGTGACTTTCAAGTGGGCTATCCATGTGAGCCACTAAATGATGTATGGGGTGGACACAACACTTATAAAGTGGGCCCCACCCATAGATAATTTGGATAAAATACATGCCTTATGGTGAGGTCCATCCGGGTGGGCCACACGGCCGCATTATCACACACAATAGGAAAATGAAGGAGAAAGGGTGAGAGAGAGAAAGAGAGTGGGACACGTGTGATGGAGGGACCCCGACACTATGGGCCCTCCCTTGCAATCAATCATACATCCAGTGGGTCCCAATGCATGTGGACCCATTAAATCAAAATTCAATGGTGAAGATTTCTTCTCCACTAAAATAGACAGTCTAGATGACCTCTATTCAAGCTAGGAAAGTAAACATCATGATGGGGTCCATGGAGAATGGCCCCATCATGGAAATGATATTGATAATCAAGGTGGGCCATTGGCCACATCTTAGGGTCCAAAGTGAGATCCATACCATCGATCAGTAGACCTCACTTGGCCCATCATAAAAGCATGAAAAACTAGCCTATAGAAGCACCCACCGTCAATCTTCTTGGTCCGTTAGAAAGCCGATATCCTTGTGTCTCACTTTGATGGTGGAAGATGAGATTTGAATGGCTAGGATGAGAGATCTTGGGATGAAAAAGTAGGCTACAAAAATCACTTCTCTTCTTGGAAATGCATGGACGTCCACCTCTTTTCTCTCTTGGAATTGTTGCTTGGAATTTATGTTGAAAAAGAGAGAGAGGTGTGGTGGCTGTAAGAGAGATGTGAGTGATGGATGTGAGGTGAGTGATGGGTGAGGTGAGAGACTGGTTGACTTTGGGGTTTACTTGACTTGTGAAGAAAGGAAGCATGGGTGCTTTATACTTGACATGAGAGGTGATTGATGAGATTGATTTGACATGTTGTAGAGATTCTCTTGGGATTGCAAATGCGTGGTGTTTTCTTTGAAATAAAAGTCAACCCACATTTCTCTATTATGGTATCGGATCGATATGCAAGACGCGTCGTTGGAACCGAAGCGACGGTGCGGTCACAATGGTGCAAGTCTCGGATTAAGTCGACTCAAATCTACAGGATACGAGTTAGGGTCGCATGCAAACGTTGATTATATGTCGCCGGTTGCCGGACTTCGATGGGAAGGATCGCGGGAGTTAACGGAATAGTACAGTCTAAGATACGTGTCTTACATGATCTAAATCAATAACTTTCTCAACAATGACATTACACAGACGTAAATCACGCACATAAGGTGGATCATCTTTGGGAGACCGAAGATGGCGTCTTGTAATAGAAGTTGATCTGGATGAAGAGGGTCCTCTAGTATTTTTCTTTTTTCCTCTATAATCCATATTCTTGAATAACAACAAGAAATTTCAAAGAATTAGAGATGGATTTCTCTAGATCAGAAAATGAAGAAGAAAACCCTAAAAATATCAAGATAAACTTGAAATCAACTACTCTAATGAAGAAATTGAAGAAAATAGACCACAAATATCCAAGAAAGACAAGTAAAAAGCTCTAACCTGGTCGAATCAAATAGTACGGTTCGACTAGTCGTAGCTCGGCTCGTTGGAGAGAAAAGTGAAAATGAGGAAGAAGAGAGATTTCCCTAAATTAAAGAGGTCAGTGTGCTTCACGACCAGTCTTGGAGAATACACGACCAGTTGTACCATGACTGGTCATGTATGACCACGACTAGTTGAGTATTAGCCAAAAATTGCATTTTTCAACAAATTTTAAAAATACATAAACATATATACAATATGTTACAATTATGCAAGAATATTCAATTTAACTTGCACATACCGAGGTTAAACTTTAATTATTAAACTTGCTTTTATTGAGCGGTTTAGTGAAAATGTCAGTAAGTTGAGTCTCGGTTGGAATGTATTCTAAAGAAATTATTTTCTCTTCCACTAATTCACGAATATAATAAAACATAATGTTAATGTACTTGGTACGTGAATGCTAGATTGGATTTTTAGAAATATTTTTTGCACTGGAGTTATCGCAAAATAAAACCATTGAGTCCTGTGCAATTCCATAATTGCTTAACATACGTTTCATCCAAATAAGCTGAGTACATGCATTTCCTGCTGTGATGTATTCAGCCTCAGTAATAGAAAGCGATATGGAACTTTGCTTCTTGCTAAACCAAGAAACCAAGAAATTTCCAATATAAAAACAACCACCACTGGTTGATTTTCTGTCATCAATATTACCTGCCCAATCAACATCTGAGTACCCAGCCAATTGAATACTAGTCTCATGAGGATACCAAAGACCCAAATTAGTAGAACTTGTGACATATCGCATAATCCACTTAACAGCAGTTAAATGAGATTCTTTAGGATTAGACTGATATCTAGCACAAATTTCAATGTTAAAAGCAATATCTGGTCTACTAGTAGTTAAATAAGGTAAACTACCAATCATGTTACGATACAATTTAGGATCCACATCTTTACCGGTAGAGTCCTTTGAGAGTCTTAAAGTTATACTCATAGGAGTATCAAAGTTCTTACCATTCTCAAATCCAAACCTTTTAATTAAGTTTAAGGCATACTTGGTTTGAGAAATAAAAATTCTATCAGGTTATTTTTTTACTTACAACCCTAAGAAATAATTTAATTCCCCAACCATGCTCATTTCGAACTTAGATTTCATTAACTCTGCAAACTCAACAGTCATGTTAGTACAAGTTGATCCATAAATAATATCATCAACATAGATCTAAACCATTGAAATATCATCATTATTTTTCTTAACAAATAGCGTCTTATTGACACTTCCCATTTGAAAACTATGACTTAGTAAAAACTTAGTCAATTTCTCATACCATGCCCTAGGAGCTTATTTTAGACCATAGAGAGCCTTTTTAAGATAGTATACATGATCAGCAAACTTAGGATCTTTAAACCCTGTAGGTTGTTCAACATATAACTCTTCATGCAAATCGCTATTTAAGAAGGCACTCTTCACATCCATTTGATAAATTTTAAACTTCTTAAAGCATGCAATGGATATAAAAAGTCTGATTGATTCAAGGTGAGCAACTGGGGCAAAGGTTTCATCATAATCAATGCCTTCAATTTGTGTGTACCCTTGTACAACTAGCCTTTCCTTGTTTCGAATTATATTTCCAAGTTCATCAGACTTATTTTTAAAAATCCACTTTGTTTCGATAATGTGTTTATCTTTAGGTCTAGGAACAAGATACTAGACATCATTACGAATAAACTGATTAAGTTCTTCCTGCATAGCAACTATCTAGTTTTTGTCAGAATAAAAAGAGCTTCTTTTACATTTACCTGTTATATCTGGGATGTAAAGCACACGTAGTTACAAATGTCTTATAATTGTTTACGAGTGCGCACACCAAGGAGAGGGTTTCTAAGAATTTGGGTGGTTGGATGATCCTTAACAGTCCTCAGTTCAAAGTTAACTTGATTTGATGAAGTACGTGGTTTGTCAATTAAAAGAACTTCATCATTATCTGAACTAGGGGCAGGTGTATTCAAATGATCATCAATGACCACATTAATGGACTCTTGAATCACACCGGTCCTATTGTTCAGTACATGATATGCATGACTATTTAAAGAATATCCTAAAAAGATCCCTTCATCACTCTTAGTGTCAAACTTTCTCAAATTTTTACGGTCACGCAAAATATAGCACGTGCTACCAAAAACTCAAAAGTATTTGACAGTCAGCTTCTTATCAAACCATAATTCGTAAGCCGTTTTATTATGAGATTTACATGTATAAACTCAATTAATAATATAGCAGGCAGTATTCACTGCTTCAGCCCAATGATTTCTAGAGAGCTTCTTACTATTTAACATTACATTTCCCATTTCTTGAAGCACTCTATTTTTTCTTTCCACAATTCCATTTTGTTGTGGTGTTTTGGGCGTAGAGAATTCATGTGATATTCCTTGATCGCTACAGAATTTTTCAAAACTACTATTTTCGAACTCAGATCCATGGTCACTACAGATCTTACATACTTGAGAACCTTTCTCAGTTTAGATTTGTTCGATGATCTTTTTCACTTCATCAAGGATTTTTGATTTTTTCCTTAAGAACGCTACCCAAGTGAATCTGGTAAAATCATCTACGATTGCCAAGATGTATTTTTTGCCACCTCGACTCTCTGTTCTGGTTGGTCCTACAAGATCCATGTGGAGAAGCTTGAGTGGTCTTGATGTGGTATTGGAGTTCACCTTTTTGTGAGAGCTCTTAGTTTGTTTACCATATTGGCATTTACCACATACTTTGTCTACTTTTTGCAACTTAGGTAGACCTCTAACTAGCTATCCTTTACTCAATCTGTATAAATTTTGGTAGTGTACATGTCCAAGGCGTTTATGCCATAATTCTGTCTCATCGATATGGACCATGTAGCACAATTGATTAGATGAGCTATCATCGCTTACTATATAGAAGTTTTCAGAAGTTCTGCGACTAGTTAATATTACAGAACCCTTTTTGTTTATAATTTCACAACCTTGATTGAAAAATTTCACATTATGGTTGTTATCACATATTTGAGAGATGCTCAACAGGTTGTGTTTTAGTCCCTCAATATATAAAACATTCTTAAATAAAGGGAGGTTATAGAGTTGGACCGTACCTTAGCCAATAATCTTACAATTGCTTCCATCACCAAATGTGACTGATCCATCAGTCATATCTTTAAGATCGGTGAATAAAGCCTTGTCGCCTGTCATATGCCTGGAGCATCCACTATTCAGGTACCACTTTGAATGACATGTTGCTTTGAAAGCAGTGTGGGAAACCAAGCAGGCAACTTGAGGAACCCATTTCAGAACTGTTTTAGATTTAGGAGTATAGTTGGTCTTCTTATGTCTATTGTTGTAAGAATGACCTATGAGTTAGATTTTAAGAGCTCCTTAAGTAAATCAATTATCTTTTCAACTAGTGGGTTTCAGTTTTGATTAAAGTTGACATAGTTGGTTTTAGGTTTTTGAAAAGTTTTTGTATTTTTAGAAAAAACCTTGATAAGTACATTTCCCTTTTGAGTTTGATGACTCTCCTTTCACAAACTTAGGAGGAGTATTCTTCTGTTTAGGAGGTATATTCTTATCATAGCCCAACCCAGATATGTCAACACATTTTATTGATCCAAATAATAGTTTCTCTAACTTTGGATCACCTTAGGCATATCTCCATGTGTCCTTTAAACTCAGAAGAGAAGATACTTCATTTTTAAGTTTCTCACTTTCAGATTTTAGATTTTCAATTAAGGAGGTTTTGAATTCTAAATCGCATTTTGATTTTTCAAAACAATCTAAAATTTGGGATTTTTCTAAAACAAGTGATTTAAAACATTCTTTGAGTTTAAAAAACTTTTATTTTTGAAGTTTAAGTTTGACAGCAATTTTATAACTTTCCTTGTATAAGGCATTGTAAGCATCTTGAAGATCATCTTCATTTTCACATTCACTGTTCAAATTTTCCTCACTAGTTGAATCATCAGTATCTGAAAAAGTGAACTTGGCTAGAGTCATAAGGGCTTTAACTTCATTACTTGACTTGGTTTCAGAATCTTCTGATTTAGAAGAGGCTTCAGAATAAGATGATTCATCTCAAGTAGCCAACATACCCTTCTTTTTGGGTTTGTCATTTTTAGGACATTTGTTTGCTAAATGCCCATATTCTTGATAGTTGTAACATTGACTATCTTTCAAAGACTTTCAAGTTTTAGATTTAGGTTTAGATATTTTCTTATCATTTGATTTTTAAAAATTTACCCTTTTCTTGCTTTTGAAAATTTTATAAAACTTCTTTGCTAAAAGAGCTATATCATCTTTAGAATCAGAGTTTTCTTCAGAAATACATTTAGAAGATTTTAGAGCGATAGATTTACCTTTATGAGCTTTAAAGTTTAACTCATAAGTTTGTAAATAACCAACTAGTTCTTCTACCCTCATATTATCTGTATCATGAAGTTCCTGGATCGCAGATACTTTAGAGTTGAATCGTTCAGGAAGTGAGTGTAGTATCTTTGCATACACTTTACTTTCTAGGATTTTATTACAAAGACCCCACATCAAGTTTACAATGTCATTTAATCTTGTGTAAAAGTCCATAAACATTTCATTTTCCTCCATATGAATGTCTTCAAATTTGGTTGTGAGGAGTTGGACTTTAGATTTTTTGACAATTGTAGTACCCTCGTGTGTCATTTCTAATATATCACAAGCTTACTTTGTAGTATCATAGGATATGAATCTTTTGAACTCATCCGGTGATAGAGTGCAAGTGATTGCATTTAGTGCTTTTGCATTGGCAATACTCTCATTTTTCCGAAGGGTGATCCAAGAGAAATAAGGAGTTACTCTCATTGATTTTGAACCATCGATTTCAGTCACTTCAGTGGTAGGAGGATTCCATTCAGTCACTGTGGCTTGCCACATACTCTCATCCATTAATTTAAGGAAGATCCTCATCCTGGCTTTCTAATAGGCATAGTTGGAGCCATCAAAGGGTGGAGGCCTAGTGATTGATACGCTATCAAAATTTGACATCTTTTATATAGCTTAGATCGTTAGCTCAGGAAATAAATTTTAAAAAAAGCATTAAGAGTGAGTTATTAGACTCTGATACCACTTGAAATGGCCTATCTATATATCCTAGAGGGGGGAGGGGGGTGAAAAGGACTATGCCAAATTAAAATAAAAAAAATAGAATAAAATAAAGAGATAGCCAAATAAATATAAATCAATTCTTAATGCTGAAATAAAAGTAACCTCAAAAACAAGTATGGAGAGGTTGATACAAATTCAATTCTAAGGACAACCTTACACCATAAAAACCAAGGGTTTATAGTAAGACAACCTTATTTCTAGAACGTCCTTTGTATCAAAAACTCAAACCAAAGAGGAATAAATAAATTGAAATAAATTACAGAAATTTAAATATAAATTATTATAACATTCCCCACTGTGCTTAAAATGTAAAATTATAACATTCACATCCACACATACATTCCACAGCTTTAAATGATAAAATATAGAAAGAATAAATCACACATCTACAAAATACAAAGAGTTATAGTGGTTCACCTATGTGTTCATCAACTGTTACAACCGCCACACAAATTGCTACTCCACTCCTAATATCCTCACACAGGGGATATTAGCGTTCACTATCAAAATAGGTTTCACAGGTTCACCTAAAACCTTCACAATTGTGTCTTTTTCACTTGGTCTTATACAATTAAAAAACCCCTCTATTTGAGTTTTCTAGCTCTCCTCAGGTAACCACACAATGAGATTTTTCTGGCTCAATCTTAAAAGAAACCAAAAAGAAAGTAAATTATATAGCCGTAAAATACCTGAATTTCTCCTTTCGAAGCAGGCCAAAAGAACCAATCAGAGTAGAAGTTCGAATATGGAAGTTCAATATCCAATACTCACTTTACAATGGTTCTAAGTTCTAATTGATTTTAAGTTAAACCAAATGAGCTAACGGTATTTGATTTTGATTCTAAGAAGAAGGAATTACAGAATTTTTCCCTTTTCAAATCAAATTGGAATGTTGATCAAAATCAAATAACAATAAGCTAACAAAATAAAATATTAATTATGCACAAAGTAGCTTAAAATGAACACAAACTTATCTCAGAGTATAACATAGATTTTACTTGAATTGAATTGAAAAACTCTGAAATTTATGCTCAATTTATAGGTGAAGAAACTCGTCTTCGACTGGTCTTAGGGACACCTCGACTAGTCTTAGCACAACAACATTTTGAATTTTTTAAGCGTGATCTTGAAAACTGTTCTACGACTGGTCGTTAAGTATTTACGACTGGTCATGGACTGCCTACGACTGGTCGTAGATGACCTAGGACTGGTCGTGGACCACTTTGGTTGATCGTTGTAGTTTAAGTCGAAGACCCACGACTGGTCAAAGTTAGAGTGGAGAACACACCTATGACTAGGACTACCAGGACTGGTCGAGGACTAACCAAAAAATTTTAAAAATTCTCAACAACGTAGGACTGGTCATAAAATTTCTTAGACTGGTCGAATTAGTACTAGGACTAGTCAAACAAGGTCCAGGACTAGTCTTAGAACAGACCAAACTCATGTATAAACATACAGGTTGAATTATGCATACGAAATGACCTACCCTAAGGTTAATCTAAGGTCTATCATACCTGGAACAAAAAGTATGAACATTGAGCTTCATTTAGCGAAGGTAGACCTTTGAACTTTATCAAGCTTGAGCACTCGTACTTGATGTAGCTTGATCTTGAAATATTCAAAAGCTTGAACTTAAGCTTCATCTTGAGTTGCACTTGAGTCTTGAAGTGTACTTGAGTCTTATAATGTACTTGAGTCTTGTACTCTTTATCGATGTAGCTCTGAACATATATGCTTACAGATGTTGACAAAGTACATGGCTTGACTTGGCTTGAAGTCGATCAATGTACTTAACTTGAAGCACTTGTGAAGAAGTGTCTTAAACATATATAAATCAACATACAAACACAAGACACAAATAAAGGTTTTGGCACCACAAAACTTGACAACCAAAGGAGCATATGACCATAGCACTTACAGGATGGAAGTTTTTATGGTAGAATTCACTCACACATTCTCGCAACGTGTGGCCCACCTATAGCTTGAATATACCAAACTTGGGCCCATGTGTCCACACAACGAGCTAAAGTCAATGAATGGAGTAGATTTTCTGAAAGATCATCACAAGTGGACACCACCGATTTTGAACAACAATGTAGAAAATAAAACCGTCGGCATGTTGTAACAGGAAACGAAAAATCAGAAGTGACGGTGAATATCATCCCACATTGACTAATAATGTGGCCCACCTAAGCATTAGATTTACCCCATCTCTGGGTTTATGACACTATTCTATAAACAAGATAGACGGAGTGAATCTCTTCAAACATTACTATGGGCCCCACAACCACTATAGGTGCACACCAAGTTGGGTCCACTTGTAGTGTACCAGACCCTAACTTGAGTTAAAATGGATTCTAATCCGACACTTTCCAAAATAGAGGGATTCCCTCTCTTACACGTTTCCCACCCATTTGGCATTTAAATAGACTGACTCCATTTTCATGATGTGTGGCCCATCATCACCACCTGTTTGGATAATCTAAACTGTCCATCCTGTAGAACGCAAAATTCTAACCAAAACCATGAAATTTTGACACATAAATACCTGCGTGTATATGCACAGTGATGAATACAAAGTGTTGATATGAGAGGATTGTTTTTGAAAATGGAAACCGTGTAATCTCCAGGTTGGCAATCCGTGCGCCCTCCTTTCCTTATATCCCAGCCACCCATCCTGGAGAAATCCAAACCGTCCAATCTAGGGTGTCACTCTCTCAATGCTGAGAGAGAAAACCATGGACGGTTTGCTACGTCAGTTGTTTATAAATACCACCCATCAATGGGATACATTAGGGCCATTTATTCTCATCCAACGGGCTAGGAGAGCCAGGATATTCTATAAGGAGTACCTCTTTCCAATCCATTGCAAGAAACCTTAGAAAACTCGTTGTTTTTGTCCGAGCTAGAACCCACAGGAAAAACACCCTTAGAGCTTCGATCCGTTGATCTCCCAAGCTCCCTTAAGACTGTTTACATCATCCTTAAGCATCATTTTGAAGGAAAATGCGGATGTTCACGATCTGCCATTAATGGCGGGTCGTCTTCCCCGTTAAAAGCTCAACAGCCGATTAGTTCCTATTGCAACCCTTAGTCTCAACTTAGTTGTTAGGTGGGCCATCTCTGATGTGGTCTATGCAGATTAGAGAAGGAAATAAATAAAGAAGTAGAAAGAAAAGGAGAAGATAGAATGGAGAAAGAAAATGAAGAGGACGAGACGAGGAGGGTGCCCCACTCCGACTCGACACACTGAAAAATTCGAGACCAGTCATCTGGGGGTGTTGCTGGACCTCTAGCACATAGAAAAGAGAAGAGAAGAAAGAATAAGGAAGAAAAGAGGAAGGAAGAAAAAAGAGCAAGGGAAAGGGGGCCATTCCGAGTTAACTCGACTTAGATGATACTCACTGAGTCGAGTTGTGGAAATCAGGCTCGGATTCTGGTATCCACATCTGGACCAGATCTAGAGAGGAAGAAAAGAGAAAAGAAAGCAAGAAGAAGAAGGAAGGAGGAAAACTAGGGAGGGAGAGAGACACCTCGAGTCAACTCACTCAACTCTGAGTCGATTTGCTCGGTCATGTGGTTTTGAAATCCAGTTGGATGTGAGTTCTTTTGCTGGTTCACCTAAGGAGAAGAGAGGATAAGAGAATGGAAGAGTGGTGGTTGTGTTAAGCCGAGTCAAATCGACTCAAACCGAGTCCAGATGGGCCAGGTCATGCTTGGGCCGCGCCCAGGCTTTGCTGGGGTCGAGTTTGAGTCTCATCCTAAGGTTTGATTCTAAGGTAACACGCACTCTCTAGCAACACTGGTAGGCAATTCAAAGTATAAGGTTGTAACACCTTGTACTTTTTAGTACTCGAGTGTTACTATGTAACTTGGTATTTTGTATTTGAACATTTAACGTCGCTCAAGTCTAAATCTGACCACTAGGTGTAATAAACATCTCAAGATTAAGCTCTGAACTCAATCATGCATTAATCTAACAATCAAGAACAGTTGTCATCTGCCGAGTAGACCATCCATCCGTTAGTCTTCAAGATAGTTCATCGAATCATTCATTTAGGGACCGTGAAATTTTTTGGTAATTTGGGTAACCATTAGGGATACTACTAGCATTAAAATATGTTTGAATGGTAACCTAAATCATCTAACCATCCATTGTAGGCCATGAAATGTCCTGATTATCCAAACAAATTCCCAAGGCTCTTTTAACCATTAGGGTTCAGATTGAAATCAATCTGACCATTAGATTAATAGAAATCAACACAAAAGGACCATAATTCCTTGATACGACCCTCCTGAGTTTCTAATTTTCCTCTTCTTAGGCCGTATACCATTTCAAGGACTGGGGTACCCATTAGACGGAGCAGATTTCTCAAAACATCTACGTGGGCCCCACACTTAAGGGTGCGTGTGCATGAACTATGCACCACGACAGTGCACCGGACTGTGGAACCTGGTCAAATGCACTATGACCCAACGGAATCCTAGAAAAATGGGATTTCTACCCATTTTCCCACCCAAAGCTGATTCAAACGGGGCCATCCATTTGACGTCACAAACAGAAATTTTTCTGAATACAAAAGCACGATCCAGACCGTCTAACTGATAGAGGGGGTCCCGTCGAACCTATCCATGTGTAACACTGCATTTGAAAGCCACTCGTGCCAACCCTGTTGACTGTTGATCAAGCAACGTATGGGGATGGCGCTGACATGGGGGAAAATCCACGTCTGCAACTTCTCTGGCCAATCCGACCGTTAGAACCTGTCGGACGGAAGTCACGTACGTGGAGAAAGGCCGTGTCACCTCTACCATTTCCGGTAATAGCACTCTTCTTAGCAAAAAGTGGAAAGAAACCGTTTCATTCTTAGCAACTACCAATCCCGTCCATCCCTCATCTTTTGAAAGCTTCATCCAAGTGATCTTAAGCATCCGAAATAGGGAAACCCGATATTTTTTGTAGTAACCGAGAAAATGGCAAGAACTTGAAGCGGCACCTCAATTTTCGCTTACAGCAAGATTGCCTTAATCAATGGCCCTCCTTGCATTGTTAGATGGACCCCACATCATCTTTGAGCCATATCAAGACCATCCAAATGGCCCTGATTTATGGATGAACCACTCGTTTAAAAAATGCCATTTTCATCTTCCATCTTCCTCGAACCAGCTGAGAAACCCATCTTCTGAGTATGTGGCCCATTCACCCATCCAAAACGTTCAATGTGCAGCCCACCCTACCTGATGTCCATCAACGATGGTCAGATGGACCCATACAGACCTCAGGTGACATTTAACGACCCCTAAGTAAGGGCTCTCAATGATTCCTCTGCAAACACCATGCTAATCTCAATGATTAGTTGTGGAAACATTTGGAAATAGTACGCCTATGAAAGGCTGAGAATTAGGGCGTCTCCCAAGGAAAACATAAAGAAAGAAAGGAGAAAGCGATAGAGAGAGAGAGAGGGAGAGAGAGGCGTCGCTACAGCATCATGTTGGGTCGGCTTAGTTCAAGACACGACCGAGTCCAGCTTCCCATTCGGGATTTCCATCAGAGAGAGAGAAGAGAAGTAAGAGAAAGAGAGAAGAAAATGAGAAGAAAGTGTGGGAGAAGTAGAGCTCGTCTCAGCCCTGCCGCACAGAGTCTGCTTAGTCCAGGCCAACGCCGTCGATTTAATGGCAGCTGGACTAATTCAATGCTGTCGTTCATTGTTGAGGAAGGAGATTGAGTGAGAGAAAGAAGAAGGGAGAAAGGGAGAAGAAGTGTAGCAGGTGTGAGTTCTAGCCATCCATCCGAGGCCGACCCATCTCACTCCAGACCTGACTCGGTCCGCACCAGCTGAGTTAGCTCCATGCCAACGTGCTTCTTCCTCACCCTACTCATGTCAGTAGGTAATCCCACCTAGTCTGTATTTCCATTTTAACAATGTCATCTTATAAATCCTCAACCAACTCACTGATTATCCACTTAGATTGATAAATAGACTAGATCCTTGTGCAGACTTGCTGACCTGATGCCCCAAGCTCGAACCACACTAATCCGTTTCAATTGGGTTGCAGCGCAACCGAGTTATAACGCCGTTTCTACCAACGTGGTGCCAGAATCGAATCGGATCGACTCCAACTCGCTTTGACTCGATTAACCCAACCTAAATCTCTGAAAACTTGGACGAGTTCATGAACCGAGATGTGTTCCTGAACTCAGTGTTCTGAATAAGTCAGGATGTTGTGAGATTTACTCTGACCTCTCTACACCACCCGATAGGACCGTTCCCTAAACAGGTACGACATCCAAACCATCCCTGTAAACTCCACTTTAAACAACTTGTTAACGAGTGACTCAGTGTCTATCTACAAAACCAGATTACAAACTCAGTCAACCGTTAGTGGAGGAAGGACTCGGGTTTCTATCTTACCATTAATAGAGGAAAAACTTCCACCCAGGTATGAAGCTTAAAACCCACTAGTTTCAATTATAATTTCTCCCAACTCAATTGTGAGTTGACTCATCCGGTTCCCAATCGAGTCAACTCAGTACTAACTCACTAGGATTCTATATTGCTCTATTCAAGGACTGTTTGCAACAAAAATATTTGAAAGACCTTTTCCTTTAATTAATCCCAAACTAGGCGTTCATAGACGCAACACATGAAATTGAGGTGAGGAGCATCCCCCATAGCTTCTTCCATTCACTAATTTTCATATGGATTAACTCATTAATATAGAGTATTTTAGAGAAATATTAATTCCTAGTTATCTTGACTTTTATGAAGAAATTGTTTTAATGTCATGTTTCCTTATAATTATGTGTATGATGTATTATCTTGAAAATTCCATGCCACATTTATAATCATTTGCCTATGTGTATATCCCCATTAGACGTGATGAGAAAAGAAATCTTTCATACTAGATTGTTTGTGAATTGTGTAGTGAGACATTACTTTCGTGATTTTCTATATTTTTAATCTCTAATTTTGTAGGTTCAATCTGGTGAATAGTTCTTACAATATGGAAAACGAGAATTTGTTTACATGTAGTGTACTTATGGATGAACTCTTAGTTAATGATGTGACCTCACTTGGGAATTTACATGATACTTAGTGTGCCCTCCTTTGAATGTAAAGAAATTATGAAAGTCATTATGGAACGCATAGTTAGATATTCCATATTTGAAAGTTGATGATCTTTCCTATTCTATCAAAAGTAATGTATTTCAGTGTCATGGCGCATAACATCCATGTATGACATGTGAGCTTTTTCGAGTGTTCTTCGTAAGTCACATCCTATTGGGTTGGTTATGGTTTTATTTCCTAAGTCCAACCATCAGGCATGTGCATTTGGGCACTTTGGGCCGCTCTTTCTTTACATGAGGCTTTTTCAGAATTTTTATACCTCCTTGGGCATACCCCGGGTATTTTTTCAGGAGGTCATCCTTGGGCACACTCACCTTTATGGTCTTTTCCAGGTAGTCTACTACCATGAGTGACCCTTTATTTTGACAGCTGGATGTGCATCCCCAGATCTGTGACTTGAGCATACATTCGTACATTCATGCAAATGCATTGTTAGTTATATTGCCCTATGAATTAAATATGAATTGTTAATCTATTTTGGAAGGATGTGTTATGGTTGAATCTATGAGGGAAATTCCCACTGAGTTTTCACTCACCCATAGTGTAGTTACACCAAATAGATGCAGGATTGACGACAGGTGGAGACCCTATGACAGGATTTCAGGGATGGCTGAGGGGGAGTTAGGCAAGGAGGGTTGTATCTATTGCCATTGAGCCATTGGAACTTGACTGATCATCTAAGATTTACTTGCTTTCATATTCAGATTTTGTGGATTGTTGGAATTGTAACAAAATATTTTCCCTGTTGTGGGATTTCATGTTACCTTCATTTACTTGTATTAAACTTTCTCATTGTTACTCTTGATATTCTAGTTTACATGGCAATTATCTTGTTTTATATTATAAGGTTTGCTCCTAATTAGATGTAATATTAGTTCACTTCATAGCGTAATACTCGGGTTCTCAATGAGGAGCGACTATACTCGAGTTTTGAGAACCAGGGTGTTATAAAGGTGATGACTTTCCCCTTGGACTTTCCATTTCCAAATTAGCTAAACACAGTTTGTACTAGATTACCTCTATTTTGATACTTTCTTTCACCATATAATAGGCTCTCATACTAGTTAATCCTTGAACAATGACCACTATTCATATGACTTGGTAGCATATCATCAGTAGTTATTAATTCATTATGCTTCCTTACATGTTTTATTTGAAGTCATATGTTGTCACATGTTAACATGATTGCCTATTTATATAACCTTTCAATGCTACACATGGAGGATTCTATGATTGTATGCAAGCCACATTTGGGGTGTAATTAGACAAAATGTGTGAAACAATAGGACCCTTGAACTAGTGTCAATTGTGATCAAGGGATCTTATTAAAACATCCCAAGGTGGAGAACCTCATGAGCCGAGGATGGTGGTAATGGGATACTATGCTCGAGCTGTCGGCCTACGCTGGGTGACAAGTCCCCTGTAGTGACCATTGAGTTTACTTAAATTGGCTGATTGTAATTGGAATAATAATGGTTTGGCTAATCATGCATTCATAGCATATTGGTGATGACATGTGGCTAATTCTGGATGCTGTAGCATGTGCCCTAGAGTTATTGGGTTATCGTTTTTTTAGCTCCCACACCATCGACTATCAGCCTATTTTCGGGTGACGAGCCCAAGTTCTGACTAGGCGAGCATTCCCAGGTCGATGATTGCATGGGTGACGAGCCCAAGTCTGACTGGATACATCCCCAGGTCAATGATTGCATGGGTGATGAGCCCAAGTCTGACTGGATGAGTATCCCCAGGTCGATGTGCATTCACGCATCCATTCATTTAAATAAGACAATATTTTGGTTGTTTTGAATGCTTGTTGTTTTTTTACTATGCTTAACTAAGGCAGCGGTGTGTAATCTTGAGGGGAATTCACACTGAGTTAGTCACTCATCCATCAAATATATAAACGTACATGTAGCACTGTAACACCCCGAAAATCGGGGGTCAGGTAGAAACCCAACTCCCGAGTTCTAGAACGTCACTTATGCAACATAGATAATGATAAATGAATGTTGTCTGTAGAATGACATTAAACAAGATTGAGACTAAGCCAAAACAGCATATCATACTCCAGAAACAGTTAAATGAGCAAGCGGAAAACTGATAAATACATAAAATATATAATTGATTGTAAGTCTCTGGAGTGTGAACAGGCTACCAGGTTAATTAAATACGTGTATACTCCAAAACTGGAAAGAAAAGAATATACATGAGTTCTCCAAAAATATAAAATGACAAGTGTCAAGGCATCTACTCAACCTCCCTGTAATCCCGTCGATCAGATCACGTATAAAGGAGGGATCCTCCTCATCATCATCAAGTTCGGCTCCACCTCGCAGGCCGCGCCATCATCTGCAATTACAAAAGGGTCTGGTGGTGTCCGGAACATCGTCCCGTAACGTGAGAGTGAGTAATTAACTCAGTGGAATCATAGAACAAAGATTAACATGTTCTCAAATCAATCATGCGATAATAGTAGAGCAGTTAATCAAACATTCCTAGATACTGTTGTTAATGCATGCATGAAATGACATGATGGATGCCCTCACCGACATTCTCCCTCATGCAGCACCATCTGCGTCCGGGGCATGCTTTCTTCCCACAGTGCTCCACATCTTCCAGGCACATACAATGCGATATGGATAATGATTACCGGGTTGTTATTAGTCCTTTTCATACAGCAGGATTGGGAAACTAGGGTACCTTGCTTATATCAATCCTAATACAGATCCTATCTAGGGTCGTCACTCCTTGCAATCTCATAAGATGTTATATTTGTAGGTCGCTGCAAGGGCTGCCAGGGCTGTTGCTCGCACTCGTTGCACCGCTCCCCCATCACCTTATCAATACAGGCCTAATTATCCTTAAGACTACATCAGGACTCGTCGCCCCCATGCGGTGTCAGGATAAACTCAAGATCACTACAAAGGGATCGTCACCTGATCAGTGTAGGACGACAGCAAGAATATAGTGTCCCATACCACCATAATCTGCTCAGAGTAGGGTGCTCACTGGTCACTACGGGGAGGTTTGTGGCCCCAGCGTAGGCCGATAGCTCGACTACGGTGTCCCATACCACCATGCCCGGCTCATGAGTCTTTATGGATTAAGGTACCATGATTAACAGGGTTTCCAATGGTAAGTTCAGTACCCTAGGTTCAAGCAGTTATGACTCATACAGGGTGAACATACAATGGCCAGTCGGTTTACTTGACTGGCTCGACTAGCACGAGCGCATCTCAAGTTGAATAACATGAAATGCATAAAACACTTCGTGTGGCCTAACCACTGCCGCCAACTCAAAATATGACTTGCAAATATCGACGCGTCCTTCGTGGAAAATAGAAACCAACCAAGAATTCGATCCATTACCGACTGCCTGGACTAGGTCATAGCCCTAAGTATTTTTGCATCAACATCAGTAAGCATATGTGATTAACAGAAATGAAATACAACATTGAAAGCATGTTGACACATGTTATAACATATAACTTAAGCAAATCATCCTACACATGCATTTCATGTATACAATGAAATCAATACATATAGCCAACATGATGGAAATCATTTACATCAGCATATTACTTGAGAATTCAATCTCAAAACTCATACACAACACCATTTACTCAATACATACTAATACAAACATTTATACAAACACTTAGTCTACACACTTTAGTCTACATAGCGTATGTCCACCCAAAGTGCGCATTAGGGCGAATCTCTTCGTCAAACAGACCATGCATGCATTCCTAATATCATAGCACAACAATTAGCCATGACAATTTTTTCAACAAAATACGGACGTATACTGTATTTCCTACAAATATCCAAAATGCCCTAAATCTCATATTTACCGTACATTTACGAAACGGGAAACGGACAGCATGTTGTACATGTCAAACGTCATTGTCATCGATAATCTACTATTAAACGACATTGAAAACTTTGAAATCAGTCAATCAAAGCATATAGAATCCTCACCTTTTGTCGTAGAAGCGTAACGATTCGAATAGAACGTGTACGCTTCGTCAACGGCGTACAGGCGACCTAATGCACAAGATACATAAGCTATGTTGCTATTTGAATCGAAAGAACCCTAAATTAGCAAGTAGTTAGGATTTTTCTTACCTAGGAGTGCGTTGGAATCGCCAAAAAAGTGATTGGGATGCGTTGCTTTAGCACGTGTAGCAGCAGCAGTAAGTGGCAAGAAGATCTCTCCCACACTCTCTCACAAACTCTCACTTTTTCTCTCTCTCTAGCTAGGGTTTCTAGCAAATTCGGATGGGTGAGATAAGTGAGGGTTTGAAGCCCTTATATAGGCTAAAACTTTACCCTTTTAGACTCAGGAACAAAGTATACTTGGGTTATAACCAAATCTGGACTGTTTCGATCCAAAAGAGCATTTCGGGAGGTCCCTTGGCCGAATGCTGTAACGCCCGTGAAAAATCCATACTTGGACTAGAGTACCAACTCGACCCGAAATTGCGTAGAATTAATTCTTTTAGAAAATATGACTAAGTTAGCTAGCGCAACGCTGGAGTAGCTGGGAAATAGTCCCTGATCACTTTAAATACGTTCTACAAGACCCAAATCGAGTAGAACCAACGACTCTATAATACTCTATAACCTTGGACCAAACTCTAAGCAGGTTTGTTCTCTGGACCACTTTAAAATTTTGTATTGGATCTAGACCGCGCGTCGAAAGTCCGATACCTCCTATCTTAGACCGTTAGAACCGCCTAGCTGGACTTGACAATCATCTCAAAAATCAAGTCAAACCGATAATCACAGGCTATTTCATTGAGCCCGGACTGGAGAGAGTGCGAATAGGGACAGAATTGGAATTTCAAATTCAAATCTGGCACACGACTTGACGTGTCAGTATTAAGCGTTCTGACCATCAGAATTCAGTCAGATTACACCCTCGGATCAGGAAAAATTTCTATTTCATATCATGAGACTTGCAGCCCTGATCTACGTGCGGTGACCACTGAACTGAAACTGGTTCGCCGCGTGCGATCTGCAAACCCTGCCGGACTGAAAACTTAATGTGTGCTAGATCTGGTACGCATGAGCTTAAGTCCGATCGCATTCGACCAGGGGACCACCAGAAAGTATCTTTTGGACCGAAACAGCCCCGATTTGGATATGCACTAAGTGAACTTTGTACCGGAGCCTATTTTGGATGTTTTTGGGCTTATAAAAGGGGTTGAAACCCTCACTCCTCTCTCCCATCCGAATTTGAGAGAAACCCTAATTTGGGAGAGAGAAAAGGTGAGAGTTTGTGAGAGAGAGTAGGATAGATTTTTTCAGCCTTCGTGCCACCTGTTGCTAGTGCCTAAGCAACACCTTCTGATCACCAAGCCAGTGATTCTTCCGCATTTTCAGGTAAGAAACAACCCTAGAAGTTGTTGATTTAAGGTTCACTAGGATCCATAGCTTTTTAACCAATAGATCTTGTAAAACAGGTTCTCTTATCGCCGTAGACGAAGCGTATACGCTCCGTTCGAAATGACACGTCTATAAGAGACTAAGTGAGGATTTTAGACGCTTTGATTGACGGTTTCCAACACTTTCAATGTCATTTAATAGTAGATTATTGACGGCATCGCCGTTTGACATGTACGACATGCTATCCGTTTCCTGTTTCGTAAATCAACGAAGAATATGAGATTTAGGGCATTTTAGTCATTTGAAGGAAGTACAGATTTCATTCATATTTTTCTGATGTGATTGACATGGTTTGTTGTCGCATTAGAAAGTTAGGAATACGTGCATAATTATTTTGGTGAAGAGATTAGCCTAATTGCGCACTTCGGGTCAACATACTATATGTAGACTTAAGTGTGTAGTGTAAGTGTTTGTATAAATGCTTGTATTAGTATGTATTGAATTAAATGGTGTTATGAATTATTTTGAGACTGATTTCTCAATTAAAATGCTGACATAAATGATTTCCTACATGTTGACTATATGCATGATTCCATTATATGCATAAAATGTATGTGCTTGAAGATTTGCCTAAGTTGTATGTTATAACATGTGTTAACATGCTCACATGATTGTATTTTAATTCCAATACTCCTACATAAATTGCTGATGTGAATTCATATGTGTTTGGGACTATACCTAGTCCAGGCAGTCGGTAACCGAGCTAATTCGTGGTTGGCTGGTCTTGGCCACGAACGACGCGTCGATGAATGCGATCCGTGTTTGGAGTTTGCGGCAGTGGTTAGGCCACGCGAAGTGTTTTACGCACTTCATGTCGTTCGACTTGAGGTGCGATCGTGCTAGTCGAGCCCGTCAAGTAACCCGACTGGCCGTTGTATGTTCACCCTGCATGAGTCATAATTGCTTGAACCTAGGGTACTGAACTTACCATTGTAAACCCTGTTAACCATGGTACCTTGATCCACGAAGACTCATGAGCCGGGCATGGTGGTATGGGACACCGTGGTCGAGCTGTCGGCCTACGCTGGGGCCACAAACCTCCCCGTAGTGACCAGTGAGTACCTAGTCTCGTGAGCAGATTATGGTGGTATGGGACACTATATTATAGCTATCGGCCTACACTGATCAGGCGACGAGTCCTTTGTAGTGACCTCGAGCGTATTCTGAGTCTACGGGAGGCGACGACCCTTCAGTAGCAGTACAGTACAGTAGGCCTGTATTGATAAGGTGATGGGGGAGCGGTGCAATGAGTGCGAGCAACAGCCCTGACAGCCCTTGCAGCGACCTACAAAATATACATCGTATGAGATTACTAGGAGTGACGACCCTAGACAGGATCTGTGTTGGGATTGATATAAGGAAAGTACCTTAGTTTCCTAATCCTGCTGTTTGAATGGACTAATAACAATTCAGAAATTATATCACCATAACATTGCATGTGCCTGGAAGATGTGGAGCACTTATGGGAGTGTGGCATGCCGCGGTCGTAAGATGGTGCCGTATGAGGCAGATCGTCGGTGAGGGCATACATCACGTCATGTCATATTGCATTAACAACAGTATTAGGATTGTCTGATTTACTGCTTTACTATTATCGCATGATTGATTTGTGAACATGCTAATCTTTGCTCTATGATTCCACTGAGTTGATCACTCACTCCCGCGTTACGGGATGATGTTTGCAACACCCACCAGACCCTGTTGTAGATGCAGGTGATGTTGAGATCCAGGAGGCAGAGCCAGACTTTGACGAGGACCAGGACGAGTTCTCGTACATACAGTACCATGATGGCTTTGCGTAGGTGACCTGGGTTGATGGGACTTCAGTGGGACTATTTTGAACATTTGATTTTGTTCATGTATATGTATATGAGACTCAGAGATGTATTCATACTTTAGAGACAGATGAGATCTACTTTGTTTTTCCTTACAGTGATATATATATTGATTAGTCTTTCGCTTGCTTTTATCACTGGATCTGGAGTATGAATTGCAGTTTTGGTATACTTTAACTCATGTAAATGCTTTAACTCAGACAACATTAAATCATAATAATTTTTATTGCATAAGTGACGTTCTGGAACTCGGGAGTTGAGTTTATACACGACCCCTGAATTTCAGGGTGTTACAAATGCGGTCAGACTTAAGCTCATGGATACTGGATCTAGCACACATCAAGTTTTCACACCGGTAGAGTTCCCAGATCGCACGTGGAGGTTCAGTTTCAATTCAGCGGTCATCGCACCGAGATCAGGTCTACAAGTCTCATGATATGAAAGAAAAATTTTTCCTGATCCGAGGGTGTAATTTGGCTGAATTCTGATGGTCAGAACGCTTAATAATAACGCACCAAGTCACGTGCCAGATTTAGATTAAAATTTTCAAATCTAACCCTTTTCTCACTCTCTTCACTCCAGGCTCAATGAAATAGCCTCTGAACGTCGGTTGGGCTTGATTTTCGAAATGATCGTCAAGTCCAGCTAAACGGTCATAACAGTCTAAGATTGTAAATATCGGACTTTCGACGCGCGGTTTAGATCCAATACAAAGTTTCAAAGGGTTCCCGAGAACAAACCGGTTTAGAGTTTGATCCTAGATTTTAGGGTATTGTAGTGTCCTTGTTTCTACAAGTTTTGGATCTTGCAGAACGTATTTAAAGCGATCAGGGACAATTTCGCAGCTACTCTAGCGTAGCGCTAGTTAACTTACGCTTAATTTCTAAAGGAATTAATCCTAAGTGATTTCTTTGGCTTTGGAATTGGGTTCTGAGAGGTTACCAAGGTGTTATGGTTGACCCATTGCCTAAGGACGTTCAATCCTAGGTTGGAAAAAAATCCAGGGTGTTACAAGCACAGGTGGCTTAAGTGATATGCGGGTTCAGACTGATGAGGAGCCATTATGACAGTCAAGGATGCATAGTTGTACTTACCAAGGAAGCTGCGTGATCTTACGGCTTTCATTTATATGCTTTTATATATTCCTCATGTATGTAAATCTTGTAATGTTAACGTGGAGGCATTGGTTTGTATAAATCATTATGGGCAAACTCTTATATACTCTAAATGTAAATGAAATTATTCCTTTATGTTGACTTGCCCATTTTACGCTTATCTACTAACTCTGATAAAAGAAAAAGATTATATATGAAATTTGGCTCTTTTTAAGTTAACACTCGGGTTCTTAGGAAATGGGTCATATATTAGGGTCCTCAAAATACGGGGCGTTATACATATGTACAACGACCATGTATTCTAGATTAAAAGTCATGGTAAGAACAAATCATAATTTCAAGTTCAATTAAACATATCAACAAACACATGGAATGCATTAGCTATTCACATAGTTCACACACATATAATTTATCAAATACATCGTAACTAAGATCATATGGCAGAAATCAAGTCAGACATAAATCACTACTAACATTGAAAGCCTTGAAAACCATAACCTAAACGTTTATAGTCTGCACCTTTCATTGGTACGCTCATTACAAACTCGGTTCGTACATAACGTTCCAGTCTACAGAACAACGGCTACCTAAATCACAAAATAGGTTAGCTATTTCATCTATTCCTCTATTTGGATTCCTAAAACAATATTAGGGTTAGAATTTCTTACCCAAATCATCATTGGAAAGATTCGTGTAGCTAGGTGTAGAGGTGATCTAGTACGTGTAGTCGCAAGAGAGAAACACCGCCACGATCTCCCAAACAATCCCTCCTCCTCACACTTTTCTCCTCTTTTCTCTCTTCTCTCACTTAGGGTTTGAGAAAATTCGTATGAGAGAGGGGCAGGGTGGTTTAAGGGCCTTATATAGGCTTAGAAGTGATGATAATGGCCCCAAGGCAATGGTATACTTAGGTTATAGCAAAAAGGCGTCTATTTTGGGTCAATGGGACTCATCTAGAGGTCTATTACTCACCTATATCGTGGAGCAAGTTCCTTGACCATGGATCTAAGCCAGGTTATGATTTCAGTCCGATCGGATTTGTGGATCAACCGTGGAGGACCTGTATCAGTTTAACAGTCATCGTCACTCGTCAGGGCCACAAGTATACCGATATGTGCAGGGAAATTTCCCTGATCCATTGGAATAGTTTGGTTAGAAACTGATAGTCTGAAACTTTAATTTCGTTCTCAAGCGAACGACCTAATTCACTTAAGTTTTGATTCATTTTCTAAAGATATTCGCATTTCTCACACACTTCGCTCAAGGCTCAAGTTGTGCATTTTTGGATACTATTTGGGTTCGATTCCTGCGATGGATGTCAAGCCGAGTAAGGCGGTCATAACCCTATAGTTTCACGGTTATTAGACTTTTGATGCAGGGTCTAGGTCCAATACGGAGTTTTAATGTGCTCTCGGGAGCAACTAAGTTTTGGGATTTCTCCGAGGGTTTTAAGTAATGTTGAGTTAGTGATTCTAATGGTTTTAGATCTTTCCATTCGTATAGATAGTGGTTCAAGCTAATTCCATTGATTATTTAGTTTAGTACTTAATTAATTTTTCGTATAATTTATACAGGATTCTGTCCTTAGGAATTTCTGCCTGAGGTGATACTCGAGTCATTGTACGGATTTTTTCGAGATGTTACAATCTACCCCCCTTAAAGAAAAATTTTAATCTCGAAATTAGTACCTTTTCGTACTCCTCAAGAATCTGAGGGTAGTTCTTACGGACTTCGGCTTCTATTTCCAAAGTACCCTCTTCCTCAGTTAGTGAGTCCGCAATACCTTCATAAGTGGGATAACCTTGCTACGCAACACTTTTTCCTTCATGTCGAGAATACGCGTTGGTCTAGTACATATGTTGCATCTTCACTCAACTGTACCCGCTCCCATTTGATAATATGGGAAGGATCAAGAACGTATTTTTCAGCATCGATACGTGAAATATGTTGTATACGCCTATGAGTGGTGTGGGTAAAGCAAGGTGGTATGCTACCATACTCACTCGATCAAGAATCTGAAATGGGCCAATTCTCAGCGTAAGCTTCCCTTTCTTGCCAAAGCAGAGGACTCCCTTCATGGGAAAAACCTTAAGAAACACATGGTCCCCAACTTTAAATTCCAGCTGTCATCGTCAAGTATCAACGTAACTCTTCTATCTGCTCTGGGCTGCAAGAAGTTGACGCCTGATTATGTCGATCTTCTCTGAGGTCTCCTGTACCAAATTTGGGCCAATCAAACTCTTCTCGCCTACTTCTGCCTAACAATATGATGCTCGACATGGACGCCTATACAAGGCCTCGTAGGGAGCCATGCCAATGCTAGCTTGAAAGCTACTATTATAAGTGAATTCAGCATAGAAAAGACAATCATCCCAACCGTCTTTGAAATCAAGCACACATGGCCGCAGCATATTTTTTAACACCTGATTTACCCATATTGTCTGCCCATTAATTTGTGGGTGGAACACGGTACTGAACTTCATTTACACACCCATTGCTTCTTGGATTCGAGTCCAAAAGATAAACGTGAATCGCATGTCTCGATCCGAAACAATCTCCATAGGCACTTCATATAGCCGTATAATCTCCTTGATGTACAGCTTGGCTAAGTCATCTGCTGAGTTTGACACTCTAACCAGAAGGAAGTGAGCTAATTTCATCAATCGGTCCACAATCACCCAAATGGATTCATGTCCCTTCCTCGTCTTCGCTAACCCAGAATTGAAGTCCATAGATATGAAATCCCATTTCCATTCAGCTATGGGCATGATCTGAAGTGGACCAGGAGGTTGGCGATGTTCGGCCTTGACCTGCTGGCACGTGAGACAACATGATACATAATCTCTTATGTTGGCTTTCATGTTGTCCCACTAATATGAAGCTTCATGTCTCGGTACATCTTCGTACTGCCAAGATACATTGTCATCCTTGAATTGTGAGCGGCTTCTAGAACTTCTTTCCTCAAGTCATGGAGAATCGGGACGCACAGACAACCACGATATCTCAAACCTCCATCTAGACAAACCCTCCATTTGGAGTCTTCACCTCCACTTGCTCACTCTCTCATCTTCACTAACAGTTCATCTTCCTTCTGAGCCGTTATGATTCTAACATCAATGAGTGGCTGCACATGAACGTGTGCGACGCTTTCGAACGGCTCCTCTACTATAAGCTTCTACTCAAAGTCTCGCACAAATTCTACAATATTCCATTCATTTATCATCAACTAAGCTACAAATGCTATCGTGTTCTTGCAGCTCAACACATCTGCCACAAGGTTGGACTTGCCAGGATGGTAGGAGACCTCAAACTTAAAGTCTTTTAAAGTTTCTATCCATCTTCATTGCCTCATATTCAGGTCTCTCTTTATGAATATGTACTTGAGGCTATTGTGGTGGTAAAAGAGCTCGAACTCCTTTGTGTAGAGGTAATGTCTCCAGAGCTTTAATGCAAAGATGACGACCGCCAATTCCAGGTCGTGTGTAGGGTAATTTTTCTCGTGTTTCCTCAACTATCGCGATGCATAGGTAATCACTCTATCCTTTTGCATAAGAATACAAACCAAAACAGCACAAGATGCGTCGATGTATATTATATATCTGACCCCTTTCTCTGGTAATACTAACACGGGTGTGGATGTTAGCTTGTCCTTCAGTTCCTCGAAGGCTGCATTTGCCTTCTCATTCTAGGCAAACTTAATATCCTTTCGAGTGAGTTGAGACAACAACCTGGCTATCTTGGAAAAGTCCTTAATAAATCGATGGTAGTACCCTGCAAGGCTGAGGAAACTCCTCACTTCTGTAACTGAACCGAGCTGCTCCCAGTCCTGTACTACGGTTACCTTAACAAGGTCTATAGCTTTTCCTTTCTTAGATACCACATGTGTCACGCTCCAAATCTGAAAATCGGATTCACATGAATCCCGATTGCCGAATCCGGTGCCGACAGCCTCCATAGTGCCCCATTCTCGGCTCCTGACAATCAAATGCCAGATTCCGATCCTGAGATCCTACAAGGAGGATTTTCAGAATGAATTTTTTTTTTTTGTAATGGAGCATAACCACAAGCATAACCAAGTCACAAAACAACATCACCACATATCCACTATAACAAAATTTTAAGTACAATGCAGAAAGGGAAATACAAGGTGATCAAAAAGCTCCAACAGGTCCTGATATACACTCCTGTCTCAGCGCTGCTGTCGTCCAACGCTACCTGCACGTAACTATCGTGCATAAGCTTACAAAAGCTTAGAGGGTGGTGTAAGTGTGTGCGTAAGGCAAACGCCAAGTGTACAGTATCAAAACAATACGGAAGTATGTGGTAAGTCCATGGAATCAACCATGCCAAAGCTATGCGATGAGATATGAATGTCATCGGCCACACCGATACAATGCAAGGCCTATATAGCCGAATGTCATATGCGAAATGCAATCCAAGCAAGTTGGTACTCCTCAAGTACGTATATCAGTACAGTTCCTCTCTGGATATCACCAGAGTCTAATACACATCGCAGAGACTACCACCTCCCTAGCTGCACAGTCAAGCAAGCGGATAAGACCTCACTATCTGCCTGACCAGTAGTATGCCAATACCTACCCGGCTTGTCGATAGCGGACTCATTTGTGAGCTAGTCAAACTCAGCTTAGCTTATAGCCCTCTTACTCAGGCGGATAAGGCTACACCCCCTTCCAACCGACCACGACACAGTGGGAGACGCGGCCTACTGGTATTCGGCACTCGGGCACTCATGTATCCACTCGGTCTAAACGTTGGAGCATCTTCTGGTACCAAAAAGGTTCTGGGACTCTCACCCAAGGACATCCTAAGTGCCCACAATGCTAGAATAAGTATTTTCGGTATCCAATACGGTCATCCATGATGTACCTGTAGAGCCACGGCCCTGATGTCGTTAGGGCTTGCAGTGATCAAGTCACACGTATGCGAGATGCATGAATCACTCTGTCAAAACATGCAGCAATCCAGCGCGTACTGCGCGATCATGTGGGGCACTCAGTCACATAACGAGTCCCGTAAATGGTCTGCCCAATGGCGTATGTTATGATCAGTCATTACTCATATCAAGCATACATATGATGCGTATGGGCATGAGTCATGAGATTTATACTAAGCATGTTATAAGGTAATGAATAGCAACGGGTATACACCTATCAATGGGCCCTAAAGAGAGTTACAATGCGGACATTTAACCAACATTATACATACAATGTGGACGTCAAACCAACATTGTTTCCTAGGCACGGCTTGCCATAAATATCATTTCACGAACCATGAGAAACGTACATTGCAATGGACCTTAAGGACATCCGTTGGGCCTCGATCCCTGGGCCTTAGATATATCAAATGGGTCGTATTACATGGGCCTCACATTCACCAAATGAGTTGCATTAATGGGCCTCACCAATGAGCCTTATGTACATTGCAATGGTCCATGACCCATGGGCCTTGAAATACATCAAATGGGCCTACACACATGAGCTTTAAATATGTCAAAGGGACCACTCCATTTGTGCCCCATGCACATCAAATGGGCTTGAATCCCGTGGGCTTTATATGTATCAAATGGGCATAGTCACATGGGCCTTATATATGTAAAATGGGCCTACTCCCATGGGTCTTGTATATATCAGATGGGTCACACCAATTGGCCCCATATATATCAAATGGGTCACACCCAACTATAAATGGTGATGATGACTTCCACCATTAAAATTCTTAAGGCCCACCGTAACATGTGTTTCCATTCAACCTACTCATACATTAACATAGTGATAAATGAAGGGAAATAAATATCATCTTAATAGTGAACTACTATGGCCCTTAGAATTTTGAACGGTGGACGTTATTGTCCACTACTTAAGTGGTGGGGTCCGCTTGAACTATGTATCTAACTAATTCTTTAGCCCATGCAGCCAAAATGAGCCGCCAAAATGAGCTTTCAAAGGGGCTGGATGGCTTAGATGCATCTCATGCATCATGGTGGACCCAGATGGATAGTGTACGTCATGGTGGGGGAGTCCACATAACAGGTTGGACGGTATGGAGGCAGCACATGCATCAGTGATGGGGTCCACTAACCGTCCAGATGGCTGGACGGCTTTGATAAAACACATACATAAAAGGGGCCCCACCGTCCAGGGATGTGGACGGTGTGGATGAAACACACGTACCATGGTAGGGTACCACTGACCGTCTACTGGACGGCGTGGAATGCAAACATCAATGTGGTCTCCACCGTCCGTACGGACGGTGGAGACAAAATACACATATCAGTGTGGTTCCCATGTGGGGCCCACCATAATGTTTATATGACATCCGACCCATCCATTAGGTCACACAGACCCGAATGAAGGGTAAAAACAAATTTCAGCTTGATCCAGAACTCTGGTGGGCCTGAAAGAAAATTTCAATGGTAGAGTTCATTTCACACTGTTTCTTATGGTGTGGGCCACCTGAGCTTTGGATGTGTCTCATTTTTGGGGAGGGCCCACCTCAGAGGGTGGGCCACCTTATGGACGGTGCAGATACAAAATATGCATCATGGTGGGGACCGTACACGGGGCCGTGGGTCCCTGCCCACGACCGCCCGCCAGCTGCTGGCCATGGCTTGACACAGCAGCAGCAGCTGCTGTGTTGTGTATTTTTTTTTTTTTTGAAAACCCTTCTCCATGGGGTTTTTATTATGTGGGGCCCGCATCTGATGAATCCAGTCCATCCATTGGATTCCATGGCCCATAACTCATCAGTTGAGACCAATATAGGCCATTTTTCAGCGTGTAGGAAGAGCTTTGGTACAGTTCAATGGTAATGATACCATTTTTAAAACTATGGCCCACCAAATACTCGAAAAATTCTCATTTTTCGGCTCAACGCCTAAAATGACTTAGGGAAGAGGATGGATGGCTTGGATTAGAATCATACATCAAGGTGGGTCCTGTACAAGTGGCCCACCCCATTGGCCTTCATTTTATGTTTTTTTTTTTTTTGTTTTCACCAGTGACGTCCAGCGCCTGGACGTCTTTTTCTTTCTTTTTTTTTTTTTTTTTTTTTTTTTTTTTGTTTTGGGCTGTATCAAATACATTCAAGGTGGGCCCTGATTAGGTGGGCCACCCCAAATGGTTGTACATTTAAGATGGACCCCACCCATGGACGGTTTGGAGAAAAATACGTATTTCACGGTGGGGCTCATTCAAGTGGCCCACATAGCTACATTAACATACAAGAAAAATAAATAAAGAAGAGAGGGAGGGAGAGAGAGTGAAAGAGTGGGACACGCGTGATGGAGGGACCCCGATACTATAGGCCCTCCGTTTCAATCATCCAATCATACATCAAAGGTCCCCTTGCATATGGACCATCAACAAAAGATCAACGGTGGAGATCGCACTCCACTAGAAATGGACGGTCTAGATGACCTCCTCAATACAAGGAAAGTAAACATCATGATGGGGTCCATGGAGAATGGCCCCATCATGGAATGATCTTGATGATCAAGATGAGCCATTAGCCACATCTTAGGGTCCCAAGTGAGATCCAAACCATTGATCGGTTGGCCTCACTTGGCCCATCTTAAAAACATAAAAAGTAGTCTAAAGAAACACCCACCACTTGATCTTCTTGGTCCGTTGAGATGCCGGTCTACTAAAGCTTCACTTTGATGGTGGAGATGGGAAATGGATGGCTAAGATGATGGGATTTGAAGATGGGAAGTGGGCCACCAAAATGCACATTTTCTCTCCATGGAAGGCTTGGACGTGGGAGAGCTTTCTTGCTTAAGATTTGGAGTGTTGAGAAATGAGAGGGAGAGAGAGGGTTGTAAGAGTGATGGAGTGATGTGAGGTGAGTGATGGGTGAGGTGAGTGATGGGTGAAGTGAGTGATGGGTGAAGTGAGAGGTTAGTTGACTTAGGTGGTTGCTTGACTTGTGGAAAAAGGAAGCATGGGTGGGTGTACTTGACATGAGAGGTGATTGATGGGATTGATGGGACATATTGTAGAGATTCCTTGGGATTTGCAACGCGCGATGTTTTTGTTCGAACTGAACGTGGGTCCGTATCTCATCGTCTGGGTATCGGATCGGTGCGTGAGTTGCGGCGTTGGAACCGCGGCAATGGGGCGGTCGCAATGATACAAGTCTCGGATTAAGCCGGCTCAAATGAATAGGATACGACTTACGGTCATGCGCAACGTCAACTATAGGTCGCGGATTGCCGGAATTTGACGAGAAGGAACGCGGGAAACAACGGAACAGTATGGATTAGGATACGGGTCTTACAGCTCTCCCCACCTAATAAAAATTTCATCCTCAAAATTTACATTACCATCGTAACTAACCATAACTCAAAAAGAAAATAGGGAACATAACATCATATATAATCAAGCACCATAATACATCATAGAATCAATCATCAGAAAGATGAGGATAACGCTCGCGGATCTCTGCCTCGCGCTCTCAAGACGCCTCATCCACACTATGATGGCCCCATTGCACCTTTACCAAGGGAATGACCTTAGTTCTAAGGACCTGCTCCTTTCGATCGAGGATACGAACTGGCTGCTCAATATAAGAAGCGTCCTCACGAACCTCCAACGGCTGCCAATCAATAACAGGAACGACGTCTGACCCACACTTCCTCAACATAGAGACATGGAAGACGTTGTGGACGCCAGACAACTGCGATGGCAAGGCAAGTCGGTAGGCCACAGCGCCAATGCGCCCAGTGATCTTGAAAGGTCCTATGAATCTCGGGGCATGCTTGCCCTTCGTCCCAAAACGAACTACACCCTTCATGGGTGAGACCTTGAGATACACATAGTCCCTAACGACAAACTCCAAGGGACGACGCCGACGATCAGCAAAACTCTTCTGCCGGCTATGAGCTGTGCGCATCCTCTGTCTGATGATGTCGATAGCCTCTGACGTCTGCAGCACAAGCTCGGGACCTAGGAGACGACGCTCTCCAACCTCGGTCCAACAACTCGGAGATCTGCACGGTCTACCATATAATGCCTCAAAAGGAGCCATGCCAATGGTCGCCTGATAGCTGTTGTTGTATGCAAACTCTGCCAATCGCAGGTGCTCGTCCCAACTACCGGCGAAATCAATCGCGCAAGCCCAAAGCATATCCTCAAGGATCTAGTTGACCCTCTCGGTCTGACCATCGGTCTGCAGATGATACGTGGTGCTGAGCTGCAAATCAGTGCCCATCGCTCTCTGTAAGCTCCTCCAAAACTAAGACGTGAACCTCGGATCTCGGTCTGAAACAATCGAGACGGGAACACCATGCAATCTCACGATCTCATCAATAAACATCCTGGCGAGCCGATCTGTATGCCAAGTCTCACGAATCGCAAGAAAATATGCCAACTTCGTCAGACGGTCTACAACAACCCAGATGGCATCATGACCGCACTGAGTCCTCGGTAAACCCAAGACAAAATCGGTAGATATATGCTCTCACTTCCACATCGGGACGCTCAGCGGCTGCAATAGGCCAGGGGGTCTCTGGTGATCGGCCTTGACACACTGGCAGGTGTCACACTCGGCCACAAAACTGGCTATCTAGCGCTTCATCCCTGACCAAAAATACTGGCGTTTCATATCGCGATACATCTTCGTCGAGCCAGGGTGGATAGAGAAACGAGATCGATGTGCCTCGGTCATAAGATCTCGGCGTAAATCAGGAATATCCGGGACACACAATCGGCCTCTGAAGCGAAGTCCACCGTCATAACCAATCTGCCAATCCGTCTGACTCTCAGATGCTGCCTCTGCTCGGTAATCCTGTAACGACTCGTCTGTCTGCTGAGCCTCAATTACTCTTGTGACAAGAGAGGGTTGAATCAACAATCTCGATAGCTGAACAATAGATGACTGCAAACCAAACTCAAAGTCGTACTCTGCTATATCCTCGAGCATCCTCCACTCTTGAATCATCATATGCGCCACCAGGCCTAGTGGCTGACGACTGAGGGCATCCGCCACCACGTTCGCCTTGCCCGGGTGGTACTGAAGATCAAAATCGTAGTCCTTCAGGAGTTCCATCCAACGCCTCTGTCTCATATTCAGCTCGAACTGAGAGAACAAATACTTCAAGCTCTTGTGATCGGAAAAGAGCTCGAATCTCACCCCATAAAGATAGTGTCTCCACACTTTCAGTGCAAAGACAACCGCTGCCAGCTCTAGATCGTGCGTAGGGTAGTTCAGCTCATGGACCTTGAGCTGACGGGACGCATAAGCTACCGGCTTCCCGTGCTACATTAGGACAGCACCTAAGCCAACTCGTGAGGCATCAGTAAATACAACAAATCCATCACTCCCAGAGGGAAGAGTGAGGACAGGAGCGGACGTGAGGCGGTCCTTCAACTCCATAAACGCCTGCTCACAAGCGTCGCTCCAAATGACCTCGGCACCCTTCTGGGTCAATCTGGTCAACGGGGCTGCAATGCGAGAGAATCCCTCAATAAAACGTCGGTAGTAGCCCGCCAAACCAAGAAAACTGCGGATCTCAGATGCGTTCGTGGGCTGATCCCACTGACGCAGGGCATCAATCTTCGAGGG
Source organism: Magnolia kwangsiensis (assembly GCA_037074715.1). NCBI lineage: Eukaryota > Viridiplantae > Streptophyta > Magnoliopsida > Magnoliales > Magnoliaceae > Magnolia > Magnolia kwangsiensis. The sequence continues at coordinate 61,772,057 of CM073579.1, forward strand.
GTCTACAGCGACACTCTGCCTCGTCACTACATGGCCGAGGAACTTCACCTCCTCCTGCCAGAACTCGCACTTCTCTAGCTTCGCGTAAAGCTGGTGTGCACGGAGGGTCTGCAATGTAATCTCAAGATGTCGCACATGCTCCTCACGAGTCTTCGAATATATCAGGATGTCATCAATAAATACCACGACAAACTGATCAAGATACGGACGGAAGAGCTCGTTCATCAACTGCATGAATACTGTGGGCGCATTGGTCAGTCCGAAGGACATGACCTGGAACTCAAAATGACCGTATCGCGCCCTAAAGGCTATCTTCGGGATATCCTCATCTCGAACCCGAACCTGATGATAACCGGACCGCAAGTCTATCTTTGAAAAGAACTGCACCTCCTGCAGCTGATCAAACAAGTCATCGATCCTCGGAAGCGGGTACTTGTTCTTGATCGTGACCTTGTTGAGCTCGCGGTAGTCTACGCAAAGCCTCAACGAGCCATCCTTCTTCTTTACGAAGAGTACTGGTGCTCCCCACAGCGAACTGCTCGGACGAATAAAGCCTAACTCGCGTAACTCGTCCAACTGCTTCTGCAGTTCCCGTAACTCCAACGGTGCCATACGATACGGGGCCTTCGAAATAGGCACAGTACCAGGCACAAGATCAATCTGAACTCGGTATGCCGACGAGGTGGTAATCCCGAAATCTCCTGAAACACATCAGAAAAACCACAAACAACCGGCAGCTGGTCGATACTCAAAACAGCTGGCTCCTCAACGGCACACGATAACAGGCAAGAAAGCTGCCCTCCTCTGGGCTCGGCAACAAACTGAAACTCTGGCACGCCGGGTATGCAGAACGTGACTGTCCTCGCAGAGCAGTCTAATATGGCGTAGTACTCGGCAAGCCAGTCCATGCCCAGGATAACATCAAAACCGGACATCGGCAATATAAATAGGTCGGCAGGCAAGAAGATATCCCCAATCAAAATAGGCAAGATGCGCAAAATCGGCCCAACACTGTGGTCTTCCCTAATGGCGTCGATACTACCAAATCCTCACGGGTAGACTCCAACGGCAAACCGGTCGATCGACAGAAATCATCGGTGACAAATGAATGCGATGCATCAGAATCAAATAGTACGCGTGCAATGCATGCAGAAACAGGAAGAGTACCCTCAACGACCCCTCCTGATGACTGAGGGTCCTACTGGGCTGCATAGAATCTACCCTGAGCCTGTTGGGGAGGTGCAGGTCCCCTCTGAGGTCTCTGCTGCTGCTGTGGTCACTGTGGGGGAAAAACCTGCTGCCTCTGCTGCTGTGGGGGATGTACAAGAGGCTGGTGCTGTGGTGGCTGTCGTGGAGTTGGATGCGGTGCCTTCGGCTGCTGCTGCTGCTGCGGATGGGGACACTAGTGCCTACGATGCCCTGTACGACCGCACCCAAAGTAAGTACCTGTAAACGATCCTGAAGATGGTGCTGGGGGTACTGCTGGTGCTCGGAATGCTGGGTGGGTCGTGCGCCGCTGCTGTGAACGATGCTGCTGATGGAAGCTACTAAAGGGTGCCTTCCTCTTCTGATCTCCCCTCTGATCGCGGGCTCTCTGCACACTGGCCCAATCTGTCTCATATATCAGGGTTCTCTCTACTATCTCCTCAAATGTCGGAAGCATATGTCCGATCACACGGCTCCGGAGGGCAGGACGTAAGCCTTTCTCAAAACGGTGGGCCTTCCGTCCCTCATCATTAACAAGATACGTCGCAAATCTGGATAGTGCGACGAACCGAGCCTCATACTGGGACACAGACATGTCCCCCTGGACCAAAGTCTCAAACTCTAGTGCGCGCTGTTGTCGCACATGCTTGGGAAAGAACTTCCGGTCAAACCGGTCTATAAAGTCCTCCCAGGTCCACTCAAAATCGGCTGCTACCGATCGGGCCACAGATGCCCACCAATACTGAGCCTCGCCCTGCAGAAGGAATACAGCTAATGGAACTCGCTGCTGGGTCGTACATCTCATGGTGTCGAATATCCTCTCCACCTCGAAGCACCACAACTCTGCAGCAGTAGGGTCTGGCTCACCCTGAAAACGTGGGGGATCGTGCCGTCGAAAATCCTTGAGAAGAGCGCTCGCACGCTCCTGCTCAGCCTCGGCCGGTGACACTGTGGGACGCCTGCTCTGCCCTTGAAGAATGGCGGTCATCGCCTGCAACATCTGCTGTAGCTGAGTAGCACTCACAGGTACGGTCGGATCCGCACCGGTCTCAAGAAAATGAGTGGCATCCTCAGGCTCAAAGGCAGGACTATCTGGTGGTGGAGTAGGAGTAGCAGGTGGTAAAGCAGGAGCTGTGGGTGGTGGTGCGGGAGTCGTATGTGGTGGAGCGAGATTCGCTCGGGTCGTTCTTCTAGCCATAATGTCTCCTATAGGAAGGAACAATGGCCTATCAGTCTTGAGAATTCTCGAAGGCACTTACATTAAGGGTCTATGTCGAAAAATCGCTAAATCATTCAGACTCGAAACCTATTTATAGTAAATATGTGATGTGATCCTCAGGTATTCCCAAGTTATGCTCTAATACCAACTTTTGTCACGCTCCAAATCCGAAAATCGGATTCACATGAATCCCGATTGCCTAATCCGGTGCCGACAGCCTCCGTAGTGCCCCATTCTCGACTCCTGACAATCAAATGCCAGATTTCGATCCTGGGATCCTACAAGGAGGATTTTCAGAATGAAATTTTTTTTTGTAATGGAGCATAACCACAAGCATAACCAAGTCACAAAACAACATACCACATATCCACTATAACAAAATTTTAAGTACAATGCAGAAAGGGAAATATAAGGTGATCAAAAAGCTCCAAAAGGTCCTGATATGCACTCCTGTCTCAGCGCTGCTGTCGTCCAACGCTACCTACACGCAACTATCGTGCATAAGCTGACAAAAGCTTAGAGGGTGGTGTAAGTGTGTGCGTAAGGCAAACACTAAGTGTACAGTAACAGAACAATACGGAAGTATGTGGTAAGTCCATTGAATCAACCATGCCAAAGCTATGCGATGAGATATGAATGTCATCGGCCACACCGATACAATGCAAGGCCTATATAGCCGAATGTCATATGCGAAATGTAATCCAATCAAGTCGGTACTCCTCAAGTACGTATATCAGTACAGTTCCTCTTTGGATATCATCGGGGTCTAATACACTTCGCAGAGACTGTCACCTCCCTAGCTGCACAGTCAAGCAAGCGGATAAGACCTCACTATCCGCCTGACCAGTAGTATGCCAATACCTACCCGGCTCGTCGATAGCGGACTCATTTGCGAGCTAGTCAAACTCAGCCTAGCTTATAGCCCTCTTACTCAGGCGGATAAGGCTACACCCCCTTCCAACCGACCACGACACAGTGGGAGACGCGGCCTACTGGTATTCGACACTCGGGCACTCATGTATCCACTCGGTCTAGACGTTAGAGCATCTCCTGGTACCAAAAAGGTTCTGGGACTCTCACTCAAGGACATCCTAAGTGCCCACAGTGCTAGAATAAGTATTTCCGGTATCCAATACGGTCATCCACGATGTACCTGTGGAGCCACGGCCCTGATGTCGCTAGGGCGTGCAGTGATCAAGTCACACGTATGCGAGATGCATGAATCACTTTGTTAAAACATGCAGCAATCCAGCGCGTACTGCGCGATCATGTGGGGCACTCAGTCACATAACGAGTCCAGTAAATGGTCTGCCCAATGGCGTATGTTAGGATTAGTCATTACTCATATCAAGCATACATATGATGCGTATGGGCATGAGTCATGAGATTTATACTAAGCATGTTATAAGGCAATGAATAGCAACGGGTATAGACCTATCAATGGGCCCTAAAGAGAGTTACAATGCGGACATTTAACCAACATTGTACATACAATGTGGACGTCAAACCAACATTGTTTCCTAGGCACGGCTTGCCATAAATATCATTTCACGAACCATGAGAAACGTACATTGCAATGGACCCTAAGGACATCCGTTGGGCCTCGATCCCTGGGCCTTAGATATATCAAATGGGTCGTATTACATGGGCCTCACATTCACCAAATGAGTTGCATTAATGGGCCTCACCAATGAGTCTTATGTACATTGCAATGGTCCATGACCCATGGGCCTTGAAATACATCAAATGGGCCTACACACATGAGCTTTAAATATGTCAAAGGGACCACTCCATTTGTGCCCCATGCACATCAAATGGGCTTGAATCCCGTGGGCTTTATATGTATCAAATGGGCTTAGTCCCATGGGCCTTATATATGTAAAATGGGCCTAATCCCATGGGTGTTGTATATATCGGATGGGTCACACCAATTGGCCCCATATATATCAAATGGGCCACACCCAACTATAAATGGTGATGATGACTTCCACCATTAAAATTCTTAAGGCCCACCGTAACATGTGTTTCCATTCAACCTACTCATACATTAACATAGTGATAGATGAAGGGAAATAAATATCATCTTAATAGTGAACTACTATGGCCCTTAGAATTTTGAACGGTGGACGTCATTGTCCACTACTTAAGTGGTGGGCTCCGCTTGAACTATGTATCTAACTAATTCTTTAGCCCATGCCGCCAAAATGAGCTTTCAAAGGGGTTGGATGGCTTGGATGCATCCCATGCATCATGGTGGACCCAGATGGATAGTGTACATCATGGTGGGGGAGTCCACATAACAGGTTGGACGGTATGGAGGCAGCACATGCATCAGTGATGGGGTCCACTAACCGTCCAGATGGCTGGACAGCTTTGATAAAACACATACATAAAAGGGGCGCCACCGTCCAGGGATGTGGACGGTGTGGATGAAACACACGTACCATGGTAGGGTCCCACTGACCGTCTACTGGACGGCGTGGAATACAAACATCAACGTGGTCTCCACCGTCCGTACGGACGGTGGAGACAAAATACACATATCAATGTGGTTCCCATGTGGGGCCCACCATAATGTTTATATGACATCCGACCCATCCATTAGGTCACACAGACCCGAATGAAGGGTAAAAATAAATTTCAGCTTGATCCAGAACTCTGGTGGGCCTGAAAGAAAATTTCAATGGTAGAGTTCATTTCACACTGTTTCTTATGGTGTGGTCCACCTGAGCTTTGGATGTGTCTCATTTTTGGGGAGGGCCCACCTCAGAGGGTGGGCCACCTTATGGACGGTGCAGATACAAAATATGCATCATGGTGGGTACCGTACACGGGGCCGTGGGTCCCTGCCCACGACCGCCCACCAGCCGCTGGCCACGGCCTGACACAGCAGCAGCAGCTGCTGTGTTGTGTATTTTTATTTTATTTTTGAAAACCCTTCTCCCTGGGGTTTTTATTATGTGGGGCCCGCATCTGATGAATCCAGTCCATCCATTGGATTCCATGGCCCATAACTCATCAGTTGAGACCAATATAGGCCATTTTTCAGCGTGTAGGAAGAGTTTTGGTACAGTTCAATGGTAATGATACCATTTTTAAAACTATGGCCCACCAAATACTCGAAAAATTCTCATTTTTCGGCTCAATGCCTAAAATGACTTGGGGAAGAGGATGGATGGCTTGGATTAGAATCATACATCAAGGTAGGTCCTGTACAAGTGGCCCGCCCCATTAGCCTTCATTTTATGTTTTTTTTTTTTTTTTTTCACCAGTGACGTCCAGCGCCTGGACGTCTTTTTCTTTCTTTCTTTTTTTTTTTTTTTTTTTTTTTGGGCTGTATCAAATACATTCAAGGTGGGCCCTGATTAGGTGGGCCACCCCAAATGGATGTACATTTAAGATGGACCCCACCCATGGACGGTTTGGAGAAAAATACGTATTTCACGGTGGGGCTCATTCAAGTGGGCCACATAGCTACATTAACATACAAGAAAAATAAATAAAGAAGAGAGGGAGGGAGAGAGAGTGAAAGAGTGGGACACGCGTGATGGAGGGACCCCGATACTATGGGCCCTCCGTTTCAATCATCCAATCATACATGAAAGGTCCCCTTGCATATGGACCATCAACAAAAGATCAACAGTGGAGATCCCACTCCACTAGAAATGGACAGTCTAGATGACCTCCTCAATACAAGGAAAGTAAACATCATGATGGGGTCCATGGAGAATGGCCCCATCATGGAATGATCTTGATGATCAAGATGAGCCATTGGCCACATCTTAGGGTCCCAAGTGAGATCCAAACCATTGATCTGTTGGTCTCACTTGGCCCATCTTAAAAATATAAAAAGTAGTCTAGAGAAACACCCACCACTTGATCTTCTTGGTCCGTTGAGATGCCGGTCTCCTAAAGCTTCACTTTGATGGTGGAGATGAGAAATGGATGGCTAAGATGATGGGATTTGGAGATGGGAAGTGGGCCACCAAAATGCACATTTTCTCTCCATGGAAGGCTTGGACGTGGGAGAGCTTTCTTGCTTGAGATTTGGAGTGTTGAGAAATGAGATGGAGAGAGAGGGTTGTAAGAGTGATGGAGTGATGTGAGGTGAGTGATGGGTGAGGTGAGTGATGGGTGAAGTGAGTGATGGGTGAAGTGAGAGGTTAGTTGACTTAGGTGGTTGCTTGACTTGTGGAAAAAGGAAGCATGGGTGGGTGTACTTGACATGAGAGGTGATTGACGGGATTGATTGATGGGATTGATGGGACATATTGTAGAGATTCCTTGGGATTTGCAACGCGCGGTGTTTTTGCTCGAACTGAACGTGGGTCCGTATCTCATCGTCTGGGTATCAGATCGGTGCGTGAGTTGCGGCGTTGGAACCGCGGCGACGGGGCGGTCGCAATGATACAAGTCTCGGATTAAGCCGGCTTAAATGAATAGGATACGACTTACGGTCGTGCGCAACGTTAACTATAGGTCGCGGATTGCCGAAATTTGATGAGAAGGATCGCGGGAAACAACGGAACAGTACGGATTAGGATACCGGTCTTACAACATGTCCCAAGAACTTGACTTCTTCATTTCAGAAGTTACACTTCCTGTACTGAGCAAATAACCGGTTCTTCCTGAGAGTATCAAAAACTACTCGTAAGTGCTTTTTATGATCTTTTTGACTCTTGAAGTATATCAGGATGCATCTATAAATATGATGATGAATCGGTACAGATATGGCCGAAATACCCTGTTCATGAGATCCATGAATACGGCCGGTGCATTTGTAAGTCCAAATGACATCACAAGAAATTTATAGTGCCTAAAACTGGTTCTAAATGTCACTTTCTGCACGTCTTAATCGCTGACGTGCAATTGATGATACCCTGACTGTAAATGGATCTTTAAGAAATATTGTGCCCTTTTCAACTGGTCGAACAGATCATCTATCTTGGGCAAAGGATAGTTGTTCTTCACTGTCACCTAGTTAAACCTACGATAATCAATATACAATCGCAGCGATTCGTCCTTCTTCTTCACAAAAAACACAGGAGCTCCCCAAGGAGATACACTCAGTCATACGAAGCCTGAATTTATCAGATTATCGATCTGTCTCCTCAATTCTTCCATTTCACATGGAGGCATACGATACATCAGTAGAGAAATGGCTGTCACACTAGGCACAAGGTCGATAGTAAAGTATATCTCACGCTGAGGAGGTAGTCCAGGTATCGTCTTGAACATGACCGTGAAATCTTGGACTACATACATGTTCCCACGTGTCAGACCATTAATTGTTCCAGTAAGGAAGCATAACAACTTATGCGGTAGGGCCAATTGACATGAACTGAAAAAGTAAAGGTCGTGTCCTCAGGTGTATTAGCTATCACCAATCTGGTATCACAATCGATCTCTACCTTCATCTTAATGATCCAATCCATACTGAGGATGATGTCGTAATGATACAGTGGGTTAACAATCAGGTCAATGCACACCGTTTTACTCCCTAAGTCTATCAAGCAACCCTTACATAGCTTAGTGGCATCTTTGAACATTTGTGCTTCTGCGATAACTCTCACCACAACCATAGGGTTCATACTCAGCCCTAAGCGTTTGACCATAGAACATGATATCATCACAATAGTGGACCCAGTGTCCACCAACAGAAATACGGGTGTACCTTGGAGGTGGGCAGTGAATTCAAAGGTTAAAGGCACTATAGTTGCTGACTCAGATGCTTCGGCTACAAGCGTATGTACTCGCGCTTGTTGAGGATGATTCAGTTGCATTGCCATAGGTCATTGAGGCGGCCTATTTTGAGGTACATTTGGCCTATAAAAAGGTTGTGTTGTGGTGCTGAACGTAGAGGTGAAGCCAAAATAGCTTGAGGAAGCTGGCACTTAATCTTCTGAGGCGGCATGAAGCCGTTGTCCTTCATCTTGGTAAAGTAATAAGTGTCAACATGGCCCAACCTCTTACAGTAGGTGCACCATAGATCAGATCATCTCTGCTGGGTCGGTGGATCCATAAGCCTAGGAGGCAAATCTGCATGTGGCCTCTTGTCAAGGAATGATCAGTTCGACAATTCAGGTCTAAGCCTTGGGCCCATGGGCATGCGTGTGTGAGATAGTATGTCTTCATCCTGCTCAGTTCGCAAGGACATGTTCACTAGCTCAGCATAGTTGGGAATGCTAGCGCAGCACATCTTTTTGCAGATTTCAGGCCGCAGACCCTCTGAAAATCACTGCATTGTCATTGGCTCATCTGCTAGTATCAAAGGAGCGTATCTGACTAGCTCTATAAATCTATTTTTATATTATGACATAGACATTCCCCCCTGTTGGAGGTGAAGGAAATTACCCTCCTTTTTGTTATAGTGAGGGGGAAGTACTTACCATGGAAGTGATCTCAAATGCATTCCACGTCTACATGTAGCCTACAAGAACTATTCTAGAATGCTGGCCCACCAGAGACTGGCCTCCTTCTCGAACATATAAGTAAACAACTCTACCTGCTCTACCTCAGTGCAGTGCAATGCCTTCAACATCTTAGACATGCGGTCTAGCCAGTATTTGGCTTCCTCGAGCCTGTGAGTGCCCACAAAGGTGGGAGGTCAGAAACACTGGAACCGTTCAAAAAGACCACTGGTATTCATATTTTCAGTAGGATGCATAGGTGGTGCAGGCGGGACCATATTCACGTTTTGGGTAAGGGCCCCCGCAATCGTGGTCCAAACTTGCTGCAGTTGCTGCAATAAGAGCATCATCGGTTCAACCTATCAGGAGGAGGAGCCGATTGAGGTATATGTGGCGTCGATGAGGACACATGGTTCTGTTCTGTAATCAGTGTTGCACTAGGTGTCGGCCCATTGGTGAGGCTAATGGCCCACTATGAATCCGACATTGCTTCAAAACTTGGACCCAAACTAGGGACCGTCTGGCTATCGTTCAGGGAAGGTGCCCCATCAAACGATTCGCCAAGTACAAGACATGTCATATTCCAAGTGGTTTTTGGAGGGATTCCCTATACACTATATAGGGTGCAACACATGTAAGATTTAAGATGATACCACACACTTATCCAAACATTAAACATATTTCATTTCAAAAGAAGATCCACACATTTCATTTAACCAAAATTGTCAAAATAAATGAGATACAATATTACATGAATCATGATAGAAAATGGATGTGAGCTAATCTAGTAAAGTTCCAGACCAACTACTCTAACATTTAACTAAGCCTACCAAGGCCTTTACATAGAAAGTAAGAAACAAAGTAAACCAAAAGACAACTACAACCTGTAACTAGTCCTCTGACTCTTACGAAGGTGGAGGCTCACCCTAATCCTACATACAGCATAGGAGGGCCTTTAGGGTGCGAGACATCTTCTTGCATTTCTGATTTAAGTAAGCCTGATTCTCTTCAAGCTTTTGCTTCAATTCGGCCTGGGTCTCTCTGACCTCATGTCTCAGGGCGGTTTGTGTAACACCCCGAATTTTTGCCAACCTGGAGTTAGACGTCATAGGCAATGGGTCAACCATATCACTCTCAAAGATCAATCCTAAAGTCTAGAAATCATTTTTCAACCCATTTCCTTCAAAATCTTACCTTTCACCATCCCATTCTTCAAATTTCTCCAAGTACCTTCATATTAGACACAATCTTAAAGTTTAAAAGGTAAAGAACTATACTTAAACTAAAACTTACCGTAAATGGTACGTACATGCATAATATAGGATTTTAAATATGTAATTATTAAAATCTCATGATGTAGATAGGTTATTTGGATGTATTAGCTTCTTCTACCCCAAAAACATATATTGTTGGTCATGTAACTCATTCCGGTTTGCAAATGAGACTCGATAAACGCCTCGACTGACTCGTGAGCCCAAACGACTCAATTCGGGAGGATCCAAGGTGGGCCCCACATGTTTCCGGCATCCTTGGGGGGTGAGGACCTCGCCCCTGGGGTGAACCCAAGCCAAATAGGATAGTGACCGGAGAGGAGCTCGCCGAGTCAGCGAGGCCTTGTCCGTACAGCGGACAGGCAGCCCGGTTTCTGCACTTTTTTTGTGCATTTTCTCAAACTTTAAAAAATCATATCTCCTTCGTTGTAACTCCAATTTAAGTGATTCAAAAACTAGATTGAATATAAATGAGTTAGTTTTATATAAAAATATGTAAAAAATAGAATAAAATAATTAATATAGTTTAAAGTAGGTCATTGTGAGCAACTATCCAATAATCACTTGTTGGACAGCTGTTGCTTCTGGAATTTTTAGAATTTTTCTACAACTTAAAATCTTATAAAAGTTGTTAGATTCAAGTTAAACTTGATGATGAACTACTATAAAAATAATTAAAATAATATGATACCTAAAAGTTTCCAAAATGGGGCATAGAATGGCCCTACGACCGTATTCTGTCATAATTTGGGTAGAATTTGGTTAAGTACCAAACTGAATACTCAGTAGAATCAACTTGAACCACTTTAAATACAAAATACAAGACCCAAAATGGGTATGACCGTTAACGCTATGTTTCCTAGAAATCTAGGATCCAACTTTAAACCCAGTTGCTCTCGGGAGCACTTTGAAACTTAGTATTGGATCTAGACCGCATGTTGAAAGTCCAATATCTATAATCTTAGACCATTATGACTGCCTAGTTGGACTTGACAATCATTTCAAAAATCAAGCCCAACCGATATCCTGGAACCATTTTACTGAGTCCAGAGTGAAGAATGTGAGAAATATTAGAAATTAAATAAGATTTATGAAATCTGGCACGTGTCGCTTGTGCGACATTTTTAAGTATTCTGACCGTTAGATTTCAACCAAAATTTACCCTCGGATCAGGACAGGTGGCCCTTACATGTCATAGCACTTGTGGCTCTGATCGAGTTCCCGTAGCCGCTGAACTGAAACTGGTCCGCCACGGTCGATCTGGAAACCCGATCGGACTGAAAACGTAGCTGGACCTAGATCCAACATTAGAGAGCTTAAGTCCGACCGGATTTAGTAACAGGACCTCCATAAGTGTTCTTTTGGATTGGAACAGACCCGATTTGGTTATAACTTAAGTATACCTTAACCTCAAGTCTGTTTTGGTTATGTTTGGGCTTATAAAAGGGCCTTAAACCATTAGCTTTCTAACCTATACGAATTTGGGGAAAAGCTTAGGAGAGAGAGGAGAGAAAAGAGAGAAAGTGAGAGAGAGTTGGGGCTTTCTCCTGAGATTCTTCCTTGCTACTCCTTGTGCTTCAACTTCGCTTTTGCACCATCATTCCGGTGCTTCCAGCTCCGTTCTTAGGTAAGAAATCATAACCCTAACCTGTTCTAGAGTTCTAAATAGCATAAGTGATGATGTAGCTAACCTATTTCATGGTATAGGTTGCCGTTGAGCCGTTGACGAAGACTTATCGTCTGAATCAACTCCGTTTGACAATTTTCAGTTTAAGGTGAGATTTTAGCCGCTTAGGTTACCATTTTTCAAAGCTTTCAATGTCGTTTAATGGTAGATTGTTGACAAGAATGTTGTTTGATATGTACAACATGCTGTCTGTTTTTCATTTCGAATACGTACGAAGAATAGGGGATTTAGGGTATTTTAGGTATTTGTAGGAAATAATGTATATATACGTATTTTGCTGATATGATTTTCATGAGTATTTACCGTGTACCTATACTAGTTATATGTGTGTGATCTGTTTGGCGAAGAGATTCACCTTAATGCACATATTGGCCGACATATTCTTTGTAGACTAATGTGTGTAGACTAAGTGTTTGTTGAAATGCCTAAATCAATATGATTTATGCCTGCCATATGTTTTGAATGTAAGAACATGATTGTTGTGTATTAGACAACTCCTTGATATAAGGATCTGTCATACTATATGTTGAAATCAACATACGTTAAGTACGTTGGAGTTGAGTAGTCTAAGTGTTTGTATAAATGTATGTATTAGTAGGTATTGAGTAAATGGTGTTATAGATTAGCATTGAGACTGGATTCTCAACTAATTTGATGATGTATATGATTTCCTCCATGCTTGTTGTATTTCAATTGATTTCCTTATGTGTGAAGTACTTGTGTATGGTTAAATTGCCTATGTTGTGTCTTATAACATGTTGCTAACATGCTTGGATTACTTGTTATTTCAATTCTGTTTATCTCATATGATTACTGATTCACATCTTTGCGCTTGGGGCTATACTCTAGTCCAGGCAGTCGGTAACAGTTTAGAATTCGTGGTTGGATTCTATTCACCACGAAAGATGTGTATGACGAACCTGAGTCGTACTAGAGTCGTCAACAGTGGTTAGGCCACACGAAGTTCTTGTGCACTTCATGTCGATCGATTCAACGTGCGCTCGTGCTAGTCGGACTCATCAAGTAACCCGATTGACTGTTGTATGCTCACCTTGTATTCATCATAACTGCTTGAACCTAGGGTACTGAACTTACCAGTGATAACCCTGATAACCGTGGTACCTTGATCCACTAAGACTCATGAGTCGGGCATGGTGGTATGGGACACCGTGGTCGAGCTGTCGGCCTACGCTGGGGCCACAAACCTCCCCTTAGTGACCAGTGAGCAACCCAGACTCGTGAGCAGATTATGGTGGTATGGGACACTGTATTCTTGCTTTCGGCCTACACTGATAAGGTGATGGGGGAGCGGTGCAACGAGTGTGAGAAACAGCCCTCACAGTCCTTTGTAGTGACCTCGAGCGTACTCTGAGTCTGCGTGAGGCGACGACCCTTCCGTAGCAACAAGAGTACTACTAGGCCTGTATTGATAAGGTGATGGCGGAGCGGACCAAAGAGTGCATGCAACAGCCCTGACAACCCTTGCAGTGACCTAAAAATATACCATCGTATGATCTACTAGGAGTGACGACCCTAGACAGGGTCCTTATTGGGAATGATATAAGAGAGGTACCCTAGTTTCCCAATCTTGCTGTATGAAAAGGACTAATAACAACTTGGTAATCATATTCATATCGCACTGCATGTGCCTGGAAGATGTGGAGCACTGAGGGAAGAAAGCATGCCGCGGACGTAAGATGGTGTCGCATGAGGGAGTATGTCGGTGAGGGCATCCATCAAGTCATTTCATACTTGTATTAATTACAGTATCTAGGACCTGTTTAATTACTTGCTTTACCATTATCGTGTGATTAATTTGATAACATGCTAATCTTTGCTCTATGATTTCACTGAGTTAGCTACTCACTCCCACGTTACGAGATGGTGTTGCGCACACCAACCAGTCTCTATTTTAGTTTCAGATGGTGGCGATGCTTGCAAAGGAGAGTCAGACTTAATGATGATGAGGAGGATCCCTCCTATATGCAGGTTTTGATTGATGGGATTACAGGGTTACTGATTAGATGCCAATACACTTGATATTTTTCTTTTTATTTAAACACCCATGTATATTCTTTTTGCTCATCTTTGGAGTATACATGTATATGCTTAACCTGGTAACATGTTCACACTCTGGAGACTTACAACAGTTCATATATTTTATATATCTATCACACTCTTTCGCTTGGTAATTTAACTGTCTTTGGAGTATGATATGCTATTTTGGCTTAGTCTCAATCTTGTTTAATACCATTCTACAGACAACATGCATTCATCATTATCTATGTTACATAAGTGACATTTTGGAACTCGAGAGTTGGGTTTCTACTCGACCCCCGATTTTTGGGGCATTACAGATTGTATCAGAGCATGATTTGGATTAAACCGGACCTGGGTTATGGTCACACAATGCACGCTGACGCTTTTCGACTTAGGTGGGTACGAGAAAAATGTAGAAACATTCATAGGATTTTCAGTTTCGCCTGATGGCAAAGTTCATCGAAAGCGATCGTCGAGATCAAGTCCGTACACCTCCGTGATCGCTTGAGGCGACCTCGGAACACTCCTAGACCATCTATCGACGGGTCTAGACCCCTATTGATCCTATCCCAGCCTCTAGAAATCGCTAAGGGCGATTATACTTCAAAAATGACCCAAACTAGCCCGAATAGGCTTAAAAAGGAGGTAGGGCCCAATCGGGGCAGTTTTAGGGGGACCCAGGGGGGACCCACATCATTTTGGACATAAGGGGGAGGAGAACCTCTCCCAAATGGTGAGGCCTCATCGAATTGTCCAGAGGGTGGCGAGGACCTCGCCAAGTCAGCGAGGCCTCGCCGGTCAACGGGCTCGGTCGGGTCGGGCCTTTGGGCCGATCGACTTTGGGGTGTAGTGTGACCCCTTGGTGTACGGTCGGTCGTGTAAAACCTCCTAAAAGATGCCCCTCCTTCACAAAGCACCCCTCCGAGCTCTCCTTTCTCCATAAAGTTTTTGATTTTTCATAGAAAACGCCCCTCCATTCACTCCTTCCATTTAGTGCACCACCGTCATCACCTATTCGAAAACTCCCTCCTACAACTGCGGTCTCTCTTATGTCCCTTTTATTTGAGACTTTACACTCTCTTTTTGGTCTCAAAATCTTGCAAACCTCAAATCCCATTTTCTCCTTCCTAGGAAATCGATTTCCTTCATCATTTTATGCTACCAACTGGCCCCCACTGTTACATACATCTCCCATCTCCTTCTTTTCACTTTTTCTTCCTTTCAACTTATATTTAGGAATTCATCATCATGGGATATGGAAATCCCATCTCACACTTTCTAACGCAAGATCCATTTTCCAAAGCCTATGAAATTAATTTGAATCCCAACCCACCCACCTACCAAACATGTCAATCCCAATCCTGAGGTGGGAGTAGGAAAGCAGTCCCATTTAACACAACTTGAGACCACTAGCCACATAGGCCCTTGGAGTTTTGGACCTAGAGTGGTGCTCCTAGATTTCAAAAGATCTGATAGGAAATCTAATTCCAAATAGACAATCTTGACCCTAAGCGATAGAATAATCCCCTGTAGTACAAATGGTATGAAACCATCTAGTGTATAAGCTTAGACTTTGGATTTTAGCTAGTGACTTACAGACTAGACTACTAGTTGTATTAAGCAGTGTAAAGCCTGTATATTCTAAGGAATAGTAGGTTAGATTTGGTTAGAGTAGAACCTCATTCCTTCGATAGGTCCCCTTAATACTTATAGACTTCTATTATAACCCTTAGGAAAGTTGTTTTAACTTAGAACCATTCACTCTCAGGAAAAACTTATAAATCCCTTAGATTGAACTTAGAATAAACCAGCATGCCCCTTAGAATTCCCTTTAGAATTGCCTTCCCAAGGACTTCTTACAATCGGGAACGCGGAGTAAGGGAACTGTATGTAAGCGATGTATTCACGATTTGAATCGACTTCTTAATCCTAGTAGTTACCAATGAATCCAATGCTCTGATCAAGCAGAAGATCGGCATCGACTTGGATTAAGAACCGATACAATAAATTTTCTATCCGAGCTAGACAGAAAGTATATGTATCCGGCTTAGACCCACTACACCACCTTTCTTCCGTGTTGGCCCAAACACCTACAACCAAAAGTTATCGCTTCGTCTTTGGAAAATAGCGAGGACTTATAGCCAGTAGAGAATTAGATATCTTGCCACAAATTCACATCCATCCTTGAAATCAACCACAACACCCATCATTTCAGATCCTTTCTATAATCATAGGTACCAATGCCATAGAACGCATCATTAGCAAAGGAAGACCAATGTAGTGAGAGGTTGTTTCCCATTTCATGTCAAGGATAGGCCCTAAGTTACACCTTGTTCTGATGTACGGATCGAGACATAGATTCTTGAGCCTTAAGCAGGACTATGTTTTAAGGGGGGTAGAACGTATTGAGCCCAATCTATTTAGGATTAGCTAATACAACCGTGGATCAGAGTAGCGCAGCAGAAGCGTAGTTAGCCCTCTCCCCACTGGCCCAGGATTGAAGGACATTCAGGGAAACAAATAAGGCTTAAGGGTTGGATCCATTCATATTAAATCATAAGCCTAACAGTGTGAGTAGGCGAAGGTCAGTGTATCCATAAACCTACTCGTTAAATACGAGCATAATAGAAGCCTTGGCTGATTCTGTATGATTAGGAATCCTTTAGGATGATCTATTAAAGTGTTTATTAATTCCTACCTTGGACATAGATTCAGGCGAGAACTCTCCTAGATCAAGATCCAAAGAACAACCTTATAAATAGAACTTTGAACCTTTTAGTGATTGACATTCCCTAAGCTTTTAGAGTGATCGGACTACGGAGTTACTGAAATGAACAAATGCGAAACATTGGCATCTTGACAAAAACTCTCAATCCTGGACGACTACCAATGGACTCATTGCTTAGCCGAGCAGAAGGCCAGGATCCACCAGAATTAAGAAGGGATACAACGTTGTCTACCCTGGCCAGGCGGACATTCGATGTATCGGGATCAAGCCCACTACAACCGTCTCTCTGTACTGGTCAACCACTGAAAATATATATCTAACTCTAAGTAGATGGGAATTGTCGTCAAGATGCCAAACAGGTAAAGAAATAAATTGTAGCAAACCGTTAGGGTGTAAGTAATGCACAAAGAAATAAGTTTTAAGGGGGGTAGACCAAAAGGAACCAGACTTATATAGATCGTACACACCCTACCATGTATAGAAACATGAAATCAACAAAACTTTAGTAAAGAAAATGATTAATCTTTCTTCATTACCCTTAGCCAATTTCGGGGATGAAA
Source organism: Magnolia kwangsiensis (assembly GCA_037074715.1). Classification (NCBI taxonomy): domain Eukaryota; kingdom Viridiplantae; phylum Streptophyta; class Magnoliopsida; order Magnoliales; family Magnoliaceae; genus Magnolia; species Magnolia kwangsiensis. Next base: position 61,789,178 of record CM073579.1, read on the forward strand.
TTATGTTTTAAGGGGGGTAGATTGTAACACCCCAGATTTTTTCTAACCTGGAGTTAGACGTCCTTAGGCAATGGGTCAATCATATCATTCTCAAAGATCAATCCTAAAGTCTAGAAATTATTTTTCAACCCATTTCCTTCAAAATCTTACCTTTCACTATGCCATTCTTCAAATTTCTCCAAGTACCTTCATACTAGACATAATCCTAAAGTTTAAAAGGTGAACAACTATACTTAAACTAAAAATTACCGTAAATGGTATGTACATACATAAAAAAGGATTTTAACTATGAAATTCTTAGAATCTCATGATTTAGATAGGTTATTTGGATGTATTAGCTTCTTCTACCCCAAAAACATATATTGTACATCATGTAACTCATTCCGGTTTGTAAATGAGACTCGATAAACGCCTCGACGGACTCGTGGGCCCAAACGACTCAATTCGGGAGGATCCAAGGTGTGCCCCACATGTTTTCGGCATCCCTGGGGGGTGAGGACCTCGCCCCTGGGGTGAATCCAAGCCAAATAGGATAGTGACCGGCGAGGAGCTCGCCGACGGCGAGGCCTCGTCAATACAGCCGACAGGCAGCCCGGTTTCTGCACTTTTTCTATGCATTTTTTCAAACTTTAAAAAATTATATCTCCTTCGTTATACTTCCAATTTAGGTGATTCAAAAATTATATTGAAGATAAATGAGTTTAGTTTTATATAAAAATATGTGAAAAATATAATAAAATATTTAATATAGTTTAAAGTATATCATTGTGAGCAACTATCCAATAATCACTTGTTGGACAGCTGCTGCTTCTGGAATTTTTAGAATTTTTCTACAACTCAAAATCTTATAAAAGTTGTTGGCGTTAGGGTAAACTTGATGATGAAGCACTAGAAAAATAATTAAAATAATATGATACCTGAAAGTTCCCAAAATGGGGCATAGAATGGCCCTAGGACCGTATTCTGCCATAATTTGGGTAGAATTTGGTTAAGTACCAAAATGAATACTCAGTAGAATCGACTTGAACCACTTTAAATACAAACTACAAGACTCAAAATGGGTATGACCACTAACGCTATGTTACCTAGAAATCTAGGATCCAACTCTAAACCCAGTTACTCTCGGGAGCACTTTGAAACTTGGTATTGGATCTAGACCGCACGTCGAAAGTTCGATATCTATAATCTTAAACCATTATAACTGCCTAGTTGGACTTGACAATAATTTTAAAAATTAAGCCCAACCGATATCCTGAACCATTTTACTGAGTCCAGAGTGAAGAGTGTGAGAAATGTTAGAAATTAAATAAGATTTATGAAATCTGGCATGTGTCGCTTGCACGACATTTTTAAGCATTCTGACCGTTATATTTCGACTAAATTTTACCCTCGGATCAGGACAGGTGGCCCTTACATGTCATAGCACTTGTGGCTCTAATCGAGTTCCCGTAGCCGTTGAACTGAAACTGATCCGCCACGGTCGATCTGGAAACCCGACCAGACTGAAAACGTAGCTGGACCTAGATCCAACATTAGAGAGCTTAAGTCCGACCACATTTAGTAACAGGACCTCCAGAAGTGCTCCGTTGGATCAGAAAAGACCCGATTTGGTTATAACTTAAGTATACCTTGACCTCAAGTCTGTTTTAGTTATGTTTGGGCTTATAAAAGGGCCTTAAACCCTTAGCTTTCTAACCCATAAGAATTTGGGGAAACCCCTAAGAGAGAGAGGAGAGAAAAGAGAGAGAAAGTGAGAGAGAGTTGGGGCTTTCTCCTGGGATTCTTCCCTGCTACTCCTTGTGCTTCAACGCAGCTTCTACACCGCCATTCCGGTTCTTCCAGCTCCGTTTTTAGGTAAGAAATCATAACCCTAACCTGTTCTAGAGTTCCAACTAGCATAAGTGATGATGTAGCTAACCTATTTCACGGTATAGGTTGCTGTTGAGCCATTGACGAAGACTTATCATCTGAATCAACTCTGTTTCACAATTTTCGATTTAAGGTGCGGATTTTAGACTCTTAGGTTACTATTTTTCAAAGCTTTAAATGCTGTTTAATGGTAGATTGTTGATAAGAATGTTGTTTGACATGTATAACATGTTGTCTGTTTTTCATTTCGAATACGTACGAAGAATATGAGATTTAGGGTATTTTAGGTATTTGTAGGAAATACTGTATACGCATGTATTTTGCTGATATGATTGCCATGAGTATTTACCATGTACCTATACTAGTTATACGTGTGTGATCTGTTTGGCGAAGAGATTCACCCTAATACACATATTGGCCGACATATTCTTTGTAGACTAATGTGTGTAGACTAAGTGTTTGTTGAAATGCCTAAATCAATATGATTTATGCCTACCATATGTTTTGAATGTAAGAACATGATTGTTGTGTATTAGACAACTCCTTGATATAAGGATCTGTCATACTATATGTTGAAATCAACATACATCAAGTACGTTGGAGTTGAGTAGTTTAAGTGTTTGTATAAATGTATGTATTAGTAGGTATTGAGTAAATGGTGTTGTAGATTAGCGTTGAGACTGGATTCTCAACTAATTTGTTGATGTATATGATTTCCTCCATGCTTGTTGTATTTCAATTGATTTCCTTATGTGTGAAGTACTTTTGTATGGTAAATTGCCTATGTTGTATCTTATAACATGTTACTAACATGCTTGGATTACTTGTTATTTCAATTCTATTTATCTCATATGATTACTGATTCACATCTTTGCGCTTGGGGCTATGCTCTAGTCCAGGCAGTCGGTAACAGTTTAGAATTCGTGGTTGGATTCTATTCGCCACGAAGGATGTGTATGACGAACCTGAGTCGTACTAGAGTCGTCGGTAGCGGTTAGGCCACACGAAGTGCTTGTGCACTTTATGTCAGTCAATTCAACGTACGCTTGTGCTAGTCGTACTCATCAAGTAACCTGATTGACTGTTGTATGCTCACCTTGTATTCATCATAACTGCTTGAACCTAGGGTATTGAACTTACCAGTGATAACCCTGATAACCGTGGTACCTTGATCCACTAAGACTCATGAGCCGGGCATGGTGGTATGGGACACCGTGGTCGAGTTGTCGGCCTACGCTGGGGCCACAAACCTCCCCATAGTGACCAGTGAGCAACCTAGACTCGTGAGCAGATTATGGTGGTATGGGAAACTATATTCTTGCTGTCGGCCTACACTGATAAGGTGATGGGGGAGCGGTGCAACGAGTGTGAGCAACAGCCCTGACAGCCCTTTGTAGTGACCTCGAGCGTACTCTGAGTCTACGTGAGGCGACGACCCTTCCATAGCAAAAAGAGTACAACTTGGCTTGTATTGATAATGTGATGGGGGAGAGGAGCAAAGAGTGCATGCAACAGCCCTGACAGCCCTTGCAGCGACCTAAAAATATACCATCGTATGATCTACTAGGAGTGACGACCTTAGACAGGATCCTTGTTGGGAAGGATATAAGGGAGGTACCCTAGTTTTCCAATCCTTCTGTATGAAAAGGACTAATAACAACTCCGTAATCATATTCATATTGCATTGCATGTGCTTGGAAGATGTGGAGCACTGAGGGAAGAAAGCATGCCCCGGACATAAGATGGTGTCGCATGAGGGAGTATGTCGGTGAGGGCATCCATCATGTCATTTCATACTTATATTAATTACAGTATCTAGGACCTGTTTGATTGCTTGCTTTACCATTATCGCGTGATTGATTTGATAACATGCTAATCTTTGCTCTATGATTTTACTGAGTTAGCTACTCACTCCCACGTTACGGGACAGTGTTGCGCACACCAACCAGTCCCTATTTTAGTTTCATATGGTGGCGATGCTTGCAAAGCAGAGTCAGACTTGATGATGATGAGGAGGATCCCTCCTATATGTAGGTTCTGATTGATGGCATTACAGGGTTACTGATTAGATGCCAATACACTTGGTATTTTGCCTTTTATTTAAACACCCATGTATATTCTTTTTTCTCATCTTTGGAGTATACATGTATATGCTTAACCTGGTAACATGTTCACACTCTGGAGACTTACAACAGTTCATATATTTTATATATCTATCACACTCTTCCGCTTGGTAATTTAACTGTCTCTAGAGTATGATATGCTGTTTTGGCTTAGTCTCAATCTTGTTTAATGCCATTCTACAGATAACATGCATTCATCATTATCTATTTTGCATAAGTGACGTTTTGGAACTCGAGAATTGGGTTTCTACCCGACCCCTGATTTTTGGGGCGTTACAGCTTGATTTTCTTCAATTTGAGCCATGCAGGCTTCTAAGGCAACCCGATCACGGCGGTCTTCATGTGTAGTAGGAGGAGGTCCCTCATCAGAATCTCGACACTCCTCTTCTTCGTCAATCCCTTCTTCCTCCCCACTTTCCTCTTCACTACCTTCTTCACCTTCACTTTCTTCCTCTCCACCACTTCCTTCTTCATCATCACTTCCATCTTCCTCTTCACTTTCTTCCTCTATCTCATCTCCATATTCATCAAGACGGGCTTGTTACTACTTGGGGCCTATGCCCATATTGTTGAGAGTAATGTCACTGATGATATGGATCGGGGCATGGTCATCCATATGGAGTTGAAAGCTAAAATTTTGGGCGATCTTACATATAAGTCGACTGAAGGGAAGTGAGGCATCTCCCCGTGTGGACCGCGTAGTACTCACAATTTGAGACAAGACAAATGTAGGCAGGCATAGCTTGTCTCCCTGACTAGCTCGGTAGTCATGTACATTCCGTGCGTTTACTCCACCTGGGATATACGTTATACATGAATATGTGGTGGAGTAGGCAGAAGTTATGCATCATTTTGGTAGTTGCAAGGCTATTTCCTTGCCTCCACTGCTCAAGCTAACCGCATAGGAAATGTGTACAACGATTTCTTTCTCATTCAATAGTGAGGTTCCTCTCATTGGCGTGTACAACTCCATGCTCGATACCCATGATTCGAGCCACCATATTTACATTTACTATGGCCTCCTCTCTCCCCAAAGGGATAGTAAATTGAAGTGGCTTCAATTGTGCGTCCTGTATGCGAGTGTAGAAGGCTTGTATGGTGCCTTCACTTGCATGTATATTTCCCACAAATATGGGACTCCACCCATTTTCCAGGAGCATGCCCATCACTAGGTATAGTCCAAACAACTTCTCACCAACATGAGCCTCAAATACAATTCTACGGTCATGAAACTTACCAAGTCTGATGCCCGGTGGTAGAGATCTTTTGATGGGGATCCGTGGGTCAAGATCTTGCTTTGATCTTCTCTCTCGATCGGCGCTTGTGCTTGCTTCGGTGCCCGTTTTCTTCCTTAAACGGATTGGGCAGCTAGGCTCGGCTTCATCCATGGGCACCCTTCTCTTTCCCATGAGGGAAAGGAGTGTGGAGAGCAAGAATATGGCAATAACTAGCTCAAAGAGATCCATGGAGGTGAAGAAATCTTGAAGGATGAGATGGGTTTGTGGGTTTTGGAGATTATGAGACACAAAGGGGTGCTTTTGTGCTCGACTAAGTGGGAAATGGGAAGATGGAGAGTTATGAGATACATGGGATGGTTTTGTGTGATCAAATGAGGGGAAATAAGGGAGATGGAAGGTTGTGTAAGAGGGGTTTTGAGGAAAATGGTGGAGGGTGGGTGTGCATTGTAGAAGAAGAATAAGCTATAAGAATGGAAGGGAGATTTGAGAGGAAAAATGAGATTTTAGAGGGGTTTGAAGAGCTTGGATGGAGTAAAATGGAGAAAGTGAGGCAAAGGGGGTAAAATAGAGGGCCCCACATGAAATACAGGGCCCCACACATGTGTGAGAGAGCGACAGGCGGTGGGAACCATGGGCCCATCGGGGCCCACTGGGGCTTGGGGCAGCGCGCTGCCAACCGGGCAATGACGCCATGATCCCTTGGACTGGTGGTGGTGCCGCCGCCTGGGGGAAGTGGCCTTCCCCTCCCAGGGTGATAGAATGGTGCCCCTGAGTCCCATCGAAAAATGAGTTTTGGGCCCTTACGCCCTTGTGAGGTGTTTTAGGGTCCAATGAATGCATATTTGCACATTTTGGATTATTTCGAGTGTGGGATTCGCTGAATTATCATCCAAACTCGTTGATGGACAGTCTATAAAGGAATTGATATCATCTCACCTGATCCCAGACACATACGGGTCATATTTCGACAGTCAATTTTACCCGGTAATGAACCTTGAGATCCTATGATTATTTCTACGTTTTATTACCCCCACCTAAGTTAAAGTACGTCAGTGTGTGTCCTGTTATCATAACTTTGATCTAGTTTAATCCAAATCATGATCTAATACCAACTTATAATGCCTCAAATTTTGAGGGTCGAGTAAAACTCAACTCCCGAGATCTAATGCATCACTTATGCAACATAGATAATGATGTTTAAATGTTGTCCATATTCGTGCATTAAACATGAGTGGGATTATACTAAATTAGCATATTATACTCCAGAGATAATAAAATTAAGAAAACGAAAGACTGCGATAGATATATAAAGTATATAAGTATTTCTCAATCCCCAGAGTTTGAGTATGTTACCAGGATGAATATATACATGTATTGTTCCAAAATTTACAAAATATTAAGTGTAAATGTCCAACTAATCTATATCCCTTTAATCTTGGAGACATAGCTCTAGGTCTACATAGACCCACCTAAGAGCTGCATGTAGGAGAACTCCTCGTCATCCCAGTCGTGTAAGCCTCGTCGTCATCTACAACTAACACAGGGTCTAGTTGGGGTTTTAAAACAACGTCTCAGAGTGGGAGTGAGTGATCAACTTAGTGGTACTATAAGGCAAAAGTTAACATGTTATCAATTCAGTCAAGTAATAATGATAAAGCAATACAACAATCATATCCTAAGTACTCTTGTTAATTGTCACGCCCCAAACTCAGAAACTAGGCTCACAGAATTCTCGATCGCCGAATCCGGCGCCGACAGCCTCCATAGAACCCCATTCTCGACTCTCAGCTCCCATTCACCAGGTTCCGATCTTGGGATGCTACGAGGAGGATTTTCAACATCAGTTTGATTTGTAATGAGCACAACCAAAGGCATAACCCACAAACAACAACCAAGAACTCCATTATATTTCCACTATGATAAAAAACTTTACAAGTACAATGAGCATAACGGGAAATACAATGATGAAGAACAAAAACTCCAAAATGATCTGCAAAGTGCTCCTGCCACAGTGCTGCTGCGCCCCAACGTCACCTACACGCAACGGTCGTGCATAAGCTTATAGAAAGCTTAGAGGGTGGTGAAAGTGTGTGTGCAAGGTAGTAATATGATCATGCAGTATCAGAGTAATGCGGAGTATGCAGATGGATCCATGAAAATCATAAGCCATACTAAGGCTATGCGATGCAAAGATGAAGGATGTCGGCCATACCAAGGCTATGCGATGCAAGATGCAAGTTAAGAATACAAGCCTCATCTAAGTCCACATATCAATACAGCTCAACTCTGGGATATCACCGGGGTCTAGTACACTCTAAACCAGATCACCGCCACATCGCGCGCGATAAGGTAAGTGAAAGAGACCTCACTATCCGTCTCCCAATATCGGGCACGACTCGTCGATAGCGGACCCATTCCTCGAGCTGGTTAAACTCAGCCTAGCATTGTCCCCTACACTTGGCCGGGTAAGGCCGCACCCCCTTCCAACTGACCACGATACAGTGGAGAGCGCAAGCGTCTGGTAATCGGCACTCAACGCTCATCTACCCACTCGGTCTAGACGTTGGAGCAACCTCTTGGTACCATAAGGGTTTAGAGACTTTCACCCAGGAATATCTATAGCAGCCCATGTAGAATAAGATTTTCGATATTCAATCCTGCCAACCACGATGCGTCTGTGGAGGCTACGGCCCTGATGTCGCTAGGGCGTACAATAACCATGTCACACAAATGCGAAATGCATGAATCACGCTATCCAGTCATGCAACAAATCCTGCGCATATCGTGCGCTCATGTAGGGCAACACCGCCTAACCGGGAGCCCATAAACAACCTGCCTGAAGGTATATGCTATGATCAGTCAATTCTCATGTCAAGCATACATATGATGCGTATGATCATGAGTCATGGAACTATACTAAACATGTAATAATGAGATGAACTATCCTAACAATGCAGATGGGCCTGGACGGCCTATACACAATAAGTACGGGCCTAGCAATGGGCCCTAAGGAGAGTCGTAATGTGGACATCTAACCAACATTACACTCGCAATGTGGATGTCAAACCAACATTGCTCCCAAGGCACGATCTTTGTAAACATTGCTACTTAATCTGTGTTGGGATTACACATTGCAATGGACCTTAGGTTCATCCAATTGGGCCTTACATATATATCAAATGGACCATATCATATGGGCCTTCTATTCATCAAATGGGCCACATAAATGGGCCACACCAATGGGCCTTATGTGCATTACAATGGGTCATAACCCGTGGGCCTCAGAGTACGTCACAGTGGGTCTAATCACATGGGCCTTAAGTGTCTTAAATGGGCCTAATCTTAGGGAATTTATACATACCAAATGGGCCCGAATCATAGGCCTTATATAGATCAAGTGGGCCTAAACCCATAGGCCTTATATAAATCAAATGGGCCTAAATCATAGGCCTTATATGAATCAAATGTGTCTGGTCCTAAGGGCCTTGGGATATATCAAATGGTCCAATCCCATGGGCCTTACATCCACATCAAAGTGGGCCCCAATAAGCTGTCACAATTACATTAAGATGGACCTCAAATCATGCCGAGATGGGGTCCACTTGGACTGTGGATCTGGCTCATTCTTTGACTCATTCCATAAAATGATCTTTAAAATGGATGGACAGATTAGATGCAGCACCTGCATCAATGGTGGGGGCCCACATGAAGGCCCACCATCAGAATGTTATATATATTGTGTAATATATAAACACATATATAATATATATACAATATTATATATATATATATATATACAATATGTATATATAATACAATATATATATATATGTATATATATATATACACACACACGCTGCACACACTCACGCTGCACGCACACACACATGCACACCCACATGCACGCACGCACACCAGTGGGCTCCACCGTCCGCTGGACGGTGGAGATAAAGCACAAACATCACCTGGGCTCCACCGTCCACTGGACGGTGGAGATGAAACGCATGCATCACTGTGGGCTCCACGTGGGGCCCACCATAACATGTATTTTCCATCTGGCCGGTTGGTAAGGTCCCACGGACCTAAATGAGGAAGAAAAATAAATTTCATCACAATCCAAAACTTCTGTGGCTCGTCAAAAGAATTTCATTGGCAGAGGTTCAATCCCACTGTTTCCTATAGTGTGGGCCACCTAAGTCATGGATGGAGTTGATTTTTGGCAAGGGGCCACTTCAGGAGGTGGTCCACGGTGTGAACCAGTTGGATGACAGATGAACATCATGGTGGGGCCCACGGCAGCAGCCGTGGGCAGCTGCTCGTCTGCCTGGTGACGCAGCACATTGCTGCTGCAAATGTCAGGGGCAGCAGGCGCTGCCCCTAATATATATTATTTTATTTAAAAAAAAATCTGTTTTCTTGTAGTTTTTCATGTGTGTGGCCCGCATCAAGCAAATCCACCCCGTCCATTGGCTTCCTCGGCTCGGAACAAATCTAACGAGTCTAATGTAGAGTAATTTTTGTGTTTAGGAAATAAAATAAAATAAAATAAAGGTATTTGAATGGTAAGGGTACAAATCTCCAATGTTATGGCCCACCAGACCTTCCAACCAGCCCCATCACTTGGCTCAACGCCTAAAACGATATGGGAAAAAGGGTGGATGGCCTGGATCGTACTCATACATCAAGGTGGGGCCTATACAAGTGGCCCACCCCCATTACCTTAAAAGGCTAATGTGTTTTCCTTTATACAGGGACGTCCAGCGTCCCAGACGCTGGACGGTTTGGTTGTTGCAAATGGGTGCATGTGGGCCACCACATGGCAAATGATGTGGGTACAATGCATATAAGGTGGGCCCCACTTGAAGATGGCTTAGATAGAGTACATGCCTCATGGTGGGGTCCATTCAAGTGGGCCACACAACCATATCATGATAAAAAAATATGAAAAATGAAGGAGAGAGAGATAGAGAGTGGGACACGCTTGTGATGGAGGGCTCCGCCACTATGAGCCCTCCCTTGTAAGAGATCATACAATAAAATGGGTCCCTTTACACATGGAACTAACAAAAATCAAGTTCAACGGTGAAGATCCTTTCTCCACCAACATGGACGGTCTAGATGACCTTTTTTAATGTAATGAAATAAATACCATGATGGGGTTCATGGAGAATGGCCCCATTATGGAATGATCATGATGATCCAAGTAGGCCATCGGCCACACTTTAGGGTCCCAAGTGAGATCCAAACCATTGATCGGTTGACCTCACTTGGCCCATATCAAAAATATGAAAAACTACCATAATCTAGCACCCACCGTCTGATCTTCTTGCTCCTATGGGTCCCTTAGCACCTTAGCTTCAATTTCAATGGATGAGATGAGGAATGGATGGCTAGGATGGGAGATGATGGGGTAGGAAAGTGGGAAGGTGGGCCACACTTGTAGTTTGAGAGAAATGGGGAGAGGCTTGGACGTGTGCTTTTTTTCTTTAGCTTTGGAGTGTGATTTGAAAATGGGAAAGAGAGAGAGTTGTAAAGGGAGAGAGAGATAAGTGATGGATGGATGTGGTGAGTGATGGATGTGTAAGAAAATCTTGACTTTTATGGCCTTTTGTGTAAGAGAAGTATGGGTGGTGTAAGAATTTCTTGACTTTTGAGTCATTTGTGTAAGAAAAGTATGGGCATGGAGGACTTTTGTGGCTTGCTTGGGAAAGGGTAAAAGTGATGTGTACTTGACATGTACTTGACATGTGATGGATTGATGGATTGATTAATTGATTGATTGATGTGACACATCGTAGAGATTCTCTTGGGTTTTGCAATGCGCGACGTTTTCCTTGAACCAACGTTGGCCCACATCTCTTGACCAGGGTATCGCCTCGGTGCGCAAGTCACAGCATCGAAACCGCAACGATGGCACGGTCGCTATGGTAATAGTCTTGGGTTGAGTCGATACAGGTTAACGGAATATTAATCAAGGTCACGCATAAATATCGGTTAAGGGTCGAAGGTTGCCGAAATTCGACCGGTAAGACCGGGGAAGTCTACGGAATGGTACGGAATAAGATACGGGTCTTACATTAATGCAGGAATGATATGATTTAATGATGCATGCCCTCTCCTGCACTCCCTCGGTGACTTCATTTCACGATCGCGTATGGAAAACTCTCTAAATGTGCTCTTTTTCACCAAAGCACATGTAATACGGTGTATGATTGTGTTAGCTAAGTAATTATTTAGGCTTATTCATACAGCCAATTTGAGAAGCTTAGGTACCTTCCTTTAAATCATTAACCTAAACTGTGATTTATCTAGGGTCGTCAATCCTAGTTATTCATATACGATAGGCAAGTTGTAGGGCATCAGCCCTAATGAAAACACTAGAGAGGTAAGTTCAATTGATTATACTCGAGGTCACTACGGGAGGCTCGTCACCTAAACGTAGGCCGACAACTCGAATATAGTGTCCCATACCACTATATTCAGCTCACAAGTTTGGGTTGTTCACTGGACACTACGGGGTGGCTTGTCACCCCAGTGAAGGCTGACAACTCGACAACGGTGTCTTATAAAACTATGCTCATTCATGAGTCTTAGCAGATATTTTTACCATGGTTTAAACAAGCTATGCATTGGTAAGTGGTACCTTAAATTCAAGCAGGAGCATCCATACATGGTATACACACAATAGGCCAATTGGGTTATTTAACAAGTTTTATTAGTACGAGCGCATGCTAAATTAATCGACATGGAAAGCATAAGCACTCCACGTCGCCTAATCACTATCGATAATCACCTACAGCTTGGATTCGTCGAACGTATCCTATGTAGGAAAACTAGTTCGGCCATTCAATCGGTATTCGTTACCGATTGCCTGGACTACGCAGTAGTCTCAATCATACTCAAATGCAATAGATAGTCACATGTGATAGTCATAACAGTATTTAACGAACAATTCAAATATAATATTCATTTGAGCATTTTATCATTTGAACATCATGTGCTCCAACCTATCAGGAGGAGGAGCCGATTGAGGTATGTGTGGATTCGACGAGGACACATGGTTCTGTTTAGGAACCAGTGGTGCACTAGGTGTTGGCCTATTAGTGGGGCCAGTGGCTAACTGTGAATCCGGCATTGCCTCAAAACTTGAGCCTAAACTAGGGTCCGTCTGGCTACCGTTCAGGGGATGTGCCCCATCAAATGATCCTCCAAATGCACGACAAGTCATATTTTGAGTTGTTTTTGGAGGCATTCCCTATACACAATATAGGGTGCAACATGTATAAGATTTAGGATGATGCCACACACTTATCCAAACATTATACACATTTCATTTCAAAAGAAGATCCATGCATTTCATTTAACCAAAATCATTACAATACGTGAAATGTAATATTACATGAATCATGATAGAAAATGCATGTGAGCTAATCTAGTAAAGTTCCACACCAACTACTCTAACATTTAACTAAGCCTACCAAGGCCTTTACATAGAAAGTAAGAAAAACTACAACCCGTAACTAGTCCTCTGACTCTGGTGAAGGTGGAGGTGCACCCTTATCCTTTATACAACATAAGAGGGCTTTCAAGGTGCGAGACATCTTCTTGCATTTCTGCTTTAGGTAAGCCTGATTCTCTTTAAGCTTTTGCTTCAATTTGGCCTGGGTCTCTCTGACCTCATGTCTCAGAGCAGCTTGATTTTCTTCAATTTGATTCATGCGGGCTTCTAAGGTGGCCCGATCATGGCGGTCTTTATGTGTAGCAGGAGGAGGTACCCCATCAGAATCTTGGGACTCCTCTTCTTCATTAATCCCTTCGTCCTCACCGCTTTCCTCTTCACTACCTTCTTCACCTTCACTTTCTTCCTCTCCACCACTTCCTTCTTCATCATCACTTTCATCTTCCTCTTCACTTTCTTACTCTATCTCATCTCCATATTCATCAAGACGGGCTTGTTGCTGCCTGGGGCCTATACCCATATTGTTGAGCGTAATGTCACTAATGATATGGATCGGGGCATGGTCATCCATATGGAGTCAAAAGCTAAATTTTCAAGTGATCTTACATATAAGTCGACTAAAGGGAAGTGAGGCATCTCCCCATGCAGACCGCGTAGTACTTACAATCTGAGATAAGAAAATTGTAGGCAGGCACAGCTTGTCTCCCTGACCAGCTCGGTATAAGAAATCCACCATGAAACTTCTCACCAATATAAGCCTCGAATACAACTCTATAATCACGAAACTTACCAAGTCTGATGCCCGGTGGTAGAGATATTTCGATGGGGATCTGCGGGTCAAGATCCCGCTTTGATAGTCTCTCTCACTCGGCGCTTGTGCTTGCTTTAGCGCCCATTTTCTTCCTTGAACGGATTGGGCAGCTAGGCCCGGCTTCATCCATGGGCACCCTTCTCTTTTCCATGAGGGAAAGGAGTGTGGAGAGTAAGAATACGGTGGCAACTTGCTCAAAGAGAGCCATAGAGGTGAAGAAAGCTTGAAGGATGAGTTGGATTGGTGGGTTTTAGAGATTATGAGACACAGAGGGGTGCTTTTGTGCTCAACTAAGTGGGAAATGGGAAGATAAAGAGTTATGAGATACAAGGGATGGGTTTGTGTGCTCAAATGAGGGGAAATAGGAAAGATGAAAGGTTGTATGAGAGGGATTTTAAGGAAAATGGTAGAGGGTGGGTGTGTATTGTAGAAGAAGAAGAAGCTATGAGAATGGAAGGGAGATTTGAGAGGAAAAATAAAATTTTAGAGGGGTTTGAAGAGCTTGGATGGAGTGAAATGGGAGAAGGTGAGGTAAAGGGGGTAAAATAGAGGGCCCCACATGAAATACAGGGCCCCAGACATGTGGAAGAGGATGATGGGCTGCCGGAACCACGGGCTCGCTGGAGCAAAGGGCGGCGTGCCACTAACCGGGTGATGCCGCCACGGTCCCCTGGACTAGTGGTTGTGGCCTCCCCCTCTTGAGGTGCCGGAATGGTGTGGGGGACCCCCTAGGTCCCATAGGAAAATGAGTTTTGGGCCCTACACCCCATGTGAGGTGTTTTAAGGTCTAATGAATGCGCATTTGTGCTTTTTGGATTATTTCAAGTGTGAGATTCCCTGAATTATCATCCAAACTCATCGATTGATGGTGTAGAAAGGAATTGAGATCATCTCACGTGATCCTAGATGCATATAGGTCACAGTTTAACTATCAGTTTTGCCTGACGATGAAACTTAGGATCCTATGATCATTTCTATGTTTTATCTCCCTCACCTAAGTTAAAGTACGTCAGTATGTGTCCTTTTATCATAACTCACAAGATCCAGCGCATCACTTATGTAACATAGATAATAATATTTAAATGTTGTCCATATTAGTGCATTAAACATGAGTGGGATTATACTAAATCAGCATAGCATACTCCAGAGATAATTAAATTAAGCAAGCGAAAGACTGTGATAGATATATAAAGTATATAAGTGTTTCTCAATCCCTAGAGTATGAGTATGTTACCAGGCTGAATATATACATGTATTGTTCTAAAATTTACAAAATATCAAGTGTAAATGTCTGACTAATCCATATCCCTATAATCTCCACAATGCAGCTCTAGGTCTACATAGACAAGCCTGAGAGCTGCACGTAGGAGAACTCCTCCTCCTTGTCAGCTCCATTACATAAGCCTTGTCATCATCTACAACTAACACAAGATTTGGTTGGTATTTTAAAACACCGTCCCAAAGTGGGAGTGAGTGATCAACTCAGCGGTATTATAAGACAAAGGTTAACATGTTATCAATTTAGTCAAGCAGTAATGATAAAGAAATACAACAATCATATCCTAAGTACTTTAGTTAATGCAGGAATGGTATGCTGTAATGATGCATGCCCTCTCCTGCACTCCATCAGCGACTTCAACTCACGTTCACACATGACAAACTCCCTAAATGTGCACTTCCTCGCCAAATCACATGCAATGTGGTGCATGATTATGTTAGCTAAGTAATTGTTTAGGCTTATTCATACAGAAGATTCGGGAAGCTAAGGTACCCCCCTTTATATCATTAACCGAAACTGTGATCCATCTAGGGTCGTCAATCCTTGTTATTCACATATAGTAGGCAAGTTGTAGGGCATCACTCCTAATGAAAACAGTGGATAGGTAAGTTCATTTGATTATACTCGAGGTTACTATGGGAGGCTCGTCACTTGAATGTAAGCCAACAGCTAGAATACAGTGTCCCATACCATCACATTCGGCTTACGAGTTTGGGTTGCTCACTAGACACTACAGGGAGGCTCGTCACCCCAACATAGGCCGACAGCTCCACCACAGTGTCCCATGTCTAGCTCATGAGTCTTGGTGGATCTTGGTACCATGGTTTAAATGGGCTTTGCATTGGTAAGCAGTACCTTAGATTCAAGCAAGAGTGTCCATACATGGTAAACACATAGTATGCTAATCGGGTTATTTAACAAGTTCGATTGGTATGAGCGCACATTGAATTAATCAACATGGACTGCATGAGCACTCCACGTGGCCTAACCACTATTGACAATCACCATATGGCTCGGATTCATCTAACGTATCCTATGTGGCGAAACTAGTTTGGCCACTCAATCCAGATTCATTACTGATTGCCTGGACTATAATAGATAGTCACATGTGATAGTCATAACAGTATTTAACGAACAATTCAAATATAACATTCATTTGAGCATTTTATTAAACATATTGCCGAACAATACATTTCATCCATAAGTTGTGTAGAATAAATTTAGATTTCATGAGGGAAATCGTACATGTAGATAAGGTAATTGAGAATCCTATCTCAACACCCTTATTAAATGAAATTCACCAAACAATTCCTCATTCACACGTTTTATCAAACACTTAGACTACATATTATTACATACGTGAACTAAAGTAGTTATAGAATATATTATGATAAATTCTTTCACAAGGGAGTTGTCATACATACAACAACCATGTATTCTAGATTAAAAGTCATGGTAAGCACAAATCATAATTTTAAGTTCAATCAAATATTTCAACAAACACATGGAATGTATTATATATTCACATAGTTCACACACATATATAATTTATCAAATACATCGTAACTAAGATCATATGGAAGTAATCAAGTCAAACATAAATCACTACTAACATTGAAAGCCTTGAAAACCATAACCTAAATGTTTATAGTCCGCACCTTTCATCGGTACGCCCATTACGAACTCTGTTCGTATACTACATTCTCGTCTATAGAACAACGACTAGCTAAATCACGAAATAGGTTAGCTATTTCGTCGATTCCTCTATTTGGATTTCTAAAACAAGATTAGGACTAAGATTTCTTACCCAAATTATCGTTGGAAAGATTCATGTAGCGAGGTGTAGAGGCGATCTACTGTGTGTAGTCACAAGAGAGAAACACTGCCACGATCTCCCAAACTCTCCCTCTTCTCCCTACACTTTTCTCCTCTTTTCTCTCTTCTCTCACCTAGGGTTTGAGAAAATTCGTATGAGAGAGGGGTGGGGTGGTTTAAGGGCCTTATATAAGTTTAGAAGTGATGTCAACGGCCCAAGGCCATGGTATACTTGGGTTATAGAAAAAAAGACATTTTTTCTGGGTCAACGGGACTCATCTAGAGGTCCATTACTCACCTGTGTCATGGAGCAAGTTCCCTGACCTTGGATCTAAGCCAGGTTATGATTTCGGTCCGATCGAATTTATGGATCGATCTTGGAGGACCTATATCAGTTCAACAGTCATCATCACTCGATCAGGGCCACAAGTATACCAATATATGCAAGGAAAGTTCCTTGATCCACAAGTATAGTTTGGTTAGAAACTGACGGTCTGAAACCTTCAATTTCACCTGCAAGCGAACGACCCAATTCACTTAAGTTTTGACTCATTTTCTAAAGATATTCGCATTTCTCACACACTTCGTTCAAGGCTCAAGTTGTGCGTTTCTGATGCTATTTGGGCTCGATTCTGGCAACAGATGTCAAGCCCAATAAGGCGGTCATAACCCTATAGTTTTATGGTCATCGAACTTTCGACGTGCAGTCCAGGTCCGATATAGAGTTTCAATGTGCTCTTGGGAGCAACTGGGTTTTGGGCTAATTCCACTGATTATTTAGTTTAGTACTTAATTAATTTTTCATCTAATTTCTACACGATTCAGTCCTTAGGGATTTCTACCTAAGGTGGTACTTGGGTCTTTGTACAGATTTTTCTGAGACATTATATCAACAGTCATGTTAGCACAGGTAGATCCATAAATAATATCATCAACATAAATTTACACTATTAAAATGTGATTATTATGTTTTTTTTATAAATAATGTCTTATGAACACTTCCCATTATAAAGTTATGACTTAGTAGAAACTTAGTCAACTTTTTGTACCATGCCCTGAGAGCTTGTTTCAAACCATAAAGGACCTTTTTTAGGCAGTATACATGATCAACATTCTTAGGGTCTTTAAAACCCATTGATTTTTCAACATACACTTCTTCATGCAAATCACCATTCAAGAATGCACTCTTTACATCCATTTGGTATATTTTGAACTTTCTAAAGCATGCAATGGATATAAATAGTCTGATTGATTCAAGACGAGCTGTTGGGGCAACGGTTTCATCATAATTGATGCCTTCAATTTGAGTGTACCCTTGTACAACCAACCTTGTATTGTTTCTAATAATATTACCAAATTCATTAGACTTATTTTTGAAATCCATTTTATTCTAATAATATGTTTTTCTTTCGGTTTAGGAACTAAGTACAAAACATCATTTCTAACAAATTAATCGAGCTCTTCTTGCATCACAACTATCCAATTTTTATCAGTAAGAGCTTCTTTTACATTAGCTGGTTCTATCTAAGATGTAAAGCACATGTAATTACACATGTCTTCTAGTTGTTTACGAGTGTGCACACCAGTGAGAGGGTTTCTAAGAATATGATTAGTTGGATGGTCTTTAACTGTCCTCAGTTCTGTGTTATGTTGACTTGATGAAGAGTTGGTTTATCAATTAGAAGAACTTCATCATTTTTTAAACTTGAGACAAGTGTATTCAAGTAATCGTCAATAATCACATTAATGGACTCTTGGATTATATCGGTCCTCTTATTAAGAACTCGATACGCTCGACTATTCAGAGCATACCTTTAAAATATCCCTTCATCACTTTTGGTGTCAAAATTACCCAGCTTTTCTCGGTCACGTAAAATGTAGCACTTGCTGGCAAAAACTCAAAAATATTTGACAGTATACTTCTTATCAAACCATATTTCATAAGCCATTTTATCATTTGATTTTCTAGTATTAACGGGGTTAATTATATAACAAACAGTATTTATGGCTTGGGCCCAAAGATTTTTAGGGAGCTTCATACTATTTAACATTACATTTGTCATTTCTTGAAGCACTCTATTTTTTTTCTTCTATACCATTTTGTTGTGGTGTTTTAGGCATAAAAAATTCATGTAATATTCCCTGATCACTGCAAAATTTCTTAAAACTGTTATTCTCAAATTCTAATCCATAATCACTATGGATCTTACAGACTCGAGATCCTTTTTCTTTTAAGATAAGTTTAAGTACTCTTTTTACTTCATCGAGAGTTTCTGATTTGTCCCTTAAGAAGACTACCCATGTATATCTAGTACATTCATTAACAATTACCAGTATGTACTTCTTGCCACCTCGAATCTCCGTTTCGATTGGTCCAATAAGATCCATGTAGAGAAGTTCGAGAGGTTTAGATGTGGCATTGAAGTTCACCTTTTTTTGAGTACTCCTAGTTTATTTGTCAATCTAGCATTTGCCACATATCTTTTCTATTTTATGTATTCTGAGTAAGCCTCTTACCAACTCTCTTTTAATTAATCTATACAAGGTGCAGTAGTGTACATGTCCAAGGCGTTTATGCCATAATTCGGTCTCATCGATATGGACCATGTAGCACGATAGATTAGATCAGCTTGAATCACTCACAATGTAGCAATTTACAGAAGTTATACGACCAGTTAATACTACAACCATTTTTATTTAAAATTTTGCACCCTAGGTTAGTAAATTTTACACTATGATTATTATAGCATATTTGAGAGATGCTTAATAAGTTGTGTTTTAACCCTTCTACTTATAAAATATTCTCAAATAAAGGGAGGTTAAAGAGTTGAACTGTACCTTATCAACAATTCTACAGTTACTACCATCACTGAATGTGACTGAACCATCAGTCTTGTCTTTAAGATTGGTCAACAGACCTTTGTTACCAGTCATGTGTCTGGAGCATCCACTATCTAGGTACTACTTTGAATGGGTTGTAGCTTTGAAAGCAGTATGGGCAACTAAGAAAGTAACCTTAGGAACCCATTTCATTACAGTCTTGGGTTTAGGAGTATAGTTGGTCTTCTTATAAGATCAACCCACTGAGTTAGATTTTAAGAGCTCCTTAAGTAAATCAACAATTTTCTCAGCTAAAGGATTATGATTCTGATTTTTATAGCTAATATGGTTGCTTTTAGGTTTTAAGGTTTGAAAAGTCTTAACATTTTTAGAATAGTTTTAATTCAGACTTTTTCCTTTTGAGTTTGAAGACTCCTCTTTCACAAATTTGGGTGGAGTATTCTTATGTTTAGGAGGAATACTTTTTTCGTAGCCCAATCCAGATCGATTGCCACATTTTCTAGATCCGGATAAGAGTTTTTCTAACTTAGGATCACCTTGGGCATATCTCCATGTGTCTTTTAAACTCAAAAGTGAAGAGACTTCAAGTTTTAGCTTTTCATTTTCAGATTTTAAGTTTTCAACTTGGGAGGTTTTGAAATCTAAATCGAACTTAGTTTTTTAAAAACAATTTGAAATGTGAGATTTTTCTAAAACAAGATTATTAAAATTTCTTTAAGTTTTGAAAACTTCTCTTTTAGAAATTTTAATTTTACAGCAATTTTACAACTTTCCTTATATAGGACATTATAAGCATCTTGAAGATCTTCTTCATTTTCATGCTCACTATTCAGATTTTCATCACTAGTTGAATCATCATTATCCGAAAAAGTGAACATGGCTAGAGTCATAAGGGCTTTAACTTCATTACCTGACTCAATTTCAGAATCTTCTGACTCAGAAGAGGCTTCAGAGCGGGAAGATTCATCCCAAGTAGCCAACATTCCTTTCCTTTTATGTTTGTCCTTTTTAGGACATTTGTTTGTTAGATGCCCATATTCATGGCAATTGTAACATTGACTGTCTTTTAAAGATTTTCAAGTTTTTGATCTAAATCTTTTCTTATTAGTAGGTTTTTGCAAATCAACCCTCTTTTTACTTTTGAAAATCTTATAAAACTTTTTAGCTAAAAGGGTCATATCATCTTAAGAATTTTCTATATCAGAATTATTACTATTTTCTTGAGAAATACTTGTAGAAGATTTAAGGGCGATGGATTTACCTTTAGGTGCTTTAAAGTTTAACTCATAGGTCTGTAATGAACCAACTAATTCTTCTACCCTCATATTATCTGTATCATGAAGTTCATGGATCACAGTTACCTTTGAATTGAACCGTTCAGGTAATGAGCATAGTATCTTTGCACAGACTTTACTTTTTGTGATTCTATCACCGAGACCCCACATAAAGTTAACAATGTCATTTAATCTTGTATAAAAGTGCATGAAAGTTTCACTTTCTTCCATACATATTTTCTTAAATTTGGTTATGAGGATTTGGACTTTAGATTTCTTGACAATTGTTGTTCCCTCATGTGTCATTTCTAAAATATCACAGGCTTGTTTTGCAGTATCACAGGATATAACTCTTTTGAATTCATCCGGTGATAGTGTGTAGTAATTGCATTTAGAGCCTTTGCATTGGCACTACTCTCACTTTTTTGACGACTGGTCCAAGAGAAATAAGGTGTGACTTTCATAGTTTTGGATTCGTCGGTACTAGTTACTTCAGTGGTAGGAGGGGTCCAATTAATCATTGTGACTTGCCACACGCTCTCATCCATAGATTTTAAGAAAATTCTCATCCTGGCTTTCCAATAAGCATAATTGGAGCCATCAAATGGTGGAGGCCTAGTGACTAAAAGCCTATCAAAATTTGACATTTTAAAAATCTCAAATAGATTAGCTTAGAAAATTAATCCAAAAGAAATAATAATTAAAGCGAGCTATTAGGCTTTGATACCACTTGAAAAGGCCAAGCTATGAGTCCTAAAGGGGGGGGAATAGGACTATGCCAAATTAAAAATTAAATGTAAAATTTAAAAAAATATAAATAAAGATAGCACTTAAAAAATTCCACAATGCAGAAATGTAAAACAACCTTAAGTGTACAAGTATTGAGAGGTTGATACAGATGTTGTTCTAAAGACAACCTTACACTAAAAACCAATAGCTTATGGTAGGACAAACTGATTCCTAGAATGGTTTGTGTATCAAAATCTCAACTGATATAGAGGAATAAAGAAATAAATAGCAAAGGAAATAACTAAGCTATTACAACATTCCCACACCTGCATGAAAGAAATTACAACATTCTTCACAAATATATAAAGGGAAATTACAACATCTACAAAATGAAATAAACAATAAATAACCACAAGACCAGAAATTATAGTGGTTCGCTTATGTGTATAGAAAAATAGCAGCACAACTACTCCAATCCTAATTGTAACACCCTGGATTTTTGCCAACCTGGGATTAGACGTCCTTAGGCAATGGGTTAACTAAAACACCTTGGTAACCGCTCAGAACCCAATTCCATAGCCAAAGAAATCACTTAGGATTAATTCCTTTAGAAACTAAGCATAAGTTAGCTAGCGCTGCGCTAGAGTAGCTGTGAAATTGTCCCTGATCACTTTAAATACGTTCTACAAGACCCAAAACTTGTAGAACCAATGATGCTATAATATCCAAAAACCTTGGATCAAACTCTAAACCCGTTTGCTCTCAGGAACTCTTTGAAACTTTGTATTGGATCTAGACTGCACGTCGAAAGTCCGATACGTACAATCTTAGACCGTTATGACCGCTTAGCTGGACTTGACAACCGTTTCGAAAATCAAGGCCAACCGACGTTCAGAGGCTATTTCATTGAGCCTGGAGTGAAGAGAGTGAGAATAGGGTTAGATTTGGAAATTTTAATTCAAATATGGCACGTGACTTGGCGCGTTATTATTAAGCGTTCTGACCGTCAGAATTCAACCAAATTACACCCTCGGATTAGGAAAAATTTCTCTTTCATATCATGAGACTTGTAGACCTGATCTAGGTGCGATGACCGCTGAACTAAAATTGGACCGCCACGTGCGATCTGTGAACTCTTTCGATCTGAAAACTTGATGTGTGCTAGATCCAGTATGCATGAGCTTAAGTCCGACCGCGTTCGGCCAGGGGACCTCCAGAAATGCTCTTTTGGACCAGAATAGCCCCGATTTGGTTAGACCTCAAGTAAACATTGTTCCCAAGCCTAATTTGGGAAGTTTTAAGCTTATAAAAGGGGCTTAAACCCTCACTTCTCTCTCCCATCCGAATTTGCTAGAAACCCTAGCAAGAGTGAGAGAAAAAAGTGAGAGTTTGTGAGAGAAGGTGGGAGAGATTTTCCTGCCACCTGCTGCTGCTGCTGCACATGCTTAAGCGACGCACTCCAATCACTTTTCCGGTGATTCCAACGCACTTCTAGGTAAGAAAAACCCTAATCACTTGCTGATTTGTGGATTTCTTTGATTCAAATGGAAAAGTAGCTGATGTACGTGTGCATTAGGTCGCCTGTATGCCGTTGACGAAGCGTATACGCTCCGTTCGAAACGATACGCATATAAAGTGAAAGGTGCGGATTTTAGACACTTTGATTGGCTGTTTTCAACGCTTTCAATGTCGTTTAATAGTAGATTATCGACGGCAATGCCGTTTGACATGTACAACATGCTGTCCGTTTCCTGTTTCGTAAGCAGACGAAAAATATGAGATTTAGGGCATTTTAGTC
Organism: Magnolia kwangsiensis; assembly: GCA_037074715.1. Taxonomy (NCBI): domain Eukaryota; kingdom Viridiplantae; phylum Streptophyta; class Magnoliopsida; order Magnoliales; family Magnoliaceae; genus Magnolia; species Magnolia kwangsiensis. The sequence continues at coordinate 61,812,414 of CM073579.1, forward strand.
ATTTGTAGGAAATATTGTTTGCATCCATATTTTGTCGATATGATTGACATGAATTTTTGTCGCCTTAGGATATTAGAAACGCGTGCATGATCATTTTGGCAAAGAGATTCGCCCAAATGCGCACTTTGAGTCGACATACACTATGTAGACTTAAGTGTGTAGACTAAGTGTTTGTATAAATGTTTGTATTAGTATGTATTGAATTAAATGGTGTTGTGAATTAGTTTGAGATTGAATTCTCAAATAATACGCTGATGTAAATGATTTCCTTCGTGTCGGCTATATGTATGATTTCATTATATGTATGAAATGCATGTGTTAGATGATTTACTTAAGTTGTATGTTATAACATGTGTTAACATGCTCATATTGTTGTATTTCATTTCCTTTACTCTTATATGATTGATGAAGTGGATTCACAAATGATTGGGGCTATACTAAGTCCAGGCAGTCGGTAACCGAATAAATTCGTGGTTGTCTTATCTTCGCCACGAACGACGCGTCGATGAACGCGAGTCGTGTTTTGGAGTTGGCGGCAGTGGTTAGGCCACGCGAAGTGTTTTATGCACTTCATGTCACTCAGCTTGAGATGCGCTCGTGCTAGTCGAGCCCGTCAAGTAGCCCGACTGGCCATTGTATGTTCACCATGTATGTGTCATAACTGCTCGAACCTAGGGTACTAAACTTACCATTGGAAACCCTGTTAACCATGGTACCTTGATCCATAAAGACTCATGAGCTGGGCATGGTGGTATGGGACACCGTGGTCGAGCTGTCGGCCTACGCTGGGGCCACAAACCTCCCCGTAGTGACCAGTGAGCATCCTACTCTGAGCAGATTATGGTGGTATGGGACACTATATTCTTGCTGTCGGCCTACACTGATCAGGTGACGAGCTCTTTGTACTGACCTTGAGTTTATCCTGACACCGCATGGGGGCGACGAGTCCTGATGTAGTCTTAAGGATATAATAGGCCTGTATTGATAAGGTGATGGGGGAGAGGAGCAATGAGTGCGTACAATAGCCCTGTCAGCCCTTGTAACAACCTATAAATATAACATCGTATGAGATTACTAGGAGTGACGACCCTAGACAGGATTTGTGTTGGGATTGATATAAGGAAGGTACCTTAGTTTCCCAATATTGTTGTATGAAAAGGACTAATAATAACTCGGTAATCATATCACCATCACATTGCATGTACCTGGAAGATGTGGAGCACTGTGGGAAGAAAGCATGCCGCGGGCGTAAGATGGTGCCGTATGAGGGAGATCGTCGGTGAGGGCATCCATCATGTCACGTCATATTGCATTAACAACAGTATTTAGGAATGTTTGAGTTATTGCTTTACTATTATCGCATGATTGATTTAAGAACATGCTAATCTTTACTCTCTTATCCCACTTAGTTGATCACTCACTCCCACGTTACGGGACGGTGTTTTCGGACACCCACCAGTCCCTATTGTGATTGCAGATGATGGCGCGGCCTGCGAGGCAGAGCCGGACTTGATGATGATGAGGAGGATCCCTCCTTTATGCGTCTTCTAATCGACGGAATTACAGGGAGGTTCATTAGATGTCATAACACTTGTCATTTTATATTTTTAGAGCACTCATGTATATTCATTCTTTCTATTTTGAGGTATACATGTATATGTTTAACCTGGTAACATGTTCACACTCTGGAGACTTACAATCAATTATATATTATAGGTATGTATCACAGTCTTTCGCTTGTTAATTTAACTGTCTCTGGAGTATGATATGCTGTTCTGGCTTAATCCCAATCTTATTTAATGCCTTTTTAAAATACAACATGCATTTTACATTATTTATGTTGCATAAATAACATTTTGAAACTCGTGAGTTGGGTTTCTACCTGACCCCCGATTTTCGGGATGTTACACTAATATCCTCACATAGTGGATATTAGTGTTAACTATGAAATAGATTTTTCAAGGTTCACCTAAAACCCTCACAACTGTGTCTTTCAAGTGGGCTTACACAATTTAAAAAACTCCACACTCTGAGTTTTCTAGATCACCTTAGACAAACAAAAAGAAATAGATTTTTCTAACACAATCTCAATGAAACCAAAAGAATGAATTGATTTACAAAACTGTAAAATACTTATTAGGATATTCTCCTTTTGATGTAGCCCGGAAGAACCAATTCGGAGTAGAAGTTTAACGTAGATGTTCAATATTCACACTCACTTATGAAATGGTTCTAAGTTCTAAATTGATTTTAGATTAAATCACCTTGGGCTAACTTGATTTGATTTTGATTCCAAAAAATGGCAAAACTTCAATCCCTCTTTCAAATAAGATTTGAATGTAGAAACTCAAAATCAAATGTAAAGAAAGCTAATTAAAGAGAATATAAAATGAGCACTAAATAGCTTAAGAATATCATTAACTTATCTCTTAGAGCGGTGTCTTGATTTTCCTTAAATTGGATATTAAACTTTAAAAATTGTGTTATAGTTACAAGTGCAGAAATCGCACCTTCAATTGGTCCAAAGGTTGGTTCAACCGGTCGAAGGACCAACAAACTTTTGAAAATTTGGGCGCGATAAGATCAGGTCGTTCCATAACTAGTCGAAGGACCTGCTCAACCGGTCGAGTGGCCTACACGACCGGTCGAGTCTTGTCTACGACTGGTCGTATGGGACTCAATATAGTTGCTGGACTTTGAGTCAAGCCTGTAAGACTGGTCGAGCACTGTTCACTCGACTGGTCGAGCAGTCTCTAGGACTGATCGAGGCTTTAACATAAAATCTTGAAAATTAGTAACAAACTTAGGACTGGTTGAGGATTTCTTGGACTGGTCGAGCCAGTACTAAGACTAGTTCAACTTAGTCTAAGACTAGTTGAAAAATAGTCTATGCACTTATAAAGTGACCCCAATTAAATTATGTATTCAAAATGACCTATCCTATGGTCAATCTTGGGTCATTCATAGCTTGTAAGCGATATATGAATATTGAATCTTCTTTTTCTTCAATTGATAGTTGTTCTTTGAAGTTCAAAAATCTTAAGATCTTAACATATGATGAAGCTTAAACTTGAGACATTTTGAAGCTTGAATTTGTAATACATTGAAGCTTGAGCTTGAGGTACTTGACTTGTACTTTACCTTGAGCCTTGAGTACCATAATAAAGATTATTGTCTTGCCTTTAGATAAAGCTTTGAAACCTTGAACTTTGAAGCTTGAAGGAGTGAAATATCACATGGTATTTTACTTGAGCTTGTATATCTCTTGATCTTACATTTGAAGTTCTTGTGGTAAAGACCTTTGTTCTTGTACATGAGATGCATAGTCTTGAATATGTAGATGCACTACATAAGACACAGATTCCAAGAGGTTTTCTCACTACAAAATTTGATAATCATAGGAGCTAGAAAACATAGCACTTACAGACCCATGGCCTCATACAAGGGCCAAATATACAATACCATGGGCCCCACTCAAGAGCTTAATACACATCACGATGGGCCTTTCACATGGGCCTAACATACATCACAATGGGCTTCATCGCCTGACCCTCAAATGCATCACAATGGGTCACATAGGCCTCATATACATCACATTAGGCCTTAAGAACGACCTGAATACACATCACAATGGGCCGCATATAATCACATTGGGCCTCAAACACGGCCTGAACGCAAATCACAATGGACCTCAAATATGGGCCACATATACATCACACTGGGCCTCGACAATCGGCCTCAATATCCGAGTTCGACAATCGGAATCGAAATCACCCTCGTCAATCAAAATTGAAATCAAATTCGGCCTCGACAATCGAAATCGACTGCGATAATCGACCTCGACAATCCGAATCAGAATCGACCTTAACAATCGGCCTCGACAATCAGAATCAGAATCAGCCTCAACAATCAGCTTCAACAATCGAAATCAAAATCGGCCTTAATAATCGGCTTCGACAATCGAAATTGGCCTCAACAATCGAAATCGAAATCGATAATCGAAATCGGAATCGACCTCAACAATTGGCCTCGACAATTGGAATTGGCCTTGATAATCAAAATCAGAATCGACCTTAACAATTGGCCTCAACAATCGGAATCAGCCTCGATAATTAGACTCGACAATCATAATCAGAATTGGCCATAACAACCAGTATGTAACACCCTGGTTCTCAAAACCCGAGGATAGTCGCTCAAGTACAAAAACCCGAGTATTACACTAAAAAGTAACCAGTTTTACATCTAATCACTAGAAAATTTCACGACATAAAATAAGATAACTACCATGCAAACTAAAACATCCATAATAACAAAAAGGAAGTTTAATACATGTAAATGGAAGCAAAATGAAATCCCTCAATAGGGGAAATTATTATTACAACTCAAATAAAACTTTAAGTCTAAATTATGAAAGCAAGTAAGTCGTTGAGCTCCAATGACTCAGCAATAGTCACATAGAACTCTTCCTTGCCGACTTCACCTCATCCATCCCTGAAAACCAATCGTAGAGGTATCCACCTGTCCTTAATCCTGCATCTATTTGGTGCAACCGCACTATGGGTGAGTGAAAACTCAGTGGAAACTTCCCTCACAGATTCAACCATAACACATTACTCCAAAATAGATTTACAATTCATATTTGATTCATAGGGAAATACAACTAACAATGTGTTTGCATGAATGTATGAATGTATGCTCAAGTCACAGATCTGGGGATGCATATCCATCTGTCAAAATAACGGGTCGCCCACGGCAATAGACTACCTGGAAAAGACCATATAGGCCCGCGGTAGATTAAGTACCTGGAAAAGGCCATAAAGGTGAGTGCGCCCAAGGACAACCTCCTGGAAAAATACTCGAGGTATGCCCGAGGAGGTATAAAATCTCGAAAAAGTCTCATGTAAAGAAAGATCGGCCCAAAATGTACAAGGGCACAAACTTGATGGTTGGACTTAGGTAATAGAACCTTGCACAACCCAACAAGATGTGACTTATGGTGAACACTCGGAAAAGCTCACATATCATGCGTGAATGTTATGCACCATGACACATATATACATTACTCTGATAGAAAAGTAATGACCTTCAACTTTTAAATAGGAAATATCCAACCATGCATTCCACATGAACTTCCATGATTTCTTTACATTCAAAGGAGAGCACACTAAGTATCATGTAAATTTCCAAGTGAGGTCACATCATTAACTAAGAGTCCATCCATAAGTACACTACATGTAAACAAATTCTCAGTTTCCATATTGTAAGAACTATTCACAAGATTATACCTACACAATTAGAGATTAAAAATATAGAAAATCATGAAGGTAATGTCTCACTACACAATTCACAAATAATCTAGTATGAAAGCTTTCTTTTCTCATCACGTCTAATGGGGATATACACATAGGCAAATGATTATAAATGTGGCATGGAATTTTAATGACAATACCTTATACACATAACTATAAGGAAACATGGCATTAAAATAATTTCTTCATGGAAGTCAAGATAATTAGGAATTAATATTTCTTTAAAATACTCTACATTAAAGAGTTAATCCACATGAAAATTAGTGAATGGAAGAAGCTATGGGGGATGCTCCTCACCTTGATTGGATGAGGTGAGTCTATGAACTCCTGGTTTGAGGTTGCTTGAAGGAGAATGCCCTTTCAAGAATATCTGTTGCAAACAGTCCCTGATCAAATGTTATAGGATCTCCAAGAGTCAGTACCGAGTTGACTCGGTTGAGGGTCCTCAACTATTGACTAGTTGGATTTGTTTCAAGGGTTTAGCTAATAAATGGGTTAGATCAAATATTCATTGGACAGAATGTTTCCCCAACTCACCTATGATTGGCTAGGGTTAGCTTGTTTTGGGATGAAAAAAAAACTGACCGAGTCAACTGGTAAGTGAGGGTAGAGTTGACTCAGTTAGTTAAAATAGTTGGGTTAGCACCAAAGTGGGCGGATCTCAGATGCCTTGAGTTAGAATTTTAGGCTGATAGGGAACTTGTATCTTAGGTCCCACTAAGTCAGATCTTCTGATTCAAAACCAGTTTCGAGTCACTGACTCAATAAAGACCCCATGCAAAGGCACTGCAACTTGCTACATCTAGCGAACTAGAGCTAGACTAGTAGCACCAGTCCCAGCTCCAGGAAGAAAACCGACCACCTCCATGGAGGCAGTAGGTCATTCACATTGGAATAGAGATGGAATAGGGCTAAGTCACACAACTCACGGCCGAGTTGGTGAAAGACTCCCAAAACTGAGAGGAAACGGATGTGGTTACCTTGATTACGTCATTTGGATGCTGGAAGAGGTTGGATGCAGCGTGTTCTGCTCCGGGTCTAACGGGACTCGAATTTGAATGTTGATTTGAGGTGAGACAGCTGGCTGAAAACTCGTTCCAGCAACTGCTTCATCTCACAGGTCCTCTGCTTTCTCTCTTTCTATCTCCTCTCTTTTCTCTCTATTCCTTCTCTTTCCCTCTCAATCTCACCTCTCTCTCTCTCTCTCTCTGCTCTTTTTCATATCAGAACAACTCGGGCCGAGTCGAGTTACTACCTAACTAGCAACCTGCCCAAATGGCAATCGGACTCCCCATTCTCTCTCTTTTACTAATCTATCTCTCTCTGTATTGGGATTTGCCCTAACAACATGACTATTTATAGCCATACTATTTTTAGACATTTCTACAGTTAAACACGATGGTTAGCGTGTAAATTAGCACAAAGCGTCCTAGAGTAATCATCATCAGAGGCTTCCCTAGCATCTGATCTTGTGCATGGGCCCCAGGACTAACTTTTGATGGATATAATATGGGGTGGGCCACATGATGGACGTTTCAAATCAACAAAATGATCACCCCCACAAGATGTGATTTTCCTTGGTTGAACGGGGAAGATGGGTCCCTACTCATGGCGTTTTCATGATGGACGGGTGACTCATCAATCTGGGATGTTCAGAAGGTCTTGATGGGGTCCATCAAGCTTGTGGGGTCCATTCAACGGTGGGTGTGGATAGTTTTGGTGACAGTTGTCTTAAAACGAGGGTGGTGCGAGATGTGGCTGTGACTCGCCAAAATCTCATCCTTCCTTACGAGATTTTTGGCCAGCCCAAGACTAGAAGCTCCGGATTGCTTGGATGAAGCTTCTAGAGGGTTAGAGAAGGTCGGGATTTACACTTGCTAAAAATGGAAAGGATTCTTTCCACTTTTTGCTACGTGGGGAGCTAAAACTGGAAATGGTAGGGGTGACTAGGCCGCAGCTGAGTGCGTGGATGGGTTCCGGATGCTGTGGATGAACGAATCTTCCAGCAAGGAGCCGTTGGAGAGAATGCGGCTGATGTGGATTGGTTTCTAGCGATAGCTTTCGTGTCAGGTTGTTTGGGCAGATAATCGTACACGCGCACACATACACCAACGTACAAAATGAACTTGGTTATGGTCGGTGGGACCCAGGCTATCAGATGGACGGTTTGGATTTTCCTTTTGTATTTGGATGGATGGCTAAAAGCGTCGACGAATGAATGGTCAGGTTCGAATGTGCATCGAGCGGGAGTTTTTGTTTGAAATTTCAAGAATTTTTAGTTTTCATCGGGTCAACAATCTATTGACCCAATGCTAGGTGTTGTGCACGGCATGTGCACATCATCTGTGCATGTGCACAGATCGAATGTGGGGTCCATATAGAGATCAGCGCCGATCCACGCCGTCCATTAATCTTTAGAAGGCCCACTAATGGCCTTTGGTATGTTCTAAAGGTTTGGTGACTCATTTAAGGATGGTTTTCATTGATAGGTGCAGAATACATCACATTTGAAAGTCGTTTTAGTTCCAACAGGACTTTAAAGGTAAGTTCATGTGGTGATAAGTGTGATCTGGGCCACCCATCTGTCTTAGTATGCCTTTTGTTTTTCTTTGGTTCACGATCAATCTGATCTATGGTTTTGATGGCTGGTTTGATCGATTTATTGGTAATCATTGGTATTGTTGATCCTATTGGCAGACTAGAGTTTGGGAATTTAAAGTGTGAGTTGTTACATGTGTAGTCTAAATTAGATGGGTTCCCACATGTGTATAAAGTTATTTAGGTTTTTATAGTAACACCCGAGTATAGAAAATACGGGTGTTACACGGCATCGACAATCGGAATCGGAATCAGCCTCGATAATCAAAATCAGTCTCGATAAGAAATTGGCCTCAACAATCAGAATCATCCTCGATAATCGGCCCCGACAATTGGAATCAGAATGGGCCGTAACAATCGGCCTCGACAATCGAAATCAGCCTCGACAATCGAAATCGACCTTAATAATTAAAATCAGAATCGGCCTTAACAATCAACTTCGATAATCGGAATTGGAATCGGCCTCAACAATCGGCCTCGACAATCGAAATCGGCCTCGACAATTGAAATCGAAATCGACCTCAACAATCAACCTCGATAATTGGAATCAGAATCGACCTCGACAATCGGAATTGACCTCGACAATCGGCATCAACCTTGATAGTTAGAATCAGAATCAGCCTCAGCAATCAGCCTCGACAATAGGTATCAGAATCGGCTTCGACAATTGAAATCAAAATCGACTTCAATAATTGGCCTCGACAATCGGAATCAGAATCGGCCTAAACAAACGGCCTCGACAATCAGAATCGGCCTCGACAATCAGCATATAAACAAGGCGGGGTTCATAGATGGATGACCAATCAACCATAATATAAAGATTGGCCCATGGCCATGGTTATACCAAATCTGATGGCACAAAGCCATCCATATATGGCGAATGGGGCCCACTTATTTGGGTTAACCCACTTACAGAATGGTGCGAATAGGCCTAACAAGGCCTACGGGTAGGTCACAATGAGGACATCTAACCATCATTTCCCATCAATGTAGACATCTAACCAACATTGCTCCCAAAGAGTGACCTATAGAAGAGATTCATACACAAAGTAATGGCCACACATACATCACATTAGGCCTCATTCATGGGCCTCTCATATATCGTGTTGGGCTTTATAAAAGGGCCTCGAACATATCACAATGAGCCATGCCCACGGGCCTTAGATACATCTCAATGGGCTGCGTCTATGGGGCTCGGATATATCATAATGGGCCATGTCCCATGGGCCTCCGAGCTATCACAATGGGCCTCATCAAATGGGCCATAAATGCATCACAATGGACCTTATACGTGGGCCTTATATACAACAAGTGGGCAACACTACTTGGGCCTTATTTGCATCAAATGGGCCACGTATCAAGGCCTTGAATACATCATATGGGCCATGCTACATGGGCCTAACAATACAAATAGGTGGCCTTGCACATGGGCCAAATACATCATGATTGGGTCCACGCAGTGGATGGTGTAGATGAACCCATACAGCATGGGATCCACAAAACTTGCTAGTGTCTGATACACTAGCCGATCCCTTTCCCAATCAGGTGGCGTGGGGTCTACCACATATTATATTAATATATATATATGTATTAAATATATATATTACATGTAATATATATATAATATTTTATTATTTTTTTTAGAAATATGTTGCACGTCCAGCATCCAAATGGATGGCTGGACAAAATACATACATCAAATGGCCTCTAGTGGGCCCCACCCTCACACGTGTCACACGTGTGGGGTGGGTCCCACGCAAATAGGTGGATGGCATTGGTTTAACACATATATCATGGTGAGGTTCCACACATGTGGCCCACACCTGATATACATATATGTATTGTATATATTATTATAATATATATATATTTTTTATTTTATTATATATTTTTAGAAACAAATCAGTGTCCAGGCCCTAGATGGCCTGGACAGGGGTACGTGAGGATTTTCCACCATCCAGGGATTGGACGGTGGATGAAACACTTACATCATGGTGGTCCCACGTCCAGTGGGCAACATGTGTTGGATCAAGTGTAACACCCCAGATTTTTGCCAACCTGGGATTAGACGTCCTTAGGCAATGGGTCAACCATATCACTCTTAGGAATCAATTCTAAAGCCAAAGGAATCATTTAGAACCTAATTCTTTAGAACTTTAATGTGAATTAGCCAGCGCTACACTAGATTTCCTGTAAAATTAGCACCAATAACTTTAAATACGATCTGCAAGACCCAAAACCTCTAGAATTGTTACCGCTACATTAACCTAAAATCTAGGATCCAACTCTAAGCCCAGTTGCCCTCGAGATCATTTGGAAACTTTGTATTGGATCTAGACCGCATGTTGAAAGTCCGATATCTATAATCTTAGACCATTATGACCGCCTAGTTGGACTTGACAATCATTTTAAAAATCAAGTCCAGATGATGTCCTGAGACTGTTTCCATGAGTCCGAAGTGAAGAGTGTGAGAAAAGTGAATTTATTTAGAAATTAAATATAATTTTAATAAATCTGGCAAGTGTCGCTTGCGCGACATTTTTAAGCGTTTTGACCATTGGAATTCGACCAAATTTCACCCTCGGATCAGGATAGGTGGCCCTTAATGTCATAACACTTGTGGTTCTGATCGAGTTTCGGTGACCGCTGAACTGAAACTGGTCCGCCACGGTCGATCTGGAAACCCGACCAGACTAAAAACTTAGCTTGACCTAGATCCAGTATTAGAGAGCTTAAGTCCGACCGCATTTAGTAACATGACCTCCAGAAGTGCCCCGTTGGATTGGAACAGACCCGATTTGGTTATAACTTAAGTATACCTTGACTTCAAGTCTATTTTCATTATGTTTGGGCTTATAAAAGGGCCTTAAACCCTCTCTCACAAATCCCATACGAATTCAAACCCTACCCATATCAAGAGAGAGAAAAGAGAGAGAAAGTGAGGGAGAAGTTGGGGCTTTCTCCTGGGATTCTTCTCTGCTACTCCACGTGCCAAAGCCATCCACCTGCATTACTATTCTGGTGATTCCAACTTCATTCTTAGGTAAGAAAGCCTAACCCTAACCTGTTTTAGGATTTCAATTGGTGCAAGTGGTGAAGTAGCTAACCTAAATCATACTGTAGGTTGCCAATCTGTCGTTGACGATGACATAGAGTTCCTATTCGATTCATTATGCTCCTATGGCGTAAGGTACGGATTTTAGATGTTTAGTTTACCATTTTTTTAAAGCTTTCAATGTCGTTTAATGGTAGATTGTTGACAAGGATGCTGTTTGACATGTAGAACATGCTGTCTGTTTTTCATTTCGAATACGCACGAAGAATATGAGATTTAGGATATTTTTGGTATTTATAAAAAATACTGTATACGTACGTATTTTGCTGATATGATTGCCATGAGTAGTTGCCGTGCATATATGCTAGTTATGGATGTATGATCTATTTGGCGAAAGGATTCGCCCTAATACTTGTTTCGGCCAACGTACGTTATGTATGTTATTAAGTATAGTCTAAGTGTTTGTTGAAATGCCTAAATCAATATGATTTATGCCTGCCATATGTTTTGAATGTAAGAACATGATTGTTGTGTATTAGACATCTCCTTGATATAAGGATCTGTCATATTATATGTTGAAATCAACATACGTCAAGTACGTTGGAGTCGAGTAGTCTAAATGTTTGTATAAATGTATGTATTAGTAAGTATTGAGTAAATGGTGTTGTAGATTAGCGTTGAGACTAGATTCTCAACTAATTTGATGATGTACATGATTTCCTCCATGCTTGTTGTATTTCAATTGATTACCTTATGTGTGAAGTACTAGTGTATGGTTAACTTCTTATGATGTATGTTATAACATGCTGATAACATGCTGAAATTTCTTGTATTTCAATTTTTTCTCTCTCATATAATTATTGATTTAGATTACAAGTGTTTGGGGCTATACTCTAGTCTAGGTAGTCGGTAACAGATTTGAATTCATGGTTGGATTATATTCACCACAAAGGACGCGTTGACGAACCCGAGTTGTGCTTTGGTTGACGGCAGTGGTTAGGCAACGCGAGGTGTTTATGCACTTCATGTCGTTCAGCTTGGGGTGCGCTCGTGCTAGTCGAGCTCGTCAAGTAACTCGACTGACCATTATATGTTCACCTTATATTGGTCATAACTGCTTGAACCTAGGGTACTGAACTTACCAGTGATAACTGTGGTACCTTGATCCATTAAGACTCATGAGCCACGTATGGTGGTACGGGACACCGTGATCGAACTGTCGGCCTACGCTAAGGCCACGAGCCTCCCTTAGTGACCAGTGAGCAACCCAGACTCGTGAGCCGATTATTGTGGTATGAGACACTATATTCGAGCTGTCGGCCTACACTGATAAGGTGATGGGGGAGCGGTGCAACGAGTGCGTGCAACAGCCTTGACAGCCCTTTGTAGTGACCTCGAGCGTACTATGAGTCTACGTGAGGCGATGACTCTTCCGTAGCAAAAAGAGTACAACTAGGCCTGTATTGATAAGGTGATGGGGGAGCGGAGCAACGAGTGCGTACAACAGCCTTGACAGCCCTTGCAGTGACCTAGAAATATATCATCGTATGAGACTACTAGGAGTGACGACCCTAGACAGGATCCTTATTGGGAATGATATAAGGGAAGTACCCTAGTTTTCCAATCATGCTGTTTGAAAAGGACTAACAACAACTCGGTAATCATATTCATATCGCACTGCATGTGCCTGGAAGATGTGGAGAATTGAGGGAAGAAAGCATGCCGCGGATATAAAATGGTGTCACATGAGGGAGTATGTTAGCGAGGGCATCCATCATGTAATTTCATTCTTGCATTAATTACAGTATTTAGGAATGTTTGATTTGCTTGCTTTATCATTATCGCTTAATTGATTTGATAACATGTTAACCTTTGCTATATGATTCCACTGAGTTAGCTACTCACTCCCACGTTACGGGACGATGTTCTGGACACCCACCAGACCCTGTTGTAGTTTCAGATGATGGTGTAAGTGCTATGATTTCATATCCCTTTAGTTGTCAAATTTTGTGGTGTCAAAACCTATATCTATGTCTTGTATATCTTGTGTTTTATGTTTGAAGTTTATTCATTGCAATCAAGACATATCAAGACATCGCATTTCAAGACAAGATCTTAAAAGAAGAAATTTTTCAAGTCTTGAATGAAGAAATCAAGAATAGAAGTTTTCAAGGTTGCATGTTCAAGGTTTGATCAAGTTCAAGTTTTATAGAAGACTTTGTCAAGTCAAGATCAAGCTTATGAAGGCATACTACAAGTGTTGAATATTCACAAGCTTCTCTTAAGGTTCATCTGAGTGTTAAGACTTTCAAGTCCATCTCACTTTTAAGGTTTGTTTGACATTAAATTGACCTTAGGATGGGCTTTATTGTAGGTCATTCCGGATACATAACTCATATATTTTTATATGCTTGTTTGGAGTGTTCTAAGACCAGTCCTAGCTTTGCTACGACCAGTCTTAGGTTTTTCAGGACCAGTCCTAGGTAGTTGAAGATTTTCAGATCTTTCTAGCTATCCTACGACCAGTCCTGGACATCTTACGACTAGTCCTGGAAGTTCTACGACTCATCCTTCGACCAGTCGTAGCCCTACGACTCAAACTCCAGCAACCATTTTTGGGGTCCCACGACCGGTCGTAGGTGTCTCACGACCAGTTGTAGGTGGCCCACGACCGGTCGTAGACCACCCAGGACCGGTCGTGAAACTGAAAATCAAATCCCGCAGAAATCTTTCAAAAATCTTTGGAGCTACGACCAGTCCTAGGATCCTAAGACCAGTCATAGATGGGATTTTTCAGTCTATAAATTGAGCACGAACTTCAGAGTTTTAGTACTTCAAATCAATTCTATTCAAGCATTCTTTAGGCTATTCTCTGAGATAAGTTTGTGTTTATTTTACGCTGCATTGTGCTTATTTAATATTCCTTTCGCTAGCTTTTTCTTATTTGATTTTGATCTACATTCCAATCTTATTAAAAAAGGGGAATTTCTGATATTCCTTCTTCTTGGATTCAAAATTAAATAGATCTAGCCCGTTTGATCTAAAATCAATTAGACTTAGAACCATTCTTAAAGTGAGTATTGGACTTTGAACGTCGAATCAAACTTCTACTCTGATTGGTTCTACCAAGCTTCATCGAAAGGTGATTCAGGTATTTTACATGTTTTGTAATTTACTTTCTCTGGTTTTTGTTTGAGATTCGCCAGAAAAATCTCATTGTATCGGTTATCTGAGGAGAGCCAGAAAACTCAAATTGTGGAGTTTTTGGATTGTGTAAGCCCCAGATCAAAGACACAATTGTGAAGGTTTTAGGTGAACCTGTGAAACCTATTTTGATAGTGCATGCTAATATCCCCTGTGTGAGGATATTAGGAGTAGAGTAGCAATCTGTATGGCTGTTGGATAACAGTTGGTGTGCACACAGGAGAACCACTATATATCGTTGTGTTGTGGATGTGCTTTATTCTTTCATTCCTTTATTCATTCAGTTTTGCGGTTTGTTTTTGTGGATGAATGTTACAATCACTTCAAGAAAAGTGTGGATGAATGTTGTAATAAGTTAGGATTTATTTTTCGCAAGTTATTTTGATTTCATTGCTTATTATTTCTCTTTGTTTTGTGGTATAAAGGACGTTCTAAAAATAAGGTTATCCTACCTTAAACCTCTGGTTTTTGGTGTAAGGTTGTCCTTAGAACTGATAAAGTATCAATCTCTTTATTTTAGGCTATTGTGATTGTTTTATATTCAGCATTGTGCTTTAAATCTTTTATTATTCCGTTGTTATTAGTTTTATTTGGCATTGCCCTATTCACCCCCCCTCTAGGGCATATAGCTAGGCCCTTTCAAGTGGTATTAGAGCTTAATAGCTCATGCTTATTGTTTATTTATTGGATTTATTTCCTGAGCTAACGATCTAAGCTATATTAAGATGTCAAATTTTGATAGCCTATCAGTCACTAGGCCACCACCCTTTAATGGCACAAACTATTCCTATTGGAAAGCCAGGATGAGGATCTTCCTCAAATCCTTAGATGAAAGTGTGTGGCTGGCCACAGTGAATGAATGGAACCCTCCTATCACTGAAGTAACTAATGGCGATGGTTCAAAATATATGAAAGTAACGGCTTATTCGCTTTGGACCACACTTCCGAAAAGTGAAAGTAGTGCAAATGCAAAAGCACTAAATGTAATTACTTGTGCATTATCACCAGATGAATTCAAAAGAGTCATCTCTTATGAAAATACAAAACAAGCATGGGATATATTAGAAATGACACACGAGGGTACATCTATTGTCAAGAAATCTAAAGTCCAACTCCTCACAAATAAATTTAAAAAAATTCATACGGAGGAGAATGAGATGTTTATGGACTTCTACACTAGATTGAATGACATTGTGAACTCTATGTGGGGTCTTAGTGATAGAATCCCTGAAAGTAAAGTGTACGCAAAAATACTACGTTCACTTCCTGAACGGTTCAATTCTAAAGTGACCATGATTCAGGAACTTCGTGATACGGATACCATGAGGGTTGAGGAATTAGTTGGTTCACTTCAAACCTATGAGTTATCCTTTAAGTCTCCTAAAGGAAAATCAATTGCTCTCAAATCATCTAAAAATGTTTCACAAGAGAGTACTTCGGATTCAGAAAATACCGAAGATGATATGGCACTTTTAGCAAAAAGGTTCTACAAATTTTTTTAAAATAAGAAAAAGGTTGATTTTTAAAAATCAAATGATAAGAGACGATCTAAACCTAGAACTCGTAAATCCTTAAAAGATAGTCAATGTTACAACTGTCAAGAGTATGGGCACTTATCTAACAAATGTCCTAAAAAGGACAAATCAAAAAGGAAAAGCATGATGGCTACTTAGGATGAATCATCTGATTCTGAATTCTCTTCTAAATCAGAAGATTCTGAAACTAAGTCGGGCGATGGTGTTAAAGCCCTTATGACTCTAGTCAAGATCACCTATTCAGATCATGATGATACTTCTAGTGAAGAAAATCTGAATAGTGATTGTGATAATGAAGATGATCTTCAAGATGCTTATAATGCCCTTTATAAAGAGAGCTGTAAAATTGTTGTCAAGCTTAAATTACAAAAAGAAAAATTTTTTAAGCTTAAGGAAGATTATGAGTCTCTTGTCTTAGAAAAATCTCATATTTCTGATTCTTTTGAAAAAACCAAAAATGATTTAGATTTCAAAACCTCTCAAATTGAAGATTTGAAATCCGAAAAAGAGAAACTCAAAAATGAGGTAGCTTCTCTTTTGAGTTTGAAAGACACATGGAGATATGCCCATGGTGATCCAAAATTGGAAAAATTATTGTCCGGATCAAGAAAATGTGGCGATCGATCTGGGTTGGGCTATGATAAAAATACATCTCCTAAACAAAAGAACATTTCTCCTAGATTTGTTAAAGGAGAGTCTTCGACCTCAAAAGAAAAGAATACCTATCAAGGTTTTTCAAAAAATTCTAGGTCTTTCCAAAAACCTAAAGGTGGCCATGTCAACTTTAATTTTCAAAACCGAAATCAATTAGCTGAAAAAATTATTGATCTTCTCAAAAAGCTATTAAAGTAGAATTCTATAGGTCGTTCCTACAACAATAGAAAAAAAAAGACCATCTATACTCCTAAACCCAAAACAGTTATGAAATGGGTTCCTAAAGTTGCCAGCTTGGTTGCCCACACTGCTTTCAAAGCAACAAGCCATTCAAAGTGGTACCTAGATAGTGGTTGCTCCAGACATATGACAGGTGACAAAGCTTTATTCACTGATCTTAAAGATATGACTGATGGGTCAGTCACATTTGGTGATGGAAGCAATTGCAAGATTATTGGACAAGGTACGGTTCAACTTTATAACCTTCCCTTATTTAAGAATGTCTTATATGTTGAGGGTTTAAAACAAAACCTATTAAGAATTTCTTAGATATGTGATAACAACCATAGTGTAAAGTTTTCTAATCAAGGTTGTAAGATAGTTAATAAAAGGGGTTCTGTTATATTAACTGGCCGCAGAACTTCTGAAAACTGCTACATCGTCAGTGATGCTAGCTCATCTACTCGGTCATGTTACATGGTCCATAATGATGAGACTAAATTATGGCATAAACGCCTTGGACATGTACACTATCGGAACTTATTTAGATTGAACAAAAGAGAACTAATTAGAGGTCTACCCAAATTGCAAAAAGTAGAAAAAATATGTGGTGAATGCCAGTTGGGCAAACAGATTAGGAGCTCTCACAAGAAAGTGAACTCCAATACCACATCTAGACCACTCGAGCTTCTCCACATGGATCTTATTGGACCTACCAGATCGAAGAGTCGAGGAGGCAAAAAATACATCTTGGTTATCATAAATGACTATACAAGATTCACTTGGGTATCGCTCTTAAAAGATAGAACTGAAACCTTGGATGAAGTGAAAAAGGTCATCAAACGAATCTAAAATGAGAAAGGTTCTCATGTTAGTAAGATCCGTAGTGATCATGGATCTGAATTCGAAAACAGTAGTTTTGAGAAATTCTGTAGTGATCAGGGAATATCACATGAATTCTCAGCGCCCAAAACACCGCAACAAAATGGTATAGTTGAAAGGAAAAATAGAGTGCTTCAGGAAATGGCTAATGTTATGTTGAATAGTATGAAGCTCTCTAGAAATCTTTGGGCTGAAGCAGTTAATACCGCATGCTATATTATTAATTAGGTTTATACCAGTAAATCTGATAATAAGACTGCTTATGAATTATGGTTTGAAAAGAAACCTACTATCAAATACTTTCGGGTTTTTGGCAGCAAGTGTTATATTTTACGTGATCGTGAAAATTTGGGTAAGTTTGATACGAAGAGTGACGAAGGAATTTTTCTTGGTTATTCTTTGAACAGTCGAGCTTATAGGGTTCTAAATAAGAGAACTGGTGTGATTCAAGAGTCCATCAACGTAGTCATTGATGATCATTTGAATACACCAGCCTCAAGTTCAGATGATGATGAAGCTCTTATTATTGAAAATCTAGATATCTCATCAAGTCAAAAAGAATCTGAACCAAGGACTGTTAAAGATCATCCAACCAATCAAATACTTGGAAATCCTCTCACTGGAGTTCGTACTCGCAAACAACTTGAGAACATATGTAATTATGTTTGTTTTATATCCCAAATAGAACCAGCCAACGTAAAAGAAGTACTTTCTGACGAAAATTGGATAGTTGCTATGCAGGATGAACTTAATCAATTTGTTCGTAATGATGTCTGGTATCTTGTTCCTAGACGTAAAGATAAAAAATTATTGGAACAAAGTGGATCTTTAAAACAAAGTCTGATGAACTCGGAAATATTATATGAAACAAGGCTAGACTGGTTGTACAAGGGTACACTCAGGTTGAAGGCATCGATTACGATGAAACCTTTTCTCCAGTCGCTCGACTTGAATCAATCAGACTTTTTATTTCCATCGCATGTTTTAGAAAATTTAAAATCTATCAGATGGATGTAAAGAGTGCTTTCTTGAATGACGATTTACATGAAGAAGTGTATGTTGAACAACCTTTAGGGTTTGAAGACCCTAAGTTATCTGACCATGTATTTCATCTCAAAAAGGCTCTCTATGGTCTAAAACAAGCACCCAGAGCATGGTATGAAAAATTGACTAAATTCTTACTTAGTCATAGCTTTTAAGTAGGTAGTGTCGATAAGACACTTTTTGTTAAAAAGAATAACAATGATATTTTGATGGTTCAAATATATGTTGATGATATTATTTATGGATCTACTTGTTCTAACATGTCTACTGAGTTTGCAGAGTTAATGAAATCAAGGTTCGAAATGAGCATGGTTGGCAAACTTAACTATTTCCTAGGGTTACAAGTAAAACAACAACCTGATGGTATTTTCATTTTCCAGACCAAATATGCTTCAAACTTGGTTAAAAGGTTTGGATTTGAGAATGGTAAGAACTTTGGTACTCCTCTGAGTACAACATTAAGACTCTCAAAAGACTCTACAGGTAAAGATATAGATCCTAAACTATATCGCAGTATGATTGGTAGTTTGTTATATCTTACTGCTAGTAGACCTGATATCGCATTCAGTGTTGGTATTTGTGCGAGATATCAGTCTAATCCTAAGGAATCACATCTTACTACTGTTAAACAGATTATTAGATATGTCATAAATTCTATAAATTTGGGACTTTGGTATCCTTTTGATACTAATGTTCAATTAGCCGGGTATTCAGATGCTGATTGGGTTGAAAATATTGATGATAGAAAATCAACCAGTGGTAGTTGTTTTTACATTGAAAATTGTTTAGTTTCTTGGTTCAGCAAGAAACAAAGCTCAATATCGCTCTCTACTGCTGAGGCTGAATATATTGCAGCTGGATATGCATGTACTCAACTAGTTTGGATGAAAATCATGCTTAGCGATTATGGAATTAATCAAGATTCAATGATTTTACATTGTGATAATTCCAGTGCTATAAACATTTCCAAAAACTCAATCCAGCATTCACGTACTAAGCATATTGACATTAGGTATCATTACATTCGTGAGTTGGTTGAAGAAAAAGTTATTTCATTAAAATATATACCAACCGAAACTCAATTTGCTGATAAATTTACTAAACCGCTCAACAAAAGCAGGTTTAATAAATTGAAATTTGATCTTGGTATGTGCATTTTACATTGAATATTCTTGCTTGCATGTATCATAGTGTATTATATTTCACATTATAATTGTTTAAATTTTAAATTTTTTCATTTAAAATACATTTTTGGTCGATGCTCGACCGGTCGTGTATGTACACGACCAGTCGTGTTACGACCGGTCGTGAACCACAATCGACCGGTCATTGATCTCGTGAACATCGTATAATTTGGGAAAAATCCTCTTCTTCTTCATTTCCACACCCACCTACGACGAGTCGTGGCTCGACCAGTCATATGATTTCTAGTTTTTTTTGAAGGTAAGTCCTATTTCATCATTTTTCTTGAAGATTCATGATCTCTATGCTTTTATTTGTTCATAGTATAGCTTGATTTCATCCCTTGTTGAGTTTTTCAAGGGTTTCCTCTCTATTTGTTGATCTAGAGAAAACTCATCTTTCATTTGTGCATCTTACTTGTTCTTCATATATCTTTTGAATATAGTTGCTAGAGGGAAAAAGAAAACATCCCGTGGTCCATCTTCATCCAGATCTGGACCAATAACTAAACGGCACCTTTGATCACCCGAAGATGATACTCAAGATGTACGGGATTTGCGTGCCCGTAATATTATCATTGAGCATACCGCTGATCTAAATCACATTGCTCCATATGGTGTCATTCCCCTTCTTGAATCTGTAGGCTGGACTAACATTTTGCTTTGGGGTGGGTCTGCATACCAGTCCATTGCTCAATCAATGGTTGCATGCATTTCAGTTTTTTCCCTTGATAATTTAACATTTTCAATTGCTACTAGAGAAGGAAAATTTGAAGCAGACCGTCATTTAATATCTGGTATTATGGATATACCTGTTAATGATGAAGGAATACCGATTCATACTTTATACAACAAACCTTCAGAATCAGAAAAACGCATGTTAACCAGAGATTTATGCAAAATTGATGTGCATTGGACTCATAAAGGGAATGCGCTCCCTGTAAAGTATCTGTTACCTAAATACAGAATATTACATCGTTTCTTCATTTCCAATGTATATCCTCGGTCCGGTAATAAAATCGAGTTAACTTCTTTCATGGTTCGTGTGTTGCATTCTATTGCTTCTGAAACCAAGGTCTGTCTTCCTTCTTTGATTTGTCATTCCATTATACAATTTCGTTTCCATCCGGGTCATAGTGATATTCCATTCGGTTATCTTATGAATGTTTTAGCCACTCACATGCTTGTCGATAAACCTGT
The DNA here is from genome assembly GCA_037074715.1 of Magnolia kwangsiensis. Lineage (NCBI taxonomy): Eukaryota > Viridiplantae > Streptophyta > Magnoliopsida > Magnoliales > Magnoliaceae > Magnolia > Magnolia kwangsiensis. The sequence continues at coordinate 61,833,295 of CM073579.1, forward strand.
TAATGAGGCATCAATTCTTCATCTCATTTTCAATAATGCCAATCTTAATAAGATGAAATTGGAACTGCTCCCTGGCCAATTTGATGAAGCTGGTGTTAGTGGTGTTGGTGGTGATGGTGGTGATGCTGGAAACGAAGAGGAAGCTGATGATCTTCCACAACAAGATGTTAATATGGATGACTTATTTGATGACATAGAAACTGATTCACCTAATGATCTAGATTATGATCCATTTGGTTTTGATGCACGCTTTCGTGCATTGGAGGAAAAACTTGATAATATGAATATAACCCATGATATGAGATTTAAGTACATGCAAAAATATCTTCGTCCCGTCAATAAGGGCTTACACCAGATTGATCCATCTATTCATGCTCCCTCCTCTGGATCAGATTAAGTGAATTATCTTCTAAATAGTATAAAATTTCTTTTACTCTGGATATGTATTATGAATTATGGTTTCATAACATTGCCTTTTGGATATTGTACTTTGTAGTATGGATTATGACTTGATGCTTAAGGTTTATTTTATGTCCTTTCATATCACCTTCTCATTATTTGCTCTATATATTCTCCTCTCTATTGTTTCTTTCCTTTGTCATTTTATGACAAAAAGGGGGAGTAATAAGCATTGCTAAAAGGGGAGTAATACGGATAGGGGGAGTAAATTTGTTTGTTTATATTGATTGAGAAGGATATGTGAATTGATGGATATGTGGATTGAAGTTTTGAGGTTTTCATGTTATGTATTGATTATATGAGCAATACTCGTATTACTCAGGGGGAGTAGAGTATTTTGTGGTTTCATGACTTATCATTCCTTATTATCTTTGATGCTATATGTTTTGTCACAAATTTGACAAAGGGGGAGATTATAAGTGCTATGGTTTCATATTCCTTTAATTGTCAAATTTTGTGGTGCCAAAACCTATATCTATGTCTTGTATATCTTGTGTTTTATATTTGAAGTCTATTCATTGCAATCAAGACATATCAAGACATCGCATTTCAAGACAAGATCTTAAAAGAAGAAAGTTTTCAAGTCTTGGATGAAGAAATCAAGAATAGAAGTTTTCAAGGTTGCATGTTCAAGGTTTGATCAAGTTCAAGTTTTATAGAAGACTTTGTCAAGTCAAGATCAAGCTTATGAAGGCGTACTACAAGTGTTGAATATTCACAAGCTTCTGTTAAGGTTCATCTGAGTGTTAAGACTTTCAAGTCCATCTTACGTTTAAGGTTTGTTTGATCTTAGAATGACCTTAGGATGGGCTTTATTGTAGGTCATTCCGGATACATAACTCATATATTTTTATATGCTTGTTTGGAGTGTTCTAAGACCAGTCCTAGGGATTTTAAGACCAGTCCTAGCTTTGCTACGACCAGTCTTAGGTTTTTCAGGACTAGTCATAGGTAGTTGAAGATTTTTGGATCTTTCTAGCTGTCATACGACCAGTCCTGGACATCCTACGACTAGTCCTGGAAGTTATATGACTCATCCTTCGACCGGTCGTAGCCCTACGACTCAAACTCCAGCAAAGTGTGGATGAATGTTGTAATAACTTAGGATTTATTTTCCGCAAGTTATTTTGATTTCATTGCTTATTATTCCTCTTTGGTTTGTGGTACAAAGGACGTTCTAGAAATAAGGTTGTTCTACCTTAAACCTCTGGTTTTTGGTGAAAGGTTGTCCTTAGAACTGATAAAGTATCAATCTCTTTATTTTAGGCTATTGTGATTGTTTTATATTCAGCATTGTGCTTTAAATCTTTTATTATTCCACTGTTATTAGTTTTATTTGGCATTGCCCTATTCACCCCCCCTCTAGGGTATATAGTTAGGCCCTTTCAGATGGCACGGCCTACGAGGCGAAGCTGAACTTGTATGATGATGAGGAGGATTTCTCCTATAGGCGGTTATTTGGCGGGTCTATGTGGACCGTGTTCTGATCGACGAGATTACAGGGAGGTTGATTTGATGCCATGACACTTGTCATTTTATATTTTTGGAGCACTCATGTATATTCTTTTTGATCATTTTTGGAGTATACATGTATATGTTTACCCTGGTAACATGTTCACACTCTGGAGACCTACAACAGTTCATATATTCTATATCTCTATCACATTCTTCCACTTACTAATTTAACTGTCTCTGGAGTATGATATGCTGTTTTGGCTTAATCCACTTCATGTTTTATGCACTATTACAGCCGACATTCATCCATCATTGAAAATGTTGCATAAGTGATGTTCTGGAATTGGGAGTGGAGTTTATGCTCGACTCTCGATTTTTGGGATGTTACATCAAGTGATATTTATTTTTATCTCCGTCCAGGCCTAATCACTAGACAGTATGGATCCTACATCAGGGTGGGATTTCCACCATCCGGATGATGGATGGGGTGGATAATATCATGCATCAAGGTGGGCCACAATCCATCACATAAAGAGAGAGAGAGAGTGAGAGAGAGAGAGAGAGAGATAGGCGGTGATGGAGGGGCCCTGCCACTATGGCCCCCTCTTTGATACAAAGAATTGTAACATCCCGAAAATCGGGGGTCGAGTAAAAACTCCACTCCCGAGTTCCAGAACATCACTTCTGCAACATAAATGTGTATGATTGAATGTTGTCTATGTTAATGTATTAAACATGAGTGGGATTACGCCAGAACAGCATATCATACTCCAGAGACAGTTAAATTAGCAAGCGGAAGACTGTGATACATACATATAATATATAATTGATGGGAAGTCTCCAGAATGTGAACATGTTACCAGGTTAAACATATACATGTATACCTCAGAATAGAAAGAAAGAATATACATGAGTGATCTGAAAATATAAAATGACAAGTGTCATGGCATCTAATTAACCTCCTTGTAATTCCGTTGATCAGAACACGCATAAAGGAGGGATCCTCCTCATCATCATCAAGTCCGGCTTCGCCTCGCAGGCTGCGCCATCATCTGCAATCACAATAGGGACTGGTGGGTGTCCGAAAACACCGTCCCGTAACGTGGGAGTGAGTGATCAACTCAGTGGGATAAGAGAGAAAAAATTAGCATGTTCTCAAATCAATCATGCGATAATAGTAAAACAATAACTCAAACATTCCTAAATACTGTTGTTAATGCAGTATGACATGACATGATGGATGCCCTCACCGACGATCTCCCTCATACGACACCATCTTACGCCCGCGGCATGCTTTCTTCCCACAGTGCTCCACATCTTCCAGGCACATGCAATGTGATGGTGATATGATTACCAAGTTATTATTAGTCCTTTTCATACAGCAATATTGGGAAACTAAGGTACCTTCCTTATATTAATTCTAACATAGATCCTGTTTAGGGTCGTCACTTCTAGTAATCTTATACGATGTTATATTTATAGGTCGCTGCAAGGGCTGTCAGGGCTGTTGCACGCACTCGTTACTCCTCTCCCCCATCACCTTATCAATACAAGCCTATTATATCCTTAAGACTACATTAGGACTCGTCGCCCCCATGCGGTGTCAGGATAAACTTAAGGTTACTACAAAGGGCTCGTCACCTGATCAGTGTAGGCCAACAACAAGAATATAGTGTCCCATACCACCATAATCTGCTCAGAGTAGGGTGCTCACTGGACACTACGGGGAGGTTTGTAGCCCCAGCGTAAGCCGACAGCTCAACCACGGTGTCCCATACCACCATGCCCGGCTCATGAGTCTTTATGGATCAAGGTACCATGGTTAACAGGGTTTCCAATGGTAAGTTCAGTACCCTAGGTTCAAGCAGTTATGACTCATACATGGTGAACATACAATGGCTAGTCGGGTTACTTGACGGGCTTGACTAGTACGATCGCATCTCAAGCTGAGCGAGATGAAGTGCATAAAACACTTCGCGTGACCTAACCACTGCTGCCAACTCCAAACATGACTCGCGTTCATCAACGCGACCTTCGTGGTAAATAGAAACCAACCACAAATTCTCAACTATTACCGACTGCCTGGACTAGAGTATAGCCCCAAACATTTGTGAATCCACATCATCAATCACATAAGAGTAATGGAAATGAAATACAACAATATAAGCATGTTATCGCATGTTATAACATACCACTTAAGTAATTCATTCAACACATGCATTTCATACATACAATGAAATCCATAACTTAGCCAACATGATGAAAATCATTTACATCAGCATATTACTTAAGAATTTAATCTCAAAACTATTTCACAACACCACATACTCAATACATACTAATACAGACATTTATACAAACACTTAGTCTACACACTTAAGTCTACATAGTGTATGTCAACTCAAAGTGCGCATTTGGGCGAATCTCTTCACCAAAATGATTATGTAATATCCTAATGTGACAAAAAACCATGTCAACCATTTTAGAAAAATATGAATGTATACAGTAATTCCTACAAATGGCTAAAATGCCCTAAATCTCATATTTTTCCTACGTTTACGAAACAGGAAACGGACATCATGTTGTACATGTCAAACGGCATTGCTGTCGATAATCTACTATTAAACAACATTGAAAGCTTTGAAATTAGTCAATCAAAGCATCTAAAATCTGCACCTATTGCTTTAGATGTGTATCATTTCGAACAGAGCGTTTATGCTTCGTCTACGGTGAACAGGCGACCTATTTCACAAGTTATATCAACTACTTTGCTATTTGAATTGAAGAAACGCTAAATCAGCAAGTGGACAAAGTTTTCCTTACCTAGAAAAGCATCGAAATCACCAACAAAGTGATTGGAATACGTTGCTTAAGCACATGCAGCAGCAGCAGCAGATGGCAGGAAAATCTCTCCCACCTTCTATCACAAACTATCACTTTTTCTCTCTCTCAATCTAGGGTTTTTAGCAAATTCGGATGGGAGAGAAATGAGAGGGTTTCAAGCCGGCTTGGGAACAATGTTTACTTAGGTTATAAACAAATCGGGGCTATTCTGGTCCAAAAGAGCTTTTCTAGAGGTCCCCTGGCCGAACGCGGTCGAACTTAAGCTCATGCATACTGGATCTAGTACACATCAAGTTTTCAGACCGGTAGAGTTCCCAGATCGCATGTGGCGGTCCAGTTTCAGTTCAGCGGTCATCGCACCAAGATCAGGTCTACAAGTCTCATAATATGAAAGAGAAATTTTTCCTGATCCGAGGGTATAATTTGGCTGAATTCTGACAGTCAGAACGCTTAATAATAACGCGCCAAGTCACGTGCCAGATTTGAATTAAAATTTCCAAATCTAACCCTATTCTCACTCTCTTCACGCCAGGCTCAATGAAATAGCCTCTGAACGTCGGTTGGCCTTGATTTTCGAAACGGTTGTCAAGTCCAGCTAAGCGGTCATAATGGTCTAAGATTATAGGTATTGGACTTTCGACGCGCGGTCTAGATTCAATACAAAGTTTCAAAGAGTTCCTCAGAGCAAACGGGTTTAGAGTTTGATCCAAGGTTTTAGGATATTATAGCATCATTGGTTCTTCAAGTTTTGGGTCTTGTGGAACGTATTTAAAGCGATCAGGGACAATTTCACAGCTACTCCAGCGTAGCGCTAGCTAACTTATGCTTAGTTTCTAAAGGAGTTTTTTCCGAAGTGATTTCTTTGGCTATGGAATTGGGTTCTGAGGAGTTACCAAGGTGTTTTGGTTGACCCATTGCCTAAGGACGTCTAACCCCAGGTTGACAAAAATTCGGGGTGTTACAAGAATACATCAAGGTGAGTCCCACTACATGTAGGCCCTTAAATTAAAAAACTAAAATAAAATAAAATGATAAAGATGTAGATCCAAGATCACTCACCGTCTTCTTCTTGCTCCCTTGGCTTCTCAGCTTCTTCTTCAATGGAAGATGATGAAATTTTGATAGTTGAGATGGGAGATGAGAGGGTAGGAGTGGGCCACACTAGAGCTTCTCCATGAGAGCTTGGGAGGTTCATACGTAGGAGTATAGGGGAGCTTGGCGTTGCTTGGGAGATGAGTTTGAGAAATGAGAGAGAGTGGTGTGTAAGGAGAGAGAAGGATGGGATGAAGTGATGGATGGGAGAGAGGGATAGGTTGTGTAAGAGTTTTATTGAGTTTTGGGGTTGTTGTCTAAGAGGGGTATGGGTTGTGATGGGTTGAGTGATGTGTTAAGTGATGGGTGTACTTAAGTTGTACTTGACCCTTGATGGGATTGATTGATTGATTGAGGTGAATTAGGGTAGAGATTCTCTTAGGTTTTGCAATGAGCAGTGTTTTCCTCGAACTGAACGTGTGTCCACATCTCTAGACTTGGGTATCGCCTTGGCGCGAGAGACGTGGTATCGGAACCACGACGACGACGCCGTTACTTAGGTACAAGTCTCTGGTTGAGTCGAATCAGGTTGACAACGTGTGAGTCAAGGTCATGTGCAATGCCAGTTACAGGTCGCGAGTTGCCAGAATTCAACCGGGAAGACCGCAAAGCCTAAGAAATGGTACGGGCTAGGATACGGGCCTTACACATCACCTACAACCCATAACTCTTATCCATCCATTAGCTGATGCATGTCTAGATTTCTTCCACCTTGGGCAATGCATGCTTAACACCATCCACCTCATCTATTCACTACCTATGTCATACACCACCTTCCACCTCACTTTTAGCACCAATAAGATCTCATAAACTTGTCACATCATCTTGCCATCTCAACCCCCAATTCCCTATATAAGAGTAGGAGCTCTCTTACACTTATTATTTTTCTATACTTAGAAAAATTCTGAGATTTTAAGAGAGAGTGAAAGAGAGTAGGGCTAAGGTGTATCCCACCATCAATCCCAGAGGGAGTGGACCACACATCATCATCCAACCATCCATCCATTGAGGTGAGTCTACACCCCTCCTCCCATCCTCCTCATCCTCCTCTTTCTTCCTCTTTTTATTTTCTTGATATGTGTGGGCCCCACTGGTGTGGAGTTCTTGTGTGCATGTATTTGTGGCTATGGTGGTGAGAAAGGTGGCCCACGTTAGTATGGTCTATGATGGACATCATGTCCACACCCTTCACATGTAATCTTGTTTTTGTATATGGATAGCGAGTTCTAAAAATCATATAAAATAAATTGTGATAAGATTGGAGTTGAAACCTGGGAGTATTATGAATCAGAATATAGTCTAACTCTGGGCCAAAATTTGTAGCCATCCAATGGTCCAATCATCCGTAACATCAAGTTTACTTGGTTATTGTCTAACAGCACATGCAAGATTCGATTTGCCTAAAAAGAACCATTTTTAATTCCTTTAATAAATGTATTAAAAACATATGTTTTGTCAAATTCGTAGAAAATTGAACTAGCTTTCCAATGGTATATAATAAGTCTCAATCAGGATTCGGACAACTGAGATTTTAGCCCTATACAAAAGACGTATTTAGTAGCTTGTTATGACCATTCTTGTGTGGGCCATATCCTTAATTTCAAGGGTCAGATGTAATTGATATTTGTTCTTAACTTACCTGCGATAGTAAATAATTATATGTATGGTCCCTATGATCAGATTCTTTAATGATAAAATTTAAAAAATTCTGAACCGACAGATACTTCCGTAAGGATAAATCTTAAATTGTTTTGTATGGTCTAGATGGATCCAAGGCTCTATATGGTTAGAAACCTATATACAACCTAAATGATATATTACTAAGCCATCCATCCGATCAGATTTTCTAACAAAGAATCTGATCATAAATATTTGATCAATATATTTCATGTGCTATTAGATGTGTATGTTGGATATATGTTGTATATAATATTCATCCTCTTACTGACCCACGTGGGTGTGGGATCGTTTATGATTGATGCATTTTATTAGTTCATCCAATCTGAAAACCTATGTATATTTTTGTATGCCCCTTATTGTAACACCCCAGATTTTTGCCAACCTGGAATTAGACGTCCTTAGGCAATGGGTTAACCATAACACCTTGGTAACTTTTCATAACTCAATTCCAAAGCTAAAGAAATCGCTTTTCAACCCATTTCCTTCAAATTCTCACCTTTCACCACTTCATTCTTTAAATTTCTCCAAGTACTTTCATATTAGACACAAACCTAAAGTTTAAAGGGTGAGAAACTATACTTAAACTAAAACTTACTATAAATGGTAAATATGTACATAAAATGGTATTTCAACTATTTTATATTTAGAATTTCATGATATAGATAGCTTATTTGGATGGATTAGCTTCTTATACCCCAAAATCATATATTGTATATCATGTAACTCATTTCAGTTTGCAAATGAGACTCGATAAACGCCTCGACGGACTCGTGGGCCCAAACAGCTCAATTCGGGGGGACCCGAGGTGGTACCTACATGTTTCCGGCATCACGGGGGGCGGGAGAGGACCTCACCCCAGGGGTGATCCCTCACCAAATAGGTCAGTAACTGGCGAGGGGATTGCCGAATCGGTGAGGCCTAGTCCGTACAGAGGACAGGCAACCCGATTTCTGCATTTTTCTATGCATTTTATCAAACTTTAAAAAATCATATCTCTTTCAATATAACTCAGATTTAGATGATTCAAAAACAAAATTGAATCTAAATAAGTCTAGTTTTATACAAAAATATGTGAAAAATATAATAAAATATCTAATATAGTTTAAAGTAGGTCGTTGTGACAACTGTCCGAAAATTACTTGTTGGACGGCTGCTGCTTCAGGAATTTTCAGAATTTTTCTATAACTAAAATCTCATGGAATTTGGTGGAGATAGGGTAAAATCGATGTTTAACCACTATAAAAATAATTAAAATAATATGATACCTAAAAGTTCCCAAAATGGGATATAGAATGACCCTAGGACCATATTCTGCCATAATTAGGGTAGAATTTGGTTAAGTACCAAATTGAATACTCAGTAGAATTGAATTGAACCACTTTAAATACAATCTATAAGACCTAAAACCTATAAAATTTTTAACGCTATGTTACTCTAAAATCTAGGATCTAACTCTAAACCCAGTTACTCTCGAGAGCATTTAAAAACTTCGTATCAGACCTGGACCGCACGGAGAAAGTCTGATAACGATGAACTTAGACAATTATGACCGCCTAGTTGGACTTGACTATGATCTCGAAAATAAAGCCCAAACGATGTCTTGAGACCATTTCCTTGAGTCCGGAGTGAAGAGAGTGAGAAAATGAAGATTTTTAGAAAATTAAATATAATTTTAAGTAATCTGGAACGTGTCGCTTGCGCGATGTTTCTAAGCATTCTAACCATTAGATTTTAACCCAAATTCACCCTCGGATCAGGATAGGTGGTCCATACATGTCATAGCACTTGTGGCTCTGATCGACTTTCAGTAACTGTTGAACTGAAATTGATCCGCCACTGTCGATCTGGAAATTTGATCGAACTGAAAACTTAACTTGATCAAGATCTAGCATCTATGAGCTTAAGTCTGACCGCACACAGTAACAAGACCTCCAGAAGTGCTTCGTTGAGACGGAACAGTCCGTATTTGGACATAACCTAAGTATACCATGGCCCTGAGTCTAATTTGGAGAGTTTTGGGCCTATATAAGGACCTTAAACCCTCACTCTCTCATCCCAAATGAATTTAAGAAAACCTAGGAGAGAGAAGAGAGAAAAGAGAGAGAAAGTGTGAGAGAAGTGGGAGGATCTTCCTGCTATCCTACGTGCTTAACCATCACGATCTAATCGCTTTTTCGGCGATTCTAACTTCATTCTTAGGTAAGAAAGCCTAACCCTAACCTGTTCTAGGGTTTTAATTGGTGCAAGTGGTGAAGTAGCTAACATAAATCATACTGTAGGTTTCCAATCAGTCATTCACAAAGACTTAGAGTCTCTATTGAATTCGTTAGACTTCTACGACGTAAGGTGCGGATTTTAGACGCTTAAGTTGTCATTTTTCAAAGCTTTCAATGTCAGCTAATGGTAGATTATTGACAGAGATGCTATTTAACATGTAGAACATGTTGTCCATTTTCCATTTTGAATACATACGAAGTATATGGAATTTTATGTATTTTAGGTATTTGTAGAAAATACTGTATACGTATAAATTTTATAAGTGTGATTGCCATGAATATTTGTCCTATATACATGCAAGTTATGGATGCAGTATCTGTTTGGCGAAAGGATTCGCCCTAATACAGGTTTTAGCCAACATATGATGTGTAGGCTAATACATGTAGTCTAAGTGTTTGTATAAATGCTTGTATGAGTATATACGTAGTAAATAATGCTTTACTTGGGTGTTAAGATAGGATTCTCAGCTACCTTAGCGATGTTTATGATTTCCTTCATGCAAGTTGTTTAACTTAGTTGCTTTACTTTAAAATGCATGCGTATGGATTCTTGTTCATGTTGTATCTTATAACATGTTGGGAAATATGCTTGAATTATTTGGTCATTTCTGTTCTGGCTACTATACATGTTTACTGGTTAATATGGAATGTGTTTGGGGTTATGTTATGGTCCAGGCAATCGGTAACAGATTTGAGCTCGTGGTTGGCCTCTATTCGCCACGCAAGACGTGTTTGACGAACCCGAGTCGTGCGTTGCTTGACGACAGTGGTTAGGCCACATGAAGTGCTTATGCACTTCATGTCGTACAACTCAACGGGCGCTCGTACTAGTCGACCTCGTCAAGTAACCCGATTGACCGTTGTATGTTCACCTTGTATTGGTCATAACTGCTTGAACCTAGGGTACTGAACTTACCAGTGAAAACCCTGATAACCGTGGTACCTTTATCTATTAAGACTCATGATCCTGGCATGGTGGTATGGGACACCGTGGTCGAGCTGTCGGCCTACGTTGGGGCCACGAGCCTCCCGGTAGTGACCAGTGAGCAATCCAGACTCGTGAGCCGATTATAGTGGTATGGGACACTATACTCGAGCTGTCAGCCTACACTGATAAGGTGATGGGGGAGCGGTGCAACGAGTGCATGTAACAGCCCTGACAGCCCCTTTTAGTGACCTCGAGCATACTCTGAATCTGCAGAGATGCGACGAGCCTTCCCCTAGTAAACAAAGTATAAACTAGGCCTGTATTGATAAGATGATGGGGGAGAGGTGTAACGATTGCGTGTAACAGCCCTGAAAGCCCTTGCAGTGACCTAGAACCGCATCATCGTATGAGATTAACTAGGAGTGACGACCTTAGACAAGATCCTTGTTTGGGAATGATATAAGGAACGTACCTTAGTTTCCCAATCCTGCTGTATGAAAAGGACTAATAACAACTAAGTAATCACGCCCATATCGCATTGCATGTGCCTGGAAGATGTGGAGCACTTGAGGGACGAAAGCATGCCTTGAACGTAAGATGGTGTCGCACAAGGAAGTATGTTGGTGAGGGCATGCATCATTATTGCATCTCATCCTTACATTAATCACAGTATTTATGAATGTTTGGTTTTCTTGCTTTATCATTACTGCTTGACTGAATTGATAACATGTTAACCTTTGCTCTATGATTCCATTGAGTTGATCACTCACTCCCACGTTATGGGATGGTGTTGTACACGTCAACCAGTCCTTGTTTTAGTTTCAGATGATGGCGCTGCTTGTGAAGCGAAGCCGGACTTTCATGATGATGAGGAGGGTTTCTCCTATAGGCAGCTATCAGGCGGGTCTATGTAGACCGTGTTCTGATCAACGAGATTACAGGGAGGTTGATTAGACGCCATGACACTTGTCATTTTGCTCTTTTGGAGCACTCATGTATACTCTTTTTGTTCATTTTTGGAGTATACATGTATATATTTAACCTGGTAACATGTTCACACTCTGGAGACTTACAACAGTTTATATATGTCATATATCTAACACAGTCTTCCGCTTGCATAATTTAACTGTCTCTGGAGTATGATATGCTATTTTGGTATAATCCCACTCATGTTTAATGCACTCATACGATCAACACTCAATCATCATTATTTATGTTACATAAGTGATGCGTTGGAAATCGGGAGTGGAGCTTATGCTCGACCCCCGATTTTCAGGGTGTTACACTTATCTATGGTTTGCTAGCATGTGGGCCCCACTTGCCATTGGACCGATTCATTTCCTTTGCACTTTCTGTTTGCTGAAATTTTCTCAGTACCCAATTGTATTGCATGTAGGCCTCTTTGACACCTTATAGTGAGCCCCTCACTTTGTAGTTAAGCGTCCCACTTTGGGAGATGTTTGTGAGTGCTATGATTTCATATCCCTTTGGTTGTCAAATTTTGTGGTGCCAAAACCTATATGTATGTCTCGTATATCTTGTGTTTCATGTTTAAGACTATTCATTTCTTCAAGACATCGTATTTCAAGACAAGAACTTAAATGAAGAAAGTTTCTAATCATGGATGAAGAATTCAAGAATAGAAGTCTCCAAGTATGCATGTTCAAGATTCAAACAACTACAAGTATAGAATAAGACTTTGTCAACTCAAGAAAGGATCAAGTTCGAGAAGGCCTATAACAAGATTCATAAATTCTCAAGCTTCTCTTAAGGGTCGTCTGAGTGTACAGACTATAAATGTCCATCTCACTTTTAAGGTTTGTTTGACCTTAGATTGACCTTAGGATGGACTTTACTGTAGGTCATTCTGGTTACATAATTCATATATTTTAATATGCTTATTCGGGCTGTTCTAAGAGCAGTCCTAGGAACTTCAAGACCAGTCCTAACTTTGCTACGACCAGTGTTAAAATTTTCAGGACCAGTCCTATGTTGTTGAAGATTTTCAGATTTTTCTAGTTGTCCTATGACCAGTACTAGACATCCTTCAACCAGTCCTGTGAGCTATACGACTTTTCCTTCAACCGGTCTTGCCCTACGACTTAAACTCCAACAACTAATCCAGGGGTCCTACAACCAGTCGTAGGTGACCCACGACCGGTCGAAGGCTACCCAGGACCAGTCGTGCAACAGCTAATCCTTATCCCGTGAAAATCTTTGAAAATATTTGAAGCTACGACCAATCCTAGGATCCTAAGACCAGTCATAGATGGGATTTTTCATGCTATAAATAGAGCACGAACTTCAGAGTTTTTCAATTCAATTCAACTCAATTCAAGCAATCTTTAGGCTATACTCTGAGATAAGTTCGTGTTTATTTTTAAGCTACTTTGTGCTCATTTAATATTCCTTTTGCTAGCTTGTTTATTATTTGATTTTGATCTACATTCCAATCTTATTTGAAAAGGGGAATTTCTGATATTCCTTCTTCTTGGATTCAAAATCAAATAGAACTAGCCCTTTTGATTTAAAATCAATTAGACTTAGAACCATTCTTAAAGTGAGTATTGGACTTTGAACGTTGAATCGAACTTCTACTCTGATTGGTTCTACCGGGCTACTTCAAAAGGAGATTCAAGTATTTTACATTTGTGTTATTTACATTTTTTGGTTTTGTTTAAGATTTTCTAGAAAAATCTCATTGTTTTGGTTATCTGAGGAGAGCTAGAAAACTCAGATTGTGTGGGTTTTTGGATTGTGTAAGCCTGAGATAAAAAGACACAATTGTGAAGGTTTTAGGTAAACGTGTGAAACCTATTTTGATAGTGCATGCTAATATCCCCTGCATGAGGATATTAGGAGTGGAGTAGCATTCTGTGTGGCTGTTGGAAAACAGTTGGTGTACACACAGGCGAACCACTATATATCGTTGTGTTGTGGATGTGCTTTATTCTTTCATTCCTTTATTCATTCAGTTTTGTGGATTGTGTTTGTGGATGAATGTTGCAATCTGAAATTGCGGTGAAGACCGCTTTAGTTGAAGTAGGAATAGGTCAGTATATCCTAGAGGGGGGTGAATAGGACTTTTTAAAATTTTTATAAATTATTAAAGATCCTTATCACACTAATCCTATCACAGAGTATTGATTAGGATTACTCAACCTTAACTCTACTGGCTTCCAAGCCTGATAGAGGATCCAATCACAAACTATTTAAAAAATAAACAATGTATAAATGAGATTGTGATGGATATGACTGTGTGTGCATAGGATGTGATCATATATAAAGACATGCAAGGCAATCACATAAATGAAAGATAATATCAAACTCAAACACAGTCATTTTATAGTGGTTCGACGACTTGTCTACTCTACTCCCGGCTCCACACTCAACCCTTGAGTGACCGAATTTCACTAAGGAGGTTTCCCATGGTTCACCTCAAACCTAAGGTCTTAAATCAGGTTCACCTTCAACCTTTACAGAGGTTTTTACTCAGTTTACCTCAAACCCTGGAGTTTTACTGGCGTACTCCTAACTAGATGTTTATACCCGCATAAGACAAGGGTCCACACAACGCACCTTGAGGTTTCTACTCGGTTCAACTCTAACCCTGGAGTTTTACTGGCGTACTTCTAACTAGATGTTTATGCTCTCCACAGAGCAAGGGTCCACACACCTCACACCGCACGTACACTCCCGTCGGAGGCCTCCTTCGAGGACTTCAAATGGTGAGCAACACTTAAAACTCAATCCTAAAAAGGAATGATCGCAAGTGTCCTCTGGACTCTTAGTACTTACAGATAAGTTGATGAGTCCCTTTCAGCACAATGATGAAGACCTTCTACTTATTGATGAAGAGTCTTCAACTCCCTTGATCCGCAACATGAAGATGTATATATGCTAGGCTTAAGTTGGGTCAAGGTTATGATGGACTACCACTCTCTAAAAGTTTTCCTATAAGGAAGATAGAGAGGTTCCCATCATCTATGCATTCAAGGCATCCCAGCTTAATGATATGTCATTAAAGCAGTAGCTGAAGGATCCTTGAATGCGAAAGTTCATTCCCCAATCCACTCTATAAGATATCAATGATGAGGGTGGATTGGAGGATGAACTTCCCGAGAGAAAGGGCTTAGGTAAATGATAGGAAGGTTAAAGCACTCTAAAGCACTCTCTTCTTTCTCTACGAGCAATGAAGACAACTCTCTCTATTTATAGGCAAAAGGTTCCAACGGATATAAACTGTCATATTTATGACAGAGTTCAATATCATCGATCAGTCGTCGATATGATCGAGCGTATACTCTCGATTGTATCGGCCGACCTCTCGATGATAAGAACTCAATTGTCATTTCGCTTTTGGAAACCTTCTACCAACTGGTTGATGGGATCGAGACACACATCGATGATATCCAATTTTGAACTCCGATTCCATCGAGTGATGGTTCGATCTATCAACAGGTGAAAAATAAGAGAGAAGTCTTGAGGAATTTCAGGATCACAGATATAATCGGGGAACCAGTCGATGTCATCGGAATTTGTACATCGATCATATCAGCGACCATTCGATGGGATTGAAAATTGTATAGATTTTACATGTAAGCTTGCTGGACGAATTATGTCCTAACTCAATCCAATCGACTTGGTCTCGATATGATCGATATATGAATATCAATTTATCGACAGGCACCTCGATCAACATTAAAAGCAACCTGAAATTCATGCTGGAGAGAACATACGCCCCACAGTCGATATGATCGACTGACTCCCGATATGATCGATATTTGAGTTCAGATTGAATCGGACAGTCATCGATATATCGAAGAAGTTGATAGTTTTCTTTAGAAAAACAGGGGCGCCGGAAGCAGTCTGTCGATACGATCGATCCACTTCAGATATGATCGATTTTCAAATATTGATGATATCAACTCGAAGGTCGATATATCGATAAATCGTCCAGAAGTTTGTTTGATTGCTGGACACTTTTTGTCCTCACTCAATTGTATCGATTGATATGACGAGGACATCGACAGAGCTGGTCGATCATATCGAAAGGGGAATCGATATAATCGACAGTGTAAGAAAAACTTAGAAAATTTTCTTTTGGATAATAGGTTTCTTACACATAAACCCTAAGATGTTCTAGTTCTTTTTAAGGGTTTAATCACCTGGTGTTTTGGGACATGGGATGTGAGGCTATGATTTACCTTTTGGTGAGCTTCAACACATCCAGATGAGGCAGACGCTTGACTTGATCTTCTTGTTAGTTGCTGTCGTCTGACTGACTCAACATACCACGTAATTGACAAACTAGGGCACGTAATAGGTGCACTTTCATAATCATTTTATTTCAAGCAAGTGTGGGAATGTTGTAATAACTTAGGATTTATTTCTGTAAGTTATTTTGGTTTCCTTGCTTTTTATTTGTCATTGGTTTGTAATACAAAGGATGTTCTAGAAATAAGGTTGTCATACCTTAAACCTTTGGTTTTTGGTATAAGGTTGTCCTTAGAACTGATATAGTATCATTCTCTTAATTCTAGATTATTGAGATTACTTTTAATTCAGCATTGTGCTTTATTTCTTTTATTATTCCGCTGTTTTAAGTTTTATTTGGCATTGCCCTATTCACCGCCCCTCTAGGGCATATAGCTAGGCCCTTTCAAGTGGTATCAGAGCCTAATAGATCGTGCTTATTGTTTATTTATTGGATTTATTTCCTGAGGTAACGATCTAAGCTATATTAAGATGTCAAATTTTGATAACCTATCAGTCGCTAGGCCATCACCCTTTAATGGCACAAACTTTTCCTATTGGAAAGTCAGGATGAGGATCTTCCTCAAATCCTTGGATGAAATTATGTGGCTGGCCACAGTGAATGAATGGAGCCCTCCTATCACTGAAGTAACTAATGACGATGGTTTAAAATCAATAAAAGTAACAGCTTATTCTCATCGGACCACACTTCAGAAAAGTGAGAGTGGTGTCAATGCAAAAGCACTAAATGCAATTACTTGTGCATTATCACCAAATGAATTTAAAAGAATCATCTCTTGTGAAAATGCAAAACAAGCATGGGATGTATTAGAAATGACACACGAGGGTACATCAATTATCAAGAAATCTAAAGTCCAACTCCTCACAACTAAATTTGAAGAAATTCATATGGAGGAGAATGAGATGTTTATGGACTTCTACACTAGATTGAATGACATTGTGAACTCTATATGGGGTCTTGGTGATAGAATCTTAGAAAGTAAAGTGTGCGCAAAGATACTACGCTCACTTCCTGAACGGTTCAATTCTAAAGTGACCGCGATTCAGGAACTTCGTGATACGGATACCATGAGGGTTAAGGAACTAGTTGGTTCACTACAAACCTACAAGTTGTCCTTTAAAGCTCCTAAAGGAAAATCAATTACTCTCAAATCATCAAATGTTTCACAAGAAAGCACTTTGGACTTAGAAAATTTCGAAGATGATATGGCGCTTTTAGCAAAAAAGTTTTATAAAATTTTCAAAAGTAAGAAAAAAGTTGATTTTCAAAAGTCAAATGATAAGAGACGATATAAACCTAGAGCTCGAAAATCTTTGAAAGAAAGTCAATGTTACAACTGTCGAGAGTATGGGCACTTAGCTAACAAATGTCCTAAAAAGGACAAAATCAAAAAGCAAAAGCATGATGGCTACTTGGGATGAATCGTCTGATTCTAAATCCTCTTCTAAATCAGAAGATTCTGAAATTGAGTCGAGCGATGATGTTAAAGCCCTTATGACTCTAGCTAAGATCACTTTTTCAGATAATAATGATATATCTGGTGAAGAAAATCTGAATAGTGATTGCGATAATGAAGATGATCTTTAGGATGCTTATAATGCCCTTTATAAGGATAGTTGTAAAATTGTCTTCAAGCTTAAATTACAAAAAGAAAAATTTTCTAAGCTTAAGGAAGATTATGAGTCTCTCTTTTTAGAAAAGTCTCATATTTTTGATTCTTTTGAAAAGACCAAATGTGATTTAGATTTCAAAACCTCCAAAATTGAAGATTTGAGATATGAAAATGAGAAACTCAAAAATGAAGTAACTTCTCTTCTGAGTTTGAAAGACACATGAAGATATGCCCAAGGTGATCCTAAATTGGAAAAATTATTGTCCGGATCAAGAAAATGTGGCGAGCGATCCGGGTTGGGCTATGATAAGAATACATCTCCTAAACAAAAGAAAATTGCTCCTAAATTTGTAAAAGGAGAGTCTTCAATCTCAAAAGAAAAGAATACTTATCAAGATTTTTACAAAAATTCAAGGACTTTTCAAAAACCTAAAGGTAGCCATGTCAACTTTGATTTTCAAAACCGAAATTCATTGGCTGAAAAAATAATTGATCTACTCAAGGAGCTATTAAAGTCTAACTCTATAGGTCTCTCCTATAACAACAGACAAAAAAAGATCATCTATACTCCTAAACCCAAAACAGTTCTGAAATGGGTTCCTAAAGTTGCCTGCTTGGTTACCCACACTACTTTCAAAGCTACAAGCCATTCAAAGTGGTACCTAGATAGTGGTTGCTCCAGGCATATGACAGGCGACAAGGCTTTATTCACCGATCTAAAAGATATGACTAACGGGTCAGTCACATTTGGTGATGGAAGCAATTGCAAGATCATTGGCCAAGGTATGGTTCAGCTTTATAACCTTCCCTTATTTAAGAATGTTTTATATGTTGAGGGCTTGAAACACAACCTACTAAGCATTTCTCAGTTATGCGATAACAACCATAGTGTGAAGTTTTCTAATCAAGGTTGTGAGATACTTAATAAAAGGGTTCTGTTATATTAACTGGTCGCAGAACTTCTGAAAGCTGCAACATCGTTAGTGATGCAAGCTCATCTACTCAATCATGTTACATGGTCCATACCGATGAGACTGAATTATAGCATAAACGCCTTGGACATGTACACTATCGAAACTTATTTAGATTGAGTAAAAGAGAACTGATTAGAGGTCTACCCAAATTGCAAAGAGTAGACAAAATATGTGGTGAATACCAGTTGGGCAAACAGATTAGGAGCTCTCATAAGAAAGTGAACTCCAATACCACATCTAGACCACTCAAGCTTCTCCACATGGATCTTATTGGACCAACCAGATCGGAGAGTCGAGGAGGCAAAAAATATATCTTGGTTATCGTAGATGACTATACCAGATTCACTTGGGTATCTTTCTTAAAAGATAAAACTGAAACCCTGGATGAAGTGAAAAAGGTCATTAAACGAATCCAAAATGAGAAAGGTTCTCATGTTAGTAAGATCCATAGTGATCATGGATCCGAATTCAAAAATAGTAGTTTTGAAAAATTCTGTAGCGATCAGGGAATATCACATGAATTCTCTACGCCCAAAACACCGCAACAAAATGGTATAGTTGAAAGAAAAAATAGAGTGCTTCAGGATATGGCTAATGTTATGTTGAATAGCATGAAGCTTTCTAGAAATCTTTAGGTTGAAGCAGTTAATACAACATGTTATATTATTAATCGGGTTTATACCATTAAATCTGATAATAAGACTGCTTATGAATTATGGTTTGAAAAGAAACCTACTGTCAAATACTTTCAGGTTTTTGGTAGCGAGTGTTATATTTTACGTGATTGTGAAAATTTTGGAAAGTTTGATACGAAGAGTGATGAAGGTATTTTTCTTGTTTATTCCTTAAACAGTCGAGCTTATAGGGTTCTAAATAAGAGAACTGGTGTGATTCAATAGTCCATTAATGTGGTCATTATCGACAATCTCTTATTATCGACAATCAAGATACCTCATCAAGTCAAAAAGAGTCTGAACCAAGGACTGTCAAAGATCATCCAACCAATCAAATTCTTGAAAACCCTCTCACTGGAGTTCGTACTCGCAAACAACTTGAGAACATATGTAATTATATATTTTTTACATCCCAAATAGAACCGGTCAATGTGAAAGAAGCACTTTCTAACGAAAATTGGATAATTGCTATGCAGGATGAACTTAATCAATTTTTTCGTAATGATGTCTGGTATCTTGTTCCTAGACCTAAAGATAAACACATTATTGGAACAAAATGGATATTTAAAAATAAGTCTGATGAACTTGGAAATATTATACGATACAAGGCTAGACTGGTTGTATAAGGATACACTCAAATTGAAGGCATTGATTACGATGAAACCTTTGCTCCAGTCGCTCACCTTGAATCAATCAGACTTTTTATTTCCATCGCATGCTTTAGAAAATTTAAGATTTATCAGATGGATGTAAAAAGTGCCTTCTTGAATGGCGATTTACATGATGAGGTGTATGTTGAACAACTTTCAGGGTTTGAAGACCCCAAGTTATCTAACAATGTATTTCGTCTCAAAAAAGCTCTCTGTGAACTAAAACAAGCGCCTAAGGCATGGTATGAGAAATTGACTAAATTCTTACTTAATTCATAGCTTTCAAGTAGGAAGTGTTGATAAGATGCTCTTTGTTAAGAAACATAACAATGATATTTTGATGATTCAAATTTATGTTGATGATATTATTTATGGATCAACTTGCTCTAACATGTCTATTGAGTTTGCAGAGTTAATGAAATCAAGGTTCGAAATGAGCATGGTTGGAGAACTAAACTATTTCCTAGGGTTGCAAGTAAAAAAACAACCTGATGGAATTTTCATTTCCCAAACCAAATATGCTTCAAACTTGGTTAAAAGGTTTGGATTTGAGAATGGTAAGAACTTTGATATTCATATGAGTACAACGTTAAGACTCTCAAAAGACTCTACAGGTAAAGATATAGATCCTAAACTATATCGTAGTATAATTAGTAGTTTGTTGTATCTAACTGCTAGTAGACCTGATATCGCGTTAAGTGTTGGTATTTGTGTAAGATATCAGTCTAATCCTAAGGAATCACATCTTACTGCTGTTAAATGGATTATTAGATATGTCGCAAGTACTATAAACTGGGTCTTTGGTATCCTTTTGATACTAGTGTTCAATTAGCCGGGTACTCAAATGCTGATTGGGCCCGTAATATCGATGATAAAAAATTAACCAGTGGTGATTTTTTTTACATTGAAAATTGCTTAGTTTCTTGGTTCAGCAAGAAGCAAAGCTCAATATCGCTTTCCACTGCTGAGGCTGAGTATATTGCAACTGGATATGCATGTACTCAACTAGTTTGGATGAAACGCATGCTAAGCGATTATGGAATTAATCAAAATTCAATGATCTTACATTGTGATAACTCCAGTGCTATAAATATTTCCAAAAATCCAATCCAGCATTCACGTACTAAGCACATTGACATTAGGTATCATTACATTCTTGAGTTGGTTGAAGAAAAAGTTATTTCCTTGGAATATATACCAACCGAAACTCAACTTGCTGATATATTTATTAAACCGCTCGACAAAATTAGGTTTAATAAATTGAAATTTGATCTTGGTATGTGCATTTTACATTGAGTATTCTTTCTTGCATTATCATAGTGTATTATATTTGGTATTATATGTGTTAAAATTTTAATTTTTTACATTAAAAATGTGTTTTTGGTCGATACTCGACCGGTCGTAGCTGTACATGACCAGTCGTGGTACGACTGGTCGTGCACCACACTCGACCGGTTGTGGAGCTCTTGAACATGATATAATTTGAAAAAAATTTCCTTCTTCTTCATTTCCACTCCGACCTACGACGAGTCGTGGCTCGACCAGTCATAGGATTTCTTGTATTTCTTCAAGGTTAGTCTTATTTCTTCATTTTTCTTGAAGTTTGATGTTCTCTATGCTTTGATTTGATCATTGTGTAGCTTGGTTTCATCTTTTTGTTGGGTTTTTCAAGGGTTTCTTCTCAAATTGCTGATCTAGAGAAAACTCATCCTTCTTTTTGTGCATTTATCTTGCTCTTAGTATATCTTGTTAAAGATGGATGCTAGTGGGAAGAAGAAAACATCCCGTGGTCCATCCTCATCTCGATCTATACCGATAATAAAACGGAACCTTCGGTCACCCGAAGATGATCCTCAAGATGTACGGGATTTGCATGTCCGTAATGTTATCGTTGAGTATACCACTGATCTCAATCACATTGCTTCATATGGTATTATCCCTCTCCTTGAATCTGTTGGCTGGGCTAACATTTTACTTTGGGGTGGGCCTACATACTTGTCTATTGCACAATCAATGGTTGTATGTATCTCAGAATTCTCCCTTGACAACTTAACTTTTTCAATTGATACTAGAGAAGGAAAATTTGAAGTAGACCGTCATTTAATATCGGGTATTATGGATATACCCATTAATGATGAAGGTATTCCGATTCATACTCTATACGTTAAACCATCTTAATCGAAAAAATGCATGTTAACAAGAGAGTTATGCAAAATTAATGCGCAATGGACACACAAAGCGAATGCGCTCCCTTCAAAGTATCTGTTACCTAGATACAGAGTGTTACATCATTTTTTCATTTCAAATCTGTATCCTCGGTCCGGTAATAAAACCGAGTTGACTTCTTTCATGGTTCGTGTGTTCCATTTTATTACTTTTGGTACCAAGGTCTTCCTTCCTTCATTGATCTGTCATTTTATCATATAGTTTCGTCTCCATCCGGGTCATAGTGATATTCTGTTTGGTTATCTTATGACTGTGTTAGCCACTCACATGCTTGTCGATATACCTATTAATGAGGCACCCATTCATCATCTTATTTTCAACAATACCAATCTCAATAAGATGAAGTTGGATTTGCTTCTTGGTTAGTTGATGAAGGTGGTGTTGGTGGTGATGGTGGTGAAGCTGAAAATGAAGGGAAAGCTGGCGATCTTCTTCAACAGGATGTTAGTATGGATGAGTTATTTAATGAGATAGAAACTGATTCGCCAAATGATCCTGATTTCAATCCATCTAATTATGATGCACGGCTTCGTGCATTGGAGGAGAAGGTTGATAACATGAGTGACGCCCACGATATGCAGTTTAAATATATGTGAAAATATCTTCATCGCATTAATAGGGGCTTATACCAGATTGATCCTACTATCTCTGCTCCCTCCTCTGGATCTGATTAGGCGAATTATCTTTTGGATTATATAACATTATCTTATCTTTTATTTTGGATATTGTATTAACTTGGTTATGGCTTGATGATTCTGGTTTATATTTTGAAATATGCTATGTCCTTCCATATTTCTTTCTCATTATCTGCTTTTTATTATTCTCTACGTTGTTGTGACTTTCCTATTGTGCCTTTCCCTTGTCATTTTGTGACAAAAGGGGGGGTAGTATGGTAAAGGGGAGTAGTATGGAAAGGGGGAGTAATTTGTTTGGATTGATTGATTGAGAAGGATATGTGGATTGAGAATATGGAGTCTTGATGTTTACATGTTGTTTATTGTTTACATGAGCAGTACTTGTATTTATTGTTTACATGAGCAGTACTCGTATCTCTCAGGGGGAGTAGAGTAATTTGTACAATGTTGCTCTTATCTGTATGATATGTGTTTTGTCACAAATTTGACAAAGGGGGAGATTATAAGTGCTATGATTTCATATCCCTTTGGTTGTCAAATTTTGTGGTGCCAAAACCTATATCTATGTCTTGTATATCTTGTGTTTCATGTTTAAGACTATTCATTGCTTCAAGACATCGTATTTCAAGACAAGAACTTAAATGAAGAAAGTTTCTAGTCATGGATGAAGAATTCAAGAATAGAAGTCTCCAAGTATGTATGTTCAAGATTTAAATAACTACAAGTATAGAAGAAGACTTTATCAACTTAAGAAAGGATCAAGCTCGAGAAGGCCTACAACAAGAATCGTAAATTCTCAAACTTCTCTTAAGGGTCATCTGAGTGTACAGACTATCGATGTCCATCTCACTTTTAAGGTTTGTTTGACCTTAGATTGACCTTAAGATGGGCTTTACTGTAGGTCATTCTGGTTACATAATTCGTATATTTTAATATGCTTGTTTGAGCTGTTCTAAGACCAGTCCTAGGGACTTTAAGACCAGTCCTAACTCTGCTACGACCAGTCTTAAGTTTTTCACGACCAGTCCTAGGTTGTTAAAGATTTTAAAATTTTTCTGGTTGTCCTACGACCAGTCCTAGACATCTTTCGACTAGTCCTGTGAGCTGTACGACTTATCCTTCTACCGATCTTACTCCTATGACTCAAACTCCTACAACTAATCTGAGAGTCCTACGACCAGTCGTAGGTGACCCACGACCAGTCGTAGATGGCCCACGACTGGTCGAAGGCTACCCAGAACCAGTCGTGGAACAACTAATCCTTATCCCGCAGAAATCTTTAAAAATCTTTGAAACTACGACCAGTCCTAGGATCCTAAGACCAGTCGTAAATGAAATTTTTCAGTCTATAAATAGAGCACGAACTTCAGAATTTTTCAATTCAATTCAACTCAATTCAAGCAATCTTTAGGCTATACTCTGAGATAAGTTCGTGTTTGTTTTTAAGCTACTTTGTGCTCATTTAATATCCCTTTTGCTAGCTTGTTTATTATTTGATTTTGATCTACATTCCAATCTTATTTGAAAATGGGAATTTCTGATATTCCTTCTTCTTGGATTCAAAATCAAATAGAACTAGCCCTTTTGATTTAAAAACAATTAGACTTAGAGCCATTCTTAAAGTGAGTATTGGACTTTGAACGTTGAATCGAACTTCTACTCCGATTGGTTCTACCGGGCTACTTCAAAAGGAGATTCAAGTATTTTACATTTGTGTAATTTACATTCTTTGGTTTTGTTTGAGATTTGCCAGAAAAATCTCATTGTTTTGGCTATCTGAGGAGAGCCAGAAAACTCAGATTGTGTGGGTTTTTGGATTGTGTAAGCCCGAGATAAAAAGACACAATTGTGAAAGTTTTAGGTAAACCTGTGAAACCTATTTTGATAGTGCATGCTAATATCCCCTGTGTGAGGATATTAGGAGTGGAGTAACATTCTGTGTCACTGTTGGATAACAGTTGGTGTACACACAGGCGAACCACTATATATCGTTGTGTTGTGGATGTGCTTTATTCTTTCCTTCCTTTATTCATTCAGTTTTGTGGATTGTGTTTGTAGATGAATGTTGTTATCATTTTATTTCAAGCAAGTGTGGGAATGTTGTAATAACTTAGGATTTATTTCTGCAAGTTATTTTGGTTTTCTTTGTTTTTATTTGTCATTGGTTTGTGATACAAAGGACGTTCTAGAAATAAGATTGTCCTACCTTAAACCTTTGGTTTTTGGTGTAAGGTTGTCCTTAGAACTGATATAGTAGCATTCTCTTAATTCTAGGTTATTGAGGTTACTTTTAATTTAGCATTGTGCTTTATTTCTTTTATTATTCCACTGTTTTAAGTTTTATTTGTCATTGCCCTATTCACCCCCCCCCCCCCCCCTTTAGGGCATATAGCTAGGCCCTTTCAATGTTTAGTCCTTATATAAGTGAGATAGGATGTCCCACCCTTTTTGTCAGGAGTGATCCTTAAATGTTTGGAAATTGGGCCCTAAGTTGTGACAAAACCCATTTCTGAAAATTGTTTGATTATTTGTGTTTTGTACCAACTTTGGGCCTCTGTAGTGGACCACATGTTGTAGATATGAGTAAGCTACCACTTGGAACCTTTAACCTATACCAATAAATCGATAAATAATATTTTACTTGGGCCAAATTAAACCCCACATGATCAAGGAATGGATCCCAAAATGTGGTCAGGCATGGTTGTGCAAAAAATTAAAGTACCTATGTTTGGCCTTATACCAAATATTACGTGTGCACAACTAGTTGGTCGCAGCTTATAATTTTTTACGTACATATATAGTAAAACCAAGGGCACTTGATGGGACATTGAAAAGTGGTCCCTAGTGATCATGGGACGTACTCAAGATTGGGCCAAAAGTAATTCTGCATTATATTTCCTGCACAATTGTAACACCCCGGATTTTTGCCAACTTGGAATTAGATGTCCTTAGGTAATGGGTCAACCATAACACCTTAAAAACTTCTCATAACTCAATTCCAAAGCTAAAGAAATCACTTTTCAACCCATTTTCTTCAAAATCTCACCTTTCACCACCTCATTCTTCAAATTTCTCCAAGTACTTTCATATTAGACACAAATCCTAAAGTTTAAATGGTGAAGAACTATACTTAAACTAAAACTTACTGTAAATGGTAAAAACATGAATAAAATGGAATTTTGACTATTAAAGTTTTGGAGTCTCATGATATAGACAGTTTATTTGGCTAGATTAGCTTCTCCTACCTTAAAATCATATATTGTGCGTTGTGTAACTCATTCTGGATTGTAAATGAGACCCGATAATGCCTCGACAGACTTGTGGGCCGAAATGACTCAATTCAGGGGGACTTGGGGTTGGTCCCACATGTTTTCGGCATCTCGGGGGGGGGGGGGGGGGGGGGGGGGGCTCGACCGTACAGCGGATTGGGCAGCCCGTTTTCTGCATTTTTCTGTGCATTTTGTCTAACTTTGCAAAATCATATCTCCCTCATTATAACTCCAATTTAGGTGATTCAAGAACTAAATTGAAGATAAATGAGTATAGTTTTATATAAAAATAAGTAAAAAATATAATAAAACATTTAATATAATTTAAAGTAGGTCATTGTGATAAATATCTAAAAATTACTTGTTGGACAACTGCTACTTCTGGAATTTTTAAAATTTTTCTACAACACAAAATCGTAGAAATTTTGGTGAAGATGGGGTAAACTTGATGATGAAATACTAGAAAAATAATTAAAATAATATAATAACTAGAAGTGCCAAAAGGGGGCATAGAATGGCCCTAGGACTGTATTCTGCCATAATTAGGGTAGAATTTGGTTAAGTACTAAACTGAATACTCAGTAGAATTAGCTTGACCCACTTTAAATATAAATTAAAAGACCTAAAATGAGTAGGACCGCTAATGCTATGTTACCTAGAAACCTAGGATCAATCTCTAAACCTAGTTGCTCTTGGGAGGATCGTGAAACTTCGTATCGGACCTGGACCGCACGTCGAATGTCTGATAGCGACGATCTTAGACGAATATGACCGTCTTGATGGAATTGACGACCACCTCAGAAATTAAGTCCAGATGGTATCCCGTGATGATTTGCTTGAGCCCAGAGCAAGATGAGTAAGAAACGTGAATTTCTTTAGAAATAAAATCTGAATTTAAGTAGTCTGAGTCGTGTCGCTTGTGGGTTGAATATAAGTATTCAGACCATCAGAATTTGACCCAAATTCACCCTCGCATCAGGGAAAATGTCCCACACATGCCAATATACTATGGCCCTGATCAAGTGTAGGTGACCATTGAATTGAAACTGGTCCACCACGGTCGATCTGTAAACCCAATCAGACTGAAAACTTAGCTTAATCAAGATCCAATATCAGGGAGCATAAGTCTGACCACATTCAGTAAAGGGACCTCCAGAAATGCTCCGCTGAGATGAAACAGATGAGTTTTGGCTATAATTTAAGTATACCTTGGCCCTGAGACCATTCCCATCAGTTCTAGGCCTATATAAGGGCCTTAAACCCTCACTCTCTTATCCCATACGAATTTGGGAAACCCTAGGGAAAGGGAAAAGAAAAGAAAGAGAAGAAAAGAGAGAAAAGATGAGGGAATTTAGGGTGTTACTACAAGGATTCCTCCCTGTTGTTCTAAGTGACGAATCCACGATACCATGTTTCCGTTTCAGCAATTTTATATTCATTTTCGGGTAAGAAATCCTAACCTTAAGATGTTGTAGAGTTCCAAATAGTTTAATAGATCAAATGGCTAACCTATTTCGCACTATAGGCGACAGTGGTGTCGTAGATAACGAAAGCGTGTACGAGCTCCGTCCATAACAAGTCTAATGGGTGAAAGCTGCAGACTATAAACGTTTGGGTTATGGTTTTCAAGGCTTTCAATGTCAGGAATGATTTATGTTTGACTTGATTGCTATCACACATGCTAGATACGATGTCTTCCGTATATTACATAAATATATATACTTTGTTGATTTTTAAATGCATTCCATGTGTTTGTTAAATTGCATGAATGAATATAGAATTATAATTCGCACTTGTTATGATTGATGTTTAGAAATACATGATTAGTGTATGTGTGGCAACTCCTATGTGGAAGGAATTGCTTAATATGTGTTTAACTAAGCTATTACATGTATGTGAATATGTATAGCCTAAGTGTTTGATAAAATGCCTGAATGAGAAAATGCATGTTGTAGTATATTTAATGAGGATGTTGAGATGTGATCCTCAATCCCCTCATGCATATTTACAGTTTCCTCTATGTAACCTATCTTACTATTATGTGATTTATGGGAGAATTACCTATGCATGATAAAATGTTTAATACGTGTTTGTTAAAATGTTTGTATTCTTTTGGAATCTGGATTTGGGATTGCCATGATTAACTGTTGTAGGTACATGGTTGCTATGTATGCGACAACTCCTTGGCAAGAGGATTTTCCCTAATAATACGTATTATGACCAATATACGTGATGTATGTTGAAAAGTGTAGTCTAAATGTTTGTAAAATTGTCTGAATGAGTTAGTAGTTAGTAAAGTATGATTTATAAGGGAGTTGAGATATGAATCCCAACTACCTTAGTTGTGTGTATGATTTCCTCCATGTACTGTATATTCATGTTTCCATAGTATGCTCAAGTGATTGTAGGATGGACTTATTTATTCATTACTGCTTTGAAAATCTCATATGCTTACTTGTTGTAATTGCACGTAGTTGGGACTATATCGTACTCCAAGCAATTGGTAATAGGCCTTGATTTGGTGGTTGAAGTTGTTTCGTCACATAGGATGTGTTCGATGAATCCAAGTTGTACTTGAGATGTCGGTAGTGGTTAGGCCACATGGAGTGATTATGCACTTCATGTCGATTATCTCGATGTGTGCTCGTATCAGTCGAGCTCGTCAAGTAACCCGATTGACCCAATGTATGTTCACCATGTATGGACGCTACTGCTTGAACCTAAGATACCAAACTTACCAGTGAAATGCCCGTTTAACCTTGCTACCACGATCCGCTAAGACTCATGAGCCAGGCATGGTGGTATGGGATACCGTGGTTGAGCTGTTGGCCTACGCTGGGGCGACGACCCTCCCCATAGTGACCAGTGAGCAACCCAAACTTGTGAGCCGAATATGTTGATATGGGACACTATATTTGAGTTTCTGGCCTACACTAGCGTAGCTTAGCTGTGGTCCTCAGTCGGGTTAGTGACGAGCCTTCTAAAATAGACTGCCAGTTGGTAAGGCATTAGTGAAGTGACCTCGATTATGAATAGGCCTACCTCATTACAGCCTGGCTGTGGTCCCCAGTCAGGTTGCTAGGATATTGGTGATAGTGACCTGAACTTGCCTATCGTATGTGATTAACTAGGATTGACGACCCTAGATGGATCAATATTGGACAAATGATATAAAGGGTGTCAATCCTGCTGTATGAAAAGGGACTAATAAGAACTTGGATCAAAGTGATTTATGCCGCGATAGTTAGATGTTGTCACAAGAGGGAGTGCAGGCGAGGGCATATATCATTATCGCATATCATTCTTGCATTAACAAGAGTACTTAGGACCTGATTGTTGTATTGCGTTATCATTACTGCTTGACCGAATTGATAACATGTCAACCTTTACTTTATTGTTCCACTGAGTTGATCACTCACTCCCACATTACAGGACAGTGTTTGCAACACCAACCAGTCCCTATTTTAGTTTTAGATGATGGCGATGCTTGTGAAGTGGAGCCGGTCTTGTATAATGAGGAGGAGGGTTTCTCCTATATGCAGCTATCAAGCGGGTCTATGTAGACCATGTTCTGAATGATTGGGTCACAGGGAAGTTGATTAGATGTAATTACACTTGTTATTTTTCACTATTGGGAACACCCATGTATATTCATTTTGTTCATTTTTGAGTATACGTGTATATATTTAACTTGGTAACATGTTCACACTCTGGAGACCTACAACAGTTTATATATTTTATATATCTATCATAGTCTTCTGCTTGTGAAATTAAACTGTCTCTGGAGTATGATATGTTGTTTTGGTCTAATCCCACTCATGTTTAATATACTAATATGAACAACATTCAATCATCATTATCTATATTGCATAAGTTACTTGTTAGAACTCGGAAGTGGAGTTTATGCTCGACCCCCAATTTTTAGTGTGTTGTAAGATGGTATTAGAGCATGATTTGAATTAAACTAGACCTGGGTTATGGTCACACAATGCACACTGACGAAGTCTGACTTAAGAGGGTATGATAAAACATAGAAATGATCGTAGGATTCCTAGTTTCGCCAATTGACAAAATTGACTATAATTGACCTTTCGAAACGGGACTCGTATGCATCCGAGATTATGCGTGGTGACCCCAGACCCTTCCTAGACTGTCAATCGACAGGTTTAGATCATGACATACCTCGTCGCAGCCTTCAACTCGCATTAAATATGTATATACATCAGGAAGTACTCAAAATGACCCGAAACGATTCAAACTGAGTAGGGGGCCTAACAAAACAGTTCCAGGGGGACCCAGGATGGGACCCACACATTTTTGGGACCCATGGTACTGGAGGACCTGGCCGCACTGGCGAGCCATCGCCGGAACCTCTAGAGGACGATGATGCCCTCTCCGGTTTGACGAGGCCTCGCCGCTTGCCGGGCCGGCTCGGGCCAACGCTCCTAGGGTGTTGTATGGCCCACTGATGCATGTTGGGTCAGTTTTAAACCCTCCCACAGCAGCACCTCTTCCAAACTACCCCTTTAAGCTCTCATTTCTCAAGAAAAATCCAAGATCTTCACTCAAATTCCCCCTCCAAGCACTCCTTCTTCCATTTTCATGCACCACCTACACCACCCTCTTAAAATCCTCTCCCAGAGTTGTCCATCCCTTCCTTTCCCTCTCATTTGAGCATCCCAAACCCCTTTTTGTCATAAATTCATAGGAACCCCAAATAGCCCATCCAAATCCCCATTCTCTCCTTTTCCGTGGCTCTTTTTGAGCAAGTTACAGCCATCTTCTTGATCCCTATGCTTCTACAGACAGGCGAGACCAAACACTGTAGCTTAGTCCATAAACAGTGACCATCAAGTGCTGGGACATCTAGAGTTTTAGACTTAGAGTTGGTACTCCTACATTTCGAAAGATCGGATAGTATAGAACATTTACTAAATTAATAACGTAAACCCTAAGCCCTCCTTAGCTGGTATGAGCATATGTGAAGTGCTTAAGCGCAATTAAATTCAGGTTCGGGCAACTCAATCCTAATCAGGCAACTTTTGACCCTAAGCGATAAAACAATTTCTTGTATTAGAAATGGTATGAAATCATTTAGTGTATAAACATAGACTTTGGATTACAACTAGTGCATTGCCGCTACGCATAAGATAAGACTAAGCTACTAGTTATACTGAGGAATGTAAAGGACTGAATATGCTAAAATAATTGAAATATAGACTTAGTTGTCTTGATTTTTTTAGAGTGAGATCTCGTTCCTTTGTTGGATTCCCTTGATACTTATAGGCATCCTTAATAACTCTTAGGAAAGCTGTTTTGATTTAGAAACTAGTTACGCTTAGAGAAAACTTAGAATCACCTTCCCAAGGACTTATTACACTCGGGAATATGGAGTAGAAGAACTAGATATAAGTGAAGTATTCGCGGTTTAAATCGAATTCTTAATCCTAGTAGTTACCAATGAACTCTATGCTCTGATCAAGCTGAAGATCGGGATCGACAAGGATTAAGAACTGACACGAAAATTTTTTTATCTTAGCTAGGCAGAAGGTCTATGTATCCGGCTCAGACCCACTACACAACTTTTCTTCCATGTTGGCTGAACCACCTACAACCAAAAGCTTATTACTTTACCTTTGGGAAGTGTTAAGGGCATATAGCTAATAGAGACTAGGCATCTTGCGGTAAACTCACACCCGTCCCTGGAATCAACCACGACACCCATCATTTTTTAGCTCCTTTCTATAATTATAGGTACCAATGCCATAGTACGCATCACCAATGAAAGAACGACCAATGTATTGGGAGATCGTATCCCATTCCATGTCAAGGATAGGTCCTAAATTATACCTTGTTCCGACATATGGATAAGGATAAAGATTCTTGAGGCTTGAGAGTAGAAATAATATTTAAAGGGGGTAGAACATTATGAGCCCAATCTAGTTAGGTCAGCTAATACAACTATTAGATCAAAGTGGTGCAGCGAAAGCATGGTTGGCCCCTTCCCCACTGGCCCAGGATCGAAGGAAATTGATTCAGGTTATATGTAAGGTTAGGTCATTAAATAGGATCTGAATCTTCCTTAGAATGTCAATAATGAAGTCTTTAAAGGGGAACAATTAAGGCTTAAGTGTTGAACCCATTCATATTAAATCATAGGCCTAACAATGGGAATGAGCAGAAGTTAGTGTATCCATAAATCTACTCGTTAAATATGAATATAATAGAAGCCTTGGCCAACTCTATACGATTAGAAATCCTTTTAAGATAATCTATTAAGGTGCTTATTAACCCCTACCTTGGATATAGATTTAGACAAGGACTTTCCTAGGCTAAGACCCAAAGGGAAACCTTATAAATAGGAAATTTAAACCTTTCAGTGATGGGCATTCCCTAAGCTTTTAAAGTGATTGGACTACGGAGTTACTGAAATATATAATTACGAAGCATTTACGGCTTGACCCAATTCTCAATCCCGGGTGACTACCAATGGACTCATTGCTTTGACCGAGCAGAAGACTAGGATCTACCAGACTAGAAAGGGATGTGATGAGCCTTCTACCCTGGTTCGGTAGGTGATCAAAGTATCAGGGATCAAGCCCACTACAACCGTCTCCCCGTATTGATCGACCATTGAAAACATATATCTTACTCTAAGTAGATGGGAATCATCATCAAGACTCCAAATAGATAAAGAAATAAATTGTAGCAAACCATCAGGGTATAAGCAAGAGATAAAGAGTAAATTTTTAAGAAGGATAGACAAAAATGCGCCAAACTAGTATAAATGTATACACCCCACCACGCATATAAACTTGAATTAATAAAGTTTATTCAAAAGGAATAATAGAATCTTTACTCATTACTCTTAGCCAATTTCGGGGATGAAATTATTTTTAAGGGGGGTAAATTGTAACACCTCATATTTTTGCCAACCTGGAATTAGATGTCCTTAGGCAATGGGTCAACCATAACACCTTGGTAACTTCTCATAACTCAATTTCAAAGCCAAAGAAATTTCTTGTCAACCCATTTCCTTTAAAATCTTACCTTTCACCACCTCATTCTTCAAATTTCTCCAAGACTTTCATATTAGACACAAATCCTACAGTTTAAATGGTGAAGAACTATACTTAAACTAAAACTTACTGTAAATGGTAAATACATGAACAAAATGGGATTTTGACTATTGAATTTTTGGAGTCTCATGATATAGATAGTTTATTTGGCTATATTAGCTTCTCGTACCCCAAAATCAAATATTGTACGTCATGTAACTCATTCCACTTTGCAAATGAGACCCGATAATGCCTCGACGGACTCGTGGGCCCAAACGACTCAATTTGAGGGGACCCGGGGTGGGTCCCACATGTTTTCGACATCCCCATGGGGGGGAGGACATCGCCCCTGGGGTGAGCCCTTACCCAACTATCCAATGTCTGGAGAGGGGCTCCCCGGTTTGGCGAAGCCTCGTCCGTACAGCGGATTGGGCAGCCCATTTTCTGCATTTTTCTGCACATTTTTTCCAACTTTAAAAAATCATATCTCCTTCGTTATAACTCTAATTTAGGTGATTCAAAAATAATATTGAAGCTAAATGAGTCTAGTTTTATATAAAAATAGGTAAAAAATATAATAAAATATCTAATATAGCTTAAAGTAGGTCATTGTGATAACTATCTGAAAATCACTTGTTGGACAACTGCTACTTCTACAACACGAAATCTCATGAAATTTGGTGGAGACAGGGAAAACTTAATAATGAACTACTAGAAAAATAATTAAAATAATATAATAACTAGAAGTACCAAAAATGGGGCATAAAATGGCCCTGAGACTTTATTCTGTCATAATTAGGGTAGAATTTGGTTAAGTACTAAACTGAATACTCAATAGAATTAGCTTGACCCACTTTAAATATGAACTAAAAGACCCAAAATGAGTAGGACCGTTAATGCTATGTTGCTTAGAAACCTAGGATCAATCTCTAAACATAGTTTCTCTTGGGAGCATCGTGAAACTTTGTATCAGACCTGGACCGCACGTCGAATGTCCGATAGCGACGAACTTACACGAATATGACCGTCTTTTTGGACTTAACGACCACCTCAAAAATCAAGTCCAGATGGTATCCTGTGACGATTTGCTTGAGCCCAGAGCAAGGTGAGTAAGAAACGTGAATTTCTTTATAAATAAAATCTGAATTTAAGTAATTTGAGTCGTATCGCTTGTGGGCCGATTATAAGCATTCAGACCGTCAAAATATAACCAAAATACACCCTCAGATCAGGGAAAAAGTTCGACACATGCCAATATACTTGTGGTCTTGATCGAGTGTCGGTGACTGTTGAACTGAAATTGGTCCGCCACGGTCGATCTGTAAACTCGATCAGACTAAAAACTTAGCTTGATCAAGATCCAATATCAGGGAGCTTAAGTCTGACCGCATTCAGGAAACGGACCTCCAGAAATGCTCCGCTAAGTCAAAATAGATGAGTTTTGGCTATAATCTAAGTATACCTTGGCCCTAGGGCCATTCCCATCAGTTCTGGGCCTATATAAGGGCCTTAAACCCTCACTCTCTCATCCCATACAAATTTGGAAAACCCTAGGGAGAGAGAAAAGAAAAGGAAGAGAAGAAAAGAGAGAGAAAAGGTGAAGGAATTTAGGGTGTTGCTACAGGGATTCCTCCCTATTGTTCTAAGCGCCGAATCCACACTACCATGTCACCGTTTTAGCAATTCCATATTCATTTTTGGGTAAGAAATCCTAACCTTAAGATGTTGTAGAGTTCCAAATAGTTTAATAGATCAAATGGCTAACCTATTTCGTACTATAGGCGGCAGTGGTGCCGTAGACGATGAAAGTGTGTACGAGCTCCATCCGTAACCAGTCTAATGGGCGAAAGGTACGGACTATAAACGTTTGGGTTATGGTTTTTAAGGCTTTCAATGTCAGGAATGATTTATGTCTAACTTGATTGCTATCACACATGCTAGATATGATGTCTTCCGTATATTATATAAATATATATATACTTTGTTAATTTTTAAATGCATTCCATGTGTTTGTTGAAATGCTGAATGAATATGGAATTATGGTTCGCACTTGTTATGATTGATGTTTAGAAATACATGACTAGTGTATGTGTGGCAACTCGTATGTGGAAGGAATTGTTGTAATATGTGTTTAACTAAGCTATTACATGTATGTGAATATGTATAGCCTAAGTGTTTGATAAAATGCCTGAATGAGAAAATGCATGTTGTAGTGTATTTAATGAGAATGTTAAGATGCGATCCTTAATCTCCTCATGCATAGTTACAGTTTTCTCTATGTAACCTATCTTACTATTATGTGATTTATGGGCGAATTACCTACGTATGATAACATGTTTAATACGTGTTTGTTAAAATGCTTGTATGCTTTTAGTATCTGGATTTATGATTGCCATGATTAACTGTCGTAGGTACATGGTTGCTATGTATGCGACAACTCCCTGGCAAGAGGATTTGCCCTAATAATACGTATTATGACCAACATACGTGATGTATGTTGAAAAGTGTAGTCTAAGTGTTTGTAAAATTGTTTGAATGAGTTAGTAGTTAGTAAAGTGTGATTTATAAGGGAGTTGAGATATGAATCCCAACTACCTTAGCCGTGTGTATGATTTCCTCCATGTACTGTATATTCATGTTTTCATAGTATGCTCAAGTGATTGTAGGATGGACTTATTTAGTCATTACTGCTTTTACAATCTCATATGCTTACTTGTTTAATTGCACGTGGTTGAGACTATATCGTAGTCCAGGCAATCGGTAATAGGCCTTTATTTGGTGGCTGAAGTTTTTTCACCACATAGGATGTGTTCGATGAATCCGAGCCATACTTGGGATGTTGGCAGTGGTTAGGCCACACGGAGTGCTTATGTACTTCATGTCGATCATCTCGATGTGCGCTCGTACCAGTCGTGCTCGTCAAGTAACTCGATTGACCCAATGTATTCACCATATATGGACGCTACTGCTTGAACCTAAGATACCAAACTTACTAGTGAAATGCCCGTTTAACCTTGGTACCATGATCCACTAAGACTCATGAGCAGGGTATGGTGGTATGGGATACCGTGGTTGAGCTGTCGCCTACGCTGGAGCGACGAGCTTCCTCGTAGTGACCAGTGAGCAACCCAAACTTGTGAGCCAAATACAGTGGTATGAGACACTGTATTTAAGTTGTCGGCCTACACTAGCGGAGCCTAGCTGTGGTCCCCAGTCGGGTTGGTGACAAGCCTTCGAAAATAGACTACCAGTTAGTAGGGCATTAGTGAAATGACTTAAATTATGTATAGGCATACCTCGGGGCAGCCTGGCTATGGTCTCTAGTTGGGTTGGTGAGGAGCCATTGAAAATAGATTGCCAGTTGGTAGGGCGTTGGTGTTAGTGACCTGAACTTGCCTGTCATATGTGATTAACTAGGATTGATGACCCTAGATGGATCAATGTTGGACAAATGATATAAAGGGTGGTACTTTAACTTTTCAATCCTGCTGTATGAAAAGGGATTAATAAGAATTTCGTAATCATGCTCATAACATCGCACTGCATGTGCCATTGGCGTTGGTGTAGAGCACAGTGGTAGTAATTCATGTCGTGAACATTAGATGTTGTCGCAAGAGGGAGTGCAGCCGAGGGCATGCATCATTATCGTATATCATTCTTGCATTAACAAGAGTACTTAGGACCTTATTGTTGTATTGCATTATCATTACTGCTTGATTGAATTGATAACATGTTAACCTTTTCTTTATTGTTCCACTGAGTTGATCACTCACTCCCACGTTACGGGATGGTGTTTGCAACACCGACCAGTCCCTGTTTTAGTTTCACATAATGGTGATGCTTGCGAAGTGGAGCCAGACTTATATGATGAGGAGGGTGGTTTCTTCTATATGCAGCTATTAGGCAGGTTTATGTAGACCATGTTCTAATCGACGGGGTCAAAGGGATGTTGATTAAACGTCATTACACTTCTTATTTTGCACTGTTGGGAATACCCATGTATATTCAATTTGTTCATTTTTAAGTATACATGTATATATTTAACCTGGTAACATGTTCACACTCTGGAGACCTACAACATTTTATATATTTTATATATCTATCACAGTCTTTTGCTTGTGAAATTAAACTGTCTCTGGAGTATGATATGTTGTTTTGGTCTAATCTCACTCATGTTTAATGTATTAATATGAATAACATTCAATCATCATTATTTATGTTGCATAAGTGACGCGTTGAAACTCGGGAGTGGAGTTTATGCTTGACCCCCAATTTTCAGGGCGTTACAACAGTTTCTCTAAGTACCCATGTTCAGGCCATCCCTGTAAATTGTACTCACCTAACTAATGAGGCTTGCCTTGTAATTTGTAAAGCCCATACATAGAGCGACTAGGAGGTTATTTTCTTTCACCATATGTAGGCCTTACATGATCATGAATCTGACTCTAAAATGACCCAAAACCAACATTGCACCAAAAATCTGTTTGATGTAAAATTTATGTGGGGCCCCATCGATAGGGTCCACCACCATCCCAAAGCATTTAATGCAGCATCCAAACTCTTAAAAATAACTCTTAGATATTGTTAGGCTTAAAAACCTTATGTGGGTCATCTAGTATAGGCTGTCTTGTATGGGCCTTACTGTAACACCCTGAAAATCGGGGGTCGTGTATAAACTCAACTCCCGAGTTTCAGACCGTCACTTATGCAACAAAAATGATTATGATTCAATGTTGTCTGATTTAAAGCATTCACATGAGTAAAAGTATACCAAAACTGCAATTCATACTTCAGATCCAGTGATAAAAGCAAGCGGAAGACTAAACGATATATATATCACTGTATGGAAAAACAAAGTAAATCACATCTGTCTCCAAAGTATGACTACATCTCTGAGTCTCATATAATATACATGAACAAAATAAATATCCAAAATGGTCCCACTGAAATCCCATCGATCCAGGTCGCCTACGCGAAGCCATCGTGATACTGCATGTACGAGAACTCGTCCTGGTCCTCGTCGATGTCTGGCTCCACCTCCTGGAACTCAGCCTCACCTGCATCTACAACAGGGTCTGGTGGGTGTTGCAAACACCATCCCGTAACGTGGGAGTGATCAACTCAGTGGAATCATAGAGCAAAGATTAGCATGTTCACAATTCAATCATGCGATAATAGTAAAGCAGTAAATCAGACAATCCTAATACTGTTGTTAATGCAAGATGACATGACGTGATGTATGCCCTCACCGACGATCTCCCTCATACGACAACATCTTACGACCGCGGCATGCCACACTCCCTAGAGTGCTCCACATCTTCCAGGCACATGCAATGCTATGGTGATATGATTTCAAAGTTGTTATTAGTCCATTCAAACAGCAGGATTGGGAAACTAAGGTACTTCCCTTGTATCAATCCCAACACAGATCCTGTCTAGGGTCGTCACTCCTAGTAATCTCATACGATGTATATTTCGTAGGTCACTGCAAGGGCTGCCAGGGCTGTTGCTCGCACTCGTTGCACCGCTCCCCCATCACCTTATCAATACAGGCCTACTGTACTCTACTGCAACGGAAGGGTCGTCGCCTCCCGTGGACTCAGAATACGCTCGCGGTCACTACAAAGGACTCGTCACCTGATCAGTGTAGGCCGACAGCTAGAATATAGTGTCCCATACCACCATAATCTGCTCACGAGTCTAGGTGCTCACTGGTCACTACGGGGAGGTTTGTGGCCCCAGCGTAGGCCGACAGCTCGACCACGGTGTCCCATACCACCATGCCCGGCTCATGAGTCTTCGTGGATCAAGGTACCATGGTTAACAGGGTTTACAATGGTAAGTTCAGTACCCTAGGTTTAAGCAGTTATGACTCATACAAGGTGAACATACATCAGTCAGTCGGGTTGCTTGATGGGCTCGACTAGCACGATCGCATCTCAAGTCAAACGACATGAAGTGCGTAAAACACTTCGCGTGGCCTAACCACTGCCGCCAACTCTAAACACGAATCGCGTTCATCGACGCGTCGTTCGTGGCTATGACCAGTCAGCCACAAATTCGCTCGGTTACCGACTGCCTGGACTAAGTCTAGTCCCAAACACTTATGGAATCACATCAACAATATATGTAAAAGTATTGGAATTGAAATACAATCATATGAGCATGTTAACACATGTTATAACATTCAACTTAAGCAAATCCTCAAGCACTTATATTCCATGTACGTAATGAAATCATACATTTAGTCAACATGTAGAAAATCATTTAGGTCAGCATATTAGTAGAGAAATCCATCTCAAACTAATTCATAACATCATTTAGTTCAATACATACTAATACAAACATTTATACAAACACATACACTACACACTTAAGTCTACATATAGCATGTCGACCCGTAGTGTGCAAATAGGCGAATCTCTTCGCCAAACTAATTATGCACGTATTCCTAACTTCCTAATACGACAACAAACCATGTCAATCACATCAGCAAAATATGAATGTAAACAGTACTTCCTACAAATGACTAAAATGCCCTAATTCTCATATTCTTCGTTAATTTATGAAACGGGAAACGGAGAGCATTTTGTACATGTCAAACGGCGATACCGTCAAGAATCTACTATTAAACGACATTGAAAGCGTTGGGAACCGTCAATCAAAGCGTCTAAAATCCTCACCTTATGTCTTGTAGACTCGTGAATTGAAGCGGAGCGTATACGCTTCGTCTACGGTGAATAAGGAACCTAATACACGAGATCCATAAGCTATATCGCTATGGAAACAAAGGAAACTCAAATCAGCAACTATTTAGGGTATTTGCTTACCTAGAATCACGGTGAAATTATCGGGAAAACGGTAGAGGTGTGTTGCTTGAGCACGTGCAACACGTAGCACAAGTGGCAGGAAGAACTCTCCCACACTCTCACAATCTCTCACCTTTTTCTCTCTCCCAAGTTAGGGTTTCTCTCAAATTCGGATGGGAGAGAGGAGTGAGGGTTTCAACCCCTTTTATAGCCTAAAATATGCCCAAAATAGGCTTGGGAATAATGTTTACTTGGTGCCTAACCAAATCGGGGCCGTTTCGGTCTAAAGGAGCATTCTGATGGTCCCCTGGCCAAATGCGGTCGGACTTAAGCTCATGCATACTGGATCTAGCACACATCCAGTTTTCAGACCGGTAGGTTCCCAGATCACACGTGGCGGTCCAGTTTCAGTTTAACGGTCACCGCACCAAGATCAGGCCTATAAGTCTCGTGATATGTAATAGAAATTTTTCCTGATCCATGGGTGTAATTTGACTGTATTCTGATGGTCAGAACGCTTAATACTGATGTGTCAAATTCGTGTGCCAGATTTGAATTTCAAATTCTAATTTTAACCCTATTCTCACTCTCTTCACTCCAGGCTCAATGAAATAGCCTCTGAACGTCAGTTGGACTTGATTTTCGAAACGATTGCCAAGCCCAGCTAAGTGGTCATAATGTTCTAAGATGGTAGGTATCTGACTTACGACGCGCGGTCTAGATCCAATACAAAGTTTCAAGGAGGTCCCGAGAACAAACCGGTTTAGAGTTTGATCCGAGGCTTTAGAGCATTATAGCACCCTTGGTTCCACTCGCTTTGGGCCTTGTACAACGTATTTAAAGTGATCAAGGACCATTTCCCAGCTATTCTAATGTTGCACTAGCTAAACTAGTCATATTTTCTAAAGGAATGAATTCTACACAAATTTCGGGTCGAGTTGGTACTCGAGCCCAAGTATGGATTTTTCACGGGCGTTACACTTACCTTTCATGTAATGTGGTCCACCATGCATGTTTTGTAAATGAGTATTGTATAACTTGTAAAATGTTTAGTGGACAAATCTTGTTGTCCAAATGCTCTCTTAAGAAATAGGTGGCCTTGGGCCCATCTAAATGATGCAACCCTAAGGCCCAAGTTGGGCGAACACTAGGAGAAATCATTGGGGAATGAGAAACCCACAAAGGTAACCTTACTTGAGCCCATTGGGTAGACCCATTGCCTACTGGGTAGCATGTCTGGTTACTACCTCTAGTTAAGTAGACCAGGCTTAGAGAGACATATTTTATAATGCATAAACTGGATAATTGGATTTTTTCTTGGTTTGTTGTGTATGT
Source organism: Magnolia kwangsiensis (assembly GCA_037074715.1). Taxonomy (NCBI): domain Eukaryota; kingdom Viridiplantae; phylum Streptophyta; class Magnoliopsida; order Magnoliales; family Magnoliaceae; genus Magnolia; species Magnolia kwangsiensis. The sequence continues at coordinate 61,874,549 of CM073579.1, forward strand.
GGCTAGTAAGCCAAATATGATATATGACATGAAAGATGTTAACATGTTATCCTTTGTGTTTGAGATTGTGCATTGTTATTAGTTGGTGGAATGTGTGGAACCCACTTAGTTGTGAAATTAGATCCACACCATTGAAAGCGTTGTGGTTGGACATTTATGCCCTTGGGTTGGCCTATTAGTTCACCAAGTGGGACTCACACTTGACCTATACAACCTCATGCCTTGCATGTAGTTCAAGTCTTATGTGGAAGTCACACTAGGTAGGATGGACCTAGTTGTAAGACCCGTATCCTGGCCCGTACCATTCCATAGGCTCCCGCAGTCTTCTCGGTTGAATTTCGACGACACGCGACCTACGAATTTCGTTTGCGAGAACCCTTAAGTTCAATCATGTAAGCCCGACCCAGGTCGACTCGAAAATCAGTGCTATAGCAACTGTCTTGTCGCCATGGTTCTAATGTCGCGTTTCATGCGTCAATCCGAGTTGTATATCAAAAGATATAGTTCGCGCTCTATTTAGACCATTGATTGTGTTTTGGTGGGACCCACCTATCACAATGGTACTTTTCCCAAGGCTAGGGTGACATCACCCTAAGCCATCCATAATTTCTAGTCAAAGCAATAATGACCTTAACCCATAATTATTCCCTTTTCCCCAAAACACTTATTACCTAGCTAAGAGAGAGAGAGAGAGAGAGAGAGAGAGAGAGAGAGCTATCATCATTACTTTCTCTCCTTCATCTCTTTCTTCCCTTTTCCATTCTCCATTCCACCATTGTAGCAAGACTATGGACGTCCTAAGCTCTCCAAGATTCCCAACCCTCTCTCACCTTAGATCCCCAATATCCGGCCATCAAAAACTCATCTCCACCGTTGAAGGAGCCCCATTGGAGCTTTGGAGCATTAGGGAGGAATAAGGAAGGTGGGTGCTTTTCCTTCCCTCTTTTTCTTTTATTTATTTATTATTATTATTATTACTATTATTATTATTATTTGTTGCTGATGAGGTGTGACCCATCTTGATGGTGATCCACGTTGTTCATGTGGGACCCACCTAGAATGAGTTTTACACCATTCAACGTCCCTGGATGTTGGACGTGTAGTGAGGGGTGACCAGACAGTGGGATGCATGTCTGGACGTGCCATGTGAACACAACAATATCAACTTGGTTTGAAGCTTTTGGGTGGGTTGCTCATGCAGGTCCCACCTTGAAGTATGGGTGTAATCCACGTCATCCATTCTAGTCCCCAGCTCATTTTAGGCATTGAGCTCAAATATGAGCCCAATTCGAGGTTCTAGAGAGCCATAACATTAAAAAAACCAGTTCTTTACTGTTGAAAACCATCTTACTGTTTCTGTACTCTGAAACTTACCTAATATTGGGCTCGTTGTATTTGTTATGGGTTGCAGGAACCAATGGATGGGGTGGATTTTGTTGATGTGGGCCCCACCTCTGAAAAGCCATAGAAAGACATCTTTTTTCCAAAAATAAAAAAAATAAAAAAGGGGTGTGTGCAGCAAGCACTGCCGCTGTCCAGAGGACGCGCAGCATCCTGCTACGCTGGGTGTGAACAGAAAATGACAGGGACCCATGGTCCCAGCCGTGGGCCCCACCATGATGTGTATCAATCATCAACACTGTGCATTTGGTAGCCCGCCTGAGGGCAGTGGGCCACCCCAAATTCAGCCGTATATGATGCTTAGGTGGCCCACATCATAGGGAACAGTAGGGTGGAACGTTTGCCATTGGAACCCTTTTTGGGTTGTCATGGAAGTTTGGATCGTAATGAAATTTATTTTTCCTCTTTACATGGGTTTACGTGACCTCATTAATAGATTGGATGGAGAATAAACGCCATGGTGGGCCCCACATGGGACCCACTTCTATGAAGTGGATTGGCTGGAGTACCGTGTACGACAACTTTATAGATACTGTATCAATGCCAGTAAGTTCAGTGGGTCTGAACATGAGGCACGTGTTATATCCATTCTATCCACAGCCGTGGACCTCACTTAATGTATGTGTCCTGTACTTTCTATCCTGATGTACAGGATGGTGGGACCCACCTGATGCATGTATTTCATCTACATGCAATCTGAGCCGTCCATCCTTGTTGGACAATGTTTGGATGGTGCTATGGACCGCACTATGTTATATGCTTTTCATCCACACCATCCACAATGTTTGGATGGTGCTGCATAGAGTTTTGGACAGTGTTGTGGGGCCCTGCAATGATGTATGTGTTGATCTACACCATCCGTCCAAAGGGCCCCACGTGATGTATATGGTTTATCCAAGCTGCCCATCTAGGGCTGGGCGCTGGATCAATGTTAATATAATATTATATATATTCATGTATATACCTTGTGGGCCCCACACGGGACCCAACCACCATGAACGGATTGGTTGGTCTACGCACAACAACTATATAGCTGTTGTGTGTAGTGTGTGGGTTTGATCCACACTACCTATCTGTTCGGCTGACCTTAATGATGTATGTATTTTACCTGCACCGTCCAGCTGGCATGGTGCTGACTCACCTGATGTATGACTTCCATCCATGCCATTTCGTCCAGGTGCATGGGACCCACCTTGATGTGTTGTAAATCCACACCGTCTAGACCTCTAGATGGTGGGCTAGCCACGAGGTATGTGTTATATCAAAACCGCCCATCAACTAAATGAGGTAGATCTATCAGGTGGACCACACTACAGAAAATAGTGGAGAGTTGAACGCCTACCATTGAAACCCCTTAGGGATTTCAGAAGTTCTGGTCAATATGATATTTATTATTCCTCTTGATCCAGGTCTTTGTGATCGTATAATTAGATTGGATGGAATATTAAACGTTTAGGTGGGCCGTGTGAATTGCTAACAGTGAAAATCTTTATCTCCACTGCTATTTTTGGTATGGTTCAAATGATCCGTGGGATATGATTCATGTCGTGATAATGCTCTAAAATGAACTCTAGCTATAGATGAATGGTGTGGTTGGTTTGGGCCCATTCGACTTGGCCCATTTAATTCGGCCCATTTGTATTGGCCCATTTGTATGAGGCCCATTAGTGCGACCCATTGATCCGGCCCACTTATTGTATATGAGGCACATATGTGTGGCCCAATGTGGTGTATATATGGCCTATGTTCGAGGCCCAATATGATGCATACCCAACCCAGGTGTTGGGGCCCATTGGGATGCATCTGAGGCCCATGTATTACAGCCCATATGATGTATGGGAGGACCATGGGTTGCGGCCCATTGCGATGTATATTAAGGCCCATGGTTACAGCCATTATGATATGTTTGAGGCCCATGGCTGTGACGCATTATGATATGTTGGATGCCCATGGTTGTGGTCCATTATGATGCGTTTGTGGCCATTTGGTAAGGCCCACTGAGATGTATTTTTGGCCCATGGATCGAGCCCATTGTGATGTATTTCCAACCCGTATGTCATGGCCCATTATGATATGTTTCTAGCCCATTTATTGAGGCCTGACTTGATGTGTATAAGGCCCATTAGTGCGGCCCATTGAAGCGGCCCACTTGTTGTATATGACGCCCATTGGTGTGGCCCAATGATACGACCCACCGTGATGTGAATATTAGGTCCAATGGTGTGGTCCAATGTATCAACCCACCGTGATGTGTAAGGCCCACCTGTGATGACTATTGGAGGCCCACTTGTTGGATATTTGGGCCCACCTTATGTTTGACTGTATGTGAACCACTACTTGGGAGCAATGTTGGATAAATGTCCACATTAATGGGTAATGATGGTTAAATGCCCACATTGTGACCTTCCCTTAGGCCTAATTAGGCCAATTCTCATCGATACCGATGGTATTGGCCGATTCTGATTTGTCGAGGCCAATTGTATAGGCCGATTCCAATGGTTGAGGCTGATTGTATAGGATGATTCCGATTGTCGAGGCGGATTTCGAGTGTCAATTTTGATTGCCAAAGCCGATTGTAGAGACCTATATGATGTATATGCGACCCATAGTTGAGGCCCATTGTGATGTGTATTTGGCCTGTGTGATGTGTATGCAGCCCGTGTGTAAGGCCTAATGTGATGAATATGAGGTTTATGTGATGGGCCCCATTATGATGTATTTGAGGCCCATGGGCAAGGCCCATTATGATTTATTCATGGCCTATGGGCAAGGCCATTTGATATGTATTAAGCCTATGATGCATGGCCCATTTGATGTAATCAAGACCCACGTGTAAGACTCACATGTTACGTATTCGAGGCCCATGAGCAGGGTCTACCTGTTGTGTATGTGTGGCCCTTGAGTAAGGCCCATTGTATATTTGGCCCTTGTGTGAGGCCATGAGTCCATTGTATGTTAGGCTCTATATGGGTCATTCCTTGGGGGCAATGTTGTTTAAATGTCCTATAACATCCCGAAAATCGGGGGTCGAGTAAAAACTCCACTCCCGAGTTCCAGAACATCACTTATGCAACATAAATGTGTATGATTGAATGTTTTCTGTGTTAATGTATTAAACATGAGTGGAATTAATCCAAAACATCATATCATACTCTAGAGACCGTTAAATTAGCAAGCGGAAGACTGTGATATATACCTATAATATATAATTGATTGTAAGTCTCCAGAGTGTGAACATGTTACCAAGTTAAACATATACATGTATACCTTAAAATAAAAAGAAAGAATATACATGAGTGCTCTAAAAATATAAAATGACAAGTGTCATGGCATCCAATCAACCTCCCTGTAATCCCGTCAATCAGAACACGCATAAAGGAGGGATCCTCCTCATCATCATCAACTCCAGCTCCGCTTCTCAAGTAGTGCCATCATCTGCAACCAAAATAGGGACTGGTGGGTGTCCGGAAACACCATCCCGTAACATGGGAGTGAGTAGCTAACTCAGTGGAATAATAGAGCAAAGATTAGCATATTCTCAAATCAATCATGCGATAATAATAAAGCAGTAAATCAAACATTCCTAATACTATTGTTAATGCAATATGACATGACATGATGGATGCCCTCACCGACATTCTCCCTCACACGGCACCATCTGCGTCTACGTCATGCTTACGTACCGCTCAGTGCTCCACATCTTCCAGGCACATGCCATGTGATGGTGATATGATTATCGAGTTATTATTAGTCCATTCAAATAGCAGGCTTGGAAAACTAAGGTACTTCCCTTATATCAATCCCAACACAAATCCTGTCTAGGGTCGTCACTCCTAGTAATCTCATATGATGTATATTTTGTAAGTCGCTGCAAGGGCTGCCAGGGCTGTTGCTCGCACTCGTTGCACCGCTCCCCCATCACCTTATCAATACAGGCCTACTTGTACTCTTATCGCTATGGAAGGGTCGTCGCCTCCCGTAGACTCAGAATACGCTCGAGGTCACTACAAAGGGCTGTCAGGGCTGTTGCTCGCACTCGTTGCACCGCTCCCCCATCACCTTATCAATGTAGGCCGACACAAGAATATAGTGTCCCATACTACCATAATCTTCTCACGAGTATGGGTTGCTCACTGGTCACTACGGGGAGGTTTCTGGCCACAACGTAGGCCGACAACTCGACCACGGTGTCCCATACCACCATGCCCGGCTCATGAGTCTTTATGGATCAAGGTACCATGATTAATAGGGTTTACAATGGTAAGTTCAGTACCCTAGGTACAAGCAGTTATGACTCATACAAAGTGAACATACAGTGGCCGGTCGGGTTACTTGACGGGCTCGACTAGCACGAGCGCATCTCAATCTGAGCGACATGAAGTGCATTAAACACTTTGCGTGGCCTAATCACTGCCGCCAACTCCAAAACATGACTCGCGTTCATCGACGCGTCGTTCGTGGCAAAGATAAGCAAACCACGAATTTATTCGATTACCGACTGCCTGGACTAAGTATAGCCCCAATCATTCATAAATCCACATCAGCAATCATATAAGAGTAATGGAAATGAAACACAACAATGTGAGCATGTTAACACATGTTATAACATACAACTTAAGTAAATCATCTAACACATGCATTTCATACATATAATGAAATCATGCATATAGCTAACATGTAGGAAATCATTTACATCAGCATATTAATTGAGAATTCAATCTCAAACTAATTCATAACACCATTTAATTCAATACATACTAATACAAACATTTATACAAACACTTAGTCTACACACTTAAGTGTACATATAGTATGTCGACTCAAAGTACGCATTTGGGCGAATCTCTTCGCCAAACTGATTATGCACGCATTCCTAATATCCTAATGTGACAAGAAGCCATGTCAATCATATCAGCAAAATATGGATGAAAACAGTATTTCCTACTAATGACTAAAATGCCCTAAATCTCATATTTTTCGTCTACTTACGAAACAGGAAACGGACAGCATGTTGTACATGTCAAACGGCGTTGCCATCGATAATCTACTCTTAAACGACATTGAAAGCGTCAAAAACAGTCAATCAAAGTGTCTAGAATCCACACCTATCACTTTATAGGTGTATCGTTTTGAACGGAGCGTATATGCTTCGTCAACGGCGTACAGGCGACCTTATGCACACATACATCAGCTACTTTACTATTTAGATCGGAGAAATCCCCAAATCAGCAAGTGGTTAGGGTTTTTCTTACCTAGAAGTGCGTTGGAATCACCGGAAAAGTGATTGGAGTACGCCGCTTAAGCACGTGCAGCAGCAGCAGCAGGTGGCAGGAAGATCTCTCCCACCTTCACTCACAAACTCTCACTTTTTCTCTCTCTCTAGCTAGGGTTTCTAGCAAATTCGGATGGGTGAGAGAAGTGAGGGTTTCAAACCCTTTTATAGCCTAAAACCTTTCCAAATTAGGCTTGGGAACAAGGTTCACTTGAGGTATAATCAAATCGGGGCTGTTCTGGTCCAAAAGAGCATTTCTGGAGGTCCCCTGGCCAAACGCAGTCGGACTTAAGCTCATGCATACTGGATCTAGCACACATCAAGTTTTCAGACCGGTAGAGTTCCCAGATCGCACGTGGTGGTCCAGTTTCAGTTCAGCGGTCATCGTACCAAGATCAGGTCTACAAGTCTCATAATATGAAAGAGAAATTTTTCCTGATCCGAGGGTGTAATTTGGCTAAATTCTGACGGTCAGAATGCTTAATAATAACACGCCAAGTCACGTGCTAGATTTGAATTAAAATTTTCAAATCTAACCCTATTCTCACTCTCTTCACTCCAGGCTCAATGAAATAGCCTCTGATCGTCGGTTGGCCTTAATTTTCGAAGCGGTTGTCAAGTCCAGTTAACCGGTCATAACGGTCTAAGATTGTAGGATCGGACTTTTGATGCACGGTCTAGATCCAATACAAAGTTTCGAAGAGTTCCTGAGAGCAAACGGATTTAGAGTTTGATCCTAGGTTTCAGGGTATTATAGCACCATTGATTCTACAAGTTTTGGGTCTTGTAGAACGTATTTAAAGCGGTCAGGGACAATTTCATAGCTACTCCAGCGTAGCGCTAGCTAACTTACGCTTAATTTCTAAAGGAATTAATCCTAAGTGATTTCTTTGGCCATGGAATTGGGTTCTGAACGATTTTTCAGGTGTTTTAGTTGACCCATTTCCTAAGGACGTCTAATCCCAGGTTGGCAAAAATCCGGAGTGTTACAATCTACCCCCCTTAAAATAAAATTTCATCCCCAAAATTGGCAAAGGGTAAGGAATATCTAGCAAGACTTCAGTCTTGACATTTCTAAGGAATGGTCAATCCTATTTAATGACCTAACCATACGTATAACCTAAATCAATTGTTTCGATCCTGGGCCAGTGGGGAAGAGGCCAACCACACTTCCGCTGCGCCACTCTGATCGAACGGTTGTATCGGCTGACCTAACTGGATTGGACTCAATACGTTCTACCCCCCTTAAAACTTAGTTCTACTTAAGGTTCAAGAATCTATGCATCGATCCGTATATCGGAACGAGGCGCAACTTAGGGGCTATCCTTGACATAAAATGGAAACAACCTCTCACTACATTGGTCTTCCTTTATTAGCGATGCATTCTATGGCATTGGTACCTATGGTTGTAGAAATAGGTGGCTAGATGTCCTCAACATTTTCCAAAGGTAAAGCAATAACTTTTGGTTGTAGGTGGTCAGGCCAACACGGAAGAAAAGTTGTGTAGTAGGTCTGAGCCGGATACATAGACTTTCTGTCTAGCTAGGACAGAAGATTTATTGTATCAATTCTTAATCCGAGTCGATGCCGATCTTCTGGTTGATCAGAGCATTGGATTTATTGGTAACCACTAGGATTAAGAAGTCGATTCAAACCGCGAATACATCGCTTACATGCAGTTCCTTTACTCCGCGTTCCCGAATGCAATAAGCCCTTGGGGAAGGAAATTCTAACGGGTGTGTTGGTTTATTCTAAGTTCGACCTGAGGGATTTATAAGTCTTCCCTGGGAGTGAATGGTTCTAAGTTACATAAGCTTCCTGAGAGTTACTAAAGGAGTCTATGGATGTTATGAGGATCTATCCAAGGAAGGGAGTCCCATTCCAACCAAATCTAACCTACTATTCCTTAGCAGCTACAGGCTTTACTCTACTCAAGGTAACTAATAGACTAGTTTGTAATCTACAGCCTAAGCTTATATGCTAAATGGTTTCATACCATTACTAGTACAGGGAATCGTTCTCGCTTAGGGTCACAATTGTGTAAATGGAATGGGATTTCCTATATCGTCAGATCCTTCAAATCTAGGAGTGCTAACTCTAGGTCCAAAACTCCAAGGGCCTATGTGGTCAGTAGCATTAAGTTGTATTAAATGGAACTACATTCCTAGTCTTATGGCGGGATTGGAAGTGGCATGCTTGGTAGGAGGGTGGGGTGGGATAAAAACTAATTTTGTAGGCTTAATCCCGGGATTTACAACATGGCAGTGGAAACCACAGGATACACCCAATCTAGGGACAATATCTTACAGCGAACGAAACGGCATGCACTTCATCTTACAAAATTTGTCACAATACATGGAATAAAGTTTCACATGGATTATGACAGGAATGCATTTGGCTATACTAAGCCCAAACCACTATAAAAACACATTTTCTACTTGTGACATCACTAGACCCAACAACAACAAAACACGAAAATCCTTAAAACGGAAATCAAACAATCTACAGGGTAACGGCATAGATGCCTAATTCTACTGAAGGACTTCTACCTCGGTCCCAACTAACCTTCTTTAATACTGTCTAGTTTAGTACTGTCTGTTGCCCATTAGAGCTCTATCAGCCAGGTATTTTCAATACTTCTCAAACGAAGAAAGTGGAGAAATGGGATTTGAGGTTTGCATGATTTTGAGACCTAAAAAGAGTGTAAAGGCTCAAATAAAAGGGACATGAGAAGGAAGATGGTGAAAAAGGAAAAAAAGGCTAGAATAGTCTCAACAAGCCATAAAAAAGAGGGAAATGGGAAGAAATGACTAACCTAATGGGATAAAATGAATCTAGGCCCTATAGAGGAGTGAAAGAGGACCCCAAAGGCTGGATTTTCAAAGAGAAAAGAGAACAATTAGTGGGAATGGAGCTCCATACGATCTTCAGCCTTCTATAGAGATTGTGGGAGCTCCAAATGATAAAAGTGGAGAGGAAAGGGAGTGCCAACAGCTGTGGATAATGGGTTGGTGTCGGTTGTGACCGAAAATGGGATTGGGTGCGATTTGAAGTGGCTTTTGAAAGGGAGGACAGCAATAAGAAGGATGAAGGAGAGCTTGGGGGCTTAGATTGTGAAGGAGGTGAGTGTTTGGGGCATTTTTAAGAGATGGCCCACACATAGGAGACCTCCCCTACCAATTTAGGGTGTTCGCCCAAAGCACAACCCAAATGGGGCCCACCGGTCGGCGATGCATCGCCGAACCCGCGATGGCATCGCTGGCCATCTCCACATCTGGCCGGTCTGGCCTGGTGGGTTGGGTCCCCCCTACCCTAGGGACCCCAAATATATATGGGCCCCACCCCAGAACAGTGTAGATTGGCCTAGGGAGGCCCAACTCTCCATTTGGAGTGTTCCGAGGCCAAACTGTAGAGAAGAATGAATTTATAGGCCATGTAGCATATGATTTTAGGGTAGGAGGAGATAATCCATCCAACTAACCCATCTTTTATGAAATATTTCAACATTGGAATGGTCAAAAGGCCAATTTTCACATATTTTACTATTCATTGTAAAATTTTTCCTAAGTATGATTTTATATCATTTTTACATTAGGATTAATGCCTAACATGAAAATACTAAGAAATAATTGAATAATGGAGTGGTGAGAGGAAGAATTTTGAAGGAATTAGGTGAAACGGGGTTTTTAAGCCCTAGCGATTGAAAGTAAGGGTTGTGGTTGCCCCACAGTCCAAGGATTCACATTTTTTTGGGTTTAGAACCTTCCATAGAATGTCTCAACCCACTTACTTACAACTTAAGAGCTACTTAGGTCGCTTCACGTGACCCGAGATGCGTTACGGACTCGATCGAATAATCGACTTGAGTAAACTTCGCCTGTTGGCGAAATTGAAGTCGTACGTATGTTTCTAGATTCCTTTCGCACCCACCTAAGTGAAAGGAGCGACAACGTACATCGTGTGTCCATAACCCAGGCCCGGTTTAATCCAAATCATGCTCTGATACCATCTGTAACATCCCAAAAATTGGGGGTCGAGTAAAAACTCCACTCCCGAGTTCCAGAACATCACTTATGCAACATAAATGTGTATGATTGAATGTTTTCTGTGTTAATGTATTAAACATGAGTGGAATTAATTCAAAACATCATATCATACTCTAGAGACCGTTAAATTAGCAAGCAAATGAGTGTGATACATACCTACTGCGATACATATCTATAATATATAATTGATTATAAGTCTCCAGAGTGTGAACATGTTACCAGGTTAAACATATACATGTATACCTTAAAATAAAAAGAAAGAATATACATGAGTGCTCTAAAAATATAAAATGACAAGTGTCATGGCTTCCAATCAACCTCCCTATAATCCCATCAATCAGAACACGCATAAAGGAGGGATCCTCCTCATCATCATCAAGTCCAGCTCCGCTTCTCAAGTAGTGCCATCATCTGCAACTAAAATAGGGACTGGTGGGTGTCCGAAAACACCATCCTGTAATGTGGGAGTGAGTAGCTAACTCAGTGAAATAATAGAGCAAAGATTAGCATGTTCTCAAATCAATCATGAGGTAATAGTAAAGCAGTAAATCAAAAATTCCTAATACTATTGTTAATGCAATATGACATGACATGATGGATGCCCTCACCGACATTCTCCCTCATACGGCACCATCTGCATCCGCGGCATGCTTGCATACCGGTCAGTGCTCCACATCTTCCAGGCACATGCAATGTGATGGTGATATGATTACCGAGTTATTATTAGTCCATTCAAACAGCAGGCTTGGGAAACTAAGGTACTTCCCTTATATCAATCCCAACAAAGATCCTGTCTAGGGTCGTCACTCCTAGTAATCTCATACGATGTATATTTTGTAGGTCGCTGCAAGGGCTGCCAGGGCTGTTGCTCGCACTCGTTGCACCGCTCCCCCATCACCTTATCAATACAGGCCTACTTGTACTCTTGTCGCTACGGAAGGGTCGTCGCCTCCCGTAGACTCAGAATACGCTCGAGGTCACTACAAAGGGCTTCCAGGGATGTTGCTCGCACTCCTTGCACCGTTCCCCCATCACCTTATCAATGTAGGCCGGCAGCAAGAATATAGTGTCCCATACTACCATAATCTGCTCATGAGTATAGGTTGCTCACTGGTCACTACGGGGAGGTTTGTGGCCCCAGCGTAGGCCGACAGCTCGACCACGGTGTCCCATACCACCATGCCCGCCTCATGAGTCTTTATGGATCAAGGTACCATGGTTAATAGGGTTTACAATGGTAAGTTCAGTACCCTAGGTTCAAGCAGTTATGACTCATATAAGGTGAACATACAGTGGCCGGTCGGGTTACTTGACGGGCTCGACTAGCACGAGCGCATCTCAAGCTGAGTGACATGAAGTGCATAAAACACTTTGCGTGACAAAAATTCGGGGTGTTACATGTCCACCTAATTTAGGTATAGGACTGGTCTGGATAGAAGTCACTTGTGATGGATTCCATAGCTTGCAATACTACATACTATCATTCCGACTTCACACTCTAGTACGGTCATTCTATTCGCACCGCATATTGCATTATATCCGCATCATATGGCATTTTGGGTTACTATGTTTCTGCATTTATATGGTCTAGATACGGCTGACGCTATTTATGATCTCATTAGGGATTACATATTGCATCGCATCCTCGGCATTTGATATTTGGCTCTTTATGACTCCTCATTTGTATAGTTGTTCTAATTGTGCATTCTGATATTGATTGACTCATGGAATTGTCTGTATTTCTGCTTACTCTATTATCGTATGATTTATGATCTTGTCAGGATTTCTATTTACTCTGATAATTCATGATCTTGTCTGTATTTCTGCTTATTTCGATGTTGTACGATTTATGGATTACCAGCATTTTTGATATTATATGATGACGGTATTGTATTGAATACTTGGCACTTACCTTGTGCACACACTTACACCATCCTCTAAGCTTTTTATAAGCTTATGCACGATAGATGTGTGCAGGTGATGTTAGGTTGCAGTGGCGTTGAGCATGGAGCGTGTAGCTGTCTTATGGAGCTTTAATTTTATTTTGACATATGTATTTCCCCTTTTAGCATTATATTCAAATTTATATGGGTAGATATGTGATGATGATGTTGCCTTTGTGATTTGGGTATACTTGTGGTTATGCTTATTACGTGCACATTGAAAAGAAAAAAAAATCTTCCTTGTAGGATCTCAGGATCTGAATTTGGCGTATGGACACTAGGAGCCGAGAATGGGGTACTATGGAGGCTGTTGACACCGGATTCGGTGATCGGGATCCCTATGAATCCGATTTGCGGATTTGGGGCGTGACACTAGTGATGGGTGAGATGATGATACATGTATAGTAACTTGATAATGATGATTGTGAGTTGTTGGTTGAAATGATAAATATGATTTAATGGATGGTGAATTATAGCATATTCATTGATGATGGATGAGTAATTATTTATGATACTTATGACATTGTTTATGTTAATCATGAAGTGAAAATGATCCTCATGGTAATGATGATGATATTATATATATATATATATATATATATATATATATATATATATATATATATATATATATATATATATATATATATATATATATATATGTATGTATATATATGATGACAAAACATGCTAGTTGACCACCATGCTTGGTATCCAAAGTGGTGTATATGAGGCCCTTGTGTGAGGCCCAAAGTAATGTATATGAGGCCCATGAGTGAGGCCCAATGTGATGTATATAAGGCCCTTGTTTGAGGCCCAAAGTGATGTATATGAGGCCTATGAGCGAGGCCCAATGTGATGTATATGAGGCCCTTGTGTGAGGCTCAAGTTGCCATATATGAGGCCCAATTGTGATGTGTGATTCCACCATGATGTATATAAAAATGTTTATGATGCCTATTCGTCTTCCTAGTTGGTATTAAAATGGGCCATGCCTTGGGAACAATGATGGTTAAATGTCCACATTGTAAGGGCAATGATGGTTAAATGTCCGTATTGTATGTAACGTCTTATATTTTTGCCAACTTGGAGATAGATGTCCTTAGGTAATGGGTCGATCATAACACCTTATTGACTTCTCAGAACTCAATCATAAAGTCTAAATTCATTTTTTAACCCATTTCCTTTAAAATCTCACATTTTACCACCTTATTCTTCAAATTTTTATAAGTACTTTCATATTAGACACAAATCCTAAAGTTTAAGTGATGAAGAATAATACTTAAACTAAAATTTACTATAATCAGTATATAAATAAATAAAATAAATTTTTAACCATTAATATTATGGAATATGACAAAATAAATAGGTTATTTGTGTAAGCTCTATGATTTCATATCCCTTTGGTTGTCAAATTTTGTGGTGCCAAAACCTATATCTATGTCTTGTATATCTTGTGTTCTATGTTTGAGACTATTCATTACTTCAAGACATCGTATTTTAAGATAAGAACTTAAATGAAGAAAGTTTCAAGTCATGGATGAAGAATTCAAGAATAGAAGTCTCCAAGTATGCATGTTCAAGATTCAAACAAGTAGAAGTATAGAAGAAGACTTTGTTAACTCAAGAAAGGATCAAGCTCCAGAAGGCCTACAACAAGATTCATAAATTCTCAAGCTTCTCTTAAGGGTCATCTGAGTGTACAGACAATCAATGTACATCTCACTTTTAAGGTTTGTTTGACCTTAGATTGACCTTAGGATGGGCTTTAATGTAGGTCATTTTGGATACATAATTCGTATATTTTAAATATGCTTGTACGGGCTGTTCTAAGACCAGTCCTAGGGACTTCAAGACAAGTCCTAGCTCTGCTACGACCAGTCTTAAGTTTTTCATGACCAGTCCTAGGTTGTTAAAGATTTTTGGATTTTTCTGGTTGTCCTATGTCCAGTCTTGGACATCGTACGACCAGTCCTTTGAGTTGTACGACTCGTCCTTCGACCAGTCTTAGCCCTACAACTCGAACTCCAGCAACTAAATTGTGGGTCCTACGACCAGTCGTAAGTAACCCATGACTAGTCGTAGGTGGCCCACGACCGATCGTAGGCTACCCAGGGCCAGTCGTGGAATAGCGAATCCTTATCCCGCGGAAATCTTTAAAAATCTTTAAAGCTACGACCAGTCCTAGGATCCTAAGACCAGTCATAGATGAGATTTTTCAGGCTATAAATAGAGCACAAACTTCAGAGTTTTGTAATTCAATTCGACTCAATTCAAGCAATCTTTAGGCTATACTCTGAGATAAGTTTGTGTTTGTTTTTAAGCTACTTTGTGCTCATTTAATATTCTTTTTGCTAGCTTGTTTATTATTTGATTGTGATCTACATTCCAATCTTATTTGAAAAGGGAAGTTTCTGATATTCCTTCTTCTTGGATTCAAAATCAAGTAGAACTAACCCTTTTTATGTAAAATCAATTAGACTTAGAACCATTCTTAAAGTGAGTATTGGACTTTGAACGTTGAATCGAACTTCTACTCCGATTGGTTCTACCGAGCTACTTCAAAAGGAGATTCAGGTATTTTACATTTGTGTAATTTACTTTCTTTGATTTTGTTTGAGATTTACCAAAAAAATCTCATTATTGTGGTTATCTGAGGAGAGCCAGAAAACTCAGATTGTGTGGGTTTTTGGATTGTGTAAGCCCGTGATAAAAAGACACAATTGTGAAGGTTTTAGGTGAACCTGTGAAACCTATTTTGATAGTGCATGCCAATATCCCCTGTGTGAGGATATTAGGAGTGGAGTAGCATTCTGTGTGGCTGTTGGATAACAGTTGGTGTACACACAGGCGAACCACTATATATCATTGTGTTGTGGTTGTAGTTTATTCTTTCATTCTTTTATTTATTCAGTTTTGTGGATTGTGTTTGTGGATGAATGTTGTAATCATTTTATTTCAAGCAAGTGTGGCGAATATTGTAATAACTTAGGATTTATTTCTGCAAGTTATTTTGGTTGCTTTGCTTTTTATTCCTCATTGGTTTGTGATACAAAGCACGTTCTAGAAATAAGGTTGTCCTACCTTAAACCTTTGGTTTTTGGCGTAAGGTTGTCCTTAGAACTGATATAGTATCATTCTCTTTATTTTAAGCTATTGAGATTATTTTTGATTCAACATTGCGCTTTATTTCTTTTATTATTCCGCTGTTTAGTTTTATTTGGCATTCCCCTATTCACCCCCCCTTTAGGGCATATAGCTAGGCCCTTTTCAAGTGGTATCAGAGCCTAATAGCTCGTGCTTATTGTTTATTTATTGGATTTATTTCCTGAGCTAACGATCTAAGCTATATTAAGATGTCAAATTTTGATATCCTATCAGTCACTAGGCCACCACCCTTTAATGGCACAAACTATGCCTATTAGAAAGCCAGGATGAGGATCTTCCTCAAATCCTTGGATGAAAGTGTGTGGCTGGCCATAGTGAATGAATGGAACCCTCCTATCACTGAAGTAACTAATGTGGATGGTTCAAAATCAATGAAAGTAACGGCTTATTTTCTTTGGACCACACTTCAGAAAAGTGAGAGTAGTGCCAATGCAAAAGCACTAAATGCAATTACTTGTGCATTATCACCAGATGAATTCAAAAGAATCATCTCTTGTAAAAATGCTAAACAAGCATGGGATGTATTAGAATGACACACGAGGGTACATCTATTGTCAAGAAATCTAAAGTCCAACTCCTCACAACTAAATTTGAAGAAATTCATATGGAGGAGAATGAGATGTTTATGGACTTCTACACTAGATTGAATGACATTGTGAATTCTATGTGGGGTCTTGGTGATAGAATCCCAGAAAGTAAAGTATGCACAAAGATACTACGCTCACTTCCTGAACGGTTCAATTCTAAAGTGACCGCGATTCAGGAACTTCGTGATACGGATACCATGAGGGTTGAGGAACTAGTTGGTTCATTACAAACCTACGAGTTATCCTTTATAACTCCTAAAGGAAAATCAATTTCTCTCAAATCATCTAAAAATGTTTCACAAGAAAACACTTCGGACTTAGAAAATTCCGAAGATGATATGGCACTTTTAGTCAAAAAGTTTTACAAAATTTTCAAAAACAAGAAAAAAGTTAATTTTTAAAAATTAAATGATAAGAGACGATCTAAACCTAGAGCTCAAAAATCTTTGAAAGATAGTCAATGTTACAACTATCAATAGTATGGGCACTTAGCTAACAAATGTCCTAAAAAGGACAAATCAAAAAGGAAAAGCATGATGGCTACTTGGGATGAGTCATCTGATTCTGAATCCTCTTCTAAATCAGAAGATTCTGAAATCGAGTCGGGAGATGATGTTAAAGCTCTTATGACTCTAGCCAAGATCACTTTTTCAGATAATGATGATATATCTAGTGAAGAAAATCTGAATAGTGATTGCGGTAATGAAGATGATCTTCAGGATGCTTATAATGCCCTTTATAAGGAGAGTTGTAAAATTGTCATCAACCTCAAATTACAAAAAGAAAAATTTTCTAAGCTTAAAGAAGATTATGAGTCTTTCGTTTTAGAAAAGTCTCATATTTTCAATTCTTTTGAAAAGACCAAATGTGATTTAGATTTCAAAACCTCCAAAATTGAAGATTTGAAATTCAAAAATAAGAAACTCAAAAATGAGGTAGCTTCTCTTCGGAGTTTGAAAGACATATGGAGATATGCCTAAGGTGATCCTAAATTGGAAAAATTATTGTCCAGATCAAGAAAATGTGGTGATCGATCCGGGTTGGGCTATGATAAGAATACATCTCCTAAACAAAAGAACATTGCTCCTAATTTGTAAAAGGAGAGTCTTCAATCTCAAAAGAAAAGAATACTTATCAAGGTTTTTCCAAAAATTCAAGGACTTTTCAAAAACCTAAAGGTAGCCATGTCAACTTTGATTTTTAAAATCGAAATCCATTGGCTGAAAAAATAATTGATCTACTCAAGGAGCTATTAAAGTCTAACTCTATAGGTCTCTCCTTTAACAACAGACAGAAAAAGACCATCTATATTCCTAAACCCAAAACAGTTCTGAAATGGGTTCCTAAAGTTGCCTGCTTGGTTGCCCACACTACTTTCAAAGCTACAAGCCATTCAAAGTGGTACCTAGATAGTGGTTGCTCCAGGCATATGACAGGTAACAAGGCTTTATTCACCGATCTAAAAGATATGACTGACGGGTCAGTCACATTTGGTGATGGAAGCAATTGCAAGATCATTGGCCAAGGTACGGTTCAACTTTATATCCTTCCCTTATTTAAGAATGTTTTGTATGTTGAGGGCTTGAAACACAACCTTCTAAGCATTTCTCAGATATGCGATAACAACCATAGTGTGAAGTTTTCTAATCAAGGTTGTGAGATATTTAATAAAAAGGGTTCTGTTATATTAACTGGTCGCAAAACTTCTGAAAACTGCTACATCGTTAGTGATGTAAGCTCATCTACTCATTTGTGTTACATGGTCCATACCAATGAGACTGAATTATGGCATAAACGTCTTGGACATGTACACTACCGGAACTTATTTAGATTGAGCAAAAGAGAACTAATTAGAGGTCTACCCAAATTGCAAAGAGTAGACAAAATATGTGGTGAATACCAGTTGGGCAAACAGATTAGAAGCTCTCAGAAGAAAGTAAACTCCTATACCACATCTAGACCACTCGAGCTTCTCCACATGAATCTTATTGGACCAACCAGATCGGAGAGTCGAGGAGGTAAAAAATACATCTTGATTATCGTAGATGACTATACCAGATTCACTTGGGTATCTTTCTTAAAAGATAAAACTGAAACCCTCGATGAAGTGAAAAAGGTCATTAAACGAACCCAAAATGAGAAAGGTTCTCATGTTAGTAGGACCATAGTGATCATGGATCCGAATTCGAAAACAGTAGTTTTGAGAAATTTTATAGCGATCAGGGAATATCGCATGAATTCTCTGTGCCCAAAACACCGTAACAAAATGGTATAGTTGAAAGAAAAAATAGAGTGCTTCAGGATATGGATAATGTTATGTTGAATAGCATGAAGCTCTCTAGAAATCTTTGGGCTGAAGCAGTTAATACCGCATGTTATATTATTAATCGAGTTTATACCAGTAAATCTGATAATAAGACTGCTTATGAATTATGGTTTGAAAAGAAACCTACTGTCAAATACTTTTGAGTTTTTGGCAGCAAGTGTTATATTTTACGTGATCGTGAAAATTTGGAAAAGTTTGATATGAAGAATGATGAAGGTATTTTTCTTGGTTATTCTTTGAACAGTCGAGCTTATAGGGTTCTAAATAAGAGAACTGGTGTGATTCAAGAGTCCATCAATGTGGTCATTGATGATCATTTGACTACACCAGCTCCGAGTTCAGATGATGATGAATCTCTTATTATAGACAATCAAGATACCTCATCAAGTCAAAAAGAGTCTGAACCAAGGACTGTCAAAGATCATCCAACCAATCAAATTCTTGGAAACCCTCTCACTGGAGTTCGTACTCACAAACAACTTGAGAACATATGTAATTATGTTTGTTTTACATCCCAAATAGAACTGGTTAATGTGAAAGAAGTACTTTCTGATGAAAATTGGATAGTTGCGATGCAGGATGAACTTAATCAATTTGTTCGTAATGATGTCTGGTATCTTGTTCCTAGACCTAAACATAAACACATTATTGGAACAAAATAGATTTTTAAAAATAAGTCTGATGAACTTGAAAATATAATACGAAACAAGGCTAGACTGGTTGTACAAGGGTACACTCAGATTGAAGGCATCGATTACGATGAAACCTTTGCTCCAGTCACTCGCTTGGAATCAATCAGACTTTTTATTTCCATCGCATGCTTTAGAAAATTTATGATTTATCAGATTGATGTAAAGAGTGCCTTCTTGAATGGTGATTTAAATGAAGAGGTGTATGTTGAACAACCTTCAGGGTTTGAAGACCCCAAGTTATCTAACCATGTATTTCGTCTCAAAAAGGCTCTCTATGGTCTAAAACAAGCGCCCAGGGCATGGTATGAGAAATCGACTAAATTCTTACTTAGTCATAGCTTTCAAGTAGGAAGTGTTGATAAGACGCTCTTTGTTAAAAAACATAACAATGATATTTTGATGGTTCAAAATTATGTTGATGATATTATCTATGGATCAACTTGCTCTAACATGTCTATTGAGTTTGCAGATCTTATGAAATCAAGGTTCGAAATGAGCATGGTTGGTGAACTAAACTATTTCCTAAGGTTGCAAGTAAAACAACAACCTGATGGAATTTTCATTTCCCAGACCAAATATGCTTTAAACTTGGTTAAAAGGTTTGGATTTGAGAATGGTAAGAACTTTGATACTTCTATGAGTACAACGTTAAGACTCTCAAAAGACTCTACAGGTAAAGATATAGATCCTAAACTATATTGTAGTATGATTGGTAGTTTGTTGTATCTAACTGCAAGTAGACCTGATATCGCGTTTAGTGTTAGTATTTGTGCAAGATATCAGTCTTATCCTAAGGAATCACATCTTACTACGGTTAAACGGATTATTAGATATGTTGTAAGTACTTTAAATTTGGGTCTTTGGTATCATTTTGATACTAGTGTTCAATTAGCCGGGTACTCAGATGCTGATTGGGCCTTTAATATCGATGATAGAAAATCAACCAGTGGTGGTTATTTTTATATTGGAAATTTCTTAGTTTCTTGGTTCAGCAAGAAGCAAAGCTCAATATCGTTCTCTACTATCGAGGCTGAGTATATTGCAGCAGGATATGCAAGTACTCAACTAGTTTGGATGAAACGCATGCTAAGCAATTATGGAATTAATCAAGATTCAATAATCTTACATTGTGATAATTCTAGTGCTATAAATATTTCCAAAAATCTAATCCAGCATTCACGAATTAAGCACATTGACATTAGGTATCATTACATTCGTGAGTTGGTTGAAGAAAAAGTTATTTCCTTAGAATATATATCAATCGAAAATCAACTTGCTGATATATTTACTAAATTGCTCAACAAAAGCAAGTTTAATAAATTGAAATTTGATCTTGGAATGTGCATTTTACAATGAGTATCCTTGCTAGCATGTATCATAGTGTACTATATTTAATATTATTTGTGTTTAAATTTCAATTTTTACATTAAAAATTATATTTTTGGTCGATACTCGACTAGTCGTAGCTGTACACGACCAGTCGTGGTATGACTGGTCGTGCACCGCACTCGACCGGTCGTGGAGATCGTGACTATGATATAATTTGAGAAAATCTCCTTCTTCTTCATTTCCACTCCGACCTACGACGAGTCGTGGCTCGACCAGTCATAGAATTTCTTGTATTTCTTCAAGGTTAGTCCTATTTCTTCATTTTTCTTGAAGATTCATGCTCTCTATGCTTTGATTTGATCATTGTGGAGCTAGTTTCTTTTTTTTTGGGTTTTTCAAGGGTTTCTTCTCAATTTACTGATTTAGAGAAAACCCATCCTTCCTTTTGTGCATTTCTCTTGCTCTTTGTATATCTTTTTGAATATGGATGCTAGAGGAAAGAAGAAAACATCCCATGGTCCATCCTCATCTAGATCTACACCAATAACAAAACGACACCTTTGGTCACCCGAAGATGATCCTTAAGATGTACGTGATTTGCGTGTCCATAATGTTATTATTGCACATACCGCTGATCTCAGTCACATTGCTCTATATGGTATTGTCCCTCTCCTTGAATCTGTTGGCTGGGCTAACATTTTGCTTTGGGGTGGGCCTACATACCAGTCTATTGCACAATCAATGGTTGCTTGTATCTCAAAATTCTCCCTTGACAATTTAACTTTTTTAATTGATACTAGAGAAGGAAAATTTAAAGTAGACCATCATTTGATACCAGGTATTATGGATATACCTGTTAATGATGAAGGTATACCGATTCATACTTTATACGACAAACCATCTGAATCGAAAAAACGCATGTTAACAAGAGACTTATGCAAAATTGATGCGCAATGGACACACAGAGGGAATGCGCTCCCTTCAAAGTATCTATTACCTAGATACAGAGTGTTACATCGTTTCTTCATTTTAAATGTGTATCCTCAGTCCGGTAATAAAACTGAGTTGACTTCTTTCATGGTTCGTGTGTTACATTCTATTGCTTCTGGTACCATGGTCTGCCTTCCTTCTTTGATCTGTCATTTTATCATATAGTTTCATCTCCATCCAGGTCATAGTGATATTCCGTTTGATTATTTTATGACTGTTTTAGCCACTCACATGCTTGTCGATAAACCTATTAATGAGGCACCAATTTATCATCTTATTTTCAACAATACCAATCTTAATAAGATGAAGTTGGATTTGCTTCCTCGCCAAGTAAATGAAGGTGGTGTTGGTGGTGAAGCTGGAAATGAAGGAAAAGCTAGTGATCTTCCTCAATAGGACATTAATATGGATGAGTTATATGATGAAATTGTATCTAATTCGCCAAATGATCCTGATTATGATCTATCTAATTATGATGCATGCCTTCATGCATTGGAGGAGAAGGTTGATAACATGAGTATAGCCCATGATATGCAGTTTAAATATATGCAAAAATATCTTCGTCGCATCAATATGGGCTTACACTAGATTGATCCTACTATCTCTACTCCCTCCTCTGGATCTGATTAGGTGATTATCTTTTGGATTGTATAACATTAACTTGTCTTTTATTTTGGATATTGTATTAACTTGGTTATGGCTTGATGATTCTGATTTTTATTTTGAAATATACTCTGTTCTTCCATATTTATTTCTCATTATTACTCTCTATGTTGTTGTTCTCTTTCTATCGTGACTTTCCCTTGCCATTTTGTAATAAAAAGGGGGAGTAGTATGGTAAAGGGGAGTAGTATGGAAAGGATGGAAAGGGGGAGTAATTTATTGTTTGAATTGATTGATTGAGAAAGATATGTGGATTGAGAATATGGAGTCTGGATGTTTACATGTTGTTTATTGTTTACATGAACAGTACTCATATTTATTGTTTACATGAGCAGTACTCATATTTCTCAGGGGGAGTAAAGTAATTTGTATGATGTTACTCTTATCTATATGATATGTAAGTGCTATGATTTCATATTCCTTTGGTTGTCAAATTTTGTGGTGCCAAAACCTATATCTATGTCTTGTATATCTTTTGTTTCATGTTTGAGACTATTCATTTCTTCAAGACATCGTATTTTAAGATAAGAACTTAAATGAAGAAAGTTTCAAGTCATGGATGAAGAATTCAAGAATAGAAGTCTCCAAGTATGCATGTTCAAGATTCAAACAAGTACAAGTATAGAAGAAGACTTTGTCAACTCAAGAAAGGATCAATCTCGAGAAGGCCTACAACAAGATTCATAAATTCTCAAGCTTCTCTTAAGGGTCATCTGAGTGTACAGACTATCAATGTCCATCTCACTTTTAAGGTTTGTTTGACCTTAGAATGACCTTAGGATGGGCTTTATTATAGGTCATTCTGGATACATAATTTATATATTTTAAATATGCTTGTACGGACTGTTCTAAGACCAGTCATAGGGACTTCAAGACAAGTCCTAGATCTGCTATGACCAGTCTTAAGTTTTTCATGACCAGTCCTAGGTTGTTAAAGATTTTTGGATTTTTTTGATTGTCCTATGTCCAATCCTGGACATCCAACGACCAGTCCTGTGAGCTATACGACTCGTCCTTCGACCAGTCTTAGCCCTACAACTCGAACTCCAACAACTAAATTGTGGGTCCTACGACCAGTCGTAGGTGACCCACGACCAGTCGTAGGTGGCCCACGACCGGTCGTAGGCTACCCAGGGCCAGTCGTGAAACACTGAATCCTTATCCCGTGAAAATCTTTAAAAATCTTTAAAGCTAAGACCAGTCGTAGATGAGATTTTTCAAGCTATAAATAGAGTACAAACTTCAGAGTTTTGTAATTCAATTCGATTCAATTCAAGCAATCTTTAGGCTATACTCTGAGATAAGTTTGTGTTTGTTTTTAAGCTACTTTATGCTTATTTAATATTCTTTTTGGTAGCTTGTTTATTATTTGATTTTGATCTACATTCCAATCTTATTTGAAAAGGGAAATTTCTGATATTCCTTCTTCTTGGATTCAAAATCAAATAGAACTAGCCCTTTTGATTTAAAATCAACTAGACTTAGAACCATTCTTAAAGTGAGTATTGGACTTTGAACGTTTAATCGAACTTCTACTCTGATTGGTTCTACCGGGCTACTTCAAAAGGAGATTCAGGTATTTTACATTTGTGTAATTTACTTTCTTTGGTTTTGTTTGAGATTTACCAGAAAAATCTCATTGTTGTGGTTATCTGAGGAAAGCCAGAAAACTTAGATTGTGTGAGTTTTTGGATTGTGTAAGCCCGTGATAAAAATACACAATTGTGAAGGTTTTAGGTGAACCTCTGAAACCTATTTTGATAGTGCATGCTAATATCCCCTATGTGAGGATATTAGGAGTGGAGTAGCATTCTGTGTGGCTGTTGGATAACAGTTGGTGTACACACAGGTGAACCACTATATATCGTTGTGTTGTGGTTGTGTTTTATTCTTTCATTCTTTTATTTATTCAGTTTTATGGATTGTTTTTGTGGATGAATGTTGTAATCATTTTATTTCAAGCAAGTATGGGGAATGTTATAATAACTTAGGATTTATTTCTGCAAGTTATTTTGGTTTCTTTGCTTTTTATTCCTCATTGGTTTATGATACAAAGGACGTTCTAGAAATAAGGTTGTCCTACTTAAACCTTTGGTTTTTGGTGTAAGGTTGTCCTTACAACTGATATAGTATCATTTTCTTTATTTTAGGCTATTGAGATTATTTTCAGTTCAGCATTGTGCTTTATTTCTTTTATTATTCCACTGTTTAGTTTTATTTGGCATTGCCCTATTCACCCCCCCTCTAGGGTATATAGCTAGGCCCTTTTCAATTTGGATAGAGCAGCTTCTCCTACCTCAAAATCATATATTGCACGTCGAATAACTCATCTTGGTTTGCAAGATATGCTCATTTCAAAAATAACATGGCAGAATCACCACTGGACGGTCCAGTGGACCGTAATTGCATTGCGCCTACCACGATGGATCGCGGTTGGGTCCGACGGGCCACAGCGAGCTCGCGGGTTCGATGGCCTGCCCCCCTTCCCACATGTGTGTGGGGCTCATTTTCTGCAGTTTTTGACTAACTTTAAAAAGTCATATCTCCCTCAATATAATTTTGATTTAGGTGATTCAAAAGCCAAATTGAAGCTCGATAAGTCTATTTCTATAAAAAAAGAAAAAAATATAATAAAAATTTAATATAGTAAAATATAGGTTATTATGACAACTATCCAAAAATTATTAGTTTAGACAACTGCTGCTTCTAGAATTTTTAGAATTTTTCTACTAAACGAAATCTAATGAAATTTGGTAAAGATGAAGTAAACTTGATGATAAACTATTAAAAAAATAATTAAAATAATATATTAACTAAAAGTGTTAAAAAGGGACATAGAACTACCCTAGGACTTTTTGTTGTAATTAGGACGGAATTTAGTTATGTACTAAACTAAACAATCGACGGATTTGGCACCACTTTCTATATAAACTATAAGACCCAAAACTATTAAAATCACTAACTCAACATTACTTAAAAACCTAGGATCGGTCTCAAAATCCAGTTGCTCTCGAGAGTGCATTAAAACTCTGTATCGGACCTGTATTGAACGTCGAAAGTCCGATGACCGTGAAACTATAAGGTTATAACTACCTTACTGGGCTTAATAACCATCGGAATCGAGCCCGAATAGTATCCAGAAACGCACAACTTGAGCCTGAAGCGAGTGTGTGAGAAACGCGAATATCTTTAGAAAATGAACTCAAACTTAAGTGAATTAGGCCGTTCGCTCGTAGGTGAAATTGAAGACTTCAGACTGTCAAATTTTGACCAAAATTCATCCACGAATTAGGAAAATTCCCCTGCTCTTATCCGTATACTTGTGGCCCTAATCGAGTGACAATTACCATTGATCTGATACGGGTCCTTCACGATCGATCTGTTAATTTGATCACACCGAAATCATAACCTGGGTTAGATTCATGTCTAGGAAACTTACGTTATGCCATAGGTGAGTAATGGACCTCCAGATGGGCCCCATTCATCAGAAACAGACACCCTTTGGCTATAACCTAAGTATATCATGGCCCTGGGGCCATTGACATCAGTTCTAGGCTTATAAATGGACCTTAAACCACCCCATTTCTATTGCATATGATTTTCTCCAAACCCTAGGAGAGAGAAGAGAGAAAAGAGGGGAAAAGAGTGAGGAGAGAAGGGAGAATTTGGGAGATCATTGTTGGGATTCACTACCACTACTCCACACACTGAATCGTCTCCCCACCATCGCTACACGAATCATTTCAATTTCGATTTGCGTAAGAAATCCTAACCCTAATCTCGATTTAGGTATTCAAATAGAGTAAACGATGAAATAACTAACCTATTTCATGATTTAGGTACCCGTTGTTCCGTATTCGAGAATGTAGGATTCGAACCAAGTTCGATATGAGTATTTTGACGAAAGGTACGACTATAAATGTTTAGGTTATGGTTTTCAAGGCTTTCATTATCAGTAATGATTTTTGTCTGACTTGATTGCTACCGTATTATTGTAAATACCCTGATTCCTGTATAATATGCATGTATGAACTGTGTTAGATAAAAGATGCATTTTATGTGTTTGTTGAAATGTTTGAATGAACTTAAAATTATGATTTGTGCTTGATATGATTTCTAGTCTAAGATCTATGTTTGTTATATGTGTTATAACCTATGTTGTGTAGAAAATTGTTATAGTTCATGTCATAACTAATTTAGTCTATGTATTTGGTATTGTGTAGGCTAAGTGTTTGATAAAATGTTTGAATAAGAATTGCTTGATGAATTATATTTAATAAGGGTATTGAGATAGGATTTTGAATTTCCTTATCTATATGTGTAATTTCCTTCATGTAATCTTAATTTCAACTATGCAATTTATGGATGAATTGAAATGTTCGGTAACATGTTCAATATGTTTGATAAAATGCTCAACTGAGTATTGTACTTGGATTGTTTGTTAAATGCTTATATGATTATCACATGTATCCACATGCTGCACTTGAGTATGATTGGGACTACAATGTAGTCCAGGCAATTGGTAACGGTTCCCGATTAAGTGGTCGAACTAGTCTCGCCACATTGGATATGTTCGGTGATTCTGAGTCATACGATGATTGTCAACAGTGGTTAGGCCACGTGGAGTGCTTATGTGCTCCATGTCAATTAATTTAGCGTACGCCTATACTAATCGAACTTGTCAAATAACCCGATTGGCACATTGTGTGTTTACCATGTATGGACACTACTGCTTAAATCTAAGGTACCCCTTACCAATATAAAGACCGGTTTCAACCATGGTAACACAATCTGCTAAGACTTATGAGTCGGGCATGGTGGTGTATGGGACACCATAGTCGAGTTGTTGGCCTATGCTGGGGTGACGAGCCTCCCTGTAGTGACCAATGAGAAACTCAAACTCGTGAACCGAATATGGTGGTGTATGAGACACTGTATTCGAGCTGTCAGCCTACATCGGCGTAGCCTAACTACAAGAATATGGTGGTGTATGAGACACTGTATTCAAGCTATCAGCCTACATCGGCGCAGCCTAACTACCATCCCAGCATGGGTTAGGGTGAACCTTCTGATCCGGGCCCCCTTCAAAAATAACGCTCTAGTTGGTAGGGTGTTGGTGGTGTGACCTTGAGTATAAACATTTGAACTTGCCTATCCACTATTTTCATTCGGGGTGATGCCTTACAAGTTACCTATCATATGTGATTAACTAGGATTTGTGACCCTAGATGGATCCTCGTTTGGGTTAATGATATAAAGGGTTGTATGAATAAACCTAATTAATTACCTGGCTAACACGACCATGCACTGCATTGCAAGTGCTGTGGGGAGGAAGCGCATGTTTAGGGATTTTGTAATGCGCGATAATGAGATGAAGTCACTGAGGGAGTGCAGGTGAGGGCATGCATCCTTACCGTACATTAACAAGAGTAGTTAAAGATGTTTGTTGTATTGCTTTATCATTACTGCTTGATTAAATTGATAAAATGTTAACTTTGTCTTATAGTTACACTGAGTTGGCCACTCATTCCCACCTTGGGATGGTGTTTTAAAACATTACCCAGACTTTGGTTTAGATACAGATGATGACGAAGTCTATACAGCAGAGTTGGACTTTGTAGGCGGGGAGGAAGGATTCTCCTATGTTCAGCTCCAAGACGGGTCTATTTAGACCCCGTGTTGATTCAGTAGGATTATAGGGACTTATGAATTAGTTGAACACTTTATATTTTGATATTTTGTCTATTCTAAAATAATACATGTATATGCTCAATCCGGTCACATTTTGATACTTGTACTTCAGACTTTTGCTTGCTAAATTATATTATCTCTGGAGTACGATATGTTGTTTTAGTATAATCCCACTCATGTATAAATGCAGTTATATGGACAACATTTAATCATCATTATCTATGTTGCATAAGTGATGCATTGGATCTCCGGAGTTGAGCTTTGCTCGACCCCTAAATTTCAGGGTGTTACATTGTAACTCTTCCTAAGGCTCATTATTAGGCCCATTCTCATCTCCTCTTAGTGAGCTAACCCAAATCATTGGGCCCTCATAAATATTAGGCACATTCTTGATATGAGTAGGCCGTTTAGGCTCATCCTTGATATGAGGAGAGTATATCATCACATTATTCATGCCCATACGCATCATCTACATGCTTGATATGAGATGTGGTTGACCATTGCATATGTCATTGGGTAGGTTGTTTATGGGACTCCCTAATAGGCGGAGTTATCCCACATGAGCACACGGTATGTGTAGGATTGATGCATGATTGGACTAAGTGACTCATGCATCTTGCATTGTGTGATTATGATTACTATACTCCCTAGTGACATCAGGGTGGTAGCCTCTACAGATATAGCATGGATGGTAGGATTGGACACCAAAAATTTTCGTTAAGCATGGGGGCTCGAAGGATGTCCCAGGGTGAAAGTCCCCAAACCCTTATGGTACCATGGAGTATGCTCCAATTCTTAAACCGAGTGGATGTATGAGCGCATGAGGGTTGAATACCAAGAGGCTATGTCTCCCACTGTATCTTGGTTGGTTGGAAGGGAGTGTGGCCAGACCCGCCCAAGGGTAGGGGCAATTATTATGTAACGTCTCAGAAAAATCCATACAGAGACCCGAGTGCCACCTTAGACAGAAATCACTTAGGATTAATTCCTTTAGAAATTAAGCGTAAGTTAACTAGCGCTATCTTAGATTAGCTGTGAAATTAGTACTGTTCGCTTTAAATATGTTTTGCAAGACTAAAAACTTGTAGAATCAATGACACTATAACATCCTGAGACCTAGGATCAAACTCTAAACCCGTTTTCTCTTAGGAACCCTTTAAAACTTTGTATTAGATCTAGACCGCGTGTCGAAGGTCCGATATCTACAATCTCAGACCATTATGACCGCTTAGTTGGACTTGACAATCATGTTAAAAATTAAGCCCAACTGATGTTCTGAGGCTATTTCATTGAGCCTGGAGAAAGGAGTGTGAGAAAGAGTAAAATTCTTTATAAATTAAATGTGATTTAAATAAATCTGGCACGTGACGCTTGCGGGTTAAGTATAAGCAATCAGACCGTTGGAATCTGACCCAAATACACCCACGGATCAGGGAACATTTTCCACTCAGGTCAATGTACTTGAAATCCTCGATCGAATCTCAGTGACCGCTGAACTGAAACTGGTCCGCCACATGCGATCTGGAAACCAGATCGAACTGAAAACTTAATGTGATCAAGATCCAACATCCATGAGCTTAAGTCCGACCGCATTTGATCAGGGGACCTCCAGAAACGTTCTTTTGGATCGAAAGAGACCCGATTTGGCTATAACTCAAGTGTACCTTGGTTTAAAGTCTAAATAGGTGACTTTCTAACCTATTTAAGGACCTTAAACCCTCTCACACCCCTCCCATACGAATTTGCAAAAACCCTATAAAAGAGAAGAGAGAAAAGAGAGAGATTCTGTGAGAGTTATGATGAAAGTTTCCTGACACTCGATCCTGCTAATACATGAGCTTAGCCATCGTGTTCTAATCATTCTTCCGGTGATTTCAACTTCATTCTAGGTAAGAAAACCCTAACCTCAACCTGTTTTAGGGATTCCATTGATTCAAGTAGCGAAGTAGCTGATTTATCATGTGATATAGGTCGTCATACAGATGTTGATGAAGCGTAGAGTTTCTATTCGATTCGTTACGCTTCTACGGCATAAGGTGAGGATTATAGATGCTTAGGTTAACTATTTTCAAAGCTTTCAATGTCGTTTAATAGTAGATTATCGACAAGAACGCTGTTTGACATTTAAAACATGCTGTCTGTTTTCCATTTCGACTGCGTACGGAGAATATGAGATTTAGGGTATTTAGGTATTTGTAGGAAATACTATATACGTCCGTATTTTGCTGATATGATTGCCATGAGAATTTTTCATGTTGTTATACTAGTTAGGCGTGTATGATCTGTTTGGCGAAGAGATTTACCCTAATGCACACTTTGGGTCGACATATGCTATGTAGATAAATGTGTGTAGACTAAGTGTTTGTATAAAAGTATGTATTAGTAAGTATTGCGTAAATATTGATGTAGAGTAGTTTTGAGATTGGATTCTCAATTAATATGATGATGTATATGATTTCCTCCATGTTTGTTACATGAAATTGATTTCCTTATATATATGGAATACATGTGTTTGGTTGATTTGCTACGTTGTATGTTATAACATGTTGTTAACATACTTGGATTGTTTGTATTTCATTTCTGTTACTCTCATATGATCATTGAATTAAATTACACGTGTTTGGGGCTATACTCTAGTCCAGGCAGTTGGTAATTGATTCAAAATCGTGGTCAGATTCTATTCGCCACGAAGGACGCGTCGACGAATGCGAGTCGTGCTTTGGGTTGACGGCAGTGGTTAGGCCACGCGAGGTGCTTATGCACTTCATGTCGTTTAGCTTGAGGTGCGCTCGTACTAGTCGAGCTCGTCAAGTAACCTGACTGACCATTGTATGTTTACCTTGTATTGGTCATAACTGCTTGAACGTAGGGTGCTGAACTTACAAGTGAAAACCCTGATAACCATGGTACCTTGATCCATTAAGACTCATAAGCCAGGCATGGTGGCATGGGACACCGTGGTCGAGCTGTCAGACTACGCTGGGGCCGCAAACCTTCCCGTAGTGACCAGCGAGCACCTTAGACTCGTGAGCCGATTGTGGTGGTATGGGACACTACATTCGAGCTGTCGGCCTACTCTGATTGGTGACGAGCCCTTTATAGTGACCTCGAGCGTATTCTGAGTCTACGTGAGTCGACGACCCTTCCGTAGAAATAAGAGTACAAATAGGCCTGTATTGATAAGGTGATGGGGGAGCGGTGCAATGAGTGCGAACAACAGCCCTGACAGCCCTTGCAGCGACCTAGAAATATACCATCATATGAGACTACTAGGAGTGACGACCCTAGACAGGATCTGTGTTGGGATTGATATAAGGGAAGTACCTTAGATTTCTAATCCTGCTGTATGAAAAGGACTATTAACAACTCGGTAATCATATTCATATCGCACTGCATGTGCTTGGAAGATGTGGAGCACTGAGGTAAGAAAGCATGCCGCGGACGTAAGATGGTGTCGCATAAGGGAGTATGTCAGTGAGGGCATCCATTATGTCATTTCATACTTGCATTAACAACAGTATCTCGGAATGTCTGATTGTTTGCTTTACTATTATCGCGTGATTGATTTGATAACATGTTAATCTTTTCTCTATGATTCCACTGAGTTGATCACTCACTCCCACATTACGAGACGGTGTTTGCAACACCTACCAGACATTGTCTTAGATGCAGGTTGTGAGGCGATTCAGGAGCTGGAGCCGGACTACTTCGAGGACCAGGACGAGTTCTCGTACATGCAGTTCTCTGACGGCTTCACATAGGTGGCCTGGATCGATAGGATTTTTCTAGTTGGACTATCACATGACATTTTGATTTTGGTTTGATATATATATATATATATATGTGACTCAGAGATGTATTCACA
This sequence comes from Magnolia kwangsiensis, assembly GCA_037074715.1. Classification (NCBI taxonomy): domain Eukaryota; kingdom Viridiplantae; phylum Streptophyta; class Magnoliopsida; order Magnoliales; family Magnoliaceae; genus Magnolia; species Magnolia kwangsiensis. The sequence continues at coordinate 61,906,522 of CM073579.1, forward strand.
CTTTGGAGACAGATCGAGATTGTTTTGTTTTTCAGATAGTGATATATATATCTTCCAGTCTTTCGCTTGCGTTTTATCACTGGATCTAGAGTTTGAATTACAGTTTGGTAAAATCTCACTCATGTTATTGTACTAACTCAGACAACATTTAATCATAAGCATTTCTATTGCATGAGTGATGATCTGAAACTCAGGAGTTGGGTTTCTACACGACCCCCGATTTTCAGGGTGTTACAGACCTGGCAGAGCATACATACTTTGGAGACTTGTATTGGCTTATATACTCATTTCAGTCTTTCGCTTACGTATTCTAACTGTCCCTGGATTATGTTTTGCTGTTTTGGCTTAATCTACTTCATGTTTTATGCACTAACACAGACAGCATACATTTATCATTGAAAATGTTGCATAAGTGATGTTTTGGAACTCGGGAGCTGAGTTATGCTCGACCCCCGAATTTCAGGGCATTACATTGGGCAACAAATATTATTTTCTATGGTGTGGCCCACTGTTTGGTTGGATCCAGCAGAATTTTCATTTGTCTAATCTTTGAATAGGATTTAGCTGTGCGACAAGTTGGATTTTTATATACATACAACATGTGCCCCACTGCAACAAAATAATAATAATCAAAGTTTTAGCTTCAGAGAAAACTACATGTTGTTTGAGGGATTTTACTAAACAGATTTAGTTTTATTTAACCCACAGTAGAAGACTTTGTGGCTAAGGAAGGGGTCTTTTGTTCTTCTTTGGCAATGAGAATTCTTATCCATTGCCTTAATTGATCTTTGTAGCTTTTTGTGCAGTGGGCACTTTTGTGTAGTGGGAATTCTTATCCATTGCCATTCCAAACCCTGTTTTCCCCTTTACAATTTGTTGCATCTATTTCCAGGACCTTTAATCTATCTGGGTTGTCACGTTTCTTAGTTACTTTGTATTTTTCTTTTGTTTTGTAGATTTATGAGTTGATGATAGTGCTACAGATGAAGATTTTTCCTTGGTTGGGTGATTTTTGTGACTTGGATGGTAATTTGTGATGGCTTGTTTCCTAATTCCAAAGAGGAAATACAAAGGAAAAAAGAGGATTCTATGACAGGTTTTCAAGTGAGATGAATGAGTTTCAGAACAAAACAGTGCGGTTTTGAGAATCGATTCCCAGGATGTATGGGAAGAATGGTTAACCTTTTTGACATGAGCCCAAACATGGCTAGTAACAGGCTGCTTATGGAGAAAGCACATAGAGATGGTGATTTTCTTTGCCTTTCTTTTCTTGAAATTTTTCTTCTTCTGTTTATGGTTTTTTTTTTCTTTTTCTTTTTTGGATTCTATTACCATGGTTATGGAGAGGCTATGGGGAATATGATAAACCTGAATCATGTTTATAGTCTAGTGGAGGTCTTCCATTTGGGGGAAAATTACCTAGTTCATGAAGGGTTTCCCTCTCTAGAGCTTGTCAAGGATTGATGATTTTCCTTATGTTTTAGTCTTTTCAGCTATTTAGACTTCTGTTTAACTATTTTGTAAATATGTAGAAATTAATTCAAAATTTTGTTTGACTGTTTTATGATTATGAATAAAGTAATTCCCTTCTTGCAGTTTTGATTATGGAGGATTTTGATTATGTAATCATGTGAGTGTCTATCTTCATCTGGTTGTTTCGCTGTGAACTGTGGACTGTATTTCAACATTTTTTCTATTTGGATTTAGTACAAGCTATTGATGGATGCTGAGTGGCACATCACCTATGTTTCATTACGTGATTTGCGTGTGTTCTTTGAGTAGGTTGTGCAAGTGCGCATTGCTTTTCTCACGCTTTTAATGTCAATTGCAGCCTCATTTAATTTTCTGAGTAAAGATTGGAAATAGGGAGCTAAAGTGATCATTAAATGTTTTACAGGACATTTCTGTTTTGGTCAAGAGTTCATTCTTATTTTCTTTTGAGCAAAAAATTTCAGACTATAGAGACTTCTATTCTTGTTTTCTTTTTTTCTGTTTTGGTCAAGAGTTCATTCTTTTAGAGCTCATCTTGGAAAGAACCACTAGTTTTGATATTGTTTTCATTTTGAAAATGGGATGTATGGCTTTTATAGCTTCAAAAAGTTGGGCTGATTGGATTTTTCATTTCACTTTCAGATTAAAAGATGCTTTGGTGTTGTTAGTTACTGATGAACAGAGAAGTCATTGGTGTGTTTTTTATGCTCTTCTATTTTTTGTGAATCACACCTCAGAGACAATACAAGCAGTAGATTCAATTTCCCTTTGAAACAGTAGATTCAACAAGCTTCTAACTATAAGCTTTAACAAGCAGTAGATTCTATCATATGCCACTAGTAAGGAAATAAATGAAACTGAAGAATAAGCTTCTAACTATAAGCAAATGGTGAATCTGCAGAATGTTCTGAATGGCAGATGGTGACTTCCTAACAATAAGCTTATATTCCTGAAATATAGAAAAATGTTCTGTTATGGACAACCTTCGTAAACACTTGATGGTCCTTCCAAACATCTATTAATCAAAAGAAATAACAGCTTGTTTTATGATGGAGAAGGGAAAAAATAGAGAAAAATCTGATCATTTCATATGAGTGTGTGCATTTCTATTGTTAGTGCTGGTCTGGTCCTTTTCTTGTATGTGGGGGTGGTTATGACATGTGTTGTTTTCTTCTTTATACAGACAAATAGTTCTTGGCAGCCAACTTTTGGAGTGTGCTATACTACTCACATCGACTGATGTGCAAGGCCCCATAATTTCTCTTGATTATATTGATTTATATTTTTGGTTTTCTTTTAATTTCCATCTAATGGTTTTTTGGGTTTTGATCAATATCAGTTTCTTGGGTCTTCATCAATACCCGCTTTGGGTTTTGTTTTGATTCCCTCAATCATCAATAGAAATCAAGCAACAATAAGTTGTAATCTTATTTTCTCAATGCAGAAATCTAATGAGAATACTGCTCAAATGCAGATATCTAATGAGAAAATCATCGCCAGCATATGACAGCTCTTATATATACGGCCTGCATTCTATTAAAACATATGTAATGAGATCATGTAGAAAAGAAACTCTTCATTGAAGGCAGCCATAACCTTGGTTAGGGTTTGGGTTGAAAGTACGAGTGCGGGAGTTAACGCTTTCGGAGTCTGAACTCATTCTTTTGAAAAATAGAAAAAAGGGAATATTAGTAAATATGGATTTTTCGGTAAGAAAAAAATGGAAGGTAAATAAGAGACATAACTGAAACTTTGCATTGTGAAAAGTAATATTAATCATCTTACTTTCCCTATTGAATTTGACGTCCAGGAAATGGAACTTTTTCAGAAAACCATGGATTTAAAACCATTAAATCCTTCTTAGAAATCTGAGTTAATTGAACTGGATTGAATTATTACAATTCAATTTTTTTGAATATCCAAACACAAGGTTTCCATGAATTAGGCAAATGAATTCATTCTAACCCATTTTGTTGAATATCCAAATGCAAGGATTTTATATTTATTATTATTATTATTATTATTATTATTATTATTATTATTATTATTATTATTATTATTATTATTATTATTATTATTTTTTGATATGCAATAGCTTTTCAGAATTCATATGTAGGTGCATACTTGTGCTCATTTACATGGACTTTGACTATCTTTCTTAAATTTCTTTGGTTTTTCTAATTTTTGTATCTAATTTTTGAATTTCTAGGCCCTAAAACAAGATTCGAGGTGTTGTCAACAATGCTAACAGAATCCTCTAAGTCAGATTGTTGATTGGACCTGATTTTATTTAAATGATCTTGATAATCCATTTTATTTAAACGAGCAGACCCGGATGTGCATCGGAGCTATCCGGATGTTGAGCGGAGGTCCTTGGAATGTGGGAACCATTTTTATGACCATGATGAAGCTGGTCATTTCCTATGGACAACATTGGAGTGGCCTGGCCATTTGGACAGGCCGTGTTTATATTTGTATTTGCTCAAAATTGATGGAGCAGACCCGGATGTGCGTCGAAGCTATCCGGATGTTGAGAGGGGGTCCCTGAAGGTGGGAACTGTTGTTATGACCATGATGAAGCTGTCTATTTCCTATAGACAACATTGGAGTGACCTAGCCATTTGTACAGGCCATGTTTATGTATTTGTTTGAAATTAATAGAGTAGGCTCAGATGCACCTCGGAGCTATCCGGATGAGTGGGGGTCCCTGGAAGGTGGGAACCGCTGTTATGATCATGATGAAGCTATCCATTTCCTATGGACAGCATTGGAGGGGCCTGGCCATTTCGACAGGCCATGTTTATGTATTTACTCAAAATTAATAGAGCAGACCCGGATGTGCATCGGAGCTATCCGGATGAGCGAGGGTCCATGGAAGGTAGGAACCACTATTATAACCATGATGAAGCTGTCCATTTCCTATAGACAACATTGGAGGGGCCTGGGCATTTGGACAGGCCGTGCTTATATCTGTATTTGCAGGTACCACACCCTTAACCTAAATCACTCCCTAAACCTATAAACCTAAACCCATTCTTAATTCCCTAAAGCTATAACCTATAACTTATAACCTAAACCTAACCCAAAACCTAAACCTGTAACCTAATCCTTAAACTAAATATAATCCTAAACCTAAACCTATAAGTTATACTTATAACCTTAACCTAAACTATAACCTTAACCTATAACCTAAACTTATAACCTTAACCTAAATCTATTCTCAAATCCCAAAACGTATACTTGTAACCTAAATGTAACGCCCGTGAAAAATCCGTACTTGGGCTCGAGTACCAACTCGACCCGAAATCGCGTAGAATTAATTTCTATGGAAATTAAGCGTAAGTTAGCTAGCGCAACGCTAGAGTAGCTGGGAAATAGTCCCTGATCACTTTAAATTTATTCTACAAGACCCAAATCCAGTAGAACAAATGACTCTAAAATACTCTATAACCTCGGATCAAACTCTAAGCGGGTTTGTTCTCTGGACCACTTTGAATTTCTGTATTGGATCTACACCGCGCATCGAAAGTCCGATACCTCCTATCTTAGACCGTTAGAACCGCTTGGCTGGACTTGACAATCATTTCAAAAATCAAGTCAAACCGATAATCACAGACTATTTCATTGAGTCCGGACTGAAGAGACCGCGAATAGGGACAGAATTGGAATTTCAAATTCAAATCTGGCACACGACTTGACGCGTTAGTATTAAGCATTCTGACCGTCAGAATTCATCCAGATTACACCCCTGGATCAGAAAAAATTTCTATTTTTTTATCATGAGACTTTCAGCCCTGATCTATGTGCGGTGACCGCTGAACTGAAACTGGTCCGCCACGTGCGATCTGCGAACCCTGCCGGACTGAAAACTTAATACGTGCTATATCTGGTATGCATGAGCTTAAGTCCAATCGCAATCGACCAGGGAACCACCAGAAATCATCTTTTGGATCGAAACAGCCTCGAAATGGATAGTACCAAGTAAACTTTGTTCCGGAGCCTGTTTTCAGCATTTTTAAGCTTATAAAAGGGGTTGAAACCCTCATTCCTCTCTCCCATCCGAAAATTGCAAAAACCTAGATTTGGGAGAGAGAAAAGGAGAGAGTTTGAGAGAGGAAGTGGGAGGATTTTTCCCGCCTTCGTGCCGCTACTTCCACGTGCTACAGCAACACTTCCTGATCACCAAGCCGGTGATTCTCCCGCATTTTCAGGTATAAAACAACCCTAGAACTTGCTGATTTAGGGTTTACTTAGATTCATGGCGTGTTAGCTGACGTAACTTGTAAAATAGGTTCTCTTACTACCGTTGACGAAGCGTATACGCTCCGTTTCGATTCACGAGTCTACAAGGCATAAGGTGAGGATTTTAGACGCTTTGATTGACGGTCTACAACGCTTTCAATGTCGTTTAATAGTAGATTATCGACGGCATCGCCGTTTGACATGTACAACATGCTCTCCGTTTCCTGTTTCGTAAATTAACGAAGAATATGAGATTTAGGGCATTTTAGTCATTTGTAGGAAGTACGGTTTATACTCATATTTTGCTGACGTGATTGACATGGTTTGTTGTCGCATTAGGAAGTTAGGAATGCGTGCATAATTAGGTTGGCGAAGAGATTCGCCTAATTGCACACTTTGGGTCGACATACTATATGTAGACTTAAGTGTGTGGTGTATGTGTTTGTATAAATGTTTGTATTAGTATGTGTTGAATTGAATGATGTTATGAGATAGTTTGAGATTGATTTCTCAATTAATATGCTGACCTAAATGATTTCCTACATGTTAACTATATGCATGATTTCATTACATGTATGGAATATATGTGTTTGAAGATTTGCTTAAGTTGAATGTTATAACATGTGTTAACATGCTCACATGATTTTATTTTAATTTCAATACTCTTACATAAATTGCTGATGTGATTCCATAAGTGTTTGAGACTAGACTTAGTCCAGGCAGTCGGTAACCGAGCGAATTCGTGGCTGACTGGTCATAGCCACGAACGACGCGTCGATGAACGCGATTTGTGTTTGGAGTTGGCGGCAGTGGTTAGGCCACGCGAAGTGTTTTACGCACTTCATGTCGTTCGACTTGAGATGCGATCGTGCTAGTCGAGCCCGTCAAGCAACCCGACTGGCCGATGTATGTTCACCTTGTATGAGTCATAACTGCTTGAACCTAGGGTACTCAACTTACCATTGTAAACCCTGTTAACCATGGTACCTTAATCCACGAAGACTCATGAGCCGGGCATGGTGGTATGGGACACCGTGGTCGAGCTGTCGGCCTACGCTGGGGCCACAAACCTCCCCGTAGTGACCAGTGAGCACCTAGACTCGTGAGCAGATTATGGTGGTATGGGACACTATATTCTAGCTGTCGGCCTACACTGATCAGGTGACGAGTCCTTTGTAGTGACCGCGAGCGTATTCTGAGTCCACGGGAGGCGACGACTCTTCCGTTGCAGTAGAGTACGGTAGGCCTGTATTGATAAGGTGATGGGGGAGCGGTGCAACGAGTGCGAACAACAGCCCTGGCAGCCCTTGCAGCGACCTACATAAATATACCTCGTATGAGATTACTAGGAGTGACGACCCTAGACAGGATCTGTGTTGGGATTGATACAAGGGAAGTACCTTAGGACTAATAATAACTTGGAAATCATATCACCATGCCATTGCATGTGCTTGGAAGATGTGGAGCACTTGAGGGTCGATTGCATACCGCGGTTGTAAGATGTTGCCGTATGAGGGAGATCGTCGGTGAGGGCATACATCACGTCATGTCATCTTGCATTAACAACAGTACTAGGATTGTCTGATTTACTGCTTTACTATTATCGCATGATTGATTTGTGAACATGCTAATCTTTGCTCTATGATTCCACTGAGTTGATCACTCACTCCCACGTTACGGGATGGTGTTTGCAACACCCACCAGACCCTGTTGTAGATGCAGGTGAGGCTGAGATCCAGGAGGCAGAGCCAGACTTCGACAAGGACCAGGACGAGTTCTCGTACATGCAGTATCACGATGGCTTTGTGTAGGCGATCTGGATCGATGGGACTTCAGTGGGACCATTTTGGATATTTATTTTTGTTCATGTACATGTATATGAGACTCAGAGATGTATTCATACTTTAGAGACAGATGAGGTTTACTTTTTTTTTCCATACAGTGATATATATATTGTTTAGTCTTCCACTTGCTTTTATTATTGGATCTGAAGTATGAATTGTAGTTTTGGTATACTTTTACTCATGTGAATGCTTTAAATTAGACAACATTAAATCATAATCATTTTTGTTGTATAAGTGACGGTCTGGAACTCGGGAGTTGAGTTTATACACGACCCCCGATTTTCAGGGTGTTACAAGTTGGTATCAGAGAGTGAATAAAAGTATACTGGGCCTGGGTTATGGTCTCGCGACGGACGTTGTCGCTTCCTTTGACTTAGGTAGGTGCGAGAAGGGTCTAGAAACATTTCTAGGATCGCAGATTCGTCGATAGGCGAAGTCTATTCGGATCGATCGCACGATCGAGTCTATAGCGCATCTCGGGTCGCGTAAAGCAACCCGAATAGCTTTTAAGCCGTAGGAAGTCGGGTTAAGACGTCCTATGAATGATTTTAAACCCATAAAAGTAAATTCTTGGGCCGTGGGATGACCACGACTCCTGTAATCAATCGCCAGGGCTTAAAAACCCCGTTTCACCAAAAATCTTCAAAATTCTTCCTCTCACCACTCCAATCTTCATTTCTTTCTTATTCAATTTATGTTAGGTATCAAACCTAATATTAAAATAATATAAAATAATACTTTCACAAAATTTTACAATGAATAGTAAAATTTCATGAAAAATGGCCATAAGGACATTTTAGCTTCACTTTCTTTAGCTAATAAGAGTCTAGATGGATGTACTAGCTCATTCTACCCCAAATTCATATGCTGCATCATATGGTTTGGTATTCGAGATTGCAGAATAGTCCTGGAAAGCCCCGAATACATGTTTGGGCCTATGTTGGTCAAAGTACAATGAACCAGGGGTCAAACCGTACATATCTGGGGTCCTTGGACCATGGGGGACCGAACCCACCTGGCCCCACCGACCGGACGCACCACCGGTCGGCGATGCCATCGCCGTACAGGTGGGCCCGTTGGTTCTGATTTTTGGGCGCACGCCCTTAAATAGCATGTGCACCCTCCCCATATAGGTCCCGTCCCACAAAAACCCCCAAATCACACCCCTCCTTCACAAATAGCCCTCCCCATAGCTCCATTTTCATTTTCCAGCAACCGTTTCCAAAATCTGGGATTCCAAATCGCTTCTAGATCCCTCCTTGGCCAAAACCGACGATCATCCATCACTTCTTTGGAGTTGGCAGCCCTTCCTCTTGAAGATTTCATCATTTGGAGCTCCAAAAACCCCCAAATCAAGCTGAAATCGTGAGGTGCTCCATTCCACTTTTTCATTTCCATTTCTCCTTGAAAATACAGCCTTGGGAAGCGTGAAGCAACCCTCTACGACGCCTAGATCTCCTTTTTTCAGATTGGGCAACCACTTCTCCGCATTTTTGCCATTTTCCATGGCCTTCGTGGAAGCCATTTTAGGCCTTTTATCACTCTCATCCATCATATCTTTGATGGGTAAGAGGAAAACTGCAACAGACGAGGCTGGGCCAAGCCGCCCTGCTCAATCGAGAAGACCGCGGGGTGGTGCCGCAAGTTCAAGCGCCGCCGCAGGTCCAGCTGCAGCCCTAGAGTGCCGTACAAAGTGGGATTTGGATCCCCATGCTCACCTTGGGTGAGCAATTCTATCAGAGATGCCTCACGGCCAATACACTGATCGAAAAGTGTTGTTTGAGGTGGACGTAGATGGATGACTATTTGGTGAATATTTGTTGTTCGAACGCATTGAAGCTGCGCATTGGGGTCCGATCTTTGAAGCTCGCGCTCGTACTAATGTGAACACCGTTCGTGCCTTATATGCTAGTATCCAGAGTCCTACCTTGGAGCCTTTGCAGTTCAAAATCCCTTTTGGTAGAGATCGGATGGCTACGATTGATGTGCGACTGATTGCGCGACTTCTGAACGTGCCTCTTGGTGATGTTCATCCTAGTGAGAAGAACCTGAGGATTAGACGTGAACGATATCGCTGCACAAGATTCCTGTGCGGTAAGTTGGTTCCATGGCAGCCTAATAATAGCCTTAAGGCGACGTATATGTCTGATGATTTGTGACTGCTGCACCATATCTGCACGTTCAATGTTTATCCTAGGTCGATGAATCGCATTGAATGTACATGCCTTATTGTTGATTTCCTGTATCTGGTGGCCCAGGGAGAGAATGTATGCATGGCTACTTTCATCTTACGACAAATAATCCTCATAGCCAAGTCAAGAAGAACATCCAAATCGCTTCCTTTTGGCCGACTGATTTGTAAGATTACGCTTGAGTTTGCCTACAGACTTGGGCTGGAATTACTAGTATCGATTCATACCATTGATGAGTCGACTATGGTCAAGATGAAGATTGGGTCGCAGTATCGTGAAAATCAGCTCGAGGAGGACAGCGAAGATGACTTTGATGATGAGGAAGATCAAAGTGAAGAAGAACTTGGAGCAGAGGTTCAGGAAGAAGCTCAGGAAGAGGCAGAGGAGGAGGCTCAAGATACAGAAGAGAGCCCTCCTCCTTCTGCACAGGCTACTATCGACGATCGCATTGCTCGGATGGAGGAGAGTCAGACCGCTTTGCGAAGGAAAGTTCAAGAACTTCGAACAGAAGTCGCGGATGCCAAGGCCGTTACAAAGAAGAAATTAGGCAAGGTGACTCGCACCTTAAAGGCAATCCTGTGTTGCTTACAGGATAAGGGTGCCCCTCCTCTGTCCCCAGACTCAGACTAGCGATGCGACCTTTGATGTAGTTGTCAGTAGTTAGTCATTTCCTGCTTTATGTGTGTAAGCCTGTTAGGGCTAGTGCTTTGCTTATGTTGCTGTTGCAATTTTAACTGTCTTAGTTCCCATGTATTTCTCGTCATGATGCTTGTAAGGATATACCCCTTGTATTGTGACAATTTTGAGTAAATGAAATGCATGGAATGCCTTTGACTCCTTGTGAATGATTGTGGTAAATTTGTGCTATTGAGACTGACAAGGTTTTGCCCTATTTTGAATATAGGGAATGCTGCCTAAGGCTATGCGGAGCACGGCTCGGCTTGCACTGACTGAGCATATGGATCAGACTCATTCGCAGTCTGGCACCCATGCGGACCCTGCTGTGGGCCCGATTCCTGAGACAGTTCGTACGTCTCAGCCTGCTGCTGGTCCTACAGTTGGACCACCGCCATTTACACCGTCAGTCAGAGAGCCATATCGTGCATCTACTTCGACACAGCATCTGCCACAGCCTGCTCCACCTCCTGACAGATTCGAGCAGATGAGGGCTATGATGCTGCAGCAGCAGCAGCTTCTGCCTACCATTGTGGGGACATTAGCCCAGGGTGGGGGTGCGGCTCCATCTACTCCACCTGCACTACCTGCGCATCCAGCTAAGGATGCTTATACATACACCCAGGATGAGGGCATGGCTCATCCTGCGCCGCCTGCTTACCCTGCGGGGAATCCCCCCGATACACGGGGCCTATTGGAGCGATTTCAGTGCTTGCGGCCTCCTACTTTCACGGGTTCTCACAGACCCGAGGGGGCTGAGTACTGGCTCGACCGTGTGTCAAAGATTTTGCGGATGTTACATTGCACTGAGACCGAGCAGGTGGAGCTGGCTACATTCATGTTTGAGAGAGAGGCCAGCCTGTGGTGGGATAGCGTACTGCGGACCGTTGCCGCCGACTATGTATGGACGTGGGCAGCGTTTGAGTTCCGCTTCCATGAGAAGTATTATCCCCAGACTTATAGGCATGACAGGGAGAATGAGTTTCTCCGCCTCAGACAGGCAGCTATGACAGTTACAAAGTATGAGCATCGGTTCACGGAGTTGGGCAGATACGTCCTAACGATTTTGGCTAATGAGCAGATGCACATACGGCGCTTTTTGGAGGGTTTGCGACTGGATATTCGGTCGAAGATGTGCTGTGTTAGCATTCCCTCTTATGCGGAGTTGATTCACATGTCCATGCGGTCAGAGCAGGACGTGGATCGACTTGCGCGATCTCGTGGCCCTGTTGCTTCTAGGCCACGACCAGACTTGCCAGACAGGCCCTTTGCGGGCAAGAGACCTCGCGTCGACCCTCCTACTCGGGTCATAGGACCAGCACCATCGTTTCGGCGCCCCGAGTTATCGTGCACATACTGTGAGAGGTCAGGCCACTTGGCGCAGAGCTGTTTCTCTCGGATGCGGGACAGCGGGTTCTCACCGCCGCAGAAGATTGACCGTGCTCATTCACAGGCGATATCAGCACCGCCTCTACGGTTAGCTCCTGCGCACCCTTCATTCAGGCCTCCGGTATCGCAGATCAGACAGCCTCCACGGCCCATGACACAGCGGCCAAACCGGCCACAGCAAGCACGGGTTCATGCATTGACAGCTGAGGCAGCTGCGACGGAAACTTCTCAGCATTCGGCCTTCGAGGTCACAGCCCATATTGGAGGTACCCTTATTCTCGTGATGGTGGACACTGGTTCCACGATTTCTTTGATATCGCGTGCTATAGTCAGGCGTCTTGGGTTACAGACTATCACTATGGATAGCGTGCGGGTCTTTGCAGCTCATGGGGATTATTCGGATGTTACCCAGATATGTGAGGGTTGTTTAGTTGATCTGGGAGGCAGGATGATGATTCTTGATCTTGTCGTCGATCCCTCACTCGTTTATCTCGATGTCATTCTTGGCATGGACTGGTTGACTGCTGGGAGGGCCGAGATTGACTGCGAGGCTCGTATGGTGACGGTGTACGAGCCTGAGGGCACGCCTTTCACGTTTTCAGTGCGGGTAAATCTTCCTTTCCGCATACTTAGTTATGTCACTTTATTACGCGACGCTGGTGCCCAGGTACTCGAGCATGTGCCAGTCGTTTTCAAGTTCGGGGATCTGTTCAGGAAGATCCCTGGTTTGCTGCCTCGACATGAGATCGATTTCACTATCGATCTAGTTCCTAGTTCTACACCCGTCTCACTGCCGACGTATCGCATGGCACCATGTGAGATGGAGGAGTTGAGGACGCAGATTGATGGTCTGCTAGAGCTTGGCCTTATACGGCCTAGTGTGTCTCCTTGGGGAGCACCGGTCCTATTCGTGAGGAAGAAGGACGGTTCGATGCGATTGTGTATTGATTATCGCAGGCTGAACCAGCTCACGGTGAAGAACAAGTACCCTTTACCCAGGATCAATGACTTGTTTGATCAGCTCAGAGGAGCGCAGTACTTCTCGAAGATTGATCTTCAGTCAGGTTATCATCAGTTGCGCGTCAGGGATGAGGACGTGCAGAAGACAGCATTCAGGACCAGTTTTGGCCACTACGAGTTCCTCGTGAAGTCGTTCGGTCTCACGAACGCACCGGCCGTGTTCATGGATCTGATGAACCGGGTATTTCGGCCTTTCCTCTATCGATTCGTCGTTGTATTCATTGACGACATTTTGGTGTACTCTAGGAGTCGAGAGGAGCATGAGGAGCACTTATGTTTAGTCCTGGATACGCTCAGACAGCATCAGTTGTTCGTACAGTACAAGAAGTGTGACTTCTGGAAGCAGGAGGTGAAGTTTCTAGGACACATGGTGTCCAAGGATGGCATGACAGTTGACCTGTCTAAGGTAGCTGCGGTGCAGGACTGGGAGCAGCCTGGTTCTGTCACTGAGGTGAGGAGTTTCTTGGGTCTCGCTGATTACTATCGGCGCTTCATACATGACTTCTCGAAGATCGCGAGACCCTTATCTCAGTTGACACGGAAGGACGTGAAGTTTGCTTGGAACGATCAGGCGGAGTCAGCTTTTCAGGAGCTAAAGGATAGACTTACGTCTGCCCCTGTGCTAGTATTGCCAGAGCAAGGGGTTAGATACACTATATACACTGACACGTCTAGCGTTGGTTTGGGTTGTGTCCTTATGCAGAGGGACAGGGTAATTTCATATGCCTCGAGACAATTAAGGAAGCACGAGGAGAATTACCCTACACACGACCTAGAGTTGGCAGCCGTTATATTCGCACTGAGACTCTGGAGACATTACCTCTACGGAGAGGAGTTCGAGCTCTTTTGCGACCACAAGAGCCTCAAGTACATATTCACGCAGCGAGACTTGAATATGAAGCAGCGGCGATGGATGGAGACGTTGAAGGACTTCAAGTTTGAAGTCTCTTACCATCCTGGGAAGGCGAACCTTGTGGCGGATGCATTGAGCCGCAAGAAGGCGATAGAGTTTGCGGCTCCGTTGATGGTTGCTGAGTGGGATATGGTTGAGTTTTTGCGAGACTTTGAGCAGGAACTCACCGTAGAGGAGCCGTTTGAGTTCATCGCACATGTACAGGTGCGATCTCAGATCGATGACCGAGTTATCGAGGCGCAGAGGGACGATGCGCATCTTACTGAGCTTCGAGAGCAGGCCAGTGATGATGCTGACGTCGATTGGCGAGTTGGTATGGATGGGGGCTTACGTTACCGTGGCCGCCTATGTGTCCCAGATGTCCCTGACTTGAGACGAGAGATTCTCGAGGCTGCGCATTCTACTAGACTCGCGATGCATCCAGGCAGCACAAAGATGTATCGTGACGTGAAGAGGACGTATTGGTGGGAAGGTGTGAAGACCCACATAGCAGAGTTCGTGTCCCGTTGTCTCACTTGTCAGCAAGTGAAGACAGAGCATCGCCGACCACCTGAACTTTTACAGCCCATGCCGATCGCAGAGTGGAAGTGGGATTTCATTTTCATGGACTTCATTTCTGGGTTGCCGAAGACGAGGAAGGGACATGATTCCATTTGGGTGATCGTCGACCGTTTGACGAAGTCGGCGCACTTCCTACCGATCAGAGTTACGAACTCTGCAGACGAGCTGGCTAGATTGTACATCAGAGAGATTGTGCGTCTGCATGGAGTTCCGCTGGAGATCGTGTCGGACAGAGACACGCGGTTCACTTCTATTTTCTGGACTCGCATTCAGGAGGCTATGGGTGTGAAGTTGAAGTTTAGTACTGCCTTCCACCCACAGACAGACGGACAGACAGAGCGGGTGAACCAGATCTTGGAGGATATGTTGCGAGCTTGCGCATTGGACTTCAAGGACAGTTGTGATGATTGTCTTGCATATGCGGTGTTTGCGTACAACAACAGCTTCCAGGCGAGTATCGGTATGGCACCTTATGAGGCGCTGTATGGGCGACCTTGTCGCGCACCGCATTGTTGGTTAGAGGTCGGTGAGCGTAGCTTGATTGGCCCATAGTTAGTGCAGGCGATGTCAGAGAAGATTGATACTATTCGACGTCGGCTTCTTACAGCGCAGAGCAGACAGAAGAGCTACGCCGATACGAGACGGAGGCCACTAGAGTTCACAGTTGGGGATTATGTGTTTTTGCGAGTTTTTCCTATGAAGGGAGTCCTTCGGTTCGGGAAGAAGGGGAAGCTGGCACCGCGATTCATTGGCCCATTCCAGATCCTCGATCGTGTGAGAGCGGTGGCTTACCGATTGGCTTTACCCACGCCTCTCGCGAGCGTTCACAATGTATTTCATGTTTCTATGCTGAAGAAGTACGTTGCTGATCCTTCCAATATCATCAGATGGGAGCAGGTGCAGTTAGGAGAGGATGTTACTTATATCCTGCGACCGACACGTATCCTAGACAGGAAGGAGCAGGTACTGCATAGCAAGGTGATTCCCCTTGTGAAGGTATTGTGGGCGCATCACTCTGAAGAGGAGGCTACCTGGGAGACAGAAGCTGAGATCAGAAAGAACTACCCACAGCTTCTCGAGGAGTACGAAAAGGTATAAATTTCGAGGACGAAATTATTTGTTAAGGGGGGTAGATTGTAACGCCCGTGAAAAATTCGTACTTGGGCTCGAGTACCAACTCGACCCGAAATCGCGTAGAAATAATTTCTATGGAAATTAAGCGTAAGTTAGCTAGCGCAACGCTAGAGTAGTTGGGAAATATTCCCTGATCACTTTAAATGCATTCTACAGGACCCAAATCGAGTAGAACAAACGACTCTACAATACTCTATAGCCTCGGATCAAACTCTAAGCGAGTTTGTTCTCGAGACCACTTTGAATTTCTGTATTGGATCTACACCGCGCGTCGAAAGTCCGATACCTCCTATCTTAGACCGTTAGAACCGCTTGGCTGGACTTAACAATCATTTCGAAAATCAAGTCAAACCGATAATCACAGACTATTTCATTGAGTCCGGACTGAAGAGACCGCGAATAGGGACAGAATTGGAATTTCAAATTCAAATCTGGCACACGACTTGACGCGTCAGTATTAAGCGTTCTGACCGTCAGAATTCATCCAGATTACACCCTTGGATCAGAAAAAATATCTATTTTTTTATCATGAGACTTTCAGCCCTGATCTATGTGCGGTGACCGCTGAACTGAAACTGGTCCGCCACGTGCGATCTGCGAACCTTGTCAGACT
Source organism: Magnolia kwangsiensis (assembly GCA_037074715.1). Lineage (NCBI taxonomy): Eukaryota > Viridiplantae > Streptophyta > Magnoliopsida > Magnoliales > Magnoliaceae > Magnolia > Magnolia kwangsiensis. The sequence continues at coordinate 61,922,596 of CM073579.1, forward strand.
GAAAACTTAATACGTGCTATATTTGGTATGCATGAGCTTAAGTCCGATCGCAATCGACCAGGGGACCACCAGAAATCATCTTTTGGATCGAAACAGCCCCGAAATGGATAGGCACCAAGTAAACTTCGTTCCGGAGCCTGTTTCTAGCATTTTTAAGCTTATAAAAGGGGTTGAAACCCTCATTCCTCTCTCCCATCCGAAAATTGCAAAAACCTAGATTTGGGAGAGAGAAAAGGAGAGAGTTTGAGAGAGGAAGTGGGAGGATTTTTCCCGCCTTCGTGCCGCTACTTCCACGTGCTACAACAACACTTCCTGATCACCAAGCCGGTGATTCTCTCACATTTTCAGGTATAAAACAACCCTAGAACTTGCTGATTTAGGGTTTACTTAGATTCATGGCGTGTTAGCTGACGTAACTTGTAAAATAGGTTCTCCTACTACCGTTGACGAAGCGTATACGCTCCGTTTCGATTCACGAGTCTACAAGGCATAAGGTGAGGATTTTAGATGCTTTGATTGACGGTCTATAATGCTTTCAATGTCGTTTAATAGTAGATTATCGATGGCATCACCGTTTGACATGTACAACATGCTCTCCGTTTCCTGTTTCGTAAATTAACAAAGAATATGAGATTTAGGGCATTTTAGTCATTTGTAGGAAGTACGGTTTATACTCATATTTTGCTGACGTGATTGACATGGTTTGTTGTCGCATTAGGAAGTTAGGAATGCGTGCATAATTAGTTTGGCGAAGAGATTCGCCTAATTGCGCACTTTGGGTCGACATACTATATGTAGACTTAAGTGTGTAGTGTATGTGTTTGTATAAATGTTTGTATTAGCATGTGTTGAATTGAATGATTTTATGAGATAGTTTGAGATTGATTTCTCAATTAATATGCTGACCTAAATGATTTCCTACATGTTGACTATATGCATGATTTCATTACATGTATGGAATATATGTGTTTGAAGATTTGCTTAAGTTGAATGTTATAACATGTGTTAACATGCTCACATGATTTTATTTTAATTTCAATACTCTTACATAAATTGCTGATGTGATTCCATAAGTGTTTGGGACTAGACTTAGTCCAGGCAGTCGGTAACCGAGCGAATTCGTGGCTGACTGGTCATAGCCACGAACGACGCGTCGATAAACGCGATTCGTGTTTGGAGTTGGTGGCAGTGGTTAGGCCACGCGAAGTGTTTTACGCACTTCATGTCGTTCGACTTGAGATGCGATCGTGCTAGTCGAGCCCGTCAAGCAACCCGACTGGCCGATGTATGTTCACCTTGTATGAGTCATAACTGCTTGAACCTAGGGTACTGAACTTACCGTTGTAAATCCTGTTAACCATGGTACCTTGATCCACGAAGACTCATGAGCCGGGCATGGTGGTATGGGACACCGTGGTCGAGCTGTCGGCCTACGCTGGGGCCACAAACCTCCCCGTAGTGACCAGTGAGCACCTAGACTCGTGAGCAGATTATGGTGGTATGGGACACTATATTCTAGATGTCGGCCTACACTGATCAGGCGACGAGTCCTTTGTAGTGACCGCGAGCGTATTCTGAGTCCACGGGAGGCGATGACCCTTCCGTTGCAGTAGAGTACGGTAGGCCTGTATTGATAAGGTGATGGGGGAGCGGTGCAACGAGTGCGAGCAACAGCCCTGGCAACCCTTGCAGCGACCTACATAAATATACCTCGTATGAGATTACTAGGAGTGACGACCCTAGACAGGATCTGTGTTGGGATTGATACAAGGAAAGTACCTTAGTTTTCCAATCATGCTATTTGAATGGACTAATAATAACTTAAAAATCATATCACCATGCCATTGCATGTGCCTGGAAGATGTGGAGCACTTGAGGGTCGATTGCATGCCGCGGTTGTAAGATGTTTCCGTATGAGGGAGATTGTCGGTAAGGGCATACATCACGTCATGTCATCTTGCATTAACAACAGTACTAGGATTGTCTGATTTACTGCTTTACTATTATCGCATGATTGATTTGTGAACATGATAATCTTTGCTCTATGATTCCACTGAGTTGATCACTCACTCTCACGTTACGGGATGGTGTTTGCAACACCCACCAGACCCTGTTGTAGCTGCAGGTGAGGCTGAGATCCAGGAGGCAGAGCCAGACTTTGACGAGGACCAGGACGAGTTCTCGTACATGCAGTATCACGATGGCTTTGCGTAGGTGATCCGGATCGATGGGACTTCAGTGGGACCATTTTGGATATTTATTTTTGTTCATGTACATGTATATGAGACTCAGAGATGTTTTCATACTTTAGAGACAGATGAGATTTACTTTGTTTTTTCATACAGTGATATATATATTGTTTAGTCTTCCGCTTGCTTTTATCACTGGATCTGAAGTATGAATTGCAGTTTTGGTATACTTTTACGCATGTGAATGCTTTAAATCAGACAACATTGAATCATAATCATTTTTGTTGCATAAGTGACGGTCTGGAACTCCGGAGTTGAGTTTATAAACGACCCCCAATTTTCAGGGTATTACACTAAACCTAGACCTTAACCTAAACCTAAACCTATACTTATAACCTATAACCTATAACCTAAACCTTAACCTATAACCCAAACCTTAACCTATAAACTAAACCTATAACCTATAACCTATAACCTAAACCTATACTTAACTTATAACCCAAACCTAAAACCTAAAACCTAAACCTGATCTCGAACTCGAACCCAATTTCCTAAACCTAAACCTTAACCTATAACCTATAACCTAAACCTGTAACCTAAACCTATTCTCAAATTCCAAAAACCATAACCTAAACTTAAACTTTAACCGAAACCTATAACCTATAACCTAAGCCAAAACCTATAACCTAAACCCAAACTCAAACCTGAACCCAAATCCCTAAACCTTTACCTAAACATATAACCTATAACCTATAACCTAAACCTATACTTAAACGTAAAACCTAAACCTAAACTTATAACTTCAACCTAAACCTATAACTTAAACCTAAACCTATAACCTAAACCCTATAACCTTAACCTATAACCTAAACCTAAACCTAAACTTATAACTTAAACCTATTCTCAAACTCCAAAACCTATAACCTTAACCGATAACCTAACCTAAACTTAAACTTATAACCTAATTCTATTCTCAAATCCCAAAACCAATAACCTAAACCTAAACCTTAACATAGAACCCAACCTAAACCTATTCTCAAATCCCAAAACCTATAACCTAAACCTAAACCTTAACCTATAACCCAACCTAAACCTATACTTATAACCTAAACCTATTCTCAAATCCCAAAACCCATAACCTAAACCTAAACCTTAACCTAAACCTATAACCCATAACCTAAACCAAAACCTATTACCTAAACTCGAACCCAAACATGAATCCCTAAACGTTAACCTAAACATATAACCTATAACCTATAACCTAAGCCTATACCTAAACCTAAAACCTAAACCTAAACCAAAAACTTAAACCTAAACCTATAACGTAAACCCTAACCTAAACCCTATAACCCATAACCTATAACCTAAACTCAAATCCCTAGCTCTTAACCTCTAACCCAACCTAAACCTGTACTTATAACCTAAAACTATTATCAAATCCCAAAACCTAAACCTAAAACCTAAATGTATTCTTAAATCCCCAAACCTAAAACTACACCTAATCCTAATCTCAACTCCCAAACCTAAACCTAAACCTAAACTTGAAAACTCATACTTAAACCCAATCTTGAACCTGAACCTGATTTCCTAAATCTAAACCATAACCCATTCTCAAATCCAAAAACCTATAACCTAAAACTAAACCAAAACCAAAACCTATAACCTAAACCCGAACCCATTCTCAAATCCCTAAACCTATAACCTATCCCTAAACCTTAACCTATAACCTAACCTAAACCTATAGTTATAACCTAAAACTATTCCCGAATCCCAAAACCTATAACTAAACCTAACCTTTCCCTAAACCTATAACCTAAACTTAATTCCCTAAAGTTAAACCTACACCTAATCCTAATCTCAACTCTCTAACCTAAACGTAAACCTAAACTTGAAAACCCAAACTTAAACCCAATCCCGAACCTGAACCCGATTTCCAAAATCTAAACCATAACCCATTCTCAAATTTAAAAACTTACAACCAAAACCTAAAACAAAACCAAAACCTATAACCTAAACCCGTACCCATTCTCAAATCCCAAAACCTATAACCTATCCCTAAACCTTAACCTATAACCTATCCTAAACCTATACTTATAACCTAAAACTATTCCCAAATCCCAAAATCTATAACCTAAACCTAACCTTTCCCTAAACATATAACCAAAACTCAATTCCCTAAAGCTAAACCTACACCTAATCCTAATCTCAACTCCCTAACCTAAACCTAAACCTAAACTTGAAAGCCCAAACTTAAACCCAATCCTGAACCTGATCCCAATTTCTTAAACCTAAACCATAGCCCATTCTCATATCCAAAAACCTATAACCTAAAACTAAACCAAAACTGAAACCTATAACCTAAACTCGAACCCATTCTCAAATCCCTAAACCTATAACCTATCCATAAACCTTAACCTATAACCTAACCTAAACCTAAACCTATGGTTATAACCTAAAACTATTCCCAAATCCCAAAACCTATAACCTAAACCTAACCTTTCCCTAAACCTATAACCTAAACTTAATTCCCTAAAGTTAAACCTACACCTAATCCTAATCTCAACTCCCTAACCTAAACCTACACCTAAATTTAAAAACCCAAACTTAAACCCAATCCCGAACCTGAACTCGATTTCCAATATCTAAACCATTACCCATTCTCAAATTTAAAAACCTATAACCACAACAAAAAACAAAACCAAAACCTATAACCTAAACCCGAACCCATTCTCAAATCTAAAAACCTTAACCTATAACCTAACCTAAACCTATACTTATAACCTAAAACTATTCCCAAATCCCAAAACTTATAACCTAAACCTAACCTTTCCTTAAACCTATAACCTAAACTCAATTCCCTAAAGCTAAACCTACACCTAATCCTTATCTCAACTCCCTAACATAAACTTGAAAACCCAAACTTAAACCCAATCCCGAACCTAAACCCGATTTCCTAAACCTAAACCATAACCCATTCTCAAATCCAAAAACCTATAACCTAAACCTAAACCAAAACCAAAACCTATAACCTAAACCCGAACCCATTCTCAAATCACTAAACCTATAACCTATCCCTAAACCTTAACCTATAACCTAACCTAAACCTATAGTTATAACCTATGACTATTCCCAAATCCCAAAACCTATAACCTAAACCTAACCTTTCCCTAAACCTATAACCTAAACATATTTCCCTAAAGTTAAACCTACAAATAATCCTAATCTCAACTCCCTAACCTAAACCTAAACCTAAACTTGAAAACCCAAACTTAAACCCAATCCCAAACCTGAACCCGATTTCCAAAATCTAAACCATAACCCATTCTCAAATTTAAAAACCTATAACCACAACAAAAAACAAAACCAAAACCTATAACCTAAACCCGAACCCATTCTCAAATCCAAAAACCTTAACCTATAACCTAACCTAAACCTATACTTATAACCTAAAACTATTCCCAAATCCCAAAACCTATAACCTAAACCTTACCTTTCCTTAAACCTATAACCTAAACTCAATTCCCTAAAGCTAAACCTACACCTAATCCTAATCTCAACTCCCTAACATAAACTTGAAAACCCAAACTTAAACCCAATCCCGAACCTAAACCCGATTTCCTAAACCTAAACCATAACCCATTCTCAAATCCAAAAACCTATAACCTAAAACTAAACCAAAACCAGAACCTATAACCTAAACCCGAACCCATTCTCAAATCACTAAACCTATAACCTATCCCTAAACCTTAACCTATAACCTAACCTAAACCTATAGTTATAACCTATGACTATTCCCAAATCCCAAAACCTATAACCTAAACCTAACATTTCCCTAAACCTATAACCTAAACATATTTTCCTAAAGTTAAACCTACAAATAATCCTAATCTCAACTCCCTAACCTAAACCTAAACCTAAACTTGAAAACCAAAACTTAAACCCAATCCCAAACATGAACCCGATTTCCAAAATCTAAACCATAACCCATTCTCAAATTTAAAAACCTATAACCTAAACCCGAACTCATTCTCAAATCCCAAAACCTATAACCTATTCCTAAACCTTAACCTATAACTAAACCTAAACCTATACTTATAACCTAAAACTATTCCCAAATCCCAAAACCTATAACCTAAACCTAACCTTTCCCTAAACCTATAACCTAAACTCAATTCCCTAATGCTAAACCTACGCCTAATCCTAATCTCAACTCCCTAATCTAAACCTAAACCTAAACTTGAAAACCCAAACTTAAACTGAATCCTGAACCTGAACCCGATTTCCTAAACTTAAACCATAACCCATTCTCAAATCTAAAAACCTATAACCTAAACCTAAACCAAAACCAAAACCTATAACCTAAACCCGAACCCATTCTCAAATCCCAAAACCTATAACCTAAACCAAACCCAAAACTTATAACCTAAACCCGTACCCATTCTCAAATCCCAAAATCTATAACCTATCCTTAAACCTTAACCTATAACCTAACCTAAAGTTATAACCTAAAACTATTCCCAAATCTTAAAACCTTTAACCTAAACCTAACCTTTCCCTAAACCTATAACCTAAACTCAATTCCCTAAAGCTAAACCTACACCTAATCCTAATCTCAACTCCCTAACCTAAGCTTAAACCTAAACTTGAAAACCCAAACTTAAACTCAATCCCGAACCCGAACCCAATTTCATAATGTAACGCCCTGAAATTTCGGGGTCAAGCATAACTCAGCTCCGAGTTCCAAAACATCACATATGCAACATTTTTAATGATGGATGTATGTTGTCTGTATTAGTGCATAAAACATGAATTAGGTTAAGACAAATCAACAAAATAAAATCCAGGGACAGTTGTAATATGCAAGAGGAAGACTGAAATGAATATATAAACTAGTATAAGTCCCCAAAGTATGTATGTACTGCCAGGTCAATAGTTATAGGTATTGTTTCAAAATACAAATGTCAAAATGTGATAGTCCACTACAAGTATAACCCTGAATCCTCGTCAATCAGGACATGTCTTGCATGAACTCACCTAAATACTGCATGTAGGAGAACGCCTCCTCATCATCCTCGAAATCCGGCTCTGCCTCGTGGGTCGCATCATCATCCGTAACTAAGACAGAGTCTGGTTGGTGTTTAAACACCGTCCCAGAAAGTGGGAGTGAGTGATCAACTCAATGGAGCTATATAGCAAAGGTTAACATGTTATCAATTCAAACAAGCAGTAATGATAAAGTAATACAACAGACATGTCCTAGTTACTTTGTTAATGCAAGAATGACATAAGTAATGATGCATGCTCTCGCCTGCACTCCCTCTTGCGACAACATCTAACGATCGCGACATGAATCACTACTACTATACTCTATACCAACGCCAACGACACATGCAGTGCGATTTTATGAGCATGATTACCAATTTCTTATTAGTTCCTTTCATACATCAAAATTGGGAAGCTAAGGTACCTCCCTTGTATCATTTTCCAAACAATGATCCATTCTAGGATCATCAGTCCTAGACAATCTCATAAGATGTTGTGGTTTTAGGTCGCTACAAAGGGCTCGTCACCTTATCAGTGTAGGCCTAGTTCATACTCTAGTTGCTATGGAAAGGTTCGTTGCCTCACGTAGACTCAGAGTATGCCGCGTCACTACAAAGGGCTCATCACCAAATCAGTGTAGGCCAACAGCTCGAATACAGTATCTCATACCACCATATTCGGCTCATAAGTTTGGTTTGCTCACTAGTCACTACGGGGAGGCTCGTCACCCCAGCGTAGGCTGACAGCTCGACCACGGTGTCCCATACCACCATGCCCGGTTCATTAGTCTTAGGGGATCGTGGTACCAAGCTTAACGAGATCTCACTGGTAAGTTTGGTACCCTAGATTCAAGCAGTAGCGTCCAAACATAGTGAACATATATCGGGCCAATTGGGTTACTTGACGAGCTCAAGTAGCACGAGCGCACGTTGAGTTGATCGACATGAAGTGCATAAGCACTCCGTGTGGCCTAACCATTTTCGACGACCCAAGTACAACACGGATTCGTCGATCACATCCTGTGTGGCGAAAACAACCTCTACCACCATAATAGAGCCTATTACCATTGCTTAGACTATGATATAGTCCCAACTGCATGCAACCACAACAATAAGCATATAAGATGATCAAAGCAGTACTGAATACTTAAGTCAAATCCTATAATCATTTGAGCATGCCATGGAATATTACTTAAACATGAATATACAGTTCATGGAGGAAATCATACACACAGTTAGACATGAATTATATACAGTACATGGAGAAAATCATACACACAGTTAAGGTAGTTGGGATTCATATCTCAACTCCCTTATAAATCACAATTTACTAACTACTAACTCATTCAGACATTTTAACAAACACTTAGACTACACCTTCCAACATACATCACATATGTCGGTTATAATACGTATTAGGGTAAACCCTCTTGTTAAGGAGTTGTTGCATATATAACAACCATGAACCTACGACATTTAATCATGGAAATCACAAATCTAAATTCCAAATGCATACTAACATTTCAACAAACACATGAAATACCCTATACACAACATAGTTTATATGTATATGTAAAGCGAAACAGACATCGCATTTGGCATGTGAAATAGCACCCACGTCAGTAATAAATCATTAACTGACATTGAATGCCTTGAAAACCATAACTCATATATAAATAGTCTGCACCTTACGCTGGTAAATGTGTAACGGATTTATTTTAGAAGCTTAGTCTTTGTCAACGGTGGATTGACAACCTATAGCATGAGTTATGTTAGCTATTTCATCACTTATGCTATATGAAGCCCTAAAACAGGTTAGGGTTTAGTTTCCTTACCCAAGTATGGAATCAGGATCACCCATATAGCGATACGAATGGACGGATTTGAAACGTAGTGCAGCTGGGAAGAACCCGAGGATGAATCTCCAACTCACTCTCTCTCTTTCCTTTCCTTTTCTTCTCCTTTCTTTACTAGGGTTTTAGAATTCGTATGGAATATGTGAGAGGGGGTTTAAGACCCTTATATAGGCCCGAAACTGATAGAAATAGCCCCAGGGCCATGATATACTTTGGTTATAGCCAAATTGGGCCTGTTCCGATCCAACGGACCATTTTTGGAGGTCCCTTTGCTGAATGCGCTTGGACTTAAGCTTTCTGGCACTTGATCTTAGTCAAGCTAATTTTTCAATCCGATCAAATTTACAGATCGCCCGTGGTGGATCAGTTTCAGTTCAACGGTCACCAGCACTCGATCAGGGCCACAAGTAAATTGTCATGTGTGGGACATTTTTCCTAATCTGAGGGTGTATTTGAGTCAAATTCTAACAGTCTGAATCCTTATATCTGGCTTGCAAGTGATACGACTCAGATTATTTAAATTTGAATTTATTTCCTAAAGATATTTACATTTCTCACACACTTCGCTCTGGACTCAAGTAAATAGTCCCAGGACAACATCTGGAGTTGATTTTCGACGTGGTCATCAAGTCCAACAAGACGGTCGTAATCATATAGTTTTGTTGTTATCAGACTTTCGACGTGCCATCCAGGTCCGATACGAAGTTTCCAAATGCTCTCGAGAGCAACTGGGTTTAGAGATTGATCCTATATTTTAGGGTGATGTAGCGTTAATTATTTCACAAGTTTCAAACCTTACAGATTATATATAAAGTGATTGGAGATAATTTCTCAGGTAATCTAGTTTACCGCTAGTTAATTCTCATTTAATTTCTAAAGGATTTAGTCCTTACTGATTTCTTCTTGAGGTAGTACTCCGGTCTCTGTACGGTTTTTTCTGGGCCGTTACACCTAAACCTAAACCATAACCCAGTCTCAAATCAAAAAACCTATAACCTAAACCAAAACCAAAACCTATAACTTAAACCTGAACCCATTCTCGAATCCCAAAACCAATAACCTATCCTTAAACATTAACCTATAAACTAACCTAAAACTATACTTATAACCTAAAACTATTCCCAAATCCCAAAACCTATAACCTAAACCTAACCTTTCCCTAAACCTATAACCTAAACTCAATTTACTAAAGCTAAACCTACACATAATCCTAATCTCAACTCCCTAACCTAAACCTAAACCTAAACTTGAAAACCCAAACTTAAACCCAATCCCGAACATGAACCCGATTTCGTAAACCTAAACCATAGCCCATTCTCAAATCCAAAAACCTATAACCTAAACCAAAAATAAAACTAAAACGTATAACCTAAACCTGAACCCATTCTCAAATACCAAAACCTATAACCTAAACCATAACTCATTCTCAAATCTAAAAACTTATAAGCTAAACCAAAACCTATAACCTAAACCCAAACCCATTCTAAAATCCTAAAATCTATAACCTAAACCAAAACCAAAACCTATAACCTAAACCCGAACCCATTATCAAATCCCTAAACCTATAACCTATCCCTAAACCTTAACCTATAACCTAACCTAAACTTATACTTATAACCTAAAGCTATTCCCATATCCCAATACCTATAACCTAAACCTAACCTTTCTCTAAACCTATAACCTAAACTCAATTCCTTAAATCTAAACCTACACCTAATCCAAATCTCAACTACCAAACCGAAACCTAAACCTAAACTTTAAAACCCAAACTTAAACCCAATCCCGAACCTGAACCCGATTTCCTAAACCTAAACCATAACCCATTCTCAAATCCAAAAACCTATAACCTAAACCTAAACCAAAAACAAAACCTATAACCTAAACCCGAACCCATTCTCAAATCCCAAAACCTATAACCTATCCCTAAACCTTAACCTATAACCTAACCTAAACTTATACTTATAACCTAAAACTATTCTCAAATCCCAAAACCTATAACCTAAACCTAACCTTTCCCTAAACTTATAACCTAAACTCAATTCCCTAAAGCTAAACCTACACCTAATCCTAATCTCAACTCCCTAACATAAACCTAAATCTAAACTTGAAAACCCAAACTTAAACCCAATCCTGAACCTGAACATGATTTCCTAAACCTAAACCATAACCCATTCGCAAATCCAAAAACCTATATCCTAAACCAAAACCAAAACCAAAACCTATAACCTAAACCCGAACCCATTCTCAAATCCCAAAACCTGTAACCAAAACCTAAACCAAAACCTATAACCTAAACCCGTATCCATTCTGAAATCCCAAAACCTATAACCTATCCCTAAACCTTAACCTATAACCTAAACCTATACTTATAACCTAAAACTATTCCCAAATCCCAAAACCTATAACCTAAACCAAACCTTTCCCTAAACCTATAACCTAAACTCAATTCCCTAAAGCAAAACCTACACCTAATCCTAATCTCAACTCCCTAACCTAAACCTTAACCTAAACTTGAAAACCCAAACTTAAACCCAATCTCGAACCTAAACCCGATTTCCTAAACCTAAACCATAACCCATTCTCAAATCTAAAAACCTATAACCTAAACTAAAACTAAAACCAAAACCTATAACCTAAACCAGAACCCATTCTCAAATCCCAAAACCTATAACCTAATCCTGAACCCATTCTCAAATCCCAAAACCTATAACCTAAACCTTTACCTTAACCTAAACCAAAACCTATAACCTAAACCAAAACCAAAACGTATAACCTAAACCCGAACCCATTCTCAAATCCCAAAACCTATAACCTAAACCTAAACCTAAACCGTAACATAAACCTAAAACCTATAACCTAAACCTAAACTTAAACCTTAACCTACACCTATAACCTATAACCTAAACCAAAACCAAAACCAATAACCTAAACCTGAACCCATTCTCAAATCCCAAAACCCATAACCTAAACCAAAAATAAAACCTATAGCCTAAACCCAAACCCATTCTCAAATCCAAAAACTTATAACCTAAACCTAAACCAAAACCTATAACTAAAACCAAAACCTATAACCTAAACCCGAACCCATTCTCAAATCCCAAAAACTATAACTTAAACCTGAGCCTAAACCTTAACCTAAACCTATAACCTATAACCTATAACCTAAACGAAAACCAAAACCTATAACCTAAACCCGAACTCATTCTCAAATCCCAAAACCTATAACCTAAACCTAAACCTTAACATAAACCCATAACATATAACCTAAATTAAAACCTATAACCATAACCAAAACCAAAACCTATAACCCAAACCCAAACCCATTCTCAAATCTAAAAACCTATAACCTAATCCTATAAACTATAACCTAAACCAAAACCAATAACCTAAATGTAACGCCCCGAATTTTTACCAACCTGGGATTAGACGTCCTTAGGCAATGGGTCAACTAAAATACCTGAGAAATCGTTCAGAACCCAATTCCATAGCCAAAGAAATCACTTAGGATTAATTCCTTTAGAAATTAAGCATAAGTCAGCTAGCGCAATGCTAGAGTAGCTGGGAAATAGTCCCTGATTGCTTTAAATACGTTCTACAAGACCCAAAACTTGTAGAATCAATGGTGCTATAATACCCTGAAACCTCGGATCAAACTCTAAACCGGTTTGTTCTCTGGACCTCTTTGAAACTTTGTATTGGATCTAGACCGCGCGTCGAAAGTCCGATACCTACAATCTTAGACCGTTAAAACTGCCTAGTTGGACTTGACAATCATTTCGAAAATCAAGTCCAACCGACATTCGCAAGCTATTTCATTGAGCCTGGACTGAAGAGAGTGAGAATAGGGTTAGATTTGGAATTTGAAATTCAAATCCGACACACGACTTGACGCGTCAGTATTAAGCGTTCTGACCGTCAGAATTCAGCCAAATTACACCCTCGAATCAGGAAAAATTTCTATTTCATATCTTGAGACTTGTAGGCCTGATCTACGTGCGGTGACCGCTGAACTGAAACTGGACCGCCACGTGTGATCTACGAACACTACTGGTCTGAAAATGGGATGTGAGCGACATCCGACATGCATGAACTTAAGTCCAATCGCATTCGGCCAGAGGACCACCAGAAATGTCTTTTTGGACCGAAACAGCCCCGATTTGGTTAGGCATCAAGTAAACATTGTTCCCAAGCCTGTTTCGGGAAAGATTTAGGTTATAAAAGGGGCTTAAACCCTCACTCCTCTCATCCATCCGAATTTGCTAGAAACCCTAGCAAGAGTGAGAGAGAAAGTGAGAGTTTGTGAGAGAAGGTGGGAGAGTTTTCCTGCTGCTTGTGCTACGTATTGCAGGTGCTTAAGCAACGTGACTCAATCACTTTTTCGGTGATTACACCACATTTTCAGGTAAGAAAATATCCTAAATAGTTGCTGATTTGAGGTTCCGTCATTTTCATAGCGAAATAGCTTATGGATCTTGTGTATAGGTTGCCTATTCGCCGTAGACGAAGCGTATATGCTCCGTTCGAATTGATACGCTTCTAGGAGAAAAGGTGCAGATTTTAGACGCTTTGATTGACTGTTTCCAATGCTTTCAATGTCGTTTAATAGTAGATTATCGACGGCAATGCCGTTTGACATGTACAACATGTCGTTCGTTTCCTGTTTCGTAAGCAGACGAAGAATATGAGATTTAGGGTATTTTAGTCATTTATAGGAATTACTGTTTTCATCCATAATTTGCTGATGTGATTGACATGGCTTCTTGTCGCATTAGGATACTAGGAATGCGTGCATAATTAGTTTGGCGAAGAGATTTGCCTAAATGCGTACTTTGAGTCGACATACTATATGTAGACTTAAGTGTGTAGTTTAAGTGTTTGTATAAATATTTGTATTAGTATGTATTGAATTAAATGGTATTATGAATTAGTTTGAGATTGAATTCTCAAATGATATACTGATGTAATGATTTCTTACATGTTGGCTATATGCATAATTTCATTATATGTATGAAAGCCATGTGTTAGATGATTTACTTTAGTTGTATGTTATAACATGTGTTAACATGCTCACATTGTTGTATTTCATTTCAAATACTCTAACATGATTGCTGATGTGGATTCATAAATGTTTGGGATTATACCTAGTCCAGGCAGTCGGCAACCGAGCAAATTTGTGGTTGGCTTATCTTTGCCACGAACGACGCGTCGATGAACGCGATCCGTGTTTTGGAGTTGGCGGCAGTGGTTAGGCCACACGATGTGTTTTACGCACTTCATGTCGTTCGACTTAAGATGTGCTCGTGCTTGTCGAGCCCGTCAAGTAACCCGACTGACCATTGTTGTTTACCCTGTATGAGTCATAACTGCTTGAACCTAGGGTACTGAACTTACCATTGTAAACCATGTCAACCATGGTACCTTGATCCATAAAGACTCATGAGCCGGGCATGGTGGTATGGGACACCGTGGTCGAGCTGTCGGCCTACGTTGGGGCCACAAACCTCCACGTAGTGACCAGTGAGCACCTATGACTCGTGAGCAGATTATGGTGATATGGGACACTATATTCTTACTGTCGGCCTACACTGATCAGGTGACGAGTCCTTTGTAGTGACCGCGAGCGTATTCTGAGTCTACGGGAGGCGACGACCCTTCCGTAACAGTGAGAGTACAGTAGGCCTGTACTGATAAGGTGATGGGGGAGTTGTGCAATGAGTGCGAGTAACAGCCCTGACAGCCCTTGTAGCGACCTACAAAATATACATCGTATGAGATTACTAGGAGTGACAACCCTAGATAGGATCTGTGTTAGGATTGATATAAGGGAAGTACCTTAGTTTCCCAATCCTGCTGTTTGAATGGACTAATAATAACTCGATAATCATATCACCATCGCATTGCATGTGCCTGGAAGATGTGGAGCCCTGTGGGATGATTGCATGCCGCGGGCGTAAGATGGTGTCGTATGAGGGAGATCGTCGGTGAGGGCATCCATCACGTCATGTCATATTGCATTAACAACAGTATTAGGAATGTTTGATTTACTGCTTTACTATTATCGCATGATTGATTTGAGAACATGTTAATCCTTGTTCTATTATTCCACTGAGTTAGCTACTCATTCCCACGTTACGGGATGGTGTTTGCAACACCCACCAGACCCTATCTTAGATGCAGGTGAGGTGATTCTGGAGGCAGAGCCGGACTATGATGAGGACCAGGATGAGTTCTCATACATGCAGTACCACAACGGCTTTGCTTAGGTGGCCTGGATTGACGGGACTTCTCAGTGGGACTATTTTGACATTTGATTTCTGTTATTTACATGTATATGAGACTCAGAGATGTATTCATACTTTGGAGACAGTTGAGATCTATTTTGTTTTCTATACAGTGATATATATATTCTTTAGTCTTCCGCTTGCTTTTATTACTGAATCTGGAGTATGAATTGCAGTTTTGGTATAATTTTACTCATGTGAATGCTTTAACTCAGACAACATTGAATCATAATCATTTTTGTTGCATAAGTAATGGTCTGGAACTCGGGAGTTGAGTTTATACATGACCCCGATTTTCAGGGTGTTACAACACTACCCCCGATTTTCAGGGTGTTACAGTTGGTATCAGAGCATGATTGAGATTATACCGGGCCTGGGTTATGGTCATGCGACGTATGCTGTCGCTTCCTTCGACTTAGGTGGGTGCAAGAAGGGTCTAGAAACACTTATAGGATCGAAGATTCGCCAATAGGAGAAGTCTATTCGTATCGATCGCGCGATCGAGCCCGTAACGCATCTAGGGTCGCGTGAAGCGACCTAAGTAGCTCCTAGGTTGTAGGTAGGTGGGTTGAGACATTCTTTGAATGGTTCTAAACCTATAAATGTGAATCCTTGGGCTGTGGGACAATCACAACCCTTGCATTCAATCGCTAGGGCTAAAAAACCCCGTTTCACCTAAATTCTCCAAAATTCTTCCTCTCACCTCTTCATTCTTCAATTCTTTCTTATTCTTTTCATGTTAGGCATTGATATTAATGTGAAAATGATATAGAATCATACTTCGACAAAATTTTACAGTGAATATTAAAATTTCATGAAAACTAGCTATTAGGCCATTCTAAGTTTGTAATATTTAGCAACTAATGGGCTAGATGGATGTATTAGCTCCTTCTACCCCAAAATCATATGCTGCATGATAGGGGATTACATTCAATTTTATAGATTAGCCCCGAAAATCTCTGAATGGATGTTTGGGCCTCCCTAGGGTAATCTAGAATGAACTAAGGTGGGGCCCATAGATTTTTGAGGTTCCTGAGGCAGGGGGACACAACCCATGTGGTCCCACCAGCCACCTAGCAAGATGACTGGCGATTCCATCATCGATCCGGCCATGCATCGTCGTCCGGTGGGGCCCACTTGATGTAAATTTTGGGCGCATGTGCTGGTCTGGGTAGTACACCCCACCCACATGTGGGATGACCGTTGAAAACCCCTAAAAAGGATACTTCCTTCACAACAGCCCCCTTCCCAAGCTCCTTCTCACATTTTCTTGCTGCCCATCTCAAATCGTTGCTCCAAATCCTTCCCAAACCTATTTCTTGCTGAAACCGAATCCACTCCATCACTCTATTGTAGTTTGTAACTCCTCTTACAAATCTCATCCGTTGGAGCTTCTACAACCCCCAAAACGTGCTGAAATCGTGAAGAGCTCCATTCCCCTTTTTCCTTCTCTTTTCTTTTTGAAAATCCATCCTAGGGGAGCTTGAAGCATCCCTCTACAACAACTAGATCTCCTTTTTTCAGTTTGGGCAGCCATTTCTCTGCATTTTCCCCATTTTCCATGGCTTTTGTTGAAGCCATTTTGGGTCTTTTATCTTTCTCCACCATCCTCTCTTTGATGGAAAAGAGAAAGACCGCAGCGGATGAGGCTGGGCCTAGTCACCCTGCGCAATCAAGAAGACCGAGGGGTGGTGCCACTAGCTCAAGCGCCGCCGCAAGTCCAAGCACAGCCCGAGAGTTCCATACAAAGCGGGATTTGGATCCCCATACTCAACTTGGGCGAGTGATATTAGCAGAGATGCCTCACGGCGAATATACTGACCGTAAGGTATTGTTTGAGGCGGACGTGGAAGGGCGACTCTTCGACGAATTCCTGTTATTCGAGCGCATTGAAGCTACACATTGGGGTCCGCTATTTGAAGCCCGTTCTCGTGCTAATGTGAGCACCGTTCGTGCCTTCTACGCTCGTATTCAGAATCTACACTGGAGCCATTGCAGTTCAAGATTCCTTTTGGTAGAGACTGAATGACTACGATCGATGTTCGGTTGATAGCGTGACTTTTGAACGTGCCCCTTGGTGATGTTCATCCTAGTGCGAAGAATTTGAGGAGTAGGCGTGAGCGAGATTGCCGTACCAGGTTCCTATGCGGTAGTCTGGTTCTATGGAAGCCTAACAATAGCCTCAAGGCGTCACATATGTCTAATGATTTATGCCTGTTGTACCACATTTGCACGTTCAACGTGTATCCCAGGTCGATAAATCGCATTGAGTGTACGCGCCTTATGGTTGATTTCTTATATCAGGTGGCCCAGGAAGAAAATGTGTGTATCGCCACTTTGGTATTGCGACAGATTATTCTCATAGCGAAATCAAGAAGAACGTCTGAGTCGCTTCCTTTTAGCAGACTTATATGCAAGATCGCGCTTGAGTTTGCTTACAGACTTGGGCCGGAGTTGCCAGTTCCGATTCACTGCATTGATGAGTCTACCATGGTCAAGATGAAGATCGGGTCTCAGTACCGTGAGACTCATCTTGAGAAGAAGAGCGAGGACGATTTTAATGATTAGAGGATCTAAGTGAGGGAGAACCTAGAGCAGAAGTTGAGGAAGAAGTCCAGGAAGAGGTAGAAGAGGAGGCTCAGGATACAGATGAGAGCCCTCCTCCTTCTGCTCAGGCTACTGGTGATGATCGCATTGCCCGAATTGAGGAGAGCCAGGTCGCCTTGCGAAGGGAAGTTTAGGAACTTCGGGCCGAGGTTGAGGATACCAAGGCCGTTATGAAGAAGAAATTCGGCAAGGTGACTCGTACTTTGAAGGCTATCCTGTGTTGCTTGCAGGATAAGGGTGCTCCTCCTCTGTAACACCCCGGATTTTGGCTAACCTGGGATTTGACGTCCTTAGACAGTGGGTCAATTAAAACACCTGAAAAATCGCTTAGAACCCAATTCCATAGCCAAAGAAATCACTTAGGGTTAATTCCTTTAGAAACTAAGCATAAGTTAGCTAGCGCAACGCTGGAGTAGCTGGGAAATAGTCCCTGATCACTTTAAATACGTTCTACCAGACCCAAAGCGAGTGGAACCAATGACCCTATAATGCTCTAAAGCCTCGGATCAAACTCTAAGCCGGTTTGTTCTCGGGACCTCCTTGAAACTTTGTATTGGATCTAGACCGCGCGTCGTAAGTCAGATGCCTACCATCTTAGACCGTTATGACCACTTAGCTGGGCTTGGCAATCGTTTCGAATATCAAGTCCAACTGACGATCACAGGCTATTTCATTGAGCCCGGACCGAAGAGAGTGTGAATAGGGACATAGTTGGAATTTCAAATTCAAATCTGGCACACAAATTTGACGCATTAGTATTAAGCATTCTGACCGTCAGAATACAGCCAAATTACACCCTTGGATCAGGAAAAATTTCTATTACATATCACGAGACTTATAGGCCTGATCTTGGTGCGGTGACCGTTAAACTGAAACTGGGCCGCCACGTGCGATCTGGGAACCCTACCGGCCTGAAATCTGGATGCGTGCTAGATCCAGTATGCACGAGCTTAAGTCCGACCGCATTTGTCCAGGGGACCTCCAGAAATGCTCTTTTGGACCGAAACAGCCCCGATTTGGATATACTTTAAGTATACCTTGACTTGGAGCCTATTTTGGGCATGTTTAGGCTTATAAAAGGGGTTGAAACCCTCACTCCTCTCTCCCATCCGAATTTGCAAAAATCTCTAGATTGGGAGAGAGAAAAGGTGAGAGTTTGTGAGAGAGATTGGAGGAGAATTCCTTGCCGCTTGTGCTACCTGTTGCAAGTGCCTAAGCAACGCAACTCAATCACGTTGCCGGTGATTTCTCCGCTTTTCTAGGTAAGTAAATACCCTAAATAGTTGTTGATTTGAGTTTCCCTTGTTTCCATAGCGATGTAGCTTATGGATCTCGTAAATCAGGTTCTCTATTCGCCGTAGACGAAGCGTATACGCTCCGTTCGAATTCTCATCCCTAAAAGGGAAAAGGTGCGGATATTAGACGCTTTGATTGACTGTTTCCAACGCTTTCAATGTCGTTTAATAGTAGATTCTTGACGGCATCGCCGTTTGACATGTACAAAATGCTCTCCGTTTCCCGTTTCGTAAGCTAACGAAGAATATGAGATTTAGGGCATTTTAGTCATTTGTAGGAAGTACTGTTTACATTCATATTTTGCTGATGTGATTGACATGGTTTGTTGTTGCATTAGGAAGTTAGGAATGCGTGTATAATTAGTTTGGCGAAGAGATTCGCCTAGTTGCGCACTTTGGGTCGACATACTATATGTAGACTTAAGTGTGTAGTGTATGTGTTTGTATAAATGCTTGTATTAGTATGTATTGAATTAAATGATGTTATTTGATAGTTTGTGATTGTTTTTTTTTCAATTATTATGCTGACCTAAATGATTTTCTACATGTTGACTAAATGCATGATTTCATTACATGCATAGAATTTATGTCCTTGAGGATTTGCTTAAGTTGAATGTTATGACATGAGTTAACATGCTCACATGATTGTATTTCAATTCCAATGCTCTTACATAACTTGTTGATGTGATTCCATAAGTGTTTGGGACTAGACTTAGTCCAGGCAGTCGGTAACCGAGCGAATTCGTGGCTGACTGGTCATAGCCACGAACGACTCGTCGATGAACGTGATTCGTGTTTAGAGTTGGCGGCAGTGGTTAGGCCACGCGAAGTGTTTTACGCACTTCATGTCGTTCGACTTACGATGCGATCGCACTAGTCGAGCCCGTCAAGTAACCCGACTGGCCGATGTATGTTCACCTTGTATGTGTCATAACTGCTTGAACCTAGGGTACTGAACTTACCATTGTAAACCCTGTTAACCATGGTACCTTGATCCACGAAGACTCATGAGCCGGGCATGGTGGTATGGGACACCGTGGTCGAGCTGTCGGCCTACGCTGGGGCCACAAACCTCCCCGTAGTGACCAGTGAGCACCTATGACTCGTGAGCAGATTATGGTGGTATGGGACACTATATTCTTGCTGTCGGCCTACACTGATAAGGTGATGGGGGAGCGGTGCAACGAGTGCGAGCAACAGCCCTGGCAGCCCTTTGTAGTGACCGCGAGCGTATTCTGAGTCTACGGGAGGCGACGACCCTTCCGTAGCAGTAGAGTACAGTAGGCCTGTATCGATAAGGTGATGGGGGAGCGGAGCAACGAGTGCGTGCAACAACCCTGGCAGCCCTTGCAGCGACCTATAAAATATACATCGTATGAGATTACTAGGAGTGACGACCCTAGACAGGATCTGTGTTGGGATTGATATAAGGGAGGTACCTTAGTTTCCCAATATTGCTGTATGAAAAGGACTAATAACAACTCGGTAATCATATCACCATGACATTGCATGTGCCTGGAAGATGTGGAGCACTTGAGGGAGTGCGGCATGCCGCGGTCGTAAGATGTTGCCGCATGAGGGTGATCGTCGGTGAGGGCATACATCACGTCATGTCATCTTGCATTAACAACAGTATTAGGAATGTTTGAATTACTGCTTTACTATTATCGCGTGATTGATTTGATAACATGTTAATCCTTGCTCTATTATTCCACTGAGTTAGCTACTCACTCCCACGTTACGGGACGGTGTTCCTGGACACCCACCAGACCTTTTGTGATTGCAGATGATGGCGCGGCCTGCGAGGCGGAGCCGGACTTGATGATGATGAGGAGGATCCCTCCTTTATGCGTGTTCTGATCGACGGGATTACAGGGAGGTTGATTAGATACTTTGACACTTGTCATTTTATATTTTTAGAGCACTCATGTATATTCTTTTACTTACTTTTGGAGTATACATGTATGTATATAACCTGGTAACATGTTCACACTCTGGAGACATACAACAGTTTATATATGTTATACATACTATTACAGACTTCCGCTGGTTAATTTAACTGTCTCTGGAGTAGGATATGCTGTTCTGGCTTAATTTCACTCATGTTTAATACATTATCACAGACAACATTCAATCATACATATCTATGTTGCATAAATAACATTTTGGAACTCGGGAGTTGGGTTTTTGCTCGACCCCCCGATTTTCGGGATGTTACATCCTCCATCGCCCGACTCAGACTAGTGATCTAGATCCAGATGTCGCGAGTTATAGTTTGATGTTTCCTACTTTTTGTGTGTAAGCCTGATAAGGCTAGTAGTTTGCTTATGTTGTTGTAGTAGCTGACTGGCTTAGCTCCCATGCATTTCTTGTCATGGTACATGTAAGAATATGTCTCCTATATTGTGGCAATTTTGATTTAATGAAATGCATGGCATTTTTTTTTTCGGCTTGTTATGTGAATGTTTGTGTTGTGGTTTGGGCTTAATATAGCCGAATTTGGTTAGATGGAATGCATGTCGTTTCGTTCACTGTAAGGTATTGTCCCTAGTTTGGGTGTATCCTATGGTTTCCACTGCCATATTGTAAATCCTGGGATTAAGCCTACAAAATTAGTTTTTATCCCACCCCACCCTCCTACCAAGCATGCCACTTCCAATCCCGACATGGGACCAGGAATGCCATTCCATTAGGCTGTAGATTACAGACTAGTCTACTAGTTACCTTGAGTAGAGTAAAGCCTGTAGATGCTAAGGAATAGTAGGTTAGATCTGGTTGGAATGGGACTCCCTTCCTTGGATAGATCCTCATAACATCCATAGACTCCTTTAGTAACTCTCAGGAAGCTTATGTAACTTAGAACCATTCACTCTTAGGGAAGACTTATAAATCCCTCAGGTCGAACTTGGAATAAACCAACACACCCCTTAGAATTGCCTTCCCCAAGGGCTTGCATTCGGGAACGCGGAGTAAAGGAACTGCATTTAAGCGATATATTCGCGGTTTGAATCGACTTCTTAATTCTAGTGGTTACCAATAAATCCAATGCTCTGATCAAGCAGAAGATTGACATCGACTTGGATTAAGAATTGATACAATAAATCTTTTATCCTAGCTAGACAGAAAGTATATGTATCCGGCTCAGACCTACTACACAACTTTTCTTCCGTGTTGGCCCGACCACCTACAACCAAAAGTTATTCCTTTACCTTTGGAAAATGGCGAGGACTTAAAGCCATTAGAGAATTCGACATCTTGTCACCAACTCATACCTGTCCCTGAACTCAACCACAATAGAGATTAGGCTCATCTCTATCGCCATAGATACCAATGCCATAGAATGCATCAGTAACGAAGGAAAACCATGTAGAGAAAGGTTGTTTCCATTTTATGTCAAGGATAGCCCCTAAGTTGCACCTCATTCCGATATACGGAGCGATGCAAAGATTCTTGAACTTTAAGTAGAACCAAGTTTTAAGGGGGGTAGAACGTATTGAGTCCAATCCAGTTAGGTCAGTCAACGCTACCGTTCGATTAAAGTGGCGTAGTGGAAGCCTGATTGGCCTCTTCCCCACTGGCCCAGGATCGAAACATTTGAGTTAGGTTATACGTACGGTTAGGTCATTAAATAGGATTGACCCTTCCTTAGAATGTCAAGACTGAAGTCTTGACCCTTCCTTAGAATGTCAAGACTGAAGTCTTGCTGGATACTCCTTACCCTTCGCCAATTTCAGGGACGAAATTGTATTTTAAGGGGGGTAGATTGTAACGCCCCGAATTTTTACCAACCTGGGATTAGACGTCCTTAGGCAATGGGTCAAATAAAATACCTGGAAAATCGCTCAGAACCCAATTCTATAGCCAAAGAAATCACTTAGGATTAATTCCTTTAGAAATTAAGCATAAGTCAGCTAGCGCAACGCTAAAGTAGCTGGGAAATAGTCCCTGATTGCTTTAAATACGTTCTACAAGACCTCAGAACCCAATTCCATAGCCAAAGAAATCACTTAGGATT
Organism: Magnolia kwangsiensis; assembly: GCA_037074715.1. Classification (NCBI taxonomy): domain Eukaryota; kingdom Viridiplantae; phylum Streptophyta; class Magnoliopsida; order Magnoliales; family Magnoliaceae; genus Magnolia; species Magnolia kwangsiensis. The sequence goes on from CM073579.1 coordinate 61,945,881, forward strand.
AATTCCTTTAGAAATTAAGCGTAAGTCAGCTAGCGCAACGCTAGAGTAGCTGGGAAATAGTCCCTGATTGCTTTAAATACGTTCTACAAGACCCAAAACTTGTAGAATCAATGGTGCTATAATACCCTGAAACCTCGGATCAAACTCTAAACCGGTTTGTTCTCTGGACCTCTTTGAAACTTTGTATTGGATCTAGACCGCGCGTCGAAAGTCCGATACCTACAATCTTAGAGCGTTAAAACCGCCTACCTGGACTTGACAATTATTTCGAAAATCAAGTCCAACCGACATTCGCAGGCTATTTCATTGAGCCTGGACTGAAGAGAGTGAGAATAGGGTTAGATTTGGAATTTGAAATTCAAATCCAACACACGACTTGACGCGTCAGTATTAAGCGTTCTGACCGTCAGAATTCAGCCAATTACACCCTCGGATTAGGAAAAATTTCTATTTCATATCATGAGACTTGTAGGCCTGATCTACGTGCGGTGACCGCTGAACTGAAACTGGACCGTCACGTGCGATCTATAAGCGGTGACCGCTGAAATGAAACTGGACTGCCACGTGTGATCTACGAACACTACTGGTCTGAAAATGGGATGTGAGCGACATCCGACATGCATGAACTTAAGTCCGATAGCGTTTGGCCAGGGGACCACCAGAAATGTCTTTTTGGACCGAAACAGCCCCGATTTGGTTAGGTATCAAGTAAACATTGTTCCCAAGCCTGTTTCGGGCAAGATTTAGGTTATAAAAGGGGCTTAAAGCCTCACTCCTTTCACCCATCCGAATTTGCTAGAAACCCTAGCAAGAGTGAGAGAGAAAGTGAGAGTTTGTGAGAGAAGGTGGGAGAGTTTTCCTGCTGCTTGTGCTACGTATTGCAGGTGCTTAAGCAACGTGACTCAATCACTTTTCCGGCGATTACACCGCATTTCTAGGTAAGAAAATACCCTAAATAGTTGCTGATTTGAGGTTCTGTCATTTTCATAGCGAAATAGCTTATGGATCTTGTGTATTAGGTTGCCTATTCGCCGTAGACGAAGCGTATACGCTCCGTTCGAATTGATACGCTTTTAGGAGAAAAGGTGCGGATTTTAGACGCTTTGATCGACTGTTTCCAATGCTTTCAATGTCGTTTAATAGTAGATTATCGACGGCAATGCCGTTTGACATGTACAACATGCCGTCTGTTTCTTGTTTCGTAAGGAGATGAAGAATATGAGATTTAGGGCATTTTAGTCATTTGTAGGAATTACTGTTTTCATCCATAATTTACTGATGTGATTGACATGGCTTCTTGTCGCATTAGGATACTAGGAATGCGTGCATAATTAGTTTGGCGAAGAGATTCGCCTAAATGCGCACTTTGAGTCGACATACTATATATAGACTTAAGTGTGTAATTTAAGTATTTGTATAAATGTTTGTATTAGTATGTATTGAATTAAATGGTGTTATGAATTAGTTTGAGATTGAATTCTCAAATGATATGTTGATGTAATGATTTCTTACATGTTGGCTATATGCATAATTTCATTATATGTATGAAGGGCATGTGTTAGATGATTCACTTTAGTTGTACATGCTCACATCGTTGTATTTCATTTCAAATACTCTTACATGATTGCTGATGTGGATCCATAAATGTTTGGGACTATACCTAGTCCAGGCAGTCGGCAACCGAGCAAATTCGTGGCTGACTTATCTTTGCCACGAACGACGCGTCGATGAACGCGAGCCGTATTTTGGAGTTGGTGGCAGTGGTTAGGCCACACGATGTGTTTTACGCACTTCATGTCGTTCGACTTAAGATGCGCTCGTGCTAGTTGAGCTAGTCAAGTAACCCGACTGACCATTGTTGTTCACCCTTTATGAGTCATAACTGCTTGAACCTAGGGTACTGAACTTACCATTGTAAACCCTGTCAACCATGGTACCTTGATCCATAAAGACTCATGAGCCGGGCGTGGTGGTATGGGACACCGTGGTCGAGCTGTCGGCCTACGCTGGGGTCACAAACCTCCCCGTAGTGACCAGTGAGCACCTATGACTCGTGAGCAGATTTTGGTGGTATAGGACACTATATTCTTACTGTCGGCCTACACTGATCAGGCGACAAGTCCTTTGTAGTGACCGCGAGCATATTCTGAGTCTACGGGAGGCGACGACCCTTCCATAACAGTGAGAGTACAGTAGGCCTGTATTGATAAGGTGATGGGGGAGCGGTGCAACGAGTGCGAGCAACAGCCCTGGCAGCCCTTGCAGCGACCTACAAAATATACATCGTATGAGATTACTAGGAGTGACGATCCTAGACAGGATCTGTGTTGGGATTGATATAAGGGAAGTACCTTAGTTTTCCAATCCTGCTGTTTGAATGGACTAATAATAACTCGGTAATCATATCACCATCACATTGCATGTGCCTGGAAGATGTGGAGCACTGTGGGATGATTGCATGCCGCGGGCATAAGATAGTATCGTATGAGGGAGATCGTCGGTGAAGGCATTCATCACGTCATGTCATATTGCATTAACAACAGTATTAGGAATGTTTGATTTATTGCTTTACTATTATCGCATGATTGATTTGAGAACATGTTAATCCTTGCTCTATTATTCCACTGAGTTAGCTACTCATTCCCACGTTACGGGATGGTGTTTGTAATACCCACTAGACCCTGTCTTAGATGCAGGTGAGGCGATTCTGGAGGCAGAGCCGGACTATGATGAGGACCAGGACGAGTTCTCATACATGCAGTATCACGACGGCTTTGCTTAGGTGGCCTGGATTGACGGGACTTCTCAGTGGGACTATTTTGACATTTGATTTCTGTTATTTACATGTTTATGAGACTCAGAGATGTATTCATACTTTGGAGACAGTTGAGATCTATTTTGTTTTCCATACAGTGATATATATATATTCTTTAGTCTTCCGCTTGCTTTTATCACTGAATCTGGAGTATGAATTGCAGTTTTGGTATACTTTTACTCATGTGAATGCTTTAACTCAGACAACATTGAATCATAATCATTTTTGTTGCATAAGTGACGGTCTGGAACTCGGGAGTTGAGTTTATACATGACCCCCGATTTTCAGGGTGTTACACTAAACCAAAACCGAAACCTTTAACCTAAACCCAAACCCATTCTCAAATTCCAAAATAACCTAAACCTAAACCTTAACCTATAACCTAACCTAAATCTATACTTATAACCTAAAACTATTCCCAAATCCCAAAACCTATAACTTCAACCTAACCTTTCCCTAAACCTATAACCTAAACTCAATTCTCTAAAGCTAAACTTACACCAAATCCTAATCTCAACTCCCTAACCTTAACCTAAACCTAAACTTAAACCTAATCCCGAACCTGAACCTGATTTTTGAAACCTAAACCATAACCCATTCTCAATTCCCTAAAGCTATAACCTATAACCTATAACCTATATCCTACACCTAAACCTAAACCTTTAACCTAAACCTAAACTTATAACCTAAATGTATTCTCAAATCCTTAAACCCAAACCTACACCTAATCCTAATCTCAACTCATTAACCTAAACCTAAACTTGAAAACCAAAACCTAAACCTGATCCCTAACACGAACCCGATTTTCTAAACCTAAAACTTAACCTATAATCAAGTTCTCAAAAGTTATAACCTATAACCTAAACCTAAACCTATAACCATAACCTAAACCAAAACCTATAACCTAAATCTTAACCTATAACTTATAACCTAAACTTAATTATAACCTATAGCCCAACCTTAACCTAAACCTATAACCAAAACCTATAATCATATGGTGAGACCATTTCTTTTATGTCGATTTCATTCCTCTTTGAGTTTTTTTTTTTTTTTTAAATTAATTAAGGAAAAAAAAAAGTAGTTATACATGATGCACTTCTTTCACTTTGTCTTTCTTTTTCCTAATGGGCATTCTAATTTATGTATGACATGACTATTTGTAGGATGATAGAATATACGTGTAACACCCTGAAAATCGTGTGAGCCTCCATTCCTATTTATTTTGCTTTTTTCCTTTAAAAATCCAGCCTTTGAGGGCCTGATTTACCCCTCTACAGGGCCTAGATTCATTTCAGTCCATTAGGGCAGCCATTTCTTCCCATTTCTCTCATTTTCCATGGCTATTGTTGAGGCTATTTTAGCCTTTTTCTCCTTTTCCACCGCCTTCCCTCTCATGTCCCTTTTATTTGAGCCTTTACACTCTTTTTGGTCTCAAATCCTGTAAACCTCAAATCCCATTTCTCCATCTTCTTCGCTTGAGGAGTAGCGAAAATACATGGCCGATAGAGCTCTAATGGGCAACAGACAGTGCTAAACTAGATAGTATTAAAGAACGTAAGTCGGGACCATGGTAGAAGTCCTTTGAAAGAATTAGGCATCTATGTCGTTGTCCTGTAGATTGTTTGTTTACCATTTTAGAGATTTCTGTGTTTTGTTGTTGTTGGGTCTAGTGAAGTCATTGGTAGAAAGTGTGTTTGTGTTTAGTGGTTTGGGCTTAATATAGCCGAATGCGTTCCTGTCATAATTCATGTGGAACTTTATTCCATATATTGTGATATATTTTGTTAAATGAAGTGCATGCAGTTTCGTTCGCTGTAAGGTATTATCCCTAGATTGGGTGTATCCTATGATTTCCACTGCCATGTTGTAAATCCCGGGATTAAGCTTACAAAAATTAGTTTTTATCCCACCCCACCCTCCTACCAAGCATGCCACTCCCAATCCCGACGTAGGATTAGGAAAGCAGTTTCATTTCATACAACTTAATGCTACTGGCCATATAGGCCCTTGGCGTTTTGGACCTAGAGTTAGTGCTCTTAGATTTAAAAGATCTGACGATATAGGAAATCCAATTCCATTTAGACAATCCTGACCCTAAGCCATAGAACAATCCCTGTAGTAGAAATGTTATGAAACCATCTAACGTATAAGTATAGATTTTGGATTATGGCTAGTGAATTATAGATTAGGCTACTAGTTGTATTAGGAAATGTAAAACCTGTACATGCTAAGGAATAGTAGGTTAAATTTGGTTGGAGTAGAACCTCATTCTTCAATAGATCCCCTTAATACTTATAAACTTCTATTATAACCCTTAAGAAAGTTGTTTTAACTTAGACCCATTCACTCTCAGGGAAAACTTATCAAATCCCTCAAGTTGAACTTAGAATAAACCAACACACTTCTTAGAATTGCCTTCCCCAAGGGCTTATTGCATTCAGGAACGCGGAGTAAAGGAACTGCATGTAAGCGATGTATTCGCGGTTTGAATCGACTTCTTAATCCTAGTGGTTACCAATAAATCCAATGCTCTGATCAAGCAGAAGATCGGCATCGACTCGGATTAAGAATTGATACAACAAATTTTCTGTCCTAGCTAGACAGGAAGTCTATGTATCCTGCTCAGACCCACTACACAACCTTTCTTCCGTGTTGGCCCAACCACCTACAACCAAAAGTTATTGCTTTGGCTTTGGAAAATGTTGAGGACATACAGCCAAATAGAGATTAGACCTCTTGCCACAAACTCACATCCATTCTTGGAATTAACCACAACACCCATCTTTTTAGCTCCTTTCTATAAATCATAGGTACCAATGCCATAGAACGCATCATTATCAAAGGAAGACCAATGTAGTGAGAGGTTTTTTTTCATTTTATGTCAAGGACAGGTCCTAAGTTGCACCTCGTTCCGATATACGGATCAAGACATAGAATCTTGAACCTTAAGTAGAACCAAGTTTTAAGGGGGGTAGAACGTGTTGAGTCCAATCTAGTTGGGATTAGCTAACGCAACCGTTGGATCAGAGTAGCGTAGCGGAAGCGTGGTTAGCCCTTCCCCACTGGCCCAGGATCGAAAGAAACTGGTCCAGGTTAGACGAAAGGATAGAGACCCTTAACCCCCACCTTGGACATAGCTTCAAACGAGGACTCCCTTAGATCAAGACCCAAAGAGCAACCTTATAAATAGGACTGATTTTAGACACTTTGATTGACTGATTTCAAAGATTTCAATGTCATTTAATAGTAGATTATCGATGAGTATTCCGTTTGACATGTAGAACATGCTGTCCGTTTTCCGTTTCGTAAACGTACGGTAAATATGAGATTTAGGGTATTTTAGGCATTTATAGAAAATACTGTATATGTCCATATTTTGTTGAAATGCTTGACATGTAAATTTATCGTGTTATGATATTATATATGTGTGTATAATCTGTTTGGCGAAGAGATTCTCCCTAATACGCGCTTTGGATTGACATACGCTATGTAGACTAAGGTGTGTAGACTAAGGGTTTGTATAAATGTTTGTATTAGTATGTATTAAGTAAATGGTGTTGTAAATTAGTTTTGAGAATGAATTCTCAATCCATATGATGTTGTACACGATTTCCTACATGTTTGCCATATGAATTGATTTCCTTATATGTATGGAATATATGTGTTAGGTGATTTGCTTACTTTGTATGCTATAACATGTGTTAACATGCTTGTATTGTTGAACTTCAATTCCATTACTCTCATATGATCACTGGTATATATTACAAATGTTTGGGGATATGCTTTAGTCCAGGCAGTCGGTAATGGATTGAATTCATGGTTGGCTTCTATCTACCACGGAAGACGCGTCGATGAACGCGAGTCGTGTTTGGAGTTGACCGCAGTGGTTAGGCCACACAAAGTGTTTCATGCACTTCATGTCGCTCAGCTTGAGATGCGCTCGTACTAGTCGAGCCCGTCAAGTAACCTGACTGGCCATTGTATGTTCACCATGTATGAGTCATAACTGCTTAAACCTAGGGTACTGAACTTACCATTGAAAACCCTGTCAACCATGGTACCTTGATCCATAAAGACTCATGAGCCGGGCATGGTGGTATGGGACACCATGCTCGAGCTGTCGGCCTACGCTAGGGCCACAAACCTCCCCGTAGTGACCAGTGAGCACCTCACTCTGAGCAGATTATGGTAGTATGGGACACTATATTCTTGCTGTCGGCCTACACTGATTGGTGACGAGCCCTTTGTAGTGACCTTGAGTTTATCCTGACACCGCATGGGGGTGATGAGTCCTGATGCAGTCTTAAGGATATAAATAGGCCTGTATTGATAAGGTGATGGGGGAGAGGAGCAACGAGTGCGTGCAACAGCCCTGTTAGCCCTTGCAGCGACCTATAAATATAACATCGTATGAGATTACTAGGAGTGACGACCCTAGACAGGATCTGTGTTGGGATTTATATAAGGAAGGTACCCTAGTTTCCCAATCCTGCTGTATGAAAAGGATTAATAACAACTTGGTAATCATTATCCATATCGCATTGCATGTGCCTGGAATATGTGGAGCACTGCGGGAAGAAAGCATGCCGCGGACGCAGATGGTGCCGCATGAGGGAGAATGTCCGTGAGGGCATTCATCATGTCATTTCATGCATGCATTAACAACAGTATCTAGGAATGTTTGATTGTTTGTTTTATTATTAACGCGTGATTGATTTGATAACATGCTAATCTTTGCTCTATTATTCCACTGAGTTGATCACTCACTCCCACGTTATGGGACGGTATTTCCGGACACCCACCAGTCCCTATTTTAGTTTCAGATGCTGGCACTGCTTGTGGAGCGGAGCTGGACTTGTATGATGATGAGGAGGACTTCTCCTCCGTGTTCCGATCGACGGGATTACAGGGAGGTTGATTAGATGCCTTGACACTTGTCATTTTATATTTTTGGAGCACTCATGTATATTCTTTTCTTCCATTTTTGGAGTATACATGTATTTAATTAACCTGGTAACATGTTCAAACTCTGGAGACTTACAATCAATTATATATTTTATATATTTATCAGTCTTTCGCTTGCTAATTTAACTGTCTCTGGAGTATGATATGCTGTTTTGGCTTAGTCTCAATCTTGTTTAATGTCATTCTACAGACAACATGCATTTATCATTATCTATGTTGCATAAGTGACGTTCTGGAACTCAGGAGTTGGGTTTCTACCCGACCGCCAATTTTCGGGATGTTACAATACGTAGTTGTTAAAATTTTGGGGTGAAGTCAAGCACATTTCTCTAATGAAGCCAAAGATTTATATTTTCAGCATTATTGTAATTATAATTGTAATTGATTGAATGAATTGGATTGTAATTATAATTGATTGAATGAAGGATTGTAATTTGATTGTAATTGAATGAATGAATGATTGTACAGGTAGTAATTGAATGAACAAATGATTATATATAATTTTTTAATGTACAAAATAGCTACGGATATTGACTGTAACCATTAATCTAACAGGTGTAGCCTTTTCAATTTAGGCATATTGCTACGGACTTTTAGCTATAAATAATATCCATAGCCATTAATCTGATAGGTGTAGCCTTTTCAATTTAGGCATATGCTACGGACTTTTAGCTATAAATAATATCCGTAGCCATTAATCTGACAGGTGTAGCCTTTTCAATTTAGGGTGTAATCGCTGCAAATAATATCTGTATATCTGTAACTATTACACCCTATAGCTATTAAATCTATAGCCATAGGTTTAAGACCTATTGTTACGGCACCTACGACCACGGTCAAGCTACGGACCAAAACTGTAGCCATAGACCTATGGCTACGGTTTTGGTCCGTAGCCTTTCATCGATTTTTTGGTAGTGTGCGTTAAATTTTTTAATTTAGCATAGTCTTATTCACCCCCCTATAAGACTCTTAACTTGGCCTTTTCAAGTGGTATCAAAGCCTAATAACTCAATTTATTTTTTATTATTTGAATTAATTTCCTAAGCTAATCAATTTGAGCTTTTTAAGATGTAAAATTTTGATAGGCTTTCAGTCACTAGGCCTCCACTATTTGATGGTTCTAATTATGCCTATTGGAAAGCCGGAATGAGGATTTTTTTTTTAAATCCATGGATGAGAGCATGTGACAAGCCACAATGATCAATTGGACCCCTCCTACCACTGAAGTGTCTGGTTCTGATGGATCTAAAACTGTAAAAGTCACACCTTACTTTTCTTGGACCACTCTTCAGAAAAGTGAGAGTAGTGCCAATGCAAAGGCTTTAAATGCTATTACTTGTGCACTATCACCAGATGAATTCAAGAGAATTATATCTTGTGATACTGTAAAACAAGCCTGGGATGTCTTAGAAATGACACACAAGGGTACAACAATTGTCAAGAAATCTAAAGTTTAAATCCTCACAACTAAATTTGAGGAAATAAGTATGGAAGAAAGTGAAACTTTTATGGACTTTTATACAAGATTAAATGACATTGTTAACTCTATGTGGGGTCTTGGTGATAAGATCCTAGAAAGCAAAGTCTGTGCAAAGATATTGTGCTTATTGCCTGAACGATTCAATTCAAAAGTGACCGCGATCCAGGAACTTTGTGATACGGATAATATGAGGTTTGGAGAACTGGTTGGTTCTTTATAAACTACGAGTTAAACTTTAAAGCTCCTAAAGGTAAGTCCATCGCCCTTAAGTCTTTTAAAATTATTTCTCAAGAAAATACTAATAATTCTAATTTAGAAATTTCTGAAGATGATATGAATCTTTTAGTTAAAAAGTTTTACAAGATTTTTAAAAGTAAAAAAAGGGTTAATTTACAAAAACCTATTGAAAAGAAAAGACCTAGATCTAAAAATTAGAAATCTTTAAAAGATAGCCAATGCTACAACTGCCATAAATATGAGCATCTAACAAACAAATGTCTTAAGAAGGACAAGCCTAAAAAGAAAGGTATGTTGGCTACATGGGATGAATCTTCTTGCTCTGAAGTCTCTTCTGAGTCAGAAGATTCTGAAACCGAGTTGGCTAATGATGTTAAAGCCCTAATGACTCAAGCCAAGTTCAGTTTCTCAGATAATGATGATTCAACCAGTGAAGAAAATTTGAATAGTGTCCATGAAAATGAAGAAGACCTTTAAGATGCTTATGATGCCCTATATAGGGAAAGTTTCAAAATTGCTATAAAGCTAAAACTTCAGAAAAAAAAGTTTTCAAAACTAAAAGAAAATTTTGATAATCTACTCTTAGAAAAATCACACATTTCAGATTGCTTTGAAAAAACTAAGTGCGACTTATATTTCAAAACATCCCAAGTTGAAAACTTAAAATCTGAAAATGAAAAGCTAAAACTAGAAGTCTCTTCACTTTTAAGCTTGAAGGACACATGGAGGTACGCCCAAGGTGATCCTAAAATAGAAAAACTTTTATCCAAATTTAGAAAATGTGACAATCGATCTAGATTGGGCTATGATAAAAGTATTCCTCCCAAATATAAGAATACTCTACCTAAATTTGTTAAAGGAGAGTCTTCTAACTCAAAAGGGAAAAGTCAAAATCAAAATATTTTTAAAAATAATAAAAAAATTTAGACTTTAAAACCTAAAAGCAACCATATCAACTATAAAAATTAGAATCATTATCCTTTAGCAGAGAAAATTGTTGATTTACTTAAGGAGCTCTTAAAATCTAACTCAGTAGGTAGGACTTATAACAACTATAAACATAAGAAGACCAACTATGCTCTTAAACCCAAAACTGTAATGAAATGGGTCCCTAAGGTTACTTGTTTGGTTTCCCACACAGCTTTTAATGCTTCAAGCCATTCAAAGTGGTACCTAGACAGTGGTTGCTCCAAACATATGACAGGTGACAAAGTTCCGTTTACCAGTCTTAAAGACATGACTGATGGTTCAATCACATTTGGTGATGGTAACAACTACAAAATTGTTGGCCAAGGTATGGTTCAGCTCTTTAATCTCACTCTATTTGAGAATGTTTTATATGTAGAAGGTTTAAAACATAATTTATTAAGCATCTCTCAAATATGCAATAATAATCATAGTGTAAAATTTATCAACCATGGGTGTGAAATTTTAAATAAGAATGATTCTGTAATATTAACTGGTCACAAAACTTCTGAGAACTGTTACACTGTCTATGATTTAAGCTTATCTAAGCTATTGTGTTACATGGTCCAAAATGATGAGATCGAATTATGGCATAACGTCTAGGACATGTACGCTACCGCAACTTGTATAGATTAAGTGAAAATGAATTGGTAAGAGGTCTACCCAAAGTAAAGAAAGTGGATAAGATATGTGGTGAGTGCCAGCTTGGTAAACAAACCAGGAGTACACATAAAAAGGTGAACTCCAAAGCCACATCTAAAACACTCGAACCTCTCCACATGGATCTCATTGGACCAACTAGAATGGAGAGTCGAGGTGGCAAGAAATATATTCTAGTGATTGTAGATGAATTTACTAGGTATACTTAGGTAGTCTTCTTAAAAGAGAAATCAGAAACTCTCGATGAAGTAAAAAGGGTACTTAAACGTATCCAAACTGGAAAAGAATCACAAGTCACTAAAATTCATAGTGATCATGGTTTTGAGTTTGAAAATAGTAATTTTGAGAAGTTTTACAATAATCAGGGAATATCACATGAATATTCTATGCCCAAAACACCGCAACAAAATGGTGTAATGGAAAGGTAAAATAGAGTGCTTCAAGAAATAACATATGTAATGCTAAATAGTATGAAGCTTCCTAAGAATCTTTGGGCTGAAGCCCTAAATATTGCTTGTTATATAATTAACTGCGTTTATACTAGAAAATTAAATAGTAAAATGACTTATGAAATGTGGTTTGATAAGAAGCCTATTGTCAAGTACTTTCGAGTTTTTGGCAACAAGTGCTCATCTTTCGTGATCGAAAAAATCTAGGTAAATTTAACACCAAAAGTGATGAAGGGATATTTTTTTGGTATGCTCTAAATAGTCGAGTGTATGGAGTTTTTAACGAGAGGACCGGTGTAATTCAAGAGTCCATTAATATGGTTATAGATGATCAATTGAATACACCTGTCTTAAGTTCAGAAATGATGAAGTCCTTTTATTTGATAAACTAGACTCTTCATTTAGTCAAAATAATATTGAACTGCGAATAGTTAAGGATCATCCATTTGATCAAATCCTTAGAAACCCTCTCACTGGTGTGTGCACTCGTAAACAACTTGAAGATATGTGCAACTATGTGTGTTTTACATTTTAGATAGAACTGGCTAACGTAAAAGAAGCTCTTTCTGACAAAAACTGGATTGTAGCAATGCAGGAAGAGATAAATCAGTTTGTTAGAAATGATGTTTGGTACTTAATTCCAAGACCAAAAGATAAACACATTATTGGAACAAAATAGATTTTTAAAAATAAGTCTGATGAATTTGGTAATATTATTAGAAATATGGCTAGATTGGTTATACAAGGGTACACTCAAATTGAAGGCATTGATTATGATGAGACCTTTACCCCAGTAGCTCGTCTTGAATGAATCAGACTATTTATATCCAATGCGTGCTTTAAAAGATTCAAAATATATCCAATGGATGTAAAAAGTGCATTCTTTAACAGCGATTTGCATGAAGAAGTGTGCGTTGAACAACCAAAGGGTTTTGAAGATCCTAAGCATGTTAATCATGTGTATTGCCTGAAAAAGACACTCTATAGTTCGAAACAAGCTCCCAAGGCATGGTATAAAGAGTTGATTAAGTTTCTACTAAGTCATAACTTTGTAATGGGAAGTGTTGATAAGACATTGTTTGTAAAGAAACATGATGATCACATTCTAATAGTGCAAATCTATCTTGATGACATTATCCATGGATCTACCTGTGCTAACATGACTATTGAGTTTGCAGATCTTGTGAAATCTAAATTTGAAATGAGCACGGCTAGAGAATTAAACTATTTCCTGGGGTTGCAAGTCAAACAACTTCCTGATGGTTTTTTTATCTCTCAAACTAAATATGCTCTGAACTTGGTTAAAAAGTTCGGATTTGAGAATGGGAAAATTTTTGATACTCCAATGAGTACTACTCTAAAACTCTCTAAGGATTCAATAGGTAAAAGTGTGGATCCTAAGTTGTATAATAGTATGATAGGTAGTTTACTTTATTTAACTACGAGCCGACCTGATTTTTCTTTTAGTGTAGGAATTTGTGCTAGATATCAGTCGGACCCTAAAGAGTCATATCTGATTGCTATTAAGCACATTTTATGATATGTCGCTAGTTTAAATAATCTTGGTCTCTGGTATTCACATGATATTGGTGTGTAATTAGCTGGTTACACAGATGTTGATTAGGCTGGTAACATTGATGATTGTAACAGCGGTGGTTGTTTTTATGTTGGGAACTGTTTAGTTTCTTGGATAAGTAAGAAATAAAGTTCCATATCGCTCTCCACAGCTAAGGCTAAATATATTGCTACTGGTAATGCATGCACTCAGCTTATGTGGATGAAGAGAATGATAAGCAATTATGAAATTACGCAAAAATCCATGGTTTTATATTGTGACAATTCAAGTAGAATTAATATTTCTAAAAATTCAATTCAACATTCAAAAACCAAGCATATTGACATTAGATATCATTATATTCGTGTATTGGTGGAAGATAATATAATTTCATTAGAATATATTTAGACTGAGAATCAACTGGTAGACATATTCATAAAATCGCTCGACAAAAATAGGTTTGCAAAATTGAAATTTGATATTGGTATGTACAATATGAACTGATGATTTTTTCCTTTTATATAATAATGCATATATTTATTATTTTGAAAATTTTAAAAATTCAAATAGATGTAAAATTGCATATTTTCAGTGATGCATGACCAGTCAAGTACACACTCGACCAGTCATGGCTCGACTAGTGGAGTATGTACGTGACCATTCGTGGAACTTGGGTTTTGCTTTTTATTTGGGGAAAAACATATTTTTCTTCACTTGGTTCTTCTTCTCTAACAAGCCCTAACACGACCGGTTGAACTCAACTTTGATTCCTCTTTGGTTAGTGCATCATTTTCAATTTCCTTGTAGATTTGAGTTCTTAGCACTTCCGTTTGCTTGATTTTGTTGTTTAAGATTTATGGCTGTTTGGTGAGTTTTTTTAGCTAAAAATCTAATTTACTAGAAACCCTTCTTGCCTCTTTTGCAATCCTTATATTTCTTAATTTCCCTGTTATAATGGAGAATAGAAACAAGAAGAAAGGATCTCGTGGTCCCTTTCTTCTCGTTCTGCTCCTATCATGGTGCGCCATCTTCGGTCACTTGAGGAAGATCCCGAGTATGTGTGGAATATTCACTTACGCAACATGATAGTTGAATGGACAGTTAACACTGATCATTTGGGACCTTTTGGTATCCTTCCACTCCTTCAATTTGTAGGATGGGATAACATTTTATGTTGGGGCAATCCTGCATTTTGCTCTATTGTGCAAGCCATGTATACTTGTATTACTGACTTCTCCACAAATAATCTTATGTTTACAATTTCTACTAAAGGTCCAACTAATGTAGTCGTCACCTCATTTTTGGATTAATGGATCTTCCAGTTAATGATGACGGTATTTTCATTAATACTCTTGTAGAAAAATCATCTGAATCTAAGAGGTGAATGCTCACTAGAGTTTTATGTAATATGGATGTGGAATGGAGTACTGGGAATGCTCTCACTTCCAAGTTTATATTACCCAGATACAGGGTTCTTCATCAAATTTTCATTTCAAATGTTTGCCCTAGATCTGGTAGCAAAACCGAACTTACTACATTCATGGTTCGTATTCTTCATTCTATTGTTACTGGAGTCTCTATGTGTCTTCCTTCACTTATCTGTTATATCATGATTCAGTTCTGTCTCCATCGAGGTCACAGTGATATAGCTTTTTCTTATCATATGACTGTATTAGCCACCCATAGTCTAGTGGTTAAACCTATTAGAGAAGCTCCCATTCATCATCTTCCGCTTAACAACTCAAATATAAATAAGATGAATTTGAGGTTGGCTCCAGACCAGATTGATAAGAGTGTTGGAGGATCAACTAAAGCAAATGAAGAGGAGGATGCTTTGCCTCTGGATGATGTCAATATGGATGACATCTTTGACAAGATTGAATTAGACTCTATAGCCAATCTTGATTTTCAGCCATCCGATTTTGATGAACATTTACGTTCTCTTGAAGAAAAGGTAGAGGTTATGCATGTGTCCCAAGAAACTCAATTTAAATATATGTGCAAATATCTGAAGCGCATTAACAAGGGATTACATCAAATCGATCCTTCCAAACCTACTCCTTCCTCTGGTTCTAATTAGTTTTGAATTTCTGATATGTAATAACTCTTGTACTTGGATTTTTCTAAATTTTATATGCTTGGACATGTTTTCTTCTAATTGTGGACATGTTTTCTTCTAATTGTGGACATGTTTGAATAGTTTATGTTATTTTGAACTTACTGTTTTCTATCATTAGTCATTGCTCTTTTGTTTCCATCATCATTTATAGGTTCTTTCCTTTGTCATATTGTGACAAAAAGGGGGAGAATTTGTGTTGATATGCCTGTTTCATAATGATATTGGATTCTATAGGGTGGATGTTAAAAATGTAGAAATGTGGAGAAGTGTGGTTAAGTAGAAAATTTTTAATCTCCGAGCAAATTTTTAATGTCCTCTTGGATTCTATGGATTAATATATTGATGAGGAGTATTGATTTGCAGTTTTTAACTGGTGCATGATTCTTTTAATAGGTAGTAACTGGTGCATGATTCTTTGACCGGGTTGTAACTGATGCATGATTCTTTATTGCGCATATATGATGCATGATTCTTTGTTGTACATATATGGCTCTTTAATATGGGTATTATGATTCATATTATTTATGTGGTTTTGTCACAAATTTGACAAAGGGGGAGATTGTAAATGCTATCTTATTTAGCTCCTAGATTTGTCAAATTTTTGGGTGCCAAAACATCTTGGAATCTGTATCTTGTGTAGCTCAACTTTATATCATCCTTGTCTACATTCAAAAAGTTCAAATTCAAGTTCAAGCAGTTCAAATTGTTCAAGAAGTTTAAGTACTAGAATAAGAGATTCAACTACAACATCAAGTACTAGATTAAGTTTTTAAGCTTCAACTATGTTAAGACAGTGTGCATTACTTAAGAATACATACTCAACTTCAAAGTACTTCACGATGACAAGCTTCAAAGTACTTTAAGATACAAGCTTCAAAGTACTTCAAGATTAACCATCAACCGAAGTGAATAACGTTTCAATGTTTGATTTTCACCTATAAGGTATGAATGACCCTAGATTAACCATAGGTTGGTTATATCGATTGTATACTTAAATAGGGTCATTATATAATTTTATAGGCTTTTTCTCGACTAGTCCTATCCTATGTTCGACTAGTCCAAGCACTTGCTCGACTAGTTCAAAGTTTGTTACTAATTTTTGAGATTTCTATTGGACCCTCGACCAGTCCTGGAGACTACTCAACCATTCGAGTGAACAGTGCTCAACTAGTCAAGCAGGCTCGACTCAAAGTCCAACAACCATTTTTGGTCCCACTCGACTAGTCGAGTGCATGGCTCGACTAGTCGAGCAAGGAACTTGACCAGTCGAGAAATGGTCTTATCTTATCGCACCTAAAATATTTAAAATTTTGTTGGTCCTTCGACTAGTCGAGCTGACCACTGGGTCAGTCGAGTGTACAGTATTTACGCTTATAAATTGAGCATGAATTTCAGAGTTTGGTAAGTCATTCAAGCAAAATCAAGACACCACTCTGAGAGAAAAATTTGTGATATTCTTAAGCTATATTGTGTTCATTTAATATTCTCTATAAATTAACTTTTTGTATTTGATTTTGAATTCTCTATTCCAAGCTTAATTGAAGAAGGGATTTAAGTTTTCCTCTTTCTTAAGATCAAAATCAAATTAAGCTAGCCCAAGGTAATTTAATTTAAAATTTATTTAGAACTTAGAACCCTTTCATAAGTGAGTGTGGACATTAAACATCTACTCTGAATTGGTTCTACTAGGCTTCATCAAAGGAGAAATCCAGATAAGTATATTTACATTTTTATAAATCTTTTTTTAGTTTTTGAGGTTTTAACAGAAAAATCTCTCTTTCCTTTTTGGTTTGTCTGAGGTGATCAGGAAAATCTTATAGTGTGGGGTTTTTGAATTGTGTAAGCCCACTTGAAAGACACAATTGTGAAGGTTTTATATGAACCCTGAAAAACCTATTTTATAGTGAATGCCAATATCCTGTAGGTGAGGATATTGGGAGTGGAGTAGTTGTGTTGTTATTTTTTAACATTTGTTGTACACACAAGCGAACCATTATAATTTCTGATGTTGTGGTGGATGGTAGATTGTGGCTTTATGTGAATGTTGTAATTTCTCTTTAAGCCTTTGTGGAGAATGTTGTAATTTTTTTTATGCAATTGTGGGAATGTCGTAATAGCTTAGTTTATTTTCTTTGCTATTTTATTTTCCTCTATATTAGTTTGGGACTTTAGTGCACAGACCATTCTAGAAATCAGGTTGTCCTACCATAAGCCATTGGTTTTTACTGTAAGGTTGTCCTTAGAACAACATCTGTATCAACCTCTCAATACTTGTGCATTTGAGGTTGTTATTTATTTTTGCTATTTGGGATTGATATGTGCTATCTTTATTTCTTTTTTTCTTATTCCGCATTTAAAATTTTAATTTGGCATAGTCCTATTCACCCCCCCTTTAGGAGTCTTAGCTCGGCCTTTTTAGATATGATGACATCCCGTCACTGTTAGTTACGTGGGTGAGCACACGTTGGCGGACACTGATGTGCGCGAGGCCTAAGGGCCTGAGTGAGCTACCAGTTGTTAGTAGGCTACTGTGCAGTAGTTGCATACTCAGTACTTGATTCATTCATTCATCCATCCACTATCCACTTAGGCTAGTGATGCGTAACCAAATCATTATGTGTATCTTGGTAATGGTCAGGATTTCAGGTGGGGCGCGCGACCAACCTGAGATTAGGAGTTTGCCACATTGAGTCTAACTATCCAAATTTAGGTATGAGACTGGTTTGTATAGAAGTCCCTTATGATGAACCCCACAACTTATGATACCACGTACTATCATCCTGACTACACACTCTAGCTTGTTAGTTATTTGAATTGTATATTGCATTGCATCCTTAACTTATGACATTTAGCTTACTATGACTCCACATGCCAACTCTGTCATTGCCTTTCCACCGTATGCCATAGAGTAGAAAATGGAATTTGATTATCTTATTCATAATGATTGGTTATTTTAATGATTCATGGTCGCATGTTGAGTGGCATGCCTATTATTGATGTCATGTTCATAATAACCTATGCAGTTATACAACATGCTTAATTGACAACCTCCTCACATAAAATAAAATGCTCGGTTGATAACATGCTTTTGGTTGTTTTGGATGTCTTTACAAGAGCTCCCTGATAAGCCATGTTTTTCTCCCGGCACGCAGTAGACTCACGAGCTGTAGTTTTCTCATATAAATGACTTACACTTTTTAAGGATGCATGCAAGAGCAGTTGGAGTTGCTATTGTTTCCCTCATTACTATTGAGCTGGTGCACCATAGTATGTGTGAAATATCAAACAGGTTCGTCTCTTCGATATGCGTTGATACCATATACAAAATGTGTAACACTTAAATATATCAACTGTTCAAAAAAAATCATATTAAAAATCCTCCTTGTAGGATCTTGTAACACCTTAAAAATCGGGGGTCGTGTAGAAACACGACTCCTGAGTTCCAGACTATCACTTATGCAACAAAAATAATTACGATTCAATGTTGTCTGAGTTAGAGTATTTACATGAGTAAGATTATACCAAAACTGCAATTCATACTCCAGATCCAGTGATAAAACGCAAGCGGAAGACTGAAAGATATATATACATATATATATCACTGTATGAAAACAAAATAATCTCAAACTGTCTCCAAAGTATTAATACATCTCTGAGTCTCATATACATGTCATAAAGCAAAAATAAACGCCAGATGACAGTCCCACTAGCGTGTCCCACTGATCCAAGCCACCTACACAAAGCCATCAGCGAACTGCATATACGAGAACTCATCCTGATTCTCGTAGTAATCCGGCTCAGCGTCCTGAATCGCCTCATCATCTGCATCTAAGACAGGGTCTGGTAAGTGTTGCAAACACCGTCCCGTAACGCGGGAATGAGTGATCAACGCAGTGGAATTATAGAGCAAAGATTAGCATGTTATCAAATCAATCACGCGATAATAGTAATGCAAGCAATCAAACATTCCTAGATACTGTTATTAATGCAAGTATGAAATGACATGATGGATGCCCTCACCGACATACTCCCTCATACTGCACCATCTTACGCCCGCGACATGCTTTCTTCCCACAGTGCTCCACATCTTCCAGGCACATGCAGTGCGATATGGATAATGATTACCAAGTTGTTATTAGTCTGTTCATACAGCAGTATTGGGAAACTAAGGTACCTTCCTTATATCAATCCCAAAACAGATCTTGTCTAGGGTCGTCACTCCTATTATTCACATACGATGTTATATTTGTAGGTCACTGCAAGGGCTGCTAGGACTGTTGCTCGCACTCGTTTCACCGCTCCCCCATCACCTTATCAATACAGGCCTAATGTACTCTTGTTGCTACGGAAGGGTCGTCGCCTCCCGTAGACTCAGAATACGCTCGAGGTCACTACAAAGGGCTCGTCACCAATCAGTGTAGGCCGACAGATCGAATGTAGTATCCCATACCACCACAATCGGCTCACGAGTCAAATGTGCTCACTGGTCACTACGGGGAGGTTTGTGGCCCCAGCGTATGCCGACAGCTCGACCACGGTGTCCCATACCACCATGCTCGGCTCATGAGTCTTTATGGATCAAGGTACCATGGTTAACAGGGTTTTCAATGGTAAGTTCATTACCCTAGGTTCAAGCAGTTATGACTCATATAAGGTGAACATACAATGGCCAGTCGGGTTGCTTAATGGGCTCAACTAGTACGAGCGCATCTCAAGCTGAACGACATGAAGTGCATAAAATACTTCGTGTGGCCTAACCACTACCGCCTACCCAAAACACGACTCGCGTTCATCGACGCGTCCTTCATGGCAATTAGAAACCAACCACGAATCCAATCCATTACCGACTGCCTGGACTAAATCATAGCCCCAAGCACTTGTAAATCACATCAGTAATCATATGAGAGTAACAGGAATGAATATAAACAATACAAGCATGTTGACACATGTTATAACATACAACGTAAGCAAATCAAGCAACACATGTATTTCATATATATAATGAAATCAATACATATAGCCAACATGGTGGAAATCATATACATCAGCATATTAATTGAGCATTTAATCTCAAAACAAATTCACAACACCATTTACACAATACATACTAATACAAACATTTATACAAACACTTAGTCTACACACTTTAGTCTACATAGTGTATGTCGACTCAAAGTGCGCATTAAGGAGAATCTCTTCGCCAAACCGATCATGCACGCATTCCTAATATCATAACATGACAAAAAGTCATGGCAATCATTTTAACAAAATACGGACGTAAACAGTATTTCCTACAAATGACTAAAATACCCTAAATCTCATATTTCCCATACGCATTCGAAACGGAAAACGGACAGTATGTTCTACATGTCAAACGGCGTTCTCTTCGATAATCTACTATTAAATCACATTGAAAGATTTGAAATCAGCCAATCAAAGCGTCTAAAATCCTCACCTTTCACCTTAGACGCATATTACTTCGAATAGAAAGTCTACGCTTCGTCAACGGCGATATGACGACCTAATGCACAAGATACGTAAGCTAATTCGCTATTTGAATCAAAGGAATCCCTAAAATAGCAAGTGGTTAGGGTTTTCTTACCTAGAAGTGCGTTGGAAATCACCGTGAAAGTGATTTGAATGCGTTGCTTTGGCACGTGCAAAAGCTGTAGCAAACGGCAGGAAGTTCTCTCACAAATTCTCTCACTAACTCTCTCTTTCTCTCTCACCACTTTCTAGGGTTTCAAGCAAATTCGGATGGGAGAGATATGAGAGGGTTTAAGGCCCTTATATAAGATAAAACCTCACCTATTTAGACTTAGGAACAAAGTATACTTGGGTTATAACCAAATCGGGGCTGTTCCGATCCAAAAGAGCATTTAAGGAGGTCCCCTGGCCGAACGCGGTCAGACTTAAGCTCATGGTTACTGGATCTAGCACACATCAAGTTTTTAGACCGATAGAGTTTCCAGATCGCACGTGGCGGTCCAGTTTCAGTTTAACGGTCATCGTACCTAAATCAGGTCTACGAGTCTCATGATATGAAAGAGTCCTGATCCGAGGGTGAATTTTGGTTGAATTCTGACAGTCAAAATGCTTAATAATAATGAGCAACGACACGTGCCAGATTTGGAATTAATTTCCCAAACCTTTACCCTTTTCTCACTCTTTTCAGTCCAAGCTCAATGAAATACCCTCAGAACATCGGTTGGGCTTGATTTTTGAAATGATTATCAAGTCCAGCTAAGCGGTCATAACGGTCTAAGATTGTAGATATCGAACTTTCGACGCGCGGTCTTAATCCAATACGAAGTTTCAGAAGGTTCATGAGAGCAAACGGGTTTAGAGTTCGATCCTAGGTTTCAGGGTATTATAGCGTCATTGATTGTACAAGTTTTGGATCTTGCAGAACGTATTTAAAGCGATCGATGCTAATTTCACAGCTAATCTATATAGCGTTAGCTAACTTACGCTTAATTCCTAAAGGAATTAATCCTATGTGATTTCTGGT
This sequence comes from Magnolia kwangsiensis, assembly GCA_037074715.1. Taxonomy (NCBI): domain Eukaryota; kingdom Viridiplantae; phylum Streptophyta; class Magnoliopsida; order Magnoliales; family Magnoliaceae; genus Magnolia; species Magnolia kwangsiensis. The sequence goes on from CM073579.1 coordinate 61,967,638, forward strand.
CGAGTTGGTACTCGAGTCACTGTACGGATTTTTCCGAGGCATTACAATCTATCCCCCTTAACAATAAATTTCATCCTTGAAATTTGTACCTTTTCATACTCCTCGAGAAGCTGTGGGTAGTTCTTTCTGATCTCGGCTTCCATCTCTCATGTAGCCTCTTCCTCAGAGTGATGCGTTCACAACACCTTCACAAGGGGGATGACCTTGCTACGCAGTACCTGCTCCTTCCTGTTTAGTATACGCGCCGGTCGCAATATATATGTAACATCCTCACCTAACTGCACCTGCTCCCATCTGATGATATGGGAAGGATCAGGAACGTATTTCTTCAACATAGAAACATGAAATACGTTGTGTACACTCATGAGAGGCGTAGGCAAAGCCAGACGATAAGCCACTGCTCCCACACGGTCGAGAATCTGAAATGGACCAATGAATCGCGGTACTAGTTTTCCCTTCTTCCCGAACCGAAGGACTCCCTTCATAGGGAAAACTCACAAAAACACGTGATCCCCAACCGCAAACTCTAATGGGCGTCGTCTCGTATCGGCATAACTCTTCTAATTGCTCTACGCTGTAAGAAGCCGGCGTCTAATGATATCAATCTTCTCTGACGTCGCCAGCAATAACTCTGGGCCAATCAATCTGCGCTCACCGACCTCTGCCCAATAATGCGGTACTCGACAAGGTCACCTATACAGGGCCTCATAAGGTGTCATATCGATACTCGCCTGGAAGCTGTAGTTGTACGCGAACTCTGCATATGCAAGACAATCATCCCAACTGTCCTTGAAGTCCAATACACAAGCCCGCAACATGTCCTCTAGAATCTGGTTCACCCGCTCTGTCTGTCCATCTATCTGTGGGTGGAAGGCAGTATTGAACTTCAACTTCACACCCATAGCCTCCTGAATGCGAGTCCAGAAAATATAAGTAAAGCGCGTGTCTCTGTTCGACACGATCTCTAAAGGAACTCCATGCAGACGCACTATCTCTCTGATATATAGCCTGGCTAACTCGTCTGCAGAGTTCGTGACTCTGATCGGTAGGAAGTGCGCTGACTTCATCAGACGGTCGACGATCACCCAAATAGAATCATGTCCCTTCCTCATCTTCGGCAGTCCCGAAATGAAGTCCATAGAGATAAAGTCTCACTTCCACTCAGCTATAGGCATAGGCTGAAGGAGACTAGGAGGTCAGCGATGCTCTGCCTTCACCTGCTGGCAAGTGAGACAACGGGACACGAAATCTGCGATGTGGGTCTTCCTACCATCCCACCAATACGTCCTCCTCATGTCACGATACATCTTTGTGCTGCCCGGATGCATCGCAAGTATGGTACAGTGCGCAGCCTCGAGAATCTCTCGTCTCAAGTCAGGGATATCCGGTACGCATAGGCGGCTATGGTAACGTAAGCCCCCAACCATGCCAACTAGCCACTTGGCGTCTACATCATCACTGGCCTGCTTTCGAAGCTCAGTCAGACGCGCATCATCCCTCTGTGCCACGATGACTCTGTCATCGATAAGAGATCACACCTGCACATGTGCAATAAACTCATAGGGTCCTCCGCAGTGAGTTTCTGCTCAAAGTCTCACAAAAACTCAACCATGTCCCACTTGGCAACCATCAGCAGAGCCGCAAACTCTATCGCCTTCTTGCTGCTTAACGCGTCAGCCACAAGATTCTCCTTGCCAGGATGGTAGGAGACTTCGAACTTGAAGTCCTTCAAAGTCTCCATCCATCACATCTGCCTCATATTCAGGTCTCGCTGTATGAATATGTATCTAAGGCTCTTGTGGTCACAAAAGAGCTCGAACTCCTCTCCATAGAGGTAATGTCTCCAGAGCTTCAATGCGAATATGACGGCTGCTAACTCCAGGATCGTGTGTAAGGTAATTCTCCTCGTGCTTCCTTAATTGTCTCGAGGCATACGAAATTACCCTGTCCTTCTGCATAAGGACACAACCCAGACCAACGCTAGACGCGTCAATATATATCGTGTATCTAACCTCTTACTCTGGAAATACTAGCACAGGGGCGGACGTAAGCCTGTCCTTCAGCTCCTGAAAAGCTGACTCCCCCTTATCATTCCAGGCGAACTTCACATCCTTTCATGTCAACCGAGATAGAGGTCTGGCAGTCTTTAAGAAATCTCGAATGAAACGTCTATAGTAGCCTGCCAAACCTAAGAAACTCCTCACCTCAGTGACAGAACCAGGCTGCTCCCAGTCCTGAACTGCAGCTACATTAGCCAGGTCAACTGCCATCCCATCCTTGGACACCACATGTCCCAGGAACTTCACTTCCTCTTTCCAGAAGTCACACTTCTTATACTGTGCGAACAACTGATGTTTTCTAAGTGTATCCAAGACCAATCGTAAGTGCTCCTCATGCTCCTCTCGACTCCTGGAGCATACCAAAATATCATCTATGAACACAATGATGAATCGATAGAGGAATGGCCAAAATACCCTATTCATCAGATCCACGAATACGGCTGGTGCATTCGTAAGACCGAACGACATCACAAGGAACTCGTAGTGGCCAAAGCTGGTCCTGAATGCTGTCTTCTGCACGTCCTCCTCCCTGATGCGCAACTGATGATACCCTGACTGAAGATCAATCTTCGAGAAGTACTGTGCCCCTCTCAACTGATCAAACAAGTCATCTGTCCTGGGCAAGGGATATTTATTCTTCACTGTAATCTGGTTCAGCCTGCGATAATCAATACACAATCGCAGTGAACCATCCTTCTTCTTCATAAACAGTACTGGTGCTCCCCAAGGAGACACACTCGGTCGAATAAAGCCAAGCTCTAATAGATCATCAATCTGTGTCCTCAACTCCTCCATCTCATATGGAGCCATGCAATACGTAGGCAGTGAGACGGGCATGGAACCAGGCACTAGATAGATAGTAAAATCAATCTCACGCTGGGGTGGCAAACCAGGAATCTTCCTGAACAGATCCCCAAAATCACAAACCACTGGCGTGCGCTCAAGTGTCGGGGCATCAACATCCCACAAAAAAGAAGCGTAACTAAGTACTCGGAAGGAAAGATTTACCCACACTAGAAATGTAAAGGATGTGCCCTCCGGCTCGTAGTTCTTGGACTTCCCGTCACAAGGCAACCTGACTCTCCTCAAGTCGGGCTATGTGAGCGTCCCTAGTAGCCCGAGTCGCAGTAGGAGGACTCTCTTCAGTATCCTGAGCCTCCTCTTCTTCTTCTTCCTCGACTTCTTCCTCTATTTCTGCCCCAACTTCTTCTTCACTAGCATCCTCTTCGCTATCATATTCATCCTCACTATCATCATCAAGCTGAGTCTCACGCTGCTGAGGCCCAATCTTCATCTGGTTCATGGTAGCCTCATCAATGAAATGAATCGGCACAGGAAACTCTGGCCCAAGTCTGTAAGAAAACTCAAGCGCGATCTTGCATGTGAGCCAGCCAAAAGGAAGTGACTCAGACGTTCTTTTCGACTTCGCTATGAGGACGATCTGTCACAACATAAAGGTGGCCATGCACACATTCTCTCCCTGGCCCACATGATACAGGAAGTCGACCATAAGAAGCGTACATTCACTGCGTTCGGTCGACCTAGGATACACATTGATCGTGCAAATGTGGTGCAGCAGGCGAAAATCATCCGACATATGGGACGCTAAGAGGCTCTTGTTACACTGCCACGGAACCAAACCACCACATAGGAACCTGGTGCGGCAATCTCTCTCACGAACACTTTTCAGATTCTTAGCATTGGGATGAACTTCACCAAGAGGCACGTTCAGGAGTCGAGCTATCAGTCGTACATCGATCGTGGCTCCCCGATCTCTGTCAAAGGGAATCCTAAACTATAATGACTCCAACGTAGGATCCTGAATATGCGCATAGAAGGCACGAACGGTATTCACGTTCGCTCGAGACTGTGCTTCAAAGAGCGGACCCCACCTAGCAGCTTCAATGCGCTTAAACAACAGAAATTCACTGAAGAGCCGCTCATCCACGTGTGCCTTAAATAGAACCTTACGGTCAGCATAAGCGCCATGAGCCAAGTCTGCCAACAGTGTTCGCCCTATGTGAGCACGGGGATCTAAATCCCACTTCGTATGTAGCTCTCTACCAATACTTGGACTAGCGGTGTCGCTTGAGTTAGCGGCACCACCTCTCGGCTTCCTCGATCATGAAGGGCGACTAGGCCCAGCTTCATCTGCGGCAGTCTTCCTCTTTCCCATGAGAGAGAGGATGGTGGGAAGGGAGAAAAAGGCTAAAATAGCCTCCACAAAAGCCATGAAAATTGAGGAAAATGGAAATAAATGGCTGCCCTAATGGGCTGAAATGAATCTAGGCCCTGTAGAGGGGTAAATCAAGCTCCCAAAGGCTGGATTTTCAAAGGGAAAAGAGAACAATGGGTAGGGATGGAAGCTCACCCAATTTTCAACCTCTAATGGAGGTTGTAAGAGCTCCAATCGATGAGAATGGAGAGAGAGAGAGAGGACTGTGAATAGCTATAAATGGATGGGTTGGCGTTAGTTGGGGGAGGAAATGGGATGAGAGAGGTTTGGCACCGGGATTTGAGAGAGAGGCAACAAAAAAACTGAAAAGGGAGAGCTTGGAGGATGTTTTTGTGAAGGGGATAGGGTTTTTGGGGGGTTTCAAGGTGCGGCCCACATATAGGAGGCCTCCCCTAACCACCTAAGAGCGTCGGCCCGACGCACGGCCCGAGTGGGGCCCACCGATCGGCGAGGTCCTCGCCTGTCAAAATGAATTTCGACAATGGCCACCCCCCAGGACTGGTTCCCCCTATCCTCTAGTCCCCAAATGTGGTCCCACCCCAGATCATGCTATATTAACTTGGGTGAGCCCACAACTCCAATTCGCACTATTTTGAATCACTATGGGCACTACCTGATACACGTTCGCATTTAGCAATTTTTAATGACTGGGATTGGGTCCAGAGAGGTCTAGACCCGTTACACACGATCTAGAAGTGGTCCGAGGTCATTTCATGCGACCACGGATGCACACGAACTCGATCAAAACGATCGATTTGCGTAAACTTCGCCTATTGGCGAAACTGGGGTCCTACGAGAATTTTTATGTTTTCCTCACACTCACCTAAGTCAAGGGGACGATAGCGTACATCGCGTGACCATAACCCAGGTCCGGTTTAATCCAAATCATGCTCTGATACCAACTTGTAACACCCTGAAAATCGGGGGTCGTGTAGAAACCCGACTCCCGAGTTCCAGACCATCACTTATGCAACAAAAATGATTATGATTCAATGTTGTCTGAGTTAGAGCATTTACATGAGTAAGATTATACCAAAACTACAATTCATACTCCAGATCCAGTGATAAAACGCAAGCGGAAGACTGAAAGATATATATATATATATATATATATATATATATATATATATATATATATATATATATCACTGTATGAAAATAAAATAATCTCAAACTATCTCCAAAGTATGAATACATCTCTGAGTCTCATATACATGTCATAAAGCAAAAATAAATGTCAGATGACAGTCCCACTAGAGTGTCCCGTCGATCCAGGCCACCTACACAAAGCCGTCAGCGAACTGCATATACGAGAACTCGTCCTGATCCTCGTAGTAATCTGCCTTAGCGTCCTGAATCACCTCATCACCTGCATCTAAGACAGGGTCTGGTAGGTGTTGCAAACACCGTCCCGTAACGTGGGAGTGAGTGATCGACTCAGTGGAATCATAGAGCAAAGATTAACATGTTATCAAATCAATCATGCGATAATAGTAATGCAAGCAATCAAACATTCCTAGATACTATTATTAATGCAAGCATGAAATGACATGATGGATTCCCTCACCGACATATTCCCTCATACGGTACCATCTTACGCCCACGGCATGCTTTCTTCCCACAGTGCTCCACATCTTCTAGGCATATGCAGTGCGATAAGGATAATGATTACCAAGTTATTATTAGTCCGTTCATACAGCAGTATTGGGAAACTAAGGTACCTTATATCAATCCCAACACAGATCCTGTCTAGGGTCGTCACTCCTAGTATTCACATACAATGTTATATTTGTAGGTCACTGCAAGGGCTGCCAGGGCTGTTGCTCACACTCATTGCACTACTCCCCCATCACCTTATCAATACAGGCCTAATGTACTCTCATTGTTACGGAAGGGTCGTCGCCTCCCGTAGACTCAGAATACACTCGAGGTCACTACAAAGGGGTCATCACCAATCAGTGTAGGCCGACAGCTCGAATCTAGTGTCCCATACCACCACAATTGGCTCACGAGTCAAATGTACTCACTGGTCACTACAGGGAGGTTTGTGGCCCCAGCGTAGGCCGACAGCTCGACCACGGTGTCCCATACCACCATGCTCGGCTCATGAGTCTTTATGGATCAAGGTACCATGGTTAATAGGGTTTTCAATGGTAAGTTCAATACCACCCTAGGTTCAAGCAATTATGACTCATACATGGTGAACATACAATGGCCAGTCGGGTTGCTTGACGGGCTCGACTAGTACGAGCGCATCTCAAGCTGAACGACATGAAGTGCATAAAACACTTCGTGTGGCCTAACCACTGCCGCCTGCCCAAAACACGACTCGCGTTCATCGACGCGTCCTTCATGGCAATTAGAAACCAACCATGAATCCAATCCATTACCGACTGCCTGCACTAAGTCATAGCCCCAAGCACTTGTAAATCACATCAATAATCATATGAGAGTAACAGGAATGAATATAAACAATACAAGCATGTTGACACATGTTATAACATACAACATAAGCAAATCAAACAACACATGTATTTCATATATATAATGAGATCAATACATATAGCCAACATGGTGGAAATCGTATACATCAGCATATTAATTGAGAATTCAATCTCAAAATAAATTCACAACACCATTTACACAATACATACTAATACAAACATTTATACAAACACTTAGTCTACACACTTTAGTCTACGTAGTGTATGTCGACTCAAAGTGTGCATTAGGGCGAATCTCTTCGCCAAACTGATCATGCACGCATTCCTAATATCATAACACAAAAAAAAAAACCATGGCAATCATTTCAGCAAAATATGGACGTAAACAGTATTTCCTACAAATGACTAAAATACCCTAAATCTCATATTTCCCGTACACAGTCGAAACGAAAAACGGACAGCATGTTCTACATGTCAAACGGCGTTCTCTTCGATAATCTACTATTAAACGACATTGAAAGCTTTGAAATCAGCCAATCAAAGCATCTAAAATTCTCACCTTTCGCCTTAGACACGTATTACTTCTAATAGAAAGTCTACGCTTCGTCAATGGCGATATGACGACCTAATGCATAAGAAACGTAAGCTACTTCACTATTTGAATCAAAGGAATCCCTAAAACAACAAGTGGTTAGGGTTTTCTTTCCTAGAAGTGCGTTGGAAATCACCGGGAACGTGATTTGAATGCGTTTCTTTGGCACGTGCAAAAGATGTAGCAAACGGCAGGAAGTTCTCTCACAAATTCTCTCAGTAACTCTCTCTTTCTCTCTCACCACTTTCTAGGGTTTCAAGAAAATTCGGATGGGAGAGATATGAGAGGGTTTAAGGCCCTTATATAGGATAAAACCTCACCTATTTAGACTTGGGAACAAAGTATACCTGGGTTATAACCAAATCGGGGTTGTTCCGATCCAAAAGAGCATTTCGGGAGGTCCCCTGGCCGAACACGGTCGGACTTAAGCTCATGGTTACTGGATCTAGCACACATCAAGTTTTCAAACCGGTAGAGTTCCCAGATCGCACGTACCGGTCCAGTTTCAGTTTAGCGGTCATCGTACCTAAATTAGGTCTACGAGTCTCATGATATGAAAGAGAAATTTTTTTCCTGATCCAAGGGTGAAATTTGGTTGATTTCTGACAGTCAAAACACTTAATAATAACGCGCAACGACACGTGATAGATTTGGAATTAATTTCCCAAACCTTTACCCTTTTCTCACTCTCTTCAGTTCAGGCTCAATGAAATACCCTCAGAACATTGGTTGGGCTTGATTTTCGAAATGATTGTCAAGTCCAGCTAAGTGGTCATAACGGTCTAAGATTGTAGATATCGGACTTTCGAAGTTTCAGAAGGTTCCTAAGAGTAAACGAGTTTAGAGTTCGATCTTAGGTTTCAGGGTATTATAGTGTCATTGATTCTACACGTTTTGAGTCTTGTAGAACGTATTTAAAGTGATCAATGCTAATTTCATAGCTAATCTAGTATAGTGTTAGCTAACTTATGCTTAATTTCTAAAGGAATTAATCCAACGTGATTTCTGATCGAGTTGGTACTCGAGTCACTGTACGGATTTTTTTGAGGCGTTACAGATCTCATGATCGGAATATGGTATATGGGTGTGGGGAGCTAAGAATGGGGTACTAAGGAGGCTATCAGCACTAGATTCGATGATCGAGAATTCTATGAGCTTAGTTTCTAGGTTTAGGGTGTGACAATAATGATGGTAATAATTAGTACAATCTGAAATTGCGTTAATGACCGCTATAGTAGAAGTAAGAATAGATCAAAATGTCCTAGAGGGGGGTGAATAGGACTTTATAAAATTTTATGCCTTATTTTAAATCCTATTATTATAATCTTGATTTAATATGAAATTATCAAGATATCACCAATTTAACTCTAATGGCTTCCAAGCCAAGTAGAGGATTCAATCACAAGACTATTTAATATTTAGCATGATACAACTAGTCTAAGATGGATGAGAATTGTGAATGTGTGTGAGATGTGATTCAAATCGAAGCATTTATATTATCAAGCTTGCATACAAAAGATAAACATAATGAAAGATCAAGCAAGAATCAATCCCAAACATTAGTGGTTCGGCTACATGCCTGCTCCACTTCCGGTGGATGCACTCCTCCCACGAGTGTACCGGATTTCACTAATGGAGGTTTCAAATCAGGTTCACCTCTAAGCTTTACAACCTACATAAGGTTGACTCTAGGACCTACACAAGGTACCTAAAACGTACCTACACAAAACACAAGTTTATTCCCTACACAAGAGCAAAGGTCAACATGAAACACCTAAGTTTTATGCCGTACACAAGAGCAAAGGATCCACACAAGGAACCTAGCACTACACCAAAATCATCATTTAGGAACGGTTTTAAACCATTCCTAAATGATACATCGCAAAAAATCTGGAACGGTTCAGAACCATTTTGGGTACCGTTTTAAATTTTAGAGATGGAATTTTAGGAACGGTTTTTAACCATTCTAGTGCCAATGGTCATATTTGGGAATGGTATTTTTCTTATTTCGGAATGATTTTAAACTAAAAAACCTATTATAAAAAATAAAATAAAATAAAAAAAGAAGCAAATATATTTAAGCCATATTCATTTAAGAATCAAAAGGTAGTAAAAACAACCATGATGTAATTTGAAACATTATTTATCTGACTTACAAACCTGACAGTAAAAACTAAAATCTATAATGGAAGACTTCGAAATAAAAGGACATAATTCAATGAAAGTTCGTCAAGCAGATGAAGAGCTCCACAATGTGATGGCCTTTTATGTACCTAACAAGCAACAAGTAAAAAATAAAAACAATAACTTATGAATAGATTGAAAGAACAACAATCAACTATCACAACAGTGGGAAAAAAAATTGTGACAATTGAACATGCATATGAGGGACTGTTGTTAGTTGACTCACCTGGTTTTTGGATATGGTCGATGCACTCGACCCGAGGGGAGCTCGTTCTAGACCAAGCGGGGCTACAAATTGTAAGGGAGACGTAATCAGCTCATTCTAGAGAGATTTTATTGTGAAGACCAAACCCAATTGTTAAGCCTATGATACAAAAAAATAAACAAAATAAAGCAATGTCTAGCCGCATCATGTGAAGAGGCAATAAAAGGCAAACATGCCAGCATGGCATGCTCGAAAAAAGATTTGAGCAACTCATTTGGTTGGGACCACTGTAAAAATGCCCTATCCTAAAACTAAATATGGTCTATCCATTCAGTTGGCAACATGCATGCATTAAATTTAGATTATATCTTTTATTCAACAGACTACTTTTCTTGTAAAAGTACAACCCATTTGATGGACTACCTTACTATCTTGTAACATGGACTACTTTCTTGTAAAAGTATCTGTAGATAGAGTTTTCCATTCACATGCAACTGGTTGTAGGTGATCATTCCTTATTCCTCATAGAAAAATGGCTTCTCTAGAAAGGAAAGAAAAAAAAAAAACCCATGAAGGATTTGTGCAAACATACATCTCAAAAAGAAAGAAATAAAAAAATAAAAAATCTTTTGATACTTAACATAGCTATTTTTAATGTCATGAAGGATTTGTACAATCTAGAAAAATTCTACAGAGCATAATAAAGGAAACTGCAATTTTTGGTTTGTAAGTGCTAGTTGATGTTGTAGTTTTCTTATTTCTTCTTTATAACAGGAGCATCTATCTTGTAAAAGAAGATCAAAATCACATCCCATATTTGTCGGATCTTGAGCAAGATAAAATTTTAGGAAAAGATAGCAACATATCTCAAAGTAAATTTGTTTTTGTAGTCAGACTTTTCCAACTCTATAGAGGATTTTCCAATATTTTGGTGTATCTATTTATTTCAGCCTTTAAGGTTTGCACCTATGCTAGATAGAAGAAAGAGAAGAGTAGGGCTTGGTCATCAGATTGGGTCATCAAAATCGAGATTAGAGCTTAATCCTAATTTTACAGGATCCCTATCCAAAAGGACTTTCAATTTCATGTGGAAAACAAAATTCAGTTCAGGTTAGAGCAAACCAAACATGATACAAAATCTACTTGTTTCTTGAACAACACAAGTATAATAGGAAAAGTCAAACAAGAACATTAAAAAATAAAGGACATAAAAAAAACACGATTTATATTCCAAATGTAAAAAAAAAAAAAAAAAAAAAAAAAAAAAAAAAAAAAAAAAAAAAAAAACTAATACAGATACTAAAAGAAGTCAGATATAAAAGAATCACAATTTCTCAACAAGGAAATATCTAGCAAATTAAGGATTGGAAGAATCTTACCATTCGAAAAGACATGGCTGCAAATCAAGAGCCGAAGGAAATGGAAAAGAGAATAAGAGAAATTACTGTTTAAAAAGATATTTTGAAACAAATAGACAATATTTGCAATGCAAAGGGCTAGTTTAGAGAGGCCTTCATAAGCTGAAAAAAATTTGAATCTAGGTGGATTAGTCTCATCTAATCAGTCTTATTTTTACATGGTACCCCTTGAAATGTGTTCTAAACTCACTGAACAGTTTAGATCATTCTATTGAACTGTACAAATTACATGATGCAACTAGGAAAACTATAATTCACTGGTTTTGTTGTGGTCGTCAGTGAAAATGCGAAGAACTATCCTAGAACTCATATCTAGTTGAGCAAAGAACTTCTAAACAAGGAAATCAGCAAGCTTGCACAAATTACGAATTGGTAGCTATTCATTTAGTATAAAAAAAAGTACATTTCACTAGCAAGGAAAGTGATAATGCAACTATACTATGAATTTTAAAGAAAAGATAGAACATGCATCAAATTCCATTTGCAATCTAAGTAAACAGTATTTTCTCATATGTACTATACGATGTTTATTTAAAATAATATGCTATTGTCTGAATCTTGCTAGAAGATCATCTCCTCTCCCAAAGAAACTCAGATGCCCAGTTAGTCAAAACTAGTTCCAGACAAGGAGCATCATACAAAATTCCTAATAAAAATGGCCCAAGATGCAAGGTTCTAGCCAATTTAGGACAACTCACTTGGAAACCTGCAATTATTTAGACTGCATTTAGATGTAAATCAGATGAAAGTAATACCAATCAGAATAAAAACATTTTCTATTATATAAAGTGGTGAAATTCGTGGGTTCCACTGAAATGCCAAAGTTGTGAAACACTGGTCAAAGAAAGATATGCGAAGAAAGATATGTAGTAAGACAGGATTACCTTTCTAGTTTTGTTGCATTATCAAGGCGGTCATCCAAATGCGTAGTCAAATACTAACATACCAAAAAGATGTAAATAAAAAAATAGCGTGTGATATGGTTGTATTGGGTCATTTCTATAAACCCAATTGTAAAAATCTAACATGTAATCAAGCCTTTTTTTTTCCTTAAATCAAGCTAAGATGATGATGATGGAGCTCAAGTGTGCACCTTCAATTCATTATATGCATGGGGATACTTCCCTCTGGCTCCCCCAAAAGCATCTTGCCATGTATCTATGAGAATCAATATCTTCTCCCTTACATTTAAGAGCAGTTATCTAATCACCCAATTGTAGCCAAGCTAGTTGGAAGAGGAGCCATCCAACAACTAGAAATACTTCAGAAATATTCTAACTATATTGTATATTAGTCAGCTACATGAAGACTCCAAGGAAATTTAGAACATCTCCACACAACTTTAATCCTCTCTAAAATTCTCTACACTGTACATAGCTACTGTACAAGGAAAGCCAAAAATGTCCATAAGTTGGACATGGAGACACCCATCCCATGACATTGTGGCCACTTGATAAATGTTATCTTGTCCATTAGATTTCCTTTGACAACAAGACCTAATATTTTTACAAAGTATCATTACACAATTTATCAGGTTCATACAAAATTTATCAGTGGGCCCATGGAATTTTGCTCCATTAATCACAACAAATAGCTGTTTATCATCTCTCTTTTTAATTTTTTTTTCTTTATATTCTTTTTTTTTCCATGTAATGGTACATGTGCAATGAGAGGTTGTGTGGTACTTCTATCAATAGCTTTTCTTGATTGATTGATTATATGCTTGCCAAAACAATGTTGTTATGATTATGAAGTTGTTTTGGTTTTGGAACAAAGAACTAATTTCTACGGTTTTAGCCATTATAAATACCATTGTTGAAGAGAAGATAGATGTAATACAAAGGCGAAGAGCAACCATAATACATTAATAATTCTTTAATGAGCATGCATATGTACGAATAACAGTGCATATGTATGAGTAGCAGTGCATTCTATGTGGCCATTTTAGTCCATCTATGTTGAGGCCTTCCATTTACAACCCAACAATCAGATAGTCAGGCCCAACCCATTAGTGAAAATTTTGGGTCTTGCCAATCTATGGTTGGGGCTGGCAGATGGATGGTCTAGATCACTATTACACATGGACACTAGTACACTGGAATGATGTTAAAAGGACTTAGTACAGACCTCAACCCAGCCTATTGATAGCCCTAAATGTAACTCCATGAATCTATCTTTATTACTAAGACCTGAAGATTCAGATAGGAAACAAAAGATAACAACAAAAGTGATGTGGCAACACCATCGAACTGGTCTAGTTCGAAAAATGCGAACACATATGGAGATTAGAATCACACCATTTCTCTTAGTAAGCAAGCATTTCATAATGAAGAAGATGGGCATTACCACTTAGTCAGGGACACCATTAGAAACCCTTGAAATAGTCTCCTCGAGCAGTGGAGCTAAGACACCAATGATGTAACATCCCGAAAATTGGGGGGTCGAGCAAAAACCCAACTCCCGAGTTCCAAAATGTTATTTATGCAACATAAATATGTATGATTGAATGTTGTCTGTGATAACATATTAAACATGAGTGAGATTAAGCCAGAACAGCATATCCTACTCCAGAGACAGTTAGATTAACAAGCGGAAGACTGTGATAGTATGTATAATATATATAAACTGTTGTATGTCTCCAGAGTGTGAACATGTTACCAGGTTATATACATACATGTATACTCCAAAAGTAGACAAAACGAGTATACATGAGTGCGCTAAAAATATAAAATGACAAGTGTCAAAGCATCTAATCAACCTCCCTGTAATCTCGTCGATCAGAACACGCATAAAGGAGGGATCCTCCTCATCATCATCAAGTTCGGCTCCGCCTCGCAGGCGCGCCATCATCTGCAATCACAAAAGAGTCTGGTGGGTGTCCAGGAATACCGTCCCGTAACGTGGGAGTGAGTAGTTAACTCAGTGGAATAATAGAACAAAGATTAACATGTTCTCAAATCAATCATGCGATAATAGTAAAGCAGTAAATCAAACAATCCTAAAACTGTTGTTAATGCAATATGACATGACGTGATGTATGCCCTCACCGACGATCTCCCTTATACGGCAACATCTTACGACCGCGGCATGCCACACTCCCTAGAGTGCTCCACATCTTCCAGGCACATGCAATGCTATGGTGATATGATTTCCGAGTTGTTATTAGTCCATTCAAACAGCAGGATTGGGAAACTAAGGTACTTCCCTTATATCAATCCCAACACAGATCCTGTCTAGGGTCGTCACTCCTAGTAATCTCATACGATGTATATTTCGTAGGTCACTGCAAGGGTTGCCAGGGCTGTTGCACGCACTCATTGCTCTGCTCCCCCATCACCTTATCAATATAGGCCTACTGTACTCTACTGCTACTGAAGGGTCGTCGCCTCCCGTAGACTCAGAATACGCTCGCGGTCACTACAAAGGACTCGTCGCCTGATCAGTGTAGGCCGACGCAAGAATATAGTGTCTCATACCACCATAATCTGCTCACGAGACTAGGTGCTCACTGGTCACTACGGGGAGGTTTGTAGCCCCATCGTAGGCCGACAGCTCGACCACGGTGTCCCATACCACCATGTCCGGCTCATGAGTCTTCGTGGATCAAGGTACCATGGTTAACAGGGTTTACAATGGTAAGTTCAGTACTCTAGGTTCAAGCAGTTATGACTCATGCAGGGTGAACATACAATGGCCAGTCGGGTTACTTGACGGGCTCGACTAGCGCGATCGCATCTCAAGTTGACGACATGAAGTGTGTAAAACACTTCGTGTGGCCTAACCACTGCCGCCAACTCCAGAACACGGCCCGCGTTCATCGACGCGTCGTTTGTGGCGAAGATAAGCTAACCACGAATTCGCTCGGTTACCGACTGCCTGGACTAAGCATAGTCCCAAACAATTAAGGAATCACATTAGCAAATCATATGAGAGTATTGGAATTGAAATACAACCATGTGAGCATGTTAACACATGTTATAACATAGAACTTAAGTAAATCATCAAGTACATGCATTTCATACATACAATAAAACCATGCATATAACTAACTTGTAGGAAATCATTCACATCAGCATATTAATTGAGAAACCAATCTCAAACTAATCCATAACATCATTTAATTCAATACATACAAATACAAGCATTTATACAAACACTTACGCTACACACTTAAGTCTACATATAGTATGTCGACCCAAAGTGCGCATGTAGGCGAATCTCTTCGCCAAACTAATTATGCACGCATTCCTAATATCCTAATGCGACGAGAAGCCATGTCAATCACATCAGCAAAATATGCATGAAAACAGTACTTCCTACAAATGACTAAAATGCCCTAAATCTCATGTTCTTCGTTGGTTTACGAAACAGGAAACGGACAGTATGTTGTACGTGTCAAACGGCGTTGCCGTCAAGAATCTACTATTAAACGACATTGAAAGCTTTGGAAACAGTCAATCAAAGCGTCTAAAATCCGCACCTTGTCTCTTATGGATGTGTAAATTCGAACGGAGCGTATACGCTTCGTCTACAGCGATAAGAGAACCTAATTCACGAGTTACGTCAGCTAACAAGCTATGAATCCTAGTAAACCTCAAATCAGTAACTTTCTAGGGTTATTTCATACCTGAAAAAGTGGAGGAATCGCCGAGAAAGCGATAGAGATGCGTTGCTTAAGCACGTGCAACACGTAGCACAAGTGGTAGGAAGAACTCTCCCACCTTCTCTGACAAACTCTCACCTTTTCTCTCTCCCAATCTAGGGATTTTTGTAAATTCGTATGGGAGAGAGGAGTGAGGGTTTCAACCCCTTTTATAAGCCCAAACTTGCCCGAAATAGGCTCCGGAACAATGTTTACTTGGTGCATATCCAAATTGGGGCTGTTTCGGTCCAAAAGATGCTTTTTGGTGGTCCCCTGACCGAATGCGATCAGACTTAAGCTCATGCATACTGGATCTAGCATACATCAAGTTTTCAGTCCGGCAGGGTTCGCAGATCGCACGTGGCGGGCCAGTTTCAGTTCAGCGGTCACCGCACATAGATCAGGGCTGAAAGTCTCATGATATAAAATAGAAATTTCTCCTGATCTGAGGGTGTAATCTGGATGAATTCTGACGGTCAGAACGCTTAATACTGACGCGTCAAGTCGTGTGCCAGATTTGAATTTGAAATTCCAACTATGTCCCTATTCGCACTCTCTTCGGTCCGGGCTCAATGAAATAGCCTGTGATTATCGGTTTGACTTGATTTTCGGAATGAGTGTCAAGTCCAGCTAGGCGGTTCTAACGGTCTAAGATAGGAGGTATCGGACTTTCGACGCACGGTCTAGATCCAATACAAAGATTCAAAGTGGTCCAGAGAACAAACCTGCTTAGAGTTTGGTCCGAGGTTATAGAGTATTATAGATTCATTGGTTCTACTCGATTTGGGTCTTGTAGAACATATTTAAAGTGATCAGGGACTATTTCCCAGCTACTCCAGCGTTGCGCTAGCTAACTTATGCTTAGTTTCTAAAGGAATTAATCCTAAGTGGTTTCTTTGGCTATGGAATTGGGTTCTGAGCGATTTTTCAGGTGTTTTAATTAACCCACTGCCTAAGGACGTCAAATCCCAGATTGGCCAAAATCCGGGGTGTTACAAATGATGACCACCAGACATGCAGTGTTGTGCAAACAATGTATATGAAAATACAATTAATCCATTTTAGTTTCCTGCAAGAATTACCTTTAGTAGCTAAATAAATGATCCCAACAGCCATAGTTACCAAACTCGCGATGGAGGATATGAATACAATGCTTCCCTCTCCTGATGCTTTTAACAAAGGGTGAGCGAGTTGGCTTAAATGGTATGCAGATTCGAAGTTTGTAGCCATTACATATGAGAAGTCTTCAACAAAAAACTCTAAGGTTGACTTAGGCACCAATGTCCCAACATTGCTTACCTATAAAAAGTCAACCATAACAAAACAATTGTTACTAAGCCTTTATACATATCATTAATAGTCTGATTATTAAAGCATTGTTGCATTTTGTATTCAACATGTTGAAAATATGTATAGATGATCTAGAGATGATATATTTTGTAAGATATCTACTGGCAACAGAGAGTTAGGATCATCAGCTACATACAAGTACATAGCAAATGCAGAATTGTAGAGTATAAAATAGATAGGCAATTTAAACACAGCTTTAAAACGAACTTCACACAATCCTAGCTCTCATCATTCTTTTAATAAATTTCTCATCTTTCAAAAAAAAAAAAAAAAGGAACTTCACACGATCCCTTAAAAAATCAAAATGGGGAAAGAACACTCGTGTGATGCCTTTGACTACAGTTCCTCAAAGGGTCAATGATCTAGTCTTGGGTTTATTTGTGCATGGTTTTTGATCTGGTCAAGCTGGGCTTATCTAGTTAGGCCAATTAAAGATTTTGAGTTTGCTTGGCCTAGGCCAAGGTTGAGCTCATTGAAAGCAATACCAAAAAACCTACTTATAAAGGTAAAAAGATATACATCATCTTATCTCTGAAAAAGCAAAGGGCTCAAGTTTGGATCCTCTCTAAATATAAAAGGAGCAGTCGACTGATCTACTGAGTTACATCTTTAAGGGGATCCTTCCGGTGAGCCACTTACACCTAATGTGTAGTTGTTCCATTTGACAAGTGAAAATTTCATCCCCTTAACTGACTTCTTTGGAATATCTACCTCATCCACTTGCTCTTTCTTCTTGGTTCTGACTGAAAGTAATCAATGGGTTACTGAAACTTTTGTGAAGCACATCACTGGACATTAAAGTAGACTTTGATTCAACAGATGAATCATTGTTTCCTGAAGGATGCATCTTCAAGACAGTGGTGTCTAGGCATATAGAATTGCATTTTCTTTGAATAAATGAATCCATGCCCCTAGTAAGAACGCGTTCCTTCCCATACAAGTCAATGAAAGGAGGGACCCATTCATTATAAGTAACATGGTCAAATTCTAATCCATTTGATGTGTAACCCATTTTGGGATGAAAGCCAAAAAGCAGGCTGATATGTGATTTGGGATCAAAGCCAAGTGTGACTTTTGATAACTAAAAAAGAAAAGAAAAGAAAAAAGAAAGAGGATCTGTTACGTACTAATAATGACATAAGAAAAGGAGATGTATCTTTCTCTTCTCAGGGGGAAAGAATAAAACAACCTCATATCCAATCGTATCATATCTACCTCTTACAAAAATGTCACAAAAAAAAATGAAATTAGCTATTTGTCACTAGCTACCCAAGCTTGATAACAATGAACATGTACACATGACTCCATGCCAAGTATGGGTAAATTGAAGCATTAGATACCATGTCCATCTTTGACACCAACACAACAATATTTAAGAAGTCTTAAAATGAATGTTAGCCTCACAAACAATTTTCGGCCAATGATAAACCAATTTTAGAAGAGGGGAAGGGAAGCTCGTTGAATGAATCAGTCTCTTCGGTCTGGATCATGAGACAATTGGGTTCCTATAAACTCCATGAACAAGAGAGAACTTTTCTTGCAGACACTAACAAAATAAGACTTGGTAAAAAAACATATATATTTTGAGACCCATATTCTAGCCCATACCATTCCATATGCCTTCACGGTCCTCCCGGTCGAATTCCAGAGACCCGCGATCTGTTATCACGTTTGTGCGCAATCCTGAGTCGTGTCCTGTATATCAGAGTCGGCTCGACTTGAAACTTATACCCTTACGACTGCGTCGCAGCCGCAGTTCCAACACCGCATATCACGCCCTGAGGTGATACCCGGGCCAGCAGATGTGGGCCCACATTCAGTTCAAGAAAAACACTGTGCATTGCAATCACCAGAGAATCCATCACATCAAATGTCAAGTCCACATCCCATCACTCGCATCACTCACACCCATCCCCTAGTACAACCACTCATCCCCAAAGTCAACTCTCTCCCTTACACAAGTACTCCCATCAGTCACCTTTTCACCCATCATCATCTTACATTACCTCTCTCTCTCTCTCTCATCTCTCTCTCATTTTCAAAACTCTATCTCCCAAGCAACTCCAACGTCCATGGCTTCCATGGAGAAGCTAGTGTGGCCCACCTTCCTACCTCCCATCTCTCTCTCTCTCTCTTGTTATGCATGTGGTCCACTAGATCCACAACGATTGTGGACCCACTATGATGTATGTATTTATCCATGTCGTCCACCTATATGTACCCCACCTACTAGACGCACCTCACTTTGACCGTCCAAATGGTGGGCTGGACGAGGGAGGATACAAATATCAGTTTGATTCCAAATTGGGTGGGCCACACTGACATGGCACCGCCCTATTGTGTGTGTTCCATCATATAGTGCATCTGTTTAAACATGGACCCCACCATGGTTGCGTGTGGGGCCCACCTTGTAGAGATATGTGTATCCTCACAGTCCAGGGATTGGACGGTGGGAAGGGGATTGGCTGGACTACCGCAAACCTTCTATATAGTTGCTATATTGATGTTAGCACCCATGTGGGTCCCACATGATGTATGTATCTTATGTCCACACCATCCATCTGTGGATCCCACCGTGATGTAGGCGTTTCATCTCAGTCATCCATCATCAGGATGCTGATGTGGACCCTAACAGCATGCAGCTACTGGATTGATGCCAAGATTTCTCTGGATCTGATCATGAGGTCTATGTTATATTTAGACCGTTCATCTGGTGGGACTCAATCATGTATGTCATATTCACACCGTCCGTGAACGTGGGGCCTGCATTCAATGTATGTATTGTATATATACATCATCCAGTGGTCTAGACGGTGGGTACGTGTTCTGAATCCACGCCATCTGTCCATTTTGATGGACGGTCCAGGTAGTGTGGACCCACCATGAAGTATGTGTTGTATTACCATGCTGTCCAGCATGTGGATTCCACCCTGATGTACGTGTACCGCCTAGAGGTGGTGTTCATTGTGATGTATTTGCTCCATCCACACCGTCTAGACAGTCTGGATGGTGATGGAATATTTGGACCGTGCTAACATGTCCCACCACGATGTATGTGATTATCCACACCATCAGTCCATTATGTGGGCCCTACACGTGTGGTGCATCCGCATCGTCCACACCTTGGATGGTGGGACCCACCCTACACATGGGGCCTAGGATGGAAATGGACTAGCTCGTGTCCCTTTCATAGTAGTTGCTATGATTGATGGCAAAAATTTATGTGGGACCCACCCTGCACGTGTGAGGGTGGGGACCACCTTAATGATGTGTCGATCCACCGTCCAGCCCATGGATGGTGGGTCCTAACCTTGATGTATGTATTCTATTCTCACCGTCCATCTAGATTAGACGGTGATGTGCAGGGCATACCGTGATGTATCTGTTTAGATGGTGGGATGCACCTAATGTATGCGTTGTATCCCGATCGTCCAAACTACTAGACCCCACCTCACGTATATATTGTATATTCATGCCATTTGTCCAGACGGTGGGACCCACCTCCTGTATGCATTGTATATTCATGTCATCCATCTATTTTCTGATGCGTGGGGCCACCTTGATGTATTGTTTATTCACATCGTCTATCGGGTTGGGATGATGTCAGACTCCTTCATGATGTATGTATTCTATACCCTCACCGCCCATCCCTTGGATGTGAGGCCCACCTTGTGACGTGTTGTATATTCACACCATCCATCCACATGGCCCCCGCATGATGTGAGTATTTTATCAGTGTCGTCCAACCCATGGACCCCACATGTGATGTATTTATGGCCCATGTGATAGGGCCCACCTACCTTGTATTTTGAGGCCCATGTGATAGGGCCCACATATTGTGTATTTTAAGGCCCATATGATGGAGCCCATCTGCTTGAATTTAAGGCCTATGGCAAGGCCCATTGTGATGTATTCGTGGCCTATGGGCACGACCCATTGTGATATGTATTAGGCCCATGTCGCGTGGCCCATTTGATGTATTTGAGGCCTAGATATGTGGCCCATTCGATGCATATGAGACCCATGTGTAGGGTCCACATTTTATGTATTTAAGGCCCATGAGCAGGGCCAACCTATTGTGTATATGAGTTCCATTGGTACGACCCATTAATGCGGCCCACTTGTTATATATGAGGACCATTGGTGCGGCCATTGATGCGGCCCACTCGATGTATATTGAAACCTATGGGTTACGGCCCATTATGATGTATATTGAGGCCCATGGGTCGTAGCCCATTTTGATGTATTTGAGGACCATGGGTCATGGCCCATGGTGATGTATATTAAGCCCGTGTGCTCAGCCCATCATGATGTGTATTTAGCCCTTGAGTGAGGCCCATCATGATGTACGTTAGGCCATTGTGTGAGGCCATCGGCCCACTTTATGTTTGGCTTTATGTGGGCCACTACTCGACAGCAATGTTGGTTAAATGTCCACATTGATGGGAAATGATGGTTGGATGTCCACATTGTGACCTTCCTTTAAGCCTGGTTAGGCCCATTCTCTAGTGGGTTAACGTAACACCGTGAAATTTAAGGGTCGAGCATAATTCAACTCCCGAGTTTCAAAACATCACTTATGCAACATAAATAATAATGGATGTATGTTGTCTGTGTTAGTGCATGAAACATGAAATAGATCAAGCCAGATCAGCAGACATAATTCAGGGATATTGAGGAAATGCAAGCAGAAGACTTAAATACATATATAAATAAAAAAGAATCCTCAAAATATGCATGCTCTGCCCAGGGCAATATATACAACTGTGTCTCAAAATACATGTATCAAATTGTTCAAAATCATCATATACATATCCCAGAAACCCCGCTGGTTAGGACAAGGCTCACATGAACCCACCTGAGAACTGCATAAATGAGAACGCCTCTTCATCCTCATCAAAGTTTGGCTCCGCCTCGCCAGCATTGTCGTCACCTGTAACTGAATGAGAGTTTGGTTGGTGTTTAAGCACCATCCCAGAACGTTGGAGTGAGTGATCAACTCAGTGGTACTATGTAACAAAGGTTAACATGTTATCAATTCAATCAAGCAGTAATGATAAGCAGTAAAATTAAACATGTCCTAGATACTCTTATTAATGCAAGAATGATATGAGGTAATGATGCATGCCCTCACCACAAACTCCCTCATGGGACATCATCTAACGATCGTAGCATGAATCACTACCACTATGCTCTCACACCAACGCCAATGGTACATGCAGTGCGATGTCATGAGTATGATTACCAAGTTCTTATTAGTCCCTTTCATACAGCACGATTGGGAAGCTAAGACACCTCCCTTATATCAATCCCTAAACATTGATCCATTCTAGGGTCGTCAGTCCTAGGAAGTCTCATACAATGTTACGGTTCTAGGTTGCTGCAAGGCTGCCAAGGCTGTTGCACGAAATCGTTACACCACTCCCCCATCACCAAATTAATATAAGCCTAGTTATATCCTCAATACTGCAACAGGACTCGTCGCCCTTATGTAGTGTCAGGATATACTCGAGGTCACTACAGAGGGCTCATCACCAATCAATGTAGGTTGACAGCAAGAATATAGTGTCCCATACCACCATAATCTGCTCACGAGAGTAGGGTGCTCACTGGTCACTATGGGGAGTCTCGTCGCCCCAGCGTAGGCCGACAGCTCGATCATGATGTCCCATACCACCATGTCTGGCTCATGAGTCTTAGGGGATCATGGTACCATGGTTAATGGGAGTTTCACTGGTAAGCTAGGTGTCTTAGATTCAAACAGTAGCGACCAAACATAGTGAATAAACATCGGTCAATCGGGTTAGTTGATAAGCTCAACTAGGCTAAGCGCACGTTGAGTTGAACGACATGGAATGCATAAGCACTCTGTGTGGCCTAACCACCGTCGAACATCTCAAGCACGAATCAGATTCGTTAAACTCATCCTGCGTGGTGAAAATGACCTCAACCACTATTTACAGAACAGTTACCGATTACCTGGACTGTAGTACAGCCCCAAGCACGTATAAACTCAATAACATGTATATGATTCATATCCTACCTTCATATGAACATTCATGTCATAGAACTGGAACTTAAATACAGTACATGGAAGAAATCATACACACATTTAACATGAATAATCTAAGTTACATAATTCATGGAGGAAATCATACACTCAAATATCGTGATTGAGATTCATGTCTCAACAACCGTAACAATCACACTTTACAAACTACTAACTCATTTAGGCATTTATTCAAACACTTAGACTACCCTATTCAACATACATCACATATGTCTATTCCATTACATATATGGGCAAGTCCTTTTGCCAAGGAGTTACCTCATACATATCAAGCATATGACAATGAAAATTAATCATAGTAACCAAAACTGCATATTCCATACGCATACAGGTATTCTAATATATACTTGAAATACGCTATTTATAACATAAGGTATACATATACGAAAATTGAAACGGATAGCGCATTTGGCATGTGTAATGGCAATCACAACATGAATATATCATTATCTAACATTGAGAGTGTTGAAAACCATAACCTAAACGTATATAGTCCGCACCTTAAACCAGAAAATGCGTATTCGATATGATTCAGACGATATGTCTTCGTTAACGGCGGATACGCTACCTATGGCATGAAACAGGTTAGCTATAACTTCATTTAAACTATTCTAAGCTTCAAAACAGATTAGGGTTGGCTTAACTTACTCAAGAATGGAATCAGAATCGCCTGAAGAACGATTCAGATCCGCAGGTTCGATGTGTAGATGAACTGAGAAGAATCCTACGGAGAATCAACAGGTTCTCTCTCACTTTCTCTCTCTTTTCTTCTCTTAGAAAGGTAGGGTTTAGGAAATTCGTATGGGAATTGGGAATAAGGTTTTAAGGCCTTTTTATTAGCCTAAACTAGACGAAAACAGCCTTAAGGCCAAGGTATACTTAAGTTATAACCAAATCAGGCTCTTTCTGATCCAACGGAGCACTTCTGGAGGTCCTCTTATCAAATGCAGTCGAACTTAAGCTCACTAGTATTGGATCTTTAGTAAGTTAAGTTTTCAGTCCGATCGGGTTTTCAAATCGTCTGTGGTGGACCAGCTTCAATTCAACGGTTACCGAAATTCGATCAGGGCCACAAGCACTTTGACATGTATGGGCCACCATTCCTGATCCGAGGATGAATTTGGGTCGAAATCTAACAGTCAGAATGCTTAGAAATATCGCGCAAGCGAAACGATCCAGATTACTTAAAATCATAATTATTTTCTAAAAATCTTCGTTTTCTCACTCTCTTCACTCTGGACTCAATAAAATGGTCTCAGGACATCGTTTAGGCTTAATTTTCAAGGTGATTATCAAGTCCAACTAAGCCGTCATAATGGTCTAAGTTTATAGCTATCAGACTTTCGACATGTGGTCTAAATCCAATATAAAATTACAAAGCATTCTCGGGAGCAACTAGGTTTAGAGTTGGATCATAGATTTCAGGATAATATAGCGTAAATGATTCTATAGGTTTTGGGTCTTACAAATCGTATTGAAATCTATTGGTGCAATTGTTACATGCAATCTAGTTTAACGCTAGCTAAAACACATTAAATTTCTAAAGGATTAAGGCCTAAATGATTTTTGCTAAAGATGATATTCGGGTCCAAGTACGGATTTTTCTAAGTCGTTACAGTTAAACCAAATTATTGGGCCCCATTGATATTGCTTGTTCCATCATCAGCCATCCATCTATAGACCCCGCCTTGTGTCAAGATCTATTATTGAGGTCGATTCTAATTGTTGAGGCCAATTGTTAAGGTCAATTTTGATTATCAAGGCTAGTTTTGATTGTCGAGGCTAATTGTTGTAGCCAATTCTGATTCTGATTATCGAGGCCGATTTCAATTGTCAATATCGATTCTGATTATCGAGGTCGATTCCAATTGTCGAGGCCGATTGTTGAGGCCGATCCCGATTCCGATTGTCGAGGTCGATTATTGAGGCTAATTCTGAATGTCGAAGCTGATTATTGAGGCCGATTCTGATTTTGATTGTCGAGGTTAATTTTGAGTGTTGATATCAATTTCGATTATAGAGGCCGATTCTGATTGTCGAGTTCAATTTTAATTTCGATTGTCAAGGCCAATTGTCGAGGTCGATTATTGAGACTGATTCGATTATCGAGGTCGATTTTGATTATTGAGGCTGATTACCAAGGCCGATTTTGATTGTCAAGGCCGATTCTGATTGTCAAGTCCGATTGTCAAGGCCGATTACAATTAACAATTTTGATTGTTAAGGTCGATTTCGATTGTCGAGGCCGATTGTCGAGACACGTATGATGTATATGCGGCTTGTAGTTAAGGCCTATTATGATGTGTATTCGGCCTATGTTTGAGGCCCAATGTGATGTATATACAGCCAGTGTTTGAGGTCCAATGTGTTGTATATGCGGCCCATAGTTGAGGCCCATTGTAATGTGTGTTCAGCTTATGTTTGAGGCCCAATGTGATGTATATGCAACCCGTGTTTGAGGCCCAATGTGATGTATATGTGGCCGGTAATTGAGGCCCATTGTGATGTGTATTCAACCCATGTTTAAGGCCTAATGTGATGAATATGAGGTCCATGTGATGAGGCCCATCGTGATGCATTTGAGGGCCAAGCGATGGAGTCCATTGTGATGTATATTAGGCCCATGTGAGAGGCCCATCATGACATGTATTAAGCTCTTGAGTGAGGCACATGATATTGTATATTAGGCCCTTGTGTGAGTTTATGGGTCCACTATATGTTAGGCTCTATGTGGGCCATTCCTTGAGGGCAATGTTGGTTAAATGTCCACATTGTTGAGGTCGATTATAGATGCCGATTATGAGTATGTGACAGCATAGCATCATGATACATGCCCATATACATCATCTGCATGTTTGTTATGAGATGTGGTTGACCATTGCATATGTCATTGGGCAAGTTGTTATGAGACTCCCTAATATGATAAGTGGAGGTCATCTCACATGAGTGCACGGTATGTGCAGGATTGATGCATGATTGGATTGTATGACTATACATCTTGTATTATGTGTTTTGATTATTGTACGCCCTAGCGACATCAGGGCCGTAACCTCCACAGGCATATCGTGGATGGCCAGATGGGACACCAGAAATTTGTTATTAGCATCGGGCTACCATAGATGCTCATGGGTGAAAATCTCTAAACCCTCTTGGTATCAGAGGATGTCCCAACGTCGAGATCGAGTGGATATATGTGAGCACATGAGGGCCATATGCCAGTAGGTCACAGCTCCCACTGTGTCGTGGTCAGTTGGGAGGGGGTGTGGCCTTACTCACTTGAGGGAGTAGGAATAACTAGGCTGAGTTTGACCAGCTCGTGAATGGGTCTGCTATTGATGTACCGGGTAGATATTGGCTGACTACTGGCCAAGCGGATAGTGAGGCCTCTTCCATTTATCTAGTTATGTGCTTAATGGGACAAAAAGCTGTTGTAGAGTGAATTAGACCCCGGTGATGATCCTAGAGATGAACAGTACTGATATGTGGACTTATTGAGTAGTAGTTACATACTCATTTATTTATTCATTCACTATCCACTCAGGCTGGTGGTGTGTAACTATTTGTTATGTGTACCTTCGCAATGGCTAGGATTTCGATTGGGGCGTGTGACTAACCTGAGACCAGGAGTTTACTACATTAAGTTTGACTATCCAAATTAGGTATGGGACTGGTTTCGATAGAAGTCCCTTGTGATGGACCCCTTAGCCTGCGATACTAAGTATTATCATACCGACTTCACACTCCAGCATGGTCATTCCATTCGCACCGCATCTTGCATTACATCTGTGGCATATGGCATTTTGGGTTACTGTGTTCCTGCATTTATATGGTCTAGGCATAGCTGATGCTATTCGTGAACTCATCAGGAATTCTATATTGCATTGCATGCTCGGCGTCTGATATTTGGCTCTTTATGACTCTTCATTTACATAGTTGATTTGTATTGCGTATTCTGATATTCATTAACTCATGTACTTGTCAGTATTTTCACTTACTTTAATATCGTATGATTCATGATCTTACTAGTATTTTCGATAGTGTATTATTATGACATCGTATTGAATACTTCGTACTTACTTTGTACACACAGTTACACCACCCTCTAAGCTTTCTATAAGCTTATGCACCATAAATGCATGCAGGTAATGTTAGGTTGTAGTAGTGGCGTTGTGCATGGAGCATGCAACTGTCTTCTAGAGCTATGATTTTATTTTGACATATGTGAAAAGGCCTAGCTATATGTCTTATAGGGGGGGGGGGGGGGGGTGTGAATAGGACTATGCCAAATAAAACTTATAACAGCAAAAATTAAATAAATACAATAGCCAATAAATAATATAAATAAACCACAATGTAAGAACGTAAAGCAACCTCAAAATTCAGATCTTGAGAGGTTGATACAAATGTTGTTCTAAGGACAACCTTATACCAAAAACTAGAGTTTATAGTAGGACAACCTTATTTCTAGAAAGGTCTTTATATCCAATCTCAAATCAAAGAGGAATAATAAAAAATTAAATACAAACTGCACTAAAGAATAAATTGTAATTACAAATATATTTTGTTCTACGGACAACCATACACCATAGGAATGGCAGGGCAACCTTACTAGAAAAAATAAAGAAGCTGATAAAGGAATAACAAGGAATAAATACTAAACTATTACAACATTCCCACAATGCTTGAAATAAATGATTATAACATTCACATCCACATATACATCCCACAAATAAATAATTAAATATATGAAATATAAACCATTTAACCACCAAACACAAGGTATTATAGTGGTTCACTAGTGTGTTCACCAACTGTTAAACAACAGCCACACAGAATTGTAACACCCCGAATTTTTGCCAACCTGGGGTTAGACGTCCTCAGGCAATGGGTCAACTAAAACACCTGGGAAATCGCTCAGAACCCAATTCCATAGCCAAAGAAATCACTTAGGATTAATTCCTTTAGAAACTAAGCATAAGTTAGTTAGCGCTACGCTGGAGTAGCTGTGAAATACTCCCTGACCGCTTTAAATATGTTCTACAAGACCCAAAACTTGTAGAATCAATGGTGCTATAATACTCTAAAACCTTGGATCAAACTCTAAACCCGTTTGTTCTCTGGACCTCTTTGAAACTTTGTATTGGATCTAGACCGCGGGTCGAAAGTCCGATACCGACAATTTTAGACCGTTATAACCGCCTAGCTGGACTTGACAATCATTTCGAAAATCAAGTCCAACCGACATTCACAGGCTATTTCATTGAGCCTGGAGTGAAGAGAGTGAGAATAGGGTTAGATTTGGAATTTGAAATTTAAATCTGGCACACAACTTGACGCGTCAGTATTGAGCGTTCTGACCGTCAGAATTCAGCCAAATTACACCCTTGGATCAGGAAAAATTTCTATTTCATATCATAAGACTTGTAGATCTGATCTACACGCGGTGACCGCTGAACTAAAACTGGACCGCCACGTGCGATCTGCGAACCCTGCCGGACTGAAAACTTGATGTGTGCGACATCCTATGTGCATGAACTTAAGTCCGATCGCATTCGGCTAGGGGACCACCAGAAATATCTTTTTGGACCGAAACAGCCCCGATTTGGTTAGGTATCAAGTAAACATTGTTCCCAAGCCTATTTTGGGCGAGTTTTAGGTTATAAAGGAGCCTTAAACTCTCACTTCTCTCACCCATCCGAATTTGCTAGAAACCCTAGCTGGTGTGAGAGAAAAGGTGAGAGTTTGTGAGAGAGAGTGGGAGAGAATTTCCTACTGCTTGCACTACGTGTTGCACGTGCCTAAGCAACGCGCCTCAATCACTTTTTCGGTGATTCCAACGCACTTCTAGGTAAGAAAAACCTTCAACACTTGCTGATTTAAGCTTCCATCAATTCCATTAGTGATGTAGCTTATGTAGCTTGTGTATTAGGTCGCCTGATCGTCGTAGACGAAGCGTATACGCTCCGTTCGAAACGATACCTATATAAAGTGAAAGGTGCGGATTTTAGATGCTTTGATTGACTGTTTTCAACGCTTTCAATATCGTTTAATAGTAGATTATCGACGGCAACTCCGTTTGACATGTACAACATGCTGTCCGTTTCCTGTTTCGTAAGCAGACGAAAAATATGAGATTTAGGGAATTTTAGTCATTTGTAGGAAATACTGTTTTCATCCATATTTTTTTGATGTGATTGACATGGCTTCTTGTCACATTAGGATATTAGGAATGCATGCATAATTAGTTTGGCGAAGAGATTCGCCTAAATGCGCACTTTGAGTCGACATACTATATGTAGACTTAAGTGTGTAGTTTAAGTGTTTGTATAAATGTTTGTATTAGTATGTATTGAATTAAATGGTGTTATGAATTAGTTTAAGATTGAATTCTCAATTAATATGCTGATGTAAATGATTTCCTACATGGTAGCTATATGCATGATTTCATTATATGTACGAAATGCATGTGATAGATGATTTACTTAAGTTGTATGTTATAACATGTGTTAACATGCTCACATTGTTATTTTTCATTTCCAATACCCTTATATGATTGTTGATGTGGGTTCATTATTGTTTGGGACTATACCTAGTCCAGGCAGTCGGCAACCGAGTGAATTCGTGGTTGGCTTATCTTTGCCACGAACGACGCGTCGATGAATGCGAGTCATGTTTTGGAGTTGGCGGTAGTGGTTAGGCCACACGAGGTGTTTTACGCACTTCATGTCGTTCGACTTGAGATGCGCTCGTGCTAGTCGAGCCCGTCAAGTAACTCGACTGGCCATTGTATGTTCACCTTGTATGAGTCAGAACTGCTTAAACCTAGGGTATTGAACTTACCATTGTAAACCCTGTCAACCATAGTACCTTGATCCATAAAGACTCATGAGCCGGGCATAGTGGTATGGGACACCGTGGTCGAGCTGTCGGCCTACGCTGGGGCCACAAACCTCCCCGTAATGACCAGTGAGCACCTATGACTCGTGAGCAGATTATGGTGGTATGGGCCACTATATTCTTACTGTCGGCCTACACTGATCAAGCGACGAGTCCTTTATAGTGACCGCGAGCGTATTCTGAGTCTACGGGAGGCGACGACCCTTCCGTAGCAGTGAGAGTACAGTAGGCCTGTATTGATAAGGTGATGGGGGAGCGGTGCAACGAGTGCGAGCAATAGCCCTGACAGCCCTTGCAGCGACCTACAAAATATACATCGTATGAGATTACTAGGAGTGACGACCCTAGACAGGATCTGTGTTGGGATTGATATAAGGGAAGTACCTTAGTTTCCCAATCCTGCTATTTGAATGGACTAATAATAACTCGGTAATCATATCACCATCACATTGCATGTACATGGAAGATGTGGAGCACTGTGGACCCTAGACAGGATCTGTGTTGGGATTAATATAAGGGAAGTACCTTAGTTTCTCAATCCTGCTGTTTGAATGGACTAATAATAACTCGGTAATCATATCACCATCACATTGCATGTGCCTTGAAGATGTGGAACACTGTGGGATGAAAGCATGCCGCGGGCGTAAGATGGCACCGTGTGAGGGAGATCGTCGGTGAGATCATCCATCATGTCATGTCATATTGCATTAACAACAGTATTAGGATTGTTTGATATACTTCTTTACTATTATCGCATGATTGATTTGATAACATGCTAATCTCTGCTCTCTTATCCCACTGAGTTGATCACTCACTCCCACGTTATGGGATGGTGTTTCCGGACACCCACCAGTCCTTATTGTGATTGCAGATGATGGCGTGGCCTGCGAGGCGGAGCTGGACTTGATGATGAGGAGGAGGATCTCTCCTTTATGCGTGTTCTGATTGACGGGATTACAGGGAGGTTGATTAGATGCCTTGACACTTGTCATTTTATATTTTTAGCGCACTCATGTATATTCGTTTTGTCTACTTTTGGAGTATACATGTATGTATATAACCTGGTAACATGTTCACACTCTAGAGACATACAACAGTTTATATATGTTATACATACTATCACAGTCTTCCGCTTGCTAATTTAACGGTCTCTAGAGTATGATATGATGTTTTGGATTAATCCCACTCATGTTTAAATACATTAACACAGACAACATTCAATCATACACATTTATGTTGCATAAGTGATGTTCTGGAACTCAGGAGTGGAGTTTTTACTCGACCTCCAATTTTCGGGATGTTACAAGAATGCTACTCCACTCTTAATATCCTCACACAGGGGATATTAGCATTCACTATCAAAGTAGGTTTTCACAGGTTCACCCAAAACCTTCACAATTTTGTCTTTCTCTGCGGGCTTACACAATTAAAAAAACCTCACTTCTGAGTTTTTCTGGCTCTCCTCAGATAACCAATACACTGAGATTTTTCTGGCAAATCCCAAAAGAAACCAAAACAGAAAGGAATTTACAATTAAATGTAAAATACCTGATTTTCTCCTTCGTTGTAGCAGCCCTAAAGAAACAAGTCAGAGTAAATGATTGAATGTCCAAGTTCAATGTCCAATACTCACATTATAATGGTTCTAGTTCTAATTGATTTTAAATTGAACCAAAATGGGCTAGCTTTAATTGATTTTGATTCTAAAGAAAGGGAAATAGCAATTCCTCTTTTCAGATTAGATTGGAATATAAGAAACAAAATTAATTAATAAAGCTAAAGAAAGAGAATATTAAATACGTACACTTAACTTAAAATGGAGCACAGACTTATTTCTCAGAAGGCCAAAATAATTAGCTTGAATTATCTTTATTGTTCTGAGATTCGTACTCTATTTATAGCTGAGCAAAACACGTCTTCGACTGGTCTTAAGATCTCTATGACTAGTTAAAGAAACAACGAAAATTTAAAATTTCAGGTGCAATAAGATAAGACAGTTTCACGACTGGTCGTAAGTCCCCTTCGACTAGTCGTAGGTTGTATAAGACTAGTCATAGATAGATGATTTTCAACGCTGTACTTTGAATCGTGGATATACGACTAGTCGAAGAACCAGTCGACACTGTTCACACGACTGGTCGAATAGTTTCTATGACTGGTCGTAGAGTAACCAAAAAATTCTGAAAATCTTCAACAACTTAGAACTGGTCGTGAAATTTCTTGGACTGGTCAAACTAGTGCCAGGACTAGTCGAACAAGGTCCAGGACTAGTCTTAGAACAAACCAAATTCACTTATGAAACATATATGGATTATGTATCCAAAATAGAATACTCTAAAGGTCAACCTGAGGTCAGTTATACCTCATTAGTGAAGCAAGGATATTAAAATTTGAAGACAAGTGACCTTTGAGTATAATTAAGCCTGAGATCTTGAACTTGAAAGCTTCTGAGATCTTGAACTTGAAAGCTTTTCTTGTCTATTGAAGCTAATCTTGTTAGACTATCATCATGACTCTTCATGTCTTTAATAGATCTTTTGTTCATCACATATACATCTTCAAAGGAGTGTCTTTGTCACCACAAATTTGACAATAACAAGGGGCTATAAACTGTAGCACTTAAAATCTCTCCCTTTATCAAATTAGTGACAAAACACATTTCCAAGATATTATACATAACACAGAATATCTGATTAAAGAATCATGCATCAGTTGTTATCAACTGGCACACATTCATGAACCTGTAAATCAATATTCAACATACAATCCACCTCTACACATACAGTCACATACTCCACATACTCCCCTTGAGTAACATATATCATAAAAAAATATATGCACTGTGCACAATGCTACTCACTCACTATGCATAATGCTAGTCACTCCTCATAGGCAATCCAATTCAATCCAACGTGAGAAGCATAAGAATCATTATTCATTCTTTCCCTTTTTGTCACAATATGACATAGGAAGTAAAGAACAGATGACTAAGGAATAATAAGTAAGGAGATAAATAAGAGGTAAGACAAGATATGAGAACATAGCATAAGCAACACACATAATTCATAAACTGAGCTAAGTCAACTAAAGCTACAGTAGCAAATCCGGTTAAGTGAGCACAATAGTAAGATAATTATTAAAGACTAGAAAACTTAAAGAGCTAATCCGAACCAGATGAAGGAGTAGGGATGGAAAGATCAAGTTAATGCATGCCCTTATTCAAGCGCCTCAGATATTTGCACATATACTTGAATTATAAATCATGGGCAACAGTAATGTTTTCCATCCTAACATTGATATTCTCAACCTTAGTTTCCAATGCATGCAAATGTGCATCAAAAGCAGAAGGCTCAAAATCTGAATCATTTGTAGAGTCAGAACTAAGTTCTTCAAAAATATTATCCATGTTAATATCATCAGGAGGAAGATCACCAGCATCTTCCTCATGTTGAGCTTCAGCCTCACCAACACCATCTCTTTGGCCAGGAAGAAATTTCAGCTTTATCTTATTAATATTAGAGTTGTTAAATATCAGATGATGAATAGGGGCTTCTCTAACCGGCATATCGACTAACATATACGTAGCTAATATAGTCATCAAATAGCTAAAAGAGATATCACTATGACCAGGATAGAGTCTAAACTGAACGATAGAGTAAAAAATCAAGGATGGTAAGCAAATATTAGCATCTTTGACAATATTATGAAGAACACGAACCATGAATTTTGTTAACTCAGTTTTATTACCTGATCGAGGATACAAGTTAGACACAAAGATCCTATGAAGAACTGTATTTAGGTAATAAAAATCTTGAGGGGAGCGCATTTCTTTTATGCGTCCATTGAACATCCAGATTGCATAAATCCTTAGTTAACATGTGTTTTTCAATTTGTGAGTGTTTTTCAGAAAATGTATGAATGGGAACTCCCTCATCATTCATAGAAATTTTCATAAGAGTTGAAATCAAGTGACGATCAACGTTAAATGGTCCTTCTCTTGTGACAATTTTAAACATTATATTTTTTAGTGAAAATTCACATATGCAAGCAAACATGGATTGGGCAATGGACCGGTATGCTTGCCCACCCCAATGCAATAAGTTAACCCAACCTACAGCTTGGAGCATAGGAAGGATATCAAAAGGAGTAGTATGATTAATATCAACAGGATGTTCAACAATAACATCACGCAATCTGATGTTCCGAACAAAGGATGGATCATCCTCGGGAACCCTAAGATGACGCATAGTGATAAAGGCTGATCTGGAAGAAGATGGACCACAAGATGTTGTCTTTCTCCCCCTAGATGCCATTTGCAATGAGGATTTCAAGAAAATAAGGAGTTGCAAAAGATTGAGAAGTGGGTTTTCTCAAATCAGATTTTTTTAAAGAAAAACCCCAAATCACAACGAAATTCGAAATAGATAACTTCAAGAGAGAAATAGAAATAATCTAGATACAAATCTACAATAAAAATGAAAATAGAGCACTAACCATGAAGATTTCAAAGGTTGGCTTTGACTAGTCTGACGTCGACTCGTTGGTGAGTGAAAAAGATATAAGAAAGATGAAGTATTTTTCCCAAATTAAAGTGATTTCACGAGTTTCTCGACTGGTCGTGGATGTACACGACCGGTCATACCACGACTGGTCGTATATATTCACGATTGGTCGAGGACCAGCCAAAAATGCAATTTTCCTTTGAGTTTTATAAAATTTTCTGCATGATTTGTAAAAAGTGAAATCAAAACTAGAAAGAATATATAATATGATATAAAAAGGCATAAATTATCATCTTAAAATGCACATGCCAAGATCAAATTTCATTTGGTTAAGCCTGCTTTTGTCAAGAGGTTTAGTGAAAATATCAGCACGTTGATTCTCGGTAGGTATATATTCCAAAGATATAACCTTTTCTTCTACTAATTCATGGATATAATGAAATCTAATGTCAATGTGCTTAGTACGAGAATGCTAAATAGGATTTTTTAAAATATTTATGGCATTGAAATTATCATAATATAATAACCTGAAATCTTATTTAATTCCATAATCACTTAGCATTCGATTCATCCAAACAAGCTATGTACATGCATTACCAACTGCGATGCATTCAGCTTTAGCTGTTGAAAGTGATATAGAACTTTGTTTCTTGCTAAACCCAGAAACTAAACAGTTTCTAATATAAAAGTAACCACCATTAGTTGATTTTTTATCATCAAGATTACCAGCCCAGTCAGCATCTGAATACCTAACAAGTTGAATCCTAGTCTCATGAGGATTCCAGATACCGAGATTAACACTACTTGCGACATATCGCATAATCCACTTGACAGCAATCAAGTGTGATTCTTTAGGATTAGACTGATATCTAGCACAAATACCAACACTTAGTGTAATATCAGGTCTACTTATAATTAAATACAATAGACTACCAATCATGCCCCGATATAATTTCGGATCAACATTTTTACCTGCAGAATCTTTTGAGAGTTTCAAGGTAGTACTCATAAGAGTATCGAATTTTTTACCATTCTCAAATCCAAATCTCTTAATTAAATTCAAAGCATATTTAGATTGAGAAATGAATATTCCATCAGGTTGTTGCTTTACTTGTAACCCTAAGAAATAATTCAATTCCCCAACCCTGCTCATTTCAAACTGTGATTTCATCAAATCTGCAAACTCAGTAGTCATGTCAGTACAAGTAGATCCATAAATGATATTGTTGATGCAAAAAACTGGATCTGCCTCTTTCCAAGCTTCCTTCCTAAAACACAGAGAATAAAGAACCCTGGCTAGAGCCGGGGAACCTCCGATGCTTAAGTCAGTAAGGGTTCAGAAAGAGGAGTTTCAGAGTTCTTCTTTGCATACCTTTGTTTCCTGGAGAACCTCCTTTATATAAGCATGAAGAGTCCCGACGTACGGGGATTCTCTCTCATATTTTTGGGAGATTTGATTTAGTTTCTGATTATTTAGGGATATTTTCTGATCCCGAGTTTTTGGGGGTCAGATCCTCTTACAATACGTAATACGGTATTTATTATTACACCGCATCTTCTTTGCTTGGCTCGGCCTCAGCGTATATTGTTATCTCAGTTGGCTTACAAAGGGGGAGCTTTGCCTCCTTTCAGATGAAACAGAGTCAGATTAGTGTTGATGTCCCTTCCTAGTCCGAGGTCGACACTAACTGCCCTTCTATGGGTCAGTTTTATGGTCGATCAGGTGGCTTTTAGCTTTCAGGACCTCAATTGGTCTCTTCAGACGTTGCTGACTCTTTAGCCAAGCCAACTTCATGCGTCTTTCATATTATGCCTATGGATCCTGACTTTTCAGCTTTGGTCAGGATTTGAATCACATTGATCTGAGCAAGTCTCTCATTCGGCATTTTATTCTCAACTTTTTCTATTGCTTTGGACAATGTGAGCAATCTCGTTTCCTTCAGTACCGAGTTTCTGAACTTATCATTTTTCCTTCCCAACAGATATCATCAACATAAATCTGTACCAATAAAATATGATCATTATGTTTTTGACAAACAGAGTTTTATCAACGGATCCCATTTGAAAATTATAGCTTAACAGAAACTTTGTTAGTTTCTCATACCATGCCCTAAGAGCTTATTTTAATCCGTAAAGTGTCTTTGTAAGGCAATACACATGATCAACATTTTTGGGATCTTCGAAACCCATCGGTTGTTCAACATAAACTTCCTCATGTAAATCACCATTTAAGAAAGCACTTTTCACATCCATTTGATAAATCTTAATCTTTCTAAAATATGCAATGGATATAAACGATTTAATTGATTCAAGACATGTTACTAGTGCAAAGGTTTCATCAAAATCAATACCTTCAATTTGAGTGTAACCTTATACTACTAGCCTAGCCTTGTTTCTAATTATATTTCTAAGCTCCTCAAACTTATTTTTGAAAATCCATTTTGTTCCAATGATGTGTTTATCTTTAGGTCTACATACGAGATACCAAACATCATTTCTTACAAATTGGTTAAGTTCTTCTTGCATCACAACAATCCAGTTTTCATCAGCAAGAGTTTATTTTATGCTAGATGGTTCTATCTGGGATGTAAAACATACGTAATTACATATATCCCTAAGTTGTCTACGAGTACAAACACCAGTGAGAGGGTTCCCAAGAATTTGAGTAGTTGGATGATCTTTAATAGTCCTTAGTTCAGAATCAGTCTGATTAGATGAAGTATCAGGTTTATCAATTACAAGAACTTCATCATTATCTGAACTTAAGACTGGTGTGTTTAAGTGATCATCAATGACCACATTGATGGACTCTTGAATTACACCGGTCCTTTTGTTCAGAACCTTCTATGCACGACTGTTTAAAGAATATCCTAGAAAAATTCCTTCATCACTCTTTGTATCAAACTTTCCCAGATTTTCACGATCTCGTAAAATATAGCATTTACTACCAAAAACTTGAAAGTATTTGACAGTAGGCTTTTTATCAAACCACATTTCGTAAGCCATTTTATTATTACCTGTACTAGTGTAAACTCGGTTAATAATATAACAAGCTGTATTGACTGCTTCATCCCAAAGATTCTTAGAGAGCTTCATGCTATTCAACATGACATTAGCTATTTTTTGAAGCACTTTATTTTTTCTTTCCACTATACCATTTTGTTGTGGAGTTTTGGGTGCTGAGAATTCATGTAATATTCCTTAGTCACTACAGAACTTTTCAAAACCGCTATTCTCAAATTCAGATTCATGATCACTATGAATCTTACTGATTTGAGAACCTTTTTTAGTTTGAATCTTTTTGAAAACTTTTCTTACTTCTTCAAGGGTTTCTGATTTGTCCCTTAAGAAGATTACTCATGTATATCGGGTAAAGTCATCTACTATTACCAAGATATACCTTTTTCCACATCGACTCTCCATTCTAGTAGGTCCTATCAGATCCATGTGGAGAAGTTCGAGTGGTCTTAATGTGGTATTGGAATAAACCTTTTTGTGTGAGTTCCTTGTTTATTTGCCAAACTAGCATTCACCACATATCTTATTTAATTTTTGAAGTTTGGGTAGACCTCCTATAAGTTTCCGTTTGCTCAATCTATATAAATTTAAGTAGTGTACTTGTCCAAGATGTTTGTGCCACAATTGAGTCTCGTCTGTATGGACCATGTAACATGTTTGATTAGATGAGCTAGATTCACTAACAATATAGTAGTTTTCAAATGTTCTATGTCCAGTTAGTATTACAGAACCCTTATTATTTAGAATCTCACAGCTTTGATTAGAAAATCGAACACTATGGTTATTATCGCATATTTGAGATATGCTTAGTAAATTATGTTTTAGTCCTTCAACATATAAGACATTCTTAAATAATGGAAGGTTATAAAGTTGAACCGTACCTTGACCCATAATTTTGCAGTTACTGCCATCATCAAATGTAACTGACCACTCAGTCATATCTTTTAGATCTGTGAATAAAGCCTTGTCGCCTGTTATATGCCTGGAGCATCCACTATCTAGGTACCACTTTGAATGGCTTGTAGCTTTGAAAGCGGTGTGGGCAACCAAGCAAGTGACCTTTAGAATCCACTTCATAACCATTTTGGGTTTAGGTGGATAGTTGGTCTTCTTTCGATTGTAAGAATTATAAGTATGACATATTGAGTTAGACTTTAGAAGCTGCTTAAGTAAATCAACTATCTTTTCATCCAAAAGACTTTGGTTTTAATTTTTATAGTTGATATAAGTTCTTTCAGGTTTTTGAAAAGATTTTCAATTTTTAGAAAATATTTGATCTTTCCCTTTTGAGTGTAAGGTCTCTCCTTTTACAAATTTAGGAGGTGTATTTTTCAGTTTAGGAGAAACATTCTTATCAAACC
The DNA here is from genome assembly GCA_037074715.1 of Magnolia kwangsiensis. Lineage (NCBI taxonomy): Eukaryota > Viridiplantae > Streptophyta > Magnoliopsida > Magnoliales > Magnoliaceae > Magnolia > Magnolia kwangsiensis. The sequence continues at coordinate 62,006,617 of CM073579.1, forward strand.
CATACCGAATCGATTGCCACATTTCCTCGATCTTGATAAGAGTTTTTCTAATTTAGAATCACCTTGGTCATATTTCCAAGTTTCCTTTAAACTCAAGAGAGAAGAGACTTCATATTTTAGTTGGTCATTTTCAGATTTAAGATTTTTAACTTGGGCAATTTTAAAATCCAAATTGCATTTTGTCTTTTTAAAATAGTTTAAAATATGGGACTTTTCTAAAACAAGAGATTCATAAACTTCTTTGAGTTTAGAAAATTTCTCTTTTTGAAGTTTTAGTTTTACTATAATTTTACAACTCTCCTTGTATAGGGCATTATAGGCATCATAAAGATCATCTTCATTTTCACATTCACTGTTCAGATTTTCTTCACTTGTTGAATCATTATCTGAAAATGTGAATTTGGCTAGAGTCATATGGGCTCTCACTTCATTGCCTGACTCGGTTTTAGAATCTTCAGATTCAGAAGAAGCTTCAGAATCAGAGGATTCATCCCAAGTAGCTAACATACCCTTCTTCTTGGGTTTGTCCTTTTTAAGACGCTTGTTAACCAAATGACCATATTCTTGGCAGTTGTAACATTTACTATCTTTCAAAGATTTTCAAATTTTAGATTTAGGTTTAGATCTTTTCTTATCATTTCCTTTATGAAAATTAGCTCTCTTTTAACTTTTAAAGATTTTATAAAACTTTTTCCCCAAAAGGGCCATATCATCTTCAGAGTTATCTAAATCAGAATTTTCTTAAAAATTATTTTTAGAAGTTTTAAGAGCAATAGATTTTCCTTTTGGAGCTTTAAAAGTTAACTCATATGTTTGTAAAGAACCAACTAATTCATCAACCCTCATATTATCTGTATCACGAAGTTCCTGGATTGCGGTTACTTTAGAGTTGAACTGTTCAGGAAGTGAGTGTAGTATTTTTGTACACACTTTACTTTCTTAGATTTTATCACTAAGACCCCACATAGAGTTTACAATGTCATTTAATCATGTATAAAAGTCCATAAATGTTTCATTTTCCTCTATATGAATTTCTTCAAATTTGGTTGTAAGGAGTTGGACTTTCAATTTCTTGACAATTGATGTACCCTCGTGTGTCATTTCTAATATATCCCAAGCTTATTTTACAGAATTACAGGATATAATTCTTTTAAATTCATCTGGTGATAGTGCGCAAGTGATAGCATTTAGTGCTTTAGCATTTGCACTACCCTCACTTTTCTGAAGTGTGGTCCAAGAGAAATTAGGTGTTACTCTTATAGATTTTGAACCATCAACTCCAGTTAGTTCAGTGGTAGGAGGGTTCCAACCATTCACAGTGGCCTGCCACACACTTTCATCCATGGATTTTAAGAATATTCTCATCATGGATTTTCAATAAGCATAGTTGGAGCCATCAAAGGGTGGTGGCCTAGTGATTGATAGGGTATCAAAATTTAACATCTTAAATAGCTTAAATCATTAGCTCAGGAAATAAATCCAATAATTAAGAATTAAAAATGAGCTACTAGGCTCTGATACCACTTGAAAAGGCCTAACTATATGTCCTAGAGGGGGGGGGGGGGGGGGGGGGGGGTGTGAATAGGACTATGCCAAATAAAACTTATAATAGCGGAAATTAAATAAATACGATAGCCAATAAATAATATAAACAAAACACAATGCAAGAATGTAAAGCAACCTCAAAATTCAGATCTTGAGAGGTTGATACAAATGTTGTTATAAGGGCAACCTTACACCCAAAACCAGAGTTTATGGTAGGAAAACCTTATTTCTAGAAGAGGAATAATAAAAAATTAAATACAAACTGCACTAAAGAATAAATTGTAATTACAAATATATTTTATTCTAGGGACAACCATACACCATAGGAATGACAGGGTAACCTTACTAGAATAAATAAAGAAGCTGATAGAGGAATAGCAAGAAATAAATGCTAAAATATTACAACATTCCCACAATGCTTGAAATAAATGATTACAACATTTACATCCACATATACATCCCACAAATGAATAATTAAAGATATGAAATATAAACCATTCAACCACTAAATACAAGGTATTATAGTGGTTTGCCTATGTATTCACCAACTGTTAAACAACAGCCACACAGAATGCTACTCCACTCCTAATATCCTCACATAGGGGATATTAGTGTTCACTATCAAAGTAGGTTTTCACAGGTTCACCCAAAACCTTCACAATTATGTTTTTCTCTGTGGGCTTACACAATTCAAAAAACTCCACTTCTGAGTTTTCCTTGCTCTCGTCAGATAACCAATACAATGAGATTTTTCTGAAAATTCTCAAAAGAAATCAAAACAGAAAGGAATTTATAATTAAATGTAAAATACCTGATTTTCTCCTTCGTTGTAGTGGTCCTGAAGAACTAAGTCAGAGTAGATGATTGAATGTCCAAGTTCAATGTCTAATACTCACATTACAATGGTTCTAGTTCTAATTAATTTTAAATTAAACCAAAAAGGGCTAGTTTTAATTGATTTTGATTCCAAAGAAAGGAAAATAACAATTCCTCCTTTCAGATTAGATTGGAATACAAGAAAAAAATTAATTAATAAAGCTAAAGAAAGAGAATATTAAATACACACACTTAACTTAAAATAGAGCACAGACTTATCTCTCAGAAGACTGAATTAATTAGTTTGAATTATTTTTATTATTCTGAGATTCGTGCTCTATTTATAGCTAAGCAAAACACATCTTCGACTGGTCTTATGACCTCTACGACTGGTCGAAGAACCAACAAAAATTTAAAATTTCAGGTGTGATAAGATAAGACGGTTTCATGACTGGTCGTAGGTACCCTACGACTGGTCATAGGTCCCCTTCGACTGGTCATAGGTTACCTACGAATGGTAGTAAACAAATGATTTTCAACATTGTACTTTGAATCGTAGATATACGACTAGTCGAAGAACCAGTCGACACTGTTCACATGACTGGTCGAACAGTCTCCATGACTGGTTGTGGAATTTCTTGGACTGGTCAAACCAGTGCTAGGACTGGTCGAATAAGGTCTAGGACTAGTATTAGAATAGACCAAATTCACTTATAAAATATATATGGATTATGTATCCAAAATGGCCTACTCTAAAGGTCAACCTAAGATCAGTCATACTTCATTAGTGAAGCAAGGACATTGAAACTTGAAGACAAGTGACCTCTGAGTATAATTAAGCTTGAGATCTTGAACTTGAAAGTTTTGCTTGTCTATCAAAGCTAATCTTGTTCGACTATCATCATGACTCTTCATGTCTTGAATAGATCTTTTATTCATCACATATACATCTTCAAAGCAGTGTCTTCGTCACCACAAATTTGACAATAACAAGGGGCTATAAGCTATAACACTTACAATATGTATTTCCTTTTCAGTATTGTATTCAAAGTTTATATTAGTGGATATGTGATGATGATGTTGCTTTTGTGATTTGGGTAAACTTATGGTTATGCTTCTTATACGATAAATGTATGTTAAAAAAATCCTCCTTATAGGATCTTAAGATCGGAACCTGGCATATGAGCGCTGCGAGCCGAGAATGAGGTACTATGGAGGCTGTCGGCACCGGATTCGGTGATCGGGATTCATATGAATCCAATTTTTGGATTTGGGGCATGACATATATAATATTTGTTACCTTATTGTGAAGGTTGATTATCGTGATTGAGTTAGTTATAATGGCCTCTTTTTCTGTAATTAGATGATTTGGTATCGAATCCATGACCTCAGCTAAGGATCGTCTTTAAGTCCCATGTTTGTGGCCCATTCCTGAAAGACCATTAGTTCAAATGATAAACAATTCATAGAAGAAAAAAACAAACAAATTCATGAATTAGATACATTGCATGAAAAACTCAGGCTATTTTTCAAGTTGGCCATGACATGTAAAATATATGGAAGGCTAAAAAACTTATTCAATTGCATAATTTCCTTACACGTTAAGTGAAACTGCTTGCTTTTAAGGTAGAAGATGTAAGCATTATTTCCAACTACATGCAAAGCTCAAATCTTTAACAAGTGTTTCATATCAACAAATGTCCCTCCTTGTGTATGCTACACAAAGGGTTAGGAATGTGCTTATTAGAGAAAAGAAGTGGATGTTGGGGTCAATAGACTCTTAAAAAGCACATATTTAGAGTTTCATTTTTCCATGCATTATTTGGTATATTAGAACTCTTGAGGATTTTTTCAGTAAAAGTCCCTATCATTTTTTAAGAAAAATAATAACAAAATTAAAAAGGAGAAAAAGGTCTTACACAACTTAAAGAATTCTATATGGGTATACCTTGCGTCAGTGTTGCAAGGTGGGATATCCCATCTATGCAGAAGATAGGCCCCACCATGACAATCATCTAGCAAAAAATTAAGCCGACACTCCCTGAAAATAACCGACATAGAAAAATCCTTAGTTTTCAAGCTATTGCTTAGAAATAAATGGTTGATAAAAATGCAGCAATGATCCACATTCAACTAAGAAAGGGTTGAAGATTGGTTAATATAGTTCCAATAGATGGTGGCATAACCAACACCAAATTTTTACATTTATCTCCCCATCTAGCAAGATATTACATGCCTTGAGACCTCAATGAATAATCTTAAGCCGAGAATCTTCGTGAAGATACAGCAACCCACATGCATGCAATCCCTCCTATGATTTTGTAGCACCTTTCCCAATCCAATCATGCATGCTTAGTTGGATCTATGAGATAGCCCAATTACGAAACATAAAATTAACACAAAAATGGGTTTATGAAGTAGTTCATCAAACTAATCCTAAATTGTACAATGGAGTGTAGTAGGTCGACTCATCCATTCTAGTTCATGAATACCCTGAACAATGAACTCGAAGCGAATGCCATCCAATGAAAATAGGCAACTACCAGACAATCCTTATCATCTGAGAAAGCAATCTTGATTGTTATCTCACATGCCCTTTAAAGCTTCCGTGTTTGGGACTGATCTTCTTGAAGACAGAATACCAACTTCAATACACACTTCTTGAGCTCCTGATCAGCTCTCCAGTGTTTCTCCAATAGTTTGATAAACAAGGGAGATTTGGTTACATAAAAGATGGAACAAACATTCAAAACTCTAGTATTCAAATCTCATAAGATGGGCCTCATATACAATTGTTGTCCAAGAAGCTTAATCAAATGTTGCATGCATATCATAACATTTCTACAAGGCTTGAGTCTTGACTACAAAATGAACTTCATGCATGCATGCGTATCATAACATTTCTACAAAAACTTAGAGACAGGGAAGAAAATAAATGAAGGTGATATAATAATTTGATTTTTCTAGAGCTCAAATGCTCATTACTACAACAACAACTTCACATGGAGTGGAGGTCCTTTTTCTTGAAGCTATGTTTTGCAAAAAATAAAAAATAAAAAAGAGAGTAAGATAATACTCCTAGTTTGTGCTTTCCACACAAGATGCAAAGGTCATTAGAACTGACATATAAATCCTAATACTCAGATTGAAACAATTGAAGGTTAAACTAAAAATTACTCAAAATTTGCCCGATACCAAACATCTGACAATGGACCTTAACAATTGCACATCTAAAGTATGAAAGGTTATATCAAAATATGCAAAAATTGAGAAACACCAAAAAATCAAGCAGAAGTGAATGAAAATATATTGTAAGAAACTTCACTAGAACAGTTTTGTTAAATATGGAATTTGAACTGGATTTAAAGCCTTTAAAACATTTCAAATGACTGGATGGAATTTTATGCTTGCTAGGAAACAAGACAACAACAACTATGGCGTTTGTACTAGATTTAAAGCCTCCAAAACATTTCAAGTCCTAAGTAATGTGATACTACATCAATGTCACATATTAAAATAGAGACATTACTGGGTGAAAAGTAGCTACAGAAAATAAAGTTCCAGTCTAAGAATTTGTCCTAACATTCTCACTCATTTCAAGTTCAATAGGTGTTATACATTGGATATGATGAACTTGAAATGAATTAATTGATCTACACTCAACCAACATCACCAAAACTCCTGCAAAATGAACTAGCAGAGAATCTAAATAGAAGTAACTATAAGAAAACCTTCTAATCGCTATTAAATAAATTCATTAAATGTCATAGTGGCAACCTAGAAAAGATCATGAACCATCCAGGCCCCCTCTTCAACATATTTTTGAACAAGCTCACTTCCAATAACATAATTAAAGTAGGTATCAATTATTTTGGCTATATCTCTAGCTAGTAAAGTTTTACCTATTCCTGGAAGACCATAACAGAGCATCCCCTTCAGAGGATCAATGCTAAGCTTCACAAATTTCTTAGGATGGAGCATGGGAAGTTCTAATACCTTTAAAAAAAAAAAAAAGATAACATCGCAACAAGAAGGAAACATACATGCAAGAAAGTGTACCTAGATTCATCATCATCGTCTAAGCCTTATCCCAACTAATTAGGGTTGGAAAAGTACACCTAGAGTGGTATATATAAAAAAAATAATTGTTGCTTGATCATTGCAAGGAAAATATACCCTGGTAAAGACAACCATACTGAAATTTTTATGTCGTCTAGCAACAAAACCATGATGAGAAAAGAAATTAGGAAAAAATTATTCCTTCTCTACATTGGAGAGTGATGACCAATGCACCCCTTAACTCACTAGGAGTTCACTGATTTCTCCCTCAATATGTAAACAAATGGAAACTCATATCTTGCTATCAAACTGTAGCACTAACTTTGAACATTAAACAAAACTGCAATTCTTCTTCTTCCCCAAGATTCAAGAATCCAGAGTGATTTTGATCCTAAACTAGGCATGAACATGAAAAACTAGGGTGAAATTTGCCCTGAACTAGGAATCGCTGGTTACCCAACCCAGCCAGTCAATGAATAGTTAGTACGGACATGGAAAACTATGGTGAGACTTAGGTTGAGCAGCATAGTTTGAGAACTATGCTTTTTCAGTAATCTTCATGTCAAACCGTCCACATCAATCATTTGTGCATGAGATTACTCGATTACTTAAAAGTTTATTATTTTCTCTTTTCTTAAGAATGTCAAGATTATGTGTAGCAATAGTGTCTTAATTCTTGTATGTTAAAATCTTGTCTAGAACATCCCAAAGGAAGATCTTATTAGTGGTAATCTTTTGAGACAATGAAATCCCTCAATCACAAACTAACTATGAAGTGATCTTCCATGTTCCCTAATTTTTCTAATGCCATTAATATTATTTTTTTTTGAAAAAAAAGTGCCAAAAATAAAACAAAGAAATATACCATAGAGTCATTGACCTTCTTGGCCATTTCCTTGATTTCCTTCTCCACTTTCTTTTTGTTGACAGAGTAGGGTCCCAAACCCTGCCATAGAGAAATTTCAAATATTAGAAAACATGATGCAGGCCCCTATTGAACACTAAACACAACACCAATAATCCACATGACCAAGAAAGTGAAAGAAAGAAAGAATCAAAAGCTCAATGCATTTGAAACCATAATAAAAAACCATTATGAGTGACACAGATCCAAATATAAAAATAGTAGATTCTTAGATTATTATTTTTTCTTCCAGTATGCAAACACAGAAATTAGATTTTTAAAAATATTCCCATTAATCAAGGGATTCTGACACTTGGGCTTGCCCAGGGGACATGAGGGAATTTTGTCCTGTTCAGCAGCAAACTAATATGGCTTAAGTATTTCTTTAAACAATTAAAATACACACGTAGGCAGCTGTGGATAGTAGCGGATATGGCTGCCGCTGCCATGGCTGTTGCCTAATTTTTGGCCATCAAAAGAGGAAATGAGAGAGAAAGAGAGAGTACCTTTGTAACACCCTGAAAATCGGGGGTCGCGTATAAACTCAACTCCCGAGTTCCAGACCGTCACTTATGCAACAAAAATGGTTATGATTCGATGTTGTCTGATTTAAAGCATTCACATGAGTAAAAGTATACCAAAACTGCAATTCATACTTCAGATCCAGTGATAAAAGCAAGCGGAAGACTAAACAAGATATATATCACTGTATGGAAAAACAAAGTAATCTCAACTGTCTCCAAAGTATGACTACATCTCTGAGTCTCATATACATGTACATAACAAAAGAATAATGTTCAAAAAGAAAAGTCCCACTGATGTCCCCTCGATCCAGGTCGCCTACGGGAAGCCGTCATGATACTGCATATACGAGAACTCATCCTGGTCCTCGTCATCATCTAGCTCTACCTCCTGGATCTCATCGTCACCTGCAACTACAACAGGGTCTGGTGGGTGTTGCAAACACCATCCCGTAACGTGGGAATGAGTGATCAACTCAGTGGAATCATAGAGCAAAGATTAGCATGTTCACAATTCAGTCACGCGATAATAGTAAAGCAGTAAATCAGACAAGTCCTAATACTGTTGTTAATGCAAGATGATATGACGTGATGTATGCCCTCACCGACGATCACCCTCATACGGCAACATCTTACGACCGCGGCATGCCACACTCCCTAGAGTGCTCCACATCTTCCAGGCACATGCAATGCTATGGTGATATGATTACCAAGTTGTTATTAGTCCATTCAAACAGCAGGATTGGGAAACTAAGGTACCTCCCTTGTATCAATCCCAACACGGATCCTGTCTAGGGTCGTCACTCCTAGTAATCTCATACGATGTACATTTCGTAGGTCACTGCAAGGGCTGCCAGGGCTGTTGCTCGCACTCGTTGCACCGCTCCCCCATCACCTTATCAATACAGGCCTACTGTACTCTACTGCACGGAAGGGTCGTCGCCTCCCGTGAACTCAGAATACGCTCGCGGTCACTACAAAGGGCTCGTCGCCTGATCAGTGTAGGCCGACAGCTAGAATATAGTGTCCCATACCACCATAATCTTCTCACGAGTCAAGGTGCTCACTGGTCACTACGGGGAGGTTTGTGGCCCCAGCGTAGGCCGACAGCTCGACCACGGTGTCCCATACCACCATGCCCGGCTCATGAGTCTTCGTGGATCAAGGTACCACGGTTAATAGGGTTTACAATGGTAAGTTCAGTACCCTAGGTTCAAGCAGTTATGATACATACAAGGTGAACAAACATCGGCCAGTCGGGTTACTTGACGGGCTCGACTAGCGCGATCGCATCTCGAATTGAACGACATGAAGTGCGTAAAACACTTCGCGTGGCCTAACCACTACCGCCAACTCTCAACACGAATCACATTCATCGACGCGTCGTTGGTGGCTATGACCAGTCAGCCACGAATTCGCTCGGTTACCGACTGCCTGGACCAAGTCAAGTCCCACACATCTATGGAATCACTATAAAAAGTATTGGAATTGAAATACATCATGTGAGCATGTTAGCACATGTTATAACAATCAACTTAAGCAAATCTTCAAGGCATACTTCCCATGCATATTCAACTTAAGCAAATCCTCAAGCACATACATTCCATGCATGTAATGAAATCATGCATTTTGTCAACATGTAGAAAATCATTTAGGTCGGCATAATAGTTGAAAAATCAATCACAAGGTATCAAATAACATCATTTAATTCAATACATACTAATACAAGCATTTATACAAACACATGCACTACACACTTAGGTCTACATATAGCATGTCGACCCAAAGTGTGCAACTAGGCGAATCTCTTCGCCAAACTAATTATGCACGCATTCCTAACTCCCTAATGCGACAACAAACCATGTCAATCACATCAGCAAAATATGAATGCAAACAGTACTTCCTACAAATGACTAAAATGCCCTAAATCTCATATTCTTCGTTAGCTTACGAAACGGGAAACGGAGAGCATTTTGTACATGTCAAACGGCGATGCCGTCAAGAATCTACTATTAAACGACATTGAAAGCATTGGGAACCGTCAATCCAAGCGTCTAAAATCCTCACCTAGTGTCTTGTAGACTCGGGAATTGAAGCGGAGTGTATATGCTTCGTCTACGGCGAGTAAGGAGCCTAATACATAAGATCCATAAGCTACATCGCTATGGAAACAAGAAAAAACTCAAATCACCAACTAGTTAGGGTTTTTACTTACCTAGGATTGCGGTGGAATCGCCGGGAAAGCGGTAGAGGAGTGTTGCTTAAGCATGTGCAACACGTAGCACAAGTGGCGGGAAGAACTCTCCCACTCTCTCACAATCTCTCACTCTTTTTCTCTCTCCCAAGCTAGGGCTTCTCTCAAATTCGGATGGGAGAGAGGAGTGAGGGTTTCAACCCCTTTTATAGCCTAAAACATTCCCAAAATAGGCTTGGGAACAATGTTTACTTGGTGCCTAACCAAATCGGGGCCGTTTCGGTCCAAAAGGGCATTTCTGGAGGTCCCCAGGCCAAATGCGGTCGGACTTAAGCTCATGCATACTAGATCTAGCATACATCCAGTTTTCAGACCGGTTGGGTTCCCAGATCGCACGTGGCGGCCCAGTTTCAGTTTAACGGTCACCGAACCAAGATCAGGCCTATAAGTCTCGTGATATATAATAGATATTTTTCCTGATCCAAGGGTGTAATTTGGCTGTATTCTGACGGTCAGAATGCTTAATACTGATGCGTCAAATTTGTGTGCCAGATTTGAATTTGAAATTCCAACTATGTCCCTATTCACACTCTCTTCGGTCCGGGCTCAATGAAATAGCCTGTGATAATCGGTTTGACTTGATTTTTGGAATGAGTGTCAAGCCCAGCTAGACGGTCCTAACGGTCTAAGATAGGAGGTATCAGACTTTCAACGTGCGGTCTAGATCCAATACAAAGATTCAAAGTGGTCCAGAGAACAAACCGGCTTAGAGTTTGATCCGAGGCTTTAGAGCATTATAGCACCCTTAGTTCCACTCGCTTCGGGCCTTGTAGAACGTATTTAAAGTGATCAGGGACCATTTCCCAGCTATTCTAACGTTGCACTAGCTAACCTAGTCAAATTTTCCAAAGGAATGAATTCTACGCAATTTCGGGTCGAGTTGGTACTCGAGCCCAAGTATGGATTTTTCACGGGCGTTACAATCTACCCCCCTTAACAAATAATTTCGTCCTCAAAATTTTGTACCTTTTCGTACTCCTCGAGAAGCTGTGGGTAGTTCTTTCTGATCTCGGCTTCTGTCTCCCAAGTAGCCTCCTCCTCAGTATGATGCGTCCATAGTACCTTCACAAGGGGAATCACCTTGCTACGCAGTACCTGCTCCTTCCGGTCTAAGATGCGTGTCGGTCGCAGGATATAAGTAACATCCTCTCCTAACTGCACCTGCTCCCATCTGATGATATGAGAAGGATCAGCAACGTACTTCTTCAGCATAGAAACATGAAATACGTTGTGGACGCTCGCGAGGGGCGTGGGTAAAGCCAATCGGTAAGCCACTGCTCCCACACGATCGAGGATCTGAAATGGACCAATGTATCGCGGTGCCAGCTTCCCCTTCTTTCCGAACCGAAGGACTCCCTTCATAGGGGAAACTCGCAAAAACACATGATCCCCGACTGTGAACTCTAGTGGTCTCCGTCTCGTATCGGCGTAGCTCTTCTGCCTGCTCTGCGCTGTAAGAAGCCGACGTCGAATAATATCAATCTTCTCTGACGTCGCCTGCACCAACTCTGGGCCAATCAAGCTGCGCTCACCGATCTCTAACCAGCAATGCGGTGCGCGACAAGGTCGCCCATACAGCGCCTCATAAGGTGCCATGCCGATACTCGCCTGGAAGCTATTGTTGTACGCAAACTCCGCATATGCAAGACAGTCATCCCAACTGTCCTTGAAGTCCAACGCGCAAGCTCGCAACATGTCCTCCAGGATCTGGTTCACTCGCTCTGTCTGTCCGTCCGTCTGTGGGTGGAAGGCAGTACTGAACTTCAACTTCACACCCATAGCCTCCTGAATGCGAGTCCAGAAAATAGAAGTGAATCGCGTGTCTCTGTCCGACACGATCTCCAACGGAACTCCATGCAGACGCACAATCTCTCGGATATACAATCTAGCCAGCTCGTCTGCAGAGTTCGTAACTCTGATCGGTAGGAAGTGCGCCGACTTCGTCAATCGGTCGACGATCACCCAAATGGAATCATGCCCCTTCCTCGTCTTCGGCAACCCAGAAATGAAGTCCATGGAAATGAAATCCCACTTCCACTCTGCAATAGGCATAGGCTGTAAAAGTCCAGGTGGTCGGCGATGCTCTGCCTTCACCTGCTGACAAGTGAGACAACGGGACACGAACTCAGCTATGTGGGTCTTCATACCTTCCCACCAGTACGTCCTCTTCACGTCACGATACATCTTCGTGCTGCCAGGATGCATCGCGAGTCTAGTAGAATGCGCAGCCTCGAGAATCTCTCGTCTCAAGTCAGGGACATCAGGAACGCATAGGCGGCCACGGTAACGTAAGCCCCCATCCATGCCAACTCGCCAGTCGGCGTCAGCATCATCACTGGCCTGCTCTCGAAGCTCAGTAAGATGCGCGTCGTCCCTCTGCGCCTCGATGACACGGTCATCGATCGGGGATCACACCTGAACATGTGCGATGAACTCAAATGGCTCCTCTACGGTGAGTTTCTGCTCAAAGTCTCGCAAAAACTCAACCATATCCCACTCGGCAACCATCAGCGGAGCCGCAAACTCTATCGCCTTCTTGCGGCTCAACGCATCAGCCACAAGGTTCGCCTTCCCAGGATGGTAAGAGACTTCAAACTTGAAGTCCTTCAACGTCTCCATCCATCGCCGCTGCCTCATATTCAAGTCCCGCTGTGTGAATATGTACTTGAGGCTCTTGTGGTCGCAAAAGAGCTCGAACTCCTCTCCGTAGAGGTAATGTCTCCAGAGTCTCAGTGCGAATATCACGGCTGCCAACTCCAGGTCGTGTGTAGGGTAATTCTCCTCGTGCTTCCTTAATTGTCTCGAGGCATACGAAATTACCCTGTCCCTCTGCATAAGGACACAACCCAAACCAACGCTAGACGCGTCAGTGTATATAGTGTATTTAACCCCTTGCTCTGGCAATACTAGCACAGGGGCGGACGTAAGTCTGTCCTTCAGCTCCTGAAAAGCTGACTCCGCCTTATCATTCCAGGCGAACTTCACGTCCTTCCGTGTCAACTGAGATAAGGGTCTCGCGATCTTCGAGAAATCCTGAATGAAGCGCCGATAGTAGCCAGCGAGACCTAAGAAACTCCTCACCTCAGTGACAGAACCAGGCTGCTCCCAGTCCTGCACCGCAGCTACCTTAGACAGGTCAACTGCCATGCCATCCTTGGACACCACGTGTCCCAGAAACTTCACCTCCTGCTTCCAGAAGTCGCACTTCTTGTACTGTGCGAACAACTGATGCTGTCTGAGCGTATCAAGGACCAAACGCAAGTGCTCCTCATGCTCCTCTCGACTCCTAGAGTATACCAAAATGTCGTCGATGAAGACAACGACGAATCGATAGAGGAAAGGCCGTAGTACCCGGTTCATCAGATCCATGAACACGGCCGGTGCGTTCGTGAGACCGAACGACATCACAAGGAACTCGTAATGACCAAAACTGGTCCTGAACGCTGTCTTCTGCACGTCCTCATCTCTGACGCGCAGCTGATGATATCCTGACTGAAGGTCAATCTTCGAGAAGTACTGCGCTCCTCTCAACTGATCAAACAAGTCATCGATCCTGGGCAAAGGGTACTTGTTCTTCACTGTGAGTTGGTTCAGCCTGCGATAATCAATACACAATCGCAGCGAACCATCCTTCTTCTTCACCAACAAGACCGGTGCTCCCCAAGGAGATACGCTAGGCCGTATAAGGCCGAGCTCTAGTAGACCGTCAATCTGCGTCCTCAACTCCTCCATCTCACATGGTGTCATGCGATACGTCGGCAGTGAGACGGGTGTAGAACCAGGAATCAGATCGATAGTGAAATCGATCTCACGTCTGGGCGGCAAACCAGGGATCTTCCTGAACAGATCCCCGAACTCAGAAACAACTGGCGTCTGCTCAAGTACCTGGGCACCAGCGTCGCGCAACAGAGTGGCGTAGCTAAGAATGCGGAAAGGAAGATTTACCCGCACTGAAAATGTGAAAGGCGTGCCCTCAGGCTCGTACACCGTCACCACACGAGCCTCGCAGTCAATCTCGGCTCTCGCTGCAGTCAACCAGTCCATGCCAAGAATGACGTCGAGATATACGAGCGAGGGATCGACGACCAAATCAAGAGTCATCGTCCTGCCTCCCAGATCAAGTAAACAACCCTCACACATCTGGGTGACATCCGAATAATCTCCATGAGCTGCAAGGACTCGCACGCTATCCATAGTAATAGTCTGCAACCCAAGACGTCTGACTACGGCACGCGATATCAAGGAAATCGTGGAACCAGTGTCCACCATGACAAGAACGGGAGTACCTCCGATATGGCCCGTGACCTCGAAGGCTGAATGCTGGAAAGTCGGCGTCGTAGCTGCCTCAGCGGTCAGTGCGTGAACTCGAGCCTGCTGTGGCCGGTTCGGCCGCTGTGTCAAGGGCCGTGGGGGCTGTCGAATCTGCGATACTGTGGGTCTGAAAGAAGACTGCGCAGGAGCTGACCGTATAGGCGGTGCTGATATCGCCTGTGGACGTACACGATCAATCTTCTGCGGCGGCGAGAACCCACTGTCCCGCATCCTCGAAAAGCAACTCGGCGCTAGGTGGCCCGTCCTCCCACAGTATGTGCATGATAGATCAGGGCGCCGAAACGGTCCTACTGGCGCCGTGGTCCTGGTAGGAGGATCAATGCGAGGCCTCTTGCCCGCGAAGGGCCTATCTGGCAACTCCGGTCGCGGCCTGGAAGTAGTCGGGCCTCGTGATCGCGCAAGTCGATCCACGTCCTGCTCTGCCCGCATGGACATGTGAACTAACTCCGCATAGGAGGAGAAACTGATGCAGCACATCTTCGACCGAATATCCGGTCGCAAGCCCTCCAAAAAGCGCCGTATGCGCATCTGCTCATCAGCTAAAATCGTCGGGACGTACCTGCCCAACTCTGTGAACCGATGCTCATACTCGGTGACCGTCATCGCTGCCTGCCTGAGACGGAGAAACTCATTCTCCCTCTCGTGCCTGTAGGTCTGAGGATAATACTTCTCATGGAAGCGAAACTCGAATGCTGCCCATGTCCATACGAAGTCTGCGGTAACAGTCCGCAATACACTATCCCACCACATACTGGCCTCTCTCTCAAACTGGAAGGTAGCCAGCTCTACCTGCTCTGCCTCAGTACAGTGCAACATGCGCAGAATCTTCGACACTCGGTCGAGCCAAAACTCAGCCTCCTCGGGTCTGTGAGAACCCGGGAAAGTAGGAGGCCGCAAGCGCTGAAATCGCTCCAGAAGGCCCCGTGTGTCGGCAGGGTTCCCCGCAGGGAAGGCAGGCTGCGCAGGAAGTGCTATGCCCTCATCCTGGGCGTAAGTATAGGCATCCTCAGCTGGATGCGCAGGTGGTGCAGGCGGAGTAGATGCAGTCGCACCCCCAGCCTGGGCTAAAGTCCCAACTATGGTGGTCAGAAGCTGCTGCTGCTGTAGCATCATAGCCATCATCTGCTCGAATCTATCAGGTGGTGGAGCAGGCTGTGGCGGATGAGGTGCGGAAGTAGATGCGCGCTGTGGCTCTCTAACTGATGGTGTAAATGGCGGTGGTCCATCTGTAGGACCAGTAGCAGGCTGAGACGATCGAACAGTCTCAGGAATCGGGCCCACAGCAGGGTCCGGACGAGTGCCAGACTGAGAGGGAGTCTGATCCATCTGCTCAGACAACGAAAGCCGAACCGTGCTCCTCGTAGTCTTAGGTGGCATTCCCTATATTCAAAATAGGGCGCAACCTTGTCAGTCTCAATTGCTCAAATACACCACAATCATTCACTAAAGAGTCAAAGGCATTCCATGCATTTCAATTAATCAAAATTGTCACAATACAAGGGATATATCCTTACAAGCATCATGACTAGAATGACATGGAAATTAAGACAGTTAAGCAACAGCAACATAAGCAAAGCACTAGCCCTAACAGGCTTTACACACATAAAACAGAAAATGGCTAACTACTCATAACAACATCAAAGATCGCGTCGCTAGTCGGAGTCTGGTGACGGAGGAGGAGCACCCTTATCCTGTAAGCAACACAGGATTGCCTTCAAGGTGCGAGTCACCTTGCCAAATTTCTTCTTCGTAACGGCCTTGGCATCAGCGACCTCTGCTCGAAGTTCTTGGACTTCCCTTCGCAAAGTGGTCTGACTCTCCTCCATCCGAGCAATGCGATCGTCAATAGTAGTCTGCGCAGAAGGAGGAGGGCTCTCATCAGTATCCTGAGCCTCCTCTTCTGCTTCTTCCTGAGTCTCTTCCTGAACCTCTGCACTAGGTTCTCCTTCGCTTTGGTCTTCCCCTTCATCAAAGTCGTCCCCACTATCCCTTTCAAGTTGATTTTCACGATATTGCGACCCAATCTTCATCTTAACCATCGTCGACTCATCGATGGTGTGAATCGATACCGGCAACTCGGGTCCAAGTCTATAGGCAAACTCAAGCACAATCTTGCAAATGAGTCGGCAAAAGGGAAGGGATTCGGATGTTCTTCTCGACCTGGCTATGAGAACTATCTGCCCTAAGATGAAAGTGGCCATACATACGTTCTCTCCCTGGGCCACCAGAAATAAGAAATCGACCATAAGACGTGTACATTCAATGCGGTTCGTCGACCTAGGATAAACATTGAACGTGCAGATGTGATGCAGCAGACGCAAATCCTCAGACATGTACGTCGCCTTGAGGCTATTATTAGGCTGCCATGGAACCAACTTACCGCACAGAAACCTGGTGCGGCGATCTCGTTCACGTCTAGTCCTCAAATTCTTCTCACTTGGATGTACATCACCTAGAGGCACGTTGAGAAGTCGCGCAACCAACTGGACGTCGATCGTAGCCATCCGATCTCTACCAAAAGGGATTTTGAACTGCAAGGGCTCCAAGGTAGGACTCTGGATGCTAGCATAGAAGGCACGAACAGTGCTCACATTAGCACGAGCGCGAGTTTCGAAGATCGGTCCCCAGTGCGCAGCTTCAATGCGTTCGAACAACAGATACTCGCCGAACAATCGCCCATCTACGTCCGCCTCAAATAACACTCTACGATCAGTGTATTCACCATGAGGCATCTCTGATAGGATGGTTCGTCCAAGATGTGCATGGGGATCCAAATCCCGCTTTGTACGGCACTCCAGGACTGCCGCTGGACCTGCGGCGGTGCTTGAACTTGCGGCACCACCCCGCGGTCTTCTCGATCGAGCAGGGCGGCTCGGCCCAGCCTCGTCTGTTGCAGTTTTCCTCTTACCCATCAAAGACAGGATGGATGAGAGTGACAAAAGACCCAAAATAGCTTCCACGAAAGCCATGGAAAACGCCGAAAATGCGGAGAAATGGCTGTCCAATCTGACGAAAGGAAATCTAGGCATCGTAGAGGGATGCTTCAAGCTTCCCAAGGCTGTAGTTTCAGGGAAAAATAAGAACAAAAAGATGGAATGGAGCTGCTCACGATTTCAGCACTATTTGGGAGATTTTGGAGCTCCAAATGGGAAAATCTTCAAGGAAAGGGGCTGCCAACACCCAATAATCGATGGGTGGTGGTCGATTTTGGCCAAGGAAGGGATTAGGAGGGGTTTGGGTCGCCGGTGTTTGGAATGGAGCGCTGAAAATCAAATCTAGGGCATGCAAGGGGGCTGTTTGTGAAGGAGAGGGGTGTTTTAGGGGTTTTCGTGGGATGGGAGGTAGCTAGGAGTGATGGGGGAGGCATTTAAGTGGGTGCGCCCAAAGGGCAGCACCATCGGAGGTGGCCGGCCGGCGATGCATCGCCCGGCCGGCGATGGCATCGCCGGCCAACCTTCAGGTTGGCTAGCGGGACCCCATGGGTCTGGTCCCCCATGGTCCCAGGGCCCCAAAAAAGTTGGTCCCACCCCTTGGTTCATTGTATTTTGGTCTCTATGAGCCCAAACATGTGTTTGGGGCTTTTCGGGTCCACATCGCAATCTCGAATACCAAACCATATGATGCAGCATATGAATTTGGGGTAGAAGGAGCCAGTACATCTTTCTAACTCCTTAGTTGCTAAGGAAAGTGAAGTTAGAATGGCCTTATGGCCATTTTTCATGAAATTTTACTATTCACTGTAAAATTTGGTGAATATACTAATTTGTGTTATTTTCACATTAGGTTTGATGCCTAACATGAAATGGATAAGAAAGAACTGAAGGTTGAAGTGTTTAGAGAAGGAATTTTGAGAATTTTTGGCAAAACGGGGTTTTTAAGCCCTGGCGATTGATTACTGGAGTCGTGGTCATTCCACGGCCCAAAGGTTCACTTTTGCGGTTTAAAACCGCTCATAGGACGTCTCCACCCGACTTCCTACAGCTTAGAAGTGATTCGGGTCGCTTTACGCGACCCGAGATACGTTACAGACTCGATCTTGCGATCGATCCTTATAGACTTCGCCTATCGGCGAATCTGTGATCCTAGAAGTGTTTCTAGACCCTTCTCGCACCCACCTAAGTCAAAAGAAGCGACAGCGTACGTCGCAAAACCATAACCCAGGCCCAGTATACTCTCATTCATGCTCTGATACCAACTTGTAACACCCTGAAAATCGGGGGTCGCGTATAAACTCAACTCCCGAGTTCCAGACCGTCACTTATGCAACAAAAATGGTTATGATTCGATGTTGTCTGATTTAAAGCATTCACATGAGTAAAAGTATACCAAAACTGCAATTCATACTTCAGATCCAGTGATAAAAGCAAGCGGAAGACTAAACAAGATATATATCACTGTATGGAAAAACAAAGTAATCTCAACTGTCTCCAAAGTATGACTACATCTCTGAGTCTCATATACATGTACATAACAAAAGAATAATGTTCAAAAAGAAAAGTCCCACTGATGTCCCCTCGATCCAGGTCGCCTACGGGAAGCCGTCATGATACTGCATATACGAGAACTCATCCTGGTCCTCGTCATCATCTAGCTCTACCTCCTGGATCTCATCGTCACCTGCAACTACAACAGGGTCTGGTGGGTGTTGCAAACACCATCCCGTAACGTGGGAATGAGTGATCAACTCAGTGGAATCATAGAGCAAAGATTAGCATGTTCACAATTCAGTCACGCGATAATAGTAAAGCAGTAAATCAGACAAGTCCTAATACTGTTGTTAATGCAAGATGATATGACGTGATGTATGCCCTCACCGACGATCACCCTCATACGGCAACATCTTACGACCGCGGCATGCCACACTCCCTAGAGTGCTCCACATCTTCCAGGCACATGCAATGCTATGGTGATATGATTACCAAGTTGTTATTAGTCCATTCAAACAGCAGGATTGGGAAACTAAGGTACCTCCCTTGTATCAATCCCAACACGGATCCTGTCTAGGGTCGTCACTCCTAGTAATCTCATACGATGTACATTTCGTAGGTCACTGCAAGGGCTGCCAGGGCTGTTGCTCGCACTCGTTGCACCGCTCCCCCATCACCTTATCAATACAGGCCTACTGTACTCTACTGCACGGAAGGGTCGTCGCCTCCCGTGAACTCAGAATACGCTCGCGGTCACTACAAAGGGCTCGTCGCCTGATCAGTGTAGGCCGACAGCTAGAATATAGTGTCCCATACCACCATAATCTGCTCACGAGTCAAGGTGCTCACTGGTCACTACGGGGAGGTTTGTGGCCCCAGCGTAGGCCGACAGCTCGACCACGGTGTCCCATACCACCATGCCCGGCTCATGAGTCTTCGTGGATCAAGGTACCACGGTTAATAGGGTTTACAATGGTAAGTTCAGTACCCTAGGTTCAAGCAGTTATAATACATACAAGGTGAACAAACATCGGCCAGTCGGGTTACTTGACGGGCTCGACTAGCGCGATCGCATCTCGAATTGAACGACATGAAGTGCGTAAAACACTTCGCGTGGCCTAACCACTGCCGCCAACTCTCAACACGAATCACATTCATCGACGCGTCATTCGTGGCTATGACCAGTCAGCCACGAATTCGCTCGGTTACCGACTGCCTGGACTAAGTCAAGTCCCACACATCTATGGAATCACTATAAAAAGTATTGGAATTGAAATACATCATGTGAGCATGTTAGCACATGTTATAACAATCAACTTAAGCAAATCTTCAAGGCATACTTCCCATGCATATTCAACTTAAGCAAATCCTCAAGCACATACATTCCATGCATGTAATGAAATCATGCATTTTGTCAACATGTAGAAAATCATTTAGGTCGGCATAATAGTTGAAAAATCAATCACAAGGTATCAAATAACATCATTTAATTCAATACATACTAATACAAGCATTTATACAAACACATGCACTACACACTTAGGTCTACATATAGCATGTCGACCCAAAGTGTGCAACTAGGCGAATCTCTTCGCCAAACTAATTATGCACGCATTCCTAACTCCCTAATGCGACAACAAACCATGTCAATCACATCAGCAAAATATGAATGCAAACAGTACTTCCTACAAATGACTAAAATGCCCTAAATCTCATATTCTTCGTTAGCTTACGAAACGGGAAACGGAGAGCATTTTGTACATGTCAAACGGCGATGCCGTCAAGAATCTACTATTAAACGACATTGAAAGCATTGGGAACCGTCAATCCAAGCGTCTAAAATCCTCACCTAGTGTCTTGTAGACTCGGGAATTGAAGCGGAGTGTATATGCTTCGTCTACGGCGAGTAAGGAGCCTAATACATAAGATCCATAAGCTACATCGCTATGGAAACAAGAAAAAACTCAAATCACCAACTAGTTAGGGTTTTTACTTACCTAGGATTGCGGTGGAATCGCCGGGAAAGCGGTAGAGGAGTGTTGCTTAAGCATGTGCAACACGTAGCACAAGTGGCGGGAAGAACTCTCCCACTCTCTCACAATCTCTCACTCTTTTTCTCTCTCCCAAGCTAGGGCTTCTCTCAAATTCGGATGGGAGAGAGGAGTGAGGGTTTCAACCCCTTTTATAGCCTAAAACATTCCCAAAATAGGCTTGGGAACAATGTTTACTTGGTGCCTAACCAAATCGGGGCCGTTTCGGTCCAAAAGGGCATTTCTGGAGGTCCCCAGGCCAAATGCGGTCGGACTTAAGCTCATGCATACTAGATCTAGCATACATCCAGTTTTCAGACCGGTTGGGTTCCCAGATCGCACGTGGCGGCCCAGTTTCAGTTTAACGGTCACCGCACCAAGATCAGGCCTATAAGTCTCGTGATATATAATAGATATTTTTCCTGATCCAAGGGTGTAATTTGGCTGTATTCTGACGGTCAGAATGCTTAATACTGATGCGTCAAATTTGTGTGCCAGATTTGAATTTGAAATTCCAACTATGTCCCTATTCACACTCTCTTCGGTCCGGGCTCAATGAAATAGCCTGTGATAATCGGTTTGACTTGATTTTTGGAATGAGTGTCAAGCCCAGCTAGACGGTCCTAACGGTCTAAGATAGGAGGTATCGGACTTTCAACGTGCGGTCTAGATCCAATACAAAGATTCAAAGTGGTCCAGAGAACAAACCGGCTTAGAGTTTGATCCGAGGCTTTAGAGCATTATAGCACCCTTAGTTCCACTCGCTTCGGGCCTTGTAGAACGTATTTAAAGTGATCAGGGACCATTTCCCAGCTATTCTAACGTTGCACTAGCTAACCTAGTCAAATTTTCCAAAGGAATGAATTCTACGCAATTTCGGGTCGAGTTGGTACTCGAGCCCAAGTATGGATTTTTCACGGGCGTTACAACCTTTGACTTCCTCCTCTAATATATTCTATTATCTTCAATTGTTGGAGAGATTGATGAAACTATACGTCCATCGAGGCAAATAAAAACTACTATGCCTCTATAGATGTGTGGGGTCCAGCGAGGTCTCCAAAACAAATCTAATCCATCCATCTGTTAAAAATTAGGAATATCCAATACACAAGTGGGACACACCAACAAAATATCAAAAATAGCAACATTGATAGTTGAAACAGGTACAAATTTGAACATGGTTTATAACTGTTTCAAATTAGACACGACTTGGAACCATTTTCAAACCAAAATCCTAGCCATTCCTACCCAAAGATTTTGGTATAGTGTAGTTTTAAGCCACACAGGCTAAGGATCCACACAAGGAGCTAGTTTAGACCACACAGGTCAAGGATCCACATTAGAACCCTAGTTTAGGCCACACAGGCCAAGGACCTACACAAAGGACCTAAAGTTTATGCCCTATACAAGAGAAAGGGTCAACACACAGCATGCAAATGTACTCTCTCGTTGGAGGCCTCCTTAAGGACTGGAAGGGGTGAGATGTACCTGTGATCCAATCCTACACAAGGAATGCTCAACAGGGTCTCTGAACTCTAATAACTTACAGATAAGTAGATGAGCCCCATTCTGCCCGATGATGTATATATTCTCCCTTAATGATAGAGATTCTTCAACTCCCTTGATCTGCAACACTTAATGATATTCCAAGAAAGGCGATGGGTCAAGGTTATATTAGAATCCTACTCTAAAAAATATTTTCCTATTTTAGAAAAGGAGTGATTCTAAGCATTCAAGCATTCAAGGTATCCTAGCTCAATGATTTTCTACTAAGCCGGTAGCTGGATGATCCTTGAATGATGAAATTCATTCGCTAATCCACTCTATTGAATATCAATGATGAGGGTGAATTAAGAAATGAACTCCCATGAGAAAAAGAACTTGGGGAAGGTGATATGGAATTACTCTCTTAAGGCTCTCACTATTTTTCTCTGTATAACAACCAAGGGCAAGCTCCCCTTATATAGGCAAAAAGATCCAACAGTAAAAAAAAAAAAGATGTCAGTTTCTGACTAAGTTCGATATCATCGAACATGCTTCGATGTCATCGATCGTATACTTTCGATTCCATCGAATCAAGGTTCGATAAAATGAACTTAACTGAAGTATATACCTGGACCTTTTTTTACTGAAGATCGATGTCGTCGAACATTCGTCAATTTTATCAAATTTTGAATTTCGATATCATCGACAGTGGTTTCGATATATCGGTCATTTCAAAGAATATTTTAAGAAAGCTTACTGGACAAGAATAGGTTGGCTTCGATGTCCTCGAGCCTACTTCGATATTATCGGATTTCAAATGTCGATGATATCAAACCCTAATTCGATACATCGATATTTTCAGAAGATTTTTCTTGAGGGATTGCTGGACATTCCTTTACCTGAAATCGATGTCATCGACCTAGTTTCGATATGATCAAGATTTGAATTTTGATGTTATGGAGGGTAGCTCGATTCTTCGATCATAACAAGATGATTTTCTTATGAAACTTGCTGGTCATGACTTGTCTGAATTCGATGATATTGAATCTCCCTCGATGTCATCGGGATTTGAATTCCAATGTCATTGAGGCTCGTTTCAACTTATCAATGAAATTCATGATTTACCTTTGAAGCTTGCTGGACACGGACTAGCCTATATTTGATGACATCGAACCTTGCTCCATGTCATCGGAATTTGAATTCCGATGTCATCGAAGCTTTGTCGATTCATTGAGAATATTGTGTAAGTGCTATGGTATCTTACTTCTTTGATTGTCAAATTTTATAGTGCCAAAACCACAATTTGTGTCTTGTGTAGCACATTGATATATATGGTCAAGAAAATGTGTAAGACCCGTATCCTAGCCTGTACTATTCCATCGACACTCGCAATCGTTCTCATCAAATTCTGACAACCTGCGACCTATGATCGATGTTTGCACACAACCCTAAGTCGTATCCTGTATATTTGAGTCTTCTTAATCTGAACATGTACCATTGCGACCGAACCGTTGCCACGGTTTCAACGCCACGACTCACGCACCGACCCGATACCCATGTCAAAAGATGTGGGCCCGTGTTTATTTCGAGAAAATACCGCATGTTTGTAATCCTAAGAGAATCTCTACGTGTTAAATCAATCTCATCAATCACCTCTCAAGTTAAGTACAAAACCCCATCCCTAAGCAACCCCAAAGTCAAAGAAACCCATCCCTCACATGTTAAGTGCACATCACCCATCACTCACCTTTTCACCCATCATACCCATCCCTCTCACTCCTTACAACCCCTCTCTCTTTCATTTCTCTCTTATTCTCCTCCAAAGCACCAAACGTCCATGGCTTCCAAGAGGAGAAGCTAGTGTGACCCACCTTCATATCATCCAGTCTCACCCTCCAAAGACCATCTCAACCATTGAAATTGTTCCTTTGGAGCTCTAGCATGCATTGGCGGAAGAAGAGATCAAAGGTGGGTGAATCTTCATTGTTTGTAGGTGCTTATTAGGCTAGATCTTTCCATGTTTTGATGATGGGACAAGTGAGGCCTACCGATTGATGGTATGAATCTCACTTGGGACCCTATATGTGGCCGATGGCCCACCTTGATTTTATTATCATTCAATGATGGGGCCATTCTCCATAGACCCTGTAAGTACTATGGTATGAATCCTCTTTGGTTATCAAATTTTGTGTGTCAAAACCTCTATATGTGTCTTGTATCTTGTTGTATATTTTCAAGACATCATAGCTGTACTTCGAGACACGACGGTGAACTCCTCAAGCTAGTTCAAGCTACAATTTTGATGATATTCACGAAGAGTTCATGTTCAAGACTCAAAGTTCATATATTCAAGATCAAGACTCTAGCATAAGATAGGAAACTGAGCACTAATCATACTGATGGTGACTACAAAGCTTGTGAAGTGTTCGAACTACATCAAGAAGAACTCAAGCTTCGTAAAGTTCAACATCTAAGCTAATGAAGGTTCAATGTCCTTGGTAAGGTTTAATTGACCTTAGGTTGACCATTAGTGTAGGTCATTTTGGATACATAATTCATATATCTTCTACAAATGATTTTGGTATGTTCTAAGACTAGTCCTGGACCTTGTTCGACTAGTCCTGGCACTGGTTCGATCAATCCTAGAAATTCTAAGACCAGTCGAAGATTTGTTGCAAATTATCAGATTTTTTCTGTTCGGCTACGACTAGTCTTGGAGTCTGCTTGACTAGTCGTGGGATGGTCACGATTCAACCTTCGACCAGATGTGGAACCACGATTCTAACTCCAGCAACCAAATCAAAGGTCGCATGACTAGTCGTGTGAGGTCCACGACCAGTCGTGGATGGCCTTTGACTAGTCATGGACTGCTCATGACCGGTTGTATAACAGTTTTATCCAATCGCGCTCAAAAATTCAAAAATCTGTTTCTTCTTCGACTAGTCGTGGTGACCCTAGGACCAGTCGAAGATGAATTTCTATAGCTATAAATAGCACATGAATTTAAGAGTTTTTCATCAAAAATTAAGTGAATTAAAAGCTCCACTCTGAGATAAGTTTATGTCTATTCTTAAGCTATATTGTGCATAATTCAATTTCCTTTTGTTAGATTTTTTCTATTTGATTTGATTTTATATTCCAATCTGATTTGAAAAGAGGAAATATTATTTTCTTTCTTCTAGGAATTGAAATCAGATAAAGCTAGCCCAGTCTGATTTAATTTTAAAATCAATTAGAACTTAGAATCATTATAAAGTGAGTATTGGACATTAAACTTTCACATCCGAACATCTACTCCAATTGGTTCTTCCAGGCAGCTATAAGAGGAGAAATCCAGGTATTTTACAATTCTATAAAATTTCCATTCTTTTGGTTTTTGTTTGGAATTTGTCAAAAAAATTTCATTTGTTGGTTATCTGAGGAGAGCCAGAAAACTCAGAATAGTGTGGGTTTTTGAATTTTGTAAGCCCAAGTTAAAAGATACAATTGTGAAGGTTTTAGGTGAACTTGTGAAACCTATTTTGATAGTGAAAGCCCAAGTTAAAAGATACAATTGTGAAGGTTTTAGGTAAACCTATGAAACCTATTTTGATAGTGAATGCTAATATCCCTGTGTGAGGATATTAGGAGTGGAGTAGCATTCTGTGTGGCTGTTGTAAAACAGTTGGTGTACACACAGGCGAACCACTATAACTCTTTGTCTTGTGGATTGATTGCTTGCTTAATTCCTTATTTTTCATCATTCAGTTTTGTGGAATGTACATGTGGATGTGAATGCTGTAACTATTTACATTTCAAGCAAGTGTGGAGAATGTTGTAATAATCTAGAGATTTATTTCAGCATTTTATCTCGTGCTATACTTTTATCAATCTGTGCTTCAATTTCAATAATTATTCTAGTAAGGTTGCCCTGCCATTTTTATGGTGCATGGTTGTCCCTGGAATAATCAATTCTTAAGATTGTAATTCCTTTGCTATTTATTTTCAGATTGAGTTTTTTATTCAAAAGACGTTCTAGAAATAAGGTTGTCCTACCATAAGCCCTTGTTGATTATGGTGCAAGGTTGTTCTTAGAACTGAATTTGTATCAACCTCTCAATGCTTGTTTATTGGGATTAATTTTATTTCAGCATTGTGAATTGATTTAATTTGTAAGGCTATTTCTTCATTTTAATCTGTTGTATTTAATTTTAATTTGGCATAGTCCTATTCACCCCTCCCCCCCTCCCCCCCCCCCCCCCCTAGGACATATAACTTGGCCATTTCAAGTGGTATCAGAGCCTAATAGCTCGTTCTTATTGCTTTTATTTGGATTTATTTCCTGAGCTAATAATCTTAGCTATATAAAAAGATGTCGAATTTTGATAGCCTTTCAGTCACTAGGCCTCCATCATTTGATGGCTCCAATTATGCCTATTGGAAAGCCAAAATGAGGATCTTCCTCAAATCATTGGATGAGAGTGTGTGGCAAGCCACAATGACCAAATGGAAACCCCCTACCACTGAAGTAACTGAAACCGACGGTTCAAAAATAATGAGAGTGTCTCCTTATTTCTCATGGACTACACTTCAGAAAAGTGAGAATAGTGCCAATGCTAAAGCACTAAATGTTATCACTTACGCACTATCACCAAATGAATTCAAAAGAATCATATCCTGTGATACTGCAAAGCAAGCCTGGGATATATTAGAAATGACACACGAGGGTACATCAATTGTCAAGAAGTTTAAAGTCCAACTCCTCACAACTAAATTTGAAGAAATTCATATGGAGGAAAATGAAATTTTTATGGACTTTTACACTAGACTGAATGATATTGTAAACTCAATGTGGGGTCTTGGCGACAAAATCCTAGAAAGTAAAGTATGTGCAAAGATACTACTCTCACTTCCTGAACGGTTCAACTCTAAAGTAACCGCGATTCAGGAACTTTGTGATACGGATAACATGAGGGTAGAAGAACTAGTTGGTTCTTTACAAACCTATGAATTGAATTTTAAAGCTCCTAAAGGTAAATCTATTGCTATAACATCTTCTAAAGGTATTTCTCAAGAAAACTCAGATTTAGAAAATTCAGAAGATAATATGGCGCATTTAGCTAAAAAGTTTTACAAGATTTTCAAAAGTAAGAAAATGGTCGATTTCCAAAAGACAAATGAAAAGAAATGATCTAAACCAAAATCTCGAACCTAGAAATCTTTGAAAGATAGTCAATGTTACAACTGTCAAGAATATGGGCATTTAGCAAATAAATGTCCTAAAAAGGACAAACCCAAGAAGAAGGGTATGTTGGCTACATGGGATGAATCATCCGATTTTGAAGCCTCTTCTGAATCAGAAGATTCTGAAACCGAGTCGGGCAATGATGTAAAAGCCCTTATGACTCTAGCCAAGTTCACATTCTCAGATCATGGTGATTCAACTAGTAAAGAAAATATGCATAGTGACCATGAAAATGAAGAAGATCTTCAAGATGCTTATAATGCCTTATATAAGGAAAGTTGTAAAATTGTTGTCAAACTTAAACTTCAAAAAGAAAAGTATTTTAAACTCAAAGAATGTTTTGAGACTCTGGTTTTAGAAAAGGCACAAATTTTAGATTGTCTTGAAAAATCAAAATGTGATTTGGAATTCAAACCTCCCTGATAGAAGATTTGAAATCTAAAAATGAGAAACTTAAGAATGAAGTATCTTCTCTTCTGAGTTTGAAAGACACATGGAGATATGCCCAAGGTGATCCAAAATTAGAAAAATTATTATCCAGATCAAGAAAATGTGGCGATTGATCCGACTTGGGCTATGATAAGAATATACCTCCCAAATAGAAGGATACTCTCAAATTTGTGAAAGGAGATGCCTCAAACTCAAAAGAGAAAAATACTTATCGAGGTTTTTCTAAAAATACAAAAACTTTTTAAAAATTGAAAAGAAGCCATGTCAATTTTAAAAATCAGAACAGAAACCCACTAGCTAAAAAGATAATTGATTTACTCAAGGAGCTCTTGAAATTTAACTCGGTAGGTCATTCTTTCAACTATAATCAAAAGAAGACCAACTATACTCCTAAACCCAAAACAATTCTGAAATGGGTTTTTAAGGGTGCTGCTTGGTTGCTCACACTTCTTTCAAAGCAACAAGCCATTCAAAGTGGTACCTAGATAGTGGATGCTCCAGGCATATTGTAACACCCTGAAAATCGGGGGTCATGTATAAACTCAACTCCCGAGTTCTAGACCGTCACTTATGCAACAAAAATGATTATGATTCAATGTTGTCTGAGTTAAAGCATTCACATGAGTAAAAGTATATCAAAACTGCAATTCATACTCTAGATTCAGTGATAAAAGCAAGCGGAAGACTAAAAAAATATATATATCACTATATGGAAAAAAAAGTAGATCTCAACTGTCTCCAAAGTATGAATACATCTCTGAGTCTCATATACATTTAAATAAGAAAAATAAAAATGTCAAAAGTAGTCCCACTGAGAAGTCCAACCAATCCAGGCCACCTAAGTAAAACCGTCGTGGAACTGCATATATGAAAACTCGTCCTGGTCCTCATCATAGTCCGGCTCTGCCTCCTGAATTGCCGCCTCACCTGCGTCTAAGACAGGGTCTGGTGGGTGTTGCAAACACCATCCCGTAACGTGGGAGTGAGTAGCTAACTCAGTGGAATCATAGAGTAAGGATTAACATGTTCTCAAATCAATCCTGCGATAATAGTAAAGCAGTAAATCAAAAAATCCTAATACTGTTGTTAATGCAATATGACATGACGTGATGGATTCCCTCACCGACGATCTCCCTCATATGGCACCATCTTACGCTCGCGGCATGCAATTATCCCACAGTGCTCCACATCTTTTAGGCACATGCAATGTGATGGTGATATGATTTCTGAGTTATTATTAGTCCATTCAAACAGCAGGATTGGGAAACTAAGGTACTTCCCTTATATCAATCCTAACACAGATCCTGTCTAGGGTCGTCACTCCTAGTAATCTCATACGATGTATATTTTGTAGGTCGCTGCAAGGGCTGCCAAGACTGTTGCTCGCACTCGTTGCATCGCTCCCCCATCACCTTATCAATACAGGCCTACTGTACTCTCACTGCTACGGAAGGGTCGTCGCCTCCCATAGACTCAGAATACGCTCGCGGTCACTACAAAGGACTCGTCGCCTGATCAGTGTAGGCCGACAGCAAGAATATAGTGTCTCATACCACCATAATCTGCTCACGAGCCATAGGTGCTCACTGGTCGCTATGGGGAGGTTTGTGGCCCTAGCGTAGGCTGACAGCTCGACCACGGTGTCCCATACCACCATGCCCGGCTCATGAGTCTTTGTGGATCAAGGTACCATGGTTGACAGGGTTTACAATGGTAAGTTCAATACCCTAGGTTCAAGCAGTTATGACTCATACAGGGTGTACATACAATGGCCAGTCGGGTTACTTGACGGGCTCGACTAGCACTAGCGCATCTTAAGTCGAACGACATGAAGTGCGTAAAACACCTCGTGTGGCCTAACCATTGTCGCCAACTCCAAAACACGACTCACGTTCATCGACGCGTCGTTCGTGGCAAAGATAAGCCAACCACGAACTTGTTCGGTTGCCGACTGCCTGGACTAAGTATAGTCTCAAACAATTATGGATCCACATCAGCAATCATGTAAGAGTATTTGAAATGAAATACAACAATGTGAGCATGTTAACACATGTTATAACATACAACTTAAGTGAATCATAAGCTACTTCACTATGGAAATGACGGAACCTCAAATCATCAACTATTTAGGGTATTTTCTTACCTAGAAACGTGGCGTAATCGCCGGAAATGTGATTGAGTCGCGTTGCTTAAGCACGTGCAACAGGTAGCACAAGCAGCAGGAAAAACTCTCCCACCTTCTCTCACAAACTCTCACTTTTTCTCTCTCTTGCTAGAGTTTCTAGCAAATTCGGATGGGTGAGAGGAGTGAGGGTTTAAGCCCCTTTTATAACCTAAATCTTGCCCGAAACAGGCTTGGGAACAATGTTTACTTGATACCTAACCAAATCGAGGCTGTTTCCGTCCAAAAAGGCATTTCTAGTGGTCCCCTGGCCGAACGCGATCGGACTTAAGTTCATGCACGTCGGATGTCTCTCACATCCCATTTTCAGACCAGCAGTGTCCATAGATCGCACGTGGTGGTCCAGTTTCAGTTCAGCGGTCACTGCACGTAGATCAGGTCTACAAGTCTCATGATATGAAATAGAAATTTTTCCTGATCCGAGGGTGTAATTTGCCTGAATTCTGACGGTTAGAATGCTTAATAATAACGCTTCAAGTCGTGTGCCAGATTTGAATTTCAAATTCCAAATCTAACCCTATTCTCACTCTCTTCCATCCAGGCTCAATGAAATAGCCTGCGAATGTCGGTTGGACTTGATTTTCGAAATGATTGTCAAGTCCAGCTAGGCGGTTATAACGGTCTAAGATTGAAGGTATCGGACTTTCGACGCACGATCTAGATCCAATACAAAGTTTCAAAGAGGTACAGAGAACAAACCGGTTTAGAGTTTGATCCGAGGTTTTAGAGTATTATAGCGTCATTGGTTCTATTCGCTTTGGGTCTTGTTGAACGTATTTAAAGTAATCAGGGACTATTTCCCAGCTACTCTAGCGTTGCGCTAGCAAACTTACACTTATTTTCTAAAGGAATTAATCCTACGCGATTTCTGTTTGAGTTGGTACTCGAGTCCAAGTACGAATTTTTTCAGGGCATTACAATCTATCCCCTTTAACAAAAAAATTCGTCCTCGAAATTTGTACCTTTCGTACTCCTCGAGAAGCTGTGGGTAGTTCTTTCTGATCTCAGCTTCTGTCTCCCAGGTAGCCTCTTCCTCAGAGTGATGCGTCCACAATACCTTCACAAGGAGAATCACCTTGCTACGCAATACCTGCTCCTTCCTGTCTAGGATACGTGTCGGTCGCAGGATATATGTTACATCCTCGCCTAACTGCACTTGCTCCCATCTGATGATATGGGAAGGATCAGAAACGTACTTCTTCAGCATAAAAATATGAAATGTGTTGTGAACGCTCGCGAGAGGCGTGGGTAAAGCCAAACAGTAAACCACTGCTCCCACACGATCGAGGATCTGGAATGGACCAATGAATCGCGGTGCTAGCTTCCCCTTCTTCCCGAACCGAAGGACTCCCTTCATAGGGGAAACTCGCAAAAATACATGATCCCCAACTGTGAACTCTAGCGGCCGCCGTCTTATATCGGCATAACTCTTCTGTCTGCTCTGCGCTGTGAGAAGCCGACGTCTAATAATATCAATATTCTCCGACGTCGCCTGCACTAACTCTGGGCCAATCAAGGTACGCTCACCGACCTCTGCCCAGCAATGCGGTGCGTAACAAGGTCGCCCATACAACACCTCGTAAGGTGCCATACCGATACTCGCTTGGAAGCTGTTGATGTACGCGAACTCCGCATATGCAAGACAATCATCCCAACTGTCCTTGAAGTCCAATGCGTAAGCTCGCAACATGTCCTCTAAGATCTGGTTCACCCGCTCTGTCTGTCCGTCTGTCTGAGGGTGGAAGGCAGTACTGAACTTCAACTTCACACCCATAGCCTCCTGAATGCGAGTCCAGAAAATAGAAGTGAACCGCGTGTCTCTGTCTGACACGATCTCCAATGGAACTCCATGTAGACGGACGATCTCTCTGATGTATAGTCTAGCCAGCTCGTCTGCAGAGTTCGTGACTCTGATCGGTAGGAAGTGCGCCGACTTCATCAGACGGTCGATGATCACCCATATGGAATCATGTCCTTTCCTCGTCTTCGGCAGCCCTGAAACGAAATCCATGGAAATGAAGTCCCACTTCCACTCTGCGATCGGCATAGGCTGCAAGAGTCCAGGTGGTCAGCGATGCTCTGCCTTCACCTGCTGGCAAGTAAGACAACGGGACACGAACTCTGCTATGTGGGTCTTCGTACCTTCCCACCAATAGGTCCTCTTCACGTCGCAATACATCTTCGTACTGCCTGGATGCGTCGCAAGCCTGGTACAATGCGCAGCCTCGAGAATCTCTCGTCTCAGGTCAGGGATATCTGGGATGCATAGGCGGCCACGATAACGTAAGCCCCCATCCATGCCAACTCGCCACTCGGCGTCTGCATCATCACTGGACTGCTCTCGAAGCTCAGTCAGATGCGCATCATCCCTCTGCGCCTCGATGACCCGGTCATCGATCTGAGATCGCACCTGCACATGTGCGATGAACTCATACGGGTCCTCTACAGTGAGTTTCTGCTCAAAGTCTTGTAAAAACTCAACCATATCCCACTCAGCAACCATCAGCGGAGCCGCAAACTCTATCGCCTTCTTGCGGCTCAACGCGTCAGCCACAAGGTTCGCCTTCCCAGGATGGTAAGAGACTTCAAACTTGAAGTCCTTCAAAGTCTCCATCCATCGCCGCTGCCTCATATTCAAGTCTCGCTGCGTGAATATGTACTTGAGGCTCTTGTGGTCGCAAAAGAGCTTGAACTCCTCTCCATAGAGGTAATGTCTCCAGAGTCTCAGTGCGAATATGACGGCTGCCAACTCTAGGTCCTTAATTGTCTCGAGGCATATGAAATTACCCTGTCCTTCTGCATAAGGACATAACCCAGACCAATGCTAGACGCGTCAGTGTATATAGTGTACCTAACCCCTTGCTCTAGCAATACTAGCACAGGGGCGGACGTAAGCCTATCCTTCAGCTCTTGAAAAGCTGACTCCGCGTTGTCATTCCAGGCGAACTTCACGTCCTTCCGTGTCAACTGAGATAGAGGTCTCGCGATCTTCGAGAAATCCCAAATGAAGCGTCGATAATAGCCAGCGAGACCCAAGAAACTCCTCACCTCAGTGACAGAACCGGGCTGCTCCCAGTCCTGAACTGCAGCTACCTTAGACAGGTCAACTGCCATGCCATCCTTGGACACCACGTGTCCCAGGAACTTCACTTCCTGCTTACAGAAGTCGCACTTCTTGTACTGTGCGAACAACTGATGCTGTCTGAGTGTATCCAGGACCAAGCGCAAGTGCTCCTCATGCTCCTCTCGACTCCTAGAGTATACCAAAATGTCGTCAATGAACACAATGACGAATCGATAGAGGAAAGTAAAAAATACCCGGTTCATCAGATCCATGAACACGGCTGGTGCGTTCGTGAGACCGAATGACATCACAAGGAACTCGTAGTGGCCAAAGCTGATCCTGAATGCTGTCTTCTGCACGTTCTCATCCCTGACGGGCAACTGATGATATCTTGACTGAAGATCAATCTTCGAGAAGTACTGCGCTCCTCTTAACTGATCAAACAAGTCATCGATCCTGGGTAAAGGGTACTTGTCCTTCACCGTGATCTGGTTCAGCCTGCGATAATCAATACACAATCGCATCGAACCATCCTTCTTCCTTACAAACAGGACTGGTGCTCCCCAAGGAGACACACTGGGCCGTATAAGGCCAAGCTCCAACAGACCATCAATCTGCGTCCTCAACTCCTCCATCTCACACGGTGCCATGCGATACGTCGGCAGTGAGACGGGCATGGAACCAGGCACCAGATCGATAGTGAAATCAATCTCTCGTCGAGGCGGCAAACTAGGGATCTTCCTGAACAGATCCCCAAACTCACAAACGACTAGCGTATGCTCAAGCATCTGGGCACCAGCGTCCCATAGTAATGTAACGTAACTAAGTATGCGGAAGGGGAGATTTACCCGTACTGGGAATGTGAAGGATGCGCCCTCTGGCTCGTATGCAGTCACTATACGAGTCTCACAGTCAATCTCGGCCCTCGCTGCAGTCAACCAGTCCATGCCAAGAATGACGTCGAGATAAACAAGAGAGGGATCGACGACAAGATCAAGAGCCATCGTCTTGCCCCTCAAATCCACCAAACAGCCCTCACACATCAGGGTGGCATCTGTAAAGGACCCGTGAACTGTATAAACTCGCACCCAATCCATCCTAATAGTCGGTAGCCCAATGCGCCTGACTATGGCACGTGATATTAATGAAATCATGGACCCTGTGTCCACCATCACAGGAATAGGAATACCTCCGATGTGGGCAGTGACCTCAAAGGCCGAATGCTGAGAAGTCTTTGTCGCAGCTGCCTTAGCTGTCAAGGCATGCACCCATGCCTGCTGTGGCCGGTTCGGCCGCTGTGCCATGGGCCGTAAAGGTGGCCTGATCTGAGATACCGGAGGTCTGAAGGAAGGGTGCGCGGGAGCCAACCGTAAAGGCGGTGCCGATATAGCCTGTGAGCGTGTACAGTCGATCTCCTGCGGCGGCGAGAACCCACTGTCCCGCATCCGAGCAAAACAACTCTGTGCCAAATGGCCCGATCTCCCACAATATGTACATGATAAATCGGGGCACCGCATTGGGGGTACTGGCACTGTAGCCCTAGAAGGAGGGTCGGCACGAGGCCTCTTGCCCGCAAAGGGCCTATCCTGTAAATCTGGTCGTGACCTATGAGCAACAGGGCCACGAGATCGCGCAAGTCGATCCACATCTGGCTCTGTCCGCAGTCCGCATGAACATGTGAATCAACTCTGCCTAGGAGGGAACGCTCATGCAACACATCTTCGACCGAATATTCGGTCGCAAACCCTCAGAAAAGCACTGTATGCGCATCTGCTCATCTGCCAGTATAGTTGGGACGTATCTGCCCAACTCAGTGACCGTCATGCCTCCCTGTTTGAGGCACAGAAACTCGTTCTCCCGATCATGCCTATATGTCTCGGGATAGTATTTCTCGTGGAAGTGGAACTCGAATGCTGCCCAGGTCCATATGTAATCAGCGGCAACGGTCCGCAACACACTGTCCCACCATAAGCAGGCCTTCCACTCGAACAAGAACGTAGCCAACTCGACCTGCTCAGCCTCTGAACAATGTAACATCCGCAGTATCTTCGACACACGGTCGAGCCAATACTCGGCCTCCTCGGGTCTATGAGAACCCGTAAAAGTGGGAGGTCGTAAGCGCTGGAATCGCTCTAGTAAGCCCCGTGTGTCTGCGGCATTTACCGCAGGGTAAGCAGGTGGTACAGGATGAACCATGCCCTCATCCTGAGCATATGTATCGGCATCCTTAGCTGGATGCACAGGTGGTGCAGGTGGAGGCACACTCCCACCCTAGGCTAGAGCCCCCACTATAGTAGTCAGGAGTTGCTGCTGCTGCTGCATCATAGCCATCATCTGCTCAAATCTATTTGGAGGTGGAGCAGGCTGTGGCATGTACTGCGTCGAAGAAGACACGCGGTACTGCTCTCTGATGGGCGGTGTGAAAGGCGGTGGTCCAACTGCAGGACCAGTAGTAGGCTGAGACGCACGCGCTGTCTCAGGAATCGGGCCCACAGCAGGGTCCACATGAGCATTAGACTGCGAAGGACCCTGATCCATAGGCTCACCCAATGTAAGCCGAGCTGTGCTCCGTGTAGCCTTCGGTGGCATTCCCTATATTCAAAATAGGGCGTAACCTTGTCAGTCTCAATAGCACAAACACACCGCAATCATTCACATTAAGAGTCAAAGGCATTCCATGCATTTTATTTAATCAAAATTGTCTCAATACAAGGGATATCTCCTTACAGGCATCATGACAAGAAGTACATGGGAACTAAGATAGTTAAAGTTACAACAGCAACAAAAGTAAACTACTAGCCTTAACAGGCTTACATAACTTAAAGCAAAAAACGACAACTGCACCAAACAACATCTAAGATCTCATCGCTAGTCTGAGTCGGGTGACGGAGGGGGAGCACCCTTATCCTGCAAGCAGCACAGGATCGCCTTCAAGGTGCGAGTCACCTTGCCAAATTTTCTCTTCATAACGGCCTTGGTATCCTCGACCTTAGCCCGAAGTTCCTGAACTTCCCTTCGCAAGGTGACCTGGCTCTCCTCAATTGGGGCAATGCGATCATCACCAGTAGCCTGAGCAGGAGGAGGGCTCTCATCTATATCCTGAGCCTCCTCTTCTACCTCTTCCTGGACTTCTTCCTCAACTTCTGCTCCAGGTTCTCCCTCACTTGGATCCTCTTCATCATCAAAATCATCCTCGTTATCCTCCTCAAGCTGAGTCTCACAGTACTGAGACCCGATCTTC
Source organism: Magnolia kwangsiensis (assembly GCA_037074715.1). Lineage (NCBI taxonomy): Eukaryota > Viridiplantae > Streptophyta > Magnoliopsida > Magnoliales > Magnoliaceae > Magnolia > Magnolia kwangsiensis. The sequence goes on from CM073579.1 coordinate 62,043,151, forward strand.
ATCTTGACCATGGTAGACTCATCAATGCAGTGAATCAGAACTGGCAACTCCGGCCCAAGTCTGTAAGCAAACTCAAGCGCGATCTTGCATATAAGTCGGCCAAAAGGAAGCGACTCAGACGTTCTTCTTGATTTCGCTATGAGGATAATCTGTCGCAACACAAAAGTGGCCATACACACATTTTCTCCCTGGGCCACCTGATACAAGAAATCAACCATAAGGCACGTACATTCAATGCGATTTGTTGACCTGGGATACACGTTGAACGTGCAAATGTGGTGCAGCAGGCACAAATCATTAGACATATGAGACACCTTGAGGCTATTGTTAGGTTGCCATGGAACCAGTCTACCATATAGGAACCTGGTACGGTAATCTCGCTCACGCCTACTCCTCAAATTCTTCACACTGGGATGAACATCACCAAGGGGCACGTTCAAAAGTCGCGCTATCAACCGAACATCGATCGTAGTTATCCGGTCTTTACCAAAAGGAATCTTGAACTGCAATGGCTCCAGTGTAGGATTCTGGATACGAGCATAGAAGGCACGAACGGTGCTCACATTAGCACGAGAACGAGCTTCAAATAGCGGACCCCAATGTGCAGCTTCAATGCGCTCGAATAACAGGAATTCGCCGAAGAGTCATCCTTCCACGTCCGCCTCAAACAATACCTTACAGTCAGTATATTCACCGTGAGGCATCTCTGCTAATATCACTCGCCCAAGTTGAGTATGGGGATCCAAATCCCGCTTTGTATGGAACTCTCGGGCTGTACTTGGACTTGAGGCAGCGCCACCCCTCTGTCTTCTTGATTACGCAGGGCGACTAGGCCCAGCCTCATCCGTTGCGGTCTTTCTCTTTTCTATCAAAGAGAGGATGGTGGAGAAAGATAAAAGACCCAAAATGGCTTCAACAAAAGCCATGAAAAATGGAGGAAATGCAGAGAAATGGCTGTCCAAACTGAAAAAAGGAGATCTAGTTGTTGTAGAGGGATGCTTCAAGCTCCCCTAGGATGGATTTTCAAAAAGAAAAGAGAAGGAAAAAGGGAAATGGAGCTCCTCACGATTTCAGCACATTTTGGGGGTTGTAGGAGCTCCAACGGACGAGATTTGTAAGAGGAGGGGTTGAAAACTATAATGGAGTGATGGAGTGGATTCGGTTTCAGCAAGACATGAGTTTGGGAAGGATTTGGAGCAACGATTTGAGAGAGGGCAGCAAGAAAATGTGAGAAGGAGCTTGGGAAGGGGGCTATTGTGAAGGAAGTACCCTTTTTAGGGGTTTTCTACTATCGGACCACATGTGGGAGGGGTATATTACCCAAAATACCACACGCGCCCGAGTTTCACATCAAGTGGGCCCCACCGGACGGCGATGCATCGCCGGATCAGCGATGGCATCGCCGGCCATCTCGCAAGGTAGCCGGTGAGACCACATGAGTCAGGTCTCCCCTGGCCTAGGGACCTCAAAAATATATGGGGCCCACCTTAGTTCATTTTAGATTGGCCTAGGGAGGCCCAAACATCCTTTCGGGGCTTTTCGAGGCTAATATGCAAACCTGAATGCAATCTCCTATCATGAAGCATATGATTTTGGGGTAGAAGGAGCTAATACATCCATCTAGCCCATTAGTTGCTAAAGATTACAAACTTAGAATGGCCTAATGGCCAGTTTTCATGAAATTTTACTATTCACTGTAAAATTTTGTTGAAGTATGATTTTATATCATTTTCACATTAGGATCAATGCTTAACATGAAAATAATAATAAATAATTGAAGAATGAAGTGGTGAGAGGAAGAATTTTGGAGAATTTAGGTGAAACGGAGTTTTTTAGCCCTAACGATTGAATGCAAGGGTTGTGATTGTCCCACAGCCCAAGGACTTACATTTACGGGTTTAGAACTATTCAAAGAACGTCTCAACCCACCTACCTACAACCTAGGAGATACTTAGGTCGCTACGCGCGACCCTAGATGCGTTCGGACTCGATCTCGCGATCGATACGAATAGACTTCGCCTATTGGCGAATCTACGATCCTTTAAGTGTTTCTAGACCCTTCTCGCACCCACCTAAGTTGAAGGAAGTGACAGCGTACATCGCGTGACTATAACCTAGGCCCGGTATAATCTCATTCATGCTCTGATACCAACTTGTAACACCCTGAAAATTGGGGGTCGTGTATAAACACAACTCCCGAGTTCCAGACCGTCACTTATGCAACAAAAATGATTATGATTCAATGTTGTTTGAGTTAAAGCATTCACATGAGTAAAAATATACCAAAACTGCAATTTATACTCCAGATTCAGTGATAAAAGCAAGCGGAAGACTAAAAGAATATATATATCACTGTATGGAAAATAAAGTAAATCTCAACTGTCTCCAAAGTATGAATACATCTCTGAGTCTCATATACATGTAAATAAGCAAAATAAAAATGTCAAAAGTAGTCCCACTGAGAAGTCCAACCAATCCAGGCCACCTAAGCAAAGCCGTCGTGGTACTGCATATATGAGAACTCATCCTGGTCCTCATCATAATCCGGCTCTGCCTCCTGAGTCGCCGCCTCACCTGCGTCTAAGACAGGGTCTGGTGGGTGTTGCAAACACCATCCCATAACGTGAGAGTGAGTAGCTAACTCAGTGGAATAATAGAGTAAGGATTAACATGTTCTCAAATCAATCATGCGATAATAGTAAAGCAGTAAATCAAACAATCCTAATACTTTGTTAATGCAATATGACATGACGTGATGGATTCCCTCACCGACGATCTCCCTCATACGGCACCATCTTGCGCCCGTGGCATGCAATCATCCCACAGTGCTCCACATCTTCCAGGTACATGCAATGTGATGGTGATATGATTTCTAAGTTATTATTAGTCCATTCAAACAGCAGGATTGGGAAACTAAGGTACTTCCTTTATATCAATCCCAACACAGATCCTGTCTAGGGTCGTCACTCCTAGTAATCTCATATGATATATATTTTGTAGGTCGCTGCAAGGGCTGCCAGGACCGTTGCTCGCACTCGTTGCATCACTTCCCCATCACCTTATCAATACAAGCCTACTGTACTCTCACTGCTACGGAAGGGTCGTCGCCTCCCGTAGACTCAGAATACGCTCGCGGTCACTACAAAGGACTTATCGCCTGATCAGTGTAGGCCGACAGTAAGAATATAGTGTCCCATACCACAATAATCTTCTCACGAGCCATAGGTGCTCACTGGTCACTACGGGGAGGTTTGTGGCCCCAGCGCAGGCTGACAGCTCGACCACAGTGTCCCATACCACCATTCCCGGCTCATGAGTCTTTGTGGATCAAGGTACCATGGTTGACAGGGTTTACAATGGTAAGTTCAGTACCCTAGGTTCAAGCAGTTATGACTCATACAAGGTGTACATACAATGGCCAGTCGGGTTACTTGACGGGCTCTACTAGCACGAGCGCATCTCAAGTCGAACGACATGAAGTGCGTAAAACACCTCGTGTGGCCTAACCACTGCCGCCAACTCCAAAACACGACTCACGTTCATCGACGCGTCATTCGAGGCAAAGATAAGCCAACCACGAACTTGCTCGGTTGCCGACTGCCTGGACTAAGTATAGTCCCAAACAATTATGGATCCACATCAGCAATCATGTAAGAGTATTTGAAATGAAATACAACAATGTGAGCATGTTAACACATGTTATAACATACAACTTAAGTGAATCATCAAGCACATGCATTTCATACATATAATGAAATCATGCATATAGCTAACATGTAGGAAATCATTTACATCAGCATATCATTTGAGAATTCAATCTCAAACTAATTCATAACACCATTTAATTCAATACATACTAATACAAACATTTATACAAACACTTAGACTACACCCTTAAGTCTACATATAGTATGTCGACTCAAAGTGTGCATTTAGGCGAATCTCTTCGCCAACCTAATTATGCACGCATTCCTAATATCCTAATGCGACAAGAAGCCATGTCAATCACATCAGCAAATTATGGATGAAAACAGTATTCCCTACAAATGACTAAAATGCCCTAAATCTCATATTCTTCGTCTGCTTACGAAACAAGAAATGGACGGCATGTTGTACATGTCAAACGGCATTGCCATCGATAATCTACTATTAAACGACATTGAAAGCGTTGGAAACAGTCGATCAAAGTGTCTAAAATCCGCACCTTTTCTCCTATAAGCGTATCAATTCGAACGGAGCGTATACGCTTCGTCTACGGTGAATAGGCAACCTAATACATAAGATCCATAAGCTACTTCGCTATGGAAATGACGGAACCTCAAATCAGCAACTATTTAGGGTATTTTCTTAACTAGAAACGTGGTGTAATCGTCGAAAAAGTGATTGAGTCGCGTTGCTTAAGCACGTGCAACAGGTAGCACAAGCAGCAGGAAAAACTCTCCCACCTTCTCTCACAAACTCTCACTTTCTCTCTCACTCTTGTTAGGGTTTCTAGCAAATTCGGATGGGTGAGAGGAGTGAGGGTTTAAGCCCCTTTTATAACCTAAATCTTGCCCGAAACAGGCTGGGAACAATGTTTACTTGATACCTAACCAAATCGGGGCTGTTTCGGTCCAAAAAGGAATTTTTGGTGGTCCCCTGGTCAAACGCGATTGGACTTAAGTTCATGCACATCGGATGTCGCTCACATCCCATTTTCAGACCAGCAGTGTCCGTAGATCGCACGTGGCGGTCCAGTTTCAGTTCAGCGGTCACTGCACGTAGATCAGGTCTACAAGTCTCATGATATGAAATAGAAATTTTTCCTGATCCGAGGGTGCAATTTGGCTGAATTCTGATGGTCAGAATGCTTAATAATAACGCGACAAGTCGTGTGCCAGATTTGAATTTCAAATTCCAAATCTAACCCCATTCTCACTCTCTTCAGTCCAGGCTCAATGAAATAGCCTGCGAATGTCATTTGGACTTGATTTTTGAAATGATTGTCAAGTCCAGCTAGGCGGTTATAACGGTCTAAGATTGAAGGTATCGGACTTTCGACGCGTGGTCTAGATCCAATACAAAGTTTCAAAGAGGTCCAGAGAACAAACTGGTTTAGAGTTTGATCCGAGGTTTTAGAGTATTATAGCGTCATTGGTTCTACTCGCTTTGGGTCTTGTAGAACGTATTTAAAGTAATCAGGGACTATTTCCCAACTACTCTAGCGTTGCGCTAGCTAACTTACACTTATTTTCTAAAGGAATTAATCCTACGCGATTTCTGGTCTAGTTGGTACTCGAGTCTAAGTACGGATTTTTCCAAGGCGTTACACATATGACAGGAGAAAGCTTTATTCACTGATCTTAAATATATGACTGATGGGTCAGTCACATTTGGTGATGGAAGCAATTGCAAGATTATTAGCAAAGCTACAGTTCAACTTTACAACCTTTCTTTATTTAAAGATGTTTTATATGTTGAGAGGCTAAAACACAACCTATTAAGCATATCTCAAATATGCGATAACAACCATAGTGTGAAAATTTTCAATCAAGGTTGTGAGATCATAAATAGAAAGGGTTCTGCAATATTAACTGGTCGCAGAACTTCTGAAAACTACTATATAGTAAGTGATGGTAGCTCATCTAACTAAAAGTGTTACATGGTCCACACCAATGAAACAGAATTATGGCATAAACGCCTTGGACATGTGCATTACCGAAATTTATACAGATTGATCAAAGGAGAACTAATTAGAGGTCTACTTAAGTTATAAAAAATAGACAAAATATGTGGTGAATGCTAGTACGGTAAACAAACTAGGAGTTCTCACAAAAAGGTGAACTCCAATGCCACATCTAGACCACTCGAGCTTCTCCACATGGATCTTATAGGACCAACAAGAACGGAAAGTCGAGGCAGTAAAAAATACATCTTGATTATCATAGATGATTATACAAGATACACTTAGGTTTCATTTTTGAGAGACAAATCAGAAACCCTTGATGAAGTGAAAAAGATCATCAAACGAATCCAAACTGAAAAATGTTCCAAGTTAGTAAGATCCGTAGTGATCATGGATCCGAATTTGAAAATAGCAGTTTTGAGAAATTTTGTAGTGAACAGGGAATATCACATGAATTTTCTGTGCCCAAAACACCACAACAAAATGGTATTGTGGAAAGAAAAAATAGAGTGCTTCAAGAAATGAGAACTGTTATGTTGAATAGCATGAAGCTCCCTAGAAATCTATGGACTGAAGCAGTAAATACTGCCTGCTAATTATTAACCATGTTTATACTTGTAAATCAAATAATAAAATGGCTTATGAAATGTGGTTTAACAAAAAGCCTACTGTCAAATACTTTCATGTTTTTGGCAGTAAGTGCTACATTTTACGTGACCGTGAAAACTTGGGAAAGTTCGACACTAAAAGTGACGAGGGGACCTTTTTAGGATATTCTTTAAACAGTCGTGCTTATCGTGTTTTGAACAATAGGACTGGTGTGATTCAAGAATCAATCAATGCGGTCATTGATGATCACCTGAATACACCTGCCCCTAGTTCAGACAATGATGAAGTTCTTGTGATTGAAAAACCAGATACTTCATCAAGTGAAATTAATTCTGAATTAAGGACTATTAAAGATCATCCAACTACTCAAATTCTTAGAAACCCTCTCACTGGTGTGCGCACTCGTAGAAAAATAGAAGACATATGTAATTACGTATGTTTTACATCCCAGATTGAACCAGTAAACGTAAAAGAAGCACTTTCTGATGAAAATTAGATAGTTACGATGCAAGAAGAACTTAATTAATTTGTTCGTAATGATATCTGGTATCTTGTTCCTAGACCTAAAGATAAACACATAATTGGAACAAAGTGGATTTTTAAAAATAAGTCTGATGAACTTGGAAATATTATTCGAAATAAAGCAAGACTAGTTGTACAGGGGTACACACAAATTGAAGGCATCGATTACGATGAAACCTTTGCCCCTGTAGTCCGTCTTGAATCTATCAGACTTTTTATATCCATTACATGTTTTAAGAAGTTTAAAATTTTTCAAATGGATGTAAAGAGTGCCTTTTTGAATGGCGATTTACATGAAAAGGTATATGTGGAACAACCTCCAGGGTTTGAAGATCCTAAGTTTACTAATCATATATATCGTCTTAAAAAAGCTCTCTATGGTTTGAAACAAGCTTCCAGGGCTTGGTACGAAAAATTGACAAAGTTTTTACTGAGTCACAATTTTCAAATGGTTAGTGTCGATAAGACGCTCTTTGTTAAGAAGCATAACGATGATATTTTAATGGTTCAAATCCATGTTGATGATATTATTTATGGATCAACGTGTACTAACATGACTGTTGAGTTTGCAGAGTTAATGAAATTAAAATTTGAAATGAGCATGGTTGGGGAATTAAATTATTTTCTAGGGTTGCAAGTAAAACAACAACCTGATGGAATTTTTATTTCTCAAACCAAGTATGCTTTGAACTTGATTAAGAGGTTCGGATTTGAGAAAGGTAAGAATTTTGATACTCCTATGAGTACAACTCTAAGACTTTCAAAAGACTCTACAGGTAAAGATGTAGATCCTAAGTTATATCGTAACATGATTGGTAGTTTGCTTTACTTAACTGCAAGTAGACCTGTTATTGCTTTAAGTGTTGGAATTTGTGCAGATATCAGTCTAATCCTAAAGAATCACACTTAACTGCTATTAAGTGAATTATTAGATATGTCGTAAGTTCAGTTAATTTGGATCTTTGGTATCCTTATGATACTAGTGTTCAATTGGCTGGGTATTCAGATGCTGATTGGGCTGGTGTAGACACTGAAAATCGGTGCTCACGCTGGTTTAAATGTTATGTTTTTGGTGGTGGGGGTGATTAGGCTGATTGTGGATGTTAGAGTCGCCACTAGCCAAAAAAATTCAAAATCCCGTGGTCAGCTAGAACCACGGAATACGTAAGATGAGGGAAATTCGAAGACTTACCTACCTTAAATTGATTCCTGGTCTGCGATCCGAGATTCCGGGCAAGGGACCTCGATTACAAAGAGGGAAGGTGTTAAGCACCCTCTCTGCCTATACAAATGTACGGTCTCTACTCAGTGTGGTAAAACAATCTCAAAGGATGATGAATGCTGTGGCCGAGATGGGACTAGGCACACATGTGGATTTTTGATGCGACAAGATCCGAGATTTCGGCAAGCCACAGAGCATACGTCCAATGGTGTGTTTAGAGGGCGGATGTGATGATGCTCATGCAAAGAGGTAAAAAAATGGACTAGATCACTAGAAATTTCTGATGTGACAGGATCCGATATACGGCAGGTCACAGAGCATACGTTCACTAGAGATCTAGAGAAGCAGGGGGGTTGAGAAGGAAATAAATGTCATGATGAATGCTTGTATGTAAAATGAATAGATCTTTGGCTCGATCTTGAGTAGGCTAGAATATGGACCAAAACATCACCAATCCGGGCTAGACTTATGGGTTGGAGAGGTTGAGAGGAAGGCTAGGGGGATAGCTAAGGAAATCTGAACTTGAAGGCTTGGGAGCTCCTTCCCATTCCTTCACTCTCTTCTCTCACTCTCTCTTAAGCTTGGGAGGGAGTTTCTTGGTTGTTGGGGTGTCCTGAAATGAGAAGAGGAGAGGGCTATTTATAGCCTTCTCCAATGGTTGAATGGTCAATAGGTGGTAGGCAAGGGTTAAAAAGTTAGAATGGAGGCTTGTGATTGGCTAAGGAGAGAGGAACGCCACGTGGCACACTCTCATTGGCTTATGAGGTTGGTAAAACGGTAAATAGTGAAGATTGGGAGGGTAATTTTGAAGGAAAGTTGACTTTTGGACATTGAGACAGCTGTCCGCATGCGAGCCGCGAGCGGCGGCACTTGAAGTACTGCAGGCGGTAGTCAGACTACCGCCCGAGGCAGTCAGACTACCGTCCGGGCTCAGTTCGAGGCGATTTCACGTGTGCGAGATTTATACATTGTGAGGGTTCGCCCAGAAGTCTCCTTTTGGGGTTTTTGGCTCAGAAAGGCGAGTTTTGGGTTGGGTGAAGGGGGTCTTGGTCAAGGTATAGGGTATAGGCGGGGTTGCATGTGTTTTGAATGGTTTGGATTGAGGTTTTAGGTCTTAGTTTTGACAGTTTTTTGAGATTTTGGGGTCCGAGTTAGGTTTAAGCTGGGATTAAGGTATGGTGTGATCACTGTCCATGGATTCACTTAACCTTCTCAAGATGTAGTCTAGGTGGGGTGTCTACAGATTCCCCTCTTTGACCGAGGTTGCGAGTAACCGACGGTCAAAGCGAGTGGACACCCTACCCCTCTAATCAGAAAAAAAGGGGGCGGTGGCTTGAATCTGTTGTCTGTCATTGTATCATTGTCAGTTGACTGTCTGGAAAAGGGATGACTTGCACATATCACGAGGGTTGAGGAAAATGTTGTGATTGCCTCCTGCGCATTTGTCGCGGCTTTCCGGATCACCAATCACAACCCTTTCACATCTGATTGTTAATAGCATTGGAGGGTAAGTCTGAAAAGTAAGGGCCTCTGCGCATTTATCGTGGCTTTACGAGGATTCACATACTGTTTGGTCTGTTGTTCCTTTGCTACGTAATCACCCTAGGAATATTCAGTCTGTTTAATCGTCAAAGTGGTTAGCTACCCCACGCATTGGTGCGGCCTTACGGGGAACTCACTACGCCGACTTGGACTCGATCAAATTTTTTGAACATCCCGGACTAGGTATGTGCAGGTAATCTGTTGCCATGCAGTCTACTGATTTTGATACTTTGGTTACAATGGATTGTTTGTCACTTCAAGTTTGATGGTTCTTTCCAGAGATAGATCCACTCATTTTACTAGCATTCGTACGATTGTCCAGATATAGAGATCGGGCCAATCGTACATGTATCATGTATGGATTCAATCATCCACTAGGAAAATTGGCAAAGATCGAATCTTATTTAGTTGTGTGCACTGGCTGCAAGTAGAGAATATGGAAGATTCTTCGATGTACTGCGTGCTGCATGCGGTTTTTTTTTTGAAAACTTTGTTTTAAAGCTATTCCCTTTGGAGCTAGACTCCTTGGGGATTTTATTTGAAAATATATTTTTTAAATTTTTTAGAAAATATCCGTTCGATTTTGTTGGTGGACGTCATCGTTCGGTTTTTATTTTTACAAGTAAACAATCGCGTTGCCTCCACTGTTGAGTTGGCGGGGCTAACGATTTTTTTATTTGAGGTATTTTTAAGATTTTTGAAACATCCGTCCGATCTCGCGAGAGGGCGTCGTCGTCCAATTTTTATTGTACGATTTGGATCGAATAGTCAGATGGCCTCCACTAATAAATTAACGGGGCAATTGAGGAACATAGGCCTGATTTAGACATGTGGGCCTAGGACCATGGGCCTTAAAATCGGGCTTGTGAAGTGGGCCTTGCTTTGGATATGTGGGCTTAGGAAATGGGCTTGAAAACATGGGCTTTGAACCATGGGCCTTTGAACAATGGGCTTGGTGGGCTTCTGACATGTGGGCGTTATGGACTTTGAACTTATGGGCCTTGTGGGTTTTGAAATGTGGGGCTTTGTGGGTTTTAAGATGTAGGCCTCTGGGGTTTTGAAATGTGGGCCTCGTGAGCTTTGAAATGTGGGTCTCTGGGGCTTTGAAATGTGGGCCTTTTGGAGCTTTGACATTGACTTTGTGGATCCCCAACTTTGTTGGCTGCTTGTCCTGTATATGCATGAATGCTTTTTTTTATTTATAAAGAAAGGAAAGCGATGTATAAAAAGACTTTTTTGAAAGGAATGAAATTTTTATTCGTGCCAAATTTGTCGGTGTTTGCTTGTGTTTGGATTTGTGCTTTGGATGGTGGAATCAGAATATTGAACTTAGCCCACGTTAAATCTGGTATTTTGAGTTGTTTACTAGGGATCCCGATTCCCTAAGAGTGGCGCATACTAGGATTATGCCCCTTGAATTTGGGTAGAGTCTGATAGAATTCTGATCCAGGACTTATCTTTTCCTTGTGCTTCTTCGCTTTGCTCGTTGCCTTGGCTTCTTTTTTACCTGCACTTTTTATTTTCCTTTTTCTAGCCATTTTTGCCCGTAACACCTTTTCAGGTTTCACTACGTCTAGTTTTCTCGTCATTTTTGCCCATGGCATCCTTTCAGATTTTCACAATGTCCCGAGTTTTTGCTCTTGCCTGCCCCTTGGCAGCTGTGCTCTTTTTACCCTTAGTGCCTTTTTAGGTTTTCACTAAGTCCGCTACATGCCCGCTGTTTTTACTCGAGGCGCCCTTTCGGATTTTCACCTCACCCATTTTGCTTAGGCACGTTACTTTTCTTTTGATTTTTCTTTTTCTTGTATAAAGGCGGGAGGCTAGACTTCATTCATTAACGGGCGATTGGTGAGCTACCTGACTTTGTCTTCAATCACAATCGTAAAGCTGTTGACATTGGGTTAAACTATCCTGAGGGGAAATGGGTTGGTGACTTGTGTTCTCACTCATTGGGTTCGACTCTTCTTTTCTTTTTCTTTTTTTTTTCTTTTTTTTTTTTGACTGCGCGCTTTCTATTTTTTTTCATCTTTTTTTTCCCTTTTTTTTTGAACCCTTTATTTTTTGAAACACTTATTGGAGGGAAGGAATAATGATGGAATGTATCTCAGGATGCTAACCTTTTGTCATTTGACTTTAGCTTTACGATTGTGATTATTGACATAGTTAGGTAAGATTACCCATGTTGTCGGCGTTGATAAGCTCTAGAAGATCTTTGCCCCTAATGATGGTGAGACGAAAAGCACCTCTCGGAAGAATCCTCACGGATGATCAATGGTCAGTCTCAGGATGGCCTGGAGTTGCCCCCTGGGTCTAGTAGGTGTAATGATAAGATGTGCATTGTTATCATGTTGCTAACCTTTTTTTCAGACTTGTTTGTCGTTGGTCCTGGAGATAGTTGTGTGCTTCACGTCTGCAAGATGTAGTTGGTTGCATCGAACTTACCGCCAATCATTTTCCTTGACTTCTTGCTTCGTTCGTACCGATGGGGTAGGATGTTGTTGCCGCCTTCTTTTGTCTGCCACAAAAATGCACTCATGACCATTAGATGCTTTTGGGTTCATTCTTTCGATGATGTCCACACCCCATAATGAAAAAGGGTTAAGGTATTGCCAGGTTATAAAGACTCGAAGCATGCACATGGATCCGTTGTACAAGCTTTAGATACTTGAAGCACTTCCTGATATGCTGCAATAACTTATCTTCATCGTTCATCAGTAGGACTTCGTTGTGGACTTCAGACATGATCTTGACAGTTTTGCTTGATGGGCTTGACTTCAGGCTTCATAGAAGATGGTGTATGATTAGTTCTTCATTCGATCTGGGTAAGGCTTCCATAGGAGAATCCAAAGTTAGATAGCCCAGGTTCTCAGGAATTCTGTCATTGTCTGCTTGCATTCAAGAGACGAGGATCTCTTGATGCGTACCATTCTAGGGAGTTCAAGGGATCCCAAGTTCACAATTTCAAAAACATTCGTGCCGACATTGGCCTTTGTTTCGAGTTTTCGGAGGGATTCCTCTAGCTTAAGAGTCTGATCATCATTTTCCACATTTTGGACTTCATTCAAACCCCTGAGTTTGAAGTCTAACTCCAGATTGAAATCTATGAGTCGGCTTTAAACTCTAGTGTTGTAACAGACGCATTTGGCACATTATTGCTTGTGAGTTTTAAAATATTTTCTATTGTTTTTGTGTTTTGAGAAATTTCTGTTATTTTTTTGGATTTTGACAAATATATGATTTTTTTGGCATTTTGACAAGTATCTGAATTTTTTTGGCATTTCGAAAATATCTAGTGTTTTTGGATTTTTGAGAATTTTCTGACTCTTTTTTTTGAATTTTGACAAGTATACGATTTTTTTTTGTGTTTCGAAAATATCCAGTGTTTTTGGCTTTTTGAGAATTTTCTGATTTTTTTTTTTTTTTTGTTTTTGAGAAAGACGACGATGTGAACCAGGGATTGCCTGATTCGACTCGGAGAGCGAAACACTATTTACTTTTATTATGCTATCTTGGGGATTGCAAACCAGCTATTGCCCTGCACTCCCTCCCCTCAGGAGGCAGGGCCAGATAGATTAGTAGGTGGGCTCTCATTGTTATACCCAAATGTCATGATGAGTTTGGGATTGAGATCTGAGTTAGTATTGAATGTCACTTTCCTCAGCTCATCCTCGATGCATTGTGAGTCTTTGCATTCTTCCTGCTCAGGTGAGACCCAGATTGTGGTCCAATCAATCAGAGGAAATTTTTTCCCCTTGCTCGAGTCATTTTCAAAGAGCCCAGTTGGGCTCATTCCACTCACTTGATCCTCCATGGTGGATCTCGACCTGCTAACTGAATAGACAATCCCTTCTCTTATGGATTTGATTGATGTGTGGCTGAAGGGATCGTCCTCCTCTTGCCGACTTTGCCCTCCTTTGATACATTTGTGCTTTGCTATCTCATCCATAGGAGGTAAATATTTCAGTCCTCTCATGCCTGTATTTTCTTGATATTTGAGCTGATAATAAAAATGTTGGTGCTCAACTAGAGGGAAGATATAGTTTGATCCGATGGGACATGCAAGAGGTATGCAATTCACAGTCTTGAACTTAAGACTATTGTGTGGGATATCTTTATCGGAGCATTGTATGCCTATGATCGGGATATCTAGCTCTCGACAGTTGACTGCTTCAATTGAAAAGATTTGTTCGGGATCATCCAGAACGGTCAGCGCCTTGTCTCCAAAAATGTATTTGGCCTTTTGGTGAAGAGTCGAAGAGAGAGCCTTGCCTCTATGGATCCAAGACCGATCGAGGAGGAGATGAAATGAAGCTGTGATGTCAAAGACCTGAAAATTGATGGTTGATGCTTTGGTGCTAATCATGATCTTGACGTTAATCTCTTCCTCAACCTTTCTCCTAGAGGCGGGAACCACTCACCCCAGACTCTTCTCTTGAAGGATTGAAGATTGAGTAGAGTTAGGCAAAACCCTTTGAGTAGCAGAATGTCCTTCTTGGAAAGTTACAGTATGATTGAAGCTAGGCCCTAACTTTGCTAGGGCATGCGGTACGTTGATCGGGGAAGGAACATTTTCTTGGATCACGAGGGTTAGATGTAACATCCCGAATATCGGGGGTCGAGCAAAAACTCCACTCCCGAGTTTCAGAACATCATTTATGCAACATTTTCAATGATGGATGAATGTTGTTCATACTAGTGCAGAAAACATGAGTGGGATTAGACCAAAACAACATATCATACTCCAGAGATAGTTAAATTAGCAAGCGAAAGAATGTAATAGATATATAAAGTATATGAACTGTTGTGGGTCTCCAGAGTGTGAACATGTTACCAGGTTAAACATATACATGTATACTCCAAAAATGATAAAAAGAATATACATGGGTGTGTAAGAAAAAGGTGAAATACCAAGTATATTGGCATCTAATCAGTAACCCTGTAACCCCATCAATCAGAACCTGCATATAGGAGGGATCCTCCTCATCATCATCAAGTCCGGCTCTGCTTCGCAAGCATCGCCATCATCTACAATTAAGATAAGAACTGTTTGGTGTGCGCAACACCGTCCCGTAACGTGAGAGTGAGTAATTAACTTAGTGGAATCATAAAGTAAAGATTAGCATGTTATCAAATTAATCATGCGATAATTGTAAAGCAATTAATCAAACATTCCTACATACTGTTGTTAATGCAATATGACATGACATGATGGATGCCCTCACCTATATTCTCCCTCATGCGGTACCATCTACGTCTGCGGCATGCTTGCGTACCGCTCAGTGCTCCACATCTTCCAGGCACATGCAATGCGATGTAGATATGATTACCAAGTTGTTATTAGTCCATTCATTCAGCCGTATTGGGAAACTAAGGTACTTCCCTTATATCAATCCCAACACAGATCCTATCTAGGGTCGTCACTCCTAGAAATCACATACGATGTTACATTTGTAGGTCGATGCAAGGGCTGTCAGGGCTGTTGCTTGCACTCGTTGCACCGCTCCCCCATCACCTTATCAATACAGGCCTAATTATCCTTAAGACTGCATCAGGACTCGTCGCCCCCATGCGGTGTCAGGATAAACTCAAGGTCACTACAAAGGGCTCGTCACCAATCAGTGTAAGCCGACAACAAGAATGTAATGTCCCATACCACCATAATCTGCTCAGAGTAGGGTGCTCACTGGTCACTACGGGGAGGTTTGTGGCCCCAGCGTAGGCCGACAGCTCGACCACGGTATCCCATACCACCATGCCCGGCTCATGAGTCTTTATGGTTCAAGGTACCATTGTTAACAGGGTTTCCAATGGTAAGTTCAGTATCTTAGGTTCAAGCAGTTATGACTCATACATGGTGAACATACAATGGCCAGTCGGGTTACTTGACGAGCTCGACTAGTACGAGCACATCTCAAGCTGAACGACATGAAGTGCATGAAACACTTCGTGTGGCCTAACCACTGCCGCCAACCTGAAACACGACTCGCGTTCATCGACGCGTCCTTCGTGGTACATAGAAACCAACTACGAATTCGATCCATTACCGACTGCCTGGACTAGGTCATATCCCCAAGCATTTGTGCATCAACATCAGTGAGCATATGTGAGTAACAGAAATGAAATACCACATTGTAAGCATGTTGACACATGTTATAACATACAACTTAAGCAAATCATCCCACACATGCATTTCATGTATACAATGAAATCAATACATATAGCCAACATGATGGAAATCGTTTACATCCATATATTACTTGAGAATTCAATCTCAAAACTCATACATAACACCATTTACTCAATACATACTAATACAAACATTTATACAAACACTTAGACTACACACTTTAGTCTACATAGCCTATGTTGACTCAAAGTGCGCTTAAGGGCGAATCCCTTTGCCAAACCAATCATGCACGCATTCCTAATATTCTAACACGATAAATATCCATGGCAAACATTTTATCAAAATATGGACGTAAGCAGTATTTCCTACAAATGACTAAAATACCTTAAACTCATATTTACCGTACGTTTACGAAATGGAAAATGGACAACATGTTGTACACGTCAAACGGCGTTGCCGTCGATAATCTAATATTAAACGACATTGAAAGCTTTGAAATCAGTCAATCAAAGCGTTTAAGATCCGTACCTTTTGCCCTAGACGTATATCATTTCAAATCGAACGTATACGCTTCGTCAACGGCGTACAGGCGACCTAATGCACAAGATACATAAGCTACATCGCCAATGAATTGAAGGAAACCCCAAAACAGTAAGTAGTTAGAGTTTTTCTTATCTAGGAGTGCGTTGGAATCGCTAGGAAAGTGATTGGAGTGCGGTGCTTTGGCACGTGCAAAAGCTAGTGCAGGTGGCAGGAGAATCTCTCCCACACTCTCTCACAATCTCTCACTTTATCTCTCTCTTTTCCTAGGGTTTCAAGCAAATTTGGATGGGAGGGTTGTGAGAGGGTTTAAAGCCCTTATATAGGCTAAAACCTTCCCAAATTAAGCTTGGGAACAAAGCTCACTTGAGATATAACCAAATCTAGACTGTTTCGACCCAAAAGAGCATTTCGGGAGGTCCCCTAGCCGAACGCGGTCGGACTTAAGCTCATGCATACTGGATCTAGTACACATCAAGTTTTCAAACCGGAAGAGTTCGCAGATCGCACGTGGTAGTCCAATTTCAGTTCAGTGGTCATCACACCTAGATCAGGTCTACAAGTCTCATGATATGAAAGAGAAATTTTTCCTGATCCGAGGGTGTAATTTGGCTGAATTCTGACGGTCAGAACACTTAATAACAACGCGCCAAGTCACGTGCCAGATTTGAATTAAAATTTTCAAATCTAACCCTTTTCTCACTCTCTTCACTCCAGGCTTAATGAAATAGCCTCTGAACGTCGGTTGACCTTGATTTTTGAAATGATTGTCAAGTCCAACCAAGCGGTCATAACGGTCTAAGATGATAGATATCGGACTTTCAACGCGCAGTCTAGATCCAATACAAAGTTTCAAAGGGTTCCCGAGAACAAAACGGTTTAGAGTTTGATCTTGGGTAACGTAGCATCAACGATTCTACAAGTTTTGGGTCTTGCAGAACGTATTTAAAGCAATCAGGGACTATTTCACAGCTACTCCAGCGTAGCGCTAGCTAACTTACGCTTAATTTCTAAAGGAATTAATCCTAAGTGATTTCTTTGGCTTTGGAATTGGGTTCTAAGCGGTTACCAAGGTGTTTTGGTTAACCCATTGCCTAAGGACGTCTAATCCCAGGTTGGCAAAAAATCTGGGGTGTTACATTGGAGTAGGGGCTGAATAGGCAAGTGGTGCCCCTTGTGAGATAAAGGATGTATGAACGAGATTGATCAGTGGTGGCTCCTGTAGACTTGGGGGCATGAAGATTGGACTGGATGGAGATGCCCTTTGCATATTTGAGAGCGAAGAGATTGGACTGGCAAGGTGTGCCCCTTGTAGATTCGAGGACATGGAGACTAGACCACTAGAGATGCCCCTTGCATATTTGAGAGCGAAGAGATTGGACTGGTAGGGTGTGCCCCTTGTAGACTTGGGGGTATTGTTGTTGGGCTGGCAGTGATTAAATGGATGCATTGGACTGGATTAACCGGGGGTGGGTCTCCTTGATTGATATTGTTAGTAGGAGTTCCTTATGAACTGGGGCATACTTAATACGATGGAAAGTGATTCTAGAGAGTGTAATTGGTGGTGGCAACAGCAGGAGAGGTAATCACAATTGTTTGATTGTCAATCAGATCTTGGATCACATGTTTCAGGGCGAAACAACGGTCCGTTGTGTGGCCTCGGGATTTGTGGTATGCACAGTACTCATTCTCATTATAATTTTGTGGCAGAGGGTTTGGGGGGAGCCTAGGCAGTAGCAGTGTAAGTATTTACCTTTGGACAAGAATGGCTAGTACCTCACTGTAAGTTTGGGTTATCGATGTAAACTGCCTAGGTTCCCGGGCCATCCTCATCTGCTAACCATGATTGAGGTACTGAGAAATCTCCATTTGCTGTTTTTGTTGCCATTGTCCTTCTTGAGGAGCGAATTGAGCACCTTGGGTAGAGGCGACGAGATTGTCTTCTTCTGTTGAATGGAGGTCAGGAACATTTCTGTTACTGTTCTCGTATCCACTAGGCCTTCCTTCCATTGTCCGCTGTACTGGGGAGGCCTGATGAGGCCACCAAGGGGAGATCGTTCCAGCTCTTATTTCGGCTTCGACTCGTTCCCTAGCACGGATGAGTTGGGTGAAGTTGACATATGGATATGATACGAGGTATCTGTAGATACTCGGGCTTGCCGAATGGATGATCATGTAGATTTGTTCCTCGTCATCAATGGGTGTTTTCATTCTGGCGGCCATGCCCCGCCACCGTCCAACATAAGCTGACAATGACTCATCATTCCTCTACCTTAAGGCAGTAAGATCCACCCTTTTGGGCGCTACATTAAGATTGTACACAAAACGATTAATGAAAGCTTGAGAAAATTGTTCCCAAGTTTTGATTCGATGATAGTTTAATGACGTATACCAATCTAACGCATCGCCTTTCAAGGATTTTTGAAACAACCGGATCAACGCTTCGTTATTACCTGCCAGATTATTAAGCTCTCCACAAAATGCTTTTAAATGGTCCATAGGACACCCCGTACCATCATACCTTTTAAATTTTGGTACCTCAAAGTTTTGAGGTACCATTGCATCAGGGAAGGGACAAAGATCCCTGAATTTGGTGGATGGTAGATCCACCCCCTGCTTCTTCCGTAAATTCCTTTGCATATCTTGCAATTGCTCTCGGAGCTCTTTAATTTTAAAGGGAATCGTCGAGATGGGTTTTGCCCCTTGAAATTGATTGGATTTCCTATTAGGAGGAAGATGTGTGGTAGGGTTGCTCGCGTTTGTATGTTGGGCTGATTCTACAGGAAGAGGGAGAACATGATTTATTGGAGGAATGAGGGAGAGAACAAAAGGAGTTTGTGGGAGTGAACTGTTTTATACACTAGGCTGGGATGCATGTGTATTCGGTGTGGCATTTGGCACTAAGCGAAGTAGTAGCTCTTGCATCGTTCGAAGTAGTAGCTCTTGCATGGTTGTATTGGCCTATGGGTCTATTGGAACTACTGGTAGCAACGCGGGCATCGGTGACGGTGCCGGTACCGGTGCCGATGTTTCAGGAGCTGGTAGAGCTGCCAGCTCTTTTTCATGGGTAGCCATAGCTACATGGGATTGAGTAGTTTGTGACTAGGATTAATGCCTAGACAAGTGTAAGCCAAAGATATTTTTTTTTTGTATGAATGCAGTGATGAAGTCCCTTGAGATTAAAGTACCACACACTTTTGAGTCGGGTCTCAGCTAGTGCGAGCTAGCATTTCCCCAGTGGAGTCGTCATTCTGTAGACACTGAAAATTGGTGCCCACGCTGGTTTAAATGTTATGTTTTTGGTGGTGGGAGTGATTAGGCTGATTGTGGATGTTGGAGTCGCCACTAGCCAAAAATTTTCAAAATCCCGTGGTCGGATAGAACCACGGAATACGTAAGATGAGGGAAATTCGAAGACTTCCCTACCTTAAATTGACTCCGGGTCTGCGATCCGAGATGTCGGGCAAGGGACCTCGATTACAAAGAGGGAACGTGTTAGGCACCCTCTCTGCCCATACAAATGTATGGTCTCTACTTAGTGTGGTAAAACAATCTCAAAGGATGATGGATGATGTGGTAGAGATGGGACTAGGCACACACGTGGATTTTTGATGCGGCAAGATCCGAGATTTCGGTAAGCCATAAAGCATACGTCCAACGGCGTGTCTAGAGGGCGGATGTGATGATGCTTATGCAAAGAGGTAAAAAAATGGACTAGATCACTAGAAATTTCTGATGTGACAGGATCTGATATACGACAAGTCACAGAGCATACGTTCACTAGAGATCTAGAGAAGCAGGGGGGTTGAGAAGGGAATAAATGTCATGATGAATGCTTGTATATAAAATGAATGGATCTTTGGCTCGATCTTGAGTAGGCTAGGATATGGACCAAAACATCACCAATCCGGGCTAGGCTTATGGGTTGGAGAGGTTGAGAGGAAGGCTAGGGGGATAGCTAAGGAAATCTGAACTTGAAGGCTTGGGAGCTCCTTCCCATTCCTTCACTCTCTTCTCTCACTCTCTCTTAAGCTTAGGAGGGAGTTTCTTAGTTGTTGGGGTGTCCTAAAATGAGAAGAGGAGAGGGCTATTTATAGCCTTCTCCAATAGTTGAATGGTAAATAGGTGGTAGGTAAGGGTTAAAAAGTTGGAATGGAGGCTTGTGATTGGCTAAGGAGAGAGGAGCGCCACGTGACACACTCTCATTGGCTTATGAGGCTGGTAAAACAGTAAATAGTAAAGATTGAGAGGGTAATTTTGAAGGACAGTTGACTTTTTGACACTGGGACAGCTGTCCGCACGCGAGCCGCGAGCGGCGGCACTTGAAGTACTGCAGGCAGTAGTTAGACTACCGCCCGGGCTTAGTTCGGGTCGGTTTCGCACGTGCGAGCTTTGTACATTGTGCGGGTTCACCCAGAAGTCTCCTTTTAGGGTTTTCGGCTTAGAAAGGCGGGTTTTGGGTTGGGTGAAGGGGGTCTTGGTCAGGGTATAGGGTATAGGCGGGGTTGCATGTGTTTTAAATGGTTTAGATTGAGGTTTTGGGTCTTGTTTTGGCAGTTTTTTAAGATTTTGGGGTCCGAGTTAGGTTTAATCTGGGATTAAGGTATGGTGTGATCACGGTCCGTGGATTAACTTAACCTTCTCAAGATGTAGCCTGGGTGGGGTGTCTACAGCTGGTAATATCGATGACAGAAAATTAACCAATGGTGGTTGTTTTTACATTAAAAACTGCTTGGTTTCTTGGTTTAGCAAGAAGCAAAGTTCCATATTACTTTCAACTGCTGAGGCTGAATACATTGCAGCTGGAAATGCATGTACACAGCTGGTTTGGATGAAAAGAATGTTGAGTGATTATGGTATCGCACAAGACTCAATGGTTTTATACTGCGATAACTCCAGTGCGATAAATATTTCAAAAAACCCAATCCAGCATTCACGTACTAAGCACATTGACATTAGATTCCATTATATTCATGAGTTAGTGGAAGAAAAAGTAATATACTTAGAATATATACCCACTGAAACTCAACTTGCTGACATATTCACTAAACCGCTCGACAAAAGCAGGTTTAACAAATTGAAATTTGATCTTGGTATGTGCAATTTAAATTAATTGATTATGCATCTTAGTAGTATAATGTATATATATTAATATATTAATAATTTTTATTTCAAAATTTTGATGAAAATTACATTTTTTTATGGTACATGACCAGTCGAGGATGTAATCGACCAGTCGTGCCACGACCGATCGAAGACGACCCACGACCAGTTGTGTAGCGAACTGATGGGTTTTATTTTGGGGAAAACCTTCTTCCTCTTCATTCTAACCTCCTCTCCAATGAGCCAAGCTTCGACTAGTCGAACCCCCGTGTTCGATTCCTTCATGTTAGAGCATTTTGCTTGCTTTTCTCTTAGATTCATTGTCTTTTCTCTTCAGTTTCTTGATTATTGTTGTTTATTTCATCTCTTTCTTCACGATTTTTGGGTTTTCTTCCTCATTTGTTGATTCTAAAAAAATCCATCTTCATTTTCTTAAAATTTCTTGTATTTTTTCAAGAAAATGGATCCTAGAGCTAAAAAGAAGAATTCTAGAGGTGCTTTATCTTCTAGATCTAATGTTATCACCAGACGCCATCTTAGGGCTACCGAAGATGATTCATCGTATGTTCGTGATTTGCGTATGCGTAATGTAATTGTAGAAAAGGCCGTTGATTTCAATCATATTGCTCCTTTCAATCTTTTTCGTCTCCTTCAGTCTATAGGATGGGAAAACATTTTACGCTGGGGGCGGGCCGGTATACTAGTCCATAGCGCAGGCCATGGTTGCGTGTATTACTGAATTTTCTACTGAGCAACTAACTTTCTCTATTGCTACAAGAGAAGGGCCGTTTTCCATGGATCGACACTTAATCTCAGGCCTTATGGATATTTCAGTAAATGATGAAGGTATTCATCCTAGCATTTTGGCTGAAAAAGTATCTGAGTCTGAAAAATGTATTTTTACTAGAGCTTTATGTAACATAGATACACCATGGAATCGTACTAGGAATGCCCTCGCAACCAGGTATTTGTTGCCCAGATACAGAGTCTTGCATCGTATCTTCACCTCTAATCTATATCCCCGCTCTGAAAACAAGAATGAGTTGACTCTGCTTATGGTTCGCATTTTGTAGTCAATCGCTACTGGTGCTAATATCTATTTTCCCTCTTTGATTTGTTACTCTATCATTCAATTACGTATTCATCCTGGTCATAGTGATATTCCGTTTGGATATCTGATGAATGTACTAGCCACTCACATGTTGGTAGCTATGCCTGTTGGAGAGGCGCCTATCCAACACCTTATATTCAACAACTCCAACATAAACAAAATGCAGTTGGATCGGTTCGAGGACAAGTTGATATTGGTGCGGGTGGAGCTACTGCTGATGCCAGGAATGATGAAGAGGGTGATGCTCCTCCTCCAGATGATATCAATATGGACGATATTTTTAATGAAATTGATTCTGACTCTGGGAATGATCCTGACTATGAGCCATCTGATTTGGATGCACGTCTGAGTGCATTAGAGGAAAAGGTAGAATAGATGCATGTTGGCCAAAATGCCCAATTCAAAAGTATGCGCGAGTATTTTAGGCGCTTACAAAAAGGGCTTCATCAAATTGATCCAACCATATCTGCTTCTTCTTTTGGATCAGATTGAGAATTTTACTCTTTGGTTTGTAATAACTATACGACTTTACTTTCTCTTTGGTTGTGTGACTGAGTTCTTTGACTTGACTTGATAATGTTTTATGATATTCTGACTCTATTAATTATCTTGCTTTTGATTCTTCCTTTGTCATATTTTTGACAAAAAATGGGAGAATTGTGTTAATGATTCATTATGATAATTATGTACACATATGATGAATATGATGATTGGTAGGTGTACTACTCAGGGGGAGATTGTAAGCTTCCAGATACATTATGCATGCCATGGTTATCTCATGTATGACAACTGGTGCATGATTCTTTATTGGTGCATGGTTCTCTTATGCATGCTTCTCTTATTGTATTTTGTGCGAGCTTTGAACTATATGAACTATAAGAGTGTGTTTTGTCACAAATTTGACAAAGGGGGAGATTGTAAGTACTATGGTATGAATCCTCTTTGGTTGTCAAATTTTGTGTGTCAAAACCTCTATATGTGTCTTGTATCTTGTTGTATATGTTCGAGACATCACAACTGTATTTCGAGACACGATGGTGAACTCCTCAAGCTAGTTTAAGCTATAATTTTGATGATATTCATGAAGAGTTTTTGTTCAAGACTCAAAGTTCGTATATTCAAGATCAAGACTCTAGCATAAGATAAGGAACTGAGCACAACTCATACTGATGGTGACCTCAAAGCTTGTGAAGTGTTCGAACTACATCAAGAAGAACTCAAGCTTCGTAAAGTTCAACATCTAAGCTAATGAAGGTTCAATGTCCTTGGTAAGGTTTTGATTGATCTTAGGTTGAGCTTTAGTGTATGTCATTTTGGATACATAATTCATATATCTTTTACAAATAATTTTGGTCTGTTCTTAGACTAGTCCTGAACCTTGTTCGACTAGTCCTGGCACTGGTTCGACCAATCCTAGAAATTCCAAGACCAGTCGAAGTTTTGTTGCAAATTATCAGATTTTTTCTGTTCGGCTATGACTAGTCATGGAGTCTGCTCGACTAGTCGTGGTATGGTCACGATTCGACCTTCAACCAGTCGTGAACCACGATTCTAACTCCAGCAACTAAACTAAAGGTCGCACGACTAGTCGTGTGAGGTTAACGACCAGTCGTGGACGACCTTCAACCAGTTGTGGACTGCTCACGACCGATCGTGTAACGGTTTTATCCAATCGTGCCAGAAAATTCAAAAATCTGTTTCTTCTTCGACTAGGCGTGGTGACCCTAGGACCAGTCGAAGATGAATTTCTGCAGCTATAAATAGCACACAAATTTCAGAGTTTTTCATAAAAAATTAAGTGAATTAAAAGCTCCACTCTGAGATAAGTTTGTGTCTATTCTTAAGCTATATTGTGCATAATTCAATTTCTTTTTGTTACCTTTTTTCTATTTGATTTGATTCTATATTCCAATCTAATTTGAAAAGAGGAACTATTAGTTTCTTTTTTCTGGGAATTGAAATCAAATAGAGCTAGCCCAGTCTGATTTAATTTTAAAATCAATTAGAACTTAGAACCATTATAAAGTTAGTATTGGACATTGAACTTTCACATCCGAACATCTACTCCAATTGGTTCTTCCGGGTTGCTACAAGAGGAGAAATCCAGGTATTTTATAATTCTGTAAAATTTTCATTCTTTTAGTTTTTGTTTGGAATTCGCTAGAAAAATTCCATTCGTTGGTTATCTGAGGAGAGTCAGAAAACTCAGAATAGTGTGGGTTTTTGGATCGTATAAGCCTAAGTTAAAAGACACAATTATGAAGGTTTTAGGTGAACCTGTGAAACCTATTTTGATAGTGAACGCTAATATCCCTGTGTGAGGATATTAGAAGTGGAGTAGCATTCTGTGTGGCTGTTGTAAAACAGTTGGTGTACACACAGGCGAACCACTATAACTCTCTGTCTTGTGGATTGATTGCTTGCTTAATTCCTTATTTTTCATCATTCAGTTTTGTGGAATGTACATGTGGATGTGAATGCTGTAACTATTTACATTTCAAGAAAGTGTGGAGAATGTTGTAATAATCTAGAGATTTATTTCAGCATTTTATCTCGTGCTATACTTTTATCAATCTGTGCTTCAATTTCAGTAATTATTCTAGTAAGGTTGTCCTACCATTTTTATGGTGCATGGTTGTCCCTAAAATAATCAATGCTTAAGATTGCAATTCCTTTGCTATTTATTTTCAGATTGAGTTTTTGATTCAAAAGACGTTCTGGAAATAAGGTTGTCCTACCATAAGCCCTTGTTGATTATGGTGTAAGGTTGTCTTGAAATGGCCAAGCTATATGTCCTAGAGGGGGGGTGAATAGGACTGTGCCAAATTAAAATTAAATACAGCAGATTAAAATGAGGAAATATCCTTAAAAATTAAATCAATTCACAATGCTGAAATAAAATCAATCCCAATAAACAAGCATTGAGAGGTTAATACAAATTCAGTTCTAAGGACAACCTTACACCATAATCAACAAGGGCTTATGGTAGGACAACTTTATTTCTAGAACGTCTTTTGAATCAAAAACTCAATCTAAAAATAAGTAGCAAAGGAATTGTCATCTTAGAACTGAATTTGTATCAACCTCTCAATGCTTGTTTATTGGGATTGATTTTATTTCAGCATTGTGAATTGATTTAATTTGTAAGGTTATTTCTTTATTTTAATCCGCTGTATTTAATTTTAATTTGGCATAGTCCTATTCACCCCCTCCCCCCCCCCTCTAGGACATATAGCTTGGCCATTTCAGACCCCATCATGATGGTTACTTTCTAGTCTAACAAGGGGTCATATAGACCTTACATCTTGGTGGAGAAGAGATCTCCACCGTTGATCTTTAATTTGGTGGGCTCACATGCAATGAGACCCACTTGATGTATGATTGGATGCTAGAAACGGAGGGCCTATAGTGCCGAGGTCCCTCCATCCCACATGTCCCTCTATCTTTCTCTCTTTCTCTCTCCCTCTCTTTTTATTTATTTATTTCTGTGTATGATGATATGGCCGTGTCGCCCACTTAGATAGCCCCCACCATGAAGCATGTTTTTTATCCAAACCACTTGGATGGACCCCACTTTATATATGTCTTGTATCCAAAACAGCCACCATTTGGTGGCCCACCTGAGCCGGGCCCACCTTGTGTGCGTGGTTTACACATACCGTCCAGCATCCAGGGACGCTGGACATCAATGGAAAACACAAATATTAGCTTGATTCATAAGCTTTTGGATGGGCCACTCCTACAGGCCCCACCTTGATGTATAAGACTAATCCACACCGTCCATTCCATTTCCCATATTGTTTAGGCGTTGAGCAAAAAAATGAAGTCCATCTGATCTTCTGGTGGGCCATAGCATATAAAACAATGGTTTCTACTGTTGGAAGCCACCCTACCATTTCTATACACCGAAAAATATTATATATTGGGCTTGTTTAGCTTGTCCTGAACTATGGGAACTAGTGGGTGAGGTGGATTTTGCTAATGCGGGCCCCATGTATGAAAAACCTTGAGAAATCATATTTTAAAAAAAAAGAATCAGGCAGCGCTTGTTGTTGCGTGAGTAGCAGTAGTACGCTGCTGCATTTTAGGCGGACGGACACTAGGGGTCCCAACCGTGGGCCCCACCGTGATGCGTCTGAACATCCACACCATGCATTTAGTGGGCCATTTCCAGCCGTGGGTCCCCTCCAAAAATCATCCCTATCTGGGACTCAAGTGGCCCAACTCATAGGAAATAATGTGATTGAATGCCTACCATTGAAACCCTTTTTAGGACAACACAGAAGTCTTAAATCAATATGAAATTTGCTTTTCCTACTCAGCCAAGTCCATGCGAACTTATCAATGGGTTGGATGGAAAGAAAACGTCATAGTGGGCCCCACATGAGACCCACCTGCTGAAGAAAGTGAATTGGCTGGTGCGTCTCACACCAGCTACATTGCTGCTTGACGTTAGCAAATTTCATGGGACCCACCTTCAGCGTATACGCTGAATATCAACACCATCCATGCAAGTCTAACCGTGATGTATCTGTCAATCCACACCGTCCGTTTGACGGTGGACTTCACCCATGTGAGATGCACCTGGATGCATGTCTAGACCCACATGTGTGGACTACTATGATGTATGTGCTTCAACCCACACTTCCCAGACCTCTGGACGGTGGGTCCTACATGAGGCATGTGAATATCCAACTGTCCTTCTGTTAGGTCCCACACGCAGCTATATAGTTGCTATATTGAAATCAGCAAGTTCTGTCTGGTTTGATCATGAGGCATGTGTTATACCCGAACTATTTATCCATTTAATCCAAGCTGTTTAGTTGTCGGGATGTGATCGTGAACAACACCTATGATGTTTGGGTTAAATCCTAACCGCCTATCAGGCGGACCACACTGCAAATAACAATGGGGGATTAAAAGGCTACCATTGAAATCCTTTAGGGACCACATGGGTTCTGGATCAATGTGATGTTTTTTTTCCTCTTGATTTAGGTCCTTGTGACCATATGAATAGATTGGATGGAAAATAAATTTTATGGTGGGCCTTAAGGATTTTAATGGTGAAAACCATTGTTACTGCTGTTTATTTGGAGTGCGGTCCAGTTGATCTTTTAAGATGATTCATTTATATATATTATACATCTTGATGTAATTGTGGCCCATTCTTGAGGCCCACCTTGGTATATATAAGGCCCATGTGATTAGGCCCACTATGATGTATTTATGGCCCGTTGTTATGGCCCACTTAATATATGCATGAGGCCAATGTGATTAAGCCGACTATGATGTATTTGTTTCCCGTTGCTAAGGCCCACTTAATATATGCATGAGTCCCATGTGATTAAGCCCACCTTAACGTATTTGTGGCCTGTTGTTGAGGCCCACTTGATATATGCATGAGGCCATGTTATTAAGCCCACCTTAATGTACTTTATGGCCCATCCGTCAGGCCCACTTTGATGTATTTTGTGTCCTGATTAAGAGGCTCACTTTAATATACATGTGACTCATCTAATGTATCTTTGACCCATGAGTGGAGCCCACCTGTTGTGTGTTTTGAGGCCCAGGTGCAGGGCCCACCTGTTAAGTATTTGAGGCCTGCGTATGACGGTCCATTGTGCTGTATTTAGAGCCCATGGGTTGAGGCCCATTGTGATGTATAGGGGCCCTTGGGTTGAGGCCCATTGTGCTGTATTTGGAGCCCATGGATTAAGGCCCATTGTGATGTATTAGGGCCCGTCGGTCAAGGGCCATTTGATGTATACAAGGTCTATTGCACTGTGTGATTCCACCATGGGTTATGTAATGACATTTATGGCAGGCCATGCCTTGGGAGCAATGTTGGTTTGACATCCACACTGTGAGAATAATGTTGGTTAAATGTCCACATTATAACTCTCCCTACGGCCCATTGATAGGCCCATACTTGTTGTGTGTAGGCCATCAAGGCCCACCTTCATTGTGAGGATAGTTCATTACTTTATAACATGCTTAATATAATTCCATGACTCATGCCATATGCATCATATGTATGCTTGAGATGAGTAGTGACTGATCATAGCATAGCCATTGGGCAGATTATTTATGGTACTCACTGATAGGAGTTACCTACATGAGCGTGTGGTATACGTAGGATTGTTGCATGATTGGATAATGTGACTCATGCATCTCGCATATGTGTGACATAATCATTGTATGCCCTAGTGACATCAGGGTCGTGGCTTCCACAAACACATCGTAGATGGCCAGATGGGACACCTGAAATGCTTGGTTCTAGCACTATGGGCACGTAAGATGTCCATGGGTGAAAATCCCAGAACCTCTTTGGTACCAGGAGATGCTCCAATGTCTAGACCAAGTGAAATATGAGCGTCGATGCTTATACCATGAGGTCGTATCTCCCACTATATCGTGGTCGGTTGGAAGGGGGTATGACCTTATCCACCCGAGTGAGAGGGCTATAAGCTAGGCTGAGTATGACTAGCTCATAAATGAGTTCGCTATCGATGAGCCGGGTAGGTATTGGCAGACTGCTGGCTAGGAGGATAGTGAGGTCTCTTCTACTCGCTGGGCTGTGCGGCTAGGGAGGCGACAGTCAGTGTGGAGTGAAATAGACCCTGGTGATTTTCCAGAGAGAAACCATACTGATATGTGGACTTGATATGAGGATCGACATGATATTATGACACTCCGTCATTATTACACATGTGGGCGGGCGCACGTGGGCGAACACTAATGTGGGCGGGGTTTAGGCCTGGGTGAGCTACCACATTGGGCAAGCTACTAGCAGTTGGTAGGTTACTGTGCTGGTAAGCTACTGTGTAGGAGTTGCATACTCATTCTTTCATCCATTCACTATCCACTCGAGCTGGCGGTGCGTAACTATTTGTTACATGTACCTTCACAATAGCCAGGATTTCGGTTAGGGCGTGCGACTAACCTAAGATCAGGAGTTTACCACATTAAGTCTGACTATCCAAATTTAGGTATGGGACTAGTTTGGATAGAAGTCCCTTGTGATGGACCCCGTAGCCTGTGATACTATGTACTATCATCTCGACTTTACATTTCAGCATAGTCATTTCATTCGCACCGCATATCACATTGCATCCTCAGTATCTGTTATCGTCTTATTATGTTTTGCATCATATAGCCTTGGTACGGTTGATAACACTCATGGACTTACCAGTATATTTCCGCTTACTTTGATATCATATGATTTATGATCTTGTCAGTATTTCTGCTTATTACGATGATGTATGATTTATGGGCTTTATACTATACTTGACACTTATCTTGTACACATACTTTCACCACCCTCTAAGCTTTTATAAGCTTATGCACGATAGATGCGTGCAGGTGGCGTTAGGTTGCAGTAGCATTGTGCTTGGAGCGTGTAGCTGTCCTCTGGAGATTTGATTTTGATATATGTATTTCCCTTTTAGCATTGTATTCAAATGATTATATTAGTAGATATGTGATAATGATGTTGCCTTTATGATTTCGGTATACTTGTGGTTATGCTTGTTATGAGACAAATGTATGTTGAAAAATTCTCCTTATAGGATCCTAGAATCGAAACCTGGCGTATGTATGTTGGGAATCGAGAATAGGGTGCTACGGAGGTTGTCAGCATCGGGTTCGACGATCGGGATTCCTATGAATTCGATTTCTGAGTTTGGGGCATGACAAAATGCATCTCATGTACAAGGATAATGCTTCAAGGCCAGAACAAGAACTACTTCAAAGAAATGAAAGATCAAGTACATTGTTCACATCTTTGAGCTTTAAAGTTCAATGTTTTAAAGTGACATCGAAAGACAAGTGAAATGTTCATATTCAAGACTCAAGATGAAGTACAGCTCAAGTATTACAAAATCAAGCTTCAAAAGATCACAAATTCAAGCTTCATTATGTGTCGTGATATCATGCTTCATGAACTTCAAAGATCTTCTATCATATGAAGAAAAGAACGTTCAATGTTCATACATCATGATCAAGGTATGAAAGACCTTAGATTGACCTTAGGGTAGGTCATTTCAGATACACAATTCAAATTGAATCATTTTTTAAGTGTTTGGTCTATTCTTAGACTAGTCCTGGACTTTGTTCGACTAGTCCTAGCAATGGCTCAACCAGTCTAAGAAATTTTAAGACTAGTCCTAAGTTTGGTCCATTTTTTAAAATTTTTTTATTGAGCCATGACCAGTCCTGGAGACTGCTCGACCAATCATGTGAACAGTACTTAACTCGTCCTGGACTAGTCCTGCAGCCACGACTTGAACTCCAGCAACTATTTTACCACCGCACGATCAGTCGTGAACAGGTCATGACCAGTCGTGGAGGTCCCTCGACCAGTCGTGGATGGCCTACGACTAGTTGTGGAATGGCTTTATCCGATCGCGCTTAAAATTTTAAGAATCCATTAGTCCTACGACTAGTCATAGTGTCCATAGGACTAGTCGAAGGTGTGACTTCTGCACTTATAAATAGAGCATGATTTTCAAAGTTTGATATCCAATTCAAGTAAAATCAAGACATCACTCTGAGAGATAAGTTAGTCATTTATTTAACCTATATTGTGCTCATTTAATATTCTCTTTTTGTAGCTTTCTTTGCATTTAATTTTAAATTTTCGCATTCCAATTATATTTGAAAGAGGAATTGAGGTATTCCCATTTATTGGAATCACAATTAAATCAAGCTAGAACAAGGTGATTTAACTTTAAAATCAATTTAGAACCTAGAACTATTTCATAAGTTAGTTTCGACATTGAACTTCTACATTGAAATTCTACTCCGACTTAGCTCTTCCAGGCTGAAGCAAAAGGAGAAATCCAGGTATTTTACATTTGTATAAATCTTCTATTTTTGGTTTCTTTTGAGATTGAGCTAGAAAAATCTCATTATTTTGGTTATTTGAGGAGATCCAAAAAACTCAAAGTGTGGGGGTTTTTGAATTGTGTAAGCCCACTTGGAAAACACAATTATGAGAGTTTTAGGTGAACCTAGAAAAACCTATTTTCATAGTGAATGCTAATATCCACTATGTGAGGATATTAGGAGTGGAGTAGCCATGTGGATGTTATTTAACAGTTGGTGTACACATAGGTGAAACACTATAATTCTTTGTGTTTTGTGGATGTGTGGTTTATTTTCTATATCTTTTATCACTTAAGATTGTGGGATGTATTTGTGGATGTGAATTTTGTAATCTTTTACATTTTAAATATTTTGGTGAATGTTGTAATAGCTTAGATTTTCTTTCTAGTTATTTTCTTTTTATTCCTATTCAGTTTGAGTTTTTGATACTCAAATTGTTCTAGGAAGGTTGTCCTTCCATAAACCCTTGATTTTTTTGGTGTAAGGTTGTCCTTAGAACAACATTGGTATCAACCTTTCAATACTAGAATTTTGAGTTTTCTTTACATTTTCGTATTGTGGATTATTTAAAGTGTTATCTTTCATTTAATTGTTTAAATTCCACTGTTATTGTAACGCCCTGGAAAAATTTGTACTTGGACTCGAGTACCAACTCGACTAGAAATCGCGTAGGATTAATTCTTTTAGAAAATAAGTGTAAGTTAGCTAGCACAACGCTAGAGTAGTTGGGAAATAGTCCCTGACCACTTTAAATACGTTCTACAAGACCCAAAGCGAGTAGAACCAATGACGCGATAATACTCTAAAACCTCGGATCAAACTCTAAACCGGTTTGTCCTCTGGACCTCTTTGAAAGTTCGTATTGGATCTAGACCGCGCGTCGAAAGTCCGATACCTACAATCTTAGACCGTTAGAACCGCCTAGCTGGACTTGACAATCATTTCGAAAATCAAGTCCAACCGATATTCTCAGGCTATTTCATTGAGCCTGGACTGAAGAGAGTGAGAATAGGGTTAGATTTGGAATTTGAAATTCAAATCTGGCACATGACTTGACGCATCAGTATTAAGCATTCTGACCGTTAGAATTCATCCAAATTATACCCTTGGATCTGAAAAAATTTCTATTTCATATCATGAGACTTGTAAACCTGATCTACGTGCGGTGACCGCTGAACTGAAACTGGACCGCCACGTGCAATCTACGAACACTACTGGTCTGAAAATGGGATGTGTGCGACATCCGACATGTATGAACTTAAGTCCGATCGCGTTCGGCCAGGGGACCACCAGAAATGTTCTTTTGGACCGAAACAGTCCCGATTTGGTTAGGTATCAAGTAAACATTGTTCCCGAGCCTATTTCGGGCATGTTTGGGCTTATAAAAGGGCTTGAAACCCTCACTCCTCTCTCCCATCCGAATTTGGAAAAAGCCCTATATTGAGAGAGAGAAAAGGTGAGAGATTGTGAGAGAGAGTGGAAGAGAATTCCCTGCTGCTTGTGCCACGTGTTGCACGTGATTAAGCAACACGCCTCAATCACTTTGCCGGTGATTTCTTCACATTTCTAGGTAAGAAAATATCCTAAATAGTTGCTCATTTGAGGTTCCTTAGTTTCCATAGCGAAGTAGCTGATGCATCTTATAAATTAAGTTGCCTATTCGCCGTAGACGAAGCGTATACGCTCCGTTCGAAACGATACGTATATAAAGTGAAATGTGTGGATTTTAGACGCTTTGTTTCCAATGCTTTCAATGTCATTTAATAGTAGATTATCGATGGCAATGCCGTTTGACATGTACAACTTGCTGTCCGTTTCCTGTTTCGTAAGCAGACGAAGAATATGAGATTTAGGGCATTTTAGTCATTTGTAAGAAGCACTGTTTTCATCTATAATTTGCTGATGTGATTGACATGGCTTCTTGTCGCATTAGAATATTAGGAATACGTGTATAATCAGTTTGGCAAAGAGATTCACCTAAATGTGCACTTTGAGTCGACATACTATATGTAGACTTAAGGGTGTAGTCTAAGTGTTTGTATAAATATTTGTATTAGTATGTATTGAATTAAATGGTGTTATGAATTAGTTTAAGATTGATTTCTCAATTAATATACTGATGTAAATGATTTCCTACATGTTGACTATATGCATGATTTCATTATATGTATGAAATGCATGTGCTCGATGATTCACTTAAGCTGTATGTTATAACATGTATTAACATGCTCACATGGTTGTATTTCATTTCCATTACTCTTACATGATGGCTGATGTGAATTCATAATTGTTTGGGACTATACTTAGTCCAGGCAGTCGGTAACCGAGCAAGTTCGTGGTTGGCTTATCTTTGCCACGAACGACGCGTCGATGAACGTGAGCCGTGTTTTGGAGTTGGCCGCAGTGGTTAGGCCACACGAGGTTTTTTATGCACTTCATGTCATTTGACTTGAGATGCGCTCGTGCTAGTCGAGCCCGTCAAGTAACCCGACTGGCCGTTGTATGTTCACCCTGTATGAGTCATAACTGCTTGAACCTAGGGTACTGAACTTACCATTGTAAACCCTGTCAACCATGGTACCTTGATCCATAAAGACTCATGAGCCGGGCATGGTGGTATGGGACACCGTGGTCGAGCTGTCGGCCTACGCTGGGGCCACAAACCTCCCCGTAGTGACCAGTGAGTACCTATGTCTCGTTAGCAGATTATGGTGGTATGGGACACTATATTCTTGCTGTCGGCTTACACTGATTAGGCGACGAGTCCTTTGTAGTGACCGCGAGCGTATTCTGAGTTTACGGGAGGCGACGACCCTTCCATAGCAGTGAGAGTACAGTAGGCCTGTATTGATAAGGTGATGGGGGAGTGGTGCAACGAGTGCGAGCAACAACCCTGACAGCCCTTGCAGCGACCTACAAAATATACATCGTATGAGATTACTAGGAGTGACGACCCTAGACAGGATCTGTGTTGGGATTGATATAAGGGAAGTACCTTAGTTTTCCAATCCTGCTATTTGAATGGACTAATAATAACTCGACAATCATATCACCATCACATTGCATGTGCTTGAAAGATGTGGAGCACTGAGCGGTACGTAAGCATGCCGCGGGCGTAAGATGGTGTCATATGAGGGAGAACGTCGGTGAGGAAATCCATCATGTCATGTCATATTGCATTAACAACAGTATTAGGATTGTTTGATTTACTGCTTTACTATTATCGCATGATTGATTTGAGAACATGTTAATCATTGCTCTATTATTCCATTGAGTTAGCTACTCACTCCCACGTTTCGGGATGGTGTTTGAAACACCCACCAGACCCTGTCTTAGATGCAGGTGAGGCAGTGATTCAGGAGGCAGAGCCGGACTATGATGAGGACCAGGACGAGTTCTCATATATGCAGTACCACGACGGCTTTGCTTAGGTGGCCTGAATTGATGGGACTTCTCAGTGGGACTTTCTTTTGGATATTTTATTTTGTTTATTTACATGTATATGAGACTCAGAGATGTATTCATACTTTAGAGACAGTCGAGATCTACTTTGTTTTTCCATACGGTGATATATATATTCTTTAGTCTTCCGCTTGCTTTTATCACTGAATCTGGAGTATGAATTGCAGTTTTGGTATACTTTTACTCATGTGAATGCTTTAAGTCAGACAACATTGAATCATAATCATTTTGTTGCATAAGTGACGGTCTGGAACTCAGGAGTTGAGTTTATATACGACCCCTAATTTTCAGGGTGTTACAGTTATCATTTTAATTTAGCATAGTCCTATTCAACACTATATTCTTGCTGTCGGCTTACACTGATCAGGCGTCGAGTCCTTTGTAGTGACCGCGAGCGTATTCTGAGTCTACGGGAGGCGACGACCCTTCCATAGCAGTGAGAGTATAGTAGGCCTGTATTGATAAGGTGATGGGGGAGTGGTGCAACGAGTGCGAGCAACAACCCTGACAGCCCTTGCAGCGACCTACAAAATATACATCGTATGAGATTACTAGGAGTGACGACCCTAGACAGGATCTGTGTTGGGATTGATATAAGGGAAGTACCTTAGTTTCCCAATCCTGCTGTTTGAATGGACTAATAATAACTCGACAATCATATCACCATCACATTGCATGTGCTTGAAAGATGTGGAGCACTGAGCGGTACGCAAGCATGCCGCGGGCGTAAGATGGTGTCATATGAGGGAGAACGTCGGTGAGGAAATCCATCATGTCATGTCATATTGCATTAACAACAGTATTAGGATTGTTTGATTTACTGCTTTACTATTATCGCATGATTGATTTGAGAACATGTTAATCATTGCTCTATTATTCCATTGAGTTAGCTACTCACTCCCACGTTTCGGGATGGTGTTTGAAACACCCACCAGACCCTGTCTTAGATGCAGGTGAGGCAGTGATTCAGGAGGCAGAGCCGGACTATGATGAGGACCAGGACGAGTTCTCATATATGCAGTACCACGACGGCTTTGCTTAGGTGGCCTGGATTGATGGGACTTCTCAGTGGGACTTTCTTTTGGATATTTTATTTTGTTTATTTACATGTATATGAGACTCAGAGATGTATTCATACTTTAGAGACAGTCGAGATCTACTTTGTTTTTCCATACGGTGATATATATATATTCTTTAGTCTTCCGCTTGCTTTTATCACTGAATCTGGAGTATGAATTGCAGTTTTGGTATACTTTTACTCATGTGAATGCTTTAAGTCAGACAACATTGAATCATAATCATTTTGTTGCATAAGTGACGGTCTGGAACTCGGGAGTTGAGTTTATATACGACCCCCAATTTTCAGGGTGTTACAGTTATCATTTTAATTTAGCTAGCATAGTCCTATTCAACACCCCCCCCCAAGGACATATAGCTCAACCTTTTCATATTGTCAAAATATCATGTCGGTTGCTGGACATAAAAGACCCTAATTCGATGTTATCGAGGATGTATCGATGTCATCGAAAACAAGTGTTCGATGTTATCGAGGTAAGCTCAATACATCGACAAAAGTTGAAAACTTAGATAATTTTCCTGTTTGCAAAACCAGTTTTTATACTTATACTCCTATGTTGTTATAAGATGTTTAAGGATTTATATACCTGGGTGTTTTGGAACATGAGATGTGAGGCTAATTTTACCTATGATGATTTTTAAACACACACCCGATCTTCATATAAGGCCCACTTGACTCATTGACTCAACACTCATGCTACTTGAAAACCTAGGACACTTTCATAATTTATTGTCAATGATAATATTTAAGAATGGTAAATAAAAATATTATGTCTAATAGTCATGGTTTTGTTTACGATAACTAATACTAGTATATGTAACATGCTAATGGTTATTCATGCTTAATATTCATGAGAGTTAGGGTAATACCAATGATAATAATAAACTAAAATAATCTAATTTGGGAGGAAAAGTTAACTTACATTAGTTGACTCAGTTCGACACACAAGCTCTATTTTCTCCCAACTCGAACAGCTCAACTCGACAAATTTCAATCGAGTCGACTCGACAACACTTATCAACTCCCACTCCTCTTCTTTCCTTTCCACCTTATTCTTTCTGTACTAAGCCAACATTGAACTTAGCTTGACCGAGTCCCAAACGAGCTAGTGACTTAACCGAGTCAGCGGGCCGACTCGACATTAGCCCCGTGAAGAGAACAACGTCCCTCTCTTCTCTTCTTCCCTTCCTCTTCTTGGCTATCACAGTCATGCCAGCGGGGGTTGCTAGACTAGACCAAAACCCATATAACTCGATGAGTCAGCATGACTCAAATGGTCCAGCAAGGGTTTGGACCGAGTTGACTCAGAGGCAACTCGGCAGTAACCAATGCATGACCTAACAACTCGGTTGGGCCGAGTTGGTGTAATGAACTCCACTATCTCATTTCCTCCTTCTCCTTTCTCTCTTCCTTTTCTTCTTTCTGGATGGAAAAAGGGTCCAGTAATGGAGGTTAGGCCCATCTTGACTCAGCCCAACCTCTTGACTCGAAGAGTCAGTGTGGTGTGGCACAACCAACACACCACTACTCTCCTCTCCTCTATTCTTCCTCTCTTCTTTTTTCTCCTTGCTTCTCCTCCCTCTCTCTTCACTATTTTTTTCTTTGTCTTTCTGCCAAACACGTCCAACAATGGACGTTAGGCCCGACTTGACTCAAGCTCAGTCGAGCTAAGTCAGGTTGGTGCAGTGTAATAGCACCTCCCATCATCTTCTCCTTTCTTATTCTACCCTTCTTTCTCACTGAACTAGGCTTAGTGGCATGACAAGTTGAGCTTGAGTTTGTGCATCTAAATGCCGAAACTTTGTTAGATTCATGCGGTAGAACGACGATGAAGAAGAAGAGGCTCTAATAGTGAATTTGGATGCGGGCCACCTGCCTATGAAACGATGTTGCTGGAGGGGCTTTAGGTGGTCCACCTTGGTCACAATGGATTGGTATTAGGGTAGCTAAAAACATAACTTTTCCTTAATGCCAACCTTGTCGTGTGTGCGCACTGGTTTTCCATCATGTTAAAAACTTGGGTTTTGATTAACTTTTCATGTACTACATGATGGACAGTTCTGATCATCCAAACTTTTCCTAATGGTGGGCCCCATCCAGATCAGATAAACAGTTGATCACCTGTTTAAAACGCGCTGAGTGCAGGAATGGAAAAAGAAAGAAGAAAACTTCCTTCTTTTGGAAATTTTTAGTCAAACCTAGTTTGACCGGTTTCTTTAGTTTAGTGCACAGCTAGTGCACCTCCCCTAATGAACACATGCACTAATGTGGGGTCCATCATGATGTGATTCACAAATTCACCCCATTCAATTGCTTCTACATCTCATATAAGGGCCGCCAGTCTAAGGATGATGCATATCTAAAGCTTAGTGGGCCATACAATCGGGATTTCAGTGTTTCGCTATCGATTACCGACAATTAATGGTTAGATCATTTCCCGATCTGATCAATGATACTTTCAACCATCCCTACGCTAATATATATGGGTTTTAACGGTCATTTTCACAATGTGGCGACTAAGTCATGTAATTAAGTATTAAATCATCTTACATTGGGTCATGGGCCTAATGAACGGTGGATTTGCTGAGTTAGGTCCTAAAAATGATAATGTATGGTTTAGGCCTACTTTCTCTATGTTGATGACTCCATTATTGTCATTAAAATCCCTTTAATAATATTATTCATATTATTATGCCATTATCACTTGCTTTATATATTATTATTATTTACGTATACATATATACTTATTTATTTACTTGTAGGACCTGTCTTTGATAAGAGTCACAAATAATAATATCATATTGAGCCATTTTATTGTTTCAAGTTAAGTTGACGGTCTGATCAAACCTGAATTTGATTCTAAGTGGTCCCTAGACCAGTTTAGATGATCCTCAACAATACTCCTATCGATCAAGCAATTTAACTATAGTATCCAAGTGTTAAATCGCTTGATATTAATTATAGATTAGATGGATGGTGAATCCATTGATCCAGCATTTTAATTGGTTAATCTACTCTCCAGCTGTTTTTTCAACTCACATTGGTGCCAACCCAAAGGATGAGGTGTATCCTAAACTCAGATGGGACATACTTAGTGATCTCACGACCAACTAATGATTCCTGCTAACCTGATGGTTGGATTATGGGAATTGATGGTTGGATCAATCAACGAAAGCATTGTGCATCTTATGAGTAACGATGGATCCATGGTTTCTCTAATAATGTGATGGTCCATCTTGAATAATAATGGTTGGATCACTTGATCTAAAGGTGGAGATTCTTACCAATGGCGCTAAGGGTCCTAGGGTTTGTCTATATGAAGATCCATGGTTGAATTAGTGGTCCAATGGTCTACGTGTGACGATCAGGTGATAGGGCTTCAAGCCGGACCCTAACGAATGGTGGATCCGGTGATATACGACTCCAATTTGATGCTTAAGGTACATTTTCAAGGGAATGTGACTTTCCCTCTTAAGAATCAATATAAGTTGAAATACAATGGTAACACCCTAGTACTGAAAAGTATGGGGTGTTACATTATCCCACATCAGTTTGAAAGGGGGGGGGGGGGGGGGGGGGGGGGGGGTGGGTTGAGAATATTATGTATATGGGTTATTAGTTGTAATATACTATGTATAAAGAAGCTCTAAATAAGCTTTCTTGTATAGTATTGTAGAGTGGTTTTTTAAACCCACCTTTGGGTTGAAGAAATATAGAAAAATAAAGGAGTAATTCTCCAAATTCTCAAGTTTATTGTGTGCCAACATGTGGCAGCATTCTAATCATGACCTCACTGTGACAGATCGAATGTAAATACCAACATCCAACTTTGACAATAGGTTGGCCCCACCATGAGGATTACTTGGTGCAAAAATCAGCCTCATCACTCCATAGGTGGGCCACACTGTAGAAAAGAATGTCTAGTAATTAATAAATAGAAAAATACAAGTGTGGTACAATTAGTGAGTAGATGTGATTGAATTTTTCACCAAGAGATCCCATGATGGGCCAAGTTATTGGATAAATTAGATGTCGGACACACATGAAATATTGACATCCATTGGTTGGACCATAACTTATTGTCCAATAAGTTGGACTAAGACCACCTCGTTAAATAAATGATAAAAAGAAAATCATATAAACCTAGCCCACATTTCCAATACATTTGGACCTTAACCTAGACTATATTATTAAGTAGGCACAAATCTGCATCGACTTAATAAGGTTGTCGTGGGTTCTAAAACTTGAAATTTCAACTCGGTTTGAAAGTCCATCGAGTCAAGTACACTCGGGAGGCATCTGGGAAAACTTTAAAAAACCTTGAAAAGCTAAAAGATTAGTATCAGAAAGATTGAAAGTTGCATTCGCATAGGTTGGAAACTATCAGCTAGGTGGACCAGAAATTGTGGCCTAGCTGATTCAATTTGACACCACCTCTCATTTTATTGGGAAAAAATCTACAAGTCCATAAGTTGGCCTATGGAATGGACCAACTCTACTGCACTAACACGGGCCCATGGAAACCCAAGCCTGATAAGGCCTTTACGTCCAGAAAACAGAGTAACCTTCAAGGAGGTTGACATAACTGTAAGGACACAAAAAGTGCTTGCATACAAGCTCACACAAGTAGTTGAAATATAGACCTAATTTATAGATTAGCTACAGGACGGTTACAGATCGCCTATTATTCAGCCACATGTTAATTACGGATCGACCATAGTTCGATCATAGCTCTATTTCGACCAGAAGCGAAATGCATTTGAATTGAGAGAATTTCTTATTTATTATCGATAAAGACAGACCAAAGAGAATATTCATCAATTTCATTTATTCTGAGTTCATTAACATCCTCTTAGTCCTTTGTTTCTAATATAGAATCTCTTAATAAAGAGAAAAAAATACACAAGTCAAATATAATCAAGATGTAAATTTTAGCAGCATTCCGACGCATTTTCATCAATTCTCCAGGGGAGATGAGTTTTGCGCATTTCCCATGCTAGGATCCCTTGGAAATATCTAAAATAGACTGATCATCTGTCAGAAATTTAAGCACAAAGACTGCTCTCAAAGATTACTCGTGCAACTCATATAGGAGTTGCATGGCCGACAAGTTACGCGAGACCGTGCAACTTACTATGAGTAGCACGACCCTCCTTCCTTCTCTCTGTCTTTAATAATTGTCAAAGAGACTAACTTCCTGAATATCTGATCTCTCGAATGAGGGGTTCAGGGGGTATTTATAGGCATATGCACATGTGAGACCTCAACTCCTATGCCATCGGCTCCACTTCGTATCACCAAACCCTCCTCTTATGAGACTTGCGCACTCTAGCTTAACGTGGGTGAGTTGTGCGGACCCACGCAACTTGGATTCTGCATAACTGGGGTCCTGCACAACTTGTACTGCTTTCCCTCTCCTTATTCATGTCTTTCTCCAGCTCTCTCTCTCTCTCTCTCTCTCTCTCTCTCTCTCTCTCTCTCTCTCTCTCTCTCTCTCTCTAATCCTTTCGGTACCCCAACAGATGCCCCCTTGATCCAAAATTTGATTTTCCAGATTCAATTTGAAGGATCAAACCTACTATGGAGAACCTGAGTTGCGTAGATCCGCGCAACTCGTTGACCAACGCAACTCTTTGATGGCATTTCGAGCCTATAAATACTAACCCCTTCCAATCATTTCTTTCTTCCAATCTTTCTATCTTCCAGCGATTCCTTTTTCAGAACTACAGTCCCGCACAAGTCTTCCACTATAACACCCTGGTTCTTGAAACCCAAGGATAGTCACTCGAATACAAGAACCTGAGTATTACACTAAGAAGTAACCAACTTTACATTTAATCACTAAAAAATTTCACGACATAAAACAAGACAACTATCTTGTAAACTAGAATATCCATAATAACAAAAAAGAAGTTTAATACATGTAAATGGAAGCAAAACGAAATCCCTGAGCAGGGGAAATTATTATTACAATTCAAACAAAACTTTAAGTCCAAATTATGAAAACAAGTAAGTCGTTGAGCCATCCAATGGCTCAGTAACAGTCATATAGAACTCTTCCTTGCCGACGTCACCTCAGCCATCCCTGGAAACCCATCGTAGAGGTCTCCACTTGTCCTCAATCCTACATCTATTTGGTGCAACCACACTATGGGTGAGTGAAAACTCAATGGGAACTTCCTTTATAGATTCAACCATAACACATCACTCCAAAATAGATTAACATTTCATATTTGATTCATAGGGCAATACAACTAACAATGCGTTTGCATGAATGTATGAATGTATGCTCAAGTCACAGATCTGGGGATGCACATCTAGCTATCAAAATAAAAGGGTCGTCCACGGTAGTAGACTACCTGGAAAAGACCATATAGGCCGCCCGCGGTAGATTAACTACCTTGAAAAGGCCATGAAGGTGAGTGCACCCAAGGTGTAACACCCCGGATTTTGGCCAATCTGAGATTTGACGTCCTTAGGCAATGGGTCAATTAAAACACCTGAAAAATCGTTCAGAACCCAATTCCATAGCCAAAGAAACCACTTAGGATAAATTTCTTTAGAAACTAAGCATAAGTTAGCTAGCGCAACGTTGGAGTGGCTGGGAAACAGTCCCTGATTACTTTAAATACGTTCTACAAGGCCCAAAGCGAGTGGAACCAATGGTGCTATAATGCTCTAAAACCTCGGACCAAACTCTAAGCAGGTTTGTTCTCTGGACCACTTTGAATCTTTGTATTGGATCTAAACCGCGCGTCGTAAGTCAGATGCCTACCATCTTAGACCGTTATGACCACTTAGCTGGGCTTGGCAATCGTTCCGAATATCAAGTCCAACTGACGATCACAGGCTATTTCATTGAGTCCGGACCGAAGAGAGTGTGAATAGGGACATAGTTGGAATTTCAAATTCAAATCTGGCACATAAATTTGACGCATCAGTATTAAGCATTCTGACCGTCAAAATACAGCCAAATTACACTCTTGGATCAGGAAAAATTTCTATTACATATCACGAGACTTATAGGCCTGATCTTGGTGCGGTGACCGTTAAACTGAAACTGGGCCGCCACGTGCGATCTGGGAACCCTACCGGCCTGAAATCTGGATGCGTGCTAGATCCAGTATGCACGAGCTTAAGTCCGACCGCATTTGGCCAGGGGACCTCCAGAAATGCTCTTTTGGACCGAAACAGCCCCGATTTGGATATACTTTAAGTATACCTTGACTTGGAGCCTATTTTGGGCATGTTTAGGCTTATAAAAGGGGTTGAAACCCTCACTCCTCTCTCCCATCCGAATTTGCAAAAATCCCTAGATTGGGAGAGAGAAAAGGTGGGAGATTGTGAGAGTGTGGGAGAGTTCTTCCTGCCACTTGTACTACGCGTTGCACGTACTTAAGCAACACACCTCTACCGCTTTCCCGGCGATTCCACCGCGATCCTAGGTAAGTAAAAACCCTAAATAGTTGTTGATTTGAGTTTCCCTTGTTTCCATAGCGATGTAGCTTATGGATCTTATGTATTAGGTTCCTTATTCGCCGTAGACGAAGCGTATACGCTCCGTTTCAATTTCCGAGTCTACAAGACAAAAGGTGCGGATATTAGACGCTTTGATTGACTGTTTCCAAAGCTTTCAATGTCGTTTAATAGTAGATTCTTGACGGCATCGCCGTTTGACATGTACAAAATGCTCTCCGTTTCCCGTTTCGTAAGCTAACGAAGAATATGAGATTTAGGGCATTTTAGTCATTTGCAGGAAGTACTATTTACATTCATATTTTGCTGATGTGATTGACATGGTTTGTTGTCGCATTAGGAAGTTAGGAATGCGTGCATAATTAGTTTGGCGAAGAGATTCACCTAGTTGCGCACTTTGGGTCGACATACTATTTGTAGACTCAAGTGTGTAGTGTATGTGTTTGTATAAATGCTTGTATTAGTATGTATTGAATTAAATGATGTTATTTGATAGTTTGTGATTGATTTTTCAATTATTATGCTGACCTAAATGATTTTCTACATGTTGACAAAATGCATGATTTCATTACATGCATGGAATGTATGTGCTTGAGGATTTGCTTAAGTTGAATATGCATGGGAAGTATGCCTTGAAGATTTGCTTAAGTTGAATGTTATAACATGTGCTAACATGCTCACATGATGTATTTCAATTCCAATACCTTTTTATAGTGTTAATGTAATTCCATAGATGTGTGGGACTTGACTTAGTCCAGGCAGTCGGTAACCGAGCGAATTCGTGGCTGACTGGTCATAGCCACGAACGACGCGTCGATGAATGTGATTCGTGTTGAGAGTTGGCGGCAGTGGTTAGGCCACGCGAAGTGTTTCACGCACTTCATGTCGTTCAATTCGAGATGCGATCGCACTAGTCGAGCCCGTCAAGTAACCCGACTGGCCGATGTTTGTTCACCTTGTATGTATCATAACTGCTTGAACCTAGGGTACTGAACTTACCATTGTAAACCCTGTTAACCATGGTACCT
The DNA here is from genome assembly GCA_037074715.1 of Magnolia kwangsiensis. Lineage (NCBI taxonomy): Eukaryota > Viridiplantae > Streptophyta > Magnoliopsida > Magnoliales > Magnoliaceae > Magnolia > Magnolia kwangsiensis. Next base: position 62,087,522 of record CM073579.1, read on the forward strand.
TGATCCATAAAGACTCATGAGCCGGGCATGGTGGTATGGGACACCGTGGTCGAGCTGTCGGCCTACGCTGGGGCCACAAACCTCCCCGTAGTGACCAGTGAGCACCTATGACTCGTGAGCAGATTATGGTGGTATGGGACACTATATTCTTGCTGTCGGCCTACACTGATAAGGTGATGGGGGAGCGGTGCAACGAGTGCGAGCAACAGCCCTGGCAGCCCTTTGTAGTGACCGCGAGCGTATTCTGAGTTCACGGGAGGCGACGACCCTTCCGTGCAGTAGAGTACAGTAGGCCTGTATTGATAAGGTGATGGGGGAGCGGAGCAACGAGTGCGTGCAACAGCCCTGACAGCCCTTGCAGCGACCTACGAAATGTACATCGTATGAGATTACTAGGAGTGACGACCCTAGACAGGATCCGTGTTGGGATTGATACAAGGGAAGTACCTTAGTTTCCCAATCCTGCTGTTTGAATGGATTAATAACAATTTGGTAATCATATCACCATAGCATTGCATGTGCCTGGAAGATGTGGAGCACTCTAGGGAGTGTGGCATGCCGCGGTCGTAAGATGTTGCCGTATGAGGGTGATCGTCGGTGAGGGCATACATCACGTCATGTCATAATTGCATTAACAACAGTATTAGGATTGTTCGATTTATTGCTTTACTATTATCGCATGATTGATTTGAGAACATGTTAATCCTTGCTCTATTATTCCACTGAGTTAGCTACTCACTCCCACGTTACGGGACGGTGTTCCGGACACCCACCAGACCTTTTTGTGATTGCAGATGATGGCGCGGCCTGTGAGGCAGAGCCGGACTTGATGATGATGAGGAGGATCCCTCCTTTATGCGTGTTCTGATCGACGGGACTACAGGGAGGTTGATTAGATACTTTGACATTTGTCATTTTATATTTTTAGCGCACTCATGTATATTCGTTTCATCTACTTTTGGAGTATACATGTATATGTATAACCTGGTAACATGTTCACACTCTAGAGACATACAACAGTTTATATATGTTATACATACTATTACAGACTTCCGCTGGTTAATTTAACTGTCTCTGGAGTATGATATGCGGTTCTAGCTTAATCTCACTCATGTCTAATACATTATCACAGACAACATTCAATCATACATATCTATGTTGCATAAATAACATTTTGGAACTCGGGAGTTGGGTTTTTGCTCGACCCCCCCGATTTTCGGGATGTTACAGATGGTATCAGAGCATGATTTGGATTAAACCGGGCCTGGGTTATGGTCACGCGATGCACGCTGTCGCTTCCTTTGACTTAGGTGGGTGCGAGAAGGGTCTAGAAACACTTCTAGGATCCCAGGTTCGCCAATAGGCGAAGTCTATTCATTTCAAATGCGTGATCGAGTCCGTATCGCATCTAGGGTCGCGTAGAGCAACCCGAATAGCTCCTAGGTTGTAGGTAAGTGGGTTGAGCTATTCTTTGAACAATTCTAAACCCGTTAATGTGAATCCTTGGGCCGTGGGACAACCACGACCCCTGTATTCAATCGCCAGGGCTTAAAAACCCCGTTTCGCCGAAAATCTTCGAAATTCTTCCTCTCACCACCCCAATCTTCAATTATTTCTTATCCATTTCGTATTAGGCATCAAACCTAATATGAAAATAACACAAATTAGTACTTTCACAAAATTTTACAGTGAATAGTAAAATTTCATGAAAAATGGCCATAAGGCCATTCTAACTTCACTTTCTTTAGCAACTAATAGTTTAGATGGATGTACTAGATCCTTCTACCCCAAAATCATATGCTGCAGGATAGGGTTTTGTATTCAGGATTGAATTTTGGACCCAAAAATCCTCGAATGGATGTTAAAAATGTATTGGCCTCCCTAGGGCAATCTACAATGAACTAGAGTGTGAACCATACCTTTTTGGAATCCCTAGGGCAAGAGGAATTCATCTCATATGGCCTCAGAGGCCAGTTTGCAACTTCACCGGCGATGCCATCGCCGGTTCGGCGATGCATCGCCGGCCGGCGAGCTCCGATGGGGCCGTCCTTCGGGCACACCCCCTTAAACAGGGTCCACATCACCCCTATGCACCTCCCACCCCAAGAAAACCCCAAATATGGGTACTTCCTTCACAAACAGCCCCTCCCCTAGCCCCATTTTCGTTTTCAGCTGCCCTATCCCAAAAATTCATGATTCCAAACCACCCTAGATCCATTCCCTGCCAAAAATGACCACCCTCCGTCATTCCTTTGAAGTTGGCAGCCCTCCCTCTTGAAGATTTCATCCGTTGGAGCTCCTAAAACCCCAAAATCGAGCTGAAATCGTGAGGTGCTCCATTCCCCTTTTTCATTTTCATTTCTTTCTGAAAATACATCCTAGGGAAGCTTGAAGCATCCCTCTACAACGCCTAGATTTCATTCTGTCCCTTTGGGCGACCATTTCTTCGCATTTCCTCCATTTTCCATGGCTATTGTTAAGGCTGTTTCAGCCTTTTTCCTCCCTTTCCATCGTTCTCTCTCTCATGTCCCTTTTATTTGAGCCTTTACCCCCTTTTTGGGTCTCAGAATCATGCTAACCTCAAATCCCATTTCTCAACTTTCTCCGTTTGAGAAGTATTGAAAACACATGGCCGATAGAGCTCTAATGGGCAACTGACAGTATTGAACTTGATAGTATTCAAGAAGGTCAGTCGGGACCCTGGTAGAAGTCCTTTGGTAGAATTAGGCATCTATGTCGTTGCCCTTTAGCTTGTTTGACTACTGTTGAAATTTCTGTGTTGTTTTGTTGTTAGGTAGAAAAATGTGTTTGTGTTGTGGTTTGGCTTTATCATAGCCGAATTTTGTTGAATGAAATGCATGCCGATTCATTTTGTGGTGAGGTATTGTCCCTAGATTGGGAGTATTATAACTCTCGGGATTCAGCCTACAAATTAGATTTTTATCCCACCCCACCCTCCAACCAAGCATGCCACTCCCTATCCCGCTATGGGACTAGGAATGCGGTTCCATTTAAGACAACTAAGCGCTACCGGCTACATAGGCCCTAGGCGTTTTTGGATCTAGTGTTAGCACTCCTAGATTTGAAGGATCTGACGACATAAGAAATCCAATTCCAGTTAGACAAATCTTGACCCTAAGCAATAGAAGAATTCCCTGTAGTAGAACTGGAATAGAAAGCCATTTACCGTATAATCTTAGGCTTTGGATTATAGCTACTGAGTTACAGACTAGCCTACTAGTTACCTAGAGTAGGGTAAAGCCTGTATATGTTAAGGAATGATAGATTAGTTTTGATTGGAATGAGACTCCCTTCCTTGGATAGATCCCCTTATGACTTATAGACTTCTGTTGTTTCCTATAGGAAGGAACCATACACTCTCAGGGAACATTTATAACTCCCTCAGATTGAACTTAGAATGTACTAGCACGCCCCTTAGAATTGCCTTCCCCAAGTGCTTATTGCATTCGGGAATGCGGAATAAAGGAACTACATGTAAGCGATGTATTCGCGGTTTGAATCGACTTCTTAATCCTAGTAGTTACCAATAAATCCAATGCTCTGATCAAGCAAAAGATCGGCATCGACTCGGATTAAGAATTGATACAATAAATCTTCTGTTCTAGCTAGACAGAAAGTCTATGTATCCGGCTCAGACCTACTACACAACCTTTATTCTGAGATGACCCAACCACCTATAACCAAACAGGATCACATTGCCTTTGGGAAATGGCGAGGACTTAAAGCCAGTAGAGAATTCGACATCTTGCCATCAATTCATGCCTGACCCTGAACTTAACCACAATGGAGATTAGGCTCATCTCTATGATAATAAGTACCAATGCCATAGAACGCATCATTAGCAAGGAAAACCATGTAGAGAAAGATTGTTTCCATTTTAGGTCAAGGATAGCCCCTAAGTTGCGCCTCGTTCCGATATACGGATCGATGCAACGATTCTTAGACTTTAAGTAGAACCAAGTTTTAAGGGGGGTAGAACGTATTAAGTCCAATCCAGTTAGGATTAGTCAACACTGCCGTTCGATCAGTGTGGCGCAGCGGAAGAGTGGTTGGCCTCTTTCCCACTGGCCCAGGATCGAAACATTTGATTTAGGTTGTATGTACGATTAGGTTATTAAGTAGGATTTGAACCTTCCTTAGAATGTCAATACTAAAGTCCCTCTAGGTACTCCTTGCCCTTCGCCAATGTCGGGGACGACATTGTGTTTTAAGGGGGGTAGATTGTAACACCCCGGATTTTGGCCAATCTGAGATTTGACGTCCTTAGGCAATGGGTCAATTAAAACACCTGAAAAATCGTTCAGAACCCAATTCCATAGCCAAAGAAACCACTTAGGATAAATTTCTTTAGAAACTAAGCATAAGTTAGCTAGCGCAACGTTGGAGTGGCTGGGAAACAGTCCCTGATTACTTTAAATACGTTCTACAAGGCCCAAAGCGAGTGGAACCAATGGTGCTATAATGCTCTAAAACCTCGGACCAAACTCTAAGCAGGTTTGTTCTCTGGACCACTTTGAATCTTTGTATTGGATCTAGACCGCGCGTCGTAAGTCAGATGCCTACCATCTTAGACCGTTATGACCACTTAGCTGGGCTTGGCAATCGTTCCGAATATCAAGTCCAACTGACGATCACAGGCTATTTCATTGAGTCCGGACCGAAGAGAGTGTGAATAGGGACATAGTTGGAATTTCAAATTCAAATCTGGCACATAAATTTGACGCATCAGTATTAAGCATTCTGACCGTCAGAATACAGCCAAATTACACCCTTGGATCAGGAAAAATTTCTATTACATATCACGAGACTTATAGGCCTGATCTTGGTGCGGTGACCGTTAAACTGAAACTGGGCCGCCACGTGCGATCTGGGAACCCTACCGGCCTGAAATCTGGATGCGTGCTAGATCCAGTATGCACGAGCTTAAGTCCGACCACATTTGGCCAGGGGACCTCCAGAAATGCTCTTTTGGACCGAAACAGCCCCGATTTGGATATACTTTAAGTATACCTTGACTTGGAGCCTATTTTGGGCATGTTTAGGCTTATAAAAGGGGTTGAAACCCTCACTCCTCTCTCCCATCCGAATTTGCAAAAATCTCTAGATTGGGAGAGAGAAAAGGTGGGAGATTGTGAGAGTGTGGGAGAGTTCTTCCTGCCACTTGTACTACGCGTTGCACGTACTTAAGCAACACACCTCTACCGCTTTCCCGGCGATTCCACCGCGATCCTAGGTAAGTAAAAACCCTAAATAGTTGTTGATTTGAGTTTCCCTTGTTTCCATAGCGATGTAGCTTATGGATCTTGTGTATTAGGTTCCTTATTCGCCGTAGACGAAGCGTATACGCTCCGTTTCAATTTCCGAGTCTACAAGACAAAAGGTGCGGATATTAGACGCTTTGATTGACTGTTTCCAAAGCTTTCAATGTCGTTTAATAGTAGATTCTTGACGGCATCGCCGTTTGACATGTACAAAATGCTCTCCGTTTCCCGTTTCGTAAGCTAACGAAGAATATGAGATTTAGGGCATTTTAGTCATTTGCAGGAAGTACTGTTTACATTCATATTTTGCTGATGTGATTGACATGGTTTGTTGTCGCATTAGGAAGTTAGGAATGCGTGCATAATTAGTTTGGCGAAGAGATTCACCTAGTTGCGCACTTTGGGTCGACATACTATTTGTAGACTCAAGTGTGTAGTGTATGTGTTTGTATAAATGCTTGTATTAGTATGTATTGAATTAAATGATGTTATTTGATAGTTTGTGATTGATTTTTCAATTATTATGCTGACCTAAATGATTTTCTACATGTTGACAAAATGCATGATTTCATTACATGCATGGAATGTATGTGCTTGAGGATTTGCTTAAGTTGAATATGCATGGGAAGTATGCCTTGAAGATTTGCTTAAGTTGAATGTTATAACATGTGCTAACATGCTCACATGATGTATTTCAATTCCAATACCTTTTTATAGTGTTAATGTAATTCCATAGATGTGTGGGACTTGACTTAGTCCAGGCAGTCGGTAACCGAGCGAATTCGTGGCTGACTGGTCATAGCCACGAACGACGCGTCGATGAATGTGATTCGTGTTGAGAGTTGGCGGAAGTGGTTAGGCCACGCGAAGTGTTTCACGCACTTCATGTCGTTCAATTCGAGATGCGATCGCACTAGTCGAGCCCGTCAAGTAACCCGACTGGCCGATGTTTGTTCACCTTGTATGTATCATAACTGCTTGAACCTAGGGTACTGAACTTACCATTGTAAACCCTGTTAACCATGGTACCTTGATCCATAAAGACTCATGAGCCGGGCATGGTGGTATGGGACACCGTGGTCGAGCTGTCGGCCTACGCTGGGGCCACAAACCTCCCCGTAGTGACCAGTGAGCACCTATGACTCGTGAGCAGATTATGGTGGTATGGGACACTATATTCTTGCTGTCGGCCTACACTGATAAGGTGATGGGGGAGCGGTGCAACGAGTGCGAGCAACAGCCCTGGCAGCCCTTTGTAGTGACCGCGAGCGTATTCTGAGTTCACGGGAGGCGACGACCCTTCCGTGCAGTAGAGTACAGTAGGCCTGTATTGATAAGGTGATGGGGGAGCGGAGCAACGAGTGCGTGCAACAGCCCTGACAGCCCTTGCAGCGACCTACGAAATGTACATCGTATGAGATTACTAGGAGTGACGACCCTAGACAGGATCCGTGTTGGGATTGATACAAGGGAAGTACCTTAGTTTCCCAATCCTGCTGTTTGAATGGATTAATAACAATTTGGTAATCATATCACCATAGCATTGCATGTGCCTGGAAGATGTGGAGCACTCTAGGGAGTGTGGCATGCCGCGGTCGTAAGATGTTGCCGTATGAGGGTGATCGTCGGTGAGGGCATACATCACGTCATGTCATAATTGTATTAACAACAGTATTAGGATTGTTCGATTTATTGCTTTACTATTATCGCATGATTGATTTGAGAACATGTTAATCCTTGCTCTATTATTCCACTGAGTTAGCTACTCACTCCCACGTTACGGGACGGTGTTCCGGACACCCACCAGACCTTTTTGTGATTGCAGATGATGGCGCGGCCTGTGAGGCAGAGCCGGACTTGATGATGATGAGGAGGATCCCTCCTTTATGCGTGTTCTGATCGACGGGACTACAGGGAGGTTGATTTGATACTTTGACATTTGTCATTTTATATTTTTAGCGCACTCATGTATATTCGTTTCATCTACTTTTGGAGTATACATGTATATGTATAACCTGGTAACATGTTCACACTCTAGAGACATACAACAGTTTATATATGTTATACATACTATTACAGACTTCCGCTGGTTAATTTAACTGTCTCTGGAGTATGATATGCGGTTCTAGCTTAATCTCACTCATGTCTAATACATTATCACAGACAACATTCAATCATACATATCTATGTTGCATAAATAACATTTTGGAACTCGGGAGTTGGGTTTTTGCTCGACCCCCCCGATTTTCGGGATGTTACACAAGGACAACCTCCTGAAAAAATACTCGGGGTATGCCCGAGGAGGTATAAAATCTCAGAAAAGCCTCATGTAAAGAAAGAGCGGCCTAAAGTATACAAGTGCACAAACTTGATGGTTGGACTTAGGTAATAAAACCTTGCATAACCCAACAAGATGTGACTTACGGTGAATACTTAGAAAATCTCACATGTCATGTGTGAATGTTATGTACCATGACACATATATACATTACTTTGATAGAATAGTAATGACCTTCAACTTTCAAATAGGAAATATCCAACCATGCATTCCACATGAACTTCCATGATTTCTTTACATTTAAAGGAGGGCACACTAAGTATCATGTAAATTTTCAAGTGAGGTCACATCATTAACTAAGAGTCCATCCATAAGTACACTATATGTAAACAAATTCTCATTTTTCATATTGTAAGAACTATTCACAAGATTGTACCGACACAACTAGAGATTAAAAATATAGAAAATCATGAAGGTAATGTCTCGCTACACAATTCACAAATAATCTAGAATAAAAGATTTCTTTTCTCATCACGTCTAATGGGGATATACACATAGGTAGATGATTATAAATGTGGCATGGAACTTTCAAGATAATACATCATACACATAATTATAAGGGAACATGGCATTAAAACAATTTCTCCATAAAAGTCAAGATAACTTGGAATTAATATTCCTCTAAAATACTCTACATAAAGGAATTAATCCACATGGAAATTAGCGAATGGAAGAAGCTATGGGGGATGCTCCTCACCTTGTTGAGAGTTCTTCTTGTTTCGAGATGTCTTTTTAGGTAGAATAGTTGTCGGTTGTGCCGAGATAACTATTACAAAGCACCAGTGAGTTACGACCGAGTTCATTGGATCAGGGTTTCTAATTAGCAACTAGTTGAGATAGTTGTTAAGAGATCTACTATCTATAAGGTTAAATTAATGATCCATTAGATTTATCACTTTCCAAATTCACCTCATGTGGTTTTGATATTAGCGTTAACTCGACTCAGTTGGGGAAGTTGGCCGAGTCAACTTGACCCAGCTAGGAGATTGGCCGAGTCAACCCGCAACCAGATGTAGGGTCAACTCAGAATGAAAATCGGCCCAATCAACCTATAACTGGGTAGATCTGAGTTGTCTCTGTCTAGGCCCTAAACTTGTTGGAATGAATAGTTACTTAGGCCCCACTGAGTCAGGGCATTTAGGTCAAAAAGAAAACTGAGTCACTGACTCAGCAGTGACAAGACTCGGTCGAGCCCTTTTTATTTAGTAGCATGCAATGCTGAGAAGGGATCTATGATTGATTCCAGATGCTGATCCTGTCTTGAGACCAACCAATCATGGACACGGTTTTAGATCAGGGGCCAGACTTTGAATGTTGAGATGAGTCACTGATCTCGTGACTGAGTCGAAGAGACTGTGAACCCAGTCGATTGAGGGGGTGGAAACTGAAAATAACTGAGGTAGATGCATGATTACCTAACCAAGGCATTGTGAGAATGCTGCAAGGGGCCTAGATGCGTCGGAATTAGTTGTGTTGAGGCGGAGCAGCAGATGGAACTCGTTTCAGAGGCGGTAGACACTCTATCTCTCTCTCTTTCTTCTTGTTCTTATTTTCTTTCTTCTTTCTCTTTCATTTCTTCCTGATCTTCTTCTTTCTTTTCTCCATTTCCCCACTTTCTTAATTCTTCTGCTTCCTTCATGTGCAACAACCGAACCTAGTGATCTAGATCCATTTGGATCGTGACTCGATCTGATTCGAACTAAGTCAACTCGATCGGTTATGGCACACCAGGCGGCGCCTTACCCTCGTGCTCTCTATCTCTTTCCATTTTTTTTAAAGAAAGGATGCCCTAAAAATTGGCTATTTATAGCCTTTGATTCCGTTTCTAGCAGTTTCCACTCTAAATGGTGGATTAGTGGGATTATTAGAGGTAGACAGGTTAAGAGTTTCTACTTTAGACATTCTTTTCTTTAACTAGTGATTGCACGGTTCGGAACGGTTATTATGGATGGATATCTAAGACCATGAGCTACCAAATGGATGGCTTAGATCAAGGAATGGGGTCCACTTAGAGGAGGTGGGTCATTCTTCTTAACAAGGAAGAAGATCTAGCCGTTAATGGCGGATCGCTGTTCAATGGCTAAACTTGTGATCTTCTGCACATAGACGGTTCTGATTGTGCCACTGGACACTGTGGGACCCACTAGGTGCATTGCCATACACGTATCGAGTCTCGGTTTCAAAACGTGCGACGGCTCTTGCGAGAGGACGAAAACCCTAAAGCAAGCTGGAACGGAGGGCTGAGATTTCTTTATTTTTTTGAAATAAAGGGTTAAGATAGAGGAGCTGAGCTGTCTCGGATTGCCAGCTCACAAGAGGAACGGAGTTCCACTTTTGGCAAAATCATGCGCACAAGGCATCGTTTGAGGACAAGGGTGTGTGTGAGACACTCATGTAGAAACGCCGTTGATCCTGGTCAGATCCACCTGCTCATCACGATGGATGGTCTGGATTAGGCGAGTTGATCATAGAGGTGGGCCACAATTTAAATCAACGGACCTTATTCGTTTGTTGGTGAGAATACGAAAGAAAGGAGAGAGAAAGTTCTCTTTTTTTTATGGGGGGAAAGATCGGGTCAGCGCATGTAGACCGGGCATGGAGGTTCCATGCACAGCATTTATGCATAAGCTGTGCACATGCACTCCCAAGTAGGGTCCATAGAGATGTATCTGAGAAATCCACTTCGTCTATTCGATGCTAAGGGTCCAACTAGGACATCCAACCGGAGCTGAGGCCGATCCAAAGCTCAAGTGGGTCATTTTGTTCTATTTTCGCGATTTAACTAATGATTTCTATCGATCTGATAATCAAATCATTTTAAGACCGAACGTCAATGGTCAGAATGGCCCTAAAGGCCCGTTAGTTGGAAATCAATGGTTGGATTACTAGTTAGATGGTATGATATGCATTTTAAAATTTAATTATTTTTTGTTACAATATTCTTAATAATTTTTTTTATTATTAAATTCATTATTACTATATTTTTAATCATTGAATATTTATATTCAAATATGATGGTTCTATTATTATGAGTTGTATTCTAGGCTTTTTCAAACTAATTTATCTATTTATTTATTTATTATACTTATTTTATTTTATTTTATTTTGGATTAATGGTTGGATGTGATGATACGAATAACTTACGTTATTAACTTTTATTAGATAAGTCTTAACCTACCACTTAGTTTCTGTTTGATCATTTACATCTTCTCTTATTCCTGGGTAACGATCTGATAACCTAAAAATTTGCTATTTGAGTGACTCACAAGACTTTGTAACTACTAAAATGAAGATCTACGCTGGATCTCTCAAATTAATAATCAGATGGGGAAATATTTGGACGGAGATTACTCTTAATGGTCAATTTAGGCTATAGTAAAGGTAATTGTTCAAATAGTCTAGGTTTGTTTTTGTACTAAGTTTGGTTACAAGGTAACACCCGAGTACTAGAAAGTACGGGGTGTTACAATCTACCCACCTTAAAGGGGATTTCGTCCTCGAAATTCGGTGCTTCTAATATGATTAGGGATGATGTCAAAATGAGTTATGGTGATCTTAAGCATTCATTACTTTCTTATAAAAGGTTGTTTATGTGTACAAACGCATATCCCTATCTATCAGAATTGGGGTCGTTACAATCCACCCCCCTTAAAAAAAATCTCATCCTCGAGATTTGGTAACATACATCTTAAAGATTAACATGACAAGTAGTAAAATCATATTAACTCATCTATTTTTCAATTATGCTACCACATTATAGGATTAAACAAACTATATCCAGATTTTCCATTGCAACTCTTATATCTATACCCAAGTTAAGTAATGTATTGTACATAAGTTCTACCGAAAGTAGGGATTCATTTAAATACCTATCGACACTATAATTTCCTATAATATCTATTAGTCTTATAAGTTCATTTAGGTGGTAACTACCTCTAATATGATACTTCCCCATTTTCTAAATATAATTCTATTTTCTATTTTCGCGTTTAAGCTAATGCAAACTGATGGTTGTAGTGAGTTTGAACCTGATACGTCAATCCTTCGCCTACGCAGAGCATAGGACTCACAGTATCGCTTCCTAATCCTGGTAACTCTCGATCTTCTACCTGATCAGGGCATTGAGATCATTGGAATTTTCCAGGATATGGAATTTGGATCAAACAACGCAACTTCGCTTAAATATGGTTCCATCAACCCGTGATCCCGATTATTCTAAACTCTTGAAAAATATCATGTGATTTTCTAACTTCATAGTAAGTGTCCAAAGTTAACGTAACATGGATCTAAAACACTTCTCCACTTTTACTACGCACGCCATTCACCTAGTGAACTTTAGAAAATTTTAGGACTAAAATATCTACCAGAGAATTTTAAGTTTAAATTTATCTGATTCCTCGAATGTAGTTCCATTAGGTTCACTATAGGATTAAAGGTTTACCAAACAATCTATAATTTCTCTTATAATTAATTCTAAGTGCTGGGATTCATAAGGAATATCGTCCCTAAATAAAGAGGCATATTAGGGGTTTCAGATTACAGTTCGTAGTACGATCCCTTAAGTTTAAGGAGTGTTTAAGTTTGATGTAATGAACAACACGGTGGATAAGGAATTTTCTACAATACCTAGGTTCATTTCACTCGCTAAGTTGAGATCGAGGTCTCAACTTTCCATGGAATTTATCATAAATCCGAATGGCATTTCTAATAAATTTGGTAAGGTCCCTAGTGTTTAGTTTCTAAATTCAAACAAGTAATAGTTCATAATGGGAATCTAAATTCAGTTTCCAAGTTCAAATGACTAAACTTAAAATTTCAAAGAAGCTTAAAATTTTGAATTTCTATGTTCTCAACCTTCCCTACTTCTAGGGGAATTCCACATAAATTTAGTAGCCATCCAATTAATTTGAAAGGGAACTTAAGTTTAATTTCCAAGTTCAAACATCCAAACCTGATATTTTCTAAGGGGCTACAATTTGGGTCTCTATGTTCAAAATTTTCATTAACTCTAAGGGGACTCTAAATAAATCCAAATGTCTTCCCTAAAAATTTTCTATGGGGAACTAAGTTTGATTTCTATATTCAGACAACCAAACGGGGTGGACATTTTTGGGCAGTTGTAATGAAAATATCCAATGATTATAGTATTCAATTGGAAAGCTTCAACTCAATGTTACAAAGGATAGTGGAAAGTCAAAATTCAAATGCATACTTTAAGGTGGATAAGAAGACACCTTTGATAGTCTAGTGGTGAATGATACATAGGTATTCAGAAATTGTAAAACATGTCATGTGCAATCTAAAACATGCACAGTGGTTCTCACATTAGGTGGCATATAAAATAATAATTAGACTAAAATGAGTCATCAACTAATTAGTTAAAATCAAGTGAATGATCCTTATGAAATGAAACTAACAGCTCAGGTTTAATAATCACAGTTTCATAATTCAAAGATTACAATCATTCAATTGATGATATTTTCAGTTTAGTATGCTTAGAAAGATATCATAACAAAATTCAATTTGTGTAGCAACATGGAAACAGTGTACCTACTTGAATTGAAAGTCAAGTTTTATGGGATACCTATCAGACTAGTAATATTGTTATGAATAGAAATATTTGTTAGTTAAAGAACAAGATGTTTACAGCTTGGTGAAGTTGAATTAAGGGCATTGACATGAGTGTATATCTATGAAACCTAACGTGATTATGGGATCCAGTACTGGGAATCTAATTTTTAATTTCTATGTTCAAACAGTTAAACTTGCACTTTCCTATAAGCCTAAAGTTCTGGGAATCTAATTTCTAATTTATTTATTTTTTTTAAAAAAAAAACTCTCTCTAAATCTAGAGAATTTCTATATAAGTTTGAGTGATTAGCCAAACAATTTTACAAAGGAAATCTAAGTTTGGTTTCTAAGTTCCAACAACTACATTTAAAATTTTCAAAGGAGCCTAAAATTTTGCCTCTCTATTTTTGGAATTGTTCTTAACTTTAAGGGAATTCTAAATGAATTCAAGTTGTTATCTTATCAATTCTCAAAGGAACCTAAGTTTGGATATCTACATTCTCCAACCTTCCTAATTCTAAGGGAGCTCTACATGCATTGAAGCGGTTAAATAATTTTCAAATGGGACCTAAGTTTTGTTTTCTACATTCTCGAAATTTTCTTAAGTCTAGGGGAGATTTACCTAAGTTCTAACATCTAATCCCATCATCATAAATTAAAATATTTAAGGTGGGTATAAGTTTATTTCCCCAGAGGCAAGGTTTGTCTAAACTCTCTCTCTGATACCAACTTGTAACACCCTTGTTCTCGAAACTCAAGGATAGTCGCTCGAGTACAAGAACCCGAGTATTACACTAAGAAGTAACCAGCTTCACATCTAATCACTAGAAAATTTCATGACGTAAAACAAGACAACTACCATGTAAACTAGAATATCCATAATAACAAAAAAGAAGTTTGATACATGTAAATGGAAGCAAAAAGAAATCCCTCAGTAGGGGAAATTATTATTACAATTCAAACAAAACTTTAAGTCCAAATTATGAAAATAAGTAAGTCGCTGAGCTCCAATGGCTCAGCAACAGTCATATAGAACTCTTCATTGCCGACTTCACCTCAGCCATCCCTAGAAACCCATTGTAGAGGTCTCCACCTGTCCTCAATCCTACATCTATTTGGTGCAACCGCACTATGGGTGAGTGAAAACTCAGTGGGAACTTCCCTCATAGATTCAACCATAACACATCACTCCAAAATAGATTAACAATTCATATTTGATTCATAGGGCAATATAACTAACAATGCGTTTGCATGAATGTATGAATGTACGCACAAGTCACAGATCTAGGGATGCACATCCATCTGTCAAAATAAAGGGTTGCCCGCAGTAGTAGACTACCTAAAAAAGACCATATAGGCCACCCGCGGTAGACTAACTACCTGGAAAAGGCCATGAAGGTGAGTGCGCCCAAGGACAACCTCCTGAAAAAATACTCAGGGTATGCCCGAGGAGGTATAAAATTCTGAAAATGCCTCATGTAAACAAAGAGCGGAAGCTGGAACTCGTTCAAGCAGCGATAGACACTCCATCTCTCTCTCTTTCTTCTTGTTTTCTTTCTTCTTTCTCTTTCATCTCTTCTTGATCTTCTTCTTTCTTTTCTCCATTTCCCCTCTTTCTTCATTCTTCTGCTTCCTTCATGTGTAGCAACCGAACCCAGTGATCTAGATCCATTTGGATCCTGACTCGATCTGATTCGAACTTAGTCGACTTCATCGGTTATGGCACACCAGGCAGCGCCTTACCCTCGTGCTCTCTTTCTCTTTCCATTTTTTATTTTTATTTTGGAAAGGATGCCCTAAAAACTAGCTATTTATATCCTTTGATTTCGTTTCTAGTAGTTTCCACACTAAACAGTGGATTAGTGGGATTATTAGAGGTAAACAGATTAAGAGTTTCTACTTTAGACACTCTTTTCTTTAACTAGTGATTGCACGGTTCAGAACGGCTATTATGGATGGATATTTGAGACCATGAGCCACCAAATGGACGGATTAGATCAAGGAATGGGGCCCACTTAGAGGAGGTGGGTCAAACCCTAAAGCAAGTTGGAACGAAGGCCTGAGATTTCTTTATTTTTTTGAAATAAACAGTTAGGATAGAGGAGCTGAGCTGTCTCGGATTGCCAACTCATAAGAGGAAAAGAGTTCCACTTTTGACAAAATCATGCACACAAGGCACCGTTTGGGGACAAGGGTGTTCACCCATGTGTGAGACACTCATGTAGAAACGTCGTTGATCCTGGTCAGATCCTCCTGCTCATCACGATGGATGGTCTAGATCAGGAGAGTTGATCACAGAGGTGGGCCACAATTTAAATCAACGGACCTTGTCCGTTCATTGGCGAGAATACGAAAGAAAGGAGAGAGAAAGTTATCTTTTTTTTTTTTGGGGGGGGGGGGGGGGGGGGGGGGGGGAGATCGGGTCAGCCCTTGTAGAACGGGCATGGAGGTTCAGTGCATAGCGTCTATGCACAAGCTATGCAGACGCACTCCCAAGTAGGGTCCACAGAGATGTATATGAGAAATCCACTCCGTCTATTTGATGCTACGGGTCCAACTAGGACATCCAACCGGAGTTGAGGCCGATCCAAAGCTCAAGTGGGTCATTTTGTTCTATTTTTGTGATTTAACTAATGATTTCTATCGATCTGATAATCAAATCATTTTAAGACCGAACGTCAATGGTCAGAATGGTCCCAAAGGCCTGTTAGTTGGAAATCAATGGTTGGATTACTAGTTAGATGGTATGATATGCATTTTAAATTTTAATTATTTTTTTGTTACAATATTCTTAATAATAATTATTATTATTATTAAATTCATTATTACTATATTTTTAATCATTGAATATTTATATTCAAATATGATGGTTCTATTATTAGGAGTTGTATTCTAGGCTTTTTCAAACTAATTTATTTATTTATTTATTTATTATACTTATTTTATTTTATTTTGGATTAACGATTGGATGTGAAGATATGAATAACTTATGTTATTAACTTTTATTAGATAAGTCTCAACCTACCACTTAGTTTCTGTTTGATGATTTAGATCTTCTCTTATTCCTGGGTAACGATCTGATGACCTAAAAATTTGCTATTTGAGTGACTCACAAGACTTTGTAACTACTGAGATGAAGATCTACATTGGATCTCTCAAATTAATAATTAGATGGGGAAATATTTGGATGGAGATTACTCTTAATGGTCAATTTAGGCTATAGTAAAGGTAATTGTTCTGATAGTCTAGGTTTGTTTTTGTACTAAGTTTGGTTACAAGGTAACACCCGAGTACTAGAAAGTACGGGGTGTTACATCCACGCAACTTGCCCGTGCAAGTCTTACGTGCAACTCATCCGCACTTAGTGAGATAAATTCTTGCCCCGAAACTCTGTTGAAATTTTTAACTTTTTCCAGACTTAACCATTTTTCAAATTTCTCAAGTATGGCTCGCACCAAGAGAACTTTTTGTGTACTAGACCCACCCAAAAATCGTCCCTCTCATGCTTTCCTCCCAAACTCTCCTCCAACTTCTGATCCTTCACCAACTCCTACAACTTAGGTGGCCACTTCTTCTCCTCCAACCCAAACAACTACCCCTTCTTCCCTAGCTCACAAAAGTCCACCACGTAAGCGAGTTAAGGTGATCAAGAAACAACCCGCATATATAAAGGAGTCAATTTTACCTGTCATTGACTTCTCTGACAGAGTCAAGTTGCTATATTGGCCAATATGTCAGGTAATCATCTCTGGAGCCATAGCATCACCTCCAAAACAAGGACAAGAAGTCAATTGGAAGACATGGTTGAAATAAACAGCCAACTTATGCATAGACATTGTTCGATCACCAATAAGAGAAGACACACTCTAACACCCTGAAAATCGGAGGTCGGGTAGAAACCCAACTCCCGAGTTCCAGAACGTCACTTATGCAACATAGATAATGATTAATGCATGTTGTCTGTAGAATGGCATTAAACAAGATTGAGACTAAGCCAAAACAGCATATCATACTCCAGAGACAGTTAAATTAGCAAGCGAAAGACTGATAAATACATAAAATATATAATTGATTGTAAGTCTCTAGAGTGTGAACATGTTACCAGGTTAATTAAATACATGTATACTCCAAAAATGGAAAGAAAAGAATATACATGAGTGCTCCAAAAATATAAAATGACAAGTGTCAAGGCGTCTAATCAACCTCCCTATAATCCTATCGATCGGAACACGGAGGAGAATTCCTCCTCATCATCATACAAGTCCAGCTCCGCTCCACAAGCAGTGTCAACATCTAAAACTAAAATAGGGACTGGTGGGTGTCCGAAAACAGTCCCGTAACGTGGGAGTGAGTGATCAACTCAGTGGAATAATAGAGCAATGATTAACATGTTATCAAATCAATCACGCGTTAATAGTAAAGCAAGCAATCAAACATTCCTAGATACTGTTGTTAATGCATGCATGAAATGACATGATGGATGCCCTCACCGACATTCACCCTCATGCGGCATCATCTGCGTCCGCGGCATGCTTTCTTCCCGCAGTGCTCCACATCTTTCAGGCACATGCAATGCGATATGGATAATGATTACCAAGTTGTTATTAATCCTTTTCATACAACAGGATTGGGAAACTAGGGTACCTTCCTTATATCAATCCCAACACAGATCCTGTCTAGGGTCGTCACTCCTAGTAATCTCATACGATGTTATATTTATAGGTCACTGCAAGGGCTGTCGGGGCTGTTGCACGCACTCGTTGCTCCTCTCCCCCATTACCTTATCAATACAGGCCTATTTATATCCTTAAGACTGCATCAGGACTCGTCGCCCCCATGCGGTGTCAGGATAAACTCAAGGTCACTACAAAGGGCTCGTCACCAATTAGTGTAGGCCGACAGCAAGAATATAGTGTCCCATACCACCATAATCTGCTCAAAGTAGGGTGCTCACTGGTCACTACGGGGAGGTTTGTGGCCCCAGCGTAGGCCGACAGCTCGACCACGGTATCTCATACCACCATGCCCGGCTCATGAGTCTTTATGGATCAAGGTACCATGGTTGATAGGGTTTTCAATGGTAAGTTTAGTACCCTAGGTTCAAGCAGTTATGACTCATACATGGTGAACATACAATGGCCAGTCGGGTTACTTGACGGGCTCGACTAGTACGAACGCATCTCAAGCTGAGCGACATGAAGTGCATGAAACACTTCATGTGGCCTAACCACTGCCGTCAACTCCAAACACGACTTGCATTCATCGACGCGTCCTCCGTGGTAGATAGAAGCCGACCACGAATTCAATCCATTACCGACTGCCTGGACTAAAGCATAGCCCTAAACATTTATAATCCATACCAGTGATCATATGAGAGTAATGGAATTGAAGTTCAACAACACAAGCATGTTAACACATGTTATAGCATACAAGTAAGCAAATCACCCAACACATGTATTCCATACATATAAGGAAATCAATTCATATAGCAAACATGTAGGAAATCATGTACAACATCGTATGGATTGAGAATTCATTCTCAAAACTAATTTACAACACCATTTACTCAATACATACTAATACAAACATTTATACAAACCCTTAGTCTACACACTTTAGTCTACATAGCGTATGTCGATCCAAAGCGCACATTAGGGCGAATCTCTTCGCCAAACAGATTATACACACATATATAATATCATAACACGATAAATTTACATGTCAAGCATTTCAACAAAATACAGACGCATACAGTATTTTCTATAAATGCCTAAAATATCATAAATCTCATATTTACCGTACGTTTACGAAACGAAAAATGGACAGCATGTTTTACATGTCAAACGGCATGCTCGTCGATAATCTACTATTAAACGACATTGAAAGCTTTGAAATCAGTCAATCAAAGTGTCTAAAATCTGCACCTTTTGCCTTAGATGTGTATCATTTCGAATAGAACGTCTACGCTTCGTCAACGGCGTAAAGGCGACCTAATGCACAAGATACATAAGCTACTTCGCTATTTGAATCGAAAGAATCCAAAAAATAGCAAGTAGGTAGGGTTTTTCTTTCCTAGGAGTGCGTTGAAATCACCGAAAAAGTCATTGGAGTGCGGTGCTTTGGCACGTGCAAAAGCTGCAACAAGTGGTGGGAATTCTCTCCCACTACTCTCTCATAATCTCTCACTTTCTCTCTCTTTCAATCTAGGGTTTCTAGCAAATTCGGATGGGAGACGTATGTGAGGGTTTAAGGCCCTTATATAGCCTAAATTCTAACCTAAATAGACTTGTGAACAAAGTATACTCAAGTTATAACCAAATCGGGACTGTTCCGATCCAAAAGAGCATTTCGGGAGGTCCCCTGGCCGAACGCGGTCGGACTTAAGCTCATGGTTGCTGGATGTTGTCCACACCCAATTTTCAGTCCGTTAGAGTTCGCAGATCACACGTGGTAGTCCAGTTTCAGTTCAGTGGTCATCGTGCGTTAATCAGGTCTACAAGTCTCGTGATATGAAAGAGAAAATTTTTCTGATCCGAGGGTGAAATTTGGCTGAATTCTGACGGTCAAAACGCTTAATAATAACGTGCAAATTCACGTGCCAGATTTGAATTAAAATATCCAAATCTTTCCCCTTTCTCACTGTCTTTACTCCATGCTCAATGAAATAGCCTCAGAGTGTCGGTTGGCCTTGATTTTCGAAACGATTGTCAAGTCCAACAAGGCGGTCGCAATGGTTTAAGATTGTAGATATCAGACTTTCGACGCGCGATCTAAATCCAATACGAAGTTTCAGAAGGTTCCCGAGAGCAAACGGGTTTAAAGTTTGATCCTAAGTTTCAAGGTATTATAGCGTAATTGATCTACAAGTTTTGGGTCTTGCAGAATGTATTTAAGGTGTTCAGGGACAATTTCACAGCTACTCTAGCGTAGCGCTAGCTAACTTACGCTTAATTTCTAAAGAATTTAGTTCTAAATGATTTCTTTGGCTCTAGAATTGATTCCTAAGAGTGATGTGGTTGACCCATTGCCTAAAGACGTCTAATCTCAGGTTGGCAAAAATCCGGGGTGTTACACACACCACCACCCACTCTTTCTCAGAAGAAGAAGAAGTCAAACAACAGACACTCCAAGAAAAGATCCAGGAACAAAAAAAGAGGAAAGTTCTAAACTCCTGAGACACGGTAAAGGTTCATCACAGCTTCATAAAATTCAACAGCCCCCTCAGGAATGAACTGGTGACAATTACCTTGAACATTTGATGACATCAGTCCATTCTTAAAAGTGAGCCAATGGATTAAACCTTGCAAAGCCGTATGATGTATACTCCGAACTGGTCAATTCGAAACCTCAAATGTTAGAAGGCATTCTTTTAAAGAGAGGATCAAAACAACAAATTGGCGAAGTACACCTGATGCGATTCCTAGTTCCATGTTACAACCCCCATGCACACTTTTCTAAAGTCTTTTATGAGACGATACGTCAGCATTTCAGAGAGAGAAGATTGCTATGGGGAGTTGAAGAATTTCGCACGTGAGGCTTCCTGACATCTCATAAATATTACACCGGCTGGGCCAAGGCTATCCTTACCAAACATTCCGCGACATTGATGCATGTTAACCTTTATGGCGCTATTGAAGAAACTTCTGAATACTTTTACAAGGATCACATGATTTATAAGGGTTTTTTGAGCTATTGGTGTCCCATCACAAACTCCTTTCATCTTCCTTTGGTTGAAGTCAGCATCACTTTATGGGATCTTCCCAAGGTGGCCGGTTTACCTATGACAGATCATTTTTATGATGAATATGTTTCCACTAATGAAGAATTCTCACATTTTTCTTCTTCCAAAAGACAGGCACTTGTATCAGATGCTGCTATTGAACTTTTCAGGGAGATGTCCAAATTTCTCGACACCAGCAAAATTTCTCATTTCCTTTAGCTGGCTCATTTCTCCCAAGAGCTACAGTACATTCTTCTTCTTTTCATTATGATCTTCATACGTTCATTAATCATCATTTTTACTCATAATCTCCCTTCCTTAACAGGTTTAAAATAATAATTTGGATGAACTAGAAAATGTGCATCACAAAATATGAAACCCATCAAATTTTTCATCCACAGGTGAATTAGCGGCTTTCTTAGCATACTGGATGAGTACAGTAATGCTTTCAAGTTCCAAATGGGTAGACGTTATCAGACCATCTATATTTATTGTTGCAGGCAGATTGTCAGAAGGATGAAGATATTCATTAGTGACCCCTGTACTTTGCTCATTGTATCGAGCCTTCAGAGACATTGCTACACATTGCCAAAACCTGTCTGTTGGGGCCAATTCAACATTCACCCCGTGGCACTCTTTTCTGGATGGTTAGGTACATATTTCCCATGGACATACGATGACCCAAAATAAGCTTATGTTCATCCCTCTTGACTCCCCTTATGCCAATATGAGAGGAGGATTATGCTAAAATGGATGTATAAATGGGTCATCGGTACCATTAAGTCAACGAATGCTATTAATTTTTACCAGTTCTTATTTGTTCAATATATTATGGATCATGTAGCCATTGATGATGACAACCTCCCTCCAGCTGAGTGACCATTTTTCATATCAATACGGTCTAACAGCTTGCCTTTATAGGAAGGCAGTGAGTTTTGGAGAGAACCATATTACCCCAACCAATTCGCGCGATAATTTGGATACGATCAAACCATTCCTGATCATTAAGAAGAAGTAACTCGCAACATGCGCTGTTATGGTACGGGGCTGTTCAATTGTGGCTTAATCTAAAATAACTTCTTACAACCAGCATCAACTCTAAGTTCATTATATCAGGTTTTGGTTGTTTTGTTTGCACGACTTGTCATTGAATGTGGTGGTGGGCACATCAATCATTCCTCATTCATCGATACTTGCTAGTAAATTCACTGATATGGATCCCCACCCATCAACTCAGGAAACGCGATAGAAGGGATAAGATAGGCTATACCTTCGAACATGATCATGCTCCTGCTCCTGGCGATATTTGCATAAAGATTTTTATAGAAGAACACATTCGTGAAGTTAAACCAGCTAACACTCTTGAAGGCTGGATTGCTAATGGGCTTTCGTTGACGCATTTCAAATCTCAGAAAAAGCTTTCAACTAAGGAAAATGCCCCCACAGATATTGACGAAGAAAGTACCCCTACCGACGTCATTGAAGTGCTTCATATTCCGACTTCTACAGATCCTATTACTGCCCCATAAGCTATTGGGCCCTCAGAGCCCCAAGAAGTACCTTCGCTTGTTCCATCACCACCTCCTTATAGAGAATCCTCATCGCCCGTGACCTGGTCACAAATGCGAGCAAGATTTCTATCTCCCCCATGGCTAATGTTATAGAAAACTCGGCCTTTGTCTGAAAGGAGGGAATCTATACGAAAGAGAAAACAAGCGGTTACCAAAGAATCTCCTCTGAGATCATCATCATTTTCATTATCTTCTAAAGAAGAAGACGAAGTTTTTTTCTCTTGCAACTCTACTTCTACAAGTCAGGAATCCTCTTCCAGCGGTTTAAAACAAGAAGGTGAATCAGATGCCAATACAAAAGAAGTTGAGGTCATAAAAGAAGTGGTAGAAGGGGAAGTGGATATTGGCGAAGACGAAAGAGTTGGAGCAACTACTGGAATTGACGAAGAGTTTCCCTAAGTAAATATTCCTTGGGTCATCACTGGAGATGCTAGCAAGGGAGAAGAAATCCTGGACTATGGGGACTATGAGGATACAGCTGGAGCTGACTTAATGATATCTTTCAGCAACAATTATTCTCTAAAAGGGGCCTAGCTATATGCCCTAGAGGGGGGTGAATAGGGCAATGCCAAATAAAACTTATAACAACGGAATAATAAAAGAAATAAAGCACAATGCTGAATATAAAATAATCTCAATAGCCTAAAATAAGGAGAATGATACTTTATCAGTTCTAAGGACAACCTTACACCAAAAACTAAAGGTTTAAGATAGGACAACCTTATTTCTAGAACGTCCTTTATATCACAAACCAATGAGGAATAATAAGCAAGGAAATCAAAATAACTTGCAGAAAATAAATCCTAAGTTATTACAACATTCAACCACACTTGCTTGAAGTGATTACAACATTCATCCACAAACACTCTCCACAAAACAGAATGAATAAAAGAATGAAAGAGAAAAACACATCCACAACACAAGGATATATAGTGGTTTGCCTCTGTGTACACCAACTGTTATCCAACAGCCACACAGATTGCTACTCCACTCCTAATATCCTCACACAGGGGATATTAGCATGCACTATCAAAATAGGTTTCACAGGTTCACCTAAAACCTTCACAATTGTGTCTTTGATCTCGGGCTTATACAATCCAAAAACCCCTCAATCTGAGTTTTCTGGCTCTCCTCAGATAACCAATACAATGATATTTTTCTGGCAAATCTCAAACAAAACCAAAGAAAGTAAATTACAAAAAATGTAAAATACCTGAATCACCTTTTGAAGAAGCCCGGTAGAACCAATCAGAGTAGAAGTTCGATTCAACGTTCAAAGTCCAATACTCACTTTAAGATGGTTCTAAATCTAATTGATTTTAAATCAAAAGGGCTAGATCTATTTGATTTTGAATCCAAGAAGAAGGAATATCAGAAATTCCCCTTTTCTAATAAGATAGGAATGTAGATCAAAATCAAATAAGAATAAGCTAGCAAAAGAATATCAAATAGCACAAAGTAGCTTAAAATAAACACAAACTTATCTCAAAGAATAGCCTAAAGAATGCTTGAAAAGAATTGAATTGATTTGCTAAAACTCTGAAGTTCGTGCTCTATTTATAGCCTGAAAAATCCCGTCTACGACAGGTCGTAGGATCCTACGACTGGTTGTAGCTTCAAAGATTTTCAAAAGATTTTCACGGTATTGAATTTTCTATTCCACGACCGGTCCTGGGCATTCTACGACCGGTCGTGGGCCACCTACGACCGGTCGTAGGACCCTTAATTTGGTTGCTGGAGTTTAAGTCGTAGGGCTACGATCGGTCGAAGGATGAGTCGTAGAACTCACAGGACTGGTCGTAGGATGTCCAGGACTGGTCGTAGGAAATCTAGTGTAACACCCTGAAAATCGGGGGTCGTGTATAAACTCAACTCCCGAGTTCCAGACCGTCACTTATGCAACAAAAATGGTTATGATTCAATGTTGTCTGATTTAAAGCATTCACATGAGTAAAAGTATACCAAAGCTGCAATTCATACTTCAGATCCAGTGATAAAAGCAAGCGGAAGACTAAACAATATATATATCACTGTATGGAAAAACAAAGTAAATCTCATCTGTGTCCGAAGTATGACTACATCTCTGAGTCTCATATACATGTACATAAACAAAAGAATAATGTTCAAAATAGTCCCACTGAAGTCCCCTTGATCCAGGTCGCCTACGGGAAGCCGTTGTGATACTGCATATATGAGAACTCGTCCTGGTCCTCGTCAATCTCTGGCTCCACCTCCTGGATCTCGTCCTCACCTGCATCTACAACAGGGTCTGGTGGGTGTTGCAAACACCATCCCGTAATATGGGAATGAGTGATCAACTCAGTGGAATTATAGAGCAAAGATTAGCATGTTCACAATTCAATCACGCGATAATAGTAAAGCAGTAAATCAGACAATCCTAATACTATTATTAATGCAAGATGATATGACATGATGTATGCCCTCATCGACGATCACCTTCATGCGGCAACATCTTACGACCGCGACATGCCACACTCCCTAGAGTGCTCCACATCTTTCAGGCACATGCAATGCTATGGTGATATGATTTTCAAGTTGTTATTAGTCCATTCAAATAGCAGGATTGGGAAACTAAGGTACTTTCCTTGTATCAATCCCAACACAGATCCTGTCTAGGGTCGTCACTCCTAGTAATCTCATACTATGTGTATTTCGTAGGTCACTGCAAGGGCTGCCAGGGCTGTTGCTCGCACTCGTTGCACCGCTCCCCCATCACCTTATCAATACAGGCCTACCATATTCTACTGCAACGGAAGGGTCGTCGCCTCCCGTGGACTCAGAATACGCTCGCGGTCACTACAAAGGGCTTGTCGCCTGATCAGTGTAGGCCGACAGCTAGAATATAGTGTCCCATACCACCATAATCTGCTCACGATTTTAGGTGCTCACTGGTCACTACGGGGAGGTTTGTGGCCCCAGCGTAAGCCGACAGCTCGACCACGGTGTCCCATACCACCATGCCCTGCTCATGAGTCTTCGTGGATCAAGGTACCATGGTTAACAGGGTTTACAGTGGTAAGTTCAGTACCCTAGGTTCAAGCAGTTATGACACATACAAGGTGAACATACATCGGCCAGTCGGGTTACTTGACGGGCTCGACTAGCGCGATCGCATCTCAAGTCGAACGACATGAAGTGCGTAAAACACTTCACGTGGCCTAACCACTGCCGCCAACTCTAAACACGAATCACGTTCATCGACGCGTCGTTCGTGGCTATGACCAGTCAGCCACGAATTCGCTCGGTTACCGACTGCCTGGACTAAGTCAAGTCCCACACATCTATGGAATCACATTAACAATATGTATAAAGGTATTAGAATTTAAATACAATCATGTGAGCATGTTAACACATGTTATAACATTCAACTTAACAAATCTTCAAGGCATACTTTCCATGCATGTAATGCAATCATGCATAAGGTCAACATGTAGGAAATCATTTAGGTCAGCATATTAATCAAGAAATCGATCTCAAACTACTACATAACATCATTTAATTCAATACATATTAATACAAGCATTTATACAAACACATACACTACACACTTAAGTCTACATATAGTATGTCGACCCATGGTGCGCAACTTGGCGAATCTCTTCGCCAAACTGATTATGCAAGCATTCCTAACTCCCTAATGCGACAACAAACCATGTCAATCACGTCAGCAAAATATGCATGTAGACCGTACTTCCTACAAATGACTAAAATGCCCTAAATCTCATATTCTTCGTTAATTTACGAAACAGGAAACGGAGAGCATGTTATACATGTCAAATGGCGACGCCGTCGATAATCTACTATTAAATGACATTGAAAGCGTTGTAAACCGTCAATCAAAGCATCTAAAATCCTCACCTAGTCTCTTACGGAAGCGTGATTTTGAACGGAGCGTATACGCTTCGTCTACGGCAGTAGGAGGACCTGATTTATGAAGTACGTTAGCTAACATGCTATGAATCTAGGTAAACCCTAAATCAACAAGTTCTAGGGTTATTTTATACCTGAAAAAGTGGAGAAATCACCAGCCAGGTGATTGGGAAGAGTTGGTGAAGCACTAGCAGTCGGTGGCTGGGAAGCGGGAAAAATCCCTTCTTCTCTTTCTCTCAAACTCTCTCTCCTTTTCTCTAGGGTTTGGAATTTTCGGATGGGAGAGGGAAATGAGGGTTTCAACCCCTTTTATAAGCTTAAAAATGCCGAAATTAGGCTCCGGAATGAAGTTTACTTGGTGCCTATCCATTTCGGGGCTGTTTCGGTCCAAAAGCTGCTTTTTGGTGGTCCCCTGGTCGATTGCGATCAGACTTAAGCTCATGTGTACCAGATGTAGCTCGTATTAAGTTTTCAGTCTGGCAGGGTTCGCAGATCGCACGTGGCGGACCAGTTTCAGTTCAGCGGTCACCGTACGTAGATCAGGGCTGAAAGTCTCATGATAATAAATAGAAATTTTTCCTGATCCAAGGGTGTAATCTGGATGAATTCTGACGGTCAGAACGCTTAATACTGACGCGTCAAGTCGTGTGCCAGATTTGAATTTGAAATTTCAAATCTGTCCCTGTTCGCGGTCGCTTCAGTCCGGGTTCAACGAAATAGTCTGTGATTATCGGTTTGACTTGATTTTCGAGATGAGTGTCAAGTCCAGCTGGGCGGTTCTAACGGTTTAAGATAGGAGGTATCGGACCTTCGACGCGCGGTCTAAATCCAATACAAAATTTCAATGTGGTCCAGAGAACAAACTCGCTTAGAGTTTGATCCGAGGTTATAGAGTGTTGTAGAGTTGTTTGTTCTACTCGATTTGGGTCTTGTAGAACGTATTTAAAGTGATCAGGGACTATTTCCCAGCTACTCTAGCGTTGCGCTAGCTAACTTACGCTTAATTTCCATGGAATTTAATTCTACGCGATTTCGGGTCGAGTTGGTACTCGAGCCCAAGTACGGATTTTTCACGGGCGTTACAATCTACCCCCCTTAACAAATAATTTCGTCCTCAAAATTTGTACCTTTTCGTACTCCTCGAGAAGCTGTGGGTAGTTCTTTCTGATCTCGGTTTCTGTCTCCCAAGTAGCCTCCTCCTCAGAGTGATGCGTCCATAGTACCTTCACAAGGGGAATCACCTTGCTACGCAGTACCTGCTCCTTCCTGTCTAGGATGCGTGTCGGTCGCAGGATATAAGTAACATCCTCTCCTAACTGCACCTGCTCCCATCTGATGACATGGGAAGGATCAGCAACGTACTTCTTCAGCATAGAAACATGAAATACGTTGTGGACGCTCGCGAGGGGCGTGGGGAAAGCCAATCGGTAAGCCACTGCTCCCACACGATCGAGGATCTGGAATGGACCAATGAATCGCGGTGCCAGATTCCCCTTCTTCCCGAACCGAAGGACTCCCTTCATAGGGGAAACTCGCAAAAACACGTGATCCCCGACTGCGAACTCTAGTGGCCGTCGTCTCGTATCGGCGTAGCTCTTCTGTCTGCTCTGCGCTGTAAGAAGCCGACGTCGAATAATATCAATCTTCTCTGACGTCGCCTGCACCAACTCTGGGCCAATCAAGCTACGGTCACCGACCTCTAACCAGCAATGCGGTGCGCGACAAGGTCGCCCATACAGCGCCTCATAAGGTGCCATGCCGATACTCGCCTGGAAGCTATTATTGTACGCAAACTCCGCATATGCAAGACAGTTATCCCAACTGTCCTTGAAGTCCAATGCGCAAGCTCGCAACATGTCCTCCAGGATCTGGTTCACTCGCTCCGTCTGTCCGTCCGTCTGTGGGTGGAAGGCAGTATTGAACTTCAACTTCACACCCATAGCCTCCTGAATGCGAGTCTAGAAAATAGAAGTGAACCGCGTGTCTCTGTCCGACACGATCTCCAACGGAACTCCATGCAGACGCACGATCTCTCTAATGTACAATCTAGCCAGCTCGTCTGCAGAGTTCGTAACTCTGATCGGTAGGAAGTGCGCCGACTTCATCAATCGGTCGACGATCACCCAAATGGAATCATGCCCCTTCCTCGTCTTCGGCAACCCAGAAATGAAGTCCATGGAAATGAAATCCCACTTCCACTCTGCAATCGGCATAGGCTGCAAAAGTCCAGGTGGTCGGCGATGCTCTGCCTTCACCTGCTGACAAGTGAGACAACGGGACACGAACTCAGCTATATGGGTCTTCATACCTTCCCACCAATACGTCCTCTTCACGTCACGATACATCTTCGTACTGCCTGGATGCATCGCGAGTCTAGTAGAATATGCAGCCTCGAGAATCTCTCGTCTCAAGTCAGGGACATCTGGGACGTATAGGCGGCCACAGTAACGTAAGCCCCCATCCATACCAACTCGCCAGTCAGCGTCAGCATCATCACTGGCCTGCTCTCGAAGCTCAGTAAGATGCGCATCGTCCCTCTGCGCCTCGATGACTCGGTCATCGATCTGAGATCGCACCTGTACATGTGCGATGAACTCAAACGGCTCCTCTACGGTGAGTTTCTGCTCAAAGTCTCGCAAAAAATCAATCATATCCCACTTGACAACCATCAGCGGAGCCGCAAACTCTATCGCCTTCTTGCGGCTCAACGCATCAGCCACAAGGTTCGCCTTCCCAGGATGGTAAGAGACTTCAAACTTGAAGTCCTTCAGCGTCTCCATCCATCGCCGCTGCCTCATATTCAAGTCTCGCTGCGTGAATATGTACTTGAGGCTCTTGTGGTCGCAAAAGAGCTCAAACTCCTCTCCGTAGAGGTAATGTCTCCAGAGTCTCAGTGCGAATATAACGGCTGCCAACTCTAGGTCATGTGTAGGGTAATTCTCCTCGTGCTTCCTTAATTGTCTCGAGGCATACGAAATTACCCTGTCCCTCTGCATAAGGACACAACCCAAATCAACGCTAGACGCGTCTGTGTATATAGTGTATCTAACCCCTTGCTCTGGCAATACTAGCACAGGGGGGGACGTAAGTCTGTCCTTCAGCTCCTGAAAAGCTGACTCCGCCTTATCATTCCAGGCGAACTTCACGTCCTTCCGTGTCAACTGAGATAAGGGTCTCGCGATCTTCGAGAAGTCCTGAATGAAGTGCCGATAGTAGCCAGCGAGACCCAAGAAACTCCTCACCTCAGTGACAGAACCAGGTTGCTCCCAGTCCTGCACCGCAGCTACCTTAGACAGGTCAACTGCCATGCCATCCTTGGACACCACGTGTCCCAGAAACTTCACCTCCTGCTTCCAGAAGTCGCACTTCTTGTACAGTGCGAACAACTGGTGCCGTCTGAGCGTATCAAGGACCAAACGCAAGTGCTCCTTATGCTCCTCTCGACTCCTAGAGTACACCAAAATGTCGCCAATAAAGACAACGACGAATCGATAAAGGAAAGGCCGAAATATTCGGTTCATCAGATCCATGAACACGGCCGGTGCGTTCGTAAGACCGAACGACATCACGAGGAACTCGTAGTAGCCAAAACTGGTCCTGAATGCTGTCTTCTGAACGTCCTCATCCCTGACGCGCAGCTGATGATAACCTGACTGAAGATCAATCTTCGAGAAGTACTGCGCTCCTCTCAACTGATCAAACAAGTCATCGATCCTGGGCAAAGGGTACTTGTTCTTCACCGTGAGCTGGTTCAGCCTGCGATAATCAATACACAATCGCATCGAACCATCCTTCTTCTTCACAAACAAGACCGGTGCTCCCCAAGGTGACACGCTAGGCCGTGTAAGGCCAAGCTCTAGCAGACCATCAATCTGCGTCCTCAACTCCTCCATCTCACATGGTGCCATGCGATACGTCGGCAGTGAGACGGGTGTAGAACCAGGAACCAGATCGATAGTGAAATCGGTCTCACGTCGGGGCGGCAAACCAGGGATCTTCCTGAACAGATCCCTGAACTCAGAAATAACTGGCGTCTGCTCAAGTACCTGGGCACCAGTGTCGCGCAATAGAGTGGCGTAGCTAAGTATGCGGAAAGGAAGATTTACCCGCACTAGAAATGTGAAGGATGCACCCTCAGGCTCGTACGCTGTGACTATACGAGTCTCGCAGTCAATCTCGGCTCTCGCTGCAGTCAACTAGTCCATGCCACGAATGATGTCGAGATAAACAAGCGAGGGATCGACGACCAGATCAAGAGTCATCGTCCTGCCTCCCAGATCAACCAAACAATCATCACACATCTGGGTGACATCCGAATAATCTCCATGAGCTGCAAAGACTCGCACACTATCCATAGTGATAGTCTGTAACCCAAGACGTCTGACTACGGCACGCGATATCAAAGAAATCGTGGAACCAGTGTCCACCATGACAAGAATGGGAGTACCTCCAATATGGGCTGTGACCTCGAAGGCTGAATGCTGGAAAGTCGGCGTCGCAGCTGCCTCAGCTGTCAATGCATGAACCCGAGCCTACTGTGGCCGGTTCGGCCGCTGTGTCAAGGGCCGTGGAGGCTGTCGGATCTGCGATACCGTAGGTCTGAAAGAAGGATGCGCAGGAGCTGACCGTATAGGCGGTGCTGATATCGCCTCGGACGTACACGGTCAATCTTCTGCGGCGGCGAGAACCCACTGTCCCGCATCCTCGAAAAGCAGCTCTGCGCCAAATGGCCTGTCCTCCCACAGTATGTACATGTCAGATCAGGGCGCCGAAACGGTGGTACAGGCGCCGTAGTCCTAGTAGGAGGATTAATGCGAGGTCTCTTGCCCGCGAAGGGCCTGTCTGGCAAATCCAGTCGTGGCCTAGAAGCAGCCGGGCCTCGAGATCGCGCAAGTCGATCCACATCCTGCTCTGCCCGCATGGACATGTGAATCAACTCCGCATAGGAGGAAAAACTAACACAGCACATCTTCGACCGAATATCCGGTCGCAAGCCCTCCAAAAAGCGCCGTATGCGCATCTGCTCATCAGCTAGGATCGTCGAGACGTACCTGCCCAACTCTGTGAACCGATGCTCATACTCGGTAACTGTCATCGCTGCCTGTCTGAGACGGAGAAACTCATTCTCCCTGTCGTGTCTGTAGGTCTGGGGATAATACTTCTCATGGAAGCGGAACTCAAATGCTGCCCACGTCCATACAAAGTCTGCGGCAACGGTTCGCAGTACGCTATCCCACCACATGCTGGCCTCTCTCTCAAACAGGAAGGTAGCCAGCTCTACCTGCTCAGCCTCGGTGCAGTGCAACATCCGCAAGATCTTCGACACCCGGTCGAGCCAGTACTCAGCCTCCTCGGGTCTGTGAGAACCCGTGAAAGTAGGAGGCCGCAAGCGCTGAAATCGCTCCAGTAGGCCCCGTGTGTCGGCAGGATTCTCCGCAGGGAAAGCAGGCGGCGCAGGATGAGCCATGCCCTCATCCTGGGCGTATGTATAGGCATCCTCAGCTAGATGCGCAGGTGGTGCAGGTGGAGTAGATGTAGTCGCACCCCCACCCTGGGCTAATGTCCCCACTATGGTGGTCAGGAGCTGCTGCTGCTGCAGCATCATAGCCATCATCTGCTCGAATCTGTCAGGGGGTGGAGCAGGCTGTGGTGAATCCGGTGTGGAAGTAGATGCGCGATGTGGCTCTCTGACTGATGGCGTAAATGGCGGTGGTCCATCTGTAGGACCAGCGGTAGGCTGAGACGATCGAACTGCCTCAGGAATCGGGCCCACAGCAGGGTCCGCATGGGTGTCAGACTGCGAAGGAGTCTGATCCATATGCTCTGACAATGCAAGATGAACCGTGCTCCGCGTAGTCTTAGGTGGCATTCCCTATATTCAAAATAGGGCGCAACCTTGTCAGTCTCAATTGCACAAATACACCACAATCATTCACATAGAGAGTCAAAGGCATTCTACGCATTTCATTTAACCAAAATTGTCACAATACAAGGGATATATCCTTACAAGCATCATGACGAGAATTACATGGAAATTAAGACAGTTAAGCAACAGCAACATAAGCAAAGCACTAGCCCTAACAGGCTTACACACATAAAGCAGGAAATGACTATCCACTGACAATAACATCAAAGATCGCATCGCTAGTGGGAGTCTGGTGACGGAGGAGGGGCACCCTTATCCTGTAAGCAACACAGGATCGCCTTCAAGGTGCGAGTCACCTTGCCAAATTTCTTCTTTGTAACGGCCTTGGCATCAGCGACTTCTGCTCGAAGTTCTTGGACTTCCCTACGCAAAGCGGTTTGACTCTCCTCCATCCGAGCAATGCGATCGTCGATAGTAGCCTGCGCAGAAGGAGGAGGGCTCTCATCAGTATCCTAAGCCTCCTCTTCTTCTTCTTCCTGAACCTCTACTCTAGGTTCTTCTTCGCTTTGATCTTCCTCATCATCAAAGTCATCCCCACTATCCCTTTCAAGTTGATTTTCACGGTATTGTGACCCAATCTTCATCTTGACCATTGTCGACTCATCGATGGTGTGAATCGATATCGGCAATTCCGGCCCAAGTCTATAGGCAAACTCAAGCGCAATTTTACAAATAAGTCGGCCAAAGGGAAGCGATTCGGATGTTCTTCTCGACCTGGCTATGAGAACTATCTGCCGTAAGATGAAAGTGGCCATACATACGTTCTCTCCTTGGGCCACCAGAAATAAGAAATCGACCATAAGACGTGTACATTCAATGCGGTTCGTCGACCTGGGATAAACATTGAACGTGTAGATATGGTGCAACAGACGAAAATCCTCAGACATGTACGTCGCCTTGAGGCTATTATTAGGCTGCCATGGAACCAACTTACCGCACAGAAACCTGGTGCGGCGATCTCGTTCACGTCTAGTCCTCAGGTTCTTCTCACTAGGATGCACATCACCTAGAGGCACGTTGAGAAGTCACGTAATCAACCGAACGTCGATCGTAGCCATCCGATCTCTACCAAAAGGGATTTTGAACTGCAAAGGCTCCAAGGTAAGATTCTGGATACTAGCATAGAAGGCACGAACGGTGCTCACATTAGCACGAGCGCGAGCTTCAAAGATCAGACCCCAATGCGCAGCTTCAATGCGTTCAAACAACAGATACTCGCCGAACAATCGTCCATCTACATCCACCTCAAATAACACTTTGCGATCAGTGTATTGGCCATGAGGCATCTCTGATAAAATTGTTCGTCCAAGGTGTGCATGGGGATCCAAATCCCGCTTTGTACGGCACTCCAGGACTACAGCTAGACCTGCGGCGGTGCTTGAACTTGCGGCACCACCTCGCGGTCTTCTTGATCGAGCAGGGTGGCTCGGTCCAGCCTCGTCTGTTGCGGTTTTCCTCTTACCCATCAAAGATATGATGGATGAGAGTGATAAAAGGCCCAAAATGACTTCCACAAAAGCCATGGAAAATGATAAAAATACGGAGAAGTGGCTGCCCAAACTGAGAAAAGGAAATCTAGGCGTCATAGAGGGATGCTTCAAGCTTCCCAAGGCTATAGTTTCAAGGAGAAATACAAACAAAAAGATAGAATGGAGCACCTCACGATTTCAGCTCTATTTGGGGATTTTTAGAGCTCCAAATGGTGAGATCTTCAAGAAGAGGGGCTGCCAACACCCAATAAGTGATGGGTGGTGGTCGGTTTTGGCTAAGGAGGGACCTAGGAGTGATTTGGGACGCCAAAATTTGGAGATGGTTGCTGAAAATCAAAAATAGGGCTATGGAGAGGGCTGTTTGTGAAGGAAGGGTATGATTTAGGGATTTTCGTGAGATGAGAGCTACCTAGGAAGGGTGTACATCTCATTTAAGGGCGTGCGCCCAAGATTTGGGACCAACGGACCCCACCGGTCGGCGATGCATCGCCCGACCAGCGATGGCATCGCCGGCCAACTTCCAAGTTGGCCGGTGGGACCACATGGGTCTGGTCCCCCATGGTCCAGGGGTTCCAAAAATGTATGTCCCACCCCTTAGTTCATCGTATTTTGGTCTGTATAAGCCCAAATATGTGTTCGGGGCTTTCCGGGACCACATCGCAATCCCGAATACCAAACCATATGATGCATCATATGAATTTGGGGTAGAAGAAGCCAGTACATCTATCTAGATCCTTAGTTACTAAAGAAAGTAAAGTTAGAATGGCCTTATGGCCATTTTTCATGAAATTTTACTATTCACTGTAAAATTTTGTGAAAGTACTAATTTGTGTTATTTTCATATTAGGTTTGATGCCTAACATGAAATGGATAAGAAAGAAATGAAGGTCAGAGTGTTTAGAGGAGGAATTTTGAAGATTTTTGGCGAAACGGGGTTTTTAAGCCCTGGCGATTGATTACAGGAGTCGTGGTCATCCCACGGCCCAAGGATTTACTTTTGCGGTTTAAAAACCGCTCGTAGAATGTCGCAACCTGACTTCCTAAAGCTTAGAAGCGATTCGGGTTGCCTTACGCGACCCGAGATGCATTACAGACTCGATCTTGCGATCGATTCTAATAGACTTCGCCTATCGGCGAATCTGCGATCCTAGAAGTGTTTCTAGACCCTTCTCGCACCCTCCTAAGTCAAAGGAAGTGACAGCGTACGTCGTAAGACCATAACCCAGGCCCAGTATACTCTTATTCATGCTCTGATACCAACTTGTAACACCCTGAAAATCGGGGGTCGTGTATAAACTCAACTCCCAAGTTCCAGACCATCACTTATGCAACAAAAATGGTTATGATTCAATGTTGTCTGATTTAAAGCATTCACATGAGTAAAAGTATACAAAAACTGCAATTCATACTTCAGATCCAGTGATAAAAGCAAGCGGAAGACTAAACAATATATATATCACTGTATGGAAAAACAAAGTAAATCTCATCTGTGTCCGAAGTATGACTACATCTCTGAGTCTCATATACATGTACATAAACAAAAGAATAATGTTCAAAATAGTCCCACTGAAGTCCCCTCGATCCAGGTCGCCTACGGGAAGCCGTCGTGATACTGCATATACGAGAACTCGTCCTGGTCCTCGTCAATCTCTGGCTCCACCTCCTGGATCTCGTCGTCACCTGCATCTATAACAGGGTCTGGTGGGTGTTGCAAACACTATCCCGTAACGTGGGAATGAGTGATCAACTCAGTGGAATTATAGAGCAAAGATTAGCATGTTCATAATTCATTCACGCGATAATAGTAAAGCAGTAAATCAGACAATCCTAATACTGTTGTTAATGCAAGATGATATGACGTGATGTATGCCCTCACCGACGATCACCCTCATGCGGCAACATCTTACGACCGCGGCATGCCACACTCCCTAGAGTGCTCCACATCTTCCAGGCACATGCAATGCTATGGTGATATGATTTCCAAGTTGTTATTAGTTCATTCAAACAGCAGGATTGGGAAACTAAGGTACTTTCCTTGTATCAATCCCAACACAGATCCTGTCTAGGGTCGTCACTCCTAGTAATCTCATACGATGTGTATTTCGTAGGTCACTGCAAGGGCTGCCAGGGCTGTTGCTCGCACTCGTTGCACCACTCCCCCATCACCTTATCAATACAGGCCTACCGTACTCTACTGCAACGGAAGGGTCGTCGCCTCCCGTGGACTCAGAATACTCTCGCGGTCACTACAAAGGGCTCGTCGCCTGATCAGTGTAGGCCGACAGCTAGAATATAGTGTCTCATACCACCATAATCTGCTCACAAGTTTAGGTGCTCACTGGTCACTATGGGGAGGTTTGTGGCCCCACCGTAGGCCGACAGCTCGACCACGGTGTCCCATACCACCATGCCCGGCTCATGAGTCTTCGTGAATCAAGGTACCATGGTTAACAGGGTTTACAGTGGTAAGTTCAGTACCCTAGGTTCAAGAAGTTATGACACATACAAGGTGAACATACATCGGCCAGTCAGGTTACTTGACGGGCTCGACTAGCGCGATCGCATCTCAAGTCGAACGACATGAAGTGCGTAAAACACTTCGCGTGGCCTAACCACTGCCGCCAACTCTAAACACGAATCACATTCATCGACGCGTCGTTCGTGGCTATGACCAGTCAGCCACGAATTCGCTCGGTTACCGACTGCCTGGACTAAGTCAAGTCCCACACATCTATGGAATCACATTAACAATATGTATAAAGGTATTAGAATTTAAATACAATCATGTGAGCATGTTAACACATGTTATAACATTCAACTTAAGCAAATCTTCAAGGCATACTTTCCATGCATGTAATGCAATCATGCATAAGGTCAACATGTAGGAAATCATTTAGGTCAGCATATTAATCAAGAAATCGATCTCAAACTACTACATAACATCATTTAATTCAATACATACTAATACAAGCATTTATACAAACACATACACTACACACTTAAGTCTACATATAGTATGTCGACCCAAGGTGCGCAACTAGGCGAATCTCTTCGCCAAACTGATTATGCAAGCATTCCTAACTCCCTAATGCGACAACAAACCATGTCAATCACGTCAGCAAAATATGCATGTAGACCGTACTTCCTACAAATGACTAAAATGCCCTAAATCTCATATTCTTCGTTAATTTACGAAACAGGAAACGGAGAGCATGTTGTACATGTCAGACGGTGACGCCGTCGATAATCTACTATTAAACGACATTGAAAGCGTTGTAAACCGTCAATCAAAGCGTCTAAAATCCTCACCTAGTCTCTTACGGAAGCGTGATTTTGAACGGAGCGTATACGCTTCGTCTACGGCAGTAGGAGGACCTGATTTATGAAGTACGTTAGCTAACATGCTATGAATCTAGGTAAACCCTAAATCAGCAAGTTCTAGGGTTATTTTATACCTGAAAAAGTGGAGAAATCACCAGCCAGGTGATTGGGAAGAGTTGGTGAAGCACTAGCAGTCGGTGGCTCTGAAGCGGGAAAAATCTCTTCTTCTCTTTCTCTCAAACTCTCTCTCCTTTTCTCTAGGGTTTGGAATTTTCAGATGGGAGAGGGAAATGAGGGTTTCAACCCCTTTTATAAGATTAAAAATGCCGGAAATAGGCTCCGGAACGAAGTTTACTTGGTGCCTATCCATTTTGGGGCTGTTTCGGTCCAAAAGCTGCTTTCTGGTGGTCCCCTGGTCGATTGCGATCAGACTTAAGCTCATGTGTACCAGATGTAGCTTGTATTAAGTTTTCAGTCTGGCAGGGTTCGCAGATAGCACGTGGCGGACCAGTTTTAGTTCAGCGGTCACCGCACGTAGATCAGGGCTGAAAGTCTCATGATAATAAATAGAAATTTTTCCTGATCCGAGGGTGTAATCTGTATGAATTCTGACGGTCAGAACGCTTAATACTGACGCGTCAAGTCGTGTGCCAGATTTGGATTTGAAATTCCAAATCTGTCCCTGTTCGCGGTCGCTTCAGTCCGGGTTCAACGAAATAGTCTGTGATTATCGGTTTGACTTGATTTTCGAGATGAGTGTCAAGTCCAGCTGGGCGGTTCTAATGGTCTAAGGTAGGAGGTATCGGACCTTCGACGCGCGGTCTAAATCCAATACAAAATTTTAATGTGGTCCAGAGAACAAACCCGCTTAGAGTTTGATCCGAGGTTATAGAGTGTTGTAGAGTTGTTTGTTCTACTCGATTTGGGTCTTGTAGAACGTATTTAAAGTGATCGGGGACTATTTCCCAGCTACTCTAGCGTTGCGCTAGCTAACTTACGCTTAATTTCCATATAATTTAATTTTACGCGATTTCGGGTCGAGTTGGTACTCGAGCCCAAGTACGGATTTTTCACGGGCATTACATCTAGAAAGATCCAAAAATCTTTAACTACCTAGGACTGGTCCTGAAAAACTTAAGACTGGTCGTAACAAAGCTAGGACTGGTCTTGAAGTCCCTAGGACTGGTCTTGAAGTCCCTAGGACTGGTCTTAGAAAAGCTCAAACAAGCATATAAAAATATATGAGATATGTATCCAGAATGACCTACAGTAAAGCCTATCCTAAGGTCAATCTAAGGTCTCACAAACCTTAAAAGTGAGATGGACATTGAAAGTCTGTACACTCAGATGACCCTTAAGAGAAGCTTGAGAATATCCAAATCTTGTAGTAGGCCTTCTTGAGCTTGATCTTGACTTGACAAAGTCTTCTAATATACTTGAGCTTGATTGAAACTTGAACATGAAAACTTGAAGACTTCAATTCTTGAATTCTTCATTCATATCTTGAAAACTTTCTTCATTTAAGATCTTGTCTTAAAATGCGATGTCTTGATATGTCTTGATTGCAATGAATAGTCTTCAAACATAAAACACAAGACACACAAGACATAGATATAGGTTTTGGCACCACAAAATTTGACAACCAAAGGGATATGAAATCATAGCACTTACAATCTCCCCCTTTGTCAAATTTGTGACAAAACACATAGCACAGAAGATAATAAGGAATGATGAACCATAAAATCAAAAAATACTCTACTCCCCCTTAGTAATACGAATATTGATCATATAATCAGTACTCAACATGCAAACCTCAAGACTTCAATCCACATATCCTTCTCAATCAATCAATTCAAACAAATATACTCCCCCTTTCCATACTACTCCCCTTTTAGCTTTTAGCTTACTACTCCCCCTTTTTGTCACAAAATGATAAGGGAAAGGCACAATAGGAAGGAGAACATAGAGAGTAAAAAGCAGATAATGAGAAAGATATACAAAAGAACATAATATAAACCTGAAGCATCAAGCCATAATCCATAATACAATATCCAAAAGACAATGTTATCAAACCATAATCCATAATACATATCCAAAATAAAAGATAATGTTATACTATCTAGAAGATAATTCACCTAATCTGATCCAGAGGAGGGAGCAGGGATAGACGAATCAATCTGGTGTAACCCCCTATTAATGCGATAAAGATATTTTCGCATGTACTTAAAGCGCATATCGTGGGCTATATTTATATTATCAACTTTCTCCTCCAATGCACGAAGGCGTGCATCAAAACCAGATGGATCATAATCTGGATCATTAGGTGAATCAGATTCTATCTCATCAAAAATCTCATCCATATTAACATATTATTGTGGAAGATCGCCAGCTTCCCCTTCATTTTCAGCTTCACCACCATCACCACCTTCATCAACTTAGCCAGGGAGCAGATCCAATTTCATCTTATTGAGATTGAAATTGTTGAAAATAAGATGATGAATTGGTGCCTCATTAACAAGTTTATCGACAAGCATGTGAATGGCTAAAACAGTCATAAGATAACCGAATGGAATTTCACTATGACCCGGATGAAGACGAAACTAAATGATGAAATAACAGATCAAAGAAAGAAGACAGACCATGGTACCAGAAGCAATAGAATGCAACACACGAACCATGAAAGAAGTCAACTCGATTTTATTACCGGACCAAGGATACACATTGAAAATGAAGAAACGATGTAACACTCTGTATCTAGGTAACAGATACTTTGCAGGGAGCACATTTCCTTTGTGAGTCCATTGTGCATCAATTTTGCATAAATCTCTTGTTAACATGCATTTTTTCAATTCAGAAGGTTTGTCATATAAAGTATGAATCGGTATTCCTTCATCATTAATAGGTATATCCATAATACCTGATATCAAATGACGATCTACTTCAAAATTTCCTTCTCTAGTATCAATTGAGAAAGTTAAATTATCAAGAGAAAAAGTCTGAAATGCATGCAACCATTGATTGGGCAATGGATTGGTATGCAGGCCCACCCAAAGCAAAATGTTAGTCCAGCCTACAGATTCAAGGAGGGGGACAATACCATATGGAGCAATGTGATTGAGATCAGCGGTATGCTCAACTATAATGTGACGGACACATAAATCTCTTACATCTTGAGAATCATCTTCGGGTGACCGAAGGTGCCATTTAGTTATCGGTGCAGATCTAGAAGAAGATGGATCACAGGATATTTTCTTTTTTCCTCTAGCATCCATATTCAAAAAGATATACAAAGAGTAAGCAAGATGCACAAAAGAAAGATGAGTTTTCTCTAGATCAGCAAATTGAGAGGAAACCCTTGAAAAATCCAACAAGAGATGAAATCTAGCTATACTATGAACAAATCAAAGCATAGAGAGCATGAATCTTTAAGAAAGATGATGAAATAGGACTTACCTTGAAGAAAAACTAAAAATCCTATGACTGATCGAGCCACGACTCATCGTAGGTCGGAATGGAAATGAAGAAGAATAGGATTTTTTCCAAATTATATCATGCTCACGAGTACCACGACTGATCGAGTGCTGTGCACGACCGGTCGTACCACGACCGGTTGAGTATCGACTAGAAAAATAATTTTTAAAGTAAAAATTTAAAATTTAAATAGATATAATATGAAATATGATACACTATGATACATGCAAGTAAGAATATTTAATGTAAAATGCACATACCAAGATCAAATTTCAATTTATTAAACCTGCTTTTGTCAAGCGGTTTAGTAAATATATCAGCAAGTTAAGTTTTGGTTGGTATATATTCTAAGGAGATAACTTTTTCTTCAACCAACTCACGAATGTAGTGATACTTAATGTCAATATGCTTAGTACGTGAATGCTGAATTGGATTTTTAAAATTTTTTATAGCACTGGAATTATCACAATGTAAAATCATTGAATCTTGATTAATTCCATAATCGCTAAGCATGCGTTTCATCCAAATTAGTTGAGTACATGCATATCCAGCTGCAATATACTCAGCCTCAGTCATGGAGAGCAATATTGAGCTTTGCTTCTTGCGGAACCAAGAAACTAAGCAATTTTCAATGTAAAAACAACCACCACTGATTGATTTTCTATCATCAATATTTTCGACCCAATCAACATCTGAGTATCCGGCTAATTGAACACTAGTATCAAAAGGATAACAAAGTCTCAAATTTATAGAACTTACGACATATCTAATAATCTGTTTAACAGCAGTAAGATGTGATTCCTTAGGATTAGACTGATATCTGGCACAAATACCAACATTAAATGCGATATCAGGTCTACTATCAGTTAGATACAACAAACTACCAATCATACTGTGATATAGTTTAGGATCTATATCTTTACCTGTAGAGTCTTTTGTGAGTCTTAACGTTGTACTCATAGGAGTATCAAAGTTCTTACCATTCTCAAATCCAAACCTTTTACCAAGTTTGAAGCATATTTGGTCTGGAAAATGAAAATTTCATCAGGTTGTTGTTTTACTTGCAACCCTAGGAAATAATTAAGTTCGCCAACCATGCTTATTTCGAACCTTGATTTCATTAACTCTGCAAACTCAATAGACATGTTAGAATAAGTAGATCCATAAATAATATCATCAACATAAATTTGAACCATCAAAATATTATTGTTTTGCTTCTTAACAAAGAGCGTCTTATCGACACTTCCTACTTGAAAGCTATGACTAAGTAAGAATTTAGTCAATTTCTCATACCATGCCCTGGGTGCTTGTTTTAGACCATAGAGAGACTTTTTGAGACGAAATACATGGTCAGATAACTTAGGGTCTTCAAACCCTAAAGGTTGTTCAACATATACTTCTTCATGTAAATAGCCATTCAAGAAAGCACTCTTTACATCCATCTGATATATTTTAAATTTTCTAAAGCATGCGATGAAAATAAAAAGTCTGATTGATTCAAGGTGAGCAACTGGAGCAAAGGTTTCATCGTAATCGATACCTTCAATCTGAATGTACCCTTGTACAACCAGTCTAGCCTTGTTTCGTATAATATTTTCAAGCTCACCAGACTTATTTTTAAAGATCCATTTTGTTCCAATAATTTGTTTATCTTTAGGTCTCAGAATAAGATATCAGACATCATTACGAACAAATTGATGAAGTTCATCTTGCATAGCAACTATTCAATTTTCATCAGAAAGTGCTTTTTTTACGTTGACCGGTTCTATTTGGGATGTAAAACAAATATAATTACAAATGTTCTCAAGTTGTTTGCGAGTACGAACTCCAGTGAGAGGGTTTTCAAGTATTTGATTGGTTGGATGATCTTT
Organism: Magnolia kwangsiensis; assembly: GCA_037074715.1. Classification (NCBI taxonomy): domain Eukaryota; kingdom Viridiplantae; phylum Streptophyta; class Magnoliopsida; order Magnoliales; family Magnoliaceae; genus Magnolia; species Magnolia kwangsiensis. Next base: position 62,129,974 of record CM073579.1, read on the forward strand.
AACAGTCCTTGGTTCAGATTCTTTTTGACTTGATGAGATATCTTGATTGTCAATAATAAGAGCTTTATCATCATCTGAACTCGGGGCTGGTGTATTTAAATGATCATCAATGACCACATTGATGGACTCTTGAATCACACCAATTCTCTTATTTAGAACCCTATAAGCTCGACTGTTCAAAGAATAACCAAGAAAAATACCTTCGTCACTTTTCGTATCAAACTTACCTAAATTTTCACAATCCCGTAAAATATAACACTTGCTGCCAAAAACTTGAAAGTATTTGACAGTAGGTTTCTTTTCAAACCATAATTCATAAGCAGTCTTATTATCAGATTTACTGGTATAAACCCGATTAATAATATAACATGTGGTATTAACTGCTTTAGCCCAAAGATTTCTAGAGAGCTTCATGCTATTCAACATAAAATTAGTCATATCCTGAAGCACTCTATTTTTTCTTTCAACTATACCATTTTGTTGCGGTGTTTTGGGCGCAGAGAATTCATGTGATATTCCCTGATCGCTACAGAATTTCTCAAAACTACTGTTTTCGAATTTGGATCTTGATCACTATGGATCTTACTAACATGAGAACCTTTCTCATTTTGGATTCGTTTGATGACCTTTTTCACTTCATCATGGATTTCAGTTTTATCTTTTAAGAACGATACCCAAGTGAATCTGGTATAGTCATCTACGATAACCAAGATGTATTTTTTGCCTCCTCGACTCTCCGATCTAGTAGGTCCAATAAGATCCATGTGGAGTAGCTCGAGTGGTCTAGATGTGGTATTGGAGTTCACTTTTTTGTGAGAGCTCCTAATCTGTTTGCCCAACTGACATTCAGCACATATTTTGTCTACTTTTTGCAATTTGGGTAGACCTCTAATTAGTTCTCTTTTGCTCAATCTAAATAAGTTTCGATAGTGTACATGTCCAAGGCGTTTATGCCATAATTTAGTCTCATCGGTATGGACCATGTAACATGATTGAGTAAATGAGCTTGCATCACTAACTATGTAGCGGTTTTCAGAAGTTCTGCGACCAGTTAATATAACAGAACCCTTTTTATTAACTATCTCACAACCTTAATTAGAAAACTTTACACTATGGTTGATATCACATATCCGAGAAATGCTTAGAAGGTTGTGTTTTAAGCCCTCAACACATAAAATATTTTTAAATAAGGGAAGGTTATAAAGCTGAACCGTACCTTGGCCAATGATTTTACAATTGCTTCCATCACCAAATGTGACTGACCCTTCAGTCATATCATTAAGGTCAGTGAATAAAGCTTTTTCACCTGTCATATGCCTGTAGCAACCACTATCTAGGTACCACTTTGAATGGCCTGTAGCTTTGAAAGCAGTGTGGGAAACCAAGCTGGCAACTTTAGGAACCCATTTCATAACAGTTTTGGGTTTAGGAGTATAGATGGTCTTTTTCTATCTATTGTTATAGGAGAGACCTATAGAGTTAGACTTTAATAGCTCCTTGAGAAGATTAATAATTTTTTTAGCCAAAGAATTTCGATTTTGAAAATTAAAGTTGAAATGGCTACCTGTCAGTTTTTGAAAAGTCCTTGAATTTTTGGAAAAAACTTGATAAGTATTCTTTTCTTTTGAGATTGAAGACTCTCATTTTACAAATTTAGGAGCAATGTTCTTTTATTTAGGAGATGTATTCTTATCATAGCCCAACCTGGATCGATCGTCACATTTTCTTGATCCGGACAATAATTTTTCCAATTTAGGATCACCATGGGCATATCTCCATGTGTCTTTCAAACTCTGAAGAGAAGCTACCGCATTTTTGAGTTTCTCATTTTCGAAACTCAAATCTTCAATTTTGGAGTTTTTGAAATATAAATCACTTTTGGTCTTTTCAAAAGAATCAGAAATATGAGACTTTTCTAAAACAAGAGACTCATAATCTTCCTTAAGCTTAGAAATTTTTTCTTTTTGTAATTTAAGCTTGAGAGCAATTTTACAACTCTCTTTATAACGGGCATTATAAGCATCCTGAAGATCATCTTCATTATCGCAATCACTATTTAAATTTTTTTCACTAGATATATCATCATTATCTGAAAGGGTGATCTTGGCTAGAGTCATAAGGGCTTTAACATCTTCGCCTGACTCGGATTCAGAATCTTCTGATTTAGAAGAGGTTTTAGAATCAGACGATTCATCCCAAGTAGCCATCATGCTTTTCTTTTTTGATTTGTCCTTTTTAGGACATTTGTTAGCTAAGTGCCCATATTCTTGACAGTTGTAACATTGACTATCTTTCAAGGATTTTTGAGTTCTCGGTTTAGATAGTCTCTTATCATTTGATTTTTGAAAATCAAATTTTTTCTTGTTTTTAAAAATTTTGTAAAACTTTTTTGCTAAAAGCGCCATATCATCTTCAGAATTTTCTAAATCTGAAGTGCTCTCTTGTAAAACATTTTTAGATGATTTGAGAGCAATTGATTTTCCTTTAGGAGCCTTAAAGGATAACTCATAAGTTTGAAGAGAACCAACTAGTTCCTCAACCCTCATAGTATCCGTATCACAAAGTTCCTGAATCGCGGTCACTTTAGAATTTAACCGTTCAGGAAGTGAACGTAGTATCTTTGCGCACACTTTACTTTCTGGGATTCTATTACCAAGACCCCACATAGCGTTCACAATGTCATTCAATCTAGTATAGAAGTCCATAAACATCTCATTCTCCTCCATATGAATTTCTTCAAATTTAGTTGTGAGGAGTTGAACTTTAGATTTCTTGACAATAGATGTACCCTCGTGTGTCATTTCTAATACATCCCATTCTTGTTTTGCATTTTCACAAGAGATGATTCTTTTGAATTCATCTGGTGATAATGCACAAGTAATTGCATTTAGTGCTTTTGCATTTGCACTACTTTCACTTTTCTGAAGTGTGGTCCAAAGAGAATAAGCCATTACTTTCATTGTTTTTGAACCATTTTCATTAGTTACTTCAGTGTAACACCCTGAAAACTGGGGGTCGTGTAGAAACCCGACTCCCGAGTTCCAGACCATCACTTATGCAATAAAAATGATTATGATTCGATATTGTCTGAGTTAGAGCATTCACATGAGTAAGATTATACCAAAACTGCAATTCATACTCCAGATCCAGTGATAAAACGCAAGCGGAAGACTGAAAAATACATATATCACTGTATGGAAAATAAAATAATCTCGAACTGTCTCTAAAGTATGAATACATCACTGAGTCTCATATACATGTCATAAAGCAAAAATAAATGTCAGGTGACAATCCAACTAGCATGTCCCACTGATCCAGTCCATCTATGCGAAGTCGTCGGAGAACTACATATACGAGAACTCGTCCTGGTCCTCGTAGTAGTCCGGTTCCGCATCCTGAATCATCTCATCACCTACATCTAAGACAGGGTCTGGTAGGTGTTGCAAACACCGTCTCGTAACGTGGGAGTGAGTGATCAACTCAGTGGAATCATAGAGCAAAGATTAGCTTGTTATCAAATCAATCACGCGATAATAGTAATGCAAGTAATCAAACATTCCTAGATACTTTTATTAATGCAAGCATGAAATGACATGATGGATGCCCTCACCGACATACTCCCTCATATGGCACCATCTTATGCCCGCGGCATGCTTTCTTCCCACAGTGCTCTACATCTTCCAGGCACATGCAGTGCGATATCGATAATGATTACCAAGTTATTAGTCCGTTCATACAACAGTATTGGGAAACTAAGGTACCTTCCTTATATCAATCCCAACACAGATCCTGTCTAGGGTCGTCAATCCTACTAATCTCAAATGATGTTATATTTATAGGTCGCTGCAAGGGTTGCCAGGGCTGTTGCTCGCACTCGTTGCACCGCTCCCCCATCACCTTATCAATACAGGCCTAATGTACTCTTGTCGCTACGGAAGGGTCGTTGCCTCCCGTAGACTTAGAATACGCTCGAGGTCATTACAAAGGGCTCGTCACCAATTAGAGTAGGCTGACAGCTCGAATGTAGTGTCCCATACCACCACAATTGGTTCACGAGTGAAAGGTGCTCACTGGTCACTACGGGGAGGTTTGTGGCCCCAGCATAGGCCGACAGCTCGACCACGGTGTCCCATACTACCATACCCAGCTCATGAGTCTTTATGGATCAAGGTACCATGGTTAACAGGGTTTCCAAATGGTAAGTCCAGTACCCTAGGTTCATGCAGTTATGACTCATACAGGGTGAACATACAATGGCCAGTCGGGTTGCTTGACGGGCTCGACTAGTACGAGCGCATCTCAAGCTGAACGACATGAAGTGCATAAAACACTTCGTGTGGCCTAACCACTGCCGCCTGCCCAAAACACGACTCACGTCCTTCGTGGCAATTAGAAACCAACCACGAATTCAATCCATTACTGACTGCCTGGACTAACGCATAGCCCCAAGCACTTGTAAATCACATCAGTAATCGTATGAGAGTAATAGGAATGAATATAAACATTACGAGCATGTTGACACATGTTATAACATACAACATAAGCAATCAACCAACACATGCATTCCATATATATAATGAAATCAATTCATATAGCCAACATGGTGGAAATCATATACATTAGCATATTAATTGAGAATTCACTCTCAAAACTAATTCACAACACCATTTACTCAATACATACTAATACAAACATTTATACAAACACTTAGTCTACACACTTTAGTCTACATAACGTATGTCGACCCAAAGTGCGCATTAGGGCGAATCTCTTCCCCAAACCGATCATACATGCATTTCTAATATCATAACACGACAAATAAATATGTCAATCATTTTTACAAAATACGGACGTATACTGTATTTCCTACAAATACCTAAAATACCCTAAATCTCATATTTCCCGTACGCAGTCGAAACGGAAAATGGACAGCATGTTCTACATGTCAAACGGCGTTCTCTTCGACAATCTACTATTAAACGACATTGAAAGCTTTGAAATCAGCCAATCAAAGCATCTAAAATCCTCACCTTTTGCCTTAGACGTGTATCGATTCGAATAGAACGTATACGCTTTGTCAACGGCGTAACGGCGACCTAATGCACAAGATACATAAGCTACATCGCTAGAGTATCAAAGGAATCCCTAAAACAGCAAGTGGTTAGGATTTTTCTTACTTAGAAGTGAGTTAGAATCACCGGGAAAATGATTTGAATGCGGTGATTAATCACGGGTAGCAGTTGTAGCAAGTGGCAGGAAATCTCTCCCACAACTCTCACAATCTCTCACTTTCTCTCTCTCTATCTAGGGTTTAAAGAAAATTCGGATGGGAGAGATATGTGAGGGTTTAAAGCCCTTATATAGGCTAAAACATAACCTAAATAGACTTGGGACAAAGGTACACTTAAGTTATAACTAAATCGGGACTTTTTCGATCCAAAAGAGCGTTCGGGAGGTCCCCTGGCCGAACGAGGTCGGACTTAAGCTCATGGTCACTGGATGTTGTTCACACCAAGTTTTCAGACCGGTAGAGTTCCCAGATCACACGTGGCGGTTCAGTTTCAGTTTAGCGGTGATCGTACCTAAATCAAGTCTATAAGTCTCATGACATGAAAGAGAAATTTTTCCTGATCCGAGGGTGAAGTTTGGCTGAATTCTGACAGTCAGAACGCTTAATAATAACGCGCAACGACATGTGCCAGATTTGGAATTAATTTCCTAAACCTTTACCCTTTTCTCACTCTCTTCAGTCCATGCTCAATGAAATAGCCTCAGAACATCGGTTGGGCTTGATTTTTGAAATGATTGTCAAGTCTAGCTAAGCGGTCACAACGGTCTAGGATTGTAGATATCGGACTTTCGATATACGGTCTAAAACTAATATGAAGTTTCAAAGGGTTCCTGAGAGCAAATGGGTTTAGAGTTTGAGTTTCGGGGTATTATAGCGTCATTGATTCTACAAGTTTTAGGTCTTACAGAACGTATTTAAAGCGATCCATGCTAATTTCACAGCTACTCTAGTATAGCGCTAGTTAACTTACTCTTAATTTCTAAAGGAATTAATCCTACGTGATTTCTGATCGAGTTGGTACTTGAGTCCCTGTACGGATTTTTTCGAGACGTTACAATCTACCCCCCTTAACAATAAATTTTGTCCTCGAAATTTTATACCTTTTCGTACTCCTCGAGAAGCTGAGGGTAGTTCTTTCTGATCTCGGCTTCCGTCTCCCAAGTAGCCTCTTCTTCATAGTGATGCGTCCACAACACCTTCACAAGGGGGATGACCTTGCTATGCAGTACCTACTCTTTCCTGTTTAGTATACGTGCCAGTCGCAATATAAGTAACATCCTCACCTAACTGTACCTGCTCCCATCTAATGATATGGGAAGGATCAGAAACGTATTTCTTCAGCATAGAAACATGAAATATGTTGTGTACGCTCGCGAGAGGCGTAGGTAAAGCCAGACGATAAGCCACTGCTCCCATACGGTCTAGAATCTGAAATAGACCAATGATTTGCGGTGCTAGTTTCCCCTTCTTCCCGAACCGAAGGACTCCCTTCATAGGGAAAACTCTCAAAAACACGTGATCTCCAACCGTGAACTCTAGTGGGCACCATCTCGTATCGGCATAACTCTTCTGTCTGCTCTGCGCTGTAAGAAGCCGACGTCTATGATATCAATCTTCTCCGATGTCGCCTGCACTAACTCTGGGCCAATCAATCTGCGCTCACCAACCTCTACCCAACAATGAGGTACTCGGTAAGGTCGCCCATACAAGGCCTCGTAAGGTGTCATACCGATACTCGCCTGAAAACTATTGTTATACGTGAACTCTGCATATGTAAGACAATCATCCCAACTGTCTTTGAAATCCAACACGCAAGCCCGCAATATGTCCTCTAGAATCTGGTTCACTCGCTCTGTCTGTGGGTGGAAGGCAGTACTGAACTTCAACTTCACACCCATGGCCTCCTGAATGCGAGTCCAGAAAATAGAAGTAAAGCGCGTGTCTCTGTCCGACACGATCTCTAAAGGAACTCCATGCAGACGCACGATCTCTCTGATATACAGCCTGGCTAACTCATCTGCAGAGTTCGTAACTCTGATCAGTAGGAAGTGCGCCGACTTCTTTAGACGGTCGACGATCACCCAAATAGAATCATGTCCCTTCCTCATCTTCGGCAGTCCCGAAATGAAGTCTATAGAGATAAAGTCCCACTTTCACTCAGCTATAGGCATAGGCTGAAGGAGTCCAGGAGGTCGGCGATGCTCTGCCTTCACTTGCAGGCAAGTGAGACAACGGGACACAAAATCTGCGATGTGGGTCTTCATACCATCCCACCAATAGGTCGTCCTCAAGTCACGATACATCTTGGTGCTGCCCGGATGCGTCGCAAGTCTGGAATTATGTGCAGCCTCGAGAATCTCTCATCTCAAGTCAGGGACATCTAGGACGCATAGGCGGCCATGATAACGTAAGCCCCCATCCGTGCCAACTCGCAACTCTGCGTCTGCATCATGACTGGCCTGCTCTCGAAGCTCAGTAAGACGCACATCATCCCTCTGCGCTGCGATGACCCTGTCATCGATAAGAGGTCACACCTGAACATGTGCGATGAACTCGTATGGGTCCTCCACAATGAGTTTCTGCTCAAAGTCTCACAAAAACTCAACCATGTCCCACTTAGCAACCATCAGCGGAGCTGAAAACTCTATCGCCTTGTGACCTCAAAGGCCAAGGGCTGAGTAGTCTCTGTCTCGGATGCCTCTGCTATCAATGCATGTACCCAGGCCTGCTGTGGACTGTTCGGCCGCTGTATCATGGGCCGTTGAGGTGGCCGGAATGGAGGTACTGAAGGTCTGAAGGAAGGGTGCGCAGGAGCCAACCGTAGGGGTGGAGCAGATAATGCCCGTGGGCGAGGACGGTCGATCTTCTACGGCAGCGAAAACCCGCTATCCCGCATCCGAGCGAAACAACTACCCATAGTGTGGCCCGATCTCCCACAATACGTACATGACACATCGGGGCGCCACATCGGAAGTACTGGCACTGTAGCCCTAGGAGGAGGGTCGATGCGAGGCCTCTTACAAACAAATGGCCTGTCCTTCTATAATGCCTTGGAAAAATCCGTACTGAGACTAGAGTACTAACTCAACCAGAAATCACGTAGGATTAATTCCTTTAGAAATCAAGCGTAAGTTAGCTAGCGCTATGCTAGAGTAGCTATGAAATTATCCATGAACACTTTAAATACATTCTACAAGACCCAAAACTTGAAGAATCAGTGACGCTATAATATCCTAAAACCTTGGATCAAACTCTAAACTCGTTTGCTCTTAGGAACTCTCTGAAACTTTGTATTGGATCTAGACCGCTGTAACACCCCAAAAATTGGGGGTCGGGTAGAAACCTAACTCCCGAGTTCCAGAACGTCACTTATGCAACATAGATAATGATAAATGCATGTTGTCTGTAGAATGACATTAAACAAGATTGAGACTAAGCCAAAACAACATATCATACTCCAGAGACAGTTAAATTACCAAGCGAAAGACTGTGATAGATACATAAAATATATAATTAATTGTAAGTCTCCAGAGTGTGAACATGTTACCAGGTTAATTAAATACATATATACTCCAAAAATGGAAAGAAAAGAATATACATGAGTGCTCCAAAAATATAAAAAAAATGACAAGAGTCATGGTGTCTAATCAACCTCCCTGTAATCCTGTCGATCAGAACACGCATAAAGGAGCGATCCTCCTCCTCATCATCAAGTCCGGCTCTGCCTCGCAGGCCGCGCCATCATCTGCAATGATAAAAGGGTCTGGTGGTGTCCGGAACACCGTCCCGTAACGTGGGAGTGAGTAATTAACTCAGTGGAATAATAGAGCAAAGATTAACATGTTATCAAATCAATCACGTTAATAGTAAAGTAAACAATCAAACATTCCTAGATACTGTTGTTAATGCAAGAATGAAATGACATGATGGATGCCCTCACCGACATACTCCCTCATGCGGCACCATCTGCGTCCGTGGCATGCTTTCTTCCCACAGTGATCCACATCTTCCAGGCACATACAATGCGATATGGATAATGATTATCGGGTTGTTATTAGTCCTTTTCATACAGAAGGATTGGAAAACTAAGGTACCTTCCTTATATCAATCCCAACACAGATCTTATCTAAGGTCGTCACTCCTAGTAATCTCATACGATGTTATATTTGTAGGTCGTTGTAAGGGTTGCCAGGGCTGTTGCTAGCACTCATTACACCGCTCCCCCATCACCTTATCAATACAAGCCTAATGTACTCTCGTCGCTACGAAAGGGTCGTCGCCTCCTGTAGACTCAGAATACGCTCACGGTCACTACAAAGGGCTCGTCACCTGATTAGTGTAGGCCGATAGTAAGAATATAGTGTCCCATACCACCATAATCTGCTCACGAGTCATAGGTGCTCACTGGTCACTACGAGGAGGTTTGTGGCCCCATCGTAGGCCGACAGCTCGACCACGGTGTCCCATACCACCATGCCCGGCTCATGAGTCTTTATGGATTAAGGTACCATGGTTAACAGGGTTTTCAATGGTAAGTTCAGTACCCTAGGTTCAAGCAGTTATGACTCATACAGGGTGAACATACAATGGCCAGTCGGGTTACTTGACGGGCTCGACTAGTACGATCGCATCTCAAGCTGAGTGACATGAAGTGCATAAAACACTTCGCATGGCCTAACCACTGCCACAAATCCAAAACACGACTCGCATTCATCGACGTGTCCTTCGTGACAAATAGAGACCAACCACGAATTCGATCCATTACCGACTGCCTGGACTAGGTCATAACCCCAAGCATTATTAAACCAACGTTAGTAAGCATATGAGAGTAATAGGAATGAATATAAACAATACAAGCATGTTGACACATGTTATAACATACTACGTAAGCAAATCAACCAACTCATGCATTCCATAAATATAATGAAATCAATTCATATAGCCAACATGGTGGAAACCATATACGTCAGCATATTAATTGAGAAATCAATCTCAAAACTAATTCACAACACCATTTACTCAATACATACTAATACAAACATTTATACAATCACTTAGTCTACACACTTTAGCCTACATAGCGTATGTCCACTCAAAGTGTGCATGTAACGCCCGTGAAAAATCCATACTTGGGCTCGAGTACCAACTCGACTCGAAATTTGTGTAGAATTCATTCCTTTAGAAAATATGACTAGGTTAGCTAGTGCAACGTTAGAATAGCTGGGAAATGGTCCCTGATCACTTTAAATACATTCTACAAGGCCCAAAGCGAGTGGAACCAAGGGTGCTATAATGCTCTAAAGCCTCGGATCAAACTCTAAACCGGTTTGTTCTCGGGACCTCCTTGAAACTTTGTATTGGATCTAGACCGCGCGTCGTAAGTCAGATACCTACCATCTTAGACCGTTATGACCACTTAGCTGGGCTTGGCAATCGTTTCGAAAATCAAGTCCAACTGACGTTCAGAGGCTATTTCATTGAGCCTGGAGTGAAGAGAGTGAGAATAGGGTTAGAATTGGAATTTGAAATTCAAATCTGCCACACAAATTTGACACATCAGTATTAAGCGTTCTGACAGTCAGAATACAGCCAAATTACACCCTTGGATCAGGAAAAATTTCTATTACATATCATAAGACTTATAGGCCTGATCTTGGTGCGGTGACCGTTAAACTGAAACTGGACCGCCACGTGCGATCTGGGAACCCTACCGGTCTGAAAACTGGATGTGTGCTAGATCCAGTATGCATGAGCTTAAGTCCGACCCCATTTGGCTAGGGGACCATCAGAAATGCTCTTTTGGACCGAAACGGCCCCGATTTGGTTAGGCACCAAGTAAACATTGTTCCCAAGCCTATTTTGGGCATGTTTTAGGCTATAAAAGGGGTTGAAACCCTCACTCCTCTCTCCCATCCGAATTTGAGAGAAACCCTAACTTGGGAGAGAGAAAAAGGTGAGAGATTGTGAGAGAGTGGGAGAGTTCTTCCTGCCACTTGTGCTACGTGTTGCACGTGCTCAAGCAACACACCTCTACATTTTTTCGGTGATTTCACCGCGATTCTAGGTAAGCAAATACCCCAAATAGTTGCTGATTTGAGTTTCCTTTGTTTCCATAGCGATGTAGCTTATGGATCTCGTGTATTAGGTTCCTTATTCGCCGTAGACGAAGCGTATACGCTCCATTTCAATTCACGAGTCTACAAGACATAAGGTGAGGATTTTAGATGCTTTGATTGACGGTTCCCAACGCTTTCAATGTCGTTTAATAGTAGATTATTGACGGCATCGCCATTTGACATGTATAAAATGCTCTCCGTTTCCTGTTTCGTAAACTAACGAAGAATATGAGATTTAGGGCATTTTAGTCATTTGTAGGAAGTACTGTTTACATTCATATTTTGCTGATGTGATTGACATAGTTTATTATCGCATTAGGAAGTTAGGAATACGTGCATAATTAGTTTGGCGAAGAGATTCGCCTAATTGCACACTTTGGGTCGACATGCTATATGTAGACTTAAGTGTGTAGTGTATGTGTTTGTATAAATGATTGTATTAGTATGTATTGAACTAAATGATGTTATGAATTAGTTTGAGATGGATTTCTCAATTAATATGCTGACCTAAATGATTTTCTACATGTTGACTAAATGCATGATTTCATTACGTGCATGGAATATATGTGCTTGAAGATTTGCTTAAGTTGAATGTTATAACATGTGTTAACATGCTCATATGATTGTATTTCAATTCCAATACTTTTACATATATTGCTGATGTGATTCCATAAGTGTTTGGGACTAGACTTAGTCCAGGCAGTCGGTAACCGAGCGAATTCGTGGCTGACTGGTCATAGCCACGAACGACGCGTCGATGAATGCGATTCGTGTTTAGAGTTGGCGGCAGTGGTTAGGCCACGCGAAGTGTTTTACGCACTTCATGTCGTTCGACTTGAGATGCGATCCCACTAGTCGAGCCCGTCAAGCAACCCGACTGGCCGATGTATGTTTACCTTGTATGAGTCATAACTGCTTGAACCTAGGGTACTGAACTTACCATTGTAAACCCTGTTAACCATGGTACCTTGATCCACGAAGACTCATGAGCCGGGCATGGTGGTATGGGACACCGTGGTGGAGCTGTCGGCCTACGCTGGGGCCACAAACCTTCCCGTAGTGACCAGTGAGCACCTAGACTCGTGAGCAGATTATGGTGGTATGAGACACTATATTCTAGCTGTCGGCCTACACTGATCAGGCGACGAGTCCTTTGTAGTGACCGCGAGGGTATTCTGAGTCCACGGGAGGCAACGACCCTTCCGTTGCAGTAGAGTACAGTAGGCCTGTATTGATAAGGTGATGGGGGAGCGGTGCAACGAGTGCGAGCAACAGCCCTGGCAGCCCTTGCAGTGACCTACGAAATATACATCGTATGAGATTACTAGGAGTGACGACCCTAGACAGGATCTGTGTTGGGATTGATACAAGGGAAGTACCTTAGTTTCCCAATCCTGCTGTTTGAATGGACTAATAACAACTTGGAAATCATATCACCATAGCATTGCATGTGCCTGGAAGATGTGGAGCACTCTAGGGAGTGTGGCATGCCGCGGTCGTAAGATGTTGCCGTATGAGGGAGATCGTCGGTGAGGGCATACATCACGTCATGTCATCTTGCATTAACAACAGTATTAGGATTGTCTGATTTACTGCTTTACTATTATCGCATGATTGAATTGTGAACATGCTAATCTTTGCTCTATGATTCCACTGAGTTGATCACTCACTCCCACGTTACGGGATGGTGTTTGCAACACCCACTAGACCCTGTTGTAGATGCAGGTGAGGCTGAGATCCAGGAGGTGGAGCCAGACTTTGACGAGGACCAGGACGAGTTCTCGTATATGCAGTATCACGATGGCTTCGCGTAGGCGACCTGGATCGATGAGATTTCAGTGGGACCATTTTGGATATTTATTTTGTTCATGTATATTATATGAGACTCAGAGACATAGTCATACTTTGGAGACAGATGAGATTTACTTTGTTTTTCCATACAGTGATATATATATTGTTTAGTCTTCCGCTTGCTTTTATCACTGGATCTGAAGTATGAATTGCAGTTTTGGTATACTTTTACTCATGTGAATGCTTTAAATCAGACAACATTGAATCATAATCATTTTTGTTGCATAAGTGACGGTCTGGAACTCGGGAGTTGAGTTTATACACGACCCCCGATTTTCAGGGTGTTACAGTGCATTAGGGCGAATCTCTTCACCAAACAGATCATGCACGCATTCTAATATCATAATACGACAAATAAACATGATAATCATTTTTGCAAAATACGGACATATACAGTATTTTCTATAAATGCCTAAAATACCCTAAATCTCATATTTACCGTATGTTTACGAAATGGAAAACGGACAGCATGTTGTATATGTCAAACGACATTGTCGTAGATAATATACTATTAAACGATATTGAAAGCTTTGAAATCAGTCAATCAAAGCGTCTAAAATCCTCACCTTTCGCCTTAGACGTGTATCGATTCGAATAGCACGTATACGCTTCATCAACGGTGTAAATGCGACCTAATGCACAAGATTCGAATCAGCAAGTAGTTAGGGTTTTTCTTACCTAGGAGTGCGTTGGAATCATTGGGAAAGTGATTGGAGTGCGGTGCTTTGGTACATGCAAAAGCTGCAGCAAGTGGCGGGAATTCTCTCCCACTACTCTTTCAAAATCTCTCACTTTCTCTCTCTCTCTCTATCTAGGGTTTGTTGCAAATTTGGATGGGAGGGTTGTGAGAGGGTTTAAAGCCCTTATATAGGCTAAAACATAACCTAAATAGACTTGGAAACAAAGTATACTTATTTTATGTCCAAATACGGACTGTTCCGTTTCAACGGATCATTTCCGTAGGTCCCCTGGCCGAATGCGGTCGGACTTATGTTCATGGATACTGGATCCTGCTCACATCAAGTTTTCAGTCCGGTAGAGTTCGCAGATCGCACGTGGCGGTCCAATTTCAGTTCAGCGATCATCGCACCTAAATCAGGTCTACAAGTCTCACAATATGAAAGAGAAATTTTTCCTGATCCGAGGGTGAAATTTGGCTGAATTCTGACGGTTAGAACGCTTAATAATAACACACTAAGTCACGTGCCAGATTTGGATTAAAATTTTCAAATCTAACCCATTTCTAACTCTCTTCACTCCAGGCTCAATGAAATAGCCTTTGAACGTCGGTTGGGCTTGATTTTTGATGATTGTCAAGTCCAGCTAAGCGGTCATAACGGTCTAAGATTGTAGGTATCGGACTTTCGATGCGCGGTCTAGATCCAATACAAAGTTTCAAAGGGTTCCAGAGAACAAACCGGTTTAGAGTTTGATCCTGGATTTTAGGGTATTGTAGTGTCCTTATTTCTACAAGTTTTGGGTCTTACAAAACGTATTTAAAGTGATTAGGGACAATTTCGCAGCTAATCCAACGTAGCGCTAGTTAACTTACGCTTAATTTCTAAAGGAATTAATCCTAAGTGATTTCTTTAGCTTTGAAATTGGGTTCTGAGAGGTTACCAAGGTGTTATGGTTGACTCATTGCCTAAGGACGTCTAATCCCAGGTTGGTAAAAATCCAGGGTGTTACAATCTACCCCCCTTAAAATAAAATTTCATCCCCGAAATTGGCTACGGGTAATGAGTACTTAAAGAGACTTTTGTATTGATGTTCTAAGGAAGGTTCAAATTCTATGTAATGACCTAACCTTACGTAAAACCTAACTCAGCTATTTTGATCCTGGGCTAGTGGGGAAGGGCCAACCATGCTTCTGCTGCGCAGTTCTAACAATGACTAGATTGGGCTCATAAGGTTCTACCCCCCTTAAAACTCGGTTCTACTTAAGGTTCAAGAATCTATGTCTCGATCTATATACCGGAACACGATGTAACTTAGGGCCTATCCTTGATATAAAATGGGAAACAACTTCTCTCTACATTGGTCTCCCCTTGCTAATGATGTGTTCTATGGCATTGGTATCTATGGTGATAGAGATGAGCCTACTCTCTATTGTGGTTAAGTTCAAGGGCAGGTAGGAGTTGGTGACAAGATATATAATTCTCTACTGGCTATAGGTCCTCTCCATTTTCCAAAGACAAAGCAATAACTTTTGGTTGTATGTGGTTGGGCCAACACGAAAGAAAAGTTGTGTAGTGGGTCTGAGCCGGATACGTAGACTTTCTGCTTAGAACAGAAACTTTAATGTATCAGTTCTTAATCCTAGACGATGCCGATCTTCTGCTTGATCAGAGCATTGGATTTATTGGCAACTACCAGGATTGAGAAGTCAATTCAAACCGCGAATGCTTCTTGTACATATACAGTTCCTTTACTCCGCATTCCCGAATGCCATAAGCCCTTGGGGAAGGCAATCCAAAGGGGCGAGCTGGTTTACTCTAAACTCAATCTAAGGGATTTATAGTTTTCCCTAAGAGTGAATGGTTCTAAGGTTAGACAACTTTTCTAAGGGTTATAAAAGAACTCTATAAGTCTTAAGGGGATCTATCGAAGATCTTTCAAATCTAGGAATACTAACTCTAGGTCCAATACTCTAGATGTCCTAGCACTAGATGGTTGTTGTTTATGGACTAAGCTACCGCGTTTGATCTCGCCCGTTGGTAGTAGATTGGAGGTCGAGAAGATGGCTAAAACTAGCTCTAATGAGCCATGGAAATTGAGGGAAATGGGGAGAAATGGCTGCCCAATTTGACTGGAACGAATCTAGGCTCAGTAGATGGATGAATCAAGCTCCCAAAGGCTAGATTCTCAAAGGGAAAAGAGAAAACTAAATGGGAATAGAGCTCCACACGATTTCAGCCTTGATTGGAGGTTGTGGGAGCTTCAAACGAAGAAAATGGAGAGGAAGGAGTGCACCAACAGCTGTGGAAGAAGGGTTGGTGTCGATTATGGCCGAAAATGAGAATGGGGGCAATTTAAAGTGGGTTTAGAAAGAGAAGGCAGTAAGGAAGTGAAGAAAGGATAGCTTGGGGACATTTTTTGTGAAGGGAGTATGGGTTTTAGGGTGTTTAAAGGTGCGAACCACCCATGAGGGAGGTGCCCTAGCCACAAAAGGGCGTCGGCCCAAATTTCAGACCCAGTGGGGCCCACCTTAGTTCATTATAGTTTGGCCTAGAGAGGCCCAAAACTCCATTTGGGGCGTTCCGGGGCCAGTTTGTAAACTAAAATAATTTTATGCATCATGTAGCATATGATTTTGGGATAGGAGAATCTAATCCATCCAATTAACCCATTTTTTATAAGAGATTCCATAATTGGAATGGTCAAAAGTCCAATTCTTACCTATATTTACTATTTATAGTAAATGTTTGTCTAAGTATGATTTTCTATCTTTTACACATTAGGATTTATGCCTAGTTTGAAAAGACTTAGAAAAAGTTAAAGAATGGGGTGGTAAGAGGAAGGATTCAGAAGGAATTGGAGAAAACGGGGTTTTCAAGCCTTAAAATTGAGTGTAAGGGTTGTGGTTGCCCCACAACCCAAGGACTTGCATTTCTGGGTTCGGAATTCTTCTAGAATCATCCCAAACCCACCAACTAATGACCTAGATGCAACTTAGGTCGCTTCACGCGACTAAAGATACGTCATGGACTCGATCAAAACGATCGATTTGAGTAGACTTCGTCTATTGGCGAAACTAAAGTCCTACGAGTGTTTCTAGATTTTTCTCGCACCCACCTAAGTCAAAGGGGCGACGGCGTACGTCGCGTGACCGTAACCCAGGTCCATTTTAATCTCAATCATGCTTTGTTACCAACTGTAACACTCCAAAAATCGGGAGTCGGGTAGAAACCCAACTCCCGAGTTCCAGAACGTCACTTATGCAACATAGATAATGATAAATGCATGTTGTCTATAGAATGGCATTAAACAAGATTGAGACTAAGCCAAAACAGCATATCATACTCCAGAGACATTTAAATTAGCAAGCGGAAGACTGTGATAGATACATAAAATATATAATTAATTGTAAGTCTCCAGAGTGTGAACATGTTACCAGGTTAATTAAATACATATATACTCCAAAAATGGAAAGAAAAGAATATACATGAGTGCTCCAAAAATATTAAAAAAAATGACAAGAGTCATGGTGTCTAATCAACCTCCCTGTAATCCCGTCGATCAGAACACGCATAAAGGAGCGATCCTCCTCCTCATCATCAAGTCCGGCTCTGCCTCGCAGGCCGCGCCATCATCTACAATGATAAAAGGGTCTGGTGGTGTCCGGAACACCGTCCCGTAACGTGGGAGTGAGTAATTAACTCAGTGGAATCATAAAGCAAAGATTAGCATGTTATCAAATCAATCACGCGTTAATAGTAAAGCAAACAATCAAACATTCTTAGATACTGTTGTTAATACAAGCATGAAATGACATGATGGATGCCCTCACCGACATACTCCCTCATGCGGCACCATTTGCGTCCGCAGCACGCTTTCTTCCCGCAGTGCTCCACATCTTCCAGGCACATGTAATGCGATATGGATAATGATTACCGGGTTGTTATTAGTCCTTTTCATACAGCAGGATTGGAAAATTAAGGTACCTTCCTTATATCAATCCCAACACAGATCCTGTCTAGGGTCGTCACTCCTAGTAATCTCATACGATGTTATATTTGTAGGTCATTGCAAGGGCTGCTAGGGCTGTTGCTCGCACTCGTTGCACCGCTCCCCCATCACCTTATCAATACAGGCCTAATGTACTCTCGTCGCTACGGAAGGGTCATCGCCTCCTGTAGACTCAGAATACGCTCGCGGTCACTACAAAGGGCTCATCACTTGATCAGTGTAGGCCGATAGTAAGAATATAGTGTCCCAAACCACCATAATCTGCTCACGAGTCATAGGTGCTCACTGGTCACTACGGGGAGGTTTGTGGCCCCAGCGTAGGCCGACAGCTCGACCACGGTATCCCATACCACCATGCCTGGCTCATGAGTCTTTATGGATCAAGGTACCCTGGTTAACAGGGTTTTCAATGGTAAGTTCAGTACCCTAGGTTCAAGCAGTTATGACTCATATAGGGTGAATATACAGTGGCCAGTCGTGCTACTTGACGGGCTCGACTAGTACGATCGCATCTCAAGCTGAGTGACATGAAGTGCATAAAAACACTTCGCATGGCCTAACCACTGCCGCCAACCCAAAACACGACTCGCGTTCATCGACATGTCCTTCGTGGTAAATAGAGACCAACCACGAATTCGATCCATTACCGATTGCCTGGACTAGGTCATAGCCCCAAGCATTATTAAACCAACGTCAGTAAGCATATGAGAGTAATAAGAATGAAAATAAACAATACAAGTATGTTGACACATGTTATAATATACTACGTAAGCAAATCAACCAATTCATGCATTCCATAAATATTATGAAATCAATTCATATAGCCAACATGGTGGAAACCATATACGTCAGCATATTAATTGAGAAATCAATCTCAAAACTATTTCACAACACCATTTACTCAATACATACTAATACAAACATTTATACAATCACTTAGTCTACACACTTTAGCCTACATAGCGTATGTCGACTCAAAGTGCGCATTAGGGTGAATCTCTTCGCCAAACAGATCATACACGCATTTCTAATATCATAATACGACAAATAAACATGAAAATCAGTTTTGCAAAATACGGACGTATACAGTATTTTCTATAAATGCCTAAAATACCCTAAATCTCATATTTACCGTATGTTTACGAAACGGAAAACGGACAGCAAGTTGTACATGTCAAACGGCGTTGTCGTCGATAATCTACTATTAAATGACATTGAAAGCTTTGAAATCAGTCAATCAAAGCGTCTAAAATCCTCACCTTTTTCCTTAGATGTGTATCGATTCGATTAGCACGTATACGCTTCGTCGACGGCCTAAATGCGACCTAATGCACAAGATACATAAGCTATGTTGCTATTTGAATCGAAAGAACCCTAAATCAGCAAGTAGTTAGGGTTTTTCTTACCTAGGAGTGTGTTGGAATCGCCGGAAAAGTGATTGGAGTGCGGTGCTTTGGTACGTGCAAAAGCTGCAGCAAGTGGCGGGAATTCTCTCCCACTACTCTCTCAAAATCTCTCACTTTCTCTCTCTCTCTATCTAGGGTTTGTTGCAAATTTGTATGGGAGGGTTGTGAGAGGGTTTAAAGCCCTTATATAGCCTAAAACATAACCTAAATAGACTTGGAAACAAAGTATACTTATTTTATGTCCAAATACGGACTGTTCCGTCTCAACGGAGCATTTCCGGTGGTCCCTTGGTCGAATGCGGTCGGACTTAAGCTCATGGATACTGGATCCTGCTCACATCAAGTTTTCAGTCCGGTAGAGTTCGCAGATCGCACGTGGTGGTCCAATTTTAGTTCAGCGGTCATCGCACCTAAATCAGGTCTATAAGTCTCATGATATGAAAGAGAAAATTTTCCTAATCCGAGGGTGAAATTTGGCTGAATTCTGACGGTCAGAACGCTTAATAATAACGCGCCAAGTCACGTGCCAGATTTGGATTAAAATTTCCAAATCTAACCCATTTCTCACTGTCTTCACTCCAAGCTCAATGAAATAGCCTCTGAACATCGGTTGGGCTTGATTTTCGAAATGATTATCAAGTCCAGCTTGCTTTTTATCACTGAATCTGGAGTATGAATTGCAGTTTTGGTATAATCTTACTCATGTGAATGCTCTAACTCAGTCAACCTTGAATCATAATCATATTTGTTGTATAAGTGATGGTCTGGAACTCGGGAGTCGGGTTTATACATGACCCCTGATTTTTAGGGTGTTACACCTGCATATCCGGTCGTGGCCTAACAACCACAGGGCCACGAGATCGCGCAAGTCGATCAACATCCTGATCTGCCCTCATGGACATATGTATCAACTCTGCATAGGAAGGTATGCTGACGCAGCACATCTTCGACCGAATGTCCAGTCCCAAGCCCTCAGAAAATCGTCGTATGCGCATCTGCTCGTCTGCAAGTATCGTCGGGACGTACCTGCCCAACTCTGTAAACCGATGCTCATACTCTGTAACGGTCATGCCTCCCTGCCTGAGGTGTAAAAACTCATTCTTTCGCTCATGCCTGTAGGTCTGGGGATAGTATTTCTCGTGAAAACGGAACTCAAATGCTGCCCCAGTCCAGACGTAGTTGACAGCAACTGTCCGTAATACGTTATCCCACCATAAGCTGGCCTCTCGCTTGAACATGAACGTAGCCAACTCAACCTGCTCAGACTCCGAGTAGTGCAACATCCTTAGTATCTTCGACACCCGGTCGAGCCAAAACTCGGCCTCCTCAGGTCTGTGAGAACCCGTAAAAGTAGGAGGCCGTAAGCAGTGGAATCGCTCGAGTAGGCCCCGTGAATCAGCAGCATGCCCCGTAGGGTAAGCAGATGGTACAGGATGAGCCGTGCCCTCATCCTGAGTCGAAGTACCGTCATCCTCAGCTGGATGCACAGGTGGTGTAGGTGGAGTCGCACTCCCACCCTGAGCTAAGGCCCCTGCTATCGTGGTCAAAAGTTGCTGGTGCTGCTGATGCATCATGGCCATCAACTGCTCAAACCTATCAGGAGGTGGAGCATGCTGCGGCACATACTGCGTCGAGGAAGACGCACGATACTGCTCTCTAACTGGCGGTGTGAAAGGTGATGGTCCAGTTATAGGACCTGTAGAGGGTTGAGACTCAGGTGCAGTCTCAGGAATCGGGCCCACAGCAGGGTTCACATGCTCATCAATCTGGGGAGGAACCCGATCCATAGGCTCTCTGAATGTAAGTCGTGCTGTGCTCCGAGTCACCTTAGGTAGCATTCCCTATATTCAAAATAGGGCGCAACCTTATCAGTTTCAGCAACAGTACAAATGCACCACCACACAATCATTCACTTAACAAGCCGAAGAAATTTCATGCATTTCGTTAAATCAAAATTTATCACAATACAAGAGATATATCTTTACATGCATCATGACAAGAAAACACATGGAAAAATAAGTTAGCCAGAACTACAACTGCAACTTAAGCTAACAACTAGCCTTCTCAGGCTTACACACAGAAAGCAAGAAATAAACTAACTACAACCAACAAACATCTGGAATCTAATCTCTAATCCGAGTCTGGTGATGGAGGAGGAGCGCCCTTATCCTGCAGACAACACAGGATGGCCTTCAAGGTGCGAGTCAGCAAGCCAAATTTTCGCTTCATGATGGCCTTGGTATCCTCAAGATCTTGTTTCACCTAGGCCCAGAGTTCTTGGACTTTCCATCGCAAGGCAACCTGACTCTCCTTAAGTCGAGCTATGTGAGCATCCCTAGTAGCCCGAGTCGCAGTAGGAGGACTCTCATCAGTATCCTGAGCCTCCTCTTCTTCTTCTTCCTAGACTTCTTCCTCTATTTCTGCCTCAGCTTCTTCACTTTCATCCTCCTCACTATCATACTCACCCTCACTGTCATCATCAAGCTGAGCCTCACGCTGTCGAGACCCGATCTTCATTTGGTTCATGGTAGCCTCATTAATGAAATGGATCGGTACAGGCAACTCTGGCCCAAGTCTGTAAGCAAACTCAAGCGCGATCTTGCATATGAGCCGGCCAAAAGGAAGTGACTCAGACGTTCTTCTCGACTTCGCTATGAGGATGATCTGTCGCAACACAAAGGTGGCCATGCACACATTCTTTCCCTGGCCCACTTGATACAGGAAATCAACCATGAGACGCGTACATTCACTATGGTTGGTCGACCTAGGATACACATTGAATGTGCAAATGTGGTGCAGCAGAAAAAAATCATCCGACATATGGGATGCTAAGAGGCTCTTGTTAAGCTGCCACAGAACCAAACCGCCACATAGGAACCTAGTGCGAAAATTTTGCTCACGAACACTCTTCAAATTCTTAGCACTGGGATGTACTTCACCAAGAGGTACATTCAGAAGTTGAGTTATCAACCGAACATCGATCGTGGCTTCCCGATCTCTATCAAAGGGAATCCTGAACTGCAATGGCTCCAACATAGGATCCCAAATATGAGCATAGAAGGCACGAACAGTGCTCACGTTCGCTCGAGACTGGGCTTCAAAGAGTGGACCCCACCTGGCAGCCTCAATGCGCTCAAACAACAGAAATTCACCGAAGAGCCGCTCATCCACATGTGCCTCAAACAGAACCTTGCGGTCAGCATACGCGCCATGAGCCAAGTCAGCCAACAGTGCTCGCCCTATGTGAGCACGGGGATCTAAATCCCGCTTTGTATGTAGCACTCTGCCAACACTTGGACTAGCGGCGGCGCTTAAGCTAGTGGCGCCACCTCTCGGCTTCCTCGAACGTGAAGGGCGACTAGGCCCAGCTTCATCTGCGACAGTGTTCCTCTTTCTCATGAGAGAGAGGATAGTGGAAAGGGAGAAAAAGGCTAAAATAGCCTCAACAAAAGCCATGGAAAATGGAGGAAATGGGGAGATAGGGCTGTCCTAATGGACTGAAACGAATCTAGGCCCTATAGAGGGGTAAATCAGGCCCTCAAAGGCTAAAATTTCAAAGGGAAAAGAGCAAGATAGATAGGAATGGAGGCTCACATGATTTTCAGCCTTTAATGGAGGATGGGAGAGCTCCAAACGACAAAAATGGAGAGGAAGGGGAGCACCTACAGCCGTGTACGATGGGTTAGCATCGGTTGTGACCGAAAATGAGAATGGAGGTGGTTTGGGGACGGGATTTGAGAGGGAGGCAGTAAAAAAACTTGAAAAGGGAGAGCTTGGGAGGGCTGTTTATGAAGGAGGTAGGACTTTGGGGCATTTTTAAGGGAAGACCCACGTATAGGAAGGGTGCCCTACCCATTAGAGGGCGTCGGCCCGAAGTACGGCCCAAGTGGGCCCCACCGGTCGCGAGCCCTCGCCGATGAAACTCATTTTTGGCGAGGCCGGCCATATGGGCTGGGTCCCCCCTGCCCTAGGGGTCATACATGTATGTGTATCCCACCCTGGTTCATTGTATATTGGCCTGGATAGGCCCATGGCCCCATTTCGATCCATTTCGGGTCATTTCTGACACCACCTGATGCAAATTCGCATTTAGTGATTTTTTACGGCTGGGATTGAGTCCGGAGAGGTCTAGACCCATCCACACATGATCTAGAAGTGGTCTGGCATCGTTTCATGCAACCACGGATGCACACGGACTCGATCAAAACGATCGATTTGCGTGAACTTTGCCGATTGGCAAGACAGGGACCCTAAGAGTATTTTTAGGTCTTTATCGTACCCACCTAAGTCAAAGGGGCGATAGCGTACGTCGTGTATCCATAACCCAGGTCTGGTTTAATCCAAATCATGCTCTGATACCAACTTGTAACACCCTAAAAATCGGGGGTCGTGTAGAAACTCGACTCCCGAGTTCTAGACCACCACTTATGCAATAAAAATGATTATCATTCGATGTTGTTTGATTTAGAGAATTCACATGAGTAATATTATACCAAAACTACAATTCATACTCCAGATCCAGTGATAAAATGCAAGCGGAAGACTGAAAATTACATATATCACTGTATGGAAAATAAAATAATCTCGAACTGTCTCTAAAGTATGAATACATCACTGAGTCTCATATACATGTCATAAAGAAAAAATAAATGTCAGGTGATAGTCCAACTAGCATGTCCCACTGATCCAGTCCATCTATGCGAAGTTGTCGGAGAACTGCATATACGAGAACTCATCCTGGTCCTCGTAGTAGTCTGGCTCCACGTCCTGAATCGCCTCATCACCTGCATCTAAGACAGGGTCTGGTAGGTGTTGCAAACACCATCCCGTAATGTGGGAGTGAGTGATCAACTTAGTGGAATCATAGAGCAAAGATTAACATGTTATCAAATCAATCACGCGATAATAGTAATACAAGCAATCAAACATTCCTAGATACTGTTATTAATGCAAGCATGAAATGATATAATGGATGCCCTCACCGACATACTCCCTCATACGGCACCATCTTACGCCCGCGGCATGCTTTCTTCCCACAGTGCTCCACATCTTCCAGGCACATGCAGTGTGATATGGATAATGATTACCAAGTTGTTATTAGTCTGTTCAGACAACAGTATTAGGAAACTAAGGTACCTTCCTTATATCAATCCCAACATAGATCCTGTCTAGGGTCGTCACTCTTAGTAATCTCATACGATGTTATATTTATAGGTCGCTGCAAGGGCTGCCATGGTGGTGTAAGTGTATGCACAAAGTAAGTGTCAAGTACTCGATACAATGTTGTGATCATACAATACTGAAAAATTGATAATCCATAAACCATACAATGTCTGAATAAGCAGAAATACTGACAAGAGCAGGAATTATCAGAGTAAGCAGAAATACCGACAAGATATAAATCATACGATAACAGAGTAAGCGGAAGTATGAATGGGTCTATGAGTCAATCAATATCAGAATACGCAATATAGAATAGTTATGCGATGAGGAGTCATAAAGGGCTAAATATTAAATGCCGAGGATGCAATACAATATACGAATCCTATAAAGTCTATCTAGGCCATATAAGTGCAAAAACATAGCAACCCAATATGCCATATGCCTGCGGATGCAATGTGATATGCGATGTGAATGAAATGACCATGCTGGAGTGTGAAGTCGGGATGATAGTACGTAGTATCGCAGGCTCTGGGGTCCACCACTGTAACATCCCGAAAATTGGGGGGTCGAGCAAAAACCCAACTCCCGAGTTCCAAAATGTTATTTATGCAACATAGATATGTATGATTGAATGTTGTTTGTGATAACATATTAAACATGAGTGAGATTAAGCTAGAACAGCATATCATACTCCAGAGACAGTTAGATTAACAAGCAGAAGACTGTGATAGTATGTATAACATATATAAACTGTTGTATGTCTCCAGAGTGTGAACATGTTACCAGGTTATATACATACATGTATACTCCAAAAGTAGACAAAATGAATATACATGAGTACGCTAAAAATATAAAATGACAGGTGTCAAAGTATCTAATCAACCTCCCTGTAATCCCGTCAATCAGAACACGCATAAAGGAGGGATCCTCCTCATCATCATCAAGTCCAGCTCCACCTCACAGGCCGCGCCATCATCTGCAATCACAAAAGGGTCTGGTGGGTGTCCGGAAACACCATCCCGTAACGTGGGAGTGAGTAGCTAACTCAGTGGAATAATAGAGCAAGGATTAACATGTTCTCAAATCAATCATGCGATAATAGTAAAGCAGTAAATCAAACAATCCTAAAACTGTTGTTAATGCAATATGATATGACGTGATGTATGCCCTCACCGACGATCTCCCTCATACGACACCATCTTACGACAGTGGCATGCAATCGACCCTCAAGTGCTCCACATCTTCTAGGCACATGTAATGGTATGGTGATATGATTTTCGAGTTATTATTAGTCCATTCAAACAGTAGGATTGGGAAACTAAGGTACCTCCCTTATATCAATCCCAACACAGATCCTGTCTAGGGTCGTCACTCCTAGAAGTCTCATACGATGTATATTTTGTAGGTCGCTGCAAGGGCTGACAGGGCTGTTGCTCGCACTCGTTGCACCGCTCCCCCATCACCTTATCAATAAAGGCCTACTATATTCTACTACTACGGAAGGGTCGTCGCCTCCAGTAGACTCAGAATACGCTCGCGGTCACTACAAAGGGCTGCCAGGGCTGTTGCTCGCACTCGTTGCACCGCTCCCCCATCACCTTATCAATGTAGGCCGACAGCAAGAATATAGTGTCCCATACCACCATAATCTGCTCACGAGTCATAGGTGCTCACTGGTCACTACGGGGAGGTTTGTGGCCCCAGCGTAGGCCGACAGCTCGACCACGGTGTCCCATACCACCGTGCCCGGCTCATGAGTCTTCGTGGATCAAGGTACCATGGTTAACAGGATTTACAATGGTAAGTTCAGTACCCTAGGTTCATGCAGTTATGACTCATGTAGGGTGAACATACAATGGCCAGTCGGGTCACTTGACGGGCTCGACTAGCACGATCGCATCTCAAGTTGAACGACATGAAGTGCGTAAAACACTTCATGTGGCCTAACCACTGCCGCCAACTCCAAAACACGACTCGCATTCGTCGACGCGTCATTCGTGGCGAAGATAAGCTAACCACGAATTCGCTCGGTTACCGACTGCCTGGATTAAGTATAGTCCCAAACATGTAGAATCACATCGGCAAAGCATGTGAAAGTATTGGAAATGAAATACAACAATATGAGCATGTTAACACATGTTGTAACATACAACTTAAGCAAATCACCTGATACATGCCTTTCATACATATAATGAATTTATGCATATCGCCAACATGTAGGAAATCATTTCCATTAGCAAATTAATTAAGAATTCAATCTCAAACTAAATCATAATGAAATCACCAAGAACATGATATAACATACAACTTACGTGAATCATCAAGCACATGCATTTCATGCATATAATGAAATCATGCATATAGTCAACATGTAGGAAATCATTTACGTCAGCATATTAATTGAGAAATCTATCTCAAACTAATTCATAACATCATTTAATTCGATACATACTAATACAAACATTTATACAAACACTTACACTACACACTTAAGTCTACATATAGTATGTCGACCCAAAGTGCGCATTTAGGCGAATCTCTTCGCCAAACTAATTATGCACGTATTCCTAACATTCTAATGTGACAACAAATCATGTCAATCACATCAGCAAAATATGCATGAAAACAGTACTTCCTACAAATGACTAAAATGCCCTAAATCTCATATTCTTCGCCGGTTTACGAAACAGGAAACGGACAGCATGTTGTACATGTCAAACGGCGATGCCATCGATAATCTACTATTAAACGACATTGAAAGCTTTGGAAACAGTCAATCAATGCGTCTAAAATCAGCACCTTGTCTCTTATGGATGTGTAAATTCGAACGGAGCGTATACGCTTCGTCTACGGCGATTAGAGAACCTAATACACAAGTTCTATTAGCTACTTCGCTAAGAAACGAAAGGAACCTCAAATCAGCAACTTCTAGGGTATTTTCTTGCCTGAAAACATGGAGGAATCGCCGGAAAAGTGATCGGAGTGCGTTGCCTAACACGTACAGCACGTGGCACAAGCAGCAGGGAATTCTCTCCCACCTTCTCTCACAAACTCTCACCTTTTCTCTCTCCCAATCTAGGAATTTTTATAAATTCGGATGGGAGAGAGGAGTGAGGGTTTCAACCCCTTTTATAAGCCGAAACTTGCCCGAAATAGGCTCCGGAACAAGGTTCACTTGAGGGGTAACCAAATCGGGGCTGTTTCGGTCCAAAAGGACATTTCTGGAGGTCCCCTGGTCAAATGCGGTCGGACTTAAGCTCATGCATACTGGATCTAGCATACATCAAGTTTTCAGTCCGGCAGGATTCGCAGATCGCACGTGGCGGTCCAGTTTCAGTTCAACGGTCATCGCACCTAGATCAGGTCTACAAATCTCGTGATATGAAATAGAAATTTTTCTTGATCCAAGGGTGTAATTTGGCTGGATTCTGACGGTCAGAACGCTTAATACTGATGCGTCAAGTTGTGTGCCAGATTTGAATTTTAAATTTCCAAATCTACCCTTTTCTCACTCTCTTCACTCCAAGCTCAACGAAATAGCCTCTGAACATCGGTTGGACTTGATTTTTGAAACGATTGTCAAGCCCAGCTAAGCGGTTATAACGGTCTAAGATGGTAGGCATCAGACTTTTGACGTGCAGTCTAGATCCAATACAAAGTTTCATAGAGGTCCAGAGAACAAACTGGCTTAGAGTTTGATCCAAGGTTATAGAGTGTTATAGGGTCGTTGGTTCCACTCTCTTTGGGTCTTGTAGAATGTATTTAAAGTGATCAGGGACTATTTCCCAGCTACTTTAGCGTCGCGCTAGCTAACTTATGCTTAGTTTCTAAAGGAATTAACCCTAAGTGATTTCTTTGGCTATAGAATTGGGTTCTGAGCGATTTTTCAGGTGTTTTAGTTAACCCATTGCCTAAGGACGTCTAATCCCAGATTGGCCAAAATTCGGAGTGTTACAATCTACCCCCCTTAAAACACAATGTCGTCCCCGACATTGGCGAAGGGCAAGGAGTACTTTTTCTAAGGAAGGTTCAAATCCTATTTAATAACCTAACCGTACATATAACCTAAATCAAATGTTTCGATCTTGGGCCAGTGGGGAAGAGCCTAACCATGCTTCCGCTGCGCCACTCTGATCGAACGGTAGCGTTGACTAACCTAACTGGATTGGACTCAATTCGTTCTACCCCCCTTAAAACTTGGTTTTACTTAAGGTTGAAGAATCTTTGCATCGATCCGTATATCGGAACGAGGCGCAACTTAGGGGCTATCCTTAACCTAAAATGGAAACAACCTTTCTCTACAGGGTTTTCCTTACTAATGATGCGTTCTATGGCATTGGTACCTATGATCATAGAGATGAGCCTAATCTCTATTATGGTTAAGTTCAAGGGCAGGTATGAGTTGGTGGCAAGATGTCGAATCCTCTACTGGCTTAAAGTCCTTAACATTTACCAAGGGCAAAGCAATAACTTGTGGTTGTAGGTGGTTGGGCCAATACGGAAGAATAGTTGTGTAATGGGTTTGAGCCGAATACACAAACGTTCTGCCCCGCGATGACAGAAAAGTTGTTATATCAGTCCTCAATCCTAGTCGATGCCGATCTTCTGCTTGATCAGAGCATTGGATTTAGTGGTAACTATTAGGATTAAGAAGTTGATTCAAACCGTGAATACTTCGCTGATAATTGCATTTCCTTTATTCCGCGTTCCCGAATGCAATAAGCCCTTAGGGAAGGCAATTCTTGGGGGTGTGCTAGTACATTCTAAGTTCAATCTGAGGGATTTATAAATGTTCCCTGAGAGTGAATGGTTCTTTCCTATGGGCAATAACAGGAGTCTATAAGTCATAAGGGGATCTGTCGAAGGAATAACGTTCTACTTCAACCAAATCTAACATACAATTCCGTAGCATATATAGGCTTTACACTACTTAAGGTAACTAGTAGGCTAGTCTGTAACTCTGTAGCTATAATCCAAAGCCTAAGATTATACGGTAAATGGCTTTCCTATACCATTTCTACTACAGGGAATTGTTCTATCGATTAGGGTCAAGATTGTCTAAATGGAATTGGATTTCTTATGTCGTCAGATCCTTCAAATCTATGAGTGCTATCTTTAGGTCCAAAACGCCCAAAGGCCTATATGGCCAGTAACATTTAGTTGTATCAAATGGAACTGCATTCCTAATCCCATATTGGGATTGGAAGTGGCATGCTTGGTAGGAGGGTGGGTTGGGATAAAAATTAATTTATAGGCTGAATCTCGGGAGTTATAATACTCCCAATCTAGGGACAGTACCTAATAAAAAAATGAACAGCATGCACTCCATTCAACAAATTTCAGCTATATTAAGCTCAAACCACAACACAAACACATTTTCTACCTAACAACAACAAAATACAAAAATTTCAAAACAGTAATCAAACAAGCGAAGAATGTGGAGAAATGGGATGGGTAAGCAGGTTTCCACGAGTCTGAGGATCAAATAAAAGGGACTTGAGAGAGAGGACGATGGAAAGGGAGGAAAAGCTAAATTAGCCTTAACAATAGGCATGAAAAGCGGAGAAAATACGGAGAAATAGTCGCCCAAATGGACAGAATGAAATCTAGGCATTGTAGAGGGACGCTTCAAGCTCCCAAAGGCTGGATTTTCAAAAAGAAAAGAGAAAGAAAAAGAGGAATGGAGCACCTCACAATTTCAGCTCAATTCGGGGGTTGTAAGAGCTCCAAACAATGAGATCTTCAAGAGGGAAGGCTGCAAACTTTAATGGAACAATGGAGTGTGGTCGTTTTAGGCCAGGAATGGATTTGGGGGTGATTTGAAATCACAATTTTTGGGATAGGGCAGTTGAAAATGAAAATGGGGCTAGGGAAGGGGCTGTTTGTGAAGGAAGTACCCATATTTGGGGTTTTCTTCGGACGAACCATACATGGGAGGGGTACACCACCCAAAATAGGGCGTGCGCCCAAAGATTACCTCAAGTGGGCCCCACCGGTCAGAGATGGCATCGACGGCCATCTTGCACGGTGGCCGGTGAGACCACATGGGTCTGGTCCTCCATGGTCCAAGGACCCCAAAAATGTATGGTCCCCACCTTGGTTCATTCTAGATTGCCCTATATGGGTCCAAAGATGTATTCGGGGCTTTCCAGGGCCAATCTGTAATCCTGAATACAAACTCCTATCATGCAGCATATGATTTTGGGGTAGAAGGAGCTAGTACATCCATCTAGCTTATTATTTGCTAAAGAAAGCAAATTTAGAATGGCCTTATGGCCATTTTTCATGAAATTTTACTATTCACTATAAAATTCTATGAAAGTATGATTTTATATTATTTTCACATTAGTTTTGATACCTAACATGAAAAAGATAAGAAATAATTGAAGATTGGAGTGGTAGGAGGAAGAATTTTGAAGATTTTGGATGAAACGGGGTTTTTAAGCCCTGGCGATTGAATACAGGGGTCGTGGTTGTCCCACGGCCCAAAAATTCACATTTACGGGTTTAGAATCGTTCAAAGAATGTCTCAACCTACTTACCTACAACCTACGAGCTATTCGGATTGCTTTACGCGACCCTAGATGCGCTACGGACTCGATCTCGCGATCGAAATGAATAGACTTCGCCTATTGGCGAATCTGGGATCCTAGAAGTGTTTCTAGACCCTTCTCGCACCCACCTAAGTCAAAGAAAGCGACAGCGTACGTCGTGTGACCATAACCCAGGCCCGGTTTAATCCAAATCATGCTCTGATACCATCTGTAACATCCTGAAAATCGGGGGGTCGAGCAAAAACCCAACTCCCAAGTTTCAAAATGTTATTTATGCAACATAAATATGTATGATTCAATGTTTTCTGTGATAACATAATAAACATGAGTGAGATTAAGCTAGAACGGCATATCATACTCCAAAGACAGTTAGATTAACAAGCGGAAGACTGTGATAGTATGTATAACATATATAAACTGTTGTATGTCTCCAGAGTGTGAACATGTTACCAGGTTATATACATACATGTATACTCCAAAAGTAGACAAAACGAATATACATGAGTGCGCTAAAAATATAAAATGACAAGTGTCAAAGTATCTAATCAACCTCCCTGTAATCCCGTCAATCAGAACACGCATAAAGGAGGGATCCTCCTCCTCATCATCAAGTCCAGCTCCGCCTCACAGGCCGCGCCATCATCTGCAATCACAAAAGGGTCTGGTAGGTGTCCGGAAACACCATCCCGTAACGTGGGAGTGAGTAGCTAACTCAGTGGAATAATAGAGCAAGGATTAGCATGTTCTCAAATCAATCATGCGATAATAGTAAAGCAGTAAATCAAACAATCCTAAAACTATTGTTAATGCAATATGACATGATGTGATGTATGCCATCACCGACGATCTCCCTCATACGGCACCATCTTACGACCGCGGCATGCAATCGACCCTCAAGTGCTCCACATCTTCCAGGCACATGCAATGGTATGGTGATATGATTTTCGAGTTATTATTAGTCCATTCAAACAACAGGTTTGGGAAACTAAGATACCTCCCTTATATCAATCCCAACACAGATCCTGTCTAGGGTCGTCACTCCTAGAAATCTCATACCATGTATATTTTGTAGGTCGCTGCAAGGGCTGCCAGGGCAATTGCTCGCACTCGTTGTACCGCTCCCCCATCACCTTATCAATACAGGCCTACTGTACTCTACTGCTACGGAAGGGTCGTCGCATCCCGTAGACTCAGAATACGCTCGCGGTCACTACAAAGGGCTGTTGCTCGCACTCGTTGCACCGCTCCCCCATCACCTTATCAATGTAGGCCAACAGCAAGAATATAGTGTCCATACCACCATAATCTGCTCACGAGTTATATGTGCTCACTGGTCACTACGGGGAGGTTTGTGGCCCCAGCGTAGGCCGACAGCTCGACCACGGTGTCCCATACCACCATGCCCGGCTCATGAGTCTTCGTGGATCAAGGTACCATGGTTAATAGGGTTTACAATGGTAAGTTCAGTACCCTAGGTTCATGCAGTTATGACTCATGCAGGGTGAACATACAATGGCCAGTCGGGTTACTTGACGGGCTCGACTAGCACGATCGTATCTCAAGTTGAACGACATGAAGTGCGTAAAACTCTTCATGTGGCCTAACCACTGCCGCCAACTCCAAAACACGACTCGCGTTCATCGACGCGTCATTCGTGGTGAAGAGAAGCTAACCACGAATTTGCTCGGTTACCGACTGCCTGGACTAAGTATAGTCCCAAACATGTGGAATCACATCGGCAAAGCATGTGAAAGTATTGGAAATGAAATACAACCATATGAGCATGTTAACACATGTTGTAACATACAACTTAAGCAAATCACCTGATACATGCCTTTCATACATATAATGAATTTATGCATATCGCCAACATGTAGGAAATCATTTCCATCAACAAATTAATTGAGAATTCAATCTCAAACTAAATCATAATGAAATCACCAAGCACATGATATAACATACAACTTACGTGAATCATCAAGCACATGCATTTCATGCATATAATGAAATCATGCATATAGTCAACATGTAGGAAATCATTTACGTCAGCATATTAATTGAGAAATCCATCTCAAACTAATTCATAACATCATTTAATTCGATACATACTAATACAAACATTTATACAAACACTTACACTACAAACTTAAGTCTACATATAGTATGTCGACCCGAAGTGCGCATTTAGGCGAATCTCTTCGCCAAACTAATTATGCACATATTCCTAACATTCTAATGAGATAACAAATCATGTCAATCACATCAGAAAAATATGCATGAAAACAGTACTTCCTACAAATGACTAAAATGCCCTAAATCTCATATTCTTCGCCGGTTTACGAAACAGGAAACGGACAGCATGTTGTACATGTCAAACGGCGCTGCCGTCGATAATCTACTATTAAATGACATTGAAAGCTTTGGAAACAGTCAATCAAAGCGTCTAAAATCCACACCTTGTCTCTTATGGATGTGTAAATTCGAACGGAGCGTATACGCTTCGTCTACGGCGATTAGAGAACCTAATACACAAGTTCTATTAGCTACTTCGCTAGGAAACGAAAGGAACCTCAAATCAACAACTTCTAGGGTATTTTCTTACCTGAAAACGTGGAGGAATCGCCGAAAAAGTGATCGGAGTGCGTTGCCTAAGCACGTACAGTACGTGGCACAAGCAGCAGGGAATTCTCTCCCACCTTCTCTCACAAACTCTCACCTTTTCTCTCTCCCAATCAAGAGATTTTTGTAAATTCGGATGGAAGAGAGGATTGAAGGTTTCAACCCCTTTTATAAGCCCAAACTTGCCCGAAATAGGCTCCGGAACAAGGTTCACTTGAGGGGTAACCAAATCGGGGCTGTTTCGGTCCAAAAGGACATTTCTGGAGGTCCCCTGGCCAAATGCGGTCGGACTTAAGCTCATGCATACTGGATCTAGCATACATCAAGTTTTCAGTCCTGCAGGGTACGCAGATCGCACGTGGCGGTCCAGTTTCAGTTCAACGGTCATCGCACCTAGATCAGGTCTACAAATCTCGTGATATGAAATAAAAATTTTTCCTGATCCGAGGGTGTAATTTGGCTGGATTCTGACGGTCAGAACACTTAATACTGATGCGTCAAGTTGTGTGCCAGATTTGAATTTCAAATTTCTAAATCTACCCTTTTCTCACTCTCTTCACTCCAGGCTCAACGAAATAGCCTCTGAACATCGGTTGGACTTGATTTTTGAAACGATTGTCAAGCCCAGCTAAGCGGTTATAACGATCTAAGATGGTAGGCATCGGAATTTCGACGCGCGGTCTAGATCCAATACAAAGTTTCAAAGAGGTCCAGAGAACAAACCGGCTTAGAGTTTGATCCGAGGTTATAGAGTGTTATATGGTCGTTGGTTCCACTCACTTTGGGTCTTGTAGAACGTATTTACAGTGATCAGGGACTATTTTTCAGCTACTTTAGCGTCGCGCTAGCTAACTTATGCTTAGTTTCTAAAGGAATTAACCCTAAGTGATTTCTTTGGCTATAGAATTGGGTTCTGAGCGATTTTCTAGTTGTTTTAGTTAACTCATTGCCTAAGGATGTCTAATTCCAAATTGGCCAAAATCCGGGGTGTTACAACCACAAGGGACTTCTATCCAAACCAGTCTCATACCTAAATTTGGATAGTCAGACTCAACGTGGTAAACTCCTGATCTTAGGTTAGTCGCGCGCCTAACCGAAATCCATGCCATAACGAAGGTACATAACAATTAGTTGGCACCACCAGCCCAAGTGGATAGTGAATGGATGAATGAATGAGCATGCATCTCCTACTCAATTAGTCAACATATCAGTACGGTTCCTCTATGGAAAACCACCGGGGTCTATTACACTCCATACCAGATTGCCGCCCCATCTCGCGCAACAAGGTGAGTGGAAGAGACCTCACTATCCACCTGCCAATATCGGGCCTGGCTCGTCAATAGCGGACCCATTCCTCGAGCTGGTCAGACTCAGCCTAGCATTGCCCCTCCTCTCGGGCAGGTAAGGCCGCACCCCCTTCCAACAGACCACGACACAGTGGAGAGCGCAGCCATCTGGTATTCGGCACTCGGCGCTCATCTACCCACTCGGTCTAGACGTTAGAGCAACCTCTGGAACCAAGAGGGTTTAGGGACTTTCACCCAGGGATATCTATAGCACCCCATGTAGAACAGATTTCCGGTGTCCCATCTGGCCATCCACGATATGCCTGTGGAGGCTACGGCCCTGATGTCACTAGGGCATGTAATAATCACAACACACCATGTGAGATGCATGAGTCATACAATCCAATCATGCATCAATCCTACGCATACCGTGCGCTCATGTGAGACAATCACCGCCTATCAGGGAGTCTCATAACAACCAGCACTATGACATATGCAGTGGTCAATCATATCTCATAACAAACAAGCAAATGATGCGTATGGCCATGTATCATGATGCTATGCAGTCACATACTCATAATCGGTATCAATAACCGACATTAACAATCGACATTGACCATGTGGACATTTAACCAACATTGTCCCCCAAGGAATGACTCACATAAAGCCTAACATATAGTGGACTCATGGCCTCACACAAGGGCCAAATATACAACACCATGGGCCTCACTCAAGAGTTTAATACACTTCATGATGGGCCTTACACATGGGCCTAACATACATTACAATGGGTTCCATCGCCTGACCCTCAAATGCATCACAGTGGGCCTCATCACATAAGCATCATCATATACATCACATTGGGCCTTAAACAGGGGCTGGATACACGTCACAATGGGTCTCAAATACGGGATGCATATACATCATATTGGGCCTCGACAATCAGAATCGGCGATCAGCCACGACAATCGGAATCGACAATCGGCCACGATCGACAATCGGCCTCAATACTCAGAATCGGTCAATTGGCCATGACAAGCAGAATCGGTAATCGGCCACATCAATCGACAATCAGCCACGATCAGTAATTGGTCATGATAATCGGCCTCGACAATCTGTAATCTGTCAATCAGCCACGACAAGCAGAGTCAGCAATCAACCACGTCAATCAATAATCGGCCTCGATCGATGATCGAAATCAGAAAATCGATCACGTCAATTGGAATTGGCAAT
The DNA here is from genome assembly GCA_037074715.1 of Magnolia kwangsiensis. Taxonomy (NCBI): domain Eukaryota; kingdom Viridiplantae; phylum Streptophyta; class Magnoliopsida; order Magnoliales; family Magnoliaceae; genus Magnolia; species Magnolia kwangsiensis. The sequence goes on from CM073579.1 coordinate 62,165,962, forward strand.
CGATCATGATAAAGGGCCTCGATCGCTAATCGACAATCTGTCAAGTCAATTGGCCACGATAATCGCACCGATAATCAGCAGATAAACAAAATGGGGTTCATAGATGATCATCCGATCAACTTTAGTATAAAGATCAGCACTCGACCGTGGTAATATCAAATCTGATAACACGGAGCCATCCGTCTATAGCGAATGGGGCCTACTTATTTGGGTTAATCCACTGAGGGAATGATGAGAATGGGCCTAACAAGGCCCAAGGGAAGGTCATAATGTGGACATTCAACCATCATCGCCCCTAAATGTGGACATCTAACCAACATTGCTCCCAAGGAGTGGTCCACATGGAGCCAAACGCATCATGGGCCCATGGCCTCACACAAAGGCCTAATATACATCGCAATGGGCCTTATCGCATGGGCTTTAAATATATAACAGGTGGGCCTTGCATATGAACCTTTAATACATCTCAATGGGCCATGACTCATGGGCCTCAATACATCACAATAGGCCTAATCGTATGGGCAATGAACATATCACAATGGATCACGATATATAGGCTGGAATTACATTATACTGGGTCCTTGCTAATGGGTCATAAATACACAACAGATGGGCATTGTTCATGGGCCTCAATATATCATATGAGCCTCATCGCACTGACCTCAATACTAGGCCTCATATATCGAGTGGGCCTCATTACATGGGCTTAACAATACAAACGGGCGAGCCCCGCCCATGGGCTAAAGTACATCATGATAGGTCGCACCAGTGGGCTTCATGTATATCAAATCGGGCTGCACCAATGGGCCATTATATCATCAACTGGGCCGCATCAATGGGCCTCGCCAATGGGCTAAATATATTAAGTGGGCCGCATCAACGGGCCTTAACCCTTGGGCCCCAAACACATCTCAATGGGCCTTAACCCATGGGCCACAAATACATCAAATGAGTCGTATCAAGTGGTCCAAATACACGTCATGGTGGGCCTCATGCATCCCCAAAAGAATCATATGGAAGGATCATTTGGACCATACCCCAAGTAACGGTGGAGATAATAATTTTTCCCACTGTCCAAACCTCAATGGGCCCACCATAGCATTTATTTCCCATCCAGTCTGTTCATAAAGTCACAAGGACCTGAACTAGGAGGAAAAAAAATATATCATATTGGTACAAAACTTCTACAACTAAAGGGATTTCAATAGTAGACGTTTAATCCCACTGTTTCTGCAGTATGGTCCACTTGGTAATTAGACCCGTCTTATTTTAATCTCAAGCCCTAAAATTATCTCTTAAAATGGTTGGATAGTGTAGATACAGCGCCTGCATCATGGTGGGTGGTTAGACGGTGCAGCTGCATCATGGTGGGGCCGCACCTGGCACCCTCCAATTAACGGTGCAGATGAAACACTTATGTCAAGATGGGGTCATCGGTGTGGACAGCATAGATGAGGCACATACCTCATGGGGACCACAGTACTTGGTGACGTCAATTCGCCAGCCATATAGCCGGCGTGAAGCACACAGTCCAAACCTTCTAGCAAGTGGGTCCCACATATAGATGGATGGCGTGAATACATACATCAGGGTAGTGGGTACCACCCATACTATGTGGTAAGCCCTCACAGAACTTGCTGACGTCAATCAGCAATGGGACCCACCGTCCTGAAAATCGAATGAACGGTATGGATTAACATATACATCAAGTGGCTCCCACCTGCCATCTCAAAATGGCTGGACTGCGTGTGATAGATTAGATACCTTAAGGTGGTATCCCACCGTCCAGATGATGGACGGCTGGGATAAAACACTTACACGTGGGCTCCACACGTTTAAGTGGATGGTGGGTGAGGAACATTCATCAAAGGGACCCACCGTCCCATAGAACTTGCTGACGTCAATTACACCAACCGTTGCTTGTGTGTGGTACGCCAACCACTCCACTTCAACATAAGTGGGTCCCATGTGGGGTCCACCATAATGTTTATTTTACATCCGAACTGTTGATAGGGTCACATAGACATGGGTGAGGAGGAAAAACAAATTTCAGCTCAATCCAAAACTCCTGTGGCCCAGGAAAGGGGTTTCAAGGGCAGATGTTTAGTCACACTGTTTTCTATAATGTGGGCCGCCTGAGTGTTGGATGCGGCTGAAATTTGGAGGGTGGCCCATTTCCATAAGGGCTCATCATATGAACGGTGGATTACAAATAAACATCGAGGTGGGGCCCACGGCTGGAGCCATGGGTTGCTGCCCACCGTCCGTCCGCCTGGTGCAGGTAGTGCCTGCACATCCTCTGTGCTACAGCAGCGGGCGGCTGCTGCTTATTTTAGTTCTCTGTCTTTTTTGAAAAAAATGGGTTTTCTTGGGGTTTTTCGCATGTGGGGCCCACTCCAAGTGAATCCATTCCATCCATTGGATTCCACAGCTCGTAAGAAATCCAACGAGTCCAATGTTGGGTATTCTTTTGGTGCATGGAAAAATCAGGGAAGATTTCAATGGTGAAAATCACTGTTTCCTGAAGTATGGCCCGCCAGAAGATTGGATCAGTCCCTTATTTTGGCTCAACGCCTAAAATATTATGAGGAAAGGGATGAATGGCGTGGATTAAATACATTCATCAAGGTGGGGCCTATACAAGTAGTCCATCAAAAAGCCAGAAATCAAGTACTTTTCTTTTATTTTCTTGCAGCGTGCTTAATTCCATAACAAATCTCAAACATGAATATCAACGATGCTTATATGAAATTCATCAAGGTGGGTTCTACGTGTGGGACCACAGCTGGTGGGTCCCACGTGGACGTGGCCTACATGATTTGAATCAATATGATATTCATGTTTTCCATCACCAAGGGTAGGGCCCACATGGCTTAAACGGTTGGATAAGACACATATTGAGGTGGGGTACATCCGGGTGGGCCACACGGCCACATCATCACACCAAAATATTGAAAGAGAGGGGGAAAGAGAGAGAGAAAGAAGCACCCACCTTATGATCTTCGTCTTCCTTCTTCCACCAACGCGTTCAAGAGCTTCAAGGGACGGACTTCAACGGTTGAGATTTGTTTTGGAGGGTGGGGATGAGAGATAGGAAGTGGGCCACACAAACTTCTCTCCTCTCCCTTGGGAAGCCATGGACGATTCTCTCTTGCTTGGGAGAATGGGAGAGAGAGATGAGAGAGAGATGATGGGAGAGAGGGAGGAGTGGTGTGACATAAGAGGTAAGGTAATTGTTGACTTTTGGGAGTACGTTTGTACTTGGGAATGGGGAGAGTAATGGGTTGAGTGATGGGTGTACTTTTGACAAGTGAGGTGATTGATGTGATGAATTTTCTTGGGATTTACAACACGTGACGTTTTCTTCAAACTGAACGCGGGCCCACATCTCCTGGCTTAGGTATTGCCTCGGCGCGCGAGACGCGGCATCGGAACCGCGGCGACGGTGCGGTCATCAAGGTACAAGTCTTGAGTTGAGCCGACTCTGAAATACGGGATATGACTCGAGATCACGTGTAAGTGTCAGAAAAGGTCAAAGGTTGTCGAAATTTGATCGGGAGGACCGCAGAGGCATATGGAACAGTACGGGCTATGATACGGATCCTACAGTCATTAAAGGGTGGTGGCCTAGTGACTGATAGGCTATCAAAATTTGACATCTTAATATATCTTAGATCGTTAGCTCAGGAAATAAATCCAATAAATAAATAATAAGCACGAGCTATTAGGCTCTGATACCACTTGAAAGGGGCCTATCTATATGCCCTAGAGGAGGGGTGAATAGGGCAATGCCAAATAAAACTTGTAACAGTGGAATAATAAAAGAAATAAAGCACAATGCTGAATATAAAATAATCTCAATAGCCTAAAATAAGGAGAATGATACTTTATCAGTTCTAAGGACAACCTTACACTAAAAACCAAAGGTTTAAGGTAAGACAACCTTATTTCTAGAACGTCCTTTGTATCACAAACCAATGAGGAATAATAAGCAAGGAAATCAAAATTACTTGCAGAAAATAAATCTTAAGTTATTACAACATTCAACCACACTTGCTTGAAGTGATTACAACATTCATCCACAAACACTCTCCACAAAACAGAATGAATAAAAGAATGAAAGAGAAAAACACATCCACAACACAACGATATATAGTGGTTCGCCTGTGTGTACACCAACTGTTATCCAACAGCAACACAGATTGCTACTCCACTCCTAATATCCTCACACAGGGGATATTAGCATGCACTATCAAAATAGGTTTCACAGGTTCACCTAAAACCTTCACAATTATGTCTTTGATCTTGGGCTTATACAATTCAAAAACCCCTCAATCTGAGTTTTCTGGCTCTCCTCAGATAACCAATACAATGAGATTTTTCTTGCAAATCTCAAACAAAACCAAAGAAAGTAAATTACAAAAAATGTAAAATACCTGAATCATCTTTTGAAGAAGCCCGATAGAACCAATCGGAGTAGAAGTTCGATTCAACGTTCAAAGTCTAATACTCACTTTAAGAATGGTTCTAAATCTAATTGATTTTAAATCAAAAGGGCTAGATCTATTTGATTTTGAATCCAAGAAGAAGGAATATCAGAAATTTCCCTTTTCTAATAAGATAGGAATGTAGATCAAAATCAAATAAGAATAAGCTAGCAAAAGAATATCAAATAAGCACAAAGTAGCTTAAAATAAACACAAACTTGTCTCAGAGAATAGCCTAAAGAATGCTTGAAAAGAGTTGAATTGAATTGCTAAAACTCTGAAGTTCGTGTTCTATTTATAGCTTGAAAAATCTCATCTACGACTGGTCTTAGGATCCTAGGACTGGTCGTAGCTTCAAAGATTTTTGAAATATTTTCGCGGGATTGGAGTTTCTGTTCCATGACCGGTCCTGGGCATTCTACGATCTGTCATGGGCCACCTACGACTGGTCGTGGGTCACCTATGACCGATCGTAGGATTCTTAATTTGGTTGCTGGAGTTTGAGTCATTGAGCTACGACCGGTCGAAGGATGAGTCGTAGAACTCCCAGGACTGGTAGTAGGATGTTCAGGACTGGTCATAGGACAGCTAGAAAGATCCGAAAATCTTCAACTACCTAGGACTGGTCTTGAAAAACTTAAGACTGGTCGTAGCAAAGCTAGGATTGGTCTTGAAGTCCCTAGGATTGGTCTTAGAACAACCCAAACAAGCATATAAAAATATATGAGATATGTATCCAGAATGACCTACAGTAAAGCCTATCCTAAGGTCAATCTAAGATCAAACAAACCTTAAAAGTGAGATGGACATTGAAAGTATGTACACTCAGATGACCCTTAAGAGAAGCTTGAGAATATACAAATCTTGTAGTAGGCCTTCTTGAGCTTGATCTTGACTTGACAAAGTCTTCTAATATACATGAGCTTGATTGAAACTTGAACATGCAAACTTGAAGACTTCAATTCTTGAATTCTTCATTCATATCTTGAAAACTTTCTTCATTTAAGATCTTGTCTTGAAATGCGATGTCTTGATATGTCTTGATTGCAATGAGTAGTCTTCAAACATAAAACACAAGACATACAAGACATAGATATAGGTTTTGGCACCACAAAATTTGACAACCAAAGGGATATGAAATCATAGCACTTACATTCTCCCCTCCCTTGTGTAGCACCATCAAATCCTCCGACTGATATTGTGACATCTCTAGAGACTCTCCTGGCTCCCGTGGATACGGTTCAAGTTACTCTTCCCACCCCTGTCTCTGATAAGTGTTTTGCTAAAAAGAAGAGAGAACCTCGCAAACTTCCCATCATGACCAGCAAAGTAGTTTGTGGCATAACTTTCCAAACAGAACCTGCTACTGTTATGACCCCAACTACTGTGGTGTCCAGTACTGAACTCAGAGCTCCATCTTTTGCCAACATAGCTTCGGACTTACCCAAACCTCCTAAACCTCCCTTGGAGGAAAGGCAATCTGTAGAAGCTGCGACTCTAGCTCCATCTCCTTCTGCAGTCACTTGTATACTTTATTTTCCTGCTTCATATTAACTTTCCTATAATATATATATATATTCCTTGACTTATGCATTTTACTTGTATTTTACAGTTTGTGCTGTCTTTAATGGCTCTACAAGCTCAAATTCTGTCGCCACTGTATCAAATATCATATCTCTGGAAAATATTTCTCCCCCAGCATTATCTTTATTGTGAATCTCCATATCAGTAGCCGTTTACATCTTCAAGGATCCATCTTAATGGTCTGATTTTAAAATAGTGCTATCTTCTCTGGAAAATTCCGTGTAAATTGCTAGGCTCAATATTTCGCCTTTGCGTGAGTCTTTATCCCATTTTTGTGAGACCTTCCGCAAATCGATAAATGTCCACAATATGACTATTGCACTTAAAATTCTTGTTTGATAACAGGAATTATTACAACTTAAAGAGAAAACTTCAAAGGCAGCGGCAATAATATCTATTTATGATAAGGAGTTTCATTCTTTGGAGGAGCAAGTAAAGGCTACCAAACATTCCTAGATGACAAAAACAGAGAGAATTGCAAACCTCAAGCAACAAATCCTGGATTTGGATGCTCAACAATGCGAAATAAATTCAAAGGGGAGCCAGCTCAAAGTTAATATTGAAGTCAATAGGCAGATAACCGATCTGGAGTGGATGGAAGTTTCAAAAGGGGAGGAGGCGATAAATTCCTTGGAGTGGGAGTTGATCGATGCTCCAAACCAGGCTAGGCTTATCATTGAGGCCAAAGTTGAAAATGCAACCGCTGATGTTCAATTGAGAGATGACCTGCATCATTGCATGCTTGCTCCAGGCATTTCAGATGACATATGAACTTTTCTTTTTGTCGCTCTTTTTTTAATATTTATCATAGCTTGTTTTCACATTTGCTACTCTTCTTTTGACATTATAGACAAACTTTGATGAGTCATGCATGCCTATCATAAATAAATATCATGTTTGAACATAATGGCTAAACATCATGCTTAATCAATCAATTTTCTTAGGTTGTGTTTTTATTATTAATCATATGGTGTTGTCTATATGGCGTTATTTCATGTGGGTAGCACTAAGTTCTAGTTTCAGTTAGTAGCACACATAGTTTAAGATTATAAGTAGTTGGAGCAACCACAATTTAGACTCATAAGTAGTTGGGGTTGGTCTTATGTGAATGGCCACTATAACTCTCTAGAGTTCACGAGGCTTATCATGACTAGGGAGTTCATAAACCGCGATCTATTAGAGGGGCCCAGTGAAGCTACCGGGATCGTGAACTTAATAGGATTTATGCACAGGGTTGGTCACAGCAACTCTCTAGAGTTCATGGGATGCGTAAGGCTACTGTAGGGTACCGAATCTAAGGCCACCATTCCATCAATGAGGGGCCTCCTGCTTTAGAGACTTGCCCCCATGAGTTACTACTAGGATCGAACCAGTGATCTGGGGAGTTATCCTGCTTCGGCAACTCACTTTTCCTTTGCCTTCAAGGTCAAACCCATTTATGAGGGGTGCTATCTGGCTGTCCCCGTGATACTACCTGAAGCTGTACAGACGGGATAGGTCTTATGTGACTGATTCGTCAATTGCCCGCATGGGTACACAAGAAGCTCTCTATGGGCTTTTTAAGGCCACCGACTCCACTGCCACCCGAATAATATATGTGTTGCCGATGACAGTAGGCCTTATGCATAATCAGCCATATATGGTTTGGCTAGGCTACTTTAAATGATAAGCTATCATTGCTGTCGTCAACTTTATATGTCGTTGGCCATATAGTCTTATTCCAGTGCCAAAAATGATGAATCAATAATTAATATTTCACCATTGCTGATAATGTTATGCTAACATTCATTCTATATTTAAGATAATATATTGGCCCAACGATGATAATAATTTTGATAAGATAAGCTTGCACAAGCGATTAATGATGACAGTGATAATCATCGGCATAATAACATTGGCGTAATCACATTGGCGTAATGATGACAGTGATAATCATCGGTGTAATAACATTGGCATAATCATCAGCGTAATCACTGGAACAATCATTAGCATAATCATCAGCATAACCATTAGCGACAGACATTCCATTCATCTATATTCTATTTATTATTTTTTACTACCTACTCTGCCCCCTTTTGAGTTTGAAAGGTAGGTCATCAATACCTTTTGTAATCAAAATCATTGTCACTTTACAGGTTGGCTTATCATTGACAAATTGGACATAGGTGTTTTTTGCAAAAAACACTCCACACCTTTCTCCTTGCTCCTTTCTTTGTCGGGCTATTCAGGCTGCACCACTCTGACTTTTCATTATTAGGCATTCCGAGTATAGATGCCCCCAGGCTTTTCTTCTGGTCATTAAACCGCTTCACTGATTCATTGTTTTAGCCACTGATAGAAAATAGATTTCCTGAATCTATCTCTTTGACCGGTATCACTGATGATTTTTTCACAGTTGTTAGATTTGTTGTTGCTTTCTGTCATCTTTCATTGTCCTTTCTTCGGACAATCTCTCCTCATCTATTCATTCTTTGCCGTATATTTTCCAGTGTGAAGTAGTCTTCTGTTTGATGTCTCAAACAGTGATGACAATAACAATAATTCCTCTCCTTTATCATTGCAGCTTCCTCTGGGTATCTTGGTGAGGGCAGGATGATAGTTCTAACAACCAATAATTGTTCCATCATTGGCAATATATCCTCTTTTTCAAATGTATACTCTACATATGAATCGTACGACCGTGGTCGTTTATCATTCTTATAATCTCTTCGCGGATCCGATCCTTCTCTTCCATTCATTTCCTTCTTATTGCGGAATATATTTTTCCTTTTCTCCTGATCAACAGTATTTACCACTACCCTATTCGGCCCTCTTCTTTCATTTATAGCCTGGAATGTCGGTATCTTTTTAGTCATCAGCTCTAACGCATGCGCTTTGGTGGCCAAATCTTAAAAAGTTTTTATATTGGCACCAATGAGTCCAAATGTGTTCCTTGACATTTTTACCTATTCCTTCTCTTTAGGCAACTGATAGCATGCTGCTCCTAAAGTTTTCCATCTGTTGATGAATTTCTCCACTAATTCATTTTCCCTTTGCCTTAAAGATTCTAATTCTTCTATTCTAACATCGCGATCTGATGAAAAGAAATTTGACATGAATGCATCCTGCATTTGTTCCCAAGGTTGTATTGACTCCAGGGCTATACTTAAATACCAGCGGAATGCTTTGCCTATCAAGGAAGACCCAAATAGGTGTAGGTAATATTGGGGAATAACGGAGAAATTTCCCATAGATGTGATGAAATGCATCATGTGTTCATCAGGCGATCTATCCCCATTAAATTTCTAAAACTCGGGGTGTTTAAAATTAGCATAAAAGGGCACATCTTCTACTTCTTTTGGATATGGCGTTTGATATCGATACCTTCTTGTACAATCATGCTCTCTTATAGCTTCCGCAACCACTTGTTTCACTTCTTCCTATGTTACAATTCTCGTCATAGGAATGGATCCATGAGACCCTACTTAAGGAAGCTAGGAGCCTTCAGGTTGTTGTTCCCGTTCATTTATAGTAGTTATCATTGGAGGTGATATTATTTGGGCTACATTGTACGTGAGAGTAGCCAAAGTTTCCTTGAGATTCTTACATTCATCCATCAATGCCTTTTGTGCTTAACCATTTCAACTAACCTATCCACAGTGGTGGGTGGAGGATCCTTACTTGTCATAGTCATACATAATGTGGCTTCTCCATTTCTTGGTGAAACTGTTACTAGGATAGAGAAAGAATTGGACGGCATGAAAGGACTTATCGAAGAGGGATTTCTACTCAACACTTTCGTGCTTTCATAAGGTTCAACTGATTGTGGCGAAAAACTTTGAGGTGATGCGTAGATTGGTGACTCCTCCATACATGATTTACCCTTTTGTTTTTTAGTCCATCGAACTCTCATTGCGAGTAAGGCCGGATGCTCTTGGCGCAGTGATAAAAATGAAGCTTTTTCTAGATATATTGCTGGGGGAGCGAGTTCAGGGTTTTTCTTTACTACATTCCATGTAATGGGTCCTCTAGTTCTTGGTATCAACAGGCTGATCCTATCTGTGACCTTCAATATCCAGCGCGTCACTACTATCCAATCATTCTCATTTTCTTGTGCTATTTGGGAGACTGTTACGATCTCAATAGTAACTTCAAGTTTATTTTTTCTATTTTGCATAGGCTGTTTTTGCTAAGTGTGATGTCAATCAGATCCATACTCAACTATGAATCCTTTCTATATGAAGTTGCAGGTTGTCTCTCTTACTAAGGGCACCTACCTCTTAATGTCCTGGAATTTAAATGTATATGTTCTTGTCATATGCCATGTACAACATTAGATAGTGTTCATTTGTAGATAAATTCTATCTTAGAGATGAAAGGTAGTATGTTTCCACTGAGAGTCGCTATTTTGGCATCTTATAAGATGCCAAAACAATGATAAAATCCTCTAAGTCATTCTTAAATTAATACTAAATGAGAAAATGTCCCTAGTAGAGTCACCATTTTGTTTCGACTAGAAATGAAATGCATTTGATTTGGGAGAATTTCTTATTTATCATCGATAAAGATGGAACAAAGAGAGTATTCATCAATTTCATTTATTCTGAGTTCATTAACATCCTCTTAATCCTTTGATTCCAAGATAGAATCTCTTAATAAAGAGAAAAATACAAAAGTCAAGTATAATCAAGATGTAAATTTTGGCAGCATTCTGCCGTGTTTTCATCAAATCTCCAAGGGAGACGAGTTGTGCTGGTTTCCCATGCTAGGATCCCTTGGAAATATCTGAAATAGCCTGATCGTCTGTCAAAAATTTAAGCATAATGACTTCTCTCAAAGATTACCCACACAACTCATATAGGAGTTGTGCAGCCGATGAGTTGAGTGGGCCCATGCAACTTGCTATGAGTAGCGCGACCCTCCTTATTTCTCTCTGTCTTCAATCCTGTTAAAGAGACTGACCTCCTGAACATCTGATCTTTCAAATGAGGGGTTGAGGGGGTATTTATAGGCATCTGCACATGCGAGCCTTCAACAATTGTGACATGGGCCCCCACTTTGTATCACCAAACCCTCCTCTGATGAGACTTGAGCACTCCATCGTAAGTTGTGTGAGTTGCGTGGACCCACATAACTTGGATCCCGCACAACTTGGGTCTCGCACTACTTGTACTGGTTTCCCTCTCCTTGTTCATGTCTTTCTCCATCTCTCTCTCTAATCACTTTTGGTACCCCACTGTAACACCCAAAAAATCGGGGGTCCTGTATAGACTCGACTCCCGAGTTCCAGACCATCACTTATGAAACAAATATGATCATGATTCAATATTGACTGAGTTAGAGCATTCACATGAATAAGATTATACTAAAACTGCAATTCATACTCCAGATTCAGTGATAAAATGCAAGCGGAAGACTGAAAGATATATATATCACTGTAAGAAAACAAAATAATCTCTAACTGTCTCCAAAGTATGAATACATCACTGAGTCTCATATACATGTAATAAAACAAAAATCCAAATGTCATAAGGTCCAACTATGAAGTCCCGCTGATCCAAGCCACCTATGCAAAGCTGTCAGAAAACTACAAGTACGAGAACTCGTCCTGGTCCTCGTCGTAGTCCCGCTCTGCATCCTGAATCGCCTCATCACCTACATCTAAGACAGGGTCTGGTGGTGTTGCAAACACCATCCCGTAACGTGGGAGTGAGTGATCAACTCAGTGGAATAATAGAGCAGAGATTAACATGTTATCAAATCAATCACGCGATAATAGTAAAGCAATCAATTAAATATTCCTAGATACTGTTGTCAATGTATGCATGAAATGACATGATGGATGCCTTCACCGACATACTCCCTCATACGGCACCATCTTACACCCATGGCATGCTTTCTTCCCACAGTGCTCCACATCTTCCAGGCACATGCAATGCGATATGGATAATGATTAATAGATTGTTATTAGTCCTTTTCATACAGCAGGATTGGGAATCTAAGGTACTTTTCTTATATCAATCCCAACACAGATCCTGTCTAGGGTCGTCACTCCTAGTAATCTCATACGATGTTATATTTGTGGGTCGGTGCAAGGGTTGTCAGGGCTGTTGCTTGCACTCGTTGCACCGCTCCCCCATCACCTTATCAATACAGGCCTACTGTACTCTCGTCGCTACGGAAGGGTCGTCGCCTCCCGTAGACTTAGAATACGCTTGCGGTCACTACAAAGGGCTCGTCACCAATCAGTGTAGACCGACAGCTCGAATGTAGTGTCCCATGCCACCACAATCGGCTCACGAGTCAAATGTGCTCACTGGTCACTACGGGGAGGTTTGTGACCCCAGTGTAGGCCGACAGCTCGACCACGGTGTCCCATACCACCATGCCCGGCTCATGAGTCTTAATGGATCAAGGTACCATGGTTAACAGGGTTTTCAATGGTAAGTTCAGAACCCTAGGTTCAAGCAGTTATGACTCATACAAGGTGAACAATCAACGGCCAGTCGGGTTACTTGATGGGCTCGACTAGTACGAGCGCATCTCAAGTCGAATGACATGAAGTGCATAAAACACTTCGTGTGGCCTAACCACTGCCGCCAACCCAAAACACGACTTGCGTTCATCAACGAGTCCTTCATGGCAAATAGAAGCCAACCACGAATTAGATCCATTACCGACTTCCTGGACTAGGTCATAGCCCCAAACACTTGAATATCAACATCAATAATCATATGAGAGTAGCAAAAATGAAATACAACAATGTAAGTATGTTGACACATGTTATAACATACAACTTAAGAAAATCATCCAACACATGCATTTCATATATACAATGAAATCAATACATATAGCCCACATGATGGAAATCATTTACATCAGCATATTACTTAAGAATTCAATCTTAAAACTCATTCACAAATCCATTTACTCAATACATACTAATACAAACATTTATACAAACACTTAGTCTACACACTTTAGTCTACATGGCGTATGTCGACCCAAAGTGCGTATGAGGGCGAATCTCTTCACCAAACCGATCATGCACGCATTCCTAATATCCTAACATGATAAATAGCCATGGCAAACATTTCAGCAAAATATGGATGTAAATAGTTTTTTCTACAAATGACTAAAATGCCCCAAATCTCATATTTTCCATACGTTTACGAAATGAAAAACGGATAGCACGTTCTACATGTCAAACGGCATTCTCTTCGATAATCTGCTATTAAACGACATTGAAAGCTTTGAAATCAGTCAATCAAAGTGTCTAAAATCCACAACTTTTGCCCTAGACGTGTATCGTTTCGAACGGAACGTATACGCTTCGTCAACGGCATAAAGGCGACCTAATACACAAGTTACATAAGCTACATCGCTATTCGAATCAAAAGAAACCCAAAAAAGCAAGTAGTTAGGATTTTTCTTACCTAGAAGTGCATTAGAATCACCAGGAAAGTGATTTGAATGCCGGGGTTTAGCACTTGTAACAGCCGTAGCAAGTGGCAGGAAAAACTCTCCCACACTCTCTCACAATCTCTCACTTTCTCTCTCTCTCAATCTAGGATTTCTAGCAAATTCGGATGGGAGAGATATGTGAGGGTTTAAGGCCCTTATATAGCCTAAAATCTAACCTTTTTAGACTTAGGAACAAAGTAGACTTGGGTTATAACCAAATCGGGGCTGTTCCGATCCAAAAGAGAATTTCGGGAGGTCCCCTGGCCGAACGCGGTCGGACTTAAGCTCATGCATACCGGATCTAGCACACATCAAGTTTTCAGACTGGTAGAGTTCGCAGATCGCACGTGGCGGTCCAGTTCCAGTTCAGCGGTCATCGTACCTAAATTAGGTTTACAAGTCTCGTGATATGAAAGAGAAATTTTTCCTGATCCGAGGGTAAAATTTGGCTGAATTCTGACGGTCTGAATGCTTAATAATAACGCGCAAAGACTCGTGTCAGATTTTGATTTAAATTTCAAATCTTTTCCCATTTCTCACTCTCTTCACTCCAGGCTCAATGAAATAGCCTCAGAGCACCGGTTGGGCTTGATTTTTGATATGATTGTCAAGTCCAGCTAAGCGGTCCTAATGGTCTGAGATTATAGATATCGGACTTTCGACGCGCGGTCTAAATCCAATACAGAGTTTCAAAGGGTTCCTGAGAGCAAACGGGTTTAGAGTTTGATCCTAGGTTTCAGGGTATTATAGCGTCATTGATTCTACAAGTTTTGGGTCTTGTAGAACATATTTAAAGCGATCGGTGTTAATTTCACAGCTAATTTAGCGTAGCGCTAGATACCTTACGTTTATTTTCTAAAGGGATTAAACCTAAACAATTTTTGGTTGAGTTGGTACTCGAGTCTCAGTACGGATTTTTTCGAGGCGTTACACCCACAAAGCTTATTCACAGTTCGGCCATAGATCAATCACAGACCAGCCATAGATTGGCCACAAATCAGCCATAGATCGGCCATAGGTCATCCATAACATGATCATAGATCGATGGTAACCCTAACAAGGTCGAACGGTCTCAACACTCAGATGAAGGGAACACGAACCTTCTGGCTCAATTAAAGGTCGAAAATGGTGAATGCAGATCTATCAATCAGGTCAATATCATTCATTCCCAATTCAGCACCTGCCTTGGGATTCAACCTAAAGAAGAATGACAGATTCAAAGAGTCCTCCTAAGTCTCAAAGATCTCTCTCAAGATCTTCAGGAAATAAGATCAAATCACAACAATCTCTGGAACCTACAATCTTGGGAAGGTCCTAGATCATGGCAGATCTCTAAGATATCAGGAAAGAATCCCCATACTATGGGATCCTCTCTCTCCTATAAATGTATAAACATCTCTCACTGTTTGAGGTACATTCATAAAAACCCTAATACTCGGCTAATCTCTTTTCTAATGATCCTACCCCACTTTAAAGACCCCAAGCCTGACTTTGGCATCAGAGAGTCCCTGTACAAGTCAGGGCCTCCTTTATCTCTCACCTTCTCCTATGCAGGTTCAGGAAGGTGCACTACGAAGGGTCTGCTAGAAAACTGCATCAACAGCTTAGCGTTGTCTGTGGGAACAACGTATTTAAGCCATTCCAGTTCTACCAGTGAACATCTCAAATCTAGTAATGGCCAAGGGAAAAAAGAAAGCCCAATCCCCTCCCATAGTCATTCCGATCACTATCGTGCCTATATCTGCTCAGGCCCTACAATTCGTTTAGCGTCCTAAACGAAAGGAGAGGCGTCAGGGCACTTCACAACATTGGCCCACCTCGAGTTCGAGCCTACGTAGTCAGTAAAGACATGGGAGAAATGGTCGGTGAGATGCACTTAAGAGGGAGGTTAGAGATATCAGTGCCAACCTAGGCTACTTAAAGTAAATGATGAAAAATATGCAGCCCCAGTGCGTTCATGAGCCCAGTCAGAGGGAAGGATAGTCGAGCTATGTTCAACAATGCACTAATCTTCCTCGACCCTCTGTCGTGCATGTCGCCTCGTAACCAAGCCTACAAAATGCTCCCATTGAACCTGTTCCATCCCACGTTTCAGGGACTATTCCATTGCTTGCCTCTGACCTTCGGCATGGAATAGATTAGAGGAGGCGTAACAATCGAAGCCACTGCCGATAGCGAGGAACCTTAGAAGAACGAGTTACAACGTTTGCAGGGACAGATCACAAACATGAAGTTGACCTACTGAGGCAATATGACTGCCTCAGAAGAGACTAAATCCCCATTCACAGTTAACATCATATGGGCACGATTCTCGAATAGGTTTCGACTGCCCCAAATCACACCCCACACAGGGAATACCGATCCGACAGAGCACATAGAGCTAACGCAGTCATGTGTTAAGCCTTCTCGCTAACTTTAGCCGACGCTGCTTGAATCTGGTTCAAACAGTTAAAACTGAGGTCCATCAGCTCATTCTCTGAATTTAGTGAGGCCTTCATCACTAATTTTATTAGAAGGAAAAAGAGGCTCAAAGCACCCGCACACCTTATGAACAAAACTTAGAAAGATGGTGAACTCTTAAAGGATTACATCAAATGCTTTAATTTGGAAGCATTGTAAGTTTGAAAACAATCAGATGAGACCGACTGAACACCATCACGACCGAGCTGAGAGATAAGTTATTACTCTTTTCTCTGGACAAGAATCCTCCTACTATATTGGCTGAGTTTCTGAACCGATTGTAAAAATACGCCAATGCCGAGGAGTCTCAAATCTTGCGAGATGCTGCCTAATGCAAAAACCCCCTAGCCAGAGAGTAGATGAAGAAAGAGCCTGATCCAACCAACACAAGAAAAAATAAAAGGATGATCATTCTTAGGACGATCGTAGGTTGAACAAACGACCTAATAGTAAGTTTGTAAGTGCTATGCTGTATATTAAGCACCTTGTATTGTCAAATTTTGTAGTGACAAACCACTTTGGAATGATAGTCTTGCTTATGATGGAAAGTTCACCTTCAAGTGACCTTCGAGTGATGGAATGTTCGCCTTCATACGAAGATGTGTTACAGGCCATGAAGACTATTCTATCTACATCAACTTCATGTGCTGCATCGACTTCAAGTTCTAGACTAAGTTCAAGTGCTACTTCAAATACAAGATCAAGTTCAAGTACACTTTGTAGTCAAGAAAAAGATCTAGTTTCAAGTATACAAGTTCAAGGTTCAAATACTTCAAGAAGAAGATCTACCGAATCTACCAAAGCTACAAGTTCAATGTTCAACATTTCAGGTATTAATGACCCTAGAAAGACCTTAGGTTTAAGTCATTCATATTGTGCATTTAATATGGATCATTGTGCTTATTATAGGCTTTTCTTCGACTAGTCCTAGTCAATGGTCGAATAGTCTAGGCTCTTGGTCGACCAGTCCAAGGTTTTTCTCGACCAGTCTAGATTTAAATTCAAAATTTCAAAAATTTCTCTTAGGTCCTCTACCAGCATCCTGCTTGACTGGGCATGGAGATTGGCTCAACTAGTCAAGTGTAACACCTCGAAAAAATTCGTACAGAGACTCGAGTACCAACTCGATCAGAAATCACTTAGGATTAATTCCTTTAGAAATTAAGCATAAGTTAACTAGCACTATGCTAGAATAGCTGTGAAATTGTCCCTGAACGCTTTAAATACGTTCTGCAAGACTCAAAACTTGTAGAATCAATGACGCTATAATACCCTGAGATCTAGGATGAAACTCTAAACCTGTTTGCACTCGGGAACCCTTTGAAACTTTGTATTGGATTTAGACCACGCGTCGAAAGTCCGATATCTACCATCTCAGACCGTTAGGACTGCTTAGCTGGACTTGACAATCATTTCAAAAATCAAGCCCAACTGATGTTCTGAGGTTATTTCATTGAGCCTGGAGTGAAGAGAGTGAGAAAAGATAAAGATTTAGAAATTTAATTCAAAATCTGGCACGTGTCATTGCATGTTATTTTTCAGCGTTCTGACCTTCAGAATTCAGCCAAAATTTACCCTCGGATCAGGAAAAATTTCTCTTTCATGTCATGAAACTTGTAGACCTGATTTAGGTTCGGTAATCGCTGAACTGAAACTGGACCGCCACGTGCGATCTGGGAACACTACCAGACTGAAAACTTGGTGTGATTAACATCTGGTATCCATGAGCTTAAGTCCGACCGCGTTCAGCCAGGGGACCTCCCGAAATGCACTTTTGGATCGGAAAAGACCCGATTTAGTTATAACCCAAGCATACCTTTGTCCCAAGTTTGTTTAGGTGAGGTTTTAGCCTATATAAGGGCTTTAAACCCTCTCATATCTCTCCCACCCGAATTTTCTATAAACCCTAGAAAGAGAAGAGAGAAAGAGAGAGATTGTGAGTGAGTTGTGGGAGAGAATTCCTGCCACCTGCTTCAGCTTTTGCACGTACCAAAGCACCGCATTCAAATCACTTTCCCGGTGATTTCAACTAACTTTTAGGTAAGAAGACCCTACCCTCTAGCTGTTTTAGGGATTCTTTTGATTCAAATAGCGAAGTAGCTTATGTATCTTGTGAATTAGGTCGCCATAACACCGTTGACGAAGCGTAGACTTTCTATTCGAATCGAGATGCGTCTACGACAAAAGGTGAGGATTTTAGACGCTTAGATTGATTGATTTCAAAGCTTTCAATGTATTTTAATAGTAGATTATCGACGAGAACGCCATTTGACATGTAGAACATGTCCGTTTTCCATTTCGACTGCGTACGGAAAATATGAGAATTAGGGTATTTAGTCATTTATAAGAAATACTGTATACGTCTGTATTTTGCTGAAATGATTGCCATGAGATTTTGTTGTGTTGAGATACTAGATATGCGTGTATACTCTGTTTGGCGAAGAGATTCGCCCTAATGCGCACTTTGGGTCGACATACGCTATGTAGACTAAAGTGTGAAGACTAAGTGTTTGTATAAATGTTTGTATTAGTATGCATTGAGTAAATGGTGTTGTGAATTAGTTTTGAGATTGAATTCTCAATTAATATGCTAATGTATATGATTTCCACCATGTTGGCTATATGAATTGATTTTCCTTATATGTATGGAATGCATCTGTTGGTTGATTTGCTTACATGTATGTTATAACATGCTGTCAACATGCTTGTACTGTTGCATTTTATTTCTATTACTCTCATATGTTCACTAATGTTTTTTGCAAATGCTTGGGGCTACGTTCTAGTCCAGGCAGTCGGTAATAGATTCAAATTCGTGGTTGGCTTCTATTTACCACGAAGGACGCGTCGATGAACGCGAGTCATGTTTTGGGTTGGCGGCAATGGTTACGCTACACAAAGTATTTTATGCACTTCATGTCGTTCAGCTTGAGATGCGCTCGTACTAGTCGAGCCCGTCAAGTAACCCGACTGACCGTTGATTGTTCACCTTGTATGAGTCATAACTGGTTGAACCTAGGGTATTGAACTTACCATTGAAAACCCTGATAACCACGGTACCTTGATCCATAAAGACTCATGAGCCGGGCATGGTGGTATGGGACACCGTGGTCGAGCTGTCGGCCTACGCTGGGGCCACAAACCTCTCCGTAGTGACCAGTGAGCACCTTTGACTCGTGAGCCGATTGTGGTGGTATGGGACACTACATTTGAGCTGTTGGCCTACACTGATTGGTGACAAGCCCTTTGTAGTGAACTCGAGTGTATTCTGAGTCTACGGGAGGCGACGACCCTTCCGTAGCGACAAGAGTACAAATAGGCCTGCATTGATAAGGTGATGGGGGAGCGGTGCAACGAGTGCGAGCAACAGCCCTGACAGCCCTTACAGTGACCTATAAATGTATCATCGTATGAGATTACTAGGAGTGACGACCCTAGACAGGATCTGTGTTGGGATTGATATAAGGAAGGTACCTTAGTTTCCCAATACTGCTGTATGAATGGACTAATAACAACTCGGTAATCATTATTCATATCACACTGCATGTGCCTAAAAGATGTGGAGCACTGAGGAAAGAAAGCATGCCGCGGACGTAAGATGGTGCCGCATGAGGGAGTATGTCAGTGAGGACATCCATCATGTCATTTCATACTTGCATTAACAACATTATCTAGGAATGTTTGATTGTTCGCATTACTATTATCGCGTGATTGATTTGATAACATGTTAATCTTTGCTCTATGATTTCACTGAGTTGATCACTCACTCCCACGTTACGGGATGGTGTTTGCAACACCTAACAGACTCTTTCTTAGATGCAGGTGGCGAGGCGATTCAGGACGTAGAGCCGGACTACTACGAGGACTAGGACGAGTTCTCGTATATGCAGTTCTCCGACGGCTTTGCGTAGGTCGCCTGGATCGGCGGGACTTTCTAGTTGGATAGTTATATGACATTTTATTTTTGGTTTGATTTATGTATGTGTGACTCAGAGATGTATTCATACTTTGGAGACAGTTTGAGATTATTTTGTTTTCATACAGTGATATATATATCTTTCAGTCTTCCGCTTGCATTTTATCACTGGATTTGGAGTATGAATTGCAGTTTTGGTATAATCTTACTCATGTGAATGCACTAACTCAACCAACATTGAAGCATAAGCATATTTGTTGCATAAGTGATGGTCTGGAACTCGGGAGTCAGGTTTCTACACGACCCTTGATTTTCACGGTGTTACAAGTTGGTATTAGAGCATGATTTGGATTAAAACAGACCTGGGTTATGGCCACGCGACGTACGTTGTCACCCCTTTGACTTAGGTGGGTGCGAGAAAAACCTAGAAACACTCATAGGACTTCAGTTTCGCCAATTGGCGAAGTTCACTCAAACCGACCGTTTTGATCGAGTCCGTGTGCATCCGTGGTGGCATGAAATGACCCAGACCACTTCTAGATCATGTGTGGACGGGTCTAGACCTCTCTGGACCTAATCCCAATAGTTAGAAGTCACTAAAAGCGATTATGCAGCCGTTGACACCTGAAGTGACCCGAAATGGAGTCGAGGGCCCACCCATGTCAATCCAGCATGATCTGAGGTGGGACCCATACATTTTTGGGGACCACAGGACAGGGGGACCATGCCTCATAGGTCGGGCCTCACCGGATTTGATTTTAGTTGGCGAGGACCTCGCCGGTTAGGCGAGGCCTTGCCTTTTAGTGGGCCCCACAGTTTGAGGGCTAGTGTAGCCCCTGTGTATAGGGTTCGTCCCTTAAAACATCCCCAATCTACCACCTCCTTCACAAAAACGTCCCCCAAGCTCTCCTTTCTTCAAGTTTTTGTTGCCTCCTCTCTCAAAACCCGATTCCAATCGCCCTCAATCCCATTTTCTGCCTCAACTGACGCCACTCCATCATCCACAGCCGTTGGCACTTCCTTTCCTCTCCATTCTCATCATTTGGAGCTCTCTCATCCTCCATTGGAGGCTAAAATTCGTGTGAGCTTCCATCCCAACATATTTTATTTTTTTTTCCTTTGAAATCCTAGCCTTTGAGGGCCTGATTCACCCCTCTACAGGACCTAGATTCATTTTATCCCTTAGGGCAGCACAATCTTCCTATTTCTCCCATTTTTCATGGCTTTTGTAGAGGCTATTTTAGCCTTTTTCTCCATTTCCACCATCCTCTCTCTCATGGGAAAGAAGAAGATCGCCGCAGATGAAGCTGGGCCTAGTTGCCCTTCACGATCAAGGAAGCTGAGAAGTGGCGCCACTAGTTCAAGTGTCGCCACTAGTCTAAGTGTTGGGAGAGAGCTGCATACGAAGCGGGATTTGGTTCCTCGTGCTCACATAGGGCGAGCACTGTTGGCAAACTTGGCCCATGGCGCGTATGCTGACCGCAAGGTTCTATTTGAGACGCATGTGGATGAGCAGCTCTTTGGTGAATTTTTATTGTTTGAGTGCATCGAAGCTGCTAAGTGGGGTCCGCTCTTTGAAGCCCAGTCTCGAGCCAACGTGAGCACTATTCGTGCCTTCTATGCTCATATTCGGGATCCTTTGTTGGAGCTATTGCAGTTCAGGATTCCCTTTAATGGAGATCGGGAAGCCACGATCGATGTTCAGTTGATAGCTCGACTTCTGAATGTGCCTCTTGGTGAGGTACATCCAAGTGCTAAGAACCTGAGGAGTGTTCGTGAGTGAGATCGCCGCACCAAGTTTCTATGTGGTGGTTTGGTTCTGTGGCAGCATAACAAGAGCCTCTTAGCGTCCCACATGTCGAATGATTTTTTCCTGTTGCACCACATTTGCACGTTCAATGTGTATCCCAGGTCGACCAACGGCAGTGAGTGTACGCGTCTCATGGTTGATTTCTTGTATCAAGTGGGCCAGGGAGAAAATGTGTGCATGCCCACCTTTGTGTTGCGACAGATCGTCCTCATAGCGAAGTCGAGAGAATGTCTGAGTCACTTCTCTTTGGCCGGCTCATATGCAAGATCGCACTTGAGTTTGCTTACAGACTTGGACCGGAGTTGCCTGTGCTGATTCATTTCATTGATGAGGCTACCATGAACCAGATGAAGATAGGGCCTCGACAGCGTGAGGCACAACTTGATGATGAAAGTGAGGGCAAATATGATAGCGAAGAGGATGCTAGTGAAGAAGAAGCTGGGACAGAAATAGAGGAAGAAGTCCAGGAAGAAGAGGAAGAGGAGGCTCAGGATACTGATGAGAGTCCTCCTACTATGGCTCGGGCCGCTAGGGATGCTCATATAGCCCGACTTGAGGAGAGTTAGGTTGCTTTGCGACGGAAAGTCCAAGAACTCCGGGTCGAGGTGAAACAAGATCTTGAGGATACCAAGGCCGTCATGAAATGGAAATTTGGCAAGGTGACTGGCACTTTGAAGGCCATCCTGTGTTGTCTGCAGGATAAGGGTGCCCCTCTGTAACACCCCGAATTTTTTCCAACCTGGGATTAGACGTCCTTAGGGAATGGGCCAAAACACCTTAGTAGCCTCTCAGAACCCATTTCCAAAGCCAAAGAAATCATGTAGAACCTAACTCCTTTAGAAAATAAGTGTAAGTTAACTAGCACTACGTTAGATTACCTGTGAAATTGTCCCTGATCACTTTAAATACGTTCTGCAAGACCCAAAACTTGTAGAACCAATGACGCTATCTTACCCTAAAATCAAGGATCAAACTCTAAACCGGTTTGCTCTCAGGAACCCTTTGAAACTTTGTATTGGATCTAGACAGTGTGTCGAAAGTCCGATATCTACAATCTTAGACCGTTGTGACCGCTTAGCTGGACTTGACAATCGTTTCGAAAATCAAGCCCAACCGACGTTCAGAGGCTATTTCATTGAGCCTGGAGTGAAGAGAGTGAGAAAATGGTTAGATTTAGAAATTTTAATCCAAATCTGGCACGTGACTTGGCACGTTATTATTAAGCGTTCTGACTATCAGAATTCAGCCAAATTTCACCCTCGGATCTGGAAAAATTTCTCTTTCATATCATGAGACTTGTAGACCCGATTTAGGTACGATGACTGCTGAACTGAAACTGGACCACCACGTGTGATCTGTGAACTCTACCGGACTGAAAACTTGATGTGTACTAGATCTAGTAACCATGAGCTTAAGTCCGACCGCGTTCGTCCAGGGGACCTCCCGAAATGCTCTTTTGGATCGGAACAGTCATGATTTGGTTATAACCTAAGTATACCTTTGTCCCAAGTCTGTTTTAGTGAAGTTTTAGCCTATATAAGGGCTTGAAACCCTCTCATATCTCTCCCATCCGAATTTGGATTAAACCCTAGAAAGAGAGAGAGAAAAGGTAAGAGATTGTGAGAGAGTAGTGGTAGAGAATTCCCGCCACTTGCTGCAGCTTTTGCACGTGCCAAAGCACCGCACTCGAATCACTTTCCCGGTGATTCCAACGCCCTCCTAGGTAAGAAAAACTCTAACTACTTGCTGTTTTGGGATTCTTTCGATTCAAATATCGAAATAGCTTATGTATTTTGTGCATTAGGTCCCCTGTACGCCGTTGACGAAGCGTATACGTTCCGTTCGAAACGATATACGTCTAAGGCAAAAGGTGAGGATTTTAGACACTTTGATTGACTGATTTCAAAGATTTCAATGTCGTTTAATAGTAGATTATCGATGACAACGCCGTTTGACATGTACAACATGCTGTCCATTTTCTGTTTCGTAAACGTACGGTAAATATGAGATTTAGGGTATTTTAGGCATTTATAAAAAATACTGTATACGTCCGTATTTTGCTGAAATGCTTGACATGTAAATTCATCATGTTATGATATTATGTATGCGTGTATAATCTATTTGGCGAAGAGATTCGCCCTAATGCGCACTTTGGGTCGACATACGCTATGTAGACTAAAGTGGGTGGACTAAGTGTTTGTATAAATGTTTGTATTAGTATGTATTGAATAAATGGTGTTGTAAATTAGTTTTGAGAATGAATTCTCAATCCACATGATGTTGTATATGATTTCCTACATGTTCGTTATATGAATTGATTTTCTTATATGTATAGAATACATGTGTTGGTTGATTTGCTTACTTCGTATGCTATAACATGTGTTAACATGCTTGTATTATTGTAATTCATTTCTATTACTCTCCTATGATTACTGACGTTGGTTTACAAATGCTTGGGGCTATGACCTAGTCCAGGCAGTCGGTAATGGATCGAATTCATGGTTGGTTTCTATTTACCACAAAGGACACGTCGATGAACGCGAGTCGTGTTTTGAGTTGGCGGCAGTGGTTAGGCCACACGAAGTGTTTCATGCACTTCATGTCGTTCAGCTCGAGATGCGCTCGTGCTAGTCAAGCCCGTCAAGTAACCCGACTGACCATTGTATGTTCACCATGTATGAGTCATAACAGCTTGAACCTAGGGTACTGACCTTACCATTGGAAACCCTGTTAACCATGGTACCTTGATCCATAAAGACTCATGAGCCGGGCATGGTGGTATGGGACACCGTGGTCGAGCTGTCGGCCTACGCTGGGGCCACAAACCTCCCGGTAGTGACCAGTGAGCACCTATGACTCGTGAGAAGATTATGGTGGTATGGGACACTATATTCTTACTGTCGGCCTACACTGATCAGGTGACGACCCCTTTGTAGTGACTGCGAGCATATTCTGAGTCTACGGGAGGCGACGATCCTTTCGTAGCGACGAGAGTACATTAGGCCTGTATTGATAAGGTGATGGGGGAGAGGTGCAACAAGTGCGAGCAACAGCCTTGGCAGCACTTGTAGCGACCTACAAATATAACATCGTATGAGATTACTAGGAGTGACGACCCTAGACAGGATCTGTGTTGGGATTGATATAAGGAAGGTACCCTAGTTTTCCAATCCTGCTGTATAAAAAGGACTAATAACAACTCAGTAATCATTATCCATATCGCATTGCATGTGCCTGGAAGATGTGGAGCACTAAGGAACGTAAGCATGCTGCTGGTGTAAGATGGTGCCGTATGAGGGAGTATGTCGGTAAGGGCATCCATCATGTCATTGCATGCATGCATTAACAACAGTATCTAGGAATGTTTGATTGTTTGCTCTACTATTATCGCGTGATTGATTTGATAACATGCTAATCTTTGCTCTATGATTCCACTGAGTTAATTACTCACTCCCACGTTACGGGACGGTGTTCCGGACACCACCAGACCCTTTTGTAATTGTAGATGATGGCGCGGCCTGCGAGGCGAAGCCGGACTTGATGATGATGAGGAGGATCCCTCCTTTATGTGTGTTCTGGTCGACGGGATTACAGGGAGGTTGATTAGAGGCCTTGACACTTGTCATTTTATATTTTTGGAGCACTCATGTATATTCTTTTCTTTTCATTTTTAGAGTATACATGTATTTAATTAACCTGGTAACATGTTCACACTCTGGAGACTTACAATCAATTATATATTTTATGTATTTATCAGTCTTCCGCTTACTAATTGAACTGTCTCTGGAGTATGATATGTAGTTTTGGCTTAGTCTCAATCTTGTTTAATGCCATTCTACAGACAACATGCATTTATCATTAGCTATGTTGCATAAGTGACGTTCTTGAACTCGGGAGTTGGGTTTCTACCCGACCCCTGAATACGGCGGGCGCATTAGTCAGTCCGAACGACATGACTAGAAACTCAAAGTGACCATAGTGCGTCTGGAAAATCATATTTGGAATGTCCTCCTCTCGGACCCGAATCTGATGGTAATCGGAGCATAAGTCTATCTTGGAAAAATACTGTGCACCCTGTAACTGATCAAACAGATCATCAATATGGGGAAGCGGGTATCGATTTTTTATGATAACTTTGTTGAACTCAAAATAGTCCATATAGAGCTGCAACGAACTATCCTTCTTCACAAAGAACACTAGGACTCCCCAAGGTGAACTACTAGGTTGAATGAAACCTAACTCTAGGAACTCATCCAACTGCTCTTACAGTTCCATCAACTCCAACGGTGCTATCTAGTAGGGGGCGTTTAAGATAGGCACGATACTGGGCACCAAATCAATCTGAAACTCCACCTGCCGACGCAACGGTAAATCAGGGATCTCTTGGAACACATCTGGGTACTCACAAACAACTAGAAGCTGCTCAATACACCCTGCCACAGAATCCTCGATGATAAAAGTTAAGAAACTAGATAACGGCTCTCCTTTGGGCTCGGTGACAAACTGGAATACTAGCCAGCCTGGAATGTGGAATGTGACTATCCTCGCAGTAAGTCCAAGATGGCATGATACTCTGTAAGCCAGTCCATACCTAAAATAACATCAAATCCTGTCATCGGCATCACGAACATATTGGCAGGAAGGAACATCTCGCCCATTAACACCGAGCAGGAAGGACAGCGACGGGTTAATACAATGAACTTCCCCATGGGAGTCGAGATTGCCAAGGCCTCAGACACAGACTTCAACGGGATACCGGTAGATCAACAAAACTACTCAGCCACAAAAGAATGGGAGGCACTAGAATCAAATAAAACATGAGCAATGCAAGAAGAAACAAGAAGAATACCCTTGATGACTCCACCGGTCAATGACTGCAGATCCTAGCCTGGTGCCTACTGCGTAGAATAAAATAAGCCTTGAGCTAGTAGCGGAAGCAAACCGGAAGACTGGGGGTCCTCAGTCTGTGCTTGCTAGGCTACGAT
This sequence comes from Magnolia kwangsiensis, assembly GCA_037074715.1. NCBI lineage: Eukaryota > Viridiplantae > Streptophyta > Magnoliopsida > Magnoliales > Magnoliaceae > Magnolia > Magnolia kwangsiensis. Next base: position 62,192,644 of record CM073579.1, read on the forward strand.
ACATACTCGACCCAGGGACTGAACATATGATATCCACTCTACTGGTGTTGCTGTTGCTGTCTCTATTGTTGTTGTCTCTACTGAGGAGGTCTTAGGGACTGAACATATGGGGTATCCACTCTACTGGTGCTGCTACTGTTACTGTCTCTATTGAGGAGGTCTGCCTTGATGCCTCTACTACTGAGGAGGAGCCCTAGGAGCAAGGGCTGGAAGTTGTGCTCTTAACTACTGAGGAGGTGAGGAGGAGGCAACTGTAATGGCCTCTACTGCTAGATGGGGAGAGGGAACTCACGCCTCTGATGCTAGCTTGTCCACAACCGAAGCAAACACCAGAAAAGGGGATGGAAGATGAAGCGGTCGGTGGTGTTGATGATGATGAAGAGGCTACTATCTGAGCCATGGGCTGCTGAAACTCTAATTTTCCCCTCCATCTCAACCGACGGTGCTGCCTGGAACTACTGGCTGGAGCTCTCCTCTTTCGGTCTCCACTGAAACTCTGCTCTCTTGATCTCTGGGTCATAACCCAGTCCTCCTCATAAATCAGTGCCTGATGCACAACCTGGTCGAATGTCTCCAAATAATGCCCTACCACACGGCTGCGAAGGGCAAGACACAAGCCAGTCACAAAACGACAGGCCCTCATCTTCTCATCACTGGTGAGATGAGGAGAAAATCTAGACAAGGCCAAGAAATGGGCCTCAAACTGAGATACTAAAAAATCACCCTGCACTAGTGTCTCAAACTCGATCGCTCGCTGCTCGAGGAAGAATTTCTAGTCGAAATGGACCACGAACTTCTCCCATGTCCAAATGAACTGAGGCCTGACCATCTTGGATACTGACAACCACCAATGATGGGCCTTGCCCTAAAGAAGATAGGTCGCAAGGGATACCCTCTAATTAGCTGGGCACTCTGCATAGTATCAAAAATCCTGGCAATCTAAGTGCCTCATGCCTCAGCTGCAGAAGGGTCAAGGTCACCACTAAACCTCAGGGGATCATGCTGCCAGAATTCGAGATATCGTGCTCGCATGCGGCAAGTTAGACTGCTTAGAAACCTTGGCGGTAGCAGGCTGACGGGTCTGTAATGCGATGGCAATAAGTTGCATCAGCTGTTGAAAATGCTCGGCTCCTATAGGCACTATCGGAAAAGAAGGAGCGACACTTACCTCGGGCGAAGGTACGGGTGCAGTTGGCGGAGGAGGAGCTTCTGTAATAGGAACAATAGGCTGAGAAGGGGGGACCGGTGGGGGAACTAGAGCAATGAAGGAGCAGGCTCTATAGGCTTAACCGGAGGAACAAGCTGGATCGGGACTTCAAGAATCAGATCCTCAACAACGGGAGAAGGATGTGCTCGAGTAGAATGGGTATCTCGAGCTCCTTGTCCACAGGCACCACGACCACGGGTGCCATGTCTAGGTGGCATTGTCTACAAGATAATGATAACATAAAAAATCATGACAATTACAGGCTCAATATGGAGCGAAAGGGAGGGTCTTGGGACACTACTTGTCCTATGCTCTAAGTAGATATGCGATGTTATCCCGAGTTGTAACGCCCGTGAAAAATCCATCCTTGGGCTCGAGTACCAACTCGACCCGAATTTGCGTAGAATTCATTCCTTTGGAAAATTTGACTAGGTTAGCTAGTGCAACGTTAGAATAGCTGGGAAATGGTCCCTGATCACTTTAAATACGTTCTACAAGGCCCGAAGCGAGTGGAACTAAGGGTGCTATAATGCTCTAAAGCCTCGGATCAAACTCTAAGCCGGTTTGTTCTCTGGACCACTTTGAATCTTTGTATTGGATCTAGACCGCACGTTGAAAGTCCGATACCTCCTATCTTAGACCGTTAGGACCGTCTAGCTGGGCTTGACACTCATTCCAAAAATCAAGTCAAACCGATTATTACAGGCTATTTCATTGAGCCCGGACCGAAGAGAGTGTGAATAGGGACATAGTTGGAATTTCAAATTCAAATCTGGCACACAAATTTGACGCATCAGTATTAAGCATTCTGACCGTCAGAATACAGCCAAATTACACCCTTGGATCAGGAAAAATATCTATTATATATCACGGGACTTATAGGCCTGATCTTGGTGCGGTGACCGTTAAACTGAAACTGGGCCGCCACGTGCGATCTGGGAACCCAACCGGTCTGAAAACTGGATGTATGCTAGATCTAGTATGCATGAGCTTAAGTCCGACCGCATCTGGCCTGGGGACCTCCAGAAGTGCCCTTTTGGACCGAAACGGCCCCGATTTGGTTAGGCACCAAGTAAACATTGTTCCCAAGCCTATTTTGGGAATGTTTTAGGCTATAAAAGGGGTTGAAACCCTCACTCCTCTCTCCCATCCGAATTTGAGGGAAGCCCTAGCTTGGGGGAGAGAAAAAGAGTGAGAGATTGTGAGAGAGTGGGAGAGTTCTTCCCGCCACTTGTGCTACGTGTTGCACATGCTTAAGCGACACTCCTCTACCGCTTTCCCGGCGATTCCACCGCAATCCTAGGTAAGTAAAAACCCTAAATAGTTGGTGATTTGAGTTTTTCTTGTTTCCATGGCGATGTAGCTTATGGATCTTATGTATTAGGCTCCTTACTCGCCGTAGACGAAGCATATACACTCCGCTTCAATTCCCGAGTCTACAAGACACTAGGTGAGGATTTTAGACGCTTGGATTGACGGTTCCCAATGCTTTCAATGTCGTTTAATAGTAGATTCTTGACGGCATCGCCGTTTGACATGTACAAAATGCTCTCCGTTTCCCGTTTCGTAAGCTAACGAAGAATATGAGATTTAGGGCATTTTAGTCATTTGTAGGAAGTACTGTTTGCATTCATATTTTGCTGATGTGATTGACATGGTTTGTTGTCGCATTAGGAAGTTAGGAATGCGTGCATAATTAGTTTGGCGAAGAGATTCGCCTAGTTGCACACTTTGGGTCGACATGCTATATGTAGACCTAAGTGTGTAGTGCATGTGTTTGTATAAATGCTTGTATTAGTATGTATTGAATTAAATGATGTTATTTGATACTTTGTGATTGATTTTTCAATTATTATGCCGACCTAAATGATTTTCTACATGTTGACAAAATGCTTGATTTCATTACATGCATGGAATGTATGTGCTTGAGGATTTGCTTAAGTTGAATATGCATGGGAAGTATGCCTTGAAGATTTGCTTAAGTTGAAAGTTATAACATGTGTTAACATGCTCACATGATGTATTTCAATTCCAATACCTTGTATAGTAATTCCATAGATGTGTGGGACTTGACTTAGTCCAGGCAGTCGGTAACCGAGCGATTTCGTGGCTGACTGGTCATAGCCACGAACGACGCGTAGATGAATGTGATTCGTGTTGAGAGTTGGCGGCAGTGGTTAGGCCACGCGAAGTGTTTTACGCACTTCATGTCGTTCAATTCGATATGCGATCGCGCTAGTCGAGCCCGTCAAGTAACCCGACTGGCCGATGTTTGTTCACCTTGTATGTAACATAACTGCTTGAACCTAGGGTACTGAACTTACCATTGTAAACCCTATTAACCGTGGTACCTTGATCCACGAAGACTCATGAGCCGGGCATGGTGGTATGGGACACCGTGGTCGAGCTGTCGGCCTACGCTGGGGCCACAAACCTCCCCGTAGTGACCAGTGAGCACCTAGACTCGTGAGCAGATTATGGTGGTATGGGACACTATATTCTAGCTGTCGGCCTACACTGATCAGGCGACGAGCCCTTTGTAGTGACCGCGAGCGTATTCTGAGTTCACGGGAGGCGACGACCCTTCCGTGCAGAAGAGTACAGTAGGCCTGTATTGATAAGGTGATGGGGGAGCGGTGCAACGAGTGCGAGCAACAGCCCTGGCAGCCCTTGCAGTGACCTACGAAATGTACATCGTATGAGATTACTAGGAGTGACGACCCTAGACAGGATCCGTGTTGGGATTGATACAAGGGAGGTACCTTAGTTTCCCAATCCTGCTGTTTGAATGGACTAATAATAACTTGGTAATCATATCACCATAGCATTGCATGTGCCTGGAAGATGTGGAGCACTCTAGGGAGTGTGGCATGCCGCGGTCGTAAGATGTTGCCGTATGAGGGTGATCGTCGGTGAGGGCATACATCACGTCATATCATCTTGCATTAACAACAGTATTAGGACTTGTCTGATTTACTGCTTTACTATTATCGCGTGATTGAATTGTGAACATGCTAATCTTTGCTCTATGATTCCACTGAGTTGATCACTCATTCCCACGTTACGGGATGGTGTTTGCAACACCCACCAGACCCTGTTGTAGTTGCAGGTGACGATGAGATCCAGGGGGTGGAGCTAGATGATGACGAGGACCAGGATGAGTTCTCGTATATGCAGTATCATGACGGCTTCCCGTAGGTGACCTGGATCGAGGGGACATCAGTGGGACTTTTCTTTTTGAACATTATTCTTTTGTTATGTACATGTATATGAGACTCAGAGATGTAGTCATACTTTGGAGACAGTTGAGATTACTTTGTTTTTCCATACAGTGATATATATCTTGTTTAGTCTTCCGCTTGCTTTTATCACTGGATCTGAAGTATGAATTGCAGTTTTGGTATACTTTTACTCATGTGAATGCTTTAAATCAGACAACATTGAATCATAACCATTTTTGTTGCATAAGTGACGGTCTGGAACTCGGGAGTTGAGTTTATACACGACCCCCGATTTTCAGGGTGTTACACGAGTTATTCCAGAATTACTTACTATACTCTGATACCAAATCCTATCATACCCCAAACTCGGTAACCGGACTCACAAGGAACCGATGCCTGGTTCTGATCGTAACAGCCTCCGCAGTACCCCATTCTCGGCTGTTGAGGTAGGTTTCGATCCTAGAATCCTACAAGGAAGATTTTCATAACAGAATAATCATTACCAATAGGAGAATATCTAAGATCACAAAAAGTATATCTGAGAATAACAAAGGCACACATCACAAAATCCACTATTTAAACTTTTACAAGTATCCATAAGGTCTAAAAGTACATATATAAGATAATAGAAAAAGAAAGGAAGGTCTGCAATACTGGGGTCCTCAAACTCAACTCTACTCCATGCTCTGTCACTACGACTCCTGCCTAGGATCTCCTACACGCATCAATTGTGCATAAGCTTATAGAAGCTTAGAGGGTAGTGTACGTGTGTAACAATATTGCATAGAAGAATAGTAGGAGGTACAAGAAGAGAAACATGCTCAATGACAATAACATTAGCCTTACTAAGGCTTATCATGAATACGATGTAATGAATACTGGGAGCCAAACTACGGCAATGCATAAAGGGGCTTATACAGCCAATGCGAATGTGATGCAAAGTAATACCAATGCTCATCACCAATTCACATATCAAGTACATTTCCAATCATAAGGAAATCACTGGGGTCCATTACACTTCGAAATGACTGCTACTCTACAAACCTGCAAGTCAAAGAAGCGTAAGAGACCTCACTACCCGCCCATGGACAACCAATCACCAACAAGGCTCGATGGTAGTGGACCCATTTCACGAGTTGGAAAGACAGCCTAATAATGCCCTCCCTCATAGGCGGATAAGGCCACATCCCTACTCAACCGACTACATGACAGTGAGAGTCACGACCTAATAGTATAAGGCCCTCATGCCCTCATAGTTTCCACTCAATCACGGTGTTGGGGTAGTTCCTTGGTACCATGAAAGTTTTGAGAATTTCACCCATGAGCATCCTATACACCCGGTATGCTTAAGTATCATTTCTGGTGTTAACACATCCAGCCATCCACGAATATCCCTGTGGAGGCAAGGCCCTGATAAAGAAAGGGCTGTATGATCATGAAATGCGATGTCAATGCATGAGTCACACATTCAGATCATGCACGAGCTTCAGGTCATGTACTCATTGTGCACGAGGGGAGAAACTTCAGCCCTAAATGACCATCATATAATGTAATCAATTCATACAGTGATGCATATGGGTCATAAAGATGTAAGTGCACTACCTGTAGAATATATAATCCTCCGTCCTAAGGAGGGTCAAGGTCTAAGTATATAGACAAGTGCTCTAAGGAGAAGTGAAGTCTTCTAGTACGGGCCCAATACTTTGGGGTGACTCACAAGCTAAGAGAGTCATAAAGTCTTAATGGAGGAAACAGTCCTAGCTAGGCCCAAGGTGGGCCTTCAACCACCTATAAGGGCCCTATGGGCCTATTTTAGGGCAACCAAGGAGGGCATACAACCTCAACTGGGTCCCAAAAGGTAGCCCGCTATACAAATAAGGTAAGGTCTAAGGCCCAAGCAATGTATGGCCCAATGGGATATATATAAAGCCTAACTCATAGGCAATATGGTGGCCCTCAAGCAAGGTTTGGCCCAACCATAAAGGTCATAAACCCACATATGGTGGTGGGCCTCATGGCAGCCCAGTAGTTCAACCATGTGGGCAAGTTCACACTTAATATAAGTGAGTTGGGCCTCATTTCTTAGCCCAAGTACAGGGTTAATTTGTGGGCAGCCAAGGGCCAACTACTTGCATATTAAAGCCTATAAACCCATCACAATAGGTAGAAGAGTATAGGCCCAAAAGTCAATGGGCCTACTGAAAAGGTTCTAGTCCAAAAGTCCTAAGGAACTATTCAATTGACCACATGTAATGATCCAATAAAAACCCAACTTAGGTCGGCCTCAGATGAGCACTAATTACACTAAAAAATACTAAAAGAAAATGGCAAGATAACTGATTAAATCAACCTTAAATTTGGTGGGCCATGCTGCTCCAAAAGAAATATTTATGGGTAGCAACATTGGGCCCATCGCTGGATTTTCAGCCCACCTATTTTCTGGGTTTGTTGGAGTCCAACAATTAAATTATTTTATGGTATATTTAATTCCTGATGGCCCACACACATCACTGAGGGTCCCACTAGATGAGAGGGGGGATGTATAACTCATATTTTAAGGGGGCCCATGCCGACGGAATGTAGGCCGACAACAGCCCAAGGTAGGGACGTCCCAAGGGTGAGACGGCCTAAGGCCATGGATGGCCTGGCCCCTTGCTCTATGGTGGGCTCCTCACATACTAAGTGGGCCCCACATGGGACGTCCACCTACGGTGGACCATATGCACATGTGGACCCCACAAAATAAGAGGACAACATGGAGGAAAAACATACATCATGATGGGCCTGACCAAGGGAGGTCAGCCCATGGTGAGCGTCCACCAGCTCAACGTTCATCATGGACCGTTGGTCCAACCACTTGGTGTAACACCCCGAATTTCGAGGGTCGAGCAAAGCTCAACTCCTGAGATCCATCGCATCACTTATGCAACATAGATAATGATGATTAAATATTGTCCGTATTAGTGCATTAAACATGAATGGGATTACACTAAATCAACATATCATACTCCACAGATAGTTAAATTTAGCAAGTGGAAGATTGATAGATATATTAAGTATATACGTGTTTCACAATCTCCAGAGTATTAGCATGTTACTGGGTTGAATATATACATGTTTCGTTCCAAAATATACAAAATGATAAAATGTGAATGTCCGATTAAATCATATAATCCTTGTAATCCTGTCAATCAGTATATGGTCTATATAAACCCGCCTGATAGTTGCATATAGGAAAACTCCTCATCATCATTGAAGTCTGGATCTGCCTCGTAAGCCACTCCATCATTTACAACTAAAATAGAGTCTGGTTGATGTTTTAAAACATCGTCCCAGAGTGGTAGTGAGTGATAAACTCAGTGGAGGCATAAGGTAAAGGTTAATATGTTATCAATTCAGTCAAGCAGTAATGATAAAGCAATACAAAAATTAGGTCCAAAGTACTTTTGTTAATGTGGGAATGGTATGCTACAATGATGCATGTCCTCGCTTACACTCCCTCAGCGAAATCATCTCACGATCGCGCATGCAAGTCCCACTGTGCACTTCCTCACCAAAGCACATGCAATGCTATGGATGGTCGTGTTAAACAAGTATTTAATTAGGCTTATTCATACAACAGATTTGGAAAGCTAAGGTACCTCCCTTTATATCATTTACCCAAACAATGATCCATTTAGAGTCATTAATCTTAGTTAATCACATACGATAGGCAAATTATAGGGCAACATCACCCCTAATTTGAAAGCAATGGATAGACGAGTTCACGAGTTTACCCTTGAGATCACTATGGGAGGCTCGTCATCATTTGCGTAGGCCTATTTTATACTCGAGGTCACTACGAGAGGCTTGTCACCTGATCGTAGGCCGACAGCTCAAATATAGTGTCTCATACCACCATATTTAGTTCACTAGTTTGGGTTACTCACTGGTCACTACGGGGAGGCTCGTCACCCCAGCGTAAGTCAATAGCTCAATCACGGCGTCCCATACCACCATGCCCAACTCATGAGTCTTAGTAGATCGTGGTACCAATGTTAAAATGGGCTTTACATTGGTAAGTGGTACCTTAAATTCAAGCAGTAACATTCATACATGGTAAATATACAATTGGCCAATCGGGTTACTTGACAAGCTTAATTGGTACGAGTGCATGATAAATTAATCGACATGGAGCACATATGCACTCCTTGTGGCCTAACCACTATCGATAATCACCGTATAACTTAGATTCATCGAACATATCCGTTGTGACGAGACTAATTCGGACACTCGATTAGAAACCATTACCAATTTCTTGGACTACATATTATGTAACATCTCCAAAAAATCCCTACAAAGACCCGAGTATCACCTCAGTCAGAAATCACTAAGGACCAAATCCTTTAAAAATTAGACGAGAATTAAATAAGTGCTAAAATAGATTATTTGTGAAATTATCACTAATCACTTTAAATACAATCTGTAGTCCCAAAACGAATAAAACCGTTAAAGCTATATTACCTAAAAACTTAGAATCCATCCTAAAACCCAGTTTCTCTTGAGAGCATCATGAAACTCCGTATCAGACCTAGACCGCCGTCGAAAGTCCAATTACCCCAAAACTATACGGTTATGACCATATTATTGGACTTGGCAACCACCTAGGAAATCAAGTCCCAATAGTACCCAGAAACACACAACTTGAGCCCGAGGTGAAGTGTGTGAGAAACGCGAATATCTTTAGGAAATGAACTAAAAATTAAGTGAATTGAGTCATTCACTTGCAGGTCAAATTTAAGAATTCAAATTGTTAGAATCTTACCCAAATACACCCACGGATCAGGGAAAATTTTTAACACAGGTCAGTGTGCTTATGATCCTGATCGAGTATCGGTGACCGTTGAACTGAAATAAGACTTTCGCGGTTGATCCCCAAACTCGATCGACCGAAAACTTAGCTTGACCAAGATCTAATTCTAGAAAGCTTAATTTCGACCACATGTAGAAAAGGAGCCTCCAGAATAGCTCTGTTGGACTGAAACAGCCAACTTTTGGCTATAACCTAAGTATACCCTGGCCCTGGGGCCATTTCCATCAGTTATGGGCCTATAAAAGGGCCTTAAATCCTCTCTCTCCCTCCACATATGAATTTCTAAATCCTAGAGAGAGAAGAGAGAAGAAAGAGAAGGAAAGAGAGAGTGAGAGAGAGAGAGTTAGAGTTGTTCCTGGGATTCAATCCCATCTCTCCACGTGCTTAACCACCACATCTGTATTGCGATTTCGGCGATTCTGACTCCGTTCTTAGGTAAGAAATCCTAACCCTAACCTGTTTTAGATATTCAAATAGAGTATATGGTGAAATAGCTAACCTATTTCATGCTATAGGTTGTTGTTGTGCTGTAGGAAAGGACTTAGTATTTAAACTGAGTTCGTTACGAGTCTACCGGCAAAAGGTGCGGACTATAAATATTTAGGTTATGGTTTTCAAGGCTTTCAATGTTAGTAATGATTTATGACTGACTTGATTACTATCACATGTGCTTAGATACGAGGGTTTTTATGTATTATGCATATATATATATATATATATATATATATATATATATATATATATATATATAATAAGTTGATTTACAATGCATTCCATGTGTTTGTTGAAATGTGTGAATGAGTATGAAATTATGATTTATGCTTGTCATGTATATTGTCTGAGAATACATGAACATTGTATGTCTGGTGAACCCTTTGTAAAGGGATTTGATATAATACCTATTATGACTACTTTATTACATGTATATTATATGTGTAGCCTAAGTGTTTGATAAAATTCCTGAATGTGAAAATTCTTATTTAAATGCATGTATTGAGGGTGTTGAGATAGGATTCTCAATTCCCTTAACTATGGTTATAATAACCTTTATATAACCTATCTTACTACTATGTGCTGTATGGATGAAATGCCTATGTACGATAACATGTGTAGTATGTGTTTTGTCGAATTGCTTAAAGTAAGATTTATATTTAATTTTAGTTATCACATGCTATCTTCAGCTACTACATGCGTATACTGATATTTAGAGTGTGTTTGGGACTACGATGTAGTCCAGGCGATCGGTAATAATGTTCAAGTTAATGGCTGAGATCGTTTCACCACACCAAATAGGTTCGATGAATCTGAGTCATACGATACTTATCGACAGTGGTTAGGCTACGCAGAGTGCTTACACACTCCATATCGATCGGCTCGACGTATGCTCATACCAGTTGAGCTTGTCTAGTAACCTGATTGATCCAATGTATATTCACCATGTATGGACACTACTGCTTAAATCTAACGTACCAAACTCACCAGTGAAAACCCGTATAACCTTGGAACCTCGATCTGCTAAGACTCATGAGTCAGGCATGGTGGTATGGGACACCGTGGTCGAGTTATCGGCCTACGCTTAGGCAATGAGCCTCCCCGTAGTGACCAGTGAGCAAATCAAGCTCGTGAGCTGAATACGGTGGTATGGGACACTATATTCGAGCTGTCGGCCTACGATCAGGTGACGAGCCTGTAGTGACCTCGAGTATACACTAGAAGCCACTTTGAGGTGACGAGCCTCTTTATGGCGACCTAGAACTCACTATTGTATGTGAATAACTAGGAGTGACGACCCTAGATGGATCAATGTTTGGGTATATGATATAAAGGGAGGACCTTAGCTTCCCAATCTGGCTGTATGAAAAGGTTTAACTAAGAACTTGGCTAACACGACCATACATCGCATTACACGATGCTTTGGTGAGGAAGTGTACGTTTACTGGGAGTGGTGCATGGCACGATCGTAAGATGTTGTCGCAAGAGGGAGTGCAGGTAACAGCATGCATCATTATAACATACCATTCTTGCATTAACAAGAGTACTTAGGACATGAGTGTTGTACTGCTATATCATTACTGCTTGACTGAGTTGATAACATGTTAACCTTTGCTTCATAGTTCCGCTGAGTTGATCACTCACTCCCATGTTCTGAGACCCGGTTATAGATGCAGATTATGGCGATGTTTGCGAGGCAGAGCCGAACTTCTACGATGATGAGGAGGAGTTCTCCTACATACAGTTATCAGGCGGGTTTATGTAGACCGCTCTAATCAACGGGATTATAGGAAATATGTTTAGTTGGACATTCACTTTTTATCATTTTATATCTTTTGAACAAATACATATTTATTCAGCTCAGTAATACCATCATATTCTGAAGGTTGGGTGTAACACCCTAGATATTTTTCAACCTGGAGTTAGATGTCCTTGGACAATGAGTTGATCCTAACACTTAAATTGACTTCTCAGAAGTCAATCCTAAAGCCTCAAATCTCCTTTTAATCCTAAAGTACTTTCCTATTAGAGACAAATCCCACAGTCTAAATGGTGAAGAACTATACTTAAATAAAAACTTACTGTAAATGATAAATACATGAATAAAATGATATTTTGACTATTTAATTTTTAGAATATCATGATACATATAGGATATTTGGATAGATTAGCTTCTCCTACCCTAAAATCATATATTGTATGTTACATAACCCATTCTAGATTGAAAGATACATCTATTTCAAATATCAGATTAGTGAAACCACATCAAATGGTGTTGGGGGCCTATTAGAGCATGTTCAGGAGGGCCCACAGTGGCTCTCACATGTTACTAGGGTCCAGGGGGTAGGAGGACATCGCACCTTTCACCACCACATTCTTTAAATTTTTCTAAGTACTTTCATATTAGATACAAATCCTAAAGTTTAAATGGTGAAGAATTATACCTAAACAAAAACTTACTGTAAATGATAAATACATGAATAAAATGGGATTTTGACTATTAAATTTTTATAATATCATGATATCAATAAGATATTTGGATATATTAGCTTCTCCTACCCTAAAATCATATATTGTACGTTGCGTAACCCATTCTAGATTGAAAGATACATCCATTTCAAATATCATATTGGCGAAACCACATCAAACGAAGTCGGGGGCCTATTGGAGCATGTCTAGGAGGGCCCACAGTGGGTCCCACATGTTACTAGGGTCCAGGGGGTAGGATGACATCGCACCTGGGGTGAGCCATCACCCCAGGGTCCAGTGACTGGCGAGGCCTCGCTCCCTGGCAGGCCTGGTGGGCCACAGCGGGTAGGGTGGCCCGTTTTCAGAAAATTTTTTGTACTTTTTTATCCAACTTCAAAAGGTCATATCTCCATTATTATAACTCTGGTTTAGGTGATTTAAAATCAAAATTGAAGATAAATGATTCTAGTTTCATATAAAAATAAGTAAAAAATATAATAAAATATTTATCATAGCTAAAAGTAGGTCATTGTGACAATTGTCCGAAAATTATTCATTGGACAGCTGCTGCTTCTAGAATTTTTAAAATTTTTCTACAATATAAAATCTCATGAAATTAGGTGAAGACAAAGTAAAATTGATGATGAACTTCTAAAAAAATAATTAAAATAATATACTAACTACAAGTGCCAAAGAGGAGCATAGAATTGCCCTAAGACCTTATTCTGTCATAATTAGGGCAAAATTTAGTTAAATACTAAACTGAATACTTGGTAGAATTAGATTGAACCACTTTAAATACAAACTACAAGACCCAAAATGAGTAGAACCGCTAATGCTACATTACCTGAAAACCTAAGATCAATCTCTAAACCCAGTTGTTCTGGGGAACATCGTAAAACTTCGTATCGGACCGGGACCGCACGTTGAAAGTCTGATTGCCTCAAAACTATACAGTTATGACCATCTTGTTGGACTTGAAAACCATCTCAAAACTTAAGTCATAAAGGTATCCAAAAATGCACAACTTGAGCTTGAAGCGAAGTTTGTGAGAAATGAGTATAACTTTAGGAAATAAACTGAAAACTTAATTAAATTGAGTCGGTTCGCTTGCGGGCCAAATCTAAGGATTCAGACATCGAAATCTAACTCAATTATAAAATCAGATTATGGAAAATTCCCCACACATGTCAGTGCACTTGTGGCCCTCTTCAAGTGCCGGTAATCGTTGAACTGAAACTGGTCCACCACGGTCGATCTGTAAAGCCGATTGGACTGAAAACTTAGCTTGACCTGGATCCAATGTTAGGGAGCTTAAGTCCAATCACATTCAGCAAAAGGGCCTCCAGAAGTGCTCCGTTGGATCAGAACTGACCCTATTTGGCTATAACCTAAGTATACCTTGGCCCCGGGGCCATTCTCATCAGTTCTGGGCCTATATAAGGGCCTTAAACCCTCTCTCTCTCATTCCATACGAATTTGGAAACCTAGGAGAGAGAAGAGAGCAAAGAGAGAGGGAAAGAGAGAGAAAGTGAGAGAGAGGTTTGGGGTTTTCTCCTGGGATCCTTCATTATCGCTCCTTAGGCTACATCAACCCTTCTGCATCACTATTCCAGCGATTCAAACTCCATTCCTAAGTAAGAAAACCTAACCCTAATATATTTTAGGGTTTCAAATAGTGTAAGTGTTGGAATAGCTAACCTATTCCCTATTATAGGTGGTTGTTATGCTGTAAACGAAGAGTAGTGTTCGAACTGAGTTCGTTTCGTGTCTACCAGCGTAAGGTGTAGACTATATACGTATAGGTTATGGTTTTCAAGGCTATCAATGTCGGTTAATGGTTTATTACTGACGTGGGTGCTATTTTACAAGCCAAATGTAATTCTTGTTTCATGTTTCAGATATATATGAACTATATTGAGTTTAGCGTATTCTATGTATTTGCAGAAGGGATCATATACGTATGGAATTTGTAAGTGTGTTTGCCATGATTAATTGTTGTGTGTTTATACTGGTTATATGTGTGACAACTCCTTGGTGAAAGGGTTTGCCCTAATACGTAATATAACTAACATACATCATGTATGTTAGAATGTGTAGTCTAAGTGTTTGTAAAAATGTTTGAAAGAGGTAGTAGTTAGTAAATTGTGATTTATAGGGGAGTCGAGATAGGATTCTCAACTACCTTAGCTATGTGTATGATTTCCTCCATGTACTGTAGATTATAGTGTCTGTTTATTCATGTTTAACTATGCGTATGATTTCCTCCATGTACTGTATATTCATGTTTAAGTTATATTTCATAGTATGCTCAAATGATTGTAGGATGGACTTATTTATTCATTACTGCTTTGATAATCTCATATACTTACTTGTTGTAATTATACATGGTTGGGACTATATTATAATTCAGGCAATCGGTAACAGGCCCTGATTTAGTGGCTAAGGTTGTTTTCACCATACAGGACGTGTTCAATGAATTCGAGCCATACTTGGAATGTCGACAGTGGTCAAGCCACACGGACTGCTTACACACTTCATGTCAATTAACTCAACATGCGCTCATGCTAGTCGAGCTTGTCAAGTAACCCGATTACCCAGATATTTGTTCACCATGTTTAGATGTTACTGCTTAAATATAAGGTACCAAACTCACCAATGAAAATCCTTTAACCTTAGTACCTCAATCCGCCAAGACTCATGAGCTAGACATGGTGGTACGGGACACCATGGTCAAGCTGTCGGCCTACGCCAAGGTGACGAGCCCACCCGTAATGACCAGTGAGCAACCTAAACTCGTGAGTCGAATATGTTGGTATGGGACACTGTATTTGAGTTATTGGCCTACATTAATTAGGTGACGAGCCCTTTGTAGTGACCTAGAGTATACCATGAAATTGTGTTGAGGCAATGAGCCTTTTCATAGTAACTAGGGTATAACTAGGCCTGTATTAATCAGGTGACGAGCCCTTTGCAGTGACCTAGAACCATAATATCGTATGAGATTTGCTAGGATTGATGACCTTAGAATGAATCATTGTTTGAGAATTGACATAAGGGAGGTACCTTAGCTTCCCAATCCTGCTGTATGAAAAGGACTAATGTAACGCCCGTGAAAAATCCGTACTTGGGCTCGAGTACCAACTCGACCCGAAATCGTGTAGAATTAATTTCCATGGAAATTAAGCGTAAGTTAGCTAGCGCAACGCTAGAGTAGCTGGGAAATAGTCCCTGAACACTTTAAATACATTCTGCAAGACCCAAATCGAGTAGACCAAACAACTCTACAATACTCTATAACCTCGGATCAAACTCTAAGCGGGTTTGTCCTCTGGACCACATTGAATTTTTATATTGGATTTAGACCGCGCGTCGAAGGTCCGATACCTCCTATCTTAGACCGTTAGAACCGCCCAGCTGGACTTGACAATCATCTCGAAAATCAAGTCAAACCGATAATCACAGACTATTTCGTTGAACCCGGACTGAAGCGACCGCGAATAGGGACAGATTTGGAATTTCAAATTCAAATCTGGCACACGACTTGACGCGTCAGTATTAAGCGTTCTGACCGTCAGAATTCATCCAGATTACACCCTCGGATCAGGAAAAATTTCTATTTATTATCATGAGACTTTCAGCCCTGATCTACGTGCGGTGACCGCTGAACTGAAACTGGTCCACCACGTGCGATCTGCGAACCCTGCCAGACTGAAAACTTAATACGAGCTACATCTGGTACACATGAGCTTAAGTCCGATAGCAATCGACCAGGGGACCACCAGAAAGCAGTTTTTGGACCGAAATAGCCCCGAAATGGATAGGCACCAAGTAAACTTCGTTCCGGAGCCTATTTTCGGCATTTTTAAGCTTATAAAAGGGGTTGAAACCCTCATTTCTCTCTCCCATCCGAAAATTGCAAACCCTAGGAAAAGGAGAGAGAGTTTGAGAGAGAGATTGGAAGGGATTTTTCCCGCTTCCGAGCCGCCGATTGCTGCTGCTTCACCAACTCTTCCCAATCACCTGGCTGGTGATTTCTCCACTTTTTCAGGTATAAAATAACCTTAGAACTTGCTAATTTAGGGTTTACCTAGATTCATGGCATGTTAGCTAATGTACTTCATAAATCAGGTCCTCCTACTGCCGTAGACGAAGCGTACACGCTCCGTTCAAAATCACGCTTCCGTAAGAGACTAGGTGAGGATTTTAGATGCTTTGATTGACGGTTTACAACGCTTTCAATGTCGTTTAATAGTAGATTATCGACGGCATCGCCGTTTGACATGTACAACATGCTCTCCGTTTCCTGTTTCGTAAATTAACGAAGAATATGAGATTTAGGGCATTTTAGTCATTTGTAGGAAGTACGGTCTACATGCATATTTTGCTGACGTGATTGACATGGTTTGTCGCCGCATTAGGGAGTTAGGAATGCTTGCATAATCAGTTTGGCGAAGAGATTCGCCTAGTTGTGCACTTTGGGTCGACATACTATATGTAGACTTAAGTGTGTAGTGTATGTGTTTGTATAAATGCTTGTATTAGTATGTATTGAATTAAATGATGTTATGTAGTAGTTTGAGATTGATTTCTTGATTAATATGCTGACCTAAATGATTTCCTACATGTTGACCTTATGCATGATTGCATTACATGCATGGAAAGTATGCCTTGAAGATTTGCTTAAGTTGAATGTTATAACATGCGTTAACATGCTCACATGATTGTATTTCAATTCCAATACCTTTGCATATATTGCTAATGTGATTCCATAGATGTGTGGGACTAGACTTACTCCAGGCAGTCGGTAACCGAGCGAATTCGTGGCTGACTGGTCATAGCCACGAACGACGCGTCGATGAACGTGATTCGTGTTTAGAGTTGGCGGCAGTGGTTAGGCCACGCGAAGTGTTTTACGCACTTCATGTCATTCGACTTGAGATGCGATCGCTCTAGTCGAGCCCGTCAAGTAACCCGACTGGCCGATGTATGTTCACCTTGTATGTGTCATAACTGCTTGAACCTAGGGTACTGAACTTACCACTGAAAACCCTGTTAACCATGGTACCTTGGTCCACGAAGACTCATGAGCCGGGCATGGTGGTATGGGACACCGTGGTCGAGCTGTCGGCCTACGCTGGGGCCACAAACCTCCCCGTAGTGACCAGTGAGCACCTAGACTCGTGAGCAGATTATGGTGGTATGGGACACTATATTATAGCTGTCGGCCTACACTGATCAGGCGACGAGTCCTTTGTAGTGACCGCGAGCGTATTCTGAGTCCACGGGAGGCGACGACCCTTCCGTTGCAGTAGAGTACAGTAGGCCTATATTGATAAGGTGATGGGGGAGCGGTGCAACGAGTGCGAGCAACAGCCCTGGCAGCCCTTGCAGTGACCTACGAAATATACATCGTATGAGATTACTAGGAGTGACGACCCTAAACAGGATCTGTGTTGGGATTGATACAAGGGAAGTACCTTAGTTTCCCAATCCTGCTGTTTGAATGGACTAATAACAACTTGGAAATCATATCACCATAGCATTGCATGTGCCTGAAAGATGTGGAGCACTCTAGGGAGTGTGGCATGCCGCGGTCGTAAGATGTTGCCGCATGAGGGTGATCGTCGGTGAGGGCATACATCACGTCATATCATCTTGCATTAACAACAGTATTAGGATTGTCTGATTTACTGCTTTACTATTATCGCATGATTGAATTGTGAACATACTAATCTTTGCTCTATGATTCCACTGAGTTGATCACTCATTCCCACGTTACGGGATGGTGTTTGCAACACCACCAGACCCTGTTGTAGATGCAGGTGAGGCTGAGTCCAGGAGGTGGAGCCAGAGATCGACGAGGACCAGGATGAGTTCTCGTATATGCAGTATCACGACGGCTTTCCGTAGGCGACCTGGATCGAGGGAACATCAGTGGGACTTTCTTTTTTGAACATTATTCTTTTGTTATGTGTATGTATATGAGACTCAGAGATGTAGTCATACTTTGGAGACAGATGAGATTACTTTGTTTTTCCATAAAGTGATATATACATTGTTTAGTCTTCCGCTTGCTTTTATCACTGGATCTGAAGTATGAATTGCAGTTTTGGTATACTTTTACTCATGTGAATGTTTTAAATCAGACAACATTGAATCATAACCATTTTTGTTGCATAAGTGACGGTCTGGAACTCGGGAGTTGAGTTTATACACGACCCCCGATTTTTAGGGTGTTACAACTAATAAGAATTTGGTAATCACGTTCATGCACCGCATTGCAAGTACCATTTGGCATTGGGCAGAGCACTGAGGAAGTGATTGACATGCGTGACCGTGAGATGAAGTTCGCAGAGGGAGTGCAGGCGAGGGCATGTATCATTACTACATCCCATTCTTGTATTAATCAGCGTACTTAGGACTTGTTTATTGTATTGCTTTATCATTACTGCTTGACTGAATTGATAACATTTTAACCTTTAATGTATAGATCCATTAAGTTAATCACTCACTCCTACGTTCCGGGATGGTGTTTTAAACACCAACTAGACTCTATCTTAGTTGCAGATGATGATGCGACCCACGAGGTGGAGCCAAATTTTGAGGATGATGAGGAGGCGTTCTCCTATATGCATTATTCAAGAGGGTTCATGTGAGTCGTGTCCTGATCTACAAGGCTTCAGGGTTATATTCGTAGTGGGTTATCACATTCTTTTTGACGTTTTATATTTTGAAACCATACTTATACTTATTGACCTCGCAACACATACATACTTTGGGGACATACATTGGTTTATGTATTTGTTTCAGTCTTCCGCTTGCGTATTACTACTGTCCTTGGATTATGTTTTGTTGATTTGGCTTAATCTAATTCATGTTTTATGCACTAATACAGACAACATACATCCATCATTAAAAATGTTGCATAAGTGATGTTTTGGAGCTCGGGAGCTGAGTTTCTCTCAACCCCCAATTTTCAGGGCGTTACATTGGGTAATACGTCTATGTACCTTATATATATCTATTATAATCTTTTGCTCGAGTAAATTTAAATATCTTTTGAGTATGATGTGTTTTTTTGCTATAATCTCATTCACGTTTAATGCACTAATACGGACAACATTCAATCATCATTATCTGTGTTGCATAAGTGATGTGTTAGAACTCGCGAGTTGGGCTCCTGCTCAACCTCCGATTTTCAGGGCATTATATATTAGTCCCAATCATAGTAAAATACAATAAGAATTCATATGTGATAGTCAAAATAGTATTTAACATCTAATTTAAATATATAAATCTTGAGCATTTTAACAAACACATTGAACATGATATTATACATATGCATTTCACCCATCAATCACGTAGTAGCAATTTATATTACATGAAGGAGACTATAGATATTGATGAGGTAGTTGAGAATCCCATCTCAACACCCACATTAAAAATAATTCAACAAGAAATTTCTCATTCAGATATTTTACCAAACACTTAGACTACACATTTCAACATACATGAAATTAATTAGTTATAACATATATTATGGCAAATCCTTTCACAAAGGAGTTTTCATACATACAAAAACCGAGTATTGTAGGTTAATAGTTATGGCAAGCACAAATTATAAATTTAATTTCATTCAAACATTTTAACAAACACATATAATGTATTATATAATCACATAGTTTATACATATGTATAATTCATCGAATACATCGTGACTAAGATAATATGGCAGCAATCAAGTCAGAAATAAATCATTAACTGACATTAAAATCCTTGAAACCCATAACCTAAATGTTTATAGTCCGCACCTTTCACTAGTACGCCTGTTACGAACTTGGTTCGTATACAACGTCCCTATCTATAGCAAAACGGCTACCTAAACATTGAAATAGGTTAGTTATTTCACCAATTTCTTTATTTGGATTCCTAAAATAGATTAGGGTTAGGATTTCTTACCCAAAAATGGATTTGGATTCGACAGTGTAGCGACACGGGAGAGATGATTCGGCACGTGGAGTGGTGGGAGTGAATCCTAGCAACAAACCACAAATCTCTCACTCTTCTCCTCACTCTTTTCTCCTCTTTTCTCTCTTCTCTCTCCTTGGGTTAGAGAAAATTGTATGAAATGAGAGAGGGGTGGGTTAAGGTCATTATATAGGCCCAGAAGTGATGTCAATGGCCCCATGGCCATGGTATACTTAGGTTATAGCCAAAAGGCATCTGTTTCAGGCTAACAGAGCTCATCTGGAGGTCCATTGCCTGTATACGGTCTGGAGAAAGTTCCTTGACAATGGATCTATGCCAAGTTAAGATTTCAGTCCGATCGAATTAGTGGATCGATCGTGGAGGACCCGTTTCAGTTCAACGGTCATTGTCACTCGATCAGGGCCACAGGTATACCAATGGGTGTAGGAAAATTTCCCTGATCTAAGAGTGTAGTTGGGTTAGAATCTGATAGTCTGAAATCTTAAATTTGGCCCACAAGCGAACGACCCAATTCACTTAAGTTTGAGTTCATTTTCTAAAGATATTCGCATTTCTCACACACTTCACTCTAAGCTCAAGTTATGCATTTCTGGATATTATTTTGGCTCGATTCCCATGATGGTTGTCAAGCCTAGTAAGGTGGTCATAACCTTATATTTAGAGACTGATCTTAGGTTTCTAGGTAATGTTGGATTAGCGATTCTAATGGTTTTGGGTCTTGCAGTTCATTTGGAAAGTAGTTCAAGCTAATTCACTGATTAACTTAGTTTAGTACTTAATTAACTTAATTAATTTTTATCTAATTTCTACAGAATTCAATCCTTATTAATTTCTACCTAAGGTGGTACTCAGGTCCTTATATGATTTTTTTTCAAGATGTTACAATCTACCCCCTTAAAAAAAATCATCCTCGAAATTAATACCTTTTCATATTCCCTGAGAATCTGAGGATAGATCTTACGGACCTCGTTTCTATTTCCTAAGTAGCCTCTTCCTCAGTGTAGTGAGTTCACAATACGTTCACAAGCGAAATCACTTTACTGTGCAACACCTGTTCCTTCCTGTCTAGAATATGCGTTGGTCACAACATGTAAGTAGCATCTTCACTCAACTATACCTACTCCCAATTGATAATGTGAGAAGGATCAGGAACGTATTTCTTTTGCATCGATGCGTGAAATACATTGTGCATGCTTGCGAGTGGTGTGGGCAAAGTAAGGTTGTACGTTACCACACCCACTCGATCTAGAATCTGGAATGAACCAATAAACCGTGGTGTAAGTTTTCCCTTCTTACCAAATCGAAGGACTCTCTTCATGGGGAAAACCTTAAGAAACATATGGTCCCCAACGTCAAATTTTATCGGTCGCCATCTCGTATTAGCGTAGATCTTCTATTTTCTCTGTGCTGCAAGAAGTCGACGCTTGATAATGTTGATCTTCTTTGAGGTCGCCTGCACTAACTTTAGGCCAATCAAACTCTTCTTGCCAACCACTACCTAGCAATGTGGTGCTCGACATAGATGCCCATACAGTACTTCGTAGGGAGTCATGTCAATGCTCGATTAGAAGTTATTGTTATAAGTGAAATCAGCATAAGAAAGATAGTCATCCTAACTGTCTTTGAAATCGAGCACACATGCCTGCAACTGATCCTTTAACACCTAATTTACCCATTCCGTCTACCCATCTGTCTGTGGGTGGAACACGGTACTGAACTTCAGTTTCACACCCATTTCTTCTTGGATACGAGTCTAGAAGTTAGATGTGAATAGTGTGTCCCAGTCTAACATAATCTCCATAGGCACTCCATGCAGACGTACTATCTCCTTGATGTACATCCTGACCAAATCGTCTGCTGAGTTTGAAACTATAATCGGGAGGAAATGAGCTGATTTCGTCAATCGGTCCACAATCACCCAAATGGAGTCATGTCTCTTCCTCATCTTTGGTAACCCTGAAATAAAATCTATAAAGATGAAATCCCATTTCCATTCAATTGTAGGCATGGGCTGAAGTAAACCAGGAGGTCAGCAATGTTCGGCCTTGACCTACTGGTACGTAAGACAACGGGACACAAAATCTACTATGTGGGCCTTCATGTTGTTCTGCCAGTATGAATACTTCATATCTCGATACATCTTCATACTACTAGGATGAATCGCCATCATCAAATTGTGAGTAGCTTTGAGAATTTCTCTTCTCAAGTTATGAAGATTTGGGACGCATAGGCGGTCACGATAACGTAAACCCCCATCCGAACCAACCCTCCATTTAGAGTCTTCATCGTCACTAGTTTATTTTCTCATCTTCACCAACCATTCATCCTCCCCTTGAGCCACAATGATTCGGTCACCGATAAGTGGCTACACATGAATATGTGCGACGCTCTCGAACGACTCCTCTACCGTAATCTCCTGCTCAAAATCTCTCACAAATTTGACCATTTTCCATTCTTCTATCAGCAGCGGAGCCATAAATTCTATTATCTTCTTACGACTTAATGTGTCTGCCACAAGGTTGGCCTTGCCAGGATGGTAGGAGACTCTAACTTGAAGTCTTTCAAGGTTTCCATCCATTGTCATTACCTCATATTCAAGTATCTCTGTGTGAATATGTACATGAGGCTCTTGTGATGGCAAAAGAGCTCGAACTCCTCTTTGTAGAGGTAATGTCTCCAGAGCTTTAATGCAAAGATGACGGCCGATAACTCCAGGTCATGCATAGGGTGGTTTTCCTTGTGTTTCCTCAGCTGTCGTAATGCATAGGCAATCACCCTGTCTTTTTGCATAATACCACAACCCAAACCAACGCAAGACGTGTCAGTGTATATCATATATTTGACCCCCTGCTCTGGCCATAATAGCATGGGTGCGGACGTTAACTTGTCCTTTATATCCTAAAAGGCTGCTTCTGCCTTCTCATTTCAGGCAAACTTAAGATCCTTCCGAGTGAGCTGAGACAATGGTCAGGCTATCTTGGAAAAGTCTCTAATGAATCAACGATAATAACCTGCCAGGTTAAGAAAAAGCCTCACTTCAGTAACCGAACCGGGCTTCTCCCAGTCCTGAACTGTGGTCATCTTAGAAATGTCCATAGCTATTCCTTCCTTGGACAACAGATGTCCCAGGAACTTGACTTCCACTTTCTAGAAGTCACACTTCTTGTGCTGAGCAAACAATTGGTTCTTCCTGAGAGTATCAAAGACTTCTCATAGTTGCTCTTTATGATCTTTTCGACTCTTGGAATATATCATGATGTCATATATAAATACAATGACGAATCGGTATAGATACGGCCGAAAAACTAGTTCATCAGATCCATGTACACGGCCGATGCATTTATAAGTCCAAATGACATCACAAGGAACTCATAGTGCCCAAAGTTGGTTTTGAACGCTGTCTTCTGCACGTCCTCATCCCTGATGTGGAACTTGTGATACCCTGACTGTAAGTCGATCTTAGTGAAGTATTGTGCCCCTTTCAACTGATCGAATAGATCATCCATCCTAGATAAATGATGCTTGTTCTTCACTGTCACTTGATTCAAACTGTTATAATCAATACACAATCGCAGTGATCCATCCTTCTTCTTCACAAACAACATGAGTGCTCCCTAAGGAGATACATCGGTCTTATGAAGCCTACATCCAAAAAATCATCGATCTGTCTCCTCAGTTCCTCCATCTCACATGGAGGCATGCGATACGTTGGTAGAGATATAGGTGTCGCACCAGGCACTAGATCAATGGTAAAATCAAAATCACACTGAGGTAATCTAAGTATCTTTCTAAACACGTCTGCAAAATTTTGAACTACTGGCATGTTCCTAAGTGTCGGACCATCAACATTCTCTAACAAGGTAGCATAATAACTAATGTTGTGGCACCAACTAGTCTAAACTGAGAAAGTAAAGGTCATGCCCTCAGGTCCATGGGTTGTCACCAATTTAGTATCGTAATCGATCTCTGCCTTCATTTCGGTGACCCAATCCATACTGAGGATGACATCATAATGATGTAGCGAGGCAATAATCCGTCAATGAGTACTGTTCTGCTTCCTAAGTCTATCGAGCAACCCTTACAAATCTTAGTAGTGTCTGAGAAGGTCCCTATGGTGGTAAGGAGTCTCACCCCAACCATAGGAGTAGTCTCCAATACTAGTCACTTGACTTCTGCGCATGATATTATCAAGATAGTGGACCCAGTGTCCACCAATAGGAAGACTGGTGTACCTTGGATATGTGTTGTGACTTTGAAAGCCAATGGTGTTATGATTGCTGTCTCAGATGCCTCAACTGCAAGTGAGTGCACACGAGCCTGTTGAGGACAATTTAGCCACAGTACCATAGGTTGTTGAGGTGGCCTATTTTAAGGTACATTTGGCCTATAGAAAGGTTGTGCTGACAGTGCTGATCGTAGAGGCAGAGCTGAGATAGCTTGTGACATCTGACGATTGATTTTCTGAGGAGGTGCAAAGTCGTTGTCCCTCATCTTGGTAAAGCAGTATGTGTCAGTATGGCCCGACCTCTTACAATAAGTGCACCACATGTCTGATTGCCTCAGCTGGGCTGGTGGAGCCATAAGTATGGGAGGTGAATCTGCACGTGGCATCTTGCTCAGGAATGATTTACTCGACAAATCTAGTAGAGGCCTAGGACCCATGGGCACACGTGCATGGGATAGTCTGTCCCCATTCTACTCAACACGCAGAGACATATTCACTAGCTCAACAAAGTTGGGAATGCTAGCGCAACACAACTTCGTGCGGATATTGGGCCGTAGACCATTTGAGAAACATCGTATCTTCATCGTCTCAACTGGTCAGCTCTGTAAACTTGTTCTCATATTTCGACACGGTCATCCCTCCCTGTAACGCCCGTGAAAAATCCATACTTGGGCTCGAGTACCAACTCGACCCAAAATTGCGTAGAATTCATTCCTTTGGAAAATTTGACTAGGTTAGCTAGTGCAACGTTGGAATAGCTGGGAAATGGTCCCTGATCACTTTAAATACGTTCTACAAGGCCCGAAGCGAGTGGAACTAAGGGTGCTATAATGCTCTAAAGCCTCGGATCAAACTCTAAGCCGGTTTGTTCTCTGGACCACTTTGAATCTTTGTATTGGATCTAGACCGCACGTTGAAAGTCCGATACCTCCTATCTTAGACCGTTAGAACCGTCTAGCTGGACTTGACACTCATTCCAAAAATCAAGTCAAACAGATACTCACAGGCTATTTCATTGAGCCCGGACCGAAGAGAGTGTGAATAGGGACATAGTTGGAATTTCAAATTCAAATCTGGCACACAAATTTGACGCATCAGTATTAAGCATTCTGACCGTCAGAATGCAGCCAAATTACACCCTTGGATCAGGAAAAATATCTATTATATATCACGAGACTTATAGGCCTGATCTTGGTGCGGTGACCGTTAAGCTGAAACTGGGCCGCCACGTGCGATCTGGGAACCCAACCGGTCTGAAAACTGGATGTGTGCTAGATCCAGTATGCATGAGCTTAAGTCCGACCATATTTGGCCTGGGGACCTCCGGAAATGCCCTTTTGGACCGAAACGGCCCCGATTTGGTTAGGCACCAAGTAAACATTGTTCCCAAGCCTATTTTGGGAATGTTTTAGGCTATAAAAGGGGTTGAAACCCTCACTCCTCTCTCCCATACGAATTTGAGAGAAGCCCTAGCTTGGGAGAGAGAAAAAGAGTGAGAGATTGTGAGAGAGTGGGAGAGTTCTTCCCGCCACTTGTGCTACGTGTTGCACATGCTTAAGCAACACTCCTCTACCGCTTTCCCGGCGATTCCACCGCAATCCTAGGTAAGTAAAAACCCTAAATAGATGTTGATTTGAGTTTTTCTTGTTTCCATAGCGATGTAGCTTATGGATCTTATGTATTAGGCTCCTTACTCGCCGTAGACGAACCATATACACTCCGCTTCAATTCCCGAGTCTACAAGACACTAGGTGAGGATTTTAGACGCTTGGATTGACGGTTCCCAATGCTTTCAATGTCGTTTAATAGTAGATTCTTGACGGCATCGCCGTTTGACATGTACAAAATGCTCTCCGTTTCCCGTTTCGTAAGCTAACGAAGAATATGAGATTTAGGGCATTTTAGTCATTTGTAGGAAGTACTGTTTACATTCATATTTTGCTGATGTGATTGACATGGTTTGTTGTCGCATTAGGAAGTTAGGAATGCATGCATAATTATTTTGGCGAAGAGATTCGCCTAGTTGCACACTTTGGGTCGACATACTATATGTAGACTTAAGTGTGTAGTGTATGTGTTTGTATAAATGCTTGTATTAGTATGTATTGAATTAAATGATGTTATTTGATAGTTTGTGATTGATTTTTCAATTATTATGCTGACCTGAATGATTTTCTACATGTTGACAAAATGCATGATTTCATTACATGCATGGGATGTATGTGCTTGAGGATTTGCTTAAGTTGAATATGCATGGGAAGTATGCCTTGAAGATTTGCTTAAGTTGAATGTTATAACATGTGCTAACATGCTCACATGATGTATTTCAATTCCAATACCTTTTATAGTAATTCCATAGATGTGTGGGACTTGACTTAGTCCAGGCAGTCGGTAACCGAGCGAATTCGTGGCTGACTGGTCATAGCCACGAACGACGCGTCGATGAATGTGATTCGTGTTGAGAGTTGGCGGCAGTGGTTAGGCCACGCGAAGTGTTTTACGCACTTCATGTCGTTCAATTCGAGATGCGATCGCGCTAGTCGAGCCCGTCAAGTAACCCGACTGGCCGATGTTTGTTCACCTTGTATGTATCATAACTGCTTGAACCTAGGGTACTGAACTTACCATTGTAAACCCTATTAACCGTGGTACCTTGATCCACGAAGACTCATGAGCCGGGCATGGTGGTATGGGACACCGTGGTCGAGCTGTCGGCCTACGCTGGGGTCACAAACCTCCCCGTAGTGACCAGTGAGCACCTAGACTCGTGAGCAGATTATGGTGGTATGGGACACTATATTCTAGCTGTCGGCCTACACTGATCAGGCGACGAGCCCTTTGTAGTGACCGCGAGCGTATTCTGAGTTCACGGGAGGCGACGACCCTTCCGTGCAGTAGAGTACAGTAGGCCTGTATTGATAAGGTGATGGGGGAGCGGTGCAACGAGTGCGAGCAACAGCCCTGGCAGCCCTTGCAGTGACCTACGAAATGTACATCGTATGAGATTACTAGGAGTGACGACCCTAGACAGGATCCGTGTTGGGATTGATACAAGGGAGGTACCTTAGTTTCCCAATCCTGCTGTTTGAATGGACTAATAACAACTTGGTAATCATATCACCATAGCATTGCATGTGCCTGGAAGGTGTGGAGCACTCTAGGGAGTGTGGCATGCCGCGGTCGTAAGATGTTGCCGTATGAGGGTGATCGTCGGTGAGGGCATACATCACGTCATATCATCTTGCATTAACAACAGTATTAGGACTTGTCTGATTTACTGCTTTACTATTATCGCGTGATTGAATTGTGAACATGCTAATCTTTGCTCTATGATTCCACTGAGTTGATCACTCATTCCCACGTTACGGGATGGTGTTTGCAACACCCACCAGACCCTGTTGTAGTTGCAGGTGACGGCTAGTTCCAGGAGGTGGAGCCGGAGATTGACGAGGACCAGGATGAGTTCTCGTATATGCAGTATCATGACGGCTTCCCGTAGGCGACCTGGATCGAGGGGACATCAGTGGGACTTTTCTTTTTGAACATTATTCTTTTGTTATGTACATGTATATGAGACTCAGAGATGTAGTCATACTTTGGAGACAGTTGAGATTACTTTGTTTTTCCATACAGTGATATATATCTTGTTTAGTCTTCCGCTTGCTTTTATCACTGGATCGGAAGTATGAATTGCAGTTTTGGTATACTTTTACTCATGTGAATGCTTTAAATCAGACAACATCGAATCATAACCATTTTTGTTGCATAAGTGACGGTCTGGAACTCGGGAGTTGAGTTTATACACGACCCCCGATTTTCAGGGTGTTACAAGTTGGTATCAGAGAATGAATGAGAGTATACTGGGCCTGGGTTATGGTCTTGCGACGTACGCTGTCGCTTCCTTTGACTTAAGTGGGTGCGAGAAGGGTCTAGAAACACTCCTAGGATCACAGATTCGCCGATAGGCGAAGTCTATAAGGATCGATCGCAAGATCGAGTCTGTAACGCATCTCGGGTCGCGTAAAGCGACCCGAATCACTTCTAAGTTGTAGGGAGTCGGGTGGAGACGTCCTATGAGCGGTTTTAAACCGCAAAGGTGAATCTTTGGGCCGTGGAATGACCACGACTCCAGTAATCAATCGCCAGGGCTTAAAAACCCCGTTTCGCCAAAAATTCTCAAAATTCCTTCTCTAAACACTTCAACCTTCAGTTCTTTCTTATCCATTTCATGTTAGGCATCAAACTTAATGTGAAAATAACACAAATTTATACATTCACCAAATTTTACAGTGAATAGTAAAATTTCATGAAAAATGGCCATAATGCCATTCTAACTTCACTTTCTTTAGCAACTAAGGAGCTAGAAAGATGTACTGGATCCTTCTACCCCAAATTCATATGCTGCATCATATGGTTTGGTATTCGGGATTGCGATGTGGACCCGGAAAGCCCCGAACACATGTTTGGGCTCATAGGGACCAAAATATAATGAACCAAGGGGTGGGACCAACTTTTTTGGGGCCCTGGGACCATGGGGGACCAGACCCATGGGGTCCCTCTGGCCAACCTGAAGGTTGGCCGGCGATGCCATCGCCGGCCGGGCGATGCATCGCCGGCCGGCCACCTCCGATGGTGCTGCCCTTTGGGCGCACCCACTTAAATACCCCCCCCATCACTCCTAGCTACCTCCCATCCCACGAAAACCACTAAAACACCCCTCTCCTTCACAAACAGCCCCCTTGCATACCCTAGATTTGATTTTCAGCGCTCCATTCCAAACCCCGGCGACCCAAACCCCTCCTAAACCCTTCCTTGGCCAAAACCGACCACCACCCATCGATTATTGGGTGTTGGCAGCCCCTTTCCTTGAAGATTTTCCCATTTGGAGCTCCAAAATCCCCCAAATAGTGCTGAAATCGTGAGCAGCTCCATTCCATCTTTTTGTTCTTATTTTTCCCTGAAACTACAGCCTTGGGAAGCTTGAAGCATCCCTCTACGACGCCTAGATTTCCTTTTGTCAGATTGGGCAGCCATTTCTCCACATTTTCAGCGTTTTCCATGGCTTTCGTGGAAGCTATTTTGGGTCTTTTGTCACTCTCATCCATCCTGTCTTTGATGGGTAAGAGGAAAACTGCAACAGACGAGGCTGGGCCGAGCCGCCCTGCTCGATCGAGAAGACCGCGGGGTGGTGCCGCAAGTTCAAGCACCGCCGCAGGTCCAGCGGCAGTCCTGGAGTGCCGTACAAAGCGGGATTTGGATCCCCATGCACATCTTGGACGAACCATCCTATCAGAGATGCCTCATGGTGAATACACTGATCGTAGAGTGTTATTTGAGGCGGACGTAGATGGGCGATTGTTCGGCGAGTATCTGTTGTTCGAACGCATTGAAGCTGCCCACTGGGGACCGATCTTTGAAGCTCGCGCTCGAGCTAATGTGAGCACTGTTCGTGCCTTCTATGCTAGCATCCAGAGTCCTACCTTGGAGCCCTTGCAGTTCAAAATCCCTTTTGGTAGAGATCGGATGGCTACGATCGACGTCCGGTTGGTTGCGCGACTTCTCAACGTGCCTCTAGGTGATGTACATCCAAGTGAGAAGAATTTGAGGACTAGACGTGAACGAGATCGCCGCACCAGGTTTCTGTGCGGTAAGTTGGTTCCATGGCAGCCTAATAATAGCCTCAAGGTGACGTACATGTCTGAGGATTTGCGTCTGCTGCATCACATCTGCACGTTCAATGTTTATCCTAGGTCGACGAACCGCATTGAATGTACACGTCTTATGGTCGATTTCTTATTTCTGGTGGCCCAGGGAGAGAACGTATGTATGGCCACTTTCATCTTACGACAGATAGTTCTCATAGCCAGGTCGAGAAGAACATCCGAATCCCTTCCCTTTGGCTGACTCATTTGCAAGATTGCGCTTGAGTTTGCCTATAGACTTGGACCCGAGTTGCCGGTATCGATTCACACCATCGATGAGTCGACGATGGTTAAGATGAAGATTGGATCGCAATATCGTGAAAATCAACTTGAAAGGGATAGTGGGGACGACTTTGATGAAGAGGAAGATCAAAGCGAAGGAGACCCTAGTGCAGAGGTTCAGGAAGAGACTCAGGAAGAAGCAGAAGAGGAGGCTCAGGATACTGATGAGAGCCCTCCTCCTTCTGCGCAGACTACTATTGACGATCGCATTGCTCGGATGGAGGAGAGTCAGACCGCTTTGCGAAGGGAAGTCCAAGAACTTCGAGCAGAGGTCGCTGATGCCAAGGCCGTCACGAAGAAGAAATTTGGCAAGGTGACTCGCACCTTGAAGGCAATCCTGTGTTGTTTACAGGATAAGGGTGCTCCTCCTCCGTCACCAGATTCCGACTAGCGACGCGATCTTTGATGTTGATTATTAGTAGTTAGCTATTTCCTGTTTTATGTGCGTAAAGCCTATTAGGGCTAGTGCTTTGCTTATGTTGCTGTTGCTTAACTGTCTTAATTTCCATGTCATTCTAGTCATGATGCTTGTAAGGATATATCCCTTGTATTGTGACAATTTTGATTAATTGAAATGCATGGAATGCCTTTGACTCTTTAGTGAATGATTGTGGTGTATTTGAGCAATTGAGACTGACAAGGTTGTGCCCTATTTTGAATATAGGGAATGCCACCTAAGACTACGAGGAGCGCGGTTCGACTTTCATTGTCAGAGCAGATGGATCAGGCTCCTTCTCAGTCTGGCACTCGTCCGGACCCTGCTGTGGGCCCGATTCCTGAGACGGTTCGGTCGTCTCAGCCTGCTGTTGGTCCTACAGATGGACCACCGCCATTTACACCATCAGTTAGAGAGCCACAGCGCGCATCTACTTCCGTACCTCATCCGCCACAGCCTGCTCCACCACCTGATAGATTCGAGCAGATGATGGCTATGATGCTACAGCAGCAGCAGCTATTGACTACCATAGTCGGGACTTTAGCCCAGGGTGGGGGTGCGACTGCACCTACTCCGCCTACACCACCTGCGCATCCAGCTGAGGATGCCTATACTTACGCCCAGGATGAGGGCATAGCACTTCCTGCGCAGCCTGCTTTCCCTGCGGGGAATCCTACCGACACACGGGGTCTTCTGGAGCGATTTCAGCGCCTGCGGCCTCCTACTTTCACGGGTTCTCACAGACCCGAGGAGGCTGAGTTTTGGCTCGACCGAGTGTCGAAGATTCTGCGCATGTTGCACTGTACTGAGGCAGAGCAGGTAGAGCTGGCTACCTTCCAGTTTGAGAGAGAGGCCAGTATGTG
Source organism: Magnolia kwangsiensis (assembly GCA_037074715.1). Classification (NCBI taxonomy): domain Eukaryota; kingdom Viridiplantae; phylum Streptophyta; class Magnoliopsida; order Magnoliales; family Magnoliaceae; genus Magnolia; species Magnolia kwangsiensis. The sequence continues at coordinate 62,224,385 of CM073579.1, forward strand.
GTGGGATAGTATATTGCGGACTGTTACAACAGATTTCGTATGGACATAGGCAGCATTCGAGTTTCGCTTCCATGAGAAGTATTATCCTCAGACCTACAGGAACGAGAGGGAGAATGAGTTTCTCCGTCTCAGGCAGGCAGCGATGACGGTTACCGAGTATGAGCATCGGTTCACAGAGTTGGGCAGGTACGTCCCGACGATTCTAGCTGATGAGCAGATGCGCATACGGCGCTTTTTGGAGGGCTTGCGACCGGATATTCGGTCGAAGATGTGCTGTATCAGTTTCTCCTCCTATGCGGAGTTGGTTCACATGTCCATGCGGGCAGAGCAGGACGTGGATCGACTTGCGCGATCACGAGGCCCGACTACTTTCAGGCCGCGACCGGAGTTGCCAGATAGGCCCTTCGCGGGCAAGAGACCTCGCGTTGATCCTCCTACCAGGACCACGGCGCCAGTAGGACCGTTTAGGCGCCCTGATCTATCATGCACATACTGTGGGAGGACGGGCCACCTAGCGCAGAGTGCTTTTCGAGGATGCGGGACAGTGGGTTCTCGCCGCCGCAGAAGATTGATCGTGTACGTCCACAGGCGATATCAGCACCGCCTATACGGTCAGCTCCTGCGCAGTCCTCTTTCAGACCCACAGTATCGCAGATTCGACAGCCCCCACGGCCCTTGACACAGCGGCCGAACCGGCCACAGCAGGCTCGAGTTCATGCACTGACCGCTGAGGCAGCTACGACGCCGACTTTCCAGCATTCAACCTTCGAGGTCACGGGCCATATCGGAGGTACTCCCATTCTTGTCATGGTGGACACTGGTTCCACGATTTCTTTGATATCGCGTGCCGTAGTCAGACGTCTTGGGTTGCAGACTATCACTATGGATAGCGTGCGAGTCCTTGCAGCTCATGGAGATTATTCGGATGTCACCCAGATGTGTGAGGGTTGTTTAGTTGATCTGGGAGGCAGGACGATGACTCTTGATCTGGTCGTCGATCCCTCGCTCGTATATCTCGACGTCATTCTTGGCATGGACTGGTTGACTGCAGCGAGAGCCGAGATTGACTGCGAGGCTCGTGTGGTGACGGTGTACGAGCCTGAGGGCACGCCTTTCACATTTTCAGTGCGGGTAAATCTTCCTTTCCGCATTCTTAGCTACGCCACTCTATTGCGCGACGCTGGTGCCCAGGTACTTGAGCAGACGCCAGTTGTTTCTGAGTTCGGGGATCTGTTCAGGAAGATCCCTGGTTTGCCGCCCAGACGTGAGATCGATTTCACTATCGATCTGATTCCTGGTTCTACACCCGTCTCACTGCCGACGTATCGCATGGCACCATGTGAGATGGAGGAGTTGAGGACGCAGATTGACGGTCTACTAGAGCTTGGCCTTATACGGCCTAGCGTATCTCCTTGGGGAGCACCGGTCTTGTTCGTGAAGAAGAAGGATGGTTCGCTGCGATTGTGTATTGATTATCGCAGGCTGAACCAACTCACAGTGAAGAACAAGTACCCTTTGCCCAGGATCGATGACTTGTTTGATCAGTTGAGAGGAGCGCAGTACTTCTCGAAGATTGACCTTCAGTCAGGATATCATCAGCTGCGCGTCAGAGATGAGGACGTGCAGAAGACAGCGTTCAGGACCAGTTTTGGTCACTACGAGTTCCTCGTGATGTCGTTCGGTCTCACGAACGCACCGGCCGTGTTCATGGATCTGATGAACCGGGTATTGCGGCCTTTCCTCTATCGATTCGTCGTTGTCTTCATCGACGACATTTTGGTATACTCTAGGAGTCGAGAGGAGCATGAGGAGCACTTGCGTTTGGTCCTTGATACGCTCAGACAGCATCAGTTGTTCGCACAGTATAAGAAGTGCGACTTCTGGAAGCAGGAGGTGAAGTTTCTGGGACACGTGGTGTCCAAGGATGGCATGGCAGTTGACCTGTCTAAGGTGGCTGCGGTGCAGGACTGGGAGTAGCCTGGTTCTGTCACTGAGGTGAGGAGTTTCTTGGGTCTCGCTGGCTACTATCGGCGCTTCATTCAGGATTTCTCGAAGATCGCGAGACCCTTATCTCAGTTGACACGGAAGGACGTGAAGTTCGCCTGGAATGATAAGGCGGAGTCAGCTTTTCAGGAGCTGAAGGACAGACTTACGTCCGCCCCTGTGCTAGTATTGTCAGAGCAAGGGGTTAAATACACTATATACACTGACGCGTCTAGCGTTGGTTTGGGTTGTGTCCTTATGCAGAGGGACAGGGTAATTTCGTATGCCTCGAGACAATTAAGGAAGCACGAGGAGAATTACCCTACACACGACCTGGAGTTGGCAGCCGTTATATTCGCACTGAGACTCTGGAGACATTACCTCTACGGAGAGGAGTTCGAGCTCTTTTGCGACCACAAGAGCCTCAAGTACATATTCACGCAGCGGGACTTGAATATGAGGCAGCGGCGATGGATGGAGACGCTAAAGGACTTCAAGTTTGAAGTCTCTTACCATCCTGGGAAGGCGAACCTTGTGGCTGATGCGTTGAGCCGCAAGAAGGCGATAGAGTTTGCGGCTCCACTGATGGTTGCCGAGTGGGATATGGTTGAGTTTTTGCGAGACTTTGAGCAGAAACTCACCGTAGAGGAGCCATTTGAGTTCATCGCACATGTTCAGGTGCGATCCCAGATCGATGACCGTGTCATCGAGGCGCAGAGGGACGACGCGCATCTGACTGAGCTTCGAGAGCAGGCCAGTGATGATGCTGACGCCGACTGGCGAGTTGGTATGGATGGAGGCTTACGTTACCGTGGCCGCCTATGCGTCCCAGATATCCCTGACTTGAGACGAGAGATTCTCGAGGCTGCGCATTCTACTAGACTCGCGATGCATCCAGGCAGCACGAAGATGTATCGTGACGTGAAGAGGACGTATTGGTGGGAAGGTATGAAGACCCACATTGCTGAGTTCGTGTCCCGTTGCCTCACTTGTCAGCAGGTGAAGGCAGAGCATCGCCGACCACCTGGACTTTTGCAGCCTATGCCGATTGCAGAGTGGAAGTGGGATTTCATTTCCATGGACTTCATTTCTGGGTTGCCGAAGACGAGGAAGGGGCATGATTCTATTTGGGTGATCGTCGACCGATTGACGAAGTCGGCGCACTTCCTACCGATCAGAGTTACGAACTCTGCAGACGAGCTGGCTAGATTGTATATTAGAGAGATCGTGCGTCTGCATGGAGTTCCGTTGGAGATCGTGTCGGACAGAGACACGCGGTTCACTTCTATTTTCTGGACTCGCATTCAGGAGGCCATGGGTGTGAAGTTGAAGTTCAGTACTGCCTTCCACCCACAGACGGACGGACAGACGGAGCGAGTGAACCAGATCCTGGAGGACATGTTGCGAGCTTGCGCATTGGACTTCAAGGACAGTTGGGATGACTGTCTTGCATATGCGGAGTTTGCGTACAACAATAGCTTCCAGGCGAGTATCGGCATGGCACCTTATGAGGCGCTGTATGGGCGACCTTGTCGCGCACCGCATTGCTGGTTAGAGGTCGGTGAGCGCAGCTTGATCGGCCCAGAGTTGGTGCAGGCGACGTCAGAGAAGATTGATATTATTCGACGTCGGCTTCTTACAGCGCAGAGCAGACAGAAGAGCTACGCCGATACGAGACGGAGACCACTAGAGTTCACAGTCGGGGATCATGTGTTTTTGCGAGTTTCCCCTATGAAGGGAGTCCTTCGGTTCGGGAAGAAGGGGAAGCTGGCACCGCGATACATTAGTCCATTTCAGATCCTCGATCGTGTGGGAGCAGTGGCTTACCGATTGGCTTTACCCACGCCCCTCGCGAGCGTCCACAACGTATTTCATGTTTCTATGCTGAAGAAGTACGTTGCTGATCCTTCTCATATCATCAGATGGGAGCAGGTGCAGTTAGGAGAGGATGTTACTTATATCCTGCGACCGACACGCATCTTAGACCGGAAGGATCAGGTACTGCGTAGCAAGGTGATTCCCCTTGTGAAGGTACTATGGACGCATCATACTGAGGAGGAGGCTACTTGGGAGACAGAAGCCGAGATCAGAAAGAACTACCCACAGCTTCTCGAGGAGTACGAAAAGGTACAAAATTTCGAGGACGAAATTATTTGTTAAGGGGGGTAGATTGTAACGCCCGTGAAAAATCCATACTTGGGCTCGAGTACCAACTCGACCCGAAATTGCGTAGAATTCATTCCTTTGGAAAATTTGACTAGGTTAGCTAGTGCAACGTTGGAATAGCTGGGAAATGGTCCCTGATCACTTTAAATACGTTCTACAAGGCCCGAAGCGAGTGGAACTAAGGGTGCTATAATGCTCTAAAGCCTCGGATCAAACTCTAAGCCGGTTTGTTCTCTGGACCACTTTGAATCTTTGTATTGGATCTAGACCGCACGTTGAAAGTCCGATACCTCCTATCTTAGACCGTTAGAACCGTCTAGCTGGACTTGACACTCATTCCAAAAATCAAGTCAAACCGATACTCACAGGCTATTTCATTGAGCCCGGACCGAAGAGAGTGTGAATAGGGACATAGTTGGAATTTCAAATTCAAATCTGGCACACAAATTTGACGCATCAGTATTAAGCATTCTGACCGTCAGAATGCAGCCAAATTACACCCTTGGATCAGGAAAAATATCTATTATATATCACGAGACTTATAGGCCTGATCTTGGTGCGGTGACCGTTAAGCTGAAACTGGGCCGTCACGTGCGATCTGGGAACCCAACCGGTCTGAAAACTGGATGTGTGCTAGATCCAGTATGCATGAGCTTAAGTCCGACCGCATTTGGCCTGGGGACCTCCGGAAATGCCCTTTTGGACCGAAACGGCCCCGATTTGGTTAGGCACCAAGTAAACATTGTTCCCAAGCCTATTTTGAGAATGTTTTAGGCTATAAAAGGGGTTGAAACCCTCACTCCTCTCTCCCATCCGAATTTGAGAGAAGCCCTAGCTTGGGAGAGAGAAAAAGAGTGAGAGATTGTGAGAGAGTGGGAGAGTTCTTCCCGCCACTTGTGCTACGTGTTGCACATGCTTAAGCAACACTCCTCTACCGCTTTCCCGGCGATTCCACCGCAATCCTAGGTAAGTAAAAACCCTAAATAGATGTTGATTTGAGTTTTTCTTGTTTCCATAGCGATGTAGCTTATGGATCTTATGTATTAGGCTCCTTACTCGCCGTAGACGAACCATATACACTCCGCTTCAATTCCCGAGTCTACAAGACACTAGGTGAGGATTTTAGACGCTTGGATTGACGGTTCCCAATGCTTTCAATGTCGTTTAATAGTAGATTCTTGACGGCATCGCCGTTTGACATGTACAAAATGCTCTCCGTTTCCCGTTTCGTAAGCTAACGAAGAATATGAGATTTAGGGCATTTTAGTCATTTGTAGGAAGTACTGTTTACATCATATTTTGCTGATGTGATTGACATGGTTTGTTGTCGCATTAGGAAGTTAGGAATGCGTGCATAATTAGTTTGGCGAAGAGATTCGCCTAGTTGCACACTTTGGGTCGACATACTATATGTAGACTTAAGTGTGTAGTGTATGTGTTTGTATAAATGCTTGTATTAGTATGTATTGAATTAAATGATGTTATTTGATAGTTTGTGATTGATTTTTCAATTATTATGCTGACCTGAATGATTTTCTACATGTTGACAAAATGCATGATTTCATTACATGCATGGGATGTATGTGCTTGAGGATTTGCTTAAGTTGAATATGCATGGGAAGTATGCCTTGAAGATTTGCTTAAGTTGAATGTTATAACATGTGCTAACATGCTCACATGATGTATTTCAATTCCAATACCTTTTATAGTAATTCCATAGATGTGTGGGACTTGACTTAGTCCAGGCAGTCGGTAACCGAGCGAATTCGTGGCTGACTGGTCATAGCCACGAACGACGCGTCGATGAATGTGATTCGTGTTGAGAGTTGGCGGCAGTGGTTAGGCCACGCGAAGTGTTTTACGCACTTCATGTCGTTCAATTCGAGATGCGATCGCGCTAGTCGAGCCCGTCAAGTAACCCGACTGGCCGATGTTTGTTCACCTTGTATGTATCATAACTGCTTGAACCTAGGGTACTGAACTTACCATTGTAAACCCTATTAACCGTGGTACCTTGATCCACGAAGACTCATGAGCCGGGCATGGTGGTATGGGACACCGTGGTCGAGCTGTCGGCCTACGCTGGGGTCACAAACCTCCCCGTAGTGACCAGTGAGCACCTAGACTCGTGAGCAGATTATGGTGGTATGGGACACTATATTCTAGCTGTCGGCCTACACTGATCAGGCGACGAGCCCTTTGTAGTGACCGCGAGCGTATTCTGAGTTCACGGGAGGCGACGACCCTTCCGTGCAGTAGAGTACAGTAGGCCTGTATTGATAAGGTGATGGGGGAGCGGTGCAACGAGTGCGAGCAACAGCCCTGGCAGCCCTTGCAGTGACCTACGAAATGTACATCGTATGAGATTACTAGGAGTGACGACCCTAGACAGGATCCGTGTTGGGATTGATACAAGGGAGGTACCTTAGTTTCCCAATCCTGCTGTTTGAATGGACTAATAACAACTTGGTAATCATATCACCATAGCATTGCATGTGCCTGGAAGGTGTGGAGCACTCTAGGGAGTGTGGCATGCCGCGGTCGTAAGATGTTGCCGTATGAGGGTGATCGTCGGTGAGGGCATACATCACGTCATATCATCTTGCATTAACAACAGTATTAGGACTTGTCTGATTTACTGCTTTACTATTATCGCGTGATTGAATTGTGAACATGCTAATCTTTGCTCTATGATTCCACTGAGTTGATCACTCATTCCCACGTTACGGGATGGTGTTTGCAACACCCACCAGACCCTGTTGTAGTTGCAGGTGACGGCGAGATCCAGGAGGTGGAGCCGGAGATTGACGAGGACCAGGATGAGTTCTCGTATATGCAGTATCATGACGGCTTCCCGTAGGCGACCTGGATCGAGGGGACATCAGTGGGACTTTTCTTTTTGAACATTATTCTTTTGTTATGTACATGTATATGAGACTCAGAGATGTAGTCATACTTTGGAGACAGTTGAGATTACTTTGTTTTTCCATACAGTGATATATATCTTGTTTAGTCTTCCGCTTGCTTTTATCACTGGATCGGAAGTATGAATTGCAGTTTTGGTATACTTTTACTCATGTGAATGCTTTAAATCAGACAACATCGAATCATAACCATTTTTGTTGCATAAGTGACGGTCTGGAACTCGGGAGTTGAGTTTATACACGACCCCCGATTTTCAGGGTGTTACACTCCCCATCGGAGGCAAAGAAACTCTCCCTCTTCATTACGATAAGTGAGGGGTAAGTACTTCCCATGGAAGCGGGTCTCAAAAGCTTCCCACGTCCATATGTACCCAGCAGCCACTGTCCGTAGGATACTATCCCACCATAGACTAGCCTCCTTCTCGAACTTGTACGTAACCAGATCAACCTGCTCTGCCTTAGTGTAGTGCAGCAGCTTCAACATCTTAGAGATATGGTCAAGCTAGTATTCGGTCTCCTCAGATTTGTGAGTACCCAAAAAAGTGGGAGGTCGAAAGCGCTGAAATATCTCAAATAAACTGCGGCATTCACGTTTCCAGCAGAGTGCACAAGTGGTGCAGGTGAAATCACGTTCATGTTCTAAGTAAGGGCCCCTGAGTTAGTGGTCTAAATCTTCTCCTGCTGCTGCATCAGGAGCATCATCTGCTCTAACCTATCAGGAGGAGAAGTCGCCTGAGGCATGTGTGGCGTCGAGGTAGACGCACGGGTCTATTTGGGAACCGGTGGTGTAAAATGGGTTGGCCCATTAGTGGGGCCAATGGCCGGCTACGTGTCACTGTTAGGGCCCAAACTGGAGTCGGTGTGGCTATCGCTTAGGGGAGGTGCCCTGTCAAACGATACGCTAAGTGTAAGACGTGTTGTATTCCGGGTGACTTTCAGAGGCATTCCCTATACACAACATAAGGTGCAACACGTGTAAGATTTAGCATAAAAACACTCAATTTCTCAAGCATTCTACACATTTCAAAACAAAAGGAGCTTCATGCATTTCATTTAACCAAAATCGTCATAAAATATGAGATGTAGTCTTACATGGATCATGACAAAAGATGCATGTGAGATAATTTAAACAAAGCTTTTAAACACTAAAACACACCAACAACTCTAACATACTACTAAGCCTATCAAGGCTATTACATAGAAAGCAAGAAAACAAAGAAAACCCAAAGATGACTACAACATACGACTAGTTGTCCGACTCTGGTGATGGTGGAGGAGCACCCTCATCTTGCATGCAGCATAAGAGGGTCTTCAGAGTGCGGGACATCTTCTTGAACTTCTGTTTCATGTAGGCCTTATTCTCCTTAAGCTCTTGCTTCACTTCGGCCCGGGTCTCTCTGACCTCCTATCTCAGGGTGGCCTGGTTCTCCTCAATCTGGGACAAGCAGGCTTCTAAGGTAGCCTGATCATGGTGACACTCATATGTAACAGGAGGAGAGTCTCCATAAGAGTCTTGGGCCTCCTCTTCATCCTCTTCCTGCTCTTCCTCATCACTTCCTTCCTCGCCTTCTTCATCTTCACTCCCCTCATCCTCTTCGCTTTTTTCCTCTATCTCATCACCATACTCATCAAGACGGGCTTGGCATTTTCGTGGTCGAATACCCATGTTGTTAAGCGTAGCGTCATTGATGAAGTGGATCGGCGCAAGCTCATCCGTGTTAAGTCGGTAGCCAAAATCACGAGCAATCTTACATATGAGTAAGACAAATGGGAATGAAATATCTCCCCTAATAGCACGTGCGGTCTGTACTATTTATAGCAGGACGAACATAGGCAAACACAACTTATCTCCCTGCCCAGCTATATATTAAAAGTCCACCATCAAACATGTACATTCGGTGCAATTGCTCCACCTAAGATACACATTGTAAGTGAATATGTCGTGGAGTAGGTGGAAGTCTGAGTCATTTTGGTCGCTAGGAGGCAATTGCCTCACTTCTAGTGGACTAGTCGGCTGCAAAGAAACCGCGTGCGGCGATCTCTTTCTTGCACAATCTTGAGACGAGATTCATTAGCATGCACTTCACCACACACAATTCCCATAATTTGGGCCATCTCATCTACATCAACTGTGGCTTCCCGCCTTCCCACGGGGATAATGAATTGTAGAGGCTCCAACAGTGGATCCCGTATATGGGCATAGAAGGCTCGGACAGTGCTCTCACATGCACGTGACTTGCCTTTAAATATGGGACCCCACCTGACATCCAACAGGAGGTCTATCACCGGATATAGCCCAAATATCCTTTCGTCCACATGTGCTTCAAAGACAACTCTGTAAGTCCTATGGTTGAAAGCCCCTTTATGTTGTCAAATTTGTGGTGCCAAAAACACTACTTGTACTTTGTGAAATTGCATACATGTTTCAGACACAGTATGGATGAAGCGAGTCAGAGTGTATGGATGTTAACTACATTAGTGAAGCATAAGCTTAACTCAAGATATGTCAAGACACGACATTGTCTTGCAAGATCAACTTCGAAAGACAAGACAAGTTTACAAGTCCAGACTCAAGAATGTTCAACTGAATTCACAAGTTACAAGTCAAGATTCAAGATTGTGTAATTGAAGATTTTAAGGACAAGCTACATCAAGATTTCAAGCCTCACTTTCTTTAAAGGTTACATATCTTAAGGGTTCGCAGTCATCGGACTTTCGATGCGCGGTCCCAGTCCAAGACGGAGTTTCAATGTGCTCTCGAGAGCAACTGGGTTTAGAGACTAATCCTAGGCTTCTAGGTATTGTTGGGTTAGTGATTCTAATAGTTTTGGGTCATGCAATTCATTTGGAAAGTAGTCCAAGCTAATTCACTGATTAATTTAGTTTTGTACTTAATTAATTTTCGTCTAATTTCTACCAAATAACTAGAAATCAAGCCCCAAGGTGGCCTAAAAATCTGTCCAGACAGTTTCTGGACAGTAAAAATAGATTGGAAAGAAATAATTCAAAACAGTAATTAAAATGGGATTTAATCCTAGGAAATTTAAGAACAGACCACCCTAGTTGGCCCCACAATTATCCAGACCATCCCACCATCCAAAATTCCTTTGCATGTGCCCTAACTAGTTGGATTTTTGGGGCCACATGTCATAGAGTGGAATGTCATGGGCGTCCTCCCTTTTTTGGGTGGCTGAATTTTTATTAACCCACAAAGTGGGCCACACACCATGATCTGAAAAGAAAATAAGGGAAAAGAAGAGAAAGAAGGGTAATCCAGATGTAGGGAAAGGGCTCCACCACTATTGAGCCCTCCCAAGAATAATCTCACCACACATCATACATAGATCTACATCTACAACATGCATCTTACACATGCATGGCTTAAGATCAAAATGTATGGTGGGAATGCTATCCCCACCATGATTATAAGGTCTAGATGACCCAAAGATGATATGTTATGTGAGGAAACTACCATGATGGGGCCCATAGAGAAAGGCCCCATGCGTGGATCATGCATGCATAAGGTGGGCCATTAGGCCACACTATGGGATTGCGTGGGATCTCCACCATGGATTGGTGGGTCCCACACCTCCCTCATGAAGGAAATAAAACATCTAAGCCATGAAAATCAGATTTCTACATCTAGTGGGACACCCACCTCTAAAGATGCCTTCAAACTCCAAGATTTAGGTTTAATGCTTCAAGGGAAAGGTGAGTGAAGGTTGTAGATGGGGTCTTGATGGCTAGATGGTGGAGAAAAGGAGGAAGAAGGTGTTGGAATGGGCAGAGGGGGCTAAACATTTTTTTGTAAGGGGAGAGGAGAATGAGAGAATGAGAGGGAGAGGAGAGAAATTACGAGAAAAGAGAGAGAGAGAGAGAGAGAGAGAGAGAGAGAGAGAGAGAGAGAGAGAGAGAGAGAGTCATCATGAGTTCTCTCTCCTAGGACAGGCAAATCATCGTAATGCTAGGGTGATGTAAACAATGTTCTTTAGACTTATAGGCTTGGAGTAGGGATGGGTAGTGTGGGTATTAGGTGGTGTAGGAGATGGGATTTATGTAGTGTGTGTGTGTGGTGTGTGTTGGAACTTGTGCAAAAAGGGAGTGGGGACACATGCACTACTCCCAAGTGGGCCACATGATCATGATCAAGGGCCAAGAATTCTCAGGTCGATATCACAAGATGCACATGTCAGAATCATGCATGAGGCATAGTGTTGGAATTGCGGTGATGATGCGGATAAAATGGCATATGTCTTGGGTCAATCCGAGTTGGGTCTACGTGAATAAACTCAAGGATGACCGCAAATACTATCCAAAGCTTGCGAGTCATCGAAATTTGACCGATAGGACCGCGGGACCAAAAAGAACGAGATGCATACTCACACACACATGCACACATGCAAACTTGGGTCGGGTCTCACAGCTAGATTAAATTTATTTGAATAAGGAGATTAATAAAATCAAATACAAAAGCTATGAAAGAATCTAAAATTACTAACTAATAACTTCACAAAATTGTGGACTTATCTCTTAGAGTTATCGTTTGATTTGGAATATAATGAATTGAAATCTCTGAGAAATGTCCTCAATTTATAGGGTACAAATCGGTTCCCTCGACTGGTCCTGGGTTCGGCTCAACTTGTCCTAGCCGAACAACATTTTATATTTTCTAGCGTGATCGGATAAAATAGACCCTCGATTGGTGAAGTGGCTCGCTCGACTGGTTAAGTGAATAAAAATCGCGTTGCTGGAGTTCAAGTCAAGTCACACTCGACTAGTCGAACCAGTCTTCACGACCGGTCAAGCAGGGTATTCAACTGGTCGAGGACTTAACAAAAAATTATAAATTTTTGAATTAGAATCTGGACTAGTCAAGAAAAACCCTGGAATGGTCGAGCCAGTGCCTGGACTAGTCAAACCAAGACTAGGACTAGTCGAAGTAAAGCCTAAATTAAGTACAGTGACCAAAAATAAAAATGAAATTTTAATGACCTAACCCTAAGGTCTTTCTAGGGTCATGTATACCTTAAATGCGAGTATTGAAATTGAACCATCAGTCACTTCAGTAGATAGGACACTTTGAAGCACATGAAGCTTGACCTTCAATTCTTGAACTTGTCTCGAACTTATGTCTTGAGACTTGAGTAAAAGTACTTGAGCTTGAATTAGAGACTTGTTCTTGAGCTTTAACATAAGCTTGAACTTTAAGCTTGAAGATTAAAGTAATGATGCACCTGAGCTTGAGTACCTTGACTTGATGAACTTCAATTTGTTGTTGTAGTTTGAGCTTTAACATAAGCTTGAACTTTAAGCTTGAAGATTGAAGTAGTGGTGCACTTAAGCTTGAGTACCTTGACTTAATGAACTTCAACTTGTTGTTGTAGTTTGAACATGCGTACTTGTAGCACATAATGTCGATGTAGATAACACCACGTTCATCTTTGAATGAGGGTGAACTTCCTTTCAATTTGAACTTGAAGGTGAAATTTCCATCTATTAAAATAAGTCAACCATACTGAAGTGCTTTGGCACAACAAAAATTGACAACTTAGGATGCTAGATTTACAACTTAACACTTACATGTCCATCCATTTTCTAGAGCATATGGGCTGACTTGTAAGGCCCACTATGTTGTATGTGATTGTATCTATGTTGCCCATCTAATTCACCAAAATTTGGGCTGACCTATAAGGCCCATAATGGTACTTGTGATGTACTCTTAGCCCAACTATTTTCTGGGGCATATGGGTTACCCATGAGGCCCACCATGATGCATGTGTTGTATGTTCCTTGGGCCATTGTATTTTTGGGCTATGGGCTATCCCAATTAGCCCACCTTGATGTATGTAGACCATGGGCTGACCCAAGAAGCCCAACATGATGTATGAGATAATATGAATGTTGCCCAATTACTTTCTAACTATTGTGAGGGTCATGAGCTATTTCATTAGGCCCATTATGACACCCTGTCACTGTTGCACATGTGGGCGGGTGCATGTCAATGGATGCTGATGTGGGCAGAGCTTAAAGGGCCTAGGTGAGCTACTAGTTATTGACAGGTTACTGTGCTGGCAGTCTACTATGTACACAGTGGGGGTTGAACTTGTCCCACATCAGAAGAGTTGTCCGAAGTAAAGGTGGTTATATGTGTGGTTCAGACCTTCATTGTGCGAGGCCTTTTGGGGGAGACCCCGGGAACAAAATCATGTGGGTCCAGTGGGACCCAAAGTGAAAAAAATCGTACAGTGCTAGTCAAACAGTTACAAATGATATCAGAGCCAAGGATAGCTCTGCCCTCAATGGGGGATATTATGACGTCCCATCATTGTTGCACATGTGGGCGGGCGCATGTGGGCGGACGCTGATGCAGGGGAGGCCTAAAGGGCCTGGACAAGCTATCAGTGATTGGCTAGCTACTGTGTACGTAGTGGGGGTTGAACTTATCTAACATTAGAAGAGTTGTCTGAAGTAATGGTGGTTATATGTGTATTTTGGACCTTCATTGTAAGAGGCCTTTTGGGGACGACCCCTAGAACAAAACCGTGCGGGTCCAGTGGGACTCAGAGCGGACAATATCATACGGTGTTGGTCAGACTGTTACATCCATTATGTCATGCCCCAAACTTGAAAACCAAGCTCACAAAATTTTTAATCATCGAATCTGGTGTCAACAGCCTTCGTAGTACCCCATTCTAAGTTCCCAGCGTCCATATGCCAGGTTCTGATCTTGGGATCTTACAAGGAGGATTTTTTAACGTTCATGTATCTCGTAAGAAGCATAACTACAAGTTTACCCAAATCACAAAGGCAACATCATCATCACATATCCACTAATATAAACATTTGAATACAATGCTGAAAGGGAAATACATATGTCAAAATCAAAGCTCCAGAAGTCAGCTACATGCTCCTAGCTCTATGCTGTTGTAACCTAACATCACCTGCACGCATCTATCATGCATTAGCTTATAAAAAGCTTAAAGGGTGGTGAAAGTGTGTGAGCAGTATATGCGTACTCAGAATGTAATATCAGAGTAAACGAAAATACTGGTAAGATCATGAATCATATGATATCAGAGTAAGAAGAAATATTGATAAGTACATAAAAATATCATTAACCTCATCTAGGATATGTGATGAAAAGACATAGCAAGCCAATGTCATATATTGAGAAAGTAATGTAAATCGGCTATGAAATGTAGAAATAAAATGAATCAGATATCAGATATCGAGGATGCAATACAATATGCAATTCAGAAGAGTTACGAATACCATCCGCCTCATCTAGGTCATATAAATGCAGAAATATAGCAACCCAAAATGCCATATGCAAAGGTGTAATGCAATATGTAATATGTAGTGTGAATGAAATGACCAAGCTTCAATGTGAAGTCAGGATGATAGTACGTGGTATCACACGCTATGGTACCTATCACAAAGGGCTTCCATCCAAACCATCCTCATACCTAAATTTAGATAGTCAGACTCTGTGTGGTAAACTCCTGATCTCAGGTTAGTCATGTGCCTCAACCAAAATCGTAGCCATTGTGAAGGTACACGTAACAAATAGTTGTGCACCACTAGCCTGAGTGGATAGTGAGTGAATGAATGAATGAGTATGCAACTCCTATTTCATAAATCAATATTGTACATCTTTAGGATCATCACTGGGGTCAAGTACACTCCAAGCTAGTAGCCCAGTGAGTGGAAAAGACCTCACTACCTATAACATCCTGAAAATCGAGGGTCGTGTAGAAACCCAACTCCCAAGTTCCAGACCGTCACTTATGCAATAAATATGCTTATGAATCAATGTTGTCTGAGTTAGTGCATTAACATGAGTAAGATTATACCAAAACTGCAATTCATACTCCAGATCCAGTGATAAAACACAAGCGAAAGACTGAAGAATATATATATCACTGTATGAAAAATAAAACAATCTCGAACTGTCTCCAAAGTATGAATATAACTCTGAGTCACATATACATATATCAAACCAAAATCAAAATGTCATATGAAGTCCAACAAGCAAAAATCCCGCTGATCCAGGCCACCTATGCGAAGCTGTCAGAGAACTGCATGTATGAGAACTCGTCCTGGTCCTCCTTGTAGTCCAACTCCAGCTCCTGAATCTCCTCGCTATCTGCATCTAAGACAGAGTCTGGTAGGTATTGCAAACACCATCCCGTAACGTGGGAGTGAGTGATCAACTCAGTGGAATTATAGAGTAAAGATTAGCATGTTATTAAATTAATCACGCGATAATAGTAAAGCAAACAATCAGACATTCCTAGATACTGTTGATAATGTAAGTATGAAATGACATGATGGATGCCCTCACCGACATACTCCCTCATGCGGCACCATCTTACGTCCGCGGCATGCTTTCTTCCCTCAGTGCTCCACATCTTCCAGGCACATGCAGTCCGATGTGGATATGATTACCGAGTTATTATTAGTCCTTTCATATAGCAGTATTGGGAAACTAAGGTACTTATATCAATCCCAACACAGATCCTGTCTAGGGTCATCACTCCTAGTAATCTCATACGATGGTATATTTCTAGGTTGCTGCAAGGGCTTTCAGGGTTGTTGCTCACACTCGTTGCATCGCTCCCCCATCACCTTATTAATATAGGCTTAGTTATACTCTTGTCGCTACGGAAGGGTCGTCGCCTCACGTAGACTCAGAATACGCTCGAGGTCACTACAAAGGGCTCGTCACCAATCAGAGTAGGCCTACAGTTCGAATGTAATGTCGCATACCACCACAATCGGCTCACGAGTCTAAAGTGCTCACTGGTCACTACGGGGAGGTTTGTGGCACCAGCGTAGCTGACAGTTCGACCACGGTGTCCCATACCACCATGCCCGGCTCATGAGTCTTAATGGATCAAGGTACCATGGTTATCAAGGTTTTCAATGGTAAGTTCAGTACCCTAGGTTCAAGCAATTATGACCAATACAAGGTGAACATATAATGGTCAGTCGGATTACTTGACGAGATCGACTAGTACGAGCGAACCTCAAGCTGAACGACATGAAGTACATAAAACACCTCGTGTGGCCTAACCACTGCCGTCAACCCAAAGCACGACTCGCATTCGTCGATGCGTCCTTCGTGGCGATTATCAGCCAACCATGAATTCAGATCTATTACCGACTGCCTGGACTAGAGTATAGCCCCAAGCACTCGTAATCTACATCAGTGATCATGTGAGAATGATAGAAATGAAACACAATCATTCCAAGCATATTAACAACATGTTATAGCATACAACATAAGAAAATCAACCAAACACAAGCATTTCATATATATAAGGAAATCAATTCATATACCAACCATGGAGAAAATCATGTACATCAACGTATTAATTGAGAATCCAATCTCAAAACTATTCTACAACAACATTTACTCAATACTTACTAATACATACTTTTATACAAACACTTAGTCTACACACATTTGTCTATATAGCTTATGTCCACCCAAAGTGTAACATCCCGAAAATCGGGGGTCGAGTAGAATCCCAACTCCCGAGTTCCAAAATGTCATTTATGCAACATAGATAATAATAAATGCATGTCGTCTGTAGAATGGCATTAAATAAGATTGGGATTAAGCCAAAACAGCATATCATACTCCAGAGATAGTTAAATTTTACAAGCGGAAGACTGTGATAAATATTTAACAATGTATAATTGATTGTAAGTCTCCAGAGTGTGAGCATGTTACCAGGTTAGACATATACATTTATACTCCAAAAATGATAAAAAGGATATACATGAGTGCTCTAAAAATATAAAATGACAAGTGTCATGGCGTCTAAACAACCTCCCTGTAATCCCGTCGGTCAGAACGCTCATATAGGAGAAATCCTCCTCATCATCATCAAGTCCGGCTCCACTTCACAAGCAGCGCCATCATCTGCAACTAAAACAGGGACTGGTTGGTGTGTACGACACCGTCCCGTAATGTGGGAGTGAGTGATCAACTCAGTGGGATCATAGAGCAAAGATTAGCATGTTATCAAATCAATCACGTGATAATAATAATGTAAGTAATCAAACATTCCTAGATACTGTTGTTAATACAAGCATGAAATGATATGATGGATGCCCTCACTGACATACTCCCTCATACGGCACCATCTTACGCCCGCGGCATGCTTACGTTCCTCAGTGCTCCACATCTTCCAGGCACATGCAGTGCGATATGGATAATGATTACCGGGTTGTTATTAGTCTATTCATACAGCAGTATTGGGAAACTAAGGTACCTTCCTTATATCAATCCCAACACAGATCCTGTCTAGGGTCATCACTCCTAGTAATCTCATACGTTGTTACATTTATAGATCGCTGCAAGGGCTGCCAGGGCTGTTGCACGCACAAGTTGCTCCTCTCCCCCATCACCTTATCAATACATGCCTATTTATATTCTTAAAACTGCATCAGGACTCGTCACCCCCATGCGGTGTCAGGATAAACTTAAGGTCACTACAAAGGGCTCGTCACCAATCAGTGTAGGCCGACAGCAAGAATATAGTGTCCCATACCACCCTAATCTGCTCAGAGTAGGGTGTTGACTGGTCACTACGGGGAGGTTTGTGGCCCCAGCGAGGCCGACATCTCAACCACGGTGTCCCATACCACCATGCCCGGCTCATGAGTCTTTATGGATCAAGGTACCATGGTTAACAGAGTTTTCAATGGTAAGTTCAGTACCCTAGGTTCAAGCAGTTATGACTCATACAAGGTGAACATACAATGGCTAGTCGAGTTACTTGACGGACTCGACTAGTACGAGCGCATCTCAAGCTGAGCGACGTGAAGTGCATGAAACACTCCGTGTGGCCTAATCACTGCCGCCTGCCCAAAACACACCTCGCGTTCATCGACGCGTCCTTCGTGGTAAATAGAAGCCAACCACGAATTCGATCCATTACCGACTACCTGGACTAGGATATAGCCCCAAGCATTTGTAAATCAACATCAATGATCATATGAGAGTACTAGAATTGAAGTTCAAACAATACAAGCATGTTGACACATGTTATAACATACAACGTGAACAAATCAACCAACACATATATTCCATATATATGAGGAAATCAATTCATATAGTAAACATGGAGGAAATCATATACATCATCGTGTTGATTAAGAATTCAATCTCAAAACTAATTCACAACACCATTTACTCAATACATACTAATACAAACATTTATACAAACACTTAGTCTACACACTTTAGTCTATATAGCGTATGTCGACCCAAAGTGCGCATTAAGGAGAATCTCTTCACCAAACAGATTATGCACCCATATCTAATATCATAACACGACAAAATCACATGGCAATCATTTCAGCAAAATTCAGACGTATACAGTATTTTCTATAAATGACTAAAATACCCTAAATCTCAAATTCACCGTACGTATATGAAATGGAAAACGGACAGCATGTTATATATGTCAAATGGCGATCTCGTCGATAATCCACTATTAAACGACATTGAAAGCTTTGAAATCAGTCAATCTAAGCGTCTAACATAGCTTTCTCCATAGACGCGTATCGATTCGAATAGAACGTCTACGCTTCGTCAACGGTGTTATGGCGACCTAATGCACAAGATAATAAGCTATTTTGATATTGGAATCTAAAGAATCCTTAAAACAGCTATAGGTTAGGGAAGTGAGTTGGAATCACCGGGAAAGTGATTTGAATGCGTGCTTTGGTACGTGCAAAGGCTGGAGCAAATGGCAGGAAGTTCTCTCACAAATTCTCTCACTAACTCTCTCTTTCTCTCTCACCACTTTCTAGGGTTTCTTGTAAAATCGGATGGGAGAGATATGAGAAGGTTTAAAGCCCTTATATAAGCTAAAACCTTACCTAAATAGACTTGGGATAAGGGTATACTTGGGTTATAACCAAATCGGGTCTCTTACGATCCAAAAGAGCGTTTCGGGAGGTCCCCTGGCCGAACGTGGTCGGACTTAAGCTCATGCACATTGGATCCTGCTCACATCAAGTTTTCAGACTGGTAGAGTTCCCAGATCGCACGTGGCGGACCAGTTTCAGTTCAACGGTCACGGAGACTCGATCGAGGATTTCAAGTACACTGATCTGGGTGAGAAATGTTTCCTGATCCAAGGGTGTATTTAGGTCAAATTTCGACGGTCTGAATGCTTATACTGATCCCACAAGCGAAACGTGCCAGATTTATTTAAATCCTATTTAATTTTAAATGAATTTCACTCTTTCTCACACTCCCTGCTCGAGGCTTAGTAAAATAGCCTCAGAGCATCGGTTGGGCTTGATTTTTGACATGATTGTCAAGTCCAGCTAAGTGGTCATAACGGTCTAAGATTGTGGATATCGGACTTTCGACGCGCGGTCTAGATCCAATACAAAGTTTTAAAGGGTTCCTGAGAGCAAACGGGTTTAGAGTTTGATCCTAAGTTTTAGGGTAACGTAGCGTCAATGATTTTATAGGTTTTGGGTCTTATAGATCGTATTTAAAGTGGTTCAAGCTAATTCTACTGATTGTTTAGTTCAGTACTTAACCAAATTTTGACCTAATTATGACAGAATAAGTCCCTAGGAAGTTCTACGCCCTTTCGTGACATTTTTAATTAGTATATTATTTTAATTATTTTTCTAGTAGTTCATCATCAAGTCTAATTCATCTCCATCAAATTTCATGATATTTAATATTGTAGAAAAATTCTAAAAATTCTAGAAGCAGCAGCTGTCCAAAACTATACTTTCTGGATAGTTGTCACAATGACCCATTTTTAACTATAATAAATATATTATATTTTTAATTATTTTTATATGAAACTAGACTCATTTAGCTTCAATATGGCTTTTGAATCACCTAAATCAGAGTTATAACGAGGGAGATATAATTTTTTAAAGTTGAACCAAAATCATAGAAAATTTGGCCGAAAATGGGCCAGCCGATGAACTGCGGCCCGGCCAAGCCCGGTAATCGGCAAGCCCTCGCCGAACCGGCGAGCCCCTCGTCGCTCGCTGACCTGTTTGGAGTGATTTTACCGTCTGATATTTGAAATAGGTGTATTTTAAAACCTGGGATGAGTTATTTGACAGGCAATATATGATTTTGGGGTAGGAGAAGCTGATCTATCCAAATAGCCTACTTATTTCGTGAGATTCAAAAATTTTAATGGTTAAAAACCCATTTTATTTATTTATTTACTATTCGTAGTACTTTTTAGTTTAAGTATTGATCAACATCACCTAAACTTTAATATTTGTGTCTAATATGAAAGCTCTTAGAAACTTTTGAAGGATAAAGTAGTGAAAGGTGAGATTTTCGAAGGAAATGGGGATTTGAGACTTTTGGATTGAGTTTTGAGAAGTTAATCGGTGTTAGGATTGACCTATTGCCTAAGGACGTCTAAATCCAGGTTGGCAAAAATCTGGGGTGTTACACAAAGTTTGCATTAGGGCGAATCTCTTCGCCAAACAGATCATACATGCTTGACTTGTATAATAATACGACAAATATTCACGGCAATCATATCGGCAAAATACGGACGTATACAGTATTTTCTAAAAATACCTAAAATACCCTAAATCTCATATTCTCCGTACGCAATCGAAATGGAAAACAGGCAAAAAGTTCTACATGTCAAACAGCGTTCTTGTCGATAATCTAATATTAAACAACATTGAAAGCTTTGAAAACAGTCAATCTAAGCATCTAAAATCCTCACCTTTCGTCGTAGAAGCGTAACGAATCGAAAGGAAACTCTATGCTTTGTCAACACCTGTATGACGACCTATATTACAAGATAAGTCAGCTACTTCGCCACTTGTAACGATGGAATCCCTAAAACAGGTTGAGGTTAGGGTTTTCTTACCTAGAGTGAAGTCGAAATCACCGGAAGAGTAATTGGAATACGATGGTTAAGTACGTGTAGAAGCAGGACCTAGTGTCAGGGACTTTCCCTCACAACTTCTACACAATCTCTCTCTTTTCTCTCTTCTCTTTCCTAGGATTTTTTACAAATTCGTATGTGAGGGTTGTGAGAGGGTTTAAGGTCTTTAAATAGGTTAGAAAGTCACCCATTTAGACTTTAAACTAAGGTATACTTGGGTTATAGCCAAATCGGGTCTCTTCCGATCTAATAGGACACTTCTGGAGGTCCCCTGACAGAATGCGGTCGGACTTAATCTCATGGATGTTGGATCCTGATCACATTAAGTTTTCAGTTCGATCAGATTTTCAGATCGCACGTGGCGGACCAGTTTCAGTTCAGCGGTCACTGAGACTCGATCGAGGATTCCAAGTACACTGACCTGAGTGGGAAATGTTCCCTGATCCAAAGGTGTATTTGGGTCAGATTCCAACAGTCTGAATGCTTATACTTAACCCGCAAGCAAAACGTGCCAGATTTATTTAAATCACATTTAATTTTAAAGAATTTCACTCTTTCTCACACTCCTTGCTCCGGACTCAGTACAATAGTGTCTGGACATCAGTTGGGCTTGATTTTCGAAACGATTGTCAAGTCCAACCAAGTGGTCATAATGGTCTGAGATTGTCGATATCGAACTTTCGACGCGCAGTCTAGACCCAATACAAAGTTTCAAAGGGTTCCTGAGAGAAAACGGGTTTAGAGTTTGATCTTAGGTTTCAGGACGTTATAGCGTTAAAGATTCCACAAGTTTTAGGTCTTGCAGAACGTATTTAAAGCGATCAGTGCTAATTTCACAGCTAATCTAACATAGCGTTAGTTAACTTACGCTTAATTTCTAAAGGAATTAATCCTAAGTGATTTCTGTCTGAGGTGTTACTCGGGTCTCTGGATGGATTTTTCTGAGACGTTAGAATCTACCCTCCTTAAACAATAAATTTCATCCTCAAAATTTATACCTTTTTGTACTCCTCGAGAAGCTGTGGGTAGTTCTTTCTGATTTCGGCTTCTGTATCCCATGTAGCCTCTTCTTCAGTGTGATGCGTCCACAACGCCTTCATAAGGGGGATGACCTTGCTACGCAATACCTGCTCCTTCGTGTCTAACATACGCGCTGGTCACAGTATATATGTAACATCCTTACCTAACTGCACCTGCTCCCATTTAATGATATGGGAAGGATCAGGAACGTATTTCTTCAGCATAGAAATATGAAATACATTGTATATGCTCGTAAGAGGTGTAGGCAAAGCCAGACGATATGCCACTGCACCCACACGATCAAGAATCTGAAATGGACCAATAAATCGCAGTGCTAGTTTCTCCTTCTTCCCAAACTGAAGAACTCCCTTCATAAGAGAAACTCTCAAAAATACGTGATCCCCAACCATGAACTCTAGCTGGCGCCGTCTCGTATCGGCATAGCTCTTCTGACTGCTCTGCATTGTAAGAAGTTGGCGTCTGATGATGTCAATCTTCTCCAAGGTCACCTGCACTATCTCTGGGCCAATCAATCTGTGCTCACCGACCTCTGCCCAACAATGCGGTGCTCGGCAAGGACGCTCGTACAAGGCCTCATAAGGTGCCATATCGATACTCGCCGGGAAACTGTTATTGTACGCGAACTCTGCATATGGAAGACAATCATCCCAACTGTCTTTGAAATCCAACATGCAAGCCCGTAGCATGTCCTCTAGAATCTGGTTCACCCGCTCTGTCTGTCCTTCCTTCTATGGGTGGAATGCAGTACTGAACTTCAATTTCACACCCATAGCTTCCTGGATGCGAGTCCAGAAAATAGAAGTAAAGCGCGTGTCTATGTCCGACACAATCTCTAAAGGAGCTCCATGCAGACACACTATCTCTCTGATATATATCCTGACCAACTCGTCTATAAAGTTCATGACTCTGATCGGAAGGAAGTGCGCCGACTTGGTCAAACGGTCGACGATCACCCAAATAGAATCATGTCCCTTCCTCGTCTTCGGCAGTCCCAAAATGAAATTCATAGAAATAAAGTCCCACTTCCATTCAACTATAGGCATAGGCTGAAGGAGACCAGGAGGTCGGCGATCTCTGCCTTCACCTGCTGGCAAGTGAGACAACGAGACACGAAATCTGTGATGTAGGTCTTCATGCCATCCCCCCAATAGGTCCTCTTCATGTCACGATACATCTTTGTGCTGCCCGGACGCATCGTAAGTGTAGAACTGTGCGCAGCCTAGAGAATCTCTCGTCTCAAGTCAGGGACATCTGGGACGCATAGGCGGCCATGGTAACGTAAGCCCCCATCCGTTCCAACTCGTCACTTGGCATCTGGATCATCACTGGCCTGCTCTCGAAGCTCACTCAGACGCTCGTCATCCCTCTGTGCTGCGATGACCCTGTCATCGATAGGAGATCACACCTAAACATGTGCGATAAACTCATATGGCTCTCCATAGTGAGTTTCTGCTCAAAGTCTCGCAAAAACTCAACCATGTCCCACTCAGCTACCATCAGCGGAGCCACAAACTCTACCGCCTTCTTGCGGCTCAAAGCGTCAGCCATAAGGTTTGCCTTGCCCGGATTGTACGAAACTTCAAACTTAAAGTCCTTCAAAGTCTCCATCCATCGCCGCTGCCTCATATTCAGGTCCCACTGCGTGATTATGTACTTGAGGCTCTTGTGGTCGCAAAAGAGCTCGAATTCCTCTCCATAGAGGTAATGTCTCCAGAGCTTCAATGTGAAAATGACAGCAGCCAACTCAAGGTCGTGTGTAGGGTAATTCTCCTCGTGCTTCCTTAATTGTCTCGAGGCATACGAAATCACCATGTTCTTTTGCATAAGGACACAACCCAGACCAACGCTAAACGCATCAGTGTATATCCTGTACTTAACCCCTTGCTCTGGCAATACTAGCACAGGGGCTGACATCAGCCTGTCCTTCAGCTCCTGAAAAGCCGCCTCCACCTTTTCATTCCAAGCGAACTTCACATCCTTCCATGTCAACTGAGATAGAAGTCTGGCGATCTTCGAGAAATCTCGGATGAAACGTCGATAATAGCCTGCCAATCCCAGAAAACTCCTCACCTCATGACTGAACCAGGCTGCTTCCAGTCCTGTATCGCAGCTACCTTTGCAAGGTCCACCGCCATCCCATCCTTGGACACCACATGTCCTAGGAAATTGACTTTCTCCTTCCAGAAGTCGCACTTCTTATACTGTACGAACAACTGATGTTGTCTCAGTGTATCCAGGACCAATCGCAAGTGCTCCTCATGCCCCTCTCGACTCCTGGAGCATACAAAAATGTCGTCTATAAACATGATGACAAATCAATAGAGGAATGGCCGAAATACCCTGTTTATTAGATCCATAAACAAGGCTGGTGCGTTTGTAAGACCGAACGATATGACGAGAAACTCGTAGTGGCCAAAGCTGGTCCTGAAAGCTGTCTTTTGCACGTCCTCATCCCTGACGTGCAACTGGTGATACCCTGACTCCAGATCAATCTTCGAGAAGTACTGCACTCCTCTCAATTGATCAAACAAGTCATCAATCTTGGGCAAAGGGTATTTATTCTTCATCGTAATCTGGTCTAGCCTGTAATAATCGATAGATAATCGCAGTGAACCATCCTTCTTCTTCACAAACAACACGGGTGCTCTCCAAGGAGACACACTCGGCCGTATGAAGCCAACCTCCAACAGATCATCGATCTGTTTCCTCAACTCCTCCATCTCACACGGGGCCATGCGATACGTCGGCAGTGAGATGGGCATCGAACTGGGTACCAGGTCGATAGTAAAATCAATCTCACGCTGAGGTGGCAATACAGGAATCTTCTTGAACAGATCCTCATAGTCACGAACTACTGGCGTGATCTCAAGTGTCGGGGCATCAACATCCCTCAATAAGGAAGCATAACATAGCACTCGGAAGGGAAGATTAACCTACACTGGAAATGTAAAGGACATGCCCTCCGGCTCGTAGACTGTCACTATACGGGTCTCGCAGTCAATCTCGGCCCTCCCTGCAGTCAGATAATCCATGCCAAGAATGACGTCGAGATAATAGAGAGTGGGGTCGATGACAAGGTCAATAGCCATCGTCCTGCTCCCTAAATCCAGCAAACAACCCTCACAGATCATAGTGGCATCAGAAAAGGTCCCGTGTGCCGTAAGAACTCGCACCCCATCCATCCAAGTAGTCGGTAGCCCAAGGCGCTTGACTACTGAATGAGATATCAATGAAATCGTGGATCCTGTATCCACCAACACAAATATAGGAGTACCTCCAATGTGGGTTGTGACCTTAAAGGCCAAGGGTGGGGCAGTCTCTGTCCCGGATGCCTCTGCTGTCAATGCATGTACCCGGGCTTGGTACGGTCGATTCGGCCGCGGTACCATGGGCCGTTGAGGCAGCCGGAACTGAGGTACAGGAGGTCTGAAAGAAGGATGCGCAGGAGCTGACCGTAACGGTGGAGCGGATAATGCCTGTGGGCGAGGACGGTCGATCTTCTGAGGTGGCGAAAACCCGTTATCCCTCATCCGAGCAAAATAACTCTCTGCAGTGTGACCAGGTCTCCCACAGTAAGTACAGGTCACACCTGGGCGCCTCATTGGAAGTACTGGCGTTGTAGCCCTAGGAGGAGGGTCGGTACGAGGCCTCTTGCCAAAAAATGGCCTGTCCTAAGCATCTGGTCGTGGCCTAGCAACCACAGGGCCACGAGAACGTGCCAGTCGATCAACATCCTGCTCTGCTCGCATAAACATGTGAATCAGCTCGGCATAAGAGGGTATGCTGACACAACACATCTTCGATCGAATATCAAGTCGCAAGTCCTCAGAAAAATGTCGTATGAGCATCTGCTCGTCGGTAAGTATCGTAAGGACGTATCTGCACCAACTCTGTAAATCGATGCTCATACTCTGTAAATGACATGCCTCCCTACCTAAGGCATAAAAACTCATTCTCCCTCTCATGTTGGTAGGTCTGCGGATAGTATTTCTCATGGAATCAGAACTCGAACGCTGCCCAAGTCCAGATGTAGCCAATTGTAACTGTTCGTAGTACGCTATCCCACCATAAGCTGGCCTATCTCTCGAACATGAAAGTGGCCAACTCAACCTACTCAAACTCTGAGCAGTGTGGTATCTTCAATATCTTCAACACACGGTCGAGCCAATACTCGTCCTCCTCGGGTCTGTGAGAACCCGTAAAAGTAGGAGGCCCCAAGCACTGGAATCACTCAAGTAAGCCTGGAGTATCAGCAGCATTCCCCATAGGGTAGGCAAATGGTGTAGGATAAGCCATACCCTCATCCTGAGTCGAAGTCCCATCATCCTCAGCTAGATGCACAAGTGGCACGGGTGGAGTCGCACTCCCACCCTGGGCTAAGTCCCCGCAATAGTAGTCAAAAGCTGCTGATGCTACTGGTGCATCATGATCATCAACTGCTCAAACCTATCAAGAGGTGGAGTAGGCTGAGGCACATACTGCGTCGAGGAAGACGCACGGTACTGCTCTCTAACTGGAGGTGTGAAGGGTGGTGGTCCGACTGTAGGACCTGCAGAAGGCTGAGACTCAGGTGCAGTCTCACTAATCAGGCCCACAGTAGGGTCCATATGATCATCACTCTGGGGAGGAACCTGATCCATCAGCTCACCCAGCGTAAGACGTGCCGTGCTCCGAGTAAACTTAAGTGACATTCCCTATATTCAAAATAGGGTGCAACCTAGTCAGTTTTAGTAATAGCACAAACACACCACATAATCATTCACATAACAAACCGAAGAAACTCCATGCATTTCATTAAATCAAAATTTGTCATAATACAAGAGATATATCCTTACATGCATCATGATAAGAAACACATGGAAAACTAAGTTAGCCAAAGCTATAACTCCAACATAAACCAACTACTAAGCCTTCTCAGGCTCACACACAGAAAATAAAAAATAACCTAACTACGACCAACAAACGTCTACAACCTAATCACTCGTCCAAGTCTGGCCATGGAGGAGGGGCACCCTTATCCTGCAGACAACACAGGATAGATTTCAAGGTGCTCATCACCTTCTTGAACTTGTGCTTCACAAAGCCCCGCAGGTCCGTAATGTCCTATCGCAAGGTAGCCTGGCCCTGTCGTAGGGCAGCATGATCCTCCTCCAGGTGAGCTATACAAGTATCCCAAGAAGCCTGACCAGTGCCCTGCACTGGAACTGTAGGAGGGGAGCTCTCATTTGTACTCTGGGCCTCTGGCTCTTCCTCTTCTTGGATCTCGACCCCAAGTTCTTCTTCACTCTCTTCTTCTTCGCTCTCAGTCTCATCTTCGCTCTCCTCAAGTCAAGATTGGGTTGCTGTGGCCCGATCTCCATCTGATTGAGAGTAGCTTCATTGATCTGATGGATCGGCACCGGCATCTCCCCACCAAGGCCATAACCAAACTCACGTGGAATCCTGCATATGAGTCAGCCGTATAGGAGTGACTCAGTCCTCCTCCTCGAGAGTACAACCTGAACTATCTGTCGCAACACAAATGAAGGCACACATAGGTTTTCCCTCTGTCCCACCTGATACAGGAAGTCCACTATGAGGCGCGTACACTCACTATGGTTACTCCACCTGGGGTAGACGTTGAATGTGAAAATTTGATGGAGAAAATGGAAGTCGTCTGTCATATGGGATGCAAGAAGACTCCGGTTCGACTGCCACTCAACCAGTCGGCCATAGAGGGAACGTGTGTGGCGGTCCCTTTCACGCATGCTATTTAGATTCTTAGCGCTTGGATGTACCTCACCAAGGGATACATTCAGAAGCCGAGATATCAACTTGATGTCAACTGTAGCCCACCGATCCACTCCACATAAGACTCGAAACTGCAAGGGTTCCAGCGTGGCCTCATGAATGTTGGCATAGAAAGCTCAGACCGTGCTTGCATTAGCACGTTGCCTGACATCAAATAGCGGACCCCACTGTGCCTGTTCCAGGAGCTCGATCAGCTGATATTCTTCGAAGAGTCGCCCATCCACCTGAGCTTCAAAAAGGACCCGACGGCCCTCATAAACTCCATGGGGTTGTTCCGCCAACCAAGCCCTTCCAGCAGGAGATCGGGGATCAAGATCCCACTTCGTCTGAAACTCTCGAGTGGCACTTGGACTTGCAGCCGTGCTTGAACTAGCGGTGCCACCTCTTGGCTTCCTTGAACGTGAAGGGCGACTAGGCCCAGCTTCATCAGCTGTAGTCTTCCTCTTTCCCATGAGAGAGAGGATGGTGGAAAGGGAGAAAAAAGATAAAATAGCCTTTATAAATGCCATGAAAAATGGAGGAAAGGGGGAGATAGGGCTGGGATTTTCGGTCCTCCACGAGTTTGAGAACCAACAGGGGTTGTAAAGGCTCCAAACAACGAGTTTTGAAGAAAGGAAAAGGGAGAGATGGGTTGGGTTGGAGGCTTACACAATTTGAGCTTCAAATGGAGGATGGGAGAGCTCCAACGAATGAGAATGGAGAGAGAGGGGAGTGTGTATGGCTGTAAATGATGGAGTGGCCCACCCGAATGAGGATTTGAAAGAGAACTCAGCAACTAGAAGGGAACTCGAGAGCTTGGGGGTATGGTTTGTGAAGGAGGTAAGGGTTTGGGGCATTTTTAATGGACGGCCCATAGCTAGGGGGGTCACCCTAACCCCAAAATATCATCAGCCCGAAGGCCCACCCGAATGAGGCCCACTGTACGGCGAGGTCCTCGCCGACCTCTGTGCTAATCAGGGATGCCTCACCATTTCTGCAAGGTCCTCCTACCCTGAGGTTCCCAAATATATGTGGGTCCCACCTTGGATCATCCTAGACTAGCTTGGATAGGCCCACGACTCCGTTTCGATCTATTTCAGGTCATTTCGGGTACTATCTGACGTATATTCGCATTTAGTAATTTTTAACGGTTGGGATAGGGTCAATAGAGGTCTAGACCCGCCCACACACAAAATAGAAGTGGTCTGAGGTCGTTTCATGCGACCACGGATGCACACGGACTCGATCAAAATGATCGATTTGAATGAACTTCGCCAATTTGGCGAAACTGCGGTCCTATGAGTGTTTCTAGGTTTTTCTCGGACTCACCTAAGTCAAAAGGGCGACAGCGTATGTCATGTGTTCATAACCTAGGTCCGGTTTAATCCAAATCATGCTCTGATACCAACTTGTAACACCCTAAAAATCGGAGGTCGTGTAGAAACCCAACTCCCGAGTTTCAGACCATCACTTATGCAACAAATATGCTTATGAATCAATGTTGTCTGATTTAGTGCATTAACATGAGTAAGATTATTCCAAAACTGCAATTCATACTCCAGATCCAGTGATAAAACCCAAGCGGAAGACTGAAGAATATATATATCACTGTATGAAAAACAAAACAATCTCAAACTGTCTCCAAAGTATGAATATAACTCTGAGTCACATATACATATATCAAACTAAAATTAAAATGTCGTATGAAGTCCAACTAGCAAAAATCCCGCTGATCCAGGCCACCTATGCGAAGTCGTTAGAGAACTGCATGTACGAAAACTCATCCTGGTCCTCGTAGTAGTCCGGCTCCAGCTCCTGAATCGCCTCGCTATCTGCATCTAAGACAGAGTCTGGTAGGTGTTACAAACACCGTCCCGTAACGTGGGAGTGAGTGATCAACTCAGTGAAATCATAGAGCAAAGATTAGCATGTTATCAAATCAATCATGCACTAATAGTAAAGCAAACAATCAGACATTTGTAGATACTGTTGTTAATGCAAGTATGGCATGTCCTCACCGACATACTCCCTCATGGGACACCATCTTACGTCCGTGGCATGCTTTCTTCCCTCAGTGCTCCACATCTTTCAGGCACATGCAGTGCAATGTGGATATGATTACCGAGTTGTTATTAGTCCTTTCATACAACAGTATTGGGAAACTAAGGTACTTTCCTTATATCAATCCCAACACAGATCCTGTCTAGGGTCGTCACTCCTAGTAATCTCATACGATGGTATATTTCTAGGTCGCTGCAAGGGCTGTCAGGGTTGTTGGTCGCACTCGTTGCACCGCTCCCCCATCACCTTATCAATACAGGCCTAATTGTACTCTTGTCGTTACGGAAGGGTCGTCACCTCACGTAGACTCAGAATACGCTCGAGGTCACTACAAAGGGCTCGTCACCAATCAGAGTAGGACGACAGCTCGAATGTAGTGTCCCATACCACCACAATCGGATCACGAGTCTAAGGTACTCACTGGTCACTACGGGGAGGTTTGTGGCCCCAGCGTAGGCTGACAGCTCGACCACGGTGTCCCATACCACCATGCCCAGATCATGAGTCTTAATGGATCAAGGTACCATGGTTATCAAGATTTTTAATGGTAAGTTCAGCACCCTAGGTTCAAGTAATTATGACCAATACAAGGTGAACATACAATGGTCAGTCAGGTAACTTGACGAGATCGACTAGTACGAGCGCACCTCAAGCTGAACAACATGAAGTGCATAAAATACGTCGTGTGGCCTAACCACTGCCGTCAACCCAAAGCACGACTCACGTTCGTCGATGCGTCCTTCGTGGCGATTATAAGCCAACCATGAATTCATGTCTATTACTGAATTCCTGGACTAGAGTATAGCCCCAAGCACTTGTAATCTACATCAGTGATCATGTGAGAATGATAGAAATGAAACACAATCAATCCAAGCATATTAACAACATGTTATAGCATACAACATAAGCAAATCAACCAAACACAAGCATTTCATATATATAAGGAAATCAATTCATATAGCAACCATGGAGAAAATTATGTACATCACCGTATTAATTGAGAATCCAATCTCAAAACTATTCTACAACAACATTTACTCAATACTTACTAATACATACTTTTATACAAACACTTAGTCTACACACATTTGTCTACATAGCGTATGTCGACCCAAAGTGTGCATTAGGGAGAATCTCTTCGCCAAACAGATCATACACGCATGAATTGTATAATAATATGACAAATACTCATGGAAATCATATCGGTAAAATACGGACGTATACAGTATTTCCTAAAAATACCTAAAATACCCTAAATCTCATATTCTCCATACGCAATTGAAATGGAAAACATGCATCCTGTTCTACATGTCAAACAATGTTCTTGTCGATAATCTACTATTAAACGACATTGAAAGCTTTGAAAACATTCAATCTAAGCATCTAAAATCCTCACCTTTCACCGTAGAAGTGTAATGAATCGAATGGAAACTCTACGCTTTGTCAACGCCTGTATGACGACCTATATTACAAGATAAGTCAGCTACTTCGCCACTTGTAACGATGGAATCCATAAAACAGGTTGAGGTTAGGGTTTTCTTACCTAGAGTGAAGTCGGAATCACCGGAAGAGTGATTGGAATTCGATGGTTAAGTACGTGTAGAAGCAGGACCGAGTGTCAGGGACTTTACCACACAACTTCCACACAATGTCTATCTTTTCTCTCTTCTCTTTCCTAGGATTTTTTGCAAATTCATATGGGAGGGTTGTGAGAGGGTTTAAGGTCTTTAAATATGTTAGAAAGTCACCCATTTAGACTTTAAACCAAGGTATACTTGGGTTATAGCCAAATCGGGTCTCTTTCGATCCAGAAGGACACTTCTGGAGGTCCCCTGACTGAATGCGGTCAGACTTAAGCTCATGGATGCTGGATCCTGATCACATTAAGTTTTCAGTTCGATCAGATTTTCAGATCACACATGGCGGACTAGTTTTAGTTCAGCGGTCAGTGAGACTCGATCGAGGATTCCAAGTACACTAACCTGAGTGGGAAATGTTCCCTGATCTGAGGGTGTATTTGGGTCAGATTCCAATGGTTTGAATGCTTATACTTAACCCGCAAGCGAAACGTGCCAGATTTATTTAAATCACATTTAATTTTAAAGAATTTCACTCTTTCTCACACTCCTTGCTCCGGACTCAGTACAATAGCATCTGGACATCAGTTGGGCTTGATTTTCAAAGCGATTGTCAAGTCTAACCAAGTAGTCATAATGGTCTGAGATTGTAAATATCAGACTTTCAACGCGCGGTCTAGACCGAATACAAAGTTTCAAAAGGTTCCTGAGAGCAAATGGGTTTAGAGTTTAATCTTAGGTTTCAAAACGTTATAGCGTTAACGATTTCACAAGTTTTGGGTCATGCAGAACATATTTAAAGCGATCAGTGCTAATTTCACAACTAATCTAACATAGCGTTAGTTAACTTATGCTTAATTTCTAAAGGAATTAATCCTAAGTGATTTCTGTCCAAGGTGGTACTCGGGTCTCTGTATGGATTTTTCTGAGACGTTACACTATCCGCCTAGCAATAGTATACCAATGCCTACCCGACTCATCATTAGCAAACCCATTTAGGAGCTAGTCAAAGTCAGCCTAGCTTACAACCCCCTCACTCGGGTGGATAAGGCCCCACCCCCTCCCAACTAACCACGATACATTGGGAGACACGACCTACTGGTATTCGGTACTCAGGCACTCATGTATCACTCGGTCTAGACGTTAGGGCATCTCCTGACCACAAAGGTTTAGGAACTTTCACCCACAGACATCCAAAGTGCTTAAATGCTCGAACCAAGCATTTCTGGTGTCCCATATAGCCATCTAGGACATGCCTGTGGTGGCTACGGCCCTGATGTCATTAGGGCATGCAGTAATCTTAACACATAATGTAAGATGCATGAGTCATATAATCCAGTCATGCATCAATCCTGCGCATACCATTCACTCATGTGAGACAATCTCCTCCTATCAGGGAGTCTCATAACAACCTGCCCAATGATATGCAATGATCAACCACATCTCATAATAAACATGCAGATGATGCGTATGGGCATGTATCATGATCATGTTGTCACATACTTATAATCAGAATCGATAATCATCCTCGACAATTGGAACCAGCCTCGACAATCGGAATCAATCTCAACAATCAGAATCGGCCTTGATAATCAGAATCGACCATGATAATCGAAATTGGCCTTGATAATCTGCCTATCAAAGGGCCTAAGGGATGGTCAAAATGTGAACATTCAACTATCATCGCCCATCAATATGGACATTTAACCATCATTGCTCCTAAGGAGTGGCCCACATAGAGTCAAACGTATTATAAGCCCATAGCCTCATACAAGGACCTAATACACATCATTATGGGTCTCACTCATGGGCCAAATACTCATCACAGTGGGCCTCAACACATGGGCCATGATTACATCACATCAGGCCTCGTCATATGGGCTAACATACATCCCATCAGGCCTCGCATACACAACAGGTAGGCCCTGCGCCTGGCCCTTAAATACATCATATGGGCCTAATCATATGGGCTAAAAATATACCATAATGGACCACGATATATGGGCCGAAAATATATCACAATGGGCTATGGCATATGGGCTAGAAATATATCACAATGGGCCACAACATATGGGCTGGAAGTACATCACAATGGGCCTAACCAAATGGGTCGAAAACACATCACAATGGGCCTCATGCCTAGGCCTCAAATACACCATAATAGGCTGCACTACATGGGTCTCATATGCATGGCAATGGGCTACTCACATGGGCCTAATATACATAACTATGGGCCTCACTCCAGGACCTTGGATACATCACAATGGACTCATCATATATCATAATGGGTCGCATCATGTGTACCGCACCACAAGGCCTCATATACAACAAGTGGGCCACACTGCTTGGGCCACACCAAAATCATTTCAATAGTTGTAGGTGTAAATGTGCACCACTGTACACTATCGTTCCATGGAGCACATGGCCCACTAATGATGATCGGCACTATCCAAATATTGTCTATGTAAATTTGCATCATCCAAACATTGGGCAGCATGTCCAAACATTGGACAATACCATCCAAACATTCGACAACACCATCCAGCATAATCTGGATGGTGTGGATGCAATAATACATCATGGTGGTGTCCACGTAGTGGCCCACCAAAAAATTGAATCTACCTCAGTTTAGTCTTAATCCTTAAAATGGGCTTGCCAAATGGTTGGACGATGTGGATGAAGCACATCAAGTCAAGGTGGGCCCAACACGTTGCCATGGTGGGGTCCACGTCCTGATGATGGATGGACAAGATAAAATACCTGCATCATGATGGGGTCCACGCAGTGGACACTGTAGATGAACCCATACATTGTGGGATCCACAGAACTTGCTAGCGTCTAATATGCCAGCCAATCCCTTTCCCAATCAGGTGGGTCCCCATGTGGGGCCCACCACATATTGTATTAACATATATATATATATATATATATATATATATATGTGTGTGTGTGTGTGTGTGTGTGTGTGTGTGTGTATAATATATATATATATATATATATATATATATATATATATATATATATATATATTACATATAATATATTATTATTTTGAAATGTGTTGCACGTCCTGCATCCAGATGGACGGCTAGAAAAAATACATACATTAAATGGACTCTAGTGGGCCCCACCCTCACATGTGTCACACATGTGGGGTGGGTCCCATTCCAATAGGTGGATGACATTGGTTAAACACATATATCATGGTGAGGCTCCACACACGTGGCCGACACCTGATATACATATATGTATTGTATATATTATTATAATATATTTATATTTTATTTATTATATTATATATTTTTTGAAGCAGATCAGAGTTCAGGCCCTGGACGGCTTGGACAAGGGTACGTGTACAGGAGGATGGTGGATGAAACACTTACATCATGGTGGTCCCACGTCTAGTGGGCCACATGTGTTGGATCAAGTGATATTTTTTTTTACCTTCGTCCAGGCCTGATCACTGGACGGTATGGATCCTACATCAGGGTGGGATTTCCACAGTCTGGATGATGAATGGCGTGGATAATATCATACATTAAGGTGGGCCACAATCCATCACACAAAGATATATATATATATATATATATATATATATATATATATATATATATATATAGAGAGAGAGAGAGAGAGAGAGAGAGAGAGAGAGAAAGAGAGAGAGAGAGAGATCGGCGGTGATGGAGGGGCCCCGCCACTATAGGCCCCTCTTTGATACAAAGAATACATCAAGGTGGGTCCCACTACATGTGGCCCCTTAAATCATAAAACTAAAATAAAATAAAATGACAAAGATGTAGATCCAAGATCTCTCACCTTTGATCTCCTCTTCCTTCTTCTGCCAATGCGATCTAGAGCTCCAAAAGGTGCAATTCAACGATCGAGATGGACTTTGGATGGTGGGGATGGGAGATAGGGAGATGGGCCACACTAGGCTCTCTCATGGAGGTTAGGATGTGAGTTGCTTGGGAGATGTGAGAGAGATAAGAGAGATGTGAGAGATGAGAGATGTGATGTAAAGAGAGGGAGGAATGGGTGAGTGAGTGATGGGTGATGGGGAGAGTTGACTTTGGGGAGGGTGGTTGTATTTGGGGATGGGTGTGAGTGATGGGAGTGATGGGGTATGTACTTGACATTTAATGGGACATTCTCTTGGGGTTTGCAACGTGTGACATTTTCTTGAACTGAACGTGGGCTCACATCTTCTAGCACGGGTATCGCCTTGCCGCGAAAGACACGGCGATGGCGTGGTCTTAAGAGTACAAGTCTCGGGTCGAGCCGACTCAGATATATAGGATGCACCTTAAGGATACGTGCGACTGCTATCTAGGCATCGCGGGTCACCAAAATTCGACCGGGA
The DNA here is from genome assembly GCA_037074715.1 of Magnolia kwangsiensis. Lineage (NCBI taxonomy): Eukaryota > Viridiplantae > Streptophyta > Magnoliopsida > Magnoliales > Magnoliaceae > Magnolia > Magnolia kwangsiensis. The sequence continues at coordinate 62,260,179 of CM073579.1, forward strand.
GAACCACGGAAGCCTGCGGAATGGTACGGGCTAGGATACAGGCCTCACTCATTATGATGTATATAAGGCCTATGTGATGAGGCCCATTGTTATGTACATGAAGCCCTTGTGGTGAGGCCATTGTGATGAATATGAGGCCTATTGTTATGTATAAGAGACCCTTATGTGAGGCCCATTGTGATGTATGGCCCATTGCATTGTATATGTGAGGCCCAATTGTGATGTGTGATTCGCCATGATGTACGTGATAATGTTTATGATGAACATCCATTCCTAGCAAGTATTAGGGTCATGGGCCCCATTATAGGATAGGTTATAAGTGGGTCATACCTTGGGAGCAATGGTGGTTAAATGTTCACATTGTGAACCTCCTTAAGGCCCGTTGATAAGCGCATTACCTTGGGAGCAATGGTGGTTAAATGTCTAAGTTGCAAACTCCCTAGGCCCATTGTTAAGCCCATTTCCATTTTCTCTTATTGGGCCTTCATTGATAATGATGCTTTCCACCATACCCTGTAGTACTACTTACACCTTAGAACCCATCTTATGGCCATGATGAGGCCCATTATGATGTGTGAGGCTCGTGTGTGAGGCCCATTATATGTGTGAGGCATGTGTGAGGCCCAATTATCATGTGTGGGGCCACCATGATGTATGTGATACATGCGCGGTCCGTCTATTTTCTAGATATTTGGAGGGTCAAGGGTCCCACCGTAATTCCAACTTCAATCCCAATTGTCACTCCCTAAACTCAGAAACCGTGCTCATAAAATTTTCAATCGCCAAATCTGGTGTTGACAGCCTTTGTAGTACCCCATTCTTGGCTTCTAGCACCCACACACTAGATTTCGATCTTGAGATCCTACAAGGAGGATTTTCCAACATACATTTATCTCGTAAGAAGCATAACTACAAGTTTACCCAAATCACAAAGGTAACATCATCATCACATATCTACTAATATAAATAGTTAAATACAGTTCTGAAAGGAAAATACATATTGAAAATCAAAGCTCCAGAAGACCGTTGCATGCTCCAAGCTCAACGCTGATGTGACCTATCGCCACCTGCATGCATCTATCGTGCATAAGCTTATGGATAGCTTAGAGGGTGGTGTAAGTGTGTGCTCAAGGTATGTGTCAAGTATGCAATATTAGAGCAATGCGAAAACACGTTATAAGTCCATAAATACCATCAGCCTTCTCTAGACTATGCGATGTAAAAATATAATAAGCCAATATCATATACTGAGGGTGTAATGCAATATGGAAATCCTAACGAGTCCACAAGTATCTTCAACCTCATCTAGGTCACACAAATGTAGAAACATAGTAACCCAAAATGCCATATGCCGAGGATGTAATGCAATTGCGGTGTAAATGAAATGACTAATCTGGAGTGTGAAGTCGGGATAATAGTGCATAGTATCGCAAGCTATGGGTCCATCACAAGGGACTTTTATCCAAACCAGTTTTATACCTAAATTTGGATAGATAGACTCAATGTGGTAAACTCCTGATTTCAAGTTGGTAGCGCGCCCCATCCGAAATCCTGGCCATTGCAAATGTACACAACAATTAGTTGCACACCACCAGCCCGAGTAGATAATGAATGAATGAATGAGTAAAGTGCTGAGTATACAACTCCTCCTTAATAAGTCCACATATCAGTATATCTTATCTTTGGGATATCACCAGGGTCTACTACACTCCACACTGACTGCCACCACCCCCACCGTATAGCCCAGCAAGTGGAAGAGACCTCACTATCCGTCTAACCAGTAGTCTGTCAATACCTACCCTGCTCGTCAATAGCGGAACCATTTATGAGCTACTCAAACTCAGCCTAACTTACGGCCCCCTCACTCACGCGGATAAGGCTACACACCCTCCAACCGACCACAACACAGTGAGAGACGTCGCCTACTGTTATTCGACACCCATGCGCTCATGTATCCACTCAGTCTAAATGTTGAAGGCTCCTTCGATACCGGAGGATTCTGAGACTCACCCAAGGACATCCTATGTGCCCACAGTACTAGAACCAAATATTTTCGGTATCCCATCTGTCCATCCATGATGAACCTGTGGAGGCCAAAACCCTGATATCGGTAGGGCACCAAGTGATCATGTCACACAAATGCGAGATGTATGAGTCATACCATTTAGTCATTCATCAAACCTGCACGTACTGTGTGATTATGTGGGGTAAATCTGTCTATTAGGAAGTCTCATGAATAACCTCACCTATGGCATATGTAATGGTCAACCACATCTCATAACAAACATGCAGATGATGCTTATGGGCATGATCATGATGTTATGCTGTCACATACTTATAATCGGTACCGATAACCGACACTGATAATCAACATTAATAATCGGCCTTGATAATCGGCATCGATGATCAGCATCAGCCTTAATAATTGGCACTGATAATCAGTATCGATAATTGATACCGATATAAGATCGATAATCGGCACTGATAATCAGTATCGATAATCGGCCTAACAAAGGGCCTAAGGGAAGGTCACAATGTAAACATTTAACCATTATTTCCCATCAATGTGGACATTCAACTAACACTGCTCTCAAGGATTAGCCCACATAAGGCCAAACATATAGCGGGCCCATGGCCTCGCATAAGGGTGTAATATACATCACATCGGGCCACTCATGCGGGCTTAATACACATCATAATGGGCTGCATCACATGGTCTTCAAATACGTCATGATGGCCACACCACCTGGGCCACAAATACATCACAATGGACTACATCCATGTGCCTCAAATACGTCATAATGGCCTCACCAAATGGGCCTCTCATACATCATAATGGGCCTCATCATAAGGGGTCATATATATACATCACATTGGGCCTCATCAAAGGTCACAAACATATCACAATGGGCCTCAACAAATAGGCCACAAGAACATCACAATGGGCCATACCAAATGGGCCGTAAATATATCACATTAGGCCTCCTTAAAGGCCACAAACATATACAATGAGCCTCAACAATTGGGTCACAAGAACATCATAATGGGCCTTACCAAAAGGGCTGTAAATATATTACATTAGGCCTCACTCATGGCCACATAAACATCACATTGGGCCTCACCACATGGGCCATATAAACATCAAGTGGGCCGTATCAGATATGCCTCATATACAACATGCCAGGCCTCATGGATGGGCTATAAATACATCAAGGTGGGCCTCATGAATGGGTCATAAATACATCGAGGTGGGCCTCATGGATGGGCCATAAATATATCAAGGTGGGCTGCATGGATGGGCCACAAATAAATCACGAGGTGGCCCATGCAGCACCGTCCAAATCGATGGTGTGCATACATAGCACATACCTCGAGAGGGCCCACGCAGCACCGTCCAGATAGATAGTGTGCGTATACAACACATACATCACGGAGGGGCCCACAAAATTGCTGGCTGCAAGGCAGCACGGCTGCTGCTAGGGCCCACCATCCAGATGGATGGTTAGATGTAACACATACATCATACTGGACCCACAAACTTGTTGTCCTAAATACAACAGATATATAGCTGGTGTGCAGGCCCACCATCCATCAGACAGACGACTTTGATATAAAATAGATGGATGGTGTGGATATAGAACATACATCATTGCGTGGCCCACCGTCCAACCATCTGGACGGTGTGGACCATCACCAACATCACGGTGAGCTCCATCCAAATGGACGAATAGCATGGATGGAATCCATGCATCGGGTGGGTTCCACGAAACTTGGTGACGTCAACAATATGCTGGTGTGAGGCGTACACCAGCCAATCGGGTTTCGCATGGGTGGGTCCCATGTAGGGCCCACCATCATATGTATACTATTATAATATTTTTATTTATATATTATTTATTTAATTTTTTAAAGGCAGCATCCAGACCCTGGATGGCCTAGATAATACATCATGGTGGGGTCCACAACCACGTCCAATAATTAGACTGTATGGATACCACATATACATCAAGAGAGGGCCCATGAAACTTGCAACGTCAATACAACAGCCAAGCTGCTGACCGTCCATTAGATGGATGGTCTAGATATTACACATGCCTCATGATTAGACCCACCGTCCAGATGATGGACAGTGTGGATCTGAAGTATATACATTTTGCTGGGCTTCTACCGCCCATAATTGGACGGTGGATGGGAGGGATGCAACACATACATCTAGTGGGTCCACACATGTGGCCCACCAGCTTCTATCAAGCTGATATTGCATTTTCTCTCCATCTAGGCCTGTCCAGATGTTCGGGCAGTAAGCCCGTCCGTTGGACAGTCTAGTAAGATGGACCCTATAGGGAGATGACATGGATGAAACATATACAACAGGTGGGGTCCACGTACATGTGGCCCACTTGATGGATCAAGTAGATATTTGTTTTTCCTAACATTCAAGCCTGCTAGAAGGCCTGGATAAAACACATCATGGTTGTCCCATGATCTTGATAGTGGAGATCAAATCCATAGATCATAGTGGGGCCTACAGCTTGTACAACATGGATCAAGTGGGCCACACCCATCACAAGAGAGAGACAGAGAGTGAGAAAGAGGGACCCCAGCATTATGGGCCCTTCTTTGCTTACAACCACATACATGAAAATGGGTCCCATCACAAATGGCCTTACATCAAAGATCAAGATTTAAGGCTATGAACACACACCATTTTCGCTTCTTCTAGGCTCCAAGGACTCCTTAGCTCCTAGGTTTTCCCTTTGATAGAGGATGATGAGATTTGAAGGGTTGGATGGTGAGGATCTTGGAGTAGGAAGTGGGCCACACTTGGCTCCTCTCATGGACATTTCCTCTTCTTGAGAATTGCTTGAATGGAGTGAGAAAATGAGAGAGAGAAAGAGGTGATGTAAGAGTGAGTGATGGGTGATGGGTGAGTGTAAGAAAGGGATGGGTGGAGAGAGAGAGAGAGTTAACTTTGAGAATAGGAGAAGGATGAGTTGCTTATACTTCACTTGCACTTGTGATATGATGTCTACTTGATTAATTGATGTGATGGGTTGTAGAGATTCTCTCGAAATTGATAACACGCAATGTTTTTCTCGAAATAAACATGGGCCCAGAACTCCTGGCCTGGGTATCGCATCGGCACGCAAGTCATGGCATTGAAATTGTGGCAACGACGAAATCACAAGGGTAAAAGTTTCAGGTTGAGCCAACTCTGATATATGGGATGTGACTTAGGGTCACGCACAAATGCCGATTATAGGTCACAGGTTGTTGGACTTCGATAGGGAGGACCGCGGGAGTCTACGAAATGCTACGGTCAAGGATATGGGTCTTACACTAATGGACCACACTGTAGGAGCAATGATGGTTAATTGTCCAAGTCATAAACTTCTTAGGGTCCATTTGTAAGCCCATTTCTACCGTACCTTATTGGGCAATCCCAAACCATTGGGCCCCCATTGATGTTAGTGATACCATTAGGCTAACCCAAACCGTTGGGCCCCAATTGATGATGGTGCCTTACACCATACCTTATAGGATTACCTACACCTTGCAGCCCACCTTTGTACGTATTGGACCCCATAGGGGAGTCCAATTTATTACGTGATAGAGAGGGGAAGGAATCCCACTTATTGTATTTAGAGTTGGCTCCGCCCTCAGCAAAACTTTGTCCCACATCGGAAGCATCGTCCAAAGTTGTGGTGGCAATAAGTTGGGTCCCTTACTTAACCGACATGACACGCTTTAAATCCATGAGCTTCGGCAAAGCGAACAATATTACCCTTTGCTATATATGGAAGAATATACAGTATCAAGTTTGGTGTATCCACTGTTGAGAGCTTATCTTGATATTTGGACTAGATCCGCCATCCTTTTGTGGACCCCATCATGTGTTTAGGCCGATTATTATTTATGTCTGATAATCATAATTAGTATAATACCATGATTCATGCCCTAAAAGTGCCTTGGTTTGTTAATTTGTGTGAGTATTGAGTCAGCTAGATTGTAAAGCCCCATAGGAAGATTGATCAAAGCATTTGCCTTAACCGGATGTGTGCCCGAACTCGCTATAGGTAAATCTAAGCTTCACATCCCATGTACCATAACACCAGGTAATTAAAACCCTTAAAATCGATTAGAATATCATAGGGTTTATGGGTAAGAAAATTTTTTCAAAACTTTGAAAAATCTCTAAGTTTTCTACCTCTGTCGATTTATCGATAAACTAATCGATAAAATCGAACAGTGTTGTCGATGTCCTCGATGACCAATCAATACCATCGAAATGAGGACAAAAGATATCCAGCAACCACATGTATTTCTGGATGAAATTATCGATGTATCGATATACATATCGATATCATCAATCTTTGAATCTCGAGTCTATCGAAGTTGACTCGATAAAATCGACAGCAGAACACTTGTGTCCTTACTTTTCTAAGGAAAATTATAGATATCTTCGATATATCGAAGTTACCCTTGATATCCTCAGAATTCAATTTTCGATGATATCAGAAGGGATTCGATGATATCGGTCTTGGACACATTGTGATCCAGCAAATATTTTCAGGTGGTTTTATCTTGGATCGAGGGTCACTCGATAGAATCGATATTCAAATATCGATGATATCAAGGCATGGTTGATTGCATTAAGAATGGACATAGACTGTCTAACAAGCTTACTGGAAAATCCTTTGAATTTATCGATGCATCGACACTACTGTCAATATCATCGACATTCAAATTCTGATGATATTGAGTGTGCCTTGATCATTCTTATGACCTGAAATATTTTAAAGGCAAGTCTTTCACATTTTTTAAACATTGAGGAATCGATCCTCGTATCGATAAAATCGGAGTTCAAAATCCAATGCCATCGACTCATGTTTCAATTCCATTGATCAGCTGGCAAAATGTTTAAAAAGTGTATGCCATTTGAGTTTGTGTCATCGAGTGGCCAGTCGAACAATCGAGAGTATAAGCTCGATGAAATCAACCCTGCTCGATGATATCAAAATCTGTCATAAGTGTGACCATTTTATATCTGTTGGAACCTTTTCCCTATTTAATGAGAGCTTACCTTTAGTTGTTGGTAGAGAAAGAAGAGAGTGCTTTTGAGTGTTTAACCTTAGATCATATACCCAAAGCCCTTTCTCTCATAAGAGTTCATCCTCCAATCCACTCTCATCATTGATATTCAATAGAGTAGATTGGGGAATGAACTTCCACATTCAAGGATCCTCTGGCTACTACCTTAATGGCAAATCATTAAGCTGAGATGCCTTAAATGCATAGATGATTGGAATCGATCTATCTTCCTAATTGGAAAACATTTAAGAGAGTAGGATTCCATCATAACCTTGACCTAACCCGTCACCATATATTGGTACATCTTTTGAGTTACAGTTCAAGAAAGCAGAAGATTCTTCATTAACAAAGGAGGAGATCTTTGACAACACATTGAATGGGGCCCATCTACTTATCTGTAAGTCATTAGAGTCCAGAGGACCCATGTGATCATTCCTTCTTAGGTTTGGGTCTAAGGTATTTCTCACCCCTTGCAAGTCCTTTAGGAGGCCTCCAGCGGGAGCATACATGGTGGGTGCGTTTGTTAACCCTTGCTCTATGGAGAGCATAAACAATTAGGTTCCTTTTGTGGATCCTTAGTTAGTGTGCATAAAATCGGGTGTTATGTGTTAATCCTTGCTCATGGGAGCATAAACAGAGGTTCCTTGTGTGGATCCTTGGCCAGTGTGCCTAAAATTGGGTGCTATGTATTGACCCTTGCTCGTGGGAGCATAAATTATCAGCCTAGGTGTAGGTTATACTGGTTAGAGGTGAACCTGATTTAAAACCTGGGGTTTGAGGTGAACCGTGTGAAACCTCCTTTGTAACACCCTGAAAATCGGGGGTCGTGTATAAACTCAACTCCCGAGTTCCAGACCGTCACTTATGCAACAAAAATGGTTATGATTCAATGTTGTCTGATTTAAAGCATTCACATGAGTAAAAGTATACCAAAACTGCAATTCATACTTCAGATCCAGTGATAAAAGCAAGCGGAAGACTAAACAATATATATATCACTGTATGGAAAAACAAAGTAATCTCAACTGTCTCCAAAGTATGACTACTTCTCTGAGTCTCATATACATGTAAATAGACAAAAGAATAAGTTCAAAATAGTCCCACTGAAGTCCCCCTCGATCCAGGTCACCTACGGGAAGCCGTCATGATACTGCATATACGAGACTCATCCTGGTCCTCGTCAATCTCCGGCTCCACCTCCTGGATCTCGTCGTCACCTGCAACTACAACAGGGTCTGGTGGGTGTTGCAAACACCATCCCGTAACGTGGGAATGAGTGATCAACTCAGTGGAATCATAGAGCAACGATTAGCATGTTCACAATTCAATCACGCGATAATAGTAAAGCAGTAAATCAGACAAATCCTAATACTGTTGTTAATGCAAGATGATATGACGTGATGTATGCCCTCACCGACGATCACCCTCATACGGCAACATCTTACGACCGCGGCATGCCACACTCCCTAGAGTGCTCCACATCTTCCAGGCACATGCAATGCTATGGTGATATGATTACCAAGTTGTTATTAATCCATTCAAACAGCAGGATTGGGAAACTAAGGTACCTCCCTTGTATCAATCCCAACACGGATCCTGTCTAGGGTCGTCACTCCTAGTAATCTCATACGATGTACATTTCGTAGGTCACTGCAAGGGCTGTCAGGGCTGTTGCTCGCACTCGTTGCACCGCTCCCCCATCACCTTATCAATACAGGCCTACTGTACTCTACTGCACGAAAGGGTCGTCGCCTCCCGTGAACTCAGAATACGCTTGCGGTCACTACAAAGGGCTCGTCGCCTGATCAGTGTAGGCCGACAGCTAGAATATAGTGTCCCATACCACCATAATCTGCTCACGAGTCAAGGTGCTCATTGGTCACTACGGGGAGGTTTGTGGCCCCAGCGTAGGCCGACAGCTCGACCACGGTGTCCCATACCACCATGCCCGGCTCATGAGTCTTCGTGGATCAAGGTACCACGGTTAATAGGGTTTACAATGGTAAATTCAGTACCCTAGGTTCAAGCAGTTATGATACATACAAGGTGAACAAACATCGGCCAGTCGGGTTACTTGACGGGCTCGACTAGCGCGATCGCATCTCGAATTGAACGACATGAAGTGCGTAAAACACTTCGCGTGGCCTAACCACTGCCGCCAACTCTCAACACGAATCACATTCATCGACGCGTCGTTCGTGGCTATGACCAGTCAGCCACGAATTCGCTCGGTTTCCGACTGCCTGGACTAAGTCAAGTCCCACACATCTATGGAATTACTATAAAAAGGTATTGGAATTGAAATACATCATGTGAGCATGTTAGCACATGTTATAACATTCAACTTAAGCAAATCTTCAAGGCATACTTCCCATGCATATTCAACTTAAGCAAATCCTCAAGCACATACATTCCATGCATGTAATGAAATCATGCATTTTGTCAACATGTAGAAAATCATTTAGGTCCGCATGATAATTGAAAAATCAATCACAAACTATCAATTAACATCATTTAATTCAATACATACTAATACAAGCATTTATACAAACACATACACTACACACTTAAGTCTACATATAGTATGTCGACCCAAAGTGCGCAACTAGGCGAATCTCTTCGCCAAACTAATTATGCACGCATTCCTAACTTCCTAATGCGACAACAAACCATGTCAATCACATCAGCAAAATATGAATGTAAACAGTACTTCCTACAAATGACTAAAATGCCCTAAATCTCATATTCTACGTTAGCTTACGAAACGGGAAACGGAGAGCATTTTGTACATGTCAAACGGCGATGCCGTCAAGAATCTACTATTAAACGACATTGAAAGCGTTGGGAACCGTCAATCAAAGCGTCTAAAATCCTCACCTAGTGTCTTGTAGACTCGGGAATTGAAGCGGAGCGTATATGCTTTGTCTACGACGAGTAAGGAGCCTAATACATAAGATCCATAAGCTACATCGCTATGGAAACAAGGAAAACTCAAATCAACAACTATTTAGGATTTTTTTACTTACCTAGGATCGCGGTGGAATCGCCGGGAAAGCGGTAGAGGAGTGTTGCTTAAGCACGTGCAACACGTAGCACAAGTGGCAGGAAGAACTCTCCCACTCTCTCACAATCTCTCACTCTTTTTCTCTCTCCCAAGCCAGGGCTTCTCTCAAATTCGGATGGGAGAGAGGAGTGAGGGTTTCAACCCCTTTTATAGCCTAAAACATTCCCAAAATGGGCTTGGGAACAATGTTTACTTGGTGCCTAACCAAATCGGGGCCGTTTCGGTCCAAAAGAGCATTTCTGGAGGTCCCCTGGCCAAATGCGGTCGGACTTAAGCTCGTGTATACTGGATCTAGCACGCATCCAGATTTTAGGCCGGTAGGGTTCCCAGATCGCACGTGGCGGCCCAGTTTCAGTTTAACGGTCACCGCACCAAGATCAGACCTATAAGTCTCGTGATATGTAATAGAAATTTTTCCTGATCCAAGGGTGTAATTTGGCTGTATTCTGACGGTCAGAATGCTTAATACTGATGCGTCAAATTTGTGTGCCAGATTTGAATTTGAAATTCCAACTGTCCCTATTCACACTCTCTTCGGTCCGGGCTCAATGAAATAGCCTGTGATCGTCAGTTGGACTTGATATTCGAAACGATTGCCAAGCCCAGCTAAGTGGTCATAACGGTCTAAGATGGTAGGCATCTGACTTATGACGCGCGGTCTAGATCCAATACAAAGTTTCAAGGAGGTCCCGAGAACAAATCGGCTTAGAGTTTGATCCGAGGCTTTAGAGCATTATAGCACCCTTGGTTCCACTCGCTTCGGGCCTCGTAGAACGTATTTAAAGTGATCAGGGACCATTTCCCAGCTATTCTAACGTTGCACTAGCTAACCTAGTCATATTTTCTAAAGGAATGAATTCTACGCAATTTCGGGTCGAGTTGGTACTCGAGCCCAAGTATGGATTTTTTCACGCGCGTTACAATCTACCCCCCTTAACAAATAATTTCGTCCTCGAAATTTTGTACCTTTTCGTACTCCTCGAGAAGCTGTGGGTAGTTCTTTCTGATCTCGGCTTCTGTCTCCCAAGTAGCCTCCTCCTCAGTATGATGCGTCCATAGTACCTTCACAAGGGGAATCACCTTGCTACGCAGTACCTGCTCCTTCCGGTCTAAGATGCGTGTCGGTCGCAGGATATAAGTAACATCCTCTCCTAACTGCACCTGCTCCCATCTGATGATATGAGAAGGATCAGCAACGTACTTCTTCAGCATAGAAACATGAAATACGTTGTGGACGCTCGCGAGGGGCGTGGGTAAAGCCAATCGGTAAGCCACTGCTCCCACACGATCGAGGATCTGAAATGGACCAATGAATCGCGGTGCCAGCTTCCCCTTCTTCCCGAACCGAAGGACTCCCTTCATAGGGGAAACTCGCAAAAACACATGATCCCCGACTGTGAACTCTAGTGGTCTCCGTCTCGTATCGGCGTAGCTCTTCTGTCTGCTCTGCGCTGTAAGAAGCCGACGTCGAATAATATCAATCTTCTCTGACGTCGCTTGCACCAACTCTGGGCCAATCAAGCTGCGCTCACCGACCTCTAACCAGCAATGCGGTGCGCGACAAGGTCGCCCATACAGCGCCTCATAAGGTGCCATGCCGATACTCGCCTGGAAGCTATTGTTGTACGCAAACTCCGCATATGCAAGACAGTCATCCCAACTGTCCTTGAAGTCCAATGCGCAAGCTCGCAACATGTCCTCCAGGATCTGGTTCACTCGCTCCGTCTGTCCGTCCGTCTGTGGGTGGAAGGCAGTACTGAACTTCAACTTCACACCCATAGCCTCCTGAATGCGAGTCCAGAAAATAGAAGTGAACCGCGTGTCTCTGTCTGACACGATCTCCAACGGAACTCCATGCAGACGCACAATCTCTCGGATATACAATCTAGCCAGCTCGTCTGCACAGTTCGTAACTCTGATCGGTAGGAAGTGCGCCGACTTCGTCAATCGGTCGACGATCACCCAAATGGAATCGTGCCCCTTCCTCGTCTTCGGCAACCCAGAAATGAAGTCCATGGAAATGAAATCCCACTTCCACTCTGCAATCGGCATAGGCTGCAAAAGTCCAGGTGGTCGGCGATGCTCTGCCTTCACCTGCTGACAAGTGAGACAACGGGACACGAACTCAGCAATGTGGGTCTTCATACCTTCCCACCAATACGTCCTCTTCACGTCACGATACATCTTCGTGCTGCCAGGATGCATCGCGAGTCTAGTAGAATGCGCAGCCTCGAGAATCTCTCGTCTCAAGTCAGGGACATCAGGAACGCATAGGCGGCCACGGTAACGTAAGCCCCCATCCATACCAACTCGCCAGTCGGCGTCAGCATCATCACTGGCCTGCTCTCGAAGCTCAGTAAGATGCGCATCGTCCCTCTGCGCCTCGATGACACGGTCATCGATCTGGGATCGCACCTGTACGTGTGCGATGAACTCAAATGGCTCCTCTACGGTGAGTTTCTGCTCAAAGTCTCGCAAAAACTCAACCATATCCCACTCGGCAACCATCAGCGGAGCCGCAAACTCTATCGCCTTCTTGCGGCTCAACGCATCAGCCACAAGGTTCGCCTTCCCAGGATGGTAAGAGACTTCAAACTTGAAGTCCTTCAGCGTCTCCATCCATCGCCGCTGCCTCATATTCAAGTCCCGCTGCGTGAATATGTACTTGAGGCTCTTGTGGTCGCAAAAGAGCTCGAACTCCTCTCCGTAGAGGTAATGTCTCCAGAGTCTCAGTGCGAATATAACGGCTGCCAACTCCAGGTCGTGTGTAGGGTAATTCTCCTCGTGCTTCCTTAATTGTCTCGAGGCATACGAAATTACCCTGTCCCTCTGCATAACGACACAACCCAAACCAACGCTAGACGCGTCAGTGTATATAGTGTATTTAACCCCTTGCTCTGGCAATACTAGCACAGGGGCGGACGTAAGTCTGTCCTTCAGCTCCTGAAAAGCTGACTCCGCCTTATCATTCCAGGCGAACTTCACGTCCTTCCGTGTCAACTGAGATAAGGGTCTCGCGATCTTCGAGAAATCCTGAATGAAGCGCCGATAGTAGCCAGCGAGACCCAAGAAACTCCTCACCTCAGTGACAGAACCAGGCTACTCCCAGTCCTGCACCGTAGCTACCTTAGACAGGTCAACTGCCATGCCATCCTTGGACACCACGTGTCCCAGGAACTTCACCTCCTGCTTCCAGAAGTCGCACTTCTTGTACTGTGCGAACAACTGATGCTGTCTGAGCGTATCAAGGACCAAACGCAAGTGCTCCTCATGCTCCTCTCGACTCCTAGAGTATACCAAAATGTCGTCGATGAAGACAACGACGAATCGATAGAGGAAGGGCCGCAATACCCTGTTCATCAGATCCATGAACACGGCCGGTGCGTTCGTGAGACCGAACGACATCACAAGGAACTCGTAATGACCAAAACTGGTCCTGAATGCTGTCTTCTGCACGTCCTCATCTCTGACGCGCAGCTGATGATATCCTGACTGAAGATCAATCTTCGAGAAGTACTGTGCTCCTCTCAACTGATCAAACAAGTCATCGATCCTGGGCAAAGGGTACTTGTTCTTCACCGTGAGCTGGTTCAGCCTGCGATAATCAATACACAATCGCAGCGAACCATCCTTCTTCTTCACGAACAAGACCGGTGCTCCCCAAGGAGACACGCTAGGCCGTATAAAGCCAAGCTCTAGCAGGCCATCAATCTGCGTCCTCAACTCCTCCATCTCACATGGTGCCATGCGATACGTCGGCAGTGAGACGGGTGTAGAACCAGGAATCAGATCGATAGTGAAATCGATCTCACGTCGGGGCGACAAACCAGGGATCTTCCTGAACAGATCCCCGAACTCAGAAACAACTGGCGTCTGCTCAAGTACCTGGGCACCAGCGTCGCGCAATAGAGTGGCGTAGCTAAGAATGCGGAAAGGAAGATTTACCCGCACTGAAAATGTGAAAGGCGTGCCCTCAGGCTCGTACACCGTCACCACACGAGCCTCGCAGTCAATCTCAGCTCTCGCTGCAGTCAACCAGTCCATGCCAAGAATGACGTCGAGATATACGAGCGAGGGATCGACGACCAGATCAAGAGTCATCGTCCTGCCTCCCAGATCAACTAAACAACCCTCACACATCTGGGTGACATCCGAATAATCTCCATGAGCTGCAAGGACTCGCACGCTATCCATAGTGATAGTCTGCAACCCAAGACGTCTGACTACGGCACGCGATATCAAAGAAATCGTGGAACCAGTGTCCACCATGACAAGAACGGGAGTACCTCCGATATGGCCCGTGACCTCGAAGGCTGAATGCTGGAAAGTCGGCGTCGTAGCTGCCTCAGCGGTCAGTGCATGAACTCGAGCCTGCTGTGCCCGGTTCGGCCGCTGTGTCAAGGGCCGTGGGGGCTGTCGAATCTGCGATACTGTGGGTCTGAAAGAGGAATACGCAGGAGCTGACCGTATAGGCGGTGCTGATATCGCCTGTGGACGTACACGATCAATCTTCTGCGGCGGCGAGAACCCACTATCCCCCATCCTCGAAAAGTAACTCTGCGCTAGGTGGCCCGTCCTCCCACAGTATGTGCATGATAAATCAGGGCGCCGAAACGGTCCTACTGGCGCCGTGGTCCTGGTAGGAGGATCAACGCGGGGCCTCTTGCCCGCAGAGGGCCTGTCTGTCAAATCCGGTCCGGCCTAGAAGTAGTCGGGCCTCGAGATCGCGCAAGTCGATCCACGTCCTGCTCTGCCCGCATGGACATGTGAACCAACTCCGCATAGGAGGGGAAACTGATACAGCACATCTTCGACCGAATATCCGGTCGCAAGCCCTCCAAAAAGCGCCGTATGCGCATCTGCTCATCAGCTAGAATCGTCGGGACGTACCTGCCCAACTCTGTGAACCGATGCTCATACTCAGTAACCGTCATCGCTGCCTGCCTGAGACGGAGAAACTCATTCTCCCTCTCGTGCCTATAGGTCTGGGGATAATACTTCTCATGGAAGCAAAACTCGAATGCTGCCCATGTCCATACGAAATCTGCGGTAACAGTCCGCAATATACTATCCCACCACATACTGGCCTCTCTCTCAAACTGGAAGGTAGCCAGCTCTACCTGCTCTGCCTCAGTACAGTGCAACATGCGCAGAATCTTCGACACTCGGTCGAGCCAAAACTCAGCCTCCTCGGGTCTGTGAGAACCCGTGAAAGTAGGAGGCCGCAAGCGCTGAAATCGCTCAAGAAGGCCTCGTGTGTCGGCAGGATTCCCCGCAGGGAAAGCAAGCTGCGTAGGATGTGCTATGCCCTCATCCTGGGCGTAAGCATAGGCATCCTCAGCTGGATGCGCAGGTGGTGCAGGCGGAGTAGATGCAGTCGCACCCCCACCCTGGGCTAAAGTCCCGACTATAGTAGTCAATAGCTGCTGCTGCTGTAGCATCATAGCCATCATCTGCTCGAATCTATCAGGTGGTGGAGCAGGCTGTGGCGGATGAGGTGCGGAAGTAGATGCGCGCTGTGGCTCTCTAACTGATGGTGTAAATGGAGGTGGTCCATCTGTAGGACCAACAGCAGGCTGAGACGACCGAACCGTCTCAGGAATCGGGCCCACAGCAGGGTCCGGACGAGTGCCAGACTGAGAGGGAGCCTGATCCATCTGCTCTGACAATGAAAGCCGAACCGCGCTCCTCGTAGTCTTAGGTGGCATTCCCTATATTCAAAATAGGGCGCAACCTTGTCAGTCTCAATTGCTCAAATACACCACAATCATTCACTAAAGAGTCAAAGGCATTCCATGCATTTCAATTAATCAAAATTGTCACAATACAAGGGATATATCCTTACAAGCATCATGACTAGAATGACATGAAAATTAAGACAGTTAAGCAACAGCAACATAAGCAAAGCACTAGCCCTAATAGGCTTTACACACATAAAACAGAAAGTGGCTAACTACTCATAACAACATCAAAGATCGCGTCGCTAGTCGGAGTCTGGCGACGGAGGAGGAGCACCCTTATCCTGTAAGCAACACAGGATTGCCTTCAAGGTGCGAGTCACCTTGCCAAACTTCTTCTTCGTAACGGCCTTGGCATCAGCGACCTCTGCTCGAAGTTCTTGGACTTCCCTTCGCAAAGCGGTCTGGCTCTCCTCCATCCGAGTAATGCGATCATCGATAGTAGCCTGCGCAGAAGGAGGAGGGCTCTCATCAGTATCCTGAGCCTCCTCTTCTGCTTCTTCCTGAATCTCTTCCTGAACCTCTGCACTAGGTTCTTCTTCGCTTTGATCTTCCTCTTCATCAAAGTCGTCCCCACTATCCCTTTCAAGTTGATTTTCACGATATTGCGACCCAATCTTCATCTTAACCATTGTCGACTCATCGATGGTGTGAATCGATACCGGCAATTCGGGTCCAAGTCTATAGGCAAACTCAAGCGCAATCTTGCAAATGAGTCGGCCAAAGGGAAGGGATTCGGATGTTCTCCTCGACCTGGCTATGAGAACTATCTGCCGTAAGATGAAAGTGGCCATACATACGTTCTCTCCCTGGGCCACCAGAAATAAGAAATCGACCATAAGACGTGTACATTCAATGCGGTTCATCGACCTAGGATAAACATTGAACGTGCAGATGTGATGCAGCAGACGCAAATCCTCAGACATGTACGTCGCCTTGAGGCTATTATTAGGCTGCCATGGAACCAACTTACCGCACAGAAACCTGGTGCGGCGATCTCGTTCACTTCTAGTCCTCAAACTCTTGTCACTTGGATGCACATCACCTAGAGGCACATTGAGAAGTCGCGCAATCAACCGGACGTCGATCGTAGCCATCTGATCTCTACCAAAAGGGATTTTGAACTGCAAAGGATCCAAGGTGGGATTCTGGATGCTAGCATAGAAGGCACGAACAGTGCTCACATTAGCACGAGCGCGAGCTTCAAAGATCGGTCCCCAGTGCGCAGCTTCAATGCGTTCGAACAACAGATATTCGCCGAACAATCGCCCATCTACGTCCGCCTCAAATAACACTCTACGATCAGTGTATTCACCATGAGGCATCTCTGATAGGATGGTTCGTCCAAGATGTGCATGGGGATCCAAATCCCGCTTTGTACGGCACTCCAGGACTGCAGCTGGACCTGCGGCGGCGCTTGAACTTGCGGCACCACCCCGCGGTCTTCTCGATCGAGCAGGGCAGCTCGGCCCAGCCTCGTCTGTCGCAGTTTTCCTCTTACCCATCAAAGATATGATGGATGAGAGCGACAAAAGGCCCAAAATGGCTTCCACAAGAGCCATGGAAAACGCCGAAAATGCGGAGAAATGGCTGCCCAATCTGACAAAAGGAAATCTAGGCGTCGTAGAGGGACGCTTCAAGCTTCCCAAGGCTATACTTTCAGGGAAAAATAAGAACGAAAAGATGGGATGGAGCACCTCACGATTTCAGCACTATTTGAGGGATTTTGGAGCTCCAAATGGGGAAATCTTCAAGGAAGGGGGCTGCCAACACCCAATAACTGATGGGTGGTGGTCGGTTTTGGCCAAGGAAGGTTGTAGAGGTGATTTGGGTCGCCGGGGTTTGGAATGGAGTGCTGAAAATCGAATCTAGGGTATGCAAGGGGGCTGTTTGTGAAGGAGAGGGGGGTTTTAGGGGTTTTCGTGGGATGAGAGGTAGCTAGGGGTGATGTGGACCCTATTTAGGAGGGTGCGCCCGAAGGACAGCACCATCCGTGCTCGCCGGCCGGCGATGGCATCGCCGGCCAACCTTCAGGTTGGCCAGTGGGACCCCATGGGTCTGGTCCCCCATGGTCCCAGGGTCCCAAAAAGTTAGGTCCCACCCCTTGGTTCATTGTATTTTGGTCTCTATGAGCCCAAACATGTGTTCAGGGCTTTCCGGGTCCACATCGCAATCCCGAATACCAAACCATATGATGCAGAATATGAATTTGGGGTAGAAGGAGCCAGTACATCTTTCTAGCTCCTTAGTTGCTAAAGAAAGTGAAGTTAGAATGGCCTTATGGCCATTTTTCATAAAATTTTACTATTCACTGTAAAATTTGGTGAATGTACTAATTTGTGTTATTTTCACATTAGGTTTGATGCCTAACATGAAATGGATAAGAAAGAACTGTAGGTTGAAGTGTTTAGAGAAGGAATTTTGAGAATTTTTGGCAAAACGGGATTTTTAAGCCCTGGCGATTGATTACTGGAGTCGTGGTCATTCCACGGCCCAAAGATTCACTTTTGCGGTCTAAAACCGCTCATAGGACGTCTCCACCCGACTTCCTACAGCTTAGAAGTGATTCGGATCGCTTTACGTGACCCGAGATGCGTTACAGACTCGATCTTGCGATCGATCCTTATAGACTTCGCCTATCGGCGAATCTGTGATCCTAGAAGTGTTTCTAGACCCTTCTCGCACCCACCTAAGTCAAAGGAAGCGACAGCGTACGTCGTAAGACCATAACCCAGGCCCAGTATACTCTCATTCATGCTCTGATACCAACTTGTAACACCCTGAAAATCGGGGGTCGTGTATAAACTCAACTCCCGAGTTCCAGACCGTCACTTATGCAACAAAAATGGTTCTGATTCAATGTTGTCTGATTTAAAGCATTCACATGAGTAAAAGTATACCAAAACTGCAATTCATACTTCAGATCCAGTGATAAAAGCAAGCGGAAGACTAAACAATATATATATCACTGTATGGAAAAACAAAGTAATCTCAACTGTCTCCAAAGTATGACTACTTCTCTGAGTCTCATATACATGTAAATAGACAAAAGAATAAGTTCAAAATAGTCCCACTGAAGTCCCCCTCGATCCAGGTCACCTACGGGAAGCCGTCGTGATACTGCATATACGAGAACTCATCCTGGTCCTCGTCAATCTCCGGCTCCACCTCCTGGATCTCGTCGTCACCTGCAACTACAACAGGGTCTGGTGGGTGTTGCAAACACCATCCCGTAACGTGGGAATGAGTGATCAACTCAGTGGAATCATAGAGCAACGATTAGCATGTTCACAATTCAATCACGCGATAATAGTAAAGCAGTAAATCAGACAAATCCTAATACTGTTGTTAATGCAAGATGATATGACGTGATGTATGCCCTCACCTACGATCACCCTCATACGGCAACATCTTACGACCGCGGCATGCCACACTCCCTAGAGTGCTCCACATCTTCCAGGCACATGCAATGCTATGGTGATATGATTACCAAGTTGTTATTAATCCATTCAAACAGCAGGATTGGGAAACTAAGGTACCTCCCTTGTATCAATCCCAACACGGATCCTGTCTAGGGTCATCACTCCTAGTAACCTCATACGATGTACATTTCGTAGGTCACTGCAAGGGCTGCCAGGGCTGTTGCTCGCACTCGTTGCACCGCTCCCCCATCACCTTATCAATACAGGCCTACTGTACTCTACTGCACGGAAGGGTCGTCGCCTCTCGTGAACTCAGAATACGCTCGCGGTCACTACAAAGGGCTCGTCGCCTGATCAGTGTAGGCCGACAGCTAGAATATAGTGTCCCATACCACCATAATCTGCTCACGAGTCAAGGTGCTCATTGGTCACTACGGGGAGGTTTGTGGCCCCAGCGTAGGCCGACAGCTCGACCACGGTGTCCCATACCACCATGCCCGGCTCATGAGTCTTCGTGGATCAAGGTACCACGGTTAATAGGGTTTACAATGGTAAGTTCAGTACCCTAGGTTCAAGCAGTTATGATACATACAAGGTGAACAAACATCGGCCAGTCGGGTTACTTGACGGGCTCGACTAGCGCGATCGCATCTCGAATTGAACGACATGAAGTGCGTAAAACACTTCGCGTGGCCTAACCACTGCCGCCAACTCTCAACACGAATCACATTCATCGACGCGTCGTTCGTGGCTATGACCAGTCAGCCACGAATTCGCTCGGTTTCCGACTGCCTGGACTAAGTCAAGTCCCACACATCTATGGAATTACTATAAAAAGGTATTGGAATTGAAATACATCATGTGAGCATGTTAGCACATGTTATAACATTCAACTTAAGCAAATCTTCAAGGCATACTTCCCATGCATATTCAACTTAAGCAAATCCTCAAGCACATACATTCCATGCATGTAATGAAATCATGCATTTTGTCAACATGTAGAAAATCATTTAGGTCCGCATGATAATTGAAAAATCAATCACAAACTATCAATTAACATCATTTAATTCAATACATACTAATACAAGCATTTATACAAACACATACACTACACACTTAAGTCTACATATAGTATGTCGACCCAAAGTGCGCAACTAGGCGAATCTCTTCGCCAAACTAATTATGCACGCATTCCTAACTTCCTAATGCGACAACAAACCATGTCAATCACATCAGCAAAATATGAATGTAAACAGTACTTCCTACAAATGACTAAAATGCCCTAAATCTCATATTCTACGTTAGCTTACGAAACGGGAAACGGAGAGCATTTTGTACATGTCAAACGGCGATGCCGTCAAGAATCTACTATTAAACGACATTGAAAGCGTTGGGAACCGTCAATCAAAGCGTCTAAAATCCTCACCTAGTGTCTTGTAGACTCGGGAATTGAAGCGGAGCGTATATGCTTTGTCTACGGCGAGTAAGGAGCCTAATACATAAGATCCATAAGCTACATCGCTATGGAAACAAGGAAAACTCAAATCAACAACTATTTAGGGTTTTTTTACTTACCTAGGATCGCGGTGGAATCGCCGGGAAAGCGGTAGAGGAGTGTTGCTTAAGCACGTGCAACACGTAGCACAAGTGGCAGGAAGAACTCTCCCACTCTCTCACAATCTCTCACTCTTTTTCTCTCTCCCAAGCTAGGGCTTCTCTCAAATTCGGATGGGAGAGAGGAGTGAGGGTTTCAACCCATTTTATAGCCTAAAACATTCCCAAAATGGGCTTGGGAACAATGTTTACTTGGTGCCTAACCAAATCGGGGCCGTTTCGGTCCAAAAGAGCATTTCTGGAGGTCCCCTGGCCAAATGCGGTCGGACTTAAGCTCGTGTATACTGGATCTAGCACGCATCCAGATTTTAGGCCGGTAGGGTTCCCAGATCGCACGTGGCGGCCCAGTTTCAGTTTAACGGTCACCGCACCAAGATCAGACCTATAAGTCTCGTGATATGTAATAGAAATTTTTCCTGATCCAAGGGTGTAATTTGGCTGTATTCTGACGGTCAGAATGCTTAATACTGATGCGTCAAATTTGTGTGCCAGATTTGAATTTGAAATTCCAACTATGTCCCTATTCACACTCTCTTCGGTCCGGGCTCAATGAAATAGCCTGTGATCGTCAGTTGGACTTGATATTCGAAACGATTACCAAGCCCAGCTAAGTGGTCATAACGGTCTAAGATGGTAGGCATCTGACTTACGACGCGCGGTCTAGATCCAATACAAAGTTTCAAGGAGGTCCCGAGAACAAACCGGCTTAGAGTTTGATCCGAGGCTTTAGAGCATTATAGCACCCTTGGTTCCACTCGCTTCGGGCCTCGTAGAACGTATTTAAAGTGATCAGGGACCATTTCCCAGCTATTCTAACGTTGCACTAGCTAACCTAGTCATATTTTCTAAAGGAATGAATTCTACGCAATTTCGGGTCGAGTTGGTACTCGAGCCCAAGTATGGATTTTTTCACGGGCGTTACATCCTTAGTGAAATCCAACACACTCAAGGGTTGAGTGCGTCTGTCCGGAGTAGAGTAGACAAGTAGTCGAACCATTATAAAAATAACTGTGTTTGTGATTGATATTTGTCTTTGATTACTTATGTGATTTCTCTAAATACTTTCATATTTGATCACACCTCACACACATTCACATTCATCATAAACTCTGACTTGTATCTTGTTTACTTTGCAAAGTAGTTCTATGATTGGATCCTCTAGTTGGCTTGGAAGCCATTAGAGTTACTCGGATGAAATCCTGATTATGTATATTTGCTCAGGATAGGTTTAATAGGATTTTGAATAACCATAAAATATTTAAAAAGTCCTATTCAGCCCTCTCTAGGACATATTGGCATATTCCCACTTCAACTTAAGCAGTCATTACCACAATTTCATGCCCATGCGCATCATATGTGTGTTTGATATGAGGAGTGATTGATCATAACATATGACATTGGGTCGAGATGTGTATGGGACTCCTTGTGAGATAAAGTTGCCCCCACATGATAGCATGTACGCGCATATTTGATGCATGACTAGATGGTATGACTCATGCATCTCACATTTTTGTTACGTATTGTGACGCCCTGTCGCTGTGGTCACATGTGGGCGGACGCTGATGTGGGCAGGGCCTAGCAGGCCTAGGCAAGATATTAGTGGTTGGTTGGTTACTATGTTGGCAAGCTACTATGCACACAGTGAAGGAAAAACCTTGTCCCACATATTCGTGGACTCGTCAGAATTTTCATATTACATTACACCCTCAGCATATGACACTTGGCTTACTATGTCTCCATATTTCCTAGCTGATCTACATCACTTTCTCAGTATATGACATTGACTTATTATGTCTTTTCATTGCATGGCTTGGATAAGGCTGATGAAATTTATGGACTTGCCAGTATTTCCTCTTACTCTGATATTTATATGCTTGGCACATGCTTTGCATACACATACACCATCCTCTAAGCTTTCTATAAGCTAATGCACGATAAATGCGTGTAGGTGACGATAGGACGTAGCTGAGCAGGAGCAGGAGAGTTTGGATAAGCTTCTGGCGTTTTGATATTTATCTTTTATTTTCCCTTTATGTATTGTACTTTAAAGTTTTTTTTATCATAGTGGATATGTAACGCCATGAAATTCGGGGGTCGAGCATAACTCAACTCCCGAGTTCCAAAACATCACTTATGCAACATTTTTTATGATGAATGAATGTTGTCTGTATTAGTGCATAAAACATGAAATAGATTAAGCCAAATCAGCAAACATAAACTAGGAATAGTTAAAACACGCAAGCGGAAGACTGAAGAAATATATATACCAATATAAGTCCCCAAGATATGTATGCTCTGCCAGGTCATAATTACAAGTATTCATCTTAAAATACAAATATAAAAATGTGAGACCATTACAAACATAGCCCTGAATCCCTATCAATTAGGACATGACTCATATGAACCCTCCTGAGAACTGCATGAAGGAGAACGCCTCCTCATCATCCTCATACTCCTGCTCTGCCTCGAGTGTCACATCATTACCTACAGCTAAGTCAGAGTCTGGTTGGTGTTTAAGCACCATCCCAGAACGTGGGAGTGAGTGATCAACTCAGTAGAACTATACAGCAAAGGTTAACATGTTATCAATTCAATCAAGTAGTAATGATAAAGCAGTACAATCAAACATGTCCTAGATACTCTTGTTAATGCAAGGATGATATGAGGTAATGATGCATGCCTCACCTGCACTCCCTCTTGCGACAACATCTAACGATCTCGGCATGAATCACTACCACTGTGCTCTACACCAATACCAACGGCACATGCAGTGTGATGTTATGAGCATGATTACCAAGTTCTTATTAGTCCTTTTCATTCAGTAGGATTGGAAAGCTAAGGTACCTCCCTTATATCAATACCCAAACAATGATCCATTCTAGGGTCGTCAGTCCTAGTAAATCCCATACGATATTATAGTTCTAGATAGCTGCTGTAAAGGGCTCTTCACCAATCAATGCAGGTCTAATTATACCCTAGATACTATAATAAGGATCGTCACCTCAATGCAGTTTTAGGGTATGCTCGAGGTCACTACAAAGGGCTCATCACCAATCAATGTAGGCCGACAACACGAATACAGTGTCTCATACTACCGTATTCGGCTCACGAGTCTGAGTTAATCACTGGTCACTACGGGGAGGCTCGTCACCACAACATAGGCCAACAGCTTGACTATGGTGTCCCATACCACCATGTCCGGCTCATGAGTCTTAGCAGATCGAAGTACCAAGGTTAATAGTGTTTCATTGGTGAGTTTGGTACCTTAGATTCAAACAGTAGCATCCAAACATGGGGAACATACATTGGGTCAATTAGGTTAATTAATGCGCTAGACTAGGACGAGCGCACGTTGAGTTGAACGATTTGAAATGCATAAGCACTTTGTGTGGCCTAACCACTGTCGAACCTCACAAGTACGACTTGGATTCTTCGAACACATCCTACATGGCGAAAATAGCCTCATCCACCAGTTTGAGAACTATTACCGATTACCTAGACTGTGATACAGTCCCAACTACGTACAATTACAATAATGCATATTTAAATCAAATCCTACAATCATACATGTTATGAAATGTAACTTAAACATGAATATAGAGTACACGGAGGAAATCATACAAATAATTAACATGAATAATTAGGCTCAATAGTTCGTGAAGGAAATCATACATACAAGTAAGGTAGTTGGGATTCATAGCCCAATTCCCTTAGAAATAACACTTTACTAATTCCTAACTCATTCAGGAATTTTTTACAAACACTTAGACTATACTTTTCAACATACATCACGTATGTTGGTCGTATGACGTATTAGGGCAAATCCTTTTGCCAAGGAATTGTCACATACATAACAACCATGTTCCTATGATAATTAATCATGGCAATCACAACATCGAATTTCAAATGCATATAAACATTTCAACAAAAACATGAAATAGTCTTTACAAAACATAGTTCATATATAGACGTGAAGCAAAACAGATAGCGCATTTAGCATGTGTAATGACACCCACATCAGTAATAAATCATTATCTGACATTGAAATTCTTGAAAACCATAACCTAAACATATATATTCCGTACCTTAAATCGGTAAACGCATAATGGATATGATTTAGACGATAAGTCTTCGTCAACGGAGGATTTACAACCTAGAACATGAAGTAGGCTAGCTACATCAGTACTTAGACTATTGGAAACCTTAGAACAAGTTAGGGTTAGGATTTCTTACCTATGTATGGTATTAGAATCACCGGAATAACGATTCAAATACGTGGATTAGGCACGTAGAGAGGCAGGGTAGAATCCCGGTGAGAATCTCTAACTTCTCTCTCACTTTCTCTCTCTTTTTTCTCTCTTATTTGAACTAGGGTTTAGAATTTGTATGGAATATGTGAGAGAGGGTGTAAGGTCCTTATATAAGCCCAGAACTGTCGAAAATAGTCCCAGGGTCATGGTATACTTTATATCCAAATCGGGCTTGTTCCGATCTAACGGAGCATTTCTGAATGTCCCTTTGCTGAATGTGGTAGGACTGAAGCTCACAAATATTGGATCTTGATCAAGTTAAGTTTTCAGTCCGATCGGGTTTCTAAATCGACCGTGGCAGACAAGTTTCAGTTCAACGGTCACCGAAACTCGATCAGGGCCACAAGTACATTGGCATGTGTGGGCCATCTTCCCTGATTCAAGGGTAAATTTGGGTCAAATTCAGACGGTTAGAATGCTTATAAATGGCCCACAAGTGACACGACTCAAATTACTTAAATTCATATTTAATTTCTAAATATATTCACTTTTCTCACACACTTCACTCCGGACTCAAGAAAATAGTATCAGGACATCATCTAGACTTGATTTTCAAGGTGATTGTCAAGTCCAACCAGACGGTCGTAATTTTCTAAGTTCGCTGCTATCGGACTTTCGATGTGCGATCCAGGTCTGATACAGAGTTTCATTGTGCTCCCGAGAGCAACTGGGTTTAGAGATTGATCCTAGATTTCAGGGCAATATAGTGTTAATAATTCTACAAGTTTTGGGTCTTGCAGATCGTATTTGAAGTGATTAGTGCTAATTTCACTGGTAATATAGTTTAGCGCTAATTAATTCTCATTAAATTTCTAAAGGATTTGATCATAAGTGATTTCTGCTCAAGGTGGTACTCGAATCTTTATATGAATTTTTCCAGGACGTTACAATCTACTCCCCTTAAAGAAAAATTTCATCCTCGAAATTCATACCTTTTCATACTCCTCGAGGATCTGAAGGTAGTTCTTTCTGACCTCAGCTTCAGTCTCCCAAGTAGCCTCTTCTTCACTGTGATGCGCCACAGTACCTTCACAAGTGGGATGACCTTGTTACACAATACTTGCTCCTTATCCAGGATATGTGTTGGTCGCAGTACATAGGTGGCATCCTCGCTCAACTGTACCTGCTCCCAACTGATAATGTGCGAAGGATCAGGAACGTACTTCTTTAACATGGACACATGAAATACATTATGCATGCCTACTAGTGGTGTAGGCAAAGCATGACGATATGCTACTGCCCCCACTCGATCAAGTATCTGAAATGGGCCAATGAATCTTGGTGTGAGCTTCCCTTTCTTATCAAACCGAAGGACTCCCTTCATGAGAGAAACCTTAAGGAATACATGGTCTCTAACTTCAAACTCAAGCGGTCGCCATCTTGTATCGGCGTAGCTCTTCTGCTTGCTTTGTGCTGATAGCAGTTGATGCCTAATAATGTCCATCTTCTCTGAGGTCTCCGGAACTAACTCTGGGCTAATCAGAGTCTTCTCGCCCACTTCTGCCCAGCAATGCGGTGCTCTACACGGCGACCATACAGTGCCTCATTGGGAGCCATGCCAATACTCGCCTGGAAGCTGTTGTTATATGCAAACTCTACATATGGAAGACAATCATCCCAACTGTCCTTGAAATTCAACACACAAGCTCGCAACATATCTTCTAGCACCTGATTCACACGTTCCATCTGCCCATCTTTCTGTGGATGGAACGTTGTACTGAACTTCAACTTCACAACCATCGCTTCCTGGATACGAGTCCAGAAGATAGATGTGAATCGCATGTGTCTGTCAAACACAATCTCTAAGGGAACTCCATACAAATGTATAATCTCCTTGATGTATAATCCGGTCAACTCATCTATAGAGTTCGTAACTCTAATCGGTAGGAAATAAGCCGATTTCGTCAATCGTTCGACGATCACCCAAATGGAGTCATGTCCCTTCCTCGTCTTCAGTAGCCCTGAAATAAAATCCATAGAGATAAAATACTACTTCCATTTGGCTATGGGCATGGGCTGAAGCAGTCCAGGAGGTCGGCGATGTTCTGCCTTGACTTGCTGGCACGTGAGACAACGGGACACAAAATCTGTAATGTGAACCTTCATATTGTCCCACCAGTATGATCTCTACATGTTTTGATACATCTTTGTGCTACCTGGATGCATCGCAAGCCTTGAACTGTGGGCTATCTCGAGAACCTCTCATCTCAAGTCAGGAACGTCTGGGACGCATAGGCGGCCACAATAACGTAAATCCTCATCCATACTAACACTCCACTTAGAGTCCTCATCTGTACTAACCCGCTCTCTCATCTTCGCCAATAGCTCATCGTCTGCTTGAGCCGTGATAATCCTGTCATCAATGAGGGGTTGTACTCGAATATGTGCGATAACCTCGTACGGCTCCTCCACCGTGAGTTTCTGCTCAAAGTCTCGCATAAACTCCACCATGTCCCATTTAGCTATCATAAGCGGAGCCGTAAAATCTATACTCTTCTTACGGCTCAACGCGTCTGCCACAAGGTTGGCCTTGCCCGGATGGTAGGAGACCTCGAACTTAAAGTCCTTCAAGGTTTCCATCCATCGGCGCTGCCTCATATTCAAGTCTCGCTGAGAGAATATATATCTAAGGCTCTGTGGTCGCAAAAGAGCTCGAACTCCTCTCCGTAGAGGTAATGTCTCCAGAGCTTTAGTGTGAAAATGACGGTTTCCAACTCCAGGTCGTGTGTAGGGTAATTCTCCTCGTATTTCCTCAACTATCTCGAGGCGTATGCAATCACCCTATCCTTCTGCATAAGGACACAACCCAAACCAACGCAAGAGGTGTCAGTATATATTGTATACTTAACCTCTTGCTCTGACAATACTAGCACAGGGGCGGACATCAACTTGTCCTTCAGCTCCTGAAAAGCTACTTCAGCCTTCTCGTTCCAGGAGAACTTCAAATCTTTCCATGTCAACTGAGACAACGGTCTGGAAATCTTGGAAAAGTCCCCAATGAATCATCGATAATACCCTGTCAGACCAAGAAAACTCCTCACCTCAGTAACTGAACCGGACTGCTTCCAATCCTGAACCATAGCTACCTTAGCAAGGTTGACTGCTATACCTTCCTTGGACACCACATGTCCATGGAACTTAACTTCTTCTTTCCAGAAGTCATATTTCTTGTACTGCGCAAAAAGTTGATTCTTCCTGAGAGCATCTAAGACTACTCTTAGGTGCTCCTCGTGCTCTTCCCGACTTGTAGAGTATATCAAAATGTCGTCTATAAATATGATAACGAATAGGTACAGAAACGGTCAAAATACCCTATTTATCATATCCATGAACACGGACGGGGCATTTGTGAGTCCAAACAACATCACAAGGAACTCGTAATGACCAAAACTAGTCCTGATGCGGTCTTCTGCATGTCCTCATCCCTGACGCATAATTGATGATACCCTGACTGCAAATCTATCTTCAAAAAATTTTGTGCCCCCTTCAACTGATCGAACAGATCATCAATCCTAGGTAAAGGATACTTATTCTTCACTGTCACTTGGTTCAACTTACGATAATGAATACATAATCGTAGGGAATCGTCCTTCTTCTTCATAAACAATACAGGCGCTCCCTAAGGTGACACACTCAGTCGAATGAAGCCTGCCTCTAACAATACATCAATCTGTCTCCTCAGTTCCTCCATCTCATATGGAGGCATACGATACATCGGCAAGGAAATAGGTGTCGCACTGGGCACAAGATTGATAGTAAAGTCAATCTCGCGTCGAGGAGGAAGTCCCGGGATCTTCTTAAATACGTCTGTGAAGTCCTGAACCATAAGCATATCTCCCAACGTTGAATCATCAAAACTCTCTAACAAATAAGCATAGCTACTAACTCAACAGGACCAACTGACCTGAACTAGA
Source organism: Magnolia kwangsiensis (assembly GCA_037074715.1). NCBI lineage: Eukaryota > Viridiplantae > Streptophyta > Magnoliopsida > Magnoliales > Magnoliaceae > Magnolia > Magnolia kwangsiensis. Next base: position 62,289,333 of record CM073579.1, read on the forward strand.
AATTTAAAGACCGTGCCCTCAGGTCCGTAGGCTGTCATGACTCCGGCCTTACAATCAATCTCTGCTCTCATCTTGGTGAGCCAATCCATCCCGAGAATAACGTCGTAGTGACATAGTGGAGCGACAATCAGGTTAACAACCACTGTCCTACTACCCAAATATACTAAGTAAGACTCACAGGTCCGTGTAATGTCTCTTCATAGGAGCAGTATCCAATCCTAGTTGCTTAATCACAGCGCAAGAGATGATCGAAATAGTGGACTTAGTGTCCAATAAAAAGACAGGCATACCTTGGATACGAGCTGGAACCTCGAAAGATCTAGGTGCTGAATCTGCCTCGGGCGCCTCAACTGTAAGTGCATGAACCTAAGCCTGCTGTGAACGGTTCGGTTGAGGTACCATAGACCATTGTGGTAGCATTAAGCAAGGAGCAGATGGCCTGAAAGATGGGTGGGCTGGTGCTGATCGAAGGAGTGGTGCTGATATGGCCTGAGAGAACTGGCGGTTGATCCTCTGGGGCGGCGAGAATCCATTGTTCCTCATCCTAGTGAAACAAGTCATCTCAGTGTGACCTGGCTTCTTGCAATAGTTGCACCACACGTCTGGTCACCTCACAGGGATAGGAGAATTTACCCGTGGCCTCTTAACAAGAAATGGTCTACTCGGAAGATCAGGTCGTGGCCTGGGAGCTATAGGTGCTCGCATATGGGACAACCTGTCCCCATCCTGCTCTGCTCACAGGGACATGCCCACCAACTTGACATAGGAAGAGATGCTCACACAACACATCTTTGATCGAATCTCAGGCTACAGACCCTCTGAAAAATATGGCATCCGCATCAGCTGATCACCCAGAAGCAAAGGAGCATACCTGCCCAGCTCTGTAAATTGGTTCTCATACTCCGTCACTGACATCCCTCTCTTAAGGAGGTGAAGGAACTCACTCTCCTTCTCGTGTTGGTAGGTGACTGGGAAATACTTCTAGTGGAAGCGGGACTCAAATGCCTCCCACGTCCACTCAAATCCTTCCACAATAGTGTGGAGAATACTATCCCACCATAAACTGGCCTCCTTCTCAAATATGAAGGTGGCAAGCTTGACCTGCTCTACCTCAGAATAGTGAAGCGGCCTCAGCATCTTAGAGATGCGGTCAATCTTGTACTCGACCTCCTTGGGTCTGTGAGTACCCGCGAAAGTGGGAGGCCCAAAGCACTGGAATCACTCAAATATGCAGCTGGCACTAGGTTCCCAACGGGGTGCATAGGTGAAGTAGGTGGAGTCGCCCCCTGTAACGCCCGTGAAAAATCCGTACTTGGGTTCGAGTACCGATTTGACCCGAAATCGCGTAGAAATATTTTCCATGGAAATTGAACATAAGTTAGCTAGCGCAACGCTAGAGTAGCTGGGAAATAGTCCCTGATCACTTTAAATACGTTCTGCAAGACCCAAATCAAGTAGAACAAACAACTCTACAATACTCTATAACCTCGGATCAAACTCTAAGCGGGTTTATTCTCTGAACCATATTGAAATTTTGTATTGGATTTAGACCGCGCGTCGAAGGTCCGATACCTCCTATCTTAGACCGTTAGGACCGCCCAGCTGGACTTGACAATCATCTCGAAAATCAACTCAAACCGATAATCACAGACTATTTCGTTGAACCCGGACTGAAGCGACCGCGAATAGGGACAGATTTGGAATTTCAAATTCAAATCTGGCACACGACTTGACGCGTCAGTATTAAGCGTTCTGACCGTCAGAATTCATCCAGATTACACCCTCGGATCAGGAAAAATTTCTATTTATTATCATGAGACTTTCAGCCCTGATCTACGTGCGGTGACCGCTGAACTGAAACTGGTCCGCCACGTGCGATCTGCGAACCCTGCCAGACTGAAAACTTAATACGAGGTACATCTGTTACCCATGAGCTTAAGTCTGATCGCAATCGACCAGGGGACCACCAGAAAGCAGTTTTTGGACTGAAATAGCCCCGAAATGGATAGGCATCAAGTAAACTTCGTCCCGGAGCCTATTTCTGGCAATTTCAAGCTTATAAAAGGGGTTGAAACCCTCATTTCTTCCTTCCATCCGAAAATCACCAAACCCTAGAAAAAGGAGAGAGAGTTTGAGAGAAAGAGAAGAAGGGATTTTTCCCGCTTCCGAGCCCTGACAGTTGCTGCTTCAGCACTTCCTTCCAATCACCTGGCTGGTGATTTCTCCACCTTTTCAGGTATAAAATAACCCCAAAAACTTGCTGATTTAGGGTTTTCTTAGATGCACAACATGTTAGCTAATGTATTCCATAAATCAGGCTCTCCTACTGCCGTAGACGAAGCGTACACGCTCCGTTCAAAATCTCGCAACCGTAAGAGACTAGGTGAGGATTTTAGACGCTTTGATTGACGGTTTACAACGCTTTCAATGTCGTTTAATAGTAGATTATCGATGGCATCGCCGTTTGACATGTACAACATGCTCTCCGTTTCCTGTTTCGTAAATTAACGAAGAATATGAGATTTAGGGCATTTTAGTCATTTGTAGGAAGTACGGTCTACATGCATATTTTGCTGACGTGATTGACATGGTTTGTCGCCGCATTAGTGAGTTAGGAATGCTTGCATAATCAGTTTGGCGAAGAGATTCGCCAAGTTGTGCACTTTGGGTCGACATACTATATGTGGACTTAAGTGTGTAGTGTATGTGTTTGTATAAATGCTTGTATTAGTATGTATTGTATTGAATGATGTTATGTAGTAGTTTGAGATTGATTTCATGATTAAAATGCTGACCTAAATGATTTCCTACATACTTACCTTATGCATGATTGCACTACATGCATAGAAAGTATGCCTTGAAGATTTGCTTAAGTTGAATATGCATAGAAAGTATGCCTTGAAGATTTGCTTAAGTTGAATGTTATAACATGTGCTAACATGCTCACATGCTGTATTTCAATTCCAATACCTTTGTATATAGTGTTAATGTAATTCCATAGATGTGTGGGACTTGACTTAGTCCAGGCAGTCGGTAACCGAGCGAATTCGTGGCTGACTGGTCATAGCCACGAACGACGCGTCGATGAACGTGATTCGTGTTGAGAGTTGGCGGCAGTGGTTAGGCCACGCGAAGTGTTTTACGCACTTCATGTCGTTCAACTCGAGATGCGATCGCGCTAGTCGAGCCCGTCAAGTAACCCGACTGGCCGATGTTTGTTCACCTTGTATGTATCATAACTGCTTGAACCTAGGGTACTGAACTTACCATTGTAAACCCTATTAACCGTGGTACCTTGATCCACGAAGACTCATGAGCCGGGCATAGTGGTATGGGACACCGTGGTCGAGCAGTCGGCCTACGCTGGGGCCACAAACCTCCCCGTAGTGACCAGTGAGCACCTAACTCGTGAGCAGATTATGGTGGTATGGGACACTATATTCTAGCTGTCGGCCTACACTGATCAGGCGACGAGCCCTTTGTAGTGACCGCGAGCGTATTCTGAGTCCATGGGAGGCGACGACCCTTCCATTGCAGTAGAGTACGGTAGGCCTGTATTGATAAGGTGATGGGGGAGCGGTGCAACGAGTGCGAGCAACAGCCCTGGCAGCCCTTGCAGTGACCTACGAAATATACATCGTATGAGATTACTAGGAGTGACGACCCTAGACAGGATCCGTGTTGGGATTGATACAAGGGAAGTACCTTAGTTTCCCAATCCTGCTGTTTGAATGGACTAATAACAACTTGGAAATCATATCACCATAGCATTGCATGTGCCTGGAAGATGTGGAGCACTCTAGGGAGTGTGGCATGCCGCGGTCGTAAGATGTTGCCGCATGAGGGTGATCGTCGGTGAGGGCATACATCACGTCATATCATCTTGCATTAACAACAGTGTTAGGATTGTCTGATTTACTGCTTTACTATTATCGCGTGATTGAATTGTGAACATGCTAATCTTTGCTCTATGATTCCACTGAGTTGATCACTCATTCCCACGTTACGGGATGGTGTTTGCAACACCCACCAGACCCTGTTGTAGCTGCAGGTGAGGACGAGATTCAGGAGGTGGAGCCAGAGATCGACGAGGACCAGGATGAGTTCTCGTATATGCAGTATCATGACGGCTTCCCGTAGGTGACCTGGATCGAAGGGGCATCAGTGGGACTTTCTTTTTGAACATTATTCTTTTGATATGTATATGTACATGAGACTCAGAGATGTAGTCATACTTTGGAGACAGATGAGATTACTTTGTTTTTTTATACAGTGATATATACATTGTTTAGTCTTCCGCTTGCTTTTATCACTGGATCTGAAGTATGAATTGCAGTTTTGGTATACTTTTACTCATGTGAATGCTTTAAATCAGACAACATTGAATCACAACCATTTTTGTTGCATAAGTGACGGTCTGGAACTCGGGAGTTGAGTTTATACACGACCCCCGATTTTCAGGGTGTTACAAGTTGGTATCAAAGCATGAATAAGAGTATACTGGGCCTGGGTTATGGTCTTGCGACGTACGTTGTCGCTTCCTTTGACTTAGGTGGGTGCGAGAAGGGTCTAGAAACACTTCTAGGATCGCAGATTCGCCGATAGGCGAAGTCTATTAGGATCGATCGCAAGATCAAGTCTGTAACGCATCTCGGGTCGCGTAAAGCAACCCGAATCACTTCTAAGCTTTAGGAAGTCGGGTGGAGACGTCCTATGAGCGGTTTTAAACTGTAAAAGTGAATCCTTGGGCCGTGGGATGACCACGACTCCTGTAATCAATCGCCAGGGCTTAAAAACCCCGTTTCGCCAAAAATTCTCAAAATTCCTCCTCTAAACACTCCAACCTTCAGTTATTTCTTATCCATTTCATGTTAGGCATCAAACCTAGTGTGAAAATAACACAAATAAGTGCCTTCACAAAATTTTACAGTGAATAGTAAAATTTCATGAAAAATGGCCATAAGGCCATTCTAAATTCACTTTCTTTAGCAACTAAGGAGCTAAATAGGTGTACTGGCTCCTTCTACCCTAAATTCATATGCTGCATCATATGGTTTAGTATTCGGGATTGCGATGTGGACCCAGAAAGCCCTGAACACATGTTTGGGCTCATACAGACCAAATTATTGTGAACTAAGGGGTGGGACCTAACTTTTTGGGACCCTGGGACCATGGGGGACCAGACCCATGGGGTCTCACCGGACAACTTGAAAGTTGGCCGGCGATGCCATCGCCGGCCGGCGGTGTCCGTTGGTGCTGTCCTTCGGGCGCACGCCCCTAAATGGGGTCCACACCCTCCCTATATACCTCCCACCTCACGAAAACCCCCAAATCTCACCTCTCCTTCACAAACAGCCCTCTACATAGCCCTAGTTTCGATTTTCAGCAACCCATTCCAAACCCCGGCGTCCCAAACCACTCCCAGAACCTTCCTTGGCCAAAACCGACCACCACCCATCACTTATTGGGTGTTGGCAGCCTCTTTCCTTGAAGATCTCACCATTTGGAGCTCCAAAATCCCCCAAATAGAGCTGAAATCGTGAGGTGCTCCATTCTATCTTTTTTCTTGTATTTCTCTTTGAAACTACAGACTTGGGAAGCTTGAAGCATCCCTCTACGATGCCTAGATTTCCTTTTCTCAGATTGGGCAACCATTTCTCCGCATTTTTGGCATTTTTCATGGCTTTTGTGGAAGCCATTTTGGGCCTTTTGTCACTCTCATCCATCATATCTTTGATGGGTAAGAGGAAAACCGCGACAGACGAGGCTGGGCCGAGCCGCCCTGCTCGATCGAGAAGACCGCGGGGTGGTGCCGCAAGTTCAAGCACCGCCGCAGGTCCAGCTGTAGTCCTGGAGTGCCGTACAAAGCGGGATTTGGATCCCCATGCACACCTTGGACGAACCATTTTATCAGAGATGCCTCATGGCGAATACACTGATCGTAGAGTGTTATTTGAGGCGGACGTAGATGGACGATTGTTCGGCGAATATCTGTTGTTCGAACGCATTGAAGCTACGCACTGGGGACCGATCTTTGAAGCTCGCGCTCGTGCTAATGTGAGCACTGTTCGTGCCTTCTATGCTAGCATCCAGAGTCCTACCTTGGAGCCTTTGCAGTTCAAAATCCCTTTTGGTAGAGATCGGATGGCTACGATCGACGTTCGGTTGATTGCGCGACTTCTCAACGTGCCTCTAGGTGATGTGCATCCAAGTGAGAAGAATTTGAGGACTAGACGTGAATGAGATCGCCGCACCAGGTTTCTGTGCGGTAAGTTGGTTCCATGGCAGCCTAATAATAGCCTCAAGGCAACGTACATGTCTGAGGATTTGCGCCTGCTGCATCATATCTGCACGTTCAATGTTTATCCCAGGTCGACGAACCGCATTGAATGTACACGTCTTATGGTCGATTTCTTATTTCTAGTGGCCCAGGGAGAGAACGTATGTATGGCCACTTTCATCTTACGGCAGATAGTTCTCATAGCCAGGTCGAGGAGAACATCCGAATCGCTTCCCTTTGGCCGACTTATTTGCAAGTTTGCACTTGAGTTTGCCTATAGACTTGGGCCCGAATTGTCGGTATCGATTCACACCATCGATGAGTCGACAATGGTCAAGATGAAGATTGGGTCGTAATACCGTGAAAATCAACTTGAAAGGGATAGTGGGGATGACTTTGATGAAGAGGAAGATCAAAGCGAAGAAGAACCTAGAGCAGAGGTTCAGGAAGAGGTTCAGGAAGAAGCAGAAGAGGAGGCTCAGGATACTGATGAGAGCCCTCCTCCTTCTGCGCAGACTACTATCGACGACCGCATTGCTCGGATGGAGGAGAGTCAAACCGCTTTGCGTAGGGAAGTCCAAGAACTTCGAGCAGAAGTCACTGATGCCAAGGCCGTTACAAAGAAGAAGTTTGGCAAGGTGACTCGCACCTTGAAGGCAATCCTGTGTTGCTTACAGGATAAGGGTGCTCCTCCTCCGTCACCAGACTCCGACTAGCGACGCGATCTTTGATGTTGTTATTAGTAGTTAGTCATTTCCTGTTTTATGTGTGTAAAGCCTATTAGGGCTAGTGCTTTGCTTATGTTGCTGTTGCTTAACTGTCTTAATTTTCCATGTAATTCTAGTCATGATGCTTGTAAGGATATATCCCTTGTATTGTGACAATTTTGATTAATTGAAATGCATGGAATGCCTTTGACTCTTTAAGTGAATGTTTGCGATGTAATTGTGCAATTGAGACTGACAAGGTTGCACCCTATTTTGAATATAGGGAATGCCACCTAAGACAACGAGGAGCGCGGTTCGGCTTTCATTGTCAGAGCAGATGGATCAGACTCCCTCTCAGTCTGGCACTCGTCCGAACCCTGCTGTGGGCCCGATTCCTGAGGCGGTTCGATCGTCTCAGCCTGTTGTTGGTCCTACAGATGGACCACCGCCATTTACACCATCTGTTAGAGAGCCACATCGCGCGTCTACTTCCACACCGCATCCGCCACAGCCTGCTCCACCCCCTGACAGATTCGAGCAGATGATGGCTATGATGCTACAGCAGCAGCAGCTTCTGACCACCATAGTTGGGACTTTAGCCCAGGGTGGGGGTGCGACTACATCTACTCCACCTGCGCCACCTGCGCATCCAGCTGAGGATGCCTATACTTATGCCCAGGATGAGGGCATGGCCCATCCTGCGCAGCCTGCTTTCCCTGCAGGGAATCCTGCCGACACACGGGGCCTACTGGAGCGATTTCAGCGCTTGCGGCCTCCTACTTTCACGGGTTCTCACAGACCCGAGGAGGGTGAGTTCTAGCTCGACCGAGTGTCGAAGATTCTACGGATGTTGCACTGTACCGAGGCTGAGCAGGTAGAGCTGGCTACCTTCCTGTTTGAGAGAGAGGTCAGTATGTGGTGGGATAGCATATTGCGGACTGTTGCCGCAGATTTCGTATGGACGTGAGCAGCATTCGAGTTCCGCTTCCATGAGAAGTATTATCCCCAGACCTACAGGCACGAGAGGGAGAATGAGTTTCTCCGTCTCAGGCAGGCAGCGATGACAGTTACCGAGTATGAGCATCGGTTCACAGAGTTGGGCAGGTACGTCCTGACGATTCTAGCTGATGAGCAGATGCGCATACGGCCCTTTTTGGAGGGCTTGCGACCGGATATTCGGTCGAAGATGTGCTGTGTCAGTTTTCCTTCCTATGCGGAGTTGGTTCACATGTCCATGCGGGCAGAGCAGGACGTGGATCGACTTGCGCGATCTCGAGGCCCGACTACTTCTAGGCCGCGCCGGATTTGCCAGACAGGCCCTTCGCGGGCAAGAGGCCTCGCTTTGATCCTCCTAACAGGACCACGGCGCCTGTACCACCGTTTCGGCGCCCTAATTTATCCTGCACATACTGTGGGAGGACGGGCCACTTAGCGCCGAGTTGCTTTTCGAGGATGCGGGATAGTGGGTTCTCGCCGCCGCAGAAGATTGATCGTTTACGTCCACAGGCGATATTAGCAACGCCTATACGGTCAGCTCCTGCGCATCCTTCTTTCAGACCTACGGTATCGCAGATTCGACAGCCTCCACGGCCCTTGACACAGCGGCCGAACTGGCCACAGCAGGCTCGAGTTCATGCACTGACCGCTGAGGCAGCTACGACGCCGACTTTCCAGCATTCAGCCTTCGAGGTCACGGGCCATATCGGAGGTACTCCCGTTCTTGTCATGGTGGACACTGGTTCCACGATTTCTTTGATATCGCATGCCATAGTCAGACGTCTTGGGTTGCAGACTATCACTATGGATAGCGTGCGAGTCTTTGCAGCTCATGGAGATTTTTCGGATGTCACCCAGATGTGTGAGGGTTGTTTGGTTGATCTGGGAGGCAGGACGATGACTCTTGATCTGATCGTCGATCCCTCGCTCGTTTATCTCGACGTCATTCTTGGCATGGATTGGTTTACTGCAGCGAGAGCCGAGATTGACTGCGAGACTCGTATAGTCACAGCGTACGAGCCTGAGGGTGCATCCTTCACATTTCCAGTGCGGGTAAATCTTCCTTTTCGCATTCTTAGCTACGCCACTCTATTGCGAGACGCTGGTGCCCAGGTACTTGAGCAGACGCCAGTTGTTTCTGAGTTCGGGGATCTGTTCAGGAAGATCCCTGGTTTGCTGCCCCGACGTGAGATCGATTTCACTATCGATCTGGTTCCTGGTTCTACACCCGTCTCACTGCCGACGTATCGCATGGCACCATGTGAGATGGAGGAGTTGAGGACGCAGATTGATGGTCTGCTAGAGCTTGGCTTTATACGGCCTAACGTGTCTCCTTGGGGAGCACCGGTCTTGTTCGTGAAGAAGAAGGATGGTTCGCTGCGATTGTGTATTGATTATCGCAGGCTGAACCAGCTCACGGTGAAGAACAAGTACCCTTTGCCCAGGATCGATGACTTGTTTGATCAGTTGAGAGGAGCGCAGTACTTCTCAAAGATTGATCTTCAGTCAGGATATCATCAGCTGCGCGTCAGGGATGAGGACGTGCAGAAGACAGCATTCAGGACCAGTTTTGGCCACTACGAGTTCCTCGTGATGTCGTTCGGTCTCACGAACGCACCGGCCGTGTTCATGGATCTGATGAACCGGGTATTTCGGCCTTTCCTCTATCGATTCGTCGTTGTCTTCATCGACGACATTTTGGTGTACTCTAGGAGTCGAGAGGAGCATGAGGAGCACTTGCGTTTGGTCCTAGATACGCTCAGACGACATCAGTTGTTCGCACAGTATAAGAAGTGCGACTTCTGGAAGCAGGAGGTGAAGTTTCTGGGACACGTGGTGTCCAAGGATGACATGGCAGTTGACCTGTCTAAGGTAGCTGCGGTGCAGGACTGGGAGCAGCCTGGTTCTGTCACTGAGGTGAGGAGTTTCTTGGGACTCGCTGGCTACTATCGGCGCTTCATTCAGGACTTCTCGAAGATCGCGAGACCCTTATCTCAGTTGACACGGAAGGACGTGAAGTTCGCCTGGAATGATAAGGCGGAGTCAGCTTTTCAGGAGCTGAAGGACAGACTTACGTCCGCCCCTGTGCTAGTATTGCCAGAGCAAGGGGTTAGATACACTATATACACTGACGCGTCTAGCGTTGGTTTGGGTTGTGTCCTTATGCAGAGGGACAGGGTAATTTCGTATGCCTCGAGACAATTAAGGAAGCACGAGGAGAATTACCCTACACACGACCTAGAGTTGGCAGCCGTTATATTCGCACTGAGACTCTGAAGACATTACCTCTACGGAGAGGAGTTCGAGCTCTTTTGCGACCACAAGAGCCTCAAGTACATATTCACGCAGCGAGACTTGAATATGAGGCAGCGGCGATGGATGGAGACGCTGAAGGACTTCAAGTTTGAAGTCTCTTACCATCCTGGGAAGGCGAACCTTGTGGCTGATGCGTTGAGCCGCAAGAAGGCGATAGAGTTTGCGGCTCCGCTGATGGTTGCCGAGTGGGATATGGTGGAGTTTTTACGAGACTTTGAGCAGAAACTCACCGTAGAGGAGCCATTTGAGTTCATCGCACACGTACAGGTGCGATCCCAGATCGATAACCGAGTCATCGAGGCGCAGAGGGACGACGCGCATCTTACTGAGCTTCGAGAGCAGGCCAGTGATGATGCTGACGCCGACTGGCGAGTTGGTATGGATGGGGGCTTACGTTACCGTGGCCGCCTATGCGTCCCAGATGTCCCTGACTTGAGACGAGAGATTCTCGAGGCTGCGCATTCTACTAGACTCGCGATGCATCCAGGCAGTACGAAGATGTATCGTGACGTGAAGAGGACGTATTGGTGGGAAGGTATGAAGACCCACATAGCTGAGTTCGTGTCCCGTTGTCTCACTTGTCAGCAGGTGAAGGCAGAGCATGGCCGACCACCTGGACTTTTGCAGCCTATGCCGATTGCAGAGTGGAAGTGGGATTTCATTTCCATGGACTTCATTTCTGGGTTGCCGAAGACGAGGAAGGGGCATGATTCCATTTGGGTGATCGTCGACCGATTGACGAAGTCGGCGCACTTCCTACCGATCAGAGTTACGAACTCTGCAGACGAGCTGGCTAGATTGTACATCCGAGAGATTGTGCGTCTGCATGGAGTTCCGTTGGAGATCGTGTTGGACAGAGACACGCGGTTCACTTCTATTTTCTGGACTCGCATTCAGGAGGCCATGAGTGTGAAGTTGAAGTTCAGTATTGCCTTCCACCCAGAGACGGACGGACAGACGGAGCGAGTGAACCAGATCCTGGAGGACATGTTGCGAGCTTGCGCATTGGACTTCAAGGACAGTTGGGATGACTGTCTTGCATATGCGGAGTTTGCGTACAATAATAGCTTCCAGGCGAGTATCGGCATGGCACCTTATGAGGCGCTGTATGGGCGACCTTGTCGCGCGCCGCATTGCTGGTTAGAGGTCGATGAGTGTAGCTTGATCGGCCCAGAGTTGGTGCAGGCGACGTTAAAGAAGATAGATATTATTCGACATCGGCTTCTTACAGCGCAGAGCAGACAAAAGAGCTACGCCGATACGAGACGGCGGCCACTAGAGTTCACAGTCGGGGATCACGTGTTTTTGTGAGTTTCCCCTATGAAGGGAGTCCTTCGGTTCGGGAAGAAGGGGAAGCTGGCACCGCGATTCATTGGTCCATTCCAGATCCTCGATCGTGTGGGAGCAGTGGCTTACCGATTGGCTTTACCCACGCCCCTCGCGAGCGTCCACAACGTATTTCATGTTTCTATGCTGAAGAAGTACGTTGCTGATCCTTCCCATATCATCAGATGGGAGCAGGTGCAGTTAGGAGAGGATGTTACTTATATCCTGCGACCGACACGCATCTTAGACAGGAAGGAGCAGGTACTGCGTAGCAAGGTGATTCCCCTTGTGAAGGTACTATGGACGCATCATACTGAGGAGGAGGCTACTTGGGAGACAGAAGCCGAGATCAGAAAGAACTACCCACAGCTCCTCGAGGAGTACGAAAAGGTACAAATTTCGAGGACGAAATTATTTGTTAAGGGGGGTAGATTGTAACGCCCGTGAAAAATCCATACTTGGGTTCGAGTACCGATTTGACCCGAAATCGCGTAGAAATATTTTCCATGGAAATTCAACGTAAGTTAGCTAGCGCAACGCTAGAGTAGCTGGGAAATAGTCCCTGATCACTTTAAATACGTTCTGTAAGACCCAAATCAAGTAGAACAAACAACTCTACAATACTCTATAACCTCGGATCAAACTCTAAGCGGGTTTGTTCTCTGGACCATATTGAAATTTTGTATTGGATTTAGACCGCGCGTCGAAGGTCCAATACCTCCTATCTTAGACCGTTAGGACCGCCCAGCTGGACTTGACAATCATCTCGAAAATCAAGTCAAACCGATAATCACAGACTATTTCGTTGAACCCGGACTGAAGCGACCGCGAATAGGGACGGATTTGGAATTTCAAATTCAAATCTGGCACACGACTTGACGCGTCAGTATTAAGCGTTCTGACCGTCAGAATTCATCCAGATTACACCCTCGGATCAGGAAAAATTTCTATTTATTATCATGAGACTTTCAGCCCTGATCTACGTGCGGTGACCGCTGAACTGAAACTGGTCCGCCACGTGCGATCTGCGAACCCTGCCAGACGGAAAACTTAATGCGAAGTACATCTGGTACCCATGAGCTTAAGTCTGATCGCAATCGACCAGGGGACCACCAGAAAGCAGTTTTTGGACTGAAACAGCCCCGAAATGGATAGGCATCAAGTAAACTTCGTCCCGGAGCCTATTTCCGGCAATTTCAAGCTTATAAAAGGGGTTGAAACCCTCATTTCTTCCTTCCATCCGAAAATCACCAAACCCTAGAAAAAGGAGAGAGAGTTTGAGAGAAAGAGAAGAAGGAATTTTTCCCGCTTCCGAGCCCTGACAGTTGCTGCTTCAGCACTTCCTTCCAATCACCTGGCTGGTGATTTCTCCACCTTTTCAGGTATAAAATAACCCCAAAAACTTGCTGATTTAGGGTTTTCTTATATGCACAACATGTTAGCTAACGTATTCCATAAATCAGGCTCTCCTACTGCCGTAGACGAAGCGTACACGCTCCGTTCAAAATCTCGCAACCGTAAGAGACTAGGTGAGGATTTTAGACGCTTTGATTGACGGTTTACAACGCTTTCAATGTCGTTTAATAGTAGATTATCGACGGCATCGCCGTTTGACATGTACAACATGCTCTCCATTTCCTGTTTCGTAAATTAAAGAAGAATATGAGATTTAGGGCATTTTAGTCATTTGTAGGAAGTACGGTCTACATGCATATTTTGCTGACGTGATTGACATGGTTTGTCGCCGCATTAGTGAGTTAGGAATGCTTGCATAATCATTTTGGCGAAGAGATTCGCCAAGTTGCGCACTTTGGGTCGACATACTATATGTGGACTTAAGTGTGTAGTGTATGTGTTTGTATAAATGCTTGTATTAGTATGTATTGTATTGAATGATGTTATGTAGTAGTTTGAGATTGATTTCATGATTAAAATGCTGACCTAAATGATTTCCTACATGCTTACCTTATGCATGATTGCACTACATGCATAGAAAGTATGCCTTGAAGATTTGCTTAAGTTGAATATGCATAGAAAGTATGCCTTGAAGATTTGCTTAAGTTGAATGTTATAACATGTGCTAACATGCTCACATGCTGTATTTCAATTCCAATACCTTTGTATATAGTGTTAATGTAATTCCATAGATGTGTGGGACTTGACTTAGTCCAGGCAGTCGGTAACCGAGCGAATTCGTGGCTGACTGGTCATAGCCACGAACGACGCGTCGATGAAAGTGATTCGTGTTGAGAGTTGGCGGCAGTGGTTAGGCCACGCGAAGTGTTTTACGCACTTCATATCGTTCAACTCGAGATGCGATCGCGCTAGTCGAGCCCGTCAAGTAACCCGACTGGCCGATGTTTGTTCACCTTGTATGTATCATAACTGCTTGAACCTAGGGTACTGAACTTACCATTGTAAACCCTATTAACCGTGGTACCTTGATCCACGAAGACTCATGAGCTGGGCATGGTGGTATGGGACACCGTGGTCGAGCTGTCGGCCTACGCTGCGGCCACAAACCTCCCCGTAGTGACCAGTGAGCACCTAACTCGTGAGAAGATTATGGTGGTATGGGACACTATATTCTAGCTGTCGGCCTACACTGATCAGGCGACGAGCCCTTTGTAGTGACCGCGAGCGTATTCTGAGTCCACGGGAGGCGACGACCCTTCCGTTGCAGTAGAGTACGGTAGGCCTGTATTGATAAGGTGATGGGGGAGCGGTGCAACGAGTGCGAGCAACAGCCCTGGCAGCCCTTGCAGTGACCTACGAAATATACATCGTATGAGATTACTAGGAGTGACGACCCTAGACAGGATCCGTGTTGGGATTGATACAAGGGAAGTACCTTAGTTTCCCAATCCTGCTGTTTGAATGGACTAATAACAACTTGGAAATCATATCACCATAGTATTGCATGTGCCTGGAAGATGTGGAGCACTCTAGGGAGTGTTGCATGCCGCGGTCGTAAGATGTTGCCGCATGAGGGTGATCGTCGGTGAGGGCATACATCACGTCATATCATCTTGCATTAACAACAGTGTTAGGATTGTCTGATTTACTGCTTTACTATTATCGCGTGATTAAATTGTGAACATGCTAATCTTTGCTCTATGATTCCACTGAGTTGATCACTCATTCCCACGTTACGGGATGGTGTTTGCAACACCCACCAGACCCTGTTGTAGCTGCAGGTGAGGACGAGATTCAGGAGGTGGAGCCAGAGATCGACGAGGACCAGGATGAGTTCTCGTATATGCAGTATCATGACGGCTTCCCGTAGGTGACTTGGATCGAGGGGGCATCAGTGGGACTTTCTTTTTGAACATTATTCTTTTGATATGTATATGTACATGAGACTCAAAGATGTAGTCATACTTTGGAGACAGATGAGATTACTTTGTTTTTTTATACAGTGATATATACATTGTTTAGTCTTCCGCTTGCTTTTATCACTGGATCTGAAGTATGAATTGCAGTTTTGGTATACTTTTACTCATGTGAATGCTTTAAATCAGACAACATTGAATCATAACCATTTTTGTTGCATAAGTGACGGTCTGGAACTCGGGAGTTGAGTTTATACACGACCCTCGATTTTCAGGGTGTTACACCCCCATCGTCTGAGCAAAGGTGCCCACCATGGAGGTCAAGAACTATTGTTGCTGCATCTGGTGCTGTTGTTGCTGTTATTGTATCTGTATCTGCTGTTGTTTCATCAACAACATCATCTGCTCTATCCTATCAGGAGGCAAAGTGGATTGTGATGCATAAGGCGTCAACGTAGCCGCACGGTTCTGCTTAGGAACCGAAGGTGTGATAGGTGATACTACAAATGGTATCCTAAGAGTCGGCCCAGCAGCAGGGCTAGAAGCCGATTGAAAATCTGGCATAAAATCAGGATGAGACGGGCCCGAACGGGGGTCCGTGTAGCTATCACTTAGGGGAGGGGCCCTGTCAAGTGACTCGTCCAAAGAAAGATGGGTCGAAGTCCTCGAGCCCTTAGGTGCATACCCTACATACAACAGAGGGTGCAACCAGTGAGATTAAGCATACACACAACCATTCAAACAACATTCACATCTCAACTTAAAGAAACAACACACATTGCATTTAACAGAATTGTCACAATACACGAAGTGCAGCATTACATGGATCGTGACAGAGAATGCATGTGAGCTATTACAACTAAGCTTCAAACACTAAAACAACTACCAAACTACTACGCCTATAAAGGTTACACATAAGAACAAGCAACAAAACAAAATAAACGATGACTACATAAAGTTCTATTCGTTGAAATCAGGCGATGGAGGAGGGGCACCCTTATCTTACAGACAGCATAGGATAGACTTCAAAGTGCGAGTTACTTTCTTAAACTTGTGCTTCATGAGGCCCCGCAAATTGATAATATCCCGTCGTAGGGTGGCCTGGCCCTCTTTAAGTCTAGCTAAATGGGCTTCACTATCGACCCAATCAGAATCATGCTCTCGAGTCGTAGGAGGAGGGCTTTCATTCGTATCCTAGGCCTCCTCTTCTTCCTCGTCCTGCTCTTCTTCTTCTTCTATTTTGGCTCCACCTTCTTCATCTCTCTCTTCCTCTTCACTTTCTGTCTCATCCTCACTCTCCTCGAGTTAGGCTTGTCATTACTGAGGCCCGATATCCATCTGATTGAGAGTAGTCTTGATGATGTAATGGATCGACGCCAGTAATTTCACCCTAAGTCTGTAGCCAAACTCAAGTGCAATCTTGCACATGAGTTGGCCGAATGGGAGGGATTTAGTCTTTCTCTTAAAACGTGCGATAAACACTATCTATTGCAAGACATACGTAGGCACACATAACTTCTCTCCCTACCCCACCTGTTACAAAAAATCAACCATCAAGCGCATGCATTCACTGTGGTTACTCCACCTGGGGTAGACGTTGAATGTGCAGATTTGGTGAAGCAGGCGAAAGTCGTCTGTCATGTTAGTCGCTAAGAGGATTTTGTTAGGCTACCATTCAACCAGACGACCACAAAGGAACCATGTGTGGCAATCCCTTTCACGTGCACTACTCAGATTCTTATCACTTGCATGAACCTCGCCAAGTAGCATATTCAGAAGCCGAGATATGAAAGCAACGTTGATTGTGGCCTCCCAATCTCTTCCAAATGGAATCTTAAACTGCAAGGGCTCCAATGTTGGATCTCGAATGTGGGTATAGAAAGCTCGGACTATACCCACTCACCCTCAAATAGCGGACCCCACTTGGCTTTTACTAGGCTCTCGAACAATAAAAATTCTCCAAATAGTCGTGCATCTACGTGAGCTTCAAAAAGGACCCTACGACCCTCATAGACTCCATGAGACAACTCCGCCAACAAAGCCCTTCCTATGGGAGCCTGGGGATCTAGGTCCTGCTTTGTCTGCAACTCTTGAGTGAAGCTTGAATTTGCGGCGGTACCTCTCGGCCTCCTTGAATGGGTTGGACGACTAGGCCTGTCTTCATCTACAAAAGCTCTCTTCTTCCCCATGAAAGAGAGAATGATGAAAATGGAAAATATGGCTATAACAAGCTCGAATAGGGCCATGGAAAATGAAAGAAATAAAAGGAATGGAATGAGATAGAGTGTTCCCATGAATTTGAGACTCAAAGTAGGGATTTGAGTGCTCAAATGGAAAGAAAATAAAGGGAAATCAGCAATGAAGGTGGTTTTTGAAATGGGTAGGGTGAGGGTGCACGAAAATGGAAGAAGAAAGGGTTTGGAGAGGGAATTTTATGGAGTTTTGAGAAATATTTTTGGAAAAGGAAAGCATGGAGTGGTAGTATGTGAAGGAAAGATGATTTGGGAGGGTTTTTATTTGACCAACCGTGGATTAGTGGGCCACACTAGGCCTTAGGGGCATTGGCCCGAGCCGGCTTGCCCAGACTGGCCCACTGGGTGGCGAGAGCCTCTCCAGTCTCTAGATTATCCGGCAATGGTTCACCGGTGGGGTGATGTAACACCCTGGACTTTCACCAACCTGGAATTAGACGTCCTTAGGCAATGGGTCAACCATATCACTCTTAGAGATCAATCCTAAAGTTTAAAAATCGCTTTTCAACCCATTTCCTCAAAATCTCACCTTTCACCACCCCATTCTTCAAATTTCTCTAAGTACTTTCATATTATACACAAACCTAAAGTTTAAAAGGTGAGGAACTATACTTAAACTAAAACTTACTATAAATGATAAATACATGCGTAGAATGGTATTTTGACTATTTAATATTTAGAATTTCATAATATAGATAGGTTATTTGGATGGATTAGCTTCTTCTGCCCCAAAATCATATATTATATATTACATAACTCATTCTAGTTTGTAAATGAAACTCGATAAATGCCTCGACCGACTCGTGGGCCCAAACGACTCAATTCGGGGGGATCTAAGGTGGGCCCCACATGTTTTCGGCATCTCTGGGGGGTGAGGACCTCACCCTCCGGGGTGATCCTTCACCAAATAAGTCAGTGACCGGGTACGTCCTCGCGGCATTGGCAAGGCCTCGTCCGTATAGCGGACTGGAAGGCCGATTTCTGCACTTTTTCCTACACGTTTCTTCCAACTTTGAAACATCATATCTCCTTCGTTATAACTCTGATTTAGGTGATTTAAAAATCAGATTGAATCTAAATGAGTATATTTTTATATAAAAATATGTGAAAAATATAATAAAATATTTAATATAGTTTAAAGTAGGTCATTGTGAGAAACTATCCGATAATCACTTGTCGGATAGCTGCTGCTTCTGGAATTTTTAGAATTTTTCTAAAACTCAAAATCTCATGAAATTTGGTGGAGTCAAGGAAAATTTGATGATGAACTATCAAAAAAATAATAAAAATAATATGATAACTAGAAGTGCCCAAAATGGGGCATAGAATGGCCCTAGGACCGTATTCTGCCATAATTAGGGTAGAATTTGGTTAAGTACCAAACTGAATACTCAGTAGAATTGACTTGAACCACTTTAAATATGAACTACAAGACCCAAAATGGGTAGAAATTCTAACTCTATGTTACTTAGAAACCTAGGATCAATCTCTAAACCCAGTTGCTCTCGGGAGCATTCAGAAACTTCGTATCGGATCTAGACCGCACGTCGAATGTCCAATAGCGATGAACTTAGACAATTATGACCACCTAGTTGGACTTGACAATCATTTCGAAAATCAAGCCCAATCGATATCCTGAGATCATTTTACTGAGTCCGGAGTGAAGAGAGTGAGAAAAGGAAAATATTTAAAAAATTAATTCAATTTTTAATAAATCTGGCACGTGTCGCTTGTGCGACATTTTTAAGCGTTCTGGCTGTTAGAATTCGACCAAATTTTACCCTCGGATCAGGATAGGTGGCCCTTACATGTCATAGCACTTGTGGCCCTGATCGAGTTTTGGTGACCGCTGAACTGAAACTGGTCCGCCACGGTCGATCTGAAAACCCGACCGGACTGAAAACTTAGCTTGACCTAGATCCAATATTAGAGAGCTTAAGTCCAATCGCATTTAGTAACAGGACCTCCAGAAGTTCTCCGTTGGATCGGAACAGATCCGTTTGGTTATAACTTAAGTATACCTTGACTTCAAGTCTGTTTTCATTATATTTGGACTTATAAAAGGGCCTTAAACTCTCTCTCATAAATCACATACGAATTTTCAAACCCTAGCTAATAGGGAGAGAGAAAAGCGAGAGAGAAAGTGAAGGAGAAGTTGGGGTTTTCTCCTGGGATTCTTCCCTGCTGCTCCACGTGCCAAAGTCATCCACCTGCATCGCTATTCTGGTGATTCCAACTTCGTTCTTAGGTAAGAAAGTCTAACCCTAACCTGTTCTAGGGTTTCAATTGGTGCAAGTGGTGAGGTAGCTAACACAAATCATACTGTAGGTTTCCAATCAGTCGTTGACGATGGCGTAGAGTTTCTATTCAATTCATTACGCTCCTACGACGTAAGGTGCGGATTTTAGATGCTCAGGTTACCTGTTTTTAAAGCTTTCAATGCCGTTTAATGGTAAATTATTGATAAGGATGTTGTTTGACATGTAGAACATGCTGTCTGTTTTTCATTTTGAATACGTACGAAGAATATGAGATTTAGAGTTTTTAGGTATTTGTATGAAATACTGTATACGTACGTATTTTGCCGATATGATTGCCATGAGTATTTGTCATGTACCTATGTTAGTTGTACGTGTATGATCTGTTTGGCGAAGAAATTCGTCCTAATTCACATTATTGGTCGACATATGCTATGTAGACTAATGTGTGTAGACTAAGTATTTGTATAAATGTATGTATTAGTAAGTATTGAGTAAATGGTGTTGTAGATTAGCGTTGAGATTGGATTCTCAACTAATTTCATGATGTACATGAATTCCTCCATGCTTGTTGTATTTGAATTGATTACCTTATGTTTGAAATACTCGTGTATGGTTAACTACTTATGATGTATATTATAACATGCTGATAACATGCTGGAATTACTTGTATTTCAATTCTATCTCTCTCATATGATTATTGATTTAGATTATAAGTGTTTGGGGCTATACTCTAGTCCAGGCAATCGGTAACAGGTTTGAATTTGTAGTTGGATTCTATTCGCCATGAAGGACGCGTTGACGAACCCGAGTCATGCTTTGGTTGACGGCAGTGGTTAGGCCACACGAGGTGTTTATACACTTCATGTCGTTCAGCTTGAGGTGCGCTCGTACTAGTCGAGCTCGTCAAGTAACCCCACTGACCATTGTATGTTCACTTTGTATTGGTCATAACTGCTTGAACCTAGGGTACTGAACTTACCAGTGATAACCCTGATAACCGTGGTACCTTGATCCACTAAGACTCATGAGCCGAGCATGGTAGTATGGGACACCGTGGTCTAGCTATCGGCCTACGCTGGGGCCACGAGCCTCCCCATAGTGACCAGTGAGCAACCCAGACTTGTGAGCCGATTATGGTGGTATGGGACACTATATTCGAGCTGTCGGCCTACACTGATAAGGTGATGGGGGAGCGGTGCAACTAGTGCATGCAACAGCCCTGACAGCCCTTTGTAGTGACCTCGAGAGTGCCCTGAGTCTACGTGAGGCGACGACCCTTCTGTAGCAACAAGGGTACAACTAGGCCTGTATTGATAAGGTGATGGGGGAGCGGTGCAACGAGTGCGTGCAATAGCCCTGACTGCTCTTACAGTGACCTAGAACCATATCATTGTATGAGACAACTAGGAGTGACGACCCTAGATAGGATCCTTGTTGGGAATGATATAAGGGAAGTACCCTAGTTTCCCATTCCTGCTGTATGAAAAGGACTAATAACAACTCGGTAATCATATTCATATCGCACTGCATGTGCCTAGAAGATGTGGAGCACTGAGGAAAGAAAGCATGCCGCAGACGTAAGATGGTGTCGCATGAGGGAGTATGTTAGCGAGGGCATCCATCATGTCATTTCATTCTTGTATTAATTACAGTATTTAGGAATGTCTGATTTGCTTGCTTTATCATTATCTCTTGATTGATTTGATAAAATGTTAACCTTTGCTCTATGATTCCACTGAGTTGGCCACTCACTCCCACGTTATGGGATGGTGTTGTACACACCAACCAGTCCCTATTTTAGTTTTAGGTGATGGCGCTACTTGTGAAGCGGAGCCAGACTTGTTTGATGATGAGGAGGATTTCTCCTATAGGCGGTTATCAGGCAGGTCTATGTAGACCGTGTTCTGATCGACGGGATTACAGAGAGGTTGATTAGACGCCATGACACTTGTCATTTTATATTTTTGGAGCACTCATGTATATTCTTTTTTATCATTTTTAGAGTATACATGTATATGTTTAACCTGGTAACATGTTCACACTTTGGAGACTTACAATAGTTCATATATTTTATATATCTATCACATTCTTCTGCTTGCTAATTTAACTGTCTCTGAAGTATGATATGTTGTTTTGGCTTAATCCACTTCATGTTGTATGCACTATTACAGCCGACATTCATTCATCATTGAAAATGTTTCATAAGTGATGTTCTGGAACTCGGGAGTGGAGTTTATCCTCGACCCCCGATTTTCAGGGCGTTACAGATGGTATCAAAGCATGACTTGGATTAAACCAGACCTGGGTTATGGTAACACAACACACACTGATGCACTCTGACTTTGGAAGGGGGCGATTAAATCTAGAAACCACATTAGAATCCCAAGTTTTGTCGACCAGCGAGATTAACTATCGTAGTATAGCCCATCCGTAACCGAGACCATGTAAAATGATCTCACATCCCCACTTCTATTGACTCAAGCTTCCATCTTCTTCTACATCTTACACCCATCAACCACCATTATCCAAAAACTACTCTGTATGACTTTCCACCTTCATTATACCCTCACATATGGGCACAAAACTCACATTTTTATGTCCCATAACCTGCACATTTTCAAATGATGGGACATTTAGGGCCCATTCGACCAACTGCATTAGGTGAGATTAGGATAGATAGAATTGTAAAGGTAACAATAAATGCTGTGTAAGGTATTGTCCTTAGATTTGGGTGTAACCCATGGTTTCCAATGCCATGGTTGGAATGTATGCAATTAACAGTAAATCCCAAGATTTCCTTTCAAATTACACTTGGACATTCATCATCATGGGATTTGGAAATCTCATCTCACACTTTTCACCGCAAGGCTCATTTTCCAAAGTCTATGTAATTGATTTTAATCCCTTCCCACCCTCCTACCAAACATGTCATTTCCAATCCCGAGGTGGGATTAGCAATGCAATCCATTTAATACAACTTAATACCATTGGCCACATAGGCCCTTGGTGTTTTGGACCTAGAGTTGGTACTCTTAGAAATAGAATGATCTGTCAGTATAGGAGATTCGATTAAGTAATAACATGAACCCTATGACCTCCTTAGCTAGTATGGACATGTGTGTAGTGCTCGAGTGCAATTAAATTCAAATCCGGGCAACAAATAATTAGGAATTAGATCTTGAATCACATGCCATTCTGGCTTACATATGGACTTAGAAAGTCAGTTTGCCCGTTAACATATTTTGTGTCCAAATGCATTACGTACTAATAATGTATAGATTATCTTATAGTATTAAACTGTACATGATTAAAGAGGGTAAGTCAGGACCCTAGTAAGAGTCCTTCTTTGGTAGAATTAGGTATCTTGCCACCAAGTCACACCCGCCCCTGAAATCAACTGTAATAGAGACTAGGCTCATTTCTATAACCATAGGTGTCAATGCCATAGTATACATCATCAATGAAAGAAAGACTAATGTATTAGGAGATTGTATCCCATATCATGTCAAGGATAGGTCCTAAATTATACCTCGTTCCAACATACGGATCGAGACATAGAATCTTGAGCTTTGAGAGTATAAATAATTTTTAAGGGGGGTAGAACCTTATGAGCCTAATCTAGTAAGGTCAGCTAATACAACAGTTGAGTTAGAACTGCACAGCAAAGAATGGTTGGCCCTTTCCCCACTGGCCAAGGATCGAAGAAAGTGATTCAGGTTATACGTGAGGTTAGGTCATTAAATTAGGATTCTGAATCTTCCTTAGAATGTCAGTAGTGAAGTCTTTATAGGGAAACAATTAGGGCCTTAGTGTTGAACCCATTCATATTAAATCATAGGCCTAATAGTGGGAGTGAGTGAAGGCTAGTGTATCCATAAACCTACTCGTTAAATACGAACAAAATAGAAGCCTTGGCCAACTCTATACGATTAGAAATCCTTTTAGGATGATCTATTAGGGTGCATATTAACCCCTACCTTGGACATAGATTCAGACGAGGACTCCCTTAGATCAAGACCCAAAGAGCAACCTTATAAATAGGAAATTGAAACCTTTCAATGATGGGCATTCCCTAAGCTTTGGAGTAATCAGATTATACAGAATTACTGAAATATACAATGGCGAAGCATTAGCGGCTTGACTCATTTCTCAATCCTGGGAGACTACTAATGGACTCACTGTTTTGACCGGGCAAAAGACTAGGATCTACCAGGACTAGGAAGGGATACGATGAGCCTTCTACCCTGGTCAGATAGATGTTCAACGTATCAAGATCGAGCCCACTACAACCATCTCTCCGTACTGGTCAACCACTGAAAATATATATATTACTCTAAGTAGTTGGGAATCATCGTCGAGATTCTAAATAGATAAAGAAATCAATTGTAGCCAGCCATCAGGGTATAAGCAAGAGATAAAGAGTAAATTTTTAAGGAGGATAGACAAAAATGTGCCAGACTGGTATAGATGTATTATCCCACTATGCATATAAACTTGAAATCAGTACAGTTTAGGCAAAAGGCATAATAAAATCATTACTCATTACCCTTCGCCAATTTCGGAGATGAAATTATTTTTAAGGGGGGTAGATTGTAACACCCAGAATTTTTACCAACCTGGAATTAGACGTCCTTAGGCAATGGGTCAACCATATCACTCTTAGAGATCAATCTTAAAGTCTAGAAATCACTTTTCAACCCATTTCCTTCAAAATCTCACCTTTCACCACCCCATTCTTGAAATTTCTCTAAGTACTTTCACATTAGACATAAACCTAAAGTTTAAAAGGTGAGGAACTATACTTAAACTAAAACTTACTATAAATGGTAAATACATGCGTAAAATAGGATTTTGACTATTTAATATTTAGAATTTCATGATATAGATAGGTTATTTGGATGGATTATCTTCTTCTATCCCAAAATCATATATTGTACGTTGTGTAACTTATTCCAGTTTGCAAATGAAACTCGATAAACGTCTCGACGGACTTGTGGGCCCAAACGATTCAATTCGGGGGGATCCAAGGTGGGCCCCACATGTTTCCGGCATCCCTGAAGGGTGAGGACCTCACCCATGGGGTGATCCCTCACCAAATAAGTCAGTGACCGACGAGGCCCTCGCGGCATCGGCGAGGCCTCGTCCATACAGCGGACTGGCAGGCCGGTTACTGCACTTTTTCCCGCACGTTTATTCCAACTTTGAAACATCATATCTCCTTCGTTATAACTCTGATTTAGGTGATTCAAAAACCAGATTGAAGCTAAATGAGTATAGTTTATATAAAAATATGTGAAAAATATAATAAAATATTTAATATAGTTTAAAGTAAGTCATTGTTAGAAACTGTCTGATAATCACTTGTTGGACAGCTGCTGCTTCTGGAATTTTTAGAATTTTTATAAAACTTAAAATCCTATGAAATTTGGTGGATTCAGGGTAAATTTGATGATGAACTATCAAAAAATTAATAAAAATAATATGATAACTAGAAGTGCCCAAAATGGGGCATAGAATGGCCCTAGGACTGTATTCTGCCATAATTAGGGTAGAATTTGGTTAAGTACCAAACTGAATACTCAGTAGAATTGACTTAAACCACTTTAAATATGATCTACAAGACCTAAAATGGGTAGGACTGCTAATTCTATGTTACTTAGAAACCTAGGATCAATCTCTAAACCCAGTTTCTCTTGGGAGCATTCAGAAACTTCGTATCAAATATCGACCGCACGTCGAAAGTCCAATAGCGATGAACTTATACAATTACGACCACCTAGTTGGACTTGACAATCATTTCGAAAATCAAGCCCAACCGATATCCTGAGACCATTTTACTAAGTTCGAAGTGAAGAGAGTGAGAAAAGGAAAATATTTAGAAAATTAATTCAATTTTTAATAAATCTGGCACGTGTCGCTTGCGTGATATTTTTAAGCGTTCTGGCCGTTAGAATTTGACCAAATTTCACCCTCGGATCAGGATAGGTGGCCCTAACATGTCATAGCACTTATGGCCCTGATCGAGTTTTGGTGACCGCTGAACTGAAACTGGTCCGCCACGGTCGATTTGGAAACTCGACCAGACTAAAAACTTAGCTTGACCTAGATCCAATATTAGAGAGCTTAAGTCTGATCGCATTTAGTAACAGGACCTGCAGAAGTACTCCGTTGGATTGGAACAGACCTGATTTGGTTATAACTTAAGTATACCTTGACTTCAAGTCTGTTTTCGTTATGTTTTGGCTTATAAAAGGGCCTTAAACTCTCTCTCACAAATCTCATACAAAATTTCAAACCCTAGCTAAGAGAGAGAGAGAAAAGCGAGAGAGAAAGTGAGGGAGAAGTTGGGGTTTTCTCCTGGGATTCTTCCTTGCTGCTCCACGTGCCAAAGCCATCCACCTGCATCGCTATTCTGGCGATTCCAACATCGTTCTTAGGTAAGAAAGTCTAACCCTAACCTGTTTTAGGGTTTCAATTGGTACAAGTGATGAGGTAGCTAACCCAAATCATACTATAGGTTGCCAATCAGTCGTTGACGGCGGCGTAGAGTTTCTATTCGATTCATTACGCTCCTACGGCATAAGGTGAGGATTTTAGATGCTCAGGTTACCTGTTTTTAAAGCTTTCAATGCCGTTTAATGGTAAATTATTGATAAGGATGTTGTTTGACATGTAGAACATGCTGTCTGTTTTTCATTTTGAATACGTACGAAGAATATGAGATTTAGAGTTTTTAGGTATTTGTATGAAATACTGTATACGTACGTATTTTGCCGATATGATTGCCATGAGTATTTGTCATGTACCTATGTTAGTTGTACGTGTATGATCTGTTTGGCGAAGAAATTCGTCCTAATTCACATTATTGGTCGACATATGCTATGTAGACTAATGTGTGTAGACTAAGTATTTGTATAAATGTATGTATTAGTAAGTATTGAGTAAATGGTGTTGTAGATTAGCGTTGAGATTGGATTCTCAACTAATTTCATGATGTACATGAATTCCTCCATGCTTGTTGTATTTGAATTGATTACCTTATGTTTGAAATACTCGTGTATGGTTAACTGCTTATGATGTATCTTATAACATGCTGATAACATGCTGGAATTACTTGTATTTCAATTCTATCTCTCTCATATGATTATTGATTTAGATTATAAGTGTTTGGGGCTATACTCTAGTCCAGGCAATCGGTAACAGGTTTGAATTTGTAGTTGGATTCTATTCGCCATGAAGGACGCGTTGACGAACCCGAGTCATGCTTTGGTTGACGGCAGTGGTTAGGCCACACGAGGTGTTTATACACTTCATGTCGTTCAGCTTGAGGTG
Organism: Magnolia kwangsiensis; assembly: GCA_037074715.1. NCBI lineage: Eukaryota > Viridiplantae > Streptophyta > Magnoliopsida > Magnoliales > Magnoliaceae > Magnolia > Magnolia kwangsiensis. The sequence goes on from CM073579.1 coordinate 62,316,135, forward strand.
CGCTCGTACTAGTCGAGCTCGTCAAGTAACTCGACTGACCATTGTATGTTCACCTTGTATTGGTCATAACTGCTTGAACCTAGGGTACTGAACTTACCAGTGATAACCCTGATAACCATGGTACCTTGATCCATTAAGACTCATGAGCCGGGCATGGTGGTATGGGACACCGTGGTCGAGCTGTCGGCCTACGTTGGGGCCACGAGCCTCCTCGTATTGACCAGTGAGCAACCCAAACTTGTGAGCTGATTATGGTGGTATGGGACACTATATTCGAGTTGTCGGCCTACACTGATAAGGTGATGGGGGAGCGATGCAACGAGTCCGTGCAACAGCCCTTACAGCCCTTTGTAGTGACCTCGAGCGTGCTCTGAGTCTACGTGAGGCGATGACCCTTTCGAAGCAACAAGAGTACAACTAGGCCTGTATTGATAAGGTGATGGGGGAGCGGTGTAACGAGTGCATGCAACAGCCCTGATTGCCCTTGTAGTGACCTAGAACCATATCATTGTATGAGACTGCTAGGAGTGACAACCCTATACAGGATCCTTGTTGGGAATGATATAAGGGAAGTACCCTAGTTTCTCAATCCTGCTGTATGAAAAGGACCAATAATAACTCGGTGATCATATTCATATCGCACTGCATGTGCCTGGAAGATGTGGAGCAATGAGGGAAGAAAACATACCGCGAACGTAAGATGGTGTCGCATGAGGGAGTATGTTGGCGAGGGCATCCATCATGTTATTTCATTCTTACATTTATTACAGTATTTAGGAATGTTTAATTTTCTTACTTTATCATTATCGCTTGATTGATTTGATAACATGTTAACCTTTGTTCTATGATTCCACTGAGTTGGCCACTCACTCCCACGTTATGGGACGGTGTTGTACACACCATCCAGTCCCTGTTTTAGTTTCAGGTGATGCCGCTGCTTGTGAAGCGGAGCCGGACTTGTTTGATGATGAGGAGGATTTCTCTTATAGGCGGTTATCAGGCGGGTCCAGGTAGACCGTGTTCTGATTGACCGGATTACAGGGAGGTTAATTAGACGCCATGACACTTGTCATTTTATATTTTTGGAGCACTCATGTATATTCTTTTTGATCATTTTTTGGAGTATACATATATATGTTTAACATGGTAACATGTTCACACTCTAGAGACTTACAACAATTCATATATTTTATATATCTATCACATTCTTCTGCTTGCTATTTTAACTATCTATGGAATATGATGTGTTGTTTTGTCTTAATCCACTTCATGTTGTATGCACTATTACAGTCGACATTCATTCATCATTGAAAATGTTGCATAAGTGATGTTCTGGAACTCGGGAGTGGAGTTTATCCTCGACCCCCGATTTTTAAGGCGTTATAGTTGAGGTCCTCCCCTCCCCACCCCCCAAAGTTTAAAAATGCATGGGTCCCACCCTGGGTCTCCCTGGAAGTGCCCCGATTGGGCTCCTATTCCGTTTCGACTCGTTTCGGGGCATTTCGAATAGAATCCGATATATATTCACATTAACCGATTTTAAATGGCTGAGATGGGATAAAATACAATCTAAACCCATCGATTGATGGTCTAGAAGTGGATTGCATGATCACGGGTGCGAACGGACCCGATCTCGGCGATCATTTACAGTAAGCCTTCGCTAATTGGAGAAACTGGGAATCCTAAATGTGTTTCTAGATTTTTCTCATACCCTCCTATGTTAAATTGGCATCAGCGTACATCATATGACCATAACCCCGATCAAGTTTAATCTAAATCATGATCTGATACCAATTGTAATGCCCAGAAATATGGGGGTCGAGAATAACTCAGCTCCCAAGTTCCAAAACATCACTTATGCAACATTTTTTTATGATGGATGAATGTTGTCTGTATTAGTGCATAAAACATGAAATAGATTAAGCTTAGTCAGTAAACATAAACTAGGGATAGTTAGAATACACAAGTGGAAGACTGAAGAAATATATATAGCAATATAAGTCCCCAAGAAATGTATGCTCTGCCAGGTCATAATTACAAGTATTTGTATGAAAATACAAATATCAAAATGTGATAGACCACTACAAACATAGCCCTGAATCTTCGTCAATTAGGACATGGTTCACATGAACTCGCCTGAGAACTGCATGAAGGAGAACAATCAAACATGTCCTAGATACACTTGTTAATGCAAGGATGATATGAGGTAAGGATGCATGCCCTCGCCTGCACTCCCTCTTGCAACAACATCTAACGATCGTGGCATGAATCACTACCATTGTGTTCTACACCAACACCAACGGCACATGTAGTGCGATGTTATGAGCATGATTACTAAGTTCTTCTTAGTCCTTTTCATTCAGCAGGATTGGGAAGCTAAGGTACCTCCCTTATATCAATACCCAAACAATGATCCATTCTAGGTTCGTCAATCCTAGTAAATATCATACGATGTTATAGTTCTAGATCACTGTAAAGGACTCGTCACTAATCAATACAGGTCTAATTATGCCCTAGACATTAAAATAAGGCTCTTCGCCTCAATGCAGTTTCAGGGTATGCTCAAGGTCACTACAAAGGGCTCATCACCAATCAATGTAGGCCGATAGCACGAATACAGTGTCCCATACCACCATATTCGGTTCAAGAGTCTGAGTTGCTCACTGGTCACTACAGGGAGGCTCGTTGCCACAGTGTAGGCCGACAGCTAGACCACGGTGTCCCATACCACCATGTCCGGCTCACGAGTCTTAGCGGATCAAAGTACCAAGGTTAACAGGGTTTCACTGGTGAGTTTGGTACCTTAGATTCAAACAGTGGCTTTCAAACATGGTGAACATACATCGGGTCAATTGGGTTAATTGACGTGCTCGACTTGGATGAGCGCACGTTGAGTTGAATGACACGAAATGCATAAGCACTCCGTGTGGCCTAACCACTGTCGAACCTCCCAAGTACAACTCAGATTCGTCAAACACATCCTGCGTGGCGAAAACCTCAGCCACCAGTTTGAGAACTGTTAGCGATTACCTGGACTATGATACAGTCCCAATTACATACAATTACAATAATGTATATTTAAATCAAATCCTACAATCATATGACATGTTATGGAATATAACTTAAACATGAATATACAGTACATAGAGGAAATCATACACATAATTAACATGAATAATTAGGCTCAACAGTTCATGAAGGAAATCATACATACAAGTAAGGTAGTTGGGATTCATACCCCAATTCCCGTAGACATCACACTTTACTAATTCCTAACTCATTCAGGCATTTTTTACAAACACTTAAACTATACTTTTCAACATACATCATGTATGTCAGCCGTATGACATATTAGGGAAAATCCTTTTGCCAAGGAGTTGTCGCATACATTACAACCATGTTCCTACGAAATTAATCATGGCAATCACAACATCAGATTTCAAACGCATACAAACTTTTCAACAAAAACATGAAATAGTCTTTCCACAACATAGTTCATATATAGACGTAAAGCAAAACAGATAGCGCATTTAGCATGTGTAATGGCACCCACGTTAGTAATAAATCATTATCTGACATTGAAAGTTTTGAAAACCATAACCTAAACGTATATAGTCCGCACCTTAAATCGGTAAACACGTAACAAATATGATTTAGACGATAAGTCTTCGTCAACGGCGGATTTACAACCTAAAACATGAAGTAGGTTAACTACATCAGTACTTAGACTATTGAAAACCTTAGAACAGGTTAGGGTTAGGATTTCTTACCTATGTATGGTATTAGAATCACCAGAAGAACAATTCAGATAGGTGGATTAGGCACGTAGAGAGGCAGGGTAGAATCTCTGGGAGAATCTCCAACTTCTCTCTCACTTTCTCTCTCTTTTTTCTCTCTTATCTTAACTAGGGTTTAGAATTCGTATGGAGTATGTGAGAGAGGGTGTAAGGTCCTTATATAGGCCCAAAACTGTTGAAAATAGTCCCAGGGCCATGGTATACTTAGGTTATATCCAAATCGGGCTTGTTTCGATCCAACGGAGCATTTCTGGAGGTCCCTTTGCTAAATGCGGTCGGACTTAAGCTCACAAATATTGGATCTTGATCAAGTTAAGTTTTCAGTCCGATCAGGTTTCCAGATCGACCGTGGCGGACTAGTTTCTGTTTAACGGTCACCGAAACTTAATCAGGGCCACAAGTACATTGGCATGTATGGGCCATCTTCCCTGATTTGAGGGTAAATTTAGGTCAAATTCTGATGGTTAGAATGTTTATAAATGGCCCGCAAGTGGCACGACTCAGATTACTTAAATTCATATTTAATTTCTAAATATATTCACTTTTCTCACACACTTCACTCTGAACTCAAGAAAATAGTCTCAAGATATCATCTAGACTTGATTTTTGAGGTGATTGTCAAGTCCAACCAGGCGGTCATAATTGTCTAAGTTCGCCACTATTGGATTTTTTATGTGTGGTCCAGGTCCGATATGGAGTTTCATTGTGCTCCTGAGGGCAACTGGGTTTAGAGATTGATCCTAAATTTCAAGGTAATGTAGCGTTAACAATTTTACAAGTTTTGGGTCTTGCAAATCATATTTAAAGTGATTGGTGCTAATTTCACAGGCAATCTAGTTTAGCGCTAATTAATTCTTGTTAAATTTCTAAAGGATTTAATCCCAAGTGATTTCTGCTCAAAGTGGTACTCGGATATTTGTATGGATTTTTTCAGGATGTTACAGGATATGTGATGATGATGTTACTCTTGTGATTTGGGTGAAAGTGCCCTAGTTTATCAATTAGAGTGAGGGATGAGTCGGTGAGTCAAGTGAGCCCCATATGAAGACCATTCAAGATATTACCTCAATCGGATGTGTGTTTCGAGCTCATCAAAGGTAAACTAAGCCTTACATCCCATGTCCCAAAAACACCCAAGTGAATAAATCCTTAAAAGCCTTATAACAACATAGGAGTTAAAAGTCTGAAAACTTGTTTTTAATCAAGAAAATTTTCAAAGTTTTCTGCTTAGTTCGATGACATCAAGCTTACGTCGATAACATCAAACACTTATATTCAATGACATCGAAATGAGACCTTTTATGTCCAACAACTACATAATATTTGGACAGAATATTCGATGAATCGACATACCTTCGATTGCATCGATCATTGGTAATCGATGACATCGAAAAACTTAGAGCATTTTCCAGCAAAACTTCTTGGAAAATATTCTGACTTTGCTCGAGGAATCAAATGAGCTTCGATGTCATTGAAATTCAAATTTCGATGACATCGAATTTGGACAAGTCTGTGTCCAGTAAGCTTCAAAGGAATATCAAACTGAAATGTTCGAACTAAATGTTTGAGGAATCGAGCTATCCTTAATGACATCGAAATTCAAACTTCGATGACATCAAAATTGGACAAAGAAGGGTCCAACAAGCCTTCAAGGAATATCTTCTGAAAAGATCGATGAATCGAACTAGGATTTGATGATATCAAACTTCAAAATTTGATGACATCGAATCAGGCTCGATGTCATCGAAGACAGCCTTAAACTTGTCCAGCAAGCGCTTGTGTAATATCACATAGGATGTTGAGGAATTGAACTGTAATTCGATGTCATCAGAGTTCAAATCTTGATGACATCGATCTCATGACAAAAAGTTCCAGCAATGTTTTTTTAGTCGAGTTCGTATCATCGAGCTGATATTCAATGGCTGCGAAAGTATATGTTCGATGACATCGAATCAGGTTCGATAGCATCGAACTCAATCAGACAATAACTATTTTGTTATCGTTGGAGCTTTTTGCTTTTATAAGAAGAGCTTGTTCTTGGTTGCTGAAATTGCAGTAATGACCACTTTAATTAAAGTGGGAATATGCCAGTATGTCCTAGAGGGGGGAGAATAGGACTTTTTAATATTCTATTATAATTTTAAACCTATCAACCCTATCCTGAATAATTATGCAAGTATCAGGATTTCTTTAAAAATAACCCTAATGGCTTCCAAGCCAAATAGAGGATCCAATCACAAAGCTATTCAACACATATATAAGATAAGAACATAGTTCCTGATGGATGTGCCTGTGTGTGAGGTGTGATTCTACTCAATTCCAGATAAGAATGTGAGCATGTAATATGATAACATTCAGACAAATCACACAAGTAATAGAAGTAAATTGCAATCACAAACACAATCATTTTTATAGTGGTTCGACTACTTGTCTACTCCACTTCGGACGGACGCACTCAACCCTTGAGTGTACTGGATCTCACTGACGAAGGTTTTAAATCAGGTTCAGGATCTCAAACTAGTACAACTTACTTTAGGCTGACTCTAACATGTCTTCACGACACAAGTTTATGCCCTACACAAGAGAAAGGGTCAACACATAGTACCCAGATTTTAGGCCACACCGGCCAAGGATCCACACAAGGAACCTCACCAGTTTATGCTCCCATGAGCAAGGGCCAACACACAACACCCAAGTTTTAGACCACACAGGTCAAGGACCCACACAAGGACCAAAGAATTTGTGCTTTTCACAAAGCAAGGGTCAACATAAAGCACCCCCACGTACGCTCCCATCGGAGGCCTCCTATGAGGATTTGAAAGGGGTGAGAAGCACCTTTCACCCAATCCTACAAAAGGAATGATCACCATGGTTCTCTAGACTCTAATGACTTAGAAATAAGTAGATGATCCCCAGTAAGCAAGTTGATGAAGATCTCCTCCTTTAATGATGAAGAATCTTCAACTCCCTTGAACCACAACTCAGATGATGTACCAATGTAAGACTACAGGTTGGGTCAAAGTTATGATGGAATCCTACTGTATTAAATGTTTTCCTATAAAGGAGACGGAGCGATTCCAATCATCTATGCATTTAAGGCATCCCAGCTTAACGATTTATCATTAAGATGAAACTGAAGGATCCTCGAATGTGGAAGTTCATTCCCTAATCCACTCTATTGAATGTCAATGATGAGGGTGGAATGGAGGATGAATTCCCATGAGAGAAAAGGCTTAAGGTATATGATTTGGGTTTAAACACATAAATGCACTCTCTTTTTTCTCTACCAACAACCAAAGGCAAGCTCTCATTAAATAGGCAAAAAGTTCCAATGGATATAAAACAGTCATATTTTTTGACAAAGTTCGATATTATCGAGCGTATACTCTCAATAACATTGACTGGCCACTCGATGATACATACTCAACTATCAAATGCTTTTGAATCTTTTTGTCAACTAGTCGAGGAGATTGAACATGCTTCAATGTCATAAGATTTTGAACTCTGATTTCATCGAAATGAGGTTTGATTCCTCAACATTTAAAAATGAGAGAGCAAATTCCTTTGAAACTAATCAGGTATATGATATGATCGAGCATCATTCAATATCATCAAAATTTGAATATCGATGATTCATCGATAATTCAAAGGAATTTTTCTATATGCTTGTTGGATAGTTTATGTCCTACTTCGATGACATCGACCACGCCTCGATATGATCGATATTTCAATATCAATTTTATCGAGTAATCCTCGATATATGAAAGTTTTAACCTGAAAACTTGCTGGATTGATTTGTGTCCTAATCCAATATCATCGAAGGTCTATCGATATCCTTGAGATTTGAATTTCAAGGATATCGAGGATCTCTTTGATATATCATGAAATACATGATTTGCCTTAGTAGTATTTTGGACACAACTGACCAAATGTTGATTTTATCAAGTCGACTCGATGGACTCTAGATTTAAAATTCGATGATATCGAATAGTCCACTGATTCATCAATAATTCAGTCCAGAGTTCTTTGTAGTTGCTGGACATCTGAAGTCCTCATTTTAATAATATAGAGTGAGTTTCAGGACATCGATAACAGGGTTCAATTTCATCAAACAATGTATCGATAAATCGACAAAGGCAGAAAACTTTAAAGATTTTCCTAATTGTGCAAATTACCTTTCTAACCAAAACCCTAAGATGTTCTATTCAATTTTAAGGGTTTTATATACTTGGTTGTAACACCCTGGATCTTATAACCCGAGGATGATCGCCCGAGTATGAGAACCCGAGTATTACACCACAAAGTAAACAACTTTACATCTAATCACTAGAAAATCTCATTGTGGAAAATAAGACAACTACTATGTAAAACTAGAATATCAAGAGTAACAACAAGGAGGTTTAATACATGTAAATGGAATCTAAAATGTAATCCCATGATAGGAGAAATATTATTACAATCCAAACCAGACAAAGTCTAAAATACGAAATATGAAATTTCTAAGATATTAATTGAGCTCCAACGGCTCAATCACATCTGCATAAAGGTCCCTATCACCAATCTCCTACTCAGCCATCCCTGGAAACCCATTGTAGAGGTCTCCACCTATCCTCATTCCTACATCTATTTGGTGCAACCGTACAATTAGGTGAGTGAAAACTCAGTGGGAATTTCCTACAAGGATTCTTGCATTTCAATTTATTTCAAAATAGTTTCAACCAACATGATATGTTGAAAGGGCCTAGCTATATGCCCTAAAAGGGGGGTGAATACGGCAATGCCAAATAAAACTTAAAACAACAGAATAATAAAAGAAATAAAGCACAATGCTGAAAAAAATCAATCTCAATAAACTAGATATAAGAGAATGATGCTATATCAATTCTAAGGACAACCTTACACCAAAAACCAGAGGTTTAAGGTAGGATAACCTTATTTCTAGAACATCCTTTATATCACAAACCAATGAGGAATAAAAAGCAAAGCAACCAATATAACTTGTAGAAATAAATCCTAAGTTATTACAACATTCCCACACTTGATTGAAATAAAATGATTACAACATTCCCACACTTGCTTGAAATAAAATGATTACAACATTCATCCACAAATATAATCCACAGAACTGAATGTAAAGAGGAATGAAAGAATAAAACACATCCACAACACAACGATATATAGTGGTTCGCCTGTGTGTACACCAACTGTTATCCAACAGCCACACAGAATGCTACTCCACTCCTAATATCCTCACACAGGGGATATTAGCATGCACTATCAAAATAAGTTTCACAGGTTTACCTAAAACCTTCACAATTGTGTCTTTTTATCATGGGCTTACACAATCCAAAAACCCACACAATTTGAGTTTTCTGGCTCTCCTCAGATAACTAAAACAATGAGATTTTTCTGGCAAATCTCAAACAAAACCAAAGAAAGTAAATTACACAAATGTAAAATACCTGAATCTCCTTTTGAAGTAGCCCAGTAGAACCAATCGGAGTAGAAGTTCGATTCAATGTTCAAAGTCTAATACTCACTTTAAGAATGGTTCTAAGTCTAATTAATTTTAAATCAAAAGGGCTAGTTCTATTTGATTTTGAATCCAAGAAGAAGGAATATCAGAAATTTTCCTTTTCAAATAAGATTAAAATGTAGATCAAAATCAAATAATAAACAAGCTAGCAAAAGGAATATTAAATGAGCACAAAGTAGCTTAAAAATAAACACGAACTTATCTCAGAGTATAGCCTAAAGATTGCTTGAATTGAATTAAACTGAATTGAATTGAAAAAGTCTGAAGTTCGTGCTCTATTTATAGCCTGAAAAATTCCATCTACGACTGGTCTTAGGATCCTAGGACTGGTCATAGCTTTAAACATTTTCAAAGATTTCTACAGGATAAGGATTAGCTGTTCCACGACTGGTCCTGGGTAGCCTACGACCGATCGTGGGCCACCTACGACTGGTCATGGGTCACCTACGACCGGTCGTAGAACCCCCAATTTAGTTGCTGGAGTTTGAGTCATAGGGCTAAGACTGGTCGAAGGACGAGTTGTACAGCTCACAGGACTAGTCGTAGGATGTTCAGGACTAGTCATAGGACAACCAGAAAAATCTAAAAATCTTCAACAACCTAGGACTGGTCCTGAAAGACTTAAGCCTGGTCGTAGCAGAACTAGGACTGGTCTTGATGTCCCTAGGACTGGTCTTAGGACAGCCCGAATAAGCATATTAAAATATATGAATTATGTATCCAGAATGACCTTCAGTAAAGCCCATCCTAAGGTCAATCTAAGGTCAAACAAACCTTAAAAGTGAGATGGACATTGATAGTCTGTACACTCAGATGACCCTTAAGAGAAGCTTGAGAATTTATGACTCTTGTTGTAGGCCTTCTCAAGCTTGATCCTTTCTTGAGTTGACAAAGTCTTCTTCTATACTTGTACTTGTTTGAATCTTGAACATGCATACTTGAAGACTTCTATTCTTGAATTCTTCATCCATGACTTGAAACTTTTTTCATTTAAGTTCTTGTCTTGAAATGCGATGTCTTGAAGTACTGAATAGTCTCAAAAATGAAACACAAGATATACAAGACGTAGATATAGGTTTTGGCACCAAAAAATTTGACAACCAAAGAGATGAAATCATAGCACTTACATATGTCATAATGGAAATAATATGAACTCCAATGTAAATGTATGGATGTATGAATGTATCCTTAAGTCGCAGTTTGGGGATGCACATCCAGCTGTCAAAATAAAGGGTCACCCAAGGGGAACTAGTCACCTAGAACAATACTCATAGGTTCGACCAAGGAGAACTAGCCACCCGAAAAAGACATGTAGGTGACTGTGCCCAAAGATATCTCCTGAAAAAATACACAGGGTACACCCGAGGAGTGTCTAATCCTAGAAAAGCCTCATGCAAAGGAAAGAGCACCCAAAGTGGCACAGATGCACATGCTCTATGAGTTTAACTGAAGTGTAGGAACTTTCAGCAAATTAAACAGAGTGTGACTTACATTAAGCACTCAAAAAATCTTATGTGTCATGCGTGGATGTCATGCACCGTGATACTCATGCATACTCCATATGATTAACAAGGTTGCTTTCATAGACATTGTCAAAGATCACAATATATTAAACATTGAAGCATAATTTCAATCATAGTTTCATTTACATTTTTTTAGGACCAAATGAGGGCCCATAAATGTAACATGTCAAGAACAATCAATTGTTGGTAAGTTTTGGCTATGTTCCTTATAGAAAATAACTTTCCACTCACAATATTCATTATAAAATATGTAACATAGAATGAAATGAAATTCCATTACTCTTATCATTACTAATTAAGATATGAATGTAAGGTTCAACTACCATCCACATTATTCTATACATATTAAATTTAAACTAAATGAAGTCTAGTACATGTAAGAAGCAACAATACAGTTTATAAGATGGGTGGAAATAAGATTCTTTACTTCATATTATACTAATAGGAAGGTACCTATAGCCAAACCATTTCAGATGTAGCAAGAGAAGTATATTATTAAAATCCTATAAACATGAATTAGAGTAATATGCTTTGAAACATCTATTAGTAATTATCAATATCAACTATGTAAAAGGGAGAGAAATTAGAAAATGTTCTACTCATTAGGCTTAAAACTAATTTGGATTAAAATGAATGAAAGAAGCCATGTGGGACATCCCTCACCTTGATTGAACGTTCCTCTTGATTTGAGATGTTCTTTGAGGTGAATGTAGAGATCTGGGTTGGATAGGGTGAAGGAAGGAGTGTCTCCAAAGATACACAGTTGCTAGTTGTACCTGGGGAAACTAACATAAGACATTAGTGAGTTACAACCAAGTCGACTCAATTGGGGTTTTCAAAAAATGACTAGTTGAGTTATTTTTAAGAGATCTACTAACTACAAGATTAGATTAATGCCTTATTGGATCTAATGATTTTCAAGTCCTCCTTAGATGATTTTGACGTTGGAGGTAACTTGACTCAGTTTGGAAACTGGCCGAGTCAACCCGCTACCGAGTGTAGGGTTGACTCAGATGAGAAATTAGCCGAGTCAGCCCCTAAACGGGAAAATCTGAATCGGCCTTGATTGGGCTTTAAGTTCATTGGGGTGAGTTGCTTACCAGGCCTAACCGAGTCAGGGTTTATCTACCTAAAATGAAACTAAGTCACTGACTTAGTAGTGACTCGACCTAGTCGATTCTTTCAACAAGTAGCGTGGGGAGCTGTGAAGGTATTCGAGATCGATTCGAGGTGCTGATCCTTGTTCGAGGAAAACTAATCTCCACCATGGATTCAGATCAGGGTTTTCACCCTAAACTACGGATCTGAGTCACTCGACTCGTGACCAAGTTGGGGTGATCGTGAAGCCAATCGGTCGGGCAGGTGAAATCCTTCAACGACAAAGAGGGAAGTAGACATGCTACTTAATCAAGGGCATTGCTTGGATGCTGCAAAGGGCCTGGATGCGTTGGAACTAGCTAGGTTGAGGTGGAACAGCAACTGAAAACTCGTTCCAGCCGGCTCTCTCTCCCCTACTCTCTCTTTTACTCCCTTCTTCTTCCTCTCTCTCTTCTTCTTTTTCTCTCACTATATTCTTTCTCCCTCTCGATCTTACTTCTCTCTCTCTCTGATTTCTTCACAATATCCAAACGACTCAGGCTGAGTCGAATTGCTATCGAACTAGCAACTCACACAGGCGGCGTTCAACTCTCTTACTCTCTCTCTTTCAATTTCTTTCTTTAATGCCCCTTAGGATTAGCCCTAATACAAGGCTTTTTATAGTCGTTTAGTTTCTGGAAACATCTCCTGCTAATTGCAGGGATAAGCACCTCCTTAATGTAACAACATTTGAGAAGAGCCCATCATCAGGGTTCTACCACATAGCTGATGGTATGCAGGAGTTCATGAAATTGTCCCAGATGGACATTAGATGGGGCGGGCCACACAATGAATGTTTAGATGCGGTAGAGGTTTGGTTTTATAAGAGGTGGGCTCACTGGCCAGTTTGGGGAAGACGGTTGGCTGTTAATGGTGTTTTTTGGCTGAGTGGATTATCCATGGATCAAGGCCATTTAGATGGTCCTGATATGGTCTAAAAGTAATGTGGGATCCACTTCACTGTGCAAGAAGCGTTGTTGTTTAAGATAACTCGTTGTTAGCCGAAAACCGTGGTGTTGCTATAAGTTCTCGTCATTTTCTCAAGTGCTAAGAAAAATATTTGCTGGCCATATTTCAGACACCTGGGATTACCTGAGGGAAGCTTCTAGGTGCCAATGAACGGACGAGATGCATTGTTATTATAAGTGGAAAGATTCTTTCTACTTTCTGACGTGTAGGGGTATGTTTTTGGGAACCAGTAGGGCTGACTGGGATTTCTCTTTGTACGTGGCCTCCGCTCAAAGATTTCCAACGGTCAGATTCGCCAGTGGGATGGCATATGTGGCTATTCTTTCCTCATCAACGTCTTTCATTCGAAATGTTCGACCAATCAATGCTCGAGCTTATGCGGGTGACTTTCAATTGCCGATGCAAGCATGGTTAGGGTAAGTGGGACCCACTTTATCAGATGGACGATCTGTTTATGTAGTTTGTGTATTCAAAAAAATGTCCACTACATCATCCAAATAGACGGCTCTGTTTGGAATCACATCAGGCAGGAACCCCTTGAAATTTTGGGATTTTTGGCTTTCATCGGGTTAAAGTCCCTTTGACCAGATGTGGTGGTCTCGTGCACGTTATGTGCACCTCATCTATGCACATGTACAGGTTAAATGCGGGGTCCACGTCATGCTCTAGTCCAATCAACGTCATTCATTGGTCTTGGAAGGTCCCCTAATGGCTACAGATTAAAAGTTGGTAGGTTCAAGTGGTTAAGTGTTTATCTTTTAAGGGTGTAGGTTATCGTTGATCCAATGGCCAAGTTACATTTAATTTGATCATTCATGGTTGAAATGGTCCTAGGGTATCCAATGATTAAATTAGTGTTCTAATGGCCTATGTGTGGTGCTTATGTGACGGACCTTTAAGTTGGATGTTGTGGTTCCAATGAAGGGTGGATCTGACGATCTAAGAGTCCAGATTGATAACGTATGGTTCAATCTATCTAATAAAGCAGGGTTTAGGGTTTATTACCATTGGAATTACAGCCATGCAATGGGTTTCTGAAGGCCAAATATTGATTTTGTGAAGAGATGTATGCTTGTCTTTGAGGATGAACGGTCGGATGACATGATTTATAGAAGGAGGTTGTATTAGTTGGTTAGATTACCTTTTATCTAAATCTTCAATGGTCGTGAGGGTTGATCATTTCGATTGGGCTGTTACTTTCTATTCTCGATCTTAAGTTAGAAATCCTACGGCACATTTAAAGGAAAATAGAATATTTCTTAGTACTGGGACCTTGTTACAGGGTTGTTGAGAGGATCTAAGATCAGGACCATTCCTAGTTCACATTAGGTGGTTGATGGTTGGTTTAAGTGTCAAATATTCTGGATTTTCATTTAATAATCCGATCTCACTTGTCCAATGATCATCTGATGGTTAAACTCTTGGTTTAGAGTCTTGTGACCATTTAAAGACGTGTAATGAATAATCCTTCGAATCGATGATTTGATTTGTGCACTCAACACTTAGGTTATTTGACACATGGCGTGGGTCGCAATGACCTTAAGAATGGACATTTTGATTTCTGAATGGGGATTACTTTTGATGGTCGGATTTAGGATGGAATGAAGGTAAATGTTCACACGTAATCTTGGATGGTATTTATACTAAGTTACGTTACACAGTGACACCCGAGTATTGAGAAGTACAGGGTGTTACACTGGTGTTTTGGGACATGGGATGTGAGGCTAAGGTTTACCTTTGGCAAGTTCGGGCACACATCTTGTTGAAGCAAATGCTTGAACAATCTTCCCATGGGACTCCTTTGTCTTGCTGACTCAACACTCACACTAATTGACAAACCAGGGCACTTTCAATCTCCCCCTTTGTCAATTATGTGACAAAACACCCTAGAACAACGTCTAGACCAACACCCTAAATTGTGTGTATAAGAACTTTACACAATTTTACAAAGCTATCTAGTTCACACACACATATGACTATGTCATTTAGTAGCTGCTCTCCCTGTCTTCTTGCAGCCGCTCCCCCTAACACCTGTACCACCATACACAGATACACAATTTTCCTCTGGGGTGTGGATTTATTCTCCCCCTTTTTGTCAGTCATTGGCAAAGGGCAATATAAAAATAGATGTTGACTGAAGTTAAAGCATATAGGAGAACCAAAATGTATATAGTATATCAAAATAGAATGCATAATCCGAAGGGATAGATGTGAGAAGGACATCTCAATATAACACTTATACAGACCAAGCAAGAGAGAGCTGTGAAATGATCAGATAATAATAATATGAATATAAAGATCATATAACACAAATCAAGCAGGGAACATGCAAGAGTATTCATCAGAAGTTCAGCCCATAAGATGGAAGAAAATATATGTAAATTATCAAACAGCCATCAAAGAATATCTAAACCAGATAAACATGGATAACATCATTCGAAGCAAACCAAATAAGTATGGCAGTAAGGATATATGAATTATAAGCGGCCATAATCAAAAGTCTCCAAAATGTGAACTACCCAAGCTTGGCAGTATTTCATCATTCATCCCGAACCAACAAAAATAAATATCTAGCCCATCCATGTGCACACAACAGACAAGTATTTTCCTCACGCAGAGGATATCCAAACTTCACAAAAAAAAAAAACTTGTTAGACTGACTAAGTTAGTTATCCATCACATACACTCATACGATCGCAGGGCATTCAAAAAGATACCCATGCCCATACGCTGAGATGAGTTATGGGTGTATGTGAAAGCAAGAAGACCGTCGATACTATAGTAGAGGGGTGGATGAAGATAGTGTCGTACCATCTCGTCGGCAAATTATCAAATCAACTAGTTACTGCACTGACTACTACACTCCAGCCACCAGTCTTTCCAAGGAAGTGAACCTTGCATTCATCATCTCCTTCATCTAAGTGACTTCTCGCAAAGTCATTCCAATCCGATCTTGATGTAGTTTGAATCTTTTTGCCTGCACGGGGTCGGATGAAGACGGAGCTTGCTGTGATGCAAGAGGGTCACCTTCGGCCATTCCAGTTCTTTCAACTTATGTAGTCCCTTCACCTAGTTCACCTTCTTCATGAATCCCTTCCTTGGGTTGGTCTTTAGGATATTGGTGGAACTTCAAATCCATCTTTCTAATGTTGTTTTTATTGAAGTGTTGGAGAGGAAGTTCTCGATCATTTGTTACCAGAAGACCAGTCATATCACACAGCACGTGAATAATCTAAGGATAGGGTAAATGTACATCTCAAGAAGTGTGAATTGCATACACTAACTAGTGAACAATTAGAGTGGGAAGGCATATCTTGATCCTAGTTGCTACATAATATACTACCATGGCAATGAATCCTATAAGGTCTGCTCGATTGGTACTCCGAGGGTACACGTTTGAGGCGAAGATGCCATGCATAATACGATACCTCGGTTCCATGAATTTTTCCTTCAATGTATTACCTTGGTGCCAAGGAATTTCCCGATCATGGCAAAGATATCTTCTGACCTTAGATCGAGTGTCAACATTTTTAAGGTCCAGGTCAGAGAGTCCAACTGGAGACATGGTGAGACTAAAGATCCTTGCAATAGAGTTAGGGGTAATTTCTACATCTACATCCCTAATAGAAATAGTGATAGAAGGAGGTTATACGACTAGAGAGTGACTGGAAGCAAAGAAGTTATAGGTTCTTTCATAGTGACATGGCCCACCAAAGTCAAGGACAGACAACCAATCAATTGCAGCTAACAGCGGTTCCAGATTGTACGGTTTTAGGAATTCCTTATCAATTTTCCTTTTGTGGACTAGCTTTCTTCAAGTATATTTTGTCATGACAAGATTTACCCTAGTAGGAGGAGGGATAGGTGAGTCAGGTTGAGACTCACCGCTCGGTGTTTGTCTTGTTCACTGGTGGGTTGGGGTCCCATGATCAGATGCCCTTGCCCTTTCCTTTGGAGCAAGGACTTTTGTCTGGAGGATCTTAAGGATTCTCCAGGACCAGTCATTTTTCCCTTGTCCTTACCCATCAACCGGTAACCACTAAGAGAGAAATTTGATGAATTGAGGATTATGGAGACAACTTCTCTCAATAGTCAAGAAATACCAAAAGAGACAAGATGTAATCTTGATGACCAAGGAAATAGAAGTGGTATTATCAGATTTTGAAGATCTTGTAGGACTCACAGATAAAGCTTCATGTAGAACGGGTGAGAGAGATGAGCAGAGGAAAGAAAATGACTTTTGAGAAGTGAAATGAAAATTTTTCCACTCGTTTGTCTTTTATCGGGCGGTAAACTTCAATATCATCGAACATGGTTTCGATGGTATCGATATACCCCATTTAATGTTATCAAATATGTCCTCGATAACATTCTCAAACATGTGACTCTTCTAATTCCAAAGGGGCGTCGATGATTTCGATTTTAGTTCGATTTAATCGAGGATCCACATGATTCATCGATAGACATATCGAAGATGTATATCTTTCAATTCAACATTTCGACAATCTTTCATATATGTATAATTCAACATATTTTCATATCAGATAGTATACACATCAAAATTTGTACAGACGTTGTACCAACCAAAATTATAAACATCTGAATGTTTATACACAAAAATTTAAGGTGAGAGACCTTAGATATATCATGAAAATTCATCAAAATTGCATCATTTCAACGGCCATCCATATCTAGATGCATGACCTAGACATGTTTTTCATGCTCACTTGTTGCTAAGCATATGGATCAACCTTTCCATTGCCTTTAATGACATAGCAGTGGTTATTTGTGCTACAACACTTCATCACTGGTTTACCTGATAGGTCTTGGATCTCACATTCTTGCTTGTTGAATGTAACCACATACTTGTTGTCACATATTTGAGAAATGCTTAGAAGATTATGCATCAATCCTTTTATGCAAAAAACATTCTCATTTTTTAGCATATTTATTCCTTTGATAATTCCCTGTCATATTACCTTAGCAGTGCTTCCATCTCCATAGGTGACTATCCCATCATTAAGATCTGAATAGTTTGAGAGAAGGGATTTGTATCCTGTGACATGTCTTGAGCATCCGCTATCCAAGTACCACTTAGCATCATTGCCTGTTATATGATTTGAGTGAGTAACAAGGCAATTTTTCTTTTCTTTCACTACCCATTTTGTGACAAGATTTCTTATTGTGGTAGTTTTTGCTTCTTTAATCAAGTTGGGTAATTGAATCATGTTTCCTTGTTTCACAAATTCATTAGTTTTCTTGTTTAATTCAGCCACTTGATTCAATAACTCCTTCATTCTGTCAGTCATTCTGGGTGGTGATGGATGTATATTACTCCTATCCATATTCCTAGGTGGACTCCTAACATCTTGTATTATTTTTATGGTTGGTCTGAATTTACCGGTATGCTTTTGACCAAAATTGAGTTAGGTCCTCTTAGGAGATATGCATTCAAATTTGTAATGACCAGAATCCCCACATGAATGACATATAGGAGTAGTTTTTGTTTTACTTCCTGATGAAGCAGATTTTTCAGACATTGGTACTGCATTTGTAGATTTTGTTTTGAACTTGTCATATCCTAAGCTACTATTGTCTTTTCCGGGTCTCCCCATCCCTGAGAGTTTTTCTAATTTTTCACTACTCTGGGAAAATTTATAGTTTAGTTCAGCAGACTTTCTGAATTTCTCTAAATTAAACAGAAGTGTGTAATTTTCATTTTGAAGGTGCATGTTTTTATCTTTTAATAGCTCAATTTATCTATTTAGTTTTTCAGACTTAGAATTAAGAAAAGTATTGATTCTTTCGAGCCTATCATTCTCTGAGTGGTATTGCGGTAGATCATTAATTAGGTGTGTATTGATTTTCAATGTTTTATCTAGATCTTTTTGCAGTAATTTATTTTTATTTTTAGTTATTCCAAATCTTTTAAGGATATTGATGCTATGAATGTAGAGTTGATTATAGGCATCCTGCAGTTTATCCTTTTCTTCTTCTTCTTCTTTCTCAGTTTCCTCATTATCTGATGGAAATGAATCAGTGGCTTGAGGTTCTTCGATGTTCTCAGTTTCGATGGGAATGTTTGAGGCAGTAGAGACCATAAGAATTTTCAGAGACTTCCGATGTCCATCGCTCTCTGAGTCAATACATTCTGAGTTTGACTCTTCTGTGTCATCATATGTGGCTACCATCGCTTTTCCTTTGGTTTTCCTATTCAGGCATTCAGTGGACAGGTGTCCAAACTTTTGACAGGTATAGGATTGTGGTTCCTTGGACTTTGTACTAGATTTACCTATAAAATGTTTGTTGTCCACCTGTCTTCCTTTAATTGGTCAGCCACGATTTTTTTGAAAGAACTTTCTAAACCGTTGAGCCAATAAGGCCACTTCCTCATCTTCATTTTCCCTTTCACTTTCATCATCCTCATTTGTTGTATTCTTTGAAGTTTTGATGATAGTAGTTTTAGGTTTAAAGTTTGTTTGAAGTGTAGTTCAAATGTTTGTAGGGAACCTACTAGTTCTTGTACTTTCATTTCATCCATATTTCTACACTCTTCAATGATTGTGACTTTTGAATTGAATCGTTCTGGTAATGATCTTAGTATTTTCCTACGAATTTTTGGGACTGGAACTTTTTTCACCTAATCCATCCATGGAGTTACAAATGATGTTCAGTTTTGTGAAAAACTCCATGAAGGTCTCATAATATTCCATTCTAAGACTTTCAAATTGTGATGTTAGGAACTGTAATTTGGATCTTTTCACAGTGCTTGCTCCCTCATGGGTTGTTTCCAACAAGTCCCATTGCTTCTTTGGTTATTCCACACATACTGATTTGATTGAAAACTTCTTGGAACACAGTATAGTAGATAACATTTTGATTTAGCTTTAGAGGTTTATTTTTCTTTATCGAATGTTGTCCACATTTCTTTAGATTTTGGTTTAACGATAGTTGTTCCATTTTCAACTACTATTTGATCAGTTGGTGGCACGCATCCTTTTTCAACAATATCCTAAACATAATGATCCAACAATCTCATAAAGTAGTGCATTCTAGCCTTCCAGTATGCATAATTTGATGCATTAAATACTGGAGGTCTAATTACCGATGAGCCCTCTCCTTTGGCCATATTAGCAACTTCAGTCAAGATCACTCTCTAGGCAGTGAAGCCCTTAAGAGAGACCCGCTCTGATACCAATTGAAATTGTGATAATGACCGCTTTAGTTAATGTGGAAATATGCCAATATGTCCTAGAGGGGGGTGAATAGGACTTTTTAATATTTTATGGTAATTTAAAACCTATCAACCCTATCATGAATAAATATGCAAGTATCAAGATTTCTTCAAAAATAACCTTAATGGCTTCTAAGCCAAATAGAGGATCCAATTACAAATGAGTAGATGAGCCCCAATAAACACATTGCTAAAGATCTCCTCCTTTGATGATGAAGAATCTTCAGCTCCCTTGAACCGCAACTCAGATGATGTACCAATGTATGGCTATAGGTTGGGTCAAGATTATGATGGAATCCTACTCTATTAAATGTTTTCCTATAAAGGAGACAGAGCAATTCTAATCATTTATGCATTCAAGCCATCCTATCTTAATGATTTGTCATTAAGATGCCAGTTGTAGGATCCTCGAATGCGAAAGTTCATTCCCCAATCCACTCTATTGAATGTCAATGATGAGGGTGGATTAGAGGATGAAATCCCATGAGAGAAAAGACTTAAGGTATATGATCTGGGTTTAAACACACAAAAGCACTCTCTTTTTTCTTTACCAACAACTAAAGGCAAGCTCTCATTAAATAGGAAAAAGGTTCCAATGGATATAAAATAGTCATATTTTTTAACAGAGTTCGAGATCATTGAATCAGGTTCGATATCATCGAGCGTATACTCTTGATAGCATCGACTGGCTACTCGATGATACAAACTCAACTGTCAAACACTTTTGAAACTTTTGACCAACTGGTCGAGGAGATCGAACATGCATCGATGTCAACGAATTTCGAACTCTAATTTCATTGAAATGAGGTTCAATTCCTCAAAATTTAAAAATGAGAAAGCAGATGCCTTTAAAACTAATCAGGTATATGATATGATCGAGCATTACTCGATATCATCGAAATTTGAATATCGATAATTCCAAGAAAATTCATATATGCTTGCTAGATAGTTTATGTCCTATTTCGATGACATTGACCATGCCTCAATACGATCAATATTTGAATATCGATTTTATCGAGTGATCCTTGATACATGAAAGTTTTAACTGCAAAACTTACTTGATAAATTTGTGTCCCAATCCGATATCATCGAAGGTCTATCAATATCCTTAAGATTTGAATTTTGAGGATATCGAGGATCTCTTTGATATATCGAGAATTAGATGATTTGCCTTAGTAGTATTTTGGACACATCTAACCAGATGTCGATTTTATTGAGTCGACTCAATGGACTCGAGATTCAAAATTCGTTAAGCCAAGGATCCACACACTAAGTGATTCTAAGGTCTTTAATGACAAATCATTGAGCTAGGATACCTTGATGCTTAAAGACCTTGAAATCACTCTGTCTCTTTAATGATCAACTTTCTTTAGAGTGATTTCCAAACATAACCTTGACCCAACCCCATCGCCTTACATTGGATCATCATCAGTGTTGCGGATCAAGGGCTCATTTACTTACCTGTAAGTCATTAGAGTCAAGAGACCTTGTTGATCATTCCTTGTGTAGGATTGGGTCACAGGTGTATCTCAAACCTTTTAAGCCCTCATTTAAGGCCTCTGATGGGAGGGTATGTTTGGGTGCTTAGTGTAGGACCCTTGCTCTTGTGTAGGGCATAAACTTTGGGTGCTTATTGTAGGACCTTTGCTCTTGTGTAGGGCATAAACTTTGGGTGCTTAGTATAGGACCTTTACTCTTGTGTAGGGTATAAACTTAGGTCTTTTTTGTAGGTCCTTGGCCTGTGTGGCCTAAAACCTAGATTCCTTGTATGGACCCTTAGCCTATGTGACCTAAAACCTAGGTTCCTTATGTGGATCCTTAGCCTGTGTGGCCTAAAACCTAGGTGCTTTGTGTAGGACCTTTACTCTTGTCCAAGGAATAAACTTTTACCTTGTGTAGGCATCTTTAGGTACCTTATGTAGGTCTTAGAGTCAACCTTGTATGGGTTGTAAAGGTTAGAGGTGAACTTGATTTGAAACCTCCATTAGCGAAATCTGGTACACTCAAGGGATGACTGCGTCCGCCAGGAGTGGAGTAGACACATAACTAAACCACTATACATGACTGTGTTTGGGAGTGATATTTGCATATTCTATTTATTATGTTTACTTGAATGTTTTACATGAAGCAGGATAACATGAATAGCTAGAACTGATAAAAATCACATCCCACACACTTTCACATACTTCAATCCATCATAGATTAATTGCTTATCTTTCTTTATATTGAGTAATCTTGAGCTTGGATCCTCTACTTGTCTTGGAAGCCATTAGAGTTGAAATGAATATATCTTGATTGTTGCATATTAGATCAAGATTAGGATAATAGGATTTTAATTGTCATTAAATTTTATAAAGTCTTATTCACCCCCCTCTAGGACACTTTGACATATTTCTACTTCTACTATAGCAATCTATACAACAATTTCATTCGGTACACTTGTGGTTATACTTCTTATGAAAAAAAGTTCATACTGAGAAATCCTCCTTGTAGGATCCCAAGATCGAAATCTGGTGTATGGGCACTGGGAGCCAAGAATGGGGTACTACGGAGGCTGTCGGCACCGAATTTGACAATCAAAAATTTTGTGAGCCTGGTATTCGAGTTTGGGGCATAATAGGAAATGGATTGGAGACCTGGGGGAGTGCCGACAATGTTCTTCTACTTAGATTTCTTCACGGGTTCTAGTTGATCTTTTTATTTTTCTTCTAGGATGATAATCTTCTTAGGCTAATCTCTTAGCAAAGGCTAAGGGATGAAACCTATAGTTTATTTTGATGTTTATCTTACTTTGATTTAAGTTTATGTTGAACTTCATTAATTTCTAGTTTGAATTAAGGAATATTTTCAGTCTTCTATGATTTGTTGTAACTTAAATTACAATAGATGTTGTAATGACTTTGAATATCTTCTTTTCCTGTTTTGAGATTATGAGATTGGTAAATCGTGTTGTTCACCATCGTCTCCTGGGCATGGTAGGATGATGGAATTCCTTCCAATCATCACAATACTCCTTCATGTGTGGATAAGTCAAAGAAAAGTTCAAATTTGGTTTAATTGCTTCATCATTCGATTGGATAGGATAGGACTTCGATTCCAATTGAGTTATCATTGAATCAACTATATTAATGTTGAGATTACTATATGTGGATTCCTGGATCCTTAGTCCTTTTATTTTTATTTTAAAAACCTTTTTTAAATCGTTAAATTAAAAACCCAGACAAACCAAATTAGACTTACATTAGTTCTAGACCGTGTTTATTCACAACCTCAAGTGTAGGGTCACGATATAGTAATAACTCCGTAAGACCAAGGTCGAATCCACAGGGACTAAACTTATACATATTATGAAAATAACTAGAACTAAAACTAAAAAAAGATTAAATTGAAATCTGAATAAATGAGAGTAATGGTGAATAATGTTGATTAAAAGTTATGAATTTAAAAGTGAGAACTAAGGTGTTAAGGATCCACTTGTCATGCCCCAAACCTAGAAATCAGATTCACAGGAATTTCAATCATCAAATCTAGTGCCGACAGCCTCCGTAGTACCCCATTCTTGACTCTAAGCGTCTACCCGCAAGGTTCCGATCCTAAGATCCTACAAGGAGGATTTTTCAATGTACATTTGTCTCATAAGAAGCAAAACCACAAGTATACCCAAGTCATAAAGGTAACATCATCATCACATATCCACTAATATAATCATTTGAATACAATGCAGAAAGAAAAAATACATATGTCAAAATCAAAGCTCCAGAAGATAGTTGCACGCTCTAAGCTCAACGTTGCTGCAACCTAACACCACCTACACGCATCTATCGTTCATAAGCTTAAAAAAAGCTTAAAGGGTGGTGAAAGTGTGTGTAAGGTAAGTTTCAAGTTACAATAAAGCTCATAAATCATACATCATTGGGACAAGTGAAAATACTAATAAGATCACGAATCATATGATATCAGAGTAGCAGAAATATATTGGTAAGTCCATGAGTCATACAATATCAGAGTACACAATACAAATCAGGTATACAAATAAAGAGTCAAAGAGAGCCCAATATCAGATACAGAGGGTACAATGCAATATGTAAATCCTGTTAAGTCTGTCTAGGCCATATAAGTGTAAAACCATAGTAACCCAAAATGCTAAGTACTGCGGATGCAATGTAATATACGGTGCGAATGAAATGACTATGCTGGAGTGTGAAGTTAGGATGATAATACGTAGTATCGCAGGATATAGGGTCCACCACAAGGGACTTCTATCCAAACCATTCTCATACCTAAATTTGGATAGTTAGACTCAATGTGGTAAACTCTTGATCTCAGGTTAATCACGCGCCCAACCGAAATCCTGGCCATGCAAAGGTACATGTAACAAATAGTTATGCACTACTGGCCTGAGTGGATAGTGAATGAATGCATGAATGAATATGTAATTCCTTCTCAATAAGTCCACATATCAATACGGTTGCTTTCTGGGGAATCACCGGGGTCTATTACACTTCAAACCAGATTGTAGCCCCAATTCGTGTAACAAGGTGAGTGGAAGAGACCTCATTATCTACCTGCCAATATTGGGCCCGACTCGTCAATAGCGACCCATTCCTCAAGATGGTCGGACTCAACCTAGTATTATCCCATCCTCTCAGGCAGGTAAGGCCGTACCCCCTTCCAATTTACCACGACACAGTGGGAGATGCGGCCTAATGGTATATGGCCCACATGTGCTCATGAATCTACTCGGTCTAGACGTTGGAGCAACCTTTGGAACTAAGAGGGTTTTAGGACTTTCACCCAAGGATATTTATAACACCCCATGTAGAACAGATTTTTGGTATCTCATCTGGCCATCAACGATATGCTTGTGGAGGTTACGGCCCTGATGTCGTTAGGGCATATGGTGGTCATATCACAAAATATGAGATGCATGAGTCATACCATCCAGTCATGCATCAAACCTGCACGTAACATGCACTCATGTAGGCAACTCCTCCTATCAGGGAGTCCCATAATAATTTACCCAATGAAATGGGCTATGATCAATCATTCCTCATATCAGGCATACATATGATGTGCATGGGCATAGGTTGTGAAGCGATACTAAGCATGCTATATGATAATGATGTACTTTCGTCATATCAAGAATAGACCTAGACAGCCTACTCATAACAAGAATGGGCCTCACAATGGGCCCAAGGGAAGGTCACAATGTGGACATCTAGCCATCATTGCCTATCAATGTGGTCATTTAACCAACACCGCTCCCAAGTAGTGGCTCACATAAATATCATTGCATACATTACATCGATCCACACCTTCATCGCATTGGGCCTCACCTAAGGTCCACATATACACGACATCGGGTCTCGCCATACGGGCCACAAATACATCACAATGGGCCTTACCAAATGGGACCGAAATATATCACAATGGGTCACATACTGGGCCTAATACACATCATAATTGGCCACATGACATAGATCTAATATACATCACAATGGATTGCTCACATGGGCCTAACATACATTAAGTCAGCCTCATCACATGGGCCTAATATGCATCCTAATGGCCGCATGACAGGAGTCTAATACACATCACTATGGCCCTCGACACATGGGCTATAAGTACATCATATTGAGCCTCATATATACATCACAGGTAACTTTGTACATAAAGCAAGTGGGCCCCAAAAACTGATGGACAACAAGGATAAAAATATATCACGATGGTCCCCTGTCCCTTGACGGCGTGGATGAAATAACACATCAAGGCGGATCACATGTCCCATGGACTGTGTAGATAAACATACTTTGTGTGGGATCCACGTTCCATAGACAGTCAAGATATAAGGCACGTTGTAACACCCTGAAAATCAAGGGTCGTGTAAAAACTCAACTCCCGAGTTCTAGACCGTCACTTATGCAACAAAAATGATTATGATTCAATGTTGTCTGAGTTAAAGCATTCACATGAGTAAAAGTATACCAAAACTGCAATTCATACTCCAGATCCAGTGATAAAAGCAAGCGGAAGACTAAAAAATATATATATCACTGTATGGAAAAATAAAGTAGATCTCGACTGTCACTAAAGTATGAATACATCACTGAGTCTCATATACATGTAAAGAAACAAAATCGAATGTCCAAAAAGAGTCCCACTGAGAGGTCCCGTCAACCCAGGCCACCTAAGCAAAGCCGTCGTGGTACTGCATGTATGAGAACTCGTCCTGGTCCTCATCATAGTCTGGCTTTACCTCCTGGATCACTGCATCACCTGCATCTAAGACAGGGTCTGGTGGGTGTTGCAAACACCGTCCCGTAACGTGGGAGTGAGTGATCAATTCAGTGGAATCATAGAGTAAAGATTAGCATGTTCTCAAATCAATCATGTGATAATAGTAAAGCAGTAAATCAAACAATCCTAATACTGTTGTTAATGCAATATGACATGACATGATGGATGCCCTCATCGACATTCTCCCTCATACGGCACCATCTTCGTCCGCGGCATGCTTGCGTACCGCTCAGTGCTCCACATCTTCCAAGCACATGCAATGTAATGGTGATATGATTGCCGAGTTGTTATTAGTCCATTCAAACAGCAGGATTGGGAAACTAAGGTACTTCCCTTATATCAATCCCAACACAGATCCTGTCTAGGGTCGTCACTCCTAGTAATCTCATATGATGTATATTTTGTAGGTCGCTGCAAGGGCTGTCAGGGTTGTTGCTCGCACTCGTTGCACCGCTACCCCATCACCTTATCAATATAGGCATACTATACTCTCACTGCTACGGAAGGGTCGTCGCCTCCCGTAGACTCAGAATATGCTCGAGGTCACTACAAATGTAACGCCCGTGAAAAATCCGTACTTGGAATCGAGTACCGATTTGACCCGAAATCGCGTATAAATAATTTCCATGGAAATTAAACGTAAGTTAGCTAGCGTAACGCTAGAGTAGCTGGGAAATAGTCCTTGATCACTTTAAATACGTTCTACAAGACCCAAATCGAGTAGAACAGACAACTCTACAATACTCTATAACCTTGGATCAAACTCTAAGCAGGTTTGTTCTCTGGACCATATTGAACTTTTGTATTGGATTTAGACCGCGCGTCGAAGGTCCGATACCTCCTATCTTAGACCGTTAGAACCGCCCCGCTGGACTTGACAATCATCTCGAAAATCAAGTCAATCCGATAATCACAGAGTATTTCGTTGAACCCGGACTGAAGCGACCGCGAATAGGGACGAATTGGGAATTTCAAATTTAGATCTGGCACACGACTTGACGCATCAGTATTAAGCGTTCTGACCGTCAGAATTCATCCAGATTACACCCTCGGATCAGGAAAAATATCTATTTATTATCATGGGACTTTCAGCCCTGATCTATGTGCGGTGACCGCTGAACTGAAACTGGTCCGCCACGTGCGATCTGCGAACCCTGCCAGACTGAAAACTTAATACGAGGTACATCGGGTACCCATGAGCTTAAGTCTGATCGCAATCGACCAGGGGACCACCAGAAATCAGTTTTTGGACCGAAACAGTCCCGAAATGGATAGGCAATAAGTAAACTTCGTCCCGGAGCCTATTTTCGGCGTTTCCAAGCTTATAAAAGGGGTTGAAACCCTCATTTCTCCTTTACATCCGAATTTCACTAAACCCTAGAAAAGAGAGAGAGTTTGAGAGAAAGGGAAGAGGAGATTTTTCCCGCTTCCGAGCCACCAACGGTTGCTGCATCAGCACTTCCTTCCAATCACCTGGCTGGTGATTTCTACACTTTTTCAGGTATGAAATAATCCCAAAAACTTGCTGATTTAGGATTTGCTTAGATGCACAACATGTTAGCTAACTAAATCCATAAATCAGGTTCTCCTACAGCCGTTGACGAAGCGTACACGCTCCGTTCAAATTCCCGCGACCGTAAGAGACTAGGTGAGGATTTTAGACGCTTTGATTGACGGTTTACAATGCTTTCAATGTCGTTTAATAGTAGATTATCGACGGCATCGCCGTTTGACATGTACAACATGCTCTCCGTTTCCTGTTTCGCAAATTAACGAAGAATATGAGATTTAGGGCATTTTAGTCATATGTAGGAAGTACGGTCTACATGCATAATTTGCTGACGTGATTGACATGATTTGTCACCGCATTAGAGAGTTAGGAATGCTTGTATAATCATTTTGGTGAAGAGATTCGCCAAGTTGCGCACTTTGGGTCGACATACTATATGTGGACTTAAGTGTGTAGTGTATGTGTTTGTATAAATGCTTGTATTAGTATGTATCGCATTGAATGATGTTATGTAGTAGTTTTAGATTGATTTCATGATTAATATGCTGACCTAAATGATTTCCTATATGTTGACCTTATGCATGATTGCATCACATGCATAGAAATGATGCCTTAAAGATTTGCCTAAGCTGAATATGCATGGAAAGCATGCCTTGAAGATTTGCCTAAGTTGAATGTTATAACATGTGCTAACATGCTCACATGATGTGTTTCAATTCCAATACCCTGATATATAGCGTTAATGTAATTCAATAGATGTGTGGGACTTGACTTAGTCCAGGCAGTCGGTAACCGAACGAATTCGTGGCTGACTGGTCATAGCCACGAACGACGCGTCGATGAACGTGATTCGTGTTGAGAGTTGGCGGCAGTGGTTAGGCCACGCGAAGTGTTTTACGCACTTCATGTCGTTCAATTCGAGATGCGATCGCGCTAGTCGAGCCCGTCAAGTAACCCGACTGGCCGCTGTTTGTTCACCTTGTATGTATCATAACTGCTTGAACCTAGGGTACTGAACTTACCATTGTAAACCCTGTTAACCATGGTACCTTGATCCACGAAGACTCATGAGCCGGGCATGGTGGTATGGGACACCGTGGTCGAGCTGTCGGCCTACGCTGGGGCCACAAACCTCCCCGTAGTGACCAGTGAGCACCTTGACTCGTGAGCAGATTATGGTGGTATGGGACACTATATTCTAGCTGTCGGCCTACACTGATCAGGCGACGAGCCCTTTGTAGTGACCGCGAGCGTATTCTGAGTCCACGGGAGGCGACGACCCTTCCGTGTAGTAGAGTACAGTAGGCCTATATTGACAAGGTGATGGGGGAGCGGTGCAACGAGTGCGAGCAACAGCCCTGGCAGCCCTTGCAGTGACCTACGAAATGTACATCGTGTGAGATTACTAGGAGTGACGACCCTAGACAGGATCCGTGTTGAGATTGATACAAGGGAAGTACCTTAGTTTCCCAATCCTGCTGTTTGAATGGACTAATAACAACTTGGTAATCATATCACCATAGCATTGCATGTGCCTGGAAGATGTGGAGCACTCTACGGAGTGTGGCATGCCGGGGTCGTAAGATGTTGCCGCATGAGGGTGATCGTCGGTGAGGGCATACATCACGTCATATCATCTTGCATTAAACAACAGTATTAGGATTGTCTGATTTACTGCTTTACTATTATCGCGTGATTGAATTGTGAACATGCTAATCTTTGCTCTATGATTCCACTGAGTTGATCACTCATTCCCACGTTACGGGATGATGTTTGCAACACCCACCAGACCCTGTTGTAGCTGCAGGTGAGGACGAGATCCAGGAGGTGGAGCCGGAGATTGACGAGGACCAGGATGAGTTCTCGTATATGCAGTATCACGACGGCTTCCCGTAGGTGACCTGGATCGAGGGGGACTTCAGTGGGACTATTTTGAACTTATTCTTTTGTTTATTTACATGTATATGAGACTCAGAGTTGTAGTCATACTTTGGAGACAGATGAGATTACTTTGTTTTTCCATACAGTGATATATATACATTGTTTAGTCTTCCGCTTGCTTTTATCACTGGATCTGAAGTATGAATTGCAGTTTTGGTATACTTTTACTCATGTGAATGCTTTAAATCAGACAACATTGAATCATAACCATTTTTGTTGCATAAGTGACGGTCTGGAACTCGGGAGTTGAGTTTATACACGACCCCCGATTTTCAGGGTGTTACAATAAAGGACTCGTCGCCTGATCAGTGTAGGCCGACAACAAGAATATAGTGTCCCATACCACCATAATTGCTCACGAGACATAGCTGCTCACTGGTCACTACGGGGAGGTTTGTGACCCCAGTGTAGGCCGACAGCTCGACCACGGTGTCCCATACCACCATGCCCGGCTCATGAGTCTTTGTGGATCAAGGTACCATGGTTAACAGGGTTTACAATGGTAAGTTCAGTACCCTAGGTTCAAGCAGTTATGACTCATACAGGGTGAACATATAACCGCCAGTCGGGTTACTTGACGGGCTCGACTAGCACGATTGCATCTCAAGTCGAACGACATGAAGTGCGTAAAACACTTCGCGTGTCCTAACCACTGCCGCCAACTCCAAAACACGACTCGTGTTCATCGACGCGTCGTTCGTGGCAAAGATAAGCCAACCATGAATTTGCTCGGTTGCCGACTGCTTGGACTAGGTATAGTCCCAAACATATATGAATTCACATCAGTAATTCATGTGAGGGTATTGGAAATGAAATACAACCATGTGAGCATGTTAACACATGTTATAACATACAACTTAAGTAAATCATCAAGCACATGCATTTCATACATATAATGAAATCATGCATATAACTAACATGTAGGAAATCATTTACATCAGCATATTAATTGAGAAATCAATCTCAAACTAATTCATAACACTATTTAATTCAATACATACTAATACAAGCATTTATACAAACACTTACACTACACACTTAAGTCTACATATAGATGTCGACTCAAAGTGCACATTTAGGCGAATCTCTTCGCCAAACTAATTATGCACGTATTCCTAACATTCTAATGCGACAAGAAGCCATGTTAGTCACATCAGCAAATTATGGATGAAAACAGTATTTCCTATAAATGACTAAAATGCCCTAAATCTCATATTCTTCGCCTATTTACGAAACAGGAAACAGACAGCATGTTGTACATGTCAAACGGCATTGCCATCGATAATCTACTATTAAACGACATTGAAAGCGTTGGAAAAAGTCAATCAAAGCGTCTAAAATCTGCACCTTTTCTCTTATAGGAGTAGTAATTCGAATGGAGCGTATACGCTTCGTCTACGGCGAACTGTGAACCTAATACACAAGATCTATCAGCTATTTCGTTATGGAACCAAGGGATCAGCAAATCAGCAACTATTAGGGTTGTTTTCTTACCTAGAAACGTGGAGAAATCACCGGCCAAGTGATTGGAGCGTGTTGCTAAAGCACGTGCAACAGGTAGCACAACAGCAGGAAAATTCTCTCCTACTCTCTCTCACAAACTCTCACCTTTTCTCTCTCCCAATCTAGGGTTTTTCTCAAATTCGGATGGGAGAGAGGAATGAGGGTTTCAACCCCTTTTATAAGCCCAAATGTGCCCAAAATAGGCTCGGGAACAACTTATACTTGAGGTATATCCAAATTGGGGCTGTTTCCCCTGGCCGAACGCGATTGGACTTAAGTTCGTACATGTCGGATGTCACTCGCATCCCGTTTTTAGACCATCAGTGTTCGTAGATCGCACGTGGTGGTCCAGTTTCAGTTCAGCGGTCACCGCACGTAGATCAGGCCTGCAAGTCTCATGATATGAAATAGAAATTTTTTTTGATCCGAGGGTAAAATTTTGCTGAATTCTGACTGTCAGAACACTTAATACTGACGCGTCAGGTCGTGTGCCAGATTTGAATTTTAAATTTCAAATCTAACCCTATTCTCACTCTCATGTAAATTTATCATGTTATGATATTATATATGCGTGTATAATCTGTTTGGCGAAGAGATTCGCCCTAATGCACACTTTGGGTCGACATACGCTATGTAGACTAAAGTGTGTAGACTTAGTGTTTGTATAAATGTTTGTATTAGTATGTATTGAGAAAATGGTGTTGTAAATTAGTTTTGAGAATGAATTCTCAATCCACCTGATGTGGTATACGATTTCCTACATGTTTGCTATATGAAATGATTTCCTTATATGTATGGAATACATGTGTTTGTTGATTTGCTTACTTTGTATGCTATAACATGTGTTAACATGCTTGTATTGTTGAACTTCAATTCTATTACTCTCATATGATCACTGGTATGGATTGCACATGTCTGGGGCTATGCTTTAGTCTAGGCAGTCGGTAATGGATTGAATTAGTGGTGGGCTTCTATTCACCACAGAGGACGCGTCGATGAACGCGAGTCGTGTTTTGAGTTGGCAGCAGTGGTTAGGCCACACAAAGTGTTTCATGCACTTCATGTCGTCCAGCTTGAGATGTGCTCGTACTAGTCGAGCTCGTACTGGCCATTGTATGTTCACCCTGTATGAGTCATAACTGCTTGAACCTAGGGTACTGAACTTACCATTGGAAACCCTGTTAACCATGGTACCTTGATCCATAAAGACTCATGAGCCGGGCATGGTGGTATGGGACACCGTGGTCGAGCTGTCGGCCTATGCTGGGGCCACAAACCTCCCCGTAGTGACCAGTGAGCACCCTACTCTGAGCAGATTATGGTGGTATGGGACACTATATTCTTACTGTCGGCCTACACTGATCAGGTGACGAGCCCTTTGTAGTGACCTTGAGTTTATCCTGACACCGCATGGGGGCGATGAGTCCTAATGCAGTCTTAAGGATATAACTAGGCCTGTATTGATAAGGTGATAGGGGAGAGGTGCAACGAGTACGAGCAACAGCCCTGAAAGCCCTTGCAGCGACCTAGAAATGTATCATCGTCTGAGATTACTAGGAATGACGACCCTAGACAGGATCTGTGTTGGGATTGATATAAGCAAGGTACCCTAGTTTCCAATCCTGTTATATGAAAGGGACTAATAACAACTCGGTAATCATTATCCATATTGCATTGCATGTGCCTGGAAGATGTGGAGCACTGCGGGAAGAAAGCATGCCGCGGACGCAGATGGTGCCACATGAGGGAGTATGTCGGTGAGGGCATCCATCATGTCATTTCATACATACATTAACAAAAGTATCTAGGAATTTTTAATTATTTGCTTTATTATTAACGCGTGATTACTTTGAT
This sequence comes from Magnolia kwangsiensis, assembly GCA_037074715.1. Taxonomy (NCBI): domain Eukaryota; kingdom Viridiplantae; phylum Streptophyta; class Magnoliopsida; order Magnoliales; family Magnoliaceae; genus Magnolia; species Magnolia kwangsiensis. The sequence continues at coordinate 62,349,436 of CM073579.1, forward strand.
AACATGCTAATCTTTGCTCTATTATTCCACTGAGTTAGCTACTCACTCCCACGTTACGGGATGGTGTTCCGAACACCCACCAGTCCCTATTTTAGTTGCAGATGATGGCGTTACTTGTGAAGCGGAGCTGGACTTGTATGATGAGGAGGAGGACTTCTCCTCCGTGTTTGGATCGACGGGATTACAGGGAGGTTGATTAGATGCCTTGACACTTGCCATTTTATATTATTGGAGCACTCATGTATATTCTTTTCTTTCCATATTTAGCGTATACATGTATTTAATTAACCTGGTAGCATGTTCACACTCTGGAGACTTACAATCAATTATATATTTTATGTATTTATCACAGTCTTCCGCTTGCTAAATTTAACTGTCTCTGGAGTATGATATGCTGTTTTGGCTTAATCCCAATCTTGTTTAATGTCTTTTTACAGACAACATGCATTTAACATTATCTATGTTGCATAAATAACATTTTAGAACTCGGGAGTTGGGTTTCTACCCGACCCCCGATTTTCGGGGTGTTACAGGTTGCTTGTGTAAGAGAGAGGTAAGGGTAGGGTATGGGCTACTTGTACTTGACTTGATGTGTGATGTGTACTTGATTGATGGGATTAATTGATTAATTGATGGGACATGTTGTAGAGATTCCCTCGAAGTTCGTAACGCACGGCGTTTTCCTCAAAATGAATTTGGGCCCACATCTTCTAGTTTGGGTATCAGTTTGGTGCGCGAGTCGAAGCGTTGGAACCACGACGATGGCACGGTCGCTAAGATACAAGTTTCAGGTTGAGTCGAGTCAGGTATGTGGGACTTGGCTTAGGATCGTGTGCAAACGTTGGATACGGGTTGAAGGTTGCCGGAATTCGATCGGAAGGACCGCAGAAGCCTATGGAATGGTACGACATAGAATACGGGTCTTATAACTCTCCCCTCTAAATAAAAATTTCATCCTCAAAATTTACACAATCAACGCAACTAGACATAACTCATAAGGAAATAGAAAATATAGCATCTTCATATAAAATCGGAGACAGCATACATGATATAACATATCATCAATCATCAAAGAGATGGGGATAAGGCTCTCGAATCACGGCCTCACACACTTAAGACACCTCATCAATAGAATGGTGACCCCACTGAACCTTTATAATGGGAATGACCTTGGTCCGGAGGACCTGCTCCTTCCAATTAAGGATATGTACCAGTTGCTCAATGTAAGAAGTGTCCTCACGAACCTCCAATGACTGTCAATCGATAACAGGAACTACGTCTGACCCACACTTCCACAACATAGAGACATGGAAAACGTTGTGGACGCTAAACAACTGAGATGGCAAGGCAAGCCGATAGGCTACGGTGCCAACGCACCCAGTGATCTCAAAAGGTCCTATGAATCTCGGGGCAAGCTTGCCTTTCACTCTAAATCGAACTATGCCCTTCATGGGAGAGACCTTGACATACACATGGTCCCCTACATCAAACTCCAAGGGGCGACGTCGGTGATCAGTAAAACTCTTCTGCTGACTCTAAGCTATGCACATCCTCTGCTTGATGATATCAATAGCCTCTGACGTCTGCTGAACAAGCTTGAGACCTAGGAGACGCCTCTCTCTGACCTTGGTCCAACAACTCAAAGATCTACACGTTCTGACATACAATGCTTAATAGGAGTCATGCCAATGGTCGCCTGATAGCTATTGTTGTATGCGAACTCAGCTAATCGCATATGCTCATCCTAGCTACCCCCAAAGTCAATCGCGTAGGCCCGAAGTATATCCTCAAATATCTGGTCAACCCTTTCGGTCTGGCCATCAGTATACGGATGATACGAGATGCTGAGCTGCAAATCAATGCTCATTGCTCGATGAAAGTTCCTCCAAAACTGAGACATGAACCTTGGGTCTCGATCAGAAATGATCGAGACTGAAATGCCATGCAGTCTCACTATCTCCTCAAAAAATAACCTGGCGAGCCGGTCCGTATGCCAAGTCTAACAGATCGTAAGAAAATGTGCCGACTTTGTCAGATGATCCACGACAACCCAGATAGCGTTATGACCTAGATGAATCCTTTACAAACCCATGATAAAATTGGTAGATACGTGTTCCCACTTCCACATCAGGACGCTCAACCGCTGCAACAGACTAGGAGGTCTCCGATGATCACCCTTGACACGCTGGCATGTGTCACACTTGGCCACAAAACTGGTGATCTGGCGCTTCATCCCCACCCAAAAATACTGTCTCCTCATATCACGATACATCTTCATTGACCCAGGATGGATAGAAAACCATGATCGATGTGCCTTGGTCATAAGATCTCTACGCAACTTAGGAATATCTAGGACACACAATTGGTCTTTGAAGCGAAGTCAACCATCAGAACCAATCTGCCAATCTGTCTGACTCTCAGATGCTGCCTCTGCTCGATAATCCTATAACAACTCATCTGTCTGTTGAGCCTCTATCACCCTTGCGACAAGAGAGGGTTGAATCAACAAGCTCGATAGCTGAATGATAGAAGACTGCAGATCAAACTCGAAGTCGTACTCTGCTATATCCTCGAGCATCCTCCACTCCCGAATCATCATATGAGCCACCACGCCTCGTGCCTGACAGTTGAGGGCATCTGTCACCACATTTGCCTTGCCTGGGTGGTACTGGAGATCAAAATCATAGTCCTTCAGAAGCTCCATCCAACGTCTCTATCTCATGTTCAGCTCAGACTGAGAGAATAAATACTTCAAGCTCTTGTGGTCAGAGAAGAGCTCGAACCTAACCCCATAGAGATAGTGTCTCCATAACTTCAGTGCGAAGACTACTGCTACTAGCTCCAAATCATGTGTAGGGTAGTTCAACTCATGGACCTTAAGCTGACGAGACGCGAAGGCCACAGGCCTGTGATGCTACATTAGGACAACACCTAAACCAATACATGAGGCATCAGTAAACACAATAAATTCATCACTCCTAGAGGGAAGAGTGAGGACAGGAGCGGACGTCTGACGGTCCTTTAGCTACATGAATGCCTACTCACATGCTTCAGTCCAAACAAAATCTACGCTCTTCCGAGTCAGCCTGGTCAACAGGGCTACAATACGGGAGAAGCCCTCAATGAAATGCCGATAGTAGCCTACCAAACCAAAAAAAACTACGGATCTTGGATGCAGTCGTGGGCTGGCCCCACAGACACACTGCCTCAACCTTCGAGGGGTCCACTACGACACCCTCCCTCGTCACTATATGACCGAGGAATCTCACCTCCTCCTGCCAGAACTCGTACTTCTCTAGCTTCGCATACAACTGATGGGCACGGAGGGTCTGCAATGTAATCTCTAGATGTTGTTCATGCTCCTCACCGGTCCTCAATTAGATCAGAATGTCATCGATGAATAACACAACAAACTGATCAAGATATGGACAGAAGACCTTGTTCATTAATTGCATGAAGACTGCGGGTGTATTAGTTAGTCTGAAGGATATGACCTACTCCTCTCTGACCTAAATCTAATGATAATCAGAACACAGGAAAGTCTTAGAAAAGAACTGTGCACCCTGCAGCTGATCAAATAAGTTATCTATCCTCGGGAGCCGGTACTTGTTCTTGATCGTGACCTTGTTGAGCTCGCGGTAATCTACGCAGAGTCTTAACGAGCCATCCTTCTTCCTGACGAAGAGTACCGGCACTCCCCAAGGTAAACTACTTGGATGAATAAATCCCAACTCACGCAACTCCATCGGTGCCATACGATACGGGGCCTTCGAGATAGGCGCGGTACCAGGAATAAGATCTATCTATAACTCAATATAACGGCACGATGGTAATCCCGGAATCTCCTGGAACACGTCGAGGAAATCACAGATAATCGGCCACTGATTAATACAAGCGGTAACAGGCTCCTCAACGATGCAGGACATCAAGCAAGATAACAACTCTCCTCGGGGCTTTGCAACAAACTAAAGCTGTGGCAAGCCTAGTATGCAAAATGTGACTGTCCTCGCGGAACAGTCTAAGATGGCATAGTACTCGGCAAGCCAATCCATGCCAAAGATAACATCGAAGTCTGACATCGGCAGCACATACAAGTTGGCGAGCAAGAAAATCTCAACCACTAGCATAGGACAAGACGAACAGAAGTGACCTAATACTGTCGTCTTCCCCAAGAGCGTCGATACGATCAATCCCTCACTAGAAAACTCTGCAGGAAATCCCGTTGACTGGTAAAAATTCTCAGACATGAATGAGTGCGAAGCACCAAAATTGAATAATACTCGGGTGATGCATGAAGAGCCTGGAAGTATACCCTCAATAACTTCTCCAGATGACTGCGGGTCCTGATAGCTGCATAAAATCAAACCGGAGTTGGCTGAGGAGGTGTCTGTCCCCTCGAAGGGTGATGCTACTGCTGATATCACTGAGGCACTCGAAACTGCTGCCTCGACTGCTGAGGTCTCGGAGGCTGGTGCTAATGCTGCGGCTGAGGGGGCCTCGGTGGTAGGATCTGTTGTCGCTGCTGCTGCGATGCTCTAGGTTGCTGCTGTGGAGGTTGTCGTGGTGCTCTCGGCTACTACTGGTGAGGTCGGGGACACTCCTAGCTATGGTGTCCCTTCCTATCGCATCCATAGCAGGTATCAGAAAACTGCCTCTGAGGTAGTGCGACTGGACATACCGATAGTGCTGCTGGTCCTAGGGTGGATGGGTGACTCCTATATCTCTATGGCCGTCAATGCTGCTGGGAGCTATTAGAGGGAACCTGCCACTTTCGACCCCTCCTATGATCTCGATCGGCCTGCGTGCCGACCCACTCAGTCTCATAAATCTGAGCCCTCCGCACTCAAAACCTTAATCATTTTAAACTCATAGCAAATATGTGATGTTGTTCTCAGTTATTCCCAAGTTATGCTCTGATAACAAATTCTTTCACGCCCCAAACTCAGAAATCAGGCTCACAAAAATCCCAATTGCCGAATCAAACGCTGACAGCCTCCATAGAACCCCATTCTCGGCTCCCCGCACCCATTTACCAGGTTCTGATCCTGGGATTTTTAATATCAATTTGATTTGTTATGAGCATAACCATAAGCATAACCCACGAACAGTAACCACAAGAACACCATCACAAAATCCACTATGATCAAAAACTTTTGAGTACAATGCGTCTGAAGGAAAATATAAGATAATGCAAATAACGAAAACTCCAAAAGCTCGACTACACGCTCCCACTGCTACTATGCTACAACTGCATCCTGGTGTCATCTGCATGCATCAATCATGTATAAGCTTATAGAAAGCTTAGAGGGTTGTGTAAGTGTGTGCACAATATAAGCGTACTCAGAATGTAAGGTCAGAGTACTGTGGAATCATGCTGAGGAGTACATGAATGCAATTATTTGTACCAAGCTATGCAATGCAAGATATGAATGCTACGACCATAGCATGGCCATGTGATGCGAGATGCAACTCAAGCATGCCAATCCTCATCATATATATCAGTACAGTTCTTATTTTGGATAATCACCGGGGTTTAATACACTCTACACTAGCTTGTCGCACTTATCTGAACGCACAACTGGAAGAGTGAAAAAGACCTCACTATCCGCCTGCCAATATCAGGCCCGACTCGTCTATAGAGGACTCATTCCTTAAGCTGGCCAAACTCAACCTAAAAATTACACCCTCACTCAAGTGGGGAAGGATGCACCCCTTTCAAACAGACCACAATACAATGAGAAATGTGGCCTACTGGTATATGGCCCTCATGCACTCATGTATTCACTCAGTCTCAATGTTGGAGTCATCCTCTTGTACCATCGGGTTTAGGGATTTTCACCCAGGGACATTTATGGTGCCCTAATGCTAGAAACAGTATTTTCGGTATCCAATCCAACCACCCACGATGTGTTCGTGGAGGCTATAGCCCTGATATCGCTAGGGCATACAATAATCATAATCACACAAAAGCAAGTGCATGAATCACTCTACCAGACATGCATCAAATCCTGCGTATACTGTGCGCTCATTTAAGGCAACTTTGCCTATCAGGGAGCCCATAAAAAATTTACCCGAAGGCATATGCTATGATCAGTCACTCCTCATATCAGGCATACGTATGATGCATATGAGCATGAATCATGAATTTATACTAAACATGTTATATGGTGATGGACTCTATCATAACGAAGATGGGCCTAGACAACATACACACTACAAGTATGGGCCTACCAATGGGCCCTAGGAAGAGTTATAATACGGACATTTAACAAACATTATCCTTACAATGTGGATGTCAAACCAACATTGTTCCTATGGCATGGCCTGCCATAAACTTCATTACATAAACCATAGTGGAATCACACATTGTAATGGGCCTCATGTACATCCCATTGGGCCTTGACCCAAGGGCCTCCAAAACATCAAATGGGTCTCATATATATATATCAAAATGGACCTCAATATTGGGCCACAAATACATCAAGATGAGCCTAACCACATGGGCCTCATATATATCAAAGTGGGCCTCAACATCGGGCTACAAATACATCAAGATGGGCCTAACCACATGGGTCTCATATATATCAAAGTGGGCCTCAACATCGGGCCTCAAATACACCAAGATGGGCCTAACCACATGGGCCTCATATATATCAAAGTAGGCCTCAACATTGGGCCACAAATACATCAAGATGAGCCTAACCACATGGGCCTCATATATATACATCAATCATATCAAAAGATTAACCAGACCACACTCCAAATAATAGTGATGACGATGATTTCCACCATTAAAATTCTTAAGTCCCACCCTAACATTTATTTTCTATCCAATCTGGTCATGAGTTTTCACAGACTTGGATTAAGGGGAAAATAATTTGTAACACCCTAAAAATCAGGGTTGTGTATAAACCCGACTCCCGAGTTTCAGACCATCACTTATGCAACAAATATGATTATGATTCAATGTTGTCTGGATTAAAGCATTCACATGAGTAAGATTATTCCAAAACTGCAATTCATACTCCAGATCCAGTGATAAAACGCAAGTGTAACACCTTGAAAATCGGGGGTCGTGTATAAACCCGACTCCCGAGTTCCAGACCGTCACTTATGCAACAAAAATGATTATGATTTAATGTTGTCTGAGTTAAAGCATTCACATGAGTAAGAGTATACCAAAACTGCAATTCATACTCCAGATTCAGTGATAAAAGCAAGCGGAAGACTAAAGGATATACATATCACTATATGAAAAATAAAATAGATCTCAATTGTCTCCAAAGTATGAATACATCTCTGAGTCTCATATACATGTAAGTAAATATAATCAAAATGTCAAAAGTAGTCCCACTGAGAAGTCCCGTCAATCCAGGCCACCTAAGCAAAGCCGTCGTGGTACTGCATATATGAGAACTCATCCTGGTCTGCCTCCTGAATCGCTGCCTCACCTGCATCTAAGACAGGGTCTGGTGGGTGTTGCAAACACCATCCCATAACGTGGGAGTGAGTAGCTAACTCAGTGGAATAATAGAGCAAAGATTAACATGTTCTCAAATTAATCATGCGATAATAGTAAAGCAGTTAATCAAACATTCCTAATACTGTTGTTAATGAAATATGACGTGACATGATGGATACCCTCACCGACGATCTCCCTAATACGGCACCATCTTACGCCCGCGGCATGCTTTCTTCCCACAGTGCTCCACATCTTCCAGGCACATGCAATGTGATGGTGATATGATTACCGAGTTATTATTAGTCCATTCATACAGCAGGATTGGGAAACTAAGGTACTTCCCTTATATCAATCCCAACACAGATCCTGTCTAGGGTCATCACTCCTAGTAATCTCATACGATGTATATTTTGTAGGTCGCTGCAAGGGCTGTCAGGGCTGTTGCTCGCACTCGTTGCACTGCTCCCCCATCACCTTATCAATACAGGCCTACTGTACTCTCATTACTATGGATGGGTCGTCACCTCCCGAAGACTCAGAATACGCTCGCGGTCACTACAAAGGGCTCGTCGCCTGATCAGTGTAGGCCGACAGCAAGAATATAGTGTCTCATACCACCATAATCTGCTCACGACTCATAGGTGCTCACTGGTCACTACGGGGAGGTTTGTGGCCCCAGCGTAGGCCGACAGCTCGACCACGGTGTCCCATACCACCATGCCCGGTTCATGAGTCTTTGTGGATCAAGGTACCATGGTTGACAGGGTTTACAATGGTAAGTTCAGTACCCTATGTTCAAGCAGTTTTGACTCATATAGGGTAAACATACAATGGCCAGTCGGGTTACTTGATGGGCTCGACTAGCACGAGCGCATCTCAAGTCGAACGACATGAAGTGTATAAGACACCTAGTGTGGCCTAACCACTGCTGCCAACTCCAAAACACGACTCGCGTTCATCGACGTGTCGTTCGTGGTAAAGATAAGCCAACCACGAATTTTCTCGGTTACCGACTGCCTAGACTAGGTATAGTCCCAAACAGTTATGAATCCACATCATCAATCATATAAGAGTAAAGGAAATGAAATACAACAGTGTGAGCATGTTAACACATGTTATAACATACAACTTAAGTAAATCATCCAACACATGCATTTCATACATATACTGAAATCATGCATATAGCCAACATATAGGAAATCATGTACATCAGCATATTATTTGAGAATTAAATCTCAAACTAATTCATAACACCATTTAATTCAATACATACTAATACAAACATTTATATAAACACTTAGTCTACACATTTAAGTCTACATATAGTATGTCGACTCAAAGTGCGCATTTGGACGAATCTCTTCGCCAAACTAATTATGCACGCATTCCTAATATCCTAATGCGACAAGAAATCATGTCAAACATATCAGCAAAATATGAACCAAAACAGTATTTCCTACAAATGACTAAAATACCCTAAATCTCATATTTTTCGTCTGTTTACGAAACAGGAAACGGACAACATGTTGTACATGTCAAACGGCGTTGCCGTCGATAATCTACTATTAAACAACATTGAAAGCGTTGAAAACAGTCAATCAAAGCGTCTAGAATCCACACCTTTTACCCTAGAAGTGTATTGATTCGAACGGAGTGTATACGCTTCGTCTACGGTGAACCGGGAACCTAATACACAAGATCTATAAGCTACCATGCTAAGGAACCTTAAAAAACCAAGTGTTTGGGATATTTTCTTACCTAGAAACGTGGCAAAATCGCCGGGAAAGTGATTAAGGCACGTTGCTTAAGCACGTGCAACAAGTAGTGCAAGCAGCAGGAAATTCTCTCCCACTCTCTCTCACAATCTCTCACCTTTTCTCTCACACCAGCTAGGGTTTCTAGTAAATTTGTATGGGTGAGAGAAGTGAGGGTTTAAGCCCCTTTTATAACCTAAAACATGCCCAAAACAGGCTTGGGAACAATGTTTACTTGATGCCTAACCAAATCGGGGCTGTTTTGGTCCAAAAAGACATTTCTGGTGGTCCCCTGGTCGAACGCAATCGGACTTAAGTTCATGCACGTCGGATGTCGCTCACATCCTATTTTTAGACCAGTAGTGTTTGTAGATCGCACATGGTGGTCCAGTTTCAGTTCAGTGGTCATCGCACATAGATCAGGTCTACAAGTCTCATGATATGACATAGAAATTTTTTCTGATCCAAGGGTGTAATTTGGCTGAATTCTGACGATCAGAATGCTTAATAATAACGCGCAAGTTGTGTGCTAGATTTGAATTTTAAATTCCAAATCTAACCCTATTCTCACTCTCTTCACTCCAGGCTTAATGAAATAGCCTCTGAATGTCGGTTGGACTTGATTTTCGAAATGATTGTCAAGTCCAGATAGGCGGTTATAACGGTCTAAGATTGTAGGTATTGGACTTTCGACGCGCGGTCTAGATCTAATACAAAGTTTCAAAGAGGTCCTGAGATCAAACTGGTTTAGAGTTTGATCCGAGGTTTTAGAGTATTATAGCGTCATTAGTTCTACTCACTTTGGGTCTTGTAGAACGTATTTAAAGTGATCAGGGACTATTTTCCAACTACTCTAGCGTTGCGCTAGCTAACTTACACTTATTTTCCAAAGGAATTAATCCTACGCGATTTCTGGTCGAGTTGGTACTCGAGTCCAAGTATGGATTTTTCCATGGCGTTACAATCTACCCCCCTTAATAAAAAATTTCATCTTCAAAATTTGTACCTTTTCGTACTCCTCGAGAAGCTGTGGGTAGTTCTTTCTGATCTCGGCTTTTGTCTCCCAGGTAGCCTTTTCCTCAGAGTGATGCGCCCACAATACCTTCACAAGGGGAATCACCTTGCTACGCAGTACCTGCTCCTTCCTGTCTAGGATACGCGTTGGTCGCAGGATATATGTAACATCCTCTCCTAACTGCACCTGCTCCCATCTGATGATATGGGAAGGATCAGAAACGTATTTCTTCAGCATTCGGACTTCAGTTCATGCACGTCGGATGTCGCTCACATCCCATTTTCAGACTAGTAGTGTTCGTAGATCGCACGTGGCGGTCTAGTTTCAGTTCAGCGGTCATCGCACATAAATCAGGTCTACAAGTCTCATGATATGAAATAGAAATTTTTCCTAATCGGAGGGTGTAATTTGGCTGAATTCTGACGGTCAGAACGCTTAATAATAACGCGCCAAGTCGTGTGCCAGATTTGAATTTTAAATTCCAAATCTAACCCTATTCTCACTCTCTTCACTCCAGGCTCAATGAAATAGCCTCTGAATGTCGGTTGGACTTGATTTTCGAAATGAGTGTCAAGTCCAGCTAGGCGGTTATAACGGTCTAAGATTGTAGGTATCAGACTTTCTACGCGTGGTCTAGATCCAATACAAAGTTTCAAAGAGGTCCTGAGAACAAACCGGTTTAGAGTTTGATCCGAGGTTTTAGAGTATTATAGCGTCATTGGTTCTACTCGTTTGGGTCTTGTAGAACGTATTTAAAGTGATCAGGGACTATTTCCCAGCTACTCTAGCGTTGGCTAGCTAACTCACACTTATTTTTCAAAGGAATTAATCCTACGCGATTTCTGGTCGAGTTGGTACTTGAGTCCAAGTACGGATTTTTCCAGGGCGTTACACCCTTAACAAAAAATTTCCTCCTCGAAATTTGTACCGTTTCGTACTCCTCGAGAAGTTGTGGGTAGTTCTTTCTGATCTCGGCTTCTGTCTCCCAGGTAGCCTCTTCCTCAAAGTGATGCGCCCACAATACCTTCACAAGGGGAATCACCTTGCTACGCAGTACCTGTTCCTTCCTGTCTAGGATACGCGTCGGTCGCAGGATATATGTAACATCCTCTCCTAACTGCACCTGCTCCCATCTGATGATATGGGAAGGATCAGAAACATATTTCTTCGGCATAGAAACATGAAATACGTTGTGAACGCTCGTGAGAGGAGTGGGTAAAGCCAAACGGTATGCCACTGCTCCCACACGATCGAGGATCTGGAATGGACCAATGAATCGTGGTGCCAGCTTCCCCTTCTTCCCGATCCGAAGGACTCACTTCATAGGGAAAACTCGTAAAAATACATGATCCCCAACCGTGAACTCTAGCGGCCGCCATCTCATATCGGCATAACTCTTCTATCTGCTCTGAGCTGTGAGAAGCCGACGTCTAATAATATCAATCTTCTCCGAGGTTGCCTGCACTAACTCTGGACCAATCAATCTCTCTGATATATAGTCTAGCCAGCTCGTTTGCAGAGTTCGTGACTCTGATCGGTAGGAAGTGTACCGAGTTCGTCAAACGGTCGACGATCACCCATATGGAATCATGTCCCTTCCTCGTCTTCCGCAGCCCTGAAACGAAATCCATGGAAATGAAGTCCCACTTTCACTCTGCGATCGGCATAGGCTGAAGAAGTCCAGGTGGTCGGCGATGCTCTGCCTTCACCTACTGGCAAGTAAGACAACGGGACACGAACTCTGCTATGTGGGTCTTCATACCTTCCCACCAATAGGTCCTCTTCACGTCGCGATACATCTTCGTACTGCCTGGATGCATCGCGAGTCTGGTACAATGCGCAGCCTCGAAAATCTCTTGTCTCAAGTCAGGGATATCTGGGACGCACAAGCGGCCACGATAACATAAGCCCTCATCCGTGCCAACTCGCCACTCGGCGTCTGCATCATCACTGGCCTGCTCTCGAAGCTCAGTCAGACGTACATCATCCCTCTGCGCCTCGACGACCCGGTCATCGATCTGAGATCGCACCTGCACATGTGCGATGAACTCATACGGCTCCTCTACAGTGAGTTTCTGCTCAAAGTCTCTCAAAAACTCAATCATATCCCAGTCAGCAACCATTAGTGGACCCGCAAACTCTATCGCCTTCTTGAGGCTCGACGCGTCAGCCACAAAGTTCGCCTTCCCAGGATGGTAAGAGACTTCAAACTTGAAGTCCTTCAAAGTCTCCATCCATCGCCGCTGCCTCATATTCAAGTCTCGTTGCGTGAATATGTACTTGAGGCTCTTGTGGTCGCAAAAGAGCTCGAACTCCTCTTCGTAGAGGTAATATCTCCAGAGTCTCAGTGCGAATATGACGGCTACCAACTCCAGGTCGTGTGTAGGGTAATTCTCCTCGTGCTTCCTTAATTATCTCGAGGCATACGAATTACCCTGTCCTTCTGCATAAGGACACAACCCAGACCAACGCTAGACGCGTCAGTGTATATAGTGTATCTAACCCCTTGCTCTGGCAATACTAGCACAGGGGCGAACGTAAGTCTGTCCTTCAGCTCCTGAAAAGTTGACTCCGCCTTATCATTCCAGGCGAACTTCACGTCCTTCCTTGTCAACTGAGATAAAGGTCTCACGATCTTCGAGAAATCCCGAATGAAGCGTTGATAATAGCCAGCGAGACCCAAGAAACTCCTCACCTCAGTGACAGAACCAGGCTGCTCCCAGTACTGAACTGCAGCTACCTTCGCCAGGTCAACTGCCATCCCATCCTTGGACACCACGTGTCCCAGGAATTCACTTCCTACTTCCAGAAGTCGCACTTCTTGTATTGTGCGAACAACTGATGCTGTCTGAGTGTATCCAGGACCAAGCGCAAGTGCTCCTTATGCTCCTCTCGACTCCTGGAGTATACCAAAATGTCGTCAATGAATACCACGGCGAATCGATAGAGGAAAGGCCAAAATACCCGATTCATCAGATCCATGAACACGGATGGTGCCTTCGTGAGACCGAACGACATCACAAGGAACTCGTAGTGGCCAAAGCTGGTCCTGAATGCTGTCTTCTGCAAGTCCTCATTCCTGACGTGCAACTGATGATATCCTGACTGGAGATCAATCTTCGAGAAGTACTGCGCTCCTCTCAACTGATCAAACAAGTCATCGATCCTGGGTAAAGGGTACTTGTTCTTCACCGTGATCTAGTTCAGTCTGCGATAATCAATACACAATTGCATCGAACCATCCTTCTTCCTTACAAATAGGACTGGTGCTCCCCAAGGAGACACACTGGGTCGAATAAGGCCAAGCTCCAACAGACCATCAATCTGTGTCCTCAACTCCTCTATCTCACATGGTGCCATGCGATACGTCGGCAGTGAGACGGGCGTAGAACCAGGCATCAAATAGATAGTGAAATCAATCTCTCGTCGAGGCGACAAACCAGGGATCTTCCTGAACAGATCTCCAAAATCACAAACGACTGACGTATGCTCAAGCATCGGGGCATCAACGTCCCGAAGTAAAGAAGCGTAGTTAAGTATGCGGAAGGGGAGATTTATCCGAACTGAAAATGTAAAAGGCGTGTCCTCTGGCTCGTACACCGTCACCATACGAGTCTCGCAGTCAATCTCGGCCCTCCCAGCAGTCAACCAGTCCATCCCAAGAATGACATCGATATAAATAAGAGAGGGATCGACAATAAGATCAAGAGCCATCGTCCTGCCTCCCAGATCCACTAGGCAACCCTCACACATCAGGGTGGCATCAGAAAAATCTCCATGAGCTGAAAGGACTCGTACTCCATCCATACGAATGGTCGGCAGTCCAAGACGCCTGACTATGGAATGCGATATCAAAAAAAGTGTGGATCCAGTATCCACCATCATGAGAATAGGAATACCTCCGATGTGGGCAGTGACCTCAAAGGCGAAATGCTGAGAAGTCTCTATCTCGGCTACCTCAGCTGTCAAGGCATGCACCCGCGCCTGTTGTGGCCGGTTCGGCCGCTGTGCCATGGGCCGTAGAGGCGGTCTGAACTGAGATACGGGAGGTCTGAAGGAAGGGCACGTAGGAGCCAACCATAAAGGTGGTGCTGATATAGCCTGTGGGCATATACGGTCGATCTTCTGCGGCGGTGAGAACCCACTATCCCGCATCCGAGCGAAACAACTCTGTGCCAAATGGCTCGATGTCCCACAATAAGTACATGATAAATCGGGGCACTGCATCGGGGGTACTGGCGTTGTAGCCCTAGGAGGAGGGTCAACGTGAGGCCTCTTGCCCGCAAAGGGCCTGTCCTACAACTCTGGTCGTGGCCTAGGAGCAATAGGGCCACGAGATCGTGTAAGTCGATCCACATCCTGCTCTGCCCGCATGGACATGTGAATCAGCTCTGCGTAGGAGGGAATGCTCATGCAACACATCTTCGACCGAATATCCGGTCGCAAACCCTCAGAAAAGCACGTATGTGCATCTGCTCATCTACCAGTATAGTCGGGACGTATCTGCCCAACTCAGTGAACCGATACTCATACTCAGTCACAGTCATGCCTCCCTGTCTGAGGCGCAGAAACTCATTCTCCCTCTCATGCCTATATGTCTGGGGATAATATTTCTCGTGGAAGCAAAACTCGAACGCTACCCAAGTCCAAATGTAATCAGCGACAATGGTCCACAACACACTGTCCCACCATAAGCTGGCCTCTCGCTCGAACAAGAACGTAGCCAACTCAACCTGCTCACTCTCTGAGCAATGCAACATCCGTAGCACCTTCGACACACGGTCGAGCCAATACTCGGCCTCCTCGGGTCTATGAGAACCCGTAAAAGTGGGAGGCCGTAAGCGCTGGAATCGCTCTAGTAAGCCCCGTGTGTCTGCGGCATTCCCCGCAGGGTAAGCAGGTGGTGCAGGATGAGTCATGCCCTCATCCTGAGCATATGTATCGGCATCCTTAGCTGGATGCGCAGGTGGTGCAGGTGGAGTCACACTCTCACCCTGGGCTAGAGCCCCCACTATAGTAATCAGGAGCTGCTGCTGCTGCATCATGGCCATCATCTGCTCAAATCTATCTGGAGGTGGAGCAGGCTGGGGCATGTACTGCGTCGAAGAAGACGCACGGTACTGTTCTCTGACGGGCGGTGTGAAAGGCGGTGGTCCAACTGCAGGACCAGTAGGAGGTTGAGACTCACGTGCTGTCTCAGGAATCGGGCCCACAGCAGGGTCCGCATGAGCATCAGACCGGAAGGGAACCTGATCCATAGGCTCACCCAATGTAAGCCGAACTGTGCTCCGTGTAGCCTTAGGCGGCGTTCCCTATATTCAAAATAAGGCGCAACCTTGTCAGTCTCGATAGCACAAACACACCGCAATCATTCACATAAGGAGTCAAAGGCATTCCATGCATTTCATTTAATCAAATTTGTCTCAATATAAGGGATATCTCCTTACAGGCATCATGACAAGAAGTACATGGGAACTAAGACAGTTAAATCTACAACAGCAACATAAGTAAACGACTAGCCTTAACAAGCTTACACAACATAAAGCAGGAAACGACTAACTATTACCAACAACATCTAAAATCTCATCGCTAGTCTGAGTCGGGTGATGGAGGAGGAGCACCCTTATCCTGCAAGCAGCACAGGATCGCCTTCAAGGTGCGAGTCACCTTGCCGAATTTCCTCTTCCTAACGGCCTTGGTATCGTCGACCTCAGTCCAAAGTTCCTGAACTTCCCTTCGCAAGGTGACCTGGCTCTCCTCAATTTGGGCAATGCGAGCATCACTAGTAGCCTGAGTAGAAGGAGGAGGGCTCTCATCAGTATCCTGAGCCTCCTCTTCTACCTCTTCCTAGACTTCTTCCTCTACTTCCGCCCCATGTTCTCCTTCACTTGGATACTCTTCGTCATCAAAATCGCCCTCGCTATCCTCATCAATCTGAGTCTCACGGTACTGAGACCCGATCTTCATCTTGACCATGGTAGACTCATCAATGTAGTGAATCGAAACTGGCAACTCCAGCCCAAGTCTGTAAGCAAACTCAAGCGCGATCTTGCATATAAGCCGGCCAAAAGGAAGTGAGTCAGACGTTCTTCTTGATTTCTCTTCTTGATTTCACTATGAGGATAATCTGTCGCAATACGAAAGTGGCCATACACACATTTTCTCCCTAGGCCACCTGATACAAGAAATCAACCATAAGGCGCGTACATTTAATGCGATTTGTTGACCTGGGATACACGTTGAACGTGCAAATGTGGTGCAGCAGGCACAAATCATCGGACATATGAGATGCCTTGAGGCTATTGTTAGGCTGCCATGGAACCAGACTACCGCATAGGAACTTGGTACGGCGATCTCGCTCACGCCTACTCCTCAAATTCTTCGCACTGGGATGTACATCACCAAGGGGTACGTTCAGAAGTCGCTCTATCAATCGAACATCGATCGTAGCCATCCGATCTCTACCAAAGGGAATCTTGAATTGCAATGGCTCCAATGTAGGATTCTGGATACGAGCGTAGAAGGCACAAACGGTGCTCACATTAGCACGAGAACGGGCTTCAAAGAGCGGACCCCAATGTGCAGCTTCAATGCGCTCAAATAATAGAAATTCGCCGAAGAGTCACCCTTCCACGTCCACCTCAAACAACACCTTACGGTCATTATATTCGCTGTGAGGCATCTCTGTTAACAGCACTCGCCCAATTTGAGCATGGGGATCCAGATCCCGCTTTGTATGGAACTCCCGGGCTGTGCTTGGACTTACGGCGGCGCTTGAGCTAGCGGCACTACCCCTCGGTCTTCTTGATTGGGCAGGGCGATTAGGCCCAGCCTCATCCGCTGCGGTCTTTCTCTTTTCCATTAAAGAGAGGATGGTGGAGAAAGAGAAAAGACCCAAAATGGCTTCAACAATAGCCATGGAAAGTGAGGGAAATGAGAAGAAATGGCTACCCAAACAGATAGAAGGAAATCTAGACATTATACAGGGATTCTTCAAGCTTCCAAGAGCTGAAATCTCAAAGGAAAAAGGGAAAGCTAAAAGGGTTTAGAACTCCACACGATTTCAGCTCGTTTTGGGGGTTGTAGGAGCTCCAATGGATGAGTTTTGCGAGAGGAGTTGAAAACAGTAATGGAGAGATGGAATGGGTTCAGTTTCAATAAGAAATAGGATTAGGAGGGATTTGGAGCAGCGATTTGAGATAGGGTAGTAAGAAAAAAGTGAAAGGGAGGGCGTTGGGGTATTTTTTATGGAGGTACCCCATTTAGGGGTTTCGACGGACGGACACTGTATGGGAGGGATGCCCGACCCCAAAAACCACTCGTGCCAAAAATTCAGCCCACGTGGGGCCCATCGTACTGCGATGCATCGCCGGATCGGTTATGGCATCGCCGGCTGGTCACCACTCCGGCCGGTGGGACCACATGGATTGGGTCCCCCCTGCCCTAGGGACCTCAAATATATATGGGCCCCACCTTAGTTCATTGTAGATTGGCCTAGGGAGGCCCAAAACTCTATTCGGGGCATTCCGGGGACAATCTATAAACCTGAATACATTCCCCTATTATGTAGCATATGATTTTGGGGTAAAAAGAGCTAATACATCCATCTAGTCCATTAGTTTCTAAATATTACAAACTTAGAATGGCCTAATGGCCATTTTTCATGAAATTTTATTATTCACTATAAAATTTTATCAAAGTATGATTTTATATCATTTTCACATTATGATCAATGCCTAACATGAAAATTCAGAGAAAAAATTAAAGAATGGAGTGGTGAGAGGAAGAATTTTGAAGAAATTAGGTGAAACGGGGTTTTTAAGCCCTAGCGATTGAATGTAAGGGTTATGGTTGCCCCCACAGCCCAAGGATTCACATTTACGAGTTTAGAACCTTTCATAAAATGTCTCAACCCACCTACTTACAACCTATGGGCTACTTAGGTCGCTTCACGCGACCCTAGATGCGTTACGGACTCGATCATACGATCGATACGAGTAGACTTCGCCTATTGGCGAAGCTGCAATCCTATAAGTTTTTTTAGACCTTTCTCACACCCACCTAAGTAAAAGGAAGCAACAGCATACATCACGTGACCATAACCCAGGCCCAGTATAATCTCATTCATGCTCTGATACCAACTTGTAACACCCTAAAAATCGGGGGTTGTGTATAAACCCGACTCCCGAGTTCCAGACCGTCACTTATGCAACAAAAATGATTATGATTCAATGTTGTCTGAGTTAAAGCATTCACATGAGTAAAAGTATACCAAAACTGCAATTCATACTCCAGATTCAGTGATAAAAGCAAGCGGAAGACTAAAGGATACACATATCACTGTATGAAAAATAAAATAGATCTCAACTGTCTCCAAAGTATGAATACATCTCTGAGTCTCATATACATGTAAGTAAATAGAATCAAAATGTCAAAAGTAATCCCACTGAGAAGTCCCGTCAATCCAGGCCACCTAAGCAAAGTCATCGTAGTACTGCATATATGAGAACTCGTCCTGGTCCTCATCATAATCCGGCTCTACCTCCAGAATCGCTGCCTCACCTGCATCTACGACAGGGTCTGGTGGGTGTTGCAAACACCATCCCGTAACGTGGGAGTGAGTAGTTAACTCAGTGGAATAATAGAGCAAAGATTAACATGTTCTCAAATCAATCATGCGATAATAGTAAAGTAGTAAATCAAACATTCCTAATACTATTGTTAATGTAATATGACGTGACATGATGGATGCCCTCACCGACGATCTCCCTAATACGACACCATCTTACGCCCGCGACATGCTTTCTTCCCACAGTGCTCCACATCTTCCAGGCACATGCAATGTGATGGTGATATGATTACCGAGTTATTATTAGTCCATTCATACAGCAGGATTGGGAAACTAAGGTACTTCCCTTATATCAATCCCAACACAGATCCTGTCTAGGGTCGTCACTCCTAGTAATCTCATACGATGTATATTTTGTAGGTCGCTGCAAGGGCTGTCAGGGCTGTTGCTCGCACTCGTTGCACCACTCCCCCATCCCCTTATCAATACAGGCCTACTGTACTCTCATTACTACGGATGGGTCGTCGCCTCCCGAAGACTCAGAATACGCTCGCGGTCACTACAAAGGGCTCGTCGCCTGATCAGTGTAGGCCGACAGCAAGAATATAGTGTCCCATACCACCATAATCTGCTCACGACTCATAGGTGCTCACTGGTCACTACGGGGAGGTTTGTGGCCCCAGCGTAGGCCGACAGCTCGACCACGGTGTCCCATACCACCATGCCCGGTTCATGAGTCTTTGTGGATCAAGGTACCATGGTTGACAGGGTTTACAATGGTAAGTTCAGTACCCTATGTTCAAGCAGTTTTGACTCATATAGGGTAAACATACAATGGCCAGTCGGGTTACTTGATGGGCTCGACTAGCACGAGCGCATCTCAAGTCGAATGACATGAAGTGCATAAGACACCTAGTGTGGCCTAACCACTGCTGCCAACTCCAAAACACGACTCGCGTTCATCGACGTGTCGTTCGTGGTAAAGATAAGCCAACCACGAATTTTCTCAGTTACCGACTGCCTAGACTAGGTATAGTCCCAAACAGTTATGAATCCACATCATCAATCATATAAGAGTAAAGGAAATGAAATACAACAGTGTGAGCATGTTAACACATGTTATAACATACAACTTAAGTAAATCATCCAACACATGCATTTCATACATATACTAAAATCATGCATATAGCCAACATATAGGAAATCATGTACATCAGCATATTATTTGAGAATTAAATCTCAAACTAATTCATAACACCATTTAATTCAATACATACTAATACAAATATTTATACAAACACTTAGTCTATACATTTAAGTCTACATATAGTATGTCGACTCAAAGTGCGCATTTGGACGAATCTCTTTGCCAAACTGATTATGCACGCATTCCTAATATCCTAATGCGACAAGAAGCCATGTCAAACATATCAGCAAAATATGAATGAAAACAGTATTTCCTACAAATGACTAAAATGCCCTAAATCTCATATTTTTCGTCTGCTTACGAAACAGGAAACGGACAACATGTTGTACATGTCAAATGGCGTTGCCGTCGATAATCTACTATTAAACAACATTGAAAGCGTTGAAAACAGTCAATCAAAGCGTCTAGAATCCACACCTTTTATCCTAGAAGTGTATTGATTCGAACGGAGCGTATACGCTTCGTCTACGGCTAACCGGGAACCTAATACACAAGATCTATAAGCTACTATGCTAAGGAACCGAAGGAATCTCTCTCACAATCTCTCACCTTTTCTCTCACACCAGCTAGGGTTTCTAGCAAATTCGGATGGGTGAGAGAAGTGAGGGTTTAAGCCCCTTTTACAACCTAAAACATGCCCAAAACAGGCTTGGGAACAATGTTTACTTGATGCCTAACCAAATCGAGGCTGTTTCGGTCCAAAAAGACATTTTTGGTGGTCCCCTGGTCGAACGCGATCAGACTTAAGTTCATGCACGTCGGATGTCACTCACATCCCATTTTCAGACCAGTAGTGTTCGTAGATCGCACGTGGCGGTCCCGTTTCAGTTCAGCGGTCATCGCACATAGATCAGGTCTACAAGTCTCATGATATGAAATAGAAATTTTTCCTGATCCGAGGGTGTAATTTGGCTGAATTCTGATGGTCAGAACGCTTAATAATAACGTGCCAAGTCATGTGCCAGATTTGAATTTTAAATTCCAAATCTAACCCTATTCTCACTCTCTTCACTCCAGGCTCAATGAAATAGCCTCTGAATGTCGGTTGGACTTGATTTTTGAAATGATTTTCAAGTCCAGCTAGGCAGTTATAACGGTCTAAGATTGTAGGTATCGGACTTTCGACGCGCGGTCTAGATCCAATACAAAGTTTCAAAGAGGTCCTGAGAACAAACCGGTTTAGAGTTTGATCCAAGGTTTTAGAGTATTGTAGCGTCATTGGTTCTACTCGCTTTGGGTCTTGTAGAACGTATTTAAAGTGATCAGGGACTATTTCCCAGCTACTCTAGCGTTGCGCTAGCTAACTTACACTTATTTTCCAAAGGAATTAATCCTACGCGATTTCTGGTCGAGTTGGTACTCGAGTCCAAGTACGGATTTTTTCAGGGCGTTACAGCAAGCGAAAGACTGAAAGATATATATATATATATATATCACTGTATGGAATACAAAATAAATCTCATACTGTCTCCAAAGTATGAATACATCTCTGAGTCTCATATACATGTCATAAACAGAAAGGAAAAGTCAAAAATAGTCCCACTAAGAAGTCCCGCCGATCCAGGTCACCTACGTAAAGCCATCATAAAACTGCACGTAGGAGAACTCATCCTGGTCCTCGTCGTAATCTGGCTCTGCATCCTGAACCGCCGCATCACCTGCAACTAAGATAGGGTCTGGTGGGTGTTGCAAACACCATCCCGTAACGTGGGAGTGAGTGATCAACTCAATGGAATAATAGAGCAAAGATTTGCATGTTCTCAAATCAATCACGCGAGAATAGTAAAGCAATGAACAAACATTCCTAGATTCTTTTGTTAATGTATGCATGAAATGACATGATGGATGCCCTCACCGACATACTCCCTCATACGGCACCATCTTACGCCCGCGGCATGCTTTCTTCCCACAGTGCTCCACATCTTCCAGGCACATGCAGTGTAATGTGGATATGATTACCAAGTTATTATTAGTCCATTCATACAGCAGTATTGGGAAACTAAGGTACTTCCCTTATATCAATCCCAACACAGATCCTATCTAGGGTCGTCACTTCTAGTAATCTCATACGATGTTATATTTATAGGTCGCTGCAAGGGCTACCAGGGCTGTTGCTCGCACTCATTGCACCGCTCCCCCATCACCTTATCAATACAGGCTTAATGCACTTTCATTGCTATGGAAGGGTCGTCGCCTCCCGTAGACTCAGAATACGCTTGCGGTCACGACAAAGGGCTCATCACCTGATCAGTGTAGACCGACAGCTCGAATGTAGTGTCCCATACCACCACAATCGGCTCACGAGTCATAGGTGCTCACTGGTCACTACGGGGAGGTTTGTGGCCCCAGCGTAGGCCGACAGCTCGACCACGGTGTCTCATACCACCATGCCCGGCTCATGAGTCTTTATGGATCAAGGTATCATGGTTAACAGGGTTTCCAATAGTAAGTTCAGTACCCTAGGTTCAAGCAGTTATGACTCATACAGGGTGAACATACAACGGCCAGTCGGGTTACTTGACCGACTCGACTAGTATGAGCGCATCGCAAGTCGAACGACATGAAGTGTGTAAAACACTTCGTGTGGCCTAACCACTGCCGCCAACTCAAAACACGACTCGCGTTCATCGACGTGTCCTTCGTGGTAAATATAAGTTAACCACGAATTTACTCTGTTACCGACTGCCTGGACTAAGCATAGCCCCAAACATTTGTAAGTCAACATTAGTAATCATGTGAGAGTAATGGAAATGAAATACAACAATATAAGTATGTTGAAACATGTTATAATGTACCACTTAAACAAATCATCCAACACCTGCATTTCATGCATATAATGAAATCAATACATATAGCCAATGTAATGGAAATCATTCAATCAGCATATTACTTGAGAATTCAATCTCAAAACTCATTCACAATTTATACAAACACTTAGCCTACACACTCTAGTCTACATAGCATATGTCGACTCAAAGTGTTCATTTGGGCGAATCTCTTCGCCAAACCAATCATGCACGCATTCCTAATATACTAACATGACAAGAAGCCATGACAAACATTTCAGCAAAATATGAATGTAAACAGTATTTCCTACAAATGACTAAAATGCCCTAAATCTCATATTTTTCATACGCTTACGAAATGGAAAACGGACAGCATGTTGTACATGTCAAACGGCATTGCCGTCGATAATCTACTAGTAAACGACATTGAAAGCTTTGAAATTAGTCAATCAAAGCATCTAAAATCCACACCTTTTGCTCTAAACGTGTATCGTTTCAATTAGAACAAATACGCTTCGTCAACGGCGTAACGGCGACATAATGCACAAGATGTATTAGCTACTTTGCTATTTGAATGGACGGAATGCTAAAACAGCAAGTAGTTAGGATTTTCATTACTGAGAAATACGTCGGAATCACCAACAAAGTGATTGGGATGCGGTGCTTAGGCACATGTAGCAGCTGCAGCAAGTGGCGGGAAGATCTCTCCCACACTCTCTCACAATCTCTCACTTTTTCTCTCTCTCTAGCTAGGGTTTCTAGCAAATTCGGATGGGTGAGATAAGTGAGGGTTTAAAGCCCTTATATAGGCTAAAACCTTCCCAAATTAGGCTTGGGAACAAGGTATACTTAAGTTATAACCAAAACGGGGCTGTGCTGATCCAAAAGAGCAGTTCGGGAGGTCCACTGGTCAAACGCGGTCAGACTTAAGCTCATGGTCACTGGATGTTGCTCGCACCCAATTTTCAGTCCGGTAGAGTTCGTAGATCGCATGTGGCGGTCCAGTTTCAGTTCAACGGTCATCGCACCTAAATCAGGTCTACAAGTCTCATAATATGAAAGAGAAATTTTTCCTGATACGAGGGTGTAATTTGGCTGAATTCTAATGGTCAGAACGCTTAATAATAACACGCCAAGTCACGTGCCAGATTTGGATTTAAATTTTTAAATCAAACCCTTTTCTCACTCTCTTCACTCCAGGCTCAATGAAATAGCCTCTGAACGTCGGTTGGGCTTGATTTTTGAAATGAATGTCAAATCCAGCTAAGCGGTCATAATGGTGTAAGATTGTAGGTATCGGACTTTCGACACGCGGTCTAGATCCAATACAAAGTTTTAGAGAGTTCCTAAGAGCAAACGGATTTAGAGTTTGATCTAAGGTTTCAGGATATTATAGCGTCATTGGTTCTTCAAGTTTTGGGTCTTGTAGAATGCATTTAAAGCGTTCAGGGACAATTTCACAGCTACTCTAGCGTAGCGCTAGCTAACTTATGCTTAATTTCTAAAGGAATTAATCCTACGTGATTTTTGGTCGAGTTGGTACTCGAGTCTCAGTACGGATTTTTTCGAGGCGTTACACAATTTCTTAACAATCCAAACTTTTATGACAAAAGAATTTTAATGGTAGTATCTCAATCCCCATAGCCTTTTTTCTGGGTGGTCCACTTAATTTAGATCTGCCTCAGCCTATAGCTCATGTCATAAAATGAGCTTCCAAAATGGTTGGACGGTTTGGATGTAAGACATGCATCATGGTGGGTTCAATAAGGATGAATAGTGTGGATGAAGCAGGAGGGTCCACGGAGCTTGGTGATGCCACTCTAGCAGTATATGCTAGAGTGAGTTACAACAGTCGTCCCACCTTGGGATGAAATGGGATGCAATACATTCATCTATGGGTCCCATGTGGGGCCCACCATAATATTTATTTATCATCCAAACCATTGACAAGGTC
Organism: Magnolia kwangsiensis; assembly: GCA_037074715.1. Lineage (NCBI taxonomy): Eukaryota > Viridiplantae > Streptophyta > Magnoliopsida > Magnoliales > Magnoliaceae > Magnolia > Magnolia kwangsiensis. The sequence goes on from CM073579.1 coordinate 62,374,183, forward strand.
ACACAGATCCTGATGAAGAGGGAAAACAAATTTCTTAATGATCCAAAACTGTTGGACGCCCAAAAGAGTTCAATAGCAGACATTCAATCCCTACTATTTCCTGCCATGTGGGCCGCTTGAGTCCCATCTACAGTTGGTTTTTGGGGTGGCCCACAATGAGAAGGGGGCCCACCCAATGCACGGTGTGGATATACAGCACATAACATGGTGGGGCCCACGTTTGGGACCTATGGTCACTGCCTGACCAGCGTCCATGCACAGGACGTGTCCTGCTGTCCTGTGGTGTTAACGGCAACAGAAGGCGTTGCTGCTTAAAGTATATATAATTATTATTTTTTGAAAATAAGAATTTTTGTGGTTTTTCATAGGTAGGGCCCACAACAGGTGCATCCACTCCCTCAATTGCATTCCATGGCTTAAGACAGTCTGAATGAACCCAATATTTGAGGTATTTTGGTGTATAGAAGACTTCAAAGTGCATTTTAATGGTAAGAACAACTATTTTCTATACTATGGCCCACCAGATAATCAGATTGGCTTCATTTTTTGGCTCAACGCCTAAAATGAGCTGGGGAATGGGATGGACGGTGGAACCCCGGCGACGATGCGGTCGCTAAGATATAAGTTTTGGGTTGAGTCGAGTCAGGTATGCGGGACTCGGCTTAGAATCGTGCAGAAACGTTGGATACGGGTCGAAGGTTGCTGGAATTTGACCAGAAGGACTGCGAAAGCCTATGAAATGGTACGGCATAGAATACGGGTCTTATAACCCAAAATATAAATCATTAGTTAGATCATCCCTTTAAGCCATAAAAAATCCAAAAATCCTATCTCTTTTTATTTGGCTTTAGTAGGTTCAATATTGTTGAAAGAATTATAGGATAAAAACTTAAACAAGAAAACCTGTTTCAACTTCGATTGGAGTAGGTGCCACTGAATGGCATCTTCAGTCCCACCAAAGACACCTTCAGTGTCATCAAAATAGATCAAAACAGTCCAGCAACATTTGAAGTAAATTCGATCTCACCAAGTTAAAATTCAGTCCCACCGACTGCAACTAAAGACACCCATTGGTGCCACCGAAAGTGATCAAAATCTTCTAGCAACTTCAGGACTTAATTCTTACCATCGAGAGTTAATTCGGTCCCACCGACAATTGTTCGATGTGACTGAAGGATCCCTTGGTAAGACTGAAGTATAGCCGCTATAGATCCATTGGGACTTTTTCTCTATAAAAAGAGCATCCAGAACTTCATAAAAACCATGGATTAAGGCATCCAAGAGTCCCTAGTGCATTGTAACACCCTGCACTTTCCAGTGCTCGGGTACTACCATTTAAATCAGATTTAGCACGAGCAAGTGTGGAAACACACGTAGCTCACCTTACACATCATCATTCAATGAATTACAAACCATTCAACATAATCATTAGAGTTAGGAGATGACGACCCACAACATATGCATAGGGTCTAAAGTCAACACATTTTGACTTAACCCTTGATTTCTCATAGGAGGAATTTTTGTCATGAACAATCATCCAACCTATAGTCCAAGCTAGCAATTGTGGTTACAATATCATACTTATACACCTTAAAAATCAACTGGTCACAAGCCTGATCAAACTTCGACTTTTGTCCAAAGCTAACATGTATGACCGTTCGACCCAACAGTAGGTTGGACAATTCATTTAATCAATCACAAGATCAATCCATACGGAGTGATCTTCATCATGACCATGGAATAAGACCATTCATGAGATTTACCTCAAAACTAGCCTATAAATGTTATCATGAATCAATCTATCCAGTAGAAACGCTTTTCATCCAGAGTTCAAGTTATCCATCCATTATTCTTCAAGGTGAACCATCATATTGTTAGAGAAAACTATTGTTAGGATTTAAATTTCCTTAAAGAAAAAATCAGACCATTCACTATCAACATCAGGCCCCATATCATCAAATCACCATTCATCTAGTCCATCATCTTGTTCACATATTAACTCATAACTATGTTGCACAAATTCGACCACTAGACATAAAATATATAGTTTTACCTACTCCAGATAGTCACCATGATGCTTAGAACCATAGAGGAATGATTTTTGTAATGATCTAACCATTGGAGGGTGAAATTGTTTGTTGGATTGATCGAGTCCATCAACTGAACACTAAAGCCCTTATTGTGTGGCCCACGTAAATAAATTAGAAGAGGAAATTGTACAAAAATAGTAATAATAATAATAATAGTAATAATAAGGTCATTAAGAGTGTCATAATAATGATGTTTAATATTATAAATGTTTCTGGAATCATGTGACCCCAAATCTAGCCATTAATATTTAGCTAAGTGGTCCCTAAGACCCTTTTCAACCATTGGTGTTGAACTTTGAGTGATTTGACCAGTAGACTAACTAGAATATGAAATTAGAGCCTTAAAACAAGTGAAAAGTTAGAGTATGGCCCACTTGGACCTTGGATCCGCCCCATTTTTGGTCAGAAGACCTGATTGGGGCCTCTAAGCAGAATTGATGGAGTGGATTTCCCACGAACACCATGGTGGACCCCACATAAATGTGGCATGTGCACCAGGAGTGGTGCACTCTCTATGCACCAGTCTAAGAAGCCCGGTCAAGCTTGGTTGACCCAAGCTTATGAAGGAAAATCCACTCCTTCTTTTGAAAATTTCTCCCACTCGCTACTGACGAACAGTAGCCATCCATTTTCATCTGCTCATGGGCCACCACACTCACCCATTACTATGATCCAAACCGTCCATCTAGTAAAGGTTTTAAATCTGTCTAAACCCCTAAAGTTTCACATGGGGTAACGCACGTACAGATGCACATTCACGGGCACAAGTGGGCTGTATACAACCATCTTTCCAGAAATGGAAAGCACCTTGGCAGGCCGACTGTTACGATCCGTGTGAGGAATCCTTCTTGTAATCTCGGCCACCCACATGGCGTTATCTCAGCCACTCAACGGCCTATCACGCGGACTAGCGCTTCTCATGAAAAATAAATGACACTAGGATCCAGTTTTTGCCAACTGTTTCTAGAAAACCAGAAGCCAGGACTGATCCCAGCCCTTTAGTCCCATCCAATGGCTCTAGGATGGGCTAGGGTATGTTTAAGATGAGAAAGGATCACACAGCCTCTCATCTCCTTCCCGTTCTTACAATAACTAAGAAAGAAATCTTCCGTTTCTTCCACCTTACAAACCCACCAAGGAATCTTCTTTCAATCTTCAAAATCCTCCTTCCACAAGCTCTCTCATACCCATCTAAGTTAACCAACGTCTTCCCCTTGAAGAAATAACTCTTGTACAGAGATCTACCATTGACAACCGTTGTCTTCCCCACCGCTCCAAGCTGAATCAGACCTCGGTTCAAGATGCTGCTATCGGGCTCTCACCAGTCCAGTGATGGTGAACGTCCAGTAAAAGAAAAGAAAAGAAGAGAATAGAGAAGAAGAGAAAGATGAAGAGAGAGAGAGAGAGAGAGAGAGAGAGAGAGAGAGAGCATGGCTGCACTAGATTGACTTGAACTGAGTTGAACGAGTTCAACTCACTGAGACGTGAGGCAGGTTGGGTTTTGGTCCAGCAAACTTGTTGGATAGGTCTAATGAAGAAAGAACAGAAAGAGGAAGAAAAGGGAAAAGCGGAGGAGACCGGTTGATTGGGTCCTTCCTCAATCAACTGAGTTAACTCTGTTAAAACCTGTCGAGTTGGCTATCTTGACTCGTTGTTGAGTCAAGCTAGGCTAAGTTGAATGAGTCCAATTGCTGAACATGGGTTTTCAAAGTGAGGGAGAAGGAGAGGATGAAAGAGGAAGAAGGAAAGGGTGAGGAAGTGAGCCGACTCACTGTTGAGTTGGGTTTTCTTGACTCACTACTGAGTCATTGAGTTGGTGGGTTTGGTCCTACTATTGCAGAGATTCCAGTAGGAGAGTAGGGGAAAAAGGAAGAAAAGAATAAGAAAAGGAAGAAGGAAGGGAATAGGAAGAAAGAAGGAGAAGAGGACCAAGTCATATGTGAGGATTTCCACTTTCTTTTATCAATCATTCATCATTTAGTCACTTTTGTTACCAATAACATTGTTATTATTTTCTATTTGATATAGCAAATAATATCATTCTAACACCATTGACTAGAAATTATAATTAATACTATAATGTAATAATTAGTGTCATTGTTTTTTAGCCATTATTAGATTACTATCTCCGTTGTGACATCAATTAGAAATTGAATCCAAAAATCTAGCCTAAACCTAAAACTCTAGGATAAAATCCTAGACCTACATACTCTAAGCCCTAGGTCAACACCCTAAACATAGATAAAGTGTTAGGTTCGGGCTAATTATAGAATTTTATAATCTATGGTAGGTCATAGTATCTATTATCATGGCTAGATTCATTATTGATAGTTATGACTAATAGCATTAGAAAGTATTTATAATTTTCCTTATGAAATTAGTATAATACTTAATTTTTTGTAGTAGCCCTTATTATATTATCATTGGTAAGTATTTTGTTGCTATCACTTGTATTATTTAATAGAATATTAGTCATTATAAGAAGATTGTATAATGTTGGTATATCTAAGGATGAACTTATGAACTACCATTATTAATATTGATGGATTAATGTAAGTGCTATGGTTTTTAGCTCCTATAATTGTCAAATTTTGTAGTGTCAAAACCTCTCTTGGAATATGTGTCTTATCCAGACTGTGTATCACTCAAGAACAAAGATCTTTACTTTAAGAAATGCAAGTTTACATGATCATGTTTGAGTACAACATCAAGTGTGTGTTCAATGTTCAAGATTCATAGTTCAAGCTCCAAGTCAAGATAAAGTCTTTTACTTTGAACCTCAAGCTCAAGATTCAAGATATTTCAAGTTCAACCTTCTTATAGTTACGAATTCACGGTTGAATATATTTCAAGTTGAAGCTTCAAAAGGTTTTGAGCTCAAGGTTCATCATGTGTAATGATCACAAGCTTCGTGAACTTTAAAGATCAACTATCAACTGAAGGAAAAGAAGTTTCAATGTTCATATATCATATATAAGGTATGAATGACCCTAGATTGACCTTAGGGTAGGTCATTTTGAATACATAATTCAATTAGATCATTTTATAAGTGAATAGACTATTTGTTGACTAGTCTTGGACTCTGTTCGACTAGCCTTAACACTGGCTTGACCAGTCTAAGAAATTCTTCAACTAGTCCTAAGGTTGTTATAAATTTTTTAAAAATTTTCTTAAGCCACGACTAGTCTTGGAGACTGCTTGACTAGTCGTGTGAACAATGCATGACTCATGCTCAACCAGTCCTGCAGTCATGACTCAAAGTCCAGCGACTAAATCAGGCTCCACATGACCAGTCATGGACAGGTCATGACCAGTCGTGAAGGTCCTACGACTAGTTGTGAAATGTCTTTATCTTATCATGCTCAAAATTTTAAAAATCTGTTGGTTCTACGACCAGTCGTGATGTCCTCAGGACCAGTCGTGAACATGATTTCTTCGCTTATAAATAGAGCATGAATTTTAAATTTTTTCATTCAATTCAAGCTAAATCAATACGCCACTCTAAGAGATAAGTTAGTCATTTTTTTAAGTTATATTATGCTCATTTAATATCCTCTTAATTTTGCTTTGTTACATTTGATTTTGTTTTCTATATTCCATTCATATTTAAAGAAGGGATCGAGATTGTCATTTTCTTGAAATTGAAATAAAGCTAGCCCAACTTGATTTAATTTAAAATCAATTTAGAACCTAAAACCATATCATAAGTGAGTGTGGAAATTAAACTTCTACATTGAACTTCTACTCCGATTTGGTTCTTCCGGGCTGCTTCAAAAAGAGAATATCCAGGTATTTTACATTATTGTAAATTTTTGTATTTTGGTTTCATTGAGATTGTGTTAGAAAAATCTCTCTATTTTGGTTTGTCTGAGGTGATCTAGAAAACTCAGAGTGTGGGGTTTTTGAATTGTGTAAGCCCACCTGAAAGACACAATTGTAAGGGTTTTAGGTGAACCTGGAAAAACCTATTTTCATAGTGAATGCTAATGTCCACTGTATGACGATATTAGGAGTGGAGTAGTTGTGTGGCTGTTTTTCTAAACAGTTGATGTACACACAAGCGAACCATTATAATTTCTAGTCTTGTGGTTTGATTGTTTATTTCTTTTTGCGGATGATTGTAATTTCTTTTTTTGCATTTGTGGAGAATGTTGTAATTTCTTTTATGCCAGTGTGGGAATGTTGTAATAGCTTAGATTTCTTTTCTTACTATTTATTTCTTTATTCCTTTGTATCAGTTTGAGTTTTTGATACATAAACCGTTCTAGTAAGGTTGTTCTGCCATAAACCCTTGGTTCTTATGGTGTAAGGTTGTCCTTAGAACAACGTCTATATCAATCTCTCAATACTCGTTCATTTAAGGTTGTCTTTAAATTCAGCAGTGGGATTGTCTATTGTTATCTGTATTTAATTTATTTAAATTCTGTTGTTAGTTTTTAAATTTGGCATAGTCCTATTCAATAGCTTGGCCTTTTCAATTAATACTCCCATCATGAATATTATTTGACCTGTTATATAGTATTAATAGTAATAATAATATTAAAAATAATTTAGGATCCAAATCCTTGAATCTAAAGTCAGGATTAAACCTTAGGATGAAAACCCTAACTCTACATCAAAACCCTAAGTCATCCAAACCCTACATAATCTAAACCCTAGGTTATAATCTAGACCATAGACAATCTTGTAGAACTTTGAGTTAACCATACAAGTTCATAATCTATGGTAGGATGAAAGTCTAAGGGCATGCGCACTTCCTAATGACAGTACAAGGCGAGTCAATAAGTAAGGTGATGATTCTTCCCCTTGAGCTTTCCATCTCCCCATCAGCTTAAGTTATAGTTTGTATTTCAATTTATAATTGATATCTCCCTTTTATAATCACATGTGTTAGCTGGAGGAAATTGAATTACTATATTACATGCTTGATATTCAACTTGTATATTTGTTCATGCATGTGGATTATTTGTCGATTGCTTATGGAATTTAAATTGGTACATTAGTAGGAAACCCCAACTTATAAATGTGCACCCATACTTAGGATGTAACTCGATTGACAGTAATTGCAATGGACCTTTGATCTAGTGGTTATTGAATGATGGTCTAGATGGATTGTTGATGTGGGCCTATATAACACCCTGAAAATCGTGGGTCGTGTAGAAACCAGACTCCCGAGTTCCAAACCATCACTTATGCAACAAATATGATTGTGATTCAATGTTGTCTGAGTTAGAGCATTTACATGAGTAAGATTATACCAAAACTACAATTCATACTCCAGATCCAGTGATAAAATGCAAGCGAAAGACTGGAAGATATATATATATCACTATATGAAAATAAAATAATCTCGAACTGTCTCCAAAGTATGAATACATCTCTAAGTCTCATATACATATCACAAACCAAAAATGAATGTCAGGCAATAGTCTAACTATCATGTCCCGCCGATCCAGGCCACGTACGCGAAGCCATTAGAGAACTGCATATACGAGAACTTATCCTGGTCCTCGTAGAAGTCTGGCTCCAGGTCCTGAATCGCATCGCCACCTGCATCTAAGATAGAGTTTGGTAGGTGTTGCATAACGTGGGAGTGAGCGATCAACTCAGTGGAATCATAGAGCAAGGATTAACATGTTATCAAATCAATCACGCGTTAATAGTAAAGCAAGCAATCAAACATTCCTAGATACTGTTGTTAATGCAAGCATGAAATGACATGATGGATGCCCTCACCGACATGCTCCCTCATGCAACAGCATCTTACGTCCGTGGCATGCTTTCTTTCCTCAGTGCTCCACATCTTTCAGGCACATGCAGTGCAATATGGATAATGATTACCGAGTTGTTATTAGTCCTTTCATACATCAGGATTGGAAAACTAAGGTACCTTCCTTATATCAATCCCAACACAGATCCTGTCTAGGGTCATCACTCCTAGTAATCACATACGATGTTATATTTATAGGTCGCTGCATGGGCTGTCAGGGCTGTTGCTCGCACTCGTTGCACCGCTCCCCCATCACCTTATCAATACAGGCCTATTTGTACTCTTGTCGCTACGGAAGGGTTGTCGCCTTCCGTAGACTCAGAATACACTCGAGGTCACTATAAAGAGCTTGTCACCAATCAGTGTAGGCCGACAGCTCAAATGTAGTGTCTCATACCACCACAATCGGCTCACGAGTCAAAGGTGCTCACTGGTCGCCACAGGGAGGTTTGTGGCCCCAGCGTAGGCCGACAGCTCGGCCACGGTGTCCCATACGACCATGCCCGGCTCATGAGTCTTTATGCATCAAGGTACCATAGTTATCAAGGGTTCCACTGGTAATTTCAGTACCCTAGGTTCAAGCAGATATGACCAATACATGGTGAACAATCAACGGTCAGTTGGGTTTCTTGACGAGCTTGACTAGTACGAGCGCATCTCAAGCTGAGTGACATGATATGTATAAAACACTTCATGTGGCCTAACCACTACCGCCTGCCTAAAGTACGTCTCTCGTTCATCGACGCGTCCTTCGTGGTAAATAGAAACTAACCATGAATTCAATTTGTTACCGACTGCCTGGACTAGGTTATAGCTCCAAGAACTTGTAGTTTACATTAGTGAACATATGAGAGTAATAGAAATGAAATACAACAAAACAAGCATGTTGATAACATGTTATAACATACAATGTAAGCAAATCAACCAACACATGTATTCCATACACATAAGGAAATCAATTCAATAACAACATGGAGGAAATCATGTATATCATCATATAAATTGAGAATTCAATCTCAAGTCTAAACTACAACAACATTTACTCAATACATACTAATACAAACACTTAGTCTACACACTTTAGTCTACATAGCGTATGTCGACCCAAAGTGCGCATTAGGGCGAATCTCTTCGCCAAACAGATCATACGCACATACCTAATATCGTAACATGACAAATTCACATGGCAATCATTTCAGCAAAATACAGACGTATACAGTATTTCCTATAAATGACTAAAATACCCTAAATCTCATATTTTTCGTACGCAATCGAAATCGAAAACTGACAGCATGTTCTACATGTCAAACGGCATTCTCGTCGATAATCTACTATTAAACGACATTGAAAGCTTTGAAATCAGTCAATCTAAGCATCTAAAATCCTCACCTTCCGCCGTAGATGCGTATTGATTCGAATAGAAAGTCTACGCTTCATCAACGGTGATATGACGACCTATATCACAAGTTACATCAGCTACTTCGCTATTTGAATTGAAGGAATCCCTAAAACAGGTAGAGGTTAGGGTTTTCTTACCTAGAAATGAGTTGAAATCACCAGAAAATTGATTTGAGTGCGGTGATTAAACACGCGAAGAAGCTGTAGTAAGTGGCAGGAAGTTTCTCCCACAACTCCTCACAATCTCTCTCTTTCTCTCTCTTCTCTTCCTAGGGTTTATTGTAAATTCAGATGGGAGAGATATGAGAGGGTTTAAGGCTCTTAAATAGGTTAAAAACTCACCCATTTAGACTTGGAACAAAGGTATACTTGGGTTATAACCAAATCGGGTCTTTTCCGATCCCAAAGAGCATTTTAGGAGGTCCCTTGGAAAAACGCGGTCGGACTTAAGCTCATGTATATTGGATCCTGCTCACATCAAGTTTTTAGTCCGGTAGTGTTCCCAGATCGCACGTGGCGGTCCAGTTTCAGTTCAGTGGTCACGGAGACTCGATCGAGGATTCCAAGTACACTGACCTGAGTGAAAAATGTTTCCTGATCCGAGGGTGTATTTGGGTCAGATTCTGACGGTCTGAATGCTTATACTTAACCTGCAAGCGAAACGTGCCAGATTCATTTAAATTCCATTTAATTTTTAATGAATTTCACTCTTTCTCACACTCCTTGCTCCACGCTCAATGAAATAGCCCCAGAACATCAGTCGGGCTTAATTTTCGAAACGATTGTCAAGTCCAGCTAAGTGGTCCTAATGGTCTGAGATTGCGAATATCGGACTTTCGACGCGCGGTCTAGATCCAATACGAAGTTTCAAAGGGTTCCTAAGAGCAAACAGGTTTAGAGTTTGATCCTAGATTCCAGGGTATTATGGCGTCATTGCTTCTATAAGTTTTGGGTCTTGCAGAACGTATTTAAAGCAATCAGCACTAATTTCACAGCTAATCTAACATAGCGGTAGTCAACTTATGCTTATTTTCTAAAGGAATTAATCCTAAGTGATTTTTGATCGAGTTGGTACTCGAATCTCTGTACGAATTTTTTCGAGGCATTATTATCTACCCCCCTTAACAATAAATTTCATCCTCGAAATTTGTACGTTTTCGTACTCCTCGAGTAGCTGTGGGTAGTTCTTTCTGATCTCGGCTTCCGTCTCCCAAGTAGCCTCTTCTTCAGTGTGATGCGTCTACAACACCTTCACAAGGGGGATGACCTTGCTACGTAGTACCTGCTCCTTCCTGTCTAATATACACGTCGGTCGTAGTATATATGTAACATCCTCACCTAACTGCACCTGCTCCCATCTGATGATATGGGAAGGATCAGGAACGTATTTCTTCAGCATAGAAACATGAAATACGTTGTGTGCGCTTGCGAGAGGCGTAGGCAAAGCTAGACGATAAGCCACTGCACCTACACGATCAAGAATCTGAAATGGGCTAATGAATTGCTGTGCTAGTTTCCCCTTCTTTCCGAACCGAAGGATTCCCTTCATAGGGAAAACTCTCAAAAACACATGATCTCCAACTGCGAACTCTAGCGGGTGCCGTCTCGTATCGGCATAACTCTTCTGTCTGTTCTGCGCTGTAAGAAGCTGGTGTCTGATGATATCAATCTTCTCCGAACTCACCTGCACTATCTCTGGGCGAATCAATTTACGCTCACTGACCTCCGCCCAGCAATGCGGTGCTCAGCAAGGTCGCCCATACAAGGCCTCGTAAGGTGCCATACCGATACTGGTCTGAAAACTATTATTTTACGCGAACTTCGCATATGGAAGACAATCATCCCAACTATCTTTGAAATCTAACACGTAAGCCCGCAGCATGTCCTCTAGAATCTGGTTCACCCGCTCTATCTGTCCGTCTGTCTGTGGGTGGAAGGCAGTACTAAACTTCAACTTCACACCCATAGCTTCCTGGATGCGAGTCCAGAAAATAGAAGTAAAGCGCCTGTCTCTGTCTGACACAATCTCTAAGGGAACTCCATGCAGACACACTATCTCTCTGATATACAGCCTGGCTAACTTGTCTGCAGAGTTCGTTACTCTAATCGGTAGGAAGTGCGCCGACTTCATCAAACGATCGACGATCACCCAAATAGAATCATGTCCCTTCCTCATCTTCGGCAGTCCTGAAATGAAATTCACGGAAATAAAGTCCCACTTCCACTCAGCTATAGGCATAGGCTGAAGGAGACCAGGAGGTCGGCGATGCTCTGCCTTCACCTGCTGGCAAGTGAGACAACGGGACACGAACTCTGCGATGTGAGTCTTCATACCATCCCAACAATACGTCCTCTTCAAGTCGTGATACATCTTTGTGCTGCCCGGATACATCGCAAGTTTAGAACTGTGCGCAGCCTCGAGAATCTCTCATCTCAAGTCGGGGATATCTGGGACGCATAGGCGGCCATGATAATGTAAGCCCCCATCCGTTCCAACTCGCCACTCGGCGTCTGCATCATCACTGGCCTGCTCTCGAAGCTCAGTCAAATGCACATCATCCCTCTGCACCACGATGACTCTGTCATCGATAAGAGGTCGCACCTGAACATGTGTGATAAACTCAAATGACTCATCCACAGTGAGTTTCTGATCAAAGTCTCGCAAAAACTCAACCATGTCCCACTCGGCAACCATCAGCAGAGCAGCAAACTCTATCGCCTTCTTGCGGCTTAACGCATCAGACACAAGGTTTGCCTTTCCAGGATGGTAGGAAACTTCGAACTTAAAGTCCTTCAAAGTCTCCATCCATCGCCGCTACCTCATATTTAGGTCCCGCTGCGTGAATATGTACTTGAGGCTCTTGTGGTTGCAAAAGAGCTCGAACTCCTCTCCGTAGAGGTAATGTCTCCAGAGCTTCAATGCAAAAATGACGGCTGCCAACTCAAGGTCGTGTGTAGGGTAATTCTCCTCGTGCTTCCTTAATTGTCTCGAGGCATACGAAATTACCCTATCCTTCTGCATAAGGACACAACCCAGACCAACGCTAGACGCGTCGGTGTATATCATGTATTTAACCCCTTGCTCTGGCAATACTAGCACAGGGGCGGACGTAAGCCTGTCCTTCAGCTCCTGAAAAGCTGTCTCCGCCTTTTCATTCTAGGCAAACTTCACATCTTTCCGTGTCAACTGAGATAGAGATCAGGCGATCTTCGAGAAATCTCGAATGAATCGTCGATAGTAGCCTGCCAAACCTAGGAAACTCCTCTCCTCAGTGACAGAACCAGGCTGTCCTACCCCGCAGCTACCTTAGTAAGGTCCACCGCCATCCCATCCTTAGACACCACATGTCCCAGGAACTTAACTTCCTCCTTCCAGAAGTCACAATTCTTATATTATGTGAATAACTGATGCTGCCTCAATGTATTCAGGACCAATCACAAGTGCTCCTCATGCTCCTCTTGACTCCTGGAGTATACCAAAATGTCTTCTATGAACATAATGACGAATCAATAGAGGAATGGCCGAAATATCCTGCTCATCAGATCCATGAACACGGCTGGTGCGTTCGTAAGACTGAACGACATCACGAGGAACTCGTAGTGGCTAAAGCTGGCCTTGAAAGCTGTCTTCTGCACGTCCTCATCCCTGACACGCAATTGGTGATATCCTGACTGCAGATCAATCTTCGAGAAGTACTGTGCTCCTCTCAGCTGATCAAATAGGTCATCTATCCTGGGCAAGGGATATCTATTCTTTACCATAATCTGGTTCAGCCTGCGATAGTCAATACATAATCGTAGTGAACCATCCTTCTTCGGCACAAATAGTACCGGAGCTCCCCAAGGAGACACGCTCGACCGAATGAAACCAACCTCTAACAGATCATCAATCTGTTTCCTCAACTCCTCCATCTCACACGAAGCCATGCGATACGTCGGTAGTGAGACGGGCATCGAACCAGGTACCAGGTCGATAGTAAAATTGATCTCTCACTGAGGTGGCAAACCAGGGATCTTCCTGAATAAATTCCCATAATCACAGACTACTGGCGTGTGCTCAAGTGTCGGGGCATCGACATCCCGTAAAAAGGAAGCGTAGCTAAGTATTCGGAAGGGGAGATTAACCTACACTGAAAATGAAAAGGGCGTGCCCTCCGGCTCGTAGATTGTCACCATACGGGTCTTGTAATCAATCTCGGCCCTCCCTGCAGTCAACCAATCCATGCCAAGAATGACGTCGAGGTAATAGAGAGAGGGGTCGACGACAAGGTCAAGAGCTATCGTCCTGCCCCCAAGATCCACCAAACAACCCTCACACATCATGGTGGCATCAGAAAAAGTCTCGTGCGCTGTAAGAACTCGCACCCCATACATCTGAATAGTCGGTAGCCCAAGGCACTTGACTATGGAATGCGATATCAATGAAATCATGGATCCTATATCCACCATCACAAGTATATGAGTACCTCCAATATGGGCGGTGACCTCAAAGGCCAAGGGCTGGACAGCCTCTGTCTCGGATGCCTCTGTTGTCAATGCATGTACTCGAGCCTGCTGTGGACGGTTCGGCCAAGGTACCATAGGCCATTGAGGCGGCCGGAACTGAGGTGTGAGAGGTCTGAAAGAAGGGTGTGCAGGAGGCAACCGTAAGGGTGGAGCAGACAATGCCTGTGGACGAGGACGGTCGATCTTCTGCGGCGGTGAAAACCCTCTATCCCTCATCTGAGAAAAATAACTCTTTGCAGTGTGACTAGGTCTCCCACAATAGGCACATGTCACACCGGGGCACCTCATCAAAAGTACTGGCACTGTAGCCCTATGAGGAGGGTCGATGCGAGGCCTCTTGCCAAGAAATGGCATGTCCTGCGTATCTGGTCGTGGCCTAGCAACCATAGGTCCACGAGATCGTGCCAAGCGATCCACATCCTGTTCTGCCCGCATAGACATGTGTATCAGCTCTGCGTAGGAGGGTATGCTGACACAGCACATCTTTGACCAAATGTTAGGTCGCAAGCCCTCAGAAAATCGTTGTATGTGCATCTACTCGTCAGCAAGTATCGTCGGGACGTATCTGCCCAACTCTGTAAACCGATGCTCATACTCTATAACTGTCATGCCTCCCTGCCTGAGGCATAAAAACTCATTCTCTCACTCGTGCTTATAAGTCTGGGGATAGTATTTCTCATGAAAATGGAACTCGAATGCTGCCCAAGTCCAGATGTAGCCAGCAGCAACCGTCCGTAATACGCTATCCCACCATAAGCTGGCCTCTCACTCGAACATAAACGTGGCCAACTCAACCTGCTCAGACTCCGAGCAGTGCAGCATCCTCAGAATCTTGGAAACATGGTCTAGCCAATACTCGGCCTCCTCGGGTCTATGAGAACCCATAAAAGTAGGAGGCAGCAAGTGCTGGAATCGCTCAAGTAGGCCCCGTGTATCAGCAGTGTTCCCCATAAGGTAAGCAGATGGTGCAGGATGAGCTATATCCTCATCCTGAGCTGAAGTCCCGGCATCCTCAGCTGGATGCACAGATGGTGCAGGTGGAGTCGCACTCCCACCCTAGGCTAAGGCCCCTGTAATAGTCATCAACAACTGCTGATGCTGCTGGTGCATCATGATCATCAACTGCTCAAACCTATCAGGAGGTGGAGCAGGCTGGGGCACATACTGCATCGAGGAAGACGCATGATACTGCTCTCTGATTGGCGGTGTGAAAGGTGGTGGTCCGACTGTAAGGCCTGCAGAAGGCTGAGACTCAGGTGTAGTCTTAGGAATCGGGCCCACAGCAGGGTCCGTATGATCATCACTCAGGGGAGGAACCCAATCCATAGGCTCTCCCAGTGTAAGGCGTGTGGTACTCCGAGTCACCTTAGGTGGCATTTCCTATATTCAAAATAGGGCGTAACCTTGTCAGTTTCAGCAATAGCACAAATACACCACCACACAATCACCCACACAACAAGTCGAAGAAACTCCATGCATTTCATTAAATCAAAATTCGTCACAATACAAGAGATATATCCTTACATGCATCATGACAAGAAACACATGGGAACTAAGGTAGTTAAAGCTACAACTGCAACATCAGCTAACTACTAAGCCTTCTCATGCTCATACACAGAAAAGAAAGAAACAAACTAACTACGACCAACAACATCTGGAACCAAATCACTCGTCTGAGTCTGGCGATAGAGGAGGGGCACCCTTATCCTGCAGGCAACACAGGATAGATTTCAAGTTGCGGGTCACCTTCTTGAACTTGCTTTTCACAAAACCCCACAGGTCTGTGATGTCCTGTCATAATGCAACCTGGCCCTGACGTAGGGCAACATGATCCTCCTCCAGGTGAGCTATGCGAGCATCCCACTGAACCTGACTAGAAGCCTGCCCTGGCACCGTAGGAGGGGAGCTCTCATCTGTGCTCTGGGCCTCTGGTTCTTCCTCTTCTTGTTCCTCTTCTCGAATCTCAGCCCCGGCTTCTTCTTCACTCTCTTCTTCTTCGCTTTCAGTCTCATCTTCTCTCTCCTCAAGTCGAGCTTGGCGTTGCCGAGGCCCGATTTCCATCTGATTGAGGGTAACTTCAGTAATATGATGAACTGGCACCAGCATCTCCCCACCAAGGCCATAACTAAACTCGTGCGCAATCCTGCATATGAGTCGGCCGTATGGGAGCGACTCAGTCCTCCTCCTCGAGTGAACAACCTGAACTATCTGTCGCAACACGAACGAAGGCACGCACAGGTTCACTCTCTACCCCACCAAATATAAGAAGTCCACCATGAGGCGCGTACATTCACTACGGTTACTCCACCTGGGGTAGACGTTGAATGTAAAAATGTGGTGGAGGAAATGGAAGTCGTCTGACATATGGGATGCAAGAAGACTCTAGTTCTGCTGCCACTCTACCAGTCGGCCACACAGAGCACGTGTGCGATGATCCCTTTCACACATGCTATTTAGATTCTTAGCGCTTGGATGCACATTGCCAAGGGGCACATTCAGAAGTCGAGATATCAACCTGACATCAACTGTGGCCCACAGATCTACTCCACATAAGACCCAAAACTGTAAGGGCTCCAGTGTAGCCTCATGAATGTTGGCAAAGAAGGCCCAGACTGTGCTTGAATTGGCACATTGTCTAGCATCAAACAGCAGATCCCACTGTGCTTGTTCCAGGATCTCGAACAACTGATATTCTCCAAAGAGTCACCCATCCACCTGAGCTTCAAAAAGGACTCATCGGCCCTCATAAACTCCATGGGGTTGTTGAGCCAACCAAGCCCTTCCAGCAGGAGATCGGGGATCAAGATCCCGCTTCGTCTGAAACTCACGAGCGGCACTTGGACTTGCGGTGGCGCTTGAACTAGCGGCGCCACCTCTTCGCTTCCTTAAATGTGAAGGGCGACTAGGCCCAGCTTCATCAGCAGTGGTTTTCCTCTTTCCCATGAGAGAGAGGATGGTGGAAAAGGAGAAAAAGGCTAAAATAGCCTCTAAAATAGCCATGGAAAATGGAGGAAATGGGGAGAAATGGCTGACCTAGTGGGCTGGCACAAATCTAGGCCCTATAGAGGAGTAAAATAGGCTCCCAAAGGCTAGGATTTCAAAGAAAAAAGAGTGCAATGGGTTGGGATGGAGGCTTACACAATTTTTAGCCTTCAATGGAGGATGGGAGAGCTCCAACGGATGAAAATGGAGAGGAAAGGGAGTGCCTACGGCTGTGGACAATGGAATGGCATCGGTTATAGCAGAAAATGGGATTGGGGGCGATTTGATATGGGATTTGAGAGGGAGGACAACAATTAGAAGGGAAAGGGAGAGCTTGGGGGCATGGTTTGTGAAGGAGGTAAGGGTTTGGGAGTGTTTTAAGGGATGACCCACATCCAGGGGGGTACCCTAGCCCTCAAACTGCGTCGGCCCGACGCCCGGCCCGAGTGGGGCCCACTGTACCGTGAGGCCTCGCCGACTCGGTGAGGTCCTCGCCGGTCACTGTGTTGATCGGCGATGGCTCACCATTTGACGAGGCCATCCTGCCCTGTGGTCCCCAAAAATGCATGGTTCCCACCTCAGATCACCCTAAACTAGCGTGGATAGGCCCACGACTCCGTTTCGCCCCATTTCGGGTCATTTCGGGTACTACCTGATACACATTCACATTTAGAAATTTTTAATAGCTGGGATTGAGTCCAGAGAGGTCTAGACCCATCCACACACGAACTAGAAGTGGTCCAGGGTCATTTCATGCGACCACGGATGCACATGGACTCGATCAAAACAATCGATTTGCGTGAACTTCGCCAATTGGCAAGACTGGGACCCTATAAGTGTTTCTATATTTTTCTCGCACCCACCTAAGTCAAAGGGGTGACAGTGTATGTCGCATGGTCATAACCCAGGTCAGGTTTAATCCAAATCATGCTCTGATACCAACTGGTAACACCCTGAAAATTGGGGGTCGTGTAGAAACCCGACTCTCGAGTTCCAGACCATCACTTATGCAACAAATATGATTATGATTCAATGTTGTCTGAGTTAGAGCATTTACATGAGTAAGATTATACCAAAACTGCAATTCATACTCCAGATCCAGTGATATACCAAAACTGCAATTCATACTCCAGATCCAGTGATAAAATGCAAGCGGAAGACTGGGAAGATATATATATCACTGTATGAAAATAAAATAATCTCAAACTGTCTCCAAAGTATGAATACATCTCTAAGCCTCATATACATATCACAAACCAAAAATGAATGTCAGGCAATAGTCCAACTATCATGTCCCACCGATCCAGGCTACCAGAGAACTGCATATACGAGAACTCATCCTGGTCCTTGTAGAAGTCTGGCTCCAGGTCCTGAATCGCATCGCCACCTGCATCTAAGACAGAGTTTGGTAGGTGTTGCAAACACCGCCCCGTAACGTGGGAGTGAGTGATCAACTCAGTGGAATCATAGAGCAAAGATTAACATGTTATCAAATCAATCACGCGTTAATAGTAAAGCAAGCAATCAAACATTCCTAGATACTGTTGTTTATGCAAGCATGAAATGACATGATGGATGCCCTCACCAACATACTCCCTCATGCAACACCATCTTACGTCCGCGGCATGCTTTCTTTCCTCACTGCTCCACATCTTTCAGGCACAAGCAGTGCGATATGGATAATGATTACCGAGTTGTTATTAGTCCTTTCATACAGCAGGATTGGAAAACTAAGGTACCTTCCCTATATCAATCCCAACACAGATCCTGTCTAGGGTCGTCACTCCTAGTAATCACATACAATGTTATATTTATAGGTCATTGCAAGGGCTGTCAAGGCTGTTGCTCGCACTCGTTGCATCTCTCTCCCATCACCTTATCAATGTAGGCCTATTTGTACTCTTGTTGCTACGGAAGGGTCGTCGCCTCCTATAGACTCAGAATACACTCGAGGTCACTATAAAGGGCTCATCACCAATCAGTGTAGGCCGACAGCTCGAATGTAGTGTCCCATACCACCACAATCGGCTCACGAGTCAAAGGTGCTCACTGGTCACTACGGGGAGGCTTGTGGCCCCAGCGTAGGCCGACAGCTCAACCACGGTGTCCCATACCACCATTCCCAGCTCATGAGTCTTTATGGATCAAGGTAACATGGTCATCAGGGGTTCCACTGGTAAGTTCAGTACCCTAGGTTCAAGTAGATATGACCAGTACATGGTGAACAATCAACGGTCAGTCGGGTTTCATGACGAGCTCGACTAGTACGAGCGCATCTCAAGCTGAGACATGAAATGCATAAAACACTTCGTGTGGCCTAACCACTGCTGCCTGCCCAAAACACGACTCGCGTTCATCGACGCGTCCTTCGTGGCAAATAGAAACCAACCACGAATTCAATTTGTTACCGATTGCCTGGACTAGGTTATAGCCCCAAGCACTTGTAGTTTACATCAGTGAACATATGAGAGTAATAGAAATGAAATATAACAAAACAAGCATGTTGATAACATGTTATAACATACAATGTAAGCAAATCAACCAACACATGTATTCCATACACATAAGGAAATCAATTCAATAACAACATGGAGGAAATCATGTATATCATCATATAAATTGAGAATTCAATATTAAGTCTAAACTACAACAACATTTACTCAATACATACTAATACAAACATTTATTCAAACACTTAGTTTACACACTTTAGTCTACATAGCGTATGTTGACCCAAAGTGCGCATTAAGGCGAATCTCTTCGCCAAACAGATCATACGCGCATACCTAATATCGTAACATGACAAATTCACATGGCAATCATTTCAACAAAATACAGACATATACAGTATTTCCTATAAATGACTAAAATACCCTAAATCTCATATTTTTCGTACGCTGTCGAAATGGAAAATGGACAGCATGTTCTACATGTCAAATGACATTTTTGTCGATAATTTACTATTAAACGACATTGAAAGCTTTGAAATCAGTCAATCTAAGCGTCTAAAATCCTCACCTTCCGTCGTAGACGCATATTGATTCGAATAGAAAGTCTACGCTTCGTCAACGGCGATATGACGACCTATATCACAAGTTACATCAGCTACTTCATTATTTGAATCGAAGGAATCCCTAAAACAGGTAGAGGTTAGGGTTTTTTTACCTATAAATGAGTTGAAATCACCGAGAAAGTGATTTGAATGTGGTGATTAAACACACGAAGAAGCTATAGCAAGTGGCAGGAAGTTTCTCCCACAACTCTCTCACAATCTCTCTCTTTCTCTCTTCTCTTCCTAGTGTTTATTACAAATTCGGATGAGAGAGATATGAGAGGGTTTAAGGCTCTTAAATAGGTTAGAAACTCACCCATTTAGACTTGGAACAAAGGTATACTTGGGTTATAACCAAATCGGGTCTTTTTCGATTCAAAAGAGCATTTCGGGAGGTCCCCTGGCCGAACGCGGTCGAACTTAAGCTCATGTATATTGGATCCTACTCACATCAAGTTTTTAGTTCGGTAGTGTTCCCAGATCGCACGTGGCAGTCCAGTTTCAGTTCAGCGATCACGGAGACTCGATCGAGGATTCCAAGTACACTGACCTGAGTGAGAAATGTTTCCTGATCCGAGGGTGTATTTGGGTCAAATTCCGACGGTCTGAAAGCTTATACTTAATCCGCAAGCAAAATGTGCCAGATTCATTTAAATCTCATTTAATTTTTAATGAATTTTACTCTTTCTCACACTCCTTGCTCCAGGCTCAATGAAATAGCCCCAGAACATCGGTTGGGCTTGATTTTTGAAACGATTGTCAAGTCCAGCTAAGCGGTCCTAATGGTCTGAGATTGCGATTATCGAACTTTCGACGCGCGATCTAAATCCAATACAAAGTTTCAAAGGGTTCTTAAGAGCAAACGGGTTTAGAGTTTGATCCTAGATTTCAGGGTATTATGACGTCATTGCTTCTACAAGTTTTGGGTCTTGCAGAACGTATTTAAAGCAATTAGCACTAATTTCACAGCTAATCTAACGTAGCGCTAGTTAACTTACGCTTATTTTCTAAAGGAATTAATCCTAAGTGATTTCTGTTCGAGTTGGTACTCGGATCTCTGTACGGATTTTTCAGAGGCGTTACAGCCTACCATCTAGGATTGTTGTGTCTAATAGTTTTTAAGGATGGCCTTTATCATATGGTTTTGATATCGGCCCAATGTGGCATATTTTGATACTTGCCCTACGTGGTTTTATTTTAGTACTTTCCCTAAAGGGGTTCGATGTTTTATATAGTGCAACCATGCGATGTTAAGCCCCATATGTTGTAATATGATTCGCTACTAGATGGGTTTTCATTAAACATCCTAAGATGGTAGTCTCATGGGCCGAGATGGTAGTTATGGGACACTATGCCTGAACCATCAACCAACGCTGGGTCGTGAGCTCCCTGTATTGACCATGAGCTTATTTAAATTGGCTAGTTGTAATTGGACTAATAACGGATTGGATAATCATGCATGCATAGCACAGACCGGCATCTATTGTTGTCGTACGTGACATACGAATTCGGCTGACTGTATGTTTTACCCGAGGCACAGACCATCATCTATTGTTATCGTACGTATTTACCTGTCTGGATGTTTTACCCAGGGCACAGACCATCTGGATGTTTTACACAGGTCAATGATTGCATGGGTGACGAACCCAATGTCCGTCTGAATGTTTTACCTTGGACAATGATTACATTCATGCATCTATGCATATAATAAGACTAGATTTACTCTATTTTGGCTACCTGGATGTTTTATACTATTTCTTACCTAATGCAGGGGTGTGTAAGCTTGAGGGGAATTCACACTGAGTTGGTCACTCATCCATCAAATATACAATCGTACAGGTCGCACAGGTGGCTTAATTGATTTTCAAGTTCAGACTGATGAGGAGCGAAGTACCACTGTGAAGATGCATGATTGTATTGTCAAGAGTTGCCACATGGTTTTACAGTTCCATATTTGTTACAATTTTCTTTATTTACATGTAATATCATTTCACTTTGTAATTGTAAGTTTGGGACATTAGTTTGTATAAGTCATTATGGGCAACTTCTTATACATCTTAAACGTAAATGAAATTTTTCATTATGTATGATTTGTCCATTTTATGCTCATCTGCCTACTCTAATAATTGAAATATATATATATATATATATATATATATATATATATATATATATATATATATATATATATATATGAATTTGACCATCCTTTAAGGTTAACACTCAGGTTTTTGGGAAATGGGTCATGTACTCGAGTCTTGAAAAGTCAGGGTGTTACATGCATCCTAAGCTTACCCTAGCCATCTTTCACTCTACTCATATGAGATTCATGTTTTTTCGAACAAGAAACAAATACATTTCGATTTGGGAGATTATCTTATTCAAATGTAACAAAGAAAAGTATATCAAGGACAATCATTGTATTATTGATATTGAGTTCATTTACATCCTCGGGTGTCCCTTGATTTTGAGATAAGTCATCTAGAATGCAGAAATTGACAAAGATCAAATGTTGAATCCATATGTCAAATTTAGCAGCACTTCGACTCATGATTTGATCATCTCTTTAAGAAGAATATTGTGCAGATTTGATCAGTTGATTTCTCTTCTTGAAGCTTAGACAGAAGAAGAACTGGAACCTAATCATTTCGGTAGCATTTCGCCCCTTATCATTACTGAATGCATGGCAGTCTGGTTGCATGGACCCGCGTAACCAACATGGCTTGCGTGGACCCACGCAAACCCTAAGCTTCTCTTCATTCCTACCTTCAATCTTCTCTGTAGCTTTGCACTTCTTCCAAAATCTTCAATCCTCCTAAATGAGAGGGGGAGGGGGGTATTTATATACCTCCACACGTGTGAACCCTTGATCTTGGTGCCATGGGACCCACCATCAATTCTGATTATTCATGGACAACAAGACCTGAAATCAGTTGCGCAAACCTACGCAATCAATATGGCTTGCGCAGGTTCGCCCGAACCCCCTTAAAAGATACTTGTTTTCCTTCATCTTTTGTTTACTTCTTACTTTTTTTAATTTTTTTTATCTTCTTAATCTTTAATTCTTTCTTCTCTTTTGTTTTGCCTCAACAATGTTCTTTTCATTGTGATTCATCATCTTAATGAGCATTCAAAGCTCTTATTAATGAAGAACATGATCTCAAGCCTTCACTAGAGTATTGAGACCAAACCTATTGGTATATTCTTAATCTCAATCATACTCTAGTGCATCTATTAGTTGAATCCCCTAGGAAATCCACTTGCCATCAAGTTATAGGAGATTTGACCCACTCCCATTACCATGTTTACCCAAAAAGGAACATCATATACAAGGAAATCAATCGTGAAGCTGAAACATCAGATTAACCATAGCATCGTGATCAAGGGAGCATCAAGGAGATGATTGAAGCTCAACAAAGCAGAGATCAAGCAACCTACAAGCTACATTAAGAAGGGCTTATCCACTTATAAAGTAAGTATAAGAGTCCAAAGAGTAAAACCTATTTCTTATGTAGGATGTGGTTTCAGAGTTTGTTCGTGAACTCATTAAAACCTTCATAGGCCTCTGGCGGGAGAATATGTTAAGTCCTTGTGTAGGACTGATGAACCTCGTGTAGCCAAAGGTTGCCTTGTGTAGGCTCCTTGTTATGTCCTTATGTAGGACTGGTTAGCCTTGTGTAGGCTTCGCCTTGTGTTGGACTGGTTAGCCTTGTGTAGAGCTATGCATCGGACCGAGTCAGATCAGATTGTGTCCAACTTGATCTGATCCAATCTGAAATCTCAATGGGCTGACCCGAACTCGATTCAATCCGGGACCAAGTCTAGGTCACCTGACTCGAACCGATCCAAAATGTACATGGCCTGATCCGATCTGAGTCCGACTTGGTCAGGAAAATTGATTCGGATCAGATTGAGCATTGTTTGGATCGACCCAGATTTCAACAGAAAATGACAAAAGAAGTAATGGGCAATCGACGCGTGAAGAAAAGGTGTCTTCTCAACTCCAAACCAGAAGTTTGAAGAAGAAAGACCAGAGAATTTTCAACATGCTACCCTTGGTCCTCATGTTTTTTTTTATTCCACACGAATAACACGTGCCAACTGATAACACTTGTGTAAGATCTGATCTTTCCATCCAGTTGGAAGTAATGTTTATATCCTCTGATTAAAAAGAAAATTTCATTTTTCTCCTCGTATGACCAACAATTCTAAAAACCTCTAGAAATCTACAAAATATTTGGAATTTCAATTCACAAAAGAAGAAAAAAATAAAATAAAATAACTGGGGATATTACAAATCCAAGAAGAAAGAGTTCTACAATGAAAGAGAAAATGTAGAGATACAATTGAAAGCAATAAACAGAGATGGAACTGAAAACAGGAAATGCAAAATTCCATTACAAAAGGATATAAATTTCTAATAGAGTAGGGAATACACACCTCTAAAGATTTTTTCAGATTCTCTTAATTCTGGAAGAGGAAGAAAATAGTCATTTGAAAAGAAGAAAAAGAAAAAGAGATGAGAGTTATTTGAAATACTCAGGCTGCGGATGACACTTGATACACATGCACTTGGAAAATGGTACACTTAAAAACCTGAAAAAGGTACCGGGTGTAAATTTCATACTGTGTAGGTAGATTTTAAAAAAAATCCCCACAATGAAAGAACTATCAGAGATTATTTTATATGATAAGGTGGAGACAGAGGAACCGTAATATAGTAGACTCATTTAGCCAAAAGGACACATGGAGGAGTTATATGAAAATCAGGTTTGTCCATATGTAGGTTCCTATCATGGACGGTTCATATATAAAAAATCAATTAACGGTGGATAAGAAGAAAACATAAGTCAAGTATGCAGTGGGAATCCCATGTATTAATGTCGAGATGTATAGAATGAAACCTCAGGGCGAATGTTGGGGAGACAAAAATGGGTGAAGTTCCAGAAGAGATCTCATAATGAGATTACACCTGTATGTTATTTAATGCATGGATTCAGGACACGGATTGCGTCCTACCCCTACCCGTCTCTAGCCCCAAACGGGCATATCTACGGGTGGACCCACCGTGATGCATCTGTTTATCCAAGCCGTCTATCCCTTTTCTGTTATCATTTTAAGGCATAAATACAAAAACGAGGCACATTCAACACTTAAGTGGACCACACCAAAGATTACTCTTACGTTTAATGCAACTGTCATTTAATGCCTTGTGCCTTTAATGCAACCGAGCTTATTATTTGGCATGGTCAACTTAATCGTAGGATCTACCTCATTTTTGTATTCAGGCCTGAAAATTATAAGAGAAAAGGGATCAATGGCTTGGATAAACAGATACATAATAGTGGGCCCACCCACAGAACTACCCGTTCGGGGCAGAGACAGGCGGGGTAGGACGCAATCCACGTCCATGGATTCGGTAGCCATCGAGACAAGTACCCTCCTTATGATGAAGATTTTTCCGCATTAGTTGCTTGAGTAGACATTCTCTACCTACTTCGCTCCCCCGTCACACGTGCGACATCTAAGATGTTCATCTGGCCTCCCCCACTCTTTGTATGCCATGTGTGACAACCATGATCGTTCGACGGTTGAACTATCTCCTGTCTCACTTTCATTTTCTAACCCACATGAGTTCACAGAGACAGTTTCTCGTCTGCTTCTCCGCGATCGGTTCTTCCATTTCACACCCAAGTCGATCGCGCGATTGAAAGCAAAAGCTTCTTCTATACTACTACAATTGTAAATAGGTGGAATCCATTTCAAATACAAACAGTCCAAATTGAATTGGATCGGTCTAAATCGGATCCAATCGGATCGGATTCCAGATCAGGTCTGGTCGGATTAAGTTCAACCCGAACTCGACCCGAAAAGATTTTGGATCTAGATGAGGCTACCCGATCCGCACCGATTGAGATCGTTGGTTCAGTTTGAATCGGGTATGGCAGGTCTAATCCACCAGATCGGATCTGCAATGCCCAGCTCTAACCTTGTGAAGGTAAAGGTTGCCTTATGTAGGCTCCTTGTTATGTCCTAGTGTAGGACTTATTATGTCCTTGTGTAGGACTTGTTGCCTTGTGTAGGCATTTAAGGTTGCCTTGTGTCGGCTCCTTAGTTAACCTTGTGTAGGTTGTGAAGGTTGATGGTTAACCTAATTTAAAACTATTTAATAGTAAAATCTGGTACACTCTAGGAGAGAGTGCTTCCGCCAGGAGTGGAGTGGGCACGTAGCTGAACCACTATACATGCATGTGTTTGGATTTGTCATTTACGCATGTGTTTAAATTCTTAACTATGTATATATTATTATATGAATGCTTGGGAATGATAGGTAGCATATTCCATACACACATGTTCACTATGCTACAGGCTAGTTAGTTAATGTGCATATCTTGAGTAGCCTATGTGATTGGACGCTCTATTAGCTTGGAAGCCTTTAGAGTTATATTATCTTGCTTAGTTTAATTGCTAAGTAGTTTAAGTTAAGCAATTAGAATTTTTAAATTGGCATAATAATTGAAAAGTCCTATTCACCCTCCCTCTAGGACGCTTGAACTAATTCCATACTTCTATTATAGTGGTTTGAACCATAATTTCATAAACTCCTCCTACGACATTGGCTACTTCCATGGAAGAAGAACCTCTGACTACAGAGAATTTAGTTATTCACCGGTGGCAAACATTTTTATGTCATTCAGCGCTAATTATTCACCCCTTCCTTGCGACACACCGCATGTCTACCAATTAACATTCCATAGCCCACCCCTCAGATTATCCTTGGCATCATGAAAGTATCCTCATCGAGGGAGGCATGAATCTCAACACCAATGATGCAGACAGCAACGAAGGCGCTAATTTCGCCTCATAGTGTAGAAGTGAATCAAGACACATCAGTTTATCCACCAATTATTGAGGAAGCGATCATTGATATGAGGCGTACTCAAGTAGAAGAGGTTGTGATTGCACCTTCTACTGTACTTAATAAGGTGTCATACTAGATCCATTTTTCGACGGAACCTATCGGTGTTTCAACTCTCATGACGCTTGACTCGAGTAATGGAGTCAGGAGCCATCTTTCAATGTTGCTAATATTGTTGCGAAAGTGCCTGGCCCTTCATTTATCCCTTCCGAGATGAGGCCTCTGGTTACATCAGCCCCTATATTCTTAGATCTCATGTCATGAATATCCCTTTCAGATGTTTATATAGCACTACACTTCTTTATAACTAGTACTTTCTTATTCTTTTTTCTTTACATTATTATCCTCTTTATTTTTCTCTCAATCATTCCATCTTCAAGTAGCTCGGCGAGTTCCAATTCAGTAGCCACAGTATCAGACCTTCTTTGGCTAGAGAAGACCCCTCCATATAAACTCATCTTAGTTAAGAATGCTCTATCTGTTGTGGCGTATATGTTTCAAGATCAAGAGTAGTGGCCTTTCCTTAGTGATGCTTTGACAATTTTAGATAATTTTGTACGGTTGACCAAGATCAATGTCTCATCACTGCATGATTCCTTGATCCATTTATGTGTTTCATTACGACAATCGGAGTCAGTTTGTAATATAGTCATTGTACCAGAAGTACTTCATCGTCAGAAGGAATTACTACTTCTTAAGGACAAAATCTCTAGAACTTTCACTATTATCTCCAGCTATGACAAGGAGTGTAATTCTCTTTAGGAATAATTAAAGACTTCTAAGCAAATTCTGGTAACCATTAAGGAGTAAATAGCTAATCTTAAGGCTCTGAAGTAGGCAAAGGAGCTAAAGGTGAGCAAAATCAAGGCTAATATTGCTGAGAATACTAGCATAGCTGAGCTTGAGAAGTCGAAACTATCAAAAGATAAGGCAGTCGCCATTTCTTTAGAATAAGAGCTTGCTTGTACTCCTGATCAAACCAAACTCATCATTGAAGTTGAGCTCAATACTGTTGCAGCCCAAGTTCAGTTCAAACAGGATTTGTAAAAGTTTATGCTTGCATTTGGTATTTCTGAGTAATTATAATACCTTGATGATTGTCATGTACCAATATTTTCATATATATATGTATTGATAAGTTTTAACAATATTTTGAAACAATCTTTAAATATGAATGATATGGGTCATTTGTATATTCTATCAAACAGCTATAGATATTTGCTTCCTAATAATTTATGTCTCAATTGTATGATCGTACAATCATATAATTATGAATAATGAAGTAATGAATTTTCTTTCTCATCATTTTATTCTTTAGTCGTATATTTTCATAACTAAAGACATGGCATGTGTTAAGTGTGAAATATTGCATATTTCTCCCTATTTATACCTTGGTTTTATAAATATAGTAGTGCTTAATCGAATTAATTATGCATGTTTTCATGTGCGAGGTGATTTCGAGAGTTTAAGATGAAATTGATGTCAAATTGAAGATTTATGCTCAAAAGATTATTAAATGAAGATTTGGAGATTTAAAAGTCATTAATGAAAAAAATAAAAGAATTAAAGATTTGAAGTGAAGAAAAGGAATCCTGAAATTGTCCTTAAAAATATATATTCCTGAAATTGTCCTAAAAAAGCATATTCTAAAACTCCGAGTTTATTTTAGTTGTGCAAAATGAAGTATATTTTGGAAAATTGTGCAAAGTGAAGTTTAATTTAGAAAACTACAGAATGTGAGTAAATTTGAGGCGGTTTCTAGATTTTTCCAACTAGGTGAGAAAGTTGGAGTTTCACGACTATAAATAGGACTCCCTAGGATGCTCTAAAGCATCTTCTAGGGTTTGGAAAGGTCGCAAGGAGCATAAAAAAGGGGTGGAGCACCCGCCAAAGAGTTTTTCTTCTTCTCTAGTTTATTTTTCATGCTTTATTTAAGAGATTTGGTTTCAATCATGTCAATGGTTGGCTAAACCTCTTAGCTAGGGCTACGAGGTGAAGCTTGTAGCATGTTAAAATGTTTATTTTGCTTTGATTATTGTCCTTATTGAACTTTATTGATTTCTAGTTTGATATTAAAGGAATATATTCAGTTTTTTATGTTTTATTGTGACTCAAATTACAATAGATGTTGTGATAACTTTGGATATCTTCTTTTCCTGATTTGAGATAGTGAGATTAGTAAATCCCATTGTTTGCCATTGTCTCCTAGGCATGGTTGTCATGCCCCGAACTCAGATAGAGATCTCACAAAATTTCCGATCACCGAATCCAGTGCCGACAGCCTCCGTAGTACCCAATTCTCGGCTCCTGGCACCCATGCGCCAGGTTCCGATCCTAAGATGCTACGATGAGGATTTTTAATCATCAATTTGATTTGTAATGAGCATAACCATAAGCATAACCAATGAACAATAACCACAAGAACACTATCACAAAATCCACTATGATTAAAAACTTTGAATACAAAGTGTATGAAAGGGAAAATACAAGATAATGAAAATAACAGAAAATTCAAAAGCTTGACTGTGCCCCAAACTGTGGACCGTATTCTCCAACTACGATCGTACATAAGCTTATAGAAAGCTTAGAGGGTCGTGTAAGTGTGTGCACAATATAAGCGTGCTCAAAATGCAAGGTCAGAGTAATATGGAATCAAACTAATGAGTACATTAATGCAATCAGCCATACAAAAGTTATGCGATGCTGGATATGAATGCTATCGGCCATAATAAGGCCATGCGATGCAAGATGCCACTTAAGCATGCTAATCCTCATCCAAATCTACATACAGCTCATCAAATATCAGTACAGTTCTCATTCTGGATAATCGCTGGGGTTTAGTACATTCAAAATGGCACTATCACTCTCCTAGCCACACAGTCTAAGTGAGCATAAGAAACCTCACTATCCACCCGGCCAATAGTCTGTCAATACCTATCCGACATGTTGATAGTAGACTCATTCATGAGTTGGTCAAACTCAGCCTAATATTGCCCCCTACCCTCTGGCGAGTAAGGCCACACCCCTTTTTAATCGACCACGACATAGTGGGAGACATGGCCTCCTAGTATTCGACCCTCGTGCGCTCATATATCCACTCAGTCTCGACGTTGGAGTCATCCTCTTGTACCATCAGGTTTAGAGATTTTCACCCAGGGACATCTATGGCGCCCCGATGCTTAGTAACAATATTTTTGGTGTCCGATCCTACCATTCATGATGTGCCTGTGGAGGTCATAGCCCTGATGTTGCTAGGGCATATAGTAATCATGTCATACAAATGCGAAGTGCATGAATCAAACTATCAGTCATGTAGCAATCCTGCACGTACTATGCGATAATGAAGGAAAACTTCGCCTGTCAGGGAGCCCATAAAAAATCTGCCCAAAGGCATATGCTATGATTAGTCACTCCTTATATCAGGCATACATATGATGTGTATGAACATGAATCATGGTTTTACACTAAACAAGTTTTGTAGTGATGGGCTCTGTTCATAACAAATATAGGCCTAGACAACCTACCACTATAAGTATAAGCCTACTAATGGGCCTTAGGGAGAGTGACAATGCGGACATTTAACTGACATCATTCTTACAATGTGGGCATCTAACCATCATTTTTCCTAAGGCACGTCCCGTTATAAACATCATTATATGTACCACGGAGAAATCACACATTGTAATGGACCTAAATTCATCCCACTGGGCCTTAAGTACATCAAATGGGCCATATCACATGGGCCTTATATTCATCAAGTGGGTCGTATCAATGGGCTGCACTAATGGGCCTTACTTACATTGCACTGGGCCATAACCCGTGGGCCTTAGAATGCATCAAAATGGGCCAAATCACATGGGCCTTACGTGCATCAAATGGGTTATATCAATGGGTCGCACCAATGGGCCTTACATACATTGCAATGGGCCATAACCCATGGGCCTTAGAATGCATCAAATGGGCCACATCCAATTAGCCCCATATATATCAAATGGGCCATACCCAAATATAAATAGTGATGATGACTTCCACCATTAAAATTTCGAAGGCCCACCATAGCATTTATTTCCTGTACAATCTATTCATAAGGTCACAAGGACCTGGATTTAGAGGGAAAGCAAATATCATACTTGTCCAACCTTGTTATCCAAAGTTTTTAATGGTGGACATTCAATCTAGCACTGTTTCTATAGTGTGGTCCACATGACTTAAGATCTGCCTCATTCTTTAGCTCATGCCATAAAATGATCTTTCAAGAAGAATAAACGGTTTGGATGCAACATATGCATCATGGTGGGGTCCACTGACCGTCTAACAACCCAACCAGTGATAAAACACATACATCATAACGGGTTCCACCATCCACGGTCAGTGGACGGTGTGCATAAAAACATACATCACTGTGGGTCTGTAACACCCTGAAAATCAGGGGTCGTGTATAAACTCAACTCCCGAGTTCCAGACCATCACTTATGCAATAAAAATGATTATGATTTAATGTTGTCTGATTTAAAGCATTCACTTGAGTAAAAGTATACCAAAACTACAATTCATACTTCAGATCCAGTGATAAAAGCAAGAGGAAGACTAAACAATATATATATCACTGTATGGAAAAACAAAGTAGATCTCATCTGTCTCTAAAGTATGAATACATCTCTGAGTCATAAACATATACATGAACAAAATCAAAATGTTCAAAATAGTCCCACTGAAGTCTCATCAACCCAGGTCACCTACGTAAAGCCATCATGATACTACATGTACGAGAACTCATCCTGGTCCTCGTCGATGTCTGGCTCTGCCTCCTGGATCTCAGCATCACCTGCATCTACAACAGGGTCTGGTGGGTGTTGCAAACACCATCCCGTAACATGGGAATGAGTAGCTAACTCAGTGAAATAATAGAGTAAGGATTTACATGTTCTCAAATCAATCATGCGATAATAGTAAAGCAGTAAATCAGACAATCCTAATACCGTTGTTAATGCAATATGACATGACTTGATGTATGCCCTCACCGACGATCTCCCTCATACGGCACCATCTTACGACCGCGGCATGCAATCGTCCCTCAAGTGCTCCACATCTTCCAGGCACATGCAATGTTATGGTGATATGATTTCCGAGTTGTTATTAGTCCATTCAAACAGCAGGATTGGGAAACTAAGGTACTTCCCTTGTATCAATCCCAACACAGATCCTGTCTAGGGTCGTCACTCCTAGTAATCTCATACGATTGTATATTTTTTAGGTCGCTGCAAGGGCTGCCAGGGCTGTTGCACGCACTCGTTGCACCGCTCCCCCATCACCTTATCAATACAGGCCTACTGTACTCTACTGCAACGGAAGGGTCATCGCCTCCCGTGGACTCAAAATATGCTCGCGGTCACTACAAAGGACTCGTCGCCTGATCAGTGTAGGCCGACAGCAAGAATATAGTGTCCCATACCACCATAATCTGCTCACGAGACTAGGTGCTCACTGGTCACTACGGGGAGGTTTGTGGCCCCAGCATAGGCCGACAGCTCGACCACGGTATCCTATACCACCATGCCCGGCTCATGAGTCTTCGTGGATCAAGGTACCATGGTTAACAGGGTTTACAATGGTAAGTTCAGTACCCTAGGTTCAAGCAGTTATGACTCATGCAGGGTGAACATACATCGGCCAGTCGGGTTACTTGACGGGCTCGACTAGCGCGATCGCATCTCAAGTCGAACGACATGAAGTGCGTAAAACACTTCGCGTGGCTTAACCACTGCCGCCAATTCCAGAACACGGCTCGCGTTCATCGACGCGTCGTTCGTGGCTAAGACCAGCCAGCCACGAATTCGCTCGGTTACCGACTGCCTGGACTAAGTATAGTCCCAAAAACATATGATTTCACATCAGCAATTTATGTAGGAATATTGGAATTAAAATACAATCATGTGAGCATGTTAACACATGTTATAACATTCAACTTAAGCAAATCTTCAAGCACATACATTTCATGCATAGTATGGAATCATGTACATAGTCAACATGTAGGAAATCATTTATGTCAACATATAAATTGAGAAATCCATCTCAAACTAATTTATAACATCATTTAATTCAATACATACTAATACAAGCATTTATACAAACACATACACTACACACTTAAGTCTACATATAGTACGTCGACCCGAAGTGTGCAATTTGGCGAATCTCTTCGCCAAACTAATTATGCACGTATTCCTAACTTTCTAATGCGACAACAAACCATGTCAATCACATCAGAAAAATATGAATGTAATCAGTACTTCCTACAAATGACTAAAATGCCCTAAATCTCATATTCTTCATTGATTTACGAAACAGAAAACGGATAGCATGTTGTACATGTCAAACGGCGATGCCGTCGATAATCTACTATTAAACGTCATTGAAAGCTTTGGAAACAGTCAATCAAAGCGTCTAAAATCCGCACCTTGTCTCTTATGGATGTGTAAATTCGAACGGAGCGTATACGC
Organism: Magnolia kwangsiensis; assembly: GCA_037074715.1. NCBI lineage: Eukaryota > Viridiplantae > Streptophyta > Magnoliopsida > Magnoliales > Magnoliaceae > Magnolia > Magnolia kwangsiensis. The sequence goes on from CM073579.1 coordinate 62,407,400, forward strand.
TTCGTCTACGGCTACTAGAGGACCTGATTTACGAGTTACGTTAGCTAGCATGCTACGAATCTAAGTAGACCTTAAATCAGCAACTTCTAGGGTTAGTTTCATACCTGAAAAAGTGGAGGAATCACCGGCCAGGTGATTGGGATGAGTTGCTACAGCACGTGCAACAAGCGGCATGAAGGCGGGAAAAATCCCTCTACTCTCTCTCTCAAACTCTCACCTTTTCTCTCTCCCAAATCTAGGGTTTTGCAATTTCGGATGGGAGAGAGGAATGAGGGTTTCAACCTCTTTTATAAGCTTAAAAATGCCAAAAACAGGCTCCGGTACAAAGTTTACTTAGTGCATATCCAATTCGGGGATGTTTCGGTCCAAAAGATGCTTTCTGGTGGTCCCCTAGTCGAATGCGATCAGACTTAAGCTCACGCGTACCAGATCTAGTACGTATTAAGTTTTCAGTCCGGCAGGGTTCGCAGATCGCACGTGGTGGACCAATTTCAGTTCGGCGGTTACCGCACGTAGATCAGGGCTGAAAGTCTCATGATATAAAATAGAAATTTCTCCTGATCCGAGGGTGTAATCTGGATGAATTCTGACGGTCAGAACGCTCAATACTGACGCGTCAAGTCGTGTGCTAGATTTGAATTTGAAATTCCAATTCTGTCCCTATTCGCACTCTCTTCGGTCCGAGCTCAATGAAATAGCTTGTGATTATCGGTTTGACTTGATTTCGAAATGAGTGTCAAGTCCAGCTGGGCGGTCCTAACGGTCTAAGATAGGAGGTATCGGACTTTCGACGCGCGGTCTAAATCCAATATAAAATTTTAAAGTGGTCCAGAGAACAAACCTGCTTAGAGTTTGATCCGAGGTTATAAAGTATTATAGAGTCATTGGTTCTACTCGATTTGGGTCTTGTAGAACGTATTTAAAGTGATCAGGGACTATTTCCCAGCTACTCTAACATTGCGCTAGCTAACTTACGCTTAATTTCCATAGAAATTAATCCTAAGTGGTTTCTTTGGCTATGGAATTGGGTTCTGAGCGATTTTTCGGGTGTTTTAGTTGACCCATTGCCTAAGGACGTCAAATCCCAGATTGGACAAAATTCGGGGTATTACAGGGTCCCACGTGGGGCCCATCATAATGCCTATTTGCAATCCAACCTGTTAGTATGGTCACACGGACCTAGATGAAAAGGAAAAATAAATTTCATATGATCTAAAACTCCTGCCCACCCAAAAAAAGGGTTTCAATAGCAGTCGTTCCATCCCGCTATTTCCTATGATGTGGACCACCTGAGCTTCGGATAGGGCTGATTTTTGGGGGGCCCACTGTCCCGAAGGGGACCCATCAAATGCACGATGTTGATATTCTAACACATCATGGTGGGGTCCACGGCTGGGACATGTAGCCCTAGCCCAGTTCGTCCATCCGTCAGCACGCAGGCACTGCCTGCATGCCTTCTGACAGTAGCAGCGTTAGCTGCTGTATTATTTTTCTAAAAAAAAAAAAAATCCATGATTTTTCACATATAGGGCCCGCATCTAAAAAATCCAACCTGAACATTGGATTCTACGGCCCTTGATTGACCAAATGAGACCAATATGCGATATGTTTTTGGCGAATAGAAGAATCAAGGTGGGTTTTAATGGTAATCCCACTATTTCCTATGGTATGGCCCGATTGATTATCGGATTGGCCTCATTTTTCGGCTCAACACCTAAAATTGGCTGAGAAATGAAATGGACGGCGTGTATTATATAGGTACATCAACGTGGGGCATGCATGAGTGGCCCACCAAAAAGTGTAATATAAATATTATATTATTATTTTTATTAGCTTGGTAGTACTCACCCATGTCAGTACACGCACTCCATGTTAGCTACCCCTGCCTCACGTCCAGTGTCCAGAGATGCTGGATGGCTGGGATAAACACAAAATCATGGTGGGTCCCACATGTACGTGGCCCACCTGATTTAGATCAATTTGATATTTACATTTTCCTTCCATCTAGGCCCAGTAATGGTTAGACAGTGTAGATCAAACACATCTAGTAGGTGGGTCCCACAACAATGGATGGCATGGATGAGTTACATACTTCATGGTGAAATCTATCCGGGTGGGCCACACAGCCACATCATCACAAAGAAAGTAAGGAAAGAGAGAGAAGAAAGATGATAGAGATGGTGATGGAAGGGCCTCGCCACTATAGGCCCCTCATGAATTCAACACATACATCATAATGGGTCCCACCAACAAGTGGGCCCTAAAATAAGAATTAACGGTGGATCACCACCTATCATCCTTCTTCTTGCTCCCCTAGCCTCCTTAACTCCTTGCCTTCAAGTTTGATGGAGATAGATGATGGATGAACGGTTGAGATGTGAGATGAGAAAGAGGAAAAGTGGGCCACACTTGTTGTTGGGAGAGAAGAGCTTGGTCGTATGGAATTTCTCATGGAATTTGGGAAACTGCTAGAGAATGAGAGAGAGAGGTAGAAATAATGGATGAAGGGATGGATGGAATGGTGGGTGTAAGGAGAGGAGATGGGGAAGCATGGGCTTAGTTGAAAATGGTTAAAAAGAGGGATGGTGAGGGGAGAGAGTGTGTTAAGGTAAAAGAAGTAGTGGCCATGTGAACTTGTTGTTGGGTGAGGTGGCATGGAGGTAAGGTGGTATACTTGACTTGATTTAATGGGACATGTTCTAGATATTCCCTCAAAATTTGTAACGCGCTGCATTTCTTCGAAATGAATGCAGGCCCACAACTCCTAGCCTGGGTATCAGTTCGGTGCATGAGGTGATAGTGCGGTCGCTATGATATAAGTTTCGGATTGAGCTAACTTCGGTATATGGGACTCAGCTTAGGATCGTGTGCGAACATTGGATACGGGTCGAAGGTAGGCAGAATTCGACCGAGAGGACTGCAGAAGCCAACGGAACGGTATGGTCTAGGATACGGATCTTATAACTCTCCCCTCTAAATAAAAATTTCATCCTCAAATTTTACACAATCATCGCAACCAGACATAACTCATATGGAAGAAGGAACATCGCATCATCATATAAAATCAGAGACAGTTTACAAAATACAACATACAATTAATCATCAAAGAGATGAGGATAACGCTCTCGAATCTCGGCCTCATGCTCCTAAGATGCCTCATCAACATAATGATGACCCCACTGAACTTTCACCAAGGGAATGACCTTGGTCTGGAGGACCTACTCCTTCCGATCACGGATACGAACTGGCTGCTTAATATAAGAAGCATCCTCACGAACCTCCAACAGCTGTCAATCAATAACAAGAACTACATTTGACCCACACTTCCTCAACATAGAGACGTGAAAAATGTTGTGGACACCAGACAACTGAGATGGTAAGTCGAGCAGTTTGTCCACGGCACCAATGCGCCCAACGATCTCAAAAGGTCCAATAAATCTTAGGGTAAGCTTTCCTTTCGCCCCAAATCGAACTACACCCTTCATCGGCAAGACCTTGAGATACACTCTGTCCCCTACAACAAACTTCAAAGGATGACACCGACGGTCAGTAAAACTCTTCTGTCGGCTCTGAGCTGTGCGCATCATCTACCTGATGATATCGATAGCCTCTGACGTCTTCTGCACAAGCTCGGGACCTAGGAGATGCCGCTCTTCGACCTTGGTCTAACAACTTGGAGATCTACATGGTCTGCCATATAATGCCTCAAAAGGAGCTATGCCAATGATTGCCTGATAGCTGTTGTTATATGCGAATTCAGCCAATCGCAGATGCTCATCCCATCTACCCCCGAAATCAATCACGCAGGCCCGAAGCATATCTTCAAGTATCTGATTGACCCTCTCGGTCTGGCCATCGGTATGCGGATGATACGTGGTACTGAGTTGCAAATCAGTACCCATCGCTCTCTGAAAGCTCCTCCAAAACTGAGACGTGAACCTCGGGTCTTGGTCAAAACCAATTGAGACTAGAATGCCGTGCACTCTCACTATCTCCTCAACAAATAGTTTGGCAGTCAGTCCGTATGCCAAGTCTCACAGATCATAAGAAAATATGCCGACTTCGTCAGATGGTCCACGACAACCCAGATAGCGTCATGACCGCACTGAGTCCTCGGTAAACTTATGATAAAATCGGTAGATGCGTGCTCCCACTTCCACATCGGGATGCTCAAGGCTGCAACAGACCAAGAGGTCTCTGATGATCGGCCTTAACACGTTGGCATGTGTCACACTCGGCTACAAAACTGGCAATCTTGCACTTCTTCCCTGCCCAAAAATATTGTCTCCTCATATCGCGATACAATTTCATCAAGCCAAGGTGGATAGAAAACCGCGATCAATATGCCTCGGTCATAAGATCTCTATGCAACTCAGGAATATCCGAGACACATAATAGGCCTCTGAAGCAAAGTCCACCATCAGAACTAATCTATCAATTCGTCTGACTCTCAGATGCTGCCTCTGCTCAATAATCCTGTAACGACTCATCTGTCTACTAAGCCTCGATCACCTTTGCGACAAGAGAGGGTTGAATCGATAGGCTTGATAGCTGAATGATAAAAGACTGCAGACCAACATTGAAGTCGTACTCTGCTATATCCGCGAGCATCCTCCACTCATGAATCATCATATGTGTCACCAGGCCTCGTGGCTGACGGCTGAGGGCATCCGCCACCACGTTCACCTTGCCTGGGTGGTACTAGAGGTCAAAATCATAATCCTTCAGAAGCTCCATTCAGCGTCTCTGCCTCATGTTCAGTTCAGACTAAGAGAATAGGTACTTCAAGCTCTTGTGGTAGTAGAAGAGCTCTAACCTGACTCCAGAGAGATGGTGTCTCCACACTTTCAGTACGAAGACGACTACAGCCAACTCCAAATCATGCGTGGGGTAGTTCAGCTCATGGACCTTGAGCTGACGAGACGCATAAGCCACTGGTCTCCCATGCTACATCAGGATAGCACTCAATCCAATACATGATGCATCAGTAAATACAACAAATCCATCACTCCCAGAGGGAAGAGTGAGGACAGGAGCAGACGTCAAATGGTCCTTCAGCTCCATGAATGCCTACTCACATGCATCAGTCTAAACAAAATTTGCATCCTTTCGAGTCAACCTGATCAATGGGGTTGCAATATGGGAGAAACTCTCAATGAAATGTTGATAGTATCCTGCTAAACCAAGGAAATTGCAGATCTCGGATGCAGTAATGGGTTAGCCTTACTGACGCACTACCTAAACCTTCGAGGGGTCCACTGCGACACCCTCCCTCGTCACCACATAATCGAGGAATCTCACCTCCTCCTGCCAAAACTCACACTTCTCCATCTCGTATACAACTATTGGGCACGGAGGGTCTGCAAATCGATCTCCAGATGTTACATATGGTCCTCATAAGTCCTTGAATATATCGGAATGTCGTCGATGAATACCATAACAAACTGATCGAGATATAGACGAAAGGCCTCATTCATCAACTGCATGAAGACTGCGGGTGCATTGATCAATCTGAAGGACATGACCTGAAACTCAAAATGACCATAACGAGTCCTGAAAGCCATTTTTGAGGTGTCCTCCTCTCGGACTCGAATCTGATGATAACCAGAACGCAGGTCAATCTTTGAGAAGAACTGTGCACCCTGCAGCTGGTGAAACAAATCATCTATCCTCAGGATTGGGTACTTGTTCTTAATCGTGACCCAGTTGAGCTCGCGGTAATCGATGTAGAGCCTCAACGAGCCATCCTTCTTCCTGACGAAGAGTACCGGCACTCCCCATGGAGAAGTACTCAGACAGATGAATTTCAACTCACGCAACTCATCCAACTGTTGCTACAACTCACGTAACTCCATCGGTGTGATATGGTACAGGGCCTTCGAGATATGCGCAGTACCAGGCACAAGATCTATCTGGAACTCAATATAACGGTGAGGTGGTAACCCCGGAATCTCCTGAAACACGTCAAGGAAATCACAAATAATGGGCAAATGGTCAATACATGCTGCAACAAGCTCCTTAACGACGCAGAACACCAAGCATGATAATAGCTCTCCTTTGGGCTCGGCAACAAACTGAAACTGTGGCAAGCCTGGTATGTAAAATGTGACTATCCTCACGAAGTGGTCTAAGATGGCGTAGTACTTGGTAAGCCAATCCATACCCAAGATAACGTCAAAATCTGACATCCGCAACATGTATAAGTCAGCAGGTAAGAAAATCTCTCCCACTAACATAAGGCAAGACGAACAGAAATAGCCCAATACTGTGGTCTTTCCCAAGGGTGTCGATACGGTCAATCCCTCATTAGAAAACTCTATCGGCAATCCAGTCGATCGAAAAAAATCTTCAAACATGAATGAGTGCGTAGCACCGGAATCAAACAGTACACGTGCGATGCATGAAGAGATTGGAAGTATACCCTCTACGACTCCTCCAGAGGTCTGCGGGTCCTACTGATCTGCATAAAATCTAGCCTGAGCTGGCTGGGGAGGTGCCTATCCCCTCTGAGGTCCCTGGTGCTACTGCTACCTTTGTGGTGGCTTGTACTACTATCTCTGCTACTGCTGGGGCCTCGGTGGCTGAGCTGGTTATAAACGCTACTAATGGGTTGTTGTTGATGCGATCGCTGCTGTGCGGGAGACTGCAGCTGTGGAGGCTGTTGTGGTGTTCTCAACTCTTGAGATGAGGGCAGGGGCACTTAGATATATAGTGTCCTATCCCACCACATCCAAAATAGGCCCTTAAGAATGGCTGTTAGGGTGGCACTAGAGGTGTTGCTGGTGCTCTAGCAGGGGGGTGGCTCATGTACCTCTATGGCCGTTGATGTGGCTGAGAACTACTGGAGGGGGCCTACCTCTTCCGGCCTTTCCTCTGATCTCGATCGCTCTAGAAGCCGGCCCACTCAGTCTCATAAATCTGGGTCCTCCGTACTACCACCTGAAAGGTCGGGAGCTCATGCCCAGTAACACGGCCTCGAAGACCATAACATAAGTCGTTCTTCCGCCCCTCATCATCAACTAAATACAGTGCAAACCTCGATGGCGTTATGAAACGAGCTGCATACTGTGCCACAGACATATCCCCCTGCACCAGAGTCTCAAACTCTAGCGCTCTCTGACAACGAATATGGTCAGGGAAGTACTACTCCTCAAATCAGTTTATAAAATCATCCCATGTCCAGATAAAGTCAGGCTTTACAACACGGGTAACTGAGGTCCACCAGTGCTCGACCTCACCCTAAAGAAGAAATATGGCCAACCAGACTCACTGCTCGGTCATACACCCCATAGTATCAAAAATCTTCTCCATATCAGAGCGCCATCTCTCGGCTGTAGTCAGATCTGGCTTGCCCAGGAAGCGCGGAGGATTAAGCTGTCAGAACTCATGAAGAAAGGCACTAGCGCATTCCTACTCGGCCTGGGCTGTTGAAACAACTGGGCGCCTACCCTATCCCTAACTGAGTGACACTCAAAGGTATGGTCAGATCCGCACCAGTCTCAAGTGGAGGAACGTCATCCTCGGGTAAGGGAGCAGGGATCTCTGGGGGTGCAACAGGAGGCGCAGGTGGTAAAGAAGGAGCCTTAGATGGTGGAGCGAGAGTCGATCGGGTCACTCTCCTGGGTGGCATGTCCTATAAGAAAGAATAATGATGTCAATCAACCTTAACAATTGCACGTTAGGGAACTCAATCGGAAGGTTACACAATCGGAACCTAATCGTCGTAAACTCATAGCAAACATATGATGTTGTTCTCAGTTATTCCCAAGTTATGCTCTATACCAACTTTCATCATGCCCCGAAATCGGATACAGGGGTTTAGTACACTCCAAATGGCACTGCAGCTCTCCTAGTTGCACAGTCCAAGTGAGAGTAAGAAACATCACTATCTTCCTGACCAATAGTCTGCTAATACATATTTAGCACGTTAATAGCGGACCCATTCATGAGCTAGTCAAACTCAGTGTAGTATTGCCCCTACCCTCGGGCTAATAAGGCCACACCCCTTTCCAATCAACCACGACATAGTGGGAGATGCGGCCTCCTGGTATTCGGCCTTCATGCGCTCATATATCCACTTGGTCTCGACATTGGAGTCATCCTCTAGTACCATCAGGTTTAGGAATTTTCACCCAGGGACATTTATGGCGTCCCGATGCTTAGTAATAATATTTTTGGTGTTCGATCCTACCATTCACGATGTGCCTGTAGAGGTCATAACCCTGATGTCGCTAGGGTGTATAGTAATCATGTCATACAAATGCGAAGTGCATGAATCACACTATCAGTCATGCAACAATCTTGCACGTATTGTGTGCTAATGAAGGGCGACTCCACCTATCAGAGAGCCCATAAATAATCTGCCTGAAGGCATATGCTATGATCAGTCACTCCTCATATCAGGCATACATATGATGCGTATGATCATGAATCATGGTTCTACACTAAACAAGTTATGTGGTGATGAGCTCTATTCATAACGAAGATAGGCCTAGATGGCCTACCAGTATAAGTATGGGCCTACGAATGGGCCTTAGGGAGAGTGATAATGAGGACATTTAACCGACATCATTCTTACAATGTGGGCAACTAACCATCATTGTTCCCAAGGCACGTCCCGTTATAAACATCATTATATGTACCATGGAGAAATCACACATTGTAATGGACCTAAATTCATCCCACAAGGCCTTAAGTACATCAAATGGGCCATATCACATGGGCCTTATATTCATCAAGTGCGCCGTATAAATAGTGATGATGACTTTCACCATTAAAATTTCGAAGGCCCACCATAGCATTTATTTCCTGTACAATCTATTCATAAGGTCACAAGGACCTGGATTTAGAGGGAAAGCAAATATCATACTTGTCCAACCTTATTATCCAAAGGTTTTAATGGTGGACATTCAATCCAGCACTGTTTCTATAGTGTAGTCCACATGACTCAAGATCTGTCTCATTCTTTAGCTCATGCCATAAAATGATCTTTCAAGATGAATAAACGGTTTGGATGCAACATATGCATCATAGTGGGGTCCACTTACCGTCTAGCAGCCCAGCCAAATGGCTGGACGGCAGTGATAAAACACATACATCATAATGGGTTCCATTGTCCATGGCCAATGGATAGTGTGAATAAAACACATACATCACTTTGGGTCTCACGTGGGGTCCACCCTAATGATTATTTGCAATCCAACCCATTAGTAAGGTCACATAGCCCTAGATGAAAAGGAAAAATAAATTTCATATGATCCAAAACTTCTGCCCACCTAAAAAAAGGGTTTCATTGGCAGTCGTTCCATCCCATTGTTTCCTATGATGTGGGCCACCTGAGCTTTGGATAGGGTTTATTTTTAAGGGGTCCACTGTCCCGAAGGGGACCCATCAAATGCACAGTGTTGATGTTCTAACACATCATGGTGGGGACCACGGCTGGGACCCGTGGCCCTAGCCCAGTCCGTCCATCCATCAGCGCACAAGCACTGCCTGCGTGCCTTCACAGTAGCAACGTCAGCTGTTGTATTATTATTTTTTTCAATCCATGGTTTTTCACGTATAGGGCCTACAACTAAAAAATCCAACCCAGCCATTGGATTCTACGGCCCCTGATTGGCCAAATGAGACCAATATGCGACGTGTTTTTAACGAATAGAAGAATCAAGGTGGGTTTTAATGGTAATACCACTATTTCGTATGGTATGGCCCACTTGATTATTGGATTGGCCTCATTTTTTGATTCAACGCCTAAAATTGGCTGAGAAATGAAATGGACAACGTGGATTATATAAGTATATCAAGGTTGGGCCTGCATGAGTGGCACACCAAAAATTGTAATATAAATATTATATTATTATTTTTATTAGCTTGGTAGTACTCACCCATGTCAGTACATGCACTCCATGTTAGCTACCCCTGCCTCACGTCCAGTGTCCAGGGACGCTGGACGGCTAGGATAAACACAAAATCATGGTGGGTCCCACATCTATGTGGCCCACTTGATTTAGATCAATCTGATATTTGCATTTTCCTTCCATCTAAGCCCGGTAATGGTTTGTAACGCCTTGAAATTTGGGGGTCGAGCATAACTCAACTCCTGAGTTCCGAAATATCACTTATGCAACGTAAACAATAATGGATGTATGTTGTCTGTGTTAGTGTATGAAACATGAAATATCTCAAGCCAGATCAGCAGACATAATTCAAGGATATTGAGGAAATGCAAGTGAAAGACTTAAATACATATATAAATCAAAAAGAATCCCCAAAATATGCATGCTCTGCCCAGGGTGACATATACAACTGTGTCTCAAAATACATTTATCAAATTATGCAAAATCATCATATACATATCTCAGAAACCCCGCTGGTCAGGACAAGGCTCATATGAACCTGCCTGAGAACTGTATAAATGAGAATACCTCCTCATCCTCATCAAAGTCTAGCTCCGCCTCACCAGTATCGTCGTCACCTGTAACTAAATCAGAGTCTGGTTGGTGTTTAAGCACCATCCCAGAACATGGGAGTGAGTGATCAACTCAGTGGTACTATACAGCAAAGGTTAACATGTTATCAATTCAATCAAGCAGTAATGATAAGTAGAACAATCAAACATGTCCTAGATACTCTTATTAATGCAAGAATGATATGAGGTAATGGTGCATCCCTCACCACAAACTCCCTCATATGAAATCATCTAACGATCGCGGCATGAATTACTACCACTGTGCTCTCACACCAACGCCAATGGCACATGCAGTGCGATGTCATGAGTATGATTACCAAGTTCTTATTAGTCCTTTTCATACAGCAGGATTAGGAAGCTAAGACACCTCCCTTATATCAATCCCCAAACATTGATCCATTCTAGGGTTATCAGTCCTAGGAAGTCTCATACGATGTTACGGTTCTAGGTCGCTGCAAGGGCTGTCAGGGCTGTTGCATAGAATCGTTACACCACTCCCCCATCACCAAATCAATACAGCCTAGTTATATCCTCAATACTACAACACGAATCGTCGCCCTTATGTAGTGTCAGGATATACTCGAGGTCACTACAGAGGGCTCGTCACCAATCAATGTAGGCCGACAACAAGAATATAGTGTCTCATACCACCATAATCTGATCACGAGAGTAGGGTGCTCACTGGTCAATATGGGGAGGCTCATCGCCCCAGCGTAGGCTGACGGCTCGACCAAAGTGTCCCATACCACCATGTCCAGCTCATGAGTCTTAGGGGATCATGGTATCACGGTTAACGGGAGTTTCACTGGTAAGTTTAGTGCCTTAGATTCAAACAGTAGCGACCAAACATGGTGAACAAACATCGGTCAATTGAGTTAGTTGATAAGCTCAACTAGGCCAAGCGCACGTTAAGTTGAACGAAATGGAATGCATAAGCACTCCGTGTGGCCTAACCACTGTCGAACATCCCAAGCACGACTTAGATTAGTTGAACTCATCTTGCGTGGCGAAAATGACCTCAACCACTATTTACAGAACAGTTAGCGATTACCTGGACTGTAGTACAACCCCAAGCACATACAAACTCAATAACAGGCATAAGATTTATATCCTACCTTCATATGAACATTCATGTCATATAACTGGAACTTAAATACAGTACATGAAGGAAATCATACACACATTTAACATGAATAATCTAAGTTACATAATTCATGGAGAAAATCATACACTTAAATATTGTGATTGAGATTCATGTCTCAACAACCTTAGCAATCACACTTTACAAGCTACTAACTCATTTAGGCATTTATACAAACACTTAGATTACACTATTTAACATACATCACATACGTCGATTCCATTACATATTTGGTCAAGTCCTTTCGCCAAGGAGTTGCCGCATACATATCAAGCATTTGACAATGGCAATTAATCATGGCAACCAAAACAGCATATTCCATATGCATACAGGTATTCTAATATATACTTGAAATATGCTATTTATAACATAAGGTATACATATACGAAAATTGAAATGGATAGCGTATTTGGCATGTATAATAGCAATCACAACATGAATATATCATTATCTAACATTAAAAGTCTTGAAAACCATAACCTAACTGTATATAGCCCGCACCTTAAATCAGAAAATGCGTATTCGATATGATTCAGATGATATGTCTTCGTCGACAGTGGATACGCTACCTATGGTATGAAACATGTTAGCTATAACGTCATTTAAACTATTCTAGGCTTCAAAACAGGTTAGGGTTGGCTTAACTTACTCAAGAATGGAATCAAAATCGCCAAAAGAATGATTCAGATACACAGGTTCGATGTGTAGATGAACTGGGAAGAATCCTACAGAGAATCAATAGGTTCTCTCTCACTTTCTCTCTCTTTTCTCTCTCTTTGAAAGCTAGGGTTTAGGAAATTCGTATGGAAATTGGGAATAAGGGTTTAAGGCCTTTTTATAAGCCTAAACTCGACAAAAACAGCCTTAAGGCCAAGGTATACTTAAGTTATAACTAAATCAGGCTCTTTCTAATCCAACAAAGCACTTTTGGAGGTCCTCTTATCAAATGCGGTCGGACTTAAGCTCACTAGTATTGGATCTTTAGTAAGTTAAGTTTTCAGTCCGATCGGGTTTCCAGATTGTCCATGGTGGACCAGCTTCAATTCAACGGTTACCAAAATTCGATCACGGCCTCAAGCACTTTAACATGTATGGGCCACCATTCTTGATCCGAGGGTGAATTTGGGTTGAAATCTAACGGTCAGAATGCTTAGAAATATCATACAAGTGAAACGATCCAGATTACTTAAAATCATAATTAATTTTCTAAAATCTTCATTTTCTCACTCTCTTCACTCCGGACTCAATAAAATGGTCTCAGGACATCGTTTGGGCTTGATTTTCGAGGTGATTGTCAAGTCCAACTAAGCGGTCATAATAGTCTAAGTTCATAGCTATCAGACTTTTGACATGCGGTTTAAATCCAATACAAAATTACAAAGCATTCCCGGGAGCATCTGGGTTTAGAGTTGGATCCTAGATTTCAGTCAATGATTCTATAGGTTTTAGGTCTTATAGATCGTATTGAAAGCTATTGGTGCAATTGTTACATGCAATCTAGTTTAGCGCTAGCTAAAACACACCAAATTTCTAAGGGATTAAGGCCTAAATGATTTCTGCTAAAGATGATACTCGGGTCCAAGTATGGATTTTTCGAAGTCGTTACAATCTACTCCCCTAAGAAAAAAAATTTCATCCTCGAAATTCATACCTTCTCATACTCCTCGAAGATTTGGGGGTAATTCTTCCTGACCTCAGATTCCGTCTCCCAGGTAGCTTCTTCTTCGCTAATATGCGTCCACAATACTTCACAAGTGGGATAACCTTGCTACGCAATACCTGCTCCCATCTAATAATATACGAAGGATCAGGTACGTACTTCTTCAACATGGACACATGGAAAACATTATGCACGCCTGCGAGTGGTGTGGCCAAAGCAAGGCGATACGTTACTGCCCTCACTCGATCAAGTATCTGGAATGGGCCAATAAATCTCGGTGTGAGCTTCCCCTTCTTACCAAACCTAAGAACTCCTCGCATAAGGGAAACCTTCAGAAACACATGGTCCCCAACATCAAACTCAAGCGGTCACAGTCTCATATCGGCGTAACTGTTCTGCTTGCTCTGTGTTGAGAGCAGTCGACGCCGAATAATGTCAATCTACTCTGAAGTGACCTGAACCAACTCTGGGCCAATCAGAGTCTTCTCGCCCACTTCTACCCAACAATGCGGCGCTCTACACGGACGACCATATAGTGCCTCATAGGGAGCCATACCAATACTCGCTTGGAAGTTGTTGTTATATGCGAACTCTACATAAGGAAGACAATCATCCTAACTGTCCTTGAAGTCCAATACACAAGCTCGCAACATATCCTCTAAAATCTGATTGACACGCTCCGTCTGACCGTCTATCTACGGATGGAACTCGGTACTGAACTTCAACTTCACACTCATCGCTTCCTGGATATGAGTCCAGAAGATAGATGTGAATCGGGTGTCTCTATCTGACATAATCTCCAAGGGAACTCCATGCAGGCGTACAATCTCCCTGATATACAATCTAGCTAACTCGTCTGCGGAATTTGTGACTTTGATTGGTAGGAAATGAGCTGACTTCGTCAACCTATCAACGATCACCCAAATATAGTCCTGTCCCTTCCTCATCTTCGGCAATCCAGAAATAAAGTCCATGGATCTAAAGTCCCACTTCCATTCAGCTATGGGCATGGGCTGAAGCAATCCAGGAGGTCGACGATGCTCTGCCTTAACCTACTGGCACGTGGGACAACGGGATACAAACTCAGCAATGTGGACCTTCATATTGTCCCACCAGTATGATCTTTTTATATTCTGATGCATCTTCGTGCTACCTGGATGCATCGCAAGCCTCGAACTATGGGCTGACTCAAGAATCTCTCGTCTCAAGTCAGGTATGTCTGGAACTCATAGGCGGCCTAGATATCGCAAGCCCCCATCCGTACCAATAGTCCACTCAAAGTCCCCGTTAGTACCAACCTGCTCCTTCATCTTCATCAGAAGCTCATCCCCTGCCTAAGCCTCAATTGTACGGCCATCTACGAGCGGTTGTACACGAATATGTGTGACGACTTCATACGGCTCTTCCACTGTGAGCTTCTGCTCAAAGTCTCGCACGAATTCCACCATATCCCATTCTGCAATCATAAGCAGAGCCACAAATTCTATAGCCTTCTTACAGCTCAACGCATCTTCCACAAGGTTTGCCTTGCCCGGATGGTAGGAAACCTCGAACTTAAAGTCTTTCAAGGTCTCCATCAATCGGTGCTGCCTCATATTCAAATCTCGCTATGAGAATATATATCTAAGGCTCTTGCGGTCGCAAAAGAACTCGAACTCCTCTCCGTAGAGGTAATGTCTCTAGAGCTTTAATGCGAAGATAACAGCTGCCAACTCTAGGTCATGCGTAGGGTAATTCTCCTCGTGCTTCCTTAATTGTCTCGAGGCATATGCAATCACCCTGTCCTTCTACATAAGGACACAACCCAGACCAATGCGAGATGCGTCAGTATATATCATGTAGTTAACCCCTTGCTCTGGCAATACTAGCATAGGGGCGGACGTCAACTTCTCCTTCAGCTCCTGAAAAGCTGCCTCAGCCTTTTCATTTCAGGCAAACTTCAAGTCTTTCCTTGTCAACTGAGACAATGGTCTGGCAATCTTAGAAAAATCTTGAATGAATCGTCGATAGTAACCTATCAGACCCAGAAAACTCCTCACCTCAGTAACTGAACTAGGCTGCTTCCAATCCTGAACCACGGGTACCTTAGCGAGGTCAACCGCAATGCCTTCCTTGGACACCACATGTCCCAGGAACTTAACTTCTTCCTTCTAGAAGTCGCATTTCTTATATTGCACGAATAACTGGTTCTCCCTGAGAGTATTCAATACCACTCTCAGGTGCTCCTCGTGCTCTTCCCAACTCGGGGAGTATATCAAAATGTCATTGATAAAGACAATGACGAACCGAAATAGAAATGGCCAAAACACTCTGTTCATCAAATCCATGAACATGGATGGAGCATTCGTGAGTCCAAAAGACATCACGAGAAACTCATAATGACCGAAACTAGTCCTAAACGCAGTCTTCTGCACGTCCTCATCCCTGATGCGCAACTGATGATACCCAGACTGTAAATCAATCTTTGAGAAATAACGTGCCCCCTTCAACTGATCAAATAGATCATCAATCCTGGGCAAAGGATACTTGTTCTTCACTGTCACCTGATTCAGCCTGCGATAATCAATACATAACCACAGGGAACCGTCTTTCTTCTTCACAAACAAGACAGGCGCTCCCCAAGGTGACACACTCGGTCGAATAAAGCCTGCTTCAAGCAAACCATCAATCTGACTCCTCAATTCCTCCATCTCACATGGAGACATACGATACGTCAGTAGGGAAATAGGTGTCGCACCGGGAACAAGATCAATAGTGAAGTCAATCTCGCGCCGAGGAGGAAGCCATGGAATCTTCTCAAACACCTCAGAAAAATCGTGAACTACTGGCATATCTTCTAACATTGGAACATTAGAACTCTCTAACATGGAAGCGTAACTGCTAACACGATAGGACCAACTGACCTGAACAGGAAAAGAGAAGGCCATGCCCTTTGGTCCGTAGGTTGTCACAACTCTAGCCTAGCAATCAATCTCTGCTCTCATCTTCGTGAGCAAATTCATCCTAAAAATAACATCATAATGACATAATGGGGTGACAATCAAGTCGACGACCACCGTCCTGCTACCCAAATCTATCGAGCAAGACTCACAGGTCCGAGTAATATCTGACGTATTCCCTGTAGCTATCATGAGTCTCACTCCCTTCGCAGGAGCTATAACCAAACCTAGCCACTTGACCGTAACACAAGAAATGATCGAAATAGTAGACCTAGTGTCCACCAATAGGAATATAGGCGTACCTAGAATGTGCGCAGGAACCTTGAATGATGCCGGTGCTGAATCTGCCTCGGGCGCCTCAGTTGTGAGCGCATGAACCCGAGCCTACTTTGGGCGATGTGGTGGAGGAACCATGAGCCGTTGTGGTGGCCTAAAATAAGGTGCTGGAGGTCTGAAGGAGGGATCAGTGTTGATCGAAGGGGTGGCGTTGAAATGGCCTAAGGCATCGGACGACCGATCCTCTGAGGTAGTGAGAAACCACTGTCTCGCATCCTGAAAAAATAAGAAATCTTAGTGTGGCCAGGCCTCTTGCAATAGCTACGCCACACATCAGGACTCCTCAAATGGGCAGGAGATGCAGAAGACCCTTGCAGAGAATTAAACCGAGGCCTCTTACCGAGTAAAGGCCTACTCACGAACTCAGGTCATAGCCTAGGAACCACAGGTGCTCGCGTGCGAGATAACCTCTCCCCATCCTGCTCTGCTAGCAAGGACATGCTCACTAACTCCGTATAAGAAGAAATGCTCACACAACGCATCTTCGATCTAATCTCAGGCCACAAACCCTCTGAAAAATACTGCATCCTCAGCGGCTGATCACCCAGAATCAAAGGAGCATACCTGTCTCTGTAAATTAGTTTTTATACTCCATCACCGACATGCCTCCCTGGCGAAGGCGAAGGAACTCACTCTCCTTCTTGTATCGGTAAGTGACAAAAAAAGACTTCTCATGGAAGCATGCCTTAAACACTGCCCACGTCCACTCAAATCCCTCCGCAACTGTGCAGAGAATGTTGTTCCACCATAAGCTAGCATCCTTCTCAAACATGAAGGTGGCCAGCTTAACCTGCTCTGCCTCAGAACAGTGTAATGGTCTAAGCATCTTCGAGATGTGGTCTATCTAATACTCAGTCTCCTCGGGTCTGTGAGTACCTAAAAATGTAGGAGGCCTCAAGCGCTGAAACCGCTCGAATGTACAACTCGCACTAGTATGCCCAACAGGGTATAGAGGCGAGGCAAGTGGAGTCACCGCCATCGACTGAGTAAAGATGCTAGCCATGGAGGACAAGAACTGGTGCTGCTACTACTGCTGTATCTATTGCTACTGCAACAACAGCATCATATGCTCTAGCCTATCAGGAGGCGGAGCGGACTGTGATGTAGAAGGCATCAACGCAGACACTCGGTTCTGCTCGGGAACCGCAGGTGTAACAGGAGGCACCACAAAAGGTGTCACGGGAGGCGGCCCAGAAGCCGGCTGAGAACTCGACATGAGATCTGAACGAGATGGGCCTAAATGGGGGTCCATATGAGTATTGCACAGGGCAAGAGCCCCATCGAGCAAATCTCCCAGAGAAAGACGGGCCGAAGATCTCAAACCCTAAGGTGGCATACCCTACACACAACAGAGGGTAGCAACCAATGAGATTAGGCACTCACACAGTCCATCCACAGCATCAACTTCACAAGCCAAAGAAACAACATGTATTTCATTAACAAAATTGTCACAATACATGATTTGCAGCATTACATGAATTGCGACAGAGAAAGCAAGTGAACAAAACATCTAAGCTTCAAACACTAAGCTTCAACACTAAACAACTACCAACTGCCAACTAACTATCACATCACACATACAAACAAGCAATAAATAAGTAAATAACAACTACATAAAGCCTATTCATCGGAATCTGGCGATGGAAAAAAGGCACCCTTATCCTTCAAGCAGCACAGGATGGTCTTCAACATGTGGGTTACTTTCTTAAACTTAAGCTTTACGAGGCCCCACAAATCCATAATATCCCATCGAAGAGCAACCTGAACCTCCTCCAGTCACACTATACGGGCATCCCTATCAGCCTGAGTCACAGGAGGAGGACTCTCATCAGTATCCTGAGCCTCCTCTTCTTCTTCGTCCTGCACTTCTTCCTCTACCTCTGCCCCACCTTCCTCTTCACTTCCTTCTTCTTCGCTATCATACTCATCCTCGCTTTCATCCAGTTGGGCTTCACATTGCCGAGGTCCCATCTTCATCTGGTTAAGAGTAGATGCTGGGTATGGTTGAGCACGGTGGAAGAACGTGAGGCTTGAAGGAAAATGGAAGAAAGAAGGGTTGGAAGTGCGATTTGAGAGAGGTATGGACAGTTTTAAGGAAAAAGGAAAGGTTGGAAGTGTATTTTATGAAGAAAGTAATAGAATGGGGATGAAATAAATGAAGAACCATGGAGCATTAGGGTCCACAAGACCCCAAACTCGGTCGGCCCGACAGTCAGACTCATCTGGGCCTGCCGGTTGGAGAGGCCTCGCCTATTCGGCAAGGCCCTCACCGGCCACTGGACAAACCGGTGAGGGCATCACCACCCCTTGGGTCTAAAAAAGTTGGGGTCCCACCCTGGAACCCCCTGAAAGTTGATCGTTTGGCCCCCTCTTCCGATTTGAGCCGTTTCGGGTCATTTCGGAACTAATCTGATCTTTATTCACGATTACCAATTTCTAATGGCTGAAATGGGTTGAAATGCAGTCTATACCCATCAATTGATGGTCTAAAAGTGATTTGGGGTCGTCGTGTGGTATCAGGAGTGTGCACGGACTCGATCTCGGGGATCATTTTCAGTAAACTTTCACTAAAAGAGAAACTGGGAGTCCTAGTTCTGTTTCTAAAATGCTCTCACACCCTCCTACACTATAGTGGCATCAACGTGTGGTGTGTGACCCTAACTCAGGTCCAGTTTAATCCAGATCATGCTCTGATACCAACTTATAACGCCCTGAAATTCGGGGGTCAAGCATAACTCAACTCCCGAGTTCCAAAACATCACTTATGCAACATAAACAATAATGGATGTATGTTGTCTGTGTTAGTGCATGAAGCATGAAATAGATCAAGCCAGATCAGTAGACAGAATTCAGCGATATTGAGGAAATGCAAGCGGAAGACTTAAATACATATATAAATAAAAAAGAATCCCCAAAATATGCATGCTCTACCCAGGGTAACATATACAACTGTGTCTTAAGATACATGTAAAAAACTGTGCAAAATCGTCATATACATATCCCAAAAACCCCGCTGGTCAGGATAAGGCTCACATGAACCCGCCTGAGATCTGCATAAATGAGAACACCTCCTCGTCTAATCAAAGTCTAGCTCCGCCTCGCCAGCATCACCGTCACCAGCAACTAAATCAGAGTCTGGTTGGTGTTTAAGCACCATCTCAGAACGTGGGAGTGAGTGATCAACTCAGTGGTACTATACTGTAAAGGTTAACATGTTATCAATTCAATCAAGCAGTAATGATAAGCAGTACAATCAAACATGTCCTAGATACTCTTATTAATGCAAGAATGATATGAGGTAATGATGCATGCCCTCACCACAATCTCCCTCATGTGACATCATCTAACGATCACTGCATGAATCACTACTACTGTGCTCTCACACCAACGTCAATGGCACATGCAGTGTGATGTCATGAGTATGATTACCAAGTTCTTATTAGTCCTTTTCACACAACAGGATTGGGAAGCTAAGACACCTCCCTTATATCAATCCCCAAACATTGATCCATTCTAGGGTCGTCAGTCCTAGGAAGTCTCATACGATGTTACGGTTCTAGGTCACTGCAAGGACTGCCAGGGTTGTTGCACGGAATCGTTACACCACTCCCCCATCACCAGATCAATACAGGCCTAGTTATATTCTCAATACTGCAACAGGACTTGTCATCATTTTGCAGTGTCAGGATATACTCGAGGTCACTATAGAGGGCTCGTCACCAATCAATGTAGGCCGACAGTAAAAATATAGTGTCCCATACCACCATAATCTGCTCACGAGAGTAGGGTGCTCACTGGTCACTATGGGGAGGCTCATCGCCCCAGCGTAGGCCGACAGCTCGACCACGGTGTCCCATACCACCATGTCTTTCTCATGAGTCTTAGGGGATCACGGTACCACAGTTAATGAGAGTTTCATTGGTATGTTCAATGCCTTAAATTCAAACAGTAGCAACAAAACATGGTGAACAAACATCGGCCAATCGGGTTAGTTAATAAGCTCAACTAGGCCAAGCACACATTGAGTTGAACGACATGAAATGCATAAGCACTCCGTGTGGCCTAACCACTGTCGAACATCCCAAGCACAACTCAGATTCGTTGAACTCATACTACGTGGCGAAAAAGACCTCAACAACTATTTACAGAACGGTTACCGATTACCTGGATTATAGTATAGCCCCAAGCACGTACAAACTCAATAACAGGCATATGATTCATATCCAACCTTCATATGAACATTCATCTCATATAACTGGAACTTAAATACAATACATGGAGGAAATCATACACATATTTAACATGAATAATCTAAGTTACATAATTCATGGAGGAAATCATACACTCAAATATTGTGATTGAGATTCATGTCTCAACAACCTTAGCAATCACACTTTACAAGCTACTAACTCATTTAGGCATTTATACAAACACTTAGATTACACTATTCAACATACATCACATATGTCGATTCCATTACATATTTGGGCAAGTCCTTTCGCCAAGGAGTTTCCGCATACATATCAAGCATATGACAATGACAATTAATCATCGCAACCAAAACAGCATATTCCATACGCATACAGGTATTCTAATATATACTTGAAATACGCTATTTATAACATAAGGTATACATATACGAAAGTTGAATCGGATAACGCATTTGGCATGTGTAATGGCAATCACAACATGAATATATCATTATCTAACATTAAAATTCTTGAAAACCATAACCTAAACGTATATAGTCCGTACCTTAAACCAGAAAATGCGTATTCGATATGAGTCAGACGATAAGTCTTCGTCAACGGCGGATACGCTACCTATGGCATGAAACATGTTAGCTATAACGTCATTTAAACTATACTAAGCTTCAAAACAAGTTAGGGTTGGCTTAACTTACTCAAGAATGGAATCAAAATCACCGGAAGAATGATTCAGATACGCAGGTTCGATGTGTAAATGAACTGGGAAGAATCCTACGGAGAATCAACAGGTTCTCTCTCACTTTCTCTCTCTTTTCTCTCTCTTTGAAAGCTAGGGTTTAGAAAATTCGTATGGAAATTGGGAATAAGGGTTTAAGGCCTTTTTATAAGCCTAAACTTGACAAAAATAGCCTTAAGGCTAAGGTATACTTAAGTTATAACCAAATCAGACTCTTTCTGATCCAACGGAGTACTTCTGGAGGTCGTCTTATCAAATGCGATTGGGCTTAAGCTTACTAGTATTGGATCTTTAGTAAGTTAAGTTTTCAGTCTAATCGAGTTTTCAAATCGTCTGTGGTGGACCAGCTTCAATTCAACGGTTACTGAAATTTGATCAAGGTCACAAGCACTTTGACATATATGGGCCACCATTCCTGATCCGAGAGTGAATTTAGGTCGAAATCTAACGGTCAGAATGCTTAGAAATATCACGCAAGAAAAATGATCTAGATTACTTAAAATCATAATTAATTTTCTAAAAATTTTTATTTTCTCACTCTCTTCACTCTGGACTCAATAAAATGGTCTCAGGACATCGTTTGGGCTTGATTTTCAAGGTGATTGTCAAGTCCAACTAAGCGGTCGTAATGGTCTAAGTTCATAGCTATCAGACTTTCGACATGCGGTCTAAATCCAATATAAAATTACAATGCATTCCTTGGAGCAACTGGGTTTAGAGTTGGATCTTGGATTTCAGAGTAATATAGTGTCAATGATTCGATAAGTTTTGGGTCTTACAGATCGTATTGAAAGCTATTGGTGCAATTGTTACATGCAATCTAGTTTAGCGCTAGCCAAAACACATTAAATTTCTAAGGGATTAAGGCCTAAATAATTTCTGCTAAAGATGATACTCGAGTCCAAGTATGGATTTTTCTAAGTCATTACATGGTTGGACGATGTAGATCAAACACATCGAGTTGGTGGGTCCCACAATAATGGATGGCATGGATGAGTTACATACTTCATGGTGGAATCTATCCGGGTGGGTCACACAGCCACATCATCATAAATAAAATAAGGAAAGAGTGAGAAAGAAAGATGAGAGAGATGGTGATGGAGGGGCCCCGCCACTATGGGTCCCTCATGAATTCAACACATACATCATAATGGGTCCCACCAACAAGTGGGCCCTAAAATAAGAATTAACGGTAGATCACCCACCTATCGTCCTTCTTCTTGCTCCCCTAGTCTCCTTAGCTCCTTGCATTCAAGTTTGATGGAGGTAGATGAAGGATGAATGGTTGAAATGTGAGATGAAAGAGAGAATAAGTGGGCCACACTTGTTGTTAGGAGAGAAGAGCTTAGTCGTATGGAATTTCTCATGGAATTTGGGAAATTGCTAGAGAATGAGAGAGAGAGGTAGAAATAATGGATGAAGGGATGGATGGAATGGTGGGTGTAAGGAGAGGAGATAGGGAAGCATGAGATTAGTTGAAAATGGTGAAAAGGAGGGATGGTGAGGGGAGAGAGTGTGTTAACTTATGGTAAAAGAAGTAGTGGCCATGTGTACTTGTTGTTGGGTGAGGTGGCATGGAGGTAAGGTGGTGTACTTGACTTGATTTGATGGGACATGTTATAGTCCCTCGAAATCTACAACGTGCGACATTTCTTTAGAATGAACGCAGGCCCACATCTCTTGGCCTGGGTATCGGTTCGGTGCACTAGTCAAGGTGTTAGAACCGTGGCAACGGCGCGGTCACTATGATACAAGTTTCGGATCGAGGCCACTTTAGTATGTGGGACCCGGCTTAGGATCGCGCGTAAACATTGGATACGGGTCGAAGGTTGCAGGAATTCGACTGGGAGGACCGCGGAAGCCAACAGAACGCTACGGTCTAGGATATGGGTCTTATACTGGTAGGGTGATGTATGAAGTAATCCAACCATGGATTTATGAAACAAACATTGTAGTTGAGCATACAAGTACAAAAACATTGTAGTTGAGCATACAACTTCAAAGATGCATGTTCTCTCAAAGGATAACTTAATCGGATGATTGGATGGAAATATACACCATAGTTGTGAATTAGATTACCTGAGAATCATGTGGAATCATTCATATTAACACCTGAAGCCAATCCAACCATTAGGTTGGTGGGAATCATTAGTTGCCCATGAGATTACTAAATATGGCCACTTACGATTTAAATGATTTAATCTTTCTAATCAAAGCCCTATAGGGGCTGAGTGAGAAATAAATGATGTTGATCAAGATGGGACCCACATAAGCAACTTAGAGAAAGATGATAGTAATAATAAAAAATAATAATAATACAACAAGTAAATGTTATTAAAAACATAATAATGAGGGTGTTTTATCTCATAACTACGTATATTAGGCCATCTGACCCATAATCTAGCCACTAAATTCTAGATAAAGCAGTATAGATTCGTTGTACCATAGATGAAAAGTTTAGATCGAGGAAAAACTGACAATTTAGGGTGAAATATGCATGCACGGCCCACCTAAGCTTTGTACTCGCCTGAGCTTCGGTTAAAGCCCATACTTGGACCCTTCAAATAGATGGACAGAGTGGATTTATCACAAACATTACAGTGGACCCTACACGGTGTGAGTGCACCACAACCACCCGTGCACTAAGTGCATGGAATATCCAGCGCTGGTCTGACCAGTGTTGACTCGTCATTCCTTAAAAGAGAGTGATTTCTCTCTCTCCCTTGGTTTTTCACAGTAGATGGATGCCGTCCATTTAGAACATTTTATGGCCCACCATGATCATCGCCATGGATGATCTAAACCATCCATCGTGTGCATCCTTTAGCCCTGACAAAAACCCAACTGTCAAAACTAATTTTCATGCACATACGGACACAAGATCCTAGCTGCAATCCAGTCCTGCAAACACACCATTTCCAAAAGAGGAAACTACTCCCCCGGCCAATTCAGCTATCCGCATGAGCTGCTCCTACACCATCTCAACCCTCCGTACTAGAGAATCTCAGCCGTCCCATTCGCTTGAGGCCTTCCAAATGAAACCACGAACGGTTTTCATTCCTACCCGCAGTTTCGAGTGGCGGTTTCCACCAGATTAAATCTGGGACGCCCATTGATGATCTGACGGCCCTGAGAGCATCTAGGGAAGGATATAAGGTGATTGGATTGTGTGGCAATGGACCTCTATTACGTTCTTGCTACAAATGAGAAAAACCAGCCGTTTTCCTTCTTAATATGAACCCACCGAGAAAACCTTTACAAAGCTTCGAAACTCCTCATCTACAAGCTCTACTACACCCCTGGGAATTCTCTCATACTGTCGGAATGGAGAAAGAAGTATCGAGATAAAATCCACCATTGGAGTTGTCTCCTCCTTCATCATTTGAGTCGCGCTGGGTCGCACTGAATGAGGGTGATTTCTGGTCAAATTCGGAGTTCCCTCTGGCCAGAGATGGAATAAGAAAAGAAAGGAAGAAGAAGGTCGGAGAGAGTGTTGGAGTGGTGCAGCTACACCATGCACCATTCAGCCACCTTGCTTGCTGACTCGGGCCAGTCCAAGGTGAGTTCCCAACAAGTCAGGCCAAGTTGACGAGTTTTTCTGGGTGTTCCTAGTAGCAGGGAAGAAGGGAGGAAAAGAAAATGGGAAGGAAAGAATAGAGAAAGAGAGTGGGAAGGCGAGTGCGTGTGGTATTGTCTTGGCCCAAATTGAGCTACACCGACTCGTGGGCTATTGTCGGGTCAACTGGACTTGAGTTGTTGAATCTGAGTCGGGTCAACCTTAGGTTAGTGAAACCTGTTGAACTGAGAGGGAGAAAAGAAGGAAGAAAGAGAGTAGAAAAGAAGAAAAAGAAAGAGAAAGAAAGTTAAGGGAATGAGTGAGTTCGAGAACTCGACTAAGCAGGCACTTAGAGCAAGCCAGGTAATGATCAAACACGCCATCTTTGTGTTGGCTAAGTGAGTCCACCCATTACTTTCACCCCACATCACCAAATTCCTTTCATGCTTGGCCAGCACATGGCCTTGCATCCTTAACAACCCACATTAAGATTGCTACACTCACACGTAGTATGTGACCTTGCACACATAGACAGGAAACAACAGGAAATTCGTTGGAACTCCCATTCAACTCAGCCTATGGCTGTGATCTAAAGGTTTTTTGGGTCCACACACACGCGATAGTACATGATAGCAGCCAAATCACATTATCCCAGTCATCAACCATCAAATTGGTCGGACCTGGAAGATCTTCACGTCGAAAGTTGATCATTCAATTAGTATGATTTTGATAGTATTAGATCTTCACATTGAAAACCAAAGTTTTGATAGTTTGTGCATTACATGTACATAATGTTTACAAAATATGAGATAAAAGGCATGTTGGGCTTCCTTGTCAACTATGTCACAGTGCAAGCAGTGAGCACCCTTGTGATTGGTGAACCAAAGAAGAAGTGTGGTCATCATGCACTACCTACATAAAACATATTTGTTTCAATTAGCCTATTATAGGGAGTTGCAACATGAAGCTCTATGGGGCCCACAATGATGTCGATTTCAAATTTACCTCTTCCATCAGTTTCCCCTGCTCATTGTAGGAAGAGATCCCAAAAAGAGGATAAGTAAAACTCAAAACCCAAGTGGACTATAATTCTATGATTGAAATGGACTTCAACCTAACTTTATAATTGAAAACTTTAGGAAAAGACTCAGCCCTAGGTAGCGTGTAGATTTTGGATCTAATTATACAAGTTCTTGATTTATGGTAGGACTTGATTTTAAGGGCACGCGATTCCTAGCAACCTTAGTTGACATTGGCGATTTGACTGGTCAGGTGATG
Organism: Magnolia kwangsiensis; assembly: GCA_037074715.1. NCBI lineage: Eukaryota > Viridiplantae > Streptophyta > Magnoliopsida > Magnoliales > Magnoliaceae > Magnolia > Magnolia kwangsiensis. The sequence goes on from CM073579.1 coordinate 62,433,722, forward strand.
ATTCTTCCCCTTGAGCTTTCCATCTTCTCATTAACTTAAGTTTTAGTTTTATCTTAATTTATAAATGATATCTCCATTCTATAGGCACATGTGTTAATTGTTGAAATTGAATTGTTATATTCCATGCTTAGCGTTCATCCTGTATATTTGTTCATGCTTGTGGATTATTTATGGATTGCTTATGGACTTTAAACTGGTACATTAGTGGGAAACCCCCACCTATATATGTACACCCATCCTTGGGATGTAACCCGACTGGTTGTGATTGAAATGGACCTTCAGATTAGAGGTTATTGAAGGGGGTATAAATTAACCATTGATGTGGGCCTACCATCCAGGGTTGTTGTGTCCAATAGTTTTTAAGGATGGTCTTTTATCGCATGGTCTAATACTTGCCCTATGGGGCTTATTTTGATATTAGCCCTATGTGGTTTTGTTTTGGTATTTTCCCTATATAGGTCTGATGTTTTATACTGTGCAACCATGTGATGGTAAGCCCTATATATTGTAATATGATTGGCCACTAGTCAACTAGTTTCCTTTAAACATCCTAAGATGGTAGTCTCATGAGCCGAGGATGGCGGTATGGGACCTATGCTCGAGCTATCGGCCTACGCTAGGCCATGTGCTCCCCGTAGTGACCTTTGAGCTTATCTAAATTAGTTGGTTGTAAATTGACTAATAATGACTTGGCTAATCATGCATACATGGTATATTTATGATGCCCATGCCATTTCGCTGTGTTGCGCTAATGACCAGTCATTCGATTTATGATGATGACTTGGATCTTCATGCTCATGCGATTATGCTGAGTGTTCCGCTGATGACCAGTCACATCCTTGGGTGACGACCCCAATGCCTATCCGGATGTTTTACCTGGGGTACAGACCATCTGGATGTTTTACCTAGGTTGATGATTGCATGAGTGACCCGACTGGATGATGTTTCCCAGGTTCGATGATTGCATCCATACATCCATGTATCTAATAAGAATGCATTTACTCTATTTTGGTTGTCTGGATGTTTTATACTATTTCTTACCTAATGCGGCGGTGTGTAATCTTGAGGGGAATTCATACTGAGTTGGTCACTCATCTATCAGATATACAACCGTACAGGTAGTACAGGTGGCTTTAGTGATATGTATGTTCAGACTTGATGAGGAGCAGGGTAGATCGCCAAGGATGCACGACTGTATTTTCCTCGAGGAGCTGCGTGATCTTGCGGATTATATTTATATGCTTTCTGCTATTCTTCATGTATTAAATTCTTGTAAATCTTATACTTGTTAAATTCAGAGACATTGGTTTGTATAAGTCATTATGGGCAGCTTCTTATATATTTGAATGATAATGAAATTTTCCTTTATTCTTACTTGTCCATTCTACGTTCTTCTACTTACTCTGATGAAAGAAAAAAAATGTACTCGAATTAGACCATCCTTTAAGGTTAACACTCGGGTATTTGAGAAATGAGTCCAATACTCGGGTCCTGAAAAGTCGAGGCGTTATAATCAAGGTCCTACAAAATAAGAAAGTTAGGTTAGTTTTTAGAAATCAAATATAAAAACCTAAACCTAGAATTAAAAATTAGAAAAATCCTAATCTTAACCTAATTCTAAAACTAATTAATCTCATAAAAATGTAACTGTCAATCCCCGACAACAGTACCAAAAATTTGTTCACACACCAAGTCTAGGGGTATAGGGTTGCGATGTAGTAATAATTTCAGTAAGAGTGAGGTCGAATCCACAGGGATTGAACCTTGTACGTAATATAAAAGTAACTCGAACTAGAACTAGGTGAAGATATAATCTAAATCAAGGAAAATTAAGAGAATAATGCTGAATAAGTTTAACTAAAACTTGTAAAATTAAAAGGTGGTAAACTAGGGTGCCAAGGATCCACTTGTAGAGATCAAGGAGATCTATGCTTGATTCATGAACACAACTGGGATCAGAGTCCTATCTTCATCCAATTGGAAGATATATCATTAAAATCAAATCTAAACTTCCTTTGATCCAGTTTTCAAGAGATGATAGGGGAGTAAATTAGAATGGATTGTATCATAAAACCATGCCCATGAGACAAAGCAAACAATAAAATTTAACTAATCCACAATCAATCTGAGAGAATTATGAACGTTAGGAAGGATTCCATCACCCTACCATGCCCAAGGGATGATGGTGAACAACAGGGGTTCCTAAATTCATAACCTCAATAAGGAAAAGAACATGCTCAAAGCTATCATAGATCCATTGTAATTTAAGACACAATAAACTATTAAAAACTAAAAGCATCCCTTATAATCAAACTACAATCAAAGTAATTCAACTTAAACATGAATCCAAATCATAGAAAGCACCCCATCACACTACAAGCTTCACCTCTTAGCCCAAGCTAAGAGGTTTAGCCTGACATAATCATGATCAAACAAAAATATCTTAATGAAAAACATGACAAAGAAAAACAAATAAGGGAAGGAAGAAAAACTCTTTGAAGATGGTTGGCCAACACTCCTCTCCTCTTGCCTTTGCTCCCACGTCCATGAATGGATTGAATGTCTCTCTCTCTCTCTCTCTCTCTCTCTCTCTCTCTCTCTCTCTCTTCTCCTTACTCTTTTATAGGTAGTAGGGTAGCACACTGGGAGTCAGTTTAGAGTTGGACTGACTCTGTTTCACAGTAGAGTTCACGTGCACAGCGAAAGCACAAATCGAGTTGCATTTGGAGCAGATTCGTGGTGTGAAATCCACCCATCCATCTATTTTGACTCCTTGGTGGGATTCTAGACCCCCTCTTGTAGCTTCTGGATGGTCCGGATCATAGATATGACTGTGATTAAGATCACATAATGGCCCATGGAGGGCCAGACATGCAGACACACATCCCTTATGCATGTGACTGCGATGGACTGTTCAATGTGTCCCACAGTGATATTTTTGGAAAGATCCACCTCATTCATTGGATTCCTGGCAAAAAACTAGTCAGAAAGGAGTGGTTTTGGTTAATTTTTGGTGCGGTCCACTATATCAAATCAACTCAATATTCATCCTGTATTTTCTGGCAATCCATGTGTGTACATGTGCGTGGGACCAAAAAGAGAGCTTGGCTAGATCGTGGCCACCCCCTCGACACATTGGATGGTTCAGATCGACCATCGAAGTTGTGATGGTGGGCCACAATGCATGGCAGCGAGATGCTCATCTGTTGCTATGCGAAGGACGTCGGGTTAGCCCGACTTTGACCGGTCTTTGGATCAAGTGGTTCAGCTGTACACCTGTTGTGCACATGCATCACGCGTGTAGGTCTTACAGTGATGTTTATGAGAAATCTGTTCTTTCCATTCATTTTTCTACCTCATTTAAGGTGTTGAGACTAAAATTGAAGCATATCCAAATATCAGGTGAGCCGCAGATCGATGATTCATGGGCTGATCTAACTGTTTGGCCGCTTCCACCGAGATCCAAGGGCTGAAATTCGACGTGTACAGTTAATTTAGGGTCCTCAGGCCAGATATCACGTTTTGAGCAAAATGGATGGTGGGAACCCTATGATCTTGCATTCTGAATGACTATCAGGCCCTTTTAACTTCAATCATGTGATTTTCCCGGATCTCTGGCATGTTAATTCTTCGATCTCTATCCTCTAAGCTCCGTCCCTTGCTTTAGTGATTTCTGAGTGTTAAATCTATGCTTTTAATACTCTTTTTCAGTCCAAGCTCCTAAATTCACCTTGCAACAAAAATACGATTACAATAGGACGTTAAGAATTATCACGTACGTAAAATCATATGATAACTAGGGTCTAATATGCAATATTTGACCCATAATAGCAACTTTAAACAACACCAAAAATAGAATCCAAACTTGCCTTGCAAATGAACAATGAAGAAAGAGATGATTTAATGACTCCACATCATTCATACACATGAGGCAAATATTGGAAAGAATCATCGAACATTTTTTTATGATTATCAATGGGTAGGGGTGTACACGAACCGAGCTAGCTCAGTTAGCTCGCTCGACTCGACTCAAAAAAGGTTGATTCGACTTGGCTCGAAGCTGAGTTCGAGTCGAGTTGAACTAAATTTTTTAGCATGAAAATGAGTTTGAGCTGGCCCTAGCTCGACTCAACTCGGATTAAACCCTGCTCATATCAAACTCAGATCGAACTAGTTTGGTAACTTGGTTACTTTGACATTAATGTTGCTCACCAAATTTTTGATGAAATGGTTCAAAGAAGTGTGGCTGGTGGCAAGGAAGGTATGTATATGAAACCAACACCCTTTTTTTCTTAATTTTTATGTTACTTAGAAGGTGTTTAATAAAATACTTGTAAAACCATTGTTGTTGTCTCAAATACAGTGAGATTTTGAAGGTGTAGTCCAGGTGTTTGTGAAAATACTGGAATGGCAAACTTGACTCAATCTTGGCCTAAACTCGGCTCGAACTAGCCTGAGTTGCTGACTGAACCGAGCCGAGTTGGCCAGTTAGGCTCAAGGACTAAGCCGAGCCGAGTTCGAGCTGAGATCAATTAGTGGCCGAGATGAGTTAAGCTGAGGCCAACTTGACTTAGTTCGACTCAATGTACACCCCTATGTATGGGTTAATACTCTCTTTCTCCCTACCAACCATGTGAAAGCCACCACCTTAGATAGTTAAAGAATTCTTGACTTGGAGAGGCCAACGCTTTTCAAATCAACTTGTAGAAGGCTCGAACTGCGAATTTACTTGATGGAGAAGCATTCCAAACTAGGGCATCCAAGAGGGACGAGGAAAGTTAAATATTCTATAAGCGCACCAAAAAATTAGTGTACTCATTAGCCCCCTCGTCAGACAAGTCCCTCCTATTAGGAGGGCATTAAACCCTGTTGGCACTCAGAAGGAAATAGCAACTAGCTACAAGCATATTTTTAGATAGGGCTAATCTTTCTAACAATGGGATCTCGCTTTCCAATGAATGGTCCGCGCACTAATGATTCACCCAAAATCAGATGTGAGTCCCATCTCCAGTAAAGAATACTAAACCTTTCTTGAATGAAGGACTAATAAAGGACATTGCTTTCCATATACCTGAAGCTTGATAAGGTGACGATCTCTGTCTCCCACCCCCCCAATGATATGACATATTTTGAAGCTATTGTTATTTTTTATATTTTTGTTAAGAGATTTTAGTTCAATCATGTCTATAACTGGCTAAACCTCTTAGCTAGGTCTAAGAGGTGAAGCTTGTAGTGTGATGAGATGTTTATATTACTTTGAATAATGAACTTACTTTGATACTAGTTTGATTATAAGGAATACTTTCAATTTTTAATGGTTTGTTGTGACTTAAATTACAATGGATCTATAATAGCTTTAAGTATGTTCTTTTCATGTTTTGGGATTGTGAATCTAGAAAATCATGTTATTCACCACCATCCCTTGGGCATGGTTGGATGATGGAATATTCCCTAACTTTCACAATTCTCTCGGATTGATTGTAGGATTGGTAAATCTTGTTGTAAGCCATTGTCTCATGGGCATGGTTTATTGATGGAATCACTTCTAATTCTCACATCACTCTTCTGTTGAGAATTAGGTCAAAGGAAGTTCAGATGTGATTTTAATGAGATATCTTCCAATTAGATAGGATAGGACTATGATTCCATCATGTGACTCAAATCAAGCATAGATCTCCCTGATCTCTACAAGTAGATCCTTAGAAACCCTAGTTTCCCACCTTTAAATTTCTTATATTTTTTATTAAATCTTTCACAATTACTTTTAAATATTTCAGATTTAGATGTATATCTTCTTCTAGTTCAAGTTCTAGTTGCTTTCAGAATACTCACAAAATTAGTCCCTGTGGATTCGACCTGTCTTACTGAGATTATTACTACTGTCATGCCCCAAACTGGGTAATCGGGCTCACAAAATTTTCGATCGCCAAATCCGGCACTGACAGCCTCCATAATACACCATTCTCGGCTCCCAGCACCTATATACCAAATTCCGATCCTAGGATCCTACTAGGAGAATTTTTAACATGAATTTGATTCATAATAAGCATAATCCATGAACAATAACCAAGACACCATCAAAAAATCCACTAAGATCAAAAACTTTAAGTACAATGCATAGGGGAAATATAATATCGATAATCAAAACTCCAGAAGTCAGTTGTACACTCGAAGGTTAATGCTGCTACGGCATCCTAACGTCACTTGCACGCAACATTCATGCATAAGATTACGAAAATCTTAAAGCATGGTGAGAGTGTGTGCGCAATATAAGCGTGCTCAGAATGTAATATCAGAGTAATGCGAAGTATGCGGGTGAATCCATAAAACTATCAGTTGTACTAAGGCTATGTGATGCAAGGCATGAATGCTATTAGTCATATTAAGGTCATGCGATGTAAGGCATGAATGATGTTGGCCATATTAAGGCCATGCGATGCGACATGCAACTCAACCATACCAATCGTTATTAGAATCCACATATCAATGCGGTTCATCATTAGAGCATCAAATATCAATATAGTTCTCACTCAGGATAATCACTGGGGTTTAGTACACTCCAAATAACACTGCCAATACCTCACTATCCGCCTGCCTAATAGTCTGTCAATACTTATCTGGCACGTCGATAGAGGACCCATTTACTAGCTGGTCATACTCAGCCAGCAATGCCCTAACTCGGGGGGGTAAGGCCACACCCCCTTCCAACCGACCATGACACAGTCGGAAACACGGACTCTTGGAATTCGCCCCTCGTGTGCTTATGTATTCACTCAATCTCGACGTTGGAGTCATCCTCCGATACCATCGGGTTTAGGGATTTTTACGTAGGGACATTTATGGCGCCCCAATGCTAATAACAGTATTTTCGGTGTCCAATCTTGTAATAACTTAGAAAAATCCGTACTTGGACCTGAGTACCACCTTTATCAGAAATCAATTAGAACCAAATCCCTTACAACTTTAATATGTTTTAACTAGCGCTAAACTAGATTGCATGTGAAATTAGCACCAATAACTTTCAATACGATCTGTAAGACCCAAAACCTATAGAATCATTGACGCTATATTACCCTAAAATCTAGAATCCAACTCTAAACCCAGTTGCTCCCGGGAATGCTTTGTAATTTTGTATCAGATTTAGACTGCACGTCAAAAGTCCGATATCTATGAACTTAGACCATTATGAACGCTTAGTTGGACTTGACCATCACCTCGAAAATCAAGCCCAAACGATGTCCTGAGATTATTTCATTGAGTCTGGAGTAAAGAGAGTGAGAAAATGAAGCTTTTTAGAAAATTAAATATATTTTTTAGTAATCTGGGCTATTTCATGTTGAGGGTCAAATATTGCATATCAGACCCCATTTATTTCCTAGATTTACGAGCATGATACTGTTTAATTGCCCGTTTTATCGTGTTTATGTTGCTAGGTGATTTTACGAGCATGAACTGCAAAAAGGTATTAAAAGCATGGATTGGATACTCTGAAGACACCAAGGCATTGTAAGAGACTCCATGGGACCAAGATCTAGGATTTACACACCGGAGATCAGAGAAATTTCAGCTGTTCACCTTCAAATGGCTCGAAATTGGTGTAAAATGCAAGATTACAAGGTTTCCGCCATCAGATTGACACGAAACTTCATACATGTCCTGGTGACCATAAATTAACCGTACACGTTGAATTTGAGCTCTTGGATCATTATAGAAGTGGCCCAATGGACAGATCAGCCCATAAAATCATAAATTGGGGCCCGCATGAGATCTGGATAGGCTTCAATTTCGGTCTCAACCCCTTAAATGGGGTGAAAAAATGATTGGATGGATCGGATGTTGGATATACATCATGATGGACCGCACTTAAGGGAGCGCACATGCATAGTGCATATGCTTCAGCCGTGCACCATAATTGGAGAAATCGATCAGCAACGCTGACCGATTTTTTTTCTTTCTTTCTCAAAACTTCTTCACGAACGCAACAACGTTCCTTCGTACAGCCGCCGGTTTCATACAGTGGGGCCCACCCATCATCATTTCAAAAGATCAGGACCGTCCATTCACTCAGGAGGGCGGCCAAAACCCTCTCCAAGTTTTTCTTTTTGCCCCATGCATGTGCACACATTTAGATCGTGGCTAAACATAAGATTAATGGTGAAATGAGGAGATCTTGTGGACCACTTCGAAGTCAATCAAATCTCGCCATTTCTAGACAGTTTTTCATTCTAAATACAGTGGACGACATGGATTCTACATGAAACATCGTCCTGGGGCCCACCGATCATCGCAAGCAGAGTCCGAAGGCTCTGTTATGGAACAGAGCATGCGGCTTTCACTTATGGGCCACCATCAGGGCCCATCGGCCGAATCGGGACAGTTCATCAGGAGCTCACGGGTTCTATATTGCTTGCCTAGGTGGAGGAATTGCAGGAGATAGTGTTAATCGGATGTTGACCATCCAAACAGAAGACTGACGGTGAATTGAAATAATTCATGGGCCACCACGAATCTGATCCAAAAGCAATCAAGTCTCATTGGTTTTTCGAGGGGAAACCAATGGAAGGCATGAATTTCTTCATCGACAACACTATGAGGCTCACCAAGCATTACAGCGCAGCAGCTTGCGTCGGTTGTGCAATCCAGCTGTATACGCAGTGCAGAAACCCTTCGCACCGACTCCAGCCAACGTTTTCCATCTGACCGACCTCTCTTGTTATAAAAGGAGAGAGAGAGGGTATGGAGAATTCAACATTAAACTGATGTTGAATTTGGTTAATGAAGGGAATGTTTTTAGTTTTTAGTGGTCTGTTGTGACTGAAATTACAATGGGTCTGCAATGGCTTTGAGCATGTTCCTTCCCTTTTAATGTTTATGACGTCAGGAAGCCCTGTTTTCACCATCATCTCCTGGGCATGGTTGGATGACGGTACCCTTCCTAACCTTCATGCATTGTTGATTGGTTGGTACTTAGTTTAATTTTGTTGTTTACCATAGTCTCTTGGGCATGGTTTGGTGATGGAATCCATTCTAATTCATATACCTTTCATCTCTTAAAAACTATATCAACGACAGTTCAATTAATTTCTATAATTCTTGAAGCAGGCATAAGATCTCTCTGATCTCTACAAGTGGATCCTCTGAATCCCTAGTTTCCTATCTCTAATTTCTCTTAAGTTTTAGATTAATCATTCCACCATTATTGCTTCAATTCTGTTTGACTTAGATTACATATTACTCTAGTTCTAGTTCTATTTAGTTTCAGATAACGTACAAGTATCAATCCCTTGGGATTCGACCTCGGTCTTACCGAGTTTATTACTACATCACAACCCTGCACTTGGGGAGTAAACAAGTTTTTGGCGCCGTTGTTGGGGACTGACGGTTGCGTTTCTGAAATTAATTAGTTAGGATTAGTTTAAGATTAGGAATTTTCTAACTATAAGTTTAGGTTTTTCTGATTTATAGAAACTAATCTATTTTCCTGTTTTGTAGGATCTTGACATAAGTTCTAATTTGGTAATCCCTTTCTAATTTCTCTTCTTTTGCTATTTTTAGACTAAGGCTTCTAGTTTTAGAAATTTAGAATTTGTTTTTCTTTCTAGAAACTAACATTACTTTTTATCTTAGGATTTCTAATTTAGAACTTTCTAACTTTAGGTTTTCTATTTTTAGAAACTAATTTCTTTTATTTTTCTTTTTCAGGATCTCAATATAGGAACTGCTCATTTGGTACATTTTTTTCTAACTTCTCCTCCTCTTACTTTCCACTTTGCTGTAGGACCTTGTAACATCCCGAAAATCGGGGGGTCGAGTAAAAACTCCACTCCCGAGTTCCAGACATCACTTATGCAACATAAATGTGTATGATTGAATGTTGTCTGTGTTAATGTATTAAACATGAGTGGGATTAATCCAAAACATCATATCATACTCTAGAGACCGTTAAATTAGCAAGCGGAAGACTGTGATAGTATGTATAACATATATAAACTGTTGTATGTCTCCAGAGTGTGAACATGTTACCAGGTTATATACATACATGTATACTCCAAAAGTAAACAAAATGAATATACATGAGTGCGCTAAAAATATAAAATGACAAGTGTCAAGGCATCCAATCAACCTCCCTGTAATCCCGTCAATCAGAACACGCATAAAGGAGAGATCTTCCTCATCATCATCAAGTCCAACTTCGCTTCTCAAGCAGCGCCATCATCTGCAACCAAGATAGGGACTAGTGGGTGTCTGAAAACACCATCCCGTAACGTGGGAGTGAGTGATCAACTCAGTGGAATAATAGAGCTAGGATTAACATGTTCTCAAATCAATCATGCGATAATAGTAAAGCAGTAAATCAAACATTCCTAATACTGTTGTTAATGCAATATGACATGACGTATGGATGCCCTCACCGACGATCTCCCTCATACGACACCATCTTACGACTGCGGCATACAATCGTCCCTCAAGTGCTCCACATCTTCCAGGCACATGCATTGTAATGGTGATATGATTTTCGAGTTATTATTAGTCCATTCAAACAGCAGGATTGGGAAACTAAGGTACTTCCCTTATATCAATCCCAACACAGATCCTGTCTAGGGTCGTCACTCGTAATCTCATACGATGTATATTTTGTAGGTCGCTGCAAGGGCTGCAGGGCTGTTGGTCACACTCGTTGCACCGCTCCCCCATCACCTTATCAATATAGGCCTACTGTACTCTCATTGCTACGGAAGGGTCGTCGCCTCCCGTAGACTCAGAATACGCTCACGGTCACTACAAAGGGCTGTCAGGGCTGTTGCTCGCACTCGTTGCACCGCTCCCCCATCACCTTATCAATGTAGGCCGACAGCAAGAATATACTGTCCCATACCACCATAATCTGCTCACGAGTCATAGGTGCTCACTGGTCACTATGGGAGGTTTGTGGCCCCAGCGTAAGCCAATAGCTCTACCACGGTGTCCCATACCACCATGCCTGGCTCATGAGTCTTTGTGGATCAAGCTACCATGGTTAACTGGGTTTACAATGGTAAGTTCAGTACCCTAGGTTCAAGCAGTTATGACTCATACAGGGTGAACATACAACGGTCAGTCGGGTTACTTGACGGGCTCGACTAGCACGAGCGCATCTCAAGTTGAACGACATGAAGTGCGTAAAACACCTCGTGTGGCCTAACCACTGCCGTCAACTCCAAAACACGGCTCGCGTTCATCAATGCGTCGTTCGTGGCAAAGATAAGCCAACCACGAATTTGCTCGGTTGCCGACTGCCTGGACTAGGTATAGTCCCAAACAATCATGAATTCACATCAGCAATCATGTAAGAGTATTGGAAATGAAATACAACAATGTGAGCATGTTAACACATGTTATATCATACAACTTAAGTAAATCTTCCAACGCAGGCATATCATACATATAATGAAATCATGCATATAGCTAACGTGTAGGAAATCATTTACATCAGCATATTAATTGAGAAATCAATCTCAAACTAATTCATAACACCATTTAATTCAATACATACTAATACAAACATTTATACAAACACTTACACTACGCACTTAAGTCTACATATAGCATGTCGACTCAAAGTGTGCATTTAGGCGAATCTCTTCACCAAACTAATTATGCACGCATTCCTAACATCCTAATGCGACAAGAAGCTATGTCAATCACATCAACAAATTATGGATGAAAACAGTACTTCCTACAAATGACTAAAATGCCCTAAATCTCATATTCTTCGTCTGCTTACGAAATAGGAAACGGACAGCATGTTGTACATATCAAACGGCGTTGCAGTCGATAATCTACTATTAAACGACATTGAAAGTGTTGGAAACAGTCAATCAAAGCGTCTAAAATCCGCACCTTTTCTCCTAGAAGCGTATCAATTCGAACGGAGCGTATACGCTTCGTCTACAGCGAACTGGGAACCTAATACGCAAGATCCATCAGCTACCATGCTATGGAAACCAAGAAACCTCAAATCAGTAACTATTTAGGGTATTTTCTTACCTAGAAATGCAGAGAAATCACCGGCCAAGTGATTGAAGCGTGTTGCTAAAGCACGTACAACAGGTAGTGCAGCAGCAGGAAAATTCTCTCCTACTCTCTCTCACAATCTCTCACCTTTTCTCTCTCTCAATCTAGGGCTTTCTCCAATTTCGGATGGGAGAGAGGAATGAGGGTTTCAACCCCTTTTATAAGCCCAAACATGCCCGAAATAGGCTCGGGAACAATGTATACTTGAGTTATATCCAAATCGGGGCTGTTTCGGTCCAAAAGGACATTTCTGGTGGTCCCCTGGCCGAACGCGATCAGACTTAAGTTCTTACATGTCGGATGTCGCTCACATCCCGTTTTCAGACCATCGGTGTTCGTAGATCACCCATGGCAGTCCAGTTTCAGTTCAGCAGTCACTGCACGTAGATCAGGTCTGCAAGTCTCATGATATGAAATAGAAACTTTTCCTGATCCAAGGGTGTAATTTGGCTAAATTCTGACGGTCAAAATGCTTAATACTGACGCGTCAAGTCGTGTGCCAGATTTGAATTTCAAATTCCAAATCTAACCCTATTCTCACTCTCTTCAGTCCAAGCTCAATGAAATAGCCTGCGAATGTCGGTTGGACTTGATTTTTGAAATGATTGTCAAGTCCAGATAGGCGGTTCTAACGGTCTAAGATTGTAGCTATCGGACTTTCGACGCGTGGTCTAGATCCAATAAAAAGTTTCAAAGAGGTCCAGAGAACAAACCGGTTTAGAGTTTGATCCGAGGTTTTAGAGTATTATAGCACCATTGATTCTATAAGTTTTGGGTCTTGTAGAACGTATTTAAAGCTATCAGGGACTATTTCCCAGCTACTCTAGCGTTGCGCTAGCTAACTTATGCTTAGTTTCTAAAGGAATTAATCTTAAGTGATTTCTTTGGCTATGGAATTGGGTTCTGAGCGATTTTCCAGGTGTTTTAGTCGACCCATTGCCTAAGGACGTCTAATCCCAAGTTGGCCAAAATCTGGTGTGTTACAGACCTTTTCTTCTATTTTTCATAGGATTATATTCAAATTAAATTCAAGTTAAGGACTTCATCATGTATATGCACGAGTGGCAACGTCAGTATGCTGAGAAGAATAACCTATTTTAGGATGATGATGAGATAAATCAACTTATGTCTTAAAAATTTTCTGAAACTATCATTGAGAACCGATCAGAATATAAGGATCCACCAATTAAGAAGTCCTTACGTGATTATATGCAAGAGAACAATTATACCCCACGGATTAACAAAACAGTACGTGAGTGTCGGGGTTATCATAACTATGGTTGTGAGAATTATTATCACCCATCTGATTAAAAGAAAACAATGCGTGATTATATCATAAGTGATAATAAGTATTACCAACCATCAGATTCTCCCATCTATGATCCGTATGACTATAATCAGTGGAAACATCAATGTCGGGAAGTTGAACCAACTATATATCATAGTGATAATTCTCTTGGGTCCTCTACCTTTGAAATCCAACCGGAAACAATCCAAGAGGATTCACTTCAGAAACTCATGAAAGCACAAGAGCAGTTCAATCAACTTGTCATACAATCATATGAACTGCTCAAATTCTCAATTCTAATAATTCAATCACACCTTATGGAGAAGGAAGAGGCTAGGTTATCCCAGCTTCATCCAAATCTAGAAGCACAATGCAAGGAAAGTGATCCGCATTCACTTTTGAAAGAATCTAAAATTTGGAATGAGGAGTTGGATTCCGTTAATGAGCATGTGGTTTAATTTTCCGATGAGTCAATCTCGATGACTGTTCGAAAGAATGGTGAAGATACATGGGTGTCTTTTAAATATATTGATGATGATACACCTTCCTTACATAACACACAGGATTTCAAAGATGAGGAGGTTAGTTTATTCGAACCTCAACTGAGTTTAGGAATAGAATGTGAGGAAGGCGATCCAATCCCACCTATGCACTGCACGGAACTAGATGATGATGCATATTGGGATGATGATCCTGAATGTGCAGCCACAGTTCCCTTGGAATCCATCTCAAGTGTGGTCCAAGTCAATGATTAAGATGTACACAAAGTGGTCAGTCATAATGAGCTACTCCCCTCACCTAATATGTCTGATTTAATGGTGGAGAATGAGCCCCTTACAACCGACCTTTTTAACTCTTGTAAAACATGTTTGAACCACTCCTTTGAATCAAATGATGATGTGATTCAGGAGAAGGACAAGTTGCTTGCTACGACCCTGGAATTTGAAACTACTTGATTGAGGCCACCATCTGAGTTGTACACGTTTGACAATTCAACGCCTCAATTGAGTAATTTCAATGAATAGAGTGATCACATTAATGCCACACTTACTGATTTTTAATCTATCTGTGCAGGACTGGAGTAAGAGAGTGTACCTCCATCCACTTTCAAGGACGATGGATTCTTTACGCAGATCATCACAAGCCACAAAAAGTCACACTCAGCTGAACTTCCTAACTCTTGGGATTGCTTGGCACACTTTGTAGTTTCAAACGATCCCATGTTAAGAGACAAAGCGGATGCCTTGGGAGATAACATCTCGGTAGTCATCACTGACCGAGAGAACCCTTATTCTGAAATCCTCTCTTCCCCTAATCCTAAACGTCTACTAGTAAAAGAAAACGAGTTAAAAATTGAACCGAAGTTTGGAGCTTCGGAATGTGTTAAGACTACATCACTTCTTAGGAAGTTTTCTACACCTTATTTATTTATAATCTCTGATCACCAAGCGATACTAACGTTGAAACTTCTTCTGTCATAGGTGAATCATATATATTACGAATACCTCAAGTAATTCAATGGAAGATTTCTTATGAGGGACATAAGTCTCTCTAGAAAGTCATGCTCCAGGGCACCCAAGCCTATTACAAAAAGGGCTTTTGGATGATCCTGTTGAGGAACTTACTGATAAACTTATCAAGATATTGGCCGGAAGGGGAACCTTGCAGCATGATCGATTCAATGTTTGTGGGTAACATTACTGCAAACCCTCACGAGACTACAACTTGTCCACTAGGGGTTGAAAGTGCACCTACTACATGCCCTGGTTTGTCAATTACATTGTAAGTTGAGTCAGTCAGACAACAGCGCCTAACAAGAAGATCAAGTCAAGCGTCCGCCTCAACTGGATGTGTGGAAGCTCGCCATAGGTAAATCATAGCCTCACATCCCATGTCCCAAAACACCAGGTGATTAAACCCTTAAAAAGAACGAGAACATCTTAGGGTTTAAGTGTAAGAAACCTTCTTATAAAAAGGAAAAATCTTTAAAGTTTTTCTTACACTGTCGATTATATCGATTACCCCTTCAGATATGATCGATCCACTTCTTATTACACTGTCGATTATATCGATTACCCCACCGTAATGTTTATTTGTCATCCAATCTGTTCATGAGGTGGGTCCCATCCTCAGGTGGGCCCCCTCCAAATTTCGGCTCGATCCAAAACTCGGGTGGCCCACACCACAGGAAACAGTGGAATGGAATATCTGCTATTGAAATCTTTTTGGGGCCCACAGAAGTGTTAGATCAAGCTGAAATTTATGTTTTCCCTTCATCCAGGCTCGAGTGACCTTATGAACGGGTCGGATGGCATCTGAGCATTACAGTGGGCCCCACATGGGACCCACAATAATGTATGTTTTGCTTCCACCATCCGCTGGACGGTGGAGCTCACTTGATGCATGTGTTTTATGCACGCCACCAGCAGCGTGTGTGCAGAGTGTGTGCGTGCTGTGTGTGTGTAGTGTGGATGTGCATGCGTGTGTGTGTGTATATATATATAAACATGCATACTTATATTATATTGTATATATATAAAATATTGTATATATATTTTATATATTGTTTATATATTATATATTTATACAACATTCACAATGGTGGGCCTTCATGTGGGCTCCACCCATGATGCAAATGCTGCATCCAATCTGCCCATCCATTTTAAGCAGCTCATTTGTGAAATGAGACAAGGAATGAGCCAGATCCACAGTCCAAGTGGACCCCATCTTGGCATGATTGAAGGTCCATCTTAATGTAATTTTGACAGCTTGTTGGGGGCCCACTCGATGTGGATATAAGGCCCATGGGATTGGACCATTTGATATATCCCAAGGCCCTTGGGACTAGGCCCATTTGATTCATATAAGGCCTTTGGATTTGGGCCCATTTGATATATGAGGCCTAGGGATGTAGGCCCACTTGATAGATAAGACCTATAGGATTAGGCCACTTGATATGTTCCAAGGCCCATGGGACTAGGCCCATTTGATGTATTTTAAAGCCCATGGGAGTAGGCCCATTTGATATGTATAAGGCCATGGGTCGAGAACCATTGATGCATTCTAAGGTCCACGGGCTATGAACCATTGCAATATACCTAAGGCCCATTGGTGTGGTCCATTTTTGTGGCCCATTTAACAAATAAAAGGCCCATATGACATGGCCCATTAGATATATTTAAGGCCCAATGGGATGTACCTAAGGTCCATTGCAATGTGTGATCCCAATACAGATTGTGTAGCGACGTTTACGTTGATCGTGCCTTGGGAGCAATGTTGGTTTGACGTCCACATTTGGAGTGTAACGCTGGTTGGATGTCCGCATTACGACTCTCCCTAAGGCCCATTAGTAGGCCCGTACTTACTGTGTATAGGCCGTCCAGGCCCATTTACGTTGTAAGAATGGTTCATCACTCATTTACAAGTTTAGTATAATTTCATGACTCATGATCATATGCATCATATGTATGCTTGATATGGGGATTGACTGATCATAGCATATGCCTTCGGGCAGGTTGTTTATGGGCTCCTGGTTAGGCAGTGTTGCCCTACATGAGCGCACGATATGTGCGGAATTTGTTGCATGACTGGATAGCATGAATCATGCATTTCGCATTTGTGTGACATGGGTATTATACGCCCTAGCGACATCAGTGTCGTAGCCTTCACAGACGCATCGTGGTTGGCAGGATTGGATACCAAAAATCTTATTCTACATGGGGTGCTATTGATATCCCTGGGTGAAAGTCCCTAAACCCTTATGGTACCAAGAGGTTACTCCAACGTCTAGACCGAGTGGGTAGATGAGCGTTGAGTGCCGAATACCAGTTGGCTATGCTCTCCACTGTGTCGTGGTCAGTTGGAAGGGGGTGCGGCCTTACCCCCCCGAGTGTAGGGAAAAATCCTAGGCTGAGTCTGACCAGCTCGAGGAATGGGTCCGCTATTGACGAGTCGCGCCCGATATTGGCAGACGAATAGTGAGGTCTCTTCCACTTACCTTATTGCGTGTGATGTGGCGGCAATCTGGTTTAGAGTGTACTAGACCCCGGTGATATCCCATATTTGAGCTGTATTGATGTGTGGACATAGATGAGGATCTGTACGCTTGAGTTGCATTGCACATCGCATGGCCTTGGGTGGCTGATACCATTCATGTCTTGCATTGCATAGCCTTGGTACGGCTCATGATATTATGGTTCCATCTGCATATTCCACATTACTCTGACATTGCATGTTCATATTACTACCTTGCGCACACACTTTCACCACCCTCTAAGCTTTCTATAAGCTTATGCACGACCGTTGCGTGCAGGTGACGTTGGTTCGCAACAGCGCCGAGGCAGGAGCACGTTGCAGATCGTTTTGGAGTTTTTATTCTTTACCATTATATTTCCCTTTATGCTCATTGTATTTGTAAAGTTTTTTATCATAGTGGAAATGTAATGGATTTCTTGGTTGTTGTTTGTGGGTTATGCCATTGGTTATGCTTATTACGAATCAAACTGACGTTGAAATCCTCCTCGTAGCATCCCAGGATCGGAACCTGACGAATGGGCGCTAGGAGCTGAGAATGGGGTTCTACGGAGGCTGTCGGCGCCGGATTCGGTGATCGAAAATTTTGTGAGCCCGGTTTCTGAGTTTGGGGCGTGATAAGAAATGATAGCAATATTCTTCCAGTAAAATACCTAGGAATCTTGTTCCGACTCCTTCACAGTATTTTCAGCACGAATGTGTACCCATGTGATGCAAATGACACATATCTGAGTCATGTTGCACTCAACATTTTGTATGATGTCTACCAAGAGATCCCTGTATGCTTACCGACTTTCATATTAGACTAGCTGATAAAGGTAATCAGAAGTGACCATCTTCAATTTCTGCCTTTTCCATCTCTTATCTGCAAGATCGCACACTGGACAGGTCTGCCGGAAACAACTGATAAGGTATATCTTGAAGTATGGTTCGACCTTGAAGAAGCACAACATGTGTATGCTTCTATCTCATCGGATACGAAGATCCTTCCACCTGTTGAAGACAGTGATCCCATGCGTAATGAAGAAATTCCTTGGAGTTCCAATCGAACTCCTGATTATAGTCCTGCTTCTGTCACACATCATTAGCATCATGTGCTTGAGCGCCAATTTTTAAACAATCTCACTAGAATTGATGAGCGACTCCAATACTGTGAACAACGACTATCAAGAATAGAAAACAGGATGGAAGCTCTCCAACACTGTGTGCAACAGATTCTAGAGTTACTAACCACTGACAGGCCTTCTATGTGCTAAAAAGGAGACAGTTATGATGAAATTGTGTCTAGCCATAACATACCTAACTTTGCATCCATCTTTGCTTACTTATTTTGGGTATCCCTACATTTCTGGACAATGAAATCTTTTTGTTGATATGGCTGAACTTAATTCTCATTTTACTAAAATTCCTATTTTCTTATATAATGCCTGTGCTGACTACTTCACTGATTTATCCTCTAGTCTTCATTGATGTATGCTTTACAGTGTTCTCATTTATTTATATCTATCTATCCGTGGTTCTCCCATATGCTTCAATCTTCAGTCAATATCATGTCTTATACCTTTGCCAATGACTGATAAAAAGGGAGAGAACAATTCAAACACCCTGAGCGAAAATTGTATATCTGTGTTGCAGGTGTTAGGGGGAGCAGCCGCAACAAGAAAGGGAGAGTTTTTGAATTAAGGGAGAGAATTTTATTAGGTGTGTACATAAGAGTTTAGAATTTGTAAAATTGTGTTAATACATGCACACACAATTTAGGATGTATCTGTCTAGATATGTTCCTGCGGTGTTTTGAGTATTTTTTCACGTAATTGACAAAGGGGGAGATTGAAAGTGCACCTACTACGTGCCCTGGTTTGTCAATTACGTTGTAAGTTGAGTCAGTCGGACAACAGCGCCTAACAAGAAGATCAAGTCAAGCGTCTGCCTCAACTGAATGTGTGGAAGCTCGCCATAGGTAAATCATAGCCTCACATCCCATGTCCCAAAACATCAGGTGATTAAACCCTTAAAAAGAACTAGAACATCTTAGGATTTGAATGTAAGAAAACTTCTTATCAAAAGGAAAAATCTTTAAAGTTTTTCTTACACTGTAGATTATATCGATTACCCCTTTGATATAATCGACCAGCTCTGTCGATGTCCTCGGGATCTCAATCGATACAATCGAGTGAGGACAAAAAGCGTCCAGCAATCAAACAATCTTCTGGATGATTTATCGATATATCAACCTTCGAGTCGATATCATCGATATTCGAAAATCGATCATATTTAAAGTGGATCGATAATATCGACAGACTGCTTTCCGGCACCCCTATTTTTTTAAAGAAAACTAATAAATACTTCGATATATCGATGACTGTACGATTCAATCTGAACTCAAATATCGATCATATCGGGAGTCAGTCGATCATATCGAGTATGGGCGCATGTTTTAACCAGCATGAATTTCAGGTTATTTTTTATGATGATCGGGGTGTCAGTCGATAAATCGATATTCATATACCGATTATATCGAGACCTAGTCGATTGGATCGAGTCATTACATAAATAATCCAGCAAGCTTATATGTAAATGTATACGATTTATCGATCCCATCGACAAGGTCTCCGATATGATCGATGTACAAATTCCGATGATATCGACTGTTTCCCCGATCATATCTGTAGAACCTAAAATTCTTCAAAGCTTCTCTCTTATTTTTCACATGTAGATAGATCGAACCATCACTCGATGGAATCGGAGTTCGAAATCCGATAACATCGATGTGTGTCTCGATCCCATCGACCAGTTATTTTTTCACAATCTCATCTATATATTGTTTGTCTTTTAAATAGTTTGTGATTGGATCCTCTATCAGGCTTGGAAGGCAATAGAGTTAATTTTGAGTAATCCTAATCAGTACTTTGTGACAGGATTGGTGTGATAAGGATTTTTAATAACTCATAAAAACTTTAAAAAGTCCTATTCACCCCCCTCTAGGATATATTGACATATTCCTACTTCAACTTAAGCAGTTTTCACCGCTATTTCAGGGGTAACCTAGGGGTTTAAAAGCTTGTTGCATACGTTAAATGCAATCGAGAGCACTTGCGAAAGTGGTATAAGTAGGATTTCATTTATTTTATTTTATTTTACTTTCTCTCTCGTACTAACCTGATCTCTCCTAGCGATCTCTTGAAAAATCTCTCTCGATTCGTTATTTAAGTACTATCTTCCCATCACTTCTCATTTACTTTTGTTATCCCATGTGCATTGTATGCTCATATATCTTTTACATTGAGGACAATGTAGATTTTTGGTTGGGGGTGGGAGATTAGGTAACCTAATCAGTGTTTTCTTGGTCTTGAGCAAAAAAATTGTGAAATTTTTTTAAAAAAATTTTTCTAAAAATTCCTGTGAATTCGAAGTAATTTTAACAGATATCCTCTTAAATTTAGTTATCTGTTAGATTTCATAATTAAGATCAAATTATTAATCTATGATTAGAAGTTGTAAACATTGATTGAGTCATGAGTTCACATGTCACATCTCGCTTTCACATTAAGGTTTCAGTCTGATATTGAAGGGTTAACTTGGTAATCACTAAGCATGTGAGGAAATCGCTTGAAATTTTCCCATCATGATCAATTAAAGAAAAGAAAAAGAAAAAAAAAAGAGGCTCAGATACCTTTGAAAAAAGTTGGGCGAATAATTTTTACCATAGGTTTGCTCCCTATAGGTGTGGAGTTAATTCCCCATGAATGATACGTGAAAAAGGTCTAGGAGTTCGGTTTTCATCATAGGTTTGCTCCCTGTAGGTGAAAATTTGATTCCCTTTCTTAGTGTTACTTTTAACGGTAGAATCAAAAACTGAAAGAATGAAAAGATGATTTGTGAGATAAGTTTTGGTTATCATGATTTCTCTTGTTGATTACCGATGATATCCTGAAATACAGAAGTGAATTTTAATGTTGATAAGCCGAGATGACACTATACACCCATGAAACTCAATGTTTAGAATTTTTTGGATTAATGGATTAATACTTTGAACTTAATGATGAACTTTACTGTGTGCTTGATTCCAGGAGGAAGTAATGCCTAACATTCATACATTTTGAAGTCTCGTCTTTAGATTGCTTTTCAAAAATCAATCGAGTTCATGGAAATTATCCTGTAGTTCTCAACTTATTTTTCGCATACCTTGCTCGGGATTAACAAGATGCTAGTTGAGGGTTGTGTTGAGGGTCAAATATTATATATTAGACCCCATTTATTTCCTGGATTTACGAGCATGATACTGTTTAATGGCCCGTTTTATCGTGTTTATGTTGCAAGGTGATTTTACGAGCATGAACTGTAAAAATTTATTAAAAGCATGGATTGGACACTATGAAGACACCAAGGCATTGTAAGAGACTCCATGGGACCAAGATCGAGGATTTACACACCGAAGATCAGAGAAATTTCAGCCGTTCACCTTCAAATGGCCCGAAATTGGTGTAGAATGCAAGATCACAAGGTTTCCTCCATCAGATTGACACAAAACTTTATACATGGCCTAGGGACCATAAATTAACTGTACACGTCGAATTTCAGCTCTTGGATCATTATAGAAGTGGCCCAATGGACAGATTAGCCCATAAAATCTCAAATTGGGGCCGGCCTGAGATCTGAATAGGCTTCAATTTCGGTCTCAACCCCTTAAATGGGGTGAAAAAATGATTGGACGGATCGGATGTCGGATGTACATCATGATGGACCCCACTTAAGGGAGCTCACATGCATAGTGCATATGCTTCAGCCGTGCACCATAATTGGAGAAATCGGTCAGCGATGCTGACCGATTTTTTTTCTTTCTCAAAACTTCTTCACGAACGCAACAGCGTTCCTTCGCACGGCTGTCGGTTTCATACAGTGGGGCCAACCCATCATCATTTCAAAAGATCAAGACCATCTATTCACTCAGGAGGGCGGCCAAAACCCTCTCCAAGTTTTTCCTTTTGCCCCATGCACGTGCACGCATTTGGATCGTGGCTAAACACAAGATTAACGATGAAATGAGGAGATCTTATGGACCACTTCGAAGTCAATCAAATCTCACCATTTCTGGACGGTTTTTCATTCTAAATACAGTGGACGGCATGGATTCTACATGAAACATCATCCTGGGGCCCACCGATCATCGCAAGCTGAGTCAGAAGGCTCTGTTATGCAACAAAGCATGCGGCTTTCACTTGTGGGCCACCATCAGGGCCCATCGGCCAAATCGGGACCATTCATCAGGAGCTCACGGGTTCTATATTTCTTGCCTAGGTGGAAGAATTGTAGGAGATAGTGTTAATCGGATGTCGACCGTCCAAACAGAAGACTAACGGTAAATTGAAATAATTCGTGGGCCACCACGAATCTGATCCAAAAACAATCAAGTCCCACTGGTTTTTCGAGGGGAAACCAATGGAAGGCATGGATTTCTTCGTCTACAACACTATGGGGCTCACCAAGCATTGCAGCACAGCAGCTTGCGTCGGTTGCGTAATCCAGCTGTATACGGAGTGCGGAAACCCTTCGCACGGACTCCAGCCAACGTTTTCCATCCAACCGACCTCTCTTGTTATAAAAGGAGAGAGAGAGGGTATGGAGAATTCATGGAATCTCTCGGCTTGGAGTTTGGACGTGGAGATAGCTTGGAACGGCTGGAGATCTCCCGGTTTTGGGACGTGGATCAGAGGGAGAGAGAGGGAGACAGGGAGAGTTTGTATTTTTTATCTTTTCTTTTTCTTTTTTCTTTTTAATTTTATGAGATCTAGGCCCATCATGGTGGGTTGAACCTCTTAGCTAGGGTTAAGAGGGGAAGCTTGTAGCGTGATGGGAACTCTTTGCTTACCTTTTGTTTAGATTGAACTGATGTTGAATTTATTTAATGAAGGGAATATTTTTAGTTTTTAGTGGTCTGTTGTGACTAAAATTACAATGCGTCTGCAATGGCTTTGAGCATGTTCCTTCCCTTTTGATGTTTATGACGTCAGGAAGCCCTGTTGTTCACCATCGTCTCCTAGGCATGGTCGGATGACGGTACCCTTCCTAACCTTCATGCATTGTTGATTGGTTGGTAATTAGTTTAATTTTGTTGTTTGCCATAGTCTCTTGGGCATGGTTTGGTGATGGAATCCATTCTAATTCATATACCTTTCATCTCTTAAAAACTATATCCACGACAGTTCAATTAATTTCCATAATTCTTGAAGCAGGCATAAGATCTCTCTGATCTCTACAAGTGGATCCTCTGAATCCCTAGTTTTCCATCTCTGATTTCTCTTAAGTTTTAGATTAATCATTCTACCATTATTTCTTCAATTCTGTTTGACTTAGATTATATCTTACTCTAGTTCTAGTTCTATTTAGTTTCAGATAACGTACAAGTATCAGTCCCTTGGGATTCGACCTCGGTCTTACCGAGTTTATTACTACATCACAATCCTGTACTTGGGGAGTGAACATTTCACTTACGCATTATTTTTAAGCGTTCTGACCATTAGATTTCGACTCAAATTCACCCTCGGATCAGGAAAGGTGGCCCTTACATGTCAAAGTGCTTGTAACCCTGATTGAATTTCGATAACCGTTGAATTGAAGTTGGTCCACCACGGACTATCTGAAAACCTGATCAGACTGAAAGCTTAACTTACTAAGGATCCAATACTAGTGAGCTTAAGTCCGACCGCATTTGATAAGAAGACCTCCAGAAGTGCTCCGTTGGATCAGAAAGAGCCCGATTTGGTTATAACATAAGTATACCTTAGCCCTAAGGCTATTTTCATCGAGTTTAGGCTTATAAAAAGGCCTTGAACCCTTATTCCCAAATTTCATACGAATTTCCTAAACCCTAGCTTTCCAAGAGAGAAAGTATGGGAGAACTTGTTGATTCTCCATAGGATTCTTCCCAATTCTTCTACACATCAAACCTACGTATCTGAATCATTCTTCTGGAGATTCAGATTCCATTCTTGAGTAAGTTAAGCCAACCCTAACCTGTTTTGAAGCCTAGAATAGTTTAAATGAAGTTATAGCTAACCTGTTTCATGCCATAGGTAGCGTATCCGCTGTTGACAAAGACATACCATCTGAATAATATCGAATACGTATTTTCTGGTTTAAGGTGCGGACTATATACGTTTAGGTTATGGTTTTCAAGGCTTTCAATGATAGATAATTATTTATTCATGTTATGATTGCTATTACACATGCCAAATGCACTATCCATTTCACTTGACGTATATGTATACTTCATGTTATAAATAGCGTGTTTCATATATGTGTTAGAATACCTATATACATATAGAATATGTTGTTTTGATTCCAATGATTAATCGTCGTTGTTATATGCTTGATACGTATGCGGCAACTCCTTGGTGAAAGGACTTGCCATAATATGTAATGCATCGACATACGTAATGTATGTTGAATAGTGTAATCTAAGTGTTTGTAAGAATGCTTAAATGAGTTAGTAGTTAGTAAAGAGTGATGTTTTAGGTTATTAAGAAATAAATCTCAATCACCTTAATTGTGTGTATGATTTCCTCCATGAATTGTGAAACTTAGATTTTTCGTATTAACTGTGTGTATGATTTCCTCCATGGATTAATTAACTTAGATGAATCATGATAGATGTGTGTATGATTTCATGCATGTACTATATTTACATTTAAGCTATACTTTATGATTGAACATATGATTGTAGGATATGACTCATATGCCTGTTATTGAATTTGTACATGATTGGGGCTGTGCTACAGTCCAGGTAATCGGTAACCATTCTGTAAATAGTGGTTGAGGTCATTTTCACCACACAGGATGAGTTTAACAAATCTGAGTCATGCTTGGGATGTTCGATAGTGGTCAGGCCACACGGAGTTCTTATGCAGTCCATGTCGTTCAACTCAACGTGCGCTTGGCCTAGTTGAGCTTATCAACTAATCCGATTGATCGACGTTTGTTCATCATGTTTGGTTGCTACTGTTTGAATCTAAGACACCGAGCTTACCAGTGAAACTCCGTTAACCTTGGTACCATGATCCCCTAAGACTCATGAGCCGGACATGGTGGTATGGGACACTGTGGTTGAGCTTTCAGCCTACGTTGGGGCGACGAGCCTCCCCGTAGTGACCAGTGAGCACCCTACTCTCGTGAGTAGATTATGGTGGTATGGGACACTATATTCTTACTGTCAGCCTACATTGATTGGTGACGATCCCTCTGTAGTGACCTCGAGTATATCCTGATACTGTAAAAGGGCGATAAGTCATGTTGCAATATTAAGAATATAACTAGGCCTATATTGATTTGGTGATGGAGGAGTGGTGTAACGATTCTGTGCAATAACCCTGACAGCCCTTGTAACGACCTAAAAACGTAACATCGTATGAGATTTCCTAGGACTGACGACCCTAGAATGCATCAATGTTTGGGGATTGATATAAGGGAGGTGTCTTAGCTTCTCAATCCTACTGTATGAAAAGGACTAATAAGAATTGGGTAATCATATTCATGACATTGCACTGCATTTGCCATTGGCGTTGGTGTGAGAGCACAGTTGTAGTGATTCATGCCACGATCGTTAGAAGATGTCGCATATGGGAGTTTGTGGTGAGGGCATGCATCATTATCTCATTCATTCTCACATTAACAAGAGTATTTAGGACATGTTTGATTGTACTGCTTTATCATTACTGCTTGATTGAATTGATAACATGTTAACCTTTACGGTATAGTACCACTGAGTTAATCACTCACTCCCACGTTCTGGGATTGTGCTTAAACACCAACCAGACTCTAATTTAGTTACAGGTGACGGCGATGCTGGTGAGGCGGAGCCAGACTTTGATGAGGATGAGGAGGCGTTCTCATTTATGCAGTTCTCAGGCGGATTCACGTGAGCCTTGTCCTGACAAGCGAAGATTTTTTGGGATATGTATATGACAATTTTGCATAGTTGATCCATGTATTTTGAGACACAGTTGTATATATTTCCCTGGGCAGAGCACGCATATTTTGGAGATTCTTTTTTATTTATATATGTATTTAAGTCTTCCGCTTGCATTTCGTCAATATCCCTGAATTATGTCTGCTGATCTGGCTTGATCTATGTCATGTTTCATGCACTAACATGGACAACATACATCCATTATTGTTTATGTTGCATAAGTGATGTTTTGGGACTCGGGAGCTGAGTTATGCTCGACCCTCGAAATTCAGGGCGTTACAAGTTGGTATCAGAGCATGATCTGGATTAACCTGGACCTAGGTTAGGGTGTCACGATGCACGTTAACGCCACTATAGAGTAGGAGGGTGCGAGAACCATCTAGAAATAGAACTAGGACTCTCAGTTTATCTTTTGGAAAAAGTTTACTGAAAATGATCGTCGAGATCGAGTCCGTGCACACTCCTGATCACACAAGACGACCCCAAATCACTTCTAGACCGTCAATTGACAGGTATAGACCGCAATTCATCCTATTTCAGCCGTTAGAAATTGATAATCATGAATAGAGATCAGATTAGTCCCGAAATGATCCGAAACGGCTCAAATCGGAAGAGGGGGCCAAACGAATCAGTTCTAGGGGGTTCCAGGGTGGGACCCCAACTTTTTTAGACCCAGGGGGTGGTGAGGCCCTCACCCAATGGGCGAGGCCTCACCGGTTTGTCCAGTGGCCGGCGAGGCCTCGCTGACCGACCGACCTAGATGGGTTGGGTCGTTGGGCCGACCGAGTTTGCGGTCTTGTGGACCCTAATGCTCTATGGTTCTTCGTTTATATCACCCCCATTCTAATACTTCCTTCATAAAATATACTCCCAAGCTTTCCTTTTTCCTTAAAACCGTCCCTACCTCTCTCAAATCGCCTTTTCAATCCTTCTTTCTTCCATTTTCCTTCAAGCCTCACGTTCTTCCACTGTGTTCAGCCATACCCAGCATCTACTCTTTCCATTTTCTTCGATTTGAGCTCCCAAAGCTCTCATTTAAGCTCCAAAATGTACCAGCCCCCAACCCCTCTTACTTTGATTTTTCCTTTCTTCTATTTTCCCTTTCGTTGACCCATTACAATTCTCTTTCAGACCCAGATCCGTGGAAATCCATTAGGTCAGCCCTTTTCTTCCATTTCATCACTCTTTCATGGCTTTCATGGAGGTTGTTGTAGCCTTTTTCTCCATGTTCACTATCCTTTCGCTGATGGGCAAGAAGCGGGCCCCTGCGGACGAGACTAGGCTTAGTCGTCCCGCTCGTTTGAGGCGGCCTACGGTAGTTACCGCGAGTTCAAGTGTTGGGAGAGAATTGCATTCGAAGCAGGATTTAGATCCCCATGCTCTAATAGGAAGATCATTGTTGGAAGAGTTGGCTCATGGCGTCTACGAGGACCGTAGGGTTCTTTTTGAAGCGCATGTGGATGGGTGACTCTTTGGGGAGTATTTGTTGTTCGAGAGTATAGAAGCTTCTGAGTACGGTCCGCTATTTGAGGGTGAGTCTCGTGCAAATGTGAGTACTATTCACACCTTCTATGCTCATATTCGGGACCCTACGCCGGAGCCATTACAGTTCAAGATCCCCTTCGGCAGAGATCGGGAAGCCACAATCAATGCTGGGTTGATAGCTTGACTCTTGAATGTGCCACTTGGCAAGGTACATCCAAGTGTAAGGAATCTGAATACTGTTCGGGAGAGGGATCGGCGCACCAGGTTTCTATGTGGTCATTTGGTTGAGTGGCAGCATAACAAGAGCCTCTTAGTGACCCATATGTCGGGCAATTTTTGTCTGCTTCATCACATCTGCACGTTCAATGTTTATTCCAGGTGGAGCAATCGCAGTGAATGTACGCATCTCATGGTAGATTTTATATATCAAGTGGGGCAGGGAGAGAAGGTGTGCGTGCCTACGTTTATCCTGCGACAAATCATCCTTATCGCGCGATCAAGAAGAACGACTGAATCGCTTCCCTTCGACCAACTCATATGCAAGATTGCGCTCAAGTTTGCCTACAGACTTGGGGTGGAGTTGCCGGCGCTAGTCCATTATATCAGCGAGGCTAGCTTAACCAGATGAAGATGGGGCCTCGGCAACGTAAGGCCCAACTTGATGAAAGCGAGGAAGAGTACGATAGCAAAGAAGAAGGAAGTGAAGAAGAAGGTGGGGCAGAGATAGAGGAAGAAGTGCAGGAAGAAGAAGAAGAGGAGGCTCAGGATACTGATGAGAGTCCTCCTCCTGCGACTTAGGCTGATAAGGATGCCCGTATAGTTCGACTCGAGGAGGGTCAGGCTGCTCTTCGATAGGATATTATGGATTTGGGGGGCCTCGTAAAGTGTAAGTTTAAGAAAGTAAACTACATGCTGAAGACCATTCTGTGCTTCCTGAAGGATAAGGGTGCCCCTTCTCCATCCTCAGATTCTGATGAATAGGCTTTATGTAGTCGTTGTTTACTTGTTTGATGCTTGATTTTATGTGTGGTTTGATAGTTATTTGGTAGTTGGTAGTTGTTCAGTGTTTGAAGCTTAGTGGTTGAAGCTTAGTTGTTTTGTTCACATGCTTTCTCTGTCGCGATTGATGTAATGTTGCAAATTATGTATTGTGATAATTTTGTTAATGAAATGCATGTTGTTTCCTTGGCTTGAGAAGTTTATGCTATGAATGGACTGTGTGAATGCCTAATCTCATTGGTTGCTACCCTCTGTTGTGTGTAGGGTATGCCACCTAAGGGTTCGAGATCTCCATCTCGTCTTTCTCTAGAAGATTCACTCGACGGGGCCCTTACCCTCTACGATACTCATATGGACCCCCATTCGGGCCCATCTCATTCAGATCCCATGTCGAGTTCTCAGCCAGTTTCTGGTCTTACTGCTGGGCCACCTCCTGTGACACCTTCTGTGGTGACTCCTGTCACACCTGCGGTTCCTGAGCAAAACCGTGCGTCTGTGTCAATACCTTCTACATCACAGTCTGCTCTGCCTCCTGATAGGCTAGAGCAGATGATGTTGTTGATGCAGCAGTAGCAGCAGCAGTTCTTGTCCTCTATGGTGTAACATCCCGAAAATCGGGGGGTCGAGTAAAAACCCAACTCTCGAGTTCCAAAATGTTATTTATACAACATAGATATGTATGATTAAATGTTGTCTGTGATAATATATTAAACATGAGTGAGATTAAGCTAAACAGCATATCACGCTCCAGAGACGGTTAAATTTACAAGCGAAAGACTGTGATAGTATGTATAACATATATAAACTGTTGTATGTCTCCAGAGTATGAATATGTTACCAGGTTATATACATACATGTATACTCCAAAAGTAAACCAAAAGGATATACATGAGTGTTCTAAAAATATAAAATGACAAGTGTCAAGGTATCTAATCAACCTCCCTATAATCCCGTCAATCAGATCACGCATAAAGGAGGAATCCTCCTCATCATCATCAAGTCTAGCTCCGCTTCTCAAGCAGCGCCATCATCTGCAATCTCAAAAGGGGACTGATGGGTGTCCGGAAACATCATCCCGTAACGTGGGAGTGAGTAGCTAACTCAGTGGAATAATAGAGCAAGGATTAACATGTTCTCAAATCAATCATGCGATAATAGTAAAGCAGTAAATCAAACAAACCTAATACTGTTATTAATACAATATGACATGACATGATGGATGCCCTCACCGACGTTCTCCCTCATACGGCACCATCTTCGTCCGCGACATGCGTGCATCCCGTTCAGCGCTCCACATCTTCCAGGCACATGCAATGTAATGGTGATATGATTGCTGAGTTGTTATTAGTCCATTCAAACAACAAGATTGGGAAACTAAGGTACTTCCCTTATATCAATCCCAACACAGATCCTGTCTAGGGTCGTCACTCCTAGTAATCTCATACGATGTATATTTTGTAGGTCGCTGCAAGGGCTGTCAGGGCTGTTGCTCGCACTCATTGCACCGCTCCCCCATCACCTTATCAATACAGTCCTACTGTACTTTACTGCTACTGAAGGGTCGTCGCCTCCCGTAGTCTCAGAATACGCTCGCGGTCACTACAAAGGGCTGTCAGGGCTGTTATACGCACTCGTTGCTCCGCTCCCCCATCACCTTATCAATGTAGGCCGACAGCAAAAATATAGTGTCCCATACCACCATAATCTGTTCACGAGTCATAGGTGCTCACTGGTCACTACGGGGAGGTTTGTGGCCCCAGCATAGGCCGACAGCTCGACCACGGTGTCCCATACCACCATGCCCGGCTCATGAGTCTTTGTGGATCAAGGTACCATGGTTAACAGGGTTTACAATGGTAAGTTCAGTTTTCTAGGTTCAAGAAGTTATGACTCATGCAGGGTGAACATACAACGGCCAGTCAGGTTACTTGACGGGCTCGACTAGCACGAGCGCCTCGCAAGTCAAATGACATGAAGTGCGTGAAACACTTCGCGTGGCCTAACCACTGCCGTCAACTCCAAACACGACTCGCGTTCATCGACACGTCCTTCGTGGCAAATACCAGCTAGCCACGAATTTTCTCTATTACCGACTGCCTGGACTAAGTATAGTCCCAAACACAAATGAATCCACATCAGCAATCATGTGAGAGTATTGGAAATGAAACACAACCATGTGAGCATGTTAACACATGTTATATCGTACAACTTAAGTAAATCATCTGACACATGCTTTCATACATATAGTGAAATTATGCATATCACCAACATATAGGAAATCATTTCCATCAGCATATTAATTGAGAATTCAATCTCAAGCTAAATCATAATGAAATCATCAAACACATGTTATAACATACAACTTAAGTGAATCATCAAGCACATGCATTTCATTCATATAATGAAATCATGCATATGGCTAACATGTAGGAAACCATTTACACCAGCATATTAATTGAGAAATCAATCTCAAACTAATTCATAACACCATTTAATTCAATAAATACTAATACAAGCATTTATACAAACACTTACACTACACACTTAAGTCTACATATAGTATGTCGACCCGAAGTGCGCATTTAGGCGAATCTCTTCGCCAAACTAATTATGCACGTATTCCTAACATTCTAATGCAATAATAAACCATGTCAATCACATCAGCAAAATATGAATGAAATCAGTACTTCCTATAAATGACTAAAATGCCCTAAATCTCATATTCTTCGTTAGTTTACGAAACGGGAAACAGACAGCATGTTGTACATGTCAAACGGCGTTGCCGTCGATAATCTACCATTAAACGACATTGAAAGCTTTGGAAACAATCAATCAAAGCGTCTAAAATCCTCACCTTATCTCTTATAGATGCGTGAATTCGAACGGAGCGTATACGCTTCGTCTACGGCGATAAGAGAACCTAATTTACGAGTTACGTCAGCTAACATGATATGAATCCTAGTAATCCTCAAATTAGCAGCTTCTACGGTTAGTTCTTACCTGAAAACATGGAGGAATCGCCGGCTGAGTGATGGAAGTGTGTTGCTTAGGGACTTGCAACAGGTGGTGCAAAGGCGGGAAAATTCTCCTCCAATCTCTCTCACAAACTCTCACCTTTTCTCTCTCCCAACTTAGGATTCTCTCAAATTCGGATGGGAGAGAGGAGTGAGGGTTTTAACCCCTTTTATAAGCTTAAAAATGCCCAAAATAGGCTCAGATACAAGGTTTACTTAATGCATAACCAAATTGGGGCTATTTCGGTGCAAAAGACCATTTCTGGTGATCCCCTGGCTGAATGCGATCGGACTTAAGCTCATCCATACTGGATCTAGCATACATCAAGTATTCAGTCTGGCAGGGTTCACAGATCGCACGTGGCGGTCCAGTTTCAATTCAGCGGTCACCGCACGTAGATCAGGTCTGCAAATCTCATGATATGAAATAAAAAATTTTCCTGATCCGAGGGTGTAATTTAGCTAAATTCTGACGGTCAGAACGCTCAATACTGACGCGTCAAGTCGTGTGCCAGATTTGAATTTCAAATTCCAAATCTGCCCTATTCGCACTCTTCAGTCCGGGCTCAATGAAATAGCCTGTGATTATCGGTTGGACTTGATTTTCGAAATGATTGTCGAGTCCAGCTAGGCGGTTCTAACGGTCTAAGATAGCAGGTATTGGACTTTCGACACGCGGTCTAGGTCCAATACAAAATTTCAAAGTGGTCCAAAGAACAAACCTGCTTAGAGTTTGATCCGAGGTTATAGAGTATTATAGAGTCATTGGTTCTACTCGATTTGGGTCTTGTAGAACGTATTTAAAGCGATCAGGGACTATTTTCCAGCTACTCTAGCGTTGCGCTAGCTAACTTATGCTTAGTTTATAAAGGAATTAATCCTAAGTGGTTTCTTTGGCTAAGGAATTGGGTTCTGATCGATTTTTCAGTTGTTTTAGTTGACCCATTGCCTAAAGACGTCTAATCCCAGGTTGGCCAAAATTCGGGGTGTTACATATGGCTAGTATCTTTTCTCAGTCGATGGTAATGATTCCACCTGCCTCGCCTCTACACCCTGTTAGGCACACTAGTGCAAGCGGTACATTCGAGCGGTTTCAGCGCTTGAGGCCTCCTACATTTTTGGGTACTCACAGACCGGAGGAGGCTGAGTATTGGATAGACCACATCTCGAAGATGCTTAGACCGTTGCACTGTTCCGAGGCGGAGCAGGTTGAGCTGGCCACCTTCATGTTTGAGAAGGAGGCTAGCTTATGGTGGGACAGCATTTTCTGCACAGTTGCGAAGGGATTTGAGTAGACGTGGGCAACATTTGAGGCTCGCTTCCACGAGAAGTATTTTTCGGTCACTTACCGACACGAAAAGGAGAGTGAGTTCCTTCACCTTCGCCAGGGAGGCATGTCGGTGATAGAGTATAAGAACAGGTTTACAGAGTAAGGCAGGTATGCTCCATTGATTTTGGGTGATCAGCCGTTGAGGATGCGGCATTTTTCTGAGGGTTTGCGTCCTGAGATTAGAATGAAGATGTGTTGTACGAGCATTTCTTCTTATGTGGAGCTGGTGAGCATGTCCTTACGAGCAGAGTAGGATGGGGAGAGGTTGTCTCGCACGCGAGCACTTGTGGTTCCTAGGCCGCGACCTGAGTTGATGAGTAGGCCTTTCCATGGTAAGAGGCCTTGGTTTGATTCACCGCAAGGGTCTTCTGCATCTCCTGGCCATTTGAGGCGTCCTGATGTGTGGTGCAGCTATTGCAAGAAGCCTGGCCACACTGAGATTTCTTACTTTTCCAAGATGCGAGACAGTGGTTTCTCGCCGCCTTAGAGGATCGGCCGTCCGATGCCTCAGGCAATTTCAGCGCCGCCCCTTTGATCAGCACCAGCTCATCCCTCCTTTAGACCTCAAGCACCTCATTTTAGGCCTCCACAACGGCTCATGGTTCCTCCACCACATCCCCCACAGCAGACTCGGGTTCATGCGCTCACAGCTGAGGTGCCCGAGGTAGATTTAGCACCGGCATCATTCGAGGTTCATGCGCACATCCTAGATACACCTATCTTCCTATTGGTGGACACTAGGTCCACTGTTTCGATCATTTCTTATGTTGCGGTCAAGCGGCTAGGTTTGGTTACAGCTCCTATGAAGGGAGTGAGACTCACGACAGCTACAGTGACTACGTCAGATATTACTTAGACCTATGAGTCTTGCTCGATAGATTTGGGTAGCAGGACGGTGGTTGTCGACTTGATTATCGCCCCATTGTGTCATTATGATGTTATTTTTGGGATGGACTTTCTCACGAAGATGAGAGCAGAGATTGATTGAGAGGCCAGAGTTGTGACAGCCTATGGACCTGAGGGCACGGCCTTCTCTTTTCCAGTTCAAGTCAGTTAGCCCTGTCGTGTTAGCAGTTACGCTTCCTTGTTAGAGAGTTCTGATGTTCCGATGTAAGAAGATATGCTAGTAGTTCATGATTTTTCTGAGGTGTTTGAGAAGATTCCAGGGCTTCCTCCTCGGCGCGAGATTGACTTCACTATTGATCTTGTGCCCGGTGCGACACCTATTTCCCTACCGATGTATTGTATACCTCCTTATGAGATGGAAGAATTGAGGAGTCAGATTGATGGTTTTCTTGAAGCAGGCTTTATTGGACCGAGTGTATCACCTTAGGGAGCGCCTGTCTTGTTTGTGAAGAAGAAAGACAGTTCCCTGCGGTTATGTATTGATTATCGCAGGCTGAATCAAGTGACAGTGAAGAACAAGTATCCTTTGCCCAGGATTGATGATCTGTTTGATCAGTTGAAGGGGGCACGTTATTTCTTGAAGATAGATTTGCAGTCTGGGTATCATCAGTTGCTCGTCAGGGATGAGGATGTGCAGAAGACTGCGTTTAGGACCAGTTTTGGTCATTATGAGTTCGTTGTGATGTCCTTTGGACTCACGAATGCTCCAGCCATGTTTATGGATCTGATGAACAGAGTGTTTCGGCCATTTCTGTTCCAGTTCATCATTGTCTTTATCGATGACATTTTGATATACTCCCCTAGTCAGGAAGAGCACGAGGAGCACCTGTGTAACACCCCAGATTTTTGCCAACCTAGGATTAGACGTCCTTAGGCAATGGGTCAACTAAAATACTTGGGAAATCGCTCAGAACCCAATTCCATGGCCAAAGAAATCACTTAGGATTAATTCCTTTAGAAATTAAGCGTAAGTTAGCTAGCGCTACGCTGGAGTAGCTGTGAAATTGTCCCTGACCGCTTTAAATACGTTCTACAAAACCCAAAACTTGTAAAATCAATGGTGCTATAATACCCTGAAACCTAGGATCAAACTCTAAACCTGTTTGCTCTCAGGAACCTTTTAAAACTTTGTATTGTATCTAGACCACGCGTCGAAAGTCCGATATCTACCATCTTAGACCGTTATGACCGCTTAGCTGGACTTGACAACCGTTTCGAAAATCAAGGCCAACCAACGTTCAGAAGCTATTTCATTGAGCCTGGAGTGAAGAGAGTGAGAATAGGGTTAGATTTGGAAATTTTAATTCAAATCTGGCACGTGACTTGGCCTGTTATTATTAAGTGTTCTGACCGTCAGAATTCAGCCAAATTACACCCTTGGATCAGGGAAAATTTCTCTTTCATATCATGAGACTTGTAGACCTGATCTAGGTGCGGTGACCGCTGAATTGAAATTAGACTGCCACGTGCGATCTGCGAACTCTTCCGGTCTGAAAACTTGATGTGTGCTAGATCCAGTATGCATGAGCTTAAGTCCGACCGCGTTTGGCCAGGGGACCTCCAGAAATGCTCTTTTGGACCAGAACAACCCCGATTTGGTTATAACCCAAGTAAACCTTGTTTCCAAGTCTATTTTGGGAAAGTTTTGGGCTATATAAGGGCCTTAAACCCTCTCATTTCTCTCCCATCCGAATTTGGTTAAAATTCTAGATTGAGAGAGAGAAAAAGTGAGAGATTGTGAGAGAGTGTGGGAGGGATCTTCCTGCCACCTGCCGCTGCTGCTACACGTGCTTATGCAACGTATCCCAATCGCTTTCCCGGTGATTCCGTCGCATTTCTAGGTAAGGAAAACCCTAACCATTTGCTGATTTAGCATTCCGTCGATTCCATTAGCTATGTAGCTTATGTAGCTTATGTATTAGGTCGCCTGTTCGCCGTAGATGAAGCATATACGCTCCGTTCGAAGCGATACACATCTAGAGTAAAAGGTGCGGATTTTAGACGCTTTGATTGGCTGTTTTCAATGCTTTCAATGTCGTTTAATAGTAGATTATCGACGGCAACGCCGTTTGACATGTACAACATGCTGTCCATTTCCTGTTTCGTAAATGTACGAAAAATATGAGATTTAGGGCATTTTAG
Source organism: Magnolia kwangsiensis (assembly GCA_037074715.1). Lineage (NCBI taxonomy): Eukaryota > Viridiplantae > Streptophyta > Magnoliopsida > Magnoliales > Magnoliaceae > Magnolia > Magnolia kwangsiensis. The sequence continues at coordinate 62,469,937 of CM073579.1, forward strand.
TCATTTGTAGGAAATATTGTATACATCCATATTTTGCTGAAATGGTTGACATGGTTTTTTGTCGTATTAGGATATTAGGAATGTGTGCATAATTAGTTTGGTGAAGAGATTCGTCCAAAGGCGCACTTTGAGTCGACATACACTATGTAGACTTAAGTGTATAGACTAAGTGTTTGTATGAATGTTTGTATTAGTATGTATTGAGTATATGGTGTTATGAAATAGTTTTGAGATTGAATTCTCAAGTAATATGCTGATGTAAATGATTTCCATCATGTTGGCAATATGTAGGGATTACATTGTATGTATGAAATGCATGTGTTAAATGAATTGCTTAAGTTGTATGTTATAACATGTGATAATATGCTTGTATTGTTGTATTGCATTTCAATTACTCTCACATGATTATTGATGCTGATTTATAGATGTTTAGGACTATGCTTAGTCCAGGCAGTCGGTAACAGAGTAAATTCATGGTTGGCTTCTATTGGCCATGAAGGACGCGTCGATGAACGCGAGTCGTGTCTTGGGTTGGCGGCAGTGGTTAGGCCACACGAAGTGTTTCATGCACTTCATGTCGCTCAGCTTGAGATGCGCTCGTACTAGTCGAGCCCGTCAAGTAACCCAACTGGCCATTGTATGTTCATCATGTATGTGTCATAACTGCTTGAACCTAGGGTACTGAACTTACTATTGGAAACCCTGTCAACCATGGTACCTTGATCCATAAAGACTCATGAGCCAGGCATGGTGGTATAGGACACCGTGGTCGAGTTGTCGGCCTACACTGGGGCCACAAACCTCCCCGTAGTGACCAGTGAGCACCCTACTCTGAGCAGATTATGGTGGTATGGGACACTATATTCTTGCTTTCGGCCTACACTGATCAGGTGACGAGCCCTTTGTAGTGACCTTGAGTTTATCCTGACACCGCATGGGGGCGACGAGTCCTGATGTAGTTTTAAGGATATAATAGGCCTGTATTGATAAGGTGATGGGGGAGAGGTGCAACGAGTGCGAGCAATAGCCCTGGCAACCCTTGCAGTGACCTACAAATATACATCGTATGAGATTGCTAGGAGTGACGACCCTAGACAGGATCTGTGTTGGGATTGATATAAGCAAGGTACCCTAGTTTCCCAATCCTGCTGTATGAAAAGGACTAATAATAACTCGGTAATCATATCACCATCACAATGCATGTGCCTGGAAGATGTGGAGCACTGTGGGAAGAAAGCATGCCGCGGGCATAAGATGGTGCCGTATGAGGGAGATCGTCGGTGAGGGCATCCATCATGTCATGTCATATTGCATTAACAACAGTATTTAGGAATGTTTGATTTATTGCTTTCCTATTATCGCATGATTGATTTGATAACATGCTAATCTCTGCTCTATTATTCCACTGAGTTGATCACTCACTCCCACGTTACGGGACGGTGTTTTCGGACACCCACCAGTCCCTATTGTGATTGCAGATGATGGTGCGGCCTGTGAGGTGGAGCCGGACTTGATGATGATGAGGAGGATCTCTCCTTTATGCGTGTTCTGATTGAAGGGATTATAGGGAGGTTGATTAGATGCCTTGACACTTGTCATTTTATATTTTTAGAGCACTCATGTATATTCTTTTATTTACTTTTAGAGTATACATGTATGTATATAACCTGGTAACATGTTCACACTCTGAAGACATACAATAGTTTATATATGTTATACATACTATCACAGTCTTCTGCTTGTTAATTTAACTGCCTCTGGAGTATGATATGTTGTTTTGGCTTAATCCCAATCTTGTTTAACGCCTGTTTACTGACAACATGCATCTAATATTATCTATGTTGCATAAATAACATTTTAGAACTCGGGAGTTGGGTTTTTACTCGACCCCCGATTTTCGGGATGTTACAGATGGTTTCAGAGCATGATTTGGATTAAACCGGGCCTGGGTTATGGACACGCGATGTACACTGTCGCTCATTTAACTTAGGTGGGTGCGAGTAGGATCTAGAAACATACGTAGGACTTCAGTTTCGCCAATAGGCGAGGTCTACTCAACTCGTTCATTTCGATCGAGTCCGTAACGCATCTAGAGTCGCGTGAAGTGACCTAAGTAGCTCCTAGGTTATAAGTAGGCGGGTTTGAGATATTCTCTGAAAGGTTCCAAATTTAGAAATGTGAATCCTTGGGCTGTGGGGCAACCACGACCCTTACATTCAATCGCTAGGGCTTAAAAACCCCATTTCACTCAATTCTTTCAGAATCCTTCCTCTCACCACTCCATTCTTCAATTCCTTCTCAGTATTTTTATGTTAGACATTGATCCTAATGTGAAAATGACATAAAATCATGCTTAGACAAAATTTTACAATGAATTGTAAAAATACATGAAAATTGGCCTTTTGTCCATTCCAACCTTAAAATATTTTGTAACTAATGGGTTAGTTGGATGGATTGTCTCCTCCTACCCCAAAATCATATGTTACATGGCCTATAAGTTCATTCTGGTTTACAAACTGGCCCCAGAACACCCCGAATGAAGTTTTGGGCCTCCCTAGGCCAATCTACAATGATCTGGGGTGGGGCCCATATATATTAGGGGTCCCTAGGGCAGGGGGGACCCAACCCATGTGGTCCCACCGGCCAGATTGGTGGCCGGCCGGCAATGCCATCGCCGATCCGGTGATGCATCGTCGTACAGTGGGGCCCACTTGCTGTAAAAATCGGGCGCACGCCCTTATGTGGCTAGTACACCCCTCCCACATAGCACCTGTCCATCAAAAACTCCTAAAAAGGGTACTTCCTTCACAAACAGCCCCCTCCCAAGCTTCCTTGCTCGTTTTTCTTGCTGTCCATCTCAAAATCGCGACCCCAAATCACTCCCAATTCCTCCCATTGCTAAAAACGACCCTATCCCATCCCTTCAACGTGATTTTCAACTCCTCCTCTCTCAAAACTAGTCCGTTGGAGCTCCTACAACCCCCAAATGTAGCTGAAATCGTGTGGAGCTCCATTCCCCTTTATCGTTCTCTTTTTCCTTTAAACGTCCAGCCTTTGGGAGCTTAATGCATCCCTTTATAGGGCCTAGATTCGTTTCAGTCCATTGGGACAACCATTTCTCCACATTTCCTCCGCTTTCCATGGCTATTGTTAAGGCTGTTTTAGCCTTTTTTCTCCCTTTTCACCATCCTCCTTCTCATGTCCCTTTTATTTGATCCTCAGACTCGTGGAAACCTGCTTACCCATCCCATTTCTCCACGTTCTTCGCTTGTTTGATTACCGTTTTGAGATTTCTGTGTTTTGTTGTTATTAGGTTTAGTGAAGTCAGAGGTAAAAAATGTGTTTGTGTTAGTGGTTTGGCCTTAGCATAGCCGAATGCGTGTTTTGATTGACGGGATTACAGGGAGGTTGATTAGATGCCTTGACACTTGTCATTTTATATTTTTAGAGCACTCATGTATATTCTTTTGTTTAGTTTTGGAGTATACATGTATGTATATAACCTGGTAACATGTTCACACTCTGGAGACATACAACAGTTTATATTGTTATACATACTATCACAGTCTTCCGCTTGTTAATTTAACTGCCTCTGGAGTATGATATGTTATTTTGGCTTAATCCCAATCTTGTTTAATGCCTGTTTACTGACAACATGCATCTAATATTATCTATGTTGCATAAATAACATTTTAGAACTCGGGAGTTGGGTTTTTACTCGACCCCTAATTTTCGGGATGTTACAACCTGAGAGCGGTATTGAAGACTCTCAGGGAGAACCAGTTGTTAGCACAGTATAAGAAATGTGACTTCTGGAAGGAAGAAGTTAAGTTCCTGGGACATGTGGTGTCCAAGGAAGGCATTGCAGTTCAGGATTGGAAGCAGCCCAGTTCAGTTACCGAGGTGAGGAGTTTTCTAGGTCTGGCAGGTTACTATCGATGATTCATTCGAGATTTTTCTAAGATTGCCAGACCATTGTCTCAGTTGACAAGGAAAGACTTGAAGTTTGCCTAGAATGAAAAGGTTGAGGCAGCTTTTCAGGAGCTGAAGGAAAAGTTGACGTCTGCCCCTGTGCTACTATTGCCAGATCAAGGGGTTAAGTATACGATATATATTGACATGTCTCGCGTTGGTCAGGGTTGTGTCCTTATGTAGAAGGACAGGGTGATTGCGTATGCCTCGAGATAATTAAGGAAGCATGAGGAGAATTACCCTACGCGCGACCTAGAGTTGGCAGCTGTTACTTCGCATTAAAGCTCTGGAGACATTACCTCTACGGAGAGGAGTTCGAGCTCTTTTGCGACCACAAGAGCCTTATATATATTCTCACAGTGAGATTTGAATATGAGAGAACGCCGATGGATGGAGACCTTGAAAGACTTTAAGTTCGAGGTTTCCTACCATCCGGGCAAGGCAAACCTTGTAGCAGATGCATTGAGTCACAAGAAGGCTATAGAATTTATGGCTCCGCTTATGGTGACGGAATGGGCTATGGTGGAATTCGTGCGAGACTTTGAGCAGAAGCTCATAGTGGAAGAGCCGTATGAAGTCATCGCATATATTTGTGTACAATCGCTCGTAGATGGCAGTATCATTGAGGCTTAGGCAGGCGATGAGCTTCTGGTGAAGATGAAGGAGCAGGTTGGTACCGACGGGAACTCTAAGTGGACTATTGGTATGGATGAGGGCTTGCGATATCAAGGCCACCTATGCGTTCCAGACATACCTGACTTGAGATGAGAGATTCTTGAGTCAGCCCACAGTTCGAGGCTTGCGATGCATCTAGGTAGCACGAAGATGTATCAAAATATGAAAAGATCGTATTGGTGGGACAATATGAAAGTTCACATTGCATAGTTCGTATCCCGTTATCTCACATGTCAACAGATTAAGGCAGAGCATCGCCGACCTCCAGGATTGCTTCAGCCCATGCCCATAGTTGAGTGGAAGTGGGACTTTATTTACATGGAATTTATTTCTGGACTACCGAAGACGAGGACGGGACATGACTCTATTTGGGTGATCGTTGATAGGTTGACGAAGTCAGCTCATTTTCTACCGATCAGAGTCACAAATTCTGCAAACGAGTTGGCTAGATTGTATATCGGGGAGATTGTACACCTGCATGGAGTTCCTTTGGAGATTGTGTTAAATAGAGACACCTGATTCACATTTATCATCTGGACTCGTATCCAGGAAGCGATAGGTGTGAAGTTAAAGTCCAGTACCACGTTCCATCCGCAGACAGACAGGCAAACGGAGCGTGTGAATCAGATTTTGGAGGATATGTTGCGAGCTTGTGTGTTGGACTTCAAGGACAGTTGGGATGACTGTCTTCCTCATACAAAGTTCGAGTACAACAACAGCTTCCAAGAGAGTATTGGTATGACTCCCTAGGAGGCACCGTATGGTTGTCCTTGTAGAGCGTCGCACTGTTGGGAAGAATCAGGCGAGAAGACTCTGATTGGCCCAGAGTTGGTTCAGGCGACTTTGCAGAAGATTGACATTATTCGGCATCGACTGCTCTCAGCACAGAGCAGGTAGAAGAGCTACACCGATACGAGATGGCGACCGCTTGAGTTTGATGTTAGTGTAAGTGCTATGATTTCATATCACTTTGGTTGTCAAATTTTGTGGTGCCAAAACCTATATCTATGTCTTGTATATCTTGTGTTTCATGTTTGAGACTATTCATTGCTTCAAGACAACGTATTTCAAGACAAGAACTTAAATGAAGAAAGTTTCAAGTCATGGATGAAGAATTCAAGAATATAAGTCTCCAAGTATGCATGTTCAAGATTCAAACAGTACAACTATAGAAGAAGACTTTGTCAACTCAAGAAAGGATCAAGCTCGAGAAGTCCTACAACAAGATTCGTAAATTCTCAAGCTTCTCTTAAGGGTCATCTGAGTGTACAGACTATCAATGTCCACCTCACTTTTAAGGTTTGTTTGACCTTAGATTGACCTTAGGATGGGCTTTACTGTAAGTCATTCTGGTTACATAATTTGTATATTTTAATAAGCTTGTTCGGGCTGTTCTAAGACCAGTCCTAGGGACTTCAAGACCAGTCCTAGCTCTGCTATGACCAGTCTTATGTTTTCAGGACCAGTCCTAGGTTGTTGAAGATTTTCAGATTTTTCTGGTTGTCCTACGACCAGTCCTGGATATCCTTCTACCCGTCCTGTGAGTTTTACGACTTTTCCTTCGATCGGTTTTAGCCTTTCGACTCAAACTCTAGCAACTAATCTGGGGGTCCTACGACCAGTCGTAGGTGACCCACGACCAGTCGTAGGTGGCCCACGACCGGTCGTAGGCTATCCAGGACCAGTCGTGGAATAGCTAATCCTTATCCCGTGGAAATCTTTGAAAATCTTTGAAGCTACGACCTGTCCTAGGATCCTAAGACCAGTCGTAAATGCGATTTTCTTCAGAGTTTTTTCAATTCAATTCAACTTAATTCAAGTAATCTTTAAGCTATACTCTGAGATAAGTTTGTGTTTGTTTTTAAGCTACTTTGTGCTCATTTAATATTCCTTTTGCTAGCTTGTTTATTATTTGATTTTGATTTACATTCCAATCTTATTTGAAAAGGGAAATTTCTAATATTCCTTCTTCTTGGATTCAAAATCAAATAGAACTAGCCCTTTTGATTTAAAATCAATTAGACTTAAAACCATTCTTAAAGTGAGTATTAGACTTTGAACGTTGAATCGAACTTCTACTCCGATTGGTTCTACCGGGCTACTTCAAAAGGAGATTCAGGTATTTTACATTTGTGTAATTCTTTGGTTTTATTTGAGATTTGACAGAAAAATCTCATTGTTTTAGTTATCTGAGGAGAGCCAGAAAACTCAGATTGTGTGGGTTTTTGGATTGTGTAAGCCCGAGATAAAAAGACACAATTGTGAAGGTTTTAGGTAAACATGTGAAACCTATTTTGATAGTGCATGCTAATATCCCCTGTATGAGGATATTAGGAGTGGAGTAGCATTCTGTGTGGCTGTTGGATAACAGTTGGTGTACACATAGGCGAACCACTATATATCGTTGTGTTGTGGATGTACTTTATTCTTTCATTCCTTTATTCATTCAGTTTTGTTGATTGTATTTATGGATGAATGTTGTAATCATTTTATTTCAAACAAGTGTGGGAATGTTGTAATAACTTAGGATTTATTTCTGCAAGTTATTTTGGTTTCCTTGCTTTTTATTTGTCATTGGTTTGTGATACAAAGGACGTTCTAGAAATAAGGTTGTCCTACCTTAAACCTTTGGTTTTTGGTATAAGGTTGTCCTTAGAACTGATATAGTATCATTCTCTAAATTCTAGGTTATTGAGATTACTTTTAATTCAGCATTGTGCTTTATTTCTTTTATTATTCCGCTGTTTTAAGTTTTATTTGGCATTGCCCTATTCACCCCCCCTCTAGGGTATATAGTTAGGCCCTTTCAAGTGGTATCACACCCTAATAGCTCGTGCTTATTGTTTATTTATTGGATTTATTTCCTGAGCTAACGATCTAAGATATATTAAGATGTCAAATTTTGATAGTCTATAAGTCACTAGGCCACCACCCTTTAATGGCACAAACTATGCCTATTGGAAAGCCAGGATGAGGATCTTCCTCAAATCCTTGGATAAAAGTGTGTGGCTGGCCACAGTGAATGAATGAAACCTTCCTATCACTGAAGTAACTAATGACGATGGTTCAAAATCAATGAAAGTAACAGCTTATTGTCTTTGGAGCACACTTCAGAAAAGTGAGAGTAGTGCCAATGCAAAAGCATTAAATGCAATTACTTGTGCATTATCACCAGATGAATTCAAAAAAATCATCTCTTGTGAAAATGAAAATGTAACGCCTTGGAAAAATCCGTACTGAGACTCGAGTACGAACTCGACCGGAAATCGCTTAGGATTAATTCCTTTAGAAAATAAGCGTAAGTTAGCTAGCGCAACGCTAGAGTAGCTATGAAATTGTCCCTGAACACTTTAAATACGTTCTACAAGACTCAAAACCTGAAGAATCAATGACGCTATAATATCCTGAAACCTTGGATCAAACTCTAAACCCGTTTGCTCTCAGGAACTCTCTGAAACTTTGTATTGGATCTAGACCGCGCGTCGAAAGTACAATACCTATAATCTTAGACCATTATGACCGCTTAGCTAGACTTGACAATCATTTCGAAAATCAAGCCCAACCGACGTTCAGAAGATATTTCATTAAGCCTGGAGTGAAGAGAGTGAGAAAAGGGTTAGAATTGGAAATTTTAATCCAAATCTGGCACGTGACTTGGCGCGTTATTATTGAGCGTTCTGACCATCAGAATTCAGCCAAATTTCACCCTCGGATTAGAAAAAATTTCTCTTTCATATCATGAGACTTGTAGACATGATTTAGGTACGATGACCGCTGAACTGAGACTGGACCGCCACGTGCTATCTATGAACTCTACCGGACTGAAAACTGGGTGTGAGCAACATCCAGTGACCATGAGCTTAAGTCTGATCGCGTTCGACCAGGGGACCTCCCGAAATGCTCTTTTGGACCAAAACAACCCCGATTTGTTTATAACCCAAGTATACTTTGTTCCTGAGTCTAAAAGGGTGCGGTTTTAGCCTATATAAGGGCCTTAAACCCTCACATATCTCACCCATCCAAATTTTCTAGAAACCCTAGCTAGAGAGAGAGAGAGAGAAAGTGTGAGATTGTGAGAGAGTGTGGGAGAAATCTTCCTGCCACTTGCACTAGTTTTTGCACGTGCTAAAGCGACGCGTTCAAATCACTTTCCCGGTGATTTTCAACGCACTCTTAGATAAGAAAACCCTAACTACTTGTTGTTTTGGGGTTTCTTTCGATTCGTTAGCGATGTAGCTTATGTAACTTGTGTATTAGGTCGCCTGTACGCCATTGACGAAGCGTATACGTTCAAATATAAACGATACACGTCTAGGGCAAAAGGTGCGGATTTTAGACGCTTTAATTGGCTGATTTCAAAGATTTCAATGTCGTTTAATAGTAGATTATCGATGGCAACGCCATTTGACATGTACAACATGTTGTTCGTTTTCTGTTTTGCAAACGTATGGAAAATATGAGATTTAGGGCATTTTAGTCATTTGTAGGAAACACTGTTTACATCCATATTTTGCTAAAATTTTTACCATGGCTTTTTATCGTGTTAGGATGTTAGGAATGCGTGCATGATCGGTTTGGTGAAAAGATTCGCCCCAATGCGCACCTTGGGTCGACATACGCTATGTAGACTAAGTGTTTGTATAAATATTTGTACTAGTATGTATTGAGTAAATGGAGTTGTGAATGAGTTTCGAGATTGAATTCTCAAGTAATATGCTGATGTATATGATTTTCACCATGTTGGCTAAATGTATAGATTTCGCTATATGTATGAAATGCATGTGTTGGATGAATTGCTTAAGTTGTATGTTATAACATGTGACCACATGCTTGTATTGTTGTATTGCATTTCTATTACTCTCATATGTTTACTGATGCTGATTTACAAATGTTTGAGACTATGACCTAGTCCAAGCAGTCGGTAAATGATCAAATTCGTGGTTGGCTTCTATTTGCCACGAAGGACGCGTCGATGAAAGCGAGTCGTGTTTTGAGTTGGCGGCAGTGGTTAGGCCACACGAAGTGTTTCACGCACTTCATGTCGTTCGACTTGCGATGCGCTCATACTAGTCGAGCCCGTCAAGTAACCCGACTAACCGTTGTATGTTCACCTTGTAAGGAGAGTTATAAAATTACCGTCAAGCTTAAATTACAAAAAGAAAAATTTTCTAAGCTTAAGGAAGATTATGAGTCTCTCGTTTTAGAAAAGTCTCATATTTTAGATTCTTTTGAAAAGACCAAATGTGATTTAGATTTCAAAACCTCCAAAATTGAAGATTTGAGATGCGAAAATGAGAAACTCAAAAATGAGGTAGCTTCTCTTCTGAGTTTGAAAGACACATGGAGATATGCCCAAGGTGATCCTAAATTGAAAAAATTATTGTCCGGATCAAGAAATTGTGGCGATCGATCCGGGTTGGGCTATGATAAGAATACATCTCCTAAACAAAAGAACATTACTCCTAAATTTGTAAAAGGAGAGTCTTCAATCTCAAAAGAAAAGAATACTTTCAAGGTTTTTCCAAAAATTCAAGGACTTTTCAAAAACCTAAAGGTAGCCATGTCAACTTTGATTTTCAAAATCGAAATCCATTGGCTGAAAAAATAATTGATCTACTCAAGGAGCTATTAAAGTCTAACTCTATAGGTCTCTCCTATAACAACAGACAGAAAAAGGCCATCTATACTCCTAAACCCAAAACAGTTCTGAAATGGGTTCCTAAAGTTGCCTGCTTGGTTGCCCACACTGCTTTCAAAGCTACAAGCCATTCAAAGTGGTACCTAGATAGTGGTTGCTCTAGGCATATGACAGGCGACAAGGCTTTATTCACTGATCTAAAAGATATGACTGACGGGTCAGTCACATTTGGTGATGGAAGCAATTGCAAGATCATTGGCCAAGGTATGGTTCAGCTTTATAACCTTCCCTTATTTAAGAATATTTTATATGTTGAGGGCTTGAAACACAACCTACTAAGCATTTCTCAGATATGCAATAACAACCATAGTGTGAAGTTTTCTAATCAAGGTTGTGAGATACTTAATAAAAAGGGTTCTGTTATATTAACTGGTCGCAGAACTTCTGAAAATTGCTACGTCGTTAGTGATGCAAGCTCATCTACTCAATCATGTTACATGGTCCATACCGATGAGACTGAATTATGGCGTAAATGCCTTAAACATGTACACTATCGAAACTTATTTAGATTGAGAAAAAGAGAACTAATTAGAGGTCTACCCAAATTGCAAAGAGTAGACAAAATATGTGGTGAACGCCAGTTGGGAAAACAGACTAGGAGCTCTCACAAGAAAGTGAACTCCAATACCACATCTAGACCACTCGAGCTTCTCAACATGGATCTTATTGGACCAACCAGATCGGAGAGTTGAGGAGGTAAAAAATACATCTTGGTTATTGTAGATGACTATACCAGATTCACTTGGGTATCTTTCTTTAAAGACAAAACTGAAACCCTTGATGAAGTGAAAAAGGTCATTAAATGAATCCAAAATGAGAAAGGTTCTCATGTTAGTAAGATCCGTAGTGATCATGGATCCGAATTTGAAAACAATAGTTTTGAAAAATTCTGTAGCGATCAGGGAATATCACATGAATTCTCTACGCCTAAAACACCGCAAAAAAATGGTATAGTTGAAAGAAAAAATAGAGTTCTTCAGGATATGGCTAATGTTATGTTGAATAGCATGAAGCTCTCTAGAAATCTTTAGGCTGAAGCAGTTAATACCGCATGTTATATTATTAATCGGGTTTATACCAGTAAATCTGATAATAAGACTGCTTATGAGCTATGGTTTGAAAAGAAACCTACTGTCAAATACTTTCGAATTTTTGGCAGCAAGTGTTATATTTTACGTGATCGTGAAAATTTGGAGAAGTTTGATACGAAGAGTGATGAAGGTATTTTTCTCGATTATTCTTTAAATAGTCGAGCTTATAGGGTTCTAAATAAGAGAACTGGTGTGATTCAAGAGTCCATCGATGTGGTTATTGATGATCATTTGAATACACCAGCTCCGAGTTCAGATGATGATGAAGCTCTTATTATCAACAATCAAGATACCTCATCAAGTTAAAAAGAATTTGAACCAAGGACTGTTAAAGATCATCCAACCAATCAAATACTTGGAAACCCTCTCACTGGAGTTCGTACTCATAAACAACTTGAGAACGTATGTAATTATGTTTGTTTTACATCCCAAATAGAACTGGTCAATGTGAAAGAGGCACTTTCTAACGAAAATTGGATAGTTGCTATATAGGATGAACTTAATCAATTTGTTCGTAATGATGTCTGGTATCTTGTTCCTAGACCTAAAGATAAACACATTATTAGAACAAAATGTATCATTAAAAATAAGTCTAATGAACTTGAAAATATAATACGAAATAAGGCTAGACTGGTTGTACAAGGGTACGCTCAGATTGAAGGCATCGATTACGATGAAACCTTTGCTTCAGTTGCTCGTCTTGAATCAATCAGACTTTTTATTTCCATCGCATGCTTTAGAAAATTTAAGATTTATCAGATGGATGTAAAGAGTGACTTCTTGAATGGCGATTTATATGAAAAGGTGTATGTTAAAAAACCTTCAGGTTTTGAAGACCCCAAGATATCTAACCATGTATTTCATCTCAAAAATGCTCCCTATGGTCTAAAATAAGCGCCCAGGGCATGGTATGAGAAATTGACTAAATTCTTACTTAGTCATAACTTTCAAGTAGGAAGTGTTGATAAGACTCTCTTTGTTAAGAAACATAACAATGATATTTTGATGGTTCAAATTTATGTTGATGATATTATTTATGGATCAACTTGCTCTAACATGTCTATTGAGTTTGCAGAGTTAATGAAATCAAGGTTCAAAATGAGCGTGGTTGGAGAACTAAACTATTTCCTAGGGTTGCAAGTAAAATAACAACCTGATGGAATTTTCATTTCCTAGACCAAATATCCTTCAAACTTGGTTAAAAGGTTTGGATTTGAGAATGGTAAGAACTTTGATACTCCTATGAGTACAACGTTAAGACTCTCAAAAGACTCTATAGGTAAAGATTTAGATCTTAAACTATATCGTAGTATGATTGGTAGTTTGTTGTATCTAACTGCTAGTAGACCTGATATCGCGTTAAGTGTTGGTATTTGTGCAAGATATCAGTCTAATCCTAAGGAATCACATCTTACTACTGTTAAATGGATTATTAGATATGTCGTAAGTACTATAAATCTGGGTCTTTGGTATCCTTTTGATACTAGTGTTCAATTAGCCAGGTACTCAGATGCTGATTGGGCCAGTAATATCGATGATAGAAAATCAACCAGTGGTGGTTGTTTTTACATTGGAAATTGCTTAGTTTCTTGGTTCAGTAAGAAACAAAGCTCAATATCTCTTTCCACTGCTGACGCTGAGTATATTGCTGCTGGATATGCATGTACTCAACTAGTTTGGATGAAACGCATGCTAAGCGATTATGGAATTAATCAAAATACAATGATCTTACATTGTGATAATTCCAGTGCTATAAATATTTTCAAAAATCCAATCCAACATTCACGTACTAAGCACATTGACATTAAGTATCATTACATTCATGAGTTGGTTGAAGAAAAAGTTATTTCCTTGGAATATATACCAGCCGAAACTCAACTTACTGATATATTTACTAAATCGCTCGACAAAAGCAGGTTTAATAAATTAAAATTTGATCTTGGTATGTGCATTTTACATTGAGTATTCTTGCTTACATCATAGTGTATTATATTTAGTATTTTTTGTGTTTAAATTTCAATTTTTTACATTAAATATGTATTTTTGGTCGATGCTCGACCGGTCGTATCTATACACGACCAGTCGTGGTACGACCGGTCGTACACATCACACGACCGGTCATGGAGCTCGTGAACATGATATAATTTGGGAAAAATCTCCTCCTTCTTCATTTTCACTCCGACCTACGATGAGTCGTGGCTCGACCAGTTATAGGATTTCTTATATTTCTTCAAGGTTAGTCCTATTTCTTCATTTTTCTTGAAGTTTGATGTTCTCTATCCTTTGATTTGATCATTGTGTAGCTAGATTTCATCTTTTATTAGTTTTTTAAGGGTTTCTTCTCAAATTGCTGATCTAGAGAAAACCCATCCTTCTTTTTGTGCATTTCTCTTGCTCTTAGTATATCTTGTTGAAGATGGATGCTAGAGGGAAGAAGAAAACATCCCGTGGTCCATCCTCATCTAAATCTACATCGATAACAAAACGGCACCTTCGATCACCCGAAGATGATCCTCAAGATGTACGAGATTTGTGTGTCCATAATGTTATCATTGAGCATACCGCTGATCTCAATCACATTACTCCATATAGTATTGTCCCTCTCCTTAGATCTGTTGTCTGGGCTAACATTTTACTTTGGGGTGGGCCTGCATACCAGTCTATTGCACAATCAATGGTTGCATGTATCTCAGAATTCTCCCTTGACAACTTAACTTTTTCAATTGATACTAGAGAAGAAAAATTTGAAGTAGAACGTCATTTAATAATGGGTATTATGGATATACCCGTTAACGATGAAGGTATTCCGATTCATACTCTATACCTCAAACCATCTGAATCGAAAAAACGCATGTTAACAAGAGACTTATGCAAAATTAATGCGCAATGGACACACAAAGGGAATGTGCTCCCTTCAAAGTACCTGTTACCTAGATACAGAGTGTTACATCATTTTTTCATTTCAAATCTGTATCCTCGGTCCGGTAATAAAACCGAGTTGACCTCTTTCATGGTTTGTGTGTTGCATTCTATTGCTTCTGGTACCAAGGTCTGCCTTCCTTCATTGATCAGTCACTTTATCATACAGTTTCGTCTCCATCCGGGTCATAGTGATATTCCGTTTGGTTATCTTACGACTGTGTTAGCCACTCATATGCTTGTCGATACACCTATTAATGAGGCACCCGTTCATCATCTTATTTTCAGCAATTCCAATCTTAATAAGATGAAGTTGGATTTGCTTCCTGGTCAAGTTGATGAAGATGGTGTTGGTGGTGATGGCGGTGAAGCCGGAATGAAGGGGAAGCTGGCGATCTTCTTCAACAGGATGTTAATATGGATGAGTTATTTGATGAGATAGAAATTGATTCACCAAATGATCCTGATTTCGATCCATCTAATTATGATGCACACCTTCGTGCATTGGAGGAGAAGGTTGATAACATGAGTGTCGCCCATGATATGCAGTTTAAATATATGCAAAAATATCTTCGTCGCATTAATAGGGGCTTACATCAGATTGATCCTACTATCCCCGCTCCCTCCTCTGGATCTGATTAGGCGAATTATCTTTTGGATTGTATAACATTATCTTATCTTTTATTTTGGATATTGTATTAACTTCGTTATGGATTGATGATTCTGGTTTATATTTTGAAATATGTTATGTCCTTCCATATTTCTTTCTCATTATCTGATTTTTATTATTCTCTATGTTGTTGTGACTTTCCTATTGTGCCTTTCCCTTCTCATTTTGTGATAAAAAGGGGGAGTAGTATGGTAAAGGGGAGTAGTATGGAAAGGGGGAGTAATTTTTTTGGATTGATTGATTGAGAAGGATATGTGGATTGAGAATATGGAGTCTTGATGTTTACATGTTGTTTATTGTTTACATGAGCAGTACTCGTATTTATTGTTTACATGAGCAGTACTCGTATCTCTCAGGGGGAGCAGAGTAATTTGTATGATGTTGCTCTTATTTGTATGATATGTGTTTTGTCACAAATTTGATAAAGGGGGAGATTGTAAGTGCTATGATTTTATATCCCTTTCGTTGTCAAATTTTATGGTGCCAAAACCTATATTTATGCCTTGTATATCTTGTGTTTCATGTTTGAGACTATTCATTGATTCAAGACATCGTATTTCAAGACAAGAACTTAAATGAAGAAAGTTTCAAGTCATGGATGAAGAATTTAAGAATAGAAGTCTCCAAGTATGCATGTTCAAGATTTAAACAAGTACAAGTATAGAAGAAGAATTTGTCAACTCAAGAAAGGATCAAGCTCGAGAAGGCCTACAATAAGATTTGTAAATTCTCAAGCATCTCTTAAGGGTCATCTGAGTGTACAGACTATCAATGTCCATCTCACTTTTAAGGTTTGTTTGACCTTAGATTAACCTTAGGATGGGCTTTACTGCAGGTCATTCTGGATACATAATTTGTATATTTTAATATGCTTGTTCAAGCTGTTCTAAGACCAGTCCTAGGGACTTCAAGACCAGTCCTATCTTTGCTACGACCAGTCTTATATTTTTCAGGACCAGTCCTAGGTTGTTGAAGATTTTTGGATTTTTCTAGTTATCCTACGACTAGTCTTGGACATCCTTCGAGCAGTCCTGTGAGCTGTATGACTTGTCCTTCGACCGATCTTAGCCCTTCGACTCAAACTCCAGCACCTAATCTGGGGGTCCTACAACCAGTCGTAGGTGGCCCACTACCGGTCGTAGGCTACCCAGGACAAGTCGTGGAACAACTAATCCTTATCCCGCGGAAATCTTTAAAAATCTTTGAAACTACGACCAGTCCTAAGATCATAAGAGCAGTTGCAGATGGGATTTTTCAGGCCATAAATAGAGCACGAATTTCAGAGTTTTTTCAATTCAATTCAACTCAATTCAAGCAATCTTTAGGTTATACTCTGAGATAAGTTCGTGTTTATTTTTAAGCTACTTTGTGCTCATTTAATATTCCTTTTGCTAACTTGTTTATTATTTAATTTTGATCTACATTCCAATCTTATTTGAAAAGGAGAATTTCTGATATTCCTTCTTCTTAGATTCAAAATCAAATAGAACTAGCCCTTTTGATTTAAAATCAATTAGACTTAGAACCATTCTTAAAGTGAGTATTAGACTTTGAACGTTGAATCGAACTTCTACTCCGATTGGTTCTACCGGGCTACTTCAAAAGGAGATTCAGGTATTTTACATTTGTGTAATTTATATTCTTTGGTTTTATTTGAGATTTGCCAGAAAAATTTCATTATTTTGGTTATCTGAGGAGAGCCAGAAAACTCAAATTGTGTGGGTTTTTGGATTGTGTAAGCCCGAGATAAAAAGACACAATTGTGAAGGTTTTAGGTAAACCTGTGAAACCTATTTTGATAGTGCATGCTAATATCCCCTGTGTGAGGATATTAGAAGTGGAGTAGCATTCTGTGTGGCTGTTGGATAACAGTTGGTGTACACACAGACGAACGCCTATATATCGTTGCGTTGTGGATGTGCTTTATTCTTTCATTTCTTTATTCATTCAGTTTTGTGGATTGTATTTGTGGATGAATGTTGTAATCATTTTATTTCAAGCAAGTGTGGGAATGTTGTAATAACTTAGGATTTATTTCTGCAAGTTATTTTGGTTTCCTTACTTTTTATTTGTCATTGGTTTATGATACAAAGGACATTCTAGAAATAAGGTTGTCCTACCTTAAATTGTAACGCCCGTGAAAAATCCATACTTGGGCTCGAGTACCAACTCGACCCGAAATTGCGTAGAATTCATTCCTTTAGAAAATATGACTAGGTTAGCTAGTGCAACGTTGGAATAGCTGGGAAATGGTCCCTGATCACTTTAAATACGTTCTACAAGGCCCGAAGCGAGTGGAACCAAGGGTGCTATAATGCTCTAAAGCCTCGGATCAAACTCTAAACCGGTTTGTTCTGTGGACCACTTTGAATCTTTGTATTGGATCTAGACCGCACGTTGAAAGTCCGATACCTCCTATCTTAGACCGTTAGAACCGTCTAGCTGGACTTGACACTCATTCCAAAAATCAAGTCAAACCGATAATCACAGGCTATTTCATTGAGCCCGGACCGAAGAGAGTGAGAATAGGGTTAGAATTGGAATTTAAAATTCAAATCTGGCACACAATTTGACGCATCAGTATTGAGCATTCTGACCGTCAGAATACAGCCAAATTACACCCTTGGATCAGGAAAAATATCTATTATATATCACGAGACTTATAGGCCTGATCTTGGTGCGGTGACCGTTAAACTGAAACTGGGCCGCCACGTGCGATCTGGGAACCCAACCGGTCTGAAAACTGGATGCGTGCTAGATCCAGTATGCATGAGCTTAAGTCCGACCGCATTTGGCTTGGGGACCTCCAGAAATGCCCTTTTGGACCGAAACGGCCCCGATTTGGTTAGGCACCAAGTAAACATTGTTCCCAAGCCTATTTTGGGCATGTTTTAGGCTATAAAAGGGGTTGAAACCCTCACTCCTCTCTCCCATCCGAATTTGAGAGAAGCCCTAGCTTGGGAGAGAGAAAAAGAGTGAGAGATTGTGAGAGAGTGGGAGAGTTCTTCCTGCCACTTGTGCTACGTGTTGCACGTGCTTAAGCAACACTCCTCTACCGCTTTCCCGGCGATTCCACCGCGATCCTAGGTAAGTAAAAACCCTAAATAGTTGTTGATTTGAGTTTTCCTTGTTTCCATAGCGATGTAGCTTATGGATCTTATGTATTAGGCTCCTTACTCGCCGTAGACGAAGCATATACACTCCGCTTCAATTCCCGAGTCTACAAGACACTAGGTGAGGATTTTAGACGCTTTGATTGACGGTTCCCAATGCTTTCAATGTCGTTTAATAGTAGATTCTTGACGGCATCGCCGTTTGACATGTACAAAATGCTCTCCGTTTCCCGTTTCGTAAGCTAACGAAGAATATGAGATTTAGGGCATTTTAGTCATTTGTAGGAAGTACTGTTTACATTCATATTTTGCTGATGTGATTGACATGGTTTGTTGTCGCATTAGGAAGTTAGGAATGCGTGCATAATTAGTTTGGCGAAGAGATTCGCCTAGTTGCACACTTTGGGTCGACATACTATATGTAGACTTAAGTGTGTAGTGTATGTGTTTGTATAAATGCTTGTATTAGTATGTATTGAATTAAATGATGTTATTTGATAGTTTGTGATTGATTTTTCAATTATTATGCTGACCTAAATGATTTTCTACATGTTGACAAAATGCATGATTTCATTACATGCATGGAATGTATGTGCTTGAGGATTTGCTTAAGTTGAATATGCATGGGAAGTATGCCTTGAAGATTTGCTTAAGTTGAATGTTATAACATGTGCTAACATGCTCACATGATGTATTTCAATTCCAATACCTTTTTATAGTGTTAATGTAATTCCATAGATGTGTGGGACTTGACTTAGTCCAGGCAGTCGGTAACCGAGCGAATTCGTGGCTGACTGGTCATAGCCACGAATGACGCGTCGATGAATGTGATTCGTGTTGAGAGTTGGCGGCAGTGGTTAGGCCACGCGAAGTGTTTTACGCACTTCATGTCGTTCAATTCGAGATGCGATCGCGCTAGTCGAGCCCGTCAAGTAACCCGACTGGCCGATGTTTGTTCACCTTGTATGTATCATAACTGCTTGAACCTAGGATACTGAACTTACCATTGTAAACCCTATTAACCGTGGTACCTTGATCCACGAAGACTCATGAGCCGGGCATGGTGGTATGGGACACCGTGGTCGAGCTGTCGGCCTACGCTGGGGCCACAAACCTCCCCGTAGTGACCAATGAGCACCTTGACTCGTGAGCAGATTATGGTGGTATGGGACACTATATTCTAGCTGTCGGCCTACACCGATCAGGCGACGAGCCCTTTGTAGTGACCGCGAGCGTATTCTGAGTTCACGGGAGGCGACGACCCTTCCGTGCAGTAGAGTACAGTAGGCCTGTATTGATAAGGTGATGGGGGAGCGGTGCAACGAGTGCGAGCAACAGCCCTGGCAGCCCTTGCAGTGACCTACGAAATGTACATCGTATGAGATTACTAGGAGTGACGACCCTAGACAGGATCCGTGTTGGGATTGATACAAGGGAAGTACCTTAGTTTCCCAATCCTGCTGTTTGAATGGATTAATAACAACTTGGTAATCATATCACCATAGCATTGCATGTGCCTGGAAGATGTGGAGCACTCTAGGGAGTGTGGCATGCCGCGGTCGTAAGATGTTGCCGTATGAGGGTGATCGTCGGTGAGGGCATACATCACATCATATCATCTTGCATTAACAACAGTATTAGGATTTGTCTGATTTACTGCTTTACTATTATCGCGTGATTGAATTGTGAACATGCTAATCTTTGCTCTATGATTCCACTGAGTTGATCACTCATTCCCACGTTACGGGATGGTGTTTGTAACACCCACCAGACCCTGTTGTAGTTGCAGGTGACGACGAGATCCAGGAGGTGGAGCCGGAGATTGACGAGGACCAGGATGAGTTCTCGTATATGCAGTATCACGACGGCTTCCCGTAGGTGACCTGGATCGCGGGGGACTTCAGTGGGACTATTTTGAACTTATTCTTTTTTCTATTTACATGTATATGAGACTCAGAGATGTAGTCATACTTTGGAGACAGTTGAGATTACTTTGTTTTTCCATACAGTGATATATATATTGTTTAGTCTTCCGCTTGCTTTTATCACTGAATCTGAAGTATGAATTGCAGTTTTGGTATACTTTTACTCATGTGAATGCTTTAAATCAGACAACACTGAATCATAACCATTTTTATTGCATAAGTGACGGTCTGGAACTCGGGAGTTGAGTTTATACACGACCCCCGATTTTCAGGGTGTTACATAAACCTTTGGTTTTTGGTGTAAGGTTGTCCTTAGAACTGATATAGTATCATTCTCTTAATTCTAGGTTATTGAGATTACTTTTAATTCAGCTTTGTGCGTTATTTCTTTTATTATTCCGTTGGTTTAAGTTTTATTTGGCATTGCCCTATTCACCCCCCCCCCCCCCCCCCCCCCCTCTAGGGCATATAGCTAGGCCCTTTCAGTTGGGGATCATGTGTTATTGAAGGTTTTCCTTATGCGAGGAGTTCTTAGGTTTGATAAGAAGGGGAAGCTCACGCTAAGATTTATTAACCCATTCCAGATACTTGATCGAGTGGGGGCAGTAGCGTATCGTCTTGCTTTGCCCACACCACTCGCAGTCGTGCATAATGTTTTTCATGTGTCCATGTTGAAGAAATATATTCCTGATCCTTCGCATATTATTAGATGGGAGCAGGTGCAGTTGAACGAGGATGTCACTTATGAACTGTGCCCGACGCGTTTTTTGGATAGGAAGGAACAGGTATTGCGTAGCAAGGTTATCCCACTTGTGAAGGTATTGTGGACGCATCTTAGTGAAGAAGAAGCTACCTGGGGGACGGAAGCTGAGGTCAGGTATAATTATCCCCAGATCCTCGAGGAGTATGAGAAGGTATGAATTTCTAGGATGAAATCTTTTTTCTTAGGGGTAGATTGTAACGACTTAGAAAAATCCGTACTTTGACCCGAGTACCACCTTAGCAGAAATCAATTAGAACCAAATCCCTTAGAACTTTAATATGTTTTAGCAAGTGCTAAACTAGATTGTATGTGAAATTAGCACCAATAACTTTCAATACGATCTGTAAGACCTAAAACCTAGAGAATCATTGACGTTATATTATCCTGAAATCTAGGATCCAACTCTAAACCCAGTTGCTCATTGGAATGCTTTGTAATTTTGTATTGGATTTAGACCACACATCGAAAGTCTGATATCTATGAACTTAGACCATTATGACGACTTAGTTGGACTTGACCATAACCTCAAAAATCAAGCCCAAACGATGTCCTGAGACAATTTCATTAAGTCCAGAGCAAAGAGAGTGAGAAAATGAAGCTTTTTAGAAAATTAAATATATTTTTTAGTAATCTGGACCGTTTCACTTGTGCATTATTTCTAAGCATTCTGACCGTTAGATTTTGACCCAAATTCACCCTCGGATCAGGAAAGATGGCCCTTATATGTCAAAGTGCTTGTAGCCCTGATCGAATTTCGGTAACCGTTGAATTGAAGCTGGTCCACTACGGACGATCTGAAAACCCGATCGGACTGAAAACTTAACTTACTAAGGATCCAATACTAGTGAGCTTAAGTCCAACCACATTTGATAAGAGGACCTCTAAAAGTGCTCCGTTGGATCAGAAAGAGCCCGATTTGGTTATAACCTAAGTATACCTTAGCCCTAAGGCTATTTTCATCAAGTTTAGGCTTATAAAAAGGCCTTAAACCCTCATTCCCAAATTCCATACGAATTTCCTAAACCCTAACTTTTCAAGAGAGAGAAAAGAGAGAAAGTATGGGAGAACCTGTTGATTCTCCGTAGGATTCCTCCCAGTTCATCTACACATCGAACCTACATTTCTGAATCGTTCTTCTGGCAATTCTGATTCCATTCTTGAGTAAATTAAGCCAACCCTAACCTATTTTGAAGCCTAGAATAATTTAAATGAAGTTATAGCTAACCTGTTTCATGTCATAGGTAGCGTATTTGCCGTTGACGAAGACATGCCGTCTGAATCATATCGAATATGCATTTTCTGGTTTAAGGTGCGGATTATATACATTTAGGTTATGGTTTTCAAGGCTTTCAATGATAGATAATGATTTATTCATGTTATGATTGCTATTATACATGCCAAATGCGCTGTCCATTTCGATTTACGTATATGTATACTTTATGTTATAAATAGCGTGTTTCATATAAGTGTTAGAATACTTATATATGTATAGAATATGCTGTTTTGATTACCATGATTAATTGTCATTGTTATATGCTTGATATGTATGCGGCAACTCCTTGACAAAAGGACTTGCCATAATATGTAATGGCATCGACATACGTAATGTATGTTGAATAGTGTAATCTAAGTGTTTGTAAGAATGTCTAAATGAGTTAGTAGTTAGTAAAGAGTGATGTTTTAGGTTGTTGAGATATAGATCTCAATCACCTTAATTGTGTGTATGATTTCCTCCATGAATTGTGTAACTTAGATTTTTCGTATTAACTGTGTGTATGATTTTCTCCATAGATTGATTAACTTAGATGAATCATGATAAAGGTGTGTTTGATTTCCTCCATGTACTGTATTTATATTTAAGTTATACTTCATGATTGTCCATATGATTGTAGGATATGACTCATATGCCTGTTATTGAATTTGTACGTGATTGGGGCTATGCTACAGTCCAGGTAATCGGTAACCGTTCTGTAAATAGTGGTTGAGGTCATTTTCGCCACGCAGGATGAGTTTAACGAATCTGAGTCGTGCTTGGGATGTTCGATAGTGGTCAGGCCACACGGAGTGCTTATGCAGTCCATGTCGTTCAACTCAACGTGTGCTTGGCCTAGTTAAGCTTATCAACTAACCCGATTGATCGATGTTTGTTCACCATGTTTGGTCGCTACTGTTTAAATCTAAAACACCGAGCTTACTAGTGAAACTCTCATTAACCTTGGTACCGTGATCCCCTAAGACTCATGAGCCGGACATGGTGGTATGGGACACCATGGTCGAGCTGTCGGCCTACGCTGGGGCGACGAGCCTCCCCGTATTGACCAGTGAGCACCCTACTCTCGTGAGCAAATTATGGTGGTATGGGACACTATATTCTTGCTGTCGGCCTACATTGATTGGTGACGAGCCCTCTGTAGTGACCTCGAATATATCCTGACACTGCAAAAGGGTGACGAGTCCTATTGCAGTATTGAGAATATAACTAGGCCTATATTGATTTGGTGATGGGGGAGTGGTGTAACGATTCCGTGCAACAGCCCTGGCAGCCCTTGCAGCGACCTAGAAACGTAACATCGTATGAGATTTCCTTGGACTGACGACCCTATTATGGATCAATGTTTGGGGATTGATATAAGGGAGGTGTCTTAGCTTCCCAATCCTACTGTATGAAAAGGACTAATAAGAACTGGGTAATCATATTCATGACATCGCACTGCATGTGCCATTGACGTTGGTGTGAGAGCACAGTGGTAGTGATTCATGCCGCGATCGTTAGATGATGTCACATGAGGGAGTTTGTGGTGAGGGCATGCTTCATTATCTCATTCATTCTCTCATTAACAAGAGTATCTAGGACATGTTTAATTGTACTGCTTTATCATTACTGCTTGATTGAATTGATAACATGTTAACCTTTGCGGTATAGTACCACTGAGTTGATCATTCACTCCCACATTCTGGGATGGTGCTTAAACACCAACCAGACTCTAATTTAGTTGCAGGTGACGGCGAAGCTGGTGAGGCGAAGCCAGACTTTGATGAGGACGAGGAGGCGTTCTCATTTATGCAGTTCTCAGGCGGGTTCACATGAGCCTTGTCCTGACAAGCGGGGATTTTTTGAGATATGTATATGACGATGTTGCATAGTTGATCCATGTATTTTGAGACACAGTTGTATATATTGCCCTGGGCAGAGCACGCATATTTTGGGGATTCTTTTTTATTTATATATGTATCTAAGTCTTTCGCTTGCATTTCCTCAATATCCCTGAATTATGTCTGCTGATCTGGCTTGATCTATGTCATGTTTTATGCACTAACACCGACAACATACATCCATTATTGTTTATGTTGCGTAAGTGATGTTTTGGGACTCGGGAGCTGAGTTATGCTCGACCCCTGAATTTCAGGGCATTACAAATCTGGCTCTTCATGACGTGCCTACAGAGGCCACGACCCTGATGTCGTTAAAGTGCATAGTAATCACATTACATAAGGCAAGATGTATGAGTCATACAATCTAGTCATGCATTAATCCCGCGTGTACCGCATGCTCATGAGAGACAACACTGCCTATTAGGGAGTCCTATAAACAACTTATCAGAAGGCATATACAATAGTTAACCACGCCTCATCACAAGTATGCAGATAATGCGTATGAGTATGTATCATTTTATTATACTAGCACATACTTATAACTGGTATCAATAACTAGTATCGATAATCAGCCTATAAGCAAGGCGGGGTCCATAGATGAACAACCGACCTAAACCATAATATAAAGATTGGCCCTTGACTGTGGATATGCCAAATCTGGTAGCACAGAGTCATCCGTCTACGGTGATGATTGACCATGCAATATCAATAGGACTCAATGATTTAGATTAACCCACTTAGAGAATGATGAGAATGAGCCTAACAGGGCCTAAGAGAAGGTCATAATGTGGACATTTAACCATCTTTTCCCATCAATGTGGACATTTAACCAACATTGTTCCTAAGGAGTGGCCCGCATAGAGCTTAACATATATTAGGCCCATGACCTCACATAAGGGCCCAATACACATCCCATTGGGCCGTTCACAAAGGCCTCATACATAATATAATCAGCCTCACGCTAGGGCCTCATATGTAACATAATGGGCCTTTACGTGAGGGCTTAATATACATCACAGTGGGTCTCCCTCAGGCGTCATAAATGCATCACCATGGGCCTCATATAAGGCCTCACATACATCATATTGGGCCACGTCCCATGGACCTTGAATACATCACAATGGGACTCATATACATCAAGTGGACCACATCAATGGGCCGCACCAATGGGCCTCATATACATCAAGTGAGCTGCATCAATGGGCCTCAAACAATCAAACGGGCCTCTCATATGGGCCCAATATGCATCACATTAAGGTGGGACCCACACATTATATTTTCATTTTATTATATCTACACCATACATCTATTTTTTACAGATCATTTAGAGCATTATTCAAAAATATGAATCATATCAAAAGATCATCTGGACCATACCACAAATAGAAGTGGAGATAATATTTTTTTTACTATTAACAGTTCACAGGGCCCACCATAACATTTATTTTCCATCCAATCTATTCACAAGGTCACAAAGACTTGAATTAGAGGGAAAACCAATTTCATATTGATCTCGAACTTTTGTGACCTAAAACGAGCGTCGATGGTGGACGTTCAATCCCTCACTATTTTTGCGGTGTGGATAAGACCCGTACATCAGGTGGGATTCCCACCGTCCCAAGCAATGGATGGTGCAGATGCGCCACATACATTACAGCAGGCCCCACATGGCACCATCCAGATGGTCAGTGCTGATATAGAATATATGTATTAGAGATGGGTCCCACCCGTCCAGCGAACGGACGGTGGGGATGAAACCCACAGAACTTGTAACGTTAATACAACAGCTATACTGTTGGTGAGAGGTATACCAACCAATCCTCACCCCACACGTGTGAGGATATAAAATACATACGTTTGGTGGGTCCTTAACGAATGCATGGACAATTTGGATGTAACACTTACCTCGAAGAGGGACCACAGAACTCGCTGGCGTCATCAGCAGCTGCTGCTGATCGTGGGGTCTGCTGGCCCACCATCCAAATGGACGGTGGGATATAACACATACCTCATGTGTGGGGTCCACCGCATGGATAGTTGGATGTAACACATTCATCATGCAGGACCCACGGAACTTGCTGTAACGTCTCGAAAAAATTCATACGGAGACCCGAGTACCGCCTCGATCAGAAATCACTTAGGATTAATTCCTTTAGAAATTAAGCGTAAGTTAACCAGCGCTATGCTAGATTAGCTATGAAATTAGCACTGATCACTTTAAATACGTTCTGCAAGACCCAAAACTTGTGGAATCGTTAACTCTATAACATCCTAAAATCTAGGATCAAACTCTAAACCCGTTTGTTCTCAGGAACCCTTTGAAACTTTGTATTGGGTCTAGACCGCGCATCGAAAGCCCGATGCCTACAATCTCAGACCATTATGACCGCTTAGTTGGACTTGACAATCGTTTTGAAAATCAAGCCCAACTGATGTTCTGAGGCTATTTCATTGAGCCTGGAGCAAGGAGTGTGAGAAAGAGTGAAATTCTTTATAAATTAAATGTGATTTAAAGAAATCTGGCACGTGTTGTTTGTGGGTTAAGTATAAGCATTCAGACCGTCGAAATCTGACCCAAATATACCCTCGGATCAGGGAACATTTCCCACACAGGTCAGTGTACTTGAAATCCTCGATCAAATCTCAGTGATCACTGAACTGAAACCGGTTCGCCACGTGCGATCTGGAAACCCGATCGAACTGAAAACTTAATGTGGTCAGGATCCAACATCCATGAGCTTAAGTCCGATCGTATTTAGTCAGGGGACCTCCAGAAACGTTCTTTTGGATCGGAAGAGACTCAATTTGGCTATAACCCAAGTATACCTTGGTTTAAAGTCTAAATAGGTGAGTTTCTAACCTATTTAAGGACCTTAAACCCTCTCATATCCCTCCCATACGAATTTTCACAAACCCTAGAAAAGAGAAGAGAGAAAAGAGGGATTCTGTGAGAGTTGTGAGGAAAGGTTCCTATCACTCAATCCTGCAAATACACGTGCTTAGCCACCGTGTTCTAATCACTCTTCCAGTGATTTTGACTTCATTCTAGGTAAGAAAACCCTAACCTCAACCTGTTTTAGGGATTCCATCGATACAAGTAGCGAAGTAGCTGACTTATCTTGTGAATTAGGTCCTCATATCGACGTTGACGAAGCGTAGAGTTCCTATTTGATTCAATACGCTTCTACGGAGAAAGGTGAGGATTCTAGATGCTTAGGTTACCTATTTTCAAAGCTTTCAATGTCATTTAATAGTAGATTATCGACAAGAACGTTGTTTGACATGTAGAACATGCTGTCTATTTTCCATTTCGATTATATACGGAGAATATGAGATTTAGGGTATTTTAGGTATTTGTAGGAAATACTGTATACGTCTGTATTTTGCTGAAATGATTGCCATGAGTATTTGTCGTGTTATTATACTAGTTAGGCGTGTATGATTTGTTTGGCGAAGAGATTCGCCCTAATGCACACTTTGGGTCGACATATGCTATGTAGACAAATGTGTGTAGACTAAGTGTTTGTATAAGAGTATGTATTAGTAAGTATTGAGTGCATGGTGTAGTAGATTAGTTTTGAGAATGGATTCTCTACTAATATGATGATGTATATGCCTTCTTCCATGTTGTTATATTGAATTGATTTCCTTATATATATGAAATGCTTGTGTTTGGTTGATTTACTTATGTTGTATGTTATAACATGTTGTTAATATGCTTGGATTATCGGTATTTCATTCCTGTAACTCTCATATGATCACTGAGGTAGATTACAAATGCTTGGGGCTATATTCTAGTCCAGGCAGTCGGTAACAGATTTGAATTCGTGGTTGGCTTCTATTCGCCACGAAGGACGCGTCGGTGAACCCGAGTGGTGCTTAGGTTAACGGCAGTGGTTAGGCCACACGAGGTGCTTATGCACTTCATGTCGTTCGGCTTGAGGTGCGCTCGTACTATTCGAGCTCGTCAAGTAACCCAACTGACCATTATATATTCACCTTGTATTGGTCATAACTGCTTGAACCTAGGGTACTGAACTTACCAGTGGAAAACCCTGATAACCATGGTACCTTGATCCATTAAGACTCATGAGTCGAGCATGGTGGTATGGGACACCGTAGTCGAGCTGTCGACCTACGCTGGGGCCACAAACCTCCCCGTAGTGACCAGTGAGCTCCTTAGACTCGTGATCCGATTGTGGTGGTATAGGACACTACATTCGAGCTATCGGCCTACTCTGATTGGTGACGAGCACTTTGTAGTAACCTCGAGCGTATTATGAGTCTACGTGAGGCGATGACCCTTCCGTAGCAACAAGAGTACAACTAGGCCTATATTGATAAGGTGATGGGGGAGTGGTGCAACGAGTGCGAGCAACAGCCCTGACAGCCCTTGCAGTGACCTAAAAATAAACCATCGTATGAGACTACTAGGAGTGACGACCCTAGACAGGATCTGTGTTGGGATTGATATAAGGGAAGTACCTTAGTTTCCTAATACTGCTGTATGAAAGGACTAATAACAACTCGGTAATCATATCCATATCGCACTGCATGTGCCTGAAAGATGTGGAGCACTGAGGGAAGAAAGCAAGCCACGGACGTAAGATGGTGTCGCATGAGGGAGTATGTCAGTGAGGGCATGCATCATTACTGTATCTCATCCTTGCATTAATAACAGTATCTAGGAATGTCTGATTATTTGCTTTACTATTATCATGTGATTGATTTGATAACATGCTAACCTTTGCTCTATGATTCCACTGAGTTGATCACTCACTCCCACGTTACGGGACGGTATTTGCAACACCTACCAGACTCTGTCTTAGATGCAGATATGTAACACCTTGGAAAAATCCATACTGAGACTCGAGTACCAACTCGGTCAGAAATCACTTAGGATGAATTCCTTTAGAAATTAAGTGTAAGTTAGCTAGCGCTACGCTAGAATAGCTGTGAAATTGTCCCTGATCACTTTAAATACGTTCTACAAGACCCAAAACTTGTAGAATCAATGACGCTATAATACCCTGAAACCTAGGATCAAACTCTAAACCCGTTTGCTCTCAGGAACCCTTTGAAACTCCGTATTGGATTTAGACCGCGCGTCGGAAGTCCGATATCTACAATCTTAGACTGTTAGGACCGCTTAGCTGGACTTGACAATTATTTTGAAAATCAAGCCCAACTGATGCTCTGGGGCTATTTCATTGAGCCTGGAGTGAGGAGTGTGAGAAAGAGTTAAAATTAAATGGGATTTAAACAAATCTGGCACGTTCCGCTTGCGGGATCAGTATAAGCAATCTGACCGTCGGAATCTGACCCAAATACACCCTCGGATCAGGAAACATTTCTCATTCAGGTCAGTATACTCAAAATCCCTGATCGAGTCTCCGTGACCGTTGAACTGAAACTGGACTGCCACGTGCGATCTGTGAACTCTACAGGTCTGAAAACTTGATGTGCACTAGATCCAAAATGTATGAGCTTAAGTCCGACCGCGTTCGGCCAGGGGACCTCCCGAAATGCTCTTTTGGATCGGAACAACCCCGATTTAGTTATAACTCAAGTATACCTTTGTTCCAAGTCTATTTAGGTTAGATTTTAGCCTATATAAGGGCCTTAAACCCTCACATTTCTCTCCCATCCGAATTTGCTAGAAACCCTAGATTGAAAGAGAGAGAAAGTGAGAGAAAGTGAGAGACTTGTGGGAGAGATTTCCCGCCACTTGCTGCAGCTGCTACACGTGCTTAAGCACCGCATTCAAATCACTTTGCCGGTGATTTCAACGCACTTCTAGGTATGGAAAACCCTAACCACTTACTGTTTTGGGATTCCTTCAATTCAAATAGCGAAGTAGCTTATATATCTTGTGTATTAGGTCGTCTATACGCCGTTGACGAAGACGTTCTAATCGAAACGATACACGTCTAGGACAAAAGGTGAGGATCTTAGACGCTTTGATTGACTGATTTTAAAGCTTTCAATGTCATTTAATAGTAGATTATCGACAAGAATTCCATTTGACATGTAGAACATGCTGTCTGTTTTTCATTTCGTATGCGTACGGGAAATATGAGATTTAGGGTATTTTAGGCATTTATAGAAAATACTGTAGACGTCCATATTTTACTAAAATGCTTGACATGTAAATTTGTCATGTTATGATATTATATATGCGTGTATAATCTGTTTGGCGAAGAGATTCGCCCTAATACGTACTATGGGTCGACATACGCTATGTAGACTAAAGTGTGTAGACTAAGTGTTTGTTTGAATGTTTGTATTAGTATGTATTGAGTAAATGGTGTTGTAAATTAGTTTTGAGAATGACTTCTCAACCCACATGATGATGTGTATGATTTCCACCATGTTAGCTATATGAATTGATTTCATTATATGTATGGAATACATGTGTTGGATGTTTTGTTTACATTGTATGTTATAACATGTGTTAACATGCTTGTATTGTTTGAACTCCAATTCTATTACTCTCATATGATTACTGGTATGGATTACAATTATTTGGGGCTATGCTTTAATCTAGGCAGTCGGTAACAGATTAAATTCATGGTTGGCTTCTATTTACCACGAAGGATGCTTTGACGAACGCAAGTCGTGTTTTGAGTTGGCGGCAGTGGTTAGGCCACATGAAGTATTTAATGCACTTCATGTCATTCAACCTGAGATGCGCTCGTACTAGTCGAGCTCGTCAAGTAACCAGACTGGCCATTGTATGTTCACCTTGTATGAGTCATAACTGCTTGAACCTAGGGTACTGAACTTACCATTGAAAACCCTATTAACCATGGTACCTTGATCCATAAAGACTCATGAGCCGGGCATGATGGTATGGGACACCGTGGTTGATCTGTTGGCCTACGCTGGGGCCACAAACCTCCTCGTAGTGACCAGTGAGCATCTATGACTCGTGAGCCAATTGTGGTGGTATGGGACACTACATTCGAACTGTCGACCTACTCTGATTGGGGACGAGCCCTTTGTAGTGACCGCAAGCGTATTCTGAGTCTACGGGAGGCGACGACCCTTCCGTAGCAATGAGAGTACATTAGGCCTGTATTGATAAGGTGATGGGGGAGCGGTGCAATGAGTGCGAGCAACAGCCCTGGCAGCCCTTGCAGCGACCTACAAACATAACATCGTATGAGATTACTAGGAGTGACGACCCTAGACAGGATCTATGTTGGGATTGATATAAGGGAAGTACCTTAGATTCTCAAGCCTACTGTATAAACGGACTAATAACAACTTGGTAATCATATCCACATCGCACTGCATGTGCCTGGAAGATGTGGAGCACTGTGGGAAGAAAGCATGCCGCGGGCATAAGATGGTGCCGTATAAGGGAGTATGTCGATGAGAGCATCCATCATGTCATTTCATATTGCATTAACAACAGTATCTAGGAATGTTTGATTGATTGCTTTACTATTATCGCGTGATTGATTTGAGAACATGCTAATTTTTGCTCTATTATTCCACTGAGTTGATCACTCACTCCCATGTTACGGGATAGTGTTTGCAACACCCACCAGACCCTGTCTTAGATACAGGTGTCGAGGTGATTCAGGATGCAGAGTCAGACTACGACGAGGACCAGGATGAGTTCTCGTACTTGTAGTTTTCCAACGGCTTTGTATATGTGGCCTGGATCGGTGGGACTTCATAGTTGGACCGTATGACATTTTAATTTTTGCTTTATTACATGTATATGAGACTCAGAGATGTATTCATACTTTGCAGATAGTTTGAGATTTATTTTGTTTTCCATACAGTGATATATATATTCTTCAGTCTTCCGCTTGTGTTTTATCACTGGATCTGGAGTATGAATTGCAGTTTTGGTATAATCTTACTCATGTGAATGCTCTAACTCAGTTATCATTGAATCATAATCATAATTATTGCATAAGTGATGGTCTGGAACTCAGGAGTCGGGTTTATACACGACCACCGATTTTCAGGGTGTTACACGTTGGTATCAGAGCATGAATTGGATTATACCGGGCCTGGGTTATGGTCACGCGACGTACGCTGTCACTCCTTCGACTTAGGTGGGTGCGAGAAAAATCTAGAAACACTCGTAGGATTTCAGTTTCGCCATTAGGCGAAGTTTACTCAAATCGATCATTTTGATCAAGTCCATAACGTATCTTTGGTCGTGTGAAGTGACCTAAGTCGCCTCTAGTTCGTTAGTTGTCAGGTCTGAGAAGTTCCCAGAAGAATTCCAAACTCAAAAATGCATGTCCTTGGGTTGTGGGGCAACCAAAACCCTTATACTCAATCTCAAGGCTTAAGACCACTTTTCATCCTAATCTCTCAGAATCTTCCTTGCACCACCCCATTCTTCAACTTTTTCTAAGTCCTTTCTTACTACACATCAATCCTAATGTATAAATGATGGTGAATTAAACTTAAACAAAAATTTTACCATAAATAGTAAATATATGTTAGACTTGGACTTTTTCCCATTCCAATTTTAGAATCTCTTGTAATAAATGAGTCTTTTAGATGGATTAGCTTCTTCTACCCCAAAATCATATGCTACATGATGCATAAACTTATTATGGGTTACAAACTGGCCCCAGAACACCCCAAATGGAGTCTTGGACCTATCTAAGTCCATATGTACTAATCTGGGGTAGGACCCATGTATATTTGGGACCTCCAGGGTAGGGGGGACCCATCCCACATGGCCGGACCAGCCGATTTGCAAGTTGGCCGGCGTTGGCATCGCCGGTTCGGCGATGCATCGCCGACCAGTGGGCCCCACTCGGGCCGTGCGTCAGGCCGACACCCTTAAATGGGTAGGGCATCCCTCCCATACGTGGTCTGACCCTTAAATCACCCCCAAAGATGCACCTCCTTCACAACAGCCCCCCCAAGCCCTCTATTTTCATATTCTTGCTGATCTCCCCTCAAAACTCGATGTCAAACCTCTCTCAATCCTATTTTCTGCTAAAATCAATGCCTACCCACCCATTTGTATCTATTCACAGTCCTCTCTCTCTCTCATTTCTCATCCGTGGAAGCTCTTACAACCTCCATTCACGGCTGAAAGTCAGGTGAGCTCCATTCCCATTTATTGTTCTCTTTTTCCTTTGAAAATCCAGCCTTTAGGAGCTTAATTCATCCCTCCACAGTGCCTAGATTCGCTTCAATCCATTTGGGCATCCGTTTCTCTCCATTTCAAACATTTTTCATGGCTTTTGTGGAGGCCATTTTAGCCTTTTTCTCTTTCTCCACCATCCTCTCTCTCATGGGAAAGAGGAAGACCGCCGCCGATGAAGCGGGGCCTAGTCTCCCTTCACGATCAAGAAAGCCGAGGAGTGGCGCAGCTAGCTCAAGCGCCGCCACATGTCCAAGTGCAGCTCGTGAGTTTCACACAAAGCGGGATTTGGATCCCCATGTTCACGTAGGGCGAGTACTGTTAGCAGACTGGGCTCATGGCACTTATACTGATTGTAGGGTACTGTTTGAGGTGCACGTAGATGAACGGCTCTTTGGAGAATTTCTGTTGTTTAAGCGCATTGAAGCAGCCAGTTGGGTCCGCTCTTTGAAGCCCGTTCTCCTGCGAATGTGAGCACCGTTCGTGCCTTCTATGCTCACATTCGGGATCCTACGTTGGAGCCATTGTAGTTCAGGATTCCCTTTGACAGAGATAGGGAAGCTACGATCGATGTTCGGTAGATAGCTCGACTTTTGAATGTGCCCCTTGGTGACGTTCATCCCAGTGCTAAGAATCTGAAGAGTGTTCGTGAGCGAGATCGCCGTACCAGGTTCCTATGTGGTGGGTTCGTTCCGTGGCAGCCTAACCGGAGCCTCTTAGCATCCCACATGTCGAATGATTTTCGCCTGCTACACCACATTTGTACGTTCAATATATATCCCAGGTCGAAAAATCCCAGTGAATGTATGCCCCTCATGGTTGACTTCCTGTATCAGGTGGGCCAGGGAGAGAATGTATGTATGGCCACCTTTGTGTTGCGACAGATAGTCCTCGTATCGAAATCAAGAAGAACATCTGAGTCACTTCCTTTTGGCCGGCTCATATGCAAGATTGCGCTTGAGTTTTCTTACAGACTTGGACCGGAGTTGCCTATACCAATTCACTTCATCGATGAGACTACCATGAACAAGATGAAGATAGGGCCTCGACAGCGTGAGGCTTAGCTTGATGATGACAGCGAGGGCGATTATGATAGTGAAGAGGGTGCAGGTGAAGAAGAAGCTGGGGTAGAGATAGAGGAAGAAGCCCAGGAAGAGGAAGAAGAGGAGGCTCAGGATACTGATGAGAGCCCTCCTCCTGCGACTCGGGCTACTAGAGATGATCACATAGCCCGACTTGAGGAGAGTCAGGTTGCCTTGCGAAGGGAAGTCCAGGAACTTCGGGCCGAGGTTGAGGATACCAAGGCCGTCATGAAGAGAAAATTTAGCAAGGTGACTCACACCTTGAAGGCGATCCTGTGTTGCTTGCAGGATAAGGGTGCTCCTCCTCCATCCCCAGACTCGGACTAGTGATCCAGATCCAGATGTTGTTGGTTGTAGTTAGTTGTTTCCTGCTTTCTGTGTGTAAGCCTGAGAAGGCTAGTAGTTGTTTATGTTGTTGTTGTAGCTTTGACTAGCTTAGTTCCCATCTGTTTCTGGTCATGATGCATGTAAGGATATATCTCTTGTATTGTGTAACACCCCAGATTTTGGCCAATCTGGGAATTGACGTCCTTAGGTAATGGGTTAATTAAAACACCTAGAAAATCGCTTAGAACCCAATTCCATAGCCAAAGAGATCACTTAGGGTTAATTCCTTTAGAAGCTAAGCATAAGTTAGCTAGCGCTACGCTAGAGTAGCTGGGAAATAGTCCCTGATCACTTTAAATACGTTCTACAAGACCCAAATCGAGTAGAACCAATGACTCTATAATACTCTATAACCTTGGATCAAACTCTAAGCCGGTCTGTTCTCTGGACCTCTTTGAAACTTTGTATTGGATCTAGACCGCGCGTCGAAAGTCCGATACCTACTATCTTAGACCGTTAGAACTGCCTTGCTGGACTTGACAATCATTTCGAAAATCAAGTCCAACCGATAACCACAGGCTATTTCGTTGAGCCTGGACTGAAGAGAGTAAGAATAGGGACAGATTTGGAATTTGAAATTCAAATCTAGCACATGACTTGACGCGTCAGTATTAAGCGTTCTGACCGTCAGAATTCAGCCAAATTACACCCTTGGATTAGGAAAAATTTCTATTTCATATCATGAGATTTGCAGACCTGATCTACGTGCGGTGACCGCTGAACTGAAACTGGACCGCCACGTGCGATCTGCGAACCCTGCCGGACTGAAAACTTAATGTGTGATAGATCCAGTATGCATGAGCTTAAGTCCGATCGCATTTGGCCAGGGGACCACCAGAAATGATCTTTTGGACCGAAACAGCCCCGCTTTGGATATAACCTACGTAAACTTTGTTCCCGAGCCTATTTCGGGCATTTTTATGCTTATAAAAGGGGTTGAAACCCTCACTCCTCTCTCCCATCCGAATTTGAGAAAAACTCTAGATTAGGAGAGAGAAAAGGTGAGAGTTTGTGAGAGAGATTGGAGGAGAATTCTTTGCCGCTTGTGCTACCTGTTGCACGTACTTTAGCAACACACTTCAATCATCTGGCCGGTGATTTCTTCGCATTTTTAGGTAAGAAAATACCCCATTTAGTCGCTGATTTGAGGTTCCTTTCGTTCCATAGCTTGTTAGTTGATAAATCTCATAAATCAGGTTCCCTATTCACTGTAGATGAAGCGTATACGCTCCATTTGAATTCACATACCTGTAAGAGATAAGGTGCAGATTTTAGACGCTTTGACTGACTGTTTTCAACGCTTTCAATGTCGTTTAATAGTAGATTATCGACGGCAACGCCGTTTGACATGTACAACATGCTGTCCGTTTCCTGTTTCGTAAACCGACGAAGAATATGAGATTTAGGGCATTTTAGTCATTTGTAGAAAAAACTGTTTTCATCCATAATTTGCTGATGTGATTGACATGGCTTATTGACGCATTAGAATGTTAGGAATACGTGCATAATTAGTTTGGCGAAGAGATTCTCCTAAATGCGCACTTCGGGTCGACATGCTATATGTAGACTTAAGTGTGTAGTGTAAGTGTTTGTATAAATGCTTGTACTAGTATGTATTGAATTAAATGGTGTTATGAATTAGTTTGAGATTGATTTCTCAATTAATATGCTGATGGAAATGATTTCCTACATGTTAGCCATATGTGCGATTTCATTATATGTATGAAATGCATGTGCTTGATGATTCACTTAAGTGGTATGTTATAACATGTGCTTGATGATTCCCTTATGATTTAGTTTGAGATTGAATTCTCAATTAATACGCTGATGGAGATGATTTCCTATATGTTGGCGATATGCATAATTTCATTATATGTGTGAAAGACATGTGTAAGATGATTTACTTAAGTTGTACATTATAACATGTGTTAACATGCTCACATGTTTGTATTCCATTTCCAATACTCTTACCTGATTGCTGATGTGGATTCATAA
This sequence comes from Magnolia kwangsiensis, assembly GCA_037074715.1. NCBI lineage: Eukaryota > Viridiplantae > Streptophyta > Magnoliopsida > Magnoliales > Magnoliaceae > Magnolia > Magnolia kwangsiensis. The sequence continues at coordinate 62,506,510 of CM073579.1, forward strand.
TTGTTAGGGACTATACTTAGTCCAGGCAGTCGGTAACAGAGAAAATTCGTGGCTAGCTGGTATTTGCCACGAAGGACCCGTCGATGAACGCGAGTCGTGTTTGGAGTTGACGACAGTGGTTAGGCCACGCGAAGTGTTTCACGCACTTCATGTCGTTCGACTTGCGATGCGCTCGTGCTAGTCGAGCCCGTCAAGTAACCCGACTGGCCTTTGTATGTTCACCCTGTATGAGTCACAACTGTTTGAACCTAGGGTACTGAACTTACCATTGTAAATCCTGTCAACCATGGTACCTTGATCCACGAAGACTCATGAGCCAGGCATGGTGGTATGGGACACCGTGGTCGAGCTGTCGGCCTACGCTGGGGCCACAAACCTCCCCGTAGTGACCAGTGAGCACCTAGTCTCGTGAGAAGATTATGGTGGTATGGGACACTATATTCTTGTTGTCGTCCTACACTGATCAGGCGACGAGTCCTTTGTAGTGACCGCGAGCATATTCTGAGTCTACGGGAGGCGACGACCCTTTTGTAGCAGTAGAGTACAGTAGGCCTGTATTGATAAAGTGATGGGGGAGCAGAGCAACGAGTGCGTGCAACAGCCCTGGCAGCCCTTGCAGCGACCTACAAATAATATATCGTATGAGATTACTAGGAGTGACGACCCTAGACAGGATCTGTGTTGGGATTGATATAAGGGAAGTACCTTAGTTTCCCAATCCTGTTGTTTGAATGGACTAATAACAACTTAAAAATCATATCACCATTACATTGCATGTCCCTGGAAGATGTGGAGCACTTAAGGGAGTGTGGCATGACGCGGTCGTAAGATGGTTCCGTATGAGGGAGATCGTCGGTGAGGGTATACATCACGTCATGTCATATTACATTAACAACAGTATTAGGATTGTTTGATTTACTGCTTTACTATTAGCGCATGATTGATTTGATAACATGCTAATCTCTGCTCTCTTATCCCACTGAGTTGATCACTCACTCCCACGTTACGGGATGGTGTTTCCGGACACCCACCAGTCCCTATTGTGATTACAGATGATGGCGCAGCCTGCGAGGCAGAGCTGGACTTGATAATGAGGAGGAGGATTCCTCCTTTATGCGTGTTCTGATTGACGGGATTGCAAGGAGGTTGATTAGATACCTTGTCACTTGTCATTTTATATTTTTAGAACACTCATGTATATCCTTTTGGTTTACTTTTGGAGTATACATGTATGTATATAACCTGGTAACATATTTACACTCTGGAGACATACAACAGTTTATATATGTTATACATACTATCATAGTCTTTCGCTTGTTAATTTAACTGTCTCTGGAGCTTGATATGCTGTTTTAGCTTAATCTCACTCATGTTTAATACACTATCACAGACAACATTCAATCATACATATCTATGTTGCATAAATAACATTTTGGAACTCGGGAGTTGGGTTTTTGCTCGACCCCCCGATTTTCGGAATGTTACATATTGTGACAATTTTGATTAAATGAAATGCATGGATTATCTTGGGCTTATTATGTGAATAATTGTGTGGTGGTGTATTTTATGCTATTAATGTAACTAACAAGGTTGTGCCCTATTGTGAATATAGGGAATGCCGCCTAAGGCTACGCGGAGCACGGAACGACTTACATTAGGATAGCATATGGATCGGGTTCCTCCCCAGATTGATGAGCATACAGGCCCTGCTGTGGGTCTTACTCGTTAGACTCCACCTGAGTCTCAGCCTCCTACAGTTCCTGCTGCTGGACCACCACCTTTCACACCGCCAGTCAGAGAGCAGCATCACGCGTCTTCCTCCACGCAGTATGTGCCACAGCATGCTCCCCCTCCTGATAGATTTGAGCAGTTGATGGTCATGATGCATCAGCAGCACCAACAGCTCTTGACTACGATAACAGGGGCTCTAGCCCAGGGTGGGAGTGCGACTCCACCTGCACCCCCTGTGCATCCAGCTGAGGATGCCGGTACTTCGACCCAGGATGAGGGCATGGCTCATCCTGCACCCTTTGCTTGCCCTACGGGGAGTTCTGCTGATACACGGGGCCTACTCGAGCGATTTCAGCGCTTGCGGCCTCCCACTTTTGTGGGTTCTCATAGACCCGAGGAGGCCGAGTATTGGCTCGACCGTGTGTCGAAGATACTACGGACGCTACATTGCTCAGAGCCTGAGCAGGTTGAGTTGGGTACGTTCATGTTCGAGCGGGAGGCCAGCTTGTGGTGGGATAGCGTATTATGGACAGTTGCTGCTGATTATATCTGGACTTGAGCAGCGTTTGAGTTCCGATTCCACGAGAAATACTATCCCCAGACTTACAGGCACGAGCGGGAGAATGAGTTTCTATGCCTCAGACAGGGAGGCATGTATGTGACAGAGTATGAGCATCGGTTTACCGAGTTGGGCAGATACGTCCCGACTATACTTGCTGACGAACAGATGCACATACGTCAAATTTCTGAGGGCCGGCGACAGGACATTAGGTCGAAGATGTGTTGCGTCAGCATTCCCTCCTACGCTGAGCTGATTCACATGTCTATACAGGCAGAGCAGGATGTTGATCTCCTTACGCGGTCTCGTGGCCCTATGGTTGCTAGGCCACGACCAGATTTGCAGGACAGGCCCTTTGCGGGCAAGAGGGCTCGCATCGACCCTCCTCCTAGGGCTACAGTGCCAGTGCTTCCGATAAGGCGCCCTGATATATCATGTACTTATTGTGGGAGATCGGGCCACACAGTACAGAGTTATTTTGCTCGGATGAGAGACAGTGGGTTTTCACCACCGTAGAAGATCGACCGTCCAAGCACACAGGCTTTATCAGCACCACCTCTACGGTGGACTCCTGCGCATCCATCCTTCAGACCTCCCGTACCTCCGTTCCGGCCGCCTCAACGGCCCATGGTACCGTAGCCAAATCGTCCACAACAGGCTCGGGTACACACCTTAACAGCTGAGGCAGCCGAGACAGATACTGTAACACCCCGGATTTTGGCCAATCTGTGATTTGACGTCCTTAGGCAATGGGTCAACTAAAACACCTGGAAAATCGCTCAGAACCCAATTTCATAGCCAAAGAAACCACTTAGGATTAATTCCTATGGAAATTCAGCGTAAGTTAGCTAGCGCAACGCTGGAGGAGCTGGGAAACAGTCCTTGATCACTTTAAATACATTCTACAAGACCCAAATCGAGTAGAACGTATGACTCCATAATACTCTATAACCTCGAATCAAACTCTAAGCGGGTTTGTTCTCTGGACCACTTTGAATTCTTGTATTGGATTTAGACCGCGCGTCGAAAGTCCGTTACTTCCTATCTTAGACCGTTAGAACCGCCCAGCTGGACTTGACAATCATTTCGAAAATCAAGTCAAACCGATAATCACAGACTATTTCATTGAGCCCGGACTGAAGAGACCGCGAATAGGGACAGAATTGGAATTTCAAATTCAAATCTGGCACACGACTTGACACGTCAGTATTAAGCATTCTGACCGTCAGAATTCATCCAGATTACACCCTCGGATCAGGAAAAATTTCTATTTATTATTATGAGACTTCCAGCCCTGATCTACGTGCGGTGATCGCTGAACTGAAACTGGTCCGCCACGTGCGATCTGCGAACCCTGCCGGACTGAAAACTTAATGCGTGCTAGATCTGGTACGCATGAGCTTAAGTCTGATCGCATTCAACCAGGGGACCACCAGAAAGCATCTTTTGGACCGAAACAGCCCCGATTTGGTTACCCCTCAAGTGAAACTTGTTCCCGAGTCTATTTCGGGAAAGTTTGGGCTTATAAAAGGGTTTGAAACCCTCACTCCTCTCTCCCATCCGAATTTGCAAAAACCCTAGATTGAGAGAGAGAAAAGGTGAGAGTTTGTGAGAGAAGGTGGGAGAGCTTTTCCTGCTGCTGCTGCACGTGCTTAAGCGGCATATTCCAATCACTTTGCCGGTGATTTCTCCGCATTTACAGGTAAGAAAATGCCCTAGAAAGTTGCTGATTTGATGCTTCTTTAGTTCCATAGTTTGTTAGTTGATAAATCTCGTAAATCAGGTTCCTTAGTCACCGTAGACGAAGCGTATACGTTCCGTTCGAATCACTTCACCTATAAGGGAAAAGGTGCGGATTTTAGACGCTTTGATTGACTGTTTCCAAAGCTTTCAATGTCGTTTAATAGTAGATTCTTGACGGCAACGCCGTTTGACATGTACAACATGCTGTCCGTTTCCTGTTTCGTAAACTAACGATGAATATGAGATTTAGGGCATTTTAGTCATTTGTAGGAAGTATAGATTTCATTCATATTTTGCTGATGTGATTGACATGATATGTTGTCGCATTAGGATGTTAGGAATACGTGCATAATTAGTTTGGCGAAGAGATTCGCCTAAATGCGCACTTCGGGTCGACATACTATATGTAGACTTAAGTGTGTAGTGTATGTGTTTGTATAAATGCTTGTATTAGTATGTATTGAATTAAATGGTGTTATGAATTAGTTTGAGATTGATTTCTCAATTAATATGCTGGTGTGAATGGTTTCCTACATGTTAGCCATATGCATGATTTCATGATATGAATGAAATGCATGTGCTTGACGATTCGCTTAAGCTGTATGTTATAACATGTGCTTGATGATTTCCTTATGAGTTACTTTGAGATTGAATTCTCAATTAATATGTTGATGGGGAGGATTTTCTATATGTTGGCGACATGCTTAATTTCATTATATGTGTGAAAGACATGTGTACGATGATTTGCTTAACTTGTATGTAATAACATGTGTTAACATGCTCTCATGGTTGTATTTCATTTCCATTACCCTTACACAACTGCTGATGTGATTCTATGATTGTTTGGGACTATGCCTAGTCCAGGCAGTCGGTAACCGAGCGAATTCGTGGTTAGCTTATCTTCGCCACGAACGACGCGTCGATGAACGCGAGTCGTGTTTGGAGTTGACAGCAGTGGTTAGGCCACGCGAAGTGTTTTATGCACTTCATGTCGTTCGACTTGAGATGCGATCGCGCTAGTCGAGCCCGTCAAGTAACCCGACTGGCCGATGTATGTTCACCTTGTATGAGTCATAACTGCTTGAACCTAGGGTACTGAACTTACCATTGTAAACCCTGTTAACCATGGTACCTTGATCCATAAAGACTCATGAGCCGGGCATGGTGGTATGGGACACCGTGGTCGAGCTGTCGGCCTACGCTGGGGCCATAAACCTCCCCGTAGTGACCAGTGAGCACCTAGTCTTGTGAGCAGATTATGGTGGTATGGGACACTATATTCTAGCTGTCGGCCTACACTGATCAGGCGACGAGTCCTTTGTAGTGACCGCGAGCGTATTCTGAGTCTACGGGAGGCGACGACCCTTCAGTAGCAGTAGAGTACAGTAGGCCTGTATTGATAAGGTGATGGGGGAGCGGAGCAACGAGTGCGTGCAACAGCCCTGGCAGCCCTTGCAGCGACCTACGAAATATACATCGTATGAGATTACTAGGAGTGACGACCCTAGACAGGATCTGTGTTGGGATTGATATAAGGGAAGTACCTTAGTTTCACAATCCTGCTGTTTGAATGGACTAATAACAACTTGAAAATCATATCACCATAACATTGCATGTGCCTGGAAGATGTGGAGCACTCTAGGGAGTGTGGCATGCCGCGGTCGTAAGATGTTGCCGTATGAGGAAGATCGTCGGTGAGGGCATACATCACGTCATGTCATATTGCATTAACAACAGTATTAGGATTGTTTGATTTATTGCTTTACTATTATCGCATGATTGATTTGAGAACATGTTAATCCTTGCTCTATTATTCCACTGAGTTAGCTACTCACTCCCACGTTACGGGATGGTGTTTTCGGACACCCACCAGTCCCTTTTGTGATTGCAGATGATGGCGCGGCCTGTGAGGCAGAGCTGGACTTGATGATGAGGAGGAGGATTCCTCCTTTATGCGTGTTCTGATTGACGGGATTACAGGGAGGTTGATTAGATACATTGACACTTATCATTTTATATTTTTAGCGCCCTCATGTATATTTATTTTGTTTACTTTTGAAGTATACATGTATGTGTATAACCTGGTAATATATTCACACTCTGGAGACATACAACAGTTTATATATATTATACATACTATTACAGTCTTTCGCTTGTTAATTTAACTGTCTCTGGAGTATGATATGCTGTTCTAGCTTAATCTCACTCATGTTTAATGCATTATCATAGACAACATTCAATCATACATATCTATGTTGCATAAATAACATTTTGGAACTCGGGAGTTGGGTTTTTGTTCGACCCCCCGATTTTCGCAATGTTACAGATACTACTCAGCCTTTGGCCTTTGAGGTCACCACCCATATTGGAGGTACTCCTATACTTGTGATGGTGGATACAGGATCCACGGTTTCTTTCATATCGCATTCCATAGTCAGGCGTCTTGGGCTATCGACTATTCGGATGGATGGGGTGCGAGTTCTTATGGCTCACGGGACTTTTTTTGATGCCACCATGATGTGTGAGGGCTGTTTGGTGGATCTAGGGCCAGACGATGGCTATTGATCTTGTCGTCGACCCCTCTCTTGTTTATCTCGACGTCATTCTTGACATGGATTGGTTGACTACTGGGAGGGCCGAGATTGATTGCGAGACTCGTATAGTGACAGTCTACGAGCCAGAGGGCACATCCTTTACATTCTCAGTGCGGGTAAATCTCCCTTTCCGCATACTTAGCTACGCATCCATATTGCGGGACGTTGATGCCCCGACAGTAGAGCACATGCCAGTGGTTTCTGATTTTGGGGATCTGTTCAGGAAGATTCCTGGTTTACCGCCTCGGCGCGAGATTGATTTTACTATCGATCCGGTACCTGGTTCCACGCCCGTCTCACTGCCGACGTATTGCATGGCTCCATGTGAGATAGAGGAGTTGAGGAAACAGATTTATGATCTGTTGGAGGTTGGTTTCATTCGACCGAGTGTGTCTCCTTGGGGAGCACCGGTTCTGTTTGTGAAGAAGAAGGATAGTTCTATGCGATTGTGTATTGATTATCGCAGGCTGAACCAGATTACGGTGAAGAACTGATATCCCTTGTCCAGGATAGATGACTTGTTTGATCAGTTGAGAGGGGTGCAGTACTTCTCGAAGATTGATCTTCAATCAGGATATCATCAGTTGCGCGTCAGGGATGAGGACGTACAGAAGACAGCATTCAGGACCAGCTTTGGCCACTACGAGTTCCTCGTGATGTCGTTCGGTCTCACGAACGCACCAGCCGTGTTCATGGATCTGATGAACAGGGTATTTCAGCCATTCCTCTATCGATTCGTCATTGTGTTCATAGACGATATTTTGGCATACTCCAGGAGTCGAGAGGAGCATGAGGAGCACTTGCAATTGGTCTTGGATACAATGAGACAGCACCAGTTGTTCGCATAGTATAAGAAGTGCGACTTCTGAAAGCAGGAAGTGAAGTTCTTGGGACACGTGGAGTCCAAGGATGGGATGGCAGTTGACCTGGCTAAGGTAGCTGCAGTTTAGGACTGGGAGCAGCCTGGTTCTGTCACTGAGGGGAGGAGTTTCTTGGGTCTTGCTGGCTACTACCGATGCTTCATTCTATATTTCTCGAAGATCGCCAAACCTTTATCTCAATTGACATGGAAAGATGTGAAGTTCGCCTGGAATGACAAGGCGGAGGCAGCTTTTCAGGAGCTGAAGGATAGGCTTACATCCGCCCCTGTGCTTGTATTGCCAGAGCAAGGGGTTAGATACACTATATATACTGACGCGTCTAACGTTGATTTGAGTTGTGTCCTTATGCAGAAGGACAGGGTAATTTCGTATGCCTCGAGACAATTAAGGAAGCACAAGGAGAATTACCCTACACACGACCTAGAGTTGGTAGCCGTCATTTTCGCACTGAAGCTCTGGAGACATTACCTCTACGGAGAGGAGTTCGAGCTCTTTTGCGACCACAAGAGCCTCAAGTATATATTCACGTAGAGGGACTTGAATATGATGCAGCGGCTTTGGATGGAGACTTTGAAGGACTTCAAGTTCGAAGTCTCTTACCATCCTGGTAAGGCGAACCTTGTGGCTGACGCGTTGAGCGGCAAGAAGGCGATAGAGTTTGCTGCTTCGCTAATGGTTATTGAGTAGGACATGGTTGAGTTTTTGCGAGACTTTGAGCAGAAACTCACTGTGGAGGAGCCGTATGAGTTTATCGCACATGTGCAGGTGCGATCTCAGATCGATGACCGGGTCATCGAGGCGCAGAGGGATGATGCGTGTCTGACTGAGCTTCGAGAGCAGTCCAGTGATGATGCAGACGCCGAGTGGCGAGTTGGCACGAATGGGGGCTTACGTTATCGTGACCGCCTATGCATCCCAGACATCCCCGACTTGAGACGAGAGATTCTTGAGGCTGCACATAGTTCTCGACTTGCGATGCATCCGGGCAGCACGAAGATGTATCGTGACTTGAGGAGGACGTATTGGTGGGATGGTATGAAGACCCACATTGCACAGTTCGTGTCCCGTTGTCTCACTTGCCAGTAGGTGAAGGCAGAGCATCGCCGACCTCTTGGACTCCTTCAGCCTATGCCAATCGCTGAGTGGAAGTGGGACTTCATTTCCATGGATTTCATTTCGGGATTGCCGAAGATGAGGAAGGGACATGATTCTATTTGGGTGATCGTCGACCGTCTGACGAAGTCAGCGCACTTCTTACCGATCAAAGTTACGAACTCTGCAGATGAGTTAGCCAGGCTGTATATCAGAGAGATCGTACGTCTGCATGGATTTCCCTTGGAGATCGTGTCGGACAGAGACACGCCTTTCACTTATATTTTCTGGACTCACATTCAGGAGGCTATGGGTGTGAAGTTGAAGTTCAGTACTGCCTTCCACCCATAGACAGACGGATAGACAGAGCGGGTGAACCAGATTCTAAAGGACATGTTGCGGGCTTGTGCATTGGACTTCAAGGACAGTTAGGATGATTGTCTTGCATATGTGGAGTTTACGTACAACAACAGTTTCCAGGCGAGTATCCGTATGGCACCGTATGAGGCGTTGTATGGGTGACCTTGCCTAACACTGCATTGCTGGACAGAGGTCGGTGAGGGCAGATTGATTGGCCCAGAGATAGTGCAGACGACGTTGGAGAAGATTGACATCATTAGACGCCGGCTTCTTACAGCGCAGAGTAGACAGAAGACTTATGCCGATACGAGATGGCGCCCGTTAGAGTTCGCGGTTGGGGATCATGTATTTTTACGATTTTTCCCCATGAAGGGAGTCCTTCGGTTCGGGAAGAAGGGGAAGCTGGCACCGCAATTCATTAGTCCATTCCAGATCCTCGATCGTGTGGGTGCAGTGGCTTATCGTCTGGCTTTACCTACGCCTCTCGTGAGCGTACACAACGTATTTCATGTTTCTATGCAGAAGAAATACGTTTCTGATCCTTCCCATATCATCAGATAGGAGCAGGTGCAGTTAGGTAAGGATGTTACGTATATACTGCGACCAGCGCATATACTAGACAGGAAGGAGTAGATACTGCGTAGCAAGGTCATTCCCCTTGTCAAGGTATTGTGGACGCATCACTCTGAAGAAGAGGCTACATGGGAGACAGAAGCCGAGATCAGAAAGAACTACCCACAGCATCTCGAGGAGTACAAAAAGGTACAAATTTTGAGGATAAAATTTTTTTGTTAAGGGAGGTAGATTGTAACACCTTGAAAAAATTCGTACTGAGACTCGAGTACCAACTCGATCAGAAATCACTTAGGATGAATTCCTTTAGAAATTAAGTGTAAGTTAGCTAGCGCTACGCTAGAATAGCTGTGAAATTGTCCCTGATCACTTTAAATACGTTCTACAAGACCCAAAACTTGTAAAATCAATGACGCTATAATACCCTGAAACCTAGGATCAAACTCTAAACCCGTTTGCTCTGAGAAACCCTTTGAAACTCCGTATTGGATTTAGACCGCGCGTCGGAAGTCCGATATCTACAATCTTAGACCGTTAGGACCGCTTAGCTGGACTTGACAATCATTTCGAAAATCAAGCCCAACTGATGCTCTGGGGCTATTTCATTGAGTCTGGAGTGAGGAGTGTGAGAAAGACTTAAAATTAAATGGGATTTAAATAAATCTGGCACGTTCCGCTTGCGGGATCAGTATAAGCAATCAGACCGTCGGAATCTGACCCAAATACACCCTCGGATCAGGAAACATTTCTCATTCAGGTCAGGGTACTCAAAATCTCTGATCGAGTCTCCGTGACCGCTGAACTGAAACTGGACCGCCACGTGAGATCTGTGAACTCTACCAGTCTAAAAACTTAATGTGCACTAGATCCAAAATGCATGAGCTTAAGTCCGACCGCGTTCGGCCAGGGGACCTCCCGAAATGCTCTTTTGGATCGGAACAGCCTCGATTTGGTTATAACTCAAGTATACCTTTGTTCCAAGTCTATTTAGGTTAGATTTTAGCCTATATAAGGGCCTTAAATCCTCACATTTCTCTCCCATCCGAATTTTCTAGAAACCTTAGATTGAAAGAGAGAGAAAGTGAGAGAAAGTGAGAGACTTGTGGGAGAGATTTCCTGCCACTTGCTGCAGCTGCTACACGTGCTTAAGCACCACATTCAAATCACTTTGCCGATGATTCCAACGCACTTCTAGGTAAGGAAAACCCTAACCACTTGCTGTTTTAGGATTCCTTCGATTCAAATAGCGAAGTAGCTTATATATCTTGTGTATTAGGTCGTCTGTACGCCGTTGATGAAACGTATACGTTTTAATCGAAACGATACACGTCTAGGGAAAAAGGTGAGGATTTTAGACGCTTTGATTGACTGATTTCAAAGCTTTCAATGTCGTTTAATAGTAGATTATCGACAAGAATGCCATGTAGAACACGCTGTCCGTTTTTCATTTCGTATGCGTACGGGAAATATGAGATTTAGGGTATTTTAGGCATTTATAGAAAATACTATTGTAACACCCTGAAAATCGGGGGTCGTGTATAAACTCAACTCCCGAGTTCCAGACCGTCACTTATGCAACAAAAATGATTATGATTCAATGTTGTCTGATTTAAAGCATTCACATGAGTAAAAGTATACCAAAACTGCAATTCATACTTCAGATTCAGTGATAAAAGCAAGCGGAAGACTAAACAATATATATATCACTGTATGGAAAAACAAAGTAAATCTCATCTGTCTCCAAAGTATGACTACATCTCTGAGTCTCATATAATATACATGAACAAAATAAATATTCAAAATGGTCCCACTGAAATCCCATCGATCCAGGTCGCCTACGCGAAGCCATCGTGATACTGCATGTACGAGAAGTCGTCCTGGTCCTCGTCAAAGTCTGGCTCCACCTCCTGGATCTCAGCCTCACCTGCATCTATAACAGGGTCTGGTGGGTGTTGCAAACACCATCCCGTAACGTGAGAGTGAGTGATCAACTCAGTGGAATCATAGAGCAAAGATTAGCATGTTCACAATTCAATCATGCGATAATAGTAAAGTAGTAAATCAGACAATCCTAATACTGTTGTTAATGCAAGATGACATGACGTGATGTATGCCCTCACCGACGATCTCCCTCATACGGCAACATCTTACGACCGCGGCATGCCACACTCCCTAGAGTGCTCCACATCTTTCCGGCATATGCAATGCTATGGTGATATGATTTCCAAGTTGTTATTAGTCCATTCAAACAGCAGGATTGGGAAACTAAGGTACTTCTCTTGTATCAATCCCAACACAGATCCTGTCTAGGCTCGTCACTCCTAGTAATCTCATACGATGTATATTTCGTAGGTCACTGCAAGGGCTGCCAGGGCTGTTGCTCGCACTCGTTGCACCGCTTCCCCATCACCTTATCAATACAGGCCTACTATACTCTACTGCAACGGAAGGGTCGTCGCCTCCCGTGGACTCAGAATACGCTCGCGGTCACTACAAAGGACTCGTCGCCTGATCAGTGTAGGCCGACAGCTAGAATATAGTGTCCCATACCACCATAATCTGCTCACGAGTCTAGGTGCTCACTGGTCACTACGGGGAGGTTTGTGGCCCCAGCGTAGGCCGACAGCTCGACCACGGTGTCCCATACCACCATGCCCAGCTCATGAGTCTTCGTGGATCAAGGTACCATGGTTAACAGGGTTTACAATGGTAAGTTCAGTACCCTAAGTTCAAGCAGTTATGACTCATACAAGGTGAACATACATCGGCCAGTCGGGTTGCTTGACGGGCTCGACTAGCGCGATCGCATCTCAAGTCGAACGACATGAAGTGCGTAAAACACTTCGCGTGGCCTAACCACTGCCGCCAACTCTAAACACAAATCGCGTTCATCGACGCGTCGTTCGTGGCTATGACCAGTCAGCCACGAATTCGCTCGGTTACTGACTGCCTGGACTAAGTCTAGTCCCAAACACTTATGGAATCACATCAGAAATATATGTAAAAGTATTGGAATTGAAATACAATCATATGAGCATGTTAACACATGTTATAACATTCAACTTAAGCAAATCTTCAAGTACATATATTCCATGCACGTAATGAAATCATGCATTTAGTCAACATGTAGAAAATCATTTAGGTCAGCATATTAATTGAGAAATCCATCTCAAACTAATTCATAACATCATTTAGTTCAATACATACTAATACAATCATTTATACAAACACGTACACTACACACTTAAGTCTACATATAGCATGTCGACCCGAAGTGTGTAATTAGGCGAATCTCTTTGCCAAACTAATTATGCACGTATTCCTAACTTCCTAATACTACAACAAACCATGTCAATCACATCAGCAAAATATGAATGTAAACAGTACTTCCTACAAATGACTAAAATGCCCTAAATCTCATATTCTTCGTTAATTTACGAAACGGGAAACGGAGAGCATTTTGTACATGTCAAACGGCGATGCCGTCAAGAATCTACTATTAAACGACATTGAAAGCGTTGGGAACCGTCAATCAAAGCGTCTAAAATCCTCACCTTATGTCTTGTAGACTCGTGAATTGAAATGGAGCGTATACGCTTCGTTCACGGCAAATAAGGAACCTAATACATGAGATCCATAAGCTACATCGCTATGGAAACAAAGGAAACTCAAATCAGCAACTATTTAGGGTATTTGCTTATCTAGAATCGCGGTGAAATCGCCGGAAAATGGTAGAGGTGTGTTGCTTGAGCACGTGCAACACGTAGCACAAGTGGCAGGAAGAACTCTCCCACTCTCTCACAATCTCTCACCTTTTTCTCTCCCCCAAGTTTGGGTTTCTCTCAAATTCGGATGGGAGAGAGGAGTGAGGGTTTCAACCCCTTTTATAGCCTAAAACATGCCCAAAATAGGCTTGGGAACAATGTTTACTTAGTGCCTAACCAAATCGGGGCCGTTTCAGTCCAAAAGAGCATTTCTGATGGTCCCCTAGCCAAATGCGGTCGGACTTAAGCTCATGCATACTGGATCTAGCACACATCCAGTTTTCGGACCGGTAGGGTTCCCAGATCGCACGTGGCGGTCCAGTTTCAGTTTAACGGTCACCGCACCAAGATCAGGCCTATAAGTCTTGTGATATGTAATAGAAATTTTTCCTGATCCAAGGGTGTAATTTGGCTGCATTCTGACGGTCAGAACGCTTAATACTGATGCGTCAAATTTATGTGCCAGATTTGAATTTCAAATTCCAATTCTAACCCTATTCTCACTTTCTTCACTCCAGGCTTAATGAAATAGCCTCTAAACGTCAGTTGGACTTGATTTTTGAAACGATTGCCAAGCCCAGCTAAGTGGTCATAACGGTCTAAAATGGTAGGTATCTGACTTACGACGAGCGGTCTAGATCTAATACAAAGTTTCAAGGAGGTCCCGAGAACAAACCGGTTTAGAGTTTGATCCGAGGCTTTAGAGCATTATAGCACCCTTGGTTCCGCTCACTTTGGGCCTTGTAGAACGTATTTAAAGTGATCAGGGACCATTTCCCAGCTATTCTAACGTTGCACTAGCTAACCTAGTCATATTTTCTAAAGGAATGAATTCTACACAAATTTCGGGTCGAGTTAGTACTCGAGCCCAAGTATGGATTTTTCACAGGCGTTACAATCTACCCCCCTTAACAAATAATTTCGTCCTCGAAATTTTGTACCTTTTCGTACTCCTCGAGAAGCTGTGGGTAGTTCTTTCTGATCTCAGCTTCTGTCTCCCAGGTAGCCTCCTCCTCAGAGTGATGCGTCCATAATACCTTCACAAGGGGAATCACCTTGCTACGCAGTACCTGCTCCTTCCTGTCTAGGATACGTGTCGGTCGCAGGATATATGTAACATCCTCTCCTAACTGCACCTGCTCCCATCTGATGATATGGGAAGGATCAGCAACGTACTTCTTCAACATAGAAACATGAAATACGTTGTGAACGCTCGCGAGAGGCGTGGGTAAAGCCAATCGGTAAGCCACCGCTCCCACACGATCGAGGATCTGGAACGGACCAATAAATCGCGGTGCCAGCTTCCCCTTCTTCCCGAACCGAAGGACTCCCTTCATAGGGGAAACTCGCAAAAACACATGATCCCCAACTGTGAACTCTAGTGGCCTCCGTCCCGTATCGGCGTAGGTCTTCTGTCTGCTCTGCGCTGTAAGAAGCCGACGTCGAATAGTATCAATCTTCTCTGACGTCGCCTGCACTAACTCTGGGCCAATCAAGCTATGCTCACCGACCTCTAACCAACAATGCGGTGCGCGACAAGGTCGCCCATACAGCACCTCATAAGGTGCCATACCGATACTCGCCTGAAAACTGTTGTTGTACGCAAACTCCGCATATGCAAGACAATCATCCCAACTGTCCTTGAAGTCCAATGCGCAAGCTCGCAACATGTCTTCCAAGATCTGGTTCACCCGCTCTGTCTGTCCATCTGTCTGTGGGTGGAAGGCAGTACTGAACTTCAACTTCACACCCATAGCCTCCTGAATGCGAGTCCAGAAGATAGAAGTGAACCACGTGTCTCTGTCCGACACGATCTTCAACGGAACTCCATGCAGACGCACAATATCTCTGATGTACAATCTAGCCAGCTCGTCTGCAGAGTTCGTAACTCTGATCGATAGGAAGTGCGCCGACTTCGTCAATCGGTCGACGATCACCCAAATGGAATCATGTCCCTTCCTCATCTTTGGCAACCCAGAAATGAAGTCCATGGAAATGAAATCCCACTTCCACTCTGCAATCGGCATAGGTTGCAAAAGTCCAGGTGGTCGGCGATGCTCTGCCTTCACCTGCTGACAAGTGAGACAACGGGACACGAACTCAGCTATGTGGGTCTTCATACCTTCCCACCAATACGTCCTCTTCACATCACGATACATCTTTGTGCTGCCTGGATGCATCGCGAGTCGAGTACAATGGGCAGCCTCGAGAATCTCTCGTCTCAAGTCAGGGACATCTGGGACGCATAGGCGGCCACGATAACGTAAGCCCCCATCCATACCAACTCGCCAGTCAGCGTCAGCATCATCACTGGCCTGCTCTCGAAGCTCAGTAAGATGCGCATCGTCCCTCTGCGCCTCGATGACTCGGTCATCGATCTGAGATCGCACCTGTACATGTGCGATGAACTCAAACGGCTCCTCTACGGTGAGTTTCTGCTCAAAGTCCCGCAAAAACTCAACCATATCCCACTCGGCAACCATCAGCGGAGCCGCAAACTCTATCTCCTTCTTGCGGCTCAACGCATCAGCCACAAGGTTCACCTTCCCAGGATGGTAAGAGACTTCAAACTTGAAGTCCTTCAACGTCTCCATCCATCGCCGCTGCCTCATATTCAAGTCTCGCTGTGTGAATATGTACTTGAGGCTCTTGTGGTCGCAAAAGAGCTCGAACTCCTCTCCGTAGAGGTAATGTCTCCAGAGTCTCAGTGCGAATATAACGGCTGCCAACTCTCGGTCGTGTGTATGGTAATTCTCCTCGTGCTTCCTTAATTGTCTCGAGGCATATGAAATTACCCTGTCCCTCCGCATAAGGACACAACCTAAACCAACGCTAGACGCGTCAGTATATATAGTGTATTTAACCCCTTGCTCTGGCAATACTAGCACAGGGGTGGACGTAAGTCTGTCCTTCAGCTCCTGAAAAGCTGACTCCGCCTTGTCATTCCAGGGGAACTTTACGTCCTTCCGTGTCAACTGAGATAAGGGTCTCACGATCTTCGAGAAGTCCTGTATGAAGCGCCGATAGTAGCCAGCGAGACCCAAGAAGCTCCTCACCTCAGTGACAGAACCAGGCTGCTCCCAGTCCTGCACCGCAGCTACCTTAGACAGGTCAACTACCATGCCATCCTTAGACACCACGTGTCCCAGAAACTTCACCTCCTGCTTCCAGAAGTCACACTTCTTGTATTGTGCGAACAACTGATGCTGTCTGAGCGTATCCAGGACCAAACGTAAGTGCTCCTCATGCTCCTCTCGACTCCTAGAGTACACTAAAATGTCGTCAATGAATACAACGATGAATCGATAGAGGAAAGGCCGAAATACCCGGTTCATCAGATCCATGAACACGGCCGGTGCGTTCGTGAGACCGAACGACATCACGAGGAACTCGTAGTGGCCAAAACTGGTCCTGAATGCTGTCTTCTGCACGTCCTCATCCCTGACGCGCAACTGATGATAACCTGACTGAAGATCAATCTTCGAGAAGTACTGCGCTCCTCTCAGCTGATCAAACAAGTCATCGATCCTGGGTAAAGGGTACTTGTTCTTCACCGTGAGCTGGTTCAGCCTGCGATAATCAATACACAATCGCATCGAACCGTCCTTCTTCCTTACGAATAGGACCGGTGCTCCCCAAGGAGACACACTAGGCCGTATAAGGCCAAGCTCTAGCAGACCATCAATCTGTGTCCTCAACTCCTCCATCTTACATGATGCCATGCGATACGTCGGCAGTGAGACGGGTGTAGAACCGGGAACCAGATCGATAGTGAAATCGATCTCACGTCGGGGCGGCAAACCAGGGATCTTCCTGAACAGATCCCCGAACTCGGAAATGACTGGCACATGCTCGAGTACCTGGGCACCAGCGTCGCGCAATAAAGTGGCGTAACTAAGTATGCGGAAAGGAAGATTTACCCGCACTAAAAACGTGAAAGGCGTGCCCTCAGGCTCGTACACCGTCACCATACGAGTCTCGCAGTCAATTTCGGCCCTCGCTGCAGTCAACCAATCCATGCCAAAAATGACGTCGAGATAAACGAGCGAGGGATCGACGACAAGATCAAGAGTCATCGTCCTGCCTCCCAGATCAACTAAACAACCCTCACACATCTGGGTAACATCCGAATAATCCCCATGAGCTGCAAAGACTCACACGCTATCCACAGTGATAGTCTGTAATCCAAGACGCCTGACTACGGCACGCGATATCAAAGAAATCGTGGAACCAGTGTCCACCATCCCAAGAATGGGAGTACCTCCAATATGGGCCATGACCTCGAAGGCTGAATGCTGAAGAGTCGGTGTCGCAGCTGCCTCAGCTGTCAATGCATGAACCCGAGCCTGCTGTGGCCGGTTCGGCCGCTGTGTCAAGGGCCGTGGAGGCTGTCTGATCTGCGATACCGTAGGTCTGAATGTAGGATGCGCAGGAGCTGACCGTATAGGCGGTGCTGATAACGCCTGTGGACGTGCACGGTCGATCTTCTGCGACGGTGAGAACCCACTGTCCCGCATCCTAGAAAAGCAGCTCTGTGCCAAGTGGCCTGACCTCCCACAGTATGTGCACGATAAATCAGGGCACCGAAATGGTGGTACAGGTGCTGTAGTCCTAGCAAGAGGATCAATGCGAGGCCTCTTGCCCGCGAGGGGCCTGTCTGGCAAGTCTGGTCGTGGCCTAGAAGCAACAGGGCCACGAGATCGCGCAAGTCGATCTACGTCCTGCTCTGCCCGCATGGACATGTGTATCAACTCCGCATAAGAGGGAATGCTAACACAGCACATCTTCGACCGAATATCCGGTCGCAAACCCTCCAAAAAGCGCCGTATGCGCATCTGCTCATCAGCCAAAATCATCGGGACGTATCTGCCCAACTCTGTAAACCAATGCTCATACTCTGTAACTGTCATGGCTGCCTGTCTGAGGCGGAGAAACTCATTCTCCCTGTCGTGCCTGTAAGTCTGGGGATAATACTTCTCATGGAAGCGGAACTCAAACGCTGCCCACGTCCATACATAGTCGGCGGCAACGGTCTGCAGTACGCTATCCCACCACATGCTGGCCTCTCTCTCAAACAGGAATGTAGCCAGCTCTACCTGCTTGGCCTCTGTGCAATGAAGCATCCGCAAGATCTTTGACACACGGTCGAGCCAGTACTCAGCCTCCTCGGGTCTATGAGAACCCGTGAAAGTGGGAGGCTACAAGCGCTGAAATCGCTCTAATAGGCCCCGTGTATCGGCGGGATTTCCCGCAGGGTAAGCAGGCGGCGCAGGATGAGCCATGCCCTCATCCTAGGTGTATGTATAAGCATCCTCAACTGGATGCGCAGGTGGGGCAGGTGGTGTAGATGGAGCCGCACCCCCACCCTGGGCTAATGTCCCCACGATGGTAGTCAGAAGCTGCTGCTACTGCAGCATCATAGCCATTATCTGCTCGAATCTTTCAGGAGGTGGAGCAGGCTGTGGCGGATGCTGTGTGGAAGTAGATGCGCGATGAGGCTCTCAGACTGACGGCGTAAATGGCGGTGGTCCAACTGTAGGACCAGCGACAGGCTGAGACGCATGAACAGTCTCAGGAATCGGGCCCACAGCAGGGTCCGTATGGGTGCCAGACTGCGAAGGAGTCTGATCCATATGCTCAGTCAGTGCAAGACGAGCCGTGCTCCGCGTAACCTTAGGCGGCATTCCCTATATTCAAAATAGGGCGCAACCTTGTCAGTCTTAATAGCACAATTACACCGAAATCATTTACACAAGGAGTCAAAGGCATTCCATGCATTTCATTTAATCAAAATTGTCACAATACAAGGGATATATCCTTACAAGCATCACGACGAGAAATACATGGGAACTAAGATAGTTAAAATTGCAAGAGCAACATAAGCAAAGCACTAGCCCTAACAGTCTTACACTTATAAAGCAGGAAATGACTAACTACTGACAACTATATCAAAGGTCGCATCGCTAATCTGAGTCTGGGGACGGAGGAGGTGCACCCTTATCCTGCAAGCAACACAGGATCGCCTTCAAGGTGCGAGTCACCTTACCTAATTTCTTCTTTGTAACGGCCTTGGCATCCTCGACTTCAGTGAGAAGTTCTTGAACTTCCCTTCGCAAAGCGGTCTGACTCTCCTCCATCCGAGCAATGCGATCGTCGATAGTAGCCTACGCAGAAGGAGGAGGGCTCTCATCTGTATCCTGAGCCTCCTCTTTTGCCTCTTCCTGAGCTTCTTCCTGAACCTCTGCTCCAGGTTCTTCTTCGCTTTGATCTTCCTCATCATCAAAGTCATCTTCACTGTCCTCCTTGAGCTGATTTTCACGATACTGCGACCCAATCTTCATCTTGACCATAGTCGACTCATCAATGGTATGAATCGATACTGACAATTCTGGCCCAAGTCTGTAGGCAAACTCAAGCGCAATCTTGCAAATCAGTCGGCCAAAAGAAAGCGATTCGGATGTTCTTCTTGACCTGGCTATGAGGATTATTTATCGTAAGATGAAAGTAGCCATGCATACATTCTCTCCCTGGGCCACCAGATACAGGAAATCAACCATAAGGCGTGTACATTCAATGTGATTCATCGACCTGGGATAAACATTGAATGTGCAGATATGGTGCAGCAGGCGCAAATCATCAGACATATACGTCGCCTTAAGGCTATTATTAGGCTGCCATGGAACCAACTTACCGCATAGAAACCTGGTGCGGCGATCTCGTTCACGTCTAGTCCTCAGGTTCTTCTCACTAGGATGAACATCACCAAGAGGCACGTTCAGAAGTCGCGCAATCAGTCGCACATCAATCGTAGCCATCCGATCTCTACCAAAAGGAATTTTAAACTGTAATGGCTCCAAGGTAGGATTCTGGATACTAGCGTAGAAGGCACGAATGGTGCTCACATTAGCACGAGCGTGAGCTTCAAAGATCGAACCCCAATGCGCAGCTTCAATGCGTTCGAACAACAGATATTCACCGAATAGTCGTCCATCTACGTCCGCCTCAAACAACACTTTCGATCAGTGTATTGGCCGTGAGGCATCTCCGATAGAATTGCTCGCCCAAGGTGTGCATGGGGATCCAAATCCTGCTTTGTACGGCACTCCAGGACTGCAGCTGGACCTGCGACGGCGCTTGAACTTGCGGCACCACCCTGCGATCTTCTCGATTGAGCAGGGCGGCTTGGCCCAGCCTCATCTGTTGCGATTTTCCTTTTACCCATCAAAGATATGATGGATGAGAGTGACAAAAGGCCTAAAATGGCTTCCACGAAAGCCATGGAAAATGGTGAAAATACGGAGAAGTGGCTATCCAATCTGGAAAAAGGAAATTTAGACGTCGTAGAGGGATGCTTCAAGCTTCCCAAGAGTGTATTTTCAGGGAGAAATGAAAATAAAAAAATGGAATGGAGCACCTCATGATTTCAGCTCGATTTGGGGGTTTTCGGAGCTCCAAATGATGAAATCTTCAAGAGGAAGGGCTGTAAACTCCAAGGAAGTGATGGATGATGGTCAGTTTTGGCCAAGGAGGGATCTAAGGATGATTTGGAATCCTGAATTTTGGAGGTGGTTGCTCAAAATTGAAAATAGGGCGAAGGGGAGGGCTGTTTGTGAAGGAGGGGTGTGTTTTAGGAGTTTTCATGGGATGGGAGCTATGTGGGGATGATGTACTAGGCATTTTAGGGCGTGCACCCAAAGACCACACAAAAGGGGCCCACCTGTACGGCGATGCATCGCCGGATCGGCGATGGCATCGCCGACCGGTGGTGCGTCCGGTCGGTGGGGCCAGGTGAGTTCGGTCCCCCTTGGTCCAAGGACCCCAAATATGTACGGTCCACCCCCTGGTTCATTGTATTTTGACCTATATGAGCCCAAACATGTGTTCGGGGCTTTCCGGGACCACTCCACAATCCCGAATACCAAACCCTATAATGCAGCATATTAATTTCAGATAAAAGGAGCTAGTACATCCATCTAGATCCTTAGTTGCTAAAGAAAGTGAAGTTAGAATGGCCTTATGGCCATTTTTCATGAAATTTTACTATTCACTATACAATTTTGTGAAAGTACTAATTTGTGTTATTTTCACATTAGGTTTGATGCCTAACATGAAATGGATAAGAAAGAAATAAAGATCGGACTGTTTAGAGAAAGAATTTTGAAGATTTTTGGTGAAACGGGGTTTTTAAGCCCTGGCGATTGATTACAGGAGTCGTGGTCATCCCACGGCCCATGAATTTATCTTTGCGGGTTTAAAATCATTCATAGGACGTCTCAACCCGACTTCCTACGGCTTAGAAGCTATTCGGGTTGCTTTACGCGACCCGAGATGCGTTACAGACTCGATCGTGCGATCAATCCGAATAGACTTCGCCTATCGGCGAATCTGCAATCCTAGAAGTATTTCTAGACCCTTCTCGCACCCACCTAAGTCAAAAGAAGCGACAGCGTACGTCGCGAGACCATAACCCAGGCCCAGTATACTCTTATTCATGCTCTGATACCAACTTGTAACACCCTGAAAATCGGGGGGTCGTGTATAAACTCAACTCCCGAGTTTCAGACCGTCACTTATGCAACAAAAATGATTATGATTCAATGTTGTCTGATTTAAAGCATTCACATGAATAAAAGTATACCAAAACTGCAATTCATACTTCAGATTCAGTGATAAAAGCAAGCGGAAGACTAAACAATATATATATCACTGTATGGAAAAATAAAGTAAATCTCATCTGTCTCCAAAGTATGACTACATCTCTGAGTCTCATATAATATACATGAACAAAATAAATATTCAAAATGGTCCCACTGAAATCCCATCGATCCAGGTCGCCTACGTGAAGCCATCGTGATACTGCATGTACGAGAACTCGTTCTGGTCCTCGTCAAGGTCTGGCTCCACCTCCTGGATCTCAGCCTCACCTGCATCTACAACAGGGTCTGGTGGGTGTTGCAAACACCATCCCGTAACGTGGGAGTGAGTGATCAACTCAGTGGAATCATAGAGTAAAGATTAGCATATTCACAATTCAATCATGCGATAATAGTAAAGCAGTAAATCAGATAATCCTAATACTGTTGTTAATGCAAGATGACATGACGTGATGTATGCCCTCACCGACGATCTCCCTCATACGGCAACATCTTACGACCGTGGCATGCCACACTCCCTAGAGTGCTCCACATCTTCTAGGCACATGCAATGCTATGGTGATATGATTTCCAAGTTGTTATTAGTCCATTCAAACAGCAGGATTGGGAAACTAAGGTACTTCCCTTGTATCAATCCCAACACAGATCCTGTCTAGGCTCGTCACTCCTAGTAATCTCATACGATGTTTATTTCGTAGGTCATGGCAAGGGCTACCAGGGCTGTTGCTCGCACTCGTTGCACCGCTCCCCCATCACCTTATCAATACAGGCCTACTGTACTCTACTACAACGGAAGGGTCGTCGCCTCCCGTGGACTCAGAATACGCTCGCGGTCACTACAAAGGACTCGTCGCCTGATCAGTGTAGGCCGACAGCTAGAATATAGTGTCCCATACCACCATAATCTTCTCACGAGTCTAGGTGCTCACTGGTCACTACAGGGAGGTTTGTGGCCCCACCGTAGGCCGACAGCTCGACCACGGTGTCCCATACCACCATGCCCGGCTAATGAGTCTTCGTGGATCAAGGTACCATGGTTAACAGGGTTTACAATGGTAAGTTCAGTACCCTAGGTTCAAGCAGTTATGACTTATACAAGGTGAACATACATCGGCCAGTCGGGTTGCTTGACGGGCTCGACTAGCGCGATCGCATCTCAAGTCGAACGACATGAAGTGCGTAAAACACTTCGCGTGGCCTAACCACTGCCGCCAACTCTAAACACAAATCGCGTTCATCGACGCGTCGTTTGTGGCTATGACCAGTTAGCCACAAATTCGCTCGGTTACTGACTGCCTGGACTAAGTCTAGTCCCAAACACTTATGGAATCACATCAGCAATATATGTAAAAGTATTGGAATTGAAATACAATCATATGAGCATGTTAACACATGTTATAACATTCAACTTAAGCAAATCTTCAAGTACATATATTCCATGCACGTAATGAAATCATGCATTTAGTCAACATGTAGAAAATCATTTAGGTCAGCATATTAATTGAGAAATCCATCTCAAACTAATTCATAACATCATTTAGTTCAATACATACTAATACAATTATTTATACAAACACATACACTACACACTTAAGTCTAAATATAGCATGTCGACCCGAAGTGTGCAATTAGGCGAATCTCTTCACCAAACTAATTATGCACGTATTCCTAACTTCCTAATGCGACAACAAACCATGTCAATCACATCAGTAAAATATGAATGTAAACAGTACTTCCTACAAATGACTAAAATGCCCTAAATCTCATATTCTTCGTTAATTTATGAAACGGGAAACGGAGAGCATTTTGTACATGTCAAACGGCGATGCCGTCAAGAATCTACTATTAAACGACATTGAAAGCGTTGGGAACCGTCAATCAAAGCGTCTAAAATCCTCACCTTATGTCTTGTAGACTCGTGAATTGAAACGGAGCGTATACGCTTCGTTCACGACAAATAAGGAACCTAATACACGAGATCCATAAGCTACATTGCTATGGAAACAAAGGAAACTCAAATCAGCAACTATTTAGGGTATTTGCTTACCTAGAATCGCGGTGAAATTGCCGGGAAAATGGTAGAGGTGTGTTGCTTGAGCACGTGCAACACGTAGCACAAGTGGCAGGAAGAACTCTCCCACTCTCTCACAATCTCTCACCTTTTTCTCTCTCCCAAGTTTGGGTTTCTCTCAAATTCGTATGGGAGAGAGGAGTGAGAGTTTCAACCCCTTTTATAGCCTAAAACATGCCCAAAATAGGCTTGGGAACAATGTTTACTTGGTGCCTAACCAAATCGGGGCCGTTTCGGTCCAAAAGAGCATTTCTGATGGTCCCCTAGCCAAATGCGGTCGGACTTAAGCTCATGCATACTGGATCTAGCACACATCCAGTTTTCGGACCGGTAGGGTTCCCAGATCGCACGTGGCGGTCCAGTTTCAGTTTAACAGTCACCGCACCAAGATCAGGCCTATAAGTCTTGTGATATGTAATAGAAATTTTTCCTGATCCAAGGGTGTAATTTGGCTGCATTCTGACGGTCAGAACGCTTAATACTGATACATCAAATTTGTGTGCCAGATTTGAATTTCAAATTCCAATTCTAACCCTATTCTCACTCTCTTCACTCCAGGCTCAATGAAATAGCCTCTGAGTTGGACTTGATTTTCGAAAAGATTGCCAAGCCCAGCTAAGTGGTCATAACAGTCTAAGATGGTAGGTATCTGACTTACGACGCGCGGTCTAGATCCAATACAAAGTTTCAAGGAGGTCCCGAGAACAAACCGGTTTAGAGTTTGATCCGAGGCTTTAGAGCATTATAGCACCCTTGGTTCCACTCGCTTTGGGCCTTGTAGAACGTATTTAAAGTGATCAGGGACCATTTCCCAACTATTCTAACGTTGCACTAGCTAACCTAGTCATATTTTCTAAAGGAATGAATTCTACACAAATTTCGGGTCGAGTTGTACTCGAGCCCAAGTATGGATTTTTCACGGGCGTTATAACTGTATACGTCCGTATTTTGCTAAAATGCTTGACATGTAAATTTATCATGTTATGATATTATATATGCGTGTATAATCTGTTTGGCGAAGAGATTCGCCCTAATGCGCACTATGTGTCGACATACGCTATGTAGACTAAAGTGTGTAGACTAAGTGTTTGTATGAATGTTTGTATTAGTATGTGTTGAGTAAATGGTGTTGTAAATTAATTTTGAGATTGAATTCTCAACCCACATGATGATGTGTATGATTTCCACCATGTTAGCTATATGAATTGATTTCATTATATGTATGGAATACATGTGTTGGATGTTTTGTTTACATTGTATGTTATAACATGTGTCGACATGCTTGTATTGTTTGAACTCCAATTCTATTACTCTAATATGATTACTGGTATGGATTATAATTGTTTGGCGATATGCTTTAGTCCAGGTAGTCGGTAATGGATTAAATTCGTGGTTGGCTTCTATTTACCACGAAGGACGCGTCGACGAACGCAAGTCATGTTTTGAGTTGGCGGCAGTGGTTAGGCCACACGAAGTGTTTTATGCACTTCATGTCGTTCAACCTGAGATGCGCTCGTACTAGTCGAGCTCGTCAAGTAACCAGACTGGCCATTGTATGTTCACCTTGTATGAGTCATAACTGCCTGAACCTAGGGTACTGAACTTACTATTGAAAACCCTATTAACTATGGTACCTTTATCTATAAAGACTCATGAGCTGGGCATGGTGGTATGGGACATCGTGGTCGAGCTGTTGGCCTATGCTGGGGCCACAAACCTCCCCGTAGTGGCCAGTGAGCATCTATGACTCGTGAGCCAATTGTGGCGGTATGGGATACTACATTCGAGCTGTCGGCCTACTCTGATTGGTGACGAGCCCTTTTTAGTGACCGCGAGCGTATTCTGAGTCTACGGGAGGCGATGACCGTTCTATAGCAACGAGAGTACATTAGGCCTGTATTGATAAGGTGATGGGGGAGCGGTGCAACGAGTGCGAGCGACAGCCCTGGCAGCCCTTGCAGCGACCTACAAACATAACATCATATAAGATTACTAGGAGTGACGACCCTAGACAGGATCTGTGTTGGGATTGATATAAGGGAAGTACCTTAAATTCCCAATCCTGCTGTATGAACGGACTAATAACAACTTGGTAATCATATCCACATCGCACTGCATGTGCCTGGAAGATGTGGAGCACTATGGGAAGAAAGCATGTCGCGGGCGTAAGATGGTGCCGTATGAGGGAGTATGTCGGTGAGAGCATCCATCATGTCATTTCATATTGCATTAACAACAGTATCTAGGAATGTTTGATTGATTACTTTACTATTATCACGTGATTGATTTGAGAACATGCTAATTTTTGTTCTATTATTCCACTGAGTTGATCACTCACTCCCACGTTACGGGATGGTGTTTGCAACACCCACCAGACCCTTTCTTAGATGCAGGTATCGAGGCGATTCAGGATGCAGAGCCGGACTACGACGAGGACCAGGACGAGTTCTCGTACTTGCAGTTTTCTGACGGCTTTGTATAGGTGGCCTGGATCGGCGGGACTTCATTGTTGGACCTTATGACATTTTGATTTTTGCTTTATTACATGTATATGAGACTCAGAGATGTATTCATACTTTGGAGACAGTTTGAGATTTATTTTGTTTTCCATACAGTGATATATATATTCTTCAATCTTCCGCTTACGTTTTATCACTGGATCAGGAGTATGAATTGCAGTTTTGGTATAATCTTACTCATGTGAATGCTCTAACTCAGTTATCATTGAATCATAATCATAATTGTTGCATAAGTGATGGTCTGGAACTCAGGAGTCGGGTTTATATATGACCCCCTATTTTCAGGGTGTTACAAGTTGGTATCAGATCATGAATTGGATTATACCGGGCCTGGGTTATAGTCACGTGACATACGCTGTCGCTCCTTCGACTTAGGTGGGTGCGAGAAAAATCTAGAAACACTCGTAGGATTTCAGTTTCGCCATTAGGCGAAGTTTACTCAAATCGATCGTTTTGATCAAGTCCATAACGTATCTTTGGTCACGTGAAGCGACCTAAGTCGCCTCTAGGTCGTTAGTTGTCAGGTCTGAGAAGTTCCCAGAAGAATTCCAAATCTAAAAATGCATGTCCTTGGGTTGTGGGGCAACCAAAACCCTTATGCTCAATCTCAAGGCTTAAGACTCCTTTTCATCCTAATCTCTCAGAATCTTCCTTGCACCACCCCATTCTTCAACTTTTTCTAAGTACTTTCTTACTACACATCAATCCTAATGTGTAAATGATGGTGAATTATACTTAAACAAAAATTTTACCATAAATATTAAATATATGTAAGACTTGGACTTTTTCCCATTCCAATTTTGGAATCTCTTGTAATAAATGGGTTGTTTGGATGGATTAGCTTCTCTTACCCCAAAATCATATGCTACATGATGCATAAACTTATTCTGGGTTATAAAATGGCCTTGGAACGCCCCAAATGGAGTCTTGGACCTATCCAAGTCCATATGTACTGATCTGGGGTGGGACCCATGTATATTTGGGACCTCCAAGGCAGGGGGACCCAGCCCACATGGCCGGACCAGCCAGTTTAAAAGTTGGCCAGCGATGTCATCGCCGACCGGTGGGCCGCACTCGGGCCGTGCGTTGGGCCGACGCCCTTAAATGGGTAGGGCATCCCTCCCATACGTGGGCCGACCCTTAAATCTCCGCCAAAGACGCACCTCCATCACAACAGCCCCCCCAAGCCCTCTATTTTTGTGTTCTTGCTACTCTCCCCTCAAAACTCGGTGCTAAACCTCTCTCAATCCTATTTTCTGCTAAAACCGACGCCTAACCACCCATTTGTATCTGTTCACAGTCCTCTCTCTCTCATTTCTCGTTCGTGGAAGCTCTTACAACCTCTATTCATGGCTGAAAGTCGAGTGAGCTCCATTCCCATTTATTGTTCTCTTTTTCCTTTGAAAATCCAGCCTTTGGGAGCTTAATTCATCCCTCCACAGCGCCTAGATTCTCTTCAATCCATTTGGGCAGCCGTTTCTCCCCATTTCCCTCATTTTCAATGGCTTTTGTGGAGGTCATTTTGGCCTTTTTCTCTTTCTCCACCATCCTCTCTCTCATAGGAAAGAGGAAGACCGCTGCCGATGAAGCAGGGCCTAGTCTCCCTTCACGATCAAGAAAGCCGAGGGGTGGCGTAGCTAGCTCAAGCGCCGCCGCAAGTCTAAGTGCAGCTCGTGAGTTTCACACAAAGTGGGATTTGGATCCCCATGTTCACGTAGGGCGAGTACTGTTAGCAGACTGGGCTCATGGCGCTTATACTGATCATAGGGTACTGTTTAAGGCGCACGTAGATGAACGGCTCTTTGGAGAATTTCTATTGCTTGAGTGCATTGAAGCCGCCAGTTGGGGTTGGTCTTTGAAGCCCGTTCTCGTGCGAATGTGAGCACCGTTCGTGCCTTCTATGCTCACATTCGGGATCCTACGTTGGAGCCATTATAGTTTAGGATTCCCTTTGACAGAGATAGGGAAGCTACGATCGATGTTCGGTTGATAGCTTGACTTCTGAATGTGCCCCTTGGTGACGTTCATCCCAGTGCTAAGAATCTGAAGAGTGTTCATGAGCGAGATCGCCGTACCAGGTTCCTATGTGGTGGGTTGGTTCCGTAGCAGCCTAACCGAAGCCTCTTAGCGTCCCACATGTCGAATGATTTTCTCCTGCTACACCAAATTTGTACGTTCAATGTGTATCCCAGGTCGACAAATCGCAGTGAATGTATGCGCCTCATGGTTGACTTCCTCTATCAGGTGGGCCAGGGAGAGAACATATGTATGCCCAACTTTGTGTTGCGACAGATAGTCCTCGTATCGAAATCAAGAAGAACGTCTGAGTCAATTCCTTTTAGCCGGCTCATATGCAAGATTGCGCTTGACTTTACTTACAGACTTGGGCCGGAGTTGCATATACCGATTCACTTCATCGATGAGACTACCATGAACAAGATGAAGATAGGGCCTCGACAGCGTGAGGCTTAGCTTGATGATGACAGCGAGGGCAATTATGATAGTGAAGAGGGTGCAGGTGAAGAAGAAGTTAGGGTAGAGATAGAGGAAGAAGCCCAGGAAGAGGAAGAAGAGGAGGCTCAGGATACTGACGAGAGCCCTCCTCCTGCGACTCAGGCTACTAGAGATGCTCACATAGCCCGACTTGAGGAGAGTCGGGTTTCCTTGCAATGGGAAGTCCAGGAACTTCGGGCCGAGGTTGAGGATACCAAGGTCGTCATGAAGAGAAAATTTGACAAGGTGACTCGCACCTTGAAGGCGATCCTGTGTTGCTTGCAGGATAAGAGTGCTCCTCCTCCATCCCCAGACTCGGACTAGTGATCTAGATCAAGATGTTGTTGGTTGTAGTTAGTTGTTTCCTGCTTTCTGTGTGTAAGCCTGAGAAGGCTAGTAGTTGTTTATGTTGTTGTTGTAGCTTTGACTGGCTTAGCTCCCATCTATTTCTGATCATGATGCATGTAAGGATATATCTCTTGTATTGTGACAATTTTGATTAAATGAAATGCATGGATTGTCTTGGGCTTATTATGTGAATAATTGTGTGGTAGTGTATTTTGTGCTATTATTGTAACTGACAAGGTTGTGCCCTATTGTTAATATAGGGAATGCCGCCTAAGGCTACGCGGAGCACGACACGACTTACATTGGGAGAGCCTATGGATCGGGTTCCTCCCCAGATTGATGAGCATACAGGCCCTGCTGTGGGTCTTACTCGTGAGACTCCACCTGAGTCTCAGCCTCCTACAGGTCCTGCTGCTGGACCACTACCTTTCACACCACCAGTCAGAGAGCAGCATCGCACGTCTTCCTCCACGCAGTATGTGCCACAACATGCTCTCCCTCTTGATAGATTTGAGCAGTTTATGGCCATGATGCATCAGCAGCACAAGCAGCTCTTGACTACGATAACAGGGGCTCTAGCCCAGGGTGGGAGTGCGACTCCACCTGCACCACCTGTGCATCCAGCTGAGGATGCCGGTACTTCGACCCAGGATGAGGGCATGGCTCATCCTGCACCCTTTTCTTACCCCACGAGGAGTTCTGCTGATACACGGAGCCTACTCGAGCGATTCCAGCGCTTGGGGCCTCCCACTTTTATAGGTTCTCATAGCCCCGAGGAGGCCGAGTATTGGCTCGACCTTGTGTCGAAGATACTACGGATGTTGCATTGCTCAGAGCCTGAGCAGGTTGAGTTGGCTACGTTCATGTTCGAGCGGGAGGCCAGCTTGTGGTGGGATAGCATATTACGGACAGTTGCTGCTGATTATATCTGGACTTGGGCAGTGTTCGAGTTTCGATTCCACGAAAAATACTATCCCCAGACTTACAGGCACGAGTGGGAGAATGAGTTTCTACGCCTCAGACAGGGAGGGATGTATGTGACAGAGTATGAGCATCGGTTTACATAGTTGAGCAGATACGTCCCGACTATACTTACTGACGAGCAGATGCACATACGTCGATTTTCTGTGGGCCTGCGACCGGACATTCAGTCGAAGATGTGTTGCGTAAGCATTCCCTCCTACGCTGAGCTGATTCATATGTCTATGCAGGCAGAGCAGGATGTGGATTGACTTACGCGGTCTCGTGGCCCTATGGTTGCTAGGCCACGACCAGATTTGCAGGACAGGCCCTTTGCGAGCAAGAGGCCTCGCATCAACCCTCCTCCTAGGGCTACAACGCCAGTGCTTTCGATGAGGCGCCTTGATATATCATGTACTTATTGTGGGAGATCAGGCCACACAGTACTGAGTTGTTTCGCTCGGATGAGAGACAGCGGGTTTTCACCACCGCAGAAGATCGACCGTCCACGCCCACAGGCTTTATCAGCACCGCCTCTACGGTCTGCTCCCGCGCATCCATCCTTCAGACCTCCCCTACCTCCGTTCCGGCCGCCTCAACGGCCCATTGTACCACGGCTGAACCGTCCACAGCGGGCTCGGGTACATGCCTTGACAGCTGAGGCAGCCGAGACAGATACTACTCAGCCTTTGGCCTTTGAGGTCACCACCCATATTGGAGGTACTCCTATACTTGTGATGGCAGATATAGGATCCATGATTTCTTTGATATCGCATTCCATAGCCAGGCGTCTTGGGCTATCGACTATTTGGATGGATGGAGTGCGAGTTCTTACGGCTCACGGGACTTTTTCCGATGCCACCATGATGTGTGAGGGCTGTTTGGTGGATTTAGGGGGCCGGACGATGGCTATTGATCTTGTCGTCTACCCCTCTCTTGTTTATCTCGACGTCATTCTTGGCATGGATTGGTTGACTACTGGAAGGGCCGAGATTGATTGCGAGACTCGTATGGTGACAGTCTACGAGCCAAAGGGCACATCCTTTACATTCTCAGTGCGGGTAAATCTCCCTTTCCACATACTTAGCTACGCATCCTTATTGCGGGATGTTGATGCCCCGACACTAGAGCACACGCCAGTGGTTTCTGATTTTGGGGATCTGTTCAGAAAGATTCCTGGTTTGTCGCCTTAGCGCGAGATTGATTTTACTATCAATCCGGTACCCGGTTCCACGCCCGTCTCACTGCCGATGTATCGCATGGCTCCGTATGAGATGGAGAAGTTGAGGAAATCGGGTGTTAATGGCGAGGCCTTGCCAAACATCACAATGAGTGGCATGGACCTCGCCGAGTCGGCGAGGCCTCGCCGATCAGTGAGCCCCATTCGCACGGGCCTTCGGGCTGATCACCTTTGGGGGTTAGGGTAGCCCCCTGGTATGTAGGCCATCCGTTAAAACCACCCCAAACCCGTATTCCTTCACAAACCATACCCCCAAGCTCTCCCTTTCCCTTCTATTTGCTGATTTCTCTTTCAAATCCCACTCCCAATCTCCCCCATCGTCATTTTCTACCTCAACCCACATCACTCCATCGTTTACAGCCATGCACACTATAACATCCCGAATTTTCACGGCCAGAGTTTGTACTCATGCCCGAGAAAATCGGGTGTTAATGATGTATAAATTGGATGCTTTAGAAAATCGTACTCTATTTTTTTTTCTTTTGGCGTACATCCAGATACACTCATGAAGGTAACATTCATAAGAATAAAATTAACTATATTAATTATATTTCATCAATGTAAACAGAATAATCAAAGGCCTCATAATAGGAGGTTTATTACAACATCAGAGTTTACAGCGAAAGTATAAAACTAAGTAATTATTCTTTCTTCATAATCTTTCAGTGTTATCTTCTTTAGCAAAGTAGTGCTCTAAGTCTTTAACCTATACATCACCTGCATCAACTGTATGGTTGGGAGAGGGTCAATGCCCTACTCATAATGAAGGTTATCCTTCAAGATTAACAATAATTCAAGAGATTCAAAAAAAGTAAAGTAAAGGGTCTGATATGTCTCGTGCTCCACTAACATGAGGTATCAGCATGCACAAACAACCTACATGAGATGCATGCCTAGCAAAGTATGTGGGGCTCATCATACATAGTGATCGTCACATTGTGGAGTACGATTTATAGATAACCGGCTCGACCTGCACTCTCACTATACGGATATTCACCGGCATGGCTAACGCTACCTTGGATTTACAAGAACACCTCAGAGCGCACAACAACATAAGCTGGGTGAATTACGTGACACGATTTGTTCATGGAGTGACTATTTGCGAACATCCAATCCCGAGGTGATGTGGAACTACATTAGAGAATTACCCAACATCGAAAATGTGCACCACTATCCAAAGGCTCAAGGACTTATGTGCCCCAAGAGAGTCTCTACCCAAAGCGCATTACGTCCATGATAGAATATTTGAATCACTAGTTGTGATACATCTTACACATCACTTGCACTTATAGAGAATACAGATGAATCATTAAGAATATAAACTGAATCATGGAGGTTCTGGAATAACAAGACACACGCCCATGCCTTGAAAGATAAACGACACAAGGCCAATATAATAAAGAGAGGAGTGACAATGGTCAACTCAGTAAAAGTGGCAATGGCCAACATAATAAGAGAAGAGTGACAATGGTCAACTCAACAAAAGGAGAGTGGCAGAGCCAACTCAAATAAAAGACAAGTGGCAGAGCCAACTCAAATAAAGAAATGAGGCAGGGCAAGGCTCGCATCCATGGCCTCACATAAATTTAGAGAAATTCACATATATTTGACATCATGTCACAATCCCAAAAGGGCCAATAATATAGCATAAATCAATTGATAGGATAATTCCTAAGGAACGTGTAAACATAGAATATATGATAATTCATATCATAAGAGGCACGAAAAGGTCATAGTTGATGGTGAAACATATAATAACGTGGAAGATTCAAATTGATGTATAAAAGGAATACGTGTAAAGGCAATATCAAATTCATGAAAGTATGCATATAAGACATGATAAACTAGTATCAAGATCATGAAAGCATATAAATGGCAGAATAAATAAATCAACTTAAATTATTGTAAGCTTAAAGGATAAAACCCTCACCTTAATTATGGAAAACTATGGATGATTATCATCACTCCCTTGGATCTCAACTTCTCCTTCACTTTGTTAGACCTATGTTCTTTACTATTTAAATCTGGAAGAGTGTCATTCATCTAATTAGGTAATCGCACTAATAAAAATGGGTTATGTTGTAGTTTAGGTTAAAATCGAGGTGAGTATTTGATTGGTCAACCGATCAAACTCTATTCTAGTCATTCCTTTGTTAAAATTTCAAGATCAATACCTGTGATCTTTGTGAGTGATTAAGGATTCAGGCGATCTTACCTTCAGGATCTGAATCCCGTGCTTATAACTGGCAGTCACTTTCTCTCTCTTTCTTTCTTTCTCTTTCTTTTCTTCCCCTACTGGACGACAGAAGGCCTGATTGATAGAGAGTTGTTGCTCGGCCGCTCCTCTCTCTCTCTCTCTCGCTCCCGTTTCTCTCTCATTCTTCTTGTTTCTCTCTCTTGCCGTTTCTCTCTTCTTTTATTTTTCCTTTACGGTCTGATGCATGGCTTTTATAGATGGAAGGGTCTCCAGACACTTCTACACAAATCCGGAACTAGATTGGCTACGCCACTGCATGTGAAAACTGTTGCTACGCAATCCGGTGTCACATAACCAGGATTCTTGGACCGGTCCTGTGACTACGTCAATCGTTTGCTCAATGTGGGATGGGTTAAAATCCCCTTCTCAGCACTCTGGACGGTGCAGATCATCCTTTCGGATCGCGGAGGTGGGCCACAATAGTTTCCATCGGAATTCTGTTGCGTGCACTGTGGGAAATCCCACCGAGCTCGGGATTTGAATACTCAGCGCGTCCCGCAGTTTGGTTGTGGCTCACCAGTGGGGTCCACTGTGACTATTTTTTGAGGAATCCACTCCGCTCATTAGTTTTGTAGGGCCATGTTAGGCCTCGAGCCAAAATATGAAGTATATTCGATTCTTGAGTGGGCCACATGATCGACGTGTACAGTGAAGTTTACTATTAAAACTCCTTCCATCTCGTCCGCTGTTATAGTTGAAAATTTTCTTTTTTTTTCCTGACGGGTCTAATGTGGCTATTTTCTTGAAGATCCACACCATCATCTTTGTCTTAATGTGTTAGCCCCCTAGTCAAATTATGAAGCAAGTATGAGTTCTAGGTGGGACACACCATCCACTAGTGATGAGGTGATGGCCACTGTTGAAACATGCCTCTGTTACATGCATGCATATATAATAAATTCGGTTATTTACAAATTTGCCATTCTCCTTTCTAATAACTTCCGTCATCCATTTCTCCCTACTGCAATGTCCAAAAGGAGTGAAACTTTACCGACAATCTTTATTTCTCGAGATCTCTCAACTGATTAAATTTGGGCCTAGATTGATTAAGGATGGCTAAGATGCTTTTTCGATGGCTAGCTTACTCTGAAAATTCTAAATACCATTTGTATATCTCTGATTGATAGGTTACCTGGTGATTTGGACCTAGACCCTAAGATCTTTATGATGATCGGCGTACCGTGATGTTTGTGTGGTCCGTTCGGCAGATCCAAATATGACAGATGGTCAGATGGCTTGTTAATAATAAGGGGACTCGATGGTTAGCACTCTGACCATGTATATAGGTGGATGTACGGTCAGTTTCGTAAATCGATGGACATAAAATGGGTTTCTAGAGTGATTAGGGGTAAGACACGTATACCGATAGATTCGGGTGACTTATTCATATATATAAGCTCCTTGGATTGTCATTCTAACGGTGGGTTAAGCATATTCATATGGGATGAACAAGATGAACGGATCAGAATTTTAATCTAATAAGTGTACGAACGGATGTAGAGGTCAAGTAGCTAATTTACTACGACCTAAGGGATGAAATTTGACGTGTATGGTTAATTTATGATAATTAAGTCTGGTATGAAATTTCACATGAAATGGATTATGGAAACCATGTGATCTAGAATACAGGGGTCTAGGTCAATGGCATTTTCATAATTATCTCTGATCTGTGAGTTTTGGGAAATCTAAGGGCTCCACATGGTTATATGCACATTTCTAAGAAATTATTATAAAGGAATGTATATCAAAATCACTGCAGATAGGGAGTTATTTATCCTGCCCTTCGTGGGAAGGTACTTATGTCAAATCATATAAGGGATGGTCCTACTTGGAAATAAATGGTTAGATGGATTGATTTATGAATGAGGGTCATTCCTAACAGTTAGTTTTAGGTCAGGATAAGTATGTAAGGGCTGGAATACTCAGATTAGTACTACACACACGTTAATTATTATGGTAACGCTCGAGGACTTTCGATGCTCGAGTATCAAAAAGTTTAGGGCGTTACACACACTCCCCTCTCTTTCTATTCTCTCACGTTTAGAGCTCTTACACCCTCCATTTGAAGCTCAAATCGTGTAAGCCTCCAACCCAACCCAACCCATCTCTTCCTTTTCCTTTCTCCAAAACTTAGTACTGCGCTAAGAATCTGAATAATATGCGTGAAAGGGACCGCCGCACACGTTCCTTTTATGGTCGACTGGTTGAGTGGCAGCCAAACCGGAGTCTTCTTATGTCCCATATGACAGACGACTTCCGCTTGCTCCACCACATTTTCACATTCAACGTCTACCCCAGGTGGAGTAACCGTAGTGAGTGTACGCGCCTCATGGTGGACTTCTTGTATCAGGTGGGGTAGAGGGCAAACCTGTGTGTGCCTTCGTTCATGTTGCGACAGATAGTTCAGGTTGTACGCTCAAGGAGGAGGACTGAGTCGCTCCCATACGGCCAACTCATATGCAGGATTGCATGTGAGTTTGGTTATGGCCTTGGTGGGGAGATGTCGGTGCCGATTCATCAGATCAATGAAGCTACTCTCAATTAGATGGAGATCGGGCCACGGCAACGCCAAGCTCGACTTGAGGAGAGCGAAAATGAGACTTAAAGCGAAGAAGAAGAGAGTGAAGAAGAAGACGGGGGCGAGATCCAGGAAGAGGAAGAACCAGAGGCCTAGAGCACAGATGAGAGCTCCCCTCCAGCGGTTCCAGAGCAGGGCACTAGCTAGGCTACTTGGGATGCTCGTATAGCTCACTTGGAGGAGGATCATTCCGCCCTACGATAGGGCCAGGCTGCCTTGCGACAGGACATTAAGGACCTGCGGGGCTTTCTGAAGCACAAGTTCAAGAAGGTGAGTAGCACCTTGAAATCCATCCTGTGTTGTCTACAGGATAAGGGTGCCCCTCCTTCATCGCCAGACTCGGACGAGTGATTAGATTTCGAATAGTTGTCGGTCGTATGTAGGTTGTTTATATTTTATGTATGTGAGCCTGGGAAGGCTTAGTAGTTGGTTTATGTTGCAGTTGTAACTTTGGCTAACTTAGTTTCCCATGTGTTTCTTGTCATAATGCATGTAAGGATATATCTCTTGTATTGTGACAAATTTTGATTAAATGAAATGCATGGAGTTTCTTCGGTTTGTTACATGAGTGATTGTGTGGTGTGTTTGTGCTATTGCCGAAACTGACTGGGTTGTACCTTATTTTGAATATAGGGAATGCCACCTAAGATTACTCGGAGCACGGCACGTCTTACCCTGGGTGAGCCGATGGATGGGGTCCCTCCCCAGAGTGATGATCATATGGATCCTACTGTGGGCCTGATTCTTGAACTGCACCTGAGTCTCAGCCTTCTGCAGGTCCTACAGTCGGACCACCACCTTTCACACCGTCAATTTGAGAGCAGTACTGTGCGTCTTCCTCGATGCAGTATGTGCCTCAGCCTGCTCCACCTCCTGATACGTTTGAGCAGTTGATGACCATGATGCACCAGCAGCATCATCAGCTTTTGACTACCATCGCAAGGGCCTTAGCCCAGGGTGGCAGTGCGACTCCACCTGTGCCATCTGTGCATCCAGCTGAGGATGCTAGGACTTCGACTCAGGATGAGGGTAAGGCTCATCCTACACCTTTCGCTTACCCTACGAGGAATGCTGCTGATACTAGAGGCCTACTAAAGCGATTCCATCGCTTGCGGCCTCCTACTTTTGTGGGTTCT
The DNA here is from genome assembly GCA_037074715.1 of Magnolia kwangsiensis. Lineage (NCBI taxonomy): Eukaryota > Viridiplantae > Streptophyta > Magnoliopsida > Magnoliales > Magnoliaceae > Magnolia > Magnolia kwangsiensis. The sequence continues at coordinate 62,544,063 of CM073579.1, forward strand.
CACAGACCCGAGGAGGCCGAGTACTGGCTCGACCGCATCTCGAAGATGTTGAGGATGTTGCACTGCTCGGAGTCTAAGCAGGTTGAGTTGGCCACTTTCATGTTTGAGAGAGAGGCTAGCTTGTGGTGGGATAGTGTATTGCGGACGATTGCAGTTGGCTACATCTAGACTTGGGCGGCATTCGAGTTCCGTTTCCATGAGAAATACTATCCGCAGACCTACCGACACCAGCGGGAGAATGAGTTTTTATGCCTCAGTAGGGAGGCATGCAAGTTACAGAGTCTGAGCATCGATTTACAGAGTTGGGTAGATACGTCCCTATGATACTTTTCGAAGAGCAGATGCGCATACGACATTTTTCTGAGGGCTTGCGACCTGACATTCGGTCGAAGATGTGTTGTGTCAGCATACCCTCTTATGCCGAGCTGATACATATGTCCATGCAGGCAGAGCAGGATGTTGATCGACTGGCACGTTCTTGTGGCCCTATGGTTACTAGGCCACGACCAGATACTCAGGGCAGGCCATTCCTTGGCAAGAGGCCTCGCATCGACTCTCCTCTTAAGACTACAACGCTAGTACTTCTGATGAGGTGCCCAGGTGTGACCTGTACTTACTGTGGGAGACTGGGTCACACTGCAGAGAGCTGTTTTGCTCGGATGAGAGATAGCAGGTTTTCACCACCGCAGAAGATCGATCGTCCTTTCCCACAGGCATTTTTTGCTCCACCGTTATGGTCAGCTCCTGCGCATCCTTCCTTCAGACCTCCATTACCTCAGTTCCGACCGCCTCAACAGCCCATGGTACCACGGCCGAACCGTCCACAGCAGGCTCGGGTACATGCATTGACAGTAGAGGCATCCAGGACAGAGACTGCCCCACCCTTGGCCTTTGAGGTCATAGCCCACATTAGAGGTACTCCTATATTCATGATGGTGGATACAGGATCCATGATTTCATTGATATCACATTCAATAGTCAAGCGCCTTGGGCTACTGACTATTCGGATGGATGGGCTACGAGTTCTTATAGTGCACGGGACCTATTCTAATGCCACTATGATGTGTGAGGGTTGTTTATTGGATCTAGGGGTCAGGACGATAGCTATTGACCTCGTCGTCGACTCCTCTCTCTATTATTTAGACATTATTCTTGGCATGGATTGGCTGACTGCAGGGAGGACCGAGATTGACTGCGAGATTCATATAGTGACAGTCTACGAGTCGGAGGGCACGTCCTTTACATTTCCAGTACAGGTTAATCTCCCCTTCCGAGTACTGTGTTATGCTTCCTTATTGAGGGATGTTGATGCCCCGACACTTGAGCGCACGTCAGTAGTTCGTGATTATGAGGATCTGTTCAGGAAGATTCTTGGGTTGCCACCTAAGTGTGAGATCGATTTTACTATCGACCTGGTACCCGGTTCGACGCTCATCTCACTGCCGACATATCGCATGGCCCCGTGTGAGATGGAGGAGTTGAGAAAACAGATCGATGATCTGTTGGAGGTTAGCTTCATAAGGTCGAGTGTGTCTCCTTGGGAAGCACCGGTGCTATTTGTGACAAAGAAGGATGGTTCACTGCGATTGTGTATTGATTATCGCAGGCTGAATCAGATTACGGTGAAGAATAAGTACCCTTTGCCCAGGATTGATGACCTGTTTGATCAACTGAGAAGAGCGCAGTACTTCTCGAAGATTGATCTGTAGTCGGGGTATCACCAGTTGCACGTCAGGGATGAGGACGTGCAAAAGACAGCTTTCAGGACCAGCTTTGGCCACTACGAGTTCCTCGTGATGTCGTTCGGTCTTACGAACGCATCAGCCGTGTTCATGGATCTGATGAATAGAGTATTTTGGCCATTCCCCTATCGATTCGTCATCGTGTTTATAGACGACATTTTGGTATATTCTAGGAGTCGAAAGGAGCACGAGGAGCACTTGCGATTGGTCCTGGATACACTGAGACAGCATCAGTTGTTTTCATAGTATAAGAAGTGTGACTTCTAAAAGGAGGAATTCAAGTTCCTGGGACATGTGGTGTTTAAGGATGGGATGGCGGTGGACCTTGCTAAGGTAGCCGCGGTGCAGGACTGGAAGCAGCCTGGTTCGGTTACGGAGGTGAGGAGTTTCTTGGGTCTTGCTGGCTACTATCGACGATTCATTCGAGAATTTTCCAAGATAGCTAGACCCTTGACTCAGTTGACACGGAAGGCTCTGAAGTTCGCCTGGAATGAGAAGGCGAAAGCATTTTTTCAGGAGCTGAAGGACAGGTTGACGTCCACCCCTGTGCTAGTATTGCCAGAGCAAGGGTTTAAGTACACGATATACACCGACGCATCTAGCGTTGGTCTGGGTTGTGTCCTTATGCAGAAGGATAGGGTGATTTCATATGCCTCGAGACAATTAAGGAAGCACGAGGAGAATTACCCTACACATGACCTTGAGTTAGCTGCTGTCATTTTCGCATTGAAGCTCTGGAGACATTATATCTACGGAGAGGAGTTCGAGCTCTTTTGCGACCATAAGAGCCTCAAGTACATATTCACGCAGCTGGACCTGAATATGAGGCAGCGGCGATGAATGGAGACTTTGAAGGACTTTAAGTTTGAAGTTTCCTACCATCCTGGCAAGGTGAACCTTGTGGCTGACGCGGTGAGCTGCAAGAAGGTGATAGAGTTTGCGGTTCCACTGATGGTAGCTGAGTGGGACATGGTTGAGTTTTTACGAGACTTTGAGCAGAAACTCACTGTAGAGGAGCCATATGAGTTTATCGCACATGTTCAGGTGCGATCCATTATCGATGACAGGGTCATCACAGCGCAGAGGGACGATGAGCGTCTAACTGAGCTTTGAGAGCAGGCCAGTGATGATGCAGACGTCGAGTGGCGAGTTGGAACGGATGGGGGCTTACGTTATCGTGGCCGCCTATGCGTTCCAGATGTCTCTGACTTGAGACGTGAGATTCTCGAGGCTGCGCACAGTTCCAGACTTGCGATGCATCCGGGCAGCACAAAGATGTATCGTGATGTGAAGAGGACCTATTAGTGGGATCAGGCTAGTATCGGTATGGCACCTTATAAGGCCTTGTATGGGCGTCCTTGCCGAGCACAGCATTGCTGGGCAGAGGTCGGTGAACGTAAATTGATTGGCCCAGAGATAGTGCAGGAAACCTCAGAGAAGATTGACATCATCAGATGCCGACTTCTTACAGCGCAGAGCAGACAGAAGAGTTATGTCGATACGAGATGGCGCCCGCTAGAGTTCACAGTTGGGGATCACGTATTTTTGAGAGTTTTTCCTATGAAGGGAGTTCTTCGGTTTGGGAAGAAGGGGAAACTAGCACCGCGATTTATTGGTCTGTTTCAGATTCTTGACCGTGTGGGTGCAGTGGCATATCGTCTGGCTTTACCTACGCCTCTTGCAAGCGTACACAATGTATTTCATGTTTCTATACTGAAGAAATACGTTCCTGGTACTTCCCATATCATTATATGGGAGCAGGTGCAGTTAGGTGAGAATGTTACATATATACTACGACCGGCACGTATATTAGACAGGATGGAATAGGTATTGGGTAGCAAGGTCATCCCTCTTATGAAGGTGTTGTGGACGCATCACACTGAAGAGGAGGCTACTTGGGAGACAGAAGCCGAAATCAGAAAGAACTACCCACAGCTTCTCGAGGAGTACGAAAAGGTACAAATTTCGAGGATGAAATTTATTGTTAAGGGGGGTAGATTGTAACGTCTCGAAAAAATCCGTACAGAGGCCCGAGTACCGCCTCGATCAGAAATCACTTAGGATTAATTCCTTTAGAAATTAAGCGTAAGTTAACTAGTGCTATGTTAGATTAGCTGTGAAATTAGCACTGATCGCTTTAAATACGTTCTGCAAGATCCAAAACTTGTGGAATCGTTAACGCTATAACATCCTAAAATCTAGGATCAAACTCTAAACCCGTTTGCTCTCAGGAACTCTTTGAAACTTTGTATTAGGTCTAGATCGCGCATCGAAAGCCTGATGCCTATAATCTCAGACCATTATGACCACTTAGTTGGACTTGACAATCGTTTCGAAAATCAAGCCCAACTGATGTTCTGAGGCTATTTCATTGAGCCTGGGGCAAGGAGTGTGAGAAATAGTGAAATTCTTTATAAATTAAATGTGATTTAAATAAATCTGGCATGTGTAGCTTGCGGGTTAAGTATAAGCATTCAGACCGTCGGAATCTGATCCAAATACACCCACGGATCAGGGAACATTTCCCACTCAGATCAGTGTACTTGAAATCCTCGATCGAATCTCAGTGATCGCTGAACTGAAACTGGTCCGCCACGTGCGATCTGGAAACCCGATCGAACTGAAAAATTAATGTGGTCAGGATCTAACATCCATGAGCTTAAGTCCGACCGCATTTAGTCAGGGGACCTCCAGAAACGTTCTTTTGGATCAGAAGGGACCCGATTTGGCTATAACCCAAGTATACCTTGGTTTAAAGTCTAAATAGGTGAGTTTCTAACCTATTTAAGGACCTTAAACCCTCTCATATCCCTCCCATAAGAATTTGCACAAACCCTAGAAAAGAGAAGAGAGAAAAGAGAGAGATTTTGTGAGAGTTGTGATGAAAGGTTCCTGTCACTTGATCCTGCAAATACACGTGCTTAGCCAACGTGTTCTAATCACTCTTCCGGTGATTCTGACTTCATTCTAGGTAAGAAAACCCTAACCTCAACCTATTTTAGGGATTCCATCGATATAAGTAGCGAAGTAACTGACTTATCTTGTGAATTAGGTCATCATATCGATGTTGACGAAGCGTAAAGTTTCTATTTGATTCGATACGCTTCTACGGCGAAAGGTGAGGATTCTAGATGCTTAGGTTACCTGTTTTCAAAGCTTTCAATGTCATTTAATAGTAGATTATCGACAAGAACGTTGTTTGACATGTAGAACATGCTGTCTGTTTTCCATTTCGATTACGTACGGAGAATATGAGATTTAGGGTATTTTAGGTATTTGTAGAAAATACTGTATACGTCTGTATTTTGCTGAAATGATTGCCATGAGTATTTGTCGTGTTATTATACTAGTTAGGCGTATATGATTTGTTTGGCGAAGAGATTCACCCTAATGCACACTTTAGGTCGACATATGCTATGTAGACAAATTTGTGTAGACTAAGTGTTTGTATAAGAGTATGTATTAGTAAGTATTGAGTGTATGGTGTTGTAGATTAGTTTTGAGAATGGATTCTCTACTAATATGATGATGTATATGCCTTCCTCCATGTTGTTATATTGAATTGATTTCCTTATATATATGAAATGCTTGTGTTTGGCTGATTTACTTATGTTGTATGTTATAACATGTTGTTAATATGCTTGGATTATCTGTATTTCATTCCTGTCACTCTCATATGATCACTAAGGTATATTACAAATGCTTGGGGCTATATTCTAGTCCAGGAAGTCGATAACAGATTTGAATTCATGGTTGGCTTCTATTCGCCACGAAGGACGCGTCGGCAAACCTGAGTCGTGCTTGATTGACGGCAGTGGTTAGGCCACACGAGGTGCTTATGCACTTCATGTCGTTCAGATTGAGGTGCGTTCATACTAGTCGAGCTTGTCAAGTAACCCGACTGACCATTGTATGTTCACCTTATATTGGTCATAACTGCTTGAACCTCGGGTACTGAACTTACCAGTGAAAAATCCTGATAACCATGGTACCTTGATCCATTAAGACTCATGAGCCGGGTATGGTGGTATGGGACACCGTGGTTGAGCTGTTGGCCTATGCTGGGGCCACAAACCTCTCCGTAGTGACCAGTGAGCACCTTAGACTCGTGAGCCGATTGTGGTGGTATGGGACACTACATTCGAGCTGTCGGCCTACTCTGATTGGTGACAAGCCCTTTGTAATGACCTCGAGCGTATTCTGAGTCTACATGAGGCGACGACCCTTCCGTAGCAACAAGAGTACAACTAGGACTGTATTGATAAGGTGGTGGGGGAGCGGTGCAACAAGTGCGAGCAACAGCCCTAGCAGCCCTTGCAGCGACCTAGAAATAAACCATCATATGAGACTACTAGGAGTGACGACCCTAGACAGGATTTGTGTTGGGATTGATATAAGGGAAGTACCTTAGTTTCCCAATACTGCTGTATGAAAGGACTAATAACAACTCAGTAATCATATCCATATCGCACTGCATGTGCCTGAAAGATGTGGAGCACTGAGGGAAGAAAACATGCCACGGACGTAAGATGGTGTCGCATGAGGGAGTATGTCGGTGAGGGCATGCATCATTACTGCATCTCATCCTTGCATTAATAACAGTACCTAGGAATGTCTGATTGTTTGATTTACTATTATCGAGTGATTGATTTGATAACATGCTAACCTTTTCTCTATGATTCCACTGAGTTGATCACTCACTCCCACGTTACGGGACGGTGTTTGAAACACCTACCAGGCTCTGTCTTAGATGCAGATAGCGAGGCAATTCAGGAGCTGGAGCCGAACTACTACGAGGACCAGGATGAGTTCTCGTACATGCAGTTTTTCGACGGCTTCGCATAGGTGGCCTGGATCAGCGGGATTTTGCTAGTTGGACTATCATGTGACATTTGATTTTGGTTTGTTATATGTATATGTGACTCAGGGTTGTATTCATACTTTGGAGACAGATCGAGATTTTGGTTTGATATATATATATATATATATATATATATATATATATATATATATATATATATATATATATATATATATATATATTTCAGTCCTCCGCTTGCATTTTATCACTGGATCTGGAGTATGAATTGCAGTTTTGGTAAAATCTCATTCATGTTAATGCACTAACTCAAATAATATTTAATCATAAGCATATTTGTTGCATAAGTGATGGTCTGAAACTTGGGAGTTGGGTTTCTACACGACCCCCAATTTTCAGGGTGTTACACTTGCTGTCATGAAGACAACAGCTGTGGCTACTGGCCTTCCAGCAGATGGACGGTCCAAATACCACACGCTCATGGTGGGGCCCACAGAACTTGTTAATGCCCTACAACATCTTATGACTAGTGTACACCAGCATCCAACGTCCAAGCAGGTGGGTCTCATTTCCATATAATGGATGGCGTGGACATAAAATGCATACTTCAGGTGGTCCCACCGTCTTGCTAGACAGTGCGGATGCCACTCATTTACATCGCAGCGGGCCCCACGTCTAGTGGACAACATGATCGGACGGTGTGGATAATACATCATGGTGGGGTTTCCACCGTCCATGGTGTGGATCTAATCCATCCTTCAAGGTGGGCCGCAATAGGAAAAATAGAGAGAGAGATGGTGTGAACGGGATGGACCCCGCCACCATAGGCCCTCCCTATACCAAATACAATACATACATCAAGTGGGTCCCACCACAAGTGGGCCCACAAATAAAAATCAACAGTGAAAATCCGAAGATCACCCACCTATTGCACTCTTTCTTGGTCGCTTAGCTTCCTTAGCTCCTATGCTCAATATTTGATGGTGGATGATGAAGTTTGGATGGTGGAGAGGAGAGTTTTTGGGGTAGGGAAGCGGGCCACACCTAGTTTCTTAAAATAGCTTGGACGTTGGCTCTCACTTGGGTTGCTTGAGAAATGGTTTGAGAAAGAGAGATGATGTAAGAGTGAGTGATGGGTGAAAAGATGACGGAGTGATGGGTGATGAGTGTAAGGAAGGGATGGGTAGAGAGAGAGAGTGAGAGAGAGAGAGAGAGTTGACTTTGGGAATGGGAGAGGAATGGGTGCTGTAAGGGGAGTGATGAGAGGTGTACTTGACTTAAGGTGATTGAATGATGTGATGTTTAAGGTAGAAATTCTCTTAGGATACGCAACGTGCAGCGTTTCTTTAGAATATACGCGAGCTTCGGAATATACGTTGAAACCGCACCATCAGCACGGTCGCTAGGGTACAATTTTTGAGTCGAGCCGATTCAAGTTGATAGGGTGCGACTCAGAGTCATGCATAAATACTATCTACGGGTCGCGAGTCACCGAAATTCGGCTAGAAGGATCGCGGAAGCCTACAGAATGGTATAGTCTGGGATACGGGCCTTGTAACTACATCGCAACCCTACACTTAGGGTTGAGAACATCAACCATCAAGTTGACGACACTGATAGTAGCTTATCATTTAAGGTAGCCTAGCCAAGCTCTATACGGCTAACTATGCATAAGACCTATCATCATCGTCTATATATGACAGCAGTGAGCGCCTGTGTAGGTCTATATACAAAGCTTTAATGACTTAAAGAGCTTGAAATTGGCGGTAATCTATAATTGCTCTTTGAGTCCACCCCGAAATCGGTGGTAATCTATAATTGCTCTTTAAGCCCAAGTCTTGTCCAGTCAAGTCAAGTCAGTAAAGTAAAGTCAAGTCCAGTTAACTTTTGTTCAATAAAGTCATGTCCAGTCAAAGTATGGTCAGTCAAAAGTATGCTAGATCCAATACTCAAAAGCATAAACTATGTGTGCATCAAAATGTTGGAGACATATGTATCACTTTAGATATGCTCAAATATGCAATTGCCTAATGAAAATTTCAAACATTGATTAAACAATATACAAAAATGTGTTTCTCTTGAATCAGGTTCAAATTACCGCAACAAAAAATACCTTCAAAATATTTATAATTCTCTATTCAAAAGTTCAAAGCTTCAAGATCAATAATTAGTCTTCAATTGCAATATATTTATTCTTTTGACAAGAGTCGCGAGGTCTTTTTGTCTTTTGCCTTCTTAATGATAAAGAAATATTATCTCACAAAATTCTCAAAGATGGCAATGAATAAACTAGTAAAGAATTATCATTCTCTTCTGGATGATCTAAAGATTCAAATATATTCTTTGGATTCTTAAAGGAGCAGTAAAGATTATCCATCCTTCAAGAGTAGCAGCAGATTTTATTTCATGAATATTATCTTCCGAAGAGATCCTTATACAAAGATTGGCCTGAAAAGGAGGCACGATCTATATTTTCAAAGTAATCTATGCCTTGGTCTTTCTAATAATTTCTTATGTGTAGTAGAAGAATTCGTATGATATAATCTACTGAGCAATAATCACGCACTAAGTAATATTGATACGCTCATCAACGCATCCAACTATAAGAAGTATGAGCTGGATAATTACAACTGAGAATTATGAAGCATGATCTAGTGTGAACGTTCAAAAGTTGCTTCTATGTCAAGGCCCAGTTATATGGTCTGATGCTGTAACTTCTCATTGTTCTAGTAATGATATCATAAGACTCCAAGTACCGGATCTGATGGAGACAACGAATAAATGTTTATCAAAAGAGATAGAATCATCATCAATAACTTCTATGGTCTTCGAAAAGCTATTAAATGGAAATTGAAAGAAGTCTTATCTATTTTTCAGAATCAGCAGAAGTCCAAGGAAAATATACTCTTAGTTAGTTTATGAAGAAATGCCAAGGAGCACAAACTAGAAAAGACTCAACGGTTGAACTTCTAGAGTCAAAAATGACATCTCCAAAAGTGCGATATAATGAGCAAAGAATGCAACAAATGCAATGCAAAGCACGATGACAAGCATAAAGAGGGGATGTTCAAATCATTATAATATTGTAAATATTACAATCATCCTAAAAAAAAGAAAAGAAGCTTTCAATATATTTCAAAATTATCAATACTTCATGAAACTAAATTGGAAAATTATAATGTCTTGAGATACTAATTTCGATTAATTTGGCAGGAAAGACTACCATTCAAAAGCTTAGATTATGTAGATCATGAATAAAGGAGACAATCGAAAAAGTTGTTGCAGCAGGAGCAGCATTAAAGATCAACTCCCTAGACACAGAGTTCAAAGAAAGAATTATAGGAGTTAATCAAAGAGACTGTTGCAGTGGCAGCATCATCAGCATTGAAAGATAGTTCTCTGGCCAAGATACTTAAAGATGAAGTCGTCACAGCTATTACGGTGACGAGTTTCGATGAAAATAGAATTTTATCCTCTATTGTCACGCCCCAAACCTGAAAATCGGATTCATATGAATCCCGATTGCCGAATCCGGTGCCGACAGCCTCCATAGTGACCCATTCTCGACTCCTGACAATCAAATGCCAGATTTCGATCCTGGGATCCTACAAGGAGGATTTTCAGAATAATTTTTTTTTTGTAATGGAGCATAGCCAAGTCACAAAACAACATCACCACATATCCACTGTATCAAAAACTTTAAGTATAATGCGGAAAGGGAAATACAAGGTGATCAAAAAGCTCCAAAAGGTCCTGATACGCACTCCTGCCTCAGCGCTGCTGCTGTCCAACGCTACCTGTACACAACTGTCATGCATAAGCTTACAAAATCTTAGAGGGTGGTGTAAGTGTGTGCGTAAGGCAAACGCCAAGTATACAGTATCAGAGCAATGCAAAAGTATGTGGTAAGTCCGTAGAATCAATCGTGCCAAGGCTATGTAATGCAAGACGTGAATACTATCGGCCATACCAAGGCCATGCGATGCGAGATATGAATGTCATCGGCCACACCGATGCAATGCAAGGCCTACATAGCCGAATGTCATATGCGAAATGTAATCCAAGCAAGTCGGTACTCCTCAAGTACACATATCAGTACAGTTCCACTCTGGATATCACCGGGGTCTAATACACTTTGCAGTGACTGCCACCTCCCTAGCTGCACAGTCAAGCAAGCGAAATAGACCTCACTATCCTCCTGACTAGTAGTCTACCAATACCTACCCGGCTCGTCAATAGTGGACTCATTTGCGAGCTGGTCAGACTCAGCCCAGCTTATAGCCCCCTCACTCAGGCGGATAAGGCCTCATCCCCTTCCAACCGATCACGACATAGTGGGAGACACGGCCTACTGGTATTCGGCACTCGGGTGCTGGTGTATCCACTCGCTCTAGACGTTGGAGCATCTCCTGGTACCAAAAAGGTTCTGGGACTCTCACCCAAGGACATCCTAAGTGCCCACAGTGCTAGAACCAAGTATTTTCGATATCCGATACGGCCATCCACGATATACCTGTGGAGCCACGGCCCTGATGTCGCTCGGTCGTGCAGTGATCAGGTCAAACATATGCGAGATGCATGAATCACACGTCAAATCATGCAGAAATCCAGCGCGTACTGCGCGATCATGTAGGGCACTCTATCTCATAACGAGTCCCATAAATGGTCTGCCCAATGGCATATGCTATGATCAGTCACTACTCATATCAAGCATACATATGATGCATATGGGCTTTAGTTATGAGATTATACTAAGCATGTTATACGGCGATGAATAGCAACGAGTATGGGCCTATCAATGGGCCCTAAGGTGAGTTACAATGCAGACATTTAACCAACATTGTACATACAATGTGGACATCAAACCAACATTGTTCCCTAGGCACGGGCCGCCATATATATCATTACATGAACCATGGGAAATCACACATTGCAATGGACCCTAAGGACATCCCATAGGGCCTCGACCCATGGGCCTTAGATACATCAAATGGGTCCTATCACATGGGCCTTACATTTATCAAATGGGTTGCATTAATGGGCCTCACCAATGAGCCTTATGTACATTACAATGGTCCATGACCCATGGGCCTTGAAATACATCAAAGTGGACCTCACAACTTAGGTCGTATATGTATCAAATGGGCTTAATCTTATGGCCTTACCAAATGGGCCTAATTCTCATAGGCCTTATATATATTAAATGGGCCGGATCCCATGGGCATTATATATGTCAAATGGGCCGAAACCCATGGGCATTACATATGCCAAATGGGCTTAATCCCATGGGCATTACATATGCCAAATGGGCTTAATCCCATGGCCTTAGATGTGCACCAAGGTGGGCCTAATCATTTGGGCTTTAGATATATACTAAGTGGCCTCAATTGATGGCCACAATTAAGTCAATCATGGGCCCTAAACACATACCAAGGTGGGCCCATTTGAACCATAGATCTGCCTCATTTTCAGCTCAAGCTATAAAAATAATTTTACAAAAATAAATGGACAGTTTAGATGCAATACATGCATCATGGTGGGGGTCCACATAAAGGCCCACCATCATACATATATACATATATAACATATATAATATATACAATATTATACAAAATAATATATATATATATATATATATATATATATATATACACACACACATTCACACATCGGTGGAACGAATAGAACACATAAATTATGGTGGGTCCCACTGTCCAAAACAGTGGACAGCGGGGATAAACACATACATTATAGTGGGCCCACCGTCCCCTTGACGGTGGGAATACAACACATACATCACCCTTGACTCCACCGTCCGCCTGGACAGTGGGAGTACAACACATTCATCACTGTGGGCTCCCCACATGGGGCTCACCATAACATTTATTTTCCATCCAACACATTGGTAAGGTCCTACCGACCTGGATGAAGGGGAAACATAATTTTTAGCTTGATCTAAAACTTTTGTGGGCCCAAAAGGGGTTTCAATGGTAGAGCTCAATCACCACTGTTTCCTCTGATGTGGGCCGCCTTAGCCTTGGATGTGCCTAAATTTTTGGTGAGGCCTGCTTCAGGTAGGGGTCCACCATGTGGACGGTTTAGATGGCAGATAAACATCAAGGTGGGGCCCACGGCTAGAGCAGTGGGTCTACCTCTGTACGTCCACCAGCCGCTGGACGGCATGATAAAATACATATATTATAGTAGGTTCCCACCGTCCGCTTGGACGGTGGGATGGAGCACGTACATCGTTGTGGGCTCCATGTGAGGGCCCACCATAATGTTTATATGTCATCCAATCCATCCATAAGGTCACGCAGACCTGGATGAAGAGTAAAAATAAATTTCAACATGATCTAAAACTCCTGTGGACCTAAGAAGAGATTCAATGGTAGACGGTCAGCCCCATTGTTTCCTGTAATGTGGGCTACCTGAACTTTCGATGGCCTAATATTTGGAGTGGGCCCACATAATGAATGGGTTGGATGACGTACACACATCAAGGTGGGGCCCACGGCTGGGGGCCGTGGGACCTGCTCGTCCGCCCGCTGTCGTGTGTAAGCGCTGCCTGCACCTGGCAGTAGCAGCAGCGTCTGCTGCCTCTATATTTTTATTTTTTTTTGAAAACCGATATTTCTGCGGTTTTTCCTGTGTAGGGCCCACTTCAAGAGAATCCACTCCAGCCATTGGATTGCATGACTCAATACAAACCAAACGAGTCTAATATACGGTATTTTTTTGACTCAAGGTGGGCCTTAGTCAATTTTTAATGGTAAAGACGATGTTTGTTATGCTATGGCCCGCCTGAATATTGGATCGACACCATTTTTTGGCTCAACGCCTAAAATGAGTCGGGAAAGAGGATGGACGGCATGGATTAGAAGCATACATCAAGGTGGGACCTAAACAAGCAACCCATTGCAAAGGCTTTAAAACAAGCCCATATTTGTGTTTTCCTTCCAGCGTCCAGACGCTAGACGTTTTCTCCCTTCTTTTTTTTGTTGTTTAGGTGGGCCTCCATAAGATGAATGTTACATCTAAGATGAGCCCCACTCATGGAGAGCTTGGATAAAATACATATTTCATGGTGGGGCTCATTCAAGTGGGCCACATGGCCTGATCAACATACAAGAAAAATAAATAAATAATGAAAGGGAAAGAGAGAGAGAGAGTAAAAGAGTGGGACACGCGTGATGGAGGGTTCCGCCACTATGAGCCCTCCCTTGCATTCAATTATACATCGGGTGGGCCCTAATACAAGTGGGCCCACTAATTCAAAGATCAACGGTGGAGATCTTTCTCCACTAAGATGGATGGTCTAGATGACCTATATAGTGCAAGGAGATAAACATCATGATGGGGTCCATGGAGAATGGTCCCATCATGGATTGATCTTGAAATCAAAGTGGGCCATTGGCCACATTTTAGAGTCCCAGGTGAGATCCATACCATTGATCAGTAAGCCTCACTTGGTGTAACACCCCGGATTTTTGCGTACCTGGGGTTAGACGCCTTTAGGCAATGGGTCAACCATAACACCTTGGTAACCTCTCAGAACCCAATTCCAAAGCCAAAGAAATCACTTAGGATTAATTCCTTTAGAAATTAAGCGTAAGTTAACTAGCGCTACGTTGGATTAGCTGCGAAATTGTCCCTGATCGCTTTAAATACGTTCTGCAAGACCTAAAACATGTAGAATCAAATACGCTATAATACCCTGAAACCTAGGATCAAACTCTAAACTCATTTACTCTCAAGAACCCTTTGAAACTTTGTATTGGATCTAGACCGCGCGTCGAAAGTCTGATACCTACAATCTTAGACCGTTATGACCGCTTAGCTGGACTTAACAATTGTTTTGAAAATCAAGCCCAACCGACGTTCAGAGGCTATTTCGTTGAGCCTGGAGTGAAGAGAGTGAGAAATGAGTTAGATTTGAAAATTTTAATCCAAATCTGTCACGTGACTTGGCGCGTTATTATTAAGCATTCTGACCGTCAGAATTCAGCCAAATTACACCCTCGGATCAGGAAAAATTTCTCTTTCATATCATGAGACTTGTAGACCTGATTTAGGTGTGATGACTGCTGAACTGAAACTGGACCACCACGTGCGATCTGGGAACTTTACCGGACTGAAAACTTAGTGTGGACAACATCCAGTGACCGTGAGCTTAAGTCCGACCGCGTTCGGCCAGGGGACCTCCCGAAACACTCTTTTGGATCGGAACAGTCCCATTTTGGTTATAACTTAAGTGTACCTTATTCCCAAGCCTAATTTGGGAAGGTTTTAGCCTATATAAGGGCTTTAAACCCTCACATATCTCACCCATCCGAATTTGCTAGAAACCCTAGCTAGAGAGAGAGAGAAAGTGAGAGATTGTGAGTGAGTGTGGGAGAGATCTTCCTGCCACTTGTACTAGTTCTTGCACGTGCTAAAGCAAGGCGTTCAAATCACTTTTCCGGTGATTCCAACGCACTTTTAGGTAAGGAAAACCCTAACCACTTGCTGATTTGGGAATTTCTTCGATTCAAATAGCAAAGTAGCTGATGTACTTGTGCATTAGGTCGTATTGATGCTGTTGACGAAGCGTATTCGTTCCGTTCGAAACGATACACATCTAAAGCGAAAGGTGCGGATTTTAGATGCTTTAATTGACTGATTTCAAAGCTTTAAATGTCGTTTAATAGTAGATTATCGACGGCAACGTCGTTTGACATGTAGAACATGCTGTCCGTTTTCTGTTTCGTAAACATACGAAAAATATGAGATTTAGGGCATTTTAATCATTTGTAGGAAATACTGTTTACATCCATATTTTGTTGAAATGTTTGTCATGGCTTCTTGTCGTGTTAGTATATTAGGAATGCGTGCATGATTGGTTTGGCGAAGAGATTTGCCCTAATGCGCACTTTGGGTCGACATACGCTATGTAAACTTAAGTGTGTAGACTAAGTGTTTGTATAAATGTTTGTATTAGTACGTATTGAGTAAATGGTGTTGTGTATTGGTTTTGAGATTGAATTCTCAATCAACATGCTAATGTATATGATTTTTACCATGTTGGCTATATGTGCGGATTTCATTATATGTATGAAATGCATGTGTTGGATGATTTGTTTAAGTGGTATGTTATAACATGTTTCAACATGCTTCTATTGTTGTATTTCAATTCCATTACTCACATATGATTACTGATGTTGACTTACAAATGTTTGGGGCTATGCTTAGTCCAGGCAGTCGGTAACAGAGTAAATTCGTGGTTGGTTTCTGTTTGCCACGAAGGACACGTCGATGAACGCGAGTCGTGTTTTGAGTTGGCGGCAGTGGTTAGGCCACACGAAGTGTTTCATGCACTTCATGTCATTCGACTTGAGATGCGATCGTACTAGTCGGGCCCGTTAAGTAACCCGACTGGCCGATGATTGTTCACCATGTATGAGTCATAACTGCTTGAACCTAGGGTACTAAGCTTACCATTGGAAACCCTTTTAACCATGGTACCTTGATCCATAAAGACTCATGAGCCGGGCATGGTGGTATGGCACACTGTGGTCGAGCTGTCGACCTACGCTGGGGCCTCAAACCTCCCCGTAGTGACCAGTGAGCACATTTGACTCGTGAGAAGATTATGGCGGTATGGGACACTATATTCTTACTGTCGGCCTACACTGATCAGGTGACGAGCCCTTTTTAGTGACCGCGAGTATATTCTGAGTCTACGGGAGGCGACGACCCTTCCGTAGCGACGAGAGTACATTAGGCCTGTATTGATAAGGTGATGGGGGAGCGGTGCAACGAGTGCGAGCAACAGGCCTGGCAGCCCTTGCAGCGACCTACAAACTATAACATCGTATGTGATTTCTAGGAGTGACGACCCTAGACAGGATCTGTGTTAAGATTGATATCAGCGAAGTACTTTAGATTCCCAATCCTGCTGTATGAAAAGGACTAATAATAACCCGATAATCATTATTCATATCGCATTGCATGTACCTGGAAGATGTGGAGCACTGTGGGAAGAAAGCATGCCGCGGGCGTGAGATGGTGCCGTATGAGGGAGTATGTCGGTGAGGGCATCCATCATGTCACTTCATGCATACATTAATAACAGTATCTAGGAATGTTTAATTTATTGCTTTACTATTAACGCGTGATTGTTTTGATAACATGCTAATCTTTGCTCTCTTATCCCACTGAGTTGATCACTCACTCCCACGTTACGGGATGGTGTTTCGAACACCCACCAGTCCCTATTTTAGTTGCAGGTGATGGTACTGCTTGTGAAGTGGAGCCGGACTTATATGATGATGAGGAGAACTTCTCCTCTGTGTTTTGATCGACGGGATTACAGGGAGGTTGATTAGACGCCTTGACACTTGTCATTTTATTTTTAGAGCACTCATGTATATTCTTTTCTTTCGATTTTTGGAGTATACATGTATTTAATTAACCTGGTAACATGTTCACACTCTAGAGACTTACAGTCAATTATATATTTTATGTATTTATCACAGTCTTCCGCTTGCTAATTTAACTATTTTTGGAGTATGATATGTTGTTTTGGCTTAGTCTCAATCTTGTTTAATACCATTCTATAGACAACATGCATTTATCATTATCTATGTTGCATAAGTGACGTTCTGGAACTCGGGTGTTGGGTTTCTACCCGACCCCCAATTTTCAGGGTGTTATAGATGGTATCAAAGCATGATTTGGATTAAACTGGACCTGGGTTATGGCCACGCGACGTACGTTGTCGCCCCTTTGACTTAGGTGGGTGCGAGAAAAATCTAGAAACACTCGTAGGACTTCAGTTTCGCCAATAGGCGAATCTACTCAAATCGATCGTTTTGATCGAGTCCATAACGTATCTTTGGTCGCGTGAAGCGACCTACGTCGCCTCTAGGTTGTTATTTGTCGGGTTTGAGAGGTTCCCAGGAGAATTTCAAACCCTAAAATGCATGTCCTTGGGTTGTGGGGCAACCACGACCCTTATACTCAATCTCAGGGCTTAAAAATCCCGTTTCATCCAATTCCTTCAGAATCCTTCCTCGTACCACCCCATTCTTCAAATTTTTCTAAGTCTGTTCACACTAGGCATAAATCATAATGTGTTGATGATAGAAAATCATTCTTCGACAAAAATTTACTATAAATAGTAAATATAGGTAAGAATTAGACTTTTGGCCATTCTAATTATGGAATCTCTTATCAAAACTGGGTTAATTGGATGGATTAGATTCTCCTACCCCAAAATCATATGCTACATGATGCATAAAATCACTCTTTTTTATAGACTGACCCCGAAACTCCCTAAATGGAGTTTTGGGCCTATCTAGGCCAAAGTACAATGAACCAGGGTGGGTCCCACACATATTTGGGGTCCCTAGGGTAGGGGGGACCCGACCCATATGGCCGAACCGGCCGAATTGAAGGTCAGCCGGCGATGGCATTGCCGGTTCGGCAATGCATCGCCTACCAGTGGGCCCCATTTGAGCCGTGCGTCGGGCGGACGCCCTAAATGGGGTACGGAACCCCTCCCATGTGCGGTTCGCACCTTTAAACCCCCTGAAACCTGCACCTCCTTCACAAAAAATGTCCCCAAGCTCTCCTCTCTTCACTTTCTTGCTGCCACCCTCTCAAATCACGTCTATAAACCTCTCTCAATCCCATTTTCTTCTAAAACCGGTCGCACTCCATCGTCCACAGCAGCAGGCAGTCCTCTCTCCCTCCATTTTCATTGTTTGAGGCTCTCACAACCTTCATTCAAGGCTGAAATCGTGTGGAGCTCCATTACCATTTAGTTTTCTCTTTTCCCTTTGAGAATCCAGCCTTTGGGAGCTTGATTCATCCCTCTACGGTGCCTAGATTTGCTTCAATCCGTTTGGGCAGCCATTTCTCCCTATTTCCTAATTTTTCATGGCTCATTAGAGCTAGTTTTAGCCATCTTCTCGACCTCCAATCTACTACCAATGGGCAAGACCAAATACAGTAGCTTAGTCCACAAATAATGACAATTTGGTGCTAGGACATCTAGAGTTTTGAACCTAGAGTTAGTACTCCTCGCTTTTGAATGATCTGACGCTATAGGAAATCAAATTTCAATTAGATACTCTTGACCTTAAGCAATAGAACAATCTCCTGTAGTGGAAATGGTATAAAACCATGCAACGTATAAGCTTAGGCTTTGGATTACAGCTAGTGAGTTACAGACTAGGCTACTAGTTATAATAAGTAGTGTAAAGCCTGTATATGCTAAGGAATAATAGGTTAGATTTAGTTGGAATGGGACTCCCTTCCTTGGGTAGATCCTCATAACATTCATAGGCTCCTTTAGTAACTATCAAGAAGCTTATTTAACTTAGACCCATTCACTCTCAGGGAAAACTTATAAAACCCTCAGATTGAACTTAGAATAAACCAGCAGCCCATTCGAATTCCCCTTAGAATTGCCTTCCCAAGGATTTATTGCAATCAGGAACGCGGAGTAAAGGAATTGTATATTAGCGATGTATTCGCGGTTTGAATTGACTTCTTAATCCTGGTTATTACCAATGAATCCAATGCTCTGATCAAGCAGAAGATCGGCATCGACTCCGATTAAGAACTGATACAACGAGTTTTCTGTCCTGATTAAACAGAAGGTTCAACGTATCCGGCTCAGACCCATTACACAACTTTTCTTCCATGTTGGCTCGACCATCTACAACCAAAAGTTATTGTTTTGCCTTTGGAAAATGTTAAGGACATCTAGCCAATAGAGAGTAGGCTCATTTCTACAATCATAGGTACCAATGCCATAGAACGCATCACTAACAAAGGAAGACCAATGTAGCGAGAGGTTGTCTCTCATTCCATGTCAAGGATAGCCCCTAAGTTGCATCTCGTTCCGATATACGGATCAATACATAGATTCTTGAACCTTAAGTAGAACTAAGTTTTAAGGGGGGTAGAACATTTTGAGTCCAATCTAGTTAGGTCAGCCAATGCAACCGTTAGATCAGAGTGGCGCAGCGGAAGCGTGGTTAGCCTCTTCCCCACTAGCATAGGATCGAAACAGTTGATTTAGGTTATACGTAAGGTTAGGTCATTAAATAGGATTTGAACCTTCCTTAGAACGTCAATTCAAAAGTCTCTTTAAGTACTCATTACCCTTAGCCAATTTCGGGGACAAAATTTTATTTTAAGGGTGGTAGATTGTAACACCCCGGATTTTTACCAACCTAGGGTTAGACGTCTTTAGGCAATAGGTCAACCATAACACCTTGGTAACCTCTCAGAACCCAATTCCAAAGCCAAAGAAATCACTTCGGATTAATTCCTTTAGAAATTAAGCGTAAGTTAACTAGCGCTACGTTGGATTAGCTTCAAAATTCTCCCTGATCGCTTTAAATACGTTCTGTAAGACCCAAAACTTGTAGAATCAATGATGCTATAATACCCTGAAACCTAGGATCAAATTCTAAACCCGCTTGCTCTCAAGAACCCTTTGAAACTTTGTATTGGATCTAGACTGCGCGTCGAAAGTCTGATACCTACAATCTTAGACCGTTATGACCGCTTAGCTGGACTTGACAATTGTTTTGAAAATTAAGCCCAACCGACGTTCAGAGGCTATTTCATTGAGCCTGGAGTGAAGAGAGTGAGAAATGGGTTAGATTTGAAAATTTTAATCCAAATCTGTCACGTGACTTGGCGCGTTATTATTAAGCGTTCTGACCGTTAGAATTCAGCCAAATTACACCCTCGGATCAGGAAAAATTTCTCTTTCATATCATGAGACTTGTAGACCTGATTTAGGTGCGATGACTGTTGAATTGAAACTGGACCGCCACATGCGATCTGGGAACTTTGCCGGAGTGAAAACTTAGTATGGACAACATCCAGTGACCGTGAGCTTAAGTCCGACCGCGTTCGGCCAGGGGACCTCCCGAAACACTCTTTTGGATCGGAACAGCCCCATTTTGGTTATAACTTAAGTGTACCTTATTCTCAAGCCTAATTTGGGAAGGTTTTAGCCTATATAAGGGCTTTAAACCCTCACATATCTCACCCATCCGAATTTGCTAGAAACCCTAGCTAGAGAGAGAGAGAAAGTGAGAGATTGTGAGTGAGTGTGGGAGAGATCTTCCTGCCACTTGTACTAGTTCTTGCACGTGCTAAAGCAAGGCGTTCAAATCACTTTCCCGGTGATTCCAATGCACTTTTAGGTAAGGAAAACCCTAACCACTTGCTGATTTGGGGATTTCTTCGATTCAAATAGCAAAGTAGCTGATGTACTTGTGCATTAGGTCGTATTGACGCTGTTGACGAAGCGTATTCGTTCCGTTCGAAACGATACACATCTAAAGCGAAAGGTGCGGATTTTAGATGCTTTGATTGACTGATTTCAAAGGTTTAAATGTCATTTAATAGTAGATTATCGACGGCAATGCCGTTTGACATGTAGAACATGCTGTCCGTTTTCTGTTTCGTAAACATACGAAAAATATGAGATTTAGGGCATTTTAATCATTTGTAGGAAATACTGTTTACATCCATATTTTGTTGAAATGTTTGTCATGGCTTCTTGTCGTGTTAGTATATTAGGAATGCGTGCATGATTGGTTTGGTGAAGAGATTTGCCCTAATGCGCACTTTGGGTCGACATACGCTATGTAAACTTAAGTGTGTAGACTAAGTGTTTGTATAAATGTTTGTATTAGTACGTATTGAGTAAATGGTGTTGTGTATTGGTTTTGAGATTGAATTCTCAATCAACATGCTAATGTATATGATTTTCACCATGTTGGCTATATGTACGGATTTCATTATATGTATGAAATGCATGTGTTGGATGATTTGTTTAAGTGGTATGTTATAACATGTTTCAACATGCTTCTATTGTTGTATTTCAATTCCATTACTCACATATGATTACCGATGTTGACTTACAAATGTTTGGGGCTATGTTTAGTCCAGGCAGTCGGTAACAGAGTAAATTCGTGGTTGGTTTCTGTTTGCCACGAAGGACACGTCGATGAACGCGAGTCGTGTTTTGAGTTGGCGGCAGTGGTTAGGCCACACGAAGTGTTTCATGCACTTCATGTCATTCGACTTGAGATGCGCTCGTACTAGTCGGGCCCGTTAAGTAACCCGACTGGCCGATGATTGTTCACCATGTATGAGTCATAACTGCTTGAACCTAGGGTACTAAGCTTACCATTGGAAACCCTTTTAACCATGGTACCTTGATCCATAAAGACTCATGAGCCGGGCATGGTGGTATGGGACACTGTGGTCGAGCTGTCGGCCTACGCTGGGGCCTCAAACCTCCCCGTAGTGACCAGTGAGCACATTTGACTCGTGAGCAGATTATGGCGGTATGGGACACTATATTCTTGCTGTCGGCCTACACTGATCAAGTGACGAGCCCTTTTTAGTGACCGCGAGTGTATTCTGAGTCTACGGGAGGCGACGACCCTTCCGTAGCGACGAGAGTACATTAGGCCTGTATTGATAAGGTGATGGGGGAGCGGTGCAACGAGTGCGAGCAACGGGCCTGGCAGCCCTTGTAGCAACCTACAAACTATAACATCGTATGTGATTTCTAGGAGTGACGACCCTAGACAGGATCTGTGTTAAGATTGATATCAGCGAAGTACCTTAGATTCCCAATCCTGCTGTATGAAAAGGACTAATAATAACCCGATAATCATTATTCATATCGCATTGCATGTGCCTGGAAGATGTGGAGCACTGTGGGAAGAAAGCATGCCGCGGGCGTGAGATGGTGCCGTATGAGGGAGTATGTCGGTGAGGGCATCCATCATGTCACTTCATGCATACATTAATAACAGTATCTAGGAATGTTTAATTTATTACTTTACTATTAACGCGTGATTATTTTGATAACATGCTAATCTTTGCTCTCTTATCCCACTGAGTTGATCACTCACTCCCACGTTACGGGATGATGTTTCGAACACCCACCAGTCCCTATTTTAGTTGCAGGTGATGGCACTGCTTGTGAAGTGGAGCCGGACTTATATGATGATGAGGAGAACTTCTCCTCTGTGTTTTGATCGACGGAATTACAGGGAGGTTGATTAGACGCCTTGACACTTGTCATTTTATTTTTGGAGTACTCATGTATATTCTTTTCTTTCCATTTTTGGAGTATACATGTATTTAATTAACCTGGTAACATGTTCACACTCTAGAGACTTACAACCAATTATATATTTTATGTATTTATCACAGTCTTTCGCTTGCTAATTTAACTATCTTTGGAGTATGATATGTTGTTTTGGCTTAGTCTCAATCTTGTTTAATACCATTCTACAGACAACATGCATTTATCATTATCTATGTTGCATAAGTGACGTTCTGGAACTCGGGTGTTGGGTTTCTACCCGACCCCCGATTTTCGAGGTGTTACACTTGGTCAATCATCAAAACAAGAAATCTACACTTATAAAAGCACCCACCTAGCAATCTTCTTAGTCCATTGGGGAGCCGGTCTCCTTACGCTTCACTTTGATGGTGGAAGATGAAGAATGGATGGCTAGGATGAGAGATTGGGGATGGGAAAGTGAGCCACACAAGGTCACTTCTCTCGTATTGCAGCCCCGCTGACCAGGTTGATTCGGAAGGGCGCTGAGTTTATTTAGAGTGACGCTTGCGAGCGAGCATTTATGGAGTTGAAGGACCGTCTGACGTCCACTCCTGTCCTCACTTTTCCCTCTGGGAGTGACGGATTATTGTATTCACTGATGCCTCGCATATCGGTTTGGGTGCTGTCCTGATGCAGCACGGGAGACCAGTGGCCTTTGCCTCTCGTCATCTCAAGGTCCATGAGCTGAACTATCCTACGCATGACTTAGAGCTGGCTGCAGTTATCTTCGCACTGAAGGTGTGGAGACACTATCTTTATGGGGTCAGGTTCGAGCTCTTCTCTGATCATAAGAGCTTGAAGTACCTCTTCTCGCAGTCTGAGTTGAATATGAGACAGAGGCGCTGGATGAAACTCTTGAAAGACTATGATTTTGATCTCCAGTACCACCCGGGCAAGGCGAACGTGGTGGCAGATGTCCTCAGCCGTCAGCCACGAGGACTAGTGGCGCATATGATGATTCAGGAGTGGCGGATGCTTGAGGATATTGTAGCGTATGACTTTGAGTTCGGCCTGCAGTCTTCCATCGTACAGTTATCGAGCCTGTCGATTCAACCCTCTCTTATTGCTAGGGTGATCGAAGCTCAGCAGGCTGATGAGTCGTTGCGGAGTTACATGGTTGAGGCTACATCTGAGAGTCAGGCAGATTAGCAGATTGGTACAGACGGTGGACTTCATTTCAGAGGCCGATTATGTGTCCCGGATATTCCAGAGTTACGCAGAGATCTTATGACCGAGGCACATCGATCGTGATTTTCTATCCACTCGGGCTCGACGAAGATGTAGCGTGACATGAGGCGACAGTATTTTTGAACGGGGATGAAGCGCCAGATCGCCAGTTTTGTGGCCGAGTGTGACACATGCCAGCGTGTCAAGGCTGATCATCAGAGACCTCCTGGTCTATTGCAGCCGTTGAGCGTCCCGATGTGGAAGTGGGAGCATGTGTCGACTGATTTCATTATGGGTTTACCGAGGACTCAGCGCGGTCATGACGCCATTTGGGTTGTGGATCGTCTGACGAAGTCAGCACATTTCCTTACGATGCGTGCAACTTGGTCTATGAACCGGCTTGCAAGATTATTCATCGAGGAGATTGTGAGACTGCATGGCGTTCCAGTCTCGATCGTTTCTGACCGAGACTCGAGGTTCACGTCTCAATTTTGGAGGAGCTTCCAGCGAGCAATGGGGACTGGTTTGTAGCTCAGCACCGCGTACCATCCGCAGACCGATGGTCAGACCGAGAGGGTCAATCAGATACTTGAGGATATGCTTCGGGCCTGCGCGATTGACTTCGGGGGTAACTGGGATGAACATCTACGATTGGTTGAGTTCGCATACAATAACAGCTATCAGGCGACCATCGGCATCGCTCCTTTTGAGGCACTATATGGCAGACTATGCAGATCACCGAGTTGTTGGACCGAGGTTGGAAAGCGCCGTCTCCTAGGTCCCGAGCTTGTGCAGGAGACGTCAGAGGCTATTGACATCATCAGGCAGAGGATGCGCACAGCTCAGAGCCGACAGAAGAGTTTTGCTGATCGTCGGCGTCGTCCCTTGGAGTTTGATGTAGGGGACCATGTGTATCTCAAGGTCTCGCCCATGAAGGGCGTAGTTCGATTTGGAGCGAAGGGCAAGCTTGCCCCAAGATTCATAGGACCTTTTGAGATCACTGGGCGCGTTGGCGTCATGGCCTATCGGCTTGCCTTGCCTTCGCAGTTGTCTGGCGTCCACGACGTTCTTCACGTCTCCATGTTGAGGAAGTGTGGGTCAGACATGGTTCTCGTTATTGATTGGCAGCCGTTGGAGGTTCCTGAGGACGCTTCTTACATTGAGCAGTCAGTCCGTATCCTTGATCGAAAGGAGCAGGTCCTCAGAACCAAGGTCATTCCGTTGGTGAAGGTGTAGTGGGGTCACCATTCTGTAGAGGAGGCTTCTTGGGAGCGTGAGGCTGAGATTCGAGAGCGTTATCCTCATCTCTTTGATGATTGATCTTGTATTGTATTTTGTATGCTGCCCCTGATTTTATATGATGATGTTATGTTTCTTATTCCTCACGAATAATGCTTAGTTGCGATGCTTGTAAAAATTTTGAGGACGAAATTTTTATAAGGAGGGGAGAGCTGTAAGACCCGTATCTTGGTCCGTACCTTTCCGTAGACTTCCGTGGTCTTACCAGTCGAATTCCGGCAACTTCGACCCTTAACCGATATCTATGCGCGACCCTGATTCATATATCGACAACCCGAGTCGACTCAACTCGAGACCAATACCATAGCGACCGCGTCGTCGTTGCGGTTCCGATGCCGCGACTCGCGCACCGAGGCGATACCCTGGTCAAGAGTTGTATACCGACGTTCGGTGCGAGAAAACACCGCGTGTTGCGAAACCCAAGGGAATCTCTACGATGTGTCACATCAATCACATCAATCCCATCAATCAATCAATCCATCAATCCATCACATGTCAAGTACATGTCAAGTACACATCACTTTCACCGCTTTTCCCAAGCAACCACAAAAGTCTTCACCTCCCATACCTCTCTTACACAAAAGGCCTCAAAAGTCAAGCTTTTCTTACACCTCCCATACCTCTCTTACACGAAAGGCCACAAAAGTCAAGACCTTCTTACACAACTACCATTCATCCATCCATCCATCTCTCTCTACAACACTCTCTCTCTTTCTCATTTTCTTATCTCAATTCCAAGCAACAAACCCCTCCTACATATGAGCCTCTCCCTCTCTTCCTAAACTCCAAGTGTGGCCCACCTCTTCATCCGAAGATCTCTCATCTCAACCCTCCATTCCTCATCTCATCCATTGAAGTTGAAGCTAAGGTGCCAAGGAACCTCTAGGAGCAAGAAGATTGGATGGTAGGTGCCTCTATAGGATAGTTTTTCTTATTTTTTATGATGGGCCAAGTGAGGCCCACCGATCCATGGTGTGGATCTCACTTGGGACCCTAAGTTGTAGCCGATGGACCACTTGGATCATCATGATCATTCCATGATGGGGCCATTCTCCATGGACCCCATCATGATGTTTATTTCTTTAGAAAGGTCATCTAGACCATCCATATTGGTGGGGAAAGGATCCCCACCATTGATTTTAAGTTTTGAGGGTCCCATGTGCTAAATGACCCACTTGATGTATGATTCATTGCAAGGGAGGGCCCATAGTGTCGGGGTCCCTCCATCACACGCGTGTCCCACCTTCCATCTCTCTCTTTCTCTCCATCTCTCTTTTATTCAATTATTTAGTTATTTTATTTTATTTTATTTTAATTGTGATAGGGTTGTGTGGCCCACTTGAATGGACCCCACCTTGAGGTATGGTGTCCAAGTGTCCTTCAAGTGGGGCCCGCCTTAAATGTTGTAACTACATCATCCAACTGTGGTGGGCCCACCTAATCAATGCCTTTTCTTTTTTTCTTTTTTTTTTAAGGACCTACCCGTCCAGCGTCTGGGACGCTGGACGTTCCTGTGTAATAAAAAAAAAAAAGGGGCTTTTGGGGTGAGCCCCCTGCATAGGCCCTGCCCTGATGAATGTATTCAATCCACGCCGCCTATTCCATTTTCAAGGCCATTTTAGGCGTTAAACCAAATAATGAGGTCAATCCGATGATCAGGCGGGCCATACTTTTCGAAACGGTAGCTTTCACCATTTATATAACATTTTAAATTTTTCTTCAGGCCAAAAATATGCAACATTGGACTCATTGAACTTGTTATAGCCTGTAGAAACTAATGGACGGGGTGGATCTACTAGATGTGGGCCCCAAATATGAAAAACCCCAAAATAAGGGTTTTAATAATTTTTTTTAATATATTGAAAGAGGCAGAGCCTCTGACGTACTGCAACAGCACGCTGCCTTGTGCAGCGTCCGGGCAGTGGGCGAGCGACCGACCCACGGCCTCCAGCCGTGGGCCCCACCTGATGATTTTATGCGATCCAATCCGTCCATGAGGTGGGTCCCCTCCTCAGGTGGGCCCCCTCTAAGTTTCAACCATTTCCAAAGCTTAGGTGGCCCACAACGTAGGAAACAGTGGAGATCTTGTGGCTGCCCTCGAAATACGTTTTGGGCCCACAGAAGTTTCGGATCAAAGTGAAATTTGTTTTTCCTATTTATCAGGGTCCGTGTGACCCTATGAACCGTTTGGATGTAAAATAAACGTTATGGTGGGCCCCACATGGGACCCACAGTGATGTATGTGTGACGGTGGCACCCACCATAATACATGTGTTATGTTTTCACCGTCCACAACTGTGGACGGTGAAACCCACTATGATGCGTGGGTACCCTCCCCACTGTCCATCTCTTTTGGGACCCACCTTGTTTCGTGTGATGAATCCAAAACGTCCATCCACTTAGTAAGATCATCTTAGGCATGAGTGTAGATTGGGTGGGCCACCTACCTATGGGTTAGGCCCATTTGATTTATTTAAGGCCTATGGGTTAGGCCCATTTGATTTGAAAAAGGCCTATGGATTTAAGCTCATTTAATTTATATAAAGGCCTATGGGTTTAGGCCCATCTGGTTTATACAAGGCCTAGGGGTTTAGGCCCATTGAACTCATATAATGCCTATGGGTTGAGGTCCATTTGATGTACATGTGGGGGGGCCCAATTGGTGTGACCCATTTAATACATGTTAGACTCATGTGACTAGGTCCAATTGATGCAATCCAAGGCCCACGGGTTATGACCCATTGCAATATACCTAAGGCCCATTGGTGTGGCCCATTTATGTGGCCGTTTGACAAATACAAGGCCCATATATCATGGCCCATTAGATGTACTTAAGGCCCAATGGGATGTACCTAAGGTCCATTGCAATGTGTGATCCCAATACAGACTATGTAGCAATGTTTACGGCGATCGTGCCTTGGGGGCAATGTTGGTTTGACGTCCACATTGCGAGTGTAATTTGGTTAGATGTCCACATTACGACCCTCCTTAGGGCCCATTACTGGGCCGTACTTATTGTGTATAGGTCGTCCAGGTCCATTTGCATTGTAAAATAATTCATTTTATTATAACATGTTTAGTACAGTTCCATGACTCATGATCATACGCATCATATGTATGCTTGACGTGAGAATTGTCTGATCATAGCATATGCATTCGGGCAAGTTGTTTGTGGGCTCCCGATTAGGCGGTGTTGCCCTGCATGAGCACACTATGCGCGCAGGATCTGCTGCATGATTGGATAGCGTGCATCATGTATTTTGCATTTGTGTGACATGGTTATTGTACACCCTAGCGACATCAGGGCCGTAGCCTCCATAGACGCATCGTGGTTGACAGGATTGGATACCGAAAATCTTATTCTACATGGGGTGCTGTAGATATCCCTGGGTAAAAGTCCCTAAACCCTTATGGTACCAAGAGGTTACTCCAATGTCTAGACCGAGTGGGTAGATGAGCGTTGAGCGCCGATTACCAGACGGTCACGCTCTCCACTGTGTCGTGGTCGGTTGGAAGGGGATGCGGCCTTACCCGCCCGAGTGTAGGGGGCAATCCTAGGATGAGTATGACCAGCTCGAGGAATGCGTCCGCTATCGACGAGTCGCGCCCGATATTGGCAAACGGATAGTGAGGTCTCTTCCACTTACCTTATTGCGCGCGATGTGGCGGCAATCTGGTATAGAGTGTACTAGACCCCGGTGATATCCCATATTTGAGCTGTATTGATGTGTGGACATAGATGAGGATCGTATGCTTGAGTTGCATTGCACATCGCATGGCCTTGGGGTGGCCGATACCATTCATGTCTTGCATCGCATAAGCCTTGGTATGGCTCATGATATTATGGATTCATCTGCATATTCCGTATTACTCTGATATTGTATGATCATATTACTACCTTGCGCACACACTTTCACCACCCTCTAAGCTTTCTATAAGCTTATGCACGACCGTTGCGTGCAGGTGACGTTGGTTCGCAGCAGCGTTGAGGTAGGAGTACGTTGCAGATCGTTTTGGAGTTTTTGTTCTTTACCATTGTATTTCCCTTTATACTCATTGTACTTGTAAAGTTTTTGATCATAGTGGAAATGTTATGGAGTTCTTGGTTGTTGTTTGTGCGTCATGCCATTAGTTATGCTTATTACGAATCAAACTGAAATTGAAAATCCTCCTCGTAGCATCCCAGGATCGGAACCTGGTGAATGGGAGCTAGGAGCCGAGAATAGGGTTCTACGGAGGCTTTCGGCGTCAGATTCGGCGATCGAAAATTTTGTGAGCCCGGTTTCTGAGTTTGGGGTGTGACATATCCACTATATCAAAAACTTTAAGTACAATGCGGAAAGGGAAATTCAAGGTGATCAAAAAGCTCCAAAAGGTCCTGATACGCACTCCTGCCTCAGCGCTGCTGCTGTCCAACGCTACCTGCACGCAACTGTCATACATAAGCTTACAAAAGCTTAGAGGGTGGTGTAAGTGTGTGCGTAAGGCAAACGCCAAGTGTACAGTATCAGAGCAATGCGGAAGTATGCGGTAAGTCCGTAGAATCAATCGTGCTAAGGCTATGTAATGCAAGACATGAATGCTATCAGCCATACCAAGGCCATGCGATGCGAGATATGAATGTCATCGGCCACACCGATGCAATGCAAGGCCTACATAGCCGAATGTCATATACGAAATGCAATCCAAGCAAGTCGGTACTCCTCAAGTACACATATCAGTACAGTTCCTCTCTGGATATCACCAGGGTCTAATACACTTTGCAGTGACTGCCACCTCCCTAGCTGCACAATCAAGCAAGCGAAATAGACCTCACTATCCGCCTGACTAGTAGTCTACCAATACCTACCCGGCTCGTCTATAGCGGACTCATTTGTGAGCTGGTCAGACTCAGCCTAGCTTATAGCCCCCTCACTCAGGCGGATAAGGCCACACCCCCTTCTAACCGACCACGACACAGTGGGAGACGCGGTCTACTGATATTCGGCACTCGGGCGCTCGTGTATCCACTCGGTCTAGAATTGGAGCATCTCCTGGTACTAAAAAGGTTCTGGGACTCTCACCCAAGGACATCCTAAGTGCCCATAGTGCTAGAAACAAGTATTTTCGGTATCCGATACGGCCATTTACGATATACCTGTGGAGTTACGGCCCTGATGGCGCTAAGGCGTGCAGTAATCAGGTCACACATATGCGAGATGCATGAATCACACGTCAAATCATGCAGAAATCCAGCGCGTACTGCGCGATCATGTAGGGCACTCTATCTCATAACGAGTCCTGTAAATGGTCTGCCCAATGGCGTATGCTATGATCAGTCACTACTTACATCAAGCATACATATGATGCGTATGGGCATGAGTCATGAGATTATACTAAGCATGTTATAAGGCGATGAATAGCAACGAGTATGGGCCTATCAATGGGCCCTAAGGGGGTTACAATGCGAACATTTAACCAACATTGTTCCCTAGGCATGGCCCACCATATATATCATTACATGAACCATGTGAAATCACACATTGCAATGGACCCTAAGGACATCCCGTTGGGCCTCGACCCATGGGCCTTAGATACATCAAATGGGTCGTATCACATGGGCCTTACATTCATCAAATGGGTTGCATTAATGGGCCTCACCAATGAGCCTTATGTACATTGCAATGGTCCATGACCCATGGGCCTTGAAATACATCAAAGTGGACCTCACAACTTGGGCCGTATATGTATCGAATGGGCTTAATCTTATGGCCTTACCAAATGGGCCTAATTCCCATAGGCCTTATATATATTAAATGGGCCGGATCCCATGGGCATTATATATGTCAAATGGGCCGAAACCCATGGGCATTACATATGCCAAATGGGCTTAATCCCATGGGCATTGGCATTACATATGCCAAATGGGCTTAATCCCATGGCCTTAGATGTGCACCAAGGTGGGCCTAATCATTTAGGCTTTAGATATATACCAAGTGGCCTCAATGGATGGCCACGATTAAGTCAATCATGGGCCCTAAACACATACCAAGGTGGGCCCGTTTGAACCATAGATCTGCCTCATTTTTAGCTCAAGCTATAAAAATAAATTTACAAAAATAAATGGACAGTTTAGATGCAATACATGCATCATGGTGGGGGTCCACATAAAGGCCCACCATCATACATATATACATATATAACATATATAATATATACAATATTATACAAAATAATATATATATATATATATATATATATATATATACACACACACACACACACACACACACACACACATTCACACACCGGTGGAACGAATAGAACACATAAATTATGGTGGGTCCCACTATCCAAAACAGTGGACAACGGGGATAAACACATACATTACAGTGGGCCCACCGTCCCCTTGACGGTGGGAATAAAACACATACATCACCCTGGACTCCACCGTCCGCCTGGACGGTGGGAGTACAACACATTCATCACTGTGGGCTCCCCACGTGGGGCCCACCATAACATTTATTTTCCATCCAACACGTTGGTAAGGTCCTACCGACCTGGATGAAGGGGAAACGTAATTTTCAGCTTGATCCAAAACTTCTGTGGGCCCAAAAGGGGTTTCAATGGTAGAGCTCAATCACCGCTGTTTCCTCTGATGTGGGCCGCCTTAGCCTTGGATGTGCCTAAATTTTTGGTGAGGCCTGCTTCAGGTAGGGGTCCACCATGTGGACGGTTTAGATGGCAGATAAACATCAAGGTGGGGCCCACGGTTGGAGCCGTGGGTCTGCCTCTGTATGCCCGCCAGCCGCTGGATGGCATGATAAAATACATATATTATAGTAGGTTCCCACCGTCCGCCTGGATGGTGGGATGGAGCACGTACATCGTTGTGGGCTCCACGTGAGGGCCCACCATAATGTTTATATGTCATCCAACCCATCCATAAGGTCATGCTGACCTAGGTGAAGAGTAAAAACAAATTTTAACTTGATCTAAAACTTCTGTGGACCCAAGAAGAGATTCAATGGCAGACGGTCAGCCCCACTGTTTCCTGTAATGTGGGCTACCTGAACTTTGGATGGGCCTAATATTTGGAGGGGGCCCACCTCAGGGAGGGGCCCACATAATGAACGGGTTGGATGACGTACACACATCAAGGTGGGGCCCACGGCTGGGGGCCGTGGGACCTGCTCGTCTGCCCACCGTCGTGCGCAGGCGCTGCCTGCGCCTGGCAGCAACAGCAGTGTCTACTGCCTCTTTGTTTTTTAAAAAAAAAAATCGGTATTTCTCCGGTTTTTCCTGTGTAGGGCCCACTTCAAGAGAATCCACTCCAGCCATTGGATTGCATGACTCAATACAAACCAAACGAGTCTAATATAAGGTATTTTTTGACTTAAGGTGGGCCTTAGGCAATTTTTAACGGTAAAGACGATGTTTGTTATGCTATGGCCTGCCTGAATATCGGATCGGCACCATTTTTCAGCTCAACGCTTAAAATGAGTCGGGAAAGAGGATGGACGGCATGGATTAGAAACATACATCAAGGTGGGACCTATACAAGCAGCCCTTTCCAAAGGCTTTGAAACAAGCCCATATTCGTGTTTTCCTTTTTTGTTGTTTAGGTGGGCCTCCACAAGATGAATGTTACATCTAAAATGGGCCCCACTCATGGAGAGCTTGGATAAAATACATATTTCATGGTGGGGCTCATTCAAGTGGGCCACATGGCCTAATCAACATACAAGAAAAATAAATAAAAAATGAGAGGGAGAGAGAGAGAGAGAGAGAGAGAGAGAGAGAGAGAGTAAAAGAGTGGGACACGCGTGATAGAGGGCTCCGCCACTATGAGCCCTCCATTGCATTCAATTGTACATCGGGTGGGCCCGAATACAAGTGGGCCCACTAATTCAAAGATCAACAGTGGAGATCTTTCTCCACTAAGATGGATGGTCTAGATGACCTATATAGTGCAAGGAGATAAACATCATGATGGGGTCCATGGAGAATGGCCCCATCATGGATTGATCTTGAAATCAAAGTGGGCCATTGGCCACATTTTAGAGTCCCAATTGAGATCCATACCATTGATCGGTAGGCCCCACTTAGCCCATCATCAAAATAAGAAATCTACACCTATAAAAGCACCCACCTAGTAATCTTCTTGGTCTGTTGGAGAGTCGGTCTCCTTACGCTTCACTTTGATGGTGGAAGATGAAGAATGGATGGCTAGGATGAGAGATTTGGGATGGGAAAGTGGGCCACACAGGGTCACTTCTCTCTTGAGAAAACCTTGGACGTGTGCACCCTTGGTTGCTTGAAATTTTTGGGTGGGAAATGAGAAAGAGAGAGAGAGTTGTAAGGATAGATGTGAGGTGAGTGATGGGGTGATGGTTGATGGATGTGAGTGATGAGTGAGGTGATGTATTAGTTGACTTTGGTGGTTGCTTGACTTGTGGAGAAAGGAAGCATGGGTGTGTGTACTTGACATGAGAGGTGATTGATGGGATTGATTTGACATATTTGTAGATATTCTCTTGAGATTTGCAACGCACAGTATTTTTCCTCGAACTGAACGTGGGTCTACATCACCTCGTCTGGGTATCGGATCGGTGCGTGAGTCGCGGCGTTGGAACCGTGGCGACGGTGCGGTCCCAATGATACAAGTCTCTGATTAAGCTGACTCAAATGTATAGGATACGACTTACGGTCGTGCGCAACATCGATTATCAGTCGCAGGTTGCAGGAATTCAACGAGAAGGATCGCGAAAGTTGACGGAACAGTACGGTTTAGGATACGGGTCTTACATCTATTAAAGCATCTCCTCGACACTACTGGCTGGGGGTAGTTAATCTTTTGGTCGAGTGTGATCATTCAGTCTTCCATGAAAGCATGATCATCCAGTCATTCTTCAGTTGAAATTCATTCAATTCTTCAGTCAGGCGATTCTTCTCTGTTATGCGACTACATTTCATGAAGAATCCTTCTCTGAAGTGAAAGGATTTTTGTGTAGAAGAATATTGATCCTCCATTTGATTTCATAAATCAATCAAAGAAGGATCGAGGGAGCATCTGTTGAGGCACAAAAATAAATATATTCTATCTTTCTATTTCACGAGTTGAAAGCTTCCTGCATGAATTCCAGTTGTGCGCCTTAAGTTTTGTCCCAGTTAAACTCTCATAGCACTGAAGAAGCTCTCTTGCTAAAACCCTCCTGTAGTTTACCTTTGGATGAGTACACCGGTCTACATCTCTGTTGCACACCCCTCCTCTTGTAAATAGCTTGTGCGCCATCTGGAATGAAGATAGATTATGCATCATATGGAATGAAGAAATGGATGTGTGCCACCTTGTATAAAGGAAGCATGTGCGTTGTCTGAATGAAGAGAGGGTTGTGCGTTGGTTCTTGTCTTAAGGAAATGAGAGAGGGTTGTGCAATAGTTTTTGTCTTAAAGAATGAAGAGAGGGTTATGCGTTGATCTCATCCTAAGAAGAGATGGTTTGTGCACCACTTTGAGTGACTTTCTGTCTTAAGGAGGAGCTTTGTGCGCCCCCTGGAAGGTCTCCATGGTTGTGGCAAATAACCCTCTCACACGTGTGAAAGGTTTATAATTACCACACCCCTCTTCTCATGTCACGCCCCAAACTCAGAAACTAGGCTCACAAAATTTCTAATCGCCGAATCAGGCACCGACAACCTCCGTAGAACCCCATTCTCGGCTCTCAGCACCCATCCGCCAGGTTTCGATCCTATGATGCTACGAGGAGTATTTTCAATATCAGTTTGATTCGTAATAAGCATAACCAAAGACATAACCCACAAACAACAACAAAAAACTTCATCACATTTTCATTATGATTAAAATTTATAAGTACAAAGCGCATAAAGGGAAATACAATGATGATGAACAAAAAGCTCCAAGATGATTTGCTAAGCGCTCCTGCCTTAATGTTGTCGCGGTCCAACGTCACCTGCACGCAATGGT
The DNA here is from genome assembly GCA_037074715.1 of Magnolia kwangsiensis. Lineage (NCBI taxonomy): Eukaryota > Viridiplantae > Streptophyta > Magnoliopsida > Magnoliales > Magnoliaceae > Magnolia > Magnolia kwangsiensis. Next base: position 62,579,215 of record CM073579.1, read on the forward strand.
CATGCATAAGCTTATGAAAAGCTTAGAGGGTGGTGAAAGTGTGTGCGCAATGTAGTAATACCGATATGCAATATCAGAGTAATGCGGAATATGCTGATGAATACATGAATACTATAGGCCATACCAAGGCCATGCGATGCAAGGCATGAATAATGTCGGCCATACCAAGGCCATGTGATGCAAAATACAAACCAAGCACACCAATCCTCATCTAAGTCCACATATCAATGCATCTCAACTCTGGAATATCACCGGGGTCTAGTACACTCCAAACCAAATTGCCGCCCCATCGTGCGCAATGAGGTGAGTGGAAGAAACCTCACTATCCACCTGCCAATTCGGGCTCGACTCGTCGATAGCGGACCCATTCCTCGAGTTAGCCAAACTCAACCTAACTTTACCCCCTCCTCTCGGGTGAGTAAGGCTGCACTCCCTTCCAACCGACCATGACACAGTGGAAAGTATAACCTTCTGGTAATCGGCACTTGGCGCTCATGCACCCACTCGATCTAGACGTTGGAGCAACCTCATGGTATCATAAAGGTTTAAGGACTTTCACCTAGGGATATCTATAGCACCCCATGTAGAACATATTTCCGGTATCCAATCCTGTCAACCATGATACGCCTGTGGAGGTTACGACCCTGATATCACTAGGTTGTACAGTAACCGTGTCACACAATGCGAAATGCATGAATCACACTATCCAATCATGCAACAATCCTGCGCCTATCGTGCACTCATGTAAGGCAACACCGCCTATCCGGGAGCCCATAAACAATCTACCTGAAGACATATGGTTTGATCAGTCACTTCTCATATCAAGCATACATATGATGTGTATGATCATGAATCATGGAACTATATTAAACATGCTATATGGTAATGGATTCTGTTCATAACAAAGATAGGCCTAGACGGCCTATACATTACAAGTATGGGCCTAACAATGGGCCCTAGAGAGAGTTACAATGCGAACATTTAACCATCATTACTCCTACAATGTGGATGTCAAACTATCATTGCTCCCAGGGCATAGTCACCAAAAAAAACATCATTATATACATCATGGTGTAATCCCGAATCAAATGGGCCGAATCAATGGGCCGAATCAAATGGACCGAATCAAATGGGCTGAATCAATGGACCGAATTAAATGGGCCGAATCAAATGGGTCGATTAATGAGCCGATCAATGGGTCGAACCAATGGGCCGAATCAAATGGGCCGAGCCCAACTCATCTATTTTTAGAAAATGAATATAGAGTATTATATAAAAATGAACCATATCAAAAGATCAACTAAACCATACAACAACTAGCAGTGGAGATAATGATTTCCACGGTTAAATTCCAGTGGGCCCCATCATAGGGTTAATTTCCCATCCAGCCTATTCATAAGGTCACAAAGACCTAGATTTAGAGGAAACACAAATATCATATAGGTCCAAACTTGGTAGCCCAAAGGTTTAATGGTGGATGTTCAAATTTGTTACTTTCTATAATGTGGTCCACCTAATCCTAGATTTGTCTTATTTTTATTCTTTTAGTCTCAAGCCTAAGAATTATCTTTCAAAATGGGTGGATGGTTGGATGCAACACATACATTATGGTGGGTCCCATAGATGGACGACATGGATGAAACAGGTGGGACCCAAAGAACTTGGTGACGCCACGTACACCAGCTATATAGCTGGTGTGTGGCACTCCAGCCAATCTGCCTCATAAGGTGGGTCCACACGTGTGGCCCACCATTCCAATAGAATGGACGGACGGTGTGGATGTCTATAATACATACATCAGTGGGTCTCTCATGTGGGGACCACCGTAATGTTTATTTTCCACTCAATCTGTTAATAAGGTCACATCGACCCGTATGAAGAGGAAAAATAAAATTCATAATGATCCAAAACTTCTATTACCTAAAAAGGGTTTTAATGGCAGACATTCAATCACACTGTTCCTTGTGATGTGGACCACCTGAGTTCCAAGTACGGCTGATTTTTGGGGTGGCCCACAACCAGAAGGGGGCGCTTAAAATGCACAGTGTGGATGTTTCACACACATCACGGTGGGACATATAATGGGGCCCATGGACCTAACGTCCAAACAGCGGACGCTGCTAGCAACAACGTCCCTGTTTGCTATTTTTTTTTTTGAAAACGAGTTTTTCAGCGGTTTTTCATAGGTAGGGCCCGCATCCGAAAAATCCAACCCACCCATTGGATTCCTTGGCTCGAGACAGTCTAAATGAGCCCAATATTCGATGTGTTTTGGCGAGTAGAAACATCAATGTGGGTCCTAACTTATTTAAATGGTAAAAATCATTGTTTTCTAAGCTATGGCCCACCAGAAAATCGGATTAACTTTATTTTTTGGCTCAATGCATCAAATGAGCTGAGGAATGGAATGGACGGCGTGGATTAAAACCATACATCGAGGTGGGGCTTACAAGAATGGCCCACGTCAAAGCTTGATGAATCAAGCTAATATTTTTGTTTTCAATTCACGTCTAGCGTCCTTGGACGCTGGACGGTTTGGGACACAACACATATATTTAAGGTGGGTCTCACCTTCAGACATGCTATCCAAGTGGGCCACTAAATGCATGGATGGTGTGGATAAGACATACATCAAGTGGGGTACATCCGGGTGAGCAAGGGACACGTGCTATGGAGGGATCCGCCACAATGAGCCCTCCCTTCCATACATCCAATCATATATCAAGTGGGTCCCAATACATGTGGGCCCACCAAATAAAAAAATCAACGGTGGAGATTACCTCTCCACCAAAATGAAAAGTCTAGATGACCTCTTTAAATCTAGAAATTAAACATCATGATGGGGTCCATGGAGATTGACCCCATCATGGAATGATCATGAGAATCATAGTGGGTCATCGGCCACATATAAAGTATAAAGTGAGATCCATACCATCAATCGGTAAGCCTCATTTAGCTCATCATAATTTAAAAAAATATAATCTAGGCCTATAGAAACACCCACCGTTCAATCTTCTCGGTCTGATGAAAAGGTGATCTCCTTGGCTTCGATCTAAACGGAAGATGACGAAGAATGAAGGGCTGAGATGAGAGATGAGAGGGTTAGGAAGTGGGCCACACACAAAACTCTCTCATGAGATTTAGGAGAGCTTGGACGTGTGATATTTTGGTGTTTTGGGTTACTTGGAAAAGAATGGAGAAATAAGAGAGAGGAGATGGAATGGAGTGATGGACGGGAGGGATGAATGGGTGTGTAAGAACTTTGTTGACTTTTGAGGAAATTTGTGTAAGAAGGTTATAGCTTGTGTAAGAGTTTGTTAACTTATGGGGTTATTTGAGGATGAGTGTGAGGTGATGTGTACTTGACATGTACTTGACCCTTGATAGGATTGATTGATTGATTAAGGTGACATATTGTAGAGATTCTCTTGAGTTTTGCAACGCGCGGTGTTTTCCTCGAACTAAACGCGTGCCCACATCTCCTGGCTTGGGTATCGCCTCGGCGCACGAGACGTGGCATCGAACCAGGGTGACGGGGCAGTCACTAGGGTACAAGTCTCTGGTTGAGCTGACTCTAGTTTGCGGGACCCGGTTTAGAATCGCCCGCAAACGTTGGATACAGGTCGAAAGTTACCGAAATTCGATCGGAAAGATCGTGGGAACCTACGGGATGGTACGGACTAAGATACGGGTCTTACACCTCATTTGGAGGAGGAGAGAAGTTGGAGAGTATTGTCCGCCCCTCCTCAAGGAATGGGTTGTGCGCTCCATGCTTATGCATCGTTTTGAGTGGAGAGAAAATAGTGTTGTGCGCCTCTTGTCTTGAAGAAGTTTTGTTGTGCGCCACTTCAAGTGGCCTCTTGTCTTGGAGAAGTTTTGTTGTGCACCACTTCAAGGGGACTCTTGTCCTAATACCAAGCCCCCTGCGCCACTTCTCAAAGAGACTTTATGCGCTCCTATCTGAAGAGAAGCTTATGCGCCACTTCTCAAGGCTTTCTGCGCTCTTGCCTAAAGAGAAGCTCCTGCACCACTTCTCAAGGAGGCTTTGTGCGCTCTTGTTTGAAGGAAAACCACCCCTGTGCCACTTCTCAAGGAGGCTTTATGTGCTTCTGTCTGAAGGAAAGCCCTCCTGCACCACTTCTCAAGGAGGTTTTGTGCGCTCCTGTCTGAAGAGAGCTTGTGCACTCCCACCTTTGCTTGGGTACTCCCACCTTCAGACAGATGACCTCCCACACGTGTGAGAGGTTTATAAATATCTCTCCCACTTCATTTGGATGGACGAAAGTTAAAGAGTATCAAGTATCTCCCAGAGGAGAGTGGAAAGTGGAGCATGATGGAAGATCCACACAACGGAATTATGGCACAACCTAAGTCTGACAAGCCTCCGCCATTTTCTCAGTTGTGCACCTGCATAACCCAAGTTTGAGAAGCCTCCACCGTTTCCTCAATTATACACCCGCATAACTTAAGTTTATGAAATTTTCAGCTCCTCTTAGATTGTGCACCAATATTTTTGCCCAAAATGCCCCTTCCTTGATCAAGTGCGTCAGTTACCGGATTCATAAAGAGAAAGTAAGGGAAATGTGAAGCATAGAGAGAGCTCCAGGAGAAAGAAGAGTCTATCCGTATGATTGAAAAGATGAGTGGAAGGACGATCAATGCCTATCACACAATTAAATTAAGGGCTACGAATTCGCATAACCTATTTACCTTGTGATGAATATTAAAAGTGTGGAAATGCTGCTAAAATTGTCATTAAACTATCTTCTTTTTCATTCATTGTGTTGATTCATTATATTCTGTTTTCAAAATCAAGAGAAATATGATAATGTAAAAGAACTCAGAATGAATAGAATTTTTTGTGATCATTATTTTCTCATTCTTTCTTTGTTATTATTAAATAAATCCCTCAAATCGAATGTATTTATTTATTGTCGAAACACTCACTGAACACAATACAACTCTACAATATAATGATACTTATCTTAGTTTATCCTAATTTAGAAGTAACGTGACCCAACTCGTCCATACTGGACCGTTTAACCTATTAGAAGTGTAATATACTTCTTCTATGCTAAGTAGTAGTGTGAGAGTAGTATAATTCGTTTTATCTATGTTGAAGTTGCTCAACTAAAAAAAGATCGTTTTTTATTTTCTTTTTCTAAGTAGTTCGATTGTGGAGAATTATCTTTATAAGTTTTTATTTTCTTTCTAGGATTATAATTTCGTTCATTTTACTCTCACATTAAGAATTGATTCATCTCCTCTGGTATTACAGTGGAAAAAACCATTCACTCTAAAGGTTAAAAAAGAAGAAAGAAAGTAAAAACTCATTTACAAGCCCTCCCATTAATAAATTGCCTAATTTCTTTTACAAATGATGAAATAAATAGCCGAACCAATAAATCCTCCCCTGCACAAATTCAAAGATATCTTTTACAAATAACTAAATAAACACCTGATCTATCTCAACGCCTAGTGACACTTGAGGTCATCCGGCACCATACAAACTTACCACCGATCGAAACTAGCCAAACAGTGCCAAAGCATGGCAGCGTATGGTACCAGTTTCAACTACCTCAAATGTAATTCGGCTTCAAACAACCCACATGACTACCCACCCCACGTGTCCATGCAAAGTGGCTGTGTCTATCTTCAAGCATCCCATCCCACGTGCTACATGTCACAGACAACTATTAACAAAAATTTCTACAAATTTTAATTTTTTTTATTTGATCAAACAACAAACATAGAAATAGATAATAAATTTCAGAAATGTTGTTTGATTAACCTAACCTTTTAGAAAAAAATCTTACGGAAATGAATCAAGAAAAAAGAAAATCTTTCATTTCCCATAATTTTCTGTAAATAAAGCTTTCGGAAAAACACTCTCCGGTGCTTGCCAAACATCCAGACACTGCCCATAGAGGCGCACCGCCCATCATACACACGGGGCTAGATCGAAGCATGATGCCAGGTACACATCCATAGCACCGAGCATGAATAGTAGCAGCTAGTCCCTTCCTCGTCATTTGTTTCCAAATGGCAGGAAAACGCGTTATCCCCTAACTTACCTTTACACGCAGCGCGTACCAACCTCGTTAGCGTAAAGGTGTACCCCAAAGTGCATGTCAGCTTGTCAAGGGAAGCCAATCGCGTACATAGAACGTGGGGCGGTGCAATTATTTCTAAACCGTCGGTTCCATTTCACATAAGAGCGGGCCACTTTATGAGTGTACAAGCTAGACTTACACTCATGACCCGTTATTGGGGTATTTGCACCAGCCAATACCTCGTGTACGGTCCCAAGTTGGCGTAATGAGCTATCTAACAGCCCTATGGTCCCAAGTTGGGTATGAGCTAGCTAACATCCAAACCACATCAACCAAAAAAATAGAAAAAATAAAAATAATAAAAAATAAGAGCAAATTTCGATCATCGACAGAAGAAACCGTCGGCCGATTTGAATATCTAATTTCTAGAGGCATTTCATTTCATTCATTTACAAACACAAACCATTTTATGATCCTAACACAGCAACAGGAAAAGGGGAATCAAAATCAAACCCCAATTTCTCTCATTTTTACACCAAACACTAAGATTAATTATAATAATAATAAAAAAGAAATCTCCGATCCTAAAACAAACAAACAAACGAAAAAAAAAAACAAAGGTTTCAGAACGATTAGAAACCAAACACCATACAACCTGAAATCAAGATTATACAAACAACATCCCCATCTCAAATTACCCCTACACCATAACTTAAAAAGATAATGAAACCCCTTACCTTTTCCCCAAATTTCCCAGCCATCCTTCCCGTTTAAAAAAATCACAGGAAGGTGAGATCGTGGCCAAGATGGGAAACCGAAAAAGCCCATACCCCGTACAATTTATTCAAGACGAAGCAAACGCCTCAGATCTTTCGTGGCCGAGTCATCGACGGCTGTCGCCGCGCCTTCTTTCCTCTTGGAGAATTTAGGCAGTGGCAGCGAGCTCGGGGACGGGGATTGTGAGAAGGCCGATCCGGCGTACACTCCATTAGATCGGAAGAGGGAAGGCAACAGGACCGCGATCTGCTTAGGGACCAGCTCCGGATCGGGCCCCAGACGTTCCGTCCCACAGACGATCAGATCCGACTCGGTCAGGGAAACCGACTTCTTCAGATCATTCCTCCTGTTGAATTCATGGCTTCTTTTTAAATCCAAAGACTGCCCGCGCTTCAGGATCGTCACTTGCCCCATGACGAGGTTCTTTCCAGGATTTGCGTCTGGTTTCAGGATCCTGTCCTGTTTGGACGGCCGTTTCTTGGTTTCTGGCTTTGCAGCAGATTTCCGCCAAGATCTAGGGTTTGTGGAGGGTGACTGCCGCTGGCGGGGAGAGATTGTGTGGACGGATCTGAGCCGTTCGTTGAGGATGTCTTGAGGGTGGAGGATCTCGGTTCCCATGGCGATTCTTGTAAATAAGAGGTAAGGCCAGGGTAGTTTTGTTAGGGGAAGGAAAATCAGGGACGAAGACAGAAAGGGGTTGCGATTTTTCTTTCTTATGTTTCGTGATTTTTCACCCCTTCTCCTTCCTTCCTCCTTTGGGGAGGAATTTCTTTTATTTTTCTCCCTTTTCTTTCCTGTAGTTTCTATTCGTGGGCTAATTGGTAGGTATCCTTGGGTTTTTGTAGGGCAGGAAAGAAGGAGGTTTTTCATTCGGCGTGTTGGATTGGAAATCATGTCCGTCTCCAATGATATTATATGTGTAGATGCGTATATATAAATCTAGACCGTTTTTCCTTCGTTCAATTATTTGGTGGCTATTTTCTAGAAAATGGTAATATAAAAGTATTATATCTGTACAATGAATGTCTTAAAACGAAGAGATGAGATTTTTTTTTGGAGTGAAGTTCAGAATATGGAAGTTGATGACATGGTCCACTAGATGGAAGGTCTGGATTTATTGTACCAAATTCCATGAGTTAGTTATTAGGCGATGAATATATTTATGTGATTCAACGCAGAGGATGGAATTGGTGAGAGAGTGAAGGGGAGTGGTTGGGGTTGGCGTGACGTGGACCACTCACGATGACGGAAACTGTTAGATCGTGAAAACGGCGTTACGTCCTCGTTTGCCACGCACGACCATCAAGTCTTTCGGGAAAGGAGATTAGATAAATGAAGTAATCCAATTCTCAAATCTCAATGGACCACACCACGTGCAACTATTGTGATTAAACGCCCGTATCTAAAAACTTCGCTGGGTAACAAAAGTTTTAAATTAAGCTTATATTTTTATTTTTTACGTGCAGCCTTAAAAACTTTTTAACGGTGGGCGTTGAATCGCTCCTTCCTATGATGTGAACGACTTAAGAAATGGATCTACCTTCATTTTTCTTTTGTTCGTCGCCTAGAGTGGATAACAATAGGCCCAACAGTGGTAGACCCACCGAGCTCGGTTGTTCTCCGATATACCAAAGCTGCGTCCGACTCAGTCAAGCCAGCGTGTCGTGGATGAAATTCCGGCAGCTTATAGGGCAGGCCCACCATATAGGCTTCTTGACCAATCGTGACTCCGTTTACGCAAAAGCAATGGCCTGCATCTGACATGCGCGCGATACACCGGACGAGACGAGTCGGTGATTTTGGACCAAGACATCTGATACGTGTGGCGTCAATTATGACCAATCCAAATTTGTGGACCCGATTGATCGACGGAGACACAGAGAACACTATTCGGGAAGTGGATTGGCTGGTGTACCTCACACCAGCTATATAGCTGATGGTTTAAGGTCAGTAAGTTGCAGGTTTGATTATGAGGTATGTGTCACATCCAAACTGATTACAAGGTATTTGTGACATCCAAACTGCCGGTCCATGCAGTGCGCTTATCTTAAGGCGCACGAGAGAAAAAAAAAAGGCTACATCTGACCATCAAGTGGATCACAATAAAAAAAGGCAGGGGTCTACCATTGAAACCATTTTAGGGTCATGGAAGTTTTGGATTAAAAATAAATAAAAAATAAAATAAGAATTTGCTCTTCATACAGGTCTCTATGACCTGATGAAAAGATTGAATGAAAAATAAATGTTATGATGATCCTAATGAAGTTTTTAACAGTAAAAATCATTATCTCCGCTGCTATTTATGATGTGATCCCTATAATCTTTGAATATGATTAATTTTTTATATAATACTCTACAGTTATCTCTAAAAAGAAATAAACAATGTAAATATAATAAATGCATTACTAAAAATAAATGAACAGTGTAGATATAATAAATACATCGTTGTAGGGCTATGTAACTTTGATCTCCTTTGAACCGATGGTTCAATTCAAAGCTCTAGGTGCGCCAGTGCTCTTCTTGGCAAGACACGTACCTACGACAGCTAACAGTTAGTGTGAGATAGAGGAGCTTATCCACTTCCTTACATTTCATAGTTAATACCATGGTTAATACCATTTATTGATTCCAACAAGTTGGGTGGGTTTGATCATGAGGTATGTGTTATATTCAACTTGTTTTGCGAGCCCGTTTTAAAGCTTGAGATGAAAAATTAGATAGATCTAACTATAAAGTAGACCACACTGTAAAAATTGACGGAAGATTAAATGTCTACCATTGAAAAGTTTTTTAGGGTCACAAAAGTTTTGGATTAATATGAAAATCTTTTCCACTCTTCATTTAGGTATTTTTGACCTTATGAAAAGATTGGATGTAAAATAAGCATTATGGTGGGCCTTAAAAATTGTTTAAGGGTGAAAATCATTATCTCAACTGGTATGTATGGTGTGGTCCAAATGATCCTTCCAAGTGATTTATTTTTTTGATAATACTTTAAAATAATCTCTAAAAATAGATGAACAGTGTAGATATAATAAATACATCACTGTAGAGCCATGTAACTGTGATCTCATTTGAACCGTTTGTACAACTTGGAGATCGAGGAGCGTCAGTGCTTGTCTTGCACGACACGTGCCTACAACAGCTATATAGCTGGTGTGAGGTCCACCAGCCGATCCGCTTCCTCATGGAACGGTGGTCACTCATTGTAACGCCCTGAAAATCGAGGGTCGAGCAGAAGCTCAGCTCCCGAGTTCCAACGCATCACTTATGCAACATAGATAATGATGATTGAATGTTGTTCATATTAATGCATTAAACATGAGTGGGATTAGACCAAAACAGCATATCATACTCCAGAGATAGTTAAATTTTCCAAGCGGAAGACTGTGATAGATATATAAAATATGTAAACTGTTGTAAGTCTCCAGAGTGTGAACATGTTACCAGGTTAAATATATACATGTATACTCCAAAAATGAATAAAATGAAGATACATAGGTGTTTCATAAGTGCAAAATAACAAGTGTAATGGCATATAATCAGCAACCCTGTGACCTCGTCGATCAGAACACGGTCTACATAGACCCGCCTGATGGCTACATATAGGAAAAACCCTCCTCATCATCATAAAAGTCCGGCTCCGCTTCGCAAGCATCGCCATCATCTGAAACTAAAACAGGGATTAGTTGGTGTTTCAAACACCATCCTATAACGTGAGAGTGAGTGATCAACTCAGTGGAACTATACAGCAGAAGTTAACATGTTATCAATTCAATTAAGCAGTAATGTTAAAAAAGTACAATCAAACACGTCCTAGATACTCTTGTTAATGCGAGGATGAAATGTTTTCATCATACATGCCCTCGCCTACACTCCCTCGTGTGACACCATCTTATAGTCGCGGCATGCTTTCTTCCCTCTGTGCTCTTCAACTCGGGGCACATGCAATGTGATGTTATGAGCGTGATTATCAAGTTATTATTAGTCCTTTTCATACAGTAGGATTGGGAAGCTAAAGTACCTCCCTTATATCAATACCCAAATAATAATCCATTCTAGGGTCATTAGTCTTAGACAATCTCATACGATATTATAGTTCTAGATCACTGTAAAGGGCTCATCACTAATCAATACAGGTCTAGTTATATCTTATATACTACAATAAGGCTCATCACCCCAGTGCAGTTTCAAGATATACTCGAGGTCACTACAAAGGGCTCGTCACCAATCAAGTAGGTCGACAGCTTGAATATAGTGTCCCATATCACCATAATCGGCTCACGAGTCTTGGTTGCTCACTGGTCACTACGGGGGGGCTCATTGCCCCAGTGTAGGCTGACAGCTCTACCACGGTGTCCCATACCATCATTTCTGGCTCATGAGTCTTAGGGGATCGAGGTACCATGGTTAACAGGGTTTCATTAGTGAGTTTGGTACCTTAGATTTAAGCAGTAACGTCCAAATATGGTGAACATACATTAGGCCAATCGGGTTACTTGACGAGCTCGACTAGTACGAGCGCACGTTGAGTTGATCGACATGAAGTGCATAAGCACTCCGTGTGGCCTAACCATTGCCGACATCCTAAGTACGGCTCGGATTCATCGAACACATCCTGTATGGTGGAAATAACCTTAGCCACCAGTTCGAGGTCTGCTACCGATCGCCTAGACTATAATATAGTCCCAACCACGTGCAATTACAATAAGTAAGCATATGAGATTGTCAAAGTAGTAATGAATAAATAAGTCCATCCTACAATCATTTGAGCATACTATGGAAACATGAATATACAGTACATGGAGGAAATCATACATACAGCTAAACATGAATCACATACTGCACATGGATGAAATCATACACACAAGTAAGGTAATTGAGATATACATCTCAACTCCCTTATAAATCACACTTTACTAATTACGAACTTATTCAGGCATTTTTACAAACATTTAGACTACACTATTCAACATATGTAAGCCCCGTATTCTAGTCCGTACCGTTCCATAGACTTTTGCGGTCTTCTCGGTCGAATTCCAGCAACATTCGACCCTTAATCGATATTTACGCGCGACTCTGATTCGCACGCCGTCAACCCGAGTCGACTCAACCCAAGACCTTTACTATAGTGACTGCGTTGTCACCACGGTTCTGATGCCGTGACTCGCACGCCAAGGTAATACCCTGGTCAGGAGATGTGGGTTATCGTTTGATGCGAGGAAAACGCCGCACGTTGCGAAACCTAAGAAAATCTCTACAACTTGTCAAATCAATCCATCAATCCATCAATCAATCAATCTAAACATGTCAAGTACACATCACCTTTCCTCAAGCAACCCCTAAAGTCAAAAAGTCTCTTACACACCCATGCCTTTCTTACATAAAAAGTCACAAAAGTCAAAAAGTTCTTACACCCATCACCACCACATCCATCACTCCATCACCCATCACTCCTTCTCTCCCTTTACAAGTCTCTTTCTCTCTCTCTCTTTTCCAAGCTCACTTCCAAGCAAGAAAAACCTCCATACGTATGAGCCTCTCCAAGCTCTTCCAAGCTCCAAGTGTGGCCCACCTTTCCTACCCTTTCATCTCCCATCTCAACCATCCAAACTTCATCTCCTCCGTTGGGATTGAAGCTAAGGAACAAAGAAGCCATTGGAGCCAAGAAGAAATGATCTAAGGTGGATGATCCACCGTTGATTTACTATTACAAGGCCCACTTGTGATGGGACCCATTTGTATGTATGTATCATGGAGGGCCCATAGTGGCGGGGCCCCTCCACCACCATCTGATCTTTTGTTCTTCTCCTTTTCTCTCCCTTTTCCTTTTGTATGGTAATAATCATGATGAGGTGTGTGGACCACTAGGATGTTACATCCAAGCCACCTACCGGCGGATCCCACCCATGTGGGACACACCATGATATTTATAGGTCATCCCAACCGTCCATAGGGAGTGATCCATCTTCATATGGCTAATAATGGGTGTGGATGTCAGTGAAGTGTGATCTGACGTGGGCCCAACACCATTGCTCGCATGGTGGACCGTGTGAAAGATACATCGTCTCAACGTTGGACCCACCCAACACCATAGCTAAAGTAGTAGACTGAGTGAAAGATGCCTCGTTTTCAACACTTGAGATCTTGGTATCGATCCCTGTGGAGGTGGCTAACATAGAGTGTGTGTCTTGACATGGGTGTGTATTGACATAGGTGTGTAGCTGATAGTGGGGCCTAGGGGACCCATCCAAGCCGTCCATCCATCCTGACGGTGGGGCCACCTTAAGGATGCACTGCATCCACCGTCCAGCCCATGGACGGTGGATCCCAGCCTTGATGTATGTGTTTTACACATGCTGTCCATCTATTTTGAAGATGGGACCCACTTCCATCTTGACGTCAGCAGTTATGTGGGTCCCATGTGTGATCAAGACCGTCCAGATGGTGGGACCCAGGTCTAATGGCTCAACTGGCAGACTGAGTGGAGACACCGCATTTCAACGCTAATGGTAGGCTGAGTGGAAGATACTTCATTTCAACACTGGGGTCCTGGGAGTGATTCCCTGGTATGGTGGTGTCCGTGGGACCCACCCTATTCACGCCGTCCACCAGTCTAGATGGGCCACACCGTGAGGCGTGTGGGGCGTCCATCGTCTCTAGACGGTGGGACCCACCACACGTGTGGAGCTACCCACGCTGGATGTGTATGTCCAGGCCGTCCAGGGCCTGGATGTTTTATTTTTTTTCTTTTAATATAATAGTAATATATTTAATATAATATAATATAATATAATATATTTAATATGTATGTTGTGGTGGGTCCTACGCGGGACCCACCTCTGTTTATTTTAAAAATAAAAACAGCAAGTGCTACATGATGTATATAATATTATATTAAAATATCGTATATCTGTTGTGGTGGGCCCTACGTGGGACCCACCCCCTGCTCCCTTTAAATACAAAGCTGCAGTTGCAGCAGCTATATTTAAATATATTATGTATATTATATATATTGTATATATATGTACAAATGGTGGGCCCTACGTGGGACCCACCTCTGCCTCCTTCTAGCAGCAGTAGCTGCATGTGCACGGCAGCTATTCAACAGCCATATTACTGTTGTGCACGGCAGCAAGTGGACTCCACCGCTAACTATTGTTCACTGCGGTAAGTTTTGTGGGTCCCACCTATTCCATTGTCATCAGTCTATATGGGACCCACCATGATGCATGTGTTGTATCCTAACCGTCCAACCATTTGTGAGATTAATTTATGGCATGGGATAAATGAGCCAAATCCATAGTCCAAGTGGACCCCACCTTGGCATGTTATGAGGCCCATCTTAATGTATCTGTGGTAATCCATTGGGGCCCACTTTGATGTGGATGTAAGGCCCATGTTATGGGGCCATTCGATGTATTTGTGGCCCATGGTTGAGGCCCACTTTGATATATATGTAAGGCCCATGGGTTGAGACCCATTTGATGTATTAGGGGCCCATGGGTTGAGGCCCATTTGATGAACATATGGGGCCCAATTAGTGTGACTCATCTGTTACATATAAGACCCATGAGATTAGGCCCATTTGGTGCATTTTAAGGCCCACGGGTTATGACCCATTGCAATGCACATAAGGCCTATTGGTGCGGCCCATTGATGTGGCCCACTTGATGAACATAAGGCCCATATGATATGGCCCATTTGACGTATTTAAAGCCCAATGGGATGTACCTAAGGTCCATTGCAATGTGTGATCCCAACACGGATTATGTAATGGTGTTTACGATGATCGTGCCTTAGGAGCAATGTTGGTTTGACATCCACATTGCAAGTATAATGTTGGTTAAATGTCTGCATTACGACTCTCCCTAGGGCCTATTGATAGGCTCGTACTTGTTGCGTGTGGGCCGTCTAGGCCCATCTACGTTGTAAGGATAGTTCATTACTTTATTACATGTTTAGTATAGTTCCATGACTCATGATCATACGCATCATATGTATGCTTGATATGAGAAGTGATTGATCATAGCATATGCCTTCGGGCAAGTTGTTTATAGGCTTCCGGTTAGGCGGCATTGCCCTACATGAGTGCACGTTACGCGTAGGATTGCTGCATGACTAGATAGTGTGATTCATGCATTCGCATTGTGTGATATGGCACTGTACACCCTAGTAACATCATGGTCGTAGCCTCCATAGGCATATGTTGGATGACAGGATTGGATACCAAAAATCTTATTCTACATGGGGTGCTATAGATATCACTGGGTGAAAGTCCCTAAACCCTTATGGTACCAAGAGGTTGCTCCAACGTCTAGACCGAGTGGGTACAGGAGCACCGAGTGCCGATTACCAGGTGGTCGCACTTTTCACTATGTCGTGGTCAGTTGGAAGGGGGTGCGACCTTACCCATTCGAGAGTAGGGGCAAAGCTAGGCTGAGTTTGACCAGCTCGAGGAATGGGTCTGCTATTGACGAGTTGAGCCCGATATTGACAGACAGATAGTGAGGTCTCTTCCACTTACCTTATTGCGTGCGATTAGAGTGACGATCTGGTTTAGAGTGTATTAGACCCCGGTGATATTCCAGATTTGAGCTGTATTGATATGTGGACTTAGATGAGGATTTATATGCTTGAGTTGTATCTCACATCGCATGGCCTTAGTATGGCCGACATCATTCATGTCTTGCATCGCATAGCCTTGGTACGGCTAATGGTATTCATGGATCCATCTGCATATTCCGCATTACTATGATATTGCATGATTATATTACTACGTTGCGCACACACTTTCACTACCCTCTAAGCTTTTCATAAGCTTATGCACGACCGTTGCGTGCAGGTGACGTTGGATCGCAGTAGCGCTGAGGCTTGAGCACATGGCTGATTATTTTGGAGCTTTTGGTCTATCATTATTGTATTTCCCTTTATGCTCATTGTACTTATAAAGTTTTTTTATCAAAGTAAAAATGTAATGGAGTTTTTGTTTGTTGTTTGTGGGTTATGCCTTTGGTTATGCTTATTACGAATCAAACTAACGTTGAAAATCTTCTTCGTAGCATCCCAGGATCGGAACCTGGCGAATGAGTAGTGAGAGCTGAGAATGGGGTTCTACGGAGGCTGTCGGTGCCTGTAACACCCTGAATTTTGGCTAACCTGGGATTAGACGTCCTTAGGCAATGAGTTAATTAGAACACCTGGAAAATCGCTTAGAACCCAATTCCATAGCCAAAGAAATCACTTAGGGTAAATTCCTTTAGAAACTAAGCATAAGTTAGCTAGCGCAACGCTAGAGTAGCTGGGAAATAGTCCCTGATCACTTTAAATACATTCTACAAGACCCAAATCGAGTAGAACCAATGACTCTATAATACTCTAAAACCTCGGATCAAACTCTAAGCAGGTTTGTTCTCTGGACCACTTTGAAAATCTGTATTGGATCTAGACCGCGCGTCGAAAGTCCGATACCTACTATCTTAGACCATTAGAACCGCCTTGCTGGACTTGACAATCATTTCGAAAATCAAGTCCAACCGATAACCACAGGCTATTTCATTGAGCCCGGACTGAAGAGAGTGCGAATAGGGACAGATTTGGAATTTGAAATTCAAATCTGGCACACGACTTGACGCGTCAGTATTAAGCGTTCTGACCGTCAGAATTCAGTCAGATTACACCCTCGGATCAGGAAAAATTTTTATTTCATATCACGAGACTTGTAGACCTGATCTACGTGCGGTGACCGCTGAACTGAAACTGGACCGCCACGTGCGATCTGCGAACCCTGCCAGACTGAAAACTTGATGTATGCTAGATCCAGTATGCATGATCTTAAGTCCGATCGCATTCGGCCAGGGGACCACCAGAAATGATCTTTTGGACCGAAACAGCCCCGCTTTGGATAAGCATCAAGTAAACTTTGTTTCCGAGCCTATTCTGGGCATTTTTGAGCTTATAAAAGGGATTGAAACCCTCACTCCTCTCTCCCATCCGAATTTGAGAAAAACCCTAGATTGAGAGAGAGAAAAGGTGAGAGTTTGTGAGAGAGAGTAAGAGAGAATTCCTTGCCGCTTGTGCTGCCTGTTGCAAGTGCCTAAGCAACATACTCCAATCACTTTGCCGGTGATTTCTCCACTTTTTTAGATAAGAAAATACCCTAAACTCTTGCTGATTTGCTGATCCTTCGTTTTCATAGTGAGATAGCTGATGGATCTTGTAAATCAGGTTACCTAGTCGCCGTAGACGAAGCGTATACGCTCCGTTCGAAACGATACGTTTATAAGAGATAAGGTGCGGATTTTAGATGCTTTGATTGACTGTTTCCAACGCTTTCAATGTCGTTTAATAGTAGATTATCGACGGCATCGCCGTTTGACATGTACAACATGCTGTCCGTTTCCAGTTTCGTAAACCGACGAAGAATATGAGATTTAGGGCATTTTAGTCATTTGTAGAAAGTACTGATTTCATTCATATTTTGCTGATGTGATTGACATAGTTTGTTGTCGCATTAGAATGTTAGGAATACGTGCATAATTAGTTTGGCGAAGAGATTCGCCTAATTGCGCACTTTGGGTCGACATACTATATGTAGACTTAAGTGTGTAGTGTATGTGTTTGTATAAATGCTTGTATTAGTATGTATTGAATTAAATGGTGTTATGAATTAGTTTGAGACTGATTTCTCAATTAATATGCTGACGTAAATGATTTCCTACATGTTAGCCATATGCATGATTTCATTATACGTATGAAATGCATGTGCTTGAAGATTTGTTTAAGTTGTATGTTATAACATGTGTTAACATGCTCACATGGTTGTATTTCATTTCCAATACTCTCATATGATTTGCTGATGTAATTCCACAATTGTTTGGGACTATATTTAGTCCAGGCAGTCGGTAACCGAGCGAATTCGTGGTTGGCTTATCTTGGCCACGAACGACGCGTCGATGAACGCGAGCCGTGTTTTGGAGTTGGCGGCAGTGGTTAGGCCACGCGAAGTATTTTACGCACTTCATGTCATTCGACTTGAGATGCGATCGTGCTAGTCGAGCCCGTCAAGTAACCCGACTGGCCGTTGTATGTTCACCCTGCATGAGTCATAACTGCTTGAACTTAGGGTACTGAACTTACCATTGTAAACCCTGTTAACCATGGTACCTTGATCCACGAAGACTCATGAGACAGGCATGGTGGTATGGGACACCGTGGTCGAGCTGTCGGCCTACGCTGGGGCCACAAACCTCCCCATAGTGACCAGTGAGCACCTAGTCTCGTGAGCAGATTATGGTGGTATGAGACACTATATTCTTGCTGTCGGCCTACACTGATCAGGCGACGAGTCCTTTGTAGTGACCGCGAACGTATTCTGAGTCTACGGGAGGCGACGACCCTTCAGTAGCAGTAGAGTATAGTAGGCCTATATTGATAAGATGATGGGGGAGCGGAGCAACGAGTGCGTGCAACAGCCCTGACAGCCCTTGCAGCGACCTACAAAATATACCTCGTATGAGATTACTAGGAGTGATGACCCTTGACAGGATCTGTGTTGGGATTGATATAAGAGAAGTACCTTAGTTTCCCAATCCTGCTGTTTGAATAGACTAATAACAACTCAGAAATCATATCACCATACCATTGCATGTGCCTGGAAGATGTGGAGCACTTGAGGGTCGATTGCATGCCGCGGTCGTAAGATGGTGCCGTATGAGGGAGATCGTCGGTGAGGGCATACATCACATCATGTCATATTGCATTAACAACAGTATTAGGATTGTCTGATTTACTGCTTTACTATTATCGCATGATTGATTTATGAACATGCTAATCTTTGCTCTATGATTCCACTGAGTTGATCACTCACTCCCACGTTACGGGATGGTGTTTGCAACACCCACCAGACCCTATTTTATATGCAGGTGATGCTGAGATCCAGGAGGTAGAGCCGAACTTCGATGAGGACCAGGATGAGTTCTCATACATGCAGTACCACGACGGCTTTGCCTAGGTGGCCTGGGTTGACGGGACTTCATAGCGGGACTATTTTGGACATTTATTCTTGTTCCTTTACATGTATATGAGACTCAGTAATGTATTCATACTTTAGTGACAGTTGAGATCTACTTTATTTTTCCATACAGTGATATATATATATTCTTTAGTCTTCTGCTTACTTTTATCACTGGATCTGGAGTATGAATTGCAGTTTTGGTATACTTTTACTCATGTGAATGCTTTAACTTAGACAACATTGAATCATAATCATTTTTGTTGCATAAGTGACGGTCTGGAACTCGGGAGTTGAGTTTATACACGACCCCCGATTTTCAGGGTGTTACAAGTTGGTATCAGAGCATGATTTGGATTAAACCGGGCCTGAGTTATGGTCACGCGATGTACGCTGTTGCTTCCTTTGACTTAGGTGGGTGCGAGAAGGGTCTAGAACCACTTTTAGGATCGCAGATTCACCAATAGGCGAAGACTATTCGAATCGATCGCGTGATCGAATCCGTAACGTGTCTAGGGTCGCGTGAAGCAACCCGAATAGCTCCTAGTTTGTAGGTAGTTGGGCTGAGGCATTCTTTGAATGATTCTAAACCCGTAAATGTGAATCCTTGAGCTGTGGGACAACCACAACCCCTGCATTCAATCGTCAGGGCTTAAAAACCCCGTTTCACCTAAATTCTTCAAAATTTTTCCTCTCACCACTCCATTCTTCAATTATTTCTTATTATTTTCATGTTAGGCATTGATCCTAATATGAAAATGATATAAAATCATACTTCGATAAAATTTTATGGTGAATAGTAAAATTTCACAAAAACTGGCCATTAGGCCATTCTAACTTTGCTTTCTTTAGACACTAATGGGCTAGATGGATGTACTAGCTCCTTCTACCCCAAAATAATATGCTGCATGATAGGGTTTTGTATTCAATTTTACAGATTGGCCCCGGAAAGCCCCGAACTCATGTTTGGGCCAATATAGGGCAATTTACAATGAACCAAGGTGGGGCCCATGGTTATTTGGGATCCCTGGACCATGGGAGACCAGACCTATGTGGTCCCCCCGACCGAACAGAAGGACGGTCGGCGATGCCATCGCCGGCCACTGTGGCCCCCTCGATGTGTGTTTTGGCACGTGTGGTCGGTTAGGGTAGTACACACCCCCCATGTGCGGTTCGTGTGTAGAAAACCCCAAAATGATGCACTTCCTTCACAAACAGCCCTTCCCCTAGCCCCATTTGCATTTTTCAGCTGCTATCTCCAAAAACCATGACTCCAAACCACCCCCAAATCCATCCTTGGCCAGAAACGACCACACTCCATCGTTCTATTGAAGTTTACAGCCCTCCCTTTAACAGATTTTATCTTTTGGAGCTCTAAAAACCCCCAAATCGAGCTGAAATCGTGAGGTGCTCCATTCCCCTTTTTCATCCTCTTTTCTTTCTGAAAATACATCCTAGGGGAGCTTGAAGCATCCCTCTACAACACCTAGATCTCCCTTTTCAAGTTTGGAGAGCCATTTCTTGGCATTTTCTCCATTTTCCATAGCTTTTGTTGAAGCCATTTTAGGTCTTTTGTCACTCTCCACCATCCTATCTTTGATGGGTAAAAGAAAGACCGCAACGGACGAGGCTGGGCCTAGTCGCCCTGCTCAATCAAGAAGGCCGCGGGGTGACGCAGCTAGCTCAAGTGCCGCCGCAAGTCCAACCACATCCCGAGAGTTCCATAGAAAGCGAAATTTGGATCCCTATACTCAACTTGGGCGGGTAATTTTAGCAGAGATGCCTCACGGCCAATACACTGACCGCAAAGTATTGTTTGAGGCGGACGACTATTCGGTGAATTTCTGTTGTTCGAGCGTATTGAAGCTGTGCATTGGGGTCCGATCTTTGAAGCTCGTGCTCATGCTAATGTGAGCACCGTTCGTGCCTTCTACGCTCGTATCCAGAATCCTATACTGGAGCCATTGCAGTTCAAAATTCCTTTTGGTAGAGACTGGATGGCTACGATCGATGTTCGGTTGATTGCGCGACTTTTGAACGTGCCTCTTGGTGATGTTCATCCTAGTGCGAAGAATTTGAGGAGTAGGCATAAGCGAGATCGCCATACTAGGTTTCTATGTGGTAAACTGGTTCCATGGCAGCCTAAAATAGCCTCAAGGCGTATCACATGTCTGATGATTTGCGCCTGCTGCACCACATTTGCACGTTCAACGTGTACCCCAGGTCGACAAATCGTATTGAGTGTACGTGCCTTATGGTTGATTTCTTGTATCTGGTGGCCCAGGGAGAGAATATGTGTATGGCCACTTTCATCTTGCGACAGATAATCCTCATAGCAAAATCAAGAAGAACGTCAGAATCGCTTCCTTTTGGCCGACTGATATGCAAGATCGCGCTTGAGTTTGCTTACAGACTTAGGCCGGAGTTGCCAGTTTCGATTCACAGCATTGATGATTCTACCATGGTCAAGATGAAGATCGGGTCTCAGTACCGTGAGACTCAGCTTGAGGAGGATAGCGTAGACGATTTTGATGATGAAGAGGATCCAAGTGAGGGAGAACCTCGAGCAGAAGTTGAGGAAGAAGTCCAGGAAGAGGCAGAAGAGGAGGCTCAGGATACAGATGAGAGCCCTCCTTCTGCTCAATCTACTGGTGATGATCGCATAGCCCGAATTGAGGAGAGCTAGGTCGCCTTGCGAAGGAAAGTTCAGGAACTTCGTGCTGAAGTCGAGGATGCCAAGGCCGTTACGAAGAGGAAACTCGGCAAGGTGACTCGCACCTTAAAGGCGATCCTGTGCTGCTTGCAGGATAAGGGTGCTCCTCCTCCGTCACCCGACTTGGACTAGTGATCTAGATCCAGATATCGCGGGTTGTAGTTAGTTATTTCTTGCTTTATGTTGCGTAGCCTGATAAGGCTAGTAGTTTGCTTATGTTGCTGTAGTAGCTGACTGACTCAGCTCCCATGTACTTCTCGTCATGATGCTTGTAAGGAGATATCCCTTGTATTATGACAATTTTGATTTAATGAAATGCATGGCGTTTTTCAGCTTGTTATGTCAATGTTTGTGTTGTGGTTTGGGCTTAATATAGCCGAATTTGGTTAGATGGAATGCATGCCGTTTCATTTCGCTGTAAGGTATTGTCCCTAGCTTGGGAGTATTATAACTCTAGGGATTCAGCCTACAAATTAATTTTTATCCCACCCCACCCTCCTACCAAGCATGCCACTCCCTATCCCAATATGGGATTAGGAATGCAGTTCCATTTAATACAACTTAATGCTACTGGCCACATAGGCCCTTGGCATTTTGGATCTAGTGTTAGCACTCCTAGATTTGAAGGATTTGACTATATAGGAAAGCCATCTACCGTATAATCTTAGGCTTTGGATTATAGCTACTGAGTTACAGACTAGCCTATTAGTTACCTTAAGTAGTGTAAAGCTTGTATATGCTAAGGAATTGTATGTTAGATTTGGTTGAAGTAGAACCTTATTCCTTCGATAGATCCCCTCATGACTTATAGACTTCTGTTGTTGCCCATAGGAAGGAACCATTCACTCTCAGGGAACATTTATAACTCCCTCAGATAGAACTTAGAATGTACTAGCACGCCCCTTAGAATTGCCTTCCCCAAGGGCTTATTGCATTCGGGAACGCGGAATAAAGGAAATGAAATTATTAGCGAAGTATTCGCAGTTTGAATCGACTTCTTAATCCTAGTAGTTACCAATGAATCCAATGCTCTGATCAAGCAGAAGATCGGCATCGACTAGGATTGAGGACTGATATAACAACTTTTCTGTCATCGCGGGGCAAAAGGTTTGTGTATCCGGCTCAGACCCATTACATAACTATTCTTCCGTGTTGGCCTGACCACCTAAAACCACAAGTTATTGCTTTGCCCTTGATAAATGTTAAGGACTTAAAGCCATAGAGGATTCGACATCTTGCCACCAACTCATACCTGCCCCTGACTTTAACCACAATAGAGATTAGGCTCATCTCTATGATCATAGGTACCAATGCCATAGAACGCATCATTAGCAAGAAAAACCATGTAGAGAAAGGTTGTTTCCTAATTCATGTCAAGGATAGCCCCTAAGTGCACCTCGTTCCGATATACAGAGCGATGCATAGATTCTTGAACTTTAAGTAGAACCAAGTTTTAAGGGGGGTAGAACGTATTAAGTCCAATCCAATTAGGTTAGTCAACGCTACCGTTCGATCAGAGTGGCGTAGCGGAAGCATGGTTAGCCTCTTCCCCACTGGCCCAGGATCGAAACAGCTGAGTTAGGCTTTACGTAAGGTTAGGTTGTTAACTAGGATTTGAACCTTCCTTAGAAAAAGTACTCCTTGCCCTTCGCCAATTTCGGAGATGAAATTGTGTTTTAAGGGGGGTAGATTGTAACACCCCAGATTTTGGCCAACCTAGGATTAGACGTCCTTAGGCAATGGGTTAATTAAAACACCTGGAAAATCGCTTAGAACCCAATTCCATAGCCAAAGAAATCACTTAGGGTAAATTCCTTTAGAAACTAAGCATAAGTTAGCTAGCGCAACGCTATAGTAGCTGAGAAATAGTCCCTGATCACTTTAAATACGTTCTACAAGACCAAAATCGAGTAGAACTAATGACTCTATAATACTCTAAAACCTCGGATCAAACTCTAAGTAGGTTTGTTCTCTGGACCACTTTGAAAATCAGTATTGGATCTAGACCGCGCGTCGAAAGTCCGATACCTACTATCTTAGACCATTAGAACCGCCTTGCTGGACTTGACAATCATTTTCGAAAATCAAGTCCAACCGATAACCACAGGCTATTTCATTGAGCCCAGACTGAAGAGAGTGCGAATAGGGACAGATTTGGAATTTGAAATTCAAATCTGGCACACGACTTGACGCGTCAGTATTAAGCGTTCTGACCATCAGAATTCAGCCAGATTACACCCTCGGATCAGGAAAAGTTTTTATTTCATATCATGAAACTTGTAGACCTGATCTACGTGCGGTGACTGCTGAACTGAAACTGGACCGCCACGTGCGATCTGCGAACCCTGCCGAACTGAAAACTTGATGTATGCTAGATCCAGGGGACCACCAGAAATGATCTTTTGGACCGAAACAGCCCCGCTTTGGATAAGCATTAAGTAAACTTTGTTCTCGAGCCTATTCCAGGCATTTTTGAGCTTATAAAAGGGGTTGAAACCCTCACTCCTCTCTCCCATACGAATTTGAGAAAAACCCTAGATTGGGAGAGAGAAAAGGTGAGAGTTTGTGAGAGAGAGTAGGAGAGAATTCCTTGCCGCTTGTGCTACCTGTTGCAAGTGCCTAAGCAACATACTCCAATCACTTTGCCGGTGATTTCTCCACTTTTCTAGGTAAGAAAATACCCTAAACTCTTGCTGATTTGCTGATCCTTCGTTTCCATAGCGAGATAGCTAATGGATCTTGTAAATCAGGTTGCCTAGTCGCCGTAGACGAAGCGTATACGCTCCGTTCGAAACGATACGTTTATAAGAGATAAGGTGCATATTTTAGACGCTTTGATTGACTGTTTCCAACGCTTTCAATGTCGTTTAATAGTAGATTATCGACGGCATCGCCGTTTGACATGTACAACATGCTGTCCGTTTCCTGTTTCGTAAACCGGCGAAGAATATGAGATTTAGGGCATTTTATTCATTTGTAGAAAGTACTGATTTCATTCATATTTTGCTGATGTGATTGACATGGTTTATTGTCGCATTAGAATGTTAGGAATACATGCATAATTAGTTTGGCGAAGAGATTCACCTAATTGCGCACTTTGGGTCGACATACTATATGTAGACTTAAGTGTGTAGTGTATGTGTTTGTATAAATGCTTGTATTAGTATGTATTGAATTAAATGATGTTATGAATTAGTTTGAGACTGAGTTCTCAATTAATATGCTGATGTAAATGATTTCCTACATGTTAGCCATATGCATGATTTTATTATACGTATGAAATGCATGTGCTTGAAGATTTGTTTAAGTTGTATGTTATAACATGTGTTAACATGCTCACATGGTTGTATTTCATTTCCAATACTCTCATATGATTTGCTGATGTAATTCCATAATTGTTTGGGACTATATTTAGTCCAGGCAGTCGGTAACCGAACGAATTCGTGGTTGGCTTATCTTGGCCACGAACGACGCGTCGATGAATGCGAGCCGTGTTTTGGAGTTGGCGGCAGTGGTTAGGCCACGCGAAGTGTTTTACGCACTTCATGTCGTTCGATTTGAGATGCGATCGTGCTAGTCGAGCCCTTCAAGTAACCCGACTGGCCGTTGTATGTTCACCCTGCATGAGTCATAACTGCTTGAACCTAGGGTACTGAACTTACCATTGTAAACCCTGTTAACCATGGTACCTTGATCCACGAAGACTCATGAGCCGGGCATGGTGGTATGGGATACCGTGGTCGAGCTGTCGGCCTACGCTGGGGCCACAAACCTCCCCATAGTGACCAGTGAGCACCTAGTCTCGTGAGCAGATTATGGTGGTATGGGACACTATATTCTTGCTGTCGGCCTACACTGATCAGGCGACGAGTTCTTTGTAGTGACCGCGAGCGTATTCTGAGTCTACGGGAAGCGACGACCCTTCAGTAGCAGTAGAGTACAGTAGGCATGTATTGATAAGGTGATGGGAGAGCGGAGCAACGAGTGCGTGCAACAGCCCTGGCAGCCCTTGCAGCGACCTACAAAATATACCTCGTATGAGATTACTAAGAGTGACGACCCTAGACAGGATCTGTGTTGGGATTGATATAAGGAAAGTACCTTAGTTTCCCAATCCTACTGTTTGAATGGACTAATAACAACTCAGAAATCGTATCACCATACCATTGCACGTGCCTGAAAGATGTGGAGCACTTGAGGGTCGATTGCATGCCGCGGTCGTAAGATGGTGCCGTATGAGGGAGATCATCGGTGAGGGCATACATCACATCATGTCATATTGCATTAACAACAGTATTAGGATTGTCTGATTTACTGCTTTACTATTATCACATGATTGATTTGTGAACATGCTAATCTTTGCCTATGATTCCACTGAGTTGATCACTCACTCCCACGTTACGGGATGGTGTTTGCAACACCCACCAGACCCTGTTTTAGATGCAAATCAGGCTTATTCTGATCCAAAGGAACATTTCTAGAGGTCCTCTTACTGAACACGGTCGGACTTAAGCTCATAGATACTGAATCTTGATCAAGTTAAGTTTTCAGTCCGATCGGGTTTCCAGATCGACCGTGGCGAACCAGTTTCAGTTCAACGGTCATTAAAACTCGATCAGGGCCACAAGTATTTTGACATGTGTGGGCCATCTTCCTTAATCCGTGGGTGTATTTGGGTTAGAATCCAACGGTCAGAATGCTTATAATTGGTCCGCAAGCGACACGACTCAGATTACTTAAATTTATATTTAATTTCTAAATATATTCACTTTTCTCACTCTTCGCTTCGGACTCAAGAAAATAGTCCCAGGACATCATCTGGACTTAATTTTTGAGGTGATTGTCAAGTCTAACTAGGCGGTCATAACTGTCTAAGTTCATCGCTATCGGACTTTCGACGTGCGGTACAGGTCCGATACGAAGTTTCACGATGCTCCCAAGAGTAACTGGGTTTAGAGATTGATCCTAAGTTTCTAGGTAACGTAGCATTAGCGGTCCTACTCATTTTGGGTCTTGTAGTTCATATTTAAAGTAGTTTAAACTAATTCTACTAAGTATTCAGTTTAGTACTCAACCAAATTCTACCCTAACTATGGCAGAATACAGTCCTATGGCCATTCTATGCCCCAGTTTTAAAACTTCTAGTCATTATATTAATTTAATTATTTTTTTAATAGTTTAAAACTAATTTTACCCCGTCTCCACAAAATTTCATGAGATTTCGTGTTGGAGAAAAATTCTAAAAATTTCAGAAACAGTAGCTATCTAGCAAGTGATTTTCATAATAACCTACTTTAGACTATATTACATATTTTATTATATTTTTTACTTATTTTTATATAAAATTAGACTCATTTATCTTTAATATAATTTTTGAATCACCTAAATTGGAGTTACAACGAGGGAGATATGATTTTTCAAAGTTGGACAAAATGTACAGAAAAAAAAAAGTAAAAAATGGGCTGCCTAATTCACTGTATGGACGAGCCTGCCAAACCAGCGAGCCCCTCGCCGGTCACTGGACAGTTAGGTAAGGGCTCTCCCCAAGGGTGATGTCCTCCCCCCTGGGGATGCCGAAAACATGTGATACCCATCCCGGGTCCCCCCGAATTAAGTCGTTTGGGCCCACGAGTCCTTCGAGGCATTTATCGGGTTTCATTTGTAAACTAGAATGAGTTATGCGATGTACAATATATGATTTTGGGGTAGGAGAAGCTAATCTATCTAAATAAACTATCTATATCATGAGACTCCAAAAATATAATAGTCAAAATCTCATTTTAATCATGTATTTACCATTTACAGTAAGTTTTAGTTTAAGTATAGTTCTTCACCATTTAAACTTTAGGATTTGTGTTTAATATGAAAGTACTTGGAGAAATTTGAAGAATGAGGTGGTGAAAGGTGAGATTTTGAAGGAAATGGGTTGAAAAGTGATTTCTTTGGCTTTGGAATTGAGTTATGAGAAGTTACTAAGGTGTTATGGTTGACCCATTGCCTAAGGACGTGTA
Source organism: Magnolia kwangsiensis (assembly GCA_037074715.1). NCBI lineage: Eukaryota > Viridiplantae > Streptophyta > Magnoliopsida > Magnoliales > Magnoliaceae > Magnolia > Magnolia kwangsiensis. The sequence continues at coordinate 62,606,782 of CM073579.1, forward strand.
ATTCCAGGTTGGCAAAAATCCAGGGTGTTACACTCATTTACCTTGCATGTGGACCACGATCGAACAAATCATTGTCTTTATTATGGATGGGGCACGTCTGAAAATTGATGGGGTTTTCCTCCTTAGTTTAAGGGAGAGAGAGTGCAATGGGTGAAAAATTGGAGTAATTCACCACGCTGCTAGACCGGTCGTAGGTTGTCCACGACCGGTCGTGGGTGGCGCTCGACCAGTCATGGGTACAAGCCTTGGCACGACTCAAAGTCCAGCAACTTTGGGTAATATTTGTCCGGGGTGCTCGACCGATCGTAGGTGGTCCACGACCGGTCGTAAGTGACTCACGACCGGTTGTGGACTCGATACAACCAGTCGTGGTTACGCAGATTCATTCCGCAATTTTGCGTGGATTTCGTGTCTCAAGTTCTTTCGCAACTGGGATGCGGAAGGGAGTTTCTTAAAACTATAAAAAGGGGTCCCTCGGGTTTTTCTAGGGCATGATGTGTATGAGAAAAATATAAGAAGGGTTTCTTAAAAGCTTTACAAGGGTTTGTTAAAGGGTTTAGGGTGAGAGAGTGAGAGAAGAGAGAGAGAAAACTTATGGAAGGGAGTCGTCGTCTCAGTGCTTCTACCTCCTCGTGATCGGTGAGATCTCTCTGTTTTTTTATTCTCTTATTGTTTATCCGCTCCTGCAAAAGTGAAGAAGGTTGTAACGTTCTGCTTCATAGTAGATTGTTGATCTGGACGAGGTCCCATGATTTTTACCTCTTTGAGGGTTTTCCACGTAAAAATCTCTTGTGTGGTGTGTGATTGATGCTTTGATTTATTTCATTGTTTTATTATTCCATAATTCTGGTTTGTTCTAGAGGGCTAGATCCTAAGGTTTTGTGCAAGGCCTCCAATAAAGTGGTATCAGAGCCAGGTTCATTGAACGCGTAGGATCGGTTTAGAATTATGGAAGGTGGCTCAGCAAGGATGATCAGCCTCAATGGTTCTAACTGAACGATATGGAAGGCTAAGATGGAGGACTTGCTTTATTGCAAGGACCTATATTCTCCAAATTTAGGCATATCAGTAAAATCCAAGGACATGTCTGATGATGATTGGAAGAAGATGGACTGGAAGGTGGTGAGGTTTACTAGATAATGGCTGGATGATTCTGTGTTGCACCATGTGTCTACTGAAACCTCGGCTGCTAGCCTATGGCTAAAACTAGAAGGACTGTATGAGAGGAAGACAATCGGTAATAAAATTTTCTGATAAGGCGACTTGTGAATCTCAAGTTCATGGATAGTGATTTTGTGGCTGAGCAGATGAATGAGGTCAGCAATATAGTGAACCAACTCTCCTCTATGAAGATGGTCGTGGATGATAAATTGTAAGCTTTACTATTTCTTAGTTCGTTGCCTGACAATTGAGAGACATTAGTGGTGTCTCTAAGTAACTCCGCGCCAGATGGAAAGATATACATGGAACAGGTGACTAGCTGTCTCTTCAATGAGGAGACAAGGATGAAGTCTCAACGTAACGCCCTAAAATTTGGGGGTCGAGCATAACTCAGCTCCCGAGTTCCAAAACATCACTTATGCAACATATTTGATGATGATTGTATGTTGTCTGTATTAATGCATAAAACATGAAATAGATCAAGCCAGATTAGCAGACATAATTCAGGGATATTGAGAAAATGCAAGCGGAAGACTTAAATACATATATAATTCAAAATAAATCCCCAAATGATGCGTACTCTGCCTAGGGCAATATATACATCTGTGTCTCAAAAATACATGTATCAACTGTGTAAAAATCATCAAGTACATATCCCAAAAAATCTCCGCTGGTTAGGACAAGGCTCACATGAACCCGCCTTAGAGCTGCATATATGAGAACGCCTCCTCGTCCTCGTCAAAGTCTGGCTCCGCCTCCCAAGCATCGCCATCTCCTACAGCTAAGTCAGAGTCTGGTTGGTGTTTAAACATCGTCCCAGAATGTGGGAGTGAGTGATCAACTCAGTGGTACTATATAGCAGAGGTTAACATGTTATCAATCCAATCGAGCAGTAATGATAAGGCAGTACAATCACACAGGTCCTAGGTACTCTTGTTAATGCAAGGATGATATGAAGAATGATGTCTGCCCTCACCACGACATCATCTAACGATCGCGGCATGAATCACTTCCTCAGTGCTCTATCACCAACCCCGTTAGCACATGCAATGTGGTGTTATGAATATGCTTACCAAGTTCTTATTAGTCCTTTTCATACAGCAGGATAGGGAAGCTAAGACATCTCTCTTGTATCATTTTCCAACGTTGATCCATTCTAGGGTCGTCAGTCCTAAGGAATCTCATACGATCTTACGGTTCTAGGCGCTGCAAGGGCTGCCAGGGCTGTTGCGCACAATCGTTACACCACTCCCCCATCACCTTATCAATACAGGCCTACTTATATCCTTAAGACTGCAACAGGACTCGTCGCCCTTATGCAGTGTCAGGATAATCTCCAGGTCACTACAGAGGGCTCGTCACCAATCAGTGTAGGTCGACAGCCAGAACATAGTGTTCCATACCACCATAATCTGCTCAAAGTAGGGTGCTCACTGGTCACTACGGGGAGGTTTATGGCCCCAGTATAGGCCGACAGCACGACCACGGTGTCCGATACCACCATGTCCGGCTCATGAGTCTTAGGGGATCATGGTACCATGGTTAACGGGAGTTTCACTGGTAAGCTCAGTGCCTTAAATTTAAACAGTAGCGACCAAACATGGTGAATAAGCATCGGTCAATCGGGTTAGTTGATAAGCTCAACTAGGCCAAGCCCACGTTGAGTTGAACGACATGGAATGCATAAGCACTCCATGTGGCCTAACTACTGTCGAACATCCCAAGCACGACTTAGATTCGCTAAACTCATCCTGTGTGGTGAAAACAACCTCAACCACCATTTACAGAACGGTTTTCGATTACCTGGACTGTAGTATAGCCCCATTCACATACAAATCTAATAACTAGCATATGGTTCATATCCTACATTCATATGAACAATCATGAAGTATAACTTGAATGTAAACACAGTACATGCAGGAAATCATACACTCATTTAACATGATTCAACTAAATACATAATCCATGGAGGAAATCATACACTCATTTAACATGGAAAATCTAAGTCACATGATTCATGAAGGAAATCATACACTCTAGTATTATGATGGAGATCCATATCTCAACTACCTTAGCAATCACACTTTACTAACTACTAATTCACTTAGGCATTTATTCAAATACTTGGGTTACACTGTTCAACATACATTACGTACATCGTCTCTATTGCATATTAGGGCAAGTCCTTTCGCCAAGGAGTTGCCGTATACATATTAGGCATATAACAACGATAATTAATCATGGCAAGCAAATCAACAGATTCCATACGCATACATGTATTCTAATATATACATAAAATACGGTATTTACAATATAAAGTATACGTATGCGGAAAACAAAACGTATAGCACATTTGGCATGTGTAACGGCAATCACAATATGAATAAATCATTATCTAACATTGAAAGTGTTGAAAACCATAACCTAAGTGTATATAGTCTGCACCTTAAACCAGAAAATGCGCATTCGATATGATTCAGACGATGTGTCTTCGTCAACAGCGGATACACTACCTATGGTATGAAACAGGTTAGCTACAACTTCACTACATCTAGTCTAAGCTTCAAAATAGGTTAGGGTTAGCTTAACTTACCCACGAATGGAATTAGAATCGTTGAAAGAATGATTCAGATATGCAGGTTCGATGTGTAGGCGAACTAGGAAGAATCCTACGGAGATTCGACAGATTCTCCCACACTTTCTCTCTCTTTTCTCTCTCTGGGGAAGTTAGGGTTTAAAAATTCGTATGGGGTATGGAACTAAGGGTTTAAGGCCTTTTTATAAGCTTAAACATATGAAAACGGACTTAAGGTCAAGGTATACTTATGTAACACCCTGAAAATCGGGGGTCGTGAATAAACTCAACTCCCGAGTTCCAGACCGTCACTTCTGCAACAAAAATGATTATGATTCAATGTTATCTGATTTAAAGCATTCACATGAGTAAAAGTATACCAAAACTGCAATTCATACTTCAGATTCAGTGATAAAAGCAAGCGGAAGACTAAACAATATATATATCACTGTATAAAAAAAAAATAAAGTAGATCTCATCTGTCTCTAAAGTATGAATACATCTCTGAGTCTCATATACATATACAAGAACAAATTAAATGTTCAAAGTAGTCTCACTGAAATCCCGACAACCCAGGTCGCCTAAGCAAAGCCATCATGATACTGCATGTACGAGAACTCGTCCTGGTCCTCGTCGAAGTCTGGCTCTGCCTCCTGGATCTCAGCATCACCTGCATCTACAACAGGGTCTGGTGGGTATTGCAAACACCATCCCGTAACGTGGGAGTGAGTGATCAACTCAGTGGAATCATAGAGCAAAGATTAGCATGTTCATAAATCAATCATGCGATAATAGTAAAGCAGTAAATCAGACAATCCTAATACTGTTGTTAATGCAAGATGACATGACGTGATGTATGCCCTCACCGACGATCTCCCTTATACGGCAACATCTTACGACCGTGGCATGCCACACTCCCTAGAGTGCTCCACATCTTCCAAGCACATGCAATGTTATGGTGATATGATTTTCGAGTTGTTATTAGTCCATTCAAACAACAGGATTGGGAAACCAAGGTACTTCCCTTGTATCAATCCCAACACAGATCCTGTCTAGGGTCATCACTCCTGGTAATCTCATACGATGTATATTTTGTAGGTCGCTGCAAGGGCTGCCAGGGCTGTTGCTCGCACTCGTTGCACCACTCCCCCATCACCTTATCAATGCAGGCCTACTGTACTCTACTGCTACTGAAGGGTCGTCGCCTCCCGTAGACTTAGAATACGCTCGCGGTCACTACAAAGGACTCGTCGCCTGATCAGTGTAGGCCGACAGCTAGAATATAGTGTCCCATACCACCATAATCTGCTCACAAGACTAGGTGCTCACTGGTCACTACGAGGAGGTTTATGGCCTCAGCGTAGGCCCACAGCTCGACCACGGTGTCCCATACCACCATGCCCGGCTCATGAGTCTTCGTGGATCAAGGTACCATGGTTAACAGGGTTTACAATGGTAAGTTCAATACCCTAGGTTCAAGCAGTTATGACTCATACAAGGTGAACATACATCGGCCAGTCGGGTTACTTGACGGGCTCGACTAGCACGATCGCATCTCAAGTCGAACGACATGAAGTGTGTAAAACACTTCGCGTGGCCTAACCACTGCCGCCAACTTCAAACACGACTCGCGTTCATCGACGCATCATTCGTGGCCAAGACCAGCCAGCTATGAATTCGCTCGGTTACCGACTGCCTGGACTAAGTCTAGTCCCAAACAATTATGGAATCACATCAGCAATTTATGTAGGAGTATTGGAATTAAAATACCATCATGTGAGCATGTTAACACATGTTATAACATACAACTTAAGCAAACCTTCAGGCACATACATTTCATGCATAGTGTGGCATCATGTACATAATCAATATGTAGGAAAGCATTTATGTCAGCACATAAATTGAGAAATCTATCTCAAACTAATTCATAACATCATTTAATCCAATACATACTAATACAAGCATTTATACAAACACATACACTACACACTTAGGTCTATATATAGTATGTCGACCCGAAGTGCGCAATTAGGAGAATCTCTTCGCCAAACTAATTATGCACGTATTCCTAACTTCCTAATGCGACAACAAACCATGTAAATCACATCAGAAAAATATGAATGTAATCTGTACTTCCTACAAATGATTAAAATGCCCTAAATCTCATATTCTTCGTTGATTTATGAAACAGGAAACGGATAGCATGTTGTACATGTCAAACGGCGATGCCGTCGATAATCTACTATTAAACGACATTGAAAGTATTGTAAACCGTCAATCAAAGCATCTAAAATCCTCACCTAGTCTCTTATAGACGTGTCGTTTCGAACGGAGCGTATACGCTTCGTCAACGACGATAAGAGAACCTGTTTTACGAGTTACGTTAGCTAACATGCTACGAATCCTAGTAAACCTTAAATCAGCAACTTCTAGGGTTGTTTCATACCTGAAAATGTGAAAGTATCACCGGCTTGGTGATCAGGAGGTGTTGCTTAGGCACTAGCAACAGGTGGCTCAAAGGCTGGAAAAATCTATCCTACTCTTTCTCACAAACTCTCACCTTTTCTCTCTCCCAAATCTAGGGTTTCTTGCAGTTTCGGATGGGAGAGAGGAGTGAGGGTTTCAACCCCTTTTATAAGCTTAAAAATACCGAAAATAGGCTCCGGTACAAATGTAACGCCCGTGAAAAATCCGTACTTGGGCTCGAGTACCAACTCGACCCGAAATCGCGTAAAATTAATTTCCATGGAAATTAAGCGTAAGTTAGCTAACGCAACGCTAGAGTAGCTGGGAAATAGTCCCTGATCACTTTAAATACGTTCTGCAAGACCCAAATCGAGTAGAACAAACAACTCTACAATACTCTATAACCTCGGATCAAACTCTAAGCAGGTCTGTTCTCTGGACCACATTAAATTTTTGTATTGGATTTAGACCGCGCGTCGAAGGTCCGATACCTCCTATCTTAGACCGTTAGAACTGCCCAGCTGGACTTGACAATCATCTCGAAAATCAAGTCAAACCGATAATCATAGACTATTTCGTTGAACCCGGACTGAAGAGACCGCGAACAGGGACAGAATTGAAATTTTAAATTCAAATCTGGCACACGACTTGACGCATCAGTATTAAGCGTTCTGACCGTCAGAATTCATCCAGATTACACCCTCGGATCAGGAAAAATTTCTATTTATTATCATGAGACTTTCAGCCCTGATCTACGTGCGGTGACCGCTGAACTGAAACTGGTCCACCACGTGCGATCTGCGAACCCTGTCAGACTGAAAACTTAATACGTGCTACATCTGGTACGCATGAGCTTAAGTCCGATGGCAATCGACCAGGGGACCACCAGAAAGCAGCTTTTAGACCGAAACAGCCCCGAAATGGATAGGCACCAAGTAAACTTCGTTCCGGAGCCTGTTTTCGGCATTTTTAAGCTTATAAAAGGGGTTGAAACCCTCATTTCTCTCTCCCATCCGAAAATTGTAACCCTAGAGAAAAGGAGAGAGAGTTTGAGAGAGAGATTGGAAGGGATTTTTCCCGCTTCCGAGCCACCGATTGCTGCTGCTTCAGCAACTCTTCCCAATCACCTGGCTGGTGATTTCTCCATTCTTTCAGGTACAAAACAACCCTAGAACTTGCTGATTTAGGGTTTATCCAGATTTAGGGCGTGTTAGATAACGTATTTCGTAAATCAGGTTCTCCTACTGCTGTAGACGAAGCGTACACGCTCCGTTCAAAATCCCGCATCCGTAAGAGACTAGGTGAGGATTTTAGACGCTTTGATTGACGGTTTACAACGCTTTCAATGTCGTTTAATAGTAGATTATCGACGGCATCGCCGTTTGACATGTACAACATGCTCTCCGTTTCCTGTTTCGTAAATTAACGAAGAATATGAGATTTAGGGCATTTTAGTCATTTGTAGGAAGTGCGGTCTACATTCATATTTCGCTGACGTGATTGACATGGTTTGTTGTCGCATTAGGGAGTTAGGAATGCTTGCATAATTAGTTCGGCGAAGAGATTCGCCTAGTTGCGCACTTTGGGTCGACATACTATATGTAGACTTAAGTGTGTAGTGTATGTGTTTGTATAAATGCTTGTATTAGTATGTATTGAATTAAATGATGTTATGTAGTAGTTTGAGATTGATTTCTTAGTTAATATGCTGACCTAAATGATTTCCTACATGTTGACCATATGCATGATTCCATTACATGCATGGAATGTATGTGTTTGAAGATTTGCTTAAGTTGAATGTTATAACATGCGTTAACATGCTCACATGATTGTATCTAAATTCCAATACCTTTACATATATTGCTAATGTGATTCCATAGATGTGTGGGACTAGAATTAGTCCAGGCAGTCGGTAACCGAGCGAATTCGTGGCTGACTGGTCATAGCCACGAACGACGCGTCGATGAACGTGATTCGTGTTTAGAGTTGGCGGCAGTGGTTAGGCCACGCGAAGTGTTTTACGCACTTCATGTCGTTCGACTTGAGATGCGATCTCGCTAGTCGAGCCCGTCAAGTAACCCGACTGGCCGATGTTTGTTCACCTTGTATGAGTCATAACTGCTTGAACCTAGGGTACTGAACTTACCACTGAAAACCCTGTTAACCATGGTACCTTGATCCACGAAGACTCATGAGCCGGGCATGGTGGTATGGGACACCGTGGTCGAGCTGTCGGCCTACGCTGGGGCTACAAACCTCCCCGTAGTGACCAGTGAGCACCTAGACTCGTGAGCAGATTATGGTGGTATGGGACACTATATTCTTGCGTCGGCCTACACTGATCAGGCGACGAGTCCTTTGTAGTGATCGCGAGCGTATTCTGAGTCTACGGGAGGCGACGACCCTTCAGTAGCAGTAGAGTACAGTAGGCCTATATTGATAAGGTGATGGGGGAGCAGAGCAATGAGTGCGTGCAACAGCCCTGGCAACCCTTGCAGTGACCTACGAAATATACATCGTATGAGATTACTAGGAGTGACGACCCTAGACAGGATCTGTGTTGGGATTGATACAAGGGAAGTACCTTAGTTTCTCAATCCTGCTGTTTGAATGGACTAATAACAACTTGGAATTCATATCACCATAGCATTGCATGTGCTTGGAAGATGTGGAGCACTATAGGGAGTGTGGCATGCCGCGGTCGTAAGATGTTGCCACATGAGGGTGATCGTCGGTGAGGGCATACATCACGTCATGTCATCTTGCATTAACAACAGTATTAGGATTGTCTGATTTACTGCTTTACTATTATCGCGTGATTGAATTGTGAACATGCTAATCTTTGCTCTATGATTCCACTGAGTTGATCACTCACTCCCACGTTACGGGATGGTGTTTGCAACACCCACCAGACCCTATTGTAGATGCAGGTGAGGCCGAGATCCAGGAGGTGGAGCCAGAGATCGACGAGGATCAGGACGAGTTCTCGTATATGAAGTATCACGACGGCTTCCCGCAGGCGACCTGGATCGAGGGGACATCAGTGGGACTATTTTGAAGATTATTTTTATTTATGTATATTTATATGAGACTCAGAGATGTAGTCATACTTTGGAGACGGATGAGATTTACTTTGTTTTTCCATACAGTGATATATATGTTGTTTAGTCTTCCGCTTGCTTTTATCACTGGATCTGAAGTATGAATTGCAGTTTTGGTATACTTTTACTCATGTGAATGCTTTAAATCAGACAACATTGAATCATAACCATTTTTGTTGCATAAGTGACGGTCTGGAACTCGGGAGTTGAGTTTATACACGACCCCCGATTTTCAGGGTGTTTCAACAAAGTTCACTTAGTGCATATCCAATTCGGGGCTGTTTCGGTCCAAAAGATGCTTCCTGGTGGTCCCCTGGTCGAATGTGATCGGACTTAAGCTCATGCGTACCAGATCTAGCACGTATTAAGTTTTCAGTCCGGCAGGGTTCGCAGATCGCACGTGATGGACCAGTTTCAGTTCAGCGGTCACCGCACGTAGATCAGGGCTAAAAGTCACATGATATGAAATAGAAATTTTTCCTGATCCGAGGGTGTAATATGGCTGAATTCTGACGGTCAGAACGCTTAATACTGATGCATCAAGTCGTGTGCCAGATTTGAATTTGAAATTCCAATTCTGTCCCTATTCGCACTCTCTTCGGTCCGGGCTCAATGAAATAGCCTGTGATTATCGGTTTGACTTGATTTTTGAAATGATTGTCAAGTCCAGCTAGGCGGTTCTAACGGTCTAAGATAGGAGGTATCGGACTTTCGACGCGCGGTCTAGATCCAATACAAAGATTCAAAGTGGTCCAGAGAACAAACCTGCTTAAAGTTTGGTCCGAGGTTATACAGTATTATAGAGTCATTGGTTCTACTCGATTTAGGTCTTGTAGAATGTATTTAAAGTGATCAGGGACTATTTCCCAGCTACTCCAGCGTTGCGCTAGCTAACTTACGCTTAATTTCCATAGGAATTAATTCTACGCAATTTCGGGTCGAGTTTGTACTCGAGCCCAAGTATGGATTTTTCACGGGCGTTACAACTTAGGTTATAACCAAATCGGGATCTTTCTGATCCAACGGAACACTTCTAGAGGTCCTCTTATCAAATGCGGTCGAACTTGAGCTCACTAGCATCGGATCTTTAGTAAGTTAATTTTTCAGTCCGATCAAATTTTCAGATCGTCTGTGGCGGACCAGCTTCAATTCAACGGTCACCGAACTTCGATCAAGGCCACAAGTACTTGGACATGTAAGGGCCAACTTTCCTGATCCGATGGTGAAATTTGGTCAAAATATAACGGTCAGAACGCTTAGAAATGTCGTGCAAGTGACACGTGCTAGATTACTTAAAAATGTAATTAATTTTCTAAATATCTTCCTTTTCCCACTCTCTTCACTCTGGACTCAATAGAATGGTCTCAGGACATCGTTTGGACTTGATTTTTGAAATGATGGTCAAGTCCAACTAAGCGGTCATAATGGCCTAAGTTATAGATATCAGACTTTCGACGTGCGGTCTAGATCCAATACGAAGTTACCAAGCATTTCTGTGAACAACTGGGTTTAGAGTTGGATCCTAGATTTCAGAGTATTATAGCGTTAACGATTCCACAAGTTTTAAGTCTTGCAGAACATATTTAAAGCAAACAGTACTAATTTCACAGCCAATCTAACTTAGCGCTAGTTAACTTATGTTTAATTTCTAAGAGAATTAATCCTAAGTGATTTCCGATCGAGGTGGTACTCGAGTCTTGGTACGGAATTTTTCCTAGTCATTACACTCAGGGGTTTACTCAGCAAGAGGCTTTTATGACACAGGATGGGGGAGAGAAAAGAACAGGAAGGTTTGGAAGGCCTGAGATAAATCAAGAGGTAAGTCGAGTAACAGAAAATATGTTGAATGCTGGAATTGTGGCAAGAAGGGCCACTATAAGCATGAATGTCATAAGGCCAACAATGATAAGAAAGGAAAAGGAAAGAAAAAAGAAGATGAATCAAATTCTACTGCGGTCGATTCAGATGGCGACGTTGTAGTTATTCTTTCTACAGATCATGATGTATGTCTCACGGTTGCGAGTCAAGACACTGATTGGGTGATAGACTCAGGAGCTTCTTTTCATGCGACTCCACGCAAGGATTTCTTCATAAGCTATAAGTCAGGTGACTGTGGGACCATGAAGATGGGAAATTCTGGCATTTCGAAGATCGTAGGGGTCGGTGATATTTGTGTGAAGACCAATGTGGGCTGCACATTGGTTCTCAGAGATGTGAGGCATATTTCAGACCTTCGCCTTAACTTGATGTCGACGGGAAGGTTGGATGATGATGGCTATAAAAGTTGATTTGCTGGTGGGCGCTAGAAGCTCATCAAGGGTTCGTTGATGCAGCCAGAAGAAAGAAGTGTTGCACCCTTTACAAGGCATGTCTCGGTGAATGTAAGGGTGGGTTGAACGCAGCGGAAGATTCAGCTATTGACATGTGGCACAGGCATCTAGCCCATATGAGTGAAAAAAGGACTTCAGCTACTAGCGAGGAAGCGGCTCCTTCTAGACGTGACAGGTACGCCTCTTCAAACCTGTCTTGATTGTTTATCAAGGAAACAATATAGAGTTTCATTTGTTAAAACTTCTTCTCATGTTAATAAAGTGCATGCATTAGATTTTGTTTATTCTGATGTTTGTGGTCCTATGAGGATAAAAACCTTGGGTGGGGCATTGTATTTTGTTACTTTTAAACATGATGCATCTATGAGGGATTGGGTTTATGCATTGAAATCTAAGGATGAGGTCTTTGGTGTGTTTAAATTGTTTCATGCTATGGTCGAGAGAGAGACAGGTAGATCATTGAAGTGCATCCGTACTGATAATGGTGGTGAATACATTGACGACTTTCATGAGTACTGCAAGTCCCTAGGTATACGGCATGAATAGACGGTTCCCAAGACCCCCCAGCATAATGGTGTAGCTGAGCGAATGAATCGCACCATTATTGAGAGAATCAAATGCATGTTATCCCATGCAAAATTTCCCAAGATGTTCTGGGGAGAAGCAATGCACACGGCGGTGTATCTGATAAATAGGTTTCCATCAGCCCCGTTGAATGGAGAAGTACCTGAGAAGGTGTGGACTGGACAAGATCCATCGTATAATTATCTCAGAGTGTTTGGATACAGGGCATCCATTCACGTACCAAAGGATGAGAGGTCCAAGCTCGATATGAAGATCAGGCAATGTGTGTTCTTGGGGTACGGTGATGAAAAGTTCGGTTACAGATTATGGGATCCGACCGAGAGGAAGCTCGTCAAGAACAGAAATGTGGTTTTCTTTGAAGATCAGTGTGTAAAAGACATTGGTAAGTCAGAGATGAACCAGCCTAGTTCAGGTGAGTTAGAGGACATGGATCCGATTATTCATCCCATGGTGCCTGATGATGGGGGAGTATAGAAAGGTGAAGAGGATAAGGGAGTTCCTTCAGAAGATGGACCGGGGGAGCAGCCCTCACCTGATCTACCTATTGAGCCATAAGTGAGGAGGTCATCTAGGGACAGACAGTCGTCCAAGAGGTACTCACCGCATGAGTACATTATGCTGACTGATGGGGGTGAGCCAGAAGATTATTCTGAGGCCCTAGCCTCAGAATAAGGAGGAGTGGTTGAAAGCTATGTAAGAGGAGATGGAATCCTTGCATAAGAACCATACCTATGATATGGTGAAACTGCCTAAGGGAAAGAAAGCTTTGAGCAATAAGTGGGTATTCAAAAAGAAGGTTGAGCAGAAGAATTCACAGATGAGGTTCAAGGCCAGACTTGTAGTAAAATGGTTCGGTCCGAGGAAAGAATAAACTTCGAAGAGATATTCTCACCAGTGGTAAAGATGACATCCATACGGGTGTTGTTTGGGTTGGCAGCTAGTATAAATCTAGAGATAGAGCAGTTGGATGTTAAAATTACCTTTCTCCATGGTGACCTGGAAGAAGAGATCTACATGCACCAACCAGAGGGGTTCGAAGTCAAGGGTAAAGAGCATATGGTGTGTAGGCTGAGGAAGAGCTTGTATGAGCTAAAACAAGCTTTACAACAATTGTACAAGAAGTTTGATTTATTCATGTTACTGCATGGGCATGACGGGATAGAGTCGGACCACTGTGTGTTCACACACAAGTTTTCAGATGGTGATTTCTTAGTTCTGCTATTATACGTTGATGACATGCTCATTATGGGAAAAGACATCAAAAAGATCGACAGGTTGAAATAGGAGTTGGGCAAGTCTTTTGCGATGAAGACTTAGGCTCGGCTAAACAGATCCTAGGAATAGAGATAACCCATGACAGAAGCAACAGGAAGCTTTGGTTGTCACAAGAGCGGTATATTGAGAAAGTCCTATAACGGTTTGATATGAATGTAGTAAAGCCGGTTGGTACTTCACTGAATGGTCACTTCAGATTAACCGACAGGCAGCGTCCCAAGACGAAGGCAGAGGTGAAAGAGATGCAGAAAATACTCTACGCATCAGCCGTTGGAAGTTTGATGTATGCTATGGTGTGTACATGCTTAGACATAGCATTTGCGGTTGGTGTTGTCAGCCGGTATCTTGCCAATCCTGGCAAAGAGCATTGGGTAGCAGTGAAGTGGATACTGCGGTATCTAAGAGGTTTATCTAGGTTGAGCCTATGCTATGGTGATGATAAATCTGTGTTAGAGGGCTACATAGATGCAGAAATGGTAGGCGATATAGACTCAGAAAAGTTTACATCGGGGTTCATGTTCATGTTTATAGGGGGAACAGTTTCTTGGCAGAGCAGGCTACAGAGGGTCATAGCCTTATCGACGATAGAGGCCGAGTACATTGCAGTCACAGAGGCATGTAAAGAGATGCTTTGAATGAAGAGGTTCCTACAGGAACTTAGCCTGAAGTAGGAGGAGCACGTGATCTATTGCGATAGACAGAGTGCTATACACTTGAGCAAGAATCCAAGTCAGCATTCCAAGTCGAAGCACATAGAGATTCTGTATCACTGGATCAGGGATACTTTGGAACAGAAGGTGTTACAGCTTGAGAAGGTCTACATGGATGATAATGGGTCAGACATGATGACCAACGCTTTGCTTAAGGGCAAATTTGAGATTTGTAGAAACCAGGCTGACTTAAAGAAGATGCATCCCTCCTGAGTCAGAAAGGGAGAGATTTGATGGGGTTTTCCTCCTCAGTTTAGGGGAGAGACAGTGCAGCGGGTGAAAAAATTGGAGTAATTCACTGCGTTGCTCGACCGGTTGTAGGTGGTCCATGACCGGTCGTGGGTGGTGGTCGACCAGTTGTGGGTATGAGCCTTGGCATGACTCAAAGTCCAGTGACTTTGGGTAATATTTCTCCGAGGTGCTCGACCGATCGTAGGTGCACCACAACCGGTCATAGGTGGTTCACGATCGGTTGTGGACTCAATACGACTAGTAGTGGTTACGCAAATTCGTTCTGCGATTTTGCGTGGATTTTGTGTCTCAAGTCCTTTCGCAACTGGGATGCGGAAGGAAGTTTTCTAAAACTATAAAAAGGGGTCCTTAGGGTTTTTCTAGGATATGACGTGTATGAAAAAATACAAGAAGGGTGTCCTAAAAACTTTGTAAGGGTTTGCTAAAGGGTTTAGAGTGGGAGAGTGAGAGAAAAGAGAGAGAGAGGAAGCTTATGGAAGGGAGTCATCGTTTCATCACTTCTACGTCCTCGTGATCGGTGAGATCTCTCTGTTTTTCTTTATTCTCTTATTGTTTATCCGCTCCTACGAGAGTGAAGAAGGTTGTAACGTTCTGCTTCATAGTGGATTGTTGATCTGAACGAGGTCGCGTGATTTTTAACTCTTTGAGGGTTTTCCACGTAAAAATCTCTTGTGTGGTGTGTGATTGATGCTTTGATTTATTTCATTTCTTTTTTATTCCATAATTTTGGTTTGTTTTGGAGGGCTAGATCCTAAGGTTTTATGCAAAGCCCCCAACAAAATTCAACATAAGTTTCTGATCTTAGCCGTTGAAAATAGCCAACTGACCATTTTCTTTATACTGTCCTTCTCATGGCCATCACTTGTAGATAGTATTGCCCGATGTATGTGTTTTTTGAGACATGTTCCGTCCAAAAGGCATACCACGATTTGGACGGTCTGTATGATATGCCACATGGGTGGTGGATGGGGCAATGGGGGAAACATGTACATTACATAGCTACATTCAACTCAAAGGAAAGGCCCGAAGATTAGATGGTTAGTGTTGAAAAAATTATTAATTTTATATAAAATATATATTTTAAAATAAATATCATATAGTATATAAAAGGTTTGAAAAACACTTTTTTGTGGGTTTTTAAGAATAGTTCCACATGATAAAAGGAAGAGAAGAAAAAGTGGTTTAAATGAAAAGTGTGGAGTATCTTATTATTTTCCCACATAATTCATGGACCATGGGACTTCCTTGTTCCAATGCCGGGCTCGGGCTCGGGCACGAGCTTGGTGCGAGTGCGATTGTGAGGGCGTGGCATGTGAGGCAGTGTGGCTGTAGAGGCGCTAGTGGCACACTTAGCAAGCTGAAAAAAGAGCTGTTGTAGCAAATCTGTAACATCTATGCCATAAGTACAGGGTCCAGCTGAAACTGCTGCATGGCTAGCCCAACAACTAAAAAATGGCTAATTGTTGTCTCACAACAGTCAGCATGCAGCAGATTAATTCGCGTTTCTCACACACTTCGCTTCGGACTCAATAAATAGCTTCGGGATACTATCTGGACTTGATTTTCGAGGTGGTCATCAAGTCCAACAAGACGGTCATATTCGTATAGCTTCGTAGCTATCAGACTTTTGACGTGCGGTCCAGGTCCGATACGGAGTTTCAATGTGCTCCTGAGAGCAACCGAGTTTAGAGATTGCTCCTAGGTTTTAGGGTAATGTAGCATTGATGATTATACTCATTTTGGGTCTGGCAGTTCATATTTAAAGTGGTTCAAACTAATTCTGTTGATTGTTCATTTTAGTACTTACCCAAATTCTGTTCTAATTAGGCCAGAATAAGGTCCTAATGTAGTTCTACACCCCGTTCTGGCATTTTTAATTATTATATTATCTTAATTATTTTTCTAGTAGTTCATTATCAAGTTTACTTCGTCTCCACCAAATTTCACAAGATTTCATGTTGTAGAAAAATTCTAAAAATTTCATAAGAAGCAGCTGTCCAAACTATATTAATTATTTTATTATACTTTTCACTTATTTTTCTATGAAACTAGACTCATTTATCTTAATCTTGTTTTTGAATTACCTAAATCGGAGTTATAATGACGGAGATATGACTTTTCAAAATTGGAAGAAAATTATAGAAATTTGTAAAAAACGGACCACCCGGCCCGATGCGGCCCGACCAGGCCCACTGTACGGACGAGGCCTCGCCAAACCGGAGAGGCCCTCACCGACCACTGGACTTTTCGGTGAGGAGTCACTGGTGGGGCAAGGTCCTCCTGCCCCCTGGACCCTAGAAACATGTGGGGCCCCCTGGACATGCTCCGATAGGCCCCGACTTCGTTTGATGTAGTTTCACCGATCCAATATTTGAAATTGGTGTATCTTTCAATATAGAATGGGTTACGCGACATACAATCTATTATTTTGAGGTAGGAGAAGCTAATCTATCCAAATAACCTATTTATATCGTGAGATTCCAAAAGGTCAATGGTTAAAAACCCATTTTACTTATTATTTACTATTTATAGCAATGTTTAGTTTAAGTATTGTTCTTCATCACCTAAGCTGTAAGATTTGTGTCTAATATAAAAGTACTTAAAGAAGTTTGAAGAATAAGGTGGTGAAAGGTGAGATTTCGAAGGAAATGGGTTAAAAAGGGATTTTTGGCTTTGGAATTGAGTTATGAAAAGTTACCAAGGTGTTATGATCGACCCATTGTCTAAGGACATCTAACTCCATGTTGGCAAAAATCTGGGGTGTTACACGCGGCCTCCTGGTATTTGGCCCTCATGCACTCATACACCCACTCGATCTAGGCATTGGAGTATCCTCCATGGTACCATAAGAGTTAGGGGACTTTCACCTTGGGACATCCTATGCACCACCGTGCTTAAACAAAATTTTTGGTATTCAATCCTGTCATTCGCACTATAAATGCAGATGCTACAGCCCTGATGTTATTAAGGCAAACAATAATCACAATCACATAATGCAAGATGCATGAGTCACACAGTCTAATCATACATCAATCTTGCACGTGCCGTGCGCTCAGGTGGGACGACTCTGCCTATACGGGAGTCCTATAAACAACCTGCCTAATGTCATATACAATGGTCAACCACATCTCATATCAAGCATGAAGATAATGCGAATGAGCATGTATCATGATGCTGTGCTGTCACATACTTATAATTGATATCAATAATCGGCCTATATGCAAGGCGGGATCCATAGATGATCCACTGATCTAAATAATAATATAAAGTAGGCCCTCAGCCGTGGATATACCAATCCGATAGCACGGATCCATCCATCTATGGTGATGATGGAATATGTAACATCAATGAGGTCTAATGATTTGGGTTAACCTACTAAGAGAATGATGAGAATAAGCCTAACAAAGCCTGAGGGAAGGTCACAGTGTGGACATTTAACCATTATTGTCCATCAATGTGGACATTTAACCAACATTACTCCCTAGGAGTGGCCCACATAGAGCCTAACATATAGTGGGCCCATGACCTCACATAAGGGCCTAATGTACAT
Organism: Magnolia kwangsiensis; assembly: GCA_037074715.1. Taxonomy (NCBI): domain Eukaryota; kingdom Viridiplantae; phylum Streptophyta; class Magnoliopsida; order Magnoliales; family Magnoliaceae; genus Magnolia; species Magnolia kwangsiensis. The sequence goes on from CM073579.1 coordinate 62,624,787, forward strand.
CACAATGGTCCTCACTTATGGGCCACATATGCATCACTTTGGGCCTTACCAAATGGGCCTTATACACCACATTAGGCCTCATACATCGCATCAAGCCTAATCATGTGGGCCTCATACAAATCAAATTGGGCCTCACATATAGGCTTCAAATACATCTCATTGGGCCTCATTCAATGGCCATAAATACATCACATGGGGGCCTCATCAAATGGGCTGCAACTACATCGCATTGGGCCTCATCATTGGGCCACAAATACATCATATTGGGCCATACACATCTCATTGGGCCTCACTCATGGGCCTCACATACATCATAATGGGCCTTACAAAAGGGTCACCAATACATCATATTGGGCCACACACAAGGGCACATGGGTTAAGCACAGGGGATGGGTAGTGGGTGCATCACATATATCATAGTGGGACTAATGAAGCAGCCCACATAGTCCAGAAAATTAGGTGGACAGACTGCCTACAATGCATACCTCAAGGTGGACTTATTGTTCCACCAAAATGAGCCCAATGAGGTAACCTATAATCCAGGAAAAATGGATGGGCAGCCTGGATATACAACGCATTCATTGGGGTGGCCCGCTGCCCTAGACAGCGTGGAGAAACACATACATTTCGGTCGACCCACACAGCACATAGACGGCGTAATATACCACACATTAGTAAGGTAAGGGCCCACCATCAAAAACTAATGGATGACATGAGAGTAAAACACATACATCACAGGTAGGCTCCACGCAGCATGCCGTCCAGATGGATGATGTCGATATAACAAACATATATTAAGGTGGGTCCTGCTCGTCCAGAACGAACGGACGACTGGATACATAATACATATGCCAAGGTGGGTCCCAATGCACACGTGCAACATGTGTGGGATGGGCCCCACACAAGCTGAAAATGGATGGACGATGTGTGTAAAACACATGCAACATCATGGTGTGCACCGTCTTGGACATAAGGACGAAGTGGATATAGAATAAATACATCATGGCGGGTCCCACCCCCACACGTGTCAGACGTGTGGGGTGGGCCATGTCCAAATAAATGGACGACATATATAAAACACATACATCAGAGAGCGTCCCACCCACATGTGTGGGGTGGCCCACGTCCTAGACAGACGGTTGGATATACAACAGATACATCAAGGTGGGGTCCCACCTGTCCACACATGTAACACCCCGGATTTTGGCCAATCTGGGATTTGACGTCCTTAGGCAATGGGTCAACTAAAACACCTGGAAAATCGCTCAGAACCCAATTCCATAGCCAAAGAAACCACTTAGGATTAATTCCTATGGAAATTAAGCGTAAGTTAGCTAGCGCAACGCTAGAGTAGCTGGGAAATAGTCCCTGATCACTTTAAATACGTTCTACAAGACCCAAATCGAGTAGAACGAATGACTCTATAATACTCTATAACCTCGGATCAAACTCTAAGCAGGTTTATTCTCTGGACCACTTTAAAATTTTGTATTGGATCTAGACCGCGCGTCGAAAGTCCGATACCTCCTATCTTAGACCGTTAGAACCGCCTAGCTGGACTTGACAATCATTTCGAAAATCAAGTCCAACCGACATTCGCAGGCTATTTTATTGAGCCCGGACTGAAGAGAGTGCGAATAGGGACAGATTTGGAATTTGAAATTCAAATCTGGCACACGACTTGACGTGTCAGTATTAAGCGTTCTGACCGTCAGAATTAAGCCAAATTACACCCTCGGATCAGGAAAAATTTCTATTTCATATCATGAGATTTGCAGGCTTGATCTACGTGCGGTGACCACTGAACTGAAACTGGACCGCCACGTGCGATCTGCGAACCCTGCCAGACTGAAAACTTGATGTATGCTAGATCCAATATGCATGAGCTTAAGTCTGACCGCATTTGGCCAGGGGACCTCCAGAAATGTACTTTTGGACCGAAACAGCCCCAATTTGGATATACCCTAAGTAAACTTTGTTCCCGAGCCTATTTCGGAAATGTTTGGGCTTATAAAAAGGGTTGAAACCCTCACTCCTCTCTCCCATCCGAATTTGCAAAAAAAGCCCTAGATTGGGAGAGAGAAAAGGTGAGAGTTTGTGAGAGAGATTGGGAGAGAATTTTCCTGCCTTTCCACCGCCTGTTGCAAGTGCCTAAGCAACACGCTTCCATCATTCAGCCGGTAATTTCTCTGCATTTTCAGGTAAGAAATAACCCTAATAAGTTGCTGATTTGGTGTTCCTCCATTTCCATAGCATGTTGGCTGATAGATCTTTTAAATTAGGTCCTCTATTTGCCGTAGACGAAGCGTATACGCTCCGTTCAAATCAATACCTTTATAAGAGATAAGGTGCGGATTTTAGACGCTTTGTTTGACTGTTTCCAACGCTTTCAATGTCGTTTAATAGTAGATTATTGACGGCAACGCCGTTTGACATGTACAATATGCTGTCCGTTTCTTATTTCGTAAACCGGCGAAGAATATGAGATTTAGGGCATTTTAGTCATTTGTAGGAAGTACTGATTTCATTCATATTTTGCTGATGTGATTGACATGATTTTTTATCGCATTAGAATGTTAGGAATGCGTGCATAATTAGTTAGGCGAAGAGATTCGCCTAAATGCGCACTTCAGGTCGACATACTATATGTAGACTTAAGTGTGTAGTGTAAGTGTTTGTATTAATGCTTGTATTAGTATGTATTGAATGAAATGATGTTATGGATTAGTTTGAGATTGGTTTTTCAATTGATATGCTGATGTGAATGATTTCCTATATGTTGGCGATATGCATAATTTCATTATATGTATGAAAGGCATGTATCAGGTGATTTGCTTAAGTTGTATGTTACAACATGTGTTAACATGCTCATATGGTTGTATTTCATTTCCAATACTTTCACATGCTTTGCTGATGTGATTCCACATGTTTGGGACTATACTTAGTCCAGGCAGTCGGTAACCGAGCGAATTCGCGGTTAGCTTATCTTCGCCACGAACGACGCGTCGATGAACGCGAGCCGTGTTTTGGAGTTGGCGGCAGTGGTTAGGTCACACGAAGTGTTTTACGCACTTCATGTCGTTCAACTTGAGATGCGATCGTGCTAGTCGAGCCCGTTAAGTAACCCGACTGGCCGTTGTATGTTCACCCTGCATGAGTCATAACTGCTTGAACCTAGGGTACTGAACTTACCATTGTAAACCCTGTTAACCATGGTACCTTGATCCACGAAGACTCATGAGCCGGGCATGGTGGCATGGGACACCGTGGTCGAGCTGTCGGCCTACGCTGGGGCCACAAACCTCCCCGTAGTGACCAGTGAGCACCTAGTCTCGTGAGCAGATTATGGTGGTATGGGACACTATATTCTTGCTGTCAGCCTACACTGATCAGGCGACGAGTCCTTTGTAGTGACCGCGAGCGTATTCTGAGTCTACAGGAGCCGACGACCCTTCAGTAGCAGTAGAGTACAGTAGGCCTGTATTGATAAGGTGATGGGGGAGCGGAACAACGAGTGCGTGCAACAGCCCTGATAGCCCTTGCAGCGACCTACAAAATATACCTCGTATGAGATTACTAGGAGTGACGACCCTAGACAGGATCTGTGTTGGGATTGATACAAGGGAAGTACCTTAGTTTCCCAATCCTGCTGTTTGAATGGATTAATAACAACTCGAAAATCGTATCACCATTACATTGCATGTGCCTGGAAGATGTGGAGCACTTTAGGGAGTGTGGCATGCCGCGGTCGTAAGATGGTGCCGTATGAGGGAGATCGTCGGTGAGGGCATACATCACGTCATGTCATATTGCATTAACTACAGTATTAGGATTGTTTGATTTACTGCTTTACTATTATCGCATGATTGATTTGAGAACATGCTAATCCTTACTCTATTATTCCACTGAGTTAGCTACTCACTCCCCCGTTATGGGACGGTGTTCCTGGACACCCACCAGACCCTTTTGTGATTGCAGATGATGGCGCGGCCTGTGAGGCGGAGCCAGACTTGATGATGATGATGAGGATCCCTCCTTTATGCGTGTTCTGATTGATGGGATTACAGGGAGGTTGATTAGATACCTTGACACTTGTCATTTTATATTTTTAGAGCACTCATGTATATTCTTTTTATTTACTTTTGGAGTATACATGTATATGTTTAACCTGGTAACATGTTCATACTCAAGAGACACACAACAGTTTAAATATGTTATATATACTATCACAGTCTTCCGCTGGTTAATTTAATTATCTCTGGAGTATGATATGCTGTTCTGGTATAATCTCACTCATGTATAATATATTATCACAAACAACATTCAATCATACATATGTATGTTGCATAAATAACATTTTGGAACTTGGGAGTTGGGTTTTTGCTTGACCCCCCAATTTTTGGGATGTTACAGATGGATCAGAGCATGATTTGGATTAAACCGGGCCTGGATTATGGTCACGCGATGTACGCTGTCATTTTCTTTGACTTAGGTGGGTGCGAGAAGGGTCTAGAAACACGTATAGGATCGCAGATTCGCCAATAGACGAAGTCTATTGGTATTGATCGCTCGATCGAGTTCGTAACGCATCTAGGGTCGCGTGAAGCAACCCGAATAGCTCCTAGGTTATAGGTGAGTGGGTTGAGACGTTCTTTGAACGATTCTAAACCCGTAAATGACAATCTTTGGGCTGTGGTACAACCACAACCCCTGTATTCAATCGCCAGGGCTTAAAAATCCCGTTTCACCTAAAATCTTCAAAATTCTTCCTCTCACCACTCTAATCTTCAATTATTTCTTATCCTTTTCATGTTAGGCATCAATCCTAATGTGAAAATAACATAAAATCATACTTTCACAAAATGTTACAATGAATAGTAAAATTTCATGAAAAATGACCATAAGGCCATTCTATCTTCACTTCCTTTAGCAAATAATGGGATAAATGGATGTACTAGCTCCTTCTACCCCAAAATTATATACTGCATGATAGGATTTTGTATTAAGGATTGCAAATTGGCCCTAAAAAGCCCCGAACTCATGTTTGGGCCTCTATAGGTCAAAATGCAATGAACCAAGGTGGGGACCATGCATTTTTGGGGTCCCTGGACCATGGGGGACCAGACCCATGTGGTCCCACCGGCCACCATGCAAGATGGCCGGCAATGCCATCGCCGGTTCGGCGATGCATCGCCGTCCGGTGGGGCCCACTGGATGTGATTTTCGGGCGCACGCCCTAATACGGCTAGGGTACCTCCCCCATATGTGTTTCACACCTTGAAACCCCCTCTATACCCTACTTTCTTCACAAATGGCCCCCATTCCAAGCTCCATTTTCGTTTTTACTGTCCTATTGCAAAAAATCGTGATCTTAAATCACTCTCAAATCGATTCCTGGCCAAAAACGACCACACTCTTTCACTTTATTGCTGTTTGCAGCTTTCCCTCTTGTAGATTTCTTCTTTTGGAGCTCTCAAAACTCTCGAATCGAGCTGAAATCATGAGGTGCTCCATTCCCCTTTTTCCTTCTCTTTTCTTTTTGAAAATCCAGCCTTTGGGAGCTTGAAGCATCCCTCTACAACGCCTAGATTTCATTCTGTCCATTTGGGCAACCATTTCTCCGCATTTCCTCCGCTTTTCATGCCTATTGTTAAGGCTATTTTAGCTTTTCCTCCCTTTCTATCGTCCTCTCTCTCAAGTCCCTTTTATTTGATCCTCAGACTCGTGGAAACCTGCTTACCCATCCCATTTCTCCACGTTCTTCGCTTGTTTGATTACTGTTTTGAAATTTCTGTGTTTTGTTGTTGTTAGGTAGAAAATGTGTTTGTGTTGTGGTTTGAGCTTAATATAGCTGAAATTTGTTGAATGGAGTGCATGCCGTTCATTTTTTTTGTTAGGTATTGTCCCTAGATTGGGAGTATTGTAACTCCCGGGATTCAGCCTACAAATTAGTTTATCCCACCCCACCCTCCTACCAAGCATACCACTTCCAATCCCGCCATGGAACTAGGAATGCGGTTCCATTTAATACAACTAAATGCTACTGGCCACATATACCCTTGGCATTTTTGACCTAGTGATAGCACTCGTAGATTTGAAGGATCTGACGACATAAGAAATCCAATTCCATTTAGATAATTTTGACCCTAAGCAATAGAACAACTCCCTGTAGTAGAAATGGTATGGAACCATTTAACATATAAACTTAGGCTTTGGATTATAAGTACTGAGTTACAGACTAGGCTACTAGTTGACTTAGGTAGTGTAAGGCCTGTATATGCTAAGGAATTGTAGGTTAGATTTGGTTGAAGTAGAACATTATTCCTTCGGTAGATCCCTTTATGACTTATAGATTTCTGTGGTTTCCCATAGGAAGGAACCATTCACTCTCAGGGAACATTTATAAATCCCTCAGATTGAACTTAGAATAAACTAACACACTCCTTAGAATTGCCTTCCCCAAGGACTTATTGCATTCGGGAACGCAGAGTAAAGGAACTGCATGTAAGCGATGTATTCGCGGTTTGAGTCGACTCCTTAATCCTAGTGGTTACCAATGAATCCAATACTCTGATCAAGCAGAGGATCGGCATCGACTCGGATTAAGAACTGATACAACGCATTTTCTGTCTTGATTAGACAGAAGGTTCAACGTATCCGGCTTAGACCCACTACACAACCTTTCTTCTGTGATGGCCCAACCACCTACAACCAAACAGGATCACATTATCTTTGGGAAATGGTGAGGACTTAAAGTCAGTAGAGAATTAGACATCTTGCCACTAACTCATACCTGCCCCTGAACTCAATCACAATAGAGATTAGGCTCATCTCTATGATCATAGGTACCAATGCCATAGAACGCATCATTAACAAGGAAAACCATGTATAGAAAGGTTGTTTCCATTTTAGGTTAAGGATAACCCCTAAGTTGCACCTCGTTCCGATATACGGATCGATGCAAAGATTCTTCAACCTTAAGTAAAACCAAGTTTTAAGGGGGGTAGAACGTATTGAGTCCAATCCAGTTAGGTCAGCCAAGGCAACCGCTCGATCAGAGACGACGACCCTTCAGTAGCAGTAGAGTACAGTAGGCCTGTATTGATAAGGTGATGGGGGAGCGGAGCAACGAGTGCGTGAAACAGCCCTGACAGCCCTTGCAGCGACCTACAAAATATACCTCGTATGAGATTACTAGGAGTGACGACCCTAGACAGGATCTGTATTGGGATTGATACAAGGGAAGTACCTTAGTTTCCCAATCCTGCTGTTTGAATGGATTAATAACAACTCAAAAATCATATCACCATTACATTGCATGTGCCTGGAAGATGTGGAGCACTTTAGGGAGTGTGGCATGCCGCGGTCGTAAGATGGTGCCGTATGAAGGAGATCGTCGGTGAGGGCATACATCACGTCATGTCATATTGCATTAATAACAGTATTAGGATTGTTTGATTTACTGCTTTACTATTATCGCATGATTGATTTGAGAACATGCTAATCCTTACTCTATTATTTCATTGAGTTAGCTACTCACTCCCACGTTATGGGACGGTGTTCCTAGACACCCACCAGACCCTTTTGTGATTGCAGATGATGGCGCAGCCTGTGAGGCGGAGCCAGACTTGATGATGATGAGGAGGATCCCTCCTTTATGCGTGTTCTGATTGACGGGATTACAGGGAGGTTGATTAGATACCTTGACACTTGTCATTTTATATTTTTAGAGCACTCATGTATATTCTTTTTGTTTACTTTTGGAGTATACATGTATATGTTTAACCTGGTAACATGTTCATACTCAAGAGACACACAATAGTTTATATATGTTATATATACTATCACAGTCTTCCGCTGGTTAATTTAACTGTCTCTGGAGTATGATATGCTGTTCTGGCGTAATCTCACTCATGTTTAATACATTATCATAGACAACATTCAATCATACATATGTATGTTACATAAATAACATTTTGGAACTCGGGAGTTGGGTTTTTGCTCGACCCCCCGATTTTCGGGATGTTACAACACATGTCACACATATGGGGTGGTCCCCATGCGTCCAAACGGACAGTGTAGGATATAACATATATATTAAGTTAGCCCCACAACACTTGTTGATGTCAATTGTAGCATCTAGCTGCTGGTTGTCCAGTTAATGGACGGTCCAGATTGCCACATGCACAAGGTGGGTCCACATGTGTGGGACCCGCCAACAGCTTTGAACAAAGCTGATATTTGTGGTTTCCTTGATTCAGACCCATCTAGCAGTGGATAGCAAGGTGGGCTCCACCAATTAGATGCTTAGAAAAATCTGGGCAGCCTGGATTTTGATCACATCAGGTAGGCCACACATATGTATCATCATCATCAAAAGAAGAGAGAGAGAGAGAGAGAGAGAGAGAGAGAGAGAGAGAGAGAGAGAGAGAGAGAGAGAGAGAGAGAAGGGGAGACGTGTGATGGAGGGACCCTGCCACTATGGGTCCCTTACATGCATCATAAACCATACAACAACATAAAAAGGGAAAATCTAGACAGCAATATAACATGAAAATCTGAGGTGGGGACACCATCCCCACCATGCAAATCAGGGGTCTAGTTGACCCTTAGAGGCATGGATTCAAAGAGAAAACATCATGATGGGGTCCATGGAGAATGAATCCATCATAGATCATGCATGCACCAAGGATGGGCCATCGGCCACATCCAAAGGGTCAAGTAGGATCTCCACCATTGATTGGTGGGTCGTACATGATCATATGCAAGAAGATCAAAGAAAGGATGGAAGATTTACTCTAAAAACGGCACCCACCTTCAAATCTTGATCTCCTTCTTATCCTTTTACCACCAATGGGTCTTCTTATATTCAAGGGAGGGATTGAAGGGTTGAGATTGATTTTTGAGGGTTAGATTTGGGGGTGGAGAGTTTGCAAAAGGGCTGGAATTTTAGACCTCTCATGGTGGGTTGGAGGTTGCTAGCAATGAAGAAAAGAGAAGGAAAGGAGAGGGAGAGAGAGATAAGAGAGAGAGAGAGAGAGAGAGAGAGAGAGAGAGAGAGAGAGAGAGAGAGAGATTGCTAGCAATGAAGAAAAGAGAAGGAAAGGAGAGGGAGAGAGAGATAAGAGAGAGAGAGAGAGAGAGAGAGAGAGAGAGAGAGAGAGAGAGGTAATTTCTATGCAATGATGATGGTAGGGCCATCATGACTTGTAAGAGGCTTGCTCATGGGGAAGAAAAATAATCATTTATGGGTTAGGGTCTAGGGTGGCTATGGTAGGGTGGGTAGGGGTGATGTCATCCTCATGATGACCTAGGGAAGTGTACAAATTAGGATAGGTGGGTCCCACAACATGCGGTCCATGACCATGATCATATGCGGCCCATATCTCATGATCTAGATGTCGGATCGGCGCACGAGACGTGATGTCAAAAACACAGCAACGACGTTGTCACAATGGCGTGGGTCTCGGGTCGAGACAGCTTAGGATTATAAGATATGACTTAGGGTCACGTGCAAATACAATCTACAGGTTGCGGGTTGCTGGAATTCGGATGGGAGGACTGCGGAACCCTATGGAACTGAACGGTCACTAGGACATGGGCCTGACATCTTAGATGTCGATTATCCAGATAATCCTATTACACTTGGAGCACGATCCAAGGGTGAAAAATTCTATTTTAAGCCGAGTGATTCCTAATCACACCTCCACTTCTTCAAATCAACAAGTTTTCTCTTTTTCTCATTTTAATTTTACTTGGTCTTAAATAGTTTTCTAAACACCAACTTCCAACAATCTTGAAATTAAATTTTATTAGAAAAATATCTAAAAATATTACTACAACTTTATCCAAAATCTAATAGGCAACTGCACAAAAGATCACCCCACTAACTCGATTTGTGAGCCATGACCGATATAATCTAGAGTTGTCATATCTCACCTAATGGTCAGGATATTGTAGATGCTTATTATACGAGTTCTTTAAACCACTTGCACAAAATCATGATATGACACTAAAGAGCCTTTATTTTTAAATCACAAAAAATTACAATTTTTTTAAAATTTATTTATTTTGATTATGGCTTGAGCCAAACATAACCTACACATGAAAAGAAATCAAACTTTTGTACCACATTGAGTAGGATATACACTAATCTCTAACATTCATATACAATGAGGATCAATTCCATAATGCATTTCAAAATGGGATTTTGTATTGGGATTCCCACCATATCAGGAATTCTTCTTTGCAGACCACCATGCATGGTTAAAAAGAAAATACTGGAAGAAGAAATGTGAAAGAAACTCGAGAATACAATCTTCCAAACATCCTTTAAAATGGGCCTGATAGGTCGATGGTGTAGTCACTCTCATAAGCGGATGGTTAGTATTCCTCGTACAGTCAACTAGATGAAAGGTCTAATTTTTTCACATGATTGGAATAAAATTCTTGGTCAAGAAAAATGTAGTTATTGATTATGTGCTTTCCCATCATTTTTAAGTTGGTGCACCCCTTACGAAAGGTTCTAACAAGCAGCTTTTGGTGGTTATAATGGTTCTATCTGAACTTGACATGTTGCATCAGAGCAACCGATATTTCCCTCTCACATGCTTTAAAAGATTCTTTATGCATGGCCTTGCACAAGCAGAGCCCGTGACCCTTGATCTAGTTCACTGTTCTGATGAACCTCACATGGAATGGACTGTCCAGAAGATCTCTTGGATATTTCAATCTTAACCTATCCATGATCAATCTCTAATCTACTACCAGGGTTGAAAAGAGAAATACAACAATGGTCCACTATAATTTAGATAGGGCTCAAATGCACTCTATAGGATCTCTAATCTTAGGAATGTTTTGGTTGGCCTATCCACAATTAGGTGCTATAAACAACGGTGACAATCACTTAATTTATATGAAAAGATCAGTCGTCGGGTGTTTCTACGGTGTAGAGATGGACATCATCGGACATCTTTGTGATGGATTTTGGTACAAGAGTTTTTTAAGAAAGATGAAGCAGTTAAAAAAATTAATTAAAAAAAAGGTTCATTGTTATTGTAAAATGGTGGTGACTTAGGTGTTTCAACTGTGTAGAGATGGACATCATCGGTAATGGGACAACTACGTGATGGATTTTGATATAAGAATTTTTTAAGAAAGATAAAGCAGTTAAAAAAAATTAATTAAAAAAGGTTCACCGTTATTGTAAAATAGTGGTGACTCATTATATCATATGTGGCATGCTTGTGCAGTAATTCGGATGGTCTAAGGTGCCTTGTTGTGCCGTATATTGGAAATCATGAACAAAGTTTTGCCTTGGATAAGCTAGATGGAGGGGAATTCATCTAGGACATGTGAAAAATAGGCAATGCATCAAAGCTACCCATCTAGTGGTCAATTCCATGGATGGCCATAATGCGCAAGGCGACCTTTAGAGATTTACATCAATTTTTAAGTTAGACCATCTTGGTGAGAGAAAGTGAAATGCTTTCTCAAATTAGAGGAAATCTTAGCCATTCAATGACATGGTGTAAAAAACCTCACTCTAATGACAAACTTATTGATTAAAGAGCAATAAGTCGAAGACTAGTCACATTCACCATTTGTAACGCCCTAGATTTTTGCCAGTTGGGAATTAGATGTCCTTAGGCAGTACATTTGATTTATAGACTTGAGTGCTTGTACATGTATGTTTTCATATATATTTGGGGCCAAAAGGAGTGACCTTGGATCCACTAAAACCCCCCGACTAAGTGAAATTTGGGAATTTTGAAGAATATGGATAGCAAGGTTCGGTTGTACTAAGAAAACTAGGGAAACTGGGGCAGCTCTGCTTAGTTATACTAAGTAAACCTTGAGCATCTGAGTAAATTTGGATAGTAGGGTTCGGTTTTACTGAGTGGGACTCGTTGCAGCCGAGTAAATTTGTTCAACAATATTCTGCATGTTCAGATTTTGATAGTTTCAGTGTATTGACTTCAAGAATTCATATCTATTTTTTTACAACTCCAATTGAGGTGATTTAAAAACCAGATTGAAGCTTGATGAGTCTAGTTTCATGAAAAAAACTTAAAGGAGGTTAATTTTAGGACTTTTTAGAAATTGTACTAAAATCATTAGTTTCAGGTAGCTGGTACTCCCAGAATTTTTAGAATTTTTCTATAACTCGAAATGTAATGAAGTTTACTAGGAATAAAGTACACTTGATGATGAACTACTAGAAAATAATAAAAATAATCTAATAATTAAAAGTTTCAAAATTATTATATGAGATAGATTTATTGAAACTGAAACTTTCTACAACTACATGTTATTGATGAACCAAATATATCTTTTTTATCTTAGAGTTTTTGTATTCAATGTCTTCGTAGAAATTTCTTATAATCATACTGGGAATCATCCTAATTAATTTAATTAATTAAATTAATATTTTTTATTTTTTAGTATATTTTACTAATTCGGATAGCTTGAGTATAGTTAAATTATTGTCCTTGATTAGGGTGATTAGAGATGAGTTACCATTTCCACTAATTGTGAGTAGGTCATACTATGAATTTAGATAATCCAAACCCCAATCATCTTGCACGAGAAATCTCGCTGCCCAATTCATCCCGAAAATGCTCAGATTCACTAGATTAGTTATAAATTGCACGTTAGTGGCCGGCTAAACTCGAAACTATAGAATAATGACAATCTTATCGGGCTTGACGTCCATCACGGATGTCGAGCTGGGATAGTGTCTAGAATCGTTCAACTTGAACTGAAGGTCGAGTGCATGGGATGTGTAAATGCCCTAGGTAAAAACCTAGAATTTAAGTGTATGAAGTCCCAAAATAGAAAACTAGGCTTACAGAATTCCCAATCGCCGAATCCGGTGCCAACAACCTCCTTAGTATGCAATGCAGATCGGCTATGCAAATGCAGAGTCATAGAGAGCCAAATATTAAATGTTGAGGATGTAATGCAATATACAATTCCTGATGAATCACGATTACCATCAGCCTCATTTAGGCCATATAAATGCAGAAACATAGAAACCCAAATGCCATATGCCGCAGATGTAATGAAATATACAGATCCTGGAAAGTCTATGATACCATCAACCTTATTCAGGATATGTAATACAGAAGCATTGTAAACCAAATGATATATGCTGAGGATGCAATGCAATATGTGGTGTGAATGAAATGACCAAGTAAAAATGTGAAGACGGGATGATAGTACGTAGTATCACAAGCTGTGGGGTTCATCACAAAGGACTTCTATCCAAACTGGTCCATACCTAATTTGGATAGCTGGACACAATGTGATAAACTCCTTGTAAGTGCTATATTGGAAATCCAGCACCCGAATTTGTCAAATTTTGTTGTGCCAAACCATTTAGAATCTGTATCGTGTTTTGATAAGTTGAAAATATCATCTTCATGCATTTTGAGTTATCCACGTCATCGTCAAACTTTTTTACATATTCAAGTTGAAGAACATTGACAAAGTTCTCAAGTACAAGAATAGAAGTTCGAAGCTTAAGCTAAAGTTCAAGATCACTACCTTAAGTTTAGCTCAAGTTCAAGACTTCAAGGACAAGCTTTATGTACTTTAAGTAATCGAAAGTGATTGATGTTTTAAACTCACAATCAAGGTATGAATGACCCTAGATTGACAATAGGCTAGGTCATATTCGTTGCATATTGAATTTGGGTCAATGTATAAGTTTATATGCTTTTTTTTGACTAGTCCTAGCCTTTATTCGACTAACCCAGGCATTGGCTCGACCAGTCCAAGATTTGTTAAGAAATTTTAGGATTTTTTGGTTGTGGCTCGACCAGTCATGGACATTACTCGACCAATCGAGTGAACAGTCTCAACCAGTCGTGCAGTGCTCGACTCAAAGTCTAGCATGCTTTTTTGGTTCCACTTGACCAATCAAGTGCATTGCTTGACCAGTCGAGTAGGCCACTCAACCAGTTGAGTAACGAGTTTATCTTATTTCTCCAGAAATTTTAAAAATTGGTTGGTGTTTTGACCAGTCGAACCGACCCTTAGACCAGTCAAGGGAACTGAATTTTTACCTATAAATAGGGGACGAATCTCAGAGTTTTTCATTCATTCCAAGCCTAATTAAGCCGTCACTCTTAGAGATAAGTCCCTGCAGTTGTGAAGCTATTACTTATTCATTTTAGATTCTATTTATAGCTTTTTATATTTGATTTTGTGATCTCTATTCAACTCAATTGTATTAAAAAGAGGAATTGTGATTTACCCTTTTGAGATCAAAATGAAATCAAGCTAGCTCCAGGTTAATTTAATTTAAAAATCATTTAAACTTAGAAACCTTTCATTTGTGAGATTTGATATTGAATATTTACGTCTATATCGAATTGGTTCAACTGGGCTACATCAGAATCTTCAAATAAGTATTTCAATTTTTTGCATTTTTGGTTTGTGAGATTTAGCTAGAAAAAACTCATTGTGGGGTTTTTGTAATTGTGTAAACCCATTTGAAGGAAACAATTGTGAAGGTTTTAAGGTGAACCTTAGAAAACCTTATTTCTTAGTGAAAGCCAATATCCCATGGGTGTGGATATTAGGAGTGGAGTAATTGTGTGGCTGTTTGCAAACAGTTGGTATACACACATGAACCACTGTAATTCTCAGATTTTGGATGATGATTGTGATGTATGCGTGGTGATGAATGTTGTAATTTCCTTTTATGCACTTGTGGTGAATATTGTAATAACTTAGTTTTTTTTCTTTGCCTTTTTATTGGTTTGAGTTTTTGCTACTTACCAACATTCTAGAAAGGTTTTCCTGCCATAAGCTTTTGGTTTTTGGTGTTAGGTTGTCCTTAGAACTCAATTTGTATTAACCTTTCAAGACTAGTGCATTTGAGGTTGTTATTTATTTGTGCTATCTTTGTATATCTTAGTATTCCACATTTATTTTTTTATTTAACATAGTCCTATTCACCCCCCCTCTAGGACTTAGAGATCAGCCTTTTCATTCCTGATCTCAGGTTAGTCGCGTACTTAATTGAAATCATGGTCATTGTGAGGGTACACATAATGATCTAGTTACGAACGACCAGCCCGAGTGGATAGTTGTAACGCCCTAAAAATCGGGGGTCGTGTAAAAACCCAACTCCCGAGTTCTAGACCATCACTTATGCAACAAATATGCTTATGATTAAATGTTGTCTGAGTTAGTGCATTAACATGAGTGAGATTTTACCAAACTGCAATTCATACTCCAGATCTAGTGATAAAACGCATGCGGAAGACTGAAAGACATATATATCACTGTATGTAAAACAAAATAATCTCGATCTGTCTCCAAAGTATGAATACAACTCTGAGTCACAAATACATATAACAAACCAAAATCAAAGGTCATATAATAGTACAACTAGCAAAATCCTGCTGATCCAGGCCACCTATGCGAAGCCGTCAGAAAACTACATGTACGAGAACTTGTCCTGGTCCTCGTAGTAGTCCGGCTCCAGCTCCTGAATCGTCTTGCTATCTGCATCTAAGACAAAGTCTGGTAGGTGTTGCAAACACCGTCCCATAACGTGGGAGTGAGTGATCAACTCAGTGGAATCATAGAGCAAAGATTAACATGTTATCAAATCCATCACGCGATAATAGTAAAGCAAACAATCAGACATTCCTAGATACTATTATTAATGCAAGTATGTGATGCAGTAATGATGCATGCCCTCACCGACATACTCCCTCATGCGACACCATCTTACGTCCGCAGCATGCTTTCTTCCCTCAGTGCTCCACATCTTCCAGGCACATGCAGTGCGATATGGATATGATTACCAAGTTGTTATTAGTCCTTTCAAATAGCAGGATTGGAAAACTAAGGTACTTCCCTTATATCATTCCCAATACAGATCCTATCTAGGGTCGTCACTCCTAGTAGTTTCATACGATGATATATTTCTAGGTCGCTGCAAGGGTTGCCAGGGATGTTGCTCACACTCGTTGCATCGCTCCCTCATCACCTTATCAATACAAGCGTAGTTGTACTCTTGTTGCTACGGAAGGGTCGTCGCCTCACGTAGACTTAGAATACGCTCGAGGTCACTACAAAGGGCTCATCACCAATTAGAGTAGGCCGACAGCTCGAATGTAGTGTCTCATACCACCACAATCGGCTCACGAGTCTAAGGTGCTCACTGGTCACTACGGGGAGGTTTGTGGCCCCAGCGTAGGCCGACAGCTCGACTACGGTGTCCCATACCACTATGCCCGGCTCATGAGTCTTAATGGATCAAGGTACCATGGTTATCAGGGTTTTCACTGGTAAGTTCAGTACCCTAGGTTCAAGCAGTTATGACCAATACAAGGTGAACATACAATGGTCAGTCGGGTTACTTGACGGGCTCGACTAGTACGAGCGTACCTCAAGCTGAACAACATGAAGTGTATAAGCACCTCGGTGGCCTAACCACTGCCGTCAACCCAAGCACGACTCGGGTTCATCGACGCATCCTTCGTGGCGAATAGAAGCTAACCACGAATTCAAATCTATTACCGACTGCTTGGACTAGAGTATAGCCCCACACACTTGTAATCTGAATTAATGATCATATAAGAGTGACAGAAATGAAGCACAAATAATCCAAGCATGTTAACAACATGTTATAACATACAACATAAGCAAATCAACCAAACACAAGTATTTCATATATATAAGGAAATCAATTCCATATAACAAACATGGAGGAAATCATATACATCATCATATTAATTGAGAATCCAATCTCAAAACTAATCTACAACAACAATTACTCAATACTTACTAATACATACCTTTATACAAACACTTAGTCTACACACATTTGTCAACATAGCATATGTCGACCAAAAATGTGCATTAGGGCGAATCTCTTCGCCAAATAGATCATACACACATAACCAGTATAGGAACACAATACACATGGCAATCATATTAGCAAAATAAGTATGTATACAATATTTTCTACAAATACCTAAAATACCCTAAATCTCATATTCTTCGTACGTATTCGAAATGAAAAACAAACAGCATGTTCTACATATCAAACTACATCCTCGTCACTAATCTACTATTAAACGGCATTGAAAGCTTTGAAAACAGATAACCTAAGCCTCTAAAATCCTCACCTTACGCCGTAGAAGCGTAACGAATCGAATAGAAACTCTACGCTTCGTCAACTTCAATATGACAACCTATATCACAAGATAAGTCAGCTACTCCGCTATTTGTGTTGATAGAATTCCTAAAACAGGTCAAGGTTAGAGTTTTCTTACCTAAAATGAAGTTAGAATCATCGGAGGAGTGATTAGAACACGGTGGTTAAGTACGTGTAGAAGCAGGATCGAATGACAGGAACCTTCCCTCACAACTTCCACACAATCTCTCTCTTTTCTCTCTTATCTTTTCTAGGGTTTCTTGCAAATTCGTATGGGAGGGATGCGAGAGGGTTTAAGGTCCTTAAATAGGTTAGAAACTCACCTATTTAGACTTTAAACTAAGGTATACTTGGGTTATAGCCAAATCGGGTCCTTTCCGATCCAAAAGAACATTTCTGGAGGTCCCCTGACTGAATGCGGTCGGACTTAAGCTTATGAATGTTGGATCCTGATCACATTAAGTTTTTAGTTTGATCGGGTTTTCAGATCGCACGTGGCAGACCAGTTTCAGTTCAGTGGTCACTGAGACTCAATCAGGGATTCCAAGTACACTAACCTGAGTTGGAAATGTTCCCTGATCCGAGGGTGTATTTGGGTCAGATTTCAACGGTCTGAATGCTTATAATTAACCCGTAAGCGACACATGCCAGATTTATTTAAATCACACTTAATTTAGAAAGAATTCTACTCTCTCTCACACTCCTTGCTCCAGGCTCAATGAAATAGCCTCAGAACATCAGTTGGGCTTGATTTTTGAAACGATTGTCAAGTCCAACTAAGCGGTTATAATGGTCTGAGATTGTAGATATCGGGATTTTGATGTGCAGTCTAGATCCAATACAAAGTTTCAAAGGGTTCCTGAGAACAAACGGGTTTAGAGTTTGATCCTAGGTTTCAGGACGTTATAACGTCAACGATTCCACAAGTTTTGGGTCTTGCAGAATGAATTTAAAGCGATCAGGGCTAATTTCATAGCTAATCTAACATAGCGCTAGTTAACTTACACTTAATTTCTAAAGGAATTAATCCTAAGTGATTTCTGATCGAGGTGGTACTCGGGTCTCTGTACGGATTTTTTCGAGACGTTACAGTAGTAAATGAATGAATGAATGAAATATTGAATACGTAACTCCTACTAAGTAAGTCCACATATCAAAACCGTATATCTCTTGGATCATCACCGGGGTGTAGTACACTCCACACTAGCCGCCGCCTCCTTAGCTGTGCAACCAAGTGAGTGAAAGAGTCCTCACTACCCACCTACCAAAATCGGCTAGGCTCGTCGGTAGTGGATCCACTCATGAGCTGGTCAAACTCAACCTAGCTTACAGCCCCTTCACTCGGGTGGATAAGGCCACACCTGTCATGCCCCAAATCCAAAAATCAGATTCAAAGGAATCCCAATCACTGAACCCGGTGCCGACATCCTCCGCAGTACCCCATTCTCGGCCCCTAACGTAATAAGCTAGGTTCCGATCCTGGGATCCTACAAGGAGGATTTTCTAACATACATTTGTCTCATAAGAAGTATAACCACAAGTATACCTAAATCATAAAGGCAACGTCATCATCACAAATCCACTAATATAATCATTTGAATATAATGCTGAAAGGAAAATACATATATTGAAATCAAAGCTCTAGAGGACAGTTGCAGGCTCCAAGCTCAACGATCCTGCAACTTAACGCCACCTGCATGCATCTATCGTGCATAAGCTTACAAAAGCTTAGAGGGTGGTGAAAGTGTGTAAACAAGATAAGTGCCAAGTATACTATAAAACCTATAAATCATACATCATCGGAATAAGCAAAAATATTGACAGATCATGAATTATATGATATCAGAGTAAGCGAAAATATACTGGTAAGTCCATGAGTGTTATCAGCTGTACCAAGGCTATATGATGCAAAACATAATAAGACAATAATAGATGCTGAGGGTGCAATGTAATATGCAAATCCTGACGAGCCACGAATACTATTAATCTCATCTAGGCCATATAAGTGTAAAAACATAGTAATCTAAAATGCTAAGTACTGCAGATGCAATGTAATATGCGGTGCGAATGAAATGACCATCCTAGAATGTGAAGTCGGGATGATAGTACGCAATATCGCAGGCTACGGGGTCCATCACAAGGGACTTTTATCTAAACTAGTCCCATACCTAAATTTGGATAGTCCAACTCAATGTGGTAAACTCCTGATCTTAGGTTAGTCGTGCGGCCAATTGAAATCCTGGCCATGCGAAGGTACACATAACCAATAGTTACGCACCACCAGCCCGAGTGGACAGTGAATAAATGAATGAATGGATATGCAATTCCTACTCAATAAGTTCATATATCAGTATGGTTGCTCTCTGAAAAAATCACCGGGGTCTATTACACTCCACATCGACTACCTCCTCCCTAGCTGCACAACCCTGCGAGTGGAAGAGACCTCACTTTCCGCCTAGCTAGCAGTCTGCCAATACCTACTCAGCTCGTCGATAGTGGACCCATTTATGAGCTGGTCATACTCAGCCTAGCTTATAGCCCCCTGTAACATCCCGAAAATCGGGGGGTCGAGCAAAAACTCAACTCCCGAGTTCCAAAATGTTATTTATGCAACATAGATATGTATGATTGAATGTTGTCTGTGATAACGCATTAAACATGAGTGAGATTAAGCTAGAACAACATATCATACTCCAGAGACAGTTAAATTAACAAGCGGAAGACTGTGATAGTATGTATAACATATATAAACTGTTGTATGTCTCCAGAGTGTGACCATGTTACCAGGTTATATACATACATGTATACTCCAAAAGTAGACAAAACGAATATACATGAGTGTACTAAAAATATAAAATGACAAGTGTCAAAGTATCTAATCAACCTCCCTGTAATCCCGTCAATCAGAACACGTATAAAGGAGGGATCCTCCTCATCATCATCAAGTCCAGCTCCGCCTCACAGGCCGCGCCATCATCTGCAATCACAAAAGGGTCTGGTGGGTGTCCAGGAACACCGTCCCATAACGTGGGAGTGAGTAGCTAACTCAGTGGAATAATAGAGCAAGGATTAACATGTTCTCAAATCAATCATGCGATTATAGTAAAGCAGTAATTCAAACATTCCTAATACTGTTGTTAATGCAAATATGACATGACGTGATGTATGCCCTCACCGACGATCTCCCTCATACGACAACATCTTACGACCGCGGCATGCCACACTCCCTAGAGTGCTCCACATCTTCCAAGCACATGCAATGCTATGGTGATATGATTTTCGAGTTGTTATTAGTCCATTCAAACAGTAAGATTGGGAAACTAAGGTACTTCCCTTGTATCAATCCCAACACAGATCCTGTCTAGGGTCGTCACTCCTAGTAAACTCATACGATGTATATTTTTGTAGGTCGCTGCAAGGGCTGTCAGGGCTGTTGCTCACACTCGTTGCACCGCTCCCCTATCACCTTATCAATACAGGCCTACTGTACTCTACTGCTACTGAAGGGTCGTCGCCTCCCGTAGACTCAGAATACGCTCGCAGTCACTACAAAGGACTCGTCGCCTGATCAGTGTAGGCCGACAGCTAGAATATAGTGTCCCATACCACTATAATCTGCTCACGAGACTAGGTGCTCACTGGTCACTACGGGGAGGTTTGTAGCCCCAGCGTAGGCCGACAGCTCGACCACGGTGTCCCATACCACCATGCCCGGCTCATGAGTCTTCGTGGATCAAGGTACCATGGTTAACAGGGTTTACAATGGTAAGTTCAGTACCCTAGGTTCAAGCAGTTATGACTCATGCAGGGTGAACATACAATGGCCAGTCGGGTTACTTGACGGGCTCGACTAGCGCGATCGCATCTCAAGTTAACGACATGAAGTGCATAAAACACTTTGTGTGGCCTAACCACTGCCGCCAACTCCAGAACACGGCTCGTGTTCATCGACGCGTCGTTCGTGGCAAAGATAAGCCAACCACGAATTAGCTCGGTTACCGACTGCCTGGACTAAGTATAGTCCCAAACACATACGAATCCACATCAACAATCATGTGAGAGTATTGGAAATGAAACACAACCATGTGAGCATGTTATCACATGTTATATCGTACAACTTAAGTAAATCATCTGACACATGCCTTTCATACATATAATGAAATTATGCATATCGCCAACATATAGGAAATCATTTCCATCCCCATATTAACTGAGAATTCAATCTCTAATTAAATCATAATGAAATCATCAAGCACATGTTATATCATACAGCTTAAGCGAATCGTCAAGCACATGCATTTCATTCATATCATGAAATCATGCATATGGCTAACATGTAGGAAACCATTTACACCAGCATATTAATTGAGAAATCAATCTCAAACTAATTCATAACACCATTTAATTCAATACATACTAATACAAGCATTTATACAAACACTTACACTACACACTTAAGTCTACATATAGTATGTCGACCCGAAGTGCGCATTTGGGCGAATCTCTTCGCCAAACTAATTATGCACGTATTCCTAACATTCTAATGTGACAATAAACCATGTCAATCACGTCAGCAAAACATGAGTAAAAACAGTACTTCCTACAAATGACTAAAATGCCCTAAATCTCATATTCTTCGTTGGTTTACGAAACAGGAAACGGACAGCATGTTGTACATGTCAAATGGCGTTGCCGTCAAGAATGTACTATTAAACGACATTGAAAGCTTTGGAAACAGTCAATCAAAGCGTCTAAAATCCGCACCTTATGTCTAGTAGACTCGTGAATTGAAACGGAGCGTATACGCTTCGCCTACGGCGAATAAGGAACCTAATACACGAGATCCATAAGCTACATCACTATGGAAACAAAGGAAACTTAAATCAGCAACTATTTAGGGTATTTGCTTACCTAAAATCGCGGTGAAATCGCCGGGAAAGCGGTAGAGGTGTGTTGCTTGAGCACGTGCAACACGTAGCACAAGTGGCAGGAAGAACTCTCCCACTCTCTCACAATCTCTCACCTTTTTCTCTCTCCCAAGTTAGGGTTTCTCTCAAATTCGGATGAGAGAGAGGAGTGAGGGTTTCAACCCCTTTTATAGCCTAAAACATGCCCAAAATAGGCTTGGGAACAATGTTTACTTGGTGCCTAACCAAATCGGGGCCGTTTCGGTCCAAAAGAGCATTTCTGATGGTCCCCTAGCCAAATGCGGTCGAACTTAAGCTCATGCATACTGGATCTAGCACACATCCAGTTTTCGGACCGGTAGGGTTCCCAGATCGCACGTGGCGGTCCAGTTTCAGTTTAACGGTCACCGCACCAAGATCAGGCCTATGAGTCTCGTGATATGTAATAGAAATTTTTCCTGATCCAAGGGTGTAATCTGGATGAATTCTGACGGTCAGAACGCTCAATACTGACGCGTCAAGTCGTGTGCCAGATTTGAATTTGAAATTCCAACTATGTCCCTATTCGCACTCTCTTCGGTCCGGGCTCAATGAAATAGCCTGTGATTATCGGTTTGACTTGATTTTCGAAATGAGTGTCAAGTCCAGCTAGGCGGTTCTAACGGTCTAAGATAGGAGGTATCGGACTTTCGACGCACGGTCTAGATCCAATACAAAGATTCAAAGTGGTCCAGAGAACAAACCTGCTTAGAGTTTGGTCCGAGGTTATAGAGTATTATAGAGTCATTGGTTCTACTCGATTTGGGTCTTGTAGAACGTATTTAAAGTGATCAGGGACTATTTCTCAGCTACTCCAGCGTTGCGCTAGCTAACTTACGCTTAATTTCCATAGGAATTAATCCTAAGTGGCTTCTTTGGCTATGAAATTGGGTTCTGAGCGATTTTCTTAGTGTTTTAGTTGACCCACTGCCTAAGGACGTCAAATCCCAGATTGGCCAAAATTCGGGGTGTTACAATCTACCCCCCTTAAAACACAATGTCGTCCCCAACATCGGCGAAGGGCAAGGAGTACTTTTTCAAAGGAAGGTTCAAATCCTATTTAATAACCTAACCGTACGTACAACCTAAATCAAATGTTTCGATCTTGGGCCAGTGGGGAAGAGGCTAACCATGCTTCCGCTGCGCCACTCAGATCGAACGGTAGCGTTGACTAACCTAACTGGATTAGACTTAATTCGTTCTACCCCCCTTAAAACTTGGTTTTACTTAAGGTTGAAGAATCTTTGCATCGATCCGTATATCGGAACGAGGCGCAACTTAGGGGCTATCCTTAACCTAAAATGGAAACAACCTTTCTCTACATGGTTTTCCTTGCTAATGATGCGTTCTATGGCATTGGTACCTATGATCATAGAGATGAGCCTAATCTCTATTGTGGTTAAGTTCAGGGGCAGGTATGAGTTGGTGGCAAGATGTCGAATTCTCTACTGGCTTTAAGTCCTCGCCATTTACCAAGGGCAAAGCAATAACTTGTAGTTGTAGGTGGTTGGGCTAACACGGAAGAATAATTGTGTAATGGGTCTGAGCCGGATACATAGACTTTCTGTCTAGTTTGGACAGAAGATTTATTGTATCAATTCTTAATCCGAGTCGATGCCGATCTTCTGCTTGATCAGAGCATTGGACTTATTGGTAACCACTAGGATTAGGAAGTCGATTCAAACCGCGAATACATCGCTTACATATAGTTCCTTTATTCCGCGTTCCCGAATGCAATAAGCCCTTGGGGAAGGCAATTCTAAGGGGCGTGCTAGTACATTCTAAGTTCATTCTGAGAGTTTTATAAATGTTCCCTGAGAGTGAATGGTTCCTTCCTATGGGCAACAACAAAAGTCTATAAGTCATAAGGGAATCTATCGAAGGAACAAGGTTCGACTTCAACCAAATCTAACCTACAATTCCTTAGCATATACAGGCTTCACACTACTTAAGGTAACTAGTAGGCTAGTCTGTAACTCAGTAGCTATAATCCAAAGCCTAAGATTATACGGTAAATGGTTCCATACCATTTCTACTACAGGGAGTTGTTCTATTGCTTAGGGTCAAGATTGTCTAAATGGATTTGGATTTCTTATGTCGTCAGACCCTTCAAATCTAGAAGTGCTAACTCTAGGACCAAAACGCCAAGGGTCTATGTGGCCGGTAACGTTTAGTTATATCAAATGGAACTGCATTCCTAATCCCATGTTGGGATTGGGAGTGACATGCTTGGTTGGAGGGTGGGGTGGGATAAAAAAACTAATTTGTAGGCTGAATCCCGGGAGTTACAATACTCTCAATCTAGGGACAATACCTTACAGCGAACGAAATGACATGCATTCCATTCAACAAAATTTCGGCTATATTAAGCCCAAACTATAACATAAGCACATTCTCTACCGGTGACATCACTATACCCCATAACAACAAAACACGAAAAATCCTTAAAACAAAAATCAAACAATCTACAAGGTAATGGCATAGATGCCAAATTCTACCAAAGGACTTCTACAAGGGTCCCAACTGACCTTCTTGAATACTATCAAGTTCAATACTGTCAGTTGCCCATTAGAGCTCTATCGGCCAGGTATTTTCAATACTTCTCAAACGGAGAAAGTTGAGAAATGGGATTCGAGGTTAGCACGATTTTGAGACCCAAAAAAGAGGGTAAAGGCTCAAATAAAAGGGACATGAGAGAAAGGACGATGGAAAGGGAAGAAAAGGCTGAAACAGCCTTAACAATAGCCATGGAAACCGAAGGAAATGCGGAGAAAGTGTTGACCAAATGGACAGAATGAAATCTAGGCATCGTAGAGGGATGCTTCAAGCTTCCCAAGAGTGTATTTTCAAGGAGAAATGAAAACAAAAAAGTGAAATGGAGCACCTCACGATTTCAGCTCGATTTGGGGGTTTTTGGAGCTCCAAATGATGAAATCTTCAAGAGGAAGGGCTGCCAACTCCAAGGGAATGGTGGATGGTGGTCGTTTTCAACAGAGAAGGGATTTGGGAGTAATTTGAAATCATGATTTTTGGGATAGGGCAGCTGAAAATGAAAATGGGGCTAGGGAAGGGGACTTTTGTGAAGGAAGTACCCCGTTTAGGGGGTTTCGAGGTGCGAACCATACATGGGGGAGGTGTACAGGGCGTATAAGGGCATGCGCCCAAAAATCAGACCAAGTGGGCCCCACCGGTCGGTGATGCATCGCCGAACTGGCGATGGCATCGCCGGCCATCTTGCACGGTGGCCGGTGGGACCACATGGGTCTGGTCCCCCACGGTCCAGGGACCACACATTTCGACGATGGCATTGCCGGCCATCTTGCACGGTGGCCGGTGGGACCACATGGGTCTGGTCCCCCATGGTCCAGGGACCCCAAAAATGTGTGGCCCCCACCTTGGTTCATTGTATATTCACCTATAGAGGCCCAAACATGTGTTCGGGAATTTTTGGGGCTAATTTGCAATCCCAAATACAAAACCCTATCATGCAGCATATGATTATGGGGTAGAAGGAGCTAGTACATCCATCTAGCTAATTATTTGCTAAAGAAAGTAAATTCAGAGTGGCCTTAGGGCCCTTTTTCATAAAATTTTACTATTTCATGTAAAATTTTGTGAAAGTATGATTTTGTATCATTTTCACTCTATGATCAATGCCTAACATGAAAATAACATAAAATAATTAAAGAATGGAGTGGTAAGAGGAAGAATTTCGAAGATTTTCAGTGAAACGAGATTTTTAAGCCCTGACGATTGAATACAGGGGTCGTGGTTGTCCCACGGCCTAAGGATTCACATTCATGGGTTTAGAATCATTCAAATAACGTCTCAACCTACTTATCTACAACCTAAGAGTTATTCGGGATGCTTCACGCGACCCGAGATGCATTACGGACTCGATCACACGATCGATTCGAATAGACTTCGCCTATTGGCGAATCTAGGATCCTAGAAGTGTTTTTAGACCCTTCTCGCACCCTCCTAAGTCAAAGAAAGTGACAGCGTACGTCGCGAGACCATAACCCAGGCCCGGTTTAATCCAAATCATGCTCTGATACCATCTATAACATCCCGAAAATCGAGGGGTCGAGCAAAAACCCAACTCCCGAGTTCCAAAATGTTATTTATGCAACATAGATATGTATGATTGAATGTTTTCTGTGATAACGCATTAAACATGAGTGAGATTAAGCTAGAACAGCATATCATACTCTAGAGACAGTTAAATTAACAAGCAGAAGACTGTGATAGTATGTATAACATATATAAACTGTTGTATGTCTCCAGAGTGTGAACATGTTACCAGGTTATATACATACATGTATACTCCAAAAGTAGACAAAATGAATATACATGAGTGTACTAAAAATATAAAATGACAAGTGTCAAAGTATCTAATCAACCTCCCTGTAATCCCGTCAATCAGAACACGCATAAAGGAGGGATCCTCCTCCTCATCATCAAGTCCAGCTCCGCCTCACAGGCCGCGCCATCATCTGCAATCACAAAAGGGTCTGGTGGGTGTCCAGGAACACCGTCCCGTAACGTGGGAGTGAGTAGCTAACTCAGTGGAACAATAGAGCAAGGATTAACATGTTCTCAAATCTATCATGCGATTATAGTAAAGCAGTAATTCAAACATTCCTAATACTGTTGTTAATGCAAATATGACATGACGTGATGTATGCCCTCACCGACGATCTCCCTCATACGGCAACATCTTACGACCGCGGCATGCCACACTCCCTAGAGTGCTCCACATCTTCCAAGCACATGCAATGCTATGGTGATATGATTTCCGAGTTGTTATTAGTCCATTCAAACAACAAGATTGGGAAACTAAGGTACTTCCCTTGTATCAATCCCAACACAGATCCTGTCTAGGGTCGTCACTCCTAGTAAACTCATACGATGTATATTTTTGTAGGTCGCTGTAAGGGCTGCCAGGGCTGTTGCTCGCACTTGTTGCACCGCTCCCCCATCACCTTATCAATACAGGCCTACTGTACTCTACTGCTACTGAAGTGTCGTCGCCTCCCGTAGACTCAGAATACGCTCGCGGTCACTACAAAGGACTCGTCGCCTGATCAGTGTAGGCCGACAGCTAGAATATAGTGTCCCATACCACCATAATCTGCTCACGAGACTAGGTGCTCACTGGTCACTACGGGGAGGTTTGTGGCCCCAGCATAGGCCGACAGCTCGACCACGGTGTCCCATACCACCATGCCCGGCTCATGAGTCTTCGTGGATCAAGGTACCATGGTTAACAGGGTTTACAATGGTAAGTTCAGTACCCTAGGTTCAAGCAGTTATGACTCATGCAGGGTGAACATACAATGGCCAGTCGGGTTACTTGACGGGCTCGACTAGCGCGATCGCATCTCAAGTTGACGACATGAAGTGCGTAAAACACTTCGTGTGGCCTAACCACTGCCGCCAACTCCAAAACACGGCTCGCGTTCATCGACGCGTCGTTCGTGGTGAAGATAATCTAACCACGAATTCACTCGGTTACCGACTGCCTGGACTAAGCATAGTCCCAAACAATTAAGGAATCACATCAGCAAATCATATGAGAGTATTGGAATTGAAATACAACCATGTGAGCATGTTAACACATGTTATAACATAGAACTTAAGTAAATCATCAAGTACATGCATTTCATACATACAATGAAACCATGCATATAACTAACATGTAGGAAATCATTCACATCAGCATATTAATGAAGAAACCAATCTCAAACTAATCCATAACATCATTTAATTCAATACATACTAATACAAGCATTTATACAAACACTTACACTACACACTTAAGTCTACATATAGTATGTCGACCCGAAGTGCGCATTTAGGCGAATCTCTTCGCCAAACTAATTATGCACGCATTCCTAATACCCTAATGCGACGAGAAGCCATGTCAATCACATCAGCAAAATATGCATGAAAACAGTACTTCCTACAAATGACTAAAATGCCCTAAATCTCATATTCTTCGTTGGTTTACGAAACAGGAAACAGACAGTATGTTGTACATGTCAAACGGTGTTGCTGTCGAGAATCTACTATTAAACGACATTGAAAGCTTTGGAAACAGTCAATCAAAGCGTCTAAAATCCGCACCTTGTCTCTTATGGATATGTAAATTCGAACGGAGCGTATACGCTTCGTCTACAGCGATAAGAGAACCTAATTCACGAGTTATGTCAGCTAACAAGCTATGAATCCTAGTAAACCTCAAATCAGCAACTTTCTAGGGTTATTTCATACCTAAAAAAGTGGAGGAATCGCCGGAAAAGCGATAGAGATGCGTTGCTTAAGCACGTGCAACACGTAGCACAAGTGGCAGGAAGAACTCTCCCACCTTCTCTCACAAACTCTCACCTTTTCTCTCTCCCAATCTAGGGATTTTTGTAAATTCGGATGGGAGAGAGGAGTGAGGGTTTCAACCCCTTTTATAAGCCCAAACTTGCCCGAAATAGGCTCCGGAACAATGTTTACTTGGTGCATATCCAAATCGGGGCTGTTTCGGTCCAAAAGATGCTTTCTGGTGGTCCCCTGACCGAATGCGATCGGACTTAAGCTCATGCATACTGGATCTAGCATACATCAAGTTTTTAGTCCGGCAGGGTTCGCAGATCGCACGTGGCGGGCCAGTTTCAGTTCAGCGGTCACCGCACGTAGATCAGGGCTGAAAGTCTTATGATATAAAATAGAAATTTCTCCTGATCCGAGGGTGTAATCTGGATGAATTCTGACGGTCAGAACGCTCGATACTGACGCGTCAAGTCGTGTGCCAGATTTGAATTTGAAATTTCAACTGTCTCTATTCGCACTCTCTTCGGTCCGGGCTCAATGAAATAGCCTGTGATTATCGGTTTGACTTGATTTTCGGAATGAGTGTCAAGTCCAGCTAGGCAGTTCTAACGGTCTAAGATAGGAGGTATCGGACTTTCGACGCGGTCTAGATCCAATACAAAGATTCAAAGTGGTCCAGAGAACAAACCTGCTTAGAGTTTGGTCCGAGGTTATAGAGTATTATAGAGTCATTGGTTTTACTCGATTTGGGTCTTGTAGAACGTATTTAAAGTGATCAGGGACTATTTCCCAGTTACTCCAGCGTTGCGCTAGCTAACTTATGCTTAGTTTCTAAAGGAATTAATCCTAAGTGGTTTCTTTGGCTATGGAATTGGGTTCTGAGTGATTTTTCAGGTGTTTTAATTAACCCACTGCCTAAGGACGTCAAATCCCAGATTGGCCAAAATCTGGGGTGTTACAATCTACCCCCCTTAAAATAAAATTTCATCCCCGAAATTGGCGAAGGACAAGGAGTACTTTTTCTAAGGAAGGTTCAAATCCTATTTAATAACCTAACCGTACATATAACCTAAATTAAATGTTTCGATCCTGAGCCAGTGGGAAAGAGGCCAACCACTCTTCCGCTGCGCCACTCTGATCGAACGGTAGCGTTAACTAACCTAACTGGATTGGAATTAATTCGTTCTACCCCCCTTAAAACTTGGTTCTACTTAAAGTTCAAGAGTCTATGCGTCGCTTTGTACATCAGAACGAGGTGCAACTTAAGACCTATCCTTGACATAAATTGGGAAACAACTTCTCTACATGGTTTTCCTTACTAATGATGCGTTCTATGGCATTGGTACCTATGATCATAGAGATGAACCGAATCTCTATTGTGGTTAAGTTCAGGGGTAGGTATGACTTGGTGGTAAGATGTCGAATTCTCTACTGGCTTTAAGTCCTTGCCATTTCCCAAAGACACTGTGATCCCGTTCGGTTGTATGTGGTCGAGCCAACACGGAAGAAAAGTAGTATAGTGGGTCTGAGCCGGATACATAGACTTTCTGTCCAGATAGGACAGAAGATTTATTGTATCAATTCTTAATCCGAGTTGATGCCGATCTTCTGCTTGATCAGAGCATTAGATTTATTGGTAACCACTAGGATTAGGAAGTCGATTCAAACCGCGAATACATCGCTTACATGTACTTCCTTTATTCCGCGTTCCCGAATGCAATAAGCCCTTGGGGAAGGCAATTCTAAGGGGCGTGCTAGTACATTCTAAGTTCATTCTAAGGGATTTATAAATGGTCCCTAAGAGTGAATGGCTCCCTCCTATGGGCAACAACAGAAGTCTATAAGTCTTAAGGGGATCTATCGAAGAAAGGGAGTCCCATTCCAACCAAATCTAACCTACTATCCCTTAGCATATATAGGCCTTACACTGCTTAAGACAACTAGTAGCCTAGTCTGTAACTCAGTACTTATAATCCAAAGCCTAAGTTTATACGGTACATGGTTCCATACCATTTCTACTACAGGGAATTGTTCTATTGCTTAGAGTGAAGATTATCTAAATAGAATTGGATTTCCTATATCGTCAGATCCTTCAAATCTAGGAGTGCTAACACTAGGTCCAAAACGCCAAGGGTCTATGTGGCCAGTAGCGTTTAGTTGTATTAAATGGAACCGCATTCCTAGTCCCATATTGGGATAGGGAGCAACATGCTTGGTAGGAGGGTGGGGTGGGATAAACTATTTTGTAGGCTGAACCCCGAGAGTTACAATACTCCCGATCTAGGGACAATACCTTACAGCGAAATGAGACGGCATGCATTCCATTCAACAAATCTCGGCTACATTAAGCCCAAACCACAACACAAATACATTTTCTACCGGTGACAACACTAGACCCAATAACAACAAAACACAAAAATCCTTAAAATAAAAATTAAACAATCTACAAGGCAACGGCATAGATGCCTAATTCTACCAAAGGACTTCTACTATGGTCCCAACTGACCTTCTTGAATACTATCTAGTTCAGTACTGTCAGTTACCCATTAGAGCTCTATCGGCAAGGTATTTTCAATACTTCTCAAACGGAGAAAGTTGAGAAATGAGATTTGAAGTTAGCATGATTTTGAGACCTAAAAAGAGGGTAAAGACTCAAATAAAAGGGACATGAGAAGGAGGATGGTGGAAAAGGAGAAAAAGGCTAAAACAGCCTTAACAATAGTCATGGAAAGCGGAGGAAATGCGGAGAAATGGTCGCCCAAATGGACAGAATGAAATCTAGGCATTGTAGAGGGATGCTTCAAGCTCCCCTAGGATGTATTTTCAGAAAGAAAAGAGGATGGAAAAGGGGAATGGAGCACCTCACGATTTTAGCTCGATTTGGAGGTTTTAGGAGCTCCAACGGACGAAACCTTCAAGAGGGAGGGCTGCCAACTTCAAAGGAACGATGGAGGGTGGTCATTTTTGGCAGGGAATGGATTTGAGAGTGGTTTGGAACCACGGTTTTGGGTTAGGGTAGCAAGAAAATGAAAATGGGGCTAGGGAAGGGGACTTTTGTGAAGGAAGTACCTCGTTTAGGGGATTTCGAGGTGCGAACCATACATGGGGGAGGTGTACAGGGCGTATAAGGGCATGCGCCTGAAAATCAGACCAAGTGGGCCCCACCGGTCGGCGGTTCGGCGATGGCATCGCCGGCCATCTCTCTAGGTGGCTGGTGGGACCACATGGGTCTGGTCCCCCATGGTCCAGGGACCCCAAAAATGTGTGGCCCCCACCTTGGTTCATTGTATATTCACCTATAGAGGCCCAAACATGTGTTCGGAGCTTTTCGGGGTCAATCTGCAATCCCGAATACAAAAACCTATCATGCAGCATATGATTTTGGGGTAGAAGGAGCCATTACATCCATCTAGCCTATTAGTTGCTAAAGAAAGCGAAGTTATAATGGCCTTATGGCCATTTTTCATAAAATTTTACTATTCACTGTAAAATTTTATTAAAGTATGATTTTATGTTATTTTCACATTAGTATTGATGCCTAATATGAATAGGATAAGAAATAATTGAAGATTGGAGTGGTGGGAGGAAGAATTTTGAAGATTTTGGATGAAACGGGATTTTTAAGCCCTGACGATTGAATACAGGGGTTGTGGTTGTCCCAAGGCCCAAGGATTCACATTAACGGGTTTGGAATTGTTCAAAGAACGTCTCAACCCACTTACCTACAACCTAGGAGCTATTCGGGTTGCTTCACGTGACCCTAGATGCGTTACGAACTCGATCACGCGATTGATATGAATAGACTTCGCCTATTGGCGAATCCGGGATCCTAGAAGTGTTTCTCGACCCTTCTCGCACCCACCTAAATCAAAGGAAGCGACAGCGTACGTCGCGTGACCATAACCCAGGCCCGGTTTAATCCAAATCATGCTCTGATACCATCTGTAACATCCCGAAAATCGGGGGGTCGAGCAAAAACCCAACTCCCGAGTTCCAAAATGTTATTTATGCAACATAGATGTGTATGATTGAATTTTGTCTGTGATAACGCATTAAACATG
Source organism: Magnolia kwangsiensis (assembly GCA_037074715.1). Taxonomy (NCBI): domain Eukaryota; kingdom Viridiplantae; phylum Streptophyta; class Magnoliopsida; order Magnoliales; family Magnoliaceae; genus Magnolia; species Magnolia kwangsiensis. The sequence goes on from CM073579.1 coordinate 62,657,300, forward strand.
AGTGAGATTAAGCTAGAACAACATATCATACTCCAGAGACAGTTAAATTAACAAGCGGAAGACTGTGATAATATGTATAACATATATAAACTGTTGTATGTCTCCAGAGTGTGAACATTTTACCAGGTTATATACATACATGTATACTCCAAAAGTAGACAAAACGAATATACATGAGTGTACTAAAAATATAAAATGATAAGTGTCAAAGTATCTAATCAACCTCCCTGTAATCCCGTCAATCAGAACACGCATAAAGGAAGAATCCTCCTCATCATCATCAAGTCCAGCTCCGCCTCGCAGGCCGCGCCATCATCTGTAATCACAAAAGGGTCTGGTGGGTGTCCAGGAACACCGTCCCGTAACGTGGGAGTGAGTAGCTAACTCAGTGGAATAATAGAGCAAGGATTAATATATTCTCAAATCAATCATGCGATAATAGTAAAGCAGTAATTCAAACATTCCTAATACTGTTGTTAATGCAATTATGACATGACGTGATGTATGCCCTCACCGATGATCTCCCTCATACGGCAACATCTTACGACCGCGGCATGCCACACTCCCTAGAGTGCTCCACATCTTCCAGGCACATGCAATGCTATGGTGATATGATTTCTGAGTTGTTATTAGTCCATTCAAACAGCAAGATTGGGAAACTAAGGTACTTCCCTTGTATCAATCCCAACACAGATCCTTTCTAGGGTCCTCACTCCTAGTAATCTCATACGATGTATATTTCGTAGGTCGCTGCAAGGGCTGCTAGGGCTGTTGCTCGCACTCGTTGCACCGTTCCCCCATCACCTTATTAATACAGGCCTACTGTACTCTACTGCTACTGAAGGGTCGTCGCCTCCCGTAGACTCAGAATACGCTCGCGGTCACTACAAAGGACTCGTCGCCTGATCAGTGTAGGCCGACAGCTAGAATATAGTGTCCCATACCACCATAATCTGCTCACGAGACTAGGTGCTCACTGGTCACTACGGGGAGGTTTGTGGCCCCAGCGTAGGCCGACAACTCGACCACGGTGTCCCATACCACCATGCCCGGCTCATGAGTCTTCGTGGATCAAGGTACCATGGTTAACAGGGTTTACAATGGTAAGTTCAGTACCCTAGGTTCAAGCAGTTATGACTCATGCAGGGTGAACATACAATGGCCAGTTGGGTTACTTGACGGGCTCGACTAGCGCGATCGCATCTCAAGTTGACGACATGAAGTGCGTAAAACACTTCGTGTGGCCTAACCACTGCCGCCAACTCCAGAACACGGCTCGCGTTCATCGACGCGTCGTTCGTGGCGAAGATAAGCTAACCACGAATTCGCTCGGTTACCGACTACCTGGACTAAGCATAGTCCCAACCAATTAAGGAATCACATCAGCAAATCATATGAGAGTATTGGAATTGAAATACAACCATGTGAGCATGTTAACACATGTTATAACATAGAACTTAAGTAAATCATCAAGTACATGCATTTCATACATACAATGAAACCATGCATATAACTAACATGTAGGAAATCATTCACATCATCATATTAATGGAGAAACCAATCTCAAACTAATCCATAACATCATTTAATTCAATACATACTAATACAAGCATTTATACAAACACTTACACTACACACTTAAGTCTACATATAGTATGTCGACCCGAAGTGTGCATTTAGGCGAATCTCTTCGCCAAACTAATTATGCACGCATTCCTAATACCCTAATGTGACGAGAAGCCATGTCAATCACATCAGCAAAATATGCATGAAAACAGTACTTCCTACAAATGACTAAAATGCCCTAAATCTCATATTCTTCGTTGGTTTACGAAACAGGAAACGGACAGTAAGTTGTACATGTCAAACGGCGTTGCCGTTAAGAATCTACTATTAAACGACATTGAAAGCTTTGGAAACAGTCAATCAAAGTGTCTAAAATCCGCACCTTGTCTCTTATAGATATGTAAATTCGAACGGAGTGTATACGCTTCGTCTACAGCGATAAGAGAACCTAATTCACGAGTTATGTCAGCTAACAAGCTATGAATCCTAGTAAACCTCAAATCAGCAACTTTCTAGGGTTATTTCATACCTGAAAAAGTGGAGGAATCGCCGGGAAAGCGATAGAGATGCGTTGCTTAAGCACGTGCAACACGTAGCACAAGTGGCAGGAAGAACTCTCCCACCTTCTCTCGCAAACTCTCACCTTTTCTCTCTCCCAATCTAGGGATTTTTGTAAATTCGGATGGGAGAGAGGAGTGAGGGTTTCAACCCCTTTTATAAGCCCAAACTTGCCCGAAATAGGCTCCGGAACAATGTTTACTTGGTGCATATCCAAATCGGGGCTGTTTCGGTCCAAAAGATGCTTTCTGGTGGTCCCCTGACCGAATGCGATCAGACTTAAGCTCATGCATACTGGATCTAGCATACATCAAGTTTTCAGTTGGGCAAGGTTCACAGATCGCACGTGGCGGGCCAGTTTCAGTTCAGCGGTCACCGCACGTAGATCAGGGCTGAAAGTCTCATGATATAAAATAGAAATTTCTCCTGATCTGAGGGTGTAATCTGGATGAATTCTGACGGTCAGAACGCTCAATACTGACGCGTCAAGTCGTGTGCCAGATTTGAATTTGAAATTCCAACTATGTTCCTATTCGCACTCTCTTCGGTCCGGACTAAATGAAATAGCCTGTGATTATCGGTTTGACTTGATTTTCGGAATGAGTGTCAAGTCCAGCTAGGCGGTTCTAACGGTCTAAGATAGGAGGTATCGGACTTTCGACGCGCGGTCTAGATCCAATACAAAGATTCAAAGTGGTCCAGAGAACAAACTTGCTTAGAGTTTGGTCCGAGGTTATAGAGTATTATAGAGTCATTGGTTCTACTCGATTTGGGTCTTGTAGAATGTATTTAAAGTGATCAGGGACTATTTCCCAGCTACTCCAGCGTTGCGCTAGCTAACTTATGCTTAGTTTCTAAAGGAATTAATCCTAAGTGGTTTCTTTGGCTATGGAATTGGGTTCTGAGTGATTTTTCAGGTGTTTTAATTAACCCACTGCCTAAGGACGTCAAATCCCAGATTGGCCAAAATTCGGGGTGTTACACCTTAAACCAGAAAATGCATATTAGATGTGATTCAGACGATAAGTCTTCATCAAAGGCGGATACGCTACCAATGGCATGAAACTAGTTAGCTATAACTTCACTACAACTATTCTAAGCTTCAAAACAGGTTAGGGTTTGTTTAACTTACCCAAAAATGTAATCAAAATCACCGGAAGAACGATTCAGATACGCAAAAGAACTGGGAAGAATCCCACAGAGAATCAATAGGTTCTCTCTTACTTTCTCTCTCTTGAATATCTAGGGTTTAGAAAATTCGTATGAAATTTGGGAATGGGGGTTTAAGGCCTTTTTATAAGCCTAAAGTCGACGAAAACAACCTTAGGGCCAAGGTATACTTAGCTTATAACCAAATCGGGCTCTTTGTGATCCAACGAAGCACTTCTGGAGGTCCTCTTATCAAATGCGGTCAGACTTAAGCTCATTAATATTGGATCTTAAGGAAGTTAAGTTTTCAGTCCAATTGGGTTTCTGGATCGTTGGTGGCGGACCAGTTTCAATTCAACGGTTATCGAAATTCAATCAGAGCTATAAGTGTTATGACATATATGGGCCACCTTTCCTGATCCGATGGTGACTTTGGGTCGAAATCTAACAGTCAAAACTCTTAGAAATATCGCTCAAGAGACACGTCTCAGATTACTTAAAATCATATTTAATTTTCTAAAAATCTTTATTTTCTCACTCTCTTCACTCCGGACTCATGGAAATGGTCTCAGGACATCGTTTGGGCTTGATTTTTAAGATGATAGTCAAGTCCAACTAGGCGGTCATAATGGTCTAAGTTCATCGATATTAGACTTTTGACGTGTGGTCTAGATCTAATACGAAGTTACAAAGTATTCTCAGGAGCAACTGGGTTTAGAGTTGGATCCTAAATTTCAAGGCAATATAGCGTCAACGATTCTATAGGTTTTGGGTCTTACATATCGTATTAAAAGTTAGTGGTGCTAATTTTAAATGTAATCTAGTTTAGCTCTAGCTAATACACATTAAATTTCCAAGGGTTTTAGTTCTAAATGATTTCTATTGGAGATGGTACTCGGGTCTAAGTACGGATTTTTCTAAGACGTTACAATCTATCCCCCTAAGAAAAAAATTTTATCCTCGAAATTCGTACCTTCTCATGCTCCTCGAGGATCTGGGGGTAATTCTTCCTGACCTCAGCTTCAGTCTCCCAAGTAGTTTCTTCTTCACTATGATGCGTCCACAGAACTTTCACCAGTGGGATAACCTTGCTACGCAATATCTGCTCCTTCCTAACCAAAATACGTGTCGGGTGCAGTTCATAAGTGGCATCTTCGCTCAATTGTATCACACCCCAAACTCAGAAACCGGGCTCACAAAATTCCCGGTCACCGAATCTGGCGCCGACAGCCTCCGTAGAACCCCATTCTCGGCTCCTAGCTCCTATTCGCCAGGTTCCGATCCTGGGATGCTACGAGGAGGATTTTCAATGTCAGTTTGATTCGTAATAAGCATAACCAATGGCATAACCCACAAACAACAACCAAGAACTCCATTACATTTCCACTATGATCAAAAAACTTTACAAGTACAATGAGCATAAAGGGAAATACAATAGTAAAGAATAAAAACTCCAAAATAATCTGCAACGTGCTCCTGCCTCAGCGCTGCTACTAACCAACGTCACCTGCACGCAACGGTCGTGCATAAGCTTATAGAAGCTTAGAGGGTGGTGAAAGTGTGTGCGCAAGGTAGTAATATGAACATGCAATGTCAGAGTAATGCGGAATATGCAGATGGAACCATAACATCATGAGTCGTACCAAGGCTATATAATGCAAGACATGAATGGTATCAGCCACCCAAGGCCATGCGATGTGCAATGCAACTCAAGTATACAGATCCTCATCTATGTCCACACATCAATACACCTCAAATATGGGATATCACCGGGGTCTAGTACACTCTAAACCAGATTGTCGCCACATTGCGCGTAATAAGGTAAGTGGAAGACCTCACTATCCGTCTGCCAATATCGGGCGCGACTCGTCGATAGCGGGCTCATTCCTCGAGCTCGTCAGACTCAGCCTAGGATTGCCCCCTACACTCGGGCGGGTAAGGCCACACCCTCTTCCAACCGACCACGACATAGTGGAGAGCACAGCCAACTGGTAATCGGCACTCAGCGCTCATCTACCCACTCGGTCTAGACATTGGAGCAACCTCTTGGTACCATAAGGGTTTAGGAACTTTCACCCAGGGATATTTATAACACCCCATGTAGAATAAGATTTTCGGTATCCAATCCTGCCAACCACGATGCGTCTGTGGAGGCTACGGCCCTGATGTTGCTAGGGCGTGCAATAACCATGTCATACAAATGCGAAATGCATGATTCACGCTATCCAGTCATGCAAAAAATCCTGCGCATATCGTGCGCTCATGTAGGGCAACAGCGCCTAACCAGGAGCCCATAAACAACCTGCTCGAAGGCATATGCTATGATCAGTCAATCCTCATATCAAGCATACATATGATGCGTATGATCATGAGTCATGAAACTATACTAAACATGTAAATGAGTGATGAACCATTCTTACAATGCAGATGGGCCTGGACGGCCTATACACAGCAAGTACGGCCCACTAATAGGCCCTAAGGAGAGTCATAATGTGGACATCTAACCAACATTACACTCGCAATGTGGACGTCAAACCAACATTGCTCCCAAGGCACAATCTTTGTAAACATCGCTAGTTAGTCTGTATGGGAATTACACATTGCAATGGACCGTATGTTCATCCCATTGGGCCTTACATATATATCAAATGGGCCATATGTTATGGGCCTTTTATTCATCAGATGGGCCACATAAATGGGTCACACCAATGGGTCTTATGTGCATTGCAATGGGTTAAAACCCGTGGGCCTTGGATTGCATCAAATGAGCTTAACTCATGGTTCTTAAAGGTAACGAATGGGTCACACCAATTGAACCCCATATGTACACCAAATGGGCCTTAACCTCTAGACCTTACATATATCAAATGGGCCTACTTCCATGGGCTTTAAAAATGCATCAATTGGGTCCAATTTCATGGGCCTTGGAATACATCAAATGGACCTAGTCCCATGGACTTGAAACATATCAAGTGGGCCTAAACCCATAGGCCTTAAATATCAAGTGAGCCTAAGCCCATAGGCTTTACATATCAAGTGGGTCCAAGTCCATAGGCCTTATATGAATCAAATAGGCCTAACCCATAAGCCTTTCATAAATCAATTGAGCCTAACCCATAGGCCTTTTGTAAATCAGATGGGCCTAAACCATAGGCCGTTATATATCAAGTGGGCCTAAATCTATAGGCCTTTTACCCATCAAATGGGCCTAATCCCGCAAGCCTAGAGGCCCATTGAGATGTTTAATTTTTTCCTCCAAAATGGCAAAGGGCCCATTTCTATGTTTATTTCCATCCAAATTATTCATGGGATTGCATGGACCTAGGCCCACTGCAATGTTTATTTGTCACCCAGCGTGGGTATGGGCCAGAGGGAGGCCCACTGTAGTGTTTATTTCCATCCAAAATGTTCAGCCAGGGGAGGGGGTGGCGTGAACAACACACGTGCAAGGTGGGCTCCACAACACAAATATCATGTGGGAGTCACCGTCCACGGACGGTGGACGGTGTGAATAAAATACATACATTACTGTGGGTTCCACAAACGTGGCCCACTATAATGTTTCAATGCCATCCAAGCTATTCATAAGGTCACTCTGACTTGGATGAAGGGAAAACATAAATTTCAGCTTGATCCAACACTTCTGTGGGCCCCAAATAGATTTCAATGGTAGGTATACAATTCCACTATTTCCTGTGGTGTGGGCCGCCTGAGTTCTAGATCGGGTTGAAATTTGGAGGGGGCCCACCTGAGGAGGGGACCCATAAAATGAGCGGCACGGATGGGACATATGCATCATGGTGGGGCCCACGACAGCAGCTGTGGGTGGCTGCACGGCACCTGCCCTCCCCAATCGCTGCCCGTAGCAGCGTGCAGCTACTGCTCGTGGCAGAAAGAGGCAGAGGCTATGCCTCTTTCAAAAATCCAGGAAAACCGTTTTTCCGGGGTTTTCATCGTGTGGAATCCACTCCGTCCATTAGCTTCCTTGGCCCAAGATAAGCCCAAAGAGTTTAGAGTTTGAATTTTTTTGATAATAGAAAATAAAATAAAATAAGAAAAAGGATCCTTGAATGGTAATGATGCATTCTTTGATGCTATGGCCCACCAGATCTTCCAATCAACCCCAACTCTTGACTCAACGCCTAAAAAGAGATGGGTGAGAGGATGGATGGCTTGGATTGTTTATATTCATCACGGTGGGGCCTAAGCAAGTGGACCACCAAAGGCCTCCTTCTTTTCTTCTTTCCCTTTCTTCTTTTTTTTTTTTTTGAAACGTCCAGCGTCCCAGACGCTGGATGGTTTGGTTCTTTTAAAAAAATACATTGTGGTGGGCCCTGATGAAGTGGGCCACCACTGATGGGTGACGTGGGTACAACGTATAAGGTGGGCCCCACTTGAATAAATCTTGAACAAAATAAATATCTCAAGGTGGGGTCCATTCAAGTGGGCCACACAACCCTATTGCATAAAATAAAATAAAAAGAAATAAGGAGGGAGAGAGACATGGAGAGTGGGACACGCTTTGTAATGGGCCCTCCCTTAAAAGTAAATCATACAATCAAAAGGGTCCCTCAACACATGGGACCACCAAGATCGAGAATCAATGGTGGAGATCCTTTCTCCACCAAAATGGACGGTCTAGATGACCTTTTTGCAATGAAATAAACATCATGATGGGGTCCATGGAGAATGGCCCCATCATGGAATGATCATGATGATCCAAGTGGGCCATCGGCCTCATCTTAGGGTCCCAAGTGAGATCCACACCATTGATCGGTGGGCCTCACTTGGCCCATCGCAAAAATAAGAAAGAAACTACCCTATAGAGGCACCCACCGTCCGATCTTCTTGCTCCTATGGGTTCCTTGGCACCTTAGCTTCAACTTCAATGGATGAGATGAGGAATAGAGGGTTGAGATGGGAGATGGTGGGGTAGGAAAGTGGGCCACTTGGAGCTTAGGAGTGTTTGGAGAATTCCATACATGGGATTTTCTTTTGCTTGGAGATTTTTTTACAAATGAGAAAGAGAGGAGTTGTAAAGGGAGAGAGAGAGTGATGGATGGATGTGGTGAGTGATGGTTGTGTAAGAAAGTCTTGACTTTTGTGGCCTTTTGTGTAAGAGAGGTATGGGAGGTAAAAGAAATTCTTGACTTTTGAGGCCTTTTGTGTAAGAAAGGTATGGGAGGTGTAGACTTTTGTGGTTGCTTGGGAAAAGGGGTGAAAGTGATGTGTACTTGACATATACTTGACATGTAATGGATTGATGGATGATTGATTGATGAGATTGATATGATTGATGTGACACATCGTAGAGATTCTCTTGGGTTTTGCAACGCGCGGTATTTCCTCACACCGAACGTTGGCTCACATCTCTTGACCAGGGTATCGTCTCGGCGCGCGAGTCGCGGCATTGGAACCGCAACGACGGCGCGGTCTCTATGGTATTGGTCTTGGGTTGAGTCGACTCGGTTTGTCGGCATATGAATCAAGGTCGTGCGTCGATATCGGTTAAGGGTCTAAGGTTGCTGGAATTCGACCGGTAAGACTGCGGAAGTCTACGGAAAGGTACGGAGCAAGATACGGATCTTACAAATTACACCTGCTCCCAACTGATAATATGCGAAGGATCAGGAATGTACTTCTTCAATACGAACACATGAAATACGTTATGCATGCCTGCAAGTGGTGTGGGCAAAGCAAGACGATACGACCATACAATGCCTCATAGGGAGCCATACCAATACTCACCTGGAAGCTGTTGTTATACGCGAACTCTGCATAAGGAAGACAGTCATCCAAACTGTCCTTGAAGTCCAACGCACAAGCTCACAACATATCTTTTAAAATCTGATTCACACGCTCCGTCTGCCTGTCTGTCTGCGGATGGAACGCGGTACTGAACTTCAACTTTACACCCATTGTTTCCTAGATACGAGTTCAGAAGATAGATGTGAATCGGGTGTCTCGATCAGACACAATCTCCAAGGGAACTCCATGCAGGCATACAATCTCCTTAATGTACAATCTAGCCAACTCGTCTACAGAATTTGTGACTCTGATCGGTAAGAAATGAGTTGACTTTGTCAACCTATCAACGATCACCCAAATAGAGTCATGTCCCTTCCTCGTCTTCGACAATCCAGAAATAAAATCCATAGAAATAAAGTCCCACTTCCATTCAGTTATGGGCATGGGCTGAAGCAATCCAAGAGGTCGGCGATGCTCTGCCTTAACCTACTGACACGTGAGACAACGGGATACGAACTCAACAATGTGGACCTTCATATTGTCCCACCAGTATGATCTTTTCATATTCTGATACATCTTTGTGCTACCTGGATGCAACGTAAGCCTCGAACTGTGGGCCAACTCAAGAATCTCTCGTCTCAAGTCAAGTATGTTTGGAATGCACAGGCAGCCTCGATATCGCAAGCCCCCATCCGTACCAACAGTCCACTCAGAGTCCTCGTCAGTACCAATCCACTCCTTCATCTTCACCAGAAGCTCATCGCCTGCTTGGGCCAATAATGCGGCTATCTACGAGGGGTTGTACACGAACATGTGAGAGGACTTCATACGGCTCTTCCACTGTGAGGTTTTGCTCAAAGTCTTGCACCAACTTTATCATATCCCATTCTGCAATCATAAGTGGAGCCACAAATTCTATAGTCTTCTTGCGGCTCAATGCATCTGCCACAAGGTTTGCTTTGCCCGAATGGTAGGAAACTTTGAACTTAAAGTCTTTCAAGGTCTCCATCCATCGGCGCTACCTCATATTCAAATCTTGCTGTAAGAATATATATCTAAGGCTCTTGTGGTCACAAAAGAGCTCGAACTCTTTTTCGTAGAGGTAATGCCTCCAGAGCTTTAATGCAAAAATTATAGCTGCTAACTCTAGGTCGTGCGCAAGGTAATTCTCCTCGTGCTTCCTTAATTGTCTCGAGGCATATGCAATCACCTTGTCCTTCTGCATAAGGACACAACCCAGACCAACACGAGACGCGTCAATATAAATCGTATACTTAACCCCTTGCTCTGACAATATTAACACAGGGGCAGACGTCAACTTGTCCTTCAGCTCCTGAAAAGCTGCTTCAGCCTTTTCATTCAAGGAAAACTTCAAGTCTTTCCGTGTCAATTGAGACAACGGTCTGGCAATCTTGGAAAAGTCTCGAATGAATCGTCAATAGTAACCTGCCAGACCCAGAAAACTCCTCACCTCATTAACTGAACTGGGCTGTTTCCAATCCTGAACCGCAACAACCTTAGCGAGGTCAACAGTAATGCCTTCCTTGGACACCACACGTCCCAAGAACTTAACTTCTTCCTTCCAGAAGTCGCATTTCTATATTGCGTGAACAACTGGTTCTCCCTGAGAGTAGTCAATATCATTCTCAGGTTCTCCTCGTGCTCCTTTTGACTCATGGAGTATATCAAAATGTCATCAATAAAGACAATGACGAACCGAAACAGAAATGGTCAAAACACTCTGTTCATCAGATCCATGAACACGGCCGGAGCATTCGTGAGTCCAAAAGACATCACAAGGAACTCATAATGACCAAAACTGGTCTTGAACGCAGTCTTCTGTACGTCCTCATCCCTGATGGGTAACTGATGATACCCAGACTGCAAATCTATCTTCGAGAAATAACGTGCCCCCTTCAGCTGATCGAACAGATCATCAATCCTGGGCAAGGGATACTTATTCTTCACTGTCATCGAATTCAGTCTGTGATAATCAATACATAACCTTAGGGAACCTTCTTTCTTCTTCATAAATAAGACATGCGCTCCCCAAGGTGACACACTCGGTCAAATAAAGCCTGCCTCAAGAAAAATATCTATCTATCTCCTCAACTCCTCCATCTCACATGGAGGCATATGATACGTCCGCAGGGAAATAAGTGTCGCACTGGGTACAAGATCGATAGTGAAGTCAATCTCGCACCGAGGGGGAAGCCTCGAAATCTTCTCAAACACATCAGAGAAATCATGAACTACTGACATAACTTCTAACGTTGGAACATCAGAACTCTCTAACATGGAAGCGTAACTGCTAACACGACAGGACCAAGTGACCTAAACTGGAAAAGAGAAGGACGTGCCCTCAGGTTCGTAGGCTGTCACAACTCTGGCCTCGTAATCAATCTTTGCTCTCATCTTCACGAGCTAGTCCATCCCAAAAATAACATCATAATGACATAGTGGGGCAACAATCAGGTCAATGACCACTGTCCTGCTACCCAAATCTATCGAGCAAGACTCACAGGTCCGAGTAATATCTGAAGTAGTCCTTGTAGCTGTCGTGAGTCTCACTCCCTTCGCAGGAGTCGTAACCAAACTAGCTGCTTGATCGTAGCATAAGAAATGATCAAAACGGTGGACCCAGTGTCCACCAACAAGAAGATAGGCATACCTAAGATGAGAGCAGGAACCTCGAACGATGTCGGTGCTGAATCTGCCTCGGGCGCCTCAACTGTGAGTGTATGAACTCGAGCCTGCTGGGGGTGATGCGGTGGAGGAACCGTGGGCCATTGTGGCAGCCTGAAATAAGGTGCTGAAGGTTTGAAGGAAGGATGAGCTGGTGCTGATCGAATGGGTGGTGTTGAAATAGCCTTAGGCATCGGACGGCCGATCCTCTGAGGTGGCAAGAAACCACTATCTCGCATCCTAGAAAAGTAAGATATCTCAGCGTGGCGAGGCTTCTTACAATAGCTGCACCACACATCAGGACGCCTCACATGGGCAGGAGCTGTAGAAAATCTCTACGGTGATTCGATATGAGGCCTCTTACCGAGGAAAGGCCTACTCGGGAAATCAGGTCGCGGCCTGGGAACCATAGGGGCACGTGTGCGGGACAACCTCTCCCTGTCCTGCTCTGCTTGCAAGGACATTCTCACCAACTCTGCATAAGAAGAAATGCTCGCACAACACATCTTCGATCAAATCTCGGGTCACAAACCCTCAAAAAAATGTCATATCCTCAACGACTAATCACCCAGAATCAAAGGAGAATACCTGCCCAGCTCCATAAAATGATTCTCGTACTCATTCACCGACATGCCTCCCTGGCGAAGGAGAAGGAACTCACTCTCCTCGTGTCGGTAAGTGACCGAAAAATACTTCTCGTGGAAACGAGCCTCAAATGCCGCCCATGTCCACTCAAATCCACCCGCAACTGTGCCAAGAATGCTGTCCCACCATAAGCTAGCTTCTTTCTCAAATATGAAGGTGACAAGCTCAACCAGCTCCGCCTCGGAACAGTGCAACGGTCTAAGCATCTTAGAGATGCGGTCGATCCAATACTCAGCCTCCTCGGGTCTGTGAGTACCCAAAAATGTAGGAGGCCTCAAGCACTGAAATCGCTCAAAAGTTCCGCTCGCACTAGTTTTCCTAATAGGGTGTAGAGGCGAGGCAGGTGGAGTCGCCCCCATCGACTGAGCAAAGATACTAGTCATGGAGGACAAGAACTGCTGCTGCTGTTGTATCTGCTGCTGCTGCATCAACAACATCATCTTCTCTAGCCTACAGGAGGTGGAGCAGACTGTGATGTAGAAGGCGTCGACGCAGACGCACGGTTCTACTCAGGAACCGCAGGTGTGACAGGAGGCACCACAGAAGGTGTCACAGGAGGCGGCCCAGCAGCAGGACTAGAAGTCGGCTGAGAACTCAGCATGGGATTAGAACGAGATGGGCCCGAATGGGGGTCCATATGAGTATTGCACAGGGCAAGGGTCCCGTCTAACGAATCACTCAAAGATAGACTGGCCGAAGATCTCGAGCCCTTAGGTGGCATACCCTACACACAACAGAGGGTAGCAACTAATGAGATTAGGCATTCACACAGTCCATCCGCAACATTAATTTCACAAGCTAAAGAAACAACATGCATTTTATTAACAAAATTGTCACAATACATGATGTGCAACATTACATGAATCGCGATAGAGAAAGCATGTGAGCAAACAACTAAGCTTCAAACATTAAACAACTATCAAACTACCAAACCACTACCAAACCACACATAAAAATAAGAAACAATAAATAAACAACAACTACATAAGGCCTACTCAATGGAATCTGGCGATGGAGAAGGGGCACCCTTATCCTTCAGGCAGCATAGGATAGTCTCCAGCTTCTGGGTGACTTTCTTAAACTTATGCTTCATGAGGCCCCGTAAATCTATAATATCCTGTCGAAGAGTGGCCTGACCCTCCTCAAGCCTAACCAAATGGGCTTCTCTATTAGCCCTATCAGGATCATGCTCCTGAGTCGCAGGAGGAGGACTCTCATCAGTATCTTGAGCCTCCTCTTCCTCTTCGTCCTGCACTTCTTCCTTTACCTCCGCCTCACCTTCTTCTTCACTTTCCTCTCCTTCTTCGCTCTCAGACTCATCCTTGATCTCATCAAGTTAAGCTTGTTGTTGCCGAGGCCCGATCTTCATCTGGTTGAGAGTGATTTTGGTGATGTAATGGACCGGCGCTGGAAATTTCGCCCCAAGTCTGTAGGTAAACTCAAGTGCAATCTTGCATATGAGTTAGCCAAAGGGGAGGAACTCAGTCGTTCTTCTTGATCACACGATAAGGATGATCTGTCGTAGGATAAACATAGGCACGCACAACTTCGCTCCCTGCCCCACTTGGTACAAGAAATCCACCATGAGACGCGTGCACTCACTGCGATTACTCCACCTAGGTTAGACATTGAACGTGCAGATATGGTGAAGCAAATGGAAATCACCTGACATATGGGTCACCAAGAGACTCTTGTTATGCTGCCACTAAACTAAATGACCACATAGAAACCTGGTGCGGTGATCCCTCTCACGAATACTATTTAGATTCCTCTCACTAGCATGTACCTCACCAAGTGGCACATTCAGGAGTCGAGCTATCAATCTAACATTAATTGTGGCTTCCCGGTCTCTGTCGAAGGAGATCTTGAACTGCAAGGGCTTAAGCGTAGGCTCTTGAATGTGAGCATAAAAGGCTCGAACAATGTTCACATTTGCACGTGATTCACCTTCAAATAGCGGACCCCACCTAGCTGCTTCTAGACGCTCGAACAACAAGTACTCACCAAAGAGTTGTCCATCAACATGTGCTTCAAAAAGAATCCTATAGTCCTCATAGATGCCATGAGCCAACTCTGCCAATAATGATCTTCCAAATGGAGCATGAGGATCCAAATCCCGCTTCGTCTGTACTTTTCTCCTAACGCTTGAACTCGCGGTAGCTCCTCTAGGCCTTCTCGAACGAGCGGGGCGACTAGGCCCAGCCTCATCCACAGGGGCACGCTTCTTTCCCATCAGAGAAAGGATGGTGAAAATGGAAAATAGAGCCGTAACAAGCTCCAAGAAAGCTATGGAAAGTAAAGAAAATGAAGGGAAGGGCTGAGATCTTTGGGTCTCCACGAATTTGGGCATGATAGGTGAGTGTAAAAGTTCAAAGAAGGGGAGTTTTGAAGAAAGAAAAGATCCAAATAAGATGGGTTGGGGGCTAGCATGATTTTGGAGCTTAAATGAGGGATTTGAGAGCTTAAATTAAGGAAATGGAAGGATTAGGTGATGGGTATGGCTGAGCACGGTGAAGTGATGAAGGATTTAATGAAAAATGAACGGAGTGATTGGAAGGATGATTTGAAAGAGAATGGGGCAGTTTTGAAGAAAAGGGAAAGCTTGGGAGGGTGGTTTGTGAAGGAAGAGTAGATTGGGGGTGAAATAGGGGTCGAGTCCTACACCAGTGGGTCCCACTAGGCCCCACGTGCCATCGGCCCGAAGGCCCGGTCCATACAGGCCCACCGGCCACTGACCAAACCAGTGAGGCCTCACCCTTTAGGGGAGGACCTTCCCACTCCCTGGGTCCAAAAAAAGTTTGGGTCCCACCTTGGGACCCCCAGGAAGTGGTTCGTTTGGCCCCCTCTCCGATTTGAGCCGTTTTGGGTCATTTCGGAACTAATCTGATCTCTATTTATATTTACCAATTTCTAACGGCTGGAATGAAATGAAACGCCGTCTATACCCATCAATTGATGGTCTAAACTTAATTTAGGGTCATCGTGTGTGATCAGGAGTGTGCACGGACTCGATCTCGGTGATCATTTTCAGTAAACTTTCACCAATCGATACATATGGGGTCCTAAACCTGCTTTTAGATTGTTTTCGCACCCTCCTACACTATAGTGGGCTCAACGTACATCATGTGACCCTAACCCAGGTCCAGTTTAATCCAGATCATGCTCTGATACCAACTTATAACGCCCTAAAATTCGGGGGTCGAGCATAACTCAGCTCCCGAGTTCCAAAACATCACTTATGCAACATAATTAATGATGGATGTATGTTGTCAGTATTAACACATAAAACATGAAGTAGATTAAGCCAGATCAGCAGACATAATTCAAGGATAGATAGAAAATATAAGCAGAAGACTTAAGTACATATATATAATCTAAAAATAATCCCCAAAAGATGCGTGCTCTGCCTAGGGTAATATCCCAGAATCTTTGCCAGTCAGGACAAGGCTCACATGAACCCGCCTGAGAACTGCATGAACGAGAAAGCCTCCTCGTCCTCGTCGAACTCTGGCTCTGCCTCGCAGGCATCACCATCACCTAGAGCTAAGTCAGAGTCTGGTTGGTGTTTAAGCACCATCCCAGAACGAGGGAGTGAGTGATCAACTCAGTGGAGCTATACAGCGAAGGTTAACATGTTATCAATTTAATCAAGTAGTAATGATAAAGCAGTACAATCAAACATATCCTAGATACTCTTGTTAATGCGAGAATGAATGAGATAATGATGCATGCCCTCACCACAAACTCCCTCTGCGATCTTCATCTTACGGTCGCGCATGTCAGTCACTTTCTCAGTGCTCTTACACCAAAACCGATAACACATACAGTGCGATGATATGAGTACGATTACCAAGTTCTTATTAGTCCTTTTCATATAGCAGGATTGGGAAGCTAAGACACCTCCCTTATACCAATCCCAAATATTGATCCATTCTAGGGTCGTCAGTCCTAGGAAATCTCATACGATGTACAGTTCTAGATCGCTGTAAAGGGCTCGTCACCAATCAATACAGGTCTAGTTATATCCTAAGTACTGCAACAAGACTCGTCGCCCTTATGCAGTGTCAGGATATACTCGAGGTCACAACAGAGGGCTCGTCACCAATCAATGTAGGCCGACAACACGAATAGTGTCCCATACCACCATAATCAGCTCATGAGAGTAAGGTGCTCACTGGTCACTACGGGGAGGCTCGTCGCCCTAGCGTAGGCCGAAAACTCGACCACGGTGTCCCATACCACCATGTACGGCTCATGAGTCTTAGGGGATCATAGTACCAAGGTTAACGGAAGTTTCACTAGTGAGTTCAGTGTCTTAGATTTAAACAGTAGCAACTAAACATGGTGAATGAACATCGATCAATCGGGTTAGTTGATAAGCCCAACTAAGCCAAACGCATGTTGAGTTGAACGACATGGAATACATAAGCACTTCGTGTGGCCTAATCACTGTCGAACATCCCAAGCACGACTCGGATTCGTTAAACTCATCCTGTGTGGAAAAAATGACCTCAACCACCATTTGAAGAATGATTACCAATTACTTGGACAGTAGTACAGCCCCAATCACGTACAAGCTCAATAACATGCATTTGATTCATATCCTACCATCATATGGACATTTATGAAATATAACTTGAATATAAATATAGTACATGGAGGAAATCATACACACAGTTAACATGTATAATCTAGGTTACACAATTCATGGAGGAAATCATACACATAGTTAAGGTGATTGAGATTCATATCTCAACAACCTAAAAAAAAATCCACACTTCACTAACTACTAACTCATTCAAGCATTTAAACAAACACTTAAGCTACACTATTCAACATACATCACGTATGTCGACTCCATTATATATTAGGGCGAGTCCTTTCGTCAAGGAGTTGCTGCATACATATCAAGCATGTATCAATGACAAATAATCATAGCAATCATAATAACAATTTCCTTACTTATACGGGTATTCTAACATATACATGAAATACGCTATTTATAATATAGATTATACATATTCGTAAATCGAAATAGATAGCACATTTGGCATGTGGAATAGTATTCGCGTCATGAATAAATCATTATCTAACATTGAAAGTCTTGAAAACCATAACCTAAGCATATATAGTCCGCACCTTAAACCAGAAATGCGTATTAGATGTGATTCAGACGATAAGTCTTCGTCAACGGTGGATACGCTACGTATGGAATGAAACAGGTTAACTATAACTTCACTACAGCTATTCTAAGCTTCAAAACAGGTTAGGGTTTGATTAACTTACCCAAGAATGGAATCAGAATCGCCGGAAGAACCATTCAAATACGCAGATTTGATACATAGATGAACTGGGAAGAATCCCACAGAGAATCAACAGGTTCTCTCTTACTTTCTCTCTCTTTTCTCTCTCTTGAATAGCTAGGGTTTAGGAAATTCGTATGAAATTTGGGAATGGGGGTTTAAAGCCTTTTTATAAGCCTAAAGTCGATGAAAACAACCTTAGGGCTAAGGTATACTGAGGTTATAACCAAATCAGGCTCTTTCTAATCCAATGGAGCACTTCTGGAGGTCCTCTTATCAAATGTGATTGGACTTAAGCTCATTAATATTAGATCTTAAGCAAGTTAAGTTTTTAGTCCAATCGAGTTTCCAGATAGTCCGTGGCAGACCAGTTTCAATTCAATGGTTATCGAAATTCGATCAGAGCTATAAGTGCTATGACTTATATGGGCCACCTTTCATGATCCGAGGGTGACTTTGGGTCGAAATCTAACAGTCAAAATGCTTAGAAATATCGCGCAAGTGACACGTCTTAGATTACTTAAAATCATATTTAATTTTCTAAAAATCTTCATTTTCTCACTCTCTTCACTTCGGACTCAAGGAAATGGTCTCATGACATCGTTTGGACTTGATTTTTGAGGTGATAGTCAAGTCCAACTAGGCAGTCATAATGGTCTAAGTCATCGATATCAGACTTTCGACGTGCGGTCTAGATCCAATACGAAGTTACAAAGTATTCTCGGGAGCAACTGGGTTTAGAGTTGGATCCTAAATTTTAGGGTAATATAGCGTCAACGATTCTATAGATTTTGGGTCTTACAGATTGTATTAAAAGTTAGTGGTGCTAATTTCACATGTAATCTAGTTTAGCGCTAGCTAATACACATTAAATTTCTAAGGCTTTTAGTTCTAAATGATTTCTACTGAAGGTGGTACTCGGGTCTAAGTACGGATTTTTCTAAGATGTTACAGTATGGGATACTGTGGTCGAGCTGTCGGCCTACGCTGGGGTGACGAGCCTCCCCGTAGTGACCAGTGAGCAACCTAGACTAGTGAGCCGATTATGGTGGTATGAGACACTATATTTGAGCTGTCGGCCTACTTTGATTGGTGACATCCCTTTGTAGTGACCTCGAGTATATCCTGAAACTGCATTGGGGCGACGAGCCTTATTATAGTATATGGGATATAACTAGACCTATATTGATTGGTGACGAGCCCTTTACAGTGATCTAGAACTATAATATCATATGATATAGTCTAGGACTGATGACCCTAGAATGGATCATTGTTTAGGTATTGATATAAGGGAGGTACCTTAGCTTCCCAATCCTGCTGTATGAAAAGGACTAATAATAACTCGGTAATCATACTCATAACATCATACTGCATGTGCCCCTGGTTGAAGAGCACAGAGGGAAGAAAGCATGCAGTGAACGTAAGATGGTGTCGCACGAGGGAGTGTAGGCGAGGGCATGCATCATGAAAATATTTCATCCTTGCATTAACAAGAGTATCTAGGAATGTCTGATATGTCTGCTTTATCATTACTGCTTGACTGAATTAATAACATGTTAATCTTTTCTCTATGATTCCACTGAGTTGATCACTCACTCCCACATTCTAGGATGATATTCTGAACACCCACCAGACTTTGTCTTAGTTGCAGATGACGACATGACTCAGGAGGCGGAGCCTGATTACTATGACGATTAGGACGAGTTCTCGTATATGTAGTTCTCTGACGATTTCGCTTAGGTCGTTCTGATCGACAGGGCTATAAGGCTTATCAATGTAGTTGAAACTATCTCTTCACATTTTGATGTATTCATACTCTAGGGTTCGACAGAGATCTTTTGGACTCATATACGTTTAGATACATCTTTCAGTCTTCCACTTGCGTTATATAAATTGATCTAGAGTATGAATTACTGTTTGGCATAATCCCACTCATATTTAATGCACTAATATGAACAACATTCAATCATCATTATCTATGTTGCATAAGTGATGCGTTGGAACTCAGGAGCTGAGTTTCTACTTGACTCCCAATTTTCAAGGCATTACAGTAATATATATATATATATATATATATATATATATATATATATATATATATATATATATATATATATATATATATATATATATATATATATATATATATATATATATATATATATACGCATATAAATGAATCATTTCCAAACGATCGACTGGACCGCACTCCAAATATCAATTGTGACAATGATTTCCACCAAAAATTCTCAAGGCCCACCGTTAGATAGATGAAGTGAAAGAAAAACATCAGTTTAATTGGAATTATTGTCGCCCTTAAGAAGTTTGAACGGTGAATGTCACTATCCCCACTATATTTTTCAGTGGTGGGGATCCACTTGAACTATGGATCTGACTCATTCTTTTAGCCCTTGCTATAAGCCATGAAATGGGCTTTCAAATTGGTTGGACGGTTTGGATGCATCACTTGCATCATGGTGGTAATGGGGTCCCACTGTCCTGGTTTGGACGGTGTGGATAGAACACATACACCATGGGGTCCCACCGTCTTGGTGGGGATGGTGTGGGTAGAACACATACACCATGGTGGTTCCCATCAAATGGATGATGGTGTGGGTATACCTACATACATCAGTGGGTCCCACGTGGGGCCCACCATAATGTTTATTTTCCATCCAATCTATTGAGAAGGTCACACGGACCTAGACGAAAAGGAAAAACAAATTTCATTATGATCTAAAACTTCTGTGATACCCAGGAATGGTTACAATGGCAGACGCTCAATCACCTCTGTTTCCTTGTGGCATGGGCCACCTGAGTTTATATACGTCTGATTTTTTTTTTGGGGGGGGGGGGGGGGGGGGGGGGGTGGCCCACTGCCCTAAGGGGCCCACCCAAATGCACGGTGCTGATGATGACACACATTACGGTGGGGCCCATGGCTGGGACCGTGGTCCCTGCCTGCAGCGTCCACGACAGTAGGATGCTGCCTCTGTCAGCAGTAGCAGCAGACACTGCTGCTGTTATATGATTTATTTTTTTGAAAAAAAATGAAAATTTGGGGATTTTCACATGTGGGGCCCGCATCAGGTGAATCCACTGCAACCATTGCATTCCATGGCTCAAGACAAGCTAAACAAGTCCAGTATTGAATATATTTCGGTGTCTAGCAAAATAAAAGTGAATTTAAACGGTGAGAATCACTATTTTGAAAGGTATGGCCCGCCTGATGAGCAGATAACCTTCATTTTTCGGCTCAACGCCTAAAATCAAATGGGGAATAGAATGGATGATGTGGATTGGACCCATACATCAAGGTGGGGCTTGCATGAGCGGTCCATCAAAAGGCCTAAAAACCTACTGTCTGTTCACACTTCATCTAGTCCACGTCCAGCGTCCAAGGACGCTGGACGGATGACTTGAATATAAAAATCAAGGTGGGTCCCATATGGACGTGGCCCACCTAATTTGAATCAATCTGATACTTGTGGTTTCCCATCACCATAAGGTAGGGCCCACATGGTTTGGACAGCCATGGGGTCCATTTAATGGACGGTCTAGATATCACATACACTCATCATGTGGCCCACAAAATAAAGGAAGGAGAGAGAGAGAGAGAGAGAGAGAGAGAGAGAGAGAGACCCCGACACTATGGGCCCTCCCTGCCACAATTTACAACATACATCAAGTGGGTCCCATTACATATGGGCCCATCGATCAAAATTGATGGTAAAGATCCTTTTTCTACCAAAATAAAGGGTCTAGATGACCTTATTCATGCAAGGAAAATAACAACATGATGGGGTCCATGGAGAATGGCCCAATCATGGAATGATCATGAGGATCAAGGTGGGCCATCGGCCACACCCAGGATCCAAAGTGAGATCCATACCATCAATTGGTAAGCCTCACTTGGCCCATCATCAAAGCAATAAATCTAGGCCTAATAAGCACCCACCGTTTGATCTTCTTGGTCCATTAGAATGCTGATCTCCTTGTGCTTCACTTTAATGGAGGGTGATGAGGTTTGAATGGCTAGGATGAAGGATTTTGGGAGAGGAAGTGGGCGACACAACTCTCACTTTTTGCTCCTTAGAAATATTGGACGTCCACACTCTTTTCTCTCTTTAGAGCTGCTTGGAAAAATGTGAAGAGAAAGAGAGAGAGAGAGAGTGATGGGTGATGGATGTGAGGTGAGTGAAGGGTGAGGTGAGAGGCTTGTTGACTTTTGGGGTTTTCTTGACTTGTGGAGAAAGAAAGCATGGGTTTCTCTTGTACTTGACATGAGGTGAAAGATTAATTGATTTGAGTGATTAATTGATGGGTATATTGTACAGATTCTCTTGGAATTGCAAACGCACAACATTTTCTTCGAAATAAGCACCAACTCACATCTCTTAGCCAGGGTATCGGATCGGTATGCAAGACGTGGTGTTGGAACCCCAACAACGGTGCGGTCGTAATGGTACAAGTCTAGGATTAAGATGACTCAAATCTAGAGGATATGACTTAGGGTCACGTGCAAATATCGATTATAGGTCCCGGATTGTCGGACTTCAACGGGAAGGACCGCTGGAGTCGACGGAACAGTACGGACTAGGATACGGGTCTTACAATACCCCCTTCTAACATGACATAGTGGGAGAGTGGCCTAATGGTATACGACCCTTATGCACTCATGTATATCTACTCGGTTGGGTCATTGGAGTGTCTCCTGGCCACGAAAGTTTAGGGACTTTCACCCATGGACAACTAACATGCTCGGATGCTCGAACCAAACATTTTTAGTGTCCCATCTGGCCATCCATGACATGCTTGTGGAGGCCACAACCCTGATGTCGTTAGGGTGAATAGTGGTCATATCATAAAATGTGAGATGCATGAGTCATACCATCCAGTCATGCATCAAAACTACACATACCATGCGCTTATGTAGGGCAACTCCGTGTAACACCCTGAAATGAAATGTAAGTGTCCATTTGTAGGGCAACTCCATATAACGCCCCGAAAATTGGCACCCGAGTACATAGACTCTGATCTCGAGTTCTCGGGTGTTAACCAAATGAAATACACGTGTGTCCTTATTCAGATTCAAATTCATTTCACACATCGATAATCAAAGTAGCACAATTCGAATTAGCAGATCTAAAGTGAGGTAGAAATAACAATAGATTTAGAAATATATGGCTAAGAAAAAAATATAATTTCAATTATGATGATCACCCAAAATGGGTTTATACAAGCTACAATATACATACCCAAGATTATTAAAGTGTAAATTTTTCAGTTTACTCTTAATTCTCTAAAACATGATGGTGTTGGCGTAATCTAATATAAGCCTACCTGTTTGAGGTTTCACTAGCACCTGCATCAATGATATGCCTGGTTGGTGTTTTAAAACACCGTCCCAGGTGGGAGTGAGTAGGTAACTCAATGGTTTCATTAGTTCTAAGTTACACAAGTTATTAACATAATCAGCGCAGGTAATGATAAAATAAGAAATTAAATATTTTCTAAATATTCTTATTAAATGTGCATATGAAGATATGACATGATGCACGCCCTTTCTATATAACACTCCATCACACGTGACTCTGACCACTTATTTCACAAATGACAACACTTCCTCATCATACGACAACCACGCATGTTCACTACATTCTATGCTAATGCAATGCAGTACATGATCATGTTAGTTGAGTAATTATTAAGTTCAATTCTTCTAGCATATTGACGAAGCTACGATATCGATGTTATATCATGAGTCTTTATCTGGATCACGTGGCACGTTACTGCATGTAATGACTCCTTACCAGTGTCTCTTGATCCAAATTTAGGTGTCACTCATTTATTTCACAAATCAACAATTCTAAAAGTACGGTATGATACCTAAATGTATGAGGATCAACCCGATATGAGTTGTCACCCAAACCGAGCATGATCACTCAATTCTGAGGTTGTAATACCCCACAACATGCTACCCCAACTTACTAGAGTGCTATTTTTGAAGTCCAAGAGACCCCACACATGGACCCGGATGACAACCCGCGCTTGGACCACAGTCTGGATGAACAGTGGCTGGGGTGTTACAGAGGTACGAGCTTATCACATAAAAACTAAATTACCACAAGGAAAGGGCTCATCACCCAATTCCATTCATGCCTGTGTCATTTGAATAGTACTCTGGCACGCAACCATCAGTCGGGTAATTTGATGAGGGCCATTCGAACAATGGTTTGTCACCTCCAGCAGTGCTCATTGGTTACTATGGGGAGGCTTGTTACCCTATCATAGGCTTGAAAGTGCCATGATTTGTCAGTTAGCGTGAGTGTTGAGTCAGCTAGACAGAGAAGCTCTATAGGAAGATTAATCAACTGTTTGCCTTAACCGGATGTGTGCCCGAACTCACCACAGGTAAATCTAAGCCTCACATCCCATTTCCTAAAACACTAGATATTTAAAACTCTTAAATTGATTAGAATATCATAGGGTTTTTGAGTTAGAAAACTTTTTCAAAAGTTCAGAAAATCTTAAAATTTTCTACCTCTGTCGATTTATCGATAGACTGATTGATATAATCGAGAGATGCTGTTGATGTCCTTAATGCTCAATCGATAATATCGAAATGGGGACAAAATTTATCCAGCAACCACATATACTTCTGGACTGAATTATCGATGTATTGATAATTGTATCAATATCATCAAAATTTGAATCTCGAGACTATCGAAGTTGACTCGATAAAATCGATAGCAGAGATTTTGTGTCCTTATTTTTCTAAAGAAAATCATAAAGACCTTCGATATATCGAAGTACTCCTTGATATCCTCAAAATTTAAAAACCGATGATATCGGAAGGCCTTCGATAATATCAGTCTTGGACACTCAGTTTACCAGCATATTTTTAGGTGTTTTTTATCTTAGATCGAGCGTCACTTGATAGAATCGATATCCAAATATCAATGATATCGAGGCTGGGTTGATTGCATCGAGAATGGACATAAATTGTACAGTAAGCTTAAATGGAAAATCCTTTAGATTTATTGATACATCCACACGACCATCGATATCATTGACATTCAAATTCTGATGATATCGAGTGTACCTTGATCATATCCTTGACCTAAAATATTTCAAAGGCAATATCTCTCTCATTTTCAAATGTAGAGGATTCGATCCTCGTGTCGATGAAATTGGAGTTCAAAATTCGATGACATTGACGCATGTTTCGATTTCCTCGACTAATTGACAAAAGGTTTCAAAAGCATATGACATTTGATTTTGTGTCATCGAGTGGCCAGTCGATATAATCAAGAGTATACGCTCGATGATATCGACCCTGCTCGATGATATCGAATTCTGTCATAAATATGACCTTTTTATATCTGTTGGAACTTTTTGCCTATATTAGAGAACTTGTCTTTAGTTACTGGTAGAGAAAGAAGAGAGTGCTTTTGAGTGTTTAACCTTAGATCATATACCCAAAGCCCTTTCTCTCATGAAAGTTCATCCTCCAATCCACCCTCGCCATTGACATTTAATAGAGTCGATTGGGGAATGAACTTCTGTATTCAAGGACCCTTCAGCTATAGTGGCAAATCATTAAGCTGGGATCCCTTGAATTTATAAATGATTGGAATCACTCTATTTTCCTTATAGGAAAACTTTCAATAGAGTAGGATTCCATTACAACCTTGACCCAACCCGTCGCTATGCATTGCTACGTCTTCTGAGTTGCGGTTCAAGGAAGCAAAAGACTCTTCATCAATAAGGGAGGAGATCTTTAACAAAGAGCTAAAAGGGACTCATCTGCTTATTTGTAAGTTATTAGAGTCTAGAGGACACTTGTGATCATTCCTTTATAGGATTGGGTCTAAGGTTTTTCTCACCCCTTGCAAGTCCTCCAGGAGGCCTCCAGCAAGAGTGTATGTGGTGGGTGCATTGTGTTGACCCTTGCTCTGTGGAGATCATAAACAGTTAGGGTCTTGTGGAAGATCCTTAGCCAGTGTGCCTAAAAGTGGGTGCATTATGTTGACCCTTGCTAGTGAGAGCATAAATGAGAGAGGTTCTTTATGTGGATCCTTGGCTAGTCTGCCTAAAATCAGGTGCTATGTGTTGACCCTTGCTCGTGGGAGCATAAACTGTTAGCCTAGGTGTAGGTTGTATTGGTTAAAGGTGAACCTGATTTAAAACCTTGGGTTTGAGATGAACCGTGTGAAACCTCCTTAGTGAAATCCAACACACTCAAGGGTTGAGTGCGTTTGCTAGGAGTGAAGTAGACAAGTAGTCGAACCACTATAAAAATGACTGTGTTTGTGATTGATATTTGTCTTTATTTACTTGTGTAATTTCTTTAAATTCTTTCATATTTGATCACACCTCACATAGTTATAACCATCATAAACTCTGAATTGTATTATGATTATCATTAAATCAGTTTTGTGATTGGATCCTCTAATTGGCTTGGAAGCTATTAGAGTTATCTTGAAGAAATCCTAATTCATGCATATTTATTCACCCCCCTCTAGGACATATAGGCATATTCTTGCTTCAACTAAAGCGGTCTTTATCAAAATTTCAAGGCCGATAGCTTGGACACGGTGTCCCATACCACCATGCCCAGTTCATGAGTCTTAGTTGTTCATTGGTCACTATAGAGAGGCTCGTCAACCCAGCATAGGCCGACAGCTCAGACACGGTGTCCTACACCACCATGGCCAACTCATAAGTCTTAGTGGATCATATCGCACTAATAGTTATGAATGGACATATCCATTGGGAACGGAGTATCCTAGATTCCATTTAGTCGTGCCATATATTGTGAACATACATGATCAGTCAGTTAGTGGACTAATTTAATTGACCTAGGAGAACCATGACACAATTGGCATTAGATGCAAGCAGCTTGTGTAGTCCAACTATTATTGGTCATCCGTGTTTAACCCGGGTCGATCGAATAAGCCTAGGGTAGCCGCCATAACTCGGGCCACTTGTTGATTTAGGAAATTTTCTGACTGACCCAACGTCGTAAGCAACCTAAGCATCCCTACAAACTTAGCAATTCGTCATGTCGACAATAATAGATTTAATGACACAAACACAGGCATTTCATTGAACATGTAAGCATACATAAGATACTATGTTTACTAAGGCATTCAATCAACATGTGAGCATGCATAAAATAATACAATCACTTAAGTATTAAATCAAGCACATGAGCATCAAAAAATTAATACATTCCACCATTCAATCATTTCATCAAACATCTAAGAGTCAAGGGAACAACACATCTACTTAGACATTTTATCAAACATGTGGGCATTAACAAAATAACACGTTTAGTTGAACATTCAATCAAGTATATGAGCATTCATGAAATAACATATTCAATCACCTAGATATTTTATCAAACACGTAAATATCCATATGCAACCAATAACATATATTATAGGAAAAAAATCAAAATGTCAACATATTAGCATGTAAAAATTTATTTACAAGCATTTAGTCATTATCTGAGACCCTCAAGCATTTAGTCATATAGAGGCACCCACCGTCCGATCTTCTCGCTCCTAGGGGTTCCTTGGCACCTTAGCTTCAACTTCAATGGTTAAGATGAAGAATGGAGGGTTGAGATGGGAGATGATGGGGTAGGAAAGTGGGTCACACTTGAAGCTTGGGAATTTTAGAAAATTTCATACGTATGGACCCTTGTTGCTTGGAATTTTTGAAATGAGAAAGAGAGAAAGAGAGAAAGTGATGTAAAGGGAGAGAGAGAGAGTGATGGATGGATGTGGTGAGTGATGTTTGTGTAAGAAATCTTTGACTTTTGTGGCTTTGGTGTAAGAGAGGTATGGGTGGTGAAGACTTTTGTGGCTTTTTGTGTAAGAGAGGTATGAGTTTGGAAGACTTGTGGTTGCTTGAGAAAAGGGATAGAAGTGATGTGTACTTGACATGTGATGGATTGATGGGTGATTGATTGATGGGATTGATGTGATTGATGTGACACATCGTATAGATTCCCTTGGTTTTCGCAACACGCGACATTTTCTCGCACCGAACGTTGGCCCATATCTCTTGACCAGGTATCGCCTCGGCGCGCGAGTCGTGGCATTGGAACCGCAACGACGACGCGGTCGCTATGGTATTGGTCTCGGGTTGAGTCGACTCGGGTTGTCGGCATATGAATCAGGGTCGCGCGTTGATATCATTTAAGGGTCGAAGGTTACCGAAATTCGACCGGTAAGACCGCGAAAGTCTACGGAACGGTACAGACCAAGATACGGGTCTTACACCTAGTAAGTGAGTGGAGAATCCAACCCAAAATCTTTGGATTTCATCCATGAAAAATATGAGATCGGGAATAGAGATGAGGTCTTGCATGAATTTGGGGAGCACGAGGATTAGATGGTGTGATCCGGCACCGGGCCCCACCATCTCTCTCATTCCTCTCTTCTTCTCGTCCTCTTTCTCTCCTTGGCTTTACAAATTCGTATGGGAGAAAATGAGGCCCCTAAATGACCTATTTACAGCACCAGATTTGGTGCAAATGGCCTTAAGGGTTAAGTTTTTACTATACTAGCCCTATGGGAGGGTCTTTTTAACCTCTAGGGCCCACTATGAGGCGTACATATTGATATACACCATATGATAGTTAGCCCTAATGATGATCTACGTATGGATATGATCAGTCTGCCATTTGGATGCGCCGATCGACAGATATGATTAAAAGTTTATTCAATGGTCACCGATGGTTGATTAGGGCCGTGATTATACAGATATGAGTAGGAAAATATCCTTACTCTACGTGTGAAGTTTGGTCATAAACTGATGGTCCGAAATTCTCAACCTTACATAAGAGTGGACGACCCAATTCACTTAAGTTTCAGCTTCTTCATTTAGGGTATTTGTACTTCTCATGCACTCGTCCCTTTGCTCAAGTTGAGCGATTCTAGATACTTCCCAGGTTCGACTCTTGTGATGGACGTCAAGCCCGATAAGACAGACATTATTCTATAGTTTTGGAACTAATGGCCCACTAACGAGCGGTCTAGAGCTTGTTCAGAAAATCAGGGTATTTCTGAAATGAGTTAGGTATTAAGATTTCTCGTGGGCAATGATTAGGGTTTGGATTAACTATATTCATACTGTGGCCTATTTATAATTAGTAAAAGTGGAGATTTGATTGTGATTACTCTAAACCATCGACTTTAGGCTAAAAGAGTAACGAGGTTGATTTGGTCCATTAGTCAAGATTTGGGCCTCATCTGACTCGTTATTGGGTAGATCTGATAGTGAAGGAGGGTTTAGGAGGGTTTTGGGAAGTGAAAATGAGTTGAAAATGGGTAAAAGGGGGTTTAAAGGGGTGTAGGGTTATGTAGAGGGGACCCCGCATGTGGGAGGGACCCATATAGTCTGACCGTCGGGGGTGCACCGCCGTCATGGCGGTGCCGCCATGCTCCTCTAGAGCCTTTGGTGGTGCGCCTCCTATTTGGCAGTGGCCACCCCATGGGGTTTGTGGTTTCACTCTGTGAGACCCCTTAGGTCCCCCTAAAAGTATCTGTTTCATCTCTAAGTTGAGTATGGTGCATGTACTGTAGTCCAGGGACTGTTTTTAATCAGTGGTAGGTCGGCCTATGTGAATATATCATAGGGATAAACTTGATTTTAAGTGATTGATTGGGTTCATTGGTTTTCTACGGTTGATCAATCTTATTTATACGGTTCTTTATCGATACTAACCATGTGTAAGGTCACCTCGAGCGTCAATGGTCTGTAAGTGATGACGTGGTTAGTTATTAAAAAAAAAATTTAAGAATTTTTAACAAATCTAAAACAGTAAAAATTCTGGATGTTACACTCCGTCTCACAAGGAGTCCCCTAAATATCTCAGACCAATAGTAATGCTATGATCAAACGTTCCTTACAACAGGTATACAAGTGATGCATATGAATATGTGTCATGATGTAATGCTAAGCATGTTCTCATTGTGTCCTACTAAACTATCTACACCAGCGTGATTATCAAATATAAATAATAATCTTCTTTAATCGGTATATCACATAAAAAGAGTAGGAGCTAAATGACATGCCCCTTCTACAACTATAGGAGTCCATGTGGTACGTCTAATATTAGCCTTCCCATGACTCTGTATAATTTAAGACAGGGACGGTGGGCCTAACCCATACATCGAGATAGGTTCTATACACCTTATACCACATATTCTTCCATCTATAGCAAGGAGGTGATGATGATGTACTAATGTCAAGGATGAGCCTTACACTTATCCCAAAAGGTAAATGGACAGTGTGGATGATACATACATAACACGAGGTCCTAACAATCGATTACAAGGTAGGATGTATTACGGGGTGAGTCAAGCGGGTATACAACAAATGGGCTTCCTCACTCCCTTTATCATGACAATAGGGCTTTCTTATGAGGCCCCGATACGAATACAAGGTGAGCCTTGGTAGGATCCACACATCCAAGACTATGTAACCCTACAAATAGTCCTACTCATTATCTAAGTGGGCCCTCGGGTTTGGGTTACTAAGCTTGGACAAACACATGCATTTAGGTATGCCACATTCCCTTTGAAAGGCCCGATACGAACATAAGATGGGCTTCAAGGCTTTGATGATCCTACATAGTATGGTGGAAAGCATCATTTATTAAATGGGGGCCTAACGGTTTGGGGTAGCTCAACAAGGAAAAGATGGATATTACTAGCATCAATGGGGTCCAACAGTTTGGGATATCCTAATAAGGGAAGGTGGGTAATACAATCATCAATGGGGGCCCAACCGTTTGGAGTAAGCTCAATAAGAGGAGATGAGAATGGGCCTAATAATGGGGCTTAAGGAGATTATAACGTGGACATTTAGCCATCATTGCTTCTAAGGAAATGGGCTTAACAATGGGCCTTAAGGAGGATTTCAACGGTGGACTTTTAACCACCATTGTCTCCTAGTGTGGTCTACTTGGGATTTGAATCTAACTCTCTATAGGGCCCATGACCCTTATACAAATTGGGAAAATGATGGACATTGTACATGAAACACATATAACATGATGAGCCTCATAAGGTAGCCCCATGGTGGGCATATAATCCATAAATCAGGGTGGGCCTCTCAAGGCAATGGGGCCCACGGCCTTAGAGAAATGGATGAACGGTGTGAATATAACACATACATCATGGTGGAATCACTCATCATAATTGGGCCTCACATGCATCACATTGGGCCTCACTTATGGGCCTCATACGCTTCACATTAGGCCTCACACATGGGCCTCATATGCTTCACATTGGGCCTCACACATGGGCCTCAAAAGCATCACAATGCGCCTCACATAAGGGCCTAATATACTTCTCAATGGGCCTCATATACATCACATCGGGCCTCATCATATGGGCCTAAAATACATCACATTGGGCCTCATTCAAAAGGCCTCATATACATTAATTGGACCTCATCAAATGGGCCACAAATATGTCACATTGAGGTGGGCCCTGCACATTCCAAATGGGCCCCACCAGATGGACAGCTTGGATCAAATACGTACACCACGTGGGGGCCACGTCGATGGACGGTGTGAATATACAACACATCACATGGTGGGCCCCACCCATCCAACAAATGGACGGGTGTGAATATACATCATCTGGGCCTCACATCCCAGCTAAAACAGATGGACAACATGGAGAAACACATACATAAGGGTGGGTTCCCACCGTCCAACAATCTGGATGGTGAGGATAAGGCCTATACATCATGGTTGGCCCCCCATGGCACCATCTAGATATGGACGGTGTGAATAAGGAATACATACATCTGGGTAGGCCCCACGCCCTGCATGTGCAACACATGCAGGGTGGGTTCTATAGATGGACGGAAGCATATAATGCATACCTCATGATCAGGCCATAGAACCTGCTGACGTCAAACAATAGCTATATAGCATGTGGGAACCACTGTCCACATGGCTGGACAGTGTGGATTTCACACGCACATCATGGTGGTCACGGACAGACGACGTGGTTAAATCACATACATCAAAGGTGGTCCCCACCATCCAGACCACTGGACGGTGTGGATTTACATATGTAACACCCCGGATTTTGGCCAACCTGGGATTAGACGTCCTTAGGCAATGGTTCAATTAAAACACCTGAAAAATCGCTCGGAACCCAATTCCATAGCCAAAGAAACCACTTAGGATTAATTCCTTTAGAAACTAAGCATAAGTTAGCTAGCGCTATGCTAGAGTAGCTGGGAAATAGTCCCTGATCACTTTAAATATGTTCTACAAGATCCAAAACTTGTAGAATTAATGGTGCTATAATACTCTAAAACCTCGGATCAAACTCTAAACTGGTTTGTTCTCTGGACCTCTTTGAAACTTTGTATTGGATCTAGACCGCGCGTCGAAAGTCCGATACCTACAATCTTAGACCGTTAGAACCGTCTAGCTGGACTTGACAATCATGTCGAAAATCAAGTCCAACCGACATTCGCAGGCTATTTCATTGAGCCTGGAGTGAAGAGAGTGAGAATAGGGTTAGATTTGGAATTTGAAATTCAAATTTGGCACACGACTTGACGCATCAGTATTAAGCATTTTGACCGTCAGAATTCAGCCAAATTACACCCTTGGATCAGGAAAAATTTCAATTTCATATCATGAGACTTGTAGGCCTGATGTACATGCGGTGAGCGCTGAACTGAAATTGAACCGCCACGCGCGATCTATGAAAACTGATGGTCTGAAAACGGGATGTGAGCGACATCCGACATGCACGAACTTAAGTCCGATCACGTTCGGCCAGGGGACCACCAGAAATGGTCTTTTGGACCGAAACAGCCCCGATTTGGATATAACTTAAGTAAACATTGTTCCCGAGCCTATTTCGGGCAAGTTTGGGCTTATAAAAGGGCTTGAAACCCTCACTCCTCTCTCCCATCCGAATTTGAGAAAAACCCTAGATTGGGAGAGAGAAAAGGTGAGAGTTTGTGAGAGAGAGTGGGAGAGAATTTCTTGCTGCTCGTGCCACCTGCTGCACGTGTTTAAGCAACACGCTCCAATCACTTTGCTGGTGATTTCTCCGCATTTCTAGGTAAGAAAACATTCCTAATTGTTGCTGATTTGAGGTTCCCTTGGTTCCATAGCGAGGCAGCTGATGCATCTTGTAAATTAGGTTGCCTATTCGCCCTGGACGAAGCGTATACGCTCCGTTCGAATTAATACACCTATAGGAGAAAAGGTGCGGATTTTAGATGCTTTGATTGACTGTTTTCAACGCTTTCAATGTCGTTTAATAGTAGATTATCGACGGCAATGCCGTTTGACATGTACAACATGCTGTCCGTTTCCTGTTTCGTAAGCAGACGAAAAATATGAGATTTAGGGCATTTTAGTCATTTGTAGGAAATACTGTAAATATTCATATTTTGCTAAAACGATTGACATGGCTTTTTGTTGCCTTAGGATACTAGGAATGCGTGCATAATCTGTTTGGCGAAGAGATTCATCCAAATGCACACTTTGAGTCAACATACACTATGTAGACTTAAGTGTGTAGACTAAGTGTTTGTATAAATGTTTGTATTAGTATGTATTGAATTAAATGGTGTTATGAATTAGTTTGAGATTGATTTCTCAATTAATATGCGGATGTAATTGATTTCCTACATGTTAGCTATATGCATGATTTCATGATATGTATGAAATGCATATGCTTGAAGATTTACTTAAGTTGGATGTTATAACATGTGTTAACATGCTCACATGGTTGTATTTCATTTCCATTACTCTTACATGATGGCTGATGTGATTCCATAATTATTTGGGACTATACCTAGTCCAGGCAGTCGGCAACCGAGCAAGTTCGTGGTTGGCCTATCTTTGCCACGAACGATGCATCGATGAACGCGAGCCGTGTTTTGGAGTTGGCGGCAGTGGTTTGGCCACGCGAGGTGTTTTACGCACTTCATGTCGTTCGACTTGAGATGCGCTCGTGCTAGTCGAGCCCATCAAGTAACCTGACTGAACATTGTATGTTAACCCTGTATGAGTCATAACTGCTTGAACTTAGGGTACTGAACTTACCATTGTAAACCCTGTCAACCATGGTACCTTGATCCACAAAGACTCATGAGCCGGGCATAGTGGTATGGGACACCATGGTCGAGCTGTCAGCCTACGCTGGGGCCACAAACCTCCCCGTAGTGACCAGTGAGCACCTATGACTCGTAAGCTGATTATGGTGGTATGGGACACTATATTCTTGCTGTCGGCCTACATTGATAAGGTGATGGGGGAGCGGTGCAACGAGTGCGAGCAACAGCCCTGGTAGCCCTTTGTAGTGACCGCGAGCGTATTCTGAGTCTACGGGAGGCGACAACCCTTCCGTAGCAGTGAGAGTACAGTAGGCCTGTATTGATAAGGTGATGAGGGAGCGGTGCAACGAGTGCGAGCAACAGCCCTGACAGCCCTTGCAGTGACCTACAAAATATACATCGTATGAGATTACTAGGAGTGACGACTCTAGACAGGATATGTGTTGGGATTGATATAAGGGAAGTACCTTAGTTTCCCAATCCTGCTGTATGAATGGACTAATAATAACTCGGTAATCATATCATCATTACATTGCATGTGCCTGGAAGATGTGGAGCACTGAGCGAGATGCAAGCATGCCGCGGGCGTAAGATGGTGCCGTATGAGGGAGAACGTCGGTGAGGGCATCCATCATGTCATGTCATATTGCATTAACAATAGTATTAGGATTGTTTGATTTGCTGCTTTACTATTATCGCATGATTGATTTGATAACATGCTAATCTCTGCTCTCTTATCCCACTGAGTTGATCACTCACTCCCACGCTACGGGATATGTTATACATACTATCACAGTCTTCCGCTTGCTAATTTAACGGTCTCTAGAGTATGATATGATGTTTTGGATTAATCCCACTCATGTTTAATACATTAACATAGACAACATTCAATCATACACATTTATGTTGCATAAGTGATGTTCTGGAACTCGGGAGTGGAGTTTTTACTCGACCCCCCAATTTTTGGGATGTTACAGATGGTATTAGAGCATGATTTGGATTAAACCGGGCCTGGGTTATGGTCACGCGACGTACGCTGTCACTTCCTTTGACTTAGGAGGGTGTGAGAAAGGTTTAGAAACACTTATAGGATCGCATATTCGCCAATAGGTGAAGTCTATTCGTATCGATCGCGCGATCGAGTCCATAACGCATATAGGGTCGCGTGAAGCAACCTAAGTGGCTCCTAGGTTGTAGGTAAGTGGGTTGGAATATTTTTTGAATGATTTTAAACCCGTAAATGTGAATCCTTGGGCTGTGGGACAACCACAACCCTTACATTCAATCGCTAGGGCTTAAAAACCCCGTTTCACCTAAATTCTTCAAAATTCTTCCTCTCACCACTCCATTCTTCAATTATTTCTTATTATTTTTATGTTATGCATTGATCCTAATGTGAAAATGACATAAAATCATACTTTGACAAAATTTTATGGTGAATAGTAAAATTTTATAAAAACTGGCCATTAGGCCATTCTAAGTTTATGATATTTAGCAACTAATGGATTAGATGGATGTATTATCTCCTTCTACCCCAAAATCATATGCTGCATGATAGGGGATTTCATTCATATTTGCAGATTGGCCCTGAAAAGTCCTGAATGCATGTTTGGGCCTCCATAAGGCAATCTACAATGAACTAAGGTGGGGCCCATACATTTTTGGGGTCCCTGGATCATGGGGGACCAGACCCATGTGGTCCCACCGACCAACGTGAGGGATGGTAGGCGATGCCATCGCCGATCCGGCGATGCATCGCCGTCCGATGTGGCCCACTTGATCTGAAATTTGGGGCGTGGGGGTATTTTGGGTAGTACACCCCCCCCCCCCCCCCCCCCCCCCCCCCCCCCCATGCATGGTCCGACCATAGTAAATCCTAAAAAGGGATACTTCCTTCACAACAGTCCCCTTCCCTAGCTCCATTTTCATTTTCTTGCTGCCCTTTCTTAAAACCATGATTCCAAATCACTCCCAAACCCATTCTTTGCTGAAAACGATCCCACTCCATCACTCCATTGTGATTTGCAGCCCTCCCTCTTGCAAATCTCGTCGTTTGGAGTTCTTACAACCCCCAAAACGAGCTGAAATCGTGAGGAGCTCCATTCCCCTTTTTCATTCTCTTTTCTTTTTGAAAATCCATCTTAGGGGAGCTTAATGCATCCCTCTACAATGCCTAGATTTCATTCTTTCCATTTGGGCAATCATTTCTCCGCATTTCCTCCGCTTTCCATGGCCATTGTTAAGGCTATTTTAGCCTTTTTCTCCCTTTCCATTGTCCTCTCTCTCATGTCCCTTTTATTTGATCCTCAGACTTATGGAAACCTGCTTACCCATCCCATTTCTCCACGTTCTTCGCTTGTTTGATTACTGTTTTAAGGATTTCTGTGTTTTGTTGTTG
This sequence comes from Magnolia kwangsiensis, assembly GCA_037074715.1. Taxonomy (NCBI): domain Eukaryota; kingdom Viridiplantae; phylum Streptophyta; class Magnoliopsida; order Magnoliales; family Magnoliaceae; genus Magnolia; species Magnolia kwangsiensis. The sequence goes on from CM073579.1 coordinate 62,693,474, forward strand.
TTGGGTCTAGTGATGTCATAGGTAGAAATATGGTTGCATAATGTTTTGGGCTTAATATAGCCGAATGCGTTCTTGTCATAATTCATGTGGAACTTTATTCCATATATTGTGACATAATTTGTCAAATGGAATGCATGCCGTTTCATTCGCTGTAAGGCATTGTCCCTAGTTTGGGTGTATCCAATGGTTTCCACTGCCATATTGTAAATCTTGGGATTACGCCTACAAAATTAGTTTTTATCCCACCCCACCCTCCTACCAAGCATACCACTTCCAATCCCGACATGGGACTAGGAATGCCGTTCCATTAGGCTGTAGATTACAGACTAGTCTACTAGTTACCTTAAGTAGTGTAAAGCCTGTATATGCTAAGAAATAGTAAGTTAGATTTTATTGGAATGAGACTCCCTTCCTTGGATAGATCCTCATAACATCCATAGACTCCTTTAGTAACTCTCAGGAAGCTTATTTAACTTAGAACCATTCACTCTCAGGGAAATTTATAAATCCCTCAGATTGAACTTAGAATAAACCAACACATCCCTTAGAATTGCCTTCCCCAAGGGCTTATTGCATTCGGGAATGCAGAGTAAAGGAACTGCATGTACGCGATGTATTCGCGATTTGAAACGACTTCTTAATCCTAGTGGTTACCAATAAATCCAATGCTCTGATCAAGCAGAAGATCGGCATCGGCCAGGATTAAGAACTGATACGAAGAATTTTCTATCAGAGTCTCGACAGAAGGTCAATGTATCTGGCTCAGACCCACTACACAACCTTTCTTCTGTGATGGCCCAACCACCTATAACCAAACGTGATCACATTTCCTTTGAGAAATGGCGAGGACTTAAAGCCAGTAGAGAATTCGACATCTTGCCACCAACTCATACCTGCCCCTGAACTCTACCATAATAGAGATTAGGTTCATCTCTATCGCCATAGATACCAATGTCATAGAACGCATCATTAGCAAAGGAAAACCACTGTAATGAGAGGTTATTTCCTAATTCATGTTAAGGATAGCCCCTAAGTTGCACCTCGTTCTGATATACGGAGCGATGCATAGATTCTTGAACTTTAAGTAGAACCAAGTTTTAAGGGGGGTAGAACATAATGAGTCCAATCCAGTTAGGTCAGTCAACGCTACTGTTCGATCAGAGTGGCGCAGCGGAAGCTTGGTTGGCCTCTTCCCCACTGGCCCAGGATCGAAACATTTGAGTTAGGATATACGTACGGTTAGGTCATTAAATAGGATTGACCCTTTTCTTAGAATGTCAATACTGAAGTCTTGCTAGATACTCCTTACCCTTCGCCAATTTTGAGGACGAAATTGTATTTTAAGGGAGGTAGATTGTAACACCCCGGATTTTGGCCAACCTGGGATTAGACGTCCTTAGGCAATGGTTCAATTAAAACACCTGGGAAATCGCTCAGAACCTAATTCCATAGCCAAAGAAACCACTTAGGATTAATTCCTTTAGAAACTAAGCATAAGTTAGCTAGCGCTACGCTAGAGTAGCTGGGAAATAGTCCCTGATCACTTTAAATACGTTCTACAAGACCCAAAACTTATAGAATCAATGGTACTATAATACTCTAAAACCTCGGATCAAACTCTAAACCGGTTTGTTCTCTGGACCTCTTTGAAACTTTGTATTGGATCTAGACCGCGCGTCGAAAGTCCGATACCTACAATCTTAGACCGTTAGAACCGTCTAGCTGGACTTGACAATCATTTCGAAAATCAAGTCCAACCGACATTCGCAGGCTATTTCATTGAGCCTGGAGTGAAGAGAGTGGGAATAGGGTTAGATTTGGAATTTAAAATTCAAATCTGGCACACGACTTGACGCATCAGTATTAAGCATTCTGACAGTTAGAATTCAGCAAAATTACACCCTTGGATCAGGAAAAATTTCTATTTCATATCATGAGACTTGTAGGCCTGATCTACTTGCGGTGACCGCTGAACTGAAACTGGACCGCCACGCGCGATCTACGAACATTGATGGTCTGAAAACGGGATGTGAGCGACATCCGACATACACGAACTTAAGTTTGATCGCGTTCGGCCAGGGGACCACCAGAAATGGTCTTTTGGACCGAAACAGCCCCGATTTGGATATAACTTAAGTAAACATTGTTCCCGAGCCTATTTCGGGCAAGTTTGGGCTTATAAAAGGGCTTGAAACCCTCACTCCTCTCTACCATCCAAATTTTAGAAAAACCCTAGATTGGGAGAGAGAAAAGGTGAGAGTTTGTGAGAGAGAGTGGGAGAGAATTTCTTGCTGCTCGTGCCACCTACTGTATGTGTTTAAGCAACACGCTCCAATCACTTTGCCAATGATTTCTCCACATTTCTAGGTAAGAAAACATCCCTAATTGTTGCTGATTTGAGGTTCCCTTGGTTCCATAACGAGATAGCTGATGCATCTTGTAAATTAGGTTGCCTATTCGCCGTGGACGAAGCGTATACGCTCCATTCGAATTAATACACCTATAGGAGAAAAGGTGCGGATTTTAGATGCTTTGATTGACTGTTTTCAACGCTTTTAATGTCATTTAATTGTAGATTATCGACGGCTACGCCGTTTGACATGTACAACATGCTGTCCGTTTCCTATTTCGTAAGCAGACGAAAAATATGAGATTTAGGGCATTTTAGTCATTTGTAGGAAATACTGTAAATATTCATATTTTGCTAAAATAATTGACATGGCTTTTTATCACCTTAGGATACTAGGAATGCGTGCATAATTTGTTTGGCGAAGAGATTCGTCCAAATGCGCACTTTGAGTCGACATACACTATGTAGACTTAAGTGTGTAGACTAAGTGTTTGTATAAATGTTTGTATTAGTATGTATTGAATTAAATGGTGTTATGAATTAGTTTGAGATTGATTTCTCAATTAATATGCGGATGTAATTGATTTCCTACATGTTAGCTATATGCATGATTTCATGATATGTATGAAATGCATGTGCTTGAAGATTTACTTAAGTTGGATGTTATAACATGTGTTAACATGCTCACATGGTTGTATTTCATTTCCATTACTCTTACATGATGGCTGATGTGATTCCATAATTATTTGGGACTATACCTAGTCCAGGCAGTCGGCAACCGAGCAAGTTCGTGGTTGGCCTATCTTTGCCACGAACGACGCATCGATGAACGCGAGCCGTGTTTTGGAGTTGGCGGCAGTGGTTAGGCCACGCGAGGTGTTTTACACACTTCATGTTATTCGACTTGAGATGCGCTCGTGCTAGTCGAGCCTGTTAAGTAACCCGACTGGCCATTGTATGTTCACCCTGTATGAGTCATAACTGGTTGAACCTAGGTTACTGAACTTACCATTGTAAACCCTGTCAACCATGGTACCTTGATCCACAAAGACTCATGAGCCGGGCATGGTGGTATGGGACACCGTGGTCGAGCTGTCGGCCTACGCTGGGGCCACAAACCTCCCCGTAGTGACCAGTGAGCACCTATGACTCGTGAGCATATTATGGTGGTATGGGACACTATATTCTTGCTGTCGGCCTACATTGATAAGGTGATGGGGGAGCGGTGCAACGAGTGCGAGCAACAGCCCTGACAGCCCTTTGTAGTGACAGCGAGCGTATTCTGAGTCTACGGGAGGTGACGACCCTTCCGTAGCAGTGAGAGTATAGTAGGCCTGTATTGATAAGGTGATGGGGGAGCGGTGCAACGAGTGTGAGCAACAGCCCTGGCAGCCCTTGCAGCGACCTACAAAATATACATCGTATGAGATTACTAGGAGTGACGACCTAGACAGGATCTGTGTTGGGATTGATATAAGGAAAGTACCTTAGTTTCCCAATCCTGCTGTATGAATGGACTAATAATAACTCGGTAATCATATCATCATCACATTGCATGTGCCTGGAAGATGTGGAGCACTGAGCGGGATGCAAGCATGCCGCGGGCGTAAGATGGTGCCGTATGAGGGAGAACGTCGGTGAGGACATCTATCATGTCATGTCATATTACATTAACAACAGTATTAGGATTGTTTGATTTACTGCTTTACTATTATTGCATGATTGATTTGATAACATGCTAATCTCTGCTCTCTTATCCCACTGAGTTGATCACTCACTCTCACGCTACGGGATGGTGTTTCCGGACACCCACCAGTCCCTATTGTGGTTACAATGATAGCACTGCTTGAGAAGCGGAGCTAGACTTGATGATGATGAGGAGGATCTCTCCTTTATGCGTGTTCTGATTGACGGGATTACAGGGAGGTTGATTAGATGCCTTGACACTTGTCATTTTATATCTTTAGCGCACTCATGTATATTCGTTTTGTTTACTTTTGGAGTATACATGTATGTATATAACCTGGTAACATGTTCACACTCTGCAGACATACAACAGTTTATATATGTTATACATACTATCACAGTCTTTCGCTTGCTAATTTAACAGTCTCTAGAGTATGATATGATGTTTTGGATTAATCCCACTCATGTTTAATACATTAACACAGACAACATTCAATCATACACATTTATGTTGCACAAGTGATGTTTTGGAACTCGGGAGTGGAGTTTTTACTCGACCCCCCAATTTTCAGGATGTTACAACATATCTTATGATCAGACCCACACAACTTGTTGACGTCAATCTAGCAGCTCAGTAGCTGGTGGGACCCACACCACTTGCTGATGTCAATCTAGCAGTTCGATAGCTGGTGGGACCCATAGATCTTACTGACGTCATACAACAACTATATAGCTAGTGTAAGGTACACTAACCGATCTGCTTATGGTGGGTCCCACGTGATCTGGACGGCCAGGATAAAATACGTATATCACGTCGGTCCCATGGATGGTGTCAACCCCATACACACATGAAGGTGGCCCCACGTCCAAGCAATGGATGGTGGGGATAAAACATATACATCAAGGTAGCTTCCCACCATCCAGACAATGGATAGTGGGGATATCATAAGCATCAAGTGAGTCCACGTGTAGGTGGCTCACCAGAATTCTTGGATAATGCATATATTTGTGTTTTCCTTCCATGTAGCATCCAGGGTCTGGACAACATGAATGGAACACGTACATCATGCGGGTGGGTCCCACCGTCCCAGCTGGATGTTGAGGATACAACATATACATCATGCGTGGGGTTCACGTGTACATGGCCCACCTTAAAATAAGTTGATATCTCTGTTTTCACTTGCGTCTAGACCTAGACGGTCTAAAAAACAGCCATTGTGGCTGGTCACAACCCACTTGGCCTGGCTAAATTCTGGCGGCTGATGGATGGTGCAGGTTTCATACATGCAACCAGGTGGAGTCCACAACATTGTGGCCCACCAATTTTGGATAAAGGCTGATATTTGTTATTTCTCTTCACCTAGGCCTGTCCAAACGGAGAGTAGGGAGGTCAGCAAGGTGGGCCCATTGTGGACAGTAGTCGGGTCTACTAAATGGACCATATGGATAAATAAAAACATGCATTGAGGTGATCCATTAACAGGGAAAGAGAGAGATAGAGGGAGAGAGCCGCGTGGTGGAAGGGAACTCCGCCCCTATGAGCTCCCTTGAGTTACAATACATACATGAATCATGGTGGGCCATTAGCCACACCTTGGGTCCAAAGTGGGATCCATACCATCAATCGGTAGGCCCTACTTGGCCCATGCATCAAAATCAATGATATGAACCTATAAGCACCCACCTATTACACTTCTTCTTGGCTCCTTGGAATCCCTATCTCCTAAGCTTCCTCTTTAATGGAGGATGATGAAAATTAAAGGGTTGGATTGAGAGTTTTGGGGGTAGGAAGTGGGCCACACACTTGGCTCTATTTTTTCTTCTTAGAGCTTGGAAATGGTAGAGAATGAGATGGGATAGAGTGAAATGAGAGAAGAGTGGGGTTATGTAATAGGGATGAGATGAGAGGAATGGGTGTGTAAGAGAGGGATGAGTGAGAGTTGACTTTTGGATGAGAGAGAGATGGGTGTCATGCTTTGTTGGCAAGAGAGTGATCAATTAGGTATGGGTTGTACTTGATTGATGGATGTGATAGGTTAGGTAGAGATTCTCTCAAAATTTGTAAGACGTGGCATTGGAATCGCGGCGACAGTGCGGTTGCACTGGTATAAGTCTTAGGTTGAGTCGACTCAGATCTACAGGATGTGACTTAGGGTCACGCGTAAAAGCTGACTACAGGTCGCGAGTTGCCGAAATTCGACAGAGAGGATTGCAGGAGTTTAAGGAACTGTATGGATTAGGATATGCACCTTATAAAGTGAATTGGGTTCTCTGCTCTTTTACAAAGTTGCGGCTTTCCGACCATTGGGTTTTAACCAAACTCGATGTGTGAGTTAAGTATATTTTCTTACATATATCCGTATAGTTACGGCCCCAATCGATCATTGATGACCGTCCAATGAAAGTGGGGCCCTCACAGCTAATCGAAGCATCTGATTGCTGCCCAGTTGTGTCCAAACATAGATCCTATAGTAGGGCACTGTAACGTCCTGATTTCATATAGCTAATTATACACACACCTAGATTATATATCCACCTCACGAGGAATATAGTAAAAAATTAAACTAAATGAATCAGTATAAATGGTACCAGTAATTAAATTTTAGTGATGAAATTTTATTTAAAAGGGGTAGATTGTAACACCCCGAACTTTTCAATACCCAAGTATTGAAAGTTCTCGATTGTCACCATGATGTTTAATTTAGTATGTACATGTGTACTATTACAATTTAGCTATCCTAACCTTGCATCAATTCTCCAACATGAATTTGACCATTGAGAATGATCTTCATCCATAGATCTAGCCATCCAACCATTGATTTGAAGACAAGATCATCATATGTCTAAGTAATCCCACTTGTTCTTCATAACTAACCGTGCAGCCAACTATCCACCAATAGGTAAAGATATCTGATCGTTCACTTTGAGTTTGGACCACCCAATCATAATAAACTAACTACTTGATATCTGCATCTGCTCATACATATATTAAATTGAGATTATGATCCGTTCATCTTGTTCACCACCTATGAATATGCTTAACCTATCATCAAAACTACAATATGAGAAACTTACACATGTGAACAAGTCACTTAAATCTAACGGAAAACATTTTCTGCCTCTTGATGACTCCAAAAAACCCACTTGTGATCATCCGGTTACAAAACCGATCATACACCCAATTACATACATGATTAGAGTACTAACCATCAAGTTTTTCTATTCTTAACATATTATCTGACTATCCATTATGTTGGTTGATATATGTACATTTTCTTAATTAATTTGGTGAATATTTCTTTATTCATAATGATTTAAATATAAGTCCTTTTGTAAGAATTACTTAGAAATGATAATATAACCAAGTAGAACCATTAGATTTTCCAAAACTCTCATATCAGCAATAATTATGAAAATGTCATTAACCTAGACCCTTGAATTCTAGATCACATGGTTCTCATAATCTGTTTAATGTGAAATTTTATACCATGCTTATATATCATAAATTAACCATATATGTCAAATTTCAGTCCTTAGATCATTGTAAAAGTGACCCAATTGACAAATTAATCTCCTAACCATTGATTTTAGTGTTCATCAAGTGAAGAAACCTTGTGAGTATTTGTAGTAGGATATTTCCCTTCATATGAACGACTTGGATTGCCCATCATATAGACTAAGTGTGAAATATGAAGACCCCACTTTGGTAGAATTTTCCTTTAGTGTGAAGTTATCCTGTCGAGGCTTACCAACTCCTTATAAATCTTGATCTTTTGATTTAACCACTTCCTTTCATTCATCGCAACTCAAATTTGGACCACACTTTACTTTTATATGACTATGAGGTTACACAAATTTAGGTCCCGATCTATGATACTACACCATTAAAGGTTGAAGCTTCCTTCCTTTTGGTACAAAATGTGAAATTTTAGATTTAGAATTTCTCCACCATTGATCAACCACCAAATTTTGTCCAACTGTTTTCCTATCCTAAATATACATTTCACCCAAATTTGGGCATTGATCATTAAGTGTGGACTATTAATTGAGATCAAGTTCGTTTGACACCTGTTAAGAGAATTTTCAAGATAGGGTGATCTAAATTTTGGATCACTAAGAAAATCGTATAACTCGGCTCTATTCGATGACCATGACACAATGAGAAAATTAGATTTAAAGAAAGATCATCAGAAAAGAAAAAAAATTGAAGAAACCCAATCCAAGTGGGATGTGAAACACACCCCTCTCACACGCCCACTCCTTTTAAAAAAGGGTGTGTGTTCCTGTCTCCACTCACACGCCCAATGCCCAAGGAAAAAGAAAAAGAGAAAGATAAAGAGAAAGAGAGAGAGAGAAAGAGAAAGGGAAAGAGAAAGAGAAAGAGTGAGAGAAAGAGAAGCCTAAACGTCCATCATCTGCTTCCTTCTCCAAACATATGGTATCTCCCTTTTGCTCAAGCAATGTCGTGATTCATGTAAAAGCTTTCTTACATGGATATCAGAAAAGGTCGAGTTATATGTCTGAGAGCGAGGGGGGGGAGGGGGGGTGAATAGGACTATGCCAAATAAAAATAATAAGCAGAATATAAACAATAAGATAGCCAAATGAATTGCAAATAACCAAAAGAAATAACAACCTCAAAAATCCGGTATTGAGAGGTTGATACAAACCAATGGTTTATGGTAGAACAACCTTACTAGAACATGGGTGAGTATCAAAAACTCAAACTGAAGAGGATATGAAAGAAATAGAAAGTAATTTATTACAACATTCACCACACAATGCTAAAATATAAAGATTACAACATTCACATCCACAAATTCATCCCACAATCTTAAATCATAAAAGATAAAGAAAATAAACCATATATCCACCAAACATAAAGAATTATAGTGGTTCGCTTGTGTGTACATCAACTATTAAATAACAGCCATACAATTACTCCACTCCTAATATCCTCATAGTGGATATTAGCGTTCACTATGAAAATAGGTTTTTTCAAGGTTCACCTAAAACCCTCACAATTGTGTCTTTCAAGTGGGCTTACACAATTCAAAAAACCCCACACTCTGAGTTTTCTGGATCACCTCAAACAAACCAAAACTAAGAGATTTATCTGGCACAATCTCAATGAAACCAAAATAAAGAATTTACAAAACTATAAAATACCTGGATATTCTCCTCTTGATGTAGCCCAGTAGAACCAAATTAAAGTAGAAGTTCAACGTAGAAGTTCAATGTCCACACTCGCTTATGTTAAATCACCTTGGGCTAGCTTGATTTAATTTTGATTTCAAGAAATGGGAATACTTCAATTCCTCTTTCAAATAAAATTGGAATGCAGAATACAAAATTAAATGTAAAGAAAGCTAATTAAAGAGAATCTAAAATGTGCACTAAATAGCTTAAGAATATCACTAACTTATCTCTCAGAGTGGCATATTGATTTTTCTTGAATTGAATATAAAACTCTTAAATTCGTGCCTTATTTATAAGTGAAGAAATCACACTCTTGACGGGTCCTAAGGTCGGCACGACTGGTCATAGGATCAACAAACTTTTAAAAATTTGGACGCAATAAGATAAGGTCATTCCACGACTGGTTGTAAGGCCTGCTAGATCAATCAAGTCCTATCCACGACTGGTCGTGTGGAACCCGATTTAGTTGCTGGACTGAGTCGAGCCTGCAAGACTAGTCAAGAACAAGTCGAGCTCTATTCACATGACCGGTCGAGCAGTCTCCAGGAGTGGTCGAGGCTTTAACAAAATTCTCAAAAATTAGTAACAAACTTAGGACTAGTCGAGGAATTCTTGGACTGGTTGAGCCAGTGTTAGACTAGTCGAACATAGTCCAAGGCTAGTCGAGAAATAATTTATGCAATTATAAAATGACCCAATTAAATTATGTATACAAAATGACCTACCCTATGGTTAATCTAGGGTCATTCATACCTTAAACATGATGTATGAACATTGAATCTTCTTTTACTTCGATTGATAGTTGATCTTTGATGTTCACGAAGCTTGAGATCTTAACATATGTAGAAGCTTGAACTCGAGACTTCTGAAGCTTAAATTTGTGATACATTGAAGCTTGAGCTTAAGGATCAACGTATAAAAACTTTGTCTTGACTTGGATGAAGCTTTGAAAACTTGAATTATTGAAGCTTGAAAGATTGAATTCACACTTAGTGTTATACTTGAACATGAACATGTAATCTTACATTTGAAGTTCTTAAAGTAAAGATCTTTGCTCTTGTACATGAGATGCACTATCCTGATTTTGTAGATGAGTTACACAAGACATAGATTCTAAGAGGTTTTGGCACTACAAAATTTAACAATCATAGTAGCTAGATACCATAGCACTTACAATCTTCCCCTTTGTCAAATTTATGACAAAACGCACTTCATAATAACATAAGCATTATACACACAAAGAATCATGCATCATTTATCAATATATACCAGTTACAACCTGGTTAAAGAATCATGCACCAGTTATAAATAGGTCTGCATCCATTCGCATCAATTCCTCCAACAATACTCCCCCTTACAACAGAAAAAATATCCACCACAATCTATAATCCACAACTATAATCCATAGCATGATAAAATTCTTCCCCTTTTTGTCACAATATGACAAAGGAAGGAACCAATAGATGAGGAAGTAGATAAACAAGGAAGAATAAGAAGAGTGATGAGGAAGAAATGAACAAGATAATCAATAGATGAAATCCATAAACAATCAATGCTCAAGCATAATCAACCATGTTCAACCAAGTTCAACCCTATAAAACAAAAGAAAGACGAGTGCCATAAAAGTTATTACAAACCAAGATAAGGAACTAATAATTAGAACCTGAAGAAGGAGCAAATATGGTAAGATCAAGTTTATGAAGTCCCTTGTTAAGGCGACTAAGATATTTACATATATATTTGAACTGCAAATCATGGGACACATTCATGTTCTCAACCTTCTCCTCAAGTGAGCACAACCATGGATCAAAGTCAAATGGCTGATAATCAGGATCATTTGCTGAGTCCGATTCAATCTCATAAAAAATTTTATCCATGTTAATGTCATCTAGAGGTAAATCACCTTCTTTTTCATTCACCGCACCAGTTCCACCAATACCCACATTGACTTGGCTTGCGGCCAACCTCAGATTCATTTTATTTATATTAGAGTTGTTAAAGATTAGGTGTTGAATGGGAGCTTCTCAGAATCAGATGGTTTAACTACTAGAGTGCTAATGGGAATAAGTTCATCATTGACAGGTATGTCCATTAGACCAGAGATCAGATGTCGGTTTACTTCAACTGGACCTTCTCCAGTTGTAATAATAAATGTCAGATTTTCAGTAGAAAAATCAGAAATACTGCGCAATGGACTGGTATGCCAGCCCACCCCAATGTAGAATGCTATCCCATCCTACATATTGGAAAAGAGGAAGGATTTCAAACGGAGCTAGATGTTCAACATGAACAGGTTGTTCAACTATAACATTGCACAACCTAATATCCTGCACATAAGAGGGATCATCTTCGGGTGACCGAAGGTGGAGTACTGTGATAGGTGGTGATGATTTAGAAGTTAAAAGACTACGAGAACTTTTCTTTTTGGCTCTACCTTCCATTTGCAACTAAGAAACCAAGGAACCAAGTCGTTACAAAAGAAGTAGAGTGGGTTTTCACAAAATCAGATTTTGTAGAAGAAAACCCTAAAATGTAAATAAATCACACCAAAGATGAAAAGGGAGTATTAAGAACTTGAATCTACAAGGAAAATGTAAATAAAGCACTAACCTTGAAGAACTATGAGATGGGTTTGACCGGTCGACCTAGGACCTGTTGGAGAAGAAAATGAAGAAAAAGAGATTTTTCCCCCAAACAAAGAACCAAGCCGCGCTACGCGACTGGTCGAGTACATGCTCGACCGGTCTTGCCACAACTGGTTGAGTATGTACTCGACTGGTCGTGCATAGCCAAAAATGTATAATTTTCATATAATTTAAAATTTTAAATATAAAATAATAAATATATATACATTATGATACAGAAATGCATGAATAATCAATTCAAATTGCACATACCAAGATCAAATTTCAATTTAGAAAACATACTTTTGTAGAACGATTTTGTGAATATGTCAGCAAGTTGAGTCTTAGTCGGAATATATTCCAAAGAAATTATCTTGACTTCCACTAATTCATAAATGTAGTGATAACTAATGTCAATGTGCTTGGTTCGTGAATGCTGGATTGAATTTTTAGATATATTAATTGCACTAGAATTATCACAATATAAAACCATAGAATCCTGTGCAATTCTGCAATCGCTTAACATTCTTTTCATCCATACAAGCTGAGTACATGCATTATCTACTGCAATATATTTAGCCTCAATAGTTGAGAGTGATACGGAACCTTATTTCTTACTTTGCTAAGAAACTAAACATTTTCCAACGTAGAAATAACTGCCACTGGTTGACTTTCAGTCATCAATGTTACTAGCCTAATCAACATCTGTGTAACCGGCTAGTTGAACACTAGTATCATGTGGACACTAGAGACCAAAATTAGCTGAACTAGTGACATATCGCAAAATGTGCATAACAATAATTAAATGTGACTCTTTAGGGTCAGATTGATATCTAGCACAAATTCCTACGCTAAATGCAATATCAGGTCTACTTGCAGTTAAATAAAGCAACTTCCAATCATACTGTGATATAGTTTAGGATCCACTCTCTTACATGTAGAGTCCTTTGACAGTTTTAAAGTAGTACTCATAGGAGTATCAAAATATTTTCCACTCTCAAATCCAAACTTTTTAATTAAGTTTAGAGCATATTTGGTTTGAGAAATAAAGAAACCATCAGGTTACTGTTTAACTTGCAACCCAAGAAAATAATTCAATTCTCTAACCATGCTCATTTTGAACTTAGATTTCATAAGATCCACAAACTCAACAGTCATGTTAACATAGGTAGATCCATAAATTATATCATCAACATAAATTTGCACTATTAAAATGTGATCATTATGTTTCTTTACAAACAGAATCTTATCAACACTTCCCATTAAAAAATTATGACTTAACAAAAACTTAGTCAACTTTTCGTACCATGCCCTGCAAGCTTGTTTCAAACCGCAGAGAGCCTTTTTTGGGTGATATATATGATTAACATTCTTTGGGTCTTCAAAACCCGTTGGTTGTTCAACATACACTTCTTCATGCAAATCACCATTCAAGAAGGCACTCTTTACATCCATTTGATATATTTTGAACTTTCTAACATATGCAATGGATATAAATAGTTTGATTGATTCAAGACGAGCTATTGGGGCAAAGGTCTCATCGTAATTGATTCCTTCAATTTAAGTATACCCTTGTACAACTAGTCTAGCCTTGTTTCTAATTATATTACCAGGTTCATCAGACTTATTTTTGAAAATTCATTTTATTCTGATAATATATTTATCTTTCGGTTTAGGAACTAAGTACCAAACATCATTTCTAACAAATTGATTAAGCTCTTCTTGCATCATAACTATCCAATTTTCGTCCGTAAGAGCTTCTTTTACGTTAGCTGGTTCTATCTAAGATGTAAAGCACACGTAGTTACACATATCTTCTAGTTGTTTACAAGTAAGCACACCAGTGAGAGGGTTTTCAAGAATTTGATTAGTTGGATGGTCTTTAACAGTCCTCAGTTTAGAGTTATTTTGACTTGATGAAGAATTTGGTTTATCAATTAGATGTACTTCATCATTTTCTGAACTTGAGACAGATGTATTCAAGTGATTGTTAATAACCACATTAATGGACTCTTGAATTACACCGGTCCTCTTATTAAGAACACGATATGCTGACTATTCAGAGCATACTCTAAAAATATCCCTTCATCACTTTTGGTATCAAACTTATCCAGATTTTCTTGGTCACGTAAAATATAGCACTTGCTGCCAAAAACTCGAAGTATTTGACATTGGGCTTCTTATCAAACCACATTTCATAAGCCATTTTGCTATTCAATTTTCTAGTATAAACACGATTAATTATATAACACGCAGTATTTATGGCTTCAGTCCAAAGACTTTTAGGGAGCTTCATACTATTTAACATTACATTTGCCATTTCTTAAAGCACTTTATTTTTTCTTTCTAGTATACCATTTTGTTGTGGTGTTTTGGGTGCAAAGAATTCAGGTGATATTCCCTGATCACTGTAAAACTTCTCAAAACTGCTATTCTTAAATTCTGATCCATGGTGGCTATGGATCTTACAAACTTCAGATTCCTTTTCAGTTTGGATACGTTTAAGTACCCTTTTTACTTTATATAGAGTTTCTGATTTGTCTCTTAAGAAGGCTACCCAATTATATTTGGTAAAGTCATTAACAATTACCAGAATGTACTTCTTGCCACCTCGACTCTCCGTTCCAATGAGATCCATGTGGAGGAGTTCGAGTGGTTTAGATGTTGCATTGGAGTCCACCAACTCCTAGTTTTCTTGCTGATCTGACATTCGTCACATTTTTTATCTATTTTTTTTTTTGTATTTTGGGTAAGCCTCTTACTAACTCTTGCTCAATCTATATAAGTTGCGGCAGTGTACATGTCCAAGGAATTTATGCCATAACTCAATCTCATCGGTAAGGACCATGGACCATATAACACGATAAATTAGATGAGCTTGAATCACTCACTATGTAGTATTTTTTAGAAGTTCTGCTACCATTTAATATTACAGAACCATTTTTATTTAAAATTTGGCACCCTAGATTAGTAAATTTTACACTATAATTATTATCACATATTTGAGAGATGCTTAATAAGTTTTGTTTTATCCCTTCTATATATAAAACATTCTCAAATAAAGGGAGGTTAAAGAGTTAAACCATACGTTGGCCAACAATCCTGCAGTTGCTACCATCACCGAATGTGATTGAACCATCAGTCATGTCTTTATGATTGGTGAACAGACCTTTGTCACCAATCATATGTCTGGAGCATCCATTGTTTAGGTACCAATTTGAATGACTTGTAGCTTTGAGAGCAGTGTGGGCAACCAAGCAAGTAACCTTAGGAACCCATTTCATTACAGTCTTAGGTTTAGGAGTATAGTTGGTCTTCTTATGTTTGTAGTTGATATATGACCGACCCATTGAGTTAGATTTTAAGAGCTCCTTAAGTAAATTAACAATTTTCTTAGTTAAAGGATTACAATTATGATTTTTATAGTTGATATGATTGCTTTTAGGTTTTAAGGATTAAATTTTTTTAGCATTTTTAGGATAATTTTGATTTAGACTCTTCCCTTTTGAGTTTGAAGACTCTTCTTTCACAAACTTAGGAGGTGTATTTATATGTTTGGGAGGAATACTTTTGTAGTAGCCTAAACCAGATCGATTGCCACATTTTCTGGATCTGGATAAGAGTTTTTCCAACTTAGGTTCACCTTAGGCATACCTCCATGTGTCTTTTAAACTTAAAAGTGAAGAGACTTCAAGTTTTAGTTTTTTATTTTCAGAATTTAGATTTTCAATAAGGGAGGTTTTGAAATCTAAATCGCATTTGGTTTTTTTAAAACAATCTGAAATGTGAGATTTTTCTAAAATAAGAGTATCATAATTTTCTTTAAGTTTCAAAAACCTTTTTTTGTGAAGTTTTAGTTTTACGGTAATTTTATTACTTTCCTTGTATAGGGCATTATAAGCATCTTGAAGATCTTCTTCATTTTCATGATCACTATTTAGATTTTCTTCATTAGTTGGATCATCATTATCTGAAAAAGTGAACTTGGCTAGAGTCATAAGGGCTTTGACTTCAGTACTCGACTAAGTTTCAAAATCTTCTGACTCAGAAGAGGCTTCAGAGCAGGAGGATTCATCCCATGTAACCAACATACATTTCTTTTTTAGGTTTGTCCTTTTTAGAACACTTGTTTGCTAAATGCCCATATTCATTGCAGTTGTAACATTGACTGTCTTTTAAATATTTTCAAGTTTTAAATTTAAATTTTTTCTTTTCATTAGGTTTTTGAAAATCAACCCTCTTTTTACTTTTAAAAATCTTATAAAACTTTTTAGCTAAAAGGGCCATATCATGTTCAGAATTTTCTAAATCAGAATTACTACTATTTTCTTGAGAAGTACATTTAGAAGATTTAACAGCGATGGATTTACCTTTAAGAGCTTTAAAGTTTAACTCATAGGTCTGTAATGAGCTAACTAATTCTCCTACCCTCATATTATCCATATCACAAAGTTCCTTGATCGCAGTTACCTTTGAATTGAACTGTTCAAGTAGTGAGCGTAGTATCTTTGCACAGACTTTGCTTTTTAAGATTCTATCATCGAGACCCCATATAGAGTTGACAATGTCATTTAATCTTGTATAGAAGTCCATAAAAGTTTCACTTTCTTCCATACGTATTTCCTCAAATTTAGTTGTGAGGAGTTGGACTTTAGATTTCTTGACAATTGTTGTTCCCTCGTGTATCATTTCTAAAACTTACTAGGCTTGCTTTGTAGTATCATAGGATATAATTCTCTTGAATTCATTCGGTAATAATGCATAAGTGATTGTATTTAGAGCCTTTACATTAGCACTACTTTCTCTTTTCTGTAGATTGGTCCAAGTAAAATAAGGTGTTACTTTAATGGTTACCGATCCATTGCTACCAGTCACTTCAATGGTAGGAGGGGTCTAATTAGTCACTGTGGCTTGCCACACACTGTCATCCATGGATTTTAAGAAAATCCTCATTCTAGCTTTCTAATAGGCATAGTTGGAGCCATCAAATGGTGGAGGCCTAGTGACTAAAAGGCTATCAAAATTTGACATCTTACAAAGCTCAGATCGATTAGCTCAGGAAATTAATCCAAAAAACTAATTAAAATGAGCTATTAGGCTCTAATACCGCTTGAAAAGGCTGAACTATATGTCCTAGAGAGGGGGGGAGGGGTGAATAGGACTATGCCAAATAAAAATAAATAAGCATAATATAAACAATAAGATAGCCAAATGAATTGTAAATAACCAAAGGATATAACAACCTCAAAAATCTAGTATTGAGATGTTGATACAAACTTGGTTCTAAGGACAACCTGACACTAAAAACCAATGGTTTATGGCAGGACAACCTTACTAGAACATGGGTGAGTATCAAAAGCTTAAACTGAAGAGGATATTGAAAAAATATAAACTAATCTATTACAACATTCACCACACAATGCTGAAATGTAAAGATTACAACATTCACATCCACAAATACATCCCACAATCTTAAATCATAAAAGATAAAGAAAACAAACCACACATCCACCAAACATAAAGAATTATAGTAGTTCGCTTGTGTGTACACCAACTGTTAAACAACAGCCGCACAAGTACTCCACTCCTAATATCCTCACACAATGGATATTAACGTTCACTATGAAAATTGAATTTTAAAGGTTCACCTAAAACCATCACAATTGTGTCTTTCAAGTGGGCTTACACAATTCAAAAAACCCCACACTCTGAGTTTTTTGGATCATCTCAGACAAACTAAAACTAAGAGATTTTTTTGGTAAAATCTCAATGAAACCAAAATAAGAATTTAGAAAACTATAAAATACCTGGATATTCTCCTCTTGATGTAGCCTGGTAGAACCAAATCGGAGTAGAAGTTTAATGTCCACACTCACTTATGAAATAGTTCTAGGTTCTAAATTGATTTTAAATTAAATCACTTTGGGCTATCTTGATTTGATTTTGATTTCAAGAAATGAGAATACTTTAATTCCTCTTTCAAATAAAATTGAAATGCAAAATCTAAAATCAAATGTAAAGAAAGCTAATTAAAGAGAATATAAAATGAGCACTAAATAGCTTAAGAATATCACTAACTTATCTCTCAGAGTGGCATATTGATTTTGCTTAAATTAAATTTAAGCTCTGAAATTCGTGCTCGATTTATAAGTGCAGAAATTACACTCTTGACTGGTCCTAAGGTCGGTATTGGAGCATAAAAATTATCATGAAGAAGAAAGAATAAGAATCAAATATAAAGAGAAGGAATGGGAAAGAAAGATGATAGTTGCGCGAGGTCGTGCAACAACCATTAGTTATGCAGGGACGCGTAACAGGTTCAAGATTGTGAACCGATAAACATCTTACTGCATGAGGACGGGCAGACAATCTTGAGCATTGCGCGGAGATGCGCAAGACAAGGTTCTACATTACGCGGGTATGTGCAATGAGATTCTGCGTTGCGCAGGGTTGCGCAATGAATTCATATATTACACGTGGATACGCAACCAGGAGCAGATGGTTAAGATGAACGGTCCAAATCAGATGTAAAAGTGGGCCATGGCACAAAGATCGAGAGTCAGCACGTGTGGGGGTCCTATAAATACCCCCTCCCTCCCTTCATTTGGTGGATTGAAGATTTTTGGAAGAGCAGAGCCTCGAAAGGTGACCAGCGAAGCCTCCATTACGTGTAGTCACGTTATCGTTGTGCGAGGATGCACAGTCCAATTCTCCGTTGCGCGGGGACGCATAGTCCAATTTCCTGTTACGCGGGGACGCATTGCTTAGCCAGTCTGCAGGTTGGGCAGGTCGCGCAACCAAGTCACTAGGTGGCTTTTCCTGAATGGAGGATGAAATGCTGTCGAATCTCCTGAAAGCATTCAAGTTCACTCTTCATCACTTCAAGCCCTCTCCTTTGCTTAAAGGATGAGTTCAAAAGTGATGCCAAGTTGATCAGATCAACATTCCTCCTAAGTTCTAGGAGATGATCAAAGTAGCTACCGAAAGGCTGTCGAATTCAAGATTTGATATATAAAGCATCGCTAATAATGATTTATTCTTTCCAAATAATCCATTTTAGAATCAAGGGATGTTATGAGGATGTAAATGAACTCAGTATCAATGAAATATGATGATTGTTCCAAATACTCTTTTTGTTATGTGTAAATGTGATAACTTTCCAAATCAAATGCATTTGTTTCTCTTCGAAACAAAATGGTGACTCTTCTTGGGAACTATTATCTTATTTAATATTAACATTGAGATAGTTATGGAACTTTCATCGTAGTTTGGCATCTTTCTGATGCCAAAATGGCAACTCTCAGTGAGAACATCCTCCCCTTCATCTCTAAGATAGATCATCTTATTCTTCAAATACTGATTATAAATGTATTTTATGACTAAAGGTATCTAAATTCCACTGCAAGCTACAATCAATGGCAATTCCCACAAGAGAAGTGAGCTTTCGTTTCACTTTAACAGGATTTGTGATAGAGTATGTGCCGAACCAAGCCTTCGCATGTATGACTCAACTTCCTGCTAGTAAGAATAATCTAATTTGAACAACAACTAGGGTTGTGTCTGCTTCGCCCCAATCAATGGACGGTGATAACGGCTAGACTGTTGTGATTCCCCATAAAACGAGAATACGAAATGCAAGAAACTCTCAGATAAATCTGACTTCGTCAAGAGTTAGAGGATTGGTTACTCGCAACGTAGCTAAGAAGTATCCCGAGCTTGCTCCTCCTAAGATATATCCTAAGCGGATGGTTCCACAATTGGTCTCGAGCTACTTTCCAGCTTTGGTCGCCCCAAGGGTAAGATGGACGAAAGAGTAGAAAGGCAAAGCCTTAATGGCAAGTTTACTAGTATCCGTGTCCCCTCAGATAAATTTGCCAACGTCCGTATCGCCCCAATCGATTGATAGCACCAGAGGCACAGAGAAGTCGAACGGGACTCCATCTTCTCCTCTCTTCATGAGTCCTATTACATCTATATACTCTTACCTCACTCCAGCTATAGTTTCATCTAAGAGTGGAGAAGCTGCGGTACATGTGACTGAGACAAATCAAGACAATATGACAACCACGGAAGATCGTATCAACGAGATGACAGAAGCCTAAAGAGCACTGATGGAAGAGTGCGGACACCTTAGAGAGGCTATGACAACCCTTGCACATAACATAACTTAGATGGCGGCCCCACTAATGATGGGCACGATGAATGGACAAGAAAACCAGCCTGAAGGCTCTCATCCGCAAGGGGTAAGATCGTGAGGGTCTATTCCACCTCGAGAACTATAACACAAGATGATATAAGACAACTCGTCGAAGAAGCAGTGAGAGTAGAGAGAGAGCGTGAAAGTACTGGCCACTTCCGATACTGATTACCATACCCAAGGGAGGTAGAGGATGTTTCGTTCCAGGCCAACGTTAAACATCCAGATTTTAAGAAGTTTAATGGAGAAGGATCGTCAGAAGAGCATCTGATGCACTTCATTACCAGCATGGGAAATTTTTCTACGATACCACAGTATTACTTGAGGTTGTTCGGGTCATCGCTAACGCACAAAACATTCCAGTGGTATTTTAGCCTGGCTCCGGGGTTGATGAGAACTTGGGAACAAATGCAGGACACCTTTATGTCGAACTTCTTCTCCTCAGAACGTGACGTTAGTATTACATAATTGGCCTTCATACGGTAGAGAGAAGGAGAACCAGTAGAGAAGTTCATAGACAGATGGAAAACATTAGGAGCCTCATGTAGACAGTTGCTGGAGGAAAAGGAATAGGTAAAAATGTGTTTGAATTCTATGGAAACGGGAATTGCGTTTGGACTCACTAGTGCTGATATCAGAACATTTCGTGATCTGGCCATTAAAGCCCATGCCTTGAAATTAATGACTCGTAAAATGACAGCATTTCACCACGAGACAGCTAGAAGAGCACCCGACAAGATGAATGTGAATACTGTTGATCATGAAATAAGAGTAAAAATGCAAGGGACTCATGGGCAGGAGGCTAGAATGGAGGGAAGGATGGAGCCAGTCAAGGAGTAGATACAATGGGAAAAGACCTCGAATGCTTTATTCACATGAAGGCTTAGATTTCGATAAAGAAGATGTCGTTCCTATGATGAAGCAGCTACTAAAAGCCGGCACGATAGAATTACCAGAACCCAAACGCCCCGAAGATGTGACAAAGACCAGAGAAAGATATTTTTATTGTCATCATCGCCTGGTGGGACATCTGACGGAGAATTTCTTCACACTAAAATGTATAATACAACAAGTGATAGATAAGGGTGAGATAGTGACCAGCGAGGGAAAAGAAAAGAGCACGTGGGCCATGGTAAACATGTTCACTGCTCGGGAAGGGGCCCAAAAGGTAAAAGAGGAAGGAGGCTGAAAGGTGATAAAGAAAGTAGCAGTAATTACATTACGATCAGGAAAGAAGATGACGAGCCTTGTGAAGCAGAAGGTAGGGGTCATAAGAAAAGAAGCCGCTGAGAAGCAGACCAATGTTGATAGAAATGAAGAGAGGGGTGAAACAGCGAAAGTGACTTACGATGTGGTTAATCATTTGAAGGGTACACCGGCACGGTTAAGCATGTATGATGTGCTCAAGTTGTCAGAAGAATTTTGACAGAGTTTGGTCCAAGAATTGTCTGACCATGATGTTAGAAAAACTTTACTGACAAAAATGAGATGCGAAGGGCATGGTGAAAAAGAAAATTGCCTGCCAGTTATCTTATTCTCCGATGAGGATTTAATCTGCGAGACAGAGCATAACAGGCCACTAATGATAGAAGGCCATATCGGTGGGAAGAAGGTTAAACAGATTATGATAGATAATGGATCTGCAGTGAATCTCTTACCGCTCTCGATGATATGTAAGCTGGACTATCGCTGCTCTGATCTACGCCCTAGTGGAATGATGATACAAGGCTTCAATCAGGACGGGCAACGAGCGCTTGGTAAGATTACAGTGATACTAGAAATACTAGAACTGACTATCAATGTCGTATGCCACGTTATAAACATTGTGACAACGTACAACCTTCTCCTGGGAAGGCCATGGATACATCAGTACAACATTGTACCCTCTACTTTGCATCAATGCTTCAAGTACTGTAAGGACGAGAGACAGTATAAGGTAATCGCTGATGCGAGACCATATACAGAAGCAAAGTCTTTCTTTGCGGACGCTGTTACTATAAAAGGGTTCACCGAAGAAGCAAGAAATATTTATGAGAATAGAGTGCTAAAAGACATTCAAGCAAATGATGTCAAGGCAGAAAGGGTCGAATCCTCTAAGATTGCAGATACAAAGAAGAAATTTTATTTTGTACCGAAGCATCTGAGACAACCAGGACAGCCGCCACTAACCTTATTATCACCAGAGCAGTTAAAAATCTTACAATCTAATTATACAGTGCCGCTGCTTAGCGTTGAAAGGTGTAAGCCATTTTCAGGCGCTCCAGGAAGATTTCAAGTCAAACCTAACACAAGATACCCCGAGCCGATAGAATTTTACACCACAGTAGAAGCGAGGGCAAGAGAAGAAGTCGAAAGTAACGTACACTGCGGTAAGTTGACTCCACAAAATCTAGAAAGATACAGCTCAGAAAGTAAGAAAATAATGAGAAGTATGGGTTTTGATTGCGAAGAACCCATGTGACTGAATCATGGGAGAGGTATTCAGATCCCTCTTGGGGTTGATAAGGAAAAGTGAAGAAAATTTCAAGGTTTGGGGGCAAAGTCGTCGGTAAATATGATTACACCCACGCAAGCATCGAAAGAAGATCCCGAGACAGTTAAGTATCCTGAAATAGCTCCGAAGCATATGGAAGATGGGGGGCAGCCAACGATAGATAGTCTGCGGGAAATAAACTTGGGTACAGAAGAAGAACCCCGGAACACATTTATCAGTGGCGATCTCTCAGAGTAAGAATCTGAGAAATACTTCTAACTGCTTAAAGAAAATAAAGATGTCTTCGCCTGAACATATACAGAAATGACAGGTTTGGAACCCTTTGTAGCAATGCATCGATTAAATATTTCCAAAGAGAAAAAGCCGATTAAATAAGCGTAAAGGCAATTTCATCCAGACTTAATTCCATTGATCGAAGAAGAGGTCAGCAAGCTGATCTAAGTCAGATTTATTAGAGAAGTCAAGTATCCTAGGTGGATATTGAATATTGTCCCTGTGAAAAAGAAAAATGGATAAGTCAGAGTGTGCATTGACTTCAGGGATTTGAACGAGGCTTGTCTAAAAGATGATTTTCCTCTCCCAATAACAGAGTTGCTGCTTGATAGTACGACTCAGTATGCTGTTATGTCCTTCATGGATGGCTACGTAGGGTATAATCAGATTAGAATGACACCTGAAGATGAAGAAGCAACGACATTCAGAACGCCGCTTAGAATTTATTGCTATAAAGTCATGTCGTTCGGTCTCAAAAATGCTTGGGCGACATATCAAAGGGCAATGCAAAATATCTTCTAAGACATGATGCATAAACATGTTGAGTACTACGTCGACGACTTGGTGGTCAGATCAGCAGATCATCAGGAGCATCGCGAACACTTGGCATTAGTTTTTTATCGATTAAGAAAGAAGCAGCTGAAGATGAATCCAGCCAAATGCACTTTTGGGGTGTCCTCGGGTAAATTTCTTAGTTTCGTTATATGACACAGGGGTATCGAAATCAATCCAGAGAAAGTCAAAGCCATTCAAAATATGCCACCACCGACAACGTTAAAAGAATTAAAAAGTTTACAAGGAAAATTGGCGTACATTCGCCGTTTCATTTCAACCCTGACAGGAAGATGCCAGCCGTTCTCTCATTTGATGAAGAAAGATGTAGACTGTGTGTGGGATCAAGCTTGTCATAACGCATTTGACTCAATAGAGGAATTGCTGAAGTAGCCGCTGGTACTAACAGCTCCGATAAAAGAAAAGCCACTTATTTTATACATATCAGTAGCTGAAATTTCTTAGGTGCATTGTTGGCTCAAGTAAATGAAGCTGGGGAAGAGGCCGCTCTTTATTACCTAAGTCAAACATTGATGGGGGCCGAATGCAATTATTCTCCAATCAAGAAAGAGTGTCTAGCTCTAATATTCGTAGTCCAAAAGTTGAGACATTATTGTCTCTCTCATAACATAACTTTGATCTCAAGAGCAAATCCGATCAAGTTTTTAATGACAAGGCTGATGTTATCTAGAAGACTGGCCAAATGGATGTTGTTACTTTCAGAATACACTATTACTTATGAACTGGCCAAAGTCGTAAAGGGACAAGTGGTGGCGGATTTCCTCGGTGCACACCCCATTGCAGAATGCGAGACCATCACTGACAACTTTTCGGATGAGCAAGTTATGCTGGCCGAGTCGCAAAGCTCATGGAAAATGTATTTCGACAGTGCCGCACGAACATCAGGAGCGGGGGTAGGAGTGATATTCATTACTCCTCAAGGTGACTTGTTACCATACTCCTTCACATTAGGCACCGTGTGCATGAATAGTGAGGTTTAGTACAGAGCCCTCATTATTGGGATGAAAATGGCTCAACAGATGAGAATAAAGATGCTGCATATCTTTAGAGATTCCAAATTGATTATAAATTAATTAACAACTGAATTCAAGGTGAGAAAGCAGGAACTCTTGCCCTATTGCCGAAAAGCACGGAAGTTGCTAGAACAGTTCAGTCATGTAGAAATCAAGCACGTACCACGGTTTGAAAATGTAAAAACAGATACGCTAGCTAGTTTGGCAGCAGATCTATCCTGCCCTAATCGGAGCCCTCTCCAAGTAACTATAAAAGAAAGAAGATTCTTGCTGTCTTCAGAGGTTATCGAAGAAGTCATCGAGACGCTTCCCGTGTCATGTTTAGAAATAACGACAGATGATTGGCGTCAACCTTTCTTTGATTATCTCAAATACAATATCTTGCCAGAAGATCAAGTACAGAAACAGCAGATCAAGCAGCGGTCAAACACGTTCATCATATGTAGTGAAGTGTTGTATAGAAAATCGTATAATGGGATGTTGCTACATTGTTTAGATAAACAAGAAGAAGGCCAGACATTGCGGGAAGCGCATTCTGGTGAATGCGAGCACATCAAGCGGGTAGAAATCTATTCCATAGAATATATCGAATGGGTTATTATTGGCCCACCATGTTCAAAGACATAATAGATTATGCGAAGGAGTGCCATGAATGCCAGATTCATGGAGATGTTATACACATTCCTCGGAAGACTTGCATCAGTCTGTTGCCTCTTGGCCCTTCTTTGCTTAGGGAATTGATGTAATTGGTCCTATAAACCCGCCTTCATCCAAAGGAAAGCAGTATATTCTGGAAGCAACTAATTATTTCTCCAAATGGACTGAAGCAGTTGCTTTGCGTAATGTTAAAGAAAAAGATGTGGTTAATTTCATCCGCCACGCTATAATATATCGGCATAGTATTCCAAAGAATATCATTACGGATAATGACACTCCCTTTAAAAATAGAGGCATGGAAAAGTTATATCAGAAATTCAGCATTCGACATTCGTTTTCAACTCCTTACTATCCACCGGCCAATGGACTAATGGAGGCGTTTAAGAAAATGATAGTCAAAATACTGAAAAAGACAGTGACAGGGAACAAACGCGATTGGGACGATAAATTACAAGAAGCATTATGGGCATACAGAACTACTCTTCGCATAGCAACCAGAGCAATACCGTATGCACTAGTCTATGACATTGTGGCAGTCATCCCGATTGAAATACAAGTAGCATCGCTCAGGGTGGCAGTGCATCAATCTATAACAGAGGATGAAAATGCGAAGATAAGGTTGAAAGAATTAGATTTTCTCAACGAGAAATTCCTAGCCACACAACAGCGATTGCAATCATATTAGGCAAGGATATCAGGCGCTTTTGATAAATGGGTTAAATACAGCTCTTTCAAAAAGGGGGACATGGTTCTTATGTTGAAAAGACCTATAATGATCACCCATAAAACAGGGGGCAAATTCGATCCTAAATGGTATGTGCCATATATAATAAGGGAAGTATACTCCAATGGAGCATATAGAGTAGTAAATTAAGATGGATAAGGTATCAGCATACCGGTCAATGTTCGCTTCATCAAAAGATATCGTCCCTAGAGACACTATTAATTTTGATCCAGAATATTATCGGCATAATGATTCTGCATCAAAAGGGGGCAAGAATGGACAAGATCATGTCTATGTATCATCAAATGAATAAAAGAAGAAATTCATGAGAATATCAAGACTGTATTCCATGAGCATCACAAAGAAAAGAAAAATCGTCATCATCAAGCGAGCTCTACAAAACTCTATCGAAATTGATATCATTGCTAAGCTGATACATTACTAACAGCACAGATGGATATTCTTGAAGATATTAGCAAGGGTGATGACGTATCAATCTCAGTCAGAGATGGCTATTATTCTCGCTACAAAAATGATCGCATCTACTATTATTTGTCAAGACATTTTAAGGCAATCTAGCCATACTCTAAAAAGGCCAAATCCTAAAAAGGGGTCAAATCCTAAAAAAATGGCCAAATCCTAAAAAAGGGCAAAATCCTAAAAAGGGCCAAACCCTAAAAGGATAAAGCTCTAAAAGAGCTAGGAGCTCTAAAAAGGATCAAGCTCGAAGGGATCAAGCTCGAAAAGGATTAAGCTCTAAGAGGGCTGGCCACGCTTAAGACCTATCAAGATCACCATTCGGGCAGCAACGAGAAGCTAGTGGCCCTAAAAAGCCTATGAAGGCCATCATACATATACCCATGCAGGCAGCTGACGGAGCCAGTGACTAAAAGTCCTCAACGGTCAGTCATGCGTAACCCCCATGCTGTCTGTACAACTTTTCGGTAGTGTCACGGAGAACGGAGAAAAGTGCCCTACCGTGAATGGGATCGACCTTACGGATAAAGAAAATAAGGGCCGCAGTGCGAGTTTTAGACAGGCCAACCATGCATAAGCCCCTCCAGATCTATGGTTTGGTTCCAGTACTAACTCATGAGGAAGGGCTTAAACCTACTTATTGACGGACCGACGACCCTAGGTTTGGTACCCCAAAGGTAGCCTTGCGAGCTCTGTGAACTCTAGAGAGTTACCGCGGCCAAACCTGTATGTAAAACCAACCAAGTTCAGCGCCCCAGTAGCTTCACTAGGCCCCTCTGATGGATCACAGTTTGTGAACTCCTTAGGCAGTGAGAAGTCCAGCGAACTCCTAAGAGTTACAGAGGCCATCACGTGAGACCTAGCTTCACTACTCAAGAGCTTAAACTGTGTGTGCTCTATTACTCAAGAACTTAAACTGTGTGTGACTAATTAGACTAAAATATAGTACCGCCAATTAAGATGAAGATCATTTAGGAGGCCCTTACTAACAACACATAAAAGGATATATATATATATATATATATATATAAAGATACAGTATGATAATAAAATGAAGTAAAAGAAAGCTTACTGCACCACAATGCATCAATCAAAATGTCATTTGAAATATCACAAGTTACTAGTACAACTTGCAATTATGAAAGAATGTATAGTAGCAAAATACATCAAAGTTATGCATTTTACAGCTCTCCTGTGATACCTAATGCTGCTAAGTATTGTTGCAAATTGTCTCAGAGGTTAACTTGGGCAGCAGCATGCTCCAGTTTGGAATTTGAGGTAATTCTGGCAGGATCCGGGGCATCAGCTAGATTCTCTTCTAAAGAAGCAATCAGTGTTTCATTTTTCGCCAGTTCAGATCTTTTAAGATCCACAAAATGACAGCTGCACTCTATTTTTTCTTGAACTCTTTCAATGTTCAAATCTGCATCTGAATTCGCCTCTCTAACTTTGTAATCAATTACCTCAGAAGCGTAATGCGATCCTGGATAGAGGCCTTTTCATCAATAAAAGTCTTCAATTGTTCTTGCAAACATGATTGTTCTTGTTCATGACGAGAAACAATGGGAGAGATTTGAGAAATTCTCCTTGAAATACGCGAGTTGCTTCCTGAATTCCAAGATTTCTGGAGGAACAGTCACAGTTTCAGCTGATAACAAAGCAGTTATCGAAATATGGAATCTTAAGAGAGCATCGCGCACAGAGGAAACATCAACTTTAGCTATTTGAGAAGCACCATCCAAGACATCTAAAGCGACAGTTAAGTTAGACCATTGATTAGGATCTTTGAAGATTTCAACGATAGCCAGTATGGAACTCCCGATTAAGGCCAATTTCTGCACAAATATCTTTTCAAATGATAGCACATTCAATGAAGTACCAATAGAGCTAGAACTCGCTGCGCCACTCTGAGGTAAATCCCCTATTAAGAAATAAGAAATATAAAATTATAAGGAAAGTTGTATGAGCAGGTAACGCGAAAAATATAAGCAAAGAGAAAGAAATACCTCCCTCTGGTACCGAACAACGAATAGTTGTGTTTCCCTGGCAAGAGAAGGAGTAGGTTCTACCATCTTTGCAAAAGATGGAGCCTTGTTTTCAATACTTGAAGCAACAGCAGTGGGAGAAGGCAAATCCATCGGCTCCGCCTGAGAAGACATTTCACGTTCGGTACTTGAAACGACAGTATTATGAGAGAGAAAATCAATTGGCTCTGCTGGAAAAGGAATCTTATGTGCTTCTACCTTCGGAGGCATTGAAAATCTCAGCGAAGCTGTTGGTGCAACAGGAGGTAAATCCAAAGGGGAAGCTTGATCACCTGAAATAGAACGTGTAAGAGAAGAAGAGGGAAAGGAAAAGGTGAAAACAATGACAACAAGATTTTCTTACAAGGCGAATATATGTATTCCCTGTGGACTAGGGGTTCTTCTTCCCTTTCCCCTATGGAAGATGAAACTTTTGAAGGAATAGTCTCAGAAGAGGGGAGAATGTCTCCCTCATCTGCAGGAATATCTTTTGCAACTATCTCGTCTCCACTGCTAATGTTAACTTCCCCCTCTTCATAGTCACTATCTTGGCTTTCTCCCTCCATGTTGCCTTCATCGGAAATAGTACTACTAGATGTAGAAGTTAAGCCTTCACTACTCAGATCTTCTTTGCTCAATTCTTCAATAATGACTTGTTTTCCTTTGGAAGAAGGAGGTTGCTGGCTCTCTGGTTGAGTAGTTGCGGTAGCCACCGCCGGAGAGCTAGTACTAGTAGTCCTTTCCTAGGGGGAAGCTTGGGCACGTGCTCGGGATCTGGTCACAGGAGAAGAAGTTGGTTGCTGTCAATGTTGAACGGTCTTAGAAATAGGGGAAGAAATTGGCCGTTATAGGGATCGAGTAATCCCAGAAATAGGAGAAGTGGTCGGCTATTGCTGGAGATGAGTAGGTGAAGACGATTGATCTTGAGGATTAGTAGTATCCTCTGGTTGAAGGGGAATGTCTGTTGTAACCCTTCCTCTTTGATAAAGAGGAACTAGTTCAAATTCACGAGTCTCGCCATATGCTACCCAACCTTCCAGGGTATTATCAGGTTTTATCTCATAAATAGGTTCGTTTACAGATATCTTGATACAGTGATGACCAGTGGAGGGGGCATGACTGGTTTCTGAGATGAAACTAACTCCTAATTCGATGACGCGACCCTTAAGCTCGGGAGGAGGAAGCCATACAGGTTTATCCACCGGCAGGCTTTTTCTAGCCAAGTAGGATTGGTGTACTGTAACACCCTGAAAATCGGATGTCGTGTAGAAACCCAACTCCCGAGTTCCAGACCATCACTTATGCAACAAATATGCTTAGGATTAAATGTTGTCTGAGTTAGTGCATTAACATGAATGAGATTTTACCAAACTGCAATTCATACTCCAGATCCTGTGATAAAACGCAAGTGGAAGACTAGAAGATAAATATATCACTATCTGTAAAACAAAACAATCTCGATCTGTCTCCAAAGTATGAATGTATCTCTAAGTCACATGTACATATACCAAACCAAAAATCAAAAGTCATATGATAGTCCAACTAGCAAAATCCCGCTGATCCAGGACACCTATGCGAAGCCGTCTAAAAACTGCATGTACGAGAACTTGTCCTGGTCCTCGTAGTAGTCCGGCTCCAGCTCCTGAATCGCCTCGCTATCTGCATCTAGGACAGAGTCTGGTATCTGTTGCAAACACCGTCCCATAACGTGGGAGTGAGCGATCAAATCAGTGGAATCATAGAGTAAAGATTAGCATGTTATCAAATCAATCACGCGATAATAGTAAAGAAAATAATCAGACATTCCTAGATACTATCGTTAATGCAAGTATGAGATGTAGTAATGATGCGTGCCCTCACCGACATACTCCCTCATACGACACCATCTTACGTCCGTAGCATGCTTTCTTCCCTCAGTGGTCCACATCTTCCAGGCACATGCAGTGCGATATGGATATGATTACCGAGTTGTTATTAGTCATTTCATACAACAGTATTGGGAAATTAAGGTACTTCCCTTATATCAATCCTAACACAGATCCTGTCTAGGGTCGTCACTCCTAGTAGTCTCATACGATGATATATTTCTATGTCATTGCAAGGGCTGTCAGGGCTGTTGCTCGCACTCGTTGCACCGCTCCCCCATCACCTTATCAATACGGGCCTAGTTGTACTCTTGTTGCTACCGAAGGGTCGTCGCCTCTCGTAGACTCAGAATACGCTCGAGGTCACTACAAAGGGCTCGTCACCAATCTGAGTAGGCCGATAGCTCGAATGTAGTGTCCCATACCACCACAATCAGCTCACGAGTCTAAGGTGCTCACTGGTCACTACGGGGAGGTTTGTGGCCCCAGCGTAGGCCGACAGCTCAACCACGGTGTCCCATACCACCATGCCCAGCTCATGAGTCCTAATGGATCAAGGAACCATAGTTATCAGGGTTTTCACTGGTAAGTTCAGTACCCTAGGTTCAAGCAGTTATGACCAATACAAGGTGAACATACAATGGTCAGTTGGGTTACTTGACGAACTCAACTAGTACGAGCGCACCTCATGCTGAATGACATGAAGTGCATAAAACACCTCGTGTGGCCTAACCACTGCCGCCAACCAAAGAACGACTCGCGTTCGTCAACGCGTCCTTCGTAGTGAATAGAATCCAACCACGATTTCGAATTTGTTACCGACTGCCTAGAGTAGAGTATAGCCCCAAACACTTGTAATTTAATTCAATGATCATATGAGAGTAACATGAATGAAATACAAAAATCTAAGCATGTTAACAACATGTTATTACATACCACATAAGCAATTCAACCAAACACAAGTATTTCATGTATATAAGGAAATCAACTCAATATAACAAACATGGAGGAAATCATGTACATCATCATATTAATGGAGAATCCAATCTCAAAATTAATCTACAACAACATTCATTCAATACATACTAATACATGCTTTTATACAAACACTTAGTCTACACACAATTGTCTACATAGCATATGTCGACCCAAAGTGTGCATTAGGGTGAATCTCTTCGCCCAATAGATCATACACACATAACAAGTATAATAACACGGCGAATACTCATGGCAATCATGTTGGCAAAATACGTATGTATACAATATTTCCTACAAATGCCTAAAATACCCTAAATCTCATATTCTCCGTACGTATTTGAAATGAAAAACAGACAGCATGTTCTACATGTGAAACTACATCCTTGTCACTAATCTACTATTAAACGGCATTGAAAGCTTTGAAAATAGTTAACCTAAGCATCTAAAATCCTCACCTTACACTGTAGAAGCGTAATGAATCGAATAGAAACTCTACGCTTCGTCAACGTCGATATGACGACCTATATCACAAGATAAGTCAGCTACTTCGCTACTTATATTGATAGAATCCCTAAAATAGGTTAAGGTTAGGGTTTCCTTACCTAGAATGACGTTAGAATCACTAGAAGAGTGATTAGAATACGATGGCTAAGCACGTGTGGTAGCAGGATCGAGTAATAGGAACCTTTCCTCACAACTCTCACAAAATCTCTCTTTTCTCTCTTCTCTTTCCTAAGGTTTCTTGCAAATTCGTATGGGAGGGATGTGAGAGGATTTAAGACCCTTATATAGGTTAAAAACTCACCTACTTAGACTTTAAACCAAGGTATACTCAGGTTATAGCCAAATCGGGTCTTTTTCGATCCAAAAGGACATTTCTGGAGGTCCCCTGACCAAATGCGGTCGGACTTAAGCTCATGGATATTGGATCCTGATCACATTAACTTTTCAGATCAATCGGGTTTCCAGATCGCACGTAATGGACCAATTTCAGTTCAGCGGTCACTGAGACTCGATCAGGGATTCCAAGTACACTGACATGAGTGAGAAATGTTCCTTAATCCGAGGGTGTATTTAGGTCAGATTCCAATCATCTGAATGCTTATAACTAACCGCAAGCGTCACGTGCCAGATTTATTTAAATCACATTTAATTTATAAAGAATTCTACTCTTTCTCACACTCCTTGCTCCGGACTCAGTAAAATAGTGTTTGGACATCGGTTGGGCTTGATTTTCGAAACGATTGTCAAGTCCAACCAAGCGGTCGTAATGGTCTAAGTTCATTGTCATCGGACTCACGATGTGCGGTTAGAATCCATTACAAAGTTTCAAAGGATTCCTAAGAGCAAATGGGTTTAGAGTTTGATCCTAGGTTTCAGGAGGCTATAGCGTTAACGATTCCATAAGTTTTGGGTCTTGCAGAACGTATATAAAGCGATCAGTGCTAATTTCACAACTAATCTAACATAGCGTTAGTTATCTTACGCTTAATTTCTAAAGGAATTAATCCTAAGTGATTTCTGCATGGGGTGGTACTCGGATCTCTGTATGGATTTTTTCGAGACGTTACAATCTACCCCCCTTAAACAATAAATTTCGTCCTCAAAATTTATACCTTTTCGTACTCCTCGAGAAGTTGTGGGTAGTTCTTTCTGATTTCGACTTCTGTCTTCCATGTAGCCTCCTCTTCAGTGTGATGTGTCCACAACACCTTCACAAGGGGGATGACCTTGCTATGCAATAGCTGCTCCTTCCTGTCTAATATATGCACCGGTCGCAGTATATACATAACATCCTCACCTAACTGCACCTGCTCCCATCTAATGATATGGGAAGGATCAGGAACGTATTTCATCAGCATAGAAACATGAAATATGTTGTGTACGCTCGCGAGAGGCGTAGGCAAAGCCAGACAATATGCCACTGTACCCACACGGTCGAGAATCTGGAACGGACCAATAAATCGTGGTGCTAGCTTCCCCTTCTTCCCAAATCGAAGAACTCCCTTCATAGGGAAAACTCTCGAAAATACGTGATCTCCAACCGCGAACTCTAGCGGGCGCCGTCTCGTATCGGTATAACTCTTCTGTCTGCTATGCGCTGTAAGAAGTCAGCGTCTGATATGTCAATCTTCTCTGAGGTCGCCTGCACTATCTCTGAGCCAATCAATCTGCTCTCACCGACCTCTACCCAGCAATGTGGTGCTCAGCAAAGACGCCCATACAAGGCCTCATAAGGTGCCATACCGATACTGACCTGAAAACTATTGTTGTACGTGAACTCTGCATATGGAAGACAGTCATCCCAACTGTCTTTGAAATTTAACATGCAAGCCCACAACATATCCTCTAAAATCTGGTTCACCCGCTCTGTCTGCCCATCTGTCTATGGGTGGAATGCAGTACTGAACTTCAACTTCACACCCATAGCTTCCTGGATGTGAGTCCAGAAAATAGAACTAAAGCGCGTGTCTCTGTCTGACATGATCTCTAGGGGAACTCCATGTAGACGCACTATCTCTTTGATATATAGCCTGGCCAACTCGTCTGCAGAGTTCGTAACTCTGATCGGTAGGAAGTGTGCCGACTTCGTCAAACGGTCGACGATCACTCAAATAGAATCATGTCCCTTCCTCGTATTCGGCGGTCTCGAAATGAAATCCATAGAAATAAAGTCTCACTTCCACTCAGCTATAGGCATAGGCTGAAGGAGACCAGGAGGTCGGCGATGCTCTGCCTTCACCTACTGGCAAGTGAGACAACGGGACATGAAATCTGTGATGTGATTCTTCATGTCATCCCACCAATAGGTCCTCTTCACGTCGCGATACATCTTTATGCTACCCGGATGCATCGCAAGTCTGAAACTGTGCGCAGCCTCGAGAATCTCTCATCTCAAGTCAGGGACATTTAGAACGCATAGGCGGCCACGATAACGTAAGCCCCCATCCATTCCAACTTGCCACTCGACGTCTGCATCATCACTGGCCTGCTCTCGAAGCTCAGTCAGACGCTCATTGTCCCTCTGCGCCGCGATGACCCTGTCATCGATAAGAGATCGTACCTGAACATGTGGGATAAACTCATATGGCTCCTCCACTGAGTTTCTCCTCAAAGTCTCGTAAAAACTCAACCATGTCCCACTCGGCAACCATCAGCAGAGCCACAAACTCTATTGCCTTCTTGCGGCTCAACGCGTCAGCCACAAGGTTCGCCTTATCCGGATGGTAGGAAACTTCAAACTTAAGGTCCTTCAAAGTCTTCATCCATGGCTGCTGCCTCATATTCAGGTCCTGCTAGGTGAATATGTACTTGAGGCTCTTGTGGTCATAAAAGAGCTCGAACTCGTCTCCGTAGAGGTAATATCTCCAGAGCTTCAATGCGAAAATGATGACTGCTAACTCAAGGTCCTGTGTAGGCTAATTCTCCTCGTGCTTCCTTAATTGTCTCGAGGCATATGAAATCACCTTGTCCTTTTGTATAAGGACATAACGCAAACCAATGCTAGATGTATCGGTGTATATCGTGTACTTAACCCCTTGCTCTGGCAATACTAGCATAGGGGTGGACGTTAACCTGTCCTTCAGCTCTTGAAAAGCTGCTCCGCCTTCTCATTCCAAGCGAACTTCAGATCCTTCAGTGTCAACTGAGTCAAGGGTCTGTCTATCTTGGAGAAGTCCCGAATGAATCATCGATAGTAGCCAGCCAAACCCAGAAAACTCCTCACCTCGATAACCGAACCAGGCTGTTTCCAGTCCTGCATCGCGGCTACCTTAGCAAGGTCCACCGCCATCCCGTCCTTGGACACCACATGTCCGAAGAACTTGACTTCCTCCTTCCAGAAGTCATACTTCTTATACTGTGCAAACAACTGATGCTGTCTCAGTGTATCCAGGACCAATCGTAAGTGCTCCTCATGCTCCTCTCGACTCCTGGAGTATACCAAAATGTCATCTATAAACACGATGACGAATCGATAGAGGAATGGTCGAAATACCCTGTTCATCAGATTCATGAACACGGCTGGTGCGTTCGCAAGACCGAATGACATCATGAGGAACTCGTAGTAGCCAAAGCTGGTCCTAAAAGCTATCTTCTGCACATCCTGATCTCTGACGCGCAACTGGTGATACCCCGACTACAGATGAATCTTCGAGAAGTACTGTGCTCCTCTCAGTTGATCAAATAGGTCATCAATCCTGGGCAAAGGGTACTTATTCTTCACCGTAATCTGATTCAACCTGTGATAATCAATACATAATCACAGCGAACCATCCTTCTTTGTCACAAATAGCACCGGTACTTATTCTTCACCGTAATCTGATTCAGCCGTGTGAAGCCAACCTCCAACAGATCATCGATCTGTTTCCTCAACTCCATCTCACACGGGGCCATGCGATACGTCGGCAGTGAGATGGGCGTCGAACCAGGTACCAGGTCGATAGTAAAATTAATCTCACGTTGAGGTGGTAACCCAGGAATCTTCCTGAATAGATCCTCATAATCACGGACTACTGGGGTGCTCTTAAGTATCGGGGCATCAACATCCCTCAATAAGGAAGCATAACACAGTACTCAAAAGGGGAGATTAATCTGCACTGGAAATGTAAAGGACGTGCCCTTCGGCTCGTAGACTGTCACATACGGGTCTCGCAGTCAATCTCGACCCTCCCTGCAGTCAGTCAATCCATGCCAAGAATGACGTCTAAATAATAGAGAGAGGGGTAGACAACGAGGTCAATAGCTATCGTCCTGTCCCCTATATCCAGTAAACAACCCTCACACATCATAGTGGCATCAGAAAAGGTCCCGTGCGCTGTAAGAACTCGCACCCCATCTATCCGAGTAGTCGGTAGCCCAAGGTGCTTGACTACTGAATGCGATATCAATGAAATCGTGGATCCTGTATCCACCATCATGAATATAGGAGTACCTCCAATGTGGGCTGTGACCTCAAAGGCCAAGGGTGGGGCAGTCTCTGTCCCGGATGCCTCTGCTGTCAATGCATGTACTCGAGCCTGCTATGGACGGTTCGGCCGCGGTACCATGGGCCGTTGGGGGGCCAGAACTGAGGTACGGGAGGTCTGAAAGGAGGATGCGCAGGAGCTGACTATAACGGTAGAGCGGATAATGCCTGTGGGCGAGGACGATCGATCTTCTGCGGTGGTGAAAATCCGTTATCTCTCATCTGAGCAAAGCAGCTCTCTACAGTGTGACCAGGTCTCCCGTAGTAAGTATAGGTCACACCTGGGCACCTCATCGGTAGTACTGGTGCTGTAGTCTTAGGAGGAGAGTCGATGTGAGGCCTCTTGCCAAGGAATGGCCTGCCCTGAGTATCTGGTCATGGCCTAACAACCATAGGGCCACGAGAATGTGTCAATCGATCTACATCCTGCTCTGCCCGCATGGACATATGTATCAGCTAGGCATAAGAGGGTATGCTGACACAACACATCTTCGACCGAATGTCAGGTCACAAGCCCTCAGAAAATCGTCGTATCCGCATCTGCTCGTCAGCAAGTATCCAGGGACATATCTGCCTAACTCTGTAAATCGATGCTCGTACTTCATAACTGACATGCCTCCCTGCCTGAGGTGTAAAAACCCATTCTCCCTCTCGTATCGGCAGGTCTGTGGATAGTATTTCTCATGGAAACGGAACTCGAATGCTGCCCATGTCCATATGAAGCCAACTGCAACTGTCTGCAGCACGCTATCCCACCATAAACTGGCCTCTCTCTTGAACATGAAAGTGGCCAACTCAACCTGCTCAGACTCCGAGAAGTGCAACATCCGTAGCATCTTGGAGATGTGGTCGAGCCAGTACTCGGCCTCCTCGGGTCTATGAGAACCTGTAAAAGTAGGAGCCTGCAAGCGCTGGAATCACTCAAGTAGGCCTCGGGTATTAGCAGCATTCCCCATAGGGTAGGCAGATGGTGTAGGTGAGCCATACCCTCATCC
Source organism: Magnolia kwangsiensis (assembly GCA_037074715.1). Taxonomy (NCBI): domain Eukaryota; kingdom Viridiplantae; phylum Streptophyta; class Magnoliopsida; order Magnoliales; family Magnoliaceae; genus Magnolia; species Magnolia kwangsiensis. The sequence continues at coordinate 62,730,569 of CM073579.1, forward strand.
TGAGTTGAAGTCCCAGTATCCTCAGCTGGATGCACAGATGGCATAGGTGGAGTCGCACTCCCACCCTGGGCTAAGGCCCCTACAATAGTAGTTAAAAGCTGTTGATGCTGCTAGTGCATCATAGTCATTAACTGCTCAAACCTATCAGGAGGTGGATCAGGCTGAGGCACATACTGCTACGAGGAAGACGCGCTGCTCTCAAACTAGCGGTGTGAAAGGTGGTGGTCCGATTGCAGGACCTGTAGAAGGCTGAGATTCAGGTGCAGTCTCACGAATCAGGCCCACAGCAGGGACCCGATCCATCGGCTCACCCAGCGTAAGACGTGTCGTGCTTCGAGTAACCTTAGGTGGCATTCTCTATATTCAAAATAAGGTGCAACCTAGTCAGTTTCAGCAATAGCACAAACACACCACATAATCATTCATATAACAAACTGAAGAAACTCCGTGCATTTTATTTAATCAAAATTTATCATAATACAAGAGATATATCTTTACATGCATCATGATAAGAAACACATGGAAAACTAAGCTAGCCTAGGCTACAACTGCAACATAAACCAACTACTAAGCTTTCTCAGGCTCACACATAGAAAACACAAAACAACCTACATATGACCAACAAACATCTGAAATCTAATCACTCGTCCGAGTCTGGCGATGGAGAAGGGGCACCCTTATCCTGCAGACAACACAGGATAGATTTCAAGGTGCTAGTCACCTTCTTGAACTTGTGCTTCACCAAGTCCGTAATGTCCTGTCGCAAGGAAGCCTGGCCCTGACGTAGGGCAGCATGATCCTCCTCCAGGTGAGCTATACGAGTATCCCAAGAAGCCTGACCAGTGCCCAGCTCTGGAACCACAAGAGGGGAGCTCTCATCTGTGCTCTAGACCTCTGGTTCTTCCTCTTCTTGGATCTCGGCCCCAGCTTCTTCCTCACTCTCTTCTTCTTCGCTCTCAGTCTCATCTTCGCTCTTCTCAAGTCAAGCTTGGCGTTGTCGTGGCCCGATCTCCATCTGATTGAGGGTAGCTTCATTGATATGATGAATCGGCACCGGCATCTCCCCACCAAGGCCATAACCAAACTCACATGCAATCCTGCATATGAGTCGGCTGTATGGGAGTGACTCAGTCCTCTTCCTCGAGAGTACAACCTATACTATCTGTCACAACATGAACGAAGGCACACATAGGTTTGCCCTCTGCCCCACCTGATACAGGAAGTCCACCATGAGGCGCGTACACTCACTACGGTTGCTCCACCTAGGATAGACGTTGAATGTGAAAATGTGGTGGAGCAAGCAGAAGTCGTCTGTCATATGGGACATAAGAAGACTCTGGTTTGGCTGCCACTCAACCAGTCGGCCATAAAGGGAATGTGTGCGGCTGTCCCTTTCATGCATACTATTCAGATTCTTAGTGCTCGCATGTACCTCACTAAGGGGAACATTCAGAAGCCGAGATATCAATCTGACCTCAACTGTGGCCCACAAATCTACTCCACATAAGACCCAGAACTGCAAGGGTTCCAGCGTAGCCTCGTGAATGTTGGCATAGAAAGCTCAGATAGTGCTTGCATTAGCGCGTTGCCTGGCATCAAATAGCGGACCCCACTGGGCCTGTTCTAGGAGCTCGAGCAACTGATATTCCCCAAAGAGTCGTCCATCCACCTGAGCTTCAAAAAGGACCCGACGACCCTCATAAATTTCATGAGGTTGTTCCGCCAACCAAGCCCTTCCAGTAGGAGATCGGGGATCAAGATCCCGCTTCGTCTGAAACTCATGAGCGGCACTTGGACTTACGGTGGTGCTTGAGCTAGCGGCGTCACCTCTTGGCTTCCTTGAACGTGAGGGGCGACTAGGCCTAGCTTCATCAGCGGCAGTCTTCCTCTTGCTCATGAGAGAGAGGACGGTAGAAATCGAGAATATGGCCTCCACAAACTCAAAGAATTCCATGGAAAGCGAATGAAAAAGGGGAAATGGGGCTGGAGTTTTTGGTTCTCCACGAATGTGAACCTCAACAGAGGTTGTACAGGCCCAAATGACAAAGATTAAAGAAGGAAAAAAGAAGACATGGGCTAAGTTAAGAGCTTACACGATTTCTAGCCTCAAATGGAGGATGGGAGAGCTCAAACGAACGAGAATGGAAAGGATAGGGAGTGTGTATAGCTGTAAACGATGGAGTGGCATGGGTTGAGGTAGGAAATGACGATGGGAGCGATTGGGAGTGGGATTTGAGAGAGAAATCAGTAAATAGGAGGGAAAGGGAGAGCTTGGGGATGTGTTTTGTGAAGGAGGTAGTAGATTGGGGCTGTTTTAATGGATGACCCATATACCAGGGGGTCACCCTAACCCCAAAACACCATCCCCGAAGGCCCGACCGAGCTGGGCCCACTGATCGGCGAGGCCTCGTCGACTCGGCGAGGTCCTCGCCACTCGCTGGACTAATTGGCAAGGCCTCGCCATTTGGGCGAGGTCCTCCAGCACTAAGGGTCCTGGAAACACGTGGTTCCCACCCTGGATCATTCTAGATTAGCGTGGGTGGGCCCACGACTCCGTTTCAAACTATTTCAGGTACTAACTGCTGCATATTCACGTTTAGCAATTTTTAATAACTGGGATAGGGTCAATAGAGGTCTAGACCTGTCCACACACGAACTAGAAGTAGTCCGGGGTCATTTCATGTGACCACGGATGCACACGGACTCGATCAAAATGATCATTTTGGGTAAACTTTGTCATTTGGCGAAACTGGGATCCTATGAGTGTTTCTATGTTTTTCTCGCACCTGCCTAAGTCAAAGGGCGACAGCGTACGTCGTGTGACCATAACTCAGGTCCGGTTTAATCCAAATCATGCTCTGATACCAACTTGTAACACCTTGAAAATCAGGGGTTGTGTAGAAACCCAACTCCCGAGTTTCAGACCATCACTTATGCAACAAATATGCTTATGATTAAATGTTTTCTGAGTTAATACATTAACATGAATGAGATTTTACCAAACTATAATTCATACTCTAAATCCAGTGATAAAATGCAAACGGAAGACTAGAAGATATATATATATATATATATATATATATATATATATATATATATATATATATATCACTATCTGTAAAACAAAACAATCTCGATCTGTCTCTAAAGTATGATGTATCTCTGAGTCACATATACATATACCAAACCAAAAATCAAAAGTCATATGATAGTCCAACTAGCAAAATCCCACTGATTCAGGCCACCTATGCGAAGCCGTCGAAAAACTGCATGTACAAGAACTCGTCCTGGCCCTCGTAGTAGTCAGGCTCCAACTCCTGAATTGCCTCGCTATATGCATCTAAGACAGAGTCTGGTAGGTGTTGCAAACACCGTCCCGTAACGTGGGAGTGAGTGATCAACTCAGTGGAATCATAGAGCAAAGATTATTAGCATGTTATCAAATCAATCATGCGATAATAGTAAAGCAAACAATCAGACATTCCTAGATACTGTTGTTAATGCAAGTATGAGATGCAGTAATGATGTGTGCCCTCAACGACATACTCCCTCATCTGACACCATCTTACGTCCGCGACATGCTTTCTTCCCTCAATGCTCCACATCTTCCAGGCACATGCAGTGCGATATGGATATGATTACTGAGTTGTTATTAGTCCTTTCATATAACAGTATTGTGAAACTAAGGTACTTCCCTTATATCAATCCCAACACATATACTGTCTAGGGTCTTCACTCCTAGTAGTCTCATACGATGATATATTTCTAGGTCACTGCAAGGGCTGCTAGGGATGTTGCTCGCACTCGTTGCACCGTCCCCCATCACCTTATCAATACAGGCCTAGTTGTACTCTTGTTACTACGGAAGGGTCGTCGCCTCTCGTAGACTCAGAATACGCTCGAGGTCACTACAAAGGGCTCGTCACCAATCTGAGTAGGCCGACAGCTCGAATGTAGTGTCCCATACCACCACAATCGGCTCACGAGTCTAAGGTTCTCACTGGTCACTACGAGGAGGTTTGTGGCCCCAGCGTAGGCCGACAGCTCAACCACGGTGTCCCATACCACCATGCCCAGCTCATGAGTCTTAATGGATCAAGGTACCATAGTTATCAGGGTTTTCACTGGTAAGTTCAGTACCCTAGGTTCAAGCAGTTATGACCAATACAAGGTGAACATACAATGGTCAGTTGGGTTACTTGACGAACTCAACTAGTACGAGCGCACCTCATGCTGAACGACATGAAGTGCATAAAACACCTCGTGTGGCCTAACCACTGCCGCCAACCAAAGCACAACTCGCGTTCGTCAACGCGTCCTTCGTAGTGAATAGAATCCAACCACGATTTCGAATCTGTTACCAACTGCCTGGACCAGAGTATAGCCCCAAACACTTGTAATTTAATTCAATGATCATATGAGAGTAACATGAATGAAATACAAACAATCTAAGCATGTTAACAACATGTTATAACATACCACATAAGCAATTCAACCAAACACAAGTATTTCATATATATAAGGAAATCAACTCAATATAACAAACATGGAGGAAATCATGTACATCATCATATTAATGGAGAATCCAATCTCAAAATTAATCTACAACAACATTCATCCAATACATACTAATATATGGTTTTATACAAACACTTAGTCTACACACAATTGTCTACATAGCATATGTCAACCCAAAGTGTACATTAGGGAGAATCTCTTCGCCCAACAGATCATACACACATAACAAGTATAATAACATGATGAATACTCATGGAAATCATGTTGGAAAAATACATACGTATACTATATTTCCTACAAATGCCTAAAATATCCTAAATCTCATATTCTCTGTACGTATTCGAAATGAAAAACAGGCAGCATGTACTACATGTCAAACAGCGTCCTTGTCACTAATATACTATTAAACGGCATTGAAAGCTTTGAAAACAGTTAACGTAAGCATCTAAAATCATCACCTTATGCCATAGAAGCATAACGAATCGAATAGAAACTCTACGCTTCGTTATCGTCGATATGACGACCTATATCACAAGATAAGTCAGCTACTTCGCTACTTGTATTGATAGAATTCCTAAAATAGGTTAAGGTTAGGGTTTCCTTACCTAGAATGACGTTAGAATCACTAGAAGAGTGATTAGAATACGATGGCTAAGCACGTGTGGTAGCAGGATCGAGTAATAGGAACCATTCCTCACAACTCTCACAAAATCTCTCTCTTTTCTCTCTTCTCTTTCCTAGGGTTTCTTGCAAATTTGTATGGGAGGGATGTGAGAGGGTTTAAGACCCTTATATAGGTTAAAAACTCACTTACTTAGACTTTAAACCAAGGTATACTCGGGTTATAGCCAAAGCTCATAGATATTGGATCCTGATCACATTAACTTTTCAGTTCGATCGGGTTTCCAGATCGCACGTAACGGACCAATTTCAGTTCAGTGGTCACTGAGACTCGATCAGGGATTCCAAGTACACTGACATGAGTTGGAAATGTTCCCTGATCCGAGGGTGTATTTGGGTTAGATTCCAACAGTTTGAATGCTTATAACTAACCCGCAAGCGTCATGTGCCAGATTTATTTAAATCACATTTAATTTATAAAGAATTCTACTTTCTCACACTCCTTGCTCCGGACTCAGTAAAATAGTGTCTGGACATCAGTTGGGCTTGATTTTTGAAATGATTTTCAAGTCCAAACAAGCGGTCGTAATGTTCTAAGTTCATTGCCATCGGACTCACGACGTGCAATCAGAATCTATTACAAAGTTTCAAAGGGTTCCTGAGAGCAAGCAGGTTTAGAGTTTGATCCTAGGTTTCAGCAGGCTATAGCGTTAATGATTCCACAAGTTTTGGGTCTTGCAGAACGTATTTAAAGTGATCAGTGCTAATTTCACAGTTAATCTAACATAGCGCTAGTTATCTTACGCTTAATTTCTAAAGGAATTAATCCTAAGTGATTTCTGCCTAAGGTGGTACTCGGATCTCTGTACGAATTTTTCCAAGAGGTTACATGTACCCACCACCTCATGTGATTATGTGATGCCCTGGGTATACGATCGTAGCCTGGAATAATGAAAGAAGAATCCACTCGGCATAGAAGTTGCTTCCAAACCATTGCCTAGTTAAATGGACCAGTGCCATAACTTCGCATTCTCCTGGTAACTAGCCCGCAGTCTTCCGGTACTGCTTGATCAAAACCAAATTGACGGGCAAAATGGCTCGGATAATATGGTTCTTGCCAGAATTCTGTCCCTTCCCTCGATAGGAGGCTGCACGATTTGATGAATATAAAGAATCCCCTCTCTGCTATGGTAAGTGGGGATGTGCCTGTCCTCTCTGTGTCTTCAATATAACATGGCAGGCCGAAATGAAAGTAATTTATCTTTTCGTCTGAGGAGATAGCGTCTTTTGCCCAATCGTAAGATCTCTTCGCCATAGATCTCTTTTAGAAGAAGAAGAGGGGAAGTTTCGAAGGATGAACATAGGCCTTTTCTGGCACGTCGAAAGTCTATGGGAAGTAAACACCGAGTCAGCCAAAGAAATAATGTTATGCATGAAGGTTGAGGTAGAACCAACAGAAGGGCTCTTCACATGGGAAGCAATTTCTCCAAAGCCTCTGTAGATCGAATAAAGGATGCGAGGTGCAAGAGAGTTCCTGACTCCCTCAACCATGACACCTGCTATCACAAACAATGATGGGAAAATGGCATCTGCTGACTTTGAACTTGGGAGAACTACTATGCTTAGCCAATAAGCCAGAAATACTGCGAGTTCGCCATACACAGAATATTCAGCGCGACCTTTGATACCTTTTCAAAGGTGTTCAAGTTCGCGTGAACGATTGCCCTCAAATTTGAAAAGGAAAAAATGAGTAAGTGAAATCAAGATTATATATATAGCAAGCCGCAGCATGAAGCGGGGGGGGGGGGGGGGGGGGGGAACCTTGGCTTAAATGGGCCAACCATTGCATGAGATGAATTTTGTAGAGGTTCGGGAATTTGGACATTTCCCTGAAAAGTTCCATAGTTGATTCCGAAATAGAAGGTATACGGTCAGGTGAAGAGATGAAGGCAAATTCCTCATTAGTAGGGACAAATTCTTCAAAGATTTTCCCAATTATCAGTAAACTGGTGATTCTATGAATGTCCCAAAGAGTGATGCTCATTTCATCTTCAGGAAAATGAGAAGAGTCGGTGGAAGGACACCAGTGGTTAAGGAAAGCCTTCAAAATAGAAGGTTCCCGGTAGAAAGGTTGCGATGTGGCTTCAATTGCCGTAAAAATATCAATCTTCAACAGAGTGTCCATGTGTTTTTTCATGATGGTAGCAGCCCACTCCGAATAGTAATTTCGAGGAAAGAGCCTCTCGTTCTAAATTCCTCTAGGCTCCAGATAAGTCGATGATGGTTGAAACGCCGTTGAAGCATCTTGTAAAACCAAGTGGGGTACAAGCTGTGGAGGTCATAAGAAGGAACAAGGAAGATCATGGAGTGCACACTGCCGATCTACTGCCTTAGTCTTGGTGGTCGCAGGATGCCTTCTAGTATTTTTGGTTCTTTAAATGACCAAGACTCTGAGTAAGAGAGTCTCTCTGAGGTCATATGGTCCCTAGGCTCGCAAATTAACATGGAATGATGACGGTGGATCTTGATGGGGATTGAGACGATGCCTCGTCTATAAGGGTTGTCGAACTCTATGGTACTCTGGACTAAGCGGACTGATTCCCAGGAATTGTTGAGCTTCTTCCTGTTATGCTCTTTAATTTTCTCCTGGAATTCCTTCGCTTTGTTTCTGTAGACTTTCTTCGTTCTGCAAGGAGGAGGAGTATCGAAGGAAAATGAGAGGGTTGGGAGATAGATGTTGCTGAAAACGGTGAAGGGCTTGAAAAGTTTGAAGAAAGTGAGGGAAAAAAGAGAATAGAGGGAAGATTTGAGAGAGAAATGAGAAGTTTTGAAGGAAAAGGAAAGCTTGGAGGGGTGAATTGTGAAGAGAGGATGATTTGGAGGTGCTTAAAAGCAACCTCACCTATGTCAGTGGGCCATACAACGCCCTAGAGGCATCGACACGATCGGCCCAGCCCATCCAGGCCCACCAGGGGGTGAGGCCCTCGCCGGCCTCTGGAGGTTCCGGCAAGGACTCACCGGTGGGGCGATGTCCTCCCCCCCTTAGGTCTAAAAACATGTGGGTTCCACCATGGGTCCCCGTGGAAGTGCCCCGATTGGCCCCCTACTCAGTTTTGAGTCCTTTCGGGTCCTTTCAGGTTATTTCTGATGTATATACACGTTTACCGATTTTAAACAGTTGGGATGGGATAAAACACGGTCTAAACCCATCGATTGATGGTCTAGAAGTGGATTGAGGTCATTTTGCATGATCACGGGGGCGAACGGACCCAATCTCGACGATCGTTTTCAGTAATCTTTCGCCAATTGGCAAAAGATTTTTCTCGCACCCTCCTATGTTAAATTGGTGTCAGCGTATGTCGTGTGATCATAACCCAGGTCCGGTTTAATCCAAATCATGCTCTGATACCAGCATGTAATGCCCTAAAAATTGGGGGTCGAGTATAACCCAACTCCCGAGTTCCAAAACATTACTTATGCAACATTTTTAGTGATGGATGTATGTTGTCTGCATTGGTGCATAAAACATGAAGTAGATTAACCCAAATCAGTAAAACATAATCTAGGGACAGTTATAATATGCAAGCGGAAGACTGAAACAAATATATAAACGAGTACAAGTCCCCAAAATATGTAAGCTCTGTCAGGTTAATAGTTACAAGTAAAGTTTCAAAATATAAATGTCAGAATGTGGTAGTCCTCTATAAAGCATAAACCCTGAAGTCTCAATGATTCAGAACGGTCTAAGTGAACCCACCTGAAAACTGCATACCCGAGAAAGCTTCCTTGTCATCCTCGAACTCCGACTCTACCTCATGCATTGAATCATTGTCTGAAACTAAGACAGAGTCTAGTTGGTATTTAAGCACCGTCCCAGAATGTGGGAGTGAATGATCAACTCAATGGAGCTATACAATAAAGGTTAACATGTTATTAATTCAGTTAAGTAGTAATGATAAAGAGTACAACAAACAAGTCCTAAATACTATGATTAATGCAAGAATGAAATGTAGCAATGATACATGCCCTCGCCTGCACTCCCTCAGCGATTTCATCTTATGGCGTGCATGGAAACCACCCAAAAGTGCTCTTCCTTGCTAAAGTATATGCAATGCGGTGCATGGACGTGATTACCAAGTTCTTATTAATCCTTTTCATACAGCAGGATTGGGAAGCTAAGGTACCTCCCTTATATCAATTCCCAAATAATGATCCATTCTAGGGTCGTCAGTCCTAGTAACTCTCATACGATGTTACGGTTCTAGGTTGCTGTAAAGGGCTCGACACCAATCAATATAGGCCTAATCATACCCCGTATACTATGATAAGGCTCGTCACCTCATTGCAGTGTCAGAATATGCTTGAGGTCACTACAGAGGGCTCGTCACCAATCATTGTATGCCTACAGCATGAATACAGTGTCCCATACCACCGTATTTAGCTCACGAGTCTGGGTTGCTCATTGGTAACTACGGGGAGGCTCGTCGCCCCAGCATAGGATGACAGCTCGACCACTGTGTACCATACCACCATGTCCAGCTTATGAGTCTTAGCGAATCGAGGTACCATGGTTAACAGGGTTTCACTGGTGAGTTTGGTACCTTAGATTTAAGCAGTAGTGTCCAAACATGGTGAACATACATCAGGTTAATCGGGTTAATTGATAAGCTCGACTAGGATGAGCTCACACTGAGTTGATCGACATGAAATGCATAAGCACTCCGTGTGACCTAACCACTGTCAACATCCCAAGTATGGTTCAGATTCTTCAAACACATCCTGCGTGGCAAAAATAACCTCAACCACCAGTTCGAAGACTGTCGCTGATTACCTGGACTGTGATATAGTCCCAACCACGTACAATCACAATGACAAATATTTAAATCAATCCTACAATCATATGAACATGTTATGGAATAAAACTTAAACCTGAATACACAGTACATGGAGGAAATCATACACATAGTTAACATGAATAAGTAGGCTATACAGTTCATGGAGGAAATCATACCCACAGTTAAGGTAATTGGGATTCATATATCAACTCCCTTATAAATCACACTTTACTAACTACTAACTCATTCAGACATTTTCACAAACACTTAGACTACACTTTTCAACATACATCACGTATGTTGTCCATATTACGTATTAGGGTAAATCCTTTTGCCAAGGAGTTGTCGTATACAGAACAACCATGTACCTACAACAATTAATCATGGCAATCACAACATCAGATTCCAAATGCCTACAAACATTTCAACAAGCACATGAAATACTCTATACACAACATAGTTCATACATATACGTAAAACGAAACAGATATTGCATTTGGCATGTGTAATGGCACCCACGTTAGTAATAAATCATTAACTAATATTGAAAGTCTTGAAAACCATAACCTAAACGCATATAGTCTGCGCCTTAAACCAATAAACGCATAACATATATGATTTAGACGTTTAGTCTTCGTCAACGGCGATTTAGCAACCTAAAGTACAAATTTGGTTAGCTATATCATCACTTAAATTATTGGAAACCCTAGAATAGGTTAGGGTTAGGATTTCTTACCCAAGTATAAATTAGAATCGCCGGAATAGTGATCCGGTAACAATGGATAAGCACGTGGAGAGACAGGGTAGAATCCCTGGGAGAATCTCGAACTCACTTTCTCTCTTTCTCTCTCTTTTCTTAGCTAGGGTTTTAGAATTCGTATGAATTATGAGAGAGGATGTTTAAAGCCCTTATATAGGCCCAAAACTGACTGAAACTACCCTAGGGCCAATACGGAGTTTTGTCTAAGTTCGTCGCTATCGGACTTTCAATGTGTGGTCTATGTCCGATACGGAGTTTCAATGTGCTCCCAAGAGCAACCGGGTTTAGAGATGAATCCTAGGTTTCAAGGTAATGCAGCGTTAACAATTCTACAAGTTTTGGGTCTTGCAGATCGTATTTAAAGTGATTGGTGATAATTTCACAGGTAATCTACTTTTGTGCTATTTAATTCTCATTAAATTTGTAACACCCTGAAAATCGGGGGTCGTGTATAAACTCAACTCCCGAGTTCCAGACCGTCACTTATGCAACAAAAATGATTATGATTCAATATTGTCTGATTTAAAGCATTCGCATGAGTAAAAGTATACCAAAACTGCAATTCATACTTCAGATCCAGTGATAAAAGCAAGCGGAAGACTAAACAATATATATATCACTGTATGGAAAAACAAAGTAAATCTCATCTGTCTCCAAAGTATGACTACATCTCTGAGTCTCATATAATATACATGAACAAAATAAATATCCAAAATGGTCCCACTGAAATCCCATCGATCCAGGTCGCCTACGCGAAGTCATCGTGATACTGCATGTACGAGAACTCATCCTGGTCCTCGTCAAAGTCTGGATCCACCTCCTGGATCTCAGCCTCACCTGCATCTACAACAGGGTCTAGTGGGTGTTGCAAACACCATCCCGTAATGTGGGAGTGAGTGATCAACTCAGTGGAATCATAGAGCAAAGATTAGCATGTTCACAATTCAATCATGCGATAATAGTAAAGCAGTAAATTAGACAATCCTAATACTGTTATTAATGCAAGATGACATGACGTGATGTATGCCCTCACCGACGATCTCCCTCATACGGCAACATCTTACGACCGCGGCATGCCACACTCCCTAGAGTGCTCCACAACTTCCAGGCACATGCAATGTTATGGTGATATGATTTCCAAGTTGTTATTAGTCCATTCAAACAGCAGGATTGGGAAACTAAGGTACTTCCCTTGTATCAATCCCAACACAGATCCTGTCTAGGGTCGTCACTCCTAGTAATCTCATACGATGTATATTTCGTAGGTCACTGCAAGGGCTGCCAGGGCTGTTGCTCGCACTCGTTGCACCGCTCCCCCATCACCTTATCAATACAGGCCTACTGTACTCTACTGCAACGGAAGGGTCATCGCCTCCCGTGGACTCAGAATACGCTCGCGGTCACTACAAAGGACTCGTCGCCTGATCAGTGTAGGCTGACAGCTAGAATATAGTGTCCCATACCACCATAATCTGCTCACGAGTCTAGGTGCTCACTGGTCACTACGGGGAGGTTTGTGGCCCCAACGTAGGCTGACAGCTCGACCACGGTGTCCCATACCACCATGCCCGGCTCATGAGTCTTCGTGGATCAAGGTACCATGGTTAACAGCGTTTACAATGGTAAGTTCAGCACCCTAGGTTCAAGCAGTTATGACTCATACAAGGTGAACATACATCGACCAGTCGGGTTGCTTGACGGGCTCGACTAGCGCGATCGCATCTCAAGTCGAACGACATGAAGTGTGTAAAACACTTCGCGTGGCCTAACCACTGCCGCCAACTCCAAACACGAATCGCGTTCATCGACGCGTCGTTCGTGGCTATGACCATTCAGCCACGAATTCGCTCGGTTACCGACTGCCTGGACTAAGTCTAATCCCAAACACTTAGAGAATCACATCAGCAATATATGTAAAAGTATTGGAATTGAAATACAATCATATGAGCATGTTAACACATGTTATAACATTCAACTTAAGCAAATCTTCAAGCACATATATTCCATGCACGTAATGAAATCATGCATTTAGTCAACATGTAGAAAATCATTTAGGTCAGCATATTAATTGAGAAATCCATCTCAAACTAATTCATAACATCATTTAGTTCAATACATACTAATACAATCATTTATACAAACACATACACTACACACTTAAGTCTACATATAGCATGTCGACCCGAAGTGTGCAATTAGGCAAATCTCTTCGCCAAACTAATTATACACATATTCCTAACTTCCTATTGCGACAACAAACCATGTCAATCACATCAGCAAAATATGAGTGTAAACAGTACTTCCTACAAATGACTAAAATGCCCTAAATCTCATATTCTTCGTTAATTTACGAAACGGAAAACGGAGAGCATTTTGTACATGTCAAACGGCGATGCCGTCAATAATCTACTATTAAACGACATTGAAAGCGTTGGGAACCGTCAATCAAAGCGTCTAAAATCCTCACCTTATGTCTTGTAGACTCGTGAATTGAAACGGAGTGTATACGCTTCGTCTACGGCGAATAAGGAACCTAATACACGAGATCCATAAGCTACATTGCTATGGAAACAAAGGAAACTCAAATCAGCAACTATTTGGGTTATTTGCTTACCTAGAATCGCGGTGAAATCACCGGGAAAACGGTAGAGGTGTGTTGCTTGAGCACGTGCAACACGTAGCACAAGTGGCAGGAAGAACTCTCCCACTCTCTCACAATCTCTCACCTTTTTCTCTCTCCCAAGTTAGGGTTTCTCTCAAATTCGGATGGGAGAGAGGAGTGAGGGTTTCAACCCCTTTTATAGCCTAAAACATGCCCAAAATAGGCTTGGGAACAATGTTTACTTGGTGCCTAACCAAATCGGGGCCGTTTCGGTCCAAAAGAGTATTTCTGATGGTCCCCTAGCCAAATGCGGTCGGACTTAAGCTCATGCATATTGGATCTAGCACACATCCAGTTTTCAGACCGGTAGGGTTCCCAGATCGCACGTGGCGGTCCAGTTTCAGTTTAACGGTCACCGCACCAAGATCAGGCCTATAAGTCTTGTGATATGTAATAGAAATTTTTCCTGATCCAAGGGTGTAATTTGGCTGTATTCTGACGGTTAGAACGCTTAATACTGATGCGTCAAATTTGTGTGCCAGATTTGAATTTCAAATTCCAATTCTTACCCTATTCTCACTCTCTTCACTCCAGGCTCAATGAAATAGCCTCTGAACGTCAGTTGGACTTGATTTTCGAAACGATTGCCAAGCCCAGCTAAGTGGTCATAACGGTCTAAGATGGTAGGCATCTAACTTACGACGCGCGGTCTAGATCCAATACAAAGTTTCAAGGAGGTCCCGAGAACAAACCGATTTAGAGTTTAATCCGAGGCTTTAGAGCATTATAGCACCCTTGGTTCCACTCGCTTTGGGCCTTGTAGAACGTATTTAAAGTGATCAGGGACCATTTTCCAGCTATTCTAACGTTGCACTAGCTAACCTAGTCATATTTTCTAAAGGAATGAATTCTACAAAAATTTCGGGTCGAGTTGGTACTCGAGCCCAAGTATGGATTTTTCACGGGCGTTACAAAATTTCTAAAGGATTTGGTCCTAAGTGATTTCTGCTTGAGGTGGTACTCGGGTCTTAGTACGGATTTTTCTTGGACGTTACAATCTCCTCCCCTTAAAGAAAAATTTTGTCCTCGAAATTTAGACCTTCTCGTACTCCTCGACGATCTGAGGGTAGTTCTTTTTTACCTCAGCTTCAGTCTCCTAAGTAGCCTCTTCCTCAGTATGATGCGTCCACAGTACCTTCACAAGTGGGATAGCCTTACTACACAATACCTGCTCCTTCCTATCCAGAATACGCGTCGCAGTACATAGGTAGCATCCTCGCTCAACTGCACTTGCTCCCAACTGATAATGTGAGAAGGATTAGGAACATACTTCTTCAACATGGACTTGTGAAATACGTTATGCACGCCTACTAGTGGTGTGGGAAAAGCAAGGCGATAAGCTACTACCCCCAGTCGATCAAGTATCTGAAATGGGCTAATAAATCTCGGCGTGAGCTTCCCTTTTTTACCAAATTGAAGGACTCCCTACATGGGAAAAACCTTAAGGAATACATGGTCCCCAACAGCAAACTCATGCGGTCACCGTCTCATATCGGAGTAGCTCTTCTACCCGCTCTGTGCTGATAGCAGTCGACGCCTAATAATGTCAATTTTCTCTGAGGTCACTGCACCAACTCTGGGCTAATCAGACTCTTCTTACCCACTTCTGCCCAGCAATACGGTGCTCTACATGGGTGGTCATACAATGCCTCATAGGGAGCCATGCCAATGCTCGCCTGAAAGCTGTTGTTATACGCGAACTTTACATAAGGAAGACAGTCATCTCAACTGTCTTTGAAATCCAACACATAAGCTCGCAACATATCTTCTAGCACTTGATTTACACTTTTCGTCTTCCCATCTATTTATGGATGGAAAGTGGTGCTGAACTTCAACTTCACACCCATCGCTTCCTGAATACGAGTCCAGAAGATAGATGTGAATTGCGTGTCTCGGTCTGACATGATCTTCAAGGGAACTCCATGTAGACGTACAATCTCCTTGAGTACAACCTGGCCAACTCGTCTGTAGATTTTGTAACTTTGATCGGTAGGAAATGAGCCGATTTTGTCAATCGGTCAACGATTACCTAAATGGAGTCATATCCCTTCCTCATCTTCGATAACCCTGAAATAAAATCCATAGAGATAAAATCTCACTTCCATTCGGCTATAGGCATGGGCTGAAGCAGTCCACGAGGTCGACGATGCTCTACCTTGACCTGCTGACACGTGAGACAATGGGATACAAATCCTGCAATGTGAACCTTCATATTGTCCCACTAGTACGATCTTTTAATGTTTTGATAATTTTTCATGCTACCAGGATGCATCGCAAGCCTCGAACTATTGGCTACCTCGAGAACTTCCCGTCTCAAGTTAGGAACATTTGGGATGCATAGGCGGCCACGATAATGTAAGACTCCATCCGTACCAACACTCCACTCTGAGTCCTCATTTGTACTAACTCGCTATATCATCTTCGCCAATAGCTCATCGTCTGCCTAAGCCATGATAATCCTGTTGTCAATGAGGGGCTGTACTCAAATATGTGCGATAACCTCATATGGCTCCTCCACCGTGAGTTTCTGCTTAAAGTCTCACACAAACTCCACCATGTCCCATTCTGCTATTATTAGTGGAGCGGTGAACTCTATGGTCTTCTTGCGGCTCAATGTGTCTGCCACAAGGTTTTTCTTGCCCGGATGGTAGGAGACCTCGAACTTAAAGTCCTTCAATGTTTTCATCCATTGGCGTTGTCTCATATTCAAGTCTCGCTGAGAGAATATGTATTTAAGGCTCTTGTGGTCATAAAAAAGTTCTAACTCCTCTCCATAAAGGTAATGTCTCCAGAGCTTCAGTGCGAAAATGACAACTGCTAACTCTAGATCGTGTGCAGGTAATTCTCCTCATGTTTTCTCAACTGTCTCGAGGCATAAGCAATCACCCTGTCCTTCTGCATAAAGACACAACCTAGACCAACGTGAGAGGCATCGGTATATATAGTATACTTAACCCCTTACTCTGTCATTACTAGCACAGGGGCGGACTGTAACACCATGGATTTTTGCCAACCTGGGATTAGACGTCCTTAGGCAATGGGTCAATCCTAACACCTAATTAACTTCTCAAAAATTAATCCCAAAAGTCTCAAATCCATATTTCCTTCGAAAATCTCACCTTTCACTACTTTATCCTTCAAATTTTCTAGGAGCTTTCATATTATACACAAATCTTAAAGTTTAGGTGATGTTAATCAATACTTAAACTAAAAAGTACTATGAATAGTAAATAAATAAATAAAAATAGTTTTTAACCATTAACCTTTTGTAATCTCATGAAATAATTTAGGCTATTTGGATAGATCAGCTTCTCCTACCCAAAAATCATATATTGCATGTCAAATAACTCACCCCAGGTTCTAAAATATACCCATTTCAAATATTAGATGGTGAAATCACTCCAAACAGGTCATCGAGTGGTGATGGGATTGCCGGTTTGGCGAGACATCACCGAATCCGTCCGTACAACGGTCTGGCAGGCCAGTTTCTTCACTTTTTCCTACGCATTTCTTCCAACTTTGAAAAATCATATCTCCTTCGTTATAACTCCGATTTAGGTGATTCAAAAGTCAGATTGAAGATAAGTGAGTCTAGTTTTATATAAAAATATTTAAAGAATATAATAAAATATCTAATATAGTTTAAAGTAGGTCATTGTGAGCAACTATCTGATAATCACTTGTTAGACAGCTGCTGCTTCTGAAATTTTTAGAATTTTTCTACAACTCAAAATATTATGAAATTTGGTGGAGTTAGGGTAAACTCGATGATGAACTTTTAAAAAAATAATAAAAATAATATGATAACTAGAAGTGCCCAAAATGGGGCATAGAATGGCCCTAGGACCGTATTCTGCCATATTAAGGTAGAATTTGGTTAAGTAGCAAACTGAATGCTCAGTAAAATTAACTTAGATCACTTTAAATATAAACTATAAGACCTAAAATTAGTAGGACTGCTAACGCTATGTTACCTAGAAACCTACGATCAAACTCTAAACCGGTTTGTTCTCGGGAACCCTTTGAAACTTCGTATTGGATCTAGATCGCGCGTCGGAAGTCCAATATCTACCATCTTAGACCGTTATGACCGCTTGGCTGGACTTGACAATTGTTTCAAAAATCAAGGCCAACCGACGTTCAGAGGCTATTTCATTGAGCATGGAGTAAAGAGAGTGTGAAAGGGGTTAGATTTGGAAATTTTAATCCAAATCTAGCACGTGACTTGGCGTGTTATTATTAAGCGTTTTGACCGTCAGAATTCAGCCAAATTACACCCTCGGATCAGAAAAAATTTCTCTTTCATATCATGAGACTTGTAGACCTGATTTAGGTGCGATGACTGCTGAACTGAAATTGAACCGCCACGTGCAATCTGCGAACATGATCGGACTGAAAACTTGATGTGAGCAGGATCCAGTATCCATGAGCTTAAGTCCGACCGCATTCGGCCAGGGGACCTCCAGAAATGCTCCGTTGAGAAGGAACAGTCCGTATTTTGACATAAAATAAGTATACTTTGTTCCCAAGTCTATTTTGGTGAAGTTTTAGCCTATATAAGGGCTTGAAACCATCTCATATCTCTCCCATCCGATTTGGATAAAGCCCTAGATAGAGAGAGAGAAAGTGAGAGATTTTGAGAGAGTAGTGGGAGAGAATTCTCGCCACTTGCTGCAGCTTTTGCACGTGCCAAAGCACCGCACTCCAATCACTTTCCCGGCGATTCCAATGCACTCTTAGGTAAGAAAACCCTAACCACTTTCTGATTTGGGGATTTCTTCGATTTAAATAGCAAAGTAGCTTATGTACTTGTGCATTAGGTCGCATTTACGCCGTTGACGAAGCATCGACGTTCTATTCGAATCATTACGCTTCTACGGCAAAAGGTGCAGATTTTAGATACTTTGATTGACTGATTTCAAAGCTTTCAATGTCATTTAATAGTAGATTATCGATGGCAACGCCATTTGACATGTACAATGTGCTGTCCGTTTTTCGTTTCGTAAACATACTGTAAATATAAGATTTAGGGTATTTTAGGCATTTATAGAAAATACTGTATACATCCGTGCTTTGTTGAAATGCTTGACATATAAATTCATCGTATTATGATATTATGTATGCATGTATAATCTGTTTGGCGAAGAGATTCGCCCTAATGCGCACTTTGGGTCGACATAAGCTATGTAGACTAAAGTGTGTAGACTAAGTGTTTGTATAAATGTTTGTATTAGTATGTATTGAGTAAATGGTGTTGTAAATTAGTTTTGAGATTGAATTCTCAATCCACCTGATGTGGTATACGATTCCTACATGTTTGCTATATGAAATGATTTCCTTATATGTATGGAATACATGTGTTGGTTGATTTGCTTACTTTGTATGGTATAACACGTGTTAATATGTTTGTATTGTTGAACTTCAATTCTATTACTCTCATATGATCACTGGTATGGATTGCACATGTCTGGGGCTATGCTTTAGTCCAGGCAGTCGGTAATGGATTGAATTAGTGGTGGGCTTCTATTCACCACAGAGGACGCGTCGATGAACACGAGTCGTGTTTTGAGTTAGCGGCAGTGGTTAGGCCACACGAAGTGTTTCATGCACTTCATGTCGCTCAGCTTGAGATGCGCTCGTACTAGTCGAGCCCATCAAGTAACCCAACTGGCCATTGTATGTTCACCATGCATGCGTCATAACTGCTTGAACCTAGGGTACTGAACTTACCATTGAAAACCCTGTTAACCATGGTACCTTGATCCATAAAGACTCATGAGCCGGGCATGGTGGTATGGGACACCGTGTTCGAGCTTTCGACCTACACTGGTGCCACAAACCTCCACGGAGTGACCAGTGAGCACCCTACTCTAAGCAGATTATGGTGGTATAGGACACTATATTCTTGCTGTCGGCCTACACTGATCAGGTGGCGAGCCCTTTGTAGTGACCTTGAGTTTATCCTGACACCACATGGGGGCGACGAGTCCTGATGCAGTCTTAAGGATAAATAGGCCTGTATTGATAAGGTGATGGGGGAGAGGTGCAACGAGTGCGAGCAACAGCCCTGACAGCCCTTGCAGCGACCTACAAATATAACATCGTGTGAGATGACTAGGAGTGACGACTCTAGACAGGATCTGTGTTGAGATTGATATAAGGAAGGTACCTTAGTTTCCCAATACTGCTGTATGAAAAGGACTAATAATAACTCGGTAATCATATCCACAT
Source organism: Magnolia kwangsiensis (assembly GCA_037074715.1). Lineage (NCBI taxonomy): Eukaryota > Viridiplantae > Streptophyta > Magnoliopsida > Magnoliales > Magnoliaceae > Magnolia > Magnolia kwangsiensis. The sequence goes on from CM073579.1 coordinate 62,750,196, forward strand.
CACATTGCATGTTCCTGGAAGATGTGGAGCACTGATCGGAGCACAAGCATGCCACGGGCGTAAGATGGTGTCGTATGAGGGAGAATATCGGTGAGGACATCCATCATATCATCTCATGCATACATTAACAACAGTATCTAGAAATGTTTGATTGATTGCTTTACTATTATTGCATGATTGATTTGAGAACATGCTAATCTTTGCTCTATGATTCCACTGAGTTAATTACTCACTCCCATGTTACGGGACGGTGTTTCGGACACCACCAGACCCTTTTGTAATTGCATATGATGGCACGGCCTGCGAGGCGGAGCCAGATTTGATGATGAGGAGGAGGATCCCTCCTCTATGCGTGTTCTGATCGACGGAATTACAGGGAGGTCGAGTAGATGCCTTGACACTTGTCATTTTATATTTTTGGAACACTCATGTATATTCTTTTCTTTCCATTTTTGGAGTATACATATATTTAATTAACCTGGTAACATGTTCACACTCTGGAGACTTACAATTAATTATATATTTTGTGTATATATCACAGTCTTCCGCTTGCTAATTTACTTGTCTCTGGAGTATGATATGCTGTTTTGACTTAGTCTCAATCTTGTTTAATGTCATTCTACAGACAACATGCATTTATCATTATCTATGTTGCATAAGTGACGTTCTGGAACTCGGATGTTGGGTTTCTACCCAACCCCTGATTTTTGGGGTGTTACAGTTGGTATCAGAGCATGATTTGGATTAAACCGGACCTGGGTTATGGTAACACGACGCACACTGATGCACTCTGACTTAGGATGGGGGCGATGGAAACTTAGAGACTACATTAGGATCTCAAGTTTCGCCGACAGGTGGGACTATACGGCAATTTAGGCCGTAACATATCTTCGGTCGCTTGAAGCGACCTAAGTCACCTCTAGGCTGTCAGTCGACGGGTTTGAGTCATTCCCTGAAGAATTTCAAACCTAGAAACGGATGTCCTTGGGTTGTGGGGCAACCACAACACCCTTACACTCAATCTCAGGGCTTAAAAACCCCGTTTCATCCAATTCCTTCAGAATCTTTCCTCTTACCACCCCATTCTTCAATTTTTTCTAAGTCTCTTCATACTAGGCATAAATCCTAAGGTGTAAATGATATAAAATCATACTTAGACAAAAATTTACTATAAATAGTAAATATAGGTAAGAATTGGACTTTTGGCCATTCCATTTATGGAATCTTTTGTAACAAATGGGTTGGTTGGTGGATTAGCCTCTCCTACCCCAAGATCATATGCCACATGATGCATAAACTCATTCTGGTTTACAAATTGGCCCCGAAACGCCCCAAATGAAGTTTTGGGCCTCTCTAGGCCAAAATACAATGAACTAGGGTGGGTCCCACACATATTTAGGGTCCATAGGGCAGGGGGAACCTAGCCCACATGGCCGGACCGACCGGATTGAAAGTTAGCCGACGATGGCATTGCCGACCAATGGGCCCCACGTGAGCCGTGTGTTGGGAGGACGACCTAAATGGGGTAGGGCACCCCTCCTATGTGCGGTTCGCACGTTAAAACCCCCTAAAGGTCCTACCTCATTCACAATCCAAGCCCCCAAGCTCTCCCTTTTCAAGTTCTTTGCTGCCTCCCTCTCAAATCTCATCCCCAAACCCCTCCCATTCTCATTTTCGATCACAACCGACCCTACTCCATCACTCATAGTCATTGGCAGTCCCCTCCTTTCCATTTTCGTCATGTGGAACTCCCACAACCCCCATAGAAGGCTGAAAATCGTGTGGAGCTCCATTTTCACTTATTGTTCTCTTTTCTCTTTGAAAATCCAGCCCTTGGGAGCTTGATTCATCCCTCTACAGGGCCTAGATTCATTTCAGCCCATTAAGGCAGCCATCTCTCCCCATTTCCTCCAATTTCCATGGCTTTTGTTAAGGCTATTTTAGCCTTTTTCTCCTTTCCACCGTCCTCTCTCTCATGTCCCTCTTATTTGATCCTCAGACTCATGGAAACCTGCTTACCCATCGCATTTCTCCACGTTCTTCGCTTCTTTGATTACCGTTTTAAGGATTTCTGCATTTTACTATTGTTGGGTTTAGTGAAGTCATTGGTAGAAAGTGTGTTTGTGTTTAGTGGTTTGGGCTTAATATAGCCGAATGCGTTCCTGTCATAATCCATGTGGAACTTTATTCCATGTATTGTGACAAATGGAGTGCATGCCAATTCGTTCGCTGTGAGGTATTGTCCCTAGATTGGGTGTATCCTATGGTTTCCACTACCATGTTGTAAATCCCGGGATTAAGCCTACACAATTAATTTTGATCCCAACCCACCCTCCTACTAAGCATGCCACACCCAATCCCGGCGTGGGATTAGGGAAGCAGTTTCATTTCATACAACTTAATGCTACTGGCCATATAAACCCTTGGCGTTTTGAACCTAAAATTAGTACTCCTAGATTTGAAAGATCTGACGATATAGGAAATCCAATTCCATTTAGACAATCCTGACTCTAAGCGATAGAACAATCTCCTGTCATGGAAATGGTATGAAACCATCTAGCGTATGAGCCTAGACTCTGGTTTATAGCCAATGAGTTACAGACTAGTCTGCTAGTTATATTAAGTAGTGTAAAGCTTGTATATATTAAGGAATAGTAGGTTGGGTTTGGTTGGAGTAGAACCTCATTCCTTCGATAGATCCCCTTGAGACTTATAGACTTCTGGTATAACCCTTAGGAAAGTTGTTTCCACTTAGAACCATTCACTCTCAGGGAAATCTTATAAATCCCTCAGATTGAACTTAGAATAAACTAGCACGCCCCCTTGATTTGCCTTCCCCAAGGGCTGATTGCATTCGGGAACGCGGAGTAAAGGAACTGTATATGTAAGCGAAGTATTTACGGTTTGAATCAAATTCTTAATCCTAGTGGTTACCAATAAATCCAATGCTCTGATCAAGCAGAAGATCGGCATTGACTCGGATTAAGAACTGATACAATGAATTTTTTGTCCTGATTAGACAGAAGGTTCAACGTATCCGGATCAGACCCACTACACAACTTCTCTTTCGTGTTGGCCTGACCACCTACAACCAAAAGTTATTACTTTGCCTTTGGAAAATGTTGAGGACATACAGCCAATAAAGATTAGACCTCTTGCCACGAACTCACATCCGTCCTTGAAATCAACCACAACACCCATCATTTCAGCTCCTTTCTACAACCATAGGTACCAATGCCATAGAACGCATCATTATCAAAGGAAGACAAATGTAGTGAGAGGTTGTTTCCATTTTATGTCAAGGACAGGTCCTAAGTTACACCTCGTTCCGATATACGGATCGGGACATAGAATCTTGAACCTTAAATAGAACTAAGTTTTAAGGGAGGTAGAACGTATTGAGCCTAATCTTGATAGGATCAGCCAATGCAACCGTTAGATCAGAGTGGCGCAGCGGAAGCATGGTTAGCCCCTTCCCCACTGGCCCAGAATCGAAACAATTGATTTAGGTTATACGTAAGGTTAGGTCATCGACTAAGATTTGAACCTTCCTTGGAATGTCAATACGAAGGTCTCTCTAGGTACTCATTACCTTTAGCCAATTTCGGGGATGAAATTGTGTTTTAAGGGGGGTAGATTGTAACACCCCAGATTTTTACCAACCTGGGATTAGACGTCCTTAGGCAATGGGTCAATCCTAACACCTGATTAACTTCTCAAAACTTAATCCCAAAAGTCTCAAATTCCTATTTCCTTCGAAAATCTCACCTTTCACTACTTTATCCTTCAAAATTTTCTAGGAGCTTTCATATTAGACACAAATCTTAAAGTTTAGGTGATGTTAATTAATACTTAAACTAAAAAGTACTATGAATAGTAAATAAATAAATAAAAAGGGTTTTTAACCATTAAAATTTTATAATCTCACGAAATAAGTAGGCTATTTGGATAGATCAGCTTCTCCTACCCCAAAATCATATATTGCAAGTCAAATAACTCATCCCAGGTTCTAAAATACACTCATTTCAAATATCAGATGATGAAATCACCCCAAACAGGTCAGCAAGTGGCGATGGGATCGCCGATTTGGCGAGGCATCGCCAAATCCGTCCGTACAACGGTCTGGTAGGTCGGTTTCTGCACTTTTTCCTACGCATTTCTTTCAACTTTGAAAACTCATATCTCCTTCGTTAGAACTCCGATTTAGGTGATTCAAAAATCAGATTGAATCTAAATGAGTATAGTTTTATATAAAAATATGTGAAAAAACATAATAATATATTTAATATGGTTTAAAGTAGGTCATTGTGAGCAACTGTCCGATAATCACTTGTTGGACACCCGCTGCTTCTTGAATTTTTAGAATTTTTAGAATTTTTTTACAACTCAAAATCTTTTGAAATTTGGTAAAGTCAGGGTAAACTTGATGATGAACTTTCATAAAAATAATAAAAATAATATGATAACTAAAAGTTTTCAAAATGGGGTATAGAATGGCCCTAGGATCGTATTCTTCCCTATTAGGCTAGAATTTGGTTAAGTACCAAACTGAATACTCAGTAAAATTAACTTGGATCACTTTAAATATAAACTATAAGAACCAAAATTAGTAGGACTGCTAATGTTATGTTACCTAGAAACCTAGGATCAAACTCTAAGCCGGTTTGTTCTCGAGAACCCTTTGAAACTTCGTATTGGATCTAGACCACGCGTCGGAAGTCCGATATCTACCATCTTAGACCGTTATGACCGCTTAGCTGGTGTAACACCCTGAATTTTGGCCAACCTGGGATTAGACATCCTTAGGCAATGGGTCAACTAAAACACCTGGAAAATCGCTCAGAACCCAATTCCATAGCCAAAGAAACTACTTAAGATTAATTCCTTTAGAAACTAAGCATAAGTTAGCTAGCGCTACGCTAGAGTAGCTGGGAAATAGTCCCTGATCACTTTAAATACATTCTACAAGACCTAAAACTTGTAGAATCAATGGTGCTATAATACTCTAAAACCTCGGATCAAACTCTAAACCAGTTTGTTCTCTGGACCTCTTTGAAACTTTGTATTGGATCTAGACCGCGCGTCGAAAGTCCGATACCTACAATCTTAGACCGTTAGAACCGTCTAACTGGACTTGACAATCATTTCGAAAATCAAGTCCAACCAACATTCGCAGGCTATTTCATTGAGCCTGGAGTGAAGAGAGTGAGAATAGGGTTAGATTTGGAATTTGAAATTCAAATCTGGCACACGACTTGACGCATCAGTATTAAGCGTTTTGACCGTCAGAATTCAGCCAAATTACACCCTTGGATCAGGAAAAATTTCTATTTCATATCATGAGACTTGTATGCCTGATCTACGTGCGGTGACCGCTGAACTGAAACTGGACCGCCACGCGCGATCTACTAACACTGATGGTCTAAAAACGGGATGTGAGCGACATCCGACATGCACGAACTTAAGTCCAATCGCGTTCAGCCAGGGGACCACCAGAAATGGTCTTTTGGACCGAAACAACTCCGATTTGGATATAACTTAAGTAAACATTGTTCCCGAGCCTATTTCGGGCAAGTTTAGACTTATAAAAGGGCTTGAAACCCTCACTCCTCTCTCCCATCCGAATTTGAGAAAAACCCTAGATTGGGAGAGAGAAAAGGTGAGAGTTTGTGAGATAGAGTGGGAGGGAATTTCTTGCTGCTCGTGCCACCTGCTGCACGTGTTTAAGCAACATGCTCCAATCACTTTGCCGGTGATTTCTCCGCATTTCTAGGTAAGAAAATACCCTAATTAGTTGCTGATTTGCTGATTCTTAGTTTCCATAACCTGGTAGCTGATAGATCTTATAAATCAGGTTGCCTATTCGCCGTAGACGAAGCGTATACGCTCCGTTCGAATTAACACACCTATAGGAGAAAAGATGCGGATTTTAGATGCTTTGATTGACTATTTTCAACACTTTCAATGTCGTTTAATAGTAGATTATCGACGGCAACGCCGTTTGACATGTACAACATGCTATCCGTTTCCTGTTTCGTAAGCAGACGAAGAATATGAGATTTAGGGCATTTTAGTCATTAGTAGGAAATACTGTTTTCATCCATAATTTGCTGATGTGATTAACATGGCTTCTTGTCGCATTAGAAAGTTAGGAATACGGCATAATTAGTTTGGCGAAGAGATTCGCCTAAATGCGCACTTTGAGTCGACATACTACATGTAGACTTAAGTGTGTAGTGTAAGTGTTTGTATAAATGCTTGTATTAGTATATATTGAATTAAATTTTGTTATGAATTAGTTTGAGATTGATTTTTCAATTTATATGCTGATGTAAATGATTTCCTACATGTTAGTTATATGCATGATTTCATTATATGTATGAAATGCATATGCTTGATGATTTACTTAAGTTGTATGTTATAACATGTGTTAACATGCTCACATAGTTGTATTTCATTTCCAATACCCTTACATGAATTGCTGATGTGAATTCATATATGTTTGGGACTATACCTAGTCCAGGCAGTCGGCAATCGAGCAAATTATTGGTTGGCTTATCTTTACCACGAACGACGCGTCGATGAACGCGAGCCGTGTTTTGGAGTTGGCGGCAGTGGTTAGGCCATGCGAGGTGTTTCACGCACTTCATGTCGTTTGACTTGAGATGCGATCGCGCTAGTCGAGCCCATCAAGTAACCCGACTGGCCGTTGTATGTTCACCCTATATGAATCATAACTGCTTGAACCTAGGGTACTGAACTTACCACTGTAAACCCTATTAACCATGGTACCTTAATCCACGAAGACTCATGAGCCAGGCATGGTGGTATGGGACACCGTGGTCGAGCTGTCGGCCTACGCTGGGGCCACAAACCTCCCCGTAGTGACCAGTGGCACCTATATCTCGTGAGCAGATTATGGTGGTATGGGACACTATATTCTTGCTGTCGGCCTACACTGATCAGGCGACGAGTCCTTTGTAGTGACCGTGAGCGTATTCTGAGTCTACAGGAGGCGACGACCCTTTCGTAGCAGTGAGAGTACAGTAGGCCTGTATTGATAAGGTGATGGGGGAGCGGTGCAACGAGTGCGAGCAACAGCCCTGACAGCCCTTGCAGCGACCTACAAAATATACATCGTATGAGATTACTAGGAGTGACGACCTTAGACAGGATCTGTGTTGGGATTGATATAAGGGAAGTACCTTAGTTTCCCAATCCTGCTATTTGAATGGACTAATAACAACTCGACAATCATATCACCATTACATTGCATGTGCCTGGAAGATGTGGAGCACTGAGCGGTACGTAAGCATGCCGCGGACGAAGATGGTGCCGTATGAGGGAGAACGTCGGTGAGGGCATCCATCATGTCATGTCATATTGCATTAACAACAGTATTAGGATTGTTTGATTTACTGCTTTACTATTATCGCATGATTGATTTGATAACATACTAATCTCTGCTCTCTTATCCCACTGAGTTGATCACTCACTCCCACGCTATGGGATGGTATTTCCGGACACCCACCAGTCCCTATTGTGGTTGCAGATGATGGCACTGCTTGAGAAGCAAAGTTGGACTTGATGATGATGAGGAGGATCTCTCCTTTATGCGTGTTCTGATTGACGGGATTACAGGGAGGTTGATTAGATGCCTTGACACTTGTCATTTTATATCTTTAGCGCACTCATGTATATTCGTTTTGTTTACTTTTGGAGTATACATGTATGTATATAACCTGGTAACATGTTCACACTCTAGAGACATATAACAGTTTATATATGTTATACATACTATCACAGTCTTCCGCTTGCTAATTTAACGGTCTCTAGAGTATGATATGATGTTTTGGATTAATCCCACTCATGTTTAATACATTAACACAGACAACATTTAATCATACACATTTATGTTGCATAAGTGATGTTCTGGAACTCGGGAGTGGAGTTTTTACTCTACCCCCCAATTTTTGGGATGTTACAGCTGGACTTGACAATCGTTTCGAAAATCAAGGCCAACCGATGTTCAGAGGCTATTTCATTGAGCCTGGAGTAAAGAGAGTGAGAAAGGGGTTAGATTTGGAAATTTTAATCCAAATCTGGCACGTGACTTGGCGCGTTATTATTAAGCGTTCTGACCGTCAGAATTCAGCCAAATTACACTCTCGGATCAGGAAAAATTTCTCTTTCATATCATGAGACTTGTAGACCTGATTTAGGTGCGATGACTGCTGAACTGAAATTGAACCGCCACGTGCAATCTGGGAACATGATCGGACTGAAAACTTGATGTGAGCAGGATCCAGTATCCATGAGCTTAAGTCCGACCGCATTCGGCCAGGGGACCTCCAGAAATGCTCCGTTGAGAAGGAACAGTCCGTATTTTGACATAAAATAAGTATACTTTGTTCCCAAGTCTATTTTGGTGAAGTTTTAGCCTATATAAGGGCTTGAAACCCTCTCATATCTCTCCCATCCGAATTTGGATAAAGCCCTAGATAGATAGAGAGAGAAAGTGAGAGATTTTGAGAGAGTAGTGGGAGAGAATTCCCGCCACTTGCTGCAGCTTTTGCACGTGCCAAAGCATCGTACTCCAATCACTTTCCCGGCGATTCCAACGCACTCTTAGGTAAGAAAACCCTAACCACTTGCTGATTTGGGGATTTCTTCGATTCAAATAGCAAAGTAGCTTATGTACTTATGCATTAGGTCGCATTTATGCTGTTGACGAAGCATCGACGTTCTATTCGAATCGTTACGCGTCTACGGCAAAAGGTGTGGATTTTAGACGCTTTGATTGACTTATTTCAAAGCTTTCAATGTCGTTTAATAGTAGATTATCGACGGCAACACCGTTTGACATGTATAATGTGTTGTTCATTTTTCGTTTCGTAAACGTATGGTAAATATGAGATTTAGGGTATTTTAGGCATTTATAGAAAATACTGTATACGTCCATGCTTTTCTGAAATGCTTGACATGTAAATTCATCATATTATAATATTATGTATACATGTATAATCTTTTTGGCGAAGAGATTCTCCCTAATGCCCACTTTGGGTCGACATACGCTATGTTGACTAAAGTGTGTAGACTAAGTGTTTGTATAAATGTTTGTATTAGTATGTATTGAGTAAATGGTGTTGTAAATTAGTTTTGAGAATGAATTCTCAATCCACCTGATATGGTATACGATTTCCTACATATTTTCTATATGAAATGATTTCCTTATATGTATGGAATACATGTGTTGGTTGATTTGCTTACTTTGTATGGTATAACACGTGTTAACATGTTTGTATTGTTGAACTTCAATTCTATTACTCTCATATGATCACTGGTATGGATTGCACATGTCTGGGGCTATGCTTTAGTCCAGGCAGTCGGTAATGGATTGAATTAGTGGTGGGCTTCTATTCACCACAGAGGACTTGTCGATGAAGGCGAGTCGTGTTTTGAGTTGGCGGCAGTGGTTAGGCCACACGAAGTGTTTCATGTACTTCATGTCGCTCAGCTTGAGATGCGCTTGTACTAGTCGAGCCCGTCAAGTAACCCGACTGGCCATTGTATGTTCACCATGTATGAGTCATAACTGCTTGAACCTAGGGAACTGAACTTACCATTGAAAACCCTGTTAACCATGGTACCTTGATCCATAAAGACTCATGAGCCAGGCATGGTGGTATGGGATACCATGGTCGAGCTGTCGACCTACACTGGGGCCACAAACCTCCCCATAGTGACCAGGGAGCAACCTACTCTGAGCAGATTATGGTGGTATGGGACACTATATTCTTGCTGTCGGCCTACACTGATCATGTGACGAGCCCTTTGTAGTGACCTTGAATTTATCCTGACACCGCATGGGGGCGACGAGTCCTGATGCAGTCTTAAGGATAAATAGGCCTGTATTGGTAAGGTGATGGGGGAGAGGTGCAACGAGTGTGAGCAACAGCCATGACAGCCCTTGCAACGACCTACAAATATAACATCGTATGAGATTATTAGGAGTGACGACCCTAGACAGGATCTGTGTTGGGATTGATATAAGGAAGGTACCTTAGTTTCCCAATACTGCTGTATGAAAAGGACTAATAATAACTCGGTAATCATATCCACATCACATTGCATGTGCCTAGAAGATGTGGAGCACTGATCGGACCGCAAGCATGCCACGGGCGTAAGATGGTGCCGTATGAGGGAGAATGTCGGTGAGGACATCCATCATGTCATCTCATGCATACATTAACAACAGTATCTAGGAATGTTTGATTGATTACTTTACTATTATCGCATGATTGATTTGAGAACATGCTAATCTTTGCTCTATGATTCCACTGAGTTAATTACTCACTCCTACGTTATGGGACGGTGTTCCGGACACCACCAGACCCTTTTGTAATTGCAGATGATGGCGCGGCCTGCGAGGCGGAGTCGGACTTGATGATGATGTGGAGGATCCCTCCTCTATGCGTGTTCTGATCGATGGGATTATAGGGAGGTTGAGTAGATGCCTTGACACTTGTCATTTTATATTTTTGGAGCACTCATGTATATTCTTTTCTTTCCATTTTTGGAGTATACATATATTTAATTAACCTGATAACATGTTCACACTCTGGAGACTTACAATTAATTATATATTTTATGTATATATCACAGTCTTCCGCTTGCTAATTTAACTGTCTCTAGAGTATGATATGTTGTTTGGGCTTAGTCTCAATCTTGTTTAATGCCATTCTACAGACAACATGCATTTATCATTATCTATGTTGCATAAGTGACGTTCTGGAACTCGGGTATTGGGTTTCTACCCGACTCCCGATTTTTGGGGTGTTACACGGACGTTAGCTTGTCCTTCAGCTCCTAAAAAGCTACTTCCGCTTTCTCATTCTAGGAAAATTTTAAAACTTTCCGTGTCAACTGAGACAGTGGTTTGACAATCTTGAAAAAGTCCTAAATGAATCTTAGATAGTACCCTGCTAGTCTAAGAAAACTCCTCACCTTAGTAACTGAACCGGGCTGCTTCCAATCCTGAACCTCGACTACCTTAGTGAGGTCGATTGCTATTCCTTCCTTAAACACCACATGTCCCAGGAACTTGACTTCCTCCTTTCAGAAGTCGCATTGCTTGTACTGCGCGAACAACTAGTTCTTCTTGAGAGTGTCGAAGACTGCTCGCAGATGCTCTTCATATTCTTCCAGACTCTTGAAATATATCAGGATGTCATCAATAAATACGATGACGAATCGGAATAGAAACAGCCGAAACACTCTGTTCTTCAGATCCATGAACGCACCCGAAGCGTTTGTGAGTCCAAATGACATCACAAGGAACTTATAATGACCAAAACTAGTCCTGATGGCTGTCTTCTGCACGTCCTCTTCCTTGACGCGCAACTGATGATACCCTGATTGCAAATCTATCTTTAAAAAATACCATGCCCCCTTCAACTAATCAAAAAGATCATCAATCCTGGGCAAGGGATACTTGTTCTTCACTGTCACTTGGTTCAACCTATGATAATCAATACAAAATCCAGGGAACCGTCCTTCTTCTTCAAAAACAATACAGGCGCTCCCCAAGGGGACACACTCGGTTGAATGAAGCCTGCCTCTAACAATACATCAATCTGTCTCCTCAGTTCCTCCATCTCACATGAAGGTATACAATACGTCAGCATTGAAATAGGTGTCGCACCGGGCATAAGATCGATAGTAAAGTCAATCTCGCACCGAGGAAGAAGTCCCGGGATCTTCTTAAATACATCCGGGAAGTCCTGAACCACAGAAGTATCCCCTAACGTCGGATCATCAGTACTCTCTAATAAAGATTCGTAGTTACTAACTCGACAGGACCAACTGACCTGAACTGAAAATGTGAAGACCGTGCCCTCAGGTCCGTAGGCTGTTACGACTCTGGCCTCGCAATCAATCTCTTCTCTCATCTTGGTGAGCTAATCTATCTCGAGAACAACGTCGTAGTGACACACTGGGGTGACAATCAAGTCAACAACCACTGTCCTACTACCCAAATCTACTGAGCAAGACTCACAGGCCTGTGTAATATCTGAAAAGGTCCTCATAGCGGTAGTGAGTCTCACTCCCTTCATAGGAGCAGTATCCAACCCTAGTAGCTTGACCGTAGTGCAAGAGATGATCGAAATAGTGGACCCAGTGTCCACCAATAAGAAGATAGGCATACCTTGGATATGACCCGAAACCTCAAAAGATCTCAGTGCTAAGTCTGCCTCAGTCGCTTCAACTGTAAGCACATGAACTCGAGCCTGCTGTGGACGATTCGGTTATGGTACCATGGGCCATTGAGGCGGCCTGAAGCGAGGTGCGGGTGGCCTGAAAGATGGGTGAGCTGGTGCAGACCGAAGGGGTGGAGCAGAAATGGCTTGAGGCATTGGACGATTGATCCTCCGAGGTGGCAAGAAACCACTGTCCCGCATTATAGTAAAGCAGTACCGATCTGTATGTCAAATCTTCCCACAGTACGAGCAGCGTAAGTTGGAACGCCCCAGCTGAACCGACAATGGTGCAAGCCTTGGAGGAGAATCTACTTGTGGCCTCTTGCCAAGAAATGGTCTGCTTGGAAGATCAGGTTGTGGTTGGAAGCCATAGGTGATTGCATACGGGACAACCTATCCCTATCCTACTCAGCTCGCAGGGACATGCCCACCAACTTGGCATAAGTAGATATGCTAGCACAACATATCTTCGACCGGATCTCGGGTCACAAACCCTTAGAAAAATGCCGCATCCGCATCGGCTGGTCACCCAAAAGTAAAGAAGCATACCTGCCCAGCTCCATGAACCTGTTCTCTTATTCCGTTACTGATATCCCTCCCTAATGGAGGAGTAGGAACTCACTCTCCTTCTCGTGCCGATAGGTGGCAGGGAAATACTTCTCATGGAAGCATATCTCAAATGCCTCCCACGTCTACACAAATCCCCCTGTAACAGTGCGAAGAACACTATCCCACCACAAAATAGCCTTTTTCTCAAACATGAAGGTGGCAAGCTCGACCTGCTCCACCTCAAAATAGTGTAGCGGCCTCAGCATCTTAGAGATGCGCTCAATCCAGTACTCGGCCTCCTCGGGTCTATGAGTACCCACGAAAGTGGGAGGCCGTAAGTGATGGAATCGCTCAAATGTGTCGCTGGCACTAGCGTTCCCAGCTGGGTGCATAGGTGAGGCAGGTGAAGTCGCCCCCATTGTCTGAGCAAAGATACCAGCCATGGAGGTCAAAATTTACTGCTGCTGCTGCATCATCAGCATCATCTGCTCTAGCCTATCAGGAGGTGGAGCAGACTGAGATACATGTGGCATCGACATAGACGCACAGTTCTGCCCGGGAACTGACGGTGTGATAGGTGGTACCACAGGTGGTGTCATAAGCGGTGGCCCAACAGTGAGGCCAGAAGCCGGCTGAGAATACGGTATAACATCAAAGTAAGATGGGCCCGAACGGGGACCCGTATGGCTATCACTTAAGGGAGAGGCCCCATCAAGCGACTAGCCCAAAGAGAGACAGGCCGAAGTCCTCGTGACCTTAGTTCGCATGACCTACATATGACAGAGGATGCAACCCGTGAGATTAAGCATACACACAATCCATCTACACAGCATTCACATCATAACTCAAAGAAACATCATGTATTTCATTTAACAAAATTATCACAGTACACGAGGTACAGCATTACATGGATCGCGACAGAGAATGCATGTGAGCTAATACAACTGAGCTTCAAACACTAAAACAACTACCAAACTACTACGCCTATAAAGGCTACACATGAGAACAAGCAACAAAACAAAATAAAGGACGACTACATATTTGACCATTCATCAGAATCTGGCGATGGAGGAGGGGCACTCTTATCCTACAGGCAGCATAGGATAGACTTCAAAGTACGAGTTACTTTTTAAAACTTATGTTTCATGAGGCCCCGCAGATCGATAATATCCTATTGTAGGGTGGCCTGGACCTCCTCAAGTCTAACTAAATGGGCTTCCCTATCAACCCGATCATGATCATGCTCTCAAGTCACAGGAGGAGGGCTCTCATCTGTATCCTGGGCCTCCTCTTCTTCCTCGTCCTCCTCTTCTTCTTCTTCTTCTATTTTGGCTCCACCTTCTTCATCTCTATTTTCCTCTTTGCTTTTGGTCTCATCCTCACTTTCCTCAAGTAGGGCTTGTTGTTGTCATGGCCCGATATCCATCTGATTGAGAGTAGTCTCGTTGATGAAATAGATCAGCGCGGGTAATTCTGCCCTGAGTCTGTAGCCAAACTCAAGTGTAATCTTGCATATGAGTCGACCGAAGGGGAGCGAATCAGTCCTTCTATTCGAACGTGCAGTGAGGACTATCTGCTGCAGAACATGCGTAGGCACACATAACTTCTCTTCCTATCCCACTTGGTATAGGAAGTCCAACATCAGGTGCGTGCACTCACTACGGTTGCTTCACCTGGGGTAGACGTTAAACGTGAAGATGTGGTGAAGCAGGCAGAAGTCGTCTGTCATATTGGTCACTAAGAGGCTATTGTTTGGCTACCATTGAACCAGACGACCATAAAGGAATCATGTGCGGTGATCCCTTTCACGTGCACTCCTCAAATTCTTCTCACTTGCATGCACCTCACCAAATGGCACATTCATAAGCCAAGATATCAAACCAACGTCAACTGTGGCCTCCTGTTCTCTTCTAAATGGAATCTTAAACTGCAAGGGCTCCAACGTTGGCTCTCGAATGTGGGCATAGAAGGCTCGAATAGTGCTCATATTTGCACGGTACTCATCCTTAAAAAGAGGACCCCACCTAGCCTCCTCTAGGCGCTCGAACAACATATACTCTCTAAATAGCTGCGCATTGACATGAGCTTCAAAAAGGACCCTATGGCCCTCATAAATTCCATGAGACAGCTCCGCCAATACAGTCCTTCCTAAGGGAGCTCAAGGATCTAGATCCCACTTGGTCTGTAACTCTCGATTGGCGCTTGAACTAGCAGCGGCACCTCTCGGTCTCCTTGAAAGAGCGGGGCGACTAGGCACGACCTCATCCACTGAAGCTCTCTTGTTTCCCATGAAAGAGAGAATGGTGTAAATAAAAAATATGGCCGTAATAAGCTCAAAAGGGCCATGAAAAATGAAAGAAAATAGAAGAATGGAATGAGATAGCGGGTTCCCTTGAATTTGAGACACAAAGGGAGTTTGGAATGCTTAAATCGAAGGAAAATCAGAGGGTTGGGAAAACGGTGAAGGGCTTGCAAAGTTTGAAGAAAATGAGGGAAAAGAGAATAAAGGGGAGATTTGAGAGAGAAATGAGAAGTTTTGAAGGAAAAGGAAAGCTTTGAGGGGTGTATTATGAAGAGAAGATGATTTAGGGGTGCTTAAAATCCACCCCACTTATGTTAGTGGGCCATACAACGCCCTAAAGGCATCGGCTCGATCGGCCCAACCCATCCAGGCCCGCTGGGTGGCGAGGCCCTCATCGGCCTCTGGAGGTTCCGGCAAGGACTCACCAGTGGGGCGATGTCCTCCCCCCCCCCCCCCCCCCCCCCTTAGGTCTAAAAACATATGGGTTCCACCTTGGATCCCCGTGGAAGTGCCCCGATTGGCCCCCTACTCAATTTTGAGTCCTTTCGGGTGATTTCTGATCCATATACACGCTTACCAATTTTAAACGGCTGAGATGGGATAAAACACAGTCTAAACCCATTGATTGACAGTTTAGAAGAGGATTGAGGTCATTTTGCATGATCACGGGGGCGAACGGACCCGATCTCGGCGATCGTTTTCAGTAATCTTTCGCCAATTGGCGAAACTGGGAAACCTAAACTTATTTCTAGATTTTTATCGCACCCTCCTATGTTAATTGGTGTCAGCGTACGTCGTGTGACCATAATTAAGGTCCATTTTAATCTAAATCATGCTCTGATACCAACTTGTAACGCCCTAAAAATAGGGGGTCGAATATAACCCAACTCCCGAGTTCCAAAACATTACTTATGCAACATTTTTAGTGATGGAAGTATGTTGTCTACATTGGTGCATAAAACATGAAGTAGATTAAGCCAAATTAGCAAAAATAATCTAGGGACAGTTAAAATATGCAAGCGGAAGACTGAAACAAATATATAAACGAGTACAAGTCCCCAAAATATGTAAGCTCTGCCAGGTCAATAGTTACAAGTAAAGTTTCAAAATATAAATGTCAAAATGTGATAGTCCTCTATAAAGAATAAACCATGAACTCTCAATGATTCAAAATGGTCTAAGTGAACCCGCCTGAATACTGCATACATAAGAAAGCTTCCTCATCATCCTTGAACTCCGGCTCTACCTATGTGTCGTATCATCGTTTGAAACTAAGACAGAGTCTGGTTGGTGTTCAAGCACTGTCCCAGAATGTGAGAGTGAGTGATCAACTGTAACGCCCGTGAAAAATCCGTACTTGGAATCGAGTACCGATTTGACCCGAAATCGCGTATAAATAATTTCCATGGAAATTAAACGTAAGTTAGCTAGCGCAACGCTAGAATAGCTGGGAAATAGTCCCTGATCACTTTAAATACGTTCTACAAGACCCAAATCGAGTAGAACAGACAACTCTACAATACTCTATAACCTTGGATCCAACTCTAAGCAGGTTTGTCCTCTGGACCATATTGAACTTTTGTATTGGATTTAGACCGCGCGTCGAAGGTCTTATACCTCCTATCTTAGACCGTTAGAACCGCCCAGCTGGACTTGACAATCATCCCAAAGATCAAGTCAAACCGATAATCACAGAGTATTTCGTTGAATCCGGACTGAAGCGACCGCAAATAGGGACGAATTCGGAATTTTAAATTTAGATCTGGCACACGACTTGACGTGTCAGTATTAAGCATTCTGACCGTCAGAATTCATCCAGATTACACCCTCGGATCAGGAAAAATATCTATTTATTATCACGGAACTTTCAGTCCTGATCTATGTGCGGTGACCGCTGAACTGAAACTGGTCCACCACGTGCGATCTGCGAACCCTGCCAGACTGAAAACTTAATACGAGGTACATCTGGTACCCATGAGCTTAAGTCTGATCGCAATCGACCAGGGGACCACCAGAAATCAGTTTTTGGACCGAAACAGCCCCGAAATGGATAGGCAATAAGTAAACTTCGTCCCGGAGCCTATTTTCGGCGTTTCCAAGCTTATAAAAGGGGTTGAAACCCTCATTCCTTCCTTGCATACGAATTTCACAAACCCTAGCATAAGAGAGAGAGAGTTTGAGAGAAAGGGAAGAGGAGATTTTTCCCGCTTCCGAGCCACCAACGGTTGCTGCTTCAACACTTCATTCCAATCACCTGGCTGGTGATTTTTCCACTTTTTCAGGTATAGAAAAACCCCAAAAACTTGCTGATTTAGGGTTTATGTAAATTCTGAATATGTTAGCTAACTAAATCCACAAATCAGGTTCTCCTACTACCGTAGACGAAGCGTACACGCTCCGTTCAAATTCTCGCGACCGTAAGAGATTAGGTGCGGATTTTAGACGCTTTGATTGACAGTTTACAATGCTTTCAATGTCGTTTAATAGTAGATTATCGACGGCATCGCCGTTTGACATGTACAATATGCTCTCCGTTTCCTATTTCGTAAATTAACGAAGAATATGAGATTTAGGGCATTTTAGTCATTTGTAGGAAGTACGGTCTACATGCATATTTTGCTGACGTGATTGACATGGTTTGTCGCCGTGTTAGGGAGTTAGGAATGCTTGCATAATCAGTTTGGCGAAGAGATTCGCCAAGTTGCGCACTTTGGGTCGACATACTATATGTGGACTTAAGTGTGTAGTGTATGTGTTTGTATAAATGTTTGTATTAGTATGTATTGTATTGAATGATGTTATGTAGTAGTTTGTGATTGATTTCATGATTAATATGCTGACCTAAATGATTTCCTACATGTTGACCTTATGCATGATCGCATTACATGCATAGAAAGTATGCCTTGAGGATTTGCTTAAGTTGAATATACATGGGAAGTATGCCTTGAAGATTTGCTTAAGTTGAATGTTATAACATGTGCTAACATGCTCACATGATGTATTTCAATTCCAATACCTTTGTATAGTGTTAACGTAATTCCATAGATGTGTGGGACTTGACTTAGTCCAGGCAGTCGGTAACCGAACGAATTCGTGGCTGACTGGTCATAGCCACGAACGACGCGTCGATGAATGTGATTCGTGTTGAGAGTTGGCAGCAGTGGTTAGGCCACGCGAAGTGTTTTACGCACTTCATGTCGTTCAATTCGAGATGCGATCGCGCTAGTCGAGCCCGTCAAGTAACCCGACTGGCCGATGTTTGTTCACCTTGTATGTATCATAACTGCTTGAACCTAGGGTACTGAACTTACCATTGTAAACCCTATTAACCGTGGTACCTTGATCCACGAAGACTCATGAGCCGGGCATGGTGGTATGGGACACCGTGGTCGAGCTGTCGGCCTACGCTGGGGCCACAAACCTCCCCGTAGTGACCAGTGAGCACCTTGACTCGTGAGCAGATTATGGTGATATGGAACACTATATTCTAGCTGTCGGCCTACACTGATCAGGCGACGAGCCCTTTGTAGTGACCGCGAGCGTATTCTGAGTTCACGGGAGGCGACGACCCTTCCGTGCAGTAGAGTACAGTAGGCCTGTATTGATAAGGTGATGGGGGAGCGGTGCAACGAGTGCGAGCAACAGCCCTGGCAGCCCTTGCAGTGACCTACGAAATATACATCGTATGAGATTACTAGGAGTGACGACCCTAGACAGGATCCGTGTTGGGATTGATACAAGGGAAGTACCTTAGTTTCCCAATCCTGCTGTTTGAATGGACTAATAACAACTTGGTAATCATATCACCATAGCATTGCATGTGCCTGGAAGATGTGGAGCACTCTAGGGAGTGTGGCATGCCGCGGTCGTAAGATGTTGCCGCATGAGGGTGATCGTCGGTGAGGCATACATCACGTCATATCATCTTGCATTAAACAACAGTATTAGGATTGTCTGATTTACTGCTTTACTATTATCGCGTGATTGAATTGTGAACATGCTAATCTTTGCTCTATGATTCCACTGAGTTGATCACTCATTCCCACGTTACGGGATGGTGTTTGCAACACCCACCAGACCCTGTTGTAGTTGCAGGTGACGACGAGATCCAGGAGGTGGAGCCGGAGATTGACGAGGACCAGGATGAGTTCTCGTATATGCAGTATCACGACGGCTTCCCGTAGGTGACCTGGATCGAGGGGGACTTCAGTGGGACTATTTTGAACTTATTCTTTTGTCTATTTACATGTATATGAGACTCAGAGATGTAGTCATACTTTGGAGACAGTTGAGATTACTTTATTTTTCCATACAGTGATATATATATTGTTTAGTCTTCCGCTTGCTTTTATCACTGGATCTGAAGTATGAATTGCAGTTTTGGTATACTTTTACTCATGTGAATGCTTTAAATCAGACAACATTGAATCATAACCATTTTTGTTGCATAAGTGACGGTCTGGAACTCGGGAGTTGAGTTAATACACGACCCCCGATTTTCAGGGTGTTACATCAACTCAATGGAGCTATACAGCAAAGGTTAACATGTTATCAATTCAGTCAAGAAGTAAATATAAAGAGTACAACAAACAAGTCCTAAATACTCTGATTAATGCAAGAATGAAATGTAGCAATGATGCATGCCCTCGCCTGCACTCCCTCAGCTCTTCATCTTACGGCGCACATGGTAACCTCTTGAAAGTGCTCTTCCTCGCCAAAGCACATGCAATGCGGTGCATGGACGTGATTACTTAGTTCTTATTAATCCTTTTCTTATAGCAGGATTGGGAAGCTAAGGTACCTCCCTTATATCAATTCTCAAACAATGATCCATTCTAAGGTCATCAGTCCTAGTAACTCTCATACGATGTTACAGTTCTAGGTTATTGTAAAGGGCTCGTCACCAATCAATATAGGCCTAGTCATACCCTAGATACTATGATAAGGCTTGTCGCCTCATTGCAGTTTCAAGATATGCTCGAGGTCACTACAGAGGGCTCGTCACCAATCAGTATAGGCCGACAGCACGAATACAGTGTTCCATACCACCGTATTCGGTTCACGAGTCTAGGTTGCTCACTGGTCACTACGGGGAGGCTCGTCGTCCCAGCGTACGCTAACAGCTTGACCACGGTGTCTCATACCACCATGTCCAACTCATGAGTCTGAGTGGATCGAGGTACCATGGTTAACAGGGTTTCATTGGTGAGTTTTGTACCTTAGATTCAAGCAGTAGCGTCCAAGCATGGTGAATACACATTGGGTCAATCGGGTTAATTGACAAGCTTGACTAGGACGAGCGCACGTTGAGTTGATCGACATGAAATGCATAAGCACTCAATGTGGCCTAACCACTGTCGACATCCCAAGTACGGCTCGGATTCGTCAAACACATCCTACGTGGTGAAAACAACCTTAACCACCAGTTCGAAGACTGTTGCCGATTACCTGGACTGTGATATAGTCCCAACCATGTACAATCACAATGATGAATATTTAAATCAATCCTACAATCATATGAACATGTTATGGAATATAACTTAAACATGAATACATAGTACATGGAGGAAATCATACACAGTTAACATGAATAAGTAAGCTATATAGTTCATGGAGGAAATCATACACACAGTTAAGGTAATTAGGATTTATATCTCAACTCCCTTATAAATCACACCTTACTAACTACTAACTCATTCAGACATTTTCACAAACACTTATACTACACTTTTCAACATACATCACGTATGTTGGCCTTATTACGTATTAGGGAAAATCCTTTTGCCAAGGAATTGTTGCATACATAATAACCATGTACCTACGACAATTAATCATGGCAATCACAACATCATATTCCAAATGCATACAAACATTTCAACAAACACATGAAATACTCTATACACAACATAGTTCATACATATACGTAAAACGAAACAGATATTGCATTTGGCATGTGTAATGGCACCCACGTCAGTAATAAATCATTAATTGACATTGAAAGTCTTGAAAATCATAACCTAAATGTATATAGTCCGCGCCTTAAACTGATAAATGCGTAACGGATATGATTTAGACGTTTAGTCTTCGTCAACGCCGGTTTAGCAACCTAAAGCATGAATTTGGTTAGCTACATCATCACTTAAATTATTGAAAACCCTAGAACAGGTTAGGGTCAGGATTTCTTACCCAAGTATGGAATTAGAATCGGCGGAATAGCGATCCGGTAGCAATGGATAAGCACATGGAGAGGCAGGGTAGAATCCCTGGGAGAATCTCCAACTCACTTTCTCTCTTTCTTTCTCTTTTCTTATCTAGGGTTTTAGAATTCGTATGGATTATGAGAGAGGGTGTTTAAAGCCCTTATATAGGCCTAGAACTGACAAAAATAGCCCTAGGGCCAAGGTATACTTAGGTTATATCCAAATCGGGCTTGTTATGATCTAACGGAGTATTTTTGGAGGTCCCTTTACTAAATCCAGTCGGACTTAAGCTCACAAAAATTGGATCTTGATCAAACTAATTTTTCAGTCTGATCGGGTTTACAGATCAACCGTGGCAGACCAGTTTCAGTTCAACGGTCACTGATACTCGATCAGGGCCACAAGTATATTGGCACGTGTGAGATAACTCCCCTAATCTGAGGGTGTATTTGGGTCACATTCTGACGGTCTGATTACTTATAATTGGCCCACAAGTGACACGACTCAGATTACTTAAATTTGGATTTAATTTCTAAAATATTCACTTTTCTCACACACTTCGCTCTAGACTCAAGTAAATCATCGTGGGATACTTTCTGGATATGATTTCTGAGGTGGTACTCAAGTCCAACAAGGCGGTTGTATTTGTCTAAGTTCGAAGCTATCGAACTTTCGATGTGCGGTCTATGTCCAATACGAAGTTTCAATGTGCTCCCGAGAGCAACCGGATTTAGAGATGAATCCTAGGTTTTAGGGTAATGCAGTGTTAACAATTCTACAAGTTTTGGGTCTTGCAGATCATATTTAAAGTGATTGGTGATAATTTCATAGGTGTTCTAGTTTAGCGCTAGTTAATTCTCATTAAATTTCTAAACAATTTGGTCCTAAGTGGTTTCTGCTTGAGGTGGTACTCGGGTCTTCGTACGGATTTTTCCAGGACGTTACAATATAAAGCTTCGCTAATAATGATTTGTTCTTTCCAAATGATCTGTTTTAGAATCAAGGGATGTTATGAGGATGTAAATGAACTTAGTATCATTGAAATATGATGATTGTTCCAAATACTCTTTCTGTTATGTTTAAATGAGATAACTTCCCAAATCGAATGCATTTGTTTCTGTTCGAAATAGTAGGCACGACTGGTCGTAGGATCAAGAAATTTTTAAAAATTTAGATGCGATAAGATAAGGTTTTTCCACGACTGGTCGTAGGGCTTACTCAACTAGTCGAGTGGCCTCCACGACTGGTCGAGTCCTATCCATGATTGGTTGTGTGGAACCCAATTTAGTTGTTGGACTTTGAGCCGAGCCTGCAGGACTAGTCGAGCACAGGTCGAGCACTATTCACACGACCGGTCGAGTAGTCTCTAGGACTGGATGAGTCTTTAATAAAAATTTTCAAAAATCAGTAACAAACTTAAGACTGGTTGAGAAATTTTTGGACTAGTCGAGCCAGTGCTAGGACTAGTCGAACATAGTCCAAGAGTAGTCAAGAAACAGTCTATACACTTATACAATTACCTAATTAAATTATTTATATAAAATGACCTACCCTATCGTCAATTTAGGGTCATTCATACCTTAAACATGATGTATGAACATTGAATCTTCTTTTGCTTCGGTTGATAGTTGATCTTTGAAGTTCATGAAGCTTGAGATCTTCACATATGTAGAAGCTTGAACTTGAGACTTCTGAAGCTTAAATTTGTGATACATTGAAGCTTGAGCATGAGGATCAAAGTATAGAAACTTTGTCTTGACTTGGACAAAGCTTTGAAAACTTGAACTATTAAAGCTTGAAAGATTGAATTCACACTTGGTGTTGTACTTGAACATGAACATGTACTTGAACCTTTGCTCTTGTACATGAGATGCACTGTCTTGAATTTATAGATGAGCTACACAAGACATAGATTCCAAGAGGTTTTGGCACTACAAAATTTGACAATCATAGGAGCTAGATACCATAACACTTACAATATCTACCTAGGGTTTAGATATAAGGTTAAGGTGAGGGATTCTTTTAATTATACATTAATTTGAGTTGGTATGATTTATCGTGATTTTTTTTACATGTTTCCTTATTAATATAAATCCTCCATGTAAATGTTTGATTTACCATCATCAATTATTTATCCTTTGGGAATTATGGATAAGGTAGGATTTTAATTATGTGTGATCTTTATGAATTTATGCGGGGGAATGGACACAACCCTTGCCCTTTGCCAATTTTGAGATTGACACGTGCTTCCACTCTATATGGAGTTAACCTTTTGCTCCTCTATCCTCATTTTTTTGAGGTAGTCATTGCTACTCTTCTCTTTGTTGAGTTAGTCATTGTTACTCTTCTCTTTCTTGAGTTATCCATTGTTACTCTTCTCTTTTGTTGAGTTAGTTTATTACTACTCTTCTCCTTTATTATGTTAGCATTGTACTACCTCCCTTTATGGCTTAGGAATGTGTCTTGGAATTCCAAAACTCCCATGATTCAGTTTATTTCCCCTTTGGTGTAAGTGAAGTGTTGGAGGTTTCTAAAATAGTGATTTAAATATTTTATCATGGATGTAATGCGCTCTGGGTAGAGACCCTCTTGGTCGACACATAATTTCACGGGTTTGTGTAGTAGTGCACAAATCGATGTAAGTAAATCGTAATGCATGTTACATCACTTTCAGGATTAGATGTCACAAATAGTCGTTCCACGAACAAATCATATCATGTAATTCATCTGACTCATGTGTGGTGTCGCCTCGAGGTGTTCACATTAATCCACGGTAGCGTCGGGTACGCCGACGAATCATCGTAGCTATGGGATGTTGTTGAGTGTTAAATATTGCATATTCTCCCCTATTTATATCTTTGTTTTATGAACACAATACTACTTAAAGTTATATTTTATGCATGTTTGTGTTGTAAGGTGAATCTGAGAGCTTAGATTGAAAAGAATGTTAAAATCATGGATTTAATGCTCAAAAATTACCAAGCCAAAGTTTGGATCTTAGAAGACCAATAATGAAGAATTCACAAGCCAAAGATCCAAGGAAACCAAGTACAAAAGCTGAAGAAAGGACTTGAGAGATTGCAGAATCTGTAGCTGGAAATAGATAGGTTCGGTACGATCGAACCCATGCTCGGTCGATCGAACATGCACAAAACAGTCCATCGACAAATGGAGGAATTCAGAAACTAATTCGGTTCAGCCAAAAGTTAATTTGGTCCGACCAAAAGGAGGATTCAGTGTAACTGAAAGTGCATGAAAGGCTCTAACGATGAAAGAAGTTAATTTGGCTCGACCGAAGATTAATTCGATCCGATCGATGACTTAAGCTCGGTTCGACCAAACACAACTCTGTTCGACCGAAATTGAGCAACAACTGAAATAGACTCCTTTCCAAATTTGAACTCGACTGTAGATTAAACTTCTATCCAATCGGAGGTGACTTCGGTTTGACCGAAGCATAATGCGGAAAAGCTACAGACTACGTAAATTGAGGCAGTTTCGTAATAGATTGCGAAAATTCCAAGTTGGTGCATAAGGTGGAGCTTCACAACTATAAATAGGAGTCCCTAGGACATTCCTAGGAATCTTCTAAGATTTAGGGAGTGGAACAAAAGGGTGGAGAGCCACCTTTAAGAATCTTTCTTCTTCTTCCTTTGTTTTTATGTTTTTCTTAAGAATTCTTAGTTCAATCATATCTATAGTTGGCTAAACCTCTTAGCTAGGGCTAAGAGGTGAAGCATATAGTGTGATTGGGATGTTTACTTTACTATGATTCATATTTATGTTGAAATTTATTGATTTCTAGTTAATTTTAAGGAATATTTTCAGCGTTTAATGGTTTGTTATGACTCAAATCATAATAGATCTACAATATTTTTAGATATTTTCTTTTCTTAATTAAGATTGTGGGATTGGTAAATCCTGTTGTTTATCATCATCTTCGGGGCATGGTTGGGTGACAGAATCGCTTCCAAATCCTCATAATTCTCCCCCTTTGAGACTGGATTAATGAGAAGTTCAGAGATTCGATCATCTCTTTCTTCAACTGGATAAGATAAGACTGATTCTAGTTGGATCTCTTGAATCAAGTGAGGTGGCTTCCCAATTGCTACAAGTGGATCCTTGGCACCCTAGTTCTCACCTTTAAATTGATAGTTTCATCATAATATTCACAATTCCTTCCTTATTTATGATATTTTATATCTTCCTCTAGTTCTGGTTCTAGTCCCTGTGGATTCGACTTCGGCCTCATCGAGATTATTACTTCATCGTGACCTTACGCTTGGGGTTGTGAACAAGTTTTTGGTGCCATTTTTGGGGACTACGGTTGCATTTTTTTTAATTTAATTAGTTTTAGAATTGGGTTAAGAATAAGATTAACTTTCTGTTTTTTTTTAAGGTTAAGAATTTTTCTGCTTTATTTTTAGAAACTGACTTATTCTCTCTTTTGTAGGATCTTAACTTAGCATCTCATATCTGGTAACTTTTTTCTAACTCTATCTCTCTCTTACTTCTTATTAGATGTAATTTTCAATTCTTAGCTTATAGGTTAAATTCTAAACTTGAAGGTTATGAGTGTTCATGCCCAAGTGTGTTCGTGACAACACTCTACGTCATTTGAATAACAGAGGATTAGTCAAAGTGTTGCCTATCTGTCACAGGACTAGACACCACTTGAGATCCTTAGAGTCAATAGAAGTGATGATTGATAATCAACCAGTAAACCAGTTCACAACCCCAAGTGTAGAGTTGCGATATAGTAATAATCTCGGTGAGACCGAGGTAGAATCCACAGGGACTAATCTCGCATGCCTTCTGAAAGTAACTAGAAGTAGAACTAGAAAAAGATGAAAATCTAAATCTAAAAATATTTGAGAGAGCAATTATAATTGAAGTGATTAAAACTAATGAATTTAAAGGTGGTAACTAGGGTTTCCAAGGATCCACTTATAGAGATCAGGGAGATCTATGCTTGATTCAAGGACACAACTGGAGTCAGAGTCCCATCTTATCCAATTGGAAGATATTTCAGTAAAACCAAATCTGAACTTCCTTTGACTTAATTCTCAATGGACGAGAGGTGTGAGAACTAGAAGTGATTCCATCACAAAACCATACCCATGAGACAAGGCAAACAACAGGATTTACCAATCCCACAACCAGTCTTAAGAGAATTGTGAAGATTAGGTAGGATTCCATCACCCAACCATGCCCACGGGATGATAGTGAACAACAGGGTTGCCTAATTTCACAATCTCAATACATGAAAAGAGCATTCTTAAAGCTATCGCAAATCTATTATAATTTAAGTCACAACAAATCATTAAAAACTGAAAGTATTTCTTAAATAATAAACTAGAATCAAAGATAGTTCAAATTAAACATGAATCAAAGCAATAAAAAACATCCCATCACACAATAGGCTTCACCTTTTAGCCCTAGTTAAGAGGTTTAGCTAACCATAGACATGATTGAACTAGAATCTCTTAAGAAAAGCATAAAAACAGCTAAGGAAAGGGAAGAAAAGCACTTGGTGACAGCTTCTCCACAGTTTTACTCCACTCCTCAAACCCTAGAAGATGCCTATGGATGCCTTAAGGACCCCTATTTATAGTTTTGCATTACGTCCTTTCACACCGAGTTGAAAATTTCTAGAAACTGTCTCAAATTTATGCAGTCCATGCAACATCTGCGTAACCATCGATTAATCGAGCAGGAGCCAGGACTAAAATTGCGATAATGACTGCTTTAGTAGAAGTGCGAATATGCCAAGATGTCCTAGAGGGGGTGAATAGAACTTTTTTAAATTTTATGATGATTTAAAACCTATCAACAATTATCTAGAACTAATATGTAAATATTAGGATTTCTTCAATGTAACTCTAATGGCTTCCAAGCTGAATAGAGGATCCAATCATAAGACTATTCAAAATATAAACCAGATGTGAAACATAGTTCATGATGGATGTGACTATGTGTGAGATGTGATTCTAATTAGTTCTATGTAATCATATAAGCATACATTATGAGAACATTTAGAGAAATCACGCAAGTAATAAAAGTAAATAGCAATCTCAAACAAAGTCGATTTTATAGAGGTTCGACTATGTGTCTACTCCACTTCTGGTGGACGCACTCAACCCTTGAGTGTACCGGATCTCACTAATGGAGGTTTCAAATCAGGTTTACCTTAAACCAATACAGCCTACACAAGGCTGACTCTAAGACCTACGCAAGGTACCTGGCATGTCTCCATGAGACACAAGTTTATGCCCCATATAGGAGCAAGGGTTAACACACAACACCCAGATTTTAGGCCACATAGGCCAATGATCCACACAAAGAACCTAGAGTTTATGCCCCACACAAGAGCAAAGGTCAACACACAACACCTAGGTTTTAGGCCACACAGGCTATGGATCCACACAAGGAACCTAGAGTTTGTGTCCTACACAAGAGCAAAGGTCAACACACATCACCTAGGTTTTAGGCCACACAGGCCAGGGATCCACAGAAGGAACCTAGAGTTTATGCACATTAAGAGCAAGGGTCAACACATAACACCCACACATATTCTCCCGTCGGAGGCCTCCCATGAGGATTTGAAAGGGGTGAGAATTACTTGTGACCCAATCCTACACAAAGGAATGATCAGCAGGGTCTCTGGACTCTAATGACTTATAAATAAGTAGATGAACCCCATTAAGAACGTTGATGAAGATCTCCTCCTTTGTTAATGAAGAATCTTCAGCTCCCTTAATTCGCAACACTTATGATGCTCCAATGTAAGGTGATGAGTTAGGTCAAGGTTATGTTGGTAATTACTCTATTAAATGATTAATCATTGGAGTGACAAAGTAATACCATGATTTATGCATTTAAGGAATCTCAGCTCAATGATTTGCCATTAAGGCGGTAGCTGAAAAGATCCTTGAATGCGGAAGTTCATTCACCAATCCACTCTATTGAATATCAATGATAAGGGTGGATTGTGGAATGAACTCCCATGAGAGAAAAGGGCTTAGGATAGGTGATCTGAATTAAATACTCAAAAGCTCTATATATTTTTTTTCTCTATAAACAACCTCATGCAAGCTCTCATTAAATAAGAAAAAAGTTCCAACGAAAATACAACAATCATATTTTTTGACAGAGTTCGATATCATCGAGCCTATACTCTCGATAACGTCGAATGACCGCTCGATGACATAAACTCAATTTGTCAAACACTTGTGAACCTTTTTGCCAACAGATCGAGGATATCGAACATGCTTCACTGTCATTGGATTTCAAACTCCGACTTCATCAACCCATGGTTCGATTCCTCGACATTTGAAAACCTGAATTGAACATGCATCGATATGATCGAGTATCACTCAATATCATCTGGTTTTGAATATCAATAATATCGATACCAGTTTCGATTCGTCGATCTTTTCAAGGAATTTTCCTATAAACTTACTGAACAGTTTTGTGTCCTAATTCGATGACATCGACTTGGTCTTGATATGATCGATCTTTGAATATCGATGTCATCGAGTGATTTTCATTACTTCAAACATTTTGAAAGAATTTACCTGAAAGCTTACTGGATAGATTTGTTTTCCAATCCAATATCATCAAAGGTCCATCGATATCATTGAGGTTTGAATTTTGACGATATCGAGGCTCTCTTCAAGATATTGAAAATCACATAATTTTCCTTAACTGCATACCGTACATAAACTTACTAGACGTCAATTTTATTGAGCCGTCTCGATGAACTCGAGATTCGAAAGTTGATGATATCGATCTTATCATTGATTCATAGATAATTCAGTCCAATATTCATTTTAGTTGCTGTAATTTAAAGTCCTTATTTCGATAACATCGAGGACATCCATAACAGAGTCTGATTTTATTGAGGCACGATCGATAAATTGACAAAGGCTGAAAACTAAGAGATTTTCTTGATCTTACAAAATAGTTTTCACACCTTAAACCTTATGTTGTTTTAACTGTTTATAAGGGTTTTATATACCTGGTGTTTTGGGTTGTGGGATGTGAGGCTAAGTTTACCTTTGTAGAGATCTGAATCTACATCCAGTTGAGGTAGATGCTTGAATGATCTTCCTATGGGGCTCACTTGTCTTGTTGACTCAACACTCACACTAATTGACAAACCAGGACACTTTCAATCTCCCCCTTTCTCAATTACATGAAAAATACCGAAAATCCTAAAACAACATCTATACGAACACCCTAAATTGTGTGTACAAGAACTCTACACAATTTTACAAATAGGCTAGTTGACTTCATACACCAGAATGTGACATTTAGTAATAGCTGCTCCCCTAGCTACTCCCCCTATCTTCGTGCAGTTGCTCCCCCTATCACCTATACCACCACTCATACATGATACACATAATATTCTCTGTGGTGGGATTTGTTCTCCCCCTTTTTGTTAGTCATTGGGAAAGGGCAATATCGCAATAGTAGTTGATTGAAGTTGTAGCAGAAAGACATGGGAGAAACAATAGAGATCCAGATATTTCAATTCATAACAGATAACGACATCTCTAAATGGCATAATTAGTAAGAGATAGAAGTATAACAGATAACGACATCTCTAAATGGCATAATTAGTAAGAGATAGAAGTATAACAGATAACGACATCTCTATACTCATGGAAACCATCCATGCATACCAGGTTAAAGGAGAGCTATGATTTCTCAAAGAAAATAGCAGTATAGCTTCAAACGACAAAAATCACAATCTAACTTTCAATCTTTAAGGGATATTCAGTAGAAAGCAATCACACTTTATATCAACATGACATAGGGATCAGTAAAGAAGTGAGAGCAGATAGACATGGCACCAAATATATATGAATTAGTATATAACCATAAAAAATATCAAAAATAAAAAAACTGCCCAAGCTTAGTAGTATTTCATCATCCATCCTAAACCATCATAACCAAATATGTAGCCCAACCATGGGCCTACCAAAATACAAGTATTTTCTTCATGTAGAGGATATCCATAAACCACATGAAAAAAGAACTATTAGACTTTTCATGTTAGCTAGCCATCATATACACTCACAAGATCGCATGACATTCAAAAAGATATTCATACCTGTATGCAGAGATAAGTATCTGGTGTGTGTGATGGCATGAAGGCTATCGATATTATGGTGTAGGGGCTAATGAAGACAGTACGATGTCATCTCGTTGGTAGGTCATCGTTTCCTTCATCTGGGTTACTTCTCGCAACGTTTTCTCATTCCGATCTTGATGTAATTTGAATCTTTTGGTCTGCAAAGGGTCGGTTGGAGGCAGAGCTTGTTGGAGGCAGAGCTTGTTGCGGTTCGAGTGGGTCTCCTTTGGCCTGTGCTACTTCTTCACCCATTTCACCTTCTTCATGAATCTCCTCCTTGAGTTGATCTTCTGGATATCGATGAAACTTCAAATCCATCTTCCTAATACTGATTTTGTTGAAACGTTGGAGAGGTAGCTCCTGATCATTCGTCAATGGAAGACCTATCTTATCACTTAGCATATGAACAATTCGAGGGAAGGGCAGATGGACATCTTTAGAAGTGTGAATGACGTACACCAACTGGTGCATTATCACAGAAGGAAGACATAGTTTGATCCCAGTAGCCACACAATACACGATCATGACCATAAATCCTCTAAGGTCAGATCGGTTTGTACTTCTAGGGTACACATTTGTGACGAATATCTCATGTAGAATTCGGTACTTGGGAGCCATATATTTTGCCTTTAATGCATTACTTGGTACCAAGGAATATCCCTACCCTAGCATAGAAATGACGTAATCTTAGATCGAGTCATTCGATTTTTAAGATCCAGATCAGAGAGACCGACTGGAGACAAAGAGTGACAAAAAATACTTGTAATAGATTCTGAGGTAATTTCGACATCGGTATCCCAAACAGAGACAGTTATGGAGGGAGGTTCTACAACAGGAGAGTGACTGGAAGTAAAGAATCTACAGGTTCTTTCATTATGACATGGGCCACCAAAATCGAGCATAGGCAGCCAATCTATTGCAGCAAGCAAAGGTTCCAAGTTGTAGGGTTTTAGGAAATCCTTGTCAACTTTACATTCATGTACTAACCGTCTTCCAAGATATTTTACCAAAATAGGATCTACTGCAGCAAGAGGAGGAACAGGTGCGACACTTTGAGAACCACCGCACGATGTTTGTCTGGAACTTCGCTGGCGTGTTGGGGTCCCTTGATTAGAAGCCTTTGCCCTATCTTTAGGTGTAAGGATTTTATGTCTGGAGGATCTGGAGGATTCCCCAGTAACACGAGTTTCTCTTTTGTCCTTCCCCATTGAACATTTACAACTTAGAATAGGATGATGGAGAGTGGGATCTGATAGAAGATTGAATGATTTTGAAAATGAATTGATGATCTTCTAAATAGAACTTCACACTTTAATCTAGAAATACCCAAAGACACAAGATGCAATCTTGAGAAACTAAGAGAATAGACAAAGAATTACCAGATTTAGGTGATCTTAGAAGGCTCATAGATGAAAAAGCATGTAAAATGGCTGAGGAGGATGAGCAACAAAGAGAAGAACAAGCTTCAAGTAAAGAAATGAAAATTTCCCGCTCGTCCACCTTTTATTGGGCAGTAACCTTTGATATCATCAAACTTAGTTTCGATGATATCAATATACCCTAATCGATATTATCGATGATGAGTTCGAGGGCAGACCAATCGACCCAACATTTCAGATTCTCGAGAGGTCGTCAATGAGATCGATGAGGTTTCGACGATATCGATGACTCGTTCGATTTAACGATTCACTTATCGAGAAGAAGGATTGGACATGTTATCTCCAGTTTTTGATAAACTTCCATAGATGTATATCTTCAAATATTTTCATGTCAGCATCAATATATAATCAAAATCTTTACAAAAATTTATAATTAGCAAACTTATAAACATTAATAATTTTTATGCACAAAAAAAAGTTCCTGAGGTACAGAAACCTCTGATATATCATGATAATCATAAAAACTGCATCATTTGCATGTATTCATCCAAACATAGATGCTATAGCCTAGACATGTTTTCCATGCTCAATTGTTACTAAGTATATGGATCAACCTTTCCATTGCCTTTGATGACATAACAGTGGTCACTGGTACGAAGACCCTCCATAACTGATTTTCCTAATAGATCTAGGATTTTGCACTTTAGTTTGACAAAGGTAACCACACGTTTGTTGTCAAATATTTGAGAGATGCTTACAAGATTGTGAGTCAGTCCTTTTATGTAAAAAACATTCTCATTTTTGAGCATCTTCATTCCTTCTATGGTTCCACATCCTACTACCTCAGCAGTGCTTCCATCACCATAAGTGACTATCCTATCATCAAGATCTAAGTAATTTGAGAGAAGGGATTTATCACCTGTGACATGTCTTGAGCACCCATTTTCTAGGTACCATTTAGTACTATTTCTTGTTGAATGATTTGAGTGAGTAACAAGTCAATTTTTCTTTTCTTTCACTACCCATGTTGTGACAAGTTTTCTTAAAGATTTGTCAGAAACATGTCTAGGTACATTAGGTAACTGAATCAGTTTTCCTTTTTTCACTAGATCATTTTTTTATATTCAGGTTAGCCACTTGATTCAATAGCTCCTCCATTCTTTTGGTCATTTTGGGTAGAGAGGGATGTGTTGTACCTTTTGCCATATTGTTTAGTGGACTCTTAGCATTCTGTACTATTTTTCTGGTTTGTCTGTATTTACCAATATGATTCGGATCAAAATTAGACTGAGTCCACATAGGAGCAATACATTCAAATTTAAAATGGCTTGAGTCTCCACATGAATGACAGATAAAAGTAGCTTTTATTTTACTTCCTGATGCAGCTAATTTCTCAATCAGTGCTGCATTTTTAGAACTTGGTTTGAATTTTTCATATCCTAGCCCACTTTTTTTCTTTTCCAGGTCTTCCCATCCCTAAGAGATTTTCTAATTTTTCACCACTCAAGGAGAATTTGTAATTTTGTTCAACCAACTTCATAGATTGTTCTGCATCAAACCTAAGTGTGCGGTTTTCATTCTTAAGATGCATATTTTGATATTCAAATAGTTCAATCTATTTAGTCAGTTTTAAGGATTCAGATTTGAGGGATGAATTGATTCTTTCCTGCTTATCATTTTCAGAGTGGTATTGCTGAAGATCATTGATCAGGTGAGTATTGATTTCTGAAGTTTTATCCAGTTCCATTTGCAATAATTTATTTTTAGTTTCATTCATCCCAAGTCTTTTAAGAATCTAGACGCTATGTATATAAAATTGATTATAGGCATCCTGTAATTCATCCTTTTCGTCCTCTTATTTTTCTTTCTCATTGTCTGATGGAAATGTCTCTTCAATCCGAGGTTCATTAATTTACTCAAGTATCACTGGGATGTTTGTAGATGTGGAGGCCATGATTATTTTCAAGGAATTTTGGTCTCCCTCACTTTCTGAATCACTGAGATCAGAGTTTGAATCTTCAGTGTCATCCCAGGTTGCAGCCATGACCTTTCCTTTGGCTTTTGTATTGGGGCATTCAGTGGATAAATGTCCAAATTTCCTATAGTTGTAGCACTGAGGTTCTCTGGACTTTTTAGAAGGTTTGCCTATATTGTGCTTGTTGTCCATCTTTTTGCCTCTGAATGGATGACCATGATTTTTGTTTAAAAAACTTTTGAACCTTTGATCTAAGAGGCCACTTCCTCATCCTCATTATCTTTTTCACTTTCCTCTTCCTCATTAGTAGTGTGTTTTGAGGTTTTGAGAACAGTATTCTTGGTTTTAGGAGTTTGCTTGAAGTGTAGTTCAAATGTTTGTAGGGAACCTATTAGTTCTTCTACTTTCATCCCATCCATGTTTTTACGTACTTCAATAATTGTAACTTTTGAGTTGAACCATTCTGGTAAGGATCTTAGGATTTTCCTACAAATTTTGGGAACTAGAACTTTTTCTCCTAATCCACCCATGGAGTTGAGGACAATGTTCAGTTTTGTGAAAAAGTCTATGAAGTTCTCATGCTCTTCCATTCTGAGACTTTCAAACTGTGATGTTAGGAGTTGAAGTTTGGATCTTTTCACTATGTTGGTTCCCTCATGAGTTGTTTCCAGTAAGTCCCATGCTTCTTTAGCTGCTCCACACATACTGATTTGATTAAAGACTTCTTGGGACATGGCACAGTAGATAACATTCATTACTTTATCTTTACAAGTTTATTTTTCTTTATCAAATGTTGTCCACATTTCTTTGGATTTTGGTTTGGCGATAGTTGTGCCATTTTCAAGTACTATTTATTCGGTTGGTGGCACATATCCTTTTTCAACAATGTCCTAAACATCATGATCTAAAGATCTCAGATAGTAATGCATCCTAGCCTTCTAGTATGCATAATTTGATCCATCAAATACAGGAGGTCTAGTTACAGATGAGCCCTCTCCTTTGGCCATATTACCAACTTTAGTCAAGATCACTCTCTGGGTGGTGAAGCCCTTAAGAGAGACCCGCTGTGATACCAATTAAAATTGTGTAATGACCGCTTTAGTAGAAGTGGGAATATGCCAAGATGTCCTAGAGGGGGGTGAATAGGACTTTTATGATGATTTAAAACCTATCAACCCTATTCTGAACTAATATGAAAATATAAGGATTTCTTTAATATAACTCTAATGGCTTCCAAGCCGAATAAAGGATCCAATCATAAGACTATTCAAAACATAAACTAGATGTGAAACATAGTTCATGATGGAAGTGACTGTGTGTGAGATGTGATTCTAATTAGTTCTAGGTAATCATGTACGCCTGCATTATGAGAACATTTAGAGAAATAACACAAGTAGCAAATATAAATAGCAATCTCAAACACAGTCAATTTTGTAGTGGTTCAACTATGTGTCTACTCCACTTTCGATGGACGCACTCAACGCTTGAGTGTACCGGATCACACTAATAGAGGTTTCAAATCAGGTTTACCTCAAACTAGTACAACCTACACAAGGCTAACTCTAGGACCTATGCGAGGTACCTAACATGTCTCCACGAGACACAGGTTTATGTTTCACACAGGAGCAAGGGTCAACACACAATACTCAGATTTTAGGCCACACAGGCCAAGGATCTACACATGGAACCTAAAATTTATGCCCTACACAAGAGCAAAGGTCAACACACAACACCTAGATTTTAGGCCACACAGGCTAAGGATCCACACAAGGAACCTAGAGTTTATGCCCTATACAAGAACAAAGGTCAACACACAGTACCTAGGTTTTAGGCCACATAAGTCAAGGATCCACACAAGGAACCTAGAGTTTATACTCACTAAGAGCAAGGGTCAACACATAACACCCACACGTATTCTCCCGTCGGAGGCCTCCCATGAGGACTTGAAAGGGGTGAGAATCACCCGTGACCCAATCCTACACAAAGGAATGATCAGCAGTGTCTCTAGACTCTAATGACTTATAGATAAGTAGATGGGCTTCATTAAGCATGTTGATGAAAATCTACTCCTTTGTTGATGAAGAATCTTCAGCTCCGTTGATCCGTAACACTTATGATGCTCCAATGTAAGGCAATGAGTTGGGTCAAGGTTATATTGATAATTAGTCTATTAAATGATTAATCATTGGAGTGACAGAGTAATACCACGATCTATGCATTCAAGGAATCTGAGTTCAATGATTTTCCATTAAGGTGGTAGTTGAAAAGATCCTTGAATGTAGAAGTTCATTCACCAATCCACTTTATTGAATATTAATGATAAGGGTGGATTGAGGAATGAACTCCCATAAGAGAAAATGCCTTAGGGTAGGTGATCTGAATTAAATACTTGAAATCTCTATCTATTTTTCTCTACAAACAACCTTAGGCAAGCTTTCATTAAATAGACAAAAAGTTTCAATGGAAATAAAACAATCATATTTTTTGATAGATTTCGATCTCATCGAGCAGACTTCGATATCATCGAGCGTATACTCTCGATAACATTGAATGGCAACTCAATGACACAAACTCAATCTGTCAAATGCTTTTGAACCTTTTTACCAATTGATCGAGGATATCAAACATGCTTCACTGTCATTGGATTTTGAACTCCGATTTCATCGATCCATGGTTCGATTCCTCGACATTTGAAAACCTAAGAGCAGACTTACCTTTGGAATTGAACATGCATCGATATGATCGAGTATCCCTCGATATCATCTGTTTTGAATATCGATGATATCGATACCAGTTTCGATTCATCGATCTTTTCAAGGAAATTTCCTATAAACTTACTGAACAATTTGTGTTAATTTGATGACATCGACCTGGTATCGATATGATCGATCTTTGGATATCGATATCATTGAGTGATTTTTGATACTTTGAACATTTTGAAAGAATTTACTTAAAAGCTTGTTGTACAAATTTATGTCTCAATCTGATATCATCGAAGGTCCGTCGTTATCATCGAGGTTTGAATTTCGACGAAATCAAGGCTCTCTTCGAGTATCGAAAATCACATGATTTTCTTTAACTACATATTGGACACAAACTAACCGGATGTCAATTTTATCGAGCCGTCTCAATGAATCGAGATTCAAAAGCAATATTATCGATCCTGTCATCAATTCATCGATAATTTAATCCAAGATTCATTTTGGTTTCTAGATATCTGAAGTCCTCATTTTGTTGACATCGAGTGAGTATCGAGGACATCGATAATAGAATCTGACTTCATCGAGGCACGATCGATAAATCGACAAAGGTTGAAAACTTAGAGATTTTTCTGATTTTACAAAACAATTTTCACACCTTAAACCCTATGTTATTTTAAATATTTATAAGGGTTTTCTATACCTGGTGTTTTAGGTTATGGGATGTGAGGCTAAGTTTACCTTTGTAGAGATCTGAAGCCACATCCAATTGAGGGAGACGCTTGAATGATCTTCCTATGGGGCTCATTTGTCTTGCTGACTCAACTCTCACGCTAATTGATAAACTAGGACACTTTCTAGGACTATTGAGGATTATGCAAATTCACTTCAAAACTTTAAATTTTTTTTATTCTTGACTTGGTTTTCTTTAATCTTTGGCTTTGGTGATCTTTGAGTGTTAAATTCATGCTTTTAACATCCTTTTCAATCCAAGCTTTTAAATTCACCTTGCAACACAAACATGATTAAAATAAGACATTAAGCATTATCATGTTCATAAAAGAAAGTAATAAATGGGGTTTAATATGAAATCTTTAACCCTCAACAAAACCATCCTCAACTGCTAGTTGAGGAAGCCCAGGATGAGAATGAGGTGCATCATACACCCCCGCCTCATACTTTACGAGACTATTTACAACCGGCGGGAGTGAGTACACTTTCTTGTATGATTTTTTCTAAAAATACAAGAAACATAGATATCAAGCCAGGAGTGATCCAAATACTTCCAAAGTTCCATGGACTTGAATCTGAAAGTCCATATCTACACGTGAAAGAATTTGACTAGATCATAGCCACTTTATACTTTCCTAATGTGTTTGAAGACAAGATCAAGTTGAAACTCTTTCTTTTCACCTTATAAGAAAAAGCTAAGACATGGTTGCATTCACTACGTCCATGTTCTATTGGCAGATGGAGCGATATGATAAGGGAGTTCATAAAGAAATTCTTCCCATATCATAAGACGAACACCATCAAAAGTCGATCACGAACTTCGCCCAAAACGATCTTGTCAATTCATGCCCAAAACGATCTTGTAATGGAGAATTCATGAGCAAAGATGTCGATGATGTGTGGGATTACTTTGATAAACTCGCTGAAACCACACAATCATGGGACATCTCCCCAAGACCTAGCACCACTTCTAAACCTACTCAATTAAAGGAGAAGGGTAGAATATATCTTTTGAATGAGGAAGACGATCTAAATGCTAAGGTGGCTAGTCTCACTAGGTAACTCGAGGTTATGGAACTTAAGAAGGATAAGGCTAAGGAAGTTATCTGCGGGATTTGTACTTGTAACGTTCATACAAATGAGAATTATCCAACAATATCTTCTTTTTAAGGAATATTGAATTAGCAATCGAATGCCCTAAACAACTACCAAAGGCCTTTTAAAGTACTCACTTCAAACTCATACAATTTAAGTTGGAGAAATCATCCAAACTTCAGTTGGAGGAATGGACAAACTGCTACTCCTTAA
Source organism: Magnolia kwangsiensis (assembly GCA_037074715.1). Lineage (NCBI taxonomy): Eukaryota > Viridiplantae > Streptophyta > Magnoliopsida > Magnoliales > Magnoliaceae > Magnolia > Magnolia kwangsiensis. The sequence continues at coordinate 62,788,739 of CM073579.1, forward strand.
GGAATCCTTAACCAATTCCTGAATCAAGGAAAACCTCAAGAGGAATCGGTTCGAAATACCACACAAACTCAAGAGCTCATCCAACAAAGTACTCTCCAAGCCTTATAAGAACTTATTAAGGGTATACAAAAGATAGACTCACGTGTTGCAGTTATGAAGAAAGGGATCCTTCCAACTTAACCTATCCTCAATCCTAAACCGCAATACGGAGTTAGTGACCCAAACTCTTTAAATTTAATGGAGCAAGTCAAGTCTATTACCAATCTTAGGAGTAGAAAAATAATTGATAAATCTATTCCGCTAAGGGTTGAAAAGTCTATGGACCCGGAAGAAGACATAAATGATAGACCTAACACTACTCTACATGGATTAAAATCGAAACCTCTGAGCAAGCCAAATACTCCATTCCCTTAACGGTTGATCGTACCAAAACCTCTAGCTTACTCTCAAGACATTTTAGAGTTGTTAAAAAAAGTGAAAGTTAATATCCCTCTGCTCGAAGCTGTGAAACAAATTCCTTCATATGCCAAATTTCTAAAAGACCTATGCACTAATAAGAGACGTCAAAGTATCAAAAAGAAAATTTTTCTGACGAAAAAAGTGAGTGCCATCCTTAAGCAAGATGTGCCACAGAAATATAAAGCCCTAATAGCCCAACTATCACTTGTATAATTGGGAATCACTATATTGAGAATGCACTCCTTGACTTGGGGACGAGCGTAAATATGATCCCCTACTCAGTCTACGAACAATTGGGTCTAGGTGAATTAAAACCCACCCGAACTACATTATAACTTGTTGATCACTCAGTTCATGTGCTGAGGGGAACGATTGAAGATGCATTAGTCCAGGTTGACAAATTCTACTATCCAGTAGATTTTATCATCTTGAATACTCAGCCCATTGTAGATATGATCACTCAAATTCCTATTATACTTGGCCACCCGTTCCTTGCTACGTCCAATGCTATTATCAATTGCCGGAATGGGGTCATGAATTCATCTTTTAGAAATATGACGTTAGAGCTTAATATCTTTTTCAACATGAGCAGACATGTAGAGGATGATTACGAGGCCCACGACATTAATATGATAGACTCTTTCATGAAAGATAGAGCTTTGATGACCTTATCCTTTGACCCTCTAGAGACATGCTTAGCATACTCCCTCAATTTGGATGACGACACAATTAGGCAGATAGATGCCATGCTGGAAGCTACATCGGTACTTGAAGAGAACCAGTGGAGGCCACAATTTAAAGAATTACCCTAAACTGGTGTAGTGCTTCTACCATCTAGCCTTAAAGCGCTGAAGCTTGGCCTAAAACCTTTGCCCGCTAATCTCAAATATGTCTACCTAGGTCAAGATGAAATATACCCAGTGGTGATTTCATCCCACCTTGAGAAAGAATAGGTGACTATGCTTATTTCTACTCTCGTTAAACACAAAGGGGCCCTTGGATGGTCGATTATGGACCTTAAGGTAATTGACCGTTTGATTTTTCCTCATTGCATTCATTTTGACGATAATGTGAAGACCTCCTGGTAACCACAACATAGATTAAATCTAGACATGAAGGAAGTGGTTAAGGCCGAGGTACTTAAGTTGTTGGATGTGGGTATTATATATCCCTTATCTGATAGCCAATGGATGAGTCCAACTTAGGTGGTTCGTAAGAAGTCTGTAATTACCATCGTATCCAATGCAAACAATGAACTCGTGCTAACTAGAGTTATTACTAGTTGAACAGTATGCATTGACTACAGGAAATTAAATACTATCACGAGGAAGGACCACTTTCTTTTACCCTTCGTTGATCAAATTTTGGAAAGGCTAGCTTGTCACTCTTACTATTACTTCCTTGACAGATATTTGAGCTACAATCAGATAGAAATATCCCTTAAAGATCAGGAAAAGACAACATTCACATGTCCCTATGGAACCTTCGCTTACTGAAGGATGTCATTCGGATTGTGTAATGCCCCAGCCGCTTTTCAACGATGCATGTTGTGTATTTTCTCTGACATGGTGGGGAAATATTTAGAGGTCTTCATGAACAACTTCTCTGTCTTTGGACCATCATTCAGCAAGTGTTTGAAAATTTTAAAAAATGTGTTTAAGTGATATGAGGAAAAGAATTTTATACTAAATTGGAAAAAGTGTCATCATGCTTCGTAAGGGAATTGTTCTTAGACATATCATCTTTTCCAAGGGAATTGAGGTAGATAAGGCTAAAATTGATCTTATCTTTAACATACCTCCATCCAAGAGCATATAAGACGTGCGATCCTTCTTGGAACATGACGATTCGTAAAGGACTTTAGTTACCTCTTGTAAGACACGTATCCTAGCATGTACCATTCCATAGGCCTCCGCGGTCCTCCTGGTCAAATTCCAGTGACCTGTGATCTGTTATCAACATTTATGCGTGATCCAGAGTCGTGTCTCATATATCAGAGATGGCTCGACTCAAAACTTGTATCCTTGAGACTGCACCGATGTCACGGTTCCGACGAGGCGTCTCACGTGTTGTGGCGATACTTGGGCCAGAAGATGTGGGCCCATGTTCATTCTAAAGAAATGCTACATTGAAAATTTTGAGAGAATCTCTACAACATGTCCCATCAATCAATCAATCAAGTATACACCCAATCTTAAGTACATCACCCATACCCCATGCCACCTCACCCCCCTCATAAGTTAACTCTTTCTCTCCCCACCTATACCTCCTTTACACAAATTTCAACCCAACCCATGTTTTCCCATTCCCATCCCTTACAACAACCATTCCATCCATCGCTTTTCTCCATCATTTCTCTCTCTCTCTCTCTCTCTCTCTCTCTCTCTCTCATTTCTATCTTCTCTCTCCAATCCTAAGAGAAACACCTAAACGTCCAAGATCTCCAAGCCTTCCCAAAACAACAAGTGTGGCCCACTTTCCCACCCTCTCATCTCCCATCTCAACCATTTATTCTTCATCAACCTCCATCAAAATCGAAGGCATGAGCATTAGAGTCCAAGGAGCTAAAGAAGGAGGCTAAATGTGGGTGATCCACCGTTGATTTTGAATTTTAGGGCCCACTTGATTTATGCATCGTAAAAGAGAGGGCTCATAGTGGCAGGGTCCCTCCCCTCTTCACATCTCGCTCTCTAACTGTAACACCCCGGATTTTTACCAACCTGGGGTTAGGCGTCCTTAGGCGATGGGTCAACCATAACACCTTGGTAACCTCTAAGAACCCAATTCCAAAGCCAAAGAAATCACTTAGGATTAATTCCTTTAGAAATTAAGTGTAAGTTAGCTAGCGCTACGCTAGAGTAACTATGAAATTGTCCCTGAACACTTTAAATATATTCTGCAAGACCCAAAACTTGTAGAATCAATGACGCTATAATACCCTTAAACCTAGGATCAAACTCTAAACCCGCTTGCCCTCAGGAACCCTTTGAAACTCCATATTGGATTTAGATCGTGCGTCGAAAGTCCGATATCCACAATCTTAGACTATTACGATCGCTTAGCTGGACTTGACAATCATTTCGAAAATCAAGCCCAATCGACGTTCAGAGGCTATTTCATTGAGCCTGGAGTGAAGAGAGTGAGAAATGGGTTAAGATTTAAAATTTTAATTCAAATCTGGCACGGGTCTTTGCGCGTTATTATTAAGCGTTCTGACCATCAGAATTCAGCCAAATTTCACCCTCTCGTCAGGAAAAATTTCTCTTTCATATCATGAGACTTGTAGACCTGATTAAGGCACGATGACCGCTGAACTGAAACTGGACCACCATGTGCGATCTGGGAACTCTGCCGGTCTGAAAACTTGATGTGTGCTAGATCCAGTAACCATGACCTTAAGTCCGACCGCGTTCGGCCAGGGGACCTCCCGAAACGCTCTTTTGGATCGGAACAGTCCCAATTTAGTTATAACTTATGTATACTTTGTTCCCAAGTCTATTTAGGTTATGTTTTAGCCTATATAAGGGCTTTAAACCCTCTCACAACCCTCCCATCCGAATTTGCAACAAACCCTAGATAGAGAGAGAAAAAGTGAGAGATTTTGAGAGAGGTGGGAGAGGTTTTCCTGCCACTTGCTATAGCTATTGCACGTATCGAAGCACCGCACTCCAATCACTTTCCCGGCGATTCCAACACACTCTTAGGTAAGAAAACCCTAACCTATCATTGTTTTAGGGATTTCTTTGATTCAATAGCGAAGTAGCTTATATATCTTGTGCATTAGGTCGCCTTTACACCGTTGACGAAGCGTATGCGTTCAAATTGAATCGATACACGTCTAGGGCAAAAGGTGCGGATTTTAGACGCTTTGATTGACTAATTTCAAAGCTTTCAATGTCGTTTAATAGTAGATTATCGACGAGCATGCCGTTTGACATGTAGAACATGCTGTCCGTTTTCCGTTTCGTAAACGTACGGTAAATATGAGATTTAGGGTATTTTAGGCATTTATAGAAAATACTGTATATATCCGTATTTTGCTGAAATGCTTGACATGTAAATTTATCGTGTTATGATATTATATATGCGTGTATAATCTGTTTGGCGAAGAGATTCGTCCTAATGCGCATTTTGGGTCGACATACGCTATGTAGACTAAAGTGTGTAGACTAAGTGTTTGTATAAATGTTTGTATTAATATGTATTGAGTAAATGTTGTAAATTAGTTTTGAGAATGAATTCTCAATCCACCTGATGTGGTATATGATTTCCTACAGGTTTTCTATATGAAATGATTTCCTTATATGTATGGAATACATGTGTTAGTTGATTTACTTACTTTATATGCTATAACATATGTTAACATGCTTATATTGTTGAACTTCAATTCTATTACTCTCATATGATCACTGGTATGAATTACACATGTTTGGGGCTATGCTTTAGTCCAGGCAGTCGGTAATGGATTGAATTAGTGGTGGGTTTCTATTTGCTACAGTGGATGCGTCGATGAACGCGAGTCGTGTTTTGAGTTGGCGGCAGTGGTTAGGCCACACAAAGTGTTTTATGCACTTCATGTCGTTCAGCTTGAGATGCGCCCGTACTAGTCGAGCCCGTCAAGTAACCCGACTGGCCATTGTATGTTCACCCTGTATGAGTCATAACTGCTTGAACCTAGGGTACTGAACTTACCATTGGAAACCCTGTTAACCATGGTACCTTGATCCATAAAGACTCATGAGCCGGGCATGGTGGTATGGGACACCGTGATCGAGCTGTCGGCCTACGCTGGAGCCACAAACCTCCTCGTAGTGACCAGTAATCACCCTACTCTGAGTAGATTATGGTGGTATGGGACACTATATTCTTGCTGTCGGCCTACACTGATCAGGTGACGAACCCTTTGTAGTGACCTTGAGTTTATCCTAACACTGCATGGGGGCGACGAGTCCTGATGCAGTTTTAAGGATATAACTAGGCCTGTATTGATAAGGTGATGGGGGAGAGGTGCAACAAGTGCGAGCAACAGCCTTGGCAGCCTTTGCAGCGACCTATAAATATAACATCGTATGAGATTACTAGGAGTGACGACCCTAGACAGGATCTGTGTTGGGATTGATATAAGCAAGGTACCCTAGTTTCCCAATCCTGCTGTATGAAAAGGACTAATAACAACTCGGTAATCATTATCCATATCGCATTGTATGTGCCTGGAAGATGTCGAGCACTGAGGAATGCAAGCATGCCGCGGGCATAAGATGGTGCCGTATGAGGGAGTATGTCGGTGAGGGCATCCATCATGTCATTTCATGCATGCATTAACAACAGTATCTAGGAATGTTTGATTGTTTGCTTTACTATTAACGCGTGATTGATTTGATAACATGCTAATCTTTGCTCTCTTATCCCACTGAGTTGATCACTCACTCCTACGTTACGGGATGGTGTTTCGAACACCCACCAGTCCCTATTTTAGTTGCAGGTGATGACACTGCTTGTGAAGTGGAGCCGGACTTATATGATGATGAGGAGAACTTCTCCTCCGTGTTTTGATCGACGGGATTAAAGGGAGGTTGATTAGACGCCTTAACACTTGTCATTTTATTTTTGGAGCACTCATGTATATTCTTTTCTTTCCATTTTTGGAGTATACATGTATTTAATTAACCTGGTAACATGTTCACACTCTGGAGACTTACAATCAATTATATATTTTATGTATTTATCACAGTCTTTCGCTTGCTAATTTAACTGTCTCTGGAGTATGATATGCTATATTGGCTTAGTCTCAATCTTGTTTAATGCCATTCTACAGACAACATGCATTTATCATTATCTATGTTGCATAAGTGACGTTCTGGAACTCGGGTGTTGGGTTTCTACCCGACCCCCGATTTTTGGGGTGTTACACTAACTCTCTTCCATATTCTTCAGCCCACCATAACGTATGTATTTTATCCATGCCATCCACTGAGTGGCTCACATGGTAGTCCATTTGGACGCACTCGAAAGAAGGAAAACACAAATATCAGCTTGATCTAAGAGTGTGGCCCACCTGATGTGAGGCCACCATATTGTGTAGGGCCATCCAAACCATCCATTCATGTGGGGCCTAGCATGATGAATGTGTTTCTTTCATCCAAGCCGTCCGTCCAGCATCTCTAGACGCTGGATGTTGACACCCCTCACTCTCTCTCTCTCACACACGTATATGTATATATGATATATAATATTATTTAATACAATATATTATATTAACAATACATGTTATGGTGGGCCACTCCTACGTGGGACGCACCTTTAATATTCTATTTGCACTGTCCAGATGGATCTAGACAGTGAGTATGGGCAGCCTACTGCTATTGTGTAGTATATAATATATAATATTATATTATGTAATATGTATTATATTAATAGTGCTATATTGGTGGGCCACTATAAGACCCGTATCATAGCCCATACCTTTCCATAGGCTTCTGTGGTCCTCCCGGTTGAATTTTAGAAACCCACGATCTATAACCAGTGTTTGCGCCCGATCCTGAGTCGTATCCCATATTCTAGAGTCAGCTTGACCCGAGACTTGTACCCTTGCGATAGTTTCGTCGCCGCGTCTCGCACGCCAAGGTGGTACCCATGCCAGGAGATGTGGGCCCGCGTTCAATTCAAGGAAAATTACCACATGAGAGAATCTTTAACAAATGTCAAATCAATCCCATCAATTAATCAAAGTACAACCCATCACTCCATCCCATCCCCAAGTACACAAGTCATTCCCTAAGTCAACTCTCTCTTACACAACCCATACCACCCATCACCCATCATCCATCACTCCATCCATCACCCATTATCTCCCTTACATCACTCCTCTTTCTCTCTCTCTCTTCACTTCATTTTCTCAAGCAATCCCATGAGAGAAATCGTCCAAGTTCCATGGATAGAGTTTGTGTGGCCCACTTTCAATCTCCCATCTCCACCATCCAAGTTTCATCTTGACCGTTGAAGTTGTTCCTTTAGAGCTTTAGTATGCATTTGCAAAAGAAGGAAGAAGAGTTCAAAGGTGGGTGTTCGTAGGATTAGATTATTGGCTTTTGATTTAGGGCCCACATGATTTGGGACCCATTTTTTAATGTATGTATTGTATTTGTAAGGCCCACCTTGGGAGGGCTCATAGTGGCGGAGCCCCTCCACTCCACATAATATTCTCTCTCTTTTTCTCTCCATCTCGCTCTTACCCTGTTGATGGCCCACCCATGATGTTGAATTTTATCCACACTGTCCATTTTGTGGGACACCTCGCTGACCACCTATGGCCCAACCATGGCTGCCTCATATAGCCTGCATGACCGGTCGGTCATGCAGGGCTGGTTAAAGGGATGAACAAATATCAGCTTGATTGGTAGGTGGGTCCCACATGTGTGGACCCACCTTGGTAACGTGGAAGTGGATTGGCTGGTGTATCTCACCCCAGCTACGTAGCTACTGTATGGGCGTCAGCACAGGACCATGGGTCCCACGTGAGGTATGTGGAATGCCCATACCGTCCAGTCCATGGGACCCACTTGACGTGGGATATCCAATACCATCCACACATAGGACGGTGGGACCCATGTTAATGTATCTATTTTATATCTGCACTGTCCATCTAAACTGTGCTTGTGAAGCCCACAATGATGTATTTATTCTCTCCACACCATCCATATGTTTGGATGTGGCCCATCTCACACGTATGACACGTGTGGGAGTGGGACCCTCTTATAATATGTGTTATATACTACACTGTCTGTCAAGCGTCCAGGGTCTGGATGCTGGCTCCTTAAAAAAATAAAAAAATAATAATAATGAATAATATAATATTATACTATATATATGCATGTGGTGGGCCCCATGTGGGACCCACCTGCTGGACGGATTGGCCAGTGCACCTCATGCAACTATTTTCTGTTGTGAATGATGTCACCAAGCTCTGTGGGTCCTGCATGATGTATACTTTACACCGTTCATTTTCCGGCCCCACCTTGATGATCATCATCCACACCATCCAATAGCTGCTGGACGGTGGGGGTCCACCTTTGATAACTATGTTGTATATCCATGCCATCTATCAGGTGGACCACACTATAAAATTAGTGGAGATTGAACACCTATAATTGAAACCCTCTTGGGTGCACGAAAGTTTTAGATCTATATGATATTTATTTTTCATCTGAACTAAGTCCTTGTGACCTTTATGAACAGACTAGATGGAAAATAACATTATGGTGGACCCTACCTTGATGATGTGTTGTATTCCACACTGTCTATCTAGACATTGTGCCATGGAGCACGCCATGATGTATGTATTTACAGCCACGCCGTCCATCTATTTTGGCTATCGCGTAAGGCCTAGATGATGTGTATCGGGCCCACTTGGGACATGCAGGGCCCACCTTAATGTGGTGTTTACATGACCCATTTGGTGAGGCCAAAAGTGATGTATGAGAGGCCTATTGTGATGTTTTTTTGGCCCATTTGGTAAGGTCCATTGTGATGTACTTTCGGCCCATATGTCATGGCCCATTGAGATATATTTCCAACCCATGTGCCATGCCCCATTGTGATATATTTCTAGACCATACGATTAGGCCCATGTGATGTATTTAAGGCCCAGGGGCAGGGCCTACCTGTTATGTATTTGAGGATCGTGTGATAAGGCCCATATGATGTATTTGAGGCCCAGGTGCAGGGTGCACCTGTTCTGTATTCGAGGCCAGATGTGATGTATATGAGGCCCATATAGCAAGGCCTGATGTGATGTAGATATAGCCCTTGAGTGAGGCCCATCATGATTGTATGTGAGGTCATGGGCCCACTATATATTATGTTAGGTCCTATGTGGGCCACTCCATAAGAGCAATGATGGTTAAATGTCCACATTGTGACCTTCCCTTAGGCTTTGTTAGGCCCATTTTCACCGATTATCGAGGGTCAAGGCCAATTGTTTATCAAGGCCGAGGTCGTTTGTCGAGGTCGATTCCGATTATTAAGGCCAATTCTGATTGTCAAGGCCGATTGTTGAGGCAGATTTTGGTTCCAATCATCAAGGCCGATTTCAATTGTTTAAGCCTATTATTGAAGCCGATTCTGATTGTCGAGGCCGATACCAATTGTCGAGGCCAGTTGTTAAGGCCGATTCTGATTCTGATTGTCGAGGCCGTTTGTTGAGGCCAATTATGATTCTGATTGTTGAGGTCGATTCCGATCATTGAGGCTGATTATCGAGATCGATTCCAATTGTCGATGTCGATTATCGAGGATAATTTCGATTGTTGATGCCTATTGTTGAGGCCTTTTTCGATTCTATTTATCGAGACTGATTATTAAGGTTGATTCTGATTGTCGAGGCTGATTGTTGAGGCCGATTCTGATTCCAATTATGGAGGTTGATTCCGATTGTTGAGGCCGATTGTTGATGTCGATTATGATTCCAATTATTGAGGCTGATTCTGATTGTCGAGGTCGATTCCAATTTTGATTATCGAGGCCAATTTCGATTGTAGAGGCCGATTTCGATTATCAAGGCCTATTGTTGAGGCCAATTCCGATTCTGATTGTCAAGGCCGATACCGATTGTCAAGGTCGATTCTTAAGGCTGATTCGGATTTCGATTATCAAGGTCGATTATTGAGGCTGATTTCGATTCCAATTGTTGAGGCTAATTCCGATCGTTAAAGCTAATTTCGATTTCGAGGCTTATTCTGATTGTCGACGCTGATTCTGATTATCGGGGCTAATTATCGAGGCCGATTCCAATTGTTGAGGCTGATTATTGAGGTCAATTCTGATTCCAATTTTTGAGGCCAATTCCGATTGTTGAGGCTGATTATTGATGCTGATTGTTGAGGCCGATTCCAATTGTTGAGGCAGGATATCGAGGTCGATTGTCGAGGCCCAATGTGTTGTGCATTTAGCCCATGTTTAAGGCTCAATGTTGATGTATGCCGTATTTAAGGACCGTTGTAATGTGTATTCAGCCCATGTTTAAGGACCAATGTAATGTATATGAGGCCTATGTGTTGAGGCCTATTGTGGTGCATTTGATGGCCAGGCGATGGAGCCCATCGTGATATATATTAGGCCCATATGAGAGGTCCATCGTGATGTGTATTAAGCTCTCAAGTGAGGCCCATGGTGTTGTATATTAGGCCCTTGTGTGAGGTCAAGGGTCCACTATATGTTAGGCTCTATGTGGGTCATTCCTTGGGGGCAATGTTGGTTAAATGTACATGTTGTTGAGGCTAATTATTGATGTTGGTTATTGATGCCAATTATGAGTATGCGACAGCATAGCATCGTGATACATGCCCATATGCATCGTCTGTTTGTTTATTATGAGATGTGATTGACCATTGCATATGCCATAGTACAGATGGTTTATGGGACTCCCTGATGGTAGAGTTATCCCATATGAGCACACGGTATGCGCATGATTGATGCATGATTAGACTACATGACTCATACATCTTGCATTGTGTGATTGTGATTACTATACACCTTAGCGACATTAGGGCTGTGACCTCATTGCATGTCGTGGATGACCTGATGGGACACCAAAAATATTTAAGTTCCAGCATCTGGGCACTTTCAATGTCCATGGGTGAAAGTCCCTAAACCTCCAAGGTCAGGAGATGCCTTAACGTCGAGATCGAGTAGATACATGAGTGCCCGAGTGCCAAATACCAGGAGGCTGTATCTCCCACTTGTCGTGGTGTATTAGGAGGGGGTGTGACCTTATCCGCCCGAGTGAGGGGGCTGTAAGCTAGGCTGAGTTTGACCAGCTCCCAAATGGGTCCGCTATCCATGAGCCAGGCAGGCATTAGTATACTACTGGCAGGAGGGTAGTGAGGTCTTTTCCACTCACTGGGCTACGCGGCCGGCTAGGGTGGTAGCTAGCTTGGAGTGTACTAGACTCTAGTGATGATCCTAATGATGTACGGTGTTGATATGTGGACTTATTAAGTGACAGTTGCATACTCATTCATTCATTCATTCATTCACTATCTACTCGGGCTGGTGGTGTGTAACTATTTGTTACGTGTACCTTCGTAATGGCCAGAATTTTGATTAGGGCATGCAACTAACCTGAGATCAGGAGTCTACCACATTGAGCCTGGCTATCTAAATTTAGGTATGGGACTAGTTTGGATTAAAGTCCCTTATGGTGAACTCTATAGCCTGTGATACCACGTACTATCATCCCGACTTTACACTCCAGTATGGTCATTCAATTCGCACCGCATATTGCATAACATCCTCGGCATCTAATATTTGGCTCTTTATGACTCCTTATTTGCATAGCTGATCTGTATTACATACTCTAATATTGTATGACTCATGGACTAGCCAGTATGTTTCCACTTACTCTGATATCGTATGATTCATGATCTTACCAGTGTTTCCAACATTATATGATTATGGCATTATATTTGTTTGCTTGACACTTATCTTGTGCACACACTTTCACCACCCTCTGAGCTTTTTATAAGCTTATGAATGGTAGATACATGTAGGTGATGTTAGGTTGCAATAGTAGTGAGCTTAGAGCGTGTAATGAACTTGTGGAGCTTTGATTTTCGATATATGTATTTCCTTTTCAACATTGTATTCAAATGTTTATATTAGTGGATATGTGATGATGATGTTGGCTTTGTGATTTGGGTAAACTTGTGGTTATTCTTATTACGAGTTAAATATACATTAAAAAATCCTCCTTGCAAGATCCTAGGATCGGAATCTAGCATATGGATGCTGGGAACTGAGAATGGGGTACTACAGAAGCATTGACACCGGATTCAGCGATCGAAAATTTTGTGAGCCTGGTTTCCGAGTTTGGGGCATAACAGCCACTATGTGGACCGTACAATGATGTATGATCACATCTGCACCGTCCAGTTGCTGGATGGTGCAGCAGTGATGTTATCAAGACCGTCCATCCAATGGACACAGTCATGGACCCCCCATGATGCATGTATTGTATCCCTGCCATCCAACTGTTATGGACGTGGGAACCACAGTAATGTATGGGTCTTAGCCACTGTCCAGATGGCTGGGCGGTCGACCTTACACCTTGATGTATTGATTTATCTAAACCGTTCATCCAATTGTGGTGATGGGCCATGGACGTTGACCTCATCACTGATGTATGTACTACATCTAAACCATCCCTCCATTTGACGAGCTCATGGGCCCCGCTCTGATGGATGTGTTCCATCCAAACCATCCGTCTATTTGGCGATCTCGTCTTAAGGCCTGAGACCAAAAATAAGGTAGATTTAGTATCAAGTGGACCACACTGTAGAAACAGTGGGATTGAACGTCCACCATTAAAACCCCTTTTTTTGGGAGTGCGGAAGTTATGGATCAATGTGAAGTTTGTTTCTCCACTTAATTCAGGTCTTTCTGACCTTATGAACAGTCTGGATGAAAAATAAACATTATGGTGGGCCTAGTGGAGTTTTGACGGTAGAAATCATTATCACCACTGTTGTTTGTAGTATGGTCCAGATGATCTTTTGATATGATTCATTTGTTTGGATAATGCTCTCTGTATTAGGACTATGTGATGTGGCCAATAATGACATGTATGTAGCCCTTGTATGAGGCCCATTGCGATGTATATTAGGCCTTTGTGTGAGGTCATGAGCCCACTTTATGTTTGGCTCTATGTGGGCCACTTCTTGGGAGCGATGTTGTTTGAATGTCCACATTGAAGGGCAATGATGGTTGGATATTGTAACACCCTGAAAATCGGGGGTCGTGTATAAACTCAACTCCCGAGTTCCAGACCGTCACTTATGCAACAAAAATGATTATGATTCAATGTTGTCTGATTTAAAGCATTCACATGAGTAAAAGTATACCAAAACTGCAATTCATACTTCAGATCCAGTGATAAAAGCAAGCGGAAGACTAAACAATATATATATCACTGTATGGAAAAATAAAGTAAATCTCATCTATCTCCAAAGTGAGACTACATCTCTGAGTCTCATATACATATACATAAACAAAAGAATAATGTTCAAAAAAGTCCCACTGATGTCCCCTCGATCCAGGTCGCCTACGGGAAGCCGTCGTGATACTGCATATACGAGAACTCATCCTGGTCCTCGTCAATCTCTGGCTCCACCTCCTGGATCTCGGCCTCACCTGCATCTACAACAGGGTCTGGTGGGTGTTGCAAACACCATCCTGTAACGTGGGAATGAGTGATCAACTCAGTGGAATCATAGAGCAAAGATTAGCATGTTCACAATTCAATCACGCGATAATAGTAAAGCAGTAAATCAGACAATCCTAATACTGTTGTTAATGCAAGATGATATGACGTGATGTATGCCCTCACCGACGATCACCCTCATGCGGCAACATCTTACGACCGCGGCATGCCACACTCCCTAGAGTGCTCCACATCTTCCAGGCACATGCAATGCTATGGTGATATGATTTCCAAGTTGTTATTAGTCCATTCAAACAGCAGGATTGGGAAACTAAGGTACTTTCCTTGTATCAATCCCAACACAGATCCTGTCTAGGGTCGTCACTCCTAGTAATCTCATACGATGTATATTTCGTACGTCACTCCAAGGGCTGCCAGGGCTGTTGCTCGCACTCGTTGCACCGCTCTCCCATCACCTTATCAATACAGGCCTACCATACGCTACTGCAACGGAAGGGTCGTCGCCTCCCGTGGACTCAGAATACGCTCGCGGTCACTACAAAGGGCTCGTCGCCTGATCAGTGTAGGCCGACAGCTAGAATATAGTGTCCCATACCACCATAATCTGCTCACGAGTCTAGGTGCTCACTGGTCACTACGGGGAGGTTTGTGGCCCCAGCGTAGGCTGACAGCTCGACCACGGTGTCCCATACCACCATGCCCGGCTCATGAGTCTTCGTGGTCAAGGTACCATGGTTAACAGGGTTTACAATGGTAAGTTCAGTACCCTAGGTTCAAGCAGTTATGACACATACAAGGTGAACATACATCGGTCAGTCGGGTTACTTGACGGGCTCGACTAGCGCGATCGCATCTCAAGTCGAACGACATGAAGTGCGTAAAACACTTCGCGTGGCCTAACCACTGCCGCCAACTCTAAACACGAATCACGTTCATCGACGCGTCGTTCGTGGCTATGACCAGTCAGCCACGAATTCGCTCGGTTACCGACTGCCTGGACTAAGTCAAGTCCCACACATCTATGGAATCACATTAGCAACATATGCAAAGGTATTGGAATTGAAATATGATCATGTGAGCATGTTAACACATGTTATAATATTCAACTTAACCAAATCTTCAACCACATACATTCCATGCATGTAATGCAATCATGCATAAGGTCAACATGTAGGAAATCATTTAGGTCAGCATATTAATCAAGAAATCAATCTCAAACTACTACATAACATCATTTAATTCAATACATACTAATACAAGCATTTATACAAACACATACACTACACACTTAAGTCTACATATAGTATGTTGACCCAAAGTGCGCAACTAGGCGAATCTCTTCGCCAAACCGATTATGCAAACATTCCTAACTCCCTAATGCGGCAACAAACCATGTCAATCACGTCAGCAAAATATGCATATAGACCGTACTTCCTACAAATGACTAAAATGCCCTAAATCTCATATTCTTCGTTAATTTACGAAACAAGAAACCGAGCATGTTGTACATGTCAAACGGAGATGCCGTCGATAATCTACTATTAAACGACATTGAAAGCGTTGTAAACCGTCAATCAAAGCGTCTAAAATCCTCACCTAGTCTCTTACGGTTGCGGGATTTTGAACGGAGCGTGTACGCTTCGTCTACGGCAGTAGGAGAACCTGATTTATGGAATACGTTAGCTAACATGCTATGAATCTAGGTAAGCCCTAAATCAGCAAGTTCTAGGGTTATTTTATACCTGAAAAAGTGGAGAAATCACCAGCCAGGTGATTGGGAAGAAGTGCTGAAGCAGCAGCAATCGACGGCTCGGAAGCGGAAAAAATCCCTTCCAATCTCTCTCTCAAACTCTCTCTCCTTTTCTCCTAGGGTTTGCTATTTTTGGATGGGAGAGGGAAATGAGGGTTTCAACCCCTTTTATAAGCTTAAAAACGCCGGAAATAGGCTCCGGAACGAAGTTTACTTGGTGCCTATCCATTTCGGGGCTGTTTCGGTTCAAAATCTGCTTTCTGGTGGTCCCCTGGTCGATTACGATCGGACTTAAGCTCATGTGTACCAGATGTAACTCGTATTAAGTTTTCAGTCTGGCAGGGTTCGCAGATCGCACGTGGCGGACCAGTTTCAATTCAGCGGTCACCGCACGTAGATCAGGGCTGAAAGTCTCTTGATAATAAATAGAAATTTTTCCTGATCCGAGGGTGTAATCTGGATGAATTCTGACGGTCAGAACGCTTAATACTGACGCGTCAAGTCGTGTGCCAGATTTGAATTTGAAATTCCAATTCTGTCCCTATTAGCGGTCGCTTCAGTCCGGGTTCAATGAAATAGTCTGTGATTATCGGTTTAACTTGATTTTCGAGATGATTATCAAGTCCAGCTGGGCAGTTCTAACGGTCTAAGATAGGAGGTATCGGACCTTCGACGCGCGGTCTAAATCCAATACAAAAATTCAATGTGGTCCAGAGGACAAACCCGCTTAGAGTTTGATCCGAGGTTATAGAGTATTGTAGAGTTGTTTGTTCTACTCGATTTGGGTCTTGCAGAACGTATTTAAAGTGATCAGGGACTATTTCTCAGCTACTCTAGCGTTGCGCTAGCTAACTTACGCTTAATTTCCATGGAAATTATTTCTACGCGATTTCGGGTCGAGTTGGTACTCGAGCCCAAGTACGAATTTTTCACGGGCGTTACAATCTACCCCCCTTAACAAATAATTTCATCCTCGAAATTTGTACCTGTTCGTACTCCTCGAGAAGCTATGGGTAGTTCTTTCTGATCTCGGCTTCTGTCTCCCAAGTAGCCTCCTCCTCAGAGTGATGCGTCCATAGTACCTTCACAAGGGGAATCACCTTGCTACGCAGTACCTGCTCCTTCCTGTCTAAGATGCGTGTCGATCGCAGGATATAAGTAACATCCTCTCCTAACTGCACCTGCTCCCATCTGATGATATGGGAAGGATCAGCAACGTACTTCTTCAGCATAGAAACATGAAATACGTTGTGAACGCTCGCGAGGGGCGTGGGTAAAGCCAATCGGTAAGCCACTGCTTCCACACGATCGAGGATCTGGAATGGACCAATGAATCGCGGTGCCAGCTTCCCCTTCTTCCCGAACCGAAGGACTCCCTTCATAGGGGAAACTCGCAAAAACACGTGATCCCCAATTGTGAACTCTAGTGGCCTCCGTCTCGTATCGGCGTAGCTCTTCTGTCTGCTCTGCGCTGTAAGAAGCCGACGTCGAATAATATCAATCTTCTCTGACGTCGCCTGCACCAACTCTGGGCCAATCAAGCTCCGCTCACCGACCTCTAACCAGCAATGCGGTGCGCGACAAGGTCGCCCATACAGCGCCTCATAAGGTGCCATGCCGATACTCGCCTGGAAGCTATTATTGTACGCAAACTCCGCATATGCAAGACAGTCATCCCAACTGTCCTTGAAGTCCAATGCGCAAGCTCGCAACATGTCCTCCAGGATCTGGTTCACTCGCTCCGTCTGTCCGTCCGTCTGTGGGTGGAAGGCAGTACTGAACTTCAACTTCACACCCATAGCCTCCTGAATGCGAGTCCAGAAAATAGAAGTGAACCGCGTGTCTCTGTCCGACACGATCTCCAATGGAACTCCATGCAGACGCACGATCTCTCTGATGTACAATCTAGCCAGCTCATCTGCAGAGTTCATAACTCTGATCGGTAGGAAGTGCGCCGACTTCATCAATCGGTCGACGATCACCCAAATGGAATCATGTCCCTTCCTCGTCTTCGACAACCCAGAAATGAAGTCCATGGAAATGAAATTCCACTTCCACTCTGCAATCGGTATAGGCTGCAAAAGTCCAGGTGGTCGGCGATGCTCTACCTTCACCTACTGACAAGTGAGACAACAAGACACGAACTCAGCTATATGGGTCTTCATACCTTCCCACCAATACGTCCTCTTCACGTCACGATACATCTTTGTACTGCCTGGATGCATCGCGAGTCTAGTAGAATGCGCAGCCTCGAGAATCTCTCATCTCAAGTCAGGGACATCTGGGATGCATAGGCGGCCATGGTAACGTAAGCCCCCATCCATACCAACTCGCCAGTCGGCGTCAGCATCATCACTGGCCTTCTCTCGAAGCTCAGTAAGATGCGCATCGTCCCTCTGCGCCTCGATGACTCGGTCATCGATCTGAGATCGCACCTGTACATGTGCGATGAACTCAAATGGCTCCTCTACGGTGAGTTTCTGCTCAAAGTCTCGCAAAAACTCAACCATATCCCACTCGGCAACCATCAGCGGAGCCACAAACTCTATCGCCTTCTTGCGGCTCAACGCATCAGCCACAAGGTTCGCCTTCCCAGGATGGTAAGAGACTTCAAACTTGAAGTCCTTCAGCGTCTCCATCCATCGCCGCTGCCTCATATTCAAGTCTCGCTGCGTGAATATGTACTTGAGGCTCTTGTGGTCGCAAAAGAGCTCGAACTCCTCTCCAGAGAGGTAATGTCTCCAGAGTCTCAGTGCGAATATAACGGCTGCCAACTCTAGGTCGTGTGTAGGGTAATTCTCCTCGTGCTTCCTTAATTGTCTCGAGGCATGCGAAATTACCCTGTCCCTCTGCATAAGGACACAACCCAAACCAACGCTAGACGCGTCAGTGTATATAGTATATCTAACCCCTTGCTCTGGCAATACTAGCACAGGGGGGGACGTAAGTCTGTCCTTCAGCTCCTAAAAAGCTGACTCCGCCTTATCATTCCAGGCGAACTTCACGTCCTTCCGTGTCAACTGAGATAAGGGTCTCGCGATCTTCGAGAAGTCCTGAATGAAGCGCCGATAGTAACCAGCGAGACCCAAGAAACTCCTCACCTCAGTGACAGAACCAGGCTACTCCCAGTCCTGCACCGCAGCTACCTTAGACAGGTCAACTGCCATGCCATCCTTAGACACCACGTGTCCCAGAAACTTCACCTCCTGCTTCCAGAAGTCGCACTTCTTATACTGTGCGAACAACTGATGCCGTCTGAGCGTATCAAGGACCAAACGCAAGTGCTCCTCATGCTCCTCTCGACTCCTAGAGTACACCAAAATGTCGTCAATGAAGACAACGACGAATCGATAAAGGAAAGGCCAAAATACCCGGTTCATCAGATCCATGAACACGGCCGGTGCGTTCGTGAGACCGAACGACATCACGAGGAACTCGTAGTGGCCAAAACTGGTCCTGAATGCTGTCTTCTGCACGTCCTCATCTCTGACGCGCAGCTGATGATAACCTGACTGAAGATCAATCTTCGAGAAGTACTGCGCTCCTCTCAACTGATCAAACAAGTCATCGATCCTGGGCAAAGGGTACTTGTTCTTCACCGTGAGCTGGTTCAGCCTGCGATAATCAATACACAATCGCATCGAACCATCCTTCTTCTTCACGAACAAGACCGGTGCTCCCCAAGGAGACACGCTAGGCCGTATAAAGCCAAGCTCTAGCAGACCATCAATCTGCGTCCTCAACTCCTCCATCTCACATGGTGCCATGCGATACGTCGGCAGTGAGACGGGTGTAGAACCAGGAACCAGATCGATAGTGAAATCAATCTCACGTCGGGGCGGCAAGCCAGGGATCTTCCTGAACAGATCCCCGAACTCAGAAACAACTGGCATCTGCTCAAGTACCTGGGCACCAGCGTCGCGCAATAGAGTGGCGTAGCTAAGTATGCGGAAAGGAAGATTTACCCGCACTGAAAATGTGAAGGATGCACCCTCAGGCTCGTACGCTGTGACTATACGGGTCTCGCAGTCAATCTCAGCTCTCGCTGCAGTCAACCAGTCCATGCCAAGAATGACGTCGAGATAAACGAGCGAGGGATCGACGACCAGATCAAGAATCATCGTCCTGCCTCCCAGATCAACCAAACAACCCTCACACATCTGGGTGACATCCGAATAATCTCCATGAGCTGCAAAGACTCGCACGCTATCCATAGTGATAGTCTGTAACCCAAGACGCCTGACTATGGCACGCGATATCAAAGAAATCGTGGAACCAGTGTCCACCATGATAAGAACGGGAGTACCTCCGATATGGGCCGTGACCTCGAAGGCTGAATGCTGGAAAGTCGGCGTCGCAACTGCCTCAGCTGTCAATGCATGAACCCGAGCCTGCTGTGGCCGGTTCGGCCGCTGTGTCAAGGGCCGTGGAGGCTGTCGGATCTGCGATACCGTAGGTTTAAAGGAAGGATGCACAGGAGCTGACCGTATAGGCGGTGCTGATATCGCCTGTGGACATACACGGTCAATCTTCTGTGGCGGCGAGAACCCAGTCCCGCATCCTCGAAAAGCAGCTCTGCGCCAAGTGGCCCGTCCTCCCACAGTATGTACATGTCAAATCAGGGCACCGAAACGGTGGTACAGGCGCCGTAGTCCTAGTAGGAGGATCAATGCGAGGCCTCTTGCCCGCGAAGGGCCTGTCTGGCAAATCCGGTCGTGGCCTAGAAGCAGCCGGGCCTCGAGATCGCACAAGTCGATCCACGTCCTGCTCTGCCCGCATGGACATGTGAATCAACTCCACATAGGAGGAAAAACTAACACAACACATCTTCGACCGAATATCCGGTCGCAAGCCCTCCAAAAAGCGCCGTATGCGCATCTGCTCATCAGCTAGGATCGTCGGGACATACCTGCCCAACTCTGTGAACCGATGCTCATACTCGGTAACTGTCATCGCTGCCTATCTGAGACGGAGAAACTCATTCTCCCTATCGTGCCTGTAGGTCTGGGGATAATACTTCTCATGGAAGCGGAACTCAAATGCTGCCCACGTCCATACAAAGTCTGCGGCAACGGTCCGCAGTACGCTATCCCACCACATGCTGGCCTCTCTCTCAAACAGGAAGGTAGCCAGCTCTACCTGCTCAGCCTCGGTGCAGTGCAACATCCGCAAGATCTTCGACACCCGATCGAGCCAGTACTCAACCTCCTCGGGTCTGTGAGAACCCGTGAAAGTAGGAGGCCGCAAGCGCTGAAATCACTCCAAAAGGCCCCGTGTGTCGGCAGGATTCCCCGCAGGGAAAGCAGGCGGCGCAGGATGAGCCATGCCCTCATCCTGGGCGTATGTATAGGCATCCTCAGCTGGATGCGCAGGTGGTGCTGGTGGAGTAGACGTAGTCGCACCCCCACCCTGGGCTAATGTCCCCACTATGGTGGTCAGAAGCTGCTGCTGCTGCAGCATCATAGCCATCATCTGCTCGAATCTGTCAGGGGGTGGAGCAGGCTGTGGCGGATGCGGTGTGGAAGTAGATGCGTGATGTGGCTCTCTGACTGATGGCGTAAATGGTGGTGGTCCATCTGTAGGACCAGCGGCAGGCTGAGACGATCGAACCGCCTTAGGAATCGGGCCCACAGTAGGGTCCGCATGGGTGCCAGACTGCGAAGGAGTCTGATCCATAAGCTCTGACAATGCAAGCCGAACCGTGCTCCGCGTAGTCTTAGGTGGCATTCCCTATATTCAAAATAGGGCGCAACCTTGTCAGTCTCAATTGTACAAATACACCACAATCATCCACATAAAGAGTCAAAGGCATTCCACGCATTTCATTTAACCAAAATTGTCACAATACAAGGGATATATCCTTACAAGCATCATGACGAGAATTACATGGAAATTAAGACAGTTAAGCAACAGCAACATAAGCAAAGCACTATCCCTAACAGGCTCACACACATAAAACAGGAAATGACTATCTACTGACAATAACATCAAAGATCGCATCGCTAGTCGGAGTCTGGTGACGGAGGAGGAGCACCCTTATCCTGTAAGCAACACAGGATTGCCTTCAAGGTGTGAGTCACCTTGCCAAATTTCTTCTTTGTAACAGCCTTGGCATCAGCGACCTCTGCGCGAAGTTCTTGGACTTCCCTTCGCAAAGCGGTCTGACTCTCCTCCATCCAAGCAATGCGGTCGTCGATAGTAGCCTGCGCAGAAGGAGGAGGGCTCTCATCAGTATCCTGAGCCTCCTCTTCTGCTTCTTCCTGAACCTCTGCTTTAGGTTCTTCTTCGCTTTGATCTTCCTCTTCATCAAAGTCATCCCCACTATCCCTTTCGAGTTGATTTTCACGGTATTATGACCCAATCTTCATCTTGACCATTGTCGACTCATCGATGGTGTGAATCGATACCGGTAATTCCGGCCCAAGTCTATAGGCAAACTCAAGCGCAATCCTACAAATAAGTCGGCCAAAGGGAAGCAATTGGGATGTCCTTCTTGACCTGGCTATGAGAACTATCTGCCGTAAGATGAAAGTGGCCATACATACGTTCTCTCCCTGGGCCACCAGAAATAAGAAATCGATCATAAGACGTGTACATTCAATACGGTTCGTCGACCTGGGATAAACATTGAACGTACAGATATGATGCAGCAGGCGCAAATCCTCAGACATGTACGTCGCCTTGAGGCTATTATTAGGCTGCCATGGAACCAACTTACCACACAGAAACCTGGTGCAGCGATCTCGTTCACGTCTAGTCCTCAGATTCTTCTCACTAGGATGCACATCACCTAGAGGCACGTTGAGAAGTCGCGCAATCAACCGCACATCGATCGTAGCCATCCGATCTCTACCAAAAGGGATTTTGAACTGCAAAGGCTCCAAGGTAGGATTCTGGATGCTAGCATAGAAGGCACGAACGGTGCTCACATTAGCACGAGCGTGAGCTTCAAAGATCGGACCCCAATGCGCAGCTTCAATGCGCTCGAACAACAGATACTCGCCGAACAATCATCCATCTACGTCCGCCTCAAATAACACTTTGCGATCAGTGTATTGGCCATGAGGCATCTCCGAAAGAATTGTTCGTCTAAGGTGTGCATGGGGATCCAAATCCCGCTTTGTACGGCACTCCAGGACTACAGTTGGACCTGCGGCGGTGCTTGAACTTACGACACCACCCCGCGGTCTTCTCGATCGAGCAGGGCGGCTCGGCCCAGCCTCGTCTGTTGCGGTTTTCCTCTTACCCATCAAAGATATGATGGATGAGAGTGATAAAAGGCCCAAAATGGCTTCCACGAAAGCCATGGAAAACGGTAAAAATGCGAAGAAGTGGCTGCCCAATCTGAGAAAAGAAAATCTAGGCATCGTAGAGGGATGCTTCAAGCTTCCCAAGGCTATAGTTTCAAGGAGAAATACAAACAAAAAGATAGAATGGAGCACCTCACGATTTCAGCTCTATTTGGGGGATTTTGGAGCTCCAAATGGTGAGATCTTCAAGAAGAGGGGCTGCCAACACCCAATAAGTGATGGGTGGTGGTCGGTTTTGGCCAAGGAGGGACCTAGAAGTGCTTTGGGACGCCGGAGTTTGGAGATGGTTGCTGAAAATAAAAAATAGGGCTATGGAGAGGGCTGTTTGTGAAGGAGGGGTATGATTTGGGGGTTTTCGTGAGATGGGAGCTACCTAGGGAGGATATACATATCATTTAAGGGTGTGCGCCCGACTTTTGTGCCAAATGAGCCCCACCGGTCGGCGATGCATCGCCCAACCGGCGATGGCATCGCCGGCCAACTTCCAAGTTGGCCGGTGGGACCACATGGGTCTGATCCCTCATGGTCCAATGGTTCCAAAAAGGTATGTCCCACCCCCTAGTTCATCGTATTTTGGTCTGTATGAGCCCAAACATGTGTTCGGGGCTTTTCGGGTCCACATCACAATCTAGAATACCAAACCATATGATGCAGAATATGAATTTGGGGTAGAAGGAGCCAGTACATCTATCTAGATCCTTAGTTGCTAAAGAAAGTGAAGTTAGAATGGCCTTATGGCCATTTTTCATGAAATTTTACTATTCACTGTAAAATTTTGTGAAAGTACTAATTTATGTTATTTTCACATTAGGTTTGATACCTAATATGAAATGGATAAGAAAGAAATGAAGATTGGATTGTTTAGAGGAGGAATTTTGAAGATTTTTGGTGAAACGGGGTTTTTAAGCCCTGGCGATTGATTACAGGAGTCGTGGTCATCCCACGGCCCAAGGATTCACTTTTGCAGTTTAAAACTGCTCATAGGACGTCTCCACCTGACTTCCTACAGCTTAGAAGTGATTCGGGTTGCTTTACGCGACCCGAGATACGTTATAGACTCGATCTTGCGATCGATTCTAATAGACTTCGCCTATCAACGAATCTGCGATCCTAGACGTGTTT
This sequence comes from Magnolia kwangsiensis, assembly GCA_037074715.1. Classification (NCBI taxonomy): domain Eukaryota; kingdom Viridiplantae; phylum Streptophyta; class Magnoliopsida; order Magnoliales; family Magnoliaceae; genus Magnolia; species Magnolia kwangsiensis. Next base: position 62,812,596 of record CM073579.1, read on the forward strand.
CTAGACCCTTCTCGCACCCACCTAAGTCAAAGGAAGCGACAGCGTACGTCGCAAGACCATAACCCAGGCCCAGTATACTCTTATTCATGCTCTGATACCAACTTGTAACACCATGAAAATCGGGGGTCGTGTATAAACTCAACTCCCGAGTTCCAGACCGTCACTTATGCAATAAAAATGATTATGATTCAATGTTGTCTGATTTAAAGAATTCACATGAGTAAAAGTATACCAAAACTGCAATTCATACTTAAGATCCAGTGATAAAAGCAAGCGGAAGACTAAACAATATATATATCACTGTATGGAAAAATAAAGTAAATCTCATCTGTCTCCAAAGTATGACTACATCTCTGAGTCTCATATACATATACATAAACAAAAGAATAATGTTCAAAAAAGTCCCACTGATGTCCCCTCGATCCAGGTCGCCTACGGGAAGCCGTCGTGATACTGCATATACGAGAACTCATCCTGGTCCTCGTCAATCTCTGGCTCCACCTCCTGGATCTCGGCCTCACCTGCATCTACAACAGGGTCTGGTGGGTGTTTCAAACACCATCTCGTAACTTGGGAATGAGTGATCAACTCAGTGGAATCATAGAGCAAAGATTAGCATGTTCACAATTCAATCACGCAATAATAGTAAAGCAGTAAATCAGACAATCCTAATACTGTTGTTAATGCAAGATGATATGACGTGATGTATGCCCTCACCGACGATCACCCTCATGCGGCAAAATCTTACGACCGCGGCATGCCACACTCCTTAGAGTGCTCCACATCTTCCAGGCACATGCAATGCTATGGTGATATGATTTCCAAGTTGTTATTAGTCCATTCAAACAGCAGGATTGGGAAACTAAGGTACTTTCCTTGTATCAATCCCAACACAGATCCTGTCTAGGGTCGTCACTCCTAGTAATCTCATACGATGTATATTTCGTAGGTCACTGCAAGGGCTGCCAGGGCTGTTGCTCGCACTCGTTGCACCGCTCCCCCATCACCTTATCAATACAGGCCTACCATACTCTACTGCAACGGAAGGGTCGTCGCCTCCCGTGGACTCAGAATACGCTCGCGGTCACTACAAAGGGCTCGTCGCCTGATCAGTGTAGGCCGACAGCTAGAATATAGTGTCCCATACCACCATAATCTTCTCACGAGTCTAGGTGCTCACTGGTCACTACGGGGAGGTTTGTGGCCCAGCGTAGGCCGACAGCTCGACCACGGTGTCCCATACCACCATGCCCGGCTCATGAGTCTTCGTGGATCAAGGTACCATGGTTAACAGGGTTTACAATGGTAAGTTCAGTACCCTAGGTTCAAGCAGTTATGACACATACAAGGTGAACATACATCGGCCAGTCGGGTTACTTGACGTGCTCGACTAGCGCGATCGCATCTCAAGTCGAACGACATGAAGTGCGTAAAACACTTCGCGTGGCCTAACCACTGCCGCCAACTCTAAACACGAATCACATTCATCGACGCGTCGTTCGTGGCTATGACCAGTCAGCCACGAATTCGCTCGGTTACCGACTGCCTGGACTAAGTCAAGTCCCACACATCTATGGAATCACATTAGCAACATATGCAAAGGTATTGGAATTGAAATATGATCATGTGAGCATGTTAACACATGTTATAATATTCAACTTAAGCAAATCTTCAACCACATACATTCCATGCATGTAATGCAATCATGCATAAGGTCAACATGGAGGAAATCATTTAGGTCAGCATATTAATCAAGAAATCAATCTCAAACTACTACATAACATCATTTAATTCAATACATACTAATACAAGCATTTATACAAACACATACACTACACACTTAAGTCTACATATAGTATGTCGACCCAAAGTGCGTAACTAGGCGAATCTCTTCGCCAAACCGATTATGCAAACATTCCTAACTCCCTAATGCGGCAACAAACCATGTCAATCACGTCAGCAAAATATGCATGTAGACCGTACTTCCTACAAATGACTAAAATGCCCTAAATCTCATATTCTTCGTTAATTTACGAAACAGGAAACGGAGAGCATGTTGTACATGTCAAACGGCGATGCCGTCGATAATCTACTATTAAACGATATTGAAAGCGTTGTAAACCGTCAATCAAAGCGTCTAAAATCCTCACCTAGTCTCTTACGGTTGCGGGATTTTGAACGGAGCGTGTACGCTTCGTCTACGGCAGTAGGAGAACCTGATTTATGGAATACGTTAGCTAACATGCTATGAATCTAGGTAAGCCCTAAATCAGCAAGTTCTAGGGTTATTTTATACCTGAAAAAGTGGAGAAATCACCAGCCAGGTGATTGGGAAGAAGTGCTGAAGCAGCAGCAATCGGCGGCTCGGAAGCGGGAAAAATCCCTTCCAATCTCTCTCTCAAACTCTCTCTCCTTTTCTCCTAGGGTTTGCTATTTTCGGATGGGAGAGGGAAATGAGGGTTTCAACCCCTTTTATAAGCTTAAAAATGCCGGAAATAGGCTCCGGAACGAAGTTTACTTGGTGCCTATCCATTTCGGGGCTGTTTCGGTTCAAAAGCTGATTTCTGGTGGTTCCCTGGTCGATTACGATCGGACTTAAGCTCATGTGTACCAGATGTAACTCGTATTAAGTTTTCAGTCTGGCAGGGTTCGCAAATCGCACGTGGCGGACCAGTTTCAGTTCAGCGGTCACCGCACGTAGATCAGGGCTGAAAGTCTCTTGATAATAAATAGAAATTTTTCCTGATCCGAGGGTGTAATCTGGATGAATTCTGACGGTCAGAACGCTTAATACTGACGTGTCAAGTCGTGTGCCTGATTTGAATTTGAAATTCCAATTCTGTCCCTATTCGCAGTCGCTTCAGTCCGGGTTCAATGAAATAGTCTGTGATTATCGGTTTAACTTGATTTTTGAGATAATTATCAAGTCCAGCTGGGCGGTTCTAACGGTCTAAGATAGGAGGTATCGGACCTTCGACGCGCGGTCTAAATCCAATATAAAAATTCAATGTGGTCCAGAGGACAAACCCGCTTAGAGTTTGATCCGAGGTTATAGAGTATTGTAGAGTTGTTTGTTCTACTCGATTTGGGTCTTGCAGAACGTATTTAAAGTGATCAGGGACTATTTCCCAGCTACTCTAGCGTTGCGCTAGCTAACTTACGCTTAATTTCCATGGAAATTATTTCTACGCAATTTCGGGTCGAGTTGGTACTCGAGCCCAAGTACGGATTTTTCACGGGCGTTACAGATATCCACATTGTGACCTTCCCTTAGGACTTGTTAGGCCCATTCTCATCGATTCTGATTGTTGAGGCTGATTGTTGAGGTCGATTCCAATTATGATTATCGAGGTCAATTCCGATTATCAAGGCCGATTGTTCCGGCTGATTCCGATTCTGATTTCGATTGTCGAGACTGATTGTTGAGGCCGATTTCAATTCTGATTATAATTATAGAAGTCAATTTTGATTGTCAAGGCCGATTCTGATTCTAATTATCGTGGCCAATTCTGATTGTTAAGGCCGATTCTAATTTCAATTTTTAAGGCCGATTCCGATTTCGATTGTCAAGGTCACCTACGACTGGTCGTGGGTCACCTACGACCGGTTGTAGGACCCCCAATTTGGTTGCTGGAGTTTGAGTCATAGGGCTATGACTGGTCAAAGGATGAGTTGTAAAACTCACAAGACTGGTCGTAGGATGTCCAGGACTGGTCGTAAGACAGCTAGAAAGATCTGAAAATCTTCAACAACCTAGGACTGGTCCTGAAAAACTTAAGACTGGTCGTAGCAGAGCTAGGACTGGTCTTAAAGTCCCTAGGACTGGTCTTAGAACAGCCCGAACAAGCATATTAAAATATAGGAATTATGTATCCAAAATGACCTACAGTAAAGCCCATCCTAAGGTCAATCTAAGGTCAAACAAACCTTAAAAGTGAGATGAACATTGATAGTCTGTACACTCAGATGACCCTTAAGAGAAGCTTGAGAATAAACAAATCTTGTAGTAGGCTGTAACACCCTGAAAATCAGGACCGTATATGCACCTTTTCCCTAGAATCTGCACCTTTTCCCTAGAGGTGAACCGATTTGAACGGAGCGTATACGCTTCGTCTACGGTGAACCGGGAACCTAATACATAAGATCTGTAAGTTACTTTGGTAAGAAATTGACGGAACCTCAAATCAACAAGTATTTAGGGTGTTTCCTTACCTAGAAATGCAGCGGAATCACCGAAAAAGTGATTGAGGTGCGTTGCTTAAGCACGTGCAACAGGTAGTGCAAGCAGCAGGAAGATCTCTCCCACTCTCTCTAACAATCTCTCTAGGGTTTCTAGCAAATTCGGATGGGTGAGAGAAGTGAGGGTTTAAGGTCCTTTTATAAGATAATTTCTTCCCAAATTAGGCTTGGGAACAATGTTTACTTGAGGTCTAACCAAATCGGGACTGTTTCAATCAAAAAAGATATTTTGGGAGGTCCCCTGGCCGAACGCGATCGGACTTAAGCTCGTGCACGTTGGATGTCACTCACATCCCATTTTCAGACCAGTAGTGTTCGTAGATCGCACGTGGCGGTCCAGTTTCAGTTCAGCGGTCATCGCACGTAGATCAGGTCTACAAGTTTCATGATATGAAAGAGAAATTTGTCCTGATCCGAGGGTGTAATTTGGCTGAATTCTGACGGTTAGAACGCTTAATAATAACACGCCAAGTCGTGTGCCAGATTTGAATTTCAAAATTCCAAATCTAACCCTATTCTCACTCTCTTCACTCCAAGCTCAATGAAATAGCCTCTGAATATCGGTTGGACTTGATTTTTGAAATGATTGTCAAGTCCAGCTGGGCGGTTATAACGGTTTAAGATTGTAGGTATCGAACTTTCGAAACGCGGTCTAGATCCAATACAAAGTTTCAAAGGGGTCCTGAGAACAAATCGGTTTAGAGTTTGATCCGAGGTTTCAGAGTATTATAGTGTCATTGGTTCTACTCGTTTTGGATCTTGTAGAACGTATTTAAAGCGATCAGGGATGATTTCACAGCTACTCTAGCGTTATGCTAGCTAACTTACGCTTATTTTCTAAAGGAATTAATCCTACGCAATTTCTGGTCGAGTTGGTACTCGAGTCCAAATACATATTTTTCCAGGGCGTTACATAGGCCTTCTTGAGCTTGATCTTGACTTGACAAAGTCTTCTACTATACTTGAACTTGATTGAATCTTGAACATGCAAACTTGAAGACTTGTATACTTGAATTCTTCATCCATGACTTGAAAACTTTTTTCATTTAAGTTCTTGTCTTAAAATGCGATGTCTTGAAGTAAAGAATAGTCTCAAACATGAAACACAAGATATACAAGACATAAATATAGGTTTTGGCACCACAAAATTTGACAACCAAAGGGATATGAAATCATAGCACTTACACTCTGCCTCACAGGCATCACCATCACCTGCAGCGAAGTCAAAGTCTGGTTGGTGTTTAAGTACCGTCCCAAAATGTGGGAGTAAGTGATCAACTCAGTGGAACTATACAGCAAAGGTTAACATGCTATCAATTCAATCAAGCAGTAATGATAAAGTAGTACAATCAAACATGTCCTAGATACTCTTGTTAATGAAAGAATGATATGAGGTAATGATGCATGCCCTCACCCAAACTCCCTCTTGTGACAACATCTTACGATCGCGGCATGAATCACTACCACTGTGCTCTACACCAGTGCCAACGACACATGCAGTGTGATATTATGAGCATGATTACCAAGTTCTTATTAGTCATTTTCATACAACAGGATTGAGAAGCTAAGGTACTTCCCTTATATCAATTCCCAAACAATGATCCAATCTAGGGTCGTCAGTCCTAGACAATCTCATACTATATTATAGTTCTAGATCACTGTAAAGGGCTCGTCACCAATCAATACAGGTCTAGTTATATCCTAGGTACTATAATAAGGGTCGTCGCCCAATGCAGTTTTAGGATATACTCGAGGTCACTATAAAGGGCTCATGTAACGCCCGTGAAAAATCCATCCTTGGGCTCGAGTACCAACTCGACCCGACTTTGCGTAGAATTCATTCCTTTGGAAAATTTGACTAGGTTAGCTAGTGCAACGTTAGAATAGCTGGGAAATGGTCCCTGATCACTTTAAATACGTTCTACAAGGCCCGAAGCGAGTGGAACTAAGGGTGCTATAATGCTCTAAAGCCTCGGATCAAACTCTAAGCCGGTTTGTTCTCTGGACCACTTTGAATCTTTGTATTGGATCTAGACCGCACGTTGAAAGTCCGATACCTCCTATCTTAGACCGTTAGGACCGTCTAGCTGGGCTTGACACTCATTCCAAAAATCAAGTCAAACCGATGATCACAGGCTATTTCATTGAGCCCGGACCGAAGAGAGTGTGAATAGGGACATAGTTGGAATTTCAAATTCAAATCTGGCACACAAATTTGACGCATCAGTATTAAGCATTCTGACCGTCAGAATACAGCCAAATTACACCCTTGGATCAGGAAAAATATCTATTATATATCACGGGACTTATAGGCCTGATCTTGGTGCGGTGACCGTTAAACTGAAACTGGGCCGCCACGTGCGATCTGGGAACCCAACCGGTCTGAAAACTGGATGTATGCTAGATCTAGTATGCATGAGCTTAAGTCCGACCGCATCTGGCCTGGGGACCTCCAGAAGTGCCCTTTTGGACCGAAACGGCCCCGATTTGGTTAGGCACCAAGTAAACATTGTTCCCAAGCCTATTTTGGGAATGTTTTAGGCTATAAAAGGGGTTGAAACCCTCACTCCTCTCTCCCATCCGAATTTGAGAGAAGCCCTAGCTTGGGAGAGAGAAAAAGAGTGAGAGATTGTGAGAGAGTGGGAGAGTTCTTCCCGCCACTTGTGCTACGTGTTGCACATGCTTAAGCGACACTTCTCTACCGCTTTCCCGGCGATTCCACCGCAATCCTAGGTAAGTAAAAACCCTAAATAGTTGGTGATTTGAGTTTTTCTTGTTTCCATGGCGATGTAGCTTATGGATCTTATGCATTAGGCTCCTTACTCGCCGTAGACGAAGCATATACACTCCGCTTCAATTCCCGAGTCTACAAGACACTAGGTGAGGATTTTAGACGCTTGGATTGACGGTTCCCAATGCTTTCAATGTCGTTTAATAGTAGATTCTTGACGGCATCGCCGTTTGACATGTACAAAATGCTCTCCGTTTCCCCTTTCGTAAGCTAACGAAGAATATGAGATTTAGGGCATTTTAGTCATTTGTAGGAAGTACTGTTTGCATTCATATTTTGCTGATGTGATTGACATGGTTTGTTGTCGCATTAGGAAGTTAGGAATGCGTGCATAATTAGTTTGGCGAAGAGATTCGCCTAGTTGCATACTTTGGGTCGACATGCTATATGTAGACCTAAGTGTGTAGTGCATGTGTTTGTATAAATGCTTGTATTAGTATGTATTGAATTAAATGATGTTATTTGATACTTTGTGATTGATTTTTCAATTATTATGCCGACCTAGATGATTTTCTACATGTTGACAAAATGCATGATTTCACTACATGCATGGAATGTATGTGCTTGAGGATTTGCTTAAGTTGAATATGCATGGGAAGTATGCCTTGAAGATTTGCTTAAGTTGAATGTCATAACATGTGCTAACATGCTCACATGATGTATTTCAATTCCAATACCTTTTATAGTGATTCCATAGATGTGTGGGACTTGACTTAGTCCAGGCAGTCGGTAACCGAGCAAATTCGTGGCTGACTGGTCATAGCCACGAATGACGCGTCGATGAATGTGATTCGTGTTGAGAGTTGGCGGCAGTGGTTAGGCCACGCGAAGTGTTTTACGCACTTCATGTCGTTCAGTTCGAGATGCGATCGCGCTAGTCGAGCCCGTCAAGTAACCCGACTGGCCGATGTTTGTTCACCATGTATGTATCATAACTGCTTGAACCTAGGGTACCGAACTTACCATTGTAAACCCTATTAACCGTGGTACCTTGATCCACGAAGACTCATGAGCCGGGCATGGTGGTATGGGACACCGTGGTCGAGCTGTCGGCCTACGCTGGGGCCACAAACCTCCCCGTAGTGACCTATGAGCACCTTGACTCGTGAGCAGATTATGGTGGTATGGGACACTATATTCTAGCTGTCGGCCTACACTGATCAGGCGACGAGCCCTTTGTAGTGACCGCGAGCGTATTCTGAGTTCACGGGAGGCGACGACCCTTCCGTGCAGTAGAGTACAGTAGGCCTGTATTGATAAGGTGATGGGGGAGCGGTGCAACGAGTGCGAGCAACAGCCCTGGCAGCCCTTGCAGTGACCTACGAAATGTACATCGTATGAGATTACTAGGAGTGACGACCCTAGACAGGATCCGTGTTGGGATCGATACAAGGGAGGTACCTTAGTTTCCCAATCCTGCTGTTTGAATGGACTAATAATAACTTGGTAATCATATCACCATAGCATTGCATGTGCCTGGAAGATGTGGAGCACTCTAGGGAGTGTGGCATGCCGCGGTCGTAAGATGTTACCGTATGAGGGTGATCGTCGGTGAGGGCATACATCACGTCATATCATCTTGCATTAACAACAGTATTAGGACTTGTCTGATTTACTGCTTTACTATTATCGCGTGACTGAATTGTGAACATGCTAATCTTTGCTCTATGATTCCACTGAGTTGATCACTCATTCCCACGTTACGGGATGGTGTTTGCAACACCCACCAGACCCTGTTGTAGTTGCAGGTGACGATGAGATCCAGGAGGTGGAGCTAGATGATGACGAGGACCAGGATGAGTTCTCGTATATGCAGTATCATGACGGCTTCCCGTAGGTGACCTGGATCGAGGGGACATCAGTGGGACTTTTCTTTTTGAACATTATTCTTTTGTTATGTACATGTATATGAGACTCAGAGATGTAGTCATACTTTGGAGACAGTTGAGATTACTTTGTTTTTCCATACAGTGATATATATCTTGTTTAGTCTTCCGCTTGCTCTTATCACTGAATCTGAAGTATGAATTGCAGTTTTGGTATACTTTTACTCATGTGGATGCTTTAAATCAGACAACATTGAATCATAACCATTTTTGTTGCATAAGTGACGGTCTGGAACTCGGGAGTTGAGTTTATACACGACCCCCGATTTTCAGGGTGTTACAAGTTGGTATCAGAGCATGAATGAGAGTGTACTGGGCCTGGGTTATGGTCTTGCGACGTACGCTGTCGCTTCCTTTGACTTAGGTGGGTGCGAGAAGGGTCTAGAAACACTTCTAGGATCACAGATTCGCCGATAGGCGAAGTCTATAAGGATCGATCGCAAGATCGAGTCTGTAACGCATCTCGGGTCGCGTAAAGCGACCCGAATCACTTTTAAGCTGTAGGAAGTCGGGTGGAGATGTCCTATGAGCGGTTTTAAAACGCAAAAGTGAATCCATGGGCCGTGGAATGACCACGACTCTAGTAATCAATCGCCAGGGCTTAAAAACCCCGTTTTGCCAAAAATTCTCAAAATTCCTTCTCTAAACACTTCAACCTTCAGTTCTTTCTTATCCATTTCATGTTAGGCATCAAACCTAATGTGAAAATAATACAAATTAGTACATACACCAAATTTTACAGTGAATAGTAAAATTTCATGAAAAATGGCCATAAGGCCATTCTAACTTCACTTTCTTTAGCAACTAAGGAGCTAGAAAGATGTACTGGATCCTTCTACCCCAAATCCATATGCTGCATCATATGGTTTGGTATTCGGGACTGCGATGTGGACCCGGAAAGCCCCAAAAACATGTTTGGGCTCATAGGGACCAAAATACTATGAACTAAGGGGTGGGACTAGACATTTTGGGACCCTGGGACCATGGGGGACCAGACCCATGGGGTCCCGCTGGCCAACCTGGAGGTTGGCCGGCGATGCCATCGCCGGCCGGGCGATGCATCGCCGGCCGGCCACCTCGGACGGTGCTGCCCTTTGGGCGCACCCACTTAAATACACCCCCCAACACCCCTAGCTACCTCCCATCCCACGAAAACCCCTAAAACACCCCTCTCCTTCACAAACAGCCCCCTTGCATGCCCTAGATTTGATTTTCAGCGCTCCATTCCAAATCCCGGCGACCCAAACCCATCCTAATCCCATCCTTGGCCAAAACCGACCACCACCCATTGATTATTGGGTGTTGGCAGCCCCTTTCCTTGAAGATTTTCCCATTTGGAGCTCCAAAATCCCCCAAATAGTGTCGAAATCGTGAGCAGCTCCATTCCATCTTTTTGTTCTTATTTTTCCCTGAAACTACAGCCTTGGGAAGCTTGAAGCATCCCTCTACGACGCCTAGATTTCCTTTTGTCAGATTGGGCAGCCATTTCTTCGCATTTTCGGCGTTTTCCATGGCTTTCGTGGAAGCTATTTTGGGTCTTTTGTCACTCTCATCCATCCTGTCTTTGATGGGTAAGAGGAAAACTGCAACAGACGAGGCTGGGCCGAGCCGCCCTGCTCAATCAAGAAGACCGCGGGGTGGTGCCGCAGGTTCAAGCGCCGCCGCAGGTCCAGCTGCAGTCCTGGAGTGCCGTACAAAGCGCGATTTGGATCCCCATGCACACCTTGGACGAACCATTCTGTCAGAGATGTCTCATGGTGAATACACTGATCGTAGAGTGTTATTTGAGGCGGACGTTGATGGGCGATTGTTCGGCGAGTATCTGTTGTTCGAACGCATTGAAGCTGCGCACTGGGGACCGATCTTTGAAGCTCGCGCTCGTGCTAATGTGAGCACTGTTCGTGCCTTCTATGCTAGCATCCAGAGTCCTACCTTGGAGCCCTTGCAGTTTAAAATCCCTTTTTGGTAGAGATCGGATGGCTACGATCGACGTCCAGTTGGTTGCGCGACTTCTCAACGTGCCTCTAGGTGATGTACATCCAAGTGAGAAAAATTTGAGGACTAGACGTGAACGAGATCGCCGCACCAGGTTTCTGTGCGGTAAGTTGGTTCCATGGCAGCCTAATAATAGCCTCAAGGCGACGTACATGTCTGAGGATTTGCGTCTGCTGCATCACATCTGCACGTTCAATGTTTATCCTAGGTCGACGAACCGCATTGAATGTACACGTCTTATGGTCGATTTCTTATTTCTGGTGGCTCAGGGAGAGAACGTATGTATGGCCACTTTCATCTTACGGCAGATAGTTCTCATAGCCAGGTCGAGAAAAACATCCGAATCCCTTCCCTTTGGCCGACTCATTTGCAGAATTGCGCTTGAGTTTGCCTATAGACTTGGACCCGAATTGCCAGTATCGATTCACACCATCGATGAGTCGACAATGATTAAGATGAAGATTGGGTCGCAATATCGTGAAAATCAACTTGAAAGGGATAGTGGGGACGACTTTGATGAAGAGGAAGATCAAAGCGAAGGAGAACCTAGTGCAGAAGTTCAGGAAGAGACTCAGGAAGAAGCAGAAGAGGAGGCTCAGGATACTGATGAGAGTCCTCCTCCTTCTGCGCAGACTACTATTGACGATCGCATTGCTCGGATGGAGGAGAGTCAGACCGCTTTGCGAAGGGAAGTCCAAGAACTTCGAGCAGAGGTCGCTGATGCCAAGGCCGTTACGAAGAAGAAATTTGGCAAGGTGACTCGCACCTTGAAGGCAATCCTGTGTTGCTTACAGGATAAGGGTGCTCCTCCTCCGTCGCCAGACTCCGACTAGCGACGCGATCTTTGATGTTGTTATGAGTAGTTAGCTATTTTCTGTTTCATGTGTGTAAAGCCTATTAGGGCTAGTGCCTTGCTTTTGTCGCTGTTGCTTAACTGTCTTAATTTCCATGTCATTCTAGTCATGAGGCTTGTAAGGATATATCCCTTGTATTGTGACAATTTTGATTAATTGAAGTGCATGGAATGCCTTGACTCTTTAGTGAATGATTGTGGTGTATTTGTGCAATTGAGACTGACAAGGTTGCGCCCTATTTTGAATATAGGGAATGCCACCTAAGACTACGAGGAGCGCGGTTCGGCTTTCATTGTTAGAGCAGATGGATCAGGCTCCTTCTCAGTCTGGTACTCGTCCGGACCCTGCTGTGGGCCCGATTCCTGAGACTGTTCGATCGTCTCAGCCTGCTACTGGTCCTACAGATGGACCACCGCCATTTACACCATCAGTTAGAGAGCCACAGCGCGCATCTACTTCCGCACCTCATCCGCCACAGCCTGCTCCACCACCTGATAGATTCGAGCAGATGATGGCTATGATGCTACAGCAGCAGCAGCTATTGACTACCATAGTCGGGACTTTAGCCCAGGGTGGGGGTGCGACTGCATCTACTCCGCCTACACCACCTGCGCATCCAGCTGAGGATGCCTATACTTACGCCCAGGATGAGGGCATAGCACTTCCTGCGCAGCCTGCTTTCCCTGCGGGGAACCCTGCCGACACACGGGGCCTTCTGGAGCGATTTCAGCGCTTGCGGCCTCCTACCTTCACGGGTTCTCACAGACCCGAGGAGGCTGAGTTTTGGCTCGACCGAGTGTCGAAGATTCTGCGCATGTTGCACTGTACTGAGGCAGAGCAGGTAGAGCTGGCTACCTTCCAGTTTGAGAGAGAGGCCAGTATGTGGTGGGATAGTGTATTGCGGACTGTTACCGCAGACTTCGTATGGACATGGGCAGCATTCGAGTTTCGCTTCCATGAGAAGTATTATCCTCAGACCTACAGACACGAGAGGGAGAATGAGTTTCTCCGTCTCAGGCAGGCAGCGATGACGGTCACCGAGTATGAGCATCGGTTCACAGAGTTGGGCAGGTACGTCCCGACGATTCTAGCTGACGAGCAGATGCGCATACGGCGCTTTTTGGAGGGCTTGCGACCGGATATTCGGTCGAAGATGTGCTGCATCAGTTTCTCCTCCTATGCGGAGTTGGTTCACATGTCCATGCGGGCAGAGCAGGACGTGGATCGACTTGCGCGATCACGAGGCCCGACTACTTCTAGGCCGCGATCGGAGTTGCCAGATAGGCCCTTCGCGGGCAAGAGGCCTCGCATTGATCCTCCTACCAGGACCACGGCGCCAGTAGGACCATTTCGGCGCCCTGATCTATCATGCACATACTGTGGGAGGACGGGCCACCTAGCGCCGAGTTGCTTTGCGAGGATGCGGGACAGTGGGTTCTCGCCGCCGCAGAAGATTGATCGCGTACGTCCACAGGCGATATCAGCACCGCCTATACGGTCAGCTCCTGCGCAGTCCTCTTTCAGACCCACAGTATCGCAGATTCGACAGCCCCCACGGCCCTTGACACAGCGGCCGAACCGGCCACAGCAGGCTCGAGTTCATGCACTGACCGCTGAGGCAGCTACGACGCCGACTTTCCAGCATTCAGCCTTCGAGGTCACGGGCCATATCGGAGGTACTCCCGTTCTTGTCATGGTGGACACTGGTTCCACGATTTCTTTGATATCGCGTGCCGTAGTCAGACGTCTTGGGTTGCAGACTATTACTATGGATAGCGTGCGAGTCCTTGCAGCTCATGGAGATTATTCGGATGTCACCCAGATGTGTGAGGGTTGTTTACTTGATCTGGGAGGCAGGACGATGACTCTTGATTTGGTCGTCGATCCCTCGCTCGTATATCTCGACGTCATCCTTGGCATGGACTGGTTGACTGCAGCGAGAGCCGAGATTGACTGCGAGGCTCGTGTGGTGACGGTGTACGAGCCTGAGGGCACGCCTTTCACATTTTCAGTGCGGGTAAATCTTCCTTTCCGCATTCTTAGCTACGCCACCCTGTTGCGCGACGCTGGTGCCCAGGTACTTGAGCAGACGCCAGTTGTTTCTGAGTTCGGGGATCTGTTCAGGAAGATCCCTGGTTTGCCGCCCCGACGTGAGATCGATTTCACTATCGATCTGATTCCTGGTTCTACACCCGTCTCACTGCCGACGTATCGCATGGCACCATGTGAGATGGAGGAGTTGAGGACGCAGATTGATGGTCTACTAGAGCTTGGCCTTATACGGCCTAGCGTATCTCCTTGGGGAGCACCGGTCTTGTTCGTGAAGAAGAAGGATGGTTCGCTGCGATTGTGTATTGATTATCGCAGGCTGAACCAACTCACAGTGAAGAACAAGTACCCTTTGCCCAGGATCGATGACTTATTTGATCAGTTGAGAGGAGCGCAGTACTTCTCGAAGATTGATCTTCAGTCAGGATATCATCAGCTGCGCGTCAGAGATGAGGACGTGCAGAAGACAGCGTTCAGGACCAGTTTTGGTCATTACGAGTTCCTTGTGATGTCGTTCGGTCTCACGAACGCACCGGCCGTGTTCATGGATCTGATGAACCGGGTACTACGGCCTTTCCTCTATCGATTCGTCGTTGTCTTCATCGACGACATTTTGGTATACTCTAGGAGTCGAGAGGAGCATGAGGAGCACTTGCGTTTGGTCCTTGATACGCTCAGACAGCATCAGTTGTTCGCACAGTATAAGAAGTGCGACTTCTGGAAGCAGGAGGTGAAGTTTCTGGGACACGTGGTGTCCAAGGATGGCATGGCAGTTGACCTGTCTAAGGTAGCTGCGGTGCAGGACTGGGAGCAGCCTGGTTCTGTCACTGAGGTGAGGAGTTTCTTGGGTCTCGCTGGCTACTATCGGCGCTTCATTCAGGATTTCTCGAAGATCGCGAGACCCTTATCTCAGTTGACACGGAAGGACGTGAAGTTCGCCTGGAATGATAAGGCGGAGTCAGCTTTTCAGGAGCTGAAGGACAGACTTACGTCCGCCCCTGTGCTAGTATTGCCAGAGCAAGGGGTTAAATACACTATATACACTGACGCGTCTAGCGTTGGTTTGGGTTGTGTCCTTATGCAGAGGGACAGGGTAATTTCGTATGCCTCGAGACAATTAAGGAAGCACGAGGAGAATTACCCTACACACGACCTGGAGTTGGCAGCCGTGATATTCGCACTGAGACTCTGGAGACATTACCTCTATGGAGAGGAGTTCGAGCTCTTTTGCGACCACAAGAGCCTCAAGTACATATTCACACAGCGGGACTTGAATATGAGGCAGCGGCGATGGATGGAGACGCTGAAGGACTTCAAGTTTGAAGTCTCTTACCATCCTGGGAAGGCGAACCTTGTGGCTGATGCGTTGAGCCGCAAGAAGGCGATAGAGTTTGCGGCTCCGCTGATGGTTGCCGAGTGGGATATGGTTGAGTTTTTGCGAGACTTTGAGCAGAAACTCACCGTAGAGGAGCCATTTGAGTTCATCGCACATGTTCAGGTGCGATCCCCGATCGATGACCGTGTCATCGAGGCGCAGAGGGACGACGCGCATCTTACTGAGCTTCGAGAGCAGGCCAGTGATGATGATGACGCCGACTGGCGAGTTGGCATGGATGGGGGTTTACGTTACCGTGGCCGCCTATGCGTTCCTGATGTCCCTGACTTGAGACGAGAGATTCTCGAGGCTGCGCATTCTACTAGACTCGCGATGCATCCTGGCAGCACGAAGATGTATCGTGACGTGAAGAGGACGTACTGGTGGGAAGGTATGAAGACCCACATTGCTGAGTTCGTGTCCCGTTGTCTCACTTGTCAACAGGTGAAGGCAGAGCATCGCCGACCACCTGGACTTTTGCAGCCTATGCCGATTGCAGAATGGAAATGGGATTTCATTTCCATGGACTTCATTTCTGGGTTGCCGAAGACGAGGAAGGGGCATGATTCTATTTGGGTGATCGTCGACCGATTGACGAAGTCGGCGCACTTCCTACCGATCAGAGTTACGAACTCTGCAGACGAGCTGGCTAGATTGTATATTAGAGAGATCGTGCGTCTGCATGGAGTTCCGTTGGAGATCGTGTCGGACAGAGACACGCGGTTCACTTCTATCTTCTGGACTCGCATTCAGGAGGCTATGGGTGTGAAGTTGAAGTTCAGTACTGCCTTCCACCCACAGACGGACGGACAGACAGAGCGAGTGAACCAGATCCTGGAGGACATGTTGCGAGCTTGCGCATTGGACTTCAAGGACAGTTGGGATGACTGTCTTGCATATGCGGAGTTTGCATACAACAATAGCTTCCAGGCGAGTATCGGCATGGCACCTTATGAGGCGCTGTATGGGCGACCTTGTCGCGCACCGCATTGCTGGTTAGAGGTCGGTGAGCGCAGCTTGATTGGCCCAGAGTTGGTGCAGGCGACGTCAGAGAAGATTGATATTATTCGACGTCGGCTTCTTACAGCGCAGAGCAGACAGAAGAGCTACGCCGATACGAGACGGAGACCACTAGAGTTCACAGTCGGGGATCATGTGTTTTTGCGAGTTTCCCCTATGAAGGGAGTCCTTCGGTTCGGAAAGAAGGGGAAGCTGGCACCGCGATACATTGGTCCATTTCAGATCCTCGATCGTGTGGGAGCAGTGGCTTACCGATTGGCTTTACCCACGCCCCTCGCGAGCGTCCACAACGTATTTCATGTTTCTATGCTGAAGAAGTACGTTGCTGATCCTTCTCATATCATCAGATGGGAGCAGGTGCAGTTAGGAGAGGATGTTACTTATATCCTGCGACCGGCACGCATCTTAGACCGGAAGGAGCAGGTACTGCGTAGCAAGGTGATTCCCCTTGTGAAGGTACTATGGACGCATCATACTGAGGAGGAGGCTACTTGGGAGACAGAAGCCGAGATCAGAAAGAACTACCCACAGCTTCTCGAGGAGTACGAAAAGGTACAAAATTTCGAGGACGAAATTATTTGTTAAGGGGGGTAGATTGTAACGCCCGTGAAAAATCCATCCTTGGGCTCGAGTACCAACTCGACCCGACTTTGCGTAGAATTCATTCCTTTGGAAAATTTGACTAGGTTAGCTAGTGCAACGTTAGAATAGCTGGGAAATGGTCCCTGATCACTTTAAATACGTTCTACAAGGCCCGAAGCGAGTGGAACTAAGGGTGCTATAATGCTCTAAAGCCTCGGATCAAACTCTAAGCCGGTTTGTTCTCTGGACCACTTTGAATCTTTGTATTGGATCTAGACCGCACGTTGAAAGTCCGATACCTCCTATCTTAGACCGTTAGGACCGTCTAGCTGGGCTTGACACTCATTCCAAAAATCAAGTCAAACCGATGATCACAGGCTATTTCATTGAGCCCGGACCGAAGAGAGTGTGAATAGGGACATAGTTGGAATTTCAAATTCAAATCTGGCACACAAATTTGACGCATCAGTATTAAGCATTCTGACCGTCAGAATACAGCCAAATTACACCCTTGGATCAGGAAAAATATCTATTATATATCACGGGACTTATAGGCCTGATCTTGGTGCGGTGACCGTTAAACTGAAACTGGGCCGCCACGTGCGATCTGGGAACCCAACCGGTCTGAAAACTGGATGTATGCTAGATCTAGTATGCATGAGCTTAAGTCCGACCGCATCTGGCCTGGGGACCTCCAGAAGTGCCCTTTTGGACCGAAACGGCCCCGATTTGGTTAGGCACCAAGTAAACATTGTTCCCAAGCCTATTTTGGGAATGTTTTAGGCTATAAAAGGGGTTGAAACCCTCACTCCTCTCTCCCATCCGAATTTGAGAGAAGCCCTAGCTTGGGAGAGAGAAAAAGAGTGAGAGATTGTGAGAGAGTGGGAGAGTTCTTCCCGCCACTTGTGCTACGTGTTGCACATGCTTAAGCGACACTTCTCTACCGCTTTCCCGGCGATTCCACCGCAATCCTAGGTAAGTAAAAACCCTAAATAGTTGGTGATTTGAGTTTTTCTTGTTTCCATGGCGATGTAGCTTATGGATCTTATGCATTAGGCTCCTTACTCGCCGTAGACGAAGCATATACACTCCGCTTCAATTCCCGAGTCTACAAGACACTAGGTGAGGATTTTAGACGCTTGGATTGACGGTTCCCAATGCTTTCAATGTCGTTTAATAGTAGATTCTTGACGGCATCGCCGTTTGACATGTACAAAATGCTCTCCGTTTCCCCTTTCGTAAGCTAACGAAGAATATGAGATTTAGGGCATTTTAGTCATTTGTAGGAAGTACTGTTTGCATTCATATTTTGCTGATGTGATTGACATGGTTTGTTGTCGCATTAGGAAGTTAGGAATGCGTGCATAATTAGTTTGGCGAAGAGATTCGCCTAGTTGCATACTTTGGGTCGACATGCTATATGTAGACCTAAGTGTGTAGTGCATGTGTTTGTATAAATGCTTGTATTAGTATGTATTGAATTAAATGATGTTATTTGATACTTTGTGATTGATTTTTCAATTATTATGCAGACCTAGATGATTTTCTACATGTTGACAAAATGCATGATTTCACTACATGCATGGAATGTATGTGCTTGAGGATTTGCTTAAGTTGAATATGCATGGGAAGTATGCCTTGAAGATTTGCTTAAGTTGAATGTCATAACATGTGCTAACATGCTCACATGATGTATTTCAATTCCAATACCTTTTATAGTGATTCCATAGATGTGTGGGACTTGACTTAGTCCAGGCAGTCGGTAACCGAGCAAATTCGTGGCTGACTGGTCATAGCCACGAATGACGCGTCGATGAATGTGATTCGTGTTGAGAGTTGGCGGCAGTGGTTAGGCCACGCGAAGTGTTTTACGCACTTCATGTCGTTCAGTTCGAGATGCGATCGCGCTAGTCGAGCCCGTCAAGTAACCCGACTGGCCGATGTTTGTTCACCATGTATGTATCATAACTGCTTGAACCTAGGGTACCGAACTTACCATTGTAAACCCTATTAACCGTGGTACCTTGATCCACGAAGACTCATGAGCCGGGCATGGTGGTATGGGACACCGTGGTCGAGCTGTCGGCCTACGCTGGGGCCACAAACCTCCCCGTAGTGACCTATGAGCACCTTGACTCGTGAGCAGATTATGGTGGTATGGGACACTATATTCTAGCTGTCGGCCTACACTGATCAGGCGACGAGCCCTTTGTAGTGACCGCGAGCGTATTCTGAGTTCACGGGAGGCGACGACCCTTCCGTGCAGTAGAGTACAGTAGGCCTGTATTGATAAGGTGATGGGGGAGCGGTGCAACGAGTGCGAGCAACAGCCCTGGCAGCCCTTGCAGTGACCTACGAAATGTACATCGTATGAGATTACTAGGAGTGACGACCCTAGACAGGATCCGTGTTGGGATCGATACAAGGGAGGTACCTTAGTTTCCCAATCCTGCTGTTTGAATGGACTAATAATAACTTGGTAATCATATCACCATAGCATTGCATGTGCCTGGAAGATGTGGAGCACTTTAGGGAGTGTGGCATGCCGCGGTCGTAAGATGTTACCGTATGAGGGTGATCGTCGGTGAGGGCATACATCACGTCATATCATCTTGCATTAACAACAGTATTAGGACTTGTCTGATTTACTGCTTTACTATTATCGCGTGACTGAATTGTGAACATGCTAATCTTTGCTCTATGATTCCACTGAGTTGATCACTCATTCCCACGTTACGGGATGGTGTTTGCAACACCCACCAGACCCTGTTGTAGTTGCAGGTGACGATGAGATCCAGGAGGTGGAGCTAGATGATGACGAGGACCAGGATGAGTTCTCGTATATGCAGTATCATGACGGCTTCCCGTAGGTGACCTGGATCGAGGGGACATCAGTGGGACTTTTCTTTTTGAACATTATTCTTTTGTTATGTACATGTATATGAGACTCAGAGATGTAGTCATACTTTGGAGACAGTTGAGATTACTTTGTTTTTCCATACAGTGATATATATCTTGTTTAGTCTTCCGCTTGCTCTTATCACTGAATCTGAAGTATGAATTGCAGTTTTGGTATACTTTTACTCATGTGGATGCTTTAAATCAGACAACATTGAATCATAACCATTTTTGTTGCATAAGTGACGGTCTGGAACTCGGGAGTTGAGTTTATACACGACCCCCGATTTTCAGGGTGTTACAGCTCATCACCAATCAGAGTAGGCCGACAGCTCGAATATAGTATCCCATACCACCATGTCTGGCTCATGAGTCTTAGCGGATCGAGGTACCATGGTTAATAGGATTTCATTGGTGAGTTTAGTACCTTAGATTCAAACAGTAACGTCCAAACATGGTGAACATACATCGGTCAATCGTGTTAATTGACAAGCTCAACTAGGACGATCGCACATTGAGTTGAATGACATAAAATGCATAAGCACTTCGTGTGGCCTAACCACTGTCGAACTCCCAAGTACGGTTCGGATTCGTTGAACACATCCTGCGTGGTGAAAGTAATCATAACAACCAGATCAAGAACTGTTACCAATTACCTGGACTGTTATATAGTCCCAACCACGTACAATTGTAATAATACATATTCAAGTCAAATCCTACAATCATATGAACATGTTAGGGATATAACTTACATATGGATACACAGTAAATTGAGAAAATCATACGCACAGTTAAACATGAATAAAAAAACTCCACAGTACATGGAGGAAATCATACACACAATTAAGGTAATTGAGATTTATATCTCAACGCCCTTATAAATCACACTTTACTAACTACTAACTCATTCAGGCATTTATACAAACACTTAGACTACGTTTTTCAGCATACATCACGTATGTCAGCCATATTACGTATTAGGGTAAGTCCTTTTGCCAAGGAGTTGTCGCATACATAACAAGCATATATCAATAACAATTAATCATGGAAATCATAACATCAAATTCTTTATACATACAAACATTTCAACAAAAATATGAAATACACTATTTACAACATAGGTTATACATATACGTAAAACAAAATAGATAGCGCATTTAGCATGTGTAATAACATCCATGTCAATAATAAATCATTATCAGACATTGAAAGTCTTGAAAACCATATCCTAAACGTATATAGTTCGCACCTTAAACTGAAAAATGCGAAACAGATATGATTTAAACTATAAGTCTTTGTCAACGGCGAATAGACAACCTAAGACATGAAATAGGTTAGCTATAACAATACTTAGACTATTCTAAGCTCTCAAAATAGGTTAGGGTTTGATTGTCTTACCTAAAAATGGAATTAGAATCGCCAGAATAACGATTTAAATAGGTGGATTTGGTGCATAGAGAAACCAGGAAGAATCCCAAGACGAATGATGTTTTAATTTAAACCAATCTGATTTAAATGATTTTAACTCGCAAGTATACGAATCAGATGTAGATATGGTACGTATTACGAGATCGTTTCCACGAGGACTGGTTATCACAATTCAAAATTTAAGACTCTTCTTAACTAATCCAACGAATGGTTTAACAAACTATTAAGTAAACTAGCATAAATCTATGAAAAATAACTACGAGCAATAATGTAACATCCCGAAAATCGGGGGGTCGAGTAAAAACCCAACTCCCGAGTTTCAAAATGTTATTTATGCAACATAGATATGTATGATTGAATGTTGTCTGTGTTAATGTATTAAACATGAGTGAGATTAAGCCAGAACAGCATATCATACTCCAGAGACAGTTAAATTTACAAGCGGAAGACTGATAGTATGTATATCATATATAAACTGTTGTATGTCTCCAGAGTGTGAACATGTTACCAAGTTATATACATACATGTATACTCCAAACATAAATCAAAAAGAATATACATGAGTGCTCTAAAAATATAAAATGACAAGTGTCAAGGCATCTAATCAACCTCCCTGTAATCCCGTCAATCAGAACACGCATAAAGGAGGAATCCTCCTCATCATCATCAAGTCCAGCTCTGCCTCGCAGGCCGCGCCATCATCTGCAATCACAATAGGGACTGGTGGGTGTCCGGAAACACCATCCCGTAACGTTGGAGTGAGTGATCAACTCAGTGGGATAAGAGAGCAGAGATTAACATGTTATCAAATCAATCATGAGCTAATAGTAAAGCAGTAAATCAAACAATCCTAATACTGTTATTAATGCAATATGACATGACGTGATGTATGCCCTCACCGACGATCTCCCTCATACGGCACCATCTTACGACCGCGGCATGCAATCGTCGCTTAAGTGCTCCACATCTTCCAGGCACATGCAATGTAATGGTAATATGATTTTCGAGTTGTTATTAGTCCATTCAAACAGCAGGATTGGAAAACTAAGGTACTTCCCTTATATCAATCCCAACACAGATCCTGTCTTGGGTCGTCACTCCTAGTAATCTCATACGATATATATTTTGTAGGTTGCTGCAAGGGCTGCCAGGGCTGTTGCACGCACTCGTTGCTCCGCTCCCCCATCACCTTATCAATACAGGCCTACTGTACTCTACTGCACGGAAGGGTCGTCGCCTCCCGTGGACTCAGAATACG
The DNA here is from genome assembly GCA_037074715.1 of Magnolia kwangsiensis. Taxonomy (NCBI): domain Eukaryota; kingdom Viridiplantae; phylum Streptophyta; class Magnoliopsida; order Magnoliales; family Magnoliaceae; genus Magnolia; species Magnolia kwangsiensis. Next base: position 62,834,971 of record CM073579.1, read on the forward strand.
CTCGCGGTCACTACAAAGGGCTCGTCGCCTGATCAGTGTAGGCCGACAGCTAGAATATAGTGTCCCATACCACCATAATCTGCTCACGAGTCAAGGTGCTCACCGGTCACTACGGGGAGGTTTGTGGCCCCAGCGTAGGCCGACAGCTCGACCACGGTGTCCCATACCACCATGCCCGGCTCATGAGTCTTCGTGGATCAAGGTACCATGGTTAACAGGGTTTACAATGGTAGGTTCAGTACCCTAGGTTCAAGCAGTTATGACTCATGCAGGGTGAACATACAATGGCCAGTCGGGTTACTTGACGGGCTCGACTAGCACAATCGCATCTCAAGTTGAACGACATTGTAACACCCCGGATTTTGGCCAATCTGGGATTTGAAGTCCTTAGGCAGTGGGTCAACTAAAATACCTGAAAAATCGCTCAGAACCCAATTCCATAGCCAAAGAAACCACTTAGGGTTAATTCCTTTAGAAACTAAGTGTAAGTTAGCTAGCGCGACGCTAAAGTAGCTGGGAAATAGTCCCTGATCACTTTAAATACGTTCTACAAGACCCAAATCGAGTAGAACCAATGACTCTATAATACTCTATAACCTGGGATCAAACTCTAAACCGGTTTGTTCTCTGGACCACTTTGAAATTTTGTATTGGATCTAGACCACGCGTCGAAAGTCCGATACCTCCTATCTTAGACCGTTAGAACCGCCTAGCTGGACTTGACACTCATTTCAAAAATCAAGTCAAACCGATAATCACAGGCCATTTCATTGAGCCCGGACCGAAGAGAGTGCGAATAGGGACAGAATTGGAATTTCAAATTCAAATCTGGCACACGACTTGACGCATCAGTATTGAGCGTTCTGACCGTCAGAATTCAGCCAGATTACACCCTCGGATCAGGAGAAATTTCTATTTCATATCATGAGACTTGCAGGCCTGATCTACGTGCGGTGACTGCTGAACTGAAACTGGACCGCCACGGGTGATCTACGAACACTGAGGGTCTGAAAACGGTATGAGAGCGACATCTGACATGTGTGAACTTAAGTCCGATCGCGTTCGGCTAGGGGACCACCAGAAATCATCTTTTGGACCGAAACAGCCCCGCTTTGGACAAACATCAAGTAAACCTTGTTCCCGAGCCTATTTTGGGCAAGATTTAGTTTATAAAAGGGCTTGAAACCCTCACTCCTCTCTCCCATCCGAATTTGGGAAAAACCCTAGATTGGGAGAGAGAAAAGGTGAGAGTTTGTGAGAGAGATTGGAGGAGAATTTTTCAGCTTTCGTGCCGCCTGTTGCACGTGCTGTAGCAACACACTTCCATCATTCAGCCGGTGATTTCTCCACATTTTCAGGTAAGGAATAACCCTAGAAAGTTTCTGATTTGATGTTTCTTCCGTTCCATAGCTCGGTAGTTAAAAGATCTTGTAAAACAGGTCCTCTAGTAGCCGTAGACGAAGCGTATACGCTCCGTTCGAATTCTCACCCCTAAAAGGGAAAAGGTGCGGATTTTAGACGCTTTGATTGACTGTTTCCAAAGCTTTCAATAACATTTAATAGTAGATTATCGACGGCATCGCCGTTTGACATGTACAACATGTTATCCGTTTCCTGTTTCGTAAATCAACGAAGAATATGAGATTTAGGGCATTTTAGTCATTTGTAGGAAGTACTGATTACATTCATATTTCGCTGATGTGATTGACATGGTTTGTTGTCGCATTAGAAAGTTAGGAGTACGTGCATAATTAGTTTGGCGAAGAGATTCGCCAAATTGCGCACTTCGGGTCGACATACTATATGTAGACTTAAGTGTGTAGTGTATGTATTTGTATAAATGCTTGTATTAGTATGTATTGAATTAAATGATGTTATGAATTAGTTTGAGATGGATTTCTCAATTTATATGTTGACATAAATGATTTCCTACATGTTGACTATGTACATGATTCCATACTATGCATGAAATGTATGTGCTTGAAGATTTGCTTAAGTTGAATGTTATAACATCTGTTAACATGCTCACATGATTGTATTTCAATTCCAATACTCCTACATAATTTGCTGATGTGAATTCATATGTGTTTGGGACTATACTTAGTCCAGGCAGTCGGTAACCGAGCGAATTCGTGGTTGGCTGGTCTTGGCCACGAACGACGCGCCGATGAACGCGACTCGTGTTTGGAGTTGGCGGCAGTGGTTAGGCCACGCGAAGTGTTTTACGCACTTCATGTCGTTCAACTTAAGATGCGATCGTGCTAGTCTAGCCCGTCAAGTAACCCGACTGGCCGTTGTATGTTCACCCTGCATGAGTCATAACTGCTTGAACCTAGGGTACTGAACTTACCATTGTAAACCCTGTTAACCATGGTACCTTGATCCACGAAGACTCATGAGCCGGGCATGGTGGTATGGGACACTGTGGTCGAGCTGTCGGCCTACGCTGGGGTCACAAACCTCCCCGTAGTGACCAGTGAGCACCTAGTCTCGTGAGCAGATTATGGTGGTATGGGACACTATATTCTTACTGTCGGCCTACACTGATCAGGCGACGAGTCCTTTGTAGTGACCGCGAGCGTATTCTGAGTCTACGGGAGGCGACGACCCTTCAGTAGCAGTAGAGTACAGTAGGCCTGTATTGATAAGGTGATGGGGGAGCAGTGCAACGAGTGCGTGCAACAGCCCTGGCAGCCCTTACAGCGACCTACAAAATATACATCGTATGAGATTACTAGGAGTGACGACCCTAGACAGGATCTGTGTTGGGATTGATACAAGGGAAGTACCTTAGTTTCCCAATCCTGCTGTTAGAATGGACTAATAACAACTTGGAAATCATATCACCATAACATTGCATGTGTCTGGAAGATGTGGAGCACTCTAGGGAGTGTGGCATGCCGCGGTCGTAAGATGTTGCCGTATGAGGGAGATCGTCGGTGAGGGCATACATCACGTCATGTCATATTGCATTAACAACAGTATTAGGATTGTTTGATTTGCTGCTTTACTATTATCGCATGATTGATTTGATAACATGCTAATCTTTGCTCTCTTATCCCACTGAGTTGATCACTCACTCTCACGTTATGGGATGGTGTTTTCGGACACCCACCAGTCCCTATTGTGATTGCAGATGATGGCACGGCCTGCGAGGCGGAGCTGGATTTGATGATGATGAGGAGGATCTCTCCTTTATGCGTGATCTGATTGACGGGATTACAAGGAGGTTGATTAAATACATTGACACTTGTCATTTTATATTTTTAGCGTCCTCATGTATATTCATTTTGTTTACTTTTGAAGTATACATGTATGTGTATAACCTGGTAATATATTCACACTCTGGAGACATACAACAGTTTATATACGTTATACATACTATCACAGTCTTCCGCTTACAAATTTAACTGTCTCTGGAGTATGATATGCTGTTCTGGCTTAATCTCACTCTTGTTTAATACATTATCATAGACAACATTCAAACATACATACCTATGTTGCATAAATAACATTTTGAAACTCGGGAGTTGGGTTTTTGCTCGACCCCCCCGATTTTTGGGATGTTACAGACATGAAGTGCGTAAAACACTTCGTGCGGCCTAACCACTGCCGCCAACTCCAAAACACGACTCGCGTTCATCGACGCGTCGTTCGTGGCCAAGATAAGCCAACCACGAATTTTCTCGGTTACCGACTGCCTAGACTAAGTATAGTCCCAAACAATTATGGAATCACATCAGCAATCATATTAGAGTATTGGAAATGAAATACAATCATGTGAGCATGTTAACACATGTTATAGCATACAACTTAAGTAAATCATCTAACACATGCCTTTCATACATATAATGAAATCGTGCATATCGCCAACATATAGGAAATCAGTTCCATCAGCATACTAATTGAGAATTCAATCTCAAACTAAATCATAATGAAATCATCAAGCACATGTTATAACATACAACTTAAGTGAATCATCAAGCACATGCATTTCATACATATAATGAAATCGTGCATATGGCTAACATGTAGGAAACCATTTACACCAGCATATTAATTGAGAAATCAATCTCAAATTAATTCATAACACCATTTAATTCAATACATACTAATACAGGCATTTATACAAACACTTAAACCACACACTTAAGTCTACATATAGTATGTCGACCCAAAGTGCGCATTTAGGCGAATCTCTTCACCAAACTAATTATACACGCATTCCTAGTATTCTAATGCGACAAGAAATCATGTTAATCACATCATCAAAATATGGATGAAAACAGTACTTCATACAAATGACTAAAATGCCCTAAATCTCATATTCTTCGGATGGGTTTTTCTCAAATTCTTACCTTTTTCTCAAAATGCACCAGCAGCAGGAAATTCTCTCCCACTCTCTCTCACAAACTCTCACCTTTTCTCTCTCCCAATCTAGGGTTTTTCTCTCGGATGGAAGAGAGGAGTGAGGGTTTCAAGCCCTTTTATAAGCCCAAACATGCCTGAAATAGGCTCAGGAACAATGTTTACTTAAGTTATATCCAAATCGGGGCTGTTTCGGTCCAAAAGGATATTTCTGGTGGTCCCCTGGCCGAACGCGATCGGACTTAAGCTCATGCATACAGGATCTAGCACACATCAAGTTTTCAGTCCGGCAGGGTTCGCAGATCGCACGTAGCGGTCCATCTTTAGTTCAGCGGTCACCGCACGTAGATCAGGTTTGCAAGTCTCATGATATGAAATAGAAATTTTTTCTGATCCGAGGGTGTAATTTGGCTGAATTCTGACGGTCAGAATGCTTAATACTGACGTGTCAAGTCGTGTGCCAGATTTAAATTTCAAATTCCAAATCTGTCCCTATTCTTACTCTATTCAGTCCAGGCTCAATGAAATAGCCCGTGAATGTCGGTTGGACTTGATTTTCGAAATGATTGTCAAGTCCAGCTAGGCGGTTCTAACGGTCTAAGATAGTAGGTATTGGACTTTCGACGCGCAGTCTAGATCCAATACAAAGTTTCAAAGAGGTCCAGAGAACAAACCGGTTTAGAGTTTGATCCGAGGTTTTAGAGTATTATAGCACCATTGATTCTACAAGTTTTGGGTCTTGTAGAATGTATTTAAAGCGATCAGGGACTATTTCCCAGCTACTCTAGCGTTGCGCTAGCTAACTTATGCTTAGTTTCTAAAGGAATTAATCCTAAGTGGTTTCTTTGGCTATGAAATTGGGTTCTGAGCGATTTTCCAGGTGTTTTAGTTGACCCATTGCCTAAGGACATCTAATCCCAGGTTGGCCAAAATTCGGGGTGTTACAAATAACGAGGAAGATTCAATCGATGAGAAGACTAAGACTTTCGAATCCACCCCTAATTATCCTAACTCTTGTTTTATCTGCTGATTCACCCTAATTCAGATTGATATTAAAATAAACAAAGCACACTCTATGTCCTTGGTCGGGCACACAGAATGTATAATCCTTTAAAGCATATGGATCACATCTTTCCATCCATGGTCAGGCATGGAGAGATGTAAATCCTGTTTCTTCCTCTATAGGAGACCTGTTCATGGTCAGATACAAGCACCTAGAATAATATTCCAAACAATATCCATATCTAGACTTTGGTCGAGCTCATAGAATGGAGAAGTACGGAAATCTCAGGAAAACACACTAGAAAAAGAAACAAATCAATCCAATTAAAATAAATTCAACATAAACAAGAGTCAATCAAATTAGGGGCTTCATCTCAGCCCTAGCTAAGAAGAATTAACTATCCATAAAATTAATTAGGAAAAAAGAAATATAAAATAAAAACATTAAAAACATCTCCCTTATCTCTCTTCTTCCTTCTTCTCTCTCTCTTCTCTTTCCTCTCCTTGGCTCTAGATCTTCCTTTCTAAGGTCTGAATCCCTGCTCCCCACATCTAAAACCTCCTTATATAGCTGTTGGAGAGGTGAAAATCGGATTTGAATCGGATTTGGAAAGCTATGCATGCCTAGTGAAAGTTTTTTCACAGCCAAGTTCGGTGCCTCGAAACACGCCACTTTTCTCGCTCAAATTCCAAATAAACATCGTCCCTTAGGACTTTCTTGGGTCCTCTACATGATAGACGGTACAGATCTACCATACGATCAAAGATGGTGGGCCAAAACTGCCTGGAAAAGTCAGTTTTCACGGATGTGTGAAACCTTTCACACCATTTCATTGTTGTGATCGGTGGGCCCCTCAGAAGCATTTTCTAGAAAATCCACCCCGTCCATTGGATTCAGAACGAAATTTTAGTCAAGAATGGGTGGTTTTGAACGTCCATTGACGTGGCCCAGAGAAGAAATCATAAAAGGATCAATTTTGAACGTTGCAGGGCAGGCCTTTTGTGGCCTCTGTATCTCACACATGTGCACGCATGGGTGAAAAGTGACAACATAGTTTTGAAGTATTCAATGCCATCTACACGGTGGACGGTTCAGATTGAGCTTACAGGGCACGTGTGGGTCCCACTAGCTTCCGCAAAACGGCCAATGGCCGTGCGTTACGCTGGACGAAAACGGAAATTTCCATTTTTTTTAAGACGGTCGCTAGCGAAGTGCTTTGGAAGGCGCTGACACGGTCAGCGCTTTTAGTGCACGTCGGCTTTGTATATGCAAGGTGTACATGCACCATGTATGGGACCCACTGTGATGATTTTCAGAAATCTTCACCATCCATATTATTTCTCATCTCATTTAAACCGTCAATAATAATTTTGAGGCAGTTTCAGATATCAGGTGGGCTCAGAATCAACGGTTTATGGGCTGATTGTCAGTTGGGGCACTTCCATAGTGATCCAATGGATGAAATTTTACATGTACGGTTAATTTATGGCCCACATCCCATGTATGAAGTTTCGGGTCAATCGGATGGTGGGAACTCTGTGATCTTGCATTTTGGACTATTTTTGCGCCTCTTTAACGCAAATGGCTTGATTTTCTCAGATTCCTGCCGTGTAAATCCATCAATATTGGTCTTCTAGAGTCCTTTCCTTGCTCTGGTGACTTCAGATCATCAAATCCACACTTTTAATATCCTTTTTCAGTCAACGCTCCTGATTTCATCCTGTAATAAAAACACAATTAAAATATGGCATTAGGCATTATCATGTACGTAAAATTCGGTAATAATCGGGGTTTGATATGCAATATTCGACCCTCATCAACGAATCACCAACTTCTCTCTCTTTCTTCTTCTCTATCTTAGCTAAGGTTTGGGAATTCGTATGGAATATGTGAAAGAAGGTTTAAGGCCCTTATATAGCCCCAAATATGACAAAATTAGTCCCAGGGCCATGGTATACTTAGGTTATAACCAAATCGGGCTTATTCCGATCCAACGGAGCATTTCTGGAAGTCCCTTTATGGATTACGGTCGAACTTAAGCTCACTAAAATAGTATCTTATTCAAGTTAAGTTTTCAGTCCGATCGGGTTTCCAGATTGACTGTGACAGACCAGTTTCAATTCAATGGTCACCGAAACTTGATCAGGGCCATAAGTATTTTGACATGAGTGGGCCATCTTCCCTGATCAGAGGGTGAATTTAGGTCCGAAACCAACGGTCAGAATGCTTATAATCAGCGCTTAAGCAACACGACTCAGATTACTTAAATTCATATTTAATTTTATAAAAATCTTCACTTTCTTACACTCTTGACTCCGGACTCAAGAAAATGGCCTTAGGATATCGTCTGGACTTGATTTTCGAGGTGATTGTCAAGTCCAACTAGGCGTTCATAATCGTCTAAGCTTATTGCTATTGGACTTACGATGTGCGTTCCAGGTCCGATATAAAGTTTCCGAATGCTCCCGAGAGCAACTGGGTTTAGATTTTACACATATATTTCAGGGTAATATAACGTTAACAATTCTATAGGTTTTCGGTCTTGCATATAGTATTTAAAGTGATTGGTGCTAATTTCATAGGTAATCTAGTTTAGCGCTAGTTAATTCACGTTAAATTTTTAAAGGATTAGGTTCTAAAGGATTTCTGCTAGAGGTGGTACTCGGGTCTATGTACAGATTTTTTCAGGACGTTACAATCTATCCCCCTTAAAGAAAAATTTCATTTTCAAAATTTATACCTTCTCATACTCCTCGAGGATCTGAGGGTAGTTCTTTCTGACCTCAGCTTCAGTCTCCCAAGTAGCCTCTTCTTCACTATGATGCATCCATAATACCTTCACAAGTGGGATGACCTTGCTACGCAGTACCTACTCCTTCCTATCCAGGATACGTATCGATCGCAGTACATAGGTGGCATCCTCGCTCAACTGCACCTGCTCCCAACTGATAATATGCGAAGGATCAAGAGCGTACTTCTTCAACATGGACACATGAAATATGTTATGCACTCCTGCGAGTGGTGTGGGCAAAGCAAGGTGATACGCTACTGCCCCCACTCGATCAAGTATTTGAAATGGACCAATGAATCTCAGCGTGAGCTTCCCTTTCTTACCAAACTGAAGGACTCCCTTCATGGGGAAAACCTTAAGGAATACATGGTCCCCAACTTCAAACTCAAGCGGTCGCTGTCTCGTATCGACGTAGCTCTTCTGCCTGCTTTGTGCCGATAGCAATCGACGCCTAATAATGTCGATTTTCTCTGAGGTTGTCTAAACCAACTCTGATCCAATCAGAGTCTTCTCGCCCACTTCTGTCCAGTAATGCGGTGCTCTATACGGGCGACCATACAGTGCCTCATAGGGAGTCATGCCAATACTCGCCTGAAAGCTGTTGTTATAAGCGAACTCTGCATAAGGAAGACAGTCATCTCAACTGTCCTTGAAATCAAACACACAAGCTCTCAATATATCTTCCAACACCTAATTTACACGCTTCGTCTGCCCGTCTGTCTGTGGGTGGAATACTGTACTGAACTTTAACTTCACACCCATCGCTTCCTGGATACGAGTCCAGAAGATAGATGTGAATCGTGTGTCTTGATCTGTCACAATCTCCAAAGGAACTCCATGCAGATGTGAAAGGGCCTAGCTATATGCCCTAGAGGGGGGGTGAATAGGGCAATGCCAAATAAAACTTTTAACAGCAGAATAATAAAACAAATAAAGAACAATGCTGAATATAAAACAATCACAATAGCCTAAAATAAAGAGATAGATACTTTATCAATTCTAAGGACAACCTCACACCAAAAACCAGAGGTTTAAGGTAGGACAACCTTATTTCTAGAACGTCCTTTGTATCACAAATCAAAGAGGAATAATAAGCAATGAAAATAACTTGCGGAAAATAAATCCTAAGTTATTACAACATTCATCCACACTTGCTTGAAGTGATTACAACATTCATCCACAAACACTCTCCACAAAATAAAATGAATAAAAGAATGAAAGAGATTAACACATCCACAACACAACGATATATAGTGGTTCGCCTGTGTGTACACCAACTGTTATCCAACAGCCACACAGATTGCTACTCCACTCCTAATATCCTCACACAGGGGATATTAGCATGCACTATCAAAATAGGTTTCACAGGTTCACCTAAAACCTTCACAATTGTGTCTTGATCTCGGGCTTACACAATCCAAAAACCCCACAATCTGAGTTTTCTGGCTCTCCTCAGATAACCAATACAATGAGATTTTTCTAGCGAATCTCAAACAAAAACCAGAGAAAGTAAATTACAAATAATGTAAAATACCTGAATCACCTTTTGAAGAAGCCCGGTAGAACCAATTGGAGTAGAAGTTCTATTCAACGTTCAAAGTCCAATACTCACTTAAAGAATGGTTCTAAGTCTAATTGATTTTAGATCAAAAAGGGCTACTTCTATTTGATTTTGAATCCAGAAGAAGGAATATCAAAAATTCCCCTTTTCTAATAAGATTGGAATATAGATCAAAATCAAATAAGAATAAGCTAGCAAAAAGAATATTAAATAAGCACAAAGTAGCTTAAAATAAAAACAAACTTATCTCAGAGAATAGCCTAAAGAATGCTTGAAAAGAATTGAATTGAATTGCTAAAACTCTGAAGTTTGTGCTCTATTTATAGCCTGAAAAATCCCGTCTACGACTGGTCTTAGGATCTTAGGAATGGTCGTAGTATCAAAGATTTTCGAAAGATTTCCGCGGGATTGGATTTTCAGTTCCACGACCGGTCCTTGGTAGTCTACGACCGGTCGTGGGTCACCTACGACTGGTCATGGGTTACCTACGACCGGTCGTAGGACCTCAAAAATGGTTGCTGGAGTTTGAGTCGTAGGGCTACGACCGGTCGAAGTATGAGTCGTAGAACTTGCAGGACTGGTCGTAGGATGTCCATGACTGGTCGTAGGACAGCTAGAAAGATTCGAAAATCTTCAACTACCTAGGACTGGTCCTGAAAAACTTAAGACTGGTCGTAGCAAAACTAGGACTGGTCTTGAAGTCCCTAGGACTGGTCTTAGAACACTCCAAACAAGCCTATTAAAATATATGAGTTATGAATCCAGAATGACCTATAGTAAAGCCCATCCTCAGGTCAATCTAAGGTCAAACAAACCTTAAAAGTGAGATGGACATTGAAAGTCTGTACACTCAGATGACCCTTAAGAGAAGCTTGTGAATATACAAAACTTGTAGTAGGTCTTCTTGAGCTTGAACTTGACTTGACAAAGTCTTCTAGTAAACTTGAACTTGATCGAATCTTGAATCATGCAAACTTGAAAACTTTTATTCTTGAATTCTTCATGACTTGAAAACTTTCTTCATCAAAGTTCTTGTCTTGAAATACGATATCTTGATTGCAAGGAATAGTCTTCAAACATAAAACACAAGACATACAAGACATAGATATAGGTTTTGGCACCACAAAATTTGACAACAAAAGGGATATGAAATCATAGCACTTACAATCTCTCCCTTTGTCAAATTTGTGACAAAACACATAACATCTAAGATAATAAGGAATGATAAGCCATGAAGCCACAAAATACTCTACTCCCCCTGAGTAATACGAGTATTGCTCATATAAATAGATGAAGACTTCGATCAACTTCAATCAACTTCAAAACTAGAATCCACATATCCTTCTCAATCAATTAAATCAAACAAATTTACTCCCCATTTCCATACTACTCCCCTTGATGCATTAGCTTACTACTCCCCCTTTTTGTCACAAAATGATAAGGGAAAAACACAATAGGAAGGAGAACATAGAGAGTGAAAAAAAAATAATGAGAAAGAGATATGAAAGGACATAATATAAACCTTAAGCATCAAGCCATAGTCCATAATCCAAAAGACAATGTTATCAAACCATAATACATATCCAAAATAAAAAGATAATGTGAAACTATCTAGAAGATAATTCACCTAATCTGAACCAGAGGAGGGAGCAGGGATAGTCGGATCAATCTGGGGTAAGCCCTTATTTATGTGACGAAGATATTTTCGTATGAACTTAAATTTCATATCATGGGCTATATTCATATCATCAACTTTTTCCTCCAATGCACGAAGGCATGCATCAAAACCAGATAGATCATAATCTGGATCATTAGGTGAATCAGTTTCTATATCATCAAAAATGTCATCCATATTAACATCTTGAGGAAGATCGCTAGCTTCCCCTTCGTTTCCAGGTTCACCACCATCACCACCAACACCACTAACACCAGCTTCATCAACTTGGCCAGGAAGCGGATCCAACTTCATGTTATTAAGATTAGAATTGTTGAAAATAAGATGATGAATTGGTGCCTCATTTACAGGTTTATCGACAAGTATGTGAGTGGCTAAAACAGTCATAAGATAACCGAATGGAATATCACTATGACCCAGATGGAGACGAAACTGAATAATGAAATAACAGATCAAAGATGGAAGATAGACCTTGGTACCAGAAGCAATAGAATGCAACACACGAGCCATGAAAGAAGTCAACTCGATTTTATTACCGGACCGAGGATATACATTGGAAATGAAGAAACGATGTAAAATTCTGTATTTGGGTAACAGATACTTTGCAGGGAGCGCATTCGCTTTGTGTGTCCATTGCACATCAATTTTGTATAAATCTCTTGTTAACATGCATTTTTCTGATTCAGAAAGTTTATCATGTAAAGTATGAATCGGTATACCTTCATCATTAACAGGTATATCCATAATACCTGATATCAAATGACGGTCTACTTCAAATTTTTCTTCTCTTGTATCAATTGAAAATGTTAAATTATCAAGAGAAAAATCTGAAATACATACAACCATTGATTGGGCAATGGACTGGTATGCATGCCCACCCCAAAGCAAAATGTTAGTCCAACCTATAGATTCAAGAAGGGGGATAACACCACATGGAGCAATGTGATTTAGATCAGCGGTATGCTCAACGATAATGTTACGGACACGTAAATCTCTTACATCTTGAGAATCATCTTCGGGTGACCGAAGGTGCCGTTTAGTTATCGGTGCAGATCTAGAAGAAGATGGACCACGGGATGTTTTCTTTTTCCCTCTAGCATCCATATTCAAAAAGATATACAAAGATCAAACAAGAAGCACAAAAGAAAGATAGGTTTTCTCTAGATCAACAAATTGAGAGGAAACCCTTGAAAAACTCAATCAAGAGATGAAATCAAGCTATACTATGAACAAATCAAAGCATAGAGAGCATGAAACTTTAAGAAAAATGATGAAAAAGGACTTTGAAGAACAACAAAAAATCATATAACTGGTCGAGCCATGTAACACCCTGAAAATCGGGGGTCGTGTATAAACTCAACTCCCGAGTTCCAGACCGTCACTTATGCAACAAAAATAGTTATGATTCAATGTTGCCTGATTTAAAGCATTCACATGAGTAAAAGTATACCAAAACTGCAATTCATACTTCAGATCCAGTGATAAAAGCAAGCGGAAGACTAAACAATGTATATATCACTGTATGGAAAAATAAAGTAATCTCATCTGTCTCCAAAGTATGACTACATCTCTGAGTCTCATATACATGTAAATAAACAAAAGAATAAAGTTCAAAATAGTCCCACTGAAGTCCCCTCGATCCAGGTCACCTACGGGAAGCCGTCATGATATTGCATATACGAGAACTCATCCTGGTCCTCGTCAATCTCCGGCTCCACCTCCTGGATCTCGTCCTCACCTGCAGCTACAACAGGGTCTGGTGGGTGTTGCAAACACCATCCCGTAACGTGGGAATGAGTGATCAACTCAGTGGAATCATAGAGCAAAGATTAGCATGTTCACAATTCAATCACGCGATAATAGTAAAGCAGTAAATCAGACAATCCTAATACTGTTATTAATGCAAGATGGTATGACGTGATGTATGCCCTCACCGACGATCACCCTCATGCGGCAACATCTTACGACCGCGGCATGCCACACTCCCTAGAGTGCTCCACATCTTTCAAGCACATGCAATGCTATGGTGATATGATTACCAAGTTGTTATTAGTCCATTCAAACAGCAGGATTGGGAAACTAAGGTACTTCCCTTATATCAATCCCAACACGGATCCTGTCTAGGGTCGTCACTCCTAGTAATCTCATACGATGTATATTTCGTAGGTCACTGCAAGGGCTGCCAGGGCTGTTGCTCGCACTCGTTGCACCGCTCCCCCATCACCTTATCAATACAGGCCTACTGTACTCTACTGCACGGAAGGGTCGTCGCCTCCCGTGGACTCAGAATACGCTCGCGGTCACTACAAAGGGCTCGTCGCCTGATCAGTGTAGGCCGACAGCTAGAATATAGTGTCCCATACCACCATAATCTGCTCACGAGTCAAGGTGCTCACCGGTCACTACGGGGAGGTTTGTGGCCCCAGCGTAGGCCGACAGCTCGACCACGGTGTCCCATACCACCATGCCCGGCTCATGAGTCTTCGTGGATCAAGGTACCACGGTTAATAGGGTTTACAATGGTAAGTTCAGTACCCTAGGTTCAAGCAGTTATGACTCATACAAGGTGAACATACATCGGCCAGTCGGGTTACTTGACGTGCTCGACTAGCGCGATCGCATCTCAAGTCGAACGACATGAAGTGCGTAAAACACTTCGCGTGGCCTAACCACTGCCGCCAACTCTCAACACGAATCACATTCATCGACGCGTCGTTCGTGGCTATGACCAGTCAGCCACGAATTCGCTTGGTTACCGACTGCCTGGACTAAGTCAAGTCCCATACATCTATGGAATTTCATTAACACTATATATACAAGGTATTGGAATTGAAATACATCATGTGAGCATGTTAGCACATGTTATGACATTCAACTTAAGCAAAGCTTCAAGGCATACTTTCCATGCATATTCCACTTAAGCACATCTTCAAGGCATACTTTCTATGCATGTAGTGCAATCATGCATAAGGTAAGCATGTAGGAAATTATTTAGGTCAGCATTTTAATCATGAAATCAATCTCAAACTACTACATAACATCATTCAATACAATACATACTAATACAAGCATTTATACAAACACATACACTACACACTTAAGTCCACATATAGTATGTCGACCCAAAGTGCACAACTTGGCGAATCTCTTCGCCAAACTGATTATGCAAGCATTCCTAACTCACTAATGCGGCGACAAACCATGTCAATCACATCAGCAAAATATGCATGTAGACCGTACTTCCTACAAATGACTAAAATGCCCTAAATCTCATATTCTTCGTTAATTTACGAAACAGGAAACGGAGAGCATGTTGTACATGTCAAACGGCGATGCTGTCGATAATCTACTATTAAATGACATTGAAAGCGTTGTAAACCGTCAATCAAAGCGTCTAAAATCCTCACCTAGTTTCTTACGGTCGCGGGATTTTGAACGGAGCGTGTACGCTTCGTCTACGGCTGTAAGAGAACCTGATTTATGGATTACGTTAGCTAACATGCCCTGAATCTACGTAAACCCTAAATCAGCAAGTTTTTGGGGTTTTTCTATACCTGAAAAAGGATAGAAATCACCAGCCAGGTGATTGGAATGAAGTGTTGAAGCAGCAACTGTCAGGGGTCGGAAGCGGGAAGAATCTCTTCTTCTCTTTCTCTCAAACTCTCTCTCCTTTTGCTAGGGTTTGTGAATTTCGGATGGGAAGGAGAAATGAGGGTTTCAACCCCTTTTATAAGCTTGAAAATGCCGAAAATAGGCTCCGGGACGAAGTTTACTTAATGCCTATCCATTTCGGGGCTGTTTCGGTCTAAAAACTGCTTTCTGGTAGTCCCCTGGTCGATTGCGATCAGACTTAAGCTCATGGGTACCAGATGTACCTCGTATTAAGTTTTCAGTCTGGCAGGGTTCGCAGATCGCACGTGGCGGACCAGTTTCAGTTCAGCGGTCACCGCACATAGATCAGGGCTGAAAGTCTCATGATAATAAATAGAAATTTTTCCTGATCCGAGGGTGTAATCTGGATGAATTCTGACGGTCAGAACGCTTAATACTGACGCGTCAAGTCGTGTGCCAGATTTGAATTTGAAATTCCCAATTCGTCCCTATTCGCGGTCGCTTCAGTCCGAGTTCAACGAAATACTCTGTGATTATCGGTTTGACTTGATTTTCAAGATGATTGTCAAGTCCAGCTGGGCGGTTCTAACGGTCTAAGATAGGAGGTATCGGACCTTCGACGTGCGGTCTAAATCCAATACAAAATTTCAATATGGTCCAGAGAACAAACCCGCTTAGAGTTTGATCCAAGGTTATAGAGTATTGTAGAGTTGTCTGTTCTACTCGATTTGGGTCTTGTAGAACTTATATAAAGTGATCAGGGACTATTTCCCAGCTACTCTAGCGTTGCGCTAGCTAACTTACGTTTAATTTCCATGGAAAATATTTCTACGCGATTTCGGGTCAAATCGATACTCGAATCCAAGTACGGATTTTTCACGGGCGTTACAAGCCACGACTCATTGAGGTGGGTTTGAAAATGAAGAAGAAGAGGATTTTCCCCAAATTAATATCATGCTCAAGAGTACTACGACCGGTCGAGTGCTGTGCATGACCAGTCGTACCACGACTGGTCGCGTACATCCACGACCGGTCGAGTATCGACCAAAAATTTCATTTTTAATGCAAAAATTTTAAATATAAATAATTATAATATGAAATATAATACATTATGATACATGCAAGCAAGAATATTCAATGTAAAATGCACATACCAAAATCAAATTTTAATTTATTAAACCTGCTTTTGTCGAGCGGTTTAGTAAATATATCAGCAGGTTAAGTTTCGGTTGGTATATATTCTAAGGAGATAACTTTTTCTTCAACCAATTCTCGAATGTAGTGATACCTAATGTCAATATGCTTAGTACGTGAATGCTGGATTGGATTTTTGGATATGTTTATAGCACTAAAATTATCATAATGTAAGATCATTGAATCTTGATTAATTCCATAATCGCTAAGCATGCATTTCATCCAAACTAGCTGAGTACATGCATATCCAGCTGCAATATACTCAGCCTCAGCAGTGGACAGTGATATTGAGCTTTGCTTCTTGCTGAACCAAGAAACTAAGCAATTTCTAATGTAAAAACAACCACCGCTGGTTGATTTTCTATCATCAATATTATCTGCCCAATCAGCATCAGAGTACCCAGCTAATTGAACATTAGTATCAAAAGGATACCAAAGTCCCAAATTTATAGAACTTGCAATATATCTAATAATCTGTTTAATAGTAATAAGATGTGATTCCTTCGGATTAAACTGATATCTCGCACAAATACCAACACTAAATGCGATATCAGGTCTACTAGCGGTTAGATACAACAAACTACTAATCAGACTGCGATATAATTTAGGATCTACATCTTTACCTGTAGAGTCTTTTGAGAGTCTTAACGTTGTACTCATAGGAGTATCAAAGTTCTTACGATTCTTAAATCTAAACCTTTTAACCAAGTTTGAAGCATATTTGGTCTGGAAAATGAAAATCCCATCAGGTTGTTGTTTTACTTGCAACCCTAGGAAATAGTTAAGTTCGCCAACCATGCTCATTTCGAACCTTGATTTCATTAATTCAGCAAACTCAATAGACATGTTAGAACAAGTAGATCCATAAATAATATCATCAACATATATTTGAACCATCAAAATATCATTATTATTCTTCTTAACAAAAAGCGTCTTATCGACACTACCTACTTGAAAGCTATGACTAAGTAAGAATTTAGTCAATTTTTCATGCCATGCCCTGGGTGCTTTTTTTAGACCATAGAGAGCCTTTTTGAGATAAAATACATGGTCAGATAACTTAGGGTCTTCAAACCCTGAAGGTTGTTCTACATACACTTCTTCATGTAAATCGTCATTCAAGAAAGCACTCTTTACATCCATTGATAGATTTTAAATTTTCTAAAACATGCGATGGAAATAAAAAGTCTGATTGACTCAAGGCGATCAACTGGAGCAAAGGCTTCATCGTAATCGATGCCTTCAATCTGAGTATACCCTTGTACAACCAGTCTAGCCTTATTTCGTATAATATTTCTGAGTTCATCAGACTTATTTTTAAAGATCCACTTTGTTCCAATAATGTGTTTATCTTTAGGTCTAGGAACAAGATACCAGACATCATTTCGAATAAATTGATTAAGTTCATCCTGCATAGCAACTATCCAATTTTTGTCAGAAAGTGCTTCTTTTACGTTGACCGGTTCTATTTGGGATGTAAAACAAACATAATTACATATGTTCTCAAGTTGTGTGTGAGTACGAACTCCAGTGAGAGGGTTTCTAAGTATTTGATTGGTTGGATGATCTTTAACAGTCCTTGGTTCAGATTCTTTTTGACTTGATGAGATATCTTGATTGTCAATAATAAGAGCTTCATCATTATCTAAACTTGAGGCTGGTGTATTCAAATGATCATCAATGACCACATTGATGGATTCTTGAATCACACCAGTTCTCTTATTTAGAACCCTATAAGCTCGACTGTTCAAAGAATAACCAAGAAAAATACCTTCGTCACTTTTCGTATCAAACTTACCCAAATTTTCATGATCCCGTAAAATATAACACTTGCTGCCAAAAATCTGAAAGTATTTGACAGTAGGTTTCTTTTCAAACAATAATTCATAAGCAGTCTTATTATCAGATTTACTGGTATAAACCCGATTAATAGTATAACATGCGGTATTAATTGCTTCAGCCCAAAGATTTCTAGAGAGCTTCATGCTATTCAACATAACATTAGCCATATCCTGAAGCACTCTATTTTTCCTTTCAACTATACCATTTTGTTGTTGTGTTTTGGCCGCAGAGAATTCATGTGATAATCCTTAATCGCTACAGAATTTCTCAAAACTACTGTTTTCGAATTCAGATCCATGATCACTACAGATCTTACAAACATGAGAACCCTTCTCATTTTGGATTCATTTGATGACCTTTTTCACTTCTTCCAGGGTTTCAATTTTGTCTTTTAGGAATGATACCCAAGTGAATCTTATATAGTCATCTACGATAACCAAAATGTATTTTTTACCTCCTTGACTCTCCGATCTGGTAGGTCC
This sequence comes from Magnolia kwangsiensis, assembly GCA_037074715.1. NCBI lineage: Eukaryota > Viridiplantae > Streptophyta > Magnoliopsida > Magnoliales > Magnoliaceae > Magnolia > Magnolia kwangsiensis. The sequence continues at coordinate 62,853,499 of CM073579.1, forward strand.
AATAAGATCCATGTAGAGAAGCTCGAGTGGTCTAGATGTGGTATTGGAGTTCACTTTCTTGTGAGAGCTCCTAATCTGTTTGCCCAACTGGCATTCGCCACATATTTTATTTATTTTTTGTAATTTAGGTAGACCTCTAATTAGTTCTCTTTTGCTCAATCTAAATAAGTTCCGATAGTGTACATGTCCAAGGCGTTTATGCCATAATTCAGTCTCATCGGTATGGACCATGTAACATGATTGAGTAGTGAGCTTGCATCACTAACTATGTAGTAGTTTTCAGAAGTTCTGCGACCAGTTAATATAACAGAACCCTTTTTATTAACTATCTCACAACCTTGATTAGAAAACTTTACACTATGGTTGTTATCACATATCTGAGAAATGCTTAGCAGGTTGTGTTTTAAGCCCTCAACATATAAAACATTCTTAAATAGGGGAAGGTTATAAAGCTGAATCGTACCTTGGCCAATGATTTTACAATTGCTTCCATCACCAAATGTGACTGATCCTTCAGTCATATCTTTAAGATCGGTGAATAAAGCTTTGTCACCTGTCATATGCCTGGAGCAACCACTATCTAGGTACCACTTTGAATGGCTTGTAGCTTTGAAAGTAGTGTGGGCAACCAAGCTGGCAACTTTAGGAACCCATTTCATAACTGTTTTGGGTTTAGGAGTATAGATGGTCTTTTTCTGTCTATTGTTATAGGAAGGACCTATAGAGTTAGACTTTAATAGCTCCTTGAGAAGATCAATTACTTTTTCAGCCAAAGAATTTTGATTTTGAAAATTAAAGTTGACATGGCTACTTTTAGGTTTTTGAAAAGTCCTTGAATTTTTGGAAAAACCTTGAGAAGTATTCTTTTCTTTTGAAGATTCTCCTTTTACAAATTTAGAAGCAATGTACTTTTGTTTAGGAGAAGTATTCTTATCATAGCCCAACCCGGATCGATCGCCACATTTTCTTAATCCGGACAATAATTTTTCTAATTTAGGATCACCATGGGCATATCTCCATGTATCTTTCAAACTCTCAAGAGAAGCTACCTCATTTTTTACTTCCTCATTTTCGGATCTCAAATCTTCAATTTTGGAGGTTTTGAAATCTAAATCACTTTTGATTTTTTCAAAAGAGTCGGGAATATGAGACTTTTCTAAGATAAGAGACTCATAATCTTCCTTAAGCTTAGAAAATTTTTCTTTTTGTAATTTAAGCTTAACAGCAATTTTACAACTTTCTTTATAAAGGCCATTATAAGCATCCTGAAGATCATCTTCATTATCGCAATCACTATTCAGATTTTCTTCACTAGATATATCATCATTATCTGAAAGGGTGATCTTGGCTAGAGTCATAAGGGCTTTAACATTTTCACCCGACTCGGATTCAGAATCTTCTGATTTAGAAGAGGATTCAGAATCAGATGATTCATCCCAAGTAGCCATCATGCTTTCCTTTTTTAATTTGTCCTTTTTAGGACATTTGTTAGATAAGTGTCCATACTCTTGACAGTTGTAACATAGACTATCTTTCAAGGATTTTCGAGTTCTAGATTTAGATTGTCTCTTATCATTTGATTTTTGAAAATCAACCTTTTTCTTATTTTTGAAGATTTTGTAAAACTTTTTTGCTAAAAGTGTCATATCATCTTCGAAATTTTCTGTATCCGAAGTCCTCTCTTGTGAAATATTTTTAGATGATTTTAGAGCTATTGATTTTCCTTTAGGAGCCTTAAAGGATAACTCATAGGTTTGAAGTGAACCAATTAGTTCCTCAACCCTCATGGTATCTGTATCACGAAGTTCCTGATTCGCGGTCACTTTAGAATTGAACCGTTCAGGAAGTGAACGTAGTATTTTTGCGCACACCTTACTTTCTGAAATTCTATCACCAAGACCTCACATAGAGTTCACAATGTCATTCAATCTAGTGTAGAAGTCCATAAACATCTCATTCTCCTCCATATGAATTTCTTCGAATTTAGTTGTGAGGAGTTGGACTTTAGATTTCTTGACAATAGATGTACCCTCGTGTGTCATTTGTAATACATCCCATGCTTGTTTTTCATTTTCACAAGAGATGATTCTTTTAAATTCATCTGGTGATAATACACAAGTAATTTCATTTAGTGCTTTTGCATTTGCACTACTTTCACTTTTCTGAAGTGTGGTCCAAAGAGAATAAGCCGTTACTTTCATAGTTTTTGAACCATCGTCATTAGTTTCTTTAGTGATAGGAGGGTTCCATTCATTCACTGTGGCCAGCCACACACTTTCATCTAAAGATTTAAGGAAGATCCTCATCCTGGCTTTCCAATAGTCATAGTTTGTGCCATTAAAAGGTGGTGGCCTAGTGACTGATAGGCTATCAAAATTTGACATCTTAATATAGCTTAGATCGTTAGCTCAGGAAATAAATCTAATAAATAAACAATAAGCACGAGCTATTAGGCGCTGATACCACTTGAAAGGGCCTAGCTATATGCCCTAGAGGGGGGGTGAATAGGGCAATGCCAAATAAAACTTTTAACAGCAGAATAATAAAATAAATAAAGCACAATGCTGAATATAAAACAATCACAATAGCCTAAAATAAAGAGATAGATACTTTATCAGTTCTAAGGACAACCTTACACCAAAAACCAGAGGTTTAAGGTAGGACAACCTTATTTCTAGAACGTCCTTTGTATCACAAATCAAAGAGAAATAATAAGCAATGAAAATAACTTGCGAAAAATAAATCCTAAGTTATTACAACATTCATCCACAAACACTCTCCATAAAATAAAATGAATAAAAGAATGAAAGAGATTAACACATCCACAACACAACGATATATAGTGGTTCGCCTGTGTGTACACCAACTGTTATCCAACAGCCACACAGATTGCTACTCCACTCCTAATATCCTCACACAGGGGATATTAGCATGCACTATCAAAATAGGTTTCACAGGTTCACCAAAAACCTTCACAATTGTGTCTTTGATCTCGAGCTTACACAATCCAAAAACCCCACAATCTGAGTTTTCTGGCTCTCCTCAGATAACCAATACAATGAGATTTTTCTAGCGAATCTCAAACAAAAACCAGAGAAAGTAAATTACAAATAATGTAAAATACCTGAATCACCTTTTGAAGAAGCCCGGTAGAACCAATCGGAGTAGAAGTACGATTCAACGTTCAAAGTCCAATACTCACTTAAAGAATGGTTCTAAGTCTAATTGATTTTAGATAAAAAAGGGCTACTTCTATTTGATTTTAAATCCAGAAGAAGGAATATCAGAAATTTCCCTTTTCTAATAAGATTGGAATATAGATCAAAATCAAAAAGAAATAAGCTAACAAAAAGAACATTAAATAAGCACAAAGTAGCTTAAAATAAAAAAAAACTTATCTCAGAGAATAGCCTAAAGAATTCTTGAAAAGAATCGAATTGAATTGTTAAAACTCTGAAGTTTGTGCTCTATTTATAGCCTGAAAAATCCCGTTTACGACTGGTCTTAGGATCCTAGGACTGGTCGTAGCATCAAAGATTTTCGAAAGATTCCGTAGGATTGGATTTTCAGTTCCACGACCGGTCCTTGGTGGTCTACCACCGGTCGTGGGTCACCTACGACTGGTCGTGGGTCACCTACGACCGGTCGTAGGACCCCAAAAATGGTTGCTGGAGTTTGAGTCGTAGGGCTACGACTGGTCGAAGTATGAGTCGTAGAACTTTCAGGACTGGTCGTAGGATGTCCAGGACTGGTCATAGGACAGCTAGAAAGATCCAAAAATCTTTAACTACCTAAGAATAGTCCTGAAAAACTTAAGACTGGTTGTAGAAAAGCTAGGAATGGTCTTGAAGTCCCTAGGACTGGTCTTAGAACACTCCAAACAAGCCTATTAAAATATATGAGTTATGAATCCAGAATGACCTATAGTAAAGCCCATCCTAAGGTTAATCTAAGGTCAAACAAACCTTAAAAGTGAGATGGACATTGAAAGTCTGTACACTCAGATGACCCTTAAGAGAAGCTTGTGAATATACAAAACTTGTAGTATGTCTTCTTGAGCTTGAACTTGACTTGACAAAGTCTTCTAGTAAACTTGAACTTGATCGAATCTTGAATCATGCAAACTTGAAAACTTTTATTCTTGAATTCTTCATGACTTGAAAACTTTCTTCATCAAAGTTCTTGTCTTGAAATGCGATGTCTTGATTGTAAGGAATAGTCTTTAAACATAAAACACAAGACATACAAGACATAGATATAGGTTTTGGTACCACAAAATTTGACAACAAAAGGGATATGAAATCATAGCACTTACAAGACGTACAATCTCCTTGACGTACAATTTGGCCAACTCGCCTACAGAATTCATAACTCTAATCGGTAGGAAATGAGCTGACATTATCAACCTATCAACGATCACCCAAATAGAGTCATGTCCATTCCTCATCTTAAGCAGTCCTAACATAAAATCCATAGAAATGAAGTCCCACTTCCATTCGGCTATGGGCATGGGCTGAAGCAGTCCAAGAGGTCGGCGATGCTCTACCTTGACCTGTTGGCACGTGGGACAACAGGACACAAACTCTTCAATGTGGACCTTCATATTATCCCACCAATACGATCTCTTCATGTTTTGATACATCTTCGTGCTACCTGGATGCATTGTAAGCCTCGAACTGTGGGCTATCTCGAGAACCTCTTGTCTCAAGTCAGGAATGTCTGGGACGCATAGGCGGCCACGATAACATAAGCCTCCATCCGTACTAACAGTCCACTCTGAGTCCTCATCTGTACCAGCCCACTCTCTCATCTTTGCCAATAGCTCATCATCTACCTGAGCCTCGATAATCCTGCCATCAATGAGGGGCTGTACACGAACATGTGCGACGATTTCATACGGCTCCTCCACCATGAGTTTCTGCTCAAAGTCTCACACAAACTCCACCATATCCCATTCTGCAATCATAAGCGGAGCTGCAAACTCTATAGTCTTCTTGGGGCTTAACGCGTCTGCCATAAGGTTTGCCTTACTCGGATGGCAGGAGACCTTAAACTTAAAGTCCTTCAAAGTTTCCATCCATCGGTGGCATTCACTGCGGTTGCTCCACCTAGGATAAACGTTGAACGTGCAGATGTGGTGAAGCAGATGAAAGTCATCGGTCATATTGGTCGCTAAAAGGCTTTTGTTAGGCTACCATTCAACCAGACGACGACAAAGGAACCGTGTGCGGCAATTCCTTTCACGAGCACTACTCAGATTCTTCGCACTTACATGGACCTCGCCAAGTGGCACATTCAGAAGCTAAGATATCAAAGCAACGTTGATTGAGGCCTCCCGATCTCTTCCAAATGATATTTTAAACTGCAAGGGCTCCAATGTTGGCTCTTGAATGTGGGTGTAGAAAGCTCGGACGGTACCCACATTTGCATGGTGGTCACCCTCAAATAGCGAACCCCACTTGGCTTCTACTAGGTGCTCGAACAATAAGAATTCTGTAAATAGCCGTGCATCTACATGAGCTTCAAAGAGGACCCTACGAACTTCGTAAACACCATGAGACAGCTCCGCCAACAAAGACCTTCCTATGAGAGCATGGGGATCTATATCCCACTTCGTCTGCAACTCTCAAGCGGCACTTGAACTTGCGGCGGCACCTCTTGGCCTTCTAGAACAGGTGGGGAGACTAGGCTCGGCTTCATCTAAATGAGATCTCTTCTTTCCCATGAAAGAGAGAATGGTGGAAATGAAAAATATAGTAGTAACAAGCTCGAATAGAGCCATAGAAAATAAAAGAAATAAGAAGAATGAGATGGGTGATGAGGTTTCCACGAATTTGAGACTCAAAGTAGGGATTTGAGTGATCAAATGGGAAGAAAAGAAAGGGAAATCAGCAATGGAGGTGGGTTTTGAGATAGGTAGGGAGAGGGTGCACGAAAATGGAAGAAGAAAGGATTTGAAAAGGGATTTTGGGGGAGATTTGAGAGATTTTTCAAGAAAAGAAAAGCTAGGGAGGGTAGATTGTGAAGGAAGGATGCTGTAGAAGGGGTTTTAATCAACCAACCAAGCACCAGTGGGCCACATAATGCCCTAGAACTATCGGCTTGATCAGCCCGGCCCGTCCAGGCCCACTAGGTGGCGAGGCCTCCCCCCTCGCCGGTCTCTGGACATCCCAGCGAGGACTCACCCCACTGGCGAGGTCCTGCCCCCCCCCCCCCCCCCCCCCCCCCCCCCCGCTTGGGTCTAAAAATATGTGGGTCCCACACTGGGTCCTCCTAAAAATGCCCTGATTGGGCCCCTACTCCATTTCGACTTATTTCGGGTCGTTTCAAAGAAAATCTGATACATATCCACATTTACCAATTTTTAACGGCTAGAATGGGATGAAACATGGCCTAAATCCATTAATTAACGGTTTAAATGTAGTTTAAGGTCATCGTGTGTGATTAGGAGTGTGCATGGACTCGATCTCGGCGATCGTTTTCCGTAAACTTTCGCCAACAGACGAAACTAGGAATCCTAAACTTATTTCTAGAATTTTCTCGCACCCTCCTATGTTAAATTTGCGTCAGCATGCATCATGTGACCATAACCCAGGTCCAATTTAATCCAGATCATACTCTGATACCAACTTGTAATGCCCTAAAATTCGGGGGTCGAGCATACCTCAGCTCCCAAGTTCCAAAACATCACTCATGCAACATAATTAATGATGGATGTATGTTGTCTGTATTAGTGCATTAAACATGAAATAGATTAAGCCAAAACAACAAATCATAATCCAGGGACAATCTAAAATTGCAAGTGGAAGTCTGAAATACATAATTGAACCAGTACAAGTCCCCAAAGTATGAGTGCTCTGCTAGGTCAATAAGTACATGTTTTGTTACTTCAAAAAATATATAAAAAAATGTATTAGTCCTCTATAAAGTGTAAACCCTGAAGTCTCATCGATCCGGACTTAGCTCATGCGAATTCACCCGAAAACTGCATGAACGAGAATGCTTCCTTGTCCTCATCAAACTCCGACTCTGCCTCATAGGCATTGCCATCACCTGCAGCTAAGTCAGAGTCTGGTTAGTGTTTAAGCACCATCCCAGAACGTGGGAGTGAGTGATCAACTCAGTGAAACTATACAGCAAAGGTTAACATGTTATCAATTCAATCAAGCAGTAATGATAAAGCAGTACAATCAAACATGTCCTAGATACTCTTGTTAATGCATGAATGATATGAGGTAATGATGCATGTACTCACCCAAACTCCCTCTTGCAACAACATCTAACGATCATGGCATGAATCACTATTGCTGTGCTCTACACCAACGCCAACGGCACATGCAGTGCGATGTTATGAGCATGATTACCAAGTTCTTATTAGTCCTTTTCATACAACAAGATTGGAAAGCTAAGGTACCTCCCTTATATCAATTCAAAAACAATGATCCATTCTAGGGCCATCACTCCTAGACAATCTCACACAATATTGTAGTTCTAGATCGTTGTAAAGGGCCCGTCTCCAATCAATACAGGTCTAGTTATATCCTAGGTAGTACAATAAGGCTCGTCACCCTAATATAGTTTTAAGATATACTCGAGGTCACTATAAAGGGCTCGTCACCAATCAGAGTAGGCCGACAACTCGAATATAGTGTCCTATACTACCATAATCGGCTCACGAGTCTGGGTTGACTACTGGTCACTACGGGGAGGCTCATCGCCCCAGCATAGGCCGACAACACGACTATGGTATCCCATACCACCATGTCTGGCTCATGAGTCTTAGCGGATCGAGGTACCATGGTTAATAGGGTTTCATTGGTGAGTTTAGTACCTTAGATTCAAATAGTAACGTCCAAACATGGTGAACATACATCAGTCAATCGGGTTAATTGACGAGCTCAACTAGGACAATCGCACATTGAGTTGAATGACATGAAATGTATAAGCACTTCGTGTGGCCTAACCACTGTCGAACATCCCAAGTACGGCTCGAATTCGTCGAACACATCCTGCGTGGCGAAAGCAATCACAGCCACCAGATCGAGAACTGTTACTGATTACCTGGACTGTTATATAGTCCCAACCACATACAATCACAATAATACATATTCAAGTCAAATCCTACAATCATATGAACATGTTAGGGAATATAACTTACATATAGATACACAGTACATGGAGGAAATCATACACACAGTTAAACATGAATAAACAAACTCTACAGTACATGGAGGAAATCATACACACAGTTAAACATGAATAAACAAACTCTACAGTACATGGAGGAAATCATACACACAGTTAAGGTAATTGAGATTCATATCTCAACACCCTTATAAATCACACGTTACTAACTACTAACTCATTCAGGCATTTATACAAACACTTAGACTACGTTTTTCAACATACATCACGTATGTCAGCCATATTACATATTAGGGTAAGTCCTTTTACCAAGGAGTTGTCGCATACATAACAAGCATATATTAATGATAATTAATCATGGCAATCATAGCATCAAATTCCTTATATATACAAACATTTCAACAAACACATGAAATACACTATTTACAACATAGGTTATACATATACGTAAAACAAAACAGATAGCGCATTTAGCATGTGTAATAGCATCCACGTAATAATAAATTATTATCAAACATTGAAAGTCTTGAAAACCATAACCTAAACGTATATAGTCTGCACCTTAAATTGAAAAATGTGAAACGGATATGATTTAGACGATAAGTCTTTGTCAACAGCAAATACGCAACCTAAGGCATGAAATAGGTTAGCTACAACAAACTTAGCCTATTCTAAGCTCCCAAAATAGTTTAGGGTTTGATTGGCTTACCCAAAAATGGAATTAGAATTACCGGAGTAACAATTCAAATAGGTGAATTTGGTGCATAGAGAAACTGGGAAGAATCCCAAGATGAATCACCAACTTCTCTCTCACTTTCTCTCTCTTTCTTCTTCTCTATCTAGGTGAGGGTTTGGAAATTCGTATGGAATATGTGAGAGAGGGTTTAAGGCCCTTATATAGGCCCAAAACTAATGAAATTAGTCCCAGGGCCATGGTATACTTAGGTTATAACCAAATCGGGCTTATTTCGATCCAATGGAGCATTTTTGGAAGTCCCTTTACTGATTGCGGTCGGACTTAAGCTCACTAAAATAGGATCTTGTTCAAGTTAAATTTTCAGTCTGATCGGGTTTCCAGATCGACCATGGCGGACCAGTTTCAATTCAAAGATCACCAAAACTCAATGAGGGCCACAACTATTTTGACATGTGTGGGCCATCTTCCCTGATCTGAGGGTGTATTTGGGTTAGAAACCAACGGTCAGAATGCTTATAATTGGCACGTAAGCGACACGACTCAGATTACTTAAATTCATATTTAATTTTATAAAAACCTTCACTTTCTCACACTCTTCACTCCGGACTCAAGAAAATAGCCTTAGGACATCTTTGGACTTGATTTTTGAGGTGATTGTCAAGTCAAACTAGGCGGTCATAATCGTCTAAGCTCATCGTTATCAGACTTACGATGTACGGTCCAAGTCCGATACGAAGTTTCCAAATGCTCCCGAGAGCAACTGGGTTTAGAGTTTACTCTAAGATTTCAGGGTAATGTAGCGTTAACAATTCTATAGGTTTTGAGTCTTGCAAATAGTATTTAAAGTGATTGGTGCTAATTTCATAGGTAATCTAGTTTAGCACTAGTTAATTCACATTAAATTTCTAAAGGATTAGGTTCTAAAGGATTTTTGCTAGAAGTGGTACTCGGGTCTATGCAAGAATATTTCCAGGACGTTACAGGAATAGCTATCCTATTCCCTGTTATAGGCGGTTGTGGTGCCGTAGATAGAGACTTAGTGTTTAAACTGAGTTCGTTACGAGTGTACCGGTGAAAGGTGAGAAGTATAAATGTTTATGTTATGGTTTTCAAGTCTTTCAATTCCAGTTAATGATTTATGACTGACTTGAATGCTATCACGTGTGTCTAGGTTCGCTGTTACTCGTGTATTATGTATATATATAGGCAATGTTGATTTATGACCGCCTTGCTGGACTTGACAACCATCTCAAAAATTAAGTCCTAATAGTACCCAGAAACACATAACTTGAGCCCAGAGCGAAGGGTGTGAGAAACGCGAATATTTTTAGAAAATGAACTGAAACTTAAGTGACTTGAGTCGATTCACTTGCAGGCCAAATCTAAGGATTCGGACCATCAGAATCTGATCCGATTACTCCCTCGAATAATGAAAAATTTTCAACACATGTCAAAGCACTCATGGCCCTGATCGAGTGCCGATGACCGTCGATCTGAAACTGGTTCGCCACGGTCAATGTGCAAACCCGATCGGACCGAAAACTTAGCCTGACATAGATCCATGGTCAGGGAGCTTAAGTCTGACCACATGTAAAAAAGGGGCCTCCAGAATAGCTTCATTGGACTGAAACGAATAATATTTGGTTATAACCTAAGCATACCTTGGCCCTGGGGCCATTCCCATCAATTATGGGCCTATATAAGGGTCTTAAACTCTCTCCCTCCCTTACCATACGAATTCTCTAAATCCTTAAAAGAGAGAAGAGAAGAAAGAGAAGGAAAGAGAGAGAAAGTGTGAAGAATTTTATTCCTGGGATTCTTCCCTGCTGCTCCACATGTCGAATTAGTCTGTCTGTATCGTTATCCTAGCGATTCTGACTCTGTACTTGGGTAAGAAATCCTAACCATTACCAGTTTTAAATATTCAAATAGAATAGATGGTGGAATAGCTAACCTATTCCTTGATATAGGTGGTGGTGGTGCCATAGACAAAGACTTAGTGTTTAAACTGAATTCGTTACAAATCTACCGGCGAATGGTGAGGACTATAAATGTTTAGGTTATGGTTTTCAAGGCTTTCAATGTTAGTTAATGATTTATGACTGTCTTGATTTCTATCACGTGTGTTTAGGTTTATGCTTTCCCGTATATTATGCATATATATAGGCTATGTTAATTTATGACCGCCTTGCTGGACTTGACAACCATCTCAGAAATTAAGTCCTAATAATACCCAAAAATGAATAACTTGAGCCCAGAGCGAAGGGTGTTAGAAATGCGAATATTTTTAAGAAATGAATTAAAGCTTAAGTGAATTGAGTCGGTTCGCTTACAGGCCAAATCTAAAGATTTAAACAGTTGGAATCTTACCCGATTACACCCTTGGATCAGGGAAAATTTTTAACACATGTCAAAGTACTCATGGCCCTGATCGCGTGCTGGTGACCATCGAACTGAAACTAGTTCGCCACAGTCTATCTACAAACCTGATCGAACCGAAAACATAGCCCAACCTAGATCCATGGTCAGTGAGCTTAAGTCTGACCACATGTAGAAAGGGGGCCTCTAGAATAACTCTGTAAGACTGAAACGGCCAGTATTTGGCTATAACCTAAGTATATCTTGGCCCTGGGGCCATTCCCATCAGTTCTGGGCCTATATAAGGGTCTTAAACCATCTCTCTCCCTTGCCATACGAATTCTCTAAATCCCCAGGAGAGAGATGAGAAGAAAGAGAAGGAAAGAGAGAGAAAGTGTGTGAGAGAGAGAGTTGGAGTTTGTTCTTGGGATTCTTCCCTACTGCTCCACGTGCCGAATCAGTCCGTCTGTATCGTTATCCCAACAATTTTAACCTCGTACTTGCGTAAGAAATCCTAACCTTAACCTGTATTGTAACACCCCAAATTTTTACCAACTTGGGGTTAGACATCCTTAGACAATGGGTCAACCATATCACTCTTAGGAATTAATTCCAAAGCCAAAAGAATCATTTAGAACCTAATTCTTTGGAAATTTATCGTGAATTAGCTAGTGCTACACTAGATTTCCTGCAAAATTAGCACCAATAACTTTAAATACGATCTGTAAGACCTAAAACCTCTAGAATTGTTACCGCTACCTTACCCTAAAATGTAGGATCAATCTCTAAGCCCAGTTGATCTCGGGACCATTTGGAAACTTTGTATTGGATCTAGGCCGCACGTCGAAAGTCCGATATCTATAATCTTAACCATTATGACCGCCTAGTTGGACTCCCAACTGATATCCTGTGACCATTCTACTGAGTCCAGAGTGAAGAGAGTGAGAAAAGAAAAATATTTAGAAAATTAATTCAACTTTTAATAAATCTGGCACTTGTCGCTTGCGCGACATTTTTAAGTGTTCTGGCCATTGGAATTCGACCAAATTTTACCCTCGGATCAGGATAAGTGGCCCTTACATGTCATAGCACTTGTGGCCCTGATCGAGTTTCGTGACCGCTGAACAGAAAGTGGTCCACCACGGTCGATCTGAAAACCCGACCAGACTGAAAACTTAGCTTGACCTAGATCCAGTATTAGAGAGCTTAAGTCCGACCGCATTTAGTAACAGGGCCTCTAGAAGTGCCTCGTTGGATCGTAACAGACCCGATTTGGTTATAACTTAAGTATACCTTGACTTCAAGTCTGTTTTCATTATGTTTAGGCTTATAAAAGGGCCTTAAACCCTCTCTCACAAATCCCATACGAATTTCAAACCCTACCCAAATCAAGAGAGAGAAAAGAGAGAGAAAGTGAGGGAGAAGTTGGGGCTTTCTCCTGAAATTCTTCCCTGCTGCTCCAAATGCCAAAGCCATCCACTTGCATCGTTATTCCGGCGATTTCAGTTTCGTTCTAGGTAAGAAGACCCTAACCCTAACCTGTTTTAAGGTTTCTATGGGTACAAGTAGCTAAGTAGCTGACTCACCTTGTGTTATAGGTCGTCATATCGACGTTGACGGAAGCGTAGAGTACCTATTCAATTCATTACGCTCCTACAGCGTAAGGTGCGGATTTTAGACGCTTAGTTTACCATTTTTCAAAGCATTTAATGTCTTTTAATGGTAGATTGTTGACAAGGATGTTTTTTGACATGTAGAACATGTTGTCTGTTTTTCATTTCGAACACATACGAAGAATATGAGATTTAGGGTATTTTTGGTATTTGTAGGAAATACTGTATACGTACATATTTTACTGATATGATTGCCATGAGGATTTGCCATGCATATATGCTAGTTATGGATGTATGATCTATTTGGCGAAAGGATTCGCCCTAATACCTGTTTCGGCCAACGTACGCCATGTATATTATTAAGTGTAGTCTAAGTGTTTGTTGAGATGCCTAAATCAATATGATTTATGCCTGTCATATGTTTTGAATGTAAGAATATGATTGTTATGTATTAGACATCTCCTTGATATAAGGATTTCTCATATTATATGTTGAAATCAACATATGTCAAGTACGTTGGAGTTGTGTAGTCTAAGTGTTTGTATAAATGTATGTATTAGTAAGTATTGAGTAAATGGTGTTGTAGATTATGCTGAGATTGGATTCTCAACTAATTTGATGATGTACATGAATTCCTCCATGCTTGTTGTATTTCAATTGATTACCTTATGTGTGAAATACTTGTGTATGGTTAACTGCTTATGATGTATGTTATAACATGCTGATAACATGCTGGAATTTCTTGTATTTCAATTCTGTCTCTCTCATATGATTATTGATTTAGATTACAAGTGTTTGGGGCTATACTCTAGTCCAGGCAGTCGGTAATAGATTTGAATTCGTGGTTGGATTCTATTTGCCACGAAGGACACATTGACGAACCCGAGTCGTACTTTTGTTGACGGCAGTGGTTAGGCCACACGAGGTGTTTATATGCTTCATGTCGTTCAGCTTGAGGTGCGCTCGTGCTAGTCGAGCTCGTCAAGTAACCCGACTGACCAATGTATGTTCACCTTGTATTGGTCATAACTGCTTGAGCCTAGGGTACTGAACTTACCAGTGACAACCCTGATAACCGTGGTACCTTAATCCACTAAGACTCATGAGCTGCGCATGGTGGTATGAGACACCGTGGTCGAGCTGTCGGCCTACGCTAGGGCCACGAGCCTCCGCGTAATGACTAGTGAGTAACCCAGACTCGTGAGCCGATTATGGTGGTATGAAACACTATATTCGAGCTGTCGGCCTACACTGATAAGGTGATGGGGGAGCAGTGCACGAGTGCGTGCAACAGCCCTGACAGCCTTTTGTAGTGACCTCGAGCGTACTCTGAGTCTACGTGAGGCGACGACCCTTCCGTAACAACAAGAGTATAACTAGGCCTGTATTGATAAGGTGATGGGGGAGCGGAGCAACGAGTGCATGCAACAACCCTGACAGCCCTTGCAGCGACCTAGAAATATATCATCGTATGAGACTACTAAGAGTGACGACCCTAGACAGGATTCTTGTTGGGAATGATATAAGGGAAGTACCCTATTTTTCCAATCCTATTGTATGAAAAGGACTAATAACAACTCGGTAATCATATTCATATCGCACTGCATGTGCCTTAAAGATGTAGAGCACTGAGGGAAGAAAGCATGCCGCGGGCGTAAGATGGTGTCGCATGAGGGAGTATATTGGCGAGGGCATCCATCATGTCATTTCATTCTTACATTAATTGCAGTATTTAGGAATGTTTGATTTTCTTGCTTTATCATTATCGCTTGATTGATTTGATAACATGTTAACCTTTGCTATATGATTCCACTGAGTTAGCTACTCACTCCCACGTTACGGGACGGTATTCTGGACACCCACCAGACCCTGTTGTAGTTTCAGATGATGGCACAGCGTGCGAGGCAGAGCCAGACTTGTATGATGATGAGGAGGATTTCTCCTATAGGCAGTTATCAGGCGGGTCTATGTAGACCGTGTTCTGATCGATGGGATTAAAGGGAGATTGATTTGATGCCATGACACTTGTCATTTTATATTTTTGGAGCACTCATGTATATTCTTTTTATCATTTTTGGAGTATACATGTATATGTTTAACCTGGTAACATGTTCACACTCTGGATACTTACAATAGTTCGTATATTTTATATATCTATCACATTCTTTCGCTTGCTAATTTAACTGTCTCTGGAGTATGATATGCTGTTTTGCCTTAATCCACTTCATGTTTTATGTACTATTACAGCCTACATTCATCCATCATTGAAAATGTTGCATAAGTGATGTTCTAGAACTCGGGAGTGGAGTTTATGCTGGACCCCCGATTTTCAGGATGTTACAGGTGGTATCAGAGCATAATTTGGATTAAACTGGACCTGGGTTATGGTAACACGATGCACACTGATGCACTCTGACTTAGGACAGGGGCGATGGAACCTAGAAACCATATTAGAATCCCAAGTTTCGCCGACAGGTGAGACTATATGGTAATTTAGTCCATAACGTATCTTTGGTCGCATGAAGCGACCTAAGTCGCCTCTAGGTCGTCAGTTGACAGGTTTGAGTCATTCCCTGAAGGATTCCAAACCTAGAAATGAATGTCCTTAGGTTGTGGGTTAACCACAACCCTTACATTCAATCTCAAGGCCTAAAACTCCTTTTTTTTTTAAATCCAATTCCTTCAAAATCTCTTCTTTCACCACCCCATTCTTCAACTTTTTCTAAGTCCTTTCATACTAGACATAAATCCTAATGCGTAAATGATAGATAATTATACTTAAACAAAAATTTACTATAAATAGTAAACATATGTATAAATTGGACTTTTGACCATTCCAGTTATGGAATATTGTGGAATAAATAGGCTAGTTGGATAGAGTAGTGTCTCCTACCCCAAAATCATATGCTACATGATGCATAGACTCATTTTGGTTTGCAAACTAGCCCCAAACATACCTCAAATGGAGGGGGGGCCAAATGATCAACTTCCAGAGGGTTCCGAGGTGGGAACCTAACTTTTTTGGGGCCTAGGGGGCAGGAGGTCCTCGTCCAAATGGTGAGCCCACTCCAGTTTAGCCAGTGGTCGGCGAGGCCTCGCCGTTCAATGGGCTCGATCGGGCGGGCCGCCCAGGCCGATCGAGTTTGGGGCTTAGTGGGACCCAATGGTCCATGGTTCGACCCTCCGTTTATTCAAAATCCCATCCTTACTTCACAAATTGGCCCTGCAAGCTCTCCTTTCCCTCTAAACTTGCTATTTTCTCTCTCCAACCTCCCTTCCAATCGTTTCTTCCTTCATTTTCTATTACTTCCTTCATTCCTTTACCATTCTCTACCATAACCAGCACCTACACTCTTCATTTTCTGTGATTGGAGCTCCCAAGCTCTCACTTGAGGCTCAAAATCATGTGAGCTTTCAACCCATCACATTTCTTCCTTTTCCCTTCTTCAATCCCTGCCTTTTGGACCTATTTCACTCCTCTCTCAGACCTAGATTCGTGGCAACCCATTAGGTCAGCCTTTTCTTCCATTTCACCACTTTTTTGAGGCTCTTTTTGAGTTAGTTATAGTTGTCTTCTCGATCTCTCCGCTTCTACCGACGGGTGAGACCTAACACAGTAGCTTAGTTCATAAACAGTGAACATCTAGAGTTTTGGACCTAGAGTTAGTACTCTTAGATTTTGAAAGATCTGACAATATAGGAAATCCAATTCCTTT
This sequence comes from Magnolia kwangsiensis, assembly GCA_037074715.1. NCBI lineage: Eukaryota > Viridiplantae > Streptophyta > Magnoliopsida > Magnoliales > Magnoliaceae > Magnolia > Magnolia kwangsiensis. Next base: position 62,870,028 of record CM073579.1, read on the forward strand.
TAGACAATCTTGACTCTAAGTGATAGAACAATCCCTTGTAGTAGAAATGGTATGAAACCATTTAGCGTATAAGATTAGGCTTTGTATTACAGCTAGTGAGTTACAGACTAGTCTACTAGTTATATTAAGTAGTGTAAAGACTTAATATATTAAGGAATAGTAGGTTAGATTTGGTTGGAGTAGGACTTCATTCCTTTGATAGATCCCCATAATACTCAAAGGCTCTTTTAGTAACTCTTAGGAAGCTTGCCTGACTTAGAACTATTCACGTTCAGAGAAAACTTATAAATCCTTTAGATTGAACTTAGAATAAACCAGCACGCCCCTTAGAATTTTCCTTAAAATTACCTTACCAAGGACTTCTTATAATCGAGAACGCGGAGTAAGGGAACTGTATGTAAGCGACGTATTCGCGGTTTGAATCGAATTTTCAATCCTAGTGGTTACTAATAAATCCAATGCTCTGATCAAGAAGAAGATCGGCATCGACTCGGATTAAGAATTGATACGAAAATTTTTCTATTATCGCGAGGCAAAAAGTTTATGTATCCGACTCAGACCCACTACACAACTTTTCTTCCGTGTTGGCCCGACCACCTACAGTCAAAAGTTATTGCTTTGCCTTTGAGAAATATTAAGGATATATAGCCAATAGAGGTTTTTTAGTGGGCAATAGATAGTTAGGAATTATGTCCCAAAACGCAGACTATTCTGGCACACATATTGTGCTTATGAACTTAAAGGGATAGTTTGCCTGTCAACCTGCTTTCCCCAACTTCCTTATGTACTAAAAGAGGGTAAGTCGGGACTGTAGTGAGAGTCCTCATTGGGTAGAATTAGGCAGCTTGCCACCAACCCACACCTGCCCCTGAACTCAATCACAATAAAGATTAGGCTTCTTTCTTCAACCATACGTACCAATGCCATAGAACGCATCATTAGCAAAGGAAGACCAATGTAGTGAGAGGTTGTTTCTCATTTCATGTCAAGGATAGGCCCTAAGTTACACCTCGTTCTGATATATGGATTGAGACATAGATTCTTGAGCCTTAAGTAGAACTAAGTTTTAAGGGGTGTAGAACGTATTGAGCCCAATCTAGTTAGGATCAGCTAATACAACCGTTGGATCAGAGTAGTTCAGCAGAAGCGTGGTTGGCCTCTTTCCCACTAGCCCAAGATCGAAGAAGTTGATTTAGGTTATACGTAAGGTTAGGTCATTAAATAGGATTTGAACCTTCCTTAGAATGTCAATACTAAAGTCTTTCTAGGGACTCATTATCCTTAGCCAATTTCGGGGATGAAATTATGTTTTAAGGGGGGTAGATTGTAACACCCCGGATTTTTTCCAACCTGGGGTTAGACGTCCTTAGGCAATGGGTCTACCATATCACTCTTAAGAATCAATTCCAACGCCAAAGGAATCATTTAGAACCTAATTCTTTAGAAATTTAACGTGAATTAGCCAGCGCTACACTAGATTTCCTGTAAAATTAGCACCAATAACTTTAAATACGATTAGTAAGACCCCAAACCTTTAAAATTGTTACCACTACCTTACCTTAAACTCTAGGATCAATCTCTAAGCCCAGTTGACCTCGTGACCATTTAGAAACTTTGTATTGGATCTAGGCCGCTCGTCGAAAGTCCGATATCTATAATCTTAGACCATTATGACCACCTAGTTGGACTTGACAATCATTTCGAAAATCAAGCCCAACCGATATCCTAAGACCATTCTACTGAGTCAGAGTGAAGAGAGTGAGAAAAGGAAAATATTTAGAAAATTAATTTAACTTTTTATAAATCTGGCACGTGTCGCTTGCGCGACATTTTTAAGCGTTCTGGCCGTTGGAATTCGACCAAATTTCACCCTTGGATCAGGATAGGTGGCCTTTACATGTCATAGCACTTGTGGCCCTGATTGAGTTTCGGTGACCACTGAACTGAAACTGGTCCACCACGGTTGATCTGGAAACCCAACCAGACTGAAAACTTATCTTGACCTAGATCCAGTATTAGAGAGCTTAAGTCCGACCGCATTTAGTAATATGGCCTCTAGAAGTGCCCCGTTGGATCGGAACAGACCCGATTTGGTTATAACTTAAGTATACCTTGACTTCAAGTATGTTTTTGTTATGTTTGGGCTTATAAAAGGGCGTTAAATCCTCTCTCACAAATCCCATATGAATTTCAAACCCTACCCAAATCAAGAGAGAGAAGAGAGAGAAAGTGAGGGAGAAGTTGGGGCTTTCTCCTGAGATTCTTCCCTGCTGCTCCACGTGCTAAAACCATCCACCTGCATCGTTATTCCATCGATTCCAGTTTCGTTCTAGGTAATAAAACCCTAACCCTAACCTGTTTTAAGGTTCCTATGGGTACAAGTAGCTAAGTAGCTGACTCACCTTGTGTTATAGGTCGTCATATCGACGTTGACGGAAACGTAGAGTACCTATTCAATTTATTATGCTCCTATGGCGTAAGGTGCGGATTTTAGACGCTTAGTTTACCATTTTTCAAAGCTTTCAATGTCGTTTAATGGTAGATTGTTAATAAGGATGCTGTTTGGCATGTAGAACATGCTGTCTATTTTTCATTTCGAATACGTACGAAGAATATGAGATTTAGGGTATTTTTGGTATTTGTAGGAAATACTATATACGTACGTATTTTGCTGATATGATTGCCATGAGTATTTGTCATGCATATATGCTAGTTATGGATGTATGATCTATTTGGAGAAAGGATTCACCCTAATACCCGTTTCGGCCAACGTACGGTATGTATATTATTAAGTGTAGTCTAAGTATTTGTTGAAATGCCTAAATCAATATGATTTATGCCTGCCATATGTTTTGAATGTAAGAACATGATTGTTGTGTATTAAACATCTCCTTGATATAAGGATTTATCATATTATATGTTGAAAACAACATATGTCAAGTACGTTGAGGTTGTGTAGTCTAAGTGTTTGTATAAATGTATATATTAGTAAGTATTGGGTAAATGGTGTTGTAGATTAGCACTGAGATTGGATTCTCAACTAATTTGATGATGTACATGAATTCCTCTATGCTTGTTGTATTTTAATTAATTACCTTATGTGTGAAATACTTGTGTATGGTTAACTGCTTATGATGTATGTTATAACATGTTGATAACATGTTGGAATTTCTTGTATTTCAATTCTGTCTCTCTCATATGATTATTGATTTAGATTACAAGTGTTTGGGGCTATACTCTAGTCTAGGCAGTCGGTAACAGATTTGAATTCGTAGTTGGATTCTATTCACCACGAAGGACGCGTTGACGAACCCGAGTCGTACTTTGGTTGACGACAGTGGTTAGGCCACACGAGGTGTTTATATGCTTCTTGTAGTTCAGCTTGAGGTGCGCTCATGCTAGTTGAGCTCGTCAAGTAACCCGACTGACCAATGTATGTTCACCTTGTATTAGTCATAACTGCTTGAACCTAGGGTACTGAACTTACCAGTGATAACCCTGATAACCGTGGTACCTTGATCCACTAAGACTCATGAGCCGGGCATGGTGGTATGGGATACCGTTGTCGAGCTGTCAGCCTACGCGGGGGCCACGAGCCTCCCCATAGTGATCAGTGAGAAACTCAGACTAGTGAGCCAATTATGATGGTATGGGACACTATATTCGAGCAGTCGGCCTACACTGATAAGGTGATGGGAGAGCAGTGCAACGAGTGCGTGCAATAGCCCTGGCAGCCCTTTGTAGTGACCTCGAGCGTACTCTGAGTATACGTGAGGCGACGACCCTTCCGTAGCAACAAGAGTATAACTAGGCCTGTATTGATAAGGTGATGGGGGAGCGGAGCAATGAGTGCATGCAACAACCCTGACAGCCCTTGCAGCGACCTAGAAATATATCATTGTATGAGACTACTAGGAGTGACGACCCTAGACAGGATCCTTGTTGGGAATGATATAAGGGAAGTACCCTAGTTTCTCAATCCTGTTGTATGAAAATGACTAATAACAACTCGGTAATCATATTCATATTGCACTACATGTGCCAGGAAGATGTGGAGCACTGAGGGAAGAAAGCATGTCGCGGCGTACGATGGTGTCGCATGAGGGAGTGTGTTGGCGAGGGCATCCATCATGTCATTTCATTCTTACATTAATTACAGTATTTAGGAATGTTTGATTTGCTTGCTTTATCATTATCGCTTGATTGATTTGATAACATGTTAACCTTTACTTTATGATTCCACTGAGTTAGCTACTCACTCTCACGTTATGGGATGGTGTTCTAGACACTGACCAGATCCTGTTGTAGTTTTAGATGATGGCGCGACCTGCGAGGTGGAGCCTGACATTTATGATGATGAGGAGGATTTCTCCTATAGGCGGTTATCAGGCGGGTCTATGTAGACCATGTTTTGATCGACGGGATTACAGGGAGGTTGATTTGATGTCATGACACTTGTCATTTTATATTTTTGGAGCACTCATGTATATTCTTTTTATCATTTTTGGAGTATACATGTATATATTTAACCTGGTAACTTGTTCACACTCTGGAGACTTACAACAGTTCATATATTTTATATATCTATCAGATTCTTCCTCTTGCTAATTTAACTCTCTGGAGTATGATATGCTGTTTTGGCTTAATCCACTTCCTGTTTTATGCACTATTATAGCCGACATTCATCCATCATTGAAAATATTGCATAAGTGATGTTCTGGAACTCGGGAGTGGAGTTTATGCTCGACCCTTGATTTTCGGGATGTTACATTGCAACATCCCGAAAATCAGGAGTCGAGTAAAAACTCCACTCTCGAGTTCCAGAACATCACTTATGCAACATAAATGTGTATGATTGAATGTTGTCTATGTTAATGTATTAAACATGAGTGGGATTATGCCAGAACAGCATATCATACTCCAGAGACAGTTAAATTAGCAAGCGGAAAACTGTGATACATACATATAATAAATAATTGATGGGAAGTCTCCAGAGTGTGAACATGTTACCAGGTTAAACATATCCATGTATACCTCAAAATAGAAAGAAAGAATATACATGAGTGCCCTGAAAATATAAAATGACAAGTGTCATGGCATCTAATGAATCTCCCTGTAATCCCATCGTTCAGAACACGCATAAAGGAGGGATCCTCCTCATCATCATCAAGTCTGGCTCCACCTCGCAGGCCGCGCTATCATCTGCAATCACAATAGGGACTGGTGGGTGTCCGAAAACACTCTCCCGTAACGTGGGAGTGAGTGATCAACTCAGTAGAATAATAGAGCAGAGATTAGCATGTTATCAAATCAATCATGCGATAATAGGAAAGCAATAAATCAAACATTCCTAAACACTGTTGTTAATGCAATATGACAAGACATGATGGATGCCCTCACCGACGATCTCCCTCATACGGCACCATCTTATGCTAGCGGCATGCTTTCTTCCCACAGTGCTCCACATCTTCCAGGCACATGCAATGTGATAGTAATATGATTACTGAGTTATTATTAGTCCTTTTCATATAGCAGGATTGGGAAACTAGGGTACCTTTTTTATATCAATCCCAACACAGATCCTGTCTAGGGTCGTCACTCCTAGCAATCTCATACAATGTTATATTTATAGGTCGCTGCAAGGGCTGTTAGGGCTGTTGCTCACACTCATTGCACCTCTCCCCGATCACCTTATCAATACAGGCCTATTATATCCTTAAGACTACATCAGGACTCGTCACCCCCATGCGGTGTCAGGATAAACTCAAGGTCACTACAAAGGGCTCGTCACCTGATCAGTGTAGGCAGACAGTAAGAATATAGTGTCCCATACCACCATAATCTGCTCAGAGTAGGGTACTCACTGGTCACTACAGGGAGGTTTGTGGCCCCAGCGTATGCCGACAGCTCGACCACGGTGTCCCATACCACCATGCCCGGCTCATGAATCTTTATGGATCAAGGTACCATGGTTGACAGGGTTTTCAATGGTAAGTTCAATACCCTAGGTTCAAGCAGTTATGACTCATACATGGTGAACATACAATGGCCAGTCGGGTTACTTGACGGGCTTGACTAGCATGAGCGCATCTCAAGCTGAACAACATGAAGTGCATGAAACACTTCGTGTGGCCTAACCACTTCCGCCAACTCAAAACACGACTCGCGTTCATCGACGCGTCCTTCGTGGCAAAGATAAGCTAACCACGAATTTACTCGGTTACCGACTGCCTGGACTAAGTATAGTCCCAAACATTTATGAATCCACATCAGCAATCATATAAAGGTAATGGAAATACATTACAACAATGTGAGCATGTTAACACATGTTATAATATACAACTTAAGTAAATCATCTAGCACATACATTTCTTACATATGATGAAATCATACATATAGCCAACATGAAGGAAATCATTTAAATCAGCATATTATTTGAGAATTTAATCTCAAAACTATTCCACAACACCATTTAATTCAATAAATACTAATACAAACATTTATACAAACACTTAGTCTACACACTTAAGTCTACATATTGTATGTCGACTCAAAGTGCACATTTGGGCGAATCTCTTCGCCAAACTGATTATGCACGCATTCCTAATATCCTAAGGCAACAAAAAGCCATGTCAATCATATCAGCAAAATATGGAAGCAAACAGTATTTCCTACAAATGACTAAAATGCCCTAAATCTCATAATTTTCGTCTGCTTACGAAACAGGAAACGGACAGCATGTTGTACATGTCAAACGGCGTTGCCGTCGATAATCTACTATTAAACGACATTAAAAGCATTGAAATCAGCCAATCAAAGTGTCTAAAATCCACACCTATTGCTTTAGATGTGTATCGTTTCGAACGGAGCTATATGCTTCGTCTACGGCGAACAGGCGACCTATTTCACAAGTTATATCAACTCCTTTGCTATTTGAATTGACGAAACGCTAAATCAGCAAGTGGACAGGGTTTTCCTTACCTAGAAAAGCGTCGAAATCACCAACAAAGTGATTGAAATACGTCGCTTAAGCACGTGCAGCAGCAGCAGCAGGTGGCAGGAAAATCTCTCCCACCTTCTCTCACAAACTCTCACCTTTTCTCTCTCAATCTAGGGTTTTTAGAAAATTCGGATGAGAGAGAAATGAGAGGGTTTCAAGCCCTTTTATAGCCTAACACCTTCCCAAATTAGGCTTGGGAACAATGTTTACTTGGGTTATAACCAAATCGAGGCTGTTCTGGTCCAAAAGAGCATTTCTGGAGGTCCCCTGGCCGAACGCGGTCGGACTTAAGATCATGCATACTGGATCTAGCACACATCAAGTTTTCAGACCGAAAGAGTTCGCAGATCGCACGTGGCGGTCCAATTTCAGTTCAGCGGTCACCGCACCTAGATCAGGTCTACAAGTCTCATGATATGAAAGAGAAATTTTTTCTGATCCGAGGGTGTAATTTGGCTGAATTCTAATGGTCAGAACGCTTAATAATAACGCGCCAAGTCATGTGCCAGATTTGAATTAAAATTTTCAAATCTAACCCTTTTCTCACTCTCTTCACTCCAGGCTCAATGAAATAGCCTCTGAACGTCGGTTGGGCTTGATTTTCGAAACGATTGTCAAGTCCAGCCAAGCGGTCATAACGGTCTAAGATGGTAGATATCGAACTTTCGACGTGCGGTCTAGATCCAATACAAAGTTTCAAAAGGTTCCTAAGAGCAAACGGGTTTAGAGTTTGATCCTAGGTTTTAGGGTATTATAGCACCATTGATTCTACGAGTTTTGGGTCATGTAGATCGTATTTAAAGCGGTCAGGGACAATTTCACAGCTACTCCAGCGTAACGCTAGCTAACTTATGCTTAATTTCTAAAGGAATTAATCCTAAGTGATTTCTTTGGCTATGAAATTGGGTTTTGAGCGGTTACCAAGGTGTTTTGGTTGACCCATTGCCTAAGGACGTCTAGTCCCAGGTTGGCAAAAATCCGGGGTGTTACAATCTACCCCCCTTAAAACACAATTTCATCCTTGAAATTGGCGAAGGGTAAGGAGTATCTATCAAGACTTCAGTATTGACATTCTAAGGAAGGGTCAATCCTATTTAATGACGTAACCGTACGTATAACCTAAATCAAATATTTTGATCCTGGGCTAGTGGGGAAGAGGCCAACCACGCTTCCGCTGCGCCACTCTGATCGAACGGTTGCATTGACTGACCTAACTGGATTAGACTCAATACGTTCTACCCCCCTTAAAACTCGGTTCTACTTAAAGTTTAAAAATCTATGCATCGCTCCGTATATAGGAACGAGGTGCAACTTAGGGGCTATCCTTGACATGAATTGAGAAACAACCTCTCATTACAGTGGTTTTCCTTTGCTAATGATGCGTTCTATGACATTGGTATCTATGGTGATAGAGATGAGCCTAATCTCTATTGTGGTTGAGTTTAGGGGCAGGTATGAGTTGGTGGCAAGATGTCTAATTCTCTACTGGCTATAAGTCCTCACCATTTCCCAAAGACAATGTGATCACATTTGGTTGTAGGTGGTTGGGCCATCACAGAAGAAAGGTTGTGTAGTGGGTCTGAGCTGGATACATTGACCTTCTGTCTAATCAGGACAGAGAATGCATTGTATCAATTCTTAATCCGAGTCGATGCCGATCCTCTGCTTGATCAGAGCATTGGATTCATTAGTAACCACTAGGATTAAGAAGTCGACTCAAACCGCGAATACATCGCTTACATATACAGTTCCTTTACTCCGTGTTCCCAAATGCAATAAGCCCTTGGGGAAGGCAATTTTAAGGGGCGTGCTAGTTCATTCTAAGTTCAATCTGAGGGATTTATAAATTTTCCCTGAGAGTGAATGGTTCTAAGTTAAAACCACTTTCCTATGGGTTACAACAGAAGTTTATAAGTAATAAGGGGATATATCGAAGGAATAAGGTTCTACTTCAACCAAATTTAACATACAATTCCTTAGCATATACAGGCTTTACACTACTTAAGGTAACTAGTAGCCTAGTCTGTAACTCAGTAGCTATAATCCAAAGCCTAAGTTTATATGCTAAATGGTTCCATACCATTACTAATACAGGGAATTGCTCTATCGCTTAGGGTCAAGATTATCTAAATGGAATTGGATTTCCTATATCGTCAGATCCTTCAAATCTAGGAGTGCTAATACTAGGTCCAAAACGCCAAGGGCCTATGTGGCCAGTAGCATTAAGTTGCATTAAATGGAACTGCATTCCTAATCCCACGTCGGGATTAGGTGTGGCATGCTTGGTAGGAGGGTGGGGTGGGATAAAAACTAATTTTGTAGGCTTAATCCCGGGATTTACAACATGGCAGTGAAAACCATAGGATACACCCAATCTAGGGACAGTACCTTACAGCAAACGAAACGGCATGCACTCCATTTAACAAAAATTGTCACAATACATGGAATAAAGTTCCACATGGATTATGACAGGAACGCATTCGGCTATGCTAAGGCCAAACTACTAACACAAACACATTTTCTACCTCTGACTTCACTAAACCTAACAACAACAAAACACAAAAATCTCAAAACGGTAATCAAACAATCTACAAGACAACGGCACAGATGCCTAATTCTACCAAAGGACTCTACCACAGTCCCGACTTACCTTCTTTAACACTGTCGAGTCTAATACTGTCTGTTGCTCACTAGAGCTCTCTCGGCCATATATTTTCAGTATTCCTTAAGAAAAGAAAATGGAGAAATAGGATTGAGTGTTGCACGATTTTGAGACCAAAAGAGTGTAAAGGCTCAAATAACAGGGACATGAGAGGGAGGATGGTGGAAAGAGAGAAAAAAAGGCTAAAACAGCCTTAACAATAGCCATGGAAAGCGGAGGAAATGTGGAGAAATGGTTGCCCAAATGGACTGAAACGAATCTAGGCCTTGTAGAGGGATGCATCAAGCTCCCAAAGGCTGGATTTTTAAAGGGAAAAGAGAACTATAAAGGGGAATAGAGCTCCACATGATTTCAGCCTCGATTGGAGGTTGTGGGAGCTTCAACGGATGAGATTTGAAAGGGAGGGGGTTGCAAATCACGATGGAGGGATGGAATGGGATCATTTTTAACAAGAAATGGGATTAGGAGAGGATTGGAGCTGGGGTTTAAGAGAGGGTAGCAAGAAAATCAAAAATGGAGGCTTGGAGGGGCATTTTTGTGAAGGGGGTACCCTTTCTAAGGGGTTTCGACGGACGGGCGCTGTATGTGAGGGGTGCCCTACCCTAAAAATACCACGCGCTTGAAATTCGGACCACGTGGGGCCCATTGGTCGGCGATCGATCGCCGGATCGGCTAGGGCATCACCGGCCATCTCTGGATCCAGCTGGTGGGACCACATGGGTTGGGTCCCCCCTGCCCTAGGGACTCCAAATAGGTATGGGGCCCACCCCAGATCATTGTATTTTGACCTAGGGAGGCCCAAACTTCCATTCAAGGAATTTTGAGGCTAGTCTATAAACCAGAATACATTTACCCATCATATAGAATATTATTTTGGAGTAGGAGGAGCTAATCCATCCATCTAACCCATTAGTTTCTAAAGATTGCAAAGTTAGAATGGCCAAATGGACAGTTTTCGTATATTTTTACTATTCATTGGAAATTTTTGCCTAAGTATGATTTTATATCATTTTCACATTATGATTAATGCCTAAAATGAAATGAATGAAAAAGAATTGAAGAATGGAGCGGTGAGAGGAAGAATTTTAAAGAAATTGAGTGAAACGGGGTTTTTAAGCCCTAGTGATTAAATGTAAGGGTTGTGGTTTCCTTATAACCCAAATACATGCATTTTAGGGTTTGAAATTCTCCTAGGATCATCTCAAACCCACCTACTTACAACCTACGAGCTACTTAGGTCGTTTCATGTGACCAAAGATATGTTACGGACTCGATCAAACGAACGGTTTGAGTAGACTTCGCCTATTGGCAAAACTGTGATCCTATGAGTGTTTCTAGATCCTTTCGCACCCACCTAAATCAAAGGAGTGACAGCGTACGTCGCGTGTCCATAACCCAGGCCCGGTTTAATCCAAATCATGCTCTGATACCATATGTAACATCCCAAAAATAGGGGGTCGAGTAAAAACTCCACTCCCGAGTTCCAGAACATCACTTATGCAACATAAATGTGTATGATTGAATGTTGTCTATGTTAATGTATTAAACATGAGTGGGATTATGCCAGAACAGTATATCATACTCCAGAGATAGCTAAATTAGCAAGCGAAAAACTGTGATATATACATATAATATATAATTGATGGGAAGTCTCCAGAGTGTGAACATGTTACCAGGTTAAACATATACATGTATACCTCAAAATAGAAAGAAAGAATATACATGAGTGCTATGAAAATATAAAATGACAAGTGTCATGGCATTTAATGAATCTCCCTATAATCCCGTCGTTCAGAACACGCATAAAGGAGGGATCCTCCCCATCATCATCAAGTCCGGCTCCACCTCGCAGGCCGCGCCATCATCTGCAATCACAATAGGGACTGGTGGGTGTCCGGAAGCACTGTCTCGTAACGTGGGAGTGAGTGATCAACTTAGTGGAATAATAGAGTAGAGATTAACATGTTATCAAATTAATCATGCGATAATAGGAAAGCAATAAATCAAACATTCCTAAATACTATTGTTAATGCAATATGACATGACATGATGGATGCCCTCACTGACGATCTCCCTCATACGACACCATCTTACACCCGCGGCATGCTTTCTTCCCACAGTGCTCCACATCTTCCAGGCACATGCAATGTGATGGTGATATGATTATCGAGTTATTATTAGTCCTTTTCATACAGCAGGATTGAGAAACTAGGGTACCTTGCTTATATCAATCCCAACACAGATTCTGTCTAGGGTCGTCACTCCTAGCAATCTCATACGATGTTATATTTGTAGGTCGCTGCAAAGGCTGTCAGGGCTGTTGCTCGCACTCATTGCACCCTCCCCCATCACCTTATCAATACAGGCCTATTATATCCTTAAGACTACATCAGGACTCGTCGCCCCCATGCGGTGTCAGGATAAACTCAAGGTCACTACAAAGGGCTCGTCACCTGATCAGTGTAGGCCGACAGCAAGAATATGGTGTCCCATACCACCATAATCTGCTCAGAGTAGGGTGCTCACTGGTCACTACGGGGAGGTTTGTGGCCCCAGCGTAGGCCGACAACTCGACCACGGTGTCCCATACCACCATGCCCAGCTCATGAGTCTTTGTGGATCAAGGTACCATGGTTGACAGGGTTTTCAATGGTAAGTTCAGTACTGTAAGTTCAAGCAATTATAACTCATACATGGTGAACATACAATGGCCAGTCGGGTTACTTGACGGGCTCGACTAGCACGAGCGCATCTCAAGCTGAACGACATGAAGTGCATGAAATACTTCGTGTGGCCTAACCACTGCCGCCAACTCAAAACACGACTCGTGTTCATCGACGCGTCCTTCGTGGCAAAGATAATCTAACCACGAATTTACTCGGTTACCGACTGCCTGGACTAAGTATAGTCCCAAACATTTATGAATCCACATCAGCAATCATATAAAGGTAATGGAAATGCATTACAATAATGTGAGCATGTTAACACATGCTATAACATACAACTTAAGTAAATCATCTAGCACATGCATTTTTTACATATGATGAAATCATACATATAGCCAACATGAAGGAAATCATTTACATCAGCATATTATTTGAAAATTCAATCTCAAAACTATTTCAAAACACCATTTAATTCAATAAATACTAATACAAACATTTATACAAACACTTAGTCTACACACTTAAGTCTACATATTGTATATCGACTCAAAGTGCGCATTTGGACGAATCTCTTCGCCAAACTGATTATGCATGCATTCCTAATATCTTAAGGTGACAAAAAGCCATGTCAATCATATCAGAAAAATATGGATGCAAACAGTATTTCCTACAAATGACTAAAATGCCCTAAATCTCATATTTTTCGTCTGCTTACGAAACAGTAAACGGACAGCATGTTGTACATGTCAAACGGCGTTGCCGTCGATAATCTACTATTAAACGACATTGAAAGCATTGAAATCAGCCAATCAAAGTGTCTAAAATTCACACCTATTGCTTTAGATGTGTATCATTTCGAACGGAGCGTATATGCTTCGTCTACGGCGAACAGGCAACCTATTTCACAAGTTATATCAACTCCTTTGCTATTTGAATTGACGAAATGCTAAATCAGCAAGTGGACAGGGTTTTCCTTACCTAGAAAAGCGTCGAAATCACCAATAAAGTGATTGGAATACGTCGCTTAAGCACGTGCAGCAGCAGCGGCAGGTGGCAGGAAAATCTCTCCCACCTTCTCTCACAAACTCTCACTTTTTCTCTCTCAATCTAGGGTTTTTAGCAAATTCGGATGGAAGAGAAATGAGAGGGTTTCAAGCCCTTTTATAGCCTAAAACCTTCCCAAATTAGGCTTGGGAACAATGTTTACTTGGGTTATAACCAAATCAAGGCTGTTCTGGTCCAAAAGAGCATTTCTGGAGGTCCCCTGGCCGAACGCGGTTGGACTTAAGCTCATGCATACTGGATCTAGCACACATCAAGTTTTCAAACCGAAAGAGTTCGCAGATCGCACGTGGCGGTCCAATTTCAGTTCAGCGGTCACCGCACCTAGATCAGGTCTACAAGTCTCATGATATGAAAGAGAAATTTTTCCTGGTCCGAGGGTGTAATTTGGCTGAATTCTGATGGTCAGAACGCTTAATAATAACGCGCCAAGTCATGTGCCAGATTTGAATTAAAATTTTCAAATCTAACCCTTTTCTCACTCTCTTCACTCCAGGCTCAATGAAATAGCCTCTGAACGTCGGTTGGGCTTGATTTTCGAAACGATTGTCAAGTCTAGCCAAGCGGTCATAACGGTCTAAGATGGTAGATATCGGACTTTTGACGCGCGGTCTAGATCCAATACAAAGTTTTAAAAGGTTCCTGAGAGCAAACGGGTTTAGAGTTTGATCCTAGGTTTCAGGGTATTATAGCACCATTGATTCTACAAGTTTTGGGTCTTGTAGATCGTATTTAAAGCGGTCAGGGACAATTTCACAGCTACTCCAGCGTAGCGCTAGCTAACTTACTCTTAATTTCTAAAGGAATTAATCCTAAGTGATTTCTTTGGCTATGGAATTGAGTTCTGAGTGGTTACCAAGGTGTTTTGGTTGACCCATTGCCTAAGGACGTCTAATCCCAGGTTGGCAAAAATCCTAGGTGTTACATACATGTATACAGATTCAAATAGAACAGATGGTGGAATAGCTAACCTATTCCTTGTTATAAGTGGTTGTGGTGCCGTAGACAAAGACTTAGTGTTTAAACTGAGTTCATTATGAGTCTATCGTCGAAAGGTGAGGACTATAAATGTTTAGGTTATGGTTTTCAAGGCTTTCAATGTTAGTTAATGATTTAAGACTGGCTTGATTTCTATCACCAGTGTTTAGGTTTGAGGTTTCCCATATATTATGCATATATATAGGGTATGCTGATTTATGACCGCCTTACTGGACTTGACAACCATCTTGTAAATCAAAACCTAATAGTACCCAGAAACACATAACTTGAGCCCAGAGCGAAGGGTGTGAAAAACGTGAATATTTTTAGAAAATGAACTGAAACTTAAGTGAATTGAGTCGATTCTCTTACAGGCTAAATCTAAGGATTCAGACTGTTGGAATCAGACCCGATTACACCCTTGGATCAGGGAAAATTTTCAACACATGTTAAAGCACTTGTGGCCCTAATCGAGTGCCGGTAACCGTCGAATTGAAATTGGTTTACCACGGTCAATGTGAAAACCCGATCGGACCAAAAACTTAGCCTGACCTATATCCATGGTCAGGGAGCTTAAGTCCGACCACATGTAAAAAGGGGCCTCAAGAATAGCTCCATTGGACCGAAAAAAACCATATTTGGTTAGAAACTAAGTATACCTTGGCCCTGGGGCCATTCCCATCAGTTATGGGCCCATATAAGGGTCTTAAACCCTCTCTCTCCCTTGCCATACAAGTTCTCTAAATCCTTAGGAGAGAGAAGAGAAGAAAGAGAAGGAAAGAGAGAGAAAGTGTGAGAGAGAGCTAAAGTTTATTCATGAGATTCTTCCCTGCTGCTCCACGTGCCGAATTATTCCGTCTGTATCGCTATCCTAGCGATTTTGACTCTGTACTTGGGTAAGAAATCCTAACCATAGCCTGTTTTAGAGATTCAAATAGAACATATGGTGGAATAGCTAACCTATTCCTTGTTATAGGTGGTTGTGGTGCTGTAGACAAAGAATTAGTGTTTAAACTGAGTTCGTTACGAGTCAACCCGCGAAAGGTGAGGACTATAAATGTTTAGGTTATGGTTTTCAAGGCTTTCAATGTTAATTAATGATTTATGACTAGCTTGATTTCTATCATGTGTGTTTAAGTTTGTGCTTTTTCGTATATTATGCATATATGTAGGCAATGTTGATTTATGACCACCTTGCGGGACTTGACAACCATCTCAGAAATCAAGTCCTAAAGTACCCAGAAACACATAACTTGAGCCCAGAGCGAAGTGTGTGAGAAATGCGAATATTTTTAGGAAATGAATTGAAGCTTAAGTGAATTGAGTAGGTTCTCTTGCAGGCCAAATATATGAATTCGGACAGTCAGAATCTGACTCGATTACACCGTCGAATCAGGGAAAATTTCTAACACATGTCAAAGTATTCGTGGCCCAGATAGAGTGTCGGTGACCGTCGAATTGAAACTGGTTCGCCATGGTCTATCTGCAAACCAGATCGGACCGAAAACTTAGCCCGACTTAGATCCATGTTAAGGGAGCTTAAGTCTAACCACATGTAGAAAAGGGGCCTCCAGAACAGCTCTGTAGGACCGAAATGACCAATATTTGGCTATAACCTAAGTATTCCTTGGCCCTGGGGCCATTCTCATCAGTTCTTGGCCTATATTAGAGTCTTAAACCATCTCTCTCCCTTGCCATATGAATTCTCTAAATCCCTAGGAGAGAGATGAGAAGAAAGAGAAGGAAAGAGAGAGAAAGTATGAGAGAGAGAGAGCTGGAGTTTGTTCCTAAAATTCTTCCCTGCTACTCCACGTGTCGAATTAGTCCGTCAGTATCGCTATCCTGAAAATTTCAACCCCGTACTTGTGTAAGAAATCCTAACCCTAACCTATTTTATAGATTCAAATAGAACAGATGGTGGAATAGTTAACCTATTCCTTATTATAGGTGGTTGGGGTGCCTTAGACAATGACTTGGTGTTTAAACTGAGTTCGTTATGAGTTTACCAGCGAAAGGTGCAGACTATAAATGTTTAGGTTATGGTTTTCAAGGCTTTCAATGTCAGTTAATGATTTATGAATGGCTTGATTATTATCACTTGTGTTAAGGTTCGAGGACTCTCATATATTATGCATATATAGGCTATGCTAATTTATGACCGCCTTGTTGGACTTGACAACCATTTTAGAAATCAAGTCCTAATTGTACCCAGAAATGCATAACTTGAGCCCAGAGCGGAGGGTGTAAGAAACACGAAATTTTTTAAGAAATGAACTGAAACTTAAGTGAATTGAGTAGGTTCGCTTGCAGGCTAAATCTAAGAATTCAGACCATCGGAATCTGACCCGATTACACTCTCGGATTAAGGAAACATTCCAACACATGTCAAAATACTCGTGGCCCTAATTGAGTGTCGGTGACCGTCGAATTGAAACTGGTTCGCCACAGTCGATCTGCAAACCCAAGCGGACCAAAAACTTAGCCTGACCTAGATACATGGTCAGGGAGCTTATGTTCGACCACATGTAGAAAAGCGAACTCCAGAACAGCTCCGTTGGATCAAAATGCATAGTATTTGGCCATAACCTAAGTATACATTGGCCCTGGGACCATTCCCATCAGTTATGGGCCTATATAAGGGTCTTAAACCCTCTCCCTCTCTTGTCATACTAATTCTCTAAAACCCTAGGAGAGAGAAGAGAAAAAGGAGAAGGAAAGAGAGAGAGTGTGAGAGAGGGTTAGAATTTATTCCATGGATTCTTCCCTGCTACTTCGCGTGCCGAATTAGTCTGTCTGTATCGCTATCCCGCCGACTCCGACTCTGTACTTGGGTAAGAAATCCTAACCTTAACCTATTGAAGAGATTAAAAAAGAACAGATGGTGGAATAGCTTACCTATTCCCTATTATAGTGGTTGTAGTGACATAGACAAAGACTTAGTGTTTAAACTGAGTTCGTTACGAGTCTAGCGCTGAAAGGCGTAGACTATAAATGTTTAGGTTATGGTTTTCAAGGCTTTCAATGTTAGTTAATAATTTATGACTGGCTTGATTGCGTTCACGTGTGTTTAGACCCAAGGTTTTCCGTATATTATGCATATATATAGGCTATGTTGATTTATGATCGCATTGTTGGACTTAACAACAATCTCAGAAAACAAGTCCTAATAATACCCAGAAACGCATAACTTGAGCCCAGAGCGAAGGGTGTTAGAAATGGAAATATTTTTAGGAAATGAACTGAAGCTTAAGTGAACTAAGTCGGTTTGCTTACAGGACAAATCTAAGGATTCAAACCGTTAGAATCTAACCTGATTACACCCTCGTATCAGGGAAAATTTTCAACACAGGTCAAAGTACTTGTGGCCTTGATCGAGTGCCGGTGACCATCAAACTGAAACAGATTCACCACGGTTTATCTTTAAACCCGATCAGACTGAAAACTTAGCCTGACCTGGATCCATGTACAAGGAGCTTAAGTCTGATCACACGTAGATAAGGGGCCTCCATAACAGCTTCGTTGGACCAAAACGGCTAGTATTTGACTATACCCTAAATATACCTTGGCCTTGGGGCCATTCCCATCAGTTTTGGGCCTATATAAGGGTCTTAAACCCTCTCTCTCCCTTGCCATACAAATTCTCTGAAACTCTGGAGAGAGAAGAGAAGAAAGAGAAGGAAAGAGAGAGAAAGTTTGAGAGAGTGTTGGAGTTTGTTCTTGAGATTCTTCCCTGCTGCTCCACGTGCCGAATCAGTTCATCTGTATCATTATCTCATAGATTTCGACTCCATACTTGGGTTAGAAACCCTAACCTTAACCTGTTTTAGAGAGTCAAATAGAACAGATGGTGGAATAGCTAACCTATTCCCTGTTATAGGTGGTTGTGGTGCCTTAGACAAAGACTTAGTGTTCAAACTGAGTTCGTTATGAATCTAGCGAAAGGTGCTGACTATAAATGTTTAGGTTATGGTTTTCAAGGCTTTCAAGGACAGTTAATGATTTATGACTAGCTTGAATGCTATCACGTGTGTTTAGGCTCAAAGTTTCCTATATATTATGCATATATATAGGCTATGTTGATTTATGATTGCCTTGCTGGACTTAACAACCATCTTAGAAATCAAGTCTTAATCGTACCCAAAAATGCATAACTTGAGCCCAGAGCGAAGGGTGTGAGAAACGTAAATACTTTTAAGAAATGAACTGTAACTTAAGTGAATTGAGTCGGTTCGCTTGCAGGCCAAATCTAAGGATTCAGACAGTCAGAATTAGACCTGATTACACCCTCGAATCAGGAAATATTTCCAACACATGTCAAAGTGCTCGTGTCCCTGATTAAGTGCCGATGACCGTCGAACTAAAACTCGTTCGCCACAGTCAATCTGTAAACTCGATCGGACCGAAAACTTAGCATGACCTAGTCCATGGTCAGGGAGCTTAAGTCCGACCACATGTAGAAAAGGACCCTCAGAACAGCTCTATTGGACCGAAACGGCCAGTACTTGGCTATAACCTAAGTATACCTTGGCCATGAAGCCATTCCCATCATTTATAGGCCTATATAAGGGTCTTAAACGCTCTCACTCCCTTGCCATATGAATTATATAAAACCTTAGGAGTGAAGAGAAGAAAGAGAAGGAAAGATAGAGAAAGTATGAGAGAGAGTTGGAGTTTGTTCCTGTGATTCTTCCCTGTTGCTCCACGTGCCAAATCAGTCCATCTGTATCGCTATCCCAGTGATTCCAACTCTGTACTTGGGTAAGAAATCCTAACCTTAACCTATTTTAAAGATTCAAAAAGAACAGATGGTGGAATAGCTAACCTATTCCCTATTATAGGTGGTTGTGGTGATGTAGACAAAGACTTAGTGTTCAAACTGAGTTTGTTATGAGTCTACCGGTGAAAGGTGTGGACTATAAATGTTTAGGTTATGGTTTTCAAGGCTTTCAATGCTAGTTAATGATTTATGACTGGCTTGATTGCTATCACGTGTGTTTCGGTTCGAGGTTTCCCATATATTATGCATATATATAAGCTATGTTGATTTATGACCGCCTTGCTGGACTTAACAACCATCTCAAAAATCAAGTCCTAATAGTTTCTAGAAATGAATAGCTTGAGCCTAGATCGAAGGGTGTTAGAAACGCGAATATTTTTAAGAAATGAACTAAAGCTTAAGTGAACTGAGTCGGTTCACTTGCAGGCCAAATCTAAGGATTTAAACAGTCAGAATCTGACTCAATTACACCCTCGGATCAGGAAAAATTTCTAACACATGTCAAAGTACTCATAGCCCTGATCGAGTGCTGGTGACCATCGAACTGAAACTGGTTCGCCACGATCTATCTGTAAACCCAATCAGACCGAAAACTTAGCCTGAGATAGATCCATGGATAGGGAGCTTATGTTCGACCACATGTAGAAAAGGGGCCTCTAGAATAGATCTGTTGGACCGAAATGGCCAGTATTTGGCTATAACCTAAGTATACCTTGGCCCTGGGGCCATTCCCATCAGTTATAGGCCTATATAAGGGTCTTAAACCCTCTCTCTCCCTTACCATATGAATTCTCTAAAACCCTGGAGAGAGAAGAGAAGAAAGAGAAGGAAAGAGAGAGAAAGTGTGAGTGTTGGAGTTTATTCCTGAGATTCTTCCCTGCTGCTCCACGTGCCGAATCAGTCTATCTGTATAGCTATCCCGATGATTTCGACTCTATGCTTGGGTAAGAAATCCTCAGCCTAACTTGTTTTAGAGAGTCAAATAGAACAAATGGTGGAATAGCTAACCTATTCCCTGTTATAGGTGGCTGTGGTGCCTTAGACAAAGACTTAGTGTTTAAACTGAGTTCGTTACGAGTCTACCGACGAAAGGTGCGGACTATAAATGTTTAGGTTATAGTTTTCAAGGCTTTCAATGACAATTAATGATTTATGACTGGCTTGATTACTATCACATGTGTTTAGGTTCGAGGTTTCCCATATATTATGCATATATATAGGCTATGTTGATTTATGACTGCCTTGCTGGACTTTACAACCATCTTGGAAATCAAGTCCTAATACTACCCAAAAATGCATAACATGAGCCCAGAGAGAAGGGTACGAGAAATGCAAATACTTTTAGGAAATGAACCGTAACTTAAGTGAATTGAGTCAGTTCGCTTGCAGGATAAATCTAAGGATTTAGACCGTCAGAATCTGACCCGATTACACCCTCGGATTAGTAAAAATTTTCAACACATGTCAAAGTACTCGTAGGCCTGATTGAGTGTCAGTGACTGTTGAACTGAAACTGGTTCGCCATGGTCGATCGGCAAACCCAATCGGACTGAAAACTTAGCATGACATAGATCCATTATCAGGTAGCTTAAGTCTAACCACATGTAGAAAAGGGACCTCTAGAATAACTCTGTTGTACCGAAACGACCATTATTTTTCTATAACCTGAGTATACCTTGGCCCTAGGGCCATTCCCATCAGTTATGAGCCTATATAAGGGTCTTAAACCTTCTCTCTCCCTTGCCATATGAATTCTATAAAACCATAGGAGAGAGAAGAGAAGAAAGAGAAGGAAAGAGAGAGGAAGTATGAGAGAGAGTTAGAGTTTGTTCCTGGGATTCTTCCCTGTTGCTCCACGTGCCGAATCTGTCCTGTATCCCTATCTCGGCAATTTCGACTCCATACTTGGGTAAGAAATCCTAACCCTATCCTGTTTTAGAGATTCAAATAGAACAGATGGTGGAATAGCTAGCCTATTCCCTGTTATAGGTAGTTGTGGTGACATAGACAAAGACTTAGTGTTTAAATTGAGTTTGTTATGAGTCTATCGACGAAAGGTGCGGACTATACATGTTTAGGTTATGGTTTTTATGGCTTTTAATCTTAGTTAATGATTTATGACTGACTTGATTGCTATCACGTGTGTTTAGGTTCGAGGTTTCCCGTATATTATGCATATATATAGGTTATGTTGATTTATGACCGCCTTACTGGACTTGACAACCGTCTCAGAAATCAAGTCCTAATAGTACCTGAAAATGCATAACTTGAGCCTAGAGTGAAGAGACACAAATATTTTTAGGAAATGAACAAGAACTTAAGTTAATTGAGTCGGTTCGCTTGCAGGCCAAATCTTCAGACCGTCGAAATCTGACCCGATTAAACCCTCGGATCAAGGAAAATTTCCAATACATGTCAAAGTACTCGTGGCCCTAATCGAGTGTCAGTGACCGACGGTCGATCTGTAAACCCGATCGGACTGAAAACTTAACCTTACCTAGATCCATGGGAAGGGAACTTAAGTTTGACCACATGTAGGAAAGAGGCTTCCAGAATAGCTCCGTTAGATCGAAACGACCAGTATTTGGCTATAACATAAGTATACCTTGGCCCTAGGGCTATTTCCATCTGTTTTAGGCCTATATAAGGGTCTTAAACGCTCTCTCTCCCTTGCCATACGAATTCTCTAAAACCCTAATAGAGAGAAGAGAAGAAAGGGAAGGAAAGAGAGAGAAAGTGTGAGAGAGTTGGAGTTTGTTCCTGTGATTCTTCCCTATTGCTCCACGTGCTGAATCAGTCCGTCTGTATCATTATCCTGATGATTCTGACTCTGTACTTAGGTTAGAAATCCTAACCCTAACCTGTTTTAGATATTCAAATAGAACAGATGGTAGAATAGCTAACCTATTCCCTGTTATATGTAGTTGTGGTTCCGTAGACAAAGACTTAATGTTTAAACTTAGTTCGTTATGAGTCTACCAGCGAAAGGTGAGGACTATAAATGTTTAGGTTATGGTTTTCAACGCTTTTAATATCAGTTAATAATTTATGACTGACTTGATTGCTATCACGTGTGTCTAGATTTACGGTTACTCGTATATTATGTATATATATAGGCTATGTTGATTTATGATCGCCTTGCTGGACTTGACAACTATCTCGGAAAACATGTCCTAATAGTACCCAGAAACACATAACTTGTGCATAGAGCGAAGGGTGTGAGAAGCACAAATACTTTTAGGAAATGAACTGTAACTTAATTGAATTGAGTAGGTTCGCTTGCAGACCAAATCTAAGGATTCAGACCGTCAAAATCTGACTCGATTACATCCTCGTATTAGGAAATATTTCCAACACATGTCAAAGTACTCGTGGCCCTGATCAAGTGCAGATGACCGTCGAACTGAAACTGGTTCACCACAGTCGATCTGCAAACCCGATCGGACTGAAAACTTAGCATGACCTAGATCTATGGTTAGGGAGCTTAAGTTCGACTACATGTAGAAAAGGGGCCTCCAGAACAGCTCCGTTAGACCGAAACGGCCAGTATTTGGCTATAACCTAAGTATACCATGGCCCTAGGTCCATTCCCATCAATTATAGGCCTATATAAGGGTCTTAAACCCTCTCTCTCCCTTGTCATACAAATTCTATAAAACCCTAAGAGAGAGAAGAGAAGAAAGAGAAGGAAAGATGGAGAAAGTATTTTAGAGAGTTGGAGTTTGTTCCTAGGATTCTTCCTTGCTGCTCCACGTGCCGAATCAGTCCATCTGTATCGCTATCCCTGTGATTCCGACTCTTTCCTTAGGTAAGAAATCCTAACCCTAAACTATTTTAGAGATTCAAAAAGAACAGACGGTGGAATAACTAACCTATTCCCTGTTATAGGTGGTTGTGGTGACGTAGATAAAGACTTAGTGTTTAAACTGAGTTCGTTACGATTCTAGCGGCGAAAGGTGCAGATTATAAATGTTTATGTTATGGTTTTCAAGGCTTTCAATGTCAGTTAATGATTTATGAATGGCTTAAATGCTATCACATGTGTTTAGGTTCTAGGTTTCCCATATATTATGCACATTTATATAGGCTATGTTGATTTATGACCGCCTTATTGGACTTGACAACCATCTTGGAAATTAAGTCCTAATAGTTCCTTGAAACACATAACTTGAGCCTAGAGCGAAGGTGTGAGAAATGTAAATATTTTTAGAAAATGAACTAAAAATTAAGTGAATTGAGTCAGTTCGCTTGCAGGACAAATCAAAGGATTTAGACCATTGGAATCTGACCCAATTACACCCTCGGATCAGGGAAAATTTCCGACACATGTCAAAGTACGCGTGACCCTAATCGAGTGCCAGTGAACGTCGAACTAAAATTGGTTCGCCCCAGTCGATCTACAAACCCAATCAGACCAAAAACTTAACTAGACCTAGATCCATGGACAGGGATCTTAAGTCCAACCACATGTAGAAAAAGGGCCTCCAGAACCACTCCGTTGGACCGAATCGGCCAGTATTTGTTTATAACCTAAGCATACCTTGGCCCTGGGCCATTTCCATCAATTCTAGGCCTATATAAGGGTCTTAAACCCTCTTTACCTTGTTGTACGAATTCTTTAAAACCTTAGGAGAGAGAAGAGTAGAAAGAGATGGAAAGAGAGAGAAAGTGTGAGAGAGTTGGAGTTTGTTCATGGGATTCTTCCCTGCTACTCCACATGTCGAATCAGTCTATCCGTATCGCTATCCCGATGATTTTGACTCCGTACTTGGGTAAAAAATCCTAACCTTAACCTGTTTTAGAGATTCAAATAGAATAGAGGTGGAATTGCTAACCTATTTCTTGTTATAGGTGGTTATGGTGCCGTATACAAAGATTTAGTGTTTAAACTGAGTTTGTTACGAGTCTACCGGCAAAAGGTGTAGACTATAAATATTTAGGTTATAGTTTTTAAGTCTTTCAATGTCAGTTAATGATTTATGACTGGCTTGATTGCTATCACGTGTGTTTAGGTTTGAGGTTTCCAGTATATTATGCATATATATAGGCTATGTTGATTTATGACTGCCTTGCTGGACTTGACAACCATCTCGAAAATCAAGTCTAATACTACCCAGAAACGCATAACTTGAGCCCAGAGCGAAGGCTGTTAGAAACACGAATATTTTTAAGAAATGAACTGAAACTTAAGTGAATTGAGTCGGTGCGCTTGCATTCCAAATCTAAGGATTCAGACTGTCGAAATCTGACCCGATTACACCCTCAGATTAGGGTAAATTTTCAACACATGTCAAAGTACTCGTGGCCCTAATCGAGTACTGGTGATC
This sequence comes from Magnolia kwangsiensis, assembly GCA_037074715.1. Lineage (NCBI taxonomy): Eukaryota > Viridiplantae > Streptophyta > Magnoliopsida > Magnoliales > Magnoliaceae > Magnolia > Magnolia kwangsiensis. The sequence goes on from CM073579.1 coordinate 62,894,500, forward strand.
GTCGAATTGAAACTGGTTCACCACGGTCGATTTGTAAACCCGATCGAATCGAAAACTTAACCTAACCTAGATCTATGGTCAAGGAGCATAAGTCCAACCACATGCAAAAAAGGGGCCTCCAGAACAGCTCCGTTAGACCGAAATGGCTAGTATTTGGCTGTAACCTAAGTATACCTTGGCCCTAGGGCCAATCCCATCAGTTCTGGGCCTATAGAAGGGTCTTAAACCCTCTCTCTCCCTTGCCATATGAATTCTCTAAATCCCTAGGAGAGAGAAGAGAAGAAAGAGAAGGAAAGACAGAAAATGAGAGAGAGAGTTGAAGTTTGTTCATAGGATTCTTCCCTGCTGCTCCACTTACCGAATTAGTCCGTCTGTATTGCTATCCTAGCGATTCCGACTTTGTACTTGGGTAAGAAATCCTAACCATAGTCTGTCTTAGAGATTCAAATAGAATAGATGTTGGAATAGCTAACCTATTCCTTGTTATAGGTGGTTGTGGTGCCGTAGACAAAGACTTAGTTTTTAAACTGAGTTCGTTATGAGTCTACCGGCGAAAGGTGAGGACTATAAATGTTTAGGTTATGGTTTTTAAGGCTTTTAATGTCAATTATTGATTTATGACTGTCTTGATTTCTATCACACGTATTTAGGTTTGTGCTTTCCCGTATATTATGCATATATATAGGCTATGTTGATTTATGACCGCCTTGCTGGACTTGACAACCATCTCAGAAATCAAGTCCTAAAAGTACCCAGAAACACATAACTTGAGCCCAGAGTGAAGGGTGTGAGAAACGTGAATATGTTCTCACGTGAATATGTTTAGGAAATGAATTGAAACTTATGTGAATTGAGTCAGTTAGCTAGCTGGTCAAATCTAAGGATTTAGACCGTCGAAATCTGACCCGATTACACCCACGGATCAGGGAAAATTTTTAACACATATCAAAGTACTCGGGGCCCTGATCGAGTGCCGGTGACCATCGAACTCAAACCGGTTCACCACGGTCAATTTGTAAACCCGATCACACTGAAAACTTAGCCTGACCTGGGTCCATAGTCAAGGAACTTAAGTCCGACCACATGTAGAAAAGGGGCCTCCAGAACAGCTCCATTGGATCGAAATGCCCAGTATTTGGCTATAACCTAAGTATACCTTAGCCCTAGGGCCATTCCCATCAGTTCTAGGCCTATATAAGGGTCTTAAACCCTCTCTCTCCCTTGCCATACGAATTCTATAAAACCTTAGGAGAGAGAAGAGAAGAAAGAGTAAGAAAGAGAGAAAGTATGAGAGAGAGTTGGAGTTTGTTCCAAGGATTCTTCCCTGCTGCTTCACATGCCGAATCAGTCTATCTGTATCGCTATACCGGTGATTCCGACTCTATACTTGGGCAAAAAATCCTAACCCTAACCTATTTTAGAGATTCAACAAGAACAGATGGTGGAATAGCTAACCTATTCCCTGTTATAGGTGATTGTGGTGACGTAGAAAAAGACTTAGTGTTTAAACTTAGTTCGTTACGAGTCTATCAGCGAAAGGTGTGGACTATAAATGTTTAAGTTATGGTTTTCAAGGCTTTCAATTTCAGTTAATGATTAATGATTGGCTTAAATGCTATCACGTGTGTTTAGGTTCGTGGTTTCCCATATATTATGCATATATATAGGCTATGTTGATTTATGACTACCTTGATGGACTTGACAACCATCTCAGAAACCAAGTCCTAATAGTTCCCAGAAACACATAACTTGAGCCTAAAGCGAAGGTATGAGAAATGCAAATATTTTTAGAAAATGAACTGAAACTTAAGTGAATTGAGTTGGTTCGCTTGCAGGCCAAATCTAAGGATTCAGACCGTCGGAATCTAACCTGATTACACCCTCGGATCAGAAAAAATTTTCAACACATGTTAAAGTACTCGTGGCCTTGATTGAGTGTCGGTGACTGTCAAACTGAAACTGGTTCACCACGGTCAACCTGCAAACCCGATCGGACCAAAAACTTAGCCCGACCTACATCTATGGTCAGAGAGCTTAAGTCTGACCACATGTTGAAAAGGGGCCTCCAGAACAGCTTCCTTAGACCAAAATGGCCAGTATTTGGCTATAACCTAAGTATACCTTGGCCCTGGGGTCATTCCCATCACTTCTAGGCATATATAAGGGTCTTAAACCCTCTGTCTCCCTTGCCCACTACAAAAAATCTCACTTTTAGTCGCTAAAAGTCAAATTTTCGTAGCTAAACACTTTTAGCGACGAAAATTTTCTTCGCTAAATTCATCCCTAATACTCCAACGAGAAAAGTTATTATCGACAAAAAATTTGATTTGTGGCCAAAGGTAAGCTTTTTAGTGATGAAAATTTTCATCAATAAAAATATTTGCAAAACTTTTACCTACGAAAATTTTCGTCTCTAAAAATATTTTACAAAACTTTTAACTACAAAACTTTTCATCGCTAAAAAATATTTGCATAACTTTTAGCTACAAAAAGTTTTGTCGCTAAAAATATTTTGTAAAACTTTTAAGTTTCATTGCTAAAAATATTTTGCAAAACTTTTCCCTACGACAATTTTCGTCGCCAAAAATATTTTCCAAAACTTTTAGCTACGAAACTTTTTGTTGTTAAAAAATATTTGCATAACTTCTAGCTACGAAAAATTTCATCGTTAAAAATATTCTACAAAACTTTTAGCTGCGAAAATTTCCATCGCTAAAAAATATTTTTCAAAACTAAAAATATTTGCAAAACTTTTAGCTACGAAAATTTTCATCGCTAAAAGTCTCTTTTAAAAAAATTAAATTTCAGGACCAAATTTCGCACAAAATTCCTAATATACACCTATTACAATATATTTCATCATATTCATCCTGATATACAACTGTTATATAATATATTTCATCATATTTACATTCACATCCATCTAAACCCAAACTAGTAAATCCATCCAAACATAAACTACATTCATCCAAACACAAACAATCTTATCCACATCACATTTATTCACGCACAAATATATATAAGCTTAACATCATAAACAAAAATACCCTAAACCTAAACCTTAACCTATAACTTATTACCTAAACCTAAAATATAACCTATAAGTTTAGGTTTAGGAAATCGGGTTCAAGTTCAGAATTAGGTTTAGGTTTGTGTTTTCAAGTTTAGGTTTAGGTTTAGGTTATAGGTTTTGAGATTTGAGAATAGGTTTGGGTTAAGGATATAAGTTTAAGTTTAGGAAATTGGGTTCGAGTTCGAGATTGGATTTAGGTTTAGTTTAGGGAGTTAAGATTAGATTAGGTGTAGGTTTAGGTTTAGGGATTTGAGAATACGTTAAGGTTTAGGTTTAAGAAATCAGGTTCGGGTTATAGGTTTAAGTTTAGGTTAGGTTATAGGTTAAGGTTTAGGAAATTAAGTTGAGGTTATAGATTTAAGTTATAAGTTAAGGTTATAGGTTAAGGTTTAGGTTATAGGTTAAGTTTTAGGTTTAGGTTAAAGTTATATAGGTTTAGGTTTAGGTTATAGGTTTTGAGATTTGAGAATAGGTTTAGGTTAAGGTTATAAGTTTAGGTTTAAGAAATCGGGTTCGGGTTCGAGATCGGGTTTAGGTTTGGGTTTTCAAGTTTAAATTTAGGTTAAGGAGTTGAGATTAGGATTAGGTGTAGGTTTAGGTTTAGGGATTTGAGAATACATTAAGGTTTATGTTTAGAAAATCGAGTTTGGGTTATAGGTTTAGGTTTAGTTATAGGTTAAGGTTTAGGAAATTGAGTTTAGGTTATAGGTTTGGGTTATAAGTTAAGGTTATAGGTTAAGGTTGGTTATAGGTCAAGTTTTAGATTTAGTTTAAGGTTATATAGGTTTAGGTTTAGGTTATAGGTTTTGAAATTTAAGAATAGGTTTAGGTTAAGGTTATAAGTTTAGGTTTAGGAAATCGGGTACGGGTTCGTGTTCGGGATCGGGTTTAGGTTTGGGTTTTCAAGTTTAGGTTTAGGTTTAGGTTAGGGAGTTGAGATTAGGATTAGGTGTAGGTTTAGGTTTAGGGATTTGAGAATACATTAAGGTTTATGTTTAGAAAATCGGGTTTGGGTTATAGGTTTAGGTTTAGGAAATTGAGTTTAGGTTATAGGTTTGGGTTATAAGTTAAGGTTATAGGTTAAGGTTTAGGTTATAGGTCAAGTTTCAGATTTAGGTTAAGGTTATATAGGTTTAGGTTTAGGTTATAGGTTTTGAAATTTAAGAATAGGTTTAGGTTAAGGTTATAAGTTTAGGTTTAGGAAATCGGGTACGGGTTTGGGTTCGGGATCGGGTTTAGGTTTGGGTTTTCAAGTTTAGGTTTTGGTTTAGGTTAGGGAGTTGAGATTAGGATTAGGTGTAGGTTTAGGTTTAGGGATTTGAGAATACATTAAGGTTTATGTTTAGAAAATCGGGTTTGGGTTATAGGTTTAGGTTTGGTTATAGGTTAAGGTTTAGGAAATTGAGTTTAGGTTATAGGTTTGGGTTATAAGTAAAGGTTATAGGTTAAGGTTTAGGTTATAGGTTAAGTTTTAGATTTAGGTTAAGGTTATATAGGTTTAGGTTTAGGTTATAGGTTTTGAAATTTAAGAATAGGTTTAGGTTAAGGTTATAAGTTTAGGTTTAGGAAATCGGGTACGGGTTCGGGCTCGAGATCGGGTTTAGGTTTGGGTTTTCAAGTTTAGGTTTATGTTTAGGTTAGGGAGTTGAGATTAGGATTAGGTGTAGGTTTAGGTTTAGGGATTTGAGAATACATTAAGGTTGTTTAGGAAATCGAGTTCCGGTTTAAGATCGGGTTTACGTTTGAGTTTTAGGTTTAAGTTTAGGCTATAAGTTATAAGTGTAGGTTTAGGTTTAGGTTATAGGTTATAGGTATAGGTTAAGGTTTAGGTTTAGGTTTAGGTTATAGGTTTTGAGATTTGAGAATAGGTTTAGGTTATAAGTATAGGTTTAGGTTTAGGTTTTATGTTTAGGTTAAGGTTAAGGTTTAGGGAATTGAGTTTAGGTTATATGTTTAGTTTTAGGGATTTGAGAATACGTTAAGGTTTAGGTTTAGGAAATCGGGTTCGGGTTAGAGATCGAGTTTACGTTTGGGTTTTTGGTTTAGGTTTAGATTATAGGTTATAAGTGTAGGTTTAGGTTTAGGTTATATGTTATAGCATTAGATTATAGGTTTAGGTTTATAGGTTTTGGGATTTGAGAATAGGTTTAGGTTATAAGTATAGGTTTAGGTTAGGGTGTAGGTTAAGGTTTAAGGAATTGAGTTTAGGTTTAGGTTATAGGTTTTTGGTTAAGGTTTAGGTTATAGTTATAGGTTTTGGGATTTGAGAATAGGTTTATGCTATAAGTATAGGTTTAGGTTAGGTTATAGGTTAAGGTCTAGGGAATTGAGTTTAGGTTATAGGTTCAGGTTATAGGTTATAGGTTTAGGTTAAGGTTTAGGTTTAAGTTATAGGTTTTGGGATTTGAGAATAGGTTTAGGTTATGAGTATAGGTTTAGCTTAAGGAGTAGGTTAAGGTTTAGGGAATTCAGTTTAGGTTTTGGGTTTAGGTTATAGGTTTTTGGTTAAGGTTTAAGTTATAGTTATAGGTTTTGGGATTTGAGAATAGGTTTAGGTTATAAGTGTAGGTTTAGGTTAGGTTATAAGTTAAGGTTTAGGGAATTGAGTTTAAGTTATAGGTTTTGGATTTGAGAATAGTTTTAGGTTATAAGTATAGGTTTAGGTTAGGTTGTAGGTTAGAGTTTAGGGAGTTGAGTTTAGGTTATAGGTTTAGGTTATAAGTATAGGTTTAGGTTAGGTTGTAGGTTAGAGTTTAGGAAATTGAGTTTAGGTTATAGGTTATAGGTTATAGGTTTAGGTTAAAGTTTAGGTTGTAGTTATAGGTTTTTGGATTTGAGAATAGGTTTAGGTTAAGGTTAAGGGTATGGTTCCTGCAAGTACAGATATAAACCTGGCCTGTCCAAATGGCCAGGCCACTCCAATGTTGTCCATAGGAAATAAACAGCTTCATCATGGTCATAATAGCGGTTCCCACCTTTCAGGGACCCCACTCAACATCTGGATAACTCCAACGCACATCCAGGTCTGGTCCATCATTTTCGAGTAAATATGGATATAAACATGACCTGTCCAAATGGCCAGGCCACTCCAATACTGTCTATAGAAAATGGACAGCTTTATCATGGTCATAACAGCGGTTTTCACACTCTAGGGACCCTCATTCAACATCTGGATAGCTTCGACGCACATCCGGGTCTGCTCCAACAATTTTGAACAAATACAAATATAAACATGACCTATCCAAATGGTCAGGCCACTCCAATGCTGCCCATAGGAAATGGACAGCTTCATCATAGTCATAATAGCGGTTCTCACTTTCCAGGGACCCCCACTCAACATCCGTATAGCTCTGACGCACATCCGGGTCTGCTCATTTAAATAAAATGGATTATCAAGATCATTTAAATAAAATCATGTCCAATCAACAATCTGACCTGGAGGATTCTGTAAGCATTGTTGACGGCACCTTGAATCTTGTTGTAGGGCCTAGAAATTCAAAATTAGATATAAAAATTAGAAAAACTAAATAAATTTGAGAAAGATAGTCAAAGTCCATGTGAATGAGCACAAGTATGCACCTACATATGAATTCTGAAAAGTTATTGCATATCATAAAAAAATAATAAATAATAAATAATAAAAAATCATTGCATTTGGATATTCAACAAAATGGGTTAGAATGAATTCATTTGCCTAATTCATGGAAACCCTATGTTTGGATATTAAACAAAATTGAATTGTAATAATTCAATTCAGTTCAATAAACTCAGATTTTTGAGAAGGATTTAATGGTTTTAAATCCATGGTTTTCTGGAAAAGGTCCATTTCCTAGACGTTAAATTCAACATGGAAAGTAAGATGGTTAATATTACTTTTCACAGTGCAAAGTTTTGGTTATGTCTCTTCTTCACCTTCCATTTTCTTCTTAACAAGAAAAATCCATATTTACTAATATTTCCATTTTTCTATTTTTCAAAAGAATGAGTTCGGACTCCGAAAGCATCGGCTCCAGCACTCATACTTGTAGCCTAAACCCTAAGTAAGGACTCCAAAATTACTAAGTACTCATAAACATTCATTGCAAGAATTTTCTGTCTATGTGCATGACGACCATACTGTTAAGATCAATCCTCTTATTTTCATTTACAAAAACTAGTGGATGAAAAATTATGTGTAACATACAGAGATGGTTCATCCACTTGTACAATTAGGAAAGGTTCAAAAGGACATATATTTGGAAGTTGGTCAAATCATAAACAGACGTATTAGGGACGAAGACATTGTTTTCGTCAATAGGCTGCCTAGTACGCATAAACATTCATTGCAAGCATTTTCTGTCTATGTGCATGATGACCATACTGTTAAGATCAATCCTCTTATTTTCATTTACAGAAACTAGTGGATGACAAATTATATGTAACATACAGAGATGGTTCAACTACTTGTGCAATTAGGGAAGGTTTAAAAGGACACATATTTAAAAGTGAAATAACGGTGAAGACCGCTTGAGTTGAAGTAGGAATATGCCAATATGTCCTAGAGGGGGGTGAATAGGACTTTTTAAAGATTTATGAATTATATTAAAAATCCTATCACTCTAATCCTAATAGGTATGAAATTTCCAGGATTACTCAAATGTAACTCTACTTGCTTCCAAGCCCAGTAGAGGATCCAATCACAAAACTATTCAATTTAATGAGCATGAAGCAGTTATAGTCTATGATGGATGTGACTGAGTGTTTGAAGTGTGATCAGATATGAATTCAAATAATATAGTCACACAAATGATCAAGCACAAGAATCAATCACAGATACAGTCATTTTTATAGTGGTTCGACTACTTGTCTACTCCATTCCCGGCTGCCACACTCAACCCTTGAGTGTACCGAATTTCGCTAAGGAGGTTTCCCATAGTTCACCTCAGACCTAAGGTTTTAAATCAGGTTCACCTTCAACCTTTACAACCTACACAGAGGCTGACTGTTTATTCTCTCACGAGCAAGGGTCAACACATAGCACCAAGTTTAGGTACACTGGCCAAGGATCTTACCCTAAGACCCTAACAAAGGTTTTACATGGTTCAGCTCATAACCCAGAGTTTTACTGGTTCACTCCTAGCCAGATGTTTATTCCCACATAGAGCAAGGGTCCACACAATGCACTCACATGTACACTCCCGCCGGAAGCCTCCTTTGAGGACTTCAAAGGGTGAGCAACACCTACGACCCAATCTTAGAAAGGAATGATCACAAGTGTCCTCTGGACTCTAAGTACTTACAGATAAGTTGATGAGTCCTTTTTAGCACAGTGATGAAGATCTCCTTCTTCTTGATGAAGAGCCTTTAGCTCCCTTGATCAGCAACACAAAAGATATACCAATGTTAGGCTTTAGGTTGGGTCAAGGTTATGATGGAATTCCACTCTCTAAAGATTTTCCTATTAGGAAGATAGAGTGATTCCAATCATCTATGCATTCAAGGCATCCCAACTTAATGATTTTTCATTAAGGTAGTAGTTGGAGGATCCTTGAATGTGGAAGTTCATTCCCCAATCCACTCTATTGAATATCAATGATGAGGGTGGATTAGAGGATGAACTCTCTGAAAGAAAGGGCTTAAGATAAATGATATGAAGTTTAAAACACTCAGAAGCACTCTCTTCTTTCTCTACTAGCAATAAAAACTAACCTCTCTATATATAGGCAAAAGGTTTCAACGGATATAAAATGGTCACATTTATGACAGAGTTCGATATCATCGAGCAAGAGTCGATATGATCGAGTGTATACTCTCGATCTGTATCGATAATACGCTTGATGGTATAAACTTCATGTCATTTTTTTTTGAAACCTTTTGCCGGCTGGTCGATGGGATCGAGACAGACATCGATGTCATCAGATTTTGAACTCCGATTCCATCGATAGATGGATCGATCTATCGATAGGTGAAAATAAGAGATCGACAGGTGAAAATAAGAGAGACAAGCCTTGAAGAATTTTATGTTCTAAAGATATGATCGGGGAACAGCCAATGTCATCAGAATTTGAATGTCGATGATATCGAGACGTTGTCGATAAGATCGATAAATCATATAGATTTACCTATAAGCACACTGGTCAGTTTGTGCCAGATTCGATCCAATCGACCAGGACTCAATGATATCGACATTAGAATATCGATTTCATTGAATAGCCCCAGATCAACGTTTAAAAATACCCTGAAATTTGTGCTGGAAGAAATATGTGCCTACTATCAATACGATCGAATGACTATTGATGTGATCGATATTTGAGTTCAGATTGAATCGGACAGTCATTGATATATCGAAGCTTATAGTAGTTTTCTTTAGAAAAATAGGGGTGCTGAAAAACTATCTGTCGATATTATCGATCCACTTTTGATGGGATTGGTATTCGAATATCGATATATCGATTGAGAGTCTGATATATCGATAAATCGTCCAGATGAATGTTTGATTGCTAGACGCTTTTTGTCCTCACTCAATTGTATCGATTGAAATGTTGAGGACATCGACAGAGTAGGTCGATCATATCGAAAAGGGAATCGATATAATCGACAAGGTAAGAAAAACTTGAAGATTTTCCTGTTTGGTAAAAAATTTTCTTACACTGAAACCCTAAGATGTTCTACTTAGTGTTAAGGGTTTTAATCACCTGGTGTTTTGGAACATGGGATGTGAGGCTATGATTTACTTGTGGCGAGCTTTCACATAACCAGTTGAGGCAGACACTTGAATTGATCTTCTTGTTAGGCGTTGTTGTTCGACTGACTCAACTTACACCGTAATTGACAAACCAGGGCACTTGTAGGTGCACTTTCAATCTCCCCCTTTGTCCATTAGGTGATAAAATACCCAAAACACCCTAGGAAAATATCTAGACAAATACATCCTAAATTGTGTGTACATGCATTAACATAATTTTACATATTCTAATCCATTCATGTACACACCCAGTGATTTCTCCCCCTAACTGCAAAACTCCCCCTTGCTTGTTCCGGATGCTCCCCCTATCACCTGTAACACCATTCTAGCAGATATACAATTCCATCCGGGGTGTTTGTAATTTTTTCTCCCTTTTTGTCAGTCATTAACAAAGATATAGCAAGTGATATTAACTGAAGAGTTTAAGCATATGGGAGAACCACTAGATATAGATGAACAAGGGTGAACCCATTTTAAAACATACAGTACTGTAACGCCATGGAAAAATCCGTACTGGAACTCGAGTACTGACTCGACCAGAAATCCCATAGGATTAATTCCTTTAGAAAATAAGCGTAAGTTAGCTAGCGCAACGCTAGAGTAGCTGTGAAATCATCCCTGATCACTTTAAATACGTTCTACAAGACCCAAAACTTGTATAACCAATGACGCTATAATATCCTTAAACCTTGGATCAAACTCTAAACCGGTTTGTTCTCAGGAACCTTCTGAAACTTTGTATTGGATCTAGACCACGCGTCAAAAGTCCGATACTTACAATCTTAGACCATTATGACCGCTTAGCTGGACTTGACAATCATTTCGAAAATCAAGCCCAACCGACATTCAGAGGCTATTTCATTGAGCTTGGAGTGAAGAGAGTGAGAAAAGGGTTAGATTTGGAAATTTTAATCCAAATATGGCACATGACTTGGCGCATTATTATTAAGCGTTCTGACCTTCAGAATTCAGCCAAATTACACCCTCGGATCAGGAAAAATTTCTCTTTCATATTATGAGACTTGTAGACCTGATCTAGGTGCGATGACCGCTGAACTGAAACTGAACCGTCACGTGCGATCTACGAACTCTACCAGACTGAAAACTGGGTGTGAGAAACATCCAGTGACCATGAGCTTAAGTTCGATCGCGTTCGGCCAGGGGACCTCCCGAAATGCCCTTTTGGACCAGAACAGCCCCGATTTAGTTATACCTCAAGTGAACTTTGTTCCCAAGCCTAATTTGGGAAGGTTTTAGCCTATATAAGGGCTTTAAACCCTCACTTATCTCACCCATCTGAATTTGCTAGAAACCCTAGCTAGAGAGAGAGAAAAAGTGTGAGATTGAGAGAGTGTGTGAGAGAGATCTTCCTGCCACCTGCACTAGCTGTTGCACGTGCTTAAGCAACGTATCCCAATCACTTCGTTGGTGATTTCGCCGCAATTCTAGGTAAGGAAAACCCTAAACACTTGCTGATTTAAGGTTTTGTCGATTTCAATAGCGAAGTAGCTTATACATCTTGTGTATTAGGTCGCCTGTTCGCCGTAGACGAAGCGTATACGCTCCGTTCAAAATGATACACATCTAGGGTAAAAGGTGAGGATTTTAGACGCTTTGATTGGCTGATTTCAACGCTTTCAATGTCTTTTAATAGTAGATTATCGATAGCAACGCAGTTTGACATGTACAACATGCTGTCCGTTTTCTGTTTCGTAAACGTATGAGAAATATGAGATTTAGGGCATTTTAGTCATTTGTACGAAATACAGTTTGCATCCATATTTTGCTGAATTGTTTATCATGGCTATTTGTCACATTAGGATATTAGGAATGCATGCATAATTGGTTTGGCGAAGAGATTCGCCCAAAGGCGCACTTTGAGTCGACATACACTATGTAGACTTAAGTGTGAAGACTAAGTGTTTGTATAAATGTTTGTATTAGTATGTATTGAGTATATGGTGTTGGGAAATAGTTTTGAGATTGAATTCTCAAGTAATATGCTGATGTAAATGATTTCCATCATGTTGGCAATATGTATGGATTACATTGTATGTATGAAATGCATGTGTTGAATGAATTGCTTAAGTTGTATGTTATAACATGTGATAACATGCTTGTATTGTTGTATTGCATTTCAATTACTCTCACATGATTATTGTGCTGATTTACAAATGTTTGGGACTATGCTTAGTCCAGGCAGTCGGTAACGGAGTACATTCGTGGTTGGCTTATATTTGCCACGAAAGATGCGTCGATGAACGCGAGTCGTGTTTGGAGTTGGTGGCAGTGGTTAGGCCACACGAAGTGTTTTACGCACTTCATGTCGTTCGACTTGCGATGCACTCGTACTAGTCGATCCCGTCAAGTAACCCGACTGACCGTCAATTGTTCACCTTGTATGAGTCATAACTTCTTGAACCTAGGATACTGAACTTACCATTGTAAACCCTGTTAACCATGGTACCTTGATCCATAAAGACTCATTAGCCGGGCATGGTGGTATGGGACACTGTGGTCGAGCTGTCGGCCTACGCTAGGGCCACAAACCTCCCCGTAGTGACTAGTGAGCACCTATGACTCGTGAGCAAATTATGGTGGTATAGGACACTATATTCTTGCTGTCGGCCTACACTGATCAGGTGACGAGCCCTTTATAGTGACCACGAGCGTATTCTGAACCTACGGGAGATGACGACCCTTCCGTAGCAATGAGAGTACATTAGGTCTATATTGATAAGGTGATGGGGGAGCAGTGCAACGAGTGTGAGAAACATCCCTTGCAGCCCTTGCAGTGACCTACAAATGTAACATCGTATGTGATTTTTAGGAGTGACGACCCTAGACAGGATCTGTGTTGGGATTGATATAAGGGAAGTACCTTAGTTTCCCAATACTGTTGTATGAAAAGGAATAATAACAACTTGGTAATCATATCCACATCACATTGCATGTGCCTGGAAGATGTGGAGCACTGAGTGGTATGCAAGCATGCTGCGGACGCATATGGTGCCGTATGAGGGAGAATGTCGGTGAGGGCATCCATCATGTCATGTCATATTGCATTAACAACAGTATTTAGGAATGTTTGATTTATTGCTTTACTATTATCGCATGATTGATTTGAGAACATGTTAATCTCTTCTCTATTATTCCACTAAGTTGATCACTCACTCCCACATTACGGGATGGTATTTGCAACACCCACCAGACCTTATCTTAGTGCAGGTGAGGCGGTGATTCAGGAGGCAGAGTCGGATTACGATGAGGACCAGGATGAGTTCTCATATATGCAGTTTCACGACGGCTTTGCATAGGTGGCCTGGATTGGCGGGACATACTAGTTGGACTTCAGACATTTTGATTTTTATTTTATTATATGTATATGAGACTCAGAGATGTATTCATACTTTGGAGACAGTTGAGATTTATTTTATTTTCTATACAGTGATATATATATTCTTCAGTCTTCTGCTTGCTTTTTATCACTGAATCTGGAGTATGAATTGCAGTTTTGGTATAATCTTACTCATGTGAATGCTCTAACTCAGTCAACTTTAAATCATATTCATTCTTATTGCATAAGTGATGGTCTGAAACTCGGGAGTCGGGTTTATACACGATCCTCAATTTTCAGGGTGTTACAAGTACTATTCATGGGATATGAATGCATACACAGACAGGTATCATAGTTATAGATCAGGTAGAATATTCAATAGAAACACATGCATTTCATATCAGATAAGGAAGAAAAGATAGATTGTGATACCCTTCCATAATCAATATATCCATGAACCATTTGAAAACAGAGATCCCATAAACAGGGATGAGACTATGAAGCAGTTAGCAATATAACCCATGTTCAAACTAGACAAACCAAGACACATTCAAGTTATAAGAGTTTATGACATTAGCGACCCACACGGGGTATGGACAACCTAGAAGCCACTTTGTCACAGTCTGTAAGTCAGCAAGTTATCACACACATAAATATGATCACAGGCCATTCAAAAAGCACTGTATGCCAAGGTATGCCAGAAGAATTTTCAATGTGTGATAGATGGAAGGAGTCCCTGGACAAGCTTTATGGAGAAGGTAGACTGTTCAGAATCTGTTCCGTAGCATGTTGTAGAGACCTCAATCTTTGTCGGATGTTTGAAAGATAGGCTTCACAGTCATCAAGTTTCTTCATCATGTAGGATTGACCATCCATAAGTCTTTGTAAATTATCTTATACATGGATACCCTGAATTGCCATGGCTTGAGAATTCCTAAGGCCTGAGCTCTGATTGGTTTTTCCAACACAAGATACTTTTTCATAGAGATTCAGACTCTGGATGTCTTTATAATTGAACCATAGACATGGATGTGGTAAATCATGAGTTGGTGGCAAACCAAATTATCATGAAAGCTTAGACAGAAGGCATGAAAATGGAATTATAGTGATGGATTCTTTTGTGGACACTCAGATTAACTGACGTAGGAGAAGAGTTGGTAGACATAGAGGAATTCCATGATGAATATCATACAAAATGTTGAGTATGTATGGAGAGAGATAATTGCTCAAGACTTCACAAGGATAGACATTTGTTCTCAATATACTGTGAAGGATCTTGTAGGTAGGATCAAGATGTTTAGCATGGAGGATATTCTTTGAATTCCTAGGAATTGTAATACCATTACACAGTGCTCGAGTAACTTCTCCCCATACACCGAGTCCATTCATATTTCGATCAGATACAGAGATTCCAGTGATTCCTATGCCAACCATTCTACTTATCAATTTGGGTGTGATGTATTCGACTCGATTGACAGCCGCAACTGAGATGACTAGAGGATTGGTATCAACATTAAAGATCAAGCTCATAAACTGATGTACCAGATTATGTTGAAATGTTCCACCAAGATTCACCACATTTTCCCATCTGATCTATTTCAGAAGATCGATGATCCTAAATGGTTCAATACTCTCTATATGAACCGTTCGTTCTTCCACAAGTTTTAAGTTGAACAGAGAGGAGGAGACAATTGCATCCTGCTTACCTTTCTTCCTTTCAATTGATGCATGTTGTGGACGAAGTAATCCTTTTTCTTTAGACATTTTGACAAAGAAACTATGTTGAGAAATACAGTTCCAAAATGGGATTTCAGATCTTCTGATTTTAAGAGTTCTGGGAAGACCAATCATCCCGACATTTCAGCTACCCGGAGAGTCGTCGATGATATCGATTTACCAGTTGATGTGATTGACATTTATAAGTGGCCAATCGACACTTATATTGAAGGTGGATCTTTTCAAGTTTTTCTTCAGTCTGACGATTGTTCATATACAGGATAGTATCTTATTGAAGTTCCTAGCAGAAAATATCAGTGAAATTTTGTATAACTTCTGTACATTAAGAAGTATAAACATTTGGATGTTTATGTGCAAAAAGTGAGGTGAAAGGTCTCAGATTATTTCTTTGAAAGCTCAGCAAAATCGGATCATTTCAGCAGGCATTCAGATTTTTGATGCATGACCTGTACTAGTTTCTTCACTCTTAGTGTCTCTCAATATTACTCCGTTCTTTTCCAAGAATAATGTAGCAGTGGTTATTTGTGCGAAGACCCTTCATGTAACACCCTGAAAATCGGGGGTCATGTAAAAACTCAACTCCCGAGTTCCAGACCGTCACTTATGCAACAAAAATGATTATGATTCAATGTTGTCTGAGTTAAAGCATTCACATGAGTAAAAGTATACCAAAACTGCAATTCATACTCCAGATCCAGTGATAAAAGCAAGCGGAAGACTAAAGAATATATATATCACTGTATGAAAAACAAAGTAGATCTCAACTGTCACTAAAGTATGAATACATCTCTGAGTCTCATATACATGTAAATAAATAAAATTAAATGTCCAAAAGAGTCCCACTGAGAAGTCCCATCAACCCAGGCCACCTAAGCAAAGCCGTCATGGTACTGCATATATGAGAATTCGTCCTGGTCCTCATCATAGTCCGGCTCTACCTCCTGAATCTCTGCATCACCTGCATCTAAGACAGGGTCTGGTGGGTGTTGCAAACACCATCCCGAAACGTGGGAGTGAGTGATCAACTCAGTGGAATCATAGAGCAAAGATTAGCATGTTCTCAAATCAATCATGCGATAATAGTAAAGCAGTAAATCAAACAATCCTAATACTGTTGTTAATGCAATATGACATGACATGATGGATGCCCTCACCGACGTTCTTCCTCATACAGCACCATCTTCGTCCGCGGCATGCTTGCGTACTGCTCAGTGCTCCACATCTTCCAGGCACATGCAATGTAATGGTGATATGATTGCCGAGTTGTTATTAGTCCATTCAAACAGCAGGATTGGGAAACTAAGGTACTTCTCTTATATCAATCCCAACACAGATCCTGTCTAGGGTCATCACTCCTAGTAATCTCATACGATGTATATTTTGTAGGTCGCTGCAAGGGCTGTCAGGGCTGTTGCTCGCACTCGTTGCACCGCTCCCCCATCACCTTATCAATACAGGCCTACTGTACTCTCACTACTACGGAAGGGTCGTTGCCTCCCGTAGACTCAGAATACGCTCGCGGTCACTACAAAGGACTGGTCTCCTGATCAATGTAGGCCGACAGCAAGAATATAGTGTCCCATACCACCATAATCTGCTCACGAGACATAGGTGCTCACTGGTCACTATGGGGAGGTTTGTGGCCCCAGCGTAGGCCGACAGCTCGACCACAATGTCCCATACTACCATGCCCAGCTCATGAGTCTTCATGGATCAAGGTATCATGGTTAACAGGGTTTATAATGGTAAGTTCAGTACCCTAGGTTTAAGGAGTTATGACTTATACAGGGTGAACATACAACGGCCAGTCAGGTTACTTGACGGGCTCGACTAGCACGATCGCATCTTAAGTCGAACGACATGAAGTGTGTAAAACACTTCGCGTGGCCTAACCACTGTCGCCAACTCCAAAACACGGCTCGCGTTCATCGACGCGTCGTTGTGGCAAATATAAGCCAACCACGAACTTTCTCGGTTGCCGACTGCCTGGACTAGGTGTAGTCCCAAACATATACGAATTCACATCAGCAATTCATGTAAGGGTATTGGAAATGAAATACAACCATGTGAGCATGTTAACATATGTTATAACATACAACTTAAGTAAATTATCAAGCACATGCATTTCATATATATAATGAAATCATGCATATAGCTAACATGTAGGAAATCATTTACATCAGCATATTAATTGAGAAATCAATCTTAAACTAATTCATAACAACATTTAATTCAATACATACTAATACAAGCATTTATACAAACACTTACACTACACACTTAAGTCTACATATAGTATGTCGACTCAAAGTACGTATTTAGGCGAATCTCTTCACCAAACTAATTATGCACGTATTCCTAACATTCTAATGCGACAAGAAGCCATGTTAATCACATCAGCAAATTATGGATGAAAACAGTATTTCCTACAAATGACTAAAATGCCCTAAATCTCATATTCTTCGCCTATTTACGAAACAGGAAACGGACAGCATGTTGTACATGTCAAACGGCGTTGCCGTTGATAATCTACTATTAAACGACATTGAAAGCGTTGGAAACAGTCAATCAAAGCGTCTAAAATCCGCACCTTTTCCCTTATAGGTGAAGCGATTCGAACGGAGCGTATACGCTTCGTCTACGGCGAATAGGGAACCTGATTTACAAGATCCATCAGCCATATCGCTATGGAACCAAGGGATTAGCAAATCAGCAACTATTAGGGTTGTTTTCTTGCCTAGAAACGCAGAGAAATCACCGGCCAAGTGATTGGAGCGTGTTGCTAAAGCACGTGCAACAGGTAGCACAACAGCAGGGAAATTCTCTTCTACTCTCTCTCACAAACTCTCACCTTTTCTCTCTTCCAATCTAGGGTTTTTCTCAAATTCGGATGGGAGAGAGGAGTGAGGGTTTCAACCCCTTTTATAAGCCTAAATGTGTCCAAAATAGGCTCGGGAACAATTTATACTTGAGGTATATCCAAATCGAGGCTGTTTCGGTCCAAAAGGATATTTCTGGTGGTCCCCTGGCCGAACGCGATCGGACTTAAGTTCGTACATGTCAGATGTCGCTCACATCTCGTTTTCAGACCATCAGTGTTCGTAGATCGCACGTGGCGGTCCAGTTTCAGTTCAGCGGTCACCGCACGTAGATCAGGCCTACAAGTCTCATGATATGAAATAGAACTTTTTCCTGATCCGAGGGTGTAATTTGGCTGAATTCTGATGGTCAGAACGCTCAATACTGACACGTCAATTCGTGTGCCAGATTTGAATTTTAAATTCCAAATCTAACCCTATTCTCACTCTCTTCAGTCTAGGCTCAATGAAGTAGCCTGCGAATGTCGGTTAGACTTGATTTTCGAAATGATTGTCAAGTCTAGCTAGGCGGTTCTAATGGTCTAAGATAGTAGGTATCGGACTTTCGACGCGTGATCTAGATCCAATACAAAGTTTCAAAGAGGTCTAGAGAACAAACCTGCTTAGAGTTTGATCCGAGGTTTTAGAGTATTATAGAGTCATTGGTTCTACTCGATTTGGGTCTTGTAGAATGTATTTAAAGTGATCAGGGACTATTTCTCAGCTACTCTAGCGTTGCGCTAGCTAACTTACGCTTATTTTCTAAAGGAATTAATCCTACGCGATTTCTGGTCGAGTTGATACTCGAGTCCAAGTACGAATTTTTCCAGGGCGTTACACTTCATAATTGATTTTCCTGATCGATCTAGGATCTCTCATTCTTCTTTATTGAATCTGACCACATGCCCATTATCATAGATTTGAGAGATGCTTAGTAGATTATGTGTCAAGCCTTTTATGCAAAAAGCATTCTCATTTGTAAGCGGATTGATTCCTTCTATGATTCCCTGTCCAATTACTTCAGCAGTGGTTCCATCTCTGTAGGTGACTATCCCTTTATGAAGATCCTTATGGTTTGAAAGGAGGGACTTGTCACCTATGACATGTCTTGAGCAACCACTATCCAGGTACCATTAAGCCTCATTGCCTGATAAATGATCTGAATGAGTAACAAGGCAATTTTTCTTTTCCTTAATCACCCACTTTGTGATAGGAGTTTTACTTGTGGTAGATTTGTTCTTCTTATCTGATTTTTCCACATGACTTAATTGCTTCTTCATCCTGTCAACTAGCTCGAGTGGTGATGAATGTATACTTCTTTTGTCTAGCTCATAAACTGACTCCTCATTTTTATAACGAGCTGGGATAGGTTTGGTGTTACTACTAGATGTAATAGATTTTCCAAATGGTTGTGCATCATATTTAGTTTTTGTTCTAGCTTTTTCATACCCTAAGCCATATTTGTTGTTTCCAGATTTTCCCATACCCAAAAGTTTTTCCAACCTCTCACCACTCTGAGAAAATTTACAATTTAGTTGGGCTATTTTCCAAGATTCTTCTAATTCATTTTGAAGTGTATAATTTTTATTCTGATGAATCAAGTTTTCCTCATTTACTTCTTTAACTTGTTTCTTTAATTTTTCTGACTCAAATTTTAAGGAAATGTTAATTCTTTCAAGTTCATCATTATCTGAGTGACATTGTTGCAAATCAGTAATTAGATGAGTATTAATATTTGAAGCTTTATCTAGATCTAATTTCAGCAATTCCTTTTTATTTTCAGATATACCAAGTCGTTTAAATACTTTAATGCTATAGATATAAAGTTGATTATAAGCATCTTGCAGTTTATCCTTTTCAACTTCTTTCTCTTCTTCTTCAGACTCATCATTATCAGATGAACACGATTCAGTGGCTTGTTGTTCTTTCTCAGGTTCAGATGGAATGATCGAAGTAGTGGAGACCATGAGTATTTTCAAGGATTTTTTATCTCCATCACTTTCTGAGTCATTATTTTCTGAGTTTGACTCTTCTAAATCATCCCATTGCCTTGCCTTTGATTTTTCTGTTTGGGCATTCGGTAGATAGGTGTCCATACTCATGACAGGCATAACATTGTAGTTTTTTGGTTTGCTTTCCAATTTTGCTTGTAGGAAGTTTGTAGTCACCTTTCTTCCTCTAAAAGGACGGCCGCGATTCTTCTGAAAGAATCTTCTGAATTTCTGTGCCAGCAAAGCCACTTCCTCATCTTCATCTTCCTTTTCACTCTCACTGTCCTCATGTTTTGATTTCTTTGAAGTTTTTACGATAGTTTTTTTAGATTTTTGGGGTTGTGTGAAGTGTAGTTCAAAAGTTTGTAGGGAACCTACTAGTTCTTCTACTTTCATCTCATCAATATTCCTACACTCCTCAATTGTTGTTACCTTGGGATTGAACCGTTCTGGTAAGGACCTTAGTATTTTCCTACATATTTTTTGTACCGAAACCTTCTCTCCCAATCCACCCATGGAGTTACAAATGATATTCAATTTGGTGAAAAATTCCATAAATGTCTCATGCTCTTCCATCTTGAGATTTTCGAACTGTGAAGTTAAAAGTTGTAGTTTAGATCTCTTCACAGTGCTTATGCCTTCATGGGTTGTTTCCAATAAGTCTCATGCTTCTTTAGATGTCCCACACGTACTTATCTGATTAAAAATATCATGAGACACGGCACAATGGATGGCGTTCATTTCTTTTGCTTCAGCAGTTCGCTGTTCTTTGTCAAACGCCGTCCACTTTTCAGTAGCTTTGGGTTTGGTGATTGTGGTTTCTTTTTCAAGTACGATTTGTTCAGATGGTACCACATATTCCTATTCAACTGCATCCCAAACATCATGATTTAAAGATCTCAGGAAGTAATGCAATCTAGCCTTCCAGTATACATAATTTGAACCATCAAATACTACAGGTCTAGTGACTGATGAGCCCTCTCCTTTGGCCATATTCCTTAACTTCAGTCAAGATCACTCTCTAGGTGGTGAAGCCCTTAAAGAGAGACCCGCTCTGATACCAATTGAAATAACGGTGAAGACCACTTGAGTTGAAGTAGGAATACGCCAATATGTCCTAGAGGGGGATGAATAGGACTTTTTAAAGATTTATGAATTATATTAAAAATCCTATCACTCTAATCCTAATAGGTATGCAATTTTTAGGATTACTCAAATGTAACTCTACTTGCTTCCAAGCCCAGTAGAGGATCCAATCATAAAACTATTCAATTTAATGAGCATGAAGCAGTTATAGTCTATGATGGATGTGACTGTTGTGTCAAGTGTGAGCAGATATGAATTCAAATAATATAGTCATATAAATGATCAAGCATAAGAATCAATCATAGACATAGTCATTTTTATAGTGGTTCGACTACTTGTCTACTCCACTCCCGGCTGCCACGCTCAACCCTTGAGTGTACCAGATTTCACTAAGGAGTTTTCTCATGGTTCACCTCAAACCTAAGGTTTTAAATCAGGTTCACCTTCAACCTTTACAACCTACACAGAGGCTGACTGTTTATGCTCTCACGAGCAAGGGTCAACACATAGCACCCGGTTTAGGCACACTGGCCAAGGATCTTACCCTAAGACCCTAACAGAGGTTTTACATGGTTCACCTCATAACCCAGAGTTTTATTGGTTCACTCCTAACCAGATGTTTATGCCCACACAGAGCAAGGGTCTACACAACACACCCACACGTACACTTCCACCGGAAGCCTCTTTTAAGGACTTCAAAGGGTGAGCAACACCTACGACCCAATCCTAGAAAGGAATGATCACAAGTATCCTCTGGACACTAAGTACTTACAGATAAGTTGATGAGTCCCTTTTTAGTACAGTGATGAAGATCTCCTTCTTATTGATGAAGAGTCTTCAGCTCTCTTGATCCGCAACACAAAAGATATACCAATGCTAGGATTCAGGTCGGGTCAAGGTTATGATGGAATTCCACTCTCTAAAGATTTTTCTATTAGGAAGATAGAGTGATTCCAATCATCTATGCATTCAAGGCATCCCAGCTTAATGATTTGCCATTAAAGTAGTAGTTGGAGGATCCTTGAATGCAAAAGTTCATTCCCCAATCCACTCTATTGAATATCAATGATGAGGGTGGATTGGAGGATAAAATCCATAAGAGAAAGCGCTTAAGATAATTGATATGAAGTTTAAAACACTCAGAAGCACTCTCTTCTCTCTCTACCAGCAATGAAGACTAACCTCTCTATATATATGCAAAAGGTTCCAATGGATATAAAATGATCACATTTATGACAGAGTTCGATATCATCGAGCAAGAATCGATATGATCGAGTGTAAACTCTCGATCTATAGCGATGATCCTCTCGATGGTACAAACTTCATGTCATTCGCTTTTGAAACCTTTTGTCGGCTGGTCGATCGGATCGAGACACCCATCGATGTTATCGGATTTCAAACTCTGATTCCATTGATAGATTGATCAATCTATTGACAGGTGAAATAAGAGAGACAAGCCTTGAAGAATTTCAGATTCTAAAGATATGATCGGGGAACAGCCGATGTCATCAGAATTTGAATGTCGACGATATCGAGACGTTGTCGATAGGATTGATAAATCATATACATTTACCTATAAGCACGCTGGTCAGTTTGTGCCTGATTCTATCCAATTGACCAGGACGCGATGATATCGACATTAGAATATCGATTTCATTAAATGGCCCCCGATCAACATTTTAAAACACCCTGAAATTTATGCTGGAGGAAATATGCACTTACTATCGATATGATCGAATGACTATCAATGTGATCAATATTTGAGTTCAGATTAAATTAGACAGTCATCGATATATCGAAGCTTATAGTAGTTTTCTTTAGAAAAACAGGGGCACCGAAGAACTGTCTGTCGATATTATCGATCCACTTTCGATGGGTTCGATATTCGAATATCGATGATATCGATTGAGAGTCCGATATATCGATAAATCGTCCAGATGAATGTTTGATTGTTGGATGCTTTTTGTCCTCACTCAATTGTATCGATTGAGATGTCGAAGACATCGACAAAGTAAGTCAATCATATCAAAAGGGGAATCGATATAATCGACAGGGTAAGAAAAACTTGAAGATTTTCCTATTTGGTAAAAAGTTTTCTTACACTAAAACCATAAGATGTTCTACTTAGTTTTAAGGGTTTTAATCACCTAGTGTTTTGGGACATGAGATGTGAGACTATGATTTACTTATGGCGAGCTTCCACACAACCAGTTGAGGCAGACACTTGAATTGATCTTCCTGTTTGGCGCTGTTGTCCGACTGACTCAACTCACACCGTAATTGACAAACCAGGGCACTTGTAGGTGCACTTTCAGAAAGTTGGTCAAAACATAAATAGACGTATTATGGACGGAGACATTATTTTCATTAATAGGCTACCTAGTACTCATAAAAATTCATTACAAGCACTTTTTGTCTATGTGCAATGACCATACTGTTAAGATCAATCCTCTTATCTTCATTTACAGAAACTAGTAGATGATAAATTATGTGTAACATATAGAGCTAGTTCAGCCACTTATGCAATTAGTGAAGGTTCAAAAGGGCCAGATTTCCACATCAAGCATCAGTTTCATACATATGATACAGAAGGACAAAAGTATTACCTTTAAAATTGGAAACCATATCAAGTAGGAGAGCTAAAATGGTTGGTTACGATTTTGGAAGTCTAGATCATATTATGTAGAAGTAGGACTGTCGAAGGGCTGCATGAGGCAAAGTAAAATCAAAACTTTGAATAGGTCCAGCCTGAATAGTTCAAAATCAGGGCAGAAGCTGACTCTTGAAATCCATATGTGATTAGTTTTCCTACTTCAAATTCAGATTTCAGATTTAGACTTCAGATTCAAACTTCGGATTTCAAATTTAACAAAGAGAGCCTTAGTCTTCCATCCTTCTAGAAATATATAAATCCAATTCATGGAATAAGAGTACTCAAGGTATGACAATTTTACCTTATTAATTTACCTTCTTAAAATAAATAAAGCACGTGAAACAAAGAGTTCATGCTACACAACAAAGAGGGCCATATGCCACCCAAATATGCAGATATTGTGTAATTTTAATGAGAATTAGTGTAAGGGTGATCTCTGGCAGTGCTAAAACTTGCAACATGACACTTGATTAAAGTTTTAAGGGTGTGTTTGCAAGCGCCATTGAATTGAATTCCACCGGTTAGTGTAATGAAGTGGAACCATATTGAGATATGCTACTATTGTATTGATAATAAGGACTTTAAATTGCAATTACATTAGTTTCAACTTTCAAGCTGGACTTGGAAGGAATGCAACTGTAACTTGAATCCTTGTCATGAATAACAGGAAACATCGGTAGTGTTTGATGCACACCTTTGAACAAAGTTACTCTCATGTTAAGATGTTGACATTTGCTACATGCTAAGTGGTTCCATGGTGGTTAATGTTACTTCCTATGGTCATTTTCCGGTTGACACTTGTTAGAGTTCCATGCCGCTCGGCAGTGACTATTCTCCCACCACATGGTGTAACAGAGCCTATGTCATGCCATGGTGGGCCATTTATAACATGGAAGGGAAAAAAAATAAGAAAAAGAAGCATTGAGGAATCCTTCTTTCTTACTTTTAGCAGTGAGAAAAGGGCGGGTAAATGAGTTTAAACGGGTTTGGAAGATACTAGAGGCTGAGAACTGCGGCAGAAGAACGGGCATGAGCGCCATCAACTTTTGTGAAATTAAGGCATTTGGGGGAGGTAAAAGTAACAAGATTTATATATGCGTGCAAAAAAAAAAAAAAAAAAAAAAAAAAAAAAAAAAAAAAAAAAAGAAGAAGAAGAAGAAGAAGAAGAAGAAAAAGACCAAGGACTTATTACTGAAAAACTTGTGGCCATGTGTCCATAATATGCATCCAACAGCACCAGAAAAATATTCACGGAGTATCTTTTAGCAAACAACTTTTGGCTCATGTCCTAAGATTAGTTAGTGCAATGGATGGGCAGAGTGGGCATAAAACATGACTTGCCGAACATCAAGTACGAATTTTCAAGTTTTTGAACTAGGGACCTACACCATCCTTCTGATGAGCCACCATGAGGATAGACCATAACACTCCATAATCAAACAACAATAATCATAAATAGATTACCTGACACGTCTTATTTTATATATTCATCCTCATTAACCCTCTCTTGTTGCATTTCTCTAAATAGATATATAGCTCAACAAGCATGCCCCTCCATGTGCATCGACAAGTGCCACCTTCCCATGTTAATTAGACATCCAAATCATGTATCAGGTGGGAACTACCTGGAAGAAGATAATTTGGCTAAAAAATCACGTTTTTTAATCAGAGGACACATGTAAGAAAATAAATGGACAATCTTAAAAAACTTGCAAGCTCTCTCTATACCATACTTTTTTCTTTGTACATGTGGCCTACCTAATAGTCAAACAAACTGATTTTTTGGTCACAATGCAAAGGACAAGTGAAAACTACCAGGAATTTCAGGTACTTCCTTTGTAGTATAAGTTGCCTGTACTTGTCCAACCTGAAAAAACCAAACAGGACCAAGAAAGATTGTGCGAGCATGGAAGCACATACGTCAAAATGTTACCAAGTATCAACTACTAGGAAATTAGAGCAGGACTGTGCATACAAAGCATGACTCGGAACAGGAGTGGCACCTATTTAGAAAGATTGTGCAACTAAGTGTTGGACATTAACACATGGTAGCAAACATGGGGACAAAGAAAAATCCAACACACCAAAACATCTGTATGAATGCATAATCATCATTATCATCATCTAAGCCTTATCCCAACTAACTGGGTTGGCTACATGAATCATGTTCCAACATTCCATTCTATCAAGGGCCTTGCACATTTCTCACTGCACCCGGGTTCTAATTGAGTGTGCCACTTTCAGAGAATGTCCTAGCTTGAATGCATAATGATATTGACTGTTACATAGATATTACTATGTATATGCATAAGACAAAGACACACATGTACATAACTAAAAACACACTAGGACCTAGGAAACAACTATACAAATAACACTAAAACACAAGAAGAAAAAGGTAAACTAAGGTTTTTCCAAATTGAAATGTTGATGTGTGTCTGACATGCATCTAACATGGATGCTGGACAACATACTTGCCCATAGATTCCATTAATTGATATAGAAGAAAGGAAACATGAATGGAAAATTTCCCATTGTTGCAACAAATTCTCTAGAAGTAAAGAGCGCATGTCAGATTTGTTCAGATTACAACATGAGTACACAATACCTAATCTCTTAGTTCAATTATATTTAAATTCCATGATATATAAACGCACCATAAAAATTTCCCACCACATTTCCATGCACATAGTTTCATTTGGACTCAGTGGCATCCATATAACCTATTTGGACCATCCATTAGGTCTAGTTCACTCTTCATAAGCCACCTTGAAAAATACATACTAGTTAGATGATTCAAACAGCCAGTTAGTGGCATACAAAATAGATGTACAAGATTGTTCATAGAAGATAGGCCCAGTCACGGATGTATAGAGCCATCTGATTGCTGTCGATTTTTTTTCCTAGTAACACAATGAGGGTACTAGACGGTACTAGACCTAATGGCTGGTTCAGGTAGGTGATATGAATGTCAAAAAGTCCAAATGCAACCATGTGCACGGTAAGGTTTACATGCACTTAACCCACTAGATCATAACTAGCGAATTAAATAATGGTATGGATGCATGTATCACACCCTTAGGATAGGGAACATATCAACATCACATGACACATATTTGATGTATCGCTGTTTAAGGGAAACATTGGGAAAGAGACGATTACACACAAGTGAAAAGATCACAAAACAAGTATGCCCAACACATTTCCTTTGTACAGAAAATGTGTTGCCTAATAGAAGTGATGAATTCATAGAATTCACAAGTCATATAATACAAGTATGAAAATAGATTTCCCTCAAAAAAATTGGGAAGCAAATGGATTCATAGAATTCATAAGTCATATAACATAGGCATTTGCTCCAAACAAAAGTTTACTACCCATCATTTAAGGTAAATGATGCAAAAATAAATAAATAAATGAATGGAGAATGTTGTAAAAATTTAAAACTACATTAGAGTATTTAGCATCAAGTTTAGTTGGAACAAGGTATTCCATAATGGCAACAGTGGCATGAGATCTTATATGTTTTTGGCTCCACAAAGGAGTGTTTAAAATATCATGAATATCCAATCCGCCATGCTTCTAGGCAATCTATTGGCATTCCCTCCCTTACCTAACATTATACAACATGAACAAAAATTATTATTAGAAAATAATAAGAAATACTATGAAAAACATTTAAGTGTGAATCTGATTGATCCAACTACTGATTGAAGAAAACAGGATTCCTGATAGATTGGATGTCTATATATGCAGAAGACTATTTATGAAACATAAACTTCTATCTGAGAGACTCTTGTGACAACACCCATCCATGATATGAACCATCCAATGAAAAGTCTGGATTACCGAACCTTAGGTCCATTCATGTCAATGATGATGGCAAAAGATGCGCCTAAAAACCTGAAGAAGAAGAAAAAAAATAAATCAACGATATGAAATTAGTTTCATTGGCATTTCCCATATCAGTCACTGCTGGAACTAGTCATCATCAGAACTTTCCAGGCTGATACAACCTCTTTGTCCATCGTCAAAACTGATTAATATCAGGCAAATACATACAGTAACATTGAAAAATAAATATTTCACTAACGACAATTCTTATGCAGTAAAATTAGTAAAGAAACCAAATGATGGGCCACATATTCCAACAATCCATGCATGTTTTCATTTCTAACCAGTGGGGCCCATTGTTCACTAGTCCTGGACCATTGTTACATTGTGTCCTACCATGAACGTCCGCCTCATTAATCTTTAACCTGAACCTCTAAATTTCTGGCCTATGAATATAGCTATTAAGAAGAGATGCAACAACAGCCCATGTTCAACTGAAAAAGGTCTTAATATTCACTGTTGGGATCTCCCAATCTTGGATGTCTACAACAGGCCAATTGAGTGGATTATGGAACCATGGGCCCCAATTGTCGGAATGGAAAAACCAATGTATATATGCAGGCCGCACCTCGTCCAAGCACTTCTCTACCTACACAACAACCACAAATATTTTCAGCAATCTTGATGGCTTGATTCAAATGTGTCAATCAATTCAAATTTCAATATAACCAACTAAATTAGTCATGCCATGTACTAGTCATGCTTGCAAGTGGAGCTGAGTTGTCCTTACAAGCTGTTGCTAAATTAGGATTGTCCAAGAATAGTGATGATGGTGTGATTAGTTGTTATTCTATCTTCATATGCACAAGAATATATGTGTACATCATTTTCATAGGCTAAAAGGTCAAAAGATAGCAACATGGAGAAAGTTTACCTTAACAACCAAAAATTTACAATGCTGACTAGAGAAGAGGAAAAGAAAAGCTATGACCTAAAATATTGACAGCCATTATGACCTATAATATTGGCAGCCATAGCCCACCCCTGAACGAGAGCAGTTTTGTCCTACTAAAACAATACAAGACTCGACCACTTCGGTTTCTAAAACAATCAAAAATTTCAGTTGTTTTGATCAGATGACTATGGGATTGGTGTACATCATTGGACATTTAAAAATGAAAAATAATGAAAAATATCGAATGGTTCTATTTCAACAACCAAGAATCTACGATTCAGAGGTTAGGATTCTTTGAAAAATCTATCTAGTTTGATTCCCCTGGGGTTGTCTGGTCTCTCTGTGACATTTCATCGAGCACCTGGTGGGGGTCGGCTCATTAGAGGCATTTCATCGAGCTAGTGATTGGTTTAGATAACTACAGGAAGTAGTTACTCTAACATTTCTATAGTAGTTCCAATATGAAAATTATAAACTCTTGTACCCTGCCATTACAGTCATCCTCAACCATCTTCCCATCACCACATCCCTATTTTTCTTCCAATTACCCAACTACCCATGCCCATTGCAATCATTCTCCTCCATTTTCATATCACTCCAATCCCCACAATATCAATATGCCAACCTATGAGATTCCACCATATTAAGTTATTGAAATTTTGTATCCTAAATCCACAATAATTAACCACCACATGGAATTGGAAACAATATAAAATCTATATTACACAATTTCATATATGCAGAAGACATCCATATATAGAAAGTAGGATTCACAAGAGTCTCAGATAGGAAGTTTATGCTTCATAAATAGTCTTCTCATATATAGGAAGATTGAAGAAAGCAGGATTCCTAACGGGGAGAGGAGGTCGAATACCTTACCTGCCAGCCTAGCATCGTTGGACGCGTGAATATGATCGATCTAACCGCTGGAGGAGTCGTCGAAGCCGAATATCTTGCAAATAAGGGCGGGGAAAGTGATGGAAAAGAAGGATTGAGTCTGATCGAGGACGTGCTTTTGAAGAAGGATTTGGTGGCGGAGCAAGCGATGGCGATCTAAGGTGGGGATGAGGATGAGAGGATGGTGGAGGCAAGATCCTGATCTTTGATATGAGAATCCATGGCGCACGAAGGAGACATCATTATGGATGGATAAGAGATAAAGAGAGCTAGGGTTTGCAGAGAAAGTTAGGGTTTAGGAGGAGAATGCAGGAAATGAAGGGGGATTTTGAAGTTCAAACAAAGAGGGTAGCAGATGGTGAGAGCGAGAGAGAGAGAGAGAGAGAGAGAGAGAGAGAGAGAGAGAGAGAGAGAGAGAGAGAGAGAGAGAGAGAGAGAGATTTGGGGTTTGGGGTTTTTATGGGTGCGGCTCTATTTTTGAGCGCACACCCAAATTTAGGCCAGGGTCTGGTATGGTTCTGTGGGCTCCACCATGATGCATGTCAAACATCTACCCCATCAGTTAGATGCACCATCCCATGGTGGGCTCAAGGATTAAAAATCAAATCAATCTATGACTTGTGTGAGCCACACCACATACAAAAGTTAAGAGGGGTTATCCTCCATTAAAACATTCATAATTATTTTTTGGGCCCACTGAGATGTGGTCTACAAATCCAGTCCATCCATTATGCATGTGCCACTTGGATGAGGGGTCATACCAAGTTTCAGACACATTTAAATTTCAGGTGGGGCCCACCAAGTGCTTTTATATGTTTTAGGCCTGTCTTCACATGATTTTAGATGGTATGGCCCGCCGGAGTTCTGTATACAGCTGATTTTTGAGATATACCACAATTTAAAGGGGACCCATCAAATGCATGGTGTTGATGTTTGACACATGTCATGGTGGGACCCACACAGCTTGACCTCATCGGGACAGCATGGATTAAACACAAAGGTCAAGCTGTGTGGGCCCCACCATGATATGTGTCAAACATCAACACCGTGCATTTGATGGGTCCCCTTTAAATTATAGGGTATCCCAAAAATCAGCCGTGTACGGAACCGTGCATTTGATGGGTCCCCTTTAAATTATGGGATATCCCAAAAATCAGCTGTGTGCGGAACTTAGGTGGGCCATACCATCTAAAATCATGTGAAGAAATGCCCAAAACATATAAAATCGCTTGGTGGGGACCACTTGAAATTTTTATGCGTTTGAAACTTGGTCTGACTCCTCATCCAAGTGGGACACACATAATGGATGGGATATATTTATGAACCACATCTCGGTGGGCCTAACAAATGATTATGAATATTTTAATGGAGGGTAACCCCTCTCAACTTTTGTATATGGTGTGGCCCAAAAAAGTCATGGATTGACTTGATTTTTAAGCCATAGGCCTACCATGGAATGGTGCATTTGACTGATGGGGTAGATGTGCGCCTACTTTGATTTATATATTGTATATCCATATGATCCATTTGTTTTTCCAACTCACCAGAGGATATGAGCCCAAAAATGAATCATATTCAAATATTAGGTGGACCACACCACATAAAAACAATAGTGATTGGTTATCCATCATTAAAATCATCGTAAGGCCATCTGCACTGGTTTTTTTTTTTTTTTTTTTTTTGTTTTTCTTCTTTTTTTTTTTTTACATGGAGACTATAATTCTTCTTCAAGAGACAATGTTCAACAAGTTCAACTATTGCTACAACAAGGGCAGATACTTCATAACCATGAAGAATGAGTAAATCTTTCTATTATTATTATTATTATTATTATTATTATTATTTTATATAGGAACAAGATTCCTTAAAATTTCACAAATAAAGGGAGAAATCCAAATTATAAAAGAGATTTCAACATCAAAGCTGGAAAAAAAAGGAATATGATACCCAAACACCCAAATCCAGATGGACAAAAAACCATCAAATCCCAAAATAAAAAGATATTTTACTAACAAGCTAACCTAAAAAAAAAAAGGGTCACTACCTTAACCGATTGGCTTTAGCTCTTATTACGAGGTCAATGTCCTGGTCAATAAAGCAAACATAATCAGGTATCTTTAGGTGCAGCTGTTAATTCTTGCACGATCTAACAAGGGATCCACTAGTTTACATAAGAATATGTTTATGTCTTTGATTTCGATAGATTAGGGACTCATTAAGTATTTTTATTTTTATTTATTGTGCCTAGCATTCTAAATATTTTAATTGATTTTCTAATTTTTTTAACCGTTGAAGTTTTATTAACCGTTAAAACTACTTTAATAACACTTGATAATAATTTGAGGGCTCAGATCTAATCCTTCACTTCTAATTTTATAGAATATTATCATTATTGGATACATCGTGGAAGCGGAGAAATTATACTCGTGAGTATATGCACGGTTGAGGCAGAATGACAAGTTTCCTTTACAGAAAGTCACATCTCCGTAAGTTGCCTAAGGTGGGGAAGCACCATATCAGTTGCACTCTTGAAATCTTAACCGTATGAGAAGTTCCCATGAGCTCGACTGCATGGAACCTTTTCCCATATATATATATATATATATATATATATATATATATATTAAATTATAAAATTATTATATATCCATCATTAAAATCCTCCTAAGGCCCACTGTATTGTTTATTTGACATCCAATAGATTGATTAAGTCATATAAGGCTAGATGAAGGGGAAAAATAAAAATCGGTTTGATCTAAAACTTTTATGGCCCCAAAGTGTTTTTTAATGGTTGACGCTCATTCAACACTGTTTCCTTGAAGGTGGTCCACTTAAGATTTGGATATATCTCATTTTTGGTCTCATACCGTAAGATGATCTTTAAAAATAGATAGACGACATGGATTAAACACATACATCGTGGTAGGGCTCACAGAGCACCAACCACCAGCCATTGGATGGTGTCAGGGGGAGTAGCCAATCCGTTCCTCTTATTTGTGGTGTGACCCATTTAATCTTTGGATATGATTCATTTTTTGTATAATTCTCTAAAATTATCTTGAAAAATGGATGAACGGTGTGAGTTGATCCCAAATTTTCGGTAAATCAAAAACTTAAGTGTACCATGCCACACGAAACAGTGTGGAATAATGATTTCCACAGTTGATACCTTCCTTGGGCCCACAATAATGTTTATTTGACATCCAACATGTTCATAATATCAAAAAGATATAAATGAAGAGAAAACACAAACATCAGCTTGATCCAAAACTTCTATGAATGTTATTTTTAATGGTGGACATTCAGTCCCTACTTTGTAGTCCACTTAAGCTTTGGACTCGCCCCATTTTTTGGTTAATATCTTAAAATGATCCGAGAAAAGCATTGAACGGTATGGAGAAAGTCAATCCATGACTTAAGTGGGCCAAGAGCTTAAAAATAAAATCAATCCATGACTTGGGTGGGCCACACCACATAATATATTGGAAAGGGGTTTCCTTAAAACATTCGTAATCATATATTGGGTCTGCCTAAATGTGATTTACATATCCAACACACTCATTATGTGTGTCCCACTTGGATGAGGGGTCAGACCAATTTTCAGATCCAAAACTCATGTGGGCCCCACCAAGTGCTTTTATATTTTTAGGATGTCTTCATATAGTTTTAGATGGTTGGCCCACTTGAGTTTTGTATATAGATGATTTTTGAGATATCTCATAACCTAAAGGGGACATATCATATCCATAGTGTTGATGTTCGACACACATCATGATGAGGCCCACAAAACTTACTAACATCAATTCTTAGGTTTTCACGAGGTCAGTAAGTTGGGTTACAATTTTGACCAAAATATTTGGCCCATTTTACATGTCTGGTCCATTAACTCTATTTTACCGATCAATACTCTCAATTTGACTAGTTACTAGCCTCAATGAAGCTATATATGAGAAAGATATTGAGCATACAAGATTGATCAACAATTTCAGTGAAATTTGATTTAAACATCTGAAGTTATTTACTCTTCAATCTGAACCGATTAGATTGTCCAAAAATGATTAAAGGTTCAATTAGTGGATGTGCCTAACTATTTAGTAATTTTATTTTTCACAGATAAATTTCAATTTCCTTTTAAAAATAACTTTTTTTTTTCAAAATGTATATTTTTTCTTTTTTAACAAAATATCATTTTTATTAAAAAAATATTTCAAAAAATATTTAAAATACAAATTCTAAATTTTTATTTTCAAAATCTCAAAAATTTTCTCATATTTTAATTTTTTCTCAAAACTTTCAAGTTGCCAATTTTTTTCTTCAAAAGCATCATTTTGTTCTCAAATTTTTTCTCAAACATTGTTAAAATTTCTAAACTTCTCAATATTCTTTTTTATGTGATATTACAAATCATTTAAATATTACCTTTTAATTATATATATATATATATATATATATATAAATTCCACTTATATGATATAAAAACTACACACACACACACACACACACACACACACACACACACACACACATTTTTACCAACAATTTTTTTAAAAAAATTTAAAACATTTTTACATTATTACTGATGATTTTCAGCTAAAATTAACCCTTTGGGTTTTTTTTTTTTTAAAGTTGTTTATAGCCTTTAGTGATAAAAAGTTTCATCGCTAAAAGTCTCAACCTCGTTGTGTAGCTACGAGCCATTAGCGACGAACATTTACGTCACTAAAAGTCTCAACCATGTTTTTTAGCTATGAAAATTTTCGTAGCTAAAAGTAACCCCTTGGATTTTTTTCAAAAATTGTTTACATCCTTTAGCTACGAAAATTTTCATAGCAAAAAAACGTGGTTGAGACTTTTAGGGATGAAGAATTGCGTCGCTAAAAGTCTCATCCACATTTTTTAGCTACGAAACTTTTCGTAGCTAAAAGTAAACTTTTGAATTTTTTTCAAAAATTGTTTATAGCCTTTAGTGATGAAACCTTTCGTTGCTAAAAGTCTCATCCATGTTTTTTAGCTACGAAAATTTTTGTAGCAAAAAGTAAACCTTTGAATTTAAAAAAAAAATTGTGTACAACTTTTAGTGACGAAATTTTCGACGCTAAAAGTCTCAACCCTGTTTTCTAGCTATGAAAATTTCCGTAGCTAAAAGTAAACCTTTCAATTTTTTCCAAAAATTGTTTATAGCCTTTAGCGACGAAAATTTTTATCGCTAAAAGTGACTTTTAGCTATGAATTTACAATTTCATCGTGAATAGTAAACTTTTAGCGACGAAAATTTCTTTCATCACTAAAAGTGACTTTTAGCGATGAAAAAAAGTTTTGTCGCTAAAAGTTTCATCACTAAAAACCCTCTTTCTTGTAGTGGCCATATGAATTCTCTAAAACACTAGGAGAGAAGAGAAGAAAGAGAAGGAAAGAGAGAGAAAGTGTGAGAGAGAGTTGAAGTTTTTTCCTGGGATTCTTCTCTGCTGCTCCACGTGCCGAATCAGTCCATCTGTAGTGCTATCCTAGTGATTCTGACTCCGTACATAGGTAAGAAATCCTAACCCTAACCTGTTTTAGAGATTCAAATAGAACAGATTGTGGAATACCTAACATATTCCCTGTTATACGTGGTTGTGGTGCCATAGACAAAAACTTAGTGTTTAAACTGAGTTCGTTACGAGTCTACTGGCGAAAGGTGCAGATTATAAATGTTTAGGTTATGGTTTTCAAGGCTTCAATGTCAGTTAAAGATTTATGACTGGCTTGATTGCTATCATGTGTGTTTAGGTTCGAGGTTTCCTGTATATTATGCATATATATATATATGCTATGTTGATTTATGACCACCTTGGTGGACTTGACAACCATCTCAGAAATGAAGTCCTAATAATACCCAGAAACACATAAGTTGAGCCCAGAGCGAAGGGTGTGAGAAACTCGAATATTTTTAGGAAATGAACTGAAACTTAAGTGAATTGAGTTGACTCACTTGTAGGCTAAATCTAAGAATTCAGAACGTTGGAATCTGTCCCGATTACCCCCTTGGATCAAGGAAAATTTTCAACACATGTTAAAGTACTCATGGCCCTGATCAAGTACCGGTGACCGTCGAACTGAAACTGGTTCGCCATGATCGATCTGCAAACCTGATCGGACCAAAAACTTAGCCTGACCTAGATCCATGGTCACAGAGCTTAAGTCCGACCACATGTAGAAAAGGGGCCTCTAGAACAGCTCCATTGGACCGAAACGGCCAGTATTTGGTTATAACTTAAGTATACGTTGGCCCTGGGGCCATTCCCATCAGTTCTGGGCATATATAAGGGTCTTAAAACTTCTCTCTCCCTTGCCATACGAATTCTCTAAAACCCAAGGAGAGAGAAGAGAAGAAAGAGAAGGAAAGAGGGAGAAAGTGTGAGAGAGAGTTGGAGTTTATTCTTGGGATTCTTCCCTATTGCTCCACGTGTCGAATCAGTGCGTTTATATTGCTATCTCGGCAATTCTGACTCCATACTTGGGTAAGAAATCCTAACCCTAACCTTTTTTAGAGATTCAAATAGAACAGATGGGGGAACAGCTAACCTATTCCCTGTTATAGGTGGTTGTGGTGCCATATACAAAGACTTAGTGTTTAAACTCAGTTCATTACGAGTCTACCGGCAAAAGGTGTGGACTATGAATGTTTAGGTTGTGGTTTTCAAGGCTTTCAATGTTAGTTAATGATTTATGACTGGCTTGATTACTATCACGTGTGTTTAGGTTCGAGGTCTCCAGTATATTATGCATATATGTAGGCCTTGTTGATTTATGAACACCTTGCTGGACTTGACAACCATCTCATAAATCAAGTCTTAATAGTACTCAGAAATGCATAAGTTGAGCCCAGAGTGAAGGGTGTGAGAAACGTGAATATTTTTAGAAAATGAACTGAAACTTAAGTGAATTGAGTCGGTTCACTTGCAAGCTAAATCTAAGGATTCAAACTGTCAGAATCTGACCCGATTACACCCCCGGATCATGTAAAATTTCCAACACATGTCAAAGTACTCGTGGCCCTGATTGAGTGCCGGTGATTGTCGAACTGAAACTGGTTCGCCATGGTCGATCTGCAAACCCGATCAGACTAAAAATCAAGCTTGACCTAGATCCATGGTTAGGGAGTTTAAGTCCGACTATAAGTAGAAAAGGGGCCCCCAGAATAGCTTCGTTGGACTGAAACGGCCAGTATTTGGCTATAACCTAAGTATACCTTGGCCCTGGGGCCATTCCCATCAGTTTTGGGCCTATATATCGGTCTTAAACACTCTCTCTACCTTGCCATACGAATTCTCTAAAACCTTAAGAGAGAGAAAGTGTGAGAGAGAGTTGGAGTTTGTTCTTAGGATTCTTAGCCTGCTGCTCCACATGTCAAACAATCTGTAACGTCTTAGAAAAATTCGTACTTAGTCCCGAGTACCACCTCTAGCAGAAATCATTTAGAACCTAATTCTTTAGAAATTTAACATATTTTAGCTAGCGCTAAATGTAACGCCCGTGAAAAATCCATACTTGGGCTCGAGTACCAACTCGACCCGAATTTGCGTAGAATTCATTCCTTTGGAAAATTTGACTAGGTTAGCTAGTGCAACGTTAGAATAGCTGGGAAATGGTCCCTGATCACTTTAAATACGTTCTACAAGGCCCGAAGCGAGTGGAACTAAGGGTGCTATAATGCTCTAAAGCCTCGGATCAAACTCTAAGCCGGTTTGTTCTCTGGACCACTTTGAATCTTTGTATTAGATCTAGACCGCACGTTGAAAGTCCGATACCTCCTATCTTAGACCGTTAGGACCGTCTAGCTGGGCTTGACACTCATTCCAAAAATCAAGTCAAACCGATGATCACAGGCTATTTCATTGAGCCCGGACCGAAGAGAGTGTGAATAGGGACATAGTTGGAATTTCAAATTCAAATCTGGCACACAAATTTGACGCATCAGTATTAAGCATTCTGACCGTCAGAATACAGCCAAATTACACCCTTGGATCAGGAAAAATATCTATTATATATCACGGGACTTATAGGCCTGATCTTGATGCGGTGACCGTTAAACTGAAACTGGGCCGCCACGTGCGATCTGGGAACCCAACCGGTCTGAAAACTGGATGTATGCTAGATCTAGTATGCATGAGCTTAAGTCCGACCGCACTTGGCCTGGGGACCTCCAGAAATGCCCTTTTGGACCGAAACGGCCCCGATTTGGTTAGGCACCAAGTAAACATTGTTCCCAAGCCTATTTTGGGAATGTTTTAGGCTATAAAAGGGGTTGAAACCCTCACTCCTCTCTCCCATCCGAATTTGAGAGAAGCCCTAGCTTGGGAGAGAGAAAAAGAGTGAGAGATTGTGAGAGAGTGGGAGAGTTCTTCCCGCCACTTGTGCTACGTGTTGCACATGCTTAAGCGACACTCCTCTACCGCTTTCCCGGCGATTCCACCGCAATCCTAGGTAAGTAAAAACCCTTAATAGTTGGTGATTTGAGTTTTTCTTGTTTCCATGGCGATGTAGCTTATGGATCTTATGTATTAGGCTCCTTACTCGCCGTAGACGAAGCATATACACTCCGCTTCAATTCCCGAGTCTACAAGACACTAGGTGAGGATTTTAGACGCTTGGATTGACGGTTCCCAATGCTTTCAATGTCGTTTAATAGTAGATTCTTGACGGCATCGCCGTTTGACATGTACAAAATGCTCTCCGTTTCCCGTTTCGTAAGCTAACGAAGAATATGAGATTTAGGGCATTTTAGTCATTTGTAGGAAGTACTGTTTGCATTCATATTTTGCTGATGTGATTGACATGATTTGTTGTCGCATTAGGGAGTTAGGAATGCGTGCATAATTAGTTTGGCGAAGAGATTCGCCTAGTTGCACACTTTGGGTCGACATGCTATATGTAGACCTAAGTGTGTAGTGCATGTGTTTGTATAAATGCTTGTATTAGTATGTATTGAATTAAATGATGTTATTTGATACTTTGTGATTGATTTTTCAATTATTATGCCGACCTAAATGATTTTCTACATGTTGACAAAATGCATGATTTCAATTACATGCATGGAATGTATGTGCTTGAGGATTTGCTTAAGTTGAATATGCATGGGAAGTATGCCTTGAAGATTTGCTTAAGTTGAATGTTATAACATGTGCTAACATGCTCACATGATGTATTTCAATTCCAATACTTTTATAGTGATTCCATAGATGTGTGGGACTTGACTTAGTCCAGGCAGTCGGTAACCGAGTAAATTCGTGGCTGATTGGTCATAGCCACGAACGACGCGTAGATGAATGTGATTCGTGTTGAGAGTTGGCGGCAGTGGTTAGGCCACGCGAAGTGTTTTACGCACTTCATGTCGTTCAATTCGAGATGCGATCGCGCTAGTCGAGCCCGTCAAGTAACCCGACTGGCCGATGTTTGTTCACCTTGTATGAATCATAACTGCTTGAACCTAGGGTACTGAACTTACCATTGTAAACCCTATTAACCGTGGTACCTTGATCCACGAAGACTCATGAGCCGGGCATGGTGGTATGGGACACCGTGGTCGAGCTGTCGGCCTACGCTGGGGCCACAAACCTCCCCGTAGTGACCAGTGAGCACCTAGACTCGTGAGCAGATTATGGTGGTATGGGACACTATATTCTAGCTGTCGGCCTACACTGATCAGGCGACGAGCCCTTTGTAGTGACCGCGAGCGTATTCTGAGTTCACGGGAGGCGACGACCCTTCCGTGCAGTAGAGTACAGTAGGCCTGTATTGATAAGGTGATGGGGGAGCGGTGCAACGAGTGCGAGCAACAGCCCTGGCAGCCCTTGCAGTGACCTACGAAATGTACATCGTATGAGATTACTAGGAGTGACGACCCTAGACAGGATCCGTGTTGGGATTGATACAAGGGAGGTACCTTAGTTTCCCAATCCTGCTGTGTGAATGGACTAATAATAACTTGGTAATCATATCACCATAGCATTGCATGT
Organism: Magnolia kwangsiensis; assembly: GCA_037074715.1. Lineage (NCBI taxonomy): Eukaryota > Viridiplantae > Streptophyta > Magnoliopsida > Magnoliales > Magnoliaceae > Magnolia > Magnolia kwangsiensis. Next base: position 62,933,643 of record CM073579.1, read on the forward strand.
GCCTGGAAGATGTGGAGCACTCTAGGGAGTGTGGCATGCCGCGGTCGTAAGATGTTGCCGTATGAGGGTGATCGTCGGTGAGGGCATACATCACGTCATATCATCTTGCATTAACAACAGTATTAGGACTTGTCTGATTTACTGCTTTACTATTATCGCGTGACTGAATTGTGAACATGCTAATCTTTGCTCTATGATTCCACTGAGTTGATCACTCATTCCCACGTTACGGGATGGTGTTTGCAACACCCACCAGACCCTGTTGTAGTTGCAGGTGACGATGAGATCCAGGAGGTGGAGCTAGATGATGACGAGGACCAGGATGAGTTCTCGTATATGCAGTATCATGACGGCTTTCCGTAGGTGACCTGGATCGAGGGGACATCAGTGGGACTTTTATTTTTGAACATTATTCTTTTGTTATGTACATGTATATGAGACTCAGAGATGTAGTCATACTTTGGAGACAGTTGAGATTACTTTGTTTTTCCATACAGTGATATATATCTTGTTTAGTCTTCCGCTTGCTTTTATCACTGGATCTGAAGTATGAATTGCAGTTTTGGTATACTTTTACTCATGTGAATGCTTTAAATCAGACAACATTGAATCATAACCATTTTTGTTGCATAAGTGACGGTCTGGAACTCGGGAGTTGAGTTTATACACGACCCCCGATTTTCAGGGTGTTACAAGTTGGTATCAGAGCATGAATGAGAGTATACTGGGCCTGGGTTATGGTCTTGCGACGTACGCTGTCGCTTCCTTTGACTTAGGTGGGTGCGAGAAGGGTCTAGAAACGCTTCTAGGATCACAGATTCGCCGATAGGCGAAGTCTATAAGGATCGATCGCAAGATCGAGTCTGTAACGTATCTCGGGTCGCGTAAAGCGACCCGAATCACCTCTAAGCTGTAGGAAGTCGGGTGGAGACGTCCTATGAGCGGTTTTAAACCGCAAAAGTGAATCCATGGGCCGTGGAATGACCACGACTCTAGTAATCAATCGCCAGGGCTTAAAAACCCCGTTTTGCCAAAAATTCTCAAAATTCCTTCTCTAAACACTTCAACCTTCAGTTCTTTTGTATCCATTTCATGTTAGGCATCAAACCTAATGTGAAAATAACACAAATTAGTACATTCACCAGATTTTACAGTGAATAGTAAAATTTCATGAAAAATGGCCATAAGGCCATTCTAACTTCACTTTCTTTAGCAACTAAGGAGCTAGAAAGATGTACTGGATCCTTCTACCCCAAATTCATATGCTGCATCATATGGTTTGGTATTCGGGATTGCGATGTGGACCCGGAAAGCCCCAAAAACATGTTTGGGCCCATAGGGACCAAAATACTATGAACTAAGGGGTGGGACTAGACTTTTTGGGACCCTGGGACCATGGGGGACCAGACCCATGGGGTCCCGCTGGCCAACCTGGAGGTTGGCCGGCGATGCCATCGCCGGCCGGGCGATGCATCGCCGGCCGGCCACCTCGGACGGTGCTGCCCTTTGGGCGCACCCACTTATATGTCTCCCACAACACCCCTAGGTACCTCCCATCCCACGAAAACCCCTAAAACACCCCTCTCCTTCACAAACAGCCCCCTTGCATGCCCTATCTTCGATTTTCAGCGCTCCATTCCAAATCCCGACGACCCAAACCCCTCCTAATCCCTTCCTTGGCCAAAACCGACCACCACCCATTGATTATTGGGTGTTGGCAGCCCCTTTCCTTGAAGATTTTCCCATTTGGAGCTCCAAAATCCCCCAAATAGTGTCGAAATCGTGAGCAGCTCCATTCCATCTTTTTGTTCTTATTTTTCCCTGAAACTACAGCCTTGGGAAGCTTGAAGCATCCCTCTACGACGCCTAGATTTCCTTTTGTCAGATTGGGCAGCCATTTCTCCGCATTTTCGGCGTTTCCCATGGCTTTCGTGGAAGCTATTTTGGGTCTTTTGTCACTCTCATCCATCCTGTCTTTGATGGGTAAGAGGAAAACTGCAACAGACGAGGCTGGGCCGAGCCGCCCTGCTCGATTGAGAAGACCGCGGGGTGGTGCCGCAAGTTCAAGCGCCGCCGCAGGTCCAGCTGCAGTCCTGGAGTGCCGTACGAAGCGGGATTTGGATCCCCATGCACACCTTGGACGAACCATCCTATCAGAGATGCCTCATGGTGAATACACTGATCGTAGAGTGTTATTTGAGGCGGACGTAGATGGGCGATTGTTCGGCGAATATCTGTTGTTCGAACGCATTGAAGCTGCGCACTGGGGACCGATCTTTGAAGCTCGCGCTCGTGCTAATGTGAGCACTGTTCGTGCCTTCTATGCTAGCATCCAGAGTCCTACCTTGGAGCCCTTGCAGTTCAAAATCCCTTTTGGTAGAGATCGGATGGCTACGATCGACGTCCAGTTGGTTGCGCGACTTCTCAACGTGCCTCTAGGTGATGTACATCCAAGTGAGAAAAATTTGAGGACTAGACGTGAACGAGATCGCCGCACCAGGTTTCTGTGCGGTAAGTTGGTTCCATGGCAGCCTAATAATAGCCTCAAGGCGACGTACATGTCTGAGGATTTGCGTCTGCTGCATCACATCTGCACGTTCAATGTTTATCCTAGGTCGACGAACCGCATTGAATGTACACGTCTTATGGTCGATTTCTTATTTCTGGTGGCTCAGGGAGAGAACGTATGTATGGCCACTTTCATCTTACGGCAGATAGTTCTCATAGCCAGGTCGAGAAGAACATCCGAATCCCTTCCCTTTGGCCGACTCATTTGCAGAATTGCGCTTGAGTTTGCCTATAGACTGGGACCCGAGTTGCCGGTATCGATTCACACCATCGATGAGTCGACGATGGTTAAGATGAAGATTGGGTCGCAATATCGTGAAAATCAACTTGAAAGGGATAGTGGGGACGACTTTGATGAAGAGGAAGATCAAAGCGAAGGAGAACCTAGTGCAGAAGTTCAGGAAGAGACTCAGGAAGAAGCAGAAGAGGAGGCTCAGGATACTGATGAGAGTCCTCCTCCTTCTGCGCAGACTACTATTGACGATCGCATTGCTCGAATGGAGGAGAGTCAGACCGCTTTGCGAAGGGAAGTCCAAGAACTTCGAGCAGAGGTCGCTGATGCCAAGGCCGTTACGAAGAAGAAATTTGGCAAGGTGACTCGCACCTTGAAGGCAATCCTGTGTTGCTTACAGGATAAGGGTGCTCCTCCTCCGTCGCCAGACTCCGACTAGCGACGTGATCTTTGATGTTGTTATGAGTAGTTAGCTATTTTCTGTTTCATGTGTGTAAAGCCTATTAGGGCTAGTGCTTTGCTTTTGTCGCTGTTGCTTAACTGTCTTAATTTCCATGTCATTCTAGTCATGATGCTTGTAAGGATATATCCCTTGTATTGTGACAATTTTGATTAATTGAAGTGCATGGAATGCCTTGACTCTTTAGTGAATGATTGTGGTGTATTTGTGCAATTGAGACTGACAAGGTTGCGCCCTATTTTGAATATAGGGAATGCCACCTAAGACTACGAGGAGCGCGGTTCGGCTTTCATTGTTAGAGCAGATGGATCAGGCTCCTTCTCAGTCTGGTACTCGTCCGGACCCTGCTGTGGGCCCGATTCCTGAGACTGTTCGACCGTCTCAGCCTGCTACTGGTCCTACAGATGGACCACCGCCATTTACACCATCAGTTAGAGAGCCACAGCGCGCATCTACTTCCGCACCTCATCCGCCACAGCCTGCTCCACCACCTGATAGATTCGAGCAGATGATGGCTATGATGCTACAGCAGCAGCAGCTATTGACTACTATAGTCGGGACTTTAGCCCAGGGTGGGGGTGCGACTGCATCTACTCCGCCTGCACCACCTGCGCATCCAGCTGAGGATGCCTATGCTTACGCCCAGGATGAGGGCATAGCACTTCCTGCGCAGCCTGCTTTCCCTGCGGGGAACCCTGCCGACACTCGGGGCCTTCTGGAGCGATTTCAGCGCTTGCGGCCTCCTACTTTCACGGGTTCTCACAGACCCGAGGAGGCTGAGTTTTGGCTCGACCGAGTGTCGAAGATTCTGCGCATGTTGCACTGCACTGAGGCAGAGCAGGTAGAGCTGGCTACCTTCCAGTTTGAGAGAGAGGCCAGTATGTGGTGGGATAGTGTATTGCGGACTGTTACCGCAGACTTCGTGTGGACATGGGCAGCATTCGAGTTTCGCTTCCATGAGAAGTATTATCCTCAGACCTACAGACACGAGAGGGAGAATGAGTTTCTCCGTCTCAGGCAGGCAGCGATGACGGTCACCGAGTATGAGCATCGGTTCACAGAGTTGGGCAGGTACGTCCCGACGATTTTAGCTGATGAGCAGATGCGCATACGGCGCTTTTTGGAGGGCTTGCGACCGGATATTCGGTCGAAGATGTGCTGCATCAGTTTCTCCTCCTATGCGGAGTTGGTTCACATGTCCATGCGGGCAGAGCAGGACGTGGATCGACTTGCGCGATCACGAGGCCCGACTACTTCTAGGCCGCGACCGGAGTTGCCAGATAGGCCCTTCGCGGGCAAGAGGCCTCGCATTGATCCTCCTACCAGGACCACGGCGCCAGTAGGACCGTTTCGGCGCCCTGATCTATCATGCACATACTGTGGGAGGACGGGCCACCTAGCGCCGAGTTGCTTTGCGAGGATGCGGGACAGTGGGTTCTCGCCGCCGCAGAAGATTGATCGTGTACGTCCACAGGCGATATCAGCACCGCCTATACGGTCAGCTCCTGCGCAGTCCTCTTTCAGACCCACAGTATCGCAGATTCGACAGCCCCCACGGCCCTTGACACAGCGGCCAAACCGGCCACAGCAGGCTCGAGTTCATGCACTGACCGCTGAGGCAGCTACGACGCCGACTTTCCAGCATTCAGCCTTCGAGGTCACGGGCCATATCGGAGGTACTCCCGTTCTTGTCATGGTGGACACTGGTTCCACGATTTCCTTGATATCGCGTGCCGTAGTCAGACGTCTTGGGTTGCAGACTATCACTATGGATAGCGTGCGAGTCCTTGCAGCTCATGGAGATTATTCGGATGTCACCCAGATGTGTGAGGGTTGTTTACTTGATCTGGGAGGCAGGACGATGACTCTTGATTTGGTCGTCGATCCCTCGCTCGTATATCTCGACGTCATTCTTGGCATGGACTGGTTGACTGCAGCGAGAGCCGAGATTGACTGCGAGGCTCGTGTGGTGACGGTGTACGAGCCTGAGGGCACGCCTTTCACATTTTCAGTGCGGGTAAATCTTCCTTTCCGCATTCTTAGCTACGCCACCCTGTTGCACGACGCTGGTGCCCAGGTACTTGAGCAGACGCCGGTTGTTTCTGAGTTCGGGGATCTGTTCAGGAAGATCCCTGGTTTGCCGCCCCGACGTGAGATCGATTTCACTATCGATCTGATTCCTGGTTCTAAACCCGTCTCACTGCCGACGTATCGCATGGCACCATGTGAGATGGAGGAGTTGAGGACGCAGATTGATGGTCTACTAGAGCTTGGCCTTATACGGCCTAGCGTATCTCCTTGGGGAGCACCGGTCTTGTTCGTGAAGAAGAAGGATGGTTCGCTGCGATTGTGTATTGATTATCGCAGGCTGAACCAACTCACAGTGAAGAACAAGTACCCTTTGCCCAGGATCGATGACTTATTTGATCAGTTGAGAGGAGCGCAGTACTTCTCGAAGATTGATCTTCAGTCAGGATATCATCAGTTGCGCGTCAGAGATGAGGACGTGCAGAAGACAGCGTTCAGGACCAGTTTTGGTCACTACGAGTTCCTCGTGATGTCGTTCGGTCTCACGAACGCACCGGCTGTGTTCATGGATCTGATGAACCGGGTACTACGGCCTTTCCTCTATCGATTCGTCGTTGTCTTCATCGACGACATTTTGGTATACTCTAGGAGTCGAGAGGAGCATGAGGAGCACTTGCGTTTGGTCCTTGATACGCTCAGACAGCATCAGTTGTTCGCACAGTATAAGAAGTGCGACTTCTGGAAGCAGGAGGTGAAGTTTCTGGGACACGTGGTGTCCAAGGATGGCATGGCAGTTGACCTGTCTAAGGTAGCTGCGGTGCAGGACTGGGAGCAGCCTGGTTCTGTCACTGAGGTGAGGAGTTTCTTGGGTCTCGCTGGCTACTATCGGCGCTTCATTCAGGATTTCTCGAAGATCGCGAGACCCTTATCTCAGTTGACACGGAAGGACGTGAAGTTCGCCTGGAATGATAAGGCGGAGTCAGCTTTTCAGGAGCTGAAGGACAGACTTACGTCCGCCCCTGTGCTAGTATTGCCAGAGCAAGGGGTTAAATACACTATATACACTGACGCGTCTAGCGTTGGTTTGGGTTGTGTCCTTATGCAGAGGGACAGGGTAATTTCGTATGCCTCGAGACAATTAAGGAAGCACGAGGAGAATTACCCTACACACGACCTGGAGTTGGCAGCCGTGATATTCGCACTGAGACTCTGGAGACATTACCTCTATGGAGAGGAGTTCGAGCTCTTTTGCGACCACAAGAGCCTCAAGTACATATTCACACAGCGGGACTTGAATATGAGGCAGCGGCGATGGATGGAGACGCTGAAGGACTTCAAGTTTGAAGTCTCTTACCATCCTGGGAAGGCGAACCTTGTGGCTGATGCGTTGAGCCGCAAGAAGGCGATAGAGTTTGCGGCTCCGCTGATGGTTGCCGAGTGGGATATGGTTGAGTTTTTGCGAGACTTTGAGCAGAAACTCACCGTAGAGGAGCCATTCGAGTTCATCGCACATGTTCAGGTGCGATCTCCGATCGATGACCGTGTCATCGAGGCGCAGAGGGACGACGCGCATCTTACTGAGCTTCGAGAGCAGGCCAGTGATGATGATGACGCCGACTGGCGAGTTGGCATGGATGGGGGTTTACGTTACCGTGGCCGCCTATGCGTTCCTGATGTCCCTGACTTGAGACGAGAGATTCTCGAGGCTGCGCATTCTACTAGACTCGCGATGCATCCTGGCAGCACGAAGATGTATCGTGACGTGAAGAGGACGTACTGGTGGGAAGGTATGAAGACCCACATTGCTGAGTTCGTGTCCCGTTGTCTCACTTGTCAACAGGTGAAGGCAGAGCATCGCCGACCACCTGGACTTTTGCAGCCTATGCCGATTGCAGAGTGGAAGTGGGATTTCATTTCCATGGACTTCATTTCTGGGTTGCCGAAGACGAGGAAGGGGCATGATTCTATTTGGGTGATCGTCGACCGATTGACGAAGTCGGCGCACTTCCTACCGATCAGAGTTACGAACTCTGCAGACGAGCTGGCTAGATTGTATATTAGAGAGATCGTGCGTCTGCATGGAGTTCCGTTGGAGATCGTGTCGGACAGAGACACGCGGTTCACTTCTATTTTCTGGACTCGCATTCAGGAGGCTATGGGTGTGAAGTTGAAGTTCAGTACTGCCTTCCACCCACAGACGGACGGACAGACAGAGCGAGTGAACCAGATCCTGGAGGACATGTTGCGAGCTTGCGCATTGGACTTCAAGGACAGTTGGGATGACTGTCTTGCATATGCGGAGTTTGCATACAACAATAGCTTCCAGGCGAGTATCGGCATGGCACCTTATGAGGCGCTGTATGGGCGACCTTGTCGCGCACCGCATTGCTGGTTAGAGGTCGGTGAGCGCAGCTTGATTGGCCCAGAGTTGGTGCAGGCGACGTCAGAGAAGATTGATATTATTCGACGTCGGCTTCTTACAGCGCAGAGCAGACAGAAGAGCTACGCCGATACGAGACGGAGACCACTAGAGTTCACAGTCGGGGATCATGTGTTTTTGCGAGTTTCCCCTATGAAGGGAGTCCTTCGGTTCGGGAAGAAGGGGAAGCTGGCACCGCGATACATTGGTCCATTTCAGATCCTCGATCGTGTGGGAGCAGTGGCTTACCGATTGGCTTTACCCACGCCCCTCGCGAGCGTCCACAACGTATTTCATGTTTCTATGCTGAAGAAGTACGTTGCTGATCCTTCTCATATCATCAGATGGGAGCAGGTGCAGTTAGGAGAGGATGTTACTTATATCCTGCGACCGACACGCATCTTAGACCGGAAGGAGCAGGTACTGCGTAGCAAGGTGATTCCCCTTGTGAAGGTACTATGGACGCATCATACTGAGGAGGAGGCTACTTGGGAGACAGAAGCCGAGATCAGAAAGAACTACCCACAGCTTCTCGAGGAGTACGAAAAGGTACAAAATTTCGAGGACGAAATTATTTGTTAAGGGGGGTAGATTGTAACGCCCGTGAAAAATCCATACTTGGGCTCGAGTACCAACTCGACCCGAATTTGCGTAGAATTCATTCCTTTGGAAAATTTGACTAGGTTAGCTAGTGCAACGTTAGAATAGCTGGGAAATGGTCCCTGATCACTTTAAATACGTTCTACAAGGCCCGAAGCGAGTGGAACTAAGGGTGCTATAATGCTCTAAAGCCTCGGATCAAACTCTAAGCCGGTTTGTTCTCTGGACCACTTTGAATCTTTGTATTGGATCTAGACCGCACGTTGAAAGTCCGATACCTCCTATCTTAGACCGTTAGGACCGTCTAGCTGGGCTTGACACTCATTCCAAAAATCAAGTCAAACCGATGATCACAGGCTATTTCATTGAGCCCGGACCGAAGAGAGTGTGAATAGGGACATAGTTGGAATTTCAAATTCAAATCTGGCACACAAATTTGACGCATCAGTATTAAGCATTCTGACCGTCAGAATACAGCCAAATTACACCCTTGGATCAGGAAAAATATCTATTATATATCACGGGACTTATAGGCCTGATCTTGATGCGGTGACCGTTAAACTGAAACTGGGCCGCCACGTGCGATCTGGGAACCCAACCGGTCTGAAAACTGGATGTATGCTAGATCTAGTATGCATGAGCTTAAGTCCGACCGCACTTGGCCTGGGGACCTCCAGAAATGCCCTTTTGGACCGAAACGGCCCCGATTTGGTTAGGCACCAAGTAAACATTGTTCCCAAGCCTATTTTGGGAATGTTTTAGGCTATAAAAGGGGTTGAAACCCTCACTCCTCTCTCCCATCCGAATTTGAGAGAAGCCCTAGCTTGGGAGAGAGAAAAAGAGTGAGAGATTGTGAGAGAGTGGGAGAGTTCTTCCCGCCACTTGTGCTACGTGTTGCACATGCTTAAGCGACACTCCTCTACCGCTTTCCCGGCGATTCCACCGCAATCCTAGGTAAGTAAAAACCCTTAATAGTTGGTGATTTGAGTTTTTCTTGTTTCCATGGCGATGTAGCTTATGGATCTTATGTATTAGGCTCCTTACTCGCCGTAGACGAAGCATATACACTCCGCTTCAATTCCCGAGTCTACAAGACACTAGGTGAGGATTTTAGACGCTTGGATTGACGGTTCCCAATGCTTTCAATGTCGTTTAATAGTAGATTCTTGACGGCATCGCCGTTTGACATGTACAAAATGCTCTCCGTTTCCCGTTTCGTAAGCTAACGAAGAATATGAGATTTAGGGCATTTTAGTCATTTGTAGGAAGTACTGTTTGCATTCATATTTTGCTGATGTGATTGACATGATTTGTTGTCGCATTAGGGAGTTAGGAATGCGTGCATAATTAGTTTGGCGAAGAGATTCGCCTAGTTGCACACTTTGGGTCGACATGCTATATGTAGACCTAAGTGTGTAGTGCATGTGTTTGTATAAATGCTTGTATTAGTATGTATTGAATTAAATGATGTTATTTGATACTTTGTGATTGATTTTTCAATTATTATGCCGACCTAAATGATTTTCTACATGTTGACAAAATGCATGATTTCAATTACATGCATGGAATGTATGTGCTTGAGGATTTGCTTAAGTTGAATATGCATGGGAAGTATGCCTTGAAGATTTGCTTAAGTTGAATGTTATAACATGTGCTAACATGCTCACATGATGTATTTCAATTCCAATACTTTTATAGTGATTCCATAGATGTGTGGGACTTGACTTAGTCCAGGCAGTCGGTAACCGAGTAAATTCGTGGCTGATTGGTCATAGCCACGAACGACGCGTAGATGAATGTGATTCGTGTTGAGAGTTGGCGGCAGTGGTTAGGCCACGCGAAGTGTTTTACGCACTTCATGTCGTTCAATTCGAGATGCGATCGCGCTAGTCGAGCCCGTCAAGTAACCCGACTGGCCGATGTTTGTTCACCTTGTATGAATCATAACTGCTTGAACCTAGGGTACTGAACTTACCATTGTAAACCCTATTAACCGTGGTACCTTGATCCACGAAGACTCATGAGCCGGGCATGGTGGTATGGGACACCGTGGTCGAGCTGTCGGCCTACGCTGGGGCCACAAACCTCCCCGTAGTGACCAGTGAGCACCTAGACTCGTGAGCAGATTATGGTGGTATGGGACACTATATTCTAGCTGTCGGCCTACACTGATCAGGCGACGAGCCCTTTGTAGTGACCGCGAGCGTATTCTGAGTTCACGGGAGGCGACGACCCTTCCGTGCAGTAGAGTACAGTAGGCCTGTATTGATAAGGTGATGGGGGAGCGGTGCAACGAGTGCGAGCAACAGCCCTGGCAGCCCTTGCAGTGACCTACGAAATGTACATCGTATGAGATTACTAGGAGTGACGACCCTAGACAGGATCCGTGTTGGGATTGATACAAGGGAGGTACCTTAGTTTCCCAATCCTGCTGTGTGAATGGACTAATAATAACTTGGTAATCATATCACCATAGCATTGCATGTGCCTGGAAGATGTGGAGCACTCTAGGGAGTGTGGCATGCCGCGGTCGTAAGATGTTGCCGTATGAGGGTGATCGTCGGTGAGGGCATACATCACGTCATATCATCTTGCATTAACAACAGTATTAGGACTTGTCTGATTTACTGCTTTACTATTATCGCGTGACTGAATTGTGAACATGCTAATCTTTGCTCTATGATTCCACTGAGTTGATCACTCATTCCCACGTTACGGGATGGTGTTTGCAACACCCACCAGACCCTGTTGTAGTTGCAGGTGACGATGAGATCCAGGAGGTGGAGCTAGATGATGACGAGGACCAGGATGAGTTCTCGTATATGCAGTATCATGACGGCTTTCCGTAGGTGACCTGGATCGAGGGGACATCAGTGGGACTTTTATTTTTGAACATTATTCTTTTGTTATGTACATGTATATGAGACTCAGAGATGTAGTCATACTTTGGAGACAGTTGAGATTACTTTGTTTTTCCATACAGTGATATATATCTTGTTTAGTCTTCCGCTTGCTTTTATCACTGGATCTGAAGTATGAATTGCAGTTTTGGTATACTTTTACTCATGTGAATGCTTTAAATCAGACAACATTGAATCATAACCATTTTTGTTGCATAAGTGACGGTCTGGAACTCGGGAGTTGAGTTTATACACGACCCCCGATTTTCAGGGTGTTACACTAAACTAGATTACCTGTGAAATCAACACTAACCACTTTAAATATGATCTGTAAGACCCAAAACCTATAGAATTATTAACGCTATATTACCCTGAAATCTAGGATCCAACTTTAAACCCAATTGCTCTCAGGAGCATTCAGAAACTTCGTATTGGAGCTAGACCGCACGTCGAAAGTCTGATAACGATGAACTTAGACCATTATGACCGCCTAGTTGGACTTGACTATCACCTTGAAAATCAAGCCCAAACGATGTTTTGAGACCATTTCCTTGAGTCTGGAGTGAAGAGAGTGAGAAAGTGAAGATTTTTAAGATATTAAATATGATTTTAAGTAATCTGGGTCATGTCGCTTGCGCGCCATTTATAAGCATTCTGACTGTTGGTTTTTGACCTAAATTCACCCTCGGATCAGGGAAGGTGGCCCATACATGTCAAAGTACTTGTGGCCCTGATCAAGTTTTGGTTACCAAGAAAACTAAAACTGGTCCGTTACGGATGATTTAGGAACCCGATCGGACTGAAAACTTAACTTTCTTAAGATCTAATACTAGTGAGCTTAAGTCCGACCATATTTGATAAGAGTACCTCCAAAAGTGTTCCGTTAGATCAGGAAGAGCCCAATTTGGTTATAACCTAAGTATAACTTGGCCTTAGGGCTATTTCCATCGATTTTAGGCTTATAAAAAGGCCTTAAACTCTATTTCTCAAATCCCATACGAATTTCCTAAACCCTAGCCAATTTAAGAGAGAGAAAGTAAGAGAGAACGTGGTATTTGTTCGTGCAATTCTTCCCAGTTCTTCTACGCATCGATCCTTCGTATCTGAATTGTTATTCCGACGATTCTGATTCCATTCTTGGGTAAGTTAATCAAATCTTAAACTTTTTTGAAGCTTAAACTAGTTGAAGTGATGTTGTAGATAACTTATTTCATGCCTTAGGTTGCCTATCCGCCGTTGACGAAGACTTATCATTTGAATCATATTTGTTATGCATTTTCTTGTTTAAGGTGCAGATTATATAAGTTTAGGTTATAGTTTTCAAGACTTTCAATGTTAGATAATGATTTATTCTTGATGTAGACACTAATACACATGTTAAATGCTCTATCCGTTTTGATTTACGTATATGTATAACCTATGTTATGAATCTAGTATTTCATGTATATGCTAGAATGCCCGTATACGTATGGAATTTGCTGTTATGATTGCCATGATTATTTGACATAGATATGTGATTGTTATGTATGCAACAACTCCGTGATGAAAGGATTTGTCCTAATATGTAATGTGGTTGACATACGTGATGTATGTTGAATAGTGTAGTTTAAGTGTTTGTAAAAATGCTTGAATGAGTTAGTATTCAGTAAAGGCATAATTTTTAGGGTATTAAGATATGAATCTCAATCACCCTACTTATGTATATGATTTCTTCCATGAATTGTTTAGCCTGAATTATTCATGTTAGCTATATGTATGATTTCCTCCATATACTGCATTTATATTTAGGTTATATTTCATAATATGTTCATTGAATGGAGAATATGAATCAAATGTCTGTTATTGAGCTTGTATGTGATTGGGACTATATTATAGTCCAGGTAATCGGTAACCATTCTTCAAATGGTGGTTGAGGTTATTTTCACCACGTAAGATGTGTTCAACGAATCCGAGTCGTGCTTGGGATGTTCGACAGTGGTTAGGCCACGTGGAGTGCTTATGTATTCCATGTCGATCAACTCAACTTGTGCTTGGCCTAGTTAAGCTTATTAACTAACCCGATTGACCGATGTATGTTCATCATGTTGGGTTGCTACTGTTTGAATCTAGGATACCAAACTTACCAGTGAAAATCCTGTTAACCTTGGTACCGCGATCCCCTAAGACTCATGAGCCGGACATGATGGTATGGGACACCGTGGTCGAGCTGTCGGCCTACTCTGGGGCGACGAGCCTCCTCGTAGTGACCAGTGAGCACCCTACTCTCATGAGCCGATTATGGTGGTATGGGACACTATATTCGTGTTGTCGGCCTACAGTGATTGGTGACAAGCCCTCTGTAGTGACCTCAAGTATATCCTGACACTGCATATGGGCGACAAGCTTTATTGTAGTATCCAGGATGTAACTAGACCTGTATTGATTGGTGACGCGCCCTTTACAGTGATTTAGAACAGCATTATCATATGAGATTTCTTAGGACTGATGACCCTAGAATGGATCATTATTTAGGAATTGATATAAGGGAGGTACCTTAGCTTCCCAATCTTGCTGTATGAAAAGGACTAATAGGAACTTAGTAATCATGCTCATAACATCGCACTGCATGTGTCATTGGCGTTGGTGTAAGAGCATAGTGGTAGTGATTCATGCCGCGATCGTTAGACATTGTCGCAAGAGGGAGTTTGTGGTGAGGGCATGCATCATTATTTCATATCATTCTTGTATTAACAAGAGTATCTAGGACATGTTTGATTGTACTGCTTTATCATTACTGCTTGATTAAATTGATAACAGATTAACCTTTGCTGTATAGTTCCACTGAGTTGATCACTCACTCCCACGTTCTGGGACGGTGTTTAAACACCAACCAGACTCTAATTTAGCTATAGATGATCCTGCGCTGTTTGAAGTGGAGCTGGAGTTCGATGAGGACAAGTAGGCATTCTCATTTATGCAGTTCTCAGGCGGGTTCATGTGAGCCTTGTCCTGTCTGGCGAGGATTTTGGGTTATGATTGTATTGATTATACACAGTTTGATACATGTATTTTGAGATAGTTTGTATTTATTGTCCAAGCAGAGCACGCGTATTTTGGGGATTATTTTGGTTTACATATTTATTTAAGACTTCTGCTTGCATTTTTTCACTATCCCTGAATTATATCTGCTGATTTAGCTTAATCTACTTCATGTTTTATGCACTAATATAGACAACGTACATCCAACATTAATTATGTTGCATAAGTGATGTTTTGGAACTTAGGAGCTGAGTTATGCTCGACCCCTAAATTTCAGGGCGTTACACAGTCCATCTGTATCGCGATCCCGGTGATTTCGACTCCGTACTTGGGTAAGAAATCCTAACCCTAACCTGTTTTAGAGATTCAAATAAAACAGATGGCGAAATAGCTAACCTATTCCCTATTATACGTGGTTGTGGTGCCATAGACAAAGACTTAGTGTTTAAACTGAGTTCGTTACGAGTCTACCAGCGAAAGGTGCAGACTATAAATGTTTAGGTTATGGTTTTCAAGGCTTTCAATGTCAGTTAATGATTTATGGCTGGCTTGATTGCTATCACGTGTGTTTAGGTTTGAGGTTTCCCGTATATTATACATATATATAGGTTATGTTGATTTATGATCGCCTTGGTGGACTTGACAACCATCTCAGAAATCAAGTCCTAATAGTACCTAGAAATGCATAATTTTAGCCTAGAGCGAAGGGTGTGATAAACGTGAATTTTTTTTAGAAAATGAACTAAAACTTAAGTGAATTGAGTCGGTTTGCTTGCAGGCCAAATCTAAGATTCAGACCATCAGAATCTGACTCGATTACACTCTCAGATCATGAAAAATTTCCACCAACACATGTCAAAGTACTCGTGGCCCTGATCGAGTGCCGGTGACTGTCGAACTGAAACTGGTTCGCCACGGTCGATCTGCAAACCCGATCGGACCAAAAACTTAGCCTGACCTAGATCCATGGTTAAGGAGCTTAAGTCCGACCACATGTTGAAAAGGGGCCTCCAGAATAGCTCTATTGGACTGAAACAGCCAGTATTTGGCTATAACCTAAGTATACCTTGGCCTTTGGGCCATTCCCATCAGTTCTGGGCCTATATAAGGGTATTAAACCCTCTCTCTCCCTTGCCATACGAATTCTCTAAAACCCTAGGAGAGAGAAGAGAAGAAAGAGAAGGAAAAAGAGAGAAAGAGTGAGAGAGAGTTGGAGTTTATTCTTGAGATTCTTCACTATTGCTCCACGTGTCGAATCAGTCTGTCTGTATCACTATCCCCACAATTTCGACTCCGTACTTGGGTAAGAAATCCTAACCCTAACCTATTTTAGAGATTCGAATAGAATAGATGGTAGAATAGCTAACCTATTCCATATTATAGATGGTTGTGGTGCTGTAGACAAAGACTTAGTGCTTAAACTGAGTTCGTTACGAGTCTACCAACAAAAGGTGTGGACTATAAATGTTTAGATTATGGTTTTCAAGGCTTTCAACATCTGTTAATGGTTTATGACTGACTTGATTACTATCACGTGTGTTTAAGTTTGAGGTTTCCTGTATATTATGCATATATATAGGCTATGTTGATTTATGAACGCCTTGTTGGACTTGACAGCCATCTTGGAAATCAAGTCTAATAGTACCCAAAAATGCATAACTTGAGCCTAGAGCGAAGGGTGTGAGAAATGTGAATATTTTTAGGAAATGAACTGAAACTTAAGTGAATTGAGTCTGTTCGCTTGCAAGACAAATCTATGGATTCAGACTCTCAAAATCTGACCCGATTACACCCTCGGATCATGGAAAATTTCCAACACATGTCAAAGTACATGTGGCCCTGATCGAGTGCCGGTGTCCATCGAACTGAAACTGGTTCGCCACGATCGATCTGCAAACCCGATCGGACCGAACACTTAGCTTTACCAAGATCCATGGTCAAGGAGCTTAAGTCTGACCACATGTAGAAAAGGAGAATCCAGAATAGCTCCGTTGGACCGAAATGACCAGTATTTGGCTATAACTTAAGTATACCTTTGCCCTGAGGCCATTCCCATCAGTTCTGGGCCTATATAAGGGTCTTAAACCCTCTCTCTCCCTTGCCATAGGAATTCTCTAAAACCCTAAGAGAGAGAAAGTGTGAGAGAGAGTTGGAGATTATTCCTGGGATTCTTCCCTGTTGCTCCACGTGCTAAATTAATTTGTCTGTATCACGATCCCGGCGATTTTGACTCCATACTTGGGTAAGAAATCCTAACCCTAACCTGTTTTAGAGATTCAAATAGAAGAGATGGTGGAATAGCTAACCTATTCCTTGTTATAGGTGGTTATGGTGCCGTAGACAAAGACTTAGTGTTTAAACTGAGTTCGTTACGAGTCTACTGGTGAAAGGCACAGACTATAAATGCTTAGGTAATGGTTTTCAAGGCTTTCAATGTTAGTTAATGATTTATGGCTGGCTTGATTGCTATCACGTGTGTTTAGATTCAATTTTTTCCGTGTATTATGCATATATATAGGTTATGTTGATTTATGACCGCCATGGTGGACTTGACAACCATCTCATAAATCAAGTCCTAATAGTACCTAGAAATGCATAACTTGAGCCTAGAGCGAAAGGTGTGAGAAACGCGAATATTTTTAGAAAATGAACTGAAACTTAAGCGAATTGAGTCAGTTCGCTTGCAGGCCAGATCTAAGGATTCAGACTATCGGAATATGACCCGATTACACCCTCGGATCAAGGAAAATTTCCAACACATGTCAAAGTACTCGTGGCCCTAATCGAGTGCCGGTGACCGTCGAACTGAAACTGGTTCGCCACGGTCAATTTACAAACTCGATCGAACCAAAAACTTAGCATGACCTAGATCCATGGTTAGGGATGAAAGGGCCTAGCTATATGCCCTAGAGGGGGGTGAATAGGGAAATGTCAAATAAAACTAATAACAGCGAAATAATAAAAGATTTAAAGAACAATGCTGAATATAAAACAATTACAATAGCCTAAAATAAAGAGATTGATACTTTATCAGTTCTAAGGACAACCTTACACCAGAAACCAGAGGTTTAAGGTAGGACAATCTTATTTCTAGAACGTCCTTGTATCACAAACCAAGGAGGAATAATAAGTAATGAAATCAAAATAACTTGCAGAAAATAAATCCTAAGTTATTACAACATTCATCCACACTTGCTTGAAGTGATTACAACATTCATCCACAAACACAAACCACAAAACTGAATGAATAAAGGAATGAAAGAATGAAGCACATCCACAACACAACGATATATAGTGGTTCTCCTGTGTGTACACCAACTGTTATCCAACAGCCACACAGATTGCTACTCCACTCCTAATATCCTCACACAGGGGATATTAGCATGCACTATCAAAATAGGTTTCACAGGTTCACCTAAAACCTTCACAATTGTGTCTTTGATCTCGGGCTTACACAATCTAAAAACTCCACAATCTGAGTTTGCTGGCTCTCCTCAGATAACCACTACAATAAGATTTTTCTGGCGAATCTCAAACAAAAACTAGAGAAAGTAAATTACAAAACATGTAAAATACCTGAATCACCTTTCGAAGAAGCTCGGTAGAACTAATCGGAGTAGAAGTTCGATTTGACGTTCAAAGTCCAATACTCACTTTAAGAATGGTTCTAAGTCTAATTGATTTTAGATCAAACGGGCTAGATCTATTTGATTTTGAATCCAAGAAGAAGGAATATCAGCAATTCCCCTTTTCTAATAAGATTGGAATGTAGATCAAAATCAAATAAGAATAAGCTAGCAAAAGGAATATTAAATAAGCACAATGTAGCTTAAAATAAACACCAACTTATCTCAGAGAATAGCCTAAAGAATGCTTGAATAGAATTGATTTGAAGTACTAAAACTCTGAAGTTCGTGCTCAATTTATATCCTGAAAAATCCCATCTACAACTGGTCTTAGGATCCTAGGACTGGTCGTAGCTCCAAAGATTTTTGAAAGATTTCCGCGGGATAAGATTTTCAGTTCCACGACCGGTCCTCGGTGGTCTACGACCGGTCTTGGGCCATCTACGACTGGTCGTGGGACACGTACGACCGGTCGTAGGACTCGAAAAATGGTTGCTGGAGTTTGAGTCGTAGGGCTACGACCGGTCGAAGGATGAGTCGTAGAACTCACAGGACTGGTCGTAGGATGTCCAGGACTGGTCGTAGGACAGCTAGAAAGATTCAAAAATCTTCAACTACCTAAGACTGGTCTTGAAAAACTTAAGACTAGTCGTAGAAAAGCTACGACTGGTCTTGAAGTCCCTAAGATTGGTCTTAGAGCACTCCAAACAAGCATAATAAAGTATATGAGTTATGTATCCGGAATGACCTACAATAAAGCCCATCCTAAGGTCAATCTAAGGTCAAACAAACCTTAAAAGCGAGATGGACATTGAAAGTCTGTTCTCTCAGATGACCCTTAAGAGAAGCTTGTGAATATACAAAACTTGTAGTAGGCCTTCATGAGCTTGATCTTGACTTGACAAAGTCTTCTAGTAAACTTGAACTTGATCAAATCTTGAATATGCAACCTTGAAAACTTCTATTCTTGATTTTTTCATCCAAGACTTGAAAACTTTCCTCTTTTAAGATCTTGTCTTGAAATGCGATGTCTTGATATGTCTAGATTGCAATGACTAGTCTTTAAACATAAAACACAAGATATACAAGACATAAATATAGGTTTTGGCACCACAAAATTTGATAACTAACGGGATATGAAATCATAGCACTTACAATCTCCCCCTTTGTCAAATTTGTGACAAAACACATAACATCAAAGATAATAAGGAATGATAAGTCATGAAATCACAAAATACTCTACTCCCCCTGAGTAATACGAGTATTGCTCATAAATCAATACATAACATGAAAACCTCAAAACTTTAATCCACATATCCATCAATCCACATATCCTTCTCAATCAATACAAACAAACAAATTTACTCCCCCTATCCGTATTACTCCCCTTTTAGTAATGCTTACTACTCCCCCTTTTTGTCACAAAATGACAAGGGAAAGGAACAATAGAAAGGAGAATATAGAGAGAAAATAATGAGAAGGTGATATGAAAGGACATAAAATAAACCTGAAGTGTCAAGCCATAATCCATAATCCAAAATACAATGTTATGAAACCATAATCCATAATACATATCCAAAATACAAAGATAATGTGAAACTATCCAGAAGATAATTCACTTAATCTGATCTAGAGGAGGGAGTAGGGATAGTTGGATCAATCTGGTGTAAACCCTTATTTATGCGACGAAGATATTTTTGCATGTACTTGAATCTCATATCATGGGCTATATTTATATTATCAACTTTTTCCTCCAATGCACGAAGGCGTGCATCAAAACCAGAAGGATCATAATCTGGATCATTAGGTGAATCAGTTTCTATATCATCAAATAAGTCATCCATATTAACATCTTGTTGTGGAAGATCGCCAGCTTCCTCTTCGTTTCCAACATCACCACCATCACCACCAACACCACTAACACCAGCTTCATCAAATTGGCCAGGGAGCAGATCCAATTTCATCTTATTAAGATTGACATTATTAAAAATAAGATGATGAATTGGTGCCTCATTAACAGGTTTATCGACAAACATGTGAGTGACTAAAACAGTCATAAGATAACCGAATGGAATATTACTATGACCCGGATGGAAAAGAAATTGTATAATGGAGTGAAAAATCAAAGAAGGAAGACAGACCTTGGTTCCAGAAGCAATAGAATGCAACACACGAACCATGAAAGAAGTCAACTCGGTTTTATTACCGGACCGAGGATATACATTGGAAATGAAGAAACGATGTAATATTCTGTAACTGGGTAACAAATACTTTGCAGGGAACACATTCCCTTTGTGAGTCCAATGCGCATCAATTTTGCATAAATCTCTGGTTAACATGCGTTTTTTCGATTCAGAAGATTTATCGTATAAGGTATAAATTGGTATTCCTTCATCATTAACAGGTATATCCATAATACATGATATCAAGTGACGGTCTACTTCAAATTTCCCTTCTCTTGTATCAATTAAAAATGTTAAATTATCAAGGAAAAAATCTGAAATGCATGCTACCATTGATTGAGCAATGGACTGGTATGCAGACCCACCCCAAAGCAAAATGTTAGTCCAGCCAACAGATTCAAGAAGGGCAATGACACCATATGGAGCAATGTGATTTAGATCAGCGGTATGCTCAACGATAATGTTACGGACACGCAAATCCCGTACATCTTGAGTATCATCTTCGGGTGATCGAAGGTGCCATTTAGTTATCGGTCCAGATCTGGATGAAGATGGACCACGGGATGTTTTCTTTTTCCCTCTAGCATCCATATTCAAAAAGATATACAAAGAACAAGCAAGATGCACAAATGAAAGATGAGTTTTCTCTAGATCAGTAAATAGAGAGGAAACCCTTGAAAAACCCAATAAGAGATGAAATCAAGCCATACTATGAATAAATCAAAGCACAGAGATCATGAATCTTCAAGAAAAATGATGAAATGGGACTTACCTTGAAGAAAAACTAGAAATCCTATGACTAGTCGAGCCACGACTCGTCGTAGGTCGGTGTGGAAATGAAGAAGAAGGGAATTTTTCCCAAATTATATGATGTTCATGAGATCCACGACCGGTCGAGTGCTGTGCACGACCGGTCGTAACACGACTGGTTGTGTACATCCACGATCGGTCAAGCATCGACCAAAAATGCATTTTTAATGAAAATTTTTAAAATTTAAACAATTATAATATGAAATATAATACACTATGATACATGCAAGCAAGAATATTCAATGTAAAATGCACATACCAAGATCAAATTTCAATTTATTAAACCTGCTTTTGTCGAGCTGTTTAGTAAATATATCAGCAAGTTGAGTTTCGGTTGGTATATATTCCAATGAAATAACTTTTTCTTCAACCAACTCATGAATATAATGATACCTAATGTCAATATGCTTAGTACGTGAATGATGGATTGAGTTTTTGGAAATGTTTATAGCACTGGAATTATCACAATGTAAGATCATTGAATCTTGATTAATTCCATAATCGCTAAGCATGCGTTTCATCCAAACTAGTTGAGTACATGCATATTCAGCTGCAATATATTCAGCTTCAGCAGTAGAGAGCGATATTAAGCTTTGCTTCTTGCTAAACCAAGAAACTAAGTAATTTCCAATGTAAAAATAACTACCACTAGTTGATTTTCTATCATCAATATTTTCAGCCCAATCAGTATCTGAATACCCGGCTAATTGAACATTAGTATCAAAAGGATACCAAAGTCCCAAATTTATAAAACTTGCGACATATCTAATAATCCGTTTAACAGTAATATGATGTGATTCCTTAGGATTAGACTGATATCTTGCACAAATACCAACACTAAATGCTATATCAGGTCTATTAGCAGTAAGATATAATAAACTACCAATCATATTGCAATATAATTTAGGATCTATATCTTTACCTGAAGAGTCTTTTGAGAGTCTTAATGTTATACTCATAGGAGTATAAAAGTTCTTACCATTCTCAAATCCAAACCTTTTAACCAAGTTTGAAGCATATTTGGTTTGGGAAATGAAAATTCTATCAGGTTGTTGTTTTACTTGCAACCCTAGGAAATAGTTATGCTCATTTCGAACCTTGATTTCATCAACTCTGTAAACTCAGTAAACATGTTAGAACAAGTAGATCCGTAAATAATATCATCAACATATATTTGAACCATCAAAATATCATTGTTATTCTTTTTAACAAAAAGCGTCTTATCGACACTACCTACTTGAAAGCTATGACTAAATAAGAATTTAGTCAATTTTTCATACCATGCCCTGGGTGCTTGTTTTAGACCATAGAGAGCCTTTTTGAGACGAAATACATGGTCAGATAACTTAGGGTCTTCAAACCCTGAAGGTTGTTCAACATATACTTCTTCATGTAAATCGTCATTCAAGAAAGAACTCTTTACATCCATCTGATAGATTTTAAATTTTCTAAAACATGCGATGGAAATAAAAAGTCTAATTGATTCAAGGTGAGCGACTGGAGTAAAGGTTTCATCGTAATCGATGCCTTCAATCTGAGTGTACCCTTGTACAACCAGTCTAGCCTTGTTTCGTATAATATTTCCGAGTTCATCAGACTTATTTTTAAAGATCTACTTTGTTCCAATAATATTTTTATCTTTAGGTCTAGGAACAAGATACCAGATATCATTACGAACAAATTGATTAAGTTCATCCTGCATAGCAACTATCCAATTTTCGTCAGAAAGTGCTTCTTTTACGTTGACCGGTTCTATTTGGGATGTAAAACAAACATAATTACATATGTTCTCAAGTTGTTTGCGAGTACGAACTCCAGTGAGAGGATTTCTAAGTATTTAATTGGTTGGATGATCTTTAACAGTCTTTGGTTCAGATTCTATTTGACTTGATGAGATCTCTAGATTGTCAATAATAAGAGCTTCATCATCATCTGAACTTGGGGCTGGTGTATTCAAATGATCATCAATGACCACATTGATGGACTCTTGAATCACACCAGTTCTCTTATTTAGAACCCTATAAGCTCGACTGTTCAAAGAATAACCAAGAAAAATTCCTTCGTCACTCTTCGTATCAAACTTACCTAAATTTTCACGATCCCATAAAATATAACACTTGCTGCCAAAAATCTGAAAATATTTGACAGTAGGTTTCTTTTCAAATCATAATTCATAAGCAGTCTTATTATCGAATTTACTACTATAAACCCGATTAATAATATAA
This sequence comes from Magnolia kwangsiensis, assembly GCA_037074715.1. Taxonomy (NCBI): domain Eukaryota; kingdom Viridiplantae; phylum Streptophyta; class Magnoliopsida; order Magnoliales; family Magnoliaceae; genus Magnolia; species Magnolia kwangsiensis. Next base: position 62,956,712 of record CM073579.1, read on the forward strand.
CATGCGGTATTAACTGCTTCAGCCCAAAGATTTCTAGAGAGCTTCATACTATTCAACATAACATTAGCCATATCCTGAAGCACTCTATTTTTCCTTTCAACTATACCATTTTGTTGCGGTGTTTTGGGCACTGAGAATTCATGTGATATTCCCTGATTGCTACAGAATTTCTCAAAACTACTGTTTTCGAATTCAGATCCATGATCACTATGGATCTTGCTAACATGAGAACTTTTCTCATTTTAGATTCGTTTGATGACCTTTTTACTTCATCCAGGGTTTCAGTTTTATCTTTTAAGAATGATACCCAAGTGAATCTGGTATAGTCATCTACAATAACCAAGATGTATTTTTTACCTCCTCGACTCTCTGATCTGGTTGGTCCAATAAGATCCATATGGAGAAGCTCGAGTGGTCTAGATGTGGTGTTAGAGTTCACTTTCATGTGAGAACTCCTAATCTGTTTGCCCAATTGGCATTCACCACATATTTTGTCTACTTTTTACAATTTGGGTAGACCTCTAATTAGTTCTCTTTTGCTTAATCTAAATAAGTTCTGATAGTGTACATGTCCAAGGCGTTTATGCCATAATTTAGTCTCATCGGTATGGACCATGTAACATGATTGAGTAGATGAGCTAGCATCACTAACGATGTAGCAGTTTTCAGAAGTTCTGCGACCAGTTAATATAATAGAACCCCTTTTATTAACTATCTCACAACCTTGATTAGAAAACTTTACACTATGGTTGTTATCACATATCTGAGAAATGCTTAATAGGTTGTGTTTTAAACCGTCAACATATAAGACATTCTTAAATAAGGGAAGGTTATAAAGTTGAACAGTACCTTGGCCAATAATCCTGCACTTACTTCCATCACCAAATGTGACTGACCCGTCAGTCATATCTTCAAGATCGGTGAATAAAGCTTTGTCACCTGTCATATGCCTAGAGCAACCACTATCTAGGTACCACTTTGAATGGCTTGTTGCTTTGAAAGTAGAGTGGGCAACCAAACTGGCAACTTTAGGAACTCATTTCATAACTGTTTTGGGTTTAGGAGTATAGATGGTCTTTTTCTGTCTATTGTTGTAGTAACGACCTATAGAGTTCGACTTTAATAGCTCCTTGAGAAGATTAATAATTTTTTCAGCTAATTGATTTCGGTTTTGAAAATTAAAGTCGACATGGCCACTTTTAGGTTTTTGAAAAGTTTTTGAATTTTTAGAAAAACCTTGAAAAGTATTCTTTTCTTTTGAGTTTGAAGACTCTCCTTTTACAAATTTAGGAGCAATGTTCTTTTGTTTAGGAGATATATTCTTATTGTAGCCCAACCCGGATCGATCGCCACATTTTCTTGATCCGGACAATATTTTTTTCAATTTCGGATCACCTTGGGCATATCTTCATATATCTTTCAAACTCAGAAGAGAAGCTACCTCATTTTTGAGTTTCTCTTTTTCGGATTTCAAATCTTCAATTTGGGAGGTTTTGAAATCTAAATCATTTTTGATCGGGCTTATACAATCCAAAAACCCCACAATCTGAGTTTTCTGACTCTCCTCAGATAACCACTACAATGAGATTTTTCTGGCGAATCTCAAACAAAAACCAGAGAGTAAATTACAAAACATGTAAAATACCTGAATCACCTTTTGATGAAGCCCGGTATAACCAATCGGAGTAGAAGTTCGATTCGACGTTCAAAGTCCAATACTCACTTTAAGAATGGTTCTAAGTCTAATTAATTTTAGATCAAACGGGCTAAATCTATTTGATTTTGAATCCAGAAGAAGGAATATCAGAAATTCCCCTTTTCTAATAAGATTGAAATGTAGATCAAAATCAAATAAGAATAAGCTAGCAAAATGAATATTAAATAAGCACAAAATAATTTAAAATAAACACAAACTTATCTCAGAGAATAGCCTAAAGAATGCTTGAATAGAATTGATTTGAAGTACTAAAACTCTGAAGTTCGTGCTCAATTTATAGCCTGAAAAATCTCATCTATGACTGGTCTTAGGATCCTAGGACTGGTCGTAGCTCCAAAGATTTTTGAAAGATTTCCATGAGATAAAATTTTCAGTTCCACGACCGGTCCTGGGTGGTCTACGACCTGTCGTGGGACACCTACGACCGGTCGTAGGACCCCAAAAATGGCTGCTAGAGTTTGAGTCGTAGGGCTACGACCGGTCGAAGGATGAGTCGTATAACTCACAGGACTGGTCGTAGGATGTCCAGGACTGGCGTAGGACAACTATAAAGATTCAAAAATCTTAAACTACCTAGGACTAGTCCTGAAAAACTTAAGATTGGTCGTAACAAAGCTAGGACTGGTGTTGAAGTCCCTAGGACTGGTCTTAGAACACTCCAAACAAGCATAATAAAGTATATGAGTTATGTATCCGGAATGACCTACAATAAAGCCCATCCTAAGGTCAATCTAAGGTCAAACAAACCTTAAAAGTGAGATGAACATTGAAAGTCTGTTCTCTCAGATGACTCTTAAGAGAAGCTTGTGAATATACAAAACTTGTAGTAGGCCTTCATGAGCTTGATCTTGACTTGACAAAGTCTTCTAGTAAACTTGAACTTGATCAAATCTTGAACATGCAACATTGAAAACTTCTATTCTTGATTTCTTCATCCAAGACTTGAAAACTTTCTTCTTTTAAGATCTTGTCTTGAAATTCGATGTCTTGATATGTCTTGATTGCAATGACTAGTCTTCAAACATAAAACATAAGATATACAAGACATAGATATAGTTTTTGACACCACAAAATTTGACAACTAAAGGGATATGAAATCATAGCACTTACAACGGAGTTTAAGTCTGACCACATTAGAAAAGGGGCCTCTAGAACAGGTCCGTTGGACCGAAACAGCCATTATTTGGCTATAACCTAAGTATACCTTGGCCCTAAGGCCATTCCCAACAGTTCTGGGCCTATATAAGGGTCTTGAACCCTCTCTCTCCCTTGCCAAACGAATTCTCTAAAAGCTCAGGAGAGAGAAGAGAAGAAAGAGAAGGAAAGAGAGAGAAAATGTGAGGTAGAGTTGGAGTTTTTTCTTAAGATTCTTCCCTATGCCAATTCAGTCCGTCTGTATCGCTATCCTGGTGATTTCGAATCCGTACTTGGGTAAGAAATCCTAACCCTAATCTGTTTTAGAGATTAAAATAGAATAAATGGTGGAATCGTTAACCTATTCCTTGTTATAGGTGGTTGTGGTGCCGTAGACAAAGACTTAGTGTTTAAACTAAGTTTGTTGCAAGTCTACCGACGAAAGGTGTGGACTATAAATGTTTAGGTTATGGTTTTTAAGGCTTTCAATGTTAGTTAATGATTTATGACTAGCTTGATTGCTATCACATGTGTTTAGGTTCGAGGTTTCCCATATATTATGCATATATATATGCTATGTTGATTTATAATGCATTTCATGTGTTTATTGTAATGCTTAATTGAATATGAAATATGGATTTGTGCTTGCTATGATTATTGATTATGAATACATGAGGGTGGTGTATGTGGTAACTCCTATGTGAAAGGATTCGCCATAATATGTGTTTTCTAAGTGTTCGATAAAATGCCTGAATGAGAAAATACTTGCTTAAATGTATGTAATGAGGATGTTGAGATAGGATTCTCAACTCCCTTATCTATGGTCATAATTTCCTTCATGTAACCTATCTTACTACTATGTGATTTATGGATGAAATGCCTATGTCTGATAATATAGATTCTATGTGTTTGTTAAAATACTTCTTTAAGATTTACATTTAAATTAGTTGGTACATGTTGTTCTGAATAGTACATATGAATGTCTCTTGTATTTGAAGTGTGATTGGGGCTACGATGTAGTCTAGGCAATCGATAATCGGTCCTGGTTTGGTGGATGAGGTTGCTTCATAACACAAGAAGTGTCCGATTAATCCGAGCCGTACTTCGGTTGTCGATAGTGGTTAGGCCACACGGAGTTCTTACGCACTTCGTGCCGATCAACTCCATGTGCGCTTATACTAGTCGAGCTCGTCAAGTAACCCGATTGACCCGATGTATGTTCACCATGTATGAACGTTACTACTTGAATCTAAGGTACCAAACTCACCAGTGAGAAGCCTCGTTAACCCTGGTACCTTGATCCACTAAGACTCATGAGCCAGACATGGTGGTATGGGATACCGTGGTCGAGTTCTTGGCCTATGCCGGGGTGACGAGCCCACCCATAGTGACCAGTGAGTAAACTAAGCTCGTGAGCTGAATATGATGGTACAAGACACTGTATTTGAGCTATCGGCCCACGACTAGGTGACGAGCCACTCGTAGTGACCTCGAGCATACTCTGAGCCTACGTTGAGGCGACGAGCCTTTCCGTAGTAACTAGAGTATAAGCTAGGCCAGCATCAAAGTAACGAGCCCTTTATAGTGACCTAGAACCGCAACTTCATATGAGACTAGCTAGGATTGATGACCCTAGAATGGATCATTATTTGGGTAAATGATATAAAGGAGGTACCTTGGATTCCCAACATTATTGTATGAATAACATAATTAATTATTAGCTAACATGAGCATGCACCGTATTGCATGTGCTTTAGCGAGGAAGAGCACTTTTGGGAGGTTTCTATACTCGCCGTAAGATGAAGACGGTGAGGGAGTACAAGCGAGGGCATGCTTCATTATCGCATATCATTCTTGCATTAACAAGAGTATTTATGATATGATTGTTGTACTTCTTTATCATTACTACTTGATTGAATCGATAACATGTTAACGTTTGCCTTATAGCTCCAATGAGTTGATCACTCACTCCCACGTTCTAGGATAGTGTTTTAAACACCCATCAGACTCTGTTGTAGTTTCAGAGGAGAACATGACTTATGAGGTGGAGCCAGACTTTGCAGATGATGAGGAGGCGTTCTCCTATATGCAGCTGGCAGGTGGGTTTATGTATGCCTGGATTTGTGCAAATGGGGCTACAGGGGCATGGATAGATGACACAACACTTTATTATTTTATTTATTTTGAAAACACATGTGTAATTATTTAACTTGGTGATGTTCATACTCTGAAGACTTACACTCACTTATACGATGTATATACATATTACAGTTTCCGCTTGCATCATTTAAATGCCTTTAAAGTATGACGCTCTGTTTTAGCTTAATCCCACTCATGTTTAATGCATTAATACGGACAACATTAAATCATCATTTTCTATGTTGCATAAGTGATGCATTGGAACTTGGTAGTTGGGCTCCTGCTCGACCCTTGATTTTCAGGGCGTTGCACAATATGTCCTAGAGGGGGGTAGATAAGACTTATTAGATTTTTATGATAATTTAAAATCTTATCAATCTTATCCTGAGAAACTATGCATGTATCAGGATTTCTTCAAAGTAACTCTAATGGCTTCCAAGCCAAATAGAGGATCTAATCATAAAACTATTTGAAAGATAAACAAGATGCAAATCATAGTTAATGATAGATGTGACTGTATGTGAGGTGTGATCTTAGATAATCAAATATGAAAATATTTAGAGAAATCACATAAGCAATAGACGACAATAGCAATCTCAAATACAGTTATTTTTATAGTGGTTCAACTACTTGTCTACTCCACTTCCGGTGGACGCACTCAACCCTTAAGTGTACCGAATCTCACTAATGGAGGTTTCACAACAGGTTCACCTCAAACCGGAGGTTTCAAATTAGGTTCACCTTAAATCAGTACAACCTACTCTAGGCTGATTCTAATTTGTCTACACGACACAAGTTTATGCCCCACACAGGAGCAAAGGTCAACACATAACATCTAAATTTTAGGCCACATAGGCTAAGGATCCACACAAGGAACCTCACCAGTTTATGCTCCCATGAGCAATGGTCAACACACAACACCTAAGTTTTAGACCACACAGGTCAAGGACCTACACAAGGACCTAAGAGTTTATGCTCTCCACAGCGCAAGGGTCAACACAAAGCACCCCCACGTATGCTCCCGTTGGAGGCCTCTTATGAGGACTTGAAAGGGGTGAGAAACACCTTAAACCTAATCCTACAAAAGGAATGATCACAAGGGTCCTCTGGAATCTAATGACTTACAAATAAGTAGGTGAGCTCCGTTAAGCACATTGATGAAGATCTCCTCCTTTGAATACGAAGAATATTTAGCTCCCTTGATATGTAACTTAGATGATGTACCAATGTAAGGCGATGGGTTGGGTGAAGGTTATGATGGAATCCTACTCTATTAAATATTTCCCTATAAAGGAGACAGAGCGATTCCAATCGTCTATGCATTCAAGGCATCCCAGCTAAATGATTTTCTATTAAGATGGTAGCTGCAGGATCCTTGAATATGGAAGTTCATTCCCCAATCCATTCTATTGAATGTCAATGATGAGGGTGGATTGGAGGATGAACTTCCATGAGAGAAAAGGCTTAGGGTATATGATCTGGGTTAAACACTCAAAAGCACTTTCTTTTTTTCTCTACCAACAACTAAGGAAAAGCTCTCATTAAATAGGCAAAATGTTCCAATGGAAATAAAATGGTCACATTTTTTGACAGAGTTCGATATCATCTAGTAGAGTCGATATCATCGAGCGTATACTCTCGATAGCATCGACTAGCCACTCGATGATATGGACTCAAACTATCAAATTCTTTTAGAACTTTTTGCTAACTAGTTGAGGAAATCGTACAAGCATCGATATCATCGGATTTTGAACTCTGATTTTATTGACACGAGGTTCGATTCCTCGACATTTGAAAATGTGAGAGCACCTGCCTTTGAAACAATCAGGTATAAGATATGATCGAGCATCACTCGATATCATCGAAATTTGAATATTAATGATATCGATGAGAATGTCAATTCATCGATAATTCCAAGGAATTTTCCTATTAGCTTGCTAGACAGTTTGTGTCCTATTTCAATGACATCGACCATGCCTCGATATGATGGATATTTAAATATCGATTTTGTCAAGCAATCCTCAATATGAGAAAGATTAACCTGAAAACTTATTAGATAGATTTGTGTCCCAATTCGATATCATCGAAGTTCTACCGATATCATCAAGATTTAAATTCTGAGGATATCGAGGATCCCTTCGATATATCGAGAATCATATGATTTGAACACAACAAACTTGATGTTGATTTTATCGAGTTGACTCGATGGATTCGAGATTCAAAATTCGATGATATCGAACAGTTCATCGATTCATCGATAATTCAGTCCAGAGATCTTTGTGGTTGCTGGACATCTTAAGTCCTTATTTCAATAGTATCGAGTGAGCTTCGAGGACATCGATAATAGGGTTTGATTGAATCAAGCCATGTATCGATAAATCAACAAAGGTAGAAAACTTAAAGATTTTTCTGATTTTTAAAAAAAGTTTTCTTACCAAAAACCCTAGGATGTTCTATTCAATTTTAAGGGTTTTATATAACTGGTGTTTTAAGACATGGGATGTGAGGCTAAGGTTTACCTTTGGTGAGTTCGGGCATACATCCTGTTGAGGCAGACGCTTGAATGATCTTCCTATGGGGCTCCTTTGTCTTGCTGACTCAACGCTCACGCTAATTGACAAACCAGGGCACTTTCATGAAATACCATATAACCATTGTTATGCTAACAACTATAGATAGATTGTTACTTTCATTAGCATGTATCTATCAAATATGCTTACGAGAATTACTTAAGCTTAAAAATACTATGAATCCTAAATCAACATATAACTTTGAAGATGCGTATGTTCATACATCTTGTATAGAAATGTGCTATCAAAAGTAAATGTAAGAAAGGCGAAATGTTATATTTCTTGTTCAAATACAATAATGTCAAGTTTGATTAATACATTTGCTATTTTCTACTCTAAAGAGGATGAATCTTCAATAATGATATGTTTGTCCTTTTAAGGAAAATGACGATGTCTTTCTGTCTCGTCTTTTTGATACTACAGGAGTACTGTCTCTTACAATTTGCAAGGGAGGAGGATAGAATTATAAAGAATTTTCACTCTTCTAGAAAATTTGAAGATCTATGAGTATTCTTCAAAGGCGTACCAAAGGTTACCCATTCCTCAAGGGTATCAGCCAGTTTCATTTCAAATATGTTATCTGCAGAAGAAATTTCCATGCAAAGTTGACCTGGAGAGAGGACGTGATCTACCTCTTCGAAATAGCCAATACCTTGGTCTCTTTGAAAACTCCTTAGGTGAGGAGGGAGAATCCATATAGCATGATCAATTGGGTAACAATGTTTTACTAAATGATATTGATGAACTCACCATCGCATCCAGCAATAATAAGCATTGAAAGGGTAATCATAGTAGTGCGATCTGGTGCAAACGATCAAGAGTTGCTTCCATATCAAGGCCCAATTAAACAGTCCGATGTCGTTACTTCTCATTGCTCTGGTAACGATATCGAGAGTCTCCGGTAGCGCTTGATCGAACCCGAACTGGCGAGCAAACCTGTTAGGATAGTATGGCTCAGAATACATCATCTTCTCTCTAAGGAAGGGTCCTGGGCCTGATGGAGATAAGAAATGAATGCTCTCCAAATGAAATAGAATCGTCGTCAATAACTGCCACGTCATCAGAATAACTAGAGAATGGGAATTGATAGAAATCAATAGGATCATTACTCTCTATTTTTATGGTGACCCAGTCGTTCGACTTTTTGGTCATCTCTCCTAGTTGATAATGTTGGAGAGGGAGTCAGTTAGGGTGTAAGTACACTTTGTCAGAATCAGCAATGTCCAAAGGAAATAAACTCCTAGCCAACCCACAAAGAAATGCCATGGAGCACAGACAACAAAAGAGTCGGAAGAAGAATTTTTGGAACCAGAGATAGTGTCTCCGAAAGCATGGTACAAGGAACATAGGACTGGGGGAGCCAGTGAGTATTTTTGACCTTCCGCCATTGCACCTGTAACCACGAAGAAGGATGGGTTGATATTGTTTGTCTGCTGAGAATTCGATAATATCACTACACTGAGCCAGTAGGCTAAGAAGGCAGCTGGTATGCAGGAGGAACTGTATTCAACAGTGCTCTTAGTATTCTTGTGAATGGTCTTAGTTCTTGGTGATTATGGTGTGCAAAGCTGTCAGAGTGAAGAAATAATCATTAAAATTAAACCGTACATGATTGAAGTTGTGAAAGAAGAAAGTAGAAAGGAGAAAATATACCATAATTTTTTAGAAAAGCAAGCTAGCCATTCGAGAGAAGTAATGCGATCAGGTTGAGGGAAATTAGCCAATGCACTGAAGAGTTTAAGAGTGGTCTTCAAAATTTCAGATTTGTTGTCTCATGCAAAAGTGAGAGCGAGCTTTCCATTAGAGGGTACATAGGCATCGAAGTATTGCCCATAATGGGAAAACCTATTGTGCGAAGAAGATCCCATAAGGTGATAATCATTTCGCCTGAAGGAAGATGAAATGAGTTGGTGATTGGAGACCAATGGTTGAGCAAGCCTCTGAAGATAGTAGCATCCCCATGAAAATGCTTTGACGTAGCTATGATTGCATTAGAGAGGTTGATTTGTTCCATAATGGTGGTATGCTTTCGAACGATAGTTCGAGCCCAAGTGCTGTAGAAATTGTGAAGAGATAGGAGTCCTATTGTGAAATTTTTTTAGTGTTCCAAGGCAATCTTATAGAGAAGAAGAGTTGTTGATCGGTCTCAAAATAATGGGCTGAGAAAGGCTGCTAAGGATCAGGACATGGATGTAAAAATCTCATTTTGTGAATCTTACTAGCTCTTTGATGAGCCTAATTCTTTTGTAGATAGCCTGTCAGAATTCTATGTTCTTTCATGATCCAATTGTCCATGGAGATAAAAATATTTTTTCGATCGAAAGGTTCACTGTGAAGAATTGACCAGTGACACTGCAAGTTGATGGGAATAATGGTCAGTTTATTGGTAAAGGGGTTGTGAAGCTCCAAAGTCTCTTCGTTTATTTCTACATATTTCAAAGAATGATGGAAAGGTTGGTTGGACCTTGAGGAAGATGGATGATTCCTTCTTCTCGAAAAGGATGCCGACAAGCGATGCATGATCTTAAACTATGAGCTATTGGGCTAAAGATGAAAATTTTAAAGGGAGAAGAAAATTCAGCAAAGTTTTGGAACAAAGGTTTTTCACACTAAGTGCTGGGGACTTGCACGGGCAAGTTACACAGGAAATTACGTGGAAAAGGGGTTTAGTAGGAATAAAGAAATTTTTTTGATGAATGGCTGGGAGTACTGGGATTTATAGACAAATGGGCCTTGCTAAGAGTTACATAGGTGGGAGTTGCGCGGGCCTACACAACTCAAGTGGATAAGAAGGAAATTGATCCCTTAAATTGACCTAGAGTGGTCAAATCTTAGATCAAGGGGGCATCTGTTAGAGCATAAAAATTTGATTAAGAAAAGAGGCTTCAAGAAGAAGAAATGGAGGAAGAAGTGAAGTGTAGAGGTGAAAGGGGGGATGAGTTGCACGGGTCACGAGTTGCGCAGGGACCAAGTTACTTGGGTTACCGAGTTGCGTGGATCACTGAGTTGTGAGGGTCACTGAGTTGCGTGGGTCCGCAAAACTCACCATAGTTGCACCAGACCGCTCTACCCTTCGCAGGATATGTTAAGTCGGTGATGTGAAGTGAAGTCCAAGGCACAAGATTCGAGGGCTTACACATGGGGAAGCATATAAATACCCCCTACCCCCCTCATTTACAGGATCAAATATTCGGAAGACCAGTGCCTTGGATAGGTATTGGAGATGGAGAGAAGGAGAGGAAGTGCAGGAGGTCCAGCCCACGCCACTTCGTGTAAGTTGCGCTGGCTCGTGCCACTCCATACAAGTTGCTCTGGTTCACTAGACTCCTTGGCCCGCGCCACTCAATGTGAGTTGTGCAGGTGCTCTTCGAGGAGACACTATGTTGTATTTTCTTAGGTCCTCAGGCTACTTTAGATTTTTCAAAGGTATCTAGGAACTCTTTTATCATATCAATGAGGGACAAAGTGCATGGAAAGCTTGCACAACTCATCTCCCCTGGAGACATGATTGATATGAGCCGGAATACTGTCGAAATTCATATTTGAATCTATTCAATATTTGCACTTTTGTATTTTCAAGAGATTCTATCTCAGAATCAGAGGATCAAAAGGATGTAAAGACTCAAAATGAATAAATTCAATGATTGTTCTCTTTTCTTTCTTTTTGTCATTATTGAGTGAGATAATTTTCCAAATCAAATGCATTTCATTTCTAGTTGAAACATTTTTCTTAAGTGAAGCATGTAGCGTGATTGAGATGTGTACTTTGCTTTGATTCATGTTTATGTTGAACTTCATTGATTTTTATCTAATTTTAAGGAATATTTTCAGTGTTCAATGGTTTTTTATGACTCAAATTATAATAGATCTACGATAGCTTTAGATATCTTCTTTTCTTAATTGAGATTGTGGGATTGGTAAATCCTATTGTTTGTCATCCTCTCGGGGGCATGGTTGGGTGACGGAATCCCTTTCAAATCCTTATAATTCTCCCCCTTTAAGATTGGATCAATGAGAAGTTCAAAGATTCGATCATCTATTTCTTCAACTGGATAAGATAGGACTCTGATTCTAGTTGGATCTCTTGAATCAAGTGAGGTAGCTTCCCAATTGCTACAAGTGGTTCCTTGGTATCCTAGTTCCCACCTTTAAATTGATAGTTTAATCACAATATTCACAATTCCTTCCTTATTTTAGATACTTTATATCTTTTTCTAGTTCTAGTTCTGGTTACTTTAAAAAACATACGAGATTAGTCCCTGTGGATTCGACCTTGGTCTCACCAAGATTATTACTACATCACAACCTTACACTTGGGGTTGTGAATAGATGCGATGTGAGTTGGATTTTCTATGAATTATATTCCACACCGTGATGATCACTACGTATGATGAGATGCACACACTTTACTAAGCATGCATTCATATAAATATTAGTTGTACATACTAATACCTCTCGTAGTGGTGGAGTATGAGACGTATCAGAATCCTTACATTACTTTTATGAACCTCTTGAATTATTGCTAATTTTAAAGGATAACCATCACTATAAGTAGGGCATTGACCCTATCAAATCGTATAGATGATGCAGGTGATGTGCAGATTGAAGACACGGATGACAATCCTCATATGGAAAATTATTTTGAATAAATAAAGAGATGGTTTTATGTTTAGTTTAGTTTATTTTTGCTACAAGCTTTGATAATGTAATCAGCTCCCATTGAGAGGGCATTTGATAATTTGTTGCATTATTTTACTTTGAAGGAATAATAAATATAGTTGATTTTATTCTCATGAATGGTTTCCTTTGTGAATGTAACTGAATGTGATCTAAATGGAGAAGAAAAAAACAAGGTGTGATTTTGAAAGCATCCAACTTGTACATTATTAACACCCAAAATTCTCGAGCACATGTATGTACTCGGGCCATGAAAATTCAGGATATTACAAGCACATTTCCCCTCACACGGATGAGCCAGTGGGCCCCATAAAGGACCCTGTAATTTGAAAACAATCCCCTCTAGGTTTTATATAACAAATAAAGGGCCATTGGGGTCATTTTCATTAATTTTAATTTTATAAAAGAACCTCATTTAGACTCTCCCTCTCCCCATACGAGTTTTTACTAAGCTAAGGAGAGAAAGAGGAAGAGAAGAAGAGAGCAATGAGAGAGATGGTGGCGCCCGGTGTTGGATCACACCATCCAATCCCCGTGCTGCCCGAATTCGTGCAAGACTCATCTCTATTCTCGATCTCATGTCTTCATGAATGAAATCCAAAGAGTTTGGGTTGGATTCTCCACTCTTTTACTAGGTAAGAGCTTTCCCTACATGTCTTTCCATTTCTTTCCTTCATTTCTTTCATTTTGAGTCATTTGGGTTAGAAACCCCCTTTTTATTTTCATCGATTCTCATAAACCCTAATGTTGTGGTTGAGTATGTTAGGGTTTTAAGTCATAATTATTGATTGGAGTGGTCCATACTCTTGTGGGAGCTGTAATCGAGCTTGACACCATTATGATTTAGGCTGTGCTCTGATTTCGGGTCCCAATTTGTCGAACCAAGTTGAGAGATCATTTTAATCGAGTTAGTTAAGCCATAATTCATTGTTTAATGTTTAATTAGGAATAAATCCACATCAATAATGATAGTCTTATACTTTAATTTAGGTTTGGAGAGTTTTTCTCAAATTCCTGACGCTAGGGCCGCATCTGAGTCGAGGATTTTGACTCTAAGGTGAAGATTTACTCCCAAGCTTCTACTTGGCATTTGATTGATAATATGCTAGTTGAAATGCTTAAATGACATGAAATACTTAATATTATAAAATTCTTAAATGTTGAATGCTTAGAAATATTAGGATGATTGAATTGTGTTGTTGCAGTGGATCGTACTTTGCAAATTATCTAAATATGTTGATAGTTCACTTTAGGGGGGCTACCCTAGGCTTATACGGTCGACCGGAGTTGAACACGGATAATCGACTATAGCTAGAGCTACACGGGATGCTGTGCACCTAATGTTGGTTTGCCTAGGGTCCTCCATAATCGACATTATCAGTCTAATGCAAGCTCAATCATTCTTGTGCTTCGAGATTGTATAACATTTAATAGAATCTTGGATACCACCATTACCATTAATTTAGTTCACTCATAACCATTAGTGTATTATGATCCCAAAAGACTCATGAGCTGAGCATGGTGGTATGAGACACTGTGTGTAACACCCTGAAAATCGGGGGTCGTGTATAAACTCAACTCCCGAGTTCCAGACCGTCACTTATGCAACAAAAATGATTATGATTCCATGTTGTCTGATTTAAAGCATTCACATGAGTAAAAGTATACCAAAACTGCAATTCATACTTCAGATCCAGTGATAAAAGCAAGCGGAAGACTAAACAATATATATATCACTGTATGGAAAAACAAAGTAAATCTCATCTGTCTCCAAAGTATGACTACATCTCTGAGTCTCATATAATATACATGAACAAAATAAATATCCAAAATGGTCCCACTGAGATCCCATCGATCCAGGTCGCCTACGCGAAACCATCGTGATACTGCATGTACGAGAACTCATCCTGGTCCTCGTCAAAGTCTGGTTCCACCTCCTGGATCTCAGCCTCACCTGCATCTACAACAGGGTCTGGTGGGTGTTGCAAACACCATCCCGTAACGTGGGAGTGAGTGATCAACTCAGTGGAATCATAGAGCAAAGATTAGCATGTTCACAATTCAATCAGGCGATAATAGTAAAGCAGTAAATCAGACATTCCTAATACTGTTGTTAATGCAAGATGACATGACGTGATGTATGCCCTCACCGACGAACTCCCTCATACGGCAACATCTTACGACCGCGGCATGCCACACTCCCCAGAGTGCTCCACATCTTCCAGGCACATGCAATGCTATGGTGATATGATTTCTAAGTTGTTATTAGTCCATTCAAACAGCAGTATTGGGAAACTAAGGTACTTCCCTTGTATCAATCCCAACACAGATCCTGTCTAGGGTCGTCACTCTTAGTAATCTCATATGATGTATATTTTGTAGGTCACTGCAAGGGCTGCCAGGGCTGTTACTTGCACTCGTTGCACCGCTCCCCCATCACCTTATCAATACAGGCCTACCGTACTCTACTGCAACGGAAGGGTCGTCGCCTCCCGTGGACTCAGAATACGCTCGCGGTCACTATAAAGGACTCGTCGCCTGATCAGTGTAGGCCGACAGCTAGAATATAGTGTCTCATACCACCATAATCTGCTCATGAGTCTAGGTGCTCACTGGTCACTACGGGGAGGTTTGTGGCCCCAGCGTAGGCCGACAGCTCGACCACGGTGTCCCATACCACCATGCCCGGCTCATGAGTCTTCTTGGATTAAGGTACCATGGTTAACAGGGTTTACAATGGTAAGTTCAGTACCCTAGGTTCAAGCAGTTATGACTCATACAAGGTGAACATACATCGGCCAGTCGGGTTGCTTGACGGGCTCGACTAGCGCGATCGCATCTCAAGTCGAACGACATGAAGTGCGTAAAACACTTCGTGTGGCCTAACCACTGCCGCCAACTCTAAACACGAATCACGTTCATCGACGCGTCATTCGTGGCTATGACCAGTCAGCCACGAATTCGCTCGGTTACCGACTGCCTGGACTAAGTCTAGTCCCAAGCACTTATGGAATCACATCAACAATATATGTAAAAGTATTGGAATTGAAATACAATCATGTGAGCATGTTAACACATGTTATAACATTCAACTCAAGCAAACCTTCAAGCACATATATTCCTTGCATGTAATGAAATCATGCATTTAGTCAACATGTAGAAAATCATTTAGGTCAGCATATTAATTGATAAATCAATCACAAACTATCACATAACATCATTTAATTCAATACATACTAATACAAGCATTTATACAAACACCTACACTACACACTTAAGTCTACATATAGTATGTCGACCCAAAGTGCGCAACTAGGCGAATCTCTTCGCCAAACTAATTATGCACGCATTCCTAACTTCCTAATGCGACAACAAACCATGTCAACCACATCAGCAAAATATGAATGTAAACAGTACTTCCTACAAATGACTAAAATGCCCTAAATCTCATATTCTTCGTTAGTTTACGAAACGGGAAACGGAGAGCATTTTGTACATGTCAAACGGCGATGCCATCAAGAATCTACTATTAAACGACATTGAAAGCATTGGGAACCGTCAATCAAAGCGTCTAAAATCCTCACCTTATGTCTTGTAGACTCGGGAATTGAAACGGAGCGTATACGCTTCGTCTACGGCGAATAAGGAGCCTAATACACAAGATCCATAAGCTACATCGCTATGAAAACAAGTGAAACTCAAATCAACAACTATTTAGGGTATTTACTTACCTAGGATCGCGGTGGAATCGCCGGGAAAGCGGTAGAGGTGTGTTGCTTAAGCACGTGCAACGCGTAGTACAAGTGGCAGGAAGAACTCTCCCACACTCTCACAATCTCTCACCTTTTTCTCTCTCCCAAGCTAGGGTTTCTCTCAAATTCGCATGGGAGAGAGGAGTGAGGGTTTCATCCCCTTTTATAGCTTAAAACATGCCCAAAATAGGCTTGGGAACAATGTTTACTTGGTACCTAACCAAATCAGGGCCGTTTCGGTCCAAAAGGGCATTTCTGAAGGTCCCCTGGCCAAATGCGGTCGGACTTAAGCTCGTGCATACTGGATCTAGCACACATCCAGTTTTCAGACCGGTAGGGTTCTCAGATCGTACGTGGCGGCCCAGTTTCAGTTTAATGGTCACCGCACCAAGATCAGGCCTATAAGTCTCGTGATATGTAATAGAAATTTTTCCTGATCCAAGGGTGTAATTTGGCTGTATTCTGACGGTCAGAACGCTTAATACTGATGCGTCAATTTTGTGTGCCAGATTTGAATTTCAAATTCCAATTTTAACCCTATTCTCACTCTCTTCACTCCAGGCTCAATGAAATAGCCTCTGAACGTCAGTTGGACTTGATATTCGAAACGATTGCCAAGCCCAGCTAAGTGGTCATAACGGTCTAAGATGGTAGGCATCTGACTTACGATGCGCGGTCTAGATCCAATACAAAGTTTCAAGGAGGTCCCGAGAACAAACCGGTTTAGAGTTTGATCCGAGGCTTTAGAGCATTATAGCACCCTTGGTTCCACTCGCTTTGGGCCTTGTAGAACATATTTAAAGTGATCAGGGACCATTTCCCAGCTATTCTAACGTTGCACTAGCTAACCTAGTCATATTTCTTAAAGGAATGAATTTTTCGCAATTTCGGGTCGAGTTGGTACTTGAGCCCAAGTATGGATTTTTCACGGGCGTTACACTGTGTTAGAGCAGTCGGCCTATGCTGGGGTGAGGAGCCTCCCCATAGTAACCTTTGAGCACTAATAGTGGTGATAGTATGTTGTTCGAATGGCCCCCGT
The DNA here is from genome assembly GCA_037074715.1 of Magnolia kwangsiensis. Taxonomy (NCBI): domain Eukaryota; kingdom Viridiplantae; phylum Streptophyta; class Magnoliopsida; order Magnoliales; family Magnoliaceae; genus Magnolia; species Magnolia kwangsiensis. The sequence goes on from CM073579.1 coordinate 62,973,740, forward strand.
CAAATTATCCCACTGATGGTTTCGTGCCATAATACCGTTCAAATGACTCGGCGTGAATGGAATTGGGTAACAAGCCCTTTCCTTTGTATTGATTTACTTTTAAGTGACAAACCTACACCTCTGAATTGATGGTTTATACTCGGTATTGGGTAATGACCCATACCTTGTTGATGCCTTAATTTGGATCAAGGGACACTGCTGAGAAGCCACCACATGCCGTAACAAACTATGTGATCTAAATAATAACTCATGATATAATTGAGGCATCCTAGCTTTACCAACGTGTTGTATGAATCGAGGCTAATAATCATTTGGCTAATTATGCATATCATATGATATGTTATGATTTGGCATTGGAGTCACTTGTGAGGGAGTGTTGGCATTTGCGAAATAGGCGTGGAAGTCGCTTGTAAGGTTGTGTTGGATTCTGAGGAGCATGCATTATTTCATCATAACATTAATATACTTACCAACTAGATTAAGAAACTATTTATTTTTTATGCCATCATTGCTTGCATGGGTTCTGTTGATAACATATGTAACATGCTTAAGTGTATTGTATGTATGAATATGTATTTATTATGAACTTATTATTATCTAAAATGTCCCAAGTAATAATCTTGGGGATATTTTTTCACTGTGTTAGCGTTTGACGCCTCCTATTTGATATATGTGGGGATAACTTAGGAATAGGACCAGTTGGTGGTGTGCTCTGGGTGCCCAATAGATCTTTAGCTTCTTCCTGATTGGTAGATGTTCTTCTGTCCCTATTGTAATTGTTGTGATTTATATAATTCTCACATGGGTGGTCACCACTTTTAGAATTATAACTTCTAGGTGTTAACCCTGTATTATTTGATCTTGCTATCTCTACCTCGCTTTGGTTCTACTAGGTTGGAATGTGCTACTCTGATTATTTGTGTGTGATATGACTATGAATCTAAATGAGGACACGTGCATTTTTATTAGGTTAACACCTGTTGAGGCATAAAAATAGAGAAAGACGTTAGAAAGTTTGTTGTGTGCAAGTCATTGTGCGCAAAAAGAGCATTGTGCGCAAGTCATTATGCTCAAAAAGACCATTGTGTGGAAATGTTCATTGTGCGGAAATAGTCATTGTACGGAAATGATTGTTGTGTAGAAATGAGCCTTGAGCGTAGATGAGCGTATAGTGAGGTCCGCACAAAGGGCTCCGCATAGTGAAGTATGCCTAAAGGGGTCAGCACAATGAAGTTCGCACAAAGGAGTCTACACAGTGAAGACAGTGAAGACCGCACAGTGAAATCCGCACAAAAGGAATGTCGTACAATGCCTATGTGGCATATTCACACATGTGAGAAGGATATAAATACCCCACGACCCCTCTGGGGGGGTCATTAGCATCCAATCACGAAAGGGAGAAGATTGCGAAAGAAGATAGGTAGAGTCCATATTCATTGTGCGGAACAAGTGTTATGCGATGCACAATGCTGTTGTCATACAACAGGAGCTAGCATACAACAGTGCCAGTGCACAATTGCTTCTGCCAGCGCACAATGGCTTCTTCTAGCGCACAATGGCTTCTTCCAGCACACAGTAGCTTCTGACAGTGCACAATGGCTTCCAGCACAACATTTGGCATAGTGTCTTAGTGCTTGATACTTTTATGCATAATGTTGCTGTTAAATATTTATTTTATATTATAATTCATAAATATTCTATTTAGAAGCAAATGAGAGAAGGATGCAAAAGAACTTGAAATGAATAAATGATGTGGTTATTTTATTTTCTTTCATTCACAATTAAGTGAATAAGATGATATCCCAAATCAAATGCATTTATTTCTTGTTCAAAACAAAATGGTTACTTTGCTGGGGACTTATCGTTTTAGTATTCACTTAGTTATTAACTTAAGAAATGTATGGAAGATAATCACAATTGTTTAACATCAATAAGGCACCAAAATGGCGACTCTCAGTGGGAACATCCTAATTTTCATCACCAAATTAGAATATAAATTGATTCAATTCCTAATTTATGTTGTTTTGCAATATCGAGAGAGAATTCAGGAGAAAAGATACTGCAACTAACCAATTAATCAATGACAATCGTTCAGAAGAGTACAATCTTCTACTTCACCATGACGGTTTTCATCGTAGAGTATGCTGAGAGAGTGGCTTTAACTAAGTGTATGGAGCCACGGACAACTCCTACAGTTATAATTGGTTCACCAATTGCACAGGAACAAAGAGATGACTAGATCGTTGTCACTCGTAGGAGGATAAGGACTAGAAATATCACTGTGACAGGAACGAATGCACCACTATGAAGAGGTAACGGACCGATAACGCGAAATACAACCAAGAAACATCTTAAACTTGCTCCACAGGTAATCTACCCTACACAGGCGATGATTCCTCCAACTGCATAAGATTTTCCTATCTTGCCTATCAAGAATTCTCGGTGGATAAGAGAGCAGAAATGAAAGGCTTTATTGGTAAGTTTACCAGGATCCACATCACCAACCTCTATGTCTTCCCAATCGGCCGGTTACTCCAAAAATACACAAAGATCATATGAGTCTCCTCTTTCGGTGACTCCTATCATGTCAATACACTCTCATTTGGGATCAACTACTGCCTCGTCAGGGAATGGAGAGGTTATCATTCACATGGCCAGAATGACCCGAGGGTCTTTTCCAACTACGGAGGGTCGAATTGCTGAAATGGTAGAGGCACAGAAAGCATTGATGGAAGAATGCAGAAACCTCCGAGAGGCCTTGGGGACTCTTGCACATTACTGTAGACCAGATGGCAGTACCACTAGCAACCAACAATGTGAATGAACGAGATGAATACTTCGAAGGGTTGCAACTGCCGAGAACCGAGTCACACGGATCTGCCCCCACGATGAGAACTATAACTCAAGAGGAAGTACAACAAGTTGTTGAGGAAGTTGTAAGAGTGGAAAGGGAGCATGAGAACGTTGGTCGGTTTAGATATCGGACACCATATCCACGGGAAGTAGAGGATGTCCCATTCCCAGTTAACTTCAAGCACCCTGATTTTCAAAAGTTTAATGGAGAAGGGTCGTCAAAAGAGCATTTGATGCACTTTATTACTAGCGTGGGGAATTTCTCCATGGTACCACAGTACTGTCTATGTTTTGTTCGAATCATCCCTGACAAGTAAAGTGTTTCGATGGTATTCTAGTTTAGCTCCAGGATCGATACGTACGTGGGAACAAATGCAGGTTGCCTTTATGTCAAACTTCTTCTCTTCAGAACGTGATGTTAGCATTACAGAGTTGGCTTCAGTATGACAGAGAGAAGGGGAACCAGTGGAGAAGTTTATAGATAGATGGAAGACATTGGGAGCCTTATGCAGACAAGTACCAGAAGAAAAAGAACAGGCCAAGATGTGTCTAAACTCTATGGAAATGGGAATTGCATTCGGTCTCACTAGCGCTAATATTAAAACTTTTCGTGACTTAGCTACCAAAGCTCATGCCCTAAAACTGATGACTTGAAATATGTCAGCGTTTCACTATGAAACAACCAAAAGGGGACCCACTAGGTTAATCGCAAATACCATGGATTGTGATAAAAGAAGGTATGAAATAAGGGATTTAGGAGAAAAAAGGACACGCGGAAGGAAGAATCAAACCATCCTAGAAGCAGATTCATGGGAAAAAGGCCCAGATCGCTTAATTCTCATGAAAGATTTGCATTCAACAAAGAAGACGTTGTTCTTATGTTGAACCAGTTGTTGAAAATTGGGACGACAGAATTACCCATGTCCAAGCACCTTGAAGATGTAGGAAGATCAAGAGAAAGAGATTTTTGCCACTACCATTGTTTGGTAGGGCATCCGACAGAAAATTATTATACATTAAAGTGCATAATATAAAGAATGATAAAATAGAGGTGAAATAGTGATCGAAAAAGAAAAAGAAAGAGATGTAAAGGCGACGGTGAATGTGTTGACAGTTCGGGACAGTGCTTGTGAAAGAGTAGAGAAAGAAAGTCGCAAGATGACAAGGAAAGCTGCAGTAATTACGCTATGGTTGGGAAAAAGAATGACAAGTCCCCTAAGGCAGAAAGTCAGAACATCAAGGACTAAGGTCATTAAGGATCAGTGTGATAGTGATAAGAAAGAAGGGAAAAAGGAAATAGAGAATGTGACTTACGACATGGTTAATCATTTGAAGGGTATACTAGCTCAGTTAAGCATTTACAACGCGTTAAAATTATCAGAAGATTTTAGGCAAATTCTAATTTAAGCTCTATCCGATCACAATGTCCATGAAACATTGTTGGTAGAAATAGAAAATGAAGAATGCAAAGAGCGGGAAGACTGTATGCCAGTAGTTTCCTTCTCTGATGATGCTCTATTTTGTGATACGGGACATAACAGACCATCAATGGTAGTAGGCCATGTCCGCGACAAAGAAGTAAAAAGGATTATGTTAGACAATGGATTTGCGGTAAACTTATTACCGTTAACAATGTTGAAAAAATTGGGTTACCGTCGTTCCAATCTGCACCCTAGCGGAATGATGATACATGGTTTTAATCAAGATGGGCATCGTGCACTCAACAAAATTACGTGACATTGGAAATAAGAGACTTAACTACTGATGTTGTTTGTCATGTGATCAGTGCGGTCATGACTTATAATCTTCTTTTGGGAAGACTTTGGATACATCAATACAATATTATACCTTTTACTCTTCGCCAATGCTTCAAATATTGTAAGGAGGGAATACATTACAAAGTAATGGCCGATGGAAGACCATACACAGAAGCCAAAGCCTTCTTCGCAGATGCAAGTTACTACGACAAATTTTCCAGAGGGGAAGAGAAAAAGAATGATGAAAGAAAAACCCTAGAAAATTCTTGTGTGAAGGCAATAAAAGGAGAATCCAAAAAGGCAGGATCATCTGAAACTTCAAAAGTAAAGAAGTTCTATTTTGTGTTGAGACATCTGAGGTAGTCAGGGTAACTACCGTTAACATTACTGTCGCATGAACAATTGAAAATCCTGCAGTTAAACTATATAGTATTGTTTCCATATGCAAAAAAGAATAAACCATTCCTATCTATTCCAGGAAAGTTTCATGTGGAGGCCAATGCAAAATATCTAGAGCGATTGAATTGTACGCCTCTTTAGAAGAAAAGATAGAAATGAGGGCTGAGAATAATGTGTATCATGGAGAGCTGACATCTCCTAATCTCAAGAAATATAGTCCGACAAGCAGAAGAATGATGAAAAGGATGGGTTTTGATAATGAAGAATCGACTGGTTTAAATCATGCGAAAGGAATTCAGCTCCCTATTGGAGTCGATTAGAAGAAGATAGAAAGATTTTAAGGATTGGGGGCAGAGTCTTCAGTAAATATGGTCATAGTTGATTAGCTATCAGAGGCAGATCTCGAAATAGTCAAGCATCCTAGACAGCTCCAAAGCAGATAGAAGATGGGGGGCAGCTGACAATTGATAGTTTGTGAGAGGTAAATTTGGGCACAAAAGAAGAGCCAAGAATTTGTAAGTGTTACGGTTGAAAGCCCCTTTATGTTGTCAAATTTATGGTGCCAAAAACACTTCTTGTACTTTGTGAAATTGCATACATGTTCGAGACACATTATGGATGAAGCGTGTCACAGTTTATGGATGTTGACTACATTAGTGAAGTACAATGCTCAACTCAAGATATGTCAATGTAACACCCTGAAAATCAGAGGTCGTGTATAAACTCAACTCCCGAGTTCCAGACCGTCACTTATGCAACAAAAATGATTACGATTCAATGTTGTCTGAGTTAAAACATTCACATGAGTAAAAGTATACCAAAACTGCAATTCATACTCCAGATCCAGTGATAAAAGCAAGCGGAAGACTAAAGAATATATATATCACTGTATGGAAAAACAAAGTAGATGTCGACTGTCTCTAAAGTATGAATACATCTCTGAGTCTCATATACATGTAAATAAACAAAATCAAAATGTCAAAAGTAGTTCCACTAAGAAGTCCCGTCAATCCAGGCCACCTAAACAAAGCCGTCATGGTACTGCATGTATGAGAACTCGTCCTGGTCCTCATCATAGTCTGGCTCTTCCTCCTGAATCGCTGCCTCACCTGCATCTAAGACAGGGTCTGGTGGGTGTTGCAAACACCATCCCGAAACGTGGGAATGAGTAGCTAACTCAGTGGAATACTAGAGAAAGGATTAACATGTTCTCAAATCAATCATGCGATAATAGTAAAGCAGTAAATCAAACAATCCTAATACTGTTGTTAATGCAATATGACATGACGTGATGGATGCCCTCACCGACAATCTCCCTCATACGACACCATCTTATGCCCGTGGCATGCAATCATCCCACAATGCTCCACATCTTCCAGGCACATGCAATGTGATGGTGATATGATTACCGAGTTATTATTAGTCCATTCAAACAGCATGATTGGAAAACAAAGGTACTTCCCTTATATCAATCCCAACATAGATCCTGTCTAGGGTCGTCACTCCTAGTAATCTCATACGATGTATATTTTGTAGGTCGCTGCAAGGGCTGCTAGGGCTGTTGCTCGCACTCGTTGCACCGCTCCCCCATCACCTTATCAATACAGGCCTACTGTACTCTCTCTGCTACGGAAGGGTCGTCGCCTCCCGTAGACTTAAAATACGCTCGCGGTCACTACAAAGGACTCGTCGCCTGATCAGTATAGGCCGACAGTAAGAATATAGTGTCCCATACCACCATAATCTGATCATGAGTTATAGGTGCTCACTGGTCACTACGGGGAAGTTTGTGGCCCCAGCGTAGGCCGACAGCTCGACCACGGTGTCCCATACCACCATGCACGGCTCATGAGTCTTTGTGGATCAAGGTACCATGGTTGACAGGGTTTACAATGGTAAGTTCAGTACCCTAGGTTCAAGCAGTTATGACTCATACAGGGTGAATATACAACGGCCAGTTGGGTTACTTGACGGGCTCGACTAGCACGAGCGCATCTCAAGTCGAAGGACATGAAGTGCGTAAAACACCTCGTGTGGCCTAACCACTGCCGCCAACTCCAAAACACGACTCGAGTTCATCGACGCGTCGTTCGTGGCAAAGATAAGCCAACCACGAATTTACTCAGTTGCCGACTGCCTGGACTAGGTATAGTCCCAAACAATTATGAATTCACATCAGCAATCATGTAAGAGTAATGGAAATGAAATACATCAATGTGAGCATGTTAACACATGTTATAACATACAACTTAAGTAAATCTTCAAGCACATGCATTTCATACATATAATGAAATCATGCATATAGCTTACATGTAGGAAATCATTTACATCAGCATATTAATTGAGAAATCAATCTCAAACTAATTCATAACACCATATAATTCAATACATACTAATACAAACATTTATACAAACACTTAGACTACACCCTTAAGTTTACATATAGTATGTCGACTCAAAGTGCGCATTTAGGCGAATCTCTTCACCAAACTAATTATGTACGCATTCCTAGTATCCTAATGCGACAAGAAGCCATGTCAATCACGTTAGAAAATTATGGATGAAAACAGTAATTCTTACAAATGACTAAAATGCCCTAAATCGCATATTCTTCGTCTACTTGCGAAACAGGAAACGGACAGCATGTTGTACATGTCAAACGGTGTTGCCGTCGATAATCTATTATTAAACGACATTGAAAGCGTTGGAAACAATCAATTAAAGTGTCTAAAATCTGCACCTTTTCTCCTATAGGTGTATTAATTCGAACGGAGCGTATACGCTTCGTCTATGGCGAATAGGCAACCTAATACACAAGATCCATAAGCTACTTCGCTATGAAAACTAAGGAACTTCAAATCAGCAACTATTTATGATATTTTCTTACCTAGAAACGCGGTGAAATCACCGGTAAAGTGATTGGATTGCGTTGCTTAGGCACGTGCAACCGGTAGCACAAGCAGCAGGAAATTCCCTTCCACTCTCTCACAAACTCTCACTTTCTCTCTCACTCTTGCTAGGATTTCTAGCAAATTCGGATGGGTGAGAGGAGTGAGGGTTTAAGCCCCTTTTATAACCTAAAACTTGCCCGAAATAGGCTCGGGAACAATGTTTACTTGATACCTAACCAAATCGGGGCTGTTTCGGTCCAAAAAGGAATTTCTGGTGGTCCCCTGGCCGAACGCGATCGGACTTAAGTTCATGCATGTCGGATGTCGTTCACATCCCATTTTCAGACCAGTAGTATTCGTAGATCGCACGTGGCGGTCCAGTTTCAGTTCAGCGGTCACCGCACGTAGATCAGGTCTGCAAGTCTCATGATATGAAATAGAAATTTTTTCTGATCCAAGGGTGTAATTTGGCTGAATTCTGACGGTCAGAACGCTTAATACTAAAGTGTCAAGTCGTGTGCCAGATTTGAATTTCAAATTCCAAATCTAACCCTATTCTCACTCTCTTCAGTCCAGGCTCAATGAAATAGCCTGTGAATGTCGGTTGGACTTAATTTTCGAAATGATTGTCAAGTCCAGCTAGGCGGTTATAACGGTCTAAAATTGAAGGTATCGGACTTTCGACGCACGGTCTAGATCCAATACAAAGTTTCAAAGAGGTCCAGGGAACAAACCGGTTTAGAGTTTGATCCAAGGTTTTAGAGTATTATAGCGTCATTGGTTCTACTCGCTTTGGGTCTTGTAGAACGTATTTAAAGTGATTAGGGACTATTTCCCAGCTACTCTAGCGTTGTGCTAGCTAACTTACACTTATTTTCTAAAGGAATTAATCCTACGCAATTTTTGGTCGAGTTGGTACTCGATCCCAAGTACTGATGTTTCCAGGGCGTTACAATCTACCCCCCTTAACAAATAATTTCTTCCTCGAAATTTGTACCTTTTCGTACTCCTCGAGAAGCTGTGGGTAGTTCTTTCTGATCTCGGCTTCTGTCTCCCAGGTAGCCTCTTCCTCAGAGTGATGCGTCCATAATACCTTCATAAGGGGAATCACCTTGCTACGCAGTACCTGCTCCTTCCTGTATAGGATACGTGTCGGTCGCAGGATATATGTAACATCCTCACCCAACTGCACCTGCTCCCATCTGATGATATGGGAAGGATCAGAAACGTACTTCTTCAGCATAGAAACATGAAATACATTGTGAACACTCGCAAGAGGCGTGGGTAAAGCCAAACGGTAAGCCACTGCTCCCACACGATCGACGATCTGGAATGGACCAATGAATCACGGTGCGAGCTTCCCCTTCTTCCCGAACTGAAGGACTCCCTTCATAAGAGAAACTCGTAAAAATTCATGATCCTCAAATGTGAACTCTAGCGGCCGCCGTCTCGTATCGGCATAACTCTTCTGTCTGCTCTGCGCTGTGAGAAGCCGACGTCTAATAATATCAATCTTCTCTAACGTCGCCTGCACTAACTCTGGGCCAATCAAGCTACGCTCACCGACCTCTGCCCAACAATGCGGTGCGCGACAAGGTCGCCCATACAGCGCCTCGTAAGGTGTCATACCGATACTGGCCTGAAAACTGTTGTTGTATGCGAACTCTGCATATGCAAGACAGTCATCCCAACTGTCCTTGAAGTCCAATGCGCAAGCTCGCAACATGTCCTCTAAGATCTGGTTCACCCGCTCTGTCTGTCCGTCTGTCTGTGGGTGGAAGGCAGTACTGAACTTCAACTTCACACCCATAGCCTCCTGAATGCGAGTCCAAAAAATAGAAGTGAACCGCGTGTCTCAGTCCGACACGATCTCCAACGGAACTCCATGCAAACACACGATCTCTCTGATATACAGTCTAGCCAGCTCATCTGCAGAGTTCGTGACTCTGATCGGTAGGACGTGCGCCGACTTCATCAGACGGTCGACGATCACCCATATGGAATCATGTCCCTTCCTCGTCTTCGGTAGCCCTGAAACGAAATCCATGGAAATGAAGTCCCACTTCTACTCTGCGATCGGCATAGGCTGCAAGAGTCCAAGTGGTCGGCGATGCTCTGCCTTCACCTACTGGCAAGTAAGACAACGGGACACGAACTCTGCTATGTGGGTCTTCATACCTTCCCACCAATAGGTCCTCTTCACGTCGCGATACATCTTCGTACTGCCTGGATGCATCGCGAGTCTGGTACAATGCGCAGCCTCGAGAATCTCTCGTCTTAAGTCAAGGATATCTGGGACGCATAGGCGGCCACGATAATGTAAGCCCCCATCCGTGCCAACTAGCCACTTGGCATCCGCATCATCACTGGCCTGCTCTCGAAGCTCAGTCAGATGCGCATCATCCCTCTGCGCCTCGATGACCCGGTCATCGATCTGAGATTACACCTGCACATGTGCGATGAACTCATACGGCTCCTCTACAGTGAGTTTCTGATCAAAGTCTCATAAAAAATCAACCATATCCCACTCAGCAACCATCAGTGGAGCCGCAAAATCTATCGCCTTCTTGCGGCTCAACTCGTCAGCCACAAGGTTCGCCTTCCCAAGATGGTAAGAGACTTCGAACTTGAAGTCCTTCAACGTCTCCACCCATCGCCGCTGCCTCATATTCAAGTCTCGCTGCGTGAATATGTGCTTGAGCATCTTGTGGTCGCAAAAGAGCTCGAAATCCTCTCCATAGAGGTAATGTCTCCAGATTCTCAGTGCGAATATGACGGCTGCCAACTCTAGGTCGTGTGTAGGGTAATTCTCCTCCTACTTCCTTAATTGTCTCGAGGCATACGAAATTACCCTGTCCTTCTGCATAAGGACACAACCCAGACCAACGCTAGACACGTCAGTGTATATAGTGTATCTAACCCCTTGCTCTGGCAATACTAGCATAGGGGCAGATGTAAGCCTGTCCTTCAGCTCCTGAAAAGCTGACTCCACCTTATCATTCCAGGCGAACTTCACGTCCTTCCGTGTCAACTAAGATAAAGGTCTCGCGATCTTCGAGAAATCTCGAATGAAGCGTCGATAATAGCCAGCGAGACCCAAGAAACTCCTCACCTCAGTGATAGAACCAGGCTGCTCCCAGTCCTGAACTGCAGCTACCTTAGATAGGTCAACTGTCATGCCATCCTTGGACACCATGTATCCCAGGAACTTCACTTCCTGCTTCCAGAAGTCGCACTTCTTGTACTGTGCGAACAACTGATGATGTCTGTGCGTATCCAGGACCAAGCGCAAGTGCTCCTCATGCTCCTCTCGACTCCTGGAGTATACCAAAATGTCGTCAATGAACACAACGACGAATCGATAGAGGAAAGGCCGAAATACCCGGTTCATCAGATCCATGAACATGGCTGGTGCGTTCGTGAGACCGAACGACATCACAAGGAACTCGTAGTGGCCAAAGCTGGTCCTGAATGCTGTCTTCTGCACGTCCTCATCCCTGACGCGTAACTGATGATATCCTGACTGAAGATCAATCTTTGAGAAGTACTGCGTTCCTCTCAACTGATCAAACAAGTCATCGATCCTAGGTAAAGGGACTTGTTCTTCACCGTGATATGGTTTAGCCTGCGATAATCAATACACAATCGCATCGAACCATCCTTCTTCCTTACAAACAGGACTGGTGCTCCCCAAGGAGACACACTAGGTCGAATAAGGCCAAGCTCCAACAGACCATCAATCTGCGTCCTCAACTCCTTCATCTCACACGGTGTCATGCGATACGTCGGCAGTGAGACAGGCGTGGAACCCGGCACCAGATCGATAGTGAAATCAATCTCTCGTCGAGGCGGTAAACTAGGGATCTTCCTTAACAGATCCCCAAAATCACAAATGACTGGCGTATGCTCAAGCATCTGGGCACCAGCATCCCGTAGTAAATTAGCATAGCTAAGTATGCGGAAAGGGAGATTTACCCGCACTGGGAATGTAAAGGATGCGCCCTCTAGCTCGTAGGCAGTCACTATACGAGTCTCAGTCAATCTCGGCCCTCGCAGTAGTCAACCAGTCCATGCCAAGAATGACGTCGAGATAAACGAGAGAGGGGTCGACGACAAGATCAAGAGCCATCGTCTTGCCCCCCAGATCCACCAAACAGCCCTCACACATTAGGGTGGCATCTGTAAAGGACCCGTGAGCTGTATAAACTCGCACCCCATCCATCCTAATAGTCGGTAGCCCAATGCGCCTGAATATGGCACGTGATATCAATGAAATCATCGATCCTGTGTCCACCATCACAAGAATAGGAATACCTCCGATGTGGGCAGTGACCTCAAAGGCCGAATGCTGAGAAGTCTCTGTGGCAGCTGCCTCAGCTGTTAAGGCATGCACCCGTGCCTGCTGCGGCCGGTTCGACACTGTGCCATGGGCCATAGAGGCGGCCTGAACTGAGATACAGGAGGTCTGAAGGAAGGGTGCACAGGAGCCAACCGTAAAGGCGGTGCTGATATAGCCTGTGAGCGTGTACGGTCGATCTTTTGCAGCGGCGAGAACCCATTGTCCCGCATCCGAGCAAAACAACTCTGCGTTAAGTGGCCCGATCTCCCACAATATGTACATGATAAATCGGGGCGCCGCAACTGTGGTACTGGCATCGTAGCCCTAGAAGGAGGGTCGGCGCGAGGCCTCTTGCCCGCAAAAGGCTTGTCCTGTAAATCTGGTCTTGGCCTAGGAGTAATAGGGCCACGAGATCGTGTAAGTCGATCCACATCCTGCTCTGCCAGCATGGACATGTGAATCAGCTCTGTGTAGGAGGGAATGCTCCGCAGCACATCTTCGACCGAATATCCGGTCACAAACCCTCAAAAAGTACCGTATGCGCATCTGCTCATCTGCCAGTATAGTCGGGACGTATCTGCCCAACTCAGTGAACCTATGCTCATACTCAGTGACCGTCATGCCTCCCTGTCTGAGGGGTAGAAACTCGTTCTCCTGATCATGCCTATACGTCTGGGGATAGTATTTCTCGTGGAAGCAGAACTCGAACGCTGCCCAGGTCCATATATAGTCAGCGGTAACGGTCCGTAACACACTGTCCCACCATAAGCTAGCCTCCTGCTCGAACAAGAATGTAGCCAGCTCGACCTGCTCAGCCTCTGAACAATGCAGCATCCGTAGTATCTTTGACACACGGTCGAGCCAATACTCAGCCTCCTCGGGTCTATGAGAACCCATAAAAGTGGGAGGCCGTAAGCGGTGGAATCGCTCTAGCAAGCCCCGTGTGTCTGCGGCATTCCCCGCAGGGTAAGTAGGTGGTACAGGATGAGCTATGCCCTCATCCTGAGCATATGTATCGGCATCCTCAGCTGGATGCGAAGGTGGTGCAGGTGGAGGCACACTCTCACCCTGGGCTAGAGCCCCCACTATAGTAGTCAGGAGCTGTTGCTGCTGCATCATAGCCATCATCTGCTCAAATCTATCTGGAGGTGGAGCAGGCTGTGGCATGTAATGCGTCGAAGAAGACGTGCGGTACTACTCTCTGACGGGCTGTGTGAAAGGCGGTGGTCCAACTGCAGGACCAGTAGTAGGCTGAGACACACGCGCTGTCTCAGGAATTGGGCCCACGGCAGGGTCCACATGAGCATCAGACTGAGAAGGAGCCTGATCCATAGGCTCACCCAAGGTAAGCCGAGCTGTGCTCCGTGTAGCCTTCGGCGGCATTCCCTATATTCAAAATAGGGCGCAACCTTGTCAGTCTCAATAGCACAAACACACCGCAATCATTCACATAAAGAGTCAAAGGCATTCCATGCATTTCATTTAATCAAAATTGTCACAATACAAGGGATATCTCCTTACAAGCATCATGACAGGAAGTACATGGGAACTAAGACAGTTAAAGTTACAACAGCAACATAAGTAAACTACTAGCCTTAACAGGCTTACACAACATAAAGCAGGAAGTGACTGACTGCTACCAACAACATCTAAGATCTCATCGCTAGTCTAAGTCGGGTGACGGAAGAGAAGCACCCTTATCCTGCAAGTAGCACAGGATCGCCTTCAAGGTGCGAGTCACCTTGTCGAATTTTCTCTTCATAACGGCCTTGGTATCCTCGACCTCAGCCCGAAGTTCCTGAACTTCCCTTCACAAGGTGACCTGGCTCTCCTCAATTCGGGCAATGCGATCATCACCAGTAGCCTGAGTAGAAGGAGGAGGGCTCTCATCTGTATCCTGAGCCTCCTCTTCTACCTCTTCCTGGACTTCTTCCTCAACTTCTGATCCAGGTTCTCCCTCACTTGGATCCTCTTCATCATCAAAATCATCCTCACTATCCTCCTCAAGCTAAGTGTCATGGTACTAAGACCCGATCTTCATCTTGATCATGGTAGACTCATCAATGCAGTGAATCGGAACTGGCAACTCCGGCCCAAGTCTGTAAGCAAACTCAAGCGCGATCTTGCATATAAGTCGACCAAAAGGAAGCGACTCAGACGTTCTTCTTGATTTTGCTATGAGGATAATCTTTCACAACACGAAAGTGGCCATACACACATTTTCTCCCTGGGCTACCTGATACAAGAAATCAACCATAAGGCGCGTACACTCAATGCGATTTGTCGACCTGGGATACATGTTAAATGTGCAAATGTGGTGCAGCAGACGTAAATCATCAGATATATGAGACACCTTGAGGCTATTATTAGGCTGCCATGGAACCAGTCTGCCACATAGAAACCTGGTACGGCGATCTCGCTCACGCCTACTCCTCAAATTCTTCGCACTGGGATGAACATCACCAAGGGGCACGTTCAAAAGTCACGCTATCAACCGAACATCGATCGTAGCCATCCGGTCTCTACCAAAAGTAATCTTAAACTGCAATGGCTCCAGTGTAAAATTCTGGATACGAGCGTAGAAGGCACGAATGGTGCTCACATTAGCACGAGAACGGGCTTCAAAGAGCGGACCCCAATGTGCAGCTTCAATGCGCTCGAATAACAGGAATTCGTCGAAGAGTCGCCCTTCCACGTCTGCCTCAAACAACACCTTACGGTCAGTATATTCGCCGTGAGGCATCTCTGCCAATATCACTCGCCTAAGTTGAGTATGAGGATCCAAATCCCGCTTTGTATGGAACTCTCGGGCTGTGCTTGGACTTGCGGCGGTGCTTGAGCTAGCGGCGCCACCCCTCGGTCTTCTTGATTGTGCAAGGCGATTAGGCCCAGCCTCATCCGCTGCGTTCTTTCTCTTTTCCATCAAAGAGAGGATGGTGGAGAAAGATAAAAGACCCAAAATGGCTTCAACATAAGCCATGAAAAATGGGGGAAATGCAGAGAAATGGCTGCCCAAACTGAAAAAAGGAGATCTAGGTGTTGTAGAGGGATGCTTTAAGCTCCCCTAGGATAGATTTTTTAAAAAAAAAAGAAGGAAAAAGGAGAATGGAGCTCCTCACTATTTCAGCACGTTTTGGGGGTTGTAGGAGCTCCAACGGACGAGATTTACAAGAGGAGGAGTTGTAAACTGCAATGGAGTGATGGAATGGATTCAGTTTCAGCAAGAAATGGGTTTGGGAAGGATTTAGAGTCACAGTTTTGAGATGGGAAGGAAGAAAACGTGAGAAGGAGCTTGGGAAGGGGGCTGTTGTGAAGTACCCTTTTTAGGAGTTTTCTATGGTCGGCCCACACGTGGGAGGGGTGTACTACCTAAAATAAGCACACGCGCTAAAATTTACATCAAGTGGGCCCCACCGGACGGCGATGCATCACCGGATCAGCGATGGCATCGCCGGCCATCTTCCTAGGTGGCCGGTGGGACCACATGGGTCGGGTCCCCCCTACCTCAGGGACCTCAAAAATCTATGGGCCCCACCTTAGTTCATTCTAGATTGCCCTAGGGAGGCCCAAACATCCATTTGGGGCTTTCTGGGGCCAATCTGTAAACCTGAATGCATTCCCCTATCATGCAGCATATGATTTTGGGGTATAAGGAGCTAATACATCCATCTAGCCCATTAGTTGCTAAATATTGCAAACTTAGAATGGCCTAATGGCCAGTTTTCATGAACTTTTACTATTCACTGTAAAATTTTGTCGAAGTATGATTTTATATCATTTTCACATTAGGATCAATGCCTAACATGAAAATAATAAAAAAGAATTGAAAAATGGAGTGGTGAGAGGAAGAATTTTGAAGAAATTAGGTGAAACGGGATTTTTAAGCCCTAACGATTGAATGCAAGGGTTGTGGTTGTCCCACAGCCCAAGGATTCACATTTACGGGTTTAGAATCATTCAAAGAATGTCTCAACCCACCTACCTACAACCTAGGAGCTACTCAGGTCGCTTCACGCGACCCTAGATGCGTTATGGACTCGATCGCGCAATCGATACGAATAGACTTAGCCTATTGGCGAATCTGCGATCTTATAAGTATTTCTAGACCCTTCTCGGACCCACCTAAGTCAAAGGAAGCGACAGCGTACGTCGTGTGACCATAACCCAGGCCCGATATAATCTCATTCATGCTCTGATACCAACTTGTAACACCCTGAAAATCGTGGGTCATGTATAAACTCAACTCCCGAGTTCCAGACCGTCACTTATGCAACAAAAATTATTATGATTCAATGTTGTCTGAGTTAAAGCATTCACACGAGTAAAAGTATACCAAAACAACAATTCATACTCCAGATCCAGTGATAAAAGCAAGCGAAAGACTAAAGAATATATATATCACTGTATGAAAAAACAAAGTAGATCTCGACTGTCTCTAAAGTATGAATACATCTCTGAGTCTCATATACATGTAAATAAATAAAATCAAAATGTCAAAAGTAGTCCCACTGAGAAGTCCCGTCAATCCAGGCCACCTAAGCAAAGCCGTCGTGCTACTGCATGTATGAGAACTCGTCCTGGTCCTCATCATAGTCTGGCTCTGCCTCATGAATCACTGCCTCACCTGCATCTAAGACAGGGTATGGTGGGTGTTGCAAACATCATCCCGAAACATGGGAATGAGTAGCTAACTCAGTGGAATAATAGAGCAAGGATTAACATGTTCTCAAATCAATCATGCGATAATAGTAAAGCAGTAAATCAAACAATCCTAATACTGTTGTTAATGCAATATAACATGATGTGATGGATGCCCTCACCGATGATCTCCCTCATACGACACGATCTTACGCCCGCGGCATGCAATCATCCCACAGTGCTCCACATCTTCCCGGCACATGCAATGTGATGGTGATATGATTACCGAGTTATTATTAGTCCATTCAAACAACAGGATTGGGAAACTAAGGTACTTCCCTTATATAAATCCCAACACAGATCCTGTCTAGGGTCGTCACTCCTAGTAATCTCATACGATTTATATTTTATAGGTCGCTGCAAGGGCTGTCAAGGCTGTTGCTCGCACTCGTTGCACCGATCCCCCATCACCTTATCAATACAGGCCTAATGTACTCTCTCTGCTACGGAAGGGTCGTCGCCTCCTATAGACTCAGAATACGCTCGCGGTCACTATAAAGGACTCGTCGCCTGATCAGTGTAGGCCGACAACAAGAATATAGTATCCCATACCACCATAATCTGCTCACGAGTCATAGTTGCTCACAGGTCACTACGGGGAGGTTTGTGGCCCCAGCGTAGGCCGACAACTCGACCACGGTGTCCTATACCACCATGCCCAGCTCATAAGTCTTTATGGATCAAGGTACCATGGTTGACAGGGTTTACAATGGTAAGTTCAGTACCCTAGGTTCAAGCAGTTATGACTCATACAGGGTGAACATACAACGGCCAGTCGGGTTACTTGACGGGCTCGACTAGCACAAGCGCATCTCAAGTCGAAGGACATGAAGTGCGTAAAACACCTCGTGTAGCCTAACCACTTCCGCCAACTCCAAAACACGACTCGCGTTCATCGACGCGTCGTTCGTGGCAAAGATAAGCCAACCACGAATTTACTCAGTTGTCGACTGCCTGGACTAGGTATAGTCCCAAATAATTATGAATTCACATCAGCAATCATGTAAGAGTATTGGAAATGAAATACAATAATGTGAGCATGTTAACACATGTTATAACATACAACTTAAGTAAATCTTCAAGCACATGCATTTCATACATATAATGAAATCATACAAATAGCTAACATGTAGGAAATCATTTACATCAGCATATTAATTGAGAAATCAATCTCAAACTAATTCATAACACCATATAATTCAATACATACTAATACAAACATTTATACAAACACTTAGACTACACCCTTAAGTCTACATATAGTATGTCGACTCAAAGTGCGCATTTAGGCGAATCTCTTCGCCAAACTAATTATGCATGCATTCCTAGTATCCTAATGCGGCAAGAAGCCATGTCAATCATGTCAGAAAATTATGGATGAAAACAGTAATTCCTACAAATGACTAAAATGCCCTAAATCTCATATTCTTCGTCTACTTGCGAAACAGGAAACGGACAACATGTTGTACATGTCAAACGGCGTTGCCGTCGATAATCTACTATTAAACGACATTGAAAGCGTTGGAAACGGTCAATCAAAGCATCTAAAATCCGCACCTTTTCTCCTATAGGTGTATTAATTCGAACGGAGCGTATACGCTTCGTCTACGGCGAATAGGCAACCTAATACACAAGATCCATAAGCTACTTCGCTATGGAAACTAAGGAACTTCAAATCAGCAACTATTTAGGGTATTTTCTTACCTAGAAACGTGGCGAAATCACCGAAAAAGTGATTGGATTGCGTTGCTTAGGCACGTGCAACCGGTAGCACAAGCAGCAGGAAATTCCCTTCCTCTCTCTCACAAACTCTCACTTTCTCTCTCACTCTTGCTAGGGTTTCTAGCAAATTCGGATGGGTGAGAGGAGTGAGGGTTTAAGACCCTTTTATAACCTAAAACTTGCTCGAAATAGGCTCGGGAATAATGTTTACTTGATACCTAACCAAATCGGGACTGTTTCGGTCCAAAAAGGCATTTCTGGTGGTCCCCTAGCCGAACGCGACGGACTTAAGTTCATGCATGTCGGATGTCAATCACATCCCATTTTCAGACCAGTAGTGTTCGTAGATCGCACGTGGCGGTCCAGTTTCAGTTCAGCGGTCACCGCACGTAGATCAGGTCTGCAAGTCTCATGATATGAAATAGAAATTTTTCCTGATCCAAGGGTGTAATTTGGCTGAATTCTGACGGTCAGAATGCTTAATACTGAAGCGTCAAGTCGTGTGCTAGATTTGAATTTCAAATTCCAAATCTAACCCTATTCTCACTCTCTTCAGTCCAGGCTCAATGAAATAGCCTGCGAATGTCGGTTGGACTTGATTTTTGAAATGATTGTCAAGTCCAGCTACGCGGTTATAACGGTGTAAGATTGAAGGTATCGGACTTTCGACGTGCGGTCTAGATCCAATACAAAGTTTCAAAGAGGTCCAGGGAATAAACCGGTTTAGAGTTTGATCCGAGGTTTTAGAGTATTATAGTGTCATTGGTTCTACTCACTTTGGGTCTTGTAGAACGCATTTAAAGTGATCAGGGACTATTTCCCAGCTACTCTAGCATTGCACTAGCTAACTTACACTTATTTTCTAAAGGAATTAATCCTACGCGATTTCTGGTCGAGTTGGTACTCGATCCCAAGTACTGATTTTTCCAGGGCCTCACAGTCAAGCCACAACATTGTCTCATAAGATTAACTTTGAAAGACAAGACAAGTTCACAAGTCAAGACTCAAGAATGTTCAACTGAATTCACAAGTTACAAGTCAAGATTCAAGATTGCATAATTGAAGCTTTTAAGGACAATCTACATCAAAATTTCAAGCTTCACTTTCTTTAAAGGTTATATATCTTAAGGGTTCAATGTCCTTATTTCACTATTAAGTTATGTTTGACCTTAGGTTGGCCTTTAGAGTAGGTCATTTCGGATACATAATGCAAATGTTTTATATTTGGAAATTTGGTATGTTCTAAGACTAGTCCTAAAACTTGCTTAACTAGTCCTAGCACTGCTTCGACCTTTCTAAGATTGTCCTGGACTAGTCATAAGTTTGTTGTAAAAATTTAAATTTTTTTGTTAAGCTTCGAACAGTCCTGGGGTCTATTCGACCAGTCGTATGAACAGTGTCGACTGCTCATTAAACCAGTCATTAACCTACGACTCAAACTACAGTGTTGAATTTCGCTTAGCTTCGACTAGTCGTGATCAATCTATTACCAGTCGAAGGTGATCTTCGACTAGTCATAAAATACTTACGACCAGTCGTGAAACTGCCTTATCTTATCGCGATCAAATTTTCAAATATTTGTCGGTCCTACGACTAGTTGTAGTGATCACTGGACGAGTCCAAGATGCAAATTGCTCACCTATAAATAGAGCACGAATCTCAAAATATTTGAAATAACTCAAGCAATTTAATCTGGCCTTCTGAGAGATAAGTCTGTGCTCCATTTAAGCTAAGTGTGCATATTTAATATTCTCTTTCTTTAGCTTTTTAAATTGATTTTGTTTCTTGTATTCCAATCTAATCTGAAAAGAGGAAGTTTTAATTTTTCTTTTTCTGGAATCAAAATCAATTAAAGCTAGCCCAATTGGTTTAATTTAAAATCTATTAGAACCTAAAACCATTATAAAGTGAGTATTGGACATTGAACTTTGACATTTGAACCTCTACTCCGACTTGGTTCTTTTAGGCTGCTATAACAGACGAGAGATTCAGGTATTTTACATTTTGTGTAATTTACTTTATTTGATTTTCTTTTGAGATTTGCTAGAAAAATCTCATTCTGTTAGTTATCTGAGGAAGCTAGTAAAACTCAAAAGTGAGTTTTTTTAATCGTGTAAGCCCACAGAAAAAGACACAATTGTGAAGGTTTTAGGTGAACCTAGAAACCTATATTGATAATGAACGCTAATATCAACTGTGTGAGGATATTAAGAGTGGAGTAGCTGTATGGCTGTTTATTAACAGTTGGTGTACACACAGGCGAACCACTATAATCCCTTGTGTTTTGTGGTTGTGTCATTTATTTTTCTATCTTTGATTATTCATATGTGGGATGTATATGCGTATGTGAATGTTGTAATGTTTACATTTCAAGCTCAGTGGGGAATGTTCTAATAATTTAGATTTATATTCCTGCAATTTATTTCAGTTCCTTTCTATTTATTTATTCATCTACGGTTTGAGTTTTTGATACAAAGACTTTTCTAAAAATAAGGTTGTCCTACCATAAACTTTGGTTTTTGGTGTAAGGTTGTCCTTAGAACGACATTTGTATCAACCACTCAAGACTTGAATTTTGAGGTTGCATTCTATTCCCACATTGTGAATTGATCGATCTAAGTTATATTTGAGATGTCAAATTTTGATAGCCTTTCAATCACTAGGCCTTCACCTTTCGATGACACCAATTATGCTTATTGGAAAGCCAGGATGAGGAAATTTCTCAAATCCATGGATGAAAATGTGTGGCTAGCCACAGTGAATGAATGGATCCCCCTACCACTAAAGTAACTAGGATTGATGGTTCAAAATCTATGAGAATTACACCATATTTCTCTTGGACCACACTTCAGAAAAATGAGAGTAGTGCAAATGCTAAAGCACTAAATGCAATTACTTGTGCACTATCACCAGATGAATTCAAACGAATTATATTCTATGATTCTACAAAACAAGCTTGGGATATATTGAAAATGACACACGAGGGTACTTCAATTGTTAAGAAATCTAAGATACAAATCCTCACAACTAAATTTGAGGAAATACGTATGGAAGAAAATGAAATATTCATGGACTTTTATGCTAGATTGAATGACATTGTAAACTCTATGTGGGGTCTGGGCAATAAATCTCTAAAAGCAAAATATATGCTAAAATATTACGCTCACTTCTAGAACGGTTCAATTCTAAAGTAACTGCAATCCAGGAACTTCATGATACGGACAATATGAGGGTTGAGGAATTAGTTGGCTCATTACAGACTTATGAGTTAACCTTTAAAGCTCCAAAAGGTAAATCTATTACCTTAAAAACTTCTAAAAATGGTTTTCAAGAAAATGATTTAAACTCTGAAGATGATATGACCCTTTTAGCAAAAAAGTTTTATAAGATTTTTAAAAGTAAAAAGAGGGTTGATTTTCTAAAGGCAAATGATAAAAAGAAACCTAAACCTAAATCAAGAAAAACATTAAAAGAGAGTCAGTATTACAACTGCCATGAATATGGGCATTTGGCTAACAAGTGTCCTAAAAAGGACAAACCTAAGAAGAAGGGTATGTTAGCTACTTGGGATGAGTCCTCTGATTCTGAAACCTCCTCTGAATCAAAAGTTTTAAAACCAGTTGGGCAATGATGTTAAGGCCCTTATGACTCTAGCCAAATTCACTTTTTCAGAAAATGATGACTCGACTAGTGAAGAAAATCTGAATAGTGAATGTGAAAATGAAGATGATCTTCAAGATGCTTATAATGCCCTATAAAAGGAAAGTTGTAAAATTGCTGTGAAACTGAAACTTCAAAAAGAGAAATTTTCTAAACTCAAAGAAATTTATGAATCTCTTATTTTAGAAAAGTCTCATATTTCATACTGTTTTGAAAAGACAAAATGCGATTTGGATTTTAAAACCTCCCAAATTGAAAATCTTAAAAATGAAAATGAACAACTAAAACATGAAGTCTCTTCACTCTTGAGTTTAAAGGAAACCTGGAAATATGCCCAAGGTGATCCTAAATTAGAAAAACTCTTATCAGGATCGAGAAAATGTGGCGATTGATTCAGTCTGGGCTATGATAAGAGTGTTCCTCCTAAAATGAAGAATACTCCTCCCAAGTTCGTAAAGGGAGAGACCTTAAACTCAAAAGGGAAAGATGAAACGTTTTCTAAAATCTCTAAATCTTTTCAAAAACCTAAAAGCCATATCAACTATAAAAAGTAAAACCATAGTCCTTTAGCTGAAGAGCTTCTAAAGTCTAACTCACCAGGTCATACTTAAAACTCTTACAAATGAAAGAAGACCAACTATCCACCTAAACCAAAAACGGTTATGAAACGGGTTCTAAAGGGTACCTACTTGGTTGCCCACATAGCTTTCAAAGCTACAAGCCATTCAAAGTGGTACCTAGACAGTGGATGCTCAAGACATATGACTGGTGATAAAGGTTTATTCACCGATCTTAAAGATATGACTGATGGTTCAGTTAATTTAGGTGATGGCAACAACTGCAGGTTTATGGGCCAAGGTACGATTCAACTTTATAACCTTCCTTTGTTTAAGAATGTCTTATATGTTGAAGGATTAAAACATAACTTGCTAAGCATATCTCAAATATGTGACAAAAACCAGTGTAAAGTTTTTCAATCAAAGCTGTGAGATTCTAAACAACAAGGGTTCAGTAATACTAACTGGACATAGAACATCTGAAAACTGCTATATTGTTAGTGAATCCAGCTCATCTAATCAATCATGTTATATGGTCCATATAGACGAGACTGATTTGTGGCACAAACATATTGTACATGTACACTACCGAAATCTATATAGATTGAGCAAACAGGAACTTATAAGAGGTCTACCCTGAAAGCGCACCTACAAGTGCCTTGGTTTGTCAATTACGGTGTAAGTTGAGTCTGTCGAACAACAGTGCCTAACAGGAAGATCAATTCAAGTGTCTGCCTCAACTGAATGTGTGGAAGCTCACCATAGGTAAATGATAGCCTCACATCCCATGTCCGAAAACACCAGGTGATTAAAACCCTTAAAACTAAGTAGAACACCTTAGGGTTTTATTGTAAGAAAACCTTTTGCCAAACAGAAAAATCTTTAAGTTTTTCTTACCCCGTCAATTATATCGATTCACCTTCGATATGATCGACCTGCTCTGTTGATGTCCTCGAGATCTCAATCGATACAATCGAGTGAGGACAAAAAGTGTCCAGCAATCAAACACTCATCTGGACGATTTATCGATATATCGGAATCTCAATCAATATCATCGATATTCAAATATCGATCCCATCGAAAGTGGATCGATAATATTGATAGACAGTTTTTCGGCGCCCCTATTTTTCTAAAGAAAACTACTATAAGCTTCGATATATCGATGACTGTCCGATTCAATCTGAACTCAAATATCTATCATATCGGTAGTCATTCGATCATATCGATAGTAGGCACATATTTCCTCGAACATAAATTTCAGGTTGTTTTAAACGTTGATGGGGGGCCATTCGAGGAAATCGATATTCTAATGTCGATATCATCGAGTCCTAGTCGATTGGATCGAATCTGGCACAAACTGACCAGCGTGCTTATAGGTAAATCTATATGATTTATCAATCCTATCGATAAGGTCTCGATATCATCGACATTCAAATTCTGATGACATCGGCTATTCCCCGATCATATCTTTAGAACCTAAAATTCTTCAAGGCTTGTCTCTCTTATTTTCACCTGTCAATAAATCGATTCATCTATCGATGGAATCGGAGTTCAAAATCCGATAACATCGATGTGTGTCTCGATTCCATCAACTAGCCGGCAAAAGGTTTCAAAAGTGAATGACATGAAGTTTGTACCATCAAGCAGATCATCGGTATAATCGAGAGTATACACTCGATCATATCGACTCTTGCTTGATGATATCGAACTCTGTCATAAATGTGACCATTTTATATCCGTTTGAACCTTTTGCCTATATATAGAGAGAGGTTAGTCTTTATTGCTCGTAGAAAAAGAAGAAGTACTTCTGAGTATTTTAAACTTCATATCATTTATCTTAAGCCCTTTCTCCCAGGGAGTTTATCCACCAATCCACCCTCATCATTGATATTCAATAGAGTGGATTGGAGAATGAACTTCTATATTCAAGGATCCTCCAGCTACTACCTTAATGGCAAATCATTAAGCTGGGATGCCTTGAATACATAGATAATTAGAATCACTCTATCTTCCTAATAGGAAAATCTTTAGAAAGTGGAATTCCATCATAACCTTGACCCAACCTGAAGCCTAGTATTGGTATATCATTTATGTTATGGATCAAGGGAGCTGAAGACTCTTCATCAACAAGAAGGAGATCTTCATCACTGTGATAAAAGAGACTCATGAACTTATCTGTAAGTACTTAGAGTCTAGAGGATACTTGTGATCATTCCTTTCTAGGATTGGGTCGTAGGTGTTCCTCACCCTTTGAACTCTTCAAAGGAGGCTTCCGGCGGGAGTGTATGTGTGGGTGCGTTGTGTAGACTCTTTCTCTGTGTGGGCATAAACATCTGGTTAGGAGTGAACTAGTAAAACTCTGGATTTTGAGGTGAACCTTGTAAAACCTCTGTTAGGGTCTTAGGGTAAGATCCTTGGCCTGTGTGCCTAAATCGGGTGTTATTTGTTGACCCTTGCTCATGATAGCATAAACAGTCAGCCTCTGTGTAGGTTGTAAAGGTTGAAGGTGAACCTGATTTAAAACCTTAGGTTTGAGGTGAACCATAGGAAACCTCCTTAGTGAAATCCGGTACACTCAAGGGTTGAGTGTGGCAGCAGGGAGTGGAGTAGACAAGTAGTTGAACCACTATAAAAACAACTGTGTCTGTGATTGATTCTTGTGCTTGAATATTTGTGTGATTATGTTAATTACATTCATATCTGCTCACACTTCACACACACAGTCACATCCATCATAGACTATAACTGCCTCATGTTCATTAAATTAAATAGTTTTGTGATTGGATCCTCTATTGGGCTTGGAAGCAAGTAGAGTTACATTTGAGTAATCCTAAAAATTACATACCTGTTAGGATTAGAGTGATAGGATTTTTAATATAATTCACAAATCTTTAAAAAGTCCTATTCACCCCCCTCTAGGACATATTGGCATATTCTTACTTCAATTCAAGTGGTCTTCACCGCTATTTCAATTGGTATCAGAGCAGGGTCTCTCTTTAAGGGCTTCATCGCCTAGAGAGTGATCTTAAATGAAGTTGGGAATATGGTCAAAGGAGAGGGTCATCAGTCACTAGACCTCCAGTATTTGATGGATCAAATTATGCATACTGGAAGGATAGAATGCACTACTTCCTGAGATCTTTGGATCATGATGTTTAGAATGTTGTTAAATGTGGATATGTGCTACCATTTGAACAGATTATACTCGAAGATAGCACAACCATCACAAAACCCAAACCCAAAGAAAAGTGGACGGCGTCCGACAAAGATAAACAGACTGCTAAAGAAAAAGCTATGTATGTCATCTACTGTGCCGTGTCCCAGTATATATTCAATTAAATAAGTATGTGTGGGACATCCAAGGAAGCATGGGATTTACTGAAAATAACCCATGAAGGCACAAGCACTGTGAAGAGGTCTAAACTACAACTTCTGACTTCACAGTTCGAAAATCTCAGGATGGAAGAACATGAGACATTTATGGAGTTTTTCACCAAATTGAATATCATTTGTAACTCTATGGGTGGATTGGGAGAGAAGGTTCTGGTACCTAAAATATGTAGGAAAATCTTAAGATCCCTACCGGAATGGTTTAATCCCAAGGTAACAACAATTGAGGAGTGTAAGAATATTGATGAGATGAAAATAGAAGAACTGGTAGGTTCCCTACAACCAT
This sequence comes from Magnolia kwangsiensis, assembly GCA_037074715.1. Lineage (NCBI taxonomy): Eukaryota > Viridiplantae > Streptophyta > Magnoliopsida > Magnoliales > Magnoliaceae > Magnolia > Magnolia kwangsiensis. The sequence continues at coordinate 63,000,292 of CM073579.1, forward strand.
TTGAACTACACTTCACACAATCCCAAAAATCCAAAAACACTGTCCTAAAAAATTCTAAGAAAACAAACCATGAGGACAGTGAGAGTGAAAAAGAAGATGAAGATGAGGAAGTGGCCTTGCTTGCACAAAGATTCAAAAGATTCTTTCAGGAGAATCGCGACAATCCTTCCAAAGGAAGAAAGGTGAACTACAAACCTCCTGTAGGAAAATTTGGTAAGAAGACCAAAGAAGCACAATGTTATGCCTGTTATGAGCATGAACACCTATCTACCAAATGTCCATTGCCGCCACATGGGATGATACAGAAGAGTCAAACTCAGAAAATAGTGACTCAGAAAGTGATGGAGATAAAAAATCTTTGAAAATACTCATGGTCTCCACTGCTTCGATCATTCCAACTGAACCTGAGAAAGAACAACAAGTCACTGAATCATTTCCATCTGACAATGAGGAAATTGAAGAAGAAGAAGATAAAGAGCAAAATAAATTACAAGACGCTTACAATTAACTTTACATTCATAGCGTTAATATTGTCAAAAGACTTGGAATAGTTGACAACAAAAAGGAATTGCTGCAACTAGATCTGGATAAAACTTTAGATATCAATATTCATCTAATTAATGATTTACAACAATCTCACTCAAATATTGATAAACTTGAAAGAATGAATTCCTTTCTTAAATTTGAGTCAGTAAAACTAAACAAGTAGTTTGAGCAATTAAGAGACAAGAACATGCTTCTACAAAATGAAAACATACATTCTTGCTCGATCTAGAAGAATCTAGAAAAATTGCCAAAATAAACTGTAAATTTTCCTTGAGTGGTGAGAAATTAGAAAAACTATTAGGTATGGGAAAATATGGAGAGGACAAAAAAGGATTAGGTTATGGAAAGTCTAGAATAAAAACTAAATATGATGCACAACCATTTGGAAAATCTGTTGCATCCCATAGTAACACCAAACCTATCCCAGCTCGTTACAAAAATGAGGAGTCAGTTTATGAGCTAAATAAAAGAAGTATACATTCATCACCACTCGAGCTAGTTAACAAGATGAAAGAGCAGTTAAGTCATGTGGACAAATCTGATAAGAAAAACAAATCTACCACAAGTAAAACTCCTGTCACAAAGTGGGTGATTAAGGAAAAGAAAAATTACCTTATTACTCATTCAGATCATTTATCAGGCAATGAGGCTAAATGGTACCTGGATAGTGGTTGCTCAAGACGTGTCACAGGTGACAAGTCCCTCCTTTCAAACTATAAGGATCTTCATAAAGGGATAGTCACGTACGGAGGTGGAACCACTACTGAAGTAATTGGACAGGGAATCATAAAAGGAATTAATTTGTTTAAAAATGAGAATGCTTTTTGCATAAAAGGATTAGCAAATAACCTATTAAGCATCTCTCAATTCTGTGATAATGGGCATTTGGTCAAATTCAACAAAGAAGAATGCGAGATCCTAGATCGATCAGGAAAATCAATTATGAAAGGTCTTCGCACAAACAACCACTGCTACATTATTATATGAAAAGAAAGGAGCAATATTGAGAAACACTGAGAGAAAAGAAACTAGTCCAGGATATGCATTGAAATCTAGACATTTGCTGAAATAAGATAATTTTGCTGAGCATTTATAGAAACAATCTGAGGTCTCTCACCTCACTTTTTGCTCATAAACATTCAAATGTTTACACTTTTGATGTACAAATGTTATATGAAATCCTACTGTTATTATTTTTTTGTTTTCACTAAAAACCTTTATAGATATACTATTTTGTACATGAACGATGGATAGTAAAAAAAAAATTGATATGAGCCTCGATTGATAACTTGTGAATATCGATCAAATCGACTCATAATCGATATCATCGATAACTCTCCAAGTAACTGAATCGTTAGGACGATTGGGCTTCCCAGAACTCTTAAAATCAAAAAATTAGAGATCTCAGTGTGGAACTGTATCTCTCAACATTGTTCTTGATCAAAATGTCAGAAGCTAAAGGATCACTTCATCCACAAAGTGCATCAATGGGAAAGAAGAAAGGTAAGCAGGATGCAATCTCCCCTTCTTCCTTGTTCAACTTAAATCTTGTGGTAGAAAGAAATGTTCATACAAAGAGTATTGAACCTTTTAAAATCATCGATCTTTTGAAAAAGAGTGGATGAAAAAATATTGTAAATCTTGGGGGAACATTTCAATAGAATCTACTACATCAGTTCTTAAGCTTGATCTTCAATGTTGATAACAACCCTCTAGTAATCTCGGTTGTGGTAGTAAATCGAGTTGAACACATCACACCTAAACTGATAAGTAGGATGGTTAACATAGGAATGACTGGAATACCTGTATCAGATCGAAATATGAATGGACTCAGTGTATGGGGAGAAGTTACTCGAGAACTGTGTAATGGTACTATAATTCCCAGGAATTCAAAGAATATCCTCCATATTAAGCATCTTGATCCTATAAGATCCTTCACAGTATATTGAGCACAAATGTCTATCCTTGTGAAGTCTCGAGCAATTATCTCTCTCCATACATACTCAACATTTTGTATGATATTCATCTTAGAATTCCTCTATGCCTACCAACTCTTTTCCTACGTCAGTTAATCCGAGTGTCCACAGAAGAATCCATCACTACAATTTCATTTCCATGCCTTCTGTCTAAGCTTTCAAGACAATTCGGTTTGCCACCAACTCATGATCTTCCACATCCATGTCTATGGTTCAATTATAAAGACATCCAGAGTCTAAATCTCCATGACAAAGTATCTTGTGTTGGAAAAACCAATCAGACTTCAGGCCTTAGGAATTCTCAAGCTATGGAAATTCAGGGTATCCAGGTGCAAGACAATTTATAAAGACTTTTGGATGGTCAATCCTACATGATGAAGAAACTTGATGACTCTGAAGCCTATCTTTCAGACGTCCGACAAAGATTAGGGTCTCTGCAACATGCTACAGAACTGATTCTGAATAGTCTACCTTCTCCATAAAGCTTGTCCAGGGACTCCTTTCATTTATCACACATTGACAATTCGTCTGGAATACTTTGGCATAAGGTTCTTTTTGAATGCCCTGTGATCATATTTATGTGTGATAACTTGTTAACTTACAAACTGCGACAAAGTGACTTCTTGGTTGTCCATACCCCGTGTGGGTCACTAATGTCATAAACTCTTATAACTTGAATGTGTCTTGGTTTGTCTGGTTTGAACATGGGTTGCATTGCTAACTGCTTCATAGTTTTCATCCATGTTTATGTGATCTTTGTTTTTCAAATGGTTTATGGATATATTGATTATGGTAGTGTCTCACAATCTATCTTTTTTGCCCTATCTGATATGAAATGCATGTGTTTCTATTGAATATTCTATCTGATCTATAAGTATGATACTTGTCCTTGTATGCATTCATATCCTATGAATAGTGCTGTAGGTTTTAAAATGAGTTCGCCATTGCTCATCTATTTCTAGTGGTTCTCCCATATGCTTAAACTCTTCAGTCAATATCACTTGCTATATCTTTATCAATAACTGACAAAAAGGGCAAGAAAAGTCAAAAACACCCCAGATGGAATTGTATATCTGCTAGAATGATGTTGCAGGTGTGTAACGCCCGTGAAAAATCCGTACTTGGGCTCGAGTACCAACTCGACCCGAAATCGCGTAGAAATAATTTCCATGGAAATTAAGTGTAAGTTAGCTGGCGCAACGCTAGAATAGCTGGGAAATAGTCCCTGATCACTTTAAATACATTCTGCATGACCCAAATCGAGTAGAATAAACAACTCTACAATACTCTATAACCTCGGATCAAACTCTAAGCGGGTTTATTCTCAGGACCACATTGAAATTTTGTATTGGATTTAGACCACGCGTCGAAGGTCCGATACCTCCTATCTTAGACCGTTAGAACCGCCCAGCTGGACTTGACAATCATCTCAAAAATCAAGTCAAACCGATAATCACAGACTATTTCGTTGAACTCGGACTGAAGCGACCGCAAATAGGGACGGATTTGGAATTTCAAATTCAAATCTGGCACACGACTTGGCGCGTCAGTATTAAGCATTCTGACCGTCAGAATTCATCCAGATTACACCCTTGGATCAGGAAAAATTTCTATTTATTATCATGAGACTTTCAGCCCTGATCTACGTGCGGTGACCGCTGAACTGAAACTGGTCCGCCACGTGCGATCTGCGAACCCTGCCAGACTGAAAACTTAATACGTGCTACATCTGGTATGCATGAGCTTAAGTCTGATCGCAATCGACCAGGGGACCACCAGAAAGCAGTTTTTGAATCGAAACAGCCCCGAAATGGATTGGCACCAAGTAAACTTCGTTCCGGAGCCTAATTCCGACGTTTTTAAGCTTATAAAAGGGGTTGAAACCCTCATTTCCCTCTCCCATACGAAAATAGCAAACCCTAGGAGAAAAGGAGAGAGAGTTTGAGAGAGAGATTGGAAGGGATTTTTCCCGCTTCCGAGCCGCCGACTGCTAGTGCTTCAGCACTTCTTCCCAATCACCTGGCTGGTGATTTCTCCACTTTTTCAGGTATAAAATAACCCTAGAACTTGCTGATTTAGGGTTTACTTAGATTCATGGCATGTTAGCTAACGTATTCCATAAATCAGGTTCTCCTACTGCCGTAGACGAAGCGTACACGCTCCGTTCAAAATCCCGCAACCGTAAGAGAATAGGTGAGGATTTTAGACACTTTGATTGACGGTTTACAACGCTTTCAATGTCGTTTAATAGTAGATTATCGACGGCATCACCGTTTGACATGTACAACATGCTCTCCGTTTCCTGTTTCGTAAATTAACGAAGAATATGAGATTTAGGGCATTTTAGTCATTTGTAGGAAGTACGGTCTACATGCATATTTTGCTGAGGTGATTGACATGGTTTGTCGCCGCATTAGGGAGTTAGGAATGCTTGCATAATCAGTTTGGCGAAGAGATTCGCCTAGTTGCGCACTTTGGGTCGACATACTATATGTAGACTTAAGTGTGTAGTGTATGTGTTTGTATAAATGCTTGTATTAGTATGTATTGAATTAAATGATGTTATGTAGTAGTTTGAGATTGATTTCTTGATTAATATGCTGACCTAAATGATTTCCTACATGTTGACCTTATGCATGATTGCATTACATGCATAGAAAGTATGCCTTGAAGAATTGCTTAAGTTGAATGTTATAACATGTGTTAACATGCTCACATGATTGTATTTAAATTCCAATACTTTTACATGTAATGCTAATGTGATTCCATAGATGTGTGGGACTAGACTTAGTCCAGGCAGTCGGTAACCGAGCGAATTCGTGGCTGACTGGTCATAGCCACGAACGACGCGTCGATGAACGTGATTCGTGTTTAGAGTTGGCGGCAGTGGTTAGGCCACGCGAAGTGTTTTACGCACTTCATGTCGTTCGACTTGAGATACGATCGCGCTAGTCGAGCCCGTCAAGTAACCCGACTGGCCGACGTATGTTCACCTTGTATGAGTCATAACTGCTTGAACCTAGGGTACTGAACTTACCACTGAAAACCCTGTTAACCGTGGTACCTTGATCCACGAAGACTCATGAGCCGGGCATGGTGGTATGGGACACCGTGGTCGAGCTGTCGGCCTACGCTGGGGCCACAAACCTCCCCGTAGTGACCAGTGAGCACCTTGACTCGTGAGCAGATTATGATGGTATGGGACACTATATTCTAGCTGTCGGCCTACACTGATCAGGCGATGAGCCCTTTGTAGTGACCGCGAGCGTATTCTGAGTCCACGGGAGGCAACGACCCTTCTGTTGCAGTAGAGTACGGTAGGCCTGTATTGATAAGGTGATGGGGGAGCGGTGCAACGAGTGCGAGCAACAGCCCTGGCAGCCCTTGCAGTGACCTACGAAATACACATCGTATGAGATTACTAGGAGTGACGACCCTAGACAGGATCTGTGTTGGGATTGATACAAGGGAAGTACCTTAGTTTCCCAATCCTGCTGTTTGAATGGACTAATAACAACTTGAAAATCATATCACCATAGCATTGCATGTGCCTGGAAGATGTGGAGCACTCTAGGGAGTGTGGCATGCCGCGGTCGTAAGATGTTGCCGCATGAGGGTGATCGTCGGTGAGGGCATACATCACGTCATATCATCTTGCATTAACAACAGTATTAGGATTGTCTGATTTACTGCATTACTATTATCGCGTGATTGAATTGTGAACATGCTAATCTTTGCTCTATGATTCCACTGAGTTGATCACTCATTCCCACGTTACGGGATGGTGTTTGCAACACCCACCAGACCCTGTTGTAGATGCAGGTGAGGACGAGATCCAGGAGGTGGAGCCAGAGATTGACGAGGACCAGGATGAGTTCTCGTATATGCAGTATCATGACGGCTTCCCGTAGGCGACCTGGATCGAGGGGACTTCAGTGGGACCATTTTGAACATTATTCTTTTGTTTATGTACATGTATATGAGACTCAGAGATGTAGTCATACTTCGGACACAGATGAGATTTACTTTGTTTTTCCATACAGTGATATATATATTGTTTAGTCTTCCGCTTGCTTTTATAACTGGATCTGAAGTATGAATTGCAGTCTTGGTATACTTTTACTCATGTGAATGCTTTAAATCAGACAACATTGAATCATAACCATTTTTGTTGCATAAGTGACGGTCTGGAACTCGGAAGTTGAGTTTATACACGACCCCCGATTTTCAGGGTGTTACAAGGTGTTAGGGGGAGTAGCCACAACAAGAAAGGGGAAGGTTTGAAGAAAGGGGGAGCAATTACTGGTTGTGTACATGGGTGATTAGAATTTGTAAAATTGTATTAATACATGTACACACAATTTAGGATGTGTCTGTCTTAGATATTATCCTAGGGTGTTTTGGATATTTTGTCACGTAATTGACAAAGGGGGAGATTGAAAGTGCACCTACAAGTGCCTTAGTTTGTCAATTATGGTGTAAGTTGAGTCAATCGGACAACAGCGCCTAACAGGAAGATCAATTCAAGTGTCTGCCTCAATTGGATGTGTGGAAGCTCACCACAGGTAAATCATAGCCTCACATCCCATGTCCTAAAACATCAGGTGATTAAAACCCTTAAAACTAAATAAAACACCTTAGGGTTTTATTGTAAGAAAACTTTTTACTAAACAGAAAAATCTTCAAGTTTTTCTTACCCTGTCCATTATGTCGATTCACCTTCGATTTGATCGACCTGCTCTGTCGATGTCTTCAGGATCTCAATCGATACAATCGAGGGAGGACAAAAAGCGTCCAACAATCAAACACTCATCTGGACGATTTATCGATATATCGAAATCTCAATCAATATCATCGTATTCGAATATCGATCCCATCGAAAGTGGATCGATAATATCGATAGACAGTTTTTCGGTGCCTCTATTTTTCTAAAGAAAACTACTATAAGCTTCGATATATCGATGACTGTCTGATTCAATCTAAACTCAAATATCGATCATATCGGTAGTCATTCGATCATATCGATAGTAGGCGCATATTTTCTCTAGCATAAATTTCAGGTTGTTTTAAACGTTGATCGGGGGCCATTCGAGGAAATCGATATTCTAATGTCGATATCATCAAGTCCTGGTCGATTGGATCGAATCTGGCACAAACTAACCAGCATTCTTATAGGTAAATCTATATGATTTATCGATCTTATCGACAAGGTCTCGATATCGTCGACATTCAAATTCTGATAACATTGCTTGTTCCCCGATCATATCTTTAGAACCTAAAATTCTTCAAGGCTTGTTTCTCTTATTTTTACCTGTCGATAGATCGATCCATCTATCGATGGAATCGGAGTTTAAAATTCGATAACATCGATGTGTCTCGATCCCATCGACCAGCCGACAAAAGGTTTCAAAAGCGAATGACATGAAGTTTGTACCATCGAGTGGATCATTAATACAATCGAGAGTATACGCTCGATCATATCGACTCTTGCTCGATGATATCGAACTCTGTCATAAATGTGACCGTTTTATATCTGTTGGAACCTTTTGCCTATATATAGAGAGGTTAGTCTTAATTGCTAGTAGAGAAAGAAGAGAGTGCTTCTGAGTGTTTTAAACTTCATATCATTTATCTTAAGCCCTTTCTCTCCCTCATCATTGATATTCAATAGAGTGGATTGGGGAATGAACTTTCGCATTCAAGGATCCTCTAGCTACTACCTTAATGGAAAATCATTAAGCTGGGATGCCTTGAATGCATGGATGATTGGAATCACTCTATCTTCCTAATAGGAAAATCTTTAGAGAGTGGAATTCCATCATAACCTTGACCTGACCTTAAGCCTAGTTGTAACGTCTCTGAAAAATCTGTACAGAGACCCGAGTACCACCTCGGATAGAAATCACTTAGGATTAATTCCTTTAGAAATTAAACTTAAGTTAAGTAACGCTATGTTAGATTAGCTGTGAAATTAGCACTGATCACTTTAAATATGTTCTGCAAGACCCAAAACTTATGGAATCGTTAATGCTGTAACGTCCTGAAATCTAGGATCAAACTCTAAACCCGTTTGCTCTCAAGAACCCTTTGAAAATTTGTATTGGGTCTAGACAGCGCGTTGAAAGTCTGATATCTACAATCTCAGACCATTATGACCACTTGGTTGGACTTGACAATCGTTTCAAAAATCAAGCCCAACTGATGTCCAAACACTATTGTACTGAGTTTGGAACAAGGACTGTGAGAAAGAGTGAAATTCTTTAAAATTATATGTGATTTAAATAAATCTGGCACGTTTCGCTTGCAGGTTAAGTATAAGTATTCAGACCGTTGGAATCTGACCCAAATACACCCTCGGATCAGGGAACATTTTCCACTCAAGTCAGTGTACTTAGAATCCTCGATCGAGTCTCAGTGACTGCTGAATTGAAACTGGTCCGCCACGTGTGATTTGAAAATCCGATCGAACTGAAAACTTAATGTGATCAGGATCCAGCATCCATAAGCTTAAGTCCGACCTCATTCAGTCACTGGACCTCCAGAAGTGTCCTTTCGGATCGGAAGAGACCCGATTTGGCTATAACCCAAGTATACCTTGGTTTAAAGTCTAAATGGGTAACTTTCTAACCTATTTAAAGACCTTAAACCCTCTCACAACCCTCCCATACGAATTTGTAAAAAATCCTAGGAAAGAGAAGAGAGAAAAGAGAGAGATTGTGTGGAAGTTGTGAGGAAAAGTCCCTGGCACTCGGTCCTGCTTCTACACATACTTAACCATCGTATTCCAATCACTCTTCCGGTGATTCTGACTTTACTCTAGGTAAGAAAACCCTCACCTCAACCTGTTTAGGGATTCTATTGATGCAAGTAGCGAAGTAACTGATTTATCTTGTGAATTAGGCCGTCATATCGACGTTGACGAAGCGTAGAGCTTCTATTCGATTCGATACGCTTCTACGGTGAAAGGTGAGGATTTTAGATGATTAGATTGACTGTTTTGAAAGCTTTCAATGTCATTTAATAGTAGATTATCGACAAAAACGCTTTTTGACATGTAAAACATGCTACCTGTTTTCCATTTCGATTGCGTACGGAGAATATGAGATTTAGGGTATTTTAGGTATTTTTAGGAAATACCGTATAAGTCCGTATTTTGCCGATATGATTGCCATGAGTATTTGTCATATTATTATACAAGTCATGCGTGTATGATCTGTTTGGCGAAGAGATTCGCCCTAATGCACACTTTGGGTCGACATACGCTATGTAGACAAACGTGTGTAGACTAAGTGTTTGTATAAAAGTATGTATTAGTAAGTATTGAGTAAATGTTGTTGTAGAATAGTTTTGAGATTGGATTCTCAATTAATACAATGATGTACATGATTTTCTCCATGGTTTCTATATGAGTTGATTTCCTTATATATATGAAATACTTGTGTTTGGTTGATTTTCTTATGTTGTATGCTATAACTTGTTGTTAATATGCTTGGATTGATTGTATTTCATTTATGTCATTCTCACATGATCACTGTTGTAGATTACAAGTGCTTGGGGCTATACTCTAGTCCAGGCAGTCGGTAATAGATCTGAATTCGTGGTTGGCTTATAATCGCCACGAAGGACGCGTCGACGAACGCGAGTCGTGCTTTGGGTTGACGGCAGTGGTTAGGCCACACGAGGTGTTTTATGCACTTCATGTCATTCAGCTTGAGGTGCGCTCGTACTAGTCGATCTCGTCAAGTAATCCGACTGGCCATTGTATGTTCACCTTGTATTGGTCATAATTGCTTAAACCTAGGGTACTGAACTTATCAGAGATAATCTTGATAACCATGTTACCTTGATCCATTAAGACTCATGAGCCAGGCATGGTGGTATGAGATACCGTGGTCGAGCTGTCGGCCTACGCTGGGGCTACAAACCTCTCCGTAGTGACCAGTGAGCACCTTAGACTCGTGATCTGATTATGGTGGTATGGGACAGTACATTCGAGTTGTCGGCCTACTCTGATTGGTGACGAGCCCTTTGTAGTGACCTCGAGGGTATTCTGAGTCTACGTGAGGCGACGACCCTTCCATAGCGACAAGAGTACAACTAGGCCTATATTGATAAGGTGATGGGGGAGCGGTGCAACAAGTGCGAACAACAGCCCTGACAGCCCTTGCAGTGACCTTGAAACATACCATCGTACAAGATTACTAGGAGTGACGACCCTAGACAGGATCTGTGTTGGGATTGATATAAGGAAGGTACCTTAGTTTTCCAATATTGTTATATGAAAGGACTAATAATAACTCGGTAATCATATCCACATTGCACTGCATGTGCTTGGAAGATGTGGAGCACTGAGGGAAGAAAGCATACCGTGGACGTAAGATGGTGTTGCATGAGAGAGTATGTCGGTGAGGGCATCCATCATGTCATTTCATACTTGCATTAACAACAGTATCTAGGAATGTCTGATTGTTTACTTTATTATTATCGCGTGATTAATTTGATAACATGCTAAATCTTTGCTCTATGATTCCACTGAGTTGATCACTCACTCCCACATTATGGGACGGTGTTTACAACACCTACCAGACTCTGTCTTAGATGCAGATAGCGAGGCGATTCAGGAGCTGGAGCCGGACTACTACGAGGACCAGGACGAGTTCTCATACATGCAGTTCTTTGACGGCTTCGCATAGGTGGCTTGGATCGGCTGAATTTTTGCTAGTTGGACTTCATACGACATTTTAATTTTGGTTTGATATATGTATATGTGACTCAGAGTTATATTTATACTTTGGAGACAGTTCGAGATTGTTTTTTTTTTCATACAGTGATATATATATTCTTCAGTCTTCCGCTTGCGTTTTATCACTGGATCTGGAGTATGAATTGTAGTTTTGGTATAATGTTACTCATGTTAATGCACTAACTCAGGAAACATTGATTCATAAGCATATTTGTTGCATAAGTGATGGTCTGGAACTCGGGAGTTGGGTTTCTACACGACCCCCGATTTTCAGGGTGTTACACTAGTATTGGTACATCTTTTGTGTTGCGGATCAAGGGAGCTGAAGACTCTTCATCAACAAGAAGGAGATCTTCATCATTGCACTAAAAGGGACTCATCAACTTATCTGTAAGTACTTAGAGTCCAGAGGACACTTGTGATCATTCCTTTCTAGGATTGGGTCGTAGGTGTTGCTCACCCTTTAAAGTCCTCAAAGGATGCCTTCGACGGGAGTGTAGGTATGGGTGCATTGTGTGGACCCTTGCTCTATGTGGGCATAAACATCTGGTTAGGAGTGAACCAGTAAAACTCTGAGTTATGAGGTGAACTGTGTAAAACCTCTGTTAGGGTCTTAGGGTAAGATCCTTGGCCTGTGTACCTAAACAAGGTGTTATGTGTTGATCCTTGCTCGTGAGAGCATACATAGTCAGCCTCTGTGTAGGTTGTAAAGGTTGAAGGTGAACCTGATTTAAAACCTTAGGTTTGAGGTGAACCATAGGAAACCTCCTTAGTGAAATTCGGTACACTCAAGGGTTGAGTGTGGCTGCCGGGAGTGGAGTAGACAAGTAGTCGAACCACTATAAAAACAATTGTGTCTGTGATTGATTCTTGTGCTTGAACATTTTTGTGATTATGTTAATTACATTCATATCTGCTCATACTTCACACACAGTCACATCCATCATAGACTATAACTACCTCATGCTCTTTAAATTGAATACTTTTGTGATTGAATCCTCTACTGGGCTTGGAAGTAAGTAGAGTTACATTTGAGTAATCTTGAAAATTGCATACCTGTTAGGATTAGAGTGATAGAATTTTTAATATAATTCATCAATCTTTAAAAAGTCCTATTCACCCCCCTTTAGGACATATTGGCATATTCTTACTTCAGCTCAAGCAGTCTTCACCGCTATTTCATACCCAAACTATAAAAAATAGATAAAATATGTGGTGAATGCTAGATTGGCAAACAAACAAGGAACTCACATAAAAAGGTGAATTCTAATGCTACATCAAGACCACTCGAGCTTCTCCATATGAATCTTATAGGACCTATCAGGATGGAGAGTCAAGGTGGCAAAAGATATATCCTGGTAATTGTAGATGATTTTACCAGATATACTTCGGTAGTCTTCTTAAGGTATTAATCTGAAACCCTTGAAGAAGTAAGAAAGGTTCTCAAAAGGATTCAAACTGAAAAAGGTTCTCAAAAGGATTCAAACTGAAAAAGGTTCTCAAATCAGTAAGATTCATAGTGATCATGGATCCAAATTTGAGAATAGCGATTTTGAGAAGTTCTGTAGCGACCAGGAAATATTACATGAATTCTCAGGCCTAAAACTCCACAATAAAATGGTATAGTTGAAAGGAAAAATAGAGTGCTTCAAGAAATGGCTAATGTCATGTTGAATAACATAAAGCTCTCTAAGAATCTTTGGGCTAAAGTAGTCAATACAGCTTGCTATATTATTAACCGAGTTTACATTAGTAATAGTAATAATCAAATGGCTTACGAAATGTGGTTCGATAAAAAGCTTACTGTCAAATAATTTCGAGTTTTTGGTAGCAAGTGCTATATTTTACGAGATCGTGAAAATATGGAAAAGTTTGATATGAAGAGTAATGAAGGGATCTTTCTAGGAAATTCTTTAAACAGTCAAGCTATAGGGTTCTGAACAAAAGGACCAGTGTGATTCAAGAGTCCATCAATGTGATCATTGATAATCACTTAAACACACCAGTCTTAAGTCCAAATAATGATGAAGTTCTCGTAATTGATAAACCTGATACTTCATTTAATCAGATTAATTCTGAACTGAGACTATTAAAGATCATCCAACCACATAAATTCTTAGAAACCCTCTCACTGGTGTTCATACCCATAAACAACTTCAGGATATATGTAATTATGTATGTTTTACATCCCAGATATGACCATCTAACGTAGAAGAAGCTCTTGCTGATGAAAAGTGGATTGTTGCGATGCAAGGAGAACTTAACCAATTTGTGAGAAATGATGTTTGGTATCTCGTACCTAGACCTAAAGATAAACACATCATTGGAACCAAATGGAATTTCAAAAATAAGTCTGATGAGCTTGGAAATATAATTAGAAACAAGGCTGGCTAGTGGTACAAGGTTACACTCAAATTGAAGGTATTGATTATGATGAAACCTTCACACCAGTAGCACGTCTTGAATCAATTAGACTTTTTATATCCATTGCATGTTTTAGAAAGTTTAAGATTTACCAAATGGATGTAAAAAGTGCATTTTTAAATGGCGATCTGCATGAGGAACTCTATGTTGAACAACTTATGGGTTTTGAAGACCCCAAAAATGTTGATCATGTGTATCGCCTTAAAAAGGCACTTTACGGTTTAAAATAAGCTCTTAGGGCATGGTACGAGAAACTAACAAAGTTTCTATTAAGCCATCATTTTCAAATGGGATGTGTTGATAAAACTCTGTTTATTAAAAAACATAATGATCAGATTTTAATAGTACAAATTTATGTTGATGATATCATTTATGGATTTACCTGTACTGACATGACTATTGAGTTTACAAATTTGATGAAATCTTAGTTTGAAATGAGCATGATTGGGGAATTGAATTATTTTCTTGGGTTGCAAGTAAAACAACAACATGATGGAATGTTCATTTCTTAATCTAAATATGCCATGAATTTGATTAAGAGATTTGGATTCGAGAATGGTAGGAATTTTGATCCTTTTATGAGTACGACTTTGAAACACTCAAAAGATTCTGCAGGTAAAAATGTGGATCCAAAATTATATTGGAGTATGATTGGTAGTTTACTATATTTAACTGCTAGTATACCCGATATCGCTCTAAGTGTTGGTATTTGTGCTAGATATCAGTCTGATCCAAAAGAATCACACTTGACTACTGTCAAGCGGATTATGCGATGTGTCGCAAGTACTGTTAATCTTAGTCTCTAGTATCCACATGAGACTAGTATTCAATTAGCTGGGTACTCGGATGCTGACTGGGCTAGTAATCTTGATGATAGAAAATCAACCAGTAGTGGTTTCTTTTATATCAAAAACTGTTTAGTTTCTTAGTTTAGTAAGAAACAAAGTTCTATATCACTTTCAACTGCTGAAACTGAATATATCGCAGCTGGTAATGAGTGTACGCAACTTGTTTGGATGAAATGTATGCTAAGTGATTATGGAATTAAACATGATTCTATATTATTATATTGTGATAATTCCAGTACCATAAATATTTTCAAAAATCCAATTCATCATTCTCGTACTAAGCACATTGACATTAGATTTTATTATATTAGTGAATTAGTAGAAGAAAAGGTTATATCTTTAGAATATATCCCTACTGAGAATCAACACGCTGACATTTTCACTAAACCCTCGATAAAAGCAAGTTTAACAAATTAAAATTTGATCTTGGCATGTGCTTTCTAAAATGATTATTTATGCCTATTTGTATCATATTGTTTATATTTGCTAGTTTAGATTTTAATTTTTATTAAATATGCAGGAAATCAGTTTTTTTTTGTGGTACTCGACCAGTCGAGGATTTCCTCAACCTGTCGTGGCACGACCGATCGAAGAAAGCCCATGACCAGTCATACATCACGCTAATTGACTTAAATTGGAGAAAATTCCATTTCTTCCTTATTTTAACTTCCCTCTCCGACAAGCTGACACCCGACCAGTCGAACCCACCTTCCAAATCCATTGAGGTTAGTGCTCCATTTGCTTATTTCTTGTGGATTTATGTCAAGTTTGCTTTTATCTCTTTCTTAAAGTTGTCTATTTCTTATTTTATTGAGATTTGGGATTTTTCTTCACCCAAATTTGATTTGAGAAAATCATTTTCTCAATCCATTGTAACACTTTTTTTCCTTCAAATCTTTATTGCATATGGCATCTAGAGGAAGAAAGATAACATCCCGTGGTACATCTTCTTTCAGATCTACTCCTATTATCAAGCGTCATCTTCGATCCTCCGAAGATGATCCATCTTTTGTACGGGACATTAGATTGAGAGCGTTATTGTAGAATGTCCTGTTGATGTAAATCATGTTGCTCCGTATGATATCCTTCTTATTCTTCAAACTGTAGGTTGGGATAACTTATTGCATTGGGGTGGGCCAGCATACCGGTCCATTGCCTAGTCCATGTTCGCTTGCATAAGTTATTTTTCAATGAAAAATTTAACTTTTAAAATAACCACAAGAGAAGGACCATTTAACATTGATCATCATTTGATTTCAGCTCTTATGAAAATTCCTGTGAATGATGAGGGCATTCCCATCCATACCTTATCTAAAAAACTCTCAAAAACTGAAAAATGTTTGCTCACTAGAGCCTTATGCAATTTGGATGTACAATGGATGCATAAAGGGAATGTGCTCCCTTCAAAGTTTTTGTTACCCAAATACAGAATTCTTCACAAGATTTTTGTGCCCAACTTGTATCCTCGATAGGGTAATAAATCTGAATTGACGTCCTTCATGGTTCATGTTCTTCATACTGTTGCTAGAGGTGTTCATGTTTGTTTACCATCCTTGATTTGTCACTCCATTATTCAGTTTCGACTCCATCTAAGTCACAGTGACATCCCTTTTGCTTATTTGATGATTGTGTTGGCTACACATATGTTAGTCGACATGCCTATTGGAGAGGCCCCTATCCATCATCTGATATTTAATAATTCTAACCTTAATAAGATGAAGCTAGATGTGCTTCCTAGCCAACATGTTGGTAATGGTGGTGCTGAAGCTGGAAATGAGAAAAAATTTTGTGATCTTGCTCCTGATGACATTAACATGGATGATATTTTTGAAGAAATTGAGTCTGATTCTGCTAATGATCTTGATTATGAACCATCTGAGTTTGATGTGCATCTGTGAGCACTTGAGGAGAAGGTAGAAAATATGAATATTGCACATGATTTATAGTTTAAATATATGTGTAAATATCTTAGGTGCTTGAACAAGGGCATGCATCAACTTGATCCTTCCATCCCTTCTCCTTCATCTGGCTCAAATTAGTTCTTTTTATTTTACTGGACTGTAATCTCTGTTTATGGATTATATACATTATTTATCTTATTATCTCTTAACTCCTCTGCCATTTGTTCATTGCTTCCTTTGTCCTATTGTGACAAAAAGGGAGAGAATGGATGTCTAATGGTTGTCAATGTTATGAGGAGGGAGTAGTATAGCAAGATTTTTTTTTTTAATTTATGTGATGTATGTTACTTGGGGGGAGTATGTGCAAAGGTGGACTATATGTTGATTTGATTTGCCAGTTCATACTATTATGAATGTGTGCAGTTTGATAGCAACTGGTGCATGACTCTTTAACCAGATATTCTGCTTTATGTAATATATCTTAAAAGTGTGTTTTGTTACTAATTTGATAAAGGGAGAGATTGTAAGTGCTATGGTTGAAAGCCCCTTTATGTTGCCAAATTTGTGGTGCCAAAAACACTGCTTGTACTTTATGAAATTGCATACACGTTAGAGGCATAGTATGGATGAAGCGTGTATGGATGAAGTGAGTCATAGTGTATGGATGTTGACTACAACAGTAAAGCACAATGCTCAACTCAAGATATGTTAAGCCACAACATTATCTCACAAGATCGACTTCGAAAGACAAGACAAGTTTACAAGTCAAGACTCGAGAATGTTCAACTAATTTACAAATTACAAGTCAAGATTCAAGATTGTGTAATTGAAGCTTTTAAAGATAAGTTACATCAAGATTTCAAGCTTCACTTTCTTTAAAGGTTACATATCTTAAGGGTTCAATGTCCTTACTTCACTATTAAGGTATGTTTGACCTTAGGTTGACCTTTAGAGTAGGTCATTTTGGATACATAATGTAAATGTTTTATATTTGAGAATTTGATCTATTCTAAGACTAGTCCTGGACCTTGCTTGACTAGTCCTAGCACTACTTCGACCTGTCTAAGATTGTCCTGGACCAGATAAGTTTGTTGTAAAAATTCAGAATTTTTTGTTAAGCTTCGACCAGTCTTGGGGTCTGTTTGACTAATTGTATGAACAGTGTCGACTACTCCTTCAACCAGTCATGAACCTATGACTCAAACTACAGCATTGAATTTCGCTTGGCTTCGACTAGTCGTGAGCAACCTACAACCAGTCGAAGGTGACCTTCGACTAGTCATAAACTACTTACGACCAGTCGTGAAATTGCCTTATCTTATCGTGCTCAAATTTTCAAATATCCGTTGGTTCTACGACCAGTTGTAGCGATCTCTGGACCAGTCGAAGATGTGATTTGCTCACCTATAAATAGAGCACGAATCTCATAATATTTGAGATAACTAAGCAATTTTAATCTAGCCTTCTGAGAGATAAGTCTGTGCTCCATTAAAACTAAGTGTGCATATTTAATATTCTCTTTCTTTAGCTTCTTAAATTGATTTTGTTTCTTGTATTCCAATTTGATCTGTAAAGAGGAAGTTTTAATTTTCCTTTTTCTGAAATCAAAATCAATTAAAGCTAGCCCAATTGGTTTAATTTAAAATCTATTAGAACCTAGAATCATTATAAAGTGAGTATTAGACATTAAACTTTGACATTCAAACCTCTACTCTGACTTTGTTCTTCCGGGCTGCTACAATAAACGGGAGATTCAGATATTTTACATTTTGTGTAATTTACTTTATTTGGTTTTCCTTTGAGATTTTTCAGAAAAATATTATTCTATTGGTTATCTGAGGAAGCCAGTAAAACTTAGAAGTGGGGTTTTTTTAATTGTGTAAGCCCATAAAAAAAGACATAATTGTGAAGGTTTTAGGTAAACTTGGAAAACCTATATTGATAGTGGATGTTAATATCCACTGTGTGAGGATATTAGGAGTGGAGTAGTTGTGTGGCTGTTTATTAACAGTTGGTGCACACACAGGCGAACCAGTATAATACCTTGTGTTTTGTGGTTGTGTGGTTTATTTTCCTATCATTGATTATTCATTTGTGGGATGTATATGTGGATGTGAATGCTGTAATATTTATATTTCAAGCTCAGTGGGGGATGTTGTAATAATTTAGATTTATATTCCTGCAATTTATTTCAGTTCCTTGTTATTTATTTATTCCTCTTCAATTTGAGTTTTTGATATAAAGACCTTTTTAGAAATAAGGTTTTCCTACCATAAACTCTGGTTTTTGGTGCAAGGTTGTCCTTAGAACGACATTTGTATTAACCTCTCAAGACTTGAATTTTGAGGTTATATTCTATTCTAGCAATGTGAATTGATTTCTTTATTTGACTTTCTATCTTTTGTTAATTCTGCTGTATTTATTTTAAATTTGGCATTGTCCTATTCACCCCCCCCCCCCCCCCCCTAATTTAGGACATACAGCTTGCCCATTTCAGAATTACATTCATAAGCGTTGGTCTTCCTGAAGAGGATGCCGAAGAGTATATTCAAATGTTCAGATAAAATAAAGATGTCTTCACCTGGACATATGTAGAAATGTTAGGTTTGGAACCTTTAGTGGTAGTACATCGATTAAATATTTTCATGGATGAAAGACCGATTAAGCAAGCGCAAAGGAAATTTTATCCAGATTTGGTCCCTCTGATAGAGGAAGAAGTGAACAAGCTAATCAAAGTTGAATTTATCAGAGAGGTCAAATATCCCAAGTGGATATCGAATATTGTCCCAGTAAAAAAGAAAAGCAGACAAATCAGGGTGTGCATAGATTTCAGAGACCTAAATAAGGCTTACCTAAAAGATGACTTTCCCCTACCAATAACGGAATTGTTGATTGACAGTATGACGCAATGTGTTGTTATGTCTTTCATGGATGGCAACGCTGGTTACAACCAAATTAGAATGGCTCCTGAAGATGAGGAAGCAATAACGTTCAGGACCTTGTTAGGAATTTACTGTTACAAGGTTATGTCGTCGATCTTAAGAATGCTGGGGCAACATACCAAAGGGTGATGCAAAGTATCTTTCAAGATATGATATACAAACATGTTGAATGTTACGCTGATGACCTGGTGGTTAGGTCCGGTAATCATTAGGAACATCAAGATCATCTAGCACCAGTCTTCTGTCAGCTTAGAAAGAAGTAGATAAAGATGAACCTGGCTAAATGTGCTCTTGGAGTACTCTCAAGAAAGTTTCTCATCTTCGTCATCAGGCATAGGGGTATCGAAATTGACCTAGGGAAAGTTAAGGCCATCTAAGATATGCCACCTCTGAAAACATTGAAGGAACTGAACAGCTTGTAAGGGAAACCGGCATATATTCGTCGTTTTATTTCAAATCTGATGGATAGATGTTAGTTGTTTTCCCATTTAATGAAGAAAGAACAAAATTTGTGTGGGATAACGCCTATTAGAATGGGTTCGATTTAATAAAAGAATTGTTAAGATAGCCTCCGGTATTAGCTGGTCCTATTAAAGGAAAACCACTTATCCTATATATATTTCCGACTGAAAACTCATTGGGAGCCTTATTAGCACAAGTAAATGAAGATGGGAAAGAAACTGCTCTTTATTATTTGAGCTGCACTCTGATAGGCGCGGAATGTAACTACTCTTAAATTGAGAAAGAATGTCTAGCGCTAATATTTGCAGCGCAGAAGTTGAGACATTATTGTCTCTCTCATGATATAACTTTGGTCTCAAGGGCAGATCTGATAAAGTTTTTAATGATAAGGCTGATGTTATCAGGAAGATTGGCCAAATGGATGTTGTTACTTTCAGAACACACCATTACTGTAACATCCTGAAAATCGGGGGTTGAGCATAACTCATCTCCTGAGTTCCAGAACATCACTTATGCAGCATTTTTTTTTATGATGGATGAATGTTATCAGCATTAGGGCATAAAACATGAGGTAGATTAAGCCAAAACAACAAACATAAATCAGGGACAGTCTGAAAACACGAGCGGAAGACTGAGATAAATATATAAATCAACATAAGTCCCCAAGATATGTATGCTCTGCCAGGTCATAATTACAAGACGTGTCTCAAAATACATATATCAAAATAGGATAAATCACTACCAACATAGCCCTGAATCCCTGTCAATTAGGGCGTTGTTCACATAAACCCGCCTGAGAACATCATATAGGAGAAATCCTCCTCATCTCCAAAAAGACCTGCTCTGCTTCGCAAGCATCGCCACCATTTGAAACTAAGACAGGGATTGGTTGGTGTTGCAAACACCGTCCCGTAACGTAGGAGTGAGTGATCAACTCAGTGAAAACTATACAGCAAAGGTTAACATGTTATCAATTCAATCAAGCAGTAATGATAAAGCAGTACAATCAAACAGGTCCTAGATACTCTTGTTAATGCAAGGATGATATGAAGAACGATGCATGCTCTCACCACAATTCCCTCTGCGACATCATCGAATGATCGCGGCATGAATTACTTTCTCAATGCTCTATCACCGACCTCGTTAGCACATGCAATGCAATGAAATGAACATGCTTACCAAGTTCTTATTAGTCCTTTTCATACAGCGGGATTGGGAAGCTAAGGCACCTCCCTTATATCAATTTCCAACATTGATCCATTATAGGGTCGTCAGTCCTAGGGAATCTCATACAATGTTATGGTTCTAGGTCACTGCAAGGGCTGTTGCGCGCAATCATTACACCACTCCCCCATCACCTTATCAATATAGGCCTACTTGTATCCTCAAGTCACCCCTATGCAGTGTCAGGATAAACTCAAGGTCACTACAGAGGGCTCATCACCAATTAGTGTAGGCCAACAGTAAGAATATAGTGTCCCATACCACCATAATCTGCTCAGAGTAGGGTGCTCACTGGTCACTATGGGGAGGTTTGTGGCCCCAGCGTAGGCCGACAGCACGACCACGGTGTCCCATACCACCATGTCCGGCTCATGAGTCTTAAGGGATCATGTTACCACGGTTAACGGGAGTTTCACTGGTAAGCTCGGTGTCTTGGATTCAAACAGTTGCGACCTAACATGGTGAACAAACATCGGTCAATCGGGATAGTTGATAAGCTCAAGTAGGCTAAGCGCACATTGAGTTGAACGACATGGAATGCATAAGCACTCCGTGTGGCTTAACCACTACCGAACACCCCAAGCACGACTCAGATTCGTTAAACTCATCCTATGTGGCGAAAATGACCTCAACCACTAATTGGAGTATGATTACCGATTACCTGGACTGTAGTACAACCCTAATCACATCCAAACTTAATAACAGGCATATGAGTCCTATCCTACAGTCATACAGACAATCATGAAGTATAACTTAAATGTAAATGATGTATATGGAGGAAATCATATACATCTTTAACATGATTCATCTAAATTAATCAGTTCATGGAGGAAATCATATACACAGTTAACATGGTCGGAATTCATATCTCAACAACCTTAACAATCATACTTTACTAACTACTATCTCATTTAGGCATTTGTACAAACACTTAGATTACACTATTCAACATACATCACTTATGTCAACCATATCATATATTAGGGCAAATCCTTTTGCCAAGGAGTTGTCACATACATAACAATCATGTAATAATGAAAATTAATCACGGCAATCATAACATCAAATTTCTTACGCATACAAATATTTCAACAAACACATATTAGACATGTTATCATATATAGGTAATTTGCCCATGAATCACATAGTAGTGAGATAAGTTACATAGAGGAAACTATAACTATGTGTAAGGGGATTGAGGATCACATCTCAACATCCTCGTTAAATACATTACAACATGCATTTTCTCATTCAGGCATTTTATCAAACACTTAGGCTATACTTACTAAATACATATCATATATTGGTATATCATGTATTTGGGCTAAACTTTTAGCCCAAGAGTTATTATACAAACATCTAGCATACATAGAAGACAGTTAATCATGGCAAGCACAAATTCAAATTTTATACGTATACGGTATTTTCTACAAATACAAGGAATACAGTATATTCAACATAGTTAACGTATAACTGAAAAACAAAATGGACAGCACTTTATATATGTGAAATAGCATCCTAGGCAAGAATAAATTATTATCTAATATTGAAAGTCTTGAAAACCATAACCTGAATGTATATAGTCCGCACCTTAAATCAGAAAACGCATAACGAATATGATTCAGACGACAAGTCTTTGTCAACGGCGAATAGGCTACCTAAGGCATGAAATAGGTTAGCTACAATATCACTTAGACTATTCTAAGCTCCAAAACAGGTTTGGATTAGGATTTCTTACCTAAGAATAAAGCCAGAGTCGTCGAAAAAGCGATTAGATCGTGATGGTTATGCACGTAGGATTTCAGGAAGATCCTCCCACTTCTCTCACACTTTCTCTCTCTTTTCTCTCTTCTCTCTCCTAGGTTTTCCCAAATTCGTATGGGATGAGAGAGTAAGGGTTTAAGGTCCTTATATAGGCCCAAAACTCTCCAAATTAGACTCAGGGCCACAATGTACTTAGGTTATGTCCAAATACAGACTGTTCCATCTCAACGAAGCACTTCTGGAGGTCCTGTTACTAAATGTGGTCCGACTTAAGCTCACCAATATTGGATCTTGGTGGAGTTAAGTTTTTCTCCCAGTCGGACTTCCAGATCGCACGTGGCGGATCAGTTTCAATTCAGTGGTCACCGAACTTCGATCAAGGCCACAAGTACTTTGACATGTAAGGGCCACCTATCCTGATCCGAGGGTGAATTTGAGTCGAATACTAACGGTCAGAATGCTTAAAAATAACGTGCAAGTGAAACGTGCCAGATTTCATAAAAATATAATTAATTTTCTAAATATCTTCCTTTTCTCACTCTCTTCACTCCGGACACAATAAAAATGATCTCAGGACATCGTTTGGGCGTGATTTTCACGGTGCTTGTCAAGTCCAACAACGCGGTCAATATCTTCTAAGTTTATTACTATCGAACTTTTGACGTGCGTTCTAGGTCCGATACGAGGTTTCAAAGTGCTCCCGAGAGCAACTGGGTTTAGAAATTGATCCTGGATTTTAGGATAGCGTAGCGTTATTGATTCTACAGGTTTTGAGTCTTACGGATCGTATTTAAAGTGGTTGGTGCTTATTTTATAGGTAATCTAGTGTAGCGCTAGTTAATTCACGTTAAATTTCTAAAGAATTTCGTTCTAAATGATTTCTTTGGCTTTAAACTTGGGTTATGAGACATTACCAAGGTGTTATGGTTGACCCATTTCCTAAAGACGTTTAAATTCGGGTTAGCAAAAATTTGGGGTGTTACAATTACCTATGAGCTGGTAAAAGCAGTGAACAAACAGGCAGTGGCAGATTTCTTAGCAACGCATCCCGTAATAGAAAGTGAGACAATTCACGATGATTTTCCTGATGAACAGGTAATAATGATTGAACCACAAGACTAGTGACAAATGTATTTCAATGGTGCTTCTCGAGCATCAGGAGCGGGGGTAGGAGTCATTTTCACCACACCTCAGGGTGATTATTACCATATTCTTTCACATTGGGCACTGCTTGTATGAAAAATGAAGTTGAATATCAAGCTCTCATCATTGGAATGGAAATCATCCATGAGATGAAAATAAAGACGTTGCATATTTTTGGGGATTCCAAGGAGATTATAAATCAGCTAACGATTGAATATGAAATAAGAAAGTAAGAACTCTTGTCGTACAGTCAAAACACCCAGCATTACTAGAACAATTCTGCCATGCTAAAAGTAAGCATGTACCTCAATATGAAAATGCAAGGGCAAGCACTCTGGCTAGTTTGACAGCAACCCTGTCATATTAGAACCGAAGTCCGCTTCAAGTGACTATAGAAGAAAGAAGATTCTTGCCCTCTCCCTAAGTTGTCAAAGAGGTCGTCGAAGCACTTCCTATATCATGTTTAGAGGTGACAACGGATGATTAGAGGCAACCATTCATAGATTACCTCAAATATGATATCTTGCTAGAAGATCCAGCACAAAGGTAACAAATCAAATAGAGATAAAGCAGATTAATCATTTGTAGTGAAGTGCTCTATAGAAAATCTTACAATGGGATGTTGTTATGTTGTATCAACGAACAAGAAGGAAGTCAGATTTTATGAGAAGCTCATTCTGAGAAATGCAGGGCACATCAAGCTGGATGAAATTTATTTCATCGAATACATCGAATGGGGTATTACTGGCCTGCAATGTTCAAAGATGCAATAGACTATGCAAAAAGGTGTCACGAATGTCAGATCCATGGAGATGTCGTACATGTTCCCCCTGAAGATCTCCATCAAATGGTCACTTCTTGGCCTTTTTCCACCTGGTGACTTGATGTTATCGGGCCTATAAATCTGCCTTTAACCAAAGGAAAACAGTATATTCTGCCAACAACAGACTACTCTAAGTGGATTAAAGTGATTGCATTGTGCAATGTCAGAGAGAAAGATGTAGTTAATTTCATTAAATATGTGATAATATATTGCCATGTGATAATATATCACCACAGCATCTTGAAGAAGATTGTCAAAAGTTTAGGATCCACCATTCATTTTCAACACCTTATTGTCCATCGACACCTGGATTAGCAGAGGCATTTAACAAAATGATTGTGAAAATATTGAAGAAGACAGTAACTGGGAATAAGTGTGACTTAATGAAAAATTCCAGGAGGTATTATGGGCATACAGGACTACTCACCGAACAGCAACAAGAGCAACACCGTATTCACTAGTTCATGGCATAGAGGCGGTCATTCCGATTGAAACACAGGTCACGTTGCTCAGAGTGGTGGTGCATCAGTCAATTACAAATGATGAAAATACAAAGATAAGGCTGAAAAAATTGGACCTACTCGATGGGAAGCGTCTGGTAGCCCGACAGCTATTACAGCTGTATCAAGTAAGAATATTAGCTACCTTTGATAAACGAGTGAAATATTGCTCTTTTAAGAAATGGATATGGTACTAATTTTAAAAAGACCAATAGTGGTGATCAACAGAACAGGGGCCAAGTTTGAGCATAAATGGGATGGGTCGTACGTCATAAGAGAAGTATATTCAAATGGAGCATACAGAGTGGTTGATCAAGATGAACAGGGCATTAATATACCGGTCAATGTGCACTTCATTAAGAAGTATCATCCTTGAAGATGGTTTCAATTTTTCCCTAGAAGATTATTGCCATAATGTTTCTACATTAAAAGGGAGCAAAGACAAGTGAAGTCATGTTCATATATTCTTTGTCGGATGATTGAATGAAGGAGGAATTTCAAATATATCACCAAAGATTACATATCAGTGGTTTATTAAAAAGAAAGTAACCATCGTTCATTGAAATTTATCGAAACTTGTATCATCACCAGGCCGATATATTATTATTATGAGCGTAGTGCGAAATCGTCAATATTATTAGCAGCGGTGATATATTGATCAAGACACGTACTATTATTACAACAACGATGGCCAACTACGCATGAAGCCTATCTCCATCGCCATTTAGGCAGTGGTGAGAAGCCAGTAACCCTAAAATCCCGTGAAGGCCATCGTACGCATACACATGCGGGCAGCGGATGAAACCAGTGACTAAAAGCCTTAAAGGGCTAAAAAGTCCTCAGCGGCCAATCACGCGTTACACCCATGCTGTCTGTATATCTTTCCGGCAGCGTCACGGGGAACAGATGAAATTGCCTTCCTATGAATTGGCCTACCTTGCAGATGAAGAAAACCCGAGTTGTAATGTGCACTTTTTGGTCGTTGACCATAGATAGGAACCATGCATAAGACCCCATAGATCCTTAGCTTGATTTCAGTAGTAACTCATGAAGAATGGACTAAACCTACTCATTGATGGACTAACGACCCTAGAACTAGTACCCCAAAGGTCGCCTTGTGCACCCTGTGAACTCTAGAGACTTGCTGCGGTCAACCCTGTACGTAAATCTAATCGAGTTCACAGTCCAGTAACTTCACTGGGCCCCTCTAATGGATCATGATTTTTGAACTCACCAAGCTGCGAAAAGTTCAGTGAACTAATGAGAGTTACAGAGACTATCACATGAGACCTGACTCCACTGCTCAAGAGTCTAAAAAACTGTGTCGCTCCACTACTCAAGAGCTTAAACTGTGTGTAAAGCTAACTAATTAACTTTGAAATGAAATAGTTCCGCCCATTGAAATAAAACATCACATAAGGTCGTCATATGCATAGATATAAATAATAGAAGTAATAAAGCATGAATATGAAAATATTGCGGTAACATGTATCCCGAAACTAATGATTGTATTATCAAGAATGAATAGTGTTCTAAATAAAACACTATAAGCTGTTTGTGTATCATAACATAAAAGGAATATTTACATACAATGCCTATAAATCTTCAGCTATGTTTAATATTTCTAAGTAATGTTGTAACTCTTCTTTTAATTGAGATTGTGCCATAGCAGTTGTGCGTTCAGCTTCAAGAATCATGTTGGCTTGATTAAGAACGCCAATTAATTCTGATTTCAAAGAAGTAGCAGCTTCTCTATTCCTTGTTCGTTCAGTTTTTATGGTATCAATTACTTGAGTATTCATTTCAAGCTCTACTTTGATCTGATGAATTGTTAAGTCTTCTGCTTCTTTCTGACTCTTGAGTGATAGAATCTCTCTCAAGAAGAGTAATTTGATCGTTAATGATCACCTTACTTCTATCAGAAACCTTTAATTTCTCGTGAAGAGATTGGCTAACAACATTGCAATTAGTGAGAACATCATCTGAATGAGAGAGTTTCTCCTTAAGTAATGCCAATTCCTTCTGACGACTTAGAATTTCAAGAGCAATGACTATACTTCGCGCTACTTCTAAGTTTTTCATGGAATCATAAAGCCGTGACAAGGAGGCATGAAGAGACTGAACATCAACATGCGCCAGACGAGTTGAATGGGTGAGAACTTCTAGAGTGTTATCCAAAAAGGGCCACTAGGTTGGATCTTTAAAAGCACCGATGATAACGGAAATTGCGTTCTTAAAAAGTCCCAACATAAGAGGTGGTACCTTTTCTAAAGAGTGTTTATCAAAAGCTGTAATTACTAAGTTAGACCCGTCAGATCCACTTGGAGTTGGCACAACTGAAACTGAAAGATAAGAAGTATGGATTTTTGAGGCATAAAAAGAGAAAAGATAGTAGAAAATGTGTTGCGCACAGATCGTTGTGCAGAAATAGGCATTGTGCAGAAATAGGTGTTGTGCACAAATCGTTGTGTAGGAATAATCCTGAAAAACATATGACCGCACAGAAGAATCCGTACATAGGTGACTGCACAATGAAGACCGCACATAGGTGACCGCATAATGAAGACCGCACACAGGGGATCGCACAATGAAGACCACACATAGGGGTTCACACAATGAAGATCACACAAAGGATTCCACATAATGACTACGTGGCATGTTCGCATGTGTGAGAAGGCTATAAATACCCCCTACCCATCGGTAAGGGGTCATTAACACCCAATCATAGAGAAGGAAAAGATTACAAAAGAGAAGAGGTAGCATCCGTACTCATTATGCGGAACAGGCATTATGCAACACATAATGGTGCTAGTGCACAACAGAAGCCAGTGCACAACAGGAACTAGCACACAACAAAAGCCAGTTGTAAGACCCGTATCTTGGTCCATACCTTTTCGTAGACTTCCGCGGTCTTACCGGTCGAATTCCGGTAACCTTCGACCCTTAACCGATATCGACGCGCGACCCTGATTCATATACCGACAACCTGAGTCGACTCAACCCGAGACCAATACCATAGCGACCGCGTCGTCGTTGCGGTTCCGATAC
Source organism: Magnolia kwangsiensis (assembly GCA_037074715.1). Taxonomy (NCBI): domain Eukaryota; kingdom Viridiplantae; phylum Streptophyta; class Magnoliopsida; order Magnoliales; family Magnoliaceae; genus Magnolia; species Magnolia kwangsiensis. The sequence goes on from CM073579.1 coordinate 63,028,636, forward strand.
CGTGACTCGCTCGCCGAGGTGATACCCTGGTCAAGAGATGTGGGCCAACGTTTGGTGCAAGAAAACGCCGCGTGTTGCGAAACCCAAGGGAATCTCTACGATGTGTCACATCAATCACATCAATCCCATCAATCAATCAACCCATCAATCCATCACATGTCATGTACACATCACTTTATTTCCTTTTCCCAAGCAACCACAAAAGTCTCCCAAACCCATACCTCTCTTACACAAAAAGCCACAAAAGTCTTCGCCACCCATACCTCTCTTACACAAAAGCCTCAAAAGTCAAAGATTTTTACACCCCCATCATTCATCCATCCATCCATCTCTCTCTACATCACTCTCTCTCTTTCTCATTTTCTCATCTCAATCCCAAGCAACAAAGAGCCCATACGTATGGAATTTTTTAAGAATTCCTAAACTCCAAGTGGCCCACCTTCCTACCCCATCATCTCCCATCTCAACCTTCCATTCTCCATCTCCTCCATTGAAGTTGAAGCTAAGGTGCCAAGGAACCTCTAGGAGCAAGAAGATCGGACGATGGGTGTCTCTTTAGGGTAGTTTCTTCCTTATTTTTATGATGGGCCAAGTGAGTCCCACCGATCCATGGTGTGGATCTCACTTGAGACCCTAATATGTGGCCGATGGACCACTTGGATCATCATGATCATTCCATGATGGGGCCATTCTCCATGGACCCCATCATGATGTTTATTTCATTTAGAAAGGTCATCTAGACTGTCCATATCGGTGGGGAATGGATCTCCACCGTTGATTTACATTTTTGATGGTCCCATATTCAAAGGGATCCGTTTATTGTATGATTTCATTCAAGGGAGGACTCATAGTGGCGGAGCCCTCCATCACAAGGCGTGTCCCACTCTCCATGTCTCTCTCTCTCTTTTATTTCTTTTATTTTATTTTATTTTATTTTATTTTATTTTTATATAATAGGATTGTGTGGCCCACTTGAATGGACCCCACCTTGAAGTATTCTTTAGTCCAAGTTTCCTTCAAGTGGGGCCCACCTTAAATGTTGAAATACACCATCCATCAGTGGTGGCCCACCTAATCAGGGCCCACCATAATCTTTCCTTAAATGCCAAACCGTCCAGCGTCTGGGACGCTGGACATCCCTGTATGAAAAAGGGAAAAAGAAAGAAGGAAAAAGGAATTTTGGGGTGAGCCACCTGCATAGGCCCCACACTGATGTATCATTCTAATCCAAGCCGTCCATCCCTTTCACCATCTCATTTTAGGCGTTGAGCCAGAAAATGAGATTGAATGGAGCACCTGGTGGGCCATAGCGTCAAAAATTGCATCCTCACCATTCAAACATCATTTTCGTATTTTATTTCACTTCCTAAGCATTTTAAAATTTGAACTCTAGACTCGTTTCGCCTGTTGCGAGCCACAAAACGCAATGGCCGGAGCGAATTTCATTTTAGCGGGCCCCATGTGTGAAAAACTGCAGGAAAACAGGTTTTTCCTGGATTTTGAAAGAGGCAGAGCCTCTGCTCTCTCTCTGTCAGCGGGCAGTGCTGCACGCTGCTGCGTGCAGCCATGAAGGCGGGCGGGAGGCGGCTGGCCACCCACAGCCCTGCACGTGGCCCCACAGTGGTGTTTATTTACGATCCAATCTGTTCATGTGGTGGGCCACCCCCTAAAGTGGCCCCCCTCCAAAAATGAGACAGATCCAAAACACAAGTGGCCCACACCACTTGAAACAGTGTGAATTGAATTCTACCATTGAAAAGTTTTTGGGGCCCACAGAAGTATTAGATCAAGATGAAATTTATGTTTTCCCTTCATCCAGGTCCGAGTGACCTAATGAACGGGTTGGATGGCATCTGGGAAGTGCAGTGGGCCCCACATGGGACCCACAGTGATGTATGCGTTAAGTCCACCGTCCAGACGGACGATGACACCCCCCCACGGCGGCACCCACCTTGTGTATGGGTGACCTCCACCGTCCAGTGGATGGTGGGGCCCTGTGTGATGTATGTGCTTTATCCGCACTGTTGTAACACCCCGAATTTTTGCCAACCTGGGATTAGACGTCCTTAGGCAATGAGTCTATCCTAACACTTGATTAACTTCTCAAAACTCAATCCAAAAGTCTCAAATCCCTATTTCCTTCGAAAATCTCACCTTTTACTACTTTATCCTTCAAAATTTTCTAAGAGCTCTCACATTAGACACAAATCTTAAAGTTTAGGTGATGTTGATCAATACTTAAGCTAAAAAGTACTATGAATAGTAAATAAATAAATGAAAAGGGTTTTTAGCCATTAACCTTTTGAAGTCTCACTAAATAAGTAGACTAATTGGATAGATCAGCTTCTCCTACCCCAAAATCATATATTGCATGTCAAATAACTCATCCGAAGTTCTCAAATACACCCATTTCAAATATCAGACGGAGAAACCACCCCAAACAGGTCAGTGGTCGGCGATGCCATCGCCGGTTTGGCGATGCATCGCCGAACTCGTCCGTACAGCGAGTTTCTGTACCTTTTTTTCTACGCGTTTCTTCGAATTTTGAAAAATCATATCTCCTTCGTTATAACTCCAATTTAGGTGATTCAAAAACCATATTGAATCTAAATGAGTTTAGTTTTATATAAAAATATGCGAAAAATATAATAAAATATTTAATATAGTTTAAATCAGGTCATTGTGAGAAACTGTCCGATAATCACTTGTTGGACAGCTGCTGCTTCTGGAATTTTTAGAATTTTTTTACAACTTGAAATCTTATGAAATTTGGAGGAGTTAGGGTAAACTTGATGATGAACCCCTAGAAAAATAATAAAAATAATATGATACCTAGAAGTTTCCAAAATGGGGGATAGAATGGCCCTAGGACCGTATTCTGCCATAATTAGGGTAGAATTTGGTTGAGTACCAAACTGAACACTCAGTAGAATTAACTTAGACCACTTTAAATACGTTCTACAAGACCCAAAGCGAGTGGAACCAATGACCCTATAACTCTCTATAACCTCAGATCAAACTCTAAGCCGGTTTGTTCTCTGGACCACTTTGAAATTTTGTATTGGATCTAGACCGCGCGTCGAAAGTCCGATACTTCCTATCTTAGACTGTTAGAACCGCCCAGCTGGACTTGACAATTATTTCAAAAATCAAGTCAAACCGATAATCACAGACTATTTCATTGAGCCCGGACTGAAGAGACCGCGAATAGGGACAGAATTGGAATTTCAAATTCAAATCTGGCACACGACTTGACACGTCAGTATTAAGCGTTCTGACCGTCAGAATTCATCCAGATTACACCCTCGGATCAGGAAAAATTTCTATTTATTATTATGAGACTTCCAGCCCTGATCTACGTGCGGTGACCGCTGAACTGAAACTGGTCCGCCACGTGCGATCTGCGAACCCTGTCAGACTAAAAACTTAATGCGCGCTAGATCTGGTACGCATGAGCTTAAGTCCGATCGCATTCGACCAGGGGACCACCAGAAAGCATCTTTTGGACCGAAACAGCCCCGATTTGGTTACCCCTCAAGTGAAACTTGTTCCCGAGCCTATTTCGGGCAAGTTTGGGCTTATAAAAGGGCTTGAAACCCTCACTCCTCTCTCCCATCCGAATTTGCAAAAACCCTAGATTGGGAGAGAGAAAAGGTGAGAGTTTGTGAGAGAAGGTGGGAGAGATCTTCCTGCCACCTGTTGCTGCTGCTGTACGTGCTTAGGCAACGCACTCCGATCGCTTTCCCAACGATTTCTCCACGTTTTCAGGTAAGAAAAACCCTAGAAAGTTGCTGATTTGATGTTTCTTCCGTTCCATAGCTTGATAGTTAGTAAATCTCGTAAAACAGGTTCTCTTATCGCTGTAGACGAAGCATATACGCTCCGTTCGAATTTCAACATCCATAAGAGACAAGGTGCGGATTTTAGACGCTTTGATTGACTGTTTCCAAAGCTTTCAATGACGTTTAATAATAGATTATCGACGGCATCGCCGTTTGACATGTACAACATGCTCTCCGTTTCCTGTTTCGTAAATTAACAAAGAATATGAGATTTAGGGCATTTTAAACATTTGTAGGAAGTACGGTCTACATGCATATTTTGCTGACGTGATTGTCATGGTTTGTTGCCGCATTAGGGAGTTAGGAATGCTTGCATAATCAGTTTGGCAAAGAGATTCGCCTAGTTGCGTACTTTGGGTCGACATACTATATGTAGACTTAAGTGTGTAGTGTATGTGTTTGTATAAATGCTTGTATTAGTATGTATTGAATTAAATGATGTTATGTAGTAGTTTGAGATTGATTTCTTGATTAATATGCTGACCTAAATGATTTCCTACATGTTGACCTTATGCATGATTGCATTACATGCATGGAAAGTATGCCTTGAAGATTTGCTTAAGTTGAATGTTATAACATGCATTAACATGCTCACATGATTGTATTTCAATTCCAATACCTTTGCATATATTGCTAATGTGACTTCCATAGATGTGTGGGACTAGACTTAGTCCAGGCAGTCGGTAACCGAGCGAATTCGTGGCTGACTGGTCATAGCCACGAACGACGCGTCGATGAACGTGATTCGTGTTTAGAGTTGGCGGCAGTGGTTAGGCCACGCGAAGTGTTTTACGCACTTCATGTCGTTCGACTTGAGATGCGATCGCGCTAGTCGAGCCCGTCAAGTAACCCGACTGGCCGATGTATGTTCACCTTGTATGTGTCATAACTGCTTGAACCTAGGGTACTGAACTTACCACTGAAAACCCTGTTAACCATGGTACCTTGATCCACGAAGACTCATGAGCCGGGCATGGTGGCATGGGACACCGTGGTTGAGCTGTCGGCCTACGCTAGGGCCACAAACCTCCCCGTAGTGACCAGTGAGCACCTAGACTCGTGAGCAGATTATGGTGGTATGGGACACTATATTCTACCTGTCGGCCTATACTGATCAGGCGACGAGCCCTTTGTAGTGACCGCGAGCGTATTCTGAGTCCACGGGAGGCGACGACCCTTCCGTTGCAGTAGAGTACAGTAGGCCTGTATTGATAAGGTGATGGGGGAGCGGTGCAACGAGTGCGAGCAACAGCCCTGGTAGCCCTTGCAGTGACCTACGAAATACACATCGTATGAGATTACTAGGAGTGACGACCCTAGACAGGATCTGTGTTGGGATTGATATAAGGGAAGTACCTTAGTTTCCCAATCCTGCTATTTGAATGGACTAATAACAACTTGGAATTCATATCACCATAGCATTGCATGTGCCTGGAAGATGTGGAGCACTCTAGGGAGTGTGGCATGCCGCGGTCGTAAGATGTTGCCGCATGAGGGTGATCGTCGGTGAGGGCATACATCACGTCATGTCATAATTGCATTAACAACAGTATTAGGAATGTTTGAATTACTGCTTTACTATTATCGCATGATTGATTTGATAACATGTTAATCTTTGCTCTATTATTCCACTGAGTTAGCTACTCACTCCCACGTTACGGGACGGTGTTCCTGGACACCCACCAGACCTTTTGTGATTGCAGATGATGGCGCGGCCTATGAGGCGGAGCTGGACTTGATGATGAGGAGGAGGATCCCTCCTTTATGCGTGTTCTGATTGACGGGATTACAGGGAGGTTGATTAAATACCTTGACACTTGTCATTTTATATTTTTAGAGCACTCATGTATATTCGTTTCATCTACTTTTGGAGTATACATGTATGTGTATAACCTGGTAACATGTTCACACTCTGGAGACATACAACAGTTTATATATGTTATACATACTATTACAGACTTTCGCTGGTTAATTTAACTGTCTCTGGAGTATGATATGCTGTTCTGGCTTAATTTCACTCATGTTTAATACATTATCACAGACAACATTCAATCATACATATCTATGTTGCATAAATAACATTTTGGAACTCGGGAGTTGGGTTTTTGCTCGACCCCTCGATTTTCGGGATGTTACAGATGGTATCAGAGCATGATTTGGATTAAACCGGGCCTGGGTTATGGTCACGTGACGTACGCTATCACTTCCTTTGATTTAGGTGGGTGCGAGAAGGGTCTAGAAACACTTTTAGGATCGCAGATTCGTCGATAGGCGAAGACTATTCATTTCGATCGTGCGATCGAGTCTGTAACGCATTTCGGGTCGCGTAAAGCAACCCGAATAGCTCCTAGGTCGTAGGAAGTCGGGTTGAGACGTTCTTGAACGATTTTAAACCCGTAAAAGTGAATCCTTGGGCCGTGGGATGACCACGACTCCTGTATTCAATCGCCAGGGCTTAAAAACCCCGTTTTACCTAAAATCTTTGAAATTCTTCCTCTCACCACTCCATTCTTCAATTCTTTCATCTTCTTTTCATATTAGGCATTGATCCTAGTGTAAAAATGATACAAAATCATACTTTAACAAAATTTTACAGTGAATAGTAAAATTTCATGAAAAATGGCCATAAGGCCATTCTAAATTTACTTTCTTTAAAAAATAATGAGCTAGATGGATGTACTAGCTCCTTCTACCCCAAAATCATATGCTGCATAATAGGGTTTTGTATTCTGGATTGTAGAGTGGCCTCAGAAAGCCCCGAACTCATGTTTGGGCCTCTATAGGTCAAAATACAATGAACCAAGGTTGGGACCATACCTTTTTGGGGTCCCTGGACCATGGGGGACCAAACCCATGTGGTCCCACCGGCCACCTAGAGAGATGGCCGGCGATGCCATCGCCGGTTCGGCGATGCATCGCCGACCGGTGGGCCCCATTTGGGCCGTACTTCGGGCGGTCACCCTAAAATGGGTAGCACACCCCTCCCATGTGTGGTCCACCCGCTGAAAACCCCTACATTAGGTACATCCTTCACAAACAGCCCCATCCCTAGCCCCATTTCACGTTTTTCTGCTGCCCTCCTCCAAACCGTGGCTTCAAATCATTCCTAAACCCATTCCCTGCTAAAAACGGCCACATTCCTTCATTCCATTTCTGTTTGCAGCTTTCCCTCTTGAAGGTTTCATCTTTTGGAGCTCTAAAAACCCCCAAATCGAGCTGAAATCGTGAGGTGCTCCATTCCCCTTTTTCATTTTCATTTCTCCTTGAAAAAACATCCTAGGGGAGCTTGAAGCGTCCCTCTACAATGCCTAAATTTCGTTCTGTCCATTTGGACAACGATTTCTTGCATTTGCTCCTCCATCGCCCGACTCGGACTAGTAATCTAGATCCAGGTATCGCGGGTTGTAGTTAGTCATTTCCTGTTTTAAGTTGTGTTTTGTAAGCCTGCTAAGGCTAGTAGTTTACCTATGTTGCTGTAGTAGCTGACTGACATAGCTCCCATGTATTTCTTGTCATGATACTTGTAGGGAGATATCCCTTGTATTATGACAATTTTAGTTTAATGAAATGCATGATGCTTTTCGATTTGTTATGTGAATGTTTGTGTTGTGGTTTGGGCTTAATGTAGTCGAAATTTGTTGAATGGAATGCATGCCGTTTCATTTCGCTGTAAGGTATTGTCCCTAGGTTGGGAGTATGGTAACTCCCGGGATTCAGCCTGCAAATTAATTTTTATCCCAACCCACCCTCCTACCAAGCATGCCTCTTCCGATCCCGCTATGGGACTAGGAATGCGGTTCCATTTAATACAACTTAATGCTACTGGCCTTATAGGCCTTTGGGCATTTTGGATCTAGTGTTAGAACTCCTAGATTTGAAGGGTCTGACGACATAAGAAATCCAATTCCATTTAGACAATCTTGACCCTAAGCGATAGAACAACTCCCTGTAGTAGAAATGGTATGAAACCATTTAACGTATAAACTTAGGCTTTGGATTATAACTACTGAGTTACAGACTAGGCTACTAGTTGTCTTAGGCAGTGTAAGGCCTAAATATGCTAAGGGATAGTAGGTTAGATTTGGTTGGAATGAGACTCCCTTCCTTTGGTAGATCCCTTTATGGCTTATAGACTTCTATTGTTGCCCATAGGAAGGAACCATATACTCTCAGGGAACATTTATAACTCCCTCAGATTGAACTTAGAATGTACTAGCACGCCCCTTAGAATTGCCTTCCCCAAGGGCTTATTGCATTCAGGAATGCGGAATAAAGGAACTACATGTGAGCGATGTATTCGCGGTTTGAATCGACTTCCTAATCCTAGTGGTTACCAATAGATCCAATGCTCTGATCAAGCAGAAGATCGGCATCGACTCGGATTAAGAATTGATACAATAAATCTTCTGTTTTAGCTAGACAGAAAGTCTATGTATCCGGTTCAGACCCACTACACAACTTTTCTTCCGTGTTGGCTGGACCACCTACAACCACAAGTTATTGCTTTGCCCTTGATAAATGTTAAGGACTTAAAGCCAGTAGAGAATTTGACATCTTGCCACCAACTCATACCTGCCCCTGAACTTAACCACAATAGAGATTAGGCTCATCTCTATGATAATAAGTACCAATGCCATAGAACGCATCATTAGCAAGGAAAACCATGTAGAGAAAGATTGTTTCCATTTTAGGTTAAGGATAGCCCCTAAGTTGCGCCTCGTTCCGATATACGGATCGATGTTAAGATTCTTCAACCTTAAGTAAAACCAAGTTTTAAGGGGGGTAGAACGTATTGAGTCCAATCCAGTTAGGTTAGTCAACGCTACCGTTTGATCAGAGTGGCGCAGCGGAAGAGTGGTTGGCCTCTTTCCCACTGGCCCAAGATCGAAACCTTTGAGTTAGGTTATACATAAAGGTTAGGTCGTTAAATAAGATTTGAACCCTTCCTTACACTGTCAAGACTGAAGCCTTGCTAGGTACTCTTCACCCTTTGCCAATGTCGGGGACGACATTGTGTTTTAAGGGGGGTAGATTGTAACACCCCGGATTTTTGCCAACCTGGGATTAGACGTCCTTAAGCAATGAGTCTATCCTAACACTTGATTAACTTCTCAAAACTCAATCCAAAAGTCTCAAATCCCTATTTCCTTCGAAAATCTCACCTTTTACTACTTTATCCTTCAAAATTTTCTAAGAGCTCTCACATTAGACACAAATATTAAAGTTTAGGTGATATTGATCAATACTTAAGCTAAAAAGTACTATGAATAGTAAATAAATAAATGAAAAGGGTTTTTAGCCATTAACCTTTTGAAGTCTCACTAAATAAGTAGACTAATTGGATAGATCAGCTTCTCCTACCCCAAAATCATATATTACATGTCAAATAACTCATCTCAGGTTCTGAAATACACCCATTTCAAATATCAGACGGAGAAACCACCCCAAAAAGGTCAGTGGTCGGCGATGCCATCGCCGAACTCGTCCGTACAGCGAGTTTCTGTACCTTTTTTTCTATGCAATTCTTTAGACTTTGAAAAATCATATATCCTTCGTTATAACTCCGATTTAGGTGATTCAAAAACTAGATTGAAGCTAAATGAGTCTAGTTTTATATAAAAACATGTGAAAAATATAATAAAATATTTAATATAGTTTAAATCAGGTCATTGTGAGAAACTGTCCGATAATCACTTGTTGGACAGCTGCTGCTTCTGGAATTTTTAGAATTTTTTTACAACTTGAAATCTTATGAAATTTGGAGGAGTTAGGGTAAACTTGATGATGAACCCCTAGAAAAATAATAAAAATAATATGATACCTAGAAGTTTCCAAAATGGGGGATAGAATGGCCCTAGGACCGTATTCTTCCATAATTAGGGTAGAATTTGGTTGAGTACCAAACTGAACACTCAGTAGAATTAACTTAGACCACTTTAAATACGTTCTACAAGACCCAAAGCGAGTGGAACCAATGACCCTATAACTCTCTATAACCTCAGATCAAACTCTAAGCCGGTTTGTTCTCTGGACCACTTTGAAATTTTGTATTGGATCTAGACCGCGCGTCGAAAGTCCGATACTTCCTATCTTAGACCGTTAGAACCGCCCAGCTGGACTTGACAATTATTTCAAAAATCAAGTCAAACCGATAATCACAGACTATTTCATTGAGCCCGGACTGAAGAGACCGCGAATAGGGACAGAATTGGAATTTCAAATTCAAATCTGGCACACGACTTGACACGTCAGTATTAAGCGTTCTGACCGTCAGAATTCATCCAGATTACACCCTCGGATCAGGAAAAATTTCTATTTATTATTATGAGACTTCCAGCCCTGATCTACGTGCGGTGACCGCTGAACTGAAACTGGTCCGCCACGTGCGATCTGCGAACCCTGTCGGACTGAAAACTTAATGCGCGCTAGATCTGGTACGCATGAGCTTAAGTCCGATCGCATTCGACCAGGGGACCACCAGAAAGCATCTTTTGGACCGAAACAGCCCCGATTTGGTTACCCCTCAAGTGAAACTTGTTCCCGAGCCTATTTCGGGCAAGTTTGGGCTTATAAAAGGGCTTGAAACCCTCACTCCTCTCTCCCATCCGAATTTACAAAAACCCTAGATTGGGAGAGAGAAAAGGTGAGAGTTTGTGAGAGAAGGTGGGAGAGATCTTCCTGCCACCTGTTGCTGCTGCTGTACGTGCTTAGGCAACGCACTCCGATCGCTTTCCCGGCGATTCCTCCACGTTTTCAGGTAAGAAAAACCCTAGAAAGTTGCTGATTTGATGTTTCTTCCGTTCCATAGCTTGATAGTTAGTAAATCTCGTAAAACAGGTTCTCTTATCGCTGTAGACGAAGCATATACGCTCCGTTCGAATTTCAACATCCATAAGAGACAAGGTGCGGATTTTAGACGCTTTGATTGACTGTTTCCAAAGCTTTCAATGACGTTTAATAGTAGATTATCGACGGCATCGCCGTTTGACATGTACAACATGCTCTCCGTTTCCTGTTTTGTAAATTAACGAAGAATATGAGATTTAGGGCATTTTAGTCATTTGTAGGAAGTACGGTCTACAGGCATATTTTGCTGACGTGATTGTCATGGTTTGTTGCTGCATTAGGGAGTTAGGAATGCTTGCATAATCAGTTTGGCGAAGAGATTCGCCTAGTTGCGTACTTTGGGTCGACATACTATATGTAGACTTAAGTGTGTAGTGTATGTGTTTGTATAAATGCTTGTATTAGTATGTATTGAATTAAATGATGTTATGTAGTAGTTTGAGATTGATTTCTTGATTAATATGCTGACCTAAATGATTTCCTACATGTTGACCTTATGCATGATTGCATTACATGCATGGAAAGTATGCCTTGAAGATTTGCTTAAGTTGAATGTTATAACATGCATTAACATGCTCACATGATTGTATTTCAATTCCAATACCTTTGCATATATTGCTAATGTGACTTCCATAGATGTGTGGGACTAGACTTAGTCCAGGCAGTCGGTAACCGAGCGAATTCGTGGCTGACTGGTCATAGCCACGAACGACGCGTCGATGAACGTGATTCGTGTTTAGAGTTGGCGGCAGTGGTTAGGCCACGCGAAGTGTTTTACGCACTTCATGTCGTTCGACTTGAGATGCGATCGCGCTAGTCGAGCCCGTCAAGTAACCCGACTGGCCGATGTATGTTCACCTTGTATGTGTCATAACTGCTTGAACCTAGGGTACTGAACTTACCACTGAAAACCCTGTTAACCATGGTACCTTGATCCACGAAGACTCATGAGCCGGGCATGGTGGCATGGGACACCGTGGTGGAGCTGTCGGCCTACGCTGGGGCCACAAACCTCCCCGTAGTGACCAGTGAGCACCTAGACTCGTGAGCAGATTATGGTGGTATGGGACACTATATTCTACCTGTCGGCCTACACTGATCAGGCGACAAGCCCTTTGTAGTGACCGCGAGCGTATTCTGAGTCCACGGGAGGCGACGACCCTTCCGTTGCAGTAGAGTACAGTAGGCCTGTATTGATAAGGTGATGGGGGAGCGGTGCAACGAGTGCGAGCAACAGCCCTGGTAGCCCTTGCAGTGACCTACGAAATACACATCGTATGAGATTACTAGGAGTGACGACCCTAGACAGGATCTGTGTTGGGATTGATATAAGGGAAGTACCTTAGTTTCCCAATCCTGCTATTTGAATGGACTAATAACAACTTGGAATTCATATCACCATAGCATTGCATGTGCCTGGAAGATGTGGAGCACTCTAGGGAGTGTGGCATGCCGCGGTCGTAAGATGTTGCCGCATGAGGGTGATCGTCGGTGAGGGCATACATCACGTCATGTCATAATTGCATTAACAACAGTATTAGGAATGTTTGAATTACTGCTTTACTATTATCGCATGATTGATTTGATAACATGTTAATCTTTACTCTATTATTCCACTGAGTTAGCTACTCACTCCCACGTTACGGGACGGTGTTCCTGGACACCCACCAGACCTTTTGTGATTGCAGATGATGGCGCGGCCTATGAGGCGAAGCTGGACTTGATGATGATGAGGAGGATCCCTCCTTTATGCGTGTTCTGATTGACGGGATTACAGGGAGGTTGATTAAATACCTTGACACTTGTCATTTTATATTTTTAGAGCACTCATGTAAATTCGTTTCATCTACTTTTGGAGTATACATGTATGTGTATAACCTGGTAACATGTTCACACTCTGGAGACATACAATAGTTTATATATGTTATACATACTATTACAGACTTCTGCTGGTTAATTTAACTGTCTCTGGAGTATGATATGCTGTTCTGGCTTAATTTCACTCATGTTTAATACATTATCACAGACAACATTCAATCATACATATCTATGTTGCATAAATAACATTTTGGAACTCGGGAGTTGGGTTTTTGCTCGACCCCTCGATTTTCGGGATGTTACAACTGTCCACTGGACAGTGGGACCCACCCTTGACGCGTGTGATGCATCCAGACCATCCACCCCTTTGATTTAGCTAAGGCCTATGGGCTAGGCCCATTTGAATTTCAAAAGGCCTATGGGCTAGGCCCATTTAGTTTGTGAAATGCTTATGGGCTAGGCCCATTGGATTCATTTAAGGCCTAAGAACTTAGGCCCATTTGATGTGTTGCAAGTCCATGGGACTAGGCCCATTTGATGTACTTCAAGGCCCATGTAATTGGACCCTTTTGTTGAAATTTAAAGCCCATGGAAGTAGGCCATTTGATATATGTAAGGCCTAGGGGTTTAGGCCCACTTTGATATGTATACAAGGCCTACGGGTTTAGGCCCATTTAATGTACCATAAGGCCTAGGGGTTTAGGCCCATTGAACTCATGTTAGGTCTATGGGTTGAGGCCCACTTGATCTACATGTGGGGCCCAATTGGTGTGGCCCATTGGTCATATATTAGACTCATGAGACTAAGCTCATTTGATGCAATCCAAGGCCCATGGGTTTGACCCATTGCAATGCACATAAGACCCATTGGTGTGGCCCATTTATGTGGCCCATCTGATGAATAAAAGGCCCATAGGATATGGCCCATTTGATATATATGTAAGGTCCAATGGGGACAACCTACGATCCATTGTAATGTGTAAATTCATTACAGACTAAGTACTGATGTTTATAAAGATCGTGCCTTGGGAGCAATGTTGGTTTGATGTCCACATTGTGAGTGTAATGTTGGTTGGATGTCCACATTACGACTCTCCTTAGGGCCCATTACTGGGCTGTACTTATCGTGTATAGGCCATCCAGGTCCATCTGCATTGTAAGATAGTTCATTTTATTATAACATGTTTAGTACAGTTTCATGACTCATGATCATACGCATCATATGTATGCTTGACGTGAGAATTGTCTGATCATAGCATTTGCCTTCGGGCAGGTTGTTTATGGGCTCCTGGTTAGGCGGTGTTGCCCTACATGAGCGCACGATATGCGCAGGATTTGTTGCATGACTGGATAGCGTGAATCATGCATTTCGCATTTGTGTGACATGATTATTGTATGCCCTAGCGACATCAGGGTCGTAGCCTCCACAGATGCATCGTGGTTGGCAGGATTGGATACCGAAAATCATGTTCTACATGGGGTGCTATTGATATCCCTGGGTGAAAGTCCCTAAACCCTTATGGTACTAAGAGGTTGCTCCAACGTCTAGACCGAGTGGGTAGATGAGTGCTGAGTACCGAATACCAGTTGGCTATGCTCTCCACTGTGTCGTGGTCGGTTGGAAGGGGGTGTAGCCTTATGCGCCCGAGAGTAGGGGGCAATGCTAGGCTGAGTCTGACCAGCTTGAGGAATGGGTCCGCTATCGACGAGTCGCACCCGATATTGGCAGACGGATAGTTTGGTCTCTTTCACTTACCTTATTGCGCGCGATGTGGCGGCAATCTGGTTTAGAGTGTACTAGACCCCGGTGATATCCTATATTTGAGCTGTATTGATGTGTGGACATATATGAGGATCTGTATGCTTGAGTTGCATTGCACATCGCATGGCCTTAGGATGGCCGATACCATTCATGTCTTGCATCGCATAAGCCTTGGTACGGCTCATGATATTATGGTTCCATCTGCATATTCCGCATTACTCTGACATTGCATGTTCATATTACTACTTTGCGCACACACTTTCACCACCCTCTAAGCTTTCTATAAGCTTATGCACGACCGTTGCGTGCAGGTGACATTGGTTCGCAGCAGCGCTGAGACGGGAGCACGTTGCAGAGCGTTTTGGAGTTTTTATTCTTTACCATTGTATTTCCCTTTATGCTCATTGTACTTGTAAAGTTTTTGATCATAGTGGAAATTTAATGGAGTTCTTGGTTGTTGTTTGTGGGTTATGCCTTTGGTTATGCTTATTACGAATCAAACTGACATTGAAAATCCTCCTCGTAGCATCCCAAGATCGGAACCTGACGAATGGGAGCTAGGAGCCAAGAATGGGGTTCTACGGAGGCTGTCGGCGTCGGATTCGGTGATCGAGAATTTTGTGAGCCCGGTTTTCGAGTTTGGGGCGTGACACCAGTGCACAATAGGAGTTGGTGCACAACAACAACTAGTGCACAATGATGTCGACACACAATAAAAGTTAGTGCACAATGACTTCTGATAATGTACAATGGCTTCTAGCACAGCATTTGGCATAGTGTCTTAATGCTTGATGTGTTTGCACATCATGTTGTTGCTAAACAAATGTAATACATTAATTCATAAATATTCAATTTGGAATTAAAGGAGAGAAGGATGTAAAAGAACTTAGAATGAATAAATAATGTGATTATCTTCTTTATTTTTCTTTTGTTCATAATTAAGTGAATGAGATAATTTTCCAAATCAAACGCATTTGTTTCTTGTTTGAAACAAGATGACAACTCCACTAGAGAAGACTATTTTCTTTTTCACTTAAATATTAGCATAAGAACTGTATGAAAGATAATCACAACTGTTTAGCGCCTTGTGGGCGCCAAAATGGCGACTCTCGGTGGGAACATCCTACCTTTCATCTCCAAATTAGAATATAACTTGATCTTAATTACTAGCTTATGTTGTTTTATGATATGATGGACCTAGGAGAAAAAGATATTTCAACCAACTAATCAATGACAACAATTCAGAAGAACACGATCTTCTACTGCACTATGATGGGTTTCATCATAGAGTACGCTAAGAAAATGGCACCAACCAAATGTATAGAGCCACGGGCATCCGCTATAGTTATAACTGCTTCACTGATTACACAAGAAGAAAGAGATGATTGGATCATTGTCACTCACAGAAGGATAAGGACTCGAAATATCGCCGTGATAGGATAAAACACATCACTAAGAAGAGATAGGGGACCAATGACGTGAAATACTGCCAGGAAACATCCTGAACTTGCTCCACCGACAATCTACCCCACATAGGTAATGACTCCTCCAACTGCACAAGACTTTCATGCCTTGCCTGCCAAGAGCTCTCCATGGATAAGAGAGCAGAAAGGAAATGCTTTATTGACAAGTCTGTCAGGATCCACGTCACCAATCTCTGTGTCTTCCTGATCGACCGGTTACTCTATTGATGCATGAAGATCATATGAATCTCCTCTTTCGGTGACTCTTATAATGTCAATACACTCCCATTCAGCGTCGACCACTACCTCATCAAGGAATGGAGTGGCTACCGTTCACATGGTTGGAACAAACCGAGGGTCTTCTCCAACTATAGAGGATCGAATTGCTGAAATGGTAGAGGCATAAAAAGAACTAATGGAAGAATGTAGAAACCTCTGGGAGGCCTTAGGGACTCTCGAACACAACATAGCTCAAATGACAACACCCCCAGTGACTGATAAAGTGAATGAACGAGAAAAGCACCCCGAAGGGTTGCAGCCGCCAAGGACCGGGTCACATGGATCTGCTCCCACGATGAAAGCAGTGACATAGGATGAAACATGACAAGTTGTCGAAGAAGCGTTCAGATAAAAAAGAGAGTGTGAGGGCACAGGAAGATTCAGATATCGAACTTCGTATCCAAGAGAAGTAGAAGATGTCCCATTTCCAAACAATTTCAAGCAGCTTGATTTTCAGAAATTTAACGGGGATGGGTCACCAGAAGAACACTTGATGCACTTCATCACTAGTATGGGGAATTTCTCTACAGTGCCCCAGTAGTGTCTCTGATTATTTGGGTCTTCTCTGACAAATAAAGCGTTCAGGTGGTATTCTAGCTTAGCCCCTGGGTCGATAAGAACATGGGAAGAGATGCAGAATGCGTTCATGTCAAACTTCTTCTCATTAGAATGTGATGTATCATAGAACTAAAAAGAACAGGCAAAAATGTGTCTAAACTCTATAAAAACTGGATTAGCGTTTGGACTTACTAGTGCTGATATCAGAACCTTCCGCGACTTGATTACGAAAGCACATGCTCTAGATTTGATGACTCAAAAAATGCAAGCATTTAAATATGAAATGATCAGAAGAGGATCCCAGAAGTTGATCACAAATGTGGTTGAGTGTGAAAAATGAAGCCAGGATATGAGAGAAATAAAAGGTAAAAGGACAAAAAGGAAGGTGGAGTTGAATCGCCCAAGAGGAAGGTTTTACGACAAGAAACTCCAATCATTGAATTCTCATGAGGGTTTTTCATTTGAAAGAGAGGGCATACTCCCCATGATGAATCAGTTATTAAAAGTGGGAACAATTGAGTTACCCTTGTCGAAACATCCCGAAGAAGCGTCTAAAACAAAGGAAAGAGACTTTTGTCACTATCATCGCATAGTAGGGCATCCGACGAAAAACTGTTATACATTAAAGTGTATTATACAAAGGATGATAAACAAGGGTGAAATAATAGTCAAAAAAGAGAAATAAAGAGACATAAGAGCGACAGCAAACGTGCTTACCTTGCGAGAAGATTATTAGGCAAGGACAAGGGTGAATGATCAGAAAATAATGGGAAAGGTTGCAGTGACTACCTTGCGATCAGGGAAGAAGATGGCCAGTCCACCAAATTCAAGATGCGAAAAACTAAAAATAAAAGTAGCCAAGAATCACACCAGCAATGATAACAGTGATGACAAAGAAAAGGGAAAGGAGAAAGGGATAATGACTTATGACATTATAAGCCACTTGAAAGGCATTCCAGCTCGATTGAGTGTCTATGATGCTCTAAAACTGTCAGAAGACTCCTGACAAAGCTTGATTAAAGCCTTATCAAATGAAGGTATAAGGGGAGTGTTGCTGACTGAGATGGAGAACGAGAAATAAGAAGATTGTATGACAGTTATCTCCTTCTCTAATGAAGACCTTGTTTATGAGGGAGAACATAATAGGCCGCTAATGATAATGGACTATATTCGCGGTAGACAAGTAAAGTGAATAATGCTCGATAACAGGTCTGCTGTAAACCTGTTGCTGCTAATAATGCTGAATGAATTAGGTTATCGATACTCGAACCTACGCACTAGTGGAATGATGATATAGGGCTTCAATCAAGACGGACAGCGTGCCCTTAAAAAGATTACAATAATGCTGGAGATAGGAGAATTGACTACAAACGTCGTTTGCCAGTTATAAATGCAGTAACTACATATAATCTTCTTTTGGGAAGACCATGAATGCATCAATATGACATCATACCTTCTACCCTGCACCAATGTTTCAAATACTGTAAATACGGGGTACAACATAAAGTATTAACTGATGCAAAACCATATATGGAGGCAGAGGCAGATATATTCGCTAGCAAGGAAAGGAAGGAGAATGATGAGAACAAGGCTCCAAAAAATGTCTGCATGGAAGTAGTAAAAGAAAAGAGAGCGAAGTCGTCTATAACAAAAACGGCGAAAAAGAAGTTCTATTTTATCCCAAAACATCTATAACAACTAGGACAATCGCCACTAACATTACTATTGTCAGAATAATTGAAGATTCTACAGTCAAATTACATAGTACCACTTCCATATGCTGAAAGGAGTAAACCATTTCCCCTCATTCTAAGAAGGTTTCATGTTAAGTCTAGTGTAAGATATCCGGAGCTGATCGAATTCTATGCTCCCTCAGAAATAAGGAAAGATGAAGCCATTGACAGTAGTGTAGGAAATCAAAGACTAACACCTAAAGAACTGGAGAGATATAGCTTGATGAGTTAGAAAATCATGAAGAAAATGGGTTTCGATCATGAAGAACCTGTCGGCCTAAATTATGGAAAAGGAATTTAGATTCCAATCGGGGTGAATTAGAAGAACGATAAAATTTTGAGGACTGGGGGAAAAATATTTTGTGAATATGGTAACAACTAGCCAGATAAAAGAAATGGGCCTTGATATAATCAGCAAGCCCGAGGTAGCCCCAAAGAAGATGGAGGATGGGGGGGGGGGGGGGAGAGGGGA
Organism: Magnolia kwangsiensis; assembly: GCA_037074715.1. Taxonomy (NCBI): domain Eukaryota; kingdom Viridiplantae; phylum Streptophyta; class Magnoliopsida; order Magnoliales; family Magnoliaceae; genus Magnolia; species Magnolia kwangsiensis. The sequence goes on from CM073579.1 coordinate 63,047,409, forward strand.
GCAGCCGACAATTGACAATTTGAAAGAAATAAATTTGGGAACGGAGGAAGAACCGCAGAATACATTCATAAGTGCTAGTTTATCAGAGGAAGAAACTAATCAATATGTTAGTCTCCTGAAGGAAAATAAAGATGTCTTCGCTTGGACGTACGCAGAGATGCCAAGTCTAGAACCGATAGTGGCAATGCATCGGTGAAATATCTCTAATGACAAAAGCCCATCAAGCAAATATAGCAGTGATTTCACTCAGATTTGGTCCCTAAGATAGAAGAAGAAATAAGTAAACTAATAAATGTCAGATTCATCAGAGAAATTAAATATCCTAACTGGATATCAAACATAATCCCATTAAAGAAGAAGAATGGGCAGATCAGGGTGTGCATCGACTTCAGAGATTTGAATGAAGCATGTCCGAAAGATGATTTTTCACTGTTGATAATCAAAATGTTAGTAGATAGTACTACACAGTATGTTGTCATGTCCTTCATAGATGGCTATGCCAGTTATAATTAAATACGAATGGCACCTGAAGAAGAGGAAGCGACGGCTTTTAGAACACCATTAGGGATATATTGTTATAAGGTTATGCCATTCGGTCTCAAGAACGCAGGGGCGACGTATTAAAGGGCAATGTAAAATATATTTCAAGACATGATGTACAAACATGTTGAGTATTTCATGGATGATTTGGTGGTCAGGTCAAATCATCATGAAGAACATCATGAGCATCTGGCGTCGGTCTTCTCCCGGATCAGAAGGAAACAGTTAAAGATGAACCCAGCTAAATGTGCGTTTGGAGTATCATCAGGAAAATTCCTTGGTTTAATGGTGAGACATAGAGGTATCAGAATAGATCTGGAGAAATTTAGAGATATTCAAGATTTTTCACCTCCGAAAATGTTGAAAGAGTTAAAAAGCTTGCATGGCAAGTTAGTATATATCCGTCGTTTCATCTCAAACTTGGCGAGAATATGTCAGTTGTTTTCTCATCTGATGAAGAAGGGAGAAGAATTCATATGGATAAATCCTATCAGAACACCTTGGATTTGATCAAAGATCTGTTGAAACAACCTCCAGTATTAACAGCCCCTGTGAAAGGAAGACCTCTCATTTTGTATATATTATAAGCTGAGAATTCACTCGGAGCTTTATTGGTACAAGTGAATGATAATGAGAAAGAAGCGTCACTTTATTATTTAAGTCGAACATTGATTGGTGCAGAATATAATTGTAACATCTCGAATTTTCATGGCTAGAGTTTGTACTCGTGCCCGAGGAAACCGGGTGTTAATGATGTATAAATTGGATGCTTTAGAAAATCCCACCTTATTTTTTTTCTTTTGGGTCACATCCAAATATATTCATGAAGGTAACATTCATAAGAATAAAACCAACTGTATTGATTATATTTCATGAGAGTAAAAGGATAATCAAATGGCCTCATAATGGGAAGTTTATTACAACATCAGAATTCATAGCGGAAATATAAAAATAAATAGTTAAACTGTCTTCTTAGTCTTTCAAGATAATATTCTATAGGAAAATAGTCCTCTAAGTCTTCAATTTGTACGTCATCTATATTATCTGTACGGTTGGGAGAGGGTCAATGCCCTACTCATAGTGAAGGTTACCCTTTAAGATTAACAATAATTAAAGAGATTTATAAGAGTAAAGTAAAGGGTACTGATATGTCTAATACTCAAAAAATACATGAGATATCACTATGCATAAATAACATATATGAGATGTATGTCAAGTATAGTGTGTGCAGTTCATCATACGTAGTGATCATCATAATGTGGAATATAATTCATAGGAAACCCAGCTTGACCCGCATCCTATAACCACGAATATTTGCCGGCATGACCAATGCTAACGTGAATTTATGCGAACATCTCAAGGTAACACAACACGTGGTTGTGTAACACAATGTGTTCATGGAGTGACTATTTGTGACATCCAATGCCGAAAAGTTAATGTAACATATATGCCGATTTACATACATCTATTGTCCACCACACCAACCAACCCATGAAATTACATGCCGATCAAGAGGGCCACTACCCTTAATGCATTATGTCCATGATACGATAATTAATTCACTAGGTGTGATACCTGTTAACACATCACTTCACTTATAGAGAATATAGCTGAATCATTAAGAATATAACTAAATTATGAAGAGTATAATCTAAATCATGAAGAAAATAAATTGAATCGTGGAGGTTCTGTAATAACAAGACACATGCCCGTGCCTTTAAAGATAGACGACACAAGGCCAATATAATAAGAAAAGAGTGACAATGATCAACTCAACAAAAGTGGCAATGGCCAACATAATAAGAGGAGTGGCAATGGTCAACTCAACAAAAGAAGAGTCACAAAGCCAACTCAAATAAAAAGATGAGTGGCATAGTCAACTCAAATATAGAGATGAGTGGCAGAGCCAACTCCATAAATTTGATAGGGCAGGGGTAAGGCTTGTATCCATGGCCTCACATAAATTCAGAGAATTTACTTGTATTTGACTTTATGTCATAATCTCAAAAGGGCCAATAGTTGGAATGATATTAACTAAATCAATTAATAGGATAATTCCTAGAAAAACATGTAATAATGAAAGACGGGATAATTCATATCATTAAAGGCGTAAAAAGGCTAGATAAAATAACAGGAATGCAGGTAGAAGGCGGGATAAATAGATCAACTTAAATTACTATAAGCTTAAAGGATAAAACCCTCAACTTAGTATGTGCTTTTTGTTAGCTTCTACTTTAATTTACCTGGTATAGATTAGATTTCAATTAAAAATAGTAGGCTTTAATTAGACGTGTTCCATTCTTCCACCGAGTCAACTCGATTTGGCATAATGGAATCCTATTATATGGGGAGAATTTGGATGGAAATAACAGGAAAGGAAGGAAAGGAGAAGTTAGGATTTAAACCATGATCTGATGTGACTCGTTTCCGTTGCAGTCGAACCGATGATTTGGTGGAACTCGGAGCTGGTCGAACTTGAGTGATTTTCTTCTCTCTACCACAACTATTTCTCTTCCTCCTTCCCTTTTATGTTTTATTTCTTAGAACAGGTAGCTGGTCTGGATGGACCAAGTTCTCATCCAAACCTCCTTCTCTCTTCCCTTCTTTCATTCTTTCTTTCTCTCTCTCTCTCTCATGTTTTATTACTCTGGCAATCTAAAAGGGCATTTTTATAGGATTCCTGGGCAGGCTTCCGCGTGGGAAGGAAGTTTCTGATCTTAACTACAACAACGTGCATCATGTGGCATCCTTGTGAAACTTGTACACTAGATGTAGCCTTGTTTATGATCCCACTGATCCAAATCGTCGTTGGATTCTCCTTTCTTTCTTTTGGAAATTGGATCAGGTTCGGATGGGCCATCTTCTGGTTGACTCAAATCTCGTCAAGGTGCAACGACATGTCATTGGGATTCATTACTTAAACGAGGGGGATGGTCCCTGTTTTAATGGTGGATCATCCTCCTCTCTGTTTTTGATTTATTTTTCCTCATCCCTTCCAGAGGGTCTAGGTCAGTTTCTTGATTGGCCCATCATCTTGGGGAACTGGATCGGTTTTCTCGGAGGTCCCCAAGAATCGCAGCAACGTCATTCGTTGCACATTATTTCAACTCAAGCCCATAGCACCTCGCTTGCTAGTGTCATGGAGTTCTCCTGATTCTTCTGGAATACCAAGTTGGTGTTAGAATCCACTTCCTTGTTGGTTGGACGGTTCCGATTTGAAGAAAATTTGAGAAGGAGGTTTATCGTGGAAGATCTCCTCATGAATGTGATTCTCGGGTGCTGTTTATAGTGTGCTTATGATTTTCTTTTGACATAGACAGGAGTAAGGCGGGGTCTAATCATGATGTTTATTTTAGAAATCCCCTCCACTCATCATCTTTGTAAGACCACATTCAGCTATGGCCTTAAGTAGGGAGAAATCTAGGTCCTAGGTGGGCCACACATTGTAATAGTTTATAAATGAATTACCGTGAAAACCTACATAACATATAGCAACATTGCTGGATATATGAGTTTTGACTCTTATAATTATAGTTATACCCTTCTCCCTTATTATAACTTTCACTGTCTGTATCTCCTAGTTGCACCATGCAAATGGGAAGAAATTTCACCGACCATTACTATTTTTCACGCTCTTTCTAATGCCGAAGTTTGGGCACCGAGATGCCATTTCAATGGACTATACTATTCTAGGTTTTAATGCGACGTTTATATACGTTTAGTTACAATATTATCCAGTAGTTTGGACTTGTGTTTTAAGATCTTCAAACCGAGTGGTTTATTCTGATGTTTAGATGACCCGCTTAGCATATCCCAATACAATGGACGGCTAGATGACATGCTTAGAATATAAAGACTTGATGGTTGGTACTCTAATAGTGTATATAGGTAGATGTACAGTCAGTTTCATAAATGGATGGACATAAAGTGGGCTTCTAGGGTGATTAGGGATAAAATATATGTATCATTAGATTTGAGTGTCTTATTCACATATGTAAGTTTCTCAAATTGTAATTCTAATGGTAGATTAAGCATATTCATATGGTGTGAACAGGATGGACGGGTCAGAATCTTGATCTGATAAGTGTACGAACGGATGTAGAGGTCAAGTAGCTAATTTACTACGATCTGAAGGTTGAAATTCGATGTGTGTGGTTAATTTATGATACTTAGGCCTGAAATAAAATTTCACACAAAATGGATTGTGGTAACCATGTGATCTAGAATTCAAGGGTATAGGTCAATGGCATTTTCATAATTAGTGTTGATCCGTGAGTTTTGAGAAATCCAATGGATCCACGTGGTTATGAGCATATTTCTAAGAAATTCTTACAAAAGAATGTATATCTAAATCATTATGGATAGAGAGTTATTCATCGTGTCATTCATGGGAAAGTACTTACGTCAAATCACGTGATGGATGGTCTTACCTTAAAATCAATGGTCGGATGGTTAGATTTATTGAATGGATGTAATTCTCAATGGTTAGATTTGTGTCAGGGTAAGAATGTAAGGCTAGGATAATTAGATTGGTATCGTACATGTGTACACATCAGTTAATTTCTAGGTAATGCTCGAGAACTTTTAATACTCGGGTATTAAAATGTTTAGGGCATTACATTAATTATATACCCATCGAAAAAATATGCTTGGCATTGGTATTCATAGTTCAGAAATTAAGGCAATATTATTTGTCCTATGATATAACTTTGATGTCTCAAGCAGACCCCATCAAATTTTTAATGACAAGACCAATGTTGTCAGGAAGGTTGCATAATGGATGTTGCTATTGTCAGAATATGCAATTATGTATGAACCAGTGAAAGCAGTAAAAGGACAGGCAGTAGAAGATTTTCTAACAGCTTATCCTGTGACAGACAACGAAGCCATTCTAGATGAGTTTCCTGATGAACGGTTGTGATGACAGAGTTGTCAGAAGTGTGGCAAATGTTCTTTGATGGAGCGGCTCAGGCAACAAGGGCAGGTGCCAGAGTAATATTCATGTAAAAATAATGAAGCCGAATATAATGCCTTATCATTGGAATGGAGATAGCCAGCAAATTGAAAATAAAAGCACTACAAATTTATGAGGATTCTAAGCTGGTTATAAATTAGTTGATGACTAAATTTGAAACAAGGAAATCGGAACTTCTGCCATACTATCGAAGGGCGCAACATTTATTGGATCAATTTTTGAATGTTGAAATCATATACCATAGTATGAGAACGCGAGGGCCAATGCTTTAGCCAGTCTACCAGCAGCGCTATCTTGCCCAGATCGAAGCCCCCTACAAGTGACAATCGAAGAAAGGAGATTTTTGCCTCCAGGAGAAATAATCAGTGAAATAATGGACGCACTCCCTATATCATGCTTAAAAGTGACAATAGATGATTGGTGGCAGCCTTTCATTGATTTTCTCAAGTATGATATCTTACTAGAAGATCTAGAGGCAAAGTTACAGATTAAGCAGAAAGCGAAAAGATTCATTATGTGAAATGAGGAATTAAACAGAAGATCCTATAATGAAATGTTACTGCGATGTCTAAGCGAAGAAGAGGCAGGTCAAGTGCTACAAGAGGCGCATTCTAGGGAATGTGGGGCACATTAAGCTGGGAGGAATTTATTCCACCGAAAACACTGGATGGGATATTATTGGCCTACAATGTTCAAAGATGCAATAGATTATGCAAAGCGATGCCACGAATGTCAAATTCATGGGAACATTATACATGTACCTCCTGAAGACCTTCATCAGTTAGCTACTTCTTGGCCTTTTGCTACGTGGGGACTCAATGCCAGTGGCCCCATAAATCCGTCGTTGTCTAGAGGAAAACAGTATATATTGGCAGCAACGGACTATTTCTCCAAATGGACAGAAGCGATTGCACTACGAAGTGTTAAAGAGAAAGATGTTAATTTTATTCAACACTTGATAATATATCACCATGGTATCCCAAAGAAAATCATCACAGACAACGAAACTCCTTTCAAGAATAGGGGAATGGAGGAGTTGTCTTAAATTCAAAAATCATTAGTCGTTCTCAACACCCTATTATCCACCAACTAATGGGTTGGCATAAGCATTTAAGAAAATGATTATAAAAATAATAAAGAAAATAGTGGATGGGAATAAGCGTGATTGGGATGAGAAATTGTAGGAAGCACTATGGGCCTATAGAACAACTCATCACACAGTGACACAAGTTACACTGTATTCGTTAATTTATGATGTAGAAGCTGTCGTGCCAATCGAGATACAAGTTGCTTGCTAACAATAGTAGTGCATCAGTCAATCATAGAAGATGGGAACATGAGAATATGGCTGAGAGAGTTGCATCTGCTTAATGAAAAAAGATTGGCAGCACAGTAGCGCTTACAGTTATATCAAGTCAGAATTTCTGTTGCCTTTGATAAAAAAGGTTAAACACCGATCTTTTAAGAAAGGGGATTTGGTTTTGATGTTGAAAAGGCTGATAGTAGTCACTCAGAGAGCAGGGGGCAAGTTTGATCCTAAGCGGGATGGACCGTATGTCATAAATGAAGTCTACTCCAATGGAGCATACGGAGTAACAGATCAAGATGGATGAGGCATCAGTATATTGGTTAATACTCGTTTTATCAAGAAATATTACTCCTCACAATAGAAGGCATTTTGATTTAGAAGAATATCAAGATAATTCTACTATATCAAAAGGGGGTAATCGCAGATGAAATGATGAAACAACCTTTAAAGGCGCAGCCTTGTATTCTATCTTTATGAATGATGAATAAGAGGCAAAACTTAAAGCATATCACTATTACTATCTTCGAAGTCCCAACCATTACTGTCATTATTGGCTATTCATCCTTGGTTATTCAAGTTGGCTACTTATCAAAATTGATTATTATTGCCAAGCTGGCTGGACATAAAGAAATGAATATCATTGGATTATCATACATGCAACAACAAGTAGCGACGATATATCAATTATTGATTCACCATCTAAGGCATCCTAGCCAAGCTCTATACGGCCAACTACGCATAAGACCTACATTCATTCAGGATAGCAGTGTGGATCCAGCGGCCCTAAAAAGCCCATATAGGCCACATAACATGCATACCCATGCGGGCAACGGATGGAGCCAGCGACTAAAAGCCTTAAAAGGCCAAAAAGTCCTCAACGGTCAGTCACGCGTGAGACTAATGCCATCTATAAGATCTCCGATAGCGTCATGGACAACGATGAAAATACCCTCCCATTAATGGGTCTAAACTTACAAACGAAGAAAAACAGGGAGAAGAATAAGACCCTCTAGATCCTTGGCTTGATTTTAGTATTAACTCATGAGGACAGGGTCTCAAAATACCCTTTCATTAATGGACTGGCGGCTTTGGATTTTATACCAAAGGTAGCCTTGCGGGCCCCGCAAACTCTAGAGAGTTACTGTGGCCAACCATGCACGTAAATCCCATTGAGTTCACCGCTCTGATAGCTTCATTAGGCCCCTCTGATGGACCATGGTTTGTGAACTCCCTGGCCATGATAAGTTCAGAGAACACACGAGAGTAAGAGGACCATTCACATAAGACCTAACTCCAACTACTTATGAGTCTAAAATACTGTAGTTGTTCCACTACTTAAGAGCTTAAACTGTATGCAAAAGATAACTAACTTTGAGATAAAATATTCCCGCCCATTGAAATAAAACATCACATAAGGTCGCCATACAATGCATAGATATAAATAGTATAAGCAATAAGATGAAAGAATCAACAAGTACCAAAATCAATGATTGTATTATTAAAGATGAATTTTTCTCTGAATAAAATGTTATAAGTTGTTTATGTATTATAACATAAAAGGAATATTTACATGAAATTCTTACAGATCTCAGTTATGTTTAATATTTCTAGGTAATGTTGCAACTCTTCTTTTAATTGAGATTGTGCCACAACAGTTTTGTATTCAGCTTTAATGATCATGCTGGCCTGATTAGGAATGTCAATTAGTTTAGATTCCAAAGAAGCAGCAGCTTCTCTATTCCTTGTTTGTTCAGCTTGTATGATATCAATTACTTGAGTGTTTGTTTCAAGCTCTGCTTTGATCTGACAAATAGTTGAGTCTTCTGCTTCCCACTGACTCTTAAGTAATAGAATCTCCCTCTCAAGAAGAGCAATTTGATCGCCAATGATTGCCTTATTTCTATCGGAAACCTTCAATTTCTCATGGAGAGATTGATTAACAATATTACAATTAGCAAGAACATCATCCGCATGAGAGAGTTTCTCCTTAAGAAATGCCAATTCCTTCTAACGACTTAGAATTTCATGAGCAATGACTATACTCCGCGCTACTTCTAAGCTTTTCATGGAATCGTAGAACTGTGACAAGGAAGTGTAAAGAGATTGAACATCAACATGCGCCAGACGAGCCGAATGGGTGAGAACTGCTAGAGCGCTATCCAAAAAGGGCCACTGAGTTAAATCTTTAAAAAAACCAATGATAATGAAAATTACATTCTTGAAGAGTCCCAACATAAGAGGTGGCACCTTTTCCAAAGAAAGCTTATCAAAAGCTACAGTTACCGAGTTAGATCCTTCAGATCCACTTGGAGTTGGCACAACTGGAACTAAAAAAGAAGTAGGGATTATAAGTTCAAAAGAAAATAGATGTGTACTTAATGCTGATATAAAATAAGAAAAGAAAATATATACCCAGATTAGGAGCAACATCAGAGGTAACTTGAACAAAATGGGTTGTGAGTGCTGTAGAGTTGGGGATTTCTATAATCATAGCAGCATTAAAAGAAAGTTCTTAGGCTCCTACAATACTTGAGTTAAGAGTACTTGGAGTTGGGACATCGGCTGGATCAGAAGAAATTCCAAACTTCGAGCTACCGGCTAAATAGGAGAATGATGCACAGTAGGGGACTTATCATTTTGAATGGGGGCATCAGATGTTGGGTGGACTAGTGGCAAAGCTTCTTCTGTTTTGGGAAGAAGAAGAAGTACATTCCTCATCGTTGCCTGAATTTTGAATGATTGAGCCTCCATATTCTTTGAAGTTGATGTTCTGTGAGCAGTCACATCAGCAGCTTCCATGATACAGGAAGAATAAGAAGCATCAAAAGAAAGAAAGATATTCGCACTAGGAGAACCACCATATTCTCCATAATCAAGTGGCTCTTCATTATCTAGAGAGGTCGTGGGAATTGGATGAGAGGTATCAGGATGAGTGATTGGAGCATTAGGAAGAGGGAACTTAACTCTAACATCGCCTTCTTCTCTAACATCTACCTCAGCATCAGTATCTATGTTTAGCAAAGCATCTCTTTCACCAGTTAAGCTCATAGGGGAAGACATATCGTCACTTGCGGTATTTGTTAAATATTCTGATGAGCTATCCTCTTCCGATATGGTTTGTTTTCCTTTATAGGTAGTCTTCATAGGGAGAAGACATGCACATTGGGCAGGAGAAGGAACTGGTTGTGCCAAAACTTCAAGAGATAATGACTTAGTACGGGACCGGGTCATAGGAGATGAAATTCTATACACGACTGGAAAAGTTATGGCTGTAGCATGATTAGCTATAGTTTCTGTAAGATCCACAACGGGGATAACTATGGTAGTTGTATGTTTAATAGTCTGAGAAATTGTAGAGGAGATGGACTCTGTAGCAAGAGGAATGATGGGGGTAAGGTATACAGGCTGATCTCCTCCTTTGGGAGTAGGAGAAGGCAAAACTCCGCCCACAGTTTCAAATTCATAGTGAGGAGTGGCCATTAATTATCCCCATTTTATCAAATCCTGAGGAGAACCAAAACCAATCCATTCTTCCATAGTGTTTGGAGGTTTGATTTCTCTAATAGGCTCTTCCACAGAAATTTTACAATGAAGTTGTCCAGGAACGGCAGCTTGATCTTTATCATAAAAATATCCAATCCCTTGCTCTAGCCAGTAATTCCTTAAACGGGGAGGAGGAACCCAGATAGGTCGATCTACTGGAAAATAATTGCGTACTTAGTAATGATGAGCCCACCATCGCATCTAAGAATATGAAGCTATTACTCGATGATTATACCCCGAGAGAATAAATTGAGAACCAAAATTTCTCGTTAGGAGCTGTTTACATATTAAAGTCCAATTATAAGGGCCTACTCCGTAACGTCTCATTGTCCAAGTAACCTCTTCACTTGCTTGAGGCATAGCTTGATCATATCCAAATTTCCTGGCAAATCAACTTGGGTAGTATGGTTCTCGCCAAAATTCTACTCCTTCGGTTAGGGGAAGACTACAAGAACGAATACATAGGAAGAAGGTCCTCTCAATGGGCTCCAGGTCATTACTATCTTCAACTTCTCTATCTTCAGCTTAGTGATCTAAGTAAAAAGGAAAGAAGTCGATAGATTCCATGTTGTCAATTTTGTCTACTATCCATTCATATCCCTTCTTTATCATCTTCTGTTTCAAAAAATACGTCAATGGTAAATGGTTCCGATGGATATAAGCCTTCTTTAGGTCATTATAGGTCCAAGGGAAATAAATGCCAAGCTATCCAGAGAAGTAATGCCATAGAGTAAAAGACAATGTAATTCCTAATGCCGAGCTTGAGTAGTGCGTCGTGGCATGACCGAAATTTCTATACAATGAGCATAAGACGGGAGGGGCCAGGGAATATCTTTTTCTACCTTATGCCATTGCGCCCTCTACCACAAATAAAGTCAGCCAAATAGACTTTGAGCTTTTTAAGCTAGAGAGCATGACTAAGTTTAACCAATAAGCTAAGAAAGTGGCCAATTTAGTTTCAACAGTAAATTCTGTCGGGCCCCTTATCTTTTTGCGAGTAACTTCTAGTTCAGCACAATGGTTGCCAAGGAACCTAAAAAAGATGGGGAAAGAAATGAGTAATTTGTATTTATAAGTAAGTATTGACCGAAAGGGAAGGCAGATACTAAAACACTTACACCAAGTAACGGGAAAAATGTGCAAGCCATTGAAGGGAAGAAATCTTGTGAACATTGATAAAATAAGATGTTTCACGGAAGAGTTCGATAGTTGATGCTGTAATTTTTGGTACTCTGTTGGAACCAACATAAGAAAATTCTTCATTCGATGGAACGTATTTATTAAGGAAAGATCTGCAGATAGGCAGACCAACCATTCTATACAGATCCCATAAGGTGATACTTACTTCCCCTACTGGAAGATGGGAAGAATTTGTAGTAGAAGACTAGTATTTTAGAAAACTCTTGTAAATCACCGTGTCCTTGTGAAAGAACTCCGAGGTGGCTTCTATGGCATAATATATATTAGCTACCATAAGGACATTTTCATACTTCTTCAAGATTGCTTTGGTTCACGCACTGTAGTACGAATGATCGGTCCAAAGACCCCGTGTCTTGAATTCTTCTTTACCCCACAAGGAATCACGGTGTTGAATTATTTCAAAGAAATGAGTGTAATATAAGGAATGAGGATCGTAACATGGTGTGAGGAAGTGCATATATCTTATTTGCCCAGTCTTCTGGGATAAGCCTTTATCTGTGAGATAGCCTTCAAGGATTTGTGGCTCTTTGATCATCCAATTTGACACATATAGAAGTCTATTTTGTGTCATATGATTAGTTGGTTCACTTTGAAGAATGGACCAGTGATGTTGAATTTGCAGAGGAAGAGCAATAGTTTCATCCTTGTAGGGGTTGCAAAATTTAATTGCCTCAGTATTCAGCTTAATTGAATCCCAAGTATTTTGGAAACGCCACCCATTATGTTCTCGAATTTCTTCCTGAAAAGCATCATCTTTACTTTTTTCCCTTGTTTTCTTTGAAAAGGTCGGAGTAGTAGAAGCCTCTACAACAGAAGGACGAGTGTCGTCTGTGTGGAAATTGGCTATGCATTTCAACCAGTCCTCCTAATCAGACTCTTGTCCTAAGGTTGGGGCCCCCTCTATCTCTTTCATCAGTACGACCATGTGAATATGTTCGGAAAGGCGTTGGATACGATCAACGAAATTAATAATGACAGGGTCCAGTTCTTTGAAGAAGGAAGTATAGTTTTCATCAGAGCACGGTCTTTTTTGACCACGGGTTTCAATTGATTGCAAGTCAGAAGGCCCAACGGTACTTGGGGAGGCGAGGGGTCTTTTTAAGCTAGCCATTGGATACCTGTACAAGAGTTAGTGAATAAGTTAAAATTAGGAAGTGAAGTTTATTAAGTCAAAAGGGGGAAGTATAGAAGATTGCTAAAAAGGGGAGCAAATAAATTTAAGTTTAAGTTTGCATTTTATTATAAGTTTAGTGTGCGAAGATCGTTATACGCAATATAATGTGCACAGACTATAGTGCACAATACAGTGTGCGCGGATCGTTGTGCGCAATGTAATGTGCGTAAAACCTAGTGCGTAGTACAATGTGTGTAAGGTGTTATGCACAAAGTTTGTTGTGCAGTAAAGTTATTAAGTGCTACCTGTCCTTGCACTAAAATTGGTTGTGCATGGATAGGTGTTGTGTGCAAGAGAGGTGTTGTGCGGGATGGGTGTTGTGCAGCACACAAGGTGTTAGTGCGTAATGATGAAAAGTAAGAAGAAACAGTACGCAGGAAGAAAGTGAAGTGAGAAAGAAAAAGTAGAAGTGTTGTATTTATAGGCAAGGTGTGACCCATTGTGCGGTGGACATTGTGTGGAACACGTTGTGCGCGCACAATAAAGAAAACAACTATGCGCCCAAAGACTTGATGATGCGCATAATAAAGGAAATGAAGATAAAAATAGTAGTTAAAATGAATCTTTATTTGTTATTGATCCTACATTATTTTGTAGGTATAAAAATAAAAGAATGCAGGATCAAGGGGGCATCTATCGAAGCATAAAAAGAGAAAAGATTGTAGAAAATGCGTTGTGCGTAGATCGTTGTGCAGAAATAGGTGTTGTGTGCACATTGTTGTGTGCAAATCGTTATCCAGGAATAATCCTTAAAAAATAGATGACCGCACAGAAGAATCCACAAACAGGTGATTGCACAATGAAGACCGCACACAGGGGATCACACAATGAAGACCACACACAGGTGTTCGCAGAATAAAGATCGCACAAAGGATTTCACACAGTGACTACATGGCATGTTCGCACGTGTGAAAAGGCTATAAATACCCCCGACCCATTGGTAAGGGGTCATTAGCACCCAATCATAGAGAAGGAGAAGATTGCATAAGAGAAGAGCTAGCACTTGTACTCATTGTGCAGAATAGGCATTGTGCGGTGAACAATGGGGCTGGCGAACAACAGAATCTAGTGCACAACAAAAGCCAGTGCACAACAGAAGCTAGCGCACAACAGGAGTTGGCACACAACAACATCCAGTGTACAATGATGCTGGCACATAACAAAAGCTAGCGCACAATGGCTTTTGATAATGCACAATGGCTTTTGATAATGCACGATGGCTTCTGGCACAACATTTGGCATAGTGTCTTAATGCTTGATATGTTTACACATCATGTTATTGTTAAATAAATGTTGTGCGTTAATTCATAAATATTCTATTTGGAATCAAAGAAGAGAAGGATGTAAAAGAACTTAGAATGAATAAATAGCGTGATTATCTTCTTTATTTTTCTTTTGTTCATAATTAAGTGAATGAGATAATTCCCCAAATCAAACGCATTTGTTTCTTGTTCGAGTCAGGGATTATAAGTTCAAAAGAGAATATAAGCATATATAATGATGATATAAAATAAGAAAATAAAATATATACCCGAATTAGGGCCAACAATAAAAGTAACTTGAACAAAATGGGTTGTGGGTGCTGCGGAGTTGGGGATTTCTGTAGTCATAACAAAATTAAAAGAAAGCTCCTGAGCCCCTACAGTACTTGAGTTAAGAGTACTAGGAGTTGGAATGTTAGGCGGATCAGAAAGAAATTCTATACTTCGAGCTACTAGCTGAATAGGAGAAGGATGCACAGTAAGGAACTTATTGGTCTGAATAGGGGCATCAGATGTTGTGGGGATTGGTGGCAAGGTTTCTTTTGTACTGGGAAGAAGAAGTACATTCCCCATCATTGCCTAAATTTTGGATGATTGAGCTTCTACATCACTTAAAGTTGATGTTTCGCGAGCAACCACATCAGCAGTTTTCATGATACAAGGAGAATACAAAGCATCAAAAGAAAGAAAGATATTCGCACCAGGAGAACAACCATATTCTCCATAATTGAGTGATTCCTCATTATCTAGGGAGGTCACTGGAATCAGATGAGAGGTATCTGGTTGAGTGATTGGAGCATCAAGAAGGCGGAACTTAACTCTAACATTTACCTCAGCATTAGTATCTGCATTTAGCAAAGCATCTCCCTCATCGGTTAAGCTCATGGGAGATGACGTATCGTCGCTTGCAGTATTCGCTTTATATTTTGATGAGTCGTCTTCTTCTGATATGCTTTATTTTCCCTTATAAGTAGTTTTCACAGGGAGAAGACATGCACTTTGAGCAAGAGAAGGGTCCTGTTGTGCTAAAACTTCAGGAGACAATGACTAAGCAGAGGAGTGAGTCATAGGAGATGTAGTAATAACAATCTGATGAGCTGCCAGTGAAGTTATGGTTGTAGCATGATTTTCTGTGGTTTCTGTAAGATCCACGACAGAGATAACTGTGCCAGTAGTATGTTCAACAATTTGAGAAAATGTAGAGGACATGGGCTTTGTAGCAGGAGGAATGACAGGAGCAGTTTGTGTAGGCTAATCTCCTCCTTCGGGAGTATGGGAAGGTAGAATATCGCTTGTAGTTTCAAATTTATTATGAGGAGTGGCCAATCTTTCTTTGCATTTTATCAAATCCAAAGGAGAACCTAAAGTAATCCATCCTTCCAAAGTGTTTGGAGGCTTCATTTCTTTGATAGCCTCTTCCATAAAAATTTTATGGCAGAGTTATCCTGAAACAGTTGCCTGATCTTTCTCATAAAAATATCCAATCCCTTGCTTCAGCCTGTAATTCCTCAAGAGTGGAGGAGGAACCCATATAGGTTGATATACTGAAAAATAGTTGTATACCAAGTAGTAATAATGAGCCCATCATCGCATCTAGGTATATGAATCCATTACTCGATGATTATACCCCAGGAGAATCAATCGAGAACCAAAATTTCTCGTTAGGAGCTACTTCCATATTAAAGCCCAATTGTAGGGGCCGACTCCGTAACTTCTCATTGTTCATGTGACCTCCTCACTTACAGAGGCATAGCTTGATCATACCCAAATTATCTGGCAAATTGACTTGGGTAGTATGGTTCTCGCCAAAATTCTACTCCTTCTTGTATAGGAAGACTACAAGTACGAATACAGAGAAAGAAGGTCCTCTTAATGAGTTCCAAGTCATTATTATCCTCAACTTCTCTGCCTTCAGCTTGGTGATCAAAGTAAAAAGGGAAGAATAGATTCTATGTTGTCAATTTTATCTACTATCCATTTATATCCCTTCTTTATCATCTTTCGCTTCAAGAAATGCCACTGGGGTAAATGATTGGGATGGACATATGCCTTCTCTAGGTCATTGTCGGTCTAGGGAAAGTCATTCGGAGAAATAATGCCACGAAGTAAAAGAAGATGTAATTCCTAGTGTCAGGCTTGAGCAGTGCACCGCGGCATGACCAAAAGCTTTATATAACAAGTATAAGACAGGAGGAGCCAGAGAATATCTTTTTCTACCTTCCGCCATCACGCATGCCACCACAAATAAGGTTGGTCGAATAGAGTCCGAGCTTTTCAAGCTAGGAAACACAATTAAGCTCAACCAATAAGCCAAGAAGGTAGCTAATTCAGTTTCAGTAGTGAATTTGGTCAGGCCCCTTATCTTTTTACGATTAGCTTCTACTACGATATAATGGCTGTCAGGGAGCCTAAAAACGGAAAGAGTGAGCAATTCATATCTACAGGTAAGTATTGTCTGAAAGGGAAGGAAAATGTTAAAACACTTACACCAAGTATCGGGAAAAATGTGCGAGCCTTTGAAGAGGGGAAATTATATTGTAACACCCTGAAAATCGGGGGTCATGTATAAACTCGACTCCCGAGTTCCAGACCGTCACTTATGCAACAAAAATATTTATGATTCAATGTTGTCTGAGTTAAAGCATTCACATGAGTAAAATTATACCAAAACTGCAATTCATACTCTAGATTTAGTGATAAAAGCAAGCGGAAGACTAAAGGATATACATATCACTGTATGAAAAATAAAATAGATCTCAACTGTCTCCAAAGTATGAATACATCTCTGAGTCTCATATACATGTAAATAAACAGAATCAAAATGACAAAAATAGTCCCACTGAGAAGGCCCGCCAATCCAGGCCACCTAAGCAAAGCCGTCGTGGTACTGCATATATGAGAACTCGTCCTGGTCCTCATCATAATCTGACTTTGCCTTCTGAATCGCTGCCTCACCTGCATCTAAGACAGGGTCTGGTGGGTGTTGCAAACACCATCCCGTAACATGGGAGTGAGTAGCTAACTCAGTGGAATAATAGAGCAAAGATTAGCATGTTCTCAAATCAATCACGCAATAATAGTAAAGCAATAAATCAAACATTCCTAATACTGTTATTAATGCAATATGACGTGACATGATGGATGCCCTCACCGACGATCTCCCTCATACGGCACCATCTTACGCCCGGGGCATGCTTTCTTCCCACAGTGCTTCACATCTTCCAGGCACATGCAATGTGATGGTGATATGATTACCGAGTTATTATTAGTCCATTCATACAGCAGGATTGGGAAACTAAGGTACTTCCCTTATATCAATCCCAACACAGATCCTGTCTAGGGTCGTCACTCCTAGTAATCTCATATGATGTATATTTTGTAGGTCGCTACAAGGGCTACCAGGGCTGTTGCTCACACTCGTTGCACCGCTCCCCCATCACCTTATCAAAACAGGCCTACTGTACTCTCATTGCTACGAAAGAGTCGTCGCCTCCCGTAAACTTAGAATACGCTCGCGGTCACTACAAAGGGTTCATCGCCTGATCAGTGTAGGCCGACAGCAAGAATATAGTGTCCCATACCACCATAATCTGCTTACAAGTCATAAGTGCTCACTGGTCACTACGGGGAGGTTTGTGGCCCCAGCGTAGGCCGACAGCTCGACCACAGTGTCCCATACCACCATGCCCAGTTCATGAGTCTTTATGGATCAAGGTACCATGGTTAATAGGGTTTACAATGGTAAGTTCAGTACCCTAGGTTCAAGCAGTTATGACTCATACAAGGTGAACATACAGTGGCCAGTCGGATTACTTGATGGGCTCGACTAGTACGAGTGCATCTCAAGCTGAGCGACATGAAGTACATAAAATACTTCACGTGGCCTAACCACTGCCGCCAACCCCAAAACACGACTCGCGTTCATCGACGCGTCGTTCGTGGCAAAAATAAGCCAACCACGAATTATTCAGTTACTGACTGCCAAGACTAGGTATAGTCCCAAACATTTATGAATCCACATCAGCAATCATATAAGAGTAATGGAAATGAAATACAACAATGTGAGCATGTTAGCACATGTTATAACATACAACTTAAGTAAATCATCTAACACATGCATTTCATACGTATAATGAAATCATGCATATAGCCAACATGTAGGAAATCATTTACATCAACATATTATTTGAGAATTCAATCTCAAATTAATTCATAACACCATTTAATTCAATACATACTAATACAAACATTTATACAAACATATTTAAGTCTACATATAGTATGTCGACTCAAAGTGCGCATTTGGGCGAATCTCTTCACCAAACTGATTATGCACGCATTCCTAATATCCTAATGCGACAAAGAGCCATGTCAATCATATCAGCAAAATATGGATGAAAATAGTATTTCCTACAAATGACTAAAATGCCCTAAATCTCATATTTTTCGTCTGCTTACGAAACAGGAAACGAACAGCAAGTTGTGCATGTCAAACGGCATTGCCGTCGATAATCTACTATTAAACAACATTGAAAGCATTGAAATCAGCCAATCAAAGTGTCTAGAATCTGCACATTTTCCCTAGAGGTGAACCGATTCGAACGGAGCGTATACGCTTCGTCTACGGTGAACAGGCTACCTATTTCACAAGATGTATAAGTTACTTTACTAAGAAATCGATGGAACCTCAAATCAGTAACTATTTAGGGTGTTTCCTTACCTAGAAATGCAGTGGAATCACCGAAAAAGTGATTGAGGTGTGTTGCTTAAGCACGTGCAACAGGTAGTGCAAGCAGCAGGGAGTTCTCTCCCACTCTCTCTCACAATCTCTCACCTTTTCTCTCACACCAGCTAGGGTTTCTAGCAAATTCGGATGGGTGAGAGAAGTGAGGGTTTAAGGCCCTTTTATAACTTAAAACATTCTCAAAACAGACTTGAGAACAATGTTTACTTGATGCCTAACCAAATCGGGGCTGTTTTGGTCCAAAAAGACATTTCGGGAGGTCCCCTGGCCGAACGGGATCGGAATTAAGCTCATGCACGTCGAATGTCGCTCACATCCCATTTTTAGACCAGTAGTGTTCGTAGATCGCACGTGGCGGTCCAGTTTCAGTTCAGCAGTCACCGCACGTAGATCAGGTCTATAAGTCTCATGATATGAAAGAGAAATTTTTCCTGATCCGAGGGTGTAATTTGGCTAAATTCTGACGGTTAGAATGCTTAATAATAACGCGCCAAGTCGTGTGCCAGATTTGAATTTCAAAATTCAAATCTAACCTATTCTCACTCTCTTCACTCCAGGCTGAATGAAATAGCCTCTGAATGTCGGTTGGACTTGATTTTCGAAATGATTGTCAAGTCCAGCTAGACGGTTATAACGGTCTAAGATTGTAGGTATCGGACTTTCGACACGTGGTCTAGATCCAATACAAAGTTTCAAAGGGGTCCTGAGAACAAACCAGTTTAGAGTTTGATCCGTGGTTTCAGAGTATTATACTGTCATTGGTTCTACTCGTTTTGGGTCTTGTAGAACGTATTTAAAGCGATCAGGGATGATTTCACAGCTACTCTAGAGTTGCGCTAGCTAACTTACACTTATTTTCTAAAGGAATTAATCCTACGCGATTTCTGGTCGAGTTGGTACTCGAGTCCAAGTACGGATTTTTTTGGAGCGTTACAATCTACCCCCCTTAACAAAAATTTCATCCTCAAAATTTTTACCTTTTCGTACGCCTCGAGAAGCTGTGGGTAGTTCTTTCTGATCTCGGCTTGTCTCCCAGGTAGTCTCTTCCTCAGAGTGATGCGTCCACAATACCTTCACAAGGGGAATCACCTTACTATGCAGTACCTGATCCTTCCTGTCTAGGATACGCGTCGGTGGCAGGATATATGTAACATCCTCTCCTAACTGCACCTGCTCCCATCTGATGATATGGGAAGGATTAGAAACGTATTTCTTCAGCATAGAAACATGAAATACATTGTGAACGCTCGCGAGAGGCGTGGGTAAAGCCAAACGGTATGCCACAACTCCCACACGATCGAGGATCTAGAATGGACCAATGAATCGCGGTGCCAGCTTCCCCTTCTTCCCGAATCGAAGGACTCCCTTCATAGGGAAAACTCGTAAAAATACATGATCCCCAACCGTGAACTCTAGTGGCCGCCATCTCGTATCGGCCTAACTCTTCTGTCTGCTCTGTGCTGTGAGAAGCCGACGTCTAATAATATCAATCTTCTTCGACGTCGCCTGCACTAACTCTGGGCCAATCAATCTGTGTTCATCGACCTTTGCCCAGCAATGCGGTGCTCGACAAGGTCGCCCATATAACGCCTCGTAAGGTGCCATACCGATACTCGCCTGGAAACTGTTGTTGTACGCGAATTCTGCATATGCAAGACAGTCATCCCAACTGTCCTTGAAGTCCAATGCGCAATCTCGCAATATGTCCTCTAAGATCTGGTTCACCAGCTCTGTCTGTCCGTCTGTCTGTGGGTGGAAGGCAGTACTGAACTTCAACTTCACACCCATAGCCTCCTGAATGCGAGTCTAGAAAATAGAAATGAACCGCGTGTCTCTGTCCGACACGATCTCCAATGGAACTCCATGCAGACGCACGATCTCTCTGATATATACTCTAGCCAGCTCATCTGCAGAGTTCGTGACTCTGATCGGTAGGAAGTGCGCCGACTTCGTCAGATGGTCGACGATCACCCATATAGAATCATGTCCCTTCCTCATCTTCGGCAGCCCTGAAACGAAATCCATGGAAATGAAGTCCCACTTCCACTCTGCAATCGGCATAGGATGAAGAAGTCCAGGTGGTCAGCGATGCTCTGCCTTCACCTGCTGGCAAGTAAGACAACGGGACATGAACTCTGTAATGTGGGTCTTCATACCTTCCCACCAATAGGTCCTCCTAACGTCGCGATACATCTTCGTACTGCCTGGATGCATCGCGAGTCTGGTACAATGCGCAACCTCGAGAATCTCTCATCTCAAGTCAGGGATATCTGGGACGCATAGGCGGCCACGATAACGTAAGCCCCCATCCATGCCAACTCGCCACTCGGTGTCTGCATCATCACTGGCCTGCTCTCGAAGCTCAGTCAGACGCATATCATCCCTCTGCGCCTCGATGACCCGGTCATCGATCTGAGATCACACCTGCACATGTGCGATGAACTCATACGGCTCCTCTACAGTGAGTTTCTGCTCAAAGTCTCTTAAAAACTCAACCATATCCCACTCAGCAACCATCAGCGGAGCCGCAAACTCTATCGTCTTCTTGCGGCTCAACGCGTCAGCCACAAGGTTCGCCTTCCCAGGATGGTAAGAGACTTCGAACTTGAAGTCCTTCAAAGTCTCCATCCATCGCCGCTGCCTCATATTCAAGTCTCGCTGCATGAATATGTACTTGAGCCTCTTGTGGTCGTAAAAGAGCTCGAACTCCTCTCCATAGAGGTAATGTCTCCAGAGCCTCAGTGTGAATATGACGGCTACCAACTTTAGGTCCTGTGTAGGGTAATTCTCCTCGTGCTTCCTTAATTGTCTCGAGGCATATGAAATTACCCTATCTTTCTGCATAAGGACACAACCCAGACCAACGCTAGATGCGTCAGTGTATATAGTGTATCTAACCCCTTGCTCTGGCTATACTAGCACAGGGGCGGACGTAAGTCTGTCCTTCAGCTCCTGAAAGGCTGACTCCGCCTTGTCATTCCAGGAGAACTTCACGTCCTTCCGTGTCAACTGAGATAAAGGTCTCGCGATCTTCGAGAAATCCTGAATGAAGCGTCGATAATAGCCAGCGAGACTCAAGAAACTCCTCACCACAATGACAGAACCAGGCTGCTCCCAGTCCTGAACTGCAGCTACCTTTGCCAAGTCAACTGTCATCCCATCCTTGGACACCACGTGTCCCAGGAACTTCACTTCCTGCTTCCAGAAGTCACACTTCTTGTACTATGCGAACAACTGATGTTGTCTGAGTGTATCCAGGACCAAGCGCAAGTGCTCCTCATGCTCTTCCGACTCCTGGAGTATACCAAAATGTCGTCAATGAACACAATGACGAATCGATAGAGGAAAGGCCAAAATACCCGGTTCATCAGATCCATGAACACGGCTGGTGCGTTCGTGAGACCGAACGACATCACAAGGAACTCGTAGTGGCCAAAGCTGGTCCCGAATGCTGTCTTCTACACGTCCTCATTCCTGACGCGCAACTGATGATATCCTGACTGAAGATCAATCTTCGAGAAGTACTGCGTTCCTCTCAACTGATCAAACAAGTCATCGATCCTGGGTAAAGGGTACTTGTTCTTCACCGTGATCTGGTTCAGCCTGCGATAATCAATACACAAGCGCATCGAACCATCCTTCTTCCTTACAAACAGGACTGGTGCTCCCCAAGGAGACACACTGGGTCGAATAAGGCCAAGCTCCAACAGACCATCAATCTGCGTCCTCAACTCCTCCATCTCACACAGTGCCATGCGATACGTCGGCAGTGAGACGGGCGTGGAACCAGGCACAAGATCGATAGTGAAATCAATCTCTCATCGAGGTGGCAAACCAGGGATCTTCCTGAACAGATCCCCAAAATCACAACTGACTGGCGTATGCTCAAGCATCGGGGCACCAGCGTCCCGAAGTAAAGAAGCGTAGCTAAGTATGCGGAAGGGGATATTTACCCGAACTGAAAATGTAAAAGGCGTGCCCTCTGGCTTGTACACCATCACCATACGAGTCTTGCAGTCAATCTCGGCCCTCCCAGGAGTCAACCAGTCCATGCCAAGAATGACGTTGAGATAAACAAGAGAGGAGTCGACGATAAGATCAAGAGCCATCGTCCTGCCTCCTAGATCCACCAAGCAACCCTCACACATCAGGGTGGCATCAGAAAAATCTCCATGAGCTGAAAGGACTCGCACTCCATCTATACGAATGGTCGGTAGTCCAAGACGCCTGACTATGGAATGAAATATTAAAGAAAGTGTGGATCCAGTATCCACCATCACAAGTATACGAGTACCTCCGATGTGAGCATTGGCCTCAAAGGCCGAATGCTGAGAAGTCTCTGTCTCGGCTGCCTCAGCTGTCAAGGCATGCACCCGCGCCTGCTGTGGCTGGTTCGGCCACTGTACCATGGGCCGTAGAGGCGGCCTGAACTGAGATACGGGAGGTCTGAAGAAAGGGTGCGCAGGAGCCAACCGTAAAGGCGGTGCTGATATAGCCTGTGGGAGTGTACGGTCCATCTTCTGCGGCGGCGAGAACTCACTGTCCCGCATCCGAGCGAAACAACTCTGTATTAAATGGCCCGATCTCCCACAATAAGTACATGATAAATCGAGGCGCCGCATAGGGGGTAGTGGCGCTGTAGCCCTAGGAGGAGGGTCGACAAGAGGCCTCTTACCCGAAAAAGGTCTGTCCTGCAACTCTAGTCGTGGCCTAGGAACAATAGGGCTACGAGATCGTTCAAGTCGATCCACATCCTGCTTTGCCCTCATGGACATGTGAATCAACTCAGCGTAGGAGGGAATGCTCAGGCAACACATCTTCGACCAAATATCCGATCGCAAACCCTCAGAAAAGCACCGTATGCACATCTACTCATCAGCAAGTATAGTCGGGACATATCTACCCAACTCAGTGAATCGATGCTCATACTCCCTGACTATCATGCCTCCCTGTCTGAGGTGTAGAAACTCATTCTCCCGCTCATGCCTGTACGTTTTGGGATAGTATTTCTCGTGAAAGCGGAACTCGAACGCTGCCTAGGTCCAGATGTAATCAGCGGCAACGGTCTGTAACACACTATCCCACTATAAGCTAGCCTCCCGCTCGAATAAGAACATAGTCAACTCAACCTGCTCGGACTCTGAGCAATGTAGCATCCGTAATACCTTCTACACACGGTTGAGCCAATACTCGGCCTCTTCGGGTCTATGAGAACCCATAAAAGTAGGAGGCCACAAGCGTTGGAATCGGTCGAGTAGGCCCGGTGTATCTGCAGCAGTCCCCATAAGATAAGCAGGCGGTGCAGGATGAGAAAGCCCTCATCCTGAGCATAAGTATCGACATCCTCAGCTGGATGCACAGGTGGTGCAGGTGGAGTCACACTCCCACCCTGGGCTAGAGCCCCCACTATAGTAGTCAGGAGCTGCTGCTGCTGCTGCATCATGGCCATCATCTGTTCAAATCTATCTGGAGGTGGAGCAGGCTGTGGCATGTACTGTGCCGAAGAAGACGCACGGTATTGCTCTCTGACGGGCGGTGTGAAAGGCGGTGGTCCAACCGCAGGACCAGTAGGAGGTTGAGTCTCACGTGCTGTCTCAGGAATCGCGCCCACAGCAGGGTCCGTATGAGCATCAAACTGGAGGGAAACCTGATCCATAGGCTCACCCAATGTAAGCCGAGCTGTGCTCCGTGTAGCCTTAGGCGACATTCCCTATATTCAAAATAGGGCGCAACCTTGTCAGTCTCAATAGCACAGACACACCGCAATCATTCACATAAGAGTTAAAGGCATTCCACGCATTTCATTTAATCAAAATTGTCACAATACAAGGGATATCTTCTTACAGGCATCATGACAAGAAGTACATGGAAACTAAGACAGTTAAAGTTACAATAGCAACATAAGTAAACTACTAGCCGTAACAGGCTTACACAACATAAAGCAGGAATGACTAACTACTACCAACAACATCTAAAATCTCTTCGCTAGTCAGAGTCGGCTGATGGAGGAGGAGCACCCTTATCCTGCAAGAAGCACAGGATCACCTTCAAGGTGCGAGTCACCTTACTGAATTTTCTCTTCATAACGGCCTTGGTATCCTCGACCTCAGCCCGAAGTTTCTGAACTTCCCTTCGTAAGGCGACCTAGCTCTCCTCAATTTGGACAATGTGAGCATCACTAGTAGCCTGAGTAGAAGGAGGAGGGCTCTCATCAGTATCCTGAGCCTCCTCTTCTTCCTCTTCCTGGGCTTCTTCCTCTACTTTCGCCCCAGGTTCTCCTTCACTTGGATACTCTTCGCCATCAAAATCGCCCTCGCTATCCTCATCAAGCTGAGTCTCACGGTACTGAGACCTGATCTTCATCTTGACCATGGTAGACTCATCAATGCAGTGAATCAAAACTGGCAACTCCGGCCCAAGTCTGTAAGCAAACTCAAGCGCGATCTTGCATATAAGCTGGCCAAAAGGAAGCGACTCAGACGTTCTTCTTGATTTCGCTATGAGGATAATCTGTCGCAACACGAAAGTGGCCATACACACATTTTCTCCCTAGGCCACCTGATACAAGAAATCAACCATAAAGCACGTACATTCAATGCGATTTGTCAACCTGGGATACACGTTGAACGTGTAAATGTGGTGCAGCAGGCGCAGATCATCAGACATATGAGACACCTTGAGGCTATTTTTTAGCTGCCATGGAACCAGACCACCGCATAGGAACCTGGTACGGCGATCTCGCTCACACTTACTCCTCAAATTCTTTGCACTGGGATGAACATCACTAAGGGGTACTTTCAGAAGTCGCGCTATCAACCGAACATCGATCGTAGCCATCCGGTCTCTATCAAAGGAAATCTTGAACTGCAATGGCTCCAATGTAGGATTCTGGATACTAGTGTAGAAGGCACGAACGGTGCTCACATTAGCACGAGAACGGGCTTTAAAGAGCGGACCCTAATGTGCACCTTCAATGCGCTCAAACAATAGGAATTCGCCAAAGAGTCGCCCATCTACGTCCACCTCAAACAACACCTTACGGTCAGTATATTCACCGTGACGCATATCTGCTAACAGCACTCGCCCAATTTGAGCATGGGGATCCAAATCCAGCTTTGTATGAAACTCCCGGGTTGTGCTTTGACTTGCGGCGACGCTTGAGCTAGCGGCGCCACCCCTCGGTCTTCTTGATTATGCCGGGCGACTAGGCCCAGCCTCATCCGCTGCGGTCTTTCTCTTTCCCATCAAAGAGAGGATGGTGGAGAAAGAGAAAAAACCCAAAATGGCTTCAACAAAAGCCATGAAAAATGTGAGAAATGGGGAGAAATGGCTGCCCAAGTGGACAGAAGGAAATCTTAGCATTATTGAGGGATAAATCAAGCTTCCAAGGGCTGGAATCTTAAAGGAAAAATGGAAAGCTAAAAGGGTTTAGAACTCCACACAATTTCAGCTCGTTTTGGGGGTTGTAGGAGCTCCAAACGATGAGTTTTGAAAGAAGAGGAGTTTCAAACAGTAATGGAGGGATGGAATGGGTTCAGTTTCAGTAGGAAATGGGATTGGGAGAGGTTTGGGCCAGCGATTTGAGAAGGGGCAGTAAGAAAAACGTAAAAGGAGCTTCGGAGGGGGCTTTTTGTGAAGGAGGTACCCTTTCTAAGGGGTTTCGATGGACGGGCACTGTATGGGAGGGGTGCTCTACCCTAAAAACACCATGCGCCCAAATTTCAGCCCAAACAGGGCCCACCGTAAGGCGATGCATCGCCGGATCGGCAATGGCATCGCCGACCATCTCCAAATTCGGTCGGTCTGGCCTAGTGGGCTGGGTCCCCCCTACCCTAGGGACTTCAAATAAGTATGGGCCCCACCCCAGATCATTATATTTTGACCGAGGGAGGCCCAAACTTCCATTCAGGGCTTTCCGGGGCCAGTCTGTAAACCAGAATACAAACCCATCATATAACATATGATTTTGGGGTAGGAGGAGCTAATACATCCATCTAGCCCATTATTTTCTAAATATTACAAATTTAGAATGGCTAAATGGCCAATTTTCATGTATTTTTTAATATTCATTGGAAAAATTTGCCTAAGTATGATTTTATATCATTTTCACACTAGGATCAATGCCTAACATGAAAATTCAGAGAAAGAATTGAAGAATGGAGTGGTGAGAGGAAGAATTTTAAAGGAATCAGGTGAAATGGGGTTTTTAAGCCCTAGCGATTGAATGTAAGGGATGTGGTTGCCCCACAGCCCAAGGATTCACATTTACGAGTTTAGAACCTTTCATAGAATGTCTCAACCCACCTACTTACAACCTAGGAGCTACTTAGGTCGCTTCACGTGACCTTAGATGCGTTACGGACTCGATCAAACGATCGATACGAATAGACTTCGCCTATTGGCAAAACTGCGATCCTATAAGTGTTTCTAGACCTTCCTCGCACCCACCTAAGTCAAAGGAGCGACAGTGAACATCGCATGACCATAACCCAGGCCCGGTATAATCTCATTCATGCTCTGATACCAACTTATAACACCCTAAAAATCAGGGGTCATGTATAAACCCGACTCCCGAGTTCCAGACCGTCACTTATGCAAACAAAATGTTTATGATTCAATGTTGTCTAAGTTAAAGCATTCACATGAGTAAAATTATACCAAAACTTCAATTCATACTCCAGATTCAGTGATAAAAGCAAGCGGAAGACTAAAGGATATACATATCACTATATGGAAAACAAAATAGATCTCAACTGTCTCTAAAGTATGAATACATCTCTGAGTCTCATATACATATAAATAAAAAGAATCAAATTGTCAAAAATAGTCCCACTGAGAAGTCCCGCTAATCCAAGCCACCTAAGCAAAGCCATCGTGGTACTGCATATATGAGAACTCATCCTAGTCCTCATCATAATCCGGTTCTGCCTCTTGAATCGCTGCCTCACCTGCATCTAAGACAGGGTCTGGTGGGTGTTACAAACACCATCTCGTAACGTGGGAGTGAGTAGCTAACTCAGTGAAATAATAGATCCAAGATTAGCATGTTCTCAAATCAATCACGCGATAATAGTAAAGCAATAAATCAAACATTCCTAATACTGCTGTTAATTAATATGACGTGACATGATGGATGCCCTCACCGACGATCTCCCTCATACGGCACCATCTTACGCCCGCGGCATGCTTTCTTCCCACAGTGCTCCACATCTTTCAGGCACATGCAATGTGATGGTGATATGATTACCGAGTTATTATTAGTCCATTCATACAACAGGATTGAGAAACTAAGGTACTTCCCTTATATCAATCCCAACACAGATCCTGTCTAGGATCGTCACTCCTAGTCATCTCATACGATGTATATTTTGTAGGTCGCTGCAAGGGCTGTCAGGACTGTTTCTTGCACTCGTTGCACCGATCCCCCATCACCTTATCAATATAGGCCTACTGTACTCTCATTGCTACGGAAGGGTCGTCGCCTCTCGTAGACTCAGAATACGCTCATGGTCACTACAAAGGGCTCATCGCCTGATCAGTGTAGGCCGACAGCAAGAAATAGTGTCTCATACCACCATAATCTGCTCACTAGTCATAGGTGCTCACTGGTCACTACGGGGAGGTTTGTGGCCCCAGTGTAGGCCGACAGCTCGACCACGGTGTCCCATACCACCATGCCCGGCTCATGAGTCTTTATGGATCAAGGTACCATGGTTAATAGGGTTTACAATGGTAAGTTCAGTACCCTAGGTTCAACCAGTTATGACTCATATAAGGTGAACACACAACGGCCACTCGGGTTACTTAACGAGCTCGACTAGTACGAGCGCATCTTAAGCTGAGCGACATGAAGTGCATAAAACACTTCGTGTGGCCTAACCATTGCCGCCAACCCCAAAACACGACTCGCGTTCATCGACTCGTTGTTCGTGGTAAAAATAAGCCAACCACAAATTTATTTGGTTACCGACTGCCTGGACTAGGTATAGTCCCAAACATTTATGAATCTACATCAGCAATCATATAAGAGTAATGGAAATGAAATACAACAATATGAGCATGTTGACACATGTTATAGCATACAACTTAAGTAAATCATCTAACACATGCATTTCATACGTATAATGAAATCATGCATATAGCCAACATGTAGGAAATCATTTAC
Source organism: Magnolia kwangsiensis (assembly GCA_037074715.1). NCBI lineage: Eukaryota > Viridiplantae > Streptophyta > Magnoliopsida > Magnoliales > Magnoliaceae > Magnolia > Magnolia kwangsiensis. The sequence continues at coordinate 63,076,321 of CM073579.1, forward strand.
ATCAACATATTATTTGAGAATTCAATCTCAAATTAATTCATAACACCATTTAATTCAATACATACTAATACAAACATTTATACAAACACATTTAAGTCTACATATAGTATGTCGACTCAAAGTGTGCATTTGGGCGAATCTCTTCGCCAAACTGATTATGCACGTATTCCTAAAATCCTAATGTGACAAAGAGCCATGTCAATCATATCAGCAAAATATGGATGAAAACAGTATTTCCTACAAATGACTAAAATGCCCTAAATCTCATATTTTTCGTCTGCTTACGAAACAGGAAACGGACAGCATGTTGTGCATGTCAAACGGCGTTGCCGTCAATAATCTACTATTAAATGACATTGAAAGCGTTGAAATCAGCCAATCAAAGCGTCTAAAATCCACACCTTTTCCCTAGAGGTGAATCGATTCCAACGGAGCGTATACACTTCGTCTACGGCGAACAGGCTACCTATTTCACAAGATGTATAAGTTACTTTGCTAAGAAATTGACGGAACCTCAAATCAGTAAGTATTTAGGGTGTTTCCTTACCTAAAAATGTAGCGGAATCACCGAAAAAGTGATTGAGGTGCGTTGCTTAAGCACGTGCAACAGGTAGTGTAAGCAGCAGGGAGTTCTCTCCCACTCTCTCTCACAATCTCTCACCTTTTCTCTCACACCAGCTAGGATTTCTAGCAAATTCGGATGAGTGAGAGAAGTGAGGGTTTAAGGCCCTTTTATAACCTAAAACATTCCCAAAATAGACTTGGGAACAATGTTTACTTGATGCCTAACCAAATCGGGGCTGTTTCGGTCCAAAAAGACATTTCCGGAGATCCCCTGACCGAACGCGATCGGACTTAAGCTCATGCACATTGGATGTCGCTCACATCCCATTTTCAGACCAGTAGTGTTCGTAGATCGCACGTGGCGGTCCAGTTTCAGTTCAGCGGTCACCGCACATAGATCAGGTCTACAAGTCTCATGATATGAAAGAGAAATTTTTCCTGATCCGAGGGTGTAATTTGGCTGAATTCTGACTGTTAGAACGCTTAATAATAACGCGCCAAGTCGTGTGCCAGATTTGAATTTCAAAATTCCAAATCTAACCCTATTCCCACTCTCTTCACTCCAGGCTCAATGAAATAGCATCTGAATGTCGGTTGGACTTGATTTTTGAAATGATTGTCAAGTCCAGCTAGGCGGTTATAACGGTCTAAGATTGTAGGTATCGGACTTTCGACGCGCAGTCTAGATCCAATACAAAGTTTCAAATGGGTCCTGAGAACAAACCGGTTTAGAGTTTGATCCGAGGTTTCAGAGTATTATAGTGTCATTGGTTCTACTCATTTTGGGTCTTGTAGAACGTATTTAAAGCGATCAGGGATGATTTCACAGCTACTCTAGTGTTGCGCTAGCCAACTTACGCTTATTTTCTAAAGGAATTAATCCTACACGATTTCTGGTCGAGTTGGTACTCGAGTCCAAGTACGGATTTTTTTGGGGCGTTACATATATGGACATCAACAAAATAAAATGTTTCATGGAAAAGCTTGATGGCTAATGCTGTAATTTTAGGTACTCTGTTGGGGGCGACATAGGAAAATTCTTCATTTGAGGGAACGTATTTGTTGAGGTTCAAATCTGGTCAGCTCTCCCGTCCGTCTTTTGAAACTCGGATCTCTTCAACGTCTTGACCTCGTGCAAGGAGAAAGGAAAAGGTAACCCGAGCTAAGCCAGGGGACCCTCTGATGCCTAAGTTAGGTCAAGGGAATCTGGGTCTAAGCGGAGAGTAGAGGAGAGTGTCAGATATTGTGTACCTATGGCGACAGAGTATCGATGTTTTTATACCATTTAGTAGGATGGTCGAGGTCCACCATTATCGGCATGAATTACTCAATCATCGAGATTCCCAGATCATGGAGATATCGAGCGTAATCCATGGATCATGTAATAGATCAGGTGAATAGTGCATATCTACCAACGAAGTAACCAGCCATGTTCGGTTATGACAATTTTCGCATTTGGCAGACAGAGCATTTGCACTCAAATACCAGCTCGGCTCAGGTAATCTGACTGTTCACCTTTATGGTTATCTAGTTAAATATGGATCTTCCAAATCCATCCCAAAGTGAGGAGCACACCTTGCCGAGTCAGATTTATCATAGCTGGTGGGCAGACCGCTCATGGGTGAGGTGCTAAGTATGCAGCTTACAATATCCAATCGGACTTCGGGAATTGTTCCGACCTGCAGCCCTATAGTGAAAACATTCCCCCACTGTCATTCTCTTCCAGGGATACTCTGATCCAGATCGGACGGGCATTGTGTTAGGCGTTCCTATACTTAGGTGGCTCAGCTTGATATTTTATTCTCGGATCTCGTATGGGCTTGGATATTCCTATAACAGAAGCCCCCTACTCTTTGAGTTCACTAGTGGGCTTAGAGAGTAATCATGCAGAGAAATTCTCACCCATACCGAGTAATAATGGCTTTCATTTGTGGAACGTCACGTCTCGTGATTTCGTACATGCGGGCTATTTCTAAATGAACACGTGGCAACGGTTACAATTCCAAAAAAATACCAACCTATGAGGGGTTGCCATGTAAGCCTAAGGAACAGTGTTCATGACGGCTCCCCTTGCTCGGGCATGACTTCGTACACTGAAACGCGCCTTTCGATGTCACAAATGTACCATCTGATAGAAGCTGACCCAAGGGGAATGGGATATGTGTACTCGATAATCGGCTCGCGACGATTTGGCTGCGGCCATTATGGTTTGTCATTAATGCAGAGATTTCTTGTAGATTATATAAGTGGTCTTCAGAGTCATTTTTGCTACCTTCATTGCGATTTTGAGTATATATCAGAGGAGGCAATTTCCGGTGAAGGTGATTCTGGTTGACTTGAGTTTTTCGGTGGGCGATTCTAATTGATGATACTCTCCTTGGAGAAGGTGATTTTCAGTGATCACCTGGTGAGTCTCCTTCGTCAATCCTCAATCTTCTTTCTACAATGTCGTTTGATCTTGAGACTGTGCGGGAGTACGGTGAGGACTCCGAACCGGGGAGCTCGGATGATGGAAGAGGCTTCTGAAGGACCCTTTGAGGCCGTACCGTTATATCCACCGCCTTGGAAGCAGAAGGGGGTGGGGTCCAGTAGTCAGCGGCCTGGAAAAAAGAAAGCCGCTCGAGCCCCCCAGGTTACCATTACCAAGGCCACTGAGATGCCTGCAAGTTGGCATGCCTCGGAGGTGATCTCAAGAGGCTTCATTTTGTCAGAGTCTCAGATGGAATGAATCTGCTCAAAATTTCAGATTCTGAGCTCTGTCCGGATAAGGACCCCTGCACCCCTTGACACCGTCGGTGCCCCTACCGAGGGGGAAGTCGTAATCTTCCTTTGTGCACTGCAGTGTGGGCTTTGACTCCCCTTCCACCCTTTCATCCGAGCAATTGTCGCTTACCTCAGACTTGCTTTGGGATAATTTACACCCAATGCCTGGAGGATGTTAATCTCCGCATTTATCATCTAGAAGTAAGTTAAAAATCCAGAGCTGACCCTAGAGGAGCTGATGAGCTTGTACCTAGTTAAGCATGACAGCCAAGAACCATGGTACTACTTTACGACCTAAGGCAACAAAGGGTTGGGGCTTGTGATGAACCTTTCATCCTCCAATAAGGATTGGAAGAACAAATGGTTCTGGGTGGCAGGCGAGTGGGAGGCGCCAGTAGCGAAGCTTGGGTCCCTATCTGTTCGGGTTCCGACCCCCTTTGCAAAATCAGGTTAGACTTTAATTAATTCTTGTGTTTTTCAATTCCCATTTACGTTTACTTCAGTTGAGATGAAGTTCTCGCCTTCCTTTTATAGGCTTCAAGAGGCGTTTACCTCTCCTTGATCCAGCTCAGAAGAATTGTATCGCCAGGGCTAAGGCGAGAGCAGGGGAACTTTGGTCCTGGATGGACCTGATCACCGCGACCAACCTCCACTGGTCCTAGCTCTTCAAGTCCCAACCGCTGCCTACGTCCTTTAGTAAGTTATCTTATTTTCTTTGATGAGATCAATTTTACTTGCTCGGTCATTAATTTGTTATTTCTTGTGCAGGCATGGCCGAGGCATCGGGCACCCGGAAGAGGAAGGCTGCCCCGACGGTGGAGGAGATGTTGAGGGCTGCACCCCAGATGAAAAGCATTCAGAGAGGCAGTCCCACCCCATGGGGAGGTTGCTGAGGCCTCAGGTATAGCTCCATTTCCTGCCGTGGTAACTGCCGCTGCTGCGCCAGTAACTGAAATCCTTTCGAGCACCATTTCGGCCTCAGCAGCAGCCGTTACTCCTCCTGCGCCCTCTACTCATATCCCCTCTCCCCCTGCCGCTCCTCTGAGTGCAGGGGCTCAGCCAGTAGCCCCTTGCATAGCCGTCATTTCATCCTCTGAGTGGGAGGAGGCTATCCAGATGGCTGATGCAATGATATCCCCTATTAAGGTAGGGAATGCCCTTCCGTCAGAGGGCATATCTCCTATTGAGGTAGGGAATGCCCTTCAATCTGCGGATCAGGCATCAGCAAGTAGTAGGACAGAGGCAGCAAAGGAGGGAGGCTCGGCTCAGGTGGGGACAAGCGGAGTAAGGTATGAGCCAGGCTTTCACATGTCCTGCTTGACTAACTGGGCATCCAAGCATTTCTCAGAAGAGGAGATCGTCAGTCTGCTTTCTAAGTCGGATGACTCCTTCTTGAATGATCTGGCGGTAGTTTTTTATAAAGTATTTTTATCTTCTCGTATTCATCACTTTCCAATTTTTAGACATACTTTCTCTTTTATCTTTATGATATATTTTTTTCTAGTATGTTCTGAGGCTCCTCCTAGCCTGGGAAAGGGTGCGGAGCATCGAAAAATAGACGCTGAGGTGGAGACTCTCAGAACCACGGTGGGAGTCTTGCAGGACAAGGTGACTTTCTTCCAACTAGAACAAGGTGAACTATGCCGACAACTTGAGGATGAGAAGACCCAGGGGCACCAGTTGTAGAGGGAAGCTGAAGATTCAGAGGTCCGATGCTTGGCGACGGAGACCGAGCTGACCCGGGCCAGAGCCCACGTGGATTCGCTGGCCAAAGAGACTTCTCGGCTGGTAGAAGCTCTAGAACGAGCAAAGGTCGAGGCAGCAGAGGAACAAAGCCCAGCCGTTGCTTAAGCCATGGAGGCTCAGCAGGACGAAGATGAGGCTTCACTGGCGACGGTCGTTACTGCTGTGATCGATGCCTTCAAAACCTCTGTGGAAAGAGATATTGAGGCCGCTAAGTTTTATGACTATGGTTTTAATGCTTGTATTGATGCGGTCCAAGATCTGTACCTGGATCTTGACCTAAATTCTCTGCTCCCTGATGATGGTGGAGAGGAACCTCTTGAAGACGTCGCTTGGATCAAACCCTCGACTCCCAAGCGCCTTCGCCCGCATGAAAATTTAAACCCCCTTTTTTGTAAGAATGATGTTTTTTTTAGCCCCTCTGAGGAGGGTGAATTAATATTCATTTTTGAACATTCAATGGTAGTTGTCGATTGCTGGGTTGATTTATTATAATGTCGATTTATTCCAAGGCATGGCTGAGCTCTTTCCATTGTCGTTTAGTAGACTTTCTAAGCCTCCTTGGCTCAGTCGAGTCTAATCCTTAGAGGAGTCGGCTCGTCCCACGAGTGGCGAGGACCTTTTATTTAATTGAATGGTTGTATGATGAACCGATTACTCTATCGGAGATTCGGGTCATCGTTAGGCTTTTTCCTTAGTTTAGGGGGAATGCCGTGTCAAATTTTCATCGGATTACACTTTGACCCCTTCTTTAAGGGATCAGACTGTCTAGTTCGCCCCTGCATTAATGAGGCAACTTGGTGAACATTTTTTCATGTAGAAGTAGAATTATGACTTTTATTGAAAGCCTTAAAGGCTGGTCGTTCAAAGGCGTAAACTTTATTGGGGGCCTTTAAAGATCATTTCGTCATGGATAGTAGATCTTCAAGTTCTCGAAATTCTAGGAATCAGGAAGTTGGCGACCCTCGAGGTCTTCTAAGTGGTAGGAGCCTAGTTTAGTAGACTTGACTATGCGATATGGCCTTTCCCAGTTAGGCCCAAGCGTCTCTACTCCCGGCTCGGCTGTGTTCTGGAATACCCGTCGGAGGACTAAATCCCTAGGTCAAAACCACCTGACCTTAACTTTTGAGTTTTAGAAGCGAGCTACTTGTTGATGTCGAGCTGCTGCACGGAGCCTTGAGATGTCTCGGACTTCCTCGAGTAAATCCACATCGGCCGCAATCTGCTCAGAGTTCTGACTTTCTTGGTAGTTCCTTACTCGTGTAGTAGGAAGGCCGATCTCCATTGGCACTGCTGCTTCCGAGCTGTAGGAGAGCGAAAATGGGGTTTCCCCAGTTGAGGATTGATATGTAGTCCTGTAAGCCCAAAGGACGAATGGGAGCTCCTCGGCCCAACTGCCTATCGCCTTTTCCAATTTTATTTTGAGATGTGCTTGATGATCTTGTTAACTGCTTCCACTTGCTCGTTGGACTGTGGATGCGGAGGTGATGAATATGCATTTGTGATGCTGAGCCCTTGACACATATTACGGAACTTTTCATTGTCGAACTATCAGCTATTGTCGGACATGATTGTTCATAGAATTTTAAACCAACAAATAATATTTTTCCAAACGAAGTCAATCAATTTTTGTTCAGTGATCTTTGCTACGGGCTCGGCCTCGGCCCATTTGCTGAAGTAGTCAATTACAACGATGACAAACTTGACTTGCCCCTTCCCTATAGGTAAGGGGCCAATGGTGTCGATTCCCCATTAGGCGAACGGCCACAGACCGCTCATGAGAGTCATTTCTTCAGCTGGTTGCCTTGGCATAGCTGCATAACGTTGACACTTGTCACATTTCTTGACATAGTCCTTCGCATCTTACTTGAGGGTTGGCCAGAAGTACCCTTGACGGAGTATCTTCAGAGCCAGGGCTCGGCTTCCTAAATGGTTTCCGTAGATTTCCTCATGAATTTCTCAAATTACGTAGTCGGCCTCATCCTTTTGGAGGCACCTAAGATAAGGCTGGGAGTGCCCTTTCTTATAAAGCACCCCGTCCAGGATGACGTATCGAGCCACTCTAACCCTGAGTCGTCTCGCCTTCAGTTTATCCGAGGGGATTTCACCGGAAGAGAGGTAGTTGAAGATCAGATCCATCCAGCTCGGAATTGTGTACACGAGATTGACCTTCTCTACTTGGCTAATGCTGGGATGTTCAATGAATTCGACGAGAATGAATTGTGGGATCTTCCCTTTCGAAGCCGAGGCAAGTTTTACCAGGGCATCAACCCATAAATTTTTTATTCTCGGTATTTGCTGGATAGTGCAGCTTCAAAAATTTTCAATCATTTTCCTTGCTTCGTTGAGATAGGCGATCATTCTGGTTTCTTTGGCTTCGTATTCCGATGAGATGTGATTTACTATCAGCTGTGAATCACATCGAACCTAGAGAGTTTGAACACTTAGACTGGCTGTCAATCTGAACCCGGCTAATAATGCTTCATACTCGACCTCATTGTTTGAGGCTTTGAATCCAAGCTTGATCGGGTATTGGATTATCGTAGAATCAGGTGCGACCAAGATGATTCTGGCTCCAGCTCCCTTGACATTGGACGACCCATCTATGTAAAAAACCCACCCCAAATCTGTCATTGCTTCTAGGGCGTTAAGAGGGGCAGTAAGAGGGCAGACGGGGTCATTTTGGCTTCAGTACTGATCTCCTCTGCACTTGGAGTAGTGAACTCAGTGATGAAATCGGCCACGGCTTGGCCCTTGATCGTCATCCTCGAATGAAACTAGATGTCAATTCTCCAAGCTCAACAGCCCACTTGGTTATCCGCCCTAAAACTTTGGATCTCTGGAGGACTTGTCTTAGAGGGGAATCAGTCAACACAAAAATGGAATGAGCCTGGAAATACGGACGCAACCTTTGAGCCGAGATAACTAGGCAGAGCGCTAGCTTCTCTAGAGATTGATATCTCGTTTCTACGGGTACCATCACCTTGCTAACATAATAAACAGGATATTGTCTGTTCTCGACTTCTCTGATCAAAGTTGAGCTGACAGTTGAGGCCGAGACCGCGAGGTAGAGGAAGAAGGACTTTCCTTCTGGTTTAGATAAGAGAGGGGGTGTACCCAAATACTGTTTCAACTGTTGGAAGGCTTGCTTGCACTCTAGTGTCCATGCCTTCTAATGACCCTTCAGTTGTTGAAAGAAAGGGAGGCATTTATCTGTCTCTCGGGATATGAAGTGTCCGAGCGAGATGACTCTTCCCATGAGGCACTGTATTTCTTTAACGGTCCAAGGTGAATTCATGTAGAGCAGCACCTTAATCTTGTCAGGATTAGCCTCGATACCTCGTTGATTGACTTGGAAACCAAGAAACTTTCCAGATTCAACTCCGAATACACACTTGATAGGATTCAGCTTCATCCGGTATTCTTAGAGGACGTTGAATGTTTCTCTCAGATCTGCTAGATGATCGGATGCTCTGGTACTTTTCACCAGCATGTCATTGACATATACCTCCATAGTTCGTCCGATCTTCTTGGTGAACATCTGATTCACCAATCTCTGATATGTTACCCTAGCATTTTTCAAGCCGAATGGCATGACCCAGTAACAGTAGAGCCCCTTGTCTGTGACAAAGGTAGTCTTCTGCCTGTCTGGAGGATGCATGGTGATCTAGTTGTACCTGGAATAGGCATCCAAGAACGAGAGCAACTCATGTCCAGTCATGCTGTCCACTAGCTGATCGATCTGAGGTAATGGGAGGCTATCTTTGGGACATGCCTTATTCAGATCCAAATAATCCATATAGACCCGCCACTTCCCGTTGAATTTTCTGACTAGCACAACATTCGCTATCCAATCGGGGTAATATACCTCATCTATGAAACCCGCATCGAGCAGGACGGAGACCTCCTCGGCAATGGCTTCATATCATTCGATGTCTAATGACCTTCTTTTTTGCTTCACTGGCTTGTGATCGGGGTCCACATTCAGTCTATGGACCAAAATGTAAGGGGAGATCCCTGGCATATCCGCATGTGACCATGCGAAGACATCTCAGTGTTGCCTTAAAAAGGCTAACATTACAGTCCTCTGCTCGAAATTTAATGACGATCCAAGCTGAACAGTTTTGCTTGGTTCGGTTTCATCGAGGGGTACCTTTTCCAGATCTTTCACTGATAAGCTTACTATTGATCCTCGGGGGCCCAAGGCGTCAACGACAAGCACCTTCTTAGCTGCTCCTTTTTTTACTGCAATTGCATAACATTTTCGAGCCTTCCATTAGTCACCTCGGAGGTAACCAATCCCAACTTCGGCTGGGAACTTTATCATCAGGTGATAAGTCGAGATAACTGCCCTCATTACATTGAGGGAGGGCCGTCCCAGAATCAAATTATGCACTGATGGAACGTTGACAGCCAAAAAATCCACCAGGAGGGTGACTTGATGTTGTTCTTCTGCTACTAGGAGGGAAATGGCTCTTTCGGAGATTACCCTTTCTCCGGCAAAGTCGTGTAGGGGGGTCTTCACGGGTCAGAGTCGTGATCATGAAACCCCCATCTTCTCGAAGGCTTAGGAGTAGATCACATCGGCTGAACTTTCGGTGTCGACCAAGGTACGATACACCTTATGATTTGTTATATTCATCATGATTACTAATGTGTCGTCATACGGATGCTGAATTCCTGTGTATCCTCCTTCATGAAGGTTAGACTACACGAGTTGACTCAGAGTTCTTTATTGGGTTGTCTGCCAGGTGGATATAATATTTCAGTTCAAAGTTTTGAGAATAGGTTTCTCGAGCCTTGTTCGAATCCCCCCTGCGGCTGACCCCCGAAGCTAGTGCGGATTTCAGCGGGCTCTTCCATGGGGTTACTCGGCTGCTCTTGCAATCGTTCATTCTTCCAAGTAGACCTCTCTTTCTTAGTGTATCGACGTAGGTGTCCCTTGCAGATGAGGGACTCAATTTCATCCTTGAGATCCACGCAATCATCTATGTTATGTCCGTGATCTCGGTGAAAGTGACAAAACTTTCGCTTGTCTCTATGCTCTAGGTCGGCCTTCATGCATACTGGCCAATTCAGTAGTTTGTCTCCTCAGATGTCTAATAGGATTTGCTCGGTGGATGTATTGAGAGGGGGTGTAGGAATGAAATTTCCCTTCTGACCTCCAGCTAGGTCGGCGATTTTAGGGGACGCGGTCGTCCGCACCTTTACTGGCCGGTTGGGATTCTTTGTTCCTAGGTCTCTTCCCCTTATTGGCCAGATCGACTACTTACACACCTTTGCGAGCATTAGTAAACTCCTCGACATTGGTATATTTCTAAAGCCATTCTGCGAAGTTTACGAACGTTTTCGGTGGATTTTTTCCTATAGAGAAAATAAACCTTCCTTCCTTCAAACTACTGAGTATTACGGCGAGGGCCATTTTATCATCATAGTCCTCGACTTGTAGCACTTCTTTGTTAAAATGAGCGATGTTGTCCTTCAATGACTCTTTTGGACCTTACTTGATAGTGAGCAGATGCATGTTGGGTTTTTGACTTCTCCTACTGTAAGTACTATGATTTCATATCCCTTTGGTTGTCAAATTTTGTGGTGCCAAAACCTATATCCATGTCTTGTATTTCTTGTGTTTCATGACTATTCACTGCTTCAAGACATCGTATTTCAAGATAAGAACTTATATGAAGAAAGTTTCAAGTCATGGATCAAGAATTCAAGAATAGAAGTCTTCAAGTATGATTGTTCAAGATTCAAACAAGTTCAAGTATAGTAGAAGACTTTGTCAACTCAAGAAAGGATCAAGCTCGAGAAGGCCTACAACAAGATTCATAAATTCTTAAGCTTCTCTTAAGGGTCATCTGAGTGTACAGACTATCAATGTCCATCTCACTTTTAAGGTTTGTTTGACCTTAGATTGACCTTAGGATGGGCTTTACTGTAGGTCATTCTGGATACATAATTCATATATTTTAATATGCTTGTTCGGGTTGTTCTAAGACCACTCCTAGGGACTTCAAGACCAGTCCTACCTCTGCTATGACCAGTCTTAAGTTTTTCAGGACTAGTCCTAGGTTGTTGAACATTTTTAGATTTTTCTGGTTGTCCTACGACCAGTCCTGGACATTCTACGACTAGTCTTGTGAGCTGTACGACTCGTCCTTCGACCAGTCTTAGCCCTACGACTCAAACTCCAGCAACAAAATTGGGGTAACTACGACCGGTCGTAGGTGACCCACGACCAGTTATAGGTGGCCCACGACCGGTCGTAGGCTACCCAGGGCCAGTCGTGAAACAGCGAATCTATATCCCACAAAAATCTTTGAAAATCTTTGAAGATACGACCAGTCCTAGGATCCTAAGACCAGTCGTAGATGAAATTTTTCAGGCTATAAATAGAGCACGAACTTTAGAGTTTTACAATTCAATTCGACTCAATTCAAGCAATCTTTAGGCTATACTCTGAGATAAGTTTGTGTTAGTTTTTAAGCTACTTTGTGCTCATTTAATATTCCTTTTACTAGCTGTTTATTATTTGATTTTGATCTACATTCCAATCTTATTTAAAAAGGGGAATTTCTAATATTCCTTCTTCTTGGATTCAAAATCAAATAGAACTAGCCTTTTTGATTTAAAATCAATTAGACTTAGAACCATTCTTAAAGTGAGTATTGGACTTTGAACGTTGAATTGAACTTCTACTCCGATTGGTTCTACCCGGCTACTTCAAAAGGAGATTCAGGTATTTTATATTTGTGTAATTTACTTTCTTTGGTTTTGTTTGAGATTTACCAGAAAAATCTCATTGTTGTGGTTATCTGAGGAGAGCCAGAAAACTCAGATTGTGTGGGTTTTTGGATTGTGTAAGCCTGTGGTAAAAAGACACAATTGTGAAGGTTTTAGGTGAACCTGTGAAACCTATTTTGATAGTGCATGCTAATATCCCCTGTGTGAGGATATTAGGAGTGGAGTAGCATTCTGTGTGGCTGTTGGATAACAGTTGGTGTACACACAGGTGAACCACTATATATCATTGTGTTGTGATTGTGATTTATTCTTTCATTCTTTTATTTATTCAGTTTTGTGGATTGTGTTTGTGGATGAATGTTGTAATCATTTTATTTCAAGCAAGTGTGAGGAATGTTGTAATAACTTAGGATTTATTTCTGCAAGTTATTTTGGTTGCTTTTTTTTTTATTCCTCATTGGTTTGTGATGCAAAGGATGTTCTAGAAATAAGGTTGTCCTACCTTAAACCTTTGCTTTTTAGTGTAAGGTTGTCCTTAGAACTGATATAGTATCATTCTCTTTATTTTAGGCTATTAAGATTATTTTCAATTCAGCATTATGCTTTATTTCTTTTATTATTCCACTGTTTAGTTTTATTTGACATTACCCTATTCACCCCCCCCCCCCCCCCCCCCCCCCTCTAGGGCATATAGCTAGGCCCTTTTCAAGTGGTATCAGAGCCTAATAGCTCGTTCTTATTGTTTATTTATTGGATTTATTTCCTGAGCTAACAATCTAAGATATATTAAGACGTCAAATTTTGATAGCTTATCAGTCACTAGGCCACCACCCTTTAATGGCACAAACTATGCCTATTGGAAAGCTAGGATGTGCATTGTAACACCTCGAATTTTTTCTAACCAGGAATTAGACGTCCTTAGGAAATGGGTCAACCATTTCACTCTCAATGATCAATCCCAAGGTCTAAAAATCAAAATTTCCCTATTTCCTTCAAAATCTCACCCTTCACCACCTCATTCTTTGAATTTCTCTCAGTGCTTCCATATTAGACACAAATCCTCAAGTGTAAATAGTAAAGACCACTAATCCTAAGGTTTTCATGATGAAGAACCTAGAAACACTAATAGGATCGCAGTCTCGCCAATAGGCGAAGTCTATACAACTCGTTCGTTTCGATCGAGTCCATAATGCATCTCATGTCGTGTGAGGCGACCTAAGTAGCCAGTAGGTTATTAGGAGGCGGGTTTGTGATGATCCTAGGAGAATTCCAAACTCAAAAATGCGAGTCCTTGGGTCGTGAGGCAACCACAACCCTTACACTCAATCGCTAGGGCTTAAAAACCCCGTTTCACTCAATTCATTCAAAATCTTTCCTCTCACCACCCCATTCTTCAATTCTTTCTCAGTATTTTAATTTTAGACATTAATCCTAATGTGAAAATGATATAAAATCATACTTAGATAAAATTTTGCTATGAATAGTAAAAATACATGAAAATTAGCCTTTTGGCCATTCCAAATTTGAAATAATTTGTAGTAGATGAGTTAGTTGGATAGATTAGCTTCTCCTACCTCAAAATCATATGTTACATGATGCGTAAGTTCATTCTGATTTACAGACTAGCCCCGGAACACCCCAAATAGAGTTTTGGACCTCTCTAAGCCAAACCACAATGAACCAAGGTGCGCCCCATACTTTTTTAGGACCCTGGGGGCAGGAGGAACCCAGCCCACATGGTTGGAGTTACCAAATTATAACTTCATCGGCGATGGCATCGCCGATTCCGTGATGCATCCCCGGTCAAATTCATCGTCTGGGCCGGAGCTTTGGGTTGGAGGTGTTTGGGGTGTTGTATAGCCCCCTGGTATACGGTCCAAACCTTGAAACCCTCCAAAAGAAGTACTTCCTTCACAAAGTGACCCTCCAAGCTCTCCTTTCGCTCCAAACGTCCGATTTTTGGTAAAAACCACCCTTTCAAACTCTTCTTTCTTTCGTTTCCAAACACCCTCGCTCCACCCTCCAAATTTTATCTCAAAAAGAGATCATTATAGGCTACTTCCTTTAGAAATCTAAAGAGAATCAGCTAGCGCTGCACTAGACGACCTATGAAATTCGCACCAATCACTTTCAATACGATCCGCTAGAGCCAAAACGTAGAGGATAGTTGACACTACAATACCGTAAAGCCTGGGATCAAACTCTATTTCCAATTTCTCTCTGGAGCACCTTGAAACTTTGTATCAGCTTTTGACCGCACATCGGAAGTCCGATTACCCCAAACTTAGACGAATATGACCGCCTAGTTGGACTTGACAATCACCTCGAAAATCAAGTCTAGATGATGTCCCACGACGATTTCCTTGGGTCCAAAGTGAAGAATGTGAGACATAAATATAATTTATGAAATCTGGCACGTTGCTTGTGCACTTTTTCTAAGCGTTCTGACTGTCAGAATTCAATCAAATTTCACCCTCGGATCAGGGAAAATTTCCCTTACATGTCATAGTACTTGTAGCTCCGATCGAGTTCCCATAACCGTTGAACTGAAACTGGTCTGCCACGGTCGATCTGGAAATCCGATCCGATTGAAAAATCTGCCTGACCTAGATCTAATATCAGGGAGCTTAAGTCCAACCACATTCAGTCACAGGACCTCCAGAAATGCTCCGTTGGATCAGAACAAGCCCTCTTTGGTTACAAAATAAGTATACCTTGGCCCCAAGTCTATTTTGGTCATGTTTGGGCTTATAAAAAGGGTTTAAACCCTTGCTCTTTCATTCCATACGAATTTGGAGAGAGAAGAGAGAAAAGAGAGAAAGTGAGGGAGAAGTTGGAGCTTTCTTCTGGGAGTCTTCCCTGCTGCTCCTCGTGCTACATCCACCTGCCTGCATCGCTCTTCTGGTGATTCCAACGCACTCCTAGGTAAGAAAAATCCTAACTACTTGCTGTTTTGGGGTTTTCTTCGATTCATTAGCAATGTTGCTTATGTATCTTGTGCATTAGGACGCCAGATTGCCGTTGACGAAGCATTGACGTTCCGTTCGAAACGATACACGTCTAGGGCAAAAGGTGAGGATTTTAGATGCTTTGATTGACTGATTTCAAAGCTTTCAATGTCGTTTAATAGTAGATTATCGACGTGCATGCCGTTTGACATGCTGTCCGTTTTCCATTTCGTAAACGTACGGTAATTATGAGATTTAGGGTATTTTAGGCATTTATAGAAAATACTGTATACGTCCGTATTTTGCTGAAATGCTTGACATGTAAATTTATCGTGTTATGATATTATATAATGCGCATTTTGAGTCGAGATACGCTATGTAGGCTAAAGTGTGTAGATTAAGTGTTTGTATAAATGTTTATATTAGTATGTATTGAGTAAATGGTGTTGTGAATTAGTTTTGAGATTGATTTCTCAATCAATATGCTGATATATATGATTTCCACCATGTTGCCTATATGAATTGATTTCATTATATGTATGGAATATATGTGTTGGTTGATTTACTTATATGGTATGTTATAACACATTGTCAACATGCCTGTATTGTTGTATTTCATTTCTGTTACTCACATATGATTACTGATGTTGTGCAAAAATGCTTGGGGCTATACGTTAGTCCAGGCAGTCGGTAATGGATTGAATTCGTGGTTGGCTTCTATTTGCCACGAAGGACCCGTCGATGAACGCAAGTCGTGTTTTGGGTTGGCGGCAGTGGTTAGGCCACACGAAGTATTTTATGCACTTCATGTCGCTCAGCTTGAGATGCACTCATGCTAGTCGAGCCCGTCAAGTAACCTGACTGGCCATTGTATGTTCACCATGTATGAGTCATAACTGTTTGAACCTAGGGTACTGAACTTACCATTGGAAACCCTGTTAACCATAGTACCTTGATCCATAAAGACTCATGAGCCGGGCATGGTGGTATGGGACACCGTGGTCGAGCTGTCAGCCTACGCTGGGGCTACAAACCTCCCTGTAATGACCAGTGAGCACCCTACTCTGAGCAGATTATGGTGGTATGGGACACTATATTCTTTCTGTCGGCCTACACTGATCAGGTGACGAGCCCTTTGTAGTGACCTTGAGTTTATCCTGACATCGCATGGGGGCGACGAGTCCTGATGCAGTCTTAAGGACAATTAGGCCTATATTGATAAGGTGATGGGGGAGAGGTGCCACGAGTGCGAGCAACAGCCCTGGCAGCCCTTGCAGTGACCTATAAATATAACATCGTATGAGATTACTAGGAGTGACGACCCTAGACAGGATCTGTGTTGGGATTGATATAAGCAAGGTACCTTAGTTTCCTAATATTGCTGTATGAAAAGGACTAATAATAACTTGGTAATCATATCCATATTACATTGCATGTGCCTGGAAGATGTGGAGCACTGTGGGAAGAAAGCATGCCGCGGGCATAAGATGGTGCCGTATGAGGGAGATCGTCGGTGAGGGCATCCATCATGTCATGTCATATTGGATTAACAACAATATTTAGGAATGTTTGATTTATTGCTTTAGTATTATCGCATGATTGATTTGATAGCATGTTAATCTCTGCTCTATTATTCCACTGAGTTGATCACTCACTCCCACGTTACGGGATGGTGTTTCCGGACACCCATCAGTCCCTATTTTAGTTGCAGATGATGGCGCTGCTTGTGAAGCGGAGCCGGACTTGATGATGATGAGGAAGATCCCTCCTTTATGCGTGTTCTGATCGACGGGATTTTAGGGAGGTTGATTAGATGCCTTGATACTTGTCATTTTATAGTATTGGAGCACTCATGTATATTCTTTTGATCATTTTTGGAGTATACATGTATATATTTAACCTGGTAACATGTTCACACTCTGGAGACATATAACAGTTTATATAGGTTATACATACTATCACAGTCTTTCGCTTGCTAATTTAACGGTCTCTAGAGTATGATATGATGTTTTGGATCAATCCCAATCTTGTTTAATGCCTTTTTATAGACAACATGCATCTAACATTATCTATGTTGCATAAATAATATTTTGAAACTCGAGAATTGGGTTTCTACCCGACCCCCGATTTTCGGGATGTTACGATGATCTTCCTCAAATCCTTGGATGAAAGTGTGTGGCTGGCCACAGTGAATGAATGGAACCCTCCTATCACTGAAGTAACTAATGTCGATGGTTCAAAATCAATGAAAGTAACGGTTTATTCTCTTTGGACCACACTTCAGAAAAGTGAGAGTAGTGCCAATGAAAAAATATTAAATGCAATTACTTGTGCATTATCACTAGATAAATTCAAAAGAATCATCTCTTGTGAAAATAAAAAATAAGCATGGGATGTATTAGAAATGACACATGAGGGTACATCTATTGTCAAGAAATCTAAAGTCCAACTCCTCACAACTAAATTTGAAGAAATTCATATGGAGGAGAATGAGATGTTTATGGACTTCTACACTAGATTGAATGACATTGTGAATTCTATGTCGGGTCTTGGTGATAGAATCCCAGAAAATAAAGTGTGCGCAAAGATACTACTCTCACTTCCTGATACGGATACCATGAGGGTTGAGGAACTAGTTGGTTCATTACAAACCTACGACTTGTCCTTTAAAGCTCCTAAAGGAAAATCAATTGCTCTCAAATCATCTAAAAATGTTTCACAAGAAAGCACTTCGGACTTAGAAAATTTCGAAGATGATATGGCACTTTTAGC
The DNA here is from genome assembly GCA_037074715.1 of Magnolia kwangsiensis. Lineage (NCBI taxonomy): Eukaryota > Viridiplantae > Streptophyta > Magnoliopsida > Magnoliales > Magnoliaceae > Magnolia > Magnolia kwangsiensis. The sequence goes on from CM073579.1 coordinate 63,093,855, forward strand.
AAAAAAGTTTTACAAAATTTTTAAAAATAAGAAAAAGTTGATTTTCAAAAATCAAATGATAAGAGACGATCTAAACCTAGAGCTCGCAAAAATCTTTGAAAGATAGTCAATGTTACAACTGTGAAGAGTATGGGCACTTAGCTAACAAATGTCCTAAAAAAGACAAATCAAAAAGGAAAAGCATGATGGCTACTTGGGATGAGTCATCTGATTCTGAATCCTCTTCTAAATCAGAAGATTCTGAAACCGAGTCGGGCGATGATGTTAAAGCCCTTATGACTCTAGCCAAGATCACTTTTTCAGATAATGATGATATATCTAGTGAAGAAAATCTAAATAGTGATTGCGATAATGAAGATGATCTTCAGGATGCTTATAATGCCCTTTATAAGGAGAGTTGTAAAATTACCGTCAAGCTCAAATTACAAAAAGAAAAATTTTCTAGGCTTAAAGAAGATTATGAGTCTCTCATTTTAGAAAAGTCTCATATTTTCGATTCTTTCGAAAAGACCAAATGTGATTTAGATTTCAAAATCTCCAAAATTGAAGATTTGAAATTCGAAAATGAGAAACTCAAAAATGAGGTAGCTTCTCTTCTGAGTTTGAAAGACACATGGAGATATGCCCAAGGTGATCCTAAATTAGAAAAATTATTGTCCAAATCAAGAAAATGTGGCGATCGATCCGGGTTGGGCTATGATAAGAATACATCTCCTAAACAAAAGAACATTACTCCTAAATTTGTAAAAGGAGAGTCTTCAATCTCAAAAGAAAAGAATACTTATCAAGGTTTTTCCAAAAATTCAAGGACTTTTCAAAAACCTAAAGGTAGCCATGTAAACTTTGATTTTCAAAAACGAAATCCATTGGTTGAAAAAATAATTGATCTACTCAAGGAGCTATTAAAGTCTAACTCTATAAGTCTCTCCTTTAACAACAGACAGAAAAAGACCATCTATACTCCTAAACCCAAAACAGTTCTGAAATGGGTTCCTAAAGTTGCCTGCTTGGTTGTCCACACTGCTTTCAAAGCTACAAGCCATTCAAAGTGGTACCTAGATAGTGGTTGCTCCAGGCATATGACAGGTAACAAGGCTTTATTCACCGATCTAAAAGATATGACTGACGGGTCAGACACATTTAGTGATGGAAGCAATTGTAAGATCATTGGTCAAGGTACGATTCAACTTTATAACCTTCCCTTATTTAAGAATGTTTTGTATGTTGAGGGCTTGAAACACAACCTTCTAAGCATTTCCCAGATATGCGATAACAACCATAGTATGAAGTTCTCTAATCAAAGTTGTGAGATAGTTAATAAAAAAGGTTCTGTTATATTAACTGGTCGCAGAACTTCTGAAAACTAATACATCGTTAGTGATGCAAGCTCATCTACTCATTCGTGTTACATGGTCCATACCGATGAGACTGGATTATGGCATAAACGTCTTGGACATGTACACTACCGGAACTTATTTAGATTGAGCAAAAGAGAACTAATTAGAGGTCTACCCAAATTACAAAGAGTAGACAAAATATGTGGTGAATGCCAGTTGGGCAAACAGATTAGGAGCTCTCATAAGAAAGTGAACTCCAATACCACATCTAGACCGCTCAAGCTTCTCCACATGGATCTTATTGGACCAACTAGATCGGAGAGTCGAGGAGGCAAAAAATATATCTTGGTTATCGTAGATGACTATACCAGATTCACTTGGGTATCTTTCTTAAAAGATAAAACTGAAACCCTGGATGAAGTGAAAAAGGTCATTAAACGAATCTAAAATGAGAAAGGTTCTCATGTTAGTAGGATCTGTAGTGATCATGGATCCGAATTCGAAAACAGTAGTTTTGAGAAATTCTTTAGTGATCAGGGAATATTGCATGAATTCTCTACACCCAAAACACCGCAACAAAATGGTATAGTTGAAAGAAAAAACAGAATGCTTCAGGATATGGCTAATGTTATGATGAATAGCATGAAGCTCTCTAGAAATCTTTGGACTGAAGCAGTAAATACCGCATGCTATATTATTAATCGGGTTTATACCAGTAAATCTGATAATAAAACTGCTTATGAATTATGGTTTGAAAAGAAACCCACTATCAAATACTTTCGAGTTTTTGGCAGGAAGTGTTATATTTTACGTGATCGTGAAAATTTGGGAAAGTTTGATACGAAGAGTGATGAAGGTATTTTTCTTGGTTATTCTTTGAATAGTCGAGCTTATAGGGTTCTAAATAAGAGAACTGGTGTGATTCAAGAGTCCATCAATGTGGTCATTGATGATCATTTGAATACACCAGCTTCGAGTTCAGATGATGATGAAGCTCTTATTATCGACAATCAAGATACCTCATCAAGTCAAAAGAAATCTGAACCAAGGACTGTCAAAGATCATCCAACCAATCAAATTCTTGGAAACCCTCTCACTGGAGTTCATACTCACAAACAACTTGAGAACATATGTAATTATGTTTGTTTTACATCTCAAATAGAACCGGTTAATGTGAAAGAAGCACTTTCTGACGAAAATTGGATAGTTGCTATGCAGGATGAACTTAATCAATTTGTTCATAATGATGTCTGGTATCTTGTTCCTAGACCTAAAGATAAATACATTATTGGAACAAAATGAATTTTTAAAAATAAGTCTGATGAACTTGGAAATATAATACGAAACAAGGCTAGAGTGGTTGTACAAGGGTACACTCAGATTGAAGGCATCGATTACGATGAAACCTTTGCTCCAGTCGCTCGCCTTAAATCAATCAGACTTTTTATTTTCATTGCATGCTTTAAAAAATTTAAGATTTATCAGATAGATGTAAAGAGTGCCTTCTTGAATGGCAATTTACATGAAGAGGTGTATGTTGAACAACCTTCAGGGTTTGAAGACCCCAAGTTATCTAACCATGTATTTCGTCTCAAAAAGGCTCTCTATGGTCTAAAACAAGCACCCAGAGCATGGTATGAGAAATTGACTAAATTCTTACTTAGTCATAGCTTTCAAGTAGGAAGTGTTAATAAGACGCTCTTTGTTAAGAAACATGACAATGATATTTTGATGGTTCAAATTTATGTTGATGATATTATTTACGGATTAACTTGCTCTAACATGTCTATTGAGTTTGCAGATCTTATGAAATCAAGGTTCGAAATGAGCATGGTTGGTGAACTAAACTATTTCCTAGGGTTGCAAGTAAAACAACAACCTGATGGAATTTTCATTTACCAGACCAAATATGCTTCAAACTTGGTTAAAAGGTTTGGATTTGAGAATGGTAAGAACTTTGATACTCCTATGAGTACAATGTTAAGACTCTCAAAAGACTCTACAGGTAAAGTTATAAATCCTAAACTATATCGTAGTATGATTGGTAGTTTGTTGTATCTAACTGCAAGTAGACCTGATATCGCGTTAAGTGTTGGTATTTGTGCAAGATATCTGTCTTATCCTAAGGAATCACATCTTACTACTGTTAAATGGATTATTAGATATGTCGCAAGTACTTTAAATCTGGGTCTTTGGTATCCTTTTGATACTAGTGTTCAATTAGTCGGGTACTCAGATGCTAATTGGGCCGGTAATATCGATGATAGAAAATTAACCAGTGGTGGTTGCTTTTACATTGAAAATTGCTTAGTGTCTTGGTTCAGTAAAAAGCAAAGCTCAATATCGCTCTCCACTGTTGAGGCTGAGTATATTACAGCAGGATATGCATGTACTCAACTAGTTTGGATGAAATGCATGTTAAGCGATTATGGAATTCATCAAGATTCAATGATCTTACATTGTAATAATTCTAGTGCTATAAATATTTCCAAAAATCCAATCCAGCATTCACGTACTAAGCACATTGACATTAGGTATCAATACATTCGAGAGTTGGTTGAAGAAAAAGTTATTTCCTTGGAATATATATCAACCGAAAATCAACTTGCTGATATATTTACTAAACCGCTCGACAAAAGCAGGTTTAATAAATTGAAATTTGATCTTGGTATGTGCATTTTACATTGAGTATTCTTGCTAGCATGTATCATAGTGTATTATATTTAATGTTATTTGTGTTTGAATTTTAATTTTTACATTAAAAATTATATTTTTGGTCGATACTCGACCAGTCTTAGTTATACATGACTAGTCGTGGTACGACCGGTTGTGCACCGCACTCGACCGGTCGTAGAGCTCGTGAATATGATATAATTTAGGGAAATCTCCTTCTTCTTCATTTTCACTCCGACCTACGACGAATCGTGGCTCGACCAATCATAGAATTTCTTGTATTTTTTAAAGGTTAGTCCTATTTCTTCATTTTTCTTGAAGATTCATGCTCTCTATGCTTTGATTTGATCATTGTGTAGCTAGTTTCATCTTTTTATTGTGTTTTTTAAGGGTTTCTTCTCAATTTTCTGATCTAGAGAAAACCTATCCTTCCTTTTGTGCATTTCTCTTGCTCTTTGTATATCTTTTTTAATATGGAGGCTAGAGAAAGAAGAATACATCCCGTGGTCCATCCTCATCTAGATCTACACCAATAACAAAATGGTACCTTCTGTTACCCGAAGATGATCCTCAAGATGTACGGGATTTGTGTGTTCGTAATGTTATTGTTGAGCATACCGCTAATCTCAATCACATTGCTCCATATGGTATTGTCCCTCTCCTTGAATCTGTTGGCTGGGCTAATATTTTGCTTTAGGGTGGGCCTGCATACCATTCTATTGCACAATCAATCGTTGCATGTATCTCAAAATTCTCCCTTGACAATTTAACTTTTTCAATTGATACTAAAGAAGGGAAATTTGAAGTAGACCGTCATTTGATATCAGGTATTATGGATATACCCGTTAATGTGAAGGTATACCGATTCATACTCTATATGACAAACCATCTGAATCGAAAAAATGCATGTTAACAAGAGTCTTATGCAAAATTGATGCGCAGTGGACACAAAAAGGGAATGCGCTCCCTTCAAAGTATCTGTTACCTAGATACAGAGTGTTACATCGTTTCTTCATTTCAAATGTGTATCCTCGGTCTGGTAATAAAATCAAGTTGACTTCTTTCATGGTTCGCGTGTTACATTCTATTGCTTCTGATACCATGGTCTGCCTTCCTTCTTTGATCTATCATTTTATTATTCAGTTTTGTCTCCATCCGGGTCATAGTGATATTCCGTTTGGTTATCTTATGACTGTTTTAGCCACTCACATGCTTGTCGATAAACCTATTAATGAGGCACCAATTTATCATCTTATTTTCAACAATACCAATCTTAATAAGATGAAGTTGGATTTGGTTCCTGGCCAAGTAGATGAAGGTGGTGTTGGTGGTGATGGTGGTAAAGCTGGAAATGAAGGGGAAGCTGGTGATCTTCCTCAACAGGACATTAATATGGACGAGTTATTTGATGATATTGAATCTGATTCGCCAAATGATCCTGATTATGATCCATCTAATTATGATGCACGCCTTTGTGCATTAGAGGAGAAGGTTGATAACATGAGTATAGCCCATGATATGCAGTTTAAATATATGCAAAAATATTTTCTTCACATTAATAGGGGCTTACACCAGATTGATCCTACTATCTCTGCTCCCTCCTCTGGATCTGATTAGGTGATTATCTTTTGGATTGTATAACATTAAATTATCTTATATTTTGGATATTATATTAACTTGGTTATGGCTTGATTATTCTAGTTTTTATTTTAATATATGCTCTGTCCTTCCGTATTTCTTTCTCATTATTACTCTCTATGTTGTTGTTCTCTTTCTATTGTGACTTTCCCTTGTCATTTTGTGATAAAAGGGGGGAGTAGTATGGTAAAGGGGAGTAGTATGGAAAGGATGGAAAGGGGGAGTAATTTGTTGTTTGGATTGATTGATTGAGAAGGATATGTGGATTAAGAATATGAAGTCTGGATGTTTACATATTTTTTATTGTTTACATGAACAGTACTCGTATTTATTTGTTACATGATCTGTACTCGTATTTATTATTTACATGAGTAGTACTCGTATTTCTCAAGGGGAGTAAAGTAATTTGTATGATGTTACTCTTATCTATATGATATGTGTTTTGTCACAAATTTGACAAAGGGGGAGATTGTAAGTGCTATGATTGTATATCCCTTTGGTTGTCAAATTTTATGGTGCCGAAACCTATATCCATGTCTTGTATTTCTTGTGTTTCATGACTATTCACTGCTTCAAGACATCGTATTTCAAGACAAGAACTTATATGAAGAAAGTTTCAAGTCGTGGATGAAGAATTCAAGAATAGAAGTCTTCAAGTATGATTATTCACAAGATTCAAACAAGTTCAAGTATACTAGAAGACTTTGTCAACTCAAGAAAGGATCAAGCTCGAGAAGGCCTACAATAAGATTCGTAAATTCTCAAGCTTCTCTGAAGGGTCATCTGAGTGTACAGACTATCAATGTCCATCTCACTTTTAAGGTTTGTTTGACCTTGGATTGACCTTAGGATGGGCTTTACTGTAGGTCATTCTTGATACATAATTCATATATTTTAATATGCTTGTTCAGGCTGTTCTAAGACCAGTCCTAGGGACTTTAAGACCAGTCCTACCTCTGCTACGACCAGTCTTAAGTTTTTCAGGACCAGTCCTAGGTTGTTGAAGATTTTTAGATTTTCCTGGTTGTCCTATGACTAGTCCTGGACATTCTACGACTAGTCCTATGAGCTGTACGACTCGTCCTTCGACCAGTCTTAGCCTTACGACTCAAACTCCAGCAACTAAATTGGGGGTCCTATGACCGGTCGTAGGTGACCCACGACCAGTTGTAGGTGGCCCACGATCGGTCATAGGCTACCCAGGGCCAGTCGTGGAACACCAAAGCTTATCCCGTAGAAATCTTTGAAAATATTTGAAGCTACGACCAGTCCTAGGATCCTAAGACCAGTCGTAGATGAGATTTTTCAGGCTATAAATAGAGCACGAACTTCAGAGTTTTGCAATTCAATTCGACTCAATTCAAGCAATCTTTAGGCTATATTCTGAGATAAGTTTGTGTTTATTTTTAAGCTACTTTGTGCTCATTTAATATTCCTTTTGCTAGCTTGTTTATTATTTAATTTTGATCTACATTCCAATCTTATTTGAAAAGGGGAATTTCTGATATTCCTTCTTCTTGGATTCAAAATCAAATAGAACTAGCCTTTTTGATTTAAAATCAATTAGACTTAGAACCATTCTTAAAGTGAGTATTGGACTTTGAACGTTGAATCGAACTTCTACTCCGATTAGTTCTACTGGGCTACTTCAAAAGGAGATTCAGGTATTTTATATTTGTGTAATTTACTTTCTTTGGTTTTTTTTGAGATTTACCAGAAAAATCTCATTGTTGTGGTTATCTGAGGAGAGCCAGAAAACTTAGATTGTGTGGATTTTTAGATTGCGTAAGCCCGTGATAAAAAGACACAATTGTGAAGGTTTTAGGTGAACCTGTGAACCCTATTTTGATAGTGCATGCTAATATCCCCTATGTGAGTATATTAGGAGTGGAGTAGCATTCTGTGTGGCTGTTGGATAACAGTTGGTGTACACACAAGCAAACCACTATATATCGTTGTGTTGTGGTTGTGCTTTATTGTTTCATTCTTTTATTTATTCAGTTTTGTGGATTGTGTTTGTGGATGAATGTTGTAATCATTTTATTTCAAGCAAGTGTGGGGAATGTTGTAATAACTTAGGATTTATTTCTGCAAGTTATTTTGGTTGCTTTGCTTTTTATTCCTCATTGGTTTATGATACAAAGGACGTTCTAGAAATAAGGTTACCCTACCTTAAACCTTTGGTTTTTGGTGTAAGGTTGTCCTTATAACTGATATAGTATCATTCTCTTTATTTTAGGCTATTGAGATTATTTTCAATTCAACATTGTGCTTTATTTCTTTTATTATTCCGCTGTTTATTTTTATTTGGCATTGCCCTATTCACCCCCCCTCTAGGGCATATAGCTAGGCCCTTTTCACTTACCACTTATAAACTGAGTAAGGAATAGCCGACTTAATTCTGCAAAGGACTCGACGGAGTTACGTTTAAGCTGACGGTACCAACTCTGAGCGGATCCCATAAGAGTGATGGAGAATTCCCTACACATCATTGCATTCGTTCCTGTTTAGATCTGCATCTACGATCGATAGACTTCGAGATGCTCAGATGGGTCTCTGAAACCTGAGTACTGGATGACGGGAGGTACCCGAAACCTTTATGGCATCACCTCGCTCATAATGGTGGACGTGAAGGGAGGCTCGGTGTCTTCCAACATTTCCTGAACGGTGGCAAGAACTGTTGATAACTACTGCTACTTTTGAAGAGTTAAGAATTTGTCATTGAGTTCCACGAATCATACTTCCCAAGGGTCTTTACTCTCAACGAAGGTTTCTAGGCCATCCTCCATATCTAGAGTTCTCCTTTCTCTCCTCCGCTCTAGCCAATGGCAGAGATCCGTCGGTGTCAGGGCCGAGGTGACTGAGTTGTTCATAGGAGCTCAAGTGACGGTGTTCCATGCCGAGACCCTTACCTGCACCGGAGGAGGATTCACACCCGAAAGCGGCACCCGAGAATGCTGGGGTAATTCCGGCCTCATACTCCTTGGTGCAGAATGAGTTTGTATGAATAGACCCACTGGCTCGGGAATTAGATCCTCCTAAATCGGGTGTAACTGTGGATCCCTTTGTTGCTTTATTTTGCCTATTTCTTCACGTAGGGCCTGGATTTCGTTTTGCATGGCTCGATATTTATTCGACCGATTGCGAGAACGCTGCGACGGCCCTAGTGCAGATTCAGCATGAAGCGGTGATGACGATCGAGTTTGTTCATTTGTCTCTGGTTCCATAGCTACAGCTTTCTTCTTTCTCGCCATTGGGTCGAACAACGGGAACCTGACTTTTGTATCAGATTCCTACAGACAACGCTAAAAAATGTCGAGGTTTAGATCTGGTTGGCTCTCCCCTCCATCTTCTGAAACTCATATCTCTTCAATGTCTTGACCCTGCGTAAGGAGAATAGGAAAAGGTAACCCTAGCTAAGCTGGGGGACCCTCCGATGCCTAAGTCAGGTCAAGGGAATCTGGGTCTAAGTGGAGAGTAGAGGAGAGTGCCAGATATTACGTACCTATTGTGACAGAGTATTAATGTATTTATACCTTTCAGTAGGACGGTCGAGGTCCGCCATTATTGGCATGAATTGCTCAATCATTGAGATTCCCAGATCATGGAGATATCGAGCGTAATCCATGGATCATGTAATGGATCAGGCGGATAGTGCGTATCTGCAAGTGAAGTAGCTGGCCACGTTCGGTTATGGTAATTTCTGCATTTGGCAGACGAAGCATTTGCACTCAAATACCTGCTCAACTCGGGTCACCCGGGTCAGCTCGGGTAATCTGACTGTTCACCTTTGTGGTTATCTAGTTGAATATGAATCTTTCAGATCCGTCCCAAAGTGAGGAGCTCACCTTGCTAAGTCCGATTTATCGTAGTTGGTGGGCAGACTGCTCGTGGATGGGGCGCTAAGTACGCAACTTGCAATATCCGGTCGGACTTTGGGAACTATTCCGACCCGCAACCCTGTAGTGAAAACGTTCTCCCACTACTGTTCTCTTCTAGGGATACTTTGATCCAGATCGGACAGGCATTGTGTCAGGCACTCCTATACTTAGGCGGCTTAGCTTGATATTTTATTCTCAGATCTCGTATGGGCTCGAATCTTCCCATAACAGTATTCATCTAGGAAAGATCTAGAGATAGGCAAGTTGACCATCCCATATAGCTCCCATAAGGTGATACTTACTTCCCCTACTGGAAGATGGAAAGAATTTTTAGTGGAAGACTAGCATTTTAGAAAGCCCTAGTAAATCATCTTGTCCTTGTGAAAGAATTTTGAGGTGGCTTCTATGGCATAATATATATTTGCTACCATAAGGACATCTTCATACTTCTTCAAGATTGCTTTGGTCCACATGTTGTAGTACGAATGAGTAGTCTAAAGACCCCATTCCTAAATTCTTCTTTGCCCCACAAGGAGTCGTGATGATGGAAACGTTGTTGAATCATTTCCAATAAATGAGTGAAATATAAGGAATGAGGGTTGTAACATGGTGTGAGGAAGCGTATATATCTTATTTGCCTAGTTTTTTGGGTTAAGCCTTTATCTGTGAGATAACCTTCAAGGATTTGTGGCTCTTTGATCACCCAATTTGACATGTATAGAAGTCTATTTTGTGTCATATAATCAGTCGATTCACTATGAAGAATGGACCGATGACGTTGAAGTTACAGAGGAAGAGCGATAGTTTCACCCTTATAAGGGTTGTGAAATTTAATTGCCTCGGCATTCATCTTGATTGAATCCCGGACATTTTGGAAATGTCGCCGATTGCGTTCTCGAATTTTTTTCCTGAAAAGCTTCATCTTTTCTCTTTTCTCTTGTTTGTTTGAAATGGTTAGAGCAGTAGAACCCTCTGCAGTAGAAGGACGAGTGTCATTTGTGCAAAAAATGGTTGTACATTTTAACCAATCCTCCCAATCATACTCTTTTCTTGAAGTGGGGGGTCCCTCTATCTCCTTCATCAGAACGGCCATGCGAATATGTTCAGATAGGCGTTGGATGCGATCGACAATGTTGATAATAACAGGAGTCGGCTCTTTGAAGAGGGAAGTGTAGTTTTTAGTTGATCGGGGTCTTTTCTTACTACGAGTCTCAGCTGATTGCAAGTCAGAAGGCCCGACAGTACTTGGGGAGGCAAGAGGTCTTTTTGAGCTAGTCATTGAATATCTATACAGGAGTCAGTGAATAAATTAAAATTAGGAAGAGAAGTTCATTAAAGGGAAGTATAAAAGATTTTTAAAAAGGAAAAGTCAAAAATTTGGAAGTCCAAGTCTACACTTAAGCATAAGTCAGTGTGCACAGAGCATTGTGCGCAAGGTAGTGTGCATAAAAAATGTCCATTATGCGCAAAGACATTTTGCACTACCTGTCTTTGTGCGTTGAATTCTATTGTGCACATGGAAGTGTTGTCACGTCCCAAACTCAAAAATTAGGCTAACAAAATTCTCGATTGTCGAATCGGTGCTTATAGCCTCCGTAGTACCCCATTCTCACCTCCCAGCATCCATACGCCAAGTTCCTATCCTAGGATCCTATAAGGAGGATTTTTCAACGTACATTTGTCTCATAAGAAGCATAACCACAACTATACCTAGATCATAAAGGTAACATCATCATCACACATCCACTAATAAACATTTGAATAGAATGCTATAAGGGAAATACATATGTCAAAAATCGAAGCTCCAGAAGACAGCTGCACACTCCAAGCTTAATGCTGCTACAACCTAACGCCACCTGCATGCATCTATCATGCATAAGCTTATAGAAAGCTTAGAGGGTGGTGAAAGTGTGTGTAAGGTAAGTGTCGAGTATACAATAAAGCCCATAAACCATACATCATCGGGATAATCAAAAATACTGATAAGATCATGAATCATACGATATCTGAGTAAGCAGAAATATACTGGTAAGTCCATGAGTGCTATCAGATGTACCAAGGCTATGCAATGCAAGGCATGAATGTAAATGGCCAAATCAAGGCTGTGCAATACAAAAACATAATAAGCCAATATCAGATGCCAAGGATGTAATGCACTATATACTGCAAATGGAATGACTAAGCTAGAGTGTAAAGTAGGGATGATAGTACGTAGTATCACAAGCTATGGGGTCTATCACAAGGGACTTCTATCCAAACCAGTCCCTTACCAAAATTTATATAGTCAGACTCAATGTGGTAGACTCCTGATCTCAGGTTAATCAGGCGCCCAACCAAAATCCTAGTGATGTGAAGGTACACAATAATTACTTGTGCACCATCAGCCCGAGTGAATAGTAAATGAGTATGCAACTCCTACTCAATAAGTCCATATATCAAAACGGATCCTCTTTAGGATCATCACTGGGGTCTATTACACTCTCCACCAACTTGCCGCCCTTATCCTAGAGCATAACTGGGTAAGTAGAAGAGACCTCACTATCCACCTGTCAATATCAGGCCCGACTCATCGATAGCAGACCCATTCCTCAAGCTAGTCAAACTCAACCTAGATATTGCCCCCTCACTCAGGCGAGTAAGGTCACACCCCCTTCCCAACCGACCATGACACAGTGGGAGATACGGCCTACTGGTATACGGCCCTCATGCGATCATATATATTTACTTAGTCTCGATGTTGGGGCGCCTCCTAGCCACGGAGTAGCCACGAAGGTTAAGAAATTTTCACCTAAGGACATCTATGACGCCTATATGCTAGAACCAAACATTTTCAGTGTCCCATCTGGCCATCCATGATATGCCTGTTGTGGCTATGGCCCTGATATTGCTTGGGCATATAGTAGTTACAACACACGATGCAAGATGCATGAGTCATACAATCCAGTTATGCATCAATCCTGCATATATCGTGCGCTCATGTGAGATAACCTCTGCTTATCAAGGAGTCATGTAATGGTCAACCACATCTCATAACAAACATGTAGATGATGCGTATGGGCATGTATCATGATGCTATGCTGTCACATACTCATAATCGGCATCACCAATCGGCTTGACAATCTAACTCAGCCTCGACAATTGGAATCGGAATCGGTGAGAATGGGCCTAATAAGGCCTAAGGGAAGGTCACAATGTGGACATTCAACCATCATTGCCCATCAATGTAGACATCTAACCAACATTACTCTCAAGGAGTGGCCTATATATAGACCCAAAACATATAATGAGCTCGTGGCCTCATATAAGGGCCATATACACATCGCATGGGCCTCGAATACATCACAATGGGCCTCAAATACATCACATTGGGCCTCACCCATGGGCCTCAAATACATCACATTGGCCTTGCCCACGGGCCTCGAATACATCACATTGGGCCTTGCCCATGGGCCTCGAGTACATTGCATTGGGCCTTGCCCATGGGCCTCGAGTACATTGCATTGGGCCTTGCCCATGGGCCTTTAATACATCACATTGGCCTTGCCCATGGGCCTCAAATACATCACAACGAGCTGCATCATATGGGCCTCAAATACATCAAATCGTACCGCATCAATCGACCATACCAATGCACAATAGGTGGGTCCTGCACATGCAGCAAATGGGCCCCACTAGATGGTCAGTACGGATACAAGATGCATACATCAGGTGGGTCACACTTCCCATGGACAGTGTGGATAAAACATACATCGAGGTAGGACTTATATGATCTAGACGGCTAGGATATAACACGTATTATGGTGGAGTCCCCCTTCGTCCCAACCTGATGGACGGTGTGGATTAAATCATACATCAAGGTGGACCATGTGTATAGGGTCCATGTCCAACACATGGACGGGGCGGCATGGATGAAACACTTACATCATGGCCGGTCCCACATATAGATGGACGACGTGCATAAAGACACATACATCATGGTAGTGGGTCCACGTCTCCAAATGGATGGACGGTTTGGATATAACCTCAGATCAAGCCTACTATCCCAGATAGATGGACAGCGGGGAAGAGAATACATACATAAGGTGGGTCCCACATGGGGCCCACCACACATACATATATATATTATAAGATATAATATATTATAATATATATATTTATACTATTTAATACAATTTAGGTCCTGGGCGGGCGACCTGGATAGCCCACCACACATACATATATATATTATAAGATATAATATATTATAATATATATATTTATACTATTTAATACAATTTAGGTCCTGGGCGGGCGACCTGGATAAAGCACAAACATCAAGGTGGTCCCCACCCTCACACGTGCAAGGTAGGTCCCACAGAACTTACTACTATCGATGCAGCAACTGCTGCTGCTAATGGGGCATGCTGGCCCACCGTCCAAGCAGTGGACGGCAGGGATAAAACACATATTATCATGGTGGTGTCCCACCGATTAGATGGCTAAATATAGAACACATCATCAAGGTAGTCTCCATGGATGGATGACCTGGATGAGATATACAGTCCAGGTGGGTTCCATCGTCCTGGAATGGACAATGTGCATAAAATGCATACATTACAGAGGCCCTCACATCATTGTCCAAATGGATGGTGCAGATAACACATATAGGGAGGGGCCTACACAGCACCATCCATTTGGATAGTGTAGAAGGCACATAATCACAGAGGGCCCCACGTGTTCTGGATGGTCTGGATGGACACATCTTCAAGGTGGCCACATGAACTAAGAAAATGGACAACGGTCTGGATGAAACCCAGACTGTCAAAGCAACAAATGTAACTACTGCCAATTGATACATCAGCAAATGAATGGATGACTGGAAAGAATACATGCCTCAAAGGGGCCCACCGTCCCTTACAGATGGACGACTGTAGATGCATCACGGTGGCAGTGGTTGCTATGCACCATCCAAACAATTCAGCACCGTCCAGATGGATGGTGCAGATGAAATAAATGCATCACTAGGGTGGCCCGCAGGGCCTACTGATGTCAATAGGCAGCCTAGCTACGTGCAGCGTGGGACCCACCATCCTAGCTTGGATGGTGAGGATCCAGTACAACGTCAAGGTGGGTCCACATGAGGGTGGCCCACAGGTTTGGATCGGCTGATACTTATGTTTTCTCTTCATCTAAGCCTATCTAGATGGACGGGCAGTAGGCCTGTCTAGATGGACGGGTAGTAGGCCTGTCCACTAGACAGGCAACGAGGTGGTTCCACCACCAGCGGACGACATGGATCGTGCATCAAGGTGGGCCATAGAATATGGAGAAAGAGAGAGAGAGAGAAGTTGGATGGCGATGAAGGGACCTGTAAGACCCGTATCCTAGCCTGTACTGTTACACAGGCTTTAGCGGTCCTCCCGGTAGAATTTCGGTAACTCGCAATTTATAATCGACAGTTGCGCGTGACCTTGAGTTATATTCCGTATTTTAGAGTCGACTCGACCCAAGACTTATACCCTAGCGACCGCACTGTCGCCGCATATTACGCGCCGAGGCGATACCCAGGCCAGAAGATGAAAACGCCGTGCATTTGCAATCCCAAGAGAATCTGTACAACATGTTAAATCAATCCCATCAAAGGCTCCTATCAATCACCTCTCATGTCAAGTACAAAACCCCATCCCTAAGCAACCCCAAAGTCAAAGCAACCCATCCCTCACATGTCAAAGTACACATCACCCATCACTCACCTTTTCACCCATCACACCCATCCCTCTCTCTTACAACCTCTCTCTCTCATCTCTCTCTCCCATTCTCCCAAGCAAGAGAGAATCGTCCATGGCTTCCCAAGGGAGAGGAGAGAAGTTTGTGTGGCCCACTTCCTATCTCTCATCCCCACCCTCCAAAACTAATCTCAACCGTTGAAGTCCATCCTTTAGAGCTCTAGGATGCTTTGGCGAAAGGAGGAGGAGAAGATCAACGGTGGGTGCTTCTTTCTCTTTCTCTCTCTCCCTATTATTTTTGTGTGATGATATGGCCATGTGGCCCACCCGAATGGACCCCACCATGGTTCATGTATTCTATCCAAGCCATTTATAGGTGGGACCCACTTCATATGTATTGTATCCACACCATTCATCATTTGGTGGCCCACTTGAGTAGGGCCCACCGTGAGTATGTGTTGTGACAAACCGTCCAGCGTCCGGGGACACCGGACGTGTAAGGAAAACATAAATATCAGCTTGATTTACAAGCATTTTGGGTGGGCTGCTCATGTAAGCCCCACCTTGATGTATTAATTAAATCCACGCCATCCATCTCATTCCCTGGCTCATTTTAGGCGTAGAGCCAAAAAATGACGTCAATCTGACTTTCTGGCGGGCCATGGCATAGTAAACAGTATTGTATACTGTTGAAATCCACCCTATTATTTCTGCATGCCAAAATTTATCGTATATTGGACTCATTTAGCTTATCTTGAGCCATGGGATGCAATGGCTGGGTTAGATTCACTTGGAGCGAGCCCCACGTTGGAAAAACCTTAGGAAAATGAGATTTAAAAAAATAAAAATGATAATAATAATATAAATAGCTAGCAAGCGGGCGAGCAGAAACCCATGGCCCAGCCGTGGGCCCCACCATGATGTATGTTTTGTATATCCACACCATGTATTGGTGGGTCCTTTAGGCTAGTGGGACCCCCACCAAAAATCAGCTTGATCTGAAGCTCAGGTGGACCACATCATAGGAAACAGTGGCATTGAATGACTGCCATTGAGACCCTTTCTAGGTCACAGAAGTTTTGAATCAATATGAAATTTATTTTTCCCCTTTAAACCAGGTACGTGTGACCTTATGAACGGTTTGGATGGACAGTAAACATTAGGGTGGGCCCCACGTGAGACCCACAGTGATGCATGTGTTTTACTCCCACCATCCAGGCGGACGGTGGAGCCCACCCAGACATATGTGTTTTATTAGCGCCATCCAGCAGCAGCTGGATGGCTAGTGGATCCCACCATGATTATGTGTTTGATCCGCACCGTCCACTGTTTGGACGGTGGGACCCACCATGATGTACGTGTTCTATCCACTCCATTCAGCCATTGATCAGGTGGCCACACACCAGGAAACAATGTTGATTAAATGTCCACCGTTGGAACCCTTTTGGGTTGAAAGAAGTTTTAGATCAATATTAAATTTGTTTTTCCTTCCATCCAGGTCAGCGTGACCTTATGAGCAGGTTGGACGGCAAGTAACATTATGGTGGGCCCCACGTGGGACCCCAAGATGTATGCGTTCTATCCGCACCATCCACAGCAGTGGATGGTGGAACCCACTTTGATATATGTGTTGTAGTCACACCATCCACAGCAGTGGACGGTGGGAACCACCATTGATTTATGTGTTTTATCCGCACCGTCCATATCACTGGATGGTGGGACCCACCATGATGCATGTGTTGCATCCAATCCGTGCTTCCACTTTGAAAGCTCATTTCAGGGCATGAGCTAAAGAGTGAGTCAGATCCATAGCTCATATGGACCTCACCCATGATGCATGTGTTGCATTCAAACCGTCCAACCATTTGGCCAGCTTGTCTCATAGGCTTGAGACTAATAATAAGATAGATCTATAGTTCAAGTGGACCCCACTTTGATGTGCATGAGGCCGTTGTTGAGGCCCACCTTGATATGAATGTAAGGCTCATGTGATTAGGCCCATCTTGATCCATTTGTGGCCATCTGTTGAGGCCCACCTTGATGTGTATGAGGGCCAGTTATTGAGGCCCACTATCATGTGTATGAGGCCCGTTGTTGAGGCCACCTTGACATATATGAGGACCATGTGATTAGGCCCATTTTGATGTATTCTAGGGCCCATGGGTTGAGGCCCATTGTGATGTATTAAGGCCCATGGGTTGAGACCCACTGTGATGTATTCTAGGGCCCATGGGTTGAGGCCCATTGTAATGTGATCCCACCGTGGTTTATGTGCTGACCTTTATGGCGGACTATGCCTTGAGAGCAATGATGGTTTGACGTCCACATTGTAAGTACGATGTTGGTTAAATGTTCACATTATGACTCTCCTTAGGGTCCAATGATAGGTTCATACTTATAGTGTGTAGATCGCCTAGGCCCATCTTTGTTATGAACGGAGCCCATCACCACAACACATGTTTAGTAGAGATCCATAATTCATGATCACACGCATCATATGTATGCCTGATGTGAGAAGTGGCTGATCATAGCATACGCCATTGGGAAAACTATTCCTGGGACCCACCCTGATGATGTGTTGTATATCCACCCCGTCCATGGCAGGTGAGACCCACCTTGACGTACATGCTCTATATTCGACTGTCCATCTGGACGAGTGGTGTAAGGCCACCACGATGTATTGTTATATCCAACCGTCCTTCCGCCTGAGGACATGGACCCCACTTGAATGTATGTGGTTCTCCAGCCGTCCATTTGTCCAGGGTATTGTGGGAACCCGCCATGATGTATGTATTCACCACTCCACCCATGGGCATGGGGGGGCACACCATGATGAATATGTTTCAACCACGCTATCCATTTATTTTGCTAAACCATGGACTGCCCCATTTGGCCCACTCAATGTATATGGGGTCCACTTGTTTAGTATTTGAGGCCCATGAGTTGTGACCTATGATGATGTATTCGAGGCCCATGGGACATGGCACATTGTGATATAATTAAGGCCCATAGGATGTGGCCCCTCATGATGTATATTAGACTCGTGTCAGAGGCCCATTGTGATGTATTCGTGGCCTAAGGGCAAGGCCCATTGTGATATGTATTAGGCCCAAGATGTGTGGCCCACTTGATGTATTTCGAGACCCAGGTACGTGGCCCATTTGATGTATATGAGACCCATTAATGCGATCCACTTGATGTATATTGAGGCCCACAGGTTGTAGCCCATTATGATGTATTTAAGGACCATGGGTCGTGGCCCATGGTGATGTATATTAAGCCCGTGTATTCAACCCACTATAATGTATATTAGACCGTATGATGAGGCCCATTATGATATATTTGAGCCCCATGTGATACGGCCGATTGAGATTGTATATGACCATTTAATGCGGCCCATTGGAATTATATGAGGCCCATTGTTATGGCCCAGTTGATGCGACCCACTTGATGTATATGAGGCCCATATATGATTAGGCCCATCTTGATGTAGTTATGGCCCATCCACTATGAAAGGGCCTAGCTATATGCCCTAGAGAGGGGGGGGGGGGGGGGGGGGGGGGGGGGGGGGGAGAATAGGGCAATGCCAAATAAAATTAATAACAGTGGAATAATAAAAGGTTTAAAGCATAATGCTTAATATAAAACAATTACAATAGCCTAGAATAAGGAGATTGATACTTTATCAGTTCTAAGGACAACCTTACACCAAAAACTAGAGGTTTAAGGTAGGACAACCTTATTTCTAGAACGTCCTTGTATCACAAACCAAAGAGGAATAATAAGCAATGAAATCAAAATAACTTGTGAAAAATAAATCCTAAGTTATTACAACATTCATCCACACTTTGCTTGAAGTGATTACAACATTCATCCACAAACACAAATCACAAAACTGAATGAATAAAGGAATGAAAGAATAAAGCACATCCACAACACAACGATATATAGTGGTTCTCCCGTGTGTACACCAACTATTATCCAACAGCCACACAGATTGCTACTCCACTCCTAATATCCTCACACAGGGGATATTAGCATGCACTATCAAAAAAGGTTTCACAGGTTCACCTAAAACCTTCACAATTGTGTCTTTGATCTCGGGCTTACACAATCCAAAAACCCCACAATCTGAGTTTTCTGGCTCTCCTCAGATAACCAATACAATGAGATTTTTCTGGCGAATCTCAAACAAAAACCAGAGAAAGTAAATTACAAAACATGTAAAATACCTGAATTACCTTTTGATGAAGCCCGGTAGAACCAATCGGAGTAGAAGTTCAATTCGACGTTTAAAGTCCAATACTCACTTTAAGAATGGTTCTAAGTCTAATTGATTTTAGATCAAATGGGCTAGATCTATTTGATTTTGAATCCAGAAGAAGGAATATTAGAAATTCCCCTTTTCCAATAAGATTGGAATGTAGATTAAAATCAAAAAAGAATAAGCTAGCAAAATGAATATTAAATAAGCACAAAGCAGCTTAAAATAAACACAAACTTATCTCAGAGAATAGCCTAAAGAATGCTTGAATAGAATTCATTTGAAGTGCTAAAACTCTGAAGTTCGTGCTCAATTTATAGACTGAAAAATCCCATCTACGACTGGTCTTAGGATCCTAGGACTGGTCGTAGCTCCAAAGATTTTTGAAAGATTTCGGTGGGATTTGAATTTCAGTTCCACGACCGGTCGAGGGTGGTCTACGACCGGTCGTGGGCCACCTACGACTGGTCATGAGACACCTACGACCGGTCGTAGGACCTCAAAAATGGTTGTTGGAGTTTGAGTCGTAGGTCTACGACCGGTTGAAGGATGAGTCGTAGAACTCACAGGACTAGTCGTAGGATGTCCAGGACTGGTTGTAGGATAGCTAGAAAGATCCGAAAATCTTCAACTACCTAGGACTGGTCCTGAAAAACTTAAGACTGGTCGTAGCAAAGCTAGGACTGGTGTTGAAGTCCCTAGGACTGGTCTTAGAATACTCCAAACAAGCATATAAAGATATATGAGTTATGTATCCGGAATGACCTACAATAAAGCCCATCCTAAGGTCAATCTAAGGTCAAACAAACCTTAAAAGTGAGATGGATATTGAAAGTCTGTACACTCAGATGACCCTTAAAAGAAGCTTGTGAATATTCAAAACTTGTAGTAGGCCTTCATAAGCTTGATCTTGACTTGACGAAATCTTCTAGTAAACTTGAACTTGATCAAACCTTGAACATGCAACCTTGAATACTTTTATTCTTGATTTCTTCATCCAAGACTTGAAAACTTTCTACTTTTAAGATCTTGACTTGAAATGCGATGTTGATTGCAATGACTAGTCTTCAAACATAAAACACAAGATATACAAGACATAGAAATAGGTTTTGGCACCATAAAATTTGACAACTAAAGAGATATGAAATCATAGCACTTAAAATCTCCCCCTTTGTCAAATTGTGACAAAACACATGGCATCAAAGATAATAAGGAATGATAAATCATGAAAGTACAAAATACTCTACTCCCCCTGAGTAATACGAGTATTGCACGTATAATCAATACATAACATGAAAACCTCAAAACTTCAATCCATATATCCATCATTCCACATATCCTTCTCAATCAATACAAACAAATTTACTCCCCCTATCCATATTACTCCCCTTTTAGCAATGCTTACTACTCCCCTTTTTTGTCACAAAATGACAAGGGAAAGGAACAATATAAAGGAGAATATAGAGAGAAAATAATGAGAAGGTGATATGAAAGGACATAAATTAAATCTGAAGTGTCAAGTCATAATCCATACCACAAAGTACAATATCCAAAATGTTATGAAACCAGAATCCATAATACATATCTAGAGTAAAAGAAATGTTATACTATTCAGAAGATAATTCACTTAATCTGATCCAGAGGAGGGAGTAGGAATAGATGGATCAATCTGGTGTAAGCCCTTATTTATGCGACGAAGATATTTTCGCATGTACTTGAATCTCATGTCATGGGCTATATTCATATTATTAAGTTTTTCCTCCAATACACGAAGGCGTGCATCAAAACCAGAAGGATCATAATCTGGATCATTAGGTGAATCAGTTTCTATGTCATCAAATAAGTCATCCATATTAACATCTTGTTGTGAAAGATCACTAGCTTGCTCTTCGTTTCCAGCAACACCACCATCACCACCAACACCACTAACACCAGCTTCATCAAATTGGCCAGGAAGCAAATCCAATTTCATCTTATTAAGATTGGCATTGTTGAAAATGAGATGAAGAATTGGTGCCTCATTAACAGGTTTATCGACAAGCATGTGAGTGGCTAGAAATTTATAAGATAACCGAATGGAATATCACTATGACCTGGATGGAAACGAAAATGTATAATGGAATGACAAATCAAAGAAGGAAGACAGACCTTGATTCCAAAAGCAATAGAATGCAACACACGAACCATGAAAGAAGTTAACTCGATTTTATTACCGGACCGAGGATATACATTTGAAATGAAGAAACGATATAGTATTCTGTATTTGGGTAACAGATACTTTGCAGGGAGCGCATTCCCTTTGTGAGTTCAATGCACAATTTTGCATAAGTCTCTAGTTAACATGCGTTTTTTCGATTCTGAAGGTTTGACGTATAAAGTATGAATCGGTATTCCTTCATCATTAATAGGTATATCCATAATACCTGATATTAAATGACAGTCTACTTCAAATTTCCCTTCTCTTGTATCAATAGAAAATGTTAAATTATCAAGAAAAAAATCTGAAATGCATGCAACCATTAATTGAGCAATGGACTGGTATGCAGACCCACCCCAAAGCAAAATGTTAGTCCAACCTACAGATTCAAGAAGGGGAATGATACCATATGGAGTAATGTGATTTAGATCAGCGGCATGCTCAATGATAATGTTACGGGCACGCAAATTCCGTACATCTTGAGTATCATCTTCGGGTGACCGAAGATGCCGTCTAGTTATTGGTCCAGATCTGGATGAAGATGGACCACGGGATGTTTTCTTTTTCCCTCTAGCATCCATATTCAAAAAGATATATAAAGAACAAGTAAGATGCACAAATGAAAGATGGGCTTTCTCTAGATCAGCAAATAGAGAGCAAACCCTTGAAAAACTCAACAAGAGATGAAATCAAACTATACTATGAACAAATCAAAGCATAGAGATCATGAATCTTCAAGAAAAATGATGAAATGGGACTTACCTTGAAAAAAAACTAGAAATCCTATGATTGGTCAAGCCACGACTCGTCGTAGGTGGGTGTGGAAATGAAGAAGAAGGGGATTTTCCCCAAATTATATGATGTTCACGAGATCCACGACCGGTCATGTGTGGTCCACAACCGGTCGAACCACGACTGGTCGTGTACAACCACGACCGGTCGAGCATCGACCAAAAATGCATTTTAAATGAAAAAATTTAAAATTTAAACAATTATAATGTGAAATATACTACACTATGATACATGCAAGCAAGAATATTCAATGTAAAATGCACATACCAAGATCAAATTTCAATTTATTAAACCTGCTTTTGTCGAGCGGTTTAGTAAATATATCAGCAAGTTGAGTTTTGGTTGGTATATATTCCAATGAAATGATTTTTTCTTCAACCAACTCATGAATGTAATGATACCTAATGTCAATATGCTTAGTACGTGAATGCTGGATTGGATTTTTGAAAATGTTTATAGCACTAGAATTATCACAATGTAAAATCATTGAATCTTGATTAATTCCATGATCGGTAAGCATGCGTTTCATCCAAACTAGTTGAGTACATGCATATCCAGCTGCAATATATTTAGCCTCATCAGTAGAGAGCGATATTGAGCTTTGCTTCTTGCTAAACTAAGAAACTAAGCAATTTCTAATGTAAAAACAACCACCACTGGTTGATTTTCTATCATCAATATTTTCGGTCCAATCAGCATCTGAATACCCGGCTAATTGAACATTAGTATCAAAAGGATACCAAAGTCCTAAATTTATAGAACTTGCGACATATCTAATAATCCGTTTAACAGCAGTAAGATGTGATTCCTTAGGATTAGATTGATATCTCGCACAAATTCCAACACTGAATGCGATATCAGGTCTACTAGCAGTAAGATATAACAAACTACCAATCATACTGCGATATAGTTTAGGATCTATATCTTTACCTGTAGAGTCTTTTGAGAGTCTTAATGTTGTACTCATAGGAGTATCAAAATTCTTACCATTCTCAAATCCAAACCTTTTAACCAAGTTTGAAGCATATTTGCTCTGAGAAATGAAAATTTCATCAGGTTGTTGTTTTACTTGCAACCCTAGGAAATAGTTAAGTTCACCAACCATGCTCATTTCGAACCTTGATTTCATTAACTCTGCAAACTCAGTAGACATGTTAGAACAAGTAGATCCATAAATAATATCATCAACATATATTTAAACCATCAAAATATCATTGTTATTCTTTTTAACAAAAAGCGTCTTATCGACACTACCTACTTAAAAGCTATGACTAAATAAGAATTTAGTCAAATTTTCATACAATGCCCTAGGTGCTTGTTTTAGACCATAGAGAGCCTTTTTAAGACAAAATACATGGTCAGATAACTTAGGGTCTTCAAACCCTGAAGGTTGTTCAACATACACTTCTTCATGTAGATCGCCATTCAAGAAAGCACTCTTTACATCCATCTGATAAATTTTAAATTTTCTAAAACATGCGATGGAAATAAAAAGTCTGATTGATTCAAGGCGAGTGACTAGAGCAAAGGTTTCATCATAATCTATGCCTTCAATCTGAGTGTACCCTTGTACAACCAGTCTAGCCTTATTTCGTATAATATTTTTGAGTTCATCAGACTTATTTTTAAAGATCCACTTTGTTCCAATAATATTTTTATCTTTAGGTCTAGGAACAAGATACCAGACATCATTACGAACAAATTTCTTAAGTTCATCCTGCATAGCAACTATCCAATTTTCGTCAGAAAGTTCTTCTTTTACGTTGACCGGTTCTATTTGGAATGTAAAACAAACATAATTACATATGTTCTCAAGTTGTTTGCGAGTACGAACTCCAGTGAGAGGATTTCCAAGTATTTGATTGGTTGGATGATCTTTAACAGTCCTTAGTTCAGATTCTTTTTGACTTGATGAGATATTTAGATTGTCAATAATAATAGCTTCATCATCATCTGAACTTGGGGCTGATGTATTCAAATGATCATCAATGACCACATTGATGGACTCTTGAATCACACCAGTTTTCTTATTTAGAACCCTATAAGATTGACTGTTCAAAGAATAACCAAGAAAAATTCCTTCGTCACTCTTCGTATCAAATTTACCCAAAATTTCACGATCCCGTAAAATATAACACTTGCTGCCAAAAACTCGAAAGTATTTGACAGTAGGTTTCTTTTCAAACCATAATTCATAAGCAATCTTATTATCAGATTTACTGGTATACACCCGATTAATAATATAGCATGCGGTATTAACTGCTTCATCCCAAAGATTTTTAGAGAGCTTCATGCTATTCAACATAACATTAGCCATTTTCTGAAGCACTCTATTTTTCCTTTCAACTATATCATTTTGTTGCGGTGTTTTGGTCACAGAGAATTCATGTGATATTCCCTGATCGCTACAGAATTTCTCAAAACTACTGTTTTCGAATTCAGATCCATGATCACTACGGATCTTGCTAACATGAGAACTTTTCTCATTTTGGATTCGTTTGATGACCTTTTTTACTTCATCCAAGGTTTTAGTTTTGTCTTTTAAGAATGATACCCAAGTGAATCTTGTATAGTCATCTACGATAACCAAAATATATTTTTTACCTCCTCGACTCTCCGATCTGGTAGGTCCAATAAGATCCATGTGGAGAAGCTCGAGTGGTCTAGATGTGGTGTTAGAGTTCACTTTCTTGTGAGAACTCCTAATTTGTTTGCCCAACTGGCATTCACCACATATTTTGTCTACTTTTTGCAATTTGGGTAGACCTCTAATTAGTTCTCTTTTGCTCAATCTAAATAAGTTCCGATAGTGTACATGTCCAAGACGTTTATGCCATAATTCAGTCTCATCGGTATGGACCATGTAACATGATTGAGTAGATGAGCTAGCATTACTAACGATGTAGAAGTTTTCAAAAGTTCTGCGACCAGTTAATATAACAGAACCCCTTTTATTAACTATCTCACAACCTTGATTAGAAAACTTTACACTATGGTTGTTATCACATATCTGAGAAATTCTTAATAGGTTGTGTTTTAAACCCTCAACATATAAGACATTCTTAAATAAGGAAAGGTAATAAAGTTGAACCGTACCTTAGCCAATAATCTTGTAATTGCTTCCATCACCAAATGTGACTGACTCGTCAGTCATATCTTTAAGATCGGTGAATAAAGCTTTGTCACCTGTCATATGTCTGGAGCAACCACTATCTAGGTACCACTTTGAATGGCTTGTTGCTTTGAAAGCAGTGTTGGCAGCCAAGCTGGCAACTTTAGGAACCCATTTCATAACTGTTTTGGGTTTAGGAGCATAGATGGTCTTTTTCTATCTATTGTCGTAGGAACGACCTATAGAGTTTGACTTTAATAACTCCTTGAGAAGATCAATAATTTTTTCAGCTAATTGATTTCAGTTTTGAAAATTAAAGTTGACATGGACACTTTTAGGTTTTTGAAAAGACCTAGAATTTTTGGAAAAACCTTGATAGGTATTCTTTTCTTTTGAGGTCGAAGACTCTCCTTTAACAAATCTAGGAGCAATGTTCTTTTATTTAGGAGATGTATTTTTATCATAGCCCAACCCGGATCGATCGCCACATTTTCTTGATCCAGACAATAATTTTTTCAATTTCGGATCTCCTTGGGCATATCTCTATATGTCCTTCAAACTCAGAAGAGAAGCTACCTCATTTTTGAGTTTCTCTTTTTCGGATTTCAAATCTTCAATTTGAGAGGTTTTGAAATCTAAATCATTTTTGGTTTTTTCAAAAGAATCGGAAATATGAGATTTTTCTAAGACAAGAGACTCATAATCTTTCTTAAGCTTAGAAAATTTTTCTTTTCGTAATTTAAGCTTGACAGCAATTTTACAACTCTCTTTATAAAGAGCATTATAAGCATCTTGAAAATCATCTTCATTATTGCAATCACTATTCATATTTTCTTCACTAGATGCATCATCATGATCTGAATAGGTGATCTTGGCTAGAGTCATAAGGGCTTTAACACCATCGCCTGACTCGGTTTCAGAATCTTCTGATTTAGAAGAGGATTAAGAATCAGATGATTCATCCCAAGTAGCCATCATGCTTTTCCTTTTTGATTTGTCCTTTTTAGGACATTTGTTAGATAAGTGCCCATACTCTTGACAGTTGTAACATTGACTTTCTTTCAAGGATTACGAGTTCTAGGTTTTGATCGTCTCTTATCATTTGATTTTTGAAAATCAACCTTTTTCTTGTTTTTGAAAATTTTGTAAAACCTTTTTGCTAAAGGTGCCATATCATCTTTGGTATTTTCTGAATCATAAGTGCTCTCTTGAGAAATATTTTTAGATGATTTGAGAGCTATTAATTTTCCTTTAGGAGCCTTAAAGGATAACTCATAGGTTTGAAATGAACCAACTAATTCCTCAACCCTCATGGTATCCGTATCACGAAGTTCCTGAATCGCGGTCACTTTAGAATTGAACCGTTCAGGAAGTGAACGTAGTATTTTTGCGCACACTTTACTTTCAGGGATTTTATCACCAAGACCCTACATAGAGTTCACTATGTCATTCAATCTAGTGTAGAAGTCCATAAACATCTCATTCTCCTCCATATGAATTTCTTTAAATTTAGTTGTGAGGAGTTGGACTTTAGATTTCTTGACAATAGATGTACCCTCGTGTGTCATTTCTAATATATCCCATGCTTTTTTTGCATTTTCACAAGAGATGATTCTTTTGAATTCATCTGGTGATAATGCACAAGCAATTGCATTTAGTGCTTTTGCATTAGCACTACTTTCACTTTTCTGAAGTGTGGTCCAAAGAGAATAAGCCATTATTTTCATAATTTTTGAACCATCGTCATTCGCAACTTCAGTGATAGGAGGGTTCCATTCATTCACTGTGCCCAGCCACACACTTCCATCCAAGGATTTGAGGAAGATCCTCATCCTGGCTTTCCAATAGGCATAGTTTGTGCCATTAAAGGGTGGTGGCCCAGTGACTGATAGGCTATCAAAATTTGACATCTTAATATAGCTTAGATCATTAGCTCAGGAAATAAATCCAATAAATAAACACTAAGCACGAGCTATTAAGCTCTGATACCACTTGAAAGGGCCTAGCTATATGCCCTAGAGGGGGGGTGAATAGGGCAATGCCAAATAAAATTAATAACAGCGGAATAATAAAAGATTTAAAGCACAATGCTTAATATAAAACATTTGCAATAGCCTAGAATAAGGAGATTGATACTTTATCAGTTCTAAGGACAACCTTACACCAAAAACCAGAGGTTTAAGGTAGGACAACCTTATTTCTAGAACGGCCCTGTATCACAAACCAAAGAGGAATAATAAGCAATGAAATCAAAATAACTTGCGAAAAATAGATCCTAAGTTATTACAACATTCATCCACACTTTGCTTGAAGTGATTACAACATTCATCCACAAACACAAATCACAAAACTGAATGAATAAAGGAATGAAAGAATAAATCACATCCACAACACAACGATATATAGTGGTTCGCCTGTGTGTACACCAACTATTATCCAACAGTCACACAGATTGCTACTCCACTCCTAATATCCTCACACAGGGGATATTATCATGCACTATCAAAATAGGTTTCACAGGTTCACCTAAAACCTTCACAATTGTGTCTTTGATCTCGGGCTTACACAATCCAAAAACCCCACAATCTGAGTTTTCTGGCTGTCCTCAGATAACCAATACAATGAGATTTTTCTGGCGAATCTCAAACAAAAACCAGAGAAAGTAAATTACAAAACATGTAAAATACCTGAATCACCTTTTGATGAAGCCCGGTAGAACCAATCGGAGTAGAAGTTCGATTCGACGTTCAAAGTCCAATACTCACTTTAAGAATGGTTCTAAGTCTAATTGATTTTAGATCGAACGGGCTAGATCTATTTGATTTTGAATCCAGAAGAAGGAATATCAGAAATTCCCCTTTTCTAATAAGATTGAAATGTATATCAAAATCAAATAAGAATAAGCTAGCAAAATGAATATTAAATAAGCACAAAACAGTTTAAAATAAACACAAACTTATCTCAGAGAATAGCCTAAAGAATGCTTGAATAGAATTGATTTGAAGTGCTAAAACTCTGAAGTTCGTGCTCAATTTATAGACTGAAAAATCCCGTCTACGACTGGTCTTAGGATCCTAGGACTGGTCGTAGCTCCAAAGATTTTCTAAAGATTTCCGTGGGATTTGATTTTCAGTTCCACGACCGTTCGAGGGTGGTCTACGACCGGTCGTGGGCCACCTATGACTGGTCGTGAGACACCTACGACCGGTCGTAGGACCCCAAAAATGGTTGCTAGAGTTTGAGTCGTAGGTCTACGACCGTTCGAAGGATGAGTCGTAGAACTCACATGACTGGTCATAGGATGTCCAGGACTGGTTGTAAGACGACTAGAAAGATCCGAAAATCTTCAACTACCTAGGACTGGTCCTGAAAAACTTAAGACTGGTCGTAGCAAAGCTAAGACTGGTGTTAAAGTCCCTAGGACTAGTCTTAGAACACTTCAAATAAGCATATAAAGATATATGAGTTATGTATTCGGAATGACCTACAATAAAGCCCATCCTAAGGTCAATCTAAGGTCAAACAAACCTTAAAAGTGAGATGGACATTGAAAGTCTATACACTCAGATGACCCTTAAGAGAAGCTTGTGAATATTCAAAACTTGTAGTAGGCCTTCATAAGCTTGATCTTGACTTGACGAAATCTTCTAGTAAACTTGAACTTGATCAAACCTTGAACATGCAACCTTGAATACTTCTATTCTTGATTTCTTCATCCAAGACTTGAAAACTTTCTACTTTTAAGATCTTGACTTGGAATGCGATGTTGATTGCAATGACTAGTCTTCAAACATAAAACACAAGATATACAAGACATAGAAATAGGTTTTGGCACCACAAAATTTGACAACTAAAGAGATGAAATCATATCACTTACACACTAAGGCCCACTTTGATATATATGAGACCCATGCTAGGAGGCCCATTTTGATGTATTAGAGGCCCATGGGTCGAGGCCCAATAAGACAAGCATAAGGTCCATTAAGATGTATTTCTGGCCTATGTGATGCAGCCCACTTGATGTATGTGGCCCACTTGATGTATATGGCCCTTATGTGAGGCCATGGGCCCACGATATGTTTGGCTCTATATGGGCCATTCCTTGGGGGCATTGTTGGTTAAATGTCCACATTGTCGAGATCGATTGTCGATCCTGGTTACTGGTACTGATTGTGAGTATATGGCAGCATAGCGTCATGATACATACCCATACACATCATCTGCATGTTTGTTATAAGACATGATTGACCATTGTATATGCCATAGGACAGGTTATTCATGGGGCTCCCTGATAGGCGGAGTTGCCCCACATGAGCACACCGTATGCGCAGGATTGATGCATGGGTAGACTGTGTGACTCATGCATCTCGTATTTGTGTGACATGACCACCATACACCCTAGCAACATTAGGGCCGTAGCCTCCACAAGTATTTCGTGGATGGCCAGATGGGACACCGAAAATCTGTTCTACATGGGGTGCTATAGATATCTCGGTGTGAAAGTCCCTAAACCCTCTTGGTTCCAGAGGTTCCTCCAACATCTAGACCGAGTGGATGCATGAGTGCATGAGGGCCGTATACCATTGGGCCGCGTCTCCCACTATGTCGTGGTCGGTTGGAAGAGGGTACGGCCTTACCTGCCCAAGAGAAGGGGGCAATGCTAGGCCGAATCTGACCAGCTCGAGGAATGGGTCGCTATCGACGAGCCGGGCCCGATATTGACAGGCGAATAGTGAGGTCTCTTCCATTCACCTTATTACGTGTGATGGGGCGACAATCTGGTTTGGAGTGTAATAGACCCCCGATGATTTCTCAAAGAGGAACCGTACTGATATGTGGACTTATTGAGTAGGAGTCGCATGCTCATTCATTCATTCATTCACTATCCACTAGCGCAACTAATTTTTATGTACCTTCATTATGGCAAGAATTTCGGTTGGACACGCGACTAACCTGAGATCAGGAGTTTACCACATTAAGTCTGACTATCCAAATTTAGGAATGGGACTGGTTTGGATAGAAGTCCTTGTAATGGACCCCATAGCCTATGATACTACGTACTATCATCCCGACTTCACACTCCAGCATGGTCATTTCATTAGCACCACATATTGCATTACATCTGCGGCATATGGCATTTTGGGTTACTGTGTTTATACGTTTATATGGTCTAAATACAGCTGACGCTATTCGTGAACTTATCAGGAATTGCATGTTACATCTCATCCTCGATATCTAATATTTGACTCTTTATGACTCCTCATTTGCATAGTTGTTCTATATTACGTATTCTGATATTGATTGACTCACGAACTTGTCCGTATTTCTGCTTACTCTGATAACTCATAATCTTGTCAATATTTCTGCTTATTCTGATATTGTACGATTTATGGATTACCAATATTTTTGGTATTGTATGATAATGGTATTGTATTGAATACTTGGCACTTACCTTGTGCACACACTTACACTACCCTCTAAGCTTTCTATAAGCTTATGTACGATAGATGCATGCAGGTGATGTTAGGTTGCAGCAGCGTGGAGCTTGGAGAATGTAGCTGACTTCTGGAGTTTTAATCTTTACATATGTACTTTCTTTTCAGAATTGCATTCAAATGTTATATTAGTGGATATGTGATGATGATGTTGCCATTATGAATTATGTGATCTTGTGGTTATGCTTATTACAAGTTAAATATAAAAAATAAAAAAAATCCTCCTTGTAGGATCCCAGGATTGGAATCTGGCGTATGGACGCTAGGAGCCGAGAATGGGGTACTACGGAGGCTGTCGGCACCAGATTCGTGATCGGGATTCCTGCGAATCCGATTCGTGGGTTTGGGGCGTGACAGGACCCGCCACTATGGGCCCCTCCTTGATACAATACATATATCAAGATGGGTCCCACCACGTGTGGGCCCTCAAATCACAAACTCAAAGGTAGAAAATCATGAAATCACCCATCATTCGATCTTCTTGGTCTGATGAAATCCCTAACTCCTTGACTTCAAATTTAATGGAGGATGATGAAGAATGAAGGGTGGAGATGAGAGATGGGGAGGTGGGAAGTGGGCCTCACAAAGCTCTCTCATGGAGCTCTCATGCCTTGGATGGTTGGTTACTTGGAGAATGAGAGAGAGAGAGTTATGAAAGAGAGAGGTTGTAAGAGAGAGATATGGGTGAGTGATGGGAGAGTTGACTTTAGGGATGGGTGTTGTACTTAGGAATGGGTATGAGTGATGGGAGTGATGTGTACTTGATTGACGTGATTGATTTGACATGTTCTTTTGGGTTTAACAATTTCATGGTGTTTTCCTCGAACTGAATACGGGCCTACATCTCCTGGCTTGGGTATCGTCTAGGTACGTAATACGTGGTGTCGGAACCATGGCCTTGGCGCGGTTGTTAGGGTACAAGTCTTAGGCTAAGCCGACTCTGAAAAATGAGATATAACTCAGGATCACGCGTAACTACTATCTATGCACCGCGGGTCACTGGAATTCGACCGGGAGGACCATAAAAGCTTATGGAACGATATAGGTTAGGATACGGGTCTCACAAGTGTTGTGCGTAAAATTCTATTATGCAAGTCTCACAAGCTTATAGAACGGTATGGGTTGTGCGGCGCATAATGATGTTAACACACAATGATACCGATAAGAAAATGAAGGTGTGTAGCAGGTGGAAGATGGAATGAAGGAAAGAGTGCAAGTACTGGATTTATAGGTAAGGTCTAGCCTATTGTGCTTAAAACATTGTACAAAAAGCATTGTGTGCAAAAGGTTGTGCGCAGATCGGTGAACAAACAACAGGGAAAATAAGCACACAATAAAGGAAAGCAAAAAATAGTAGTTAGAATGAATTTTTTTATTGATCCTACATTATTTATTTTGTAGATATAAATACAAAAGAATGCAGGATCAAGGGGGCATCTATTGAGGCATAAAAAGATAGAAAGACAATAGAAAGTTCGTTGTGTGTAAATCATTATGTGCAAAAAGAGCATTGTGCACAAATCATTGTGATAAAAAAGACCATTGTGCCGAAATGATCATTGTGTGGAAATGGTCATTGTGCGGAAATGGGCCTTGAGCGTAGATGACCGCACAAAGGGGTCTGCACAGTGAAGTACGCATAGTGAAGACAGTGAAGACCGCATAGTGAAACCCGCACAAAAGGAATGCAGTATAATGCCTATGTTGCATATATTCACATGTGTGAGAAGGCTATAAATACTCCACGACCCCTGTACTGGGGTCATTAGTATCCAATCACGAAAAAGGAGAAGATTATGAAAGAAGAGAGGTAGAGCCCATACTCATTGTGCAGAACAGGTGTTGTGCAACACACAACAGGAGCCAGCGCAAAATAGTTCCAATGCACAATTACTTCTGCTAGCGCACAACAGTGCCAGTGCACAATTGCTTCTGCCAGCACACAATGGCTTCTTCTAGAGCACAATGGCTTCTTGCAGCGCAGAGTAGCTTCTGACAGTGCACAATGGCTTCTAGCACAGCATTTGGCATAGTGTCTTAATGCTTGATACTTTTATGTATAATGTTGTTGCTAAATATTTATTTTATATTATAATTCATAAATATTCTATTTGGAATCAAAGGAGAGAAGGATGTAAAAGAACTCGAAATCAATAAATGATGTGATTATTTTATTTTCTTTTGTTCATAATTAAGTGAATAAGATGATATCCCAAATCGAATGCATTTGTTCCTTGTTCGAAACAACACGCAAGATCTCGAGTGTCATTTTTCAATGTGTTACAAGTGGTATCAGAGTGAAGTATTGAGATAACCAGGAGCTTAGGATGAGGATTATATAAACCATAATGATCGAATGTTGGGAAATTTAGAGTTTTGGACCTTGAATTTATACTCCTAGTTTTTTTTAAAAAAAATGGAAATATAGAAAATCTAATGAATTAGTAATAATGGACCCTAGGACTAAATTCCCCATTTTTCAACAATTATGAACTCAAGCTTAGAAATGATGAACATTAGGATCAAATCTCCCGATTTTATGATGGTTTTGATCATAAATCTATAATTTTGAAACCTAGGACCTCCTTAGCTGGTATGGTCATGAGTGAAGCACTCGAGCACATGAGAATTCAAGTTCAGGTGACTCAATTCCAATTAGACTACTTTTGATCCCAAGCACCAAAAGAACTGGTTTTATTGGAAATTGAAATCATCTAGCATAGACCCTGGGTTACAACTAAGGATTTAAAATACTGGTTATAGCTACTCTTAAGTTAAGACTAGGATCAGTGGTTACACTAAGGAATATAAAGGACTGATTATGCTAAGATAATTAAACGATATACTTGGTTGGTTTGTTTGATTAGGTTGGTGTGAGACCCCTTCCTTCATCGAATTCCCTTGATATTTATAGGCTTGTTTTAGAACTCTTAGGATGACTGTTTAAACATAGAAACTATTTAAGCTTAGTGGAAACTTAGACATCCCTCGAATTGGACGTTAGGTCAAATCAACATGCCCCTTAGAATTGTTTTCCCAAGGACTTATTACAATCGGGAACACGGAGTGGAGAAACTATAGACAAGCGAAGTATTCACAATTTGAATCGAGTTCTAAATCTCGGTAGTTATCAATGAACTCAATGCCCTGATTAGGTAGAAGATTTGGATCAACCAGAATTAGGAAATGAAACGACGAACTTTCTGTCATGGCCAGGTAGAAGGTCGATGTATTTAGATCAAACCTACTACACAACCTTCCAAGTTGGCCCAACCACTGACAACTGAAAATTTATTACTTCACCCTTGGGAAATATTGAAGATAGCCAGTAGGGATTTTTGGGCCCAAGATATTTCTCAAATGGGTAATAAACAGTTAGGAAGTTAGGCCTCAAATCACAGACCATTCTGACATACATATATGTGCATATGAACTTAGAAAGATAGTTTGCCCGTTAACATATTTTGTCCAAATTCCTTATGTACTAATAAAGTATAGCTTATCTTGCTATTTTGTTAAGAAATGAATGTACTTGTTTTGGGGATTATCTTATTTAATAATAACAAAAAAAGATAGAGAGAATGATCATCGCAATCTATTTCATTTATTCTGAATTCGTTTATGTTCACAACCCAAAGTGTAGGGTTGCGATGCAGTAATAACTCGGTAAGACCGAGGTTGAATCTAAATGGACTAAACTTGTATGTATTTTGAAAATAACTATAACTAGAACTAGAAAAACACCTAAATTAAAATCTAAATAATTGAGAGTAATGATAAATAATGTTAATTAAAATTTATGAATTTAAAGGTGGGAACCTAGGGTGTCAAGGATCCACTTGTATCTATCAAGATGCTACCTTACTTAATTCAAGGAACACAATTAGAATTCAATTCCTATCCTATTTAATTGGAAGATAAAGCAATTTAAATTAAATATGAACTTTTCATTGACCTAATTCTCAATGGAGGAGAGTTTTAATGATTGGAAGGAATTTCATCACCCTACCATGCCTAGGAGATGATGGTGAACAACAGAATTTACCAATCTCACCATCTTAAAAGAAAAAAAAAGATATCCTAAGCTATCACAACATCTATTGTAATTTGAGTCATAATAAATTATAGAAAATTGTTAAACTAGAAATCAATGAAGTTCAATAAGAACAGGAATCAAAGTGAAATAAACATCCAAACATGCTATAAGCTTCACCTCTTAGCCCTAGTTAAGAGGTTTAGCCAACCACAAACATGATTAAAACCAAATCTCTTAAATAAAGCATGAAAAATAAACTAAAGAAGAAGAAAAAATCTTTGGCAACTGATCCACCCTTGTGCATGCTCCTTGAGACCTTTCAAAACCTTAGAAAATTCTTTGGAGCATCCTAGGGAGTCCTATTTATAGTTTAGGAACTCCAAGTTTTGCACCAAGTTGGAAAAATCTAGAAATTGCCTCAAATTTACGCACTTTGCGTAGTTTCCCAAAATAAACTCGTAGTTTAAACCGTCTCAAATTTACGCACTCTGCAGTTTTCCAAATTAAACTCAGAGTTTAAATCACCTCAAATTTACGCACTCTACGCAGTTTTCCAAAATAGAGTCAGAGTTTCAAAATATACTTTTTCAGGACAATTTTATAAATTTGTTTATTTTCATGATAATTTCAGGATTCCTTTTCTTCACTTCAAATATTTAATTATCTTTATTCTTCACTTGGTTTTTTTGATCTTTGGCATGTGAATTTTTCATTAATGACTTCCAAATCTCTAAATATTCATTGAGTAATATTCTGATCATAAATCTTCCTTTTGACGTCAATTTCGCCTTAAGCTCTTGAAATCACCTTGCACATGAAAATATGCACAATTAAATTGATTAAGCACTATCATGTTTATAAAACTAATGTATAAATAGAAAAAAATATGTAATATTTCACACTTAACACACCCCCCAACTAGAATTTTACTAGTAGTTTCTTTATCAATCATTTTATGTGAAGTATGAATGAGTACAATCTTTTGTGAAATCAAGTATGAATGAGTATAATCTAAAGAATCGAGAGTGTAATTTTGAAAACCTAGAGCTGAATCACATGAGAAATCAATCGAAAAGTTTCTTTATCAATCATTTAAGAGCATAAGTTCATATATCAAAATTTTCCAATGTGCTTAGTAAATTCTATTTACTTTCCATAACATACTATTATTTCATAATGTTAGCTATGCTCATCACCTCAAGTTTTATTGAATAATCAAGTACTGATTCCAAAGTTATCACCTTTTCCTTCTGTAAGACCCGTATCTTGGTCCGTACCTTTCCGTACACTTCCGCGGTCGTACCGGTCGAATTCCGGCAACTTTCGACCCTTAAACAATATCGACGCGCGACCTGGATTCATGTACCGACAACCCGAGTCGACTCAACCCGAGACCAATACCATAGCGACCGCACCGTCGCCGCGGTTCCGATACCGCGACTCGCGCGCCAAGGCGATACCCTGATCAAGAGATATGAGCCAACGTTCGGTGCGAGAAAACGCCGCGCGTTGCGAAAACCAAGGGAATCTCAACGATGTGTCACATCAATCACATCAATCCCATCAATCAATCACCCATCAAGCCATCACATGTCAAGTACACATCACTTCCATCCCTTTTCCCAAGCAACCACCAAAGTCTTCTCATCCCATACCTCTCTTACGCAAAAGCCACAAAAGTCTTCCTAACCCATACTTTTCTTACACAACCATCACTCACCCATCCATCCATCACTCTCTCTCTCTCCCTTTACATCACTCTCTCTCTTACTCTCTTTTTCATTCCAAAACTTCCAAGCAACAAGAAATTGCAAGGGCTCCCACGTATGAGAATTCCAACCTTCCTTAAGCTTCAAGTGGCCCACCTTCCTACCCCAAAATCTCCCATCTCAACCCTCCATTCTTCATCCTAACCGTTGAAGTTGAAGCCAAGGTGCCAAGGAACCCCTAGAAGCGAGAAGATCGGACGGTGGGTGCTTCTATAGGGTAGATTTTCTTGATTTTATGGTGGACCAAGTGAGGCCCACCGATCAATGGTGTGGATCTCACTTGGGATCCTAATATGTGGCCGATGGACCACTTGGATCATCATGATCGGTCCATGATGGGGCCATTCTCCATGGACCCCATCATGATGTTTATTTGCATTTAGAAAGGTCATCTAGACCGTCCATATCGGTGGAGAATGGATCTCCACCGTTGATTTACATTTTTAACGGTCCCATGTGCAAGGGACCCATTTCTTGTATGTTTCATTGCAAGGGAGGGCCCATAATGACGGGGTCCCTCCATCACAAGCCGTGTCCCACTCTCCATCTCTCTCTCTCTTTTTATTTTTTTTTATTTTGTATTATTTTTATGGCATGTGATAAGGTGGTGTGGCCCACCTGAATGGATCCCACTTTGACATATTTATTTTTATTCAAGTGGGGCCCACCTTGGCCGTTACTCCCATGCCACCCATCAGTGGCGAGTCCACTTCATCGGGGCCCACATACAAAAAAATAAATAAATTTTTATGCAACGTCCAGCGTCTGGACGCTGGACGTTATTTATTTGGAAAGAAGAAAATGGAAGAAAAGAAGGTTTTTGGGTGTTCCCTTGCATAGGCCCCACCATGATGTATTTGAGTAATCCAAGCCGTCCATCCTCTTACCTACGGTGTTTTAGCCGTTGGGTAGAAGTTTGGGGTTGATTGGAAGATCTGGTGGACCATAATATCAAAGAATGCATCACTACCATTCAAGATTATTATTTTGTTTTATTTCACTGTCTGAGCATCAAAAAAATTCAAACTCTGGACTCATTTGGACGGCCTCGAGCCGCTGAACACAAAGGCCGGGATGGATTTCTGAAAAACGGACCCTACGTATACAAGACCTCAGAAAAATGAAATTTTCCGATTTTTTTTTTTTGAGGCTGCCTCCCTCTCTGTCCTTGGCAGCACGCTGCACGCTGCAGCGTGCAGCGCCCGGGCGGGCGGGCGTCAGCAGGCTACCCACGACTGCTGCCGTGGGCCCCACCTTGATGTATGTGACTCTTCCACACCGTTCATCGGGTGGGCCATCCCCTAAAGTGGCCCCCCTCCAAAGATGAGTCAGATCCAAAACTCTGGTGGCCCACACCACGCGAAACAAAGTGAATTGAATCCTACCGTTGAAAGGTTTTTGGGGCCCACAGAGGTATTGAATCAAGCTGAAATTTTTGTTTTCCCTCCACCTAGGCCCGAGAGGCCTTATGAATGGCTCGGATGGCATTTGGGGTATCATGGTGGGCCACATCCGTGGACCCCACCATTAATGTACGTGTCTTAACCCACCATCCACCGGCTGTGGACGGTGGACTCTCACCATGATATATGTATTGTACTCCACCGTCCAGTGGACGGTGGGGCCCCCCCCTTGTGGCATTTATGCTTGTCAGCACTGTCCACTGGACAGTGGGACCCACTATGATGCATGTGATGCATCTGAACCGTCGATCCATTAAATTATTTAAGGCCTTTGGGGTTAAGCCCATTTGTCTACAAAAGGCCTATGGGCTAGACCCATTTGAGTTATAAAAGGGTCTATGGGCTAGGCCCATTCGAATTTCAAAAGGCCTATGGGCTAGGCCCATTTGGTTTGTGAAATGTTTATGGGCTAGGCCCATTGAATTCATTCTAGTCACAAGGATTTAGGCCCATATGATGTGTTGCAAGTCCATGGGACTAGGCCCCTTCGATGTACTTCAAGGCCCATGTAATTGGACCCCTTTTTGTTAAAATTTAAAGCCCATGGAGGTAGGTCAATTGTTATATGTAAGACCTAGGGGTTTAGGCCCACTTTGACATACGTACAAGACTCATGGATTAGGCCTATTTGAATTGTTCAAGGCCTAGGAATTTAGGCCCA
The DNA here is from genome assembly GCA_037074715.1 of Magnolia kwangsiensis. Lineage (NCBI taxonomy): Eukaryota > Viridiplantae > Streptophyta > Magnoliopsida > Magnoliales > Magnoliaceae > Magnolia > Magnolia kwangsiensis. The sequence goes on from CM073579.1 coordinate 63,132,878, forward strand.
TTCAACTCATACAAGGCCTCTGGGTTGAGGCCCAGTGATATACATTTGGGGGCCCAATTGTGTGGCCCATTTGATACATATTAGACTCATGTGACTAGGTCCAACTGATGTAATCCAAGGCCCACGGGTTTTGACCCATTGCAATGCACTTAAGACCCATTGGTGTGGCCCATTTATATGGCCCATCTGATGAATAAAAGGCCCATAAGATATGGCACATCTGATGAATAAAGGGCCCACGAGATGTGGCCCTTTTGATATATATGTAAGGCCCAATGGGATGAATCTACGGTCCATTGCAATGTGTAATCCCAATACAGGTTATGTAGCGACATTAAGAAGATTGTGCCTGGGAAGCAATGCTGGTTTGATGTCCACATTGCGAGTGTAATGATGGTTGGATGTCCACATTACGACTCTCCTTAGGGCCCATTACTGGACCATGTTTATCGTATTTAGGTCGTTCAGGCTCATCTGCATTGTAAGATAATGCATTTTATTATAACATGTTTAGTATAGTTTCATGACCCATGATCATACGCATCATATGCATGCTTGATATGAGGATTGACTGATCATGGCATATGCCTTCGGGCAGGTTGTTTATGGGCTCCCGGTTAGGCGGTGTTGCCCTACATGAGCGCACGGTATGCGCAGGATTGGTTGCATGACTGGATAGCGTGATTCATGCATTCCGTATTTGTGTGATATGGTTGTTGTACGCCCTAGCGACATCAGGGCCGTAGCCTCCACAGACGCATCGTGATTGGCAGGATTGGATACCGGAAATCTTGTTCTACATGGGGTACTATAGATATCCCTGGGTGAAAGTCCCTAAACCCTTATGGTACCAAGAGGTTGCTCCAACGTCTAGACCGAGTGGGTAGATGAGCGTTGAGTGCCGATTACCAGACGGTTACGCTCTCCACTGTGTCGTGGTCGGTTGGAAGGGGGTGCGGCCTTACCCGCCCGAGTGTAGGGGGCAATGCTAGGCTGAGTTTGACCAGCTCGAGGAATGGGTCCGCTATCGACGAGTCGCGCCCGATATTGGCAGACGGATAGTGAGGTCTCTTCCACTTACCTTATTGCGCGCGATGTGGCGGCAATCTGGTTTAGAGTGTACTAGACCCCGGTGATATTCCATACTTTGAGCTGTATTGATGTGTGGACATTGATGAGTATCCGTATGCTTGAGTTGCATTATACATTGCATGGCCTTGGGATGGCCGATACCATTCATGTCTTGCATCGCATAAGCCTTGGTACGGCTCATGATATTATGTTTCCATTTGCATATTCCGCATTACTCTGACATTGCATTCATATTACTACCTTGCGCACACACTTTCACCACCCTCTAAGCTTTCTGTAAGCTTATGCACGACCGTTGCGTGCAGGTGACGTTGGACTGCAGCAGCGTTGAGGCAGGAGCGCGTCGCTGATCATTTTGGAGTTTTCTGTTATTTACCATTGTATTTCCCTTTATGCTCATTGTACTTGTAAAATTTTTGATCATAGTGGAAATGTAATGGAGTGCTTGGTTGTTGTTTGTGGGTTATGCCTGTGGTTATGCTTATTACGAATCAAACTGATATTTAAAATCCTCCTTATAGCATCCCAGGATCGGAACCTGGCGAATGGGAGCTAGGAGCCGAGAATGGGGTTCTACGGAGGCTGTCGGTGCCGGATTCGGTGATCGGGAATTTTGTGAGCCCGGTTTCCGAGTTTGGGGCGTGACAGAAGTTGGTATCAGAGCATAACTTGGGAATAACCGAGAACAACATTACATGTTTGCTATGAGTGAAGAATGGCTAAGTTCTGAAGTTCGGATAACTTCACGACCTTCCGAATCAGACCATTAACATGCGTACATTCGAGAGTTCTGGAAGATGATAGGCGCTTTCGCTCTTTCCTGTAGGGTATGGCGCCTGTTACTCGATCGACTCCCGCACCACCACCTGAGGATTCTACCTCACCATCGGAGACTCCAGCTCTACCACCTGCGTCTCCCATTCCACCCTCAGAGATTCCTGCTTCTTCCCATGAGGATGACAATCCTCCACCTGAGACTGATGAGGAGCCGACTGTGACTGTGAGTGCCTCTCAGTTACAGCAGATGTTGCAGGCTGTGACAGCTGCACTACAGGGACAGGGTAGACGCCCAGCTGTTTCACCAGCTCAGGCGGAGCAGGAGCGCGCGAGCGCTGTACTTCGTGAGTTCCGACGGCATGATCCCCCTCGTTTCCAGGGCGAGCCAGATCCGACCGCTGCTGAGAGATGGCGCTCCGATGTGGAGAAGATATTCGATACCATGTTATGCACGACCGAGCAGCGCGTCCGGTTAGCAGTATTTCTCTTCCACGGTGAGGCCGAGCATTGGTGGACCTCTGTCGCCCGTGTCGCTGGACCTGATTATGTCTGGACATGGGAGGACTTTGTGGACCGATTTGAGGAGCAGTACTTCCCTGACCACATCCGTCGTCAGCGAGCCTTAGAGTTCGAGACTCTGGTGCAGGGAGATATGACCGTGGCACAGTACGCGGCCCGTTTCATGGCACTGTCGAGATTCGCACCATATATGGTTGATGATGAGGGGCGGAAGGCCCGCCGTTTCGAGCACGGCTTACGTTACGGCCTTCGAGGTCGTGTCATTGGGCATGAGCTTCCTACCTTCCAGACAGTGGTGCGGAAGGCTCAGATATATGAGACTGAGTGGGCCGGTTCTCAGTCTGATCGTGGTCAGAGGGGAGACCGGAAGAGGCAGGCTCCTTCCAGTCATTCCCAGCAGGGTCGACCACAGCAGCAGAGGCGCACTGGTCGCCCAGCTTTCCGTGCACCATTAGCACCATCAGCACCTCCACCACCACCTCAGAGACAGTTCACCGGCACTTGCTTCAGGTGCGGTGCGACGGGACACCGTTCATGGGAGTGTCCCAGTCCCCAGCAGCAGCAGAGAGGTCCACAGCAGCAGAGACCTCCACCGCAGCAGCAGAGACCCCCACAGCAGCAGCGACAGCAGCAGCGACAGCAGCCTCTACCACCGAGGCCACCTCAGCAGCAGCATCAGCATCAGCACCAGCCCCAGAGGCCACAGCAGCAGAGGCAGCAGTTTCGACCACCTCAGCGACCCCAGCAGCAGCAGCAGCACGTTCAGAGGGGACAGGCACCTCCCCAGCCAGCTCAGGCTAGGTTTTATGCGGCTCAGCAGGATCCGCAGTCATCTGGGGGAGTCGTTGAGGGTATACTGCCAGTTTCTGCATGCATTGCACGTGTATTGTTTGATTCTGGTGCATCGCATTCCTTTGTGGCCGAGAGCTTTTGTCGATCGGCTGGCTTACCGTTGGAGTCTGGTGGTGAGAGCCTGTCAGTATCTACTCCCTTGGGGAGGACTGCAGCGTTAGGACGATTTTGCTCGTCATGTCCCGTTCTAGTTGGGGATACCTTCCTGCCTGCTGATTTGTTTGTTTTGCCGATGTCCGAGTTCGACGTTATCTTGGGCATGGATTGGCTCGCCGAGTACTATGCCATTTTGGACTGCGCCGCGAGGACCGTCACGTTCTGTATACCCGGCGTGCCTCAGTTCCAGTTCGTTGCAGAGGCCAGAGGAGAGCAGTTGTCTTGTTTGATGTCGTGCGCCATAGAGGAGCATGTCGCCGTTGGCATCGACCATTTGCCGATAGTTTGCGATTTTCCCGATGTGTTCCAGGAGATTCCGGGATTACCGCCTCGTCGACTCACCGAGTTTCAGATCGATCTCGTGCCCAGTACCGCGCCTATTTCAAAGGCCCCGTATCGTATGGCACCGTTGGAGTTACGGGAACTGCAGAAGCAGTTGGACGAGTTGCGTGAGCTGGGCTTTATCCGTCCGAGCAGTTCTCCATGGGGAGCACCGGTACTCTTCGTGAAGAAGAAGGATGGTTCGTTGAGGCTCTGCGTTGACTATCGCGAGCTCAACAAAGTCACGATCAAGAACAAGTACCCGCTCCCTAGGATTGATGATTTGTTTGACCAGCTGCAGGGTGCACAGTTCTTTTCGAAGATTGACCTGCGTTCCGGTTATCATCAGATTCGGGTCCGAGATGAGGACATTCCGAAGACAGCATTCAGGACGCGTTACGGTCATTTTGAGTTTCAGGTCATGTCCTTCGGACTGACCAATGCACCCGCGGTCTTCATGCAGCTGATGAACGAGGTTTTCCGCCCATATCTAGATCAGTTTGTTGTAGTCTTCATCGACGACATTCTGATCTACTCGAGGACCCGTGAGGAGCATGAGCAGCACTTGGAGATCACTTTACAGACCCTCCGTGCACACCAGCTGTATGCGAAGCTGGAGAAGTGCGAGTTCTGGCAGGAGGAGGTGAAGTTCCTCGGTCACGTGGTGACGAGGGAGGGCGTCGCAGTGGATCCCTCGAAGGTCGAGGCAGTGCGTCAGTGGGGCCAGCCCACTACTGCGACAGAGATCCGTAGTTTCCTTGGTTTGGCGGGCTACTACCGGCGTTTCATTGAGGGTTTCTCTCGTATTGCAGCCCCGCTGACCAGGTTGACTCGGAAGGGCGCAGAGTTTATTTGGAGTGACGCCTGCGAGCGAGCATTTACGGAGTTGAAGGACCGTCTGACGTCCGCTCCTGTCCTCACTCTTCCCTCTGGGAGTGACGGCTTCATTGTATTCACTGATGCCTCGCACATCGGTTTAGGTGCTGTCCTGATGCAGCACGGGAGACCAGTGGCCTTTGCGTCTCGTCAGCTCAAGGTCCATGAGCTGAACTACCCTACACATGATCTGGAGCTGGCTGCCGTTGTCTTCGCACTGAAGGTGTGGAGGCACTACCTTTACGGGATTAGGTTCGAGCTCTTCTCTGATCACAAGAGCTTGAAGTACCTCTTCTCGCAGTCTGAGTTGAATATGAGACAGAGGCGCTGGATGGAGCTCCTGAAGGACTATGATTTCAACCTTCAGTACCACCCGGGCAAGGCGAACGTGGTGGCAGATGCCCTCAGCCGTCAGCCACGAGGCCTAGTGGCGCACATGATGATTCAGGAGTGGCGGATGCTTGAGGATATTGCTGCGTATGACTTTGAGTTCGGCCTGCAGTCTTCCATTGTACAGTTATCGAGCTTGTCGATTCGACCCTCTCTTGTCGCTAGGGTGATCGAGGCTCAGCAGGCTGATGAGTCGTTGCAGGGTTATGTGGCTGAGGCAGCATCTGAGGGTCAGGTTGATTAGCAGATCGGTACAGACGGTGGACTTCGCTTCGGAGGCCGATTATGTGTCCCGGATATTCCAGAGTTACGCAGAGATCTTATGACCGAGGCACATCGATCGCGGTTTTCTATCCACCCGGGCTCGACGAAGATGTATCGTGACATGAGGCGACAGTATTTTTGGGCGGGGATGAAGCGCCAGATCGCCAGTTTTGTGGCCGAGTGTGACACGTGCCAGCGTGTCAAGGCCGATCATCAGAGACCTCCTGGTCTTTTGCAGCCGTTGAGCGTCCCGATGTGGAAGTGGGAGCACGTGTCGACTGATTTCATTATGGGTTTGCCGAGGACTCAGCGCGGTCATGACTCCATTTGGGTTGTTGTGGATCGTCTGACGAAGTCGGCACATTTCCTTGCGATGCGTGCGACTTGGTCTATGGACCGGCTTGCGAGACTGTTTATCGAGGAGATTGTGAGACTGCATGGCGTTCCAGCCTCGATCGTTTCTGACCGAGACTCGAGGTTCACGTCTCAGTTTTGGGGGAGCTTCCAGCGTGCGATGGGGACTGATTTGCAGCTCAGCACCGCGTACCATCCGCAGACTGATGGCCAGACCGAGAGGGTCAATCAGATACTTGAGGATATGCTTCGGGCCTGCGCGATTGACTTCGGGGGTAGCTGGGATGAGCATCTGCGATTGGCTGAGTTTGCGTACAATAACAGCTATCAGGCGACCATCGGCATGGCTCCTTTTGAGGCACTATATGGCAGACCATGCAGATCACCGAGTTGTTGGACCGAGGTTGGAGAGCGCCGTCTCCTAGGTCCCGAGCTTGTGCAGGAGACTTCAGAGGCTATTGACATCATCAGGCAGAGGATGCGCACAGCTCAGAGCCGACAGAAGAGTTCTGCTGATCGTCGGCGTCGTCCCTTGGAGTTTGATGTAGGGGACCATGTGTATCTCAAGGTCTCGCCTATGAAGGGCGTAGTTCGATTTGGAGCGAAGGGCAAGCTTGCCCCGAGATTTATAGGACCTTTCGAGATCACTGGGCGCGTTGGCGCCGTGGCCTATCGGCTTGCCTTGCCGTCTCAGTTGTCTGGCGTCCACAACGTGTTTCACGTCTCCATGTTAAGGAAGTGTGGGTCAGACATAGTTCCCGTTATTGATTGGCAACCGTTGGAGATTCGTGAGGACGCTTCTTACATTGAGCAGCCAGTTCGTATCCTTGATAGGAAGGAGCAGGTCCTCAGAACCAAGGTCATTCCGTTGGTGAAGGTGCAGTGGGGTCACCATTCTGTTGAGGAAGCTTCTTGGGAGCGTGAGGCTGAGATTCGAGAGCGATATCCTCATCTCTTTGATGGTTGATGATCATGTATTGTATTTTGTACGCTGTCCCTGATTCTATATGATGACGTTATGTTTCTCATTCCTCGCGAGATATTCTTAGTTGCGACGCTTGTGTAAATTTCGAGGACGAAATTTTTATAAGGAGGGGAGAGCTGTAAGACCCGTATCTTGGTCCGTACCTTTCCGTACACTTCCGCGGTCGTACCGGTCGAATTCCGGCAACTTTCGACCCTTAAACAATATCGACGCGCGACCTGGATTCATGTACCGACAACCCGAGTCGACTCAACCCGAGACCAATACCATAGCGACCGCACCGTCGCCGCGGTTCCGATACCGCGACTCGTGCGCCAAGGCGATACCCTGATCAAGAGATATGAGCCAACGTTCGGTGCGAGAAAACGCCGCGCGTTGCGAAAACCAAGGGAATCTCAACGATGTGTCACATCAATCACATCAATCCCATCAATCAATCACCCATCAAGCCATCACATGTCAAGTACACATCACTTCCATCCCTTTTCCCAAGCAACCACCAAAGTCTTCTCATCCCATACCTCTCTTACGCAAAAGCCACAAAAGTCTTCCTAACCCATACTTTTCTTACACAACCATCACTCACCCATCCATCCATCACTCTCTCTCTCTCCCTTTACATCACTCTCTCTCTTACTCTCTTTTTCATTCCAAAACTTCCAAGCAACAAGAAATTGCAAGGGCTCCCACGTATGAGAATTCCAACCTTCCTTAAGCTTCAAGTGGCCCACCTTCCTACCCCAAAATCTCCCATCTCAACCCTCCATTCTTCATCCTAACCGTTGAAGTTGAAGCCAAGGTGCCAAGGAACCCCTAGGAGCGAGAAGATCGGACGGTGGGTTCTTCTATAGGGTAGATTTTCTTAATTTTATGGTGGACCAAGTGAGGCCCACCGATCAATGGTGTGGATCTCACTTGGGATCCTAATATGTGGCCGATGGACCACTTGGATCATCATGATCGGTCCATGATGGGGCCATTCTCCATGGACCCCATCATGATGTTTATTTGCATTTAGAAAGGTCATCTAGACCGTCCATATCGGTGGAGAACGGATCTCCACCGTTGATTTACATTTTTAACGGTCCCATGTGCAAGGGACCCATTTCTTGTATGTTTCATTGCAAGGGAGGGCCCATAATGACGGGGTCCCTCCATCACAAGCCGTGTCCCACTCTCCATCTCTCTCTCTCTCTTTTTATTTTTTTTTATTTTGTATTATTTTTATGGCATGTGATAAGGTGGTGTGGCCCACCTGAATGGATCCCACTTTGACATATTTATTTTTATTCAAGTGGGGCCCACCTTGGCCGTTACTCCCATGCCACCCATCAGTGGCGAGTCCACTTCATCGGGGCCCACATACAAAAAAATAAATAAATTTTTATGCAACGTCCAGCGTCTGGACGCTGGACGTTATTTATTTGGAAAGAAGAAAATGGAAGAAAAGAAGGTTTTTGGGTGTTCCCTTGCATAGGCCCCACCATGATGTATTTGAGTAATCCAAGCCGTCCATCCTCTTACCTACGGTGTTTTAGCCGTTGGGTAGAAGTTTGGGGTTGATTGGAAGATCTGGTGGACCATAATATCAAAGAATGCATCACTACCATTCAAGATTATTATTTTGTTTTATTTCACTGTCTGAGCATCAAAAAAATTCAAACTCTGGACTCATTTGGACGGCCTCGAGCCGCTGAACACAAAGGCCGGGATGGATTTCTGAAAAACGGACCCTACGTATACAAGACCTCAGAAAAATGAAATTTTCCGATTTTTTTTTTTTGAGGCTGCCTCCCTCTCTGTCCTTGGCAGCACGCTGCACGCTGCAGCGTGCAGCGCCCGGGCGGGCGGGCGTCAGCAGGCTACCCACGACTGCTGCCGTGGGCCCCACCTTGATGTATGTGACTCTTCCACACCGTTCATCGGGTGGGCCATCCCCTAAAGTGGCCCCCCTCCAAAGATGAGTCAGATCCAAAACTCTGGTGGCCCACACCACGCGAAACAAAGTGAATTGAATCCTACCGTTGAAAGGTTTTTGGGGCCCACAGAGGTATTGAATCAAGCTGAAATTTTTGTTTTCCCTCCACCTAGGCCCGAGAGGCCTTATGAATGGCTCGGATGGCATTTGGGGTATCATGGTGGGCCACATCCGTGGACCCCACCATTAATGTACGTGTCTTAACCCACCGTCCACCGGCTGTGGACGGTGGACTCTCACCATGATATATGTATTGTACTCCACCGTCCAGTGGACGGTGGGGCCCCCCCCTTGTGGCATTTATGCTTGTCAGCACTGTCCACTGGACAGTGGGACCCACTATGATGCATGTGATGCATCTGAACCGTCGATCCATTAAATTATTTAAGGCCTTTGGGGTTAAGCCCATTTGTCTACAAAAGGCCTATGGGCTAGACCCATTTGAGTTATAAAAGGGTCTATGGGCTAGGCCCATTCGAATTTCAAAAGGCCTATGGGCTAGGCCCATTTGGTTTGTGAAATGTTTATGGGCTAGGCCCATTGAATTCATTCTAGTCACAAGGATTTAGGCCCATATGATGTGTTGCAAGTCCATGGGACTAGGCCCCTTCGATGTACTTCAAGGCCCATGTAATTGGACCCCTTTTTGTTAAAATTTAAAGCCCATGGAGGTAGGTCAATTGTTATATGTAAGACCTAGGGGTTTAGGCCCACTTTGACATACGTACAAGACTCATGGATTAGGCCTATTTGAATTGTTCAAGGCCTAGGAATTTAGGCCCATTCAACTCATACAAGGCCTCTGGGTTGAGGCCCAGTGATATACATTTGGGGGCCCAATTGTGTGGCCCATTTGATACATATTAGACTCATGTGACTAGGTCCAACTGATGTAATCCAAGGCCCACGGGTTTTGACCCATTGCAATGCACTTAAGACCCATTGGTGTGGCCCATTTATATGGCCCATCTGATGAATAAAAGGCCCATAAGATATGGCACATCTGATGAATAAAGGGCCCACGAGATGTGGCCCTTTTGATATATATGTAAGGCCCAATGGGATGAATCTACGGTCCATTGCAATGTGTAATCCCAATACAGGTTATGTAGCGACATTAAGAAGATTGTGCCTGGGAAGCAATGCTGGTTTGATGTCCACATTGCGAGTGTAATGATGGTTGGATGTCCACATTACGACTCTCCTTAGGGCCCATTACTGGACCATGTTTATCGTATTTAGGTCGTTCAGGCTCATCTGCATTGTAAGATAATGCATTTTATTATAACATGTTTAGTATAGTTTCATGACCCATGATCATACGCATCATATGCATGCTTGATATGAGGATTGACTGATCATGGCATATGCCTTCGGGCAGGTTGTTTATGGGCTCCCGGTTAGGCGGTGTTGCCCTACATGAACGCACGGTATGCGCAGGATTGGTTGCATGACTGGATAGCGTGATTCATGCATTCCGTATTTGTGTGATATGGTTGTTGTACGCCCTAGCGACATCAGGGCCGTAGCCTCCACAGACGCATCTTGATTGGCAGGATTGGATACCGGAAATCTTGTTCTACATGGGGTACTATAGATATCCCTGGGTGAAATTCCCTAAACCCTTATGGTACCAAGAGGTTGCTCCAACGTCTAGACCGAGTGGGTAGATGAGCGTTGAGTGCCGATTACCAGACGGTTACGCTCTCCACTGTGTCGTGGTCGGTTGGAAGGGGATGCGGCCTTACCCGCCCGAGTGTAGGGGGCAATGCTAGGCTGAGTTTGACCAGCTCGAGGAATGGGTCCGCTATCGACGAGTCGTGCCCGATATTGGCAGACGGATAGTGAGGTCTCTTCCACTTACCTTATTGCGCGCGATGTGGCGGCAATCTGGTTTAGAGTGTACTAGACCCCGGTGATATTCCATACTTTGAGCTGTATTGATGTGTGGACATTGATGAGTATCCGTATGCTTGAGTTGCATTATACATTGCATGGCCTTGGGATGGCCGATACCATTCATGTCTTGCATCGCATAAGCCTTGGTACGGCTCATGATATTATGTTTCCATTTGCATATTCCGCATTACTCTGACATTGCATTCATATTACTACCTTGCGCACACACTTTCACCACCCTCTAAGCTTTCTGTAAGCTTATGCACGACCGTTGTGTGCAGGTGACGTTGGACTGCAGCAGCGTTGAGGCAGGAGCGCGTCGCTGATCATTTTGGAGTTTTCTGTTATTTACCATTGTATTTCCCTTTATGCTCATTGTACTTGTAAAATTTTTTATCATAGTGGAAATGTAATGGAGTGCTTGGTTGTTGTTTGTGGGTTATGCCTTTGGTTATGCTTATTACGAATCAAACTGATATTTAAAATCCTCCTTATAGCATCCCAGGATCGGAACCTGGCGAATGGGAGCTAGGAGCCGAGAATGGGGTTCTACGGAGGCTGTCGGTGCCGGATTCGGCGATCGGGAATTTTGTGAGCCCGGTTTCCGAGTTTGGGGCGTGACACCTTCTTTTTCCAGTCTTTAATTTTATATTGACGGTCTATTTTATTTATTCATTCTTTTCAAACTTTTCTTTTATTTACAGTCTTTTCATCATACATGACCTTTTTGTCGATCTCTCTATTTTTTAACTGATTCTTTTCATCTTTTTTAAGGTGGATAAAATTCTCTAGACTTAGTTCTCAATATCTATCAATGATACACATACTCATAATGAGAAATTCTAGTATAATACATAGAAAGTAATTTAAATGTGGCTTGTGACGTAGATTAACATGATATTCAAACATCCTCTTAATCAATTAAATGCAAGAATTTAAATGATAGTCCACTTGGTTGATCAAACTCCAACAATTCAAAGTTCAATATTTATCTTATAATCATAATCAAAGCATTCTTAATTCCATAAATTATCATTTCCCAAACTTGTTTTTACCTCAAAAACTTAAAAGAAATCATAATTTTTTGATCAAAACTAAGAAAACACTGATTAGTTTACCTAATCCACACCCCCAACCTACAACTTACATTGTCTTCAATGTAAAAGATATGAGCATGCAATGCACATAATATAACAAAAAGAAATAAGTGATAGGAAGATAATACCTAAAGAAGGAGAATTGAATTTTTTTCAAAGTTCTTAACATGTAAATGGGTTAGCACAATGACTAAACAAACTGAAATCAAATTATCCTAATCCTAAATCCTATAAAAGTAATAAACTTAACTACACCTCTATCAGACAGGGAGGTCAATCTTGATACACAAGATCAGTCAGAGGCATGAACATGTCCTCTGAATCAAACTTATCAACAAATGGCTTGAAATGATGTTCATTCACTTTGAAAACATTGCTTGTAAGGCCTGTATCTTAGTCTGTACCATTCCGTAGACTCTCGTGATCCTCCCCATCGAATTTCGGTAACCTGCTATCTGTATGCAACATTTGCGCATGACATTAAGTCGCATCCCAAAGATCTGAGTCATCTCGAATTGAAACTTGTACCATTGTGACCTCACCGTGGTCACAGTTCCAATGTCGGATCTTGAGCACCGATGCGATACCCAGGCCACGAGTTGTGGGCCCCCGTTTAATTTGAGGAAACACCACGTGTTGCAAATTCTGAGAGAATCTTTACAACCCATCTCATCAATTAATTAAGTCAGTCAAGTACACATCCCATCTCTAGCTCATGCTTTCTTTCTCCCCAAGATAAGTAACCCATTTAAGTCAACTCTCATGTCACTCACACCCATCACTCCACCCATTACCCATCACCTCTTTCTTACAACTACCCTCTCTCTCTCTCTCTCTCTCTCTCTCTCTCTCTCTCTCTCTCTCTCTCTCTCTTTCTCTACTCGTTTTCCCAAACAACTAAGAGAGGTGACCATCTAAGGAGAGAAGAGATAAGGAGAACCTAGGTGTGGCCTACTTCCTACCCCCAAATCTCGCATCTCAACCCTCCAACCTTCATTAAGCTCCATCAAAGAAGAAGACAAGGAGCTAAGGAAGCCATAGAACTAAGAAGAAGAGAAAATGATGGGTGATCCTAGGACTTTTAATCATGGGACAAGCGGGGCCTACTGTTGATGGTAGGGATCCCACTTTGGGCCCTAGGTGGGGCTAACGGTCCACCTTGATGCATATATGAATTCCATTGTGGGGCCATTTTATTTTGAAAATCTTATATTTTTGGTGAAAAAGGGATTTCCACCATTGATCCTTGTGATTTTAGGACCCACATGTGGTGGTACCCATTTGATGTACACATTGTATGATAGAGAGGAGCTCATAGTGGCAGAGCTCCTCTCCACCGCACACCATCTCTCTCTCTCTCTCTCTCTCTCTCTCTCTCTCTCTCTCTCTCTCTCTCTCTCTCTCTCTCTCTCTCTCTCTCTCTCTCTCTTTCCCTGTTTGATGGCCCACCTAATATATGTATTATAGATCCATGTCGTCCGCTTGTGAGCCCACCTTGCTGCACTATCCAGCGAGCAGGCTTGCTGCTTTTCTGTCTAGATAGGCCTTGATGAAAATAAAACACAAATGCTAGCTTGTCTCAATGCTGGTGGGCCACACTAGCATGGACCCTACCTTGATAAATGTATTTTATCTATACGGTTCAGATGGTCCTGACTGTCCATACCATCCAGACGGTGTTGACCCACATGATATATGTGTTTTATCTAAACTGTCCATTTGTGCACCCCACCAGTAGCAAACAGTTGCTGTATTAATGCCAACAAGTTCTAAGTCCTGCATGATGCATGTATTTTATCAATCTGTCCATTTATTTTACATCTAGACCGTCCATCTACTGGATGAGCAACCCTAAGCTGTTGTACTACGTCAGCAAGTTTATGGTTTGATCATGTGCATGTGTTATATCCAGACCGTCTATCTACTTGACGAGCAGCCTATGGCTGCTATATTGTTGTCAGCAAGTTCTGTGGGTTTTATCCACACAGTCCATCTGCATGGACCCCACATGATGCGTGTACTTTATTCACACCATCCATATACCTGTTGTATTAGAGTCAGCAGATCTGTGGGTCCCACAGGATGTATGTGTTACATCCAAACTATCCATCTGCTGGGTCACACCAGTTATATCGTTGCTGTAGTGATGTTAGCAAATGTGGGCCTAATCATGAGTTATGTGTTAGATCCAAACCGTCCATTCACTACGCGAACTCATCTTAAGGGTTGAGAAGAAAAATAAGATAGATCTATCTATCAGATAGACCACACTACAAAAAACTAGTGGAGGATTGAATGCCTACCATTAAAACCCGTTTGGGATTCAAGAAGTTCTGGATCAATATGGAATTTGTTTTTCTCTTAATTCAAGTCTTTATGACCTTATAAACAGATTGGAAAATAAACATTTTGGTGGGCCCTGTGAATTGTTAACAATGAAAATCATTATCTCCACTGCTATTTGTGGTATGGTCCAAATGATCTTTCGACATGATTCATTTTTGGGTAACTCTCTGAAATGATCTCTAAAAATAGATGAATGGTGTATATAGTCCAACTGGAATGGTGGGTCCCACTTGATGTATATGAGGCCCATGTGATGCTGCCCACTTGATGTATATGAGGTCCACGTGATGTGGTCCACTTGATGTATATGAGGCCCACATGATGTGGCCCACTTGATGTATATAAGGCCCATTGTTGCGGCCCATGAGATGCGGCCCATTGTGATTGTTTATGAGGCCCATTGTATGTGTGAGTCCCACCATGATGTATGTGTTATATACACAATATTTATCCATTTTTAAGCGGTGGGCTTCACCGCATGCAGGCCCACCATGTATGAGTAATGGGCATGTGCTGTCCATCCATTTCCTAGATAGTCGGAGGGCTGAGGGCCTCGTTATGATTTCGATTCTGATTTTCAAAATGGACCGTACCTTAACACAATGATGTTTAAATGTCCACCATTGTAAGCTTCCTAGGGTGCATTATTAAGCTCGTGTCCACCCTTAACCTAGTGGGCTAACCAAAACCGTTGGGTCCCCACTTATATCAGTAATACCCATTGGGCTAACCCAAACCGTTGGGCCCCTATTGATTATGATACTTTCCATCGTCCTTCCAGGGGACCCTGCCTTAGAATATACAATATACTAGTACCTTGAATAGGTTATGATAGTATAACATGGACCATTCCATACAGACTTCTATATGTCTAGCAGGGCGTATCGTTCAGCCCTTACCCTTGCAAGTAGCATACCTATTAAGGTCGATAATCGACTGATATATCTAATAACCATGCTAGTGTACTTAGTCTAGTTGGAGACACTGAGAATATGCTTAGTATAGCATCATGATACATGCCCATACACATCATTTGTATGCTTATTATGAGGAGTGTTTGATCATAGCATATGTCGTTGGGCTGAGACATTTATGAGACTCCTTATAGACGGAGTGCCCCACATGATTGCGTGGTACACGCAGGACTGATGCATGACTGGATGGTATGATTCATGCATCTTGCACTTGTGTGACATGATTAATGTACGCCCTAGTGACATCAGGGTCGTAGCCTCCACAAGCACATCGTGGATGGACGGATTAGATGTTGGAAATATTAGCTCTAACACTGTAGGCACATAGGATGTCCTTAGGTGAAAGTCCCAAAACCTTTAGTGCCAGGAGATGCTCCAATGTCTAGACCAAGTAGGTACATGAGTGTACGAGTGCCGAATACTAGTAGGCCACATCTCCCACTGTGTCGTGTTCAGTTGGAAGGGGGTGTAGCCTTATTCGCCCGAGTAAGGGGGTTATAAGTTAGGCTGAGTTTAACTAGCTCACAAATGGGTCTGCTATCGACGAACTGGGTAAGTATTGACAAACTACTGGTCAGGCAGATAGTGTGGTCTCTTTCACTCGTTAAGCCGTGTGGCTAGGGAGGTGACAGTCAGTGTGAAGTGTACTAGACCTCGGTGATATCCCAGAGAGGAACTGTATTGATATATGTACTTGATGAGGACTGGTATACTTACGTTGCTCTCTCATATGACATTTGGATATGTAGGCATCACATCACATGGCCTTGGTATATCCGATATCATTCATGCCTTGCATTGCATAGCCTTGGTACGACTAATAGTATTCATGGACTTTCTAGCATATTTCCCACTACTTTGATACTGCATACTTTACACTTACCTTTTGCACACACTTTCACCACCCTCTAAGCTTTCAATAAGCTTATGCATGACCGTTGCATGCAGGTGACGCTAGGACGTAACAGTAGCACTGAGGCAGGAGCGTGTAGTTAAGCTTTTGGAGTTCTGTTATCTATATTTGTATTTCCCTTTCTGCATTGTACGCAAGGTTTTTGATATAGTGGATGTGTGGTGATATTATTTTGTGACTTGGTTATGCTTGTGGTTATGCTTCATTACAAAAATTTTTTACGAGTGGTGTTGGATCGCAACAGTGCTGAGGCAGGACCATGTGGTAGATTATTTTAGAGCTTTCTTATCATCTTATATTTTCCTTTTCGCATTGTGCTCAAATGTTTCATTATAGTGGATATGTGGTGATGTTCTTTTGTGACTTGGTTATGCTTGTGCTTATACTCCCTTACAAAGAAAAAAAATCATATTGAAAATCCTCCTTATAGGATCCCAGGTTTGGAATCTAGCATATGGGTTTCGGGAGCTGAGAATGGGGCACTACGGAGGCTGTCGGTGCTGGATTTGGTGATCAAAAATTTTGTGAGCCCGATTTCTGAGTTTAGGACCTGACATTGGCATTCGTCAAATTCTTTATCTTGAAGGCCCGATGAGGATAAACATTAGTAACAATGAAGGGACCAGTCCAACGAGATCGAAGTTTACCCAGAAAGAGATGTAACTGAGAATTGTAGAGGATGAATTTTTGACCGGTTATAAATGATTTCTGAAGGATGTTCTTGTCATGGAATACCTTCATCCTATCCTTGTAAATTCTCGAGTTCTCAGAAGTGTCATTCCATATTTCTTCGAGTTCATTTAATTGAAGTTTGCGCAGTGAACCAATGTTGTCCAAATTAAAGTATAGATTTTTGATAGCCTAGTAGGCTCTATTCTCTAGCTCCACAGGTAGGTGGCAAACTTTCCCATAGATGAGTCTAAAGGGAGACATTCCAATGGGGGTCTCCAGCTCCACAGGTAGATGACAAGCTTTCCCATAGACGAGTCTAAAGGGAGACATTCCAATGGGGGCTTAAAAGCTGTATAGTAAGACTATAAGGCACTAGTCAAGAGAATTGATCGATCCTTACGGTCAAGGTTAATCATTTTTTTAAGAATTTGTTTAATTTTCCTATTGAAAATCTTGGCTTGCCCACTTGTCTGTGGGTGTTATAGTGTGTTAACTTTATGAGAGTTGTCATATTTCTTTATTAAGTTCTCAAATCGCCTATTACAAAAGTGTGAACCTCCATCACTAATGATGACCCGAGGTGTTCCGAACCGAGAAATGATATTTTCTTTTAAGAATCGAATGACTATTTTATGATCATTATTCTGGCACGGGATCGCTTCGACCCACTTAGTGATATAGTTTACTACTAATAAAATGTAAATATTCCCAAAGGATCGAGGGAATGGTCCCATGAAATCGCTACCTCAACAATCAAATGCTTCAAATGTTGTAATGATAAGAATGGGGTTCAGAGGCATCATATTTCGATGGTATAACCCTCCCAATTTTTGACAACGCTCACAGACTTTGCAAAACTCATGAGTATCTCTGAACATCGTTGGCCAATACAATCCGCACTGCAGAATTTTGGCCATGGTCTTTTTAACAGAAAAGTGACCACCACAGGCCTGAGAATGACAAAAGGAGATGACACTCTAATGTTCATTGTCTGACACACATCTCCTTAGAATTTGATCTTTTTAGCCAACCATAGATGTTCATGACCCCAAGTGTAAGGTCGCAATGTAGTAATAATCTCAGTGAGATGGAGATCGAATCCACAGGGACTGAACTTGTACGTTTTTAAAAATAACTAGAACTAGAACTAGAAGAAAATGTGAATCGAAAACTAAAGTAATTGAAAGAGTAATTTTGATTAAAGTGATTTAAACTAATAAATTCAAAGGTGGTAACTAGGGTTTCCAAGGATTCACTTATAGAGATAAGGGAGATCTATCTTGATTCAAGGACATGACTGGAATCAGAGTCCCATCTTATCCAATTGGAAGATATCTCGGTAAAACTAAATCTCCTTTGACCTAATCTTAATGGATGAGAGGTGTGAGAACTGGAAGTGATTCCATCACAAAACCATGACCAGGGAACAATGGCTCATAATAGGATATACCAATCTCATAAACAAACAAAAGAGAATCATGAAGATTAGAAGGGATTTCATCACCCAACCATGCCCATGGGACGATGGTGAACAATAGGGTCTTCTAGTTTCACAATCTCGGTACATGAAAAGAACATACTCAAAGCTATTGCAGATCTATTGTAATTTGAGTCACAACAAACCATTAAAAACTGAAAGTATTCCTTAAATATCAAACTAGAATCAAAGGGAGTTCAACTTAAACATGAAACAAAGCAATAGAAAACATCCCATCACACTACTAGCTTCACTTCATAGCCCTAGCTAAGAGGTTTAGCCAACCATAGACATGATTAAACTAAAATCTCTTAGGAAAATTATAAAAACAACTAAGGAAAAGGAAGAAAAACACTTGGCGATGACTTCTCTATGCTTTTTCTCCAATCTTTAAACCCTAGAAGATGCTTAGGGATGCCCTAGGGACTCCTATTTATAATTTTACATCACCACCTTTCACACCGAGTTGGAAAATTCTAGAAACTGCCTCAAATTTACGTAGTCTGCGCAACATCTGCATAACCCTCGACTAGTCGAGGATAACCTTTGATTGGTCGAGGATCTCCTTCGACTAATTGAGGATGATAGGAATTTAGAGGATTTTGTCGTTGGAGTTCGAGTCGAGTTCGAGTTAAGGGATCTTCGACTAGTTAATCAAAAACTTAGACTGGTCAAAGCAGGGCTTAGACTAGTTAAGAATCACTTTCTTTCCTTGGATTTTTGGCATGTGAATTCTTCATTTTTGGTCTTCTAGGATCCATCCTTTGTTTAGTAATTCTTGAGTGTTAAATTATACTTTTAGCATCCTTTCAATCCAAGCCCTTAAATTCACCTTGAACACAACATGATTAAAATAGAATATTAGGCATTATCATATTCATAAAACTAAGTAATAAATGGGGGATAATATGTAATATGTGACCCTCAACACAATCCCCAACCATCATTTTGCTAGTCCCGAGCAAAGTATGCGAAAAATGAACTTCAATGCGCAATGTTTAAACCTTTTTCAAAAAATAATCTTTTGTGTAATCAAGTATGAATAAGTAGACTCAAGATGAGAAAGTGAGATTTTGAAAACCTAGAGCCGAATCACATAACCAATCATCAAATAAGCTCTTTATCCATTAAATCAGAGCATAGTTCGCATATCAAGCTTTTCAATATGCACAGTGGAAATCAACTTACTTCTCATAAAAATACTATCTTTTTATAATGTTAGCCATAATCATCACTTCAAGATTGGTTAAAAACTTGAATACTGATTCCGAACTTATCCCTTTTTCCTTCTTTTTTTAGTTTTTGATTTTATATCGATGGTCATTTGTATTCATTCAGTCTTTTCTCTTTTCTTTCAAATTTTTTTCATTCTTTTTTAAACTTTTTCAATCTTCTCACCATACATGATGACCCTTTTTGTCGATCTCTTATTTTTTAACTGTTTCTTTTCTTCTTTTGAGGTAGATAAAATTCTCCAGACTCAGTTCTCAATATCTTTTATTGATCATCATACTAACAATCAGAAAATCTAGTACTATTCACAGAAAGCAAATTGAACGTGTCTTGTAATTTAGATTAACATCCTATTCAATTTCCTCTTAATCACTTGAATGTAAGAACCATAAGTGATAGGCTGCTTAGTTGATCAAACTCCAACAATTCAAAATTCAATTTCTATCTTATCATCATATTCAAAAAATTCTTAAATGCACAACTTATCGCTTTCCAAATAGATAAACATTGAAAAGATTTCAAATTTTTTTCAAAATTTGTTCAAAATTGAGAAAATACTGATTAGTTTACCTAATCTCGCATCTCCAACCTAAAATCTACATTCTCCTCAATAAAAAAGAAATAAACATGATTTGAAAAAGAGATAACATAATTGAAGGAGAGGAAATGGAAAGATAATACTTGATGAAGGAATTTTGAGGCTTTTTCCAAAGGATTCAACATGAAGGTGGGTTAAAAAAAGAATTAAATAATCGAAAAGAAAATTACCCTAAAATAGCGAAAGTAAACTATCCTAGTCCTAAATTCTATTAAAGCAATAAACTTAACATACATCTATCGGTCTATGAGGTCAATCCTGGTAAACAAGATCAATCAGAGGTATGGACATGTCCTCTGAATAGAATTTCTCCACAAATGGCTTTAAACAATGTCCATTCACTTTAAACCTATTGTCATTGTTCAAATTCTCTATCTCAACAGCCCCATGAGGATAGACATTTGTAACAATGAAATGGTCAGGCCAATGAGATTGGAGCTTTCCCTGAAAGAGATGTAATCGAGAATTGAACAAAAGGACTTTTTGTCTCATCAAGAATGATTTTTAAAGGATGTTCTTATCATGGAATACCTTCAGCATGTCCTTGTAAATTCTCGAGTTCTCGTATGCATCATTCCGGATCTCCTCGAGTTCATTCAATTGTAGTTTGCACAGCGAGCCACCACAGGCCTGAGAGTGACAGAAGGAAATGACACTTTGGTGTTCATTTTTTGGCACACATCTCCAAAATGTGTTTGATCTCCCTATTAGAAATCTCATCTTGCCCACTTGTCCGTGGGTGGTATGGATTACTCGCCTTGTGAGAGATGCCATATTTCTTCATTAAGTTCGCAAATGGCCTATTACAAATATGTAAGCCCCCATCACTAATGATGGCTCGAGGCATCCGAGCCGGGAAAGGATGTTCTCTTTTAAGAATTTAATGAGTATTTGATGGTCATTGTTTCAACACGGAATCGCTTCAACCCATTTAGTGACAGTCTACGTCTAGCAAAATGTATAAATTTATAAAGGATTGGGGGGAATAGTCCCATGAAATCGATGCCCCAGCAATCAAATGCTTTAATGATCAGAATAGGGTTCAAGGGCATCATATTTTGATGGGACAATGCTCCCAATTTTTGACAGCATTCACAAGCTTTGCAAAACTCATGAGTGTCCTTGAACATAGTGGGCCAGTAAAAGCCACACTACAAAATCTTGGGTGTGGTCTTTTTAGCAAAAATATGACCACCACAGGCCTGAGAGTGATAGAAGGAGATGACACTTTGGTGTTCATTTTCTGGCACACATCTCCTTAAGATTTGGTCTAGATAATATTTAAACAAATATATATCATCCCATAAGAACTTACGAACCTCGATGAAGAATTTTTTCCTTATCTTGCGCAGTCCAATGTGTTGGCGTGAAACCCGTGGCAAGATAATTATCAATATCAGCAAACCAAGGTGAATGAGAGACTTTGAACAATTGTTCACCAGGGAACATGTCAATTATATGTGTCGTCTCAAGGGAATTAGAGAAATCAAGATGGGAAAGATGGTCAGCCACTATGTTTTCTACTCCCTTTTTATCTTTTATTTCCAAATCAAATTCTTTGAGTAAGAAGATCCATCTTATCAGGTGGGGCTTAACATTATTTTTAGAAAGAAGATACTTGAGCGCAGTATGATCTGTGTAAATGACGATCTTGGATTCGACCAAGTATGACCTAAATTTGTTTAAAGTGAATACTACAGCTAAGATTTCGTTTTCCGTAGTTAAGTAGTTCACTTGGGCGGGATTTAGAGTTCTACTTGTGTAATGAATAACGTAGGGCTTCTTTTCTTTTCTCTGGCCTAAAGTAGCCCCAAGAGCATAGTCAAATGCGTTGCATATAAGTTCAAAAGGAAGGCACCAGTCGGGTGGCTGTATGATAGGTGCAGTGGTTAACATGCCCTTGAGCTTAGTAAAAGCTTCCTAACATTGCTCAGTCCAATCATATGGTGCATCCTTTTGAAGTAGATTACATAGAGGACAAGAGAGGTGGCTAAAGTCCTTTATGAATCTTCTATAAAACCCAGTGTCTCCTAGGAAGGATCGCACATCTCGTATGTTCTTGGGTAGAGGTAGGTTAGAGATAAGATCAATTTTATCCTTATCTACCTCAATTCCCTTGGACGAGATGATCTGTATAAGGATAATTCCCTTAAGAACCATGAAGTGACACTTTTCCCAATTCAGTATCAAGTTCTTTTCCTTACATCACTTCAGTACATTTTTTAAATTTTCCAAACATTTGCTGGAGGATGGACCAAAGATTGAGAATTCATACATGAAAACCTCTAAATATTGTCCCACCATGTAAGAAAAAATACTTAACATGAATCGCTGAAAAGTGGCAAGGGCAATACATAGCCTAAATGGCATCCTTCGGTAAGCAAAGATGTCGTAAGGACATGTAAATGTGGTATTTTCCTAATCTTCAAGGGCTATCTTGATCAAATTGTAGCCCGAATAACCGTCAAGGAAGCAATAGTAAGAGTGACCAGCAAGCCTTTCTAAAATTTGATTGATAAAGGGCAAAGGAAAGTGGTCCTTCCTCATGACGGTATTCAACTTCCTATAGTCAATGCACATTCTCTAACCGGTAGTGATCCTAGATAGTATGAGTTCATTATTGACATTGGCTACGATGGCGATTCCAGACTTCTTGGGAACCACCTGATACATACATCAATAGTTTAAGAACCTCGGCCTTGACTACTTCCTTCATATTTGGATTTAGTCTATGTTGTGGTTATCGTAAGGTCTTCGTATTATCCTCAAGATGAATGCAGTGAGTATAAATCAAAGGGTCAATTCCCTTGAGGTCCGCAATCAACCATCTAAGG
The DNA here is from genome assembly GCA_037074715.1 of Magnolia kwangsiensis. Taxonomy (NCBI): domain Eukaryota; kingdom Viridiplantae; phylum Streptophyta; class Magnoliopsida; order Magnoliales; family Magnoliaceae; genus Magnolia; species Magnolia kwangsiensis. The sequence continues at coordinate 63,155,485 of CM073579.1, forward strand.
GCTCCTTTATGCTCAATGAGAGTAGACATGAGCATACTCTCTTGTTCTTGCTCAAGGTAGGAAGAAATCACCACCAGGTATGTCTTGTCTTGACCTAAATAAACATATTTCAAATCAGAGGGTAAAGGTTTTAGGTCAAGCTTCGGTGCCTTGAGGTTAAGCGGTAGAGGCACTACATCAGTTTGGGGTTATTCTTCTAATTGTAGCCTTCACCAGTTAACTTCAAGAACTGGCATAGTATCCAGCATGGTCTCCATCTTCCTAATCATGTCATCATCAAAATCATGTGAGTGGGCCAGACACGTTTCTAGAGGGTCAGAGAATAAGGTCAAAAGTTCTCCATCTTCCACAAAAGAATCAATCAGGTTAATATCATGGGAATCGTCTTCATCCTCTAACTGTTTGCCTATGTTGAAAAAGATATTAAACTCCAATCGTAACAAAGAATGGACGACCCAGAATGACTAGAATTTAAGTGTTCATGTCTATGATGGGTTGAGTATCTAGGATGATAAAATCTACCAGGTAATAGAATTTATCAACCTGGACCAACATATCCTCAATCATCCCTCTCGATACACAAACTGAACGAGTATGGGATCAGATAGACCCAGTTATTTATAGACCGAGTATGGGATCAGATTTATGCTCGCTCCTAAATCAAGAGGTGCGTGCTCAGTGCGGTAATTCCTAATCACATAAGTGACGGTTGGGCTGCTAAGATCTTTATATTTATGTGGCACATCTTGCTTGAGGATGGTTCTCACATTTTTTGTCAGAAAAATTTTCTTTTTGATACTTTGTCGCCTCTTAGTCGTGCATAGGTCTTTTAAAATTTTGGCATATGAAGGTATTTTTTTAACCGCATCAGTAAAGGAATATTGACCTTCACTTGTTTCAACACCTCTAGAATGTCCTAAGAGTTAGAGAGAGGTTTTGGTGCTATCAACCATTAAGGAAATGGGACAATTAACTTGCCTTGAAGTTTCGGATCTAATTCTTGTGGGGCAATATTAGGTCTATCATTGTTGTCCTCTTTTGGATAGTTCGGCATTTCATCCCTAACTGGAATGGTTTTGTCAATGGTCTTCCCACACCTAAGTGTGGTGATAGATTTAGCTTGCTCCATCCGATTTGAAGATCTCGGGTCGCTAACTTCATACTACGATTTTAGATTCGGAAGAGGTTGAGCTGGAAGGCTCCCCTTATTCCCAATCGTATTCCTTGTGTCAAGCCCTTGTATGGCCTTTGTAAGGTCTTGGAAGGCTTGTAGCATCCCCTGATTGAATAGCTGTTGATTTTGAAGATGTTTTAGCATTAGATCCTCTTGAGGTTGTCTTCCCGATTGATTAGCTACCATCACTTTAATTGACTCTAAGGATCTCATATGGTGATTAATCCTGTGATAGATAGATAACCCCTCAACCAATCCTTCTTTGATCAAAAGACGTCGAGTGTTGTCACAGACCCACTTGGGCATGAAATACTCTCAGCCCTCAATTTCAGATTCTAACCTAAACCTTTAAGAAAAAGGAAAAAAGAAGGGAAATAGAAATCTAAAAATAGAAAGAGAGAGGGAATTAGAAAGAAGTTACCAAATTAGAAGTTCTTAAATTAAGATCCTGCAAAAAAAAATAAAACAAGTCAGTTTTTAAAAACAGAAATTCTAAAATTAGAAAGTTTCTAAAAACAAAAATAGATGGATGAGTTACTTACTAAAAAGGAAAGTTTCTAAAAATAGAAAATAGAAAGTTTCTAAAAAGAGAAAAAGTTAGTTTCTAAAATCAAATTAAGAAAATTTCTAAACCTAAAATTAAGGGGCAGAAAAAATAGAAAAACAGAAAATCTCAGAAAAACCTTAATCTTAACCTAATTCTAAAACTAGTTAATGTCAGAAAATGTAACGCCGTGAAAATTGGGCGTCGAGCATAAACTCCACTCCCGAGTTCTAACGTATCACTTATGCAACATAGATAATGATGATTGAATGTTGTTCACATTAGTACATTAAACATGAGTGAGATTATACCAAAACAGCATATAATACTCCAGAGATAGTTAAATTTTGAAAGAAAAAGACTATGATAAATATATAAAATGTATAAACTGTTATAAGTCTCCAGAGTGTGAACATGTTACCAGGTTAACCATATACATGTATACTCCAAAATGAACAAAATGAATATACATGGGTGTTCTTGATAGTACAAAATAACAGGTGTAATGGCATCTAATCAACATCCCTGTGACCCCGTCGATCAAATATGGTCTACATGGACCCGCCTGATAGACGCATATAGGACAAACCCTCCTCATCATCCTCACAGTCCGACTTTGCCTTATAAGCGTCACTATCACCTGCAGCTAAGACAGAGTCTGGTTGGTGTTCAGAACACCGTCCCAAAACATGAGAGTAAGTGATCAACTCAGTGGAATCATAGAGCAAAGATTAACATGTTATCAATTCAGTCAAGCAGTAATGATAAAGCAAACATATCAGATATTCCTAGATACTCTTATTAATGTAAGGATGAAATATTTTCATGATGCATGCCCTCGCCTACACTCCCTCGTGCAATACCATCTTATGGTCGCGACATGCTTTCTTCCCTCTGTGCTCTTCAACCCAGAGCACATGCAGTGCGATGTTATGAGTATGATTATAGAGTTTTTATTAGTCCTTTTCATACAGCAGGATTGGGAAGCTAAGGTACCTCCTTTATATCAATACCCAAATAATGATCCATTCTAGGGTCGTCAGTCCTAGACAATCTCATACTACAATCAATACAAGTCTAGTTATATCCTATATACTACAATAAGGCTCGTCGCTCCAATGCAGTTTCATGATATACTCAAGGTCACTACAAAGGGCTCGTTACCAATCAGAGTAGGCCGACAGCTCGAATATAGTGTCCCATACCACTATAATCGGCATACGAGTCTAGGTTGTTCACTGGTCACTATGGGGAGGCTCGTCGCCCCAACGCAGGCTGACAGCTCGACCACGTTGTCCCATACAACCATGTCTGGCTCATGAGTCTTAGCAGATCAAGGTACTAAGGTTAACGGAATTGCATTGGTAAGTTTGGTACCCTAAATTCAAACAGGAGCATCCATACATGGTGAACATACATCCGGTCAATCGGGTTACTTGAGGAGCTCGACTAACACGAGCGCACGTTGAGTTGATCGACATGAAGTGCGCAAACACTCCGTGTGGCCAAACCACTGCCGACAACTTTAGTATGGCTCAGGTTTGTCAAACACATCCTACGTGGCGAATAAATCTCAGCCACGAACTCAAAGCCTGTTACCAATTGCCTGGACCATAACATGGCCCCATACACATTCAATGTTAACCAATAAGCATATAAAGTAGTCAAAACAGGAGTAACCAAGTAGTCCAATCATAATAGCAAACATGTTATAAGATGCAACATAAATAAGAATCCATACACATGCATTTCATAAGTAAAGTGATAAAACTAAACAACTTGCATGGAGGAAATCATACACATCCCTAGGGTAGTTGAGAATCCTATCTCAACACCCATCTAAAGTACTATCTCCTAAGTACTTACATATATAAGCATTTTCACAAACACTTAGACTATACTATTAGCCTACATAACGTAAGTTGGTCCAAACATGTATTAGGGCGAATCTTCTCGCCAAGGAGTTGTTATACGCATAGCTCGAGTATACACGCGGTAGTTAATCATGGCAAGCACACTTTTAAATTTCATATGTATACGGTACTTTCTATAATTACAAAGAATTCGCTAAACTCCACATAGTTCGTATATAACTGAAACGCAAAATAGACATCGCATTTTGCATGTGAAATAGCACCCACGTCAGGAATATATCATTAACCGACATTAAAAGCTTTGAAAACCATAATCTATGCATCTATAGTCCGCACCTTTCGCCCATTAGACTCGTTACGGATGGAGCTCGTACACACTTTCCTCGTCTACAGCATCACTGCCACCTATGGTGTGAAATAGGTTAGCCATTTGATCTATTTAACTATTTGGAACTCTACAACATCTTAGGGTTAGCATTTCTTACCCAAAAATGAATTTAGAATTGCTGAAATGGCGACATGGTAATGTAGATTCAACACTTAGAACAACAGGGAGGAATCCCTATAGCAACACCCTAAATTCCCTCACCTTTTCTCTCTCTCTTCTTCTCTTCCTTTTCTTTTCTCTCTCCCTAGGGTTTTCCAAATTCGTATGAGATTTGTGAGAGAGGGTTTAAGGTCCTTATATAGGCCTAGAACTAACGAAAATAGCCCTAGGGCCATGGTATACTTAGGTTATATCGAAATCGGGCTTGTTCCGATCCAACGGAGCATTTATGGAGGTCCTTTTACGAAATGTGGTGGGATTTAAGCTCATAGATGCTGGATCTTGATCAAGTTAAGTTTTCAGTCCGATCGGGTTTCTAGATCGACCGTGGCGGACCAGTTTCAGTTTAACAGTCATCAAAACTCGATTAGGGCCACAAGTAAATTGACATGTGTGGGCCATCTTCCAGGATCCGAGAGTGTATTTGGGTCAGAATCCAACGGTCAGAACACTTATAATCAGCCTGCAAGTGACACGTTTCAGATTACTTAAATTTGTATTTAATTTCTAAATATATTCACTTTTCTCACACTCTTCGCTCCGGACTCAAGAAAATAGTCCCAGGACATCATTTCGACTTAATTTTCAAGGTGATTGTCAAGTCCAACCAGGCAGTCATAATTGTCTAAGTTCATCGCTATCGAACTTTTGATGTGCTGTCCAGGTCCGACACGAAGTTTCACGATGCTCCCAAGAGCAACTAGGCTTAGAGATTGATCCGAGATTTCTAGGTAACGTAGAATTAGTGGTCCTACTCATTTTGGGTCTTGTAGTCGATATTTAAAGTGGTTCAAGCTAATTCTACTGAGTATTCAGTTTAGTACTTAATCAAATTCTACCCTAATTATGGTAGAATACGGACCTAGGGCCATTCTGTAACGCCCGTGAAAAATCCATACTTGGGCCCGAGCACCAACTCGACCCGAAATCACGTAGAATTAATTTCTATGGAAATTAAACGTAAGTTAGCTAGCGCAACGCTAGAATAGCTGAGAAATAGTCCCTGATCACTTTAAATACGTTCTACAAGACCCAAATCGAGTAGAACAAATGACTCTATAATACTCTATAACCTCGGATCAAACTCTAAGTAGGTTTGGTCTCTGGACCGCTTTGAACTTTTGTATTGGATCTAGACCGCACGTCGAAAGTCTGATACTTCCTATCTTAGATCGTTAGGACCGCCTGGTTGGACTTGATACTCATTTCAAAAATCAAGTCCAACCGACAATCGCAGACTATTTCATTGAGTCCGGACTGAAAAGACCGCGAATAGGGACAGAATTGAAATTTCAAATTCAAATCTGGCACACAACTTGACGCGTCAGTATTAAGCATTCTGACCATCAGAATTCAGCCAGATTACACCCTCAGATCAGGAAAAATTTCTATTTATTATCATGAGACTTTCAGCCCTGATCTACGTGCGGTGACCGCTGAACTGAAACTGGTCCGCTACGTGCGATCTGCGAACCCTGCCGGACTGAAAAATTAATACGTGCTATATCTGATACGCATGAGCTTAAGTCCGATCGCAATCAACCAGGGGACCATCAGAAATCATCTTTTGGATCGAAACAGCCCCAAAATGGATAGGCACTAAGTAAACTTCATTCCGGAGCCTGTTTCCGGCATTTTTAAGCTTATAAAAGGGGTTGAAACCCTCATTCCTCTCTCCCATCCGAAAATTGCAAAACCCTAGATTAGAGAGAGAGGAAAGGTGAGAGTTTGAGAGAAAGAGTATAAGGGATTTTTTCCGCCTCCGTGCCGCTACTTCCACGTGCTACAGCAACACTTCCTGATCACCTAGCCGGTGATTTCTCCGCTTTATCAGGTATAAAATAACCCTAGAACTTGTTGATTTAGGGTTTACTTAGATTCATAGCGTGTTATCTAACGTAACTTGTAAAATAGGTTCTCCTACTGCCGTAGACGAAGCGTACACGCTCCGTTCAAAATCACGCATCCGTAAGACATAAGGTGAGGATTTTAGACGCTTTGATTGACGGTTTACAACGCTTTCAATGTCGTTTAATAGTAGATTATTGACGGCATCTCCGTTTGACATGTACAACATGCTCTCATTTTCCTGTTTCGTAAATTAACGAAGAATATGAGATTTAGGGCATTTTAGTCATTTGTAGGAAGTATAGGTTACGTTCATATTTTGCTGATGTGATTGACATGGTTTGTTGTCGCATTAGGAAGTTAGGAATGCGTGCATAATTAGTTTGGCGAAGAGATTCGCCTAGTTGCGCACTTTGGGTCGACATACTATATGTAGACTTAAGTGTGTAGTGTATGTGTTTGTATAAATATTTGTATTAGTATGTATTGAATTAAATGATGTTATGAGATAGTTTGAGATTGATTTCTCAATTAATATGCTGACCTAAATGATTTCCTACATGTTGACTATATGCATGATTTCATTACATGCATGGAATATATGTGCTTGAAGATTTGCTTAAGTTGAATGTTATAACATGTGTTAACATGCTCACATGATTGTATTTCAATTCCAATACTTTTACATATATTGCTGATGTGATTCCATAAGTGCTTGGGACTAGACTTAGTCCAGGCAGTCGGTAACCGAGCGAATTCGTGGCTGACTGGTCATAGCCACGAACGACGCGTCGATGAATGCGATTCGTGTTTGGAGTTGGCGGCAGTGGTTAGGCCACGCGAAGTGTTTTACGCACTTCATGTCGTTCGGCTTGAGATGCGATCGCGCTAGTCGAGCCCGTTAAGTAACCCGACTGGTCGATGTATGTTCACCTTGTATGAGTCATAACTGCTTGAACCTAGGGTACTGAACTTACCATTGTAAACCCTGTTAACCATGGTACCTTGATCCACGAAGACTCATGAGCCGGGCATGGTGGTATGGGACACCGTGGTCGAGCTGTCGGCCTACGCTGGGGCCACAAATCTCCCCGTAGTGACCAGTGAGCACCTAGACTCGTGAGCAGATTATGGTGGTATGGGACACTATATTCGAGCTGTCGGCCTACACTGATCAGGCGACGAGTCCCTTGTAGTGTCCGCGAGCGTATTCTGAGTCCGCGGGAGGCGACGACCCTTCCGTTGCAGTAGAGTACGGTAGGCCTGTATTGATAAGGTGATGGGGGAGCGGTGCAACGAGTGCGAGCAACAGCCCTGGCAGCCCTTGCAGTGACCTACGAAATATACATCGTATGAGATTACTAGAAGTGACGACCCTAGACAGGATCTGTGTTGGGATTGATACAAGGGAAGTACCTTAGTTTCCCAATCCTGCTGTTTGAATGGAATAATAACAACTTGGAAATCATATCACCATAGCATTGCATGTGCCTGGAAGATGCGGAGCACTCTAGGGAGTGTGGCATGTCGCAGTCGTAAGATGTTGCCGTATGAGGGTGATCGTCGGTGAGGGCATACATCACATCATATCATCTTGCATTAACAACAGTACTAGGATTGTCTGATTTACTGCTTTACTATTATCGCATGATTGAAGTGTGAACATGCTAATCTTTGCTCTATGATTCCACTGAGTTGATCACTCACTCCCACGTTATGGGATGGTGTTTGCAACACCCACCAGACCCTGTTGTAGATGTAGGTGAGGCTGAGATCCAGGAGGCAGGGCCAGACTTCGACGAGGACCAGGACGAGTTCTCGTACATGCAGTATCACGATGGCTTTGCGTAGGTGACCTGGATCGATGGGACTTCAGTGGGACCATTTTGGATATTTATTTTTGTTCATGTACATGTATATGAGACTCAGAGATGTATTCATACTTTAGAGACAAATGAGGTTTACTTTATTTTTCCATACAGTGATATATATAATGTTTAGTCTTCCGCTTGCTTTTGTCACTGGATCTGAAGTATGAATTGCAGTTTTGGTATACTTTTACTCATTTGAATGCTTTAAATCAAACAACATTGAATCATAATCATTTTTGTTGCATAAGTGACGGTCTGAAACTCGGGAGTTGAGTTTATACACGACCCCCGATTTTCAGGGTGTTACAAGTTGGTATCAGAGCAAGAATAAGAGTATACTGGGCCTGGGTTATGGTCTCACGACGTACGCTGTCGCTTCCTTTGACTTAGGTGGGTGCGAGAAGGGTCTAGAAACATTTTTAGGATCGCAGATTCACCGATAGGCGAAGTCTATTTGAATCGATCCCACGATCGAGTCTGTAACGCATCTCGGGTAGCGTAAAGCAACCCGAATAGCTTCTAAGCCGTAGAAAGTCGGGTTGAGACGTCCTATGAATGATTTTAAACCCGTAAAAGTAAATTCTTGGGCCGTGGGATGACCACGTGTAACACCCTGAAAATCGGGGGTCGTGTATAAACTCAACTCCCGAGTTCCAGACCGTCACTTATGCAACAAAAATGGTTATGATTCGATGTTGTCTGATTTAAAGCATTCACATGAGTAAAAGTATACCAAAACTGCAATTCATACTTCAGATCCAGTGATAAAAGCAAGCGGAAGACTAAACAAGATATATATCACTGTATGGAAAAAACAAAGTAATCTCAACTGTCTCCAAAGTATGACTACATCTCTGAGTCTCATATACATGTACATAACAAAAGAAAAATTGTTCAAAAAGAAAAGTCCCACTGATGTCCCCTCGATCCAGGTCACCTACGGGAAGCCGTCATGATACTGCATATACGAGAACTCATCCTGGTCCTCGTCATCATCTAGCTCCACCTCCTGGATCTCGTCGTCACCTGCATCTACAACAGGGTCTGGTGGGTGTTGCAAACACCATCCCGTAACGTGGGAATGAGTGATCAACTTAGTGGAATCATAGAGCAAAGATTAGCATGTTCACAATTCAATCACGCGATAATAGTAAAGCAGTAAATCAGACAAGTCCTAATACTGTTGTTAATGCAAGATGATATGACGTGATGTATGCCCTCACCGACGATCACCCTCATACGGCAACATCTTACGACCGCGGCATGCCACACTCCCTAGAGTGCTCCGCATCTTCCAGGCACATGCAATGCTATGGTGATATGATTTCCAAGTTGTTATTATTCCATTCAAACAGCAGGATTGGGAAACTAAGGTACCTCCCTTGTATCAATCCCAACACGGATCCTGTCTAGGGTCGTCACTCCTAGTAATCTCATACGATGTACATTTCGTGGGTCACTGCAAGGGCTGCCAGGGCTGTTGCTCGCACTCGTTGCACCGCTCCCCCATCACCTTATCAATACAGGCCTACTGTACTCTACTGCACGGAAGGGTCGTCGCCTCCCGAGAACTCAGAATACGCTCGCGGTCACTACAAAGGGCTCGTCGCCTGATCAGTGTAGGCCGACAGCTAGAATATAGTGTCCCATACCACCATAATCTGCTCACGAGTCAAGGTGCTCACTGGTCACTACGGGGAGGTTTGTGGCCCCAGCGTAGGCCGACAGCTCGACCACGGTGTCCCATACCACCATGCCCGGCTCATGAGTCTTCGTGGATCAAGGTACCACGGTTAATAGGGTTTACAATGGTAAGTTCAGTACCCTAGGTTCAAGCAGTTATGATACATACAAGGTGAACAAACATCGGCCAGTCGGGTTACTTGACGGGCTCGACTAGCGCGATCGCATCTCGAATTGAACGACATGAAGTGCGTAAAACACTTCGCGTGGCCTAACCACTGCCGCCAACTCTCAACACGAATCACATTCATCGACGCGTCGTTCGTGGCTATGACCAGTCAGCCACGAATTCGCTCGGTTACCGACTGCCTGGACTAAGTCAAGTCCCACACATCTATGGAATCACTATAAAAAGTATTGGAATTGAAATACATCATGTGAGCATGTTAGCACATGTTATAACATTCAACTTAAGCAAATCTTCAAGGCATACTTCCCATGCATATTCAACTTAAGCAAATCCTCAAGCACATACATTCCATGCATGTAATGAAATCATGCATTTTGTCAACATGTAGAAAATCATTTAGGTCGGCATAATAGTTGAAAAATCAATCACAAGGTATCAAATAACATCATTTAATTCAATACATACTAATACAAGCATTTATACAAACACATGCACTACACACTTAGGTCTACATATAGCATGTCGACCCAAAGTGTGCAACTAGGCGAATCTCTTCGCCAAACTAATTATGCACGCATTCCTAACTCCCTAATGCGACAACAAACCATGTCAATCACATCAGCAAAATATGAATGCAAACAGTACTTCCTACAAATGACTAAAATGCCCTAAATCTCATATTCTTCGTTAGCTTACGAAACGGGAAACGGAGAGCATTTTGTACATGTCAAACGGCGATGCCGTCAAGAATCTACTATTAAACGACATTGAAAGCATTGGGAACCGTCAATCCAAGCGTCTAAAATCCTCACCTAGTGTCTTGTAGACTCGGGAATTGAAGCGGGGTGTATATGCTTCGTCTACGGCGAGTAAGGAGCCTAATACATAAGATCCATAAGCTACATCGCTATGGAAACAAGAAAAACTCAAATCACCAACTAGTTAGGGTTTTTACTTACCTAGGATTGCGGTGGAATTGCCGGGAAAGCGGTAGAGGAGTGTTGCTTAAGCATGTGCAATACGTAGCACAAGTGGCGGGAAGAACTCTCCCACTCTCTCACAATCTCTCACTCTTTTTCTCTCTCCCAAGCTAGGGCTTCTCTCAAATTCGGATGGGAGAGAGGAGTGAGGGTTTCAACCCCTTTTATAGCCTAAAACATTCCCAAAATAGGCTTGGGAACAATGTTTACTTGGTGCCTAACCAAATCGGGGCCGTTTCGGTCCAAAAGGGCATTTCTGGAGGTCCCCAGGCCAAATGCAGTCGGACTTAAGCTCATGCATACTAGATCTAGCATACATCCAGTTTTCAGACCGGTTGGGTTCCCAGATCGCACGTGGCGGCCCAGTTTCATTTTAACGGTCACCGCACCAAGATCAGGCCTATAAGACTCGTGATATATAATAGATATTTTTCCTGATCCAAGGGTGTAATTTGGCTGTATTCTGACGGTCAGAATGCTCAATACTGATGCGTCAAATTTGTGTGCCAGATTTGAATTTGAAATTCCAACTATGTCCCTATCACACTCTCTTCGGTCCGGGCTCAATGAAATAGCCTGTGATAATCGGTTTGACTTGATTTTTGGAATGAGTGTCAAGCCCAGCTAGACGGTCCTAACGGTCTAAGATAGGAGGTATCGGACTTTCAACGTGCGGTCTAGATCCAATACAAAGATTCAAAGTGGTCCAGAGAACAAACCGGCTTAGAGTTTGATCCGAGGCTTTAGAGCATTATAGCACCCTTAGTTCCACTCGCTTCGGGCCTTGTAGAACGTATTTAAAGTGATCAGGGACCATTTCCCAGCTATTCTAACGTTGCACTAGCTAACCTAGTCAAATTTTCCAAAGGAATGAATTCTACGCAATTTCGGGTCGAGTTGGTACTCGAGCCCAAGTATGGATTTTTCACGGGCGTTACAATCTACCCCCCTTAACAAATAATTTCGTCCTCGAAATTTTGTACCTTTTCGTACTCCTCGAGAAGCTGTGGGTAGTTCTTTCTGATCTCGGCTTCTGTCTCCCAAGTAGCCTCCTCCTCAGTATGATGCGTCCATAGTACCTTCACAAGGGGAATCACCTTGCTATGCAGTACCTGCTCCTTCCGGTCTAAGATGCGTGTCGGTCGCAGGATATAAGTAACATCCTCTCCTAACTGCACCTGCTCCCATCTGATGATATGAGAAGGATCAGCAACGTACTTCTTCAGCATAGAAACATGAAATACGTTGTGGACGCTCGCGAGGGGCGTGGGTAAAGCCAATCGGTAAGCCACTGCTCCCACACGATCGAGGATCTGAAATGGACCAATGTATCGCGGTGCCAGCTTCCCCTTCTTTCCGAACCGAAGGACTCCCTTCATAGGGGAAACTCGCAAAAACACATGATCCCCGACTGTGAACTCTAGTGGTCTCCGTCTCGTATCGGCGTAGCTCTTCTGCCTGCTCTGCGCTGTAAGAAGCCGACGTCGAATAATATCAATCTTCTCTGACGTCGCCTGCACCAACTCTGGGCCAATCAAGCTGCGCTCACCGACCTCTAACCAGCAATGCGGTGCGCGACAAGGTCGCCCATACAGCGCCTCATAAGGTGCCATGCCGATACTCGCCTGGAAGCTATTGTTGTACGCAAACTCCTCATATGCAAGACAGTCATCCCAACTGTCCTTGAAGTCCAATGCGCAAGCTCGCAACATGTCCTCGAGGATCTGGTTCACTCGCTCCGTCTGTCCGTCCGTCTGTGGGTGGAAGGCAGTACTGAACTTCAACTTCACACCCATAGCCTCCTGAATGCGAGTCCAGAAAATAGAAGTGAACTGCGTGTCTCTGTCCGACACGATCTCCAACGAAACCCCATGCAGACGCACAATCTCTCGGATATACAATCTAGCCAGCTCGTCTGCAGAGTTCGTAACTCTGATCGGTAGGAAGTGCGCCGACTTCGTCAATCGGTCGACGATCACCCAAATGGAATCATGCCCCTTCCTCGTCTTCGGCAACCCAGAAATGAAGTCCATGGAAATGAAATCCCACTTCCACTCTGCAATCGGCATAGGCTGCAAAAGTCCAGGTGGTCGGCGATGCTCTGCCTTCACCTGCTGACAAGTGAGACAACGGGACACGAACTCAGCAATGTGGGTCTTCATACCTTCCCACCAATACGTCCTCTTCACGTCACGATACATCTTCGTGCTGCCTGGATGCATCGTGAGTCTAGTAGAATGCGCAGCCTCGAGAATCTCTCGTCTCAAGTCAGGGACATCAGGAACGCATAGGCGGCCACGGTAACGTAAGCCTCCATCCATACCAACTCGCCAGTCGGCGTCAGCATCATCACTGGCCTGCTCTCGAAGCTCAGTAAGATGCGCGTCGTCCCTCTGCGCCTCGATGACACGGTCATCGATCTGGGATCGCACCTGAACATGTGCGATGAACTCAAATGGCTCCTCTACGGTGAGTTTCTGCTCAAAGTCTCGCAAAAACTCAACCATATCCCACTCGGCAACCATCAGCGGAGCCGCAAACTCTATCGCCTTCTTGCGGCTCAACGCATCAGCCACAAGGTTCGCCTTCCCAGGATGGTAAGAGACTTCAAACTTGAAGTCCTTCAGCGTCTCCATCCATCGCCGCTGCCTCATATTCAAGTCCCGCTGTGTGAATATGTACTTGAGGCTCTTGTGGTCGCAAAAGAGCTCGAACTCCTCTCCATAGAGGTAATGTCTCCAGAGTCTCAGTGCGAATATCACGGCTGCCAACTCCAGGTCATGTGTAGGGTAATTCTCCTCGTGCTTCCTTAATTGTCTCGAGGCATACGAAATTACCCTGTCCCTCTGCATAAGGACACAACCCAAACCAACGCTAGACGCGTCAGTGTATATAGTGTATTTAACCCCTTGCTCTGGCAATACTAGCACAGGGGCGGAAGTAAGTCTGTCCTTCAGCTCCTGAAAAGCTGACTCCGCCTTATCATTCCAGGCGAACTTCACGTCCTTCCGTGTCAACTGAGATAAGGGTCTCGCGATCTTCGAGAAATCCTGAATGAAGCGCCGATAGTAGCCAGCGAGACCTAAGAAACTCCTCACCTCAGTGACAGAACCAGGATGCTCCCAGTCCTGCACCGCAGCTACCTTAGACAGGTCAACTGCCATGCCATCCTTGGACACCACGTGTCCTAGAAACTTCACCTCCTGCTTCCAGAAGTCGCACTTCTTATACTGTGCGAACAACTGATGCTGTCTGAGCGTATCAAGGACCAAACGCAAGTGCTCCTCATGCTCCTCTCGACTCCTAGAGTATACCAAAATGTCGTCGATGAAGACAACGACGAATCGATAAAGGAAAGGCCGTAATACCCGGTTCATCAGATCCATGAACACGGCCGGTGCGTTCGTGAGACCGAACGACATCACAAGGAACTCGTAATGACCAAAACTGGTCCTGAACGCTGTCTTCTGCACGTCCTCATCTCTGACGCGCAGCTGATGATATCCTGACTGAAGGTCAATCTTCGAGAAGTACTGCGCTCCTCTCAACTGATCAAATAAGTCATCGATCCTGGGCAAAGGGTACTTGTTCTTCACTGTGAGTTGGTTCAGCCTGCGATAATCAATACACAATCGCAGCGAACCATCCTTCTTCTTCACGAACAAGACCGGTGCCCCCCAAGGAGATACGCTAGGCCGTATAAGGCCGAGCTCTAGTAGACCGTCAATCTGCGTCCTCAACTCCTCCATCTCACATGGTGCCATGCGATACGTCGGCAGTGAGACGGGTGTAGAACCAGGAATCAGATCGATAGTGAAATCGATCTCACGTCTGGGCGGCAAACCAGGGATCTTCCTGAACAGATCCCCGAACTCAGAAACAACTGGCGTCTGCTCAAGTACCTGGGCACCAGCGTCGCGCAATAGAGTGGTGTAGCTAAGAATGCGGAAAGGAAGATTTACCCGCACTGAAAATGAGAAAGGCGTGCCCTCAGGCTCGTACACCGTCACCACACGAGCCTCGCAGTCAATCTAGGCTCTCGCTGCAGTCAACCAGTCCATGCCAAGAATGACGTCGAGATATACGAGCGAGGGATCGACGACCAGATCAAGAGTCATCGTCCTGCCTCCCAGATCAACTAAACAACCCTCACACATCTGGGTGACATCCGAATAATCTCCATGAGCTGCAAGGACTCGCACGCTATCCATAGTGATAGTCTGTAACCCAAGACGTCTGACTACGGCACGCGATATCAAGGAAATCGTGGAACCAGTGTCCACCATGACAAGAACGGGAGTACCTCCGATATGGCCCGTGACCTCGAAGGCTGAATGCTGGAAAGTCGGCGTCGTAGCTGCCTCAGCGGTCAGTGCATGAACTCGAGCCTGCTGTGGCCGGTTCGGCCGCTGTGTCAAGGGCCGTGGGGGCTGTCGAATCTGCGATACTGTGGGTCTGAAAGAGGACTGCGCAGGAGCTGACCGTATAGGCGGTGCTGATATCGCCTGTGGACGTACACGATCAATCTTCTGCGGCGGCGAGAACCCACTGTCCCGCATCCTCGTAAAGCAACTCGGCGCTAGGTGGCCCGTCCTCCCACAGTATGTGCATGATAGATCAGGGCGCCGAAACGGTCCTACTGGCACCGTGGTCCTGGTAGGAGGATCAATGCGAGGCCTCTTGCCCGCGAAGGGCCTATCTGGCAACTCCGGTCGCGGCCTGGAAGTAGTCGGGCCTCGTGATCGCGCAAGTCGATCCACGTCCTGCTCTGCCCGCATGGACATGTGAACTAACTCCGCATAGGAGGAGAAACTGATGCAGCACATCTTCGACCGAATATCCGGTCGCAAGCCCTCCAAAAAGCGCCGTATGCGCATCTGCTCATCAGCTAGAATCGTCGGGACGTACCTGCCCAACTCTGTGAACCGATGCTCATACTCGGTGACCGTCATCGCTGCCTGCCTGAGACGGAGAAACTCATTCTCCCTCTCGTGCCTGTAGGTCTGAGGATAATACTTCTCATGGAAGCGAAACTCGAATGCTGCCCATGTCCATACGAAGTCTGCGGTAACAGTCCGCAATACACTATCCCACCACATACTGGCCTCTCTCTCAAACTGGAAGGTAGCCAGCTCTACCTGCTCTGCCTCAGTACAGTGCAACATGCGCAGAATCTTCGACACTCGGTCGAGCCAAAACTCAGCCTCCTCGGGTCTGTGAGAACCCGTGAAAGTAGGAGGCCGCAAGCGCTGAAATCGCTCCAGAAGGCCCCGTGTGTCGGCAGGGTTCCCCGCAGGGAAGGCAGGCTGCGCAGGAAGTGCTATGCCCTCATCCTGGGCGTAAGTATAGGCATCCTCAGCTGGATGCGCAGGTGGTGCAGGCGGAGTAGATGCAGTCGCACCCCCACCCTGGGCTAAAGTCCCAACTATGGTGGTCAGAAGCTGCTGCTGCTGTAGCATCATAGCCATCATCTGCTCGAATCTATCAGGTGGTGGAGCAGGCTGTGGCGGATGAGGTGCAGAAGTAGATGCGCGCTGTGGCTCTCTAACTGATGGTGTAAATGGCGGTGGTCCATCTGTAGGACCAGTAGCAGGCTGAGACGATCGAACAGTCTCAGGAATCGGGCCCACAGCAGGGTCCGGACGAGTGCCAGACTGAGAGGGAGTCTGATCCATCTGCTCAGACAACGAAAGCCGAACCGTGCTCCTCGTAGTCTTAGGTGGCATTCCCTATATTCAAAATAGGGCGCAACCTTGTCAGTCTCAATTGCTCAAATACACCACAATCATTCACTAAAGAGTCAAAGGCATTCCATGCATTTCAATTAATCAAAATTGTCACAATACAAGGGATATATCCTTACAAGCATCATGACTAGAATGACATGGAAATTAAGACAGTTAAGCAACAGCAACATAAGCAAAGCACTAGCCCTAACAGGCTTTACACACATAAAACAGAAAATGGCTAACTACTCATAACAACATCAAAGATCGCGTCGCTAGTCGGAGTCTGGCGACGGAGGAGGAGCACCCTTATCCTGTAAACAACACAGGATTGCCTTCAAGGTGCGAGTCACCTTGCCAAATTTCTTCTTCGTGACGGCCTTGGCATCAGCGACCTCTGCTCGAAGTTCTTGGACTTCCCTTCACAAAGCGGTCTGACTCTCCTCCATCCGAGCAATGCGATCGTCAATAGTAGTCTGCGCAGAAGGAGGAGGGCTCTCATCAGTATCCTGAGCCTCCTCTTCTGCTTCTTCCTGAGTCTCTTCCTGAACCTCTGCACTAGGTTCTCCTTCGTTTTGGTCTTCCTCTTCATCAAAGTCGTCCCCACTATCCCTTTCAAGTTGATTTTCACGATATTGCGACCCAATCTTCATCTTAACCATCGTCGACTCATCGATGGTGTGAATCGATACCGGCAACTCGGGTCCAAGTCTATAGGCAAACTCAAGCGCAATCTTGCAAATGAGTCGGCCAAAGGGAAGGGATTCGGATGTTCTTCTCGACTTGGCTATGAGAACTATCTGCCGTAAGATGAAAGTGGCCATACATACGTTCTCTCCCTGGGCCACCAGAAATAAGAAATCGACCATAAGACGTGTACATTCAATGCGGTTCGTCGACCTAGGATAAACATTGAACGTGCAGATGTGATGCAGCAGACGCAAATCCTCAGACATGTACGTCGCCTTGAGGCTATTATTAGGCTGCCATGGAACCAACTTACCGCACAAAAACCTGGTGCGGCGATCTCGTTCACGTCTAGTCCTCAAATTCTTCTCACTTGGATGTACATCACCTAGAGGCACGTTGAGAAGTCGCGCAACCAACTGGACGTCGATCGTAGCCATCCGATCTCTACCAAAAGGGATTTTGAACTGCAAGGGCTCCAAGGTAGGACTCTGGATGCTAGCATAGAAGGCACGAACAGTGCTCACATTAGCACGAGCGCGAGCTTCGAAGATCGGTCCCCAGTGCGCAGCTTCAATGCGTTCGAACAACAGATACTCGCCGAACAATCGCCCATCTACGTCCGCCTCAAATAACACTCTACGATCAGTGTATTCACCATGAGGCATCTCTGATAGGATGGTTCGTCCAAGATGTGCATGGGGATCCAAATCCCGCTTTGTACGGCACTCCAGGACTGCCGCTGGACCTGCGGCGGTGCTTGAACTTGCGGCACCACCCCGCGGTCTTCTCGATCGAGCAGGGCGGCTCGGCCCAGCCTCGTCTGTTGTAGTTTTCCTCTTACCCATCAAAGACAGGATGGATGAGAGTGACAAAAGACCCAAAATAGCTTCCACGAAAGCCATGGAAAACGCTGAAAATGCAGAGAAATGGCTGTCCAATCTGACGAAAGGAAATCTAGGCGTCGTAGAGGGATGCTTCAAGCTTCCCAAGGCTGTAGTTTCAGGGAAAAATAAGAACAAAAAGATGGAATGGAGCTGCTCACGATTTCAGCACTATTTGGGGGATTTTGGAGCTCCAAATGGGAAAATCTTCAAGGAAAGGGGCTTCCAACACCCAATAATCGATGGGTGGTGGTCGGTTTTGGCCAAGGAAGGGATTAGGAGGGGTTTGGGTCGCCGGTGTTTGGAATGGAGCGCTGAAAATCAAATCTAGGGCATGCAAGGGGGCTGTTTGTGAAGGAGAGGGGTGTTTTAGGGGTTTTCGTGGGATGGGAGGTAGCTAGGAGTGATGGGGGAGGCATTTAAGTGGGTGAGCCCAAAGGGCAGCACCATCGGAGGTGGCCGGCCGGCGATGCATCGCCCGGCCGGCGATGGCATCGCCGGCCAACCTTCAGGTTGGCCAGCGGGACCCCATGGGTCTGGTCCCCCATGGTCCCAGGGCCCCAAAAAAGTTAGTCCCACCCCTTGGTTCATTATATTTTGGTCCCTATGAGCCCAAACTTGTGTTTGGGGCTTTCCGGGTCCACATCACAATCCCGAATACCAAACCATATGATGCAGCATATGAATTTGGGGTAGAAGGATCCAGTACATCTTTTTAGCTCCTTAGTTGCTAAAGAAAGTGAAGTTAGAATGGCCTTATGGCCATTTTTCATGAAATTTTACTATTCACTGTAAAATTTGGTGAATGTACTAATTTGTGTTATTTTCACATTAGGTTTGATGCCTAACATGAAATGGATAAGAAAGAACTGAAGGTTGAAGTGTTTAGGGTAGGAATTTTGAGAATTTTTGGCAAAACGGGGTTTTTAAGCCCTGGCGATTGATTACTGGAGTCGTGGTCATTCCACGGCCCAAAGATTCACTTTTGCGGTTTAAAACCGCTCATAAGACGTCTCCACCCGACTTCCTACAGCTTTGAAGTGATTCGGGTCGCTTTACGCGACCCGAGATGCGTTACAGACTCGATCTTGCGATCGATCCTTATGGACTTCGCCTATCGGCGAATCTGTGATCCTAGAAGTGTTTCTAGACCCTTCTCGCACCCACCTAAGTCAAAGGAAGCGACAGCGTACGTCGCAAGACCATAACCCAGGCCCAGTATACTCTCATTCATGCTCTGATACCAACTTGTAACACCCTGAAAATCGGGGGTCGTGTATAAACTCAACTCCCGAGTTCCAGACCGTCACTTATGCAACAAAAATGGTTATGATTCGATGTTGTCTGATTTAAAGCATTCACATGAGTAAAAGTATACCAAAACTGCAATTCATACTTCAGATCCAGTGATAAAAGCAAGCGGAAGACTAAACAAGATATATATCACTGTATGGAAAAAACAAAGTAATCTCAACTGTCTCCAAAGTATGACTACATCTCTGAGTCTCATATACATGTACATAACAAAAGAAAAATTGTTCAAAAAGAAAAGTCTCACTGATGTCCCCTCGATCCAGGTCGCCTACGGGAAGCCGTCATGATACTGCATATACGAGAACTCATCCTGGTCCTCGTCATCATCTAGCTCCACCTCCTGGATCTCGTCGTCACCTGCATCTACAACAGGGTCTGGTGGGTGTTGCAAACACCATCCCGTAACGTGGGAATGAGTGATCAACTCAGTGGAATCATAGAGCAAAGATTAGCATGTTCACAATTCAATCACGCGATAATAGTAAAGCAGTAAATCAGACAAGTCCTAATACTGTTGTTAATGCAAGATGATATGACGTGATGTATGCCCTCACCGACGATCACCCTCATACGGCAACATCTTACGACCGCGGCATGCCACACTCCCTAGAGTGCTCCCAATCTTCCAGGCACATGCAATGCTATGGTGATATGATTACCAAGTTGTTATTAGTCCATTCAAACAGCAGGATTGGGAAACTAAGGTACCTCCCTTGTATCAATCCCAACACGGATCCTGTCTAGGGTCGTCACTCCTAGTAATCTCATACGATGTACATTTCGTGGGTCACTGCAAGGGCTGCCAGGGCTGTTGCTCGCACTCGTTGCACCGCTCCCCCATCACCTTATCAATACAGGCCTACTGTACTCTACTGCACGGAAGGGTCGTCGCCTCCCGTGAACTCAGAATACGCTCGCGGTCACTACAAAGGGCTCGTCGCCTGATCAGTGTAGGCCGACAGCTAGAATATAGTGTCCCATACCACCATAATCTGCTCACGAGTCAAGGTGCTCACTGGTCACTACGGGGAGGTTTGTGGCCCCAGCGTAGGCCGACAGCTCGACCACGGTGTCCCATACCACCATGCCCGGCTCATGAGTCTTCGTGGATCAAGGTACCACGGTTAATAGGGTTTACAATGGTAAGTTCAGTACCCTAGGTTCAAGCAGTTATGATACATACAAGGTGAACAAACATCGGCCAGTCG
Organism: Magnolia kwangsiensis; assembly: GCA_037074715.1. Classification (NCBI taxonomy): domain Eukaryota; kingdom Viridiplantae; phylum Streptophyta; class Magnoliopsida; order Magnoliales; family Magnoliaceae; genus Magnolia; species Magnolia kwangsiensis. Next base: position 63,176,015 of record CM073579.1, read on the forward strand.
GGTTACTTGACGGGCTCGACTAGCGCGATCGCATCTCGAATTGAACGACATGAAGTGCGTAAAACACTTCGCGTGGCCTAACCACTGCCGCCAACTCTCAACACGAATCACATTCATCGACGCGTCGTTCGTGGCTATGACCAGTCAGCCACGAATTCGCTCGGTTACCGACTGCCTGGACTAAGTCAAGTCCCACACATCTATGGAATCACTATAAAAAGTATTGGAATTGAAATACATCATGTGAGCATGTTAGCACATGTTATAACATTCAACTTAAGCAAATCTTCAAGGCATACTTCCCATGCATATTCAACTTAAGCAAATCCTCAAGCACATACATTCCATGCATGTAATGAAATCATGCATTTTGTCAACATGTAGAAAATCATTTAGGTCGGCATAATAGTTGAAAAATCAATCACAAGGTATCAAATAACATCATTTAATTCAATACATACTAATACAAGCATTTATACAAACACATGCACTACACACTTAGGTCTACATATAGCATGTCGACCCAAAGTGTGCAACTAGGCGAATCTCTTCGCCAAACTAATTATGCACGCATTCCTAACTCCCTAATGCGACAACAAACCATGTCAATCACATCAGCAAAATATGAATGCAAACAGTACTTCCTACAAATGACTAAAATGCCCTAAATCTCATATTCTTCGTTAGCTTACGAAACGGGAAACGGAGAGCATTTTGTACATGTCAAACGGCGATGCCGTCAAGAATCTACTATTAAACGACATTGAAAGCATTGGGAACCGTCAATCCAAGCGTCTAAAATCCTCACCTAGTGTCTTGTAGACTCGGGAATTGAAGCGGGGTGTATATGCTTCGTCTACGGCGAGTAAGGAGCCTAATACATAAGATCCATAAGCTACATCGCTATGGAAACAAGAAAAACTCAAATCACCAACTAGTTAGGGTTTTTACTTACCTAGGATTGCGGTGGAATTGCCGGGAAAGCGGTAGAGGAGTGTTGCTTAAGCATGTGCAATACGTAGCACAAGTGGCGGGAAGAACTCTCCCACTCTCTCACAATCTCTCACTCTTTTTCTCTCTCCCAAGCTAGGGCTTCTCTCAAATTCGGATGGGAGAGAGGAGTGAGGGTTTCAACCCCTTTTATAGCCTAAAACATTCCCAAAATAGGCTTGGGAACAATGTTTACTTGGTGCCTAACCAAATCGGGGCCGTTTCGGTCCAAAAGGGCATTTCTGGAGGTCCCCAGGCCAAATGCAGTCGGACTTAAGCTCATGCATACTAGATCTAGCATACATCCAGTTTTCAGACCGGTTGGGTTCCCAGATCGCACGTGGCGGCCCAGTTTCATTTTAACGGTCACCGCACCAAGATCAGGCCTATAAGACTCGTGATATATAATAGATATTTTTCCTGATCCAAGGGTGTAATTTGGCTGTATTCTGACGGTCAGAATGCTCAATACTGATGCGTCAAATTTGTGTGCCAGATTTGAATTTGAAATTCCAACTATGTCCCTATTCACACTCTCTTCGGTCCGGGCTCAATGAAATAGCCTGTGATAATCGGTTTGACTTGATTTTTGGAATGAGTGTCAAGCCCAGCTAGACGGTCCTAACGGTCTAAGATAGGAGGTATCGGACTTTCAACGTGCGGTCTAGATCCAATACAAAGATTCAAAGTGGTCCAGAGAACAAACCGCCTTAGAGTTTGATCCGAGGCTTTAGAGCATTATAGCACCCTTAGTTCCACTCGCTTCGGGCCTTGTAGAACGTATTTAAAGTGATCAGGGACCATTTCCCAGCTATTCTAACGTTGCACTAGCTAACCTAGTCAAATTTTCCAAAGGAATGAATTCTACGCAATTTCGGGTCGAGTTGGTACTCGAGCCCAAGTATGGATTTTTCACGGGCGTTACACCACGACTCCTGTAATCAATCGCCAGGGCTTAAAAACCCCGTTTCGCCAAAAATCTTCAAAATTCTTCCTCTAAACACTCTGATCTTCATTTCTTTCTTATCCATTTCATGTTAGGCATCAAACCTAATGTGAAAATAACACAAATTAATACTTTCATAAAATTTTACAGTGAATAGTAAAATTTCATGAAAAATGGCCATAAGGCCATTCTAACTTCACTTTCTTTAGCAACTAAGGATCTAGATGGATGTACTAGCTCCTTCTACCCCAAATTAATATGCTGCATTATAGGGTTTTGTATTCAAAATTACAGAATGGTCCCAGAAAGCCCTGAACACATGTTTGGACCTATGTAGGTTAAAGTACAATGAACCAAGGGGTGGACCGTACATATTTGGGATCCTTGGACCATGGGGGACCAGACCCATGTGGTGCAGCTGACCAAATAGGAGATTGGTCAGCGATGCCATCTTCCACCGTTGGATGTGGGGTCCGAGATCTGAGGGTGTTTTGGGTTTTTCACACCCCACATGTGTGGTTTGTGGGTAGAAAACCCCTAAAACGTGTATCTCCTTCACAAACAGCCCTCCCCATAGCTCCATTTTCATTTTCCAGCAACTATCTCCAAATTTCGTAGTCCCAAATCGTCCCTAGATCCCTCCTTGGCCAAAACCGACCATCATCCATCGATCCTTGGGAGTTGGAAGCCCTTCCTCTTGAAGATTTCATAATTTGGAGCTCCAAAAACCCCCAAATCGAGCTGAAATCGTGAGGTGCTCCATTCCACTTTTTCGTTTGCATTTATCCTTGAAAATACACTCTTGGGAAGCTTGAAGCATCCCTCTACGACACCTAGATTTCCTTTTTCCAGATTGGGCAGCCACTTCTCCGCATTTTTATCATTTTTCATGGCCTTCGTGGAAGCCATTTTAGGCCTTTTATCACTCTCATACATCATATCTTTGATGTGTAAAAGGAAAACCGCAACAGACGAGGCTGGGTCAAGCCGCCCTGCTCAATCGAGAAGACCGCGGGGTGGTGCCGAAAGTTCAAGCACCGCCGCAGGTCCATCTGCAGTCCTAGAGTGCCGTACAAAGCGGGATTTGGATCCCCATGCACACCTTGGGCGAGCAATTCTATCGGAGATGCCTCACGGCCAATACACTGATCGAAAAGTGTTGTTTGAGGCGGACGTAAATGGATGACTATTCAGTGAATATCTGTTGTTCGAACGCATTGAAGCTGCGCATTGGGGTCCGATCTTTGAAGCTCGCGCTCGTGCTAATGTGAGCACTATTTGTGTCTTCTACGCTAGTATCCAGAATCCTACCTTGGAGCCATTGCAGTTTAAAATCCCTTTTGGTATAGATCGGATGGCTACGATTGATGTACGACTGATTGCGCGACTTCTGAACGTGCCTCTTGGTGATGTTCATCCTAGTGAGAAGAACCTGAGGACTAGACGTGAACGAGATCACCGCACCAGGTTTCTCTGCGGTAAGTTAGTTCCATGGCAGCCTAATAATAGCCTAAAGGCGACGTACATGTCTGATGATTTGCGCCTGCTACACCATATCTGCACGTTCAATGTTTATCCCAGGTCGACGAATCGCATTGAATGTACACGCCTTATGGTTGATTTTCTGTATCTGGTGGCCCAGGGAGAGAACGTATGTATGGCCACATTCATCTTACGATAGATAATCCTCATAGCCAAGTCAAGAAGAACATCCGAATCGCTTCCTTTTGGCCGACTGATTTGCAAGATTGCGCTTGAGTTTGCCTACAGACTTGGGCTGGAATTACCAGTATCGATTCATACCATTGATGAGTCGACTATGGTCAAGATGAAGATTGGGTCGCAGTAGCGTGAAAATCAGCTCGAGGAGGACAGCGAAGATGACTTTGATGATGAGGAAGATCAAAGCGAAGAAGAACCTGGAGCAGAGGTTCAGGAAGAAGCTCAGGAAGAGGCAGAAGAGGAGGCTCAGGATACAGATGAGAGCCCTCCTCCTTCTTGGCAGGCTACTATCGACGATCGCATTGCTCGGATGGAGGAGAGTCAGACTGCTTTGCGAAGGGAAGTTCAAGAACTTCGCGCTGAAGTCGAGGATGCCAAGGCCATTACAAAGAAGAAATTAGGCAAGGTGACTTGCACCTTGAAGGCGATCCTGTGTTACTTGCAGGATAAGGGTGCACCTCCTCCATCCCCAGACTCAGACTAGCGATGCGACCTTGATGTAGTTGTCAGTAGTTAGTCATTTTCTGCTTTATGTGTGTAAGCCTGTTAGGGCTAGTGCTTTGCTTATGTTGTTGTTGTAATTTTAACTGTCTTAGTTCCCATGTATTTCTTGTCATGATGATTGTAAGGATATATCTCTTGTAATGTGGCAATTTTGATTAAATGGAATGAATGGAATGCCTTTGACTCCTTGTGTGAATGATTGCGGTGTATTTGTGCAATTGAGACTGACAAGGTTGCGCCCTATTTTGAATATAGGGAATGCCGCCTAAGGCTACGCGGAGCATGGCTCATCTTGCACTGACTGAGCATATGGATCAGACTCCTTCGCAGTCTGGCACCCATATGGACCCTGCTGTGGGCCCGATTCCTGAGACAGTTCGTGTGTCTTAGTCTGCTGCTGGTCCTACAGTTGGACCACCGCCATTTACACCGTCAGTCAGAGAGCCATATCGTGCATCTAGTTCGACACAGCATCCGCCACAGCCTGCTCCACCTCCTGACAGATTCGAGCAGATGATGGCTATGATGCTGCAGCAGCAGCAGCTTCTGACTACCATCGTGGGGACATTAGCCCAGGGTGGGGGTGCGGCTCCATCTACACCACCTGCACCACCTACGCATCCAGCTGAGGATGCTTATACATACGCCCAGGATGAGGGCATGGCTCATCCTGCGCCGCCTTCTTACCCTGCGGGGAATCCCACCGATACAAGGGGCCTATTGGAGCGATTTCAGCGCTTGCGGCCTCCTACTTTCACGGGTTCTCACAGACCCGAGGAGGCAGAGTACTGGCTCAACTTTGTGTCGAAGATCCTGCGGATGCTTCATTGCACAGAGGCTGAGCAGGTAGAGCTGGCTACATTCTTGTTTAAGAGAGAGGCTAGCCTGTGGTGGGATAGCGTACTGCGGACCATTGCCGCCGACTATGTATGGAAGTGGGCAGCGTTTGAATTCTGCTTCCATGAGAAGTATTATCTCCAGACTTATAGGCATGACAGGGAGAATGAGTTTCTCCGCCTCAGACAGGCAGCTATGACAGTTACAGAGTATGAGCATCGGTTCACGGAGTTGGGCAGATACGTCCCGACGATTTTGGCTGATGAGCAGATGCGCATACGACGCTTTTTGGAGGGCTTGCGACCAGACATTCGATCGAAGATGTGCTGTTTGAGCATTCCCTCATATGCGGAGTTGATTCACATGTCTATGCGGGTAGAGCAGGATGTGGATCGACTTGGGCGATCTCGTGGCCCTGTTGCTTCTAGGCCGCGACTAGACATGCAGGACAGGCCCCTTGCAGGCAAGAGGCCTCGCATTGATCCCCCTGCTAGGACTACAGCGCCTGTACCACCGTTTCGGTGCCCTAACTTGACATGTACATACTGTGGGAGGACAGGCCACTTGGCGCAGAGCTGTTTTTCTCGGATGCGGGATAGTGGGTTCTCGCCGCCGCAGAAGATCGACCGTGCACGTCCACAGGCGTTATCAGCACCGCCTATATGGTCAGCTCCTGCGCACCCTACATTCATACCTACGGTATCGCAGATCAGACAGCCTCCACGGCCCTTGACACAGCGGCCGAACCGGCCACAGCAGGCTCGGGTTCATGCATTGACAGCTGAGGCAGCTGCGACACTGACTTTTCAGCATTCGGCCTTCGAGGTCACAGCCCATATTGGAGATACTCCTATTCTTGTGATGGTGGACACTGGTTCCACGATTTCTCTGATATCGCGTGCTGTAGTCAGGCGTCTTGGGTTACAGACTATCACTATGGATAGCGTGCGAGTCTTTGCAGCTCATGGGGATTATTCGGATGTTACCCAGATGTGTGAGGGTTGTTTGTTAGATCTGGGTGGCAGGACGATGGCTCTTGATCTTGTCGTCGATCCCTCGCTCGTTTATCTCAACGTCATTCTTGGCATGGATTGGTTGACTGCAGCGAGGGCCGAGATTGACTGCGAGACTCGTATGGTAACAGTGTACGAGCCTGAGGGCACGCCTTTCACGTTTTTAGTGCGGGTAAATCTCTCTTTCTGCATACTTAGTTACGCCACTTTCTTGGGCGACCCTGGTGCCCAGGTACTCGAGCATGTGCCAGTAGTTTTCGAGTTTGGGGATCTGTTCAGGAAGATCCCTGGTTTGTCGTCCCGACGTGAGATCGATTTCACTATCGATCTGGTTCCTGGTTCTACACCCGTCTCACTGCCGACGTATCGCATGGCACCATGTGAGATGGAGGATTTGAGGACGCAGATTGATGGTCTACTAGAGCTTGGCCTTATACGGCCTAGTGTGTCTCCTTGGGGAGCACCGGTCCTATTCGTGAGAAAGAAGGACGGTTCGATGCGATTGTGTATTGATTATCGCAGGCTGAACCAGCTCACGGTGAAGAATAAGTACCCTTTATCCAGGATCGATGACTTATTTGATCAGCTGAGAGGAGCGCAGTACTTCTCGAAGATTGATCTTCAGTCAGGTTACCATCAATTGCGCTTCAAGGATGAGGACGTGCAAAAGACAGCATTTAGGACCAGTTTTGGCCACTACGAGTTCCTCGTGTTGTCGTTCGGTCTCACGAATGCACCGGCCGTGTTCATGGATCTGATGAACCGGGTATTTCGGCCTTTCCTCTATCGATTCGTCGTTGTTTCATTGACGACATTTTGGTGTACTCTAGGAGTCGAGAGGAGCATGAGGAGCACTTACGTTTGGTCTTGGATACGCTCAGACAGTATCAGTTGTTCGCACAGTACAAGAAGTGCGACTTCTGGAAGCAGGAGGTGAAGTTTCTGGGACACGTGGTGTCCAAGGATGGCATGGCAGTTGACCTGTCTAAGGTAGCTGCGGTACAGGACTGGGAGCAGCCTGGTTCTGTCACTGAGGTGAGGAGTTTCTTGGGTCTCACTGGTTACTATCGGCGCTTCATTCAGGACTTCTCGAAGATCGCGAGACCCTTATCTAAGTTGACACGGAAGGACGTGAAGTTTGCTTGGAACGATCAGGCGGAGTCAGCTTTTTAGGAGCTGAAGGATAGACTTACGTCCGCCCCTGTGCTAGTATTGCCAGAGCAAGGGGTTAGATACACTATATATACTGACGCGTCTAGCGTTGGTTTAGGTTGTGTCCTTATGTAGAGGGACAGGGTAATTTCGTATGCCTCGAGACAATTAAGGAAGCACGAGGAGAATTACCCTACACACGACCTAGAGTTGGCGGCCGTTATATTCACACTGAGACTCTGGAGACATTACCTCTACGGAGAGGAGTTCGAGCTCTTTTGCGACCACAAGAGCCTCAAGTACATATTCACGCAGCGAGACTTAAATATGAGGCAGCGGCGATGGATGGAGACATTGAAGGACTTCAAGTTTGAAGTCTCTTACCATCCTGGGAAGGCGAACCTTATGGCTGATGCGTTGAGCCGCAAGAAGGCGATAGAGTTTGCGGCTCCGCTGATGGTTGTCGAGTGGGATATGGTTGAGTTTTTGCGAGACTTTGAGCAGAAACTCACCGTAGAGGAGCCGTTTGAGTTCATCGCACATGTACAGGTGCCATCTCAGATCGATGACCGAGTCATCGAGGCACAGAGGGACGATGCGCATCTTACTGAGCTTCGAGAGCAGGCCAGTGATGATGCTGACGCCGACTGGCGAGTTGGTATGGATGGGGGCTTACGTTATCGTGGCCGCCTATGCGTCCCAGATGTCCCTGACTTGAGACGAGAGATTCTCGAGGCTGCGCATTGTACTGACTCGCGATACATCCAGGCAGCACAAAGATGTATCGTGACGTGAAGAGGACGTATTGGTGGGAAGGTATGAAGACCCACATAGCTGAGTTCGTGTCCCGTTGTCTCACTTGTCAGCAGGTGAAGGCAGAGCATCGCCGACCACCTGGACTTTTGCAGCCTATGTCGATTGCAGAGTGGAAGTGGGATTTCATTTCCATGGACTTCATTTCTGGGTTGCCGAAGATGAGGAAGGGACATGATTCCATTTGGGTGATCGTCGACCGTCTGACGAAGTCGGCGCACTTCCTACCGATCAAAGTTACGAACTCTGCAGACGAGCTGGCTAGATTGTACATCAGAGAGATCATGCGTCTGCATGGAGTTCCGCTGGATATCGTGTCAGACAGCGGTTCACTTCTATTTTCTGGACTCGCATTCAGAAGGCTATGGGTGTGAAGTTGAAGTTTAGTACTGCCTTCCACCCACGGACAGACAGAGCGGGTGAACCAGATCTTGGAGGATATGTTGCGAGCTTGCGCATTCGACTTCAAGGACAGTTGGGATGATTGTCTTGCATATGCGGAGTTTGCGTACAACAATAGTTTTCAGGCGAGTATCGGTATGGCACCTTATGAGGCGCTGTATGGGCGACCTTGTCGCACACCGCATTGCTGGCTAGAGGTCGGTGAGCGTAGATTGATTGGCCCAGAGTTAGTGCAGGCGACGTCAGAGAAGATTGATATTATTCGACGTCAGCTCCTTACAGCGTAGAGCAGACAGAAGAGCTACGCCGATACGAGACGGAGGCCACTAGAGTTCACAGTTGGGGATCATGTGTTTTTGCAAGTTTCCCCTATGAAGGGAGTCCTTCGGTTTGGGAAGAAGGGGAAGCTGGCACCGCGATTCATCGGCCCATTCCAGATCCTCGATCGTGTGGGAGCGGTGGCTTACCGATTGGCTTTACCCACGCCTCTCGCGAGCGTTCACAACGTATTTCATGTTTCTATGCTGAAGAAGTATGTTGCTGATCCTTCCCATATCATCAGATGGGAGCAGGTGCAGTTAGGAGAGGATGTTACTTATATCCTGCGACCGACACGTATCTTAGACAGGAAGGAGCAGGTACTGCGTAGCAAGGTGATTCCCCTTGTGAAGGTATTATGGACGCATCACTCTAAGGAGGAGGCTACCTGGGAGACAGAAGCCGAGATCAGAAAGAACTACCCACAGCTTCTCGAGGAGTACGAAAAGGTACAAATTTTGAGGATGAAATTATTTGTTAAGGGGGGTAGATTGTAACGCTCGTGAAAAATCCATACTTGGGCCCGAGCACCAACTCGACCCGAAATCGCGTAGAATTAATTTCTATGGAAATTAAACGTAAGTTAGCTAGCGCAACGCTAGAATAGTTGGGAAATAGTCCCTGATCACTTTAAATACGTTCTACAAGACCCAAATCGAGTAGAACAAACGACTCTATAACACTCTATAACCTCGGATCAAACTCTAAGCAGGTTTGGTCTCTAGACCGCTTTGAACTTTTGTATTGGATCTAGACCGCACGTCGAAAGTTCGATACTTCCTATCTTAGATCGTTAGGACCGCCTTGTTGGGCTTGATACTCATTTCGAAAATCAAGTCCAACCGACAATCGCAGACTATTTCATTGAGTCCGGACTGAAGAGACCGCGAATAGGGACAGAATTGGAATTTCAAATTCAAATCTGGCACACTACTTGACGCGTCAGTATTAAGCATTCTGACCGTCAGAATTCAGCCAGATTACACCCTCAGATCAGGAAAAATATCTATTTATTATCATGAGACTTTCAGCCCTGATCTACGTGCGGTGACCGCTGAACTGAAACTGGTCCGCTACGTGAGATCTGCGAACCCTGCCGGACTGAAAACTTAATACGTGCTATATCTGATACGCATGAGCTTAAGTCCGATCGCAATCGACCAGGGGACCACCAGAAATCATCTTTTGGATCGAAACAGCCCCGAAATGGATAGGCACTAAGTAAACTTCGTTCCGGAGCCTGTTTCCGGCATTTTTAAGCTTATAAAAGGGGTTGAAACCCTCATTCCTCTCTCCCATCCGAAAATTGCAAAACCCTAGATTAGAGAGAGAGGAAAGGTGAGAGTTTGAGAGAAAGAGTAGAAGGGATTTTTCCCGCCTCCGTGCCGCTACTTCCACGTGCTACAGCAACACTTCCTGATCACCTGGCCGGTGATTTCTCCGCTTTATCAGGTATAAAATAACCCTAGAACTTGATGATTTAGGGTTTACTTAGATTCATAGCGTGTTATCTAACGTAACTTGTAAAATAGGTTCTCCTACTGCCGTAGACGAAGCGTACACGCTCCGTTCAAAATCACGCATCCGTAAGACATAAGGTGAGGATTTTAGACGCTTTAATTGACTGTTTACAATGCTTTCAATGTCGTTTAATAGTAGATTATTGACGGCATAGCCGTTTGACATGTACAACATGCTCTCCGTTTCCTGTTTCGTAAATTAACGAAGAATATGAGATTTAGGGCATTTTAGTCATTTGTAGGAAGTATAGGTTACGTTCATATTTTGTTGATGTGATTGACATGGTTTGTTGTCGCATTAGGAAGTTAGGAATGCGTGCATAATTAGTTTGGCGAAGAGATTCGCCTAGTTGCGCACTTTGGGTCGACATACTATATGTAGACTTAAGTGTGTAGTGTATGTGTTTGTATAAATGTTTGTATTAGTATGTATTGAATTAAATGATGTTATGAGATAGTTTGAGATTGATTTCTCAATTAATATGCTGACCTAAATGATTTCCTACATGTTGACTATATGCATGATTTCATTACATGCATGGAATATATGTGCTTGAAGATTTGCTTAAGTTGAATGTTATAACATGTGTTAACATGCTCACATGATTGTATTTCAATTCCAATACTTTTACATATATTGCTGATGTGATTCCATAAGTGCTTGGGACTAGACTTAGTCCAGGCAGTCGGTAACCGAGCGAATTCGTGGCTGACTGGTCATAGCCACGAACGACGCGTCGATGAACGCGATTCGTGTTTGGAGTTGGCGGCAGTGGTTAGGCCACGCGAAGTGTTTTACGCACTTCATGTCGTTCGGCTTGAGATGCGATCGCGCTAGTCGAGCCCGTCAAGTAACCCGACTGGCCGATGTATGTTCACCTTGTATGAGTCATAACTGCTTGAACCTAGGGTACTGAACTTACCATTGTAAACCCTGTTAACCATGGTACCTTGATCCACGAAGACTCATGAGCCGGGCATGGTGGTATGGGACACCGTGGTCGAGCTGTCGGCCTACGCTGGGGCCACAAACCTCCCCGTAGTGACCAGTGAGCACCTAGACTCGTGAGCAGATTATGGTGGTATGGGACACTATATTCTAGCTGTCGGCCTACACTGATCAGGCGACGAGTCCTTTGTAGTGTCCGCGAGCATATTCTGAGTCCACGGGAAGCGACGACCCTTCCGTTGTAGTAGAGTACAGTAGGCCTGTATTGATAAGGTGATGGGGGAGCGGTGCAACGAGTGCGAGTAACAGCCCTAGTAGCCCTTGCAGTGACCTACGAAATATACATCGTATGAGATTACTAGGAGTGACGACCCTAGACAGGATCTGTGTTGGGATTGATACAAGGGAAGTACCTTAGTTTCCCAATTCTGCTGTTTGAATGGACTAATAACAACTTGAAAATCATATCACCATAGCATTGCATGTGCCTGGAAGATGTGCAGCACTCTAGGGAGTGTGGCATGCCGCGGTCGTAAGATGTTGCCGTATGAGGGAGATCGTCGGTGAGGCCATACATCACGTCATATCATCTTGCATTAACAACAGTACTAGGATTGTCTGATTTACTGCTTTACTATTATCGCATTATTGAATTGTGAACATGCTAATCTTTGCTCTATGATTCCACTGAGTTGATCACTCACTCCCACGTTACGGGATGGTGTTTACAACACCCACCAGACCCTGTTGTAGATGCAGGTGAGGCTAAGATCCAGGAGGCAGGGCCAGACTTCGACGAGGACCAGGACGAGTTCTCATACATGCAGTATCACGATGGCTTTGCGTAGGTGACCTGGATCGATGGGACTTCAGTGTGACCATTTTGGATATTTATTTTTGTTCATGTACATGTATATGAGACTCAGAGATGTATTCATACTTTAGAGACAGATGAGGTTTACTTTGTTTTTTCATATAGTGATATATATAATGTTTAGTCTTCCGCTTGCTTTTATCACTGGATCTGAAGTATGAATTACAGTTTTGGTATACTTTTACTCATGTGAGTGCTTTAAATCAAACAACATTGAATCATAATCATTTTTGTTGCATAAGTGACGGTCTGGAACTCGGGAGTTGAGTTTATACACGACCCCCGATTTTCAGGGTGTTACACATTCTATGCCCCATTTTTGGCTCTTTTAGTTATTATATTATTTTAATTATTTTTTTATAGTTCATCATCAGTTTTACCCTGTCTTCATCAAATTTTATAAGATTTTGTGTTGTAGAAAAATTCTAAAAATTCTAAAAGAAGCAGCTGTCCAACAAGTGATTTTTGAATAATTGTCACAATGACCTACTTTAAATTATATTAAATATTTTATTATATTTTTCACATATTTTTATATAAAACTAGACTCATTTATATTCAATATAATTTTTGAATCACCTAAATTGGAGTTATAACGAGAGAGATATAATTTTTCAAAGTTAGATAAAATGAGTAGAAAAAAGTAAAAAAATGGGCTGCCTAATCCGCTGTACGGACGAGGCCTCGCCAAACCGGCGAGCTCCTTATCGGTCACTAGTCAGTTGGGCGAGGGCTCACCCCAAGGGAGATATACTCTCCCCCCCCGGGGGGATGCCAAAAACATATGGGAACCACCCCAGGTCCCCACAAATTGAGTCGTTTGGGCCCACGAGTCCGTCGAGGCATTATCGGGTCTCATTTACAAATCAGAATATATGATTTTGGGGTAGGAGAAGCTAATATATCCAAATAAACTATCTATATCATGAGACTCCAAAAATTCAATGGTTGAAATACTATTTTATTCATGTATTTACCATTTACAGTAAGTTTTAGTTTTAGTTCTTCACCATTTAAACTTTAGGATTTATATCTAATATGAAAGTACTTGGAGAAATTTGAAGAATGAGGTGGTAAAAGGTGAGATTTTGAAGGAAATGGGTTGAAAAGTGATTTCTTTGGATTTGGAATTGAGTTATGAGATGTTACCAAGGTGTTATAGTTGAACCATTGCCTAAGGACGTCTGATTCCATGTTGGCAAAAATCCGGGGTGTTACAATCTACCCCCCCTAAAAATAATTTCATCCCCAAAATTGGCTAAGAGTATTGAGTAATGATTCTATTATTCTTTTTGCCTAAACTTTATTGATTCAAGTTTATATGTGTGGTGGGTATATACATCTATATTAGTCTGACACATTTTTATCTATCCTACTTAATAATTTACTCTTTATCTCTTGCTTACACCCTGATGGTTTGCTATAAATTATTTTTTTATCTATTTAGAGTTTTGACGACGATTCCCATCTACTTAGAGTAAAATATATGTTTTCAATGGTCGACCAATACGGAGAGACGGTTGTAGTGGGCTTGATCTCGATACTTTGATCACCTACCTGACCTAGGTAGAAGGCTCGTCGTATCCCTTCCTAGTCCTGGTAGATCCTGGTCTCTTGCTCGGTCAAAGTAGTGAGTCCATTGGTAGTCACCCAGGATTGAGAATTGGGTTAAGCCACGAATGCTTCACAGTTATATATTTCAGTAATGCTGTAGTTCAATCACTCTAAAAGCTTAGGGAATGCCCATCACTAAAAGGTTCAAATTTCTTATTTATAAGGTTGCCCTTTGGGTCTTAGTTTAGAAGAGTCCTCATCTGAATCTATGTCCAAGATAGGGATTAATAAACACCCTAATAGATCATCCTAAAAGGATTTCTAATCGTATAGAGTTGGCCAAGGCTTCTATTATGTTCGTATTTAACGAGTAGATTTGTGGATACATTGACCTCCACTCACTCCCATTGTTAGGCCTATGATTTAATATGAATGGGTTCAACACTTGAGCCCTAATTGTTTCCCTTTAAAGACTTTATTAGTAACATTCTAAGGAGGATTCAAATCTTATTTAATGACCTAACCTTACCTATAACCTGAATCAATTTTCTTCGATCCTGGGCCAACGGGGAAGAGGCCAATCACGCTTTTGCTGCACCACTTTGATCCAACGGTTGTATTAGCTGACCTAACTAGATTGGGCTCATAATGTTCTACCCCCCTTAAAAATTATTCTACTCTCAAGGCTCAAGAATCGAGGTCCTGATCCGTATGTCAGAACAAGGTATAATTTAGGACCTATCCTTAACATGGAATGGGATATGATCTCCAAATACATTGGTCTTCCTCCCATCGATGATGTGTGCTATAGCGTTGGTACCTATGGTTATAGGAAGGAGCTAAAATGATGGGTGTCATGGTTGATTCCAGAGACGGGTGTGAGTTGGTGGCAAGATGCCTAATTCTAACAAAGAAAGACTCTTACCATGGTCCTAACTTACCCTCTTTAATCATGTCTAGTTTAATATCGTAATATAATCTATACATTATTATTACTATCTCTCTAAGTTCATATGCACAATATGTATGCCAAAATAGTCTGTGATTCGAGACCTAATTCCTAATTGTCTATTGCCCATTTGAGACATTTCTTGGGCCTAAAAAGAAAAATCTCTATTGGCTATAGGTTCTTAACACTTCTCAAAGACGAACTAATAAACTTTTAGTTGTAAGTGGTCAGGCCAACACGGAAGGAAAGTTGTACAGTGTATCTGAGCCGGATACATAGACCTTCTACCTAGCTAGGACAAAAAAATTTGTCGTATCGGTTCTTAATCCTATTTGATCCCGATCTTCTACTTGATCAAAGCATAGAGTTCATTGGTAATCTACCAGGATTGAGAATGCGATTCAAACCGTGAATACATCGCTTATATATAGTTTCTCTATTCCGTGTTCCCGATTGTAACAATTCCTTAAGAAGGTAAGTCTAAGGGGTTTGTTGATTTGACCTAACGTTCAATCCGAGGGATATATAAGTTTCTCTATGCATGAATAGTTTTTAAATCAAAACAGCTTCCCTAAGTATCAAGGGAATTCATCGAAAGAATGAGGCGACTAACTAAGTCTATCATTCAATTACCTTAGCATAATTAGTCTTTTACATTCCTTAGTATAACTAATAGCCTAGTCTTAACTTATGAGTAGTGCTAATCCACTACTTGTATTCTAAAGTCTATGTTTATACGCTAGATAGTTTTTTTTTTAAGTTGCCCGGACTTAAATGTGATTGCGCTCGAGCACTACACATAGGACTATACATGTTAATTGCGTTACTAATCTCACCTCGAGATTTGGGAATGACATGTTTGGAAGGAGGGTGGGATGGGATTAAACTTTAATTTTATAGGCTTTAGAAAATGAGCCTTGTGTTGAAAAGTGTGAGATGGGATTTCCAAATCCCGTGATGATGAAATTCCAAGTATAATTTGAAAGGAAATCCTGAGATTTACTGTTAATTGCATACATTCCAACCATGGCATTGGAAACCATGGGATACACCCAATCTAGGAACAATACCTTACACATGCTGTAACGCCCGTGAAAAATCCATACTTGGGCTTGAGTACCAACTCGACCCGATATTGCGTAGAATTCATTCCTTTAAAAAAATGACTAGGTTAGCTAGTGCAACGTTAGAATAGCTGGGAAATGGTCCCTGATCACTTTAAATACGTTCTACAAGGCCCGAAGCGAGTGGAACCAAGGGTGCTATAATGCTCTAAAGCCTCGGATCAAACTCTAAACCGGTTTGTTCTCTGGACCACTTTGAATCTTTGTATTGGATCTAGACCGCACGTCGAAAGTCCGATACCTCCTATCTTAGACCGTTAGAACCGTCTAGCTGGACTTGACACTCCTTCCAAAAATCAAGTCAAACCGATAATCACAGGCTATTTCATTGAGCCCGGACCGAAGAGAGTGAGAATAGGGTTAGAATTGGAATTTGAAATTCAAATCTGGCACACAATTTGACGCATCAGTATTGAGCGTTCTGACCGTCATAATACAGCCAAATTACACCCTTGGATCAGAAAAAATATCTATTATATATCACGAGACTTATAGGCCTGATCTTGGTGCGATGACCGTTAAACTGAAACTGGTCCGCCACGTGCGATCTGGGAACCCTACCGGTCTGAAAACTGGATGTGTGCTAGATCCAGTATGCATGAGCTTAAGTCCGATCGCATTTGGCCAGGGGACCTTCAGAAATGCCCTTTTGGACCGAAACGGCCCCGATTTGGTTAGGTACCAAGTAAACATTGTTCCCAAGCCTATTTTGGGCATGTTGTAGGCTATAAAAGGGGTTGAAACCCTCACTCCTCTCTTCCATCCGAATTTGAGAGAAGCCCTAGCTTGGGAGAGAGAAAAAGGTGAGAGATTGTGAGAGTGTGGGAGAGTTCTTCCTGCCACTTGTACTACGCATTGCACGTGCTTAAGCAACACACCTCCACCGCTTTCCCGGCGATTCCACCGCGATCCTAGGTAAGTAAAAACCCTAAATAGTTGTTGATTTGAGTTTCCCTTGTTTCCATAGCGATGTAGCTTATGGATCTTGTGTATTAGGCTCCTTGCTCGCCGTAGACGAAGCGTATACGCTCCGTTTCAATTCCCGAGTCTACAAGACATAAGGTGAGGATTTTAGACACTTTGATTGACGGTTCCCAACGCTTTCAATGTCGTTTAATAGTAGATTCTTGACGGCATCGCCGTTTGACATGTACAAAATGCTCTCCGTTTCCCGTTTCGTAAGCTAACGAAGAATATGAGATTTAGGGCATTTTAGTCATTTGTAGGAAGTACTGTTTACATTCATATTTTGCTGATGTGATTGACATGGTTTGTTGTCGCATTAGGAAGTTAGGAATGCGTGCATAATTAGTTTGGCGAAGAGATTCGCCTAGTTGCACACTTTGGGTCGACATACTATATCTAGACTTAAGTGTGTAGTGTATGTGTTTGTATAAATGCTTGTATTAGTATGTATTGAATTAAATGATGTTATTTGATAGTTTGTGATTGATTTTTCAATTATTATGCTGACCTAAATGATTTTCTACATGTTGACTAAATGCATGATTTCATTACATGCATGGAATTTATGTGCTTGAGGATTTGCTTAAGTTGAATGATATAACATGTGTTAACATGCTCACATGATTGTATTTCAATTCCAATGCTCTTACATAACTTGTTGATGTGATTCCATAAGTGTTTGGGACTAGACTTAGTTCGGGCAGTCGGTAACCGAGCGAATTCGTGGCTGACTGGTCATAGCCACGAACGACGCGTCGATGAACGTGATTCGTGTTGAGAGTTGGCGGCAGTGGTTAGGCCACGCGAAGTGTTTTACGCACTTCATGTCGTTCAGCTTGAGATGCGATCGCGCTAGTTGAGCCCGTCAAGTAACCCGACTGGCCGATGTTTGTTCACCTGGTATGTATCATAACTGCTTGAACCTAGGGTACTGAACTTACCATTGTAAACCCTATTAACCGTGGTACCTTGATCCATGAAGACTCATGAGCCGGGCATGGTGGTATGGGACACCGTGGTCGAGCTGTCGGCCTACGCTGGGGCCACAAACCTCCCCGTAGTGACCAGTGAGCACCTTGACTTGTGAGCAGATTATGGTGGTATGGGACACTATATTCTAGCTGTCGGCCTACACTGATCAGGCGACGAGCCCTTTGTAGTGACCGCGAGCGTATTCTGAGTCCACGGGAGGCGACGACCCTTCCGTGCAGTAGAGTACAGTAGGCCTGTATTGATAAGGTGATGGGGGAGCGGTGCAACGAGTGCGAGAAACAGCCCTGGCAGCCCTTGCAGTGACCTACGAAATATACATCGTATGAGATTACTAGGAGTGACGACCCTAGACAGGATCCGTGTTGGGATTGATACAAGGGAAGTACCTTAGTTTCCCAATCCTGCTGTTTGAATGGACTAATAACAACTTGGTAATCATATCACCATAGCATTGCATGTGCCTGGAAGATGTGGAGCACTCTAGGGAGTGTGGCATGCTGCGGTCGTAAGATGTTGCCGCATGAGGGTGATCGTCGGTGAGGGCATACATCACGTCATATCATCTTGCATTAACAACAGTATTAGGATTGTCTGATTTACTGCTTTACTATTATCGCGTGATTGAATTGTGAACATGCTAATCTTTGCTCTATGATTCCACTGAGTTGATCACTCATTCCCACGTTACGGGATGGTGTTTGCAACACCCACCAGACCCTGTTGTAGTTGCAGGTGAGGACGAGATCCAGGAGGTGGAGCTAGATGATGACGAGGACCAGGATGAGTTCTCGTATATGCAGTATCATGACGGCTTCTCGTAGGCGACCTGGATCGAGGGGACATCAGTGGGACTTTTCTTTTTGAACATTATTCTTTTGTTATGTATATGTACATGAGACTCAGTGATGTAGTCATACTTTGGAGACAGATGAGATTACTTTGCTTTTCCATACGGTGATATATACATTGTTTAGTCTTCCGCTTGCTTTTATCACTGGATCTGAAGTATGAATTGCAGTTTTGGTATAATTTTACTCATGTGGATGCTTTAAATCAGACAACATCGAATCATAACCATTTTTGTTGCATAAGTGACGGTCTGAAACTCGGGAGTTGAGTTTATACACGACCCCCGATTTTCAGGGTGTTACAAGTTGGTATCAGAGCATGAATGAGAGTATACTGGGCCTGGGTTATGGTCTTGCGACGTACTCTGTCGCTTCCTTTGACTTAGGTGGGTGCGAGAAGGGTCTAGAAACACTCCTAGGATCGCAGATTCGCCGATAGGCGAAGTCTATTAGGATCGATCGCAAGATCGAGTCTGTAACGCATCTCGGGTCGCGTAAAGCAACCCGAATCACTTCTAAGCTTTAGGAAGTCGGGTGGAGACGTCCTATGGGCGGTTTTAAACCGCAAAAGTGAATCCTTGGGCCGTGGGATGACCACGACCCCAGTAATCAATCGCCAGGGCTTAAAAACCCCGTTTTGCCAAAAATTCTCAAATTTCCTCCTCTAAACACTTCAACCTTCAGTTTTTTCTTATCCATTTCATGTTAGGCATCAAACCTAATGTTAAAATAATACAAATTAGTATATTCACCAAATTTTACAGTGAATAGTAAAATCTCATGAAAAATGGCCATAAGGCCATTCTAACTTCACTTTCTTTAGCAACTAAGGAGCTAGATAGGTGTACTGGCTCCTTCTAACCCAAATTCATATGCTGCATCATATGGTTTGGTATTCAGGATTGCGATGTGGACCCGGAAAGCCCTGAACACATGTTTGGGCTCATAGAGACCAAATTAGTATGAACCAGGGGGTGGGACCTAACTTTTTGGGACCCTGGGACCATGGGAGACCAGACCCATGGGGTCCCACCGGCCAACTTAAGAGTTGGCCGGCGATGCCATCGCCGGCCGGCGAGCTCCGATGGGGCCGTCCTTCGGGCGCACCCCCTTAAACAGGCTCCACATCACCCCCTAGGTACCTCCCACCTCACGAAAACCCCCAAAACCCACCTCTCCTTCACAAACAGCCCCCTTACATAGCCCTAGATTCGATTTTCAGCAACAAATTTCAAACCCCGGCGTCCCAAACCACCTCTACAACCTTCCTTGGCTAAAACCGACCACCACCCATCATTTATTGGGTGTTGGCAGCCTTTTTTCTAGAAGACATCACCATTTGGAGCTCCAAAATTCCCCAAATATAGCTGAAATCGTGAGGAGCTCCATACCATCTTTTTATTTATATTTTTCCCTGAAAGTACAGCCTTGGGAAGCTTGAAGCATCCCTCTACGACGCCTAGATTTCCTTTTGTCAGATTGGGCAGCCATTTCTCCGCATTTTCGGCATTTTCCATGGCTTTCGTGGAAGCCATTTTGGGTCTTTTGTCACTCTCATCCATCCTGTCTTTGATGGGTAAGAGGAAAACTGCAACAGACGAGGCTGGGCCGAGCCGCCCTGCTCGATTGAGAAGACCGCGGGGTGGTGCCGCAAGTTCAAGCGCCGCCGCAGGTCCAGCTGCAGTCCTGGAGTGCCGTACAAAGCGGGATTTGGATCCCCATGCACACCTTGGATGAACCATTCTATCAGAGATGCCTCATGGTGAATACACTGATCGTAGAGTGTTATTTGAGGCGGACGTAGATGGGCGATTGTTCGGCGAGTATCTGTTGTTCGAACGCATTGAAGCTGCGCACTGGGGACCGATCTTTGAAGCTCGCGCTCATGCTAATGTGAGCACCGTTCGTGCCTTCTATGCTAACATCCAGAATCCTACCTTGGATCCTTTGCAGTTCAAAATCCCTTTTGGTAGAGATCGGATGGCTACGATCGACGTCCGGTTGATTGCGCAACTTCTCAATGTGCCTTTAGGTGATGTGCATCCAAGTGAGAAGAATTTGAGGACTAGACGTGAACGAGATCGCCGCACCAGGTTTCTGTGCGGTAAGTTGGTTCCATGGCAACCTAATAATAGCCTCAAGGCGACGTACATGTCTGAGGATTTGCGTCTGCTGCATCATATCTGCACGTTCAATGTTTATCCTAGGTCGACGAACCGCATTGAATGTACACGTCTTATGGTCGATTTCTTATTTCTGGTAGCCCATGGAGAGAACGTATGTATGGCCACTTTCATCTTACGGCAGATAGTTCTCATAGCCAGGTCGAGGAGAACATCTGAATCCCTTCCCTTTGGCCGACTCATTTGCAAGATTGCGCTTGAGTTTGCCTATAGACTTGGACCCAAATTGCCGGTATCGATTCACACCATCGATGAGTCGACAATGATTAAGATGAGGATTGGGTCGCAATATCGTGAAAATCAACTTGAAAGGGATAGTGGGGATGACTTTGATGAAGAGGAAAATCAAAGCGAAGAAGAACCTAGTGCAGAGGTTCAGGAAGAGACTCAGGAAGAAGCAGAAGAGGAGGCTCAGGATACTGGTGAGAGCCCTCCTCCTTCTGCGCAGACTACTATCGACGACCGCATTGCTCGGATGGAGGAGAGTCAGACCGCTTTGTGAAGGGAAGTCCAAGAACTTCGAGCGGAAGTCGCTGATGCCAAGGCTGTTACAAAGAAGAAGTTTGGCAAGGTGACTCGCACCTTGAAGGCAATCCTGTATTGCTTACAGGATAAGGGTGCTCCTCCTCCGTCACCAGACTCCGACTAGCGACGCGATCTTTGATGTTGTTATTAGTAGTTAGCCATTTCCTGTTTTATGTGTGTAAGCCTGTTAAGGCTAGTGCTTTGCTTATGTTGCTGTTGCTTAACTGTCTTAATTTCCATGTCATTCTAGTCATGATGCTTGTAAGGATATATCCCTTGTATTGTGACAATTTTGATTAATTGAAATGCATGGAATGCCTTTGACTCTTTAGTGAATGATTGTGGTGTATTTGTGCAATTGAGACTGACAAGGTTGCGCCCTATTTTGAATATAGGGAATGCCACCTAAGACTACGAGGAGTGCGGTTCGGCTTTCATTGTCAGAGCAGATGGATCAGACTCCCTCTCAGTCTGGCACTCATCCAGACCCTGCTGTGGGCCCGATTCCTGAGACGGTTCGGCCGTCTCAGCCTACTGTTGGTCCTACAGATGGACCACCACCATTTACACCATCAGTTAGAGAGCCACAGCGTGCATCTACTTCCGCACCTCATCCGCCACAGCCTGCTCCACCCCCTGATAGATTCGAGCAGATGATGGCTATGATGCTACAGCAGCAGCAGCTTCTGACCACCATAGTTGGGACTTTAGCCCAGGGTGGGGGTGCGACTGCATCTACTCCGCCTGCACCACCTGCGCATCCAGCTGAGGATGCCTATACTTACGCCCAGGATGAGGGCATAGCACATCCTGCGCAGCTTGCTTTCCCTGCGGGGAATCCTGCCGACACACGGGGCCTACTAGAGCTTGGCTTTATACAGCCTAGCGTGTCTCCTTGGGGAGCACCGGTCTTGTTCGTGAAGAAGAAGGATGGTTCGCTGCGATTGTGTATTGATTATCGCAGGCTGAACCAGCTCACGGTGAAGAACAAGTACCCTTTACCCAGGATCGATGACTTGTTTGATCAGTTGAGAGGAGCGCAGTACTTCTCGAAGATTGATCTTCAGTCAGGATATCATCAGCTGCGCGTCAGAGATGAGGACGTGCAGAAGACAGCATTCAGGACCAGTTTTGGTCACTACGAGTTCCTCGTGATGTCGTTCAGTCTCACGAACGCACCGGCCGTGTTCATGGATCTGATGAACCGGGTATTGCGGCCTTTCCTCTATCGATTCGTCGTTGTCTTCATCGACGACATTTTGGTATACTCTAGGAGTCGAGAGGAGCATGAGGAGCACTTGCGTTTGGTCCTTGATACGCTCAGACGACATCAGTTGTTCGCACAGTACAAGAAGTGCGACTTCTGGAAGCAGGAGGTGAAGTTTCTGGGACACGTGGTGTCCAAGGATGGCATGGCAGTTGACCTGTCTAAGGTAGCTGCGGTGCAGGACTGGGAGCAGCCTGGTTCTGTCACTGAGGTGAGGAGTTTCTTGGGTCTCGCTGGCTATTATCGGCGCTTCATTCAGGATTTCTCGAAGATCGCGAGACCCTTATCTCAGTTGACACGGAAGGACGTGAAGTTCGCCTGGAATGATAAGGCGGAGTCGGCTTTTCAGGAGCTGAAGGACAGACTTACGTCCGCCCCTGTGCTAGTATTGCCAGAGCAAGGGGTTAAATACACTATATACACTGACGCGTCTAGCGTTGGTTTGGGTTGTGTCCTTATGCAGAGGGACAGGGTAATTTCGTATGCCTCGAGACAATTAAGGAAGCACGAGGAGAATTATCCTACACACGACCTGGAGTTGGCAGCCGTGATATTCGCACTGAGACTCTGGAGACATTACCTCTACGGAGAGGAGTTCGAGCTCTTTTGCGACCACAAGAGCCTCAAGTACATATTCACGCAGCGGGACTTGAATATGAGGCAGCGGCGATGGATGGAGACGCTGAAGGACTTCAAGTTTGAAGTCTCTTACCATCCTGGGAAGGCGAACCTTGTGGCTGATGCGTTGAGCCGCAAAAAGGCGATAGAGTTTGCGGCTCCGCTGATGGTTGCCGAGTGGGATATGGTGGAGTTTTTGCGAGACTTTGAGCAGAAACTCACCGTAGAGGAGCCGTTTGAGTTTATCGCACATATACAGGTGCGATCTCAGATCGATGACCGAGTCATCGAGGCGCAGAGGGACGACGCGCATCTTACTGAGCTTCGAGAGCAGGCCAGTGATGATGCTGACGCCAACTGGCGAGTTGGTATGGATGGGGGCTTACGTTACCGTGGCCGCCTATGCGTCCCAGATGTCCCTGACTTGAGACGAGAGATTCTCGAGGCTGCGCATTCTACTAGACTCGCGATGCATCCAGGCAGCACTAAGATGTATCGTGACGTGAAGAGGACATATTGGTGGGAAGGTATGAAGACCCACATAGCCGAGTTCGTGTCCCGTTGTCTCACTTGTCAGCAGGTGAAGGCAGAGCATCACCGACCACCTGGACTTTTGCAGCCTATGCCGATTGCAGAGTGGAAGTGGGATTTCATTTCCATGGACTTCATTTCTGGGTTGCTGAAGACGAGGAAGGGGCATGATTCCATTTGGGTGATCGTCGACCGATTGACCAAGTCGGCGCACTTCCTACCGATCAGAGTTACGAACTCTGCAGACGAGCTGGCTAGATTGTACATCCGAGAGATCGTGCGTCTGTATGGAGTTCCGTTGGAGATTGTGTCAGACAGAGACACGCGGTTCACTTCTATTTTCTGGACTAGCATTCAGGAGGCTATGGGTATGAAGTTGAAGTTCAGTACTGCCTTCCACCCACAGACGGACGGACAGACGGAGCGAGTGAACCAGATCCTGGAGGACATGTTGCGGGCTTGCGCATTGGACTTCAAGGACAGTTGGGATGACTGTCTTGCATATGCGGAGTTTGCGTACAACAATAGCTTCCAGGCGAGTATCGGCATGGCACCTTATGAGGCGCTGTATGGGCGACCTTGTCGTGCACCGCATTGCTGGTTAGAGGTCGGTGAGCATAGCTTGATTGGCCCAGAGTTGGTGCAGGCGACGTCAGAAAAGATCGATATTATTCGACGTCGGCTTCTTACAGCGCAGAGCAGACAGAAGAGCTACGCCGATACGAGACAGAGACCACTAGAGTTCACAGTCGGGGATCATGTGTTTTTGCGAGTTTCCCCTATGAAGGGAGTCCTTCGGTTCGGGAAGAAGGGGAAGCTGGCACCGCGATTCATTGGTCCATTTCAGATCCTCGATCGTGTGGGAGCAGTGGCTTACCGATTGGCTTTACCCACGCCCCTCGCGAGCGTCCACAACGTATTTCATGTTTCTATGCTGAAGAAGTACGTTGCTGATCCTTCCCATATCATCAGATGGGAGCAGGTGCAGTTAGGAGAGGATGTTACTTATATCCTGCGACCGACACGCATCTTAGACCGGAAGGAGCAGGTACTGCGTAGCAAGGTGATTCCCCTTGTGAAGGTACTATGGACGCATCATACTGAGGAGGAGGCTACTTGGGAGACAGAAGCCGAGATCAGAAAGAACTACCCACAGCTTCTCGAGGAGTACGAAAAGGTACAAAATTTCGAGGACGAAATTATTTGTTAAAGGGGGTAGATTGTAACGCCCGTGAAAAATCCATACTTGGGCTTGAGTACCAACTCGACCCGATATTGCGTAGAATTCATTCCTTTAAAAAAATGACTAGGTTAGCTAGTGCAACGTTAGAATAGCTGGGAAATGGTCCCTGATCACTTTAAATACGTTCTACAAGGCCCGAAGCGAGTGGAACCAAGGGTGCTATAATGCTCTAAAGCCTCGGATCAAACTCTAAACCGGTTTGTTCTCTGGACCACTTTGAATCTTTGTATTGGATCTAGACCGCACGTCGAAAGTCCGATACCTCCTATCTTAGACCGTTAGAACCGTCTAGCTGGACTTGACACTCCTTCCAAAAATCAAGTCAAACCGATAATCACAGGCTATTTCATTGAGCCCGGACCGAAGAGAGTGAGAATAGGGTTAGAATTGGAATTTGAAATTCAAATCTGGCACACAATTTGACGCATCAGTATTGAGCGTTCTGACCGTCATAATACAGCCAAATTACACCCTTGGATCAGAAAAAATATCTATTATATATCACGAGACTTATAGGCCTGATCTTGGTGCGATGACCGTTAAACTGAAACTGGTCCGCCACGTGCGATCTGGGAACCCTACCGGTCTGAAAACTGGATGTGTGCTAGATCCAGTATGCATGAGCTTAAGTCCGATCGCATTTGGCCAGGGGACCTTCAGAAATGCCCTTTTGGACCGAAACGGCCCCGATTTGGTTAGGTACCAAGTAAACATTGTTCCCAAGCCTATTTTGGGCATGTTGTAGGCTATAAAAGGGGTTGAAACCCTCACTCCTCTCTTCCATCCGAATTTGAGAGAAGCCCTAGCTTGGGAGAGAGAAAAAGGTGGGAGATTGTGAGAGTGTGGGAGAGTTCTTCCTGCCACTTGTACTACGCATTGCACGTGCTTAAGCAACACACCTCCACCGATTTCCCGGCGATTCCATCGCGATCCTAGGTAAGTAAAAACCCTAAATAGTTGTTGATTTGAGTTTCCCTTGTTTCCATAGCGATGTAGCTTATGGATCTTGTGTATTAGGCTCCTTACTCGCCGTAGACGAAGCGTATACGCTCCGTTTCAATTCCTGAGTCTACAAGACATAACGTGAGGATTTTAGACGCTTTGATTGACGGTTCCCAACGCTTTCAATGTCGTTTAATAGTAGATTCTTGACGGCATCGCCGTTTGACATGTACAAAATGCTCTCCGTTTCCCGTTTCGTAAGCTAACGAAGAATATGAGATTTAGGGCATTTTAGTCATTTGTAGGAAGTACTGTTTACATTCATATTTTGCTGATGTGATTGACATGGTTTGTTGTCGCATTAGGAAGTTAGGAATGCGTGCATAATTAGTTTGGCGAAGAGATTCGCCTAGTTGCGCACTTTGGGTCGACATACTATATGTAGACTTAAGTGTGTAGTGTATGTGTTTGTATAAATGCTTGTATTAGTATGTATTGAATTAAATGATGTTATTTGATAGTTTGTGATTGATTTTTCAATTATTATGCTGACCTAAATGATTTTCTACATGTTGACTAAATGCATGATTTCATTACATGCATGGAATTTATGTGCTTGAGGATTTGCTTAAGTTGAATGATATAACATGTGTTGACATGCTCACATGATTGTATTTCAATTCCAATGCTCTTACATAACTTGTTGATGTGATTCCATAAGTGTTTGGGACTAGACTTAGTCCGGGCAGTCGGTAACCGAGCGAATTCGTGGCTGACTGGTCATAGCCACGAACGACGCGTCGATGAACGTGATTCGTGTTGAGAGTTGGCGGCAGTGGTTAGGCCACGCGAAGTGTTTTACGCACTTCATGTCGTTCAGCTTGAGATGCGATCGCGCTAGTCGAGCCTGTCAAGTAACCCAACTGGCCAATGTTTGTTCACCTGGTATGTATCATAACTGCTTGAACCTAGGGTACTGAACTTACCATTGTAAACCCTATTAACCGTGGTACCTTGATCCACGAAGACTCATGAGCCGGGCATGGTGGTATGGGACACCGTGGTCGAGCTGTCGGCCTACGCTGGGGCCACAAACCTCCCCGTAGTGACCAGTGAGCACCTTGACTCGTGAGCAGATTATGGTGGTATGGGACACTATATTCTAGCTGTCGGCCTACACTGATCAGGCGACGAGCCCTTTGTAGTGACCGCGAGCGTATTCTGAGTCCACGGGAGGCGACGACCCTTCCGTGCAGTAGAGTACAGTAGGCCTGTATTGATAAGGTGATGGGGGAGCGGTGCAACGAGTGCGAGCAACAGCCCTGGCAGCCCTTGCAGTGACCTACGAAATATACATCGTATGAGATTACTAGGAGTGACGACCCTAGACAGGATCCGTGTTGGGATTGATACAAGGGAAGTACCTTAGTTTCCCAATCCTACTGTTTGAATGGACTAATAACAACTTGGTAATCATATCACCATAGCATTGTATGTGCCTGGAAGATGTGGAGCACTCTAGAGAGTGTGGCATGCCGCGGTCGTAAGATGTTGCCGCATGAGGGTGATCGTCGGTGAGGGCATACATCACGTCATATCATCTTACATTAACAACAGTATTAGGATTGTCTGATTTACTGCTTTACTATTATCGCGTGATTGAATTGTGAACATGCTAATCTTTGCTCTATGATTCCACTGAGTTGATCACTCATTCCCACGTTACGGGATGGTGTTTGCAACACCCACCAGACCCTGTTGTAGTTGCAGGTGAGGACGAGATCCAGGAGGTGGAGCTAGATGATGACGAGGACCAGGATGAGTTCTCGTATATGCAGTATCATGACGGCTTCCTGTAGGCGACCTGGATCGAGGGGACATCAGTGGGACTTTTCTTTTTGAACATTATTCTTTTGTTATGTATATGTACATGAGACTCAGTGATGTAGTCATACTTTGGAGACAGATGAGATTACTTTGCTTTTCCATACGGTGATATATACATTGTTTAGTCTTCCGCTTGCTTTTATCACTGGATCTGAAGTATGAATTGCAGTTTTGGTATACTTTTACTCATGTGGATGCTTTAAATCAGACAACATCGAATCATAACCATTTTTGTTGCATAAGTGACGGTCTGAAACTCGGGGGTTGAGTTTATACACGACCCCCGATTTTCAGGGTGTTACACATGCATTTATTGTTACTTTTACAATTCCATCTGCCCTAATCTTACTTAATGTTGTTGGTCAAATGGGCTCTAAATGTCCCATCATTTGGAGGTTATGTAAGTTATGGGACACAAAAATGTGGGTTTTGTGCCCAATTGGGGGGGGGGGGGTATAAGGAAGGTGAAGAGTTGTAAAGAATAGTGGTGGATGAGTGTAAGATATAGAAGATGGAAGCTCGAGTGAATAGATGTGGGGATATGAGATCATTTTACATGGTCTCGGTTACGTATGGGCTATTCTACGGTATTTAATCTCGCCCGTCGGTGACACTTGGGATTATAAGGAAGTCTCTAGATTCCATTGCCCCCTTCCTAAGTCAGAGTGCATCAGTGTGCATCGTGTGACCATAACCCAAGTCCAGTTTAATCCAAATCATGCTCTGATACCATCTTATAATGCCCTAAAAATCGGGGGTTGAGCATAAACTCCACTCCCGAGTTCCAACGTATTACTTATGCAATATAGATAATGATGATTGAATGTTGTTCACATTAGTACATTAAACATGAGTGGGATTATACCAAAACAGCATATCACACTTCAGAGATAGTTAAATTTTACAAGCGGAAGACTGTGATAAATATATAAAATGTATAAACTGTTGTAAGTCTCCAAAGTGTGAACATGTTACCAAGTTAACTATATACATGTATACTCCAAAATGAACAAAATGAATATACATAGGTGTTCCCAACAGTGCAAAATAACAAGTGTAATGACGTCTAATCAACATCCCTATGACCCCGCCTGATAGCTTGTAACACCCTGAATTTTTGCCAACCTAGGGTTAGACGTCCTTAGGCAATGGGTCAACTAAAACACCTAGAAAATCGCTCAGAACCCAATTCCATAGCCAAAGAAATCACTTAGGATTAATTCCTTTAGAAACTAAGCGTAAGTTAGCTAGCGCTACGCTGGAGTAGCTGTGAAATAGTCCCTAACCGCTTTAAATACGTTCTACAAGACCCAAAACTTGTAGAACCAATGGTGCTATAATATCCTAAAACCTTGGATCAAACTCTAAACCCGTTTGCTCTCTGGAGCTCTTTGAAACTTTATATTGGATCTAGACCGCGCGTCGAAAGTCCGATACCTACAATTTTAGACCGTTATAACCGCCTAGCTGGACTTGACAATCATTTCGAAAATCAAGTCCAACCGACATTCACAGGCTATTTCATTGAGCCTGGAGTGAAGAGAGTGAGAATAGGGTTAGATTTGAAATTTAAAATTCAAATCTGGCACACGACTTGACACGTTATTATTAAGTATTCTGACCGTTAGAATTCAGCCAAATTACACCCTTAGATCAGGAAAATTTTTTATTTCATATCACGAGACTTGTAGACCTGATCTAGGTGCGATGACCGTTGAACTGAAACTGGACCGCCACGTGCGATCTGGGAACTCTACCGGTCTGAAAACTTGATGTGTGTTAGATCCAATATGCATGAGCTTAAGTCCGACCGCGTTCGGCCAGGGGACCTCCAGAAATGCTCTTTTGGACTGAAACAGCCCCGATTTGGTTACCCCTCAAGTAAACATTGTTTTCAAGCCTAATCTGGGAAGTTTTTAGGTTATAAAAGGGGTTTAAATCCTCACTCCTCTCACCCATCCGAATTTGCTAGAAACCCTAGCAAGAGTGAGAGAGAAAGTGAGAGTTTGTGAGAGAAGGTAGGAGAGCTTTTCCTGCTGCTGCACTACCTGCAGCACGTGTTTAAGCCACGTAATCCAATCACTTTACCGGTGATTTCGCCACATTTCTAGGTAAGAAAATACCCTAACCACTTGCTGATTTGGAGTTCCATCGATTCCTTAGCGATGTAGCTTACGAATCTTGTATATTAGGTTCCCGATTCGCCGTAGACGAAGCGTGTACGCTCCGTTCGAAACGATGCATATATAAAGTGAAAGGTGCAGATTTTAGACGTTTTGATTACCTGTTTTCAACGTTTTCAATGTTGTTTAATAGTAGATTATTGACGGCAATCCCGTTTGACATGAACAACATGCTGTCCGTTTCCTGTTTCGTAAGCAGACGAAAAATATGAGATTTAGGGCATTTTAGTCATTTGTAGGAATTACTGTTTTCATCCATATTTTGCTGATGTGATTGACATGGCTTCTTGTCATATTAGGATATTAGGAATGCGTGCATAATTAGTTAGGTGAAGAGATTCTCCTAAATGCACACTTTGAGTCGACATACTATATGTAGACTTAAGGGTGTAGTCTAAGTGTTTGTATAAATATTTGTATTAGTATGCATTGAATTAAATGGTGTTATAAATTAGTTTGAGATTGAATTCTCAAATGATATGCTGATATAAATGATTTCCTACATGTTAGTTATATGCATGATTTCATTATATGTATGAAATGCATGTGTTAGATGATTTACTTAAGTTGTATGTTATAACATGTGTTAACATGCTCACATTATTGTATTTCATTTCCATTACTCTTACATGATTGCTGATGTGTATTCATAAATGTTTGGGACTATACTTAGTCCAGGCAGTCGGCAACCGAGTGAATTCGTGGTTGGCTTATCTTTGCCACGAACGACGCGTCGATGAATGCGAGTCGTGTTTTGGAGTTGGCGGCAGTGGTTAGGCCATACGAGGTGTTTTATGCACTTCATGTCGTTCGACTTGAGATGCGCTCGTACTAGTCGAGCCCGTCAAGTAACCCGACTGGCCTTTGTATGTTCACCATGTATGAGTCATAACTTCTTGAACCTAGGGTACTGAACTTACCATTGAAAACCCTGTTAAACATGGTACCTTGATCCATAAAGACTCATAAGCCGGGCATGGTGGTATGGGACACCGTGGTCGAGCTGTCGGCCTACGCTGGGGCCACAAACCTCCCCGTAGTGACCAGTGAGCACCCAGACTCGTGAGCAGATTATGGTGGTTTGGGACACTATATTCTTGCTGTCGGCCTACACTGATAAGGTGATGGGGGAGCGGTGCAACGAGTGCGAGCAACAGCCCTGGCAGCCCTTTGTAGTGACTGCGAGCGTGTTTTGATTCTACGGGAGGCGACGACCCTTCCGTAGCAATGAGAGTACATTAGGCCTGTATTGATAAGGTGATGGGGAAGCGGAGCAATGAGTGCGTGCAACAGCCCTGGCAGCCCTTGCAGCGACCTATAAATATAACATCGTATGAGATTACTAGGAGTGACGACCCTAGACAGGATCTGTGTTGGGATTGATATAAGAGAAGTACCTTAGTTTCCCAATCCTGCTGTATGAAAAGGACTAATAATAACTCGGTAATCATATCACCATCACATTACATGTGCCTGGAAGATGTGGAGCACTGTGGGATGAAAGCATGCCACGGGCCTAAGATGGTGCCGTATGAGGGAGATCGTCGGTGAGGGCATCCAACATGTCATGTCATATTGCATTAACAACAGTATTAGGATTGTTTGATTTACTGCTTAACTATTATCGCATGATTGATTTAATAACATGCTAATCTCTGCTCTCTTATCCCACTGAGTTGATCACTCGCTCCAACGTTATGGGATGGTGTTTTCGGACGCCCACCAATCCCTATTGTGATTGTAGATGATGGCGCAGCCTGCAAGGCGAAGCTGGACTTGATGATGACGAGGAGGATCTCTCCTTTATGCGTGTTTTGATTGACGGGATTACAGGGAGGTTGATTAGATGCCTTGACGCTTGTCATTTTATATTTTTAGCGCACTCATGTATATTCGTTTTGTTTACTTTTGAAGTATACATGTATGTATATAACCTGGTAACATGTTCACACTCTGGAGACATACAATAGTTTATATATGTTATACATACTATCACAGTCTTCCGCTTGCTAATTTAACGGTCTCTAGAGTATGATATGATGTTTTGGATTAATCCCACTTATGTTTAATACATTAACACAGACAACATTCAATCATACACATTTATGTTGCATAAGTGATGTTCTGGAACTCGGGAGTGGAGTTTTTACTTGACCCCCCCGATTTTCGGGATGTTACATAGTCACATATAGGAGAAACCCTCCTCATCATCCTCATAGTCAGGCATTGCCTCATAGGTGTCACTATCACCTGCAGGTAAGACAGAGTCTGGTTGGTGTTCAGAACACTGTCCCAGAATGTGAGAATGAGTGATCAACTCAGTGGAATCATAGAGAAAAGATTAACATGTTATCAATTCAATCAAGAAGTAATGATAAAGCAGACATATCAGACATTCTTAGATACACTTATTAATGCAAGGATGAAATGTTTTCATGATGCATGCCCTCGCCTACACTCCCTTGTGCAACACCATCTTACGGTCGCGGCATGCTTTCTTCCCTCTGTGCTCTTTAACCCGGGGCACATGCAGTGCGATGTTATGAGTATGATTACATAGTTATTATTAGTCACTTTCATACAGTAAGATTGGGAAGCTAAGGTACCTCCCTTATATCAATACCCAAATAATGATCCATTTTAGGGTCATCAGACCTAGACAATCTCATACGATATTATAGTTCTAGATCGCTGTAAAGGGATCGACACCAATCAATACAGGTCCAGTTATATCCCATATACTACAATAAGGCTCGTCGCTCCAATGCAGTTTCAGGATATACTCGAGGTCACTACAAAGGGCTCGTCACCAATCAGAGTAGGCCGACAGCTCGAATATAGTGTCCCATAACATTATAATCAGCTTACGAGTCTAGGTTGCTCACTAGTCACTATGGGGGGCTCGTCGCCACAACATATGCTGATAGCTCGACCACAGTGTCCCATACCACCATGTCTGGCTCATGAGTCTTAGCGGATCGAGGTACCAAGGTTGACGGGATTGCATTGGTAAGTTTGGTACCCTAGATTCAAACAAGAGCATCCATACATGGTGAACATACATCGGGTCAATCGGGTTACTTGACGAGCTTGACTAGCACGAGCGCACATTGAGTTGATCGACATGAAGTGCGCAAACACTCCGTGTGGCCAAACCACTGCCGACAACTTTAGTACGGCTCGGGTGGTCAAACACATCCTACGTGGCGAATAAATCTCAGCCATGAACTCAAAGCCTGTTACCGATTGCCTGGACCATAACATGGCCCCATACACATTCAATGTTAACCAATAAGCATATGAAGTAATCAAAACAGGAGTAACTAAGTAGTCCAATCATAATAGCAAACATGTTATAAGATGATACATAAACAAGAATCCATACACATGTATTTCATAGGTAAAGCAATAAAACTAAACAACTTGCACGGAGGAAATCATACACATCCCTAGGGTAGTTGAGATTCCTATCTCAACACCCATCTAAAGTACTATCTCCTAAGCACTTAATTATACAAGCATTCTCACAAACACTTAGACTACACTTATTAGCCTACATAAAGTAAGTTGGTCCAAACATGTATTAGGGCGAATCTTCTCACCAAGGAGTTATTATACACATAGCAAGAGTATACACATGGTAGTTAATCATGGCAAGCACACTTTCAAATTTCATACGTATGCGGTACTTTCTATAATTACAAAGAAAACGCTAAACTCCACATAGTTCATATATAACTGAAACGTAAAACAGACATCGCATTTTGCATGTGAAATAGCACCCACGTCAGGAATATATCATTAATCGACATTGAAATCTTTGAAAACCACAATCTATACATCTATAGTCTGCACCTTTCGCCCATTAGACTCGTTACGGACGGAGCTCGTACACACTTTCGTCGTCTACGGCATCACTGCCACCTATGGTGCGAAATAGGTTAGCCATTTGATCTATTAAACTATTTGGAACTCAACATCTTAGGGTTAGGATTTCTTACCCAAAAATAAATCTAGAATTGTTGAAACGGCGACATGGTAGTGTGGATTTGGCACTTTGAACAACAGGGAGGAATCCCTGTAGCAACACCCTAAATTCCCTCACTTTTTCTCTCTCTCTTCTTCTCTTCCTTTTCTTTTCTCTCTTCCTAGGGGTTCCCAAATTCGTATGGGATTTGTGAGAGAGGGTTTAAGGTCCTTATATAGGCCCAGAACTAATGAAAATAGTCACAGGGCCATGGTATACTTAGGTTATATCGAAATTGGGCTTGTTCCGATCCAACGGAGCATTTCTAGAGGTCCTTTTACTGTCGGACTTCAGCTCACAATACTGGATCTTGATCAAGTTAATTTTTCAGTCCTTATGTATTTAGGTGAGAATCCAATGGTCAGAATGCTTATAATCGGCCTACAAGTGACACGACTCAAATTACTTAAATTTGTATTTAACTTCTAAATATATTCACTTTTCTCACACACTTTGCTCCGGACTCAAGAAAATAGTCCCAGGACATCATTTGGACTTAATTTTTGAGGTGATTATCAAGTCCAACTAGGCGATCATAATTGTCTAAGTTCATCACTATCGGACTTTCGATGTGCGGTCCTAGTCCGACACGAAGTTTCACGATGCTCCCAAGAGCAACTGGGTTTAGAAATTGATCCTAGATTTCTAGGTAACATAGCATTAGCGGTCCTACTCATTTTGGGTCTTGTAGCTCATATTTAAAGTGGTTCAAGATAATTCTACTGAGTATTCAGTTTAGTACTTAACTGAAATCTACCCTAACTATGGTAAAATACGGTCCTAGGGCCATTCTATGCCCTATTTTTAACACTTATAATTATTATATTATTTTAATTATTTTTATAATACTTCATCATCAAGTTTACCCTGTATTCACCAAATTTCATGAGATTTTGTAATGTAGAAAAATTCTAAAAATTCCAGAAGCAGTAGCTGTCCAACAAGTGATTTTCGGACAGTTTTCACAAAAACCTACTTTAAATTATATTAAATATTTTATTATATTTTTAACATAATTTTATATTAAACTAGACTCATTTATCTTTAATTTAATTTTTGAATCACCTAAATCAGTGTTATAATGAGAGATATATGAGTTTTCAAAGTTGGATAAAAAGCCTATAAAAAAACAGAAAACGTGCTGCCTAATTCGCTGTACGGACGAGGCCTCGCAAAACCGGCGAGCCCCTCGCCGGTCACTGGTTAGTTGGGTGAGGGATTTCCCCAAGGGTGATGTCCTCCCCCTCCCCCCCTAAGGGATGCCGAAAACATGTGGGACCCACCCCGGGTCCCCCCGAATTGAGTCGTTTGGGCCCACGAGTTTGTCAAGGTATTATCGGGTCTCATTTGTAAATCAAAATGAGTTATGCGACATATAATATATGATTTTGGGATAGGAGAAGCTAATATATCCAAATAAACTATCTATATCATAATACTATAAAAGTAAAATAGTCAAAATCCCATTTTATTCATGTATTTACCATTTACAGTAAGTTTTAGTTTAAGTATTGTTCTTCACCATTTAAACTTTAGGATTTGGGTTTAACATGAAAGTACTTGGAGAAATTTGAAGAATGGGGTGGTGAAAGGTGAGATTTTGAAGGAAATGGGTTGAAAAGTGATTTCTTCGACTTTGGAATTGAGTTATGAGAAGTTACCAAGGTGTTATGGTTGACCCATTGCCTAAGGACGTCTAATTCTAGGTTGGAAAAAATTCGGGGTGTTACAGAAAACGCAACTGTTAATCCCTAACAACGACGCTAAAAACTTGTTCACAACCCTAAGTGTAGGGTCACGATGCAGTAATAATCTCGGTGAGACCGAGGTCGAATCTATAGGGACTGAGCTTCTACATTTCTGAAAGTAACTAGAAATAGAACTAAAAGAAGATGTAAATCTAAAACTGAAGTAATTGAGAGAGTAATTGTGATTAAAGAAATTAAAACTAACAAATTCAAAGGTGGTAACTAGGGTTTCCAAGGATCCACTTGTAGAGATCAGGGCGATCTATGCTTGATTCAAGGACACAACTGGAATCAAAGTCCCATCTTATCCAATTAGAAGATATCTCGGTAAAACCAAATCTGAACTTCCTTTGACCTAATTCTCAATGGATGAGTAGTGTGAGAATTGGAAGTGATTCCATCACAAAACCATGCCCAGGGAACAATGGCTCACAATAGGATATACTAAACAAACATAAGAGAATCATAAATATTAGAAGGGATTCCATCACCCAACCATGCCCATGGGTCGATGGTGAACAACAGGGTTTTCTAATTTCATAATCTCAATACTTGAAAAGAACATACTCAAATCTATCATAGATCTATTGTAATTTGAGTCACAAAAAACCATTAAAAACTGAAAGTATTCCTTAAAAATCAAAATAGAATCAAAGAGAGTTCAACTTAAACATGAATCAAAGCAATAGAAAACATCCCATCACGCTACAAGCTTCACCTCATAGCCCTAACTAAGAGGTTTAGCCAACCATAGACATGATTAAACTAAAATCTCTTAAGAAAAGCATAAAAATAACTAAGAAAAAAGAAGAAAAGCTATTGGCGATGGCTTCTATATGCTTTTTCTTCACTCCTTAAACCCTAGAAGATGCCTAGGGATGCCCTGGGGACTCCTATTTATAGTTGTGAATCACCTCCTTTCACACCAAGTTAGAAAATTCTGAAAACTGCCTCAATTTTATGCAATCCACACAACATCTGCGTAACCCTCGACTGGTTGAGGGTTACCTTTGACTTGTCGAGGATCTCCTTCGATTAGTCAAGGATGACAGGAATTTAGAGGATTTTGTCACTGGAGTTCGAGTCGAGGGATCTTCGACTAGTCGAGCAAAAACTTAAACTGGTCGAAGCAGGGCTCAGACTATTCGAGAATCACTTAGTTTCCTTGGCTTTTTGGCATGTAAAATCTTCATTTTTGGTCTTCTAGGATCCATCCTTTGCTTGGTGATTCTTGAGCTTTAAATCTATACTTTTAGTATCCTTTTCAATCCAAGCCCTTAAATTCACCTTGCAACACAAACATGATTAAAATAGATTATTAAACATTATCATGTTCATAAAATGAAGTAATATGTAACATCTCAGAAAAATCCATACAAAGACCCAAGTACCACCTCAGGGAGAAATCACTAAGGACTAAATTCTTTAGAAAATAGACAAGAATTAACTAAGTGCTAAACTAGATTATCTATGAAATTCATACTAATCACTTTAAATACGATCTGTAAGACCCAAATCAGGTAAAACCATTAACGCTACATTACATAAATACTTAGGATCTATCTCAAAACCCTGTTGCTCTCGGGAGCATCACGAAACTCCGTATCGCACCTGAACCATGCGTCGAAAGTCCAATTACCCCGAAACTACTCAGTTCTGACTGCCTTGCTAGACTTAACAATCACCTCAGAAATGAAGTCCTACAAGTTTCTAGAAACGCACAATTTGAGCCAAGAGCGAAGTGTGTGAGAAATGTGAATATCTTTAGGAAATGAACTGAAACTTAAGTGAATTGAGTCATTTTCTTGTAAGCCAAATCTAAGGATTCAGACTGTTAAAATCTGACCCAATTATACCCCTGGATTTGAAAAAATTTCCAACACATGTCAGTGTACTTGTGGCCCTGATCGAGTATCGGTGACTATTGAACTGAAACAGGTCCTTCGCGGAAGATCCACTGATCCGATCAGGCCAAGATCTTAACCTGACCTAGATCCAATGTCAAAGAGCTTAACCCCAACCGCATGTAGAAAAGGAGCCTTCAGATTAACTTTGTTAGACCGAAATAGCCAGCTTTTGGCTATAACCTAAGTATACCATGTCACTGGGGTCATCCCCATCAGTTCCAAGCCTATATAAGGGCCTTAAACCCTCTCTCTCCCTTCACATATGAATTTGTAACCCTAGGAGAGAGAAGAGAGCTAAGAGAGAAGAAAAGAGAGAGAAAGTGAGGGACTGTTTCTGGGATCTTTCCCTGCCACTCCACGTGCTTAACCACCGCTTCTGTAGAGCTATACCGGTAATTCTAATCCTATTGTTGGGTAAGAAACCCTAACCCTAATTTGTTTTAGATATTCAAATAGAATAAATGGTGAAATAGTTAACCTATTCCATGCTATAGGTTGTCGTCATGCTGTAGACAAAGACTTAGGGTTTAAACTGAGTTCGTTACGAGTCTACCAGTGAAAGGTGTGGACTATAAATGTTTAGGTTATGGTTTTTAAGTCTTTCAATGTTAGTAATGATTTATGACTGATTTGATTATTGTCACATGTGCGTAGATACGACGTTTTCCATGTATTATATACTATGTAGACTATGTTGATTTCAATACATTCCACGTGTTTGTTGAAGTGTTTGATTGAGTATAAAATTATGACTTATGCTTGCCATATTTTAGTGTCTGAGAATACATGATTGTTGCACATATGGTGAGCCCTTTGTAAAGGGATTCACTATAATACATGTTATAACTACTTTATTACATGTATATAATATGTGTATCCTAAGTGTTTGATAAAATGCCCGAATATGAAAATTCTTGTTTAAGTGCATGTAATGAGGGTGTTGAGATAGGATTCTCAATTCCCTTATCTATGGTTACAATATCCTTTATATAACCTATCTTACTAATATGTGAGTTAAGAATGAAATGCCTATGTACGGTAACATGTGTACTATGTGTTTTGTCGAATTTCTCAAGTAAGATTTATATTTGATTTTATTTGTCGCATGATGTCTTTGGCTACTATATGCATATACTATTACTTGGAGTGTGTTTGGGGCTACGACGTAGTCTAGGTGATCGGTAATGATTTTTGAGTAGGGGTCGAGGTCGTTTTGCCACACCAGATAGGTTCGAGGAATTCAAGTCATACGTTGCTTATCGACAGTGATTAGGCCACGCAGAGTGCTTACACTCTTCATGTCAATCAGCTTGATGTATGCTCGTACCAGTCGAGCTTGTCAAGAAACCCGATTGGCCTAATGTATGTTCACCATGTATGGAAGTTACTGTTTGAATCTAAGGTACCAACTTACCAGTGCAAAGCTCGTTTAACCTTGGTACCTCGATCCGCTAAGACTCATGATCCGGGAATGGTGGTATGGGACACTGTGGTCGTGCTGTCGGCCTACGCTGGGGTGACAACCCTCCCTGTAGTGTCTAGTGAGCAATCCAAATTCGTGACCCGAATATGGTGGTATGAGACACTGTATTCGAGATATCGACCTATGATCAAGTGACGAGCCCGTAGTGACCTTGAGTATACACTAGGACTACGTTGAGGTGACGAGCCTTTCCACAACAAACTAGAGTACAAACCAGGCCCACACTGAGGTGACGAGCCTCACTGTAATGACCTAGAAACTGCCTATCATATGTGACTACTAGGATTGACAACCCTAGATGGATCAATATTTAGGTCAATGATATAAAGGGAGGTACCTTAACTTTCCAATCCTGCTGTATAAATGTGTCTAATTAAGAACTTAACTAACACGACCATGCATCACATTGCATGGTGCTTTGGTGAGGAAGTACACAGAGGAAGGGGTGCATGCCGCGATCGTAAGATGATGTCGCAGAGGGAGTGTAGGCGAGGTCATGCATCATTATCACATACCATCCTTACATTAATAAGAGTACTTAAGACCTGATTCTCATATTATTTTATCATTACTGCTTGACTGAATTGATAATATGTTAACCTTTACTTCATAGTTTCACTGAGTTGATCACTCACTCCCACCTTCTGGGACAGTGTTTTAAACATCAACCAGACTTTGTGTTAGATACAGATACTGGCGCGACATATGATGCCGAGTAAGACTTCTACGATGATGAGGAGTTCTCATACATGCAGTTATTAAGCAGGTTTACGTAAGCCACTTTGATCAACCAGATTACAGAGACATATGATTAGTGGGACATTCACATTTTGTCATTTTGTATCTTTGGAATAAATATGTATTTATTCGGCTCAGTAATTCCATTATACTCTAAAGGTCGAGAAACATGTCTATGTACCATATATATCTATTACGATCTTCTGTTTATGAAATTTAACTATCTCTGGAGTATGATATGTTGTTTTGGTATAATCCCACTCATGTTTAAGGCACTAATACAAACAACATTTAATCATCATTATCCATGTTGCATAAGCGATGTGTTGGAACTCGCGAGTCGGGCTCCTGCTCGACTCCCGATTTTCAGGGCATTACAAGTTAGTATCAGAGCATGTTTTGAATTAAACTAGACCTGGGTTATGGTCACATGACACACACTGATGTATTCTGACTTAGAAGGGTGCGATATAGCATAGAAACAGTCGTAGGATCCCCAGTTTCGTCTATCGATGGAATTGACCAAAATTGACCCTTAGAATCGGGGCCCGTACACATCTGAGATTATGTATGGTGACTCCAGATCTTTGCTAGACCATCAATCGACGTGTTTGGATGATAAATTGACCCGTTCAACTCTCAAATAACCCAAAATGCTTAAATATACACTAGATAGGACTCGAAACGACTCAAACAGACTAGGGGGCCCAAATGGTGCAAATTGGGGAATCCAAAGTGGACCCCGCACACATACGGTACCCCGGGGTGGGGATGCCATCACCCTGGGGTGAGGGCTCGCCTGGATGTCCAACGGCCGGTGATGTCATCACTAGATCGGGGAGGCCTTGTCGCCCGGACGGTCCGGGCCTGTTAGGCCGGTCAGGCCGGCTTATGTCCAAGGCTGTGAGGCCCACAAAAACATGTGGGAACCCCTATAACCTCCCCATTTACTCCCATCTTCCCTCATACACCCCTCCAAGCTTTCCTTTTTCCCTAAAAGTTCTTTTTCCCCTCTCAAATCTCCCCTTCATTCTCATATTTCCTCTCTTTTCTTCATCACAAACATCCCTTCACCACCTTCATCAAAACCCATCTTCTATCTCCTTCATTTTTCCCCTTTTTGAGCACACAAGGCCATATTTGTGTCTCATACATCTTCAACTCCAACAACCCATCCTATTCCCCATTGCTATTTCACTCAAATGGATCTTTTTGAGCTCGTGGCGACGATCTTCTCTAGTTCCACACTTCTTTCTCTTATGGGGAAGAAGAGGGCTTCCGCGGATGAAGTCGGGCCTAGCCGCCCTACTTGATCAAGGGGACAGACAGGCGCCGCCACAAGGGCGAGCGTCAATCAGGAGACAAGGACAAAGCAGGATCTCGATCCCTAAGCTCCCCTCAAAAGGGCTTTACTGGCAGAGTTGTCTCATGGAAGATTTGAGAGCCGTAGGGTCCTTTTTGAAGCACACATGGATGAGAGACTCTTTAGGAAATATCTGGTGATGGACCACCTGGCGGATGTCGGGTGGTGTCCCATATTTGAGGGAAAGACTCGGGCAAATGTAAACATTGTCCGAGCCTTCTACGCGCATATACGGGAGCAAACGCTGGAGCCTTTGCAGTTCAAA
The DNA here is from genome assembly GCA_037074715.1 of Magnolia kwangsiensis. NCBI lineage: Eukaryota > Viridiplantae > Streptophyta > Magnoliopsida > Magnoliales > Magnoliaceae > Magnolia > Magnolia kwangsiensis. Next base: position 63,217,399 of record CM073579.1, read on the forward strand.
TTTCCTGTGGGAAGGTGAGAACTCACAGTCGATGTTGGCTTGATAGCCCAAATCATGAGAATGCCGCTTGGCAAGGTCTACGCTAGTGAGAAGAGTCTTGTGAGTGCGCATAAAAGGGACCACCGCACATGATTCCTTTGTGGCCAATTGGTCCACTAGAATCCAAACATTAGCCTCCTAGCATCCAAAATGACCAACGACTTCTACCTGTTACACCACATCTTTACATATAATGTGTACCCCAGGTGGAGCAATTACAACGAGTGTACGTGCTTGATGGTGGACTTCTTGTACCGTGCCAGGCAGGGAGATAAGTTGTGCCTTCCTACCTTCATCTTACGAGAGATAGGCCTGACCGCATGCTCTACTAGGAAGGCCATTTCACTTCCATTCAATCGACTCATATGCAAGCTTGCACTTGAATTCAGATATAGACTTGGCATAAAAATTCATTGCCGATCCATTTCATCAACGAAACTACTCTCAACAACATGGAGATTGGGTCATGATAACGTCGAGCCCAACTCGACGAGAGTGGAGATGAGACGAAGATTGAAGAGGAAGAGAGTGATGAAGAAGGTGGCGATGAGATAGAAGAAGGGAAAGAAGGAGAGGAAGAGGAGGCCCAGGACACTGATGTGGGCTCTCCTCCCGCTGCTACACGAGATCATGATAGTGATTGGGCTGCTATAGAAGCCCGCTTGGCTCAACTTGAGGAGGGTCAGGTCGCCCTATTACAAGAGGTCAATGAGACCCAGACCTTCGTGAAACAAAAATTCAAGAAGGTGTCTCACACCTTGAAGGCTATCCTGTGTTGTCTGTAGGATAAGGGTACACCTCCACCATCGCTGGATTCTGATGACTAGTTGTACATGTAGTCATCTTTTGGTTTACCTTATTGCTTGCTTCTTTTCTTGTTTCTATGTATATCCTTGATAAGTTTAGTAGTGTGGTAGAGTGGTTAGTATGTTTTAGTGTTTAAAACCTTTCTTAGATTAGCTCACATGCATCTTCTGTCATGATCCATGTAATACTGCATCTTATGTATTGTGACAATTTTGATAAACGAAATGCATGAAGTTTCTTTAAGCTGTATATGAATGTTGTGTAGTTGAGTTTGTGTGTATGCTTAAACTGACCTGGGTTGCACCCTATGTTGTATATAGGGAATACCACCTAAGGCCATACGGAGTACAGCATGTCTCACACTTGGTGGCTTGATTGATGGGGCACCACCCCTGAGTGATAGCCAGACAGACCCCAGTTTGGGCCCGACTCATGACACTATGTCGGATTCTCAGGCCGCCACTGGCTCCACTAATGGGCCGACAACTGTTGTACCATTGGTTCCAGAGCAGAACCGTGCATTTACTTCGATCCCACACATGCCTCAGTTGGCTCCTCCTATTGATAGGTTGGAGCAGATGATGCTCTTGATGCAGCAGTTATAGCAACAACAACAACAATTTTTGGCCACCATTGTAGGGGTCTTTGCCCAGGGCTTGGGTGTGGTTCCACCTGCATCACCCATGCAGCCTACTAAAAATATGAGTGCTACCGGCCTCTTTGAGCAATTCCAGTGCTTTCAACCTCATACCTTTGAAGGTACTCACAGACTCGAGGAGGCTAAGTATTGGCTTGAGTGAAGATGCTGAAGGTGTTACACCGCAATAAGGTAGAATAGGTGGAACTAGTCACCTACATGTTCGAGAAGGAGGCCAACCTTTAGTGGGACACGTCCTTTAGATCATTGCTGTCGGATACATCTGGACGTGGGAGACCTTTGAGACCCACTTCCATGAGAAGTACTTTCCCCTCACGTATCGGCATGAGGAGAGTGAGTTTCTTCACTTCCGTTAGGGAGGAATGACAGTGGAAGAGTAAGAGAACAGATTCACAGAGCTAGGTAGGTATGCTCCGTTGATATTAGTTGATCAGCCGATGTAGATGCAGTAGTTTTCTAAGGGCCTGCGACCCGAGATACGCTCGAAGATGTGTTACATTAGCATATCCACCTATGCTGAACTAGTGGGCATGTCTCTTCGAGCCGAGTAGGATGGGGATAGATTGTCCCCTCACGTGCATGCCTATGGTTTCTAGGCCATAATCAGATTTGTCGAGCAGGCCGTTCCTCGGCAAGAGGCCCCATGCAAACTCGCCTCCCAAGCTCACAGCTCCACCAGCCCCTATGAGGTGACCAGACTTGTGGTGCACTTACTGCAAGAGGTCGGGCCATGCAGATACCTACTATTTCACCAAGATGAGAGAAAATGACTTCTCGCCACCTTAGAGGATCAACCGTCAGCTTCCTCAGACGATTGCAGCTCCACCTCTACGGTCAGCAACAGTCCTTCCATCTTTCTGGCCACTTGCACCTCGATTCAAACAGCCTCAGTGACCTATGATACCGTTGCCCAACCGTTCTCAGTAGGCGCTAGTATATGCTTTTACAGTGGAAGCGTCTGACTCAGTGGCTACAGTGCCTTTAGCTTTCAAGGTCACTGCCCACATCCAAGGTATCCCCATATTTTTGTTGGTGGACACCGAGTCCACTATCTCGGTAATATCATGTTCTACAGTCAAATGCTTAGGGCTGAATATGACCCCAATAGTTGGGGTGAGAGTTATCGCAGCCCCAGGAACTTTTACAGATGCCACCAAGATGTGTGAGGATAACTTGATAAATCTAGGGAGCAAGACGATATGTATTGACCTGATTGTCACAACGATGTACCATTTCGACGTCATCCTTGGTATGGATTGACTTATTGAAATGAGGGCCGAGATCGACTGCGAGACCTGACTGGTGACAGCTCACGGGACTGAGGGAACGACTTTTACATTTTTCGTGTAGGTCAATTGGTCTTTTCGAGTTCTTTATTACGCTTCTCTATTGGAGAGTATTGATAGTCAGATGCTTGGGAACACGCCTATAGTTCAAGATTTTGAGGACATGTTTAATAAGATACCTGGACTACCTCCTCAGCACGAGATTGATTTTTCCATCTATCTAGCACTTGATGCGACACTCATTTTGTAACCGACTTATCACATGCCTCTGTGTGAGATGGAGGAATTGAGGAAATAGATCAATGATCTGTTGGATGCCGGCTTCATTTGACCTAGTGTGTCTTCATGTGGATCACTTGTGTTGTTTGTGAAGAAGAAGGATCAGTCGCTGCGATTGTGTATTGATTATCACAGGTTAAACCAAGCAATGGTGAAGAACAAGTATCCTTTGCCTAAGATAGATGATCTATTCGATCAGTTAAAGGGGCACAGTATTTTTCAAAGATCTTTTTACAGTCAGGGTATCATCAGTTGCACATCAGAGATGAGGACGTGCAGAAGACAGCATTCAGGACTAGCTTTGAGCACTACGAGTTCCTTGTGATATCGTTTGGACTCACAAATGCACTGGTCATGTTTAGGACTTGATGAACCGGGTGTTTCGGCCGTATCTATTCCAATTCGTCATCATGTTTATAGATAACATCCTGATATACTCCAAGAGCCAGGAGGAGCACAAGGAACACCTGCAAGCAATCCTTAATACTCTTAGAAATAACCAATTGTTTGCATAGTACAAGAAGTGTAACTTCTGCAAAGAGGAAGTCAAGTTCGTAGGGCACGTGGTGTCTAAGGAAGGGATATCGGTGGACCTTGCTAAGGTAGCTGCAGTTCAAGAATAGGAACAGCCTTGTTCGGTTACTGAAGTAAAGAGTTTTCTTGGCCTGGTAGGCTACTACCATCGGTTCATTAGGAATTTTTCAAGATAGCCAAACCGTTATCTCAGCTAACTCGGAAGGATCTCTCAAGTTTGCATGAAATGAGAAGGCCGAAGCAGCTTTTTAGGAACTGAAGGACAAGCTAACGTTCCCCCCTGTGCTAGTATTGTCAGAGTAAGGGGTAAAGTATACCATATACACCGACACGTCATGTGTTGGTTTGGGTTATGTTCTGATGCAGAAGGACAGGGTTATTGCCTATGCATCGCGGCAATTGAGGAAACACGAGGAAAACTACCCTATGCACAACATGGAGTTAGCAGTCATCATCTTTGCATTGAAGCTCTGGAGACATTACCTCTACAGACAGGAGTTCTAGCTCTTTTGCACCACAAGAGCCTAAGGTCCGTATTCACGCAGAGGGACCTGAATATGAGACAGCGGTGATAGATGAAAACCTTGAAGGATTTCAAGTTCGAGGTCTCCTACCATCCTGGCAAGGCCAACCTTGTGGCAGACGCATTGAGCCGCAAGAAGACGATAGCATTTACGGCTCCACTGATGATATTAGAGTGGGATATGGTAGAGTTTGTGCAAGACTTAAGAAAAAACTTACGGTAGAGGAGTCGTTTGGGAGCGTTGCACATTCGGGTGCAGCCACTCGTTGATGATAGGATTATAACGGCTTAGAGAAATGATGAGCTATTGGCGAAGATGAGAGAGCAGGTTAGCGACGATGAAGACTCAGAATGGAGAGTTGGTATGGATGGGGGTTTACGTTATCGTGGCCGCCTATACATCCCAAACCTTCATGACTTGAGAAGGGAAGTTCTCGAGACAACTCACAATTCGAAGATGGTAATGCATCCTGACAGTATAAAGATGTACTGAGACATGAAACGCTCGTACTGGTGGGACAATATGAAGGCCCACATAGCAGAGTATGTGTTCTGGTATCTCACGTGCAAGCAGGTCAAGGTAGAGCATTTCCGACCTCCTAGACTGCTTCAGCCCATGTCCATAGCTGAATGGAAGTGAGACTTCATTTCTACGGATTTTATCTTAAGGCTACTGAAGACGAGGAAGGGGCATGACTCCATATGGGTGATCGTGGACCACTTAAGGAAATTAGCCCATTTTCTCCCGATTAGAGTTTCGAACTCAGTAGACGAGTTGGCCAGGTTGTACATCAAGGAGATTATGCGTCTACATGGAGTTCCTATGGAGATCTTATTGGACTGAGACACATGATTCACATCTATCTTCTGGACTCGTATCCAGGAAGCAATGGGTGTGAAATTAAAGTTCAGTACCGCGTTTCCACCCACAAACTGACGGGCAGACGGAACGGGTAAATCAGGTGTTGGAAGATATGCCGCGAGCTTATGTGTTGGATTTCAAGGACAGTTGGGATGACTGTCTTCTATATGTAGAGTTCGCGTATAACAATAGTTTTCAGTCGAGTATTGTCATGGCTCTATATGAGGCCTTGCATGGGCATCCCTGTTAAGCACCACATTGCTGGGCAAAGGTTGGCGAGAAGAGCCTGTTTGGCCCAGAGTTAGTTCAGGTGACCTCAGAGAAGATGGACATTATCAGGCGTTGACTTCTAGCAGCATAGAGCAAATAGAAGAGCTATACCAATACGAGATGGTGATAGCTAAAGTTTGAGGTTGGGGACCATGTTTTCCTGAAAGTTTCCCTAATAAAGGGGGTTCTTTAGTTTGGCAAGAAGGGAAAGGTTACGTCGAGATTTATTGGCCCATTCCAGATAGTAAATCGAGTGGGGGTGGTAGTGTACCACCTGGCTTTGTCCACACCACTCGTAGGCATGCACAACGTATTTCATGTGTCGATGCTGAAGAAATACTTTCCTGATCCTTCCCACATTATCAGATAGGATTAGGTATAATTGAGTGAAGATGTTACTTATGTACTGCGACTGACGCGTATTCTGGATAGGAAGGAGCAGGTGTTGCGCAGTAAGGTGGTTCCACTTATGAAGGTACCGTGGACGCATCATATAGAAGAGGAGGCTATTTGGAAAACAGAAGCCGAGGTTCGAAAGAACTACCCTCAGATTCTCGAGGAGTACAAAAAGGTAATAATTTCGAGGATGAAATTTTTCTTTAAGGGGAGTAGATTGTAATGTCTCAAAAAAATTCATACAAAGACCCGAGTACCACCTCAGGAAGAAATCACTATGGACCAAATCTTTAGAAATTAGATGAAAATTAACTAAGTGTTTCAGTATCCTTTATATAACCTATCTTACTACTATATGAGTTAAGGACGAAATGCTATGTACGATAACATGTGTAGTATGAGTTTTGTAGAATTTCTCAAGTAAGATTTATATTTAATTTTAGTTGTCACATGTTGTCTTTGGCTACTACATGCGTATACTATTGCTTGGAGTGTGTTTGGGGCTACGACGTAGTCCAGGCAATTAGTAATGATTTTCGAGTAGTGGCCAAGGTCGTTTCACCACACCAGATAGGTTCGAGGAATCTGAGTCATACGCTGCTTATCGACAATGGTTAGGCCACGCCGAGTGCTTACGCGCTCCATGTCGATTCGTTCAACGTATGCTCGTACCAGTCAAGCTTGTCAAGAAACCTGATTGGCCTAATGTATGTTCACCATGTATGGACACTACTGTTTGAATTTAAGGTACCAACTTACCAGTGCAAAGCCCATTTAACCTTAGTACCTCGATCCACTAAGACTCATGAGCCAAACATGGTGGTATGGGACACTGTGGTCATGTTGTCGACATACGCTGGGGTGACGAGGCTACCTGTAGTGTTCAGTGAGCAACCCAAACTCGTGACCCGAATATGGTGGTATGGGACACTGTATTCGAGCTATCGGCCTATGATCAAGTGACAAGCCCGTAGTGTCCTTGAGTATATACTAGAACTACATTGAGGTGACGAGCCTTTTCGTGGTAAACTAGAGTACAAACAAAGCCTGTATTAAGGTGACGAGCCTCATTGTAGTAACCTGGAAACTGCCTATCGTATGTGACTACTAGGATTGATGACCTTAGATGGATTGATGTTTGGGTTAATGATATAAAGGGGGGTACCTCAGCTTCCAAATTCTGTTGTATGAATGTCTAATTAAGAACTTGGCTAACATGACCATGCATCACATTGCACAGTGCTTTGGCGAGGAAGTCATAAAGGAAGGGGTGCATGTCGCGATCATAAGATGATGTTGTAGAGGGAGAGTAGGCGAGGTCATGCATCATTATCATATACCATCCTTGCATTAATAAGAGTACTTGGACCTAATTATCATATTGTTTTATCATTACTGCTTGACTGAATTGATAACATGTTAACCTTTGCTTCATAGTTCCACTGAGTTGATCACTCACTCCCACATTCTGGGATGGTGTTTTAAACACCAACTAGACTCTGTGTTAGATGTATATACTGACACGACATATGAGGCCGAGCCAGACTTCTAGATGATGATGAGGAGTTCTCATACTGCAGTTATCAGGCGGGTTTACGTAGGCCGCTCTGATCGACAGGATTACAGGGACATATGATTAGTGGGACATTCACATTTTGCCGTTTTGTATCTTTAGAACAAATATGTATTTATTCAGCTTAGTAATGTCATTATACTCTGGAGGTCGGGAAACACGTCTATGTACCTTATATATCTATTACAGTCTTCCGCTTGCGAAATTTAACTATCTCTGGAGTATGATATGCTATTTTTGTATAATCTCACTCATTTTTAAGGCACTAATACAGACAATATTTTATCATCATTATCTATGTTTCATAAGTGATGTGTTAGAACTCGGGAGTTGGGCTCCTACTCGACCTCCAATTTTATGGGCGTTATGTAATAACTGAGGAATAATATGTAATATTTGACCCTTAATAATAGACATGATTGAACTAAGAACTCTTAAGAAAAGCATAAAAATAACTAAGGCAGAAGAAGAAAGACTCTTGGCGGCGGATCTCCACCCTTTTTCTCCACTCCGTAAACCCTAGATGATGGTCGAACTGAAGTCACCTTCAGTCGGACCGACATCGAATATGAATTTGGAAAGGATTTTGTTTCAGCACTGCCCGATTTCAGACAGACGGAACTATGTTTCGTCGGACCGAACTTAAGTCGTGGGTCAGACCGAATTAACCTTCTGTCGAACCGAATTAACTCCTTTCAGCACTGGTGCTTTTTGTGTACTTTTGGTAGCAAAGAATTCTCCCTTCAGTCGGACTGAATATGGGTTCGGTCAGACCGAATTAACTATCAGCCGCACCGAATTAGCTTAGAATTTCATCTTTGGCTGCTGGACTATTTTGTGCAAGTTCGGTCGGACCGAACCTGTGTATTTTTTGCTCCAAATTCTACATTCTTTCAAGTCCTTTCTTTAGCTTTTGTACTTAGTTTCCTTAGATCTTTAGCAGTGAACTCTTCATTCTTGGTCTCCTAAGATCCCTTCTTTGGCTTGGTGACTCTTGAGCATTAAATCCATACTTTTAGCATTCTTTTCAATCCAAGCTCTCAGATTCACCTTGCAACACAAACATGTATAAGATGTACTTTTAAGCATTATCATGTTCATAAAACCAAGATATAAACAGGGAAGAATATACAATATTTGACACTCAACACACTCCCCAAATAGCATTTTTCTAGTTTTGAGCAAAACATGCATGAAGTGAATCTCAATTCTCAATGTTAAAACCTTTTTTAAAAAATAATCTTTTGTGCAATCATATATGAATGAGTAGAATTAAGACAAAAGAGTGGAACTTTAAAAGCCTAGAGCCGAATCATATAAGTAGTCAATCAACTAGGTTCTTTATTAATTTCTTTAGAGAATAAGTTCATATATCAAGTTTTTCAATGTGCCCCATGAAGATCAACTTACTTTTCATAAACATACTGTCGTTTCATAATGTTAGCCATGCTCATCACTTCAAGACTAATTACTAATCAAGTGCTCATTTTGAACTTATCCCCTTCTCCTTTTTCCAATTTTTTATTTTATATCGATAGTCATTTTTTATATATTCTTTTAAAACTCTACATTCTTTTTTCATTCTCTTTCATTCTTTTTCATTATATATGACTTTTTTTGTTGATCTCACTGTTTTTTAATTGGTTCTTTTCATCTTTTAAGGTGGATAGAATTCTCCAGACTTAATCCTCAATGTCTATCAATGATTGTCATACTAACCATCAGAAATTCGAGCATTATTCACAGAAAGTAGCTTAAACGTGTCTTGTGATTTAGATCATCATGATATTCAAACTTCCTCTTAATAAATTAAGTGCAGGAACTGTAAGTGATAAACTACTTAGTTGACCAAACTTCGACAATTCAAAATTCAATCTCTGCCATATTATCATACTCTAAGCATTCTTAAGTGCATAAACTATCACCTTCCAAATAGGTTTTTTATTTGAAGATTGAAGATTTTCAAAATTTTTGCTCAAAGACTAAGAAAATAATGATTAGTTTACCTAATCTATGACCCCAACCTAAAATCTACATTTTTCTTAATGTAAAAGATATAAGCATGTAATACAAATGAGACAATGAAAATAATGGATCAATGATGGAAAGGTAGTACTTGAAGAAGACCAATTGCAATTCTTCCAAAATTCTCAATGCAAAGATGGGTTAGCACAATGACTATGCAATTGAAAGCAAACTATCCTAGTCCTAAATCATATAAAAGAAATAAACCGAACTATACCTCCATCAGATTAAGAGGTCAATCCTGGTAGACAGGATCCATAAGAGGTATGGACATATCCTCTGAGTCAAATTTCTCAACAAATGGCTTTAAACGATGTTCATTTACTTTGAAAACATTGTCATTCGTTGGATTCTGAATCTCGATGGCCCCATGAGGATAAACATTTGTAATATTGAAGGGGCCGGTCCAACAAGATTGGAGTTTACCCGAAAAAAGATGTAACCAAGAATTATACAAAAGAACTTTTTGACTATTCATGAATGATTTTCGAAGGATGTTCCTGTCATGGAATACCTTCATCCAATCCTTATAAATTCTTGAGTTCTTGTACGCGTCATTCTAGAATTCCTTGAGTTCATTCAATTAAAGTTTGTGTAGCGAGCCAGCGTCGTCTAAGTTAAAATTCAAGTTTTTCATAGCCTAGTAAGCTCTATGTTCTAATTTCACATGCAAGTGATAAGCTTTTCCATAGACAAGTCTAAAGGGAGACATTCAAATGGGAGTCTTAAAAGTTGTATGGTATTCCCATAAAGCATCAGTCAAACGGATTAACTAATCCTTGCGGTCTGGGTTAACCGTTTTCTCCAAAATATGTTTAATCTCCCTGTTAGAAATCTCATCTTGCCCACTTCTCTATGTGTAGTATGTGTTCACGACCCCAAGTGTAGGGACGCTATGTAGTAATAATCTCGATGAGACCGAGGTCAAATCCACAATGACTAATCTTGTGTATTTATTCTGAAAGTAATTAGAATCAAAACTAGAAAAAGATCTAACCTAAATCAGGAAAGTAGAGAGTAATTGTGAGATGATGAATTTAGAAACTTAAGAATTTAAAGGTGGGAACTAGGGTTTCTAGGGATCCACTTGTAGCTATTAGGATGTTTCTTTTTATGATTCAAGGCACTTAATTAGAATTGGAGTCCTATCCTATCCAATCAGAAGATATTCAATAAGATCAGATCTGAACTTCCATTGAACTAATTCTCAACGGATTAAAGTCGTGAAGATTGAAAGTAATTCCATCACCTAACCATGTCATAGAGACTATGGTAGACAACATGATATACTGATCCAACAACCAATATGGGAGAATTGTGAAGAATAGAAGGGATTCTATCACCCAACCATGCCAAAGGGATAATGGAAAACAACAGGATTTCCCATTTTCACAAACTCCAAATAGAAAAAGAAGATACTTTAAGTATTGTACATCCTGTCACACCCAAAACTCGAAAAATGGGATCACAAATTCCTGATCACCAAATCCGGCGCCGACAGCCTCCGTAGTATCCCATTCTGGCTCCCAGTGCCTATATGCCAGATTCTGATCCTGTGATCATACAAGGAGGATTTTTCAACGTACATTTATCTCATAAGAAGCATAACCACATGTTTACGCAAATCACAAAGGCAAATTATCATCACATATCCACTAATATAAACATTTGAATACAGTCCTCAAAGGGAAATACATATATTAAAAATCAAAGCTCCAGAGTCAGTTGCATACTTTAAGCTTAACACTGTTGTGACCTAATGCCACATGTACGCATTTATTATGCATAAGCTTATAGAAATCTTAGAGGGTGGTGTAAGTGTGTGTGATGTACCTGTCAAGCATATAAATATTAGAGTAAGCAAAAATACTAGCAATCCATAATCGCACAATATCAGAGTAATGTGAAAACTTGTTGGTAAGTCTATAAATATCATCAGCCTTATTCAGGCCTTGTGATGCAAAACATAATAAACAATATCATATACTGAGGAAATAATGTAGATCAGTTATGCAAGATGGAGACATAGTAAGCCAAATATCATATACTGAGAATGCAATGCAATATACAAATCCTAATGAGTCCATAAGTACCGTTAGGATCATCTGGACCATATAAATGTAGAAACATATTAACCCAAAATGTCATATATCGTAGATGTTGTATATGGTGCGAAAGAAATGACCAGGCTGGACTGTGAAGTCGAGATGATAGTACGTAGTATCGTAGGCTACGAGGTCAATCACAAGGGACTTCTATCCAAACCAATCACATACCTAATTTTGGATAGATAGGCTCAATGTGATAAACTCCTGATCTCAGGTTGGTAGCACCCCAACTGAAATTCTGACCATTACGAAGGTACACATATCAATTAGTTGTGCACCACCAGCCCGAGTAGATAGTGAATGAATGAATGAGTAGAATATTGAGTATGCAACTCCTGCTCAATAGTCCTCATATCAGTACTGTACATCTCGAGGATCATTACTAGGGTCTAATACACTCAACACGCGATCACCACCCACTGGACGTGAAACCATGTAAGTGGAAGAGACCTCATTATCTGCCTGGTAAGTAATTAGCTAATTGGACCCATTTACTAGCTGTTTAAACTCGGATTAGCTATGCCCCCTACCCTCAGGTGGGTATGGTCATACCCCCTTCCAACCGACCATGACATAGTGGGAGATGCGGCCTACTGGTATTCGGCACTCGAACACTCATTTATCCACTCGGTCTATAAGTTGGAGCGTCTCTTGCCACGGAGATTTAGAGATTTTCACCTAGGGACATAATGACACCCCATATAGAAAAAGATTTCCAATGTCTCATTTGGCCATCCATAATATGCTTGTGGAGGCCATGGCCCTGATGTCGCTAGGGCGTACAGTAGTCATATCCCAAAATGTAAGATGCATGAGTCATATAGTCCAATCATGCATCAATCCTTCACATATTGTGTGCTCATGTGGGATGACTCTGCCTATCATGGAGTCCTACAAATAACCTGCCCTGTGGCATATGCAATAGTCATCCACATCTCATAACAAACATGCAGATGATGCGTATAGGCATCTATCATGATGTTATTCTGTCACATATGAAAGTGCACCTATTACGTGCCCTGGTTTGTTAATTACGTTGTATGTTGAGTCAGTCGGACGACAACACCTAACAAGAAGATCAAGTCAAGCGTCTGCCTCATCTGGATGTGTGGAAGCTCACCAAAAGGTAAATCATAGCCTCATATCCCATGTCCCAAAACACCAGGTGATTAAACCCTTAAAAAGAACTAGAACATCTTAGGGTTTATGTGTAAGGAAAATTTTTTTCCAAAAGAAAATTTTCTAAGTTTTTCTTACACTGTCGATTATATCGATTCCCCTTTCGATATGATCGACCAGCTCTGTCGATGTCCTCGGCATATCAATCGATACAATCGAGTGAGGACAAAAAGCGTCTAGCAATCAAACAATCTTTTGGACGATTTATCGTAATATCGACCTTCTAGTCGATATCATCGATATTCAAAAATTGATCATATCTAAGGTGGATCGATCGTATCGACAGACTGCAACCGGTGCCCCTATTTTTCTAAAGAAAACTATCAATTGCTTCGATATATCGATGACTGTCCGATTCAATCTGAACTCAAATATCGATCATATCGGGAGTCAGTCGATCATATCGACTGTGGGGCGCATGTTCTCTCCAGCATGAATTTTATGTTGTTTTTAATGTTGATCGGGGTGCCTGTCGATAAATCGATATTCATATATCGATCATATCGAGACCAAGTCGATTAGATCGAGTCAGGACATAATTCGTCCAGCAAGCTTGCACGTAAAATCTATACGATTTTTGATCCCATCGAATGGTCGCCGATATGATCAATGTACAAATTTCGATGACATCGACTGGTTCCCCGATCATATCTGTGATCCTGAAATTCTTTAAGACTTCTCTCTTATTTTTCACCTGTCGATAGATCGAACCATCACTCGATGGAATCGGAGTTCGAAATCCGATATCATCGATGTGTGTCTCGATTCCATCGACCAGTTGGCAGAAGGTTTCCAAAAGTGAAATGACAATTGAGTTCTTACCATCGAGAGGTCGGCCGATATAATCGAGAGTATACGCTCGATCATATCGACGACTGATCGATGATATCGAACTCTGTCATAAATATGACTGTTTATATCCGTTGGAACCTTTTTCCTATAAATAGAGAGAGTTGTCTTCATTGCTGGTAGAGAAAGAAGAGAGTGCTTTAGAGTGTTTTAACCTTCCTATCATTTACCTAAGCCCTTTCTCTTAGGAAGTTCATCCTCCAATCCACCCTTATCATTGATATCTCATAGAGTGGATTGGGGAATGAACTTCCACATTCAAGGATCCTTCAGCTACTGCTTTAATGACATATCATTGAGCTGGGATGCCTTGAATGCATAGATGATGGGAACCTCTCTATCTTCCTTATAGGAAAACTTTTAGAGAGTGGTAGTCCATCATAACCTTGACCCAACCTAAGCCTAGCATATATACATCTTCATGTTGCGGATCAAGTGTAACATCCCGAAAATCGGGGGTCGAGTAAAAAAACCCAACTCCCGAGTTTCAAAATGTTATTTATGCAACATAGATAATATTAGATGCATGTTGTCAGTAAACAAGCATTAAACAAGATTGAGATTAAGCCAAAACAAAATATCATACTCCAGAGACAGTTAAATTTACAAGCGGAAGACTGTGATAGTATGTATAATATATATAAACTGTCGTATGTCTCCAAAGTGTGAACATGTTATCAGGTTATATGCATACATGTATACTCCAAAAGTAAATAAAAAGAATATACATGAGTGCTCTAAAAATATAAAATGACAAGTGTCAAGGCATCTAATCAACCTCCCTGTAATCCCGTCAATCAGAACACGCATAAAGGAGGGATCCTCCTCCTCATCATCAAGTCCAGCTCCGCTTCTCAAGCAGCGCCATCATCTGCAACCAAAATAGGCACTGGTGGGTGTCCGAAAACACCATCCCGTAATGTGGGAGTGAGGAACTAACTCAGTGGAATAATAGAGCAAAGATTAACATGTTCTCAAATCAATCACGCGATAATAGCAAAGCAATAAATCAAACATTCCGAATACTTTTGTTAATGAAATATGACGTGACATGATAGATGCCCTCACCGACGATCTCCCTCATACAGCACCATCTTACGCCCGCGGCATGCTTTCATCCCACAGTGCTCTACATCTTTCAGGCATATGCAATGTGATGGTGATATGATTACCTAGTTATTATTAGTCCATTCAAACAGCAGGATTGGGAAACTAAGGAACTTCCCTTATATCAATCCCAACACAGATCCTTTCTAGGGTCGTCACTCCTAGTAATCTCATACGATGTGTATTTTGTAGGTCGCTGCAAGGGCTGTCAGGGCTATTGCTCGCACTCGTTGCACCGCTCCCCCATCACCTTATCAATACAGGCCTACTTGTACTCATGTCGCTACGAAAGAGTCGTCGCCTCCCGTAGACTCAGAATACGCTCGAGGTCACTACAAAGGGCTGCCAAGGCTGTTGCTCACACTTGTTGCACCGCTCCCCCATCACCTTATCAATGTAGGCCGACAGCAAGAATATAGTGTCCCATACCACCATAATCTGCTCACGAGTTTGGGTTGCTCACTGGTCACTACGGGGAGGTTTGTGGCCCCAGCGTAGGCCGACAGCTCGACCACGGTGTCCCATACCACCATGAGTCTTTATGGATGAAGGTACCATGGTTAATAGGGTTTACAATGGTAAGTTCAGTACCCTAGGTTCAAGCAATTATGACTCATACAAGGTGAACATAAAATGGCCTGTTGGGTCACTTGACGGGCTCGACTGGCACGAGCGCATCTCAAGTTGAATGACATGAAGTGTATAAAACACCTCATGTGGCCTAACCACTGCCGCCAACTCCAAAACACGACTCGCGTTCATCGACGCGTCGTTCGTGGCAAAGATAAGCTAACCACGAATTTACTCGGTTGCCGATTGCCTGGACTAGGTATAGTCCCAAACATTTATGAATTCACATCATCAATCATATAAGAGTAATGGAAATGAAATACAACAATGTGAGCATGTTAACACATGTTATAACATACAACTTAAGTAAAACATCTAACACATGCATTTCAAACATATAATGAAATATGCATATAGCCAACATGTAGGAAATCATTTACATCAGCATATTATTTGAGAATTCAATCTCAAACTAATTCATAACACCATTTAATTCAATACAAACATTTATACAAACACTTAGTCTACACACTTAAGTCTACATATAGTATGTCGACTCAAACTGCGCATTTGGGCGAATCTCTTCGCCAAACTGATTATGCACGCATTCCTAATATCCTAATGTGACAAGAAGCCATGTCAATCATTTTAACAAAATATGGATGTTTACAGTATTTCCTACAAAAGACTAAAATGCCCTAAATCTCATATTTTTCGTCTGCTTACGAAACAGGAAACGGACAGCATGTTGTACATGTCAAACGGCGTTGCCGTCGATAATCTACTATTAAACAACATTGAAAGCGTTGAAAATAGCCAATCAAAGCGTCTAGAATCCGCACCTTTCACTTTATATGTGTATCATTTCGAACGGAGCATATACGCTTCGTCTACGGCGAACAGGCAACCTATTTCACAAGTTATATCAGCTACTTTGCTATTTGATTTAATGGAATGCTAAATCAACAAGTGGACAGGGTTTTTCTTACCTAGAAAAGCGTCGGAATCACTGGAAAAGTGATTAGAATACGTCGCTTAAGCACGTGCAGCAGCGGCAGCAGGTGGCAGGAAAATCTCTCCCACCTTCTCTCATAATCTCTCACTTTTTCTCTCACACCAGCTAGGGTTTCTAGCAAATTCGGATGGGTGAGAGAAGTGAGGGTTTAAACCCCTTTTATAACATAAAAACTTCCCAGATTAGGCTTGGGAACAATGTTTACTTGAGGGGTAACCAAATCGGGGCTGTTTCGGTCCAAAAGAGCATTTCTGGAGGTCCCCCGGCCGAACGCGGTTGGACTTAAGCTCATGCATACTAGATCTAGCACACATCAAGTTTTCAGACCGAGAGAGTTCGCAGATCGCACGTGGTGGTCCAATTTTAGTTCAGCGGTCATCGCACCTAGATCAGGTCTACAAGTCTCGTGATATGAAATAGAAATTTTTCCTGATCTGAGGGTGTAATTTGGCTGAATTCTGACGGTCAGAACGCTTAATACTGACGCTCCAAGTCGTTTACCAGATTTGAATTTTAAATTCCAAATCTAACCCTATTCTCACTCTCTTCACTCCATGCTCAATGAAATAGCCTCTGAACGTCGGTTGGCCTTAATTTTTGAAACGATTGTCAAGTCCAACAAGGTGGTCATAATTGTTTAAGATTGTAGGTATCAGACTTTCGACGCGCGGTCTAAATCCAATACAAAGTTTTAAAGAGTTCCTGAGAGCAAATGGGTTTAGAGTTTGATCCTAGGTTTCAGGGTATTATAGCACCATTGATTCTACAAGTTTTAGGTCTTATAGAACGTATTTAAAGTGGTCCAAGATAATTCTACTGAGTATTCAGTTTGGTAATTAACCAAATTC
The DNA here is from genome assembly GCA_037074715.1 of Magnolia kwangsiensis. Classification (NCBI taxonomy): domain Eukaryota; kingdom Viridiplantae; phylum Streptophyta; class Magnoliopsida; order Magnoliales; family Magnoliaceae; genus Magnolia; species Magnolia kwangsiensis. The sequence continues at coordinate 63,234,327 of CM073579.1, forward strand.
TACCCTAATTATGCCAGAATACGGTCCTAGGGCCATTCTATCCCCCATTTTAGGAACTTCTAGGTATCAAATTATTTTTATTATTTTTTTGGAGGTTCATCATCAAGTTTAACCTAACCTTACCAAATTTCATAAGATTTCGAGTTGTAGAAAAATTCTAAAAATTACAGAAGCAACAACTGTCCAACAAGTGATTATCAGATAGTTACTCACAATGACCTACTTTAAACTATATTAAATATTTTATTATATTTTTCACATATTTTAATGTAAAATTAAACTCATTTAGCTTCAATTTAGTTTTTGAATCACCTAAATTGGAGTTATAACGAAGGAGATATGATTTTTTAAAGTCGGAAGAAACGTGTAGAAAAAAAGGTGCAGAATCCCGCTGTACGGACGAGTTCGGCGATGCATCGCCAAACCGGCGATGCCATCGCCGACGACTGACCTGTTTGGGGTGATTTCACCGTCTGATATTTGAAATAGGTGTATTTTAGAACTTGGGATGAGTTATTTGACATGCAATATATGATTTTAGGGTAGGAGAAGCTGATCTATCCAATTAGTCTACTTATTTAGTGAGACTCCAAAAGGTTAATGGTTAAAAATCCTTTTCATTTATTTATTTACTATTCATAGTACTTTTTTAGCTTAAGTATTGATCAACATCACCTAAACTTTAAGATTTGTGTCTAATATGAGAGTTCCTAGAAAATTTTAAAGGATAAAGTAGTAAAAGGAGAGATTTTTGAAGGAAATAGGGATTTGAGACTTTTGGATTGAGTTTTGAGAAGTTAATTAAGTGTTAGGATTGACCCATTGCCTAAGGACGTTTAATTCCAAGTTGACAAAAATCTGGAGTGTTACAATCTACCTCCCTTAAAATAAAATTTTGTCCCCGAAATTGGCTAAGGGTAATGAGTACCTAGAGAGACTTTAGTATTGACATTCTAAGGAAGGTTCAAATCTTATTTAATGACCTAACCTTACGTATAACCTAATTCAACTGTTTTGATCCTGGGCCAGTGGGGAAGGGGCTAACCACACTTCTGCTGCACCACACTGATCCAACGGTCATATTAACTAATCCTAACTAGCTTGGGCTCAATACGTTCTACCCCCCTTAAAACTTGGTTCTACTTAAGGCTCAAGAATCTATGTCTCGATCCGTATGTCGGAACGAGGTGCAAATTTGAGCCTACCCTTGACATGAAATGGGTCCAAACTCTCTCTACATTGGTTTTCCTTTGCTAATGATGCATTCTATGGCATTGGTACCTATGATTATAGAAAGGAGCTGAAATGATGGGTGTTGTGGTTGAATTTCAAGGACGGATGTGAGTTTGTGGCAAGAGGTCTAATCTCTATTGGCTACACGTCCTCAACATTTCCCAAAGGCAAGCAATAACTTTTGGTTGTAGGTGGTCGGGCCAACACGGAAGAAAAGTTGTGCAGTGGGTCTGAGCCGGATACAGAGACTTTCTGTCTAGCTAGGATAGAAAATTTATCGTATCGGTCCTTAATTCGAATCGATTGCCGATCTTCTGCTTGATCAGAGCATTGGATTTATTGATAACTACTAGGATTAAGAGGTCGATTCAAACCGCGAATACATCGCTTACATACCGTTCCTTTACTCCGCGTTCCCAATGTAATAAGCCCTTGGGGAAGGCCATTCTAAGGGGGTGTTGGTTTATTCTAAGTTCGACCTGGAGGATTTATAAGTCTTCCCTGAGAGTGAATGGTTCTAAGTTACATAAGCTTCCTGAGAGTTACTAAAGAAGTCTATGGATGTTATGAGGATCTATCCAAGGAAGGGAGTCCCATTCCAACCAGATCTAACCTACTATTCCTTAGCATCTACAGGCTTTACTCTACTCAAGGTAACTAGTAGAATAGTCTGTAATCTACAGCTTAAGCTTATATGCTAAATGGTTTCATACCATTACTAGTACAGGGAATCGCTCTCACTTAGGGTCACAATTGTGTAAATGGAATTGGATTTCCTATGTCGTCAGATCCTTCAAATCTAAGAATGCTAACTCTAGGTTCAAAACTCCAAGGGCTTATGTGGCCAGTAGTGTTTAGTTGTATTAAATGGAACTGCATTCCTAGTCCCATGGTGGGATTGGAAGTGGCATGCTTGGTAGGAGGGTGGGGTGGGATAAAAACTAATTTTATAGGCTTAATCCTGGGATTTACAACATGGCAGTGGAAACCACAGGATACACCCAATCTAGGGACAATACCTTACAGCGAACGAAACGGCATGCACTTCATCTAACAAAATTTGTCACAATACATGGAATAAAGTTTCACATGGATTATGACAGGAACGCATTCGGCTATACTAAGCCCAAACCACTACACAAACACATTTTCTACCTGTGACATCACTAGACCCAACAACAACAAAACACATAAATCCTTAAAACGGAAATCAAACAATCTACAGGGCAACGACATAGATGCCTAATTCTACCAAAGGACTTTTACCACGGTCCCAACTAACCTTCTTTAATACTGTCTAGTTTAGTACTGTCTGTTGCCCATTAGAGCTCTATCGGCCAGGTATTTTCAATACTTCTCAAACGAAGAAAGTGGAGAAATGGGATTTGAAGTTTGCATGATTTTGAGACCCAAAAAGAGTGTAAAGGCTCAAATAAAAGGGACATGAGAAGGAGGATGGTGGAAGAGGAGAAAAAGGCTAGAATAGTCTCAACAACCCATAAAAAGGAGGGAAATGGGAAGAAATGACTAACCTAATGGGATAAAATGAATCTAGGCCCTATAGAGGAGTGAAAGAGGACCCCAAAGGCTGGATTTTCAAAGAGAAAAGAGAATAATTAGTGGGAATGGAGCTCCATATGATTTTCAGCCTTCTATAGAGATTGTGGGAGCTCTAAAAGATTAAAGTGGAGAGGAAAGGGAGTGCCAACAGCTGTGGATGATAGGTTAGCATCGGTTATGACCGAAAATGGGATTAGGGGCGATTTGAAGTGGCTTTTGAAAGGGAGGACAACAACAAGAAGGATGAAGGAGAGCTTGACGGCTTGGATTGTGAAGGAGGTGAGTGTTTGGGGCATTTTTAAGAGATGACCCACACATAGGAGACCTCCCCTACCCATTTTAGGGTGTCCGCCCAAAGCATAGCCCAAATGGGGCCCACCGGTCGGCGATGGCATCGCCGGCCATCTCCACATCTGACTGGTCTGGCCTGGTGGGTTGGGTCCCCCCTGCCCTAGGGACCCCAAATATATATGGGCCCCACCCCAGATCAGTGTAGATTGGCCTAGGGAGGCCCAACTCTCCATTTGGGGTGTTCCGGGGCTAACCTGTAGAACAGAATGAATTTATATGCCATGTAACATATGATTTTAGGGTAGGAGGATATAATCCATCCAACTAACCCATCTTTTTCTGAAAGATTTCAACATTGGAATGGCCAAAAGGCCAATTTTCACGTATTTTACTATTCATTGTAAAATTTTGTCTAAGTATTATTTTATATCATTTTCACATTAGTATCAATGCCTAACATTAAAAGACTAAGAAATAATTGAAGAATGGAGTGGTGAGAGGAAGAATTTTGAAGGAATTTGGTGAAACGGGGTTTTTAAGCCCTAGCGATTGAAAGTAAGGGTTGTGGTTGCCCCACAGACTAAGGATTCACATTTTCGAGTTTAGAACCTTCCATAGAACGTCTCAACCCGCCTAATTACAATCTAGAAGCTACTTAGGTCACTTCACACGACCCGAGATGCGTTACGGACTCGATCGAATGATCGACTTGAGTAGACTTCGCCTGTTGGCAAAACTGAAGTCCTACGTATGTTTCTAGATTCCTTTCGCACCCACCTAAGTCAAAGGAACGACAGCATATGTCACGTGTCCATAACCCAGGCCCGATTTAATCCAAATCATGCTCTAATACCATCTGTAACATCCCAAAAATCGGGGGTCGAGTAAAAAAACCCAACTCCCGAGTTCCAAAATGTTATTTATGCAACATAGATAATATTAGATGCATGTTGTCAGTAAACAAGCATTAAACAAGATTGGGATTAAGCCAAAACAACATATCATACTCCAGAGACAGTTAAATTTACAAGCGGAAGACTGTGATAGTATGTATAACATATATAAACTGTCGTATGTCTCCAGAGTGTGAACATGTTACCAGGTTATATACATACATGTATACTCCAAAAGTAAACAAAAAGAATATACATGAGTGCTCTAAAAATATAAAATGACAAGTGTCAAGGCATCTAATCAACCTCCCTGTAATCCCGTCAATCAGAACACGCATAAAGGAGGGATCCTCCTCACCATCATCAAGTCCAGCTCCGCTTCTCAAGCAGCGCCATCATCTGCAACCAAAATAGGGACTGGTAGGTGTCCGGAAACACCATCCCGTAACGTGGGAGTGAGTAGCTAACTCAGTGGAATAATAGAGCAAAGATTAGCATGTTCTCAAATCAATCACGCGATAATAGTAAAATAATAAATCAAACATTCATAATACTGTTGTTAATGCAATATGACGTGACATGATGGATGCCCTCACTGACGATCTCCCTCATACGACACCATCTTACGCCCACGGCATGCTTTCATCCCACAGTGCTCCACATCTTCTAGGCACATACAATGTGATGGTGATATGATTACCGAGTTATTATTAGTCCATTTAAACAGCAGGATTGGAAAACTAAGGTACTTCCCTTATATCAATCCCAACACAGATCCTGTCTAGGGTCATCACTCCTAGTAATCTCATACGATGTATATTTTGTAGGTCGCTGCAAGGGCTGTCAGGGCTGTTGCTCACACTCGTTACACCGCTCCCCCATCACTTTATCAGTACAGGCCTACTTGTACTCTTGTCGCTACGGAAGGGTCGTCACCTCCCGTAGACTCAAAATACGCTCGAGGTCACTACAAAGGGCTGCTAGGGCTGATGCTCGCACTTGTTGCACCGCTCCCCCATCACCTTATCAATGTAGGCCGACAGCAAGAATATAGTGTCTCATACCACCGTAATCTGTTCACGAGTCTAGGTTGCTCACTGGTCACTACGGGGAGGTTTGTGACCCCAGCGTAGGCCGACAGCTCGACCGCGGTGTCCCATACCACCATGCTCGGCTCATGAGTCTTTATGGATCAAGGTACCATGGTTAATAGGGTTTACAATGGTAAGTTCAGTACCCTAGGTTCAAGCAGTTATGACTCATACAAGGTGAACATACAATGTCCTGTCGGGTTACTTGACGGGATCGACTGGCATGAGCGCATCTCAAGTCGAACGACATGAAGTGTATAAAACACCTCGTGTGGCCTAACCACTGCCGCCAACTCCAAAACACGACTCGCGTTCATCGACACGTGGTTCGTGACAAAGATAAGCTAACCACGAATTTACTCGGTTGCCGACTACCTGGACTAGGTATAGTCCCAAACATTTATGAATTCACATCATCAATCATATAAGAGTAATGGAAATGAAATACAACAATGTGAGCAAGTTAACACATGTTATAACATACAACTTAAGTAAAACATCTAACACATGCATTTCATACATATAATGAAATCATGCATATAGCCAACATGTAGGAAATCATTTACATCAGCATATTATTTGAGAATTCAATCTCAAACTAATTCATAACACCATTTAATTCAATACAAACATTTATACAAACACTTAGTCTACACACTTAAGTCTACATATAGTATGTCGACTCAAACTGCGCATTTGGGCGAATCTCTTCGCCAAACTGATTATGCACGCATTCCTAATATCCTAATGCGACAAGAAGCCATGTCAATCATTTTAGCAAAATATGGATGTTTACAGTATTTCCTACAAATGACTAAAATGCCCTAAATCTCATATTTTTCGTCTGCTTACGAAACAGGAAACGGACAGCATGTTGTACATGTCAAACGGCGTTACCATCGATAATATACTATTAAACGACATTGAAAGCATTGAAAACAGCCAATCAAAGCATATAGAATCCGCACCTTTCACTTTATATATATATCATTTCGAACGGAGTGTATACGCTTCGTCTACGGCGAACAGGCAACCTATTTCACAAGTTATAAAAGCTACTTTGCTATTTGATTTAACGGAATGCTAAATCAGCAAGTGGACAGGGTTTTCCTTACCTAGAAAAGCGTCGGAATCACCGGGAAAGTGATTGGAATACGTCGCTTAAGCACGTGCAGCAGCGGCAGCAGGTGGCAGGAAAATCTCTCCCACCTTCTCTCACAATCTCTCACTTTTTCTCTCACACCAGCTAGGGTTTCTAGCAAATTCAGATGGGTGAGAGAAGTGAGGTTTTAAATCCCTTTTATAACCTAAAAACTTTCCAGATTAGGTTTGGGAACAATGTTTACTTGAGGGGTAACCAAATCGGGGCTGTTTCGGTCCAAAAGAGCATTTCTGGAGGTCCCCCGGCCAAACGCGGTCGGACTTAAGCTCTTGCATACTGGATCTAGCACACATCAAGTTTTCAGACCGAGAGAGTTCGTAGATAGCACATGGCGGTCCAATTTCAGTTCAGCGGTCATCGTACCTAGATCAGGTCCACAAGTCTCGTGATATGAAATATAAATTTTTTCTAATCCGAGGGTGTAATTGGGCTGAATTCTGACGGTCAGAACGCTTAATACTGACGTGCCAAGTAGTGTGCCAGATTTGAATTTTAAATTCCAAATCTAACCCTATTTTCACTCTCTTCACTCCATGCTCAATGAAATAGCCTCTTAATGTCGGTTGGCCTTGATTTTCGAAACGATTGTCAAGTCCAACAAGGCGGTCATAATTGTCGAAGAATGTAGGTATCAGACTTTCGTCGCGCGGTCTAGATCCAATACAAAGTTTCAAAGAGTTCGTGAGAGCAAACGGGTTTAGAGTTTGATCCTAGGTTTCAGGGTATTATGGCACCATTGATTCTACAAGTTTTGGGTCTTGTAGAACGTATTTAAAGTGGTCCAAGCTAATTCTACTGAGTATTCAGTTTGGTAATTAACCAAATTCTACCCTAATTATGGCAGAATACGGTCCTAGGGCCATTCTATCCCCCATTTTAGGAACTTCTAGGTATCATATTATTTTTATTATTTTTCTTGGGTTCATCATCAAGTTTAACCTAACTTCACCAAATTTCATAAGATTTTGAGTTGTAGAAAAATTCTAAAAATTCTAGAAGCAGCAGTTGTCCAATAAGTGATTATTGGATAGTTGCTCACAATGACCTACTTTAAACTATATTAAATATTTTATTATATTTTTTTACATATTTTTATATAAAACTAAACTCATTTAGCTTCAATCTAGTTTTTTAATCACCGAAATTGGAGTTGTAACGAAGGAGATATAATTTTTCAAAGTCGGAAGAAACGTGCAGGAAAAAAGGTGCAGAATCCCGCTGTACGGACGAGTTCGGCGATGCATCGCCAAACCGGCGATGCCATCGCCGACCACTGACCTGTTTGGGGTGATTTCACCGTCCGATATTTGAAATGGGTGTATTTTAGAATCTGGGATGAGTTATTTGACATGCAATATATGATTTTGGGATAGGAGAAGCTGATCTATCCAATTAGTCTACTTATTTAGTGAGACTTCAAAAGGTTAATGGTTAAAAATCCTTTTCATTTATTTATTTACTATTTATAGTACTTTTTTAGCTTAAGTATTGATCAACATCACCTAAACTTTAAGATTTGTGTCTAATATGAGAGCTCCTAGAAAATTTTGAAGAATAAAGTAGTAAAAGGAGAGATTTTCGAAGGAAATAGGGATTTGAGACTTTTGGATTGAGTTTTGAGAAGTTAATCAAGTATTAGGATTGACCCATTGCCTAAGGATGTTAATTTCAAGTTAGCAAAAATCTGAGGTGTTACATCAAGGGAGCTGAAGACTCTTCATCAACAAGTAGAAGGTCTTCATCATTGTACTGAAAGGGACTCATCAACTTATCTGTAAGTACTAAGAGTCCAGTGGACACTTGTGATCATTCCTTTTTAGGATTGAATTTTAAGTGTTGCTCACCATTTGAAGTCCTCGAAGGAGGCCTCCGACGGGAGTGTACGTGCGGTGTGCGTTGTGTGGACCCTTGCTCTGTGGAGAGCATAAACATCTGGTTAGGAGTACGCTAGCAAAACTCCAGGGTTAGATGTGAACCGAGTAGAAACCTCAGGGTGCGTTGTGTGGACCCTTGTCCTGTGTGGGCATAAACATCTGATTAGGAGTACGCCAGTAAAACTCCAGGGTTTGAGGTGAACCGAGTAGAAATCTCTGTAAAGGTTAAAGGTGAACCTGATTTAAAACCTTAGGTTTGAGGTGAACCATGAGAAACCTCCTTAGTGAAATTCGGTCACTCAAGGGTTGAGTGTGGAAGCCGGGAGTGGAGTAGACAAGTCGTCGAACCACTATAAAATGACTGTGTTTGAGTTTGATATTAACTTTCATTTATGTGATTGCCTTGCATGTCTTTATATATGATCACATCCTATGCACACACAGTCATATCCATCACAATCTCATCTATATATTGTTTGTCTTTTAAATAGTTTGTGATTGGATCCTCTATCAGGCTTGGAAGCCAGTAGAGTTAAGGTTGAGTAATCCTAATCAATACCCTGTGATAGGATTAGTGTGATAAGGATCTTTAATAATTTATAAAAAATTTTAAAAGTCCTATTCACCCCCTTCTAGGATATACTGACCTATTCCTACTTCAACTAAAGCGGTCTTCACAGCAATTTCAATTGGTATCAGAGCGGGTTTCTCTTTAAGGGCTTCACCGCCTAGAGAGTGATCTTGACTGAAGTAGAAATATGGCCAAAGGAGAGGGCTCATCTGTCACTAGACCTCCAGTATTTGATGGATCAAACTATGCTTACTGGAAGGCTAGAATGCACTACTTCCTGAGATCTTTAGATCATGAAGTTTGGGATGTAGTTGAAAAAGGATATGTGGTACCATCAGAGCAAATTGTACTTAAAAATGGAACCATAATCGCTAAACCCAAACCGAATGAGAAGTGGACGACGTTTGACAAAGAACAGAGAAATGCTGAAGCAAAAGCAATGAACGCCATCTACTGTGCCGTGTCCCACGACATTTTTAATCAGATAAGTATGTGTGGGACCTCTAAAGAAGCATGGGACTTATTGGAAACAACCCATGAAGTCATAAGCACTGTGAAGAGATCTAAACTACAACTCTTAACTTCACAGTTTGAAAATCTCAGGATGGAAGAGCATGAGACATTTATGGCGTTTTTCACAAAATTAAACATCATTTGTAACTCCATGGGTGGATTGGGAGAGAAGGTTCCGGCACCAAAAATATGTAGAAAAATCTTAAGATCCTTACCGGAACGCTTCAATCCCAAGGTAACAACAATTGAGGAGTGTAGGAATATTGATGAGATGAAAGTAGAAGAACTGGTAGGTTCCCTACAAACCTTTGAATTACCCTTCACACAACCCCAAAAATCCAAAAACACTGTCCTAAAAACTTCTAAGAAATCAAAACATGAGGACAATGAGAGCGAAAAAGAAGATGAAGATGAGGAAGTGGCCTTGCTAGCACCAAGATTTAGAAGATTCTTTCAGAAGAATCGCGGCCATCCTTTTAGAGGTAGAAAGGTGAACTACAAACCTTCTACAGGAAAATTTGGTAAACAGACCAAAGAACCACAATGCTATGCCTGTCATGAATATGGTCACCTATCTACTGAGTGCCCGAACAGAAAAACCAAGGGCAAGGCGATGGCCGCCACATGGGATGATACAAAAGAGTCAAAATTAGAAAACAATGACTCTAGAAGTGATGGAGATCAGAAACCTTTGAAAATTCTTATGATCTCCACCACTTCAACTATTCCCATGGAATCTGAAAGAAAAGAAGAACAACTAGCCACTGAATCATTTTCATCTGACAATGAGGAAACTGAAGAAGAAGAAGATAAAGAGCAGAATGAATTGCAGGATGCTTATAATCAACTATACAATCATAGCATTCACATCCTTAAGAAAATTGGGATGAATGAAAACAAAAAGAAATTGTTGCAGAAAGACTTGGACAGAACGTTAGAAATAAACATACATTTGTCCAATGATTTGCAACAATATCTTACAGATAATGATCAATTGGAAAAAGAAAACCTATCCCTAAAAGAAGAATTATCAGAACTCATGAACAAAGCGGAACTGCTAAGAGATGATAATGCAAAACTCAAAAATGAGAACCACTCACTTTGCATTGATTTAGAAAAATCCAAAAAATTTGCCGAGATAAACTATAAGTTTTCTCAGAGTGGTGAAAAACTTAAAAGAATGTTAGGGATTGGAAGGCCTGGAAAAGATAAGAGTGGCCTAGGGTATGAGAAAATCAAAATGAAAACTGAAAAATTTGTTGCTTCAAGTAGCAATACAAGAACGTCTCCAGTTTGTCATTTGTGTGGTGATATGGGACATTAAAAGTTTGAATGCTTGAAAATAACCTCTTGTAACTCTGGTCAAAATGACACTGATAAACTTACTCGGACCAAAGAAATGTAAAATATCTTTTTATCACCCAAAATGGAAGACAGAACGAAGAAACCACTAGATCAAGTTGGTAAGATAACAAAAGTCACCACAACAAAAACTTCTGTCTTAAGGTGGAGAGTGAAGGAAAAACTGAACTCTACATCCTGAATTCCTGAGCATATAAAAACACGTTCAAATTTTGCATCAAAATCTGGATAATTTGTGAAATGATGCATCTTTTGCCTAATTCTCAATGTTACATCTAAAGGTTGGAGACCTTTAATTTTCGTATATAAACAGTATCATGCTTATATTTGTATAGGATTTTTTTTATAAACTGGTTAAGTTAGAAATTATACAATAGCATGTCAAAATCAGGGAAAGTTCTGAATAGCACATACTTTCAAAGCAAGTAATGGTCTTCTTCGATTTCATCGACTGAGGATCGTACAATCGATAGCTGTTCAGAATGTGAAAAATCGTGTGTCCTTGGATAACATCGAGGGTAGTCTCGATAGAATCGATCGACAACTTCTCAATACAATCGATGAGTTGGTCGATATGATTGACAAATGGCGCCCGATAAAAGTGCGCGAAACGAAAAAAAAAGGGTTTAGAGTAGAAAAAAAGGGGGTTTCTCAAAGGGCGATTTAACTGTCTTCCCTCTCCGATCCTCTCGACCAATCATCCTAAGCTAGGTAGGACCAGCCAAATCTCACTCCAAGCCAGGTAATATTCTTCCATCATCAGAATCTCTTTCTCTTGGTTTGTCGGGATCTCTTTTTATCATTTTTCTAATATTTCAAATAGCCTTTTCTTCAACATGGGAAAGGACAAAAACGTGGCATCCGGTCCAGGTGAATCATCAAGAGGTACTCGACAAAAGGTCCTTGCCTTAAGGGAGAGAGCAAGGATCCTGGACAGAGGGACCCCCACACGGCAAAGATCACGACGCGGTGGGTCCCAAACCGAAATTCCTGAACCATCTCAACCTGTGCCTCCTCCTTCTACTGTCCAAAGGCCACCGAAATATGCCAATCGGAAGTTGATTTTTGAGAGAAAAGTAGACAGAGATTATTTAACGTCTTACAACTTAGAACCTCTGTTTGCTGCAATTGGTTGGCTACCCATCCTAGATCTTGGTGGACCATGCCAACTGGAAAGAACACGTAACTTCTTTGCTGCATGTCATTCCCCGGTGGCTGATCCTCCTTCCTTCATGGTTTTCATGGATGGTGATGATGTGTTCATCACTCCTGCCACCATAGCACAGATTCTCAATCTTCAAATGGTTCCAGGAGGCCTTCCAAACTGGGATCTTGACTTTCCAGATGTGCGCTCCAAGATAACCAAATACCTATGCAATAATCAAAATATCCCATGGCATCAAGGGAATGCCATGAAAGCTAGGTATATGGAGCTCTGGTTTAGAGTCATGCATGGAATCTTCACCACTAATCTGTATCTGAGAAGCACTAACAAATCGGATCTAACAAGCCTTATGGTGATGATAATCTACTCCGTCGTGACCGGGACGAATATCTGCCTTCCAACCTTAATTGTAAATCAGTTTGTCAATGTGATAGACACGTCCAGAGATTTGCATCTGTCATATCCCTGGATCATTAGCAGAATCTGTCAGAGCATTGGCTTTCCTTCTACAACTGATCCGATTTTTCCCCTCAAAGTTTTCATCAAGAAAAATCTTCAGAAAATGGATCTGAGGTTTCATGAATATAAGGAGGAAACTAAGGATAAAAATTCATGCTGAAGCGGAAGGAGGAGAAGGTGGAGATCCCATGGAAGGAGATGCTGTAACACCCTGAAAATCGGGGGTCGTGTATAAACTCAACTCCCGAGTTCCAGACCGTCACTTATGCAACAAAAATGATTATGATTCAATGTTGTCTAAGTTAAAGCATTCACATGAGTAAAAGTATACAAAAACTGCAATTCATACTCCAGATTCAGTGATAAAAGCAAGCGGAAGACTAAAGAATATACATATCACTGTATGGAAAACAAAATAGATCTCAACTGTCTCCAAAGTATGAATACATCTCTGAGTCTCATATACATGTAAATAAATAGAAACCAAATGTCAAAAATAGTCCCACTGAGAAGTCCCGTCAATCCAGGCCACCTAAGCAAAGCCGTCGTGGTATTGCATATATGAGAACTCGTCCTGGTCCTCATCATAATCCGGCTCTGCCTCCTGAATCGCTGCCTCACCTGCATCTAAGATAGGATCTGGTGGGTGTTGCAAACACCATCCCGTAACATGGGAGTGAGTAGCTAAATCAGTGGAATAATAGATCAAAGATTAGCATGTTCTCAAATCAATCATGTGGTAATAGTAAAGTAGTAAATTAAACATTCCTAATACTGTTGTTAATGCAATATGACGTGACATGATGGATGCCCTCACCGACGATCTCCTCATACGGCACCATCTTACGCCCGCGGCATGCTTTCATCCCACAGTGCTCCACATCTTCCAGGCACATGCAATGTGATGGTGATATGATTACCGAGTTATTATTAGTCCATTCAATCAGCAGGATTAGGAAACTAAGGTACTTCCCTTATATCAATCCCAACACAGATCCTGTCTAGGGTCGTCACTCCTAGTAACCTCATACGATGTATATTTTGTAGGTCACTGCAAGGGCTTCCAGGGCTGTTGCTCGCACTCGTTGCACCGCTCCCCCATCACCTTATCAATACAGGCCTACTTGTACTCTTGTCGCTACTGAAGGGTCGTCGCCTCCCATAGACTCAGAATACGCTCGAGGTCACTACAAAGGGCTGCCAGGCCTGTTGCTCGCACTCATTGCACCGCTCTCCCATCACCTTATCAATGTAGGCCGACAGCAAGAATATAGTGTCCCATACCACCATAATCTGTTCACGAGTCTGGGTTGCTCACTGGTCACTACGGGGAGGTTTGTGGCCCCAGCGTAGGCTGACAGCTAGACCACGGTGTCCCATACCACCATGCCCGGCTCATGAGTTTTTATGGATCAAGGTACCATGGTTGACAGGGTTTACAATAGTAAGTTCAGTACCCTAAGTTCAAGCAGTTATGACTCATACAGGGTGAACATACAATGGCCAGTCGGGTTACTTGACGGGCTCGACTAGCACAAGCACATCTCAAGTCGATCGACATGAAGTGCATAAAACACCTCGTGTGGCCTAACCACTGCCGCCAACTCCAAAACACGTCTCGCGTTCATCGACGCGTCGTTCGTGGCAAAGATAAGCCAATCACGAATTCACTCGGTTGCCGACTGCCTGGACTAGGTATAGTCCCAAACAGTTATGAATCCACATCAGCAATCATATAAGAGTAATGGAAGTAAACTACAACAATGTGAGCATGTTAACACATGTTATAACATACAACTTAAGTCAATCATCCAACGCATGCATTTCATACATATAATGAAATCATGCATATAACTAACATGTAGGAAATCATTTACATCAGCATATTATTTGAGAATTCAATCTCAAACTAATTCATAACACCATTTAATTCGATACATACTAATACAAACAATTATACAAATACTTAGACTACACACTTAAGTCTACATATAGTATGTCGACTCAAAGTGCGCATTTGGGCGAATCTCTTCGCCAAACTAATTATGTACACATTCCTAATATCCTAATGCGACAAGAAACCATGTCAATCATATCAGCAAAATATGGATGAAAACAATATTTCCTACAAATGACTAAAATGCCCTAAATCTCATATTTTTCGACTACTTACGAAACAGGAAACGGACAGCATGTTGTACATGTCAAATGGTATTGCCGTCGATAATCAACTATTAAAAGACATTGAAAGCATTGAAAACAGTCAATCAAAGTGTCTAGAATCCACACCTTTTATCCTAAAAGTGTATTGATTCGAACGGAGCATGTACGCTTCGTCTACGGCGAACCGGGAACCTAATACACAAGATCTATAAGATACCATGCTAAGGAACCGAAGGAACCTTAAATCAGCAAGTGTTTGGGGTATTTTCTTACCTAGAAATGCGGTAAAATCGCTGAAAAAGTGATTGAGGCGCGTTGCTTAAGCACGTGCAACAGGTAGTGCAAGCACGTGCAACAGGTAGTGCAAGCAGCAGGAAATTCTCTCACACTCTCTCTCACAATCTCTCACCTTTTCTCTCACACCAGCTAGGGTTTCTAGAAAATTCAGATGGGTGAGAGAAGTGAGGATTTAAGCCCCTTTTATAACCTAAAACATGCCCAAAACATGCTTGGGAACAATGTTTACTTAAGTAGGCCCTCAAATGAAAATCAATGGTGGATATCCTACCCATCGTTTGCTCTTCTTCTTGGATCCATGACAAGCTAAACTTCTTGGCTTCTTCTTTAATGGTAGATGATAAGAGTTAAAGGGTTGGATGGTGAGGATTTTGGGGTAGGAAGTGAGCCACACATAAGGCTCTCCTCTCATGGACATTTCCACTCATCATGGTTGCTTTGAAAAATGGTAGGGAAGAGAGAGAGAGAGAGAGAGAGAGAGAGAGAGAGAGAGAGAGAGAGAGAGTGGTTGTAAGGGAGAGGGATGAGCGTGATGGGTGAGAGATTGGTGATGGGTGATGGAAGTGTACTTGATTTGAGAGTAACTTTAGGTGAGAGAGGGATTGGTATTGGTACTTGATTGATTTGAGATTAGGTAGAGATTCTCTTAAAATCTGTAACGCGTGGCATTTCTTCAGAAAATACACAGGCCCACAACTCCTAACCTAGGTATTGCATCGGCACGCGAGACGCGACAACGGCGCGGTCGCAAGGGTACAAGTCTTAGGTCGAGTCGACTCAGATTGACAGCACGTGACTCTGAGTCATGCGAAAATGCTATCTACACATCGTGGGTCACCGAAATTCAACCGAGAGGACCATGAGAATCTAAAGAATGATACGGTCTAGGACACGGACCTAACACTCTCCCCTCTAAATAAAAATTTTGTCCTCAAAATTTAAACCACAACACAACCAATTATAGAGCTCACAAGGGAGGGAAACCCTATCACTATATATATATAATCAACATATTGACATAATCAAACCCCTAAGAGATGGGGATAACACCCAGGAATCTCAGCCTCTTGATCCCAAGATGCCTCATTTGTACTATGATGACCTTACTGATCCTTGGATCCCTGTCAGAAACGATCGACACTTGAATACTATGCAGGCTCACAATCTCAACGGTAAGGAGATATATTAGAAAGTTTCTAAGTTATTCGAACTTGGGGGTCTAGTCATTCTAAGTTCTCATCAATCATAGAGTGAAGGGTAGCTATTAACAGATATGTGACTTATCCACAGGTATTCCCAAGTTATGCTCTGATACTAACTTCTGTCACACTCCAAACTCGAAAATCGGGCTCACAAAATTCTCGATTACCGAATCTAGCACTGACAGCCTTCGTAGTACCCCATTCTCGGCTCTCAGCACCCATATGATAGATTCTGATCTTAGGATCCTATAAGAAGAATTTTCTAATGAACATTTATCTTGCAAGAAGCATAACACAGGTTTACCCAAATCACAAAGGCAACATCATCATCACATATCCACTAATATAAACATTTGAATACAGTGTTAAAAGGAAAATACATATATTAAAAATCAAATATCTAGAAGTCAGCTACATGCTCCAAGCTCAACGCTACTATGACCTAATGCCACCTGCATGCATCTATCGTGTATAAGCTTATAGAAAGCTTAGAGGGTGGTATAAGTGTGTGTGATGCACGTGTCAAGAATATAAATATCAGAGTAAGTGGAAATACTAATAATCCCTAAATCGCACAATATCAGAGTAATGTGGAAATAGGCTGGTAAGTCTATAAATACCATCAGCCTTATCCAGACTATGTGATTCAAAACGTAATAAACCAATATCATATACTGAGGAAGTAATGTAAATCAGCTATGAAATGTGGATATATGAAAGGGCCTAGCTATATGCCCTAGAGGGGGGGTGAATAGGGCAATGCCAAATAAAACTAATAACAACGGAATAATAAAAGAAATAAACCACAATGCTGAATTTAAAGTAATCTCAATAGCCTAAAATAAAGAGAATGATACTTTATCAGTTCTAAGGACAACCTTACACCAAAAATCAAAGGTTTAAGGTAGGACAACCATATTTCTAGAACGTCCTTTGTATTTCAAATCAATGAAGAATAAAAAGCAAGGAAATCAAAATAACTTGCAGAAATAAATCCTAAGTTATTACAACATTCTCCACACTTTCTTGGAATAAAAAGATTACAACATTCATCCACGAATACAATCCACAAAATTGAATGAATAAAAGAATGAAAGAATAATGCACATCCACAACACAACGATATATAGTGGTTCGCCTATGTGTACACCAACTATTATCCAACAGTGTAACATCCCGAAAATTGGAGGTCAAGTAAAAACCCAACTCCCGAGTTTCAAAATATTATTTATGCAACATAGATAATATTAGATGCATGTTGTCAGTAAACAGGCATTAAACAAGATTGGGATTAAGCCAAAATAACATATCATACTCCAGAGACAGTTAAATTAACAAGCGGAAGACTGTGATAGTATGTATACCATATATAAACTGTTGTATGTCTCCAGAATGTGAACATGTTACCAGGTTATATACATACATGTATACTCCAAAAGTAAACAAAAAGAATATACATGAGTGCTCTAAAAATATAAAATGACAAGTGTCAAGGCATCTAATCAACCTTCCTATAATCCCGTCAATCAGAACGCCCATAAAGGAGGGATCCTCATCATCATCAAGTCTGGCTCCGCCTCACAGGCTGCGCCATCATCTGCAATCACAATAGGGACTGGTGGGTGTCCGGAAACACCGTCCCGTAACGTGGGAGTGAGTGATCAACTCAGTGGGATAAGAGAGCAAAGATTAACATGTTCTCAAATCAATCATGTGATAATAGTAAAGCAATAACTCAAACATTCCTAATTACTGTTGTTAATGTAATATGACGTGACATGATGGATGCCCTCATCGACGATCTCCCTCATACGGCACCATCTTACGCCCCCGGTATGCTTTCTTCCCACAGTGCACCACATCTTCCAGGCACATGTAATGTGATGGTGATATGATTACCGAGTTATTATTAGTCCTTTTCATACATCAAGATTGGAAAACTAAGGTACCTTGCTTATATCAATCCCAACACAGATCCTGTCTAGGGTCGTCACTCCTAGCAATCTCATAAGATGTTATATTTGTAGGTCGCTGCAAGGGCTGTCAGGGCTGTTGCTCGCACTCGTTGCACCGCTCCCCCATCACCTTATCAATACAGGCCTACTGTACTCTCATTTTTACGGAAGGGTCGTCACCTCCCGTAGACTCAGAATACGCTCGCGGTCACTACAAAGGGATCGTCGCCTGATCAGTGTAGGCCGACAGAAAGAATATAGTGTCCCATACCACCATAATCTGATCACGAGTCATAGGTGCTCACTGGTCACTACGGAGAGGTTTGTGGCCCCAGCGTAGGCCGACAGCTCTACCACGGTGTCCCATACCATCATGCCCAGCTCATGAGTCTTTTTGGATCAAGGTACCATGGTTGACAGGGTTTTCAATGGTAAGTTCAGTACCCTAGGTTCAAGCAGTTATGACTCATACATGATGAACATACAATGGCCAGTCAGGTTACTTGACGGGCTCGACTAGCACGAGCGCATCTCAAGCTGAACGACATGAAGTGCATGAAACACTTCGCGTGGCCTAACCACTGCCGCCAACTCCAAACACGACTCGCGTTCATCGACGCATCCTTTGTGGCAAAGATAAGCCAACCACGAATTTACTCGGTTATCGACTGCCTGGACTAAGTATAGTCACAAACATTTATGAATCCACATCAGCAATCATATAAAGATAATGAAAATGCATTACAACAAAGTGAGCATGTTAACACATGTTATAACATACAACTTAAGTAAATCATCTAGCACATGCATTTCTTACATATGATGAAATCTTACATATAGCCAACATGAAGGAAATCATTTACATCAGCATATTATTTGAGAATTCAATCTCAAAACTATTTCACAACACCATTTAATTCAATAAATACTAATACAAACATTTATACAAACACTTAGTCTACACCCTTAAGTCTACATATTGTATGTCGACTCAAAGTGCGCATTTGGGCGAATCTCTTCGCCAAACTGATTATGTACGCATTCCTAATATCCTAAGGTGACAAAAAGTCATGTCAATCATATCAGCAAAATATGGATGCAAACAGTATTTCTTACAAATGACTAAAATGCCCTAAATCTCATATTTTTCGTCTACTTACGAAATGGGAAACGGACAGCATGTTGTACATGTCAAACGGCGTTGCCTTCGATAATCTACTATTAAACGACATTGAAAGTGTTGAAAACAGCCAATCAAAGCATCTAAAATCCCCACCTTTCACTTTAGATGTGTATCGTTCCGACCGGAGCGTATACGCTTCTTCTACGGCGAACAGGCAACCTAATATACAAGATCTGTAAACTACTTCGTTATGGAAATGACGGAACCTCAAATCAGCAAGTAGTTAGGGTCTTTCCTTACCTAGAAATGCGGCGGAATCACCGAGAAAGTGATTGAGATGCGTTGCTTAAGCACGTGAAGCAACTGGTGCAGGTGGCAGGAAGATCACTCCCACCCTCTCTCACAATCTCTCACTTTTTCTCTCACTCTGCTAGGATTTCTAGCAAATTCGTGGGTGAGAGAAGTGAGGGTTTAAAGCCCTTATATAACTTAATTTCTTCCCAAATTAGGCTTGGGAACAATATTTACTTGAGGTCTAACCAATTCGGGGCTGTTCTGGTCCAAAAGAGAATTTCTGGAGGTCCCTTGGCCGAACGCGGTCGGACTTAAGCTCATGCATACTGGATCTAGCATACATCAAGTTTTCACACCGAAAGATTTCACAGATCGCACGTGGCAGTCCAATTTCAGTTCAGCGGTCACCGCACCTAGATCAGGTCTACAAGTCTCATGATATGAAAGAGAAATTTTTCCTGATCCGAGGGTGTAATTTGGCTGAATTCTGACGGTCAGAACGGTTAATAATAACGCGCCAAGTCACGTGCCAGATTTGAATTAAAATTTTTAAATCTAACCCTTTTCTCACTCTCTTCACTCCAGGCTCAATGAAATAGCCTCTGAAAGTCGATTGAGTTTGATTTTCGAAACGATTGTCAAGTCCAGCCAAGCGGTCATAACGGTCTAAGATGGTAGATATCGGACTTTCGACGCACGGTCTAGATCCAATACAAAGTTTCAAAAGGTTCCTGAGAGCAAACGGGTTTAGAGTTTGATCCTAGGTTTCAAGGTATTATAGTACCATTGATTCTACAAGTTTTGGGTCTTGTAGATCGTATTTAAAGTGGTCAGGGACAATTTCACAGCTACTCCAGCGTAGCGCTAGCTAACTTACGCTTAATTTCTAAAGGAATTAATCCTAAGTGATTTCTTTAGCTATGGAATTGGGTTCTGAGCGGTTACCAAGGTGTTTTGGTTGACCCATTGCCTAAGGACGTCTAATCCCAGTTTGGCAAAAATTCGGGGTGTTACAAACAGCCACACAGAATACTACTCCACAACTAATATCCTCACACAGGGGATATTAGCATGCACTATCAAAATAGGTTTCACAGGTTCACCTAAAACCTTCACAATTATCTCTTTGATCTCGGGCGTACACAATCCAAAAACCCCACAATCTAAGTTTTCTGGCTCTCCTCAGATAACCAATGCAATGAGATTTTTCTGGCAAATCTCAAACAAAACTAAAGAAAGTAAATTATAAAAATGTAAAATACCTGAATCACCTTTTGAAGAAGCACAGTAGAACCAATCGGAGTAGAAGTTCAATTCAACGTTCAAAGTCCAATACTCACTTTAAGAATGGTTCTAATCTAATTGATTTTAAATCAAAAGGGCTAGTTCTATTTGATTTTGAATCCAAGAAGAAGGAATATCAGAAATTCCCCTTTTCTAATAAGATTGGAATGTAGATCAAAATCAAATAATAAACAAGCTAGCAAAAGGAATATTAAATAAGTACAAAGTAGCTTAAAACAAACACAAACTTATCTCAAAGAATAGCCTAAAGATTGCTTGAATAGAGTTAAATTGAATTGCTAAAACTCTGAAGTTCGTGCTCAATTTATAGCCTAAAAAATCCCATCTACGACTAGTCTTAGGATCCTAGGATTGGTCATAGCTTCAAAGATTTTTAAAGATTTCCGCGGGATAAGATTTTACTGTTCCACGATCGGTCCTGGGTGGTCTACGACTGGTCGTGGGTCACCTACGACCGGTCGTAGGATCCCCAATTTAGTTGCTGGAGTTTGAATCGTAGGGCTACGACTGGTCGAAGGATGAGTCGTAGAACTCTCAAGATTGGTCGTAGGACAGCCAGAAAGATTCAAAAATCTTCAACAACCTAGGACTAGTCCTGAAAAACTTAAGACTGGTCATAGTAGAGCTAGGACTAGTCTTGAAGTCCCTAGGACTGGTCTTAGAACAGCCCAAACAAGCATATTAAAATATATGAATTATGTATCCAAAATGACCTACAGTAAAGCCCATCCTAAGGTCAATCTAAGGTTAAACAAACCTTAAAAGTTAGATGGACATTGAAATTTTGTACACTCAGATGACCTTTAAGAGAAGCTTGAGAATATACGAATCTTGTAGTAGGCCTTCTTGAGCCTGATCTTGACTTGACAAAATCTTCTACTTGAACTTGATTGATTCTTGAACATGCAAACTTGAAGACTTCTAATCTTGAATTCTTCATCCATGACTTGCGACGTTCTTCAATTAAGTTCTTGACTTGTAAAGTGATGACTTGATTGTAATGAATAGTCTCAAACATGAAACACAAGAAATACAAGACATAGATATAGGTTTTGGCACGACAAAATTTGACAACCAAAGGGATATGAAATCATAGCACTTACAATCTCCCCCTATGTCAAATTTGTGACAAAACACATAGAAAAGAAGATAATAGGGAATCATGAGCCATAAAATCATAAAATACTCTACTCCCCCTGAGTAATACGAGTTCTGCTCATGTAAACAATCAATAACATCAATACAACATATTCTCATCCACATAAAATAAATTACTCCCCCTTTCCATTCCATACTACTCCCTTTTACCTTACTACTCCCCCTTTTTGTCACAAAATGATAAGGGAAAGTCACAAAAGGAAAGAGAACATAGAGAGTAATAAGCAGATAATGAGAAAGAGATATGAAAGGACATAATATAAACCTGAAGCATCAAGCCATAATCTATAATCCAAAATACAATATCCAAAAGATAATGTTATCAAACCATAATCCATAATACATATCCAAAATAAAAGATAATGTTATACTATCCAAAAGATAATTCACCTAATCTGATCCAGAGGAGGGAGCAGGGATAGTCGGATCAATCTGGTGTAAGCCCCTATTGATGCGACGAAGATATTTTCGCATGTACTTAAATTGCATATCGTGGGCTATACTCATATTATCAACCTTCTCCGCCAATGCACGAAGGCGTGCATCATAACCAGATGGATCATAATCAGGATCATTAGGTGAATCAGTTTCTATCTCATCAAAAATCTCATCCATATTAACATCTTGTTGTGGAAGATCGCCAGCTTCCCCTTCGTTTCCTGCTTCACCACCATCACCACCAACACCACCTTCATCAACTTGGCTAGGAAGCAAATCCAACTTCATCTTATTAAGATTGGAATTGTTGAAAATAAGATGATGAATTGGTACCTCATTAATAGGTTTATCGATAAGCATGTGAGTAGCTAAAACAGTCATAAGATAACTGAACGAAATATCACTATGACCCGGATGGAGACAAAACTGAATAATAAAATGACAGATAAAAGAAGGAAGACAGACCATAGTACCAGAAGTAATAGAATGTAACACACGAACCATGAAAGAAGTCAACTCAGGTTTATTACTGGACCGAGGATACACATTGGAAATGAAGAGATGATGTAACACTCTGTATCTGAGTAATAGATACTTTGAAGGGAGAGCATTCCCTTTGTGTGTCCATTGTGCATCAATTTTGCATAAATCTCTTGTTAACATGCATTTTTCTGATTCAGATGGTTTATCATATAGAGTATGAATCGGTATTCCTTCATCATTAACAGGTATATCCATAATACTCGATATCAAATGACGGTCCACTTCAAATTTCTCTTCTCTAGTATCAATTGAAAAAGTTAAATTATCAAGAGAAAATTCTGAGATGCATGCTACCATTGATTGGGCAATGGACTGGTATGGAAGCCCACCCCAAAGAAAAATGTTAGTCTAGCCAACAGATTCAAGGAGAGGGATAATACCATATGGAGCAATGTGATTGAGATCAACGGTATGCTCAACGATAATGTTACGGACACGTAAATCTCGTACATCTTGAGAATCATCTTCGGGTGACCGAAGGTGCTGTTTTGTTATCAGAGTAGATCGAGATGAAGATGGACCACGGGATGTTTTCTTTTTCCCTCTAGCATCCATATTCAAGAAGGTAAACAAAGAGCAAGAGAAATGCACAAAAGAAAGGATGGGTTTTCTCTAAATCAGCAAATTGAGAAGAAACTCTTGAAAAACTCAACAAGAGATGAAATCTAGCTACACTATAAACAAATCAAATCATAGAGAGCATGAATCTTCAAGAAAAATGATGAAATAGGACTCACCTTGAAGAAAAATAAGAAATCCTATGATTAGTCGAGCCACGACTCGTCGTTGGTCGGAGTGAAAATGAAGAAGAAGGGGATTTTCCCCAAATTATATCATGATCATGAGTACCACGACCGGTCGAGTGCGGTGCACAACCGGTCATAACACGATTGATCGTGTACAGCCACGACCGGTCGAGTATCGACCAAAAATACATTTTTTTATGTAAAAAATTAAAATTTAAACAAATATAATATGAAATATAATATACTATGATACATGCAAGCAAGAATATTCAATGTAAAATGCACATACCAAGATCAAATTTCAATTTATTAAACCTGCTTTTGTCGAGCGGTTTAGTAGTATATCAGCAAGTTGAGTTTCGGTTGAGATATATTCCAAGGAGAACTTTTTCTTCAACCAACTCACTAATGTAATGATACCTAATGTCAATGTGCTTAGTACGTGAATGCTGGATTGGATTTTTAAAAATATTTATAGCACTGGAATTATCACAATGTAAGATCATTGAATCTTGATTAATTTCATAATCGCTTAGCATGTGTTTCATCCAAACTAGTTGAGTACATGCATATCCAGCTGCAATATACTCAGCTCAACAGTGGAGAGCGATATTGAACTTTGCTTCTTGCTGAACCAAGAGACTAAGAAAATTTCAATGTAAAAACAACCACCACTGGTTGATTTTCTATCATCGATATTACTGGCCCAATCAACATCTGAGTACCCGGCTAATTGAACACTAGTATTAAAAGGATACCAAAGACCCAAATTTATAGTACTTGCGACATATCTAATAATTCATTTAACAGTAATAAGATGTGATTCCTTAAGATTAGACTGATATCTTGCACAAATTCCAACATTTAATGCAATATCAGGTCTACTTGCAGTAAGATACAACAAACTACCAATCATACTACGATATAGTTTAGGATCTATATCATTACATGATGAGTATTTTGAGAGCCTTAACGTTGTACTCATAGGAGTATCAAAGTTCTTACCATTCTCAAATCCAAACCTTTTAACCAAGTTTGAAGCATATTTGGTCTGAAAAATGAAAATTCCATCAGGTTGTTGTTTTACTAGCAACCCTAGGAAATAGTTTAGTTCGCCAACCATGCTCATTTCGAACCTTGATTTCATTAACTCTGCAAACTCAATAGATATGTTAGAACAAGTTAATCCATAAATAATATCATCAACATATATTTGAACCATCAAAATATCATTGTTTTGCTTCTTAACAAAGAGAGTCTTATCGACACTTCCTACTTGAAAGCTATGACTAAGTAAGAATTTAATCAATTTCTCATACCATGCCCTGGGCGCTTGTTTTAGACCATAGAGAGCCTTTTTGAGACGAAATACATGGTCAGATAACTTAGGGTCTTCAAAACCTGAAAGTTGTTCAACATACACTTCTTCATGTAAATCACCATTCAAGAAAGCACTCTTTACATCCATCTAATAAATTTTAAATTTTCTAAAGCATGCGATGGAAATAAAAGTCTGATTGATTCAAGGCGAGCGACTGGAGCAAAGGTTTCATCATAATCGATGCCTTCAATCTGAGTGTACCCTTGTACAACCAGTCTAACCTTGTTTCGTATTATATTTCTAAGCTCATCAGACTTATTTTCAAAGATCCATTTTGTTCCAATAATGTTTTTATCTTTAGGTCTAGGAACAAGATACCAGACATCATTACGAAAAAATTGATTGAGTTCATCCTACATAGCAAGTATCTAATTTTTGTCAGAAAGTGCCTCTTTCACATTGACCGGTTCTATTTAGGATGTAAAACAAACATAATTACATATATTCTCAAGTTGTTTGCAAGTACGAACTCCAGTGAGAGGGTTTCCAAGTATTTGATTGGTTGGATGATCTTTAACAGTCCTTGGTTCAGATTCTTTTTGACTTGATGAGGTATCTTGATTGTCGATAATAAGAGCTTCATCATCATCTGAACTCGTAGCCGGTATATTCAAATGATCATCAATGACCACATTGATGGACTCTTGAATCACACCAGTTCTCTTATTTAGAACCCTATAAGTTTGACTGTTCAATGAATAACCAAGAAAAATACCTTAATCACTCTTCATATCAAACTTTTCTAAATTTTTACAATCTCATAAAATATAACACTTATTGCCAAAAACTCGAAAGTATTTGACATTAGGTTTCTTTTCAAACCATATTTCATAAGCAGTCTTATTATCAGATTTACTAGTATAAACCCGATTAATAATATAACATTCGGTATTAACTGCTTCAGCCCAAAGATTTCTGTGGGTAGTTCTTTCTGATCTCGGCTTCTGTCTCCCAGGTAGCCTCCTCCTCAGAGTGATGCGTCCACAATACCTTCACAAGGGGAATCACCTTGCTACGCAGTACCTGCTCCTTCCTGTCTAGGATACGTGTCGGTCGCAGGATATATGTAACATCCTCTCCTAACTGCACCTGCTCCCATCTGATGATATGGGAAGGATCAGAAACGTACTTCTTCAGCATAGAAACATGAAATACGTTGTGAACGCTCGCGAGAGGCGTGGGTAAAGCCAAACGGTACGCCACTGCTCCCACATGATCGAGGATCTGGAATGGACCAATGAATCACGGTGCTAGCTTCCCCTTCTTCCCGAACCGAAGGATTCCCTTCATAGGGGAAACTCGTAAAAATACATGATCCCCAACTGTGAACTCTAGCGGCCTCCATCTCGTATCGGAATAACTCTTCTGTCTGCTGTGCGCTGTGAGAAGACGACGTCTAATAATATCAATCTTCTCCGACGTCGCCTGCACTAACTCTGGGCCAATCAAGCTACGTTCATCGACCTCTGCCCAGCAATGCGGTGCGCGAAAAGGTTGCCCATACAGCGCCTCGTAAGGTGCCGTACTGATACTCGCCTGAAAACTGTTGTTGTACGCAAACTCCGCACAGGCAAGACAATCATCCCAACTGTCCTTGAAGTCCAACGCGCAAGCTCGCAACATATCCTGTAAGATCCGGTTCACCCGCTCTGTCTGTCCGTCTGTCTGTGGGTGGAAGGCAGTACTGAACTTTAACTTCACACCCATAGCCTCCTGAATGTGAGTCCAAAAAATAGAAGTGAACCGCGTGTCTCTGTCCGACAAGATCTCCAACGGAACTCCATGCAGACGCACAATTTCTCTGATGTACAGTCTAGCCAGCTCGTCTGCAGAGTTCATAACTCTGATCGGTAGGAAGTGCGCCGACTTCGTCAGACAGTCGACGATCACCCAAATGGAATCATGTCCCTTCCTCATCTTCGGCAGCCTAGAAATGAAGTCCATGGAAATGAAATCCCACTTCCACTCTGCGATCGGCATAGGCTGCAAAAGTCCAGGTGGTCGGTGATGCTCTGCCTTCACCTGCTGACAAGTGAGACAACGGGACACGAACTCTGCTATGTGGGTCTTCATACCTTCCCACCAATAAGTCCTCTTCACGTCGCGATACATCTTCGTACTGTCTGGATGCATCGCGAGTCTGGTACAATGCGCAGCCTCGAGAATCTCTCGTCTCAAGTCAGGGACATCTGGGACGCATAGGCGGCCACGATAACTAAGCCCCCATCCATCCCAACTCGCCACTCGGCGTCTGCATCATCACTGGCCTACTCTCGAAGCTCAGTCAGATGCGCATCATCCCTCTGTGCCTCGATGACCCGGTCATCGATCTGAGATCGCACCTGTACATGTGCGATGAACTCATACGGCTCCTCTACGGTGAGTTTCTGCTCAAAGTCTCGCAAAAACTCAACCATATCCCACTCAGCAACCATCAGCGGAGCCGCAAACTCTATCGCCTTCTTGCGGCTCAACGCGTTAGCCACAAGGTTCGCCTTCCCAGGATGGTAAGAGACTTCGAACTTGAAGTCCTTCAAAGTCTCCATCCATCGCCGCTGCCTCATATTCAAGTCTCGCTGCGTGAATATATACTTGAGGCTCTTGTGGTCGCAAAAGAGCTCGAACTCCTCTCCATAGAGGTAATGTCTCCAGAGTCTCAGTGCGAATATGACGGCTGCCAACTCTAGGTCGTGTGTAGGGTAATTCTCCTCGTGCTTCCTTAATTGTCTCGAGGCATACGAAATTATCCTTTCCCTCTGCATAAGGATACAACCCAGACAAATGCTAGACGCGTCAGTGTATATAGTGTACCTAACCCCTTGCTCTGGAAATACTATCACAGGGGTGGACGTAAGTCTGTCCTTCAGCTCCTAAAAAGCTGACTCCGCTTTGTCATTCCAGGCGAACTTCATGTCCTTCCGTGTCAACTGAGATAAAGGTCTCGTGATCTTCGAGAAATCCTGAATGAAGTGCCGATAATAGCCAGCGAGACCCAAGAAACTCCTCACCTCAGTAACAGAACCAGGCTGCTCCCAGTCCTGAACTGCAGCTACCTTAGACAGGTCAACTGCCATCCCATCTTTGGACACCACGTGTCCCAGGAACTTCACTTCCTGCTTCCAGAAGTCGCACTTCTTGTACTGTGCGAACAACTGATGCTGTCTGAGCGTATCCAGGACCAAACACAAGTGCTCCTCATGCTCCTCTCGAATCCTGGAGTATACCAAAATATCGTCAATGAACACAACGACGAATCGATAGGGGAAAGGCCGAAATACCCGGTTCATCAGATCCATGAACATGGCTGGTGCGTTTGTGAGACCGAACGACATCACAAGGAACTCGTAGTGGCCAAAGCTGGTCCTGAATGTTGTCTTCTGCACGTCCTCATCCCTGACGCGCAACTAATGATATCCTGACTGAAGATCAATCTTCGAGAAGTACTGCGCTCCTCTCAACTGATCAAACAAGTCATCGATCCTGGGTAAAGGGTACTTGTTCTTCACCGTGATCTGGTTCAGTTTGCGATAATCAATACACAATCACATCGAACCATCCTTCTTCCTCACGAACAGAACTGGTGCTCCCCAAGGAGACACACTAGGCCGTATAAGGCCAAGCTCTAACAAACCATCAATCTGCGTCCTCAACTCCTCTATCTCACATGGTGCCATGAGATACGTCGGCAGTGAGACGGGCGTGGAACCAGGCACCAGATCGATAGTGAAGTCAATCTCTCGTCTAGGTGGCAAAACAGGGATCTTCCTGAACAGATCCCCAAACTCGCAAACGACTGGCGTATGCTCAAGTATCTGGGCACCAGCGTCTCGCAGTAAAGTAGCGTAGCTAAGTATGAGGAAGGGGAGATTTACCCGCACTGGGAACGTGAAGGATGCGCCCTCTGGTTCCTACGTAGTCACTATACGAGTCTTGCAGTCAATCTCGGTCCTCGCTGCAGTCAACCAGTCCATGCCAAGAATGACGTCGAGATAAACAAGAGAGGGGTCGACGATAAGATCTAGAGCCATCATCTTGCCCCCCAGATCCACCAAACAGCCCTCACACATCAGGGTAGCATCTGTAAAGGACCCGTGAGCTGTATAAACTTGCACCCCGTCCATCCTAATAGTCGGTAGCCTAATGCGTCTGACTATGGCACGTGATATCAATGAAATCGTGGATCTAGTGTCCACCATCACGAGAATAGGAATACCTCCAATGTGGGTTGTGACCTCAAAGGCCGAATGCTGAGAAGTCTCCATCGCGGCTGCCTCAGCTGTCAAGGCATGCACCCGTGCCTGCTGTGGCCGGTTCGGCAGCTGTGCCGTGGGTCGTAGAGGCTGCCTGATCTGAGATACCGGAGGTCTGAAGGGAGGGTGCGCAGGAGCCAACCGTAAAGGCGGTACTGATATCACCTGTGTGCATGTACGGTCGATCTTCTGCTGCGACGAGAACCCACTGTCCCCCATCCGAGCAAAATAACTCTGTGCCGAATGGCCCGATCTCCCACAATATGTACATGATAACTCGGGACACCGCAACGGTAGTACTGGCGCTGCAGCCCGAGAAGGAGGGTCGGCGCGAGGCCTCTTGCCCGCAAAGGGCCTGTCCTGCAGCTCTGGTCATGGCCTAGGAGCAACATGGCCACGAGATCGGGTAAGTCGATCCACATCCTGCTCTGCCCGCATGGACATGTGAATCAGCTCTGCATAGGAGGGAATGCTCACACAGCACATCTTCGACCGAATATCCAGTCGTAAACCCTCCGAAAAGCGCCGTATGCGCATCTGCTCATCTGCCAAAATAGTCAGGACGTATCTGCCCAACTCAGTGAACCGATGCTCATACTCAGTCACTGTCATGCCTCCCTGTTTGAGGCGCAAAAACTCATTCTCCTGATCATGCCTGTACGTCTGGGGATAGTATTTCTCGTGGAAGCGGAACTCGAACGCTGCCCAGGTCCATATATAATTGGCGGCAACGGTCCGCAATACACTGTCCCACCACAAGCTGGCCTCTCGCTCGAATAAGAATGTAGCCAACTCGACCTGCTCAGCCTCGAAACAATGTAGCATCCGCAGTATCTTCGACACACGGTCGAGCCAATACTCGGCCTCCTCGGGTCTATGAGAACCCATAAAAGTGGGAGGCCGTAAGCGCTGAAATCGCTCTAACAAGCCCCGTGTGTCTGCGGCATTCCCCACAGGATAAGCAGGTGGTACAGGATGAGTCATGCCCTCATCCTGAGCATATGTATCAGCATCCTCAGCTGGATACGCAGGTGGTGCAGGTGGAGGCACACTCCCACCCTGGGCTAGAGTCCCCACAATCGTAGTCAGGAGCTATTGCTGCTGCTGCATCATGGCCATCATCTGCTCAAATCTATCTAAAGGTGGAGCAGGCTGTGGCATGTACTGCGTCGAAGAAGACGCACGGTACGGCTCTCTGACGGGTGGTGTGAACGACGGTGGTCCAACTGTAAGACCAGCAGTAGGCTGAGACGCACGCACTGTCTCAGGAATCGGGCCCACAGTAGGGTCCGCATGTGCATCAGACTACGAAGGAGCCTGATCCATAGGCTCACTCAATGTAAGCCGAGCGGTGCTTCGTGTAGCCTTCGGCGGCATTCCCTATATTCAAAATAGGCCGCAACCTTGTCAGTCTCAATAGCACAAACACACCACAATCATTCACACAAAGAGTCAAAAGTATTCCATGCATTTTATTTAATCAAAATTGTCACAATACAAGGGATATCTCCTTACAAGCATCATGACAAGAAGTACATGGGAACAAAGACAGTTAAAGTTATAACAGCAACATAAGTAAACTACTAGCCTTAACAGGCTTACACAACTTAAAGCAGGAAACAACTAACTACTAATAACAACATCAAAGATCTCATCGCTAGTCTGAGTCGGGTGACGAAGGAGGAGCACCCTTATCCTGCAAGCAGCACAGGATCACCTTCAAGGTGCGAGTCACCTTGCCTAATTTCCTCTTCATAACGGCCTTGGTACCCTCGACCTCAGCTCGAAGTTCCTGAACTTTCCTTCGCAAGGCGACCTGACTCTCCTCAATTCAGGCAATGCGATCATCGCCAGTAGCCTGAGCAGAAGGAGGAGGGCTCTCATCTGTATCCTGAGCCTCCTCCTCTACCTCTTCCTAAACTTCTTCCTCAATTTCTGCTCCAGGTTCTCCCTCACTTGGATCCTCTTCATCATCAAAATCATCCTCGCTATCCTCTTCAAGCTGAGTCTCACGGTACTGAGACCCGATCTTCATCTTGACCATGGTAGACTCATTAATGCTGTGAATCGGAACTGACAATTTCGGCCCAAGTCTGTAAGCAAACTCAAGCGCGATCTTACATATAAGTCGGCCAAAAGGAAGCGATTCAGACGTTCTTCTCAATTTTTCTATGAGGATAATCTGTCACAAGATGAAAGTGGCCATACACACATTCTCTCCCTGGGCCACCAGATACAAGAAATCAACCATAAGGCGTGTACACTCAATGCGATTTGTCAACCTGGGATACACTTTGAACGTGCAAATGTGGTGCAGCAGGCGCAAATCATCAGACATATGAGACGCCTTGAGGCTATTATTAGGCTGCCATGGAACCAGTTTACCACATAGAAACCTGGTACGGCGATCTCACTCATGCCTATCCTCAAATTCTTCACACTGGGATGAACATCACCAAGGGGCACGTTCAGAAGTCGCGCTATCAACCGGACATCGATCGTAGCCATCCGATCTCTACTAAAAGGGATCTTGAACTGCAATGGCTCCAGTATAGGATTCTGGATATGAGCGTAGAAGGCACGAATGGTGCTCACATTAGCATGAGCACGAGCTTCAAAGAGCGGACCCCAATGCACAGCTTCAATGCGCTCGAACAACAGGAATTCACCAAGAGTCATCCTTCCACGTCCACCTCAAACAACACCTTACGGTCAGTGTATTCACCGTGAGGCATCTCAGCTAAAATCACTCGCCCAAGTTGAGTATGGGGATCCAAATCCCGCTTTGTATGGAACTCTCGGGCTGTGCTTGGACTTGCGGCGGTGCTTGAACTAGCGGCGCCACCCCTCGATCTTCTTGACTGAACAGGGCGACTAGGCCCAGCCTCATCCGCTGTGGAATTTCTCTTTCCCATCAAAGAGAGGATGGTGGAGTGAGACAAAAGACCCAAAATGGCTTCAACAAAAGCCATAAAAAATGGGGAAAATGCAAAGAAATGGCTGCCCAAATTGAAAAAGGGAGATCTAGGTGCTGTAGAGGGATGCTTCAAGCTCTCTTAGGATGGATTTTTAGAAAGAAAAGAGAATGAAAAAGGGGAATGGAGCTCCTCACGATTTCAGCTCATTTTGGGGGTTGCAAGAGCTCCAAACGATGAGATTCGCAAGAGGGAGGGCTGCAAATCACTATGGAGTGATGGAGTGGGATCGTTTTCAATAAAGAATGGGTTTGGGAGTGATTTGGAATCACGTTTTTGGGAGAGGGCAGCAAGAAAAAGCAAATGAAGCTAGGGAAGGGGGTTGTTGTGAAGGAAGTACCCCTTTTAGGGGTTTTCTATGGACGGGACCTACATGTGGGAGGGGTGTACTACCCAACAAACCCACACGTGCCAACTTTCAGATCAAGTGGGCCACATTGGACGGCGATCCGGCGATGACATCACCGATCATATCTCATGTTGGTCAGTGGGACCACATAGGTCTGGTTCCCCATGGTCCAGGGACCCCAAATAACTATGGGCCCCACCTTAGTTCATTGTATATTGCCCTATGGAGGCCCAAACATGCATTCGGGGCTTTTCGGGGCCAATCTGTAAAATCGAATGCAATCCCCTATCATGCAGCATATGATTTTGGGGTAGGAGGAGCTAATACATCCATCTAGCCCATTATTTGCTAAATATCATAAATTTAGAATGGCCTAATGGCCAGTTTTCATAAAATTTTACTATTCACCATAAAATTTTGTCAAAGTATGATTTTATGTCATTTTCACATTAGGATCAATTCCTAACATGAAAATAATAAGAAAGAATTGAAGACTGGAGTGGTGAGAGGAAGAATTTCGAAGAATTTAGGTGAAACGGGGTTTTTAAGCCCTGATGATTGAATGCAGGGGTTGTGGTTGTTCCACAGCCCAAGGATTCACATTTACGGATTTAGAATCGTTCAAATAATGTCTCAACCCACCTACCTACGACCTAGGAGCTACTTAGGTCACTTCACGGGACCCTAGATGCGTTACGGACTCGATTGCGCGATTGATATGAATAGACTTCGCCTATTGGCGAATCTGCCTATAAGTGTTTCTAGACCCTTCTCGCACCCACCTAAGTCAAAGGAAGCGACAACGTACGTCACGTGACCATAACCCAGGCCCGGTATAATCTTATTCATGCTCTGATACCAACTTGTAACACCCTGAAAATCGAGGGTCGTGTATAAACTCAACTCCCGAGTTCCAGACCGTCACTTATGCAACAAAAATGATTATGATTCAATGTTTTCTGAGTTAAAGCATTCACATGAGTAAAAGTATACCAAAACTGCAATTCATACTCCAGATCCAGTGATAAAAGCAAGCGGAAGACTAAAGAATATATATATCACCGTATGGAAAAATAAAGTAGATCTCGACTGTCACTAAAGTATGAATACATCACTGAGTCTCATATACATGTAAAGAAACAAAATCGAATGTCCAAAAAGAGTCCCACTGAGAAGTCCCGTCAACCCAGGCCACCTAAGCAAAGCCGTCGTGGTACTGCATGTATGAGAACTCGTCCTGGTCCTTATCATAGTTCGGCTCTACCTCCTGGATCACTGCATCACCTGCATCTAAGACAGGGTCTGGTGGGTGTTGCAAACACTGTCCCGTAACGTGGGAGTGAGTGATCAACTCAGTGGAATCATAGAACAAAGATTAGCATGTTCTCAAATCAATCATGCGATAATAGTAAAGAAGTAATCAAACAATCCTAATACTGTTATTAATGCAATATGACATGACATGATGGATGCCCTCACCGACGTTCTCCCTCATACGGCACCATCTTCGTCCGCGGCATGCTTGCGTACGGCTCAGTGCTCCACATCTTCCATGCACATGCAATGTAATGGTGATATGATTGGCGAGTTGTTATTAGTCTATTCAAACAGCAGGATTGGAAAACTAAGGTACTTCCCTTATATCAATCCCAACACAGATCCTGTCTAGGGTCTTCACTCCTAGTAATCTCATACGATGTATATTTTGTAGGTCGCTGTAAGGGCTGCCAGGGCTGTTGCTCACACTCGTTGCACCGCTCCCCCATCACCTTATCAATACAGGCCTACTGTACTCTCACTGCTATGGAAGGGTCGTCGCCTCCCGTAGACTCAGAATATGCTTGCGGTCACTACAAAGGACTCGTCGCCTGATCAGTGTAGGCCGACAGCAAGAATATAGTGTCCCAAACCACCATAATCTGCTCACGAGACATAGGTGCTCACTGGTCACTACGGGGAAGTTTGTGGCCCCAGCATAGGCCGACAGCTCGACCATGGTGTCCCATACCACCATGCCCTGCTCATGAGTCTTTGTGGATTAAGGAACCATGGTTAACAGGGTTTACAATGGTAAGTTCAGTACCCTAGGTTCAAGTAGTTATGACTCATATAGGGTGAACAAACAACGGCCAGTCGGGTTACCTGACAGGCTCGACTAGCACGATCGCATCTCAAGTCGAACGACATGAAGTGCGTGAAACACCTCGCGTGGCCTAACCACTGCCGCCAACTCCAAAACACGGCTCGCGTTCATCGACGCGTCGTTCGTGGCAAAGATAAGCCAACCACGAATTTGCTCGGTTGCCGACTGCCTGGACTAGGTATAGTCCCAAACATATATGAATTCACATCAGCAATTCATGTAAGGGTATTGGAAATGAAATACAACCATGTGAGCATGTTAACACATGTTATAACATACAACTTAAGTAAATCATCAAGCACATGCATTTCATACATATAATGAAATCATGCATATAACTAACATGTAGGAAATCATTTACATCAGCATATTAATTGAGAAATCAATCTCAAACTAATTCATAACACCATTTAATTCAATACATACTAATACAAGCATTTATACAAACACTTACACTACACACTTAAGTCTACATATAGTATGTCGACTCAAAGTGTGCATTTAGGCTAATCTCTTCGCCAAACTAATTATGCACGTATTCCTAACATTCTAATGCGACAAGAAGCCATGTTAGTCACATCAGAAAATTATGGATGAAAACAGTATTTCCTACAAATGACTAAAATGCCCTAAATCTCATATTCTTCGCCTATTTACGAAACAGGAAACGGACAGCATGTTGTACATGTCAAACGGCGTTGCCGTCGATAATCTACTATTAAACGACATTGAAAGCGTTGGAAACAGTCAATCAAAGCATCTAAAATCCGCATCTTTTCTCTTATAGGAGTAGTAATTCGAACGGAGCGTATACGCTTCGTCTACGGCGAACTGTGAACCTAATACACAAGATCTATCAGCTATTTCGCTATGGAACCAAGGGATCAGCAAATCAGCAACTATTAGGGTTGTTTTCTTACCTAGAAACGTAGAGAAATCACCAGCCAAGTGATTGGAGCGTGTTGCTAAAGCACGTGCAACAGGTAGCACAACAGCAGGAAAATTCTCTCCTACTCTCTCTCACAAACTCTCACCTTTTCTCTCTCCCAATCTAGGATTTTTCTCAAATTCGGATGGGAGAGAGGAATGAGGGTTTCAACCCCTTTTATAAGCCCAAATGTGTCCAAAATAGGCTCGGGAACAATTTATACCTGAGGTATATCCAAATCGGGGCTGTTTCGGTCCAAAAGATCATTTCTGGTGGTCCCCTGGCCGAACGCGATCGGACTTAAGTTCGTACATGTCGGATGTCGCTCACATCCCGTTTTCAAACCATCAGTGTTCGTAGATCGCATGTGGCGGTCCAGTTTCAGTTCAGCGGTCACCGCACATAAATCAGGCCTGCAAGTCTCATGATATGAAATAGAAATTTTTCCTGATACGAGGGTGAAATTTTACTGAATTCTGACGGTCAGAACGCTTAATACTGACACGTCAAGTCATGTGCCAGATTTGAATTTCAAATTCCAAATCTAACCCTATTCTCACTCTCTTCAGTCCAGGCTCAATGAAATATCCTGCGAATGTCGGTTGGACTTGATTTTCGAAATGATTGTCAAGTCCAGCAAGGTGGTTCTAACGGTCTAAGATAGTAGGTATCGGACTTTCGACGCGTGGTTTAGATCCAATACAAAGTTTCAAAGAGGTCCAGAGAACAAACCTGCTTAGAGTTTGATCCGAGGTTTTAGAGTATTATAGATTCATTGGTTCTACTCGATTTGGGTCTTGTAGAACGTATTTAAAGTGATCAGGGACTATTTCCCAGCTACTCTAGCGTTACGCTAGCTAACTTACACTTATTTTCTAAAGGAATTAATCTTACGCGATTTCTGGTCGAGTCGGCACTCGAGTCCAAGTACGGATTTTTCCAGGGCGTTACACAGAATCTTCTGATTTAGAAGAGGATTCAGAATCAGACGATTCATCCCAAGTAGCCATCATTCTTTTCCTTTTTGATTTGTCCTTTTTAGGACATTTGTTAGCTAAGTGCCCATACTCTTGACAGTTGTAACATTGACTATCTTTCAAGGATTTTCGAGTTCTAGGTTTAGATCGTCTCTTATCATTTGACTTTTGAAAATTAACTTTTTTCTTATTTTTAAAAATTTTGTAAAACGTTTTTACTAAAAGCGCCATATCATCTTCGAAATTTTTTAAATCTGAAGTGCTCTCTTGTGAAACATTTTTAGATGATTTGAGAGCAATTGATTTTCCTTTAGGAGCTTTAAAGGATAACTCATAGGTTTGAAGTGAACCAACTAGTTCCTCAAACCTCATGGTATCCGTATCACGAAGTTCCTGAATCGCGGTCACTTTAGAATTGAACCGTTCAGGAAGTGAGCGTAGTATCTTTGCGCACACTTTACTTTCAGGGATTTTATCACCAAGACCCCACATAGAGTTTACAATGTCATTCAATCTAGTATAGAAGTCCATAAACATCTCATTCTCCTCCATATGAATTTCTTCAAATTTAGTTGTGAGGAGTTGGACTTTAGATTTCTTGACAATAGATGTACCCTC
This sequence comes from Magnolia kwangsiensis, assembly GCA_037074715.1. NCBI lineage: Eukaryota > Viridiplantae > Streptophyta > Magnoliopsida > Magnoliales > Magnoliaceae > Magnolia > Magnolia kwangsiensis. Next base: position 63,271,346 of record CM073579.1, read on the forward strand.
GTGTGTTATTTCTAATACATCCCATGCTTGTTTTGCATTTTCACAAGAGATGATTCTTTTAAATTCATCTAGTGATAATGCACAAGTAATTGCATTTAGTGCTTTTGCATTGGCACTACTTTCACTTTTCTTAAGTGTGGTCCAAAGAGAATAAGCCATTACTTGCATTGATTTTGAACCATTATCATTAGTTACTTCAGTGATAGGAGGGTTCCATTCATTCACTGTGGCCAGCCACACACTTTCATCCAAGGATTTGAGGAAGATCCTCATCCTGGATTTCCAATAGGCATAGTTTTTTCCATTAAAGGGTGGTGGCCTAGTGACTCATAGGCTATCAAAATTTGACATCTTAATATAGCTTAGATCGTTAGCTCAGGAAATAAATCCAATAAATAAACAATAAGTATGAGCTATTAGGCTCTGATACCACTTGAAAGGGCCTAGGTATATGCCCTAGAGGGGGGGTCAATAGGGCAATGCCAAATAAAACTAATAACAGTTGAATAATAAAAGAAATAAAGCACAATGTTGAATTTAAAGTAATCTCAATAGCCTAAAATAAAGAGAATGATACTTTATCAGTTCTAAGGACAACCTTACACCAAAAACCAAAGGTTTAAGGTAGGACAACCTTATTTCTAGAACGTCCTTTGTATCACAAATCAATGAAGAATAAAAAGCAAGGAAATCAAAATAACTTGCAGAAATAAATCCTAAGTTATTAGAAAATTCTCCACACTTGCTTGGAATAAAAAGATTACAACATTCATCCACGAATACAATCCAAAAAACTGAATGAATAAATGAATAAAAGAATGAAAGAATAATGCACATCCACAACACAACGATATATAGTGGTTCGCCTGTGTGTACACCAACTGTTATCCAACAACCACACAGAATACTACTCCACTCCTAATATCCTCACACAGGGGATATTAGCATGCACTGTGTCTTTGATCTCGGGCTTACACAATCCAAAAACCCCACAATCTGAGTTTTCTGGCTCTCCTCAGATAACCAATACAATGAGATTTTTCTGGCAAATCTCAAATAAAACCAAAGAAAGTAAATTACAAAAATGTAAAATACCTGAATCACCTTTTGAAGAAGCCCGATAGAACCAATCGGAGTAGAAGTTCGATTCAACATTCAAAGTCCAATACTCACTTTAAGCATAGTTCTAAGTCTAATTGATTTTAAATCAAAAGGGCTAGTTCTATTTGATTTTGAATCCAAGAAGAAGGAGTATCAGAAATTTTCCTTTTCTAATAAGATTGGAATGTAGATCAAAATTAAATAATAAACAAGCTAGCAAAAGGAATATTAAATAAGAACAAAGTAGCTTAAAATAAACACAAACTTATCTCAGAGAATAGCCTAAAGATTTCTTGAATAGAGTTGAATTGAATTGCTAAAACTCTGAAGTTTGTGCTCAATTTATAGCCTAAAAAAATTCAACCAAAAAAATTCCGTCTACGACTGGTCTTAGGATCCTAGGACTGGTCGTAGCTTCAAAGATTTTCAAAGATTTCCATGGGATAAGATTTTACTGTTCCACAACCGGTCCTGGGTGGTCTACGACCGGTCTTGGGTCACCTACAACTGGTCGTAGGACCCCCAATTTAGTTGCTGGAGTTTGAGTCGTAGGTTTACGACTGGTCGAAGGATGAGTCGTAGAACTCTCAGGACTGGTCGTAGGATGTCTAGGACTCGTCATGGGATAGCCAGAAAGATCCAAAAATCTTCAACAACCTAGGACTGGTCTTGAAAAACTTAAGACTGGTTGTAGCAGAGCTGGGACTGGTCTTGAAGTCCCTAGGACTGGTCTTAAAATAGCCCAAATAAGCATATTAAAATATGAGTTATGTATCCAAAATCACCTACAGTAAAGCCCATCCTAAGGTCAATTTAAGGTCAAACAAACCTTAAAAGTGAGATGGACATTGAAAGTCTGTACACTCAGATGACCCTTAAGAGAAGTTTGAGAATATACAAATCTTGTAGTAGGCCTTCTTGAGCTTGATCTTGACTTGACAAAATCTTCTACTTGAACTTGATTGATTCTTGAACATGCAAACTTGAAGACTTCTAATCTTGAATTCTTCATCCATGACTTGAAACGTTCTTCAATTAAGTTCTTGACTTACAAAGTGATGACTTGATTGCAATGAATAGTCTCAAACATGAAACACAAGAAATACAAGACATAGATATAGGTTTTGGCATGACAAAATTTGACAACCAAAGGGATATGAAATGATAGTACTTACAATATATAGTAAGACAAATATCATATACTAAGAATGCAATGCAATATACAAATCCTAATGAGTCCACATATACCATCAGAAGCATCTAAGCCATATAAATGCAGAAACATAGTAACCCAAAATGCCATATGTCATGGATTTGGTATGTGGTGTGAAAGAAATGACCAAGCTGGAGTGTGAAGTTGAGATGAAAGTACGTAGTATCATAGGCTACGAGGTCCATCACAAGGGACTTCTATCCAAACCAGTCCCATACCTAAATTTGGATAGATAGGCTCAATGTGGTAAACTCCTAATCTCAGGTTGGTCGCGTGCCACAACTGAAATCCTGGCCATTATAAAGGTACATATATTAATTAGTTGCGCACTACCAGCCTGAGTGGATAGTGAATGAATGAATGAATGAGTAGAATGTTGAGTATACAACTGCTCAATAAGTCTACATATCAGTATTGTACATCTCTGAGATTATCACAGGGGTTTAGTACAATGTACACGCAATCACCGCCCACTGAACGGGCAACTATGTAAGTGAAAGAGACCTCACAATCCGCCTGACTAGTAATTAGCCAATATCTACCTGGCACATTGATAACGGACTCATTTACAAGCTGGTCAAACTCAGTCTAGATATACCCCCTACCCTCAGGCAGGTAAAGTCACACCCCCTTCAAACTGACCATGACACAATGGGAGACGCGGCCTACCAGTATTCAGCACTCGGGCGCTCATGTATCTACTCGGTCTAAACGTTAGAGTGCCTCCTAGCCATGGAGGTTTATGGACTTTCACCCAGAGACATCTACAACACCCCATGTAGAAAAAGATTTTTGATGTCCCATCTGGCCATCCACGATATGCTTATGGAGGCCATGACCCTGATGTCGCTAGTGCGTATAGTAGTTATATCCTAAAATGTGAGATGAATGAGTCATACTGTCCAATCATGCATCAATCCAGCACATACCGTGTGCTTATGTGGGACAACTCCGCCTATCAGAGAGTCCCATAAACAACCCGCCCTGTGGCATATGTAATAGTCATCCACATCTCATAATAAACATACAGATGATGTGTATGCGCATGTATCATGATGCTATGCTGTCGCACACTCATAATCAACATCGATAATTAGCCCTGATAATCGCCCTAACAAAGGGCCTAAGGGAAGGTCACAATGTGGACATTTAACCATCATTGCCCATCAATGTGGACATTTAACCAACATTGTTTCCAAGGAGTGGCCTTCATAGGCTAAACATATAGTAGGCCCATGACCTCACACAATGGCACAATATACATCACCATGGGCCTCTCTCAAGGGCCACATATACATCACATCGAGCCTCACCATATGAGCTTCATATATATAACATCGGGCCTCACACATGGGCCTCATATACATCATATTGGGCCTCATCATTTGGGCCAATATACAAGACATCGGGCCTCATCAAATGCGTCACAACAATGGGCTTCATATACACCAAGTGGGCCACACCAATGGGCCTCATATATATCAAGTGGGCCACATTACATGGGCCAATATACAACACATCAGGCCTTAGTAAATGGGCCACAAATCATCACAATAAGGTGGGCCCTACACATTCCAAATGGGCTTCAAATACATTGCAATGGGCCATTTCTATAGGCCTTAAATATATCGCATTGGGTCTCAACTCGGGCCTCATATACATCGCATTAGGCCGCATCATGTACAATAGGTGGACCCTACACATTCCGAACGGGTTTCAAATACATCGCAATGGGCCACTTCCATGGGCGGCCTTATCACATATAGTTGGTGGGCCCTGCTGGACTGCTGGACGGCGTTGATATACAATACATACATTACAGTAGGCCGCACAAATGGACGATATGGATATACACTACATACATTAAAGTGGCATCCACGATCTGCCCAGGACGGTGGATATAACACTAAATACATTAAAGTGGGGTTCATGATCTACCAAGGATGGTGGATATAAAACAACCTCATTATCCGGCCCATCGTCCAGGACAAAGGGATGGTGCAGATAGAATAATTACTTTAAGGTGGGTCCCACATTGAACCATCCAGGATGGAAGGTGTTGACCTAAAAACATACATCATGATGGCCAACAAAGCTTGCTACATCATCCAGCAAAGGGACCCATCGTCTTAACATTAGATGGTGAGGATTTGTCCATACATCACAGTGTCATCCCACCATCCCGATCAAATGGACGGTGAGGATAGAAAATTTATAGAGCAAGGTGGGTGAACATTTTGGATACAATAGATGCATCAGAGGTGGGTCCCACCCTAGAAAACATATGGACGGCATGGTGTACAAACACATGCATTGTAGGGGGGACCCACCCGCTATCAGGGACAAACGGATGGACGTGTGAATATACAACACGTGATTAATCTAAAACATAGATGGAAGGTGTGGATAACAAATACATCACGATAGCCCCTGCATAGCACCGTCTGGAAGGATGGTGTGAATATGGAATGCAAACATCATGGTGGGCCCCACCTCCACACATACAACACGTGTGGAGTGGGTCCCATGCCTTGGACAGATGGATAAATTGGATGAAAAATACACATGGTGGAGTCTCATGTGTGGACATCATACACATGCAGCCCTGATCTGAATGGTTAGGATTGAACACATATATCACGTTGATCCCACCATTCAGATGGACGGTGACGATATAACATTTACATCATACGGGCTACACCATCCTCAGCTGGATGGTGTGAATGAAATACACACATCATGGTGGTCCCACGTGCTGTGCACAGCACTGTGCTTCCACCTGAGATTTGCATCTGCCTCATTCCAGGCCCATGGCCTGGGGTCCTGGATGAATAGTGTGAATGAAATAAATACGTCATGTGGTCCCCTCATCCAAGCCATCGACAATGTGGATTTAATATAAAACCATGGTGGGCAACGAGGATGGGGTCCACGTCCAACTGGACTGGACAGTCCTGATAAAACCCATATGTTGTGGTGGGGTCCACATGCCCCACATGTGGATGGTGGACAAACAACACATCATCAAGGTAGTTGTCCCACGTGTGGGTCCCACCAGTCAACATCGAGCTGATAGTTGTGTTTTCACTTCATTTAGTCCTGTCCAAATGGACAGGTAGCCAGGTGAGGCCCAACACTTGGATAGTTTAGATCAGGTGGGCCACATTCCATCACCAGAGAGAGAGAGAGATGGCGTGTGTGAGGGAGGAGCTCCGCCACTATGAGCTCCTCTCAGTTGACAACACATGCATCAAAATGGGTCCCACCAAAAGTGGGCCCTCAAATGAAAATCAACGGTGGATATCCTATAATCACCCACCATTTGTTCTTCTTCTTGGATCCATGGCAAGCTAAACTCCTTAGCTTGTTCTTTGATGTTAGATGATAAGAGTTGAAGGGTTGGATGGTGAGGATCTTATGGTAGGAAGTGGGCCACACACATAGCTCCCCTCTCATGGACGTTTCCTCTCCTCATGGTTTCTTTGAAAAATGGTAGGGAAGAGAGAGAGAGAGAGAGAGAGAGAGAGAGAGAGAGAGAGAGAGAGAGAGAGAGAGAGAGAGTGGTTGTAAGGGAGAGGGATGGGTGTGATAGGTGATGGGTGATGGATGTCTACTTGACTTGAGAGTTGACTTTAGGTGAGAGAGGGATGGGTATTGGTACTTGATTGATTGGTTGATTTGATATTAGGTAGACATTCTGCAACACGCGACATTTCTTCAGAAAATACGTGGGCGCACAATTCCTAGCCTGGGTATGGCATCGACATGCAAACGAGGCGTTGGAACTGTGGAGATGGCGCGGTCACAAGGGTACAAGTATTGGGTCGAGTCGACTCAGATTAATAGTACATGACTCAGGGTCTCGCACAAATGCTATCTACGCATCGCGGGTCACTAGAATTCAACCTGGAGGACAGTGGTAGTCTACTGAATGGTATAGTCTAGGACATGAGCCTGATAGATCCATTGTAATTTTAGTCACAACAAACCATTAAACACTAAAAGTATTTTTTAAATATCAAACTAGAATAAGAGGAGTTCAACAATAATAAGAATCAAACAAGAAAAACATCCCAACCATGCTACGAGTTTCACCCCTTAGCCCTAGCTAAGGGATCTAGCCAACCATAGACATGATTAGATTAAAAAAAATCTAGAAGAAAGCATTAAAAACTAAGGAGAATGGAAGAAGAACTCTTGTGAAGTGGCTCCGTCCTTTTTCTCTACTTCTCCAAACCCTAGATATCCCAAAAAGTCCATAGGGAACCCATATTTATAGCCATGTCCGCATAGATTCGCAAAACCACATCAAATTTATGCACTCCACAATAGTACTGTGTAAGTCTTCGATGTCATCAAGGAATGTATCCAATTTGTCCAGCGAAAAAACTTGATTTTCCTGTAATTCTTCGATATCATCTAACTATGTTCGATGTCATTGAAGACTGGCTTCGATGTCAACGAATTGCCTTCAATTTCATCAAAGATTGCATCCAGTTTATCCAGCAACCAAACTTAATTTTTTTATAATTATTCGATGTCATCGACTAACCTTCGATGTTATTGAAGACTGGCTTGATGTCATCTAAGACATTTGATGACATCTAAGCTCAAATATTATGAATTTTTGCATTAATTTTTACACCAATTTTTGTACTTCCTTCCTTTTTCACTTGATTTTCTTAAATCTTGAGGTCTCGAAATCTTTAATCTTGGTCTCCAAAGATCTATTCTTTTCTTAATTATTCTTGAGTATTAAATCCAAGCTTTTAGCATTCTTTTCAATCCAAGCTCTATGATTCACCTTGCAACATAAACATGTATAAAATATATAATTAGACATTATCATGTTCATAAAATCAAGATATAAATGGGGGATAATATGCAATATTTGACCCTTAATAATATGGAGTGCTCACTTTATGAGAGATGTCGTATTTCTTCATTAAGTTCACAAATTACCTTTAATGTCATCAAAGATTGCATCCAGTTTATCTAGCAACCAAAGTCAATTTTTCTGTAATTCTTCGATGTCATCGACCAGCCTTCGATGTCATCAAAGACTGGCTTCGATGTCATCTTAGCTCAAATGTTGTGAATTTCTACATAAATTTCTGCACTAATTGCTGCATCAATTTATGCACTTCCTTCCTTTTCTACTTAATTTTCTTGAATCTTGGGGTCTTAAAATCTTCAATCTTGGTCTCCAAAGATCCATTCTTTGCTTAATGATTCTTGAACATTAAATCCATGCTTTTAGCATTCTTTTCAATCTAAGCTCTATGATTCACCTTGCAACACAAACATATATAAAATATACCATTAGGCATTATCATGTTCATAAAACCAAGATATAAATGGGAAATAATATGTAATATTAAACCTTCAACACAACTCTCAACCAGTATTTTTCTAGTCCCAAGAAAAAATATGCAATAAATAATCTTCAATCTCAAGTTCAAAATACTTTTTTTAGAAAATAATCTTTTGTGCATTCAAGTATACATCAGTAGAATTAAGTGAGATAGTGGGATCTTGAAAACTTAGAGCCAAATCAACTATGTAATTAATCAAGTAGGTTCTTTATCAATTAATTAGAATGGAAGTTCAAATATCATGTTTTCCAATGTGCTTGGTGAAAATCAATTTACTTCTCAAAAGACTAATTTTGTTTCGTAATGTTAGTCATGTTCGTCATATTGGGATAAATTGAAAGCTTAAGTACTGATTCTAAACCTATCTCATTTTCATTATTTTTTCAATTTTTGATTTTATATTGACGTTTACCATTGTTTATTCCTCTTTTTTCAGACATTACATCATTTTTTAAGACATTTTTCATTCCCCTCAAAGATGTTGTTATTCTTCATTCTTTATGAGCTTTTTGTCGATCTCCAATTTTTTAATTAGCTTTTCAGCTTTTAAGGTGGAAAAAATTCTCCAATCTAAATTCTTAATATCTAACAATGATCCACATACTGACTATTAGAAACTTAAGCCCACTCTAAGAAAGCAAATTGAACGTGTCTTGTGGTTTAGATTAACCTGAGATTCAAACATTTTATTAATCAATTCGAATGTAAGAACTGTGAGTGATATTTTACTTAGCTGATCAAGTTCCAACAATATAAAATCCAATTACACTTTTCATCATACTCAAAGCATTCTTAATTACATAATTTTTTGCCTTCCAAATAGAGTTCAACTCAAAATATTGAAAAATTTTTAAAAATTTTGCTCAAAACTGAGAAAAACACTAATTAAGTTTACCGAATCCCCACACCTCCATAAAAATCTACATTGTCCTCAATGTGTAAGAGATAAACATGTAATGTAAATGAGGCAACGAAAAGAAAGGGAATGGTGCTGAAAAGATAGTACTTGGAGGAAGAAAATTTGAAGCTTTTCCAAAGATCTTAGCATAAAAATGGGTTAGCACACGACAAAACTTAATAGAGTATAAGTAAACCGTAAGACCCATATTTTAGCCTGTACCATTTTGTATGCCTTTGCGATCCTCCCGATTGAATTTCACCAACCCGCGATCTGTTACCGATGTTTGCGCGTGATCCTGAATTGTGTCCCATATATTAGAGTTGGCTCAACTCGAAACTTATACCCTTGCGACCGCACCGTCGCTGTAGTTCCAATGCCATGTATTATGCGCCGAGGCGATACTCAGGCCAGGAGATGTGGGCCCATGATCAATATAAGAAAAAATGTCGGGCATTGCAAAACCCAAGAAAACATCATATTAATCACATCAATCTCATCAATCAAGTACACATCACCTCACACCCCATCACTAAGCAACCCCAAGTCAACTTCTCTCTCTCTCCACCTATCAAGTACACCCATCACTCACTTCACCCATCACTCCATCACTCACCCATCTCTCTCTCTCTCTCTCTCTCTCTCTCTCTCTCTCTCTCTCTCTCTCTCTTACAACCTCTCTCTCTCATCGCCCTCTCTCTCATTCTCCAAGAAACCCAACGTCCAACATTTCCATGGGAGAGAGGAGAAGCTAGTGTGGCCCACCTTTCTACCTTCCATCTCCACCATCCAAGCTTCATCTCGACCTTTTAAATGCATTCCATGGAACTCTAGGACTCATTGGTGGGAGAAGAAGTCCAAGAAGACGATCAGTGGGTGTTTTCTCGTGCTGATTTGTGTGGCTTTGATGATTTGAGGGCCCACATATGGTGGGACCCATCTTGATGTACGATTTGTTTCAAAGAGGGACTCGTAGTGGCAAGGTCCCTCCGCTACTCCGATCTTTTTCTCTCTCTCTCTCTCTATCTCTCTCTCTCTCTCTTTCTCTCTTTTTGTGATGACGATGGAGCCCACCTAATTTTTATGTGTATCTAGCCGTCCATCTGTTGGACCAACTAGGACAGTGGGGATTCATCCCACACATGCCCCTTTTGTTTAAAATGGAAGTGGATTGGCTAGAGCACCACACTCAGCTCTGTGGGCCACCATGATGTATGGTTTCATCCAACTGTCCATTGGCCAGTACGGTGGACTCCACCATGATGCATTATTTTATCCAAACCGTCCATCCATTTAGAGGATGTGGCCCACCCTTGCACGTGGGGGTGGGACCCACCGTGATGTATTTTTTTCATCCACACCGTCCAAACCTTTGGATGGTGCTAGATTAGCTGATGGCGCCAAGCCACCGTGATGTATGTGTTTCATCACTTGCCGTCCATCTGGATGTTGCTGGACGGATGTCCAGCAGCTGTGCAGGGACTACCATGATGTATTTTTCACCCACGCCATCCACTTGTTTTGCATCCCCACTGTCTAGATGGTTGGACAGTGGGCCACAACATGATGTATTGTATATCCACTACCGTCCATCGATTTTGTTGGTGGGGCCCTTCCCTGATATATGTGTTTATCTTCTGTGGTTCATCTAGTAGCAGATGGCTATTGGATTAATGTCAACAATCCTGTGAGGCCCACACATGCTATATAAGCACCGTTCGTACTTGGACAATGTATATTCACACCGTCCATCCGTTTTTCCCTGATAATGGGTGAGGCCCACCTTGAAAGTATGTATTTTAGATCCACACCATCCGTTGGAGTTGGGACAATGGGTCCCATTACTGATTAATGTCAGTAAGTTCTATGGGTCCCACCTGTTTTGACATCAGTAGGTTCTGTAGGACCCCACCATGATGTATTTATTCCATATATACCGTCCAGATGGTGCTGGACGGTACTGGATAGTGTTTAGACTATGCTGTCCAATGTTTGGATGGTGCTGATTTACATAAACAATGTTTGGATGGTGTTAATTTCCATGGGAAATGTTTGGATAGTGTTGATCATCATTAGTGGGCCATGTGCCCCATGGAATGATAGTGTACAGTGATACACATGTTACACCTACAACTATTGAAATGATTTTTTGGTAGGACCAAGCCCCCTTGAGGCCCATTGGTGTGGCCCATCATGATGTATATTTGAGCCCTATGTGATAGGGTCCATCTGCCTTGTATTTGAGGCTCATGTGATAGGTCCCACCTACCTTGAATTTAAAGCCCATATAATGGGCCCACTCGCTTAAATTTGAGGCCCATGGGCAAGGCCCATTGTGATGTGTTTCGTGGCTTATGTACAAGGCCCATTGTGAAATGTATTAGGCCCATGACACGTGGCCCATTTGATATATTTGAGGCCCAGATACATGGCCCATTTGATGCATATGAAACCCATATGTAGTGCCCACATGTTATGTATTTAAGGCCCAGGTGCAGGGCCCACCCATTGTGCATATGAGGCCCATTGTGATGTATTCAAGGTCCATGTAATGAGGCCCATAGTGATATGTATAAAGCCCATGTAATGCATCCCACTTAATGTATGAGACCCTTGTGTAAGGCCCATTGAGATTGTAGGTGGCCCATTATTTTTGTATGGGGCCCGTTGTGATGTAATTGTAGTCATTGATGAGGCATGATGTGATATATATGTGGCCTTTAAGTGAGGCTCGTTGTGAGGTATATTAGGCCCTTGCGTGAGGTTATGGGCCCACTATATGTTTGGTCCTATATAGGTCACTCCTTGGGAGTAATGTTGGTTAAATGACCACATTGATGGGCAATGATGGTTGAATGTCCTCATTGTGAGGTTACCTTAGGCCCTTTGATAGGCCGATTATTGATGCCTGTTATCGATATCGATTATGAGTATGTGATAGCATAACATTATGATACCTATACCTTGGAGCCCACCTTATGTATATATTAGGCCCCATAGGGAAGTCCAGTTTATTGCACAATAGATAGGTTAAGGAAGCCCACTTATTGCACTTAGACTCGAATATGCCCTCAGTATGGGATATTGTGATGTACCATCACTATGATCACATGTGGGCGGGTGCACGTGGGCAGACACTGAGTGGGCAGGGCAGGAGGACCAGAGTATGCTACCAGTGATTGACAGGCTACTATGCACACAGTAAAGGTGGAACTTGAAACTGCGGTAAAGACTGCTTTAGTTGAAGTAGGGATATGCCAATATGTCCTAGAGGGGGTGAATAGGACTCTTTAATAATTTTATAAAAATTAAAATCCTATTACTTTAATCCTAATAACATGCATATATTAGGATTACTCAAGAGTAACTCTACTGGCTTCCAAGCCCGGTAAAGGAACCATTCACAAACTATTTGAGAGATGAACAATATGCAAACTAGTTTATGATAGATATGACTGAAAGTGCCCTTACTAGTGCCTTGGTTTGTCACTTAGCGTGTGTTGAGTTAGTTAGATTGTAGAGCCTCACAAGAAGATCTATTCAAGTGTCTGCCTCAACTAGATGTGTGGAAGCTCGCCATAGGTAAATCTAATCCTTACATCCTATGTCCCAAAACACCAGGTGATTAAAACCCTTAAAAATAAGTTAAAATATATTAGGGTTTTTGGGTAAGAGAACTTCTTTAAACATCAGAAAATCTCTAAGTTTTCTTGCCCTATCGATTGTATCGATACATATATCGATATAATCAACATGCGCTGTCGATGTCCTTGGAAGCTGAATCGATCATATCGAATGAGGACTTCATGTGTCCAGCAATCAAATACATATATGGACAGAATTATTGATATGTCGATACACCTATCGATATCATCGATATTTGATTCTCGAGTCAATCAGAAGTAACTCGATAATATCGATAGGCAGTTTTTCGGCGCCCCTGTTTTTCAAAAAAAATTTCAGAATCCTTCGATATATCGATGCTCTTCCCTATAAGATCTTAAATCAAATCTCGATAATATCGGAAGTCCATTGATGATATCGATAGTGGGCGCGCATGTCTTTCAACAAATATTTCAGGTCACTTTTTATCTTTGATCAAGGGCCACTCGATAAAATCAATATTCTGAAAGTGCACCTGCTAGTTCCTTGGTTTGTCAATTACCATGTGTGTTGAGTCAGTTGGACTACAGAGCCTCCAATTCAAGCGCCTGCCTCAACCGAATATGTGGAAGCTCGCCATAGGTAAATCATAGCCTCACATCCCATGTCCCAAAACACCAGGCGATTAAAACCCTTAAAAACAACTTAGAACATTTGAGGGTTTTTGGGTAAGTGAACTCTTTCAAACATCAGAAAAATCTCTAAGTTTGCTTGCCCCGTCGATTGTATCGATACACATTTCGATATGATCGACCTGTGTTGTCGATGTCCTCGACACTTGATTGATACTATCGATAAGAGGACTAAAAGTGTCCAGCAACTGCATACTCATCTGGACGAATTTATCGATATATCGATACACATATCGATATCATCGATATTCAAATATTGAGCCCATTGGAAGTGGCACGATAATATCGACAGGTAGATTTTCGGTGCCCCTGTTTTTTTAAGAAAATCACTATGTGCTTCAATATATCAATGTCTTTTTTGATTCAATCTGAATTCAAATCTCGATCATATTGGAAGGCCATCGATCATATCGATAGTGGGCGCGCATTTCTTCCAGCAAAGATTTCAAGTTATTTTTAACTATGATCGGGGGCCACTCGAGGAAATCGATATTCTTATGTTGATGCTATCGAGGTCGAGTCAATTGGATCAAGATTGGACACAAACTGTCCAACGAGCTTATAGGTAAATTTATATGATTTATCGATCCCATTGACACGGCCGCCGATATCATCAATATGCAAATTCTGATGACATCGGTTCTTCCCCGATCATATCCTAAAAACTTGAAATATTTCAATACTTTTCTCTTTCATGCTTCAAATGTTGATAGATCGATCCCAATATCGATGGAATAAAAGTTCGAAATCCAATGACATCAACACCAATATCGATCTCATCGACCAACAGGCAAAGGGTTTCAAAAGTGTATGACATTTGACTTTTTGTTATCGAGCGGACAGTCGATCCCATTGAGAGTATACGCTCGATAATATCGAACTTTGTCATAAATATGACCGTTTTAGATCTGTTGGAACCTTTTGCCTATATAAAGAGAGACCTGTCCATATTACTGGTTGAGAAAGAAGAGAGTTTTTTTATATCTTTTACCTTTAGATCATATACCCAAAGTCCTTTCTCTCACGGGAGTTCATCTTCCAATCCACTCTCATTTATTGACATTCAATAGAGTATATTGGGAAATGAACTTCCACATTCAAGGATCCTTCAACAACTATCTTAATAGCATATCATTAAGTTTGGATGCCTTGAATGAATAGATGACGGGAATCACTCAATCTTCCTTATAGGAAAATTCTAAGGGAGTGGATTTTCATCCTAACCTTGACCCAACCTGAAGCCAAGTACTGGTACATCATTTGTGTTGTGGATCAAGGGAGCCGAAGACTCTTCAACAACAAAGAGGAGATCTTCGTCATTGCGTTGAATGAGACTCGTCAACTTATTTGTAAGTATCTAGAGTTCAGAGGACACTTGTGATCATTCCTTTCTAGGATTGGGTCCTGAGTGTTGATCACCTTTTGAAGTCCTCATAGGAGGCCTCCAGCAAGAGTGTACGTAGGGGGTGCGTTGTGTGGATCCTTGCTCTATGGAGAGCAGAAATATTTGGGTGCATTTTGTGGACCCTTGCTCTATGGAGAGCATAAACATCTGGTTAGGAGTGAACTAGTAAAACTCCAAGGTTAGAGGTGAACCGAGTAGAAACTTCGGTGTAAAGGTTGAACCCTAGTAAATCACTTTAGTGAAATCTGGTACACTCAAGGGTTGAGTGCCGCAGTCAGGAGTTGAGTAGACAAGTTGTCGAATCACTATAAAAATGACTGTGTTTGCGATTGCTTTGTTTGTGTGATTTGCTTTATTATTTCAATATCTAAGTTTTTGAGATCACGCCGCACACACATATACAGTCATATCCAGCATGAACTAAGTTCTATATTGCTATCTTTTGAATAGTTTGTGATTGGACCCTCTACTAGGCTTAGAAGCCTGTAGTGTTATATTTGAGTAATCCTAATAATTGTCTATCTGGTAGGATTAGTTTAATAGGATTTTTAAATACATTATAAAATCTTAAAAAGTCCTATTCACCCCCCTCTAAGACATATTGACATATTCCTACTTCAACTCAAGCGGTCTTCACCGCTATTTCAATTGGTATCAGAGCGGGTGTCTCTTTAAGGGCTTCACCACCTAGAGAGTGATCTTGATTGAAGTTTACGAATATGGCCAAAGGAGAGGGCTCATCAGTCAGTAGAGCTTTAGTGTTTAATGGTTCAAATTACACATACTGGAAGGCTAGAATGCACTACTTCCTAAGATCTTTGGATCATGATGTTTGGGATGTTGAAAAGGGTTATATGTTACCATCTGAACAAATCGTACTTGAAAATAAAACTACCATCACTAAACCCAAACCCAAAGAAAAGTTGTAACGACTTAGAAAAATCCATACTTAGAACCGAGTACCACCTCTAGCAGACATCAATTAGAACCAAATCCCTTAGAAATTTAATGTGTTTTAGTTAGCGCTAAACTAGATTACATGTGGAATTAGTACTAATAGCTTTCAATACGATCTGTAAGACCCAAAACCTATAGAATCATTGATGCTATATTACTCTGAAATCTAGGATCAAACTTTAAACCCAATTGCTCTCGAGAAAGCTTTGTAACTTCGTATTGGACCTAGACCGCACGTCGAAAGTCTAATGGCGATGAACTTAGACCATTACGACTACCTAGTTGGACTTGACAATCACCTCAAAAATCAAGCCCAAACGATGTCCTGAGACCATTTCCTTGAGTCCGGAGTGAAGAGAGTGAGAAAACGAAGATTTTTAGAAAATTAATTATGATTTTAAGTAATCTGGATCGTTTCACTTGAGAGTTATTTCTAAGCGTTCTAACCGTTAAATTTCGACCCAAATTCACCCTCGGATCAGGAAAGGTGGCTCATACATGTCAGAATACTTGTAGCCTTGATCGAATTTCGGTAACCGTTGAATTGAAATTGGTCCACCACGGACGATCTGGAAACCCAATCGAAATGAAAACTTAACTTACTAAAGATCGAATACTAGTGAGCTTATGTCCGACCGCATTTGATAAGAAGACCTCCAGAAGTGCTCTATTGGATCAAAAAGAGCCCAATTTGGTTATAACCTAAGTATACCTTAGCTTTAAGACTATTTTCATCGACTTTAGGCTTATAAAAAGGCCTTAAACCCTCATTCCCACATTCCATATGAATTTCCTAAACCCTACCTTTTCAAGAGAGAGAAAAGAGAGAGAAAATGAGAGAGAACCTGTTGATTCTCCATGGGATTCTTCCCAGTTCAACTACGCATCGAATCTGCATATCTGAATCATTTTTCCAGTGATTCTGATTCCGTTCTTGGGTAAGTTAAGCCAACCCTAACCTATTTGAAGCCTAGAGTAGATCCAATGAAATTATAGCTAACCTGTTTCATGCCATAGGTAGCTATCCGCCGTTGACGAAGACATATCGTCTAAATCACATCTCATACGCATTTTCTGGTTTAAGCTGCGGACTATATACGTTTAGGTTATGGTTTTTAAGGCTTTTAATGTTAGATAATGATTTATTCATGTTGTGATTGTCATTACACCTTCCAAATGCGCTATCCATTTCAATTTACGTATATATATACTTTATGTTATAAATGGCGTATTTCATGTATATGTTAGAATAACCGTACGCGTATAGAAATTGTTATTATGATTTCCATGATTATTTGTCATTGCTATATGCTTGATATGTATGCAGTAACTCCTTGGCGAAAAGACTTGCCCTAATATGTAATGGAGTCGACATACGTGATGTATGTTGAATAGTGTAATCTAAGTGTTTGTATAAATGCCAAAATGAGTTAGTAGTTAGTAAAATGTGATTGTTAAGGTTGTTGATATATGAATCCTAATCATGTTAAATGTGTCTATGATTTCCTCCATGGATTGATTAACCTAGATGAATCACGTTAAATGTGTGTATGATTTCCTCCATGTACTGTATTTACATTTAAGTTATACTTCATGAATGTTAATATGAAAGTAGGATATGAATCATATGCCTGTTATTGAGCTTGTACTTGATTGGGGCTGTACTACAGTCCAAGTAATCGGTAACCATTCTGTAAATAGTGGTTGAGGTTTTTGTCGCCACTCAGGATGAGTTTAACAAATTTGAGTCATACTTGGGATGTTCGACAGTGGTTAGGCCACACGGAGTGCTTATGCATTCCATGTCATTCAACCTAATATGCACTTAGCCTAGTTGAGCTTATCAACTAACCCGATTGACCGATGTTTGTTCACTATATTTGGTTGCTACTGTTTGAATCTCAAGCACTGAACTTACCAATGAAACTCCCATTAACTTTGGTACAGTGATCCCTTAAGACTCATGAGCCGGACATGATGGTATGGGACACCATAGCCGAGCTGTCGGCCTACGCTAGGGCGACGAGCCTCCCCGTAGTGACTAGCGAGCACCCTACTCTCGTGAACAGATTATGGTGGTATGGCACACTATATTCTTACTGTCGGCCTACATTAATTGGTGACGAGCCCTCTGTAGTGACCTCGAGTATATCCTGACACTGCATAAGGACGACGAGTCTTACTGCAGTATTGAGGATATAACTAGGCCTGTATTGATTTGGTGATGGGGGAGTGGTGTAATGATTCTGTGCAACAACCCTTACAGCGACCTAAAACCGTAACATCGTATGATTTTTCCTAGGACTGACGACCCTAGAATGGATCAATGTTTGGGGATTGATATAAGGGAGGTATTTTAGCTTCCCAATCCTATTGTATGAAAGGGACTAATAAGAACTTGGTAATCATACTCATGACATCGCACTGCATGTGCCATTGGCGTTGGTGTGAGAGCACAGTGGTAGTGATTCATGCCACGATCGTTAGATGATGTCGCATGAGGCAGTTTGTGGTGAGGGCATGCATCATTCCCTCATATCATTCTGGTATTAACAAGAGTATGTAGGACATGTTTGATTGTACTACTTTATCATTGCTGCTTGATTGAATTAAGAAGTTGTTAACCTTTACTATATAGTACCACTGAGTTGATCACTCACTCCCATGTTCTGGGATGGTGCTTAAACACCAGCCAGACTCTACCTTAGCTGCAGGTGACGGAGATGCTTGCGAGGTGGAGCCAGATTTTGACGAGAACGAGGAGGCGTTCTCCTTTATGCAGTTCTCAGGCGGGTTCATGTGAGCCTTGTCCTGACCAGCGGGGATTCTGGGATATGTATATGATGATTTTACACAGTTAGACACATGTATTTTGAGACACAGTTGTATATATTGCCCTGGGCAGAGCACGCATCTTTTGGGGATTATTTTTGAATCATATATGTATTTAAGTCTTCCGCTTGCATTTTCTCAATATTCCTAAATTATGTCTGCTGATCTGGCTTAATCTATTTCATGTTTTATGCACTAACAAAAACAACATACATCTATCATTATTTATGTTGCATAAGTGATGCTTTGGAACTCGGGAGGTGAGTTATGCTCAACCCTCGAATTTCAAGGCATTACAAAAGTGAATGATGTTCGATAAAGAACAAAGAACTGTTGAAGAAAAAGCAATGAACTCCATCTACTATGCTGTGTCTCAAGATATATTCAATCAGATAAGTATGTCTGAGACATCCAAGGAAGCATAGGATCTACTGGAAACAATACATGAAGGCACAAGCACTGGGAAGATGTAACGTCTCGAAAAAATCCGTACAGAGACCCAAGTACCAACTCAATCAGAAATTACTTAGGAGTAATTCCTTTAGAAATTAAGCACAAGTTAACTAGTGCTATGTTAGATTAGCTGTGAAATTAGTACTGTTCACTTTAAATACGTTCTACAAGACCCAAAACTTGTGGAATTGTTAACGCTATAACATCCTGAAACCTAGGATCAAACTCTAAACCTGTTTGCTCTCATGAACCCTTTGAAACTTTGTATTGGATCTAGACTGCACGTCGAGAGTCCGATATGTACAATCTTAGACCATTATGACCGCTTAGCTGGACTTGACAATCGCTTTGAAAATCAAGCCCAACTGATGTTCTGAGGCAATTTCATTGAGCCTGGAGCAAGAAGTGTGAGAAAGAGTGAAATTCTTTAAAAATTAAATGTGATTTAAATAAATCTGGAACGTGACACTTGCGGGTTAAGTATAAGCATTCAGACTATCGGAATCTGACCCAAATACACCCTCGGATCAGGAAACATTTCCCACTTAGGGCAGTGTACTTGGAATCCTCGATCGAATCTCGTGACCGTTGAATTGAAACTGGTCCGCCACGTGCGATCTGGGAACACTATCGGACTGAAAACTTAATGTGATTAGGATCCAATATCCATGAGCTTAAGTCCTGACCCAAATACACCCTCGGATCAGGGAACATTTCCCACTCAGGGCAGTGTACTTGGAATCCTTGATCGAATCTCCGTGATCGCTGAACTGAAACTGGTCTGCCACGTGCGATCTAGGAACACTATTAGACTGAAAACTTAATGTGATTAGGATCCAATATTCATGAGCTTAAGTCCGACCGCATTTGGTCAAGGGACCTCCAGAAAAGTTCTTTTGAATCGGAAGAGACCCGATTTGGCTATAACCCAAGTATACTTTGGTTTAAAGTCTAAATAGGTGAGTTTCTAACCTATTTAAAGACCTTAAACCCTCTCGCACCCTTCCCATACGAATTTTCAAAAGACCTAGAAAAGAGGAGAGAGAAAGGAGAGAGTTCGGTGAGAGTTGTGAGGGAAACTTCCTGCCACTCGATCCGGATTCTACACGCACTTAATCACCGTGTTCTAATCACTCTTTTGGTGATTTCGACTTCATTCTAGGTAAGAAAACCCTAACCTCAACCTGTTTTAGGGATTCTAGCAATACAAGTAGCGAAGTAGCTGACCTATCTTGTGAATTAGGTCATCATATCAACGTTGACGAAGCGTAGACTTTCTATTCGAATCGATACGCGTCTACGGCGAAAGGTGAGGATTTTAGATGCTTAGATTGACTGTTTTTAAAACTTTCAATGTCGTTTAATAGTAGATTATCGACAAGAACGTTGTTTGACATGTAGAACATGCTGTCCATTTTCCATTTCGTATATGTACGGAGAATATGAGATTTAGGGTATTTTAGGTATTTGTAGGAACTACTATATACGTCTGTATTTTGTTGAAATAATTGCCATGGGTATTTATCATGTTATTATATTAGATATGTGTGTATGGTCTGTTTGGCGAAGAGATTCACCGTAATGCACACTTTGGGTCGACATACGCTATGTAGACAAATGTGTGTAAACTAAGTGTTTGTATAAATGTTTGTACTAGTAAGTATTGAGTAAATGGTATTGTAGATTAGTTTTGAGATTGGATTCTCAACTCATATGATGATGTACATGATTTCCTCCATGTTGTTATATTGAATAGATTTCCTTATATATATGGAATACATGTGTTGATTGATTTGCTTACGTTGTATGTTATAACATGTTGTTAACATGCTTGTATTGTTTGTATTTCATTTCTGTTACTCTCACATGAACCTTGATGTTGATTACAAGTGCTTGGGGCTATGCTTTAGTCCAGGCAGTCGGTAATAGATTCAAATTTGTGGTTGGCTTCCATTTGCCACGAAGGACGCGTCGACGAACGTGAGTCGTACTTTGAGTTGACGGCAGTGGTTAGGCCACACGAGGTGTTTTATACACTTCATGTCGTTCAGCTTGAGGTGCGCTCGTACTAGTCGAGCTCGTCAAATAACCCGACTGACCATTGTATGTTCACCTTGTATTGGTCATAACTGCTTGAACCTAGGGTACTGAACTTACCAGAGATAACCCTGATAACTATGGTACCTTGATCCATTAAGACTCATGATCC
Source organism: Magnolia kwangsiensis (assembly GCA_037074715.1). Taxonomy (NCBI): domain Eukaryota; kingdom Viridiplantae; phylum Streptophyta; class Magnoliopsida; order Magnoliales; family Magnoliaceae; genus Magnolia; species Magnolia kwangsiensis. The sequence goes on from CM073579.1 coordinate 63,292,084, forward strand.
GGGATGGTGGTATGGGACACTGTGGTCGAGCTGTCGGCCTATGCTGGGGCCATAAACCTCCCCATAGTGACCAATGAGCACCTTTGACTCGTGATCCGATTGTGGTGGTATGGGACACTACATTCGAGCTGTCGGCCTACTCTGATTGGTGACGATCCCTTTGTAGTGACCTCGAGCGTATTCTGAGTCTACGGGAGGCGACGACCCTTCCGTAGTGACAAGAGTACAATTAGGCCTGTATTGATAAGGTGATGAGGGAGCGGTGCAACGAGTGCGAGTAACAGCCCTGACAGCCCTTGCAACAACTTATAAATATAACTTCATATGAGACTACTAGGAGTGATGACCCTAGACAGGATCTGTGTTGGGATTGATATAAGGAAGGTACCTTAGTTTCCCAATCCCGCTGTATGAAAAGGACTAATAACAACTCGATAATCATATCCATATCGTACTGCATGTGCCTGGAAGATGTGGAGCACTGAGGGAAGAAAGCATGCCACGGACGTAAGATGGTGTCGCATGAGGGAGTATGTCGGTGAGGTCATCCATCATGTCATTTCATACTTGCATGAACAACAGTATCTAGGAATGTCTGATTGTTTGCTTTACTATTATCGCGTGATTGATTTGATAACATGCTAATCTTTGCTCTATGATTCCACTGAGTTGATCACTCACTCCCACGTTACGGGACGGTGTTTGCAACACCTACTAGACTCTGTCTTAGATGCAGGTTGTGAGGCGATCAGGAGCCGGAGCTGGACTACTACGATGTAACGCCCTGAAAAAATCCGTACTTGGACTCGAGTACTAACTCGACCAGAAATCGGGTAGGATTAATTCCTTTGGAAAATATGTGTAAGTTAGTTAGTGCAACGCTAGAGTAGCTGGGAAATAGTCCCTGATCACTTTAAATACGTTCTACAAGACCCAAAGCGATAATACTCTAAAACCTCGGATCAAACTCTAAGCCAGTTTGTTCTCAGGACCTCTTTGAAACTTTGTATTGGATCTAGACCACGCGTTGAAAGTCTGATACCTACAATCTTAGACCGTTATAACCGCCTAGCTGGACTTGACAATCATTTCAAAAATCAAGTCTAACCAACATTCAGAGGCTATTTCATTGAGCCTAGAGTGAAGAGAGTGAGAATAGGGTTAGATTTTGATTTTGGAATTCAAATCTGGCACACGACTTGACGCGTTATTATTAAGCATTCTGACCGTCAGAATTCAGCCAAATTATACCCTTGGATCAGGAAAATTTTCTATTTCATATCATGAGACTTGTAGACCCGATCTATGTGCGGTGACCGCTGAACTGAAACTGGACCGCCACGTGCGATCTACGAACACTACTAGTCTGAAAATGGGATGTGAGCGACGTCCGACGTGCATGAACTTTAGTCTGATCGCGTTCGGCCAGGGGACCTCCAGAAATGTCTTTTTGGACCGAAACAGCCCCGATTTGGTTAGGCATTAAGTGAACATTGTTCCCAAGCCTGTTTTGGGCATGTTTTATGTTATAAAGGGGCTTAAAACCTCACTTCTCTCAACCATCCGAATTTGCTAGAAATCCTAGCTGGTGTGAGAGAAAAGGTGAGAGATTGTGAAAGAGAGTGGGAGAGAATTTCCTGCTGCTTGCACTACGTATTGTGCGTGCTTAAGAAACGCACCTCAATCACTTTTTCGGCGATTACACCGCATTTCTAGGTAAGAAAAGACCCTAAATACTTGCTGATTTGAGGTTCCGTCATTTCCATAGCGAAGTAGCTTACAGATCTTGTATGTTAGGTTGTCTGTTCGCCGTAGACGAAGCGTATACGCTCCGTTCGAATCAATACGCTCCTAGGATAAAAGGTGCGGATTTTAGATGCTTTGATTGACTGTTTTCAACGCTTTCAATGTCGTTTAATAGTAGATTATCGACAGCAACACCGTTTGACATGTACAACATGCTGTCCGTTTCCTGTTTCGTAAGTAGACAAAAAATACGAGATTTAGGGCATTTTAGTCATTTGTAGGAAATACTGTTTTCATCCATATTTTGCTGATGTGATTGACATGGCTTCTTGTCGCATTAGGATACTAGGAATGCATGCATAATTAGTTTGGCGAATAGATTCGCCCAAATGCGCACTTTGAGTCGACATACTATATGTAGACTTAAGTGTGTAGTTTAAATGTTTGTATAAATGTTTGTATTAGTATGCATTGAATTAAATGGTGTTATGAACTAGTTTGAGATTGAATTCTCAAACAATATCCTGATGTAAATGATTTCCTACATGTTAGCTATATGCATGATTTCATTATATGTATGAAATGCATGTGTTAGATGTTTTACTTAAGTTGTATATTATAACATGTGTTAACATGCTCACATTGTTGTATTTCATTTCCATTACTCTTACATGATTGCTGATGTGTATTCATAAATGTTTGGGACTATACCTAGTCCAGGCAGTCGGCAACCGAGTGAATTCGTGGTTGGCTTATCTTTGCCACGAATGACGCGTCGATGAACGCGAGTCGTGTTTTGGAGTTGGCGGCAGTGGTTAGGCCACACGAGGTATCTTATGCACTTCATATCGTTCGAATTGAGATGCGCTCGTTCTAGTCGAGCCCGTCAAGTAACCCGACTGGCCATTGTATGTTCACCCTGTATGAGTCATAATTGCTTGAACCTAGGGTACTGAACTTACCACTGTAAACCTTATTAACCATGGTACCTTGATCCATAAAGACTCATGAGCCGGGCATGGTGGTATGGGACACCGTGGTCGAGCTGTCGGCCAACGCTGGGGCCACAAACCTCCCCGTAGTGACCAGTGAGCACCTATGACTCGTGAGCAGATTATGGTGGTATGAGACACTATATTCTTGCTGTCAGCCTACACTGATCAGGCGACGAGTCCTTTGTAGTGACCGCGAGCGTATTCTGAGTCTACGGGAGGCGACGACCCTTCCGTAACGATGAGAGTACAGTAGGCCTGTATTGATAAGGTGATGGGGGAGCGGTGCAACGAGTGCGAGCAACAGCCCTGGTAGCCCTTGCAGCGACCTACAAAATATACATCGTATGAGATTACTAGGAGTGACGACCCTAGACAGGATCTCTGTTGGGATTGATATAAGGGAAGTACCTTAGTTTTCCAACATTGCTGTATGAAAAGGACTAATAATAACTCGGTAATCATATCAACATCACATTGCATGTGCCTGGAAGATGTGGAGCACTGAGTGGTATGCAAGCATGCCGCGGACGCAGATGGTGCCGTATGAGGGAAAATGTCGGTGAGGGCATCCATCATGTCATGTCATATTGCATTAACAACAGTATTAAGAATGTTTGATTTACTTCTTTACTATTATCGCGTGATTGATTTGAGAACATGCTAATCTTTGCTCTATTATTCCACTGAGTTAGCTACTCACTCCCACATTACGGGATGGTGTTTGCAACACCCACCAGACCCTATCTTAGATGCAGGTGAGGCAGCGATTCAGGAGGCAGAGCCGGACTATGATGAGGACCAGGACGAGTTCTCATATATGCAGTACCACAATGGCTTTGCTTAGGTGGCTTGGATTGGCGGGACTTCTCAGTGGGACTCTTTTTGGACTTTTGATTTCTGTTTATTTACATGTATATGAGACTCAGAGATGTATTCATACTTTGGAGACAGTTGAGATCTACTTTGTTTTCCATACAGTGATATATATATTCTTTAGTCTTCCGCTTGCTTTTATCACTGAATCTGAAGTATGAATTGCAGTTTTGGTATACTTTTACTCATGTGAATGCTTTAACTCAGACAACATCGAATCATAATCATTTTTTTTGCATAAGTGACGGTCTGGAACTCGGGAGTTGGGTTTATACACGACCCCCGATTTTCAGGGTGTTACATACGAGGATCAGGACGAGTTCTCATACATGCAGTTCTCTGACGGCTTCGCATAGGTGGCCTGGATCAACGGGATTTTTGGCTAGTTAGACTATTACATGACATTTGATTTTGGTTTATTAATTGTTTTGCTTTTCATACAGTGACATATATATTCTACAGTCTTCCGCTTGCATTTTATCACTAGATCTGGAGTATGAATTGCAGTTTTGGTAAAATCTTACTCATGTTAATGCACTAACTTAGACAACATTGAATCATAAGCATATTTGTTGCATAAGTGATGGTCTGGAACTCGGGAGTTGGGTTTCTACACGACCCCCGATTTTCAGGGTGTTACAGAAGAGGTCTAAACTACAGCTTCTAACTTCACAGTTCAAAAATCTCAGGATGGAAGACCATGAGACATTTATGGAGTTTTTCACCAAATCGAATATTATTTGTAACTCCATGGGTGGATTGGGAGAAAAAGTTCCGGTACTAAAAATATGTAAGAAAATCTTAAGATCCCTACCGGAACAGTTTAATCCCAAAGTAACAACAATTAAGGATTGTATAATTATTGATGAAATGAAAGTAGAAGAACTGGTAGGTTCCCTACAAACTTTTGAACTGCACTTCACACAATCTCAAAAATTCAAAAACACTGTCCTAGAAACTTCTAAGAAAATAAAACATGAGGACAGTGAGAGTGAAAAAGAAGATGAAGATGTGGAAGTGGCTTTACTGGCACAAAAATTCAAAAGATTCTTTCAGAAGAATCACGACCATTCCTCCAAAGTAAGAAAAGTATACAATAAACCCTTTACAGGTGAATTTAGAAAAAGAACCAAAGAACCACAATGCTATGCCTGTCATGAGTATGGGCACCTATCTTCTGAATGCCCAAATAGAAAAACTAAGGGCAAGGTAATGACTACCACGTGGGATGATACAGACGAGTCAAATTCAGAATCAACCGACTTAGGGAGCGATGGAGACCGAAAATCTTTGAAAATACTTATGGTCTCCAATGCTTCGATCATTCCAACTGAATCTAAGGAAGAACAACAAGCTACTGAATCATTTCCATCTGACAATGAGGAAATTGAAGAAGAGGAAGAAAGAGAACAAGATGAATTATAAGACGCTTACAATCAACTTTACATTCATAGCGTCAATATTGTTAAAAGACTTGTTACATCTGAGAATAAAAAGGAATTGCTGCAAAAAGACTTAGATAAAACTCTAGAAATTAATACTCATCTAATCAATCACTTGCGGCAACATCACTCAGATAATGATAGACTTAAAAGAAATAATTCTTTTCTTAAATCTAAATCCAAAAAACTGAACAAACAGATTGAGCAGTTAAAAGATGAAAATATGCTCCTTCAGAATGAAAATCACACACTCCTGTTTGATTTGGAAGAATCCAGAAGAATTGCCAAGATAAACTGTAAGTTTTCAAAAAGTAGAGAGAAGCTAGAAAAACTATTAGGAATGGGAAAACCTGGGAAGGATAAAGGTGGGCTAGGATATGAAAAATATAAATCAAAGACTGGTTGTGCAGCTCCTAGAACTGAAAAATTTGCTGCCCCTGGATGCAAAACCAGAAAGACTCTAGTATGTCATATGTGTAGTGATGTCGATCATTATGAGTTTAAATGCTTAACACCTAGACAAACTTTACGTAACTCTGATCAAAACCACATTGGTATATTTAAATCTATCAGAGAAACTCAGAATGTTAAAAATCCACCTAGGAGAAACACTTATCCATCACCACCTAAAGAAAAAGACAGAGTAAAGAAGTCTTCCTTAAAATGGATAATTAAAGAAAAGAAAAATTGTCTTATTACTCACTCAAATCAGTTATCAAGTAATGACACTAAGTGGTATCTAGATACTGGTTGCTCAAGGCATGTCACAGGTATAAATATCTTCTGCCAATGGGTTAGTCACCAGCGGAGATGGAACCACTGTTGAAGTAATTGGATAGGGTATCATAAAAGGGATTAATCTGCTTACAAATGAGAATGCTTTCTACATAAAAGGTTTGGCATATAATATCCTAAGTATATTTCAGATCTGTGATAATGGGCATGTGGTCAAATTCAACAAAGAAGAATGCGAGATCCTAGATCAATCAGGAAAACCAATTATGAAGGGACTTCACACAAATAACCACTGCTACATTATTATAGGAAAAGAAATGAGTGATATTGAGGAACACTGAGAATAAAGAAACTCATTTAGATCATACATCAAGATCTGAACATGTGCTAAAATGAGAAATTTTTGCTGAGCTTTCAATGTTACATCTGAGGTTGCACACCTCGAACTTTTTGTATATAAACATTATCATGTTTATAATTTTTGAGTTGTACAGAATTTGTACAAAATTTTGTGATGTATACTGATTAAATCAAGATATGCTTAAAGGTGTGTCAAAATGGTGAAAAACATAAAAAATACTCACCGTTGATATGTTCATGGATTCTCGATTACATCAATTAAAGTTGATATTATCGACGTCTTTTCAGAATTCGAAGAGTCATGAAGATGAAAAAGATTATCGAAGACATCGTCAATAACATCGGACAGTGTATCTTGATATCATTGAAACACTTGTAGATGATATCATAATTTATTGCCTAATAAAAGGCTGTTGAGCAAAAAATTTACTTTTACAGTAGCCAGTCCGGTCTCGTTGCCCTAACCCTTTTTTTAGTTGATCCGCTCGGAGTCTCGATGAAATCTCCACATCCAAATGAAGCTAGGAAGATGGTTAAAGGAAAAGGTAAGGCTCTCTCATCTGTAAAATCTTTCAAGATTAAGAAAGGGAAAAATACTAGACCACCTCAAAACTAATTGGATTGGGAACAAGTTATGATTTTCGACCATACTATTCTCTCTAATGCTGTCAAGCCCTATGGGGTGGATCTCATGATGGAGAGTATTAGGTGGAAGAATATGCTTAATATGGGCTGTCCATATTAGTTTGAAATGATCTAGCAGTTCTTCAACTGTTGTCATGTTGTCCAAGTTTATCCACCATGTATGCGTCTGGAATTCATACAACACACCAAGAAAATTACTCCAACAATCCTTAGTCGTGTTCTAAACATTGAGGTGACATAAATCCCTGTCACTAGTAGAAATCTAAATGAATTGGAAAGATGGGGGAAAATTACTCGAGCACTGTGTCAGGGTATGACAATTCATAGAAATGATGACAATATCCTTCAAGTTAAACATCTAGGAACCTTGTTTCGACTCCTTCACAGTATTTTTATTATGAATGTGTACCCATGTGATGTCAATGACACACCCCTTTGTGCTCAATGTCCTATATGACACATACCTACTCTCATTCTAGATCAGCTAATTAAGGTAGTCAAAAGTGACCATCTTGAAATACTGCCCTTTCTGTCCCTTGTCTGCAAGCTTGCACACTGGACAGGACTGCTGGAAACAACAGATAAGGTATATCCTGAAGTATGGTTTGACCATGATGGAGCTCAACAAGTGTATGTCTCTATCTCATCTAAGAATCCTCCACCTATTGAAGAGAGTGGTCTCGTGCCTAAAGAAGAAACTCTCTAGGGATCTAACCGAACTCCTGAATACAGTCTTGCTTCTGTCACTAATCGTCAACGTCATGTGCTTGAGCACCAATTTTTAAACAATCTCAATGGAATTGATGAGCGGCTCCATCACTGCGAGCAATGACTGTCAAGTATAGAAAACAGGATGAAAGCTCTCCAACATTCTGTGCAACAGATTCTTGAGCTATTAATGACTGGCGGGCCTTTTATATGTTAAAAGAAGATCGTTTTGGAAGAAAAGTGTGTCTAGTTATGAACACTAGCCTTTTTTTTTTGTATTCATTCCTGTTTATTCATTTTGGGTATCCCTACATGGGCCTGGTATTTATGCTTGATGGTTGATAACTTACTGCTGTCTAGGGTAGTATATTTTTTTTTGGGATAAATGGTTTTGGATGAATGTTATTCTACTGCCAAACTAAGGGGCAATTCTTCTTTTGCTAAATATAGCTGCATATAATTCTATTCTTACTGCCATAGTGATATATGAATCCCCTAACTTATATAGTTTCTGATATGGAATGCATGTGATTTTCATGATTATCTTATCTGACCTGTTTAATATGCATTCATATCTTCTGAAGATGATGTATGGTTTAAAATGATCTCATCTCTATACATCTATATCTGTGGTTCTCCCATATGCTTCTTTAACTTCAGTTAATATCTACTGCTTTATCTTTTTCAATGACTAACAAAAAGGGGAAGAAAAGTTAAACAACCCCCCCCCCCCCCCCCCCCCCCCCCCCATGTGGAAAATTGGATATTTGCTCTTATATGTTACAGGTGTAAGGGGGAGTAGCTGCACCAAGAAAGGGAGAGTTTTACAGTAAGAGGGAGCAAATACTGATTGTATACATGGCTGTATTAGAATTTGTAAAATTGTATAAAAACATGTACACACAATTTAGGATGAGTCTGTCTAGATATTATCCTAGGGTGTTTTGGTATTTTGTCACGTAATTGACAAAGGGAGAGATTGAAAGTGCACCTGCTAGTGCCCTGGTTTGTCAATTATCGTGTGTGTTGAGTCAGTCAGACTACAGAGCCTCTAATTCAAGCGCCTGCCTCAACCGGATGTGTGGAAGCTTGCCATAGGTAAATCATCGCCTCACATCCCATGTCCCAAAACACCAGGTGATTAAAGCCCTTAAAAACAACTTAGAACATATGAGGGCTTTTGGGTAAGTGAACTCTTTTAAACATCAGAAAAAATTTTAAGTTTCCTTGCCCTGTCAATTGTATCGATACACATTTCGATATGATCGATTTGCGCTGTCTATGTCCTCGACACTTGATCGATACTATCGATAAGAGGACTAAAAGTGTCCAGTGACTGCATACTCATCTGGACGGATTTATCAATATATCAATACACATATCGATATCATCGATATTCAAATATTGAGCCCATTGAAAGTGGCTTGATAATATCAACAAACAGATTTCCAGTGCCCCTGTTTTTTAAAAAAATCACTATGTGCTTTGATATATTGATGTCTTTTACGATTCAATCTGAATTCAAATCTCGATCATATCGGAAGGCCATCGATCATATCGAAAGTGGGCGGGCATTTCTTCTAACAAATATTTCAGGTTTTTTTTAACTTTGATCGGGGGCCACTCGAGAAAATCGATATTCGTATGTCAATGCTATCAAGGTTGAGTCGATTGGATCAAGACTGTACATAAACTGTTCGGCGAGCTTATAGGTAAATCTATACGATTTATCGATCCCATCGATATGGCCTCCGATATCATCGATATGCAAATTTCGATGAAATCAGTTGTTCCCCGATCATATCCTAAAAACCTGAAATATTTTAAGACTTCTCTCTCATACTTCAAATGTCGATAGATTGATCCCAGTATCGATGGAATCGAAGTTCAAAATTCGATGACATCTACACCAGTATTGATCCTATCGACCAGCTGGCAAAGGGTTTCAAAAGCGTATGACATTTGAGTTTGTGTTATTGAGCAAATAGTCAATCCCATTGAGAGTATACACTCAATGATATCGACCCTACTCAATGATATCGAACTCTGTCATAAATATGACCATTTTATATCTGTTGGAACCTTTTGCTTATCTAAAGAGAGACCTGTCCATATTGCTAGTAGTGAAAGAAGAGAGTGCTTTTGTGTGTTTTACCTTTAGATCATATACCCAAAGCCCTTTCACTCACGGGAGTTCATCTTCCAATCCACTCTCATTCATTGACATTCAATAGAGTGGATTAAGAAATGAACTTCCACATTCAAGGATCCTTCAACAACTATCTTAATAGCATATTATTAAGCTGGGATGCCTTGAATGATTAGATGACAGGAATCACTCTATCTTCCTTATAGAAAAATTCTAAGAGAGTGGATTTTTGTCCTAACCTTGACCCAACCCGAAGCCAAGTACTGGTACATCATTTGTGTTACAGATTAAGGGAGCCGAAGACTCTTCAATAATAAAGAGGAGATCTTCATCAATGCGATGAATGAGACTCATCAACTTATCTATAAGTATCTAAAGTCCAGAAGACACTTGTGATCATTCCTTTGTAGGATTGGGTCCTGAGTGTTGCTCACCATTTGAGTTTCTCATAAGAGGCCTCCGGTAGGAGTGTACGTAGGGGGTGCATTGTGTGGACTCTTGCTTTATGGAGAGCATAAACATCCGGGTGCGTTGTGTGGACCCTTGCTCTATGGAGAGCATAAATATCTGGTTAGGAGTGAACCAGTAAAACTCTAAGGTTAGAGGTGAATCAAGTAGAAACCTCAATGTAAAGGTTGAATGTGAACTTGATGTAAAACCTTAAGTTTGAGGTGAACCCTGGGAAACCCCCTTAGTGAAATCTGGTACTGTAACACCCTGGATTTTTACCAACCTAGAATTAGACGTCCTTAGGCAATGGGTCAATCATAACACTCTCAAAGCTCAATCCCAAGGCCAAAGAAATCGCTTTTCAGCCCATTTCCTTCAAATCTCATCTTTCACCACCTAATTTTTCAAACTTCTCCAAGTACTTTTATATTAGACATGAATCCTCAAGTTTAAAAAGTGAAGAACTATACTTAAACTAGAACTCACTGAAGCGGTCGCCGAGATTGAGTCCATGCACACTCTTGAACACACACAATGACTCCAAATCACTTCTAGACCATCAATCAAAGGGTTTAAACTATGTTTCATTCCCTTCCAAACCTAGAAATGAATGTCCTTAGGTGGTATGTCAACCCCAACATCTTACACTCAATCTCAAAGCCTAAAACCTCTTTTTATCCAATTCCTTCAAAATCTCACCCTTCACCACTTTATTCTTCATTTGTTTTTAAGAACATTCATAATACACATCAATTCAAGGGTATAAATGAGGAAGAATAATACCGAAACTAAAACTTACCATAAATAGTAAATAAATAGATAAAATGGGTTTTGGCCCTTAACCTTTAGAATCTCGTGGAAAAAATCAGTTAGTTGGATAGATTAGCATCTCCTACCATAAAATCATATGCTACTAGTCATATAAAATCATTCTGGTTTGCAAGAGAGACTCGATAAACACCTCGACGGACTCGTGGGCCCAAACGACTCAATTCGGGAGGATCTTAGGTGGGCCCCACATGTTTCCGGCATCCCCGGGGGGTGAGGACCTCACCCCTGGAGTGAACCTAAGCCAATTTGATCAGTGACCAGAGAGGACCTCGCCGGTTTGGTGAGCGGCGAGGTCCTCGCCAAAGTCGTCTGTATAACGGTCTGGCAGGCCAGTTTCTATACTTTTTCCTACACATTTCTTCTAACTTTGAAAAATTATATCTCCTTCGTTATAACTCCTATTTATGTGATTTAAAAACCATATTGAAGATAAATGAGTCTAGTTTTATATAAAAATATGTGAAAAATATAATAAAATACTTAATATGGTTTAAAGTAGGTCATTGTGAGAAATTATTCGATAATCACTTGTTGGACAACTACTGCTTCTGGAATTTTTAAAATTTTTCTATAACTCAAAATCTTATAAAATTTGGTGGAGTCAGGGTAAACTTGATTATTAACCCTCAAAAAAATAATAAAAATAATATGATAACTATAAGTGCTCAAAATGGGGCATAGAATGGCCCTAGGACTGTATTCTGGCCTATTAGGGTAGAATTTGGTTAGTACCAAACTGAATACTCAGTAGAATTAACTTGAATTACTTTAAATATAAACTACAAGACCTAAAATGAGTACAACCACTAACTCTATGTTACCTAGAAACCTAGGATCAAACTCTAAACCCGGTTGCTCACGGGAGCATTCAAAAACTTTGTATCGGACCTGGACTGCACATCGGAAGTCTGATTATACCTAACTTAGACAATCCTGACCGCCTAGTTGGACTTGACAATGACCCCAATAATCAAGTCCAAATGATGTCCCATGACTATTTTCTTGAGTCCAGAGTGAAGAGTGTGAGAATGTTAGAAATTAAATAAAATTTATGAAATCTGGCACGTGTCGCTTGTGCGACATTTTTAAGCATTCTGGCCGTTGGAATTCGACCAAATTTCACCCTCAGATCAGGATAGGTGGCCCTTACATGTCATAGCACTTGTAGCCCTGATCGAGTTTCGGTGACCACTAAACTGAAACTGGTCCGCCACGGTCGATCTGGAAACCCGACCGGACTGAAAACTCAGCCTGACCTAGATCCAATATTAGAGAGCTTAAGTCCGACCGCATTTAGTAACAGGACCTCTAGAAGTGCTCCGTTGGATCGAAACAGACCCGATTTGGTTATAACTTAAGTATACCTTGACTTCGAGTCTGTTTTGGTTATGTTTGGGCTTATAAAAGGGCCTTAAACCCTTAGCTCTCTAACCCATACGAATTTGGAGAAAACCCTAGGAGAGAGAAGAGAGAAAAGAGAGAGAAAGTGAGAGTGAGTTGGAGTTTCTCCCAGGGATTCTTCCCTGCTACTCCACGTGCCAAAGCCATCCACCTGCATTGTTATTCCAGTGATTCTGGTTTCGTTCTATGTAAGAAAACCCTAATCCTAACCTATTTTAGGGCTCCTATGGATACAAGTAGCTAAGTAGCTGACTCACCTTGTGTTGTATGTTTCCAATCAATCGTTGATAACGACGTAGAGTTCCGATTCGATTCATTACGCTCCTACGGCGTAAGGTGTGGATTTTAGACGCTTAGTTTACCATTTTTCAAAGCTTTCAATGCCGTTTAATGGTAAATTGTTGACAAGAACACTGTTTGACATGTAGAACATGCTGTCCATTTTTCATTTCGAATACGTACGAAGAATATGAGATTTAGGGTATTTTAGGTATTTGTAGAAAATACTGTATACGTACGTATTTTTCCGATATGATTGCCATGAATATTTACCGTGTGCCTATACTAGTGATACGTGTATGATCTGTTTGGCGAAGAGATTCACCCTAATGCACATATTGGCTAACATATGTTATGTAGACTAATGTGAGTAGACTAAGTGTTTGTTGAAATGCCTAAATCAATATGATTTATGCCTGCTATATGTTTTAAATGTAAGAATATGATTGTTGTGTATTAGAAATCTCCTTGATTTAAGGATCTGTCATATTATATGTTGAAATCAACATACGTTAAGTACGTTGGAGTTGAGTAGTCTAAGTGTTTATATAAATGTATGTATTAGTAAGTATTGGGTAAATGGTGTTGTAGATTAGCGTTGAGACTGGATTCTCAACTAATTTGATGATGAACATGATTTCCTCTATGCTTGTTGTATTTCAATTGATTTCCTTATGTGTGAAGTACTTGCGTATGGTTAAATTTCCTATGTTGTATCTTATAACATGTTGCTAACATGCTTGAATTATTTGTTATTTCAATGTTGTTTATCTCATTTCATTACTGATTCACATTATATATGCTTGGGGCTATACTCTAGTCCAGGCAATCGGTAACAGTTTAGAATTCGTGGTTGGATTTTATTCGCCACGAAGGATGTGTATGACGAACCCGAGTCGTACTAGAGTCGTCGGTAGTGGTTAGGCCACACGAAGTGCTTGTGCACTTCATGTCGGTCGATTCGACGTGCGCTCGTGCAAGTCGGACTCATCAAGTAACCCGATTGACCATTGTATGTTCACCTTGTATTCGTCATAACTGCTTGAACCTAGGGTACTGAACTTACCAGTGATAACCCTGGTAACCGTGGTACCTTGATCCACTAAGACTCATGAGTCGGGCATGGTGGTATGGGACACTGTGGTCGAGCTGTCGACCTACGCTGGGGCCACAAACCTCCCCGTAGTGACCGGTGAGCAACCCAGACTCGTGATCAGATTATGGTGGTATGGGACACTATATTCTTACTGTCGGCCTACACTGATAAGGTGATGGGGGAGCGGTGTAACGAGTGCGAGCAACAACCCTGGTAGCCCTTTGTAGTGACCTCAAGCGTACTCTGAGTCTACGTGAGGCGATGACCTTTCCATAGCAACAAGAGTACAACTAGGCCTGTATTGATAAGGTGATGGGGGAGTGGAGCAACGAGTGTGTGCAACAGCCCTAACAGCCCTTGCAGCGACCTAGAAATATATCATCGTATGAGACTACTAGGAGTGATGACCCTAGACAGGATCCTTGTTGGGAATGATATAAGGGAAGTACCCTAGTTTCCCAATCCTACTGTATGAAAAGGACTAATAACAACTCGATAATCATATTCATATCGCACTGCATGTGCCTAGAAGATGTGGAGTACTGAGGGAGGAAAGCATGCCGCGGACGTAAGATGGTGTCGCATGAGGGAGTATCTCGGTGAGGGCATCCATCATGTCATTTCATTCTTGCATTAATCACAGTATTTAGGAATGTTTAATATGTTTGTTTTATCATTATCGCTTGATTGATTTGATAACATGTTAATCTTTGCTCTATGATTCCACTGAGTTAGCTACTCACTCCCACGTTACGGGACGGTGTTACGCATACTAATCAGTCCTTGTTTTAGTTGCAGATGATGGTGTTGCTTGTGAAGTGGAGTCGGACTTGATAATGATGAGGAGAATTTTTCCTATATGCGTGTTCTGATCGACGGGATTACAGGGAGGTTGATTAGACGCTATGACACTTGTCATTCAATATTTTTAGAGCACCCATGTATATTCTTTTCTTTCAATTTTTTGAGTATACATGTATTTGATTAACCTGGTAACATGTTCACACTCTGGAGACTCACAAACAATTATATATTTTATGTATTTATCACAGTCTTTCGTTTGCTAATTTAACTGTCTCTGGAGTATGATATGCTGTTTTAGCTTAGTCTCAATCTTGTTTAATGTCATTCTACAGACAACATGTATTTATCATTATCTATGTTGCATAAGTGACGTTTTGGAACTCAGGAGTTGGGTTTCTACCCGACCCCCGATTTTTGAGATGTTACAGGTACACTCAAGGGTTGAGTGAAGTAGCCGGGAGTAGAGTAGATAAGTAGTCGAACCACTATAAAAATGATTATATTTGCGAATGCTTTGTTTGTGTGATTTGCTTTATTATTTCAATATCTGAATTTTTGAGATCACACCTCACACACATACACAGTCATATCCAACATGAACTAAGTTCTATATTACTATCTTTTGAATAGTTTGTGATTGGACCCTCTACTACGTATAGAATCCAGTAGAGTTACATTTGAGTAATCCTTATAATTGTCTATCTAATAGGATTAGTGTAATAGGATTTTTAAATACATTATAAAACCTTAAAAAGTCCTATTCACCCCCCTCTAGGATATATTGGCATATTCCTACTTCAACTCAAGCGGTCTTCACCGCTATTTCATATTCATATGTCGATAATATTGATGTCGCGTCGATTGCATCGATACTGGACACAAACTGTCCAGCGAGCTTACTGAAAAATTCATGAAATTTATCGATGCATCAACACTGCCTCTGATATCATCGATGTACAAATTTTGATGACATCAGTTGACCCTCGATCATATCCTAAAACCTGAAATATTTCTTGACTAGTCTCTCTCATTTTTCAAATGTCGATAGATCGATCCAAGTATTGATAGAATCAAAGTTCGAAATCCGATGATATCGACACCAAATCATCCCATCGACTAGCTGGTAAAGGGTTTCAAAAGCGTATGACATGTGAGTTTGTGTCATCGAGCAGACCGTCGATACTATCGAAAGTATACGCTCGATGATATTGACACTGCTTGATGATATCGAACTCTATCATAAATGTGACCGTTTTATATCTGTTGGATCCTTTTTCCTATATAAAGAGAGACTTATTCATATTGCTGGTAGAGAAAGAAGAGAGTGCTTTTATGTGTTTTACCTTTAGATCATATACCCAAAGCCCTTTCTCTCACGGGAGTTCATCCTTCAATCCACCCTCATCATTGGTATTTAATAGAGTGGATTGAGGAATGAACTTCAGCATTCAAGGATCCTTCAGCTACCATCTTAATGGTAAATCATTAATTTGGGATGCCTTGAATGCTTAGATGATTGGAATTGCTCTATCTCCTTTATAGGAAAACATTTAGAGAGTAGGATTCCATCATAACCTTGACCCAACCCGTAGCCTTATATTGGTACATCATTTGTTGCGGATCAAGGGAGCTGAAGATTGTTCATAAATAAGGAGGAGATCCTCGCCACTTCGCTGAATGAGACTCATCAACTTATCTGTAAGTATCTAGAGTCCAGAGGACCCATTGATCATTCCTTTGTAGGATTGGGTCTAAGGTGTTTCTCACCCTTGAAGTCCTTAAGGAGGCCTTCGGTGGGAGTGTATGTGGTGGGTGCGTTGTGTGGACCCCTGATCTGTGGAAAGCATAAACATCTGGTTAGAGGTGAACTAGTAAAACCTTCTGTTTGAGGTGAACCGGGTAAAACCTTACGTTTTGAGGTGAACCGAGTGAAACCTCTGTTAGAGTCTTAGGGAAGATCCTTGGCCATTGTGCTAAAATGTGGGTGTGATATGTTGACCCTTGATCGTGAGAGTATAAACAGTCAACCTAAGTGTAGGTTGTAAAGGTTGAAGGTGAACCTGATTTAAAACCTTTGGTTAGAGGTGAACTATGTGAAACCTCCTTAGTAAAATCCAGTACACTCAAGGGTTGAGTGCGTGAAAGGGAGCTAGCTATATGCCCTAGAGGGGGGGGGGGGGGGGGGGGTGAATAGGGCAATGCCAAATAAAAATTATAACAGCAAAATAGTAAAAGAAATAAAGCATAATGATGAAAATAAAATAATCACAATAGCCTAAAATAAAGAGAATGATACTTTATCAGTTCTAAGGACAACCTTACACCAAAAACCAAAGGTTTAAGGTAGGACAACCTTATTTCTAGAATGTCCTTTGTATCACAAACTAATAAGGAACAAAAAGTAAGGAAATCAAAATAACTTGCAGAAAATAAATCCTAAGTTATTACAACATTCATCCACACTTGCTTGAAGTGATTACAACATTCATCCACAAACACTCTCCACAAAACAGAATGAGTAAAAGAATGAAAGAGTAAAACGCATCCACAACACAACGATATATAGTGGTTTGCCTGTGTGTACACCAACTGTTATCCAACAGCCACACAGATTGCTACTCCACTTCTAATATCCTCACACAGGGGATATTAGCATGCACTATTAAAATAGGTTTCAAAGGTTCGCCTAAAACCTTCTCAATTGTGTCTTTGATCTCGGGCTTACACAATCTAAAAACCCCACAATTTAAGTTTTCTGGCTCTCCTCAGATAACCAATACAATGAGATTCTTCTGGCAAATCTCAATCAAAACCAAAGAAAGTAAATTACAAAAATGTAAAATACCTGAATCACCTTTTGAAGAAGCCCAGTAGAACCAATCGGAGTAGAAGTTCGATTCAACGTTCAAAGTCCAATACTCACTTTAAGAATGGTTCTAAGTCTAATTGATTTTAAATCAAAAGGGCTAGTTCTATATGATTTTGAATCCAAGAAGAAGGAATATCAGAAATTTTCCTTTTCTAATAAGATTGGAATGTAGATCAAAATCAAATAAGAATAAGCTAGTAAAAGGAATATTAAATAAGCACAAAGTAGCTTAAAATAAACACAAACTTATCTTAGAGTATAGCATAAAGAATGCTCGAATAGAATTGAATTGAATTGCTAAAACTCTGAAGTTCGTGCCCTATTTATAGCCTAAAAAATCCCGTCTACGACTAGTCTTAGGATCCTAGGACTGGTCGTAGCTTCAAAGATTTTCAAAGATTTTTACAGGATAAGATTTTGTTGTTCCACGACCGGTCCAGTGTGGTCTACGACCGGTCATGGGCCACCTACGACTGGTCGTGGGTCACTTACGACCGGTCGTAGGACCCCAAAAATGCTTGCTGGAGTTTGAGTCGTAGGGCTACGACCGGTCGAAGGATGAGTCGTAGAACTCACAGGACTGGTCGTAGGATGTCCAGGACTGGTCGTAGGACAGCCAGAAAGATCCGAAAATCTTCAACTACCTAGGACTGGTCCTGAAAAACTTAAGACTGTTCGTAGCAAAGCTAGGACTGGTCTCAAAGTCCCTAGGACTGGTCTTAGAACAGCCCAAACATGCATATAAAAATATATGAGTTATGTATCCAAAATGACCAACAGTAGAGCCCATTCTAAGGTCAATATAAGGTCAAACAAACTTTAAAAGTGAGATGGACATTGAAAGTCTATGCACTCAGATGACCCTTAAGAGAAGCTTGAGAATATACAAATCTTGTAGTAGGCCTTCTTGAGCTTGATCTTGACTTGACATAGTCTTCTACTAAACTTGAACTTAATTGAATCTTGACCAATCAAACTTGAAAACTTCTAATCTTGAATTCTTCATCCATGACTTGAAAATTTTCTTCATTTAAGTTCTTGTCTTGAAATGCGATGTCTTGATTGCAATGAATAGTCTTCAAACATAAGATATACAAGACATAGATATAGGTTTTGGCACCACAAAATTTGATAACAAAAGGGATATGAAGTCATAGCACTTACAATCTCCTCCTTTGTCAAATTTGTGACAAAACACATAGCAAGAAGATAATAAGGAATGATGAGTCATGAAATCACAAAATACTCTACTCCCCCTGAGTAATACGAGTATTGCTCATATAAACAGTACACAACATGAAAACTTCAAGACTTCAATCCACATATCCTTCTCAATCAATCAATTCAAACAAATTTACTCCCCCTTTTCATACTACTACCCTTTTAGCTTTAGCTTACTTGTAACACCCAGAAAATCGGGGGTCGTGTATAAACCCGACTCCCGAGTTTCAGACCGTCACTTATGCAACAAAAATGATTATGATTCAATGTTTTCTAAGTTAAAGCATTCACATGAGTAAAAGTATACCAAAACTGCAATTTATACTCCAGATTCAGTGATAAAAGCAAGCGGAAGACTAAAGGATATACATATCACTGTATGGAAAACAAAATAGATCTCAACTGTTTCCAAAGTATGAATACATCTCTGAGTCTCATATACATGTAAATAAACAGAAATCGAATGTAAAAAATAGTCCCACTGAGAAGTCCCGTCAATCCAGGCCACCTAAGCAAAGCCGTCGTGGTACTGCATATATGAGAACTCGTCCTCGTCCTCATCATAATTCGGCTCTGCCTCCGAAATCGCTGCCTCACCTGCATCTAAGATAGGGTCTGGTGGGTGTTGCAAACACCATCCCATAATGTGGGAGTGAGTAGCTAACTCAGTGGAATAATAGAGCAAAGATTAACATGTCCTCAAATCAATCATGCGATAATAGTAAAGAAGTAAATCAAACATTCCTAATACTGTTGTTAATGTAATATGACGTGACATGATGGATGCCCTCACGGACGATCTCCCTAATACGGCACCATCTTACGCCCGCAGCATGCTTTCTTCCCACAGTGCTCCAAATCTTTGTAACGCCCGTGAAAAATCCGTACTTGGATTCGAGTACCGATTTGACCCGAAATCGCGTAGGAATATTTTCCATGAAAAATTAAACGTAAGTTAGCTAGCGCAACGCTAGAGTAGCTGGGAAATCGTCCCTGATCACTTTAAATACGTTCTACAAGACCCAAACCGAGTAGAACAGACAACTCTACAATACTCTATAACCTTGGATCAAACTCTAAGCGGGTTTGTCCTCTGGACCATGTTGAACTTTTGTATTGGATTTAGACCGTGCGTCGAAGGTCCGATACCTCCTATCTTAGACCGTTAGAACCGCCCAGCTGGACTTGACAATCATCTCGAAAATCAAGTCAAACCGATAATCACAGAGTATTTCGTTGAACCCGGACTGAAGCGACCGCGAATAGGGATGAATTGGGAATTTCAAATTCAAATCTGGCACACGACTTGACGCGTCAGTATTAAGCGTTCTGACCTTCAGAATTCATCCAGATTACACCCTCGAATCAGGAAAAATTTTTATTTATTATCATGAGACTTTCAGCCCTGATCTATGTGCGGTGACCGCTGAATTGAAACTGGTCCGCTACGTGCGATCTGCGAACCCTGCCGGACTGAAAACTTAATACGAGGTACATCTGGTACCCATGAGCTTAAGTCTGATCGCAATCGACCAGGGGACCACCAGAAAGCAGTTTTTGGACCGAAACAGCCCCGAAATGGATAGACATCAAGTAAACTTCATCCCGGAGCCTATTTTCGGTGTTTCCAAGCTTATAAAAGGGGTTGAAACCCTCATTTCTCCTTCACATCCGAATTTCACAAACCCTAGAAAAGAGAGAGAGAGTTTGAGAGAAAGGAAAGAGGAGATTTTTCCCGCTTCCGAGCCCCTGACAGTGCTGCTTCAACACTTCATTCCAATCACCTGGTTGGTGATTTTTCCACTTTTTCAGGTATAGAAAAACCCCAAAAACTTGCTGATTTAGGGTTTACATAGATTCTGAGCATGTTAGCTAACGTAATCCATGAATCAGGTTCTCTTACAGCCGTAGACGAAGCGTACACGCTCCGTTCAAAATCCCGCGACCTAAGAGACTAGGTGAGGATTTTAGACGCTTTGATTGACGGTTTACAACGCTTTCAATGTCGTTTAATAGTAGATTATCGACGGCATCGCCGTTTGACATGTACAACATGCTCTCCGTTTCCTGTTTCGCAAATTAACGAAGAATATGAGATTTAGGGCATTTTAGTCATTTGTAGGAAGTACGGTCTCCATGCATATTTTGCTGACGTGATTGACATGATTTGTCGCCGCATTAGAGAGTTAGGAATGCTTGCATAATCAGTTTGGCGAAGAGATTCGCCAAGTTGCGCACTTTGGGTCGACATACTATATGTGGACTTAAGTGTGTAGTGTATGTGTTTGTATAAATGCTTGTATTAGTATGTATTGTATTGAATGATGTTATGTAGTAGTTTGAGATTGATTTCATGATTAATTTGCTGACCTAAATGATTTCCTATATGTTGACCTTATGCATGATCGCATTACATGCATAGAAAGTATGCCTTGAGGATTTGCTTAGGTTGAATATGCATGGGAAGTATGCCTTGAAGATTTGCTTAAGTTGAATGTTATAACATGTGCTAACATGCTCACATGATGTGTTTCAATTCCAATACCCTGGTATATAGCGTTAATGTAATTCAATAGATGTGTGGGACTTGACTTAGTCCAGGCAGTCGGTAACCGAGCGAATTCGTGGCTGACTGGTCATAGCCACGAACGACGCGTCGATGAATGTGATTCATGTTGAGAGTTGGCGGCAGTGGTTAGGCCACGCGAAGTGTTTTACGCACTTCATGTCGTTCGACTTGAGATGCGATCGCGCTAGTCGAGCACGTCAAGTAACCCGACTGGCCGATGTATGTTCACCTTGTATGAGTCATAACTGCTTGAACCTAGGGTACTGAACTTACCATTGTAAACCCTATTAACCGTGGTACCTTGATCCACGAAGACTCATGAGCCGGGCATGGTGGTATGGGACACCGTGGTCGAGCTGTCGGCCTACGCTGGGGCCACAAACCTCCCCGTAGTGACCAGTGAGCACCTTGACTCGTGAGCAGATTATGGTGGTATGGGACACTATATTCTAGCTGTCGGCCTACACTGATCAGGCGACGAGCCCTTTGTAGTGACCGCGAGCGTATTCTGAGTCCACGGGAGGCGACGACCCTTCCGTGCAGTAGAGTACAGTAGGCCTGTATTGATAAGGTGATGGGGGAGCGGTGCAACGAGTGCGAGCAACAGCCCTGGCAGCCCTTGCAGTGACCTACGAAATGGACATCGTATGAGATTACTAGGAGTGACGACCCTAGACAGGATCCGTGTTGGGATTGATACAAGGGAAGTACCTTAGTTTCCCAATCCTGCTGTTTGAATGGACTAATAACAACTTGGTAATCATATCACCATAGCATTGCATGTGCCTGGAAGATGTGGAGCACTCTAGGGAGTGTGGCATGCCGCGGTCGTAAGATGTTGCCGCATGAGGGTGATCGTCGGTGAGGGCATACATCACGTCATATCATCTTGCATTAACAACAGTATTAGGATTTGTCTGATTTACTGCTTTACTATTATCGCGTGATTGAATTGTGAACATGCTAATCTTTGCTCTATGATTCCACTGAGTTGATCACTCATTCCCACGTTACGGGATGGTGTTTGCAACACCCACCAGACCCTGTTGTAGCTGCAGGTGAGGACGAGATTCAGGAGGTGGAGCCGGAGATTGACGAGGACCAGGATGAGTTCTCGTATATGCAGTATCATGACGGCTTCCCGTAGGTGACCTGGATCGAGGGGACATCAGTGGGACTTTACTTTTTGAACATTATATTTTTGTTATGTATATGTACATGAGACTCAGAGATGTAGTCATACTTTGGAGACAGATGAGATTACTTTGTTTTTCCATACAGTGATATATACATTGTTTAGTCTTCCGCTTGCTCTTATCACTGGATCTGAAGTATGAATTGCAGTTTTGGTATACTTTTACTCATGTGAATGCTTTAAATCAGACAACATTGAATCATAACCATTTTTGTTGCATAAGTGACGGTCTGGAACTCGGGAGTTGAGTTTATACACGACCCCCGATTTTCAGGGTGTTACAATCTTCCAGGAACATGCAATGTGATGGTGATATGATTACCAAGTTATTATTAGTCCATTCATATAGCAGGATTGGGAAACTAAGGTACTTCCCTTATATCAATCCCAACACAGATCCTGTATAGGGTCGTCACTCCTAGTAATCTCATACGATGTATATTTTGTAGGTCGCTGCAAGGGCTGCCTGGTGTAACACCCCAAATTTTGGCCAACCCGGGATTAAACGTCCTTAGGCAATGGGTCGACTAAAACACCTGGAAAATCGCTTAGAACCCAATTCCATAGCCAAAGAAATCACTCAGGGTTAATTCCTTTAGAAACTAAGCATAAGTTAGCTAGCGCGGCGCTAGAGTAGCTGGAAAATAGTCCCTGATCACTTTAAATACGTTCTACGAGACCCAAAACTTGTAGAATGCATGGTGCTATAATACTCTATAACCTGGGATCAAACTCTAAACCGGTTTGTTCTCTGGACCGCTTTGAAACTTTGTATTGGATCTAGACAGCGCGTCGAAAGTCCGATACCTACAATCTTAGACCGTTAGAACTGCCTAGCTGGACTTGACAATCGTTTCGAAAATCAAGTCCAACCGATAATCACAGGCTATTTCATTGAGCCCGGACTGAAGAGAGTGTGAATAGGGACAGATTTGGAATTTAAAATTCAAATCTGGCACAAGACTTGACACGTCAGTATTAAGCGTTCTGACCGTCAGAATTCAGCCAAATTACACCCTCGGATCAGGAAAAATTTCTATTTCATATCATGAGAATTGTAGGCCTGATCTACGTGCGGTGACCGCTGAACTGAAACTAGACTGCAACGTGCGATCTGCGAACCCTGTCGGACTGAAAACTTGATGTATACTAGATCCAGTATGCATGAGCTTAAGTCCGACCGCATTTGTCCAGGGGACCTCCAGAAATGCTCTTTTGGACTGAAACAGCCCCGATTTGGATAAACCTCAAGTGAACTTTGTTCCTGAGCCTATTTCGGGCATTTTTGTGCTTATAAAAGGGGTTAAAACCCTCAATCCTCTCTCCCATCCGAATTTGAGAAAAATCCTATATTGGGAGAGAGAAAAGGAGAGAGTTTGTGAGAGAGAGTAGGAGAGGATTTTCCTGCTGTTGCCCTGCCTGTTGCACTTGCCTAAGCAACACACTTCGATCACCTGGCCAGTGATTTCTCCGCATTTTCAGGTAAGAAAATACCTCAGAAGTTGCTGATTTAGTGTTCCCTTGGTTTAATAGCAAAGTAGCTGATAGATCTCGTAAATCAGGTTCCCTATTCGCTGTAGACGAAGCGTATACGCTCCGTTCGAAACGATACGTTTATAAGAGATAAGGAGCAGATTTTAGACACTTTGATTGACTGTTTTCAACGCTTTCAATGTCGTTTAATAGTATATTATCGACGGCAACACCGTTTGACATGTACAACATGCTGTCCGTTTCCTGTTTCGTAAATAGACGAAGAATATGAGATTTAGGGCATTTTAGTCATTTGTAGGAAGTACTGTTTTCATCAATATTTTGCTGATGTGATTGACATGGCTTCTTATCGCATTAGAATACTAGGAATGCGTGCATAATTATTTTGGTTAAGAGATTCGCCTAAATGCGCACTTTGGGTCGACATACTATATGTAGACTTAAATGTGTGGTTTAAGTGTTTGTATAAATGCTTGTATTAGTATGTATTGAATTAAATGGTGTTATGAATTAATTTGAGATTGAATTCTCAATTAATATGCTGGTGTAAATGGTTTCCTACATGTTAGCCATATGCGCGACTGCATTATATGTATGAAATGCATGTGCTTGATGATTCACTTAAGTTGTATGTTATAACATGTGCTTGATGATTTCATTATGATTTAGTTTGAGATTGAATTCTCAATTAGTATGCTGATGGAAATGATTTCCTATATGTTGGCGATATGCACGATTTCATTATATGTATGAAAGGCATGTGTTAGATGATTTACTTAAGTTGTATGCTATAACATGTGTTAACATGCTCACCTGGTTGTATTTCATTTCCAATACTCTAATATGATTACTGATGTGGATTCATAATTGTTTGAGACTATACTTAGTCCAGGCAGTCGGTAACAGAGAAAATTCATGGTTAGCTTGTATTTGCCACGAAGGACGTGTCGATGAACGCGAGTCGTATTTGGAGTTGGCGGCAGTGGTTAGGCCACGGGAAGTGTTTCACGCACTTCATGTCATTCGACTTGCGATGCGCTCGTGCTAGTTGAGCCCGTCAAGTAACCTGACTGGCCATTGATTGTTCACCCTGCATGAGTCATAACTGCTTGAACCTAGGGTACTGAACTTACCATTGTAAACCCTGTTAACCATGGTACCTTGATCCATGAAGAGTCATGAGCCGGGCATGGTGGTATGGGACACCGTGGTCGAGCTATCGGCCTACGCTGGGGCCACAAACCTCCCCGTAGTGACCAGTGAGCACCTGTCTCGTGAGCAGATTATGGTGGTATGAGACACTATATTCTTGCCGTCGGCCTACACTGATCAGGCGACGAGTCCTTTATAGTGACCGCGAGCGTATTCTGAGTCTACGGGAGGTGATGACCCTTCCATAGCAGTAGAGTACAGTAGGCCTGTATTGATAAGGTGATGGGGGAGTGGAGCAACGAGTGCGTGCAACAGCCCTGGCAGCCCTTGCAGAGACCTACAAAATATACATCGTATGAGATTACTAGGAGTGACGACCCTAGACAGGATCTGTGTTGGGATTAATATAAGGGAAGTACTTTAGTTTCTCAATCCTGCTGTTTGAATGGACTAATAACAACTCGGAAATCATATCATCATATCACCATACCATTGCATGTGCCTGGAAGATGTGGAGTACTTGAGGGTCGATTGCATGCCGCGGTCGTAAGATGGTGCCGTATGAGGGAGATCGTCGGTGAGGGCATACATCACGTCACGTCATAATTGCATTAACAACAGTATTAGGAATGTTTGATTTACTACTTTACTATTATCGCATGATTGATTTGATAACATGCTAATCTCTGCTCTCTTATCCCACTGAGTTGATCACTCACTCCCACGTTACGGGATTGTGTTTTCGGACACCCACCAGTTCCCTTTTGTGATTGCAGATGATGGCGCGGCCTGCGAGGCAGAGCTGGACTTGATGATGAGGAGGAGGATTCCTCCTTTATGCGTGATCTGATTGACAGGATTACCGGGAGGTGGATTAGATGCCTTGACACTTGTCATTTCATGTTTTTAGAGCCCTTATGTATATTCTTTCTTTCTCTTTTGAGGTATACATGTATGCATATAACCTGGTAACATGTTCACACTCTGGAGACATACAACAGTTTATATATGTTATACATACTATCGCAGTCTTCCGCTTGCAAATTTAACTGTCTCTGGAGTATGATATGTTGTTCTGGCTTAATCTCACTCATGTTTAATACATTAACACAGACAACATTCAATCATACATCTATGTTTCATAAATAACATTTTGAAACTCGGAAGTGGAGTTTTTACTCGACCCCCCGATTTTCGGGATGTTACACCTAGGCTGTTGCTCGCACTCGTTGCACCGCTCCCCCATCACCTTATCAATACAGGCCTACTGTACTCTCATTGCTACAGAAGGGTCGTCGCCTCCCGTAAACTCAGAATATGCTCGCGGTCACTACAAAGGACTCATCGCCTGATCAGTGTAGGCCGACAGCAAGAATATAGTGTCCCATACCACCATAATCTGCTGACGAGTCATAGGTGCTCACTGGTCACTACGGGAAGTTTGTGGCCCCAGCATAGGCCGACAGCTCGACCACGGTGTCCCATACCACCATGCCCGGCTCATGAGTCTTTGTGGATCAAGGTACCATGGTTGACAGGGTTTACAATGGTAAGTTCAGTACCCTAGGTTCAAGCAGTTATGACTCATACAGGTTGAACATACCATGGCCAGTCGGGTTACTTGACGGGCTCGACTAGCACGAGCGCATCTCAAGTCGAACGACATGAAGTGCATAAAACACCTCGTGTGGCCTAGCCACTGCCGCCAACTCCAAAACACGACTCGCGTTCATCGACGTGTCGTTCGTGGCAAAGATAAGCCAACCACGAATTTACTCGGTTACCGACTGCCTGGACTAGGTATAGTCCCAAACAGTTATGAATCCACATCAGCAATCATATAAGAGTAATGGAAATGAAATACAACAATGTGAGCATGTTAACACATGTTATAACATACAACTTAAGTAAATCATTCAACGCATGCATTTCATACACATAATGAAATCATGCATATAGCCAACATATAGGAAATCATGTACATCAGCATATTATTTGAGAATTCAATCTTAAACTAATTCATAAAACCATTTGATTCAATACATACTAATACAAACATTTATACAAACACTTAGTCTACACATTTAAGTCTACATATAGTATGTCGACTCAAAGTGCGCATTTGGGCGAATCTCTTCGCCAAACTGATTATGCACGCATTCCTAATATCCTAATGCCACAAGAAGCCATGTCAAACATGTCAGCAAAATAATGATGAAAACAGTATTTCCTACAAATGACTAAAATTTCCTAAATCTCATATTTTTCGTCTACTTACGAAACAGGAAATGGACAGCATGTTGTACATTTCAAACGGTGTTGTCGTCGATAATCTACTATTAAACGACATTGAAAGCTTTAAAAACAGTCAATCAAAGCGTCTAGAATCCACACCTTTTATCCTAAAAGTGTATTGATTCGAACGGAGCGTATACGCTTCGTCTACGGCGAACAGGCAACCTATTTCACAAGATGTATAAGCTACCATGCTAAGGAACGGACGGAACCTTAAATCAGCAACTGTTTGGGGTCTTTTCTTACCTAGAAATGCGGCGAAATCGCCGGAAAAGTGATTGAGGTGCGTTGCTTAAGCACGTGCAACAGGTAGTGCAAGCAGCAGGAAATTCTCTCCCACTCTCTCTCACAATCTCTCACCTTTTCTCTCACACCAGCTAGGGTTTCTAGCAAATTCGGATGGGTGAGAGAAGTGAGGGTTTAAGGCCCTTTTATAACATAAAACATGCCCAAAACAAGCTTGAGAACAATGTTTACTTGATGCCTAACCAAATCGGGGCTGTTTCGGTCCAAAAAGACATTTCTGGAGGTCCCCTGGCCGAACGAGATCGGACTTAAGCTCATGCATGTCGGATGTCGCTCAAATCCCATTTTCAGACCAGTAGTGTTCGTAGATCGCACGTGGCAGTCCAGTTTCAGTTCAGCGGTCATCCCACGTAGATCAGGTCTACAAGTCTCGTGATATGAAATAGAAATTTTTCCTGATCCGAGGGTGTAATTTGGCTGAATTCTGACGGTCAGAATGCTTAATAATAACGCGCCAAGTCGTATGCCAGATTTGAATTTTAAATTCCAAATCTAACCCTATTCTCACTCTCTTCACTCCAGGCTCAATGAAATAGCCCCTGAATGTCGGTTGGACCTGATTTTCCAAATGATTGTCAAGTCCAGCTAGGCGGTTATAACGGTCTAAGATTGTAGGTATCGGACTTTCGACGCACGGTCTAGATCCAATACAAAGTTTCAAAGAGGTCCTGAGAACAAACCGGTTTAGAGTTTGATCCGAGGTTTTAGAGTATCATAGCGTCTTTGGTTCTACTCTTTTTGGGTCTTATAGAACGTATTTAAAGTGATCAGGGACTATTTCCCAGCTACTCTAGCGTTGCGCTAGCTAACTTACACTTATTTTCTAAAGGAATTAATCCTACGCGATTTCTGGTCGAGTTGAATAACTCTAGCGGCCGCCATCTCGTATCGACATAACTCTTCTGTCTGCTCTGCACTATGAGTAGCCGACGTCTAATAATATCAATCTTCTCCGACGTCGCCTGCACTAACTCTGGGCCAATCAATCTACGCTCACCGACATCTGCCCAGCAATGCGGTGCTCGACAAGGTCGCCCATACAACGCCTCGTAAGGTGCCATACCGATACTCGCCTGGAAACTGTTGTTGTACGCGAACTCCGCATATGCAAGACAGTCATCCCAACTGTCCTTGAAGTCCAATGCGCAAGCTCGCAACATGTCCTCTAAGATCTGGTTCACCCGCTCTGTTTGTCCGTTTGTCTGTGGGTGAAAGGCAATACTGAACTTTAACTTCACACCCATAGCCTCCTGAATGCGAGTCCAAAAAATAAAAGTGAAACTCGTGTCTCTGTCCGACACGATCTCTAACGAAACTCCATGCAGACGCACGATCTCTCTAATATATAGTCTAGCCAGCTCGTCTGCAGAGTTCGTGACTCTGATTGGTAGGAAGTGCGCCGACTTCGTTAGACGGTCGACGATCACCCATATGGAATCATGTCCCTTCCTTGTCTTCGACAGCCCTAAAACGAAATCCATGGAAATGAAGTCCCACTTCCACTCTGCGATCGGCATAGGCTGAAGAAGTCCAGGTGGTCGGCGATGCTCTGCCTTCACCTGCTGGCAAGTAAGACAACGAGACACGAACTTTGCTATGTGGGTCTTCATACCTTCCCACCAATAGGTCCTCCTCACGTCGCGATACCTCTTCGTACTACCTGGATGCATCGTGAGTCTGGTACAATGCGTAGCCTCTAGAATCTCTCGTCTCAAGTCAGGGATATCTGGGACGCACAGGTGGTCATGATAACGTAAGCCCCCATCTGTACCAACTCGCCACTCGGCGTCTGCATCATCACTGGCCTACTCTCGAAGCTCAGTCAGACGCGCATCATCCCTCTGCGCCTCGATGACCCGGTCATCGATCTGAGATCGCACCTGCACATGTGCGATGAACTCATACGGCTCCTCTACAGTGAGTTTCTGCTCAAAGTCTTGCAAAAACCCAACCATATCCCACTCAGCAACCATCAATGGAGCTGCAAACTCTATCGCCTTCTTGCGGCTCAACGCGTCAACCACAAGGTTCGCCTTCCCAGGATGGTAAGAGACTTCGAACTTGAAGTCCTTCAAAGTCTCCATCCATCGCCGCTGCCTCATATTCAAGTCTCGCTGCGTGAATATGTACTTGAGGCTCTTGTGGTTGCAAAAGAGCTTGAACTCCTCTCCATAGAGGTAATGTCTCCAGAGTCTCAGTGCAAATATGATGGCTGCCAACTCCAAGTCGTGTGTAGGGTAATTCTCCTCGTGCTTCCTTAATTGTCTCGAGGCATACGAAATTACCCTATCCTTCTACATAAGGACACAACCCAGACCAACGCTAGATGCGTCAGTGTATATAGTGTATCTAACCCCTTGCTCTGGAAATACTAGCACAGGGGCGGATGTAAGTCTGTCCTTCAGCTCCTGAAAAGCTGACTCCGCCTTGTCATTCCAGGCAAACTTCACGTCCTTCCGTGTCAACTAAGATAAAGGTCTCACGATCTTCGAGAAATCCCAAATGAAGCGTCGATAATAGCCAGCGAGACCCAAGAAACTCCTCACCTCAGTGACAGAACCAGGCTGCTCCCAGTCCTGAACTGCAGTACCTTCGCCAGGTCAACTGCCATCCCATCCTTGGACACCACGTGTCCTAGGAACTTCACTTCCTGCTTCCAGAAGTTACACTTCTTGTACTGTGCGAACAACTGATGCTGTCTTAGTGTATCCAGGACCAAGCGCAAGTGCTCCTCATGCTCCTCTCGACTCGTGGAGTATACCAAAATGTCATCAATGAACACCACGACGAATCGATAGAGGAAAGGCTGAAATATCCGGTTCATCAGATCCATGAACACGGCTGGTGCGTTCGTAAGACCGAACGACATCACAAGGAACTCGTAGTGGCCAAAGCTGGTCCTGAATGCTGTCTTCTATACGTCCTCATTCCTGACGTGCAACTGATGATATCCTGACTGAAGATCAATCTTCGAAAAGTACTGCGCTCCTCTCAACTGATCAAACAAGTCATCGATCCTGGGTAAAGGGTACTTGTTCTTCACCGTGATCTGGTTCAGTCTGCGATAATTAATACACAATCGCATCGAACCATCCTTCTTCTTTACAAACAGGACTGGTGCTCCCCAAGGAGACACACTGGGTCGAATAAGGACAAGCTCCAATAGACCATCAATCTGCGGTCTCAACTCCTCCATCTCACATGGTGCCATGCGATATATTGGCAGTGAGACGGGCACGGAACCAGACACCATATCGATAGTGAAATCAATCTCTCGTCGAGGCGGCAAACCAGGGATCTTCCTGAACAGATCCCCAAAATCACAAACGACTGGCGTATGCTCAAGCATCGGGACATCAGCGTCCCGAAGTAAAGAAGAGTAGCTAAGTATGCGGAAGGGGAGATTTACCTGAACTGAAAATGTAAAAGGCGTGCCCTCTGGCTCGTACACCGTCACCATACGAGTCTCGCAGTCAATCTCGGCCCTCCCAACAGTCAACTAGTCCATGCTAAGAATGACATCGAGATAAACAAAAGAGGGGTCGACGATAAGATCAAGAGCCATCGTCCTGCCTCCCAAATCCACCAGGTAACCCTCACACATCAGGGTGGCATCAGAAAAATCTCCATGAGCTGAAAGGACTCGCACTCCATCCATACGAATGGTCGACAGTCCAAGACGCCTGACTATGGAATGTGATATCAAAGAAAGTGTGGATCCAGTATCCACCATCACGAGAATAGGAATACCTCCGATGTGGGCAGTGACCTCAAAGGCCGAGTGCTGAGAGGTCTCTGTCTCGGCTGCCTTAGCTGTCAAGGCATGCACCCGCCCCTGCTGTGGTCGGTTCGGCCGCTGTGCCATGGGCCGTAGAGGCCGCCTGAACTGAGATACGGGAGGTCTGAAGGAAAGGCGCGCAGGAGCCAACCGTAAAGGTGGTGCTGATATAGCCTGTGGGCGTGTACGGTCGATCTTCAGCGGCGGTGAGAACCCACTGTCCCGCATCCGAGCGAAACAACTCTGTGCTAAATGGCCTGATCTCTCACAATAAGTACATGATAAATCGGGGCGCCGCATCGGGGGTACTGGCACTGTAGCCCTAGAAGGAGGGTTAACGCCAGGCATCTTGCCCACAAAGGGCCTGTCCTGTACTCTGGTCATGGCTTAGGAGCAATAGGGCCATAAGATCGCGTAAGTCGATTCACATCCTGCTCTGCCCACATGGACATGTGGATCAGCTCTGCGTAGGAGGGAATGCTCACGCAACACATCTTCGACCGAATATCCGATCGCAAACCCTCAGAAAGGCGCCGTATGCGCATATGCTCATTTACCAGTATAGTCGGGACGTATCTGTCCAACTCTGTGAACCGATGCTCATACTCAGTCACCGTCATGTCTCCCTGTCTAAGGCGCAGAAACTCTTTCTCTCGGTCATGCCTATATGTCTGGGGATAGTATTTCTCGTGGAAGCGGAACTCGAACGCTGCCCAGGTCCAGATGTACTCAGCTGCAACGGTCAGCAACACACTGTCCCACCATAAGCTAGCCTCCCACTCGAACAAGAACGTAGCCAACTCAACCTGCTCAGTCTCTGAGCAATGCAGCATCCGTAGTATCTTCGACACACGGTCGAGCCAATACTCAGCCTCCTCGGGTCTATGAGAATCCGTAAAAGTGGGAGGCCGTAAGCGCTGGAATCGCTCTAGTAAGCCCCGTGTGTCTGCGGCATTCCCCCCAGGGTAAGCAGGTGGTGCAGGATGAGTCATGCCCTCATCCTGAGTATATGTATCAGCATCCTCAGCTGGATGCGCCGATGGTGCAGGTGGAGTCACACTCCCACCCTAGGCTAGAGCCCCCACTATAGTAGTCAGGAGCTGCTGCTGCTGCTGCATCATGGCCATCATTTGCTCAAATCTATCTGGAGGTGGAGCAGGCTATGGCATGTACTGCGTCGAAGAAGATGCACGGTACTACTCTCTGACAGGCGGTGTGAAAGGCGGTGGTCCAACTGCAGGACCAGTAGGAGGCTGAGACTCATGTGCTATCTCAGGAATCGGGCCCACAGCAGGGTCCGCATGAGCATCAGACCGGAGGGGAACCTGATCCATAGGCTCACCTAATGTAAGTCGAGCTGTGCTCCGTGTAGCCTTAGGCGGCATTCCCTATATTTAAAATAGGGCGCAACCTTGTCAGTCTCAATAGCACAAACACACCGTAATTATTCACATAAAGAGTCAAAGGCATTCCATGCATTTCATTTAATCAAAATTGTCACAATACAAGGGATATCTCCTTACAGGCATCATGACAAGAAGTACATGGGAACTAAGACAGTTAAAGCTACATCAGCAACATAAGTAAACTACTAGCCTTAACAGGTCTACACAACATAAAGCAGGAAATGACTAACTACTACCAACAACATCTTTAATCTCATTGCTAGTCTGAGTCGGGTGATGGAGGAGGAGCACCCTTATCCTGCAAGCAGCACAGGATCGCCTTCAAGGTGCGAGTCACCTTACCGAATTTCCTCTTCATAACGGCCTTGGTATCCTCGACCTCAGCTCGAAGTTCCTGAACTTCCCTTCGCAAGGCGACCTGGCTCTCCTCAATACGGGCAATGCGAGCATCACTAGTAGCCTGAGTAGAATGAGGAGGGCTCTCATCAGTATCCTGAGCCTCCTCTTCTTCCTCTTCCTGGGCTTCTTCCTCTACTTCTGCCCCAGGTTCTCCTTCACTTGGATACTATTCGTCATCAAAATCACCCTCGCTATCCTCATCAAGCTGAGTCTCACGGTACTGAGATCCGATCTTCATCTTGACCATGGTAGACTCATCAATGTAGTGAATCGGAACTGGCAACTCCGGCCCAAGTCTGTAAGTAAACTTAAGCGCGATCTTGCATATAAGTCAGCCAAAATGAAGCGACTCAGACGTTCTTCTTGATTTTGCTATGAGGATAATCTGTCGCAACACGAAAGTGGCCATACACACATTTTCTCCCTGGGCCACCTGATACAAGAAATCAACCATAAGGCGCATACATTCAATGCGATTTGTCAACCTGGGATACACGTTGAACGTGCAAATGTGGTGCAACAGGTGCAAATCATCAGACATATGAGACACCTTGAGGCTATTGTTAGGCTGCCATGGAACCAGACTACCGCATAGGAACCTGGTACGGCGATCTCACTCACGCTTACTCCTCAAATTCTTTGCACTGGGATGAACATCACCAAGGGGTACGTTCAGAAGTCGCGCTATCAACCGAACATCGATCGTAGCCATCCGGTCTCTACCAAAGGGAATCTTGAATTGCAATGGCTCCAATGTAGATTCTGGATACGAGCGTAGAAGGCACGAACGGTGCTCACATTAGCACGACAACGGGCTTTAAAGAGCGGACCCCAATGTGCAGCTTCAATGCGCTCAAATAATAGGAATTCGCCGAAGAGTCGCCCTTCCACGTCTGCCTCAAACAACACCTTGTGGTCAGTATAATCACCGTGAGACATCTCTGCTAACAACACTCGCCCAATTTGAGCATGGGGATCCAAATCCCACTTTGTATGGAACTCAGGGGCTGTGCATGGACTTACGGCGGCGCTTGAGCTGGCGGAGCCACCCCTCGGTCTTCTTGATTGCCCAGGGTGACTAGGCCCAGCCTCATCCGCTGCGGTCTTTCTCTTTCCCATCAAAGAGAGGATGGTGGAGAAAGAGAAAAGATAAAAAATAGCTTCAACAATAGCCATGAAAAGTGAGGGAAATGGGGAGAAATGGCTGCCCAAACAGATAGAAGAAAATCTAAGCATTGCAGAGGGATGCTTCAAGCTCCCTAGGGCTGGATTTTTAAAAAGAAAAGAGAAGAATAAAGGGGAATGGAGCTCCACCCGATTTCAGCCATAAATGGAGGTTATAGGAGCTCCAACGGATGAGATTTGTAAGAGGAGGAGTTGAAAACAGTAATGGAGGGATGGAATGGGTTCGGTTTCAGCAAGAAATGGGATTGGGAGGGATTTGGAGTCACGGTTTGAGGAGGGGCAGTAAGAAAAATGTGAAAGGGAGCTTGGGAGGGGGCTGTTTGTGAAGGAGGTACCTCTTTTAGGGGTTTCTGATGGATGGACTGCACATGGGAGGGACGCCCTACCCAAAAAGAACCGTGCACCCGAAGTTCAGTGCAAGTGGGGCCCACCGTACGGCGATGCATTGCCGGATCGGCGATGGCATCGCCGGCCGGTCACCAATCCAGCCAGTGGGACCCCATGGGTTGGGTCCCCCTGCTGTAGGGACGTCAAATATGTATGGGTCCCACCTTGGTTCATTGTAGATTGGTCTAGGGAAGCCCAAAACTCCATTCAGGGCGTTCCAGAGCCAATCTGTAAATCTGAATACATTCCCCTATTATGTAGCATATGATTTTGGGGTAGAAGGAGCTAATACATCCATCTAGCCCATTAGTTGCTAAATATTACAAATTTAGAATGGCCAAATGACCAATTTTCATGTATTTTTACTATTTATTGGAAAAATTTGCCTAAGTATGATTTATATCATCTACACATTAGGATCAATTCCTAACATGAAAATACTGAGAAAGAATTGAAGAATGGAGTGGTGAGAGGAAGGAATTTGAAGGAATTAGGCGAAACGGGGTTTTTAAGCCCTAGCGATTGAAAGTAAGGGTTTTGGTTGCCCCATAGCCCAAGGATTCACATTTACGGGTTTAAAAACTTCATAGAATGTCTCAAACCCACCTACTTACCACCGAAGAGCTACTTAGGTCGCTTCACGCGACCCTATATGCGTTACGGACTCGATCAAGCGATCGATACGAGTAGACTTCGCCTATTAGCGAAACTGCGATCGTATAAGTGTTTCTAGACCTTTCTCGCACCCACCTAAGTCAAAGGAAGCGATAGCGTACGTCGCGTGACCATAACCTAGGCCCGGTATAATCTCATTCATGCTCTGATACTAACTTGTAACACCCTAAAAATTGGGGGTCGTGTATAAACCGACTCCCGAGTTCCAGACTGTCACTTATGCAACAAAAATGATTATGATTCAATGTTGTCTGAGTTAAAGCATTCACATGAGTAAAATTATACCAAAACTGCAATTCATACTCCAGATTCAGTGATAAAAGCAAGTGGAAGACTAAAGGATATACATATCACTGTATGGAAAAAAAATAGATCTCAAATGTTTCCAAAGCATGAATACATCTCTGAGTCTCATATACATGTAAATAAACAGAAATCGAATGTCAAAAATAATCCCACTGAGAAGTCCCATAAATTCAGGCCACCTAAGCAAAGCCGTCGTGGTACTGCATATATGAGAACTCGTCCTGGTCCTCATCATAATCCGGCTCTGCCTCCTGAATCGCTGCCTCACTTGCATCTAAGACAGGGTCTAGTGGGTGTTGCAAACACCATCCCGTAACGTGGGAGTGAGTAGGTGACTCAGTGGAATAATAGAGCAAAGATTAACATGTTCTCAAATCAATCATGCGATAATAGTAAAGCAGTAAATCAAACATTCCTAATACTATTGTTAATGCAATATGATGTGACATGATGGATGCCCTCACCGACGATCTCCCTAATACGACACCATCTTACGCCCGCGGCATGCTTTCTTCCCACAGTGCTCCACATCTTTCAGGCACATGCAATGTGATGGTGAAATGATTACCGAGTTATTATTAGTCCATTCATACAGCAGGATTGGGAAACTAAGGTACTTCCCTTATATCAATCCCAACACAGATCCCATCTAGGGTCGTCACTCCTAGTAATCTCATACGATGTATATTTTGTAGGTCGCTGCAAGGGCTGCCTGGGCAGTTGCTCGCACTCGTTGCACCGCTCCCCCATCACCTTATCAATACAGGCCTACTGTACTCTCATTACTACGGAAGGGTCGTCGCCTCCCGTAGACACAGAATATGCTCGCGGTCACTACAAAGGACACGTCGCCTGATCAGTGTAGGCCGACAGCAAGAATATAGTGTCCCATACCACCATAATCTAATCACGAGTCATAGGTGCTCACTGGTCACTACGGGGAGGTTTGTGGCCCCAACGTATGCCAACAGCTCGACCACGGTGTCCCATACCACCATGCCCGGCTCATGAGTCTTTGTGGATTAAGGTACCATGGTTGACAGGGTTTATAATGGTAAGTTCAGTATCCTAGGTTCAAGCAGTTATGATTCATACAGGGTGAACATACCATGGCCAGTCGGGTTACTTGACGGGCTCGACTAGCACGAGCGCATCTCAAGTCGAACGACATGAAGTGCATAAAACACCTCGTGTGGCCTAGCCACTGCCGCCAACTCCAACACACAACTCGCGTTCATCGACGCGTCGTTCGTGGCAAAGATAAGCCAACCACGAATTTACTCGGTTACCGACTGCCTGGACTAGGTATAGTCCCAAACAGTTATGAATCCATATCAGCAATCATATAAGAGTAATGGAAATGAAATACAACAATGTGAGCATGTTAACACATATTATAACATACAACTTAAGTAAATCATTCAACGCATGCATTTCATACACATAATGAAATCATGCATATAGCCAACATATAGGAAATCATGTACATCAACATATTATTTGAGAATTCAATCTCAAACTAATTCATAACACCATTTAATTCAATACATACTAATACAAACATTTATATAAACACTTAATCTACACATTTAAGTCTACATATAGTATGTCGACTCAAAGTGCGCATTTGGGCAAATCTCTTCGCCAAACTGATTATGCATGCATTCCTAATATCCTAATGCGACAAGAAGTCATGTCAAACATGTCAGCAAAATAATGATGAAAACAGTATTTCCTACAAATGACTAAAATGCCCTAAATCTCATATTTTTTGTCTACTTACGAAACAAGAAACAGACAACATGTTGTACATGTCAAACGGCGTTGTCGTCGATAATCTACTATTAAACGACATTGAAAGCGTTGAAAACAGTCAATCAAAGCGTTTAGAATCTGCACCTTTTATCCTAGAAGTGTATTGATTCGAACGGAGTGTATACGCTTCGTCTATGGCGAACAAGCAACCTATTTCACAAGATGTATAAGCTACCATGCTAAGGAACACGGAACCTTAAATCAGCATGTGTTTGGGGTCTTTTCTTACCTAGAAATGGGCGAAATCATCGGGAAAGTGATTGAGGTGCGTTGCTTAAGCACGTGCAACAGGTAGTGCAAGTAGCAGGAAATTCTCTCCCACTCTCTCTCACAATCTCTCACCTTTTCTCTCACACAAGCTAGGGTTTCTAGAAAATTCGGATGGATGAGAGAAGTGAGGGTTTAAGACCCTTTTATAACATAAAACATGCCCAAAACAGGCTTGGGAACAATGTTTACTTGATGCCTTACCAAATCGGGGCTGTTTCGGTCTAAAAAGACATTTCTGGAGGTCCCCTGGCCGAACGCGCATCGGACTTAAGCTCATGCATGTCGGATGTCGCTCACATCCCATTTTCAGACCAGTAGTGTTTGTAGATCGCACGTGGCGGTCCAGTTTCAGTTTAGCGGTCATCGCACGTAGATTAGGTCTACAAGTCTTGTGATATGAAACAGAAATTTTTCCTGATCTGAGGGTGTAATTTGGCTGAATTCTGATGGTCAGAACACTTAATAATAACGCACCAAGTCGTGTGCCAGATTTGAATTTCAAATTTCAAATCTAACCCTATTCTCACTCTCTTCACTCCAGGCTCAATGAAATATCCTCTGAATGTCGGTTGGACCTGATTTTCAAAATGATTGTCAAGTCTAGCTAGGCGGTTATAACGGTCTATGATTGTAGGTATCGGACTTTCGACGCGTGGTCTAGATCCAATACAAAGTTTCAAAGAGGTCCTGAGAACAAACCGGTTTAGAGTTTGATCCGAAGTTTTAAAGTATTATAGCGTCTTTGGTTCTACTCATTTTGGGTCTTGTAGAACGTATTTAAAGTGATCAGGGACTATTTCCCAGCTACTCTAGCGTTGTGCTAGCTAACTTACACTTATTTTCTAAAGGAATTAATCCTACGCGATTTCTGGTCGAGTTGGTACTCGAGTCCAAGTATGGATTTTTCCAGGGCGTTACATTACTACTCCCCCTTTTTGTCACAAAATGACAAGGGAAAGGCACAATAGGAAGGAGAACATAGAGAATAAAAAGCAGATAATGAGAAAGAGATATTAAAGAACATAATATAAACTTGAAGCATCAAGCCATAATCCATAAAACAATATCCAAAAGACAATGTTATCAAACCATAATCCATAATATATATCCAAAATAAAAAGAAATGATATACTATCCAGAAGATAATTCACCTAATCTGATCCAGAGGAGGGAGCAGGGATAGTCGGATCAATCTGGTGTAAGCCCCTATTTATGTGACGAAGATATTTTCGCATGTACTTGAATCGCATATCGTGGGCTATATTCATATTATTAACTTTTTCCTCCAATGAACGAAGGCGTGCATCAAAACCAGATGGATCATAATCTGGATCATTAGGTGAATCAGTTTCTATATCATCAAATATATCATCCATATTAACATCTCGTTGAGGAAGATCGCCAGCTTCCCCTTTGTTTCCTGCTTCACCACCATCACCACCAATACCACCTTCATCAACTTGGCCAGGGAGCAGATCCAATTTCATCTTATTAAGATTGGAATTGTTAAAAATAAGATGATGAATTGGTGCCTCATTAACAAGTTTATCGACAAGCATGTGAGTGGCTAAAACAGTCATAAGATAACCCAACGGAATATCGCTGTAACACCCTGAAAATCGGGGGTCGTGTATAAACTCAACTCCTGAGTTCCAGACCGTCACTTATGCAACAAAAACGATTATGATTCAATGTTGTCTGATTTAAAGCATTCACATGAGTAAAAGTATACCAAAACTGCAATTCATACTTCAGATCCAGTGATAAAAGCAAGCGGAAGACTAAACAATATATATATATATATATATCACTGTATGGAAAAACAAAGTAAATCTCATCTGTCTCCAAAGTATGACTACATCTCTGAGCCTCATATACATACACATGAACAGAAATAAAATGTTCAAAATAGTCCCACTGAAACTCCATCGATCCAGGTCGCCTACGGGAAGCCGTCGTGATACTGCATATACGAGAACTCGTCCTGGTCCTCGTCGATCTCTGGCTCCAACTCCTGGATCTCGGCCTCACCTGCATCTACAACAGGGTCTGGTGGGTGTTGCAAACACCATCCCGTAACGTGGGAGTGAGTGATCAACTCAGTGGAATCATAGAGCAAGGATTAGCATATTCACAATTCAATCATGCGATAATAGTAAAGCAGTAAATCAGACAATCCTAATACTGTTGTTAATGCAAGATGACATGACGTGGTGTATGCCCTTACCGACGATCTCCCTCAAACGGCAACATCTTACGACCGCGGCATGCCACACTCCCTAGAGTGCTCTACATCTTCCAGGCACATGCAATGCTATGGTGATATGAATTCCAAGTTATTATTAGTCCTTTCAAACAGCAGGATTGGGAAACTAAGGTACTTTCCTTGTATCAATCCCAACACAGATCCTGTCTAGGGTCGTCACTCCTAGTAATCTCATACGATGTATATTTCGTAGGTCACTGCAAGGGCTGCCAGGGCTATTGCTCGCACTCGTTGCACCGTTCCCCCATCACCTTATCAATATACGCCTACCGTACTCTACTGCAACGGAAGGGTCGTCGCCTCCCGTGGACTCAGAATACGCTCGCGGTCACTACAAAGGCTCGTCACCTGATCAGTGTAGGCCGACAGCTAGAATATAGTGTCCCATACCACCATAATCTGCTCACGAGTCTAGGTGCTCACTGGTCACTACGGGGAGGTTTGTGGCCCCAGCGTAGGCCGACAGCTCGACCACGGTGTCCCATACCACCATGCCCAGCTCATGAGTCTTCGTGGATCAAGGTACCATGGTTAACAGGGTTTATAATGGTAAGTTCAGTACCCTAGGTTCAAGCAGTTATGACTCATACAAGGTGAACAAACATCGGCCAGTCGGGTTGCTTGACGGGCTCGACTAGCACGACCGCATCTCAAGTCGAACGACATGAAGTGCGTAAAACACTTCGCGTGGCCTAACCACTGCCGCCAACTCCAAACACGAATCGCGTTCATCGACGCATCATTCGTGGCTATGACCAGTCAGCCACGAATTCGCTCGGTTACCGACTGCCTGGACTAAGTCTATTCCCAAACACTTAGGGAATCACATCAGTAATATATGTAAAAGTATTGGAATTGAAATACAATCATATGAGCATGTTAACACATGTTATAACATTCAACTTAAGCAAATCTTCAAGCACATATATTCCATGCACGTAATGAAATCATGCATTTAGTCAACATGTAGAAAATCATTTAGGTCAGCATATTAATTGAGAAATCCATCTCAAACTAATTCATAACATCATTTAGGTCAATACATACTAATACAATCATTTATACAAACACATACACTACACACTTAAGTCTACATATAGCATGTCGACCCGAAGTGCGCAACTAGGCGAATCTCTTCGCCCAACTAATTATGCAAGCATTCCTAACTCCCTAATGCGACAACAAACCATGTCAATCACGTCAGCAAAATATGAATGTAGACCGTACTTCCTACAAATGACTAAAATGCCCTAAATCTCATATTCTTCGTTAATTTACGAAACAGGAAACGGAGAGCATGTTATACATGTCAAACGGCGATGCCGTCGATAATCTACTATTAAACGACATTGAAAGCGTTGTAAACCGTCAACCAAAGCGTCTAAAATCCTCACCTTAAGTCTTACGAAAGCGGGATTTTGAACGGAGCGTGTACGCTTCGTCTACGGCAGTAGGAGAACCTATTTTACAAGTTACGTTAGCTAACACGTCGTGAATCTAAGTAAACCCCAAATCAGCAAGTTCTAGGGTTGTTTTATACCTGAAAGAATGGAGAAATCACCAGCCAGGTGATTGGGAAGAGTCGCTGAAGCAGTAGCAATCGGTGGCTCGGAAGCGGGAAAAATCCCTTCTACTCTTCCTCTCAAACTCTCTCTCCTTTATCCTAGGGTTTGAAATTTTCGGATGGGAGAGGGAAATGAGGGTTTCAACCCCTTTTATAAGCTTAAAAACGCCAGAAACGGGCTCCGGAACGAAGTTTACTTGGTGCCTATCCATTTCGGGGCTGTTTCGGTCCAAAAGTTGCTTTCTGGTGGTCCCCTGGTTGATTGCGATCTGACTTAAGCTCGTGCGTACCAGATGTAGCACGTATTAAGTTTTCAGTCTGGCAGGGTTCGCAGATCGCACGTGGCGGACCAGTTCCAGTTCAGCGGTCACCGCACGTAGATCAGGGCTGAAAGTCTCATGATAATAAATAGAAATTTTTCCTGATCCGAGGGTGTAATCTGGATGAATTCCGACGGTCAGTACGCTTAATACTGACGCGTCAAGTCGTGTGCCAGATTTGAATTTGAAATTCCAATTCTGTCCCTATTCGCGGTCTCTTCAGTCCGGGTTCAACGAAATAGTCTGTGATTATCGGTTTGACTTGATTTTTGAAACAGCTGGGCGGTTCTAACGGTCTAAGATAGGAAGTATCGGACCTTCGACGCGCAGTCTAAATCCAATACAAGAATTCAAAGTGGTCCAGAGAACAAACCCGCTTAGAGTTTGATCCGAGGTTATAGAGTATTGTAGAGTTGTTTGTTCTACTCGATTTGGGTCTTGTAGAACGTATTTAAAGTGATCAGGGACTATTTCCCAGCTACTCTAGCGTTGCGCTAGCTAACTTACGCTTAATTTCCATGGAATTTAATTCTACAAGATTTCGGGTCGAATTAGTGCTCGAACCCTAGTACGGATTTTTCACGGGCGTTACAATCTACCCCCCTTAACAAATAATTTTATCCTCGAAATTTGTACCTGTTCGTACTCCTCGAGAAGCTGTGGGTAGTTCTTTCTGATCTCAGCTTCTTTCTCCCAAGTAGCCTCCTCCTCAGAGTGATGTGTCCATAGTACCTTCACAAGGGGAATCACCTTGCTACGCAGTACCTGCTCCTTTCTGTCTATGATGCGTGTCGGTCGCAGGATATAAGTAACATCCTCTCCTAACTGCATCTGCTCCCATCTGATGATATGGGAAGGATCAGCAACGTACTTCTTCAGCATAGAAACATGAAATACGTTGTGAACGCTCGCGAGGGGCGTGGGTAAAGCCAATCGGTAAGCCACTGCTCCCACACGATCGAGGATCTGGAATGGACCAATGAATCGCGGTGCCAGCTTCCCCTTCTTCCCGAACCGAAGGACTCCCTTCATAGGGAAAACTCACAAAAACACGTGATCCCCGACTGTGAACTCTAGTGGTCGTCGTCTCATATCGGCGTAGCTTTTCTGTCTGCTCTGCGCTGTAAGAAGCCGACGTCGAATAATATCAATCTTCTCTGACGTCGCCTGCACCAACTCTGGGCCAATCAAGCTACGCTCACCAACCTCTAACCAGCAATGCGGTGCGCGACAAGGTCGCCCATACAGGGCCTCATAAGGTGCCATACCGATACTCGCCTGGAAGCTATTGTTGTACGCAAACTCCGCATATGCAAGACAGTCATCCCAACTGTCCTTAAAGTCCAATGCGCAAGCTCGCAACATGTCCTCCAGGATTTGGTTCACTCGCTCTGTCTGTCCGTCCGTCTGTGGGTGGAAGGCAGTACTGAACTTCAACTTCACACCCATAGCCTCCTGAATGCGAGTCCAGAAAATAGAAGTGAACCGCGTGTCTCTGTCCGACACGATCTCCAACGGAACTCCATGAGACGCACGATCTCTCTGATGTACAATCTAGTTAGCTCTTCTGCAGAGTTCGTAACTCTGATCGGTAGGAAGTGCGCCGACTTCGTCAATTGGTCGACGATCACCCAAATGGAATCATGCCCCTTCCTCGTCTTCGGCAACCCAGAAATGAAGTCCATGGAAATGAAATCCCACTTCCACTCTGCAATCGGCATAGGCTGCAAAAGTCCAGGTGGTCGGCGATGCTCTGCCTTCACCTGCTGACAAGTGAGACAATGGGACACGAACTCAGCTATGTGGGTCTTCATACCTTCCCACCAATACGTCCTCTTCACGTCACGATACATCTTTGTACTGCCTGGATGCATCGTGAGTCTAGTAGAATGCGCAGCCTCGAGAATCTCTCGTCTCAAGTCAGGGACATCTGGGACGCATAGGCGGCCACGGTAACGTAAGCCCCCATCCATACCAACTCGCCAATCGGCGTCAGCATCATCACTGGCCTGCTCTCGAAGCTCAGTAAGATACGCATCGTCCCTCTGCTCCTCGATCTGAGATCGCACCTGTACATGTGCGATGAACTCAAATGGCTCCTCTACGATGAGTTTCTGCTCAAAGTCTCGCAAAAACGCAACCATATCCCACTCGGCAACCATCAGCGGAGCCGCAAACTCTATCGCCTTCTTGCAGCTCAACGCATCAGCCACAAGGTTTGCCTTCCTAGGATGGTAAGAGACTTCAAACTTGAAGTCCTTCAGCGTCTCCATCCATCGCCGCTGCCTCATATTCAAGTCTCGCTGCGTGAATATGTACTTGAGGCTCTTGTGGTCGCAAAAGAGCTCGAACTCCTCTCCGTAGAGGTAATGTCTCCAGAGTCTCAGTGCGAATATAACGGCTGCCAACTCTAGGTCGTGTGTAGGGTAATTCTCCTCGTGCTTCCTTAATTGTCTCGAGGCATACGAAATTACCTGTCCCTCTGCATAAGGACACAACCCAAACCAACGCTAGACGCGTCTGTGTATATAGTGTATCTAACCCCTTGCTCTGGCAATACTAGCACAGGGGCGGATGTAAGTCTATCCTTCAGCTCCTGAAAAGCTGACTCCGCCTTATCATTCCAGGCGAACTTCACGTCCTTCCGTGTCAACTGAGATAAGGGTCTCACGATCTTCGAGAAGTCCTGAATGAAGCGCCAATAGTAGCCAGCGAGACCCAA
This sequence comes from Magnolia kwangsiensis, assembly GCA_037074715.1. Taxonomy (NCBI): domain Eukaryota; kingdom Viridiplantae; phylum Streptophyta; class Magnoliopsida; order Magnoliales; family Magnoliaceae; genus Magnolia; species Magnolia kwangsiensis. Next base: position 63,336,792 of record CM073579.1, read on the forward strand.
GAAACTCCTCACCTCAGTGACAGAACCAGGCTGCTCCCAGTCCTGCACTGCAGCTACCTTAGACAGGTCAACTGTCATGCCATCCTTGGACACCACGTGTCCCAAAAACTTCACCTCCTGCTTCCAGAAGTCGCACTTCTTGTACTGTGCGAACAACTGATGTCATCTGAGCGTATCAAGGACCAAACGCAAGTGCTCCTCATGCTCCTCTTGACTCCTAGAGTACACCAAAATGTCGTCAATGAAGACAACGACGAATCGATAGAGGAAAGGCCGAAATACCCGGTTCATCAGATCCATGAACACGGTCAGTGCGTTCGTAAGACCGAACGACATCACGAGGAACTCGTAGTGGCCAAAACTGGTCCTGAATGCTGTCTTCTGCACGTCCTCATCCCTGACGCGCAGCTGATGATAACCTGACTGAAGATCAATCTTTGAGAAGTACTGCGCTCCTCTCAGCTGATCGAATAAGTCATCGATCCTGGGCAAAGGGTACTTGTTCTTCACCGTGAGCTGGTTCAGCCTGCGATAATCAATACACAATCGCATCGAACCATCCTTTTTCCTCACGAACAAGACCGGTGCTCCCCAAGGAGACACACTAGGCCGTATGAGGCCAAGCTCTAGCAAACCATCAATCTGTGTCCTTAACTCCTCCATCTCACATGGTGCCATGCGATACGTCGGCAGTGAGACGGGTGTAGAACCAGGAACCAGATCGATAGTGAAATCGATCTCACGTCGGGGCGGCAACCCAAGGATCTTCCTGAACAGATCCCCGAACTCGGAAACAACTGGCACATGCTCGAGTACCTGAGCCCCAGCGTCGCGCAATAAAGTGGCGTAGCTAAGTATGCGGAAAGGAAGATTTACCCGCACTGAAAACGTGAAAGGCGTGCCCTCAGGCTCGTACACTGTCACCATACGAGCCTCGCAGTCAATCTCGGCTCTCGCTGCAGTCAACCAGTCCATGCCAAGAATGACGTCGAGATAAACGAGCGAGGGATCGACGACAAGATCAAGAGTCATCGTCCTGCCTCCCAGATCAACTAAACAACCCTCACACATCTGGGTGACATCTGAATAATCCCCATGAGATGCAAAGACTCGCACGCTATCCATAGTGATAGTCTGTAACCCAAGACACCTGACTACGGTACGCGATATCAAAGAAATCGTGGAACCAGTGTCCACCATGACAAGAATGGGAGTACCTCCAATATAGGCCGTGACCTCGAAGGCTGAATGCTGGAAAGTCAGCGTCGCAGCTGCCTCAACTGTCAATGCATGAACCCGAGCCTGCTGTGGCCGGTTCGGCCGCTGTGTCAAGGGCCGTGGAGGCTGTCTAATCTGCGATACCGGAGGTCTGAAAGAAGGATGCGCAGGAGCTGACCGTATAGGCGGTGCTGATATCGCCTGTGGACGCACATGGTCAATCTTCTGCGGCGGTGAGAACCCACTGTCCCGCATCCTCGAAAAGCAGCTCTGTGCCAAGTGGCCTGTCCTCCCACAGTATGTACATGTCAAGTCAGGGCACCGAAACGGTGGTACAGGCGCCGTAGTCCTAGTAGGAGGATCAATGCGAGGCCTCTTGCCCGTGAAGGGCCTATCTGGCAAGTCTGGTCGTGGCCTAGAAGCAACCGGGCCACGCGATCGGGCAAGTCGATCCACGTCCTGCTCTGCCCGCATGGACATGTGAATCAACTCCGCATAGGAGGGAATGCTAACACAGCACATCTTCGATCGAATATCCAGTCGTAAACCCTCCAGAAAGCGCCGTATGCGCATCTGCTCATCAGCCAAGATTGACCGTGAACCGATGCTCATACTCTGTAACTGTCATCGCTGCCTGTCTGAGACGGAGAAACTCATTCTCCCTGTCGTGCCTGTAAGTCTGGGGATAATACTTCTCATGGAAGCGGAACTCAAATGCTGCCCACGTCCATACAAAATCTGCGGCAACGGTCCGCAGTACGCTATCCCACCACATGCTGGCCTCTCTCTCAAACAGGAAGGTAGCCATCTCTACCTGCTCAACCTCGGTGCAATGCAACATCCGTAAAATCTTTGACACCCGGTCGAGCCAGTACTCAGCCTCCTCGGGTCTGTGAGAACTCGTGAAAGTAGGAGGCCGCAAGCGCTGAAATCGCTCCAATAGGCCCCGTGTGTCGGCAGGATTCCCCGCAGGGAAAGCAGGCGGCGCAGGATGAGCCATGCCCTCATCCTAGGCGTATGTATAGCCATCCTCAATTGGATGCGCAGGTGGTGCAGGTGGAGTAGATGTAGCCGCACCCCCACCCTGGGCTAATGTCCCCACGATGGTAGTCAGAAGCTGCTGCTGCTGCAGCATCATAGCCATCATCTGCTCAAATCTGTCGGGAGGTGGAGCAGGCTGTGGCGGATGCTGTGTGGAGGTAGATGCGCGATATGGCTCTCTGACTGATGGCGTAAATGGCGGTGGTCCATCTGTAGGACCAGCGGCAGGCTGAGACGATCGAACTGCCTCAGGAACCGGGCCCAATGCAGGGTCCGAATGGGTGCCAGACTGAGAGGGAGTCTGATCCATATGCTCGGTCAGCGCAAGACGAGCCGTGCTCCGAGTAGTCTTAGGCGGCATTCCCTATATTCAAAATAGGGCGCAACCTTGTCAGTCTCAATTGCACAAATACACCACAATCATTCACATAAAGAGTCAAAGGCATTCCATGCATTTCAATTACTCAAAATTGTCACAATACAAGGGATATATCCTTACAAGCATCATGACGAGAAATACATGGGAATTAAGACAGTTAAACAACGGCAACATGAACAAAGCACTAGCCCTAACAGGCTTACACATATAAAGCAGGAAATGACCAACTACTAATAATAACATCAAAGATCGCATCGCTAGTCGGAGTCTGGTGACGGAGGAGGAGCACCCTTATCCTGTAAGCAACACAGGATCGCCTTCAAGGTGCGAGTCACCTTGCCAAATTTCTTCTTTGTAACGGCCTTGGCATCCGCGACTTCTGCGCGAAGTTCTTGGACTTCCCTTCGCAAAGCGGTCTGACTCTCCTCCATCCGAGCAATGCGATCGTCGATAGTAGCCTGCGCAGAAGGAGGAGGGCTCTCATCTGTATCCTGAGCCTCCTCTTCTGCCTCTTCCTGAGCTTCTTCCTGAACCTCTGCGCTAGGTTCTTCTTCGCTTTGATCTTCCTCATCATCAAAGTCATCCTCACTATCCCTTTCAAGTTGATCTTCACGGTATTGTGACCCAATCTTCATCTTGACCATTGTCGACTCATCAATGGTATGAATCGATACCGGCAATTCCGGCCCAAGTCTATAGGCAAACTCAAGCGCAATCTTGCAAATCAGTCGGCCAAAGGGAAGCGATTCGGATGTTCTTCTTGACCTGGCTATGAGGACTACCTGCCGTAAGATAAAAGTGGCCATACATACGTTCTCTCCCTGGGCCACCAGATATAAGAAATCGACCATAAGACGTGTGCATTCAATGCGGTTCGTCGACCTGGGATAAACATTGAACGTGCAGATATGGTGCAGCAGGCGCAAATCCTCAGACATATACGTCACCTTGAGGCTATTATTAGGCTGCCATGGGACCAACTTACTGCACAGAAACCTGGTGCGGCGATCTCGTTCACGTCTAGTCCTCAGATTCTTCTCACTAGGATGCACATCACCTAGAGGCACGTTGAGAAGTCGCGCAATCAACCGAACGTCGATCGTAGCCATCCGATCTCTACCAAAAGGGATTTTGAACTGCAAAGGCTCCAAGGTAGGATTCTGGATACTTGCGTAGAAGGCACGAACAGTGCTCACATTAGCACGAGCGCGAGCTTCAAAGATCGGGCCCCAATACGCAGCTTCAATGCGCTCGAACAACAGATATTCGCCGAATAGTCGTCCATCTACGTCCGCCTCAAATAACACCTTGCGATCAGTGTATTGGCCATGAGGCATCTCTGATGAAATTGCTCTCCCAAGGTGTGCATGGGGATCCAATTCCTGCTTTGTACGGCACTCCAGGACTGCAGCTGGACTTGCGACGGTGCTTAAACTTGCGGCACCACCCCGCGGTCTTCTCGATTGAGCAGGACGGCTTGGCCCAGCCTCGTCTGTTGCGGTTTTCCTCTTACCCATCAAAGATATGATGGATGAGAGTGATAGAAGGCCTAAAATGGCTTCCACGAAAGCCATGGAAAACGGTGAAAATGCGGACAAGTGGCTGCCCAATCTGGAAAAAGGAGATCTAGGCATCGTAGAGGGATGCTTCAAGCTTCCCGAGGCTGTAATTTCAAGGAGAAATGCAAACGAAAAAGTAAAATGGAGCACCTCACGATTTCAGCTCTATTTGGGGATTTTTGGAGCTTCAAATGGTGAAATCTTCAAGAGGAGGGGCTGCCAACTCCCAATAAGTGATGGGTGGTGGTCGGTTTTGGCCAAGGAGGGATCTAGGAGTGATTTGGGACGCCGAAATTTGGAAACGACTGCTGGAAAATGAGAATAGGGATTAGGTGTAACACCCCGAATTTTGGCTAATCTGGGATTTGACGTCCTTAGGCAATGGGTCAACTAAAACACCTCGAAAATCACTCAGAACCCAATTTCATAGCCAAAGAAACCACTTAGGATTAATTCCTATGAAAATTTAGCGTAAGTTAGCTAGCGCAACGCTGGAGTAGCTGGGAAACAGTCCCTGATCACTTTAAATACGTTCTACAAGACCCAAATCGAGTAGAACGTATGACTCCATAATACTCTATAACCTCGGATCAAACTCTAAGCGGGTTTGTTCTCTGGACCACTTTGAATTCTTGTATTGGATTTAGACCGCACGTCGAAAGTCCGTTACTTCCTATCTTAGACCATTAGAACCGCCCAGCTGGACTTGACAATCATCTCGAAAATCAAGTCAAACCGATAATCACAGACTATTTCATTGAACCCGGACTGAAGCGACCGCGAATAGGGACAGAATTAGAATTTCAAATTCAAATCTGGCACACGACTTGACGCGTCAGTATTAAGCATTCTGACCGTCAGAATTCATCCAGATTACACCCTCAGATCAGGAAAAATTTCTATTTATTATCATGAGACTTTCAGCCCTGATCTACGTGCGGTGACCGCTGAACTGAAACTGGTCCGCCACGTGCGATCTGCGAACCCTGCCAGACTGAAAACTTAATACGTGCTACATCTGGTACGCATGAGCTTAAGTCTGATCGTAATCGACCAGGGGACCACCAAAAAGCATCTTTTGGACCGAAACAGCCCTGATTTGGTTACCCCTCAAGTGAAACTCGTTCCCGAGCCTATTTCGAGCAAGTTTGGGCTTATAAAAGGGCTTGAAACCCTCACTCCTCTCTCCCATCCGAATTTGCAAAAACCCTAGATTGGGAGAGAGAAAAGGTGAGAGTTTGTGAGAGAATGTGGGAGAGATCTTCCTGCCACCTGTTGCTGCTGCTGTACGTGCTTAGGCAACGCACTCCGATCGCTTTCCCGGCGATTCCTCCGGGTTTTCAGGTAAGAAAAACCCTAGAAAGTTGCTGATTTGATGTTTCTTCCGTTCCATAGCTTGATAGTTAGTAAATCTCGTAAAACAGGTTCTCTTATCGCTGTAGACGAAGCGTATACGCTCCGTTCGAATTTCAACATCCATAAGAGACAAGGTGCGGATTTTAGACGCTTTGATTGACTGTTTCCAAAGCTTTCAATGTCGTTTAATAGTAGATTCTTGACGGCAACGCCATTTGACATGTACAACATGCTGTCCGTTTCCTGTTTCGTAAACTAACGAAGAATATGAGATTTAGGGCATTTTAGTCATTTGTAGGAAGTATAGATTTCATTCATATTTTGCTGATGTGATTGACATGATATGTTGTCACATTAGGATGTTAGGAATACGTGCATAATTAGTTTGGCGAAGAGATTCGCCTAAATGCGCACTTCGGGTCGACATACTATATGTAGACTTAAGTGTGTAGTGTATGTGTTTGTATAAATGCTTGTATTAGTATGTATTGAATTAAATGGTGTTATGAATTAGTTTGAGATTGATTTCTCAATTAATATGCTGGTGTGAATGGTTTCCTACATGTTAGCCATATGCATGATTTCATGATATGAATGAAATGCATGTGCTTGACGATTCGCTTAAGCTGTATGTTATAACATGTGCTTGATGATTTCCTTATGAGTTACTTTGAGATTGAATTCTCAATTAATATGTTGATGCAGAGGATTTCCTATATGTTGGCGACATGCTTAATTTCATTATATGTGTGAAAGACATGTGTACGATGATTTGCTTAAGTTGTATGTAATAACATGTGTTAACATGCTCTCATGGTTGTATTTCATTTCCATTACCCTTACACAACTGTTGATGTGATTCTATGATTGTTTGGGACTATGCCTAGTCCAGGCAGTCGGTAACCGAGCGAATTCGTGGTTAGCTTATCTTCGCCACGAACGACGCGTCGATGAACGCGAGTCGTGTTTGGAGTTGACGGCAGTGGTTAGGCCACGCGAAGTGTTTTACGCACTTCATGTCGTTCGACTTGAGATGCGATCGCGCTAGTCGAGCCCGTCAAGTAACCCGACTGGCCGATGTATGTTCACCTTGTATGAGTCATAACTGCTTGAACCTAGGGTACTGAACTTACCATTGTAAACCCTGTTAACCATGGTACCTTGATCCATAAAGACTCATGAGCCAGGCATGGTGGTATGGGACACCGTGGTCGAGCTGTCGGCCTACGCTGGGGCCATAAACCTCCCCGTAGTGACCAGTGAGCACCTAGTCTCGTGAGCAGATTATGGTGGTATGGGACAGTATATTCTAGCTGTCGGCCTACACTGATCAGGCGTTGAGTCCTTTGTAGTGACCGCGAGCGTATTCTGAGTCTACGGGAGACGACGACCCTTCAGTAGCAGTAGAGTACAGTAGGCCTGTATTGATAAGGTGATGGGAGAGCGGAGCAACGAGTGCGTGCAACAGCCCTGACAGACCTTGCAGCGACCTACAAAATATACATCGTATGAGATTACTAGGAGTGACGACCCTAGACAGGATCTGTGTTGGGATTGATATAAGGGAAGTACCTTAGTTTCCCAATCCTACTGTTTGAATGGACTAATAATAACTTAAAAATCATATCACCATAGCATTGCATGTGCCTGGAAGATGTGGAGCACTCTAAGGAGTGTGGCATGCCGCGGTCGTAAGATGTTGCCGCATGAGGGTGATCGTCGGTGAGGGCATACATCACGTCATGTCATAATTGCATTAACAACAGTATTAGGATTGTTTGATTTATTGCTTTACTATTATCGCGTGATTGATTTGAGAACATGTTAATCCTTGCTCTATTATTCCACTGAGTTAGCTACTCACTCCCACGTTACGGGACGGTGTTCCTGGACACCCACCAGACCTTTTTGTGATTGCAGATGATGGTGCGGCCTGTGAGGCGGAGCTGGATTTGATGATGAGGAGGAGGATTCCTCCTATATGCGTGTTCTGATTGACGGGATTACAGGGAGGTTGATTAGATACTTTGACACTTGTCATTTTATATTTTTAGCGCACTCATGTATATTCGTTTTGTCTACTTTTGGAGTATACATGTATGTATATAACCTGGTAACATGTTCACACTCTGGAGACATACAACAGTTTATATATGTTATACATACTATTACAGACTTCCGCTGGTTAATTTAACTGTCTCTGGAATATGATATGCTGTTCTGGCTTAATCTCACTCATGTTTAATACATTATCACCGACAACATTCAATCATACATATCTATGTTGCATAAATAACATTTTAGAACTCGGGAGTTGGGTTTTTGCTCGACCCCCCGATTTTCGGGATGTTACAGATGGTATCAGAGCATGATTTGGATTAAACTGGGCCTGGGTTATGGTCACGCGACGTACGCTGTCGCTTCCTTTGACTTAGGTGGGTGCGAGAAGGGTCTAGAAACACGTCTAGGATCGCAGATTCGCCGATAGGCGAAGTCTATTAGAATCGATCGCAAGATCGAGTCTGTAATGCATCTCGGGTCGCGTAAGGCAACTCGAATCGCTTCTAAGCTGTAGGAAGTCAGGTTGAGACGTTCTATGAGCGGTTTTAAACTGAAAAAGTGAATCCTTGGGCCGTGGGATGACCACGACTCCTGTATTCAATCGTCAGGGCTTAAAAATCCCGTTTCACCAAAAATCTTCAAAATTCTTCCTCTAAACACTCCGATCTTCATTTTTTTCTTATTCATTTCATGTTAGGCATCAAACCTAATGTGAAAATAATACAAATTACTACTTTCACAAAATTGTACAGTGAATAGTAAAATTTCATGAAAAATGGCCATAAGGCCATTCTAACTTCACTTTCTTTAGCAACTAAGGGTCTAGATGGATGTAATAGATCCTTCTACCCCAAAATCATATGCTGCATGATAGGATTTTGTATTCGGGATTGCAGATTGGTCCCGGAAAGCCCCGAACACATGTTTGGGCCTATATAGGTCAAAATACAATGAACCAAGGTGGGGGCCACACATATTTGGGGTCCCTGGACCATGGGGGACCAGACCCATGTGGTCCCACCGACCAAATCAAGGATCGATAGGCGATGCCATCGCCGTTTCGGCGATGCATCGTCGTCCGGTGGGGCCCACTTGGTCTGATTTTTGGGCGCACGCCCTCATGTGGCCTGTACACCCCCCCATGGGTGGTTCATCCATAGAAAACCCCAGATGGGGGTACATCCTTCACAAACAGCCCCATCCCTAGCCCCATTTCACGTTTTTCTGCTGCCCTCCTCCAAACCATGGCTTCAAATCATTCCTAAACCCATTCCCTGCTAAAAACGGCCACATTCCTTCACTCCATTACTGTTTGCAGCCTTCCCTCTTGAAGATTTCATCCTTTGGAGCTCTAAAAACCCCCAAATCGAGCTGAAATCGTGAGGTGCTCCATTCCCCTTTTTCATTTTCATTTCTCCTTGAAAATACATCCTAGGGGAGCTTGAAGCATCCCTCTACAATGCCTAGATTTCGTTCTGTCCATTTGGACAACGATTTCTTTACATTTCCTCCTCCATCGCCCGACTCGGACTAGTAATCTAGATCCAGGTATCGCGGGTTGTAGTTAGTCATTTCCTGTTTTAAGTTGTGTTTTGTAAACCTGATAAGGCTAGTAGTTTACCTATGTTACTGTAGTAGCTGACTGACATAGCTCCCATGTATTTCTTATCATGATACTTGTAGGGAGATATCTCTTGTATTATGACAATTTTAGTTTAATGAAATGCATGATGCTTTTCGATTTGTTATGTGAATGTTTGTGTTGTGGTTTGAGCTTAATATAGCTAAAAATTGTTGAATGGAGTGCATGCCGTTCATTTTTGTTAGGTATTGTCCCTAGGTTGGGAGTATGGTAACTCCCGGGATTCAGCCTGCAAATTAATTTTTATCCCAACCCACCCTCCTACCAAGCATGCCTCTTCCGATCCCGCTATGGGACTAGGAATGCGGTTCCATTTGATACAACTAAACGCTGCTGGCCACATAGGCCCTTGGCGTTTTGGTCCTAGTGTTAAAACTCCTAGACTTGAAGGGTCTGACGACATAAGAAATCCGATTCTATTTAGATAATCTTGACCCTAAGCAATAGAACAACTTCCTGTAGTAGAAATGGTATGGAACCATTTAACGTATAAACTTAGGCTTTGGATTATAACTACTGAGTTACAGACTAGGCTACTAGTTGTCTTAGGCAGTGTAAGGCCTAAGTATGCTAAGGGATAGTAGGTTAGATTTGGTTGGAATGGGACTCCCTTCCTTCGGTAGATTCCTTTATGGCTTATAGACTTCTGTTGTTGCCCATAGGAAGGAACCATACACTCTCGGGGAACATTTATAACTCCCTCAGATTGAACTTAGAATGTACTAGCACACCCCTTAGAATTGCCTTCCCCAAGGACTTATTGCATTCGGGAATACGGAATAAAGGAACTACATGTAAGCGATGTATTCGCGGTTTGAATCGACTTCCTAATCCTAGTGGTTACCAATAAATCCAATGCTCTGATCAAGCAGAAGATCGGCATCGACTCGGATTAAGAATTGATACAATAAATCTTCTGTCCTAGCTAGACAGAGAGTCTATGTATCCGGCTCAAACCCACTATACTACTTTTCTTCCGTGTTGGCTCGACCACCTACAACCAAACAGGATCACATTGTCTTTGGAAAATGGCGAGGACTTAAAGCTAGTAGAGAATTAGACATCTTGCCGCCAACTCATACATACCCCTGAACTCAACCACTATAGAGCTTAGGCTCGTCTCTATCACTATAGATACCAATGCCATAGAACGCATCATTAGCAAGGAAAACCATGTAGAGAAAGGTTGTTTCCATTTTAGGTCAAGGATAGCCCCTAAGTTGCGCCTAGTTCCGATATACGGATCGATGCTAAGATTCTTCAACCTTAAGTAAAACTAAGTTTTAAGGGGGGTAGAACGTATTGAGTCCAATCCACTTAGGTTAGTCAACGCTCCCGTTCGATCAGAGTGGCGCAGCGGAAGCGTGGTTGGCCTCCTCCCCACCGGCCCAAGATCGAAACCTTTGAGTTCGGATATACATACGATTAGGTTATTAAATAGGATTTGAACCTTCCTTAGAGAAAGTACTCCTTGCCCTTTGCCAATGTCGGGGACGACATTGTGTTTTAAGGGGGGTAGATTGTAACACCCCAGATTTTGGCCAATCTGGGATTTGACGTCCTTAGGCAATGGGTCAACTAAAACACCTGGAAAATTGCTCAGAACCCAATTTCATAGCCAAAGAAACCACTTAGGATTAATTCCTATGAAAATTTAGCGTAAGTTAGCTAGCGCAACGCTGGAGTAGCTGGGAAACAGTCCCTGATCACTTTAAATACGTTCTACAAGACCCAAATCGAGTAGAACGTATGACTCCATAATACTCTATAACCTCGGATCAAACTCTAAGCGGGTTTGTTCTCTGGACCACTTTGAATTCTTGTATTGGATTTAGACCGCGTGTCGAAAGTCCGTTACTTCCTATCTTAGACCATTAGAACTGCCCAGCTGGACTTGACAATCATCTCGAAAATCAAGTCAAACCGATAATCACAGACTATTTCATTGAACCTGGACTGAAGCGACCGCGAATAGGGACAGAATTGGAATTTTAAATTCAAATCTGGCACACGACTTGACGCGTCAGTATTAAGCATTCTGACCATCAGAATTCATCCAGATTACACCCTCGGATCAGGAAAAATTTCTATTTATTATCATGAGACTTTCAGCCCTGATCTACGTCCGGTGACCGCTGAACTGAAACTGGTCCGCCACGTGCGATCTGCGAACCCTGCCAGACTGAAAACTTAATACGTGCTATATCTGGTACGCATGAGCTTAAGTCTGATCGCAATCGACCAGGGGACCACCAGAAAGCATCTTTTGGACCGAAACAACCCCGATTTGGTTACCCCTCAAGTGAAACTCGTTCCCGAGCCTATTTCGGACAAGTTTGGGCTTATAAAAGGGCTTGAAACCCTCACTCCTCTCTCCCATCCGAATTTGCAAAAACCCTAGATTGGGAGAGAGAAAAGGTGAGAGTTTGTGAGAGAATGTGGGAGAGATCTTCCTGCCACCTGTTGCTGCTGCTGTACGTGCTTAGGCAACGCACTCCGATCGCTTTCCCGGCGATTCCTCCGGATTTTCAGGTAAGAAAAATCCTAGAAAGTTGCTGATTTGATGTTTCTTCCGTTCCATAGCTTGATAGTTAGTAAATCTCGTAAAACAAGTTCTCTTATCGCTGTAGACGAAGCGTATACGCTCCGTTCGAATTTCAACATCCATAAGAGACAAGGTGCGGATTTTAGACGCTTTGATTAACTGTTTCCAAAGCTTTCAATGTCGTTTAATAGTAGATTCTTGACGGCAACGCCATTTGACATGTACAACATGCTGTCCGTTTCCTGTTTCGTAAACTAACGAAGAATATGAGATTTAGGGCATTTTAGTCATTTGTAGGAAGTATAGATTTCATTCATATTTTGCTGATGTGATTGACATGATATGTTGTCGCATTAGGATGTTAGGAATACGTGCATAATTAGTTTGGCGAAGAGATTCGCCTAAATGCGCACTTCGGATCGACATACTATATGTAGACTTAAGTGTGTAGTGTATGTGTTTGTATAAATGCTTGTATTAGTATGTATTGAATTAAATGGTGTTATGAATTAGTTTGAGATTGATTTCTCAATTAATATGCTGGTGTGAATGGTTTCCTACATGTTAGCCATATGCATGATTTCATGATATGAATGAAATGCATGTGCTTGACGATTCGCTTAAGCTGTATGTTATAACATGTGCTTGATGATTTCCTTATGAGTTACTTTGAGATTGAATTCTCAATTAATATGTTGATGCAGAGGATTTCCTATATGTTGGCGACATGCTTAATTTCATTATATGTGTGAAAGACATGTGTACGATGATTTGCTTAAGTTGTATGTAATAACATGTGTTAACATGCTCTCATGGTTGTATTTCATTTCCATTACCCTTACACAACTGTTGATGTGATTCTATGATTGTTTGGGACTATGCCTAGTCCAGGCAGTCGGTAACCGAGCGAATTCGTGGTTAGCTTATCTTCGCCACGAACGACGCGTCGATGAACGCGAGTCGTGTTTGGAGTTGACGGCAGTGGTTAGGCCACGCGAAGTGTTTTACGCACTTCATGTCGTTCGACTTGAGATGCGATCGCGCTAGTCGAGCCCGTCAAGTAACCCGACTGGCCGATGTATGTTCACCTTGTATGAGTCATAACTGCTTGAACCTAGGGTACTGAACTTACCATTGTAAACCCTGTTAACCATGGTACCTTGATCCATAAAGACTCATGAGCCAGGCATGGTGGTATGGGACACCGTGGTCGAGCTGTCGGCCTACGCTGGGGCCATAAACCTCCCCGTAGTGACCAGTGAGCACCTAGTCTCGTGAGCAGATTATGGTGGTATGGGACAGTATATTCTAGCTGTCGGCCTACACTGATCAGGCGTCGAGTCCTTTGTAGTGACCGCGAGCGTATTCTGAGTCTACGGGAGGCGACGACCCTTCAGTAGCAGTAGAGTACAGTAGGCCTGTATTGATAAGGTGATGGGAGAGCGGAGCAACGAGTGCGTGCAACAGCCCTGACAGCCCTTGCAGCGACCTACAAAATATACATCGTATGAGATTACTAGGAGTGACGACCCTAGACAGGATCTGTGTTGGGATTGATATAAGGGAAGTACCTTAGTTTCCCAATCCTGCTGTTTGAATGGACTAATAATAACTTGAAAATCATATCACCATAGCATTGCATGTGCCTGGAAGATGTGGAGCACTCTAGGGAGTGTGGCATGCCGCGGTCGTAAGATGTTGCCGCATGAGGGTGATCGTCGGTGAGGGCATACATCACGTCATGTCATAATTGCATTAACAACAGTATTAGGATTGTTTGATTTATTGCTTTACTATTATCGCGTGATTGATTTGAGAACATGTTAATCCTTGCTCTATTATTCCACTGAGTTAGCTACTCACTCCCACGTTACGGGACGATGTTCCTGGACACCCACCAGACCTTTTTGTGATTGCAGATGATGGTGCGGCCTGTGAGGCGGAGCTGGATTTGATGATGAGGAGGAGGATTCCTCCTATATGCGTGTTCTGATTGACGGGATTACAGGGAGGTTGATTAGATACTTTGACACTTGTCATTTTATATTTTTAGCGCACTCATGTATATTCGTTTTGTCTACTTTTGGAGTATACATGTATGTATATAACCTGGTAACATGTTCACACTCTAGAGACATACAACAGTTTATATATGTTATACATACTATTACAGACTTCCGCTGGTTAATTTAACTGTCTCTGGAATATGATATGCTGTTCTGGCTTAATCTCACTCATGTTTAATACATTATCACCGACAACATTCAATCATACATATCTATGTTGCATAAATAACATTTTGGAACTCGGGAGTTGGGTTTTTGCTCGACCCCCCGATTTTCGGGATGTTACATTAGGGGAGGGCTGTTTGTGAAGGAGGGGGATGTTTTAGGGATTTTCGTGGGATGGGAGGTATATGGGGAGGATGTACACCCCATTTAAGGGCGTGCGCCCAAATTTCATGTCAAATGGGCCCCACCGGTCGGCGATGCATCGCCGGACCGGCGATGGCATCGCCGGCCAACTTCCAAGTTGGCCGGTGGGACCACAAGGGTCTGGTCCCCCATGGTTCAAGGAGTCCAAAAATATATGGCCCACCCCCTGGTTCATTGTATTTTGACCTATATGAGCCCAAACATGTGTTCGAAGCTTTCCGGGACCACTCCGCAATCCCGAATACCAAACCCTATAATGCAGCATATGAATGGTCTTATGGCCATTTTTCATGAAATTTTACTATTCACTGTAAAATTTTGTGAAAGTATTAATTTATGTTATTTTCACATTAGTTTTGATGCCTAACATGAAATGGATAAGAAAGAAACGAAGGTCGGAGTGTTTAGAGGAGGGATTTTGAAGATTTTTGGTGAAACGGGGTTTTTAAGCCCTGACGATTGATTACAGGAGTTGTGGTCATCCCACGGCCCAAGGATTCACTTTTGCAGTTTAAAACCGCTCATAGGACTTTTCAACCTGACTTCCTATAGCTTAGAAGCGATTCGGCTTGCTTTACGCTACCCGAGATACGTTAGAGACTCGATCTTGCGATCGATCCTAATAGACTTCGCCTATCGGCGAACCTGCGACCCTAGAAGTGTTTCTAGACCCTTCTCGCACCCACCTAAGTCAAAGGAAGCGACAGCGTACGTCGCGAGACCATAACCCAGGCCCAGTATACTCTCATTCATGCTCTGATACCAACTTGTAACACCCTGAAAATCGGGGGTCGTGTATAAACTCAACTCCCGAGTTCCAGACCGTCACTTATACAACAAAAACGATTATGATTCAATGTTGTCTGATTTAAAGCATTCACATGAGTAAAAGTATACCAAAACTGCAATTCATACTTCAGATCCAGTGATAAAAGCAAGCGGAAGACTAAACAATATATATATCACTGTATGGAAAAACAAAGTAAATCTCATCTGTCTCCAAAGTATGACTACATCTCTGAGCCTCATATACATACACATGAACAGAAATAAAATGTTCAAAATAGTCCCACTGAAACTCCATCGATCCAGGTCGCCTACGGGAAGTCATCGTGATACTGCATATACGAGAACTCGTCCTGGTCCTCGTCGATCTCTGGCTCCAACTCCTGGATCTCGGCCTCACCTGCATCTACAACAGGGTCTGGTGGGTGTTGCAAACACCATCCCGTAACGTGGGAGTGAGTGATCAACTCAGTGGAATCATAGAGCAAGGATTAGCATATTCACAATTCAATCATGCGATAATAGTAAAGCAGTAAATCAGACAATCCTAATACTGTTGTTAATGCAAGATGACATGACGTGGTGTATGCCCTTACCGACGATCTCCCTCATACGGCAACATCTTACGACCGCGGCATGCCACACTCCCTAGAGTGCTCCACATCTTCCAGGCACATGCAATGCTATGGTGATATGAATTCCAAGTTGTTATTAGTCCTTTCAAACAGCAGGATTGGGAAACTAAGGTACTTTTCTTGTATCAATCCCAACACAGATCCTGTCTAGGGTCGTCACTCCTAGTAATCTCATACGATGTATATTTCGTAGGTCACTGCAAGGGCTACCAGGGCTGTTGCTCGCACTCGTTGCACGGTTCTCCCATCACCTTATCAATACAGGCCTACCGTACTCTACTGCAACAGAAGGGTCGTCGCCTCCCGTGGACTCAGAATACTCTCGCGGTCACTACAAAGGGCTCGTCGCCTGATCAGTGTAGGCCGACAGCTAGAATATAGTGTCCTATACCACCATAATCTGCTCACGAGTCTAGGTGCTCACTGGTCACTACGGGGAGGTTTGTGGTCCCAGCGTAGGCCGACAGCTCGACCACGGTGTCCCATACCACCATGCCCGGCTCATGAGTCTTCGTGGATCAAGGTACCATGGTTAACAGGGTTTACAATGGTAAGTTCAGTACCCTAGGTTCAAGCAGTTATGACTCATACAAGGTGAACAAACATCGGCCAGTCGGGTTGCTTGACGGGCTCGACTAGCGCGACCGCATCTCAAGTCGAACGACATGAAGTGCGTAAAACACTTCGCGTGGCCTAACCACTGCCGCCAACTCCAAACACGAATCGCGTTCATCGACGCATCGTTCGTGGCTATGACCAGTCAGACACGAATTCGCTCGGTTACCGACTGCCTGAACTAAGTCTAGTCCCAAACACTTAGGGAATCACATCAGCAATATATGTAAAAGTATTGGAATTGAAATACAATCATATGAGCATGTTAACACATGTTATAACATTCAACTTAAGCAAATCTTCAAGCACATATATTCCATGCACGTAATGAAATCATGCATTTAGTCAACATGTAGAAAATCATTTAGGTCAGCATATTAATTGAGAAATCCATCTCAAACTAATTCATAACATCATTTAGGTCAATACATACTAATACAATCATTTATACAAACACATACACTACACACTTAAGTCTACATATAGCATGTCGACCCGAAGTGCGCAACTAGGCGAATCTCTTCGCCCAACTAATTATGCAAGCATTCCTAACTCCCTAATGCGACAACAAACCATGTCAATCACGTCAGCAAAATATGAATGTAGACCGTACTTCCTACAAATGACTAAAATGCCCTAAATCTCATATTCTTCGTTAATTTACGAAACAGGAAACGGAGAGCATGTTGTACATGTCAAACGGCGATGCCGTCGATAATCTACTATTAAACGACATTGAAAGCGTTGTAAACCGTCAACCAAAGCGTCTAAAATCCTCACCTTAAGTCTTACGAAAGCGGGATTTTGAACGGAGCGTGTACGCTTCGTCTACGGCAGTAGGAGAACCTATTTTACAAGTTACGTTAGCTAACACGTCGTGAATCTAAGTAAACCCCAAATCAGCAAGTTCTAGGGTTGTTTTATACCTGAAAGA
The DNA here is from genome assembly GCA_037074715.1 of Magnolia kwangsiensis. Lineage (NCBI taxonomy): Eukaryota > Viridiplantae > Streptophyta > Magnoliopsida > Magnoliales > Magnoliaceae > Magnolia > Magnolia kwangsiensis. Next base: position 63,353,998 of record CM073579.1, read on the forward strand.
ACGGAGAAATCACCAGCCAGGTGATTGGGAAGAGTCGCTGAAGCAGTAGCAATCGGCGGCTCGGAAGCGGGAAAAATCCCTTCTACTCTTCCTCTCAAACTCTCTCTCCTTTATCCTAGGGTTTGTAATTTTCGGATGGGAGAGGGAAATGAGGGTTTCAACCCCTTTTATAAGCTTAAAAACGCCGGAAATAGGCTCCGGAACGAAGTTTACTTGGTGCCTATCCATTTCGGGGCTGTTTCGGTCCAAAAGTTGCTTTCTGGTGGTCCCCTGGTCGATTGCGATCGGACTTAAGCTCGTGCGTACCAGATGTAGCACGTATTAAGTTTTCAGTCTGACAGGGTTCGCAGATCGAACGTGGCGGACCAGTTCCAGTTCAGCGGTCACCGCACATAGATCAGGGCTGAAAGTCTCATGATAATAAATAGAAATTTTTCCTGATCCGAGGGTGTAATCTGGATGAATTCCGACGGTCAGTACGCTTAATACTGACGCGTCAAGTCGTGTGCCAGATTTGAATTTGAAATTCCAATTGTTCCTATTCGCGGTCTCTTCAGTCCGGGTTCAACGAAATAGTCTGTGATTATCGGTTTGACTTGATTTTCGAAACAGTTGAGCGGTTCTAACGGTCTAAGATAGGAAGTATCGGACCTTCGACGCGCAGTCTAAATCCAATACAAGAATTCAAAGTGGTCCAGAGAACAAACCCGCTTAGAGTTTGATCCGAGGTTATAGAGTATTGTAGAGTTGTTTGTTCTACTCGATTTGGGTCTTGTAGAACGTATTTAAATTGATCAGGGACTATTTCCCAGCTACTCTAGCGTTGCGCTAGCTAACTTACGCTTAATTTCCATGGAATTTAATTCTACGCGATTTCGGGTCGAATTAGTGCTCGGACCCTAGTACGGATTTTTCACGGGCGTTACAATCGCTATGACCCGGATGAAGACGAAACTGAATAATGAAATAACAGATCAAAGAAGGAAGATAGACCATGGTACCAGAAGCAATAGAATGCAACACACGAACCATGAAAGAAGTCAACTCGGTTTTATTACCAGACCGAGGATACACATTGGAAATGAAGAAACGATGTAACACTCTGTAACTAGGTAACAGATACTTTGCAGGGAGCGTATTCCCTTTGTGAGTCCATTGTGCATCAATTTTGCATAAATCTCTTGTTGACATGCATTTTTCCGATTCAGATGGTTTGTCGTATAAAGTATGAATCGGTATACCTTCATCATTAACAGGTATATCCATAATACCTGATATCAAATGACGGTCTACTTCAAATTTTCCTTCTCTAGTATCAAATGAGAAAGTTAAATTATCAAGAGAAAATTCTGAGATGCATGCTACCATGAAAAAAGTTAGTCCAGCGTACAGATTCAAGGAGGGGGACAATACCATATGGAGCAATGTGATTGAGATCAGCGGTATGCTCAACGATAACGTTACGGACACGTAAATCTCTTACATCTTGAGAATCATCTTCGGGTGACTGAAGGTGCCGTTTAGTTATCGGTGCAGATCTAAAAGAAGATGGACCACGGGATGTTTTTTTTTCCCTCTAGCATCCATATTCAAAAAGATATACAAAGAGTAAGCAAGATGCACAAAAGAAAGATGGGTTTTCTCTAGATCATCAAATTGAGAGGAAACCCTTGAAAAGCCCAACAAGAGATGAAATCTAGCTATACTATTAACAAATCAAAGCATAGAGAGCATGAATCTTCAAGAAAAATGCTGAAATAGGACTTACCTTGAAGAAAAATAAAAAATCCTATGATTGGTCGAGCCACGACTCGTCATAGGTCGGAATGGAAATGAAGAAGAAGGGGATTTTCTCCAAATTATATCATGCTCACGAGTACCACGACCGATCGAGTGCTGTGCATGACCGGTCGTAACACGACTGGTCGTGTACATCCACGACTGGTTGATTATTGACCAAAAATTACATTTTGAATACAAAAATTTAAAATTTAAACAAATATAATATGAAATATGATACACTATGATACATGCAAGCAAGAGTATTCAATGTAAAATGCACATACCAAGATCAAATTTCAATTTATTAAACCTGCTTTTGTCGAGCGGTTTAGTAAATATATTAGCAAGTTGAGTTTCGGTTGGAATATATTCTAAGGAGATAACTTTTTCTTTAACCAACTCATGAATGTAGTGATATCTAATGTCAATATGCTTAGTACGTGAGTGCTGGATTGGATTTTTGGAAATGTTTATAGCACTGGAATTATCACAATGTAAGTTCATTAAATCTTGATTAATTCCATAATCGCTAAGCATGCGTTTCATCCAAACTAGTTGAGTACATGCATATCCAGCTGTTATATACTCAGCCTCAGTAGTGGAGAGCGATATTGAGCTTTGCTTCTTGCTGAACCAAGAAACTAAGCAATTTTCAATGTAGAAACAACCACCACTGGTTGATTTTCTATCATCAATATTTTCGGCCCAATCAGCATCTGAGTACCCGGCTAATTGAACACTAGTATCAAAAGGATAACAAAGTCCCAAATTTATAGAACTTGCGACATATCTAATAATCCGTTTAACAGGAATAAGATGTGATTCCTTAGTATTAGACTGATATCTCGCACAAATACCAACACTAAATGCGATATTAGGTCTACTAGCAGTTAGATACAACAAACTACCAATCATACTGTGATATAGTTTAGGATCTATATCTTTACCTATAGAGTCTTTTGAGAGTCTTAACGTTGTACTCATAGGAGTATCAAAGTTCTTACAATTCTCAAATCTAAACCTTTTAACCAATTTTGAAGCATATTTGGTCTGGGAAATAAAAATTCCATCAGGTTGTTGTTTTACTTGCAACCCTAAGAAATAATTAAGTTCGCCAACCATGCTCATTTCGAACCTTGATTTCATTAACTCTGCAAACTCAATAGACATGTTAGAACAAGTAGATCCATAAATAATATCATCAACATATATTTGAACCATCAAAATATCATTGTTATTCTTCTTAACAAAAAGCGTCTTATCGACACTTCCTACTTGAAAGCTATGACTAAGTAAGAATTTAGTCAATTTCTCATACCATGCCCTGGGTGCTTGTTTTAGACCATAGAGAGCCTTTTTGAGACGAAATATATGGTCAGATAACTTAGGGTCTTCAAACCCTGAAGGTTGTTCAACATACACTTCTTCATATAAATCGCCATTCAAGAAAGCAATCTTTACATCCATCTGATAAATTTTAAATTTTCTAAAGCATGCTATGGAAATAAAAAGTCTAATTGACTCAAGGTGAGCGACTGGAGCAAAGGTTTCAACGTAATCGATGCCTTCAATCTGAGTGTACCCTTTTACAACTAGACTAGCCTTATTTCGTATAATATTTTCAAGCTCATCAGACTTATTTTTAAAGATCCATTTTGTTCCAATAATGTGTTTATCTTTAGGTCTAGGAACAAGATACCAGACATCATTACGAACAAATTGATTAAGTTCATCTTGCATAGCAACTATCCAATTTTCATCAGAAAGTGCCTCTTTCACATTGACCGGTTCTATTTGGGATGTAAAACAAACATAATTACATATGTTCTCAAGTTTTTTGCGAATACAAACTCCAGTGAGAGGGTTTCCAAGTATTTGATTAGTTGGATGATCTTTAAAAGTCCTTGGTTCTGATTCTTTTTGACTTGATGAGGTATCTTGATTGTTGATAATAAGAGCTTCATCATCATCTGAACTCGGAGCTGGTGTATTCAAATGATCATCAATGACCACATTGATGGACTCTTTAATCACACCAGTTCTCTTATTTAGAACCCTATAAGCTCGACTGTTTAAAGAATAATCGAGAAAAATACCTTCATCACTCTTCGTATCAAACTTCCCCAAATTTTCACGATCACGTAAAATATAACACTTGCTGCCAAAAACCCGAAAGTATTTGACAGTAGGTTTCTTTTCAAACCATAATTCATAAGCAGTCTTATTATCAGATTTACTAGTATAAACCCGATTAATAATATAACATGCGGTATTAACTTCTTCAGCCCAAAGATTTCTAGAGAGCTTCATGCTATTCAACATAACATTAGCCATATTCTGAAGTATTCTATTTTTCCTTTCAACTATACCATTTTGTTGCGGTGTTTTGGGCATAGAGAATTCATGTGATATTCCCTGATCGCTACAGAATTTCTTAAAACTACTGTTTTTGAATTCGGATCCATGATTACTACGAATCTTACTAACATGAGAACCTTTCTCATTTTGGATTCGTTTGATGACCTTTTTCACTTCATCCAAGGTTTCAGTTTTGTCTTTTAAGAATGATACCCAAGTGAATCTGGTATAGTCATCCACGATAACCAAAATGTATTTTTTACCTCCTCGACTCTCCGATCTGATTGGTCCAATAAGATCCATATGGAGAAGCTCGAGTGGTCTAGATGTGGTATTGGAGTTCACTTTCTTGTGAGAGCTCCTAATCTGTTTGCCCAACTGGCATTCACCACATATTTTATCTACTTTTTACAATTTGTGTAGACCTCTAATTAGTTCTCTTTTGCTCAATCTAAATAAGTTCTGATAGTGTACATGTCCAAGGCGTTTATGCCATAATTCAGACTCATCGGTATGGACCATGTAACATGATTGAGTAGATGAGCTTGCATCACTAACGATGTAGCAGTTTTCAGAAGTTCTGCGACCAGTTAATATTACAAAACCCTTTTTATTAACTATCTCCGTAACTGTAACACCCTGAAAATTGGGGGTCGTGTATAAACTCAACTCCCGAGTTCCAGACCGTCACTTATGCAACAAAAATGGTTATGATTCAATGTTGTCTGATTTAAAGCCTTCACATGAGTAAAAGTATACCAAAACTGCAATTCATACTTCAGATCCAGTGATAAAAGCAAGCGGAAGACTAAACAATGTATATATCACTGTATAAAAACAAAGTAATCTCATCTGTCTCTAAAGTATGACTACATCTCTGAGTCTCATGTACATCTACATATCAAAAGAATAATGTTCAAAAAGAAAGTTCCACTGATGCCCCCTCGATCCAGGTCACCTACGGGAAGCCGTCATGATACTGCATATACGAGAACTCATCCTGGTCCTCGTCGATCTCGGGCTCCACCTCCTGGATCTCGTCCTCACCTGCAACTACAACAGGGTCTGGTGGGTGTTGCAAACACCATCCCGTAACGTGGGAATGAGTGATCAACTCAGTGGAATCATAGAGCAAAGATTAGCATGTTCACAATTCAATCACGCGAAAATAGTAAAGCAGTAAATCAGACAATCCTAATACTGTTGTTAATGCAAAATGATATGACGTGATGTATGCCCTCACCGACGATCACCCTCATGCGGCAACATCTTACGACCGCGGCATGCCACACTCCCTAGAGTGCTCCACATCTTCCAGGCACATGCAATGCTATGGTGATATGATTACCAAGTTGTTATTAGTCCATTCAAACAGCAGGATTGGGAAACTAAGGTACTTCCCTTGTATCAATCCCAACACGGATCCTGTCTAGGGTCGTCACTCCTAGTAATCTCATACGATGTATATTTCGTAGGTCACTGCAAGGGCTGCCAGGGCTGTTGCTCGCACTCGTTGCACCGCTCCCCCATCACCTTATCAATACAGGCCTACTGTACTCTACTGCACGGAAGGGTCATCGCCTCCCGTGAACTCAGAATACGCTCGCGGTCACTACAAAGGGCTCGTCGCCTGATCAGTGTAGGCCGACAGCTAGAATATAGTGTCCCATACCACCATAATCTGCTCACGAATCAAGGTGCTCACTGGTCACTACGGGGAGGTTTGTGGCCCCAGCGTAGGCCGACAGCTCGACCACGGTGTCCCATACCACCATGCCCGGCTCATGAGTCTTCGTGGATCAAGGTACCACGGTTAATAGGGTTTACAATGGTAAGTTCAGTACCCTAGGTTCAAGCAGTTATGACTCATACAAGGTGAACATACATCGGCCAGTCGGGTTACTTGACGTGCTCGACTAGCGCGATCGCATCTCAAGTCGAACGACATGAAGTGCGTAAAACACTTCGCGTGGCCTAACCACTGCCGCCAACTCTCAACATGAATCACATTCATTGACGCGTCGTTCGTGGCTTTGACCAGTCAGCCACGAATTCGCTCGGTTACCGACTGCCTGGACTAAGTCAAGTCCCACACATCTATTGAATTACATTAACGCTATATACCAGGGTATTGGAATTGAAACACATCATGTGAGCATGTTAGCACATGTTATAACATTCAACTTAAGCAAATCTTCAAGGCATACTTCCCATGCATATTCAACCTAAGCAAATCCTCAAGGCATACTTTCTATGCATGTAATGCGATCATGCATAAGGTCAACATATAGGAAATCATTTAGGTCAGCAAATTAATCATGAAATCAATCTCAAACTACTACATAACATCATTCAATACAATACATACTAATACAAGCATTTATACAAACACATACACTACACACTTAAGTCCACATATAGTATGTCGACCCAAAGTGCGCAACTTGGCGAATCTCTTCGCCAAACTGATTATGCAAGAATTCCTAACTCTCTAATGCGGCGACAAATCATGTCAATCACGTCAGCAAAATATGCATGGAGTCTGTACTTCCTACAAATGACTAAAATGCCCTAAATCTCATATTCTTCGTTAATTTGCGAAACAGGAAACGGAGAGCATGTTGTACATGTCAAACGGCGATGCCGTCGATAATCTACTATTAAACGACATTGAAAGCGTTGTAAACCGTCAATCAAAGCGTCTAAAATCCTCACCTAGTCTCTTACGGTCGCGGGATTTTGAACGGAGCGTGTACGCTTCGTCTACGGCTGTAAGAGAACCTGATTTATGGATTACGTTAGCTAACATGTTGTGCATCTAAGCAAACCCTAAATCAGCAAGTTTTTGGGATTATTTCATACCTGAAAAAGTGTAGAAATCACCAGCCAGGTGATTGGAAGGAAGTGCTGATGCAGCAACCGTTGATGACTCGGAAGCGGGAAAAATCTCCTCTTCCCTTTCTCTCAAACTCTCTCTCTCTTTTCTAGGGTTTAGTAAAATTCGGATGTGAAGGAGAAATGAGGGTTTCAACCCCTTTTATAAGCTTAAAAACGTCGAAAATAGGCTCCGGGACGAAGTTTACTTAATGCCTATCCATTTCGGGGCTGTTTCGGTCCAAAAACTGTTTTCTGGTGGTCCCCTGGTCGATTGCGATCAGACTTAAGCTCATGGGTACCAGATGTACCTCGTATTAAGTTTTCAGTCTGGCAGGGTTTGCGGATCGCACGTAGCGGACCAGTTTCAGTTCAGCGGTCACCGCACATAGATCAGGGCTGAAAGTCTCATGATAATAAATAGAAATTTTTCCTGATCCGAGGGTGTAATCTGGATGAATTCTGACAGTCAGAATGCTCAATACTGACGCGTCAAGTCATGTGCCAGATTTGGATTTGAAATTCTAAATTCGTCCCTATTCGCGGTCGCTTCAGTCCGGGTTCAACGAAATACTCTGTGATTATCGGTTTGACTTGATTTTCGAGATGATCGTCAAGTCCAGCGGGGCGGTTCTAACGGTCTAAGATAGGAGGTATCGGACCTTCGACGCGCGGTCTAAATCCAATACAAAAGTTCAATATGGTCCAGAGGACAAACCTGCTTAGAGTTTGATCCAAGGTTATAGAGTATTGTAGAGTTATCTGTTCTACTCAATTTGGGTCTTGTAGAACGTATTTAAAGTGATCAGGGACTATTTCCCAGCTACTCTAGCATTGCGCTAGCTAACTTACGTTTAATTTCCATGGAAAATATTCCTACGCGATTTCGGGTCAAATCGGTACTCGAACCCAAGTACGGATTTTTCACGGGCGTTACAGTAACACCCTGAATTTTTGCCAACCTAGGATTAGACGTCCTTAGGCAATGGGTCAACCATAACACCTTGGTAACCTCTCAGAACCCAATTCCAAAGCCAAAGAAATCACTTAGGATTAATTCCTTTAGAAATTAAGTGTAAGTTAGCTAGTGCTACGCTAGAGTAGCTATGAAATTGTCCCTGAACACTTTAAATACGTTCTGCAAGACCCAAAACTTGTAGAATCAATGACGCTATAATACCTTGAAACCTAGGATCAAACTCTAAACCCGTTTGCTCTCAGGAACCCTTTGAAACTATATATTGGATCTAGACCGTGCATCGAAAGTCCGATATCCACAATCTTAGACCATTACGACCGCTTAGCTGGACTTGACAATCGTTTCGAAAATTAAGCCCAACCGACATTCAGAGGCTATTTCATTGAGCTTGGAGTGAAGAGAGTGAGAAATGGGTTAGATTTGGAAATTTTAATCCAAATCTGGCATGTGACTTGGCGCGTTATTATTAAGCGTTCTGACCGTCAGAATTCAGCCAAATTTCACCCTCAGATCAGGAAAAATTTCTCTTTCATATCATGAGACTTGTAGACCCGATTTTTTGCGATGACCGCTGAACTGAAATTGGACCGCCACGTGCGATCTGCAAATACTACCGGACTGAAAACTTGATGTAAGTAGGATCCAGTATCCATGAGCTTAAGTCCAGCCGCATTCGGCCAGGGGACCTCCAGAAAAGGTCCGTTGAGACGGAACAGTCCGTATTTGGACATAAAATAAGTATACTTTGTTCCCAAGTCTATTTAGGTTATGTTTTAGCCTATATAAGGGCTTTAAACCCTCTAACAAGCCTCCCATCCGAATTTGCAACAAACCCTAGATAGAGAGAGAGAGAGTAAGTGAGAGATTTTGAGAGAGTAGTGGGAGAGAATTCCCGCCACTTGCTGCAGCTTTTGCACGTGCTAAAGCACCGCACTCCAATGACTTTCCCAGTGATTTTCAACACACTCCTAGGTAAGAAAAATCCTAACTACTTGCTGATTTAGGATTCCGTCGATTCAAATAGCAAAGTAGCTTATACATCTTGTGCATTAGGTCGCCGCTACGCTGTTGACGAAGCGTATACGTTCTATTCGAAACGATACACGTCTAAGGCGAAAGGTGAGGATTCTAGACGCTTTGATTGACTGATTTCAAAGCTTTCAATGTTGTTTAATAGTATATTATCTATGACAACGCCGTTTGACATGTACAACATGCTGTCCGTTTTTCGTTTCGTAAACGTATGAAAAATATGAGATTTAGGGCATTTTAGTCATTTGTAGGAAATACTGTTTACATCCACATTTTGCTGAAATGTTTGCCATAGCTATTTGTCATGTTATGATATCAGGAATGCGTGCATGATCGGTTTGGCGAAGAGATTCTCCTAAAAGCGCACTTTGAGTCGACATATGCTATGTAGACCAAAGTGTGTAGACTAAGTGTTTGTATAAATGTTTGTATTAGTATGTAATGAGTAAATGGTGTTATGAATGAGTTTTGAGATTGAATTCTCAAGTAATATGCTGATGTAAATGATTTTCATCATATTGGCTATATGTATTAATTTCATTATATGTATGAAATGCATGTGTTGGATGATTTGCTTAAGTTGTATGTTATAACATGTGTCAACATGCTTATAAGGTTGTATTTCATTTCTGTTACTTACATATACTTACTGATGTTGATACACAAATACTTAGGGCTATGACCTAGTCCAGGCAGTCGGTAATGGATTGAATTCGTGGTTGGTTTCTATTTGCCACGAAGGACACATCGATGAATGCAAGTCATGTATTGCGTTGGCGGCAGTGATTAGGCCACACGAAATATTTTATGCACTTCATGTCGCTCAGCTTGAGATGCGCTCGTACTAGTCAAGCCTGTCAAGTAACCCGACTGGCCATTGTATGTTCACCATGTATGAGTCATAACTTCTTGAACCTAGGGTACTGAACTTACCATTGAAAACCCTGTCAACCATGGTACCTTGATCCATAAAGACTCATGAGCCAGGCATGGTGGTATGGGACACCGTGGTCGAGCTGTCGGCCTACGCTGGGGCCACAAACCTCCCCCTAGTGACCAATGAGCACCCTACTCTGAGCAGATTATGGTGGTATGGGACACTATATTCTTGTTGTCGGCCTACATTGATAAGGTGATGGGGGAGTGGAGCAACGAGTGCGAGTAACAGCCCTGACAGCCCTTTGTAGTGACGTTGAGTTTATCCTGACCCGCATGGGGACGACGAGTCCTGATGCAATCTTAAGGATATAAATAGGCCTGTATTGATAAAGTAATGGGGGAGCGGTGCAATGAGTGCGAGCAACAGCCCTGACAGCCCTTGCAATGACCTATAAATATAACATCGTATGAGATTACTAGGAGTGATGACCCTAGACAGGATCTGTGTTGGGATTGATATAAGGAAGGTACCTTAGTTTCCCAATCCTGCTGTATGAAAAGGACTAATAACAACCCGGTAATCATTATCCATATCGCATTGCATGTGCCTGGAAGATGTGGAGCACTACGGGAAGAAAGCATGCCGCAGACGCAGATGGTGCCGCATGAGGGAGTATGTCGGTAAGGGCATCCATCATGTCATTTCATGCATGCATTAACAACAGTATCTAGGAATGTTTGATTGACTGCTCTACTATTATCGTGTGATTGATTTGATAACATGCTAATCTTTACTCTATGATTTCACTGAGTTAATTACTCACTCCCACGTTATGGGACGGTGTTCCGGACATCACCAGACCCTTTTTGTAATTGCAGATGATGGCACGACCTGCGAGGCGGAACCAAACTTGATGATGATGAGGAGGATCCCTCCTTTATGCATGTTTTGATCGACGGGATTACAGGGAGGTTGATTAGACGCCATGACACTTATCATTTTATATTTTTGGAGCACTCATGTATATTCTTTTCTTTCCATTTTTGGAGTATACATGTATTTAATTAACATGGTAACATGTTCACACTCTGGAGACTTACAATCAATTATATATTTTATGTATTTATCACAGTCTTCTGCTTACTAATTTAACTCTCTCTGGAGTATGATATGCTGCTTTGGCTTAGTCTCTATCTTGTTTAATGTCATTCTACAGACAACATGCATTTATCATTATCTATGTTGCATAAGTGATGTTCTGGAACTCGGGAGTTGGGTTTCTACCCAACCCCCGATTTTCAGAGTGTTACAATCTCACAACCTTGATTAGAAAACTTTACACTATGGTTGTTATCACATATCTGAGAAATGCTTAAAAGGTTGTGTTTTAAGCCCTCAACATCTAAAACATTCTTAAATAAGGGAAGGTTATAAAGCTGAATTGTACCTTGGCCAATGATTTTACAATTGCTTCAATCACCAAATGTGACTGACCCTTCAGTCATATCTTTAAGGTTGGTGAATAAAGCTTTGTCACCTGTCATATGCCTAGAGCAACCACTATCTAGGTACCACTTTGAATGGCCTGTAGCTTTGAAAGCAGTGTGGGCAACCAAGCTGGCAACTTTAGGAACCCATTTCAGAACTGTTTTGGGTTTAGGAGTATAGATGATTTTTTTTTCTACTATTATAAGAGAGACCTATCGAGTTAGACTTTAATAGCTCCTAGAGAAGATCAATTATTTTTTCAGCCAAAGGATTTCGGTTTTGAAAATCAAAGTTGACATGGCAACCTTTTGGTTTTTGAAAAGACCTTGAATTTTTAGAAAAACCTTGATCAGTATTCTTTTCTTTTGAGATTGAAGACTCTCCTTTTACAAATTTAGGAGCAATGTTCTTTTGTTTAGGAGAAGTATTCTTATCATAGCCCAACCCGGATCGATCGCCACATTTTCTTGATCTGGATAATAATTTTTCCAATTTAGGATCACCATGGGCATATCTCCATGTGTCTTTCAAACTCTGAAGGGAAGCTACCTCATTTTTGAGTTTCTCATTTTCGGATCTCAAATCTTCAATTTTAGAGGTTTTGAAATCTAAATCACTTTTGGTTTTTTCAAAAGAATCGAAAATATGAGACTTTTCTAAGACAAGAGACTCATAATCTTCCTTAAGCTTAGAAAATTTTTCTTTTTGTAATTTAAGCTTGACAGCAATTTTACAACTCTCTTTATAAAGGACATTATAAGCATCCTGAAGATCATCTTCATTATCGCAATCACTATTCAGATTTTCTTCACTAGATATATCATCATTATCTGAAAGGGTGATCTTGGCTAGAGTCACAAGAGCTTTAACATCTTCGTGTGACTCGGATTCAGAATCTTCTGATTTAGAAGAGGATTCAGAATCAAACAATTCATCCCAAGTAGCCATCATGCTTTTCTTTTTTGATTTATCCTTTTTAGGACATTTGTTAGCTAAGTGCCCATATTCTTGACAGTTGTAACATTGACTATCTTTCAAGGATTTTCGAGTTCTAGGTTTAGATCGTCTCTTATCATTTGATTTTTGAAAATCAACCTTTTTCTTGTTTTTGAAAATTTTGTAAAACTTTTTTGCTAAAAGCGCCATATCATCTTCGAAATTTTCTAAATCTGAAGTGCTCTCTTGTGAAACATTTTTAGATGATTTGAGTGCAATTAATTTTCCTTTAGGAGCCTTAAAGGATAACTCATAGGTTTGAAGCGAACCAACTAGTTCCTCAACCCTCATGGTATCCGTATCACGAAGTTCCTGAATCGCGGTCACTTTAGAATTGAACCGTTCAGGAAGTGAACGTAGTATCTTTGCGCACACTTTACTTTTTGAGATTCTATCACCAAGACCCCACATAGAGTTCACAATGTCATTTAATCTAGTGTAGAAGTCCATAAACATCTCATTCTCCTCCATATGAATTTCTTCAAATTTAGTTGTGAGGAGTTGGACTTTAGATTTCTTGACAATAGATGTACCCTCGTGTGTCATTTCTAATACATCCCATGCTTGTTTTACATTTTCACAAGAGATGATTCTTTTGAATTCATCTGGTGATAATGCACAAGTAATTACATTTAGTGCTTTTGCATTAGCACTACTTTCACTTTTCTGAAGTGTGCTCCAAAGAGAATAAGCTGTTACTTCCATTATTTTTGAACCATCATCATTAGTTACTTCAGTGATAGGAGGGTTCCATTCATTCACTGTGGCTAGCCACACAATTTCATCCAAGGATTTAAGGAAGATCCTCATCCTGTCTTTCCAATAAGCATAGTTTGTGTCATTAAAAGGTGGTGGCCTAGTGAATGATAAGCTATCAAAATTCGACATCTTAATATAGCTTAGATCGTTAGCTCAGGAAATAAATCCAATAAATAAACAATAAGCACAAGCTATTAGGCCCTGATACCACTTGAAAGGGGCCTAGCTATATGCCCTAGAGAGGGGGGGGAGGGGGTGGGTGAATAGGGCAATGCCAAATAAAACTTATAACAGCGGAATAATAAAAGAAATAAAGCACAATGCTAAAAATTAAATAATCACAATAGCCTAAAATAAAGAGAATGATACTTTATCAGTTCTAAGGACAACCTTACACCAAAAACCAAAGGTTTAAGGTAGGACAACCTTATTTCTAGAACGTCCTTTGTATCACAAACCAATAAGGAACAAAAAGTAAGGAAATCAAAATAACTTGCAGAAAATAAATCCAAAGTTAATACAACATTCATCCACACTTGCTTTAAGTGATTACAACATTCATCCACAAACACTCTCCACAAAACAGAATGAATAAAAGAATGAAAGAGTAAAACACATCCACAACACAACGATATATATTCGCCTGTGTGTACACCAACTGTTATCTAACAGCCACACAGATTGCTTCTCCACTCCTAATATCCTCACACAGGGGATATTAGTATGCACTATCAAAATAGGTTTCACAGGTTCACCTAAAACCTTCACAATTGTGTCTTTGATCTCGGGCTTACACAATCCAAAAACCCCACAATCTGAGTTTTCTGGCTCTCCTCAGATAACTAATACAATGAGATTCTTCTGGAAAATCTCAATCAAAACCAAAGAAAGTAAATTACAAAAATGTAAAATACCTGAATCACCTTTTGAAGTAGCCCAGTAGAACCAATCGGAGTAGAAGTTCGATTCAACGTTCAAAGTCCAATACTCACTTTAAGAATGGTTCTAAGTCTAATTGATTTTAAATCAAAAGGGCTAGTTCTATTTGATTTTGAATCCAAGAAGAAGGAATATCAGAAATTCCCCTTTTCTAATAAGATTGGAATGTAGATCAAAATCAAATAAGAATAAGCTAGCAAAATGAATATTAAATAAGCACAAAGTAGCTTAAAATAAACACAAACTTATCTCAGAGTATAGCCTAAAGAATGCTCGAATAGAATTGAATTGAATTGCTAAAACTTTGAAGTTCGTGCTCTATTTATAGCATAAAAAATCCCGTCTACCACTGGTCTTAGGATCCTAGGACTGGTCATAGCTTCAAAGATTTTTAAAGATTTCTGCGGGATAAGATTTTGCTGTTCCACGACCGGTCCTGGGTGGTCTACGACCGGTCGTGGGCCACCTACGACTGGTCGTGGGTCACCTACGACCGGTCGTAGGACCCCAAAAATGCTTGCTGGAGTTTGAGTCGTAGGGCTACGACCGGTAGAAGGATGAGTCGTAGAACTCACAGGACTGGTCGTAGGATAGCCAGAAAGATCTGAAAATCTTCAACTACCTAGGACTGGTCCTAAAAAACTTAAGACTGGTCGTATCAAAGCTAGGACTGGTCTTGAAGTCCCTAGGACTGGTCTTAGAACAGCCCAAACAAGCATATAAAAATATATGAGTTATGTATCCAGAATGACCTACAGTAAAGCCCATCCTAAGGTCAATCTAAGGTCAAACAAACCTTAAAAGTGAGATGGACTTTGAAAGTCTGTACACTCAGATGACCCTTAAGAGAAGCTTGAGAATATACAAATCTTGTAGTAGGCCTTCTTGAGCTTGATCTTGACTTGACATAGTCTTCTACTAAACTTAAACTTGATTGAATCTTGAACAATCAAACTTGAAAACTTCTATTCTTGAATTCTTCATCCATGACTTGAAAATTTTCTTCATTTAAGTTCTTGTCTTGAAATGCAATGTCTTAATTTCAATGAATAGTCTTCATACACAAGATATACAAGACATAGATATAGGTTTTGACACCACAAAATTTGACAATAAAAGGGATATGAAATCATAGCACTTATAGTGCGGTTACCGGAAGTGGAGTAGACAAGTAGTCGAACCATTATAAAAATGACTTTGTTTGTGATTACTATTCATCTATGTGTGTGTTTGTTTATGACAATGCTTTCATATTTACTTATCTAAGCACACCTCATACACAAGCACATTATATCCAATGAACTAAGCTATATATTGTTGTCTCTTGAATAGTTTGTGATTGGATCTTCTACCAGGCTTGGAAGCAAGTAGAGTTACATTTGAGTAATCTTGATAATTGTCTATCTGTAAGGATTAGTATAATAGTATTTTTAAATACATTGGAAAACTTTAAAAAGTCCTATTTGAAAGGGCCTAGCTATATGCCCTAGAGGGGGGTGAATAGAGAAATGCCAAATCGAACTTAAAACAGCGGAATAATAAAAGAAATAAAGCACAATGCTGAATTAAAAGTAATCTCAATAACCTAGAATTAAGAGAATGATACTATATCAGTTCTAAGGACAACCTTACACCAAAAACTAAAGGTTTAAGGTAGGACAACCTTATTTCTAGAACGTTCTTTGTATCACAAACCAATGATAAATAAAAAGAAAGGAAACCAAAATAACTTTCAGAAATAAATCCTAAGTTATTACAACATTCCCACACTTGCTTGAAATAAAATGATTACAACATTCATCCACAAACACAATCCATAAAACTGAATGAATAAAGGAATGAAAGAATAAAGCACATCCACAACACAATGATATATAGTGGTTCGCCTGTGTGTACACTAACTGTTATCCAACAGCCACACAGAATGCTACTCCACTCCTAATATCCTCACACAGGGGATATTAGCATGCACTGTCAAAATAGGTTTCACAGGTTTACCTAAAACCTTCACAATTGTGTCTTTTTATCTCGGGCTTACACAATCCAAAAACCCACACAATTTGAGTTTTCTGGCTCTCCTCAGATAACCAAAACAATGAGAATTTTCTGGCAAATCTCAAACAAAATCAAAGAATGTAAATTATACAAATGTAAAATACCTGAATCTCCTTTTGAAGTAGCCCGGTAGAACCAATTGGAGTAGAAGTTCGATTCAATGTTCAAAGTCTAATACTCACTTTAAGAATGGTTCTAAGTCTAATTGATTTTAAATCAAAAGGGCTAATTCTATTTGATTTTGAATCCAAGAAGAAGGAATATCAGAAATTCCCCTTTTCAAATAAGATTGGAATGTAGATCAAAATCAAATAATAAACAAGCTAGCAAAAGGAATATTAAATGAGCAAAAAGTAGCTTAAAAATAAACACAAACTTATCTCAGAGTATAGCTTAAATATTGCTTGAATTGAGTTGAATTGAATTAAAAAACTCTGAAGTTCATGCTCTATTTACAGCCTGAAAAATCTCATCTACGACTGGTCTTAGGATCCTAGGACTGGTCGTAGCTTCAAAGATTTTCAAAGATTTCCATGGGATAAGGATTAGTTGTTCCACGACTGGTCGTGGGTAGCCTACGACCGGTCGTGGGCCACCTACGACTGGTCGTGGGTCACCTACGAATGGTCGTGGGACCCCCAGATTAGTTGTTGGAGTTTGAGTCGTAGGGCTAAGACCGGTCGAAGGACAAGTGGGACAGATCACAGGACTGGTTGAAGGATGTCCAAGACTGGTCGTAGGATAACTAGAAAAATCTAAAAATCTTCAATAACCTAGGACTGGTTCTGAAAAACTTAAGACTGGTCGTAGCAGAGCTAGGACTGGTCTTGAAGTCCCTAGGACTGGTCTTAGAACAGCCGGAACAAGCATATTAAAATATACAAATTATGTATCTAGAATGACCTACAGTAAAGCCCATCCTAAGGTCAATCTAAGGTCAAACAAACCTTAAAAGTGAGATGGACACTGATAGTCTGTACACTCAGATGACCTTTAACAGAAGCTTGAGAATTTACGAATCTTGTTGAAGGCCTTCTCGAGTTTGATCCTTTCTTGAGTTGACAAAGTCTTCTTCTATACTTATACTTGTTTGAATCTTGAACATGCATACTTGGAGACTTCTATTCTTGAATTCTTCATCCATGACTTGAAACTTTCTTCATTTAAGTTCTTATCTTGAAATACGATGTCTTGAAGCAATGAATAGTCTCAAACATGAAACACAAGATATACAAGACATAGATATAGGTTTTGGCACTACAAAATTTGACAACCAAAGGGATATGAAATCATAACACTTACAATCTCCCCCTTTGTCAAATTTATGACAAAACACGTATCATACAGATAAGCGCAACATCATACAAATTACTCTACTCCCCCTGAGAGATACAAGTACTGCTCATGTAAACAATAAACAACATGTAAACATCAAGACTCTATATTCTCAATCCATATATCCTTCTCAATCAATCAATCCAAACAAATTACTTCCATACTACTCCCCTTTACCATATTATTCTCCCTTTTTATCACAAAATGACAAGGGAAAGACACAATAGGAAAGTCACAAAAACATGGAGAATAATAAAAAGCAGATAATGAGAAAGAAATATGGAAGGACATAGCATATACCAGAATCATCAAGCCATAACCAAGTTAATACAATATCCAAAATAAAAGATAAGATAATGTTATACAATCCAAAAGATAATTCGCCTAATCAGATCCAGAGGAGGGAGTAAGGATAGTATGATCAATCTGGTGTAAGCCCCTATTAATGCGAAGAAGATATTTTTGCATATATTTAAACTGCATATCGTGGGCGACACTCATGTTATCAACCTTCTCCTCCAATGCACGAAGGTGTGCATCATAATTAGATGGATCGAAATCAGGATCATTTGGCGAATCAGTTTCTATCTCATCAAATAACTCATCTATATTAACATCCTGTTGAGGAAGATCGCCAACTTCCCCTTCATTTCCGGCTTCACCACCATCACCACCAACACCACCTTCATCTACTTGGCCAGGAAGAAAATCCAACTTCATCTTATTAAGATTGACATTGTTGAAAATAAGATGATGAATTGGTGCCTCATAAATAAGTTTATCGATAAGCATGTGAGTGGCTAACATGGTCATAAGATAACCAAACGGAATATCACTATGACCCGGATAGAGACGAAACTGTATGATAAAATGACAGATCAAAGAAAGAAGGCAGACCATGGTACCAGAAGCAATAGAATGCAACACACGAATCATGAAAGAAGTCAAATCAGTTTTATTACCGGACCGAGGATACATATTTGAAATGAAAAAATGATATAACACTCTGTATCTAGGTAACAGATACTTTGAAGGGAGCGCATTCCCTTTGTGTGTCCATTGCACATTAATTTTGCATAAGTCTCTTGTTAACATGCATTTTTTCGATTCAGATGGTTTATCGTATAGAGTATGAATCGGTATACCTTCATCATTAATAGGTATATCCATAATACCCAATATCAAATGACGGTCTGCTTCAAATTTCCCTTCTCTAGTATCAATTGAAAAAGTTAAATTGTCAAGAGAGAATTCGGAGATACATGTAACCATTGATTGTGCAATTAACTGGTATGAAGGCCCACCCCAAAGTAAAATGTTAGCCCAGCCAATAGATTCAGGGAGAGGAACAATACCAAATGGAGCAATGTGATTGAGATCAGCGGGATGCTCAACGATAATATTACGGACACGCAAATCTCGTACTTCTTGAGGATCATCTTTGGGTGAACGAAGGTGCCGTTTTTTTATCGATGTAGATCTAGATGAGGATGGACCACGGGATGTTTTCTTCTTTCCTCTAGCATCCATCTTCAACAAGATATACTAAGAGCAAGAGAAATGCACAAAAAGAAGGATGGGTTTTCTCTAGATCAGCAATTTGAGAAGAAACCCTTAAAAAACTAACAAAAGATGAAATCTAGCTATACAATGATCAAATCAAAGCACAGAGAGCATGAATCTTCATGAAAAATAAAGAAATAGGACTAACCTTGAAGAAATACAAGAAATCCTATGACTGGTGGAGCCACGTCGGAGTGAAAATGAAGAAGAAGGAGATTTTTTCTAAATTATATCATGTTTACGAGCTCCATGATCGGTCGAGTGCGGTACATGACCGGTCGTACCACGACTGGTCGTGTACAGCTACGACTGGTCGAGTATCGACCAAAAATATATTTTAATGTGAAAAATTAAAATTTCAACACATATAATACCAAATATAATACACTATGATACATGTAAGTAAGAATACTCAATGTAAAATATACATACTAAGATTAAATTTCAATTTATTAAACCTACTTTTGTAGAGCGGTTTAGTAAATATATCAGCAAGTTGAGTTTCGGTTGGTATATATTTCAAGGAAATAACTTTTTCTTCAACCAACTTACGAATGTAATGATACCTAATGTCAATGTGCTTAGTACGTGAATGCTGGATTGGATTTTTAAAAATATTTATAGCACTGGAATTATCACAATGTAAGATCAATGAATTTTGATTAATTCCATAATCGCTTAGCATACGTTTCATCCAAACTAGTTGAGTACATGCATATCCAGCTGTAATATACTCAACCTCAGCAGTGGAGAGCGATATTGAGCTTTGCTTCTTGCTGAACCAAGAAACTAAGAAATTTCCAATGTAAAAACAACCACCACTGGTGGATTTTCTATCATCGATATTATCGGCCCAATCAGCATCTGAGTACCCGGCTAATTGAACACTAGTATCAAAAGGATACCAAAGACTTAGATTTATAGTACTTGCGACATATCTAATAATCCGTTTAACAATAGTAAAATATGATTCCTTAGGATTAGACTGATATCTTGCATAAATACCAACACTTAACGCGATATCAGGTCTACTAGCAGTTAGATACAACAAACTACCAATCATACTGCGATATAGTTTAGGATCTATATCATTACCTATAGAGTCTTTTGAGAGTCTTAACGTTGTACTCATAGGAGTATCAAAGTTCTTACCAGTCTTAAATCCAAACCTTTTAACCAAGTTTGAAGCATATTTGGTTTGGGAAATGAAAATTCCATCAGGTTGTTGTTTTACTTGCAACCTTAGGAAATTGTAACGCCCTGAAAATCGGGGGTCGACCATAACCTCCACTCCCGAGTTTCAGAACATCACTTATGCAACATTTTCAATGATGGATGAATGTTGTTCATGTTAGTGTAGAAAACATGAGTGGGATTAGACCAAAACAACAAATCATACTCTAGAGACAGTTAAGTTTCTCAAGCGAAAGACTGTGATAGATATATAACATATATAAACAGTTGTGTAACACTCTGAATTTTTGCCAACCTGGGATTAGACGTCCTTAGGCAATGGGTCAACCAAAATACCTTGGTAACCACTCAGAACCCAATTCTATAGCCAAAGAAATCCCTTAGGATTAATTCCTTTAGAAACTAAGCATAAGTTAGCTAGCGCTACGCTGGAGTAGCTGTGAAATTGTCCCTGACCGCTTTAAATACGATCTATAAGACCTAAAACTTGTAGAATCAATGGTGCCATAATACCCTGAAACCTAGGATCAAACTCTAAACCCGTTTGCTCTCATGGACCCTTTGAAACTTTGTATTGGATCTAGACCGTGCGTCAAAAGTCTGATATCTACCATCTTAGACCGTTATGACTGCTTGGCTGGACTTGACAATCGTTTCAAAAATCAAGCCCAACCGACGTTCAGAGGCTTTTTCATTGAGTATGGAGTGAAGAGAGTGAGAAAAGGGTTAGATTTGAAAATTTTAATTTAAATCTGGCACGTGACTTGGCGCGTTATTATTAAGCGTTCTGACCGTCAAAATTCAGCCAAATTACACCCTCGAATCAGGAAAAATTTCTCTTTCATATCATGAGACTTGTAGACCTGATCTAGGTGCGGTGACCGCTGAACTGAAATTGGACCGCCACGTGCGATCTGCGAACTCTTTTGGTCTGAAAAGTTGATGTGTGCTAGATCCAGTATGCATGAGTTTAAGTCCGACCGCGTTCAGCCAGGGGACCTCCAGAAATGCTCTTTTGGACCAGAACAACCCCAATTTAGTGATAACCCAAGTAAACATTGTTCCCAAGCCTAATTTGGAAAGGTTTTAGGCTATAAAAAGGGCTTGAAACCTCTCATTTCTCTCCCATCCGAATTTGCTAAAAACCCTAGATTGAGAGAGAGAAAAAGTGAGAGTTTGTGAGAGAAGGTGGGAGAGATTTTCCTGCCACCTGCTGCTGCTGCTGCACGTGCTTAAGCGACGTATTCCAACCACTTTGTTGGTGATTTCGACACTTTTCTAGGTAAGGAAAACCCTCAACACTTGCTGATTTAAGGTTCTGTCGATTCCAATAGTAAAGTAGCTTACGAATCTTGTGTATTAGGTTGTCTGATCGCCGTAGACGAAGCGTATATGCTCCGTTCGGAGCGATACACATCTAAAGTGAAAGGTGCAGATTTTAGATGCTTTGATTGACTGATTTCAAAGCTTTTAATGTCGTTTAATAGTAGATTATCGATGGCAACGCCGTTTGACATGTACAATATGCTGTCCGTTTCCTGTTTCGTAAACGTAGGAAAAATATGAGATTTAGGGCATTTTAGTCATTTGTAGGAATTACTGTATACATCCATATTTTGCTGAAATAGTTGACATGGCTTTTTATCGCATTAGGATATTAGGAATGCGTGCATAATCAGTTTGGCAAAGAGATTCGCCCAAATGCGCACTTTGAGACGACATACACTATGTAGACTTAAGTGTGTAGACTAAGTGTTTGTATAAATGTTTGTATTAGTATGTATTGAGTATATGGTGTTGTGAAATAGTTTTGAGATTAAATTCTCAAGTAACATGCTGATGTAAATAATTTTCATCATGTTGGCTAAGTTATGGATTTCATTGTATGTACGAAATGCATGTGTTGAATGAATTGCTTAAGTGGTATGTTATAACATGCAACAACATGCTTATATTATTGTATTTCATTTCCATTACTCTTATATGATTGATGATGTGGAATCACAAATGTTTGGGGCTATACTTAGTCCAGGCAGTCGGTAACAGAGAAAATTCGTGGCTAGCTTATATTTGCCACGAAGGACGCGTCGATGAACGCGAGTCGTGTTTGGAGTTGGCGGCATTGGTTAGACTACACGAAGTGTTTTACGCACTTCATGTCGTTCGACTTGTGATGCACTCGTGCTAGTCGAACTCATCAAGTAACCCGACTGGCCGTTGATTGTTCACCCTGTATGAATCATAACTGCATGAGCCTAGGGTACTGAACTTATCATTGTAAATCCTGTCAACCATGGTACCTTGATCCATAAAGACTCATGAGCCGGGCATGGTGGTATGGGACACCGTGGTCGAGCTGTCGACCTACGTTGGGGCCACAAACCTCCTCGTAGTGACCAGTGAGCACCTTACTCTGAGCAGATTATGGTGGTATGGGACATTATATTCTTGCTATCGGCCTACACTGATCAGGTGATAGCCCTTTGTAGTGACCTTGAGTTTATCCTGACACCGCATGGGGGCGACGAGTCCTGATGTAGTCTTAAGGATATAATAGGCCTGTATTGATAAGGTGATGGGGGAGAGTTGCAACGAGTGCGAGCAACAGCCCTAGCAGCCCTTGCAGCGACCTACAAATATAACATCGTACGAGATTGCTAGGAGTGACGACCCTAGACAGGATCTGTGTTGGGATTGATATAAGCAAGGTACCCTAGTTTCTCAATCCTACTGTATGAAAAGGACTAATAATAACTCGGTAATCATATCACCATCACATTGCATGTGCCTGGAAGATGTGGAGCACTGTGGGAAGAAAGCATGCCGCGGGCGTAATATGGTGTCGTATGAGGGAGATCATCGGTGAGGGCATCCATCATGTCATGTCATATTACATTAACAACAGTATTTAGAAATGTTTGATTTATTTCTTTCCTATTATCGCATGATTGATTTGATAACATGTTAATCTCTACTCTATTATTCCACTGAGTTGATCACTCACTCGCACGTTACGGGACGGTGTTTCCGGACACCCACCAGTCCTTATTGTGATTGCAGATGATGGCGCGGCCTGCGAGGTGGAGCCAGGATTGATGATGATGAGGAGGATCCCTCCTTTATGCGTGTTCTGATTGACGGGATTACAGGGAGGTTGATTAGATGCCTTGACACTTGTCATTTTATATTTTTAGAGCACTCATGTATATTCTTTTTTTTTACTTTTGGAGTATACATGTATGTATATAACCTGGTAACATGTTCACACTCTGGAGACATATAACAGTTTATATATGTTATACATACTATCAGAGTTTTTCGCTTGCTAATTTAACTGTCTCTGGAGTATGATATGCTGTTCTGGCATAATCCCACTCATGTTTAATACATTAACATAGAAAACATTCAATCATACACATTTATGTTGCATAAGTGATGTTCTGGAACTCGAGAGTGGAGTTTTTACTCGACCCCCGATTTTCAGGATGTTACAGATGGTATCAGAGCATGATTTGGATTAAACCGGGCCTGGGTTATGGTCACGCGACGTACGCTGTCACTCCTTTGACTTAGGTGGGTGCGAAAGGAACTTAAAAACACTCGTAGGATCGCAGTTTCGCCAATAGGCGAAGTCTATTCGTATCGATCGTTTGATCGAGTCTGTAACGCATCTAGGGTCGCGTGAAGCGACATAAGTAGCTCCTAGGTTATATGTAGGCGGGTTGAGACGTTCTTTGAAAGGTTCTAAACTCAAAAATGTGAATCCTTGGGCTGTGGGGCGACCAAAACCCTTACATTCAATCGTTAGGGCTTAAAAACCCCGTTTCACCTAATTCCTTCAAAATTCTTCCTCTCACCACTCCATTCTGCAATTATTTCTCAGTATTTTCATGTTAGGCATTGATCCTAATGTGAAAATGATATAAAATCATACTTAGAAAAAATTTTCCAATGAATAGTTTAAATACGCGAAAAATTGCCATTTGGCCATTCTAACTTTGCAATATTTAGCAACTAATGGGCTAGATGGATGGATTAGCCCCTCTTATCACAAAATCATCTGTTATATGATGGGTAAATATATTCTTTTTTACATACTGGCCACAGAATGCTCCAAATGGAAGTTTGGGCCTCCCTAGGTCAAAATACAATGATATGGGGTGGGGCCCATACCTATTTGGAGTCCCTAAGGCAGGGGGGACCCAACTCGTGTGGTCCCACCAGCCGGATCTGGAGATGGCCGGCGATGCCATCGCTGATCCGGCGATCGATCGCCAACCAATGGGCCCCACGTGGTCTGAATTTCAGGCGTGTGGTGTTTTTAGGGTAGGGCACCCCTCCCATATAGCGCCCGTCCGTCGAAACCCCTTAGAAAGGGTACCCCCTTCATAAAAATGCCCCTCCAAGCCTTCATTTTCAATTTTCTTGCTGCCCTCTCTTAAACCGCAACTCCAAATCCATTCCAATCCTTTCCATTGCTAAAAACGATGCCTGTCCATCCTTCCATTGTGATTAGCAACCCTCTCCCTCTCCAATCTCATCGTTTGAAGCTCCCACAACCTCCAATCGAGGCTGAAATCGTGTGGAGCTCCATTCCCCTTTATAGCTCTCTTTTCCCTTAAAAATCCAGCCTTTGGGAGCTTGATGCATCCCTCTACAGGGCCTAGATTCATTTCAGTCCATTTTGACAAAAATTTCTCCGCATTTCCTCCGCTTTCCATGGCTATTGTTAAGGCTGTTTTAGCCTTTTTTATCCCTTTCCATCGTCCTCTCTCTCATGTCCCTTTTATTTGATCCCCAGACTCATGAAAACCTGCTTATCCATCCCATTTCTCCACGTTCTTTGCTTGTTTGATTACTGTTTTAAGGATTTCTGTGTGTTGTTGTTGTTGGGTCTAGCGATGTCATAGGTAGAAATGTGTTTGCGTAATGGTTTGGGCTTAGCATAGCCGAATGCGTTCCTGTCATAATCCATATGGAACTTTATTCCATGTATTGTGACAAATTTTGTTGAATGGAGTGCATAATCCCAACATATAATATTAGGAATGCAGTTCCATTTAACACAACTTAATGCTACTGGCCATATAGGCCCTTGGCATTTTGGACCTAGTGTTAGCACTCCTAGATTTGAAGGATCTGACGACATAGGAAATCCAATTCCATTTAGATAATCTTGACCCTGAGCGATAGAACAATTCCCTGTATTAGAAATGGTATGAAACGATTTAGCGTATAATCTTAGGCTGTAGATTGCAGACTAGTCTACTAGTTGCCTTAAGTAGTGTAAAGCCAGTATATGCTAAGGAATAATAGGTTAGAATTGGTTGGAGTAGGACCTTATTCCTTCGATAGCTCCCCGTAATGCTAATAGACTTCTATTATAACCCTTAGGAAGGTTGTTTTAACTTAGAACCATTCACTCTCAGGAAAAATGTATAAATTCCTTAGATTGAACTTAGGATGAATTAGCACGCCCCTTAGTATTGCCTTCTCCAAGGGCTTATTGCATTCGGGAACACGGAGTAAAGGAACGGTATATGTAAGTGATGTATTCGCGGTTTGACTTGACCTCTTAATCCCGGTAGTTACCAATAAATCTAATGCTCTGATCAAGCAGAGGGTCGGCATCGGCTAGGATTAAGAACTGATATGAAGAATTTTCTATCAGAGTCTTGGCAGAAGGTCAATGTATCCGGCTCAGACCCACTACATAACCTTTCTTCTGTGATGGCCCAACCACCTACAACCAAACATGATCACATTGTCTTTAGGAAATGGCGAGGACTTATAGCCAGTAGAGAATTAGCCATCTTGCCACCAACTCATACCTGCCCCTGAACTCAACCACAATAGAGATTAGGCTCATCTCTATCACCATAGATACCAATGCCATAGAACGCATCATTAGCAAAGGAAAACCACTGTAATGAGAGGTTGTTTCCCAATTCATGTCAAGGATAGCCCCTAAGTTATACCTCGTTTCGATATACGGAGCGATGCATAGATTCTTGAACTTTAAGTAGAACCGAGTTTTAAGGGGGGTAGAACTTATTGAGTCCAATCCAGTTAGGTCAGCCAATGCAACCGTTCGATCAGAGTGGAAGCGTGGTTAGCCTCTTCCCCACTGGCCCAGGATCGAAACATTTGATTTAGGTTATACGTACGGTTAGGTCATTAAATAGGATTGACCCTTCCTCTGAATGTCAATACTGAAGTCTTGCTAGATACTCCTTACCCTTCGCCAATTTTGAGGATGAAATTGTGTTTTAACAGGGGTAGATTGTAACACCCCGAATTTTTGCCAACCTGGGATTAGACGTCCTTAGGCAATGGGTCAACCAAAACACCTTGGTAACCGCTCAGAACCCAATTCCATAGCCAAAGAAATCCTTTAGGATTAATTCCTTTAGAAACTAAGCATAAGTTAGCTAGCGCTACGCTGGAGTAGCTGTGAAATTGTCCCTGACCGCTTTAAATATGATCTACAAGACCCAAAACTTGTAGAATCAATGGTGCCATAATACCCTGAAACCTAGGATCAAACTCTAAACCCGTTTGCTCTCATGAACCCTTTGAAACTTTGTATTGGATCTAGACTGGGCGTCGAAAGTCCGATATCTACCATCTTAGACCGTTATGACCGCTTGGTTGGACTTCACAATCGTTTCGAAAATCAAGCCCAACCGACGTTCAGAGGCTACTTCCTTGAGCCTGGAGTGAAGAGAGTGAGAAAAGGGTTAGATTTGACAATTTTAATTCAAATCTAGCACGTGACTTGACGCGTTATTATTAAGCGTTCTGACCGTCAAAATTCAGCCAAATTACACCCTTGGATCAGGAAAAATTTCTCTTTCATATCATGAGACTTGTAGACCTGATCTAGGTGCGGTGACCGCTAAACTAAAATTGGACCGCCACGTGCAATTTGCGAACTCTTTCGGTCTGAAAAGTTAATGTGTGCTAGATCCAGTATGCATGAGCTTAAGTCCGACCGTGTTCTGCCAGGGGACCTCCAGAAATGCTCTTTTGGACCAGAACAGCCCCGATTTGGTGATAACCCAAGTAAACATTGTTCCCAAGCCTAATTTGGGAAGGTTTTAGGCTATAAAAAGGGCTTAAAACCCTCTCATTTCTCTCCCATCCGAATTTGCTAAAAACCCTAGATTGAGAGAGAGAAAAAGTGAGAGTTTGTGAGAGAAGGTGGGAGAGATTTTCCTGTCACCTGCTGGTGCTGCTGGACGTGCTTAAGCGACGTATTCCAACCACTTTGTTGGTGATTCCGACGCTTTTCTAGGTAAGAAAAACCCTCAACACTTGCTGATTTAAGGTTCTGTCGATTCCAATAGTAAAGTAGCTTACGAATCTTGTGTATTAGGTTGTCTGATCGCCGTAGACGAAGCGTATATGCTCCGTTCGGAGCGATACACATCTAAGTGAAAGGTGCAGATTTTAGATGCTTTGATTGACTGATTTCAAAGCTTTTAATGTCGTTTAATAGTAGATTATCGATGGCAACGCCGTTTGACATGTACAATATGCTGTCCGTTTCCTGTTTCGTAAACGTAGGAAAAATATGAGATTTAGGGCATTTTAGTCATTTGTAGGAATTACTGTATACATCCATATTTTGCTGAAATGGTTGACATGGATTTTTGTCACATTAGGATATTAGAAATGCGTGCATAATCAGTTTGGTAAAGAGATTCGCCCAAATGCGCACTTTGAGTCGACATACACTATGTAGACTTAAGTGTGTAGACTAAGTGTTTGTATAAATGTTTGTATTAGTATGTATTGAGTATATGGTGTTGTGAAATAGTTTTGAGATTAAATTCTCAAGTAACATGCTGATGTAAATGATTTTCATCATGTTGGCTAAGTTATGGATTTCATTGTATGTACGAAATGCATGTGTTGAATGAATTGCTTAAGTGGTATGTTATAACATGCAACAACATGCTTATATTATTGTATTTCATTTCCATTACTCTTATATGATTGATGATGTGGAATCACAAATGTTTGGGGCTATACTTAGTCCAGGCAGTCGGTAACAGAGAAAATTTGTGGCTAGCTTATATTTGCCACGAAGGATGCGTCGATGAACGCGAGTCGTGTTTGGAGTTGGCGGCAGTGGTTAGACCATGCGAAGTGTTTTACGCACTTCATGTCGTTCGACTTGTGATGCACTCGTGCTAGTCGAACTCGTCAAGTAACCCGACTGGCCGTTGATTGTTCACCCTGTATGAATCATAACTGCTTGAACCTAGGGTACTGAACTTACCATTGTAAACCCTGTCAACCATGGTACCTTGATCCATAAAGACTCATGAGCCGGGCATGGTGGTATGGGACACCGTGGTCGAGCTGTCGGCCTACGTTGGGGCCACAAACCTCCCCGTAGTGACCAGTGAGCACCTTACTCTGAGCAGATTATGGTGGTATGGGACATTATATTCTTGCTATCGGCCTACACTGATCAGGTGATAGCCCTTTGTAGTGACCTTGAGTTTATCCTGACACCGCATGGGGGCGACGAGTCCTGATGTAGTCTTAAGGATATAAAAGGCCTGTATTGATAAGGTGATGGGGGAGAGGTGCAACGAGTGCGAGCAACAGCCCTGGAAGCCCTTGCAGCAACCTATAAATATAACATCGTATGAGATTGCTAGGAGTGACGACCCTAGACAGGATCTGTGTTGGGATTGATATAAGCAAGGTACCCTAGTTTCCCAATCCTGCTGTATGAAAAGGACTAATAATAACTCGGTAATCATATCACCATCACATTGCATGTGCCTGGAAGATGTGGAGCACTGTGGGAGGAAAGCATGCCGCAGGCGTAAGATGGTGTCGTATGAGGGAGATCGTCGGTGAGGGCATCCATCATGTCATGTCATATTACATTAACAGCAGTATTTAGGAATGTTTGATTTATTTCTTTCCTATTATCGCATGATTGATTTGATAACATGCTAATCTCTATTCTATTATTCCACTGAGTTGATCACTCTCTCCCACGTTACGGGACGGTGTTTTTGGACACCCACCAGTCCCTATTGTGATTGCAGATGATGGCGCGGCCTGCGAGGTGGAGCCGGACTTGATGATGAGGAGGAGGATCCCTCCTTTATGCATGTTCTGATTGACGGGATTACGGGGATGTTGATTAGATGCCTTGACACTTGTCATTTTATATTTTTAGAGCACTCATGTATATTCTTTTTGTTTACTTTTGGAGTATACATGTAAGTATATAACCTGGTAACATGTTCACACTCTGGAGATATACAACAGTTTATATATGTTATACATACTATCACAGTTTTCCGCTTGCTAATTTAACTGTCTCTGGAGTATGATATGCTATTCTGGCGTAATCCCACCCATGTTTAATACATTAACATAGACAACATTCAATCATAGACATTTATGTTGTATAAGTGATGTTCTGGAACTTGGGAGTGGAGTTTTTACTCGACCCCCGATTTTCGAGATGTTACAAGTTGTAAGTCTCCAGAGTATGAACATGTTACCAGGTTAAATATCTACATGTATACCCCAAAAAAAATGAACAAAAGAATATACATGAGTGCTCTAAAAATACAAAATGGCAAGTGTCATGGTGTCTAATCAACCTCCCTGTAATCCCGTCGATCAGAACACGGAGGAGAAATCCTCCTCATCATCTTATAAATCCGGCTCTGCTTCACAAGAAACGCCATCATCTGAAACTAAAACAGGTTGGTGTGTACAATATCGTCCCGTAACGTGGGAGTGAGTGGCCAATTCAGTGAAATCATAAAGCAAAGGTTAACATGTTATCAAATCAATCAAGCGATAATGATAAAGCAAACAAATCAAATATTTCTAAATACTGTAATTAATGTAAGAATGAAATGACATGATGTATGCCCTCACCAAACATACTCCCTCATGCGACACCATCTTACGTTCGCGGCATGCTTTCTTTCCTCAGTGCTCCACATCTTTCAGGCACATGCAGTGCGATATGAATATGATTATCGAGTTGTTATTAGTCCTTTTCATACTGTTGGATTAGGAAACTAGGGTACATTCCTTATATCATTCCCAACAAAGATCCTGTCTAGGGTCGTCACTCCTAGTAGTCTCATACGATGATATATTTCTAGGTCACTGCAAGGGCTATCAGGGCTGTTGCACGCACTCGTTGCACCGCTCCCCCATCACCTTATCAATACAGGCCTAGTTTGTACTCTTATTGCTACGGAAGGGTCATCGCCTCACGTAGACTCAGAGTACGCTCGAGGTCACTACATAGGGCTCGTCACCAATTAGAGTAGGCTGACAGCTCGAATGTAGTGTCCTATACCACCACAATCGGCTCACGAGTCTGAGGTGCTCACTGGTCACTACGGGGAGGCTCGTTGCCATAGCGTAGGCCAACAGCTCGACCACAGTGTCCCATACCACCATGCCCGGCTCATGAGTCTTAATGGATCAAGGTACCATAGTTATAAGGGTTATCACTGGTAAGTTCAGTACCCTAGGTTCAAGTAGTTATGACCAATACAAGGTGAACATACAATGGTCAGTCGAGTTACTTGACAAGCTCGACTAGTACGAGCGCACCTCAAGCTGAACGACATCAAGTGCATAAACACCTCGTGTGGCCTAACCACTACAGTCAACCAAAGCACGATTCGGGTTCATCGATGCGTCCTTCGTGGCGAATAGAATCCAACCACGAATTCAAATCTGTTACCGACTTCCTGGACTAAAATATAGCCCCAAGCACATGTAATCTTAATCAGTACTTATATGAGATAGACATAATTGAAATAACAAGTAATTCAAGCATGTTAGTAACATATTATAAGATACAACATAAGCAATTTAACCATACACAAGCATTTCATATATATATATAAGGTAATCAATTCAAATATAACAAACATGGAGGAAATCATATACATCATCAAAACAGTTGAGAATCCCATCTCAATGCTAATGTAACACCCCGGATTTTTACCAATCTGGGTTAAACGTCCTTAGGCAATGGGTCAACCATAACGCCTTGGTAACCTCTTAGAACCCAATTCCAAAGCCAAAGAAATCATTTAGAACCAAATTCTTTAGAAAATAAGTGTAAGTTAACTAGCGCTATGCTAGATTAGCTATGAAATTCGCACTGATCGCTTTAAATATGTTCTGTAAGACCCAAAACTTGTAGAATCAATGACGCTATAATACCCTGAAACCTAGGATCAAACTCTAAACCCGTTTGCTCTCAGGAACCCTTTGAAACTTCGTATTAGATTTAGACCGCGTGTCGAAAGTCCGATATCTATAATCTCAGACCGTTATGACCGCTAAGCTGGACTTGACAATCATTTCTAAAATCAAGCCCAACCGATGTTCTGAGGCTATTTCATTGAGCCTGGAGTGAAGAGAGTGAGAATGGGTAAAGATTTGAAATTTTAATTCAAAATTTGGCACGAGACTTTGCACGTTATTATTAAGCGTTCTGACCTTCAGAATTCAGCCAACTTTCACCCTCGGATCAGAAAAAATTTCTCTTTCATATCATGAGACTTGTTGACCTGATTTAGGTATGATGACCGCTGTACTGAAATTGGACAACCACGTGCGATCTGCGAACTCTACCAGACTGAAAACTTGGTGTGAGCAACATCCAGTGACCATGAGCTTAAGTCCGATCGCGTTCAGCCAGGGGACCTCCCAAAATGCTCTTTTGGATCGAAAAAGTCCCGATTTGACTATAACTTAAGTATACCTTGACCTGGAGTCTGTTTTGGTTATGTTTGGGCTTATAAAAGGGCTTGAAACCCTCTCATATCTCTCCCATCCGAATTTGGATTAAACCCTAGAAAGAGAGAGAGAAAAAGTGAGAGATTGTGAGAGAGTTGTGGGAGGAATTTCCTGCCACTTGCACCAGCTATTGTGCGTACCGAAGCACTGCATTCAAATCACTTTGCCGGTGATTTCAACCCACTTCTAGGTAAGAAAACCCTAACCTATCTGTAACATCCCGAAAATCGGGGGTCGAGTAAAAACTCCACTCCCGAGTTCCAGAACATCATTTATGCAACATTTTCAATGATGGATGAATGTTGTTCATATTAGTACAGAAAACATGAGTGGGATTAGACCAAAATAGCATATCATACTCCAGAGACAGTTAAATTAGCAAGCGGAAGAATGCAATAGATATACAAAGTATATGAACTGTTGTGGGTCTCCAGAGTGTGAACATGTTACCAGGTTAAACATATACATGTATATGCCAAAAATGATAAAAAGAATATACATGGGTGTGTAAGAAAAAGGTAAAATACTAAGTATATTGGCATCTAATCAGTAACCCTGTAACCCCGTCAATCAGAACCTGCATATAGGAGGGATCCTCCTCATCATCATCAAGTCCGGCTCTGCTTCGCAAGCATCACCATCATCTGCAATTAAAATGGGAACTGTTTGGTGTGCGCAACACCGTCCCGTAACGTGGGAGTGAGTAATTAACTCAGTGGAATCATAGAGAAAAGATTAGCATGTTATCAAATCAATCACGCGTTAATAGTAAAGCAAACAATCAAACATTCCTAGATACTGTTGTTAATGCAAGGATGAGATGACATGATGTATGCCCTCACCGACATTCTCCCTCATACGGCACCATCTTACGCCTGCGGCATGCTTTCTTCCCATAGTGCTCTACATCTTCCAGGCACATGCAATGTAATGTGGATATGATTACCAAGTTGTTATTATTCCTTTTCATACAGTAGTATTGAGAAATTAAGGTACCTTCCTAATATCAATCCCAACACAGATCCTGTCTAGGGTCGTCACTCCTAGTAATCTTATACGATGTTATATTTGTAGGTCGCTGCAAGGATTGCTAGGGATGTTACTCGCACTCGTTGCACCTCTCCCCCATCACCTTATCAATACAGGCCTAATTATCCTTAAGACTGCATCAGGACTCGTCGGCCCCATGTGGTGTCAGGATAAACTCAAGGTCACTACAAAGGGCTCGTCACCTGATCAGTGTAGGCCGACAACAAGAATATAGTGTCCCATACCACCATAATCTGCTCAGAGTAGGGCTCACTGGTCACTACGGGGAGGTTTGTGGCCCCAGCATAGGCTGACAGCTCGACCACGGTGTCCCATACCACCATGCCCGGCTCATAAGTCTTTATGGATCAAGGTACCATGGTTAACAGGGTTTTCAATGGTAAGTTCAGTACCCTAGGTTCAAGCAGTTATGACTCATATAATGGCCAGACGGGTTACTTGACGGGCTCAACTAGTAAGAGCGCATCTCAAGTCGAACGACATGAAGTGCGAAAAACACTTCGTGTGGCCTAACCACTGCCGCCAACTCAAAACACGACTCGCGTTCATCGACGCGTCCTTCGTGGCAAATATAAGCCAACCACAAATTTACTCTATTACCGACTGCCTAGACTAATCATAGCCCCAAACATTTGTAAGTCAACATCAGTAACCATAACTGCTTGAACCTAGGGTACTGAACTTACCATTGAAACTCTGTTAACCATGGTACCTTGATCCATAAAGACTCATGAGCCGGGCATGGTGGTATGGGACACCGTGGTAGAGCTTTCGGCCTACGCTGGGGCCACAAACCTCCCTGTAGTTGACCAATGACTCGTGAACAGATTATGGTGGTATGGGACACTATATTCTTACTGTCGGCCTACACTGATCAGGTGACGAGCCCTTTGTAGTGACCGCGAGTGTATTCTGAGTCTACGGGAGGCGATGACCCTTACGTAGCGACAAGAGTATATTAGGCCTGTATTGATAAGGTGATGGGGGAGCGGTACAACGAGTGCAAGAAACAGCCCTGCCAGCCCTTGCAGCTACCTACAAATATAACCTCGTATTAGATTACTAGGAGTGACTAGAAAGGATCTGTGTTGGGATTGATATAAGGTACCTTAGTTTTCCAATACTGTTGTATGAAAAGGAATAATAACAACTTGGTTAATCATATCCACATCACATTGCATGTGCCTGGAAGATGTGGAGCACTGAGAGGAACGGAAGCATGCTGCAGCGTAAGATGGTGCCGTATGAGGGTGTATGTCGGTGAGGGCATCCATCATATCATTTCATGCATACATTAACAACAGAATCTAGGA
Source organism: Magnolia kwangsiensis (assembly GCA_037074715.1). Taxonomy (NCBI): domain Eukaryota; kingdom Viridiplantae; phylum Streptophyta; class Magnoliopsida; order Magnoliales; family Magnoliaceae; genus Magnolia; species Magnolia kwangsiensis. The sequence continues at coordinate 63,388,412 of CM073579.1, forward strand.
ATGTTTGTTTCATTACTTTACTATTATCGCGTGATTGATTTGAGAACATGCTAATCTTTGATCTATTATTCCACTGAGTTGATCACTCACTCCCATGTTATGGGATGATGTTTGCAACACCCACCAGACCCTTAGTTTCAGGTGATGCGGCGATTCAGGATGCAGAGCCAGAGTATGACGAGGATCAAGATGAGTTCTCATATATGCAGTTTCACGACGGCTTTGCGTAGGTGACCTGGATCGGCGGGACTTCTTAGTTGGACCATTTTACGACATTTCCTTTTTTTTATGACATGTATATGAGACTCAGTGATGTATTCATACTTTGGAGACAGTTGAGATTTATTTTGTTTTCTATATAGTGATATATATATTCTTCAGTCTTTCGCTTGCGTTTTATCACTGGATCTGGAGTATGAATTGCAGTTTTGGTATAATCTTACTCATGTGAATGCTTTAACTCATCCAACATTAAATTATAATCATATTGGTTGCATAAGTGATGGTTTGGAACTCGGGAGTCGGGTTTATACACGACCCCCGATTTTCAAGGTGTTACAAGTTGGTATCAAAGCATGATTAAGATTAAACTGGACCTGGGTTATGGACACGCGACGTATGTTGTTGCTCATTTGACTTAGGTGGGTGCGAAAGGAACCTAGAACCACTTATAGGATCGTAGTTTCGCCAATAGGTGAAGTCTACTCAAATCGTTCGTTTGATCGAGTCCGCAACGTATTTTTGGTCGCGTAAGGCAACCTAAGTAGCCTGTAGGTTATTAGTAGGCGGGTTTGAGATGTTCCCAGAAGAATTTTTAAACCCTAAAATTCATGTCCTTGGGTTGTAGGGCAACCGCAACCCTTATGCTCAATCTCAGGGCTTAAAAACCCCGTTTCACCCAATTCCTTCAAAATCCTTCCTCTTACCACCCCATTCTTCATTTTTTTTCTAAGTCTTTTCACACTAGGTAAAAATCCTAATGTGTAAATGACAGAAAATCATACTTAGACAGAAAATTATTATAAATAGTGAAAATAGGTAAGAATTAGACTTTTGGCCATTTTAGTTATGGAATATCTTGTAACAAATGGGTTAATTAGATGTCTTAGATTCTTCTACCCCAAAATCATATGCTATATGATGCCTAAATTCATTCTGGTTCATAGACTGGCCTCGGAACACCCCAAATGGAGTTTTGGGCCTATCTAGGCCAAATTACAATGAACCAGGGTGGGCCCCATGTATATTTGAGGTCCCTATGGCAGGGGGGACCCAACCCATGTGGCCCGACTGGCTGGATTGATGGTCGGCCGGCGATGGCATCGCCGACCAATGGGCCCCACGTGAGCCGTGCGTCGGGTAGACGACCTAAATGGGGTAGGGCACCCCTCCCATGTGAGGTTCGCACATTAAAACCCTCCCAAAACCCTATCTCCTTCACAACAGCCCCCTCCAAGCTCTCCCTTTTTATTTTTTTTGCTACCTCCTTCTCAAATCATGTCTCCAAACCACTCCCAAGCTCTTTTTCTACCAAAAATGGTCCCACTCCATCGTCCACAGCAGCAGGCAGTCCTCTTTCCCTCTATTTTCATTGCTTGAAGCTCCCACAACCTCCATTCATGGCTGATATCGTGTGGAGTTCCATTCCCATTTAGTTTTCTCTTTTCCCTTTGAGAATCCAGCATTTGGGAGCTTGATTCATCCCTCTACAATGCCTAGATTTGCTTCAATCCATTTGGGCAGCCGTTTCTCTTTATTTTCCTCATTTTTCATGGTTTTTGTTGAAGCCATTTTGGCCTTTTTCTCCCTTTCCACCATCCTCTCTCTCATGGGAAAGAGGAAGACCGTAGCGGATGAGGCTGGGCCTAGTCGCCCTTCACGATCAAGAAAGCCAAGGGGTGGCGCCGCTAGCTCAAGCGCCGTCGTAGGTCCAAGTACAGCTCGTGAGTTTCACACAAAGCGAGATTTTGATCCCCATGCTCACGTAGGGCGATTACTGTTGGCAAAGTTACCTCATGGTGCTTATACAGATCATAAGGTCTTGTTTGAAGTGCATGTGGAGGAGCGGTTCTTTGGTGAATTTCTGTTGTTTGAGTGAATTGAAGCTGCCAATTGGGGTCCACTCTTTGAAGCCCGCTCTCATGCGAACGTGAGCACCATTCGTGCCTTCTATGCTCGTATCCGGGATCCTACGTTGGACCCATTACAGTTTAGGATTCCCTTTGATAGAGAACGGATGGCTACGATCGATGTTCGGCTGATAGCTTGCATTCTGAAGGTACCTCTTGGTGAAGTTCATCGCAATGCTAAGAATTTGAAGAGTGCTCGTGAGAGAGATCGCCGTACCAGGTTCCTATGTGGTGGTTTGGTTCCGTGGCAGCCTAACAGGAGCCTCTTAGCGTCCCATATGTCGAATGATTTTTGCTTGCTGCATCACATTTGCACGTTCAATATGTATCCTAGGTCGACCAACCGCTGTGAATGTACACCTCTCATGGTTGATTTCTTGTATCAGGTGGGCCAGGGTGAAAATGTGTGCATGGCTACGTTTATATTGCGACAGATCGTCCTCATAGCACAGTCGAGAAGAACGTCAGAGTCTCTTCCTTTTGGTCGGCTCATATGCAGGATTGCACTTGAGTTTGCCTATAGACTTGGGCCAGAGATGCCTGTACCGATCCACTTCTTTGACAAGACTACCATGAACAGGATAAAGATTGGGCCTCGACAGCGAGAGGCTCAGCTTGATGCTGACAGCGAGGGCGATTATGATAGCGAAAAGGTTGCAAGTGAAGAAGAGGCTAGGGAAGAAATAGAGGAAGAAGCCTAGGGAGAAGAAGATGAGGAGGCTCAGGATACTGATGAGAGCCCTCCTCGAGCGACTCAGGCTACTAGAGATGCTCACATTGCCCGACTTGAGGAGAGTCAGGTTGCCTTATGACGGGAAGTCCAGGAACTTCGGGCCGAAGTTGAGGATACCAAGGCCGTCATGAAGAGAAAATTTGGTAAGGTGACTCGCACCTTGAAGGCGATCCTGTATTGCTTGCAGGATAAGGGTGCTCCTCCTCTATCCCTAGACTCGGACTAGTGATCTCGATCCAGATGTTGCTGGTTGTAGTTAGTTGTTTCCTGCTTTCCGTGTGTAAGCCTGATAAGGCTAGTAGTGTGCTTATGTTGCTGTAGTAGCTTACTGGCTTAATTCCCATGTGTTTCTGGTCATGATGCATGTAAGGATATATCTCTTGTATGGTGACAATTTTGATTAAATGAAATGCATGGAATGTTTTTAGCTTGTTATGTGAATGACTGTGTGGTGGTGTGTTTGTGCTATTGCTGTGACTGACAAGGTTGCGCCCTATTTTGAATATAGGGAATGCCGCCTAAGGCTACGTGGAGCACAGCACGACTTAGATTGGGAGAGCCGATGGATCGGGTTCCTCTCTAGACTGATGTTCATACGGACCCTGCTGTGGGCCCGATTCCTGAGACTGCGCGTGAGTCTCAGCCTTCCACAGGTCCTGCAGCTGGACCACCGCCATTCACACACCTGTCAGAGAGCAGTACCGTGCATCTTCCTCGACGCAGTATGTGCCACAGCCTACTCCACCTCCAGATAGATTTGAGCAGTTGATGGCCATGATGCATCAACAGTACCAGCAGCTCTTGACTACGATAGCAGGGGCTTTAGCCCAGGGTGGGAGTGCGACTCCACCTGCACCCCTTGTGTATCTAGCTGAGGATGCAGGTACTTTGACTCAGGATGGGGCCATGGCTCATCCTGCACCACCTGCTTACCCTACGGGGAATGCCGCTGATACACGGGGCATACTCGAGCGATTCCAGCGCTTGTGGCCTCCTACTTTTACGGGTTCTCACAGATCCGAGGAGGCTGAGTATTGGCTCGACCTTGTGTCGAAGATTCTACGGATGCTGCGCTGCTCAGAGTCCGAGTAGGTAGAGTTAGCTACGTTCATGTTTGAGCGAGAGGCCAGCTTATGGTGGGATAGCGTCTTGCGGACTGTTGCTGCTGATTATATCTGGACTTGAGTAGCGTTCGAGTTCCGTTTCCATGAGAAATACTATCCCTAGACTTACACGCATGAGCGGGAGAATGAGTTTCTACGCCTCAAACAGGGAGGCATGTCTGTGACAGAGCATGAGCATCGGTTTACTGAGTTGGGCAGATACGTCCCGACTATACTTGCAGACGAGCAGATGTGCATATGGCGGTTCTCTGAGGATTTACGACCGGACATTCGGTCGAAGATGTGTTGCATCAGCATTCCCTCCTACGCTGAGCTGATTCACATGTCTATGCGGGCAGAGGAGGATGTGGATCGACTTACGCGATCTCGTGGCCTTATTGCTCTTAGGCCAAGACCGGACATGCAGGACAGGCCCTTTGTAGGCAAGAGGCCTCGCATCGACCCTCCTCCTAGGGCTACGATGCCAGTGCTTCCGATGATGCACCCTGATCTATCATGTACTTATTGTGGGAGATCGGGTCATGCCGTGCAGAGTTGTTTCGCTCTGATGAGAGACAGCGGGTTCTCACCGCCGCAGAAGATCGACCGTCCATGCCCACAAGCTATATCAGCACCGTCTCTACGGTTGGCTCCTGCGCACCCTTCCTTCAGACCTCCCGTATCTCAGTTCAGGCCGCCTCAATGGCCCATGATACCGCAGCCGAACCGGCCACATCAGGCTCGGCTACACGCCTTGACAGCAGAGGCAGCCGAGACAGACACTACTCAGCCCTTAACCTTTGAGGTCACCACTCATATTGGAGGTACTCCTATACTCGTGATGGTGGATACTGGATCCACGATTTCATTGATATCGCATTCCATAGTCAGGCGCCTTGGGTTACCGACTATTCGGATGGATGAAGTGCGAGTCCTTTCAGCTCACAGGGATTTTTCTGATGCCACCCTGATGTGTGAGGGTTGCTTGGTGGATCTAGGAGGCAGGACGATGATTCTTGATCTTGTTGTCGACCCTTCTCTCGTTTATCTCGACGTCATTCTTGGCATGGATTGGTTGACTATAGGGAGGGCCGAGATTAACTGCGAGACCCGTATGGTGACGGTATACGAGCCAGAGGGCACGCCTTTTACATTTTCAGTGCGGGTAAATCTCCCCTTCCCCATACTTAGCTACGCTTCTTTACTACGGGACGCCGATGCCCCGACACTTGAGCATACGCCAGTCGTCCGTGATTTTGGGGATCTGTTCAGGAAGATCCCTAGTTTACCGCCTCTACGCGAGATTGATTTTACTATCGATCTGGTGCCTAATTCCACGTCCGTCTCACTGTCGACGTATCGCATGGTACCGTGTGAGATGGAGGAGTTGAGGACGCAGATTGATGATCTGTTGGAGCTTGGTTTTATTCGACCCAGTGTGTCTCCTTAGGGAGCATCAGTTCTGTTCGTGAAGAAGAAGGATGGTTCTATGCGATTGTGTATTGATTATCGCAGGCTGAACCAGATCACGGTGAAGAATAAGTACCCTTTACCCAGGATCGATGACTTGTTTGATCAGTTGAGAGGGGCGCAGTACTTCTTGAAGATTGATCTTCAGTCAGGATATCATCAGTTGCACATCAGGGATGAGGACGTGCAGAAGACAGCATTCAGGACCAGCTTTGGCCACTACGAGTTCCTTGTGATGTCGTTCGGTCTCACGAACGCACCAGCCGTGTTCATGGATCTGATGAACCGGGTATTTCAGCCTTTCCTCTATTGATTCGTCATTGTGTTCATTGACGACATTTTGGTATACTCCAGGAGTCGAGAGGAGCATGAGGATCACTTGCGATTGGTCCTGGATACACTTAGACAGCATCGGTTGTTCGCACAGTACAAGAAGTGCGACTTCTGGTAGCAGGAAGCGAAGTTCCTGGGACACGTGGTGTCCAAGGATAGCATGGCAGTTGACCTGTCTAAGGTAGCTGCAGTTCAGGACTGGGAGCAGCCTGGTTTTGTCACCGAGGTGAGAAGTTTCTTGGGTCTTGCTGGCTACTATCTACGCTTCATTCGAGATTTCTCGAAGATCGCTAGACCTCTATCTCAGTTGACACGGAAGGACGTAAAGTTTGCCTGAAATGATAAGGTGGAGTTAGCTTTTTAGGAGCTGAAGGACAGACTTACGTCCGCCCCTATGCTAGTATTGTCAGAGCAAGGGGTTAGATACATGATATACACTGATGCGTCTAGCGTTGGTCTGGGTTGTGTCCTTATGCAGAAGGACAGGGTAATTTCGTATGCCTCGAGACAATTAAGGAAGCACGAGGAGAATTACCCTACACACGTCCTAGAGTTGGCAGCCGTCATATTCGCACTGAGACTCTGGAAACATTACCTCTATGGAGAGGAGTTCGAGCTCTTTTGCGACCACAAGAGCCTTAAGTACATATTCAAGTAGCGGGATTTGAATATGAGGCAGCGGCGATGGATGGAGACTTTGAAAGACTTCAACTTCGAAGTTTCCTACCATCCTGGGAGGGCGAACCTTGTGGCTGACGTGTTGAGCCGCAAGAAGGCGATAGAGGTTGCGGCTTCGCTGATGGTTGCTGAGTGGGACATGGTTGAGTTTTTACGAGACTTCGAGCAGAAACTCACTGTGGAGGAGCTATATGAGTTCATCGCACATGTGCAGGTGCGATCTCAGATCGATGATAGAGTCATCGAGGCGCAGCGGGATGATGCGCGTCTGACTGAGCTTAGAGAGCAGGCCAGTGATGATGCAGACGCCGAGTGGCGAGTTGGCATGGATGAGGGCTTACGTTATCGTGGCCGCCTATGCATCCCAGACATTCCCGACTTGAGACGAGAGATTCTCGAGGCTGCGCACTGTACCAGACTTGCGATGCATCCGGGCAGCACAAAGATGTATCGCGACGTGAGGAGGATGTATTGGTGGGAAGGTATGAAGACTCACATCGCAGAGTTCGTGTCCCATTGTCTCACTTGCCAGCAGGTAAAGGCAGAGCATCGCCGACCTCCTGGACTCCTTCAGCCTATGCCGATCGCTGAGTAGAAGTGGGACTTCATTTCCATGGATTTTATCTCAGGGCTGCCGAAGACGAGGAAGGGACATGATTCTATTTGGGTGATCGTCGACTGTCTGACGAAATCGTCGCACTTCCTACCGATCAGAGTTACGAACTCTGCAGACGAGCTACCTAGACTATATATCAGAGAGATCGTGCGTCTGCATGGAGTTCCATTAGAGATCGTGTCAGACAGAGACACGCGTTTCACTTCTATTTTCTGGACTCGCATTCAGGAGGCTATGGGTGTGAAGTTGAAGTTTAGTACTGCCTTCCACCCACAGACAGATGGACAGACAGAGCGGGTGAACCAGATTCTAGTGGACATGTTGCGGGCTTGCCCATTGGACTTCAAGGACAGTTGGGACGATTGTCTTGCATATGCGGAGTTCGCGTACAACAACAGTTTCCAGGCGAGTATCGGTATGGCACCTTATGAGGCGTTGTATGGGCGACCTTATCGAGCAGCGCATTGCTCGGCAGAGGTTGGTGAGCATAGATTGATTGGCCCAGAGTTAGTGCAGGCGACGTCGGAGAAGATTGATATTATTAGACGCCGGCTTCTCACAGCGCAGAGTAGACAGAAGAGTTATGCCGATACGAGATGGCGCCCGCTAGAGTTCACGGTTGGGGATCATGTATTTTTACTAGTTTCCCCTATGAAGGAAGTCCTTCGGTTCGGGAAGAAGGGGAAGCTGACACCGCGATTCATTATGACCATTTCAGATTCTAGATCGTGTGCGTGGAGTGGCTTATCGTCTGGCTTTACCTACACCTCTCGCGAGTGTTCACAATGTATTTCATGTTTCTATGCTGAAGAAATACGTTTCTGATCCTTCCCATATCATCAGATGGGAGCAGGTGCAGTTAGGAGAGGATGTTACATATATCCTGCGACCGACGCGTATACTAGACAGGAAGGAGCAGGTACTGTGTAGCAAGGTGATCCCCCTTGTGAAGGAGTTGTGGACGCGTCACTCTGAGGAAGAGGCTACCTGAGAGACAGAAGCCGAGATCAGAAAGAACTACCCACAGCTTCTCGAGGAGTACGAAAAGGTACAAATTTCGAGGATGAAATTTTTGTTAAGGGGGGTAGATTGTAACGCCTCGAAAAAACCTGTACTGAGACTCGAGTACCAACTTGACCAAAAATCACGTAGGATGAATTCCTTTAGAAAATTAAGCATAAGTTAGCTGGCGCTACGCTAGAGTAGCTGTGAAATTGTCCCTGAATGCTTTAAATGCGTTCTACAAGACCCTAAACTTGAAGAACCAATGACGCTATAATATCCTGAAACCTTGGATCAAACTCTAAACCCATTTGCTCTCAGGAACTCTCTGAACTTTGTATTGGATATAGACCGCGTGTCGAAAGTCCGATACCTACAATCTTAGACTGTTATGACTGCTTAACTGGACTTGACAATCATTTCGAAAATCAAGCCCAACCGACGTTCAGAGGCTATTTCATTGAGCCTAGATTGAAGAGAGTGAGAAAAGGGTTGGATTTGGAAATTTAAATCCAAATCTGGCACGTGACTTGACACGTTATTATTAAGTTTTCTGATCGTCAGAATTCAGCCAAATTACACCCTCGGATAAGGAAAAATTTCTCTTTCTTATTATGAGACTTGTAGACTTGATGTAGGTACGATGACCGCTGAACTGAAACTGGACCGCCACGTGCGATCTACGAACTCTACTGGTCTGAAAACTTCGTGTGAACAACATCCAGTATGCATGAGCTTAAGTCCAATCGCATTCGGCCAGGGGACCTCCCGAACTGCTCTTTTGGACCAGAACAGCCCCGATTTGGTTATACCTCAAGTAAACTTTGTTCCCAAGCCTAATTTGGAAAGGTTTTAGCCTATATAAGGGCTTTAAACCCTCACTTATCTCACCCATCCGAATTTGCTAGAAACCCTAGCTAGAGAGAGAAAAAGTGAGAGATCGTGAGAGAGTGTGGGAGTGATCTTCCTGTCACTTGCTGCAGCTGCTACTCGTGCTAAAGCAACGAATCCCAATCACTTTGTTGGTGATTCCGACACATTTATAGGTAAGGAAAACCCTAACTACTTGCTGTTTTGGAGTTTCCTTCGATTCGTTAGCGAAGTAGCTTATACATCTTGTGCATTAGGTCGCCTGTACGCTGTTGACGAAGCGTATACGTTCCGATCGAAGCGATACACGTCTAGGGAAAAAGGTGCGGATTTTAGACGCTTTGATTGACTGATTTCAAAGCTTTCAATGTTGTTTAATAGTAGATTATCGACAGCAACGCCGTTTGACATGTACAACATGCTGTCCATTTTCCATTTCATAAGCGTATGGAAAATATGAGATTTAGGGCATTTTAGTCATTAGTAGGAAATACTGTTTACATTCATATTTTACTGAAATGTTTTCCATGGCTTCTTGTCGTGTTAGTATATTAGGAATGAGTGCATGATTGGTTTGGCAAAGAGATTCACCCAAATGCGCACTTTGAGTCGACATACGCTATGTAGACTAGAGTGTGTAGGCTAAGTGTTTGTATAAATGTTTGTATTAGCATGTATTGAATAAATGGTGTTGTGAATGAGTTTTGAGATTGAATTCTCAAGTAATATGCTGATTGAATGATTTCCATTACATTGGCTATATGTATTGATTTCATTATATGTATGAAATGCATGTGTTGGATGATTTGTTTAAGTGGTACATTATAACATGTTTCAACATGCTTATATTGTTGTATTTCATTTCCATTACTCTCACATGATTACTGATGTTGACTTACAAATGTTTGGGGCTATACTTAGTCCAGGCAGTCGATAACAGAGTAAATTCATTGTTGGCGTATATTTGCCACGAAGGACGCGTCGATGAACGTGAGTCATGTTTTGAGTTGGCGGCAGTGGTTAGGCCACACGAAGTGTTTTACTCACTTCATGTCGTTCGACTTGAGATGCGCTCGTACTAGTCGAGTCCATCAAGTAACCCGTCTAGCCATTGTATGTTCACCCTGTAGGAATCATAACTGCTTGAACCTAGGGTACTGAACTTACCATTGGAAACCCTGTTAACCATGGTACCTTGATCCATAAAGACTCATGAGCCGGGCATGGTGGTATGGGACACCGTGGTTGAGCTGTCGGCCTACGCTAGGGCCACAAACCTCCCCGTAGTGACCAATGAGCACCTATGACTCGTGAGCATATTAGGTGGTATGGGACACTATATTCTTGCAGTCGGCCTACACTGATCAGGTGACGAGCCCTTTGTAGTGACCGCGATAGTATTCTGAGTCTACGGGAGGCGACGACCCTTCCGTAGCGACAAGAGTACATTAAGCCTGTATTGATAAGGTGATGGGGGAGCGGTGCAACGAGTGCGAGCAACAGCCCTGACAGCCCTTGCAGCGACCTACAAATATAACATCGTATGAGATTACTAGGAGTGACGACCCTAGAAAGGATCTGTGTTGGGATTGATAAAAGGAAGGTACCTTAGTTTCCCAATACTGCTGTATGAAAAGGAATAATAACAACTTGATAATCATATCCACATCACATTGCATGTGCCTGGAAGATGTGGAGCACTGAGAGGAACGCAAGCATGCCGCGAGCGTAAGATGGTGCCGTATGAGGGAGTATGTCGGTGAGGGCATCCATCATGTCATTTCATGCATACATTAACAACAGAATCTAGGAATGTTTGTTTCATTGCTTTACTATTATCTCGTGATTGATTTGAGAACATGCTAATCTTTGCTCTATTATTCCACAGAGTTGATCACTCACTACCACATTATGGGATGGTGTTTGCAACACCCACCAGACCCTGTCTTAGTTGCAGGTGATGTGGCGATTTAGGATGAGTTCTCATATATGCATTTTCACGATGGCTTTGCATAGGTGACCTGGATCGGCGGGACTTCTTAGTTGGACCATTTTACGGCATTTTCTTTTTGTTTATGACATGTATATGAGACTCAGTGATGTAGTCATACTTTGGAGATAGCTGAGATTTATTTTGTTTTCCATACAGTGATATATATATTCTTCAGTCTTCCGCTTACGTTTTATCACTGGATCTGGAGTATGAATTGTAGTTTTGGTATAATCTTACTCATGTGAATGCTTTAACTCATCCAACATTAAATTATAATCATATTGGTTGCATAAGTGATGGTCTGGAACTTGGGAGTCGGGTTTATACATGACCCTCGATTTTCAGGGTGTTATAATTGCCATGAGATTTTATCGTGTTGTGATATTAGATATGCATGTATACTCTGTTTGGCGAAGAGATTCGCCTTAATGCGCACTTTGGGTCGACATACGCTATGTAGACTAAAGTGTGTAGACTAAGTGTTTGTATGAATGTTTGTATTAGTATGTATTGAGTAAATGGGGTTGTGAATTAGATTTGAGATTGAATTCTCAATTAATATGCTGATGTATATGATTTCCACCATGTAGGCTATATGAGTTGATTTCATTATGTATATGGAATGCATGTGTTGGTTGATTTGCTTTCGTTGTATGCTATAACATGTTTCAACATGGTTATATTATTATATTTCATCTCCATTACTCTCACATGATTACTGATGTTGACTTACAAATGTTTGGGGCTATGCTTAGTCCAGGTAGTCAGTAACAGAGTAAATTCGTGGTTGGCTTATATTTGCCACGAAGGACAAGTCGATGAACGCGAGTCATGTTTTGAGTTGGCAGAAGTGGTTAGGCCACACGAAGTGTTTTACACACTTCATGTCGTTCGACTTGAGATTACGGGCCCATCAAGTAACCCGTCTGGCCATTGTATGTTCACCCTGTATGAATCATAATTGCTTGAACCTAGGGTACTGAACTTACCATTGGAAACCCTGTTAACCATGGTACCTTGATCCATAAAGACTCATGAGCCGGGCATGGTGGTATGGGACACTATGGTCGAGCTGTCTGCCTACGCTGGGGCCACAAACCTCCCCGTAGTGACCAGTGAGCACCCAGACTCGTGAGCAGATTATGGTGGTATGGGACACTATATTCTTGCTGTCGGCCTACACTGATAAGGTGATGGGGGAGCGGTGTAACAAGTGCGAGCAACAGCCCTGGCAGCCCTTTATAGTGACCTCGAGCATATTCTGAGTCTACGGGATACGACAACCCTTTCGTAGCGACAAGAGTACAAGTAGGCCTGTATTGATAAGGTGATGGGGGAGCGGTGTAACGAGTGCGAGCAACAGCCCTTACAGTGACCTACAAATATAACATCGTATGAGATTACTAGGAGTGACGACCCTAGACAGGATCTGTGTTGGGATTGATATAAGCAAGGTACCCTAGTTTCCCAATCCTACTTTATGAAAAGGACTAATAACAACCCGATAATCATTGTCCATATCGCATTGCTTATGCTTGAAAGATGTGGAGCACTGTGGGAAGAAAGCATGCCGTGGGCGTAAGATGGTGCCGCATGAGGGAGTATGTCGGTGAGGGCATCCATCATGTCATTTCATGCATGCATTAACAACAGTAACTAAGAATGTTTGATTGATTGCTTTACTATTATCGCATGATTGATTTGATAACATGTTAATCTTTACTCTATTATCCCACTGAGTTGATCACTCACTCCCACGTTACGGGATGGTGTTCCGGACACCCACCAGTCCCTATTTTAGTTGCAGATGATGACGCTTCTTGTGAAGCGGAGCTGGACTTGTATGATGATGATGAAGAGGACTTCTCCTCTGTGTTTTGATTGACGGGATTACAGGGAGGTTGATTAGACACCTTGACACTTGTCATTTTATATTTTTAAAGCACCCATGTATATTCTTTTCTTTTCATTTTTGGAGTATACATGTATATGCATAACCTGGTAACATGTTCTCATTCTGGAGACTTACAATCAATTATATATTTTATGTATTTATGACAGTCTTCCGCTTGCTAAATTTAACTGTCTTTGGAGTATGATATGCTGTTTTGGCTTAATCCCAATCTTGTTTAATGCCCTTTTATAGACAACATGCATTTAACATTATCTATGTTTCATAAATGACATTTTGGAACTGGGGAGTTGGGTTTCTACTCGACCCCCAATTTTTGGGGTGTTACAGATGGTATCAGAGCATGATTTGGATTAAACCGGACCTGGGTTATGGTAACACAACGCACAATGACACACTCTAACTTAGGAAGGGGGCGATGGAAACTTAGAAACCACATTAGGATTCCAAGTTTCACCAACAGGTGAGACTATACGGTAATCTAGGCCGTAATATATCATTGATCGCGTGAAGTGACCTAAGACGCCTCTGGGTCGTCAGTTTTTCGGTTTGAGACATTTCCTAAAGAATTTCAACCTGAAAATAGATATCTTTGGGTTGTGGGGCAACCACAACACCTTACACTCAATCTCAAGGCCTAAAACCCCTTTTTTATCAAATTCCTTCTAAATCTCTCCTTCCACCACCCCATTCTTTAACTTTTACTAAGTCCTTTTATAATAGGCATAAATCCAAATGTGTGAATGATGGAGAATCACATTTAAATAAAACATTTACTATAAATAGTAAATATACGTGTAAATTGGACTTTTGACCATTCCAATTTTGGAATCTCATGGAATAAATAGGTTAGTTGGATGTATTAGCCTCTCCTACCCCAAAATCATATGCTACATGATGTATAAAATCATTCCAATTCATAAATTGTTCCTAAAATTCTTCAAACGAAGTCGTGAGCCTATCCACGCTATTCTAGAATGAACCAAGGTGGGAACCATACATTTTTGGCCCAGCCCATATGGCCGGCCTCGCCGAAAGTGATTTTCATCGGCGATGGCATCGCCGGTTTGGTGATGCATCGCCGGTCAAAATCCTCGGTTGGGCCCGGGCTTCGGGCTGGAGGTGTTTAGGGGCTAGGGTAGCCCCCTGGTATGTGGGTCGTCCGTTAAAACCCCTCCGATCTAGTACCTCCTTCACAAACTATCCCCCCAAGCTCTCCTTTTCTCTCCCTTTTGCTATTTTTCCTTACAAATCTCACTTTCAATCACTCCCATCGTCGTTTTCTGCCTCAACCGACCCCACTCCATCGTCCACAGCAGTTGGCACTTCCTTTTCTCTCCATTTTCATCATTTGGAGCTCTCCCATCCTCCTTTGGAGGCTAGAATTATTGTGAGCCTCCATTCCTACCTATCTTGCTCTTTTCCCTTTGAAATCTTGGCCTTTGAGGGCCTGATTTATCCCTCTATAGGGCCTAGATTTGTTTCAGCCCATTAGGGCAGACATTTCTCCCCCTTTCCTCCATTTTTCATGGTCATTATAGAGGCTATTTTAGCTCTCTTCTCCCTTTCCACTGTCGTCACTCATTCGAAAACTCCCTCCTACAGCTGCGATCTCTCTCATACCCCTTTTATTAGACCCTTTACACTCCCATGTCAGGTCCAAAGTCGTGGAGACCCAAAGACCTCAGCCTTTCCTTTCATTTTCTTCATTTTCCATGGCTCATTAGAGCTAGTTTTAGCCATCTTCTCGACCTCCAATCTACTACCAACGGGTGAGACCAAACACAGTAGCTTAGTTTATAAATAGTGACCATCTCGTGCTAGGACATCTAGAGTGTTGGACCTAGAGTTAGTATCCCTAGATTTGAAAGATCTGACGATATAGGAACCATTAAACAATCTTGATCCTAAGCCATAGAACAATCCCTGTAGTAGAAATGGTATGAAACCATCTAACGTATAAGTATAGATTTTGGATTATGGCTAGTGAGTTACAGATTAGGCTACTAGTTGTATTAGGTAGTGTAAAGCCTGTACATGCTAAGGAATAGTAAGTTAAATTTGGTTGGAGTAGAACCTCATTCTTCGATAGATCCCCTTAATACTTATAAACTTCTGTTATAACCCTTAGGAAAGTTGTTTTAACTTAGACCAATTCACTCTCAGGGAAAACTTATCAAATCCCTTAAGTTGAACGTAGAATAAACCAACACACCCCTTAGAATTGCCTTCCCAAGGGCTTATTGCATTCGGGAACGTGGAGTAAAGGAACTGCATGTAAGCGATGTATTAACGGTTTGAATCGACTTCTTAATCCTAGTGGTTACCAATAAATCCAATGCTTTGATCAAGCAGAAGATCGGCATCGACTCAGATTAAGAACCGATACAGTAAATTTTCTATCCTAGCTAGGCAGAAAGTTTATGTATCCGACTCAGACCTACTACACAAATTTTCTTCCGTGTTGGCCCAACCACTTACAACCAAAAGTTATCGCTTTGTCTTTGGGAAATGGCGAGGACTTATAGCCAGTAGAGAATTAGATATCTTGCCACCAACCCACACCTAAACCTGAACTCAACCAGAATAGAGATTAGGCTCATCTCTACAACCATAGGTACCAATGCCATAGAACGCATCATTAGCAAAGGAAGACCAATGTAGTGAGAGGTTATTTCCCATTTCGTGTCAAGGATAGGTCCTCAGTTACACCTCATTCTGATATACGGATCGAGACATAGATTCTTAAACCTTAAGTAGAACTAAGTTTTAAGGGGGGTAGAACGTATTGAGTCCAAACTAGTTAGGATTAGCTAATACAACCGTTGGATCAGAGTGGCGCAGCGGAAGCGTGGTTAGTCCCTTCCCCACTGGCCTAGGATCGACAAAGTTGATTTAGGTTATACGTAAGGGTAGGTCATTAAATAGGATTTGAACCTTCCTTAGAATGTTAATATGAAAGTCTCTCTAGGTACTCATTACCCTTAGCCAATTTCGGGGATGAAATTTTGTTTTAAGGGGGGTAGATTGTAACACCCCAGATTTTTTCCAATCTGGGTTAGACGTCCTTAGGTAATGGGTCAACCATAACGCCTTGGTAACCTCTTAGAACCCAATTCCAAAGCCAAAGAAATCATTTAGAACCAAATTCTTTAGAAAATAAGTGTAAGTTAACTAGCGCTATGTCACGCCCCAAACTCGGAAACCGGGCTCACAAAATTTTCGATCGCCGAATCCGGCGCCGACAGCTTCCATAGAACCCCATTCTCGGCTCCTAGCGCCCATTCGCCAGGTTCCGATCCTGGGATGCTACGAGGAGGATTTTCAACGTCAGTTTGATTCGTAATAAGCATAACCAAAGGCATAACCCACAAACAACAACCAAGAACTCCATTACATTTCCACTATGATAAAAAACTTTACAAGTACAATGAGCATAAAGGGAAATACAATGGTAATGAATAAAAACTCCAAAATGATCTGCAACGTGCTCCTGCCTCAGCGCTGCTGCGAACCAACGTCACCTGCACGCAACAGTCGTGCATAAGCTTATAGAAAGCTTAGAGGGTGGTGAAAGTGTGTGCGCAAGGTAGTAATATGAAAATGCAATGTCAGAATAATGCAGAATATGCAGATGGATCCATAATATCATGAGCCGTACCAAGGCCATGCGATGCAAGACATGAATGGTATCGGCCATCCCAATGCCATGCGATGTGTAATACAACTCAAGCATACAGATCCTCATCTATGTCCACACATCAATACAGCTCAAATATGGGATATCACCGGGGTCTAGTACACTCTAAACCAGATTGTCGCAACATCGCGGACCCATTCCTCGATGCGCATACAGGTAAGTGGAAGAGACCTCACTATCCGTCTGCTAATATCGGGTGCGACTCGTCGATAGTGGACCCATTCCTCGAGCTAGTCAGACTCAGCCTATCATTGCCCCCTACACTCGGGCGGGTAAGGCCGCACCCCCTTCCAACCGACCACGATACAGTGGAGAGCGTAACCGTCTGGTAATCGGCACTCAACGCTTATCTACCCACTCGGTCTAGACGTTGGAGCAACCTCTTGGTACCATAAGGGTTTAGGGACTTTCACACAGGGATATCTATAGCACCCCATGTAGAACAAGATTTCCGGTATCCAATTCTGCCAACCACGATGCGTCTGTGGAGGCTACGACCCTGATGTCGCTAGGGCGTACAATAACCATGTCACACAAATGCGAAATGCATGATTCACGCTATCCAGTTATGCAACAAATCCTGTGCATATCGTGCGCTCATGTAGGGCAACACTGCCTAACCAGGAGCCCATAAACAACCTGTCCGAAGGCATATACTATGATCAGTCAATCCTCATATCAAGCATACATATGATGCGTATGATCATGAGTCATGAAACTATACTAAACATGTAAATGAGTTTTTAACCGTTCTTACAACGCAGATGGGCCTAGACGGCCTATACACAGCAAGTACGGCCGAGTAATGGGCCCTAAGGAGAGTCGTAATGTGGACATCCAACCAACATTACACTCGCAATGTGGACGTCAAACCAACATTGCTCCCAAGGCACGATCTTTGTAAACATCGTTACTTAGTCTGTATTGGAATTACACATTGCAATGGACCGTAGGTTCTTCCCATTGGGCCTTACATATATATCAAATGGGCCTTATCTTATGGGACTTTTATTCATCAGATGGGCCACATAAATGGGTCACACCAATGGGTCTTATGTGCATTGCAATGGGTCAAAACTCGTGGGCCTTGGATTGCATCAAATGAGCTTAACTCATGGGTCTTAAATGTAACGAATGCGCCATACCAATTGAACCCCATATGTACGCCAAATGGGCCTTAACCCTTAGGCCTTGCATGCATATCAACATGGGCCTAAACCCCTAGGCCTTACATATGTCAAATGGGCCTAACCCATAGGCCTTATACGAATCAAATGGGCCTACTTCCCTGTGCTTTAAAATGCATCAAATGGGTCCAATCCCATGGGCCTTAGAATACATCAAATGGGTTCACTCCCATGGGCCTCATAATACACCAAACGGCCTCATTGCATGGGCCTAAGATCCACATCAAAGTGGGCCCCAATTGACTACCACAAACACCTTAAGATGGGCCTCAAACATGCCCAGGTGGGGTCCACTTAGGCTATGGATCTAACTCATTCTTACTCCCATGCTATAAAATAGATTTCCAAATGGATGGACGGTTTGGATGCAGCCCACTGTCATTGGACAGTGTGCATGAAGTACATGCATCACAGTGGGCTCCACCGTCCACTGGACGGTGGAGATAGAAGGCATACATCGTGGTGGCCTTCCACTGTCTGCCTGGACGGTGGATGCAATATACATGAATCATCGTGGGTCCCAAGTGGGGCCCACTGTAATGTTTAGGTGCCATCCAACCCGTTCATAAGGTCACTCTGTAACATTTCAAAAATCAGGGGTCGAGTAAAAACTCCACTCCCGAGTTCCAAAACAATACTTATGCAACATAAATGTGTATGATTGAATGTTTTCTGTGTTAATGTATTAAACGTGAGTGGGATTAAGCCAAAACAACATATCATACTCCAGAGACAGTTAAATTTACAAGCGGAAGACTGTGATAGTATGTATAACATATATAAATTGTTGTATGTCTTCAGAGTGTGAACATGTTACCAGGTTATATATATACATGTATGCTCCAAAAGTAAACAAAAAGAATATACATGAGTGCTCTAAAAATATAAAATGACAAGTGTCAAGGTAACAAATCAACCTCTTTGTAATCGCGTCAATCAGAACACGTATAAAGGAGGGATCCTCCTCCTCATCATCAAGTCCAGCTCCGCTTCTCAAGCAGCATGTAACATCCCGAAAATCGGGGGGTCGAGCAAAAACCCAACTCCCGAGTTCCAAAATTTTATTTATGCAACATAGATATGTATGATTGAATGTTTTCTGTGATAATGTATTAAACATGAGTGAAATTAAGCCAGAACAGCATATCATACTCCAGAGACAGTTAAATTAACCAGCGGAAGTCTGTAATAGTATGTATAACATATATAAACTGTTATATGTCTCCAGAGTGTGAACATATTACCAGGTTATACACATACATTTATACTCCAAAAGTAGATGAAATGAATATACATGAGTGCGCTAAAAATATAAAATGACAAATGTCAAAGTATCTAATCAACCTCCCTGTAATCCCGTCGATCAGAACACGCATAAAGGAGGGATCCTCCTCATCATCATCAAGTCCGGCTCCACCTCACAGGCCGCGCCATCATCTGCAATCACAAAAAGGTCTGGTGGGTGTCCAGGAACACCGTCCCGTAACGTGGGAGTGAGTAGCTAACTCAGTGGAATAATAGAGCAAAGATTAACATGTTATCAAATCAATCATGCGATAATAGTAAAGCAGTAATTCAAACATTCCTAATACTGTTGTTAATGCAATTATGACATGACGTGATGTATGCCCTCACCGACGATCTCCCTCATACGGCAACATCTTACGACCGCGGCATGCCACACTCCCTAGAGTGCTCCACATCTTTCAGGCACATGCAATGCTATGGTGATATGATTTTCGAGTTGTTATTAGTCCATTCAAACAGCAGGATTGGGAAACTAAGGTACTTCCCTTGTATCAATCCCAACACAGATCCTGTCTAGGGTCGTCACTCCTAGTAATCTCATACGATGTATATTTTGTAGGTCACTGCAAGGGCTGCCAGGGCTGTTGCACGCACTCGTTGCTCCGCTCCCCCATCACCTTATCAATACAGGCCTACTGTACTCTACTGCTACTGAAGGGTCGTCGCCTCCCGTAGACTCAGAATACGCTCGCGGTCACTACAAAGGACTCGTCGCCTGATCAGTGTAGGCCAACAGCTAGAATATAGTGTCCCATACCACCATAATCTGCTCACGAGTCTAGGTGCTCACTGGTCACTACGGGGAGGTTTGTGGCCCCAGCGTAGGCCGACAACTCGACCACGGTGTCCCATACCACCATGCCCGGCTCATGAGTCTTTATGGATCAAGGTACCATGGTTAACAGGGTTTACAATGGTAAGTTCAGTACCCTAGGTTCAAGCAATTATGACTCATGCAGGGTGAACATACAATGACCAGTCGGGTTACTTGACGGGCTCGACTAGCACGATCGCATCTCAAGTTGAACGACATGAAGTGCGTAAAACACTTCGTGTAGCCTAACCACTGCCGCCAACTCCAGAACACGGCTCGCGTTCATCGACGCGTCGTTCATGGCGAAGATAAACTAACCACGAATTCGCTCGGTTACCGACTGCCTGGACTAGGCATAGTCCCAAACACATGGAATCACATCAGTAAATCAAGTGAGAGTATTGGAAATGAAATACAACCACGTGAGCATGTTAACACATGTTATAACATAAACCAGAGTAAATCATCTTACACATGTCTATCACGCATATAATGAAATTATACATAGCACCAACATATAGGACATCATCTCCATCAGCATATTAATTGAGAATTCGATCTCAACTAGATCATAAGGAAATCATCAAGCACATGTTATAACATACCACTCAAGTGAAACATCAAGCATATGCATTTCATACCAATAATGAAATCGTACATATGGCCAACTTGTAGGAAATCATTTACATTAGCAATTTAATTGAGAAATCAATCTCAAATTAATTCATAACACCATTTAATTCAATACATACTAATACGAGCATTTATACAAACACTTACACTACACACTTAAGTCTACATATAGTATGTCGACCCGAAGTGCGCATTTAGGCGAATCTCTTCGCCAAACTAATTATGCACGCATTCCTAACATTCTAATGCGACAATAAACCATGTCAATCACATCAGCAAAATGTGCATGAAAACAGTACTTCCTACAAATGACTAAAATGCCCTAAATCTCATATTCTTCGTTAGTTTACGAAACAGGAAACGAACAGCATGTTGTACATGTCAAACGGCATTGCCGTCAAGAATCTACTATTAAATGACATTGAAAGCTTTGGAAACAGTCAATCAAAGCGTCTAATATCCGCACCTTGTCTCTTGTGGATGTGTAAATTCGAACGGAGCGTATACGCCTCGTCTACGGCGAATAGAGGACCTAATACACAAGTTCTATTAGCTACTTTGCTAGGAAACGAAAGGAACCTCAAATCAGCAACTTCTAGGGTATTTTCTTACCTGAAAACGCGGAGGAATCGCCGGGAAAGTGCTTGGATCGCGTGGCTTAAACACGTGTAGCAGGTAGCACCAGCAGCAGGAAATTCTCTCCCACCTCTCTCACAATCTCTCACCTTTTCTCTCCCTCAATCTAAGGCTTTTCCCAATTTCGGATGGGAGAGATATGAGAGGGTTTCAACCCCTTTTATAAGCCCAAAAATGCCCAAAATAGGCTCAGGAACAAAGTTCACTTAGTGCCTATCCAATTCGGGGCTGTTTCGGTCCAAAACATGCTTTCTGGTGGTCCCCTTGTCGATTACGATCGGACTTAAGCTCATGCGTACTAGATCTAGCACGTATTAAGTTTTTAGTCCGGCAGGGTTCGCAGATCGCGCGTGACGGACCAGTTTCAGTTCAGCGGTCACCGCACGTAGATCAGGGCTGAAAGTCTCATGATATAAAATAAAAAATTTTCCTGATCCAAGGGTATAATCTGGCTGAATTCTGACGGTCGGAACGCTTAATACTGACACGTCAAGTCGTGTGCCAGTTTTGAATTTAAAATTCCAATTCTGTTCCTATTCGCACTCTCTTCGGTCCGGGCTCAATGAAATGGCCTGTGATTATCGGTTTGACTTGGTTTTCGAAATGAGTGTCAAGTCCAGGTAGGCGGTTCTAATGGTCTAAGATAGGAGGTATCAGACTTTCGACGCGCGGTCTAGATCCAATACAAAATTTCAAAGTGGTCCAGAGAACAAACCGGCTTAGAGTTTGATCTGAGGTTATAGAGAGTTATAGGGTCATTGGTTCCACTCGCTTTGGGTCTTGTAGAACGTATTTAAAGTGGTCTAAGTTAATTCTACTGAGTGTTCAGTTTGGTACTCAACCAAATTCTACCCTAATTATGGCAGAATACGGTCCTAGGGCCATTCTATCCCTCATTTTGAAAACTTTTAGGTATCATATTATTTTTATTATTTTTTTAGGGGTTCATCATCAAGTTTACCCTAACTCCTCCAAATTTCATAAGATTTTGAATTGTAGAAAAATTCTAAAAATTCCAGAAGCAGCAGCTGTCCAACAAGTGATTATCGGATAGTTGCTCACAATGACCTACTTTAAACTATATTAAATATTTTATTATATTTTTTACATATTTTTATATAAAACTAGACTCATTTACTTTCAATCTGGTTTTTAAATCACCTAAATCGGATTTATAACGAAGGAGATATGATTTTTCAAAGTCCGAAGAAACGCGCAGAAAAAAAGGTACAGAAACTCGCTGTACGGACGAGTTCGGCGATGCATCGCCAAACCGGCGATGGCATCGCCGACCACTGACATGTTTGGGGTGGTTTCTCCGTCTGATATTTGAAATGGGTGTATTTTAGAACCTGGGATGAGTTATTTGACTTGCAATATATGATTTTGGGGTAGGAGAAGCTGATCTATCCAATTAGTCTACTTATTTAGTGAGACTTCAAAAGGTTAATGGCTAAAAATCCTTTTCATTTATTTATTTACTATTCATAGTACTTTTTAGCTTAAGTATTGATCAACATCACCTAAACTTTAAGATTTGTGTCTAATGTGAGAGCTCTTAGAAAATTTTGAAGGATAAAGTAGTAAAAGGTGAGATTTTCGAAGGAAATAGGGATTTGAGACTTTTGGATTGAGTTTTGAGAAGTTAATCAAGTGTTAGGATAGACTCATTGCCTAAGGACGTCTAATCCCAGGTTGGTAAAAATCCGGGGTGTTACACAGCACCATCATCTGCAACCAAAATAGGGACTGGTGGGTGTCCGGAAACACTATCCCGTAATGTGGGAGTGAGTAGCTAACTCAGTGGAATAATAGAGCAAAGATTAGCATGTTCTGAAATCAATCATGCGATAATAGTAAAGCAATGAATCAAAAATTCCTAATACTGTTATTAATGCAATATTACGTGACATGATGGATGCCCTCACCAACGATCTCCCTCATACGGCACCATCTTCATCCGCGGCATGCTTGCGTACCGCTCAGTGCTCCACATCTTCCAAGCACATGCAATGTGATGATGATATGATTACCGAGTTATTATTAGTCCATTCAAACAGTAAGATTGGGAAACTAAGGTACTTCCCTTATATCAATCCCAACACAGATCCTGTCTAGGGTCGTCACTCCTAGTAATCTCATACGATGTATATTTTGTAGGTCGCTGCAAGGGCTGCCAGGGCTGTTGTACGCACTCGTTGCACTGCTCCCCCATCACCTTATCAATACAGGCCTACCGTACTCTCATTGTTACGGAAGGGTCGTCGCCTCCCGTATACTCAGAATACGCTCGCGGTCACTACAAAGGACTTGTCGCCTGATCAGTGTAGGCCGACAGCAAGAATATAGTGTCCCATACCACCATAATCTGCTCACGAGTCTGGGTTGCTCACTGGTCACTACGGGGAGGTTTGTGGCCCCAGCGTAGGCCGACAGCTCGACCACGGTGTCCTATACCACCATGCCCAGCTCATAAGTCTTTATGGATGAAGGTACCATGGTTGACAGGGTTTTCAATGGTAAGTTCAGTACCCTAGGTTCAAGCAGTTATGACACATACATGATGAACATACAATGGCCAGTCGGGTTACTTGACGGGCTCGACTAGCACGAGCGCATCTCAAGCTGAGCGACATGAAGTGCATAAAACACCTGTGCCACTCTGATCAAACGGTTGCCTTGGCTGACCTAACTGGATTGGACTCAACACGTTCTACCCCCCTTAAAACTTGGTTCTACTTAAAGTTCAAGAATCTTTGCATCGATCCGTATATCGGAACGAGGCGTAACTTAGGGGCTATCCTTGACATGAATTAGGAAACAACCTCTCATTATAGTGGTCTTCCTTTATTAGCGATGCGTTCTATGGCATTGGTACCTATGGTTGTAGAAATAGGCCTACTCTCTATTGGCTAGATGTCCTCAACATTTCCCAAAGGTAAAGGAATAACTTTTAGTTGTAGGTGGTCGGGCCAACACGAAAGAAAAGTTATGTAGTAGGTCTAAGCCGGATACATAGACTTTCTGTCTAGCTAGGACAGAAGATTTATTGTATTAATTCTTAATCCGAGTCGATGCCGATCTTCTGCTTGATCAGAGCATTGGATTTATTGGTAACCACTAGGATTAAGAAGTCGATTCAAACCGCGAATACATCGCTTACATGCAGTTCCTTTACTCCGCTTTCCCAAATGCAATAAGCCCTTGGGGAAGGCAATTTTAAGGGGTGTGTTGGTTTATTCTAAGTTCGACCTAAGGGATTTATAAGTCTTCCCTGAGAGTGAATGGTTCTAAGTTACATAAGCTTCCTGAGAGTTACTAAAGGAGTCTATGGATGTTATGAGGATCCATCCAAGGAAGGGAGTCCCATTCCAATCAAATCTAACCTACTATTCCTTAGCATATACAGGCTTTACACTACTTAAGGTAACTAGTAGACTAGTCTGTAATCTACAGCCTAATGGAACGACATTCCTAGTTCCATGTCGGGATTAGAAGTGGCATGCTTGGTAGGAGGGTGGGGTGGGATAAAACAAATTTTGTAGGCTTAATCCCGGGATTTTTGATATGGCTGTGGAAACCATAGGATACACCCAAACTAGGGACAATACCTTACAGCGAACGAAACGGCATGCATTCCATTTAACCATATTCAGCTATATTAAGCCCAAACCACAACACAAACATTCACATAACAAGCCGAAAAATGCCATGCATTTCATTAAATCAAAATTGCCACAATATAGTAGACATATTCTTACATGTACCATGACAAGAAATGCATGGGAGCTAAGCCAGTCAGCTACTACAGCAACATAAGCAAACTACTAGCCCTATCAGGCTTACACACAAAAAGCAGGAAACAACTAACTACAACCCGCGATATCTGAATCTAGATCACTAGTCTGAGTAGGGCGATGGAGGAGGAGCACCCTTATCCTATAAGCAACACAGGATAGCCTTCAAAGTACGAGTCACCTTGCCGAATTTCTTCTTCATGACGGCCTTGGTATCCTCAACCTCAGCGCGAAGTTCCTAGACTTCTCTTCGCAAGGCGACCTGACTCTCCTCAATTCGGGCAATGTGATCATCCCTAGTAGCCCGAGTCGCAGGAGGAGGACTCTCATCGGTATCCTGAGCCTCCTCTTCTACCTCTTCTTGGACTTCTTCCTCTACTTCCGCTCCAGGTTTTCCCTCACTTGGATACTCTTCGTCATCAAAATCGCCCTCGCTATCCTCATCAAGCTGAGTCTCACGATACTGAGACCTAATCTTTATCTTGACCATGGTAGACTCATCAATGCAGTGAATCGGAACTGGCAACTCCGGCCCAAGTCTGTAAGCAAACTCAAGTGCAATCTTACATATAAGCCGGCCAAAAGGAAGCGACTCAGACGTTCTTCTTGATTTTGCTATGAGGATAATCTGTCACAACACGACAGTGGCCATACACACATTTTCTCCCTAGGCCACCTGATATAAGAAATCAACCATAAGGCAGTACATTCAATGCGATTTGTCGACCTGTGATACACGTTGAACGTGCAAATGTGGTGCAGCAGGCACAAATCATCAGACATATGAGACGCCTTGAGGCTATTGTTAGGCTGCCATGGAACCAGACTACCGCATAAGAACCTGGTACGGCGATCTCGCTCACGCCTACTCCTCAAATTCTTTGCACTGGGATGAGCATCACCAAGGGGCATGTTTAGAAGTCGCGCTATCAACCGAACATCGACCGTAGCCATCCGGTCTCTACCAAAGGGAATCTTAAACTGCAATGGCTCCAATGTAGGATTCTGGATACGAGCGTAGAAGGCACGAACGGTGCTCACATTAGCACGAGAACGGGCTTCAAAAAGCGGACCCCAATGTGCACCTTCAATGCGCTCGAATAATAGGAATTCGCCAAAGAGTTTTCCTTCCACGTCCACCTCAAACAACACCTTACGGTCAATATATTCACCGTGAGGCATCTCTGCTAATATCACTCGCCCAATTTGAGCATGAGGATCCAAATCCCGCTTTGTATGTAACTCCCGGGCTATGCTTGGACTTGTGGCGGCGCTTGAGCTAGCGGCGCTACCCCTCGATCTTCTTGATTGCGCAGGGCGACTTGGCCCAGCCTCATCCGCTGCCGTCTTTCTCTTTCCCATCAAAGAGAGGATGGTGGAGAGAGAGAAAAAACTCAAAATGACTTCAACAAAAGCCATGAAAAATGTGAGAAATGTAGAGAAATGGCTGTCCAAACAGAAAAAAGAAAATCTAGGCATTGTAGAGGGATGCTTCAAGCTCCCTAAGGCTAGATTTTTAAAAAGAAAAGAGAAGGGAAAAGGGGAATGGAGCTCCACCCAATTTCAGCTCGTTTTAGGGGTTGTAGGAGCTCCAAACGACGAAATCGGAGAGGGAGAGGATTACTAATCACCCTAGAAGGATGGACAGGCATCGTTTTCAGCAATTGGTTGGATTGGAGGGGATTTGGAGCTGCGGTTTGAGAGAGGGCAGTAGGAAAAATGTGAAATGAGCTTGGGAGGGGGCTGTTTATGAAGGAGGTACCTCTTTTAGGGGTTTCTGACGGATAGACCACACATGGGAGGGGTTCCCTACCCTAAAAACACCCCGTGCCCGAGTTTCAGCGCAAGTGGGGCCCACTCATCGGCAATGCATTGCCGGCCGGTCGCCCATCCGGCCGGTGGGACCACATGGGTTAGGTCTCCCCTACCTCAGGGACCCCAAATATGTATGGGCCCCACCTTCGTTCATTCTAGATTGGCCTAGGGAGGCCCAAACATCCATTCGGGGCTTTCCGGGGCCAATCTATAAACCTGAATGCATTACCCTATCATGTAGCATATAGGGTAGAAGGAGCTAATACATTCATCTAGCCCATTAGTTCCTAAATATTACAAATTTAGAATGGCCAAATGGCCAGTTTTCATAAAAATTTACTATTCACTGTAAAATTTTGTTGAAGTATGATTTTATATCATTTTCACATTAGGATCAATGCCTAACATGAAAATTCAAAGAAATAATTGAAGAATGGAGTGGTGAGAGGAAGAATTTTGAAGAAATTAGGTGAAACGGGGTTTTTAAGCCCTAGCGATTGAATGTAAGGGTTGTGGTTGCCCCACAGCCCAAGGATTCACATTTCTGGGTTTAGAACCTTTCAGAGAACGTCTCAAACCTGCCTACTCACAACCTAGGAGCTACTTAGGTCGCTTCACACGACCCTAGATGCGTTACGGACTCGATCGAATGATTGACTTGAGTAGATTTCGCCTATTGGCGAAACTACAATCCTGCGAGTGTTTTTAAGTTCTTCTCACACCCACCTAAGTCAAAGGAGTGACAGAATACGTCGCGTGACCATAACCCAAGCCCGGTTTAATCCAAATCATGCTTTGATACCATCTGTAACATCCTGAAAATCGGGGGTCGAGTAAAAACTCCACTCCCGAGTTTCAGAACATCACTTATGCAACATAAATGTCTATGATTGAATGTTGTCTATGTTAATGTATTAAACATGAGTGGGATTAAGCGAAAATAACATATCATACTCCAGAGACAGTTAAATTTACAAGCGAAAGACTGTGATAGCATGTATAACAAATATAAACTGTTGTATGTCTCCAGAGTGTGAACATGTTACCAGGTTATATATATACATGTATGCTCTAAAAGTAAACAAAAAGAATATACATGAGTGCTCTAAAAATATAAAATGACAAGTGTCAAGGCAACAAATCAACCTCCCTGTAATCCCGTCAATCAGAACACGCATAAAAGAGGGATCCTCCTCATCATCATCAAGTCCAGCTCCGCTTCTCAAGCAGCGCCATCATCTGCAACCAAAATAGGGACTGGTGGGTGTCCGGAAACACCATCCCGTTATGTGGGAGTGAGTAGCTAAATCAGTGGAATAATAGAGCAAAGATTAGCATGTTCTGAAATCAATCATGCGATAATAGTAAAGCAATGAATCAAACATTCCTAATACTGTTATTAATGCAATATTACGTGACATGATGGATGCCCTCACCAACGATCTCCCTCATACGGCACCATCTTCATCCGCGGCATGCTTGCGTACCGCTCAGTGCTCCACATCTTCCAAGCACATGCAATGTGATGGTGATATGATTACCGAGTTATTATTAGTCCATTCAAACAGCAAGATTGGGAAACTAAGGTACTTCCCTTATGTCAATCCCAACACAGATCCTGTCTAGGGTCGTCACTCCTAGTAATCTCATACGATGTATATTTTGTACGTCACTGCAAGGTCTGCTAGGGCTATTGCTCGTACTCGTCGCACCGCTCCCCCATCACCTTATCAATACAGGCCTACTGTACTCTCATTGCTACGGAAGGGTCGTCACCTCCCGTAGACTCAGAATACGCTCGTGGTCATGACAAAGGACTCGTCGCCTGATCAGTGTAGGCCGACAGCAAGAATATAGTGTCCCATACCACCATAATCTGCACACGAGTCTGGTTGCTCACTGGTCACTACGGGGAGGTTTGTGGCCCCAGCGTAGGCCGACAGCTCGACCACAGTGTCCCATACCACCATGCCCAGCTCATAAGTCTTTATGGATCTAGGTACCATGGTTGACAGGATTTTCAATGGTAAGTTCAGTACCCTAGGTTCAAGCAGTTATGACACATACATGGTGAACATACAATGGCTAGTCGGGTTACTTGACGGGCTCGACTAGCACGAGCGCATCTCAAGCTGAGCGACATGAAGTGCATAAAACACTTCGCGTGGCCTAACCACTGCTGCCAACTCCAAAACATGACTCGCGTTCATCGACGCGTCATTCGTGGCAAAGATAACCCAACCACGAATTTACTTGGTTGCCAACTTCCTGGACTAGATATAGTCCCAAACATTTATGAATTCACATCAGCAATCATATAAGAGCAATGGAAATGAAATACATCAATGTGAGCAAGTTAACACATGTTATAACATACAACTTAAGTAAAACATCTAACACATGCATTTCATACATATAATGAAATCATACATATATCCAACATGTAGGAAATCATTTACATCAGCATATTATTTGAGAATTCAATCTCAAACTAGTTCATAATACCATTTAATTCAATACATATTAATATAAACATTTATACAAACACTTAAACTACACACTTAAGTCTACATATAGTATGTCGACTCAAAGTGCGCATTTAGGCGAATCTCTTTGCCAAACTGATTATGCACGCATTCCTAATATCCTAATGTGACAAGAAGCCATGTCAATCATACCAGAAAAATATGGATGAAAACAGTATTTCCTACAAATGACTAAAATGCCCTAAATCTCATATTTTTCGTCTGCTTACAAAACAGGAAACGGACAGCATGTTGTACATGTCAATCGGCGTTGTCGTCAATAATATACTATTAAACGACATTAAAAGCGTTGAAAACAGCCAATCAAAGTGGCTACACCTTTTATCCTAGAAGTGTATTGATTCGAACAGAGCGTATACGCTTCGTATACGGCGAACCGGGAACCTAATATACAAGATCTGTAAGCTACTTCGCTATGGAAATGATTGAACCTCAAATCAGCAAGTATTTAGGGTCTTTTCTTACCTAAAAATGCGGTGTAATCGCCGAAAAAGTGATTGAGGTGCGTCGCTTAAGCACGTATAGCAGCAGCAGCAGGTGGCAGGAAAATCTCTCCCACCTTCTCTCACAATCTCTCACTTTTTCTCTCACACTAGCTAGGGTTTCTAACAAATTCGGATGGGTGAGAGAAGTGAGGGTTTAGCCCCTTTTATAACCTAAAACATGCCCAAAACAGGCTTTGAAACAATGTTTACTTGAGGGGTAACCAAATCGGGGCTGTTTCGGTCCAAAAGAGCATTTCTGGAGGTCCCCCGGCCGAACGCATTCGGACTTAAGCTCATGCATACTGGATCTAGCACACATCAAGTTTTCAGACTGGTAGAGTTCCCAAATCGCACGTGGCGGTCCAGTTTCGGTTCAGCGGTCATCGCACCTAGATCAGGTTACAAGTCTCGTGATATGAAATAGAAATTTTTCCTAATCTGAGGGTGTAATTTGGCTGAATTCTGATGGTCAGAATGCTTAATACTGACGCGCCAAGTCGTGTGCCAGATTTGAATTTCAAATTCCAAATCTAACCCTATTCTCACTCTCTTCACTCCAAGCTCAATGAAATAGCCTCTGAACGTCGGTTGGACTTGATTTTCGAAATGATTGTCAGGTCCAACTAGGCGGTTATAACGGTCTAAGATTGTAGGTATTGGACTTTCGACGCGCTGTTTAGATCCAATACAAAGTTTCAAAGAGTTCCTGAGAGCAAACCGGTTTAGAGTTTGATCCGAGGTTTCATGGTATTATAGCAGCATTGATTCTACAAGTTTTGGGTCTTGTAGAATGTATTTAAAGCGGTCAGGGACAATTTCACAGCTACTCCAGCGTAGCACTAGCTAACTTATGCTTAGTTTCTAAAGGAATTAATCCTAAGTGATTTCTTTGGCTATGGAATTGGGTTCTGAGCGGTTACGAAGGTGTTTTGGTTGAACCATTGCCTAAGGACGTCTAACCCCAAGTTGACAAAAATTTGGGGTGTTACACACTCAGACCTGGATGAAGGGAAAAACGTAAATTTCAGCTTGATCCAACACTTCTGTGGGCCCTAAAAAGATTTCAATGGTAGATATTCAATTCCACTATTTCCTGTGGTGTGGGCCACCTGAATCGAGTTGAAATTCGGAGGGGGCCCACCTGCTGAGGGGACCCACCTCATAAACGGTGTGGATCTAACATATACATCATGGTGGGGCCCACGGCAGCAGCCGTGGGTGGCTAGCTGGCCGCCCCCCCTCTGACGCTGCACGCAGCAGCGTGCAGCTGCTCCTTGTCAGAGAGTGAGAGGCAGCGCCTCTTGCACAAAAATGGGAAAAACTGATTTTCTGGGGCTTTCGTCATGTGGGGTCCGCACCATGAGAATCCACTCTGTCCATTAGTTTCCCTTGCCCAAGACGAGCCCAAAGAGTCTAGAGTTTGAATTTTTTTGATGATTGGAAAGTAAAATAAAACAAGATAATGATCTTGAATGGTAAGGGTGTAACTCTCTAATGCTATGGCCCACCAGACCTTCCAACCAGCCCTATCACTTGGCTCAACGCCTAAGACGGGATCGGTAAGAGGATGGACGGCTTGGATTGTTTGTATTCATCACGGTGGGGCCTAAGCAAGTGGACCACCCAAAGGCCTCCTTCTTTTCTTCTTTCCCTTTTCTTTTTTTTTTTTGAAACGTCCAGCGTCCCAGACGCTGGACGGTTTGGTTCTTTTAAATACATTGTGGTGGGCCTTGATAAAGTGGGCCACCACTGATGGGTGACGTGGGTACAACGTATAAGGTGGGCCCCACTTGAATAAAACTTGAACAAAATAAATATCTCAAGGTGGGGTCCATTCAAGTGGGCCACACAACCCTATTGCATAAAATAAAATAAAATAAAACAAAATAAAAAGAAATAAAGAGGGAGAGAGACATGGAGAGTGGGACACGCTTTGTGATGGAGGCTCCGCCACTGTGAGCCCTCCCTTGAAGAAATTACACAATCGGAGGGGTCCCTTAACACATGGGACCACCAAAATTTAAAATCAACGGTGGGGATCCTTTCCCCACCAATATGGATGGTCTAGATGACCTTTCTAAAGAAATAAACATCATGATGGGGTCCATGAAGAATGGCCCCATCATGGAATGATCATGATGATCCAAGTGGTCCATCGACCACAACTTAGGGTCCCAAGTGAGATCCAAACCATTGATCGGTTGGCCTCACTTGGCCCGTCTCAAAAATAGGAAAAACTAGTATGATCTAGCACTCACCGTCCGATCTTCTTGCTCCTAGGGATTCCTTGGCACCTTAGCTTGGATTTTAATGGATGAGATGAGGAATGGAGGGTTGAGATGGGAGATGATGGGGTAGGAAAGTGGGCCACATTGGGAGCTTAGGAAGCTTGGAGAAATTCCATACGTATGGAGCTTGGGGTTTTTTTACAAATGAGAAAGAGAGGAGTTGTAAAGGGAGAGAGAGAGAGAGAGAGAGAGAGAGAGAGAGAGAGAGAGAGAGAGTGATGGATGGATGGATGTGGTGATGGGGGTGTAAGACACCTTTTGACTTTTGTAGCCTTTTGTGTAAGAAAAGGCATGGGCATGGAAGACTTTTGTGGTTGCTTGGGAAAAGGGGTGAAAGTGATGTGTACTTGACATGTGATGGATTGATGGGTGATTGATTGATGGGATTGATGTGATTGATGTGACACATTGTAGAAATTCTCTTGGGTTTCGCAACGCACGACATTTTCTCGCACTGAACGTCGGCCCACAACTCTTAACCAGGGTATCGCCTCGGCGCGTGAGTCACGGCATCGGAACTGCAACGACGGCGTGGTCGCTATGGTATTGGTCTTGGATTGAGTCAACTCGGGTTGTCAGCATATGAATCAGGGTTGCGCGTCGATATCAGTTAAGGGTCGAAGGTTGCCGGAATTCGACCGGTAAGACCGCAGAAGTTTACGGAACGGTACGGACTAAGATACGGGTCTTACATGCTATGCTAGATTAGCTGTGAAATTCGCACTGATCGCTTTAAATATGTTCTGCAAGACCCAAAACTTGTAAAATCAATGATGCTATAATACCCTGACACCTAGGATCAAACTCTAAACCCGTTTGCTCTCAGGAACCCTTTGAAACTTTGTATTGGATTTAGACCGCGTGTCGAAAGTCTGATATCTATAATCTCAGATCGTTATGACCGCTAAGCTGGACTTGACAATCATTTCAAAAATCAAGCCTAACCGATGTTCTGAGGCTATTTCATTGAGCTTGGAGTGAAGAGAGTGAGAATGGGTAAAGATTTGAAATTTTAATTCAAAATCTAGCACGAGACTTTGCGCTTTATTATTAAGCGTTCTGACCATCAAAATTCAGCCAAATTTCACCCTTGGATCAGAAAAAATTTCTCTTTCATATCATGAGACTTGTAGACCTGATTTAGGTACAATGACCGCTGAACTGAAACTGGACCGCCACGTGCGATCTGTGAACTATACCGGACTGAAAACTTGGTGTGAGTAACATCCACTGACCATAAGCTTAAGTCCGATCGCGTTCGGCTAGGAGACCTCCCGAAACATTCTTTTATATTGAAAAAGTCCTGATTTGACTATAACTTAAGTATACCTTGACCTGGAGTCTTTTTTGGTTATGTTTGGGCTTATAAAAGGGCTTGAAACCCTCTCATATCACTCCCATCCAAATTTGGATTAAACCCTAGAAAGAGAGAGAGAAAAAGTGAGAGATTGTGAGAGAATTGTGAGAGGAATTTCCTGTCACTTACACCAGTTATTGTGCGTACTGAAGCACCGCATTCAAATCACTTTGCCGGTGATTCCAACCCACTTCTAGGTAAGAAAACCCTAACCTATCGCTGTTGTAGGGATTCCTTTGATTCAAATAGCACAGTAGCTTATGTATCTTGTGCATTAGGTCGTCGTTGCGCCGTTGACAAAGTGTAGACGTTCTAATTGAATCGATACACGTCTAAGGCAAAAGGTGCAGATTTTAGACGCTTAGATTGACTGATTTCAAAGCTTTCAATGTCGTTTAATAGTAGATTATCGACGGCAACGCCGTTTGACATGTACAACATGCTGCCCGGTTTTTGTTTCATAAACGTATGGTAAATATGAGATTTAGGGTATTTTGGCCATTTATAGGAAATACTGTATGCGTCTATATTTTTCTGAAATGATTGCCAAGAGATTTTATTGTGTTGTGATATTAGGTATGCATGTATACTCTGTTTGGCGAAGAGATTCGCCTTAATGCGCACTTTGGGTCGACATACGCTATGTAGACTAAAGTGTGTAGACTTAGTGTTTGTATGAATGTTTGTATTAGTATGTATTGAGTAAATGGGGTTGTGAATTAGATTTGAGATTTAATTCTCAATTAATATGCTGATGTATATGATTTCCACCATGTAGGCTATATGAGTTAATTTCATTATGTATATGGAATGCATGTGTTGGTTGATTTGCTTTCGTTGTATGCTATAACATGTGACAACATTCTTGTACTGTTGTACTTCATTTCCATTACTCTCATATGATTACTGATATTGTGTACAAATGCTTGGGGCTATGATTTAGTCCAAGCAGTCGGTAATGGATTGTATTCGTGGTTGGCCTCTATGTACCACGAAGGACGCGTCGATGAACACGAGTCGTGTTTTGAGTTGGCGGTAGTGGTTAGGCCACATGAAGTGTTTCATGCACTTCAAGTCGTTCGACTTGAGATGCGCTCGTACTAGTCGAGCCCGTCAAGTAACCCGGCTGGCAATTGTATGTTCACCATGTATGAGTCACAACTGCTTGAACTTAGGGTACTGAACTTACCATTGGAAACCCTGTTAACCATGGTACCTTGATCCATAAAGACTCATGAGCTGGGCATGGTAGTATGGGACACCGTGGTCGAGCTGTTGGCCTACGCTGGGGCCACAAACCTCTCCGTAGTGACAAGTGAGCACCCAGCCTCATGAGCAGATTATGGTGGTATGGGACACTATATTCTTGTTGTCGGCCTACACTGATAAGGTGATGGGAGAGCGGTGCAACGAGTGCGAGCAACAGCCCTGACAGCCCTTTGTAGTGACCTCGAGCGTATTCTGAGTCTACGAGAGGCGACGACCCTTCTGTGGCGACAAGAGTACAAGTAGGCCTGTATTGATAAGGTGATGGGGAAACGGTGCAACGAGTGCGAGGAACAGCCCTTGCAGCGACCTACAAATATAACATCGTATGAGATTACTAGGAGTGACGACCCTAGACAGGATCTGTGTTGGGATTGATATAAGCAAGGTACCCTAGTTTTCCAATCCTGCTGTATGAAAAGGACTAATAACAACCCGGTAATCATTGTCCTTATCGCATTGCATGTGCCTGGAAGATGTGGAACACTGTAGGAAGAAAGCATGTTGTAGGCGTAAGATGGTGCCGCATGAGGGAGTATGTCGGTGAGGGCATCCATCATGTTATTTCATGCATGCATTAACAATAGTAACTAGGAATGTTTGATTGATTGCTTTACTATTATCGTGTAATTAATTTGATAACATACTAATCTTTACTTTATTATCCCACTGAGTTGATCACTCACTCCCTCGTTACGGGATGGTGTTCCGGACACCCACCAGTCCTTATTTTAGTTACAGATGATAGCGTTGCTTGTGAAGCGGAGCTGGACTTGTATGATGATGATGAAGAGGACTTCTCTTCTGTGTTTTGATTGATGAGATTACAGGGAGGTTGATTAGATGCCTTGACACTTGTCATTTTATATTTTTAAAGCACCCATGTATATTCTTTTCTTTCTATTTTTAGAGTATACATATATATGCATAACCTGGTAACATGTTCTCATTCTAGAGACTTACAATCAATTATATATTTTATGTATTTATGACAGTCTTCCGCTTGCTAAATTTAACTGTCTCTGGAGTATGATATGCTGTTTTGGCTTAATCCCAATCTTGTTTAATGCCCTTTTACAGACAACATGCATTTAACATTATCTATGTTTCATAAATAACATTTTGGAACTCGGGAGTTGGGTTTCTACCTGACCCCCGATTTTCAGGGTGTTACAGCTAATCTACAATTCCATTTACTCAATACTCATACAAACATTTATACAAACACTTAGTCTACACACATTAGCCAATATAGCATATGTTGGTGAAAACGTGTATTAGGGTGAATCTCTTCACCAAACAGATCATACACACATATATAACATAGGTACACGGCAAATACTCAAGGCAATCATATCAGCAAAATTCATACGTATATAGTATTTCTTACAAATACCTAAAATACCCTAAATCTCATATTCTTCGTACGTATTCAAAATGAAAAACGGACAGCATGTTCTACATGTCAAACAACATCCTTATCAACAATCTACCATTAAACAACATTGAAAGCTTTGAAAAATGGTAACCTAAGCATGTAAAATCCGCATCTTACGCCATAGAAGTGTAACGAATTCAATAGAGACTCTAAGTCTTCGTCAACGTCGATACGACGACCTATAACACAAGGTAAGTCAACTACTTAGCTATTTGTACCTATAGGAACCTTAAAATAGGTTAGGGTTAGGGTTTTCTTACCTAGAATGAAATCAGAATCATCGGAATAACGATATAGAAGGGTGGGAACAATCCCAGGAAGCAGCACCAACTTCTCCTTCACTTTCTCTCTCTTTTCTCCCTCTTGGAAGGCTAGGGTTTGAAAATTCGTATGGGATTTGGAATAAGGGTTTTAAGCCCTATTTATAAGCCTAAACTTGACAAAAATAGACTTAAGGCCAAGGTATACTTAAGTTATAACCAAATCGGGTCTGTTCCGATCTAACGGAACACTTTTGGAGGTCCTTTTACTAAATGCGGTCGGACTTAAGTTCTCTAATACTGGATCTAGGTCAAGCTAAGTTTTCAGTCTGGTCGAGTTTCTAAATCGACCGTGGTGGACCAGTTTCAGTTCAACGGTTACGAGAACTCAATCAGAGCTACAAGTATTACGACATGTAAGGGCCACCTATCCTAATCCGAGGGTAAATTTGGGTCGAATTCTAACGGTCAGAACGCTTAGAAATAACGTGCAAGTGAAATGTTTCAGATTTCATAAAAATATAATTAATTTTCTAAAAATCTTCATTTTCCTACCCTCTTTACTCTGGGCTGAATAAAATGGTCTCAGGACATCGTTTGAGTTTGATCTTCTAGGTGATTGACAAGTCCAACTAGGTGGTCGTAATGGTCTAAGTTCATAGCTATCAGACTCTTGATGCGCAGTCTAGAACCAATATAAAGTTACAAAGCATTTCCGGGGGTAACTGAGTTTAGAGTTAGATCCTAGATTTCAGGGTAACGTAGCGTTAACAATTCTAGAGGTTTTGGGTCTTACAGATCGTATTTAAAGTGGTTGGTGCTAATTTGGCAGGAAATATAGTGTAGCGCTAGTTAATTCACGTTAAATTTCTAAAGAATTTGGTTCTAAATGATTTCTCGGGCTTTGAAATTGAGTTCTAAGAGGTTACCAAGGTGTTATGGTTGACCCATTGCCTAAGGATGCCTAACTCCAGGTTGGTAAAAATTCAGGGTGTTACAATCGACCCCCCTTAAAAATAATTTCATCCCCAAAATTGGCTAAGGGTAAAGAGTAAAGATTCTATTATTCATTTTTCCTAACAATATGTTCAATGGTCGACCCATACGGAGAGACGATTGTAATGGGCTTGATCCCGATACGTCGAATATCTGCCTGGCCAGGGTAGACAACGTTATATCCCTTTCCTAATCCTAGTGGATCCTAGTCTTATGCCCGGTCAAGCAGTGAGTCCATTGGTAGTCTGCCAAGATTGAGAATTGGGTCAAGCCGCGAATGTTTCGTATTTATACATTTCAGTAACTCCGTAGTCCGATCACTCTAAAAGCTTAGGGAAAGCCAATCACTAAAAGGTTCAAAAGTCCTATTTATGAGGTTGTGCTTTGGGTCTTGAATTTAACGAGTAGTTTTATGGATACACTGACCTTCGCCCTAATTATTTTCTGAATTTCCTTTGATCCTGGGCCAGTGGGGAAAGGGTCAACCACGCTTCCGCTGCACAGTTCTAACTCAAGTGTTGTATTAGCTGACCTTACTAGATTGGGCTCATAAGGTTCTACCCCCGTTAAAAATTATTTCTACTCTCAAAGCTCAAGATTCTATGTCTCGATCCGTATGTCAGAACGAGGTGTAATTTAGGACCTATCCTTGACATGAAATGGGAAACAACCTCTCACTACATTGTTCTTCCTTTGTTAATGATGCGTTCTATGACATTGGTACCTGTGGTTGTTGAAAGGAGCCTAATCTCTATTGGCTATAAGTCCTCGACATTTTCCAAAGATAAAGCAATAACTTTTGGTTGTAGGTGGTCAGGCCAACACGGAAGAAAGGTTGTGTAGTAGGTCTGAGCCAGATACATAGACTTTCTATCTAGCTAGGACAGAAAATTTACCGTATCGGTTCTTAATCCTAGTCGATGCTGATCTTTTGCTTGATCAGAGCATTAGATCTATTGGTAACTACTAAGATTAAGAATGCAATTCAAACCGCGAATACATCGCTAATATACAATTTCTTTACTCCGCGTTCCTAATTATAATAAGTCCTTGGGAAGGTAATTCTAAGGGATGTGCTGGTTTATCCTAGCATTTCATCTGAGTGATATATAAGTCTTCCCTACGCGTGACTAGTTCTAAGTGAAGTAAGCTTCCTGAGAGTTACTAAAAGAGCCTATGAATATTATGAGGATCTATCAAAGGAATGGAGTCCTACTCCAACCAAATCAATCCTACTATTCCTTAGCATATATAGGCTTTACACTACTTAATATAACTAGTAGCCTAGTCTGTAACTCACTAGCTGTAATCCAAAGTCTAAGCTTATACGCTAGATGGTTTCATACCATTTCTACTATAGGGGATTGTTTTATCGCTTAGAGTCAAGATTATCTAATTGAAATTAGATTTCCTATATCATCAGATCTTTCAAAATCTAGGAGTACTAACTCTAGGTCCAAAACTCTAAATGTCCTAGCACTAGATGGTCACTATATGTGAACTAAGCTATCGTATTTGGTCTCGCCCGACGGTAAAGAGGAGAGATCGAGAAAATGGCTAAAACTAACTCAAAAAGAGCCATGGAAAATTGATGAAATGGAAGAAAGTCTGACCTAATGGGTTGCCACGAATCTGGGTTTGAAGAAGGAGTGTAATAGGTAAAAGAAAGGAAAATAGAAGATAAGAAGGATCAAGATAGGAGGGGTTGGGGCCTGACACGATTTTGGAGCTTTAAATGAGATCTTAGGAGCTCCAATCACGGAAAATAGATTAAGTAGCTGCTGGATATGATTGAGAAAAGTGGAGGGATGATGGAAATAATGAAAAATGAAGGGAGGAATGATTGGAAGGGAGTTGGAGAGAGAAAACAGTAAATTTAGAAGAAAAAGAGAGCTTAGAGGGGTAGCTTGTGAAGGAGGGGCATGTTTTGGGGGTTTTTAAGGGACGACCCACACATCAGGCTGTCATACAGCACCTCAAAGTCAATCGGCCCAAGCGGCCCGCCCGGCCTGACCCGCTGAACCGGCGAGGTCCTCGCCGGTCTCTGACCTGTTCGGAGAGGGCTCATCATTTCGGCAAGGTCCTCCCCCCTCCTTGGGTCCAAAATGATGTGGGTCCCACCTTGGGTCCCCCTGTAAGCGCTCCGTTTGGCCCCTGACTCCATTTGAGGCATTTTTGAGGCCAATTTGTAAACCAGAAGGAGTTTATGTTGTGGGTAGCATATGATTTTGGGGTAAGAGATGCTAATTTATCCAACTAACCCATTTATTCCATGAGATTTCATAATTTGAATGGTCAAAAGTCTAATTTATACATATATTTACTATTTATAGTAAATTTTTATTTAAGTATTATTCTTCATCATTTATACGTTAGGATTTATGTCTAGTATGAAAGGACTTAGAAAAAGTTGAAGAATGAGGTGGTGAAAAGCGATATTTTGAAGGAAATGGGTTAGACTTTAAGATTGAGTCCTGAGAAGTTATTTTCAATACCTTGGTTGATACTTCATGAGAGTGCTGAGATTGATGAGGGATGTTGAGATGGATAGGTGTCAAGATGAGGAATGACAGATATAGAAATGAATGCATTCGAGGGAATTTTGGGGTATCATTCATAGGTAAAGTAGGCATTGATGCTTTGGTCATGTGAGATGGAGACCAAGAACAACACTGGTTGGGGGTGAGTTGGCTTTAAGTTGAAGGTTCTAAAAGTGTAAAGAGAAGGCCCAAAAGGATGCGCTTGGAGGCAAAAAGAAATGATTTGATCATCTATGGTTTAACTGAGGATGGTCATGGATAAAGTGGAATGGTGGAACATATGAACTTAAACGTTTTCTTTCCTTTGTGGTCCGAGATTTTATTATTATTGCAATCCTTTGTGTGGCCTACTGAATTACTTAGTAGCAATAGAGATCCGGTTTGTGGTGATGGTGAGATTGGGGTGTAGCTGGGTATATGAATCTCAACAAAACAAATTAAAAGAACTGTGGACTAAATTACAATATTCAGTCTTGCCTGTCGGTGAAACTTGGGATTCTAATGTAGTTTCTAAGTTCCATCGTGCCCTTCCTAAGTCAGAGTGCGTCAATGTGCGTCGTGTTACCATAATCCAGGCCCGGTTTAATCCAAATCATGCTCTGATACCATCTGTAACGCCCTGAAAATTGGGGGTCGAGCATAAACTCCACTCCCGAGTTTCAGAACATTACTTATGCAACATTTTCAATGATGGATGAATGTTCTTCATGTTAGTGCAGAAAACATGAGTGGGATTAGACCAAAACAACATATCATACTCTAGAGACAGTTAAGTTTTTCAATCGGAAGACTGTGATAGATATATAACATATATAAACTGTTGTAAGTCTCCAGAGTGTGAACATGTTACCAGGTTAAATATCTACATGTATACCCAAAAAAAAAAGAACAAAAGAATATACATAAGTGCTCCAAAAATATAAAATGGCAAGTTTCATGGCGTCTAATTAACCTTCCTGTAATCCCATCGATCAGAACACGGAGGAGAAATCCTCCTCATCATCATACAAGTCCGGCTCCGCTTCACAAGCAGTGCCATTATTTGAAACTAAAATAGGGACTGGTTGGTGTGTACAACACTGTCCCGTAACGTGGGAGTGAATGACCAACTCAGTGGAATCATAGAGCAAAGGTTAACATGTTATCAAATCAATCAAGCGATAATGATAAAGCAAGTAAATCAAACATTCCTAAATACTGTAATTAATGCAAGAATGAAATGACATGACATATGCCCTCGCTAACATACTCCCTCATGCGACACCATCTTACGTCTGCAACATGCTTTCTTCCCTTAGTGCTTCACATCTTCCATGCACATGCAGTGTGATATGAATATGATTATCGAGTTGTTATTAGTCCTTTTCATACAGCCGGATTAGGAAACTAGAGTACTTTCCTTATATCATTCCCAACAAAGATCCTGTCTAAGGTCGTCACTCCTTGTAGTCTCATACGATGATATATTTCTAGGTCGCTATAAGGACTGTCAGGGCTGTTGCACGCACTCATTGTACCGCACCCCCATCACCTTATTAATACAGGCCTAGTTTGTACTCTTATTGATACGGAAGGGTCATCGCCTCACGTAGACTCAGAGTACGCTCGAGGTCACTACAAAGGGCTCGTCACCAATCAAAGTAGGCCGACAGCTCGAATGTAGTGTCCCATACCACCACAATCGGCTCACGAGTCTGAAGTGCTCACTGGTCACTACGGGGAGGCTCCTCGCCACAGCGTAGGCTGAAAGCTCGACTACGGTGTCCCATACTACCATGCCCGGCTCATGAGTCTTAGTGGATCAAGGTACCGCGGTAATCAGGGTTATCACTGGTAAGTTCAGTATCCTAGGTTCAAGCTGTTATGACCAATACAAGGTGAACATATAATGGTCAGTTGGGTTACTTGACAAGCTCGACTAGTACGAGCGCACCTCAAGCTAAACGACATGAAGTGCATAAACACCTCGTGTGGCCTAACCACGGCCGTCAACCAAAGCACGACTCGGGTTCGTCAACGTGTCCTTCATGGCGAATAGAATCCAACCATGAATTCGAATCTGTTACCAACTGCGTGGACTAGAATATAGCCCCAAGCACATGTAATCCGAATCAGTACTCATATGAGATAGACAATTGAAATAACATGTAATCCAAGCATGTTAGCAACATGTTATAAGATACAACATAAGCAATTTAACCATACACAAGCATTTCATATATATATATAAGGTAATCAATTAAAATATAACAAACATAGAGGAAATCATATACATCATCCAAACAGTTGAGAATCCCATCTCAACGCTAATCTACAATTCCATTTACTCAATACTTATACAAACATTTATACAAACACTTAGTCTACACACATTAGCCTACATAGTATACGTTGGTGAAAATGTGTATTAGGGCAAATCTCTTCGCCAAAAAGATCATACACGCATATCTAACATAGGTACATGGCAAATACTCATGACAATCATATCAGCAAAATTCATACATATACAGTATTTCTTACAAATACCTAAAATACCCTAAATCTCATATTCTTCATACGTATTTGAAATGAAAAACGGACAGCATGTTCTACATGTCAAACAACATCCTTATCAACAATCTACCATTAAACGACAATAAAAGCTTTGAAAAATGGTAACCTAAGCGTCTAAAATCTGCACCTTACGCCATAGAAGT
This sequence comes from Magnolia kwangsiensis, assembly GCA_037074715.1. Lineage (NCBI taxonomy): Eukaryota > Viridiplantae > Streptophyta > Magnoliopsida > Magnoliales > Magnoliaceae > Magnolia > Magnolia kwangsiensis. The sequence continues at coordinate 63,431,013 of CM073579.1, forward strand.
GTAACGAATTCAATAGAGACTTTAAGTCTTCGTCAACATCGATACGACGACCTATAACACAAGGTAAGTCAACTACTTAGCTACTTGTACCTATAGGAACCTCAAAACAGGTTAGGGTTAGGGTTTTCTTACCTAGAATGAAATCAGAATCGCCGGAATAACGATACAGAAGGGTGGATGAGGCACATAGAGAGACTAGGAAGAATCCCATGAAGCAGCACCAACTTCTCCTTCACTTTCTCTCTCTTTTCTCCCTCTTGGAAGGCTAGGGTTTGAAAATTCATATGGAATTTGGAATAAGGGTTTTAAACCCTATTTATAAACCTAAACTTGACAAAAATAGACTTAAGGCCAACGTATACTTAGGTTATAACCAAATCAGGTCTGTTCTGATCCAACGGAGCACTTTTGGAGGTCCTGTTACTAAATGCGGTCGGACTTAAGTTCTCTAATACTGGATCTAGGTCAAGCTAAGTTTTCAATCTGGTCGGGTTTCCAGATCGACCGTGGCGGACCAGTTTCAGTTCAACGGTTACGGGAACTCGATCAGAGCTACAAGTACTATGACATGTAAGGGCCACCTATCCTGATCCGAGGGTAAATTTGGGTCAAATTCTAATGGTTAGAACGCTTAGAAATAATACGTAAGTGAAACGTTCCAGATTTCATAAAAATATAATTAATTTTCTAAAAATCTTCATTTTCCTACCCTCTTTACTCCAGGCTCAATAAAATGGTCTCAGGACATCGTTTGAGCTTAATCTTCTAGGTGATTGACAAGTCCAACTAGGTGGTCATAATGGTCTAAGTTCATAGCTATCAGACTCTTGATGCGCAATCTAGAACCAATACAAAGTTATAAAGCATTCTCGGGAGCAACTGAGTTTAGAGTTGGATCTTAGATTTCAGGATAACTTAGCGTTAACAATTCTAGAGGTTTTGGGTCTTACAGATTGTATTTAAAGTGGTTGGTGCTAATTTGGCAGGAAATCTACTGTAGTGCTAGTTAATTCACATTAAATTTCTAAAGAATTTGGTTCTAAATGATTTCTCAGGCTTTGGAATTGAGTTCTAAGAGGTTACCAAGGTGTTATGGTTGACCTATTGCCTAAGGATGCCTAACTCGAGGTTGGTAAAAATTTGAGGTGTTACAGAAATAGTTTAGTTCTCCATCCATGCTCATTTCGAACCTTGTAACGCTCGTGAAAAATCCATACTTGGGCTCGAGTACCAACTCGACCCGAAATTGCGTAGAATTAAATTCCATGGAAATTAAGCGTAAGTTAGCTAGCGCAACGCTGGAGTGGCTGGGAAATGGTCCCTGATCACTTTAAATATGTTCTACAAGACCCAAATTGAGTAGAACCAACGACTCTATAATACTCTATAACCTCGGATCGAACTCTAAGCAGGTTTGGTCTCTGGACCGCTTTGAACTTTTGTATTGGATCTAGACCGCACGTTGAAAGTCCGATACTTCCTATCTTAGACCGTTAGAACCGCCTTATTGGACTTGACACTCATTTCGAAAATCAAGTCAAACCGACAATCACAGGCTATTTCATTGAGCCCGGACTGAAGAGAGTGCAAATAGGGACAAAATTGGAATTTCAAATTCAAATCTGGCACACGACTTGACACGTCAGTATTAAGCGTTCTGACCGTCAGAATTCATCCAGATTACACCCTCGGATCAGGAAAAATTTCTATTTTTTATCATGAGACTTTCAGCCCTGATCTATGTGCGGTGACCACTGAACTGAAACTGGTCCGCCACGTGCGATCTGCAAACCCTGCCAGACTGAAAACTTAATACGTGCTATATCTGGTACGCATGAGCTTAAGTCCGATCGCATTCGACCAGGGGACCACCAGAAAGCATCTTTTGGAGCGAAACAGCCCCGAAATGGATATGTAATAAGTAAACTTCGTTCCGGAGCCTGTTTCTGGCATTTTTAAGCTTATAAAAGGGGTTGAAACCCTCATTCCTCTCTCCCATCCAAAAATTACAAAACCTAGATTTGGGGAGAGAGAAAAGGAGAGAGTTTGAGAGAGAAAGTGGGAGGATTTTTCCCGCCTCCGTGCCGCTACTTCCACGTGCTACAGCAACACTTCCTGATCACCTGGCCGGTGATTTCTCTGCTTTATCAGGTAGAAAACAACCCTAGAACTTGCTGATTTAGGGTTTACTTAGATTCATAGCGTGTCAGCTAACGTAACTTGTAAAATAGGTTCTCCTACTGCCGTAGACGAAGCGTACACGCTCCGTTCAAAATCACGCATCCGTAAGACATAAGGTGAGGATTTTAGACGCTTTGATTGACGGTTTACAATGCTTTCAATGTTGTTTAATAGTAGTTTATCGACGGCATCACCGTTTGACATGTACAACATGCTCTCCGTTTCCTGTTTCGTAAATTAACGAAGAATATGAGATTTAGGGCATTTTAGTCATTTGTAGGAAGTATAGGTTACGTTCATATTTTGCTGATGTGATTGACATGGTTTGTTGTCGCATTAGGAAGTTAGGAATGCGTGCATAATTATTTTGGCGAAGAGATTCGCCTAATTGCGCACTTTGGTTGACATACTATATGTAGACTTAAGTGTGTAGTGTATGTGTTTGTATAAATGTTTGTATTAGTATGTATTGAATTAAATGATGTTATGAGATAGTTTGAGATTGATTTCTCAATTAATATGCTGACCTAAATGATTTCCTACATGTTGACTATATGCATGATTTCATTACATGCATGGAATATATGTGCTTGAAGATTTGCTTAAGTTGAATGTTCTAACATGTGTTAACATGCTCACATGATTGTATTTCAATTCCAATACTTTTACATATATTGCTGATGTGATTCCATAAGTGCTTGGGACTAGACTTAGTCCAGGCAGTCGGTAACTGAGCGAATTCGTGGCTGACTGGTCATAGCCACGAACGACGCGTCGATGAACGCGATTCGTGTTTGGAGTTGGCGGCAGTGGTTAGGCAACGCGAAGTGTTTTACGCACTTCATGTCGTTCGACTTGAGATGCGATCGCGCTAGTCGAGCCCGTCAAGCAACCCGACTGGCCAATGTATGTTCACCTTATATGAGTCATAACTGCTTGAACCTAGGGTACTGAACTTACCATTGTAAACCCTGTTAACCATGGTACCTTGATCCACGAAGACTCATGAGCCAGGCATGGTGGTATGGGACACCGTGGTCGAGCTGTCGGCCTACGCTGGGGCCACAAACCTCCCCGTAGTGACCAGTGAGCACCTAGACTCATGAGCAGATTATGGTGGTATGGGACACTATATTCTAGCTGTCGGCCTACACTGATCAGGCGACGAGTCCTTTGTAGTGACCGCGAGCGTATTCTGAGTCCACGGGAGCCGACGACCCTTCCGTTGCAGTAGAGTACAGTAGGCCTGTATTGATAAGGTGATGGGGGAGCGGTGCAACGAGTGCGAGCAACAGCCCTGGAAGCCCTTGCAGTGACCTACATAAATATACCTCGTATGAGATTACTAGGAGTGACGGCCCTAGACAGGATCTGTGTTGGGATTGATACAAGGGAAGTACCTTAGTTTCCTAATCCTGCTGTTTGAATGGACTAATAACAACTTGAAAATCATATCACCATAGCATTGCATGTGCCTGGAAGATGTGGAGCACTCTAGGGAGTGTGGCATGCCGCGGTCGTAAGATGTTGTGTATGAGGGAGATCATCGGTGAGGGCATACATCACGTCATGTCATCTTACATTAACAACAGTATTAGGATTATTTGATTTACTGCTTTACTATTATCGCATGGTTGAATTGTGAACATGTTAATCTTTGCTCTATGATTCCACTGAGTTGATCACTCACTCCCACATTACGGGATGGTGTTTGCAACACCCACCAGACCTTATTGTAGATGCAGGTGAGGCTGAGATCCAGGAGGCAGAGGCAGACTTTGACGAGGACCAGGACGAGTTCTCGTACATGCAGTTTCATGACGGCTTTGCGTAGGAGATCTGGATTGATGGGATTTCAGTGGGACCATTTTGGATATTTATTTTGTTCATGTATATTATATGAGACTCAGAGATGTAGTCATACTTTGGAGACAGATGAGATTTACTTTGTTTTTTCCATACAGTGATATATATATTGTTTAGTCTTCCACTTGCTTTTATCACTGGATCTGAAGTATGAATTGCAGTTTTAGTATACTTTTACTCTTGTGAATGCTTTAAATCAGACAACATTGAATCATAATCATTTTTTTTGCATAAGTGACGGTCTGGAACTCGGGAGTTGAATTTATACACGACCCCCGATTTTCAGGGTGTTACGAACCTTGATTTCATTAACTCTGCAGACTCAATAGACATGTTAGAGCAAGTTGATCTACAAATAATATCATCAACATAAATTTGAATCATCAAAATATCATTGTTATGTTTCTTAACAAAGAGCGTCTTATCAACACTTCCTACTTGAAAGCTATGACTAAGTAAGAATTTAGTCAATTTCTCATACCATGCCCTAGGCGCTTATTTTAGACCATAGAGAGCCTTTTTGAGACGAAATACATGGTTAGATAACTTGGGGTCTTCAAACCCTGAAGGTTGTTCAACATACACCTCTTCATGTAAATCGCCATTCAAGAAGGCACTCTTTAGATCCATCTGATAAATCTTAAATTTTCTAAAGCATGCAATGGAAATAAAAAGTCTGATTGATTCAAGGTGAGCGATTGAAGCAAAGGTTTCATTGTAATCGATGCCTTCAATCTGAGTGTACCCTTGTACAATCAGTCTAGCCTTGTTTCGTATTATATTTTCAAGTTCATCAGACTTATTTTTAAAGATCCATTTTGTTTCAATAATGTGTTTATCTTTAGGTCTAGGAACAAGATACCAGACATCATTACGAACAAATTGATTAAGTTCACCCTGCATAGCAATTATCCAATTTTCGTCAGAAAGTGCTTCTTTCACATTGACCGGTTCTATTTGGAATGTTAAACAAACATAATTACATATGTTCTCAAGTTGTTTACAAGTACGAACTCCAGTGAGAGGGTTTCCAAGAATTTGATTAGTTGGATGATCTTTGACAGTCCTTGATTCAGACTCTTTTTGACTTGATGAGGTATCTTGATTGTCGATAATAAGAGCTTCATCATCATCTGAACTCGGAGCTGGTGTATTCAAATGAGCATTAATGACCACATTGATGGACTCTTGAATCACACCAGTTCTCTTATTTAGAACCCTATAAGCTCGACTGTTCAAAGAGTAACTAAGAAAAATACCTTCATCACTCTTCGTATCAAACTTTTTCAAATTTTCACGATCACATAAAATATAACACTTGCTGCCAAAAACTCAAAAGTATTTTACAGTAGGTTTCTTTTCAAACCATAATTCATAAGCAGTTTTATTATCAGATTTACTGGTATAAACCCAATTAATAATATAACATGCGGTATTAACTGCTTCAGCCCAAAGATTTCTAGAGAGCTTCATGCTATTCAACATAACATTAGCCATATCCTGAAGCACTCTATTTTTTCTTTCAACTATACCATTTGTTACGGTGTTTTGGGCGCAGAGAAATCATGCGATATTCCCTGATCGCTACAGAATTTCTCAAAACTATTATTTTCGAATTTGGATCCATGATCACTATGGATCTTACTAACATGAGAACCTTTCTCATTTTGGATTCGTTTAATGACCTTTTTCACTTCATCCAGGGTTTCAGTTTTGTCTTTTAAGAAAGATACCCAAGCGAATCTGGTATAGTCATCTACGATAACTAAGATGTATTTTTTGCCTCCTTGACTCTCCGATCTGGTTGGTCCAATAAGATCCATGTGGAGAAGCTCAGGTGTTCTAGATGTGGTATTAGAGTTCACTTTCTTGTGAGAGCTCTTAGTCTGTTTACCCAACTGGCATTCACCACATATTTTTTCTACTCTTTGCAATTTGGGTAGATCTCTAATTAGTTCTCTTTTGCTCAATCTAAATAAGTTCCGATAGTGTACATGTCCAAGGCGTTTGTGCCATAATTCAGTCTCATCGGTATGGACCATGTAACATGATTGAGTAGATGAGCTTGCATCACTAACAATGTAGCAGTTTTCAGAAGTTCTGCGACCAGTTAATATAACAGAACCCTTTTTATTAAGTATCTCATAACCTTGATTAGAAAAATTCACACTATGATTGTTATCGCATATTTGAGAAATGCTTAGTAGGTTGTGTTTCAAGCCCTCAACATATAAAACATTCTTAAATAAGAAAATGTTATAAAGCTGAACCGTACCTTGGCCAATGATCTTGCAATTGCTTCCATCAACGAATGTGACTGACCCGTTAGTCATATCTTTTAGATCGGTGAATAAAGCCTTGTCGCCCATCATATACCTGGAGCAACCACTATCTAGGTACCACTTTGAATGGCTTGTAGCTTTAAAAGCAGTGTGGGCAACCAAGCAGGCAACTTTAGGAACCCATTTCAGAACTGTTTTGGGTTTAGGAGTATAGATGGTCTTTTTCTGTCTGTTGTTATAAGAGAGACCTATAGAGTTAGACTTTAATAGCTCCTTGAGTAGATTAATTATTTTTTCAGCCAATGAATTTCAGTTTTGAAAATTAAAGTTGACATGACTACCTTTAGATTTTTGAAAAGTCCTTGAATTTTTAGAAAAACCTTGATAAGTATTCTTTTCTTTTGAGATTGAAGATTGCTTTTACAAATTTAGGAGCAATGTTCTTTTATTTAGGAGATGTATTCTTATCATAGCCCAACCCAAATCGATCGCCACATTTTCTTGATCTGGACAATAATTTTTCCAATTTAGGATCACCTTGGGCATATCTCCATGTGTCTTTCAAACTCAGAAGAGAAGCTACCTCATTTTTGAGTTTCTCATTTTTGGATCTCAAATCTTCAATTTTGGAGGTTTTGAAATCTAAATCAAATTTGGTCTTTTCAAAAGAATCGAAAATATGAGACTTTTCTAAAACGAAAGCCTCATAATCTTCCTTAAGCTTAGAAAATTTTTCTCTTTGTAATTTAAGCTTGACGGCAATTTTACAACTCTCCTTATAAAGGGCATTATAAGCATCCTGAAGATCATCTTCATTATCCCAATCACTATTCAGATTTTCTTCACTAGATATATCATGATTATCTGAAAAAGTGATCTTGGCTAGAGTCATAAGGGCTTTAACATCATCGCCCGACTCGGTTTCAGAATCTTCTGATTTAGAAGAGGATTCAGAATCAGATGATTCATCCTAAGTAGCCATCATGCTTTTCCTTTTTGATTTGTCCTTTTTAAGACATTTGTTAGCTAAGTACCCATACTCTTGATAGTTGTAACATTGACTATCTTTCAAAGATTTTCGAGCTCTAGATTTAGATCGTCTCTTGTCATTTGACTTTTGAAAATCAACTTTTTTCTTGCTTTTAAAAATTTTGTAAAACTTTTTTCCTAAAAGCATCATATCATCTTCAGAATTTTCCAAGTCCGAAGTGCTTTCTTGTGAAACATTTGATGATTTGAGAGCAATTGATTTTCCTTTAGGAGCTTTAAAGGACAACTCGTAGGTTTGTAGTGAACCAACTAGTTCCTCAACCCTCATGATATCCATATCACGAAGTTCCTGAATCGTGGTCACTTTATAATTGAACCGTTCAGGAAGTGAGCGTAGTATCTTTATGCACACTTTACTTTCTAGGATTCTATCACCAAGACCCCACATAGAGTTCACAATGTCATTCAATCTAGTGTAGAAGTCCATAAACATCTCATTCTCCTCCATATGAATTTCTTCAAATTTAGTTGTGAGGAGTTGGACTTTAGATTTCTTGACAAATGATGTACCCTCGTGTGTCATTTCTAATACATCCCATGCTTGTTTTGCATTTTCACAAGAGATGATTCTTTTGAATTCATCTGGTGATAATACACAAGTAATTGCATTTAGTGCTTTTGCATTGGCACTACTCTCACTTTTCTGAAGTGTGGTCCAAAGAGAATAAGCTGTTACTTTCATTGATTTTCAACCATCGTCATTAGTTACTTCAGTGATAGGAGGGTTCCATTCATTCACACACTTTCATCTAAGGATTCGAGGAAGATCCTCATCTTGGCTTTCCAATAGGCATAGTTTGTGCCATTAAAGGGTGGTGGCCTAGTCACTGATAGGCTATCAAAATTTGACATCTTAATATATCTTAAATCATTAGCTCAGAAAATAAATCCAATAAATAAACAATAAGCACGAGCTATTAGGCTCTGATACCAATTGAAAGGGCCTAGCTATATGCCCTAAAGGGGGGGTGAATAGGACAATGCCAAATAAAACTTAAAACACGGAATAATAAAAGAAATAAAGTACAATGCTGAATTAAAAGTAATCTCAATAACCTAGAATTAAGAGAATGATACTATATCAGTTCTAAGGACAACCTTACACCAAAAACCAAAAGTTTAAGGTAGGACAACCTTATTTCTAGAACGTCCTTTGTATCACAAACCAACGACAAATAAAAAGAAAGGAAACCAAAATAACTTGCAGAAATAAATCCTAAGTTATTACAACATTCCCACACTTGCTTGAAATAAAATGATTACAACATTCATCCACAAACACAATCCAAAAAACTGAATGAATAAAGGAATGAAAGAATAAAGAACATCCACAACACAACGATATATAGTGGCTCGCTTGTGTGTACACCAATAGTTATCCAACAGCCACAGAGAATGCTACTCCACTCCTAATATCCTCACACAGGGGATATTAGCATGCACTGTTAAAATAGGTTTCACAGGTTTACCTAAAACCTTCACAATTGTGTCTTTTTATCTCAGGCTTACACAATCCAAAAACCCACACAATCTGAGTTTTCTGGCTCTTCTCAGATAACCAAAACAATGATATTTTCTGGCAAATCTCAAACAAAACCAAAGAATGTAAATTACATAAATGTAAAATACCTGAATCTCCTTTTGAAGTAGCCCGGTAGAACCAATCAGAGTAGAAGTTCGATTCAACATTCAAAGTCCAATACTCACTTTAAGAATGGTTCTAAGTCTAATTGATTTTAAATCAAAAGGGCTAGTTCTATTTGATTTTGAATCCAAGAAGAAGGAATATCAGAAATCCCCCTTTTCAAATAAGATTGAAATATAGATCAAAATCAAATAATAAACAAGCTAGCAAAAGGAATATTAAATGAGCACAAAGTAGCTTAAAAACAAACACGAACTTATCTCAGAATATAGCCTAAAGATTGCTTGAATTAAGTTGAATTGAATTGAAAAACTCTAAAGTTCGTGCTATATTTATAGCTTGAAAAATCCTATCTACGATTGGTCTTAGGATCCTAGGACTGGTCGTTGCTTCAAAGATTTTCAAAGATTTCTGTGGGATAAGAATTAGCTATTCCACGACTGGTCCTGGGTAGCCTACGACCGGTCGTGGGCCATCTATGACTGGTTATAGGACCCCTAGATTAGTTGCTAGAGTTTAAGTCATAGGGCTAAGACCAGTCGAAGGACAAGTCATACAGCTCACAGGACTGGTTGAAGGATGTCAAGGATTGATCGTAGGACACCCAGAAAAATTTAAAAATCTTCAACAACGTAGGACTGGTCCTGAAAAACTTAAGACTGGTCGTAGCAGAGCTAGGACTGGTCTTGAAGTCCCTAGGACTGGTCATAGAACAGCCGGAACAAGCGTATTAAAATATACAAATTATGTATCCAGAATGACCTACAATAAAGCCCATCCTAAGGTCAATCTAAGGTCAAACAAACCTTAAAAGTGAGATGGACATTGATAGTCTATACACCCAGATGACCCTTAAGAGAAGCTTGAGAATTTACGAATCTTGTTGTAGGCCTTCTCAAGCTTGATCCTTTCTTGAGTTGACAAAGTCTTCTTTTATACTTATACTTGTTTGAATCTTGAACATGCATACTTGGAGACTTATATTCTTGAATTCTTCATCCATGACTTGAAACTTTCTTCATTTAAGTTCTTGTCTTGAAATAAGATGTCTTAAAGCAATGAATAGTCTCAAACATGAAACACAAGATATACAAGACATTGTAACATCCTGAGAATCGGGGGTCAAGCATAAACTCCACTCCCAAGTTCCAAAACATCACTTATGCAACATTTTCAATGATGGATGAAAGTCGGCTGAGTAGTGCATAAAACATGAAGTGGATTAAGCCAAAATAACATATCATACTCCAGAGACAGTTAAATTAACAAGCGAAAGAATGTGATAGATATATAAAATATATGAACTGTTGTAAGTCTCTAGAGTGTGAACATGTTACCAGGTTAAACATATACATCTATACTCAAAAAATGATAAAAAAGAATATACATGAGTGCTCCAAAAATATAAAATGACAAGTGTCATGGCGTCTAATCAACCTCCCTGTAATCCCGTCGATCAGAACACAGAGGAGAAATCCTCCTCATCATCATACAAGTCTGGCTCCGCTTCACAAGCAGCGCTATCATCTGAAACTAAAACAAGGACTGATTGGTGTGTACAACACCATCCCGTAACGTGGGAGTGAGTGACCAACTGAGTGGGATCATAGAGCAAAGGTTAACATGTTATCAAATCAATCAAGCAATGATGATAAAGAAAACAAATAAAATATTCCTAAATACTGTAATTAATGCAAGCATGAATGACATGATGGATGCCCTTGCTAACATACTCCCTCATGCGACACCATCTTACGTCCGCGGCATGCTTTCTTCCCTCAGTGCTCCACATCTTCTAGGCACATGCAATGCGATATGAATATGATTACCGAGTTTTTATTAGTCCTTTTCATACAACAAGATTGGAAAACTAGGGTACTTCCCTTATGTCATTCCCAACAAGGATCCTTTCTAGGGTCGTCATTCCTAGTAGTCTCATACGATGATATATTTCTAGGTCGCTGCAAGGGTTGTCGGGGCTGTTGCACACACTTGTTGCTCCGCTCCCTCATCACCTTATCAATAAAGACCTAGTTGTACTCTTGTTGCTACGGAAGGGTCGTCTCCTCACGTAGACTCAGAGTACCCTCGAGGTCATTACAAAGGGCTGTCAGGGCTGTTACACGCACTCGTTGCACCGCTCCCCCATCACCTTATCAGTGTAGGCCGACAACTCGACTATAGTGTCCCATACCACCATAATCGGCTCAAAAGTCTGGGTTGATCACTGGTCACTACGTGGAGGCTCGTGGCCCCAGCGTAGGCCAACATCTCGACCACGGTGTCCCATACCAACATGCTCGGCTCATGAGTCTTAGTAGATTAAGGTACCACGGTTATCAGGGTTATCACTAATAAGTTCAATACCCTAGGTTCAAGCAGTTATGACCAATACAAGGTGAACATACAATGGTCAATCGGGTTACTTGATGAGTCCAACTAGCACGAGCGCACGTTGAATCGACCGACACGAAGTGCACAAGCACTTCGTGTGGCCTAACCACTACCGGCAACTCTAGTACGACTTGGGTTCGTCATACACATCCTTCGTGGCGAATAGAATCCAACCACGAATCCTAATCTGTTACCGACTGCCTGGACTAGAGTATAGCCCCAAGCACATGTAATGTGAATCAGTAATCATATGAGATAACAAAATTGAAATAACAAGTAATTCAAGCATGTTAGAAATATGTTATAAGATACAATATAAGCAATTTAACCATACACAAGCATTTCATATATATAAGATAATCTATTCAAACATAACAACCATGGAAGAAATCATATACATCATCAAAATAGTTGAGAATCCTATCTCAACACTAATCTACAACCTCATTTAGTCAAAACTTACTTATACAAACATTTATACAAACACTTAGTCTACACACATTAGTCGACATAGCATATGTAAGACCCGAATCCTAGACCGTACTATTCAGTAGGGTCCCGCGTCCTTCTCTGTCGAATTTCGGCAACCTTCGACCCTTAACCGGCATGGCACGCGACCCTGATTTATACACCGTCAACTCGAGTCGACTCAATCCGAGACTTGTACCCAAGCGACCGCATCGTCGTCGCGGTTCCGATGACGCGTCTCGCGTGTCGAGGTGATACCCAGGCCAGGAGATGTGAGCCCGCGTTCAGTTCGAGAAAACACCGCGCGTTGCAAGTATCAAGGGAATCTCTACGAAACATCCTATCAATCCTATCAATCAAAGTACACATCACCAATTAATGTCAAGTACAACCACCCTCCCCAAAAGTTAACTTTTCTTACAACAAAAGTACTCCCTTACATCACTCACCATCCCTCTCATCCCATCACTCCACCTCACCCATCCCCCCCTCTCTCTCTCTCCCATTTTCTCACTTTCATTCTCTCTCTTTCATCCTCTAAGCAAGAAACCATCCATGGCTTCCATGGAGAAGCTAGGTGTGACCCACCTTCCTACCATCAAATCCAACCCTTGGACTATCATCTCAACCATTGAAAATTCCCTCTTGGAGCTCTAGAGTGCATAGGCGGAAGAAGGAAGAAAAGATCTTGAGGTGGGTGCTTCTCTCTCTCCTTCCTTGTGTTGTGGCCCACTGATTTTGTGTATGTGTGATTCAAAATGTCCAGCCATTGAGTCAGCCCCACTGCCTGATCTGGAAGAAGGGGAATCACAACTATCAGCTTGATTATTGGCTCGGGTGGGCCACCACGTGGACCCATCCTGATATACATGACGGCCTATATGCTGCTTGGTGCAGTAACTGGTGGGCCACACACGTGTGGACCCACCTAGATGTGGATTGGCTAGAGCACCTCACGCCAGCAATCACCGGTTGTCGTTCTTGACAATAGCAAGTTCTGTTGGTCTAGCACAAGGAATGTATTATACCATACCTCCCACACCTATTCTTTTTTTTTTTGGTGTGGGCCACTCACAAGTGTGCCACGTGTGTGTGGGACCCTCCTTGTTGTACGTGTCTTGAATTCACACCGTCCATCTGGACGGTGTGTTGCGTGGAGCCTAGCATGATGTATCTGTTTATCCATGGTCCATTCGTCTGGACGTGTTGGGAGAAGATTGGCTGGTGTACCTCATCCCAGCTGGTACGGTAGGTGACGTCATCAGGCTTTGTGAGTCCCATCTGCCATCTGCACCATCCACTTGCATAGACGTTGGTTAGTGGGGCCAACCGTAATGTATGGGCTCCATCTGCACCGTCTGTGCAGTGGACCACACCATTCAGTCCACATATGTGGTTTTGATCCACACTGTTTGGTCCAGATCTAGACATTGGGCCCCACCAAATGCATATGTTGTATATTCACGTTGTCTGCCCAGCTAAGGCCTACACGTGATGCTTGTAACCATGTGGGCCACACACGTGGACCCACTTATATTGATGGATCTGTCCACACCGTCCAACTGTTTGGACGGTGGGGAAGTCACAAACATCAGCTTGGTCCCAAGCTGTGGGCCACGTGTAGTGGGACCCACCTTTGATATATGTGTCTTATGCATCCAGCCGTCCATCCATTTGAAACCAGGACGATGGGTCCCTGCAGCCTTACCTCAGGTCCAGGTCAGCAAAGTTCCGTGGGCTGCCATGATGTATGTGTTCCCCCTGCTGTCCATCTGTACAGATGTGGGGCCTACCTTGGTGGATGCTTTGCATCCACACGTGTGGGGCCCTACCTCGATGTAAGTGTTCTATATCCACACCGTCCATTTTTGGACGGTGCAAAGAGGGACCAATCATCGTATATGCATTTTATTTCACATCGTCCAATCCATGGACGCTGGTGCCAGCTGATACATATGTTGTATCCTAAACCGTCCATTTATCTGGACTTCGTTGGCTGGTGCAAACAGCTATTTAGTTGCTGGAATCGTGCGTGGAGCCCACCTTATCATGATGCGTTGCATCTACACCATCCGATCCATGGACTTTGGGCCACCCGATGCATGTATTTCATCTAGCCATCCATCACTAGACACTGGACATTGTTGATCTGCAAAATGAAGATATATATTTATATAATAGAGTAAAATAAAATAATAACATTTATATTATATGGTGGCCTATGTGAGACCCACGCACTTGTGGACATCACGTGGTGCACCTGTTTGAATTAGACCGTCCATCTATATGGGACAATATGATGTATGTTTTATGTCCATGCCATCCTAATCGTCCATCATCTGGACGGAGGACGTGGGACACCACCAAGATGCATGTATTTTATTTACGTCTAATACATGGACGTGGCTGCATTGATGCATGTGCCGTATATCAATGTCATTCATCCATTTCGGGCGTGGGACCCACCCCACACGTGTTGCACGTATGCGGATGTAGGGCCCTGATGTAAGTATTTTATCACCACCGTTCAGCAATGGACGGTGGGATTCACACCATGATATATGTGTTTTAGTTGTGCCATCTGCCTATTTGGACCCACATGCCACACGTGTGACAACCACACTGCCCATTGGTAGGGACGTGGGTCCCAACAGATAGGTCACTGGGCTGACGCCCACAAGTTCTGGGTCTAGTCACGTGGTATGTGTTACACCGTACCGTCCAGCCATTGTTGGACGGTGGGACCCAACTGTACGTGTGGGATCTCTACTGTTCAGACGTGTCATGTGGGCTTCCACCTTGATGTATAGGTTTTACCCTGGCCGTCCATCTGAGGACGTGGGGCCCACACATGGCATATATGTTTTATCCACGCTATCCACCGTCTAGCAATGGATAGTGCAGCCCTCTGATGTAAGTATTGTATCCACTCTATCCAGTCCAGGAGACGAGGACCCCACCTTGATTTTTATGTCGTCCATCTCCATTTGTTGTGGGGCCAACCATGAAGTATTTATTTCATCCACATCGTCCAGACAGTGTTGGATGGTGTTGGACGTGTTTGGATGGTGCCGGGTTACATGGACAATATTGAGGTGGTGCTGATTTACATGGAAAATGTTTGGATGGTGCTGGCAATGTTTAGACAGTGCTGGACAATGCCTGAATGATGCTGATTTGCATGGATAACGTTAGGATTGTGCTAAATCACTTAGTCGATGTTTGGACAGAGCTAATCATCATTAGTGGGCCATGTACCTCGTGGAATGATAGTATACTGTGATACACATGTTACACCTACAACCATTAAAATAATTCTGGTGTGGTCCAACCCATTTGAGGCCCATTGGTGCGGTCCATCCATGAGACCCATCATGATGCATTTTTGGCCCGTGTGCGGGGACCACCTGTTGTATTTTTAGCACATGTGATGGGGTCCACCTATTGTGTGTTTGAAGCCCATTGGGTATGGCCCATTGTAATGTATTCGGGGCCCATGGGACATGGCCCATCTGAGCCACTGCTTGGGAGCAATGCTGGTTAGATGTCCACATTGATGGGCAATGATGGTGTAATGCCCGTGAAAAATCCATACTTGGGCTCGAGTACCAACTCGACCCGAAATTGCGTAGAATTAATTTCTATGGAAATTAAGCGTAAGTTAGCTAGTGCAACGCTGGAGTAGCTGGGAAATAGTCCCTGATCACTTTAAATACGTTCTACAAGACCCAAATCGAGTAGAACCAATGACTCTATAACACTCTATAACCTCGGACTAAACTCTAAGCAGGTTTGTTCTGTGGACCACTTTGAATCTTTATATTGGATCTAGACCGCGTGTCGAAAGTCCGATACCTCCTATCTTAGACCGTTAGAACCGCCTAGCTGGACTTGACACTCATTTCGAAAATCAAGTCAAACCGATAATCACAGGCTATTTCATTGAGCCCGGACATAAGAGAGTGCGAATAGGGACAAAATTGGAATTTTAAATTCAAATCTGGCACACGACTTGACGCGTCAGTATTAAGCATTTTGACCGTCAGAATTCAGACAGATTACACCCTCGGATCAGGAGAAATTTCTATTTTATATCATGAGACTTTCAGCCCTGATCTACGTGCGGTGACCGCTGAACTGAAACTGGTCCGCCACGTGCGATCTGCGGACCCTGCCGGACTGAAAACTTAGTACGTGCTAGATCTGGTATGTATGAGCTTAAGTCCGATCGCATTCGACCAGGGGACTATCAGAAAGCATCTTTTGGACCGAAACAGCCCCGAATTGGATATGCACTAAGTAAACTTCGTACCGGAGCCTGTTTTTGGCATTTTTAAGCTTATAAAAGGGGTTGAAACCCTCACTCCTCTCTCCTATCAGAAATTGTAAGAAACCCTAGATTGGGAGAGAGAAAAGGTGAGAGTTTGTGAGAGAGAGTGGGATAGATTTTTCCAGTCTTCGTGCCACCTGTTGCTAGTGCCTAAGCAATACCTCCTGATCTCCAAGCCGATGATTCTCCCATGTTTTTAGGTAATAACTAACCCTAGAAGTTGCTGATTTGGGGATCACTAAGATCCATAGCTTTTTAACCAATAGATCTTGTAAAACAGGATCTCTTATCGCTGTAGACGAAGCGTATACGCTCCGTTCAAAATCCCGAGTCTACAAGAGACTAGGTGAGGATTTTAGACGCTTTGATTGACGGTTTCCAACACTTTCAATGTCGTTTAATAGTATATTATCGACGGCATCGCCGTTTGACATGTACAACATGCTTTCCGTTTCCTGTTTCGTAAATCAACGAAGAATATGAGATTTAGGGCATTTTAGTCATTTGTAGGAAGTACAGTTTACATTCATATTTTGCTGATGTGATTGACATGGTTTGTTGTCGCATTAGGAAGTTAGGAATACGTGCATAATTAGTTTGGCGAAGAGATTCGCCTAATTGCGCACTTCAGGTCGACATACTATATGTAGACTTAAGTGTGTAGTGTATGTGTTCGTATAAATGCTTGTATTAGTATGTATTGAATTAAATGATGTTATGAGATAGTTTGAGATTGATTTCTCAATTAATATGCTGACCTAAATGATTTCCTACATGTTGATTATATGCATGATTTCATTACATGCATGAAATATATGTTCTTGAATATTTACTTAAGTTGAATGTTATAACATGTGTTAACATGCTCACATGATTGTATTTCAATTCCGATATTCCTATATAAGTTGCTGATGTGATTCCATAATTGTTTGGGACTATACTTAGTCCAGGCAGTCGGTAACCAATCGAATTCGTGGCTGGCTGGTCTTGGCCACGAATGACGCGTCGATGAACGCGAGTCGTGTTTGGAGTTGGCGGCAGTGGTTAGGCCACGCGAAGTGTTTTACGCACTTCATGTCGTTCGACTTGAGATGCGATCGCGCTAGTCGAGCCCGTCAAGTAACCCGACTGGCCGATGTATGTTCACCCTGTATAAGTCATAACTGCTTGAACCTAAGGTACTGAACTTACCATTGTAAACCCTGTTAACCATGGTACCTTGATCCACGAAGACTCATGAGCCGGGCATGGTGGTATGGGACACCGTGGTCGAGCTGTCGACCTACGTTGGGGCCACAAACCTCCCCGTAGTGACCAGTGAGCACCTAGTCTTGTGAGCAGATTATGGTGGTATAGGACACTATATTCTAGCTGTCGGCCTACACTGATCAGGCGACGAGTCCTTTGTAGTGACCGCGAGCGTATTCTGAGTCTACAGGAGGCGACGACCCTTCAGTAGCAGTAGAGTACAGTTGGCCTGTATTGATAAGGTGATGGGGGAGCGGTGCAACGAGTGCGAGCAACAGCCCTGACAGCCCTTGCAGCGACCTACAAAATATACATCGTATGAGATTACTAGGAGTGACGACCCTAGACAGGATCTGTGTTGGGATTGATACAAGGGAAGTACCTTAGTTTCCCAATCCTGCTGTTTAATAACAACTCGAAAATCATATCACCATAGCATTGCATGTTCCTGGAAGATGTGGAGCACTCTAGGGAGTGTGGCATGCTGCGGTCGTAAGATGTTGCCGTATGAGGGAGATCGTCGGTGAGGGCATACATCACGTCATATCATCTTGCATTAACAACAGTATTAGGATTGTCTGATTTACTGCTTTACTATTATCGCATGATTGAATTGTGAACATGCTAATCTTTGCTCTATGATTCCACTGAGTTGATCACTCATTCCCACGTTATGGGATGGTGTTTGCAACACCCACTAGACCCTGTTGTAGATGCAGGTGAGGCTGAGATCCAGGAGGCAGAGCCAGACTTCGACAAGGACCAGGATGAGTTCTCGTACATGCAGTATCATGATGGCTTTGCGTAGGCGACCTAGATTGATGGGACTTCAGTGGGACTATTTTGAACATTACATTTTGTTCATGTATATGTATATGAGACTCAGAGATGTATTCATACCTTAGAGACATATGAGAACTACTTTGTTTTTCCATACAGTGATATATATATTGTTTAGTCTTCCGCTTGCTTTTATCACTGGATTTGAAGTATGAATTGCAGTTTTGGTATGCTTTTACTCATGTGAATGCTTTAAATCAGACAACATTGAATCATAATCATTTTTGTTGTATAAGTGACGGTCTGGAACTCGGGAGTTGAGTTTATACACGACCCCCAATTTTTAGGGTGTTACAGATGGTTAGATGTCCTCATTGTACCTTTCCTTAGGCCTTGTTAGGCCTATTCTTACCGATTGATCGATTACCGATCGAGATCGATTATTGTGACCGATTACCGATCGTGGCCGATTATCGACTGACGTGACCGATTGTTGACTCTGCTTGCCGTGGCCGATTGACTGATTATCGATTGTCGAGGCCGATTATCGTGACCGATTACCGATCGTGGTCGATTGTCGATTGACGTGGCCGATTGCTGATTCTGTTTGTCGTGGCCGATTGACCGATTACCGATCGAGGCCGATTATTGTGACTGATTACCGATCATGGCTGATTGTCGATTGACGTGGCCGATTGTCGATTCTTCTTGTCAGGGCCGATTACCGATTCTGATTTATTATGGCCGATTGCTGATTATCGATCGAGGCTGAGTATCGATTCTGATGGCCGATTGCCGATTATCGATCGAGGCTGATTATCGACCAGGGCTGATTACCGACTTTGATTCGTCGTGGCCGATTGCCAATTCCGATTGTCTAAGGCCCAATGTGATGTACATGCGACCTGTATTTGAGGCCCGACGTGATGTGTATTCAGCCCGTGTCTAAGGCCCAATGTGATGTATATTGATGCCTAGGTGATTAGACTCATTGTGATGTATTTGAGGGTTAGGCGAAAGAGCCCATTGTGATGTATGTTAGGCCCATGAGCAGGGCCCACCCGTTGTGTACATGTAACCCTTGAGTAAGGCCCATTGTGTCGTATATTAGGCCCTTGTGTGAGGCCGTGGGCCCATTATATGTTTGGATCTATGTGGGTCATTCCTTGAGGCAATGATGGTTAAATGTCCACATTGTCGAGGCCGATGGTTGATACCGATTATGAGTATGTGACTGCATAGCACCATGATACATGCTCATAAGCATCATCTACATGTTTGTTATGAGATATGATTGACCATTGTATATGTCATAGTGCTGGTTGTTATGAGACTTCCTGATAGGCAGAGATTTTCTCACATGAGCGCACGGTATGCGTAGGATTGATGCATGATTGCACTGTGTGACTCATGCATCTCGTATTTGTATGACATGACCACCGTACGCCCTAGCGACATCAGGGCTGTAGCCTCCACAGACATATCGTGGATGGTCAGATGGGATACCGAAAATCTGTTCTACATGGGGTGCTATAGATATCCCTGGGTGAAAGTCCCTAAACCCTCTTGGTTCCAGAGGTTGCTCCAACGTCTAGACCGAGTGGGTAGATGAGCGTCGAGTGTCGATTACCAGATGGTTGCACTCTCCACTGTGTCGTGGTCGGTTGGAAGGGGGTGCGGCCTTACCTGCCCGAGAGGAGGGGGCAATGCTAGGCTGAGTCTGACCAGCTCGAGGAATGGGTCCGCTATTGACGAGTCGGGCCCAATATTGGCAGGCGGATAGTGAGGTCTCTTCCACTCACCTTATTGCGCGCGATGGGGCGGCAATCTGGTATGGAGTGTAATAGACCCCGGTGATTTCTCAGAGAGGAACCGTACTGATATGTGGACTTATTGAGTAGGAGATGCATGCTCATTCATTCATCCATTCACTATCCACTCGGGCTGGTGGTGCGCAACTAATTGTTGTGTACCTTCGTTATGGCATAGATTTCGGTTAGGCGCGCGACTAACCTAAGATCAAGAGTTTACCACGTTGATTCTGACTATCCAAATTTAGGTATGGGACTGGTTTGGATAGGAGTCCCTTGTGGTGGACCCCATAGCCTGTGATATTACGTACTATCATCTGGACTTCACACTCCAACATGGTTATTTCATTCGCATTGCATGTTGCATTACATCCGTAAGCATATGACATCTTGGGTTGCTATTTCTACACTTACATGGCCTAGACAGATTTAACAGGATTTGTATATTGCATTGCATCCTCAGCATCTGATATTTGGCTCTTTATGACCCCTCATCGCACAGCTGTTCTATATCACGTATTCTGATATTGATTGACTTATAGACTTGTCCATACTTTCGCTTACTCTGTTATCGTATGATTTATATCTTGTCAGTATTCCTGCATACTCTGATAATTCCTGCTCTTGTCAGTATTTCTACTTATTCAGACATTGTATGGTTTATAGATTACCAATTTTCCAGTATTGTATGATTATAGCACTGTATTGAACACTTGATACTTACCTTGTGCACACACTTACACCACCCTCTAAGCTTTCCTTAAGCTTATGCACGATAGATGCGTGCCGGTGATGTTAGGCTACAGCAGTGTTGAGCTTGGAGCGTGCGGTGGTCTTCTGGAGCTTGATTCTCTATTTATGTATTTCCCTTTCAGTATTGTATTCAAATGATTATATTAGTGGATATGTGATGATGATGATGTTGTCTTTGTGAATTGAGTAATCTTGTGGTTATGCTTATTACTAGTTAAATGTACAAAAAAAAAATCCTCCTTGTAGGATCCCAGGATCGGAATCTGGCATATGAATGCTAGGAGCCGAGAATGGGGTACTACGGAGGCTGTCGGCATCGAATTCGGCGATCGAAATTCCTGTGAATTCAATTTTTGGGTTTGGGGCGTGACAGAAGTTGGTATCAGAGCATAACTTGGGAATACCTGAAGATAACATCACATATCTGTTGATAGCTACGCTGCACACTCTGATTGTTGAGAACTTAGAATGATTAGATCCCTAAGTTCAGATAACTTAGAGATTTTCTAATATAGCTCCCTACCGTTGAGATTGCGAGGCTGCATAGTATTCGAGTCTCGATCGTTTCTGACTCGGGTCTGGGGTCAGTGGGGTCATCGTAGTGCTGATGAGGCGTCTTGGGAGTGAGGAGCTGAGATCTGCAAGTGTTATTCCCGTCTTCTTGTTATTGACTGCATTCGAGGGTTGTGTTTCTGATTTTACATACTGAGATGATTTCCCTCTTCTAATGAGTTATGACTAGTTGCGATGATTGGATAAATTTCGAGGATGAAATTTTTATTAGGAGGGGAGAGCTGTAAGACCTGTATCCTAGACCGTACTATTCTGTAGGGTCCCACGTCCGTCTCTTTCGAATTTCGGCAACCTTCGACTCTTAACCGGTATTGCGCGCGACCCTGATTTATACACCGTCAACTCGAGTCGACTCAACCCGAGACTTGTACCCTAGCGACCGCGTCGTCGCCGCGGTTCCGATGACGCATCTCGCGTGTCGAGGTGATACCCAAGCCAGGAGATGTGAGCCTGCGTTCAGTTCGAGAAAACACCACGCGTTGCAAGTATCAAGGGAATCTCTACGAAACATCTCATCAATCCTTTCAATCAAAGTACACATCACCAATTAATGTCAAGTACAACTACCCTCCCCAAAAGTCAACTTTTCTTATAACAAAAGTACTCCCTTACATCACTCACCATCCCTCTCATCCCATCACTCCACCTCACCCATCCCCCCCTCTCTCTCTCCCATTCTCTCACTTTCATTCTCTCTCTTTCGTCCTCCAAGCAAGAAACCATCCATGGCTTCCATGGAGAAGCTAGGTGTGACCCACCTTCCTACCATCAAATCCAACCCTTGGACCATCATCTCAACCGTTGAAAATTCCCTCTTGGAGCTCTAGAGTGCATAGGCGGAAGAAGGAAGAAAAGATCTCGAGGTGGGTGCTTCTCTCTCTCCTTCCTTGTGTTGTGGCCCACTTATTTTGTGTATGTGTGATTCAAACTGTCCAGCCATTGAGTCAGCCCCACTGCTTGATCTGGAAGAAGGGGAATCACAACTATCAGCTTGATTATTGGCTCGGGTGGGCCACCACGTGGACCCATCCTGATATACATGACGGCCTATATGCTGCTTGGTGTAGTAACTGGTGGGCCACACACATGTGGACCCACCTAGATGTCGATTGGCTAGAGCACATCACACCAGCAATCACCGGTTGTCGTTCCTGACAATAGCAAGTTCTGTTGGTCTAGCACAAGGAATGTATTATACCATACCTCCCACACCTATTCTTTTTTTTTGGTGTGGGCCACTCACAAGTGTGACACGTGTGTGTGGGACCCTCCTTGTTGTACGTGTCTTGAATTCACACCGTCCATCTGGACGGTGTGTTGTGTGGAGCCTAGCATGATGTATCTGTTTATCCATGGTCCATTCGTCTGGACGTGTTGGGAGAAGATTGGCTGGTGTTCCTAATCCCAGCTGGTACGGTAGGTGACGTCATCAGGCTTTGTGAGTCCCATCTGCCATCTGCACCGTCCACTTGCATAGACGTTGGTTAGTGGGGCCAACCGTAATGTATGGGCTCCATCTGCACCGTCTGTGCAGTGGACCACACCATTCAGTCCACATATGTGGTTTTGATCCACACTGTTTGGTCCAGATCTGGACATTGGGCCCCACTAAATGCATATGTTGTATATTCACGTTGTCTGCCCAGCTAAGGCCTACACGTGATGCTTGTAACCATGTGGGCCACACACGTGGACCCACTTATATTGATGGATCTGTCCACACCGTCCAACTGTTTGGACGGTGGGGAAGTCACAAACATCAGCTTGGTCCCAAGCTGTGGGCCACGTGTAGTGGGACCCACCTTTGATATATGTGTCTTATGCATCCAGCCATCCATCCATTTGAAACTAGGACGATGGGTCCCTGCAGCCTTACCTCAGGTCCAGGTCAGCAAAGTTCCGTGGGCTGCCATGATGTATGTGTTCCCCTTGCTGTCCATCTGTACAGATGTGGGGCCTACCTTGGTGGATGCTTTGCATCCACACGTGTGGGGCCCTACCTCGATGTAAGTGTTCTATATCCACACCGTCCATTTTTGGACGGTGCAAAGAGGGACCAATCATAGTATATGCATTTTATTTCACATCGTCCAATCCATGGACGCTGGTGCCAGCTGATACATGTGTTGTATCCTAAACCGTCCATTTATCTGGACTTCGTTGGCTGGTGCAAACAACTATTTAGTTGCTGGAATCGTGTGTGGAGCCCACCTTATCATGATGCGTTGCATCTACACCGTCCGATCCATGGACTTTGGGCCACCCGATGCATGTATTTCATCCAGCCGTCCATCACTGGACACTGGACATTGTTGATCTGCAAAATGAAGATATATATTTATATAATAGAGTAAAATAAAATAATAACATTTATATTATATGGTGGCCTATGTGAGACCCACGCACTTGTGGACATCACGTGGTGCACCTGTTTGAATCAGACCGTCCATCTATATGGGACAATATGATGTATGTTTTATGTCCATGCCATCCTAACCGTCCATCATCTGGACGGAGGACGTGGGACACCTCATGTCCAGTCCCTGGACGTGGGACACCACCAAGATGCATGTATTTTATTTACGTCCAATACATGGACGTGGCTGCATTAGTGCATGTGCCGTATATCAATGTCGTTCATCCATTTCTGGCGTGGGACCCACCCCACACGTGTTGCACGTATGCGGATGTATGGCCCTGATGTAAGTATTTTATCACCACCGTTCAGCAATGGACGGTGGGATCCACACCATGATATATGTGTTTTAGTTGTGCCATCTGCCTATTTGGACCCACATGCCACACGTGTGACAACCACACTGCCCATTGGTAGGGACGTGGGTCCCAACAGATAGGTCACTGGGCTGACGCCCACAAGTTCTGGGTCTAGTCACGTGGTATGTGTTACACCGTACCGTCCAGCCATTGTTGGACGGTGGGACCCAACTGTACGTGTGGGATCTCTACTGTTCAGACGTGTCATGTGGGCTTCCACCTTGATGTATAGGTTTTACCCTGGCCGTCCATCTGAGGACGTGGGGCCCACACATGGCATATATGTTTTATCCACGCTATCCACCGTCTAGCAATGGATAGTGGAGCCCTCTGATGTAAGTATTGTATCCACTCTATCCAGTCCAGGAGACGAGGACCCCACCTTGATTTTTATGTCGTCCATCTCCATTTGTTGTGGGGCCAACCATGAAGTATTTATTTCATCCACATCGTCCAGACAGTATTGGATGGTGTTGGACGTGTTTGGATGGTGCCGGGTTACATGGACAATATTGAGGTGGTGCTGATTTACATGGAAAATGTTTGGATGGTGCTGGCAATGTTTAGATAGTGCTGGACAATGCCTGAATGATGCTGATTTGCATGGATAATGTTAGGATTGTGCTAAATCACTTAGTCGATGTTTGGACAGAGCTAATCATCATTAGTGGGCCATGTACCTCGTGGAATGATAGTATACTGTGATACACATGTTACACCTACAACCATTAAAATAATTCTGGTGTGGTCCAACCCATTTGAGGCCCATTGGTGCGGTCCATCCATGAGACCCATCATGATGCATTTTTGGCCCGTGTGCGGGGCCCACCTGTTGTATTTTTAGCACATGTGATGGGGTCCACCTATTGTGTGTTTGAAGCCCATTGGGTATGGCCCGTTGTAATGTATTCGGGGCCCATGGGACACGGCCCATCTGAGCCACTGCTTGGGAGCAATGCTGGTTAGATGTCCACATTGATGGGCAATGATGGTTAGATGTCCTCATTGTACCTTTCCTTAGGCCTTGTTAGTCCTATTCTTACCGATTGACCGATTACCGATCGAGATCGATTATTGTGACCGATTACTGAATGTGGCCGATTATCGACTGACATGGCCGATTGTCGACTCTGCTTGCCATGGCCGATTGACTGATTATCGATTGTCGAGGCCAATTATCGTGACCGATTACCGATTGTTGATTGACGTGGCCGATTGCTGATTCTGTTTGTCGTGGCCGATTGACCGATTACCGATCGAGGCCGATTATCGTGACTGATTACCGATCGTGGCCGATTGTCGATTGACGTGGCCGATTGTCGATTCTTCTTATCAGGGCCGATTACCGATTCTGATTTATTGTGGCCAATTGCTGATTATCGATCGAGGCTGAGTACCGATTCTGATGGCCGATTGTCGATTATCGATCGAGGCTGATTATCGACCAGGGCTGATTACCGACTTTGATTCGTCGTGGCCGATTGCCAATTCTGATTGTCTAAGGCCCAATGTGATGTACATGCGACCTGTATTTGAGGCCCGACGTGATGTGTATTCAGCCCGTGTCTAAGGCCGAATGTGAAGTATATTGATGCATAGGTGATGAGACTCATTGTGATGTATTTGAGGGTTAGGCGAAAGAGCCCATTGTGATGTATGTTAGGCCCATGAGCAGGGCCCACCCGTTTTGTACATGTAACCCTTGAGTAAGGCCCATTGTGTCGTATATTAGGCCCTTGTGTGAGGCCATGGGCCCATTATATGTTTGGATCTATGTGGGTCATTCCTTGGGGCAATGATGGTTAAATGTCCACATTGCCGAGGCCGATGGTTGATACCGATTATGAGTATGTGACTGCATAGCACCATGATACATGCTCATAAGCATCATCTGCATGTTTGTTATGAGATATGATTGACCATTGCATATGTCATAGTGCTGGTTGTTATGAGACTTCCTGATAGGCGGAGATTTTCTCACATGAACGCACGGTATGCGCAGGATTGATGCATGATTGCACTGTGTGACTCATGCATCTCGCATTTGTATGACATGAGCACCGTACGCCCTAGCGACATCAGGGCTGTAGCCTCCACAGACATATCGTGGATGGTCAGATGGGATACAGAAAATCTGTTCTACATGGGGTGCTATAGATATCCCTAGGTGAAAGTTCCTAAACCCTCTTGGTTCCAGAGGTTGCTCCAACGTCTAGACCGAGTGGGTAGATGAGCGCCGGGTGCCGATTACCAGATGGCTGCGCTCTCCACTGTGTCGTGGCCTGTTGGAAGGGGGTGCGGCCTTACCTGCCCGAGAGGAGGGGGCAATGCTAGGCTGAGTCTGACCAGCTCGAGGAATGGGTCTGTTATTGACGAGCCAGGCCCAATATTGGCAGGCGGATAGTGAGGTCTCTTCCACTCACCTTATTGCGCGCGATGGGGCAGAAATTTGGTATGGAGTGTAATAGACTCCGGTGATTTCCCAGAGAGGAACCGTACTGATATGTGGACATATTGAGTAGGAGATGCATGCTCATTCATTCATCCATTCACTATCCACTCGGGCTGGTGGTGCGCAATTAATTGTCATGTACCTTCGTTATGGCATGGATTTCGGTTAGGCACGTTGAGTCTGACTATCCAAATTTAGGTATGGGACTGGTTTGGATAGGAGTCCCTTGTGGTGGACCCCATAGCCTGCGATACTACGTACTATCATCCCGACTTCACACTCCAACATGGTTATTTCATTCGCATTGCATGTTGCATTACATCCGCAAGCATATGACATCTTGGGTTGCTATTTCTACACTTACATGGCCTAGACAGATTTAACAGGATTTGTATATTGCATTGCATCCTCAGCATCTGATATTTGGCTCTTTATGACCCCTCATCGCACAGCTGTTCTATATCACGTATTCTGATATTGATTGACTTACAGACTTGTCCATACTTTCGTTTACTCTGTTATTGTATGATTTATATCTTGTCAGTATTCCTGCCTACTCTGATAATTCCTGCTCTTGTCAGTATTTCTGCTTATTCAGACATTGTATGGTTTATAGATTACCAATTTTTCGTATTGTATGATTATAGCACTGTATTGAACACTTGACACTTACCTTGTGCACACACTTACACCACCCTCTAAGCTTTCCTTAAGCTTATGCACGATAGATGCGTGCAGGTGATGTTAGGCTGCAGTAGTGTTGAGCTTGGAGCGTGCGGTGGTCTTCTGGAGCTTGATTCTCTATTTATGTATTTCCCTTTCAGTATTGTATTCAAATGATTATATTAGTGGATATGTGATGATGATGATGTTGCCTTTGTGAATTGAGTAATCTTGTGGTTATGCTTATTACTAGTTAAATGTACAAAAAAAAAAATCCTCCTTGTAGGATCCCAGGATCGGAATCTGGCATATGAATGCTAGGAGCCGAGAATGGGGTACTACGGAGGCTGTCGGCACCGAATTCGGCGATCGAAATTCCTGTGAATTCAATTTTTGGGTTTGGGGCGTGACAGCATATGTCGGCCAAAATGTGCATTAGGGTGAATCTCTTCGCCAAACAGATTGTACACACATAACTAGTATAGGTACACGGAAAATACTCATGGCAATCATATCAGCAAAATACGTACGTATACAGTATTTCCTATAAATACCCAAAATACCCTAAATATCATATTCTACGTACGTATTCGAAATGAAAAACAGACAGCATGTTCTACACGTCAAACAACATTTTTACCATTAAACAGCATTGAAAGCTTTGAAAATAGGTAATCTAAGCATCTAAAATCCGCACCTTACACCGTAGGACCGTAATGAATCGAATAGGAACTCTACGTCATCGTCAACGACTGATTGGCAACCTACAGTATGATTTAGGTTAGCTACCTCACCACTTGCACCAATTGAAACCCTAGAACAGGTTAGCATTAGGCTTTCTTACCTAAGAACGAAGTTTGAATCGCCGAAAAAGTGATACGGAGGGGTGGATTAGGCACGTAGCAAAGCTGGGAAGAATCCCAGGAAGAATCACTAACTTCTCTCCCACTTTCTCTCTCTTGATTTGGGTAGGGTTTGAAATTCGTATGGGATTTGTGAGAGAGGGTTTAAGGCATTTTTATAAGCCCAAAAATGACGAAAATAGACTTGAAGTCAAGGTATACTTAAGTTATAACCAAATCGGGTCTGTTCCGATCCAACGGAGCACTTATGGAGGTCCTGCTACTAAATGCGGTCAGACTTAAGCTCTCTAATATTGGATCTAGGTCCAGCTAAGTTTTCAGTTCGATCGGGTTTTCAGATCGACCGTGACGGACCAGTTTCAGTTCAGCGGTCACCGAAACTCGATCAGGGCCACAAGTGCTATGACATGTAAGGGCCACCTATCCTGCTCTGAGGGTGAAATTTGGTCGAATTCCAATGGCCAGAATGCTTAAAAATGTCGCATAAGCGACACGTGCCAGATTTATTAAAAATTGAATTAATTTTCTAAATATTTTTCTTTTCTCACTCTCTTCACTCCGGACTCAGTAAAATGGTCTCAGGATATCAGTTGGGCTTAATTTTTGAAAATATTGTCAAGTCCAACTAGGCGGTCATAATGGTTTAAGATTATAGATATCGGACTTTCGACGTGCAGTCTAGATCCAATACAAAGTTTCAAAGTGCTCCTAAGAGCAACCGGGTTTAGAGATTGATCCTAGGTTTCTAGGTAAGGTAGCGTCAATGATTCTATAGGTTCTGGGTCTTACAGATCATATTTAAAGTGGTTCAAGTCAATTCTACTGAGTATTCAGTTTGGTACTTAACCAAATTCTACCCTAATTATGACAGAATATAGTCCTCGGGCCATTCTATGCCCCATTTTAGAAACTTTTAGGTATCATATTATTTTAATTATTTTTTTAGTGGTTAATCATTAAGTTTACCCTGACTCCACCAAATTTCATAATATTTTGAGTTGTAGAAAAATTCTAAAAACTCCAGAAGCAGCAACTGTCCAACAAGTGATTATTGGACAGTTTCTCACAATGACCTATTTCATAATATTTTGAGTTGAACTATTAAATATTTTATTATATTTTTCACATATTTTTATATAAAACTAGACTCATTTATCTTCAATCTGGTTTTTGAATCACCTAAATTAGAGTTATAACGAAGGAGATATGATGTTTCCAATTTGAAAGAAATGTGTAGGAAAAAGTGCAGAAACTGGCTTACCAGACCGCTGTACGGACGAGGTCGGCGAGGCCTCGCCAAACCGGTGAGGTCCTCGCCAAACTGGCGAGGTCCTCGCCGGTCACTGACCTATTTGGTGAGGAATCGCCCTAGGGGTGAGGTCCTCACCCCCCATGGATGCCGAAAACATGTGGGGCCTACCTTGGATCCCCTCGAATTGAGTCGTTTGGACCCACGAGTCCGTAGAGGCGTTTATCGAGTCTCATTTACAAACTGGAATGAGTTACATGACATACAATATATGATTTTGGGGTAGGAGAAGTTAATATAACCAAATAACCTATCTACATCATAAGATTCTAAGAATTCCATAGTCAAAATCCCATTTTATGCATGTATGAACCATTTATAGTAAGTTTTAGTTTAAGTATAGTTCTTCACCATTTAAACTTTAGGTTTAATGTCTAATATGAAAGTACTTGAAGAATTTTGAAGAATGAGGTGGTGAAAGGTGAGATTTTGAAGGAAATGGGTTGAAAAGCGATTTCTAGACTTTAGGATTAATTTCTAAGAGTGATATGGTTGACCCATTGCCTAAGGACGTCTAATTTCAGGTTAGTAAAAATTCAGGGTGTTACAGACATAGATATAGGTTTTGGCACCACAAAATTTGACAACCAAAGGGATATGAAATCATAGCACTTACACTATTCACCCCCCTTAGGGACATATTAGCATATTCTTACTTCAACTCAAGTGGTCTTCACCGCTATTTCAATGACTGTGCGTGTGTGTGAGGTGTGATCTCTGATAATCAAATATGAAAGTATTTAAGTAAATCACACAAACAAATGAAAGATAATAATAATCTCAAACACAATAAATTTTATAGTGGTTCGACTACTTGTCTACTTCACTCCCGGTAATCGCAATCAACCCTTGAGTGTACCAGATTTCACTAAGGGGATTTCACATGGTTCACCCAAAACCTAAGGTTTTAAATCAGGTTCACCTTTAACCTTTACAACCTACACCTAAGCTAACTATTTATGCTCTCACGAGCAAGGGTCAACACAACGCACTCACTTTTAGGTACACTGGCCAAGGATCTTCCACAAGACCCTAACTGTTTATACTCTCCACAGAGCAAGGAACAATAAAATGCACCCACCATGTACACTTTCACCGGAGGCCTCCTAGAGGACTTGCACGGGGTGAGAAACCTTAGAACCAATCCTACAAAGGAATGATCACAAGGGTCCTCTGGACTCTAATAACTTACAAATAAGTAGATGAGTCCCTTTTAGCTCGTTAATGAAGATCTCCTCCTTTGTTGATGAAGAGTCTTCTGCTTCCTTGAACCGCAACTTAGAAGATATACCGATGTATGGTAATGGGTTGATTCAAGGTTATAATGGAATCTTACTCTCAAATAATTTTCTATAAAGGAGATAGAGTGATTTTAATCATCTATGCATGCAAAGCATCCCAACTTAATGATTTGTCATTAAGTTGGTAGCTGGAGGATCCTTGAATGCAGAAGTTCATTCCCCATTCCACTCTTTTGAATATCAATGATAAGGGTGGATTGGAAGATGAACTCCTTTAAGAGAAAGGGTTTTGGGTAAATGATCTAAGGTTAAACACTTAAAAGCACTCTCTTCTTTTTATACCAGCAACTAAAGACAAGCTCTCTATATAAAGACAAAAAGTTCCAACGGATATAAAATAATCACATTTATGACAGAGTTAGATATCATCGAGCAGGGTTGATATCATCGAGCGTACTCTTGATTGTATTAACTGGCCGCTCAATGACACAAACTTAAATGTCATACACTTTTGAAACATTTTACCAGCCGGTCGAGGAGATCGAAACCTGCGTCGATGTCATCGGATTTCAAATCCAATTTCACCGACACGAAGATTAATTTCTCGACATTTGAAAATGAGAGAGACAGAGCCTTTAAAAATTTTCAGGTCAAGGATATGATCGAGGACACTTGATATCATCGGAATTTGAATGTCGATGATATTGAAGGTTGTGTCGATGCATCGATAAATTCAAAGATTTTATCAGTGAACTTGCTAGACAGTTTATGTCCTTTCTCGATACAATCGATTCGGCCTCAATATCATCAATATTTAAATATCAATTCTATCGAGTGACCCTCAATCTAAGATAAAAACCACTTAAAAAATGTTGCTAGAAAACTGTGTCCAAGACCAATATCATCAAAGGCCTTCCGATATCATCGGTTTTTGAATTCTGAGGATATCGAGGAGTACTTCGATATATCAAAGGTCTTCGTGATTTTCTTTAAAAGACAAGGACACTGACTCTTTGCAGTCGATTTTATCGAGTCAACTTCGATAGACTTAAGTTTTAAATATCGATGATATCGATAGGGGTATCGATACATCGATAATTCCGTCCAGATAAATATGTTGTTAGACATCTTTTGTCATCATTTCGATGGTATCAATTGATCATTAAGGACATTGACAACACACTTCAATTTTATCGATCAGTCTATCGATAAAATCCACAGAGGTAGAAAACTTAGAGATTTTCTCAATTTGTAAAAAAGTTTTCTAACCCAAAAACCCTATGATATCTTAACCAATTTTAAGGATTTTATTTACCTAGTATTTTGAGACATGAGATGTGAGGCTTAGATTTACCTGTGGCGAGTTCGGACACACATCCGGTTAAGGTAGACAATTGATTGATCTTCTTATAGAGCTTTTCTGTCTAGTTGACTCAACACTCACGCTAATTGACAAACCAGGGCACTTTCAGAACCTTGTCCTACATCGGGAGCATCGTCTGATGTTGTGGTGGCTATAAGTTGGATTCTTCCCTTAACTATCATGACATGTTTTAAATTAGTGAGCTTATCTTGATATTTGGACTAGCTCTATTGTCCTTCTGTGAACCCCTATCATTTGTATGCATGTTGTGATGGATGATTAATTAAAGCAGATGCCATTGGGCTGAGATGTTTATAGGACTCCTTATAAGACGGAGTTATCCCCGCATGATCACGCGATAGATGCAGGTTTGATGTATGGCCTGGATGAGGTTGATGGTATTCGTGGACTCGGTATTTGATATTTGGCTTACTATGACTCCGCATTGCATAGTTGATCTACATTGCTTCCTCAGTATATGATATTGGCTTATTTGCATCACATAGCATGATTAAGGCTGATGATATTTATGAAATTGTTAGCATGTATTCGTATTACTCTAATATTTTATGATTTATGGATTGCTAGTATTTCTGGTTATTCTAATACCTATCTGCTTGGCACGTGCATCACACACACTTACACCACCCTCTAAACTTTCTATAAGCTTATGCACGATAGATGCATGCAGGTGATGTTAGGTTGCAACAGCATTGAGCCTGCAGCATGCAGCGGACTCTTTAAGCTTTGATTTTGACATATGTATTTTCCTTTCAGCATTGTATTCAAATATTTATATTAGTGGATATGTGATGATGATTTTACCTTAGTGATTTGGGTATACTTGTGGTTATGCTTCTTACGAGATAAATGTATGCTGAAAAATCCTCCTTATAGGATCTCAGGATCGAAATCTGGTGTATAGGCGCTGGGAGCCAAGAATGGGGTACTACGGAGGCTGTCGGCACCATATGTGGTGATCGAAAATTTTGTGAGCCCGGTTTTCGAGTTTGGGGCGTGATATAAACTGTCGTAAAATAGTGGAAGTAAACAACCTTTGTCCTAAGAAAGCGATAAATCTATCTATACCTCCATTAAACTAGGAGATCAATCTTGGTAAACAGGATCACTCAGAGATATGGACATGTCCTCTGAATCAAATTTCTCAATAAATGGCTTTAATCGATGTCCATTTACTTTAAATTCATTATCATTGTCTGGATTCTTTATCTCGACAGCCCCATAAGGATACACATTAGTAATAGTGAAAGGGCCGGTCTAACGAGATCAGGGCTTTCCTAGAAAAAGATGTAATCAAGAATTGTACAAAAGGACTTTCTGGCGGGGTAAGAGCGATTTTCAAAGGATGTTCTTATCATTAAACACCTTCTTCCTGTCCTTGTAAATTCTCGAGTTCTCGTATGTATCATTTCAGATCTCCTCTAGTTCATTCAATTATAGTTTACGCAGCAAGCCAGCGTTGTCCAAGTCAAAGTTTAAATTCTTTATAACCCAGTAAGCTCGAGGTTTCAGTTCCACAGGTAAGTGGCAAGCTTTCCTATAGATGAGTTTAAAGGGAGACATTCCAATAGGCGTTTTAAAGGCTGTATGGTAAGCCCATAATGCATTGGTCAAGTCGATTAACCAATCCTTATGGTAATGGTTAATTATCTTTTTCAGGATGTATTTAATCTCCCTATTGGAAATCTCAGCTTGCTCACTTGTCTGTGGGTGGTATGGAGTGCTCCCCTTGTGAGAGATGTCATATTTCTTCATTAAGTTTGCAAATGGCCTATACAAAAATGTGAACCTCCATCACTAGTGATGGCTCGAGGCATTTCGAACCAGGGGAGGATGTTTTCTTTTAAGAATTTAATCACTGTCTGATGGTCATTATTCTAGCACAAGATCGCTTTGGCCCATTTAGTGACATAGTATACGGCTAATAGAATGTATAAATTTCCATGAGATTGGGGGAATGGTCCCATGAAATCGATGCTCCAGCAATCAAATGCTTCAATGATCAGAATGGTGTTTAAAGGCATCATATTTCTACGGGATAATGCTCCCAACTTCTGACAACGCTCATAAGCTTTACAAAATTCATGAGTGTCCTTGAACATAGTGGGCCAATAAAAGCCACACTATAGAATTTTAGTCATGGTCTTTTTAGTAGAAAAGTGACCGCCACGGGCCTAAGAATGATAGAAGGAGATGACACTCTAGTATTCATTATCTAGCACACATCTCCTTAAAATTTGATCTGGGTAATATTTAAATAAATAAGGATCATCCTAGAAGATTTTTCACACTTTAGTCAAAATTTTCTTCTTATCTTGCACAGTTCAATGTGTTAGCGTGAACCATGTGGCAAGATAATTAGCAATATCAACAAACTAATGTAAGTAGGAGACTTTAAATAATTACTCGTCAGGGAACATGTTGTTTATGGGTACCGTCTCAAGTGAATCAAGTAGTCAAGTCTCGAAAGGTGTTCAACTACTATGTTTTCTATTCCCTTTTTATCTTTTATTTCCTGTCATGCCCCAACTCGAAAACCGGGCTCACAAAATTTCCTATCGCCAACAGCCTCCGTAGATGTAACACCCCGGATTTTGGCTAATCTGGGATTTGACGTCCTTAGGCAGTGGGTCAATTAAAACACCTAAAAAATCGTTCAGAACCCAATTCCATAGCCAAAGAAACCACTTAGGATTAATTTCTTTAGAAACTAAGCATAAGTTAGCTAGCGCAACGTTGGAGCGGCTGGGAAACAGTCCCTGATCACTTTAAATACGTTCTACAATACCCAAATCGAGTAGAACAAACAACTCTACAATACTCTATAACCTCGGATCAAACTCTAAGCGGGTTTGTCCTCTGGACCACATTGAATTTTTGTATTGGATTTAGACCGCGCGTCGAAGGTCCGATACCTCCTATCTTAGACCGTTAGAACCGCCCCGCTGGACTTGACAATCATCTCGAAAACCAAGTCAAACCGATAATCACAGACTATTTCATTGAACCCGGACTGAAGCGACTGCGAATAGGGACAAATTTGGAATTTCAAATTCAAATCTGGCACACGACTTGACGCGTCAGTATTAAGCGTTCTGACCATCAGAATTCATTCAGATTACACCCTCGGATCAGGAAAAATTTCTATTTATTATCATGAGACTTTCAGCCCTGATCTACGTGCGGTGACCGCTGAACTGAAACTGGTCCACCACGTGCGATCTGCGAACCCTGCCAGACTGAAAACTTAATATGTGCTACATCTGGTACGCATGAGCTTAAGTCTGATCGCAATCGACCAGGGGACTACCAGAAAGCAGTTTTTGGACCGAAACAGCCCCGAAATGGATAGGCACCAAGTAAACTTCGTTCCGGAGCCTATTTCCGGCGTTTTTAAGCTTATAAAAGGGGTTGAAACCCTCATTTCTCTCTCCCATCCGAAAATTGCAAACCCTAGGAAAAGGAGAGAGAGTTTGAGAGAGAGATTGGAAGGGATTTTTCTCGCTTCCGAGCCGCCGATTGCTGCTGCTTCAACACCTCTTCCCAATCACCTGGCTGGTGATTTCTCCGTTCTTTCAGGTACAAAACAACCCTAGAACTTACTGATTTAGGATTTATCCAGATGTAGGGCGTGTTAGCTAACGTATTTCATAAATCAGGATCTCCTACTGCCGTAGACGAAGCGTACACGCTCCGTTCAAAATCCCGCATCCGTAAGAGACTAGGTGAGGATTTTAGACGCTTTGATTGACGGTTTACAACGCTTTCAATGTCGTTTAATAGTAGATTATCAACGGCATCGCCGTTTGACATGTACAACATGCTCTCCGTTTCCTGTTTCGTAAATTAACGAAGAATATGAGATTTAGGGCATTTTAGTCATTTGTAGGAAGTACGGTCTACATGCATATTTTGCTGACGTGATTGACATGGTTTGTCGCCGTATTAGAGAGTTAGGAATGATTGCATAATCAGTTTGGCGAAGAGATTCGCCAAGTTGCGCACTTTGGGTCGACATACTATATGTGGACTTAAGTGTGTAGTGTATGTGTTTGTGTAAATACTTGTATTAGTATGTATTGAATTAAATGATGTTATGAAGTAGTTTGAGATTGATTTCATGATTAAAATGCTGACCTAAATGATTTCCTACATGTTGACCTTATGCATGATTGCATTACATGCATAGGAAGTATGCCTTGAAGAATTGCTTAAGTTGAATGTTATAACATGTGTTAACATGTTCACATGATGTATTTCAATTCCAATACTTTAACATGTAATGCTAATATGATTCCATAGATGTGTGGGACTTGACCTAGTCCAGGCAGTCGGTAACCGAGCGAATTCGTGGCTGACTGGTCATAGTCACGAACGACGCGTCGATGAACGTGATTCGTGTTGAGAGTTAGCGGTAGTGGTTAGGCCACGCGAAGTGTTTTACGCACTTCATGTCGTTCGACTTGAGATGCGATCGCGCTAGTCGAGCACGTCAAGTAACCCGACTGGCCGATGTATGTTCACCTTGTATGTATCATAACTGCTTGAACCTAGGGTACTGAACTTACCATTGTAAACCCTGTTAACCGTGGTACCTTGATCCACGAAGACTCATGAGCCGGGCATGGTGGTATGGGACACCGTGGTCGAGCTGTCGGCCTACGCTGGGGCCACAAACCTCCCCGTAGTGACCAGTGAGCACCTAAACTCGTGAGCAGATTATGGTGGTATGGGACACTATATTCTAGCTGTCGGCCTACACTGATCAGGCGACGAGCCCTTTGTAGTGACCGCGAGCGTATTCTGAGTCCACGGGAGGCGACGACCCTTCCGTTGCAGTAGAGTACGGTAGGCCTGTATTGATAAGGTGATGGGGGAGCGGTGCAACGAGTGCGAGCAACAGCCCTGGCAGCCCTTGCAGTGACCTACGAAATATACATCGTATGAGATTACTAGGAGTGACGACCCTAGACAGGATCCGTGTTGGGATTGATACAAGGAAAGTACCTTAGTTTCCCAATCCTGCTGTTTGAATGGACTAATAACAACTTGAAAATCATATCACCATAGCATTGCATGTGCCTGGAAGATGTGGAGCACTCTAGGGAGTGTGGCATGCCGCGGTCGTAAGATGTTGCCGAATGAGGGTGATCGTCGATGAGGGCATACATCACGTCATATCATCTTGCATTAACAACAGTCTTAGGATTGTCTGATTTACTGCTTTACTATTATCACGTGATTGAATTGTGAACATGCTAATCTTTGCTCTATGATTCCACTGAGTTGATCACTCACTCCCACGTTACGGGATGGTGTTTCCGGACACCCACCAGTCCCTTTTGTGATTGCAGATGATGGCGCGGCCTGTGAGGCGGAGCTGGACTTAATG
The DNA here is from genome assembly GCA_037074715.1 of Magnolia kwangsiensis. NCBI lineage: Eukaryota > Viridiplantae > Streptophyta > Magnoliopsida > Magnoliales > Magnoliaceae > Magnolia > Magnolia kwangsiensis. The sequence continues at coordinate 63,468,473 of CM073579.1, forward strand.
ATGGGGAGGAGGATTCCTCCTTTATGCTTGTTCTGACTGACGGGATTGTAGGGAGGTTGATTAGATACTTTGACATGATCATTTTGTATTTTTAGCGCCCTCATGTATATTCATTTTGTTTACTTTTGAAGTATACATGTATGTGTATAACCTGGTAATCTATTCATACTCTGGAGACATACAACGGTTTATATACGTTATACATACTATTACAGTCTTCCGCTTGCAAATTTAACTGTATCTGGAGTATGATATGCTGTTCTGGCTTAATCTCACTCATGTTTAATACATTATCACAGACAACATTCAATCATACATATCCATGTTGCATAAATAACATTTTGGAACTCGGGAGTTGGGTTTTTGCTCGACCCCCCGATTTTCGAGATGTTACAGTAGAACCCCATTCTCGGATCCCAGTGCCCATTCGCCAGGTTTCAAATCCTAGGATGCTACAAGGAGGATTTTCAACATCAGTTTGATTCACAATAAGCATAACCAAAGGCATAACCCATAAACAACAACCAAAAACTCCATTACATTTCCACTATGATCAAAAACTTTACAAGTACAATAAGCATAAAGGGAAATACAATGATGAAGAACAAAAACTCCAAAATGATCTGTAAAGCGCTCCTGCCTCAGCACTGCTGCGCCCCAACATCACCTGCACTCAATGGTTATGCATAAGCTTATAGAAAGCTTAGAGGGTGGTGAAAGTGTGTACGCAAGGTAGTAATATGATCATGCAATATAAGAGTAATGCGGAATATGCAGATGGATCCATGAATATCATGAGCCGTACCAAGGCTATGCGATGCAAGATGTGAGTCAAGCATACAATCCTCATTTAAGTCCACATATCAATACAGCTCAAATCTGGGATATCAGCAGGGTCTAGTACACTCTAAACTAGATCGCCGCCCCATCACACGTAATAAGGTAAGTGGAAGAGACCTCACTATCCGCCTGCTAATATCGGCTTGGTTCATCTATAGCGAACCCATTCCTCGAGCTGGTCAAACTCAGCCTAGCTTTGCCCCCTACTCTCAGGCAGATAAGGCCGCACCCCCTTCCAACCGACCACGACACAATGGAGAGCACAACCGTCTGATAATCAGCACTCAACGCTCATCTACCCACTCGGTCTAGACGTTGAAGCAACCTCTTGGTACCATAAGGGTTTAGGGACTTTCACCCAGGGATATCTATAGCACCCCATGTAGAACACAATTTTTGATATCTAATCCTGCCAACCACGATACGTTTGTGGAAGCTACAGCCCCGATGTCGCTAGGGCGTACAATAACCATGTCACACAATGCGAAATGCATGAATCACACTATCCAATCATACAGCAAATCCTGTGCGTATCGTGCGCTCATGCAGGACAACACCGCCTAATCGGGATCATATAAACAATCTGCCCGAAGGCATATGCTATGATCAGTCTCTTCTCATATCAAGCATACATATGATGCGTATGATCATGAGTCATGGAACTATACTTAACATGTGATAAAGTAATGCACTGGGCCTAGACGGCCTATACACAACAAGTACGGACCTAATAATGGGTCCTAAGGAGAGTCATAATATGGACATCCAACCAACATTACACTTGCAATGTGGACATCAAACCAACATTGCTCCCAAGGCATGATCGTCGTAAACATCGTTACATAATCCGTGTTGGGATCACACATTGCAATGGACCTTAGGTACACCTCATTGGGCCTTAAATACATCAAATGGGCCATATCATATGGGCCTTATGTTCATCAAATGGGCCACATCAATGGGCCACGCCAATGGGCCTTATGTGCATTGCAATGGGTCAAACCCGTGGGCCTTAGATTACATAAAATGGGCCTAATCTCATGGGTCTTATATATAACAAATGGGCTATACTAATTGGGCCCATATGTACATCAAATGGGACTCAACCCATAGGCCTAGTACATCTCAATGGGCCTTAGTCCATGGGCCCCTAAAACATCAAATGGGCCTAATATCATGGGCCTTATAATACGTCAAATGGCCTAATGACATGGGCCTTTCATCCACATCAAAGTGGGCCCCCAATGAACTACTACAACTACATTAAGATGGCCCCCAATGAACTACTACAACTACATTAAGATGGGCCTCAAAACTGGCTAAGGTGGGGTCCACTTGGACTATGGATCTGGCTCATTCTTAGTCTCAAGCCCTAAAATGGACTTTAAAAATGGTTGGGCTTGGATGCAACCCATGCATCATGGTGGAGGAGGGTCCACATGAATTCTATATAATATAATGTATAATATATATAAATATATAATATAATGTATATTATATATTATATAATATACTATAACCATGTCCAGGCCCTGGACGGCCTGGACGATGGTACAATATATATAACATATATAATATAATATAGTATAGTATAATATATATATATATATATATATATATATATATATATATATATATATATATATATATATATATATATAAATTACAAGATCGTTCAGGCCCTGGACGGCCTGGACCGTACACACTTCAAATGTGGCCCCACATGGGATCCACCGAATGTTTATTTGCCGTCAAACCTATGGACAAGATCACATAGACCCTATTGAAGGGAAAAACACAAGTTTCATCTCGATCCAAATACTTCTGTGGCACGTAAAAGGGTTCTAAAGGTAGAGGTTCAATCCCACTGTTTCCTGCAGTGTGGGCCACCTGAGTTATGGATGCAGCTGAAAATTTGAGGGGGCCCACTTCGAAAAGGGACCCATCACATGAATGGATTGGATGGAAAATATACATCATGGTGGGGCCCACATGTGGGACCGTGGGCCCCTGACATCCGCTCTCCCATGCGTCAGCGCTGCAGACGCTGCCTGGGCTGGTAACAGCAGCAGCTGCTGCTTCTGTATTTTTTTTTGAAAACCCTTGATCCTGAGGTTTTTCGTGTATGGGGCCCGCTCCAAGTGAATCCGCTCCAACCATGAGATTCTATGGCTCATAACGGGCGAAATGAGTCCAAAGTTTAGGATTTTTGGATGATTAGAAACATCAGGCAATTCTTTTAATGGTAACCACCAAAGTTCCTATTCTATGGCCCACCAGATGCTCAATTCGACTTTATCCTTCGACTTAAAAGGTAAAATGACCCGGAGAATAGAATGAACGGCGTGGATTAACATCATGCATCAAGGTGGGGCCTACACAAGTAGCCCATCCAAATAGCCTTGAACCATGGCTGATATTTGTGTTTTCCTTTCAACGTCCAGCGTCCAGGGATGCTGGACGGCTATGTATTTTGGGTGGTCTGTCCACGTGGGCCACCAAATGATGGATGGCACGAATACAATGCTTATAAAGTGGGCCCCACTGGAAGGTAGCTTGGATAAAATATATACTTCATGGTGGGGTCCATCCGAGCGGGCCACACAAGTACATCATCATCCCAAAAAAAAATTGAAAAAGAGAGGGAGAGAGAGGGAAAGAGAGTGGGACACTTGTGTGATGGAGGACTCTGCCACTATGAGCCCTCCCTTAAAAAAAATCATACAATCAAATGGATCCCTTTACACATGGGACCACCGAAATTGAAAATCAACGATGAGGATCCTTTCCCCACCGATATGGACAGTCTAGATGACCTTCCTAATACAATGAAATAAACATCATGATGATCAAAGTGGGCCATCGGCCATAACTTAGGGTCCCAAGTGAGATCCATACCATTGATCGGTTGGTCTCACTTGGCCCAACTTGAAAACATGAAAAAATCACTATCATCAAGCACCCACCGTTCGATCTTCTTGCTCCTATGGGTTCCTTAGCACCTTAGCTTTGATTTCAATGGAGGAGATGAGGAATGGATGGTTGAGATGGGAGATGAAAGGGTAGGAAAGGTGGACCACACTTGAAGTTTTGAAAGAGAGGGGGAGGTTCATACGTATGGGATTTTCGGTTGCTTGGAATGAAGCTTGAGAAATGAGAGAGAGTTGTAAAGGGAGAGAGAGAGAGAGAGAGAGAGAGAGAGAGAGAGAGAGAGAGAGAGTGATGGGTGATGGATGTGGTGAGTGATGGGTGTGTAAGAAATTCTTGACTTTGGTGGCCATTTGTGTAAGAAAGGCATGGCTAGTGTAAGAAACTTTTGACTTTTGTGGCTGGCTTGGAAAAGGGTGAAAAGTGATGTGTACTTGACATGAGATGTGATGGGATTTGATTGATTGATGAGATTGATGTGATAAGTAGTAGAGATTCCCTTGGGTTTCGCAATGTGCGGCGTTTTCCTTGCACCGAACGCTGACCCACATCTCCAGACCAGGGTATCACCTCGGCGCGCGAGTCACGGCATCGGAACCGTAGCGACGACGTGGTCGCTATAGTAAAGATCTTGGTTTGAGTCGACTTGGGTTAACGGCGTACAAATCAGGGTCACACGCAAATATCAGTTAAGGATCGAAGGTTGCTGGAATTCAACCGGTAAGATCGCGAAAGTCTACGGAACGGTACGGATTAAGATACGGGTCTTACATTTCCAAATCAAATTCTTGGAGTAGAAGGATCCATCTTATCAAGTGGGACTTAGCATCATTCTTTAAAAGAAGATATTTGAGTGCCACATGATTGGTATAGATTGTTTCGAACAGAAACAAATGCGTTTGATTTGGAAAGTTATCTTATTTAAACATAACAGAAAGTGTATTTGGAACAATCATCATATTTCATTGATACTGAGTTCATTTACATCCTCATAACATCCCTTGATTCTAAAATAGATCATTTTGAGAAAGTAAAACATTATAAATGAAGCATTATGTATCAAATCTAGAATTTGGCAGCCTTTCGGCAGCTATTTTGATCATCTCCTAGGACTGAGGAGGAATGTTGATTTGATCAACTTGGCTTCATTTTTTATTTCATCCCTTAGGCAGAGGAGAGGGTCTGAAGTGATGAGGAGTGAATTTGAATGCTTTCAAAAAATCTGGCAGCATTCTGTCCTCCATTCAAGGCAATTTACACAAGCTGCAAACTGGTTGCGCGACCCTGCGTGAGAGAGTAGTGGGTAATGCGTCCCTGCACAACTAAAATGTTACTACGCTCAACGGAGGTTTATATTGCACGTCCCCGTGCAACTGGGTCTTGTGCTGCACGTCCCTAAGCAAAGGCAAAGCGACTACACGAAACGGAGACCTCACTCCTCACCTTTCAATGCTCTGCACTTCTAAAAATCTTCGATCCCCACAAATGAAGGGAGTGAGGGGGTATTTATAGGACCCCGACATGTGCCACACCTTGATCTTCATGCCATGGCACAGTCTCGCATCTGATCTGAATCGTTCATTTTAACCACTTGCTCTTGATTGTGCATCCATGTGATATGGGAATTCGTTGCGCCTACACGCGTAATAGAAAATGTCATTGCGCGTGGATGCGCAATACATAACCTCGACTTGCCATCTCCGCGCAATTAACATTGTCTGCGTGCGTTCTTGCACAATAAGGAATTCATCAATTCCTTTAAACGTGTTGCACTCATACGCGCATCAAATAGTTATTACGCATCCACACGCAACTTAGTCATTGCGCATCCACGCACAACTAATCGTCTTACTTCTGTTCTTTTCATCTGATGATAGTTTTTATGCTCCAACAGATGCCCCCTTGATCCGTTCTTTATTCTCTTGAATTAAAGAATCAGGATCAATCTTCACCAGTATATATATTTTTCCAGTCATCATCTTGCGCGACCATGCATAACAGGTTGCTTTACACGACCACACGCAACAGGATACCTTGCGCGTCCATGCACAACTCATGCCCAAGTACCATACTCGCCTCCCTTTTTCCCTATAAATACTCGCAACTGCCTCATTTATCCACTTCTATCTGCTGCAGCGGAGCTCTGGCGATTTTTTTTAAACTATAACTTGCGCGACCACGTGCAAACCACAAGGTAAAAATCCCTTATGCATCCTCATGCAACTAATTTCATTTTTAAACAGTTAACTCGATTGCGTGTGCACGCACAACGAATACTTATCTTGATGCACGGTTACTAGGTTGCGCGTACACGTGCAATGACTTCTGTCCTACGTATTACGTGTAACTAATACTTCTCTTTCTAGACTTGACTTTATTCACCCAATACTGACTTTCTCAACTTCTTTCTTCTTCAGGTTCTGATCTTCTCTAGTCATGGCTCGTACTAAGAGAACCTTCATCATTGTCGATCCTCCTACCGATCAGCCTTCTCATTAAGACCTTCCCAATGCTGATCCTTTTATCATGCCCCAAGCCACGAAATCTCCATCGTCTCCTGCTCAAACCTTACGCAAACGTTTCAAGACAACTGTCAAGCGCCCTGCCTTCATAAAGGAGTTAGTGTTGCCAACATTCGACTTCTCCCCCCACATCAAGGCTTTACCATCTCCTATCCAAAGGGCCATCATCATGGGAGACCTCGAAAGGCCTCCAATGCACTGTTGAGATTATGATTGGGAAAATGGCTAAAAATGACGGTGCATTACCATACGAGCAGCGAAAGACCACCTGCCAGAGAAGACATTCCTCCCCCTTCTAGAATGAAGAAAGTTCGCAGAAACAAAGCGAAGGAATTCTAGGAAAAAATCAAAGAACATAGCAGGAAGAAGCTCAACAATTCCTAGGAATTAGTCCGCTCAGTCCAAAACACCATAGAATTTGACAACCCTTACTGATGAGGCATCGTCTCAATCCCCATCAAAATTCACCGTCATCATTCTATGTTAATCTGTGAGCCTAGGGACTTCCTAACCTCAGAGAGACTATCTTACTCAGAGTCTTGGTCATTCAAAGAACCAAAAATACTGGAAGGCATCCTGCAACCACCAAAAACAAGGCAATGGATTAGCAGTGTGCACCCCATGATCTTCCTCGTTCCTTCTTCTGACCTCCACATCTTGTACCCCACTTGCTTTTACGAAACGCTTCAATAACGTTTCAGCTATTGTCGACTTATCTGGCTCCCAGAAGAGTTCAGAACGAGAGGCTCTCTAAGTCCTCAAAATTACTATTCAGAGTGGGCTACTGCAGTCATGAAAAAACACGCGGACACTCTGTTGAAGATCAATGTTTTCGCCACCATTGAAGCAACGTCACAACATTTTTACAGGGAAACTTCTATTCTGCAGGCTTTCCTTAACTACTGGTGTCCTTCCACCAACTCTTTTCATTTTTCCGAAGGTGAAATGAGCATCACTCTTCGGGACATTCACAGAATCACCAGTTTACCGATAATAGGGAAAATCCTTAATGAATTTGTCCCTACTAATGAGGAATTTGCCTTCATCTCTTCACCTGACCGTATACCTTCTATTTCAAAATCGACTACAAAACTTTTCAAGGAACAAAACTTTTCAAGGAAATGTCTAAATTCCCGAACATTCACAAAATTCATCCCATGCAATGGCTGGCCCTTTTCAGCTGAGGTTTTAAGTAATTCTCTTTCTTCCCTTATCTCCCTTTTCATGTTGCGGTTTGTTTTATATATATATATATATATATATATATATATATATATATATATATATATATAATTTTGATTTCACTTACTCATTTTTCAGATTTGAGGGCAATCATTCATGAGAACTTGAACATCTTCGAAAAGGTATCAAAGGTCATGCCGAATATTCTGTCTATGGCGAACTCGCGACATTTCTGGCTTATTGGCTGAGCATAGTAGTTCTCCCAAGTTCAAAGTCAGCAGATGTCATTCACCCCTCCTTGTTTGTGATAGTAGGTGTCATGGCTGAGGGAGTTAGTTATTCTCTTGCACCTCCCGTCCTCTGCTTGATCTACAGAGGCTTTGGAGAAATTGCTTCTCATGTGAAGAGCCCTTCTGTTGGTTCCACTTAAGCCTTCATGCCATGGCATTATTTCTTTGGCTGGCTCAGCGTTTATTTCCCTTTGACTTTCGACATGCCGGAAAAGGCTTATGTTCATGCCTCGAAACTTCCCCTCTGCTTCTTCCAAAAGAGATCTATGGAGAAGAGATCTTACGATTGGGCAAAAGACGCTATTTCCTCAGACGACAAGATAGATTACTTTCATTTCAGCCTACCATGTTATATTGAAGACACAGAGAGGATAGACGCATCTCCACTTACTGTAGCAGGAAGGGGATTCTTTGTATCTATCAAATCGTGCAGCCTCCCATCGAGGGAAGGGACAGAATTCTGGCAGGAACCGTATTATCCGAGCTGTTTCGCTCATCAATTTGGTTTTGACCAAGCAGTGCTGGAAGACTGCGGGCTAGTTACCAGGAGAATGTGAAGCTATGACACTGGTCCATTTAGCTGGGCAATGGTTTGGAAGCAACTCTATGCTGAGCGGATTCTTCCTTTATTATTCCAGGCTATGATCGTACTCCCAGAGCATCATACAATCACATGAGGTACTGGGTACACCAATCCCACTTGGCTAGAAAAAGTCTGCCAGTGGATAAACCTGTGTGGCTTCCTCCTCCCAAGCTTAAGGGTCGTGTCATTGAATCAGGAGTCGGTTTCATTCCAAAAACTAGCCATGCCCCCTCTGCTAGTCATTGTTATGTCAAGATATCTATAGACGAACCTATTCACGAGATAAAACCTGACAACACCCTGGAAGGTTGGGTAGTATATGGCGAGACTCACGAATTTGAACCAGTTTCTCTTCATCAAAGAGGAAGGGTTACAACAGACATTACCCTTCATCCAGAGGATACTACTAATCCCCAAGATGAACCATCTCCACCTACTCATCTCCAGCAACAGCCGACCACCTCTCCTACTTCTGGGATTGCTCAATCTCCATAGCAGCCAATTTCTTCCCCCGCTTCTAAGACCATTCAACATCGACAGCAACCAACTTCTTCTCCCGTTACCAGATCTCGAGCACGTGCCCAAGCTTCCCCCCAAGAAAGGACTACCGGTATTCCTTTTTCGGCGGTGACTACCGTAATACTCAACCAGAAGGCCAGCAACCTCCTTCTAAAGGAAAACAAGTCATTGTTGAAGAATGGAGCGAAGAAGATCTGAGTAGTGAAGGTTCAACTTCCTCATCTAGTGATACTGTCTCTGATGAAGATTACACGGAGGGGGAAAGCCAAGATAGTGATTATGAAGAGAGGGAGGTTAACATTAGCAATGGAGACGAGATAGCTGCAGGATATTCCTATGGCTGAGGGAGACATATTTCCCTCTTTTGGGGCTATCCCCTCAAAAGTTTCGTCTGCAGCAAGGGAAAGGGAAGAAGATCCCCTATTCCATAGAGGATACAGATATTCACCTTGTAAGAAAAATTTGCTATCGTCATTTGCTCCTTTTCTGTTCCCTCTTCTTCTCTTACACATTCTACTTAAGGTAATCAAGCTTCCCCTCTAGATCTACCTCCTGTTGCCCCAACAGTCTCGTCGAGATTTTTGATGCCCCCGAAGGTAGCAACACATAAGATTCCTTTTCCAGCAGAGCCAATTGTTTTGCCCGCTCATAATATTGTTGTTTCGAGTGCTGAACGTGAAATGGCTTCTCCGGTGGAGCCAACTAATTTGCCTACCCCCACCACCGTTGCCTCAAGTACTGAAAATAGGGCCCCATCTCTTGCAGAGATGGTGGAACCTACTCATTCTCTTGCCAGGGAAACACAACTGTTCACCGCTTTGGTGTCAACGAGAGGTGGTTCCTTTCCTTTGTGCACACTTTTCATGTTACCTGTTCATAAAACTTTTATTATAACTTTATATTTCTTATTTCTTAACAAGGGATTTATCTCAAAATAATGCAGCGAGTTCTGGCTCTATTGGTACTTCATTGAATGCACTATCGTTTGAGAAGGTTTTTGCACACAGATTAGCCCTAATCAGGAATTCTATACTGGCTGTTGTCGAAATCTTTAAAGACCCCGATTAATGGTCTAATTTAACTATCATTTTGACTGTCCTGAATGGTGCTTCTCAGATGGCTAAAGTTGATGTTTCATCTGTGCGCAATGCTCTCTTAAGATTTCATAATTCGATAATTACCTTGTCCTCAGCTGAAACTGCGACTGTTCCTCCTTAAATCCTGGAGTACAAGAAACAACTTGCGTATTCCAAGGAGAAAGTTTCTCAAATCTCTTCCATTATCTCTTGTCATCATAAAAAATAATTGTCTTTGCAAGAACAATTGATGACCTTTGTTGACAAGAAGAAATCTATCGAGGATCATATTATCCTTCTGAAGCAAGAAATTACTCAGTTAGAGTGACAAAGTTCGGAAGCAAGTTTAAACATTGAAAGAGTCTAAGAAAAGATAGAGTGTAGCTATCATTCTGTGGATCCCGAAAGATCCAATTTGGCAAAAAATGAGGAATTGATCACTTCCTTAGAGGAAAAACGAGCTGATACCCCAGATCCTGCTAGAATTATTTCAAATGCCAGACTGGAACATGTTGCAGCTCAAGTTAATCTTTAAGACAATTTGCAACAGTATTTAACAGCATTAGGTATTATAGGAGAGCTATGAAATGTATAATTTTGATGTATTTTTCTGCCATACATGCTTTCACAATTGCAAGTTGTACTAGTGACTTGTGATATTTCAAATGACATTTTGATTGGTGTATTATGGTGCAATAAACTTTCTTTTACATCATTTTTATCATACTGTATCTTTTTATACACATATATATGTTGTTAGCAAGGGCCTCCTAAATGATCTTTGTCTTAATTGGCAGTACTATATTTCAGTCTAGTTAGTCACACACAGTTTAAGCTCTTGAGTAGTGGAGCATACTCAGTTTAAGCTCTTGAGTAGTGGAGTTGGGTCTCACGTGATGGCCTTTATAACTCTTAGGAGTTCACTGGGCTTCTCACTGCCTAAGGAGTTTGTAAACCGTGATCCATCAAAGGGGCCCAGTGAAGCTACCGGGGTAGTGAACTCGGTTGGTTTTACGCACAAGGTTGGCCGCGGTAACTCTCTAGAGTTCACAAGGCTGCCTTTGGGGTACCAAACCTAAGGTCGCCAGTCCATCAAAGAGTAGGTTTAAGCCCTTCCTCATGAGTTAGTACTAGAACCAAACCATAGATCTGGAGGGGCTTATGCATGGTTGGCTTGTCTAAAGCTTGCACTGCGGCCCTTATTTTCTTCGTCTGCAAGGTCGGGCCCATTCACGGGAGGAAACTTTCCTCCATTCCCCGTGACGCTATCGGAAAGCTGTACAGACGGCATGGGCATTACGCATGACTAGTTGTTGGGGACTTTTAGTCACTGGCTCTGTCAGCTGCTCGTATGGGTATGCATACGATGGCCTCCACGGGCTTTTTAGGGCCATTGGCTTCTCGCTACTGCCTGAATGACAATCTTGATAGGTCTTATGCATGACTAGCCCTTCTAGAGCTTGATTCCTTTAGGGTTTGGTCCTTTTGAGCTTGATCCTTTTTAAAGATCCTGGCTCTTTTAGAGCTTGATCCTTTTAGGGTTTAGCTCTTTCGAACTTGATCCTTTTTAGAGCTCTTGGTTCTTTTAGAGATTGATCCTTTTAGGGTTTAGCTCTTTTTTTTAGGATTTTTCCCTTATTTAGGTTTTGAACTCTTTTTTAGGATTTTGTCCTTCTTTAGAATTTGGACCCTTTTAAGGATTTTGGCTAGATTGCCTTAAAATGTCTTGATAGATAATAGTAGATGCGATCATTGCCGTCGCGAGAATAATAGCCATCTCTGACTGAAATTGATATGTCATCACCTTTGTTAATATCTTCAAGAATATCTAAGTGTGCTTATTAGTAATGTATCAGCTTGGTGATGATATCAGTTTTGACAGAGTTCTGCAGAGCTCACTTGATGATAATGATTTTTCTTTTCTTTGCAATACCCATGGAATATAGTCGTGATATGCTTACAAATTTCTTCTTTTATTCATTTGATGATACATAGACATGATCTTGTCCATTCTTGCCCCCTTTTGATGCAGAATCATTATGCCGATAATATTATATATGGTCCCTTATTATATATGGCCCATCCCATTTGGGCTCGAACTTGCCCCTTGTTCTATGGGTGATCACTATCGGTCTTTTCAACATAAGCATCATGTCCCCCTTTTTGAAAGAGCGATATTTAACCCGTTTATCGAAAGCGGCTGATATCCTTACCTGAGATGATTGTAACTGCTACTGTGCGGCTAGACTTTTCTCATCGAGCAAATCTAACTCTTTTAACCTTATCTTTGTGTTCTCATCCTCCGTTATGGACTGATGCACTGCCACCTTGAGCGATGCTACTTGTATTTCAATTGGGATAACTGCCTCAACGCCATATACCAGTGAATACGGTGTTTCTCTTGTTGTTGTGCGATGAGTAGTTCTATATGCCCATAATGCTTCTTGCAATTTTTCATCCCAATCGTGTTTGTTTCCTCTCACTGTAGTTTTCAGTATTTTGACTATCGTTTTATTAAACGCCTCTGCTAATCCGTTGGTCGGTGGATAGTAAGGAGTTGAAAATGAATGCCAAATGCTAAATTTCTGACATAACATTTCCATGCCTCTATTTTTTAAGGGAGTACCATTGTCCATGACAATTTTTGTAACATCCCAAAAATCGGGGGGTCGAGTAAAAACCCAACTCCCGAGTTCCAAAATGTTATTTATGCAACATAGATATGTATGATTGAATGTTGTCTGTGATAATGTATTAAACATGAGTGAGATTAAGCCAGAATAGCATATCATACTCCAGAGACAGTTAAATTTGCAAGCGGAAGTCAGTGATAGTATGTATAACATATATAAACTGTTGTATGTCTCCAGAGTGTGAATATATTACCAGGTTATACACATACATGTATACTTCAAAAGTAAACAAAATGAATATACATGAGGGCGCTAAAAATATAAAATGACAAGTGTCAATGTATCTAATCAACCTCCCTGTAATCCCGTCAATCAGATCACGCATAAAGGAGAGATCCTCCTCATCATCATCAAATCCAGCTTTGCCTCGCAGGCCGCGCCATCATCTGCAATCACAATAGGGACTGGTGGGTGTCCGAAAACACCATCCCGTAACGTGGGAGTGAGTGATCAACTCAGTGGGATAAGAGAGCAGAGATTAGCATGTTATCAAATCAATCATGCGATAATAGTAAAGCAGTAAATCAAACAATCCTAATACTATTGTTAATGCAATATGACATGACGTGATGTATGCCCTCACCGACGATCTCCCTCATACGGCAACATCTTATGACCGCAGCATGCCACACTCCCTAGAGTGCTCCATATCTTCCAGGCACATGCAATGTTATGGTGATATGATTTTCAAGTTGTTATTAGTCCATTCAAACAGCAGGATTGGGAAACTAAGGTACTTCCCTTGTATCAATCCCAACACAAATCCTGTGTAGGGTCGTCACTCCTAGTAATCTCATACGATGTATATTTCGTAGGTCGCTGCAAGGGCTGCCAGGGCTGTTGCTCGCACTCGTTACACCGCTCCCCCATCACCTTATCAATACAGGCCTATTGTACTCTACTGCTACTGAAGGGTCGTCACCTCCCGTAGACTCAGAATACGCTCGCGGTCACTACAAAGGACTTGTCGCCTGATCAGTGTAGGCCGACAGCAAGAATATAGTGTCCCATACCACCTAATCTGCTCATGAGACTAGGTGCTCACTGGTCACTACGGGGAGGTTTGTGGCCCCAGCGTAGGCCGACAGCTCGACCACGGTGTCCCATACCACCATGCCCGGCTCATGAGTCTTCGTGGATCAAGGTACCATGGTTAACAGGGTTTATAATGGTAAGTTCAGTACCCTAGGTTCAAGCAGTTATGACTCATGCAGGGTGAACATACAATGGCCAGTCGGGTTACTTGACGGGCTCGACTAGCGCGATCGCATCTCAAGTTGACGACATGAAGTGCGTAAAACACTTCTTGTGACCTAACCACTGCCGCCAACTCCAGAACACGGCTCGCGTTCATCGATGCGTCGTTCGTGGCGAAGATAAGCTAACCACGAATTCGCTCGGTTACCGACTGCCTGGACTAAGCATAGTCCTAAAAAATTAACGAATCACATCAGCAAATCATATGAGAGTATTGGAATTGAAATACAACCATGTGAGCATGTTAACACATGTTATAACATAGAACTTAAGTAAATCATCAAGTACATGCATTTCATACATACAATGAAACCATGCATATAACTAACATGTAGGAAATCATTCACATCAGCATATTAATTGAGAAACCAATCTCAAACTAATCCATAACATCATTTAATTCAATACATACTAATACAAGCATTTATACAAACACTTACACTACACACTTAAGTCTACATATAGTATGTCGACCCGAAGTGCGCATTTAGGCGAATTTCTTCGCCAAACTAATTATGTACGCATTCCTAATATCCTAATGCGACGAGAAGCCATGTCAATCACATCAGAAAAATATGCATGAAAACAGTACTTCCTACAAATGACTAAAATGCCCTAAATCTCATATTCTTCGTTGATTTACGAAACAGGAAACGGACAGCATGTTGTACATGTCAAACGGCATTGCCGTCAAGAATCTACTATTAAACGACATTGAAAGCTTTGGAAACAGTCAATCAAAGCGTCTAAAATCCGCACCTTGTCTCTTATAGGTGAAGCGATTCGAACGGAGCGTATACGCTTCGTCTACGGCGATCAGACGGCCTGATACACATGTACATCAGCTACTATTCTATTTGAATCGAAGAAATTCCCAAATCAGCAAGTGGTTAGGGTTTTCCTTAATTAGAAGTGCGTTGGGATCACCGGGAAAGTGATCGGAGTGCGTCGCCTAAGCACGTGCAGCAGCAGCAGCAGGTGGCAGGAAAATCACTCCCACTCTCTCTCACAAACTCTCACCTTTTCTCTCTCCCAATCTAGGGCTTTTTGCAATTTCGGATGGGAGAGAGGAGTGAGGATTTCAACCCCTTTTATAAGCTTAAAAATGTCCGAAATAGGCTCGGGAATGAAGTTTACTTAGTGCATATCTAATTCGGGGCTGTTTCGGTCCAAAAGATGCTTTCTGATGGTCCCCTGGCCGAATGCGATCGAACTTAAGCTCATGCGTACCAGATCTAGCACGTATCAAGTTTTCAGTCGGGCAGGGTTCGCAGATCGCGCGTGGCGGACCAGTTTCAGTTCAGCGGTCACCGCACGTAGATCAGGGCTGAAAGTCTCATGATATAAAATAGAAATTTCTCCTGATCCGAGGGTGTAATCTGGCTAAATTCTGATGGTCAGAACGCTTAATACTGACGCGTCAAGTCATGTGCCAGATTTGAATTTTAAATTCCAAATCTGTCCCTATTCGTACTCTCTTCGGTCCGGGCTCAATGAAATAGCCTGTGATTATCGGTTTGACTTGATTTTCGGAATGAGTGTCAAGTCCAACTAGGCGGTTCTAACGGTCTAAGATAGGAGGTATCGGACTTTCGACACACGGTCTAGATCCAATACAAAGATTCAAAGTGGTCCAGAGAACAAACCTGCTTAGAGTTTGGTTTGAGGTTATAGAGTATTATAGAGTCGTTGGTTCTACTCGATTTGGGTCTTGTAGAACGTATTTAAAGTGATCAGGGACTATTTCCCAGCTACTCCAGCGTTGCGCTAGCTAACTTACACTAATTTTTCAAAGGAATTAATCCTACGTGATTTCTTTGGCTATGGAATTGGGTTCTAAGCGATTTTTTTCAGGTGTTTTAGTTGACCCATTGCCTAAGGACGTCTAATCCCAGATTAGCCAAAATCCGGGGTGTTACAATCTACCCCCCTTAAAACACAATGTCGTCCCCGACATTGGCGAAGAGCAAGGAATACTTTTCTAAGGGAGGTTCAATCCTACTTAATAACCTAATCGTACGTATATCCTAACTCAAAGGTTTTGATCTTGGGCCAGTGGAGAAGAGGCCAACCACGCTTCCGCTGCGACACTCTGATCGAACGGGAGCGTTGACTAACCTAACCGGATTGGACTCCATACGTTCTACCCCCCTTAAAACTTGGTTTTACTTAAGTTCAAGAATCTATGCATCGCTCCGTATATCGGAACGAGGCGCAACTTAGGGGCTATCCTTAATCTAAAATGGAAACAACCTCTCATTACAGTGGTTTTCCCTTCGCTAATGATGCGTTCTATGGCATTGGTATCTATGATCATAGAGATGAGCCTAATCTCTATTGTGGTTAAGTTCAGGGGCAGGTATGAGTTGGTGGCAAGATGTCGAATTCTCTACTTGCTTTAAGTCCTCGCCATTTCCCAAGGACACTGTGATCCCGTTTGGTTGTATGTGGTCGAGCCAACATGGAAGAAAAGTAGTATAGTGGGTCTGAGCCGGATACATAGACTTTCTGTCTAGCTAGAACAGAAGATTTATTGTATCAATTCTTAATCCGAGTCAATGTCGATCTTCTGCTTGATCAGAGCATTGGATTTATTGGTAACCACTAGGATTAGGAAGTCGATTCAAACCGCGAATACATCGCTTACATGTAGTTCCTTTGTTCCGCGTTTCCGAATGCAATAAGCCCTTGGGGAAGGCAATTCTAAGGGGCGTGCTAGTACATTCTAAGTTCATTCTAAGGGATTTATAAATGGTCCCTAAGAGTGAATGGCTCCCTCCTATGGGCAACAACAGAAGTCTATAAGTCATAAGGGGATCTATCGAAGGAAGGGAGTCCCATTCCAACCAAATCTAACCTACTATCCCTTAGCATAAATAGGCCTTACACTGCCTAAGACAACTAGTAGCCTAGTCTGTAACTCAGTAGTTATAATCCAAAGCCTAAGTTTATACGTTAAATGGTTCCATACCATTTATACTACAGGAAATTCTTCTATTACTTAGGGTCAAGATTATCTAAATGAAATTGGATTTCTTATGTCGTCAGATCCTTCAAATCTAGGAGTGCTATCACTAGGTCCAAAACGCTAAGGGCCTATATGGCCTGTAGCATTAAGTTGTATTAAATAGAACCGCATTCCTAATCCCATGTTGGGATAAGGAGTGGCATGCTTGGTAGGAGGGTGGGGTGGGATAAAAATTTATTTGTAGACTAAATCCCGGGAGTTACTATACTCCCAATCTAGGGACAATACCTTACAGTGAAATGAAACGACATGTATTCCATCTAACCAAATTTCGTTACAATATATGGAATAAAGTTCCACATGGATTATGACAGAGATGCATTCGGCTATGCTAAGCCCAAACCACTGACGCAATACATTGTCTACCAGTGACATCACTAGACCCAATAACAACAAAACACAGAAATCCTTAAAACAAAAATCAAACAATCTATAGGGCAAAGGCATAGATGCCTAACTCTACCAAAGGACTTTACCACAGTCCCGACTTACCTTCTTTATCCTTGTCGAGTCTAATACTGTCTGTTGCTCACTAGAGCTCTCTCGGCCATATATTTTCAGTATCCCTTAAGCAAAGAAAATGGAGAAATAGAATTGAGAGGGAGGATGGTGAAAAGAGAGAAAAAGGCTAAAACAGCTTAACAATAGCCATGGAAAACGGGGGAAATGTAAGGAAATGGCTAACCAAACTAGAAAAGGGAGATCTTGGCATTGTAGAGGGATGCTTCAAGCTTCCCTAGGATGTATTTTCAGAAAGAAATGAAAATGAAAAAGGGAAATGGAGCACCTCACGATTTCAGCTCGATTTGGGGGTTTTAGGAGCTCCAACGGACGAAACCTTCAAGAGGGAGGGCTGCCAACTTCAAAGGAACGATGGAGGGTGGTCGTTTTTGGCAGGGAATGGATTTGAGAGTGGTTTGGAACCACGGTTTTGGGTTAGGGCAGCAAGAAAATGAAAATGGAGCTAGGGAAGGGGACTTTTGTGAAGGAAGTACATCTTTTAGGGGGTTTCAAGGTACGGACCGCATACCAGGGGGCTTCCCTAGCCCCCAAACTCCTCCAGCCCAAAGACTAGACCCATTTGAAGAGTTTGACCGGCGATGCATCGCCGAATCGGTGATGGAATCGTCGGTGAAGTTGAAAATTGGTCATTAAGGACATATGGGATGGGTTCCCCTTGCCCTAGGGATTCCAAAAAGGTATGGTTCCCCCTTTGGTTCATTGTAGATTGCCCTAGGGAGGCCCAAACATCCATTCGAGGATTTTTAGGGCTAATATGCAATCCCGAATACAAAACCCTATCATGCAGCATATTATTTTGGGGTAAAAGAAGCTAGTACATCCATCTAGATCATTATTTGCTAAATAAAGTAAAGTTAGAATGGCCTTATGGCCATTTTTCATGAAATTTTACTATTCACTGTAAAATTTTATGAAAGTATGATTTTATATTATTTTCACATTATTATTGATGCCTAACATGAAAAATATAAGAGAAAATTGAAGATTGGAGTGGTGAGAGGAAGAATTTCGAAGATTTTCGGTGAAACGGGGTTTTTAAGCCCTGACGATTGAATACAGGGGTCGTGATTGTCTCACGGCCCAAGGATCCACATTTACGGGTTTAGAATCATTCAAAGAACGTCTCAGCCCAACGACCTACAACCTAGGAGCTATTCGGGTAGCTTCACGTGACCCTAGACACGTTACGGACTCGATCACGCGATCGATTCGAATAGACTTCGCCTATTGGCGAATCTGGGATCCTAGAAGTGTTTCTAGACCCTTCTCGCACCCTCCAAAGTCACAAAAAGTGACAGCATACATCGCGTGAGCATAACCCAGGCCCGGTTTAATCCAAATCATGCTCTGATACCATCTGTAACATCCCGAAAATCGGGGGGTCGAGCAAAAACCCAACTCCCGAGTTCCAAAATGTTATTTATGCAACATAGATATGTATGATTGAATGTTGTCTGTGATAATGTATTAAACATGAGTGAGATTAAGCCAGAACAGCATATCATACTCCAGAGACAGTTAAATTTGGAAGCGGAAGTCAGTGATAGTATGTATAACATATATAAACTGTTGTATGTCTCCAGAGTGTGAATATATTACCAGGTTATACACATACATGTATACTTCAAAAGTAAACAAAATGAATATACATGAGGGCGCTAAAAATATAAAATGACAAGTGACAATGTATCTAATCAACCTCCCTGTAATCCCGTCAATCAGATCACGCATAAAGGAGAGATCCTCCTCATCATCATCAAATCCAGCTCTGCCTCGCAGGCCGCGCCATCATCTGCAATCACAATAGGGACTGGTGGGTGTCCGAAAACACCATCCCGTAACGTGGGAGTGAGTGATCAACTCAGTGGGATAAGAGAGCAGAGATTAGCATGTTATCAAATCAATCATGCGATAATAGTAAAGCAGTAAATCAAACAATCCTAATACTGTTGTTAATGCAATATGACATGACATGATGTATGCCCTCACCGACGATCTCCCTCATACGGCAACATCTTACGACCGCAGCATGCCACACTCCCTAGAGTGCTCCACATCTTCCAGGCACATGCAATGTTATGGTGATATAATTTCCAAGTTGTTATTAGTCCATTCAAACAGCAGGATTGGGAAACTAAGGTACTTCCCTTGTATCAATCCCAACACAGATCCTGTCTAGGGTCGTCACTCCTAGTAATCTCATACGATGTATATTTCGTAGGTCGCTGCAAGGACTTCCAGGGCTGTTGCTCGCACTCGTTGCACCGCTCCCCCATCACCTTATCAATACAGGCCTACTGTACTCTACTGCTACTGAAGGG
The DNA here is from genome assembly GCA_037074715.1 of Magnolia kwangsiensis. Taxonomy (NCBI): domain Eukaryota; kingdom Viridiplantae; phylum Streptophyta; class Magnoliopsida; order Magnoliales; family Magnoliaceae; genus Magnolia; species Magnolia kwangsiensis. Next base: position 63,488,234 of record CM073579.1, read on the forward strand.
TCGTCGCTTCCCGTAGACTCAGAATACGCTCGCGGTCACTACAAAGGACTTGTCGCCTGATCAGTGTAGGCCGACAGCAAGAATATAGTGTCCCATACCACCATAATCTGCTCACGAGACTAGGTGCTCACTGGTCACTATGGGGAGGTTTGTGGCCCCAGCGTAGGCCGACAGCTCGACCACGGTGTCCCATACCACCATGCCCGGCTCATGAGTCTTCGTGGATCAAGGTACCATGGTTAACAGGGTTTACAATGGTAAGTTCAGTACCCTAGGTTCAAGCTGTTATGACTCATGCAGGGTGAACATACAATGGCCAGTCGGGTTACTTGACGGGCTCGACTAGCGCGATCGCATCTCAAGTTGACGACATGAAGTGCGTAAAACACTTCGTGTGACCTAACCACTGCCGCCAACTCCAGAACACGGCTCGCGTTCATCGACGCGTCGTTCGTGGCGAAGATAAGCTAACCACGAATTCGCTCGGTTACCGACTGCCTGGACTAAGCATAGTCCCAAACAATTAAGGAATCACATCAGAAAATCATATGAGAGTATTGGAATTGAAATACAACCATGTGAGCATGTTAACACATGTTATAACATAGAACTTAAGTAAATCATCAAGTACATGCATTTCATACATACAATGAAACCATGCATATAACTAACATGTAGGAAATCATTCACATCAGCATATTAATTGAGAAACCAATCTCAAACTAATCCATAACATCATTTAATTCAATACATACTAATACAAGCATTTATACAAACACTTACACTACACACTTAAGTCTACATATAGTATGTCGACCCGAAGTGCGCATTTAGGCGAATTTCTTCGCCAAACTAATTATGCACACATTCCTAATATCCTAATGCGATGAGAAGCCATGTCAATCACATCAGCAAAATATGCATGAAAACAGTACTTCGTACAAATGACTAAAATGCCCTAAATCTCATATTCTTCGTTGATTTACGAAACAGGAAACGGACAGCATGTTGTACATGTCAAACGGCATTGCCGTCAAGAATCTACTATTAAACGACATTGAAAGCTTTGGAAACAGTCAATCAAAGCATCTAAAATCCGCACCTTGTCTCTTATAGGTGAAGCGATTCGAACGGAGCGTATACGCTTCGTCTACGGCGATCAGACAGCCTGATACACATGTACATCAGCTACTATTCTATTTGAATCGAAGAAATTCCCAAATCAGCAAGTGGTTAGGGTTTTCCTTACTTAGAAGTGCGTTGGGATCACCGGGAAAGTGATCGGAGTGCGTCGCCTAAGCACGTGCAGCAGCAGCAGCAGGTGGCAGGAAAATCACTCACACTCTCTCTCACAAACTCTCAGCTTTTCTCTCTCCCAATCTAGGGCTTTTTGCAATTTCGGATGGGAGAGAGGAGTGAGGATTTCAACCCCTTTTATAAGCTTAAAAACGCCCGAAATAGGCTTGGGAACGAAGTTTAGTTAGTGCATATCTAATTCGGGGCTGTTTCGGTCCAAAAGATGCTTTCTGATGGTCCTCTGGCCGAATACGATCGGACTTAAGCTCATGCGTACCAGATCTAGCACGTATCAAGTTTTCAGTCGGGCAGGGTTCGCAGATCACGCATGGCGGACCAGTTTCAGTTCAGTGGTCACCGCACGTAGATCAGGGCTGAAAGTCTCATGATATAAAATAGAAATTTCTCCTGATCCGAGGGTGTAATCTGGCTGAATTTTGACAGTCAGAACGCTCAATACTGACGCGTCAAGTCATGTGCCAGATTTGAATTTCAAATTCCAAATCTGTCCCTATTCGCACTCTCTTCGGTCCGGGCTCAATGAAATAGCCTGTGATTATCGGTTTGACTTGATTTTCGAAATGAGTGTCAAGTCCAGCTAGGCGGTTCTAACGGTCTAAGATAGGAGGTATCGAACTTTCGACACGCGGTCTAGATCCAATACAAAGATTCAAAGTGGTCCAGAGAACAAACCTGCTTAGAGTTTGGTCCGAGGTTATAGAGTATTATAGAGTCGTTGGTTCTACTCGATTTGGGTCTTGTTGAACGTATTTAAATTGATCAGGGACTATTGCGCTAGCTAACTTACACTTATTTTTCAAAGGAATTAATCCTACGTGATTTCTTTGGCTATGGAATTGGGTTCTAAGCGATTTTTTTCTGGTGTTTTAGTTGACCCATTGCCTAAGGACGTCTAATCCCAGATTAGCCAAAATCCGGGGTGTTACAATTTTCTTTGGAATACCATGTTGGTATATTATGGCGTGGCAGATGAAATTAACCACATCCTTTTCCTTAACATTACGCAAAGCGACTGCTTCAGTCCATTTGGAGAAATAATCGGTTGCTGCCAGAATATACTGCTTTCCTTTGGATGAAGGCGGGTTTATAAGACCAATTACATTATGTCCCAAAGCAGAGAAGGGCCAAGAGGTAACAGATTGATGCAAATCTTCCGGGGGAATGTGTATAACATCTCCATGAATTTGGCATTCATGGCATCGCTTCGCATAATCTATTGCCTCTTTGAACATGATGGGCCAATAATAACCCATTCTATGTATTCTGTAGAATAGATTTTTACCCGCTTGATGTGCTTCGCATTCACCAGAGTGCACTTCCCGCAATATTTGATCTGCTTCTTGTTTATCTAAACAACGTAGCAACATCCCATTATACGATTTCTTATACAACACTTCACTGCATATGATGAACCTGTTCAATCGCTGCTTGATCTGCTGCTTCTGCACCTAATCTTCTGAAAATATATTGTACTTGAGGTAATCAACGAATGGTTGACGCCAATCATCTGTTGTTATTTCTAAACATGACACCAGAAGTGTCTCGATGACTTCTTCGACGACCTTTGAAGACGGTAAAAATCTTCTTTCTTCTATAGTTACTTGAAGAGGACTGTGATTAGGGCAAGATAGAGCTGTTGCCAAACTAGCTAACGCATCTGCTTTTGCATTTTCAGACCGCGGGATGTGTTTGATTTCTACATGACCGAATTGTTCTAGCAGCTGCTGTGCTTTCTGGCAATAGGATAAGAGTTCCTGCTTTCTCACCTCAAATTCCGTTATCAACTGATTTATAATCAATTTGGAATCCCCGAAGATATGCAAAATCTTTATCCCCATCTATTGAGCCATTTCCATCCTAATAATGAGGGCTCTGTATTCAGCCTCATTATTAATGAACACAGTGCCTATCATGAAAGAGTATGGTAACAAGTCACCTTGAGGAGTAATGAATATCACTCCTGCCCCCGTTCCTGATGCTCGTGCGGTACCATCGAAATACATTTGCCATAAGCTTTGCGACTCGGCCAACATAACCTGCTCATCTGGAAAATTGTCAGTGATAGTCTCACATTCCGTAACGGGGTGTGCTGCGAGGAAATTTGCCACTGCTTGTCCCTTTACGGCCTTGGCTGGTTCATAAGTAATAGTGTATTCTGAAAGCAACAACATCCATTTAGCCAGTCTTCCCGATAACATCGGCCTTGTCATTAAAAACTTGATCGGATCTGCTCTTGAGACCAAGGTTATATCATGGGAGAGACAATAATGTCTCAACTTTTAGACTGTGAATACTAGCGCTAGACACTCTTTCTTAATTGGAGAATAATTACATTCAGCCCCCATCAATGTTCGACTAAGGTAATAGAGAGCAGCCTCTTTTCTGGCTTCATTTACTTGAGCCAACAAAGCACCTAAGGAATTTTCAGCTGTAGATATGTAAAAAATAAGCGGCTTCCCTTTTATTGGAGCTGTGAGTACGGGTGGCCGGTTCAAAAATTTCTTTATTGAGTCAAATGCATTCTGACAAGCTTGATCCCATACAAACTCTACATCTTTCTTCATTAAATGAGAGAACGGCTGGCATCTTCCTGCCAGGTTTGAGATGAAACGGCAAATATACCCCAATTTTCCTTACAAACTTTTCAATTCCTTTATCGTTGTCGTTGATGGCATATTTTGAATGGCTTTGACTTTCTCATGATCGATTTCGATACCCCCGTGCCATATAACGAAACCAAGAAATTTGTCTGAGGATACTCTAAAAGCTCATTTGGCTAGATTCATCTTCAACTGCTTCTTTCTTAATCGACGAAAAACCGATGCCAAATGCTCACGATGTCCTGATGGTCCCCTGATCTGACCACCAAGTCATCGACGTAGCACTCAACATGTTTGTGCATCATGTCTTGGAAGATATTCTACACTGCTCTTTGATATGTCGCACCGGCATTTTTGAGACCGAACGACATGACTTTATAGCAGTAGATTCCAAGCGACGTTCTGAATGCCGTCGCTTCATCTTCAGGTGGCATTCTAATCTGGTTGTACCCTGTGTAGCTGTCCATGAAGGACATAACAACATACTGAGTCATGCTATTAACTAGCAACTCTATTTTAGGGAGAGGAAAATCATCTTTTGGACAAGTCTCGTTCAAATCCCTGAAGTCAATGTACACTCTGACTTGTCCGTTTTTCTTTTTTACGGGGACAATGTTTGATATCCACCTAGGATACTTGACTTCTTTGATAAACCCCACTTTAATCAGCTTGCTGACTTCTTCTTCGATCAATGGAATTAAGTCTGGGTGAAATCGCATTTGTGCTTTTTTAACCGGTCGTTTCTCCTTAGAAATATTTAATTGGTGCATTGCTACAGAGGGTTCCAAACCTGACATCTTTGCATACATCCAGGTGAAGACATCTTTATTTTCTTTGAGTAGTTGGCAATATTTCTCAAATTCTTGCTCAGAGAGACCACCACTGACAAATGTATTCTGAGGTTCTTCTTTTGTACCCAAGTTTATTTCTCGCAAGTTGGTTATCGTTGGCTACCCCCCGTCTTCCATCTACTTCGGAACTGCTTCGGGATACTTAACTGTCTCAGAATCTTCTTCCAATGCTTGCGCGGACACAATCATATTTACTGACGATTCTGCACCCAATCCTTAGAATTTTCTTCACTTTTCCTGATCAACCCCGAGAGGGATCTGAATTCCCCTCCCATGATTTAGTCCCATGGGTTCTTCGCAGTTAAAACTCATGCTTCTCATGATTTTCTTGCTTACTGAGTTGTATTTTTCTAGATTTTTTGAAGTCAACTTACTGCAGTGTACGTTATTTCTGACTTCCTCTCTTACCCTTATTTCTACTGTGGTGTAAAGTTCTATCGGCTCGGGGTATCTTGCGCTGGCATTGACTTGAAACCTTCCTGGGGCTGTTGAGAACGGCTTACACCTTTCAATGCTAGGTAGCGGCACTGTATAATTAGACTGCAAGATTTTTAATTGCTCTAGTGTCAATAAGGTTAGTGGCGGCTGTCCTGGTTGCCTCAAACGCTTTGGTACAAAATAGAATTTCTTCTTTGTGTCTGCAGTCTTAGACGTTTCAGTCCTTTCTCCCTTGACATCATTTTCTTGAATGTCCCTTAACACTCTATTCTCTTCATTATTTCCCGCTTCTTCGGTGAACCCTTTATAGTAACTAGCATCCGCAAAGAAAGACTCTGGTTCCGTATATGGCCTCGCATCAGCGATCACTTTATACTGTCCTCGTCCTTACAGTATTTGAAGCATTGATGCAAAGTGGAAGGTATAATGTTGTACTGATGTATCCATGGCCTTCTCAGGAGAAGGTTGTACGTTATCACGGTATTTATAATGTGGCATACGACATTGGTAGTTAATTCTCCTATTTCTAGTATCACTGTAATCTTTTCGAGCGCCCATTGCCCATCTTGATCAAAGCCTTGTATCATCATTCCACTAGGATGCAGATCAGAGCGGCAATAGCCCAGCTTGCATATCATCGAGAGCGGTAAGAGATTCACCACAGATCCATTATCTATCATAATCCATTTAACCTTCTTCCCACCAATATGGCCTTCTATCATTAGTGGCCTGTTATGCTCCACCTCACAGATCAAATCCTCATTGGAGAATGAGATGACTGGTAGGCTATTTTCTTGTTCGCCATTGTAACACCCTGAAAATCGGAGGTCATGTAGAAATCCAACTCCCGAGTTCCAGACCATCACTTATGCAACAAATATGCTTATGATTCAATGTTGTCTGAGTTAGTGCATTAACATGAGTAAGATTATACCAAAACTGTAATTCATACTCCAGATCCAGTGATAAAACACAAGCAGAAGACTGAAGAAGATATATATCACTGTATGAAAAATAAAATAATCTCAAACTGTCTCCAAAGTATGAATACATTTCTGATTCACATATACATATCATAAACTAAAATCAAATGTCCTGTAATAGTCCAACTAGAAAAAATCCCGCTGATCCAGGCCACCTATGCGAAGTCGTCAGAGAACTGCATGTACGAGAACTCATCCTGGTCCTCGTAGAAGTCCGGCTCCAGCTCCTGGATCGCCTCACAACCTGCATCTAAGACAGTCTGGTAGGTGTTGCAAACATCATCCCGTAACGTGAGAGTGAGTGATCAACTCAGTGGAATCATATAGCAAAGATTAACATGTTATCAAATCAATCACGCGATAATAGTAAAGCAAATAATCAGACATTCCTAGATACTGTTGTTAATGCAAGTATGAAATGACATGATGGATGCCCTCGCCGACATACTCCCTCATGCGACATCATCTTACGTCCGCGGCATGCTTTCTTCCCTAAGTGCTCCACATCTTCCAGGTACATGCAATGCGATATGGATATGATTACTAAGTTGTTATTAGTCCTTTCAAACAGTAGGATTGGGAAACTAAGGTACCTTCCTTATATCAATCCCAACACAGATCCTGTCTAGGGTCATCACTCCTAGTAGTCTCATACGATGTTATATTTATAGGTCGCTGCAAGGGCTGCCAGGGCTGTTGCTCGCACTCGTTTCACCACTCCCCCATCACCTTATCAATGCAAGCCTAATTGTACTCTTGTCGCTACGGAAGGGTCGTCGCCTCCCGTAGACTCAGAATACATTCGAGGTCACTACAAAGGGCTCGTCACCAATCAGAGTAGGCCGACAGGTCGAATATAGTGTCTCATACCACCACAATCAGCCCATGAGTCAAAGGTGCTCACTGGTCACTACGGGGAGGTTTGTGGCCCCAGCGTAGGCCGAAAGCTCGACCACGGTGTCCCATACCACCATGCCCAGCTCATGAGTCTTAATGGATCAAGGTACCATGGTTATCAAGGTTTTCTCTAGTAAGTTCAGTACCCTAGGTTCAAGCAGTTATGACCAATACAAGGTGAACATACAATGGTCAGTCGGGTTACTTGACGAGCTCGACTAGTACGAGCGAACCTCAAGCCGAACGACATGAAGTGCATAAAACACCTCGTGTGGCCTAACCACTGCCGTCAACCCAAAGCACGACTCGCGTTCGTCGACGTGTCCTTCATGGCAAATAGAAGCCAACCACGAATTTCAATCTATTACCGACTGCCTGGACTAGAGCATAGCCCCAAGCACTTGAAGTCAACATCAGTGATCATATAAGAGTAATAGAAATGAAATACAAATAATCTAAGCATGTTAACAACATGTTATAACATACAACGTAAGCAAATCAACCAAACACATGTATTCCATATATATATAAGGAAATCAATTCAAAATAACAGCATGGAGAAAATCATGTACATCATCATATTAATTTATAATCCAATCTAAAAACTAATCTACAATACCATTTGCTCAATACTTACTAGTACAAACATTTATACAAACACTTAGTCTACACACATTTGTCTACATAGCGTATGTCGACCCAAAGTGTGCATTAGGGTGAATCTCTTCGCCAAACAGACCATGCACGCCTAACTCATATCATAACATGACAAATACACATGGCAATCATTTCAGCAAAATACAGACGTATACAGTATTTCCTACAAATGCCTAAAATACCCTAAATCTTATATTCTCCGTACGCAGTCGAAATGGAAAACATACAGCATGTTCTACACATCAAACGGTGTTCTTGTCAATAATCTACTATTAAACGACATTGAAAGCTTTGAAAATAGTCAATCTAGGCATCTAAAATCCTCACCTTTCGTCGTAGACGTGTATCGATTCGAATAGAAAGTCTACACTTCGTCAACGTCGATATGACGACCTAATTCATAAGATAGGTCAGCTACTTTGCTACTTATATTGCTAGAATCCCTAAAACAGGTTGAGGTTAGGATTTTCTTACCTAGAATGGCGTCAGAATCACCGGGAGAGTGACTGAAATATGATAGCTAAGCACGCTTGGTAGCAGGTTCGAGTGACAGGAAGCTTTCCCCACAACTCTTACAGAATCTCTCTCCTGTCTCTCCTCTCTTCTCTAGGGTTTTAGAAAATTCGTATGGGAGAGAAGTGAGAGGGTTTAAGGTCTTTAAATAGGTTAGAAAGTCACCTATATAGACTTGGAACAAAGGTATACTTAGGTTATAACCAAATCGGGTCTTTTCCAATCCAAAAGGGCACTTCTGGAGGTCCCCTGACTGAATGCGGTATGACTTAAGCTCATGGATGCTGGATCCTGATCACATTCAGTTTTCAGTTTGATCGGGTTTCCAGATCGCACGTGGTGGATCAGTTTCAGTTCAGCGGTCACTGAGACTCGATCAGGGATTCCAAGTACACTGACCTGAGTGGGAAATGTTCCCTGATCCGAGGGTGCATTTGTGTCAGATTCTGATGGTCTGAATGCTTATACTTAACCCGCAAACATCACGTGCCAGATTTATTTAAATCCCATTTAATTTCTAAAGAATTTCACTCTTTCTCACACTCCTTGCTCCAGACTCAGTATAATAGCGTCTGGACATCGGTTGGGCTTGATTTTCGAAACTATTGTCAAGTCCAACCAAGCGGTCATAATGGTCTGAGATTGTAGATATCAGACTTCCAACGCGCGGTCTAGATCCAATACAAAGTTTCAAAGGGTTCCTGAGAGCAAACGGGTTTAGAGTTTGATCCTAGGTTTTAGGAGGTTATAGCGTTAACGATTTCATAGGTTTTGGGTCTTGCAGAACGTATTTAAGGCGATCAGTGCTAATTTCACAGCTAACCTAACATAGCATTAGTTAACTTACGCTTAATTTCTAAAGGAATTAATCCTAAGTGATTTCTGTCTGAGGTGGTACTCGGGTCTTGGTACAAAATTTTTTGAGATGTTACAGCCATGCTCTTCGCGTCTCATTTCTATCAGTAAAGTTTTTCTAACATCATGGTCAGATAGTGCTTGGACCAAACTCTGTCAAAATTCTTCTAACAACTTGAACGCATCATAGATGCTTAACCGTGCCGGTATACCCTTCAAGTGATTGACCACATCATAAGTCACTCTCGCTGTTTCACCCCTCTTCATTTCTATCACCACTGATCTGTCTTTCAGCAGCTTCTTTTCTTATGGCCTCTACCTTCTACTTCACAGGGCTCGTCATCTTCTTTCCCGATCGTAACGTAATTACCGCTACCTTCTTTGTCTCCTTTCGGTCTTCTTTTACTCTTGCCTTTTGGGCCCCTTCCCGGGCGGTGAGCATGTTTACTGTGGCCCCCGTGCTCTTTTCTTTTCCCTTACCGGTCACTATCTCACCCTTGTCTATCAGTCATTGTATTATACATTTTAGTGTATAGCAATTCTCTGTCGGATGTCCCACCAAGCAATGGTAACGACAAAAATCTCTTTCTCTGGTCCTTGTCACATCTTCGGGATGCTTGGGTTCTGGTAATTCTATAGTGCTGGATTTTAACAGCTGTTTCATCATAGGAACGACATCTTCTTTATCGAAATCGAACCCTTCATGTGAATTAAGCATTCGAGGTCTTTTCCCATTATTTTTACTCCTTGACTGGCTCCATCCTTCTCTCTGTTCTGGCCTCCTGTCCCTTGAGTCCCTTACATTTTTACTCTTGCTATCACGATCAACAATATCACATTCATCCTGTCGGGCGCTTTTCTGGCTGTCTCGTGGTGAAATGTTGGCATTTTATGAGTCATTAATTCCAAGGCATGGGATTTAGTAGCTAGATCACGGAACGTTCTGATATCAGCACTGGTAAGTCCGAACGCAATTCCTGTTTCCATAGAATTCAAATACATTTTAACCTGTTCCTTTTCCTCTGGCAGCTGTCTACACGAGGCTCCCAATATTTTCCATCTGTCTATGAACTTCGTTACTGGCTCTCCTTCTCTCTGCTGTATGGAGGCCAATTCTATAATACTGACATCACGTTCTGAAAAGAAGAAGTTCGACATAAAGGCGTCCTGCATTTGTTCTCAAGTTCTTATCAACCTCGGTGCCAGGCTGGAATACCACCAAAATGCTTTGTCTGTTAGCGATGATCTGAACAACCTCAAGCAATATTGCGGAATCGTAGAGAAATTTCCCATGCTGGTAATGAAGTGCATCAGATGTTCTTCTGGTGATCCTTCTCCATTAAACTTTTGAAAATCTGGATGTTTAAAGTTGGTCAGGAACGGGACATCCTCTACCTCCCTTGGGGATGGTGTTCAGTATCGGAAGCAGCCAGTACTTTCACGTTCTCTCTCTACTCTCACTACTTCTTCGATGACTTGTCTTATATCATCTTGTGTTATGGTTCTCGTGGCTGGAATAGACCCTCGCGATCCTACCCCTAGCGGATGAGAGCCTTCAAGCCGGTTTCCTTGTCCATTCGTCGTGCCCATCATTGGTGGGGGCACCATTTGAGCTACATTATGTGCAAGGGCTACCAAGGCCTCCCTAAGGTGTCCGCATTCTTCTATCAGTGCTCTTTGGGCTTTCGCCATCTCATTGATACGATCTTTCATGGTTGGCATATTATTATGATTTGTCTCAGTCACGTGTACCGCAGCGTCTCCACTCTTAGATGAAACTATAGCTGGAGTGAGGCGAGAGTATGGCAGTGTAATAGGACTCATGAAGAGAGGGAAAGATGGAGTGCCATTCGACTTCGCCACACTTCTGGTGTTATCGATCGATTGGGGAGGTGCGGACGTCGACGAATTTATATGCGGGGATGCAGATACCGGTGAACTTGCCATTATAGCTTTGCCTTTCTGCTCTTTCGTCCATCTAGTCCTTGGGGCGACTAAAGCCAGAAAGCCGCGCGAGACCAATTGCTAAACTGTCCACTCAGGATATATCTCAGGAGGAGCAAGTTCGGGATATTAGTTGTGTTGCGAGTAACCGGCCCTCTGACTCTTTATGAAGTTAGATTTACCCAAGAGTTTCTTGTATTTCGTACTCTCGTTTTGTGGGACACCACGACAGTCCAGCCATTATCGTCGTCCATTGATTGGGGTGAAGCAGAAAAAACCCCAGCTGTTGTTCGGGTCATGTTATTCTTGCTCGCGGGAAGTTGAGTCATGCACGCGGTGGCTTGGTTTGGCACATACTTGATCAGAAATCCAGTTGAAGCAAAAAGGAAACTCACTTCTCTTGCAAGAATTTTTTATCGAATCCGAATACCTTTAGTTATGAAATACACTTAAAATTATATTTGAAGAATAAGATGATCTATCTTAAAGATGAAGGGGAGGATGTTCCTGCTGAGAGTCGCCATTTTGGCGTTTGAAGACGCCAAACTATGATGAAAGTTCCATAACTATCCTAATGCTAGTATTAAATAAGATAATAAGTCCCCAGCAGAGTCTCCATTTTGTTTCGAACAGAAACAAATGCGTTTGATTTGAGAAGTTATCTTAATTAAACATAACAGAAAGAGTATTTGGAATAATCATCATATTTCGTTGATACTGAGTTCATTTACATCCTCGTAACATCCCTTGATTCTAAAATAGATCATTTTGAGAAAGTAAAGCATTATAAATGAATCATTATGTATCAAATCTGGAATTCGGCAGCCTTTTGGTAACTATTTTGATCATCTCCTAGGACTTAGGAGGAATGTTGATTTAATCAACTTGGCTTCATTTTTTATTCCATCCCTTAGGCAGAGGAGAGGGTCTGAAGTGATGAGGAGTGAATTTGAATGCTTTCAGAAAATTCAGCAACATTCTGTCCTCCATTCAAGACAAATCGCACAAGCTGCAAACTGGTTGCCCGACCTCGTGTGAGAGAGTAGTGGGTAATGCGTCCCCGCGTAACTAAAATGTTACTACACGCAACGGAGGTTTGTGTTGCGCGTCCCCGCGCAACTGGGTCTTGTGTTGCACGTCCCTGAGCAAAGGCAAAGCGACTACACGCAACGAAGACTTCACTCCTCACCTTTCAATGCTCTGCTCTTCCAAAAATCTCTGATCCCCGCAAATGAAGGGAGTGAGGGGGTATTTAGGACCCTCACACGTGCCACACCTTGATCTTTATTCCATAGCCCACTCTCACATCTGATCTGAACCGTTCATTTTAACCACTTGCTCTTGATTGTCCATCCATGTGATATGGGAATTCGTTACTCCTACACGCGTAATAGAAAATGTCATTGCACGTGGACGTGCAATACATAACCTCGACTTGCCATCTCCACGCAATCAACATTGTCTGCGCGTCCTCGCGCAATAAGGAATTCATCAATTCCTTTGAACGTGTTGCGCTCCTACGCGCAATAAAAAGTTGTTACGCGTCCATGCGCAACTTATAATCATTGCGCGTCCACGCACAACTAATCATCTTACTTCCGCTCTTTTCATCTGATGATAATTTTTATGCTCCAACATAGATAATGATCTTGGATCCGATTAAGTAAGATCTAAATTTGTTCAAAGAGAATACTACGACCAAGAGTTCTTTTTCCGTAGTAGAGTAATTAACTTGGGCCGAATTTAGCGTCTTACTTGCATAATGAATACAATAGGGGTTCTTTTCTTTTCTCTGGCCTAACATCACCCCAGTAGCATAGTCAGATGCATCACACATAAGTTCAAAAGGAATGTTCTAATCAGGTGGCTATATAATAGGTGTGGTAGTCAATATGCCTCGAGCTTAGCAAAAGCTTCTTGGCACTGCTCAGTTCACTCATATGGAATATCCTTTTAAAGTAGATTACATTAAGGCCAAGAGATGTGACTAAGGTCCTTTATGAATCTTCTGTAAAATCCAGCGTGTCCTAAAAAGGATCGTACGTCTTGAATGCTTTTGGATGAGGGTAAGGTAGAGATATGATCAATTTTAGCTTTATCTACCTTAATTCCCTTAGATAAAATGATATGTCCAAGGACTATTCCCTTACGAACCATAAAATGACACTTCTCCCAATTAAGTACCAAATTCTTTTCTTCACATCCTTTTAACACACATTTAAGATTTTCCAAGTAATCGCTAAAAGATGGACTAAAGACAGAGAAGTCATCTATGAAGACCTCTAGATATTACCTTACCATGTCAGAAAAAAATACTCAACATACATTGTTGAAAAGTGGCGGGGGCATTACATAGTCTGAATGACATCCTTCCATAAGCAAAGGTACCCAAAGGGACATGTGAACGGGATCTTTTCCTGATCTTCAAGGGTAATCTTTATCTGGCTGTAATCTGAATATCTGTTAATGAAATAATAATAGGAATGACAAACTAGCCTTTCCAGAATTTGATCGATGAAGGGTAATGAAAAGTGGTCTTTCCTCATAACGGTATTTAATTTCCTTCAGTCAATGCATATTCTCCAACTAGTAGTAACTCTAGTCAGCACGAGTTCATTATTGGCATTGACTATGATGGTAATTCTGGACTTCTTAGGAACCACCCGAGTTAGACTCACCCATTGGCTAATAGATATTGGGTATATGATACCTGCATCCAATAGTTTAAGAACCTCGACCTTAACCACTTTCTTCATCTTTGGATTAAATCTACATTTTGGTTGTCATGAGGTCTTCGCATTATCCTCAAAATGAATACGGTGAGTACAAATCAAAGGGCCAATTCCCTTGAGGTCTGCAATCAACCATTCAAGGGTCTCTTGTGCTCAATAAGAGTAGAGATGAGCATACTCTCCTATTCTTGCTCAAGGTGGGAAGAAATCACCACCAGGTATGTCTTATCTTAACTTAAATAGACATATTTTAAATCAAAGGGCAAAGGTTTTAGGTCAAGCTTCGGTGCCTTAAGGTTAGACGGTAGAGGCACTACATTAGTCTAGGACAATTCTTCGAATTGTGGCCTCCATCTGTTAACTTTAAGTACTAGCACGACATCCAGCATAGTCCCCATCTCCCTAATCATGTCATCATCAAAATCATATGAGTGGGATAGTCACGTCTCTAGAGGGTCAGAGGATAAGGTTAGAAGTGTTCTATCTTCTATGAAAAAATCAATCAAGTTAACATCATGGGCATCGTCATCATCCTCTGCTTGTTTGCTAGTATTGAAAAAGATATTCACCTCTAATGTCATATTTCCAAAAGACAAACTCATGACTTTATTCCTGTAATTAATGATTGCATTTAATGTGGCAATGAATGGGTGACCAAGAATGATAGAAATTTGTGTGCTCATGTCCATGATGGGTTGAGTATCTAGGATGATAAAACCTACTGGGTAGTAGAATTTATCAACCTGGACCAACACATCCTCAATTATCCCTCTTAGTACATGAACTGAGCGATCAACAAATTATAATGTGGTTCATGTGGGTTTTAATTCACCCAAACCTAGTTGTTAGTAGACCGAGTAAGGAATCAAATTTACACTCTCTTTAGTCAAGAAGTGCGTGCTCAATTTGGTAGTTCCCAATTATACAAGCCACAGTTAGGCTACCGAGATCTTTGTATTTCTGTGACACATCTTGCTTTAGGATGACACTCACTTTTTTAGTTAAAAAGATTTTTTTTTGAACATTTTGCCATTTTTTGGTCGTACATAAGTCTTTCAAAATTTTACTATATGAAAGTATTTATTTTATGGCATCAAGTAGAGAAATATTGACCTTCGCTTGTTTTAACACCTCTAGAATGTCCTGAGAGTTAGAGAGAGGTTTTAGTGCAATTAACCATTGGGGAAATGGGGCAATCAGCTTCCCTCGAGGTTCTAGTTCTAACTCTTGTGGGGCATAGATAGATCTATCATTGTTGTCCTCTTCTGGGTCCTTAGGCTTTTCAGCCCTAACCAAAATCGTTTTATCAATGGTCTTCCCACTCCTAAGAGTGGTGATAGATTTAGCTTGCTCCATCTGATTTGAAGAGCTCGTGTCGCTAACTTCATATTGCAGTTTTAGATTGGGAAGAGGTTGAGCTAGAAGGCTCCCCTTGTTCCCAATTGCACTTTTAGTTTCAAGTCCTTGTATGGCCTTTGTGAGGTCTTGAAAGACTTGTAGCATACCCTGATTAAAAAGATCTTGGTTTTGAAGATGTTTTAAAACCAGCTACTCCTAAGGTTTCCCTTGAATTGGAATTTGATTAGGGAATGCTTGAGTTTAGTAGTTTGTCCATTTCTCCAACTGAAGTTTGGATAATTTCTTCAGCTGGGATTGTACGTATTAGAGGTGAGCCCACTGAAAGGTCTTTGGTAATTACTTATGGCATTAGATTGTTTATTCAGTACCTCTTAAAAAGAAGATATTGTTAGGCAATTTTCAATTGTGTGAATGTTGCAAGCACAAATACCGCAAACAATTTCCTTACCCTTATCCTTCTTTAATTCCATGGTCTTGATTTTTCTGGTGAGATTGGCCACTTTAGCATTGATATCATCGTCCTCTTTCAAGAGATACATTCCACCCCTCTACTTGGATTGAGGCGGCCTTGACGTTATGCTTGATTTTGGGGAGATGTCTCATGATTGTGTGTTTTCAGCAAGCTTGTCAAAATAATCACACACATCATCGACACTTTCATTCATGAATTTCCCATTACAAATTGTCTTGATTAATTGGCATATGGAAGATGTCAGTCCATCATAGAAGAAATTCATGATGCACCATGTTTCAAAATCGTGTTATGGGTATGAACTGACAAGATCCTTGAACCGTTCTTAACATTGGAAGAATTTTGTATCTTCCTTTTGGACAAAGTTTATGATCGACTTTCTAAGGGTGTTCGTCTTATGGTATGGTAAAAATTTTTTTATGAACTCCCTTGTCATGTAATTCCATCTACTAATAGATCGAGGACATAAAGAATACAACAACGTCTTAGCTTTCTCTTTCAAAGAAAAAGGAAAGAGTTTCAGCCTGACTTTGTCGTTAGACATGTTAGGAAAATATAGAGTACCTATAATTTCATCAAACTCTTTCAAGTGTAGATATGAATTTTCAGATTTTAGCCCATGAAAATTTGGAAGGAGTTAGATCACCCCTGGCATAATATTCATGTGTCCCATATATTCTAAAAAAACCATGCATGATGGTGTACTCACCCCCGCCGGTTGTAAATACTCCCATAAAGTATGAGGCAGGGGTGCTTGATGCACCTCATTCTCATCCTGAACTTCCTCAACCCAAGGTTGAGGTTGTCTTCCTGGTTGATCGACAATTAATACTTCAATTAACTCTGAGGATCTCGAGTGGTGTCTAATCCTATGATGGATAGATAACCCCTCAACTAATCCTCCTTCACTCAAAGGACGTCGAGTGTTGTCATGGACCCACTTGGGCATGAAACACTTTCAGCCCTCAATTTTAGATTCTAACCTAAAACTAAAAAGGAAAGAAGGAAATAAGAATTCTGGAAACAGAAAGGAAGAGAATTAGAAAGAAGTTACCAAATTGGAGGTTTCTAACTTAAGATCCTACAAAATAAAACAAAAGAAATTAGTTTCTAAAAATAGAAATTCTAAAATTAGAAAGTTTCTAAAAATTAATTATGAAAGTAAACGTGTTTCTAAAAAGAAAAGTTTCTAAACATAGAAAATAGAAAGTTTCTAAAAAGAGAAAAAATTATTTTCTAAAATCAAATTAGGAAAGTTTCTAAACCTAGAATTACAAAGATAAGTCAGTTTCTAAAATAATTCATAAAAACCATAATCTTAAACTAATTCCAAAACTAGTCATTCTTAGAAAAAATGCAACCGTTAGTCCCCAGTAATGGCACCAAAAACTTGTTCACAACCCCAAGTGTAGGGTCGCGATATAGTAATAATCTCAGTAAGACCGAGGTCAAATCCATAGGGACTAATATTGTGTATTTATTCTAAGAGTAATTAGAATCAAAATTAAGAAAAGATCTAACAAAAATTAGGAAAGTAAAGAATAATTGTGAGATGGTGAATTTAGAAACTTAAGAATTTAAAGGTGGGAACTAGGGTTTTCAGGGATCCACTTCTCCTTACTTGATTCAAGGCACTCAATTGGAATTGGAGTCCTATCCTATCCAATCAGAAGATATTCAATAAGATCAGATCTGAACTTCCATTGACCTAATTCTCAACAAATGAAAGTCGTGAGGATTGGAAGTGATTCCATCACCTAACCATGCCCAAGAGACTATGGTAAACATCAGGATATACTGATCCAAAAACCAACATGGGAGAATTATGAAGAATAGAAGAGATTTGATCACTCAGCCATGCCCAAGGGACGATGGAGAACAACAGGATTTCCTATTTTCACAAACTCTAAATAGAAAAAGAAGATACTTCAAGCTATTGCAGATCTATTGTAATTTCAATCACAACGAACCATTAAAAACTAAAACTATTCCTTAAATATCAAAATAAAATCAAAAGAGTTCAACAATAATAAGAATCAAACAAGAAAAACATCCCAACCATGCTACAAGTTTCACCCCTTAGCCCTAGCCAAGGGATCTAGCCAACCATGGACATGATTGGATTAAAAGAAAAAAAAAAAAACCTAGAAGAAAGCATTAAAAACTAAGGAGAAGGGAAGAAGAACTCTTGTGAAGCTGCTCTGCCCTTTTACTCTACTTCTCCAAACCTTAGATATCCCAAAAAGTCCATGGGGAACCCATATTTATAGCCTTGTCCGCGTGGATTCACAAAACCACATCAAATTTACGCACTCCGCAATAGTTTTGCATAAGTCTTTGATGTCATCGAAGAATGTATCCAATTTGTCCAGTGACAAAACTTGATTTTCATGTAATTCTTCGATGTCATCTAACTATGTTCGATGTCATCGAAGACTGCTTCAATGAACTGCCTTCAATGTCATCAAAGATTGCATCCAGTTCGTCCACCAACCAAACTCAAATTTTTTTTGTGATTTTTTGATGTCGTCGAACACTAGCTTCGATATCATCTAAGACCTTTGATGACATCTAAGCTCAAATCTTATGAATTTCTGTACCAATTTTTGTGCCAATTTCTGCACTTCCTTTCTTTTTCACTTGATTTTCTTGAATCTTGGGGTCTTGAAATCTTCAATCTTGGTCTCCAAAGATCCATTCTTTTCTTAATGATTCTTGAGAATTAAATCCATGCTTTTAACATTCTTTTCAATCCAAGCTCTAAGATTCACTTTGCAACACAAACATGTATAAAATATACCATTAGGCATTATCATGTTCATAAAACCAAGATATAAATGGGAGATAATATGCAATATTTAACCCTCAATAGTATGGATAATATGTAATATTTGACCCTCAACTTTATGAAGTGCTCACTTTATGAGAGATGCTATATTCCTTCATTAAGTTCTCAAATTGCATATTACAAAAATGTGAAACTTCATCATTAATAGTGGCTCAAGGCATTCCAAACTGGGAAATGATATTTTCTTTTAAGAACCTTCATTATTCCGGTACAAGACTACTTCATCCCATTTAGTGACATAGTTTACTGATAGTAAAATGTATAAATTCCCAAAGGATTAGGGGAATGGTCCCATGAAATCGATGCCCCATCAATTAAATGTTTTAATCATCAAAATGGGGTTCAGCAGCATCATATTTCGATGGGATAATGCTCCCAATCTCTGACAACACTCACAAGCCTTTCTGAACTCATGAGTATCCTTGAATATAGTGTGCCATTAGAATCCGCACTGTAGAATTTTGGCCGTGGTCTTTTTAATAGAAAAGTGACTACCACAGGCCTAAGAGTGACAGAAGGAGATGATACTTTGGTGTTTATTGTCTGGTACACATCTCCTTAGAATTTGGTCTACGCAATATTTAAATAAATATAGGTCATCCCAGAAAAACTTACGAACCTCAATTATTTTTTTATCTTTCGCAATCCAATGTATTAGTGTGAAACCTGTGACAAGATAATTAGCAATATCTGCAACCAATGTAAGTGAGAGATTTTAAAGAGTTGTTCATCAGGGAACATGTCGTTTATACGTGTCATCTTAAGGGAATTAGAGAGGTCAAGTCTTGAAAGATGGTTAGCCACTACGTTCTCTACTTCCTTTTTGTCTCGTATTTCTAAATCAAATTCCTAGAGTACGAGGATCCATCTTATTAAGCGGGGTTTAGCATCATTCTTAGAAAGAAGGTACTTGAGCACTGCATGATCAATGTAGAATATGATCTTAGATCCAATCAACTAGAAACTAAATTTTTCCAAAGAAAAAACAACGACTAAGAGTTCCTTCTCCGTAGTAGAATAATTGACTTGAGCAGGATTTAAAGTTCTACTTACATAATGAGTAACATAGGGCTTCTTTTCTTTTCTCTAGCCAAACACCGCCCTAATAGCATAGTCAGATGCATCACACATAATTTCAAATGGAATGCTCCAGTTGATTGGCTGCATAATAAGTGTGGTGGTCAACATGCCTTTGAGCTTAGAAAAAGCTTCATGGCATTGCTCAGTCCACTCTGGCATGTCCCAAGAAGGATCTCATGTCTCATATGGTCTTAGGTGGAGGTAGGTTAGAGATGAGATCAATTTTAGCCTTCTCTATCTCAATTCCCTTGGACGAGATGAAATATCTAAGAACAAATCCCTTACGAACCATAAAATGACCCTTCTCTCAATTTAGTACCAAATTCTTTTCCTCACATTGCCTCAGCACATTTTTCAGATTTTCCAAACATTCGTTGAAGGATGGACCAAAGAGGAGAAGTCCTCCATGAAGACCTCTAAATATTGTCTCACCATGTCAAAGAAAACACTCAGCATGCATCGCTGAAAAGTGGCAGGGGCCTTACACAGTCAGAATGGCATCCTTTGGTAAACAAAGGTGCAATAAGGACATGTGAACATTGTCTTTTCCTGATCTTCAAGTGTAATATCCCAAGTAAATTTTAGTGGTATAATTTATTTATTTATTTTTATTTGTCCATTAAAAAAAAAAACACTTCTCCTATAAATATTAAAACTCGATACTAGTAACTATGATAGGATAACACTTTCCTTGGGTGAACCCTACATCATGTTGTCATAGATCCCTTATAACTTTTTAATCACTCATTCAATTGATAAACTATCCATACACTTATTCATATTTTAAGGAACCTAACCACCTGCTTACTTTTTTTCAATCTTAAATTCTAAATATATTTTTTATATAAATCAAGGGCCACAATTGCATGAGTCCACTTACCCGAATTCCTAACTTTCAGATTTTGATATAATTTTCATAACAACTAAGATTCTTATCGGGTTAGATTTCATTAAACGTGATCATACATATCACAGGACCAAGTTAAAATACCATAATTATGATTCAAATGGTATATGTTAAAAAATGACATATATGTTTTAAATATTTTGTCCGATCATAAAACCCTCCGTGCATTTACCTTGAAATCACTAGATATATATTACATTCCATCTATGGGATTTTTGGACATCTCTATCATACCAAAAAAAACGTCGTATGATCAGATCCACCCATTTTTGGGACTTGAACAAATAGTTTGACATGAATTTTATGATTCTTATATTTTTCTATAGAAACCATACCAATGAGTTAAGATTCTAACAAATACAAGTCGATCAATTTGGGTGCTAAGTAATCCCTGTATAAATACCCACATGTACAGACCTTTCTCAAAAACTACTTTCTAGAGGCCCTATCGAAAAACCATCTGGACATTTTGTAAATGGCTATATGAGAATTCCAATCATCTATTTTGTTTTCTAAAAATGTCCATCCAGTGGGTCCTTACCAAAATCTGACAGTAGAGATCACCTATGATCAGTGACCCAATTGTAAAATTGAGTTCATCACTATGTAGCGCTTAAAAACCCTTAACTGGGAACTCATTCATTTAAGTTAAATCTTCAAAATGCGAGGTCCATCATCGATCCAAAACATCTAAGGGTGTAAACGCCCATGCACATAGAATATTCTTAAAAGCATGTCTACATGTGCCCATTTATATCCGAACTTATACCAAGAGCTATTCATTTAATTTAAACCAAAATCCCTTAATTTCTACACTTAGATCCATTATCTCACCATCCAATGCAAATATGGATCATAACTCTCAAATGGTCCATCTAAAAACTAACATTAATGGTTCATCATGATGATCTTGTTATGCCCAACGCTCTTATCGGTCGGTTTTGAGAAAATATCTCTTACGAGACAATTAGACCACAAATCAATGGTGATCTAGGCCTAGAAAGTTAGTTCCAATTTTATATTTTAAAATAATGTGTGTACACTCATATATATTATTTCACCCTATACATCACACAACAAACTCTTATACTTTAAACCATCCATGAAACTGTTTGTACATAAACTTTGTCTCTTGTCAAGGAACCTAGTGGACCATACACTTCTCATTTACAAAATCATTTAACCGCTCATCATTCATTTTTTGTTATTATCATAGATCCTCTTATCTATTCAATCGATCACCGAACTAATGGTACACATTATACAACTTCGAAAATCATAAAACCTTACCAATTTAGTTTTAGTGTGAGGGGTGATATTTCATATCAAATATGCGGTTCATACCAAAATTTGGATAATTTTTAATGTATATGAAATCCATAACTCGCATTTTCTCCAACAAAGGAAAAAAAGCACATGAATATGAAAAATCACTTGTGAAACCTCCCATGCATTAACATAAAGTGGGACCCACCTTATAATATAAAAGAGAAGAGAAGAGACATAAGTGACATCTCACTACCAAGCAGGAGAGAGAGAGAGAGAGAGAGAGAGAGAGGAAAATATAAGAGGAAAGAGAAAAATGAAGAAAGAAAAGGAGGAAAGAGAAAAGAGAAGAGAGAGAAAAAAATATTTTTTTCTTTTTATAAAAAGGTAAGTATCTCTCACTTGATAATTATATATAAAAAAAATTATATATATATATATATATATTATACATATATTTGTTTGTTCTTTTGTTCTTATAATTAATCTTTATCTTCTTAGATTATTAAATTTTTTATGTAATTACTTACCATGCTTCCTAAAAATGATCTTTAATTATTTTTTTTATTACATCGGTTGTCATTATTTTAATATGCCTCAATTCGAGTTTTATATTGTCTTATTGTTAATCTTACATTAAAATTTAATTTTTACATTTTGACTTTGTTGTTAGAATTATTCCAAAAATCTTAAGTTTATATATAAATTTCTAAATTCTTAGATGTAATAAAGCACGTTGTATGTTTATTATTATTATTTCTTTTCTTTACGTAGAACATTAAACAAGATCTAATATATTACATTACATGTTTATTTTTTTGTAGAACTTTAATCATGAAAGGACAATTTACATTGATTGAAAATTTTATTTTTAGTTTGATAAATTATATACATAAAGTATTATGGATTGATTGAAGAATAACAACCATTGAAGATTTTTTTAAAATATTTAATTAATGCAATATTAAAATTATGCATCATTAAAATATTTATGAAACACCAGAAAATAGGTGGGGTGATCAAGTCCTCTGGGTTGAAAATCCCTAAAGCGTAAATAAGTGGGGCGATTAAGACCCTTGGGTTAAAAGTCACAGAAACCCAATTGGTATCTTTTAGAACATCTACTGTACCCTTTGAGTGGGTGAGCATGTCAGGATTGCAAAAGGTTTCCACTGTCAGGTTTGGTAGGGTAGTAGTCTGACCAGCTAATGTACAAATGGGTCCCTTATCAAGTGCCCTTTGGATGGTGAGTGTAAGCCCCGTATCCCAGCCCTACTATTCTGTATATATCCGCGGTCCTCCCGGTCAAATTCTAGCGACCCACGACCTGTAGATTTCATTTGTGCTCGACCCTTAGTCACACCCTATACACCTAAGTCGGTTCGACCCGAGACTTATGCCATTGCGATCACGTCGTCGCTACGATTTCGATGCCGCGTCTCGTGCATCAATCTGATGTCTAGATCCCAAGATATGACCCGTGCACGATCATAGCGGTGGACCGCACGTTGTGGGCCATGGTGTACACGTTTCCCCATAATCATAATGAGGATGATGTTATCCTAGGGATGACATCACCCTATTCTACAACCTAACCTACCCCCCCTACCTAACCTACCCCCCTACCTAGCCTACCTCATAAATGCTTTCCTTTTTTTCAAAACTCATTATTATAAGCCATTATAACCCATCCTTTCACCTTCTCTCTCATCTCTCTTTCTCTCTCTCTTCTCCTTCACTTCCATTGCTAGCCATGAACGTCCCAAGCAAGCTCCATTTCCATCCCTCATACCTTTAAATCCCTCCTAATCTAACCCTTAGAAGCCCATCTCCACCATTGGAAGGGGTCCTAGAAGGCTTATCAACCCATGGGTAGAAGATGAAGGAGAAGATCATTGTGGGTGCATCTCTCTCTCTGTCTCTGTCTCTATATATATATATATTTTTTGTGATGTGTGGCTCAATTGGATGGACCCCACCTTGATGTAAACCTTATCCAAACCGTCCAAGTCATGTGGGCCCTACCTTATGAATGATGAGAACACACAAATATTAAACCCATCAAGTAGACCTCGTTCATGTGGGACTCACATTTTATTAAGGTGGGCCACGTACATGTGGGACCCACCATGATGCAGTGTTTACCACACCGTCCAGACTCCCTAGACGCTGGACAGGCGTGGAGGCTATCAGAGAGTGCGTGTACAGGCATGGGCGTGTACAAAAAAAAAGAAAGAAAAGGGGGTTGCTTTGGGGTGGACCATGCATGCAGGCCCCACTTTGATGTATGTATACAATCCACATCATCCATTCCATTTTTCATATCATTTTAGGCGTTGAGCTGAAAAATGAGACCGATCCAATCATCTGGCAGGCCGTGGTATTAAGAATTGTAGTATTTTTCGTTAAAACTTAGAAAAATGATTGCTGGGGTCCACAAGAAGCTTGGACCGACTTGAAACTTGGTTTGGACCCCTAATTTTCTGGGACACATACAATGGATGGGGTAGATCTGGTTAATTTGGGTCCCACCTAGGATAAAAAAAATAATTATTGGCATGACTTTGCTGCCATGACGTCCAGAGAAGTCCAACGTTAAAAAGGATGGCACCATTGGCCCCAGTTGTAGACTCTACTATGATGTATGTTTTACATCCATGCTGTTCATTTAATAGGTCCCCTAGAATGATGTGTTGGCTCCAAAAATCAGTCATAAAAAGTCTTTGGATGGCCCACACCATCACCATTCATGCAATGGTATGCCAAACCACATGAAATCAAATGCTGGGGTCAACATGCAGCTTAGACCCACCTGAAACTCTGTTTGGACCATTAAATTGGTAAGACACACACAATGAATGGGTTACATTTTCCTAGGCGGACCCCACCTATCAAAAACCACCATATTATTGGTTTTCAAAAAAAAAAAGGAAGGTGGGCAGCAGTTGGCGCTGCCGCTATAGGTGGGCAGGCGGACGGACTAGCGGGGGCTCACGGCCCTAGTTGTGGGCCCCACATGATGCGTTTCTAACATTCATGCCATTGATTAGGTGGCCCCTTAGGGCAGTGGGCCTCCTTCTAAAAATCAGCCATATACGGAACTCAGGTGGGCCATACCATCTAAAATCATGTGAAGACATGCCTAAAACGTATAACATCACTTGGTGGGGCCTACTTAAAATTTGGATGTGGTTGATACATGGTCAGAACCCTCAGCCAGGTGGGACTCACGTAATGAGCGGTCTGGATTTGTGGACCACATCACTGTGGACCCCCTGACCATGTGGCCTTATAAATAGGTTAGGTGGCAAACGAATATTACAGAGGGCCGCATGGCCTTGTGACCCTATCAACGGGTTGTATGGAAAATAAGCATCACCGTGGGCCCCTGGCCCACGTAACCTTATGAACAGATTGGATGAAAATAAACATTGTGGTGGGCCCCTAGTTCACGTGCCTTCACTAACAGGTAGGTTGATAAATAAATATTACAATGGGCCCTAAGCTCATGTAACCTTATGTATAGATTGGAAAATAAACATTACAGTGGGCCCCTTGGTCCATGTGACCATATCAATAGATTGGCTGGAAAATAGACATTTTGGTGGGCCCCCTATTCATGTGACCTTATCAACAGATTGGATAGGAAAATAAACATTATGGCAGGCCTCACATGAGGCTCACTTTGGTGAATATGGGCCCATGTATTTAGGCCCATCTTGAGGTATTTTTAGGCCCATTATTGAGGCCCGCTTGGATGTATATGGACCCGTGTATTTAGGCCCATCTTGAGGTATTTTTAGGCCCATTATTGAGGCCCGCTTGGATGCATATGGACCCATGTATTTAGGCCCATCTTAGCATGTATGTAGGCCCAATGTTGTGGCCCACTTTGTTATATAAGGGCCCATGTGTGTAGACCCATTTGATGTATTTGTGGCCCATTGTTGAGGCCCACTTTGGTATATATAAGGCCTATGTGAGTAGGCCCATTTGATGCATATAAAGCTTATGTGATTGAGCTCATTTTAATGCATTCTAAGGCCCATGGGTGATGGCCCATTGCAAAGTACCTAAGGCACATTGGTGAGGCTCATTGAGGTGGCCCACTTGATGAATATAAGGCCCATGAGATACGGCCCATTTGATGTATTTAAGGCCCAATGGGATGTACCTAAGGCACATTGCAATGTGTGATTCTGCCATGATTTATTTAATGATATTAAGGCGAACCGAGCCTTGGAAGCAATGACAGTTTGACGTCCACATTATAAGATTAATGTTGGTTAAATGTCCGCATTGTCACTCTCCCTAGGGCCTATTGATAGGCCTAACTCTTTGTGTATGAGGCCCATGTCCAGGGCCCACCTGTGACGTATATTAGGCTCATGTGTAGGGCCCACCCATTAAGTATTGGGGCCTGTGGATTGTGATGTATTTTCATCCCAGATGGTAAGACCTGATGTTATGTATGAGAGACCTAAGGGATGTGGCCCATTACGATGTGTTCGGGGCCTATGGATATGGTCCATTATACTGTACATGCAGCCCGTATATGGGGACCATTATAATGTTACGTATGGCCTTGTGTGAGGACTAATGTGGTACATGTGAGGCTTAGGTGATAAGGTCCACTTTGATATACTTATGGCCTATTAGTGCGCCCCATTGATGCGACTCATTTGATGTGTATGAGGCTCATTAGTACGGCTCATTGATGCAGCTCACCTGTTGTATATGAGGCCCTTGATTGAGGCCCATTGTAATGTATTCAAGGCCCATAGTGATGTGTATGTAACCCTTGTATGAGGCCCATGATATTGTATATTAGACCCTTGTGTAAGGTCATTAGCCCACTATATGTTTGACCCTATATAGGCCACTTCTTGGGCGCAATATTAGTTAAATGGCTATATTAATAGGAAGTGACCGATAAATGTCCACATTGTGACCTTTCCTTAGTCCCGGTTGGGTCCATTCTCATAATTCCCTAATGGGTTAACCCAAACGAATGGGCCCCATTGATATTATTTGGTCCATCATTGGTCGTCCATCTATGAACCCCACCTTGCGTCGAGGCCGATTACCGATTTTGATTTGTCATGGCTGATTGCCGATTCCGATTGTCGGGGCCCAATGTGATGTACATGCGATCTGCATTTGAGGCCTGATGTGATGTGTATCCAGCCCGTGTCTAAGGCCCAATGTGATGTATATGAGGCCTACATAATGAGGCCTATTGTAATGTATTTGGGGCTTATGGGCAAGGCCCATTATGATGTATTTGGGGCCTATGGGCAAGGCCCATTATGATGTATTTGGGGCCTATGGGCAAGGCCCATTGTGATGTATTTGAGGCCTATGGGCAAGTCCCATTGTGATGTATTTAAGGCCCATGGGCAAGGCCCATTGTGATGTATTCGTGGCCCGTGGGCAAGGCCCATTATGATGTATATTAGGCACATGTTGCATAGCGTATTTGATAAATTCGAGACCCATGTGCAGGGCCTACATGTCATGTATTTGAGGCCCATGACCAGGGCCCACCTATTGCGTATATATGACCCTTGAGTAATGCCCAATGTGTCGTATATTAGGCCTTTGTGTAAGGCCGTGGGCCCGTTATATGTTTAGATCTATGTGGACCATTCCTTGGGGCAATGTTGGTTAAATGTCCACATTGTCGGGACAAATTGTTGATACCGACTATGAGCATGTGATAACATAATATCGTGATACATGCCCATACACATCATCTGCATGTTTGTTATGAGATGTGATTGACCATTGCATATGTCATTGGGTAGGATGATATGAGACTCCCTGATAGGCGGAGGTTATCTCACATCAGTGCACGGCATGCGCAGGATTGATGCATGACTGGATTGTATGACTCATGCATCTTGCATTGTGTGTTATACGTCCTAGCGACATTAGGGTCGTAGCCTCCACAGGCATATCATGGATGGCCAGACGGGGCACCGAAAATGTTTGGTTCTAGCATACGAGCGCTATAGATGTCCCTGGGTGAAAATTCCTAAACCTCCGTGGCCAAGAGATGACTCTAACGTTGAGACCGAGTGGATATATGAGCGCACGAGGGCCGAATACCAGGAGGCCGCGTCTCCCACTATGTCGTGGTAGGTTAGAAAGGGGTGTGGCCTTACTCACCCGAGGGTAGGGGGCAATACTAGGCTGAGTTTAACCAGCTCGTGAATGGGTCCGCTATCGACGTACTGGATAGGTATTGATAGATTATTGGCTTGGCGAATAGTGAGGTTTCTTACGCTCAGTTGGATTGTGCTGCTGGGAGAGGGGCAGTACCATTTGAAGTGTACTAAACCCCGATGATGATCCCAGAGATGAACTGTACTGATATGTGGACTTATTGAGTAGGAGTTGCATACTCATTCATTCATTCATTCATTCACTATCCACTTGGACTGGTGGTGCACAACTAATTGTTATGTACCTTCATTATGACAAGGATTTCGGTTGGGGCGTGCGACTAACCTGAGATCAGGAGTTTACCACATTGAGTCTGACTATCCAAATTTAGGTAAGAGACTGGTTTGGATAAAAGTCTCTTGTGGTGGATCCCGTAGCCTGCCATACTACGTACTATCATCCCGACTTCACACTCCATCATGGTCATTCCATTAGCACCACATATTGCATATTGCATTATATCCTCGGCATATGGCATTTTGGGTTGTTATGTTTCTGTAATCATGTGACTTAAATGAGAGTGATGATATTTGTTAGCTCTTCCGAATCATATATTGCATTATATCCTTGTCATCCAATATTTGATTATTTGTGACTCATCATTTGCATAACTGTCCTATATTGCATATTCTAATATTGATTAACTCAAATATTTGATTATTTGTGACTCATCATTTGCATAGCTGTCCTATATTGCGTATTCTAATATTGATTGACTCATGGACATGTCCGTATTTCTGCTTACTCTGTTATCGTATGATTTATGATCTTGTCTGTATTTTGGTTTACTCTGATAATTTCTTCTCTTGTCAGTATTTTGGTTTACTCTGATAATTTCTTCTCTTGTCAGTATTTCTGCTTATTCCGACATTATATGATTTATAGATTATCAGTGTTTCCGGTATTGTATGATTAAGGCATTGTATTGAATACTTGACACTTACCTTATGCGCACACTTACACCACCCTCTAAGCTTTCTATAAGCTTATGCACGATAGATGCGTGCAGGTAAAGTTAGGTTGCAGTAGCGTTGAGCTTGGAGTGTGCAATAGTCTTCCGAAGCTTGATTTTGATATATGTATTCCCTTGCAGTATTGTACTCAAATGATTATATTAGTGGATATGTGATGATGATGTTACCTTTGTGAATTGGGTAATCTTGTGGTTATGCTTATTACGAGTTAAATGTAAAAAATAAAAAAATAAAAAAATAAAAAATTCCTCCTTGTAGGATCCTAGGATCGGAATCTGGCATATGAATGCTAGGAGCAGAGAATGGGGTACTACGGAGGCTGTCGGCACTGGATTCGGTGATCGGGATTCCTGTGAATCCAATTTTCGGGTTTGGGGTTTGATAGTGAGCATGTTATACAAGAGGTTCTCATTGCCAAGCTAGGTGTTATATTGGCACAGTGTTGGCCAACTGGTGCAAACTGGCCCAAGTGTTAAAAAGAATAATTCGCACATATTATTATGGAGTATAACATATGTTGATTTCATTCATTCATTTTCTTTGAATTTACATTGAAAATCTCCTCATTTGTTGTTTTTCCTAAATATGTATTGTATCTTTTAAACATTTTTATTCATGTTATATGAGATTATTGAGATTACTCACTAGGCTTCACAGCTTACCCTGCTGGGATTTTAAAATTTTTAGGATCGAGATCTAATGGAGGACCTTAAAGAGATTTTCTTTTATTTATTTTTATTTCTTTACCATTTTCTAAATAAGTGTAATGAACATTAAGTATAGTATGATAGCATGACGATGATATGTGTTTGATGGTAATCTTGAATAGTTAGAACATAGACATTTTATTCTTTTTTAAATAAATGTTTGGTTATTCAAATTTTAGATTTTTATATTTTATGAATGAGATCATTTTGTCAATATATATGGGGATTATGAAATGTAAATATACAAAACATAAGTCATGAATTCGAATACAAAATCAAGGTTGGATATACCTAGGTACTGGATTTCGGGGCATGACATCAAGGGCTATCTCTATCTGATTGTATCTAGAAATCCATCAAGGAAGCAGTAGTAAGAGTGACCAGTTAGCCTTTCCAAAGTTTGATCAATGAAGGTCAAGGGAAAGTGGTCCTTCCTCGTGACGGTATTCAATTTCTTGTACTCAATACACATTCTTCAACCATTTGTAACTCTAGTCAGCACAAGTTCATTATTGTTATTAGCTACGATGGTGATTATAGACTTCTTAGGAACCACCAGGGTTGGACTCACCCATTGGCTATCGGATGTGGGGTATATAATACCCACATGCAACAACTTAAGTACCTTAGCCTTAACCACTTCCTTCATGTTTGGATTTAACTTACATTGTGGTTGTCAGGAGGTCTTTGTTGAGGGTCAAATATTACATATTATCCCCCCATTTTTATATTGGTTTTATGAACATGATAATGCTTAATGTTATATTTTACTAATGTTTTTGTTGCGATATGAATTTAAGAGCTTGGATTAAAAAGGGTGGTAAAAGCATGAATTTGATGCTCAAGAATCACCAATGCAAGGGATAGATCTTAGGAGACCAAGATTGAAGAATTCACATGGTAAAGATCCAAGAAAATCAAGTGAGGAATGAAGAGAATCAAATATTTGAAGTGAAGAAAAGGAATCCTAAAATCGTCCTGAAAAGCATATTCTGAAACTCTGGGTCATTTTGTAAAATTATGCAGAGTGAAGTCTATTTTAGGAAACTATGCAGAGTAAAGTCTATTGTAGCAAAGTGCGTAAATTTAAGGCAGTTTCTAGAGTTTTCCAACTAGGTGCGAAAGTTGGAGTTCCACAACTATAAATAAGGCTCCCTAGGATGTTCCTAGCTATCTTTCAGGGTTTAAGGAGTGGAAGAAAAGGGTGAAGAAGTAGTCGCCAGGAGTTTTTCTTCTTCTTCTTCCTTAGTTGTTTTAATATTTTTCTTAAGAGAGTTTAGTCCAATCATGTCTATGGTTGGCTAAACCTCTTAGCTAAGGCTAAGAGGTGAAGCTTGTAGCATAATGGGATGTTTCTATTGCTTTGATTCATGTTTATGTTGAACTCTATGGATTCTGATTTGATATTTAAGGAATACCTTCAGTTTTTAATAGTTTATTGTGACTTAAATTATAGTAAATCTGTAATAGCTTTAAGTATCTTCTTTTCCTAATTTGAGATTGTGAAATTAATAAATCTTATTGTTTGCTATTGTTTCTTAGGCATAGTTTGGTGATGGAATCCCTGCCAATTATCATAGTTTGAGAATTAGGTCAATGAAAGTTCAGATTTGGTTTTATTGATATATTTTCCAATTAGATAGGATAGGACTTCAATTCTAATTGTGTTACTTGAATTAAGAAAGAGGGCTCCCTAATCACTACAAGTGGATCCTCGGCACCCTAGTTCCCTCCTTTAAATTCTTAGTTTTAATTACTCTCTTAAATACTTCATAATTAGTTTCACATCTTCTACTAGTTCTACTTCTAGTTAATTTCAGACACGTACAAGTTTCAGTCCCTATGTATTCGACCTCGGTCTTACCGAGATTATTACTACATCGCGACCTTACACTTGGGGTTGTAAACAAGTTTTTGGCATCGTTGCTGAGGATTGACAGTTGCATTTTCTGGATTTTATTAGTTTTGAAATTAGGTTAAGATTAGGATTTTTCTACTTTCTATTTTTAGGTTAGGATTTTTTTTTAGAATTATTTTAAAAACTAACTTAGCTTTCTATTTGTAGGTTTAGAAACTTTATATATATTTTTTTAAGAACTAATTTACTTTCTAATTCTAAGATAAAAACTTTCCTAATTTGTTTTTAGAAACTAATTTTTATTATTTTAGAAACTTTCCCAATCCATTTTTAGAAACTAATTTCCTTTTCTTTTTCTATTTTTAGAAACTAACTTACTTTCTATTTTTAGAAACTTTCCCTTTTCGTTTTTAAAAACTAGGTTGCTTTTTTAGAAACTTTGCTAATTTGTTTTTAGAAACTTTCCTTTTTCATTTTTAGAAACTAGGTTACTTTCTTAGAAACTTTCTTAATTTGTTTTTAGAAACTTTCCTTTGTCAACTAGGTTACTTTTTTAGAAACTTTCCTTTTTCATTTTTAGAAAATAGGCTTTTTTTTTATATAAACTTTCCTTTTTAGTTTTAGACACTAACTCATCTTTCTATTTCTAATTTTAGAAACTTTCTTAATTTTTTTTTTAGAAATTAATTCCCTTTCCTTTTTCTTTTACAGGATCTTAATATATAAACTTCTAATTTGGTAAGTTTTAATTCTCTCTCTTTCTATTTTTAGTTTCTATTTCCCTTCTTTCTTTTAAGTTTAGGTTAGATTCTGAAATTGAGGGTTGAGAGTGTTTCATGCCCAAGTGGTTACGTGATAAAATTCGACGTCTCTTGAGTGAAGGAGGATTGGTTGATGGGTTATCTATCCATCACATGATTAGACACCACTTGAGATCCATATAGTTAATTGAAGTTATGACTATCAGTCAACCTCCAAATCCTTAACCTAGGGTTAAGGAAATCTAGGATGAGAATGAGGTGCATCAAGCACCCCCACCCATATTTTACGAGATTATTTACAACTGACGGGGGTGAGCACACCTTCTTGTATGGTTTTTTCAGTGAACACAGGACATATGAATATCAAGCTGGGAGTGATCCAACTCCTTCCAAAATTTCATGGACTTAAATCTAAAAATTCATATCTACACTTGAAAGAGTTTGATGAGTAATAACCACTTTATACTTTCCTAATGTGTCTACGGACACGATCAGGCTGAAACACTTTCTCTTCTCCTTAAAAGAAAAGGCCAAGACGTGGTTACACTCACTGTGTCCACGATCAATTGGCAGATGGAATGACATGACAAGGGAGTTCACTAAGAAATTTTTCCCATATCATAACACGAACACCCTTAGAAAGTTAATCATGAACTTCGCTTAAAAGGAAGATGAAACATTGTTCCAATGTTGGGAGCGGCTCAAGGATCTTATCAGTCCATGCCCACAACATGGTTTTGAAACGTGACGCATCACAAATTTCTTCTATGATATACTGACATCTTCCATGCGCCAATTGGTCAAGACGATGTGCAATGGGGAATTCATGAACAAAGATGTAAATGATGTGTGAGATTATTATTGAGGGTCAAATATTGCATATTATCCCCATTTATATCTTAGTTTTATGAACATGATAATGCTTAATGTTTTATTTTACTCATGTTTGGGTTGCAAGGTGAATTTAAGAGCTTGGATTGAAAAGGGTGCTAAAAGCATGGATTTAATGTTCAAGAATCACCAAGGTAAGGGATGGATCTTAGGAGACCAAGATTGAAGAATTTACATGCCAAAGATTCAAGGAAACCAAGTTATGAAGAAAGAGAATCGAAGATTTGAAGTGAAGAAAAGGAAGCCTGAAAATTGTCCTGAAAAAAGATTCTGGAGCTAAAAAAGTTTAATTTTAGAAAATTATCAGAACCGTGTTCGATTCTACTAAACACTGTTGGATAGTATCAAAGACATTTTGATAGAATCAAGAAATTCAGGATTTCAGGCCAAACTTACTAGACAGTCTTGGACCGATCTTCGATTCTATTGAAGACTATTCGATAGAATTGAAGGACATATCAAAAGACATACCAAAGACACTTTGATAAGCATTGAAACTGCATAAATTTGAGAAAGTTTCTAGATTTTTCCAAGTCAGTGCGAAAGGAGGTGCTGCAAAACTATAAATAGGAGTCCTTAGGATGTCCCTAAGCATCATCTAGGGTTTGGAGGAGTGAAGCACAAGGGTGGAGAGTCGTTGCCAAGGGTTTTTCATCCTTTATTCCTTAATTTTTTATGTTTTCTTATAAGGTTTTAGATCTAATCATGTCTATAGTTGACTAAACCTCTTAGCTAGGGCTAAGAGGTAAAGCTTGTAGTGTGATGGGATGTTTTTATTGATTTGATTCATGTTTATGTTGAACTTACTTTGATTCTTATTTGATATTTAAGGAATACTTTTAGTTTTTAATGATTTATTATGACTTAAATTACAGTAGATCTGTAATAACTTTGAGTATCTTCTTTTCTTGTTTTGAGATTATGGGATTGGTAAATCTCGTTGTTTGCCATCTTCTTATGGGCATGGTTTGGTGATGGAATCCCTGCCAATTATTATAATTCTCCTCTTTTGAGAATTAGGTCAAAGGAAATTCAGATTTGATCTTAATTTCTATGTCTTCCAATTGGATAGGATAGGACTCCAATTCTAATTATGTTACTTGAATCAAGTAAGGAATCACCTTGATTGCTACAAGTGAATCCTTGGAAACCCTAGTTCCCACCTTTAAATTCCTTAATTTTAATAACTTTAATCACAATTACTCTTTCAATCACTTCAGAAATAGTTTAACATCTTTTTCTAGTTTTACTTCTAGTTGCTTTCAGAATACTCATGAGATTAGTCCCTGTGGATTCGACCTCGGTCTTACCGAGATTACTACTACATTGTGACCCTACACTTGGGGTTGTGAACAAGTTTTTAGCATCGTTGTCGGGGACTAATGGTTGTATTTTTCTGAGATTGACTAGTTTTGAAATTAGGTTAAGATTAGGATTTTTCTATTTTTATTTTTAGGATTAGGGTTTTTCTGAATTATTTTAGAAAATAACTTTGCTTTCTAATTCTAGGTTTAAAAACTTTCCTTTTCTATTTTTAAAAACTTACCTTTTTTCTACTTTCTAATTCTAGAATAGAAACTTTCCTAATTTTTTTTTAGAAACTAACGTAACTTTCCTATTTCATAGGATCATAATAAAGAAACTTCTAATTTGGATCTTAAATTAGGAAAGTCTAATTTGGTAACATCTTTCTAATTCTCTCTCTCTCTCTTTCTAATTCTATATTTTTATTTCTCTTTTTTCCTCTATGTTTAGGTTAGAATCTGAAATTGAGGGTTGAGAGTGTTTCATGCCCAAGTGGGTTCATGACAATACTCGAAGTCTTTTGAGTGAAAGAGGATTAGTTTAGGGGTTATCTATCCATCACAGGATTAAACACCACTCGAGATCCTCAGAGTTAATTGATGTTATGGCTGCAAATCAACCGGTGAATCAACCACAACCTTGAGTTACGAAAGTCTAGGATGAGAATGAGGTGCACCATGCACCCCCGCCTCGTACTTTATGAGATTACTTACTACCGGCTGGGGTGAGCACCCTTGTATGATTTTTCTAGGAAACACAAGAAACATGAATATCAAGCCTAGAGTGATCCAACTCCTTCTAAAGTTCCTTATACTTGAATCTAAAAGCCTATACCTGCACTTGCAAAAAATTGATGAATTTATAGCCATTTGTACTTTCCTAACGTTTTTGAGGACACGATCAGGTTGAACTCTTTCCTTTCTTCTTAAAAGAAAAAGCTAAGACATGGTTGCACTCACTACGTCCGCGATCTATTGGCACATGGAATGAAATGCAGAAGGAGTTCATAAAAAAAAAAAAATCTTTCCATACTATAAGACAAACACCATCAGAAGTCAATCATGAACTTCGCCCAAAAGGAAGATGAAACATTCTTCAAATGTTGTGAATGGTTCAAGGATCTTGTCAGTTCATGACCATAACACCATTTTGAAATGTGGCATATAACAGCTTTCTTCCATGATGGACTGACATCTTCCATGCACCAATTCGTTGAAACAATATGTAATGGGGAGTTCATGAATAAAAATGTCGACGAGGTGTGGGATTATTTTGACAAACTCGCTGAAACCACATAATCATGGAACATCTCCCAAAAACTAAGCACCACATCGAAGCCTACTCAAGCAAGGGAGAGAGGTGGGATATACTTACTGAAAGAAGATGATGATATAAATGTCAAAGTGGCCAGTCTCGCAAGGAAGGTCGAGGCCATGAAACTTAAGAATGATAAGGCTAAGGAAGTTATTTGTGGTATTTATGCTTGCAACATACATTCGACTGAAAATTTCCCAATGATACCTGCTTTTCAAGAGGCACTAAATGAGCAATCGAATGACGTGAACAACTACCAAAGACCTTTCAGTGGACCCATCTTTAACACATATAATCCTAGTTGGAGAAATCATCCGATCTTTAGTTGGAGGAATGGACAAATGGCTACTCCCCAAGGAATCTCTAACCAATTCTTGAATCAAGTGAAACCTCAAGAGGATCTGATTTGGAAACATATTTAATATTAAGAGCCTATCAATTAAAATATTTTGCAAACCCTTCAAGACCTTTCGAAGGCCATATAAGGACGTGAGATAAAAAATTCAATTGGAGAGAAAGGGATCCTATCGACTTAACCTCTTCTCAATCCAAAATTGCAATACGAAATTGGTGATCCAAGCTCTTCGATTCAAATGGAGCAAGCCAAGTCTATCACCACTCTTAGGAGTGGAAAAACAATTGACAAATCTATTCCGGTAAGGACTAAAGAGTCCAAGGACCCGGAAGAATAAACAAAGGATAAACCTAGCATTTCTCCACATAGATTAGAACCGAAACCTTTGAGCAAGACGATTACCCCATTCCCCCAACAGTTGATTGCACCAAAATGTCTCTCTAACTCTCAGGACATTCTTGAGGTGCTTAAACAAGTGAAGGTCAATATTCCTCTGCTAGATGTCTTTAAGAAAATACTTTCATATGCTAAATTTTTGAAAGACTTATATATGACAAAAAGATGGCAAAGTATGTAAAAGAAAATCTTTTTAATTGAAAAAGTGAGTGCCAACCTAAAGTAAGATGTGCCACAAAAGTATAAAGATCTAGGAAGCCCAACCATCACTTGCGTAATTGGGAACTACCAGATTGAGCATGCACTTCTTTACTTAGGAGCAAGCCTGAATCTAATCCCGTACTTGGTCAACGAGCAACTGGGTTTATGTGAATTAAAACACACCTAGACCATGTCACAACCTGCTGATCGCTCAGTCCGTGTACCAAGAGAGATAATCAAGGATGTGTTGGTCCAGGTTGACAAATTTTACTATCTAATAGACTTTACATCTTGGATACTCAACCCATCGTGGACATGAGCACTCAAATTCCCATCATTCTTGGTCTTCCATTCCTTGCCACTTCAAACGCAATCATTAATTGCAGGAATGGAGTCATGAGTATTTCTTTTGAGAATATGACACTGGAGTTGAATATCTTTTTCAACACAGGTAAACAATTATAGGATCAAGACGATTCCCACGAATTGATTCTTTTAAGGAAGATAGAACACTTCTGACTTTATCCTCCGACCCTCTAGAGACGTGTCTCACCCACTCCCATGATTTTGATGATGATTTGATTAGGGAAATAGGAACAATGCTGGATACTGTGTCGGTACTTGAAGTTAACCGATGGAGGCCACAATTTGAAGAATTGTCCCAAACTAATGTAATGCCACTACCGTCTAACCTGAAACACTGAAGCTTAACTTAAAACATTTATCCTCTGAGTTGAAATATATATATTTATGTCAAGATGAGACATACCCGGTAATGATTTCTTCCTACCTTAAGCAAGAACAGGAGAGTATGCTTATCTCTACTCTCTTTGAGCATAAGGAGCCCTTGGATGGTCGATTGCGGACCATATGGGAATCAATCCTTTTATTTGTACTCACAACATTTATCTAGATGATAATGCTAAGATCTCCCAACAACCACAACGTAGACTAAATCCAAATATGAAGGAAGTGGTTAAGGAAGAGGTTCTTAAATTATTAGATATGGGTATCATATACTCTATATCGGATAGCCAATGGGTGAGTCCAACTCATGTGGTTCCTAAAAAGTTCGAAATCACCCTAGTAACCAATGCCTGAAATTACGGTATAACCGCTACTATAGTAGAAGTATGGAATTGGCCAAAGTGTCCTAGAGGGGGGTGAATAGGACTTTATAGAATTTATACCAATTTAAAACCTAATTTCCTAATCTTGAGCTAATTTGTAATTAATCAAGATATGTCAATCTTAACTCCAAAGGCTTCCAAACCAAGTAGATGATCCAAATAATAGACTACTTCAAGTTATACAATTTAAGTGAATAGTTTATGTAAGATTGTGTATATGAGTGTGTGTGATGTGATTCTTATTAATCCTAAACATTCATGTAATCATGCATCATATTTAAACATCCAAGATAAGCATAATTAAATGAGTGCACAAATAGCATCCCCAAACACTATCATATATAGTGGTTCGGCTACATACCTACTTCACTCTTGGCAGATGCACTCAACCCATGAGTGTACTGGATTTCACTAACGGAGGTTTTAAATCAGGTTCACCTCAAACCATTACAACTTACATAAGGTTGACACTAGGACCTGCCTAAGGTTCCTAAAGATGCCTACACAAGGCAAATCGTCCTAAACAAGGACTTAACAGTTTATGCCCTACACAAGAGCAAAGTTTCTACATAAGAATCTAGGTTTAGGCCACACAAGCCAAGGTCCTACACAAGGGCCTAAACATATTCTCTCGTCGGAGGCCTCCACTGAAGTCTTGGCAAGTTTGAGATAGAACATGAGACCCAATCCTACACAAGGAATGGTCTATAGGATCTCTGGACTCTAATGGCTTACTTGTAAGTAGGTGAGCCCCGTTCAGCACATGTTAAAGATGATCTCCCTTAATGGTGAAGAGTTTTCAACTCCCTTGAACCGCAACACTTGTAGATGATCCAATATAAGTAGCTGGGGTTGGGTCAAGGTATTTGGTTGAATCTACTCTAATGAATGTGGATCTTTAAGAGACAGAGAGATTCTAGGGTTTATGCATTCAAGAGATTTCATCATAATGATTTGTCATTAAGTAAGTTGCTGGAGGATCCTTGAATGGTGAAGTTCATTCTTCAATCCAATCTATTGAGTTTTTAAAGATTGTATTTAAGAAGGGATTGAAAGATGAACTCCCATGAGAAAAAGGTTTATGATGTTAGGTAAGAAATGACTCTCTCAAAGCTCACTCTTTTTTCTCTCTATTCCACAAGAACCAAGCTTCTGTTTTTAAAGGTTGAAAGTCCTAACGGTAACAAATTTTCTAAACACTGTCTCTATTCGATGTCATCAAATTTAGTTTGATTTCATCAAGTGTTTCCTTCGATGGCTTCAAGTCCCAGTTAGATGAGATGAGATTTTCATTCAAAGTTTTTTGGACACTTTCTTAACCTTATTTGATGTCATCGAACATGATTCGATGTTATCAAAATTTGAATTTCGATGTCATCGATTCTAGTTCGATTCCTTAAAATTTTAAGTGAATTTTCTTCCGAGGCTCCCTAGACATTTTCTTATCCTGTTTCATTGTCATTGAAATTTAACTTTCGATGTCATTGAGACTAGTTCGAGTCAATGAACATTTCCAAAAGATTTTTCAAGAAGCTTGCTGGACATAAGTCTCTAATTCTTTGTTGTCATTGAAACATGTTTGATGTCATCAAGATGGTATGTTCGATGTCATCAAGACATGTTCGATGACTCGAAGTGACATGCATAAAACTGTATTTGATTTGCCTATTTGAAACTTAGTTTTCAAACATGAGTTTCTTTGTTGTTCTTTGAATTTTAGTGAGGATTTTATACCTGAGGTGTTTTGGTCATGGGATGTGAGGCTTAGTTTACCTTTGACGTTCCTGATTCATTCGCTTTGTTGAGGCACCAGCTTGTAGGTTCTTCTCGTGGGGCTCACTGAACTGATTGACTCAATCGTCACATTAATTGACAAAAGAGGCACTTTCAATCTCCCCCTTTGTCAATTACGTGACAAAACACCTAGAACAACAAGCTAAATTGTGTGTACATCATCATTACGTAATTTTATAGAAATTCTATCTAACATAAAAAAGACTTAACCCACTGAATTTCTTTCTTGAGCATCTTGTTCCTCCTTTCAACCTACATCACCATTCATCTTAAACATACAACCATAGGTTTTCAATGGTGGGATTGTTCTCCCCCTTTTTGTCAGTCATTAGCAAAGGGTTAATATACAATAAGAGAGCATTATATGACTGAAGTTAAAGTATTGAATGCACATAGGAGAATCAATATAGAGGAAGCTTAATCTTGGTGCTAAACACAGATAAAGATCTATATATATATATATATATATATATATATATATATATATATATATATATATATATATATATATATATATATATATATATATATAACCAATGCCCAAGCTTAGCATAAACACAATATTCAACAAACATGATCCAAAAAGATATTCAGCCCATCCATGGGCATAACCAACAACATCCAAAAAGAATTATCCAAAAGAAAGTAGTGAACATCACATACACACACATACTTAAGGAATAATAAAAAAAAGAAAAAAGAAAAAAAAAAAGAAGATATCTATGCCTCAAGCACAATCAATCAACATATGTAGAAGAGAAAGATATGGTACGGAGTAGAAGGAATTGTATCGTCACGGTGGCAAGTCAGCATATCAAGAATTTACTGCGGTGTATGTTGTAAGACTGTGACCATTTGCTTAATTCTGGATAGTTGAGTTTCACATTGGCGAATGCGATCTTTCTATATCGGATTGGCTGTTGAGAAGATGTCGAGCGAGATCATTTTGGTAGAAAAACTTACACGTAATGACAAAGTCTAGACTGTGCAGAGGCACAGGGGTACGACAGGAGTCTCTAGGAGTCAGTACAGGATTATGCTGAGCATCAACTTTGACTAAGATCGGACCCGTCTGGTTGGCTGGAGATACATTTCCAGATACATTCAGAATATGTATGGTTTCGTGATTAAACCACGCATAAGGGTACTTGAAATTGAACGAAGGCAGCAATCCCACAAATTTTGAGATCTTACAAATAAGACATGGGAATGGAAGTGTTGTAAGATGCTCTTCTTTGACAACACGGATTAACTATTGTAGGAGAAGAGTAGGTAGACAGACTTGAATCCCTTGATAAACATCATATAGAATGTTGAGTACATAGGGAGAGAGCTCATTGCCAGTAACTTTACAAGGATAAACATTTGTACTAAAGATGTTGTGAAGTATTTGAAATGTTGGGTTTAGATACCTATCATGGAGAAAATTTCTCTAATTTCTGGATATCGTGGATCAATTGCACAGAGCTCGAGTCACTTCACCCCAAACTCCTAGTGCGTTCAGATTGCATTTAGTCACTGGGATACGCATAACTTCTAGACCCAAGAGATGCCCTAGCCGCACAGGGGTGATGCTCTTAGTCTGGTTCATGAACGTGATACTGATAAATGGAGGATTTTCTTTAATAGTGTGGCAAGAGCTTAAAAAGTAATGTATGAGGTCATATTGAAACTCACCCCCTAGATTGACTATATTGTACCATCCATTTAGCCCTAGAAGTCGATCAACCCCATAGGGTTCCATGCATGTACTAATGACAATCAGCTCAATCACTGTTTTTTTTTTTTTTTTTTTTTTTTTTTTTTTTCTGAAGAGGAGTCTTTGAAAGGAGAAGAGATGAAGGTATGCATGTGTCTCTTGGTTTTTTGGTATTTGGAGGACTCACCTTGTGTAGGGGCCTTTCTTTTATCTTTAGCCATAGTTCAAGAAGAGGATAGAAATTTCTAGGTGAATAGTAGAAATCCTTGGAGGAAAGATACACCTAAATCCAATCTATTGTGAAAAATAGAGTGGAGAGGAGGATGATTTACCAAGATGAACACTCATTTGATCCCAAGTGGAGCACCATGACTCCACCGAAACGGAAAGAGGGAAGAAAACGAACGATCGCCCAAAAAGAAACCCAAAATGGGTTTTTCCCACTCACCCGAACTTTTATTATTCAGGACTCTTTGATGTTATCGAAGCTAGTTCGATGATAACGAACACTGAGATTTGATGTTATCGAAGACCTGTTCTATGTCACCCAGAAATATTTGATGCTTTAGT
The DNA here is from genome assembly GCA_037074715.1 of Magnolia kwangsiensis. Taxonomy (NCBI): domain Eukaryota; kingdom Viridiplantae; phylum Streptophyta; class Magnoliopsida; order Magnoliales; family Magnoliaceae; genus Magnolia; species Magnolia kwangsiensis. Next base: position 63,530,136 of record CM073579.1, read on the forward strand.
TCTCAGTTTATCTTCGATGTCATCGAAACAAGTTCGATGTCATCGAAGGATCATTTGAAGAAAAGAGTTTTGAATTTTTTTTCATTCTTCAAAAGGAGATGTACAACATATTATGCCTACTTATCAACTTGTACACTCAACAAAAAACATTGTAACCAAAATTATAAACTTATCCCATGTTTATGTTTAAAATGAATTTGGAGGCTTGAGGTCCTTAGATATATCATTAGATGAACATGAACTATAAAACATATCAGATTGCACATATTCTAATAGATTTTTGCAGATCTCCAAATCTATTGGCATCCAGGGGCTTTGTTAGAATATCAACAAGTTGGCGCTTAGTAGGCACATGATCCAACATAATAATCTTATCTTCAATAAGTTCTCATATAAAATGGTGTCGGATGTCAATATGCTTTGTCCTTGAATGTTGGACTGGATTTTTAGAAATACTAATGGCACTTTTGTTATCATAGAAAAGTGTCATTGTGGATTGTTCAATCCCATAATCCAGCAACAATTGTTTCATCCAAAGAAGTTGTGCACAACAACTATTATTCAGCCTCAGTAGTGGACAATGATATTGAGTTCTATTTTTATTTTGCCATGATACAAGATAGCTACCAACATAAAAATAACCTCCACTGGTTGATTTGCGATCGTCTATATTTCTAGCCAAATCGGCATCAAAATACCCTACAATGATAGTAGATGTGTCAAACGGGTACCATAAGCCGAAATTGGTAGTTCTAGCCACATACTTGATAATCCTTTTAACCGCTGATAGGTGTGATTCTTTTGGATCGGCTTGAAATTGGAATCTTTGGAAAGTTTAAGTGTGGTGCTCATGGGAGTATGGTGAATACGTCCAGAATCAAGTCTAAATATTTCTACTATATCTTTTGCATATTTGGACTGACATACAAATATCCCGTTGTGCATTTGCTTTACTTGTAGCCCTAGAAAGAAATTCAACTCTCTCACCATGCTCATTTCGAATTCAGATTTCATTAGTTCAGTAAAATTATGAGCAATATCTTCATAAGTGGATCCAAAGACTATATCATCCACATAAATCTAGGCAATAAGTAAAGAATTCTCAGTATTTTGTATAAATAGTGTTTTATCAACACCTCCCCTACAAAATTTGTGGTCTATAAGAAATTGCGTCAAGCGCTCATACCATGCACGGGGTGCTTGTTTAAGACTATTAAGAGCTTTGCTCAATCGTTATACATGTTGAGGATACTTAGGATCTGAAAATCCATTTGTTTGTTCAACATATACTTCTTCCTCAAGTACACTATTGAGAAAAGTGCTTTTGACGACCATTTAAAATAGTTTGAATTGTAAAGCACACACAATAGACATGAGAATCCTTATTGACCTAAGACGCGCTCCTAGGGCAAATGTTTCATCAAAATCAATGCCCTCTATCTGTGAATATCCTTATGCTATAAGTCTTGCCTTATTTCTTACAACATTTCTAGATTCATCGGATTTTTTTTTTGAAGATCCATTTGGTTCTAATGATGTTTGTATCAAGTGGTCTGGGAACTAGCTGCCACACCTCATTTCTCTTAAAATTTTGTAGCTCATCTTGCATAACAGCAATCCAATATTCATCTTGGAGTGCTTCTATAACATTTTTGGGCTCAATTTTAGAGGTGAAGCAGAAATGACTATACCTACTCTCAAGTCGACGTTGAGTTTTCACATCATCATTAGGTTCTCCAATGATTTGATTGAGGGGATGGTCCTTAATGACTGGTATATTAGTCGACGATTGAGGATCATTAGAGGAGGTGACTTTGTTATCCGATTTACTAAGATTACATGAATCCACATCATCCTCTAAATCATTGGAAGGACTATCTTCATCATGTCGTTGGTCATTAACAATCACATTGATAGATTCTTGAATGGTAAGTGTCTTTAAATAGTATACTGTATAAACACAACTATTTGAGGAATATCCTAGAAAAATGTCGTCATCACTTTTAAATTCAAATTTACCTAGTTGTTCTTTATCTTTAAGAATATAACATTTGCTACCAAAGACACGAAAGTATTTCATACAGGTTATTTTCCATACCACAACTCATATGGAGTTTTATTTAAACTTGCTCTAAGATATACTCTATTGATTATGTAGCAAGCAGTATTGACTACTTCAGTCCAAAAGCTTTTGGCCATTTCCTTGTCGTTCAGCATAACCGAGCCCATTTCTTGTAACACCTGGTTCTTTCTTTCAACCACTCCATTTTGTTGTGTAGTTTTTCGGGCTAATAATTCATGTCAAATTCCAATCTCATCACAGTACCTTTAGAATTGATCATTCTCAAACTCCCCACTATTCTCACTCCTAATACAGTTTATGCAGTATCCTTTCTTATTTTGGAGTCCCTTTGCCATAACAAGAATTCATCAAATTCATTGGATTTTTCCTAAAGAAAAGTGACCTAAGTAAATCTGGAGTAATCATCTACCACTACCAGGAAATATCTTGGCCCACTAAATCCATATACAATAGGTCAAGTGGTTTAGAGGTTTCTACGGTGGTCATCTTTTTATGTCTAACCTTTATCTGTTTGCGCTTGAGACAGTCACTGCATACATTCTTCTCTTCCTTTCAAATCTTAGGAAGGCCTCTCACCAAATTTTTTGAACTTAGCTTAGCCAAGTTCTGGTAGTGGACATATCTAAGCCTTTGGTGCCATAGCTTAGACTCATTATTCATAACCATGTGGCATCTTGTGGATAATACATTTTCCCTACTCCGTTCAATTATGTAGTAGTTGTCACTTATGCGAAGACATTTCGTAATGAAATTTCTTGTATGGTCTGAGGTCTTACACACATCTTTGGAGAATGTGACCAAGTGTTCTTTGTCACAGATTTGGGAAATACTACGGAGATTGTGTTTTAATCCTTCTACACAAAGAACATTTTTACTCTTGGGCAATATAGGCCCAACTATTGTTCCCTGCCCACTTATCTTGGCAGAGCTCCCATATCCAAACATAACTGACCCACCATCAAATTTTGAATAATCACAAAAATGGGTTTGGTTAGCTGTCATGTGTCTCGAGCAACTACTATCAAGAAACCAATAAGAGCTATTGCCTGCCTTAAGTGTATGACCCTACCCGAGTATCCATTTCATTCCTTTAGGTCCTACAGTCCTACCGGTCGAACACCAATGACCTGCGACGTGTGGATAGTGTTTATGGTCATTCTTAAGTCTGGTCAGTGAGACCCGACCCAGATTGACTTGAAACCTATACCACTGCATTTTTTCCCTTTCATCATGTGGTGGGACCCACTTAGCTAGCCTTGCACATTTTTTTAGAATGGACCCCATCTAGTTCCTTTTTCTAGAAAGCATATCATGCCTACCCTAGCACCCTATCTACCCTACCTATCATAGCCTAGCTATAGGCCACCTTATCTTAAAAAGCATCATTGGCCTTGGGTTCTACCCCCCATGTGCCATGATGACTTTACTCTTCCCTAGCGTAGAGAACAATCATTACTTAGATATACCCCTCCCTCTCCTCTCTCGGTCTCCTTCTCATCCTCTCATCTCTCTCTTCCATTGCTAGAGACGTCCCACCCTCTCCCCTATTCCAGCAACTCTCCTCCCTATTTCCCCCTCAATCTAACATTCTAACCCCCATCTCAACCATCTAAACTTCTCCATTGAAGCCTAGGACCTAGCTCTTGGAGTTTTGAAGGCTTCCTTGGAGGTGGGTGCTCCATGTAGATGTTTCTTCTTTCCTTCTTCTTCCCTTCCTTTTCTTACATGCATGGAAGCATGTAGGACCCACCTATCCATGGTGGAGGTCCTACATGGCTCATAGAATGAAGGCCATGGGCCTAGATCTTGCATATTTCCTTCCATGGTGGGTGATTCCCCATGGGCCCACCATGATGCATTTCCTCTTTATTTTAGCATCACATAGGTCATCTAAACCTTGGATGCATGGTGAGGACAGTTTCCATACCTCCAACAAATTTTCTTGCCTTGTAATAGCTTGCATGTAATAGATAAAGGTAGTGGATGGTGTAGATTGTAGGTGGAAGGTTCATGAGTGGCGCAACCTTCCACTAATGGCTAGATCTCTCTCCTTCTCTCTCCCTTTCTCTCTATTTTCTTCTATTTATTTCTAGAGATGTGTGGCCCACTAAGGTGGTCAGCAACATCTCAGATCCATTAGGAAGATGGGATATCCAGGCCCACCTTGTGGATGTCCAGTCCCACCATGACATGCATGGGTTGGGTGGCCTCTAAACATGGTTTTTCATGAAAGTTTTTGTACTAATGGATATGAAAATTTTCTAACCTATCTAGGTGGACCCCACTTGATGGATAAGGGTATAAAACCCTTTGAATAATTTATATAGACCGAAATATAGACAACATATGTTGCTGTCCAGATTTCAGGCCCACTTAGAACATGACTTTTAAGCTAATGTTTGGGACTGTTTGCATGCCTTTTTCTCCCAAATTTCTTTGGGAATTTTATAGTTTGTGGACCTCACTTTGATGAGAAATGGGGCTCACATCAGTTTTCCCATGATTGAGGCCCATGGGATGGGCCAAAGTGGGCTAACTATCCAAAAATTTCTATACAGTTCAGCAACATTGTATGTTAGAAATGAGCACTCTTACCTTGATTCTTAGAGTAAGTGGGCCACTCTAATGGAACCTACTTGCTGTCTATATATGGGATCATCCTTCCCATATATTTTCTAAGGGTTTGGACAAGCTTAAGCCCACCCCATGTGGTGCCAAACATGGGGACAACAGTAATTTATGCGCCACCAGATTTTCTGGAAGCATTGCTGTCCATTTTAAAAAAAATAAATTACTTAGCATATGTAATAAATTCTGAAACTAATTCCTATAGTGGCCCACCCTTACTGGGACCTACTTATAATGAAATTAGGCCATTTAGGCCATCCAAATTTTGGGTGCAAGTGGCTGGACCAGCCATCTTGCTGGAGGTGTTAACGTCTAGCAAGGCTGGCCGTCCCACCCTTGTGAGGCCCACCATGATGTAGTGTTTTCATCCTTGTGTCCATCCATTATGTGGCCCACTTGGACGTGGCCCACCCTAGTGTGGAATGTCTAAGATGGGGCTCACTTTAGCCTTTGGAGAGGGCTGGGCATCCAGCCCATTGGACCGCCTAAGCCTATTGTGGGCTGTTGCTGGACTTTTTTTCTAGCAGTTTGGCCCACCAATTCCTTGTGTTGTTGGAGCACTCCCTATGTGGTGGGACCCTCTAATCATGATGCTGGACCTCCATGGACTCTTATTCCAATCAGAAGATTATCTTAATGGGCTCCAGCAGGCCCACATAGCCGGTGGACTAAAAATCCAGCAAGGTTTCTTATAAATGTGCATTATTTTTAGGCTGGGGTCTTAAGGGAGTGGGCCCCACCATATTGTGAGGATTTCATAGTGATAATTTCATGCCCGTACTTCCTTAATTTGGACTTAATTAATGCACTCTTGAGGCCCACCATAGTTGGGTTATATGGGCATATATGTAACTAGATTTTTAGACTCCTTATAGGCCTAAATGGGCTAGAAATTTCTAGATAGGCCTAGTATATTCTTGGGCTGAATTCACCATAGTATTGTGTTGGGCTAGTGGGCTGAATGTGTAAATGGTTGGGCCCTTGGTTGCCCACCAAATTAACTATGTCCTTGGGCTAGGTTGTATGTCCAACTTGCTTATCATGAATGAGAATTCTTGCCCATGTGCTGAAGTAATGGGCTGCCCGCTAGGCCAACCACAATATATGGTCTTGGTGGCCCTTATGTTTATGCCCTAACCTTCCCTGTGGGCCCATATTATTATGTGTGCATTGGGCCATATATGTTATGTTACCTTTTGGACCTATGTGTTGAGTAGGCCTTGGACCATTTAATTGAGGCCAACATGGAAATGGAGGACAACATGGAAATGTATGTATGTTATAGCTGTCCATTTCTTATTTATGGTAATGTTTGGGCCTTGGGCCTTGATTCTTGATAGATTATTTATGAGTTACCTTCTTGGGATAAATAGTGGTTGAATGTCCACATTTATGGCCTTAAGGCAGGCTCATTTTCTTCTATGGGTGGCTAAAAGTCCACCATACACCCCCTTGCTAAGCCCATTCTTATTGTTCAGGCCCATGCCATTGTCTACCTTAACCATGTGGGCTACCCCAAACTATTGGGCCCCCATTAGAGGTTGTGCCCCTTATAGGATTTGTTTAAGTACTTAGAACCTTCTTAGATAGGAGGAGAGTACAACACCGTATATCGCCACATGACATATCTTGCTCATCTTCATGACCCATATGCATCATTGTGTGCTTAGATGGCATTGTGTTGGTCATGGTTGTGCCATTGTGTAGGATATTATGGCTTTCTCGAGGATGGAGTTCCCCTCGGGAGCACGTTGGATGCTTGAGACTGATGTATGACTGGTTTGTGTGATTCATGCATCTGACATTGCATTGCACTATCATATTCGCCCTTACTTCATCAAGGCCATAGCCTCCACAAGTTTATCATGGATGGGTGTGTTTGGAAACTGAAAATATCACTTTAGTATATAGGGCACTTAGGATGTCCTTAGGTGAAAGCCCCTAGACCTTCATAGTACTAAGAAGATGCCTCAATGTCAAGACCAAGTGAAAAACATGAGCACTCAAGTGCCTTATACCATTAGGTCACGTCTTCCACTATTGCATGGTCGGTTGAGATGGGGTGTGGCCTTACCTGCTTAAGTGAGGGGACAATAGCTAGGCTGACTTTGACCAGCTCATTAATGGGTCCACTACCGCTGAGCCTTGTTGGTGATTGGTTACCCACAGGCAGGTAGTGAGGTCTCTTATGCTCGTTAGACTATGTGGCTAGGAGAGCGGCAGTCAGCTCGCAGTGTATTTGACCCCGGTGGTTTCCCTAAAGTGGAACTATATAGATACGTGGACTGGATATAAGGACTGGCATGATCGCAATTGCACTTTGCATATGACATTGGCTATGTAGGCCTCTTGTACATCACCTTGGTATGGCGCCCAATACTCATATATTGCATCACAAGCCTTAATGATGGCTTACTACATTCATGCTCAGTATAGCATAGCCTTGGTATGGCTGTTGGCATTGATGGCATTCATGGTTCATGCCGCATTTTCGCATTCTCTGATATTGCTTTCCCGGCACTGGTATTATGACACACTTACACCACCCTCTAAGATTTTTATAATCTTAATCACGATTGATGCATGCAGGAGATTCTAGGCAGCCGTAATAGCTGAGAAGGACCATTGGAGCATGCTGAGGACCTTTTGGAGTCGTCATTATTCAAACATTGTATTTCCCTTTTGAGCACTATACCTTGTATCAAAGTTTTAATTCTTAGTGGATTTTATGATGTGTTCCTGTGGTTACTTTCTATGGTTACTATGTTATGATCTTGGGTATGCTCTTCATGAATCAGATTATGTTATAAAAATCCTCCTTATAGGATCTCATGATCAGAACCTAGTGAATGGGTGCCAGGAGCCGAGAATGGGATACTACGGATGCTGTCAGCGCCAGAATCGGCTATCAGGATTCTTAAGAGTTCTGGTCACCGATTTTTGGATGTGACATTAAGAGAAATATGAATTACCAGGCAATTGTTCTTATTTTTTACTACCTATTTAGTGATAATTTTTTTTTGGAGAAGGTGCTTTCTTTTCATCATGGGTTTTTTTGGATTTTTTGGGCAATTGATTTTATTTTTTATTTTTTATTTTTATTTCTGGCAATACCCAATGTTTTAAGGACACTAATGTTATGGATAAAAAGTTAGTCGTAAGCATCATGAATGTTATCCTTTTCTTCTTTTTCATTTGAGAAGAGTGTCTCTTTGGCTTGGGGTTAATTCATTTGCTCATTGTCCTTTGGATTAGAGATGACAGTAGATGTGAAGGCTATAAGTATTTTTAAAGATTTTTTTGTCTTCATCACTTTTTGAATTACTGGATTCAAAATTTAATTCATTAGTGTCATCCCATATGGCTGTCATAGCCTTTCCTTTTATCTTCTTAGTGGGATATTCTGTGGATAAATGCCTAAATTTCTGGCAATTGTAACATTGAGGCTCTTTGGACTTCCTGAAAGATTTGTCTATATGGCATTTGTTGTCCAATTATTTGTCTTTGTTGTTGTATGGTCTACCACAGTTCTTGTTAAATATTTTTTTGAACCATTGAGCTAAAAGAGCCACCTCCATATCATCATCTTCTTTGTCACTTTCCTCTTCCTTATTCATGGTTATGTTTTTAGAGGCCTTGAGGGCATTACTTTTGGATTTTGTGGGTAGTTTGAAGTGTAGTTCAAAAGTTTTTAGTAAACCTACTTGTTCTTCTACTTTCATTTTATCTATGTTTCTACATTCTTCAATGGTTGTAACTTTGGAGTTGAACTTCGCCCAAAAGGAAGATGAAACATTTTTCCAATGTTGGGAACGGTTCAAGGATCTCGTCAGTTCATGCCCACAATACGATTTTAAAATGTAGTGCATAATAACTTTCTTCCACAATGGACTAACATCTTTCATGCGTCAATTCATCGAGATGATGTGTAATGGGGAGTTCATGAATAAAAATGTTGATGAGGTGTGAGATTATTTTGACAAACTTGTTGAAACCACACAATCATGGGACATCTCCCCAAAATTGAGCACCACATCTAAGCCTACTCAAGCAAGGGAGAAAGGTGGGATATACTTGCTGAAAGAGAATGATGATATAAATGCCAAAGTGGCCAGTCTTGCAAGGAAGGTCAAGGTCATGGAACTTAAGAATGATAAGGCTAAGGAAGTTGTTTGTGGTATATGTGCTTGCAACATACATACAACTGAAAATTGCATAACAATACCGAATTTTCAAGAGGCACTGAATGAGCAATCGAATGCCGTGAACAACTACCAAAGACCTTTCAATGGACCCATCTCTAACACATATAATCATAGTTAGAGAAATCATCCGAACTTTAGTTGGAGGAATGGACAAACGACTACTTCTCAAGGAATCTCTAACTAATTCTTAAATCAAGAGGAACCTCAAGAGGATCCGGTCTAGAAACATATTGAAGATCAAGAGCTTATCAATCAGACCTTTCAAAGGCTATACAAGGATGTGAGATAAAAAATTTAATTGGGGAGAAACGGATTCTATTAGCTCAGCCTCTTCCTAATCCAAAATTGAAATACGAAATTAGTCATCCAAGCTCTTTGAATCAAATGGATAAAGCCAAGTCTATCACCACTCTTAGGAATGGAAAAACAATTGACAAATCTATTCCAGTAAGGAGTGAAGAGCCCAAGGACTCGAAAGAAGAAACAAAGGATAAATCTAACATTGCTCCACATGGATTAGAACCAGAACCTTTGAGCAAGCCAATTACTCCATTCCCCCAATGGTTGATTGCACCAAAATCTCTCTTTAACTCTTAGGACATTCTAGAGGTGCTTAAACAAGTGAAGGTTAATATTCCTTCATATGCTAAATTTCTGAAAGACTTGTGTATGACCAAAAGATGGCAAAGTATCCAAAAGAAAATCTTTTTAACTAAAAAAGTAAGTGCCATCCTAAATCAATATGTGCCACAAAAGTATGAAGATCCAAGTAGCCCAACCATCGCTTTCGTAATTGGGAACTATTGGATTGAACACGCACTTTTTAACTTAGGAGCAAGCGTGAATCTAATCCAATACTCAATCTATGAGTAACTGGGTCTAAGGGAATTAAAACCTATCCGGACCACGTTACAATTTGCTGATCGTTCAGTCTGTGTACCAAGAGGGATAATCGAGGACATGTTCGTCCAGGTTAACAAATTCTACAATCTGGTAGATTTTATCATCTTGGATACTCAACCCATCATGGACATGAGCACTTAAATTCCCATCATTCTTGGTCGCCCATTCCTTGCCACTTTAAACGTAATCATTAATTACAGGAATGGAGTCATGAGTATGTCTTTTGAGAATATGACATTGGAGTTGAATATCTTTTTCAACAGAGGCAAACAGTTAGAGGATGAAGACGATTCCCATGATATTAACCTAATTGATTCTTTTTTGGAAGATAGAACCCTTCTGACTTTATCCTCTAACCCTCTAAAGACGTGTCTAGCCCACTCCCATGATTTTGATAATGATATGATTAGGGAGATGGGAACCATGCTGGATATCATGCCAATACTTGAAGTTAATTGGTGGAGGCCACAATTTGAAATTTTTTTTCAAACTGATGTAATGCCTCTACTGTCTAACCTCAAAGCACCAAAACTTAACCTAAAACCTTTTCCCTCTGAGTTGAAATATGTCTATTTAGGTTAAGATGAGACATACCTGGTGGTGATTTCTTCCCAACTTGAGTAGGAACAAGAGAGTATGCTTATCTCTACTCTCATTAAGTATAAATGAGCTCTTGGATGGTCGATTACTGACCTTAAGGGAATCAACCCTTCGATTTGTACTCACCACATTTATCTAAATGATAATACTAATACATCCCGACAACCACAATGTAGACTAAATCTAAATATGAAGGAAGTGGTTAAGGTCGAGGTTCTTAAACTATTAGATGTGGGTACCATATACCCTATATCGGATAGCTACTGTGTGAGTCCAACTCAGGTGGTTCCTAAGAAGTCCAAAATCACTATCGTAGTCAATGCCTGAAATTGCGGTATAATTGCTACTATAGTAGTAGTACGAAATTAGTCAAAGTGTCTTAGGCGAGGGTGAATAGGACTTTACAGAATTTATACCAAATTAAAAGATAATTTCCTAATCTTGAGCTAATTTGAAATTAATCAAGATATGTCAATCTTAACTCCAAAGGCTTCCAAGCGAAGTGGATGATCCAAACAATAGACTACTTTAAGTTATACAATTTAAGCGAATAGTCTATGTAAGATTATGTATCTGAGTGTGTGTGATGTGATTCCTATCAATCCTAAACATTAATGTAACCATGAATCATATTTAAACATCTGAGATAAGCATAATTAAATGAGTGCGCAAATAGAAATCCTAAACACTATCATATATAGTGGTTTGGCTACATGCCTACTCCACTCCCGATAAAGGCACTCAACCCATGAATGTACCAGATTTCACTAACGAAGGTTTCAAATTAGGTTCACCTCAAACCTTTATAACCTACACAAGGTTGACACTAGGACCTACACAAGGTTCCTAATGATGCATACACAAGGAAAACATCCTACATAAGGACTCAACAGTTTAAGCCCTATACAAGAGCAAAGGTTCTATATAAGAACCTAGGTTTAGGCCACACAGGGCAAGGTTCTACACAAGAACCTAGTTTTAGGCCACACCAGCCAAGGTCTTACACAAGGGCCTAAAAGTATTCTACCATCAGTGGCCTCCACTAAGGTCTTGGTAAGTTTGCGATACAACCTAAGACTCAATCCTACATAAGGAATGATCTACGGGATCTCTGGACTCTAATGACTTACTTGTAAGTAGGTGAGCCCCGTTCAACACATGATGAAGATGATCTCCCTTGATGGTGAAGAGTCTTTAGCTCCCTTGAACCGTAACACTTGTAGATGCTCCAATATAAGTAGCTGGGGTTAGGTCAAGGTATTTGGTGGAACTTAGTCTAATGAATGTGGATCTTTAAGAGACAGAGAGATTCTAGGGTTTATTTATTCAAGAGATTCCACCATAATGATTTTCCATTAAGTAAGTTGTTGGAGGATCCTTGAATGGTGAAGTTCATTCTTCAATCCAATCTATTGAGTTTTCAAAGATTTCATTTAAGAAGGGATTGAAGGATGAACTCCCATGAGATAAAGGTTTATGATGTTAAGTAAGCAATAACTCTCTCAGAGCTCACTCTTTTTCTCTCTATTCCACAAGAAGCAAGCTTCTATTTTTAAAGACCGAAAGTCCCAAAGGTAATAGATTTTCAAGACACTCTCTGTTCGATGTCATCAAACTTAGTTTAATGTCATCGAGTGTTCCTTCGATTGCATTAAGTCCTGGCTCGATGACATGAGATTTTGGTTCAAAGTTTGTTAGACACTTTCTTGACCTTATTCGATGTCATTGAACATGATTCGATGTCATCAAAATTTAAATTTTGATGTCATTGAATCTAGTTCGAATATTCAAAATTTTAAGTGATTTTTCTTTCGAGGCTCGCTGGACATTTTCTTATCCTGTTTCCATGTCATCAAATTTTGACTTTTGATGTCCTCGAGACTAGTTCGAATCATCAAGCAATTCCAGAAGATTTTTCAAGAAGCTTGTTGGACATAAGTCTCTAATTCTTCAATGTCATCGTAACATGTTTGATGTCATCAAGATGGCATGTTCGATGTCATTGACAGCATGTTTGATGAATTGAATTTTCAGTCCATATATCTTGTGTGGTTGTTAGACATTTTGAGTCACTTTTTGATGTCATCAAATCTTGTTCGATATTATCGAACAAATATGTACGATGTCATCGAGACATGTTCAATGACTTGAAGTCACATGTAGAAAACTATATTTGATTATCCTATTTGAAACTTAGAATTCAAACATGAGTTTCTTTGTTCTTTGAATTTTAGTGGGGATTTTATACCTAAGGTGTTTTGGTCATGGGATGTGAGGGTTAATTTACCTTTGATGTTCCTAATTCATCCACTTTGTTGAGGCACCATCTTGTAGTTTCTTATCATGGGGCTCACTGAACTGACTGACTCAACTGTCACATTAATTAATAAACAGAGACACTTTCAATGCCAATAATGAACTCATGACAACAAGAGTTAGTACTGGTTGGAGAATGTCCATTGAGTACAGGAAATTGAATGCTGTCACGAGGAAGGACCACTTTGCTTTACCTTTCATTGATCAAATTTTAGAAAGGTTTGCTGGCCACTTGTACTATTGCTTCCTTGATGGGTATTCAGGCTACAACCTGATAGAGATAGCCCTTGAAGATCAGGAAAAGACCACATTCACATGTCCCTTTGGCACCTTTACTTACCGAAGGATGCCATTCGGACTGTGTAATGGCCCTGCCACTTTTCAGTGATACATGATGAGTATTTTTTCTGACATAGTGGGGCAATATCTAAAGGTCTTCATGGATGATTTCTTTGCTTTTGGTCCATCCTTCAGCGATTGTTTGGAGAATCTTAAATGTGTGCTGAAGCAATGTGAGAAAAAGAACTTGGTACTAAATTGGGAGAAGTGTCATTTCATGGTTCGTAAGGAAATTGTCCTTGGACATATCATCTCGTCCAAAGGAATTGAGGTAGATAAGGCTAAGATTAATCTTATCTCTAACTTACCTCCACTCAAGAACATATGTGATGTGCGATCCTTCTTAGGACATGCTGGATTCTATATAAGATTCATAAAGGACTTTAATCACCTTTTGTGTCCTTTATGTAATCTACTTCAAAAGAATATACCGTACGAGTGCATTGAGCAATGCCAAGAAGCTTTTTCTAAGCTCAAGAGCATGTTAACCACCGTATCGATCATATAGCCACCCGACTGGAACCTTCCTTATGAACTTATGTGCAATGCATCCGGCTATGCTCTTGGAGTGGTGTTAGGTTAGAGAAAAGATAAGAAGCCCTACATTATACATTATATAAGTAAAACCCTAAATTCAGCCCAAGTGAATTACTCTACTACAGAGAAGGAACTCTTAGCCGTAGTATTTACTTTGGGTAAATTTAGGTATTACTTGATCGGATCCAAAATCATCATCTACACTGATCATGTGGCACTTAAGTATCTTCTTTCTAAGAATGATGCTAAGCCCCGCTTGATAAGATGGATCCTCTTACTCCAGGAATTTAATTTGGAAATAGAAGATAAAAATGGAGTATAGAACATAGAGATTGACTATCTTTCTTGCATTGATCTCCCTGATTCTCTTAAGACAACACATATAAATGAAATGTTTCCTATTGAACAATTGTTCAAAGTCTCCCATTCACCTTCGTTTGCTGATATTGCTAATTATCTTGCTACAGGTTTCACGCCGACACATTGGACTGTGTAAGATAAGAAAAATTTCTTCGTCAAGGTTTCTAAGTTCTTCTAGGATGATCCATGATTATTTAAATATTATCCAGATCAAATCTTAAGGAGATGTGTATTAGACAATGAACATCAAAATTTCATCTCCTTTTATCACTCTCAAGCCTATGGTGGTCACTTTACTGCTAAAAAAGACCATGACTAAAATTCTATAGTGTAGATTTTACTGGCCCACTATGTTCAAGGACACTCCCACTATGTTCAAGGACACTCATGAGTTTTGCAAAGCTTGCGAGCATTGTCAGAAATTGGGAGCATTATCTCATCGGAATATGATGCCTTTAAACCTTATTCTAATCATTGAAGCATTTGATTGTTGGGGCATCGATTTCATAGATCTATTCCCCCAATCCTTTGGGAATTTATACATTCTGCTAACAATAAACTATATCACTAAATGGGTCAAATTAATTTCATGTTGGAAAATGACCATCAAACGGTCATTAAGTTCTTAAAAGAAAACATCCTTTCATAGTTCAGAACGCCTCGTTCTATCATTAGTGATGGGGGCTCACATTTTTGTAATAGGCCATTCACAAACTTAATGAAGAAATATGGTATCTCTCACAAGGTGAGCACTTCATACTACCCACGAATAAGTGGTCAAGCTGAGATTTCAAATAGGGAGATTAAACATATTTTAGAAAAAATAGGTTAACCCTGACCGCAAGGATTAGTCAATTCAATTAACCGATGTTTTATGAGCTTACCGTACTACATTTGAGACCCCTATTGGAATGTCTCCCTTTAGACTTTTCTATGGGAAGGCTTGTCACTTACCTGTGAAGTTGAAACATAGGGCCTACTATGCTATTAAAAATATGAATTCTAATATGGACAACGCTGGCTCACTGTGTAAACTCCAGTTGAATGAACTCGATGAAATCCCGAATGACACATATGAGAATTTGAGAATTTATAAGGATAAAATGAAGGTCTTTCTTGTCCAACACATTCTCAGAAAATCATTCACATTAGGTCAGAAGGTCCTTTTGTACAATTCTCGGTTACACCTCTTTCTGAAAAAACTCTGATCTCATTGGACCTGCTTGTTCACTGTTACTAATGTCTATCCTCATGGGGCCGTCGAGATTCAGAATCTAAACAATGTCAATGATTTCAAAGTGAATGGACATTGTTTAAAGCCATTTGTTAAAAATTTTGATTCAGAGGACATATCCATACCTCTGAATGATCCTGTTTACCATGATTAACCTCCTAGTCTGACGGAGGTGTAGTTAGGTTTACTGCTTTATACGGTTTTAGGATAGTTTATTTTTAACTATTTTAGGATATTTTTCTTTCCACTAGTTTAGGATAGTTTACTTATCGTCTGTTTGAGTCTTTTGTGCTAACGCATCTTCGGGCTGAGATCATTAGAAAAATCTTAAAATTCTTTCGTTAGGTACTATCTTCATATTACTTCCCTTTTTCTTTTCATTACCACTTTTGCATTACATGCTTATTTCTTTTACATTGATGACAATGTAGATTTTAGGTTGGGGATGGGAGATTAGGTAAACTAATCAGTCGTTTTCTTAGTCCTTGAGAAAAAATTACGAAAAAGTGAAATTTTTTTGAAAATTAGAATTATAAGATACTTAATGTTGATGATTTATGTCTCTTGGATTTAGATACTTGGAGATTTCAAAATAAGTTCAAATTATTAATCCATGATTAGGAGTTTTAAACATTGATTGAGTCATGATGTCATAAGTCATTCTAGCTTTCACATTAAAGCTTTAGTTAACATTCAATTGTTAACTTGGTGATTATTTAGTATGAAAGAAACTAACCTGGGGAATTTGTCTATCATGTTCAAAATAATAATAATAATAATAATAATAATACCCAATTAAAAAATAGCTATCTTAAAAATGTCCACCTATTAAAGATCTTTAAAAATGTTGACACAACATAAAAGCTATTGATGGAAAAATTAAAAGCTGAAGGAATAAAAGAGGGAATTTAAAGATGAACTATAAGGCAAGTTTTGTTTTTACTTGTCTTGAATGTTCTTTTTGATTATCATTGTTATCATGAAAATAAAGAATTGGACCTTTGATTGTTATAAGTCTAAACTTAATTATGCGCCTATGGAACTTGATGTTTGGAATTGTTCTAATTGATGGATTAATGTTTTGAACTTAATTATGAAGTTACCAAGTGTTAGAGTTTAAGAAAGTATAAGACTCAACGTTAATGTACGTTGAAACTCTATTATCTGGATTGATTTTGAAATCTCTTAAGCTTATGAAGATTATACAATGGTTTCGAAATATTTTTTGCATACTTTGCTTGTGACTAGAAAAATGCTAGTTGGGGATTGTGTTCAGGGTCAAATATTACATATTAACCCCCATTTATATCTTAGTTTTATGAACATAATAATGCTTAATGTTCTATTTTACTCATATTTGTCTTTCAAGGTGAATTTAAGAGCTTAGAATGAGAAGGGTGCTAAAAGCATGGATTTAATGCTCAAGAATCACCAAGGCAAGGGATGGATCTTAAGAGAACAAGATTGAAGAATTCACATGCTAAAGATCCAAGGAAACCAAGTGATGAAGGAAGAGAATCAAAGATTTGAAGTGAAGCAAAGGAATCCTGAAAATTGTCCTGAAAACAGATTCCGGGGCCAGAAAAGTCTAATTTTGAAAAACTACCAAAATGGCTTTGATTCTATCGAAGACTGTTAGATAGTATCAAAGGACATATCGAAGACACTTCGTTAGAATCGAGAAATTCAGGATTTCAGGAAATACTCACTGGACAGTTATGAACCGATCTTTGATTCTATCGAAGACTGTTCGATAGAATCGAAGAACATATCAAAGACACTTAGATAGCATTGAATCTGCGTAAATTTGAGGCGGTTTCTATTTTTTTTTTTCCAATTGGTGCAAAAGGAGGTCCTGCAAAACTATAAATAGGAGTCCCTAGGATGTCCCTAAGCATCATATAGGGTTTAGAGGAGTGAAGCACAAGGGTGGAGATTCGTTGCCAAGGGTTTTTCTTCCTTTATTACTTAGTTTTTTTAATATTTTCTTCTATGGTTTTAAATCCAATCATGTCTATGGTTGGCTAAACCTCTTAGCTAGGGCTAAGAGGTGAATCTTGCAGCATGACAAGATATTTTTATTACTTTGATTCATGTTTATATTGAACTTACTTTGATTCTAGTTTGATATTTAAGGAATGCTTTCAGTTTTTAATGATTTATTGCGATTTAAATTACAGTAGATCTACAATAACTTTGAGTATCTTCTTTTCTTGTTCTGAGATTATGGGATTGGTAAATCCCATTGTTTGTCATCGTCTTATGGGCATGGTTTGGTGATGGAATCCCTGCTAATTATCATAATTCTCCTCTTTTTAGAATTAGGTCAAAGGAAATTTATATTTGATCTTAATTACTATGTCTTCCAATTAGATAGGATAGGACTCCAATTCCAATTGTGTTACTTGAATCAAGTAAGGAATCACCCTTATTGCTACAAGTGGATCCTTGGAAACCTTAGTTCCCACCTTTAAATTCTTTATTTTTAATCACTTTAATCATAATTACTCTCTCAATAACTTCAGAATTAGTTTTACATCTTTTTCTAGATTTACTTCTAATTACTTTCAGAATACTCACAAGATTAGTCCTTGTGGATTCGACCTTAGTCTTACTGAGATTATTACTACATCATGACCCTACACTTGGGGTTGTGAACAATTATTTAAACAGACTTGCTGAAAATGCACAATCATGGGACATCTCTCCAAAAATAACCACTTCTAAACTTAATCAAAGGAAAGGAGAAGAATGTATACTTTAAAAGAAGAAGATGACTTAAGTGCAAGGGTGGCCAATCCCACAAGAAGAGTCGAGGCCATGGAACTTCAGAAAGATAAGGCTAAGGAAGTAGTTTGCGGTATTTACCTGTACAACATACATACAACTGAAAATTATTTAACAATACCTGCTTTTTAAGATATTCTAAATGAGCAGTCAAATGCCGTGAACAACTACCAAAGACCTTTCACTGGGCCCACCTCAAATACATACAATTCCAGCTAGAGGAATGGACAAACTACTACTCTTCAATGATTCCTTAACCAATTCCTGAATCAAGGGAACCTTTAAGAGGACCCGATCTTAAAACACCTTCAAAATCAAGAGCTTTTCAATCAGAGTATATTGCAACCCATTCAAGACCTTTCAAAGGCCATACAAGGGTGTGGGACAAAAATTTCGATTGAGGATAAAGGAATCTTTCCTGCCTAACCTCTCCCTAACCTTAAACCGCAATACAAAATGAGTGACCCAAGCTTTTTAAATCAATACGTGAAACAATCTAAGTTTATCACCACTCTTAGGAGTGGTAAAATAATTGACAAATCTATTTCGGTAAAAACTGAAAAGTCTAAGGACTCGAAAGAAGACACGGATGATAGACTTAGCATTGCCCCACAGGGGTTAGAACCGAAACTTCAAGGAAACCCGATTGCTCCATTCCCTCAGCGGTTAATTGCACCAAATCCTCTATCAAACTCTCAGGATATTCTAGAGGTGCTTAAGAAAGTGAAGGTCAACATTCCTCTACTGGATGTTGTTAAACAAATCCCTTCATACGCTAAATTTCTGAAAGATCTATGCACTACTAAGAGATGGCAGACTATTCAATAGAGAATTTTTCTGATAGAAAAATTGAGTGCCATCTGAAGTAAGATGTGTCACAAAAGTACAAAAACCATGGTAGCCCAACCATCACTTATGTAATCGGGAACTACCGAATCGAGCACGCACTTATTGACTTGGGGGCAAGTGTTAATCTGATTTCTTACTTTGTTTACGAACAACTAAGCCTAGGTGAATTAAAACCATCTCAAACCACACTACAACTTGTCGATCAATCAGTTTATGTACCGAGAGGGATAATTAAGGATGTGTTGGATTAGTTTGACAAATTCTACTACCCACTAGATTTTATTATCTTGGATACCCAACCCATCATGGACATGAGCACTCAAATTCTTATCATTCTTGGTCACCCATTTCTTACCACATCAAATGCAATTATTAATTGTAGAAATGGTGTTACAAGTTTATCTTTCAGAAATATGACATTGGGGCTCAATATCATTTTTGATATGAGCAAACAAGTAAGGATGATGACGAGGCCCACAACATTAACATGATTGACTCGTTCGTGGAAGATAGAGCACTCCTGACTCTATACTCTAACCCTCTTGAGACGTGTTTGGCCCACTCCCCTGATTTGGATGATGATATGATTAGGGAGAGGGATGTCATGCTTAAAACAGCGCTGGTACTTGAAGTTAACCGATGGAGGCCATGATTTAAAGATTTTTCCTAAACTGATGTAATACCTCTACTGCCGAGCTTCAAGACACCGAAGCTTGACCTAAAACCTCTTCTTTCAACCCACCTTGAGAAAAAATAGGAGAGTGTGCTCATTTCTACTCTCAAAAAAGATAAGGGAGTTATTGGGCATATCATCACATATCTCGATGTGGTGAATGGACTCCTTTCAATTGAATACTTTGACTCTTTAGAAGATTGCTCGGTGCACTAGGTGAATTCAAATGATCCATTGACACAAGACAGTGGATGCCTTGTAGGACAATACCTTAGTAGTTGTTACTAACCAAGAGAACCCTCATTCTGAAGTCCTTCCTTCTACATATCTTGAATGTTTACCATCAGAGGAGGAACTAAAAATTGAACCACGGTCGAAAATTTCAAAATGTGTTAAGACTACACCACCTATTGCGATTTTTTTTTTTAATTTCATCTACTTTAGTCTCTGATTCACCATATTGTACTAACTTCAAAACTTTTCTATCATAGGTGAATCATATATACTTTGGACACCTCAGGAGCTTGAAAGGAAACTTTATGCTAAGGTCCATAAATTTCTCTAGACATTCATGGTCCAAGACGTTCAAGCCTACTATAAAAAGGGCTTTTGGATGATCTTTTTGAGAAACCTTCTGAGAAATTTATCAAGATACTAGTCGGAGGAAAAACCTGGATGCATGACTACGTAGATTTCATGTGCTTTCATATGATTTAGGACTAGGATGGTTTGATTTCCACAATTTAGGATAAATTACTTTTTGCTATTTAGAATAGTTTGCTTATTGTCTATTTGACTCTTTTTTGTTAACCCATTTTCGTACTAAGATCATTGAAAAAGCCTCAAAATTCCTTCTTCAGGTACTATCTTCTTATTACTTCCCTTTTTCTTTTCATTACCTCTTTTATCTTACATGCTTATTTCTTTTACATTGAGGATAATGTAGATTTTAGGTTGGGGATGGGAGATTAGATAAACTAATCAGTTGTTTTCATAGTATTTGAGCAAAAATTGTAAGAATTTTTTTTTTTTTTTAAAAAAAACAAACCTTTTTGAAGTTTAAGATGCTTAATATTGATGATTTATATTTCTTGGATTCAGTTACTTGGAGATTTCGAAGTAAGTTTGAATTATTAATCCATGATTAGGAGTTTTAAACATTGATCAAGTAATGATGTCATATGTCACATCTAGCTTTCGCATTAAAGCTTCAATTAATATTGAATTGTTAGCTTGTTGATTATTTACCATGAAAGGAACCAACTTGTGAAATTCGTTTATCATGTTCGATGAGAAGAATTGAAAAAAAAATTCCTAACTAAAAAATAGTTGTCTTCGAAAAGGCCACTTATTGAAGATCTTTAAAAAGATTGACATAGCGTGAAAGCCATCGATGGAAAAATCAAAAGGTGGAAGAATAAAAGAGGGAATTAAAAGATGAACTATAAGACAAGTTTCGGTTTAGGTTTTAGTTATCCTAAATGCTCTTTTAATTATCAATGTTATCATGAAAGTGATGAATTGAACCTTTGACTGTGATAAGTCTAAACTTCATTTTACACCCATAAAACTCAACGTTTGGAATTGTTCTAATTAGATGATTAATACTTTGAACTTGATTATGAAACTTACCAAGTACTAAAGTTTAGGAGAAGGTAATGCACAACATTGATGTATTTTAGAATGTTATTATCTGGATTATTTTTTACAAACCACTTGAGCTTATAGAAATTATCTTGTGGTTCTCAAAATATTTTTTGCATACTTTGCTCAGGACTAGCAAAATGCTGGTTGGGGATTGTGTTGAGGGTCAAATATTGCATATTATCCCCATTTTTATCTTGGCTTTATGAACATGATAATGCTTAATGTTCTATTATACTCATATTTATGTTGTAAGGTGAATTTAAGAGCTTAAATTTAGAAGGGTGATAAAAGCATGGATTTGATGCTAAAGAATCACCAAGGCAAGGGATGGATCTTAGGAGACTAAGATTGAAGAATTCACATGCCAAAGATCTAAGAAAACCAAGTGAGGAATGAAGAGAATCAAAGTTTGAAGTGAAGAAAAAGAATCTTGAAATCGTCCTAAAAAGCATATTCTGAAACTCTGGGTCATTTTGTGAAATTGCGCAGAGTGAAGTCTATTTTGAAAAATTACACAGAGTGAGGTCCATTATAGCAAATTGCATAAATTTGAGGCGATTTCTAGAGCTTTCCAACTAGGTGCGAAAGTTAGACTTCCACAACTATAAATAGGACTCCCTAGGATGTTCCTAAGTAACTTCTAGGGTTTAAGGAGTGGAACAAAAGGGTGGAGAAGTCGTCGCCAAGAGTTTTTCTTCTTCTTCCTCAGTTATTTTTATATTTTTCTTAAGAGACTTTAGTCTAATCATATCCATGGCTGGCTAAACCTCTTAGCTAAGGGTTAGAGGTGAAGCTTGTAGCATGATGGGATATTTCTATTGCTTCAATTCATGTTTATGTTGAACTCCATAGATTCTAATTTGATATTTAATGAATATTTTCAGTTCTTAGTGGTTTATTGTGACTCAAATTACAGTAGATCTGTAATAGCTTTGAGTATCTTCTTTTCCTGATTTGAGATTGTGAAATTAGTAAGTCCTATTATTTTCTATTGTCTCCTGGTCATGGTTTGGTAATAGAATCCCTGCCAATTATCATAGTTCTCCTTCATTGAGAATTATGTTAATGAAAGTTCAGATTTAGTTTTATTGATATATTTTCCTATTGGATAGGATATGACTCTAATTCTAATTGTGTTATCCCTGATCACTACAAGTGGATCCTTCACACCCTAGTTCCCACCTTTAAATTCTTAGCTCTATTTATAATTACTCTCTCAAATACTTTAGAATGAGCTTCACATCTTCATCTAGTTCTACTTCTAGTTAATTTCAACAACGTACAAGTTTCAGTCCCTCTCAATTCGACCTCAGTCTTACCAAGATTATTACTACATCGCGACCCTACATTTATGGTTGTGAATAGTCTTCGCATTATCCTCAAGATGAATGCGGTGAGTACAAATTAAAGGGTCAATTTCCTTGAGGTCCGCGATCAACCATCCAAGGGCTCCTTTGTGCTCAATGAGAGTAAAGATAAGCATACTCTCCTGTTCTTGCTTAAGGTGGGAAGAAATCACCACCGGGTATGTCTCATCTTGACCTAAATATACATATTTGAGATCAGAGGGTAAAGGTTTTAGGTCAAGCTTTGGTGCTTTGAGGCTAAACAGTAAAAGCACTACATTAGTTTGAGGT
The DNA here is from genome assembly GCA_037074715.1 of Magnolia kwangsiensis. Taxonomy (NCBI): domain Eukaryota; kingdom Viridiplantae; phylum Streptophyta; class Magnoliopsida; order Magnoliales; family Magnoliaceae; genus Magnolia; species Magnolia kwangsiensis. The sequence goes on from CM073579.1 coordinate 63,552,934, forward strand.
AATTCTTTAAATTGTGGCTTCCACCAGTTAACTTCAAGTACCGTCGTAGCATCAAGCATGACATCCATCTACCTAATCGTTTCATCATCCAAATAAGGGGAGTGGGTCAGGCATGTCTCTAGAGAGTTAGAGGATAAGGTCATCAGAGTTCTATCTTCCATGAAAGAGTCTATCACATTAATGTCGTGGGCCTCGTCATCGTCCTCTGCTTGTCTTCTCATGTTAAAAGAATATTGAGCGCTAATGTCATATTTTCAAAAGATAAATTCATGACCACATTCCTATAATTGATGATAGCATTGGATGTAGCAAGGAATGGGCAGCCAAGTTTGACAGGGATTTGAGTGCTCATATCTACGATGGGCTGAGTATCTAGGATAATAAAATCTACTAGATAGTAGAATTTGTCAACCTATACCAACACACCCTCAATGATTCCCCTCAGTACATGAACTGAGCGATCAGCAAGTTGTAGTGTGGTCCGGGGGAGTTTTAATTCACCTAGACTCAGTTGTTCGTAGACCGAATAAGGGATCAAATTTACGCTCACCCTTAAGTCAAGAAGTGCGTTCTCAATCTGGTGATTCCCAATTATACAAGAGATAGTTGGGCTAGAAGGGTCTTTATATTTTTGTGGCATACTTTACTTGAGGATGACACTTACTTTTTTTGTCAGAAAAATTTTCTTTTTGATGCTTTGTTGCCTCTTAGTCTTGTATAGGTCTTTTAGAAATTTGGCATATGAAGAAATTTTTTTTACAGCATCCAGAAGAGGGATGTTAACTTTCACTTATTTTAACACCTCTAAAAATGTCCTAAGAGTTAGGTAGAGGTTTTAGTGCAATCAATCACTGCGGGAATGGAGCAATCGACTTGCTCGAAGGTTCTGGTTCTAATCCATGTGGAGTAATAGAAGGTTTATCATATGTTTCTTCTTCCGAGTCCTTAGACTTTTTGGCCCTTACCGTAATAGATTTGTTAATTGTTCTTCCACACTTAAGAGTAGTGATAGACTTGGCTTGCTCCATTGGATTTGAAGAGCTTGGTTAACTCCATATTATGGTTTCGGATTAGGAATAGGTTGAGCTAGAAGGATCCTTTTCTACATAATCGTAATACGAGAGTCTATTTTTCGTATATCCCTAGTAAGTACTTGTGAGGCTTGGAGAGTGCTTTGTTGAATAAGCTCTTAAGTTTGTGTGGGATTTTAAACCAATTTCTCTTAAGGTTTCCATTTATTTAAAAATTGGTTAGGGATTCCTTAAGGAGTAGAAGTTTGTTCATTCCTCCAACTGAAGTTTGGATGATTTCTCTAACTTGAATTATATGTGTTTGAAGCGAATCCTTTGAAAGGCCTTTGGTATTTGTTTACGACATTTGATTGCTCATTCAATATTTCTTGAAAAGCAGGTATTGTTGGACAATTCTCAGTTGTATGAATGTTACAAGCACAAATACCGCAGACACTTCCTTATCCTTACCCTTCTTAAGTTCTATGGCCTCAAATTTCCTTTAGCGTTTAAATCATCTTCCTCTTTTAAAAGATATATCCTGCCCTTCTCCTTTGATTGAGTAGGTTTAGAAGTGGTGCTAGGTCTTGGGGAGATGTCCCATGATTGTGCAGTTTCTGTGAGTTTGTCAAAGAAATCCCATGCATCATCGACATTTTTATTCATAAACTCCCCATTACACATTATCTTGATGAATGGGCGCATGGAAGATGTCAGTCCTTCATGGAAGAGACATGTTATGCACCACATTTCAAAATTGTGTTGTCACGCCCCAAACTCGAAAACCGGGTTAATAAAATTTTCGATTGTCGAATCCGGTGCCGACACCTTCGTAGTACCCCATTCTTGGCTCCTAGCGCCTATACATCGGATTCCGATCTTAGGATCCTACAAGGAGGATTTTCCAATGTACATTTATCTCATAAGAAGCATAACCACAAGTATACCCAAATCACAAGAATAACATCATCACCACATATCTATTAATATAAACAATTGAATACAATGCTGAAAGAAAAATACATATGTCGAAATCAAAGCTCAGGAAGACCACTGCACACTCTAAGCTCAAAGTTGCTGCAACCTAATGTCACCTGTACACATCTATTGTGTATAAGCTTATAGAAAGTGTAACATCTTGAAAAAATTCGTACAAAGACCTGAGTACCACCTCAGGTAAAACCACCTGAGGACCGTATCCTGTATTAATTTAGGTGAAATTTAGTTAAGTACTAAACTAAATAATCGGTGGATTAAGCTCATGCCACTATTTCAACAAATGAGAAGGCCTAAAACCATTAATACCACTGACTCAACGTTGCTTAAAGACCTAAAAGAAATCCTAAGAGGCTGCCGCTCTTGGGAGTACATTGAAACCTCGTATCAGACCTAAATTGCACGTCGAGGGTCCGATGACCGCGAAACTATAGGACTATGTTCGTCTTACTGGGCTTGACAACCATTGCGGGAATCAAGCCCAGATAATATCCAGAAACGTACAATATGAGCCATGAGTAAAGTGTGTGAGAAACACGAATACTTTTAGAAAATGAGATGAAACTTAAGTGAATTGGGACATTCACTCTCACGTAAAATTGAGGATTTTGGATAGTCAGTTTTTGACCAAACTTTGCCCGTGGGAAAAGAAAATTTCCCTGCACACATACGTATAACTGTGGCCCCGATTGAGTAAGTATGACTGTTGATCTGACATAGTCCTCCACGGCTGATCAGCTTATTCGATCGCACTGAAATCACATCCTGACATAGATCCAATGTCAGGGAACGTACCCTATGACGTAGGTGAGTAGTGGGCCTCCTTGTGAGCCCTGTTTGTCAAAGACAACTGCCCAAAGGGTATAACCTATATATATATATATATATATATATATATATATATAGTGGCTCTGGGGCCATTTACATTACTTCTAGGCTTATAAATAGCCCTTATATCACCCTACCTCTCTCATATAAAAATTTCTCCAAAACCCTATGGGAGAGAGGAGAGAAAAGAAGATAAAAGTGGAAAGAGAGAAGAAGGATTTTTGGAGATCGTTATAGGAAACCTCTCGCATGAATCCATACACCAAATCTCTGTCTCGTTATGTTACACAACCTGTTTTGACTACAATTTTGGGTAAGAAAACTTAACCCTAATGTCGTTGTAGAGATCTAAGTTGATTGTTTGTTAACCTACCTAACCTGTTTCGTCATTTAGGTGCCCAACATTCCATTTTTAAAAACGTAATTAAGTATTCTGACAAAAGGTGAGAACTATAAATGCTTAGGTTATGGTTATCAATGCTTTAAATGTTAGCTAATGATTATGTTTGACTTGATTGCGGCCATAATGTCTTAGATATGCTAATTTTGGTATAATATACACATATGAACTGTGTTGAGCAAAAGATGCATCCCATGTGTTTGTTGAAATGTTGAAATGAATATTTAAACATGACTTGATCTTGTCATGATTGCTAATCTAGGATTTATCATTGTCATATGCATGTTGACCTCTCTGTATAAGGATTTGCTAAAATATTTATTGTAACTAACCTAGTCGATATATTTGGTGAATTATAGTCTAACTATTTGATGAATTGTCTGAACGAGAAATTATTGATGATTTGTATTTATTACAAGTATTAAGATAGGATTCTTAATTACCTTATTCATATGTATAGTTGCTTTCATGTAATCATACTTTCCTTTATACAATTTATGGATAAATTGCAAGTGTTTAATAACATGAACAATGTGTTTAATGAAATGCTCAAATGAGGAATTTACTTGGATTGTTTGTGAAATACTGAAATGATTATCACATGTGTTTATTTACTGCATCAGAGTAAGACTGGGGCTACAATATATCCCAGGTAATCGATAACAGTTCCTGTTCGGGTGGCCCCATTAGTCTCGCCACATTGGATAAACTCGATGAATCTGGGTAGCACGACGATTGTCAACAGTGGTTAGGCCACGAGGGATACTTATGCGCTCCATGTCGATTAAGTCAACATGTGCCCATACCAATTGAACCCACCTAACAAGCTGATTTACCTATTGTGTGTTTACTATGTACGGACACTACTACTTGAATCTAAGGTACCCTTCACTAATGCAAAGGCCCACTTTAACCATGGTACCATGATCCACTAAGTCTCATGAGCCGAGTATGGTGGTATGGGACACCGTGTTCGAGCTATTGGCCTATGTTGGGGTGACGAGCCTCCCCGTAGTGACTACTGAGCAACTCAGACTCGTGAGCCAGGCATGGTGGTATGAGACACCGTATTCAAGCTGTCGGCCTACACTAAGGTGACGAGCCTCTCGTAATGACCATGAGTATAAATTTTCTAATTTTCCTATTGACTGCTCTTCATTAGGAGTGATGCTTTACAACTTGCCTATCGTATGTGCTTAACTAGGAGTGACGAACCTAGATGGATCCTTCGTTCATGTCAATGATATAAATGGAGGTAACCTAGCTTCCCAAATCTACTATGTGAATAAGCTTAACTAAGTACTCGGCTAACACGACCATACATCGTATTGCATTAATTAGGATGTACTTTAAAGGCAATGAAGTTGTACCAGAGGCATTGATGTCTTACACGAAATAGGTTGTTGGAGTCGCTTGTGAGGGAGCTTCAATGCGAGGGCATATATCATTACTTGGACTCCATTCCTGAACTAACAAGAGTAGTTAGGGAGTGGTTATTATGTTGCTTTATCATTACTCTTGATTGACTTGATAACATATTAACTTTTCCCTTATAGTATCACTAAGTTGGCTACTCATTCCCACTCTAGGATGGTGTTTTAAAATACTAACTAGACTTTGGTTTAGATGCATGTGCTGATGAAGTCTATGCGACGGAGTAGGACTTTGTGGATGAGGAGGAGGAGTTCTCCTACTTTCAGCTCTCGGGTGAGTCTACGTAGACCTCGTGCCGATGTGCAGGGACTACAGGGATATCTGCTTAGTTGGATACATCCACCTTTCCACATTTTGTTTATTTTGAAACAGTCATGTATATGTTGAGCCTGGTTATGTACTCATACTCTGGAGGTTGTGAAACACTTACATGCTTATATATATGTTTCAGACTTTCACTTGCTTAATTTAATTATATCCAGAGTATCATATACTATTTTAGTATAATATCACTCATGCTTAACTCATTAATATGGACGAAATCCAAACATCATTATCCATATTACACAAGTGATGTGCTGGATCTTGAGAGTAGATCTTTGTTCGACCCTTGAAATTCAAGGCGTTACAGAAAGCTTAGAGGGTGGTGTAAGTGTGTGCGATGCACTTGCCAAACATATAGATATCAGAGTAAGCGAAAATACTCCGAGTCTATAAATCATTAAATATTAGAATATGCAATGCAGATCAACTATGCAAATGGAGAATCATAGAGAGCTAAATATCAGATGTCGATGATGTAATGCAATATGCAAATCTTGAAAAGCCACGAATACCATCAACCTCATCTAGGCCATACATCAAACTTGCCCGTATTGTGCAATCATGTGGGGATAACTCCATCTCGCAAGGAGTCCCATAAACATCTTAGCCTAATGGCATCTACTTTAATCAATCATCCATCACAACATGTATACGAATGATAAGGTCTACAGAAGGACGACAAAACTAGTTCAAATGTTAAGATAAGCTCATTAATTTAAAATGCGCCAAGATAGTTAAGGAAAGAATCCAACTTATAGTCACCACAACATCGGATGATGCTCCTGATGTGGGACAAACTTCTTCCCTCACTGTGTCCACAGTAGCCTGCCAATCACTAGTAGCTCACTCAGGTCCTCATGCCCCGCGCACTCAGTGTCCGCCCACATGCGGCCGCCCACATTTGATCACAATGATGGAGAGTCACAATATGCCCCCACCAAGGGTAGATCCGAGTCTAAGTGTAATAAGTGGGCTTCCTTACCCTCTTTATCGCATAATAAACTAAACTTCCTATGGGGTTCAATAATTAGGGTCAACCCATTTAGAAAATGATGAGAAAGGGCCTAAACTTCTATCACGCCCTAAACTCGGTAACCAGGCTCACAAAATTTTTGATTGGTGAATCCAGGGCTGACACCCTCCGTAATACTCCATTCTTGGCTCCATGCACCTAGACACCGGATTCTGATCCTAGGATCCTACAAGGAGATTTTCCAACGTACATTTATCTCATAAGAAGCATAACCACAAGTATAGCCAAAGGATCATCTAGACCATACCACAAATGACAGTGGTGATAAAGAGTTTCACTATTAAGATTCCAGTGGGCCCACCATAGTATTTATTTTCCATCTAGTCTATTCATAAGGTCATAAAGACTTGAATTATGAGGATAAACAAATATCGTATTGGTCCAAAACTTCTGTAACCCAAAGGGTTTCCAATGGTGGGCGTTCAAACCCACTGTTTCTGCAGTGTGGTCCCCTTGATACTAGATTTATCTTATTTTTTTTCCCAAGCCTTAGGACTGGCTTACCAAATGGATGGACGATTTAAAGGTAACACATACATCAGAGTGGGGCCCACGAGCATGTTAGATGGATGGATGGTTTAGATGGAACACATCCATCAGTGGAGCCCACGAACACGTCAGATGGATGGACGGTTTGGATGGAACACATCCATCAGAATGGGGCCCACGAACACGGATGGACGGTTTGGATGGAACACATCCATCAGAATGGGGCCCACGAACACATCAGATGGATGGACGGTTTGGATGGAACATATCCATCAGAGTGGGGCCCACGAACATGTTAGATAGATGGATGGTTTGGATGGAACACATACATCAGAGTGGGGCCCACAAACACATTAGATGGACGGACGGTTTGGATGGGGAACCGATACATCAGGGTCCCCATCTCCTCTAGATGGATGGTTGGGAATAGATGCACTAAGGTGGGATCGCACGTGGGTGTGGCCCCACCACAATACACAAACACACACACACACACACACACACACACATATATATATATGTATATATGTGTATATATATGTATATGTGTATATATATGTATGTATGTATATATATATATATATATATATATATATATATATATATATATATATATATATATATATAAGGATATACATCTGGTGGGTCCCATGTGGAGCCCACCACATGTGTATATATATATTATTTTTATTTATTATTTTTTTTAAAAAAAAAAGAAAAAAGAAAAACCATCATTCAACATCCATGTCTAAACCTGGACGGACGGCCGGATGTGCACATACATCATGGTTGGCCCACACGCTGCCGTGGTGGGGTCTACACACCATGTCCAGGGACTAGACATCCTAGATTTTCTGATTAGGTAGGCCACATCAACACCATGCAAAGAGAGAGAGAGAGAGAGAGAGAGAGAGAGAGAGAGAGAGAGAGAGAGAGAGAGAGAGAGAGAGAGAGAGAGAGATAAACGTGAAGGGAAAGGACCCCATCACTAATGGGCCCTCCCTTATTCAATGCATACATCAAGATGGGTCCCACCATATGTGGGTCCTCTAATCATCAAAATTACATAAAAATCACCCACCATTACATCTTCTTGGACTTCTTCTTCCACCAATGCATCCTAGAGCTCGATGGAATGCATTTCAACGATTGAGATGAAGCTTGTGTGGTGGAGATAGGAGGTAGGAAGGTGGTCCTATTAAGGGTCAAATATTAGATATCAGACCTAGTTATTACCTGGATTTATGAACATGATACCATTTAATGGCCCGATTTAACCGTGTTTGTGCTGCAAGGTGTAATTACGAGCTTGGACTGAAATAAGAGGCTAAAAGCATGGATTTAATGTTCAGAATTCACTCAGGCATTGGACGAGACTCCATGATACCAAGATCAAGGATTTAAACGCTGAAGATCAGAGAAATTCCAACCACTCACTTCAAACAGGCCTGAAAATCGTCCAGAATGCAAGATGACAGGGTTCTCACTATCGTTTAGCTTGAAACTTCATACATGGCTTGAGGACCATAAATTAACCGTACATGTCAAAATTCAACCATCGGATCCCTATAAAAGTGGCTGAACGGACAGATCAACCCACAAATCATCAATCTGGGGCCCACTTGATATCAGGATATGCTTTAACTTTGTTTTCAACCCTTTAAACAGGATGACACAACAAATGGACTGTTTGGATTTACTGAAAGAACACTTCAGTGGGCCCCACTCACAGTATGTGCACCCCACTCACGTTCACCAGCTGTGCACTATGAACAGCAAAGACGGTTAACCATCTTTGACCGATTTTTTTCTCAAAATTTCTTTCAAGAACGCAACAACATTCTTGTGCACGCCCGCTGTTTTTGTGTAGTGGGCCCCACCCATTGTCCATCTGGAAAATCCAAACCGTCCATGAGATTCACGAGGACCCTATCACTCAGGCTTAGGTGGAAATTTTTCAAAAAGCATCGGAGATTTATTTTTTATCATCCAAAAGCAAGATGGACGGCGGAGTAGATAGAATTGTGGGCCACAGAGAAATCACTCCAATCTCATCATTCTCGACTAGTTTTCCATTAAAAATCCAATGAACGGACTGGATTTTGCATATGAAATCGATCATGGGCTCCACCGTCAGCCAGCGCAAGATGCGTTGTCTCTGTTACACACGACCGGACACTGGGACATGTAGCGAGCTCTCACCGCTCATCACAAGGACAATCAGGACTGTTCATTCGGTCCAGGAGGTGGCCAAGACCCTTGCCAAGATCTCCTTTTGGTCCCATGCACGTGTACGTACGTGAATAGTCAGAAAACACAGGATGAATGGCAGTAAGAAAGATACTGTGGGCCACACCAAAACCCATCTAAAACAGTCCCATCCCGAATAATTTTTCATGCATAATCAAATGAATGGATTGGATCTTGTGAACAACACCAGGAAATGGGCTCCACCAATGTCCAACGTCAAGACTTGTTACGCATGGAAACTTCCGCACCATTTTCTCCCGTACGTAAAGGTTCCGCACATGAGTTTCCACTGACTCGAGGCCTACACCAGCCAACTCCCTTAGTCTATAAAAAGGGAGAGAGTAAGAGGGAGAGGATCATCAGACCTTGGATTGGGAGCAGCCGTGGAGTAAAGAGAGAGACAAGGAAAGTTTTTCTTTTTTTCTTTTAGTTTTTATGTGTTTTTTTTTCCTGAGATTAGCCTAATCATGCCAAGGTCAGGCTAAACCTCTTAGCTAGGGTTAAGAGGTGAAGCTTGTAGCGTGATGGGGAGACCTTTGGTTTGTGTTTTTTTTATCTAAGTTGAACTGAATTTGATATTAATTTGATTAAGGGAATGTTTTTAGTTTTTAATGGTCTGTTGTGACTGAAATTACAATGGATCCGCAATACCTTTGAGCATGTTCCTATTCCTTTTATATTTATGATGTCAGGAAGCTCTGTTGTTCACCATCGTCTCCTGGGCATGGTTGGATGTTGGTACCCTTCCTAACCTTCATACATGTGATTGGTTGGTAATTAGTTTAATTCTGTTGTTTTCTTTGTCTCATGGGAATGGTTTGGTGATGGAATCCATTCTAATTCATATACCTTTCATCTCTTGAAAACTATATTAACGGTAGTCCAGTTTAATTTTCATAAAACAGGCATAAGATCTCCCTAATCTCTACAAGAGGATCCTCTGAATCCCTAGTTTCCTACCTCTAAATTCTTTAAAGTTTTAAATAATTATTCCACCATTATTCTCTAAATTTCATTCAGTTTAGATTTCATCTTAGTCTAGTTCTAGTTCTGCTCAGTTTCAGATAAGGTATAGGTATCAGTCCCCTGGGATTTGACCTCGGTCTTACCGAGTTTATTACTACATCACAACCCTGCACTTGGGGAGTGAACAGGGCCACACTAGCTTCTCTCATGGAAGCTTGGATGTTGGACTCTCATTGAGTTGCTTGGGAGTAATGAGAGAGATACAGATGAGAGAGAGGTGTAAGAAAGAGATGGATGGGTGAGTGATGGGCTGTGATGGGTGTACTTGGTTGTAAGAGAGAGAGTTAACTTTGGGGAGGGTGGTTGTACTTAGGTATGGGATAGAATACTTAACATTTGATGTGATTGATGAGTCATTCTCTTGGGATTGCAACCTATGGCATTTTTCTCGAACTGAACACGAGCCCACATCTCCTAGCTCAGGTATCTCCTCGATGAGTGAGACGTGGCGACCACACGGTCGTAATGGTACAAGTCTCGAGTTGAGCTGACTTAGAATGATAGGGTATGACTTAGGGATGCGTGTAAATGCCGGTTATAGATCGCAGGTTGCCCGAATTTGACCTGGAGGATCGAGAAAGCCTACGGAACAGTATGGTCTAGGATATTGGCCTTATAGCTCTCCCCTCCTAATAAAAAATTCATCCTCGAAATTTACTATCATGCAGGACAAGGCAATGGAAGAAGAAGCATCATCATACACATATGTCAAGGCACAATTAATCTATAAAAGGATGAAGATAGCGCTTTCTATTCTCAACCTCGCACTCCTAAGACACACCATCAACACAATGGTGACCCCTACCGAACCTCGAATTAGAAACGATCGAAACTGGGATACTATGCAGCCTCATAATCTCAATGGTAGGAAGCTATATCAGAAAGTTCTAAGTTATTCAAACTCAGGGATCTATTCATTCTAAGTTCTCAACAATCATAGAGTGTAGGTTAGCTATCAACAGATATGTGATGTTATCTTCAAGTATTCCTAAAGTTATGCTCTAATACCAACTTCTGCCATGCCCCAAACTCATAAATCAGGCTCACAAAATTATTGATTGTAGAATCCGGTGTCGACAGCTTCCGTATTACCCCTTTCTCGGCTCCCATCGCCCATACGTTGGATTCCTATCCTGGGATCCTACAAGGGAGATTTTCCAACATACATTTATTTCATAAGAAGCATAACCACAAGTATACCCAAAGGATCATCTGGACAACACCATAAATGACAGCGGTGATAAAGAGTTCCATTGTTAAGATTCCATTGGGCCCACCATAATATTTATTTTCCATCCAGTCTGTTCATAAGGTCATAAAGACCTGAATTAAGAGGATAAACAAATATCATATTGGTCCAAAACTTCTGTAACCCAAAGGGTTTCCAATGGTGGGCATTCAAACCCATTGTTTCTGCAGTGTGGTCCCCATGATACTAGATTTGTCTTATTTTTCTTCCCAAGCCTTAAGAATGGCTCACCAAATGGATAGACGGTTTAAAGGTAACACATACATTAGAGTGGGGCCCACAAGCATGACCAATGGATGGATGGTTTGGATGGAACACATCCATCAGAGTGGGGCCCACGAACACATCAGATCAATGGACTGTTTGGACAGAACGCATCCATCAAAGTCGGACCCACGAACACGTTAGATGGATGGACGGTTTGGATGGAACACATCCATCAGAGTGGGGTGGAACACATCCATCAGAGTGGGGCCCACAAACATGTCAGATGGATGGACGATTTGAATAGGGGTCTAATAAATCAGGGTCCCTATCTCGTCCAGATGGATGGTTAGGAATAGATGCATCAAGGTGGGCTCCCACGTGGGTGTGGCCCCACCACAATATACATACATACATACATACATATATATAAGGATATACATCTGGTTGGTCCCACGTGGAGTCCACCACATGTAGAATATATTATATATATAAATATTTTACTTTTATTTATTATTATTTTTTTAAAAAAGAAAAACCAACATCTAGCGTCCACGTCCAGACCTGGACGGATGGCTGGATGTACATATACATCATGGTTGGCCCACACGTTGCAGTGGTGGGGTCCACACACCATGTTCAGGGACTGGACGTCCTGGATTTGCTAATCAGGTGGGCCACATCAACACCATCCATAAAGAAAGGGAGAGAGAGAGAGAGAGAGAGAGAGAGAGAGAGAGAGAGAGAGAGAGAGAAACATGAAGGGGAGGGACCCCACCACTAATGGGCCCTCCCTTATTCAATGCATACATCAAGATGGGTCTCACCATGTGTGGGCCCACTAATCATCAAAATCACACAAAAATCACCCACCATTAGATCTTTTTGGACTTCTTCTTCCACCGATGCGTCCTAGAGCCCCATGGAATGCATTTCAATGGTCGAGATGAAGCTTAGTGGTGGAGATGGGAGGTAGGAGGGTCGGCCACCCTAACTTCTCTCATGGAAGCTTGGTCGTTAGACTCTTATGGGGTTGCTTGGGATTAATGAGAGAGACAGATGAGAGAGAGAGAGAGGTGTAAGACAAAGAGGGATGGGTGAGTGATGGGGTGTGATGGGTGAGTGAGTGATGGGTATGCTTAGTTGTAAGAGAGAGAGAGAGAGAGAGAGAGAGAGAGAGAGTTGACTTTGGGGAGGGTGGTTGCACTTGGGGATGGGATAGAGTACTTGACATTTGATGTGATTAATGAAAGTGCACCTATTACGTGCCCTGGTTTGTCAATTACGTTGTATGTTGAGTCAGTCGGACGACAACACCTAACAAGAAGATTAAGTCAAGCGTCTGTCTCATCTAGATGTGTGAAAGCTCACCAAAAGGTAAATCATAGCCTCACATCCCATGTCCCAAAACACCAGGTGATTAAACCTTTAAAAAGAACTAGAACATCTTAGGGTTTATGTGTAAGAAAATTTTTTGTCCAAAAGAAAATTTTTTAAGTTTTTCTTACACTGTCGATTATATCGATTCCCCTTTCGATATGATCGACCAACTCTGTCGATGTCCTCGGCATATCAATCGATACAATTGAGTGAGGACAAAAAGCGTCCAACAATCAAACAATCTTCTGGACGATTTATCGATATATCGACCTTCTAGTCGTATCATCGATATTCAAAAATCGAACATATCTGAAGTGGATCGATCGTATCGACAGACTGCTTCCGGCGCCCCTGTTTTTCTAAAGAAAACTATTAATTTCTTCGATATTTCGATGACTGTCCGATTCAATCTGAACTCAAATATCGATCATATCGGGAGTCAGTCGATCATATCGACTGTGGGGCGCATGTTCTCTCCAGCATGAATTTCAGGTTGCTTTTAATGTTGATCAGGGTGCCTGTCGATAAATCGATATTCATATATTGATCATATCGAGACCAAGTCGATTGAATCGAGTCAGGACATAATTCGTCCAACAAGCTTACATGTAAAATCTATACGATTTATCGATCCCATCGAATGGTCGCCGATATGATCGATGTACAAATTCCGATGACATCGACTGGTTCCCCGATCATATCTATGATCCTGAAATTCTTCAAGGCTTCTCTCTTGTTTTTCAACTGTCAATAGATCGAACCATCACTCAATGGAATTGGAGTTTGAAATTCGATAACATCGATGCGTGTTTCGATCCCATCGACCAGTCGGCAGAAGGTTTTCAAAAGCGAAATGACAATTGAGTTCTTATCATCGAGAGGTCGGCACATATAATCGAGAGTATACGCTTGATCATATCGACGACTACTCGATGATATCGAACTCTGTCATAAATAGGACTGTTTATATCCGTTGGAACCTTTTGCCTATAAATAGAGAGAGTTGTCTTCATTGCTGGTAGAGAAAGAAGAGAGTGCTTTAGAGTGTTTTAACCTTCCTATCATTTACCTAAGCCCTTTCTTTCGGGAAGCTCATCCTCCAATCCACCCTCATCATTGATATCTTATGGAGTGAATTGGGGAATGAACTTCCACATTCAAGGATCCTTCTGCTACTTCTTTAATGACATATCATTAAGCTGGGATGCCTTGAATGCATAGATGATGGGAACCTCTCTATCTTCCTTATAGGAAAACCTTTAGAGAGTGGTAGTCCATCATAACCTTGACCCAACCTAAGCCTAGCATATATACATCTTCATGTTGCGGATCAAGGGAGCCGAAGACTCTTCATCAATAAGTAGAAGGTCTTCATCATTGTGCTGAAAGGGACTCATCAACTTATCTTGTAAGTACTAAGAGTTCAGAGGACACTTGCGATCATTCCTTTTTAGGATTGGGTTATAAGTGTTGCTCACCATTTGAAGTCCTCGAAGGAGGCCTCCGAAGGGAGTGTACGTGTGGGGTGCGTTGTGTGGACCCTTACTCTGTGGAGAGCATAAACATTTGGTTAGGAGTACGCCAGTAAAACTCCAGGGTTAGAGGTGAACCAAGTAGAAACCTCAGGACGCATTGTGTGGACCCTTGTCCTGTGTGGGCATAAACATCTGGTTAGGAGTACGCCAGTAAAACTCCAGGGTTTGAGGTGAACCGAGTAGAAACGTCTGTAAAGGTTGAAGGTGAACCTAATTTAAAACCTTAAGTTTGAGGTGAACCATGGGAAACCTCCTTAGTGAAATTCGGTCACTCAAGGGTTGAGTGTGGAAGCCGGGAGTGGAGTAGTCAAGTCGTCGAACCACTATAAAATGACTGTGTTTGAATTTGATATTATCTTTCATTTATCTGATTGCCTTGCATGTCTTTATATATGATCACATCCTATGCACACACAGTCATATCCATCACAATCTCATCTATATATTGTTTATCTTTTAAATAGTTTGTGATTAGATCCTCTATCAGGCTTGGAAGCCAGTAGAGTTACGGTCGAGTAATCGTAATCAATACTCTGTGATAGGATTAGTATGATAAGGATTTTTAATAATTTATGTAAACTTTAAAAAATCCTATTCACCCCTCTCTAGGATATACTGACTTATTCCTACTTCAACTAAAGCGGTCTTCACCACAATTTCAATTGGTATCAAAGCAAGGTTTCTCTTTAAGGGCTTCACCGCCTAGAGAGTGATCTTGACTGAAGTAGGAATCATGATCAAGAAAGTTTCAGAGGATGTGACAGATCAAAATTACCTTGTAATCCACACCGCTCTGAAAACTGGTAATTGTTCAAAGTGGTATCTTGATAGTGGGTGTTCCAGACACATGACGGGTGATCGTACTCATTTTTGTTCATACTCAAACTTCGATGGTGGATCAGTCACATTCGGAGATGGTAGCTCGGCCAGAATTGTCGGACAAGGAACAATAGGAGTACCAGGTCTTCCAAAAATTAAAAATGTTCTCTGTGTTGAAGGTATGAAACATAATCTCCTTAGTATCTCTCAAATCTATGATAAGGAACATCTGGTCACTTTCTCAAAAGATGTGTGTAAAATAATAGATCTTACGGGAAAATCCCTCATAAAAGGTACATGCACTAGTGATAACTATTATATTATTGAAAGTACCAACGATAAGGGTCTGTCCACAAAATGTAACATGGCTGTAAAGAATGAATCAAGATTATGGCATCAAAGGTTGGGATATGTCCATTACCGAAAATTAGCTAGACTTAGCTCAAAAAACTTGGTTAGAGGCCTTCCTAGAATTAGAACAGAAGAAAAAGTAGTGTGTATGGAATGTCTAAAAGGAAAACAGATAAAAGCCAGACATAAAAAGACAACCACCATAGCCACAACAAAGCCCTTGGATCTACTGCATATGGATCTAGTGGGTCCTACTAAAGTGGAAAGTCATGGCAAGAAAAGATACTTTTTGGTGATAGTAGATGACTACACTAGATTTACTTGAGTTGCATTTCTTCGAGAAAAATCAGATGCTTATGGAAAATTTGTTGTCTTGGCAAAACAAATTCAAAATGAGAAGGGGTATGATATAAAACGTATCAGAAGTGACCATGGTGGTGAATTCAAAAATTACGAATTTGAAAAATACTGCAATGATAAAGGAATTCATCATGAATTTTCAGCTCCAAAAACTCCTCAACAAAATAGGGTTGCTGAAAGGAAAAATTGAGTATTGTAAGAAATGGGGTCTGTCATGCTAAATGGAAAGGACATGGAAAAGATCTTTTGGGAAGAAGCTGTCAATACCGCCTGCTACATCAAAAACAGAGTATATCTTAGAGCAGGTCTGAACAAAACTCCATATGAACTATGGTATGGGAAGCTGCCAAATGTGAAATACTTTCGGGTCTTTAGTAGTAAATGCTACATTTTAAAGGATAGGGATCATCTAGGGAAGTTCGAATCTAAAAGTAATGAAGGCATTTTTCTTGGATACGCCATGAATAGTCGTGCTTATAGAGTGTTCAACTTAAGAACTCTTACTATTCAGGAATCAGCGAATGTGGTAATAGATGATCATCCTCAAGATATAAATTCTCCTGTGAATGATATAGACGATGATGTAGATTCATGCATACCCAAAAAATCAGATGACAAATCTTCATTATTGGATGAACCTCAACAATCATCAGACAAACCTGTCATCAAAGATCACCCTCGAGAGCAAATTATTGGAGACCCTAATGTCGGTGTAAGAACTAGACGACAAATAGACAATGTCTATAGTCACTTCCGTTTTACCTCAAAGACCAAAAATATTGTAGAAGCTCTTCAAGATGAATACTGGATAAATGCCATGCAGGAAGAACTTGAACAATTTCAGAGAAATGAGGTGTGGAAACTAGTTCCCAGACCAACAGATACAAATGTTATTGGAACAAAATGGGTCTTCAAAAATAAATCTGGCGAATCAGGAAATGTAATTAGAAATAAAGCAAGGTTAGTTGCTCAGGGATACTCACAGAGTGAAAGAATTGATTTTGATGAAACCTTTGCCCCCGTTGCACGTCTAGAATCCATTAGAATTCTCATGTATGTTGCATGTGCACTAAAATTCAAATTATTACAAATGGATGTTAAGAGTGCCTTTCTTAATGGGGATCTTGCTAAAGAAGTATATGTGGAACAAACAAAAGGATTTTCAGTCCATAAGCCTCCCCATCATGTTTATCGGTTGGACAAAGCTCTGTATGGTCTCAAACAAGCACCACGTGCTTGTATGAACGGTTAACGAAGTTTCTTCTAGACCATGAATTCCGCAGAGGAAGTGTAGACAAAACACTGTTCACCTATAGAACAAAGGATTCATTGCTTATAGCACAGATTTATGTGGATGATATTGTGTTTGGATCAACATGCGAAGATGAGGCATTCAAATTCGCCAACCTCATGAAATCAGAATTTGAAATGAGCATGGTTGGTTAATTAAATTTCTTCTTAGGGCTGCAGGTCAAGCAACTGGATGATGGAACCTTCATAAATCAAGCCAAGTATGCAAAAGACCTAGTGAAAAGATTTGGGCTTGAATCTGGTCGCACTTATCACATGCCTATGAGTACTACTCTAAAACTTTCAAAAGATACTAATGGTAAAAGTGTGGACCAACATCTTTATCGAAGCATGATCGAAAGTCTACTATATCTAACTACCAGTCGTCCAGATATATCCTTTAGTGTTGGGGTATGTGCTCGTTATCAGGCGGATCCTAAGGAATCTCACCTAACAGCAGTTAAAAGGATTATCAAGTATGTTGGAGGGACAACTACCTTTGGACTATGATATCCGCATGAAACCTCCACCATCATTGCAGGATATTCAGATGCTGATTGGGCTGGAAATGTGGATGATCGAAAATCAATTAGTGGTGGATGCTTTTATGTTGGCAATTATTTAGTTTCCTGACAAAGCAAGAAATAAAACTCAATCTCATTATCCACTGCAGAAGCTGAATATATAGCTGCTGGTAACTGTTGTGCTCAAGTCCTCTGGATGAAACAGATGCTATTCGACTACGGGATTGCACAATCCACAATGAGTCTTTTCTTTGACAATACTAGTGCTATCAACATCTCAAAGAACCCAGTTCAGCACTCTCGGACCAAGCATATTGACATTTGTCATCATTTTATCCATGAACTAATTGAAGAAAAGACCATTGTATTAGAATATGTTACTACTGAAAAGCAACTTGCCGATATCCTTACAAAGCCTCTTGATACAAATAGGTTCTGTGACCTCCAAAAGTCAATTGGCGTTTGTTCGCATTGATAATATCTCTGGACTTATGGTACTCACTAAAAATCTTTAAGTTTGTGTTGCTCATGGTTAAAATTATTACAGTCTCGATGATATCTGCACAGTATCGATTTTATAATCGATTCCATCGAAACTGTTCATCGATCCAATCGACGGCTATCTTGTTGTTTTCAAACAACCGTCCGAGCAATTTTTGGGCAAAAGTTCTGCGATGCAATCGGTAACTGATCGATATAATCGATAAGTCTTCTATATAAAGAGAAAGGCGCACTCGAACTCATATTTTTCTTCTCTTTCAATCTTTATCAGCATTTCACCTCCTCAAACATGACCCAAAGGAAAGGTAAGGCTCACTTCTAATCTTTAGATGAGACAAGCATCCAATCAAATTTCCGTAGGTATCATCCTACTCCAAAAGAAAATAGTCCATCTTTCATCAGTGAACGACTAGTGCTCCATAGTGCAGTTGAGCCTTTTGGTGTTGATCTTCTTCTCGAAGTAATTAGGTGGAAAAATATTCTACATCTTGGGGGATCATACCAACTGGGGGTGATACATGAATTCCACAAACACAGCCATATCATTTGTGAAGATCCCCCCAGCATTCGAATTGCTCTTGCACACTATTCAAAGCTTATCACTCCAGTGACTGTGGCAAAACTTCTCGATCTTGAGGTCACTAAAATTCCAATAACCAATCGAAATCTCAATGGATTGGGAGTATGGGGAGAAGTTACTCGCGCATTGTGCCAAGGGACTACAGTTCCGTGAACTGATGGAAATTTACTGCATATCAATCATCTTGGACCTACTTTCAAGATTCTTCACAGCATCCTCTGCTCGAATGTGTATCCATGCGATATCCTTGGTGAACATCTTTCTCAATTTGTGATCAATATTCTCTATGATATATATCAAGAAAATCGTGTGTGCTTGCCCACTCTTCTTCTTACGCAGGTCATTCGTGTCCTCCAAGGATCTCATACTGAGTCACTGCCCTTTCCAGTGCTCATATGCAAGCTCGCCCACCATGCTGGAAATCCTACCACATGTGATGAAGTGCATCCGGAAGCCTGGTTTGATAATGATGCATCACTAGCAGCACAATGATTCTGTCTTCCTTTGTCTCCCTCAAGGCACTACCCTTCTAGATCCAGATCCGATCATCCACCTATAATGAGGCCCACATAGGGAGGATCAAATCGCCCCCCAATTTTCAGTCCCAAGTCAATTACTAATCGCCCAGCTCATCATCTCGAACGTCACCTACTGTAACACCCTGAAAATCGGGGGTCGTGTATAAACTCAACTCCCGAGTTCCAGACCGTCACTTATGCAACAAAAATGATTATGATTCAATGTTGTCTGATTTAAAGCATTCTCATGAGTAAAAGTATACCAAAACTGCAATTCATACTTCAGATCTAGTGATAAAAGCAAGCGGAAGACTAAACAATATATATATCACTGTATGGAAAAATAAAGTAAATCTCATCTGTCTCCAAAGTATGACTACATCTCTGAGTCTCATATAATATACATGAACAAAATAAATATCCAAAATGGTCCCACTGAAATCCCATCGATCCAGGTCGCCTACGCGAAGCCATCGTGATACTACATGTACGAGAACTCATCCTGGTCCTCGTCAAAGTCTGGCTCCACCTCCTGGATCTCAGCCTCACCTGCATCTACAACAGGGTCTGGTGGGTGTTGCAAACACCATCCCGTAACGTGGGAGTGAGTGATCAACTCAGTGGAATCATAGAGCAAAGATTAGTATGTTCACAATTCAATCATGCGATAATAGTAAAGCAGTAAATCAGACAATCCTAATACTGTTGTTAATGCAAGATGACATGACGTGATGCATGCCCTCACCGACGATCTCCCTCATACGGCAACATCTTACGACCGCGGCATGCCACACTCCCTAGAGTGCTCCACATCTTCCAGGCACATGCAATGATATGGTGATATGATTTTCAAGTTGTTATTAGTCCATTCAAACAGCAGGATTGGGAAACTAAGGTACTTTCCTTGTATCAATCCCAACACAGATCCTGTCTAGGGTCGTCACTCCTAGTAATCTCATACGATGTATATTTCGTAGGTCACTGCAAGGGCTGCCAGGGCTGTTGCTCGCACTCGTTGCACCGCTCCCCCATCACCTTATCAATATATGCCTACTGTACTCTACTGCAAAGGAAGGGTCGTTGCCTCCCGTGGACTCAGAATACGCTCGCGGTCACTACAAAGGACTCGTCGCCTGATCAGTGTAGGCCGACAGCTAGAATATATTGTCCCATACCACCATAATCTGCTCACGAGTCTAGGTGCTCACTGGTCACTACGAGGAGGTTTGTGGCCCCAGCGTAGGCTGACAGCTCGACCACGGTGTCCCATACCACCATGCCCGGCTTATGAGTCTTCGTGAATCAAGGTACCATGGTTAACAGGGTTTACAATGGTAAGTTCAGTAACCTAGGTTCAAGTAGTTATGACTCATACAAGGTGAACATACATCGGCCAGTCGGGTTGCTTGACGGGCTCGACTAGCACGATCGCATCTCAAGTCGAACGACATGAAGTGCGTAAAACACTTCGCGTTGCCTAACCACTGCCGCCAACTCCAAACACGAATCGCGTTCATCGACGCGTCGGTCGTGGCTATGACCATTCAGCCACGAATTCGCTCGGTTCCCGTCTGCCTGGACTAAGTCTAGTCCCAAACACTTAGAGAATCACATCAGCAATATATGTAAAAGTATTGGAATTGAAATACAATCATATGAGCATGTTAACACATATTATAACATTCAACTTAAGCAAATCTTCAAGCACATATATTCCATGCACGTAATGAAATCATGCATTTGGTCAACATGCAGAAAATCATTTAGGTCAGCATATTAATTGAGAAATCCATCTCAAACTAATTCATAACATTATTTAGTTCAATACATACTAATACAATCATTTATACAAACACATACTGTAACGCCCGTGAAAAATCCGTACTTGGAATCGAGTACCGATTTGACCCGAAATCGCATATAAATAATTTCCATGGAAATTAAACGTAAGTTAGCTAGCGCAACGCTAGAGTAGCTGGGAAATAGTCCCTGATCACTTTAAATACGTTCTACAAGACCCAAATCGAGTAGAACAGATAACTCTACAATACTCTATAACCTTGGATCAAACTCTAAGCAGGTTTGTCCTCTGGACCATATTGAACTTTTGTATTGGATTTAGACCGCGCGTCGAAGGTCCGATACCTCCTATCTTAGACCGTTAGAACCGCCCAGCTGGACTTGACAATCATCTCGAAAATCAAGTCAATCCGATAATCACAGAGTATTTCGTTGAACCCGGACTGAAGCGACCGCGAATAGGGACGAATTGGGAATTTCAAATTTAGATCTGGCACACGACTTGACGCGTCAGTATTAAGCGTTCTGACCGTCAGAATTCATCCAGATTACACCCTCGGATCAGGAAAAATATCTATTTATTATCATGGAACTTTCAGCCCTGATCTATGTGCGGTGACCGCTGAACTGAAACTGGTCCGCCACGTGCGATCTGCGAACCCTGCCAGACTGAAAACTTAATACGAGGTACATCTGGTACCCATGAGCTTAAGTCTGATCGCAATCGACCAGGGGACCACCAGAAATCAGTTTTTGGACCGAAACAGCCCCGAAATGGATAGGCAATAAGTAAACTTCGTCCCGGAGCCTATTTTCGGCATTTTCAAGCTTATAAAAGGGGTTGAAACCCTCATTCCTTCCTTGCATACGAATTTCACAAACCCTAGAAAAGAGAGAGAGAGTTTGAGAGAAAGGGAAGAGGAGATTTTTCCCGCATCCGAGCCCCTGACAGTGCTGCTTCAACACTTCATTCCAATCACCTGGCTGGTGATTTCTACACTTTTTCAGGTATAGAAAAACCCCAAAAACTTGCTAATTTATGGTTTATGTAGATTCTGAACATGGTAGCTAACGTAATCCATGAATCAGGTTCTCCTACAGCCGTTGACGAAGCGTACACGCTCCGTTCAAATTCCCGCGACCGTAAGAGACTAGGTGAGGATTTTAGACGCTTTGATTGACGGTTTACAACGCTTTCAATGTCGTTTAATAGTAGATTATCGACGGCATCGCCGTTTGACATGTACAACATGCTCTCCGTTTCCTGTTTCGCAAATTAACGAAGAATATGAGATTTAGGGCATTTTAGTCATTTGTAGGAAGTACGGTCTCCATGCATAATTTGCTGACGTGATTGACATGATTTGTCGCCACATTAGAGAGTTAGGAATGCTTGCATAATCAGTTTGGCGAAGAGATTCGCCAAGTTGCGCACGTTGGGTCGACATACTATATGTGGACTTAAGTGTGTAGTGTATGTGTTTGTATAAATGCTTGTATTATTATGTATTGAATTAAATGATGTTATGTAGTAGATTGAGATTGATTTCATGATTAATATGCTGACCTGAATGATTTCCTACATGCTTACCTTATGCATGATTACACTACATGCATAGAAAGTACGCCTTGAAGATTTGCTTAAGTTGAATATACATGGGAAAGTATGCCTTGAAGATTTGCCTAAGTTGAATGTTATAACATGTGCTAACATGCTCACATGATGTGTTTCAATTCCAATACCCTGATGTATAGCGTTAATGTAATTCAATAGATGTGTGGGACTTGACTTAGTCCAGGCAGTCGGTAACCGAACGAATTCGTGGCTGACTGGTCATAGCCACGAACGACGCGTCGATGAATGTGATTCGTGTTGAGAGTTGGCGGCAGTGGTTAGGCCACGCGAAGTGTTTTACGCACTTCATGTCGTTCAATTCGAGATGCGATCGCGCTAGTCGAGCCCGTCAAGTAACCCGACTGGCCGATGTTTGTTCACCTTGTATGTATCATAACTGCTTGAACCTAGGGTACTGAACTTACCATTGTAAACCCTATTAACCGTGGTACCTTGATCCACGAAGACTCATGAGCCGGGCATGGTGGTATGGGACACCGTGGTCGAGCTGTCGGCCTACGCTGGGGCCACAAACCTCCCCGTAGTGACTAGTGAGCACCTTGACTCGTGAGCAGATTATGGTGGTATGGGACACTATATTCTAGCTGTCGGCCTACACTGATCAGGCGACGAGCCCTTTGTAGTGACCGCGAGCGTATTCTGAGTTCACGGGAGGCGACGACCCTTCCGTGCAGTAGAGTACAATAGGCCTGTATTGATAAGGTGATGGGGGAGCGGTGCAACGAGTGCGAGCAACAGCCCTGGCAGCCCTTGCAGCGACCTACGAAATATACATCGTATGAGATTACTAGGAGTGACGACCCTAGACAGGATCCGTGTTGGGATTGATACAAGGGAAGTACCTTAGTTTCCCAATCCTGCTGTTTGAATGGACTAATAACAACTTGGTAATCATATCACCATAGCATTGCATGTGTCTGGAAGATGTGGAGCACTCTAGGGAGTGTGGCATGCCGCGGTCGTAAGATGTTACCGCATGAGGGTGATCGTCGGTGAGGGCATACATCACGTCATATCATCTTGCATTAACAACAGTATTAGAATTGTCTGATTTACTGCATTACTATTATCGCGTGATTGAATTGTGAACATGCTAATCTTTGCTCTATGATTCCACTGAGTTGATCACTCATTCCCACGTTACGGGATGGTGTTTGCAACACCCACCAGACCCTGTTGTAGTTGCAGGTGACGACGAGATCCAGGAGGTGGAGCCGGAGATTGACGAGGACCAGGATGAGTTCTCGTATATGCAGTACCACGACGGCTTCCCGTAGGTGACCTGGATCGAGGGGGACTTCAGTGGGACTATTTTGAACTTATTCTTTTGTCTATTTACATGTATACGAGACTCAGAGATGTAGTCATACTTTGGAGACAGTTGAGATTACTTTGTTTTTCCATACAGTGATATATATATTGTTTAGTCTTCCGCTTGCTTTTATCACTGGATCTGAAGTATGAATTGCAGTTTTGGTATACTTTTACTCATGTGAATGCTTTAAATTAGACAACATTGAATCATAACCATTTTTGTTGCATAAGTGACGGTCTGGAACTCGGGAGTTGAGTTTATACACGACCCCCGATTTTCAGGGTGTTACACATACACTACACACTTAAGTCTACATATAGCATGTCGACCCGAAGTGTGCAATTAGGCAAATCTCTTCGCCAAACTAATTATACAAGTATTCCTAACTTCCTAATGCGACAACAAACCATGTCAATCACATCAGCAAAATATGAGTGTAAACAGTACTTCCTACAAATGACTAAAATGCCCTAAATCTCATATTCTTCGTTAATTTACGAAACGGGAAACGGAGAGCATTTTGTACATGTCAAACGGCGATGCCGTCAATAATCTACTATTAAACGACATTGAAAGCGTTGGGAACCGTCAATCAAAGCGTCTAAAATCCTCACCTTATGTCTTGTAGACTCGTGAATTGAAACGGAGCGTATACGCTTCGTCTACGGCGAATAAGGAACCTAATACACGAGATCCATAAGCTACATCGCTATGGAAACAAAGGAAACTCAAATCAGCAACTATTTGGGGTATTTGCTTACCTAGAATCGCGGTGAAATCGTCGGAAAAACGGTAGAGGTGTGTTGCTTGAGCACGTGCAACACGTAGCACAAGTGGCAGGAAGAACTCTCCCACTCTCTCACAATCTCTCACCTTTTTCTCTCTCCCAAGTTAGGGTTTCTCTCAAATTCGGATGGGAGAGAGGATTGAGGGTTTTAACCCCTTTTATAGCCTAAAACATGCCCAAAATAGGCTTGGGAATAATGTTTACTTGGTGCCTAACCAAATCGGGGCCGTTTCGGTCCAAAAGAGCATTTCTGATGGTCCCCTAGCCAAATGCGGTCGGACTTAAGCTCATGCATACTGGATCTAGCACACATCCAGTTTTCGGACCGGTAGGGTTCCCAGATCGCACGTGGCGGTCCAGTTTCAGTTTAACGGTCACCGCACCAAGATCAGGCCTATAAGTCTCGTGATATGTAATAGAAATTTTTCCTGATCCAAGGGTGTAATTTGGCTGTATTCTGACGGTCAGAATGCTTAATACTGATGCGTCAAATTTGTTTGCCAGATTTAAATTTTAAATTCCAATTCTAACCCTATTCTCACTCTCTTCACTCCAGGCTCAATGAAATAGCCTCTGAACGTCAGTTGGACTTGATTTTCGAAACGATTGCCAAGCCCAGCTAGGTGGTCATAACGGTCTAAGATGGTAGGTATCTGACTTTCGACGCGCGGTCAGATCTAATACAAAGTTTCAAGGAGGTCCCGAGAACAAATCGGTTTAGAGTTTGATCCGAGGCTTTAGAGCATTATAGCACCCTTGGTTCCACTCGCTTTGGGCCTTGTAGAACGTATTTAAAGTGATCAGGGACCATTTCCCAGCTATTCTAACGTTGCACTAGCTAACCTAGTCATATTTTCTAAAGGAATGAATTCTACACAAATTTCGGGTCGAGTTGGTACTCGAGCCTAAGTATGGATTTTTCACGGGCGTTACACCTGCTCAATGGGATGGTTGGTATAGAGGACAGGCTGAACAATTGTGAAAGGCGTCTCACTCTTATTGAAGAAAAGCTCGATATCCTCCATGGAACTACTCAACACCTGGTAAACTTGATCACCAGTGATGTTTCTCGACACCATTTAGAGTCCACTCAGTTGGCCTTTGCTTATCCTATACATTTTTTATTTTTTACATTTCTTCTTGGACAAATAGCGGGACTGCTGTCTGTGGCAGTATATATTTTTGATATGGCTGAATCTAATTCATATTTCAGTGTCGTTCTTACTGCTATTGCAATAAATATGTTGCTTAGTTCTTCCTTGATGTATGCTTTACACTGCTCTCATTCATATGCATCTATCTATCTCTATGGTTCTCCCATATTCTTTAATCTTCAGTCAATATCACATCTTATTCCTTTGCCAATGACTGATAAAAAGGGGGAGAAAAATTCAAAACACCCTGAGCGGAAATTGTATTATCTTTGTAGCAGGTGTTAGGGGAAGCAGCCGCAACAAGAAAGGGGCAATTTTTGAATTAAGGGGGAGAATTTGTTTGTTGTGTACATGGGTGTTTAGAATTTGTAAAATTGTGTTAATACATATACACACAATTTAGGATGTATCTATATAGATATGTTCCTAGGGTGTTTTGGGGATTTTGTCACGTAATTGACAAAGGGGGAGATTGAAAGTGCACCTATTACATGCCCTGGTTTGTCAATTACGTTGTATGTTGAGTCAGTCGGACGACAGTACCTAACAAGAAGATCAAGTCAAGCGTCTGTCTCATCTGGATGTATGGAAGCTCACCAAAAGGTAAATCATAGCCTCACATCCCATGTCACAAAATACCAGGGGATTAAACCCTTAAAAAGAACTAGAACATCTTAGGGTTTATGTGTAAGAAAATTTTTTGTCCAAAAGAAAATTTTCTAAGTTTTTCTTACACTGTCGATTATATCGATTCCCCTTTCGATATGATCGACCAGCTCTGTCGATGTCCTCGGCATATCAATCGATACAATCAAGTGAGGATAAAAAGCATCCAGCAATCAAACAATCTTCTGGACGATTTATCGATATATCGACCTTCGAGTCGTATCATCGATATTCAAAAATCGATCATATCTGAAGTGGATCGATCGTATCGACAGACTGCTTCCGGCGCCCCTATTTTTCTAAAGAAAACTATCAATTGCTTCGATATATCGATGACTGTCTGATTCAATCTGAACTCAAATATCGATCATATCGGGAGTCAGTCGATCATATCGACTGTGGGGCGCATGTTCTCTCCAGCATGAATTTCAGGTTGCTTTTAATGTTGATCGGGGTGCCTGTCGATAAATCGATATTCATATATCGATCATATCGAGACCAAGTCGATTTGATCGAGTCAGGACATAATTCGTCCAACAAGCTTATATGTAAAATCTATACGATTTATCGATCCCATCGAATGGTCGCCGATATGATCGATGTACAAATTCCGATGACATCGACTGGTTCCCCGATCATATCTATGATCCTGAAATTCTTCAAGGCTTCTCTCTTATTTTTCAACTGTCGATAGATCGAACCATCACTCGATGGAATCGGAGTTCAAAATCCGATAACATCGATGCGTGTCTCGATCCCATCGACCAGTCGGCAGAAAGTTTCCGAAAGTGAAATGACAATTGAGTTCTTATCATCGAGAGGTCGGCACATACAATCGAGAGTATACGCTCGATCATATCGATGATTACTCGATGATATCGAACTCTGTCATAAATATGACCGTTTATATCCATTGGAACCTTTTGCCTATAAATAGAGAGAGTTGTCTTCATTGCTGGTAGAGAAAGAAGAGAGTGCTTTAGAGTGTTTTAACCTTCCTATCATTTACCTAAGCCCTTTCTCTCAGGAAGCTCATCCTCCAATCCACCCTCATCATTGATATCTTATGGAGTGAATTGGGGAATGAACTTCCGCATTCAAGGATCCTTCAGCTACTACTTTAATGACATATCATTAAGCTGGTATGCCTTGAATGTATAGATGATTAGAACCTCTCTATCTTCCTTATAGGAAAACCTTTAGAGAGTGGTAGTCCATCATAACCTTGACCCAACCTAAGCCTAGCATATATACATCTTCATGTTGCGGATCAAGGGAGCTGAAGACTCTTCATCAACAAGTAGAAGGTCTTCATCATTGTGCTGAAAGGGACTCATCAACTTATCTGTAAGTACTAAGAGTCCAGAGGACACTTGCGATCATTCCTTTTTAGGATTAGGTTTTAAGTGTTGCTCACCATTTGAAGTCCTCGAAGGAGGCCTCCAACGGGAGTGTACATGCGGGGTGCGTTATGTGGACCCTTAATCTGTGGAGAGCATAAACATCTGGTTAGGAGTACGTCAGCAAAACTCCAGGGTTAGAGGTGAACCGAGTAGAAACCTCAGGGTGCGTTGTGTGGACCCTTGTCCTGTCTGGACATAAACATCTGGTTAGGAGTACGCCAGTAAAACTCCAGGGTTTGAGGTGAACCGAGTAGAAAGCTCTATAAAGGTTAAAGGTGAACCTGATTTAAAACCTTAGGTTTGAGGTGAACCATGGGAAACCTCCTTAGTGAAATTCGGTCACTCAAGGGTTGAGTGTGCAAGCCGAGAGTGGAGTAGACAAGTCATCGAACCACTATAAAATGACTGTGTTTGAGTTTGATATTATCTTTCATTTATGTGATTGCCTTGCATGTCTTTATATATGATCACATCCTATGCACACAGAGTCATATCCATCACAATTTCATCTATATATTGTTTGTCTTTTAAATAGTTTGTGATTGGATCCTCTATCAGGCTTGGAAGCCAGGAGAGTTAAGGTTGAGTAATCCTAATCAATACTCTATAATAGGATTTGTATGATAAGGATTTTTAATGATTTATATAAACTTTAAAAAATCCTATTCACCCCCCTCTAGGATACACTGACCTATTCCTACTTCAAGTAAAGCGGTCTTCTCTGCAATTTCAATTAATGTGTCATTCTCTTGGGATTGCAATGCACAGTATTTTTCTCGAATTAAACGCGGGCCCACATCTCCTGGCCTGAGTATTGCCTCGACATGCGAGATGCGGTGTCAGAACCGCAGCAACGGTGCAGTCGCTATGGTACAAGTCTCGGGTTGAGCCGACTAAGATTGATAAAGTATGACTTAAGAATACGCGCAAACGCTGGTTACAGATCGTGGGTCACCAGAATTCGACCGAGAGGATCACAGAAGCCTATGAAACGGTACGGTCTAGGACGATCCTTGAACCACTCCTAAATTGACGGAACCTTTTATCATCCTTTTGGGTGAAGTTCATGATCGACTTTCTGATATATTCATTTTATGGTATGGGAAGAATTTCTTTATGAACTTCCTTGTCATGTCATTCCATCTGCCAATAGATCATGGACATAGTGAATGCAACCATATCCTAGTCTTTTCTTTTGAGGAGAAAGGAAAGAGTTTCAGCTTGATTGTGTCCTCAGACACATTGGGAAAATATAAAGTAGCTATAATCTCATCAAACTCTTTCATGGGTAGATATGGACTTTCATATTCAATTCCATGGAACTTTGGAAGGAGTTAGATCACTCCTGGCTTGATATTCATATTTCCTATCTTTTCTAAAAAAAATCATACATGAAGGTGAACTCACCCCTGCTAGTTGTAAATAATCTTATAAAGTATGAGGCGGGGGTATATGATACACCTCATTCTCATCCTGGGCTTCCTGAACTGGAGGTTGAGGTTATTAGCAACTATCACTTCTATTAACATGAGGATCTCTGGTGGTGTCTAATCTTGTGATGGATAGACAACCCTTCGACCAATCCTCCTTCACTTAAGAGGCGTTGAGTGTTGTCATGGACCCACTTGGGCATGAAATACTCTCAGCCTTCAAGTTCAGAATTTAACCTAAAATCTAAGAATTGAAAACTACAGTAATTAACAAGTAAGAGAGAGAGAGAGAGAGTTAGAACAAAGTTACCAGATAGGAGATGTTAGTTTAGGTTCCTACAAAATAGGGAATAAAGTTAGTTTTTAAAAATAAATTCAGAGAAATTCCTAACCTAGAAAAATAATAGAAAGTTAATCCTAATCTTAACCTAATTCTAAAACTAACTAAATTTAGAAAAATGTAACCATAGTCCCTGGCAACGGTGCCAAAAACTTGTTCACAGCCCCAAGTGTAGGGTCACGATGTAGTAATAATCTCGATAAGACCAAGGTTGAATCCACATGGACTAATCTCGTATGTTTCTGAAAGTAACTAGAAGTAGAATTAGAAGAAGATGTAAAACTAAATTTGAAATATTTGAAAGAGTAATTGTGAATGTTGTAATTGAAACTTATAAATTTAAAGGTGAGAACTAGGGTGATAAAGATCCACTTGTAGCAATTGAGATGCCACCTTACTTAATTCAAGAGATCCAACTAGAGTCCTATCTTATCCAAATGGAGAAACAGATGATTAAATCTCTAAACTTCTCCTTGATCCAATCTCAAAGGAGGAGAATTATGAGGATTTGAAAGGGATTCCATCACCCAACCATGCCCCAGAGATGATGGCAGATAACAAGATTTACCAATCCCACAATCTAAATTAAGAAAAGAAGATATCTAAAGTTATCGCAGGTCTATTATAATTTGACTCATAACAAACCACTGAAAAATAAAAATATTCATTAAAATCAATTAGAAATCAATGAAGTTCAACATAAATATGAATCAAAGCAAAGTAAACATCTCAATCATGCTACAAGCTTCCCCCTTAGACTTAGCTAAGAGGTTTAGTTGTCATGCCCTAAACTTGAAAACGGGGCTTACAAAATTTTCGATCGCCGAATCCGGTGCCAACAACCTCCCTTGTACCTCATTCTCAGCTCCCAACACCCATATACTAGATTTCGATCCTGGGATCCTACAAGGAGGATTTTCAGTAAAAATTTTCGTTAAGGGAAGCATAACCATAAGCAAAAAAAAAAAAAAAAATCATAAAACAACATCACCACATATCGACTATAATCAAAGCGTTTGAGTACAATGCAGAAGGGAAATACAAGTATATATCACAACTGCAGAAATATCGCAGCACGCTCCTACCTCAGCTTGGCTACGTCTTAGTGTCACCTGTACACAATGATCGTACACAAGCTTACAGGAAGTTTAGAGGGTGGTGTAAGTGTGTGTAATGCATTTACCATATATATATATGAGTAATGCAAAAATGCTGGCAAGCTAATGAATGTTATCAGTCGTACTAAGGTTATGTAATGTAAGGCATGAATGGTGTCGGCCATACTAAGGATATGTGATGTATGACATGAATGTTGTCAGCCATTCTGAGCCTATGAATGTTATCGTCCATAACAAGGCTATGCGTTGCAAGGCCTATGTATCCAATTATCATATGCTAGATGCAGCGTAAGCACACTAGTCCTCAGCTGGATCCACATATCAGTACAGTTCCTCTCTGGGATATACTGAGGTCTAGGGCATTCCACAATGACTGCCCTTCCCGTAGGCATGCAGCCAAGTGAATGTAAGAGACCTAACTACCGCCTGGCCAATAATCAACCAATTTCTACCCAGCTCATTAGTAGCGGACCCATTCCTCGAGCTAGTCAAATTCAACCTAGCTATGCCCCCTTCATCCACGCGGGTAAGGTCAAACCCCCTTCCAACCGATCCCGACATAATGGGAGATGCGGCCTACTGGTATTCGGCACTCAGGTGCTCATTTATTAACTCAGACTCAATGTTGGAGCATCCTCTTAGTACTATGAGGGTTTTGGGACTTTCACCTAAGGACATCTAAAGTACCCACAGTGCTATAACCAAATCTTTTAGGTGTCCAATCCTGTCATCCAAAATATGCTTATAGAGGCCACAACCCTGATGTCGTTAAGGCGTACGATGATCATGTCACACCAATGCAAGATGCATAAGTCATACTATCCAGTCATGCATCAATCCTTCGCGTACTGTGTGCACATGTGGATCAACTCCGTCTCTCAGGGAGTGCTAAAAATAACTAGCCCAATGGCATATGTTATGATCAATCACACCTCATAACAAGCATACAAATAATGCGTATGTGAATGAATCATGATTCTCTACTAGGTATATCCAACGGTGATGTTGTACTCTCTTATAACCAATAGATGGCCTAAATGGCATACTTATATCAAGGATGGGCCTAAGTACAAAGAGTGGGTTTCCTCACCCTCTCCAACACGTAGTAAATTGGGCTTCCTATAGGGTCCAATGAGCACAAGATGGGCTTTAAGGTTTGGATAACCCCACTAGCATCAATGGGGGACCAATGGTTTGGGGTTAACCCAATAAGGTGAGATGGGTCATGCTAATATCAATGGAGGCCCAATGATTTTGGACAGCGCAATAAAGATAGATGGACTTAGCAATGGGCCCTAGGGAGGTTTACATTGTGGACATTTAACTAACATTACCCCCTAGAGTGTGGCCCACTATAGAAATTATCTCATAATAGGGCCCATGGTCCTTGCAATAGCTAGAGAATAATTGGGCAGCATTCATATTATCTCAAACATCATGGTGGGCTTCAAGGGATGGCCCATGGTCTACAAACATCAAGGTGAGCTACATGGGGCAACTCATAGCCTAGGAAAATGGTTAGGTAGGATATGTATACCACATCCATCATGGTGGGCCTCTTTGGGCGGAACATAGGCTCTAGAAAATAGTTGGGCAAGGTGTACAATACATAAATCATGCTGGCTTACATAACAACCTAAAAAATCCATCATAATGGATGGGCAGCACATACATTAGAGAGGGCTCTAAGGCTGGATGTCCAGCCCATCCGGGCCTGCTGGACATCTAGAAATCTAGACAGCCTAGTCCTCATTCAATAAGATGTAAGGTGGCCTTACAAGGCACTAATGGGTCCCGTGATCTCAAAAAAATAGAGGTATAGTTTGTATGCATTACACTTTCAACATGGTGGGCCTCACAACTTTACAAAGGGAAAGATTATATAGTAAGTTGGGCCCTTGTTGGACATCCAGCTCTCTCAACTTTCTGGTCATGCTGGATGTCCAGCAGATGGACTATCTTGGTGAATACATAATTCATAGTGGCCCATATATATCACAATGGGCTCCACCAGATGAACAACATGGATACAACACATACATCAGGGTGGGGCCTGCTACTGGACGGTCAGTCCAGTAGCATCCCACCCCTGCTAAATGATCCAAATGGATGTACAGTGGGCTAAAACATTACACAAGGTGGGCCCCACTTACAAACATCCCACCAGAAGGTGGGCCCCCTCCAAGTGGGCCACAAAATGGAGGAACGACGTAGGTACAATGCAAACATTAAAGTGGGTCTTGTAACTTGGACGACCAGCCCTACTAGACACTGGCCCTGCTTGAGCATTGGGCCAACCTCTGGGTTGGGCCCAGAGCTTGCTAGACATGGGGGAATGGATGGATGATGTGCGTACATGCACATATAGTAAGGTGGGATCCACATCAGTGAGTCAACCCTCCTCTAAAGGTCAGGCTAATATTTATATTTTCCCATTGTCTAGACTGCTAGACGGTGCTAGCGTGGTGGACCATCCAACCTTTCTAGGCCCACACCAACGTGGCCTCCCATGGCTGGAAGATGTGGATTCAATCATACATCAAGGTAGGGTCCACATGTCAATGGGCCACCCTATCCCATCAAGAAAAATCGAGCTAAAATTGGGGATATCTCTTCATCCAGACAATCCTGCATGACCAGCCAGTCATGCAGGCCCATAATGTCTAGTAACACATCCATTTGCTAGACCAACTAGATAAAATGTATATATCAAAGTGGGGTCCATATGGTGGCCCACTGAGCTAGAAAACTCAAACTGATATCTGTGTTTTCTTCCCCATCCGAGCCTGTGTGACCGTCCATCCACACAGGCCCAGAAATGGACAATAGTTAGGCAGTTTTGTTGGACAGTGGGCATCCCCACTATCGGATGGTTTGGATGCAACACACACATTATGTATGGTCCACCTGGGTGGGCCACACGACCCCCAGACCGAGCTAATATATGTGTTTTTCCTTGATGAAAAATAGGGCAACATGGTGGGCCAACTTGCCTCCAGAAAACTGGACAGCAGGGCCTTCACACCTGCTAGACGGTCTGGATGTGTTGAGCACATTAGGTGGGCCACATGATCAAGGGAAAAGAGGAGAGACATAGAGATAGAGAGAGAGAGAGAGAGAGAGAGAGAGAGAGAGAGAGAGAGAGAGAGAGAAATGGTTGTGGGAGGGGCTCCGCCACTATGAACCCCTTTATGTGCCATGCATACATCAAGATGGGTCTTATCCATGTGTGGGCCCTAAAATCAATAATCACATGATCAAGGATCTGGATGACCCCTTTTACATGCTAGATATTAAAGAAACATCATGATTGGGTCCATGGAGAATGACCCCATCATGGTACATGCATGCAAGCATGATGGGCCATTGGCCATAACTAGGGACCAAGATGAGATCCCTACCATTGATTGGTAGGTCCTACTTGCCCTCATGCAAGAAAATGGATAGATCTAGCCTAAGAATGCACCCCCCCCCCCCCCCCCCCCCCCCCCTCTCTCTTCTTCTTGCTCCCTAGGGTTCCTTAGCTTCCAAGGTGCTTCTTCAATGGTGGAGATGGGTTTATAATGGTTGGATTGGGTCGGATTTAGCTAGGAAGAGGGCTGCTGAGATGGGTTTTCTCTCCTTTTGCTTGGATGTCTATGGGTTCCTTGGGTTACAAATGAGAAAGCTGGGAGAGAATGGGAGGGAGAGAGAGGTATAGGGATGTAATGATGAGTTTATAAGGTAATCATGGTGTTGTAAGAGAGCATGAGCATACTAGTCATCATTGCTAGCAAGGCATGGGTGGGTTGATGTCATCCTAGGCTAGGTAGGCTAGGATGATGTCATAGTCATGATGGCTAGTAAACATTCCTCTCTATCTGGAATCCTTGGCCTTGCAACGTGCAGTCTATGGATGAGATTATGCACGAGCCATAACTCCTAGTCTAGGTATAAGATTGGCATGTGAGATGTGGCATTGGAACCACATCAATGGCACGGTCGCAATGACATAGGTTTCGGGTTGAGTTAACTCAAGTCTATGGAATGCGACTTAAGGTCGCTCGCAAACACTGTCTACAGGTCTGGAGTCACCGAAATTTGACGAAGAGAATCGCGGGGTCCTAAAGAACAGTATGATAATAAGACACATACCTTACAAATCTTCCCTCATAATAAAAATTTTGTCCTCAAAATTTACACTATTACGCACAACAAAAAGAAAGAGGAAGCATGGCATTATATATATATATATATATATATATATATATATATATATATATATATATATATATATCAAAGCACAATACAAGGTTCAATCAATCAACAAACAGATGGGGATAACACTCTCGAATCTCAGCCTCGTGCTCCCAAGATGCCTCATCAACACTATGGTGACCCCACTGCACCTTCAATAAAGGAATGACCTTGGTCTAGAGGACCTACTCCTTTCGATCAAGGATACGAACCGGCTGCTCAATGTAAAAAGCGTCCTCATGAACCTCTAGGGCCTACCAATCAATCACAGGATGGTGTCTGACCCACACTTTCATAACATAGAAACATGGAAAACATTGTGAATGCTAGACAACTGAGGTGGTAAGGTAACCCTATAGGACACGGCGCCAATGTGCCCAATGATCTCAAAATGTCCAATAAATCTTGGGACAATCTTGCCCTTTGCTCTAAAATCGAACCACACCCTTCATGGGTAAGGCCTTGAGATATACATGGTCCCTAACTGCAAACTCCAAGGGGCGATGCCAACGATTAGCAAAACTCTTCTGCTGGCTTAGAGATGTGTGCATCCTCTGCCCGATGGTATAGATGACTGCTGATATCTACTGCACAAGCTGGAGACCTAAGAGACGGTGCTCTCTAACCTTGGTCCAACAAATGGGGATCTACACGGTCTGTAATACAATGACTGAAAGGGAGCCATGCCAATGGTCGCCTGATAGTTGTTGTTATACGCAAACTAAGCCAGGCGTAAATGCTCATCCCAGCTACCCGAGAAGTCAATCATGCAAGCCCAAAGCATATTCTTAAGGATTTGGTTGACACTCTTAGTTTACCCATCGTTCTACGGATGATACGTAGTGCTAAACTGCAAGGCAAACCCCATCGCCTTCTGAAAGCTTCTCCAAAACTGAGATGTGAACCTCAAGTCTTGGTCAGAAATGATCGAAACTGGAACACCGTGCAATCTCTCAATCTCATCAATGAATAATCTGGCAAGTCGTTCCAAAGGCCAGGTCATACGAATTACGAGAAAATGCGTCGACTTCGTCAAACGATCTACAACAACTCAGATGATATCATGACCGCGCTGAGTCCTCGGCAAACCCATGATAAAATCTATGAATACGTGCTCCCACTTCGACAACTAGACACTCCATGGTTGTAATGAACCTGGGGGTCTCTGATGATTAGCCTTGACATGCTGGCATGTGTCACACTCGGCTATAAAACTGGCGATCTGGCACTTCATCCCTGCCTAAAAATATTACTTTCTCATGTCATGGTACATCTTTATCATATAAAGGTGGATAGAAAACCTTGATCGATGTGTCTTAGTCATAAGATCTTTGTACAACTCTGGAATATCCAGGACACACAATAGACCTCTGAAACAAAGTCCACCATCAGAACTAATCTATCAATCTGACTAACTCTCAGATGTCGCCTCTGGTCGATAATCCTGTAACGACTCATCTGTCTACTGAGCTTCGATCATCCTTGTAACAAGAGAGGGTTAAATTGACAAGCTCAATAGGTGAACGATAGAAGACTGTAAACCAAAGTCGAAGTTATACTCTGTTAAATCCTCGAGTATCCTCCACTCCTAGACCATCATGTGTGCCACCAAGCCTCATGACTGACGGCTAAGAGCATCCACCACCACATTCTCCTTGCTCGGATGATACTGAAGATTAAAATCATAATCCTTTAGGTGCTCCATCCAATGTCTCTGCCTCGTATTCAACTCAGAATAAGAGAAGAGATACTTCAAGCTCTTGTGGTCGGGGAAGTGCTCGAACCTAACCACATAAAGATGGTGCCTCTACACCTTCAACGCGAAGACAAATGCAGCCAGCTCTAAATCATTCATGGGGTAGTTCATCTTATGGACCTTGAACTGGTGAGACGTGTAGGCCACTGGCTTCCCGTGCTACATCAGGACAACACCCAAACCAACATGCGAAGCTTCAGTAAATACCACAAATCCTTCACTCCCAGAGGGAAGAGTGAGGATAGGTGTAGATGTAAGGCGATCCTTCAAATCTGTAAATGCTCGCTCGCAGGCATCACTCCACATGAACTCAATGCCTTTTCGGGTCAACCTGGTTAACAGTGCTACAATATAGGAGAATCCCTTAATAAAGCATCAGTAATAGCCTATCAAACCGAGGAAACTGTAGATCTCAGACTTGTTCGTAGGTTGGACCCACTGACGCACTACATCAATCTTCGAGAGGTCTACTGTGACACCCTCCCTCGTTATCACGTGATGGATGTTGAGGCATAAAATAAAGAGAAGAGACGAAAAATGAAGGAAAACTGTCATTATGCGGAAAAGGACTGCTATTGTGTAAAAATTGTAATCATTGTACGGAAAAGACTATTGTATGAAGTAATTAGGGCACACAGCAATTTCCGCATAACAGGGGCACACAGTGATTTTGTAACGCCCCATATTTTCAGGACCTGAGTATATGACCCGTTTCCCAAAAACCTGAGTGTTAACCTTAAAGGATGGTCAAATTTGAGTATACATTTTTTTTTTCTTTATCAGAGTAAGCAGATGAGCGTAGTGTGGATAAATCGACATAAAGAAAAATTTCATTATCATTCAAATATATAAGAAACTGTCCATAATGATTTATACAAACCAATGTCTCTGAATTTACAAGTACAAGATTTACAAGAATATAATGTATGGAGAATAACAGAAAGCATATAAATATAAGCCGCAAGATCATGTAGCTTCCTTGATAGGTATAATCACATGTCCTTGACCACTATAACGGCTCCTCATCAGTCTGAACCTGCATATCACTTAAGCGACATGTGCTACCTGTACGGTTATATTTTTGATGGATGATTGGCCAACTCATTGTGAATTCTCCTCAAGATTACACACCGCCGCATTAGGTAAGAAATAGTATGAAACACCAAAACATAGTAAATGCAGTCTTATTAAGTGCATGTATGTATGGAATGCATTCACGCCCCGGGGATGCTCATCCGTGCGGACAGGGCCACTGCCCATGCAAATGCGCAATCAATGCCCCGGGATCAACTGTGCGGAATACAAATCATGACCTAGGAAAAACATCCAGTCGGACAGAGGCGAGTCGTCAGCGAAAGCAGACTAAGTGCCGCATAATGACTGCCCATCGTACGAGGCTAGTCGTCAGCGAAAGCATACTAAGTGCAGCGTAACGACAGCCTAGCGATAGATGCTGGTCTGTGCCATATATTCATGATTAGCCAAGCCATTATTAGTATGATTACAATCAACCAGTTTTAAATAAGCTCAAGGTCACAACGGGGAGAGTATAGCCCAGCGTAGGCCGACAGCTCGGGCATAGGTCCCATACCACTATCCCTGACTTATGAGACTACCATCTTAGGATGTTTAATGAAAACCCGTCGACTAGTGGCTAATCATATTACAATACATGGGGCTTACCATCACATGGTTGCACGATATAAAACATCAATCTCATATAGGAAAAACATTAAAACGAAACCATGTAAGCCGGGTATCAAAATATGCCACATAGGGTGAATATTAAAACTATATGGTAAAAATCATCATTTCAAACCATTGGACACAACAACCCTGGATGGTAAGCCTTCCAATGTTGCTAAGTGTTTATGCCCTTAGAATTGTTTCCTACCACATATCATAAACTTGTAAAATTAGGTCTCAGTTCTAATCACTACCTATAGGATTGAAGATCATAGCCTAGGGTCATCCTTTAGGGTTTTAATGTGGAATTAGGGTTTTGATGTAGAACTTAGGGTTTCATCATAGGGTTTAGTAATAAGCTTTAGATTCTAGGATTGAATCTTGTATTAGTATTATTATTATCATTATTATTATCGTACGATGAATTGAATAATATTCATAGTAGGAGTATTAATCCATGATGGCTCCTAAGTTCCTATAAAGTATACCGATGACATCTAATATTCCTATAATGGCTAAAATTCTATTAAATAGTAGAAGAATTTAAAATAGAATATTCACTAATATTAAAATGATAATGACTAATGATAATCATCATATTACAAGAATTACACTAGTTTTATAAGGAAAACGATAATATTCCCTAATGATAATGATCATAACTATAAATAATGAATTTAATCATGATAATAAATACTATGACCTATCATGAATTATGGAGTCCTAAAATTAAATCCCCAAGCCTAGTACATTACCTACGTTTAAGGTATTGACCTAGAGTTTAGGCCACTTAGGTCTAAGATTTCAACATAAAGTTTGGGTCTAGGTTAGATTTTAGGATTTAAATGCTAGTTAATGTAAAATTAGCTACCATGTTAATTTAATAACTATAACATAAGTATTAACATTAATGGCATAATTAATATTAACTCATCATGGTAATAATAATCACTTTGATGGTAGAAATCAATACACTCCTACTATTAATGATAATATGGTGAGTAGAGTTCAAATGCCTAATAATTGTAGTTTTATTTATAATAACTAATACCATTATGAAAAACCTGCTAGGGGCCAATCATGTTTAATAATTGCAATAATTATGGTAATGTCAAAGATAATAAAAAAATAGTCTACATTGGGAGAAGGTTGACTTATATACGTCGACTCGGTGATTGACTCGGTGGGTCGACTCGGTTAGAGCTGAACGAGTTGATTCTCCTTCTTCCTTTCCATCTCTTTTCTTCCTTTCCCTTATCTGCTACAAGTCCAGCAGAACCACTGGACGACCGTTCCGACCTGATTCAAATGCATTGACTTGGACTCAGCCGAGTTAACTCGGCAGCCATCAACCCACACTCTCTTGTTATCCATCCTTCTCTTCTTCCTAGCTCTCTTTTCTTCTTTCTCCATTTTCCATCTGCTGGAAATCCAAAAATGCCTGGACTGGACCAGAATCACGCCCAACACGGACCGAACCAGGCCCGATACTCACAACCCGACCCAACTGGCTCGGCTCAGGTCGAGCTGGTGTAACACCCGACTACACCCATCTTCTCTCCTTCTCTTCTTTTTACTCCCTACCTCCTCCTTTCCTCTGCAGCTTCCAGTGACGACTGGGCCAGATGCAGGACTCAGTCCGAGTCGAGCTGGTGCAGTAGCTTGGTGATGGTGCAGCCGCACCACCCCAACACACACTCTCTCTCATTTTCTTCCTTCTTTTTCTTTCTTCCTCTCTATCTTCCTCTCCTCATTTCTTTCTTCCTTTATTTCATCTATTAAAGGTTTAGTGACACCACTGGACAACCCAGCAGCTCGGTGCGACACGACCCGACTGACGTTTTGCAGTGGGGAAGACGACCGCTGTTAATGATGGATTGCGAAACGGGGGTTTATCTCTCCGAACTGATTGTTGTAGGTGGTGAATATGAGCTCAGAGGAGCTTGGAGAATGGTTAGAGCGAAGCTCCAGGAAGGTTTTCATGGTGGGTTCGAGCAAAGGAGGAAACGAATGCTTTTCTCTATCCGGCTATGAAGAGCCCTAATACACTCAATCTGTAGCTGTATATGGGGTCTCTCTAGCTATCCTAAACCACAGGATCGAGAATGAGCGCCCCAGATTCAATCTAGTGGAAACCACCTTCAAAATAGCGGTCTGGGCTGAAACCGACCGTTTTTGTTTTCCTGGTATAAAGAAAAACCTAAACTGACTTCTTATGAATGGACGGCTAGGATTTCTCTCGTATGAACGGCCGAGATCGACGGATTCTCACGCACACGGATCGCCAAGCTGGCGCACAAAAAGAAGTTTCCTTTTTTAGAAATAAATGTGTTTGTGACTTGATTTGAGGCTGACATTGTGTGCACGTGTGTGCATTTCAACGTGTGATTCGAGCTGGGTTTTGGTGGGGCCCAAGCCCCGGACGCGATGGATGGCTTGGATTGTCCATATGGACAGGGTAGGTGGGTTGTTGATCAAGGAACGGATGTACGTCCATCCGACTATTTTCAAAAAGAAAGAGAGAGGGAAATCCCTCTACTTACGAAAACCATGGGCCAGCACTGGTCAAACGAGCTGCATGGTTCCATGCACTTCGAGCACAGTGCATTCAGTGCACTCGCACTTCATGTGGGGGCCCACCATGATGTTTATGGGAAATCCACTCCGTCCACTTTCCTTTCAGATCACGCTGAGGCCTAGCCAAAATAGTGGGCTAGATACTAAATTCAAGTGGGCCATACGAATGAATCTCAGGTCCTAGTGGTGGTTTTCTGTCAATCTAACGGTTAGATTATCCCGAATTCGAACGTCACTGGTTAAAAGACCTAAATGGACCCCTTATGAGGCTTCCACCCTATATTACTAACCAATACGAATATTAATAAAAATTATATTACTTTTGTGTATTAAAATGTTTAAAATCTCATGTTCATATGTAAATAAAATTTTAAATATTAACATACTAATATTAATGCTATTGATCACATATTTATATGATTTATAATATACAATATCATATTATACATCTATGTGAATTGAAAATTTTACAATATCATATTTAGGTTCACATTGTTAAATAATATAAAATTTTAGAATGTTAATGATTTTGTATACATATCTATGACAGATATTTCAATACTACATTAGCATTTATAATTCAATTATATACCGTAAAATTATTATCCATCATGCTTGGTTAATATAACATCATTCTCATAATATTTTATGTATATTAAATATATAGGTGTCCCGCTATAGCAGTACATTTTCATACATTTCTATATGATAACTAAATTATCAAAATTCATCTATAAATTTTTTTTGGATCTATGATTGTGTGACACTTATATATAATAAATAAATAAATAAAGATGACTATATAGTTATTAAACATCACTAAATAGTTTGATTCGTCTATCGAGGTGATCGAAGTCCTAGCAATGGGTTGCGTTAATGACATGATGGTTCGTCTTGAATATTAACGATTAGCTAGCTTCATACATAGGTGTGGACTATTTTTCAACAACTAGATTTAAGCTAAGATGAACGTAAGTGTTTACTTATGCCTGACTTGTATTTATGCTAAGTTTGGTTATACGGAAACACCCGAGTACTGGAAAGTATGGGGTGTTACAATCTACCCCCCTTAAAGAGAATTTCGTCCCTGAAATTCAGTGCTTCTACTATTATTAAGGATGATGATAATTACCATTATTTTCCTACATGTACAAACATATGCTACTAGGAGCCCAAAACTAAGGTCGTTACAAATTTTTGCACAAATAGTAGCGCACAGTGATTTTCGCATTGCAGTGAGTGCACGGCAAGTTCCACACAATGGGGAGTGTGCGGAGCCTATGTGGCATACTCACACATGTGAGAGGGTTATAAATACCCCCCGATCCCTTTAGTGGGGTCATGAGCTACCAATCACAGTGAGAGAGAGAAGAGATTGCAGAGGAAAGGTAAAGTCTTCAACCATTGTGCAGAAGAGGCATTGTGTGGTGCACAACACTGTCGACGCACAACAAGCACCTGCGCACAACAAGGGCTGGCGCATAATGGGCACCAACACACAACAAGGGTTGGCGCACAATGGGCACCAGTGCACAATAAGGGCCGGTACGAATGGGCATTAGTGTACAGTAGCTTTTGTCAGTGCATAACTCCAGCGCACAACAGCTTCTGTTTGTACGCAATGACTTTCAACAGTGCACAATGACTTCTAAGATAGTGTTCAATATTATGTTTAATGTTTCATACAGTTGTACATAATATGAATGCTGAATCTTTGTTATATGTTATGATTCATAAATGTTCTATTTGGAATCAAAGGAGAAAGGG
Source organism: Magnolia kwangsiensis (assembly GCA_037074715.1). Classification (NCBI taxonomy): domain Eukaryota; kingdom Viridiplantae; phylum Streptophyta; class Magnoliopsida; order Magnoliales; family Magnoliaceae; genus Magnolia; species Magnolia kwangsiensis. The sequence goes on from CM073579.1 coordinate 63,595,706, forward strand.
ATGTGAAGAACTTCGAATAAATAAAGTGATTATCTTCATCGTTAGCCTTTGGTGATTTGTTTAAATAAATGAAATATTTTCCAAACAAAATAATTTTGTTTCTTGTTTGAAACAAAATGGCGACTCCACTGGGGATCATACTTTCATATTCATTTAAACATTAACCTAAGAAGTACACGAAAGATAATCACAATTGTTTGGCGACTCTCAGTGGGAACATCCTACCTTTCATCTCCAAATAGAATTCAATTTAAATATAAATATTGACGTGTTTTAGCATTCTGTGAATACAAACAATAGGTGAAGAAGAATACTACAATTAACTCAACAAATGGCAACTATTTAATGGAATACAGTTTTTTACTTCACTGCGACAGGGTTTGTTGTGGAGTATGTTAATAAATCAATTGGACATCGTGAAGACAAAGTGAAAGAAAACAAGCAAATGAAATCGCGATCAGCCTCTATGGTCGTGACTGCTTCACCAGTAGCACAAGGAGAGAAAGATGAATGGATCATTGTCACTCGCAGGAGGACCAAGGCTCAGAACATGATGATAGCAAGAATAACTTCACTACCAAGCAGAGTCAAAGGTCTAGTAACCCGAAATGCTTCCAGGAGGAATCCTGAGCTTTCCCCTCCTTTGATATACCCTAAGCAGACAGTTCTACAACTAATGTCATATGATTTCCCTACATTGACAACCCTGAAAGCCAAGTGGACAAGAGAATAAAAGGATAAAGCATTATTAGTGAGCTTATCGACATCCACTTCGCCCCGATCAGACAGTGATAATAGAGGTACAGAGAAGTTGAATCAAACCCCATCCTCTCCCCCTTTCGTAAGCCCTCTTTCGTCATCATACTCTTATTCTACTCCTACTATAGTTTCATCAAAGAGTGGAGAAGCCACAATACACATGGCCAGAACCAATCAGGAAAATACACCAACCATAGAAGACCGTGTGAATGCGATGGCAGAAGCACAAAGAGTAATGGAAGAATGTAGGAATCTCAGGGAAGCTTTAGCAACTCTTGTGCACAATGTCACCCGGATGGTAGCACCCCAGTGACTGGTAATATGAATGAAGGAGAGCAACACCTCGAAGGGTTATAGCAACCACGAATAGGATCGCATGGATCTGTTCCCGTTACAGGGATAATAACATAAGAAGAGGTACGGTAAGTCATCGAAGAAGCGGGAAAATCAGAAAGAGAATGTGAAAGCACAGGGAGATTCAGATATCGAACGCCATACCTAAGAGAAGTAGAAGATATACCATTCCCTAACAATTTTAAACACCTAAACTTTCAAAAGTTCAATGGGGATGGATCACCAGAAGAACATTTGATGCATTTCATTAATAGCATGGGGAATTTCGCCACAGTACCTCAGTACTGTCTTCGATTATTTGGGTCTTCTTTGACAAATAAAGCATTTAGATGGTATGCTAGTTTAACACCTAGGTCGATGAGAACATGGGAACAAATGTAAGATGCATTTATGTCAAATTTCTTCTCGTTAGAGCATGATGTCAACATCTCAGAATTAACTTCAGTGCGACAGAGAGAGGGAGAGCTAGTGGAAAAATTCATAGATAGATGGAAGACCTTGGGAGCTTCTTACAGGTAATTGCTAGAAGAAAAAGAATAGGTGAAAATGTGTTGAAATTTTATGGAGACCGGGATATCATTTAGTCTTACCAATAACGATATCAGGACCTTCCATGACTTGGCTACAAAGGCACATGCTCTAGAGTTAATGACTTAGAAAATGCCAACATTCAAGTATGATATGGTTAGAAAGGGATCTCAGAGATTGATCACAAATATGGTTGAACATGACAAGAGGAACTAGGGAGCAAGAGAAGAAAAGGGAAAGAGGACAGAAAGGAAAGAACAGTCAAGTCGTCATAAAGGAAGGTTTTACAATAAAAAGTTCCAATCGTTGAATTCTTATGAGGGTTTTGCGTTTGAAAAAGAAGATGCACTCCCCATGATGAATCGGTTACTAAAAGATGGGACAATTGAATTACCACTGTTGAAGCATCCCGAGGAAGCATCTAAAACAAGGGAAAGAGACTTTTGTCACTATCACCGTTTAATAGGTCACTCGACAGAAAATTGTTATACATTGAAGTGTATTACACAGAAGATAATAAAAAATGGCAAGATAATAGTTGTGAAAGAGAAGGAAAGGGACAGGAGAGCAGCAGCGAATGTACTTACTATATGAGAAGGTTATCAAATGAAGAGAAGGGCGGATGATCCGAAGATAGCAAGGAAAGTTGCTATAACTATTTTACAATCGGGAAGGAAGATGGCTAGCCCGTCAAGATCAAAAAATGAAAAAAAGAAGGTGGAAGCAGCTGTGGATCATGCAAGCGACCATGATAGTAATGGGAAAGGAAAAGGAAAAGAGATAGGAATAGTAACGTATGATATCATAAGTCATTTGAAAAGAATTCTAACCCGATTGAGTGTTTATGACGCCTTGAGGTTGTCAGATGACTCCCGATGAAGCTTAGTTAGAGCTTTATCTAATGAAAGCATAAGGGAAGTGTTGCTGTCTAAATTGGAAAGTGAGAAACAAAGAGACCGCCTGCCGGTAATCTCTTTATCTGATGAAGATCTGGTCTGTAAGGGTGAACACAATAGGCCGTTGATGATAATGGGATATATTCAGGGTAAACAAGTGAAAAAATAATGCTGGATAATGGGAGAAGGATCGTGAGAGTGGACGGAACAGTGCGAACTAGGATACGAGACTTACAGCTCTCCCCACCTAATAAAAATTTTATCCTCGAAATTTATACTACCATCGCAGCTAAGACAACTCATGAGGGAATAGAAAATATAACATCATATATAATCATAACTGCACACATCATACAATCAAACGTCAAAAAGATGGGGATAACGTTCAGGGATCTTTGCCTCACGCTCCCAAGATGCCTCATCCACACTATGATGGCCCCACTGCATCTTTACCAAGGGATGACCTTGGTCCGTAGGACCTGTTCCTTCCGATCAAGGATACGAATGGCTGCTCAATATAAGAAGCGTCCTGACAAACCTCCAACGGTTGCCAATCAATAACAGGAACGATGTCTGACTCACACTTCTTCAACATAGAGACATGAAAAATGTTGTGGACGCCAGACAACTGAGGTGGCAAGGCAAGCCGATAGGCCACGGCGCCAATGCACCTAGTGATCTTAAAAGGTCATATGAATCTCGGGGCAAGCTTTCCCTTTGCTCCAAAACCAACCACACCCTTCATGGGTGAGACCTTGAGATACACATGATCCCCAATTGTAAACTCCAATGGATGACTCCGATGATCAGCAAAACTCTTCTGTCGGCTCTGAGATGTGCGCATCCTCTGCCTGATGATGTCAATAGCCTCTGACGTCTGTAGCACAAGCTCAGGACCTAGGAGATGCCACTCTCAAACCTCGTTCCAACAACTCGGAGATCTACACGGTCTGCCATATAATGCCTCAAAAGGAGCCATCCCAATGGTCGCCTGATAGCTGTTGTTGTACGCGAACTCAGCCAATCGCAGGTGCTCATCCTAGCTACCCGAGAAATCAATCACGCAAGCCCGAAGTATTTTCTCAAGGATCTGGTTGACCCATTCATTCTATCCATCGATCTGCAGATGATACGTGGTGCTGAGTTACAAATCAGTGCCCATCGCTCTCTGGAAGCTCCTCCAAAACTGAGACATGAACCTCAAATCTCGGTCTGAAACAATCAAGACAGGAACACCGTGTAACCTCACGATCTCATCAACGAACATCTTAGCGAGCTGATCCGTATGCCAAGTCTCATGAATTGTAATAAAATGTGCCGACTTCGTCAGACTGTCCACAATAACCCAGATAGTGTCATGACCATGCTGAGTCCTCGACAAACCCATGACAAAATTGATAGATATGTGCTCCCACTTCTACATCCGGACGCTCAACGGCTGCAATAGACCAGGGGGTCTCTGATGATCGGCCTTGACACGCTGGCACGTGTCACACTCTACCACAAAACTGGCTATCTGGCGCTTCATCCTCACCCAAAAATACTGACGCCTCATATCGCGATACATCTTCGTCGAGCCAGGGTGGATAGAGAACCACGATCGATGTGCCTCGATCATAAGATCTCGACGTAACTCAAGAATATTCGGGACACATAATCGGCCTCTAAAGCAAAGTCCACCATCAGAACCAATCTGTCAATCCGTCTGACTCTCAGATGCTGCCTCTACCCCATAATCCTGTAATGACTCATCTGTCTACTGAGCCTCGATCATCCTTGCGACAAGAGAGGGTTGAATCGACAAGCTCGATAGTTGAATAATAGATGACTGAAGACCAAACTCGAAGTCGTACTATCCTATATCCTCGAGCATCCTCCACTCCTGAATCATCATATGTGCCACCAAGCCTCATGGCTGAAGGCTGAGGGCATCCGCCACCACGTTCGCTTTGCTCGGGTGGTACTGAAGATCAAAATCGTAGTCCTTCAGGAGTTTTATCCAACGCCTCTACCTCATGTTTAGTGCGGACTGAGAGAACAGATACTTCAAGCTCTTGTGGTCGGAGAAGAGCTCGAATCTCACCCCATAAAGATAGTGTCTCCATACCTTTAGTGTGAATACAACTGCTGCCAGCTCCAGATCATACGTGGGATAGGTCAGCTCATGGACCTTGAGCTGGCGAGACGCATAAGCCATAGGCTTCCCGTGCTTCATCAGGACAACACCTAAGCTAACTCGTGAGGCATCAGTAAATATGACAAATCCATCACTCTCAGAGGGAAGAGTGAGGACAAGAGCGGATGTGAGGCGGTCCTTCAACTCCATAAATGCCTGCTCACAAGCGTCACTCCAAATGAACTCGACACCCTTTCGGGTCAACCTGGTCAACGGGGCTATGATATGAGAGAATCCCTCACTAAAACGTTGGTAGTAGCGCACCAAACCAAGAAAATTACGGATCTCAGATGTGTTCATGTGCTGGCCCCACTAACGCATGGCATCAATCTTCAAGGGGTCCACTGCGACACCCTGCCTCGTCACTACATGACTAAGGAACTTCACCTCCTCCTACTAGAACTCGCACTTCTCTAGCTTTGCATAAAGCTGGTGTGCATGGAGGGTCTGTAATGTAATCTCCAGATGCCGCGCATGCTCCTTACGGATCCTCGAATATATCAAAATCTCATCCATGAACACCACAACAAACTGGTCAAGATACGGATGGAAGACCTCATTCATCAACTGCATGAATACTGTAGGCGCATTAGTCAGTTCGAAGGACATGACCTGGAACTCAAAATGACCATAGCACGTCCTGAAGGCTGTCTTCAGGATATCCTCATCTCGAACCTGAACCTGATGATAACCGGACTGCATGTCTATGTTCGAAAAGAACTGTGCCTCCTGCAGCTGATCAAACAAGTCATCGGTCCTCGGGAGCGGGTACTTATTCTTGATCATGACCTTGTTGAGTTCACGGTAATCTACGCAAAGCCTCAACAAGACATCCTTTTTCTTCACGAAGAGTACCGGCGCTCCTTACGGTGAACTGCTCGGACGAATAAAGCCTAGTTCGCGCAACTCGTCCAACTGCTTCTATAATTCTCGTAATTCCAATGATGCCATACGATACGGGCCTTCGAGATAAGCGCGGTACCGGGCACGAGGTCAATCTGGAACTCAGTGTACCGATGAGGTGGTAATCCCAGAATCTCCTGGAACACATCAAAAAAACCACAAACAACAGGCAGCAGGTCGATACTCAAAGTAGCTGACTCCTCAACGTCACATGATAACAGGCAAGAAAGCTGCTCTCCTCTGCGCTCGATAACAAATTGAAACTCTGGTACGTCGGGTATACAGAACGTGACTGTCCTCATGAAGCAGTTTAATATGACGTGGTACTCGGCGAGCTAGTTTATGCCCAGAATGACATCAAAATTAGACATCGTTAATACGAATAGGTCGGCAGGAAAGAAGATATCCCCAATCAGAATGGGGTAAGATGAGCAAACTCGGTTTAATACTGCAGTCTTCCACAAGGGTGTAGATACTGATAAACCCTCACAGGCAGACTCCATCGATAAACTGGTCGATCGGCAGAAATCATCGGCCACAAAGGAATACGATGCACCAGAGTCAAATAATACACGTGCAATGCATGCAGAAACAGGGAGAGTACCCTCGAAAACCCCTCCTGATGATTGAGGGTCCTGCTGGGCGGCATAGAATCTACCCTGGGCCTACTGGGGAGGTGCAGGTGGTGGTGTGGGAGTCGCATGTGATGGAGCGGATTCACTCGGGTCGCTCTTCTAGCCATAATGTCCTACAGGAAGGAACAATGGCCTATTAGCCTTGAGAATTCTCAAAGGCATAAACATTAAGGGTCTATGTCGAAAAATCGCTAAGTCATTCGGACTTGAAACCTATTTATAGTAGATATGCGATGTGATCCTCATGTGTATCCCAAGTTATGCTCAGATACCAACTTCTATCATGTCCCAAACCCAGAAATCAGATTCACAGGAATTCTAATCCCCGAATCCGGTGTCGACAGCCCCTGCAGTGCCCCATTCTCAACTCCTGGCAAACATATGCCAGATTTCCCATCCTGGGATCCTACAAGGAGGATTTTCATAATAATTTTTTTTTGTAATGGAGCATAACCACAAGCATAACTAAGTCATAAAAAAACATCACCACATATTCACTATATCAAAAACTTTAAGTACAATGCAGAAAGGGAAATACAAGGTGATCAAAAGCTCCAAAATAGTCAAATGCACACTCCTGCCTCAGCGCTACTGTTGTCCAATGCTACCTGCACACAACGGTAGTGCATAAGCTTACAAAAGCTTAGAGTGTGGTGTAAGTGTGTGCATAAGGCAAGTGTCAAGTATACAGTATCAAAGTAATGCGAAAACATACGGATAAGTCTATGAAGGCTATTAGCTGTACAAAAGCTAAATGATGCAAGACATGAATGCTATCGCCCATAACATGACCATGCGATGCGAGGCCTATATGGCCAAATGTCATATGAAAAATGCAAAGCAAGTAGCCAGTACTCATCAAGTACAAATACCAATACAGTTCTTCTCTGGATATCACCAGGGTCTAATACACTTCGCAGTGACTACCAACTCCCTAGCTGCACAGTCAAGCAAGCAGAATAGACCTCACTATCCTCCTGACCAGTAGTCTGCCAATACATACCCAGCTCATTGATAGCGGACTCATTTATGAGCTGGTCAAACTCATCCTAGCTTATAGCCCCCTCACTCGGGTGGATAAGGCCACACCACCTTCCAATCGACCACGACATAGTGGGAGATGCGGCTTGTTAGTATTTGGCACTCGAGTGCTCGTGTATCCACTCGGTCTAGACGTTGGAACAACTCCTGATACCAAAAAGGTTCTGAGACTTTCACCCAAGGACATCCTAAGTGCCCACAGTGCTAGAACTAAGTATTTTCGATATCCGATACGGCCATCTACGATGTACCTGTGGAGCCACGACCCTAATGTCGCTAGGGCGTGTAGTGATCAAGTCACACATATGCGAGATGCATGAATCATACCGTCAAATCATGCAGCAATCCAGCGCATACTCCACGATCATGTGGGGCACTCTGTCTCATAACGAGTCCTATAAATGGTCTACCCAATGGCGTATGCTATGATTAGTCACTACTCATATCAAGCATACATATTATGGGCATGAGTCATGAGATTATACTAAGCATGTTATAAAGTGATGAATATTAACGAGTATGGGCCTATCAATGGGCCCTAAGGAGAGTTATAATGCGGACATTTAACCAACATTGTACTTACAATGTAGACGCCAAACCATCATTGTTCCCTAGGCTCGGCCCCCCATCAATATCATTACATGAACCATGGAAAATCACACATTACAATGGACTCTAAGGACATCCCGTTGGGCCTCGACCCATGAGCCTTAGATACATCAAATGGGCCGCCTTATATGAGCCTTATATAAATCAAGTGGGCCACTTCAATGGGCCTTATGTACATTGCAATGGGCCATATCCCATGGCCCTTTAAATGCATCAAAATGGATCTAATCTCATGGCCCTTATGCATACCAATGGACCTAATCATATGGGCCCTAGATATATACTAAGGTGGGCCTCAATGGACAGCCATAAGTAAATCAAGATGGGCCTCCTCAAATGGGCCTCGAGTCATATCAAAAGATCAACTGGACAGCATCCCAAATAGTGGTGGTGGCAATGATTTCCACCATTAAAATTTCCAAGGCCCGCCATAACATTTATTTCCTGACCAATCTATTCATAAGGTCACAAGGACCTGAATTTAGAGGGAAAGCAAATATCATACTAGTCCAACCTTGCAATCCAAATGTTTTAATGGTGGACATTCAATCCAACACTGTTTCTATAGTGTGGTCCACATGACTCTAGATCAGTCTTATTCTCAAGCTCATGCCAAAAAATGATCTTTCTAAAATGGATAGATGGTTTGGATGCAACATATGCATCATGATAGGTCCTAAAAAGATGGACCGTGGGGAGAGAACACATACATCGCAGTGGGTCCCACCCCGTTAGTACACATGCTCCATGCAAGCCACCTCCACCAGGGATCGGTGCTAAGACCTTAAGTGTTGAAACGAGGTATCTCCACTCCGTCCGCCAGTCCAGCGGCTGGACTGGACGTGGACAGTGGGTCCAATGTGGGGCTCACCATAACATTTATTTTACATCCAAACTGTTGATAGGGTCACACAGACTTGGGTGAGGAGGAAAAATAAATTTCAGGCTGATCCAGAACTTCTGTGGACCCAAAATTTTTTTCAACGGTATGCTTTAAGTCACCACTGTTTCCTTTGATGTGGGCCACCTGAGCCTTGGATGGGCCTGATTTTTGGGTGGGGCCTTCTTCAGGTAGGGGCGCACCATATGGACGAGTTAGATGACAAATAAACATCAAAGTGGGGACCACATGAGGAGCCGTGGGCCCTGACGTCTGCCCGCCCTCTAAGCGCAGGCGCTGCCTATGCCTCTGGCCAGCAGCAGCCTTGCTTCTTTCCTTCTTTCTTTTTTTTCGAAAATCATATTTTTTTGAGATTTTTCATATGCGGGGCCCGCTCCAAGTGAATCCACTCCAGCCATTAGATTCCACAGCTCATAATAAGTCCAACGAGTCCAATATTAAGCCTCTTTCAGCGTGTAAAAAAATCTGGATAGATTTTAATGGTATTAATACTATTTTCAACACTATGGCCCACTAGATACTCCAATCAATCTCATCTTTCGGCTCAACGCCTAAAATGAGTTGGGGAAAATGATGGATGGCTTGGATTGGATATAAACATCAAGGTGGTCCTATACAAGTGGCCCCATTTCTAAAGCTTTGAGACAAGCTAATTTTTATGTTTTCAAAAATGTCCAGGGAGAGTTCCAGCATCCCAGGATGGGTTGGGTGTTCCTGTGCACGAGGTGGGCCCTGCTCAAGTGGGCCACCAGATGGTGGATGGTGTGGGTTCAACACATATAAAGTGGGCCCCACCTATGAATGTCTTGGACTATAACATCCCAAAAATCGGGGGTCGAGCAAAAACTCCACTCCCGAGTTCCAGAACATCATTTATGCAACATTTGCAATGATGGATGAATGTTGTTCATATTAGTGTAGAAAACATGAGTGGGATTAGACTAAAATAGCATATCATACTCAAGAGACAGTTAAATTAGCAAGCGGAAGAATGTAATAGATATATAAAGTATATGAACTGTTGTGGGTCTCCAGAGCGTGAACATGTTACCAGGTTAAACATATACATGCATACTCCAAAAATGATAAAAAGAATATACATAGTTGTGTAAGAAAAAGGTAAAATACCAAGTATATTGGCATCTAATCAGTAACCCTATAACCCCATCAATCAGAACCTGCATATAGGAGGGATCCTCCTCATCATCATCAAGTCCGGCTCTGCTTCGTAAGCATCGCCATCATCTGCAATTAAAATATGAACTGTTTAATGTGCGCAACACCGTCCCATAACGTGGGAGTGAGTAATTAACTCAGTGGAATCATAGAGCAAAGATTAGCATGTTCTCAAATCAATCATGCGATAATAGTAAAGCAATTAATCAAACATTTCTAGATACTGTTGTTAATGCAATATGACATGACATGATGGATGCCCTCACTGACATTCTCCCTCATACGGCACCATCTGCATCCACGACGTGCTTGCGTACCGCTCAGTGCTCCACATCTTCCAGGCACATACAATGTGATGTTGATATGATTACCGAGTTATTATTAGTCCTTTTCATACAGCAGTATTGGAAAACTAAGGTACTTATATCAATCCCAACACAGATCCTGTCTAGGGTCATCAATCTTAGTAATCTCATACGATGTTATATTTTTAGGTCGCTGCAAGGGCAGCCAGGGCTGTTGCTCGCACTCGTTGCACCGCTCCCCCATCACCTTATCAATACAGGCCTAATTATCCTTAAGACTGCATCAGGACTCGTCGCCCCCATGCGGTGTCAGGATAAACTCAAGGTCACTACAAAGGGCTCATCACCAATCAGTGTAGGCCGACAGCAAGAATATAGTGTCCCATACCACCATAATCTGCTTAGAGTAGGGTGCTCACTGGTCACTACGGGGAGGTTTATGGCTCCAGCGTAGGCCGACAGCTCGACCACGGTGTCCCATACCACCATGCCCGACTCATGAGTCTTATTGGATCAAGGTACCATGGTTAATAGGGTTTTTAATGGTAAGTTCAGTACCCTAGGTTCAAGCAGTTATGACTCATATATGGTGAACATACAATGGCCAGTCGGGTTACTTGACAGGCTCACTAGCACGAGTGCCTCTCAAGCTGAACGACATGAAGTGCATGAAACATCTCGTGTGGCCTAACCACTGCCGCCAACCCAAAACACGACTCGTGTTCATCGACGCGTCCTTTCTCGTACATAGAAACCAACCACGAATTCGATCCATTACCGACTGCCTGGACTATGTCATAGCCCCAAGCATTTGTGCATCAACATCAGTAAGCATATGTGAGTAACAGAAATGAAATACAACATTATAAGCATGTTGATACATGTTATAACATACAACTTAAGAAAATCATCCCACACATGCATTTCATGTATATAATGAAATCAATACATATAGCCAACATGATGGAAATCGTTTACATCATCATATTACTTAAGAATTCAATCTCAAAACTCCTACCCAACACCATTTACTCAATACATACTAATACAAACATTTATACAAACACTTAGACTACACACTTTAGTCTACATAGTGTATGTCGACTCAAAGTGCACTTAAGGGCGAATCCCTTCGCCAAACCAATCATGCACGCCTTCCTAATATTCTAACACGATAAATAGCCATGGCAAACATTTTATCAAAATATGGACGTAAGCAGTATTTCCTACAAATGACTAAAATACCCTAAATCTCATATTTACCGTACGTTTACGAAACAGAAAACGGACAGCATGTTGCACATGTCAAATGGCATTGTCGTCGATAATCTACTATTAAACGACATTGAAAGCTTTGAAATCAGTCAATCAAAGCGTCTAAAATCCTCACCTTTCACTTTAGATGTGTATCGTTTCGAATGGAGCATATACGCTTCGTCAATGGCGTACAGGCGACCTAATACACAAGTTGTATAAGCTACTTTACTATTTGAATCGACGGAATGCTAAATCAGCAAGTGTTTAGGGTTTTACTTACCTAGAAATGCGTTGAAATCACCGGCAAAGTGATTGGGATGAGTTGCTTAAACACGTGAAGCGGTTGCAGCAAGTGGCAGGAAGATCACTCCCACACTCTCTCACAAACTCTCACTTTCTCTCTCACTCTAGCTAGGGTTTCTAGCAAATTCGGATGGGTGAGAAAAGTGAGGGTTTCAAACCCTTAAATAAGCTAAAACCTTCCCAAATCAGGCTTGGGAACAAATTTCACTTGAGGTATAACTAAATCGGAGCTGTTTCGGTCCAAAAGAGCGTTTCGGGAGGTCCCCTGGCCGAATGCGGTTGGAATTAAGCTCATGGATACTGGATCCTGCTCACACCCAGTTTTCAGTCCGGCAGAGTTCACAGATCGCACGTGGCGGTCCAGTTTCAGTTCAGCGGTCATCGCACCTAAATCAGGTCTACGTCTCGTGATATGAAAGAGAAATTTTTCCTGATCCGAGGGTGTAATTTGGCTAAATTCTGATGATCAGAACGCTTAATAATAACGCGCCAAGTCATGTGCCAGATTTGAATTAAAATTTCCAAATCTAACCCTTTTCTCACTCTCTTCACTCCAGGCTCAATGAAATAGCCTTTGAACGTCGGTTGGCCTTGATTTTCGAAACAATTGTCAAGTCTAGCCAAGCGGTCATAACAGTATAAGATGGTAGATATCGGACTTTCGACGCGCGGTCTAGATCCAATACAAAGTTTTAAAGGGTTCCCGAGAACAAACCGGTTTAGAGTTTGATCCTGAATTTTAGGGTAATGTAGCATCAACGATTCTACAAGTTTTGGGTCTTGCAAAACGTATTTAAAGAGATCAAGGACAATTTCACAGCTACTCCAGCGTAGCGCTAGCTAATTTACGCTCAGTTTCTAAAGGAATTAATCCTAAGTGATTTCTTTGGCTATGGAATTAGGTTCTGAGTGGTTACCAAGGTGTTTTGGTTGACCCATTGCCTAAGGACGTCTAATCCCAGGTTGAAAAAAAATTCGGGGTGTTACATGGACCCAATACAATACCTCATGGTGGGGTCCATCCAAGTGGGCCACACGGCCATTCCATCACATAAAACATGAAAAAGAGAGGGAGAGAGAGAGAAGGAGAGATCGAGGGACACGCGCGCATGGAGGGAACCCGACGCTATGGGCCCTCCCTTCCATGATTTACAACATAAATCAAGTGGGTCCCACAACATGTGGGCCCTTAAAAATTGAAATCCAATGGTGGAGATCCCTTCTCCACGAAAATAGACGGTTTAGATGACCCATATACAAGCTAGGAAGGTAAACATCATGATGGGGTCCATGGAGAATGGCCCCATCATGGAATGATATTGATGACCAAGATGGGCCATCGACCACATCTTAGGGTCCAAAGTGAGATCCATACCATTGATCGGTAGGCCTCACTTGGCCCATCTTTAAAATTTGAAAAATAAAGCTATGGAAGCACCCACCACTTGATCTTCTTGGTTCATTAGAGAGCTGGTCTCCTTGTGCTTCACTTTAATGGAGAGGATGAGAAATGGATGGCTAGGATGATGGGTTTTGGAGTGGGAATTGGGCCTCACACATGCATTTTCTCTCCATGGGAAGGCTTGGACATGAGCTCTTTCTCTTGCTTAGGATGTGTTGAGAAATGAAAGAGAGATGGGATGTAAGGAGTGATGGAGTGATGGGAAGTGAGTGATAGGGTGATGGACATGTACTTGACATGTATGGGTGTGTAAGAGAGAGAGAGGGAGAGAGTTGACTTTAGGTAAGGGTGATGTAAGAGGGGAATGGTTTCTTGTACTTGACATGAGATGATTGATGGATGGATTGATTGATTGATTGATGGGACATATTATAGAGATTATTTTGGGATTTACAACGTGTGGTATTTTTCCTCAAACTGAACGTGGGTCCACATCTCCCTGCCAGGGTATCGGATCAGTATGCGAGTTGCGATGATGGAACTACAGCGACTGTGTGGTCGTAATGGTAAAAGTCTCGGATTAAGTCGACTTAAATCTATAAGATACGACTTAGGGTCGTACACAAACATCGATTATACGTCGTAGGTTACTGGACTTTGACGAGAAGGATCGTGGGAGTCGATGGAATAGTGTGGACTGGGATACGGTTCTTACATCCTGTCGGATGTGGCCAGGGAAAAACTTGTGCTCAAACCAGTCCACAAACTCCTCCCATGTCCATATAAAATAAGCCCCTGCAGCACAGGCGACTGAGGCCCACCAATGCTTAGCCTCACCTTAAAGTAGAAATACTACCAGTGAGACCTGCTGTTGGGTTGTACATCTTATGGTGTCAAAAATCTTCTCCACCTGGAAGCGCCATCTTTCTAATGCGGTAGGGTTAGGCTCTTCCTGGAATCTCAGGGGATCGAGTCGGGTAAAGTTTCGTAAAAGGACGCTTGCAGGTCATCTACCCTGCCCTTGAATGGCAATGGTCATAGCTTGTAACATCTATTATAACTGGTTGTCGCTCACGGACACAGTCGGTGCTGCACTAGTCTCAGACAGGAGTGCAGAAGTCTCATGTGGGGAGGCGGGAATCTCATGTGGGGGAGTAAGAATCTTAGGTGGGGGAGTGAAAATCCTAGGCGGGGGAGTGGGAGTCGCTCGGATCACTCTCTTAGGTGTCATGTTCAATAGGAAGGGATAAGGGGCTTATTAGCGTTGAGAACTCTCAAACGCACACACGTTAGAGAACTATATCGAAGGGTTACTGAGTTATCGATCTCGTGGACCTAATTGCTCTAAGTTATAGCAGATATGTTATGTTGTCCTTAGTTGTTCCTAAGTTATGCTCTGATACCAATGCCTGTCACGCCCAAAACTCAAAAACTAGGCTCAAAAAGTTCTAGATTGCCGAATTCGGCACCAACAGCCTCCATAATACCCCATTCGCGGCTACCGGCACCCATATACCAGATTTCGATCCTCGAATCCTACAAGGAGGATTTTCAGTAAAATTTTTTATTAATGGAAGCATAACCATAAGTATAAAAAAGTCACAAAATAAGATCACCACATATCCACTATAATTAAAGCGTTTGAGTACAATATGAAAGGGAAGTACAAGAATATATCACAACTCTAGAAATATCGCCGCACGCTCCTACCTCAGCTCGGTTGCATCTTAGCATCACCTACATGCAACGATCATGCATAAGCTTACAAGAAGCTTAGAGGGTTGTGTAAGTGTATACAATTCATGTGCCATATATATATATATATATATATATATATATATATATATATATATATATATATATATATATATATATATATATATATATATATCAGAGTAATGCAGAAATGCTGGCAAGCCCATGAATGCTATCAGCCGTACCAAGGCTAAGCGATGCAAGGCATGAATGCTGTCAGCCATACCAACGCTATGCGATGCAAAGCATGAAAGCTGTCGGCCATATTAAGGCTATGAATGCTGTTGGCCATACCAAGGCTATGTGATGCAAGGCCTACATAGTTAAATGTTATATGTTAGATGCAGCGCAAGCACACCAATCCTCATCTTGATCCACATATCAATACATTTCCTCTCTGGGATATCAACGAGGTTTAATGCACTCAACAATGACCGCCCCTCCCCCAAGCGCACAGCTAAGTGAGTGTAAGAGACCTCACTACCCACCTGGCCAGAAGTCAGCTAATATTTAGCTAGCTCGTCAGTAGCAGACCCATTCCTTGAGTTAGTTAAACTCAACCTAGCCATGACCTCTTCAAGTGGGTCGGTAAGGTCAAACACCCTTTCAACCAACCCCGACAAAGTGGGAAACGTGCCCTACTGGTATTCAATACTCGGGTGCTCATGCATCCACTCAGTCTCGACGTTGGGGCATCCTCTTGATACTATAAGAGTTTTGAGACTTTCACCCAAGGACATCCAAAGTGCCCACAGTGCTATAATCAAATATTTCAGGTATCCAATCCTGCCATCCACGATATGCTTGTGGAGGCCACAACCCTGATGTTGATAGGGTTTACAGTGATCATGTCACACTAATGCGAGATGCATAGGTCATACTATCCAGTCATGCATCAATCTTATGCATACCCGAGCTCATGTGGAGCAACTCCGTCTCTTAAGGAGTCCTAAGAACAACCAGCCCAGTGGCATATGTTATGATCAGTCACACCTTATATCAAGCATGCAAATGATGCGTATGGGCATGAATCATGATGCTTTACTAAGAATATCCAACAGTGATGTTGTACTCTCTTACAACTAATAATTGGCCTAAATGACATACTTATATCAAGGATGGGCCTAAGTACAAAGAGTAGGTGGGTTTCTTATGGGGCCTAATGAGAAAAAGATGGGCTTCAAGGTTTGGATAATCCCACTAGCATCAATAGGGGCCCAACGGTTTGGGGTTAGACCAATAAGGTGAGATGGGTAATGCTAATATATCCTTGAGGGCCCAATTATTTAGAACAGCCCATAGATGGGCTTAACAGTGGGCCCTAAGGAGGTTTACAACATGGACATTTAACCACCATTGCCCCCTAGAGTGCAGCCGTCTACAAAAACTATCTCATAATGGGGCTCATGGTCCTTACAATAACTAGAGAATAATTGGGCAGTATTCATATTATCTCATACATCATGGTGGCTTCAATGAATGGCTCATGGTCTACATACATCAAGGTGGGCTACATGGGGTAGCCCATAGCCTAGGAAAATGGTTGGACAGGATATATATACCACATCCATCATGGTGGGCCTCTTGGGGCAGCCCATAGTGTGGGGCCCATTTCCTAGACTGTACTGTTTTGTAGGCTTCCTCAGTCCTCCCGATCGAATCCTGGTGACCCACGACTCGTAGATAACATTTATGTACATCTCTAAGTCATACCCTATCAATCTGAGTCTTCTCAACCCAAGACTTGTACCCTTGCGATCGCGCCGTCACCGCAATTCTGACACCACATCTCGTTCGCTGAGGCAATACTTGAGCTAGGAGATGTGGGCTTACATTCAATTTGAGAAAAATGCTGCGCATTGTAAATCCTAAGAGAACATATCCCAACAATCAAGTACACATCACACATCAAATGTCAAGTACAACACCATCTCCAAAGTCAACTCTCTCTCTTACAACCGTTACCTATCAAGTACACCTATTACTCACTCCCCATCACTCCATCACTCACACCCATCCCCCACTCTCTCTCTCTTTACATCACATCCTCTCTCTCTCTCTCATTTCTCCATTTTCAAGCAAGTTACCAAGAGAAATGTCCAAGCTCCATGGGAGAGAACTAGTGTGGCCCACCTTCCTACCATCCAATCCCACCCTCCAAAGATCATCCCAACAGTTGAAATGCATCCCTTGGAGCTCTAGAACACATCAGTGGAAGGAGAAGTCCATGACCAATGGTGGGTGTTTATAGTATTTGATTTTGATGTAAGGTCCACATGATTTAGGACCCACTTGATGTAAGCATTGTATAGGGAGGGCCCATAGTGGCGGGTCCCTCCCCTTCACCTATTTCTCTCTCTATTTCTTTATCTCTCTCTTATGTTGGGTGTGGCTCACTTGATCCATGCCATTAATGTCATAGGACCCACCTAGCTGTGTATATTATGTCCTCACCGTCCAAATCCTGGACAATGGGACCCCTATTTGATGTTTAGGATGGTGATGGACCACCATGATGTATCTGTTTCATCCCACCGTCTAGATGGGACGATGGGAACCATTTGGTTTTTATGTGTGGTGTCCACACCGTCTAACAGGCCTAGACGTGGGACCCACTTTGATGAATGTTCCTATCCATGCTGTCCAGGCAATGAAGTAGATTCAAATCTCAGGGGTACATCCATCCATACATGGGACCACCCGATATAGGTGTTTTACCTATCGTCCTCATGTGGGACCCACCTCTCTGGTGTGTTTAATCTAGACCGTCCATTGCTGTGTGGCACCCACCATGATGTATGGGTCTTACCTGTACCGTCCAGTAGGTCTGGATGGTGGGTACCCACCATGAAATATGTATTTTATCCTAGCCATCCACTGCTTGGATAGTTGGTCAGCAAGTTGCAACAGCATCAGCAGTTACTACATCGACGTCAGTAAGTTCAGTGGGTTACGTAAGATGTATGTGTTAATCCAAACTACCCATCTGCTTGGACAGCAGCTGTGTGGGCCTGATTATGCAGTAAGTGTTTTACCCAAGTCGTCCACCTATTTTGCCAGCATGGGTACCCACCAGGAAATATGTGTTTTATCTTAGCCATCCACTATCTGGACGGCGAGCAGCAGGCCACAATAGCAATTGCAGTTGCTGCATCAACATCAACAAGTTTTGTGGGTCCCATAAGATGTATGTGTTAATCCAAACTGCCCATCTGCTTGGATAGCAATTGTGTGGGCTTAATCATGCAGTAAGTGTTTTACCCAATCCATCCACCTGTTTTTCCAGCATGGGACCACCATGATGTATTTATTTCATCCACACCATCCAGATTGTGTTGGACGGTGCTCGACAATGGTTGGATAGTGCTGATTTACATGTTCAATGTTTGGACAGTGCTGATTTACATGGACAATGTTTGGACAATGTTGGTCATCTGTAGTTAGCCATGTGCCCTATAAAATGATAATGTATAGTGATACACATGTTACACTTGCAACTATTGAAATGATTTTTTATGTAATCCAAGCTCTCACTTGAGGCCCATTAGTGCAACCCATCCATGAGGCCCATCTTGATGTATTTGTGGCCGATCCGTTAAGGCCCACCTTGATGCAATTGTGGCACATGTGATGAGTCTCATTGCGGTGTGTGTTAGGCCGTGGGATGTGGCCCATTGTGATGTATTTTCAGCCCATATGATGAGGCCCATTGTTATGTATTTTCGGCCCATTTGGTAAGGCCCATTGTGATATATTTCCTGCCCATATGATGAAGCCCATTGTGATGTATTTCTGGTACATTTGGTAAGGCCCATTATGATATATTTCCAGCCCATATAATGAAGCCCATTGTGATGTATTTTTATCTCATTTGGTAATGCTCATTGTGATATATTTTTAGCCCATATGATGATGCCCATTGTGATGTATTTGAAGCCCATGTGATAAAGCCCATCATGATGTATTTAAGGCCTATGGGTTATGGCAGGCCCATATGATAAGGCCTGATGTACTATATAAGGCCCATGTGATTCGGCCCACTTTATGTATGAGACCCTTGTGTAAGGCACATTAAGATTGTATGTGGCCCATTGTGATTGTATGAGGCCCAATGAGACTATATGTGGCCCATTGTGATTATATGAGGCCCTTGTATGAGGCCATGGGCCCACGATAGGTTTAGCTCTATGTGGACCACTCCTTGATAGCAATGTTGGTTAAATGTCCACATGATAGGCAATGATGGTTAAATGTCCTCATTGTGACCTTCCCTTGGGCCTTGTTAGGCCTATTCTCATCATTTTCTAAGTGGGTTAACCCTAATTATTGAGCCCCATAGGAAGTCTAGTTTATTGCATGATAGATAGGGTAAGGAAGCCCACTTATTGCACTTAGACTCAGATCTGCCCTCGATGGGGAATATTGTGACGCTCCATCACTGTGATCATATGTGGACGGGTGCACATGGACAGACATTGAGTGGGCAGGGCATGAGGACCTGAGCGAGCTACCAATGATTGGTAGGTTACTGTGCTGGTAGGTTATTGTGCACACAGTGAAGGAAGAACTTTATCTCACATTGGGAGTATCATCTGATGTTGTGGTGGCTATAAGTTAGATTCTTTCCTTAACTATCATGACATTTTAAATTAGTGAGCTTAACTTGATATTTAGACTAGGTTTGTTATCCTTCTATAGACCCTCATCATTCGTATGCATGTTATGAGGGATGGTTGATTTAAGCTGATGCAATTGGGCCGAGATGTTTATGGGACTCCTTATGAGACGGAGTTATCCCCACATGATCATGCGATACGCGTAGGTTTGATGTATGGCCTATATGAGAATGATGGTATTCGTGGCACTTCAGGATTTGCATATTGCATTGCATCATTGGCATCTGATATTTAGCTTTCTATGATTTCGTAATTACATGGTTGATCCGCATTGCATATTCTGATATTAAATGATTTATAGACTTGCAATATTTTCGCTTACACTGATATCTTTATGCTTGGCATGTTCGTCGCACACACTTACACCAACCTCTAAGCTTTCTATAAGCTTATGCACGATAGATGCGTGCAGGTGGTGTTAGGTTGCAGTAATGTTGAGCTTGGAGTGTGCAACAGACTCCTGGAGCTTTGATTTTTGATATATGTATTTCCCTTTTCAGTACTGTATTCAAATGTCACTATATTCAAATGTTTTTATTAGTGGATATGTGATGATGATGTTGCCTTTATGATTTGGGTAAACTTGTGGTTATGCTTCTTACGAGATAAATGTACGTTGAAAAATCCCCCATGTAGGATCCTAAGATTAGAATCTGGCATATGGACATTGGAAGCCGAGAATGGGGTACTACGGAGGCGTCAACACCGGATTCAGCGATCAAGAATTTTGTGAGCCCGGTTTCCGAGTTTAGGGCATGACACATAGGCTTTAGAAATTAGTTGGGCAAGGTGTACAACACATACATCATAGTGGCTTACAAAATAGCCCACAAAATCCATCATAATGGATGGGTAGCCCATACATTAGAGTGTCCTCTCAAGGTGGACGTCCAGAAATATAGACAACTTGGTCATCATTCAATTAAATGGAAGGTGGGCCTTACAAGGCACTAATGGGGCCCATGATCACAAAAAAATTAAAAAAAATAGAGGTATAGTGTGTATGCATTACACTTTCAACATGGTGGGCCTCACAACTTTATAAAAAGCATGATTATACAGTAAGTTAAGCCTTTGCTGGATGTCTAGCCCTCCCAACTTTCTGGTCTTGCTGGCTATCAAGCAAATGGACTATCTGGGTGAATACATAATTCATGGTGGCCCATATATATCACAATGGGCTCCACCAGATGAACAACATGGATACAACACATACATTAGGGTGGGGCCTATTGCTAGACGGTCAATCCAGCAGTGTCCCACCCCTACTGGATATCCCAAATGGATGGATGGTGGGCTAAAACAATACACAAAGAGAACCCCACTTACAGATGTCCCACCAGAAGGTGGGCCCCATCCAAGTGGACCACAAAATGAATGTATGATGTGGGTACAATATAAACAACAAAGTGGGTCCATCAGCCGGGACGACCAACTCTGCTGGACACTGGGCTTGCCTAGGCATTGGGCCTGCATCTAGGTTAGGCCCAAGGCCGACTAGACATGGGGGAATGGATGGACGATGTGTGTGCATGCACATGCAGCATGGTGGGATCCACATCAGTGGGCCAGCCCTTCTTTAAAGGTCAGTCTGATATTTATATTTTCCCATCGTTCGGACCTGCTAAACGGTGCCAGCTTGGTGGACTGTCCATCCTTACTGGACCCACAACAACATGGCCTTCCATGGCTGAAAGGTGTGGACTCAATCATACATCAAGGTAGGGTCCACACGTCAGTGGGCCACCATGCTCTCATCAAGGTAAATCGAGCTAAAATTGGGGACATCTCTTCATCCAGATGGTCTTGCATGACCAGCCAGTCATACAGGCCCACAATATCCAGCAACACAGTCCACAGTCCATTTTTTAGACTGAATAAATAAAATGTATACATCAAAGTGGGTCCATATGCTAGCCCACTGAGCTAGAAAATCAAGCTAATTTTTATGTTTTCTTCCCCATCTGAACCTGTGTGACCGTCCATCCACACAGGCCCAGAAATAGGCAACAACTGAGCCATTTTACTAGACAAAGGGCATCCCCACTGTTGGACTATTTGGATGCAACACATAATTATGATATGGCTCACCTGGGTGGGCCATATGGCCCCCAGACCAAGCTGATATTTGTGTTTTTCCTTGCATGCAAAACAGGGCAGTAAGGTGGGCCAGCCTGCATCCAAAAAATTGGATAGTAGGGTGGTCCCACCTGCTTGATAGTCTGGATGTGTTGAGCACATCAGGTGGGCCACATCATCAGGGAAAAAGAGGAGAGAGAGAGAGAGAGAGAGAGAGAGAGAGAGAGAGAGAGAGAGAGAAAGGAGAGAAACGGTTGTGAGAGGGTCTCCGCCACTATAAGCCCCTCTTGGTGTCATGTATACATTAAGATGGGTTGCATCCAAGTGTGGGCCCTCAAATCAACAATCAAGGTGGGGATGTCATCCCCACCACATGATCAAGGATTTAGATGAGCCCTTTTACATGTTGGATATCAAAGAAACATCATGATGGGGTCCATGGTGAATGGTCCCATCATGGACATGCATGCAAGCATGGTGGGCCATTGGCCACAACTAGGGACCAAGATGGGATCCCTACCATTGATTGATAGGTCCCACTTGCCCTTATGCAAAAAATGGACAGATCTAGCCTAAGAATGCACCCACCTCTCTTCTTCTTGCAACCTATGGTTCCTTAGCTTCCAAGGTGCTTCTTTAATGGTAGAGATGGGTTTACAATGGTTGGATTGGGTGGGATTTAGCTAGGAAGAGGGCTGGTGAGATGGGTTTTCTCTCCTCTTACTTGGACGTCCATGGCTTCCTTGGGTTATAAATGAGGAAGATGAGAGAGAATGGGAGGGAGAGAGAGGTATAGGGATGTAATGATGAGTTTGTTAGGCAATCATGGTGTTATAAGAGAGCATGGGCATGCTAGTCATCATTGCTAGCAAGGCATGGGTGGCTAGGGTGATGTCATCCTAGGATAGGTATGCCAGGATGATGTTATAGTCATGATGGCTAGTAGAGATTCTTCTCTACGTGGAATCTTTGGCCTTGTAACATGCATTCTCTATCCGAGATTATGCGTAGGGCATAACTCCTAGTCTAGGTATCGGATTGGCATGTGAGATGCAGCATTGGAACCACGACGATGACCCGGTCACAATGGCATAGGTCTCAGGTCGAGTTGACTCAGGTCTACGGGATGCGAATTAAGGTCACTTGCAAACACTGTCTACAGGTCATGGGTCTCTAAAATTCGGTAAGAGAATCATGAGGTACTAAGGACCGGTATAATAATAGGACATGGGCCTTACATTAACCAACCATAGACATGATTGAACTAAGAAATCTTAAGAAAAGCATAAAAATAAATAAGGAAGATGAAAAAAGACCCTCAGCGGCAGCTCTCCACCCTTCTGCTCCACTCCTTAAACCCTAAAGATGCCTAGGAAAGTCCTAGGGACTCCTATTTATAGCTGTGAAGCTCCGCCTTTTGCATTGACTAGGAATTTCTGCAAACCACCTCAAGTTACACAATCCATAGCTTTTCCGCATTACGCTTCAATTGGACAGAAGTCACCTTCGGACGGACTGATGTCGAATCTGAAATTGAGTTTGAATTTAGAAAGGATACTGTTTCAGCAGTTGCCTGATTTTGGTTAGGCTGAGTTGTGTTTGGTCGGACTGAACTTTAGTCGTTGGTCAGACCAAATTAACCTTCGGTCGAACTAAATTAACTCCTTTCAGCGATGGAGCTTTTTGTGCACTTTTGGTTACACCGATTCCTCCTTCGGTCAAATCGAGCATGGGTTTAGTTAGACCGTATTAACTATCAACCACACCAAATTAGCTCTGAATTTCATCTTTGGCTACTGAACTATTTTGTGCATGTTTGGTCAAACCGAACCTGTCTGTTTTCTTCTCCGGATTCTGCATTCTTTCAAGTCCTTTCTTCAACTTTTGTACTTAGTTTCCTTGGATCTTTGACATGTGAACTCTTCATTCTTTGTATCTTAAGATCCCATCTTTTTCCTTGGTGATGCTTGAGCATCAAATCCATACTTTTAGCATTCTTTTCAATCCAATCTCTCAAATTCACCTTGCAACAAAAACATGTATAAGATATACTTTTAAGCATTGTCATGTTCATAAAACCAAGATATAAACAAGGGAGAATATGAAATATTTAACACTCAACAGTAGGTTAGATATAAGATAAAATTTTCCCCTGTCTACCTAAATTCACTTGGACAAAATTATGTGTCCAAGCACAATTCCCTTGGGAATCATGAAATGACATTTTTCCCAATTTTTCTCAATTTCTTTTCCTCACATCGCTTTAACACATATTTAAGATTTTCCAAACACTCGCGGAAGGATGGACCAAAGACAGAGAAGTGGTCCATGAAGACCTCTAAATATTGCCCCACCATGTCAAAAAAAATACTCAACATGCATCGCTGAAAAGTGGGGGGGGAGGGGGGGGGGGGCATTACATAGTTCGAACGGCAACCTTCAGTAAGCAATGGTGCCATAGGGACATGTGAATATTGTCTTCTCTTGATCTTTAAGGGCTATCTCTATCTACTTGTAGCCCAAATATCCATTAAGGAGCAATAGTAAGAGTGATCGGCTAGTCTGTAGTGCTATATTGTATAAAGCACACCTTGGTTTGTCAAATTTTGTTTAGAAAAAATAACGTATGAAGTGGTCCGTCTAATGCGGATTAAGATGGAAAGTTCAAGTGAAGTCGAAAAGTTTGAGTCAAGTAGTGGATCAAGATGGAAAGTTCAATAAGTTCAAGATGATTGAGTTCAAGTTCTATTAATGATCTACTAGAAGATTAAGCTCCATTTTAACTACAAGCTGTTTTAAAGAATTAAGTAGAAGAACAAGTTCCATGAAGTTCAAGCATCCCATCTGCTTCAAAGTTCAGTCTTTTCAGGTATAAAAGACCTTAGAAAGACCTTAGGCTTAAGCTCTTTTAAAACATAAACATGAATGGGTTTCTATACTAATGTTAGGCTATAGTTCAACTAGTCTAGGCTAAGGTTCAACTAGTCTAGGCTAAGGTTCAACTAGTCTAAGCTGTGGCTTGACTAGTCTAAGCTGTGGCTTGACTAGTCTAAGGTATCTTCAACTAGTCTGAGTTTAAATTGCAGAAAATTGGATTTTTTTCATTACTTCTTCAACCAGTCTAGCAGACTGCTCGACCAATCGAAGAGGGGCCTTCGACCAGTCGAGGGTTGCATGACTCGAAGTCTAGCGACTGAATCAATTTGGATTTTTGGTACCCTCAACTAGTTGAAGCCCTTGCTTGACTAGTCGAATAAGGCCCTTGACCAGGGCCTTCGACCAGTCGAAGTTCTATTTTATCCGAATGCACTCAAATTTGAAAATTTGTTGGAATGAAATCCGGTTCTTAGAAAAGTCGAAGAATGTGTTAGATGAGTTGAAGAAAAAACTTTTCGGCCTATAAATACAGGCCTTCTCTCAATTTGAAAATGAAATTGAAGTACATCATATCCATCATCAAGAGAGATAGAAGCCCTTATTATACTCTAGCTATTACATGGTATTTATAAACTTTTAAATAGCTTATTTATTTTAATTCCTAGCTCTCTTATTCATTGAATTACATTTTATAAAAGAGAGTAGATACTCTTATTTGAGATCTTGAGGAATTCAAACAGGTAACCTTTTATTTGAATCTATTTAAAATCAATCTAGAATCTCGAACCCTTCTCTATGTGACTGAACATTGAACAATCTACAACAAGAGAAGCGGTTCTACGGCTACATCGACTAATACATCGTCAAATGTGAAGATAAGTATATTCTGTCTTTTGTATTTTGGTTTTATTGAGATAACCAGAAAATCTCATTTGTTGGTTTGTCTGAGATAGGTAGAAAATTCTCAAAGAGGGTTTTTATTTTGTGATAGCCCTTTAAAATTTAACTGTATCGGGTTTTAAGGTGACCCTTGAAAAATCTTGTTTATAGTGAAAGCCAATATCACATGGATAGTGATTATTATTAGTCGAGTAGGTGCGGCTATTTTAGAACAATTGTTGTACACACCGAACCACTATAATTCTTGGTATTGTGGTGAATGTTTACTTTTTATATTTGTGGAGAATATTTGTAGTTTCATTTATGCGAAAGTGGTCAATGTTTGTAATAGATAGCTTTATTCTCTTGCTTGACTTGAGATCTTGATTCTTACAAACGTTCGTGAGATAAGATTGTCCTTCCTAAACTTTATTTTGGGTGTAAGTTGTCCTACGAACTAGTTTGAATCAAATTCTCAATATTAGTGCAATTGAGATTTCTGATTTAATTATTATTTCAACACTTTAATTTTTATTTGGCATAGTCCTATTCCCCCCCCCCCCCCCCCCCCCCCCCCCCCCCTCCCTCTTTAGGACTTTTTAAGCTATATTTTCAAGTGGTATTAAAGCTAAGTTTCTTTTTCTTTTTTAGATTAATTTCCTTAAGTTAAAAGATCTAGAGCTCTTATAATGTCAAATTTCGATAGCTTGTCTATTACTAGGCCACCACCTTTTGATGGCGCTAACTATGTATACTGGAAAGCCAGAATGAGAATTTTTCTAAAATCCTTAGATGAAAGCGTGTGGTAAGCCACTGTACCAAATGGAAACCTCCTATGTCCGAAGTATTAGGCAGTGATGGAATTAAATCTATGAGAGAAACTGCATTCTTTTTATGGACTACAACTCAGAAAAGCGAAAGCAATGCTAATGTTAAGGCCTTAATGCCATAACTTGTGCTCTATCACCTGATGAATTCAAGAGAATTATTTCATGTTATACAGCCAAACAAGCTTGGGATATTCTTGAAATAACATATGAAGGAACTACTATAATCAAGAAATCAAAAGTTCAAATTCTTACTACTAGATTTGAGGAAATTTGTATAGAAGAAAAGGAAACTTTCATGGACTTCTATACAAAACTAAATGATATAGTAAATTCCATGTGGGGTCTAAGAGATGGAATCCCGGAAAGTAAGGTCTGTGCAAAAATATTTTGATATCTTCTTGAGAGATTTAATTCTAAAGTAACTATCATTTAAAAATTAAGAGATATTGATTGTATGAAGGTTGAAGAGTTAGTTGGCTCTCTTCAAAAATATGAGTTAAATTTTAAAGCTCCTAAAGGTAAGTCCTTTGCTCTTAAATCGTCTAAATCTATTTCAAAAGAAAATTGTGTTAATTTTGATTTTGAAGATACAAAAGATGATATGACATTACATGCTAAGAAATTTTATAGAATTTTTAAAAACAAGAAAAGATCAGACTTTCAAAAGCCATCTGACGAAAGAAAAGGAAAATCTAAATCCTGAAAATTTGTAAAATACAATCAATGTTTCAATTCTCATGCAAAAAAACACTTGATGAATAAATGTCCTAAAAGGGATAAGTCAAAAAGAAAGGGCATGATAGCAACTTGGAATGAATCATCCGGCTCTGAAAGTTCTTATGAGTCTGATAAATCAGAACAAGAAAATACAGATGATGTAAAAGCCCTGATGACTATAGCCAAAGTCACCTCCTCAGATAACTCTAACATATCTGATTATAAAAATCTCATAAGTGACCCCAAAAATGAAAATGAGGATGATCTTCAAGGCACTTACAATGCCCTATACAGGGAAAGTTGTAAAATTACTATCAAACTAAAAATTCAAAGAGAGAAATATGTTAAACTAAAAGAAGAACTTGAAAACAATGTTTTTAAAAAATCTCATCTTTCAGATTGTTTTGTAAAAATAAAACTAGATTTAAAATTTAAAACCTCATAGTTAGAAAAAATCAGAACTAAAAATGAGAAACTAAAGCTCGAAGTTCCTTCCCTTTTGAATTCTAAAGATACTTGGAGATATGCCCATGGAGACCTAAAACTGAAAAAATTGTTAACCTCATCCAGAAAATGTGGTGTCAAATTAGGTTTGGGCTGTATCAAAAATGATTACCAAAAAAATAAGAATTCCTCTCCTATATTTGTAAAAGGAGAATCATCAAACTCTAAAGGCAAGAATTTGAGAAATTTTGTTCAAAATATTTTTAAAAACTCAAAACCCTTTCAAGTTCCTAAAATTAACTCTAATGGCATCAACTATAGAAATTGAGGATAGAATAAATCACCTTAGGCCAAAAAATCGTGGACTTACTTAAACAGCTTCTAAAATCTAACTCAGAAGGAATCAACGTTAATAGAATGTGGAAAAATTCCAACTCTCAAAAATAGAGAAAATCTAATGGAACTCCTAAACCCAAAACCATAATGAAATGGGTTCCAAAGGTTACATGTCTTGTTGCCCACACAACCTTTAAAGCCACTACCATTCAAAATGGTACCTGGACAGTGGATGATCAAGACATATGACAGGTGACAAAGCGATATTCACCAACTTTGAAGAAGTAAATGATGGATCAGTTACTTTTGGAGATGGAAGCAACCACAGAATCATAGGCCAAGGTATTGTTCAACTCTCTAATCTTCCTCCCTTTAAAAATGTACTGTATGTTGAAGGTCTAAAACATAACCTATTAAGCATATCTCAAATCTACAATAATAAATATAGTGTAAAATTTACAAATCATGGATGTGAGAATACAAATTAGAAGGGAAGTGTGATATTAAATGGTCTTAGGACCTCTGAAAATTGCTATATTATTAACGACTCATGCTTGTCTAACTTTTTATGTTACATGGTCCAGACAAATGAAATAGAATTATGGCATATACATCTTGGACATGTTAACTTCAGAGATCTTTATAGATTAAGCAGGCGAGATCATATTTGTGATTTACCCAAATTTAAAAAGGTAGAAAAAATTTGTGGCGCATGTCAGATTGGCAAGAAAATTAGGAGTAGTCATAAGAAAGTGTACTCCTTAGCCATAGCCAAACGTCTTAAACTACTCCATATGGACTTGGAAGAACCAACGAGAACGAAGAGTAGAGGTGAAAAGAAGTATTTTCTGGTTATTGTTGATGATTTCACCAGATATACTTGGGTAGCCTTCTTAAGAGAGAAATCAGATACTCTCGATGAAGTAAGAAGAATTCTAAAACAAATTCAGACTGAGAAAGAATTACATGTGATCAAAATAAGAAGTGATCACGGTACTGATTTTGAAAATAACAATTTTGAGAAGTACTGTACTAACCATGGAATATCACATGAGTTCTCTGCTCCTAAGACACCTCAACAGAATGGACTTGTTGAAAGAAAGAACAGAGTACTACAGGAAATGGCCAATGTAATGTTAAACAACATAAACTTACCGAAAAACTTATGGGCTGAATATGTTAATATTTTAGAAAAGTGAAAGATAAAATAGCCTGTGAGTTATGGTTTAATAAGAAGCCGACTGTCAAATGCTTTTGGACTTTCGGAAGTAAATGTTTCATTTTACGTGACTAAAAAAGTTTGAAAAAGTTCGAAGCTAAGAGTAATGAGGGAATATTCTTGGTTTATGCTCTAAATAGTCGAGCATATCATATTCTTAACAAAAGAAAAATGGTGATTTAAGAATCTATTAACGTAGTAATTTACGATCACCCGATCACACCCGTACTAAGTCAAGATGATGATGAAGTCAACATTTTAGATAAACTTGACTTTTCATCTAAATCAGATAATACTAAATTAAGATCAGTTAAAGACCATTCAACTGATCAAATATTGGGTAACCCTCGTAATAGTGTTCAGACAAGAAGACAGTTAAAAAATATTTGTAATTATGTCTGCTTCACTTCTCAAATTGAACCAGAAAATGTAAAAAAAGCACTTGCCGATGAAAGTTGGATATAGGCTATGCATAAAGAGTTAAATCAATTCGTTAGAAATGATGTTTGCTATTTGGTTCCTAGACCTTCTGATAAACATATAATAGGAACCAAATAGATTTTTAAAAATAAATTTGATGAAATGAAAATATCATTAGAAACAAGGTACGATGGTGTATAAGGCTACACTCAGATAGAAGGAATTGACTATGATGAAACATTTGCACTAGTTGCACATCTTGAATCCATTAGATTATTTATTTCAATTGCTTGCTACAAGAAATTCAAAATATATCAAATGGATATTAAAAGTGCATTTCTAAATGGTGATCTATATGAAGACATATATGTTTAACAACCTAAGGGTTTTGAGGACCCTAAACTTTCAGACCATGTGTACTGTCTTAAAAAGGCATTTTATGGTTTGAAACAAGCTCTCAGAGCATGGGAAAATTTAGAATGAGTATGGTTGGAGGATTGAATTAATTTTTTGGATTACAAGTAAAACAAAAGATTATTTTCTGGAAAAGGTTTCGGACATTGAGTATTAAGGTTTATTTCACGCATACTTTGCTCGGGACTAGCAAAATGCTAGTTAAAGATTATGTTAAGGGTAAAATATTACATATTATCCCCCACTTATATCTTGGTTTTATGAACATGATACTGCTTAATGTCCTATTTTGCTCATGTTTGTGTTGCAAGGTGAATTTAAGAGCTCGGATTGGAAAAGGTGTTAAAAGCATGAATTAGACGCTCAAAGATGACCAAGGCAAAGAATGGATCTTAGAAGATTAAGATTGAAGATTTCAAGTTTCCAAGATTCAAGAAAACCAAGTGGAGACGGAAATAAGTCGAAAGAACTGAAAGTGCCCTGATTTGTCAATTAGCATGAGGGTCGAGTCAACTCGACAGAAAAGCTCCATAGGAAGATCAATCAGTTGTCTTCCTCAACCAGATGTGTGCTGAACTCGCCACAGGTAGATCTAAGCCTCACATCCCATGTCCCAAAACACTAGGTATATAAAACCCTTAAAATTGATTAGAACATCATACGGATTTTGGGTTAGAAAACTTTTTTTACAAAAATCAGCAAATCTCTAAGTTTTCTAGCTCTGTCAATTTATCGTTATCAGGTTCAATAAAATCGATGTGTTTTGTCGATGTCCTCGAAAGCTTAATTGATAAAATTGAATGAGGACAAAAATTGTCTAATAATCACATATTCATCTGGACAGATTTATCGATATATTGATACCACTATCGATATCATCGATATTTGAATATCGAGTTTATCGAACTAGACTCGATATGATTAATAACTGAGTATTTGTGTCCCTATTTTTTATAGAAAAATCATGAAGACTTTCGATATATCGAAGTACCTCAAATCATCAGAATTCAAATCTCTATGATATCGAAAGGTCTTTGATGATATTCATCTTGGACACAATCTTTCTAGCAACATTTTTCAGGTTGTTTTTATTTTAGATTGAGGGTCACTCAATAGATTCAATATTCAAATACTGATGATATCGAAGCCAAATCGATGGACTCGAGAAAGGACATAAACTTGTCCAGCAAGCTTATTGAAAATCATTTGGATTTATCGATGCATCGACACGACCTTCAATATCATCAACATTCAAATTTTGATGATATCGAGTATCCCTTGATCATATCTATTGACCTGAAAAAGTTCAAAGCAAGTCTCTCTCATTTTTCAAATGTTAAGGAATCGATCCTTGTATTGATAATATTGGAGTTCGAAATCGGATGTCATCAACACATATTTCGATGCCCTCAACCAGCTGGTAAAAAGTTTCAAAAGCGTATGACTTTGAGTTTGTGTCATTGAGCGGCCAGTCGATGCAATCGAGAGTATACACACGATGATATCGAACTCAGTTATAAATATGACCTTTTCATATACATTGAAACTTTTTTCCTATATATAGAGAGAGCTTGTCTTTAGTTGCTGTGAGAGAAAGAAGAGAGAGCTTTTGAGTGTTTAAACTTTAGATCATTTTCCTAAAGCCCTTTTTCTTAAGGGATTTCATCCTCCAATCCACCCTCATCATTAATATTCAATAGAGTGGATTGGGGAATGAACTTCCGCATTCAAGGATCCTTCAGCTACTACCTTAATGGTAAATTATTAAGCTGGGATGCCTTGAATGCATAGATGATTGGAATCACTCTATCTCCTTTATAGGAAAATATTTGAGAGTAAGATTTCATCATTAACTTAACCCAACCCGTCGTCATACATTGGTATATCTTCTAAGTTGCGGTTCAAGGGCACAGAAGACTCTTCATCAGAAGAGCATAAACTTTCAGTTAATGGTGAACTTGTCTAAAACCTTGGGTTAGATGTGAACCGTATGAAATCTCTGTTAGGGTCTTATGGAAGATCCTTGGCCAGTGTGCCTAAAAGTGGGTGCGATGTGTGGACCCTTGCTCGTGAGAGCATAAACAGTCAGCCTAAGTGTAGGTTATAAAGGTTAATGGTGAACCTAATTTAAAACCTTGGATTTAAGGTGAACTATGGGAAACTTCCTTAGTGAAATACAGTACACTGAAGGGTTGAGTGCGGTTACTAGAAGTGGAGTAGACAAGTAGTCAAACCACTATAAAAGTAACTGTGTTTGAGATTGCTATTCTTTTATTTGTGTGATTTACTTTAATATTTTCATATTTAAATATCTGAGATCACACCTCCCACACATACACAGTCACATCCATCATAAACTAGTTCGTATATTGTTCATCTCTCAAATAGTTTGTGATTAGATCCTTTACCAAGCTTGGAAGCCAGTAGAGTTACTCTTGAGTAATCTTAATATAGGCTTAGTGTTAGGATTAGTGTAATAGGATTTTAAATTATCATAAAATTATTAAAAAGTCCTATTCACCCCCCTCTATGACATATTGGTATATTCATACTTCAACTAAAGCAATCTTTTTTGTAATTTTAATTGGTTTCAGAGTGGGTCTCTCTTTAAGGGTTTCACCGCATAGAGAGTGATCTTGACTGAAGTTGGGAATATGGATGAATGAGAGGGCTTATTGGTCTCTAGACCTCTATTATTAAATGTATCAAATTATGCATACTGAAAGGCTAGAATGCACTACTTTCTGAGATCCTTGGACCATGATGTTTGGGATATAGTAGAAAGAGGATATGTGCTTGATAATGGCACAACTATCACCAAACGGAAACCTAAAGAGAAGTGGACAACATTCGATAAGGAAAATCAATCTGTTAAGGCTAAAGCCATGAATTCTATCTACTGTGTTGTGTTCCAAGATATTTTTAATCAAATCAGTATATGTGGGACATCCAAGGAAACATGGGATTTGTTGGAAACAACCTATGAAGGTAGAAGCACTGTGAAGAGATCTAAACTACAACTTCTGACTTCACAATTTAAAAGTCTCAAAATGGTAGAGCATGAGACTTTTATGGATTTTTTTTACAAAGTTAAATATCATCTGCTACTCCATGGGTGGATTGGGAGAAAAAGTTCCAGTACCAAAATTTTTTAGCAAAATTCTAAGATCCCTACCAGAATGATTTAATCCCAAAGTAATAACGATTGAAGAATGTAGGAATATAGACGAAACGAAAGTAGAAGAACTGGTAGGTTCCCTACAAACATTTGAACTACACTTCAAATAAACCTAAAAATCTAAAAATATTGTCCTAAAAACTTCAAAGAAAACAACAAATGAGGATAGTTGAAGTGAAAAAGAAGATGAAGATGAGAAAGTGGCTTTGTTGGCTCAACGATTCAGAAAGTTCTTTCAGAAGAATCATAGCCATCCTTCCAGAGGAAGAAAGGTGGACAACAAACCTTTTATAGGTAAATTTGGTAAAAAGGCCAAAGTACCACAACGTTATTCCTGTCAGAAGTATGGACACCTATCTACTGAATGCCAAAACAGAAAAATGAAAGGTAAGGCAATGGCCACCACATAGGATGATACAGAAGAGTCAGATTCAAAATCTAGTGACTTAGAGAGCGATGGAGATAAAAAATTATTGAAAATTCTTATGGTCTCCACTGCTCCAATCATTCCCATTGAGACTAAGAACGAGGAACCACAAGCCACTGAATCATTTTTGTCAGATAATGAGGAAACTAAAAAGGAAGAAGAAGAAGAACAAAACAAGCTACAAGATGCTTACAATTAAACTATACATTCATAGCATCAAAGTTATTAAAAGACTTAGAATATCTGAGAACAAAAAGGAATTGCTGCAAAAAGATTTGGATAAACTCTGGAAATTAACACACACCTAATCAACGATTTACAACAATATC
The DNA here is from genome assembly GCA_037074715.1 of Magnolia kwangsiensis. Taxonomy (NCBI): domain Eukaryota; kingdom Viridiplantae; phylum Streptophyta; class Magnoliopsida; order Magnoliales; family Magnoliaceae; genus Magnolia; species Magnolia kwangsiensis. The sequence goes on from CM073579.1 coordinate 63,629,531, forward strand.
ACTCAGATAATGATAGACTTGAAAGAATTAACACCTTTCTTAAATCAAAATCTGTAAAACTAAAAAAACAGGTTGAACAATTAAAAGATAAAAACATGCTCCTTTAAAATGAAAATCATACACTCTTGTTTGATTTAGAGGAATATAAAAAAATTGCTAAGCTAAATTACAAGTTTTCTCAGAGTGGTGAGAAATTAGAAAAACTTTTAGGATTCGAAAAACCTGGAAAAGATAAGAGCGGCTTAGGATATGGAATGAGAACTGGAAATGTAACACCAACAACTGAAAAATCTACTGCCTTAGGTAGTAATAGAAGAATTACTCTAGTTTATCATTTATGTGGTGATTCAGGTCATAATCAGGTTAAATGTCTGACACCTAAGAGGACTCAACATAACTCTGATCAAAAGCATATTAGAAAATTCAAACTAGCCAGAGAAATACAAAATGTCAAGAGTCCACCTAGGAATATGAATAAAATAGATTCACATCCACCACCACCTAAAATGACTAACACAAAGCAATTGAATCAAGTGGTCGAATTGAACAAGAAAACTAAATCTACCACAGTTAAAAATCCTGTCACAAAATGGGTTCGAATTGTTTAGTTACTCATTCAAACCATATACTAGGCAATGAAAGAAATTGGTACCTAGATAGCGGATGTTCAAGACATGTCACAGGTGACAAATCTCTCCTTACAAATTATTCAGACCTCAATAATGGGATAGTCACCTATGGAGATGGAAGCATCGCTAAGGTAATTGGACAGGGAACTATTAAGGGAATACAGTTGCTCAAAAATGAGAATGCCTTTTGCATAAAAGGATTAACACACAATCATCTAAGCATTTCTCAAATATGTGATAATGAGCATGTGGTTATATTCATTAAAGAAAAATGTGAAATCCTGGATCTCTAAGGAAAATCAATTATGAAGGGTTCTCGCACAAATAACCACTACTATGTCATCAAAGGTAAAGGAAAGGATGATCTTTATGCCTAAAAATACTGAACATAGAGAAAAAAAGTCCAGATCATGCATCAAGATTTAGATATTTTCTGAAATGATGCATCTTTTGATGAGCTTCTAATGATACATTTGAGGTCTCTCTCCTCATTTTTTTTTTAAATTTTTTGTATAAATATCATAATGTTTATAATTTTGATTTGTACAATGCTTGTACTGAATTTTGTTGAGTATACTATTAATACATAGATATACTAATAGTATACATGAAAGATTGTCTGGATGCTGAAAATTGATAGCATTCACCTTTGAGATACCTATCGATACATCGAGTGAATGGTTCAATTACATCGCTTGTGAATTGATACCATCGACGACCTCTCGAGAAGCTGAATCATCGAGTTGGTTGGACTTCCCTCTTAACTTCATTGAAAATATAAAAAAGGGTACCTCAATGTCATCGAAATGATGTTCGATGATATCAACAGTTACTACTGGATTAAAAGATGGGAGAAAGGAAAAAGAAACTCACTATTTGATTTTAGAATAGGACTACAATTTCTCACAACAGTTTTTTCTCTTATAGCAAAAATGCCTAAAGGAGTGGCTCTTCCACAATAGTTCTTAACGGAAAGCGAGAAAGGTAACAAGAATGTAACTGCTTCATTTTTTAACTTGAACTTCATGGTAAAACGAACTGTTCAGAGAAGATGCATTGAGCCCTTTGGGATTCTTGGTCCTTTAGAACTAATTGGGTGGGGGAATATCATGAATTTTGGTGGTGGATTTCAGCATAATCTGGTGCATCAATTTTTGAGTTTAATCTACAATGCTGAAAATAATCCTCCAATTGTTTCAGTCACTATTATAAATCAGACTGAGCACATCACCCCTAGACTAATAAGTCGTAGAAGTCACAAGGATAACTGTATCAGAATGAAATATGAATGGTCTTGTTGTATGGGGAGAAGTTACTCGTGCACTATGTAATAGTGTTACTATACCGAGAAATGTAAAGAATGCTCTTCATGTTAAATACCTCAATCCTGCATACAAGATCTTTCACAGCATTTTCAGCACAAATGCCTATCCCTGTGAAGTCTCTGGGTACAAGCTTTCTCCATACATTCTAAATATATTGTATGATGTTCATCTCGGTATTCATGTCTACCTACCCACTCTCATTCTTCAACAATTAATTCGGGTGTCTTCAGATGAATCCATCACTATACTTCCATTCCCATGTCTTGTGACCAAGTTATCACGACAATAGATTTTATAGGTTCACCCAAAACCTTCACAATTATGTCTTTTTCACTTGGGCTTACATAATAAAAAAAACTCCTCTTTTCTGAGTTTTCTCCCTCTCCTCAGACAACCACACAAATTGAGATTTTTCTGACGAATCCCAAACAAAAAACCAAAATAGAATGGAATTTACAAAATTATAAAATACCTAGATTTCTCCTCTTGTAGCAGCCCGAAAGAACCAATCGGAGTAGATGTTCGAATATGAAAGTTCAATGTCCAATACTCACTTTATAATGGTTCTAAGTTCTAATTAATTTTAAATTAAATCAGATTAGGCTAGCTTTATTTGATTTTAATTCCAAGAAGAAGGAAAATGAAAATTCCACTTTTCAAATCAGATTGGAATATAGAATAAAATTAAATAGTAAAAAGCTAACAAAAGAAAATAAAATTATGCACAATATAGCTTAGAAACAAACACAAACTTATCTCAGAGTAGAGCTTCAAATTTACTTAAATTTTCATGAATAACTCTGAAATTCATGTGCTATTTATAGATGTAAAAATTCATCTTCGACTGGTCCTAGGGTCACCACGACTGGTCGAAGAAGAAACAGATTTTTGAATTTTCGAGCGCAATCGAATAAAACCGTTTCACGACAAGTCGAAGGCAGTCCACGACCAGTCGAGACCCCTTTACGACCGGTCATATGACACTTGATTTAGTCGCTGGAGTTTGAGTCGTAGCTCCACGACTGGTCGAAGGTCGAGTCGAGACCATCCTACTACCGGTCGAGAAGACTCCAGGATTGGTCGTAGTCGAACAGAAAAAATCTGATAATTCGAAACAAATCTATGACCGGTCTTGGAATTTCTTAGACTTGTTGTACCAGTGCTAGGACTAGTCGAACCAAATCCAGGACTATTCTTAGGATAGACTAGAATCATGCATAATTATAAACATTGAATTATGTATCCAAAATGACCTACCCTAAGGTCAAACTAAGGTCTATCAAACCTGAGACACGAAGTATGGATATTGAAACCTTCACTTTTAAGTTGATGTAGCTTGAACACATCACAAGCTTCAATATCATTTTAAGTTGCACTTGTCTCCCGGTTTATCTTGAGTCTCAAACTTGAACTCATTATTGTAGCTTGAACTAGCTTGAGCTTGGACTAACTTGTACTTAACCAGCTTGAACTTGAAGTGTTGATGAGGTGTCTCGAACACAGTTAGCAAGAAAAAAACACAACAACCACAAGACATATATAGAGGTTTTGACACACAAATTTGACAACCAAAGGAGCATGAGACCATAGCACTTACAATCTCCCCCTTTGTCAAATTTGTGACAAAACATGCTCTTATAAAATAGCTCTATCAATAATCAGCAAGAGAAGTACAAGCACAAGCTGTTATAAACCAAGTGCAATAAAGAATCATGCACCAGTTGTCATAAGAAGATAAGCAACTTCTTAACTCCCCTTGAAATAACTCTCCCTGAGTAGTGTACCCCATCATAATCCATAATACCATAGAATTCATAAATTATCCCCCTTTTTGTCAAAATATGACAAAGGAAGAAGCAAATATAAGATATGAAAGACATATCATATGACAGTATATAGTAATCAAGATAGAAAGTTCAAAGTACATATCATCAGGAGTTATCAAGTTAAGTCAGATAAAGTCTCACACACAAAATATAATAGTTATTATAGACCAAAAAAAAGTTTCAATCTGATTCAGAAGAAGGACCAGGTATGTTAGGATCACTTTGATGAAGGCTCTTCTGTAAGCGCCTAAAATACTTGCGCATCTTATTAAATTGAGCATTGTGGCCAACATTCATCTGTTCTACCTTCTCCTCTAATACACTCAGACATGCATTGAAATCAGATGGTTCAAAGTCTGGATAATTTCCAGAGTCCGAATCAATTTCATTAAAGATATCATCCATGTCTATATCATCTGGTGACAAATCATCACCCTCGACACCAATTTCAGCTTCAGTAGTAGTTCCACCTACACCAATATCTACTTGTCCTGGAGCTAATTCCAACTTCATTTTATTTATGTTGGAACTGTTGAATATAAGGTGTTGGATAGGAGCCTCTCCAATGGGCATAACGACTAACATGTGAGTGACCAACACATTCATCAGATACCCAAATGGGATATCACTATGACTAGGATGGATACGGAATTGAATAATAGAGGAACAAATCAAAGAGGGTAAATAGACATTAGCTCCAGCAATGATTGAGTACAAAATATGAACCATAAGCAGAGTCAACTCAGTTTTGTTTCCAGAGTGGGGATACAAATTAGAGGTAAAGATACGATGTAAAACTCTATATCTGGGTAACAAGTATCTGGACGCGAGGGCATTCCCATTTTCAGACCATGGTGCATCCATTTTACACAATGCTCTAGTAAAAACACGTCTTTCTGATTCAGTTACTTTTTCAACCAATGTGCTTGGATGATTGCCTTCATCATTTACTGATATGTCCATAAGGCCTGAAATTAAATGTTGATCAATATGAAAAGGACCTTCTCTAGCAGCAATAGTAAAAGTTAGTTGCTCAGTAGAAAATTTAGTTATGCAAGTTACCATGGCCTGCGCTATGGACTAGTAAGCCGGCCCGCCCCAGTGTAAAATGTTTTCCCAACCTACAGATTGAATGAGAGGAAAAAGATTGAAAGGAGCGATATAGTTTAAATCAACGGCCTTTTCAACTATCAAATTGCGCATACGCAAATCACGAATATATGGTGGATCATCTTTGGGAGCCCTAAGATGGCGTCTAGTGATAACATTTGTTCTAAAAGAAGAAGCACCTCTCAGATTTTTCTTTTTACCTCTAGAGTCCATTTTCTAGAAGAAATACGAGAAATTTCAAGAAAATAGAGATGGGTTTCACTAGATTTAGCAAGAGAGGAAGAAAACCCCAATATCTAGAAGAACGAGTTGAAATAGAGAGCTACAATAAAGAAATCTAAGAGCAAAGACTATGATTCTTCAAGAAAACAAGTAAAAATACTCTAACCTGAAGGAATCGAACAGAGAATTTCAATGGGTCGTAGCTCGGCTTGTTGAAGAAGAGAAATAGAATGAGGAAGATGGGATTTTTCCACCAAATAATGTAAAAAGTGAGCTCCACGATTGGTCGGCGGACGTCCTCAACCAGTTGTGACACAACTGGTCGAGCACTTTCACGACTGGTCGTGTATCAGAAAAAAATATGCAATTTTTTACAAATTTTGAAATTTAATGTATTAAAGTATTTAATATATATACACTATGATATAGAGATGCATGATCAATCATTTTAAATTGCACATACCAAGATCAAATTTCAATTTATTAAACCTGCTTTATCAAGGGGTTTAGTGAATATGTCAGCAAGCTGAGTCTCAGTAGGTATGTATTCTAAGGATATTACTTTTTCTTTCACTAATTCATGAATATAATGAAATCTAATGTCAATATGCTTAGTACGTGAATGCTGGATTGGGTTTTTTAAAATATTCATTGCACTGGAATTATCACAGTATAAAACTATTGAATCCTGTGCGATACCATAATCACTCAACATACGTTTCATCCAAACTAGCTGTGTATATGCATTTCCAGCTGCAATGTATATAGCCTCAGCAGTTGAGAGTGATATGGAACTTTGCTTCTTACTAAACCAAGAAACCAAGAAGTTTCCAATATAAAAGCAACTACCACTGGTTGATTTTCTGTCGTTGATATTACCAGCCCAATCAGCATCTGAATACCCAGCCAATTGAACACTAGTATCATAAGGATACCAAAGACCCAAATTAACTGAACTTGTGACATATCTAATAATTCGCTTAACAGTAGTTAAGTGAGATTCTTTAGGATTAGACTGATATCTAGCGCAAATTCCAATACTTAAGGCAAATCAGGTCTACTAGCAGTTAAGTAAAACAAACTACCAATCATGTTATGATATAATTTAGGATCTACATCTTTACATGTAGAGTCTTTTGACAGTCGTAGAGTTGCACTCATAAGTGTATCAAAATTCTTACCATTCTCAAATCCGAACTTCTTAATCAAGTTCAAAGCATACTTGGTTTGAGAAATAAAAATTTCATCAGGTTGTTATTTTACTTGCAATCCTAGAAAATAATTTAATTCCCCAACCATGCTCATTTCGAATTTAGATTTCATTAACTCTGCAAACTCCACAGTCATGTTAGTACACGTTAATCCATAAATAATATCATCTACATAAATCTGAATCATTAAAATATCATCGTTATGCTTTTTAACAAAGAGCATCTTATCGACACTACCCATTTGAAAATTGTAACTCAGTAAAAACTTAGTCAATTTTTCGTACCATGCCCTGGGAGCTTGTTTCAAACCATAGAGAGCTTTTTTAAGATGATATACATGATTAGTAAACTTAGGGTCTTCAAACACTGTAGGTTGTTTCACATATACCTCTTCATGTAAATCGTCATTTAAAAAAGGCACTCTTCACATCCATTTGAAAAATTTTGAACTTCCTAACACATGCGATGGATATAAAAAGTCTGATAGATTTAAGACGGGCTACAGGGGCAAAGGTTTCATCATAGTCAATACCTTCAATTTGTGTGTACCCTTGTACAACTAGTCTTGCTTTATTTCGAATAATACTTCCAAGTTCATCAGACTTATTTTTGAAAATCCATTTTATTCTAATTATGTGTTTATTTGTAGGTCTAGGAACAAGATACCAGATGTCATTACGAACAAATTGATTAAGTTCTTCCTATATCGCAACGATCCAGTTTTTATCAGAAAGTGCTTCTTTTACGTTTACCGGTTCAATCTGGGATGTAAAACATACGTAATTACATGTCTTCTAATTGTCTACAAGTGCACACACCAGTGAGAGGGTTTCCAAGAATTTGACTAGTTGGATGATCTTTAACAGTCCTTAATTCAGAATTAATTTCACTTGATAAAGTATCTGGCTTTTCAATTACAAGAACTTCATCATTGTCTGAACTAGGGGCAGGTGTATTCAAGTGATCATCAATGATAACATTAATTGACTCTTGAATCACACCGGTCCTGTTGTTCAATACATGATAAGCACGACTATTTAAAGAACATCTTAAAAAGGTCCCTTCGTCACTTTTAGTGTTGTACTTTTCCAAGTTTTCACGGTCACATAAAATGTAGCACTTGCTGCCAAAAGAACGAAAGTATTTGACACTAGGCTTTTTGTCAAACCACATTTCATAAGCCATTTTATTATTTGATTTACAAGTATAACCTCGGTTAATAATGTAGCAGGCAGTATTCACTGCTTCAGCCCATAGATTTCTAGGGAACTTCATGCTATTTAACATAACATTTCTCATTTCTTGAAGCACTTTATTTTTCCTTTCCATAATACCGTTTTGTTGTGGTGTTTTGGACGTAGAGAATTCATGCGATATTCCCTGATCGCTACAAAATTTCTCAAAACCACTATTTTAAAATTTGGATCCATGATCACTACGGATCTTGCTGACTTGAGAACATTTTTCAGTTTGGATCCGTTTGATGATATGTTTCACTTCATCAAGGGTTTCTGATTTGTCTCTTAAGAATGAAACCCAAGTGTATCTTGTATAATCATCTATGATAACCAAGATGTATTTTTTGCCACCTCGACTTTCCGTTCTAGTTGGTCCTATAAGATCCATGTGGAGAAGCTCGAGTGGTCTTGATGTGGCATTGGAGTTCACCTTTTTGTAAGAGCTCCTAGTTTGTTTACCGTACTGGCATTCACCACATATTTTGTCTAATTTTTACAATTTAGGTAGACCTTTAATTAGTTCTCCTTTGCTCAATATGTATAAATTTCGATAGTGTACATGTCTAAGTTGTTTATGCTAAAGTTCCGTCTCATTGGTATGGACCATGTAGCACTTTTGGTTAGATGAGCTACCATCACTTACTATATAGAAGTTTTCAGAAGTTCTATGACCAGTTAATATTACAGAACCCTTTTTGTTTATGATCTCACAACCTTGATTGGAAAATTTCACACTATGGTTGTTATCGCATATTTGAGATATGCTTAACAGGTTGTGTTTTAGCCCCTCAACATATAAAACATCTTTAAATAAAGGGAGCTTGTAAATCTGAACCGTACCTTTGCCAATAATCTTACAATTACTTCTATCACCAAATGTGACTGGCCCATCAGTCATATCTTTAAGATCGGTGAATAAAGCTTTGTCTCTTATCATATGCCTGGAGCATCTACTATCTAGGTACCACTTTGAATGACTTGTTTCATTAAAAGCAGTGTGGTCAACCAAGCAGGCAACTTTAGGAACCCATTTCAGAACAGTTTTGGGTTTAGGAGTATAGTTGGTATTCTTTTAATTGTAGTTGTAAGAATGACCTATTGAGTTAGATTTGAAGAGCTCCTTAAGTAAATCAACTATCTTTTCAGCTAGTAGATTTCTAATCTGATTTTTGAAATAGCTACTTTTAGATTTTTGAAAATTTTTTATATTTTTAGAAAAACCTTGACAAGTACCTTTTCCTTTTGAGTTTGAGACCTCTCCTTTCACAAAATTGGGAGGAGTATTCATTTGTTTAGGAGATGTATTTTTATCATAGCCCAACCCAGATCGATAACCACATTTTCTTGATCTGGAAAATAGTTTTTCTAATTTTGGATCACCTTGGGCAATCTCCATGTGTCTTTATGTAAGTGTTATGTTTTCATATCCCTTTAGTTGTCAAATTTTGTGGTGTCAAAACCTATATCTATGTATTGTATGTCTTGTGTTTTATGTTTTAAGTCTATTCATTACAATCAAGACATATCAAGACATCCCATTTCAAGACAAGATCTTATATGAAGACAGTTTTCAAGTCATGGATGAAGAATTCAAGAATTGAAGTCTTCAAGATTGCATGTTCAAGATTCGATCAAGCTCAGGTATACTAGAAGACTTTGTCAAGTCAAGATCAAGCTCAAGAAGGCCTACTACAAGTTTTGTATATTCACAAGCTTCTCTGAAGGGTCATCTGAGTGTACAGACTTTCAATGTCCATCTCACTTTTAAGGTTTGTTTGAGCTTAGATTGACCTTAGGATGGGCTTTACTGTAGGTCATTCTGGATACATAACTCATACATTTTAATATGCTTGTTTGGAGTGTTCTAAGACCAATCCTAAGGACTTCAAGACCAGTCATAGCTTTGCTATGACCAGTCTTAAGTTTTTCAGGACCAGTCCTAGGTAGTTGAATATTTTCGGATCTTTCTAGCTGTCCTACGACCAGTCCTGTAAGTTCTACGACTCATCCTTCGACCGGTCATAGCCCTACGACTCAAACTCCAGCAACCATTTTTGGAGTCCTACGACCGGTCGTAGGTGTCCCACGACCGGTCGTAGACCACCCAGGACCGATCGTGGAACTGAAAATCTTATCCCGCAGAAATCTTTCGAAAATCTTTGATGCTACGACCAGTCCTAGGATCTTAAGACCAGTCGTAGACGGAATTTTTCAGGCTATAAATTGAGCACGAACTTTAGAGTTTTAGTACTTCAATTCAATTCTATTCAAGCATTCTTTAGGATATTCTCTGAGATAAGTTTGTGTTTATTTTAAGCTGCTTTGTGCTTATTTAATATTCCTTTTGCTAGCTTGTTCTTATTTGATTTTGATCTACATTCCAATCCAATTAGAAAAGGAGAATTTCTGATATTCCTTCTTCTTGGATTCAAAATCAAATAGAACTAGCCCATTTGATTTAAAATCAATTAGACTTAGAACCATTCTTAAAGTGAGTATTGGACTTTGAACGTCGAATCGAACTTCTACTCCGATTGGTTCTACCGGGCTTCTTCAAAAGGTGATTCAGGTATTTTACATGTTTTCTAATTTACTTTCTCTGGTTTTTGTTTGAGATTCGTCAGAAAAATCTCATTGTAGTGGTTATCTGAGGAGAGCCAGAAAACTCAGTTTGTGAGGTTTTTTTATTGTGTAAGCCCGAAATCAAAGACAAAATTGTGAAGGTTTTAGGTGAACCTCTGAAACCTATTTTGATAGTGCATGTTAATATCCCCTGTGTGAGGATATTAGGAGTGGAGTAGCAATCTGTGTGGCTGTTGGATAACAGTTGGTGTACACACAGGCGAACCACTATATATCGTTGTGTTGTGGATGTGCTTTATTCTTTCATTCCTTTATTCATTCAGTTTTGTGGTTTGTGTTTGTGGATGAATGTTGTAATCACTTCAAGCAAGTGTGGTTGAATGTTGTAATAACTTAGGATTTATTTTTCGCAAGTTATTTTCATTTCATTGCTTATTATTCCTCCTTGGTTTGTGATACAAAGGATGTTCTAGAAATAAGGTTGTCCTACCTTAAACCTCTAGTTTTGGGTGTAAGGTTGTCCTTAGAACTGATAAAGTATCTATCTCTTTATTTTAGGCTATTGTGATTGTTTTATATTCAGCACTGTGCTTTATATCTTTTATTATTCCTTTGTTATTAGTTTTATTTGGCATTGCCCTATTCACGCCCCCTCTAGGGCATATAGCTAGGCCCCTTTCAAGTGGTATCAGAGCCTAATAGCTCGTGCTTATTGTTTATTTATTGGATTTATTTCCTGAGCTAACGATCTAAGCTATATTAAGATGTCAAATTTTGATAGCCTATCAGTCACTAGGCCACCACCTTTTAATGGCACAAACTATGCTTGTTGGAAAGCCAGGATGAGGATCTTCCTTAAATCCTTGGATGAAAGTGTGTGGCTGGCCACAGTGAATGAATGGAACCCTCCTATCACTGAAGTAACTAATGTTGATGATTCAAAAACTATGAAAGTAATGGCTTATTCGCTTTGGACCACACTTCAAAAAAGTAAAAGTAGTGCTAATGCAAAAGCACTAAATGCAATTACTTGTGCATTATCACCAGATGAATTCAAAAGAATCATCTCTTGTGAAAATGCAAAACAAGCATGGAATATATTAGAAATGACACACGAGGGTACATCCATTGTCAAGAAATCTAAAGTCCAATTCCTCACAACTAAATTTGAAGAAATTCATATGGAGGAGAATGAGATGTTTATGGACTTCTACACTAGATTGAATGACATTGTGAACTCTATGTGGGGTCTTGGTGATAGAATCCCATAAAGTAAAGTGTGTGCAAAAATACTACGTTCACTTCCTAAACGGTTCAATTCTAAAGTGACCGCGATTCAGGAACTTCGTGATACGGATACCATGAGGGTTGTGGAACTAGTTGGTTCACTTCAAACCTATGAGTTATCCTTTAAGGCTCCTAAAGGAAAATCAATAGTTCTAAAATCATCTAAAAATGTTTCACAAGAGAGCACTTCGGATACAGAAAATTTTGAAGATGATATGGCACTTTTAGCAAAAAAGTTTTACAAAATCTTCAAAAATAAGAAAAAGGTTGATTTTCAAAAATCAAATGAAAAGAGACGATCTAAACCTAAAACTTGTAAATATTTGAAAGATAGTCAATGTTATAACTGTCAAGAGTATGGCCACTTAGCTAACAAATGTCTAAAAAAGAAAAAAAAAAAAAAAAAAAAAAGCATGATGGCTACTTGGGATGAATCGTCTAATTCTGAATCCTCTTCTAAATCAAAAGATTCTGAATCCGAGTCGGGCGAAGATGTTAAAGCCCTTATGACTCTAGCCAAGATCACCCTTTCAGATAATGATGATATATCTAGTGAAGAAAATCTGAATAGTGATTGCGATAATGAAGATGATCTTCAGGATGCTTATAATGCCATTTATAAAGAGAGTCGCAAAATTGCTGTCAAGCTTAAATTATAAAAAGAAAAATTTTCTAAGGTTAAGGAAGATTATGAGTCTCTTGCTTTAGAAAAGTCTCATATTTTTTATTCTTTTGAAAAAACCAAAAGTGATTTAGATTTTAAAACCTCTAAAATTGAAGATATGAGATCTGAAAATGAGAAACTCAAATGTAACATCCCGAAAATCGGGGGGTCGAGCAAAAACCCAACTCCCGAGTTTCAAAATATTATTTATGCAACATAAATGTGTATGATTGAATGTTGTCTGTGTTAATGTATTAAACATGAGTGGGATTAAGCTAAAACAGCATATCACGCTCCATAGACGGTTAAATTTACAAGTGGAAGACTGTGATAGTATGTATAACATATATAAACTATTGTATGTCTCCAGAGTGTGAACATGTTACCAGGTTATATACATACATGTATACTCCATAAAAGAAAGAAAAAATATACATGAGGGCTCTAAAAACATAAAATGACAAGTGTCAAGGCATCTAATCCACCTCCCTGTAATCCCGTCAATCAGATCACGCATAAAGGAGGAATCCTCCTCATCATCATCAAGTCCAGCTCTGTCTTGCAGGCCGCGCCATCATCTGCAATCACAATAGGGACTGGTGTGTGTCCGGAAACACCATCCCGTAACGTGAGAGTGAGTGATCAACTCAGTGGGATAAGAGAACAGAGATTAACATGTTATCAAATCAATCACGTGTTAATAGTAAAGTAGTAATTCAAACAATCCTCATACTGTTGTTAATACAATATGACATGACGTGATGTATGCCCTCACCGACGATCTCCCTCATACGGAACCATCTTACGACTGCGACATGCAATCGACTCTCAAGTGCTCCACATCTTCCAGGCACATGCAATGGTATGGTGATATGATTTTTGAGTTGTTATTAGTCCATTCAAATAGCAGGATTGGGAAACTAAGGTACTTTCCTTATATCAATCCCAACACAGATCCTGTCTAGGGTCGTCACTCCTAGTAATCTCATACGATGTATATTTTGTAGGTCGCTGCAAGGGCTGTCAGGGCTGTTGCACGCACTCGTTGCTCCGCTCCCCCATCACCTTATCAATACAAGGCTACTGTACTTTACTGCTACGGAAGGGTCGTCGCCTCCCGTAGACTCAGAATATGCTCGCGGTCACTACAAAGGACTCGTCGCCTGTTCAGTGTAGGCTGACAGCAAGAATATAGTGTCCCATACCACCATAATCTGCTGACGAGACTAGGTGCTCACTGGTCACTACGGAGAGGTTTGTGGCCCCAGCGTAGGCTGAAAGCTCGACCACGGTGTCCCATACCACCATGCCCGGCTCATAAGTCTTCGTGGATCAAGGTACCATGGTTAACAGGGTTTATAATGGTAAGTTCAGTAACCTAGGTTCAAGCAGTTATGACTCATGCAGGGTGAACATACAACGGCCAGTCGGGTTACTTGACGGGCTCGACTAGCACGAACGCATCGCAAGTCGAACGACATGAAGTGCGTGAAACACTTCGCGTGGCCTAACCACTTCCGCCAACTCCAAACACGACTCGCGTTCATCGACGCGTCCTTCGTGGCAAAAATAGGCCAACCACGAATTTGCTCGGTTACCGACTGCCTGGACTAGGTATAGTCCCAAACACATATGAATTCACATCAGCAATCAGGTAAGAGTATTGGAAATGGAATACAAACATGTGAGCATGTTAACGCATGTCATAACGTACAACTTAAGTAAATCATCTTACACATGTCTTTCACACATATAATGAAATTATGCATATCGCCAACATATTGGAAATCCTCTCCATCAGCATATTAATTGAGAATTCAATCTCAAACTAAATCATAAGGAAATCATCAAGTACATGTTATAGCATACCACTTAAGTGCAACATCAAGCGTATGCATTTCATACATATAATGAAATCATGCATATAGCTAACATGTAGGAAATCATTTACATCAGCATATTAATTGAGAAATCAATCTCAAACTAAATCATAACACCATTTAATTGAATACATACTAATACAAGCATTTATACAAAACACTTAAACTACACACTTAAGTCTACATATAGTATGTCGACTCAAAGTGCGCATTTTGGCGAATCTCTTCGCCAAACTAATTATGTACGCATTCCTAGTATTCTAATGGGACAAGAAGCCATATCAATCACGTCAGCAAATTATGAATGAAAACAGTACTTCCTACAAATGACTAAAATGCCCTAAATCTCATATTCTTCGTCGGTTTACGAAATAGGAAACGGACAGCATGTTGTACATGTCAAACGGCGTTGCCGTCGATAATCTACTATTAAACGACATTGAAAGCGTTGGAAACAGTCAATCAAAGCATCTAAAATCCGCACCTTTTCCCTTATAGGTGAAGTGATTTGAACGGATCATATATGCTTCGTCTACGGCGAATAGAGGACCTAATTTAAAAGATCTATCAGCCAACATGCTATGAAAATGGAAGAACACCAAATCAGCAGCTATCTAGGGTATTTTCTTACATAGGAAAGCGGAGAAATCACCGGCAAAGTGATTGAGTTGCGTGGCTTAACCACTTGCAGCACGTGGCACAAGCAGCAGGGAATTCCCTTCCACCTTCTCTCACAAACTTTCACCTTTTCTCTCTCCCAATCTAGGGCTTTTTGCAAATTCGGATGGGAGAGAGGAATGAGGGTTTCAACCCCTTTTATAAGCCCAAAAGCGCCCAAAATAGGCTCAAGAACAAAATATACTTGAGGTATATCCAAATCGGGGCTGTTTCGGTCCAAAAGAGCATTTCTGGAGGTCCCCTGGCCGACCGCATACTGGATTTAGCATACATCAAGTTTTCAGTCCGGCAGGGTTCGCAGATCGCACGTGGCGGTCCAGTTTCAGTTCAGCGGTCACCACACGTAGTTCAGGCCTGCAAGTCTCATGATATGAAATAGAAATTTTTCCTGATCCGAGGGTGTAATCTGGCTGAATTCTGACGGTCAGAATGCTTAATACTGACGCGTCAAGTCGTGTGCCAGATTTGAATTTCAAATTCCAAATCTGTCCTTATTCGCACTCTCTTCAGTCCGGGCTCAATGAAATAGCCTGTGGTTATCGGTTGGACTTGATTTTTGAAATGATTGTCAAGTCCAGCTAGGCGGTCCTAACGGTCTAAGATAGTAGGTATCGGACTTTCGACACGCGGTCTAGATCCAATACAGATTTTGAAAGTGGTCCAGAGAACAAACTGGCTTAGAGTTTGATCCAAGGTTATAGAGTATTATAGAGTCATTGGTTCTACTCGATTTGGGTCTTGTAGAACGTATTTAAAGTGATCAGGGACTGTTTCCCCGCTACTCTAGCGTTGCGCTAGCTAACTTATACTTAGTTTCTAAAGGAATTAATCCTAAGTGGTTTCTTTGGCTATGGAATTGGGTTCTGAGCGATTTTCCAGGTGTTTTAGTTGACCCATTGCCTAAGGACGTCAAATCCCAGATTGGCTAAAATCTCGGGTGTTACAATCTTCCCCCCTTAAAACATAATTTCGTCCCCGAAATTGGCGAAGGGCAAGGAGTACTTTTTATAAGGAAGGTTCAAATCTTATTTAATAACCTAACCGTACGTATAACCTAAATCAAATGTTTCGATCATGGGCCAGTGGGGAAGAGGCCAACCATTCTTCCGCTGTGCCACTCTGATCGAACGGTAGCGTTGAATAACCTAACTGGATTGAACTCAATACGTTCTACCCCCATTAAAACTTAGTTTTACTTAAAGTTGAAGAATCTTTGCATCGATCCGTATATCCAAACGAGGCACAAATTAGGGGCTATCCTTAACCTAAAATGGAAACAACCTCTCATTACAGTGATTTTCCTTTGCTAAGGATGCGTTCTATGGCATTGGTATCTATGGTGATAGAGATATACCTAATCTCTATTGTGGTTAAGTTTAGGGCAGGTATGAGTTGGTAGCAAGATGTCGAATTCTCTACTGGCTTTAAGTCCTCGCCATTTCCCAAAGGCAATGTGATCCCGTTTGGTCATAGGTGGTTGGGCCATCACAGAAGAAAGGTTGTGTAGTAGGTCTGAGCCGGTTACATAGACTTTCTGTCTAGCTAGGACAGAAGATTTATTGTATCAATTCTTAATCCGAGTCGATGCCAATCTTTTGCTTGATCAGAGCATTGAATTTATTGGTAACCACTAGGATTAGGAAGTCGATTCAAACCGCGAATACATCGCTTACATGTAGTTCCTTTATTCCGCATTCCTGAATGCAATAAGCCCTTGGGGAAGGCAATTCTAAGGGGCATGCTAGTACATTCTAAGTTCAATCTGAGGGAGTTATACATGTTCCCTGAGAGTGAATGGTTCCTTCCTATGAGCAACAACAGAAGTCTATAAGTCATAAGGGGATCTCTCAAAAGAAGGGAGTCCCAATCCAACCAAATCTAACCCACTATCCCTTAGCATATATAGGCCTTACACTGCCTAAGACAACTAGTAGCCTAGTCTGTAACTTAGTAGTTATAATCTAAAGCCTAAGTTTATATGTTAAATGGTTCCATACCATTTCTTCTACAGGGAGTTGTTCTATTGCTTAGGGTCAAGATTGTCTAAATGGAATTGGATTTCCTATGTTGTCAGACCCTTCAAATCTTGAAGTGCTAACTCTAGGTCCAAAACGCCAAGGGCCTATGTGACCAGTAGCGTTAAGTTGTATTAAATGGAACTGTATTCTAATCCCAGGTTGGGATAGGGTGTGGCATGCTTGGTAGGAGGGTGGGTTGGGATAAAAATTTAATTTGTAGGCTGAATCCCGGGAGTTACAATACTCCCAATCTAGGGACAATACCTTATAGTGAAATGAAACTGCATGCATTCCATCTAACCAAATTCGGCTATATTAAGCCCAAACCACTAACACAAACACATTTTCTACCGAACAACAACAAAACATAGAAATTTCAAACGACAGTCAAACAAGCGAAGAACGTGGAGAAATGGGATGGGTAAGCAGGTTCCGTGAGTCTGAGGATCAAATAAAAGGGATATGAGAGAGAGGACGATGGAAAGGGAGGAAAAGGCTGAAACAGCCTTAACAATAGCAATAGAAAGAGGAGGAAATGCGAAAAAATTTTTGCCCAAATGGACAGAATGAAATCTAAGCGTTGTAGAGGGATGATTCAAGCTCCCTTAGGATGTATTTTCAGAAAGAAAAGAGAATGAAAAAGGAAAATGGAGCACCTCACGATTTCAGCTCGATTTGGGGGTTTTTAGAGCTCCAAAAGATGAAATCTGTTAGAGGGAGGGCTGAAAACTTCAATAGAATGATGGAGTGCGGTCTTTTTAGGCCAAGGATGGATTTGGGGGTGGTTTGGAGCCACGGTTTTTGGAGATAGCAGCTGGAAAACGCAAATGGGGCTAGGGGAAGGGCTGTTTGTGAAGGAAGTGCATCATTTTAGGGTTTTCTAGGCACGAACCACACATGGGGGGTGTGTACTACCCCAACCGACCACACGTGCCAAAGCACACATCAAATGGACCACAGTGGCCGGCGATGCATCGCCGGATCGGCGATGGCATCGCTGACCATCTCCCTGTTCGGGCGGTGGGACCACATGGGTTTGGTCCCCTATGGTCCAAGGACCCCAAATAACTATGGACCCCACCTTGGTTCATTGTATATTGCCCTATATTGGCCCAAACATGAGTTCAGAGCTTTCCGGGGCCAATATGCAAAATCAAATACAAAAATCTATTATGCAGCATATGATTTTGGGGTAGAAGGAGCTAGTACATCCATCTAGCCCATTAGTTACTAAAGAAAGAAAATTTAGAATGGCCTAATGGCCAATTTCCATGAAATTTTACTATTCACTGTAAAATTTTGTGAAAGTATGATTTTATGTCATTTTCACATTAGGATTGATGCCTAACAAGATAATGATAAGAAAGAATTGAAGATTGGAGTGGTGAGAGGAAGAATCTCGAAGATTTTAGGTGAAACGGGGTTTTTAAGCCCTGGCGATTGAATGCTGGGGTTGTGGTTGTCCCACAGCCCAATGATTCACCTTTACGGGTTTAGAATCGTTCATAGAATGTCTTAACCGACTTACCTATAACCTATGAGCTATTCAGGTCACTTCACGCGGCCCTAGATGCATTACGGACTCAATCGCGCGATCGAAATGAATAGACTTCGCCTATTGGCGAATCTGCGATCCTAAAAGTGTTTCTAGACCCTTCTTGCACCCACCTAAGTCAAAGGAAGTGACAGCGTACGTCGCGTGACCATAACCTAGGCCCGGTTTAATCCAAATCATGCTCTGATACCATCTGTAACATCCCAAAAATCGGAGGGTCGAGCAAAAACCCAACTCCCCAGTTCCAAAATGTTATTTATGCAACATAAATGTTTATGATTGAATGTTGTCTGTGTTAATGTATTAAACATGAGTGGGATTAAGCTAAAAAAGCATATCACGCCCCAGAGACGGTTAAATTTACAAGCGGAAGACTGTGATAGTATGTATAACATATATAAACTGTTGTATGTCTCCAGAGTGTGAACATGTTACCAGGTTATATACATACATGTATACTCCATAAGAGAAAGAAAGAATATACATGAGGGCTCTAAAAACATAAAATGACAAGTGTCAAGGCATCTAATCCACCTCCCTGTAATCCCGTCAATCAGATCACGCATAAAGGAGGAATCCTCCTCATCATCATCAAGTCCAGCTCTGCCTCACAGGCCGTGCCATCATCTGCAATCACAATAGGGACTGGTGGGTGTCCGGAAACACCATCCCGTAATGTGGGAGTGAGTGATCAACTCAGTGGGATAAGAGAACAGAGATTAATATGTTATCAAATCAATCACGTGTTAATAGTAAAGTAGTAATTCAAACAATCCTAATACTGTTGTTAATACAATATGACATGACGTGATGTATGCCCTCACCGACGATCTCCCTCATACGGCACCATCTTACGACCGCGGCATGCAATCGACTCTCAAGTGCTCCACATCTTCCAGGCACATGCAATGGT
Source organism: Magnolia kwangsiensis (assembly GCA_037074715.1). Classification (NCBI taxonomy): domain Eukaryota; kingdom Viridiplantae; phylum Streptophyta; class Magnoliopsida; order Magnoliales; family Magnoliaceae; genus Magnolia; species Magnolia kwangsiensis. The sequence goes on from CM073579.1 coordinate 63,648,670, forward strand.
ATGGTGATATGATTTTCGAGTTGTTATTAGTCCATTCAAATAGCAGGATTGGGAAACTAAGGTACTTCCCTTATATCAATCCCAACACAGATCCTGTCTAGGGTCGTCACTCCTAGTAATCTCATACGATGTATATTTTGTAGGTCGCTGTAAGGGCTGCCAGGGCTGTTGCACGCACTCGTTGCTCCGCTCCCCCATCACCTTATCAATACAGGGCTACTGTACTCTACTGCTACGGAAGGGTCGTCGCCTCCCGTAGACTCAGAATATGCTCGCGGTCACTACAAAGGACTCGTCGCCTGATCAGTGTAGGCTGACAGCAAGAATATAGTGTCCCATACCACCATAATCTGCTGACGAGACTAGGTGCTCACTGGTCACTACGGAGAGGTTTGTGGCCCCAGAGTAGGCTGACAGCTCGACCACGGTGTCCCATACCACCATGCCCGGCTCATGAGTCTTCGTGGATCAAGGTACCATGGTTAACAGGGTTTACAATGGTAAGTTCAGTACCCTAGGTTCAAGCAGTTATGACTCATGCAGGGTGAACATACAACGGCCAGTCGGGATACTTGACGGGCTCGACTAGCACGAGCACATCGCAAGTCGAACGACATGAAGTGCGTGAAACACTTCGCGTGGCCTAACCACTGCCGCCAACTCCAAACACGACTCGCGTTCATCGACGCATCCTTCGTGGCAAAAATAGGCCAACCACGAATTTGCTAGGTTACCGACTGCCTGGACTAGGTATAGTCCCAAACACATATGAATTCACATCAGCAATCAGGTAAGAGTATTGGAAATGGAATACAAACATGTGAACATGTTAACGCATGTCATAACGTACAACTTAAGTAAATCATCTTACACATGTCTTTCACACATATGATGAAATTATGCATATCGCCAACATAAAGGAAATTCTCTCCATCAGCATATTAATTGAGAATTCAATCTCAAACTAAATCATAAGGAAATCATCAAGTACATGTTATAGCATACCACTTAACTGCAACATCAAGCATATGCATTTCATACATATAATGAAATCATGCATATATCTAACATGTAGGAAATCATTTACATCAGCATATTAATTAAGAAATCAATCTCAAACTAAATCATAACACCATTTAATTGAATACATACTAATATAAGCATTTATACAAACACTTAAACTGCACACTTAAGTCTACATATAGTATGTCGACTCAAAGTGCGCATTTTGGCGAATCTCTTCGCCAAACTAATTATGTACGCATTCCTAGTATTCTAATGGGACAAGAATCCATGTCAATCACGTCAGCAAATTATGAATGAAAACAGTACTTCCTACAAATGACTAAAATGCCCTAAATCTCATATTCTTCGTCGGTTTACGAGATAGGAAATGGACAGCATGTTGTACATGTGAAACGGCATTGCCGTCGATAATCTACTATTAAACGACATTGAAAGCGTTAGAAATAGTCAATCAAAGCGTCTAAAATCCGCACCTTTTCCCTTATAGGTGAATTGATTCGAACGGAGCGTATATGCTTCGTCTACGGCGAATAGAGGACCTAATTTAAAAGATCTATCAGCCAACATGCTATGGAAATGGAAGAACACCAAATCAGCAACTATCTAAAGTATTTTCTTACCTAGAAAAGTGGAGAAATCATTGGCAAAGTGATTGAGTTGGGTGGCTTAACCACTTGCAGCACGTGGCACAAGCAGCAGGGAATTCCCTCCCACCTTCTCTCACAAACTTTCACCTTTTCTCTCTCCCAATCTAGGGCTTTTTACAAATTCGGATAGGAGAGAGGAATGAGGGTTTCAACCCCTTTTATAAGCCCAAAAGCGCCCAAAATAGGCTCAGGAACAAAATATACTTGAGGTATATCCAAATCGGGGTTGTTTCGGTCCAAAAGAGCATTTCTGGAGGTCCCCTGGCCAAATGCGATCGGACTTAAGCTCGTGCATACTGGATCTAGCATACATCAAGTTTTCAGTCCGGCAGGGTTCGCAGATCGCACGTGGCGGTCCAGTTTCAGTTCAGCGGTCACCGCACGTAGATCAGGCCTGCAAGTCTCATGATATGAAATAGAAATTTTTCCTGATCCGAGGGTGTAATCTGGCTGAATTCTGACGGTCAGAACGCTTAATACTGACGCGTCAAGTCGTGTGCCAGATTTGAATTTTAAATTCCAAATCTGTCCCTGTTCGCACTCTCTTCAGTCCGGGCTCAATGAAATAGCCTGTGGTTATCGGTTGGACTTGATTTTTGAAATGATTGTCAAGTCCAGCTAGGCGGTCCTAACGGTCTAAGATAGTAGGTATCGGACTTTCGACGCGCGGTCTAGATCCAATACAGATTTTCAAAGTGGTCCAGAGAACAAACTGGCTTAGAGTTTGATCCAAGGTTATAGAGTATTATAGAGTCATTGGTTCTACTCGATCTGGGTCTTGTAGAACGTATTTAAAGTGATCAGGGACTGTTTCCCAGCTACTCTAGCATTGCGCTAGCTAACTTATACTTAGTTTCTAAAGCAATTAATCCTAAGTAGTTTCTTTGGCTATGGAATTGGGTTCTAAGCGATTTCCCAGGTGTTTTAGTTGACCCATTGCCTAAGGACGTCAAATCCCAGATTGGCCAAAATCTGGGGTGTTACATCAAAAATGAGGTAGCTTCTCTTCAGAGTTTGAAAGACACATGGAGATATGCCCATGGTGATCCTAAATTAGAAAAATTATTGTCCGGATCAAGAAAATGTGGCAATCGATCCGGGTTGGGCTATGATAAGAATACATCTCCTAAACAAAAGAACATTGCTCCTAAATTTATAAAAGGAGAGTCTTCAAACTCAAAAGAAAAGAATACTTATCAAGGTTTTTCCAAAAATTCTAGGACTTTTCAAAAACCTAAAAGTAGTCATGACAGCTTTAATTTTCAAAACCGAAATCCATTAGCTGAAAAAATAATCGATCTTCTCAAGGAGCTATTAAAGTCTAACTCTATAGGTCTCTCCTATAACAACAGACAGAAAAAGACCATCTATACTCCTAAACCCATAACAGTTCTGAAATGGGTTCCTAAAGTTTCCAGCTTGGTTGCCCACACTGCTTTCAAAGCAACAAGCCATTCAAAGTGGTACCTAGATAGTGGTTGCTCCAGGCATATGACAGGTGACAAAGCTTTATTCACCGATCTTAAAGATATGACTGAAGGGTCAATCACATTTGGTGATGGAAGCAATTGTAAAATCATTGGCCAAGGTACAATTCAGCTCTATAACCTTCCTTTATTTAAGAATGTTTTATATGTTGAGGGCTTAAAACACAACCTTCTAAGCATTTCTTAGATATGTGATAACAACCATAGTGTAAAGTTTTTTAATCAAGGTTGTGAGATAGTTAATAAAAAGGGTTCTGTTATATTAACTGGTCGCAGAACTTCTGAAAACTGCTACATAATTAGTGATGCAAGCTCATCTACTCAATCATGTTACATGGTCCATACCGATGAGACTGAATTATGGCATAAATGCCTTGGACATGTACACTATCGGAACTTATTTAGATTGAGTAAAGGAGAACTAATTAGAGGTCTACCTAAATTGCAAAAAATAGACAAAATATGCGGTGAATGCCAGTTGGGCAAACAAATTAGGAGCTCTCATAAGAAAGTGAACTCCAATACCACATCTAGACCACTCGAGCTTCTCCACATGGATCTTATTGGACCTACCAGATCGGAGAGTCGAGGAGGTAAAAAATACATCTTGGTTATCGTAGATGACTATACAAGATTCACTTGGGTATCATTCCCAAAAGACAAAACTGAAACCCTGTAAGAAGTGAAAAAGGTCATCAAACGAATCCAAAATGAGAAGGGTTCTCATGTTAGTAAGATCCGTAGTGATCATGGATCTGAATTTGAAAATAGTAGTTTTGAGAAATTCTGTAGTGATCAGGGAATATCACATGAATTCTCTGCGCCCAAAACACAAAAAAAAAATGGTATAGTTGAAAGAAAAAATAGAGTGCTTCAAGATATGGCTAATGTTATGTTGAATAGCATGAAGCTCTCTAGAAGTCTTTGGGCTAAAGTAGTTAATACCGCATGTTATATTATTAATCGGGTTTATACCAGTAAATCTGATAATAAGACTAATTATGAATTATGGTTTGAAAAGAAACTTACTGTCAAATACTTTTGGATTTTTGACAGCAAGTGTTATATTTTAGGGGATCGTGAAAATTTGGGTAAGTTTGATACGAAGAGTGACGAAGGTATTTTTCTTGGTTATTCTTTGAACAGTCGAGCTTATAGAGTTCTAAATAAGAGAACTGGTGTGATTCAAGAGTCCTTCAATGTGGTCATTGATGATCATTTGAACACTCCAGCTCCGAGTTCAGATGATGATGAAGCTCTTATTTTTGACAATCAAGATACCTCATCAAGTCAAAAAGAATCTGAACCAAGGACTGTCAAAGATCATCCAACCAATCAAATACTCGGAAACCCTCTCACTAGAGTTCATACTCGCAAACAACTTGAGAACATATGTAATTATGTTTGTTTTACATCCCAAATAGAACCGGTCAACGTAAAAGAAGCACTTTTTGACGAAAATTGGATAGTTGCTATGCAGGATGAACTTAACCAATTTGTTCGTAATGATGTCTGGTATCTTGTTCCTAGACCTAAAGGTAAACACATTATTGGAACAAAATGGATCTTTAAAAATAAGTCTAATGAACTTGGAAATATTATACGAAACAAGGCTAGACTGGTTGTACAAGGGTATACTCAGATTGAAGGCATCGATTATGATGAAACCTTTGCTCCAGTCGCTTGCCTTGAGTCAATCAGACTTTTTATTTCCATCGCATGTTTTAAAAAATTTAAAATCTATCAGATGGATGTAAAGAGTGCTTTCTTGAATGACGATTTACATGAAGAAGTGTATGTTAAACAACCTTCAGGGTATGAAGACCCTAAGTTATCTGACCATGTATTTTGTCTCAAAAAGGCTCTCTATGGTCTAAAACAAGCACCCGGGGCATGGTATGAAAAGTTGACTAAATTCTTACTTAGTCATAGCTTTAAGTAGGTAGTGTCGATAAGACGCTTTTTATTAAGAAGAATAATAATGATATTTTGATGGTTCAAATATATGTTGATGATATTATTTATGGATCTACTTGCTCTAACATGTCTATTGAGTTTGCAGAGTTAATGAAATCAAGGTTCGAAATGAGCATGATTGGCGAACTTAGCTATTTCCTAGGGTTGCAAGTAAAACAACAGCCTGATGGAATTTTCATTTTTCAGACCAAATATGCTTCAAACTTGGTTAAAAGATTTGGATTTGAGAATGGTAAGAACTTTGATACTCCTATGAGTACAACATTAAAACTCTCAAAAGACTCTTCAGGTAAAGATATAGATCCAAAACTATATCGCAGTATGATTAGTAGTTTATTGTATTTAACTTTTAGCAGACCTGATATCGCATTTAGTGTTAGAATTTGTGCGAGATATCAGTCTAATCCTAAGGAATCTCATCTTACTGCTATTAAACGGATTATTAGATGTCACGCCCCAAACTCGAAAACCGGGCTCACAAAATTCCCGATCGCCGAATCCGGCGCCGACAGCCTCCGTAGAACCCCACTCTCGGCTCCTAGCTCCCATTCGCCAGGTTCCGATCCTGGGATGCTACGAGGAGGATTTTCAACGTCAGTTTGATTCGTAATAAGCATAACTAATGGCATAACCCACAAACAACAACCAAGAACTCCATTACATTTTCACTATGATCAAAAATTTACAAGTACAATGAGCATAAAGGGAAATACAATGGTAAAGAATAAAAACTCTAAAACGCTCTGCAACGTGCTCCTGCCTCAGCGCTGCTGCGATACAACGTCACCTGCACGCAACGGTCGTGCATAAGCTTACAGAAGCTTAGAGGGTGGTCAAAGTGTGTGCACAAGATAGTATTATGAACATGCAATGTCGGAGTAAAGCGGAATATGCAGATGGATCTATAATATCATGAGCCGTACCAAGGCTTATGCGATGTAAGACATGAATGGTATCGGCCATCCCAAGGCCATGCGATGTGCAATGCAACTCAAGCATACAGATCCTCATCTATACCCACACATCAATACAGCTCAAATATGGGATATCACCGTGGTTTAGTACACTCTAAACCAGATTGTCGCCACATCGCGCACAATAAGGTAAGTGGAAGAGACCTCACTATCCGTCTGTCAATATTGGGCGCGACTCGTCGATAGCGGACCCATTCCTTGAGCTGGTCAAACTCAGCCTAGCATTGCCCCCTACTCTCGGGCAGGTAAGGCCGTACCACCTTCCAACCGACCACGACACAGTGGAGAGTGTAACCGTCTGGTAATCGGCACTCAACGCTCATCTACCCACTCGGTCTAGACGTTGGAGTAACCTCTTGGTACCATAAGGGTTTAGAAACCTTCACCCAGGGATATCAATAGCACCCCATGTAGAACAAGATTTTCGGTAACCAATCCTGCCAACCACGATGCGTCTGTGGAAGCTACGGCCCTGATGTCGCTAGGGCGTACAATAACCATGTCACACAAGTGCGAAATGTATGATTCACGCTATCCAATCATGCAACAATTCATGCGCATATCGTGCGCTCATGTAGGGTAATACTGCCTAATCAGGAGCCCATAAACAACCTGCCCGAATGCATATGCTATGATCAGACAATACTCATATCAAGCATACATATGATGCGTAGGATCATGAGTCATGAAACTATAATAAACATGTTATAATGAAATGAACTAGTTTACAATGCAGATGGACGTGGACGGCCTGTACACAATAAGTACGGGCCTAACAATGGGCCCTAAGGAGAGTCGTAATGTGGGCATCCAACCAGCATTACACTCGCAATGTGGACGTCAAACCAACATTGCTCCCCAGGCACGATCTTCTTAAACATCACTACATAATCGGTATTGGGATTACACATTGCAATGGACCTTAAGTTCATCCCATTGGGCTTTTCATATATATATATATCAAATGGGCCATATCCTATAGGCCTTTTATTCATCAGATGGGCCACATAAATGGGCCACACCAATGGGTCTTATGTGCATTGCAATGGGTCAAAACCCGTGGGCCTTGGATTGCATCAAATGAGCTTAGTCTCATGAGTCTAATATGTGACCAATGGGCCACACCAATTGGGTCCCACATGTAGATCAAGTGGGCCTCAACCCATAGACCTAACATGAGTCAAATGGGCCTAAACCCCTAGGCCTTAATTAAATAAAATGTACCTAATTCATGGGTCTCAAATAAATCCAATGGGCCTAATCCCATGGACCCTTTTTATAATCAAATGGATTTAGTCCCATGGGCCTTACAATATATCAAATGGCCTAGTCTCATGGCCTTAGAACATATCAATTGGGCCTAAACCCATAGGCCTTAAATATCAAGTGAGCGTAAGCCCATAGGCTTTACATATCAAGTGGGCCCAAGTTCTTAGGCCTTAAATGAATCAAATGGGCCTAGCCCATAAGCATTTCATAAATCAAATGGGCCTAGCCCATAGGCCTTTTGTAATTCAAATGGGCCTAGCCCATAGGCCTGTTACAAATCAAATGGGCCTAACCCATATGTGAGTGGCCCACCCAACTGATAGCTCAAGCATTAAAATGATCCCACCAAGTGGATGGATGGTCTGGATGCATTACATGAATCATGGTGTGTCCCACTATCCAGTGGACAGTGCAAAAATAGCACATACATCACACAGGGCCCCACCGTCTGCTGGACGGTGGAGGCCACACAAACACAAGGTGGGTGCCACCATCCGTCTGGACGGTGGACTTAACACATACATCATTGTGGGTCCCATGCGGGGCCCACTGTAATATTTATTTGGCATCCAACCCATGCATAAGGTCACTCGGGCCTGGTTGAAGGGAAAACATAAATTTCAGCTTGATCCAACACATCTGTGGGCCCCAGAAAGAGCTTCAATGGTAGATGTTCGTTCACACTGTTTCCTATGCTGTGGACCACCTGATAAATGGATGGGGCCGATCTTTGGAGGGGGCCCACCTGAGGAGGGGACCCTCCTCATGAACGACGTAGATCAGACATATACATCATGTGGGGCCTACGGCAGCAGCCGTGGGTGGTTACACGGCAGCCCGCCCGCCGCCTGCTGCAGCTCCTGTTGCAGCGTCAGAGGCTTTGCCTCTTTACAATATTTTATCAAAAAATTAAAAACCCTTATTTTTGGGTTTTTTTTGCATTTGGGGCCCACATCCAGCAGATCCACCCCGTCCATTGGCTTTAGTGGCTCAAGACCGATCTAATGAGTCTAGAGTTTGAATTTTTTTGATGAAAGAAAATGAAATAAAATAAGAAAAAAGATCCTTGAATGGTAGTGATGCATTCTTTGATGCTATGGCCCACTAGGTCTTCCAAACAGCCCCAAACTTCTATCCAACGGCTAAAACACTGTAGGTAAGAGGGTAGATGGCTTGGATTGTCTAAATACATCACGGTGGGGCCTAAGCAAGTGGACCACCCCACAAGCTTCCTTTTCTTCTTTCCCTTTTCTTTTTTTTTTTTAAACGTCGAGCGTCCCAGACGCTGGACGGTTTTGTTTCTTATAAAATAACTTGTGGTGGGCCCTGATGAAGTGGGCCACCACTGATGGGTGGCGTGGGTACAATGAATAAGGTGGGCCCCACTTGAATAGAAATAAATACCTCAAGGTGGGGGTCCCTTCAAGTGGGCCACATAACCCTTTTGCATAAAATAAAATAAAATAAAACAAAACAAAAGAAATAAAGAGGGAGAGAGACATGGAGAGTGGGACACGCCTTGAGATGGAGGGCTCCGCCACTATGAGCCCTCCCTTGCAAGCAACTATACAATAAACGGATCCCTTTGTACATGGGACCATCGAAAATGTAAATCAACGGTGGAGATCCATTCCCCACCGATATGGATAGTCTAGATGACCTTTCTTAAAGAAATAAATATCATGATGGGGTCCATGGAGAATGACCCCATCATGGAATGATCATGATGATCCAAGTGGTCCATCGGCCACAACTTAGGGTCCCAAGTGAGATCCACACCATTGATCGGTGGGTCTCACTTGGCCCATCATAAAAACAAGAAAGAAACTACCCTATAGAGTCACCCACCGTCCAATCTTCTTGCTCCTAGGGGTTCCTTGGCACCTTAGCTTCAACTTCAATATATGAGATGAGAAATGGAGGGTTGAGATGGGAGATGATGGGGTACGAAAGTGGGCCACTTGGAGCTTAGGGATTCTTGGAAAATTCCATACGTATGGAGCTCCTTTGCTTGGGGTTTTGCAAATGAGAAAGAGAGGAGTTGTAAAGGGAGAGAGAGAGAGTGATGGATGGATTTGGTGAGTGATGGTTGTGTAAGAAAAGCTTGACTTTTGAGGCTTTTGTGTAAGAGAGGTATGGGTGGTGAAGACTTTTGTGGCTTTTTGTGTAAGAGAGGTATGAGTTTGGGAGACTTTTGTGGTTGCTTGGGAAAAGGGATGAAAGTGATGTGTACTTGACATGTGATGGCTTGATGGATTGATTGATTGATGGGATTGATGTGATTGATGTGACACATCGTAAAGATTCCCTTAGTTTTCGCAATGCGCGGCGTTTTCTCGCACCGAACGTCAGCCCACATCTCTTGACCAGGGTATCACCTCGGTGTGCGAGTCGCGGCATTGGAACCGCAACGACGGCGCGGTCGGTATGGTATTGGTCTCGGGTTGAGTCGACTCGGGTTGTCGGCATATGAATCAGGGTCGCACGTCGATATCAGTTAAGGGTCGAAAGTTGTCAGAATTCGACCGGTAAGACCGCGGAAGTCTACGAAAAGGTACTGATCAAGATACGAGTCTTACAGCTCTCCCCTCCTTATAAAAATTTTGTCCTCGAAATTTACACAAGCATCGCAACTAAGCATTACTTATGAAAAAGAAACGACCTAACATCATCATATAGAATCAGGGACAACATATAAGATACAATATATGATCAATCATCAAAGAGATGAGGATAACGCTCTCGAATCTCAGCCTCATGCTCCCAAGAAGCCTCCTCTACTGAATGGTGACCCCACTGCACCTTCACCAATGGAATGACCTTGGTTTTGAGGACCTGCTCCTTCCGATCAAGCATACGGACTGGCTGCTCAATGTAAGAAGCGTCCTCACGAAACTCCAGCGGCTGCCAATCAATAACGGGAACTGTGTCTAACCCACACTTCCTCAACATGGAGACGTGGAAAACATCGTGGATGCCAGACAACTGTGATGGCAAGGCAAGCCGATAGGCCATGGCGCCAACGCGCCCAGTGATCTCAAAAGGTCCTATGAATCTCAGGGCAAGCTTGCCCTTCGCTCCAAATCGAACTACGCCCTTCATGGGCGAGACCTTGAGATACACATGGTCCCCTACATCAAACTCCAAGGGACGACCCCGACGATCAGCAGAACTCTTCTGTCGGCTCTGAGCTGTGCGCATCCTCTGTCTGATGATGTCAATAGCCTTTGATGTCTCCTGCACAAGCTCGGGACCTAGGAGACAGCGCTCTCCAACCTCGGTCCAACAACTCGGTGATCCACATGGTCTGCCATATAGTGCCTCAAAAGGAGCCATGCCGATGGTCTCCTGATAGCTGTTATTGTACGCGAACTCAGCCAATCACAGATGCTCATCCCAGCTACCCCCGAAGTCAATCGCGTAGGCCCGAAGCATATCCTCAAGTATCTGATTAACCCTCTCGGTCTGGCCATCGGTCTGCGGATGGTACGCAGTGTTGAGTTGCAAATCAGTCCCCATCGCATGCTGGAAGCTCCCCCAAAACTGAGACATAAACCTCGAGTCTCGATCAGAAACGATCGAGACTGGAACGCCATGCAGTCTCACAATCTCCTCGATGAATAGTTTCGCAAGCCAGTCCATAGATCAAGTCGCATGCAGCAAGGAAATGTGCCGACTTTGTCAGACGATCCACAACAACCCAAATGGCGTCATGACCGCGCTGAGTCCTCAACAAACCCATAATGAAATCAGTCGACACGTGCTCCTACTTCTACATCGGGACGCTCAACGGCTGCAATAGACCAGAAGGTCTCTGATGATTGGCCTTGACACGCTGGCACGTGTCACACTCGGCCACAAAACTGGCGATTTGGCGCTTCATCCCGGCCCAAAAATACTGTCGCCTCATGTCACGGTACATCTTCGTCGATCCCGGATGGATAGAAACCGCGATCGATGTGCCTCGGTCATAAGATCTCTGCATAACTCTGGAATATCCGGGACACATAATTGGCCTCTGAAATGAAGTCCACCATCTGTACCAATCTGCCAATCTGTCTGACCCTCAGATGCCGCCTCAGCCATATAACTCTTCAACGACTTATCAGCCTACTGAGCCTCGATCACCCTAGCGACAAGAGAGGGTTGAATCGACAGGCTCGATAACTGTATAATGGAAGACTGCAGGCCAAACTTAAAGTCATACGCTGCAATATCCTCAAGCATCCGCCACTAGGCCTCGTGGCTGACGGCTGAGGGCATCTGCCACCACGTTCGCCTTGCACGGGTGGTACCGGAGGTCCAAATCATAGTCCTTCAGGAGCTCCATCCAGCGCCTCTGTCTCATATTCAACTCAGACTGCGAGAAGAGGTACTTCAAGCTCTTATGATCAGAGAAGAGTTCGAACCTGACCCCATAAAGATAGTGCCTCTACACCTTCAGTGCGAAGACAACTGCAGCCAGCTCTAAGTAATGCGTAGGATAGTTCAGCTCATGGACCTTGAACTGACGAGACGCAAAGGCCACTGGTCTCCCGTGCTGCATCAGGATAGCACCCAAACCGATATGCGAGGCATCAGTGAATACAATAAATCCGTCACTCCCAGAGGGAAGAGTGAGGACAGGAGCGGACGTCAGACAATCCTTCAACTCCATAAATGCTCGCTCGCAGGCATCACTCCAAATAAACTCTGTGCCCTTCTGAGTCAACCTGGTCAGCGGGGCTGCAATACGAGAGAAGCCCTTAATAAAATGTCGGTAGTTGCCCGCCAAACCAAGGAAACTACGGATCTCTGTCGCAGTCATGGACTGGCTCTACTGACGCACTGCCTCGACCTTCGAGGGGTCCACTGCGACACCCTCCCTCGTCACCACGTGACCGAGGAACTTCACCTCCTCCTTCCAGAACTCACACTTCTCCAGCTTCGCATAAAGCTGGTGTGCGCGGAGGGTCTACAAGGTAATCTCTAAGTGCTGCTCATGCTCCTCACGGGTCCTCGAGTAGATCAGAATGTCGTCGATGAAGACTACAACAAACTGATCCAGATATGGGCGGAAGACCTCATTCATCAGCTGCATGAAAACTGCGGGTGCATTGGTCAATCCGAAGGACATGACCTGAAACTCAAAATGACCGTAACGCGTCCTGAATGCCGTCTTCGGAATGTCCTCATCTCGGACCCGAATCTGATGATAACAGGAACGCAGGTCAATCTTCGAAAAGAACTGTGCACCCTGCAGCTAGTCAAACAAATCATCAATCCTAGGGAGCGGGTACTTGTTCTTGATCATGACTTTGTTGAGCTCGCGGTAGTCAACGCAGAGCCTCAACGAGCCATCCTTCTTCTTCACGAAGAGTACCGGTGCTCCCCACGGCGAACTGCTCGGACGGATAAAACCCAACTCTCGTAACTCGTCCAACTGCTTCTACAATTTTCATAACTCCGACGGTGCCATACGATACGAGGCCTTAGAAATAGGCACTGTACCGGGCACGATATCAATCTGGAACTCGGTGAGTCGGCGAGGCGGTAATTCTGAAATCTCCTGGAACACATCGGGAAAATCACAAACCACGGGCAAATGGTAGATGCAAGCGGTAACAGGCTCCTCTATGGCGCAAGACATCAAACAAGACAACCGCTCTCCTCTGGCCCCTGTAACGAACTGAAACTGTGGCACGCCGGGTATACAGAACCTGACGGTCCTCGCGGCGCAGTCCAATATAACATAGTACTCGGCGAGCCAATCCATGCCCAGGATGACGTCGAACTCAGACAGCGGCAAAATAAATAAATCGACAAGCAGAAAGGTATCCCCAACCAGAACGGGGCATGACGAGCAAAATCGTCCTAACACTGCAGTCCTCCCCAAGGGAGTCGATTCTGATAGGCTCTCACCAGCAGACTCCAACGGTAAGCCAGCCAATCGACAGAAGCTCTCGGCCACAAAAGAGTGCGATGCACCGGAATCAAACAGCACACGTGCAATGCATGCAGAGACTGGAAGTATACCCTCAACGACTCCTCCAGATGACTGCGGGTCCTGCTGAGCCACATAGAATCTAACTTGAGCTGGTTGGGAAGGTGCCTGTCCCCTCTGAACGTGCTGCTGCTACTGATAGGGTCGCTGAGGTGGTCGAAACTGCTGCCTCTGCTGCTGTGGCCTCTAAGGCTGGTAATGATGCTGATACTACTACTGAGGTGGCCTCGGTGGTGGAGGCTGCTGTCGCTGCTGCTGTGGGGGTCTCTGCTGCTGCGGTAGGGGCTGATGGGGAGCCCTCTGCTGTTGTGGACCTCTCTGCTGCTGCTGGGGGCTGGGACACTCCCATGAACGGTGTCCCGTCGCACTGCACCTGAAGCAAGTGCCGGTGAATTACCTCTGAGGTGGTGGTGGAGGTGATGTTGGTGCTCGAAGGCTGGGCGACCTGTGCACCTCTGCTGCTGTGGTCGACGCTGCTGTGAATCACTAGAAGAAGCCTGCCTCTTCCGGTCTCTCCTCTGACCATGATCAGACTGAGAACCAGCCCACTCAGTCTCATAAATCTGAGCTCTCCGTACTACTTCTTGGAAAGTAGGGAGCTCATGCCCAATAACACGACCTCGAAGGCCGTAACATAAGCCGTGCTCGAACCGGCGGGCCTTCCGCCCATCGTCATCAACCATATACGGTGCGAATCTCGATAGTGCCACAAAACGGGCGGCGTACTATGCCACAGTCATATTTCTCTGCACCAGAGTCTCAAACTCTAAGGCTCGCTGACGACGGATATGGTCGGGGAAGTACCGCTCCTCGAATCGGTCAACAAAGTCCTCCCATGTCCAGACATAATCAGGTCCGGCAACACGGGTAACAGAGGTCCACCAATGCTCGGCCTCATCCTGGAAGAGAAAAACTGCTAACCGGACGCGCTGCTCGGTCGTACATGACATGGTATCGAATATCTTCTCCACATCGGAGCGCCATCTCTCTGCTGCGGTCGGATCTGGCTCGCCTTGGAAACGTGGGGGATCAAGCCGTCTGAACTCACGAAGTAAGGCGCTTGCGCGCTCCTGCTCTGCCTGAGCTGGTGAAACAACTGGACGCCTGCCCTGTCCCTGGAGCGTGGCTGTCACAGCCTATAACATCTGCTGTAACTGAGAGGCACTCACAGTCACAGTCGGCTCCGCATCGGCCTCAGGTGGAGGAATGTCATTCTCAGGGAAGGGAGTAGGGATCTCTGAGGGTGAAACGGGAGACGTAGGTGGTAAAGTTGGAGCCTCCGGTGGTGAAGCGGAATCCTCAGGTGGTGGTGCGGGAGTCGATCGGGTAACCCTCCCAGGCGCCATGTCCTAAAGAAAAGAGCGAAGGCGCCTATCAAGTTCAAAACTCTCGAAGGAACGCATGTTAACGGTCTGTATTGGAAGGTCACGAAGCTATTCGAACTTCGGGACTTAGTCATTCAATATTCATAGCAGACATATAATGTTGTTCTCGATTATTCCCAAGTTATGCTCTGATACCACTTCTGTCACGCCCCAAACTTGGAAACTGGGCTCACAAAATTCTCGATCGCCGAATCCGGCAATGACAGCCTCCGTAGAACACCATTCTCGGCTCCTAGCTCCCATTCGCCAGGTTCCTATCCTGGGATGCTACGAGGAGGATTTTCAACGTCAGTTTGATTCGTAATAAGTATAACTAATGACATAACCCACAAACAACAACCAAGAGCTCCATTACATTTCCACTATGATCAAAACTTTACAAGTACAATGAGCATAAAGGAAAATACAATGGTAAAGAACAAAAACTCTAAAATTCTTTGCAACGTGCTCCTGCCTCAGCGCTGCTGCGATCCAACGTCACCTACACGCAACGGTCGTGCATAAGCTTACAGAAGCTTAGAGGGTGGTGAAAGTGTGTGCGCAAGATAGTATTATGAACATGCAATGTCGGAGTAAAGCGGAATATGTAGATGGATCTATAATATCATGAGCCGTACCAAGGCTTATGCGATGCAAGACATGAATGGTATCGGCCATCCCAAGGCCATGCGATGTGCAATGCAACTCAAGCATACAGATCCTCATCTATACCCACACATCAATACAACTCAAATATGGGATATCACCGTGGTCCAGTACACTTTAAACCACATTACTGCCATATCGCGCGTAATAAGGTAAGTGGAAGAGACCTCACTATCCCTCTGCCAATATTGGGCGCGACTCGTCGATAGCGGACCCATTCCTTGAGCTGGTCAAACTCAGCCTAGCATTACCCCCTACTCTCGGGCGGGTAAGGCCGCACCCCCTTCCAACCGACCACGACACAGTGGAGAGCGTAACCGTCTGGTAATCGGCACTCAACGCTCATCTACCCACTTGGTCTAGACGTTGGAGCAACCTCTTGGTACCATAAGGGTTTAGGAACTTTCACCCAGGGATATCAATAGCACCCCATGTAGAGTAAGATTTTTCGGTATCCAATTCTGCCAACCACGATGCGTCTGTGGAGGCTACGGCCCTGATGTCACTAGGGCGTACAATAACCATGTCACACAAGTGCGAAATGTATGATTCACGCTATCCAATCATGCAACAATTCATGCGCATATCGTGCGCTCATGTAGGGCAATACTGCCTAACCAGGAGCCCATAAACAACCTGCCCGAATGCATATGCTATGATCAGACAATCCTCATATCAAGCATACATATGATGCGTAGGATCATGAGTCATGAAACTATACTAAACATGTTATAATGAAATGAACTATTTTACAATGCAGATAGACGTGGAAGGCCTGTACACAATAAGTACGAGCCTAACAATGGGCCCTAAGGAGAGTCGTAATGTGGGCATCCAACCACATTACACTCGCAATGTGGACGTCAAACCAACATTGCTCCCCAGGCATGATCTTCTTAAACATCGCTACATAATCGGTATTGGGATTACACATTGCAATGGACCTTAGGTTCATCCCATTGGACTTTTCATATATATATCAAATGGGCCATATCCTATGGGCCTTTTATTCATCAGATGGGCCACATAAATGGGCCACACCAATGGGTCTTATGTGCATTGCAATGGGTCAAAACCTGTGGGCCTTGGATTGCATCAAATGAGCTTAGTCTCATGAGTCTAATATGTGACCAATGGGCCACACCAATTGGGTCCCACATGTAGATCAAGTGGGCCTCAACCCATAGACCTAACATGAGTCAAATGGGCCTAAACCCCTAGGCCTTAATCAAATAAAATGGACCTAATTCATGGGTCTCAAATAAATTCAATGGGCCTAATCCCATGGACCCTTTTTATAATCAAATGGATTTAGTCCCATGGGCCTTACAATTTATCAAATGGCCTAGTCTCATGGCCTTAGAACATATCAATTGGGCCTAAACCCATAGGCCTTAAATATCAAGTGAGCCTAAGCCCATAGGCTTTACATATCAAGTGGGCTCAAGTTCTTAGGCCTTAAATGAATCAAATGGGCCTAGCCCATAAGCATTTCATAAATCAAATGGGCGTAGCCCATAGGCCTTTTGTAATTCAAATGGGCCTAGCCCATAGGCCTGTTACAAATCAAATGGGCCTAACCCATATGTGAGTGGACCACCCAACTGATAGCTCAAGCATTAAAATGATCCCACCAAGTGGTTGGAAAGTCTGGATGCATTACATGCATCATGGTGGGTCCCACTGTCCAGTGGACAGTGTGGAAATAGCACATACATCACACAGGGCTCCACCGTCCGCTGGATGGTGGAGGCCACACAAACACAAGGTGGGTGCCACCGTCCGTCTGGACGGTGGACTTAACACATACATCATTGTGGGTCCCATGCGGGGCCCACTGTAATATTTATTTGGCATCCAACCCATGCATAAGGTCACTCGGGCCTGGTTGAAGGGAAAACATAAATTTCATCTTGATCCAACACATCTGTGGGCCCCAGAAAGTGCTTCAATGGTAGATGTTCATTCACACTGTTCCCTGTGGTGTAGGCCACCTGATAAATGGATGGGGCCGATCTTTGGAGGGGACCCACCTGAGGAGGGGACCCGCCTTATGAACGGCGTAGATCAGACATATACATCATGTGGGGCCCACGACAGCAGCCGTGGGTGGCTGTACGGCAGCCCGCCCACCCGCCTGCTGCAGCTCCTGTTGCAGCGTCAGAGGCTTTGCCTCTTTACAATATTTTAACAAAAAATTAAAAACGCTTATTTTTGGGTTTTTTTTGCATTTGGGGCCCACATCCAGCAGATCCACCCCGTCCATTGGGTTCAGTGGCTCAAGATTGATCCAATGAGTCTAGAGTTTGAATTTTTTTGATGAAAGAAAATGAAATAAAATAAGAAAAAGGATCCTTGAATGGTAGTGATGCATTCTTTGATGCTATGGCCCACCAGTTCTTCCAATCAGCCCCAAACTTCTACCCAACGGATAAAACACTGCAGGTAAGAGGGTAGACGGCTTGGATTGTCTAAATACATCACGGTGGGGCCTAAGCAAGTGGACCACCCCACAAGCTTCCTTTTCTTCTTTCCCTTTTCTTTTTTTTTTTGAAACGTCCAGCGTCCCAGATGCTGGACGGTTTTGTTTCTTATAAAATAACTTGTGGTGGGCCCTGATGAAGTGGGCCACCACTGATGGGTGGCATGGGTACAATGAATAAGGTGGGCCCCAGTTGAATAGAAATAAATACCTCAAGGTGGGGGTCCCTTCAAGTGGGCCACATAACCCTTTTGCATAAAATAAAATAAAATAAAACAAAACAAAAGAAATAAAGAGGGAGAGAGACATGGAGAGTGGGACACGCCTTGAGATGGAGGGCTCCGCCACTATGAGCCCTCCCTTGCAAGAAACTATACAATAAACGGATCCCTTTGTACATGGGACCATCGAAAATGTAAATCAACGGTGGAGATCCATTCCCCACCGATATGGACGGTCTAGATGACTTTTCTTAAAGAAATAAACATCATGATGGGGTTCATGGAGAATGGTCCCATCATGGAATGATCATGATGATCCAAGTGGTCCATCGGCCACAACTTAGGGTCCCAAGTGAGATCCACACCATTGATCGGTGGGTCTCACTTGGCCCATCATTAAAACAAGAAAGAAACTACCCTATAGAGGCACCCACCATCTGATCTTCTTGTTCCTAGCGGTTCCTTGGCACCTTAGCTTCAACTTCAATGGATGAGATGTGAAATGGAGGGTTGAGATGGGAGATGGTGGGGTAGGAAAGTGGGCCACTTGGAGCTTAGGGATTCTTGGAAAATTCCATACGTATGGAGCTCCTTTGCTTGGAGTTTTACAAATGAGAAAGAGAGGAGTTGTAAAGGGAGAGAGAGAGAGTGATAGATGGATGTGGTGAGTGATGGTTGTGTAAGAAAAGCTTGACTTTTGAAGCTTTTGTGGAAGAGAGGTATGGGTGGTGAAGACTTTTGTGACTTTTTATGTAAGTGAGGTATGGGTTTGGGAGACTTTTGTGGTTGCTTGGGAAAAGGGATGAAAGTGATGTGTACTTGACATGTGATGGCTTGATGGATTGATTGATTGATGGGATTGATGTGATTGATGTGACACATCGTAGAGTTTCTCTTAGTTTTCACAACGCGCGGCATTTTCTTGCATCGAACGTCGGTGCGCGAGTCACGGCATTGGAACCGCAACGACGGCGCGGTCGCTATGGTATTGGTCTCGGGTTGAGTTGACTCGGGTTGTCGGCATATGAATCAGGGTCGCGCGTCGATATCGGTTAAGGGTCGAAAGTTGCCAAAATTCTACCGGTTAGACCGCGGAAGTCTACAGAAAGGTACGGATCAAGATACGGGTCTTACATTAGATACGTCGCAAGTTGTATAAATTTGAGACTTTGGTATCCTTTTAATACTAGTGTTCAATTAGCAGGGTACTCAGATGCTGATTGGGCAGGAAATATTGATGATAGAAAATCAACCAGTGGTGGTTGTTTTTACATTAAAAATTACTTAGTTTCTTGGTTCAGCAAGAAGTAAAGCTCAATATCACTCTCCACTGCTGAGGCTGAGTATATTACAGCTGGATATGCATGTACTCAACTAGTTTGGATGAAACGCATGCTTAGCGATTATGGAATTAATCAAGATTCAATGATCTTACAATGTGATAATTCCAGTGCTATAAACATTTCCAAAAATCCAATCCAGCATTCACGTACTAAGCACATTGACATTAGGTATCATTACATACGTGAGTTGGTTGAAGAAAAAGTTATTTCTTTAGAATATATATCAACCGAAAATTAACTTACTGATATATTTACTAAATCGCTCGACAAAAGCAGGTTTGATAAACTGAAATTTGATCTTGGTATGTGCATTTTACATTGAATATTCTTTCTTACATGTATCAAAGTGTATCATATTTTATTTTATATCTGTTTAAATTTTAATTTTTTGCATTAAAAATTATTTTTTGGTCGATACTCGACCGGTCGTGGATGTACACAACCAGTCGTGGTACGACCGGTCGTGCACAGCACTCGACCAGTCGTGGAGCTCATGAGCACGTTATAATTTGGGAAAAATCCCCTTCTTCTTCATTTTCACTCCCACCTACGACGAGTCGTGGCTCGACCAGTCATAGGATTTCTTATTTTTCTTCAAGGTAAGTCCTATTTCATCATTTTTCTTGAAGATTCATGCTCTCTATGCTTTGATTTATTCATAGTATACCTTGATTTCATCTCTTGTTGAGTTTTTCAAGGGTTTGCTCTCTATTTGCTGATCTAGAGAAAACCCATCTTTCATTTGTGCATCTTGCTTGCTCGTTGTATATTTTTTTTGAATATAAATGCTAGAGGGAAAAAGAAAACATCCCGTGGTCCATCTTCTTCCAGATCTGCACCGATAACTAAACGGCACCTTCGGTCACCCGAAGATGATTCTCAAGATGTAAGAGATTTGCGTGTCCGTAACATTATCGTTGAGCATACCGCTGATCTCAATCACATTGCTCCATATGGTATTTTCCCCCTTCTTGAACTAACAATTTATAAAATTAGGTTGGACTAACATTTTACTTTGGGGTAGGCCTGCATACCAGTCCATTGCCCAATCAATGGTTGCTTGCATTTCAGATTTTTCTCTTGATAATTTAACTTTCTCAATTGATACTAGAGAAGGAAAATTTGAAGTAGACCGTCATTTGATATCAGGTATTATGGATATACCTGTTAATGATGAAGGTATATCGATTCATACTTTATACGACAAACCATCTGAATTGGAAAAATGGATGTTAACAAGAGAATTATGAAAAATTGATGTACAATGGACTCTCAAAGCGAATGCTCTCCCTGCAAAGTATCTGTTACCCAAATATAGAGTATTACATTGTTTCTTCATTTCCAATGTATATCCTCGGTCCGGTAATAAAACCGAGTTGACTTATTTCATGGTTCGTGTGTTGCATTCTATTGCTTATGGTACGAAGGTCTGTCTTCCTTCTTTGATTTGTTATTTCATTATTCAGTTTCGTCTCCATCCGGGTCATAGTGATATTCCGTTCGGTTATCTTATGACTGTTTTAGCCACTCACATGCTTGTCGATAAACCTGTTAATGAGGCACCAATTCATCATCTTATTTTCAACAATTCCAATCTTAATAAGATGAAATTGGATCTGCTCCTTGGCCAAGTTGATGATGGTGATGATGGTGGTGAAGCTGGAAACGAAGGGAAAGCTGGTGATCTTTCGCAACAAGATGTTAATATGGATGAGATTTTTGATGAGATAGAATCTGATTCACCTAATGATCCAGATTATGATCCATCTGGTTTTGATGCACGCCTTCGTGCATTGGAGGAAAAAGTTGATAATATGAATATAGCCCATGATATGAGATTCAAGTACATGCGAAAATATCTTCGTCGCATCAATAAGGGCTTACACCAGATTGATCCGACTATACCTGCTCCCTCCTCTGGATCAGATTAGGTGAATTATCTTCTGGGTAGTATAATATTATCTTTTTATTTTGGATATGTACTATGGATTATGGTGTGATAACATTGTCTTTTGGATATTGTATTTTGGATTATGGATTATGGCTTGATGTTTCAGGTTTATTTTATGTCTTTCATATCACCTTCTCATTATCTGCTCTCTATGTTCTCCTTCCTATTGTGCCTTTCCCTTATCATTTTGTGACAAAAAGGGGGAGTAGTAAGAGCTAAAAGCTAAAAAGGGTAGTAGTATGGAAAGGGGGAGTATTTGTTTGAATTAATTGATTGAGAAGGATATGTGGATTGAAGTCTTGAAGTTTTCATGTTGTGTATTGTTTTCATGAGCAGTACTCGTATTACTCAGGGGGAGTAGAGTATTTTGTGATTTCATGGCTTATCTTTCCTTATGCTATGTGTTTTGTTACAAATTTGACAAAGGAGGAGATTGTAAGTGTTATGTTTTCATATCCCTTTGGTTGTCAAATTTTGTGGTGTCAAAACTTATATCTATGTATTGTATGTCTTGTGTTTTATGTTTGAAGTCTATTCATTGCAATCAAGACATATCAAGACATCACATTTCAAGACAAGATCTTATATGAAGACAGTTTTCAAGTCATGGATGAATAATTCAAGAATTGAAGTCTTCAAGATTGCATGTTCAAGATTCGATCAAGCTCAAGTATACTAGAAGACTTTGTCAAGTTAAGATCAAGCTCAAGAAGGCCTACTACAAGTTTTGTATATTCACAAGCTTCTCTTAAGGGTCATCTGAGTGTACAGACTTTCAATGTCCATCTCACTTTTAAGGTTTGTTTGACCTTAGATTGACCTTAGGATGGGCTTTACTGTAGGTCATTCTGGATACATAACTGTAACACCCCAGATTTTTGCCAACCTGAGATTAGACGTCCTTAGGCAATGGGTCAACCAAAACAACTTGGTAACCGCTCAGAACCCAATTCCATAGCCAAAGAAATCACTTAGGATTAATTCCTTTAGAAATTAAGCGTAAGTTAGCTAGCGCTACGCTGGAGTAGCTGTGAAATTGTTCCTGATCGCTTTAAATACGTTCTACAAGACTCAAAACTTGTAGAATCAATGGTGTTATAATACCCTGAAACTTAGGATCAAACTCTAAACCGGTTTGTTCTCGGGAACCCTTTGAAACTTTGTATTGGATCTAGACCGTGCGTCAAAAGTCCGGTACCTACAATCTTAGACCGTTATGACCGCTTGGCTGGACTTGACAATCATTTCGAAAATTAAGCCCAACCGACGTTTAGAGGCTATTTCATTGAGCCTGGAGTGAAGAGAGTAAGAAAAGGGTTAGATTTGGAAATTTTAATTCAAATCTGGCATGTGACTTGGCGCGTTATTATTAAGCGTTGACCGTTAGAATTCACCCAAATTACACCCTTGGATCAGAAAAAATTTATCTTTCATATCACGAGACTTGTAGACCTGATCTAGGTGCGATGACCGCTGAACTGAAACTGGACCGCCATGTGCGATCTGCGAACTCTACCGGACTGAAAACTGGGTGTGAGCAGCATCCAGTATCCATGAGCTTAAGTCCAACTGCATTCGGCCAGGGGACCTCCAGAAGTGCTTCTTTGGACCAGAACAGCCCCGATTTGGTTATACCTCAAGTAGACCTTGTTCCCAAGCCTAATTTGGGAAGGTTTTAGGCTATAAAAGGGCTTTAAACCCTCACATATCTCACCCATCCGAATTTGCTAGAAACCCTAGCTAGAGAGAGAAAAAGTGAGAGTTTGTGAGAGAGTGTGGGAGTGATCTTCCTGCCACCTGCACTAGCTGTTGTACGTGCTTAAGCAACGTATCCCAATCACTTTGCCGGTGATTCCAACGAATTTCTAGGTAAGGAAAACCCTAAACACTTGCCGATTTATCATTTCGTCGATTCAAATAGCAAAGTAGCTTATACAACCTATGTATTAGGTCGCATGTACGCCGTTGACGAAGCGTATACGCTCCGTTCGAAACGATACACATCTAGGGTAAAAAGGTGAGATCTTAGACGCTTTGATTGACTGATTTCAAAGCTTTCAATGTCATTTAATAGTAGATTATCGATGGCAATTCCGTTTGACATGTACAACATGCTGTCCGTTTTCCATTTCGTAAACGTACGGTAAATATGAGATTTAGGCTATTTTAGTCATTTGTAGGAAATACTGCTTACGTCCATATTTTGATAAAATGTTTGCCATGGCTATTTATCATGTTAAATTATTAAGAAGGCGTGCATGATTGGTTTGGCGAAGAGATTCACCCTTAAGCGCACTTTGAGTCGACATACACTATGTAGACTAAAGTGTGTAGTCTAAGTGTTTGTATAAATGTTCGTATTAGTATGTATTGAGTAAATGGTGTTGTGTAGGAGTTTTGAGATTGAATTCTCAAGTAATATGCTGATGTAAATGATTTCCATCATGTTGGCTATATGTATTGATTTCATTATATACATGAAATGTATGTTTGGGATAATTTGCTTAAGTTGTATGTTATAACATGTGTCAACATGCTTCCAATGTTGTACTTCATTTCTGTTACTCACCTATGCTTATTGATGTTGATGCACTAACGCTTGGGGCTATGACCTAGTCTAGGCAGTCAGTAATGGATCGAATTTGTGGTTGGTTTCTAGGTACCACAAAGAACGCGTCGATGAACGCGAGTCGTGTTTGGGTTGACGGCAGTGGTTAGGCCACACGAAGTGTTTCATGCACTTCATGTCATTCATCTTGAGATGCGCTCGTACTAGTCGAGCCCATCAAGTAACCCGACTGGCCATTGTATGTTCACCATGTATGTATCATAACTGCTCGAACCTAGGGTACTGAACTTACCATTGGAAACCCTGTTAACCATGGTACCTTGATCCAATAAGACTCACGAGCTGGGCATGGTGGTATGGGACACCGTGGTCGAGCTGTCGACTTACGCTGGGGCCACAAACCTCCCCGTAGTGACCAGTGAGCACCCTAATCTGAGCAAATTATGGTGGTATGGGACACTATATTCTTGCTGTCGGCCTACACTGATTGGTGACGAGCCCTTTATAGTGGCCTTGAGTTTATCCTGACACCGCATGGGGGCGACGAGTCCTGATGCAGTCTTAAGGATAATTAGGCCTGTATTGATAAGGTGATGGGGAGCGGTGCAACGAGTGCAAGGAACAGCCCTGACAACCCTTGCAGCGACCTACAAATATAACATCGTATGAGATTACTAGGAGTGACGACCCTAGACAGGATCTGTGTTGGGATTGATATAAGAAAAGTACCTTAGTTTCCCAATATTACTGTATGAAAAGGACTAATAATAACTCGGTAATCATATCAACATCACATTGCATGTGCCTGGATGATGTGGAGCACTGAGCGGTATGCAAGCATACCGCGGACGCAGATGGTGCCATATGAGGGAGAATGTCGGTGAGGGCATCCATCATGTCATGTCATATTGCATTAACATCAGTATCTAAGAATTTTTGATTAATTGCCTTACTATTATCGCATGATTGATTTGAGAACATACTAATCTTTGCTCTATGATTCCACTGAGTCAATTACTCACTCCCACGTTACGGGACGGTGTTGCACACACCAAACAATTCATATTTTAATTGCAGATGATGGCGATGCTTGCGAAGCAAAGCCAGACTTGATGATGAGGAAGAGGATCCCTCCTATATGCAGGTTCTGATTGATGGGGTTACAGGGTTACTGATTAGATGCCAAAATACTTGGTATTTTGCCTTTTTCATACACACCCATGTATATTCTTTTTATCATTTTTGGAGTATACATGTATATGTTTAACCTGGTAACATGTTCACGCTCTGGTGACCCACAACAGTTCATATATTTTATATATCTATTACATTCTTCCGCTTGCTAATTTAACTGTCTCTGGAGTATGATATGATGTTTTGGTCTAATCCCACTCATGTTTTCTGCACTAATATGAAAAACATTCATCCATCATTGAAAATGTTGCATAAATGATGTTCTGGAACTCGGGAGTGGAGTCTTTGCTGGACCCCCAATTTTCAGGATGTTATAATAACTCATATATTTTAATATGCTTGTTTGGAGTGTTCTAAGACCAGTCCTAAGGACTTCAAGACCAGTCCTAGCTTTGCTACGACCAGTCTTAAGTTTTTTAGGACCAGTCCTAGGTAGTTGAAGATTTTTGAATCTTTCTAGCTGTCCAACGACTAGTCATGGACATCCTACGACCAGTCCTGTGAGTTCTACGACTCATCTTTCAACCGGTCGTAGCCCTACGACTCAAACTCCAACAACCATTTTTGGGGTCCTATGACCGATCGTAGGTGTCTCACGACCAGTCGTAGGTATCCCACGACCGGTCGTAGACCGCCCAGGACTAGTCGTGGAACTGAAAATCTTATCCCGCGAAAATCTTTCGAAAATCTTTGATGCTACGACCAGTCCTAGGATCCTAAGACCAGTCGTAGACGAGATTTTTCAGGCTATAAATAGAGCACGAACTTCAAAGTTTTAGTACTTCAATTTAATTCTATTCAAGCATTCTTTAGGCTATTCTTTGAGATAAGTTTGTGTTTATTTTAAGCTGCTTTGTGCTTATTTAATATTCCTTTTGCTAGCTTATTCTTATTTGATTTTGATCTACATTCCAATCCTATTAGAAAAGGAGAATTTCTGATATTCCTTCTTCTTGGATTCAAAATCAAATAGAACTAGCCCGTTTGATTTAAAATCAATTAGACTTAGAACCATTCTTAAAGTGAGTATTGGAATTTGAATGTCGAATCGAACTTCTGCTTCGATCGGTTCTACCAGGCTTCTTCAAAAGGTGATTCAGGTATTTTACATGTTTTGTAATTTACTTTCTCTGGTTTTTGTTTGAGATTCGTCAGAAAAATCTCATTGTAGTGGTTATCTGAGGAGAGTCAGAAAACTCAGTTTGTTGGGTTTTTTTATTATGCCAGCCTGAGATCAAAGACACAATTGTGAAGGTTTTAGGTGAACCTGTGAAACCTATTTTGATAGTGCATGCTAATATCCCCTGTGTGAGGATATTAAGAGTGGAGTACCAATCTGTGTGGCTGTTGGATAACAGTTGGTGTACACACAGGCGAACCACTATATATCATTGTGTTGTGGATGTGCTTTATTCTTTCATTTCTTTATTCATTCAGTTTTGTGGTTTGTGTTTGTGGATGAATGTTGTAATCACTTCAAGCAAGTGTGGATGAATGTTGTAATAACTTGGGATTTATTTTTCGCAAGTTATTTTGATTTCATTGCTTATTATTCCTTCTTAGTTTGTGACACAAAGGAAGTTCTAGAAATAAGGTTGTCCTACCTTAAACCTCTGGTTTTTGGTGTAAGGTTGTCCTTAGAACTGATAAAGTATCTATCTCTTTATTTTAGGCTATTGTGATTGTTTTATATTCAGCATTGTGCTTTATATCTTTTATTATTCCGCTGTTATTAGTTTTATTTGGAATTGCCCTATTCACCCCCCCTCTAGGGCATATAGCTAGGCCCCTTTCACCTTCAAACTCAGAAGAGAAGATACTTTATTTTTAAGTTTCACATTTTCAGATTTCAAATCTTCAATCTGGGAGGTTTTGAATTTCAAATCACATTTTAAATTTTCAAAACTATCTGAAATTTATGATTTTTCTAAAACAAGAGTCTCAAAACATTCTTTGAGTTTAGAAAACCTTTCTTTTTGAAGTTTAAGTTTTATAGCAATTTTATAACTTTCCTTATATACGATATTATAAGCATCTTGAAGATCTTCTTCATTTTTCATGATCACTATGCAAATTTTCTTCACTAGTTGAATCGTCGTGATCTGAAAATGTGAACTTGGCTAGAGTCATAAGGGCTTTTACTTCATTGCCCGACTCGGTTTCAGAATCTTCTGATTCAAAAGAGGCTTTAGAATCAAATGATTCATCCCAAGTAGCCAACATACCCTTCTTCTTAGGTGTGTCCTTTTTAGGACATTTGTTTGCTAAATGCCCATATTCTTGGCAGTTGTAACATTGACTATCTTTCAAAGACTTCCAAGTTCTAGACTTAGGTTTAGATTGTTTCTTTTCATTTGTCTTTTGAAAATTAACCCTTTTCTTACTTTTGAAAATCTTGTAAAACTTTTTTGTTAAAAGCGCCATATCTTCTTTTGAATTTTCTAAATTCGAGTTTTCTGGTGAAATATCTTTAGAAGATTTTAAAGCGATAGATTTACCTTTAGGAGCTTTAAAATTTAATTCATAGGTTTGTAAAGAACCAACTAGTTATTCTACCCTCATATTATCCGTATCACGAAGTTCCTGAATCGCGGTTACTTTAGAGTTGAACCGTTCAGGAAGTGAGCGTAGTATCTTTGCACACACTTTACTTTCTGGGATTTTATCGCCAAGACCCCACATTGAGTTTACAATGTCATTCAATCTAGTGTAAAAGTCCATAAACATTTCATTTTCCTCCATATGAATTTCTTCAAATTTATTTGTGAGGAGTTAGACTTTAGATTTCTTGACAATTGATGTACCCTCATGTGTCATTTCTAATATATCTCAGGCTTGCTTTGTAGTATCACAGGATATGATTCTTTTGAACTCATCCAGTGATAGTGCATAAGTGATAGCATTTAGTGCTTTAGTATTGGCACTACTCTCACTTTTCTGAAGTGCAGTCCATGAGATATAAGGAGACACTCTCATTGTTTTTGAACCGTCGATTCCAGTCACTTCAGTGGTAGGGGGTTTCCATTCGGTCACTGTGGCTTGCCATGCACTCCATCCATTGATTTGAGGAAGATCCTCATTCTGGCTTTCCAATAGGCATAGTTGGAGCCATCAAATGGTGGAGGCCTAATGACTGAAAGGCTATTAAAATTTGACATCTTTTAATATATCTTAGATCGTTTGCTCAGGAAATAAATCCAAATAAAAATTAATAAGGAGCTATTAGGGTTTGATACCACTTGAAATGGCCAAGCTATATGTCCTAGAGGGGGGGGGGGGGGGGGGGGGGGGGGAGTGAATAGGAATATGCCAAATAAAATTAAATATAGCGGAATTAAATTAAATAGATAGCCAAACTTAAATAAATCAATTCACAATGCAACCTCAAAATTCAGATCTTGAGAGATTGATACAAAAGTTTTTCTAAGGACCACCTTACACCAAAACCAAAGGTTTATGGTAGGACAACCTGATTTCTAGAAAGATCTTTGTATCAAGAACTCAAACCGAAAGAGAAAAATATAAATTCAAAAAGAATAAATTACAATCTTAAGAATTGATTATTCTAAGAACAACCATGCACCATAAAAATGGTAGGGCAACCTTACTAGAATAATTATAGAAATTGAAGCTCAAATTGATAAAGGAATAGCAAGAGATAAATTGCTGAAATAAAACTTTAAACTATTACACCATTCTCCACACTTTCTTGAAATGTAAATTGTTAGAACATTCACATTCACATATACATTCCACAAAACTGAATGATAAAAGATAAAGAATTAAGCACGCATTCAATCCACAAGACAAAGAGTTATAGTGGTTCGCCTATGTGTTCACCAACTATTAAACAAAAGCCACACTGAATGTTACTCCACTCTTAAAATCCTCACACAGGGATATTAGCATTCACTATCAAAATAGGTTTCATAGGTTCACCTAAAACCTTCACAATTGTGTCTTTTTCACTTGGACTTACACAATAAAAAAATCCCTCTTTTCTGAGTTTTCTGGCTCTCCTCAGACAACCACACAAATTGAGATTTTTCTGGCGAATCCCAAATAAAAAACAAAAATAGAATGGAATTTATAAAATTGTAAAATACCTAGATTTCTCCTCTTGTAGTAGCCCGAAAGAACCAATTGGAGTAGATGTTCGAATATGAAAGTTCAATGTCCAATACTCACTTTACAATGGTTTTAAGTTCTAATTGATTTTAAATTAAATCAGATTGGGCTAGCTCTATTTGATTTTAATTCCAAGAAGAAGGAAAACAAAAATTCCTCTTTTCAAATCAAATTGGAATATAGAATAAAATTAAATAGTAAAAAGCTAACAAAAGAAAATAAAATTTTGCACAATATATCTTAGAAATAAACACAAACTTATCTCAGAGTAGAGCTTCAAATTTACTTAAATTTTAATGAATAACTCTGAAAGTCGTGTGCTATTTATAGCTGTAGAAATTCGTCTTCGACTGGTCCTAGGGTCACCACGACTAGTCGAAGAAGAAATAAATTTTTGAATTTTTGAGCGCGGTCGGATAAAACCGTTTCATGACCGGTCGAAGGCAGTCCACGACCAATCGAGACCCCTTTACGACTGGTCGTGCGACACTTGATTTATTCACTAGAGTTTGAGTCGTAGATCAACGACTGGTCAAAGGTCGAGTCGAGACCATCCTACGACCGATCGAGCAGATTCCAGGATTGGTCATAGCCGAACAGAAAAAATTTGATAATTCATAACAAATCTACGACTGGTCTTGAAATTCCTTGGACTGGTCAAACTAGTGTTAGGACTAGTCCAACCAGATCCAGGACTAGTCTTAGGACAGACCAGAATCATGCATAATTATAAACATTGAATTATGTATCTAAAATGACCTACCCTAAGGTCAAACTAACGTCTATCAAACCTGAGACACGAAGTATGGATATTGAAACCTTCACTTTTAAGTTGATGTAGCTTGAATACGTCACAAGCTTCAGTATCATTTTAAGTTGCACTTATCTCCCGTTCTATCTTGAGTCTTGAACTTGAACTCTTTATTATAGCTTGAACTAGCTTGAGCTTGAACTAACTTGTACTTAACGAGCTTGAACTTGAAGTGTTGATGAGGTGTCTCGAACACAGTTAGCAAGAAACAAACACAACAACCACAAGACATATATAGAGGTTTTGACACACAAGATTTGACAACAAAAGGAGCATGAGACCATAGCACTTACATGTTCTTGATGATTACTCTATCTGTTTCTATCACTGCTCTATTTGGTTTGATATGCATACATATTGCATTTATATTTGTATGCTCTTGGAATGTTGGTTCTCTAACGTTGCTTTAACTTTAGTCAATATCAACTGCTATACCTTTGTCAATGACTGACAAAAAGGGGGAGAACAATTCAAACACCCCGCAAGGAACATTATATATCTACTTGAATTGTGATACAGGTATCTGGGGGAGCAGCTGCATCAAGATAGGGGGAGAATGCTGTTAGGGGGAGCAGCTACTTGTTGTGTGTATAATTTCACTAGACAGTGTACAATTGTGTAAAATTATATGTACACACAATTTAGGATGTATTGGTCTAGATGTTGTTCTAAGGTGTTTTAGTATTTTGTCACGTAATTGACAAAGGGAGAAATTGAAAGTGCCCTGGTTTGTCAATTAGCGTGTGTTGAGTCAACTAAACAAAAAAGCTCCATAGGAAGATCAATCAGCTGTCTGCCCTAACTGGATGTGTGCTGAACTTGCCACAGGTAAATCTAAACCTCACATCTCATGCCCAAAACACTAGGTATATAAAACCCTTAAAATTGATTAAAACATCATAGGGTTTTTGGGTTAGAAAACTTTTTTATAAAAATCAGAAAAATCTCTGAGATTTCTAGCTCTGTCGATTTATCAATATCAGGTTCGATAAAATTGATATGTGTTGTTGATGTCCTCAAAAGCTCAATCGATAAAATCGAATGAGAATGTAAAGTGTTCAGCAACCACATATTCATCTAGACGGATTTATTGATATATCGATACCACTATCAACATCATCGATATTTGAATATTGAGTTTGTCGAACTATACTTGATATGATCGACAGTAGAGTATTTCTATCCCTATTTTTTTAAGAAAATCATAAAGACCTTCAATATATCGAAGTACCATCGATATCATCGGAATTCAAATCTCGATGATATCGGAAAGTCTTCGATGATATCGATCTTGGACACAATCTTTCCAGCAACATTTTTCAGGTGGTTTTTATTTTAGATTGAGGATCACTCGATAGAATCAATATTCAAATATCGATGATATCGAGGTCGGATTGATGACATCGAGAATGGACATAAACTTGTCTAGTAAGCTTACTAAAAATTTCTTTGGATTTATCGATGCATCGACACAACCTTTGATATCATCGACATTCAAATTCCAATGATATCGAGTATCCCTCGATCATATCTGTTGACTTGAAAAAGTTCAAAGCAAGTCTCTCTCATTTTTCAAATGTCAAGGAATCGATCGTCGTATTGATAATATCGGAGTTCAAAATCCAATGTCATCTACGTACATTTCGATGCCCTCAACCAGCTGGCAATTCTTTTTAAAAGCGTATGACTTTGAGTTTGTGTCATCGAGCAGTCAGTCAATGCAATCGAGTGTATATGCTTGATGATATTGACCCTGCTCGATGATATCGAACTCAGTTATAAATGTGACCATTTATATCCATTAGAACTTTTTGCATATATATAAAGAGCTTGTCTTTAGTTGCTATGAGAGAAAGAAGAGAGAGCTTTTGAGTGTTTAAATTTTAGATCATTTACCCAAAGTCCTCTCTCTCAAGGGAGTTCATCCTCCAATCCACCCTCATCATTGATATTCAATAGAGTGAATTGGGGAATGAACTTCTGCATTCAAGGATCCTCCAGCTACTACCTTAATGAAAAATCATTAAGCTGAGATGCCTTGAATACATTGATGATTGAAATCACTCTATCTGCTTTATAGGAAAATATTTAAGAGTAGGATTCCATCATAACCTTGACCCAACCCGTCGCCATGCATTGGTATATCTTCTGAGTTGTGGTTCAAGGGCGTAGAAGACTCTTCATCAACAAAGGAGGATATCTTTAACAATGAGCTAAAGAGTGACTCATCGGCTTATCTATAAGTTATCAGAGCCTAGAGGACCCCTTTGATCATTCCCTTGTAGGATTGGGTCTAAGGTGTTTCTCACCCTTGCAAGTCCTCTAAGAGGCCTCCGACGGGAGTGTACGTGGTGGGTACATAGTGTTGCCCCTTGCTCTATGGAGAGCATAAACTTCCAGTTAAAGGTGAACTTGTCTAAAACCTTGGGCTAGAGGTGAACCATGTGAAACCTCCGTTAGGGTCTTGTGGAAGATCCTTGGCCAATGTGCCTTAAAGTGGGTGCAATGTGTGGACTCTTACTTGTGAAAGCATAAATAGTCAGCCTAGGTGCAGGTTGTAAAGGTTAAAGGTGAACCTAATTTAAAACCTTAGGTTTAAGGTGAACCGTGGGAAACCTCCTTAGTGAAATCCTGCACACTTAAGGGTTGAGTGCGGTTCCTAGAGTGGAGTATATAAGTAGTCAAACCACTATAAAAATGACTATGTTTGAGATTGCTATTCTTTTGTTTATGTGATTTACTTTAATATTTTCATATTTGAATATCTGAGATCACACCTCACACACATACACAGTCATATCCATCATAAACTAGTTTGCATATTGTTTATCTCTCAAATAGTTTGTGATTGGATTCTCTACCGAGCTTGGAAGCCAGTAAAGTTACTCTTGAGTAATCCTAATATAGTCTTGGTGTTAGGATTAGTGTAATAGGATTTTAAATTATCATAAAATTATTAAAAAATCCTATTCACCCCCCTCTATGAAATATTGACATATTCCTACTTCAACTAAAGTGGTCTTTTCCACAATTTTATGAACAAGTGTAAAATTCACATTGATTGTGTCATCGATCACCATTCGATGACATTAAAGACACATTCAATGACATCAAAATTTTGAAATAAAATCGAGTTGGTCACTGGACAAATTGAAGATGTTTTTCGATGACTCAAGGACTTGTTCGATAACTCGAAGCCTTGCTCGATGACATCGAAGGCCTCTTCGATGACATCAAATTTATTGAAAAAGTTGAATAAACTCGCTTGATGTTTTAGACACATTATTGATTCCTCGAATAACGCTCGATGACATCGAAGACATTTTCAATGACAATGAAGGTAGGTTCGATGATATAGAAGATTACGCAATCTGGACGAAGTTATGCAGCATGGAAAATGCTCATATAAAAGTCACCTTTGATGACATCAAAGGCAGTTCGATGTCATCGAACCACTTACGTAGAGTTACGTAGAATTAAGTGGAGTGCGTAAATTTGAGGTGATTACTGAAGTTTTCCAAGAGAGTGTGAAAGGAGGTGCTGCACAACTATAAATAGGAGTCCCAAGGCATCCCTAGGCTTCTATATAGGGTTTGAAGAAGAGAAGAAAAAGGGCAGAGAGCCATCGCCAAGAATCTTTCTTCTTTCTTCCTTAGTTTTTCATGTTTTCTTCTAAGGTTTTACATCCAATCATGTCCATGGTTAGCTAAAACTCTTAGCTAGGGCTAAGAGGTGAAGCTTGTAGCGTGATAGGATGTTTTTACTACTTTGATTCATGTTTATGTTGAACTCTCTTTGATTCTAGTTTGATATTTAAGGAGTATTTTCAATTTTTAATGGTTTGTTGTGACTTAAATTACAATAGATTTGCAATAGCTTTAAGTATTTCCTTTTCATGCTTTGAGATTGTGAAATTAGGAAATCCTATTGTTCATAATCATCCCTTATGCATGGTTGGATGATGGAATCCCTTCTAACCATCAAATTTCTCTTATGATTGATTGTGGAATTAGTATACGATGTTGTTTGTCGTTGTCTCCTAAGCATGGTTAGGTGATGGAATCACTTCCAGTTCTCACAACTCTCATCCCTTGATAATTAGATCAATGGAAGTTCAGATTTGATCTTAATTGCTATATCTTCCAACTGGATAAGATAGGATACCGATTCCAGTTGTGTCCTTGAATTAAGTAATAGATCTCCCTAATTGCTATAGTGGATCCTTGAAAACCCTAGTTCCCACCTTTAAATTCTTAAGTTTTTAATTAAACACATCACAATTACTCCCTTTAATTATATATTTAGAATCACATCTTCTTTCTAGTTCTACTTCTAGTTGCTTTTAGAATACACACAAGATTAGTCCCAGTGGATTCGACCTCGGTCTCGCCGAGATTATTACTACATTGTAACCCTACACTTGAGGTTGTGAACAAGTACATCCTCGACCAGTCGACCTTAGATGGGTCAAGGACCATACTCAACAAATCGATCTTTAACAGGTCGATAATCATACTTAACCAGTCGATGTGAGCGGGTTTGCACATTAAAAGGGGGAAAACCACTTTTCTATTTCATTTTTCTTCTTCCTCCTCGACTAGCTGGTGCTTCCCTCGATGAACCCATCTCCAAATCTTCATTGTAAGTGGTCTATTTCCATTTTTCTTCTACATTTGGGTTCCTCTTTTCTAGGTAATCTTCCATTTGTAGTTTATTTGTGATTTACAACCTTTCTTTAGTGGGTTTTTGAGAAAAAATCTGATCTAAGCTTGACCCATCTATCTTCTTTAATATTCTCTTTTGCAATCTCTAAATGGAGCATCGTACTAAGAGGAAGGTTACTCTTAAGAGCCCTATAAGCTTCTCCTCTAGGGCGACTCCAATTAGGGTGAGAACCCTAAGATCTCCCAGAGAAGATTCAGAGAATGTTAGGGATTTCCACCCTAGGGAAATTATCATTGAAAGGATATAAATATAGAACATATTATTTCATTCCATCTTTTGCCTATCCTTACTTCTATAGGTTGGAAAAATATTTTTGGTTGGGGTGGAACGGCTTACTACTCCATAGCGCAAGGCATGTATGCTTCTATAGGTGACTTATCTCTTGAAAATCTAACATTTTCTATTAATTTTCAAGAAGGGACCGTCCCTATTGATTGCCACCTAATTTCAGGATTACTTAATGTAAACATCAATGATGATGGCATTCCCATTGCCGCTCTCGCTAAGAAAATGACACATATTGAGCAACGGGACATCACTCGCAAATTATGTTTCTTTGATGTTGAATGGAGTTTTGGCCATGCCCTCCATGCTAACCAGATGCTTCTTAAATAAAGTCTTACATCACATTTTTACATCCAATGTGTATCCACAATTTGGGAATAAGTTTGAACTTACTCCCTTCATGACTCGTGTCCTTCAATCTGTTATGTCTGGTATTTCTATTTATTTTCCCTCCTCGATGTGTTATTTAATTATCCAATTCTGTATCCATCATGGTCATGGGTCGATACATTTTGCCTATTTCATGACATGCATTGCTCTTTATTGCAATGTTGTCATTCCATCGACCGAGGCACCAAAGTCGGCTCTACCATTTAATAATACAAATATACATAAAATGAACATGGCCTTCTTTCCTGGCCAACGCGGTGATGGAGAAGAAGACGAAGATGCTCCTAACCCAAGGACACATCCATGGACGACATATTTGTCGTGTTTGATGATTTGGATGATGAAGCTGATCCAGACTATTAACCTTCCCGGGTTGATAATCAGCTCAAGTCATTGGAAGAGAAAGTTATTTCATTGAAGGTATCCCAATATAATTTGATAGAAAGTCATAAAACATCTATGAAATATATGTGAAAATATTTTCATCGCATTACCAAGGGACTTCACCAAATTAATTCTTCCATACTTCCTCCATCTTCCTCTGGATCCGATTAGGCTGATTTACTTTTATTTTTGGGTTATATAACTTTAATTTTGCGTGTGCTTGCTAATCACTTTCAAACTCTACTCTCTTAATTCTTCTTGATGACACTTTCATAACTCCTTCAAATGACATGTTTCTATGCATTTTCTTCTTATTATTCTACGAATTCTGTTGTGGTTAATTACTTATAATCACATGAGTAATCTTCCCTTTGTCATTTTGTGACAAAAAGGGGGAGAGGATTAATAATTACTAACTAAGTAGAATGAATAAATATTGAAGTGCATTATATGAATGTTGATATATGCTTGGAGTTTTACATTAGAATATGTATATGTCATAATATAGGAGAAAGTTCACATTGAGGGGGAGTAGTAAAGTTTTTTTTTTTTTTTTGGCACATTCATTAAAGCTACACCAAATATCCTACAACATGGAATTCAAGGTGTTATTCTAAGTTGTTATAATAATAAGTGTTTTGTTATAATTTTGACAAAGGCGGAGATTGTAGGTGCTATATTGTATAAAGCACACCAATATTTGTCAAATTTCATTTAGACAAAATAGGTTATGAAGTGGTAAGTCTAATGTGGATCAAGATGGAAAGTTTAAGTCAAAATAGAAAGTTCAAGTCAAGATGGAAAGTTCAAGTCAAGTAGTTGATTAAAATGGAAAGTTCAATAAGTTCAAGATGATTGAGTTCAAGTTCTATTAATGATCTAGTTGAAGATTAAGCTCATCTTCAACTACAAGCTCTATTAAAGAATTACGTAGAAGAATAAATTTCATGAAGTTCAAGCATCCCATCTGCTTCAAAGTTCAGTCTTTTCAGGTATAACAGACCCTAGAAAGACCTTATGCTTAAGTTCTTTCAAAACATAAACTTGAATGGGTTTCTATACTTATATTAGGCTAAAGTTCAACTAGTCTAGGCTAAGGTTCGACTAGTCTAAGTTGTGGCTTGACCAGTCTAAGGTAACTTCGACCAGTCCAAGTTTAAATTGCAGAAAAATGGATTTTTCCATTACTTCTTCGACTAGTCAAGCAGACTACTCGACTAGTCAAAGAGGGGCCTTCAACCAATTGAGGGTTACTCGACTCGAAGTCCAGGACTGAATCAATTCTAATTTTTGGCACCCTCGACTAGTCGAAACCCATGCCTAACCAAACGAACAGGGCCCTCGACTAGTCGAAGTTCTGTTTTATCCGATTGCACTCAAATTTGAAAATTTCTTAGAATGAAATTCGGTTCTTAGACAAGTTGAAGAATGTCTTAAACGAGTCGAAGAAACAACTTTTCTTCTTATAAATAGAGGCCTTCTTTCAATCTGAAAATACAATTTAAGTACATCAAATCCATCATTGAGAGAGATAGAAGCCCCTATTACAGTCAAGCTATTGCACAATATTTATAAATTTATAAATAGCTTATTTATTTTAATTCCTATATCTCTTATTCCTTAATTTTCATTTTATAAAAGAAAGTAGATACGCTTATTTGAGATCTTAAGGAATTTAAACAAGTAGCATTTGGTTTGAATCTATTTAAAATCAATTTAGAACCTTGAACCCTTGTCTATGTGACTGAACATTAAACAATTTACGACAAGAGAAGTGGTTCTACGGCTACATCGACTGATACATCTTCAAACATGAAGATAAGTATATTATGTTTTTCATATTTTAGTTTTATTGAGATAGCCAAAAAATCTCATTTATTGGTTTGTCTAAGATAGCTAGAAAATTCTTAGAGAGTTTTTTTTTTTTATGATAGCCCTTTAAAATCACAACTATATCAGGTTTTAAGATGACCCTGGGAAAACCTTGTTTATAGTGAAAGTCAATGTAATGTGGATAGTGATTATTGAGAGTGGAGTAGGTGTGGTTATTTGAGAACAGTTTTCGTACACATCGAACCATTATAATTTTGGTATTGTGGTGAATATTTACTTTTTGTATTTGTGGACAATGTTTGTAATTTCATTTATGCAAAAGTGGTGAATGTTTGTAATAGATAGCTTTATTTTCTCTTGCTTAGTTTAAGATCTTGATTCTTACAAATATTCGTGAAATAAGGTTGTCCTACCTAAACTTTGTTTTGGGTGTAGGTTGTCTTACGAACTAGTTTGAATTAATTTTTTAATACTAGTGTGATTGAGATTTATGATTTATTTATTATTTCAGCACTTTAATTTTTATTTAGCATAGTCCTATTCAACTCCCCCACCCCTCCACTCTAGGACATTTTAATCTCATCTTTTCACAGCAA
Organism: Magnolia kwangsiensis; assembly: GCA_037074715.1. Classification (NCBI taxonomy): domain Eukaryota; kingdom Viridiplantae; phylum Streptophyta; class Magnoliopsida; order Magnoliales; family Magnoliaceae; genus Magnolia; species Magnolia kwangsiensis. The sequence goes on from CM073579.1 coordinate 63,686,975, forward strand.
AGGGCAAAGGAAAGTGGTCCTTCTTTATGATGGTATTCCACTTCCTGTAGTTAATGCACATTCTCTAATCAGTAGTAACTCTAGTTGGCACGAGTTCATTGTTGGCAAAGCTATCACAGATCTATTGTAATTTGAGTCATAACAAACCATTAAAAACTGAAAGTATTTCTTAAATATCAAACTAAAATAAAAAATAGTTCAACTTAAACATGAGTCAAAGCAATAGAAAACATCCTATCATTCTATAAGCTTCATCTCTTAGCCTTATCTAAGAGGTTTAGCCAACTATAGACATGATTAAATTAAAATCTCTTAAGAAAATCTTTAAAATAACTAAGGAAAAGGAATAAAAACTCTTGGCGACGGCTTCTCCATGCTTTTGCTTCACTCCTCAAACCCTAGCAGATACCTAAGAACATTCAAGGGTCTCTTATTTATAGTTTTGTAACTCCAACTTTTGCACTAAGTGAAAAATCTAGAAACCGCCTCAAATTTACGCAGTCCACATGCTGTTTGCGTAACCTTAGACTGGTAGAGGAAACCTTCGACTGGTAGAGGGCACCTTCAAATAGTCGAGGGTTTCCTTCGACTGGTCGAGGATGATGGGATTTTAGAGGATTTTGTCACTGGAGTTCAAGATGAGGAATCTTCAATTAGTCCCTCGACTAGTTGACGAAGGCAGATTTTTAGTGTTCCTTTTCTTCACTTTAAGTCTTCAATGCTCTCCATTCCTGACTTGGTTTTCTTAGATCTTTGGCATGTGAATTCTTTATTCTTGGTCTCATAAGATTCATACTTGACTTTGGTGATTCTTGAGCATTAAATCCATGCTTTTAGCATTATTTTTAATCCATGCTCTTAAATTCACCTTGCAACACAAACATGATTAAAATAGAATATTAAGTATTATCATGTTTGTAATACCAAGTAATAAATAGCGGAAAATATGTAATATTTGACCCTTAACACAATCCCTAACCAGCATTTTGCTAGTCCCAAGCAAAATATACAAAAAATGAACTTTAATACGCAATGTTCAAACCTTTTTTAGAAAAAAAAACCTTTTATGTAATCAAGTATGAATGAGTAAACTCAACATGAAAAGTGAGATTTTAAAAACCTAGAGCCAAATCACATAAGCAATCAATCAAATAATTTCTTTATCCATCAAGTCAGAACATAGTTCACATATAAAGTTTTTTAATGTGCTCGGTGAAAATCAACTTACTTCTCATAAAAATACTATCTTTTCATAATGTTAGCCATGCTCATCACTTCAAGATTGATTGAAAACTCGAGTACTGATTCCGAACTTATCCCCTTTTCCATCCTTTTTCCTGTTTTTGATTTTTTGTCGACGGTCATTTGTATTCATTCGGTCTTTTCTCTTTTCTTTTAGATTTTTTTCAGTCCTTTTCAAAATATTTCAATCTTCTCACCATATATGACCATTTTTGTCGATCTCCTATGTTTTAACTAGTTCTTTTCTTCTTTTAAGTTGAATAAAATTCTCTAGACTCAATTCTCAATATCTTTCAATGATCATCATACTAACAATCAGAAAATCCAGTACTATTATTCACAGTAAACAAATTAAATGTGTCTTGTAATTTAGATTAAGATGATATTCAAACTTCCTCTTAATTAATTGCATGTAAGAACCATAAGTGATAGGCTACTTAGTTGATCAAACTCCAACAATTTGAAATTTGATTTCTATATTATCATCATACTCAAAACAATCTTAAATACACAACTTATCGCTTTCCAAACAGACAAACATTGAAAAATTTTCAAAAAAAATTGTAAATTTTGCTCAAAACTAAGAAAACACTGATTAGTTTACCTAATCTCCCATCCCCAATCTAAAATCTACATTGTCCTCAATGTAAAAAAAAATAAGCATGATTTGTAAAAGAGATAACATAATTGAAGTAGAAGTGATGGAAAGATGGTACCTGATGAAGGAATTTTATGGCTTTTTCCAAAGGATCTTAGCATGAAGGTGTAGCACAAAAATTAAATAACCGAAAAGTAAAGTATCCTAAAACAGCAGAAGAAAACTATCCTAGTCCTAAATTCTACGAAAGCAATAAACTTAACTATACTTCCGTCAGACTAGGAGATTAATCCTAGTAAACAGGATCGATCAGGGTATAAACATGTCCTCTGAATCAAATTTCTCAACAAATGGCTTCAACCGATGTCCATTTACTTTAAAAGCATTGACATTGCTCAGATTCTTTATTCGACAGCCCCATGAGGATAGACATTAGTAACAGTGAAAGGGCTAGACCAACGAGATCGAAGCTTTCTAGAAAAAAGATATAACTGAGAATTGTACAAAAGGACTTTCTGGTCGGTTAAGAACAATTTTTGAAGGATGTTCTTATCATGGAATGCCTTCATCTTATCTTTGTAAATTCTCAACTTCTCCTATGAATTATTTTGGATCTCCTCGAGTTCTTTCAATTGTAGTTTACGTAGCGAGCCAACGTTGTCTAAATTGAATTTAAAATTTTTAATAGCCTAGTAGGCTCTATGTTCCAACTCCACAAGTAAGTGGCAAGCCTTCCCATAGACAAGTCCGCCTTGTATTCATAGCGGCCTCCATAGAAAAGCTCGGTCATTATATGATAAAGATAGTGAGAAGGACCACGACCACTTGTTTTGTACCCGCTTGACTTACCACGGTTTGGGTGCCTTTACAAACGGATGGGGTAGCTTTCTCATCATCTAAGTAGGCCTCGAGTTTGGGTTGGTAAACTTGGACAAACACATGTATCTAGGTGGTCTACATTTACCATGGAAAGCTTGATATGAACACAAGGAGGGCTCCAATACTTTGGTAGTCCTTCAAGATGTGAGAGGCATCATTATCAATGGGGCACAGTGGTTTGGGGTAGCCCAATAAGGGAAGGTGGGTATCATAGGGCCCCAACAGTTTGGGATCGCCTAATCATGGCAAGGTATGTCTACCACTCATATAGGATCTAAGTGAAGGGAGGAAGACTGGGGAATGGGCTTAACAATGGACCTTAGGGAGACTTAATAGTGCAGTCCACTTGGGATTGCATCTAACTCATGATTGGGCCCCTGACCCGTAGGCTAGCTAGGAAGGTAGATGGTTAGCCTGTGTAGAACACATAAGTCAAGGTGGGCAACCCAAAGCTGAGAAAATGGACAAATAGTGCGCATATACACACAATATGGTTGGCCGCATCGAGCAGCCCCATGGTCTAAAATGGATGAACTACATGTATATGATACACCCATCAAAGTGAGCTTCAATGTCTGGTCAACCCTTCTAGTATCAATGGGGCCTAACGGTTTGGGTTAACTCACTAAGGTAAGATGGGTAATACTTATGAGGCCCCAATGACTTGGGATGGCCCAATAAGAAGTGATGAGGTGGGCCTAAGAAAGGGCATTAGGAAGGTTTACAACGTGGACATTTAACCACCATTGTCCCTTAGAGAGCAGCCCATCAAGAAATCTAACTTACCACGAGGCCCATGACCCGAATACTATTTGAAAAATAAATGGGCAGCATTCATAACATTTCACACATCATGGTGGGCCTCAAGAAACGGCTCAAGACCTACGTACATCAAGATGGGCTATAATATGGGGTAACCCATGGCCCAAAAATATCATGGCCAAAGAAAACATGCAATACATACATTATGGTGGGCCTTATGGGTAGCCCATATGCCCCCCAAATAAATAGCTAACATTCACCATTGTAGGCCTTCTAAATCAGCCCCAAATTTTAGTAAACGGGATGGGCAATGTAGGCATAATCACATACATTATATTGGGCTTAGAACTAGCCCACAAGGCCCAACACAATGGATGGGTAGCACTTGCATATGGAGAAGCATTAAGGCTGGATGCCCAACCCAACTGGGCCTGCTTGGACATCTAAAGATCTGGATAGGCTAGTCCTCATTCAATCAGATGGTTAATGGGTTATACAAGGCATAAACAGGGTCCATAGTTTCAGAAAATACATGGATGGTGTGTATAGAAAATATCCCCAATCTGGTGGGCCTCACTACTTCAGTATATTTAATTAATACGGGCCTTTGCTAGACATCCAGCCCACCTAACTTTCTGGGCCTGCCGAGGTCTAGAAAATAGGTCATCTGAGTAAAACAAATACTTTATGGTGGCCTTTAAATATTACAGTGGGCCCCACTAGATGGAAGTTAGGGATACAACACATAAATCAAGGTGTGCCTGTTGTTGGACTGCAAGTCCAGCAGCATCCCAACCGGCTTGGACGTACTAAGGGGCCTGGACGGCTGGTCTAAAATGCACTCAGAGTGGGCCCCAACTCTGGATGTCCCACCAGGGGTGGGCCACACAATGGAGGATAGCATGGATATAACACATCATTAAGGAGGGCCACAAAGGAGGGTGGGCGGTTAGCCCTCCTACTGGACGTTAGCCCCGTTGGGACGTCTAGCTGGTGGCTACTTGCCTAGCTGTGGTGTCCCAAAGATGGATAGCCTAGATAGCCCACATATGCCTAAGGTGGGCCATAGAGGAGATGAAAGGGAGAGACAAAAACATATACACAAAAGATGGAAAGTGTTGGATAACATGTTGCTGGAAAAATGATATTATTGGCCCTGATTTGTTCTTCCTCTGGAGTGGGCCCAGGGCTACCTAATCAAGGGAATATGGGTGGATGGTATGCACCCTTAATTATACAATAAGGTGGGGTCCAAAAAAGTGGCCCACCATCCCCAAAACTAAGTTGGAATTTATGTTTTCCCTTTAAATAGGACTGTTGGATGGTCCAAAAATTTGGACCATCCAGGCCTACAAGGCCTGCTTCACGGGTGTCCATCAAGGGCTGGATGGTGTGGGTTTCACCCTACATCAAGGTGGGGTCCATTCATCAGGGAACCAACCCACTACAAGGAAAAAAAAAATGAAATAAATAAATAGGGATAAATTCCATTCCAAACAAACAGCAAATGGGCATGGAAAAGAATTTGGACAGTAGCATGTTGCTGCACATTCCAGCCCATAAAGTTTGCTGGAAGGTTGATATTCATCACATAGATCATGATGTGGCCTACCTTAGTGGGCCACACAGACCCTAGACTAGACTACTAGTTGCATTTCACCTTATATGTCAAAATGGACAGCAAGGTGGGCTGTCTAATGTCCAGAAAATGGATAGTAAGATCGTCCCACCTTATTGGACAGTCAACGTCCTAACCACTCGAGGTGGGCCACGCCATCAGGGAAAAAGAGAGAGAAGTAGACGGAGAAGGGAAGAGAGAAGGAGAGAGATCCACAGCCATGGGAGGGGGCTCCACCACAATGAGCCCCTCCAAACAAATCAAATTATACATCAATGGGTTCCATGCATGCATGGACCCTACATAAAAAATAAATAGGGTGGGGATGCCATCCTCACCAAGTAATCTAGGGTCTGGATGACCCATCTATGGTTTGGATTCAATTAAAGCATCATGATGGGGTCCATGGAGAATGGCCCCATCATGGTTTATGCATGCATCAAGGGTGGGCCATTAGCCATACCTAGGGGGTCAAGTAGGATCTCCACCATTGATTGGCGGGTCCTACATTCCATTATGTAAGAAAAATTATTGATCTAGGTAAGAAAACATCAAAACTAACCCTAGAGAAGTACCCACCTAAAATCTTCTACTCCTTCCACCTTAGGTCTTCTTAACTTCTAAGGAAGGATTTTAATGGTTGGGGTAGGTTCTTAAGGGCTGGATTCGGGAGGCTAGAGCTTGTAATGAGGCTAGAAATGGAGGTTGCTTAGATGGTTAGGGGTTGCTAGCAAGGGAGAAATGAGTGAGAAAGGTGAGAGGGAGAGAGATAAGAGAGAGAGGAGAGGTAGCTAGGCTAGGCAATGATTGTTAGGGTAATCATTGCACATGGGGAAGAGGATAGCATGCCTAGCATGATTACAAGCATGCTTGCTAGGATAGGGTGATGTCACCCCTAGGTTAGTAGCCTAGGGTGACATCATCCAAATGATGGTGTCTAGGGATATGCACTAACTAGAGTGGCTATAGCCCCACAACATGCGGTTCACGGCCATGACGATGCGTGGGCCATAACTCTCAATCTAAGCGTCGCATTATCGCATGAGACACAGTGTTGGAACTACAACAAAGGCTTGGTCGAAATGGCATAGGTCACGGGTCGATTTGACTTGAGTTCACTAGATGCAACTTGAGGTCGCTCACAAACACTATCTATAGGTAGCGTGTCACCGAAATTTAACGGAGAGGATTGCGGGATCCCAAGGAAAGGAATGGTATTAAGTCATGGGCCTTATAGCTCTCCCCTCCTAATAAAAATTTTATCCTCAAAATTTACACTACTATGCAAAGCAAAATAAGAAGGAAGAGAAAACATGGCATCATATATATATATATATAAATATATATATATATATATATATATATATATATATATATATATATATATATATATTAAACACAATATATGACATAATCAAACAAAAAGATAGGGATAACGCTCTCTAATCATAGCCTTGCACTGCCAAGATGCCTCACCTACACTATACGAAGGGAACAACCTTGGTCTGGAGGACTATGAACTGGCTGTTACTAGTGCTAGGATCTCTGTGGACAGTACTGCTATCGACGCTACTGCCGGGGAGGCTGCCGAGGCACTCTAAGCTACTGCTGTAGACAGGGGCACTCTCGCCTATGATGCCCCATCCCCTTGCATTCGAAGTAAATACCTGAAACAGTCTCTGTGGCGGTACAAGAGGTGTTGTTGTCACCGGAAGGGAAGGACAGTTCCTGTGCCATTGCGACCGTCGACATTGTTGCTAATGGGAGCTATCAGATGGGGTCTTCCTCTTCCGGTCTCATTCTAACCACAGGCTCTCTGCGAATCAACCCACTTTGCCTCATCTACCAAGGCCTATTCACAACCCCAGGTGTAGGGCTACGATGTAGTAATAATCTTGGTGAGACTCCACAGGGACTAATCTAGTGTGTTTTTTGAAAGAAACTAGAAGAAGAACTAGAAAAAGATGAAAAACTAAATTTAAAATATTTAAGAGAAATTTAAGAGATTTAATAAAAAAAACTTAATAAATTCAAAGGTGGAATACTAGGGTTTCCAAGGATCTACTTGTAGAGATTAGGGAGATCTATACTTGATTTAAGTCACACGATTGGAATCGGAGTCCCATCCTATCAAATTAAAAGATATCTCAGTAAAATCCAATCTGAACTTCCTTTGACCTAGTTCTCAATATATGAGAGGTGTGAGAATAAGAAGTGATTCCATCACAAAACAATGCACAGGAGACAAGGTAAATAACAGGATTTACCAATCCCATTACCAATTTGGGAGAATTGCAAAAGTTAGGGATGATTCCATCATCCAACCATACCTAAGGGACGATGGAGAACAACAAGATTTCCTAATTTCACAATCTCAATACACGAGAAGAACATACTCAAAGCTATCGCAGATCTATTGTAATTTGAGTCATAATATACCATTAAAACCTGAAAGTATTCCTTCTAATCAAACTAGAATTAAAGAGAGTTCAATATAAACATGAATCAAAGCAATAAAAAATATCCCATCATGTTACAAGATTCACCTCTTAGCCCTAGGTAAGAGGTTTAGCCAACCATAGACATGGTTGAATTAGAATCTATTAATAAAAGCATAGAAACTACTAAGGGAAAGGAAGAAAAAACTCTTGGCGACGACTTCTCTAGGCTTGTGCTCCACTCCTCAAACCCTAGATGATGCCTAGGGATGCCCTAAGGACCTCTATTTATAGTTTTGTAACTTAAACTTTCGCACCTAGTTGGAAAAATCTAAAAATCGTTTCAAATTTCTACACTTTGTATGTTGTTCGTGTAACCTTGGACTAGTCGAGGGCACCTTCGACTGGTTGAGGATTTTCTTTGACTAGTCAAGGAGGACCTGATTTTAACGATTTTAGTTGTTCGACTTGTTGAGGTAGCTCGACTGTTCGAGCGTACGCAGGACTAGTCAAGCTATCACGCCCTAAACCTGAAATTTGGGCTCATAAAATTTTCGATTGTCGAATCTGGTGCTATAGCCTCCGTAGTACCCCATTCTAGGCTTCCAGTGTCCATACGTCAAGTTCCGATCCTGAGATCCTACAAGGAGAATTTTTTAACTTACATTTGACTCATATGAAACATAACCACAAATATACCCAAATCATAAAGGCAACATCATTATCACATATCCACTAATATAATCATTTAAATATAGTGCTGAAAGGAAAATACATATGTCAAAGATTAAAGCTCTAAAAGTCCGTTGCACGCTCCAAGCTAAACGCTATTGCAACCTAATGCCACCTGCACATATCTATCGTGCATAAGCTTATTGAAAGCTTAGAGAGTGGTGAAAGTGTGTGCCCAAGGTAAGTGTCAAGTAAGAAATATAAGAGTAATCACAGTAAGCAGAAATACTGACAAGATCATGAATCATACAATATCAAAGTAAGCAAAAATATACTCATAAGTCCATGAGTACTATCAGTCGTACCAAGGCTATACGATGCAAAACATAATAAGACAATAACAGATGCCGAGGATGCAATACAATATGCAAATCCTGACGAGCTACAAATACCATCAACCTCATATACGCCATACATCAAACCTATGTGTATCGCGCGATCATGTGGGGATAATTCTATCTCATAAACATCTCAGCCCAATGGCATCTATTTTTTCTAGTTTTTGATTTTATATCAACAATCATTTATATTCATTCAATCTTCTCATCCTTTTTTTTTTCTTTCTTTCAGACATTACGTCCTTTTCAAAGCCATTTTTCATTCCCCTCAAAGATGTTATTCTTCATTCTTATGACCTTTTTGTCGATCTCTTATTTTTTTACCTATTTTTTTTTCTTCTTTTAAGGTGGATAAAATTCTTCAGACTCGGTTCTCAGTATCTTTCAATGATCATCATACTAACAATCAGAAAATCCAGTGCTATTCATAAAAACAATTTGAATAACATAATAGTTGAACTTACTCTTAATCAGTTGAATGTAAGAACCATAAGTGACAGGTCACTTAGTTGCCCCAACTCCAACAATTCAAAATTCTATTTCTATCCTATTGTCATACTCAAAACAATCTTAAATACACAACTTATTACTTTCCAAACAGATAAAAATTGAAACTTATTTAAACATTTTGCAAATTTTGCTCAAAACTGAGAAAATACTGATTAAGTTACCTAATCTTCTATCCCCAACCTAAAATCCACATTGTCCTCAATGTAAAAGAAAGTAGCATAATCTGCAAAAGAGAAAATGTAAGTGAAGGAGAAGTGATGGAAAAATAATACCTGATGAAGAGATTTAGAGGCTTTTTTCGACAGATCTCGGCATGAAGGTGGTTAGCACAAGAGTTAATCATCCAAAAACAAACTATCCTAAACAGCATAAAGTTGACTATCCTAAACATAATATGAAAGCAACAAACTTAATTATACCTCCATCATACTAGGAGATTAAGGGAAAAGCTACTCATTCACGCCATAAGGTTCCTCCTCTGGCCAATATCTTGATAAATTTCTCAGAAGGTTTCTCAACAAGATCATCCAAAAGCCCTTTTACAATAGGCTTAAATGCCCTGGAGCATGAATTTTCAAAGAAATTTATATACCTTAGTAAAAAATTATTGTTGAATCGCCTGATGTATCTGAAGTATATATGATTCACCTATGATAGAAAAAGTTTTAATGTTAGTACTCCATGGTGAAATCAGAGACTGCAAGTAAATGAAAATAAAAATAAAAATTCTTAGTAGGTGGGGTAGTCTTAACATACTCCAAAGTTTCAGTCTTTAGTTCAACTTTCAGCTCCTAGTTATTTAATGGTAAACATTCAGGATCTAGGGGAGGAGATTCTTTAGAATAAGGGTTTTCTCGATCAGTAACAACTACTGAGGTATTGCCTTGTTAGGAATCTATTATATTTTGTATCAAGGGATTGTTTATATCCACAAAGTGTACCGGGAAATCTTCTAAAGAGTCGAAACATTCAATTGAAAGGAGTTCATTTATCACATTGAGATCTATGATGATATGCCCAATAACTTCTTTATCTTCTTTAAGAGTAGAAATGAGCATACTCTTCTTTTTGCTCAAGGTGGGATAAAATCACCACTAGGTATGTCTCATCTTGATCTAAATAGACATATTTCAAATCAGAGGGCAAATGTTTTAGGTCAAGCTTCAGTGCCTTGAGGTTAGACATTAGAGGCACTAAATCAGTTTGGGGCAATTCTTCAAATTGTGGCCTCCACCGGTTAATTTCAAGTACCGACATGGTATCAAGCATGGCCCCTGTCTCCTTAATCATGGTATAATCAAAATCATAGGAGTGGGCTAGGTACATCTCTAGAAGGTCAGAGGATAAAGTCAAAAGTACTCCATCTTCCACGAAAGAGTCCATCATATTAATGTCATGGAAATTGTCATCGTCCTCTAACTGCTTGCCCGTATTGAAAAGGATGTTTAACTCCAATTTCATATTTCTGAAAGACATGCTCATGACCCCATTCCTATAATTAATGATTGCGTTTGAAGTGACAAGGAATGGGCGACCAAGAATGATGGGAATTTGAGTGCTCATTTTACTTATGGGTTGTGTATATAGGAGTATAAAATCTACCGGGTAGTAGAATTTGTCAACCTGGACCAACACATCCTCAATTACCCCTCTCTGTACATGAATTGAGTGATCAGCAAGTTGTAATGTGGTTAGGGTGGATTTTAATTCACCCAAACCTAGCTGTTTATAGACCAAGTAAGGAATCAGATTTACGCTCGCTCCTATATCAAGAAGTGTGTGCTCAATGCGGTAATTCCTAATTACACAAGCAATGGTTGGGGTATCGAGATCTTTGAATTTTTTTGGCACATCTTGCTTTAGGATGGCACTCACTTTTTTAGTTAAAAAGATTTTCTTTTGAATATTTTACCATCTTTTGGTCATACATAAGTCTTTCAGAAATTTGGCATATGAAGGTATTTGTTTAACTGCATCAAGTAGAGGAATATTGACCTTCACTTGTTTCAACACCTCTAGAATGTCCTGAGAGTTAGAGAGAGGTTTTGGTGTAAGCAACCATTGGGGGAATGGTGCATTTGTCTTGACTTGAAGTTCTAGTTTTAATTCTTGTGGGGCATGGCTAGGTCTATCATCATTGTCCTCTTCTTAGTCTTTAGGCTTTTCAGCCCTTACCAGAATAGATTTGTCAATTATCTTCCCAATCCTAAGAGTAGTAATAGACTTAACTTACTCCATTTGATTTGAAGAGCTTGGGTCACTTATTTCATATTGCGATTTAAGATTGGGGAGAGGTTGAGCAGGAAGTATCCCCTTTCCCCCAATCACTAATTGTGACTCTATCCTTTCAAAAGATGACGTAAGCGTTCCAATTGTTGATCTGATTTCCTGGATTGCTTGTACTGAATTCTAATTAAGTAGCTCTTAGTTTTAAATATGTTTTAGAACTGGATCTTCTAGAAGTTTCCCTTGATTTGGATTTTGATTGAAGAAGCCTTTAGGGGTAGTAGTTTGTCCATTCCTCCAACTGTAGTTTAGATGATTTCTCCAACCAGGATTGTATGTATTGGAGGTAGGTCCATTGAAAGGTCTTTGATAATTTTTCACGGCATTAGATTCCTCATTCAAAACCCCTCGAAAGGTTGGTATTGTTGGGCAATTTTTAGTTGTGTGAATGTTACCATCACAAATACCACAAATAATTTCCTTAACCTTATCCTTCTTTAGTTCCATAGCCTCGAATTTCCTTATGAGATTAACCACTTTAGTATTGATATCACCATCCTCTTTTAGAAGGTATAATCTGCCTCTTTCCCTTGATTGAGTGAGCTTAGAAGTGGTGCTTGATTTTGGATATGTGTCCCATGATTGTGCATTTTCAACAAGTCTGTCCAATTAGTCCCACACATCATCAACATTTTTATTCATGAATTCCCCATTGCACATTGTCTTAACCAATTGGCACGTAAAAGATGTCAGTCCATCATAGAAAAAGTGTGTAATGCGCCATGTTTTAGAACTGTGTTGTGGGCATGAACTGACAAGATCCTTAAATTGCTCCCAACATTGGAAGAATGTTTCAACCTCCTTTTGGGCAAAGTTCATGATTGACTTTCTAAGGGTGTTCATTTTATGATGTGGAAAAAATTTCTTTATGAACTCCTTTATCATATCATTTCATGTGCCAATAGATCTGGGACGTAGTGAATGCAACCACGTCTTAGCTTTCTCTTTCAAAGAAATGGGAAAGAGTTTCTGTCTGACTGTGTCATTAAACACTTTTGCAAAATATAAAGTGTCTATGATCTTATCAAACTCTTTGAAGTGTAGATATGGACTTTTAGATTCAAGTCTATGAAATTTTGGAAGGAGTTGGATCACCCCTGGCTCTATATCCATGTGTTCCATATGTTCTGGAAAAACCATGCATGAGGGCATGCTCACCGCTGCTGGTTGTAAATAATCTCGCAAAGTATGAGGCGGGGGTACTTGATGCACCTCATTGTCATCCTAGACTTCCTCAACCCTAGGTTGAGGTTGTCTTCCCAATTAATTGACCGATTGATTTGCAGCCATAACCTCAATTAACTCTAAGGATCTCGAGTAGTGTTTAATCCTATGATGGATAGATAACCCCTCAACCAATCCTCCTTCACTCAAAAGACGTTAAGTGTTATCACGAACCCACTTGGGCATGAAACACTCTCAGTCAACAATTTTAGATTCTAACCTAAACCTAAAAGAGAGAGGAAATAGAAATGTAGAAAGAGAAAGAGAAAGGGAATTGGAAAGAAGTTACCAAATTATAAGTTCCTAATTAAAATCTTGCAAAACAAAACAAAACAAGTCAATTTCTAAAAACAAAAATTCTAAAATTAGAAAGTTCCTGAAAATAAAAATAGAAAGTAAACTATTTCTAAAAATGAAAAAGGAAAGTTTCTAAAAATAGAAAATAGAAAGTTTCTAAAAACTGATTAGGAAAGTTCTAAACCTAAAATTAGAAAGTAGGTTAGTTTCTAAAAAATCATAGAATTAGAAAGTTTCTAAAAACAAAAAATAAACCCTAATCTAAAACTAGAAAATAGAAAAACCCTAATCTTAACCTAATTCTAAAACTAGTTAATTTCAGAAAAATGCGACCGTTAATCCCTGGCAATGGTACTAAAAACTAATTTACAACTCCAAGTGTAGAGTTACAATGTATTAATAATCTCGGTGAGACCAAGGTTGAATCCACAGGGACTAATCTTGTGTGTTTTCTTAAAGAAACTAGAAGAAGAACTAGAAAAAGATGAAAAACTAAATTTGAAATATTTAAGAGTATTTGTGAGAGATTTAATAAAAAACTTAATAAATTCAAAGGTGAAAAACTAGGGTTTTCAAGGATCCACTTGTAGAGATCAGGGAGATTTATGCTTGATTCAAGTCACACGATTGGAATCTGAGTCCCATCCTATCCAATTGGAAGATATCTCAACAAAATCAAATCTAAACTTCCTTTGACCTAGTTCTCAATGGATGAGAGGTGTGAGAACTGGAAGTGATTCCATCACAAAACCATGCCCAGGAGACAAGACAAACAACATGATTTACCGATCCCATAACCAATTTGGGAGAATTGTGAAAGTTAGGGATGAATCCATCATCCAACCATGCATAAGGGATGATGGAGAACAACAGGATTTCCTATTTTCACAATCTCAATACATGAAAAGAATATACTCAAAGCTATCGTAGATCTATTGTAATTTGAGTCACAACCAACTATTAAAAATTGAAAGTATTGTTTATAATCAAGCTAGAATCAAAGAGAGTTCAATATAAACATGAATCAAAGCAATATAAAACATCTCATCATGCTACAAGCTTCACCTCTTAGCCCTAGCTAAGAGGTTTAGCCAACCAAAGACATGATTGAACTAAAATCTCCTAATAAAAGCATAAAAAATTACAAAGGGAAAGGAAGAAAAAACTCTTGGCAACGGCTTCTCCACACTTATGCTCCACTCTTCAAACCCTAGATTGTGCCTAGAGATGTCCTATGTACTCCTATTTATAGTTTTGCAACTTAAACTTTTGCACCGAGTTGGAAAAATCCAGAAACCACTTCAAATTTTTGTACTTTGTGTGTTGTTCACGTAACCTTGGACTAGTCGAGAATTTTCTTTGACTAGTTGAGGATGACCTGATTTTAGTGATTTTAGTTGCTGGAGTTCAAGTCGAGGCAACTTGACTGGTTGAGCAGAGTTCAGGACTGGTCGAGTGTATGCAGGACTAGTCGAGGATCATGCAAATTCACTTCAAAACTCTGATTTTCATCATTCTTGACTTGATTTTCTTTGATCTTCAGTATGTGCATTCTTCATTCTTGGTCTTAGTGATTCTTGAGCATTAAATTCATGCTTTTAACATCCTTTTTAATCTAAGCTCTTGAATTCACCTTGCACCACAAACATGATAAACATAGAACATTAAGCATTATCATGTTCATAAAACCAAGGAATAAATAGGGTTCAATATGCAATATTTGACCCTCAATAGGGCCCGTTGAATGACTTGCTCAGATGTCGGGAGTATGTGTGCAATGACGTGACTTTGAAGGCCACAACGCAAGCTACACTCGAAACAGCGGGCCTTCCATCCCTCATCTACTAGTAGGTATGGTATGAACCTCGTTAACACGACAAATCAGGCCTCATATTGAGACACCGACATTTCCCCTTACACAAGAGTCTCAAACTCAAGTGCACGTTACTGACGAACGTTATTTGGGAAGAACCTCCAGTTGAACCGGTCCACAAAGTCCTCCCATGTCCAATCGAACTCAGGTCCTACTGCACAAGTGACTGATGTCCATCAGTGCTCGGTCTCTCCCTGAAGAATAAATACATCCAACGAGACCCGTTACTAGGTCATGCACCTCATGGTATCAAAGATCTTCTCCACCTTAGATCTCTATCTCTCTGTTACTGATGGGTCGAGCTCTCCCTGAGGGGGATCGAATCGCTTGAAGTAGCATAGAAGGGAGCTCGCACGCTCCTGCTCAGTTTGGGCGGGGACATCCATGGGTAACTTACCCCTCTTCTGAAGAATCACAATCATTGCCTACAACATCTGCTGAAGATGATCCATACTAACTGATACGGTTGGCGCCGCACTAGTCTCGGATGGGGGAGCCACTTATCTTGTCCTCTCAGCTGCCATGTCTTATAGGAACAAGAGCCAATTAGTCTAGAGCACTTTCAAATGCACACACGATAGGGAGATATATCAAAAGTTTATAAGTTATTCAAACTTTGGAATCTAATCATTCTAAGTTCTCAACACTATAAGAAAACTCCATTTTACTGACAAAAATTTTCATCGCTAAATCCATATTTTTTTTAATGTAAAAAGGTTTTACCGATGAAAATTTTCATCAGTAAAAGACCGATGGGAAAGACTTTCAGCGACGAAAAAAATTTTCATCGGCAAAGGCAAGACTTTTATCGACGAATTTTTTTATTAGTAAAAAATAACTAAAAAACTTTTACTGACAAATTTTTTCGTAGGTAAAAATATTTATAAAACTTTTACTGACGAATTTCTTCGTCAGTATAAAATAAGTAAAAAACTTCTACCGATGAATTTTTTCATAGGTAAAAATATTTACAAAACTTTTACTAATGATTTTTTTCGGTGGTAAAAAATAAGTAAAAAACTTTTACCGACGATTTCTTTCGTAGGTAAAAAAATTTCACAATACTTTTACCTACAAAAATTTTCATAGGTAAAAATATTTACAGAACTTTTAGCAACGATTTTTTTCATAGGTAAAAATATTTCACGATACTTTTACATACAAAACATTTCGTAGGTAAAAATATTTACAAAACTTTTATCGATGAATTGTTTCTTTAGTAAAAAATAAGTAAAAAAATTTTACAGATGATTTTTTCGTAGGTAAAAATATTGACAAAACTTTTCCCTTCAAAAAGTTTCATAGGTAAAAAACGTGGATGAGACTTTTACCTATGAAATATTTCGTAGGTAAAAGTCTTTTTTTTTCAATATTCTAACACAAAATTCCTGATAAACACCAGTCACAATATGTTTCTGAAATAGCGGTGAAGACCACTTGAAGTTGAAGTAGGAATATGCCAATATATCCTAGAGGGGTGTGAATAGGACATTTTAAAGTTTTTACAATGTATTTAAAAAACCCATTACATTAATTCTATGAATATGCAATCATTAGGATTACTCAAATGTAACTCTACTAGCTTCCAAGCCTAGTAAAGGATCCTATCACAAACTATTCATGAATTAAAAAAATACAAATTAGTTTATGATGGATATGACTATGTATGTGTGTGAGGTGTGATCTCAGATATAATAATGTGAAGGCATTGAAATAAATCACACGTATAAAAGAATATCAATCGCAAACACAATCATTTTTATAGTGGTTCGACTACTTGTCTACTCCACTCCCGATAATTGCACTTAACCCTTGAGTGTACAGGATTTCACTAAGGAGGTTTCACATGGTTCACCTCTAACTTAAGGTTTTAAATCAGGTTCACCTTCAACCTTTACAACCTACATTGAGGCTGACTTTTTATGCTCTCACGAGCAAGGGTCAACACAACTCATCAACTTTTAGGCACACTGGCCATGGATATTCCATAAGACCCTAACGGAGGTTTCACCCGGTTTACCTCAAACCTAAGGTTTTACACGGTTCACCTCAAACCTAAGGTTTTACTGATTCACCCCTAACCAGATGCTTATGCTCTCCATAGAGCAAGGGTCCACACAATGAACCCACCATGTACACTCCTGCCAGAGGCCTCTTTGAGGACTTCAAGGGTAAGAAACACCTTAGACCCAATCCTACAAAGGAATGATCAAAGGGGTCCTCTAGACTCTAGATACTTATAGATAAGTTGTGAGTCCCATTCAATACAGTGGCGAAGATCTCCTCCGTGTTGACGAAGAGTCTTCAACTCCCTTGATTCATAACGCAAATGATATACCAATATATGACTAAGGGTTGGGTCAAGGTTATGATGGAATCCTACTCTCGAAATGTTTTTCTATTAGGAAGGTAGAGTAATTCCAATCATCTATACATTCAAGGCATGTCATTAAAGTAGTAGCTGGTGGTTCCTTGAATGCGAAAGTTCATTCCCCAATCCACTCTATTGAATATCAATGATGAGGGTGGATTGGAGGATGAACTCCCTTGAGAGAAAGGGCTTAGGGTATATAATCTAAGGTTAAACAGACAAAAGCACTCTTTGCTTTCTCTCCCAGCAACTAAAGTCAAGTTCTCTTTAAATAGACAAAAGGTTCCAACAGATATAAAATGGTAACATTTATGACAGATTTTGATGACATTGAGAGTATACTCTTGATCGTATCGATGGTCTGCTTGATTATACAAACTTAATGTCATACGCTTTTAAAAAACCTTCTGCCAACTGATCAAGGGAATCGAGACTCGAGTCGATGCCATCAGATTTTGAACTTCGATATTATCAATACAAGGATCGAGTCCTCGACATTTAAAAAATAAGAGAAACTTGCATGAAAATTTTTAAGTCATTAGATATGATTGGGGGATGCTCGATATCATCAGAATTTGAATACCAATGATATCGAAGGTCATGTCGATGCCATCAAAAAATTTAAGGATTTAATCGTTGAGCTTACTGGACAGTTTATGTCCGTTCTTAATGCAATCGATCCGGGCTCAATATCATTGATATTTGAATATCAATTCTATCGAGTGACCCTCGATCAGAATTAAAGAATCACCTGAAAAAAAATGTTACTAGAAGACAATGCACCCATGACCGATATCATCGAGAGCCTTCTGATATCATCGAGATTTGAACTCCGATGGTATCGAGGAGAGCTCTGATATATCAAAGCATATATGATATTCTCAAGAAAAAATAGGGGCGCCGGATCTGCCTGTCGATATTATTGAGCCACCTTCAATGGGCTCGAGATTCAAATATCGATCATATCGATACATGTGTTGATACATCGATAATTCCGTCCAGATATGTATGTGGCTGTTGGACACATTAAGTCCTCAATCGATTTTATCGATTACTTTTTCGAGGATATCGACAGCGCAGGTCGATCATATCGAGTTGTGTATCGATACAATTGACAGGGTAAGAAAACTTAGAGATGTTTTTATTTTTGAAAATGCTTTCTTACCTAAAACCCTAATATGTTCTAACTTGTTTTAAGAGTTTTATTCACCTGGCGTATTGGAACAAGGGATGTGAGGCTTAGGTTTACCTATGGTTAGCTTCTACACATCGAGTTGAGGCAGACGCTTGAATTGATCTTCCTTTGAGGCTCTGCAGTCCGACTGACTTAACACATGCTAATTGACAAACTGGGGCACTAGCAAGGGCACTTTCAATCTCTCCCTTTGTCAATTACGTGATAAAATATCGAAAACACCCTAGGACAGTATCTAGACAGACATATCCTAAATTATGTGTACATGCATTTTACATAATTTTATAAATTTTAATGAACCCATGTACACAACCAATATCTGCTCCCCCATTCTTGGTGCATCTGCTCCCCCTAACACCCGGAACACCATTCTAGTATATATACAATTTTTCATTTGGGGTGTTTTAAAATGTTCTCCCCCTTTTTGTCAATCATTGACAAAGATATAACAGTTGATATTGACTGAAGTAGATGACATATGAGAGAACCAACCGACATCAATGTATAAAAAGAGTTTAAAGCATACATCAATTCTAGAAAGTATACATGCATATTGAATCAGATAAAGCAGATACAATATTCAATGAAATCATATGCATCACATAGGAGAGTAAATATCAGAAACTAGGGGTAATATATATCAGAGTGGCCATAAGAATAGAATTATGTGTAGCCACATTCAACAAACTATCCATCATTCAAAACACATACTGCCACAGACAGCAGTAGATTCTTAGTTAGAAAAAAACTTCAAGCCCATGCATGGGCACTCAACAATAACCATCAGCATCAGCCCGACTAGGGGCATATACAACCAAAAAAACTGTGCAAGTTAGAGAACTATCACATACACCCATGAAAGCGTAGAACATCCAAAAAGATACTAATGTTCGTACGAGGAGTTAGGAGTGAGGTGTGTGTGATAGCATTTGAGACCCATCACTATGGAGCAGAATGAGATGGTGCTATATTATCTCGATCACAGGTGATTATCTCGACTAATTGTTGTACTGTCTGCTGCACTCCCTGGACCAGTCGTTCCAAAATGGTAAGCCTTTCATCTACCAAATGGACATCCCTCTGAATTACACCAATCCGATCCTGGTGGAACTTAAAACATTTAGCATGACTAGGAGTCAATGTTGATGGTGCTTGATGTGGTCTAGAAGCTTCTTCTCCAGCCGTCTCAGTCCCTTCCATGGGGGCGTCACCTACCCCATCTTCCCTCTCTGCTTGAATGTCTTCTTCAGTTGGATCTTCAGGATATTTATGAAACCTTAAATCCATCCTTCGAATGTTACTTTTATTGAAGATTTGGAGTGGAAGAAGAGGAACACTTGTAGTTAGGAATCCTATGGCATCGCAAATCATACTTATGATCTAAGACATCACAAATCATACTTATGATCTAAGGATATGGTAGGAGAATATCCTTGTCCCTATGAAAAGCATACACCAATTGATACACGATGAGACCAGGCAGACAAATCTTGATCCCCGAGGCAATTAAATAAATTATCATTGTCATGAAGCTTGTAAGATCTTCCCTATTTGTACCCCTTGAGTAAATGTTCAAAGCAAGAATACCATGCAAGACCCAATAGCATGGTTCCATGAATCTGACTTTTAGGGCATTCCCTTCGAACCACTGGACATCACGATTATGACAAAGAAATTTGGTAACCTTAGATCGAACCTCAAGATTTTCCATGTCCATATCTGGAATCCTTCAGGAGATAAGGTAAGATTGAATATTCTTGCGATAGAGTTTGTAGTAATTAGCACATCATCACCATTGATGGATGGTGGATCAGATACCGAAGAATGACAGGCGGCAAAGAAGTTATACGTCCATTCGAGTTGATATGGTCCCTCGAAGTTGAGCACTGGTAACCAATCCATTGTGGCAAATAGAGGTTCCAAATTATATGGATGTAAATAGCTTTGATTGACTTTTCTCTAGGGAATAACCTTCCTTCCAGCAAACTTTGCCAAGACCGGATTCACCTGCGCTGGTGGGGGCGCCTGCACCTCAGTCTGGGACCCACCCTATCTTGAGCGTTGCCTTGTGGGGGTCCCACGTTCCGGGGCCATTGAGCTTCCTTTCGAGGCAACCACTTTTTGTCGAGTGGATCTTAATGACTCTCCCAGACCCGACACTTTTCCCTTATCTTTTCCCATGTGAACAAAAAGAGGTTATAGGTATTTGGGAAAGAGGACAAAACCCAACTAAAAGGGAAATACCCAAAAAAAAAATGGAATCTTGATGAATGGAGGGGTATTACCATCTTTTAAGGCTTCTGGGGCTTTCTGACAATCGTTTCAGGTCATCTGATTGAGAGAAGCGAGCAGGGAAGAGAGCCTGAAACCCTGGAGCAAAAATCCCCTTTTTTCGCGTTCCATCGGCTTATATCGGGTGGCATCCGTCGATATCATCGATCATTGTATCAATTATATCAAGGAACCCTGATCGATTTTATCTATCCCTTCTTCGATATCTTCCCAATCATGTGACTTTTTACATTCAAAGAGTCATCGATTATAGAGACCTTTGACCGATTAATCGACAATGACCTATTGATAGTCATATCAAAGGTGGTTGATTTTACATTTTCAGCATTTAGACGACCTGACAAGTATACTATTAGAATTTCTATAAATCAAGTATACTTAACAAAATTTTGTACAGTCACTGTACATAAAAAAAGTATAAACATGTGAATGTTTATATATAAAAGATAGAGGTCAAAAACCTCAGATATATCATTTAAAGCTCAACAAAAAAAATTACATCATTCCAATAAATATGACTGGACTTATTTTTCTATGCTCAGTACTTCTAGGCATCAGTCCCTTCTTTGCCTCTGATAATGTAGCAGTGGTTGTTGGTGCGATGACCCTTCATCACTGATTTTCCTGATTGATTTAGGATTTCACATTCTTGTTTGTTGATTTTGACCACATGCTCATTATCACAGATTTGAGATATGCTTAGGAGATTATGTGTCAAACCTTTTATGCAGAAAGCATTCTCATTTTGAAGCAGATTAATCCCTTTTATGATTCTCTGTTCAATTACTTTAGCAGTGGTTCCATCTCCGTAGGTGACTATCCCTTTGTACAAATTCTGATAGTTTGACAGAAGTGACTTGTCACCTGTGACATGTCTTGAGCAACCACTGTGTAGGTACCACTTAGTGTCATTGCCTATTAAATGATTTGAGTGAGCAGCAAGACAATTTTTCTTTTCTTTAACTTCCCACCTTGTGATAGGATTCTTACTTTTAGTTTTATTTGATTCAACTCTTTGATCAGTTTCTGTGTTGCTACTGGAGGTATCATATTTTTCTAATATTTGTATTCCACACCTAGCTCTAACTTTCTCATATCCTAAGCTATTTTTGTCATTTCTAGATTTTCTCATGCCTAAAATTTTTTCTAACTTCTCACCACTTTGGGAAAACCTATAGTTTAGCTTAACAATTTTTCTGGACTCTTTTAAATTAAACAAGAGTGTATGATTTTCATTTTGAAGGAGCATATTTTTATCTTTTAACCGTTCAACCTGTTTATTTAGTTCTTAGAATTTGGATTTGAGGAAGGAGTTAATTCTCTTAAGTCTATCATTATCTGAGTGATGTTATTGCAAATCATTGATTAGATGTGTATTAATTTCTAGAGTTTTATCTAAATATTTTTGCAGCAATTCTTTTTTGTTCTCAGATATTCCAAGTCTTTTAACCACTTTAATGCTATGGATGTAAAGTTGATTATAAGCATCTTGCAGTTTTTCATTTTTGACTTCTTCTTCTTCTTTTTCTTCTCCAGTCTCCTCATTATCAGATGGAAATGATTCATTGGCTTGCTATTCTTTCTCGTTCTCAGATTCACTGGGAATGATTGGAGCAGTGGAGATAGGGCTGAAAGTTGGGCAAGTTCAACCAGACCGACCCGACATTGGGTTGGGCTCGGGAAGGATATATCGGGTCCGATCTCAAGCTTGGGCTATATAAACACCAACCCGATAAAACTTGGGTTGGGCTCGGGTTGAGGTCTCGGGTTGCCCGACCCAACTCGAACCCGATCAATATATTAGTTATTTATAAATTATAATTGAGTGTGGATTGTTTGTGTCGAAGGCACACTAGTGATGTCGGGTCTCATTTGTCCATGTCATTTCCAAGTGCTCAAGCTAACAAGATTTGCCGGATTTCTCTCTCCCAAATAGATTATGTGCTATGCTACACGACTTTTAAAGGAGTAGTTGTCCTATATTTTAGCTTTTTTTTCAAAGAAAAAAATGAAATTCTTTATAATAAATAATCACATATATATAATTAATAAAATCATGGATAAAAAAATAAGTCTTATATTAAAATATAATAAACTAATGTGATAACAACAATATTAGCACGTATACACCCAACCAACCCGATCAACCCAATCAACCCAACCGAGCCTGCTTGGGTTGGGCTTGGGTTGAGAATTTCCAACCTGAGATTAGGTTGGGTTGGGTTAGGGTTGAGGTATAGGAAACTTGGGTTGGGTTAGGGTTGAGCACCAACTCGACCCAACCAGCCTGACTTTCAGCCCTAAGTGGAGACCATAAGGATTTTCAATGATTTCTGATCTCCATCACTCTCTGCGTCACTAGATTCTGAGTTTAACTCTTCTGTATCATCCCAAGTGGCGGCCATTGCCTTGCCCTTATTTTTCTGTTTGGGCATTTAGTAGACAGGTGTCCATATTCATGACTGGCATAGCATTGTGGTTCCTTAGTTCTTTTACCAAATTTTCCTGTGGAAGGTTTATTATTTACCTTTCTTCCTCTAGAAGGACGACCACGATTCTTCTGAAAGAATCTTTTGAATTTTTGTTCCAGCAAAGCCACTTCTTCATCATCATCTTCCTTTTCACTTCCACTGTCCTCATGTGTTGTTTTCTTTGTGGTTTTTAAGACAGTGTCTTTAGATTTTTAGGACTATTTAAACTATAGTTCAAAAGTTTGTAGGAAACCTACCACTTCTTCTACTTTCATTTCATCAATATTCCTACACTCCTCAATTGTTGTTACTTTGGGATTAAATCGTTCTAGTAGGGATCTTAGAATTTTTCTACAATTTTTTGGTAGTGGAACCTTCTCTCCCAATCCACACATAGAGTTACAAATAATATTCAACTTGGTGAAAAACTCCATAAATGTCTCATGCTCTTTCATTCTGAGACTTTCGAACTGTGAAGTCAAGAGTTAGAGTTTGGACCTCTTCACAGTGCTTGTACCTTCATGGGTTGTTCCCAATAAATCTCATGCTTCCTTGGATGTCCCACACATACTTATTTGATTGAATATATCCTGGGAACAGCACAGTAGATGGCGTTCATAGCTTTAACATCAGCAGTTTATTTTTCTTTGTCAAACGTCATCCACTTTTCTTTGGGTTTGGGTTTTGTGATGGTTATGCCACTCTCAAGTGCGATTTGTTCAGATGGTGGCACATATCCTCTTTCAACTATATCCCAAACATCATGGTCCAAAGATCTCAAGAAGTAGTGCATCCTAGCCTTCCAGTATGCGTAATTTGAACCATCAAATACTGGAGGTCTAGTGACTGATGAGCCCTCTCCTTTAGCCATATTCCAAACTTCAGTTAAGATCACACATTAGGCCGTGAAGTCCTTAAAGAGAAACTTGGCTTCGATACCAATTGAAATAGTGGTGAAGACCGCTTGAAGTTGAAGTAGGAATATGGCAATATGTCCTAGAGAGGGGTGAATAGGACTTTTTAAAGTTTTTACAATATATTTAAAAAACTCATTACACTAATCCTATAAATATGTAATCATTAGGATTACTCAAATGTAACTCTATTGGCTTCCAAGCATGGTAGAGGATCCAATCACAAACTATTCACAAATTAACAAAATGCAACCTAGTTTATGATGGATATGACTATGCATGTGTGAGGTGTGATCTCAGATATAATGATGTGTAGGCATTGAAATAAATCACACGCACAAGACGATAGCAATTGCAAACACAATCATTTTTATATTGGTTCGACTACTTGTCTACTCCACTCCTGATAACCGCACTCAACCCTTGAGTGTACCAGATTTCAATCAGGAGGTATTACATGGTTCACCCCTCACCTAAGGTTTAAATCAGGTTCACCTTCAACCTTTACAACCTACACTGAGGCTAACTGTTTATGCTCTCATGAGTAAGGGTCAACACAACGCACCCACTTTTAAGCACACTGGCTAAGGATCTTCCATAAGACTCTAACAGAGGTTTCACCCGATTTATCTCAAATCCAAGGTTTTACTGGTTCACCCCTAACCAAATCTTTATGCTCTCCACAGAGCAAGGATCCACACAATGCACCCACCACGTACACTCCTGAGGGAGGCCCCCTAGAGGACTTCGAGGGTGAGAAACACCTTAGACCCAATCCTACAAAAGAATGATCAAATGGGTCCTCTAGACTCTGGATACTTACAGATAAGTTGATGAGTCTCATTCAGCATGGTGGCGAAGATCTTCTCCTTGTTGACGAAGAGTCTTCAGCTCCCTTGATCCGTAACACAAATGATATACCAATATATGGCTAAGGGTTAGGTCAAGGTTATGATGGAATCCTACTCTCTAAATGTTTTCCTATTAGGAAGGTAGAGCGATTCCAATAATCTATGCATTCAAGGTATCCCAGCTTCAAGATTTATCATTAAAGTAGTAGCTAGTGGATCCTTGAATGCAGAAGTTCATTTCCCAATCCACTCTATTGAATATCAATGATGACCGTGGATTGGAGGATGAACTCCCTTAAGAGAAAGGGCTTAAGTTATAGAATATAAGGTTAAACACACAAAAGCACTCTCTGCTTTCTCTCCCAGTAACTAAAGACAAGTTCTCTTTAAATAGAAAAAATGTTCCAACAGATATAAAACGGTCACATTTATGACAGAGTTCGATATCATCGAGTAGGTTCGATATCATCGAGCGTATACTCTCTACCATATCGATGGTCTCCTCGATGATACAAACTCAATGTAATACACTTTTGAAAAACATTCTGCCAATTGATCAAGGGAATCGAGACTCGAGTCGATGTCATCAGATTTCGAACTCTTATATTATCAATACAAGGATCGAATCCTCGACATTTGAAAAATGAGAGAAACTTGCATGAAATTTTCAAGTCATTAGATATGATCGGGGGATGCTCGATATCATCAAAATTTGAATATCGATGATATTGAAGGTCGTGTTGATGTCATCAAAAAATCTAAGGATTTAATCATTGAGATTGCTTGACAATTTATGTCCATTCTGCATGCAATCGATCCAGCCTTAATATCATAGATATTTAAATATCAATTATATCGAGTGACCCCCGATCAAAATTAAAGAACCACCTAAAAAAAATGTTACTGGAAGACAACGTGCCCATGACCGATATCATCGAGAGCCTTCCAATATCATCGTGATTTGAACTCTGATGGTATTGAGAAGAGCTCCGATATATCGAAGTATATATGATATTCTCAAGGAAAAACTGGGGCGTCGGATCTGCATGTTGATATTATCGAGCCACCTTCAATGGGCTCGAGATTCAAATATCGATGATATCGATACGTGTGTCGATACATCGATAATTCCATCTAGAAATGTATGTGGTTGTGGGACACATTTGAAAGTACCCTTATTAGTGCCCTGGTTTGTCAATTAGCATGTGCGTTGAGTCAGTCGCACTACAAAGACTCAAAGGAAGATCTATACAAGTGTCTGCCTCAACCGGATGTGTAGAAGCTTGCCATAGGTAAATATAAGCATCATATCTCATGTACCAAAACACCAGGTGATTAAAACCCTTAAAAACAAGTTAGAATATATTAGGGTTTTTGGGTAAGAGAACTTTTTCAAACATTAGAAAATCTTTAAGTTTTCTTACCCTGTCGATTGTATCGATACACATCTCGATATAATCGACCTGCTCTGTCGATGTCCTCAGAAGACCAATTGATTAAATCGAATGAGGATTAAATATGTCCAATAACTAAATACATATATGGACAGGATTATCGATGTTTCGACACACTTATCGATATCGTCGATATTTGAATCTCGAGCCCATCGAAGGTGGCTCAATAATATTAACAGGCAGTACCGACGTCCATGTTTTTATTAAAGAAAATTATATTTTCTTTGATATATCGAAGTCCTCCTTGATACCATCGGAGTTCAAATCTCGATGATATTGGAAGGCTCTTGATATAATCAATCATAGGCGCGAAGTTCTCCAACAACATATTTCAGGTATTTTTCAATTCTGATCAGGGGTCACTCGATAGAATCGATATTCTAAATATCGATGATATCGGGGCCGAATCGAGTGCGTCGAGAATGGATAAAACTTGTCCAGCAAGTTCACTGATAAAATCTTTGAGTTTATCGATACATCGACACGACCGCCGATGTCATCGACATTCAAATTCTAATGATATCGAGTATCCCTCGATCATATCTGTTGACCTGAAATTTTCAAAGTAAGTTTCTCTCATTTTTCAAATGTTGAGGAATCGTTCCTTGTATCAATAAAATTGGAGTTCAAAATTTGATGGCATCGACACAAATCTCGATTCCCTCGATCAGTTGGTAGAACATTTTCCAAAAGCGTGTGACATTGAGTTTGTGTCATTGAGCAGACCATTAATACAATCGAGAGTATCCGCTCAATGATATCGAGCATGCTCGATGATATCAAACTTTGTCATAAATATGAATGTTTTATATCCATTGGAAGCTTTTGCCTATTTAAAAAGAACTTGTCTTTAGTTTCTTGGAGAGAAAGTAGAGAGTGCTTTTGTGTGTTTAACCTTAGATCATATACCTAATGCCCTTTCTCTCAAGGGAATTCATCATCTAATCCACTCTCATCATTAACATTCAGTAGAGTAGATTGGAGAATGAACATCCGCATTCAAGGATCCTCCAGCTTCTACCTTAATGGCAAATCATTAAGCTAGGATGCCTTGAATGCATAGATGATTGGAATCACTCTATTTTCCTAATAGGAAAACATTTAGAGAGTAGGATTTCATCATAACCTTGACCCAACCCGTTGCCTTGTATTGGTACATCATTTATTGCGGACCAAGAGAGATGAAGACTCTTCATCAACAAGTAGGAGCTCTTCATCACTGTACTGAATGGGAATCATTAACTTATCTGTAAGTATCTAGAGTTCGGAGGACCCTTTGATCATTCCTTCTTAGGATTGGGTCTAAGGTGTTTCTCACCCTTTAAAATCCTCAAGGAGGCGTCCAGTGGGAGTGTACGTGGTGGGTGCGTTGTGTAGACCCTTGCTTTATGGAGAAAATAAACATCTGGTGTGTGTGATTGTTTATGTTAATGCTTTCATATCTACTTATCTAAGCACACCTCACACACTAACACATCATATCCATCATGAACTAAGCTCTATATTGATGTCTCTCTCTTGAATAGTTTGTAATTGGATCCTCTACCAGGCTTGGAAGCCAGTAAAGTTACATTTGAGTAATCTCGATAATTGCTTATCTATAAGGATTAGTGTAATAGGCTTTTTAAATATATTGTAAAAACTTTAAAAAGTCCTATTCACCTCTAAGACATATTGGCATATTCCTATTTCAACTCAAGCAGCCTTCACCGCTATTTAAATTGGTATCAAAGTGGGTCTCTCTTTAAGGGATTCACCGTCTAGAGAGTGATCTTGACCGAAGTTTGGAATACGGCCAAAGGAGTGGGCTCATCAGTTGCTAGACTTCCAGTATTTGATGGTTCAAATTATGCATACTGGAAGGCTAGGATGCACTACTTTCTTAGATCTTTAGATCATGACATTTGGTATATAGTTGAAAGAGGATATGTGTCACTATCTGAACAAATCGCACTTTAAAGTAGCACAACCATCACAAAACCCAAACCCAAAGAAAAGTGGAAGACATTCGACAAAGAAAAACAAACTCCTAAAGCTAAAGCCATGAACGCCATCTACTGTGTCGTGTCCTAGGATATATTCAATCAAATAAGCATGTGTGGGACATCCAAGGAAGCATGGGATCTATTAGAAATAACCCATGAAGGCACAAGCACTGTGAAGAGGTCTAAACTCCAACTATTGACTTCACAGTTTGAAAATCTCAGAATGGAAGAGCATGAGACAATTATGGAGTTTTTCACCATGTTGAATATTATTTATAACTCCATGGGAAGATTGGGAGAAAAAGTTCTGGTACCGAAAAATTGTAGGAAAATTCTAAGATCCCTACCGGAACGATTTAATCCCAAAGTAACAACAATTGAGGAGTATAGGAATATTGATGAGATGAAAGTAGAATTGGTAGGTTCCCTACAAACTTTTGAACTACACTTCACATAATCCCAAAAATTTAAAAACACTGTCCTAACAACTTCTAAGAAAATAAAACATGAGGATAGTGAAAGTGAAAAAGAAGATGAAGATGAGGAAGTGACTTTGCTAGCTCAAAGATTCAGAAAATTATTTCAGAAGAATCATGGCCGTCCTTCTAGAGGAAGAAAGGTGAACAACAAACCCTTTACAGGAAAATTTTGTAAAAGAACCAAAGAACTAAATGTTATGCCTGCCATGAGTATGGACACCTGTTTACTGAATGCCCAAAAAGAAAAACTAAGGGCAAGGCAATGGCTGCCACTTGGGATGACGCAGATGAGTCAAACTCAGAATCTAGTGACTCAGAGAGTGATGGAGATCATAAATCAGTTGCCTCCAGTAATAATAAAGGAAGTAACTCAGCTTGTCACATGAGTGGTAATTCATATTATGGGTCAAACAAAAGAAATATACAACAATCACCACTCCAACTGATTAACAAAATAAAGGGACCATTAAATCAAGTGGTTGAAATAGAAGAGAGAACCAAATTCACCACTAGCAAAAATCTTGTCACAAAGTGGGTGATCAAAGAAAAGAAAAATTGTCTTGTTACTCACTCAAATCATTTAACAGAAAATGATGCTAAATGGTACTTTGACAGTGGTTGCTCAAGACATGTCACAGGTGGCAAATCTCTCCTTTTAAGCTATACAGATCTTCATAACGGAATAGTCACCTACGGATATGGAACCACCACCAATGTAATCGGACAGGGAATCATAAGCGGAATGAACTCACTCAAAAATGAGAATGCTTTCTGCATAAAAGGACTGAAACATAATCTTCTAAGCATCTCTCAGATCTGTGATGATGGACATGTGGTCAAATTCAAGAAGAATGTGAAATCCTAAACCAATCAGGAAAATTAGTTATGAAGGGTCTTTGCACAAATAACCATTACTCATCATCAAAGGCAAAAGAAGGGCTGATTCCTAAACCTAGGCAAATAGGGCATGAAGAAATAAGTCCAGATCATGCATCTAGATCTAGATATTTGCTGAAATGATGTAATTTTGTTGAGCTCCAAATGGTATATCCGAGGATCCTGTCCTCCATCTTTTGTATATAAACATTCATATGTTTATATGTTTTGCTGTGTATAGCGACTGTACATAAATTTTGCTAAGTATACCATTGATACATAGAAATATTAAAAGTATACTTGAAAGGTCGTCTGGATACTGGAAATGGAAAATCATTCATTATCAATACGGCTATCGATATGTCATTCTCGATTAAATCGATCAAAGCCGACATTATTGACGTCCTTTTAGAATTCGAAAAGTGTAACGACTCAAAAAAAATCTGTACAAATACCCGAGTACCAACTCAGGCAGAAATTCCTCAGGACTAAATCCTTTAGAAACTAGACGAGAATTAACTAAGTGCTAACGTAGATTACCTATGAAATTTGCACTAATCACTTTAAATACGATCTGCAAGACTCAAAACCTGTAGAATCGTTAATGCTATGTTACCTTAAAATCTAAAATTAATTTTTAAACCCAATTGCTCTCGAGAGCACTTTGAAACTTCGTTTTGGACCTGGACCGCATGTCGAAAGTCCGATGACTATAAAACCATAGGATTAGGAACGCCTTGCTGGACTTGACCACCACCTCGGAAATCAAGTCCAGAGAGTATCTTGAAGCCATTTCCTTGAGTCCGGAGTGAAGAGTGTGAGAAAGGTGAATTTATTTAGAAATTAAATATAAATTTAAGTAATTTGAGTTGTGTCGCTTGCGCACCGATTATAAGCATTCTGACCGTTGGTTTCTGACCCAAATTCACCCTCGAATCAGGGAAGATGGCCCATACATGTTAAAGTACTTATGGCCCTGATCGAGTTTCGGTGTCCGTTGAACTGAAATTGGTCCGCCACAGTCGATCTGGAAACTCGATCAGACTAAAAACTTAACTTGATCAAGATCCAGTATCTGTGAGCTTAAGTTCGACCACATTTAGTCAAGGGACATCCAGAAATGCTTCGTTGGATCGGAACAAGCCCGATTTGGTTATAACTTAAGTATACCTTGGCCCTGGGGCTAATTCCATCAGTTTTAGGCCTATATAAGGACCTTAAACACTCTCTCTTTCACTCCATACAAATTTAAGAAAACCTAGGAGAGAGAAGAGACTAAAGAGAGAGAAAGAGAGATAGAAGTGGAAGCTACTCCTGGGATTCAATCCCCATTAGTCCTCGTGCTTAAACATCATTACCGAATCGCAATTTCCATTAATGCAAGTAGCGGAATAGCTGATTTAACTCGTGTTATAGGTTGTCATTTCATCATTGACGCAGACTTAAAGTCTCTATCGAATTCGTTACGCTTCTACGACATAAGGTGCAGACTATAGATGTATAGATTATGGTTTTTAAAGCTTTCAATGTCGGTTAATGATAGATTCCTGACATGGGTGCTATTACACATGCCAAATGTGCTATCTATTCTGTTTTATGAATATGTATAGTCTATGTTGTAAATAGAGTATTCCATGTGTTTGTTAAAATGTTTTTATGCATATGAAATCTAATGTTGTGATTGCCATGATTAATTATTATTAGTACATGCTTGTTATGTATGCGACAACTCATTAGCAAAAGGATTTGCCCAAATATGCAATATGCCAACATACGTGATGTATGTTGAATAGTGTAGTCTAAGTGTTTGTGTAAATGCCTGAATGGGTTAGTAATTAGTAAAGTATGATTTTTAAGGGTATTAAGATACGAATCTCAATCATCTTACTTATGTGTATGATTTCCTCCATGAATGGTTTAGCCTATTTTATTCATGTTAACTGTGTGTATGATTTCCTCCATGTACTATATTCATGCTTAAGTTATATTTCATAACATGTTCATATGGATGTAGAATTTGAATCAAATGTCTATTATTGAGATTGTACGTGACTGAGACTATATTACAGTCCAGGTAATCGGTAACAACCCTTAAACTAGTGGTTGAGATTTTTTTCACTACGTAAGATGTATTTGACGAACTCGAGCTGTACTAAAGTTGTCAGTAGTGGTTTGGCCACACGGAGTGTTTGCACACTTCATGTCGATCAACTCAACGTGTGCTCGTGTTAGTTGAGCTCATCAAGGAACCTGATTGACCCGATGTATGTTCACCATGTATGGACGCACCTGTGAATCTAGGGTACCAAACTTACCAGTGCAATCTCGTCAACCTTGGTACCTCGATCCGCTAAGACTCATGAGCCGGGCATGGTGTTATGGGACACCGTGGTCGAACTGTCGGCCTACGCTGGGGCGACAAGTCTCCCCGTAGTGACCAGTGAGCAACCTAGACTCGTGAGCCGATTATGGTGGTATGGGACACTATATTCGAGTTGTCGGCCTACTCTGATTGGTGACAAGCCCTCTGTAGTGACCTCGAGCATACCTTGATACTGCAGACAGGCGACGAGCCTTTTTGTAGTAACTAAGGTATACTAGTCCTATATTAATTGGTGACGAGCCTTTTATAGCGATCTAGAACTATAATATCGTATGAGATTATCTAGGACTGACGACCCTAGAATGGATCATTGTTTGGGTATTGATATAAGGGCAGTACCTTAGCTTCTCAATCCTACTGCATGAAAAGGACTAATAATAACTTGGTAATCATACTCATAACATCGCCTTACATGTGCCCGGGTTGAAGAGCATAGAGGGAATAAAGCATGCCGCGAACGTAAGATGGTATCGCACAAGAGAGTGTAGGCGAGAGCATGCATCATGAAAATATTTCATCCTTACATTAATAAGAGTATCTAGGAATGTCTGATATGTCTGCTTTATCATTACTACTTGACTGAATTGATAACATGTTAATCTTTGCTCTATGATTCCACTGAGTTAATCACTCACTCCCACGTTCTGGGATAGTGTTTTGAACACCCACTAAACTTTGTCTTAGTTGCAGATGACGACGCGACTCAGGAGGTGGAGCCTGATTACTATGACGATCAGGACGAATTTTCGTATATGCAGTTCTCTGACTGTTTTGCTTAGGCCGTTCTGATCGATGGGGCTACAGGGATTATCATTGTAGTTAAAACTATCTCTTCACATTTTGATTTTTTAAAACTAATACATGTATATAGTGACTCAGTGATGTATTCATACTCTGGGGTTCAACAGTGATCTCTTGGACTCATATACGTTTATATACATCTTTCAGTCTTCCGCTTACATTATATAAATTGATTTAGAGTATGAATTACTGTTTTGGTATAATCCCACTCATGTTTAGTGCACTAATATGAATAACATTCAATCATCATTATCTATGTTGCATAAGTGATGCGTTGGAACTTGGGAGCTGAGTTTCTGCTCGACCCCCGATTTTCAGGGTGTTAGAAGTTGGTATCAGAGCATGATTTGGATTAAACTAGACTTAGGTTTTGGTCACACAATGCACACTGACATACTTTGACTTAGGTGGGAGTGACGGAATGTAGAAATAAGCTTAGGTTTCTCGGTTTCGCCTAATAGTGAAATTCACTGAAATTTATCCCCGAGATCGGGTCCGTACACACCTATGATCACATGAAATGATCCCAAACCACTTTGAGACCATCATACGATATTTTTAGACCATATTTTAATCCATTCCAACTGTTTAAAATCAGTAAAATAAAGATATACATCAGAAATTACTCAAAATGTCCCGAAACGACTCGAATCAGAAGCGGGGGCCAAATGGACCACTTCTAGGGGGACCCGAGGTGGGATGTAACACCCCGGATTTTGGCCAACCTGGGATTAAACGTCCTTAGGCTATGGGTCAATTAAAACACTGGGAAATTCGCTTAGAACCCAATTCCATAGCCAAAGAAATCACTTAGGATTAATTCCTTTAGAAAATAAGTATAAGTTAGCTAGCGCGACGTTAGAATGGCTGGAAAATGGTCCCTGATCACTTTAAATACATTCTACAAGGCCCAAAGCGAGTGGAACCAATGGTGCTATAATGCTCTAAAGCCTCGGATCAAACTCTAAACCGGTTTGTTCTCGGGACCTCTTTGAAACTTTGTAATGGATCTAGACCGCGCGTCGAAAGTCCGATACCTACCAGCTTAGACCGTTATGACCACTTAGCTGGGCTCGGCAATCGTTTCGAAAATCAAGTCCAACTGACATTCTGAAGCTATTTCATTGAGCCTGGAGTGAAGAGAGTGAGAATAGGGTAGAGTTGTAATTTTGAAATTCAAATCTGGCACACAACTTGATGCATCAGTATTGAGCATTTTGACCGTCAGAATTCAGCCAAATTATACCCTCGGATCAGGAAAAATTTCTATTTCATATCACGAGATTTGTAGACCTGATCTAGGTGCTATGACCGTTGAACTGAAATTGGACCGCCACGTGCGATCTGGGAACCCTACCGGTCTGAAAACTTGATGCGTGCTAGATCCAGTATGCATGAGCTTAAGTCCGACCGCATCTGGCCAGGGGACCCCCAGAAATGCTCTTTTAGACAGAAACAGCCCCGATTTGGTTACCCCTCAAGTGAACTTTGTTCCTGAGCCTATTTTGGGCATTTTTGAGCTTATAAAAGGGGTTGAAACCCTCACTCCTCTCTCCCATCCGAATTTGCAAAATCCCTAGATTGGGAGAGAGAAAAGGTGAGAGTTTGTGAGAGAAGGTGGGAGAGTTCTTCCTGCCACTTGGGCTACGTGTTGCACGTGCTAAAGCAACGCACCTCTATCACTTTCTCGGGGACTCCTCCGGTTTCTCAGGTAAGAAAATACCCTAGAAGTTGCTGATTTGAGGTTCCTTTCATTTCCTAGCGAAGTAACTAATAGAACTTGTGTATTAGGTTCTCTAATCGCCGTAGACGAAGCGTATACGCTCCGTTCGAACTCACACCCCAAAAAGGGAAAAGGTACGGATATTAGACGCTTTGATTGACTGTTTCCAAAGCTTTCAATGTCGTTTAATAGTAGATTCTTGACGGCAACGCCGTTTGACATGTACAACATGCTGTCCGTTTCCTGTTTCGTAAATCAACGAAGAATATGAGATTTAGGGCATTTTAATCATTTGTAGGAAGTACTGTTTTCATTCATAGTTTGCTGATGTGATTGACATGAATTGTTGTCGCATCAGAATGTTAGGAATGCGTGCATAATTAGTTTGGCGAAGAGATTCGCCTAAATGCGCATTTTGGGTCGACATACTATATGTAGACTCAAGTGTGTAGTGTAAGTGTTTGTATAAATGCTTGTATTAGTATGTATTGAATTAAATGGTGTTATGAATTAATTTGAGATTGATTTCTCAATTAATATGCTGATGTAAATGATTTCCTACATGTTAGCCGTATGTACGATTTCATTATATGTATGAAATGCATATGTTTGATGTTGCACTTAAGTGGTATGCTATAACATGTACTTGATGATTTCATTATGATTTAGTTGAGATTGAATTCTCAATTAATAGGCTAATGGAGAGGATTTCCTATATGTTGGCGATATGCATAATTTCATTATATGTGTGAAAGACATGTGTACGATGATTTGCTTAAGTTGTATGTAATAACATGTGTTAACATGCTCTCATGGTTGTATTTCATTTCCATTACCCTTACACAACTGCTGATGTGATTCCATGTGTTTGGGACTATGCCTAGTCCAGGCAGTCGGTAACCGAGCGAATTCGTGGTTAGCTTATCTTCGCCACGAACGACGCGTCGATGAACGCGAGCCGTGTTCTGGAGTTGGCGGCAGTGGTTAGGCCACACGAAGTGTTTTACGCACTTCATGTCGTTCAACTTGAGATGCGATCGTGCTAGTCGAGCCCGTCAAGTAACCCGACTGGCCATTGTATGTTCACCCTGCATGAGTCATAATTGCTTGAA
Source organism: Magnolia kwangsiensis (assembly GCA_037074715.1). Classification (NCBI taxonomy): domain Eukaryota; kingdom Viridiplantae; phylum Streptophyta; class Magnoliopsida; order Magnoliales; family Magnoliaceae; genus Magnolia; species Magnolia kwangsiensis. The sequence continues at coordinate 63,722,679 of CM073579.1, forward strand.
CCTAGGGTACTGAACTTACCATTGTAAACCCTGTTAACCATGGTACCTTGATCCATAAAGACTCATGAGCCGGGCATGGTGGTATGGGACACCGTGGTCGAGCTGTCGGCCTACGCTGGGGCCACAAACCTCCCCGTAGTGACCAGTGAGCACCTAGACTCGTGAGCAGATTATGGTGGTATGGGACACTATATTCTAGCTGTCGGCCTACATTGATCAGGCGACGAGTCCTTTGTAGTGACCGCGAGCATGTTCTGAGTCTACGGGAGGCGACGACCCTTCAGTAGCAGTAGAGTACAGTAGGCCTGTATTGATAAGGTGATGGGGGAGCGGAGCAACGAGTGCGTGCAACAGCCCTGGCAGCCCTTGCAGCGACCTACAAAATATACATCGTATGAGATTACTAGGAGTGACGACCCTAGACAGGATCTGTGTTGGGATTGATACAAGGGAAGTACCTTAGTTTTCCAATCCTGCTGATTGAATGGACTAATAACAACTCGAAAATCATATCACCATAGCATTGCATGTGCCTGGAAGATGTGGAGCACTCTAGGGAGTGTGGCATGCCGCGGTCGTAAGATGTTGCCGTATGAGGGAGATCATCGGTGAGGGCATACATCACGTCATGTCATAATTGCATTAACAATAGTATTAGGAATGTTTGAATTACTGCTTTACTATTATCGCATGATTGATTTGATAACATGTTAATCTTTGCTCTATTATTCCACTGAGTTAGCTACTCACTCCCACGTTACGGGACGGTGTTCCTGGACACCCACCAGACCTTTTTGTGATTGCAGATGATGGCGCGGCCTGTGAGGCGGAGCCGGACTTGATGATTATGAGGAGGATCCCTCCTTTATGCGTGTTCCGATCGACGGGATTACAGGGAGGTTGATTAGATGCCTTGACACTTGTCATTTTATATTTTTAGAGCACTCATGTATATTCTTTTGCTTACTTTTGAAGTATACATGTATGTATATAACCTGGTAACATGTTCACACTCTGGAGACATACAATAGTTTATATATGTTATACATACTATTACAGACTTTCGCTGGTTAATTTAACTGTCTATGGAGTATGATATGCGGTTCTAGCTTAATCTCACTCATGTTTAATACGTTATCACAGGCAACATTCAATCATACATATCTATGTTGCACAAATAATATTTTGGAACTCGGGAGTTGGGTTTTTGCTCGATCCCCCGATTTTCGGGATGTTACAGATGGTATCAGAGCATGATTTGTATTAAACCGGGCCTGGGTTATGGTCACGCGACGTACGCTGTCGCTTCCTTTGACTTAGGTGGGTGCGAGAAGGGTCTAGAAACACTTCTAGGATCCCAGATTCGCCAATAGGCGAAGTCTATTCATTTCGATCGCGTGATCGAGTCCGTAACGCGTGTAGGGTCGCGTGAAGCAATCCGAATAGCTCCTAGGTTGTAGGTAGTTGGGTTGAGACGTTCTTTGAATGATTCTGAACCCATAAATGTGAATCCTTGGGCCGTGGGACAACCACGACCCCTGTGTTCAATCGCCAGGGCTTAAAAACCCCGTTTCACCAAAAATCTTCGAAATTCTTCCTCTCACCACTCCAATCTTCAATTCTTTCTTATCCTTTTCATGTTAGGCATCAAACATAATGTGAAAATAACACAAATTACTACTTTCACAAAATTATACAATGAATAGTAAAATTTCATGAAAAATGGCCATAAGGCCATTCTAACTTCACTTTATTTAGCAAATAAGGGTCTAGATGGATGTACTAGATCCTTCTATCCCAAAATCATATGCTGCATGATAGGGTTTTCTATTCGGGATTGCGGATTGGTCCCGGAAAGCCCTGAGTACATGTTTGGGCTTATATAGGGCAATATACCATGAACCAAGGTGGGGACCATGCATTTTTGGAGTCCCTGGACCATGGGGGACCAGACCCATGTGGTCCCACCGGCCACCGTGCAAGATGGCCGGCGATGCCATCACCGACCGGTGGGCCCCATTTGGGCCGTACTTCGGGGGGTCACCCTAAAATGGGTAGTACACCCCTCCCATGTGTGGTCCACCTACTGAAAACCCCTAAATTAGGTACTTCCTTCACAAATAGCCCTCTCCATAGCTCCATTTTTTTTTTCAGCAACTATCTCCAAATTTCGTGATTCCAAACCACTCTCAAATCCATTCCCTGCCAAAAACGACCACCCTCCATCAATCTATTTCAGTTGGCAGCCCTCCCTCTTGAAGATTTCGTCTCTTGGAGCTCCTAAAACCCCCAAATCGAGCTGAATTCGTGAGGTGCTCCATTCCCCTTTTTCATTTCCATTTCTCTCTGAAAATGCATCCTAGGGGAGCTTGAAGCATCCTTCTACAATGCCTAGATTTCATTCTGTCCATTTGGACAATGATTTCTTTGCATTTCCTCCTCCATCGCCCGACTCGGACTAGTAATCTAGATCCAGGTGTCGCGGGTTGTAGTTAGTCATTTCCTGTTTTAAGTTGTGTTTTGTAAGCCTGATAAGGCTAGTAGTTTACCTATGTTGCTATAGTAGCTGACTGACATAGCTCCCATGTACTTTTTGTCATGATACTTGTAGGGAGATATCCCTTGTATTATGACAATTTTGGTTCAATGAAATGCATGATGCTTTTCGACTTGTTATGTGAATGTTTGTGTTGTGGTTTGGGCTTAATGTAGCCAAAATTTGTGGAATGGAGTGCATGCCGTCTCATTTCACTGTAAGGTATTGTCCCTGGATCGGGAGTATTGTAACTCCCGGGATTCAGCCTACAAATTAGTTTTTATCCCACCCCACCCTCCTACCAAGCATGCCACTTCCAATCCCGCTATGGGACTAGGAATGCGGTTTCATTCAATACAACTTAATGCTACTGGCCATATAGGCCTTTGGGCATTTTGGATCTAGTGTTAGAACTCCTAGATTTGAAGGGTCTGACGACATAAGAAATCCAATTCCATTTAGACGATCTTGACCCTAAGCGATAGAACAACTCCCTGTAGTAGAAATGGTATGGAACCATTTAACGTATAAACTTAGGCTTTGGATTATAACTACTGAGTTACAGACTAGGCTACTAGTTGTCTTAGGCAGTGTAAGGCCTAAATATGCTAAGGGATAGTAGGTTAGATTTGGTTGGAATGAGACTCCCTTCCTTCGGTAGATCCCTTTATGGCTTTTAGACTTCTGTTGTTGCCCATAGGAAGGAACCATACACTCTCAGGGAACATTTATAACTCCCTCAAATTGAACTTAGAATGTACTAGCACGCCCCTTAGAATTGCCTTCCCCAAGGGCTTATTGCATTCGGGAATGCGGAATAAAGGAACTACATGTAAGCGATGTATTCGCGGTTTGAATCGACTTCTTAATCCTAGTAGTTGCCAATAAATCCAATGCTCTGATCAAGCAGAAGATCGGCATCGACTCGGATTAAGAATTGATATAATAAATCTTCTGTTCTAGCTAGACAGAAAGTCTATGTATCCGGCTCAGACCCACTACACAACTTTTCTTCCGTGTTGGCTCGACCACCTACAACCACAAGTTATTGCTTTGCCCTTAATAAATGTTAAGGACTTAAAGCCAGTAGAGAATTTGACATCTTGCCACCAACTCATACCTGCCCCTGAACTTAACCACAATAGAGATTAGGCTCATCTCTATGATAATAAGTACCAATGCCATAGAACGCATCATTAGCAAGGAAAACCATGTAGAGAAAGATTGTTTCCATTTTAGGTTAAGGATAGCCCCTAAGTTGCGCCTCGTTCCGATATACGGATCGATGTTAAGATTCTTCAACCTTGAGTAAAACCAAGTTTTAAGGGGGGTAGAACGTATTGAGTCCAGTCCAGTTAGGTTAGTCAACTCTACCGTTCGATCAGAGTAGCGCAGCGGTAGCGTGGTTAGGCTCTTTCCCATTGGCCCAAGATCGAAACCTTTGAATTAGGTTATACGTAAAGGTTAGGTCGTTAAATAAGATTTGAACCTTCCTTAGAATGTCAATACTAAAGTCTCTCTAGGTACTCCTTGCCTTTCGCCAATGCCGGGGACGGCATTGTGTTTTAAGGGGGGTAGATTGTAACACCCCAGATTTTGGCCAACCTGGGATTAAACGTCCTTAGGCTATGGGTCAATTAAAACACCTGGAAATTCACTTAGAACCCAATTCCATAGCCAAAGAAATCACTTAGGATTAATTTCTTTAGAAAATAAGTGTAAGTTAGCTAGCGCGACGTTAGAATGGCTGGGAAATGGTTCCTGATCACTTTAAATACGTTCTACAAGGCCCAAAGCGAGTGGAACCAATGGTGCTATAATGCTCTAAAGCCTCGGATCAAACTCTAAACCGGTTTGTTCTCGGTACCTCTTTGAAACTTTGTAATGGATCTAGACCGCGCGTCGAAAGTCCGATACCTACCATCTTAGACCGTTATGACCCCTTAGCTGGGCTCGGCAATCGTTTCGAAAATCAAGTCCAACTGACATTCTGAGGCTATTTCATTGAGCCTGGAGTGAAGAGAGTGAGAATAGGGTAGAGTTGTAATTTTGAAATTCAAATCTGGCACACAACTTGACGCATCAGTATTGAGCGTTCTGACCGTCAGAATTCAGCCAAATTATATCCTCGGATCAGGAAAAACTTCTATTTCATATCACGAGATTTGTAGACCTGATCTAGGTGCTATGACCGTTGAACTGAAATTGGACAGCCACGTGCGATCTGGGAACCCTACCGGTCTAAAAACTTGATGCGTGCTAGATCCAGTATGCATGAGCTTAAGTCCGACCGCATCTGGCCAGGGGACCCCCAGAAATGCTCTTTTGGACCGAAACAGCCCCGATTTGGTTACCCCTCAAGTGAACTTTGTTCCTGAGCCTATTTTGGGCATTTTTGAGCTTATAAAAGGGGTTGAAACCCTCACTCCTCTCTCCCATCCGAATTTGCAAAATCCCTAGATTGGGAGAGAGAAAAGGTGAGAGTTTGTGAGAGAAGGTGGGAGAGTTCTTCCTGCCACTTGGGCTACGTGTTGCACGTGCTAAAGCAACACACCTCTATCGCTTTCTCGGGGACTCTTCCGCTTTCTCAGGTAAGAAAATACCCTAGAAGTTGCTGATTTGAGGTTCCTTTCATTTCCTAGCGAAGTAACTAATAGAACTTGTGTATTAGGTTCTCTAATCGCCGTAGACGAAGCTATACGCTCCGTTCGAACTCACACCCCAAAAAGGGAAAAGGTGCGGATATTAGACGCTTTGATTGACTGTTTCCAAAGCTTTCAATGTCGTTTAATAGTAGATTCTTGACGGCTACGCCGTTTGACATGTACAACATGCTGTCCGTTTCCTGTTTCGTAAATCAACGAAGAATATGAGATTTAGGGCATTTTAATCATTTGTAGGAAGTACTGTTTTCATTCATAGTTTGCTGATGTGATTGACATGAATTGTTGTCGCATTAGAATGTTAGGAATGCGTGCATAATTAGTTTGGCGAAGAGATTCGCCTAAATGCGCATTTCGGGTCGACATACTATATGTAGACTCAAGTGTGTAGTGTAAGTGTTTGTATAAATGCTTGTATTAGTATGTATTGAATTAAATGGTGTTATGAATTAATTTGAGATTGATTTCTCAATTAATATGCTGATGTAAATGATTTCCTACATGTTAGCCGTATGTACGATTTCATTATATGTATGAAATGCATATGTTTGATGTTGCACTTAAGTGGTATGCTATAACATGTACTTGATGATTTCATTATGATTTAGTTGAGATTGAATTCTCAATTAATAGGCTAATGGAGAGGATTTCCTATATGTTGGCGATATGCATAATTTCATTATATGTGTGAAAGACATGTGTACGATGATTTGCTTAAGTTGTATGTAATAACATATGTTAACATGCTCTCATGGTTGTATTTCATTTCCATTACCCTTACACAACTGCTGATGTGATTCCATGTGTTTGGGACTATGCCTAGTCCAGGCAGTCGGTAACCGAGCGAATTCGTGGTTAGCTTATCTTCGCCACGAACGACGCGTCGATGAACGCGAGCCGTATTCTGGAGTTGGCGGCAGTGGTTAGGCCACACGAAGTGTTTTACGCACTTCATGTCGTTCAACTTGAGATGCGATCGTGCTAGTCGAGCCCGTCAAGTAACCCGACTGGCCATTGTATGTTCACCCTGCATGAGTCATAATTGCTTGAACCTAGGGTACTGAACTTACCATTGTAAACCCTGTTAACCATGGTACCTTGATCCATAAAGACTCATGAGCCAGGCATGGTGGTATGGGACACCGTGGTCGAGCTGTCGGCCTACGTTGGGCCACAAACCTCCCCGTAGTGACCAGTGAGCACCTAGACTCGTGAGCAGATTATGGTGGTATGGGACACTATATTCTAGCTGTCGGCCTACACTGATCAGGCGACGAGTCCTTTGTAGTGACCGCGAGCGTGTTCTGAGTCTACGGGAGGCGACGACCCTTCAGTAGCAGTAGAGTACAGTAGGCCTGTATTGATAAGGTGATGGGGGAGCGGAGCAACGAGTGCGTGCAACAGCCCTGGCAGCCCTTGCAGCGACCTACAAAATATACATCGTATGAGATTACTAGGAGTGACGACCCTAGACAGGATCTGTGTTGGGATTGATACAAGGGAAGTACCTTAGTTTCCCAATCCTGCTGATTGAATGGACTAATAACAACTCGAAAATCATATCACCATAGCATTGCATGTGCCTGGAAGATGTGGAGCACTCTAGGGAGTGTGGCATGCCGCGGTCGTAAGATGTTGCCGTATGAGGGAGATCGTCGGTGAGGGCATACATCACGTCATGTCATAATTGCATTAACAACAATATTAGGAATGTTTGAATTACTGCTTTACTATTATCGCATGATTGATTTGATAACATGTTAATCTTTGCTCTATTATTCCACTGAGTTAGCTACTCACTCCCATGTTACGGGACGGTGTTCCTGGACACCCACCAGACCTTTTTGTAATTGCAGATGATGACGCGGCCTGTGAGGCGGAGCCGGACTTGATGATGATGAGGAGGATCCCTCCTTTATGCGTGTTCTGATCGACGGGATTACAGGGAGGTTGATTAGATGCCTTGACACTTGTCATTTTATATTTTTAGAGCACTCATGTATATTCTTTTGCTTACTTTTGAAGTATACATGTATGTATATAACCTGGTAACATGTTCACACTCTGGAGACATACAACAGTTTATATATGTTATACATACTATTACAGACTTCTGCTGGTTAATTTAACTGTCTCTGGAGTATGATATGCGGTTCTAGCTTAATCGCACTCATGTTTAATATGTTATCACAGGCAACATTCAATCATACATATCTATGTTGCACAAATAACATTTTGGAACTCGGGAGTTGGGTTTTTGCTCGACCCCCCGATTTTCGGGATGTTACATGGGACCCACACTTTTCTGGACCCAGGGGGGAGCACCTCACTGGATTGGCGAGCCCTCGCCGGAATGGTTAGAGACCGGTGAGGACCTCGTCGGTTTGGCGAGGCCTCGCCGATCGGCGGGCCAGACTGGGGCGGGCAGACGCCTATAGGAGCCTAGTGTGGCCCATTGGTCCACGGTTGCATGATTAAAACCCTCCTAAACAAACCCTCTCTTCACAACCTCACTCTCCAAGCTCTCCTTTTTCTTTAAAACCTCTTATTTCTCTCTCAAATCTCCCTTTCAATCCCTCTTTCCCTCATTTTTCTTCAAGCCTTGCATCCCTCCACTGTTCTCAGCAACACCCATCTTCCAACCCCCTCATTTCCTTTAATTTGAGCTCTTAAATCCCCCATTTGAGTCTCAAACTCGTGTAAATTTACTAACCCATCCTATTTTGTGAATTTTCCACTTTATCGCCTTTCATTTGAGCCTTTACACCCTCTTTTGAGGCTCAAATCTGTGGAGACCCAAAGATCTCATTCTTTTCCTTCCTTTTCTTCACTTTTTTCATGGATTTCTTGGAGGTTGTTGTGGCCTTATTCTCGATTTCCACCATTCTTTCTCTCATGGGAAAGAAAAGAGCTCCTGTGGATGAAGCTGGGCCTACTTGCCCCGCACGCTCGAGGAGACCAAGTGGCGCCGCCGCGAGTACAAGTGCTAGTAGAGAGTTGCAGACTAAGTGGGGTCTTGATCCCCAAGCTCTCGTTGGAAGGGCTTTATTGGCAGAGCTATCTCATGGAGTTTACGAGGGCTGTAAGGTCCTTTTTGAAGCGCATGTGGATGGGCGACTGTTTAGAGAGTACTTGTTGTTCGAGTGCCTGGAAAAGGCCAGGTGGGGTTTGCTATTTGAAGGCGAGTCTCGTGCAAATGTGAGCACTGTCCGAGCCTTCTATGCCCACATTTGAGAGCCTACGCTAGAGCCCTTACAGTTTAAGATCCCATTTGGCAGAGATCAGGAGGCCACAATCGACGTTGGTTTAATATCTCAGCTCCTGAATGTGCCACTTGGCGAGGTACATGCAAGTGAGAGGAATCTGAATAGTGCATGTGAAAGGGATCACCGCACTAGGTTTCTTTGTGGCCAACTGGTTTAGTGACAGCCTAACAATAGCCTATTAGCGACCAATATGATGGGCAACTTCCGCTTGCTTCACCACATCTACACGTTCAATGTCTACCCCAGGTGGAGCAATCACAGCGAGTGCACACATCTGATGGTGGATTTCCTGTACCAAGTAGGGCAGGGAGCGAAGTTATGTGTGCCTACGTATGTACTGTGACAGATAGTTCTTATTGCACCTTCAAATAGAAGGACTGAGTTGCTCCCCTTCGGCCGACTCATATGCAAGATTGCACTTCCGTTTGGCTACAGACTTGGGGCGGAATTGCCAGCGCCGATCCATTACATCAATGAGACCACCCTCAATTAGATGAATATCGGGCCACGACAACGACAGGCTCGACTGGAGGAGACTGAGGGTGAAATAAAAAGAAAAGAAGAAGAGAGTGAAGGAGAAGGCAGGGCTGAAATAGAAGAAGAGGAAGAACAGGAAGAAGAATAGAAGGCTTAGGACACGAGTGAGAGCTCTCCTCCTACGACACTAGGGCAGGGCACTAATCATGCCACCAGGGATGCCCATATAGGTCGACTTAAGGAGGGCCAGGCTGTCCTACGACAGGATATCATGGATCTTCGGGGCCTCGTGAAACACAAGTTCAAGAAAGTGACTATGTAACACCCCGAATTTTTGCCAACATGGGGTTAGACGTCCTTTGGCAATGGGTCAACCATAACGCCTTGGTAACCTCTCAGAACTCAATTCTAAAGCCAAAGAGATCATTTAGAACCAAATTCTTTAGAAATTTAACGTGAGTTAGCCAGCGCTACACTAGATTACCTATGAAATTAGCACCAACCACTTTAAATACGTTCTGTAAGACCCAAAACCTCTAGAATCGTTGACGCTACGTTACCCTAAAATTTAGGATCAAACTCTAAACCAGTTTATTCTCAGGAGCCCTTTGAAATTTTGTATTGGATCTAGACCACGCGTCGAAAGTCCGATATCCGCAATCTCAGACCATGATGACCGCTTAGTTGGACTTGACAAACATTTCGAAAATCAAGCGTAACTGATGTCCTGACGCTATTTTACTAAGGTCGGAGTGAAGAGAGTGAGAAAAGGTAAAGATTTAGAGAAATAATTCAAAATCTGGCACGTGTCGTTGCGTATTATTTTTAAGCGTTCTGACCATCAGAATTTAGCCAAATTTCACCCTCAGATCAGGAAAAATTTCTCTTTCATGTCATGAAACTTGTAGTCCTAATTTAGGTTCGATAACCGTTGAACTGAAACTGGACTGCCACGTGCGATCTAGGAACACTATCAGACTGAAAACTTAATGTGACCAACATCCGACATCGATGAGCTTAAGTCTGACCACATTTAGTAACAGGACCTCCAAAAGTGCCCCATTGGATCGGAACAGACCCGATTTGGCTATAACCCAAGTATATCTTGACTTGAAGTCTGTTTTGGTTATGTTTGGGCTTATAAAAGGACCTTAAACCCTTAGCTTTCTAACTCATACGAATTTCTCAAAACCTAGAGAGTGAGAGAGAGCAAAGAGAGAGAAAGTGAGGGAGAAGTTGGTGATTCTTCGTGGGATTCTTCCCAGCCTTGCTACGTGCCTAATCCACCCTTCTGCATCGCATTTTCGACGACTCCGGCTTCGTTCTAGGTAAGAAATCATAACCCTAACCTGTTATAGAGTTCCAAATAGCATAAGTGATGATGTAGCTAACATATTCCATGGTATAGGTTGCCATTGAACCATTGACGAAGACTTATCGTCTGAATCAACTTCATTTCGCAATTTCTGGTTTTTAGACACTTAGATTACCTATTTTCAAAGCTTTCAATGCCGTTTAATGGTAGATTGCTGATGAGGATGCTGTTTGACATGTAGAACATACTGTCCGTTTTTCATTTCGAATATGTACGAAGAATATGAGATTTAAGGTATTTTAGGTATTTATAGGAATACTGTATACGTACGTATTTTGTCGATATGATTGCCATGAGTATTTGTCGTGTACCTATACTAGTTATACATGTATGATCTATTTGGTGAAGAGATTCGCCCTAATGCACATATTGGCCGACATATTCTATGTAGACTAATGTGTGTAGACTAAGTGTTAATTGAAATGCCTAAATCAATATGATTTATGCCTGCCATATGTTTTGAATGTAAGAACATGATTGTTGTGTATTAGACATCTCCTTGATATGAGGATCTGTCATATTATATGTTGAAACCAACATCGTCAAGTACGTTGGAGTTGTGTAGTCTAAGTGTTTGTATAAATGCTTGCGTGAGTAAGCACTTAGTGTTGTAAACTAGTGTTGAGATAGGATTCTCAACTAAATTGATGATGCACATGATTTCCTCCATACTTATTGGATTTGAATTGATTATCTTATCTATATATATGAAATGCTTGTGTATGGTTAAATTGCTTATGTTGCATCTTATAACATGTTGCTAACATGCTTGAATTACTTGTTATTTCAATTATGTTTATCTCATATGATTACTAATTCACATTACATATGCTTGGGGCTATACTCTAGTCCAGGCAGTCGGTAACAGTTTAGAATTTGTGGTTGGATTCTATTCGCCACGAAGGATGTGTATGACGAACCTGAGTCGTACTAGAGTCGTTGACAGTGTTTAGGCCACACGAAGTGCTTGTGCACTTCATGTCAGTCGATTCAATGTGCGCTCGTGCTAGTCAGACTCATCAAGTAACCCGACTGACCATTGTATGTTCACCTTGTATTTGTCATAACTACTTGAACCTAGGGTACTGAACTTACCAGTGATAACCCTGATAACCGTGGTACCTTGATCCACTAAGACTCATGAGCCGAGCATGGTGGTATGGGACATCGTGGTTGAGTTGTCGGCCTACACTGGGGCCACAAACCTCCCCGTAGTGACCAGTGATCAACCCAGACTCGTAAGCAGATTATGGTGGTATGAGACACTATATTCTTGCTATCGGCCTACACTGATAAGGTGATGGGGAAGCGGTGCAACGAGTGCGAGCAACAGCCCTGACAGCCCTTTGTAGTGACCTCGAGTGTACTCTGAGTCTACGTGAGGGGCGACCCTTCCGTAGCAACAAGAGTACAAAATGGGCCTATATTGATAAGGTGATGGGGGAGTGAAGCAATGAGTGCGTACAACAGCCCTGGCAGCCCTTGCAACGACTTAGAATTATATCATCATATGAGACTGTTAGGAGTGACGACCCTAGATAGGATCCTTGTTTGGGAATGATATAAGGAAAGTACCCTAGTTTCCCAATCCTGCTGTATGAAAAGGACTAATAACAACTCGGTAATCATATTCATATCGCACTGCATGTGCCTGGAAGATGTGGAGCACTGAGGGAAGAAAGCATGTCGCGGACTATAACACCTTGAAAATCGAGGGTCGTGTATAAACCCGACTCTCGAGTTCTAGACCATCACTTATGCAATAAATATAGTTATGATTCAATGTTAATTGAGTTAGAGCATTCACATGAGCAAGATTATACCAAAACTGCAATTCATACTCCAGACCCAGTGATAAAACGCAAGCAGAAGATTGAAGAATATATATATCACTGTATGGAAAACAAAATAAATCTCCATTGTCTCCAAAGTATGAATACATCTCTGAGTCATATACATGTAATAAGACAAAAAATCAAAATGTCATAAAGTCCATCTATGAAGTCCTGTCGATCCAGGTCACCTACGCAAAGCCATCGTGAAACGGCATATATGAGAACTCGTCCTGGTCGTCATCATAATCTGGCTCTGCCTCCCGTAGACTGTAACACCCTGAAGGGTCGTCGCTTCCCGTAGACTCAGAATATGCTCGCGGTCACTACAAAGGGCTCGTCACCTAATCAGTGTAGGCCGACAGCTCTAATGTAGTGTCCCATACCACCACAATCGGGTCATGAGTCATAGGTGCTCACTGGTAACTATGGGGAGGTTTGTGGCCCCAGCGTAGGCTGACAGCTCGACCACGGTGTCCCATACCACCATGCCCGGCTCATGAGTCTTTATGGATCAAGGTACCATGGTTGACAGGGTTTTCAATGGTAAGTTCAGTACCCTAGGTTTAAGCAGTTATGACTCATACAAGGTGAACAATCATCGACCAGTCGGGTTACTTGACGGGCCCGACTAGTACGAGCGCATCTCAAGCTGAACGACATGAAGTGCATGAAACACTTCGTGTGGCCTAACCACTGCCGCCAACCCAAAAAATGACTCGCGTTCATCGACGCGTCCTTCGTGGCCAATAGAAGCCAACCACGAATTTGATCCATTACCGACTGCCTGGACTAGGTCATAGCCCCAAGCATTTGTAAATCAGCATCAGTAATCATATGTGAGTAATGAAATTGAAATACAACAATAGAAGCATGTTGAAACATGTTATAACATACAACTTAAACAAATCATCCAACACATGCATTTCATACATATAATGAAATCCGTACATATAGCCAACATGGTGAAAATCATATACATTAGCATGTTGATTGAGAATTCAATTTCAAACCAATACACAACACCATTTACTCAATACGTACTAATACAAACATTTATACAAACACAGTCTACACACTTAAGTCTACATAGTGTATGTCGACCCAAAGTGCGCATTAGGGAAAATCTCTTCGCCAAACCAATCATGCACGCATTCCTAATATACTAACACGACAAGAAGCCATGGCAAACATTTCAGCAAAATATGGATGTAAACAGTATTTCCTACAAATGACTAAAATGCCCTAAATCTCATATTTCCCGTACGTTTACGAAACAGAAAACGGACAGCATGTTCTACATGTCAAACGGCGTTGTCGTCGATAATCTACTATTAAATGACATTGAAAGCTTTGAAATCAGTCAATCAAAGCATCTAAAATCCTCACCTTTCACCGGTAAATGGGTAATGAACTCAGTTTGTTCACTCACGCTTCGTCTACGGCGTCAATACGACCTAATGCACAAGTACATAAGCTACTTTGCTATTTGAATCGAAGAAATTCTCAAATCAGCAAGTGGTTAGGGTTTTCCTTACCTAGAAGTGCGTTGGAATCACCGGGAAAGTGATTTGAACTCCTTGCTTTAACACGTGCAAACACTAGTACAAGTGGCAGGAAGATCTCTCCCACACTCACAATCTCTCACTTTCTCTCTCTCTCTAGCTAGGGTTTCTAGAAAATTCGGATGGGTGAGATATGTGAGGGTTTAAAGCCCTTATATAGGCCAAAACCTTCCCAAATTAGGCTTGGGAACAAGGTACACTTAAGTTATAACCAAAACGGACTGTTCCGATCCAAAGGAGTGTTTCGGGAGGTCCCCTGGCTGAATGTGGTCGGACTTAAGCTCATTGTCACTGGATGTTACTCACACCCAGTTTTCAGTCCGGTAGAGTTTGTAGATCGCACGTGGTGGTCCAGTTTCAGTTCAGCGGTCATCGTACCTAAATCAGGTCTACAAGTCTCATGATAAGAAAGAGAAATTTTTCCTGATCCGAGGGTGAAATTTGGCTGAATTCTGATGGTTAGAACGCTTAATAATAACACGCCAAGTCATGTGCCAGATTTTGATTAAAATTTTCAAATCTAACCCTTTTCTCACTCTCTTCACTCCAAGCTCAATGAAATAGCCTCTGAATGTCAGTTGGGCTTGATTTTCGAAATGATTGTCAAGTCCAGCTAAGCGGTCATAACGGTCTAAGATTGTAGGTATCAGACTTTCGATGCACGGTCTAGATCCAATACAAAGTTTCAAAGGGTTCCTGAGAGCAAACCGGTTTAGAGTTTGATCCTAGGTTTGAGGGTATTATAGTACCATTGATTCTACAAGTTTTGGGTCTTGTAGAACGTATTTAAATTGTTCAGGGACTATTTCACAGCTACTCTAGCGTAGTGCTAGCTAACTAATGCTTAATTTCTAAAGGAATTAATCCTACGTGATTTCGGGTCGAGTTGGTACTCGAGTCTCAGTACGGAGTTTTCCAAGGCATTACACGGACGTAAGATGGTGTCGCATGAGGGTATATGTCGGTGAGGGCATCTATTATGTCATTTCATCTATGCATTAATCACAGTATTTAGGAATGTTTGTTTTGTTTGCTTTATCATTATCGCGTGATGGATTTGATAACATGTTAATCTTTGCTCTATGATTCCACTGAGTTAGCTACTCACTTCCACGTTACGGGACAGTGTTCCGGACACTCACCAGATCCTGTCTTAGTTTCAGATGATGGCGTTGCTCGCGAAGCGGAGCCGGACTTGATGATGATGAGGAGGATCCCTCCTTTATGCGAGTTCTGATCGACGGGATTACAGGGAGGTTGATTAGACATCATGACTCTTGTCATTTTTATATTTTTGGAGCACTCATGTATATTCTTTTTGATCATTTTTGGGGTATACATGTACATGTTTAACCTGGTAACATGTTCACACTCTGGATACTTACAACAGTTCATATATTCTATATATCTATCACATTCTTCCGCTTGCTAATTTTAACTATCTCTAGAGTATGATATGCTATTTTGGATTAGTCTCAATCTTGTTTAATGTCATTCTATAGACAACATGCATTTATCATTATATATGTTGCATAAGTGACATTTTGGAACTCGGGAGTTGGGTTTCTACCCGACTCCCGATTTTCGGGATGTTACAGACTAGCACTCTGAAGACTATCCTGTGCTGCCTGCAGGATAAGGGTGCCCCTTCTCCATCGCCAGATTCAGATGCTCAGTCATCCATGATGTTGTCCTGTAGCTTGTT
Organism: Magnolia kwangsiensis; assembly: GCA_037074715.1. Classification (NCBI taxonomy): domain Eukaryota; kingdom Viridiplantae; phylum Streptophyta; class Magnoliopsida; order Magnoliales; family Magnoliaceae; genus Magnolia; species Magnolia kwangsiensis. The sequence continues at coordinate 63,738,098 of CM073579.1, forward strand.
TTTTGTTTGTAGGATGTTGGTGTTTTTATGTTGATAGGTTTAGTAGAGTAGCAATGTTTAGGATGTTTTAAATGTTTGAAGTCTTGGTTGTATTAGTGCACATGCATTTCCTGTCATGATCATGTAAAACTGTATTCCATGTATTGTGACAAATTTTGGTCAATGAAATGCATGCAGTCTCTTTTGCTATGAAGTGTGTAGAATGCTTAAAGGATTATGTATTGTTATGCTACATCTTACACAAGTTTCACCCTATGTCGTGTAGGGAATGGCACCTAAGTTCACGCGGAGCACGACACGCCTCACATTTAGTGATTCGATAGACCAGGCACCTCCCTGGAGTGATGGTCGTGCGAACCCTGGTTTGGGCCCGGTTCGTGAGATTATGCCTGAGTCCCAGCCTCCTACTGGTCCTACGGTTGGGCCGCCACCTTACACACCACCGGTTCATGAGCAAAATCGTGCATCTTTTTCAATGCAGCATGTGCCTCAGTCGGCTCCACCTATGGATAGGTTGGAACAATTGTTGACGATGATGCACCAGCAGTAGGAGTAGCACTAGCAGCAGCAAATGCGACACCAATAGCAGCAGCAGCAGCTCTTGGCCACCATTGCAGGGGCCCTAGCTTAGGGTGGGAGTACGACTCCACCTTCACCATCTGTACACCCTGCTGGGACTGTAGGGCCTTCCGCTCAAGATGAGGGTGTGACTTTACCTACACCTGTTGTATACCCCACGAGGAACTTGGGTACTAGTGGCCTCCTTGAGTGATTCCAGCACTTGCGGCCTCCTACATTTGTGAGTTCTCACAGACCCGAGGAGGCCAAATATTGGCCTGACCACATCTCCAAGATATTAAGGATGCTACATTGTACAGAGACGAAGCAAGTCGAGTTGGTCACCTTTATGTTGGAGAAGGAGGCCAGCTTGGGTGGGATAGTGTCCTGTGGACCGTTGCAGTTAACTATGTATGGACATGGGCAGCATTTGAGACCCCCTTCCATGAGAAGTACTATCCTCTTGCATACCGGCATGAGAAGGAGAATGAATTCTTACGCCTCAAACAGGGAGGCATGTCAGTGACAGAGTATGAGCACTGATTTACGGAGTTAGGTAGGTACGTCCCTACTGTACTTGCTGACACGCAGATGTGGATGTGGCATTTTTTTGAGGGCTTACGACCTGATATCTGCTCGAAGATGTGTTGTGCTAGCATACCCTCTTATGCTGAGCTAGTACACATGTATATGCGAGAAGGGCAGGACGGGGATCAATTGTCACGTTCTCGGGGGCCTATGATCCCTAGGCCACGACCAGATATGCCGAGCAGGCTATTCCTTGCAAGAGGTCCCGTACTGACTCTCCTCCCAGGATTACGATGCCATTGGTTCTGATGAGGTGACCTGGTATGACATGTATGTACTGCAGGAGACCAAGTCATGCTGCAGAGAGTTATTTTACGCGTATGAGAGAAAGTGGGTTTTCACCACCGCAGAGAATCGACCGCCCTCACCCTCATTCTCTATCAACTCCACCCCTACGGACTGCACCAGCACATCCATCGTTTTGACTGCCAACACCCAAATTTAGGCCACCCCAACGGCCCATGGTACCACTGTCGAACTGCCCGTAGTAAGCTTGGGTGCATGCACTTACACCTGAGGTTCTGAGGGTGCAGATCTAGCACTGAGGTCATTCGAGGGTACGGCTCATATCCAAGTTACTTCAGTTTTCTTACTGGTGGACACTGGGTCCACTACTTCTATGATTTCAATTTCAGCAGTCAAGTGACTAGGGTTGGAAACTGCTCCTACAAAGGGAGTGAGGGTTATCACCGTTGATGGGACATTTTTTTATGTTACTAAGATTTGCAAGAGCTGGCTGATAAACTTGGGGAGCAGGACCGTACTAGTCAACATGATTGTCTTTCCTCTGTTTCATTACGACATCATTCTTGGTATGGATTAGCTCGCTAGGATGGGAGCAAAGATTGATTGTGAGGCTAGAGTGGTGACAGCCTATGGACCCAAGGGCACAGCTTTTACTTTCCCAGTTCGGGTCAGTCACCCTTCTCGGATGAGTTGTTATGTTTCTTTATTGGGGGATATGGATGGTCTTCCACTTGTGAATACACCGGTAGTCAAGAATTTTGAGGATGTGTTCGCAACGATCCCTGGTTTACCTCCGCAGCGTGAGATCGATTTTACTATTGATCTCGTGCCAGGAGCGGCACCCCTTTCATTACCGATGTATTGTATGCCGCCAGGTGAGATGGAGGAACTGAGGAAACAGATTGACGAGCTGGTAGAGAAGGGCTTCATATGACCAAGTGTGTCTCCTTGAGGAGCACCTTTGTTGTTTGTCAAGAAGAAGGATGGGTCGCTACGGTTATGTATTGACTACTGCAGGTTAAACCAGTTGACCGTGAAGAACAAGTATCCTTTTTCTAGGATAGACGATCTGTTTGATCAGTTGAAAGGGGCGCGATACTTTTCAAAGATTGACCTACAGTTAGGGTATCATCAGTTGCTCATCAGAGATGAGGACGTGCAGAAGACGGCCTTCAGGACCAGTTTTGGGCATTACGAGTTCCCTGTGATGTCGTTTGGCCTAACGAACGCACCGGCCGTGTTCATAGACTTGATGAACCGGGTGTTTCAGCTATTTCTATACCGATTCGTCATTGTGTTTATCGATGACATTCTGGTATACTCTGCGAGTCAAGAAGAGCATGAGGGACACCTACAAGTAGTCTTGGATACTCTGAGGAAGAACTAGTTGTTCGCATAGTATAAGAACTGCGACTTCTGGCAGGAGGAAGTCAAGTTCTTGGGACATGTGATGTCTAAGGAAGGGAGAGCGGTGGACCTTGCTAAGGTAGCCACGGTTCAGGACTAGAAACAACCTAGTTTGGTTACTAAGGTGAGGAGTTTTCTGGGCCTGGTAGGCTATTACCGACGCTTCATTCAAGACTTCTCGAAGATAGCCAGACCTTTGTCTCAATTAACTCGGAAGGAATTGAAGTTCGCCTAGAATGAGAAGGCAGAACCAACTTTTGAGGAGCTAAAAGGTAGACTGACGTCCACCCCTGTGCTAGTATTGGCAGAGCAAGGGTCAAGTATACGATATATACCGACGCATCTTGGGTTGGTTTGGGATGTGTCCTTATGCAGAAGGATAGGGTGATTGCATATGCCTCGAGACAGTTGAGAAAACATGAGGAGAATTGCCCTATGCACAACCTCGAGTTAACAGCAGTCATATTTACATTAAAGCTTTGGAGACATTACCTCTACGGAGAGGAGTTCGAGCTCTTTTGCAACCACAAGAGCCTTAAGTATATATTCACTTGGTGGGACTTGAATATGAGGCAGCGCCGATGGATGGAAACCTTGAAGGACTTCAAGTTCAAGGTCTCCTACCATCTTGGCAAGGCCAGCCTTGTGGCAGATGCGTTGAGCCACAATAAGGTGATCATATTTACGACTCCGCTGATGATTGAGGAGTGGGATATGCTAGAGTTTGTTCGTGACTTTAAGTAGAAGCTCATGGTGGAGGAACCGTTTGAGAGCATCGCACACGTTCGGGTGCTGCCACTTATCGACGACAAGATTATCACGGCCCAGAAGGATGACAAGCTATTGGTTGAGCTTAGAAAGCTGGATGACGATGATGAGGATGTCGAATGGAGTGTGGATTTGGACGGGGGCCTGCGTTATCTTGGCCGCCTATGTATCCCAAACATTCCTGAGTTGAGACAAGAAGTTCTTGAGGCAGCGCACAACTCAAAGCTAGCGATGCATCCTGTAAGTATGAAGATGTATCGAGATGTGAAGAGGTCGTATTGGTGGGACAACATGAAGGCTCATATAGCAGAGTATGTATCCCGTTGTCTCACGTGCCAGCAGGTCAAGGCAGAGCATCGTCGACTCCTGGACTGCTTCAGCCCATTCCCATAACTGAATGGAAATGGGACTTCATCTTTATAGATTTTATATTAGGGCTACCGAAGAAGAGGAAGGGACATGATTCTATCTGGGTGATCGTTGACCGATTGACGAAGTCGGCTCACTTCCTCCCATTCAGAGTCATGAACTCTGTAGACGAGTTGGCCAAGCTGTACATCAAAGAGATAGTGCATCTGCATGGAGTTCCTCTGGAGAACGTGTCGGACCGAGACACGTGATTCACATCTATCTTCTGGACTCATATCCAGGAAGTAATGGGAGTGAAGTTGAAGTTCAATACCGCGTTTCACCCACAGACCAAAGGGCAGACAGAGCGGATGAATCAGATTTTGGAGGATGTGTTGTGGGCTTGTGTTTTGGACTTCAAGGACAGTTGGGATGACTATCTCCCATATGCAGAGTTCGTCTACAATAACAGTTTCCAGGCTAGTATTGGCATGGCTCCTTATGAAGCCTTGTATGGGCGCCCTTGCCGAGCACCGCATTACTGGCAGAGGTTGGCGAGCGTAGTTTGATTGGCCCAGAATTAGTACAGACGACCTCAGAGGAGATCGACATTATCAGGTGTCGACTTCTGACAGCCTAGAGCAGAAAGAAGAGTTATGCCGACACGAGACGACGATCGCTTGAGTTTGAGGTTGGAGACCATGTGTTCCTCCAAGTTTTCCCTATGAAGGGAGTCCTGCGGTTTGGCAAGAAAGAGAAGCTCAAACCGAGGTTTATTGTTCCATTTCAGATTTTAGATTGAGTGGGGGCAGTAGCGTATCGCCTGGCTTTACCTACACCACTCGCAGGTATACACAACGTATTTCATATATCTATGCTGAAGAAATACGTTCCTGATCCTTCCCACATTATCAAATGGGAGCAGGTGCAGTTGAGCGAGGATGTTACATATGTACTGCGTCTGACGCATATTCTAGATAGGAAGGAGCAAGTGTTGCGAAGTAAGGTGATTCAACTCATGAAAGTACTATGGACACACCATACTGAGGAGGAAGCTACTTGGGAAATAGAAGCAGAGTCAGAAAGAACTACCCTCAAATTCTCGAGGAGTACAAAAAGGTACTAATTTCGAGGATGAAATTTTTCTTTAAGAGGGGGGTAAATTGTAACAACTCGGAAAAAATTCGTACAAAGACCCGAGTATCAACTCAGGCAGAAATCCCTCAGGACTAAATCCTTTAGAAACTAGACGAGAATTAACTAAGTGCTAACCTAGATAACCTATGAAATTAGAACTAATCATTTTAAATACGATCTGCAAGACTCAAAACCTGTAGAATCATTAACGCTATGTTACCCTAAAATCTAGAATTAATTTCTAAACCCAATTGCTCTCGAGAACACTTTGAAATTTCGTATCGGACCTGGACCGCACGTCAAAAGTCCGATGACTATAAAACCATAGGATTAGGACCACCTTGTTGGACTTGACCACCACCTCGGAAATCAAGTCCAAAGAGTATCCTGAAGCCATTTCCTTGAGTTTGGAGTGAAGAGTCTGAGAAAGGTGAATTTATTTAGAAATTAAATATAAATTTAAGTAATCTGAGTCGTGTTTCTTGCACGCTGATTATAAGCATTCTGACCGTTGGTTTCTGACCTAAATTCACCCTCGGATCAGGGAAGATGGCCCATACATGTCAAAGAATTGTGGCCCTGATCGAGTTTCGGTGACCGTTGAACTAAAACTGGTCTGCCACGGTCGATCTGGAAACCCGATCAGACTAAAACTTAACTTAATCAAGATCCAGTATCTGTGAGCTTAAGTCCGACCGCATTCAGTAAAGGGACATCCATAAATGCTCTGTTGGATCGGAACAAACCCGATTTGGTTATAACTTAAGTATACCTTGGCCATAGGGCTAATTCCATCAGTTTTAGGCCTATATAAGGACCTTAAACACTCACTCTTTCACTCCATACGAATTTGAGGAAACCTAGGAGAGAGAAGAGAGTAAAGAGAGAGAAAGAGAGATAGAAGTGGAAGCTACTCCTGGGATTCAATCCCCGTTACTCCTCGTGCTTAAACATCGTTACTGAATCGCTATTCCAACGAATTCTGACTTCGTTCTTAGGTAAGAAAACCTAAACCTAAGCTGTTCTAGGATTTTCATTGATGCAAGTAGCGAAATAGTCGATTTAACTCGTGCTATCGGTTGTCATTTCATCGTTGATGCAGACTTAGAGTCTCTATCAAATTTGTTATGCTTATACAACGTATGGTGCGGACTATAGATGTATAGATTATGGTTTTCAAAGCTTTTAATGTCGGTTAATGATAGATTCTTGACGTGTGTGCTATTACACATGCCAAATGCACTATCTGTTCTATTTTACGAATATGTATAGTCTATGTTGTAAATCGAGTATTCCATGTGTTTGTTAAAATGTTTCTATGCATATGAAATCTGATGTTGTGATTTTCATGATTAATTGTTGTTTGTAAACTCCGTATCCTAAACCGTACCGTTCTGTAGACTTCCGCGGTTTTCTCGGTCGAATTCTGGCATCCTTCAACCCTTAACCGGTATTTTCGTGTGACTCTAATTCACACGCCGCCAACCTGAGTCGACTCAACCCAAGACCTTTACCATGACGACCACACAGTCGCTGCGGTTCAGATGCCGCAACTCGCGCGCCGAGGCGATACCCTGGTCAGGAGATGTGGACCAGCGTTGGGTGCGAGGAAAACACCATGCGTTGTGAAACCCAAGAGAATCTCTACAACTTGTCACATCAATCCATCAATTCATCAATCTCAACATGTCAAGTACATGTCAAGTACACATCACCTTTCACCCTTTCCCAAGTAAGCCCCAAAGTCAAAAAGTTCTTACAAAGCCCATATCTTTCTTACACATTTGCCATAAAAGTCAAAAATCTCTTACACACCCATCACTCTCTCTCTCATTTTCAAACTATATTCCAAGCAAGAGAATCCCCATACATCCAAGCCTTCACATGGAGAAAAAATGCATGTGTGAGGCCCACCTTTCCATCCCAAGATCCCCCATCCTAGCCATCCATTTCTCATTTTTCTCCATTAAAGAGAAGCACAAGGAGACCGGCAAGACGAGGGAGTAAGAAGATCAAGCGGTGGTTGTTTTGATAGAGTAGTTTTCATGTTTTTTTAAGATGGGCCAAGTGAGGCCAACCGATCAATGGTTTAGATCTCACTTGGGACTCTAAGATGTGGCCGATGGCCCACTTTGATCATCATGATCATTCCATGATGGGGCCATTCTCCATGGACCCCATCATGATGTTTATTTCCCTTTCATGAAAGAGGTCATCTAGACCGTCCATTTTGGGTGGAGAAGGGATCTCCACCGTTGATCCTTGTTTTGGTGGACCCACATGTATTGGGACCCATTTAATGTATGATTTCTTGCAAGGGAGGGCTCATAATGACGGAGCCCTCCATCACATGCGTGTCCCACTCTCTTTCTCTCTCTCTCCCTCCCTTTTTCATTTTCTTTCATGTGATGGTGATGTGGTTGTGTGGTCCATCAGGATGGACCCCACCATGAAGCACGTATTTTTATCTAAGCAACCCATAAGTAGGGCCCACTTTAAATGTGTTGTACCCATGTCATCCATCATTAGTGGCCCACCTAGGCAGGGCTCACCTCAATACATATTTTATACCCAATCGTCCAACGTCTGGGACGCTGGACGTGAACTGGGAAAGCACAAATATTAGCTTGTTTTTAAGCTTATGGGGTGACCCACTCATATTCACCCCACCTTAATGTATGTATTTAATCCACGCCGTCTATTCTGTTTACAAGCCCATTTTAGGCGTTGACCCGAAAAATGAGGTCCATCCAATCTTCAGGCAGGCCATAGCCTGTAAAATAGTGGATTCAACCATTGAAAGTCACCTTGACATTTTTATGCGCCAGAAAAACATCGGATATTGGACTCGTTTGGACGGTCTTGAGCCACAGAGTGCAATGGACAGGTTGGATTTACTTGATGTGGGTTCCACCTGTGAAAAACCATAGGAAATCAGTATTTTCAAATATATATATATATATATATATATATATATATATATATATATATATATATATATATATATATATACATGCACTAGGGGGTAACGCCTGCTGCCCCTGACAACAGCAATAACAGCGTGCTGCGTATGGGAAGATGGGCCAGGGGCCCTACATGTGGGCCTCACATGATGTATATTTTACATCCACACTGTTCACGAGGTAAACCACTCCCAGCAGTGGGCCCCCTCCAAATTTTAGCTCCATCCATAGCTCAGGTGGCCCACACTGTAGGAAATAGTGGGATTGAACCTTTACCATTGAAACTCTTTTTGGGTCCACAGAAGTTTTGGATCAAGATGAAATTTATTTTTCCTGTTCATCTAGGTCCGTGTGACCTTACCAATAGTTTGGATGGAAAAAAATGTTACGGTAGGCCCCACATGGGACCCACAATGACGTAAGTGTTTTATTCACACTGTCCATGGCTGTGGACGGTGGAACCCACCCTGATTTGTGTTCTGTCTGCACCGTCCACCCCTGGATGGTGGGACCCACCATGATTTATGTGTTATATCCACATCGTCCACACTAGACTGTGGGACTTACCCCCCCTGACCTATGATTTTGTAAATAGGTTGGGTGGCAAATAAATACTACAGTGGGTCCCTTAGCCCACGTGTCCTTACTAATAGATTGGATTACAAAGAAACATTTCGATGGGCCCAAGGTCCACATGACCTTATGAATAGATTGGATTGCAAATAAATATTTTGGTGGGCCCAAGGTCCATGTGACCTTATGAATAGATTGGATTGTAAATAAATATTACAATGGGCCCTAGACCCATATGACCTTATGAACAGTTTGGATGGAAAATAAACATCATGTTGGGTCCCAGTTTAGATGGAAAATAAACATTATGTTGGACCCTAGGCCGGGTGGGAAATAAACATTTTGGTGGGTCCTACTTAGGACCCACTTATGTATGTATTATATCCTCACCTTTCATCAGTATGGATCTCCACCATGGAGTATGTGATTAATCTATGCCTTCTATCCCTATGGGACCTACCATGATGCATGAGTTTCATCCAAACCATCCAACCCTTTTGGAGATTTGTATAAGGCCATTAGTCGAGGCCCATCTTAATGAATATAAGGCCCAAGAGGTTATGGCTCATTGCAATGTATTTAAGGCCCATTGTTGTGGCCCATTAATATAGCCCACTTGATGAATATAAGGCCCATACGATATGGCCCATTTAATGTATTTAAGGCCCAATGGGATGTACTTAAGGTCCATTGCAATGAGTGATCCCAACATGGATTATGTAATGATGTTTACGATGGGCTATGCCTTGGGAGCAATGTTGGTTTGATGTCCACATTGAAAGTATAATGTTGGTTAAATGTCCGCATTACGACTCTCCCTAAGGCCCATTGATAAGCACGTGCTTGTTACGTGTAGGCTGTCTAGGCCCATCTGCATTGTAAGGGTAGTTTATTACTTTATTGCATGTATAGTATAGTTCCATGACTCGTGATCATACGCATCATATGTATGCTTGATATGAGAAGTGACTGATCATAGCATATGCTTTCGGGTAGGTTGTTTAGGGGCTCCTGGATAAGCGGTGTTACCCTACATGAGAGCACGTTACGCGCAGGATTTCTGCATGACTGGATAGTGTGATTCATGCATTCGCATTGTGTGATATGGTTACTATACGCCCTAGCGACATCAGGGCCGTAGCCTCCACAGACGTATCGTGGTTGGCAGGATTAGATACCAGAAATCCTGTTCTACATGGAGTGCTATAAATGTCCCTAGGTGAAAGTCCTTAAACCTTTATGGTACTAAGAGGTTGCTCCAATGTTAAGCCGAGTGGGTACAGGAGCGTCGAGTGTCGATTACCAGACGGTCACAATTTTCACTATGTCGTGGTCGGTTGGAAGGGGGTGCGGCCTTACCCGGCCGAGGGGAGGTGGTAAAGCTAGGCTGAGTTTGACAAGCTCAAGGAATGGGTTAGCTATCGACGAGTCGAGCCTGATATTGGTAGATGGATAGTGTGGTCTCTTCCACTTACCTTATTACGCGTGATGGGACGACAATCTAGTTTAGAGTATAGTAGACCCCGGTGATATCCTAGATTTAAGCTGTATTGATATGTGGACTTAGATGAGGATTTGTATGCTTGAGTTGCATTTCACATCGCATGGCCTTGGTATGGCCGATATCATTCATGTAGTGCACCGCATAACCTTGGTACGACTAATGGTATTCATGGATCCTTTAGCATATTCCCCATTACTCTGATATCGCATGATCATATTACCACCTTGCGTACACAATTTCACCACCCTCTAAGCTTTCTATAAGCTTATGCATGACCGTTACCCGCTGGTAACGTTGGAGCACAGCAGTGCTGAGGCAGAAGCGCTTTGCAGATTATTTTAAAGTTATCGTTCACTATCATTGTATTTCCCTTTATGCTCATTATACTTATAAAGTTCTTGATCATAGTGAAAATGTAATGGAGTTTTTGTTTGTTGTTTGTGGGTTATGCCTTTGGTTATGCTTATTATGAATCAAACTGGTGTTAAAAATTCTCCTCGTAGCATCCTAGGATCAGAACCTGGCGAATGGGTGCTGGAAGCCAAGAATGGAGTTCTACGGAGCCTGTCGGTGCCAGATTCGGTGATCGAGAATTTTGTGAGCCCGGTTTCTAAGTTTAGGGCGTGACATTGTTAGTACATGCTTGTTATGTATGCGATAACTCATTAGCAAAAGGATTTACCCAAATATGCAATATGCCAACATACGTGATGTATGTTGAATACTGTAGTCTAAGTGTTTATGTAAATGCCTGAACGGGTTAGTAATTGGTAAAGTATGAGTTTTAAGGGTATTGAGATTGAATTTCAATCACCTTACTTATGTGTATGATTTCCTCCATGTACTGTATTCATGTTTAAGTTATATTTCATAACATGTTCATATGGATGTAGAATTTGAATCAAATGTCTATTATTGAGATTGTGCATGACTGGGACTATATTACACTCCAGGTAATTGGTAACAGCCCTTAAACTGGTGGTGGAGATTTCTTTCGCTACGTAAGATGTGTTTGACGAATTCGAGCCATACTAGAGTTGTTGGCAGTGGTTTGGCCACACGGAGTGTTTGCGCACTTCATGTTGATCAACTCAACGTGCGCTCATGCTAGTCGAGCTTGTCAAGGAACCCGATTGACCCGATGTATGTTCACCATGTATGGATGCTCCTGTTTAAATCTAGGGTTCCAAATTACCATTGCAATTCCATCAACCATGGTACCTCGATCCGCTAAGACTCATGAGTTGGGCATGGTGGTATGGGACACCATGGTTGAGCTATCGGCTTACGCTGGGGCAACGAGCCTTCTCGTAGTGACCAGTGAGCAACCTAGACTCGTGAACTGATTATGGTGGTATGGGACACTATATTCGAGCTGTCGGCCTACTCTGATTGGTGATAAGCCCTCCGTAGTGACCTCGAGAATACCTTGACACTGCAGACAAGTGACGAGCTTTTTTGTAGTAACTAAGGTATACTAGGCCTATATTGATTGGTGACGAGCCCTTTACAATGATCTAGAACTATAATATGGTATGAGATTGTCTAGGACTGATGACCCTATAATGGATCATTGTTTAGGTATTAATATAAGGGAGGTACCTTAGCTTCCCAATCCTACTGTATGAAAAGGACTAATTTTAACTCGGTAATCATACTAATAACATTGCACTGCATGTGCCACGGGTTGAAGAGCACAAAGGGAAGAAAGCATGCCATGAACGTAAGATGGTATTACACGAGGGAGTGTAAGCGAGGGCATGCATCATGAAAACATTTCATCCTTGCATTAATAAGAGTATCTAGGAATGTCTGATATGTCTGCTTATCATTACTACTTGACAGAATTGATAACATGTTAATCTTTGCTCTATGATACCACTGAGTTGATCACTCACTCCCACATTCTGGAATGGTGTTCTGAACACCCATCAGACTCTTTCTTAGTTACAGATGACGATGTGACTTAGGAGGCGGAGCCTGATTACTACGATGATTAGGATAAATTCTTGTATATGTAGTTCACTGACGATTTCGCTTAGGCCGTTCTGATCGACCGGGCTATAGGGCTTATCATTGTAGTTGAAACTATCTCTTCACATTTTGATTTTTTTAAACTAATACATGTATATGGTGACTCAGTGATGTATCCATACTATAGGGTTCAACAATGATCTCTTGGACTCATATACGTTTATATACATCTTTCAGTCTTCCGCTTGCATTATATAAATTGATCTGGAGTATGAATTACTGTTTTGGTATAATCTCACTCATGTTTAGTGCACTAATAGGAACAATATTCAATCATCATTATCTATGTTACATAAGTGATACATTGGAACTCGGAGCTGAGCTTCTGCTCGAACCTCGATTTTCAGGGCGTTACAAAAAGTCATGAAGTTGAAAATGATTATCGAAGACATCGTCGATAACATCGGATAAGACATCTCGATATCATCGGAACACTGGTAGATGATATTGAAATTTACCGCCCAATAAAAGGCTGTTGAGTGAAAAAATTTACTTTTTACAGTTGTCAAGTCCTATCTCGTTATCCTGATTATTTTTGTTGGTTTGGATGCTTGGAGTCTTGATGTGAAAATCTTGGCACCCAAACGAAGCGAGGAAGATGGTCAAAGGGAAAGGTAAGGCTCTCTCATCTGTAAAATTTTCCAAGTTTAAGAAAGGGAAAAATACTAGACCACCTCAAAATCAATCTGATTGGGAACAAGTTATGATCGTTGACCGTATGGTTTTAGCTAGTGTTGTTGAGCCCTATGGGGTGGATCTCATGATGAAGACTATTGGGTGGAAGAATATGCTTAATATGGGCGGTCCATATTAGTTTTAAATGATCGAGCAGTTCTTCAACTGTTGTCATGTTGTCTAAGATTATCCACCATGTATGTATCTGGAATTCATGCAGCACACCAAACAAATTACTTCAGCAGTCCTTGGTCGTGTTCTAAACATTGAGGTGACACATATCCCTGTTACTGGTAGAAATCTAAATGAATTAAGAAGATGGGGGAAAATTACTCGAGCACTGTGCCAGGGTATAACTATTCCTAGAAATGATGACAATATCCTTTAGGTTAAACATCTAGGAACCTTTTTTAGACTCCTTCACAGTATCTTCAATACAAATGTGTACCCATGTGATGCCAATGACACATACCTGAGTCCCTTTGTAATCAATGTCCTATATGATGTCTATCAAGAGGTCCCTATATGTCTGCCAACTCTCATTAAAGATCAGCTAATTAAGGTAGTCAAAAGTGATCATCTTGAAATACTACCTTTTCCATCCCTTGTCTGCAAGCTCGCACACTGGGCAGGACTACCGGAAACAACAGATAAGCCTAAAGTATGGTTCGACCATGATGCAGCCCAACGAGTGTATGTCTCTGTCGCATCTCACACTAAGAATCCTCCACCTGTTGGAGAAAGTGGTCCGGTGCCCAATGAAGAAACTCTCTGGGGATCTAACCGGACTCCTTTATGTAGTCCTGCTTCTGTCACTAATCTTTGACGTCATGTGCTTGAGCACCAACTTTTAAACAGCCTCACTAGAATTGATGAGTGGCTCCATCACTGTGAACAACAACTGTCAGGAATAAAAGACAAGATGAAAGCTCTCCAACATTTTGTACAATAGATTCTTGAGCTACTAAAGACTGGTGGGCCTTCTATGTGTTAAAAGAAGAGAGCTTTGGAGGTAAAGTGTGTCTAGTTATGAACACTTGTCTTTGCACCCATTCTTGTTTATTCATTTTGGGTACCCATACATGGGCTCAATATTTATGTTTGATGGTTGATAGTTTACTACTGTCTAGGGCAGTATATCTTTTTGATGATATGGCTGAATTTAATTCTCATTTTTCTACCATTCTAATATAAATGATTCCCTAGTTTCCCTACCTCCTTGATTATGGAATGTATGTGCGACAGTGATTGTTTTATCTGTTTTGATAACTGCCTTCATTGATGTATGCCTAACACTGGTTTAACTTTATGCATTTATATCTGTGATTCTCCCATATGCTACTTTAAAAACTTCAGTCAATATCAACTGCTATATCTTTGCTAATGACTGACAAAAAGGGGGAGAAAAGTAAAAACACCTCGTATGGAAAATTGGATATTTGCTCTAATGTGTTGCAGGTGTTAGGGGAAGCAGCTGCACCCAGAATGGCGGAGCTCTATAGTAAGGGGGATCAAATACTGGTTGTGTACACGGGTTCATTAGAATTTGTAAAATTGTGTAAATTGCATGTACACACAATTTAGGATGTGTATGTCTAGATATTATCCTAGGGTGTTTTGAGAATTTTGTCACGTAATTCACAAAGGGGGAGATTGAAAGTGCCCTTGCTAGTGCCCTAGTTTGTCAATTAGCATGTGCGTTGAGTTAATCAGACTTGCAGAGCCTCACAGGAAGATCTATTCAAGTGTCTGCCTCAATTGGATGTGTAGAAGGTCGCCATAGGTAAATCTAAACCTCACATCCCATGTCCTAAAACACCAGGTGATTAAAACCCTTTAAAACAAGCTAGAACATATTAGGGTTTTTGGGTAAGAGAACTTTTTTAAAGATAAAAAAATCTCTAAGTTTTCTTTCCCTGTCGATTGTATCGATACACATCTCGATATAATCAACCTGCTCTATCGATGTCCTCGGAAGACTAATTGATCAAATCGAATGAGGACTTAATGTGTACAACAACTAAATACATATATGGACAGGATTATCGATGTATCGACACACTTATCGATATCATCGATATTTGAATCTCGAGCCCATCGAAGGTGGCTCGATAATATCGCAGGTAGTACCGGCGCCCCTATTTTTACTAAGAAAAATCATATTTTCTTTGATATATCGTAGTCCTCCTTGATACCATCGGAGTTCAAATCTCGATGATATCGGAAGGCTCTCGATATTATCGGTCATAGGCACAAAGTTCTCCAGTAACATTTTTTAGGTGTTTTTTAATTCTGATCAGGGGTCACTTGATAGAATCGATATTCTAAATATCAATGATATCGGGGCCAGATCGAGTGCATCGAGAATGGACAAAACTTGTCCAGCAAGCTCACTGATAAAATCTTTGGATTTATCAATACATTAACATGACCACCGTTATCATCGACATACAAATTTCGATGATATTGAGTATCCCCCGATCATATCTGTTGACCTGAAATTTTTAAAGCAAGTTTCTCTCATTTTTTAAATGTTGAGGACTTCATCCTTGTATTGATAAAATTGGAGTTTGAAATCCGATGGCATCAACACAAGTATCGATTCCCTCGATCAGTTGGCAGAAGGTTTTCCAAAAGCGTATAACATTGAATTTGTGTCATCGAGCGGACCATCGATACAATCGAGAGTATACGCTAAATGATATCGAACATGCTCGATGATATCAAACTCTGTCATAAATATGATCATTTTATATCCATTGGAACCTTTTACCTATTTAAAGAGAACTTGTCTTTAGTTGCTTGGAGAGAAAGTAGAGAGTGCTTTTGTGTGGTTAACCTTAGATCATATACCTAAAGCCCTTTCTCTCAAGGGAGTTCATCCTCCAATCCACCCTCATCATTGACATTCAATAGAGTGGATTGGAGAATGAACTTTCGCATTTAAGGATCCTCTAGCTACTACCTTAATGACAAATCATTAAGCTGGGATGCCTTGAATGCATAGATGATTGGAATCACTCTACTTTACTAATAGGAAAACATTTAGAGAGTATGATTCCATCATAACCTTAACGCAACCTGTTACCTTATATTGGTACATCATTTGTTGCGGATCAAGGGAGATGAAGACTCTTTGTTAACAAGGAGGAGATCTTCGCCACTGTCTGAATGAGACTCATCAACTTATCAGTAAGTATCTAGAGTCCAGAGGACCCTTTGATCATTCTTACTCAGGATTGGGTCTAAGGTGTTTCTCACCCTTTGAAGTCCTCAAGGAGGCCTCCAGCAAGAGTGTACGTGGTGGGTGCGTTGTGTGGACCCTTGCTCTGTAGAGAGCATAAACATCTGGTTAGAGGTGAGCCAGTAAAACCTTCGGTTTGAGGTGAACCGGGTAAAACTGTAGGTTTAAGGTAAACTGAGTGAAACCTCTGTTAAGGTCTTGGGGAAGATCCCTGGCCAGTGTGCCTAAAAGTGGGTGCGTTGTGTTGACCCTTGCTCGTAAGAGAGCATAAACATCTTGTTAGAGGTAAGCCAGTAAAACCTTCAGTTTGAGGTGAACTGGGTAAAACCTTGGGTTTAAGGTAAACCGAGTGAAACCTCCGTTAGGGTCTTAGGGAAGATCCTTGGCTAGTGTGCTTAAAAGTGGGTGCATTGTGTTGACCCTTGCTCATGAGAGCATAAACAGTCAACCTCAGTGTAGGTTGTAAAGGTTGAAGGTGAACCTGATTTAAAACCTTAAGTTAGAGGTGAACCATGGGAATTAGTGAAATCTTGTACACTTAAGGGTTGAGTGCGGTTACCAGGAGTGGAGTAGACAAGTAGTCAAACCACTATAAAAATGACTTTGTTTGCGATTACTATTCTTCGATGTGTGTGATTGTTTATGTCAATGCTTTCATATCTATTTATCTGAGCACACCTCACACACAAACACAGTCATATCCATCATGAACTGAGCTCTATATTGATGTCTCTCTTGAATAGTTTGTGATTAGATCCTCTACTAGGCTTGGAAGCAAGTAGAGTAACATTTGAGTAATCCTGATAATTAGTTATCTATAGGATTTTTAAATATATTGTAAAAACTTTAAAAATTCCTATTCAACCCCCTCTAGGACATATTAGCATATTCCTACTTCAACTCAAGCGATCTTCACCGTTATTTCAACATTAAGTCCTCAATCAATTTTATCGATTAGTTTTTTGAGGACATTGATAGCGCAGGTCGATCATATCGAGTTATGTATTAATACCATCGATAGGGCAAGAAAACTTAGAGATTTTTTGATTTTTGAAAACTTTTTCTTACCTAAAACCCTAGTGTTTTGGGACAAGGGATGTGAGGCTTAGGTTTACCTATGGCGAGCTTCCATACATCTGGTTGAGGCAGACATTTGAATTGATCTTCTTGTAAGGCTCTACAGTCTGACTGACTTAACACACACGCTAATTGACAAACCAGGGCACTAGCAAGGGCACTTTCAGTTTCATCATATTCTTCCTGGTATACACCTGTTATATAATTGATTTCATCATATTCACATCCATCTAAACCCAAACTACGTAAATCCATCCAAACATAAACTACATTCATCCAAACATAAACTACATCCATCCAAACACAAACAATCTTATCTACTTCACATTCATCCACGCAGAAATACATATAAGTTTAACATCAAAAATAAAATACAAAAAATTATTCATAGCCTATTTCCAGGTGGGACTCACAAAATTCAGTGTGGTGAAAACATCGCCGACTGTGCACACACCCCTAGATCCTTACTCATGCCTTCATGGTAGATTCAAAATAGTTTCAATACAAGGTAACGAGTTCAAGTACCCATTGTGGCCGTAAGTGACTCTGGTGTGTGAGTGTGTGTTAAAAGAAAAAGAAAGAAAGAAAATGTTCATTTATCTTTTTGGGTTGAGCCTAATGGTACTTAGTGATTTCTCATCAGGTAGAAATTATTATTAGTTATTTTTAGAAATGTGAGATTAGGCCACTTATAATTATATTAACATGATAAAATGTTGTACGTGAGCAGACGCCACAAAATAAACAATCCTATGGAAAAAAATAAATAAATGAAAAGAGAGAGAACATATGAGAGGTGATCCTTATCTCCTTTGATGGATTCAAGCTACATGTGCCCTACCTAACTTCCTATAAGGAGAAGTTATATGGGTCTTGGAATAATGTTGGTGACAAATCCACCTTGTCTATTAATATTATCATATTGTGTAAGGACATGACTCTAAAAATGATATAAATCCAAATCTTAAATAATCTATGCTATAAGAGAGGGTGGAGATGGAAATAGATGCATTGTGATGCTTGAGTTTGAGTATGCTTGCCAACAAAGTAAGATTTTCTTATTTGTTACCATGTGATTGGGCTACATTATTACATCAATTAGGTTTGGGTTCGGGATTGGGTTTAGGTTTTGGGTTTTCAAGTTTAGGTTTAGGTTTAGGTTAAGGAGTTGATATTAGGATTAGGTGTAGGTTTAGGTTTAGGGATTTGAGAATACATAAAGGTTTAGGTTTACGAAATCGGGTTCGGGTTCGAGATCGGGTTTATGTTTGGGTTTTAGGTTTAAGTTATAGGTTATAGGTTATAAGTGTAAGTTTAGGTTTAGGTTTTAGGTTTAGGTTATAGGTTTAGGTTTAGGTTAAGGTTTAGGTTTAGGTTATAGGTTTTGTGATTTGAGAATAGGTTTAGGTTATAAGAATAGGTTTAAGTTATAGGTATAGGTTTAGGTTTAGATTTTATGTTTAGGTTTAGGTTATAAGTGTAGGTTATAGGTTTAGGTTTAGGTTAGGTTATAGGTTAAGATTTAGGGAATTGAGTTTAGGTTATAGGTTTAGGTTATAAGTTAAGGTTATAGGTTAAGGTTTAGGTTTTAGGTTAAGGTTTAGGTTTAGGTTATAGGTTTTGGGATTTGGGGATAGATTTAGGTTAAGGTTATTATAAGTTTAGGTTTAGGAAATCGGGTTCGGGTTCGGGATCAGGTTTAGGTTTGTGTTTTCAAGTTTGGGTTTATGTTTAGGTTAGGGAGTTGAGATTAGGATTAGGTGTAGGTTTAGGTTTAGGGATTTAAGAATACGTTAAGGTTTAGGTTTAAGAAATCATATTTGGGTTCAAGATCGGGTTTGCATTTAGGTTTTAGGTTTAGGTTTAGGCTATAGGTTTAGGTTATAGGTTATAAGTGTAGGTTTAGGTTTAGGCTTTAGGTTTAGGTTATAGGTTTTGGGATTTAAGAATAGGTTTAGGTTATAAGTATAAGTTTAGGTTTAGGTTTTATGTTTAGTTTAAGGTTATAGGTTTAGGTTTAGGTTATAACTGTAGGTTATAGGTTTAGGTTTAGGTTTAGGTTATAAGTGTAGGTTATAGGTTTAGGTTTAGGTTAGGTTATAGGTTAAGGTTTAGGGAATTAAGTTTAGGTTATAGGTTTAGTTTATATGTTAAGGTTATGGGTTAAGGTTTAGGTTTAGGTTTAGGTTATAAGTTTTGGGATTAGAGAATAGGTTCAGGTTAAGGATATATGTTTAGGTTTAGGAAATTAGGGTCGGGTTCGGGATCGGGTTTAGGTTTGGGTTTTCAAGTTTAGGTTTAAGTTTAGGTTAGGTAGTTTAGATTAGGATTAGGTGTAGGTTTAGGTTTAAGGATTTGGGAATACATTTAGGTTTTAGGTTTAGGTTTAGGTTTAGGTTTTAGGTTTTAGGTTTAGGTTATAAGTTTAGGTTTAGGTTTTAGGTTTAGGTTATAGGTTATAATTTTAGGTTATAGGTTATAGGTTATAGGTTAAGGTTTAGGTTATAGGTTTTAGTTTAGGTTAAGGTCATACGTTTATGTTTAGGTTAAGGTTAAGGTTTAGGTTATAGGTTATAGGTTATAGGTTATAGCTTTATGGAATTCAGAATAGGTTAAGGTTTAGGTTTAGGAAAACGGGTTCAGGTTCGGGGGTCGGGTTTAGGTTTTGGTTTTCAAGTTTAGGTTTAGGTTTAGATTAGGGAGTTGAGCTTAGGATTAGGTGTAGGTTTAGGTTTAGGGGTTTGAGAATACATTTAGGTTTTAGGTTTAGGTTTAGGTTATATGTTTAGGTTTAGGTTATAACTGTAGGTTATATAGGTTTAGGTTTAGGTTAGGTTATAGGTTAAGGTTTAGGGAATTGAGTTTAGGTTATAGGTTATAGGTTTAGGTTATAGGTTAAGGTTTAGGTTAAGTTTTAGGTTTAGGTTATAGGTTTTGGGATTTAAGAATAAGTTTAGGTTATAAGTATAGGTTTAGGTTAATGTTGTAGGTTATAAGTTTATGTTAATGTTGTAGGCTATAGGTTTTGGTTTAGGTTTAGGGTTAGGGATTTGAGAATACATTTACGTTTTAGGTTTAAGTTTATGTTTTACGTTTAGGTTAAGGTTATAGGTTTAGGTTTAGGTTTAGGTTATAAGTGTAAGTTATAGGTTTAGGTTTAGGTTTAGGTTAGGTTATAGGTTAAGGTTTAGGGAATTGAGTTTAGGTTATAGATTATAGGTTTAGGTTATTGGTTATAGGTTAGGTTATAGGTTATAGGTTAAGGTTTAGGTTATAGGTTTAGGTTTAAGTTAATGTTTAGGTTTAGATTATAGGTTTTAGGATTTGAGAATAGGTTTAGGTCAATGTTGTAGGTTATAGGTTTTGGTTATAAGTTTATGTTTATGTTATAGGTTATAGGTTTAGTTTATAGGTTTAGGTTTAGGGATTTGAGAATACATTTAGGTTTTAGGTTTAGGTTTAAGTTTTACATTTAGGTTAAGGTTACAGGTTTAGTTTATAGGTTTAAGTTTAGGTTATAAGTGTAGGTTAAGGGGAATGGATTGGCTAGTCCCCTTGACACCATCCAATGGCTAGTGGTTAGTGCTCTGTGACCCGATTTCCTAAATCTAAACCTTAACCTATTCTCAATTCCCTAAACCTCAACATATAAGCTAACATAAACCCAAACCTATAACCTACACTTATAACCTAAACCTAAACCTATAACCTAAACCTGTAACCTTAACTTAAACCTAAACCTAAACCTAAAACCTCATTGTATTCTCAAATCCCTAAACCTAAACCTAAACCTATAACATAAACCTATGACCCACAACATTAACATAAACTTAAAACCTAAACCTATAACCTACGACATTAACCTAAACCTATACTTATAACCTAAACCTATTCTGAAATCCCAAAACCTATAACCTAAAACTAAACCTATAACCTAAACCTAATCCTTAACCTATAACGTAAACTCAATTCCCTAAACCTTAACCTATAATCTAACTTAAACCTAAACCTATAACCTATACTTATAACCTAAACCTAAACGTAAAACCTAAACCTAAACCTAAAACGTAAATGTATTATGAAATTCCTAAACCTAAACCTATAACCTACAACATTAACATAAACTTATAACCTACAACATTAACCTAAACCTATACTTATAACCTAAACATATTCTTAAATCCAAAAACCTATAACCTAAACCTAAACCTGTAACCTAAAACTAAACCTTAACCTATAACCTAAACCGTAACCTGTAACGTATAACCTATAACCTATAACCTAAACTCAATTTCCAAAACCTTAACCTATAACCTAACCTAAACCTAAACATATAACCTAAATCTAAAACCTAAACCTAAACCTATAACCTAAACTTAAACCTAAACCTAATACATAAATGTATTCTCAAATTCTTAAACCTAAACCTACACCTAATCCTAATCTCAACTCCCTAACCTAAACCTAAACCTAAACTCAATCCCGAACCCGATTGATGTAATAATGTAGTCCAATCACATGGCAACAAATAAGAAAATCTTTCTTTTTTGGAAAGCATACTTGAACTCAAGCATCACAATGCATCTATTTCCATCTCCACTATCTCTTATAGCATAGATTATTTGATATTTGCATTTATCTCATTTTTAGAGTCATGTCCTAACACAATATGATAATATTAATAGACAAGTTGGATTTGTCATCAACATTATTCCAAGACCCATATAACTTCTCCTTATAGGAAGTTGGGTAGGGCACATGCAGCTTGAAACCATCAAGGTAGATAAGGATCACCTCTCATATGTTCTCTCTCTTTTCATTTATTTTTTCCATAAGATTGTTTATTTTGTGGTGTCTGCTCACGTACAACATTTTATCATGTTAATATAATTATAAGTGGCGTAATTTCACCTTTCTAAAAATAACTAATAATAATTTCTACCTGATGAGAAATCACCAAGTACCGTTAGGCTCAACCTAAAAGATAAATCATCATTTTCTTTCTTACTTTTTCTTTTAACACATACTCACACACCAGAGTCACTTACGACCACAATGGGTACTTGAACTCATGACCTTATATTGAAACAATTTGGAATCTACATAGGTGTGTGTTCACAGTCGGTGATGTGTTCACCACATTGAATTTTGTAAGCCCCACCAGGAAATAGGCTATGAGTAATTTTTTATATTTTATTTATGATGTTAAACTTATATGTATTTATACGTGGATGAATGTGATGTGGATAAGATTGTTTGTGTTTGGATGGATGTAGTTTATGTTTGGATGAATGTATTTTACGTTTGGATGGATTTACGCAATTTGGGTTTAGATGGATGTGAATGTGAATATGATGAAATATATTATATAACAGGTTTATATCAAGAAGCATATATTGTAACAGGTATATATCAGGAATTTTGTGTTGGAAAAAAAAAACTTTTACCTATGAAATATTTCTTCAGTAAAAGTCTCATCCACGTTTTTCACCTATGAATATTTTCGTAGGTAAAAGTCTCCTCTACCCTTTTGCTAATATTTTGTAAGTGAAAAATATAAGACTTTTACCAATGAAAGAGTTCGTTGGTACAAGTCCCATCCACATTTTTTACCAACAAATATTATCGTAGGTAAAAATCTCCTCTACATTTTTTCCACTAATGTTCGTCAGTAAAAGTCCCATCCACGTTTTCTACTTATGAATATTTTTGTAGGTAAAAGTCTCCTCTATGTTTTTTTCCAATATTTTCTAAGTGAAACATATAACACTTTTACCGACGAAAGTTTTCATCGGTAAAAGTCCCATCCACGTTTTTTACCTACGAATATTTACATAGGTAAAAGTCTCCTCTACGTTTTCACCAATATTGTCTAAGCGAAACATATAACACTTTTACCGATGAAACTTTTCGTTGGTAAAAGTCCCATCCACGTTTTTTACCTATGACAATTTTCATTGGTAAAAGTCTCCTCTACATTGTTGCCAGTATTTTCTAAGAAAAGCATATAACACTTTTACCGACGAATTATTTCGTCAGTAA
The DNA here is from genome assembly GCA_037074715.1 of Magnolia kwangsiensis. Taxonomy (NCBI): domain Eukaryota; kingdom Viridiplantae; phylum Streptophyta; class Magnoliopsida; order Magnoliales; family Magnoliaceae; genus Magnolia; species Magnolia kwangsiensis. The sequence goes on from CM073579.1 coordinate 63,761,262, forward strand.
AAGTCCCATCCACATTTTTTACCTATGAATATTTTTGTAGGTAAAAGTCGCCTCTATGTTTTTTGCCAAAATTTCTAAGTGAAAACTTTTACCGACGAAACTGTTCATCGATAAAGTGCCATCCACATTTTTTTACCTATGAATATTTTCTTAGGTAAAAGTCTCCTCTACGTTTTTGCCAATATTTTCCAAGTGAAACATATAAGACTTTTACCGACAAATTTTTTTGTTGGTTAAAGTCCCATCCACATTTTTTACCTACGAATATTTTCGTAGGTAAAAGTCTCCGCTACGTTTTTTGCCAAAATTTCTAAGTGAAAACTTTTATCAACGAAACTTTTCATCGGTAAAAGTCCCATCCATGTTTTTACCTATGAATATTTTCATAGGTGAAAGTCTCGTCTACGTTTTTGCCAAAATGTTGTAAGTGAAAAATGTAATACTTTTACCGACAAAAATTTTCGCCGGTAAAAGTGCATTTCTGCTTTTTATTGACAAAAATTTTCATCAGTAAAACTCTTACCACGAAATTTTTAAAAATAGTGTGAAAATTTTCTATCTTAAAAATTAAAATACTTTTACCAATGAAATTTTTGTTGATAAAATTGCACTTTTATCGATGAAAAAAATTTCGTCGGTAAAAACATACTTTTACCGACAAAATTTTTTTTGTCAGTAAAAACGTTGTTTCTTATAGTGCAACAATCATATGGTGAAGGATAGTTATTAGTAGATATGTGATGTTATCCTCAAGTATTCTGAAGTTATGCTCTGATACCAACAACTGTCACGCCCTAAACTCAGGGACCGAGCCCAAAAAAATTCAGATTGCTGAATCCGGCGCCAACAGCCTCTGTAGTACTCCATTCTCGGCTCCTGGCACCCATATACCATATTTTGATCCTGGGATCCTACAAGGAGGATTTTCAGTATAAATTTATTTAATAAGAAGCATAACCATAAGCATAACCCATAATAACAACAAGAAACATCACCACATATCCATTGATATAAAAAACTTTTGGGTATAAGGCATGAAAGGTGTAAGTGCTATATTTTAGATCTAGCATCCTGTGTTGTCAAATTTTGTAGTGACCAATCACTTGAGAGTGATTGACTTGTTTGATAGATGAAAAGTTCACCTTCAAGTTCAATAGATGAAAAGTTCACCTTCATTCAAAGATGAGTATTTGTGTCATCTACATCAACAATTTAAAGCTTCTACATCTTAAAGTTAAAGAGCATGTTTAACTATCAAGATCATGCATAAGTCAGAGTGCAAGTACAACTTCATACAAAAGCTCAAATGTTTGAGCTTAAGTTCAAGCATTCAAGTTGAAGCTTCAAAGTGTACACAAGCTTCAAAGTACTTCAAGTATTTTATCTACTGAAACGACAGAGTTAACAAGTTCAATTCTCACATTTCAGGTATACATGACCATAGAAAGACCTTAGGAATAGGTCATACTCATTACATATACAATTTGGGTTATGGTACTTAATTTGGATCTTTCTTCGACTAGTCCTAGTCTTGGTTCGACTAGTTCAGGCATTGGCTCGACCAGTCCAGGGTTTTTCTCAACTAGTCCATGAATTATTTAAAAAATTTTAGATTTTCTATTGAGAACTCGACCAATCGAGCACCGTTTGCGACCAATCTTGGAGACTGGCTTAACCAATTGAGCAGGGCTCGACTCGAAGTCAAGCAAGCTATTTTGAGCCTACTCGACTAGTCGAGTGACGGGTTTTTCTGATTGGGCCAGAATTTTTGAAAATTGGTTACTACTTAGACCAGTCAAGGCAGACCTTAGACCAATCGAGGGAATCTCAGCTTTATTCATTCATTCCAAGCTATATCAAGCCTCCTCCTGAGAATTAAATCCCCACTATAGTGAAGCTATTACTCGATAATTTCAGATTCTTTTATAGCTCTTTTGATTTTGATATTGATTTTATTAATCTCTCGTTATTCAATTCTACTTATTAGAAAGGGAATTTTTCTTTACCCTTTTGAGATCTAAGAAATCAAATCAAGCTAGCCCAAGGTTGATTTTAAATTAAAATTCATTTAGACCTAGAACCCTTTTATTTGTGAGATTGAACTTTGAACATCAACGTTTACAAAAAATTGGCTCTACCGGGCTACATCGAAGAAGAATCTTTAGATAAGTATATTTCATTTATTATACTATGGTTTGTAAGATTGCTAGAAAATATTTCATTTTTGTTTTGACTGAGATTGTCAGAAAATCTCAGTGTGTGGGGTTTTAAATTGTGGTAGCCCATTGAAAACACAATTGTAAAGATTTTAAGGTGAACCTTGAAAAACCTTCTTTCTTAGTGAACGTCAATATCCCGTGGGTTGTGGATATTAGGAGTGGAGTAGGGTGGTTGTTTGAGAACAATTAGTGTACACCCAAACCACTATAAATCTCAGAGTTTGGTTGATGATGATGATGGTAGTGATGTATGTGATGTGCTAAATGTTGTATTTATTTTCATGTACTTATGGTGAATGTCGTAGTAGCTAGATTTATTTTATTTTCCTTTGGTATTAGTTTGAATTTTTAATCCTTACTAAGTTCAACACATCTTGTTGTCCTACCATAAACCTTGGTTTTTAGTGTAAGGTTATCCTTTGAACAAAGTTTGTATCAACCTCTCAATACTAGTGCATTAGAGGTTACAATTTATTTATACTATCATCCTTTATATTTCGTATTTAATTTTTATTTAGCATAGTCCTATTCACCCCCCCCCCCCCCCCCCCCCCCCCCCCCCCTCTAGTACCGAGAGCTCACCCTTTTCAAAAGGAAATATAATATAAATATTAGAAACTCTAGAAGCTTAACCGCACGTTGCTGCCTCAGCTCGATTGCATCCTAGAGTCACCTGCACGCATCTATCATGCATAAGCTTATCGAAAGCTTAGAGGGTGGTGTAGGTGTGTGCACAATATAGGTGTCAGGCATACAATATAAGTCCATAAATTATACCATATCAGGGAAACAGAAATACTAACAAGTCCATGAATGTCATAAGCCTCATTGAAAATGCGTAATCACGGTAAACCAAATGTCATATGTGGGGGATACAATGCAATATGACGCCATATACAAAGGATGTAATGTAATAAGGTGCTATATGCGGATGATGTAATGCAATAAGATGTTACATGTGGAAGATGTAATGCAATGAGATGTTATATGTGGAAGATGTAATGCAATATGATGCTATATGCGGAAGATATAATGTAATAAGATGTTATATGCAAAGGATGTAATGCAATATGTAGTGCTAGAGTGTGAAGTCGAGATGATAGAGCATAAGATCACAAGTTGTGGGATCCATCATAAGGGACTTCTATCCAGACCAGTCCCATACCTAAATTTGGATAGCTAGACTCAATGTGGTAAACTCCTAATCTCAGGTTGATCATGTATCCAATCGAAATTGTGGCAATTGTGAATGTACACATAATGGTATAATTACGCACTACCAGCCCGAGTGACTGGTGAATGGATGAATGAGTCAATGTTGAACATGCAACCTCCACTCACAAGATCCATATATCAGTACCGCACATCTCTAGGATATCTTATATCAGTATAGTTCCTCTCTGGACAATCACCGGGGTCTAATACACTCCATACCAGCTTGCTGCCCCATCTAAGCACACAACTAGGCGAGTGGAAGAGACCTCATTATCTTCCTGCCACCATCGGCCCAGCTCATTTCATGGCATAACAAGAAACAAAGTTTTTTTTCACTATCCACAGCTGAGGCTGAATATATTGTAGCTGGAAATGCATGCACTCAGCTTGTGTGTATGAAAAGGATGCTAAATGACTATGAATTTGTGCAAGACACTATGTTCTTTATTGCGATAACTTTAGCACAATCAACATCTCTAAAAATCCCATCCAACATTCACAAACTAAGCATATTGACATTAAATATCATTATATTCATGAATTAGTGAAAGATAATATTATTTCATTAGATTATGTTTAAACTAAAAATTAACTTGTGGATATTTTCACAAAGCCACTTAATAGAAAAAGGTTCGCTAAATTGAAATTGGATATTAGTATGTGTAATGTGATTTGAGATTATTGTGTCTTCTTGTATCACATTGTATATGGTTATTTTTACAAATTTATTGGATTTTAAAAATGAATAAAAATTACACATTTTTGGGTCTACAAGACTAGTTGAGTATACACTCAAATAGTCGTGGTACGACTGATCGAGTATGTACATGACCAGTCGAGTAGCACATGTAGGGTACTTTAAAGATGAGTAAAACCACTTTTTCTTCACTTTCTTCATCTTCTCCAATAGCCCCTCTCACGACCGGTCGAACCATCCTTCGATTGCAACTTATTGCGTCTTTTCCATTTTCCTTTTAGATTTTGGTTCTTTACACTGATATTTTCTTGATTTGAGTGGTTTATTTCAAGATTTCTAGTGATTTCCTTACATTATTTGGGTAAAATCTGATTTGAGTGAAATCCATAAACCCTCCTTCCATTTTATTTTTACTTCTTGCAATAGAAGGTGGATATAGGAAGAGAACCACTTGTGGTCCTTCTTCCTGTTCCACATCGATTTCGGTGCATACTCTTCAACCACCCTAAGAGGACCCGGAATATGTGCATGATATTCGTCTTTGCAACATCATTGTTGAATAGACTATCAATTCGTAACCATTTGAGTCCTTTCAATATAGTTCCCCTCCTTGAGGCTGTAGGATGGGCTAACATATTGAATTGGGGCAGGCCTACATATCGATCCATTGCCCAAGCCATGTATGCTTGCATTAATGATGTGTCTATTAAAAATTTAACCTTCGCTATTACATTTAGAGAAGATACATTTCTAGTAGATCGTCACTTGATCTCTAACTTGATGGATATACCAGTTAATGATGAAGGGATTCTAATTACCATATTGTCTAAGTGATTAAATGAATCTAAAAAATGTATATTAACCAGAGATTTATGCAACATGAACTCGAATTGAAATTTCAGGATTGTGCTCTAATCCAATCATATGTTACCCAGATACAGAGTTCTTCATTGTATCTTCATCTCGAATGTTTACCTGAGATTTGGTAACAAGACTGAATTAACTTCTTTCATGGTGCACATTCTTCACTCTGTTGTTTCTGGTATTCAAGTGTATCTTCCTTCTCTAATTTTTTATATGATAATTCAATTTAGTCTCCATCCAGGCCATAGCGATATACTTTTTGCTTACTTGATGATAACCCTTGTTATTCATTGTCTTGTGGTCATGCCAACTGGAGAAGCTCCTATTGCCCATCTTGTCTTCAACAATTCCAACGTTAAGAAGATGAATTTGAAATTGGCTACTGGCGAAGTTGATAGGGATGCTAGAGGAGCTACTGAAGAAGCTGGAGAGGAAGAAGCACTACCCCCTGATGATGTGATTATGATAATATCTTTGATGAATTAGAATCTGATTCTGAGGCTAATCCTGATTATTAGCCATCTTCTTTTGATGATCGATTAAGAACCTTAAAGGAAAAGGTGAAAGGTTTACATGTATCCTAAGAGAATAAATTCAAACATATGCGTAAATATCTTCGGCGTATTAACAAGGGATTACATCAAATTGATCCATCTATTCCTGCTCCATCTTCTGGTTCTGACTAGTAGTTATTAATGTTGGGTTTGTAATAACTTTAAACTATACTTGTGCTTGAATAGTACTTAAACATGTTATTATGTGGTATTTTGATAATAATCTATGAACATGTTTTTGTTATTCACTCTTTTAAATCATACTCGTTGCTTATATTTTTTCCCCTCTCTTTCATTTTCTTTCCTTTGTCATATTGTGACAAAAAGGGGGAGAAATGTGATATGATTCTTGATGATATATGTATATGATATATGATGATTGTTGGGGATGTGTGATTGTGGAGATATGTGAAAATATATTTTCTTTGGATATGTATTTGTTAAATACAGGTACTCTACAAATCTCTTCGCCTGGATTGAGGGGGAGTATTGGATTGTGGGGGAGTTGTAGTGAGTTATAGTAGCATTGCTGGTGCATGATTCTTTAATTGATTTTTGTCACAAATATGACAAAAGGGGAGATTGTAAGTGTTATATTGGAAATCCAGCACCCGAATTTCTCAAACCATTTAGAATTTGTATCATGCTTTGATAAGTTGGAAAGATCATCTTCATACATTTTAAGTTGTCCACATCATCGTCAAATTTTTTTGCATGTACAAGTTGAAGAACATTGACAAAGTTCAAGACTACAAGCTCAAGTACAAGAAGCTCAAGTACAAGAACTGAAGTTTAAAGCTCAAGGTAAAGTTCAAAAGATCAATACCTTAAGTCTAGCTCAAGTTCAAGACTTTAAGGACAAGGATCATATACTTCAAGTAATCGAAAGCGATCTATGTTTCGATGTTTCAAACTCACAAATAAGGTATGAATGACCCTAGATTGACCATAAGTTAGGTCATATTGATTGCATATTCAATTTGGGTTAATGTATAAGTTTATAGGCTTTTCTTCGACTAGTCCTATCCTTTGTTCAACTAGCCCAAGCACTTGCTCGACCAATCCAAGGTGTTTCTTGACTAGTCCTATATTTGTTGAGAATTTTTTATTATGGATTGACTAGTCATGGACACTGCTTGACCAGTCGAATGAACAGTCTCGACCAATTATGCAGTGCTCGACTCAAAGTCCAACAAGCTTTTCTGGTCTCACTCGACCAATCAAGTGCATTACTCGACCAGTCGAGTGACGGGTTTATCTTATCGCGCTAGAAATTTTAAAAATTGGTTAGTGCTTCAACTAGTCGAGCTGACCCTTAGACCAATCAAGGAAATAAAATTTTTACCTATAAATAAAGGATGGATCTCAGAGTTCTTCATTCATTCCAAGCCTAATCAAGCCATCACTCTGAGAGATAAGTTCCTATAATTGTGAAGCTATTACTTATTCATTTTATATTCTATTTATAGCTTTTTGTATTTGATTTTGTGATCTCTGTTCAACTTTATTATATTAAAAAAAAGGAAAATTATGATTTACCCTCTTGAGATCAAAATCAAATCAAGCTAGCCCTAGGTTGATTTAATTTAAAAATCATTTAGACCTAGAACCCTTTCATTTGTAATATTGAACATTGAATATCTATGTCTACATCGAATTGGTTCTACCAGGCTACATCGGAATCTTCATATAAGTATTTCAATTTTCTGCATTTTTGGTTTGTGAGATTCAGCTAGGAAAAACTCATTGTGGGGTTTTTGTAATTGTGTAAGCCCATTTGAAAGACACAATTGTGAAGGCTTTAAGGTGAACCTTGGAAAACCTTATTTCATAGTGAAAGTCAATATCCCGTGGGTGTGGATATTGGTAGTGGAGTAGTTGTGTGGCTGTTTGCTAACAATTAGTGTACACACAAACGAACCACTATAATTCCTGGAGTTGTGGTGGATGATAATATTTGTTTATGTGTGTGAATATTGTAATTTACTTTATGCACTTGTGGTGAATGGTGTAATTTCTTTTATGCACATGTGGTGAATGTTGTAATAACTTAGTTTATTTCATTAGCCTCTTTTTAAGTTTGAGTTTTTTAAACTTACCAACATTCTAATAAAGTTGTCCTACCATAAGCCTTTAGTTTTTTTTATGTAAGGTTGTTCTTAGAACTCAGTTTGTATCAACCTCTCAAGATTTGTGCATTTGGGGTTGCTTTTTGTGCTATCTATCTTTGTATATCTCTGTATTCCACATTTATTTTTAATTTGGCATTGTCCTATGCACCTCCCTCTAGGACTTAAAGCTCGGCCTTTTCAATTTCTCTGAAATTGTTGTTCTTCTTGTATAGTATTTTTCCAATATTCATCTTGAAAAGCTTCCACAGTGTTCTTGGGCTCAATCTTTGAGGTGAAGAAAAAGTGACTATAGATGCTTTCTATCTGACGTCGAGTTCTTACACCATCATTAGGATCTCTAATGATTTGATTTAGAGGGTGATCCTTAATGATGGGTATATTGGACGACGGTTGAGATTCATTAGATGTGGAAGTTTTGCTATCTAATTTACCTAGAATGTATGAATCCACATCATCTTCTAATTCATTCAGGGAACTTTCTTCTTCATAGGGTTGGTCATCAACCATCACATTAATAGATTCTTGAATGGTGAGGGTCCTTAGATTGTATACTCTATAAGCATGACTATTGAAGGCATACCCTAGAAAGATGCCTTCGTCACTTTTAGACTCAAACTTTCTCAGGTGTTCTTTGTCTTTCAGAACATAACATTTACTGCTAAAGACATGGAAGTATTTCACACTAGGTTGCTTTCCATACCATATCACATATGGTGTTTTGTTTAAACCTACTCTCAAATATACTCTATTTATTATGTAGCAGGCGGTATTTACTGCTTCAGCCCAAAAGCTTTTGGCCATATCCTTTCCATTTAGCATAACTGAGCCCATTTCCTACAGAACTCGATTCTTTCTTTCAACAACTCCATTTTGCTATAGAGTTTTTGGGGCTAAGAATTCATGGCGAATTCCTTTCTCATCACAATATCTTTGAAACTGTTCATTTTCAAATTCACCACCATGATCACTCCTGATACGATTTATGCAGTATCCTTTCTCATTTTGAAGACGTTTTGCCATAATTACAGATTTATCAAAAGCATTAGATTTTTCTTGAAGAAAGGCGACCCAAGTAAATCTGGAGTAGTCATCCACCACCAACAAGAAATATCTTTTTCTGCCATGGCTTTCAACTTTGGTGGACCCACTAGGTCCATGTGTAATAAATCCAATGGCTTTGATGTTGCAATGGTGGTTATCTTTTTATGTCCCACTTTTATCTGTTGACCCTTCAGACAATCACCACATACAATCTTTTCTTCCTTTTTAATCTTGGGAAGTCCTCTTACCAAATTCTACGAACTTAACTTGGCTAAGTTTCGATAGTGAACATGTCCCAGCCTTTGGTGCCATAGTTTGGACTCACTTTTCACATCCATATGACATTTTGGGGATCATACATTCTCATTACTACTTTCAATAACGTAGCAGTTGTCACTTGTTCATAGACCTTTCATAATAGATTTTCCTATATGATTTAAGATTCTACACATCTTTTGAGAAGGTGACCAAGTGTTCTTTGTCATAGATTTGTGAGATACTAAGGTGATTATGTTTTAGAACTTCCACACAAAGAACATTTTTTATTTTGGGGAGTCTTGGTTTAACTATTGTTCCTTGCCCAATTATTTTGGTGGAGCTCCCATCTCCAAACATGACTGACCCACCATCAAATTTTGAGTAGTCACAGAAGTGAGTTTGGTCACCAGTCATGTATCTGGAGCACTTACTATCAAGATACGATTTGGAGCTATTACCGGCCTTAAGAGCAGTATGAATTACTAGGCATTTGTTCTGACTATTTTTATTCTTGATAAGGCTCAGTAAATTGTGATATAGTTGATTTTGGTCATTTGCAGTGATATCAACTACTTTCTCTATTTTTTATCACGATTCCCAACTTCAATCAAGATCACTCTCTAGGTGATTAAGCCCTTAAGAGAGACCCGCTCTGATACCAATTGAAATTGTGATGAGGACCGCTTTACTTGAAGTGAAAATAGCTCAAGGTGTGTTAAAGGGGGGTGAATCGGACTTTATAAAATTTGGTGCCTTATTTTAAATTCTATTTCCTTAATCTTGGTCTAATTATGTAACTATCAAGATATCTCCAATTTAACTCTAACGGCTTTTAAGCCAAGTAGAGGATCCAATCACAAGACTACTCAATATTAAGCATAATTCAACATATAGTCTAAGATGGATGAGAAGCGTGAATGTGTGTGAGAAGTGGTTCAAATTAACACATTCATAGTATTAATCTTGCATGTAAAAGGTTAACATAATGAAAGTTCAAGTAAGAATCAATCCAAAACACAGTTTTTTAAAATGGTTCAGCTATGTGCCTATTCCATTTCCGGTGGACGCACTCATCCCATGAGTGTACTAGATTTTACTAATGGAGGTTTCAAATCAGGTTCACCTCAAACTATTACAACCTGCACAAGGTTAACTCTAGGACCTACACAAGGTACCTAAGATATGCCTACATAAGACACAAGTTTATGCCCTACACAAGAGCAAAGGTCAACGAAGCACCTAAGTTTTATGCCCTACACAAGAGAAAAGGATCCACATAAGGAACCTCCGTTTTAAGCCACACAGGCCAAGGATCCACACAAGGAAATTAGGTTTAGGCCACACAGGCCAAGGACCTACACAAAGGACCTAGGTTTATGACCTATACAAGAGTAAGGGTCAACACATAGCACCCAGACGTACTCTCCCGTCGGAGGCCTCCTATGAGGACTTATAAGGGGTGAGATGTACCTATGACTTAATCCTACACAAGGAATGATCAGCAGGGTTTCTGAGCTCTAATGACTTACAGATAAGGAGATGAGCCCTATTAAGCACGTTGATGAAGATCTCCTACTTGATGATGAAGATTCTTCAGCTCCCTTAATCCGCAACACTTGATGATGTTCCAACAAAGGCGACGGGTTGGGTCAAGGTTATGTTAGAATCCTACTCTAATAAATATTTTCCTATTTTAGAAAAGGAGTGATTCCAAGCATTCAAGCATTCAAGGTATCCCAGCTCAATGATTTGCCATTAAGATATTAGGTGGATGATCTTTGAATGGGGAAGTTCATTCCTCAATCCACTCTATTAAATATCAATGATGAGAGGTGGATTGAAGGATGAACTTCCATGAGAAAATGAGCTTGGAGTAGGTGATAAGCAATTACTCTCTGAAAGCTCTCTCTATTTTTCTATATTTTGCAACCAAGAACAAGCTCCCCTTATATAGGCAAAAAGATCCACTGTAATAAAATAGTCATTTTTGACAGAGTTCGATGTCATCGAACCGGCTTCGATGTCATCGAACCGGCTTCGATGTCATCAAAAGTATATGTTTGTTGACGTCAAAAGTCAGTTTGATGATACGAACTCAACTGACAAACATAGCTGGAACTTTTTGAAAGACGCTCAATGATATCAATCCTGCTTCGATGGCATCGGGATTTGAACTCCGATGTAATCAAACCATGGTTCGATTCCTCAACAATAAATACAAAGGAGCTTGTTGGACATGAACATCCTAGCTTCGATGTCCTCGAGCCTACTTTGATGTCATCAAACTTTAAATGACGATGACATCGAAACCTAGTTCTATACATCGATGTTTTCAGAAGATTTTCCTTGAGAGATTGGTGGACATTCCTTTTACCCGAAATCGATGTCATCGACCTAGTTTCGATATGATCGAGATTTGAATTTTGATGATATCGAGGGTATCTCGATTCCTCATACACATTCAAATGATTTTCCTATCAAGCTTATTGGAGATGACTTGTTCGAAATCGATGACATCGAAGCTCTCGCAATGTCATTGGGATTTAAATTCCAATGTCATCAGGGCTCCTTTTGAGTTATCGACAAAATTTTTTATTTCTCTTTAAAGCTTGTTGGACACAGACTAGCCTAAATTCAATGACATTGAACCTTGCTCGATGTCATCAGAATTTGAATTCCAATAACATTGAAGCTCGGTCAATTCATCGAGAATATTGTCCAAATATCATTTTGGTTGCTGGACATAAAAGACCTCAATTCAATGTCATCGAGTCTGTATAGATGTCATTGTTGAGGCATAAAAAATATGCCATTGCATTGGTTAAAGAATTCTATGGTGCGGATCTTTCCAGGGGTATTTTAGGTATTTTGGTAAAATTTCAACTCCAGGGGTAGTTTAGGTATTTTGGTAAAAATTCAGATCTAGGGGTATTTTAGGTATTTTGGTAAAATTCATGTCCAGGGATAGTTTAGGTATTTTGGTAAAAATCCATGTCTGGGGGTATTTTGGTAAAAGTCAATGTCTAGGGGTAGTTTAGATATTTCAGTAAAAGGCATTGAAAAGGGTAGTTTGGCAAAAAAAAGGGTTTACATGTGTCATTTTAAGGAAAAAAGGTTGTACACCACTATTTAAGAGGGAGCTTAGTGGACACCATGGTTTAAGAAAAGAGGATGTCTATATATGAAGAGATAAGTGGTGGTGATCACCACTCTGTAAGAGTGGTGGGGCCTATAAATACCCCACTCCTACTCCATTTGGAAGGTTGATCAGTTGGTGGGCCAAAGAAATGAGAGAAAGAGAGGGAAGTCCCTACGTGGGCCCAAGCAATTGAAGTTGCTTGCACAGACCCGCATAACTAAAGTTGCTTGCGCACAGCCGCGCGATGGAAGTGAATATGGCCTTTGCACCACTTTTCAAGAGAATTTTGTAGAAGACTCTTTGCATAGGACCATGTAACAGGAATGGGAGGTTTCCCATGAGTCATATGCCTTAGAAATGCTGTCCGAAGAAGGATTTCATTGCGCAGGACCGTACAACTGACCGGATTTATGATTGTGCATAAACAGAGGAAGAAAGCTTCTTCCTTTCAACTGTGCTGCTAGTGGGGCCCAGTACAACATCCTTTTGAGAAATCTACACCGTCTACTATCTTCCTCTTGGAATTTTGACCATGAATGATGAGCTTTGATCATCTGTTGACGTGGCCCACCTAGATAATCAAGCCAAGAAAGTAGCCGAACGGTCTTCTTTTGATCATTGTAGCGATCATGAGGAAGAACGTGATCATGAAGGCTCAACATGGTTTTGATGTATTTTTATACCTCAACCTGACAAATGGCTCAGATCCACCTTTAGCTGCGTGATGGTGGCCCACTACGAACGGACAATGTGTCTCTTTTCAACAGAGTCGATGTACGTTGACTCTGTGAAGTTCGGTGGCCCATTTATTGAAGTTGTTTGGAAAATCCACTCCATTCATTGGTCTCAGGGTGAAAAATGATTAAGAATAGAGTGGTTTTGGAGGAAAATCAGCATGACCCACAAGCTTATCTACTCCACCGTCCATTTCATGTTCAACAATCATAATTCTACAATAACCTACATGGTTTCAGAATCCCACATTGCCAAGGGTTAAATCTCCTTTCTATACACAATGGATGGTATAGATCAACGATTTGAATGTGGAGTGGGCCACACTGAGAAAATTCAAAGCGACTGTAAGGACGCTGTGTATTTTTTGTATTTGAGAAGAAGATGTCGGTTAGCGGGCACCGACCGACTTTAAGAAATACGGTGCACGTCTCGTGCACTTGTACACCATGTACATGTGATGTACATGTGGCTCCAGCATGATGATCATGGGAAATCTGCTCCGTCCATCTGCTTGTCAGATTATTTAACACGTTGAGACCAAATCTGAAGCGTATCCAGATTATAGGCGGGCATCAAATCATGATTTTAGGGGCTGATTTGTCAATTTGGCCATTTCTACAAGGATCCAGGAGCTGAAATTTGACGTGTATGGCTAATTTGTGGTTCTAAGCCTGCATATAAGGTTTTGAGCCAAACGGACTGTGGGAACCTTGTGCTCTTACATTCTAAGGGACTTTTTGGGCTCATTTGATGTGATCAACCTAATTCCTTTGGGTCCTGGCCATATGTCAATGGACTGCTTCATATTTCAAAGAAGAATGACCGGAAGGATGCTCCATATTTCAAGAAAAGATGACTGGAATGATGCTCAGAACCGATCTTAATGGTCAGATCAAGGGCTTCAAGCCACACAATTCCCATCTCATTAAAGACTGGTTGATCAAATTGACATTCCTCCTAAGTATTAGGAGATGAACGAAGCAAACGTCGAAATGCTGCCAAAATTTATATTTAATTATCTTCTCTTTTATTTAGTACATTACATTAATTGTACTTTATTTTCAGAATCAAGGGAATCAGAGGATGTAAATGAACTCAGATAAATGTGATCAATGTTCTCCCAGAAAATTCTTTGTTATCATTGAATAAATCTCCCAAATCAAACGCATTTGTTTCTTGTTCGAAACAAAATGGCAACTCTGCTGGGGACTTATTATTTGATGGTAACTTAGAAACTATTCCGAGAACATTTATCACTTTTTGGCATCTGTAAAGATGCCAAAATGACAACTCTCAATGGGAACGTCCTCCCCTTCATCTCTGAAAATAAAGTTCAATTTTATTTAATAAATTAACTAGCACTCTATTCTGAATGATAGATATACCGCAGCAATCTTTCTCCCGATTAATATAATGGTTTGCTTCACACCCGATAGACTTCTACTAAAAAGTGTAAAAAAGAAGAAGATCAAACCAGTTTCAATCAAAGAAATATCATGCCAGAACAATGACAGTTTTTAGAGAGAGTTAGCTTCTTATACGGAAGCAATTCAAACATCAGTTAGTCAGCACGTGTCTAAGCACAGGTCTTCCCCTTGCTTGTAGACAAGTTCTCATTCGAAGAAGAGGCTGCCTTGGTCTTACAGTTCTTTTGTAGCATCCCTGTGAATATGATGGCGGAGTTCCTTCCATGGCTTTCTTCTTCTATTTCACTTGATGAGCATCAAGATATGCTGAATTGCTTATGCAAGATAGTTCCATATGAAAAGCTTCTTCAACAAGGTCATATTCACCTGAATGGAAGGGAAAAATACGGCCAAGGTCATTAAAAGTTCTGAAGATGATCCTCAACTGCCTTGCCATGTGGATCCCACACATGGCCAGTTAATAGAACGAACAGAGAAAGGGTGGTGTGCTTGTGAATCTTTCAAGATTGGAAAAAGGAAACATATGGAGTCAGCTGGCGATTCAATTGTAGCACATCCAATTGATGAAATATTGTAGTGGCACATTACTATAACAAGATACTTGAATGATATAGCTGAAGAGGCAAGGAAGATACAACTTTCTAGAGATTTCTCTGATTTATCAATGTTCAATGAGAGGTTACAATCCATTGTCGAAGTATGCATTTTCTGTGGCATTGCTGAGGATAAGGTTGTATTCCCAGTGGTAGATGGGGAATTATTGTTTGCTCAAGAGCATGCTGAAGAAGAAAGCTAATTCGACAATTTTAGATGCTTGATAGAAAGCATTCAGAGTGCTAAAGCCAATTCAAATTCAGCTGATTTTTATGCAAAGTTGTACTCACATGTCGACCAAATAATGAGCATCATACAGAAGCACTTCCATGGCGAGGAGGTTGAGGCTCTTCCTCTTGCTCGTAAGCATTTCAGTCATATAAAACAGCGAGAGCTTCTGCATGAAGGCTTGTGTGTGATGTCACTGAAATTGGTAGAATGCATCTTGTCATGGCTGGTAGGATCACTTAGTAAAGAAGAAGCAAGGCAATGTCGAAAGTATATATATATATATATATATATATATATATATATATATATATATATATAAATAGAAAGTATCAAGGAAGATCAAATCAGTTGCGAAGAAAAAAGACAATGCCAGGTAGTGTCAAAAGTAGATTTTGCTTCATCAGTAGCGTAATGAAACAATGAAGGATAGATGATAATGTGTTAACACACAAAAGTATATGAAGTTTCTATCATATGTTGCCATTGAGAAATGAGAGGATATTGGAGATAAAAAAGAAAGAAGAAAGAAGAATAGAAAGAAAGGATACGTAAAGAAGAATGAGGAAAGAGTAGGAATTCATGTGTTTACATGGTCCACGCGAGCTATGACCAGTTATGCGGGGCCATGCAAATGGTATAGGATGTCACATGCACCTATACAACATTAGACTAACGAGTGTGTTGAGACCTTTACACCAACTAGCGTAAACCATGACTGATTTTGCAGACTAGCGTAAAAGGTATAGGGTACTGTGCGTATAGAGACAATTGTGATTCAATCAATCTGATGACGACGCCTGAGATTTGGTGAGTGATGGGCCCGTGGCATGCATATCAAGAGTTCATGCGTATGGAGGTTAAAAAAAGAGAGAAGGAAACATAGTGATATCTAGAACAATGAAGGGTTCAATCTTCTTTTACAGGGAATATCGTCCTGCTGATTACAGATACCAGTACATTCGAAGCATGCAGAAAATAGAGAATTCATTAACAAGATGTTAATTAGTCTTCACCAAATGAACGTGTTACTGGAGACCCTACTTTTCCAACAGTGATTACCGTGAACAACAGTAAACCCTGAGGAAAGTCTCCAGATGAGAAGTTAGTTTGACTTAATCAGGCATTGCTCGCCAACAAGTAGACGGATCAATTAATGAATTAGCGAATTCATTGGTCAATAGAGAACCCTGAGGGCATTGTCACAACTTACCAGAGTAAAAGAGCAAGTTAAATTTGCAATTTGCAAAGGGTCAAAGTGAAGCTAGTTAACTCTCATATGAATCAGTTACTTGAACATCTTAAAAGAGTAGCAACAGACACTGCTAAAGAGAGAAAGCAAAATAAAGAATTGTCAAAGGTAAATAATTGAAATTTTGCTAAAGAGAACATCGGCTATTTTACAAACTAAGAAAGTAAAGAAAGGGTTCGGACAATTCAAGGATTACTGGAATATACATTAGAAGAAGACGACATACTCTTTATGATTACTAGTTGTGGAGAAAATCGAATTGCCATGGCTAAAATATTAAAGGAAATAAGGCAAAGAAGAAAAGAAGAATGGGCAAGAAGAAAGCAACACAAGTATGTCCATCATGAGGGTAAATTTTCATCAATATATTTTCCAGTTCAACAAAATATATCATTTCTAAATACCAAAAAGAATTGCTATGTTTTGATCAAAAAGTTTCACGGCATTTTGACTCAGAAGATTCATGACACAATTATTTAGGGGGCAAACAAAGGTATACAAAATACGTTATCCTTGAAGATAAATTACAGTTTTGGTTTCGAAAATTGTTAGCATAATGCCTAAGGGTCAAAGTTAGGGCAAAAGCAAGCATTAATGATTGCTATTAAGCATTGACAATTGTCGCTGACAAGTAGCGGAGCAAAAGGATTACGAAAGGCAAAGTCATACTCTCCCTTATGCGAATGAATAAAAGTGTGAATTTTCAATTGACTTAGAATCTCAGGAGAAATTTAGGAGATACAATTGAAAAAAAAAAAAAAGAGAGAGAGAAATGAATGGGCAAGGAATATCTGATATGAGAAATATGACTGCATATATGGCTAAGAAAATGAAGAAAGAATTTACACAGCCCAACATTGTGGATGTATTCACTCGAAAAAGATGATGTACTCCCTATGCTAAACATCGAACAGAAAATTCTTTTAGCTTGAAGAACAAGTTATAGCAAACGGTTGATAAAGGCAAAATTGTTAAGGAATGCAACATAAAAGAAGAAATAAGAGTGCACAGGCTTGATAGTTCGAGACCGGGGACAAAGCTAAGCTTGGGTAAAAAGTATGAGATGATGCCGTATCAGTATATATGTTAAAGGTCGCAACATCATGATTTTGATTATGAAGATTCCCAGAGCAATGTTTTCTAATCAAAAGGGGGCAAGACAGGTGAGTAAAAAACTGTGAAATATATTTCTCACAATAGAATGTATTTCTTTTGTGTATATGAATGAAACGCAGGTTTTCAAGCATATTAAGTCATTGCTAAAGGGAAAAGTGTTGAAGATCATTGTTAAGCGATAACGATTGTTGTCAAACATTGACAATTATCTTCGACACCAAAAGATTTCTGTCAGAATCACCAGGTATCAATGATTATCACAAAAAAAAAACAACTATCGCTGTCGTTGATCAATCACTTATCAAAATTGCTATCAGTGCCAAGCTGATACACCATTTGAAACATGATACAAAAGTTCTTATAACAATTATCAGCAGTAGCGAAATATCAATTATTGATCTACCATCTTTTGGCAATGAAATAAACTATATATCCAACTACATATGAGTTGATGACAATGATGGTTGCTTATCATAAAAAAAGGCAACCTAGTCAAGCCAACGACCAATCGCGCATAAGACCTATCAAGATCTCTATTTGGGCAGCTGTGAGAAGCTAGTGGCCCTAAAAAGCTTGTGAAAGCCATCATACGCATACCCATGCAGGCAGCTGACGGAGCTAATGACCAAAAGCATAAAAGGCCAAAAGTCCTCAATGGCCAGTCATGCGTAACCCCCATACTGTCTGTATAGATTTCCAGCAATGTCATGGGGAATGGAGGAAAATGCCCTGCCGTGAATGGGCTCGACCTTGTAGACGAAGAAAATGAGGGTCGCAGTGTGAGCTTTAAATAGGCCGACCATGTGTAAGACCCCCCAGATCTACGGTTTGATTTCAGTACTAACTCATGAGGAAGGGCTTAAACTTACTCATTGATGGACTGACGACCCTAAATTTGGTACCCTAAAGGTCACCTTGTGCGCCCCGTGAACTCTAGAGAGTTACTGCGGCTAACCCTGTCCGTAATTCCAACCGAGTTGTAACACCCTGAAAATCGGGGGTCGTGTATAAACTCAACTCCCGAGTTCCAGACCGTCACTTATGCAACAAAAATGGTTATGATTCAATGTTGTCTGATTTAAAGCATTCACATGAGTAAAAGTATACCAAAACTGCAATTCATACTTCAGATCCAGTGATAAAAGCAAGCGGAAGACTAAACAATGTATATATCACTGTATGAAAAAAAATAAAGTAATCTCATCTGTCTCCAAAGTATGACTACATCTCTGAGTCTCATGTACATATACATAACAAAAGAAATGTTCAAAAAAAGAAAGTCCCACTGATGTCCCCTCGATCCAGGTCACCTACGGGAAGCCGTCATGATACTGCATATACGAGAACTCATCCTGGTCCTCGTCGATCTCTGGCTCCACCTCCTGGATCTCGTCCTCACCTGCAGCTACAACAGGGTCTGGTGGGTGTTGCAAACACCATCCCGTAACGTGGGAATGATTGATCAACACAGTGGAATCATAGAGCAAAGATTAGCATGTTCACAATTCAATCACGCGATAGTAGTAAAGCAGTAAATCAGACAATCCTAATACTGTTGTTAATGCAAGATGATATGACGTGATGTATGCCCTCACCGACGATCACCCTCATGCGGCAACATCTTACGACCGCGGCATGCCACACTCCCTAGAGTGCTCCACATCTTCCAGGCACATGCAATGCTATGGTGATATGATTTCCAAGTTGTTATTAGTCCATTCAAACAGCAGGATTGGGAAACTAAGGTACTTCCCTTGTATCAATCCCAACACAGATCCTGTCTAGGGTCGTCACTCCTAGAAATCTCATACGATGTATATTTCGTAGGTCACTGCAAGGGCTGTCAGGGCTGTTGCTCGCACTTGTTGCACCGCTCCCCCATCACCTTATCAATACAGGCCTACTGTACTCTACTGCAACGGAAGGGTCGTCGCCTCCCGTGGACTCAGAATACGCTCGCGGTCACTACAAAGGGCTCGTCGCCTGATCAGTGTAGGCCGACAGCTAGAATATAGTGTCTCATACCATCATAATCTGCTCACGAGTAAAGGTGCTCACTGGTCACTACGGGGAGGTTTGTGGCCCCAGCGTAGGCCGACAGCTCGACCACGGTGTCCCATACCACCATGCCCGGCTCATGAGTCTTCGTGGATCAAGGTACCACGGTTAATAGGGTTTACAATGGTAAGTTCAGTACCCTAGGTTCAAGCATTTATGATATATACAAGGTGAACAAACATCGGCCAGTCGGGTTACTTGACGGGCTCGACTAGCGCGATCGCATCTCAAGTTAAACGACATGAAGTGCGTAAAACACTTCGCGTGGCCTAACCACTGCCGCCAACTCTCAACACGAATCACGTTCATCGACGCGTCGTTCGTGGCTATGACCAGTCAGCCACGAATTCGCTTGGTTACCGACTGCCTGGACTAGGTCAAGTCCCACACATCTATGGAATTACATTAACACTATATACAAAGGTATTGGCATTGAAATACAGCATGTGAGCATGTTAGCACATGTTATAACATTCAACTTAAGCAAATCTTCAAGGCATACTTTCTATGCATATTCAACTTAAGCAAATCTTCAAGGCATACTTTCTATACATGTAGTGCAATCATGCATAAGGTAAGCATGTAGGAAATCATTTAGGTCAGCATTTTAATCATGAAATCAATCTCAAACTACTACATAACATCATTCAATACAATACATACTAATACAAACATTTATACAAACACATACACTACACACTTAAGTCCACATATAGTATGTCGACCCAAAGTGCGCAACTTGGCGAATCTCTTCCCCAAACTGATTATGCAAGCATTCCTAACTCACTAATGCGGCGACAAACCATGTCAATCACGTCAGCAAAATATGCATGTAGACCGTACTTCCTACAAATGACTAAAATGCCCTAAATCTCATATTCTTCGTTAATTTACGAAACAGGAAACAGAGAGCATGTTGTACATGTCAAACGGCGATGTCGTCGATAATCTACTATTAAACGACATTGAAAGCGTTGTAAACCGTCAATCAAAGCGTCTAAAATCCTCACCTAATCTCTTACGGTCGCGGGATTTTGAACGGAGCGTGTACGCTTCGTCTACGGCTGTAAGAGAACCTGATTTATGGATTACGTTAGCTAACATGCCATGAATCTACGTAAACCCTAAATCAGCAAGTTTTTGGGGTTATTCTATACCTAAAAAATGGAGAAATCACCAGCTAGGTGATTGGAATGAAGTGTTGAAGCAGCAACTGTCAGGGGCTCGGAAGCGGGAAAAATCTCCTCTTCCCTTTCTCTCAAACTCTCTCTCTATTTCTCTAGGGTTTGTGAATTTCGGATGGGAAGGAGAAATGAGGGTTTCAACCCCTTTTATAAGCTTAAAATTGCCGAAAATAGGCTCCGGGACGAAGTTTACTTGGTGTCTATCCATTTCGGGGCTGTTTCGGTCCGAAAACTGCTTTCTGGTGGTCCCCTGGTCGATTGCGATCAGACTTAAGCTCATGGGTACCAGATGTACCTCGTATTAAGTTTTCAGTCTGGCAGGGTTCGCAGATCGCACGTAACGGACCAGTTTCAGTTCAGCGGTCACCGCACGTAGATCAGGGCTGAAAGTCTCATGATAATAAATAGAAATTTTTCCTGATCCGAGGGTGTAATCTGGATGAATTCTGACGGTCAGAACGCTTAATACTGACGCGTCAAGTTGTGTGCCAGATTTGAATTTGAAATTCCAAATTCGTCCCTATTCGCGGTCGCTTCAGTCCGGGTTCAACGAAATCGTCTGTGATTATCGGTTTGACTTGATTTTCGAGATGATTGTCAAGTCCAGCTGGGCGGTTCTAACGGTCTAAGATAGGAGGTATCAAACCTTCGACGCGCGGTCTAAATCCAATACAAGATTTCAATATGGTCCAGAGGACAAACCCGCTTAGAGTTTGATCCAAGGTTATAGAGTATTGTAGAGTTGTCTGTTCTACTCGATTTGGGTCTTGTAGAACGTATTTAAAGTGATCAGGGACTATTTCCCAGCTACTCTAGCGTTGCGCTAGCTAACTTACGTTTAATTTCCATGGAAAATATTTCTACGCGATTTCGGGTCAAATCGGTACTCGAACCCAAGTACGGATTTTTCACGGGCATTACAATCTATCCCCCTTAACAAATAATTTCGTCCTCGAAATTTGTACCTGTTCGTACTCCTCGAGAAGCTGTGGGTAGTTCTTTCTGATCTCGGCTTCTGTCTCCCAAGTAGCCTCCTCCTCAGAGTGATGCGTCCATAGTACCTTCACAAGGGGAATCATCTTGCTACGCAGTACTTGTTCCTTCCTGTCTAAGATGCGTGTCGGTCGCAGGATATAAGTAACATCCTCTCCTAACTGCACCTGCTCCCATCTGATGATATGGGAAGGATCAGCAACGTACTTCTTCAGCATAGAAACATGAAATACGTTGTGGACGCTCGCGAGGGGCGTGGGTAAAGCCAATCGGTAAGCCACTGCTCCCACACGATCGAGGATCTGGAATGGACCAATGAATCGCGGTGCCAGCTTCCCCTTCTTCCCGAACCGAAGGACTCCCTTCATAGGGGAAACTCACAAAAACACGTGATCCCCGACTGTGAACTCTAGTGGCCGTCGTCTCGTATTGGCGTAGCTCTTCTGTCTGCTCTGCGCTGTAAGAAGCCGACGTCGAATAATATCGATCTTTTTTGACGTCGCCTGCACCAACTCTAGGCCGATCAAGCTACGCTCACCGACCTCTAACCAGCAATGCGGTGCGCGACAAGGTCGCCCATACAGCGCCTCATAAGGTGCCATGCCGATACTCGCCTGGAAGCTATTGTTGTACGCAAACTCCGCATATGCAAGACAGTCATCCCAACTGTCCTTGAAGTCCAATGCGCAAGCCCGCAACATGTCCTCCAGGATCTGGTTCACTCGCTTCGTCTGTCCGTCCGTCTGTGGGTGGAAGGCAGTACTGAACTTCAACTTCACACCCATAGCCTCCTGAATGCGAGTCCAGAAAATAGAAGTGAACCGCGTATCTCTGTCCGACACGATCTCCAACGGAACTCATGCAGACGCACAATCTCTCGGATATACAATCGAGCCAGCTCGTCTGCAGAGTTCGTAACTCTGATCGGTAGGAAGTGCGCCGACTTCATCAATCGGTCGACGATCACCCAAATGGAATCATGCCCCTTCCTCGTCTTCGGCAACCCAGAAATCAAGTCCATGGAAATGAAATCCCACTTCCACTCTGCAATCAGCATAGGCTGCAAAAGTCCAGGTGGTCGGCGATGCTCTGCCTTCACCTGCTGACAAGTGAGACAACGGGACACGAACTCAGCTATGTGGGTCTTCATACCTTCCCACCAATACGTCCTCTTCATGTCACGATACATCTTCGTGCTGCCTGGATGCATCGTGAGTCTAGTAGAATGCGCAGCCTCGAGAATCTCTCGTCTCAAGTCAGGGACATCAGGAATGCATAGGCGGCCACGGTAACGTAAGCCCCCATCCATACCAACTCGCCAGTCGGCGTCAGCATCATCACTGGCCTGCTCTCGAAGCTCAGTAAGATGCGCGTCGTCCCTCTGCGCCTCGATGACTCGGTCATCGATCTGAGATCGCACCTGTACGTGTGCGATGAACTCAAATGGCTCCTCTACGGTGAGTTTCTGCTCAAAGTCTTGCAAAAACTCAACCATATCCCGCTCGGCAACCATCAGCGGAGCCGCAAACTCTATCGCCTTCTTGCGGCTCAACGCATCAGCCACAAGGTTCGCCTTCCCAGGATGGTAAGAGACTTCAAACTTGAAGTCCTTCAGCGTTTCCATCCATCGCCGCTGCCTCATATTCAAGTCTCGCTGCGTGAATATGTACTTGAGGCTCTTGTGGTCGCAAAAGAGCTCGAACTCCTCTCCGTAGAGGTAATGTCTCCAGAGTCTCAGTGCGAATATCACGGCTGCCAACTCCAGGTCGTGTGTAGGGTAATTCTCCTCGTGCTTCCTTAATTGTCTCGAGGCAAACGAAATTACCCTGTCCCTCTGCATAAGGACACAACCCAAACCAACGCTAGACGCGTCAGTGTATATAGTGTATCTAACCCCTTGCTCTGGCAATACTAGCACAGGGGCGGACGTAAGTCTGTCCTTCAGCTCCTGAAAAGCCGACTCTGCCTTATCATTCCAGGCGAACTTCACGTCCTTCCGTGTCAACTGAGATAAGGGTCTCGCGATCTTCGAGAAGTCCTGAATGAAGCGCCGATAATAACCAGCGAGACCCAAGAAACTCCTCACCTCAGTGACAGAACCAGGCTGCTCCCAGTCCTGCACCGCAGCTACCTTAGACAGGTCAACTGCCATGCCATCCTTGGACACCACGTGTCCCAGAAACTTCACCTCCTGCTTCCAGAAGTCGCACTTCTTATACTGTGCGAACAACTGATGTCGTCTGAGCGTATCAAGGACCAAACGTAAGTGCTCCTCATGCTCCTCTCGACTCCTAGAGTACACCAAAATGTCGTCAATGAAGACAACGACGAATCGATAAAGGAAAGGCCGAAATATCCGGTTCATCAGATCCATGAACACGGCTGGCGCGTTCGTGAGACCGAATGACATCACGAGGAACTCGTAGTGGCCAAAACTGGTCCTGAATGCTGTCTTCTGCACGTCCTCATCCCTGACGCGCAGCTGATGATAACCTGACTGAAGATCAATCTTCGAGAAGTACTGCGCTCCCCTCAACTGATCAAACAAGTCATCGATCCTGGGCAAAGGGTACTTGTTCTTCACCGTGAGCTGGTTCAGCCTGCGATAATCAATACACAATCGCAGCGAACCATCCTTCTTCTTCACGAACAAGACTGGTGCTCCCCAAGGAGACACACTAGGCCGTATAAAGCCAAGCTCTAGCAGACCATCAATCTGCGTCCTCAACTCCTCCATCTCACATGGTGCCATGCGATACATCGGCAGTGAGACGGGTGTAGAACTGGGAATCAGATCGATAGTGAAATCGATCTCACGTCGGGGCGGCAAACCAGGGATCTTCCTGAACAGATCCCCAAACTCAGAAACAACTGGCGTCTGCTCAAGTACCTGGGCACCAGCGTCTCGCAATAGAGTGGCGTAGCCAAGAATGCGGAAAGGAAGATTTACCCGCACTAGAAATGTGAAGGATGCACCCTCAGGCTCGTACGCTGTGACTATACGAGTCTCGCAGTCAATCTCGGCTCTAGCTGCAGTCAACCAATCCATGCCAAGAATGACGTCGAGATAAACGAGCGAGGGATCGACGACCAGATCAAGAGTCATCGTCCTGCCTCCCAGATCAACCAAACAACCCTCACACATCTGGGTGACATCGAAAAATCTCCATGAGCTGCAAAGACTCGCACGCTATCCATAGTGACAGTCTGTAACCCAAGACGCCTGACTACGGCACGCGATATCGAAGAAATCGTGGAACCAGTGTCCACTATGACAAGAACGGGAGTACCTCCGATATGGCCCGTGACCTCGAAGGCTGAATGCTGGAAAGTCGGCGTCGTAGCTGCCTCAGCAGTCATTGCATGAACTCGAGCCTGCTGTGGCCGGTTCGGCCGCTGTGTCAAGGGCTGTGGAGGCTGTCGAATCTGCGATACCGTAGGTCTGAAAGAAGGATGCGCAGGAGCTGACCGTATAGGCGGTGCTGATATCACCTGTGGACGTACACGATCAATCTTCTGCGGCGGTGAGAACCCACTGTCCCGCATCCTGGAAAAGCAACTCTGCGCCAAGTGGCCCGTCCTCCCATAGTATGTACATGACAAATCAGGGCGCCGAAACGGTGGTACAGGCGCCGTGGTCCTGGTAGGAGGATCAAAGCGAGGCCTCTTGCCCGCGAAGGGCCTGTCTGGCAAATCCGGTCGCGGCCTAGAAGTAGTCGGGCCTCGAGATCGCGCAAGTCGATCCACGTCCTGCTCTGCCCGCATGGACATGTGAACCAACTCCGCATAGGAAGGAAAACTGACACAACACATCTTCGACCGAATATCCGGTCGCAAGCCCTCCAAAAAGTGCCGTATGCGCATCTGCTCATCAGCTAGAATCGTCGGGACATACCTGCCCAACTCTGTGAACCGATGCTCATACTCGGTAACTGTCATCGCTGCCTGCCTGAGACGGAGAAACTCATTCTCCCTCTCGTGCCTGTAGGTCTGGGGATAATACTTCTCATGGAAGTGGAACTCAAATGCTGCCCACGTCCATACGAAATCTGCGGCAACAGTCCGCAATATGCTATCCCACCACATACTGGCCTCTCTCTCAAACAGGAAGGTAGCCAGCTCTACCTGCTCAGCCTCGGTACAGTGCAACATCCGTAGAATCTTCGACACTCGGTCGAGCCAGAACTCAGCCTCCTCGGGTCTGTGAGAACCCGTGAAAGTAGGAGGCCGCAAGCGCTGAAATCGCTCCAGAAGGCCCCGTGTGTCGGCAGGATTCCCCCCAGGGAAAGCAGGCTGCGCAGGATGGGCCATGCCCTCATCTTGGGCGTAAGTATAGGCATCCTCAGCTGGATGCGCAGGTGGTGCAGGTGGAGTAGATGTAGTCGCACCCCCACCCTGGGCTAAAGTCCCCACTATGGTGGTCAGGAGCTGCTGCTGCTGTAGCATCATAGTGATGTAGAGCGGGTCGCGGACAATTTCATGGCTAAGATGGATCAGAAAAGGCACGGTTGGCGACAGAAGTGATCCAGACCATCGGACCTTAGATTGGGCGTATCTCACAATCCGGAATGAGTTATCCGACGTAAAATATATGATTTTGGGGTAGAATGAGCTACTTTAGCCAACCAACCCCGCTATGCCGGGTTGCGCAGCCCGAATTTGTGAAAAACCCCCTGATCGACGGTCATTTCCTCGTTTTAATTTTATTTTTACTATAAATAGTAAGTTTTAGTTTGAGTTTAACTTTTCATCCGTTGGGCTTTAGGAGTTGTGTCCAACATGAAAAGTGCTTAGGATAATTAGGAGAACGGTTTGTTGAAGCTAAATAGGACACTTACTATTTTTGGCCGAAAACCTTGCGCACTAGTAGACATCGTGACCGTCTATAAATAGTAAGTTTACTATTTATAGTAAGTTGTGAATTCTAGGAGTTTTAGTTGTAGTATGAGTCTGATTTCTTTCATGTTGCTTGGTTCCCTTATTTAAAGGGGTGTAAACTCGTTTTTAATAATTCATCAATCAATTTCGAATTTATTAGAATTATTTCTATTTTCCTGCTTTCTTTCCTCGTGGATTCGAGAAGTCTCTGTGAGGAGTCCAGAGAAGCTCCGTGGATTCGGAGTAGTTATCCTTGAGGAAGACGGTGATCGACCTCATCACGTTCATCCCTGCGTCAATTTGGTATCAGAGCGAGGTTTTCCCTCGGGCCGATGGCAAACAATGAAGGTATGAATCAAAATCCTGTGGACGATGATCCAGGGATTCGTTATCTTTCGGAAAGAATGGAAGCTTTCCATCGGGAGAGTCAGTTGACCATGCAAGGGCTGCAGGCAACCCTCGACCGTCTTGCGGATGCGCTACTTCCGCCCCGAGCCCTAGGCGGTGCTCCACCACCTATGGTCGCTCCACCACCCGTGGTTGCTGTACGACGTGACCCTGATTATCGCAGAGCACTACCAGCGATAAATCGTAGGGCTACACCAGATGATTCTAGTTCCAGCGACGAGGACATTAATGAGGGTTTTGATCGACGACCAATCCATGGAGGCGATCGTCTAGATCGTGCTGAAAGAGACTATCGAGGTAAGGCTGAACTTCCTAGTTTTAACGGTTTATTACGTATCGAAGATTTTCTCGATTGGCTAGCCGAAGTAGAGAGATATTTCGATTATATGGATGTGCCAGACCATAAAAGGGTGAAGTTGGTAGCGTTTAAATTAAAATCTGGTGCTTCTGCATGGTGGGAACAATTGCAACTCTCACGAGCCCGCCAAAACAAGGCGCCCATCGCATCATGGCCTCGAATGAGACGTCTTCTTCGTTCACGATTTCTCCCTAGTGATTATGAGCAGATATTATTCCAGCAATACCAGAATTGCTGACAAGGAAATCGAACTGTTACAGATTACACTGAAGAATTCCAGCGGTTGGCTACACGAAACGATTTGTCAGAATCTGAGTCACAGAAAGTGGCACGATTTATAGGTGGGTTGCGACCGGTAATTCAGGATCGAGTTCAGATGTACCCAGTCGGGACAGTAGATGAAGCAGTTCAATTGGCAGGAAGGGCAGAAACACAGCTTGCAAGAGCTCCTGCTCGTCCCTATCCTTCAAATCGACCCCCTATGACAGGTCCCACACAGGATCCAGTGCTGGCTCGAGGAAAAGATCCGGTAGGAGAACGTCCTCAACCTCCTCCACCCGCGAATCGTGATATGGGGAGCGGACCATCCTAACCTCAACGGGTAGCACCCATAACAGCGGGCCCGAGTAGGATTCCGAATCCTTATGCTCGGCCAAGGCCGAACAATTGTTACCGCTGTGGCCAACCAGGCCACTTATCAAACACTTGTCCTCAACGTCCGGCAGCGCACTTGACTATAAACGAAGGGGGCACTGAAGATGAGGCCGTGGAAGAGGATCATGGCTTTGATGAATATGAACAAACCACTGAAGAAATAGCAGGTGGCGATGTAGTGACAGGCGAAGATCGTGGCGAATCTCTCATTGTGAGGCGACTACTGTATACCCCACGAAAGGAATTACATCCACAGCGGCACAATATATTTCGTACTCGGTGCACTGTCAGCGGAAAGGTCTGTGATGTGATCATAGACAGTGGTAGCAGCGAGAACATCGTCTCAAGAGTGATGGTGGATAAGTTGCAGCTACCAACGACGAAACATCCTTCCCCGTACTCAATTGGCTGGATAAAAAAAGTGAACGAGACCAAGGTAACTGAACAATGCACTATCTCGTTTTCAATTGGTAAACATTATAAGGATCAGATACTTTGTGACGTGGTTGACATGGAAGCCTGCCATATGCTACTCGATCGACCCTGGCAGTCGGACCGTGATGCGACCCATCGGGGGCGAGACAATGTCTACATATTCGTCAAGGATAGTCGAAAAATAATCCTTGCCCCTATGGCACCAGAGAACCACCCTGAAGCCTCTAAAGTAGAGGGGAGTTCTCTCTTGACCATTCGGGATTTCATAGAGGAGTCCCAGGAAACCGGCGAGGTATATGCCGTAGTGGTGAAGGGCGAGAAGGAGGAACCCTCAAACATCCCTCCAAGCTTAAGACTGTTACTAAACGAATTCAAAGAAGTCTGGCCTGAAGATTTACCTGATGGATTACCCCCCATGAGAGACATCCAACATCACATAGACCTCGTCCCTGGGGCTAGCCTGCCCAATCGCCCTCATTTTCGGATGAGTCCGAAGGAGTGTGAGATACTTCAGGGGCAAGTGGAGGAATTGATCCGTAAGGGTCTATTGAGAGAGAGCATGAGCCCATGTGCTGTACCAGCATTATTAACGCCAAAAAAAGATGGAAGCTGGCGCATGTGTGTCGACAGCCGAGCAATTAACAAAATTACTATTAAATATCGGTTTCCAATACCACGGTTGGACGACATGCTCGATATGTTAGAAGGGGCTAAAGTGTTCTCTAAACTCGATCTAAAGAGTGGGTACCATCAGATTCGTATTCGATCCGGCGATGAATGGAAAACGGCATTCAAGACAAAGGAAGGGTTATATGAGTGGCTAGTCATGCCTTTCGGCCTATCGAACGCACCAAGTACTTTTATGCGTTTGATGAATCAAGTTCTAAAACCGTTCACTGGCCGATTTGTGGTAGTATATTTTGATGACATATTGATATATAGCCAGGATGAGGCGGAGCATAAGAAACATCTCAGGCAGGTGCTGCAGGTCCTACAAGATAACAAGTTGTACCTCAACTTGAAAAAGTGTAGTTTTTTAACTAACAGCCTGTTGTTTTTAGGATTTGTTGTAACGTCCACAGGAATTCGGGTGGACGATGAAAAGGTGCGAGCTATTAGGGAATGGCCGATCCTGACAAACATTCATGAGGTGAGGAGTTTTCACGGATTGGCGACTTTCTATCGTCGATTTGTGCGAGATTTTAGCACCATAGTCGCGCCAATAACGGACTGCATGAAAAAAGGGCCGTTCCAGTGGACCGATAAAGCTAATAAGAGCTTTCATGAGATCAAGCATCGTTTGTCTACAACACCAATCTTGGTGCTTCCTAATTTTGATAAATTATTTGAGGTGGAGTGTGACGCTTCATATGTCGGAATAGGAGGAGTATTATCACAGGAAGGTAGGCCGGTAGCCTTCTATAGCGAGAAGCTCAGTGAAGCCCGAAAGAAGTGGTCGACTTACGAGCTTGAGTTGTACGCAGTTGTTCAGGCGCTGTGACATTGGCGGCATTATCTGATTCAGAGGGAGTTTGTTCTGTACACCGACCATCAGGCATTAAAGTTTATTAATAGTCAGACAAACGTGAATCGTGTGCATGCTAGATGGGTTGCGTTTTTACAGAAATTTACGCTTGTTCTGAAGCATAAGTCAGGTCAGCAGAATAAGGTGGCTGATGCACTTAGCCGTCGTGCGTCACTACTTGTTACGGTGAGCAATGAGGTGGTCGGCTTTGACTGTCTTAAGGAGCTATATGCCGAGGATGAAGACTTCAAAGATTCCTGGTTGAAGTGCCAAGAAGGTCACCCCAGTGACTTTCATATACAGGATGGTTTTCTCTTCAAAGGGAATCAATTGTGCATCCCCCAAAGTTCTCTAAGGGAGCAGATTATTCAGGAACTACATGGAGGTGGCCTCGGTGGACACCTTGGGCGAGACAAGACGCGAGCTCTTGTGGAAGAGCGGTATTACTGGCCGCAATTAGTACGTGATGTGGGAAGAGCCGTACAACGTTGTCATACTTGTCAGACCTCTAAGGGACAATCTCAGAATACGAGCCTCTACACCCCGTTACCTGTGCCTGACGGTCCTTGGGAGGATTTATCAATAGACTTCGTACTTGGTCTTCCACGAACACAACGCGGCATGAATTCGGTGTTCGTAGTGGTCGATCGTTTCTCCAAGATGGCGCACTTTATCCCATGCAAGAAGACCCTTGATGCAACACATGTGGCGAATTTATTCTTCAGGGAGGTCGTACGGCTACACGGGGTCCCTAAGACCATTACTTCTGATCGTGACACAAAGTTCATTAGCCACTTTTGGCGGACTTTGTGGACTCGATTCGATACACGACTTCAATTCAGCAGTGCTTACCACCCACAGACTGATGGGCAGACCAAAGTTGTGAATCGCACTTTGAGAAACCTCCTTCGATGTATTTCAGGAGAGAAACCGAAGCAGTGGGATTTGGCCTTGTCTCAAGCGGAGTTTGCATTCAACAACATGGTGAACCGCTCGACAGGAAAATCTCCGTTCCAGGTTATTTACGGACGAGTACCTCGCCACACACTAGACTTGGTCCCTCTGCCCAAGCTCCCAGGCATGAGTATTGCAGCAGAACATATGGCAGACAGGATCATGGGTATTCATGCGGAGGTGCAGACTAAGCTACATGCCTCGAACGAAAAGTACAAGGAACAAGCGGACAAGCATCGTCGAAAAAAGGTGTTCGAGGTGGGCGACCAGGTAATGGTCCATTTGCGAAAAGAAAGATTTCCGACCGGGATGTACAACAAGCTGAAGAATAAGAAGATTGGACCGGTACCGATCATCCGAAAGATCAATGACAATGCTTATGTTGTTGATCTTCCAGATGACATGGCGATCTCACGGACTTTCAACGTTGCGGACCTAACCGAGTATCATGAACCAGCGCAGGAGAAGAACTCGAGGACGAGTTCTTTTCAAGTGGAGGGGACTGATGTAGAGCGGGTCGCGGACAATTTCATGGCTAAGATGGATCAGAAAAGGCACGGTCGGCGACAGAAGTGATCCGGACCATCGGACCTTAGATCGGGCGTATCTCACAATCCGGAATGAGTTATCCGACGTAAAATATATGATTTTGGGGTAGAACGAGCTACTTTAGCCAACCAACCCCACTATGCCGGGTTGCGCAGCCCGGATTTGTGAAAAACTCCCTGATCGACGGTCGTTTCCTCGTTTTAATTTTGTTTTTACTATAAATAGTAAGTTTTAGTTTGAGTATAACTTTTCATCCGTTGGGCTTTAGGAGTTGTGTCCAACATGAAAAGTGCTTAGGATAATTAGGAGAACGGTTTGTTGAAGCCAAATAGGACACTTACTATTTTTGGCCGAAAACCTTGCGCACTAGTAGACATCGTGACCGTCTATAAATAGTAAGTTTACTATTTATAGTAAGTTGCGAATTCTAGGAGTTTTAGTTGTAGTATGAGTCTGATTTCTTTCATGTTGCTTGGTTCCCTTATTTAAAGGGGTGTAAACTCGTTTTTAATAATTCATCAATCAATTTCGAATTTATTAGAATTATTTCTATTTTCCTGCTTTCTTTCCTCGTGGATTCGAGAAGTCTCTGTGAGGAGTCCAGAGAAGCTCTGTGGATTCGGAGTAGTTATCCTTGAGGAAGACGGTGATCGACCTCATCACGTTCATCCCTGCGTCACATAGCCATCATCTGCTCGAATCTATCAGGGGGTGGAGCAGGCTGTGGCGGATGAGGTGCGGAAGTAGATGCACGCTGTGGCTCTCTAACTGATGGTGTAAATGGCGGTGGTCCATCTGTAGGACCAACAGCAGGCTGAGACGATCGAACCGTCTCAGGAATCGGGCCCACAGCAGGGTCCGGACGAGTACCAGACTGAGAGGGAGTCTGATCCATCTGCTCTGACAATGAAAGCCGAACCGCACTCCTCCTAGTCTTAGGTGGCATTCCCTATATTCAAAATAGGGCGCAACCTTGTCAGTCTCAATTGCACAAATACACCACAATCATTCACTTAAAGAGTCAAAGGCATTCCATGCATTTCAATTAATCAAAATTGTCACAATACAAGGGATATATCCTTATAAGCATCATGACTAGAATGACATGGAAATTAAGACAGTTAAGCAACAGCAACATAAGCAAAGCACTAGCCTTAACAGGCTTACACACATAAAACAGGAAATGGTTAACTACTAATAACAACATCAAAGATCGCATCGCTAGTCGGAGTCTGGTGACGGAGGAAGAGCACCCTTATCCTGTAAGCAACACAGGATTGCCTTCAAGGTCCGAGTCACCTTGCCAAATTTCTTCTTTGTAACGGCCTTGGCATCAGCGACTTCCGCTCGAAGTTCTTGGACTTCCCTTCGCAAAGCGGTTTGGCTCTCCTCCATCCGAGCAATGCGATCGTCGATAGTAGTCTGCGCAGAAGGAGGAGGGCTCTCATCAGTATCCTGAGCCTCCTCTTCTGCTTCTTCCTGAACCTCTTCCTGAACCTCTGCTCTAGGTTTTTCTTCGCTTTGATCTTCCTCTTCATCAAAGTCATCCCCACTATCCCTTTCAAGTTGATTTTCACGGTATTGCGACCCAATCTTCATCTTGACCATTGTCGACTCATCGATGGTGTGAATCGATACCGGCAATTCGGGCCTAAGTCTATAGGCAAACTCAAGTGCAATCTTGCAAATGAGTCGGCCAAAGGGAAGCAATTCGGATGTTCTTCTCGACCTGGCTATGAGAACTATCTGCCGTAAGATGAAAGTGGCCATACATACGTTCTCTCCCTGGGCCACCAGAAATAAGAAATCGACCATAAGACGTGTACATTCAATGCGGTTCGTCGACCTGGGATAGACATTGAACGTGCAGATATGATGCAGCAGGCGCAAATCCTCAGACATATACGTCGCCTTGAGGCTATTATTAGGCTGCCATGGAACCAACTTACCGCACAGAAACCTGGTGCGGCGATCTCGTTCACGTCTAGTCCTCAAATTCTTCTCACTAGGATGCACATCACCTAGAGGCACGTTGAGAAGTCGCGCAACCAACCGGACGTCGATCGTAGCCATCCGATCTCTACCAAAAGGGATTTTGAACTGCAAAGGCTCCAAGGTAGGACTCTGGATGCTAGCATAGAAGGCACGAACAGTGCTCACATTAGCACGAGCGTGAGCTTCAAAGATCGGTCCCCAGTGCGCAGCTTCAATGCGTTCGAACAACAGATATTCGCCGAACAACCGTCCATCCACGTCCGCCTCAAATAACACTCTACGATCAGTGTATTTGCCATGAGGCATCTCTGATAAAATGGTTCGTCCAAGGTGTGCATGGGGATCCAAATCCCGCTTTGTACGGCACTCCAGGACTACAGCTGGACCTGCGGCGGTGCTTGAACTTGCGGCACCACCCCGCGGTCTTCTCAATCGAGCAGGGCGGCTCGGCCCAGCCTCGTCTGTCGCAGTTTTCCTCTTACCCATCAAAGATATGATGGATGAGAGTGACAGAAGGCCCAAAATGGCTTTCACAAAAGCCATGGAAAATGCCAAAAATGTAGAGAAATGGCTGCCCAATCTGAGAAAAGGAAATCTAGGCGTCGTAGAGGGTTGCTTCAAGCTTCCCAAGGCTGTACTTTCAGGGAAAAATATAAACAAAAAGATGGGATGGAGCACCTCATGATTTCAACTATATTTGAGGGATTTTGGAGCTCCAAATGGTGATATCTTCAAGGAAAGAGGCTGCCAACACCCAATAAGTGATGGGTGGTGGTCGGTTTTGGCCAAGGAGGGTCTTAGAAGTGGTTTGGGACGCTGGGGTTTGGAATGGGTTGTTGAAAATTGAAACTAGGGCTGTGTAGGGGGCTGTTTGTGAAGGAGAGGTGAGATTTGGGGGTTTTCGTGAGGTGGGAGGTGTATAGGGATGATGTGTATCCCATTTAAGGGGGTGCGCCCGAAGGACGGCTCAAACCTGCCGGTCGGCGATGCATCGCCCGACCGGCGATGGCATCGCCGGCCAACCTCCACGTTGGCCGGTGGGACCCCATGGGTCTGGTCCCCCATGGTCCCAGGGTCCCAAAAAGTTAGGTCCCACCCCTTAGTTCACAATAATTTGGTCTGTATGAGCCCAAACATGTGTTCGGGGCTTTTCGGGTCCACATCGCAATTCCGAATACCAAACCATATGATGCAGCATATGAATTTGGGGTATAAGGATCCAGTACACCTATCTAGCTCCTTAGTTGCTAAAGAAAGTGAAGTTAGAATGGCCTTATGGCCATTTTTCATGAAATTTTACTATTCACTGTAAAATTTGGTGAATGTACTAATTTATGTTATTTTCACATTAGGTTTGATTCCTAACATGAAATGGATAAGAAAAAACTGAAGGTTGAAGTGGTTAGAGGAGGAATTTTGAGAATTTTTGGCAAAACGGGGTTTTTAAGCCCTGACGATTGATTACAGAAGTCGTGGTCATCCCACGGCCCAAGGATTCACTTTTGCGGTTTAAAACCGCTCATAGGACGTCTCCACCCGACTTCCTACAGCTTAGAAGTGATTCGGG
Organism: Magnolia kwangsiensis; assembly: GCA_037074715.1. Classification (NCBI taxonomy): domain Eukaryota; kingdom Viridiplantae; phylum Streptophyta; class Magnoliopsida; order Magnoliales; family Magnoliaceae; genus Magnolia; species Magnolia kwangsiensis. The sequence goes on from CM073579.1 coordinate 63,796,291, forward strand.
TTGCTTTACGCGACCCGAGATACGTTACAGATTCGATCTTGCGATCGATCCTAATAGACTTCGCCTATCGGCGAATCTGCGATCCTAGAAGTATTTCTAGACCCTTCTCGCACCCACCTAAGTCAAAGGAAGTGACAGCGTACGTCGCAAGACCATAACCCAGGCCCAGTATACTCTTATTCATGCTCTGATACCAACTTGTAACACCCTGAAAATCGGGGGTCGTGTATAAACTCAACTCCCGAGTTCCAGATCGTCACTTATGCAACAAAAATGGTTATGATTCAATGTTGTCTGATTTAAAGCATTCACATGAGTAAAAGTATACCAAAACTGCAATTCATACTTCAGATCCAGTGATAAAAGCAAGCGGAAGACTAAACAATGTATATATCACTGTATGAAAAAAAATAAAGTAATCTCATCTGTCTCCAAAGTATGACTACATCTCTGAGTCTCATGTACATATACATAACAAAAGAAATGTTCAAAAAAAGAAAGTCCCACTGATGTCCCCTCGATCCAGGTCACCTACGGGAAGCCGTCATGATACTGCATATACGAGAACTCATCCTGGTCCTCGTCGATCTCTGGCTCCACCTCCTGGATCTCGTCCTCACCTGCAGCTACAACAGGGTCTGGTGGGTGTTGCAAACACCATCCCGTAACGTGGGAATGAGTGATCAACTCAGTGGAATCATAGAGCAAAGATTAGCATGTTCACAATTCAATCACGCGATAGTAGTAAAGCAGTAAATCAGACAATCCTAATACTGTTGTTAATGCAAGATGATATGACGTGATGTATGCCCTCACCGACGATCACCCTCATGCGGCAACATCTTACGACTGCGGCATGCCACACTCCCTAGAGTGCTCCACATCTTCCAGGCACATGCAATGCTATGGTGATATGATTTCCAAGTTGTTATTAGTCCATTCAAACAGCAGGATTGGGAAACTAAGGTACTTCCCTTGTATCAATCCCAACACAGATCCTGTCTAGGGTCGTCACTCCTAGAAATCTCATACGATGTATATTTCGTAGGTCACTGCAAGGGCTGCCAGGGCTGTTGCTCGCACTCGTTGCACCACTCCCCCATCACCTTATCAATACAGGCCTACTGTACTCTACTGCAACGGAAGGGTCGTCGCCTCCCGTGGACTCAGAATACGCTCGCGGTCACTACAAAGGGCTCGTCGCCTGATCAGTGTAGGCCGACAGCTAGAATATAGTGTCCCATACCACCATAATCTGCTCACGAGTCAAGGTGCTCACTGGTCACTACGGGGAGGTTTGTGGCCCCAGCGTAGGCCGACAGCTCGACCACGGTGTCCCATACCACCATGCCCGGCTCATGAGTCTTCGTGGATCAAGGTACCACGGTTAATAGGGTTTATAATGGTAAGTTCAGTACCCTAGGTTCAAGCATTTATGATACATACAAGGTGAACAAACATCGGCCAGTCGGGTTACTTGACGGGCTCGACTAGCGCGATCGCATCTCAAGTTAAACGACATGAAGTGCGTAAAACACTTCGCGTGGCCTAACCACTGCCGCCAACTCTCAACACGAATCACGTTCATCGACGTGTCGTTCGTGGCTATGACCAGTCAGCCACGAATTCGCTCGGTTACCGACTGCCTGGACTAGGTCAAGTCCCACACATCTATAGAATTACATTAACACTATATACAAAGGTATTGGCATTGAAATGCAGCATGTGAGCATGTTAGCACATGTTATAACATTCAACTTAAGCAAATCTTCAAGGCATACTTTCTATGCATATTCAACTTAGGCAAATCTTCAAGGCATACTTTCTATACATGTAGTGCAATCATGCATAAGGTAAGCATGTAGGAAATCATTTAGGTCAGCATTTTAATCATGAAATCAATCTCAAACTACTACATAACATCATTCAATACAATACATACTAATACAAACATTTATACAAACACATACACTACACACTTAAGTCCACATATAGTATGTCGACCCAAAGTGCGCAACTTGACGAATCTCTTCGCCAAACTGATTATGCAAGCATTCCTAACTCACTAATGCGGCGACAAACCATGTCAATCACGTCAGCAAAATATGCATGTAGACCGTACTTCCTACAAATGACTAAAATGCCCTAAATCTCATATTCTTCGTTAATTTACGAAATAGGAAACGGAGAGCATGTTGTACATGTCAAACGGCGATGCCGTCGATAATCTACTATTAAACGACATTGAAAGCGTTGTAAACCGTCAATCAAAGCGTCTAAAATCCTCACCTAATCTCTTACGGTCGCGGGATTTTGAACGGAGCGTGTACGCTTCGTCTACGGCTGTAAGAGAACCTGATTTATGGATTACGTTAGCTAACATGCCATGAATCTACGTAAACCCTAAATCAGCAAGTTTTTGGGGTTATTCTATACCTGAAAAATGGAGAAATCGCCAGCCAGGTGATTGGAATGAAGTGTTGAAGCAGCAACTGTCAGGGGCTCGGAAGCGGGAAAAATCTCCTCTTCCCTTTCTCTCAAACTCTCTCTCTATTTCTCTAGGGTTTGTGAATTTCGGATGGGAAGGAGAAATGAGGGTTTCAACCCCTTTTATAAGCTTAAAATTGCCGAAAATAGGCTCCGGGACGAAGTTTACTTGGTGCCTATCCATTTCGGGGCTGTTTCGGTCCGAAAACTGCTTTCTGGTGGTCCCCTGGTCGATTGCGATCAGACTTAAGCTCATGGGTACCAGATGTACCTCGTATTAAGTTTTCAGTCTGGCAGGGTTCGCAGATCGCACGTAACGGACCAGTTTCAGTTCAGCGGTCACCGCACGTAGATCAGGGCTGAAAGTCTCATGATAATAAATAAAAATTTTTCCTGATCCGAGGGTGTAATCTGGATGAATTCTGATGGTCAGAACGCTTAATACTGACGCGTCAAGTCGCGTGCCAGATTTGAATTTGAAATTCCAAATTCGTCCCTATTCGCGGTCGCTTCAGTCCGGGTTCAACGAAATCGTCTGTGATTATCGGTTTGACTTGATTTTCGAGATGATTGTCAAGTCCAGCTGGGCGGTTCTAACGGTCTGAGATAGGAGGTATCGGACCTTCGACACGCGGTCTAAATCCAATACAAGATTTCAATATGGTCCAGAGGACAAACCCGCTTAGAGTTTGATCCAAGGTTATAGAGTATTGTAGAGTTGTCTGTTCTACTCGATTTGGGTCTTGTAGAATGTATTTAAAGTGATCAGGGACTATTTCCCAGCTACTCTAGCGTTGCGCTAGCTAACTTACGTTTAATTTTCATGGAAAATATTTCTACGCGATTTCGGGTCAAATCGGTACTCGAACCCAAGTACGGATTTTTCACGGGCGTTACACGAGTTCACGGTCCCGGTAGCTTCACTGGGCCCCTCTGATGGATCACGATTTGTGAACTCCCTAGGCAGTGAGAAGTCCAGCGAACTCCTAAGAGTTACAGAGACCATCACGTGAGACCTGACTCCACTACTCAAGAGCTTAAACTGTGTGTAACTGACTGAATTGAAATTTAACACTGTCAAATTTTTATTTTTATTTTTTTTAAAATCATCATATAGGAAATCCCACACTAACAAGCATAAAATGTTAGTATTTTATAATTAGTTCTTTATTGAAAATCATGTTAAACTATGTGCAACATTCAAAATGTAATAGATACATATTTCACTTTATATATGCTCAAATATGCAAAGCATAAACTATATAACATTCAAAATGCAACAAATACTTGTTTCACTCTAGATATGCTCAAATGTGTAATTGTCTGATGAACATTTTAAATATTAAGTAAACAAGATGCAAAAATGCATTTCTCTTGGATCAGGTTCAAATCAGCAAAGATTATCCATCCAGCAGGGGTATCAACAGGCTTCACTTCGGAAATATTATCTTCTAAAGAAATCTTTATGCGACATTGACTAGGAAAGGGGGTAGGATCAATGTCTTCAAAGTAATATATGCCTTGGTCTTTCTGTAATCTCTTATGCATGGTGGAGAAATTCATATGCTGAGAATTATGAATAATGACATCGTAAGACTCCAACTACCATATCTGATAAAGACAAAGAACAAACGGAATCATTATCAGTAACTTCTATATCCTTTGAAAAGTTATTAAATGAAAATTAAAAGGCTTATTGTTTATTTTTCAGAATCAGTGAAGATCAAAGGAAAAGTCTATGAAGAAATGCTAAGGAGCATAAACTAGAGATGGCATATCCAAGAGTGCAATTTAATGAGCAAAGAAAACAATGCGAAGCACGATGACAAAACGAATATCACGATCAACCTAAGAAGAGAAGAAGCTTTCAATATATTTCAAAATTATAAATACTTGAAAAAGTTAAATTAAAAATTATAATGTCTTGAGATACTAATTCTGATTAATTTGGCAGGAAAGACCATTCTTCAAAAGATTGAGTTATGCAGATCATGAATAAAGGAAACAATTGAAAGAGTTGTTGTAGTAGGAGAAGCATTAAAGAGCAACCCTAGACAAAGAGTCTAAGGAAAGAGTCGCTGGAGTTGATCAAAGAGATTGTTGCAGCAGCAACAATAGTATTGAAAGAAAGTTTTCTGATTAAGTTGCTCAAAGACAAAGTCGTCACAGCTATTACAGTGGCAAGTTTCGATGAAAAGAGAATATTATCTTCTCTAGTAAAACATATGCTCGATGCTGCTGACTGGGGGCATTCAAATCTAAAGTTCGAGCGCGATTGTTCAAATCTTCCGTTCAAGCGTGATCGTTCAATTCTTCCATTTGAATGCGAGCATTCCAGTCTTCTGGTCAAATACGAGTATTCCAATCTTCCATGCAAGCATCATCATTCAGTTGCAATTCATTTAAGATTCTTCAGGCGGAGGAAGATCGACATGATCATGAAAGCTCAACATGATTTTGATGGATTTTTATCCCTCTACCTGACAGACAGCTCAGATCCACCTTTAGCTGCGTGATGGTGGCCCACTATGAATGAACAAAGTCTCTGTTTCAACAGAGTCGACGTATGTCGACTTTGTGAAGTTCAGTGGCCCATTTACTGAAGTTGTTTGGAAAATCCACTCCGTTCATTGGTCTCAGGGCGAAAAACCATCAGGAATAAAGTGCTTTCGGAGGAAAATCAGCACGGCCCACAAGCTTATCTACTCCACTATCCATTTCATGTTCAATGGTCATAAGTCTACAATAGCCTGCATGGTTTCAGAATGCCACATTGCCAAGGGTTAAATCTCCCTTCCGTACACAATGGATGGTATACATCGACGATTTGAATGTGGAGTGGGCCACACTGAGAAAATTGCAAAGTGCCTGTAAGGATGCTGTGTATTTTTTGTATTTGAGAAGAAGATGTCGGTCAGCAAGCGCTGACTGACTTTGAGAAATACGGTGCACGTCTCGTGCACTTGTACATCATTTACATGTGATGTACATGTGGCTCCGACATGATCCTCGTGGAAAATCTGCTCCGTATATCTGCTTTGTCAGATTATTTAACACGTTAGGACCAAATTTGACACGTATCCAGATTATAGGCAGGCCCCAAATCATGATTTTAGGGGTTAATTTGTCAGTTTGACCATTTGTATAGGGATCCAGGAGCTGAAATTTGATGTGTACAGCTAATTTGTGGTTCTGGGGCTACATATAAGGTTTTGAGCCAAACGGACTATGGAAACCTTGTGCTCTTACATTTTAGGGGACTTTTTGGGCCCGTCTGATGTGATCGGCCTGATTCCTTTGGGTCCTGGCCATATGTCAATGGACTGCTTTACATTTTAAAGAAGAATGACCAGAAGGATGCTCCATATTTCAAGGAAAGATGACTGGAATGATTCTCAAAATCGATCTTAGCGGTCAGATTAAGGGCTTCAAGCCACACAATTCCCATCTCATTGAAGACTGGTTGATCAAATCGACATTCCTCCTAAGTATTAGGAAATGACCGAAGCAAGCGCTGAAATGCTGCAAAAATTTCTATTTAATTATCTTCTCTTTCATTCATTACATTGCATTAATTGTACTTATGCATCGATGGATGTATGTTGTTTGTATTAGTGCATAAAACATGAAGTAGATTAAGCCAAAACAGCAAACATAGTTCAGGGACAGTCTAAGAACACAAGCGGAAGACTGAAATGCATATATAAATCACATGAATCCCCAAGGTATGTATGCTCTATCAGGTCATAATTACATGTATTGTCTCAAAATACAAATATCAAAATGTGATAAACCACTACAAACATAATCCTGAATCCCCGTCACTTAGGACACGACTCATATGAACCCGCATGAGAACTACATGACGAGATTGCCTTCTCATCCTCATCAAACTTCGACTCCGCCTTGTAGGAATCACCATCACCTACAGCTAAGTTAGAGTTTGTTAGTGTTTAAACACCGTCCCAGAATGTGCGAGTGAGTGATCAACTCAGTGGAACATACAGCAAAGGTTAACATGTTATCAATTCAATCAAGCGATAATGATAAACCAATACAATCAAACATGTCCTAATACTCTTGTTAATGAAAGAATGGTATGAGGAAATGATGCATGCCCTCACCATAAACTCCCTCTTGCAACATCATCTAACGATCACGACATGAATCACTACCACAGTGTGCTCTACACCAATGCCAACGGCACATGCAGTGTGATGTTATGAACATGATTATCGATTTCTTATTAGTCCATTTCATACAACAGGATTAGGAAGCTAAGGTACCACCCTTTATATCATTTGCCCAACATTGATCCATCTAGGGTCGTCAATCCTATTTAATCACATACGATAGGCAAGTTCAGGTCACTGCCACCAACTCCCTACCAATTGGAAGTCTATTTTCGAACGCTCATCACCAACCAGACTAGGGACCATAGCCAGGCTACGCTGAGGTAGGCCTGTTCATATTCGAAGTCACTCCACTGTCGCCCTACCAACTGACACTCTATTTTCGAAGGCTCATCTCCAACCTGACTGGGGACCACAACTAGGCTGCCCTGAGGTAGGCCTGTTCATACTCGAAGTCACTCCACCGATGCCCTACCAAATGGAAGTCTATTTTGGAAGGCTCATCGCCAACCCGATTGGGGACCACAGCTAGGTTGTGCCAGTGTAGGTCGACAACTCGAATACAATGTCCCATACCACCATATATGGCTCACGAGTCTAGGTTGCTCACTGGTCACTACGGGGAGGCTCGTCGCCCCAGCATAGGTCGACAGCTAGACCATGGTGTCTCGTACTACCATGCCCGGCTCATGAGTCTTAGCGGATCGTGGTACTAAGGTTAACCGAGCATTTCACTGGTAAGTTTGGTATCTTAGGTTCAAGCAGTAGCGTCCAAACATGGTGAATATACATTGGGTCAATCGGGTTAATTGACGAGCTCGACTAGTACAAGCACACATTGAGTTGATCAACATGAAGTGCATAAGCACTTCGTATGGCCTAACCACTGTCGACATCCCAAGTACGGCTCAGATTCATCGAACACATCCTGCGTGGTGAAAATAACCTCAGCCACCAGTTCGAGGCCTGTTACCGATTACCTGGACTGTGATATAGTCCCAACCATGTACAATCATAACAAATAAGCATATGATATAATCAAAGCAGTAATGAAGACTTAAGTCAAATCCTACAATCATTTGAGCATACTATGGAATATAACTTAAACATGTTTATATAGTACATGGAAGAAATCATACACTCAGTTGAACATGAATTGTATACAGTACATGGGCGAAATCATACACACAGCTAAGGTAGTTGGGATTCGTATCTCAACTCCCTACAAATCACGATTTACTAACTACTAACTCATTCAGTCAATTTTACAAACACTTAGGCTACACCTTCCAACGTATATAACATACGTTGGTTATAATACGTATTAGGGTAAATCCTTTCGTCAAGGAATTGTCGTTTACAAAACAATCATATAACCACAATAGTTAATTATGGCAAGCACAAATACACATTCTATACTCATTCAGCCATTCTCACAAACACCTAGGCTTCATAATATAACATACACAACGCATGTTAGCATAACATGTATTAGTGCGAATCCTTTCGCCAAGAAATTGTTACACATACAACTAGCATATATACACGACAATTAATCATGGCAAACACAATTCCAAATTTCATACGTATAAAATTCTTTCTACAAATACATGAAATACACTAAACGCAACATAGTTTATATATAACTGAAACGTGAAACAAACATCACATTTGGCATGTGAAATAACATCCACATCAGTAATAAATCATTAACTGACATTGAAAGCCTTGAAAACCATAACCTATATGTATATAGTCCTCACCTTACGTCGGTAAACTCGCATCGAACTCTGTTTGTATGCAAGTCACTGCCTACGACACGAGGGCCACCTATAACACGTAATAGGTTAGCTATTTCAGTAACTTAGGATATTTAAAAGCCTAGAATGGATTAAGTTAGGTTTACTTACTCAAGTTCGGCATTGGAGCTACCAGAAGAATTATACGGGATTAGCATTTCAGTAGATGGATTAGCAGGGAAGTATCCTAGGAATCCACACCAAGCTCTCTCTCAATTTCTCTCTCTTTGCTCTCTTCTCTCTCCTAGGGTTTTCTCCAAATTCTTATAGAATATGTGAGAGGGGTTTTAAGGTCCTTATATAGTCCCAGAACTAACGAAAATAGCCCCAGGGCTATGGTATACTTAGGTTATAACCAAATCGGGCTAGTTCCGATCCAACGGAACGTTTCTGGAGGTTCTTTTACTAAATGCAGTTGAACTTAAGCTCACTGATATTGGATCTTAAGCAAGTTAAGTTTTCAGTCCGATCGGGTTTATAGATCGTCCGTGGCGGACCAATTTCGGTTCAACGGTCACCTACACTCGATCAGGGCCACAAATATATTGAATGTGTGGGCCATCTTCCCTGATCTGAGGGTGAATTTGGGTCAAAAACCAATGGTCAGAATGCTTATAAATGGCACGCAAGTGACACAACTCAGATTACTTAAATTTATATTTAATTTCATAAAAACCTTCACGTTCTCACACTCTTTGCTCCGGACTCAAGAAAATAGTCCCAGGACATCATTTGGGCTTGATTTTCGAGGTGATAGTCAAGTCCAACTAGGCGGTCATAACTGTTTAAGTTCATCACTATCAGACTTTCGACGTATGGTCCAGGTCCGATACGAAGTTTTCGAATGCTCCCAAGAGCAACTGGGTTTATAGTTGGATCCTAGATTTCAGGGTAATGTAGCGTTAACTATTCTACAAGTTTTGGGTCTTGCAAATCGTATTTAAAGTTATTGGTGATAATTTCATAGGGAATCTAGTTTAGGGCTAGATAAGTCACGTTACATTTCTAAAGGATTTGGTTATAAAGGATTTCTGCTAAAGGTTGTACTCGGGTCTTTGTATAGATTTTTTCGGGATGTTACAATCTACCCCCCTTAAAGAAAAATTTCATCCCTGAAATTGCATAAGGGTAACCGGTTCATTCATTTTCTTATGGTATATAATAACTACATCAGCCTAGCCCATATTGGTCTACCCCCCTTAAAAATTTCTACCTTTGAAGTTTAAAAAGAAACAAATGTCTAATTCATTACTATCGTGCGAAGTGTTTGATGATAAAGTCTACTTAAGGGTGGTATAATTTACTCTTTATGATTGATCTAATACGGAAAGACAGTTGTGGTAGGCTCAAATCCGATACGTCGATTGTCCGCCTGACCAGGGTAGACAACGTTGTATCCCTTCCTAATCCTGATGGATCCTGGTCTTCTGCTCGGTCAAAGCAGTGAGTCCTTCGGTAATCACCCAGGATTAAGAATTGAGTTAAGCCGTGAACGCCTCGTAGGGATATGGTTCTAAAATCTGTTCCTCCTAAGTATTTAAGGGGTATTATAATTTATTAAGAGGTTCAAGCCTTATGTTTATAAGATTGTCCTTCGGGTCCTAATTTAGTTATACCAAAAACAACTAAAAACATATACATCTTTACATATAATCAAATTTAATCACAAGATAATTCATAGTATGACTATAAATAATTTCTAAATAGACATCGAATACTAAACTTTAATAGGAAAAGGTATGACCAATTTATTCGTAACTCGAAGTTTATATATATATATATATATATATATATATATATATATATATATATATATATATATATATATATATATATATATATATATATATATATATATATATATATATATATATTTCAACCCTTTTTTTATTTATTTGCCACCTCTAGTTATCGTATATTTTTATATATATAAATTTATAGTAATCCATCATTAGGCCTATTCTTTCATATGAATTGGTTTAATACTTGGATCTTAGTTACTTTCCTTCGATGACCTCGTTATTGACCTACCAAGGAAGATCCAGCTCCTATCTAGTAACCTAACTTTAAGTATAACTTAGATTAGTTTCCTTCGACCCCGTGCCAACGGTTATTAGCCCACCAAGCACCCATCACTCTTATAAGTGGGTAGACTATCAGGTCAATGCGCACCTTTCTATTTCCTAAGTTTATCGGGCATTCCTTATAGAGTTTGACAGTGTCAGAGAAGATCCCTGTCGCAGTAAGGACTCTCAACACACCGATAGGGGTAGTGTTCAACCCCCAAATGCTTGACTATAGAGCATGACACTCTCACAATAGTGGACCCAGTGTCTACCAATAGGAAAACAGGTGTACCTTGAATGTGGGCAGTGACCCCAAAGGTCCAAGGTGTTGCAGTTGCTAACTCAGATGTTTCAGCTACAAGTGCATGCATACGGGCTTGTTGAGGATGATTTGGTTGTGCTGCCACAGGTCGTTAAGGTGGCCTATTTTGAGGTACAGGAGATCAGTAATATGGCTGCATTGGTGGTACAGATCGTAGAGGTGGAGTCGTTGTACCACGCGGTGGCGTGATACCATTGTCTTTCACCTTGGTAAAACAGAAGGGGTCAGTGTGTCCCCGTTTAGTGCAATATGTATACCAACATTTTGTTCGCCTTTGCTGGGTCAACGGAGTGTAACGCTCCAAAAATCAGGGGTCGGGTAGAAACCCAACTCCCGAGTTCAAAAACGTCACTTATGCAACATAGATAATGATAAATGCATGTTATCTGTAAAATGACATTAAATAAGATTGTGACTAAGCCAAAACAGCATATCATACTCCAGAGACAGTTAAATTAGTAAGAGGAAGACTGTGATAAATACATAAAATATATAATTGATTGTAAGTCTCCAGAGTGTGAACATGTTACCAGGTTAATTAAATACATGTATACTCCAAAAATGGAAAGAAAAGAATATACATGAGTGCTCCAAAAATATAAAATGACAAGTGTCAAGGCATCTAATCAACCTCCTTGTAATCCAGTCGATTAGAACACGGAGGAGAAGTCCTCCTCATCATCATACAAGTTCAGCTCTGCTTCTCAAGCAGCGCCGTCATCTGAAACTAAAATAGGGACTGGTGGATGTCCGGAACACCATCCCGTAACGTGGGAGTGAGTGATCAACTCAGTGGAATAATAGAGAAAAGATTAACATGTTATCAAATCAATCACGCGTTAATAGTAAAGCAAACAATCAAACATTCCTAGATATTATTGTTAATGCATGCATGAAATGACATGATGGATGCCCTCACCGACATACTCCCTCATGCGGCACCATCTGCGTCCGTGACATGCTTTCTTCCTGCAGTGCTCCACATCTTCCAGGCACATGCAATGCGATATGGATAATGATTACCAGGTTGTTATTAGTCCTTTCAACAGCCGTATTGGGAAACTAAGGTACCTTCCTTATATCAATCCCAACACAGATCCTATCTAGGGTCGTCACTCCTAGTAATCTTATACGATGTTATATTTATAGGTCGTTGCAAGGGCTGCCAGGGCTGTTGCTCGCACTCGTTGCACCGATCCCCCATCACCTTATCAATATAGGCTTACTTGTACTCTTGTCGCTACGAAAATGTCGTCGCCTCTCGTAGACTCAGAATAGGCTCGAGGTCACTACAAAGGGCTGTCAGGGCTATTGCTCGCACTCGTTGCACCGCTCCCCCGTCACCTTATCAGTGTAGGCCAACAGCAAGAATATAGTGTCCTATACCACCATAATCTACTCACGAGTCTGGGTTGCTCACTGGTCACTACGGGGAGGTTTGTAGCCCCAGCGTAGGCTGACAGCTCGACCACGGTGTCCCATACCACCATGCCCTGCTCATGAGTCTTTATGGATCAAGTTACCATGGTTATCAGGGTTTTCAATGGTAAGTTCAGTACCCTAGGTTCAAACAGTTATGACGAATACAAGGTGAACACAGTTATGATGAATACAAGGTGAACATATAATGGTCAGTCGGGTTACTTAATGAGTCCAACTAGCGCGAGCGCACGTTGAATCAACCGACATGAAGTGCACAAGCACTTTGTGTGGCCTAACCACTACCGATGACTCTAGTACGACTTGAGTTCGTCATACACATCCTTCATGGCGATTAGAATCCAACCACGAATTCTAAACTGTTACCGATTGCCTGGACTAGAGTATAGCCCCAAACACTTGCAATCTAAATCAGAAATCATATGAGAGAGACAGAATTGAAATACAAGAAATGCCAGCATGTTATCAGCATGTTATAACATACATCATAAGCAGTTAAGCATACACAAGTATTTCACACATAAGGTAATCAATTCAAATACAAGCATGAAGGAATTCATGAACATCATCAAATTAGTTGAGAATCCAATCTCAACACTAATCTACAACACCATTTACTCCATACTTACTAATACATAGATTTATACAAACACTTAGTCTGCACAACTCCAACGTACTTAGTGTATGTTGATTTCAACATATAATATGACAAATCCTTATATTAAGGAGATGTCTAATACACAACAATCATGTTCTTACATTCAAAACATATGGCAGGCATAAATCATATTGATGTAGGCATTTCAACAAACACTTAGTCTACACACATTAGTCTACATAGCATAAGTCGGCCAATATGTGCATTAGGACGAATCTTTTTGCCAAACAGATCATACATGCATTTCTAATATCATAATACGACAAATAGCCATGACAATCATTTCAGCAAAATATGGACGTATACTGTATTTTTTACAAATACCTAAAATATCCTAAATCTCATATTCTCCGTACGTATACGAAATGGAAAATGGACAGCATGTTCTACATGTCAAACAGCGTTCTTGTCGATAATCTACTATTAAACGACATTGAAACTTTAAAAACAATCAATCTACGCCTCTAGAATCCTCACTTTTACCGTAGACGCGTATCAAATCGAACAGAAAGTCTACGCTTCATCAACGGCGATATGACGACCTAATTCACAAGATACATCAGCTACTTCGCTACTTGTATCGAAGGAATCCCTAAAATAGGTTGAGGTTAGGGTTTTCTTACCTAGAACGGAGTTGGAATCGCTGGAAGAGCGATGCAGGTGGAAGGATTTGGCACGTGGAGCAGCTAGGAAGAATCCCAGGAGAAATCACTAGCTTCTCCCTCACTTTCTCTCTCTTTTCTCTCCTCTCTCCTAGGGTTTTCCCCAAATTCGTATGGGTTAGAAAGCTAAGGGTTTAAGGCCCTTTTATAAGCCCAAACATAACCAAAATAGACTTTAAATCAAGGTATACTTGGGTTATAGCCAAATTGGGACTGTTCCAATCCAAATGAGCATTTCGGGAGGTCCCCTGGCCGAACGCGGTCGGACTTAAGCTCATGACCATTGGATCTTGCACACATCAAGTTTTCAGACCGGTAGAGTTCCCAGATCGCACGTGGCGGACCAGTTTCAGTTCAGCGGTCACGGTGACTCGATCGAAGATTCCAAATACACTGACCTGAGTGAGAAATATTTCCTGATCCGAGGGTGTATTTGGGTCAGATTCTGACGGTCTGAATGCTTATACTGATCCCGCAAACGAAATGTGTCAGATTCATTTAAATCCCATTTAAATTTTTATGAATTTCACTCTTTCTCACACTCCCTGCTCCAGGCTCAATGAAATAGCCTCAGAGCATCGGTTGGGCTTGATTTTCAAAACGATTCTCAAGTCCAGAAAAGCGGTCCTAACTGTAAGACCCGTAACCTTGACCGTATCGTTCGGTAGGCTTCCGTGGTCTTCCCGGTCGAATCCCAGTAACCTCGACCATTAACCGGCATTTGCGCATGATCCTGATTCACGCGCCGTTAACCCGAGTCGACTCAACCCGAGACTTGTACCCTAGCGACCGCGTCGTCGCCGCGGTTCCGATGGGGCGTCTCGCGCGCCGAGGCGATACCCAGGCCAGGAGATATGGGCCCGCGTTCAGTTCGAGAAAACACCGCGCGTTGCAAGTATTAAGGGAATCTCTACGAAACATCCCATCAATCTTATCAATCAAAGTACACATCACCAATTAATGCCAAGTACAACCACCCCTCCCCAAAAGTCAACATTTCTTACAACAAGGTACATGCTTACATCACTCACCATTATTTCTCTCCCATCACTCTCTCTCCCTCTCTCATTTCTCTCATTCTCCATGCAAGAATCGTCCAAGCCTCCATGAGAGGCCATGTATGGCCCACTTCCTAACTTCCATCTCCACCATCCATGATCCATCTCGACCGTTAAATCTCAACCATTGGAGCTTAAAAAGGCGTTCATGGAAGAAGAAATCCAAGAAGATCAAAGGTGGGTGCTTTCCTCTCTCTCTTTTTCTTTGTTTAGTGATGATGTTGATGAGGTGTGTGGCCCACCATGATGAGTTTGATCCACACCGTCCGATTGCGGGACCCACCGCTGTTGCCCGTCCATTTGAACCGGCATAGATGGGGGAAAAATACAAATATCATGTTGATCCAAAGCTTTGGTGGGCCATCACATGGACCCACTTTGATGTGCGTGTGCTGGACACATTGTGATGTGTGTTCCACATCCACACGTCCATCCATTTCGTATAGGCCACGGCCCACCTAATCCTAGCCGTTTAAGCTCAGGCGTCCAGAAGCAACGCTGCTGGACTGTATAAAAAAGGGGAAAAAAGAAAAGTATCAGCTTGATAAAAAAATGGTGGCCCACCTTGATGTGGACCCACCTTGACGCTTGACGCAGTCCAGACCGTCCATCTGGATGAAGAGAAAATACAAATATCATCTTGATGTACGTAGGGCCACACGTGTGAGACTTACCTGAGATATATATTCCATCCACACGTGTGGGACCCACTGCTGTATTCATGTCAGTAGCTTTGTGGGCCCAATCACCATGAAGTATGTGTTCAACCGCACCGTCCAGCAGGTCTGGACGGTGGGACCACCATGACGTGGGTTTTGATCCACACCGTCCAACATGTGGACCCACCTTTACGTACGTGCATACCCAGACTGTCCCTGGTCTGGACGCTGGACTGCAGCATATAATAATAATAATGATGATGATAATAATAGTCTATTTACTATTTTATATGGTGGGCCACCGCGTGGGACCTATTTAATAGGTTTTCTCCACGTTGTCCGTCCGTGGGATGGCCCACCACGTTGGCCAGCAATAACGTGTGGACTGATATTGGGGGTGTACTAGCCAGCTGCATCAAAAAAAAAAGAATATATAATAAAATATATGATATTATAAAATATTATATTATATTATTATGTTATCAGGGAGGGTGGCCCATTACGTGGGACCCACACCTCATGTATTACATCCTCACTGTAGTTGGACCGTGGGACTCACTCCACATGTGTGCACGTGTGGAGTTGGGGCCACCTTAATATTTGTGGTCTATCTAGACCGTCCATACGTGGGCCCACCATGATGTAATGTTGTATCCAGGCCGTCCATGGGACAGTGGGCCCAACAACTTGAGCTGCTGCCGACTTCGGTAAGTTTCGTGACCCCATCTCGAGGCATGTATTACATCCACACCGTCCGTCCCCATGGGCAAGGGCCCACATGGTGCATGTGCTTTACCAATGTCGTCGATGTATGTGGGCCCCACCTCCTAGCTGATGTGTTGACGTCATTTATGTGGGCCGCAGCACCTTGTGGCTGCTGTGATGACGTCAACAAGTTCCCTGGGTCCCACCTTAATTGTATGTATTGTATATCCACCGCCCATCCATTTTGACGAGGCCCACCTCGGTGGATTCGATCCACACCGTCCGTCCAGATGGTGACCCATCTGGGAATCGGATTGGGAGTATACCTCACACTAGTAGTTTGCTGCTACTGTACCATGTTGGCAAGCGGTGTGGGACCACCTCAATGTACGTGTTTTACCCCTTGCAGAGGAACCCACGTGAGATGCAAGTGTTTTATCCCAACTGCCCATCTGTTCTAGATGGTGGGACACTACGGTGATGCATTGGTTTTGATCCACACCATTCAGTCCAGCATGGAAAGTGGGCTCCCATCATAATGCATGCGTTGTATTTTCACACTATCTGTCCAGCTGGGGCCCTGATGTATGTAAGTCGTCCATTTGTATGTGGGACTGACCATGATGTAAGTATTTCATCCGCCGTCCCATCCACGTGTTGGACATGGACCCTATACACATGGTCCACCTTGATGTTTGATTTAATCCACACCGTCCATCAAGTTAGGACGGTGGGGACTCCACCATGATATGTGTTATATCCTGATTGTCCATCTGGACAGTGCAGTCCCATGGCTGCTGGTTGACTCCAGCCAACTCTGTGGGATACCATGATGTATGTATTATTTCCATGCCATCTATCCGGTGGGCTACGTGGGGCACACCGTGATGCATTTGTGATCCACACCGTTCATCTATCAAGTAGACCACATTGCATAAGCAGCAGGAGATTGAATAGAAAATAAACATTATGGTGGGCCCTGTGGATTTTAAATAGTGGAAATCGTTATCTCCACTACTATTTAGGGTGTGGTCCAGATGATCTTTCATTATGATTCATTTTTGGGTATATGACCTCCAAAAAAAAAAAAAATAGATGTAGGGCGTAGATAGTTACGGTGGGCCCGATTGGATGTATTTGAGGCCACCTATTGTGTACTAGGGCCCATTAGTGCAGCCCATTGAGCGACACATTGTGATATATGTTAGACCCATTGGTGCGGCCATTGATTCGGCCCAACTGATGTATATTGAGGCCCATGGGTCATAGCCCATTGTGATGTATATTTGAGGCACAGATATGAGGCCTATTGTGATGTAATTGTGTCCCCTATGATGAGGCCTGGTATGATGTATCTGAGACTCATTTGATAAGGCCCAATGAGATATATTTTCGGCCCATAAGATGTGGCCCATTGTGATGTACCTAAGCCTAGGGATGTGGCCCGTTGTAAGGTATTTGTAGCCCTTTTGGCGAGGACCGATGTGGTGTATATGTGGCCCTTGTATGAGACCCATTACGATGTACATTAGGCCTTTGTGTAAGGCCATGGGCCCACTATATGTTTAACTCTATGTAGGCCACTACTTGGGAGTAATGTTGGTTAAATGTCCACATTGATGGGCAATGGTGGTTAGATGTCCCCATTGTGACCTTTCCTTAGGCCTTGTTCGGCCGATTATCGAGGCCGATTCCGATTGTCGTGATCGATTGACGATTCTGATTGACGTGATCGATCTGCTAATTCTAATAGCCGATTACCGATTTTGATTTGTTATGGCCGATTGTCGATTACCGACTCTGCGTATCGTGGCCGATTGACCGATTATCGATCAAGGCCGATTATAGTGACCGATTACCGATTGTGACCGACTATCGATTAACATGGCCGATTGTCGACTCTGCGTGTCATGGCCGATTGACCGATTACCGATCGAGGCCGATTATCGTGACTGATTACCGACTCTGCGTGTCGTGGCTGATTGACCGATTACCGATCGAGGCTAATTATCGTGGCCGATTATCGATTCCGATTGTCATGGCTGATCGCCGATTTTGATTGTCGAGGCCCAATGTGATGTATATGCGGCCCGTTGTGATGTGTATCCAGCCTGTGTCTAAGGCCCAATGTGATGTATATTGAGGCCTAGGTGATGAGGCCTATTGTGATTCATTTGAGGGTCGGGCAAAGGAGCCCATTGTGATGTATGTTAGGCCCATGAGCAGGGCCCACCTGTTGTGTACATGTAACCCTTGAGTAAGGCCCATTGTGTTGTATATTAGGCCTTGTGTGGGGCCGTGGGCCCATTATATGTTTGGATCTATGTGGGCCATTCCTTGGGGCAATGTTAGTTAAATGACCACATTGTCGAGGCCGATGGTTGATACCGATTATGAGTATGTAACTGCATAGCACCATGATACATGCCCATACGCATCATCTGCATGTCTGTTATGAGATATGGTTGACCATTGCATATGCCATAGTGCCGGTTATTATGAGACTCCCTGATAGGCGGAGATTGTCGCACATGAGTGCACTGTGTGTGCAGGATTAATGCATGACTGGATTGTATGACTCACGCATCTTGCATTGTGTGCTGTGATTACTGTATGCCCTAGCGACATCAGGGTCGTAGCCTCCACAGGCATATCGTGGATGGCCAGATGGGACACCGGAAGTCTGTTCTACATGGGGTGCTATAGATATCCCTGGGTGAAAGTCCCTAAACCCTCTTGGTTCCAGAGGTTGCTCCAACGTCTAGACCGAGTGGGTAGATGAGCGCCGAGTGCCGATTACCAGATGGCTGCGCTCTCTACTGCGTCGTGGTCGGTTGGAAGGGGGTGTGGCCTTACCTGCCCGAGAGGAGGGGGCAAAGCTAGGCTGAGTTTGACCAGCTCGAGGAATGGGTCCGCTATTGACGAGCCGGGCCCGATATTGGCAGGCGGATAGTGAGGTCTCTTCCACTCACCTTGTTGCGCGCGATGGGGCGGCAATCTGGTTTGGAGTGCAATAGACCCCGGTGATTTCCCAGAGAGGAACCGTACTGATATGTGGACTTATTGAGTAGGAGTTGCATACTCATTCATTCATTCATTCATTCATTCACTACACACTCGGGCTGGTGGTGCGCAACTAATTATTGTGTACCTTCGTTATGGCAAAGATTTCGGTTGGGCGCGCGACTAACCTGAGATTAGGAGTTTACCATTATGAGTCTGACTATCCAAATTCAGGTATGGGACTGGTTTGGATAGAAGCCCCTTGTGGTGGACCCCGTAGCCTACGATACTACGTACTATCATCCCGACTTTACACTCCAGCATGTCATTCCATTCGCATCGTATATTGCATTACATTTGCAGGTATATGGCATTTTAATTTCCTATGTTTCTGCACTCATATGGCCTAGGCAGACTTAGCAGGATTTGTATATTGCATTGCATCCTCGGCAGTGATATCTGACTCTTTATTACACCTTATTTCATAGCTATTCTATATCGCGTATTCTGATATTGATTGACGTATGGACTTGTCCATACTTTTGCTTACTCGGATAATTCCTGCTCTTGTCAGTATTTCTGCTTATTTCGATGATGTACGAATTATAAATTATCCGTGTTTTTGGTATTGCATGATTATGACATTGTATTGAACATTTGATACTTACCTTGTGCACACACTTACACCACCCTCTAAGCTTTCTATAAGCTTATGTACGATAGATGCGTGCAGGTGATGTTAGGTTGCAGCAGTGTTGAGCTTGGAGCGTGCAGTGGTCTTCTGGAGCTTGATTTTTCTTTATTTATGTATTTCCTTTCAGCATTGTACTCAAATGATTATATTAGTGGATATGTGATGATGATGTTTCCTTTATAATTTGGGTAAACTTGTGGTTATGCTTATTACGAGACAAGTGTACGTTCAAAAAAAAAAAATCCTCCTTGTAGGATCCCAGGATCGGAATCTGGCGTATGTTGCGCTGGGAGCCGAGAATGGGGTACTATGGAGGCTGTCGGCACCGGATTCGGCGATCGGGATTCCTATGAATCCGATTTTCGGGTTTGGGGCGTGACACTAACAGTCTAAGATTGTAGAAATCGGACTTTCGACGCACGGTCTAGATCCAATACAAAGTTTCAGAGGGTTCCCGAGAGCAAACGGGTTTAGAGTTTGATCCTAAGTTTCAGGGTATTATAGCGCCATTGCTTCTACAAGTTTTGGATCTTGCAGAACGTATTTAAAGCGATTGGTGCTAATTTTACAGGAAGTCTAGTGTAGCGCTGGCTAATTCACGTTAAATTTCTAAAGAACTTCGTTCTAGATGATTTCTTGGCTTTGGAATTGGGTTCTGAGAGGTTACCAAGGTGTTATGGTTGACCCATTGCCTAAGGACGTCTAACCCCAGGTTGGCAAAAATCCAGGGTGTTACACGGAGCCACGAGCCTAGGAGGCGAGTTTACATGTAGCCTCTTACCTAAAACTGGTCGGTGCTACAATTCAGGATAAGGCCTAGGGCTAATTGGGTTGCTTGTTCGGGAAACTCCATCACTATGTTGTTCAGCTTGTAGAGACAAGTTGACTAACTCAACGTAATTGGGAATGTTAGCATAACTCATTTGAGCGCAGATATCGGGTCGCGGCCCATCCGAAAAATGTCACATTTTCATCGGTTCGTCAACTAGGATCAAAGGAGTGTGTTTGGTTAGCTCCGTGAATCTATTCTCATATTCTGACACGGTCATTCCTCCCTATTAGAGGTGAAGAAACTCATCCTCTTTTTTATCACAGTATGTGGAGGAAAAGTACTTCTCATGGAAGCGTGTCTCAAATGCATCCTAGGTCCACACATGTCCTACAGAAACTATTCGTATGATGGTGTCCTACCATAAACCAGCCTCCTTCTCGAACATATAGGTGGCTAGCTCGACTTGCTCTACCTTATTGCAGTGTAACGGCTTCAACATCTTAGAGATACGATCTAGTTAGTAATCAGCCTCCTTGGGTCCATGAGTACCCACAAAAATGGGAGGACAGAAACGCTGAAAATGCTCTAGAAGTCCGCTGGTATTTATGTTCCCAGCAAGGTGTATAGGAGATGCAGGCGAAACCACACTCATATTCTGGGTAAAAATACCAGCCATGGAGGTCAAGAACTACTGCTGCTGCTGCTACTGCTGCTGGATCTGTTGTTGCTGCATCCACAACATCATCTGCTCTAGCCTATCAGGAGGCAGAGTGGACTGAGATGCATGTGGCATCGATGTAGATGCACGGTTCAGCTTAGGAACCGAAGGTGTGACAGGAGGGACCATAGATGGTGTCACAGGAGTCGGCCCAGTAGCAGGGCCAGAAGCCGGCAGAAAATTCGGCATAGGATTAGAACGAGACAGGCCCGAATGGGGGTCCGTATGGCTATCGCTCAGGGAAAGGGCCCCATCAAGCGACTCACTCAGAGAGAGACGGGCTGAAGTCCTCGAGCCCTTAGGTGGCATACCCTACATACGACAGAGGGTGCAACTAGTGAGATTAAGCATTCACCACAGTCCATCCACGCAGCATTCACTTCACAAGCTAAGGAAACAACATGCATTTCATTTAATAAAATTGTCACAATACATGATGTGCAGCATTACATGAATCGCGATGGAGAAAGCATGTGAGAAAAATAACTAAGCTTCACACACTAAATAACTACCAAACTACCAAACCACACACAAGAACAAGCAACAACAAACAAACAACGACTACATAAAGGACTATTCATTAGAATCTGGAGATGGAGGAGGGGCACCCTTATCCTGCAGACAACATAGGATCGTATTCAAAGTGCAGGTTACTTACTTGAAATTGTGCTTCACATAGCCCCACAGATCCATAATATCCTGCTGAAGAGTGGCCTAGCCCTCCTCAAGCCTAACCAAACAGGCTTCTCTATCAGCCCTATCAGGATCATGTTCCTGAGTAGTAGGAGAAGAACTCTCATCAGTATCCTGAGCCTCCTCTTCTTCTTCACCCTACTCTTCTTCTTCTTCTATTTCGGCTCATGCTTCTTCGTCACTCTCTTCCTCTTCACTTTTTGACTCATCTTCACTCTCCTCAAGTAGGGCTTGTCGCTGTCAAGGCCCAATCTCCATCTGATTAAGAGTAGTCTTGGTGATGTAATGGATGGGCACCGACAATTCCACCCCGAGTCTGTAGCCAAACTCAAGTGCAATCCTGCATATGAGTCGGCCGAACGGGAGAGATTCAGTCCATCTATTCGAATGTGTGATAGGGACTATCTGACGCAAGGTATATGAAGGCACACAAAGCTTCTCTTCCTGCCCCACTTGATACAAGAAATCCACCATCAGGCGCGTGCACTCACTGCGGTTGCTCCACCTAGGATAGACATTGAACGTACAGATGTGGTGAAGCAAACGGAAGTTGTCTATCATATTTATCTCCAGAAGGCTTCTGTTAGGTTGTCATTCAACCAGACGACCACAAAGGAATCACGTGTGGCGATCCCTCTTATGTGCATTATTTCTTCTCACTTGCATAAACCTCGCCAAGTGGCACATTCAGAGTCTGAGATATCAAAGCAACATCGACTGTGGCCACCCAATCTCTTCCAACTGGAATTCTAAACTTTAAGGACCCCCACATCAGTTCTCGGATGTGGGCATAGAAAGCTCGGACAGTACCCACATTAGCACGACGCTCACCCTCAAATAGCGGACCCCACTGGGCTTCAACTAGGCGCTCGAACAACAAGAACTCTCCAAATAGCCGCACATCAACATGAGCTTCAAAAAGGACCCTACGGCCTTCAAAAACACCATGGGACAACTCCACCAACAAGGTCCTTCCTATGGGAGCATGGGGATCTAGATCCCGCTTCGTCTGTAACTCGTGAGTGGTGCTTGAACTAGCGGCGGCACCTCTCGGCCTTCTAGAATGGGTTGGGTGACTCGGCCCAACTTCATCTATGGATGCTCTCTTCTTCCCCATGAAAGAGAGGATTGTGGAAATGGAAAACATGGCCGTAACAAGCTCGAATAGGGCCATGAAAAATGAAGAAAATGAAGGAAATGGGATGGGTATCGGGGTTTTCACAAATTTAAGACTCAAATTAGGGATTTGAGTGCTCAAATGGAAAGAAAAGAAAGGGAAATCAGCAATGGAGGTGGTTTTTGAGATGGGTAGAGTGAGGGTGCGCGAAAATGGAAGAAAAAAGGGTTTGGAGAGGGATTTTATGGAGATTGAAGAAGTATTTTTGGAAAAGGGAAGCTTGGGAGGGTGATTTGTGAAGGAAGGATGAGCTAGGGAGAGTTTTAAATGAAAAATGATGGAGGAGTGGGCCACACTAGGTCCCAAACACGTCGGCCCGACCGGCCCACCCGCCCGGGCCCACAGGGCGGCGAGGGCCTCGCCAGTCTCTGTACCTCCCTGCGAGAGCTCGCCCCCCCGGCGAGGTCCTCCCCCCCCCCCCCCCCCCCCCCTTGGGTTTAAAATGATATGGGTCCCACCCTAGGTCCCCCTAAAACTGCCCCGATTGGGCCCCTACTCCAATTCGACTCATTTCAGGTCATTTCGAAACAAAACTAATACATATACACATTTACCAATTTCTAACGACTGGGATGAAATGAAACACGATCTAAACCCATTGATTGATGGTCTAGAAGTGATTTGGGGTCGTCATGTGTGATCAGGAGTGTGCATGGACTCGATCTCGGTGATTATTTTCAGTAAACTTTCACCGATTGACACAACTGGGAGTCCTAAACCTGTTTCTAGGTTTTTCTCGTACCCTCCTACACTAAAGTAGCATCAACGTGCATCGTATGACCATAACCCAGGTCCAGTTTAATCCAGATCATGCTCTGATACCAACTTGTAACGCCCTAAAAATCTGGGGTCGAGCATAACTCAGATCCCGAGTTCCAAAACATCACTTATGTAGCATATTTAAAGATGGATGTATGTTATCTGTATTTGTAACGTCCGTGAAAAATCCGTACTTGGGCTCGAGTACCAACTCGACCCGAAATTGTGTAGAATTTATTCCTTTAGAAAATATGACTAAGTTAGCTAGTGCAACGTTAGAATAGCTGGGAAATGGTCCCTGATCACTTTAAATACGTTCTACAAGGCTCAAAGCGAGTGGAACCAATGGTGCTATAATGCTCTAAAGCCTCAGATCAAACTCTAAACCAGTTTATTCTCGGGACCTCCTTGAAACTTTGTATTGGATCTAGACCACGCGTCGAAAGTCCGATACCTACCATCTTAGACCGTTATGACCACTTAGCTGGGCTTGAAAATCGTTTCGAAAATCAAGTCCAACTGACATTCAGAGGCTATTTCATTGAGCCGGGAGTGAAGAGAGTGAGAATAGGGTTAGAATTGGAATTTGAAATTCAAATATGGCACACGATTTGACGCATCAGTATTAAGCGTTCTGACCGTTAGAATTCAGCCAAATTACACCCTTGGATCAGGAAAAATTTCTATTACATATCACGAGACTTATAGGCCTGATCTTGGTGCGGTGACCGTTAAACTGAAACTAGACCGCCACGTGCGATCTGGAAACCCTACCGGTCTGAAAACTGGATGTGTGCTAGATCCAGTATGCATGAGTTTAATTCCGACAGCATTTGCCCAGGGGACCTTCAGAAATGCTCTTTTAGACCGAAACAGCCCCGATTTGGTTAGGCACCAAGTAAATATTGTTTCCAATCCTATTTTGGGCATGTTTTAGCTTATAAAAGAGGTTGAAACCCTCACTTCTCTCACACATCTGAATTTGCTAGAAACCCTAGCTTGTGTGAGAGAAAAGGTGAGAGATTGTGAGAGAGAGTGGGAGAGTTCTTCCTGCTACTTGTGCTACGTGTTGCACGTGCTTAAGCAACGCACCTCTATCGCTTTTCCGGCGATTACACCGCGATTCTAGGTAAGAAAATACCCTAAATAGTAGCTGATTTGAGGTTCCTTTGTTTCCATAGCGATGTAGCTTATGGATCTTGTGTATTAGGTTCCCTATTCACCGTAGACGAAGCGTATACGCTCCGTTTCAATTCACGAGTCTACAGGACATAAGGTGAGGATTTTAGACGCTTTGATTGATGGTTTCCAACGCTTTCAATGTCGTTTAATAGTAGATTATTGACGGCATCGCCGTTTGACATGACAACATGCTCTCCATTTCCTGTTTCGTAAATTAACGAAGAATATGAGATTTAGGGCATTTTAGTCATTTGTAGGAAGTACAGTTTACATTCATATTTTGTTGATGTGATTGACATGGTTTGTTGTCGCATTAGGAAGTTAGGAATACGTGCATAATTAGTTTGGCGAAGAGATTCGCCTAATTGCGCACTTCGGGTCGACATACTATATGTAGACTTAAGCGTGTAGTGTATGTGTTTGTATAAATGCTTGTATTAGTATGTATTGGATTAAATGAAGTCATGAATTAGTTTGAGATGGATTTCTCAATTTATATGCTGACATAAATGATTTCCTACATGTTGACTAAGTTCATGATTCCATACTATGCATGACATGTATGTGCTTGAAGATTTGCCTAAGTTGAATGTTATAACATGTGTTAACATGCTCACATGATTGTATTTCAATTCCTATACTCTTACATAAATTGCTGATGTGATTCCATAATTATTTGGGACTATGCTTAGTCCAGGCAGTCGGTAACTGAGCGAATTCGTGGCTGGCTGGTCTTAGCCACGAACGACGCGCGATGAACGCGAGTCGTGTTTGGAGTTGGCGGCAGTGGTTAGGCCACGTGAAGTATTTTACGCACTTCATGTCGTTTGACTTGAGATGCGATCGCGCTAGTCGAGCCCGTCAAGTAACCCGACTGGCCGATGTACTTTCACCTTGTATGAGTTATAACTGCTTGAACCTAGGGTACTGAACTTACCATTGTAAACCCTGTTAACCATGGTACCTTGATCCACGAAGACTCATGAGCCGGGCATGGTGGTATGGGACACCGTGGTCGAGTTGTCGGCCTACGCTGGGGCCACAAACCTCCCCATAGTGACCAGTGAGCACCTAGACTCGTGAGCAGATTATGGTGGTATGGGACACTATATTCTAGCTATCGGCCTACACTGATCAGGCGACGAGTCCTTTGTAGTGACCGCGAGCGTATTCTGAGTCTACGGGAGGTGACGACCCTTTAGTAGCAGTAGAGTACTGTAGGCCTGTATTGATAAGGTGATGGGGGAGCGGTGCAACGAGTGCGAGCAACAGCCCTGGCAGCCCTTGCAGCGACTTACGAAATATACATCGTATGAGATTACTAGGAGTGACGACCCTAGACAGGATCTGTGTTGGGATTGATACAAGGGAAGTACCTTAGTTTCCCAATCCTGCTGTTTGAATGGACTAATAACAACTCAAAAATTATATCACCATAACATTGCATGTGCCTGGAAGATGTGGAGCACTCTAGGGAGTGTGGCATGCCGCGGTCATAAAATGTTGCCGTATGAGGGAGATCATCGGTGAGGGCATACATCACGTCATATCATCTTACATTAACAACAGTATTAGGATTGTCTGATTTACTACTTTACTATTATCGCATGATTGATTTGTGAACATGCTAATCTTTGCTCTATGATTCCACTGAGTTGATCACTCACTCCCACGTTACGGGATGGTGTTTGCAAAACCCATCAGACCCTGTTGTAGATGCAGGTGAGGCTGAGATCCAGGAGGCAGAGCCAGACTTCGACGAGGACCAGGACGAGTTCTCGTACATGCAGTATCATGATGGCTTTGCGTAGGCGACCTGGATTGACGGGACTTCAGTGGGACTATTTTGAACATTTCATTTTGTTCATGTATATGTATATGAGACTCAGAGATGTATTCATACTTTAGAGACAGATGAGATTTACTTTGTTTTTCCATACAGTGATATATATATTGTTTAGTCTTTCGCTTGCTTTTATCACTGGATCTGAAGTATGAATTGCAGTTTTGGTATACTTTTACTCATGTGAATGCTTTAAATCAGACAACATTGAATCATAATCATTTTTGTTGCATAAGTGACGGTCTGGAACTCGGGAGTTGAGTTTATACACGACCCCCGATTTTCAGGGTGTTACAAGTTGGTATCAGAGCGTGAATAAAAGTATACTGGGCCTGGGTTATGGTCTCGTGACATACGCTGTCGTTTCTTTTGACTTAGGTGGGTGCGAGAAGGGTCTAGAAACATTTTTAGGATCGCAGATTCGCCAATAGGCGAAGTCTATTCGAATCGATCTCACGATCGAGTTTGTAACGCATCTCGGGTCGCATAAACCAACCCGAATAGCTCCTAAGTCGTAGGAAGTCGGGTTGAGACGTTCTTTGAACGATTTTAAACCCGTAAAAGTAAATTCTTGGGCCGTGGGATGACCACGACTCCTGTATTCAATCACCAGGGCTTAAAAACCCCGTTTCACCAAAAATCTTCAAAATTCTTCCTCTCACCACTCTAATATTCATTTCTTTCTTATCCATTTCATGTTAGGCATCAAACCTAATGTGAAAATAACACAAAAATAATACTTTCACAAGATTTTACAGTGAATAGTAAAATTTCATAAAAAATGGCCATAAGTCCATTCTAGCTTCACTTTCTTTAGCAAATAAGGGTCTAGATGGATGTACTGGATCCTTATACCCCAAAATCATATGCTGCATGATAGGGTTTTGTATTCAGGATTGTGGAATGGTCCCGGAAAGCCCTGAACACATGTTTGGGCCTATGTAGGTTAAAATACTATGAACCAGGGGTCGAACCATATATATCTGGGGTCCTTGGACCATGGGGGACCGAACCCATCTGGCCCCACTGGCCGGATGCATCACCGGTCGGCGATGCCATTGCCAATCCGGCGATGCATCGCCGTACAGGTGGGCCCGTTCGAATTGGTTTTCAGGCGCACGCCCTTAAATGACATATACACCCTCCCATTAGGTGTCCCGTCCAACGAAAACCCCCAAAACATACCCCTCCTTCACAAACAGCCCTCCCCATAGCCCCATTTTCATTTTTCAGCAACCATCTCCAAAATTTAGGATTCCAAATCATCCCTGGATCCCTCCTTGGCCAAAAACGACCACCATCCATCATTCCTTTGGAGTTGGCAGCCCTTCCTCTTGAAGATTTCATCATTTGGAGCTCCAAAAACTCCCAAATCGAGCTGAAATCGTGAGGTGCTCCATTTCACTTTTTCATTTCCATTTCTCCTTGAAAATACATCCTTGGGAAGCTTGAAGCATCCCTCTATGACGCCTAGATCTCCTTTTTCCAGATTGGACAGCCACTTCTCTGTATTTTTTTCATTTTTCATGGCTTTCGTCGAAGCCATTTTAGGCCTTTTATCACTCTCATCCATCATATCTTTGATGGGTAAAAGGAAAACCGCAACAGACGAGGCTGGGCCAAGTCACCCTGCTCAATCGAGAAGACCGCGGGGTGGTGCCGCAAGTTCAAGCGCCGCCGCAGGTCTAGCTACAGCCCTAGAGTGTCGTACAAAGCGGGATTTGGATCCCCATGCTCACCTTGGGAGAGTAATTCTATCAGAGATGCCTCATGGCCAATACACTGATCGCAAAGTGTTATTTGAGGTGGACGTGGAAGGGTGACTGTTCGGTGAATTTTTGTTGTTCGAGCGCATTGAAACTGCTCATTGAGGTCCGATCTTTGAAGCTCGTGCTCGTGCTCGTGCTAATGTGAGCACTGTTCGTGCCTTCTACGCTAGTATCCAGAATCCTACCTTGGAGCCATTGCAGTTTAAAATCCCTTTTGGTAGAGATCGGATGGCTACGATTGATGTGCGACTGATTGCGCGACTTCTAAACGTGCCTCTTGGTGATGTTCATCCTAGTGAGAAGAATCTGAGGAGTAGGCATGAACGAGATCGCCGCACCAGGTTTCTGTGCGGTAAGTTGGTTCCATGGTAGCCTAATAATAGCCTAAAGGCAACGTATATGTCTGATGATTTGCGCCTGTTACACCATATCTGCACGTACAATGTTTATCCCAGGTCGACGAATCGCATTGAATGTACACGCCTTATGGTTGATTTTCTGTATCTAGTGGCCCAGGGAGAGAACGTATGTATGGCCACTTTCATCTTACGGAAGATAATCCTCATAGCCAAGTTAAGAAGAATATCCGAATCGCTTCCTTTTGGCCGACTGATTTGTAAGATTGCGCTTGAGTTTGCCTACAGACTTGGGCTGGAATTGCCAGTTTCGATTCATACCATTGATGAGTTGATTATGGTCAAGATGAAGATTAGGTCGCAATACCGTGAAAATCAGCTTGAGGAGGACAGCGAGGATGACTTCGATGATGAGGAAGATCGAAGCGAAGAAGAACCTGGAGCAAAAGTTCAGGAAGAAGTTCAGGAAGAGGCAGAAGAGGAGGCTCAGGATACAGATGAGAGCCCTCCTCCTTCTGTGCAGGCTACTAGCGATGATCGCATTGCTCGGATCGAGGAGAGTCAGATCGCCTTACGAAGGGAAGTTCAGGAACTTCGCGCTGAAGTCGAGGATACCAAGGCCGTTACAAAGAAGAAATTCGGCAAGGTGACTCTCACCTTGAAGGCGATCCTGTGTTGCTTGCAGGATAAGGGTGCTCCTCCTCCGTCCCCAGACTCAGACTAGCGATGCGACCTTAGATGTTGTTGTTAGTAGTTAGTCATTTCCTGCTTTTGTTGTGTAAGCCTTTAGGGCTAGTGCTTTGTTTATGTTGCTGTTGTAATTTTAACTATCTTAGTTTCCATGTATTTTTCGTCATGATGCTTGTAAGGAAATATCCCTTGTATTGTGACAATTTTGATTAAATGAAATGCATGGAATGCCTTTGACTCCTTGTGTGAATGATTGCGGTGTATTTGTACTATTAAGACTGACAAGGTTGCGCCCTATTTTGAATATAGGGAATGCCGCCTAAGGCTACGCGGAGCACGGTTCGGCTTGCATTGACTGAGCATATGGATCAGACTCCTTCGCAGTCTGACACTCATGCAGACCCTGCTTTGGGCCCGATTCCTGAGACAGTTCGTGCGTCTCAGCTTGCCGCTAGTCCTACAGTTGGACCACCGCCATTTACGCCGTCAGTCAGAGAGCCTCATCGTGCATCTACTTCCACATAGCATCCGCCACAGCCTGCTCCACCTCCTGACAGATTTGAGTAGATGTTGGCTATGATGCAGCAGCAGCAGCAGCTTCTGAGTACCATCATGGGGACATTAGCACAGGGTGGGGGTGTGGCTCCACCTGCACCACCTGCGCATCCAGCTGAGGATGCTTATACATACACCCAGGATGAGGGCATGGCTCATCCTGCACCGCCTGCTTACCCTGCGGTGAATGCCGCAGATACACGGGGCCTATTAGAGCGATTTTAGCGATTACGGCCTCCCACTTTCACGGGTTCTCACAGACCCGAGGAGGCTGAGTACTGGCTCGACTGTGTGTCAAAGATTTTGCAGATGTTACGTTGCACAGAGGCCGAGCAGGTAGAGCTGGCTACATTCCTATTTGAGCGAGAGGCCAGCCTGTGGTGGGATAGCGTACTGCGGACCGTTGCCGTCGACTTTGTATGGACATGGGCAGCGTTTGAGTTTCGCTTCCATGAGAAGTATTATCCCCAGACTTACAGGGAGAATGAGTTTCTCCGCCTCAGACAGGCAGCCATGACAGTTACAGAGTATGAGCATCGGTTCATGAAGTTGGGCAGATACGTCCCGACGATTTTGGCTGATGAGCAGATGTGCATACGGCACTTTTTGGAGGGTTTGCGACCGGATATTCGGTCGAAGATGTGCTGTTTGAGCATTCCCTCTTATGCGGAGTTGATTCACATGTCTATGCGGGCAGAGCAGGATGTGGATCGACTTGCGTGATCTCGCGGTCCTGTTGCTTCTAGGCCGCGACCAGACATGCAGGACAGGCCCTTCGCGGGCAAGAGGCCTCGCGTTGACCCTCCTACTAGGACTACAGCACCTGTACCACCGTTTCGGTGCCCTGATTTGACATGTACATACTGTGGGAGGACAGGCCACTTGGCGCAGAGCTGCTTTTCTCGGATGCGGGATAGTGGATTCTCGCCGCAGCAGAAGATTGACCGTGCTCGTTCACAGGCGATATCAGCACCGCCTATACAGTTAGCTCCTGCGCACCCTTCTTTCAGACCTCCAGTATCGCAGATTAGACAGCCTCCACGGCCCTTGACACAGCTGTCGAACCGGCCACAGCAGGCTCGGGTTCATGCATTGACAGCTGAGGCAGCTGCGACACCGACTTTTCAGCATTCAACCTTCGAGGTCACAGCCCATATTGGAGGTACTCCTATTCTTGTGATGGTGGACACTGGTTCCACGATTTTTTTGATATCGCGTGCTGTAGTCAGGCGTCTTGGGTTATAGACCATTACAATGGATAGGGTACGAGTCCTTGCAGCCCACGGAGATTATTCAGATGTCACCCAAATGTGTGAGGGTTGTTTGGTTGATTTGGGAGGCCGGACAATGGCTATTGATCTTGTCGTCGACCCCTCTCTTGTTTATCTCGACGTCATTCTTGGCATGGATTGGTTGACTGCAGCGAGGGCCGAGATTGACTGCGAGACTCGTATAGTGACTGTGTACGAGCCAGAGGGTGCATCTTTCACATTTCCTGTGCGGGTAAATCTCCCTTTCCGCATACTTAGTTATGCCACTTTATTACGCGACGCTGGTGCCCAGGTACTCGAGTATGTGCCAGTCGTTTCTGAGTTCGGGGATCTGTTCAGGAACATCCCTAGTTTGCCGCCCCGACGTGAGATCGATTTCACTATCGATCTGGTTCCTGGTTCTACACCCGTCTCACTGCCGACGTATCGCATGGCACCATGTGAGATGGAGGAGTTGAGGACGCGGATTGATGGTCTACTAGAGCTTGGCCTTATACGGCCTAGTGTGTCTCCTTGGGGAGCACCGGTCCTATTCGTGAGGAAGAAGGACGGTTCGATGCGATTGTATATTGATTATCGCAGGCTGAACCAGGTCACGGTGAAGAACAAGTATCCTTTACCTAGGATCGATGACTTGTTTGATTAGTTGAGAGGAGCGCAGTACTTCTCGAAGATTGATCTTCAGTCAGGATATCATCAGTTGCGCGTCAGGGATGAGGACGTGGAGAAGACAGCATTCAGGACCAGTTTTAGCCACTACGAGTTCCTCGTGATGTCGTTCGGTGTCACGAACGCACCAGCCGTGTTCATGGACCTGATGAACCGGGTATTTCGACCTTTCCTCTATCGATTCGTCGTTGTATTCATTGACGACATTTTGGTGTACTCCAGGAGTCGAGAGAGGCATGAGGAGCACTTACGTTTGGTCCTGGATACGCTCAGACAGCATCAGTTGTTCGCACAATACAAGAAGTGCGACTTCTGAAAGAAGGAGGTGAAGTTCCTGGGACATGTGGTGTCCAAGGATGGCATGACAGTTGATCTGTCTAAGGTAACTGCGGTGCAGGACTGGGAGCAGCCTGGTTCTGTCACTGAGGTGGGGAGTTTCTTGGGTCTCGCTGGCTACTATCGGCGTTTCATTCAGGACTTCTCGAAGATAGCGAGACCCTTATCTCAGTTGACACGAAAGGACGTGAAGTTCGCTTGGAATGACAAGGCGGAGTCAGCTTTTCAGGAGCTGAAGGACAGACTTACGTCCGCCCCTGTGCTAGTATTGCCAGAGCAAGGGGTTAAATACACTATATACACTGACGCGTCTAGCGTTGGTCTGGGTTGTGTCCTTATGCAGAGGGACAGGGTAATTTCGTATGCCTCGAGACAATTAAGGAAGCACGAGGAGAATTACCCTACACACGACCTAGAGTTGGCAGCCGTTATATTCGCACTGAGACTCTGGAGACATTACCTCTACCGAGAAGAGTTCGAGCTCTTTTGCGACCACAAGAGCCTCAAGTACATATTCACGCAGCGAGACTTGAATATGAGGCAGCGGCGATGGATGGAGACGTTGAAGGACTTCAAGTTTGAAGTCTCTTACCATCCTGGGAAGGCGAACCTTGTGGCAGATGCGTTAAGCCGCAAGAAGGCGATAAAGTTTGCGGCTCCGCTGATGGTTGCTGAGTGGGATATGGTTGAGTTTTTACGAGACTTTGAGCAGAAACTCACCGTAGAGGAGCCGTTTGAGTTCATCGCACATGTACAGGTTCGATCCCAGATCGATGACCGAGTCATCGAGGCGCAGAGGGATGATGCGCATCTGACTGAGCTTCGAGAGCAGGCCAGTGATGATGCAGACACCGACTGGAGAGTTGGTATGGATGGGGGATTACGTTACCATGGCCGCCTATGCGTCTCAAATGTCCCTGACTTGAGACGAGAGATTCTCGAGGCTGCGCATTGTACTAGACTCGCGATGCATCCAGGCAGCACAAAGATGTATCGTGACTTGAAGAGGACGTATTGGTGGGAAGGTATGAAGACCCACATAGCTGAGTTCGTGTCCCATTGTCTCACTTGTCAGCAGGTGAAGTCAGAGCATCGCCTACCACCTGGACTTTTGCAGCCTATGCCGATCACAGAGTGGAAGTGGGATTTCATTTCCATGGACTTCATTTCTGGGTTGCCGAAGACGAGGAAGGGACATGATTCCATTTGGGTGATCGTCGACTGTTTGACGAAGTCGGCGCACTTCCTACCGATCAGAGTTACAAACTCTGCAGACGAGCTGGCTAGATTGTACATCAGAGAGATTGTGCGTTTGCATGGAGTTCCGCTGGAGATCGTGTCGGACAGAGACACGCGGTTCACTTATATTTTCTGGACTCGCATTCAGGAGGCTATGGGTGTGAAGTTGAAGTTCAGTACTGCCTTCCACCCACAGACAGACGGATAGACAGAGCGGGTGAACCAGATCTTAGAGGACATGTTGCGAGCTTGTGCATTGGACTTCAAGGACAGTTGGGATGATTATCTTGCATATGCGGAGTTTGCGTACAACAATAGTTTTCAGGCGAGTATCGGTATGGCACCTTATGAGGCGCTGTATGGGCGACCTTTTCGAGCACCGCATTGCTGGATAGAGGTCGGTGAGCGTAGCTTGATCGGCCCAGAGTTAGTGCAGGCGACGTCAGAGAAGATTGATATTATTCGACGTCGGCTCCTTACAGCGCAGAGCAGACAGAAGAGCTACGCCGATACGAGACGGAGGCCACTAGAGTTCATAGTTGGGGATCATGTATTTTTGCGAGTTTTCCCTATGAAGGGAGTCCTTCGGTTCGGGAAGAAGGGGAAGCTGGCACCGCGATTCATTGATCCATTCCAGATCCTCGATCGTGTGGGAGCGGTGGCTTACCGATTGGCTTTACCCACACCTCTCGCGAGCGTTCACAACGTATTTCATGTTTCTATGCTGAAGAAGTACGTTGCTGATCCTTCCCATATCATCAGATCGGAGCAGGTGTAGTTAGGAGAGGATGTTACATATATCCTGCGACTGACAGGTATCCTAGACAGGAAGGAGCAGGTACTGCGTAGCAAGGTGATTCCCCTTGTGAAGGTATTATGGACGCATCACTCTGAGGAGGAGGCTACCTGGGAGACAGAAGCCGAGATCAGAAAGAACTACCCACAGCTTCTCGAGGAGTAAGAAAAGGTACAAAATTTCGAGGACGAAATTATTTGTTAAGGGGCGTAGATTGTAACGCCCGTAAAAAATCCGTACTTGGGCTCGAGTACCAACTCGACCTGAAATTGTGTAGAATTTATTCCTTTAGAAAATATGACTAAGTTAGCTAGTGCAACGTTAGAATAGCTGGGAAATGGTCCCTGATCACTTTAAATACGTTCTACAAGGCTCAAAGCGAGTGAAACCAATGGTGCTATAATGCTCTAAAGCCTCGGATCAGGAAAATTTTCTATTACATATCACGAGACTTATAGGCCTGATCTTGGTGCGGTGACCGTTAAACTGAAACTGGACCGCCACGTGCGATCTGGGAACCCTACCGGTCTGAAAACTGGATGTGTGCTAGATCCAGTATGCATGAGCTTAAGTCCGACCGCATTTGGCCAGGGGACCTTCAGAAATGCTCTTTTGGACCGAAACAGCCCTGATTTGGTTAGGCACCAAGTAAACATTGTTCTCAAGCCTATTTTGGGCATGTTTTAGCATATAAAAGGGATTGAAACCCTCACTTCTCTCACACATCTGAATTTGCTAGAAACCCTAGCTTGTGTGAGAGAAAAGGTGAGAGATTGTGAGAGAGAGTGGGAGAGTTCTTCCTGCTACTTGTGCTACGTGTTGCACATACTTAAGCAACGCACCTCTATCGCTTTCCCGGCGATTACACCACGATTCCAGGTAAGAAAATACCCTAAATAGTTGCTGATTTGAGGTTCCTTTGTTTCCATAGCGATGTAGCTTATGGATCTTGTGTATTAGGTTCCCTATTCGCCGTAGACAAAGCGTATACGCTCCGTTTCAATTCATGAGTCTACAAGACATAAGGTGAGGATTTTAGACGCTTTGATTGACGGTTTTCAATGCTTTCAATGTCGTTTAATAGTAGATTATTGACGGCATCGCCGTTTGACATGACAACATGCTCTCCATTTCCTGTTTCGTAAATTAACGAAGAATATGAGATTTAGGGCATTTTAGTCATTTGTAGGAAGTACAGTTTACATTCATATTTTGTTGATGTGATTGACATGGTTTGTTGTCGCATTAGGAAGTTAGGAATACGTGCATAATTAGTTTGGCGAAGAGATTCGCCTAATTGCGCACTTCGGGTCGACATACTATATGTAGACTTAAGCGTGTAGTGTATGTGTTTGTATAAATGCTTGTATTAGTATGTATTGGATTAAATGATGTTATGAATTAGTTTGAGATGGATTTCTCAATTTATATGCTGACATAAATGATTTCCTACATGTTGACTAAGTTCATGATTCCATACTATGCATGACATGTATGTGCTTGAAGATTTACCTAAGTTGAATGTTATAACATGTGTTAACATGCTCACATGATTGTATTTCAATTCCTATACTCTTACATAAATTGCTGATGTGATTCCATAATTATTTAGGACTATGCTTAGTCCAGGCAGTCGGTAACTGAGCGAATTCGTGGCTGGCTGGTCTTAGCCACGAACGACGCGTCGATGAACGCGAGTCGTGTTTGGAGTTGGCGGCAGTGGTTAGGCCACGCGAAGTGTTTTACGCACTTCATGTCGTTTGACTTGAGATGCGATCGCGCTAGTCGAGCCCGTCAAGTAACCCG
Source organism: Magnolia kwangsiensis (assembly GCA_037074715.1). Classification (NCBI taxonomy): domain Eukaryota; kingdom Viridiplantae; phylum Streptophyta; class Magnoliopsida; order Magnoliales; family Magnoliaceae; genus Magnolia; species Magnolia kwangsiensis. The sequence goes on from CM073579.1 coordinate 63,832,608, forward strand.
ACTGGTCGATGTACGTTTACCTTGTATGAGTGATAACTGATTGAACCTAGGGTACTGAACTTACCATTGTAAACCCTGTTAACCATGGTACCTTGATCCACGAAGACTCATGAGCCGGGCATGGTGGTATGGGACACCGTGGTCGAGCTGTCGGCCTACGCTGGGGCCACAAACCTCCCCGTAGTGACCAGTGAGCACCTAGACTCGTGAGCAGATTATGGTGGTATGAGACACTATATTCTAGCTGTCGGCTTACATTGATCAGGCGACGAGTCCTTTGTAGTGACCGCGAGCGTATTCTGAGTCTACGGGAGGCGACGACCCTTCAGTAGCAGTAGAGTACAGTAGGCCTGTATTGATAAGGTGATGGGGGAATGGAGCAACGAATGGTAGCAACAGCCCTGGTAGCCCTTGCAGCGACCTACGAAATATACATCATATGAGATTACTAGGAGTGACGACCCTAGACAGGATCTATGTTGGGATTGATACAAGGGAAGTACCTTAGTTTCCCAATCCTGCTGTTTGAATGGACTAATAACAACTCGAAAATCATATCACCATAACATTGCATGTGCCTGGAAGATGTGGAGCACTCTAGGGAGTGTGGCATGCCGTGGTCGTAAGATGTTGCCGTATGAGGGAGATCGTCGGTGAGGGCATACATCACGTCATATCATCTTACATTAACAACAGTATTAGGATTGTCTGATTTACTACTTTACTATTATCGCATGATTGATTTGTGAACATGCTAATCTTTGCTCTATGATTCCACTGAGTTGATCACTCACTCCCACGTTACGGGATGGTGTTTGTAAAACCCACCAGACCCTGTTGTAGATGCAGGTGAGGCTGAGATCCAGAAGGCAGAGCTAGACTTCGACGAGGACCAGGACGAGTTCTCGTACATGCAGTATCATGATGGCTTTGCGTAGGCGACCTGGATTGACGGGACTTCAGTGGGATTATTTTGAACATTTCATTTTGTTCATGTATATGTATATGAGACTCAGAGATGTATTCATACTTTAGAGACAGATGAGATTTACTTTGTTTTTCCATACAGTGATATATATATTGTTTAGTCTTTCGATTGCTTTTATCACTGGATCTGAAGTATGAATTGCAGTTTTGGTATACTTTTACTCATGTGAATGCTTTAAATCAGACACCATTGAATCATAATCATTTTTGTTGCATAAGTGACGGTCTGGAACTCGGGAGTTGAGTTTATACACGACCCCCGATTTTCAAGGTGTTACAGTATTAGTGCATAAAAAATGAAGTAGATTAAGCTAAAACAGCAAATATAATTCATGGACAGTTTAAGAATGCAAGCAGAAGACTGAAATACATATATAAATCAACATCAGTCCCCAAGGTATGTATGCTCTGCCAAGTCATAATTACATGTATTGTCTCAAAATACAAATATCAAAATGTGATAAACCACTACAAACATAATTCTGAATCCCCATCACTTAGGACATGGCTCATATGAACCCGCCTGAGAACTGCATTAACGAGAATGCCTCCTCGTCCTCATCAAACTCCGACTCCGTCTCGTAGGCATCACCATCACCTGCAGCTAAGTTAGAGTCTGGTTGGTGTTTAAACACTGTCCTAGAACATGGGAGTGAGTGATCAACTCAGTGGAACTATACAGCAAAGGTTAACATGTTTTCAATTCAATCAAGCGGTAATGATAAAGTAGTGCAATCAAACATGTCCTAATACTCTTGTTAATGCAAGAGTGGTAAGAGGAAATGATGCATGCCCTCACCACAAACTCCCTCTTGCGACATCATCTAATGATCGTGGCATGAATCACTACCACTCTGTTCTACACCAACACCAACAGCACATGCAGTGCGATGTTATGAACATGATTACCAGTTTCTTATTAGTCCTTTTCATACAGTAGGATTAGGAAGCTAAGGTACTACCCTTTATATCATTTGCCCAACATTGATCCATTTAAGGTAGTCAATCCTAATTAATCACATACGATATGCAAGTTCAGGTCACTACCACCAATACTCTACCAACTAGCAGTTTATTTTCGTAGGCTCGTCACCAACCCGACTGGGGACTACAGCCAGGCTGTGCTGAGGTAGGCCTATTCATACTCGAAGTCACTCCACTGACGCCCTACCAACTGGCAGTCTATTTTCGAAGGCTCATCGCTAACCCAATTGAGGACCACAGCTAGGCTGCGCTGACGTAGGCCTATTCATACTCGAAGTCACTCCACTGACGCCCTACTAACTGACAGTCTATTTTTAAAGGCTCATCGCCAACTTGACTTGGGACCACAGCTAGGCTGCGCCAGTGTAGGCCGACAACTTGAATACAGTGTCCCATACCACCATATACGGCTCACGAGTCTAGCTTGGTCACTGGTCACTACGAGGAGGCTTGTCGCCCCGGCATAGGCCGACAACTCGACCACGGTGTCCCATACCACAATGCCCGGCTCATGAGTCTCAGCGGATCGTGGTACCAAGGTTAATCGGGCATTTCACTGGTAAGTTTAGTATCTTAGGTTCTACCAGTAGCGTCCAAATATGGTGAACATACATTGGGTCAACCAGGTTAATTGACGAGCTCAACTAGTATGAGCGCACGTTGAGTTGATCGACATGAAGTGCATAAGCACTTCGTGTGGCCTAACCACTATCGACATCCCAAGTACGACTCAAATTCATCGAACACATCCTGCGTGGCGAACACAACCTCAACCACCAGTTCGAGGCCTGTTACCGATTACCTGGACTGTGATATAGTCTGAACCACATACAATCATAACAAATAAGCATATGAGATAATCAAAGCAGTAATGAAAACTTCAGTCAAATCCTACAATCATTTGAGCATGCTACGGAATATAACTTAAACATATACTCATTCAGCCATTCTCACAAACACCTAGGCTTCACAATATACATACACAATGTATATTGGTATAACATGTATTAGGGCAAATCCTTTCACCAAGAAATTGTTACACATACAACTAGCATATATACACAATAATTAATCATGGCAAACACAATTCCAAATTTCATACGTATACGATCCTTTCTACAAATACATGAAATACACTAAACGTAACATAGTTTATATATAACTGACATGTGAAACAAACATCGCATTTGGCATGTGAAATAACATCCATGTTATTAATAAATCATTAACTGACATTGAAAGCCTTGAAAACCATAACCTATACGTATATAGTCCGCACCTTACACCGGTAAACGCGCATTGAACTTAGTTTGTATGTCAAGTCACTACCTACGACACGAGGGCCACCTATAACACGTAATAGGTTAGCTATTTTAGTAACTTAAGCTATTTGAAAGCCTAGAATGGATTAGGATTAGGTTTACTTACTCAAGTTCGGCGTTAGAGCTACCAGAAGAACTATACGGGATTGGCGTTTCAATAGATGGAATAGCAGGGAAGAATCCTAGGAATCTACACCAACTTCTCTCTCACTTTCTCTCTCCTAAGGTTTTCTCCAAATTCATATGGAATATGTGAGAGGTGTCTTAAGGTCCTTATATAGGCCCAGAACTAACGAAAATAGCCCCAGGGCTATGGTATACTTAGGTTATAATCAAATCGGGCTTGTTCTGATCCAGCGGAATGTTTCTAAAGGTCCTTTTACTAAATGCGATCGGACTTAAGCTCACTAATATTGGATCTTAAGCAAGTTAAGTTTTCAGTCTGATCAAGTTTATAGATCGTCCGTGGCGGACCAGTTTCAGTTCAACAGTCACCGACACTCGATAAAGGCCACAAGTATATTGACATGTGTGGGCCATCTTCCCTGATCTGAGGGTGAATTTGGGTAAAAAATCAACGGTCAGAATGCTTATAAATGGCGTGCAAGTGACACGACTTAGATTACTTAAATTTATATTTAATTTCATAAAACCTTCACGTTCTCACACTCTTCGCTCCAGACTCAAGAAAATAGTCCCAGGACATCATTTGGGCTTAATTTTTGATGTGATAGTCAAGTCCAACTAGGCAGTCATAACTGTCTAAGTTCATCGCTATTAGACTTTCGACATGCGGTCCAGGTCCGATACGAAGTTTTCGAATGCTCCCGAGAGCAACTGGGTTCAGAGTTGGATCCTAGATTTCAGGGTAATGTAGCATTTTCCATTCTACGAGTTTTGGGTCTGCTGATCGTATTTAAAGTTATTGGTGATAATTTTGTAGGGAATCTAGTTTAGGGCTAGATAAGTCACGTTACATTTCTAAAGAATTTGGTTTTAAAGGATTTCTGCTAAAGGTGGTACTCGGGTCTTTGTACGGATTTTTTTGGAATGTTACAAATTGACAAACTAGGGTGCTTTCACTGTCTAGCCTTAAAGTACCGAATCTTGACCTAAAAACTTTTACCCGTTAATCTTAAATATGTCTATTTGGGTCAAGATGAGGCATACCTAGTGGTGATTTCTTTCCACCTTAAGTAAGAACAGGAGAGTATACTTATCTCTACTTTCATTGAGCATAAAAGAGGCCTTAGATGGTCGATTGCGGACCTCAAGGGAATTGACCCTTTGATTTGTACTCACCGCATTCATCTCAAGGATAATGTGAAGACCTCCCAACAATCACAACATAGATTAAATCCAAATATGAAGAAAGTGGTTAAGGTCAAGGTACTCAAGTTATTAGATGTGGGTATTATATACCCCATATCAGATAGCCAATGGGTGAGTCCAACTCAGGTGGTTCCTAAGAAGTCCGGAATCACCATCATAGCCAATGCTAATAATGAATTCGTGCCAACTGTAATTACTACTAGTTGAAGAATGTGCATTAACTACAGGAAGTTGAATACCATCACGAGGAAGGACCACTTTCCTTTTCCCTTCATTGATCAAATCTTGGAAAGGCTAGCTGGTCACTCTTACTATTGCTTCCTTGACTGATATGGCACCTTTGCTTACCGAAGGATGCCATTTAGATTGTGTAATGCTTCTGCCACTTTTCAGCGATGCATGTTACGTATATTTTCCTACTTGATAGGGTAATATTTAAAGGTCTTCTGGATGACTTCTCTATCTTTGGTCCATCCTTCAGCAAGTGTTTGGAAAATTTAAAAAATGTGCTGAAGCGATGTGAGAAAAAGAATTTGATATTAAATTAGAAGAAGTGTCATTTTATAGTTTCTAAGGGAATAGTTCTTAGACATATAATTTCATCCGAGGGAATTGAAGTAGATAAGGATAAATTTGACATTATCTCCAACATACCTCCACCCAAGAGCATACAAGACATAAGATCTTTCTTAGAACACGCATGATTTTACAAATGATTCATAAAAGACTATAGTTACCTTTCTCGTCCTCTATGCAATCTTCTTCAAAAGAATGTACCATACGAGTGGACTATGGAATGCCAGGAAGCGTTCACTAAGCTCAAGGGCATGTTGACTACCACTATCGTACAACTACCCAACTGGAGCATTCCTTTTGAGATTATGTATGATGTGAAAGTACCTTAGTTTGTTAATTAGCCTGAGTTTTGAGTCAGCAAGACAAGTGAGTCCCATAGGAAGATCATTCAAGCGTCTACCTCAACTGGATGTGGCTTCATATCTCTACAAAGGTAAACTTAGCCTCACATCCCATAACCCAAAACACCAAGCATATAAAACCCTTATAAACAGTTAAAATAACATAGGGTTTAAGGTGTGAAAACTGTTTTACAAAATCAGGAAAATCTCAAAGTTTTTAGCCTTTGTCGATTTATTGATCGTGCCTTGATGAAATTAGACTCTGTTATCAATGTCCTCGTACTCACTCGATGTTATCAAAATGAAGACTTCAGATGTCTAGCAACCAAAATGAATCTTAGACTGAATTATCGATGAATCGATGACAGGATCGATATCATCGACTTTCGAATCTCGAGTTCATTGAGACGGCTCAATAAAATCGACATCTAGTCAGTTTATGTCCAATATGCGGTTAAGGAAAATCATGTGATTTTCGATATCTCAAAGAGAGAGTCGATATCATCGAAATTCTAACCTCGATGATATCAATGGACCTTCAATGATATCGAATTCGGACCCAAATCTGTCCAATAAGCTTTCAGGTAAATTCTTTCAAAATGTTCGAAGTATCAAAAATCACTCAATGATATCAATATTTAAAGATTGATCATATTGAGACCAGGTCGATGCTATCGAATTAGAACACAAAACTGCTCAGTAAGTTTATAGGAAAATTCCTTGAAAAGATCAATGAATCTAAACTGGTATCGATATCATCGATATTCAAAACCAGATGATATCGAAGGATACTCAATCATATAGATGCATGTTCAGTTTTAAAGGTAAGTCTACTCTCAGGTTTTCAAATGTTGAAGAATAGAGCCATGGGTTGATGAAATCGGAGTCTGAAATTCGATGACATTGAAGCATGTTCGATATCCTTGATCAGTTGGCAAAAAGGTTCAAAAGCATTTGATAGATTGAGTTTGTGTCATCGAGCAGCCATTCGATGTTATCAACAGTATATGCTTGTTGATATATAACTCTGTCAAAAAATATGACTACTTTATTTCCATTAGAACTTTTTACCTATTTAATGAGAGCTTACCTGAGGTTGTTTATAGAGAAAACTAGATGGAGCTTTTAAGTGTTTAATTCAGATCACCTACCTTAAGCCCTTTTCTCTCATGGGAGTTCATTCCTCAATCCACCCTCATCATTGATATTCAATATAGTGGATTTGTGAATGAACTTCCACATCTAAGGATCTTTTCATCTACTGCCTTAATGGAAAATTATTGAGCTGAGATTCCTTGAATGCATAGATCATGGTATTATTCTATTACTCTAATGATTAATCATTTAATAGAGTAATTACCAACATAACTTGACCCAACTTATCGCCTTACTTTGGAGTATCATGAGTGTTGTGAATCAATGGAGCTGGAGATTCTTTATCAACAAAGGAGGAGATCTTCATCAACGTGCTTAATGGGGTTCATCTACTTATCTATAAGTCATTAGAGTCCAAAGACCCTGCTAATCATTACTTTGTGTAGGATTAGGTCACAGGTGATTCTCACCCCTTTCAAGTCCTCATAGGAGGCATTTGACGGGAGAATACGTGTGGGTGCTGTGTGTTGACCCTTGCTCTTGGTGAGCATAAACTCTAGGTTCCTTGTGTGGATCCTTGGCCTGTGTGGCCTAAAACCTAAGTGCTATGTGTTGACCTTTGCTCTTGTATATGGCATAAACTCTAGGTTCCTTGTGTGGATCCTTAACCTATGTGGCCTAAAATCTGGGTGTTGTGTGTTGACCCTTGCTCCTGTGTGGGGCATAAACTTGTGTCTCGTGGAGACACGTTAGGTACTCTGTGAAGGTCCTAGAGTCAGCGTTGTGTAGGTTGTACTGGTTTGAGGTAAACCTGATTTGAAACCTCTGTTAGTGAGATCCGATACATTCAAGGGTTGAGTGCGTCTGCCGAAAGTGGAGTAGACACAATCGAACCACTATAAAATTGAGTGTGTTTGAGATTTCTATTTAATTTTGCTACTTGTGTGATTTCTCTGAATGTTCTCATAATGCATGCTTACATGATTACCCAGAACTAATTAAAATCACATCACACACACGGTCACATCCATCATGAACTATTTTCCTCATCTTGTTTATGTTTTGAATAGTCTTATGATTGGATCCTCTATTTGGCTCGGAAGCCATTAGAGTTACATTGAAGAAATCTTGATACTTACATATTGATTCAGGATAGGGTTGGTAGGTATTAAATCATCATAAAATTTTCAAAAGTCTTATTCACCCTCCTCCAAGACACCTTGGCATACTCCCACTTCTACTAAAGTGGTCATTGCCACAATTTTGATGATGCGTCTGACTATGCTATTGGGGTCGTGTTAAGCCAGGAAGAGAGAAAAAGCCCTATCTTATTCACTATGCAAGTAAAACTCTAAATCCTGCCCAAGTAAACTACTCTACTATGGAGAATGAACTCTTAGTCATAGTGTTCACTTTGGAAAAATTTAGGTCCTATTTGATCGGATCTAAGATCATCATCTACGCTGATCATGCGGTGCTGAAGTACCTTCTCTCTAAGAATGATATTAAGCCCCACTTAATAAGATGAATCCTCCTACTTTAGGAATTTGATTTGGAAATACGAGACAAAAAGGGAGTATAAAACGTAGTGGTTAACCATCTTTCAAGACTTGATCTCCCCAATTCCCTTGAACCGACACCGATAAATGTATGTTTCCTAACGAACAATTGTTTTGACTCTCCTAATTACTTTAGTTTGCTGACATTGCAGATTATCTTGCTATAGGTTTCACCCCGACACACTAGACTGCACAAGACAAAAGCAAAATTCTTCATTGAGGTATGTAAGTTCTTTTGGGACGATCCGTATCTTTTTAAATATTGCCCAGACCAAATTCTAAGGAGGTGTGCCAAATAATGAACACCAAAGTTTCATCTCCTTCTTTCATTCTCAGGCCTGTGGTGGTCACTTTTCTGTTAAAAAGACCACGGTCAAAATTTTATAGTACGGCTTTTACTGGCCCACTATGTTTAGAGACACTCATGAGTTTTATAAAGCGTATGAGCGTTGTCAGAAATTGGGAGCGTTGTCCCGTCGAAATATGATGCCTCTGAACCCCATTCTTATCATTGAAGCATTTGATTATTGGGGCATCATTTCATGGGGTCATTCCCCCCAATCCTTTGGAAATTTATACATTTTACTATAAGTAAATTATGTCACTAAATGGGTCGAAGCGATAACAATGACCATCAAATGATCATTAGATTCTTAAAAGAAAACATCCTTCCCTGGTTCGGAATGCATCGGGCCATCGTTAGTGATGGAGGTTTACAATTTCGTAATCGGCCATTTGAGGATTTAATGAATAAATATGGCATCTCTTAAAAGGTGAGCACTCCATACCACCTGCAGGCAAGCGAGAAAGCTGAGATTTCCAACAGAGAGATTAAATAAATTTTGGAGAAAACAGTTAACCCTAATCATAAGGATTGTTCAATCCGTTTGACCGATACTTTATAGGCTTACCGTATAACATTTAAGACTCCCATTGGAATGTCTCCCTTTAGACTCGTCTATGAGAAAGCTTGTCACTTGCCTGTGGAACTAGAACATAAAGTGTAACGCCCGTGAAAAATCCGTACTTGGGCTCGAGTACCAACTCGACCCGAAATCGCGTAGAATTAAATTCCATGAAAATTAAGCATAAGTTAGCTAGCGCAACGCTAGAGTAGCTGGGAAATAGTCCCTGATCACTTTAAATACGTTCTACAAGACCCAAATCGAGTAGAACAAATAACTCTACAATACTCTATAACCTCGGATCAAACTCTAAGCGGGTTTGTTCTCTGGACCACTTTGAATTCTTGTATTGGATTTAGACCGCGCGTCGAAGGTCCGATACTTCCTATCTTAGACCGTTAGAACCGCCCAGCTGGACTTGACAATCATTTCGAAAATCAAGTCAAACCGATAATCACAGACTATTTCGTTGAACTCGGACTGAAGAGACCGCGAACAGGGACAGAATTGGAATTTCAAATTCAAATCTGGCACACGACTTGACGCGTCAGTATTAAGCGTTCTGACCGTCAGAATCCATCCAGACTACACCCTCGGAACAAGAAAAATTTCTATTTATTATCATGAGACTTTCAGCCCTGATCTACGTACGGTGACCGCTGAACTGAAACTGGTCCGCCACGTGCGATCTGCGAACCCTGCCAGACTGAAAACTTAATACGTGCTACATCTGGTACGCATGAGCTTAAGTCCGATCGCAATCGACCAGGGGACCACCAGAAAGTAACTTTTGGACCGAAACAGCCCCGAAATGGATAGGCACTAAGTAAACTTCGTTCCGGAGCCTGTTTCCGGCATTTTTAAGCTTATAAAAGGGGTTGAAACCCTCATTTCCCTCTCCCATCCGAAAATTGCAAACCCTAGGATAAAGGAGAGAGAGTTTGAGAGAAAGAGTAGAAGGGATTTTTCCCGCTTCCGAGCCACCGATTGCTGCTGCTTCAGCAACTCTTCCCAATCACCTGGCTGGTGATTTCTCCGTTCTTTCAGGTACAAAACAACCCTAGAACTTGCTGATTTAGGGTTTATCTAGATTTAGGGCGTGTTAGCTAACGTACTTCATAAATCAGGTCCTCCTACTACCGTAGACGAAGCATACATGCTCCGTTCAAAATCACGCTTTCGTAAGACCTAAGGTGAGGATTTTAGACGCTTTGATTGACGGTTTACAACGCTTTCAATGTCGTTTAATAGTAGATTATCGACGGCATCGCCGTTTGACATGTACAACATGCTCTCCGTTTCCTGTTTCGTAAATTAACGAAGAATATGAGATTTAGGGCATTTTAGTCATTTGTAGGAAGTACGGTCTACATTCATATTTTTCTGACGTGATTGACATGGTTTGTTGTCGCATTAGGGAGTTAGGAATGCTTGCATAATTAGTTTGGCGAAGAGATTCGCCTAGTTGCGCACTTTGGGTTGACATACTATATGTAGACTTAAGTGTGTCGTGTATGTGTTTGTATAAATGCTTGTATTAGTATGTATTGAATTAAATGATGTTATGTGGTAGTTTGAGGTTGATTTCTTAGTTAATATGCTGACCTAAATGATTTCCTACATGTTGACCATATGCATGATTCCATTACATGCATGGAACGTATATGTTTGAAGATTTGCTTAAGTTGAATGTTATAACATGTGTTAACATGCTCACATGATTGTATTTCAATTCCAATACTCTTACATAGATTTCTGATGTGATTCCATAATTGTTTGGGATAAGACTTAGTCCAGGCAGTCGGTAACCGAGCGAATTCGTGGCTGACTGGTCATAGCCACGAACGACGCGTCGATGAACGTGATTCGTGTTTGAAGTTGGCGGCAGTGGTTAGGCCACGCGAAGTGTTTTACGCACTTCATGTCGTTCGATTGGAGATGCGATCGCGCTAGTCGAGCTCGTCAAGCAACCCGACTGGCCGATGTATGTTCACCTTGTATGAGTCATAACTGCTTGAACCTAGGGTACTGAACTTACCATTGAAAACCCTATTAACCATGGTACCTTGATCCACGAAGACTCATGAGCCGGGCATGGTGGTATGGGACACCGTGGTCGAGCTGTCGGCCTACGCTGGGGCCACAAACCTCCCCGTAGTGACCAGTGAGCACCTAGACTCGTGAGCAGATTATGGTGGTATTGGACACTATATTCTAGCTGTCGGCCTACACTGATCAGGCGATGAGTCCTTTGTAGTGACCGCGAGCATATTCTGAGTCCACGGGAGGCGACGACCCTTCCGTTGCAGTAGAGTACGGTAGGCCTGTATTGATAAGGTGATGGGGGAGCGGTGCAACGAGTGCAAGCAACAGCCCTGCCAGCCCTTGCAGTGACCTACGAAATATATATCGTATGAGATTACTAGGAGTGGCGACCCTAGACAGGATCTGTGTTGGGATTGATACAAGGGAAGTACCTGAGTTTCCCAATCCTGCTGTTTGAATGGACTAATAACAACTTGAAAATCATATCACCATAGCATTGCATGTGCCTGGAAGATGTGGAGCACTCTAGGGAGTGTGGCATGCCGCGGTCGTAAGATGTTGCCGTATGAGGGAGATCGTCGGTGAGGGCATACATCACGTCATATCATCTTGCATTAACAACAGTACTAGGATTGTCTGATTTACTGCTTTACTATTATCGCATGATTGAATTGTGAATATGCTAATCCTTGCTCTATGATTCCACTGAGTTGATCACTCACTCCCACATTACGGGATGGTGTTTGTAACACCCACCAGACCCTGTTGTAGATGCAGGTGAGGCGGAGATCCAGGAGGTGGAGCCAGACATTGACGAGGACCAGGACGAGTTCTCGTACATGCAGTATCACGACGGCTTTCCATAGGCGACCTGGATCGTTGGGGTTTCAGTGGGACTATTTGGAACATTACATTTTTGTTCATGTATATGTATATGAGACTCAGAGATGTATTCATACTTTAGAGACAGATGAGATTTACTTTGTTTTTCCATACAGTGATATACATATTGTTTAGTCTTCCGCTTGCTTTTATCACTGGATCTGAAGTATGAATTGCAGTTTTGGTATACTTTTACTCATGTGAATGCTTTAAATTAGACAACATTGAATCATAATCATTTTTGTTGCATAAGTGACGGTCTGAAACTCGGGAGTTGAGTTTATACACGACCCCCGATTTTCAGGGTGTTACAAGTTGGTATCAGAGAATGAATAAGAGTATACTGGGCCTGGGTTATGGTCTCGCGACGTACGCTGTCGCTTCCTTTGACTTAGGTGGGTGCGATAAGGGTCTAGAAACACTTTTAGGATCGCAGGTTCGCCGATAGGCGAAGTCTATTAGAATCGATCGCAAGATCGAGTCTGTAACGCATCTCGGGTCACGTAAAGCAATCCGAATAGCTTCTAGGCTATAGGAAGTAGGGTTGAGACGTCCTATGAGCGGTTTTAAATCGTAAAAGTGAATCCTTGGGTCGTGGGATGACCACGACTCCTGTAATCAATCGCCAGGGCTTAAAAACCCCGTTTCGCTAAAAATCTTCAAAATTCCTCCTCTAAACACTCCGATCTTCATTTCTTTTTTATCCATTTCATGTTAGGCATCAAATATAATATGAAAATAACACAAATTAATACTTTCATAAAATTTTACAATGAATAGTAAAATTTCATGAAAAATGGCCATAAGGCCATTCTAACTTCACTTTCTTTAGTAACTAAGGATCTAGATGGATGTAATAGCTCCTTCTACCCTAAATTCATATGTTGCATCATAGGGTTTGGTATTCAGGATTACGGAGTGGTCCCGAAAAGCCCCGAACACATGTTTGGGCTCATATAGATCAAAATACAATGAACCAGGGGGTAGGCCACATATTTTTGGAGTCCCTGGACCATGGGGGACCAGACCCATGTGATCCCACCGGCCAACTGGGAAGTTGGCCGACGATGCCATCGCCGACCGGTGGGGCCCCTTTGCCATGAATTTTGGGCGCACGCCCTTAAATGGGGTGCACATCCTCCCCATATACCTCCCGTCCCATGAAAACCCCTAAAACACCCCCGTCCTTCACAAACAGCCCTCCCCTAAGCCCTATTCTCATTTTTCAGCAGCCATTTTCAAATTTCGGCGTCCCAAATCACTCCTAAGTCCCTCCTTGGCCAAAACCGACCACCACCCATCACTTATTGGGAGTTGACAGCCCTTCCTCTTGAAGATTTCACCATTTGGAGCTCCAAAAAATCCCCAAAAAGAGCTGAAATCGTGAGGTGCTCCCTTCTACTTTTTTATTTGTATTTTTCCTTGAAATTACAGCCTTGGGAAGCTAGAAGCATCCCTCTACGATGCCTAGATTTTCTTTTTCCAGATTGGGCAGCCACTTCTCCGCATTTTCGCTGTTTTCCATGGCTTTCGTGGAAGCCATTTTAGGCCTTTTATCGCTCTCATCCATCATATCTTTGATGGGTAAGAGGAAAACCGCAACAGACGAGGCTGGGCCAAGTCGTCCTGCTCAATCGAGAAGACCGCGGGGTGGTACAGCAAGTTCAAGCGCCGTCGTAGGTCCAACTGCAGTCCTGGAGTACCGTACAAAGCGGGATTTGAATCCCCATGCACACCTTGGACGAGCAATTTTATCAGAGATGCCTCATGGCCAATACACTGATCGTAAAGTGTTATTTGAGGTGGACGTAGATGGACGACTATTCGGTGAATATCTGTTGTTCAAACGCATTGAAGCTGCGCATTGGGGTCCGATCTTTGAAGCTCGCGCTCGCGCTAATGTGAGCACCGTTCGTGCCTTCTACGCTAGTATCCAGAATCCTACCTTGGAGCCATTGCAGTTTAAAATCCCTTTTGGTAGAGATCGGATGGCTACGATTGATGTGCGACTGATTGCGCGACTTCTCAACGTGCCTCTTGGTGATGTGCATCCTAGTGAGAAGAATCTGAGGACTAGACGTGAACGAGATCGCCGCACCAGGTTCCTGTGCGGTAAGTTGGTTCCATGGCAGCCTAATAATAGCCTCAAGGCGACGTATATGTCTGAGAATTCGCGCCTGCTGCACCATATCTGCACGTTCAATGTTTATCCCAGGTCGACGAACCGCATTGAATGCACACGCCTTATGGTCGATTTCTTATATCTAGTGGCCCAGGGAGAGAACGTATGTATGGCCACTTTCATCTTATGGTAGATAGTCCTCATAGCCAGGTCGAGAAGAACATCCGAATCGCTTCCCTTTGGCCGACTGATTTGCATGATTGCTCTTGAGTTTGCCTATAGACTTGGGCCGAAATTGCCGGTATCGATTCATACCATTGATGAGTCGACAATGGTCAAGATGAAGATTGGGTCACAATACCATGAAAATCAACTTGAAAGGGATAGTGAGGATGACTTTGATGATGGGGAAGATCAAAGCGAAGAAGAACCTAGAGCAGAGGTTCAGGAAGAAGCTTAGGAAGAGGCAGAAGAGGAGGCTCAGGATACAGATGAGAGCCCTCCTCCTTCTGCGCAGGCTACTATCGACGATCGCATTGCTCAGATGGAGTAGAGTCAGACCGCTTTGCGAAGGGAAGTCCAAGAACTTCGCGCAGAAGTCGCGGATGCCAAGGCCGTTATAAAGAAGAAATTTGGCAAGGTGACTCGCACCTTGAAGGCGATCCTGTGTTGCTTACAGGATAAGGGTGCTCCTCCTCCGTCACCAGACTCCGACTAGCGATGCGATCTTTGATGTTATTATCAGTAGTTAGTCATTTCCTGCTTTATGTGTGTAAGCCTGTTAGGGCTAGTGCTTTGCTTATGTTGCTATTACAATTTTAACTATCTTAGTTCCCATGTATTTCTCTCGTGATGCTTGTAAGGATATATCCCTTGTATTGTGACAATTTTGATTAAATGAAATGCATGGAATGCCTTTGACTCCTTGTGTGAATGATTTCGGTGTAATTGTGCTATTAAGAGTGACAAGGTTACGCCCTATTTTGAATATAGGGAATGCCGCCTAAGGTTACGCGGAGCACGGTTCGGCTTGCATTGACAGAGCATATGGATCAGACTCCTTCGCAGTCTAGCACCCATGCGGACCCTACTTTGGGCCCGATTCCTGAGGCAGTTCGATCGTCTCAGCCTGCCGTTGGTCCTACAGATGGACCACCGCCATTTACACCATCGGTCAGAGAGCCATATCGCGCATCTACTTCCACATAGCATCCGCCACAGCCTGCTCCACCCCCTGACAGATTCGAGCAGATGATGGATATGATGCTGCAGCAGCAGCAGCTTTTGACTACCATCGTGAGGACATTAGCCCAGGGTGGGGGTGCGGCTCCATCTACACCACCTGTACCACTTGCGCATCCAACTGAGGATGCCTATACATACGCCCAGGATGAGGGCATGGCTCATCCTACGCCGCCTGCTTTCTCTGCGGGGAATCCTGCCGATACACGGGGCTTATTGGAGCGATTTCAGCCCTTGCTGCCTCCTACTTTCACGGGTTCTCATAGACCCGAGGAGGCTGAGTACTGGCTCGACTGGGTGTCGAAGATTTTGCGGATGTTGCATTGCACCGAGGCCGAGCAGGTAGAGCTGGCTACCTTCCTGTTTGAGAGAGAGGCCAGCATGTGGTGGGATAGCGTATTGCGGACCGTTGCCGCAGACTTTGTATGGACGTGGGCAGCATTTGAGTTCCGCTTCCATGAGAAGTATTATCCCTAGACTTACAGGCACGACAGGGAGAATGAGTTTCTCCGTCTCAGACAGGCAGCAATGACAGTTACAAAGTATGAGCATCGGTTCACAGAGTTGGGCAGGTACATCCCGACGATCCTGGCTGATGAGCAGATGCGCATACGGTGCTTTTTGGAGGGTTTGCGACCGGATATTCGGTCAAAGATGTGCTGTGTTAGCATTCCCTCCTATGCGGAGTTGATTCACATGTCCATGCGGGCAGAGCAGGATATGGATCGACTTGCGCGATCTCGTGGCCCGGTTGCTTCTTGGCCACGACCAGACTTGCTAGATAGGCCCTTCGCGGGCAAGAGGCCTCGCATTGATCCTCCTACTAGGACTACGGCGCCTGTACTACCGTTTCGGTGCCCTGATTTGACATGTACATACTGTGGGAGGACAGGCCACTTGGCGCAGAGCTGCTTTTCAAGGATGCGGGACAGTGGGTTCTCGCCGCCGCAGAAGATTGACCATTTGCGTCCACAGGCGATATCAGCACCGCCTATACGGTCAGCTCCTGGGCATCCTTCTTTCAGACCTACGGTATCGCAGATCAGATAGCCTCCACGACCCTTGATACAGTGGCCGAACCGGCCACAGCAGGCTCGGATTCATGCATTGACAGCTGAGGCAGCTGCGACGCCGACTTTTCAGCATTCGGCCTTTGAGGTCACCGCCCATATTGGAGGTACTCCCGTTCTTGTGATGGTGGACACTAGTTCCATGATTTCTTTGATATCGCGTGCTGTAGTCAGGCGTCTTGGGTTACAGACTATCACTATGGATAGCGTGCGAGTCTTTGCAGCTCATGGGGATTATTCGGATGTCACCCAGATGTGTGAGGGTTGTTTAGTTGATCTGGGAGGCAGGACGATGACTCTTGATCTTGTCGTCGATCCCTCGCTCGTTTATCTCGACGTCATTCTTGGCATGGACTGGTTGACTGCAGCGAGAGCCGAGATTGACTGCGAGGCTCGTATGGTGACGGTGTACGAGCCTGAGGGCACGCCTTTCACGTTTTCAGTGCGGGTAAATCTTCCTTTCCGCATACTTAGCTACGCCACTTTATTGCACGACGCTGGTGCCCAGATACTCGAGCATGTGCCAGTCGTTTCTGAGTTCGGGGATCTGTTCAGGAAGATCCCTGGTTTGCCGCCCTGACGTGAGATCGATTTCACTATCGATCTGGTTCCTGGTTCTACACCCGTCTCACTGCCGACGTATCGCATGGCACCATGTGAGATGGAGGAGTTGAGGATGCAGATTGATGGTCTACTAGGGCTTGGCCTTATACGGCCTAGCGTGTCACTTTGGGGAGCACCGGTCTTGTTCGTGAGGAAGAAGGATGGTTCAATGCGATTGTGTATTGATTATCGCAGGCTGAACCAGCTCACGGTGAAGAACAAGTACCCTTTGCCCAGGATCGATGACTTGTTTGATCAGTTGAGAGGAGCGCAGTACTTCTCGAAGATTGATCTTCAGTCGGGATATCATCAGTTGCGCGTCAGGGATGAGGATGTGCAGAAGACAGCATTCAGGACTAGTTTTGGCCACTATGAGTTCCTCGTGATGTCGTTCGGTCTCACGAACGCACCGGCCGTGTTCATGGATCTGATGAACCAGGTATTTCGTCCTTTCCTCTATCGATTCGTCGTTGTATTCATTGACGACATTTTGGTGTACTCTAGGAGTCGAGAGGAGCATGAGGAGCACTTGCGTTTGGTCCTGGATACGCTCAGACGGCATCAGTTATTCGCACAGTACAAGAAGTGCGACTTCTGAAAGCAGGAGGTGAAGTTTCTGGGACACGTGGTATCCAAGGATGGCATGGCAGTTGACCTGTCTAAGGTAGCTGCGGTGCAGGACTAGGAGCAGCTTGGTTCTGTCACTGAGGTGAGGAGCTTCTTGGGTCTCGCTGGCTACTATCGGCGCTTCATACAGGACTTCTCGAAGATCGCGAGACCCTTATCTCAGTTGACACGGAAGGACGTGAAGTTCTCCTAGAATGACAAGGCGGAGTCGGCTTTTCAGGAGCTGAAGGACAGACTTACGTCTGCCCCTGTGCTAGTATTGCCAGAGCAAGGGGTTAGATACACTATATACACCGACTCGTCTAGCATTGGTTTGGGTTGTGTCCTTATGCAGAGGGACAGGGTAATTTCGTATGCCTCGAGACAATTAAGGAAGCACGAGGAGAATTACCCTACACACGACCTAGAGTTGGCAGCCGTTATATTCGCACTGAGACTCTGGAGACATTACCTCTACGGAGAGGAGTTCGAGCTCTTTTGCGACCACAAGAGCCTCAAGTACATATTCACGCAGTGAGACTTGAATATGAGGCAGCGGCGATGGATGGAGACGTTGAAGGACTTCAAGTTTGAAGTCTCTTACCATCCTGGGAAGGCGAACCTTGTGGCTGATGCGTTGAGCCATAAGAAGGCGATAGAGTTTGCGGCTCCGCTGATGGTTGTCGAGTGGGATATGGTTGAGTTTTTGCGAGACTTTGAGCAGAAACTCACGGTAGAGGAGCCGTTTGAGTTCATCGCACATGTACAGGTGCGATCTCAGATCGATGACAGAGTCATCAAGGCGCAGAGGGACGATGCGTATCTTACTGAGCTTCGAGAGCAGGCCAGTGATGATGCTGACGCCGACTGGCGAGTTGGTATGGATGGGGGCTTACGTTACCATGGCCGCCTATGCATCCCAGATGTCCCTGACTTGAGACGAGAGATTCTCGAGACTGCACATCTACTAGACTCGCGATGCATCCAGGCAGCACAAAGATGTATCGTGACGTGAAGAGGACGTATTGGTGGGAAGGTATGAAGACCCATATAGCTGAGTTCGTGTCCCGTTGTCTCACTTGTCAGCAGGTGAAGGCAGAGCATCGTCGACCACCTGGACTTTTGCAGCCTATGCCGATTGCAGAGCGGAAGTGGGATTTCATTTCTATGGACTTCATTTCTGGGTTGCCGAAGATGAGGAAGGGACATGATTCCATTTGGGTGATCGTCGACCGATTGACGAAGTCGGCGCACTTCCTACCGATCAGAGTTACGTACTCTGCAGACGAGCTAGCTAGATTGTACATCCGAGAGATTGTGCGTCTGCATGGAGTTCCATTGGAGATCGTGTCGGACAGAGACACGCGGTTCACTTCTATTTTCTGGACTCGCATTCAGGAGGCTATGGGTGTGAAGTTGAAGTTCAGTACTGCCTTCCACCCACAGACGGACGGACAGACAGAGCGAGTGAACCAGATCCTGGAGGACATATTGCGAGCTTACGCAGTGGACTTCAAGGACAGTTGGGATGACTGTCTTGCATATGCGGAGTTTGCGTACAACAATAGCTTCCAGGCGAGTATCGGTATGGCACCTTATGAAGCGCTGTATGGGCAACCTTGTCGCGCACCGCATTGCTGGTTAGAGGTCGGTGAGCGTAGCTTGATTGGCCCAGAGTTGGTGCAGGCGACGTCAGAGAAGATCGATACTATTCGACGTCGGCTTCTTACAGCGCAGAGCAGACAGAAGAGCTACGCCGATACGAGACGGAGGCCACTAGAGTTCACAGTTGGGGATCATGTGTTTTTGCGAGTTTCCCCTATGAAGGGAGTCCTTCGGTTCGGGAAGAAGGGGAAGCTGGCACCGCGATTCATTGGTCCATTCCAGATCCTCGATCGTGTGGGAGCAGTGGCTTACCGATTGGCTTTACCCACGCCCCTCGCGAGCGTTCACAACGTATTTCATGTTTCTATGCTGAAAAAGTACATTGCTGATCCTTCTCATATCATCAGATGGGAGCAGGTGCAGTTAGGAGAGGATGTTACTTATATCCTGCGACCGACAGGCATCTTAGACAGGAAGGAGCAGGTACTGCGTAGCAAGGTGATTCCCCTTGTGAAGGTATTGTGGACGCATCATTCTGAGGAGGAGGCTACTTGGGAGACAGAAGCCGAGATCAGAAAGAACTACCCACAGCTTCTCGAGGAGTACGAAAAGGTACAAATTTTGAGGACGAAATTATTTGTTAAGGGGGGTAGATTGTAACGCCCGTGAAAAATCCGTACTTGGACTCGAGTACCAACTCGACCCGAAATCGCGTAGAATTAAATTCCATGGAAATTAAGCGTAAGTTAGCTAGCGCAACGCTAGAGTAGCTGGAAAATAGTCTCTGATCACTTTAAATACGTTCTACAAGACCCAAATCGAGTAGAACAAACAACTCTACAATACTCTATAACCTCGGATCAAACTCTAAACGGGTTTGTTCTCTGGACCACTTTGAATTCTTGTATTGGATTTAGACCGCGCGTCGAAGGTCCGATACTTCCTATCTTAGACTGTTAGAACCGCCCAGCTGGACTTGACAATCATTTCGAAAATCAAGTCAAACCGATAATCACAGACTATTTCGTTGAACCCGGACTGAAGAGACCGCGAACAGGGACAGAATTGGAATTTCAAATTCAAATCTAGCACACGACTTGACGCGTCAGTATTAAGCGTTCTGACCGTCAGAATTCATCCAGACTACACCCTCGGATCAGGAAAAATTTCTATTTATTATCATGAGACTTTTAGCCCTGATCTACGTACGGTGACCGCTGAACTGAAACTGGTCCGCCACGTGCGATCTGCGAACCCTGCCAGACTGAAAACTTAATACGTGCTACATCTGGTACGCATGAGCTTAAGTCCGATCGCAATCGACCTGGGGACCACCAGAAAGCAACTTTTGGACCGAACAGCTCCGAAATGGATAGGCACTAAGTAAACTTCATTCCGGAGCCTGTTTCCGGCATTTTTAAGCTTATAAAAGGGGTTGAAACCCTCATTTCCCTCTCCCATCCGAAAATTGCAAACCCTAGGATAAAGGAGAGAGAGTTTGAGAGAAAGAGTAGAAGGGATTTTTCCCGCTTCCGAGCCACTGATTGCTGCTGCTTCAGCAACTCTTCCCAATCACCTGGCTAGTGATTTCTCCATTCTTTCAGGTACAAAACAACCCTAGAACTTTCTGATTTAGGGTTTATCTAGATTTAGGGCGTGTTAGCTAACGTACTTCATAAATCAGGTCCTCCTACTGCCGTAGACGAAGCATACATGCTCCGTTCAAAATCACGCTTTCGTAAGACCTAAGGTGAGGATTTTAGACGCTTTGATTGACGGTTTACAACGCTTTCAATGTCGTTTAATAGTAGATTATCGACGGCATCGCCGTTTGACATGTACAACATGCTCTCCGTTTCCTGTTTCGTAAATTAACGAAGAATATGAGATTTAGGGCATTTTAGTCATTTGTAGGAAGTACGGTCTACATTCATATTTTGCTGACGTGATTGACATGGTTTGTTGTCGCATTAGGGAGTTAGGAATGCTTGCATAATTAGTTTGGCGAAGAGATTCGCCTAGTTGCGCACTTTGGGTTGACATACTATATGTAGACTTAAGTGTGTCGTGTATGTGTTTGTATAAATGCTTGTATTAGTATGTATTGAATTAAATGATGTTATGTGGTAGTTTGAGGTTGATTTCTTAGTCAATATGCTGACCTAAATGATTTCCTACATGTTGACCATATGCATGATTCTATTACATGCATGGAACGTATGTGTTTGAAGATTTGCTTAAGTTGAATGTTATAACATGTGTTAACATGCTCACATGATTGTATTTCAATTCCAATACTCTTACATAGATTGCTGATGTGATTCCATAATTGTTTGGGACTAAACTTAGTCCAGGCAGTCGGTAACCGAGCGAATTCGTGGCTGACTGGTCATAGCCACGAACGACGCGTCGATGAACGTGATTCGTGTTTGAAGTTGGCGGCAGTGGTTAGGCCACGCGAAGTGTTTTACGCACTTCATGTCGTTCGATTGGAGATACGATCGTGCTAGTCGAGCCCGTCAAGCAACCCGACTGGCCGATGTATGTTCACCTTGTATGAGTCATAACTGCTTGAACCTAGGGTACTGAACTTACCATTGAAAACCCTGTTAACCATGGTACCTTGATCCATGAAGACTCATGAGCCGGGCATGGTGGTATGGGACACCGTGGTCGAGCTGTCGGCCTACGCTGGGGCCACAAACCTCCCCGTAGTGACCAGTGAGCACCTAGACTCGTGAGCAGATTATGGTGGTATGGGACACTATATTCTAGCTGTCGGCCTACACTGATCAGGCGACGAGTCCTTTGTAGTGACCGCGAGCGTATTCTGAGTCCACGGGTGGTGACGACCCTTCCGTTCCAGTAGAGTACGGTAGGCCTGTATTGATAAGGTGATGGGGGAGCGGTGCAACGAGTGCGAGCAGCAGCCCTGGCAGCCCTTGCAGTGACCTACGAAATATACATCATATGAGATTACTAGGAGTGACGACCCTAGACAGGATCTGTGTTGGGATTGATACAAGGGAAGTACCTTAGTTTCCCAATCCTGCTGTTTGAATGGACTAATAACAACTCGAAAATCATATCACCATAACATTGCATGTGCCTGGAAGATGTGGAGCACTCTAGGGAGTGTGGCATGCCGTGGTCGTAAGATGTTGCCGTATGAGGGAGATCGTCGGTGAGGGCATACATCACGTCATATCATCTTGCATTAACAACAGTACTAGGATTGTCTGATTTACTGCTTTACTATTATCGCATGATTGAATTGTGAATATGCTAATCCTTGCTCTATGATTGCACTGAGTTGATCACTCACTCCCACGTTACGGGATGGTGTTTGCAACACCCACCAGACCCTGTTGTAGATGCAGGTGAGGCGGAGATCCAGGAGGTGGAGCCAGACATTGACGAGGACCAGGACGAGTTCTCGTACATGCAGTATCACGACGGCTTCCCATAGGAGACCTGGATCGTTGGGGTTTCAGTGGGACTATTTGGAACATTACATTTTTGTTCATGTATATGTATATGAGACTCAGAGATGTATTCATACTTTAGAGACAGATGAGATTTACTTTGTTTTTTCATACAGTGATATACATATTGTTTAGTCTTCCGCTTACTTTTATCACTGGATCTGAAGTATGAATTGCAGTTTTGGTATACTTTTACTCATGTGAATGCTTTAAATCAGACAACATTGAATCATAATCATTTTTGTTGCATAAGTGACGGTCTGAAACTCGGGTGTTGAGTTTATACACGACCCCCGATTTTCAGGGTGTTACATAAAGCCTACTGGGCTAAAAAAAACCTGAATTTTAACTTAGACGACGCTGTCTCATTGCGCAAACTTCAATTAAATAAACTCGAGAAAATTTGGAATGACGCATATAAAAACTCAAGAATTTACAAGGATGGAATGAAGGTGTTCCATGACAGGAACATCCTTTGGAAAACATTTTTCACCAGTCAAAAAGTCCTTTTGTATAGTCCTCGGTTACATCTTTTTTGGGATTAATTCCGATCTCATTAGACCGCCTCTTTCACTGTTACAAATGTCTATCCTCATAGGGTCGTCGGATTCAGAATCCAACGAATGACAATGTTTTCAAAGTGAATGGACATCGTTTAAAGTCATTTGTTGAGAAATTTGATTCAGAGGACATGTCCATACCTCTGATTGACCCTGTTTACTAGGATTAACCTCTTAGTTTGATGGAGGTGTAGATTGATGAAGGTGTATTTACGTTTATTGCTTTCATAAAATTTAGGATTATGATAGTTTGCTTTCCATTTATTTAGTCATTATGCTAAGCCATCTTCACGATGAGATCCATGGAAAAAGCCTCAAAATTCCTTCTTCAGGTATTATATTTCTATCACTTCTCCTTTCTTTTCATTGCCTCTTTTGTATTACATGCTTATATCTTTTATATTGAGGACAATGTAGATTTTAGGTTGGGGGTGTGAATTAGGTAAACTAATCAGTGTTTTCTTATTTTCTTAGTTCTAAGAAATTTTTTTTTTTTAAATTCAATGTTTCAAGCTAAAATCTATTTAGAAAATGATAATTTATACATGTAAAGAATGATTTGAGTATGATGATAAGAGAGAGATTAAATTTTGAATTGTTGGAGTTTGATTAACTAAGTAGCCTATCGCTTACGGTTCTTGCACTCAATTGATTAAGAGGAAGTCTAAATATCATGTTAATCTAAATCATAAGACACGTTCAATTTACTTCCTTGAGTTGTTCTAAATTTTATGATTGTTAACATATGAATCACTGATAGATGTTGAGAATTGAGTCTGGAGAATTTTATCCACCTTAAAAGATGAAAAGAACCAGTTAAAAAATAAGAGATTAATAAAAAGGTCATGTATGGTGAAAAGTGTTTAGGGTCAAATATTGGACATTATCCCTCATTTATTACTTGATTTTATGAACATGATAATGCTTAGTATTCTATTTTAATCATGTTTTTGTTGCAAGGTGAATTTAAGAGCTGGGATTGAAAAGGATGCTAAAAGCATGGATTTAATGCTCAAGAATCACCAAGCCAAAGATTAGATCTTAGAAGGCTAAGAATGAAGAATTTACAAGCCAAAGATATAAGGAAACCAAGTCAAGAATAAAGAGAATCGAAGTTTTAAAGTGAATTTGCGTGATCTACGACATGTCCAAGTCTGCTTCAACTCGTCTAAGCTCTTGCTCAACTAGTCAGGGAAACTTCGACTCAAACTCCAACAACATCAGATTATAAAATCCCGTCATCCTCGACCAGTCAAAGGTAACCCTCGACCAGTCGAGGGTTATGCAGGTATTGCGTGAATTGCATAAATTTAAGGCAATTTTTAAATTTTTTCAAGTCGGTGCAAAAGGAGATGATGTACAACTATAAGTAGGAGTCCCCAGGGCATCCCTAGGCATCTTTTAGGGTTTAAGGAGTAGAACAAAAGCATGGAGAATCCATCACCAAGATTTTTTTCTTCATCTTCCTTAGTCATTTTTATACTTTTCTTAAGAGATTTTAGTTCAATCATGTCTATGGTTGGCTAAACCTCTCTTAACTAGGGCTAAGAGGTGAAGCTTGTAGCGTGATGGGATGTTTTCTATTGCTTTGATTCATGTTTCAGTTGAACTATTTTTTATTCTAATTTGAGATTTAAGAAATACTTTCAGTTTTTAATAGTTTTTTGTGACTCAAATTACAATAGACTTGCGATAGCTTTGAGTATGTTCTTTTCATGTATTGAGATTGTGAAATTAGAAAATCCTGTTGTTCACCATTGTCCCTTGGGCATGGTTGGGTGATGGAATCCCTTCTAATCTTCATGATTCCCTTATGTTTGGTTATGAGATTGGTATATCCTATTGTGAGCCATTGTCTCCTGGGCATCATTTTGTGATGGAATCACTTCCAGTTCTCACAACTCTCATCAATTGAGAAATAAGTCAAAGGAAGTTCAAATTTAGTTTTACTGAGATATCTTCCAATTGGATAAGATGGGACTCTGATTCTAGTTTTGTCCTTGAATCAGGCATAGATCTCCCTGATCTCTATAAGTGGATCCTTGGAAACCCTAGTTCTCATCTTTAATTTCTTAAATTTCTAATTTCATACATTACAATTACTTCCTTTATTTCTAGATTTAGATTTGCATCTTCTTCTAGTTGCTTTTAAAATAATCACGAGATTAGTCCCTATGGATTCAACCTCGGTCTCACCGAGATTATTACTACATCGCGACCCTACACTTAGGGTTGTGAACAAGGTTTTGGCGCCGTTGCCGAGGACTAATGGTTGCATTTTTCTAAGATTGATTAGTTTTGGAATTAGTTTAAGAATATGGTTTTTCTATTTTATATTTTTAGGATTAGGGTTTCCTGAATTACTTAGAAACTAACCTTGCTTCCTATTTCTAGGTTTAGAAACTTTCCTTTTTTCTTTTTAGAAACTACTTTCTAATTCTAGGTTTAGAAACTTTCCTAATTTTTTTTAGAAACTAAGTTGCTTTCTTATTATTATTTTTAGAAACTAACTTGTTTTGTTGTCTTGCAGGATCTTAATTTAGGAACTTCTAATTTAGTAACTTCTTTCTAATCATCTCGGTTTCTATTTCTAGATCTCTATTTCATTTTTTTTCTATAGGTTTAAGTTCGAATCTGAAATTGAGGGCCGAGAGTGCTTCATGCCCAAGTGGGTCTATGACAACACTTAACATCTTTTGAGTGAAAGAAGATTAGTTGGGGGGTTATCTATCCATCACAGGATTAGACACCACTCAAAATCCTTAGAGTTAATTGAGGTGATGCCTACAAATCAACCAATGAACTAGCTGTAACCTCTCATTGCGGAAGTCCAGGATGAGAATGAGGTGCACCATGCACCCCCGCCTTTTACTTTACGAGATTATTTACAACTGGTGGGGGTGAGCACACCGTCTTGTATGGTTTTTCCAGAAAATATAGGAAACACGGACATCAAGCCTTGAGTGATCCAACTCCTTTCAAAGTTCCTTGGACTTAAATTTGAAAGTTTATACTTACATTTATGAGAGTTTGACAAAGTAATAGCCACTTTATACTTTCCTAATGTATCTGAGGACACAGTCAAGCTGAAACTCTTTCCTTTCTCCTTGAAAGAGAAGGACGTGGTTGCACTCACTACGTCCACGATCTATTGGCACATGGAATGACATGATGAAGGAGTTCATCAAAAAATTATTCCCATACCATAAGATGAACACCGTTAGGAAGTTGATCATGAACTTCCCCCAAAAGGAAGATGAAACACTCTTCCAATGTTAGGAGCGGTTCAAGGATCTCATCAGTTCATGCCCACAACACGATTTTGAAACGTAGCTCATAACAACTTTCTTCCACGATGGATTGACATCTTCCATGCGCTAATTCGTCGAGACAATGTGTAATGGGGAATTCATGAACAAGAATGCCGATGAGGTGTAGGATTACTTTAACAAACTTGCTGAAACTTTACAATCATGGACATCTCCCCAAAATCTAGCACCACATCTAAGCTTACTAATCAAAGGAAAGGGGTGGATTATACCTTTTAAAAGAGGATGATGATGTCAATGCTAAAGTGGTTAATCTCATAAGGAAATTTGATGCCATGGAATTGAAGAAGGATAAGGCTAAGGAAACTGTTTTTGATATTTGTGCTTACAACATTCACACAACTGAAAATTATCCAACAATGCCTGCCTTTCAAGAGGTATTGAATGAGCAATCCAATGCCGTGAATAATTACCAAAGACCTTTCAATGGACCTACGTCCAATACATACAATCCTAGTTGGAGAAATCATACAAACTTTAGTTGGAGGAATGAACAAATTGCTACCCCTCAAGGTTTCTTTAATCAAATTCCAAATTAAGGGAAACCTCAAGAGGATCCAGTTTTAAAACATCTTCAAAATCAAGAGCTTTTCAATTAGGGGATGTTACAAGCCTTCCAAGACCTTTTAAAGGCCATATAAGGGCTTAACATAATGAATACGATTGGGAATAAGGTGAGCCTCCCAGCTCAACCACTTCCCAATCCAAAACCCTAATACAAAGTTAGCGACCTGACTCTCAGGACTTTCTAAAGGTGTTGAAACAAGTGAAGCTTAACATCTCTCTACTAAATGTGGTTAAACAAATACCTTCATATGCCAAATTTCTAAAAGACTTGTGTACGACCAAGAGACGGTAAAATATTCAAAAGAAAATATTTTTAACTGAAAAAGTGAGTACCATCCTAAAGCAAGATGTGCCATAGAAATACAAAGATCCTAGTAGCCCAACCGTCACTTGTGTAATTGGGAATTACTGCATTGAGCATGCACTTCTTGATTTAGGAGCAAGCATAAATTTGATCCCATACTCGGTCTATGAACAACTAGGTTTAGGTAAATTAAATCCACCCAAACCACATTATAACTTGTCGATCACTTAGTTCGAGTGCCGAGAGGGATAATTGGGATGTGTTGGTCTAAGTTGACAAAATCTTCTACCTGATAGATTTTATGTCCTAGATACTCAACCCATTATAGACATGAGCACTCAAATTCCAGTCATTCTTGGTCGCTCATTCCTTGCCACATCAAATGCAATCATTAATTGAAGGAATGGAGTCATGAGTTTGTCTTTTAGAAATATGACATTGGAGTTGAATATCTTTTTCAATACGGGCAAATAGTTAGAGGAAGATGATGATTTTCACGACATTAACATGATTGATTCTTTCTTGGAAGATAAAACACTTTTAACCTTATCTTCTGACCCTCAAGAGACTTACCTATCTAACTCCCATGATTTTGATAATGATATTGTAATGCCCTGGAAAAATTCGTACTGAAACTCGAGTACTAACTCGACCAGAAATCACGTAGGATTAATTCCTTTAGAAAATAAGCGTAAGTTAGCTAGCGCAATGCTAGAGTAGCTGTGAAATCCTCCCTGATCGCTTTAAATACGTTCTATAAGACCCAAAACTTGTAGAATCCATGACGCTATAATATCCTTAAACCTGGGATCAAACTCTAAACCGGTTTGTTCTCAGGAACCGTTTGAAACTTTGTATTGGATCTAGACCGCACGTCAAAAGTCCGATACTTACAATCTTAGACCATTATGACCGCTTAGCTGGACTTGACAATCATTTCGAAAATCAAGCTCAACCGACATTCAGAGGCTATTTCATTGAGACTGGAGTGAAGAGAGTGAGAATAGGGTTAGATTTGAAAATTTAAATCCAAATCTGGCACGTGACTTAGTACGTTATTATTAAGCGTTCTGACCGTCAGAATTCAGTCAAATTTCACCCTTGGATCAAAAAAAATTTCTCTTTCCTATCACGAGACTTGTAGACCTGATCTAGGTGCGATGACCTCTAAACTGAAACTGGACCGCCACGTACGATCTACGAACTCTACCGGACTGAAAACTGGGTATGAGCAACATCCAGAGACTATGAGCTTAAGTCCGATCGCGTTCGGCCAGGGGGACCTCCCGAAATGCCTTTTTGGACCAGAACAGCCCCGATTTGGTTATACCTTAAGTAAATTTTGTTCCCAAGCCTAATTTGGGAACAAATTAGCTTATAAAAGGACTTTAAATCCTCACTTCTCTCACCCATCTGAATTTTTTAGAAACCCTAGCAAGAGTGTGAGAAAAAGTGAGAGTTTGTGAGAGAGAGTGGGAGTGATTTTCCTGCCACCTGTACTACCTGCTACACGTGTTTAAGCAACGCATCTCAATCACTTTCCCGGTGATTTTGCCACATTTCTAGGTAAGAAAAGACCCTAACTACTTGTTGATTTAATGTTCCGTCGATTCCTTAGCAAAGTAGCTTATACGTCTTGTGAAATAGGTCGCCTGTTCGCCATAGACGAAGCGTATACGCTCCATTCGAGTTGATACACCTCTAGGGAAAAAGGTGCGGATTTTAGACGCTTTGATTGACTGTTTTCAACGCTTTCAATGTCGTTTAATAGTAGATTATCGACGGCAATGCCGTTTGACATGAACAACATGTTGTCCGTTTCCTGTTTCGTAAGCAGACGAAAAATATGAGATTTAGGGTATTTTAGTCATTTGTAGGAAATACTGTTTGCATCCATATTTTGCTGAAGTGGTTGACATAGCTTTTTCTCGCATTAGGATATTAGGAATGCGTGCATAATTGGTTTGGCGAAGAGATTCGCCCAAAGGCGCACTTTAAGTCGACATACACTATGTAGACTTAAGTGTGTAGACTAAGTGTTTGTATGAATGTTTGTATTAGTATGTATTGAGTAAATGGTGTTATGAAATAGTTTTGAGATTGAATTCTCAAGTAATATACTGATGTAAATGATTTCCATCATGTTGGCAATATGTAGGGATTACATTATATGTATGAAATGCATGTGTTGAATGAATTGCTTAAGTTGTATGTTATAACATGTGATAACATGCTTGTATTATTGTATTGCATTTCAATTACTCTCACATGATTATAGATGCTGATTTATAAATGTTTGGGACTATACTTACTCCAGGCAGTCGGTAACAAAGTAAATTCGTGGTTGGCTTCTATTGGCCACGAAGGACGTGTCGATGAACGCGAGTCGTGTTTTGAGTTGGTGGTAGTGGTTAGGCCACGTGAAGTGTTTCACGCACTTCATGTCGTTCGACTTGCGATGCGCTCGTACTAGTCGAGCACGTCAAGTAACCCGACTGGCCGTTGTATATTCACCCTGTATGAGTCATAACTGCTTGAGCCGAGGGTACTGAACTTACCATTGAAAACCCTGTCAACCATGGTACCTTGATCCATAAAGACTCATGAGCCGGGCATGGTGGTATGGGACACCGTGGTCGAGTTGTCGGCCTACGCTGGGGCCACAAATGTAACGCCCGTGAAAAATCCGTACTTGGGCTCGAGTACCAACTCGACCCGAAATCACGTAGAAATAATTTCCATGGAAATTAAGCGTAAGTTAGCTAGCGCAACGCTAGAGTAGCTGGGAAATAGTCCCTGATCACTTTAAATACGTTCTACAAGACCCAAATCAAGTAGAACAAACAACTCTACAATACTCCATAACCTCGGATCAAACTTTAAGCAGATTTGTCCTCTGGACCACGTTGAACTTTTGTATTGGATTTAGACCGCGCGTTGAAGGTCCGATACCTCCTATCTTAGACCGTTAGAACCGCCCAGCTAGACTTGACAATCATCTCGAAAATCAAGTCAAACCGATAATCACAGACTATTTCGTTGAACCCGGACCGAAGCGACCGCGAATAGGGACGAATTTGGAATTTCAAATTCAAATCTAGTACACGACTTGACGCGTCAGTATTAAGCGTTCTGACTGTCAGAATTCATCCAGATTACACCCTCGGATCAGGAAAAATTTCTATTTATTATCATGAGACTTTCAGCCCTGATCTACGTGCGGTGACCGCTGAACTGAAACTGGTCCACCACGTGCGATCTGCGAACCCTGCCAGACTGAAAACTTAATACGAGCTACATCTGGTACACATGAGCTTAAGTCCGATCGCAATCGACCAGGGGACCACCAGAAAGCAGTTTTTGGACCGAAACAGCCTCGAAATGGATAGGCACCAAGTAAACTTCGTCCCGGAGCCTATTTCCGGCGATTTTAAGCTTATAAAAGGGGTTGAAACCCTCATTTCTCCCTTCCATCTGAAAATCCCAAACCCTAGAGAAAAGGAGAGAGAGTTTGAGAGAAAGAGAGGAAGGGAATTTTCCCGCTTCCGAGCCGCCGACTGCTAGTGCTTCAGCACTTCTTTCCAATCACCTGGCTGGTGATTTCTCCCCTTTTTCAGGTATAAAATAACCCCAAAAACTTGCTGATTTAGGGTTTACTTAGAATCATGGCATGTTAGCTAACGTATTCCATAAATCAGGATCTCCTACTGCCGTAGACGAAGCGTACACGCTCCGTTCAAAATCCCGCAACCGTAAGAGACTAGGTGAGGATTTTAGACGCTTTGATTGACGGTTTACAACGCTTTCAATGTCGTTTAATAGTAGATTATCGACGGCATCGCCGTTTGACATGTACAACATGCTCTCCGTTTCCTGTTTCGTAAATTAACGAAGAATATGAGATTTAGGGCATTTTAGTCATTTGTAGGAAGTATGGTCTACATGCATATTTTGCTGACGTGATTGACATGAATTGTTGCCGCATTAGGGAGTTAGGAATGCTTGCATAATTAGTTTGGAGAAGAGATTTGCCAAGTTGCGCACTTTAGGTCGACATACTATATGTGGACTTAAGTGTGTAGTGTATGTGTTTGTATAAATGCTTGTATTAGTATGTATTGAATTAAATGATGTTATGTAGTAGTTTGAGATTGATTTCTTGATTAATATGCTGACCTAAATGATTTCCTACATGTTGACCTTATGCATGATTGCATGACATGCATAGAAAGTATGCCTTGAAGAATTGCTTAAGTTGAATGTTATAACATGTGTTAACATGCTCACATGATTGTATTTAAATTCCAATACTTTTACATGTAATGCTAATGTGATTCCATAGATGTGTGGGACTTGACTTAGTCCAGGCAGTCGGTAACCGAGTGAATTCGTGGCTGACTGGTCATAGCCACGAACGACGCGTCGATGAACGTGATTCGTGTTTAGAGTTGGCGGCAGTGGTTAGGCCACAAGAAGTGTTTTACGCACTTCATGTCGTTCAACTTGAGATGCGATCGCGCTAGTCGAGCCCGTCAAGTAACCCGACTGGCCGATGTATGTTCACCTTGTATGTGTCATAACTGCTTGAACCTAGGGTACTGAACTTACCATTGTAAACCCTGTTAACCGTGGTACCTTGATCCACGAAGACTCATGAGCCGGGCATGGTGGTATGGGACACCGTGGTCGAGCTGTCGGCCTACGCTAGGGCCACAAACCTCCCCGTAGTGACCAGTGAGCACCTTGACTCGTGAGCAGATTATGGTGGTATGGGACACTATATTCTATCTGTCGGCCTACACTAATCAGGCGACGAGCCCTTTGTAGTGACCGCGAGCGTATTCTGAGTCCACGGGAGGTGACGACCCTTCCGTTGCAGTAGAGTACGGTAGGCCTGTATTGATAAGGTGATGGGGGAGCGGTGCAACGAGTGCGAGCAACAGCCCTGGCAGCCCTTGTAGTGACCTACGAAATACACATTGTATGAGATTACTAGGAGTGACGACCCTAGACAGGATCTGTGTTGGGATTGATACAAGGAAAGTACCTTAGTTTCCCAATCCTGCTGTTTGAATGGACTAATAACAACTTGGAAATCATATCACCATAGCATTGCATGTGCCTGGAAGATGTGGAGCACTCTAGGGAGTGTGGCATGCCGCGGTCGTAAGATGTTACCGCATGAGAGTGATCGTCGGTGAGGGCATACATCACGTCATATCATCTTGCATTAACAACAGTATTAGGATTGTCTGATTTACTGCTTTACTATTATCGCGTGATTGAATTGTGAACATGCTAATCTTTGCTCTATGATTCCACTGAGTTGATCACTCATTCCCACGTTACGGGATGGTGTTTGCAACACCCACCAGACCCTGTTGTAGTTGCAGGTGAGGACGAGATCCAGGAGGTGGAGCCAGAGATTGACGAGGATCAGGATGAGTTCTCGTATATGCAGTATCATGTCGGCTTCCCGTAGGCGACCTGGATCGAGGGGACATCAGTGGGACTTTCTTTTTGAACATTATTCTTTTGTTATGTATATGTATATGAGACTCAGAGATGTAGTCATACTTTGGAGACAGATGAGATTACTTTGTTTTTCCATACAGTGATATATACATTGTTTAGTCTTCCGCTTGCTTTTATCACTAGATCTGAAGTATGAATTGCAGTTTTGGTATACTTTTACTCATGTGAATGCTTTAAATCAGACAACATTGAATCATAACCATTTTTGTTGCATAAGTGACGGTCTGGAACTCGGGAGTTGAGTTTATACACGACCCGCGATTTTCAGGGTGTTACAACAAACCTCCCCGTAGTGACCAGTGAGCACGTATGACTCGTGAGCAGATTATGGTGGTATGGGACACTATATTCTTATTGTCGGCCTACACTGATCAAGTGAAGAGCCCTTTGTAGTGACCGCAAGCGTATTCCGAGTCTACGGGAGGCAACGACCCTTCCGTAGCAACGAGAGTACAGTAGGCCTGTATTGATAAGGTGATGGGGGAACGGTGCAACGAGTGCAAGCAACAGCCTTGGGAGCCCTTACAGCGACCTACAAAACATACATCGTATGAGATTACTAGGAGTGACGACCCTAGACAGGATCTGTGTTGGGATTGATATAAGTAAGGTACCTTAGTTTCCCAATATTGCTGTATGAATGGAATAATAATAACTCGGTAATCATATTACCATCACATTGCATGTGCCTGGAAGATGTGGAGCACTGTGAGAAGAAAGCATGCCACGGGCGTAAGATGGTGCTGTATGAGGGAGATCGTCGGTGAGGGCATCCATCATGTCATGTCATATTGTATTAACAACAGTATTTAGGAATGTTTGATTAATTGCTTTACTATTATCGCATGATTGATTTGAGAACATGCTAATCTCTGCTCTATTATTCAACCGAGTTGATCACTCACTCCCACGTTACGGGATGGTGTTTGCAACACCCACCAGACCATGTCGTTGATGCAGGTGATGCAGCGATTCAGGAGGCAGAGCCGGATTACGATGAAGACCAGGACGAGTTCTCATATATGCAGTTTCACGATGACTTTACATAGGTGGCCTGGATTGGCAGGACATACTAGTTGGACTTCTGACATTTTAATTTTGTTTTATTACATGTATATGAGACTCAGAGATGTATTCATACTTTGAAGACAGCTGAGATTTATTTTGTTTTCCATATAGTGATATATATATTATTCAGTCTTCCTCTTGCTTTTATCATTGAATCTGGAGTATGGATTACAGTTTTGGTATAATTTCACTCATGCGAATGCTTCAACTCAGACAACAGGGAATCATAATCATAATTGTTGCATAAGTGACGGTCTGGAACTCGGGAGTCGGGTTTATGCACGACCCCCGATTTTTAGGGTGTTACAAGTTGGTATCAGAGCATGAATGAGATTAAACCGGACCTGGGTTATAGACATGCGATGTACGCTATCGCTTCTTTGACTTAGGTGGGTGCGAGAAGAACCTAGAAATACTCGTATGATCACAGTTTCGCTAATAGGCGAAGTCTACTCAAGTCGATCATTCGATCGAGTCCAGAACGCATCTAGGGTCGCTTGAAGCGACCTAAGTAGCTCCTAGGTTGTAAGTAGGTGGGTTTGAGACATTTTCTGAAAGGTTCCAAACTCAAAAATGTGAATCCTTGGGCAGTGGGGCAACCACAACCTTTACATTCAATCGTTAGGGCTTAAAAACCCCGTTTCACTTAATATCTTCAGAATTCTTCCTCTCACCACTCCATCCTTCAATTATTTCTCAGAATCTTCATGTTAAGCATTGATCCTAATGTGAAAATGATATAAAATTATACTTAGACAAAGTTTTACAATGAATAGTAAAAATACATGAAAATGGGCCTTTTGGACATTCCAAGTTTAAAAATATTTTGTAACTAATGAGTTAGTTGGATGGATTAGCTCCTCCTACTCCAAAATCATATGCTACATGATGGGTAAAAGTATTATTTTTTACATATTAGCCCTGAAATGCCCCAGAGGGAAGTTTAGGCCTCCCTAGGTCAAAATACAATGAACTAGGGTGGGGCCCATATATATCTGGGACCTCCACGGTAGGGGGGACCCAACCCACCAGGCCAGACCAGCCAAATCCACCATCGGCCGGCGATGGATCGCCGTACAGTTGGCCCCACTTGCTATGAAACTCGGGCGCGCATATTTTTTTAGGTAGGGCACCCCTCCCATATGCCGTCCGTCTATCGAAACCCCTTAGAAAGGGTACCTCCTTCACAAAAATGCCCCTCCCAAGCTCCATTTTTATTTTTCTTGCTGCCCCAGCTCAAGCCGCAACTCCAAATCACTCTCAATCCCATTCCCTGCTAGAAACGATCCTACTCCATCCCTCCATCATGATTTGCAACCCCCTCCCTTGCAAATCTCATCCGTTGGAGCTCCTACAACCCCCAAAATGAGCTAAAATCGGGTGGAGCTCCATTCCCCTTTATTCTTCTCTTTTCTTTTTGAAAATCCAGCCCTTGGAAGCTTGAAGCATTCCTTTACAACACATAGATCCACTTCAGTCCGTTTGGGCAGCGGTTTCTCTCCAATTCACTCATTTTCTATGGCTTTTGTTGAAGCCATTTTGGCTCTTTTCTCTTTCTCCACCATCCTCTCTTTGATGGGGAAGAGGAAAACCGCAGCAGAAGAAGCTGGGCCTAGTCTCCCTACACAATCAAGAAGACCAAGGGGTGGTGCCGCTAACTCAAGCGCCGCCGCAGGTCCAAGCACAGCCCGGGAGTTTCATACAAAGCGAGATCTGGATCCCCATGTTCAAATAGGGCGTGTATTGTTAGCAGAGATGCCTCATGGCGATTATACTGACCGTAAGGTACTGTTTGAAGCCCATGTGGATGAGCGGCTCTTCGGTGAATATCTGTTATTTGAGCGCATTGAAGTGGCACACTGGGGTCTGCTCTTTGAAGCCCGTAATGTGAGCACCGTTCGTACCTTCTACGCTCGTATCCGGGATCCTACATTGGAGCCATTGTAGTTCAAGATTCCCTTTGATAAAGACTGGATGGCTACGATCGATGTTCGGTTGATAGCTCGCATTCTGAAGGTGCCTCTTGGTGAAGTTCATCCCAGTGCTAAGAATCTGAAGAGTAGGCGTGAGCGAGATCTCCGTACTAGATTCCTATGTGGTAGTCTGGTTCCATGGCAGCCTAACAATAGCCTCTTGGCGTCTCATATGTCAGATGATTTGCGCTTGCTACACCACATTTGCATGTTCAACGTATATCCCAGGTCGACTAACCGCTGTGAGTGTACACGCCTCATGGTCGATTTCTTGTACAAGTGGGCCAGGGTGAAAATGTGTGCATCGCCACGTTTATATTGTGACAGATCGTCCTCATAGAAAAGTCAAGAAGAACGTCTAAGTCGCTCCCTTTTGGCCGGCTTATATGCAAGATTGCGCTTGAGTTTGCTTACAAACTTGGGCCGGAGTTGCCAGTTCCGATTCACTGCATTGATGAGTCTACCATGGTCAAGATGAAGATCAGGTCTCAGTACCATGAGACTCAGCTTGATGAGGATAGCGAGGGTGATTTTGATGGCAAAGAGTATCCAAGTGAAGGAGAACCTGGGGCGAAAGTAGAGGAAGAAGCCCAGGAAGCGGAAGAAGAGGAGGCTCAGGATACTGATGAGAGCCCTCCTCCTTCTACTCAGGCTACTAGAGATGCTCACATTGCCTGAATTGAGGAGAGCCAGGTTGCCTTGCAAAGGAAAGTTTAGGAACTTCGAGCCGAGGTCGAGGATACCAAGGCCGTTATAAAGAGGAAATTCAGCAAGGTGACTCGCACCTTGAAGGCGATCCTGTGTTGCTTGCAGGATAAGGGTGCTCCTCCTCCATCGCCCGACTCAGACTAGCGATGAGATTTTAGATGTTGTTGGTAGTAGTTAGTTGTTTCCTGCTTTATGTTGTGTAAGCTTGTTAAGGCTAGTAGTTTACTTATGTTGCTGTTGTAGCTTTAACTGTCTTAGTTCCCATGTACTTCTTGTCATGA
Source organism: Magnolia kwangsiensis (assembly GCA_037074715.1). Classification (NCBI taxonomy): domain Eukaryota; kingdom Viridiplantae; phylum Streptophyta; class Magnoliopsida; order Magnoliales; family Magnoliaceae; genus Magnolia; species Magnolia kwangsiensis. The sequence goes on from CM073579.1 coordinate 63,869,695, forward strand.
TGCCTGTAAGGAGATATCCCTTGTATTATGATAATTTTGATTAAATGAAATGCATGGAATGCCTTTGACTCTTTATGTGAATGATTGCGGTGTGTTTGTGCTATTGAGACTGACAAGGTTGCGCCCTATTTTGAATATAGGGAATGCTGCCTAAGGCTACAAGGAGCACAGCTAGGCTTACATTGGGTGAGCCTATGGATCAGGTTTTCCTCCAGTCTGATGCTCATACGGACCCTGATGTGGGCCCGATTCCTGAGACATCACGTGAGTCTCAGCCTCCTACTGGTCTTGCAGTTGGACCACCGCCTTTCACACCGCCTGTCAGAGAGCAGTACCGTGTGTCTTCTTCGACGCAGTACATTCCACAGCCTGCTCCACCTCCAGATAGATTTGAGTAGATGATGGCCATGATGTAGCAGCAGCAGCAGCTCCTGACTACTATAGTAGGGGCTCTAGCCCAGGGTGGGAGTGCGACTCCACCTGCACCACCTGTGCATCTAGCTGAGGATGCCGGTACTTATGCTCAGGATGAGGGCATTGCTCATTCTGTACCGCCTGCTTATCCTATGGGGACTGCTACAGATATAGGGGGCCTACTCGAGCTATTCCAGCGCTTGCGGCCTCCTACTTTTACGGGTTCTCACAGACCCGAGGAGGCCGAGTATTGGCTCGACCATGTGTCGAAGATACTACGGATGCTGCATTGCTCAGATACTGAGCAGGTTGAGTTGGCTACGTTCTTGTTCGAGCGAGAGGCCAGCTTGTGGTGGGATAGTGTGTTGCGGACCGTTGCCGCTGATTACATCTGGACCTGGGCAGCGTTTGAGTTCCATTTTCACGAGAAATACTATCCCCAGATGTACAGGCATGAGCGGGAGAATGAGTTTCTACGCCTCAGATAGGGAGGCATGATTGTCACGAAGTATGAGCATCGATTCACTGAGTTGGGCAGATATGTCTCGACTATACTTGCTGATGAGAAGATGCGCATACGACACTTTTCTGAGGGTTTGCGACCGGATATTCGGTCAAAGATGTGTTGCGTGATCATTCCCTCCTACGCTGAGTTGATTCACATGTCCATGAGGACAAAGCAGGATGTTGATCGACTTGCTCGATCTCGTGGCTCTATTGTTCCTAGGCCACGACCAGAGTTGCAGGACAGGCCCTTTGTGGGCAAGAGGCCTCGCTTCGACCCTCTTCCTAGGGCTACAGCGCCAGTACCCCGGATGCGGTGCCCCGATTTATCATGTACTTATTGTAGGAGATCGGGCCATTTAGCACAGAGTTGTTTCGCTCAGATGTGGGACAGTGGGTTCTCACCGCCGCAGAAGATCGACCGTACACACCCACAGGCTATATCAGCACTGCCTTTACGGTTGGCTCCTGCGTACCCTTCCTTCAGACCTCCCGTATCTCAGTTCAGGCCGCCTCTACGGCTCATGATACAGCGGCCAAACTGGCCACAGCAGGCGCGGGTGCATGCCTTGACAGCTGAGGCAGCCGAGACAGAGACTTCTCAGCATTCGGCCTTTGTGGTCACTGCCCACATCGGAGGTACTCCTATACTTGTGATGGTGGATATTGGATCCACACTTTCTTTGATATCGCATTCCATAGTCAGGCGTCTTGGACTACCGACTATTCGTATGGATGGAGTGCGAGTCCTTTCAGCTCATGGAGATTTTTCTGATGCCACCCTGATGTGTGAGGGTTGCTCGGTGGATCTAGGAGGCAGGACGATGGCTCTCAATCATGTCGTCGACCCCTCTCTTGTTTATCTCGACGTCATTCTTGGCATGGACTGGTTGACTACTGGGAGGGCCGAGATTGACTGCGAGACTTGTATGGTGACGGTATACGAGCCAAAGGGCATGCCTTTTACATTTTCAGTTTGGGTAAATCTCCCCTTCCGTATACTTAGCTATGCTTCTTTACTTCGGGACGCTGATGCCCCGACACTTGAGCATACGCCAGTCGTTTGTGATTTTGGGGATCTGTTCAGGAAGATCCCTGGTTTGCCGCCTCGACGAGAGATTGATTTCACTATTGATCTGGTGCATGGTTCCGCGCCCGTCTCACTGCCGACGTATCGCATGGCACCGTGTGAGATGGAGGAGTTGAGGACGCAGATTGATGGTCTGTTGGAGCTTGATCTTATTCGACCCAGTGTGTCTCCTTGGGGAGCACCAGTCCTGTTTGTAAGGAAGAAGGATGGTTCGATGCGATTGTGTATTGATTATCGCAGGCTGAACCAGATCACGGTGAAGAACAAGTACCCTTTACCCAGGATCGATGACTTGTTTAATCAGTTGAGAGGAGCGCAGTACTTCTAGAAGATTGATCTTCAGTCAGGATATCATCAGTTGTGCGTCATGAATGAGGACGTGTAGAAGACAGCATTCAGGACCAGCTTTGGCCACTACAAGTTCCTTGTGATGTCGTTCGGTCTCACAAACGCACCAGCCGTGTTCATGGATCTGATGAACCGGGTATTTCGGCTTTCCTCTATTGATTCGTCGTTGTGTTCATTGATGACATTTTGGTATACTCTAGGAGTCGAGAGGAGCATGAGGAGCACTTGCGCTTGGTCCTAGATACACTCAGACAGCATCAGTTGTTAGCACAGTACAAGAAGTGCGACTTCTGGAAGCAGGAAGTGAAGTTCCTGGGACACGTGGTGTCGAAGGATGGGATGGCAGTTGACCTGGCTAAGGTAGCTGCAGTTCAGGACTGGGAGTAGCCTGGTTCTGTCACTGAGGTGAGGAGTTTCTTGGGTCTCACTGGCTATTATCGACGCTTCATTCGGGATTTCTCGAAGATCGCGAGACCTTTATCTCAGTTGACACGGAAGGACGTGAAGTTTGCCTGGAATGACAAGGCGGAGTCAGCTTTTCAGGAGCTGAAGGATAGACTTATGTCCACCCCGGTGCTAGTATTGCCACAGCAAGGGGTTAGATACACTATATACACTGACGCGTCTAGCGTTGGTCTGAGTTGTGTCCTTATGCAGAAGGACAGGGTAATTTCGTATGCCTCGAGACAATTAAGGAAGCACGAGGAGAATTACCTTACACACGACCTGGAGTTGGCAGCCATCATATTCGCACTGAGACTCTGGAGACATTACCTCTATGGAGAGGAGTTCGAGCTCTTTTGCGACCACAAGAGCCTCAAGTACATATTCACGCAGCGAGACTTGAATATGAGGCAGCGGCGATGGATGGAGACTTTGAAGGACTTCAAGTTCGAAGTCTCTTACCATCCTGAGAAGGCGAACCTTGTGGCTGACGCGTTGAGCCGCAAGAAGATGATAGAGTTTGCGGCTCCGCTGATGGTTGCTGAGTGGGATATGGTTGAGTTTTTAGGAGACTTTGAGTAGAAACTCACAGTAGAGGAGCCTTTTGAGTTCATCGCACATGTGCAGGTGCGATCTCATATCAATGACCGGGTCATCGAGGCGCAGCGAGATGATGTGCGTCTTACTGAGCTTCGAAAGCAGGCCAGTGATGATGCAGGCGCCGAGTGGCGAGTGGGCACAGATGGGGGCTTACATTATCATGGCCGCCTATGCGTCCCAGACATTCCCGACTTGAGATGAGAGATTCTCAAGGCTGCACACTGTACCAGACTTCCGATGCATCCAGGCAGTACGAAGATGTATCGCGACGTGAGGACCTATTGGTGGGAAGGTATGAAGACCCACATAGCAGAATTCGTGTCCCATTGTCTTACTTGCCAGCAGGTGAAGGCAGAGCATCGCCGACCACCTGGACTTCTTCAGCCTATGCCGATCGCAGAGTGGAAGTGGGACTTCATTTCCATGGATTTCGTTTCAGGGCTGTCGAAGACGAGGAAGGGACATGATTCCATATGGGTGATCGTCGACCGTCTGACGAAGTCGGCGCACTTCCTACCATCAGAGTTACGAACTCTGCAGATGAGCTGGCTAGACTATATATCAAAGAGATCGTGCGTCTGCATGGAGTTCCGTTGGAGATCTTGTCGGATAGAGATATGCGGTTCACTTCTATTTTCTGGACTCGCATTCAGGAGGCTATGGGTGTGAAGTTGAAGTTCAGTACTGCCTTCCACCCATAGAAAGACGGACAGACAGAGCGGGTGAACCAGATCTTAGAGGACATGTTGCGAGCTTGCGCATTGGACTTCAAGGACAGTTGGGATGATTGTCTTGCATATGTGGAGTTCACGTACAACAACAGTTACCAAGCGAGTATCGTATGGCACCTTACGAGGTGTTGTATGGGCGACCTTATCAAGCACCGCATTGCTGGGCAGAGGTCGGTGAGCTTAGATTGATTGGACCAGAGTTAGTACAGGCGACGTCTGAGAAGATTGATATTATTAGACGTCATCTTCTCACAGCGCAGAGCAGACAGAAGAGTTATGCCGATACGAGACGGCGGCCGCTAGAGTTCACGGTTGGGGATCATGTATTTTTGCGAGTTTCCCCTATGAAGGGAGTCCTTTGGTTCGGGAAGAAGGGGAAGCTGGCACCACAATTCATTGGTCCATTCTAAATCCTAGATCGTGAGGGAGCAGTGGCATACCGTTTGGCTTTACCTATGCCTCTCGCGACCGTTCACAACGTATTTCATGTTTCTAGGCTGAAGAAATACGTTTCTGATCCTTCCCATATCATCAGATGGGAGCAAGTGCAGTTAGGAGAGGATGTTACATATATCCTGCGACCGACGTGTATCTTAGACAGGCAGGAGCAGGTACTGCGTAGCAAGGTGATTCCCCTTGTGAAGGTATTGTAGACGCTTCACTCTAAGGAAGAGGCTACCTGGGAGACAGAAGCCGAGATCAGAAAGAACTACCCATAACTTCTCGAGGAGCACGAAAAGGTACAAATTTCAAGGATAAAATTTTTGTTAAGGGGGGTAGGTTGTAACGCCCTGAAAAAATCCGTACTGAAACTCGAGTACTAACTCGACCAGAAATCATGTAGGATTAATTCCTTTAGAAAATAAGCGTAAGTTAGCTAGCGCGACACTAGAGTAGCTGTGAAATCCTCCCTGATCGCTTTAAATACGTTCTACAAGACGCAAAACTTGTAGAATCCATGACACTATAATATCCTAAAATCTGGGATCAAAATCTAAACCGGTTTGTTCTCAGGAACCCCTTGAAACTTTGTATTAGATATAGACCACGCGTCGAAAGTCCGATATTTACAATCTTAGACCGTTATGACCGCTTAGCTGGACTTCACAATCATTTCGAAAATCAAGCCCAACCGACGTTCAGAGGCTATTTCATTGAGCCTGGAGTGAAAAGAGTAAGAATAGGGTCAGATTTGAAAATTTGAATCCAAATCTAGCACGTGACTTGGCGCGTTATTATTAAGCGTTCTGACCGTCAGAATTCAACCAAATTTCACCCTTGGAACAGAAAAAATTTCTCTTTCCTATCACGAGACTTGTAGACCTGATCTAGGTGTGATGATCGCTGAATTGAAACTAGACCGCCACGTACGATCTATGAACTCTACCGGACTGAAAACTAGGTATGAGAAACATCCAGAGACTATGAGCTTAAGTCAGATCACGTTCGGCCAGGGGACCTCCCGAAATGCCTTTTAGACTAGAACAGCCCCGATTTGGTTATACCTTAAGTAAATTTTGTTCCCAAGCCTAATTTGGGAAGAAATTAACTTATAAAAGGGCTTAAACCCTCACTTCTCTCACCCATCCGAATTTGCTAGAAACCCTAGCAAGAGTGTGAGAAAAAGTGAGAGTTTGTGGAGAGAGTGGGAGTGATTTTCCTGCCACCTGTACTACCTGCTACACATGTTTAAGCAACGCATCTCAATCACTTTCCTGGTGATTTCGCCGCATTTCTAGGTAAGAAAAGACCCTAACTACTTGCTGATTTAATGTTCCGTCGATTCCTTAGCAAAGTAGCTTATACGTCTTGTGAAATAGGTCGCCTGTTCGCCGTAGACGAAGTGTATCGCTCCGTTCGAGTCGATACACCTCTAAGGAAAAACGTGCAGATTTTAGATGCTTTGATTGACTGTTTTCACCGCTTTCAATGTCGTTTAATAGTAGATTATCGACGGCAACGCCGTTTGACATGTACAACATGTTATCCGTTTCCTGTTTTGTAAGAAGACGAAAAATATGAGATTTAGGGCATTTTAGTCATTTGTAGGAAATACTGTTTGCATCCATGTTTTGCTGAAATGGTTGACATGTCTTTTCGTCACATTAGGATATTAGGAATGCGTGCATAATTGGTTTGGCAAAGAGATTCGCCGAAAGGCGCACTTTGAGTCGACATACACTATGTAGACTTAAGTGTGTAGACTAAGTGTTTGTATGAATGTTTGTATTAGTATGTAATGAGTATATGGTGTTATGAAATAGTTTTGAGATTGAATTCTCAAGTAATATGCTGATGTAAATGATTTCCATCATGTTGGCAATATGTAGGGATTACATTATATGTATGAAATGCATGTGTTGAATGAATTGCTTAAGTTGTATGTTATAACATGTGATAACATGCTTGTATTGTTGTATTGCATTTCAATTACTCTCACATGATTATTGATGCTGATTTATAAATGTTTGGGACTATGCTTAGTCCAGGCAATCGGTAACAGAGTAAATTCGTGGTTGGCTTGTATTGGCCACGAAGGACGCGTCGATAAACGAGAGTCGTGTTTTGAGTTGGCGGCAGTGGTTAGGCCACGTGAAATGTTTCACGCACTTCATGTCGTTCGACTTGCGATACGCTCGTACTAGTCGAGCACGTCAAGTAACCCGACTGGCCGTTGTATGTTCACCCTGTATGAGTCATAACTGCTTGAGCCGAGGGTACTGAACTTATCATTGAAAACCCTGTCAAACATGGTACCTTGATCCATAAAGACTCATGAGCCGGGCATGGTGGTATGGGACACCGTGGTTGAGCTGTCGGCCTACGCTGGGGCCACAAACCTCCCCGTAGTGACCAGTGAGCACCTATGACTCGTGAGCAGATTATGGTGGTATGGGACACTATATTCTTGTTGTCGGCCTACACTGATCAGGTGACGAGCCCTTTGTAGTGACTGCAAGCATATTCCGAGTCTACGGGAGGCGACGACCCTTCCGTAGCAACGAGAGTACAGTAGGCCTGTATTGATAAGGTGATGGGGGAGCGGTGCAACGAGTGCGAGCAACAGCCCTGGCAGCCCTTGCAGCGACCTACAAAACATACATCGTATGAAATTACTAGGAGTGACGACCCTAGACAGGATCTGTGTTGGGATTGATATAAGTAAGGTACCTTAGTTTCTTAAAACTGCTGTATGAATAGACTAATAATAACTCGATAATCATATCACCATCACATTGCATGTGCCTGGAAGATGTGGAGCACTGTGAGAAGAAAGCATGCCGCGGGCGTAAGATGGTGCCGTTTGAGGGAGATCGTCGGTGAGGGCATCCATCATGTCATGTCATATTGCATTAACAACAGTATTTAGGAATGTTTGATTAATTGCTTTACTATTATTGCATGATTGATTTGAGAACATGCTAATCTCTGCTCTATTATTCCACTGAGTTGATCACTCACTCCCACGTTACGGGATGGTGTTTGTAACACCCACAAGACCCTGTCTTAGATGCAGGTGATGCGGCGATTTAGGAGGCAGAGCCAAATTACGATGAGGACCAGGACGAATTCTCATATATGCAGTTTCACGATGACTTTGCATAGGTGGCCTGGATTGGCGGGACATACTAGTTGGACTTCTGACATTTTGATTTTGTTTTATTACATGTATATGAGACTCCGAGATGTATTCATACTTTGGAGACAGCTGAGATTTATTTTGTTTTCCATACAGTGATATATATATTATTCAGTCTTCCTCTTGCTTTTATCACTGAATCTGGAGTATGGATTGCAGTTTTGGTATAATTTCACTCATGCGAATGCTTCAACTCAGACAGCAGGGAATCATAATCATAATTGTTGCATAAGTGACGGTCTGGAACTCGGGAGTCGTGTTTATGCACGATCCCCGATTTTCAGGGTGTTACAGATATAATTAAGGAGACGGGGCCCATACTTGATACCGTGCCAGTACTTGAAGTTAACCAGTAGAGGTTGTAATTTGAAGAATTGTCCCAAACTGATGTATTACCTCTACCATCCACTGAAAAGGGAAGTCCTCTCCACAACTAGAGAAAAGGCAGAAAGAATCTTTCCTTTAAAGGAAAGAACCAATCCCGACCATTAGGATGCTTCTAGAAGGTGTTCTGAATGCTTCAGGAGCGTCTGTTTTAGGGCAAGCAATGCTCTATCTTGTGGAATGAAAAGATCCCACGAGAAACTCTTTTCCGCATGAGAATTTGGTTGCGGTTGAGAAAACTGAGAACCGTCATTGGTATGGGAAGCATGACAACAAAAGGTGGGACCCACATCGGTCAATGGACAAATCCAGTCCGTTCATAAGGAATGGATAGAAGAATAAGTCCCTAAATCATATTCTGCCATGAAATCTTAACTAATCTTCCCCGTTCAATAGAAAAACCCATCCTCTGAGATGAGCCATATATTACTGATCAAGGACGTCTAATAGCTGGACCAGGGTCCCAAAAGTCCATCCATACAATCCGATTACAGTCATGCAAACGTAATTTAGTTATAACATTGTAACATGACATGAATTAAGTAAGGACCGTAACTAATCCATTGATTAGTTACAATTCGAACCGTTTGGAAGGTGTTAACGAAGACTATTAAAGCCCATTTTTAGGGCATCCTTTTCCAGAAAAGGAAAGCCAAAAAAAGAGGAAAGAAAGTGCTGCTTTGCTTGCCACATTAGGGTGGGTTGCAACTCGGAATGAGTCATACATTCGAACTGAGTTTGGACTGAGACCCTAGTTTTCATTGGTCATTCCAGCAAAGAAAAGAAAGAAGAGCAAGAAGAAGAGGGAATAATGGAGAAGGAGGTATAAAGAAGAGAAGTGAGAGAAGATTTAAGCCGCATTGGGTGGACTAGGCTGAGTCGTGGGATGAGTCGCAAGCCAAGATCTGTCCTAGTCTATTTGTATTGGTGGTGATGTTGGACATTTTGACAAGAGAGAAATAGGAAGAACAAGAAAACCAGAGAGAGAGCGAGCCAACTTCCTGACTCGCTGGACGAGTTGCTGCTATTACGAGTTGCTGAGCCAGCCATTCCTCATCAGGAGTTGGGTCGAGTGAGCTGCCTAGTGCGGTCTGAGGCAGACTTGGGTGCCTAGAGTTGTAGCTTCCCCTCGCTACCACAATTTGGACATGATTTTTGAGCTGGTGGTTGGGTTTACCGAGTCACGACAGTAACTCGAGTTGAATTAGCCCCTTCGAGTCACTGGGTCTAGCCTCAACTCAATCCTGTCCAAGTTCCAGTCATATCTAGTAGGAACAAAGGCTAAGAGAGTGGATAAGCACCCCAAAATGCCGAGTTAAGCCATATTCGTTTATGGTAGCAATCGTCTTGACCACTCACCGAGACCTTGATGCACTAAGAAGAAAGCCTAGATTGTAGGCCACCTTGCAATCTTCATCTTCCCAAATCCAGGCACTGAATGGAAGGTTGGAGCTCATTGCCATTAGGTTTCATGACAACTAAGGTTGTTGGGAGTGCATCTTCACCATTCAACTGTTGCCAAACCGAACTTGAGCAAGATTCACCTTAAATGTCAATCGTAAAGCGCGAACATCCAATCCTACCAACACTAAGGGATAATCCAACCCTAAGGTGAGGATTACCTTTAAGATTTTCTACATCATTATAATTATCTTAGTTCATTTATTTAGTCAATTTCTTAATTTAATCTTCATTCAAAATGATAATGAATGCTAGTTTGTGCTTAAGTGGATTCTTCATACATGATTGGTCGTTGTATTTATATTCAAGCATTTGAACACACCATAAATTGTAAATGTCTTTATCCTAGTTTAAATGAAAAATCTTATATGGATAAGTGCCATTGACTTTGTATGTGACTTGTTTTATCAATTGCAATTAGTTTATAGTGTATTTAGAGGTCCTCAAATTAGTGGCCATTTGTCTAATGAATTAAATGAAATTATGGTGGACTTACCATCTTATGGACCATTTATTTCCTAAGTGGCTTTTAAGATAATCTTCTTTTATTACATCCTTATGATGGATTATTTGCCCTTTTCGGCTTGTATTTGCCCTTTTTTGCTTTGATTTGGTTATCTGCCCTTGTAACTTTGATAGACTATTTGCCCTTTGGGGCTTTGTTTGGTTATTTGCCTTTGCACCTTTGAGGAATTATTATTAAATAACCCCTTGATGATAAGTTTCACTCGTCGAACTACGATTAGCCAGTAGTTGAAGAAGTTACCCTTAAAATATGATATTTGATAGTCCCATGAGCCAGGGATGGTGGAATGGGATACTATGCTTGTCACTCTCCAAATCCAGGGACGGACAACTTCCGTGATGCCCCCAATCAGCACTCGACTTCCATACACCAAGTCCCAAGTTCAGCGCCCTATAAGGAAGATTTTTTTTATTAATTTTTTTAATCTAATAATACCTAAGCATGAAGATCCATGATCAAAATACCAAGCAACACTCTCCATTATATATCCTAATGGTTATAAGTACAATGCTTTCCAAAAGGTACACAACGTTAACATTTTCAAATCAAAAAATAGATACAATGCATCGAGAAAGCTAAGTCTTCCAAGCTACTCCTACCTTGAAAAAAATGGAAAATAGGAAGCTTAGGCAAAAAGCCTAGTGGGTACACACATGTGTGCAGTGTGTCTTACATGCAAGCAAGATAAATATGCCATAAAAAATCATATATGGTGAAAAGCATGTAGTATGTAAGGTATGATGCCAATGCCAATGCAATGTATATGCATCATAGTAATACTCTGAGTTAATATAACCAGCATCACTATGTCACATTTTCATTTCTCCTATACCATAGCCATAACCATATTACACGCATCCGTAATTACATCATCATCATCATATTGTCATACCATATCATAACTGTATATCTCTGGAAGTACCGTGGTCAATACCATGCACCAGACACTAGTAATCGACCTCACATACTGTAACACCCTGGATTTGGGCTAATCTGGGATTTGACGTCCTTAGGCAATGGGTTAATTAAAACACCTAAAAAATCGCTCAGAACCCAATTCCATAGACAAAGAAACCACTTAGGATTAATTCCTTTAGAAAATAAGCATAAGTTAGCTAGCGCAACGTTGGAGTAGCTGGGAAACAGTCCCTGATCACTTTAAATACGTTCTACAAGACCCAAATCGAGTAGAACGTATGACTCTATAATACTCTATAACCTTGGATCAAACTCTAAGCAGGTTTGTTCTCTGGACCACTTTGAAATTTTGTATTGGATCTAGACCGCGCGTCGAAAGTCCGATACCTCCTATTTTAGATTGGTAGAACCGCCTTGTTGGACTTGACAATCATGTCGAAAATCAAGTCCAACCGACATTCGCAGGCTATTTTATTGAGCCCAGACTGAAGAGAGTGCGAATAGAGACAGATTTGGAATTTGAATTCAAATCTGGCACACGACTTGACGTGTCAGTATTAAGCGTTCTGACCGTCAGAATTCAACCAAATTACACCCTCGGATTAGAAAAAATTTCTATTTCATACCATGAGATTTGCAGGCCTGATCTACGTGCGGTGACCGCTGAACTGAAACTGGACCGCCACGTGCGATCTGCGAACCCTGCCGGACTGAAAACTTGATGTATGATAGATCCAGTATGCATGAGCTTAAGTCCGATCGTGTTCGGCCAGGGGACTACCAGAAATGTCCTTTTGGACTAAAATAGCCCCGATTTGGTTACCCCTCAAGTGAAACTTGTTCCCGAGCCTATTTCGGGCAAGTTTGGGCTTATAAAAAGGGTTGAAACCCTCACTCCTCTCTCCCATCCAAATTTGCAAAATGCCCTAGATTGAGAGAGAGAAAAGGTGAGAGTTTGTGAGAGAAGGTGGGAGAGAATTCCCTGCTGCTTGTGCCACGTGCTGCAAGTGGTTAAGCCACATACTCCGATCACCTGGCCTATGATTTCTCCGCATTTTCAGGTAAGGAATAACCCGACTGGCCATTGTATGTTCACCCTGCATGAGTCATAACTGCTTGAACCTAGGGTACTGAACTTACCATTGCAAACCCTGTTAACCATGGTACCTTGATCCACGAAGACTCATGAGCCGGGCATGGTGGTATGGGACACCGTGGTCGAGCTGTCGGCCTCCGCTGGGGCCACAAACCTCCCCGTAGTGACCAGTGAGCACCTAGTCTCATGAGCAGATTATGGTGGTATGGGACACTATATTCTTACTGTCGGCCTACACTGATCAGGCGACGAGTCCTTTGTAGTGACCGCGAGCGTATTCTAAGTCTACGGGAGGCGACGACCCTTCAGTAGCAGTAGAGTACAGTAGGCCTGTATTGATAAGGTGATGGGGGAGTGGAGCAACGAGTGCATACAACAGCCCTGACAGCCCTTGCAGCGACCTACAAAATATACCTCGTATGAGATAACTAGGAGTGACGACCCTAGACAGGATCTGTGTTGGGATTGATACAAGGGAAGTACCCTAGTTTCCCTATCCTGCTGTTTGAATGGACTAATAACAACTCGAAAATCATATCACCATTACATTGCATGTGCTTGGAAGATGTGGAGCACTTTAGGGAGTGTGGCATGCCGCGGTCGTAAGATGGTGCCCTATGAGGGAGATCGTCGGTGAGGGCATACATCACGTCATGTCATATTGCATTAACAACAATATTAAGATTGTTTGATTTACTGCTTTACTATTATCGCATGATTGATTTGAGAACATATTAATTCTTGTTCTATTATTCCACTGAGTTAGCTACTCACTCCCACGTTACGGGACGGTGTTCTTAGACACCCACCAGAACTTTTTGTGATTGCAGATGATGGTGCGGCCTGTGAGGCGGAGCTGGACTTGATGATGAGGAGGAGGATTCCTCCTTTATGCATGTTTTGATTGACGGGATTACAGGGAGGTTGATTAGATACTTTGACATTTGTCATTTTATATTTTTAGCGTACTCATGTATATTCGTTTCGTCTACTTTTGGAGTATACATGTATGTGTATAACCTGGTAACATGTTCACACTCTGGAGACATACAACAGTTTATATATGTTATACATACTATCACAGTCTTCCGCTTGTTAATTTAACTGTCTCTGGAGTATGATATGTTGTTCTAGCTTAATCTCACTCATGTTTAATGCGTTATCACAGACAACATTCAATCATACATATCTATGTTGCATAAATAACATTTTGGAACTCGGGAGTTGGGTTTTTGCTCGACCCCCCGATTTTCAGAATGTTACACATACCCACCCTGTGGTGGACTTTCACCAACTGTATATTATGAGAAACACTGTGGTTGACACCCTTGCACCAGACACTAGTAATCGACCTTGCATACCTGCCCTATGGTGGACTTCCACCCGGTATGCCAGTAGTAGACTTCATTCATGCTTCTCCTTACCGGCGAGTCAGACCAGTCCCTGTTTGCACCTCAGCCCTTAAGCAGGTTGGACCCACCTCTTCTCAACCCAACCTCATCAGTGGGAGTCAAATCTATGAACCATGTATCCACTTGGCCCGACAATGAGGCAACCCTAGGTTTAGGGACTTTCAACCTAAGGGAACATCATCCCCTACTATTTCCACACTTCCGGTGTCCAATTCATTTTCAAGGATAACCCAAGTCATCATCATAGATGTACATTTCATCGGCAAGATCTAACTCATGTTATAGGGCACGACTGTGGTATTTCAATCATCATGTTTATCATGATTATACATGAAGTCAAGAAACCATGATAAGGCATACATTCAAGTGCATGTGGTATGCATATAATGTCATGAGTTTAGGGTCTGCTTAACCTTTAAGGAAAAAATGACGTATAATCATCACATGCCACTATCAACTATATCAATCCATGATCATGTGACTAAATTGAAGAGGACATGTCTTACACATGAAGAAATGTATTGAAGTACACTTGCACATACCATCATTCTATAGTACATGAGTATGATCAATATCAACATGTTTAAGTAGATGAATTTAGTATGCTAGGGAGTAGAACAACATTAATCAAGTATTAAATCACATGCTTCTATTAACCACAATTACTGACATCACTAATATCATCCATAACTTTCATAATCACGAGCATTAATTGTAATAAGAGTTACACCACATCCTTCGTAAGATAGATATTCCATTAGTGGCTTTGGCCCGATTTGATTTTTTTTTCTATTGGGACCACATGGTTATACCCTAACTGGGCCTTATGGTTAATAAGTGGTGGTGACGCAAAGTACATGCACTAAGAGGCTATGAGATGAAAGGCTTAGACATAACATATAGTAAACGAGCCACAGGATGAATGGTGTTAGCGAAACTCATATAATGTAGTGAACTTCATCTTCACATGGGTTTTTAGTAGATTAGATTTACAAATCATTATAATAGTAGTTCTACAATGGTTTAGAAGGTACAAGTAAACCTCATAGGATACAGTGCACCCTAAGTTGAACGACTTGGGTATATAATATACACATAAGAGTTAGTCACGGTTAGATGATGTGGATTTGTCTCATACAACATAGTGGGTCCTACTTCCAAGTGGTAATGTAAGCAGATGGGTCCACACACAAACATTACGGTGGGTCATAAGACTTACATCGAGGTAAGGTCTATAATCGATCTGACACACGTCCTAAGTTCACATACCCAAGAGGTTACACCATCAGTATAGTACATGAGTCTGAGTAATCACACAATTCTCACATGCCCACATGGTCTTATGACCACTCCATTATCAGAAGTCCATATGGTTGAGTGGCCACAAAAATGTCACACTACTTGCCATTAATAAATGATTTAAGGTCACATGGTTACTTATCATAACTCATACATCTATGGGCAACCACTTTATTAAGCTCCCACATGGTCAGGTAGTCGATGCCATAATTTCACTTGGTCGAGTGGAAATATAATTAGTATCAAGGTCTAGTGACCACATCTCAAAGCATCCAAGGCATAATCACAAGCATACCCACCATACCTGGTTACCCTACATTATATTAACTCTTGAACTATGACCGCCCAATACTTCATACAGAGAATGACTTCGATTCGTGTCACATGATCAAGAAGCTAAGAACTAGCTTCCAGCACATTTGATGTAGTTTAGTGGTCCCTGCATCTACCTCATATATGAGCATAATGTAAGGGTTATATTTATGTTGCATGACACCGAATTGAGGGTTACTTCATATTATCAAGCTGTATAATCCAACCTATATCATAATTCTCATGACTTAGAAAATCTATACGTACAACCCAATTGTTCATGGTTTAGGTGACTAAGGCTATGCCCATGAACATGTGGTCATGTCATTGGGTGGTCACCAATACCACCTGACTTCATGTAATTGGTTGGCCTTGTGTGCATTTCACAATCATTCGGTTAGACGACTACATATACTCCACAATTGCATATGATTAGGTGACCTTACATACGTCACATGTTCACATGATTAAGGGGCCAAACACTTATATCGCACCCTTACACTAGATTAAGAGGTCATTCACACATCTTACGAACAAAAGATTAAAATCTAAAAATCACCATTTTTGTACAAGTGAGTGGGTTATACAAGATCACAAGGTCGCACAGGTAAGTGGGCCGCACAAATCACCAGTTCATTAGTTTGAGTGTGCAAGGGAATTTCAGCTCAATTGATATCTTCATGTTTTCAATTAATCTAATGGCGGATAACTTTTGTATGGTTTGGATGGCATATAAACATAATAGTGGGTCACACAACAGACCTAACAAACTTCAATGGTGAATAAAATTTATAGTGGGTCCCACATGGTGGGCCCACTCAGTTTTGGGTGACAAATAAACATTAAAGTGACCCTAAGGAGGTTGGTAATAGTAGAGGATCACCATCTGTGCAACACAAATGGACAGGTTGGATATTGTTTAAACATTATCATTGATCATTAAAGGTTTCAACTATGGGCATTTTGGGCTTATCCAAGTGGGTGGGTCCCACTAATGTGGTAGGGCCACACTTATTAGGTCTGTAAAAGTTGATAGATGGTGTGGATCTAACATACATATTATGGTGAAATTCTAGAAGGTTTTAAGGGTGGACATTACAACAACATTGTTTCTTTGGCGCCAAAATATACAAATGGTTTGGAGGTAGCTTATACATCACAATGGGCCCCGTGGTCTGGTGGGCCCTACATGGGTATCAAAACGAGCTCCTACTCCTACTTATCCCCCTTTATTTATTTATTTATTTATTTTAATTCAGGTCTACATATCCTTACTAGTAGGTTAGATGTCAAGTATAACAATATAGTGGCCCATTGAAATTTTCAAATGCAGACCTATAATCCACTATAGTTGTAATGTGATCCACCCCGACGCATGTCGACCCTCAACACCATCAGTCAGATGCACCAATCCATGGTGGGCCTGGGGCTTAAAGTCAAGTTAATCTATAGCTCATATGGGCCACACCACACACACAAGTTGAGAGAGTCACCCTCCATTAAACATACATAATCATTTGTTAGGCCATCGAGGCGTGGTTCACAAATCCAGCCCATTCATTATGTGTGTCCCACTTGGTTGAGTGGTCAGTCCAAGTTTCAGATGCATCCAAATTTAAGGTGGACCCCAGCAAGTGCTTTTGGTCTTCGAGTTGTACAAATAGTTTAAAGGAGATCAAAGTTACATGGGTCCCATAATGATGTATTTATTATGTCTACACTGTTCATCTATTTTTAGAGATTATTTTAAAGGATTAAGGAATGAATCATATCCAAAGATTATCTGGACCATACCACAAATAGCAGTGGGGATAACAACGCACAGGGTCCACATAACGTTTATTGTCCATCTAATCTGTCATTCAGTCATAAGGACTTGAATTAAGAGGAAAATTAAATTTCATATTAATCCAAACTTCTATGACCCCAAGAAGGGTGACAATGGTAGACATTCAATCCCCTGCTGCTTTTTGCAGCATGGACCACCTAAAAGTTAGATCTATCTTATTTCTCTTCTCAAGCCTTAGGACTAACTCACCAAATGGGTGGATGGTTTGGATATAATAATATATACCTCATGATCAGCAGTTACTAATATATATATATATATATATATATATATATATATATATATATATATATATATATATATATATTATTTTATTATTATTTTATTTTACATGATTTTAGATGGTGTGGGCCACCTGAGTTCCATGTACGACTCATTTTTGGGTGTGACCCATTTTTAAAGGGGACCCATCAAATGCACAGTGTAGATGCTCGACAAGCATCAAGGTGGGGCCTATGGGGGGCCCCACTTCCTTGCCCATTCCAGGAAGCAGTGTCCTCTGGACGTTGGATGTCAACAAGGGGCTAATGTCCTTTGCTATATATATATATATATATATATATATATATATATATATATATATATATATATATATATATATATATATATATATATATATATATATATATATATATATATATTTATTTATTTATTTATTTATTTTACCATGGTTTTTCATAGGTGGGGCGCACATCAAGATAATCAAGTCCGTCTGTTGGGTTTTTTTATCTCGTGACAGGAATAATGAGACTAATATTTAATATGTTTTGATGTACAAAAATATTATAGGCGGGCCCTAATAGATTATTAGCATTAAAACAATCTCTTTGATGGTGTGGCCTACCAAAGATTTAGATTGGTTTCATTTTTTTGGCTCAATGCCTAAAATGAGCAGGAAAATTGAATGGACGGCGTGGATTAAATACATATATTATGGGTGGGGCCCATTGTGGACCCACACCCCAGCCCCTTTGAACTCAAAGCAGCAGGGATGTTGTTTGTTGCATCATCTCCTAGACGCTAGTAGCAGCGTCCACTCCCCCTATTTTATTTTTTTTATTTTTTATTTTTTAAATTCATTTATTTATTTAAATATGGTGTGTGTACACGTGTGAATGTGTGAGTGTGTGGCCAGCCCAATGGGACACACTTTGAACGGTTTGGATGTCCTACAATAATCTGATGAGGCCCACTATCAATGGGCCCCACATAAAGTCTATAATAAATTTTTTAATTATTTTTTTATATGTATTCTCTCATGAATCCACACCATTAAACACATCATTATCATCATATCATCACCATTATCAATCATCTTTCTACATGTACTCTCCTATGTATCCACACCATTGATGACATTAAATCGTCACCACTAATAATCATACAAATAATAAAAAAGAAAACAAACCAAAAGTGGAGTGGGTGTACTCGCCTTGATGGATTAGATGGATGGTTGAGATGGATGGAAGGGATGATACTGATGGAGTTAATGGCCCACAAAGATCACTCTTCTCTCTCTCTCTCTCTCTCTCTCTCTCTCTCTGTCTCTCTTCATGTGTAGAAAATGGGGAAATGCTAAGGGATGAAGGACAATTTGTAGGGAAATTGTTAAAATGTGGTTAAATTCAATTAATGTGATCTTGGTTAGCTTAGATTAGGATTATGACAATTAATTCATGATTTGTAATTAATAGTGGGTTAAAGGAGCATGGGATGGCATGGTGTGATAATGTTATACTTAAGGTGTGGCATGAAAAAAAGTTAACTTGAGGTGTACATGAGAGTGGAAGAGGTATGGGTGTGTGACATCACACACATGGGTAGAGATTCTCTCACCTATGTGTGACATGTATATGTGTGCATGGCATGTGTTGTGCACATGTGTGGAATTGAGGACATGGCGCCTTACGCACATGATACACTAATGATTCTTCATGGCGTATCTCATTAACGGAGTATCGTACAAACACACGGGTTGTACCTCCACGATCACGGCGACGGGACGGTTGATATGAAATAGGTTTCGGGGTCTTGAGGTTCTGGTCAGTTGGGTGTGTACTATGAATGGCCAATCCAACTCTAACTAAGGGTGTCGATTATCGTGCACATATGCATAAAAACTGGTATAGAATGGATAGGGTGTTATAATGCCTGAGCTATCAACCTATACTGGGTGAAAAACCCCCCCCCCCCCCCCCCCCCCCATAGTGACCTTTGAGCTTTCTTAAAATGATTGTTTGAAATTGGAATAATAATGGTTCGGCTAATCATGCATTTTCATGGCATGCGAACTTTATCGGGCGGTCAATGTAAGACACGAGGGTTTTTTTGGACCACTATGGCCTTCTTGTTTCATAGTCTTTTCTAAGTGACTAGTTCTCCTTGGGCGTACTTTTGAGTACATTTTCGGGTGGCTGGTTCTCCTTGGGCGACTTTTATTTTCTGCATTTGTACTGCTATGGGCGTCATTATTACATGGACTTTTCTAGGTGCTTAGTCCTTCTTGGGCATACCTTTAAGTACTTTTCCAGGAGACTAGTCCACCTTAGGTGTTCTCGTTACATAGTCTTTTCTAGGTGATTAGTTCTCCTTGAGCATACCTTTGAATACTTTTCCGGGTGGCTAGTTCACCTTGCACAACTTCATTACAGTCTTTTTTGAGTATTTAGTTCCTCTTGGGCATACCTTTGAGTACTTTTTCGGGTGGCTAGTTCTCCTTAGGTGACTTTTTACCAATTGGATGTGCATCCCTAGATCTGTGAGCATGTGCATGCATCCATGTATTTAAACAAGATTATCTTGTATGATTTATTTAATGAATGTGTATCTGATGAACCTTATCTAATTTTCATGATAATCATTGTGTAATTTTGTTATACACCATCTCTAATAACTATGCTTAATTATCTTGGTGAAAGGATAAATCTTGGGGTTACACCTCACAAGGTGTAACGCCCTGAATTTTGAGGGTCAAGCAAAGCTCAACTCCCGAGATTCAACACATCACTTATGCAACATAGATAATGATGTTTAAATGTTGTTCATATTAGTGCATTAAACATGAGTGAGATTACACAAAAATAACATATCATACTCCAGAGGTAATTTGTTTAAGCAAGCGGAAGACTGTAACATGCATATTTGAACAAGTAAGCGATTTACAGCCTCCTGAGTAAAAGTATGTAACTGGGCATAAAGTGTCCAACTATTTCATAAGCCTGTAATCCAGGCAACGCAACTCTAGGTCTACACAGACCCGCCTGAGAGCTGCATGTAGGAGAACTCTTCCTCCTCATCCAAGAAATCTGGCTCTGTCACGTAAGCCTCATCGTTATTTACAACTAAAATAAAGTCTGGTTGGTGTTTTAAAACACCGTCCTAAATTTGAAGTGAGTGATCAACTTAGTGGTACTATATGGTAACGGTTAACATGTTATCAATTCAGTCAAGAAATAATGATAAAGTAATACAACAAGCATTTCTTAACTATCCTAGTTAATGTAAGGATGATATGCGGTAATGATGCATGCCCTCGCCTGCACTCCCTCAGCGACTTCATCTAACAATCGCGTATGACAAACTCCCTAAATGTGCATTTTCTCGCCAAAGCACATGCAATGCAGTGCATGGTCGTGTTACCCAAGTAATTGATTAAGTTTATTCATACAACAGATTCAGGCAGCTAAGGTACCTCCCTTTATATCATTAACCCAAACAAAGATCCATCTAGGGTTGTCAATCCTAGTTCCTCACATACGTTAGGCAAGTTGTAGGGCATCACCCCTAATGAAAGCAGTAGATAGAAAAGTTCAATTGATTATACTCAAGGTCACTAGGGGAGGCTCATCACCTGAACGTAGGCCGACAGCTCGAATACAGTGTCCCATATACCACCATATTTGGGTCATGAGTTTGGGTTACTCACTGGTCACTACGGGGAGGCTCGTCACCCCATTGTAGGTAACATCTCATCCACGGTGTCCCATACACCACCATGCCCATCTCATGTGTCTTAGCGGATCTTGGTACCATGGTTGAAATGGGTTGTTACATTGGTAAGCGGTACCTTAGATTCAAGCAGTAGCGTCCATACATGGTAAACACACAATAGGTCAATTGGATTATTTGACTAGTTCAATTGGTACAAGTGCACGCTAAATTAATCGACATGGAGCGTGTAAGAACTCCACGTGGCCTAACCACTGTCAACAATTACTGTATGGCTCGGATTCATCGAACGTATCCAATGTGGTGAGACTAGTTTGACCACTCAATCAAGAACTGTTACCAATTGATTGGACTATGTAGTAGTCCCAATCATACTCAAATATAATAGGTAGTCACATGTGATATTCATAACAGTATTTAACAAATAATTTAAATATAAATCTCATTTGAACATTTTATTAAACACATTGAACATATTGTTATACATATGCATTTCATCCATAAATCACGTAGAAGCAATTTAGATTACATGAAGGAAACTATAAATATGAACAAGGCAGTTGAAAATCCTATCTCAACAGCCTTATTAAATACAATTCATCAAATAATTTCTCATTCAAACAATTTTTCAAGCACTTAGACTACACATTACTACATACATGAACTAACTTAGTTATAACATATATTATGGCAAATCCTTTCATGAAGGATTTGTCATACATACACAAACATGTATTCTAGATTAATAGTCATGGCAAGCACAAATCATAATTTTAATTTCATTCAAACATTTCAACAAACATATGGAATGCATTATATATTCACATAGATCACACACATGTATAATTTATCAAATACAACGTAACTAAGATCATATGGTGTAACATCCCGAAAATCGGGGGGTCGAGTAAAAACCCAACTCCCGAGTTCTAAAATGTTATTTATGCAACATAGATATGTATGATTGAATGTTGTCTGTGTTAATGTATTAAACATGAGTGGGATTATGCCAGAACAACATATCATACTCCAGAGACAGTTAAATTAACAAGCGGAAGACTGTACTAGTAGGTATAACATATATAAACTGTTGTATGTCTCCAGAGTGTGAACATGTTACCAGGTTAAACATATACATGTATACCTTAAAATAGGAAGAAAGAATATACATGAGTGCTCTAAGAATATAAAATGACAAGTGTCAAGGTATCTAATCAACCTCCTTGTAATCCCGTCAATCAGAACACGCATAAAGGAGAGATCCTCCTCATCATTATCAAGTCCAGCTCCGCTTCTCAAGCAGCGCCATCATCTGCAATCACAAAAAGGGACTGGTGGGTGTCCGGAAACACCATCCCGTAACATGGGAGTGAGTAGCTAACTCAGTGGAATAATAGAGCAAGGATTAACATGTTCTCAAATCAATCATACGATAATAGTAAAGCAGTAAATCAAACAATCCTAATACTGTTGTTAATGCAATATGACATGACGTGATGTATGCCCTCACCGACGATCTCCCTCATACGACACCATCTTACGACCACGGCATGCCACACTCCCTTAAGCGCTCCACATCTTCCAAGCACATGAAATGTAATGGTGATATGATTTTCAAGTTGTTATTAATCCATTCAAACAGCAGGATTGGGAAACTAAGGTACTTTCCTTATATCAATCCCAACACAGATCCTATCTAGGGTCGTCACTCCTAGTAATCTCATACGATGTATATTTTATAGGTCGCTGCAAGGGCTGTCAGGGCTGTTGCACGCACTCGTTGCTCCGCTCCCCCATCACCTTATCAATACAGGCCTACTGTACTCTACTGCTACTGAAGGGTCGTCACCTCCCGTAGACTCAGAATACACTCACGGTCACTACAAAGGACTCGTCGCCTGATCAGTGTAGGCCGACAGCAAGAATATAGTGTCCCATACCACCATAATCTTCTCACGAGACTAGGTGCTCACTGGTCACTACGGGGAGGTTTGTGGCCCCAGCGTAGGCCAACAGCTCGACCACGGTGTCCCATACCACCATGCTCGGCTCATGAGTCTTCGTGGATCAAGGTACCATGGTTAACAGGGTTTACAATGGTAAGTTCAGTACCCTAGATTCAAGCAGTTATGACTCATGCAGGGTGAACATACAACGGCCAGTCGGGTTACTTGACGGGCTCGACTAGCACGAGCGCCTCGCAAGTCGAACGACATGAAGTGCGTAAAACACTTTGCGTGGCCTAACCACTGCCGTCAACTCCAAACACGACTCGTGTTCATCGACGCGTCCTTCGTGGCAAATACAAGCTAGCCACGAATTTTCTCTGTTGCCGACTGCCTGGACTAAGTATAGTCCCAAGCAATTATGAATCCACATCAGCAATTTATGTAAGAGTATTGGAATTGAAATACAACCATGTGAGCATGTTAACACATGTTATAACGTACAACTTAAGTAAATCATCTTACACATGTCTTTCACACATATAATGAAATTATGCATATCGCCAACATATGGGAAATCATCTCCATCAGCGTATTAATTGAGAATTCAATCTCAAACTAAATCATAAGGAAATCATCAAGCACATGTTATAACATACCACTTAAGTGAATCATCAAGCACATGCATTTCATACATATAATGAAATCGTACATATGGCTAACATGTAGGAAATCATTTACATCCGCATTTTAATTGAGAAATCAATCTCAAATTAATTCATAACACCATTTAATTCAATACATACTAATACAAGCATTTATACAAACACTTACACTACACACTTAAGTCTACATATAGTATGTCGACCCAAAGTGCGCATTTTGACGAATCTCTTCGCCAAACTAATTATGCATGTATTCCTAACATTCTAATGTGACAATAAACCATGTCAATCATATCTGCAAAATATGAATGAAATCAGCACTTCCTACAAATGACTAAAATGCCCTAAATCTCATATTCTTCGTTGGTTTACGAAACAGGAAACGGACAGCATGTTGTACATGTCAAACGGCGATGCCGTCGATAATCTACTATTAAATGACATTGAAAGCTTTGGAAACAGTCAATCAAAGTGTCTAAAATTCACACCTTATCTCCTATAAACGTATCGTTTCGAACGGAGCGTATACGCTTCGTCTACGGCGATTAGGGAACTTGTTTTATGAGATTTATCAACTAACAAGCTATGGAACGAAAGGAACCACAAATCAGTGACTAAATGGGGTATTTTCTTACCTAAAAATGTGGAGAAATCATCGGCCAGGTGATCGGAGCGTGTTGCTAAAGCACGTGCAACAGGTAAGCCAGCAGCAGGAAAATCCTCTCCTACTCTCTCTCACAAACTCTCACCTTTTCTCTCTCCCGATCTAGGGTTTTTCTCAAATTCGGATGGGAGAGAGGAGTGAGGGTTTCAACCCCTTTTATAAGCCTAAAAATGCCCAAAATAGGCTCAGGAACAAAGTTTACTTAGGGCATATCCAATTCGGGGCTGTTTCGGTCCAAAAGATGATTTCTAGTGGTCCCCTGGCCGAACGCGATCGGACTTAAGTTCATGCTTACAGGATCTAGCATGCATCAAGTTTTCAGTCCGACAGGGTTCGCAGATCGTAAGTAGCGGTCCAGTTTCAGTTCAGCGATCACCGCACGTAGATCAGGCCTGCAAGTCTCATGATATAAAATAGAAATTTTTCCTGATCCGAGGGTGTAATCTAGCAAAATTCTGATGGTCAGAATGCTCAATACTGACGCTTCAAGTCGTGTGCCAGATTTGAATTTCAAATTCCAAATGTCCCTATTCTTACTCTCTTCAGTCCAGGCTCAATGAAATAGCCTGCGAATGTCGGTTAGACTTGATTTTTGAAATGATTGTCAAGTCCAGCAAGGCGGTTCTAATGGTCTAAGATAGTAGGTATCGGACTTTCGACGGACGGTCTAGAATACAGATTTTCAAAGTGGTCCAGAGAACAAACCTGCTTAGAGTTTGATCCGAGGTTTTAGAGTATTATAGAGTCATTGGTTCTACTCGATTTGGGTCTTGTAGAACGTATTTAAAGTGATCAGGGATTATTTTCCAGCTACTCTAACGTTGCGCTAGTTAACTTATGCTTAGTTTCTGAAGGAATTAATCCTACGCGATTTCTTTGGCTATGGAATTAGGTTCTAAGCGATTTTCTAGGTGTTTTAATTAACCCATTGCCTAAGGACATCTAATCCCAGGTTGGCCAAAATCTGGGGTGTTACATATGGCAGCAATCAAGTCATACATAAATCATTACTAATAATGAAAGCCTTGAAAACCATAACCTAAACGTTTATAGTCCACACCTTTCGTCGGATTGCTCGTTTCGAACTCGGTTCGAACACTATATTTCTGTAAACCGAACGTTAGACACCTAAGCAATGAAATAGGTTAGCTATTTCTTAAATACTTCTATTTAAATTCTAAAATCAAGATTAGGGTTAAGATTCCTTGCCCAAATAAAAGTTGAAATGGTTCGTGTAGCTATATGTAAAGGCGATTCAACGCGTGGAGTAGCAGGAAAGAATCACTACAGCAAACTCCAAAGATCTCCCTTCACTCCCTACTCTTTTCTCTTCCTTTCTCTCTTCTCTCTCCTAAGGTTAGAGAAAATTGGTATGGGATAGGAATGGGGTGATTTAAGGGCCTTATATAGGTTCAGAAGTGATGTAAATGGCCCTAGGGCCATGGTATACTTGGGTTATAGCCAAAGGGTGCCTGTTTCTGATGAACGAGGCTCATGTGGAGGTTCATTGTTCAGATACATCATGGAGCAAGTTCCTTGACTATGGATCTAGGCCAAGATACGATTTCAGCGCATTTGGATAGGCCGATCAACCATGACGGACCTGTATTAGATCAACAGTCATTTTCACTCGATCAGGGCGACAAGAATACCGATATGTGTAGGAAATTTCCCTGATCCATGCATGTAGTTAGGTCATAATCTAATAGTTTGAAGTCTTTAATTTTTTCCATAAGCGAATGGTCCAATTCATTTAAGTTTCAGTACTTTTTCTAAGGATGTTCGCGTTTCTCACACACTTCGCTCAAGGCTCAAGTTGTGTGTTTCTGGATACTAATTGGGTTCGATTCCCTCAATGGTTGTCAAGCCCAATAAGGCAGTCATAACCCAATAGTTTCACGGTAAACGGACTTTCAATGTACGATCTAGGTCCGATGCGGAGTTTCAATGCGCTATCGAGAGCAACTAGGTTTTGGGTTTTCTCCTAGGTTTTTAAGTAATGTTGAGTTAGCTATTTTAATAGTTTTGGGTCTTACAGTTTGTATAGATAGTGGTTCAAGATAATCCACTCATTAATTTAGTTCAGTACTTAATTAATTTCCACAGAATTCAATCTTTAGTGATTTCTGTCTGAGGTGGTACTTGGGTCTTTATATAGATTTTCCAAGATGTTACACTAGGATAGCCATTAATGCTATCAAAACATATCCAGTGTGCAGGAGACGTAGATGATACGTATGAGGGTGCTTACGGAGAGTATAGGAACCTAGATGATCTTGCGGATCTCCATTTCTGATTTTCTTTATGTTTAGGTTATACTTTCATGTATATTAAGACTTGAGACACTGTGTTGTATGAGTTTACAGCAACCACTCAAATATTTGATTTTGTATATTTGGACTCCCCATTATACTTAATTGTTTCTATTCTGCTAAAATTGTTAACTTTGATAAAAAGAAAAAAAAATGTACGTTATATTTGAGCCACTGTTAAAGGTTAACGCTCAGGTTTTTGGAAAATGAGTAGTGTACTCGGGTTTCGAGAATCGGGGTGTTACAGGTCACCCACAGGATAAGGGGAAATTTTGACCCTAAGTGGGATGGTTCGAACATAATAACTGAAGTATACTCTGATGGAGCTTATAGAGTTGTGGACCAAGATGGATGAGGTGTTATCATATTAATCAATCACGCTTCATCAAGATATATCATTCTTGAAAATGGATATAGGTTTGATCCAAAAGATTATTGGTATAATCCTTCTATATCAAAAGGTGGCAAGAACATGCAAAAGGATGAAATAGTCTTAAAAGGCAATACAATGTTGTCAGGCCCGTATCCTAGTGACTATTCCATTCCGTAGGATTCCACAGTCTTCCCTGTCGAATTTCGATGACCACAATGCGTAGATATTATTTGTGCATGCTCTTGAATCACATCCCGTAAACTCGAGCCAACTTGTTCTGAGACTTGTGTCATTTCGACCGCATCATCGCCATAGTACCGACACCACGTCTTGTGCGTCAATGCGACGCTCAGATTATGAGATCCGGCCCATGCATCATCTTGGCCATTAATCACTTGATCATGGGACCCACCTATCCCTATTGTTATATTTCCCTAGAAAACCATAATTATGATGTCACCTTAGCAGTGACATCACCATACCCTACCCCTAGCCATAACTCCCTAGAAGAAACCACCCCTTCCCTTTTCTCCATAAGTCAAACTCATTAATTACCTAGAAATCATCACCTCTCTCTCTCTCTCTCTCCTATCTTTCCCTCCCTTCCTCTTTCTACTTTATTTTTTTCATCCATTATTACAAACTTGGGACATTCGAGTAACCCAAAATCAAGCCATCCCCTACCCATTCTCCCTACTAATCCGGCCTACCAAACCCCATCTCGATCATTAAATCACCCTCCTTGGAGCTCTAAAACCTATTGGAGGGAGGAGGAGTTCAAGATCTAAAGGTGGGTGCTTTGCTCTCTCTCTTTTTCATTTTTGTGTGATGTGTGGCCCACTCGGATGGACCCCACCTTGATGTATGTCTTATCCAAACTGTCCAAGTCATGTAGACCCTACCTTATGGTGGTGGAGAGCATAAGTACCAGATTGATTCAAATCAGGCGGGCCACGTCCATGTGGGACCCAACTTGAAGAATATTCAACCGTCTAACGTCCAGGGACGCTAGACATGTTTTGTGAAGTGTGAACGGACAGTGAGGGGTAGTTTAAAATTTTTAACCTTCTTGGGTGAGCCACTCATGTAGGCCCTTACTGTATGTGCCTAATCCACACCGTTCATTCCATTTCCTAGCTCATTTTAGGCATTGAGCTGAAAAATGAAGTGAATCTGATTTTTTGGCGGGCCATACCATAGAAAATGGTATTTTCTACCGTTGAAATCTACCCTGATGTTTCTATACACCAAAATACCCCAAATATTGGGCCCACTCGGACTATCTTGAGCCATTGAATGCAATGGGTAGGGTGGATTCGACTGATGAGGGCCCCACCTAAGAAATTCTTTAGAAAATTATATTTAAAAAAAAATAAAAGCAGCAGCAACGGACGCTGCTACTGCTGACAACCCAAGGACGCCAGTAGTGTCCTACTATGTGGACGTTGGAGGCAGGGGTTCCAATTGTGGGCCCCACCATGATGTATGTTATCGTCAACATCGTGCATTTAGGCTATGGCCCATTGCAATGTATGTAAGGCCCAATTGGTGCAGCCTATTCGATATATATATGAGGCCCATATGATTAGGCCCATCTTGATGAATTTATGGCCCATCCATTGAGGCCCACATGTTGTATATATTTGAGGCCCATGTGCAGGGCCCACTTATTATGTATTTAAAGCCCATGGGTTGTGGCCCATAATGATGTATATTAAGTCCATGGGTTGTAGCCCATAGTGATGTATATTAAGCCCATAGGTTATGGCCCATAGTGATGTATATTAACCTATGGGTTGTGGGCGATAGTGATGTATATTAGGCCCATGTGATGTAGCCATAATGATTTGTATTAGGCCCACATAGGTGGCCCTCCTATAAAGTATTTTTGAGGCCCACTAGTAATTTTTTGAGGCCCATCGACGAGGCCCAATGTGATGTATTCGAGGCCTAGGGGCAAGGCCTGATGTGATGTATATGTGGCTCGTTGAGATTGTATGAGGCCCATGGGAAGTGGCCCATTGTGACATATAAGAGGCCCATTGGTGCGGCCCATCGAGATGTATCTCAGGGCCATGGGCGTGGCCCATTGTGATACGCTTGAGGCCCTTGTAGGAAGCCCAACGCGATATATGAGAGGCCCATGAATGATGCCCAATGAGATGTATGTGTGGCCGTTACATTGTGTATGAATCCCTTGTATAGGCCACTCCTTGGGAGCAATGTTGGTTAGATGTCCACATTGATGTGCAATAATGGTTAGATGTCCTCATTTCGCACCATTCTCTAAGTGGGTTAACCCAAATAGGTGGTCCCCATTCACCATATATGGATGGCTCTGTGCCATCATATTTGATATAGCACGATCGTAGGTCAATCTTTATATTATGGTTGATTAGTTGTCCATCTATGGACCCCGCCTTGTTTATATGGTGATTGTCGGTGCTGATTATCGATGTTGATTATCGGTGCCGATTGTCAAGGCCGATTCCGATTGCTGAGGCCCATTGTGATGTATTCGAGGCCCATGGGACGTGGCCCCTTGTGATATATTTTTGACCCATATGATGAGGCCCGACTTGACGTATATTAGGCCCGTGTGAGCGGCCCATTGCAATGTATATTAGACCCGTGAGATGCGACCCACTTAATGTATATGTGGCCCATGAGTGAGGCCCATCGTGATGTGTACTAAGCTCTTGAGTGAGGCCTATGGTGTTGTATATTTGGCCCTTGTGTGAGGCCATGAGTCCACTGTATATTAGGCTCTATATCGATCATTTTGTGGGGGCAATGTTGGTTAAATGTCAACATTGTCGAGGTTGATTGTCGATGCCAGTTATTGATATCGATTATTAGTATGTGACCGCATAGCATCATGATACAGGCCCATACACATCATCTGCGTGTTTCTTATGAGATGGGGTTGACCATTATATATGTTATTAGGCAAGTTGTTATGAGACCCCCTGATAGGCAGAGATTATCTCACAAGAGCACACGGTATGCGCAAGATTGATGCATGACTGGATTGTATGACTCATGCATCTCGCATTGTGTATTATGATTACTATATGCCCTAGCGACATCAGGGCCGTAGCCCCCACAGGCATATCGTGGATGGCTAAATGGGACACCTAAAAAGTTTGGTTCGAGCATTGGGTTGCCATAGATGGCCTTGGCTGAAAATCTTTAAAACCCTCTTGGTACCAGAGGATGCCCAAATATCGAGACGAGTGAATATACATGAGCGCCCGAGTGCTGAATACCACAAGGCTGCATTTTCCATTGTGTCGTGGTCGGCTGGGAGGGAGTGTGGCCTTACCCTCCCTAGCGTAGGGGGCATAGCTAGGCTGAGTTTGACTAGCTCGTAAATGGGTCCGCTATTGACGTACCGGATAGATATTGACAGACTATTGGCCAGGAAGATAGTGAGGTTTCTTACGCTCACTTGGACTGTGTTGCTGGGAGAGGGACAGTGCCATTTGGAGTGTACTAAACTTCGGTGATGATCTCAGAGATGAATCATACTGATATATGGATTTATTGAGCAGGAGTTGCATACTCATTCATTCATTCATTCATTCACTATCCACTCAGGCTGGTGGTGCACAACTAATTGTTATGTATACCTTCACAATGGCCAGGATTTTGGTTGGAGCGTATGACTAACTTGAGATCAGGACTTTACCACATCGAGTCTGACTATTCAAATTTAGGTATGGGACTGGTTTGGATAGAAGTCACTTATGATGGACCCCATACCCTGCAATAATATGTACTATCATCCCGACTTTGCACTCCAGCATGGTCATTCCATTCGCACTGCATATTACATTACATCCGCGGCATATTGTACGACTGACGCTGTTTTCAGGAATGTATATTGCATCGCATCCTTGGCATCTGATATTTGGCTCTCTATGACTCCTCATTTGCATAGTTAATATCTATTGTATATTCTAATATTGTATGACTTATGCACTTGTCTGTATTTTCGCCTACTATGTTATTGTGTATTTATGACTTTGTTAGTATTTCTGTTTACTCTGATAATTTATGATCTTATCAGTATTTCTGCTTTTTCAGACATTGTACGATTTATGAATTTTTAGTTTTTTGGTATTGTATAATTATGGCATTGTATTGAATACTTGGTACTTACCTTATGCACACACTTACACCACCCTTTAAGCTTTCTATAAGCTTATGCATGATAGATGCGTGCAGGTGATGTTAGTTTGCAACAGTGTTAAGCTTGGAGCGTGCAGTAGTCTTCTGGAGCTTGATTTTCTATTTATGTATTTTTCCTTTCAGTATTGTACTCAAATGATTATATTAGTGGATATGTGATGAAGATGTTGTCTTTATGAATTGGGTAATCTTGTGGTTATGCTTATTAGGAGTTCAATGTACATTTGAAAAAAAAATCCTCCTCGTATGATCCCAGGATCGAAATCTGCCATATGAATACTAGGAGCAGAGAATGGGGTACTACGGAGGCTGTCGACACCGGATTCGGCGATCGGGATTCCTATGAATCTGATTTCTGGGTTTGAGGCGTGACAGAAGATGGTATCAGAGCGTAACTTGGGAATACCTAAAGATAACATCATATATTCGCTGATAGTTACCCTACACTCTATGATTGTTGAGAACTTAGAATGGTTAAATTCCTGAGTTCAAATAACTTAGAGATTTTTGGATATAGCTCCCTACTGTTGAGATTGTGAGGCTGCATAGTATTTAAGTTTCGATCATTTCTGATCAGGGATCTAAAGATTATTAGGGTCACCAAAGCGTTGATGATGCATCTTGGGAGGGCGATGTTGAGGTTAGAGAGTGCTATCTTAATCCTTTGGTAGATTGATCGTGCCTTAACTTATATACTTGATGATGTTTCCCCTTCCCTTGTCTATTCCGTAAATTTTGGGGACAAAATGTTTATTAGGAGGGGAGAGCTGTTAGGCCTGTATCCTAGTGACCATTTAATTTTGTAGGATCTCACGGTCTTCCCTGTCAAATTTCAACGACCTGCAACACGTAGATAGTATTTGCGCATGCTCTTGAATCACATCCTGTAAACCTAAGCCGACTCAATCCGAGACCTGTGTCATTTCGACCGCGTCGTCGCCGTAGTACCGACGCCACTCTCATACGTCAATGCGACGCTCAGATTATGAGATCTGGCCTATGCATCATCTTGGCCATTGATCACTTGATCACGGGACCCACCTATCTCTGTTGTTTTATTTCCCTAGAAAACCATAATTACGATGATGTCACCCTAGGAGTGACATCACTTTACCCTACCCCTAGCCATAACTCCCAACAAGCAACCACCCCTTCCCTTTTCCCCATAAGTCAAACTCATTAATTGCCTAGATATCATCACCTCTCTCTCTCTCTCTCTCTCTCTCTCTCTCTCTCTCTCTCCTATATCTCCCTCCCTCCCTCTTTCTTCTTTATTTTTTTCCCTCCATTGTTGCAAGCTTGGGACGTTCGAGCAACCCAAAATCAAGCCATCTCCCACCCATTGTCTCTACTAATCCGGCCCACCAAACCCCATCTCAACCGTTAAATCACCCTCCTTGGAGCTCTAAAACCTATTAGAGGGAGGAGGAATTCAAGATCTAGAGGTGGGTGCTTCTCTCTCTCTTTTTCATTTTTGTGTGATGTGTGGCCCACTCGGATGGACCCCACCTTGATGTATGTCTTATCCAAACCGTCCAAGTCATGTGGACCCTACCTTATGTGGTGGAGAACACAAGTACCAGATTGATTCAAATCAGGTGGGCCACGTCCATGTGGGACCCACCTTGAAGAACATTCAACCGTCCAGCGTCCAGGGACGCTGTACGTGTTTTTATGAAGTGTGAACGGACAGTGAGGGGTACTCAGAGCAGTTTTAAATTTTTATCCTTTTTGGGTGAGCCACTCATGTAGGCCCCACCTTAATGTTTGTGTCTAATCCACACTGTTCATTCCATTTCCCAGCTCATTTTAGGTGTTGAGCTGAAAAATGAAGTGAATCTGATTTTTTGGCGGGCCATACCATAGAAAATGGTATTTTCTACCGTTGAAATCTACCTTGATGTTTCTATACACCAAAATATCCCAAATATTGGGCTCACTCGGACTGTCTTGAGCCATGGAATGCAATGGGTGGGGTGGATTCTACTGATGAGGGACCCACCTATGAAATTCTTCAGAAAATTGTATTTAAAAAAAATAATAATAACAACAACAGTAGCAACGGACGCTACTACAACTGACAACCCAGGAATGCCAGTAGTGTCCTACTGCGTGGACGTTGGAGGCAGGTGGTCCAACCATGGGCCCTACCATGATGTATGTTGTCGTCAACACCATGCATTTGGGTGTGCCCCATCTAGGTAGTGGGCCCCCCTAAAAATCAGTCGCATGTGGTGCTTAAGTGGCCCACATCATAGGGAATAGTGTGAGTGAACCTCCACCATTGAAACCCTCTTTGGGTTGTCACAGAAGCTTTGGCTCATTATGAAACTTGTTTCCTCTTCATTTAGGGTTTGTGGGACCCCATCCACGTTGTCCATCCATATGGGCCACACCATGATGCATGTGACGTCTCCGCCGTCCCTGGATTGTGGGACCTACCCCACGTGTGGGGCCACCTTGGTGCGTTCGTCCATCTAGGCCATCCAAGCCTAGACGTCATGCACATATTAAATGTAATATTAATATATTATATTATATTTATATAATATTATGATATATATATTATATATTATATTATATTATATTATATTATAATATCTTATCTCATACATGTTGAGGGTGGGCCCTATGTGGGACCCACCTCTGTTCTCCTTTTTAATGATGAAAAAGTTACATTGAAAGAAGCTATAAAAATATATATTAAATATATTATATTATATACTTTATATATGTATAAGGGTGGGCCTACGTGGGACCCACCTCTGCCTCTTTTGAGCAGCAGCAGCTGCATATACATGACAGTTATATTGCTGCTATGTACGGCAGCGAGTGGACCACACCTCCAGCTATTGTACCTGGCTGCAAGTTCCGTGGGTCCGACCTATTCCATCCATGCCCTCTATCTATGGGACCCACCATGATGCATGTGTCATATCCAAACCGTCCAACCATTTTGACAGCTCATTTTAGGCCTAAGATCTGCCCATTAAGTGGACCACATAGCCAAAAAGCAGTGTTGGATTGAACGTCTGCCATTGAAACCCATTTGGGTTTTCATGGTAGTTTTGGATCATTATGTAATTTGTTTCTCCTCTTTATCCAGGTCTGTGTGACCTCATTAATAGATTGGATGGCAGATGAACATTATGGTGGACCCCATGTGGGACCCACCCATAATGTATTGGACTGACACGTGTACCACACACTAGCCATATGGCTATGATGTGGCAGGTTATGTGGAGCCCACCTTGGCAACATGTGTGAGACCCTTATTGATGTATGTATTGTATCCAA
The DNA here is from genome assembly GCA_037074715.1 of Magnolia kwangsiensis. Lineage (NCBI taxonomy): Eukaryota > Viridiplantae > Streptophyta > Magnoliopsida > Magnoliales > Magnoliaceae > Magnolia > Magnolia kwangsiensis. Next base: position 63,904,122 of record CM073579.1, read on the forward strand.
ATCGTCCATCCAATTGGCAAGCCCATCTTAGGCTTAAGACTAAATATGAGGCAGATTTATTAGGTGGACCACACCACAGAGAACAGTGGAGACATGAACGCTTACCATTGAAGTCCTTTTAGACCCCAACAATTTTGGATCAACTTGATATATGTTTTTCCTCCCAACCAAGTCTGTGTGACCTTATACTCAGATTGGATGGAGAAATAAACGTTATGGTGGGCCTTAAGAATTTTAATGGTGGAACTCCTTATCACCACTTATATTTGGGTTATGGCCCATTGCAATGTATGTTAGGCCCAATTGGTGCAGCCTATTCGATATATATATGAGGCCCATCTTGATGAATTTATGGCCCATCCATTGAGGCCCACTTGTTGTATATATTTGAAGCCCACTTGTTGTATATATTTGAGGCCCAGATGTAGGGCCCACCTATTGTGTATTTAAAGCCCATGGGTTATGGCCCATAATGATGTATATTAAGCCCATGGATTGTGGCCCATAGTGATGTATTTTAAGCCTATGGGTTATGGCCCATAGTGATGTATATTAGGACCATGTGATGTAGCCATAGTGATGTGTTTTATGCCCAGGTATGTGGCCCACCTTTGAAGTATTTTTAAGGCCCACTTGTAATTTTTTTAGGCCCATGGGCAAGGCCCAATGTGATCTATTCGAGGCCCAGGGGTAAGGCCTGATGCGATGTATATGTGGCTCGTTGAGATTGTAGAAGGCCCATGAGAGTGGCCCATTATGATATATCCGGGGCCCATGGGCACGACCCATCGAGATGTATCTGAGGCCCAAGGGCGTGGCCCACTGTAATACGTTTGAGGCCCTTGTAGGAAGCCCAATGTGATATATGAGAAGCCCATGAATGAGGCCCAATGTGATGTATGTGTGGCTGTTACGTTGTGTATGAATCCCTTATATAGGCCACTCCTTGGGAGCAATGTTGGTTAGATGTCCACATTGATGTGCAATAATGGTTAGATGTCTTCATTGTGACCTTTCCGTAGGCTTTGTTAGGCCCATTCGCATCATTCTCTAAGTGGGTTAACCCAAATAGCTGGGCCCCATTCACCATAGATGGATGGCTCCGTGCCATCAGATTTGATATAACACAGTCATGGGTCGATCTTTATATTATGGTTGATTAGTTGTCCATCTATGGACCCCGCCTTATTTATATGCTGACTGTCGGCGCTAATTATTGATGCTAATTATCGGTGCCGATTGTCGAGGCCGATTTCGATTACCGAGGCCCATTGTGATGTATTCGAGGCCCATGGGACGTGGCTCCTTGTGATATATTTTTGGCCAACATGATGAGGCTTGACTTGATGTATATTAGCTCGTATAAGCCCATTACGATGTATATTAGACCCATGAGATGCGACCCACTTGATGTATATGTGGCCTATGAGTGAGGTCCATCGTGATGTGTATTAAGCTCTTGAGTGAGGCCCATGGTGTTGTATATTTGGCCCTTGTGTGAGGCCATGAATCCACTGTATATTAGGATCTATATTGGTCATTCCTTGGGGGCAATGTTGGTTACATGTCCACATTGTTGAGGTTGATTATCGATGCCGATTATTAATACCGATTATGAGAATGTGACTGCATAGCATCATGATATATGCCCATATGCATCATCTGCATGTTTGTTATGAGATGTGGTTGACCATTACATATGTCATTAAGCAGGTTGTTATGAGACCTCCTGATAGGCAGAGATTATCTCACACGAGCGCACAGTATGCGCATGATTGATGCATGACTAGATTATATGACTCATGCATCTTGCATTGTGTTTTGTGATTACTGTACACCCTAGTGACATCAGGGCCGTAGCCTCCACAAGCATTTCATGGATGGCCAGATGGGACACCGAAAATGTTTGGTTCGAGCATCGGGCTACCATAGATGGCCCTGGGTAAAAATCCCTAAAACTCTCTTGGTACCAGAGGACCCACCAATGTCGAGATTGAATGGATATACATGAGCACCCGAGTGCCGAATACCTGGAGGATACATTTTTCATTGTGTTGTGGTCGATTGGGAGGGGGTGTGGCCTTACCTGCCCGAGCGTAGGGGGCATAGCTAGGCTGAGTTTGACCAGCTCGTAAATGGATCCGCTATTAATGTGCCATATAGATATTGGCAGACTATTGGTCAGGCGCAGATAGTGAGGTTTCTTACACTCACTTGGACTGTGCTGCTGGGAGAGGGGTAGTGCCATTTGGAGTGTACTAAACCCTGGTGATGATCCCAGAGATGAATTGTACTAATATGTGGACTTATTGAGCAGGAGTTGTATACTCATTCATTCATTCATTCACTACTCAAGCTGGTGGTGCGTAACTAATTATTACGTATACCTTCGCAATGCTAGGATTTCGGTTGGAGCGCGCGACTAACCTGAGATCAGGAGTTTACCACATCGAGTCTAACTATCCAAATTTAGATATGGGACTGGTTTGGATAAAAGTCCCTTGTGATGGAACCCATAGCTTGCGATACTATGTACTATCTGTAAGTGTTATGGTTTGAATCCTCTTTGGTTGTCAAATTTTGTGTGTCAAAATCTCTATATGTGTCTTGTGTTTGTATCTTATTAAATATGTTCGAGACACCAAGTTAACACTTTGAGATAAGAAGATAAACTCCTCAAGCTAGTTCAAGCTACAATATTGACAATATTAAAGAAGTGTTCAAGTTGAGACTCCAGCTCAAGTTCAAGTTCAAGACTCAAAGTTCACATATATTCAAGATCAAGAATCAAGCATAGTTAGGGAACTGAGCGCAACTCAAATTGACATTGACTTCAAACCTTGTGAAGTTTTCAAGCTACATCAAGAAGAACTCAAACTTCGTAAAGTTCAAAGTCTAAGAAAATGAAGGTTTAATCTCCTTACTTATTGAGGTTTGATTGACAGTAGGTTGACCTTTAAAGTAGGTCACTTTGGATACATAATTCATATATCCTTTACAAGTGATTTTGGTCAATCCTAAGACTAGTCCTGGACCTAGTTTGACTAGTCCTAGCACTAGTTCGACCAGTCCAAGATATTTCAGGACCAGTCCTAGATTTGTTATAAATTATCAGATTTTTTCTGTTCGGCTACAACCAATCTTAGAGTCTGCTCGACTGGTCGTGGGATGGTCTCGACTCAACCTTCGACCAGTCATGGAGCTACGACTCAAACTCTAGTGACTAAATCAAGTGTCGCATGACCAGTCGTAGAGGGGTCTCGACCGGTCATGGACTGCCTTTGACCAGTCGTGGACTGCCTACGACCGGTCGTATAATGGTTTTATCTAATCGTGCTCAAAATTTTTAAAATCCATTTTTTCTTCGACCAGTCGTAGTGACCCTAGGACCAGTTGAAGATGAATTTTTGCAGCTATAAATAGCAGACGAATTTCAGAGTTATTCATTGAAAATTAAGTAAATTTGAAACTCTACTCTAAGATAAGTTTGTATTTATTCTTAAGCTATATTGTGCATAATTCTATTTCCTTTTGTTAGATTTTTAGTATTTGATTTGATTCTATATTCCAATCAGATTTGAAAAGAGGAAATATTATTTTTATTCTTCTTGAAATTAAAATCAAATAGAGCTAGCCCAGTCTGATTTAATTTAAAATCAATTAGAACTTAGAACCATTATAAAGTGAGTATTGGACATTGAACTTTCATATTCGAACATCTACTTCAATTGGTTCTTCCGGGCTGCTACAAGAGGAGAAATTCAGGTATTTTACAATTCTGTAAAAATTTCATTCTTTTGATTTTTGTTTGGGATTCACCAGAAAAATTTCATTTGTATGGTTATCTGAGGAGAGCCAGAAAACTCAGAATAGTGTGAGTTTTTGGATTGTGTAAACCCAAGTTAAAAAGACATAATTGTGAAGGTTTTAGGTGAACCTATGAAACCTATTTTGATAGTGAATGTTAATATCCTTGTGTGAGGATATTAAGAGAGGAGTAGCATTCTGTGTGGCTGTTGTGAAACAGTTGGTGTACACATAGGCGAACCACTATAACTCTTTGTCTTGTGGATTGAATGCTTGCTTAATTTTTATATCTTTTATCATTCAGATTTTTGGAATGTATGTGTGGATGAGAATATTGTAAAGATTTACATTTCAAGCAAGTATGGGAATGTTGTAATAAATTAGATTTAAATTTCTACAATTTATTTCAATTCCTTGCTATTTATTTATTTCTATTCAGATTGAGTTCTTGATTCAAAAGACATTATAGAAATAAGGTTGTCCTACCATAAGCCCTTATTTATTATGGTGTAAGGTTGTCCTTAGAACTGAATTTGTATCAACTTCTCAATGCTTGTTTATTGAGATTGATTTAATTTCAGCATTGTGAATTAATTTAGTATTATAAGGCTATTTCTTTATTTTAGTCTACTATATTTAATTTTAATTTGGCATGGTCCTATTCACCACCCCCCTCCCCTCTAGGACATATAGCTTGGCCATTTCAAGTGGTATCAGAGCCTAATAGCTCACTCTTATTACTTTTTATTTGGATTTATTTCCTGAGTTAATGATCTAAGCTATATAAAAAGATGTCAAATTTTGATGGCTTTTCAGTCACTAGGCCTCCACCATTTGATGGCTCCAACTATGCCTATTGAAAAACCAGAATGAGGATCTTCCTCAAATCAATGGATGAGAGTGTGTGGCATACCACAGTGACCGAATGGAAACCCCCTACCACTAAAGTGACTGAAACCGACAGTTCAAAAATAATGAGAGTGTTTCCTTATTTCTCATGGTCTACACTTCAGAAAAGTGAGAGTAGTGCCAATACTAAAGCACTAAATGCTATCACTTGTACACTATCACCGGATGAGTTCAAAAGAATCATATCCTGTGATACTGCAAAGCAAGCCTGGGATATATTAGAAATGACACACGAAGGTATATGAATTGTCAAGAAATTTAAAGTCCAACTCCTCACAACTAAATTTGAAGAAATTCATATGGAGGAAAATAAAATGTTTATGGACTTTTACACCAGACTGAATGACATTGTAAACTCAATGTGGGGTCTTGGCAATAAAATCTCAGAAAGTAAAGTGTGTGCAAAGATACTACGTTCTCTTCCTAAACGGTTCAATTCTAAAGTAACCGCGATCCAGGAATTTCATGATACAGATAACATGAGGGTAGAAGAACTAGTTGGTTCTTTACAAACCTATGAATTAAATTTTAAAGCTCCTAAAGGTAAATCTATCACTTTAAAATCTTCCAATGGTATTTCTCAAGAAAACTAGGATTTAGAAAATTCAGAAGATGATACGGCGCTTTTAGAAAAAAAGTTTTACATGATTTTCAAAAGTAAGAAAAGGGTCGATTTTCAAAAGACAAACGAAAAGAAACGATCTAAACCTAAGTCTAGAACTTGGAAGTCTTTGAAAGATAGTCAATGTTACAACTACCAAGAATATGAGAATTTAGCAAACAAATGTCCTAAAAAGGACAAACCCAAGAAGAAGGGTATGTTAGCTACTTGCGACGAATCATCTAATTCTGAAGCTTTTTCTGAATCAGAAGATTCTGAAACTGAGTCAGGCAATGAAGTAAAAGCCCTTATGACTCTAGCCAAGTTCACATTTTCAGATCACGACGTGTAACACCTCGAATTTTTTCCTACCTGGAATTAGACGTCCTTAGGCAATGGGTCAACTATAACACCTTGCTAACCTCTCAGAACCCACTTTCAAAGCCAAAGAAGCATTTAGAACCAAATTCTTTAGAAATTTATCGTGTATTAACTAGCGCTACACTAGATTTCCTGCTAAATTAGCACCAACCACTTTAAATACGATCTGTAAGACCCAAAACCTATAGAATCATTGACGCTATCTTACCCTGAAATCTAGGATCAATCTCTAAGCCCATTTGCCCTCGAGATCATTTGGAAACTTTATATTGGTTCTAGACCGTGCATCGAGAGTCCGATAGTTATGAACTTAGACCATTACTACCGCCTAGTTGGACTTGACAATCACCTAGAAAATCAAGCCCAACCGATGTCCTGAGACCATTTTATTGAGCCCAGGGTGAAGAGAGTAGGAAAAGGAAAATTTTTAAAAAAATTAATTATATTTTTAAGAAATCTGGAACGGTTCACTTGCGTGTTATTTTTAAGTGTTCTGACCGTTAGATTTCGACCTAAATTTACCGTCGGATTAGGATAAGTGGCCCTTACATGTCATAGTACTTGTGGCTCTGATTGAGTTCCCGTAATCATTGAATTGAAGCTGGTCCGTCACGGTCGATCTGGAAACTCGATCGGACTGAAAACTCAACTTGACCTAGATCTGATATTAGAGAGCTTAAGTCCGACCGCATTTAGTAATAGGACCTCCAGAAGTGCTCCGTTGGATCGGAACAGACCCGATTTGGTTATAACCTAAGTATACCTTGGCCTCAAGTTTATTTTCATCGCTTTTGGGCTTATAAAAAGGCCTTAAACCCTCTCTCATTTGCTCCATACGAATTTAAGAGAAACCCTAGGAGAGAGAAGAGAGAAAAGAGAGAGAAAGTGAGGGAGAAGTTGGTGATTCTTCTTGGAATTCTTCCCAACTTTACTACGTGCCTAATCCACCTATCCGTATCGCTAATCCGGCGTTTCTGACTCTATTCCTAGGTAAGAAATCCTAGCCTTAACCTTTTTTGCAGCCTATGATAGTTGAAGTGATGCTGTAGCTAACGTATTTCATGCCTTAGGTTACCTATCTGCCGTTAACGAAGACTTATCGTCTGAATCACATCTTATACGTGTTTTCTGGTTTAAGGTGCAGACTGTATACGTTTAGGTTATGGTTTTCAAGACTTTCAATGTTAAGTAATGATTTATTCTTGCTTAAGATGCTATTTCACATGTATAAAGTGTTGTCCATTTCATTTTTCAGTTATACATTAATTATATTGAATATATTGTATTCCTCATATTTGTAGAAATACCGTATACGTATGAAATATGAATTTGTGTTTGTCATGATTAACTCCCGTCTATGTATGCTAGATGTATGTGTAACAACTCTTGGGCTAAAGGTTTAGTCCAAATACATGATATGCCAACATATGATATGTATTTAGTATGTGTAGCCTGAGTGTATGTGAAAATGACTGAATGAGTATAGACTTTGTATTCGTTCTTGCCATGACAATCTGTCGTGGGTATATGATTTTTGTATGGGCGACTACCCTTTGACGAAAGGAATTGCCCTAATACGTATGATAACTAATACATACCATGTATGATATAATGTGTATGCTAAGTGTTTGTGAATATGTCTATATGAATAAATACGTGTAAACTGTTCTCTAAATGGATGTTGAGATAGGATTCTCAGCCACTCTAATGATGTGTATGATTTCCTTCATGAATTATATAACTTAGATTATTTTAGTAAAATGAGTGTATGATTTCCTCCATGGATTGATTAATCTAGATGAATCATATTACATGTGCGTATGATTTCCTCCATGTATTGTATTTACATTTAAGTTATACTTCATGAATATTCATATGAAAATAGGATATGAATCATATGCCTGTATTTGAGCTTGTTCGTGATTGGAGCTGTACTACAGTCCAGGTAATCGGTAAGCGTACTCCAAATGGTGGTTGAGGTTGTTCGCCACGTATGATGAGTTTAACGAATCTGAGTTGTGCTTGAGATGTTCAGCAGTGGTTAGGGCACACGGAGTGCTTATGCATTCCATGTCGTTCAACTCAACGTGCGCTTGGCCTAGTTGAGCTTATCAACTAACCCGATTGACCGATGTTTGTTCACCATGTTTGGTCGCAACTGTTTGAATCTAAGACATCAAGCTTACTAGTGAAACTCCCGTTAACCATGGTACCAAGATCCCCTAAGACTCATGAGCCGGGCATGGTGGTATGGGACACCGTGGTCGAGGTGTCGGCCTACGCTGGGGCCACAAACCTCCCCGTAGTGACCAGTGAGGACCCTACTCTGAGCAGATTATGGTAATATGGGAGATTATATTCTTGTTGTTGGCCTACATTGTTTGGTGATGGGGGAGAGGAGCAACGATTGCGTGCAACAGTCCTGGCAGCCCTCTGTAGTGACCTTGAGTTTATCCTGACACTGCATAGGGGCGACGAGTCCTGTTGTAGTCTTGAGGATATAAGTAGGCCTGTATTAATAAGGTGATGGGGGAGTGGTGTAACAATTGCGCGCAACAGCCCTGACAGCCCCTGCAGCGACCTAAAACCATAATATCGTATGAGATTTCCTAGGACTGACAACCCTAGAATGGATCAACGTTGGGAAATGATACAAGGGAGATGTCTTAACTTCCTAATATTGCTGTATGAAAAGGACTAATAATGTAATACCCCAAAAATCGGGGGTCGTGTATAAACTCAACTCCCGAGTTCCAGACCGTCACTTATGCAACAAAAATGATTATGATTCAATGTTGTCTGAGTTAAAGCATTCACATGAGTAAAAGTATACCAAAACTGCAATTCATACTCCAGATTCAGTGATAAAAGCATGCGGAAGACTAAAGAATATATATATCACTGTATGGAAAAATAAAGTAGATCTCGACTGTCTCTAAAGTATGAATACATCTCTGATCTCATATACATGAAAATAACAGAAATCAAATGTCAAAATAGTCCCACTGAGAAGTCCCGTCAATCCAGGCCACCTAAGCAAAGCCGTCGTGGTACTGCATGTATGAGAACTCGTCCTGGTCCTCATCATAGTCTGGCTCTGCCTCCTGAATCACTGCCTCACCTGCATCTAAGACAGGGTCTGGTGGGTGTTGCAAACACCATCCCGTAACGTGGGCGTGAGTAGCTAACTCAGTGAAATAATAGAGAAAGGATTAATATGTTCTCAAATCAATCATGCGATAATATTAAAGCAGTAAATCAAACAATCCTAATACTATTGTTAATGCAATATGACATGACATGATGGATGCCCTCACCGAGGATCTCCCTCATACGGCACCATCTTACGTCCGCGGCATGTAATCATCTCACAGTGCTCCACATCTTCCAGGCACATGCAATGTGATGGTGATATGATTACCGAGTTATTATTAGTCCATTCAAACAGCAGGATTGGGAAATTAAGGTACTTCCCTTATATCAATCCCAACAAATATCCTGTCTAGGGTCGTCACTCCTAGTAATCTCATACGATGTATATTTTGTAGGTCGCTGCAAGGGCTGTCAGGGCTGTTGCTCACACTCATTGCACCGCTCCCCCATCACCTTATCAATACAGGCCTACTGTACTCTCACTGCTACGGAAGGGTCGTCGCCTCCCGTAGACTCAGAATACGCTCGCGGTCACTACAAAGGACGCGTCGCCTGATCAGTGTAGGCCGACAGTAAGATTATAGTGTCCCATACCACCATAATCTTCTCACGAGTCATAGGTGCTCACTGGTCACTACGGGGAGGTTTTTGTCCCCAGTGTAGGCCGACAGCTCGACCACGGTGTCCCATTCCACCATGCCCGGCTCATGAGTCTTTGTGGATCAAGGTACCATGGTTGACAGGGTTTACAATCGTAAGTTCAGTACCCTAGGTTCAAGCAGTTATGACTCATACAGGGTGAATAACAATGGCCAGTCGGGTTACTTGACAGGCTCGACTAGCACAAACGCATCTCAAGTTGAATGACATGAAGTGCGTAAAACACCTCGTGTGGCCTAACCACTGTTGCCAACTCCAAAACACGGCTCGGGTTTATCGACGAGTCGTTCGTGGCAAAGATAACCCAACCACGAATTTGCTCGGTTGCCGACTTCCTGGACTAGGTATAGTCCCAAAAAATTATGAATTCACATCAACAATCGTGTAAGAGTATTGGAAATGAAATACAACCATGTGAGCATGTTAACACATGTTATAACATACAACTTAAGTAAATCTTCCAACGCATGCATTCATACATATAATGAAATCATGCATATAGCCAACATGTAGGAAATCATTTACATCAGCATATCATTTGAGAATTCAATCTCAAACTAATTCATAACACCATTTAATTCAATACATACTAATACAAACATTTATATAAACACTTAGACTACACCCTTAAGTCTACATATAGTATGTCGACTCAAAGTGCGCATTTAGGCGAATCTCTTCGCCAAACTAATTCTGCACGCATTCCTAGTATCCTAATGCGACAAGAAGTCATGTCAATCACATCAGTAAAATATGGATGAAAACAGTATTTCCTACAAATGACTAAAATGCCCTAAATTTCATATTCTTCGTCTGCTTACGAAACAGGAAACGGACAGCATGTTGTACATGTCAAACGGCGTTGCCGTCGATAATCTACTATTAAACGACATTGAAAGCATTGGAAACAGTCAATCAAAGCATCTAAAATCTGCACCTTTTCTCCTAGAAGCGTATCAATTCAAACGGAGCGTATACGCTTCGTCTACGGTGAATAGGCAACCTAATACACAAGATCCATAAGCTATTTCGCTATGGAAATGACGGAACAATAAATCCGCAAGTGTTTGGGGTGTTTTCTTACCTAGAAACGCGGTGAAATCACCGGGAAAGTGATTGAGGCGCGTTGCTTAATCACATGCAATACGTGGCACAAGCAGCAGGAAATTCTCTTCCACTCTCTCTCACAATCTCTCACCTTTTCTCTCTCTTTCAATCTAGGGCTTTTTCCAAATTCGGATGGGAGAGATATGAAAGGGTTTCCCAAACATGCCCAAAACAGGCTTGGGAACAATGTTTACTTGATACCTAACCAAATCGGGGCTGTTTCGGTCCAAAAGGGCATTTCTGGTGGTCCACTGACCGAACGCGATCGGACTTAAGTTCATACATGTCGGATGTCGCTCACATCCCATTTTCAGACGAGCAGTGTTCGTAGATCGCACGTGGCGGTCCAGTTTCAGTTCCGCGGTCACCGCACGTAGATCAGGTCTACAAGTCTCATGATATGAAATAGAAATTTTTCCTGATCCAAGGGTGTAATTTGGCTGAATTCTGACGATTAGAACGCTTAATACTGAAGCGTCAAGTCGTGTGCCAGATTTGAATTTCAAATTTCAAATCTAACCCTATTCTCACTCTCTTCAGTCCAGGCTGAATGAAATAGCCTGCGGATGTCGGTTGGACTTAATTTTTGAAATGATTGTCAAGTCCAGCTAGGCGGTTATAACGGTCTAAGATTGAAGGTATCAGACTTTCAACGCGCGGTCTAGATCCAATACAAAGTTTCAAAGAGGTCCAGGGAACAAACCAGTTTAGAGTTTGATCCGAGGTTTTAGAGTATTATAGCGTCATTGGTTCTACTCGCTTTTGGTCTTGTAGAACGTATTTAAAATGATCAGGGAGTATTTCCCAGCTACTCTAGCGTTGCGCTAGCTAACTTACACTTATTTTCTAAAGGAATTAATCCTACGCGATTTCTGGTCGAGTTGGTACTCGATCCCAAGTACTGATTTTTCCAGGGCGTTACAATCTACCCCCCTTAACAAAAAATTTTATCCTCGAAATTTGTACCTTTTCGTACTCCTCGAGAAGCTGTGGGTAGTTCTTCCTGATCTCGGCTTCTGTCTCCCAGGTAGCCTCTTCCTTAGAGTGATGCGTCCACAATACCTTCACAAGGGGAATCACCTTGCTACGCAGTACCTGCTCCTTCCTGTTTAGGATATGTGTCGGTCGCAGGATATATGTAACATCCTCTCCTAACTGCACCTGCTCCCATCTGATGATATGGGAAGGATCAGAAACGTACTTCTTCAGCATAGAAACATGAAATACGTTGTGAACGCTCGCGAGAGGCGTGGGTAAAGCCAAACGGTATGTCACTGCTCCCACATGATCAAGGATCTGGAATGGACCAATGAATCGCGGTGCTAGCTTCCCCTTCTTCCCGAACCGAAGGACTCCCTTCATAGGAGAAACTCGTAAAAATACATGATCCCCAACTGTGAACTCTAGCGGTCGCCGTCTCATATCGGCATAACTCTTCTGTTTGCTCTACGCTGTGAGAAGCCGACGTCTAATAATATCAATCTTCTCCTACGTCGCCTGCACTAACTCTGGGCCAATCAAGCTACGCTCACCGACCTCTGCCCAGCAATGCAGTGTGCGCCAAGGTCGCCCATACAACGCCTCGTAAGGTACCATACCGATACTCGCCTGAAAACTATTGTTATACTCGAACTCCGCATATGCAAGACAGTCATCCCAACTGTCCTTGAAGTCCAATGCGCAAGCTCGCAACATATCCTCTAAGATCTGGTTCACCCGCTCTGTCTGTCCGTCTGTCTGTGGGTGAAAGGTAGTACTGAACTTCAACTTCACACCCATAGCCTCCTGAATGAGAGTCCAGAAAATAAAAGTGAACCGCGTGTCTCTGTCCGACACGATCTCCAACGGAACTCCATGCAGACGCACAATCTCTCTAATATATAGTCTAGCCAGCTCGTCTGCAGAGTTCGTAACTCTGATCGGTAGGAAGTGCGCTGACTTCGTCAGATAGTCGACGATCACCCATATGGAATCATGTCCCTTTCTCGTCTTCGGCAGCCCTGAAACGAAATCCATGGAAATGAAATCCAACTTCCACTCTGCGATCGGCATAGGCTGCAAGAGTCCAGGTGGTCGGCGATGCTCTGCCTTCACCTGCTGGCAAGTGAGACAACGGGACACGAACTGCTATGTGGGTCTTCATACCTTCCCACCAATAGGTCCTCTTCATGTCGCGATACATCTTTGTACTTCTTGGATGCATCGCGAGTCTGGTACAATGCGCAACCTCGAGAATCTCTCGTCTCAAGTCAGGGATATCTGGGACGCATAGGCAGCCACGATAACGTAAGCCCCCATCCATGCCAACTCGCCACTCGGCGTTTGCATCATCACTGGCCTGCTCTAGAAGCTCAGCCAGATGCGCATCATCCCTCTGCGCCTCGATGACCCGGTCATCAATCTGAGATCGCACCTGCACATGTGCGATGAACTCATACGGCTCCTCTACAGTGAGTTTCTGCTCAAAGTCTCGCAAAAACTCAACCATATCCCACTCAGCAACCATCAGCAGAGCCGCAAACTCTATCGCCTTCTTGCGGCTCAACGCGTCAGCCACAAGGTTTGCCATCCCAGGATGGTAAGAGACTTCGAACTTGAAGTCCTTCAACGTCCCCATCCATTGTCGCTGCCTCATATTCAAGTCTCGCTGCGTGAATATGTACTTGAGGCTCTTGTGGTCGCAAAAGAGCTCGAACTCCTCTCTATAGAGGTAATGTCTCCAGAGTCTCAGTGCGAATATGATGACTGCCAACTCTAGGTCGTGTGTAGGGTAATTCTCCTCGTGCTTCCTTAATTGTCTCGAGGCATACGAAATTACCCTGTCCCTCTGCATAAGGACACAACCCAGACCAACGCTAGACACGTCAGTGTATATAGTGTATCTAAGCCCTTGCTCTGGCAATACTGGCACAGGGGCGGACGTAAACCTGTCCTTCAGCTCCTAAAAAGCTGACTCCGCCTTGTCATTCCAGGTGAACTTCACGTCCTTCCGTGTCAACTGAGATAAAGGTCTCGCTATCTTCGAGAAATTCTGAATGAAGTATCGATAATAGCCAGCTAGACGCAAGAAACTCCTCACCTCAGTGACAGAACCAGGCTGCTCCCAGTCCTGAACTGCAACTAACTTAGACAGGTCAACTGCCATGCCATCCTTGGACACCACGTGTCCCAGGAACTTCACTTCCTGCTTTCAGAAGTCGCACTTCTTGTACTGTGCGAACAACTGATGTTGTCTGAGTGTTTCCAGGACCAAGCGCAAGTGCTCCTCATGCTCCTCTCGACTCCTGGAGTATACCAAAATGTCGTTAATGAACACAACGATGAATCGATAGAGGAAAGGCTGAAATACCCGGTTCATCAGATCCATGAACATGGCTGGTGAGTTCGTGAGACCGAACGACATCACAAGGAACTCGTAGTGGCCAAAGCTGGTCCTGAATGCTGTCTTCTGCACGTCCTCATCCCTGACGTGCAACTGATGATATCCTGACTGAAGATCAATCTTCGAGAAGTACTGCGCTCCTCTCAACTGATCAAACAAGTCATCGACCTGGGTAAAGGGTACTTGTTCTTCACCGTGATTTGGTTCAGCCTGCGAAAATCAATACACAATCGCATCGAACCATCCTTCTTCCTTACGAACAGGACTGGTGCTCCCTAAGGAGACATACTAGGCCGTATAAGGCCAAGCTTCAACAGACCATCAATCTGTGTCCTCAACAGACTAAAATCACAAACAACTGGCGCATGCTCAAGTGTCGAGGCATTAGCATCCCAAAGTAAAGAAGCGTAGCTAAGTATGCGGAAGGGGAGATTTACCCAAACTGAAAAAGGCGTGCCCTCTGGCTCATATACCGTCACCATACAAATCTCGCGGTCAATCTCGGCTCTCCCAGTAGTCAACCAGTCCATGCCAAGAATGACGTCGAGATAAACAAGAGACGGGTCGACGACAAGATCAAGAGCCATCGTCTTGCCCCCCAGATCCACCAAACACCCTCACACATCAGGATGGCATCTGTAAAGGACCCGTTGAGCTGTATAAACTCGCACCCCATCCATCCTAATAGTCGGCAGCCCAATGCGCCTGACTATGGCACATGATATTAATGAAATCATGGACCCTATGTCCACCATCACAAGGATATGAATACCTCCGATGTGGGCAGTGACCTCAAAGGCCGAATGCTGAGAAGTCTCTTTCGTAGCTGCCTCAGCTGTCAAGGCATGCACCCATGCCTGTTGTGGCCAATTCGACTGCTGTGCCATGGGCCGTAGAGGCGGCCTGATCTGAGATACTAGAGGTCTGAAGGAAGGGTACGCAGGAGCCAACCGTAAAGGCGGTGCTGATATAGCCTGTGAGCATGTACGGTCGATCTTCTGCGGCGGCGAGAACCCACTGTCCCGCATCCGAGCAAAACAACTCTATGCCAAATGGCCTGATCTCCCACAATAGGTACATGATAAATCGGGGCACCGCAATGGTGGTACTGGCGCGGTAGCCCTAAAAGGAGGGTCGGCACGAGGCCTCTTGCCCGCAAAGGGCCTGTCCTGCAACTCTGGTCGTGGCCTAGGAGCAATAGGGCCAGGAGATCGCGTAAGTCGATCTACATCCTTCTCTGCTCGCATGGACATGTGAATCAGCTCCGCATAGGAGGGAATGCTCACGCAGCACATCTTCGACTGAATATCCGGTCGCAAACCCTCTGAAAAGTGCCGTATGCGCATCTGCTCATCTGTCAGTATAGTCGGGACGTATCTACCCAACTTAGTGAACCGATGCTCATACTCAGTCACTGTCATGCCTCCCTGTCTGAGGCGCAGAAACTCATTCTCCTGATCATGCCTATACGTCTAGGGATAGTATTTCTCGTGGAAGCGGAACTCGAACGCTGCCCAGGTCCATATATAGTCGGCGGCAATCGTCCGCAACACACTGTCCCACCATAAGCTGGCCTCCCGCTCTAACAAGAACGTAGCCAACTCGACCTGCTCAGGCTCTGAACAATGAAGCATCCGCAGTATCTTCGACACACGGTCGAGCCAATACTCGGCCTCCTCGGGTTTATGAGAACCCGTAAATGTGGGAGGCCGTAAGCGGTGAAATCGCTGCAATAAGCTCCGTGTGTCTGCGGCATTCCCCGCAGGGTAAGCAGGTGGTACAGAATGAACTATGCCCTCATCCTGAGCATATGTATCGGCATCCTCAATTGGATGCGAAGGTGGTGCAGGTGGAGGCACACTCCCACCCTAGGCTAGAGCCCCCACTATAGTAGTTAGGAGCTGCTGCTGCTGCTGCATCATAGCCATCATCTGCTCAAATCTATCTGGAGGTGGAGCAGGCTGTGAAATGTACTGCGTCGAAGAAGACGCGCTGTACTGCTCTCTGACGGGCGGTATGAAAGGCGGTGGTCCAACTGCAGGACCAGTAGTAGGCTGAGACGCACGCACTGTCTCAGGAATCGGGCCCACAGCAGGGTCCGCATGAGCATCAGACTGCGAAGGAGCCTGATCCATAGGCTCACCCAATGTAAGCCGAGCTGTACTCCGTGTAGCCTTCGGCGGCATTCCCTATATTCAAAATAGGGCGCAACCTTGTTAGTCTCAATAGCACAAACATACCGCAATCATTCACATAAAGAGTCAAAGGCATTCCATGCATTTCATTTAATCAAAATTGTCACAATACAAGGGATATCTCCTTACAGGCATCATGATAGGAAGTACATGGAAACTAAGACAGTTAAAGCCACAACAGAAACACAAGTAAACTACTAGCCTTAACAGGCTTACACAACTTAAAGCAGGAAATGACTAACTGCTACCACAACATCTAAGATCTCATCGCTAGTCTGAGTCGGGTGACGGAGGAGGAGCACCCTTATCCTACAAGCAGCACAGGATTGCCTTCAAGGTACGAGTCACCTTGCCGAATTTTCTCTTCATAACGGCCTTGGTATCCTCAACCTCAGCCCGAAGTTCCTGAACTTTCCTTTGCAAGGCGACCTGGCTCTCCTCAATTCGGGAAATGCGATCAACACCAATAGTCTGAGCAGAAGGAGGAGGGCTCTCATCTGTATCCTGAGCCTCCTCTTCTACCTCTTCCTGGACTTCTTCCTCAACTTCTACTCCAGGTTCTCCCTCACTTGGATCCTCTTCATCATCAAAATCATCCTCACTATCCTCCTCAAGCTGAGTCTCACGGTACTGAGACCCGATCTTCATCTTGACCATGGTAGACTCATCAATGTAGTGAATCGAAACTGGCAACTCCGGCCCAAGTCTGTAAGAAAACTCAAGCGCGATCTTGCATATAAGTCGGCCAAAAGGAAGTGACTCAGACGTTCTTCTTAATTTTGCTATGAGGATAATCTGTCGCAACACGAAAGTGGCCATATACACATTTTCTCCCTGGGCCACCTGATACAAGAAATCAACTATAAGGCGTGTACACTCAATGCGATTTGTCGACCTGGGATACAAGTTAAACGTGCAAATGTGGTGCAGCAGGTACAAATCATCAGACATATGTGACGCCTTGAGGCTATTGTTAGGCTGCCATGGAACCAGACTACCACATAGGAACCTGGTACGGTGATCTCGCTCACGCCTGCTCCTCAAATTCTTCGCACTGGGATGAACATCACTAAGGGGCACGTTCAAAAGTCACGCTATCAACCGAACATCGATCGTAGCCATCCGGTCTCTACCAAAAGGAATCTTGAACTGCAATGGCTCTAGTGTAGGATTCTGGATACGAGCGTAGAAGGCACGAACGGTGCTCGCATTAGCACGAGAACGAGCTTCAAATAGCGGACCCCAATGTGCAGCTTCAATGCACTCGAATAACAGGAATTCACCGAAGAGTCATCCTTCCACGTCCGCCTCAAACAACACCTTATGGTCAGTATATTTGTCGCGAGGCATCTCTGCTAATATCACTCTCCCAAGTTGAGTATGGGGATCCAAATCCCGCTTTGTATGGAACTCTCGGGCTGTGCTTGGACTTGCGGCGGCGCTTGAGCTAGCGGCGCCACCCCTCGGTCTTCTTGATTGCGCAGGGTGACTAGGCCCAGCCTCATTCGCTGCGGTCTTTCTCTTTCCCATCAAAGAGAGGATGGTGGAGAAAGATAAAAGACTCAAAATGGCTTCAATAAAATCTATGAAAAATGAGAGAAATGCAGAGAAATGACTGCCTGTAACATCCCGAAAATCGGGGGGTCGAGCAAAAACCCAACTCCCGAGTTCCAAAATGTTATTTATGCAACATAGATATGTATGATTGAATGTTGTCTGTGATAATGTATTAAACATGAGTGAGATTAAGCCAGAACAGCATATCATACTCCAAAGACAGTTAAATTTGCAAGCGGAAGACTGCAATAGTATGTATAACATATATAAACTGTTGTATGTCTCCAGAGTGTGAATATATTACCAGGTTATACACATACATGTATACTTCAAAGGTAAAAAAAATAAATATACATGAGGGCGCTAAAAATATAAAATGACAAGTGTCAATGTATCTAATCAACCTCCCTGTAATCCCGTCAATCAGATCACGCATAAAGGAGAGATCCTCCTCATCATCATCAAATCCAGCTCCGCCTCGCAGGCCGTGCCATCATCTGCAATCACAATAGGAACTGGTGGGTGTCCGGAAACACCATCCCGTAATGTGGGAGTGAGTGATCAACTCAGTGGGATAAGAGAGCAAAGATTAGCATGTTATCAAATCAATCATGCGATAATAGTAAAGCAGTAAATCAAACAATCCTAATACTGTTGTTAATGCAATATGACATGACGTGATGTATGCCCTCACCGACGATCTCCCTCATACGACAACATCTTACGACCGCGGCATGCCACACTCCCTAGAGTGCTCCACATCTTCCAGGCACATGCAATGCTATGGCGATATGATTTTCGAGTTATTATTAGTCCATTCAAACAGCAGGATTGGGAAACTAAGGTACTTCCCTTGTATCAATCCCAACACAGATCCTGTCTAGGGTCGTCACTCCTAGTAATCTCATACGATGTATATTTTGTTGGTCGCTGTAAGGGCTGTCAGGGCTGTTGCACGCACTTGTTGCTCCGCTCCCCCATCACCTTATCAATACAGGCCTACTGTACTCTACTGCTACGGAAGGGTCGTCGCCTCCCGTAGACTCAGAATACGCTCGCGGTCACTACAAAGGGCTGCCAGGGCTGTTGCTCGCACTCGTTGCACCGCTCCCCCATCACCTTATCAATGTAGGCCGACAGTAAGAATATAGTGTCCCATACCACCATAATCTGCTCACGAGTCTAGGTGCTCACTGGTCACTACGGGGAGGTTTGTGGCCCCAGCGTAGGCCGACAGCTCGACCACGGTGTCCCATACCACCATGCCCGGCTCATGAGTCTTTATGAATCAAGGTACCATGGTTAACAGGGTTTACAATGGTAAGTTCAGTACCCTAGGTTCAAGCAGTTATGACTCATACAGGGTGAACATACAACGGCCAGTCGGGTTACTTGACGGGCTCGACTAGCACGATCGCATCGCAAGTCGAACGACATGAAGTGCGTAAAACACTTCGCGTGGCCTAACCACTGCCGCCAACTCCAACACGACTCGCGTTCATCGACGTGTCCTTCGTGGCCAAGATAAGCTAACCACGAATTCGCTCGGTTGCCGACTGCCTGGACTACGTATAGTCCCAAACACATATGAATCCACGTCAGCGATCATGTGAGAGTATTGGAAATGAAACACAACCATGTGAGCATGTTAACACATGTTATATCGTACAACTTAAGTAAATCATCTAACACATGCCTTTCATACATATAATGCACTTATGCATATCGCCAACATATAGAAAATCATTTCCATCAGCATATTAATTGAGAATTCAATCTTAAACTAAATCAAAATGAAATCATCAAGCACATGTTATAACATACAGCTTAAGCGAATTGTCAAGCACATGCATTTCATTCATATTATGAAATCATGCATATGGCTAACATGTAGGAAACCATTTACACCAGCATATTAATTGAGAAATCAACCTCAAACTAATTCATAACACCATTTAATTCAATACATACTAATACAAGCATTTATACAAACACATACACTATACACTTAAGTCTACATATAGTATGTCGACCCGAAGTGCGCAATTAGGCGAATCTCTTCGCCAAACTAATTATGCATGCATTCCTAATATCCTAATGCAACAAGAAGCCATGTCAATCATGTCAGAAAAATATGAATGAAAACAGTACTTCCTACAAATGACTAAAATTCCCTAAATCTCATATTCTTCGTTGGTTTACGAAACAGGAAACGGACAGCATGTTGTACATGTCAAACGGCGTTGCCTTCAAGAATCTACTATTAAGCGACATTAAAAGCTTTGGAAACAGTCAATCAAAGCGTCTAAAATTCACACCTTTTTCTCCTAGAAGCATATCAATTCGAACGGAGCGTATACGCTTCGTCTACGGCGATCAGACAACCTGATACACATGTACATCAGCTACTATTCTATTTGAATCGAAGAAATCCCCAAATCAGCAAGTGGTTAGGGTTTTCCTTACCTAGAAGTGCGTTGGAATCGCCGGAAAAGTGATCGGAGTGCGTCGCCTAAGCTCGTGCAACAACAGCAGCAGGTGGCAGGAAAATCACTCCCACTCTCTCTCACAAACTCTCACCTTTTCTCTCTCCCAATCTAGGGCTCTTTGCAATTTCGGATGGGAGAGAGGAGTGAAGGTTCCAACCCCTTTTATAAGCTTAAAAATGCCCGAAATAGGCTCGAAAATGAAGTTTACTTAGTGCATATCCAATTCGGGGCTGTTTCGGTCCAAAAGATGCTTTCTGGTGGTCCCCTGGCCGAATGCGATCGGACTTAAGCTCACGCGTACCAGATCTAGCACGTATTAAGTTTTCAGTCCGGCTGGGTCCGCAGATCGCACGTGACGGACCAGTTTCAGTTCAGCGGTCACCGCACGTAGATCAGGGCTGAAAGTCTCATGATAATAAATAGAAATTTCTCCTGATCCGAGGGTGTAATCTGGCTGAATTCTGACTACCAGAACGCTCAATACTGACGCGTCAAGTCGTGTGCCAGATTTGAATTTGAAATTCCAATTCTGTCCCTATTCGCACTCTCTTCGGTCCGGGCTCAATGAAATAGCCTGTGATTATCGATTTGACTTGATTTTCGGAATGAGTGTCAAGTCCAGCTAGGCGGTTCTAACAGTCTAAGATAGGAGGTATCGGACTTTCGACGAGCGGTCTAGATCCAATACAAAGATTCAAAGTGGTCCAGAGAACAAACCTGCTTAGAGTTTGATCCAAGGCTTTAGAGCATTATAGCACCATTGGTTCTACTCGCTTTGGGCCTTGTAGAACGTATTTAAAGTGATCAGGGACTATTTCCCAGCTACTTTAGCATCGCGCTAGCTAACTTACATTTATTTTTCAAAGGAATTAATCCTACGTGATTTCTTTGGCTATGAAATTGGGTTCTGAGTGATTTCTCAGGTGTTTTAGTTAACCCATTGCCTAAGGACGTCTAATCCCAGATTAGCCAAAATCCGGGGTGTTACACTGCCTAAACTGAAAAAAAGAGATCTAGGTGTTGTAGAGGGATGCTTCAAGCTCCCCTAGGATGGATTTTCAAAAAGAAAAGAGAAGGTAAAAAGGGAATGGAGCTCCACACAATTTCAGCACATTTTGGGGGTTGTTGGAGCTCCAACGGAAGAGATTTTCAAGAGGAGGAGTTACAAACTGCAATGGAGTGATGGAGTGGATTCGGTTTCAGTAAGAATTGGGTTTGGGAAGGATTTGGAGCAACGATTTGAGAGAGGGCAGCAAGAAAACGTGAGAAGGAACTTGGGAAGGGGGCTGTTGTGAAGGAAGTACCCAATTTAGAGGTTTTCTACGGTCGGCCCACATGTGGGAGGGGTGTACTACCCAAACCAGTACGTGCACCCAAAATTTACATCAAGTGGGCCGGCGATGCCATCGCCGGCCATCTCGCAAGGTGGCCAGTGGGACCACATGGGTCGGGTCCCCCGTGGCCTAGGGACTCCAAAAATACATGGGCCCCACCTTAGTTCATTCTAGATTGTCCTAGGGAGGCCCAAACATCTATTCGGGGCTTTCTGGGGACAATCTGTAAACCTGAATGTAATCCCCTATCATGCAGTATATGATTTTGGGGTAGAAGGAGCTAATACATCCATCTAGCCCATTAGTTTCTAAATATTACAAACTTAGAATGGCCTAATGGCTAGTTTTCATAAAATTTTACTATTCACTGTAAAATTTTGTCAAAGTATGATTTTATATCATTTTCACATTAGGATCAATGCCTAACATAAAAATAATAAGAAAGAATTGAAGAATGGAGTGGTGAAAGGAAGAATTTTGAAGAATTTAGGTGAAATAGGGTTTTTAAGCCCTAGCGATTGAATGCAAGGGTTGTGGTTGTCCCACAGCCCAAGTATTCACATTTATGGGTTTAAAATCATTCAAAGAATGTCTCAACCCACCTACCTACAACTTAGGCGATACTTAGGTCACTTCACGCGACCCTAGATGCGTTACGGGCTCAATCGCGCGATCGATACGAATAGACTTCGCCTATTGGCGAATCTGCGATCCTATAAGTGTTTCTAGACCCTTCTCGCACCCACCTAAATCGAAGGAAGCGATAGCGTATGTCGCGTGACCATAACCCAGGCCCGGTATAATCTCATTCATGCTCTGATACCAACTTGTAACGCACTGAAAATCGGGGGTCGTGTATAAACTCAACTCCCGAGTTCCAGACCGTCACTTATGCAACAAAAATGATTATGATTCAATGTTGTCTGAGTTAAATCATTCACATGAGTAAAAGTATACCAAAACTGCAATTCATACTCCAGATTCAGTAATAAAAGCAAGCGGAAGACTAAAGAATATATATATCACTGTATGGAAAAATAAAGTAGATCTCGACTGTCTCTAAAGTATGAATACATCTCTGAGTCTCATATACATTAAAATAACAGAAATTAAATGTCAAAATAGTCCCACTGAGAAGTCCCGTCAATCCAAGCCACCTAAGCAAAGCCGTCGTGGTACTGCATGTATTAGAACTCGTCCTGGTCCTCATCATAGTCCGACTCTGCCTCCTGAATCACTGCCTCACCTGCATCTAAGATAGGGTCTGGTGGGTGTTGCAAACACCATCCCGTAACGTGGGAGTGAGTAGCTAACTCAGTGGAATAATAGAGAAAGGATTAACATATTCTCAAATCAATCATGCGATAATAGTAAAGCAGTAAATCAAACAATCCTAATACTATTGTTAATGCAATATGACATGACATGATGGATGCCCTCACCGAGGATCTCCCTCATACGGCACCATCTTACGTCCGTGGCATGCAATCATCCCACAGTGCTCCACATCTTTCAGGCACATGCAATGTGATGGTGATATGATTACCGAGTTATTATTAGTCCATTCAAACAACAGGATTGGGAAACTAAGGTACTTTCCTTGTATCAATCCTAATAAATATCCTGTCTAGGGTCGTCACTCCTAGTAATCCCATACGATGTATATTTTGTAGGTCACTGCAAGGGCTGCCAGGGCTGTTGCTCGCACTCATTGCACCGCTCCCCCATCACCTTATCAATACAGGCCTACTGTACTCTCACTGCTACGGAAGGGTCGTCGCCTCCCGTAGACTCAGAATACGCTCGCGGTCACTACAAAGGACGCGTCGCCTGATCAGTGTAGGCCGACAGTAAGATTATAGTGTCCCATACCACCATAATCTGCTCACGAGTCATAGGTGCTCAATGGTCACTACGGGGAGGTTTTTGTCCCCAGCGCAGGCCGACAGCTCGACCACGGTGTCCCATTCCACCATGCCCGGCTCATGAGTCTTTGTGAATCAAGGTACCATGGTTGAAAGGGTTTACAATGGTAAGTTCAGTACCCTAGGTTCAAGCAGTTATGACTCATACAGGGTGAACAACAATGGCCAGTCGGGTTACTTGACAGGCTCGACTAGCAGGAGCACATCTCAAGTCAAATGACATGAAGTGCGTAAAACACCTCGTGTGGCCTAACCACTGCTGCCAACTCCAAAACACGGCT
This sequence comes from Magnolia kwangsiensis, assembly GCA_037074715.1. Classification (NCBI taxonomy): domain Eukaryota; kingdom Viridiplantae; phylum Streptophyta; class Magnoliopsida; order Magnoliales; family Magnoliaceae; genus Magnolia; species Magnolia kwangsiensis. Next base: position 63,927,903 of record CM073579.1, read on the forward strand.
CGCATTCATCAACGCGTCGTTCGTGGCAAAGATAACCCAACCACGAATTTGCTCAGTTGCCGACTGCCTGGACTAGGTATAGTCCCAAACAATTATGAATTCACATCAGTAATCATGTAAGAGTATTGGAAATGAAATACAACCATGTGATCATGTTAACACATGTTACAACATACAACTTAAGTAAATCTTCCAACGCATGCATTTCATACATATAATGAAATCATGCATATAGCCAACATGTAGGAAATCATTTACATTAGCATATCATTTGAGAATTCAATCTCAAACTAATTCAAAACACCACTTAATTCAATACATACTAATACAAACATTTATACAAACACTTAGACTACACCCTTAAGTCTACATATAGTATGTCGACTCAAAGTGCGCATTTAGGCGAATCTCTTCGCCAAAATAATTATGCACGCATTCCTAGTATCCTAATGCAATAAGAAGCCATGTCAATCACATCAGCAAAATATGGATGAAAACAGTATTTCCTACAAATGACTAAAATGCCCTAAATCTCATATTCTTCGTTTGCTTACGAAACAGGAAACGGACAGCATGTTGTACATGTCAAACGGCGTTGCCGTCGATAATCTACTATTAAACGACATTGAAAGCGTTGGAAACAGTCAATCAAAGCGTCCAAAATCCGCACCTTTTCTCCTAGAAGCGTATCAATTCGAACGGAGCGTATACGCTTCGTCTACGGCGAATAGGCAACCTAATACACAAGATCCATAAGCTATTTCGCTATGAAAATGACGGAACAATAAATCAGCAAGTGTTTGGGGTGTTTTCTTACCTAGAAACGTGGTGAAATCACCGGGAAAGTGATTGTGGCGCGTTGCTTAATCACGTGCAATACGTGGCACAAGCAGTAGGAAATTCTCTTCCACTCTCTCTCACAATCTCTCACCTTTTCTTTCTCTCAATCTAGGGCTTTTTCCAAATTCAGATGGGAGAGATATGAGAGGGTTTCCCAAACATGCCCAAAACAGGCTTGGGAATAATGTTTACTTGATACCTAACCAAATCGGGGCTGTTTCGGTCCAAAAGGGCATTTCTGGTGGTCCCCTGACCGAACGCGATCGGACTTAAGTTCATACATGTCGGATGTCGCTCACATCCCATTTTCAGACGAGCAGTGTTCGTAGATCGCACGTGGCGGTCCAGTTTCAGTTCAGCGGTCACCGTACGTAGATCAGGTCTACAAGTCTCATTGCACTGATCTCCCATCACTTTATCAATACAGGCCTACTATACTCTCACTGCTACGGAAGGGTCGTCGCCTCCTGTAGACTCAGAATACGCTCGCGGTCACTACAAAGGACCCGTCGCCTGATCAGTGTAGGCCGACAGCAAGAATATAGTGTCCCATACCACCATAATCTGCTCACGAGTCATAGGTGCTCACTGGTCACTACGGGGAGGTTTGTGGCCCCAGTGCAGGCCGACAGCTCGACCACGGTGTCCCATAACACCATGCCCGGCTCATGAGTCTTTGTGAATCAAGGTACCATGGTTGAAAGGGTTTACAATGGTAAGTTCAGTACCCTAGGTTCAAGCAGTTATGACTCATACAGGGTGAACAACAATGGCCAGTCGGGTTACTTGACAGGCTCGACTAGCAGGAGCACATCTCAAGTCAAATGACATGAAGTGCGTAAAACACCTCGTGTGGCCTAACCACTGCTGCCAACTCCAAAACACGGCTCGCATTCATCAACGCGTCGTTTGTGGCAAAGATAACCCAACCACGAATTTGCTCAGTTGCCGACTGCCTGGACTAGGTATAGTCCCAAACAATTATGAATTCACATCAGCAATCATGTAAGAGTATTGAAAATGAAATACAACCATGTGATCATGTTAACACATGTTATAACATACAACTTAAGCAAATCTTCCAACGCATGCATTTCATACATATAATGAAATCATGCATATAGCCAACATGTAGGAAATCATTTACATCAGCATATCATTTGAGAATTCAATCTCAAACTAATTCATAACACCATTTAATTCAATACATACTAATACAAACATTTATACAAACACTTAGACTACACCCTTAAGTCTACATATAGTATGTCGACTAAAAGTGCGCATTTAGGCGAATCTCTTCGCCAAACTAATTATGCACGCATTCCTAGTATCCTAATGCAACAAGAAGCCATGTCAATCACATCAGCAAAATATGGATGAAAACAGTATTTCCTACAATTGACTAAAATGTCTTAAATCTCATATTCTTCGTTTGCTTACGAAACAGGAAACGGACAGCATGTTGTACATGTCAAACGGCGTTGCTGTCGATAATCTACTATTAAACGACATTGAAAGCGTTGGAAACAGTCAATCAAAGCGTCTAAAATCCGCACCTTTTCTCCTAGAAGCGTATCAATTCGAATGGAGCGTATACGCTTCGTCTACGGCGAATAGGCAACCTAATACACAAGATCTATAAGCTATTTCGCTATAGAAATGACGGAACAATAAATCAGCAAGTGTTTGGGGTGTTTTCTTACCTAGAAACGCGGTGAAATCATCGGGAAAGTGATTGAGGCGCGTTGCTTAATCACGTGCAATACGTGGCACAAGCAGCAGGAAATTCTCTTCCACTCTCTCTCTCACAATCTCTCACCTTTTCTCTCTCTCAATCTAGGGCTTTTTCCAAATTCAGATGGGAGAGATATGAGAGGGTTTCCCAAACATGCCCAAAACAGGCTTGGGAACAATGTTTACTTGATACCTAACGAAATCGGGGCTATTTCGGTGCAAAAGGGCATTTCTGGTGGTCCCCTGACCGAACGCGATCGGACTTAAGTTCATACATGTCGGATGTCGTTCACATCCCATTTTCAGATGAGCAGTGTTCGTAGATCGCACGTGGCGGTCCAGTTTCAGTTCAGCGGTCACCGCACGTAGATCAGGTCTACAAGTCTCATTGCACTGATCTCCCATCACTTTATCAATACAGGCCTACTGTACTCTCACTGCTACGGAAGGGTCGTCGCCTCCCATAGACTCAGAATACGCTCGCGGTCACTACAAAGGACCCGTCGCCTGATCAGTGTAGGCCGACAGCAAGAAAATAGTGTCCCATACCACCATAATCTGCTCACGAGTCATAGGTGCTCACTGGTCACTACGGGGAGGTTTGTGGCCCCAGCGTAGGCCAACAGCTCGACCACGGTGTCCCATAACACCATGCCCGGCTCATGAGTCTTTGTGAATCAAGGTACCATGGTTAAAAGGGTTTACAATGGTAAGTTCAGTACCCTAGGTTCAAGTAGTTATGACTCATACAGGGTGAACAACAATGGCCAGTCGGGTTACTTGACGGGCTCGACTAGCAGGAGCACATCTCAAGTCGAACGACATGAAGTGCGTAAAACACCTCGTGTGGCCTAACCACTGCTGCCAACTCCAAAACACGGCTCGCATTCATCAACGCGTCGTTCGTGGCAAAGATAACCCAACCACGAATTTGCTCAGTTGCCAACTGCCTGGACTAGGTATAGTCCCAAACAATTATGAATTCACATCAGCAATCATGTAAGAGTATTGGAAATGAAATACAACCATGTGATCATGTTCACACATGTTATAACATACAACTTAAGTAAATCTTCCAACGCATGTATTTCATACATATAATGAAATCATGCATATAGCCAACATGTAGGAAATCATTTATATCAGCATATCATTTGAGAATTCAATCTCAAACTAATTCATAACACCATTTAATTCAATACATACTAATACAAACATTTATACAAACACTTAGACTACACCCTTAAGTCTACATATAGTATGTCGACTCAAAGTGCGAATTTAGGCGAATCTCTTCGCCAAACTAATTATACACGCATTCCTAGTATCCTAATGCAATAAGAAGCCATGTCAATCACATCAGCAAAATATGGATGAAAACAGTATTTCCTACGAATGACTAAAATGCCCTAAATCTCATATTCTTCGTTTGCTTACGAAACAAGAAACGGACAGCATGTTGTACATGTCAAACGGCGTTGCCGTCGATAATCTACTATTAAACGACATTGAAAGCGTTGGAAACAGTCAATCAAAGCGTCTAAAATCTGCACCTTTTCTCCTAGAAGCGTATCAATTCAAACGGAGCGTATACGCTTCGTCTACGGCAAATAGGCAACCTAATACACAAGATCCATAAGCTATTTCGCTATGGAAATGACGGAACAATAAATCAGCAAGTGTTTGGGGTGTTTTCTTACCTAGAAACGCGGTGAAATCACTGGTAAAGTGATTGAGGCGCGTTGCTTAATCACGTGCAATACGTGGCACAAGCAGCAGGAAATTCTCTTCCACTCTCTCTCACAATCTCTCACCTTTTCTCTCTCTCAATCTAGGGCTTTTTCCAAATTCGGATGGGAGAGATATGAGAGGGTTTCCCAAACATGCCCAAAACAGGCTTGGGAACAATGTTTACTTAATACCTAACGAAATCGGGGCTGTTTCAGGGCATTTCTGGTGGTCCCCTGACCGAACGCGATCGGACTTAAGTTCATACATGTCGGATGTCGCTCACATCCCATTTTCAGATGAGTAGTGTTCGTAGATCGCACGTGGCGGTCCAGTTTCAGTTCAGCGGTCACCGCACGTTGATCAGGTCTACAAGTCTCATTGCACTGATCTCCCATCACTTTATCAATACAGGCCTACTGTACTCTCACTGCTACGGAAGGGTCGTCGCCTCCCATAGACTCAGAATACGCTCGCGGTCACTACAAAGGACCCATCGCTTGATCAGTGTAGGCCGACAGCAAGAATATAGTGTCCCATACCACCATAATCTGCTCATGAGTCATAGGTGCTCACTGGTCACTACGGGGAGGTTTGTGGCCCCAGTGCAGGCCGACAGCTCGACCACGGTGTCCCATAACACCATACCCGGCTCATGAGTCTTTGTGAATCAAGGTACCATGGTTGAAAGGGTTTACAATGGTAAGTTCAGTACCCTAGGTTCAAGCAGTTATGACTCATACAGGGTGAACAACAATGGCCAGTCGGGTTACTTGACGGGCTCGACTAGCAAGAGCACATCTCAAGTCGAACGACATGAAGTGTGTAAAACACCTCGTGTGGCCTAACCACTGCTGCCAACTCCAAAACACGGCTCGCATTCATCAACGCGTCATTCGTGGCAAAGATAACCCAACCACGAATTTGCTCAGTTACCGACTGCCTGGACTAGGTATAGTCCCAAACAATTATGAATTCACATCAGTAATCATGTAAGAGTATTGGAAATGAAATACAACCATGTGATCATGTTAACACATGTTATAACATACAACTTAAGTAAATCTTCCAACGCATGCATTTCATACATATAATGAAATCATGCATATAGTCAACATGTAGGAAATCATTTACATCAGCATATCATTTGAGAATTCAATCTCAAACTAATTCATAACACCATTTAATTCAATACATACTAATACAAACATTTATACAAACACTTAGACTACACCCTTAAGTCTACATATAGTATGTCGACTCAAAGTGCGCATTTAGGCGAATCTCTTCGCCAAACTAATTATGCACACATTCCTAGTATCCTAATGCAACAAGAAGCCATGTCAATCACATCAGCAAAATATGGATGAAAACAGTATTTCCTACAAATGACTAAAATGCCCTAAATCTCATATTCTTCGTTTGCTTACGAAACAGGAAACGGACAGCATGTTGTACATGTCAAACGGCGTTGCCGTCGATAATCTACTATTAAACGACATTGAAAGCGTTGGAAACAGTCAATCAAAGCGTCTAAAATACGCACCTTTTCTCCTATGAGCGTATCAATTCGAACGGAGCGTATACGCTTCGTCTACGGCGAATAGGCAACCTAATACACAAGATCCATAAGCTACTTCGCTATGGAAATGACGGAACAACAAATCAGCAAGTGTTTGGGGTGTTTTCTTACCTAAAAATGCGGTGAAATCACCGGGAAAGTGATTGAGGCGCGTTGCTTAATCACGTGCAATACGTGGCACAAGCAGCAGGAAATTCTCTTCCAGTCTCTCTCACAATCTCTCACCTTTTCTCTCTCTCAATCTAGGACTTTTTCCAAATTCGGATGGGAGAGATATGAGAGGGTTTAAGCCCCTTTTATAACCCCAAACATGCCCAAAATAGGCTTGGGAACAATGTTTACTTGATACCTAACCAAATCGGGACTATTTCGGTCCAAAAGGGCATTTCTGGTGGTCCCCTGACCGAACACGATCGGACTTAAGTTCATACATGTCGGATGTCGTTCACATCCCATTTTCAGATGAGCAGTGTTCGTAGATCGCACGTGACGGTCCAGTTTCAGTTCAGCGGTCACCGCACGTAGATCAGGTCTACAAGTCTCATGATATGAAATAGAAACTTTTCCTTATCCAAGGGTGTAATTTGGCTGAATTATGACGGTTAGAATGCTTAATACTGAAGCGTCAAGTCGTGTGCCAGATTTGAATTTTAAATTTCAAATCTAACCCTATTCTCACTCTCTTCAGTCCAGGCTCAATGAAATAGCCTGCGGATGTCAGTTGGACTTGATTTTCAAAATGATTGTCAAGTCCAGCTAGGCGGTTATAACGGTATAAGATTGAAGGTATCGGACTTTCGACGTACGGTCTAGATCCAATACAAAGTTTCAAAGAGGTCCAGGGAACAAACCGGTTTAGAGTTTGATCCGAGGTTTTAGAGTATTATAGCGTCATTGGTTCTACTCGCTTTGGGTCTTGTAGAACGTATTTAAAGTGATCAGGGACTATTTTCCAGCTACTCTAGCATTGCACTTACACTTATTTTCTAAAGGAATTAATCCTACACGATTTCTGGTCGAGTTGGTACTCGATCCCAAGTACTGATTTTTCCAGGGCGTTACAAATAAGAACTTGGTAATCATACTCATGACATCGCACTGCATGTGCCATTGGCATTGGCGTGAGAGCACAGTGGTAGTGATTCATGACATGATCGTTAGATGATGTCGCATGAGGGAGTTTGTGGTGAGGGCATGCATCATTACCTCATATCATTCTTGCATTAACAAGAGTATCTAGGACATGTTGGATTGTATTGCTTTATCATTACTGCTTGATTGAATTGATAACATGTTAACCTTTGGTGTATAGTTTTCACTGAGTTAGCTACTCACTCTCACGTTACGGGACGGTGTTGGCCACACCAAGCAATCCCTGTTTTAGTTTTAGATGGTGACGATGCTTGCGAGGCAGAGTCGGTCTTTCTTGATGATGTTGAGGAGGATTTCTCCTATATGCAGGTTCTGATCGACGAGGTTTATAGGGTTACTGATTAGATACCAATACACCTGGTATTTCGCCTTTTATTTAAACACCCATGTATATTATTTTCTTTCAATTTTTGGAGTATACATGTATTTAGTTAACCTGGTAACACGTTCACACTCTGGAGATTTACAATCAATTATACATTTTATATATTTATCACAGTCTTCCACTTGAGAAACTTAACTGTCTCTGGAGTATGATATGTTGTTTTGGTCTAATCTCACTAATGTTTTCTGCACTGATATGAACAACATTCATCCATCATTGAAAATGTTGCATAAGTGATGTTCTGGAACTCGGGGAGTGGAGTTTATGCTCGACCCCCGATTTTCAAGATGTTACAGATGGTATCAGAGCATGATTTGGATTAAACTGAACCTAGGTTATGGTAACATAACGCACACTGACGCACTCTGACTTAGGAAGGGGGTGATGGAAACTTAAAAAACCACATTAGAATCCCAAGTTTTGCCGATAAGCAAGACTGAATATTGTAATTTAGTCCACAGATCTTCTAATTTGTTTTGTTGAGATTCACGTACCCAGCTTGTAACGCCCGTGAAAAATCCGTACTTGGGCTCGAGTACCAACTCGACCCGAAATCGCGTAGAAATAATTTCCATGGAAATTAAGCGTAAGTTAGCTAGCGCAACGCTAGAGTAGCTGGGAAATAGTCCCTGATCACTTTAAATACGTTCTGCAAGACCCAAATCGAGTAGAACAAACAACTCTACAATACTCTATAACCTCGGATCAAACTCTAAGCGGGTTTGTTCTCTGGACCACATTGAAATTTTGTATTGGATTTACACCGCGCGTCGAAGGTCCGATACCCCCTATCTTAGACCGTTAGAACCGCCCAGCTGGACTTGACAATCATCTCCAAAATCAAGTCAAACCGATAATCACAGACTATTTCGTGGAACCCGGACTGAAGCAACCGCGAATAGGGACGGATTTGGAATTTCAAATTCAAATCTGGCACACGACTTGACGCGTCAGTATTAAGCGTTCTGACCGTCAGAATTCATCCAGATTACACCCTTGGATCAGGAAAAATTTCTATTTATTATCATGAGACTTTCAGCCCTGATCTATGTGCGGTGACCGCTGAACTGAAACTGGTCCGCCACGTGCGATCTGCGAACCCTGCCAGACTGAAAACTTAATACGAGCTACATCTGGTACACATGAGCTTAAGTCTGATCGCAATCGACCAGGGGACCACCAGAAAGCAGTTTTTGGACCGAAACAGCCCCAAAATGGATAGGCACTAAGTAAACTTCGTTCCGGAGCCTATTTCCGGCATTTTTAAGCTTATAAAAGGGGTTGAAACCCTCATTTCCCTCTCCCATCCGAAAATAGCAAACCCTAGGAGAAAAGGAGAGAGAGTTTGAGAGAGAGATTGGAAGGGAATTTTCTCGCTTCCGAGCCGCCGACTGCTAGTGCTTCAGCACTTCTTCCCAATCACCTGGCTGGTGATTTCTCCCCTTTTTCAGGTATAAAATAACCCTAAAACTTGCTGATTTAGGGTTTACCTAGATTCATAGCATGTTAGCTAACGTATTCCATAAATCAGGTTCTCCTACCGCCGTAGACGAAGCGTACACGCTCCGTTCAAAATCCCGCAACCGTAAGAGACTAGGTGAGGATTTTAGACGCTTTGATTGACGGTTTACAACGCTTTCAATGTCGTTTAATAGTAGATTATCGACGGCATCACCGTTTGACATGTACAACATGCTCTCCGTTTCCTGTTTCGTAAATTAACGAAGAATATGAGATTTAGGGCATTTTAGTCATTTGTAGGAAGTACGGTCTACATGCATAATTTGCTGACGTGATTGACATGGTTTGTTGTCGCATTAGGGAGTTAGGAATTCTTGCATAATCAGTTTGGCGAAGAGATTCGCCTAGTTGCGCACTTTGGGTCGACATACTATATGTAGACTTAAGTGTGTAGCGTATGTGTTTGTATAAATGCTTGTATTAGTATGTATTGAATTAAATGATGTTATGTAGTAGTTTGAGATTGATTTCTTGATTAATATGCTGACCTAAATGATTTCCTACATGTTGACCTTATGCATGATTGCATTACATGCATGGAATGTATGTGGTTGAAGATTTGCTTAAGTTGAATATTATAACATGTGTTAACATGCTCATATGATCATATTTCAATTCCAATACCTTTGTTTATGTTGCTAATGTGATTCCATAGATGTGAGGGACTTGACTTAGTCCAGGCAGTCGGTAACCGAGCGAATTCGTGGCTGACTGGTCATAGCCACGAACGACGCGTCGATGAGAGTGATTCGTGTTTAAAGTTGGCGGCAGCGGTTAGGCCACGCGAAGTGTTTTACGCACTTCATGTCGATCGACTTGAGATGCGATCGCGCTAGTCGAGCCCGTCAAGTAACCCGACTGGCCGATGTATGTTCACCTTGTATGTGTCATAACTGCTTGAACCTAGGGTACTGAACTTACCATTGTAAACCCGGTTAACCATGGTACCTTGATCCAGTAAGACTCATGAGCCGGGCATGGTGGTATGGGACACCGTGGTCGAGCTGTCGGCCTACGCTGGGGCCACAAACCTCCCCTTAGTGACCAGTGAGCACCTAAACTCGTGAGCAGATTATGGTGGTATGGGACACTATATTCTAGCTGTCGGCCTACACTGATCAGGCGACGAGCCCTTTGTAGTGACCGCGAGCGTATTCTGAGTCCACGGGAGGCGACGACCCTTCCGTTGCAGTAGAGTATGGTAGGCCTGTATTGATAAGGTGATGGGGGAGCGGTGCAACGAGTGCGAGCAATAGCCCTGGCAGCCCTTGCAGTGACCTACGAAATATACATCGTATGAGATTACTAGGAGTGACGACCCTAGACAGGATCTGTGTTGGGATTGATACAAGGGAAGTACCTTAGTTTCCCAATCCTGCTGTTTGAATGGACTAATAACAACTTGGAAATCATATCACCATAGCATTGCATGTGCCTGGAAGATGTGGAGCACTCTAGAGAGTGTGGCATGCCGCGGTCGTAAGATGTTGCCACATGAGGGTGATCGTCGGTGAGGGCATACATCACATCATATCATCTGGCATTAACAACAGTATTAGGATTGTCTGATTTACTGCTTTACTATTATCGCGTGATTGAATTGTGAACATGCTAATCTTTGCTCTATGATTCCACTAAGTTGATCACTCATTCCCACGTTACGGGATGGTGTTTGCAACACCCACCAGACCCTGTTGTAGATGCAGGTGAGGCCGAGATCCAGGAGGTGGAGCTAGAGATCGACGAGGACCAGGATGTGTTCTCGTATATGCAGTATCACGACGGCTTCCCGTAGGCGACCTGGATCGAGAGGACATCAGTGGGACTTTCTTTTTTGAACATTATTCTTTTGTTATGTATATGTATATGAGACTCAGAGATGTAGTCATACTTTGGAGACAGATGAGATTACTTTGTTTTTCCATACAATGATATATACATTGTTTAGTCTTCCGCTTGCTTTTATCACTGGATCTGAAGTATGAATTGCAGTTTTGGTATACTTTTACTCATGTGAATGCTTTAAATCAGACAACATTGAATCATAACCATTTTTGTTGCATAAGTGACGGTCTGGAACTCGGGAGTTGAGTTTATACACGACCCCCGATTTTCAGGGTGTTACAAGTTGGTATCAGAGAATGAATGAGAGTATACTGGGCCTGGGTTATGGTCTTGCGATGTACACTGTCGCTTCCTTTGACTTAGGTGGGTGCAAGAAGGGTCTAGAAACACTTCTAGGATCGCAGATTCGCCGATAGGCGAAGTCTATTAGGATCGATCGCAAGATCGAGTCTGTAACGTATCTCGGGTCGCGTAAAGCAACCCGAATCACTTCTAAGCTGTAGGAAGTCGGGTGGAGACGTTCTATGAGCGGTTTTAAACTGCAAAAGTGAATCTTTGGGCCGTGGGATGACCACGACTCCTGTAATCAATCGTCAGGGCTTAAAAACCCCGTTTCGCCAAAAATTCTCAAAATTCCTCCTCTAAACACTCCGACCTTCAGTTTTTTCTTATCCATTTCATGTTAGGCATCAAACCTAATGTGAAAATAACACAAATTAGTACTTTCATAAAATTTTACAGTGAATAGTAAAATTTCATGAAAAATGGCCATAAGGCCATTCTAACTTCACTTTCGTTAGCAACTAAGGGTCTAGATAGATGTACTGGCTCCTTCTACCCCAAATTCATATGCTGCATCATATGGTTTGGTATTCGGGATTGCGATGTGGACCCGAAAAGCCCCGAACACATGTTTGGGCTCATACAGACCAAAATACTATGAACTAGGGGGTGGGACATACCTTTTTGGAACCTTTGGACCATGGGGGACCAGACCCATGGGGTCCCACCGGCCAACGTGGAAGTTGGCCGGCGATGCCATCGCCGACCGGTTGGGTCCATTGGAGCTGTTTTTCGGGCGCACGCCCTTAAATGGCACGTGCATCATCCCTATGTAACTCCCATCTCACGAAAACTCCCAAATCATACCCCTCCTTCACAAACAGCCCTCTCCATAGCCCTATTTTCAATTTTCAGCAACCATCTCCAAACTTCGGCGTCCCAAAACACTTCTAGGACCCTCCTTGGCCAAAACCGACCACCACCCATCACTTATTGGGTTTTGGCAGCCTCTCTTCTTGAAGATCTCACCATTTGGAGCTCCAAAATCTCCCAAATAGAGCTGAAATCGTGAGGTGCTCCATTCTATATTTTTGTTTGTATTTCTCTTTGAAACTACAGCCTTAGGAAGCTTGAAGCATCCCTCTACGACGCCTAGATTTCCTTTTCTCAGATTGGGTAGCCGCTTCTTCGCATTTTTACCATTTTCTATGGCTTTCATGGAAGCCATTTTGGGCCTTTTGTCACTCTCATCCATCATATCTTTGATGGGTAAGAGGAAAACCGCAACAGACGAGGCTGGGCCGAGCCGCCCTGCTCGATCGAGAAGACCGCGGGGTGGTGCCGCAAGTTCAAGCACCGCCGCAGGTCCAGCTGTAGTCCTGCAGTGCCGTACAAAGCGGGATTTGGATCCCCATGCACACCTTGGACGAACAATTTTATCAGAGATGCCTCATGGCCAATACACTGATCGTAAAGTGTTATTTGAGGCGGACGTAGATGGACGATTGTTCGGCGAGTATCTGTTGTTCGAACGCATTGAAGCTGCACACTGGGGTCCGATCTTTGAAGCTCGCGCTCGTGCTAATGTGAGCACCGTTTGTGCCTTCTATGCTAGCATCCAGAATCTTACCTTGGAGCCTTTGCAGTTCAAAATCCCATTTGGTAGAGATCGGATGGCTACGATCGACGTTCGGTTGATTGCGCGACTTCTCAACGTGCCTCTAGGTGATGTGCATCCTAGTGAGAAGAATTTGAAGACTAGACGTGAACGAGATCGCCGCACCAGGTTTCTGTGCGTTAAGTTGGTTCCATGGCAGCCTAATAATAGCCTCAAGGCGACGTATATGTCTGAGGATTTGCGCCTGCTGCACCATATCTGCACGTTCAATGTTTATCCCAGGTCGACGAACCGCATTGAATGTACACGTCTTATGGTCGATTTCTTATTTCTAGTGGCCCAGGGAGAGAACGTATGTATGGCCACTTTCATCTTACGGCAGATAGTTCTCATAGTCAGGTCAAGGAGAACATCCGAATCGCTTCCCTTTGGCCGACTTATTTGTAAGATTGCACTTGAGTTTGCCTATAGACTTGGGCCGGAATTGCCCATATCGATTCACACCATCGATGAGTCGACAATGGTCAAGATGAAGATTGGGTCACAATACCGTGAAAATCAACTTGAAAGGGATAGTGGGGATGACTTTGATGAAGAGGAAGATCAAAGCAAAGAAGAACCTAGAGCAGAGGTTCAGGAAGAAGCTCAGGAAGAAGCAGAAGAGGAGGCTCAGGATACTGATGAGAGCCCTCCTCCTTCTGCGTAGACTACTATCGACGATCGCATTGCTCGGATGGAGGAAAGTCAGACCGCTTTGCGTAGGGAAGTCCAAGAACTTCGCGCAGAAGTCGCTGATGCCAAGGCCGTTACAAAGAAGAAATTTGGCAAGGTGACTCGCACCTTGAAGGCAATCCTGTGTTGCTTACAGGATAAGGGTGCTCCTCCTCCGTCACCAGACTCCGACTAGCGATGTGATCTTTGATGTTATTATCAGTAGTTAGTCATTTCCTATTTTATGTGTGTAAGCCTGTTAGGGCTAGTGCTTTGCTTATGTTGCTGTTGCTTAACTGTCTTAATTTTCATGTAATTCTAGTCATGATGCTTGTAAGGATATATCCCTTGTATTGTGACAATTTTGATTAATTGAAATGCATGAAATGCCTTTGACTCTTTAAGTGAATGATTGCGGTGTAATTGTGCAATTGAGACTGACAAGGTTGCACCCTATTTTGAATATAGGGAATGCCACCTAAGACTACGCGGAGCGCGGTTCGGCTTGCATTGTCAGAGCATATGGATCAGACTCCCTCTCAGTCTGGCACTCGTCCGGACCCTACTGTGGGCCCGATTCCTGAGGTGGTTCAGTCGTCTCAGCCTGCTGTTGGTCCTACAGATGGACCACCGCCATTTACACCATCTGTTAGAGAGCCACATCGCGCATCTACTTCCACACCGTATCCGCCACAGCCTGCTCCACCCCCTGACAGATTCGAGCAGATGATGGCTATGATGCTACAGCAGCAGCAGCTTCTGACCACCATAGTGGGGACACTAGCCCAGGGTGGGGGTGCGACTACATCTACTCCACCTGCACCACTTGCGCATCCAGCTGAGGATGCCTATACTTACGCCCAGGATGAGGGCATGGCTCATCCTGCGCCGCCTGCTTTCCCTGCGGGGAATCCTGCCGACACACGGGGCCTTTTGGAGCGATTTCAGCACTTGCGGCCTCCTGCTTTCACGGGTTCTCACAGACCCGAGGAGGCTGAGTACTGGCTCGACCGAGTGTCGAAGATTCTACGGATGTTGCACTGCACCGAGGCTGAGCAGGTAGAGCTGGCTACCTTCCTGTTTGAGAGAGAGGCTAGTATGTGGTGGGATAGCGTATTGCGGACTGTTGCCACGGATTTTGTATGGACGTGGGCAGCATTTGAGTTCCGCTTCCATGAGAAGTATTATCCCCAGACCTACAGGCACGACAGGGAGAATGAGTTTCTCCGTCTCAGACAGGCAGCGATGACAGTTACCGAGTATGAGCATCGGTTCACAGAGTTGGGCAGGTACATCCCGACGATCCTAGCTGATGAGCAGATGCGCATACGGCACTTTTTGGAGGGCTTGCGACCGGATATTCGGTCGAAGATGTGTTGTGTTAGTTTTCCCTCTTATGCGGAGTTGGTTCACATGTCCATGCGGGCAGAGCAGGATGTGGATCGACTTGCGCGATCTCGAGGCCCGGCTGCTTCTAGGCCACGACCGGATTTGCCAGACAGGCCCTTCGCGGGCAAGAGGCCTCGCATTGATCCTCCTACCAGGACCACGGCGCCTGTACCACCGTTTCGGCGCCCTGATTTGACTTGTACATACTGTGGGAGGACGGGCCACTTGGCGCAGAGCTGCTTTTCGAGGATGCGGGACAGTGGGTTCTCGCCACCGCAGAAGATTGACCGTGTACGTCCGCAGGTGATATCAACACCGCCTATACGGTCAGCTCCTGCGCATCCTTCTTTCAGACCTATGGTATCGCAGATCCGACAGCCTCCACGGCCCTTGACACAGCGGCCGAACCGGCCACAGCAGGCTCGAGTTCATGCATTGACAGCTGAGGAAGCTGCGACGCCGACTTTCCAGCATTCAGCTTTCGAGGTCACGACCCATATCGGAGGTACTCCCGTTCTTGTCATGGTGGACACTGGTTCCACAATTTCTTTGATATCGCGTGCCGTAGTCAGACGTCTTGGGTTAAAGACTATCACTATGGATAGCGTGCGAGTCTTTGCAGCTCATGGAGATTATTCGGATGTCACCCAGATGTGTGAGGGTTGTTTGGTTGATCTGGGAGGCAGGACGATGACTCTTGATCTGGTCGTCGATCCCTCGCTCGTTTATCTCGACGTCATTCTTGGCATGGATTGGTTGACTGCAGCGAGAGCCGAGATTGACTGCGAGACTCGTATAGTCACAGCGTACAAGCCTGAGGGTGCATCCTTCACATTTCCAGTGCGGGTAAATCTTCCTTTCCGCATTCTTAGCTACGCCACTCTATTGCGCTACGCTGGTGCCCAGGTACTTGAGCAGACGCCAGTTGTTTCTGAGTTCGGGGATCTGTTCAGGAAGATCCCTGGCTTGCCGCCCCGACGTGAGATCAATTTCACTATCGATCTGGTTCCTGGTTCTACACCCGTCTCACTGCCGACGTATCGCATGGCACCATGTGAGATGGAGGAGTTGAGGATGCAGATTGATGGTCTGCTAGAGCTTGGCTTTATACGGCCTAGCGTGTCTCCTTGGTGAGCACCGGTCTTGTTCGTGAAGAAGAAGGATGGTTCGATGCGATTGTGTATTGATTATCGCAGGCTGAACCAGCTCACGGTGAAGAACAAGTACCCTTTGCCCAGGATCGATGACTTGTTTGATCAGTTGAGAGGAGCGCAGTACTTCTCGAAGATTGATCTTCAGTCAGGTTATCATCAGCTGCGCGTCAGAGATGAGGACGTGCAGAAGACAGCATTCAGGACCAGTTTTGGCCACTACGAGTTCCTCGTGATGTCGTTCGGTCTTACGAACGCACCGGCCGTGTTCATGGATCTGATGAACCGAGTATTTCGGCCTTTCCTCTATCGATTCATCGTTGTCTTCATCGACGACATTTTGGTGTACTCTAGGAGTCGAGAGGAGCATGAGGAGCACTTGCGTTTGGTCCTTGATACGCTCAGACGGCATCAGTTGTTCGCACAGTATAAGAAGTGCGACTTCTGGAAGCAGGAGATGAAGTTTCTGGGACACGTGGTGTCCAAGGATGGCATGGCAGTTGACCTGTCTAAGGTAGCTGCGGTGCAGGACTGGGAGCAGCCTGGTTCTGTCACTGAGGTGAGGAGTTTCTTGGGTCTCGCTGGTTACTATCGGCGCTTCATTCAGGACTTCTCGAAGATCGCGAGACCCTTATCTCAGTTGACACGGAAGGAGATGAAGTTCGCCTGGAATGATAAGGCGGAGTCAGCTTTTCAGGAGCTGAAGGACAGACTTACGTCCACCCCTGTGCTAGTATTGCCAGAGCAAGGGGTTAGATACACTATATACACTGACGCGTCTAGCGTTGGTTTGGGTTGTGTCCTTATGCAGAGGGACAGGGTAATTTCGTATGCCTCGAGACAATTAAGGAAGCACGAGGAGAATTACCCTACACACGACCTAGAGTTGGCAGCCATTATATTCGCACTGAGACTCTGGAGACATTACCTCTACGGAGAGGAGTTCGAGCTCTTTTGCGACCACAAGAGCCTCAAGTACATATTCACGCAGCGAGACTTGAATATGAGGCAGTGGCGATGGATGGAGACACTGAAGGACTTCAAGTTTGAAGTCTCTTACCATCCTGGGAAGGCAAACCTTGTGGCTGATGCGTTGAGCCGTAAGAAGGCGATAGAGTTTGCGGCTCCGCTGATGGTTGCCGAGTGGGATATGGTTGAGTTTTTGCGAGACTTTGAGCAGAAACTCACCGTAGAGGAACCATTTGAGTTCATCGCACATGTACAGGTGCGATCTCAGATCGATGACCGAGTCATCGAGGCGCAGAGGGACGACGCGCATCTTACTGAGCTTCGAGAGCAGGCCAGTGATGATGCTGACGCCGACTGGCGAGTTGGTATGGATGGGGGCTTACGTTACCGTGGCCGCCTATGCGTCCCAGATGTCCCTGACTTGAGACGAGAGATTCTCGAGGCTGCGCATTCTACTAGACTCGCGATGCATCCAGGCAGTACGAAGATGTATCGTGACGTGAACAGGACGTATTGGTGGGAAGGTATGAAGACCCACATAGCTGAGTTCGTGTCCTGTTGTCTCACTTGTCAGCAGGTGAAGGCAGAGCATCGCCTACCACCTGGACTTTTGCAGCCTATGCCGATTGCAGAGTGGAAGTGAGATTTCATTTCCATGGATTTCATTTCTAGGTTGCCGAAGACGAGGAAGGGGCATGATTCCATTTGGGTGATCGTCGACCGATTGACGAAGTCGGCGCACTTCCTACCGATCAGAATTACGAACTCTGCAGACGAGCTGGCTAGATTGTACATCCGAGAGATTGTGCGTCTGCATGGAGTTCCGTTAGAGATCGTGTCGGACAGAGACACGCGGTTCACTTCTATTTTCTGAACTCGCATTCAGGAGGCTATGGGTGTGAAGTTGAAGTTCAGTACCGCCTTCCACCCACAGACGGACGGACAGACGGAGCGAGTGAACTAGATCCTGGAGGACATGTTGCGAGCTTGCGCATTAGACTTCAAGGACAGTTGGGATGACTGTCTTGCATATGCGGAGTTTGCGTACAACAATAGCTTCCAGGCGAGTATCGGCATGGCACCTTATGAGGCGCTGTATGGGCGACCTTGTCGCTCACCGCATTGCTGGTTAGAGGTCGGTGAGCGTAGCTTGATCGGCCCAGAGTTGGTGCAGACGACGTCAGAGAAGATTGATATTATTCGACGTCGGCTTCTTACAGCGCAGAGCAGACAGAAGAGCTACGCCGATACGAGACGGAGGCCACTAGAGTTCACAGTTGGGGATCACGTGTTTTTGCGAGTTTCCCCTATGAAGGGAGTCCTTCGGTTCGGGAAGAAGGGGAAGTTGGCACCGCGATTCATTGGTCCATTCCAGATCCTCGATCGTGTGGGAGTAGTGGCTTACCGATTGGCTTTACCCACGCCCCTCGCGAGCGTCCACAACGTATTTCATGTTTCTATGCTGAAGAAGTACGTTGCTGATCCTTCCCATATCATCAGATGGGAGCAGGTGCAGTTAGGAGAGGATGTTACTTATATCCTGCGACCGACACGCATCTTAGACAGGAAGGAGCAGGTACTGCGTAGCAAGGTGATTCCCCTTGTGAAGGTACTATGGACGCATCACTCTGAGGAGGAGGTTACTTGGGAGACAGAAGCCGAGATCAAAAAGAACTACCCACAGCTTCTCGAGGAGTACGAAAAGGTATAAATTTCGAGGACGAAATTATTTGTTAAGGGGGGTAGATTGTAATGCCCGTGAAAAATCCGTACTTGGGCTCGAGTACCACTCGACCCGAAATCGCGTAGAAATAATTTCCATGGAAATTAAGCGTAAGTTAGCTAGCGCAACGCTAGAGTAGCTGGGAAATAGTCCCTGATCACTTTAAATACGTTCTGCAAGACCCAAATCGAGTAGAACAAACAACTCTACAATACTCTATAACCTCGGATCAAACTCTAAGCGGGTTTGTTCTCTGGACCACATTGAAATTTTGTATTGGATTTAGACTACGCCTCGAAGGTCTGATACCTCCTATCTTAGACCATTAGAACCGCCCAGCTGGACTTGACAATCATCTCGAAAATCAAGTCAAACCGATAATCACAGACTATTTCGTGGAACCCGGACTGAAGCGACCGCGAATAGGGACGGATTTGAAATTTCAAATTCAAATATGGCACACGACTTGACGCGTCAGTATTAAGCGTTCTGACCGTCAGAATTCATCCAGATTACACCTTCGGATCAGGAAAAATTCTATTTATTATCATGAGACTTTCAGCCCTGATCTATGTGCGGTGACCGCTGAACTGAAACTGGTCCGCCACGTGCGATCTGCGAACCCTGCCAGACTGAAAACTTAATACGAGCTACATCTGGTACACATGAGCTTAAGTCTGATCGCAATCGACCAGGGGACCACCAGAAAGCAGTTTTTGGACCGAAACAGCCCCGAAATGGATAGGCACTAAGTAAACTTCGTTCCGGAGCCTATTTCCGACGTTTTTAAGCTTATAAAAGGGGTTGAAACCCTCATTTCCCTCTCCCATCCGAAAATAGCAAACCCTAGGAGAAAAGGAGAGAGAGTTTGAGAGAGAGATTGGAAGGGAATTTTCCCGCTTTCGAGCCGCCGACTGCTAGTGCTTCAGCACTTCTTCCCAATCACCTGCTGGTGATTTCTCCCCTTTTTCAGGTATAAAATAATCCTAAAACTTGCTGATTTAGGGTTTACCTAGATTCATAGCATGTTAGCTAACGTATTCCATAAATCAGGTTCTCCTACCGCCGTAGACGAAGCGTACACGCTCCGTTCAAAATCCCGCAACCGTAAGAGACTAGGTGAGGATTTTAGACGCTTTGATTGACGGTTTACAACGCTTTCAATGTCGTTTAATAGTAGATTATCGACGGCATCGCCGTTTGACATGTACAACATGCTCTCCGTTTCCTGTTTCGTAAATTAACGAAGAATATGAGATTTAGGGCATTTTAGTCATTTGTAGGAAGTACGGTCTACATGCATAATTTGCTGACGTGATTGACATGGTTTGTTGTCGCATTAGGGAGTTAGGAATGCTTGCATAATCAGTTTGGCGAAGAGATTCGCCTGTTGCGCACTTTGGGTCGACATACTATATGTAGACTTAAGTGTGTAGCGTATGTGTTTGTATAAATGCTTGTATTAGTATGTATTGAATTAAATGATGTTATGTAATAGTTTGAGATTGATTTCTTGATTAATATGCTGACCTAAATGATTTCCTACATGTTGACCTTATGCATGATTGCATTACATGCATGGAATGTATGTGGTTGAAGATTTGCTTAAGTTGAATATTATAACATGTGTTAACATGCTCATATGATCATATTTCAATTCCAATACCTTTGTTTATGTTGCTAATGTGATTCCATAGATGTGTGGGACTTGACTTAGTCCAGGCAGTCGGTAACCGAGCGAATTCGTGGCTGACTGGTCATAGCCACGAACGACGCGTCGATGAGCGTGATTCGTGTTTAAAGTTGGCGGCAGTGGTTAGGCCACGCGAAGTGTTTTATGCACTTCATGTCGTTCGACTTGAGATGCGATCGCGCTAGTCGAGCCCATCAAGTAACCCGACTGGCCGATGTATGTTCACCTTGTATGTGTCATAACTGCTTGAACCTAGGGTACTGAACTTACCATTGTAAACCCGGTTAACCATGGTACCTTGATCCAGTAAGACTCATGAGCCGGGCATGGTGGTATGGGACACCGTGGTCGAGCTGTCGGCCTACGCTGGGGCCACAAACCTCCCCGTAGTGACCAGTGAGCACCTAAATTCGTGAGCAGATTATGGTGGTATGGGACACTATATTCTAGCTGTCGGCTGATCAGGCGACGAGCCCTTTGTAGTGACCGCGAGCGTATTCTGAGTCCACGGGAGGCGACGACCCTTCCGTTGCAGTAGAGTACGGTAGGCCTGTATTGATAAGGTGATGGGGGAGCGGTGCAACGAGTGCGAGCAACAGCCCTGGCAGCCCTTGCAGTGACCTACAAAATATACATCGTATGAGATTACTAGGAGTGACGACCCTAGACAGGATCTGTGTTGGGATTGATACAAGGGAAGTACCTTAGTTTCCCAATCCTGCTGTTTGAATGGACTAATAACAACTTGAAAATCATATCACCATAGCATTGCATGTGCCTGGAAGATGTGGAGCACTCTAGGGAGTGTGGCATGCCGCGGTCGTAAGATGTTGCCGCATGAGGGTGATCGTCGGTGAGGGCATACATCACATCATATCATCTGGCATTAACAATAGTATTAGGATTGTCTGATTTACTGCTTTACTATTATCGCGTGATTGAATTGTGAACATGCTAATCTTTGCTCTATGATTCCACTGAGTTGATCACTCATTCCCACGTTACGGGATGGTGTTTGCAACACCCACCAGACCCTGTTGTAGATGCAGGTGAGGCCGAGATCCAGGAGGTGGAGCCAGAGATCGACGAGGACCAGGATGAGTTCTCATATATGCAGTATCACGACGGCTTCCCGTAGGCGACCTGGATCGAGGGGACATCAGTGGGACTTTCTTTTTTGAACATTATTCTTTTGTTATGTATATGTATATGAGACTCAGAGATGTAGTCATACGTTGGAGACAGATGAGATTACTTTGTTTTTCCATACAGTGATATATACATTGTTTAGTCTTCCGCTTGCTTTTATCACTGGATCTGAAGTATGAATTGCAGTTTTGGTATACTTTTACTCATGTGAATGCTTTAAATCAGACAACATTGAATCATAACCATTTTTGTTGCATAAGTGACGGTCTGGAACTCGGGAGTTGAGTTTATACACGACCCCCGATTTTCAGGGTGTTACACAGCTACACCCCAATCTCACCACCACCACAGACCGGATCTCTATTGATACTAAGTAATTCAGTAGGCCACACGAAGGATCGCAACGATAATGAAATCTAGGACCACAAAGGAAAGTAAACATTTAAGTTCATATGTTCCACCATTCCACTCTATCTAGGACCATCCTCAGTTAAACCATAGATCATCAAATCATTTCTTTTGCCTCCAAACGCATCCTTTTGGGCTTCTCTTTACACTTTTAGAACCTTCAACTTGAAGCCAACTCACCCCCAACCGATGTTGTTCTTGGTCTCCATCTCATATGACCAAGGTATCAATGCCTACTTTACCTATGAATGATACCCCAAAGTTCCTTCGAATGCATTCATTTCTATATCTGTCATTCCTCATCTTGACACCTATCCATCTCAACATCCCCATTTCAACTATGCATCCTATGAACATGTTGTCGGTTGACAGCCTAAGATTCTGGTCCATAAAGCATGAATGGTCTTATAATTATCCTAGAAGATCTCGCTATTAGTTGATTTGGTATGCGGTTATCACATAAAACTCCAAAGGCACATTTCCACTTCATCCATCCAGCTCTTACACTACAAGTAACATCGCTCATCACTCTCACCACCCTCATGAAGTATTAACCAAGATATTGAAAACAACTTCTCAGGACTCAATCCTAAAGTCTAACCCATTTCCTTCAAAATCTCTCCTTTCACCACCTCATTCTTTAACTTTTTCTAAGTCCTTTTATACTAGACATAAATCCTAATGTATAAATGATGGAGAATAATACTTAAACAATAATTTACTATAAAAAGTAAATATATGTATAAATTAGACTTTTGACCATTCAAATTATGGAATATCATGGAATAAATAGGTTAGTTGGATAGATTAGCATCTCCTACCCCAAAATCATATGTCACACATCACATAAACCCATTCGGGTTTGCAAGTTTGCCCCGAAAATGCCTCAAATGGAGTCGAGGGCTAAACGGAGCACTTTTCCGGGGTTTCAGGGTGGGACCCAGACTTTTTTAGGGCCTGGGGTGCAGTAGGTCCTAACCCAAATGGTGAGCCCTCGCCAGTTTGTCCAGTGGTCAGAGAGGGCCTCGCCGGTCAATGGGCTCGGTCGAGCGGACCGTCAGGGCCAATCGTGTTTAGGGCTTAGTGGGACCCTATGGTACAGGGCCCAACTCCTATTTCATCCTCATTCTACCACTTTCTTCACAAAGTGACCCTCCAAGCTTTTTTTTTCCTCCAAACTTGCTACCTTCTCTCTCAAACCTCCTCGTAGTGACCAGTGAGGACCCTTCTCTGAGCAGATTATGGTGGTATGGGACACTATATTCTTGCTATTGGCCTACACTGTTTGGTGATGGGGGAGAGGAGCAACGATTGCGTGCAACAGCCCTGGCAGCCCTCTGTAGTGACCTTGAGTTTATCCTAACACTGCTAGGGGCGACGAGTCCTATTGTAGTCTTGAGGATATAAGTAGGCCTGTATTGATAAGGTGATGGGGGAGTGGTGTAACGATTGCGTACAACAGCCCTGACAGCCCTTGCAGTGACCTAGAACCATAATATTGTACGAGATTCCCTAGGACTGACGACCCTAGAATGGATCAACGTTTGGAAATGATACAAGGGAGGTGTCTTAGCTTCCCAATACTGCTGCATGAAAAGGACTAATAAGAACTTAGTAATCATACTTATGACATCGCACTGCATGTGCCATTGGCGTCGGTGTGAGAGCACAGTGGTAGTGATTCATGCCGCGATCGTTAAATGATGTCGCATGAGGGAGTTTGTGGTGAGGGCATGCATCATTACCTCATATCATTCTTGCATTAACAAGAGTATATAGGACATGTTTAATTGTACTGATTTATCATTACTGGTTGATTGAATTGATAACATGTTAACCTTTGCTGTATAGTTTCCACTGAGTTAGCTACTCACTCCCACGTTACGGGACGGTGTTAGCTACACCAACCAGTCCCTGTTTTAGTTTCAGATGGTGACGATGCTTGCGAGGCAAAGTCGGTCTTTCTTGATGATGTTGAGGAGAATTTCTCCTATATGCACGTTCTGATTGACGGGGTTTACAGGGTTACTGATTAGATGCCAATACACTTGGTATTTTTCCTTTTATTTAAACACCCATGTATATTATTTTCTTTCCATTTTTGGAGTATACATGCATTTAGTTAACCTGGTAATATTTTCACACTCTGGAGACTTACAATCAATTATACATTTTATATATTTATCACAGTCTTCCGTTTAAGGAACTTAACTGTCTCTGGAGTATGATATGTTGTTTTGGTCTAATCCCACTCATGTTTTCTGCACTTATATGAACAACATTCATCCATCATTGAAAATGTTGCATGAGTGATGTTTTGAAACTCGGGAGTGGAGTTTATGCTCGAACCTCAATTTTCAGGATGTTACACGGCGATTCAACTAATGAAGAAAATTTGCATAGTGATTATGAAAATGAAGAAGATCTTCAAGATGCTTATAATGCCTTATATAAGGAAAGTTGTAAAATTGCTGTCAAGCTTAAACTTCAAAAAGAAAAGTTTTTGAAACTCAAAGAATGTTTTGAAACACTTGTTTTAGAAAAATCTCAAATTTCAGATTACTTTGAAAAATCAAAATGTGATTTGGAATTCAAAACCTCCTTGATTGAAGATTTGAAATCTGAAAATGAGAAACCTAAAAATGAAGTATCTTCTTTTCTAAGTTTGAAGTACACATGGAGATATGCCCAAGGTGATCCAAAGTTAGAAAAATTATTATCTGGATCAAGAAAATGTGACGAACGATCCGAGTTAGGCTATGATAAGAATATACCTCCTAAACAGAAGGATACTCCTCTTAAATTTGTGAAAGGAGAAGTCTCAAACTCAAAAGAGAAAAGTACTTATCGAGATTTTTCTAAAAATATAAAAACTTTTTAAAAACCTAAAAGCAGTTATGTCAATTTCAAAAATCAGAATAGAAACCCACTAGCTGAAAAGATAGTTGATTTACTCAAGGAGCTCTTAAAATCTAACTCGGTAGGTCATTCTTACAACTACAATCAAAAGAAGACCAACTATACTCCTAAACCCAAAACAGTTCTGAAATGGTTTCCTAAAGTTGCTTGCTTGGTTGCTCACACTGCTTTCGAAGCAACAAGTCATTCAAAGTGGTACTTAGATAGCGGATGCTCCAGGCATATGACAGGAGACAAAGCTTTATTCATTGATCTTAAAGATATGACTGATGGGTCAGTCACATTTGGTGATGGAAGCAATTGCAAGATTATTAGCAAAGGTACGGTTCAACTTTACAACCTTCCTTTATTCAAAGATGTTTTATATGTTGAGGGGCTAAAACACTGTTAAGCATATCTCAAATATACAATAACAACCATAGTGTGAAATTTTCCAATCAAAGTTGTGAGATTATAAACTGAAAGGGTTCTGCAATATTAACTGGTCGTAGAACTTCTGAAAACTGCTATATAGTAAGTGATGGTAGCTCATCTAACCAAAATTGCTACATGGTCCATACCAATGTGACAGAACTTTGGCATAAACGACTTAGACATGTACACTATCAGAATTTATACAAATTGAGCAAAGGAGAACTAATTAAAGGTCTACCTAAATTGTAAAAAGTAGAAAAAATATATGGTGAATGCCAATACGGTAAACAAACTAGGAGCTCTCACAAAAAGGTGAACTCCAATGCCACATCAAGACTACTCGAGCTTCTTCACATGGATCTTATAGGACCAACTAGAACAGAAAGTCGAGGTTGCAAAAAATACATCTTGGTTATCGTAGATGATTATACAAGATATACTTGGGTTTCATTCTTAAGAGACAAATCAGAAACCCTTGATGAAGTAAAAAAGATCATCAAATAGATCCAAACTGAAAAATGTTCTCGAGTCAGTAAGATCCGTAGTGATCATGGATCCGAATTTGAAAATAGCGGTTTTGAGAAATTTTGTAGCGATCAGGGAATATCACATGAATTCTCTGCGCCTAAAACACCTCAACAAAATGGTATTGTGGAAAGAAAAATAGAGTGCTCCAAGAAATGGAAAATATTATGTAGAATAGCATGAAGCTCCCTATAAATCTATGGGCTGAAGCAGTGAATACTGCCTGCTACATTATTAATCGTGTTTATACTTGTAAATCAAATAATAAAATGGCTTATGAAATGTGGTTTGATAAAAAGCTTACTGTCAAATACCTTCGTGTTTTTGGCAACAAGTGTTACATTTTATGTGACCGTGAAAACTTAGGAATGTTCAACACTAAAAGTGATGAAGGGACCTTTTTAGGATATTCTTTAAACAACCATGCTTATCGTGTATTGAACAACAGGACCGGTGTGATTCAAGAGTTAATTAATGTGGTCATTGATGATCACCTGAATACACCTGCCCCTAGTTCAGATAATGATGAAGTTCATGTAATTGAAAAACCAGATACTTCATCAAGTGAAATTACTTCTGAATTAAGGACTGTTAAAGATCATCCAACTACTCAAATTCTTGAAAACCCTCTCACTGGTGGCGCACTCGTAGACAATTAGAAGACATGTAATTACGTATGTTTTACATCCCAGATTGAACCGGTAAACGTAAAAGAAGCACTTTCTGATGAAAACTGGATAGTTAGGATGCAGGAAGAACTTAATCAATTTGTTCGTAATGATGTCTAGTACCTTGTTCCTAGACCTAAAGATAAACACATAATTGGAACAAAATGAATTTTTAAAAACAAGTCTGATGAACTTGGAAATATTATTTGAAATAAAGCAAGACTAGTTGTACAGGGGTACACACAGATTGAAGGTATTGAAATTGATAAAACCTTTACCCCTGTAGCCTGTCTTGAATCTATTAGACTTTTTATATCCATTGCATGTGTTAGGAAGTTTAAAATTTTTTAAATGGATGTGAAGAGTGCCTTTTTGAATGGGGATTTACATGAAGAGGTATATGTGGAACAACCTACAGGGTTTGAAGACCCTAAGTTTACTAATCATGTATGTCGTCTTTAAAAGGCTGTCTATGGTCTGAAAAAAGATCCCAGGGCATGGTACGAAAAATTGACTAAGTTTTTACTGAGTCACAATTTTCAAATGGGTAGTGTCATAAGATGCTCTTTATTAAGAAGCATAACGATGATATTCTAATGGTTCAGATTTATGTAGACGATATTATTTATGGATCAACGTGTACTAACATGACTGTTGAGTTTGCAGAGTTAATGAAATCTAAATTCGAAATGAGCATGGTTGGGAAATTAAATTATTTCTTAGGGTTACAAGTAAAACAACAACCTGATGGAATTTTTATTTCTCAAACCAAGTATGCTTTGAACTTGATTAAGAGGTTCAGATTTGAGAATGGTAAGAATTTTGATACACCTATGAGTACAACTCTAAGACTTTCAAAAGACTCTACAGGTAATGATGTATATCCTAAATTGTATCATAGCATGATAAATAGTTTGCTTTACTTAACTGCTAGTAGACCTGATATTACTTTAAGTGTTGGAATTTGTGCTAGATATCAGTCTAATCCTAAAGAATCTCACTTAACTTCTATTAAGTGAATTATTAGATATGTCGCCAGTTCAGTTAATTTGGGTCTTTGGTATCCTATGATACTAGTGTTCAATTAGCTGGGTATTCAGATGTTGATTGGGCTAGTAATATCGATGACAGAAAATCAACCAGTGATGGTTGTTTTTACATTGAAACTACTTGGTTTCTTGATTTAGCAAAAAGTAAAGTTCCATATCACTCTCAACTGCTGAGGCTGAATACATTACAGCTGGAAATGCATGTACACAACTGGTTGGGATGAAATGTATGTTGAGTGATTATGGTATCGCATAGGATTCAATGGTTTTATACTGTGATAATTCTAGTGCAATAAATATTTTAAAAAACCCAATCCAGCATTCACGTACTAAACACATTGACATTAGATTTCATTATATTTGTGAATTAATGGAAGAAAAAGTAATATCCTTAGAATATATTCCTACTAAGACTCAACTTGCTGACATATTCACTAAACCGCTCGACAAAAGCAGGTTTAATAAATTGAAATTTGATCTTAGTATGTGCAATTTAAAATGATTGATTATGCATCTCTGTAGAATAGTGTATATATATTAATGATTTATATTTCAAAATTTGATGAAAAATGCATTTTTTTTCTAGTACACGACCAGTCGAGGACGTCCGCCGACCAGTCGTGTAGCGCGTGATTGCCTTTATTTTGGGAAAAACTTCTTCCTCTTCATTCTAACCCTCCTCACCAATGAGCCAAGCTATGACTAGTTGAACCCTTGTGTTCGATTCCTCCAGGTTAGAGTATTTTTCCTTGCTTTCTTGAAGAATCATAGTCTTTTTTCTTCAATTTCTTGATTGTTGTTGTCTATTTCAACTCTTTCTTCAAGTTTTTTGGGTTGTCATCCTCATTTACTGATTCTATAGAAACTCATCTCTATTTTCTTGATATCTCTTGTATTTCTTCAAGAAAATGGACTCTAGAGGTAAAAAGAAAAATTCTAGAGGTGCTTCTTCTTCTAGGTCAAATGTTATCATTAGACGCCATCTTAGGGCTCCTGAAGATGACCCACCCGATGTACGTGATCTGTATATGCGCAATGTGATTGTTAAAAAAGCCGTTAATTTAGACCATATCACTCCTTTTGGTCTCCTTCCTCTCCTTCAATCTGTAAGATGGGAAAACAATTTACACTGGGGCGGGCCGGCATACCAGTCCATAGCGCAGGCCATGGTTGTGTGCATTACTGGATTTTCTACTGAGCAACTGACTTTCTCTATTGCTACTAGAGTAGGGCCTTTTCCTATTGATCTACATTTAATTTCAGGCCTTATGGACATATCACTAAATGATGACGGTATTCATCCTAACATACTTGCTGAGAAAGTGTCAGAATCTGAAAAACGCGTTTATACAAGAGCATTGTGTAATATGGATGCACCATGGAATGGAATTGGGAATGCCCTCGCAACCAGATATTTGTTGCCCAGATACAGAGTCTTACATCGTATCTTTATCTCTAATCTATATTCCCACTCTGGAAACAAGACTGAGTTGACTCTGCTTATGGTTCGTATTTTGTACTCAATCGTTACTGGTGCTAATATCTGTTTACCCTCTTTGATTTGTTATTCTATCATTCAATTTCGTATTCATCCTAGTCATAGTGATATTCCATTTGAGTATCTGATGAATGTGTTAGCCTCTAACATGCTAGTCGCTATGCCCGTTGGAGAGGCTTCTATCCAACACCTCATATTCGACAACTCCAACCTAAACAAAATGAAGTTGAAATTGGCTGATGACCAAGTCAATGTTAGAGAAGGTGGAGCTACTGCTCAAGATGGGAATGATGAAGAGGGTGATGCTCTTCCTCCAGATGATATCAATATGGATGATATTTTTAATGAAATTGATTCTGACTCTGGGAATGATCCTGACTATGAGCCATCTGATTTTGTCGCACGTCTGAGTGCATTAGAGGAGAAGGTGAAGAATATGAATGTTGGCCATAATCTGCATTTTAAAAATATGCGCAAGTATTTTAGGCGCTTATAAAAAAGGCCTTCATCAAATTGATCCTACCATACCTGCTCATTCTGGATCAGATTGAGGATTTTACTCTTTAGTTTATAATAACTATAAGACTTTACTTTATCTCTATTTGTGTGACTGATTTTCTTTGACTTGACTTAATAACATTTTATGATATGATATGTATTCTGACTCCTTTATTAATGTTCCTGTTTTTAATTCTTCCTTTATCATATTTTTGACAAAAAGGGGGAGAATTGTGGGATTGATTATGATTGGTACACAATTATGTATGATTGGTCATCATATTATCTATGATTGGTACACATATTATGATTGGTACACATAATTGGTACACATATGATGATTGGTATGTGTACTATCAGGGGGAGTTGGTAAACTTACAGGATGGTAAACTTACAGGATGTATTATGCTTGGTTATCTCATGACGACTGATGCATGATTCTTTATTGATGCTTGTGCTCTGCTTCTCTTATTGTATTTTGTGTATTGAACTATAGGAGTGTGTTTTGTCGTAAATTTGACAAAGGGCGAGATTGTAAGTGTTATGGTTTGAATCCTCTTTGGTTGTCAAATTTTGTATGTCAAAACCTCTATATGTGTCTTGTGTTTGTATCTTGTTAAATATGTTCGAGACACCAAGTCAACACTTCGAGACAAGAAGATGAACTCCTCAAGCTAGTTCAAGCTACAATATTGATGATATTAAAGAAGTGTTCAAGTTGAAGACTCTAGCTCGAGTTCAAGTTCAAGACTCAAAGTTCACATATATTCAAGATCAAGACTCAAGCATAGTTAGGGAACTGAGCGCAACTCAAATTGACATTGACTTCAAAGCTTGTGAAGTGTTTAAGCTACTTCAAGAAGAACTCAAGCTTCGTAAAGTTCAAAGTCTAAGAAAATGAAGGTTCAATGTCCTTACTTATTGAGGTTTGATTGACCTTAGGTTGACCTTTAGAGTAGGTCACTTTGGATACATAATTCATATATCTTTTACAAGTGATTTTGGTCTGTCTGAAGACTAGTCTTGGACCTAGTTCGACTAGTCCTAGCACTGGTTCGACCAGTTTAAGATATTCCAAGACCAGTCCAAGATTTGTTGCAAATTATTGAATTTTTTCTATTCGGCTACAACCAGTCCTAGAGTCTGCTCGACCAGTCGTGGGATGGTCTCGACTCGACCTTCGACCAGTCGTGGAGCTGCGACTCAAACTGCAGCGATTAAATCAAGTGTCGCATGACCAGTCGTAGAGGGGTCTCGACTGGTTGTGGACTGTCTTCGACCAGTCGTGGACTGCTTACGACTGGTCGTGTAACGCTTTTATCCGATCGCGCTTGAAAATTTAACAATCCGTTTCTTCTTCGACCAGTCGTGGTGACCCTGGGACCAGTTGAAGATGAATTTCTCCAGCTATAAATAGCACACGAATTTCAGAGTTATTCATCGAAAATTAAGTGAATTTGAAGCTCTACTCTGAGATAAGTTTGTGTTTGTTCTTAAGCTATATTGTGCATAATTCTATTCTTTTTGTTAGCTTTTTACTATTTGATTTGATTCTATATTCCAATCTGATTTGAAAAGAGGAAATATTTTTTTCCTTCTTCTTGAAATTAAAATCAAATAGAGCCAGCCCAGTCTGATTTAATTTAAAATCAATTAGAACTTAGAACCATTATAAAGTGAGTATTGGACATTAAACTTTTATATTCGAACATCTACTCCAAATGGTTCTTCAGGGCTGCTACAAGAGGAGAAATCTGGGTATTTTACAATTCTGTAAAATTTTCATTCTTTTAATTTTTGTTTGGGATTCGTCAGAAAAATTCCATTTGTATGGTTATCTGAGGAGAGCCAGAAAACTCAGAATAGTGTGGGTTTTTGGATTATGTAAGCCCAAGTTAAAAGACACAATTATGAAGGTTTTAGGTGAACCTGTGAAACCTATTTTGATAGTGAACTCTAATATCCCTATGTGAGAATATTAGGAGTGGAGTAGCATTCTGTGTAGCTGTTGTGAAACAGTTGGTGTACACACAGACGAACCACTATAACTCTTTGTCTTGTGAATTGAATGCTTGCTTAATTTTTATATCTTTTATCATTCAGATTTGGGGAATGTATGTGTGGATGAGAATATTGTAAAGATTTATATTTCAAGTAAGTGTGGGAATGTTGTAATAAATTAGATTTAAATTTCTGCAATTTATTTCAATTCCTTGCTATTTATTTATTTCTATTCAGATTGAGTTCTTGATTCAAAAGACGTTCTAGAAATAAGGTTGTCCTACCATAAGCCCTTGTTTATTATGGTGTAAGGTTGTCCTTAGAACTGAATTTGTATTAACCTCTCAATGCTTGTTTATTGAGATTGATTTAATTTCAACATTATGAATTGATTTATTATTGTAAGGCTATTTCTTTATTTTATTCCACTGTATTTAATTTTAATTTGGCATAGTCCAATTCACCCCCCCCCCCCCCATACTCTAGGACATATAGCTTGGCCATTTCACTATCATCCTGACTTCACACTCCAGCATGGTCATTCCATTCACACTGCATGTTGCATTACATCCATGACATATGGTACGACTGACACTGTTTGTGTTACTCATCGGGAATGTATATTGCATTGCATCCTTTGCATTTGATATTTGGCTCTCTATGACTCCTCATTTGCATAGTTGATTTCTATTGCGTATTCTAATATTGTATGACTCATGCACTTGTCAGTATTTTTGCCTACTCTGTTATCGTGTAATTTATGACTTTGTCAGTATTTCTATTTACTCTGATAATATATGATCCTATCAGTATTTCTGCTTATTCAGACATTATACGATTTATGGATTACCAGTTTTTCAGTATTGTATGATTATGACATTGTATTGAATACTTGGCACTTAACTTATGCATACACTTACACCACCCTCTAAGCTTTCTATAAGCTTATGCATGATAGATGCGTGCAGGTGATGTTAGGTTGCAGCAGTTTTAAGCTTGGAGCGTGCAGTGGTTTCTGGAGCTTAATTTTCTATTTATGTATTTTCCCTTTCAGTATTGTACTCAAATGATTATATTAGTGGATATGTGATGACGATGTTGGCTTTGTGAATTGGGTAATCTTGTGGTTATACTTATTATAAGTTAAATGTACATTGGAAAAAAAAATCCTCCTTGTAGGATCCCAGGATCGAAATCTGGTATATGAATGCTAGGAGTAGAGAATGGGGTACTACAGAGGCTGTCGGCACCGAATTCGACGATCGCGATTCCTATGAATCCGATTTTCATGTTTGGGGTCTGACACATATATTCTTTCTTATATGAATAAAAGGCAAACATATTCAAGCATATCAGTCTTATCGCCGACCATTGTTAAGCATCAATCATGATTATTGCCAAATGGATATTATCACCATCGTTAGTCGCTATTGGTCACTATTACAAAGTCATTATCGATAAAATGACATTATTGCCAGAGTTAATATACTACTTGATAGATACTATCAAGAATGTTATTATCGATATGCTGATATATATTATTTACCGATTTATCAGTGGAATAAGCCTATATGGCCAACCGCATAAGTCCTGTGACAGTGATGGTGACCTATCATTCATGATAGTAGTGGAATAAGCCTAAAAGTCAACCATGTGCAAGACCTACTATTCTTGATAAGGTATTTAAAATTATGTGGGAAGCAGTGAGAAGCCAGTGGCCCTATAGGCCATTACATAATTAGGCTCATGCGGGTAGCGGATAAAGCCAAAGACTAGAAATCTCAAAGGGTAAAAGCCCACAAAAGGCCAATCACACATAAGACCAATGCCATCTATATAGCTTCTGACAGCGTCACGAGGGAAGGTGAGAGAAAATTCTCTCTCGTGAATGAGTCAAACCTTGCAGACAAAGAAAAAGTGGGTTGTAGTGTGCACTCTTTGGCCATTGTCTATAGATATGCCAACCATGCATAAAACCCCCCAGATTCTTGACTTAATTTCAATAGTAACTCATGAGGACAGGGTCTCTAAGACAAAACTACCCCTCATCGATGGACTGGCGGCCTTGGATTTAGTACCCAAAGGTAGGCTTATACACCCCGTGAACTCTAGAGAGTTACTGTGGCCAACCTTGTGTGTAAAACTGACCAAATTCACTGCCCCGGTAGCTTCACTGGGCCCCTCTAATGGACCGCGATTTGTGAACTCTCTGGTTATGATAAGTCCAGTGAACTCTAAAGAGTTACAGAGGGAATTCAAGTGAGACCCGACTCCAACTACTTATGAGTCTTAAAAACTGTGATTACTCCACTACTCAAGATCTTAAACTGTGTGTTAAACTAACTTTAAACCAAAATTAGCCCCACCCATTAAAATAAATACCACTTAGGGGACATTGTACTAATAATTATGATAGATTGTCATTATATTACATGATAGATTAAAGCATAACTATATGAATTAACAGAGATAATATTGTGTAAGCATGTGCTAAAAATTGATTATCTTGCTAAGATTCCTGAAAGTGTGCTCGCTTTAAACAAAACACTAAAATTCATTCATGAACTTTACAAGACAAAGAGATTACATAAGAGGATAAAGAGACAAATTCTACTGATCTCCTGACATGCCCAATGCTATCATGTATCTCTATAAATCTTTTTTCAACTGAAATTGTGTCGCAGTATTAATTTGTTCAGCCTCGAGAATAATTTTGTCTTGATCAGGAACATCGGCCAATTCTTGTTCTAGAGAGGCAACAACTTCTATATTCTTCATTTTCTCAACTCTCTCAATATCAACAATACGAACATTAACTTCAATTTCTTCCATGATCTGGCAGATATTAATTCCTCTTATTGTCTTTAGACTTCAAGCAAAGCAATCTCTTTCAACAGAAAGGCAATATGATCATCAATGATTATCATATTCTTATCAGAAGCCTTCAGCCTATCATGAAGAGATTAATGTTCAACATCATAACCAGAGATGAGGACATCATTTTCGAAAATCTTCTCTTCGAGGGACACTAATTCTCTTCGACAATCCAAGATATCGGGGGCAATAACTACGCTCCGTGCCGATTCCAAATTATTTATAGAATCATAAAATTGCGATAAAGAGTTGTGCAGAGGAAGAACATTGATATGGGCTAGTCTCATCGAATGATCAAGAACAGCTAAGGCACTATTTAAGAAAGGCCATGTGTAGGATCTTTGAAGGCACTTACAGTGACAAAAATAGCATTCTTGAAAAACACAAGCATGAGAGATGATACTTTTTCCAGAGAAATTCTAACAGAAATCGTGGCCACTAAATTAGAACCTGCAGATCCACTTGAAGTTAGAACAAATGTAACTGAAAAGGAAAGGAAACGACATGATTAGGAATATCAATGTTGAATATATGAAAATAAGACGAATTAAATAAATAAGAGTGTACCCTCTCTGGGGGCAACTTGAGAAGTGGTTGGTATAGAAGATACTCCTACTCTGGAAGATACAGGAATGTCTTCGGCAGCAACGACAACATTAAAAGAAAGCTCTCCACTACCAAAAAATAGGGCTAAGGCTACGGACCAAAACCATAGCCATAGACCTGTGGCTACGGTTTTGGTCCGTAGCTTGACCGTGGCCATAGGTGTCGTAACAATAGGAATTGAACCTATGCCTACGGATTTAATCCGTAGCTATAGGGTGTAATGGCTACAGATATAATCTGCAGCAATTATATTTGTATCGAAAACTTCAAACAGCTACAGATATTATTTGTAGCTAAAAGTTCGTAGCAATATGCCAAAATTGAAAAGGCTACACCTGTCAGATTAGTGGCTACGGTCAATATCCGTAGCTATTTTGTACATTAAAAAATTATATATAATCATTTGTTCATTCAATTACCACCTATACAATCATTCATTCATTCAATTACAATCCTTCGTTGAATCAATTACAATCTAATTCATTCAATCAATTACAATTACAATTACAATAATGCTGAAAATACAAATCTTTGGCTTCATTAGAGAAATGTGCTCGACTTCACCCTGAAATTTTAACAGTTTCATATATTTTATCATCCTATAAACAGTCATGTCATATATATATATTAGAATGCCCATTTGGGAAAAGAAAGACAAAGTGAAAGCATTACATCATGTATAACTACTTTTTTTCTTAATGATTTTTTTAAAAAAAAAAAAAAAACTCAAAGAGGAATGAAATTGACAAAAAATAAATGGTCTCACCATATGATTATAGGTTTTGGTTTAGGTTTAGGTTAAGGTTAGGCTATAGGTTATAATTACGTTTAGGTTATAGGTTATAGGTTAAGGTTTAGGTTATAGGTTTTGGTTTAGGTTAAGGTTATAGGTTTAAGTTTAGTTTAAGGTTTAGGTTTAGGTTATAGGTTATAGGTTAAGGTTTAGGTTATAGGTTTTGGTTTAGGTTAAGGTTATAGGTTTAAGTTTAGTTTAAGGTTTAGGTTTAGGTTATAGGTTATAGCCTTTGTGAACTTGATTATAGGTTAAGGTTTAGGTTTAGGAAATCAGGTTCGGGTTCAGGATCGAGTTTAGGTTTGGGTTTTCAAGTTTAGGTTTAGGTTAAGGAGTTGAGATTAGGATTATGTGTAGGTTTGGGTTTAAGGATTTAAGAATACATTTAGGTTTTAAGTTGGGGTTTAGGGAAAGGTTATAGGTTTAGGTTTAGTTTTAAGTTTAGGTTTAGGTTTAGGTTATAGGTTATAGGTTATAGGTTTAGGGAATTGAGAATGGGTTATGGTTTAGGATTAGGAAATCGGGTTCAGGTTCGGGATTGGGTTTAAGTTTGGTGTAATGCCTTGAAAATTAGGGGTTGAGCACAAACTGCACTCCCGAGTTCCAGAACATCACTTATGCAACATTTTCAATGATGGATGAATGTCGGCTGTATTAGTGCATAAAACATGAAGTGGATTAAGCCAAAACAGCATATCATACTCCAGAGACAGTTAAATTTTGCAAGCGGAAGACTATGATAAATATATAAAATGTATAATTTATGAAAGTCTCCGGAGTGTGAACTGTAAGTGCTATGATTTCATATCCCTTTTGTTGTCAAATTTTGTGGTGTCAAAACCTATATCTATGTCTTGTATATCTTGTGTTTTATGTTTGAAGACTATTCATTACAATCAAGACATCGTATTTCAAGACAAGAATTTAAATGAAGAAAGTTTTCAAGTCATGGATGAAGAATTCAAGAATAGAAGTTTTCAAGTTTGATTGTTCAAGATTCAATCAAGTTCAAGTTTAGTAGAAGACTATGTCAAGTCAAGATCAAGCTCAAGAAGGCCTACTACAAGATTTGTATATTCTCAAGCTTCTCTTAAGGGTCATCTGAGTGTACAGACTTTCAATGTCCATCTCACTTTTAAGGTTTGTTTGACCTTAGATTGACCTTAGGATGGGCTTTACTGTAGGTCATTCTGGATACATAACTCATATATTTTTATATGCTTGTTTGGGTTATTCTAAGACCAGTCCTAGGGACTTCAAGACTAGTCCTAGCTTTTCTACGACCAGTCTTAAGTTTTTCAGGACCAGTCCTAGGTAGTTGAAGATTTTTGGATCTTTCTGGTTGTCCTACGATCAGTCCTGGACATCCTACGACCAGTTCTGTGAGTTCTACGACTCATCCTTCGACCGGTCGTAGCCCTACGACTCAAACTCAAGCAAGCATTTTTGAGGTCCTACGACCGGTCGTAGGTGACCCACGACCATCATAGGTGGCCCACGACCGGTCGTGGAATAGCAAAATCTTATCCCGTGAAAATCTTTGAAAATCTTTGAAGCTACGACCAGTCCTAGGATCCTAAGACCAGTCGTAGACGAGATTTTTTAGGCTATAAATAGAGCACGAACTTCAGAGTTTAGCAATTCAATTCTATTCTATTCGAGCATTCTTTAAGCTATACTCTGAGATAAGTTTGTATTTATTTTAAGCTACTTTGTGCTTATTTAATATTCTTTTTGCTAGCTTATTCTTATTTGATTTTGATCTACATTCCAATCTTATTAGAAAAGGGGAATTTCTGATATTCCTTCTTCTTGGATTCAAAATCAAATAAAACTAGCCCGTTTGATTTAAAATCAATCAGACTTAGAACCATTCTTAAAGTGAGTATTGGACTTTGAATGTTGAATCGAACTTCTACTCCGATTGGTTCTACTGGGCTTCTTCAAAAGGTGATTCAGGCATTTTACATTTTTTGTAATTTACTTTCTTTGGTTTTGTTTGAGATTTTTCAGAAAAATCTCATTGTATTGGTTATCTGAGGAGAGCCAGAAAACTCAGATTGTGGGGTTTTTGGAGTGTGTAAGCCCGATATCAAAGACACAATTGTGAAGGTTTTAGGTGAACCTGTGAAACCTATTTTGATAGTGCATGCTAATATCCCCTGTGTGAGGATATTAGGAGTGGAGTAGCAATCTGTGTGGCTGTTGGATAACAGTTGGTGTACACACAGGCGAACCACAATATATATTTGTGTTGTGGATGTGTTTTACTCTTTTATTCTTTTATTCATTCTGTTTTGTGGAGAGTGTTTGTGGATGAATGTTGTAATCACTTCAAGCAAGTGTGGATGAATGTCGTAATAACTTAGGATTTATTTTCTGCAAGTTATTTTGATTTCCTTGCTTATTATTCCTCATTGGGTTGTGATACAAAGGATGTTCTAGAAATAAGGTTGTCCTACTTTAAACCATTGGTTTTTGGTGTAAGGTTGTCCTTAGAACTGATAAAGTATCATTCTCTTTATTTTAGGCTATTGAGTTCATTTTAAATTCAGTATTGTGCTTTATTTCTTTTATTATTCCGCTGTTATAAGTTTTATTTGGCATTGCCCTATTCACCCCCCCTCTAGGGCATATAGCTAGGCCCTTTCAAGTGGTATCAGAGCCTAATAGCTCGTGCTTATTGTTTATTTATTGGATTTATTTCCTGAGCTAACGATCTAAGCTATATTAAGATGTCAAATTTTGATAGCCTATCAGTCACTAGGCCACCACCTTTTAATGGCACAAACTATGCTTATTGGAAAGCCAGGATGAGGATCTTCCTTAAATCCTTGGATGAAAGTGTGTGGCTAGCCACAGTGAATGAATGGAACCCTCCCATCACTGAAGTAACTAATGACGATGGTTCAAAAATAATGAAAGTAACGGCTTATTCTCTTTGGACCACACTTCAGAAAAGTGAAAGTAGTGCTAATGCAAAAGCACTAAATGCAATTACTTGTGCATTATCACTAGATGAATTTAAAAGAATCATCTCTTGTGAAAATGAAAAACAAGCATGGGATGTATTAGAAATGACACACGAGGGTACATCTATTGTCAAGAAATCTAAAGTCCAATTCCTCACAACTAAATTTGAAGAAATTCATATGGAGGAGAATGAGATGTTTATGGACTTCTACACTAGATTAAATGACATTGTGAACTCTATGTGGGGTCTTGGTGATAGAATCCCAGAAAGTAAAGTGTGCGCAAAGATACTACGTTTACTTCCTGAACGGTTCAATTCTAAAGTGACCGCGATTCAGGAACTTCGTGATACGGATACCATGAGGGTTGAGGAACTAGTTGGTTCAATTCAAACCTATGAGTTATCCTTTAAGGCTCATAAAGGAAAATCAATTGCTCTCAAATCTTCTAAAAAAGTTTCACAAGAGAGCACTTCAGATTTAGAAAATTCCAAAGATGATATGGCGCTTTTAGCAAAAAAGTTTTACAAAATTTTTAAAAATAAGAAAAAGGTTGATTTTCAAAAATCAAATGATAAGAGACGATCTAAACCTAAAACTCAAAAATCCTTGAAAGATAGTCAATGTTACAACTGTCAAGAATATGGGCACTTAACTAACAAATGTCCTAAAAAGGACAAATCAAAAAGGAAAAGCATGATGGCTACTTGGGATGAATCATCTGATTTTGAACCCTCTTCTAAATCAGAAGATTCTGAATCCGAGTCAGGTGAAGATGTTAAAGCCCTTATGACTCTAGCCAAGATCACCCTTTCAGATAATGATGATATATCTAGTGAAGAAAATCTGAATAGTGATTGCGATAATGAAGATGATCTTCAGGATGCTTATAATGCCCTTTATAAAGAGAGTTGTAAAATTGCTGTCAAGCTTAAATTACAAAAAGAAAAATTTTATAAGCTTAAGGAAGATTATGAGTCTCTTGTCTTAGAAAAGTCTCATATTTCCAATTCTTTTGAAAAAGCCAAAAGTGATTTAGATTTCAAAACCTCCAAAATTGAAGATTTGAGATCCAAAAATGAGAAACTCAAAAATGAGGTAGCTTCTCTTCAGAGTTTGAAAGACACATGGAGATATGCCCATGGTGATCCTAAATTGGAAAAATTATTGTCCGGATCAAGAAAATGTGACGATCGATCCGGGTTAGGCTATGATAAGAATTCTTCTCCTAAACAAAAGAACATTGCTCCTAAATTTGTAAAAGGAGAGTCTTCAATCTCAAAAGAAAAGAATACTGATCAAGGTTTTTCAAAAAATTCAAGGTCTTTTCAAAAACCAAAAGGTTGCCATGTCAACTTTGATTTTCAAAACTGAAATCCTTTGGCTGAAAAAATAATTAATCTTCTCAAGGAGCTATTAAAGTCTAACTCGATATGTCTCTCCTATAACAATAGATAGAAAAAAACCATCTATACTCCTAAACCCAAAACAATTCTGAAATGGGTTCCTAAAGTTTTGTAACGCCCTGGAAAAATCCGTACTTGGACTCGAGTACCAACTCGACCAGAAATCACGTAGGATTAATTCCTTTGGAAAATAAGTGTAAGTTAGCTAGCGCAACGCTAGAGTAGCTGGAAAATAGTCCCTGATCACTTTAAATACGTTCTACAAAACCCAAAGTGAGTAGAACCAATGACGCTATAATACTCTAAAACCTCGGATCAAACTCTAAACTGGTTTGTTCTCAGGACCTATTTGAAACTTTATATTGGATCTAGACCGTGCGTCGAAAGTCCGATACCTACAATCTTAGACCGTTATAACCGCCTAGCTGGACTTGACAATCATTTCGAAAATCAAGTCCAACCGACATTCAGAGGCTATTTCATTGAGCCTGGAGTGAAGAGAGTGAGAATAGGGTTAGATTTGGAATTTGAAATTCAAATCTGCCATACGACTTGGTGCATTATTATTAAGCATTCTGACCGTCAGAATTCAGCCAAATTACACCCTTGGATCAGAAAAAATTTCTATTTCATATCACGAGACTTGTAGACCTGATCTACGTACGATGACTGCTGAACTGAAACTGGACTGCCACGTGTGATCTACGAACACTACTGGTCTGAAAATGGGATGTGAGCGACATCCGACATGCATGAGCTTATGTCCGATCGCGATCGGCCAGGGGACCTCCAGAAATGTCTTTTTGGACCGAAACAGCCCCGATTTGGTTAGGCATCAAGTAAACATTGTTTCCAAGCCTATTTTGGGCATGTTTTAGGTTATAAAAGGGGCTTAAACCTTCACTTCTCTCACCCATACGAATTTACTAGAAACCCTAGCTGGTGTGAGAGAAAAGGTGAGAGATTGTGAGAGAGAGTGGGAGAGAATTTCCT
Source organism: Magnolia kwangsiensis (assembly GCA_037074715.1). Classification (NCBI taxonomy): domain Eukaryota; kingdom Viridiplantae; phylum Streptophyta; class Magnoliopsida; order Magnoliales; family Magnoliaceae; genus Magnolia; species Magnolia kwangsiensis. Next base: position 63,969,002 of record CM073579.1, read on the forward strand.
GCTGCTTGCACTACCGGTTGCACGTGCTTAAGCAACGCACCTCAATCACTTTTTCGGTGATTTTGTCACGTTTCTAGGTAAGAAAATACCCCAAACACTTGCTGATTTAAGGTTCCTTCGGTTCCTTAGCATGGTACCTTATAGATCTTGTGTATTAGGTTCCCGGTTCGCCGTAGACGAAGCGTATACGCTCCGTTCGAATCAATACACTTCTAGGATAAAAGGTGTGGATTCTAGACACTTTGATTGACTGTTTTCAACGCTTTCAATGTCATTTAATAGTAGATTATCGACGAAAATGCCGTTTGACATGTACAACATGCTGTCCGTTTCCTGTTTCGTAAGTAGACGAAAAATATAAGATTTAGGGCATTTTAGTCATTTGTAGGAAATACTGTTTTCATCCATATTTTGCTGATATGATTGACATGGCTTCTTGTCGCATTAGGATATTAGGAATGCGTGCATAATTAGTTTGGCGAAGAGATTCGCCCAAATGCACACTTTGAGTCGACATACTATATGTAGACTTAAATGTGTAGACTAAGTGTTTGTATAAATGTTTGTATTAGTATGTATTGAATTAAATGGTGTTATGAATTAGTTTGAGATTGAATTCTCAAATAATATGCTGAGGTAAATGATTTCCTACATGTTGGCTATATGCATGATTTCATTATATGTATGAAATACATGTGTTAGATGATTTACTTAAGTTGTATGTTATAACATGTGTTAACATGCTCACATTGTTGTATTTCATTTCTATTACTCTTATGTGATTACTGATGTGGATTCATAAATGTTTGGGACTATACCTAGTCCAGGCAGTCGGTAACCGAGTAAATTCGTGGTTGGCTTATCTTCGCCACGAACGACGCGTCGATGAACGCGAGTCGTGTTTTGGAGTTGGCGGCAATGGTTAGGCCATACGAGGTGTTTTATGCACTTCGTGTCGTTCGACTTGAGATGCGCTCGTGCTAGTCGAGCCCGTCAAGTAACCCGACTGGCCATTGTATGTTCACCCTGTATGAGTCATAACTGTTTGAACCTAGGGTACTGAACTTACCATTGTAAACCCTGTCAACCATGGTACCTTGATCCACGAAGACTCATGAGCCAGGCATGGTGGTATGGGACACCGTGGTCGAGCTGTCGGCCTACGCTGGGGCCACAAACCTCCCCGTAGTGACCAGTGAGCACCTATGACTCGTGAGCAGATTATGGTGGTATGGGACACTATATTCTTGCTGTCGGCCTACACTGATCAGGCGACGAGCCCTTTGTAGTGACCACGAGAGTATTCTGAGTCTATGGGAGGCGACGACCCTTCCGTGGCAATGAGAGTACAGTAGGCCTGTATTGATAAGGTGATGGGGGAGTGGTGCAACGAGTGCGAGCAACAGCCCTGGCAGCCCTTGCAGCAACTTACAAAATATACATCATATGAGATTACTAGGAGTGACGACCCTAGACAGGATCTGTGTTGGGATTAATATAAGGGAAGTACCTTAGTTTCCCAATCCTGCTGTATGAATGGACTAATAATAACTCGGTAATCATATCACCATCACATTGCATGTGCCTGGAAGATGTGGAGCACTGTGGGATGAAAGTATGCAGCGGGCATAAGATGGTGCTGTATGAGGGAGATCGTCGGTGAGGGCATCCATCATGTCACGTCATATTGCATTAACAAAAGTATTAGGAATGTTTGATTTACTGCTTTACTATTATCGCATGATTGATTTGAGAACATGCTAATCTTTGCTCTATTATTCCACTGAGTTAGCTACTCACTCCCACGTTACGGGATGGTGTTTGTAACACCCACCAGACCCTGTCTTAGATGCAGGTGAGGCTGCAATTCAGGACGCAGAGCTGGATTATGATGAGGATCAGGATGAGTTCTCATATATGCAGTACCACGACGGCTTTGCTTAGGTGGCCTGGATTGGCGGGACTTCTCAGTGGGACTACTTTTGACATTTTGATTTTGTTTATTTACATGCATGTGAGACTCAGAGATGTATTCATGCTTTGGAAACAGTTGAGATCTATTTTGTTTTCCATACAGTGATATGTATATCCTTTAGTCTTCCGCTTGCTTTTATCACTGAATCTGGAGTATGAATTGCAGTTTTGGTATACTTTTACTCATGTGAATGCTTTAACTCAGATAACATTAAATCATAATCATTTTTGTTGCATAAGTGACGGTATGGAACTCGGGAGTTGGGTTTATACACGACCCCCGATTTTCAGGGTGTTACAAGTTGCCAGCTTGGTTGCCCACACTACTTTCAAAGCTACAAGCCATTCAAAGTGGTACCTAGATAGTGGTTACTCCAGGCATATGACAGGTGACAAAGCTTTATTCACTGACCTTAAAGATATGACTGAAGGGTCAGTCACATTTGGTGATGGAAGCAATTGTAAAATCATTGGCCAAGGTATGGTTCAGCTTTATAACCTTCCCTTATTTAAGAATGTTTTATATGTTAATGGCTTAAAATATAACCTTCTAACATTTCTCAGATATGTGATAACAACCATAGTGTAAAGTTTTGTAATCAAGGTTGTGAAATAGTTAATAAAAAGGGTTCTGTAATATTAACTGGTCGTAAAACTTCTGAAAACTGCTACATCGTTAGTGATGCAAGCTCATTTACTCAATCATGTTACATGGTCCATACCGATGAGTCTGAATTATGGCATAAACGCCTTGGACATGTACACTATCGGAACTTATTTAGATTGAGGAAAAGAGAACTAATTAGAGGTCTACCCAAATTACAAAAAGTAGACAAAATATGTGGTGAATGCCAGTTGGGCAAATAGATTAGGAGCTCTCACAAGAAAGTGAACTCCAATACCACATCTAGACCACTCGAGCTTCTCCACATGGATCTTATTGGACCAACCAGATCGGAGAGTCGAGGAGGTAAAAAATACATCTTGGTTATCGTAGATGACTATACCAGATTCAATTGGGTAACATTCTTAAAAGATAAAACTGAAACCCAGGATGAAGTGAAAAAGGTCATCAAATGAATCCAAAATGAGAAAGGTTCTCATGTTAGTAAGATCCGTAGTGATCATGGATCCGAATTCAAAAACAGTAGTTTTGAGAAATTCTGAAGCGATTAGGGAATATCACATGAATTCTCTGTGCCAAAAACACCGCAACAAAATGGTATAGTTGAAAGGAAAAATAGAGTGCTTCAGGATATGGCTAATGTTATGTTGAATAGCATGAAGCTCTCTAGAAATCTTTGGGCTGAAGCAGTTAATACCGCATGTTATATTATTAATCGGGTTTATACCAGTAAATCTGATAATAAGACTGCTTATGAATTATGGTTTGAAAAGAAACCTACTATCAAATACTTTCAGATTTTTGGCAGCAAGTGTTATATTTTACGTGATCGTGAAAATTTGGAGAAGTTTGATACGAAGAGTGATGAAGGTATTTTTCTTGGTTATTCTTTAAACAGTCGAGCTTATAGGGTTCTAAATAAGAGAATGTAACACCCCGGATTTTGGCCAATCTGAGATTTGACGTCCTTAGGCAATGGGTCAATTAAAACACCTGAAAAATTGCTTAGAACCCAATTCCATAGCCAAAGAAACCACTTAGAATCAATTCCTTTAGAAAATATGACTAAGTTAGCTAGTGCAACGTTAGAATAGCTGGGAAATGGTCCTTGATCACTTTAAATACGTTATACAAGGCCCAAAGCGAGTGGAACCAAGGGTGCTATAATGCTCTAAAACCTCGGACCAAACTCTAAGCAGGTTTGTTCTCTGGACCACTTTGAAACTTTGTATTGGATCTAGACCGCGCGTCGTAAGTCAGATGCCTACCATCTTAGACCGTTATGACCACTTAGCTGGGCTTGGCAATCGTTTCAAATATCAAGTCCAACTGACGATCACAGGCTATTTCATTGAGCCCGGACCGAAGAGAGTGTGAATAGGGACATAGTTGGAATTTTAAATTCAAATCTGGCACACAAATTTGACGCATCAGTATTAATCATTCTGACCGTCAGAATACAGCCAAATTACACCCTTGGATCAGGAAAAATTTCTATTACATATCACGAGACTTATAGGTCTGATCTTGGTGCGGTGACCGTTAAACTGAAACTGGGCCGCCACGTGCGATCTGGGAACCCTACCGGCCTGAAATCTGGATGCGTGCTAGATCCAGTATGCATGAGCTTAAGTCCGACCGCATTTGGCCAGGGGACCTTCAGAAATGCCCTTTTGGACTGAAACGGCCCCGATTTGGTTAGGCACCAAGTAAACATTGTTCCCAAGCCTATTTTGGGCATGTTGTAGGCTATAAAAGGGGTTGAAACCCTCACTCCTCTCTCCCATCCGAATTTGAGAGAAGCCCTAGCTTGGGAGAGAGAAAAAGAGTGAGAGATTGTGAGAGAGTGGGAGAGTTCTTCCCGCCACTTGTGCTACGTGTTGCACATGCTTAAGCAACACTCCTCTACCGCTTTCCCGGCGATTCCACCGCAATCCTAGGTAAGTAAAAACCCTAAATAGTTGGTGATTTGAGTTTTCCTTGTTTCCATAGCGATGTAGCTTATGGATCTTATGTATTAGGTTCCTTATTCGCCGTAGACGAAGCGTATACGCTCCGTTTCAATTTCCGAGTCTACAAGACATAAGGTGAGGATTTTAGACGCTTTGATTGACGGTTCCCAACGCTTTCAATGTCGTTTAATAGTAGATTCTTGACGGCATCGCCGTTTGACATGTACAAAATGCTCTCCGTTTCCCGTTTCGTAAGCTAACGAAGAATATGAGATTTAGGGCATTTTAGTCATTTGTAGGAAGTACCGTTTACATTCATATTTTGCTGATGTGATTGACATGGTTTGTTGTCGCATTAGGAAGTTAGGAGTGCGTGCATAATTAGTTTGGCGAAGAGATTCGCCTAGTTGCGCACTTTGGGTCGACATACTATATGTAGACTTAAGTGTGTAGTGTATGTGTTTGTATAAATGCTTGTATTAGTATGTATTGAATTAAATGATGTTATTTGATAGTTTGTGATTGATTTTTCAATTATTATGCTGACCTAAATGATTTTCTACATGTTGACAAAATGCATGATTTCATTACATGCATGGAATGTATGTGCTTGAGGATTTGCTTAAGTTGAATATGCATGGGAAGTATGCCTTGAAGATTTGCTTAAGTTGAATGTTATAACATGTGCTAACATGCTCACATGATGTATTTCAATTCCAACACCTTTGTATAGTGTTAATGTAATTCCATAGATGTGTGGGACTTGACTTAGTCCAGGCAGTCGGTAACCGAGCGAATTCGTGGCTGACTGGTCATAGCCACGAACGACGCGTCGATGAATGTGATTCGTGTTGAGAGTTGGCGGCAGTGGTTAGGCCACGCGAAGTGTTTCACGCACTTCATGTCGTTCAATTCGAGATGCGATCGCACTAGTCGAGCCCGTCAAGTAACCCGACTGGCCGATGTTTGTTCACCTTGTATGTATCATAACTGCTTGAACCTAGGGTACTGAACTTACCATTGTAAACCCTGTTAACCATGGTACCTTGATCCATAAAGACTCATGAGCCGGGCATGGTGGTATGGGACACCGTGGTCGAGCTGTCGGCCTACGCTGGGGCCACAAACCTCCCCGTAGTGACCAGTGAGCACCTATGACTCGTGAGCAGATTATGGTGGTATGGGACACTATATTCTTGCTGTCGGCCTACACTGATAAGGTGATGGGGGAGCGGTGCAACGAGTGCGAGCAACAGCCCTGGCAGCCCTTTGTAGTGACCGTGAGCGTATTCTGAGTCTACGGGAGGCGACGACCCTTCCGTAGCAGTAGAGTACAGTAGGCCTGTATTGATAAGGTGATGGGGGAGCGGAGCAACGAGTGCGTGCAACAGCCCTGGCAGCCCTTGCAGCGACCTACAAAATATACATCGTATGAGACTACTGGAGTGACGACCCTAGACAGGATCTGTGTTGGGATTGATATAAGGGAGGTACCTTAGTTTCCCAATATTGCTGTACGAAAAGGACTAATAACAACTCGGTAATCATATCACCATAGCATTGCATGTGCCTGGAAGATGTGGAGCACTCTAGGGAGTGTGGCATGCCGCGGTCGTAAGATGTTGCCGCATGAGGGTGATCGTCGGTGAGGGCATACATCACGTCATATCATAATTGCATTAACAACAGTATTAGGATTGTTTGATTTACTGCGTTACTATTATCGCATGATTGATTTGATAACATGTTAATCTTTGCTCTATTATTCCACTGAGTTAGCTACTCACTCCCACGTTACGGGACGGTGTTCCTGGACACCCACCAGACCTTTTGTGATTGCAGATGATGGTGCGGCCTGCGAGGCGGAGCTGGACTTGATGATGAGGAGGAGGATCCCTCCTTTATGCATGTTCTGATCGACGGGATTACAGGGAGGTTGATTAGATACTTTGACATTTGTCATTTTATATTTTGTAGCGCACTCATGTATATTCGTTTCATCTACTTTTGGAGTATACATGTATGTATATAACCTGGTAACATGTTCACACTCTGGAGACATACAATAGTTTATATATGTTATACATACTATTACAGACTTCCGCTGGTTAATTTAACTGTCTCTGGAGTAGGATATGCTGTTCTGGCTTAATTTCACTCATGTTTAATACATTATCACAGACAACATTCAATCATACATATCTATGTTGCATAAATAACATTTTGGAACTCGGGAGTTGGGTTTTTGCTCGACCCCCCGATTTTCGGGATGTTACAGATGGTATCAGAGCATGATTTGGATTAAACCGGGCCTGGGTTATGGTCACGCGACGTACGCTGTCGCTTCCTTTGACTTAGGTGGGTGCGAGAAGGGTCTAGAAACACTTTTAGGATCCCAGGTTCGTCAATAGGCGGAGCCTATTCATTTCAATCGCGTGATCGAGTCCGTATCGCATCTAGGGTCGCGTAGAGCAACCCGAATAGCTCCTAGGTTGTAGGTAAGTGGGTTGAGCTGTTCTTTGAACAATTCTAAACTCGTTAATGTGAATCCTTGGGCCGTGGGACAACCACGACCCCTGTATTCAATCGCCAGAGCTTAAAAACCCCCGTTTCACCTAAAATCTTCGAAATTCTTCCTCTCACCACCCCAATCTTCAATTATTTCTTATCCATTTCATATTAGGCATCAATACTAATATGAAAATAACATAAAATCTTACTTTCACGAAATTTTACAGTGAATAGTTAAATTTCATGAAAAATGGCCATAAGGCCATTTTAAATTCAATTTCTTTAGCAACTAATGGGCTATATGGATGTACTAGATCCTTCTACCCCAAAATCATATGCTGCATGATAGGGTTTTGTATTCGGGATTGAAGATTGGACCCGAAAAGCCTCGAATGGATGTTAAAAATGTATTGGCCTCCCTAGGGCAATCTACAATGAACTAGAGTGTGCACCATACCTTTTTAGAATCCCTAGGGCAAGAGGAATCCATCCCATATGGCCCCAGAGGCCAGTTTGCAACTTCACCGGCGATGCCATCGCCGGTTCGGCGATGCATCGCCGGCCGGCGAGCTCCGATGGGGCCGTCCTTCGGGCGCACCCCCTTAAACAGGGTCCACATCACCCCTATGCACCTCCCACCCCAAGAAAACCCCAAATATGGGTACTTCCTTCACAAACAGCCCCTCCCCTAGCCCCATTTTCGTTTTCAGCTGCCCTATCCCAAAAATTCGTGATTCCAAACCACCCTAGATCCATTCCCCGCCAAAAACGACTACCCTCCGTCATTCCTTTGAAGTTGGCAGCCCTCCCTCTTGAAGATTTCATCCGTTGGAGCTCCTAAAACCCCAAAATCGAGCTGAAATCGTGAGGTGCTCCATTCCCCTTTTTCATTTTCATTTCTTTCTGAAAATACATCCTAGGGAAGCTTGAAGCATCCCTCTACAACGCCTAGATTTCATTCTGTCCCTTTGGGCGACCATTTCTTCGCATTTCCTCCATTTTCCATGGCTATTGTTAAGGCTGTTTCAGCCTTTTTCCTCCCTTTCCATCGTTCTCTCTCTCATGTCCCTTTTATTTGAGCCTTTACCCCCTTTTTGGGTCTCAGAATCATGCTAACCTCAAATCCCATTTCTCAACTTTCTCCGTTTGAGAAGTATTGAAAACACATGGCCGATAGAGCTCTAATGGGCAACTGACAGTATTGAACTCGATAGTATTCAAGAAGGTCAGTCGGGACCCTGGTAGAAGTCCTTTGGTAGAATTAGGCATCTATGTCGTTGCCCTTTAGCTTGTTTGACTACTGTTTGAAATTTCTGTGTTGTTTTGTTGTTAGGTAGAAAAATGTGTTTGTGTTGTGGTTTGGGCTTAATATAGCCAAAATTTGCCGAATGGAATGCATGTTGTTTCATTTTGCTATAAAATATTGTCCCTAGATTGGGAGTATTATAACTCCCTGAGATCCAGCCTACAAATTAATTTTTATCCCCACCCACCCTCCTACCAAGCATACCACATCCAATCCTGCCATGGGACTAGGAATGCAGTTCCATTTAATACAACTAAGCGCTACCGGCCACATAGGCTCTAGGCGTTTGGAACCTAGTGTTAGTACTCCTAGATTTGAAGGATCTGACGACATAAGAAATCCAACTTCATTTAGATAATCTTGACCCTAAGCAATAGAAGACTTCCCTGTAGTAGAAATAGTATGGAACCATTTAACGTACAAACATCGGCTTTGGATTATAACTATTGAGTTATAGACTAGGCTACTAGTTGTCTTAGGCAGTGTAAGGCCTATATATGCTAAGGGATAGTAGGTTAGATTTGGTTGGAATGGGACTCCCTTCCTTCGGTAGATTCCTTTATGGCTTATAGACTTCTGTTGTTGCCCATAGGAAGGAACCATACACTCTAAGGGAACATTTATAACTCCCTCAGATTGAACTTAGAATGTACTAGCACACCCCTTAGAATTGCCTTCCCCAAGGGCTTATTGCATTCGGGAATGCAGAATAAAGGAACTACATGTAAGCGATGTATTCGCGGTTTGAATCGACTTCTTAATCCTAGTAGTTACCAATAAATCCAATGCTCTGATCAAGCAAAAGATCGGCATCGACTCGGATTAAGAATTGATACAATAAATCTTCTGTTCTAGCTAGACAGAAAGTCTATGTATCCGGCTCAGACCTACTACACAACCTTTATTCTGAGATGACCCAACCACCTATAACCAAACAGGATCACATTGCCTTTGGGAAATGGCGAGGACTTAAAGCCAGTAGAGAATTCGACATCTTGCCATCAATTCATGCCTGACCCTGAACTTAACCACAATGGAGATTAGGCTCATCTCTATGATAATAAGTACCAATGCCATAGAACGCATCATTAGCAAGGAAAACCATGTAGAGAAAGATTGTTTCCATTTTAGGTCAAGGATAGCCCCTAAGTTGCGCCTCGTTCCGATATACGGATCGATGCAACGATTCTTAGACTTTAAGTAGAACCAAGTTTTAAGGGGGGTAGAACGTATTAAGTCCAATCCAGTTAGGATTAGTCAACACTGCCGTTCGATCAGTGTGGCGCAGCGGAAGAGTGGTTGGCCTCTTTCCCACTGGCCCAGGATCGAAACATTTGATTTAGGTTGTATGTACGATTAGGTTATTAAGTAGGATTTGAACCTTCCTTAGAATGTCAATACTAAAGTCCCTCTAGGTACTCCTTGCCCTTCGCCAATGTCGGGGACGACATTGTGTTTTAAGGGGGGTAGATTGTAACACCCCGGATTTTGGCCAATCTGAGATTTGACGTCCTTAGGCAATGGGTCAATTAAAACACCTGAAAAATTGCTTAGAACCCAATTCCATAGCCAAAGAAACCACTCAGAATCAATTCCTTTAGAAAATATGACTAAGTTAGCTAGTGCAACGTTAGAATAGCTGGGAAATGGTCCTTGATCACTTTAAATACGTTATACAAGGCCCAAAGCGAGTGGAACCAAGGGTGCTATAATGCTCTAAAACCTCGGACCAAACTCTAAGCAGGTTTGTTCTCTGGACCACTTTGAAACTTTGTATTGGATCTAGACCGCGCGTCGTAAGTCAGATGCCTACCATCTTAGACCGTTATGACCACTTAGCTGGGCTTGGCAATCGTTTCAAATATCAAGTCCAACTGACGATCACAGGCTATTTCATTGAGCCCGGACCGAAGAGAGTGTGAATAGGGACATAGTTGGAATTTTAAATTCAAATCTGGCACACAAATTTGACGCATCAGTATTAATCATTCTGACCGTCAGAATACAGCCAAATTACACCCTTGGATCAGGAAAAATTTCTATTACATATCACGAGACTTATAGGTCTGATCTTGGTGCGGTGACCGTTAAACTGAAACTGGGCCGCCACGTGCGATCTGGGAACCCTACCGGCCTGAAATCTGGATGCGTGCTAGATCCAGTATGCATGAGCTTAAGTCCGACCGCATTTGGCCAGGGGACCTTCAGAAATGCCCTTTTGGACTGAAACGGCCCCGATTTGGTTAGGCACCAAGTAAACATTGTTCCCAAGCCTATTTTGGGCATGTTGTAGGCTATAAAAGGGGTTGAAACCCTCACTCCTCTCTCCCATCCGAATTTGAGAGAAGCCCTAGCTTGGGAGAGAGAAAAAGAGTGAGAGATTGTGAGAGAGTGGGAGAGTTCTTCCCGCCACTTGTGCTACGTGTTGCACATGCTTAAGCAACACTCCTCTACCGCTTTCCCGGCGATTCCACCGCAATCCTAGGTAAGTAAAAACCCTAAATAGTTGGTGATTTGAGTTTTCCTTGTTTCCATAGCGATGTAGCTTATGGATCTTATGTATTAGGTTCCTTATTCGCCGTAGACGAAGCGTATACGCTCCGTTTCAATTTCCGAGTCTACAAGACATAAGGTGAGGATTTTAGACGCTTTGATTGACGGTTCCCAACGCTTTCAATGTCGTTTAATAGTAGATTCTTGACGGCATCGCCGTTTGACATGTACAAAATGCTCTCCGTTTCCCGTTTCGTAAGCTAACGAAGAATATGAGATTTAGGGCATTTTAGTCATTTGTAGGAAGTACCGTTTACATTCATATTTTGCTGATGTGATTGACATGGTTTGTTGTCGCATTAGGAAGTTAGGAGTGCGTGCATAATTAGTTTGGCGAAGAGATTCGCCTAGTTGCGCACTTTGGGTCGACATACTATATGTAGACTTAAGTGTGTAGTGTATGTGTTTGTATAAATGCTTGTATTAGTATGTATTGAATTAAATGATGTTATTTGATAGTTTGTGATTGATTTTTCAATTATTATGCTGACCTAAATGATTTTCTACATGTTGACAAAATGCATGATTTCATTACATGCATGGAATGTATGTGCTTGAGGATTTGCTTAAGTTGAATATGCATGGGAAGTATGCCTTGAAGATTTGCTTAAGTTGAATGTTATAACATGTGCTAACATGCTCACATGATGTATTTCAATTCCAACACCTTTGTATAGTGTTAATGTAATTCCATAGATGTGTGGGACTTGACTTAGTCCAGGCAGTCGGTAACCGAGCGAATTCGTGGCTGACTGGTCATAGCCACGAACGACGCGTCGATGAATGTGATTCGTGTTGAGAGTTGGCGGCAGTGGTTAGGCCACGCGAAGTGTTTCACGCACTTCATGTCGTTCAATTCGAGATGCGATCGCACTAGTCGAGCCCGTCAAGTAACCCGACTGGCCGATGTTTGTTCACCTTGTATGTATCATAACTGCTTGAACCTAGGGTACTGAACTTACCATTGTAAACCCTGTTAACCATGGTACCTTGATCCATAAAGACTCATGAGCCGGGCATGGTGGTATGGGACACCGTGGTCGAGCTGTCGGCCTACGCTGGGGCCACAAACCTCCCCGTAGTGACCAGTGAGCACCTATGACTCGTGAGCAGATTATGGTGGTATGGGACACTATATTCTTGCTGTCGGCCTACACTGATAAGGTGATGGGGGAGCGGTGCAACGAGTGCGAGCAACAGCCCTGGCAGCCCTTTGTAGTGACCGTGAGCGTATTCTGAGTCTACGGGAGGCGACGACCCTTCCGTAGCAGTAGAGTACAGTAGGCCTGTATTGATAAGGTGATGGGGGAGCGGAGCAACGAGTGCGTGCAACAGCCCTGGCAGCCCTTGCAGCGACCTACAAAATATACATCGTATGAGACTACTGGAGTGACGACCCTAGACAGGATCTGTGTTGGGATTGATATAAGGGAGGTACCTTAGTTTCCCAATATTGCTGTACGAAAAGGACTAATAACAACTCGGTAATCATATCACCATAGCATTGCATGTGCCTGGAAGATGTGGAGCACTCTAGGGAGTGTGGCATGCCGCGGTCGTAAGATGTTGCCGCATGAGGGTGATCGTCGGTGAGGGCATACATCACGTCATATCATAATTGCATTAACAACAGTATTAGGATTGTTTGATTTACTGCGTTACTATTATCGCATGATTGATTTGATAACATGTTAATCTTTGCTCTATTATTCCACTGAGTTAGCTACTCACTCCCACGTTACGGGACGGTGTTCCTGGACACCCACCAGACCTTTTGTGATTGCAGATGATGGTGCGGCCTGCGAGGCGGAGCTGGACTTGATGATGAGGAGGAGGATCCCTCCTTTATGCATGTTCTGATCGACGGGATTACAGGGAGGTTGATTAGATACTTTGACATTTGTCATTTTATATTTTGTAGCGCACTCATGTATATTCGTTTCATCTACTTTTGGAGTATACATGTATGTATATAACCTGGTAACATGTTCACACTCTGGAGACATACAACAGTTTATATATGTTATACATACTATTACAGACTTCCGCTGGTTAATTTAACTGTCTCTGGAGTAGGATATGCTGTTCTGGCTTAATTTCACTCATGTTTAATACATTATCACAGACAACATTCAATCATACATATCTATGTTGCATAAATAACATTTTGGAACTCGGGAGTTGGGTTTTTGCTCGACCCCCCGATTTTCGGGATGTTACAGAGAACTTGTGTGATTCAAGAGTCCATTAATGTGGTCATTGATGATCATTTGAATACACCAGCTCCGAGTTCAGATGATGATGAAGCTCTTATTATCAACAATCAAGATACCTCATCAAGTCAAAAAGAATCTGAACCAAGGACTGTTAAAGATTATCCAACCAATTAAATACTTGAAAACCCTCTCACTGGAGTTTGTACTCATAAACAACTTGAGAACATATGTAATTATGTTTGTTTTACATCCCAAATAGAATCGGTCAATGTGAAAGAGGCACTTTCTGACAAAAATTGGATAGTTGCTATGCAAGATGAACTTAATCAATTTATTTGTAATAATGTCTGGTATCTTGTTCCTAGACCTAAAGATAAACATATTATTGGAACAAAATGGATCTTTAAAAATAAGTCTGATGAGCTTGGAAATATTATACGAAACAAGGCTAGACTGGTTGTACAAGGGTACACTCAGATTGAAGGTATCGATTACGATGAAACCTTTGCTCCAGTCGCTCATCTTGAATCAATCAGACTTTTTATTTCCATCGCATGCTTTAGAAAATTTAAAATTTATCAGATGGATGTAAAGAGTGCTTTCTTGAATGGCGATTTACATGAAGAAGTGTATGTTGAACAACCTTCAGGGTTTGAAGACCCTAAGTTATCTGACCATGTATTTCGTCTCAAAAAGGCTCTCTATGGTCTAAAACAAGCACCCAGGGCATGGTATGAGAAATTGACTAAATTCTTACTTAGTCATAGCTTTCAAGTAGGAAGTGTCGATAAGACACTTTTTGTTAAGAAGTGAAACAATGATATTTTGATGGTTCAAATTTATGTTGATGATATTATTTATGGATCTACTTGTTCTAACATGTCTATTGAGTTTGCAGAGTTAATGGAATCAAGGTTCGAAATGAGCATGGTTGGCGAACTTAATTATTTCCTAGGGTTGTAAGTAAAACAACAACCTGATGGAATTTTCATTTCTCAGAACAAATATGCTTCAAACTTGGTTAAAAGGTTTGGATTTGAGAATGGTAAGAACTTTGATACTCCTATGAGTACAACTTTAAGACTCTCAAAAGACTCTACAGGTAAAGATATAGATCCTAAATTATATCACAGTATGATTGGTAGTTTGTTGTATCTAACTGCTAGTAGACCTGATATCGCATTTAGGGTTGGTATTTGTGCGAGATATCAGTCTAATCCTAAGGAATCACATCTTACTGCTGTTAAACGGATTATTAGATATGTCGCAAGTTCTATAAATTTGGGACTTTGGTATCCTTTTGATACTAGTGTTGAATTAGCCGGGTACTCAGATGCTGATTGGGCTAAAAATATTGATGATAGAAAATCAACCAGTGGTGGTTGTTTTTACATTGAAAATTACTTAGTTTCTTGGTTCAGCAAGAAGCAAAGCTCAATATCGCTCTCCACTGCTGAGGCTGAGTATATAGCAGCTGGATATGCATGTACTCAACTAGTTTGGATGAAACGCATGCTTAGCGATTATGGAATTTATCAAGATTCAATGAACTTACATTGTGATAATTCAAGTGCTATAAACATTTTCAAAAATCCAATCCAGCACTCACGTACTAAGCATATTGATATTAGGTATCACTACATTTGTGAATTGTTAATGCAAGAATGATATGAAGGAATGATGCATGCCCTCACCATAAAATCTCTCATGTGATATCATTTAAGGATCGTGGCATGAATCACTACCACTATGCTCTCACACCAACGCCAATGGCACATGCACTGCGATGTCATGAGTATGATTACTAAGTTCTTATTAGTCCCTCTCATACAGTAGGATTGGGAAGCTAAGACACCTCCCTTATATCAATTCTCAAACATTGATCCATTCTAGGGTCGTTAGTCCTAAGAAATCTCATACGATGTTACGGTTCTAGGTCGCTGCAAGGGTTGCCAGGGCTGTTGCACGGAATAGTTACACCACTCTCCCATCATCAAATTAATACAGGCCTAGCTTGTACTCTTGTTACTACAGAAGGGTCGTCACCCTCATGAAGAATCAGAGTACGCTCGAGGTCACTACAAAGGGCTCGTCACCTGATTAGTGTAGGCCGACTGCTCGAATGTAGTATCCCATACCACCACAATCGGCTCACGAGACAAGGTTGCTCACTGGTCACTATGGGGTGGCTCGTCGCCCCAGCGTAGGCCGACAGCTCGGCCACGGTGTCCCATACCACCATGTCTGGCTCATGAGTCTTAGGGGATCACGGTACCAAGGTTAACGGGAATTTCACTAGTAAGTGCAGTGTCTTAGATTCAAACAGTAGCGACCAAACATGGTGAACATACATTGGTTAATCGGGTTAGTTGATAAGCTCAACTAAGCCAAGCGCACGTTGATTTGAATGACATGGAATGCATAAGCACTCCGTGTGACCTAACCACTGTCGAACATCCCAAGTACGACTCAGGTTCGTCAAACACATCTTGCGTGGTAGAAACAATTTCAACCACTAGTTTAAAGACTGTTACCGATTACCTAGACTATTGCATAGCCCCAATCACATTCAATTATGACATGTTACCCAATGATATAGTCAAAGAAATAAATGGATCATATTTCAAATTATACAATCAAATGTCCGATATTTTCCGATTTAGGGCTGCTAGGGCTATTGCATGGAATCGTTACACCACTTCCCCATCACCCTTCACGACATTGTTTCTGCATGTTATGGAATACAACTTAAACATGAATCCACACATATGCAATATAAAATACATGGAGAAAATCATACATATCATTGATGTACTTGAGAATCATATCTCAACCCGCATACAGGTACATCTTACTAACTACTAACTCATTCAGACACTTTTACATACACTTAGTCTACACATTACATCACACATATTATGTATTCATTAGCATACGTAATAGGGAAAATCCTTTCATTAAAGGGTTATCACCCATACAACAATCATATATCTATGACAGTTAGCCATGGCGAGCATGAAAGCGAATTCTATACTCATTCAGTCATTTTCACAAACACTTACACTACACAATATAACATACGCAACGTACGTTGATAAAACATGTATTAGGCTAATCTGTTCACCCAGAAGTAGATACACATGCATCTAGCATACATAGATAGCAATTAATCATGGAAAGCACAAATCTGAATTTCATATGTATATGGTATTTTTTACAAATACGAGGAATACAATATATTCAACATAGTTAACATATAACTGAAAATGAAATGGACAACACTTTATACATGTGAAACAGCATCCACATCAGTAATATATCATTAACCGACATTGAAAGTCTTGAAAACCATAACCTAAATGTATATAGTCCGCACCTTAAACCAGAAAATGCGTAACGGATATGATTTTGACGATAAGTCTTCGTCAACGGCGGATAGGTAACCTAAGGCATAAATATAGGTTAGTTACAATAACACTTAATTATTCTAAGCTCCAAAACAGGTTAGGGTTAGGATTTCTTAGCCAAGAATGGAATCAGAAACGTTGTAATAGCGATACAGTAGTTGTAACGCCCGTGAAAAATCCGTACTTGGAATCGAGTACCGATTTGACCCGAAATCGCGTATAAATAATTTCCATGAAAATTTTACGTAAGTTAGCTAGCGCAACGCTAGAGTAGCTGGGAAATAGTCCCTGATCACTTTAAATACGTTCTACAAGACCCAAATCGAGTAGAACAGACAACTCGACAATACTCTATAACCTTGGATCTAACTCTAAGCAGGTTTGTCCTCTGGACCATATGAAACTTTTGTATTGGATTTAGACCGCGCGTCGAAGGTCTGATACCTCCTATCTTAGACCGTTAGAACCGCCCAGCTGGACTTGACAATCACCTCGAAAATCAAGTCAAACCGATAATCACAGAGTATTTCGTTGAAACTGGACTGAAGCGACCGCGAATAGGGACGAATTGGGAATTTCAAATTTAGATCTGGCACACGACTTGACGCGTCAGTATTAAGCGTTCTGACCGTCAGAATTCATCCAGATTACACCCTCGGATCAGGAAAAATATCTAATTATTGTCACGGAACTTTCAGTCCTGATCTATGTGCGGTGACCGCTGAACTGAAACTGGTCCGCCACGTGCGATCTGCGAACCCTGCCAGACTGAAAACTTAATACGAGGTACATCTGGTACCCATGAGCTTAAGTCTGATCGCAATCGACCAGGGGACCACCAGAAATCAGTTTTTGGACCGAAACAGCCCCGAAATGGATAGGCAATAAGTAAACTTCGTCCCGGAGCCTATTTCGGGCGTTTCCAAGCTTATAAAAGGGGTTGAAACCCTCATTCCTTCCTTGCATACGAATTTCCCTAAACCCTAGAAAAGAGAGAGAGAGTTTGAGAGAAAGGGAAGAGGAGATTTTTCCCGCTTCCGAGCCGCCAACAGTTGCTGCATCAACGCTTCCTTCCAATCACCTGGCTGGTGATTTCTACGCTTTTTCAGGTATAGAAAAACCCTAAAAACTTGCTGATTTAGGGTTCACGTAGATTCTGAACGTATTAGCTAACGAAATCCATGAATCAGGTTCTCCTACTGTCGTAGACGAAGCCTACACGCTCCGTTCAAATTCTCGCGACCGTAAGAGATTAGGTGAGAATTTTAGACGCTTTGATTGACGGTTTACAACGCTTTCAATGTCGTTTAATAGTAGATTATCGACGGCATCGCCGTTTGACATGTACAACATGCTCTCCGTTTCCTGTTTCGCAAATTAACGAATAATATGAGATTTAGGGCATTTTAGTCATTTGTAGGAAGTACGGTCTCCATGCATATTTTGCTGACATGATTGACATGATTTGTCGCCGCATTAGAGAGTTAGGAATGCCTGCATAATCAGTTTGGTGAAGAGATTCGCCAAGTTGCGCACTTTGGGTCGACATACTATATGTGGACTTAAGGGTGTAGTGTATGTGTTTGTATAAATGCTTGTATTAGTATGTATTGTATTGAATGATGTTATGTAGTAATTTGAGATTGATTTCATGATTAATAGGCTGACCTAAATGATTTCCTATATGTTGACCTTATGCATGATTGCATCATGTGCATAGAAATGATGCCTTAAGAATTGCCTAAGTTGAATATGCTTGGAAAGCATGCCTTGAAGATTTGCCTAAATTGAATGTTATAACATGTGCTAACATGCTCACATGATGTATTTCAATTCCAATACCTTTGCATCGTAGTAATGAAATTCCATAGATGTGTGGGACTTGATTTAGTCCAGGCAGTCGGTAACCGAGCGAATTCGTGGCTGACTGGTCATAGCCACGAACGACGCGTCGATGAATGTGATTCGTGTTGAGAGTTGGCGGCAGTGGTTAGGCCACGCGAAGTGTTTTACGCGCTTCATGTCGTTCAATTCGAGATGCGATCGCGCTAGTCGAGCCCGTCAAGTAACCCGACTGGCCGATGTTTGTTCACCTTGTATGTATCATAACTGCTTGAACCTAGGGTACTGAACTTACCATTGTAAACCCTATTAACCGTGGTACCTTGATCCACAAAGACTCATGAGCCGGGCATGGTGGTATGGGACACCGTGGTCGAGCTGTCGGCCTACGCTGGGGCCACAAACCTCCCCGTAGTGACCAATGAGCACCTTGACTCGTGAGCAGATTATGGTGGTATGGGACACTATATTCTAGCTGTCGGCCTACACTGATCAGGCGACGAGCCCTTTGTAGTGACCGCGAGTGTATTCTGAGTTCACGGGAGGCGACGACCCTTCCGTGCAGTAGAGTACAGTAGGCCTGTATTGATAAGGTGATGGGGGAGCGGTGCAACGAGTGCGAGCAACAGCCCTGGCAGCCCTTGCAGTGACCTACGAAATGTACATCGTATGAGATTACTAGGAGTGACGACCCTAGACAGGATCCGTGTTGGGATTGATACAAGGGAAGTACCTTAGTTTCCCAATCCTGCTGTTTGAATGGACTAATAACAACTGGGTAATCATATCACCATAGCATTGCATGTGCCTGGAAGATGTGGAGCACTCTAGGGAGTGTGGCATGCCGCGGTCGTAAGATGTTGCCGCATGAGGGTGATCGTCGGTGAGGGCATACATCATGTCATATCATCTTGCATTAAACAACAGTATTAGGTTTGTCTGATTTACTGCTTTACTATTATCGCGTGATTGAATTGTGAACATGCTAATCTTTGCTCTATGATTCCACTGAGTTGATCACTCATTCCCACGTTACGGGATGGTGTTTGCAACACCCACCAGACCCTGTTGTAGTTGCAGGTGGCGACGAGATCCAGGACGTGGAGCCGGAGATTGACGAGGACCAGGATGAGTTCTCTTATATGCAGTACCACGACGGCTTCCCGTAGGTGACCTGGATCGAGGGGGACTTCAGTGGGACTATTTTGGACTTATTTTTTTTGTCTATTTACATGTATATGAGACTCAGAGATGTAGTCATACTTTGGAGACAGTTGAGAGTACTTTGTTTTTTTTCCATACAGTGATATATATTGTTTAGTCTTCCGCTTGCTTTTATCACTGGATCTGAAGTATGAATTGCAGTTTTGGTATACTTTTACTCATGTGGATGCTTTAAATCAGACAACATTGAATCATAACCATTTTTGTTGCATAAGTGACGGTCTGGAACTCGGGAGTTGAGTTTATACACGACCCCCGATTTTCAGGGTGTTACAGGTTGGTATCAGAGCATGAATGAGAGTATACTGGGCCTGGGTTATGGTCTTGCGACGTACGCTGTCGCTTCCTTTGACTTAGGTGGGTGCGAGAAGGGTCTAGAAACACTTCTAGGATCACAGATTCGCCGATAGGCGAAGTTTATAGAATCGATCGCAAGACCGACTCTGTAACGCATCTCGGGTCGCGTAAGGCCACCCGAATCGCTGCTAAGCTATAGGAAGTTAGGTTGAGATGTCCTATGAGCGATTTTAAACCGCAAAAGTAAATCCTTGGGTCGTGGAATGACCACGACTCCAGTAATCAGTCGTCAGGGCTTAAAAACCCCGTTTTGCCAAAAATTCTCAAAATTCCTTCTCTAAACACTTCAACCTTCAGTTTTTTCTTATCCATTTCATGTTAGGCATCAAACCTAATGTGAAAATAATACAAATTAGTACTTTCACAAAATTTTACAGTGAATAGTAAAATTTTATGAAAAATGGCCATAAGGCCATTCTAACTTCACTTTCTTTAGCAACTAAGGATCTAGATAGGTGTACTGGCTCCTTCTACCCCAAATTCATATGCTGCATCATATGGTTTGGTATTCGGGATTGCAATGTGAACCCGGAAAGCCCCGAACACATGTTTGGGCTCATAGAGATAAAAATACTATGAACTAAGGGGTGGGACCAGACTTTTTGGGACCCTGGGACCATGGGGGACCAGACCCATGGGGTCCCACCGGTCAACTTGCGAGTTGACCGGCGATGCCATCGCCGGCCGGGCGATGCATCGCCGGCCGGCGAGCTCCGTTTGAGCTGTCCTTCGGGCGCACCCCCTTAAATAGGGTCCACATCACCCCTATGCACCTCCCACCTCACGAAAATCCCCAAATCCCACCTCTCCTTCACAAACAGCCCTCTACATAACCCTATCTTCGATTTTCAGTAACCCATTCCAAACCCCAGCGTCCCAAATCACTTCTAACACCTTCCTTGGCCAAAACCGACCACCACCCATCATTTATTGGGTGTTGGCAGCCTCTTTCCTTGAAGATTTTCCCATTTGGAGCTCCAAAATCCCCCAAATAGTGCTGAAATCGTGAGCAGCTCCATTCCACCTTTTTGTTCTTATTTTTCCCTGAAAGTACAGCCTTGGGAAGCTTGAAGCATCCCTCTACGACGCCTAGATTTCCTTTTGTCAGATTGGGCAGCCATTTCTCCGCATTTTCGGCGTTTTCCATGGCTTTCGTGGAAGCTATTTTGGGTCTTTTGTCACTCTCATCCATCCTGTCTTTGATGGGTAAGAGGAAAACTGCAACAGACGAGGCTGGGCCTAGCCGCCCTGCTCGATCGAGAAGACCGCGGGGTGGTGCCGCAAGTTCAAGCGCCGCCGCAGGTCCAGCTGCAGTCCTGGAGTGCCGTACAAAGCGGGATTTGGATCCCCATGCACACCTTGGACGAACCATTCTGTCAGAGATGTCTCATGGTGAATACACTGATCGTAGAGTGTTATTTGAGGCGGACGTTGATGGGCGATTGTTCGGCGAGTATCTGTTGTTCGAACGCATTGAAGCTGCGCACTGGGGACCGATCTTTGAAGCTCGTGCTCGTGCTAATGTGAGCACTGTTCGTGCCTTCTATGCTAGCATCCAGAGTCCTACCTTGGAGCCCTTGCAGTTTAAAATCCCTTTTGGTAGAGATCGGATGGCTACGATCGACGTCCGGTTGGTTGCGCGACTTCTCAACGTGCCTCTAGGTGATGTACATCCAAGTGAGAAGAATTTGAGGACTAGACGTGAACGAGATCGCCGCACCAGGTTTGTGCGGTAAGTTGGTTCCATGGCAGCCTAATAATAGCCTCAAGGCGACGTACATGTCTGAGGATTTGCGCCTGCTGCACCATATCTGCACGTTCAATGTCTATCCCAGGTCGACGAACCGCATTGAATGTACACGTCTTATGGTCGATTTCTTATTTCTGGTGGCCCAGGGAGAGAACGTATGTATGGCCACTTTCATCTTACGGCAGATAGTTCTCATAGCCAGGTCGAGGAGAACATCCGAATCCCTTCCCTTTGGCCGACTCATTTGCAAGATTGCGCTTGAGTTTGCCTATAGACTTGGACCCGAGTTGCCGGTATCGATTCACACCATCGATGAGTCGACGATGGTTAAGATGAAGATTGGGTCGCAATATCGTGAAAATCAACTTGAAAGGGATAGTGGGGACGACTTTGATGAAGAGGAAGATCAAAGCGAAGGAGAACCTAGTGCAGAGGTTCAGGAAGAGACTCAGGAAGAAGCAGAAGAGGAGGCTCAGGATACTGATGAGAGCCCTCCTCCTTCTGCGCAGACTACTATTGACGATCGCATTGCTCGGATGGAGGAGAGTCAGACCGCTTTGCGAAGGGAAGTCCAAGAACTTCGAGCAGAGGTCGCTGATGCCAAGGCCGTCACGAAGAAGAAATTTGGCAAGGTGACTCGCACCTTGAAGGCAATCCTGTGTTGTTTACAGGATAAGGGTGCTCCTCCTCCGTCGCCAGACTCCGACTAGCGACGCGATCTTTGATGTTGTTATGAGTAGTTAGCTATTTTCTATTTTATGTGTGTAAGGCCTATTAGGGCTAGTGCTTTGCTTTTGTTGCTGTTGCTTAACTGTCTTAATTTCCATGTCATTCTAGTCATGATGCTTGTAAGGATATATCCCTTGTATTGTGACAATTTTGATTAATTGAAATGCATGGAATGCCTTTGACTCTTTAAGTGAATGATTATGGTGTATTTTTGCAATTGAGACTGACAAGGTTGCGCCCTATTTTGAATATAGGGAATGCCACCTAAGATTACGAGGAGCGCGGTTCGACTTTCATTGTCTGAGCAGATGGATCAGACTCCTTCTCACTCTGGCACTCGTCCGGACCCTGCTGTGGGCCCGATTCCTGAGACTGTTCGATCGTCTCAGCCTGCTGTTGGTCCTACAGATGGACCACCGCCCTTTACACCATCAGTTCGAGAGCCACAGCGCGCATCTACTTCCGCACCTCATCCGCCACAGCCTGCTCCACCCCCTGATAGATTCGAGCAGATGATGGCCATGATGCTACAGCAGCAGCAGCTTTTGACCACTATAGTTGGGACTTTAGCCCAGGGTGGGGGTGCGACTACCTCTACCCCACCTGCACCGCCTGCGCATCCAGCTGAGGATGCCTACATTTACGCCCAGGATGAGGGCATAGCACATCCTGCGCAGCCTGCTTTCCCTGCGGGGAATCCTGCCGACACACGGGGCCTTCTGGAGCGATTTCAGCGCTTGCGGCCTCCTACTTTTTCGGGTTCTCACAGACCTGAGGAGGCAGAGTTCTGGCTCGACCGAGTGTCGAAGATTCTACGCATGTTACACTGTATGGAGGCAGAGCAGGTAGAGCTGGCTACCTTCCTATTTGAGAGAGAGGCCAGTATGTGGTGGGACAGTATATTGCGGACGGTTGCTGCAGATTTCGTATGGACATGGGCAGCATTCGAGTTCCGCTTTCATGAGAAGTATTATCCCCAGACCTACAGGCACGAGAGGGAGAATGAGTTTCTCCGTCTCAGGCAGGCAGCGATGACGGTTACTGAGTATGAGCATCGGTTTACAGAGTTAGGCAGGTACGTCCCGACGATACTAGCTGATGAGCAGATGCGCATACGGCGCTTTTTGGAGGGCCTGCGACCGGATATTCGGTCGAAGATGTGCTGCGTCAGTTTCCCTTCCTATGCGGAGTTGGTTCACATGTCCATGCGGGCAGAGCAGGACGTGGATCGACTGGCGCGATCTCGAGGCCCGACTACTTCCAGGCCGCGACCGGAGTTGCCAGATAGGCCCTTCGCGGGCAAGAGGCCTCGCTTTGATCCTCCTACCAGGACCACGGCGCCCGTACGACCGTTTCGGCGTCCTGATTTATCATGCACGTACTGTGGGAGGACGGGCCATTTATCGCAGAGTTGCTTCTCCAGGATGCGGGACAGTGGGTTCTCGCCGCCGCAGAAGATTGATCGTGTACGTCCACAGGCGATATCAGCACCGCCTATACGGTCAGCTCCTGCGCATCCTTCATTCAGACCCACGGTATCGCAGATTCGACAGCCTCCACGGCCCTTGACACAGCGGCCGAACCGGCCACAGCAGGCACGAGTTCATGCACTGACCGCCGAGGCAGCTACGACACCGGCTTTTCAGCATTCAGCCTTCGAGGTCACGGGCCACATCGGAGGTACTCCCGTTCTTATCATGGTGGACACTGGTTCCACGATTTCTTTGATATCGCGTGCCGTAGTCAGACGTCTTGGGTTGCAGACTATCACTATGGATAGCGTGCGAGTCCTTGCAGCTCATGGAGATTATTCGGATGTCACCCAGATGTGTGAGGGTTGTTTAGTTGATCTGGGAGGCAGGACGATGACTCTTGATCTGGTCGTCGATCCCTCGCTCGTATATCTCGACGTCATTCTTGGCATGGACTGGTTGACTGCAGCGAGAGCCGAGATTGACTGCGAGGCTCGTGTGGTGACGGTGTACGAGCCTGAGGGCACGCCTTTCACATTTTCAGTGCGGGTAAATCTTCCTTTCCGCATTCTTAGCTACGCCACTATATTGCGCGACGCTGGTGCCCAGGTCCTTGAGCAGACGCCAGTTGTTTCTGAGTTCGGGGATCTGTTCAGGAAGATCCCTGGTTTGCCGCCCCGACGTGAGATCGATTTCACTATCGATCTGATTCCTGGTTCTACACCCGTCTCACTGCCGACGTATCGCATGGCGCCTTGTGAGATGGAGGAGTTGCGGACGCAGATTGATGGTCTGCTAGAGCTTGGCTTTATACGGCCTAGCGTATCTCCTTGGGGAGCACCGGTCTTGTTCGTGAAGAAGAAGGACGGTTCGCTGCGATTGTGTATTGATTATCGTAGGCTGAACCAGCTCACAGTGAAGAACAAGTACCCTTTACCTAGGATCGATGACTTGTTTGATCAGTTGAGAGGAGCGCAGTACTTCTCGAAGATTGATCTTCAGTCAGGATATCATCAGCTGCGCGTCAGGGATGAGGACGTGCAGAAGACAGCATTCAGGACCAGTTTTGGTCACTACGAGTTCCTCGTGATGTCGTTCGGTCTCACGAACGCACCGGCCGTGTTCATGGATCTGATGAACCGGGTTTTTCGGCCTTTCCTCTATCGATTCGTCGTTGTCTTCATCGACGACATTTTGGTATACTCTAGGAGTCGAGAGGAGCATGAGGAGCATTTGCGTTTGGTTCTGGATACGCTCAGACGACACCAGTTGTTCGCACAGTACAAGAAGTGCGACTTCTGGAAGCAGGAGGTGAAGTTTCTGGGACACGTGGTGTCCAAGGATGGCATGGCAGTTGACCTGTCTAAGGTAGCTGCGGTGCAGGACTGGGAGCAGCCTAGTTCTGTCACTGAGGTGAGGAGTTTCTTGGGTCTCGCTGGCTACTATCGGCGTTTCATTCAGGATTTCTCGAAGATCGCGAGACCCTTATCTCAGTTGACACGGAAGGACGTGAAGTTCGCCTGGAATGATAAGGCGGAGTCAGCTTTTCAGGAGCTGAAGGACAGACTTACGTCCGCCCCTGTGCTAGTATTGCCAGAGCAGGGGGTTAGATACACTATATACACTGACGCGTCTAGCGTTGGTTTGGGTTGTGTCCTTATGCAGAGGGACAGGGTAATTTCGTATGCCTCGAGACAATTAAGGAAGCACGAGGAGAATTACCCTACACACGACCTGGAGTTGGCAGCCGTTATATTCGCACTGAGACTCTGGAGACATTACCTCTACGGAGAGGAGTTCGAGCTCTTTTGCGACCACAAGAGCCTCAAGTACATATTCACGCAGCGAGACTTGAATATGAGGCAGCGGCGATGGATGGAGACGCTGAAGGACTTCAATTTTGAAGTCTCTTACCATCCTGGGAAGGCGAACCTTGTGGCTGATGCGTTGAGCCGCAAGAAGGCGATAGAGTTTGCGGCTCCGCTGATGGTTGCCGAGTGGGATATGGTTGAGTTTTTGCGAGACTTTGAGCAGAAGCTCACCGTAGAGGAGCCATTTGAGTTCATCGCACATGTACAGGTGCGATCCCAGATCGATGACCGTGTCATCGAGGCGCAGAGGCACGACGCGCATC
Organism: Magnolia kwangsiensis; assembly: GCA_037074715.1. Classification (NCBI taxonomy): domain Eukaryota; kingdom Viridiplantae; phylum Streptophyta; class Magnoliopsida; order Magnoliales; family Magnoliaceae; genus Magnolia; species Magnolia kwangsiensis. The sequence continues at coordinate 63,995,054 of CM073579.1, forward strand.
TTACTGAGCTTCGAGAGCAGGCCAGTGATGATGCTGACGCCGACTGGCGAGTTGGTATGGATGGAGGCTTACGTTACCGTGGCCGCTTATGCGTCCCAGATGTCCCTGACTTGAGACGAGAGATTCTCGAGGCTGCGCATTCTACTAGACTCGCGATGCATCCTGGCAGCACAAAGATGTATCGTGACGTGAAGAGAACGTATTGGTGGGAAGGTATGAAGACCCACATTGCTGAGTTCGTGTCCCGTTGTCTCACTTGTCAGCAGGTGAAGGCAGAGCATCGCCGACCACCTGAACTTTTGCAGCCTATGCCGATTGCAGAATGGAAATGGGATTTCATTTCCATGGACTTCATTTCTGGGTTGCCGAGGACGAGGAAGGGGCATGATTCCATTTGGGTGATCGTCGACCGATTGACGAAGTCGGCGCACTTCCTACCGATCAGAGTTACGAACTCTGCAGACGAGCTGGCTAGATTGTATATCCGAGAGATTGTGCGTCTGCATGGAGTTCCGTTGGAGATCGTGTCGGACAGAGACACGCGGTTCACTTCTATTTTCTGGACTCGCATTCAGGAGGCTATGGGTGTGAAGTTGAAGTTCAGTACTGCCTTCCACCCACAGACGGACGGACAGACGGAGCGAGTGAACCAGATCCTGGAGGACATGTTGCGGGCTTGCGCATTGAACTTCAAGGACAGTTGGGATGACTGTCTTGCATATGCGGAGTTTGCGTACAACAATAGCTTCCAGACGAGTATCGGCATGGCACCTTATGAGGCGCTGTATGGGCGACCTTGTCGCGCACCGCATTGCTGGTTAGAGGTCGGTGAGCGCAGCTTGATTGGCCCAGAGTTGGTGCAGGCGACGTCAGAGAAGATTGATATTATTCGACGTCGGCTTCTTACAGCGCAGAGCAGACAGAAGAGCTACGCCGATACGAGACGGAGGCCACTAGAGTTTACAGTCGGGGATCATGTGTTTTTGCGGGTTTCCCCTATGAAGGGAGTCCTTCGGTTCGGGAAGAAGGGGAAACTGGCACCGCGCTTCATTGGTCCATTTCAGATCCTCGATCGTGTGGGAGCAGTGGCTTACCGATTGGCTTTACCCACGCCCCTCGCGAGCGTCCACAACGTATTTCATGTTTCTATGCTGAAGAAGTACGTTGCTGATCCTTCCCACATCATCAGATGGGAGCAGGTGCAGTTAGGAGAGGATGTTACTTATATCCTGCGACCGACACGTATCTTAGACCGGAAGGAGCAGGTACTGCGTAGCAAGGTGATTCCCCTTGTGAAGGTACTATGGACGCATCACTCTGAGGAGGAGGCTACTTGGGAGACAGAAGCCGAGATCAGAAAGAACTACCCACAGCTTCTCGAGGAGTACGAACAGGTACAAATTTCGAGGACGAAATTATTTGTTAAGGGGGGTAGATTGTAACGCCCGTGAAAAATCCGTACTTGGAATCGAGTACCGATTTGACCCGAAATCGCGTATAAATAATTTCCATGAAAATTTTACGTAAGTTAGCTAGCGCAACGCTAGAGTAGCTGGGAAATAGTCCCTGATCACTTTAAATACGTTCTACAAGACCCAAATCGAGTAGAACAGACAACTCGACAATACTCTATAACCTTGGATCCAACTCTAAGCAGGTTTGTCCTCTGGACCATATGGAACTTTTGTATTGGATTTAGACCGCGCGTCGAAGGTCTGATACCTCCTATCTTAGACCGTTAGAACCGCCCAGCTGGACTTGACAATCACCTCGAAAATCAAGTCAAACCGATAATCACAGAGTATTTCGTTGAAACTGGACTGAAGCGACCGCGAATAGGGACGAATTGGGAATTTCAAATTTAGATCTGGCACACGACTTGACGCGTCAGTATTAAGCGTTCTGACCGTCAGAATTCATCCAGATTACACCCTCGGATCAGGAAAAATATCTAATTATTGTCACGGAACTTTCAGTCCTGATCTATGTGCGGTGACCGCTGAACTGAAACTGGTCCGCCACGTGCGATCTGCGAACCCTGCCAGACTGAAAACTTAATACGAGGTACATCTGGTACCCATGAGCTTAAGTCTGATCGCAATCGACCAGGGGACCACCAGAAATCAGTTTTTGGACCGAAACAGCCCCGAAATGGATAGGCAATAAGTAAACTTCGTCCCGGAGCCTATTTCGGGCATTTCCAAGCTTATAAAAGGGGTTGAAACCCTCATTCCTTCCTTGCATACGAATTTCCCTAAACCCTAGAAAAGAGAGAGAGAGTTTGAGAGAAAGGGAAGAGGAGATTTTTCCCGCTTCCGAGCCGCCAACAGTTGCTGCATCAACGCTTCCTTCCAATCACCTGGCTGGTGATTTCTACGCTTTTTCAGGTATAGAAAAACCCTAAAAACTTGCTGATTTAGGGTTCACGTAGATTCTGAACGTATTAGCTAACGAAATCCATGAATCAGGTTCTCCTACTGTCGTAGACGAAGCCTACACGCTCCGTTCAAATTCTCGCGACCGTAAGAGATTAGGTGAGAATTTTAGACGCTTTGATTGACGGTTTACAACGCTTTCAATGTCGTTTAATAGTAAATTATCGACGGCATCGCCGTTTGACATGTACAACATGCTCTCCGTTTCCTGTTTCGCAAATTAACGAATAATATGAGATTTAGGGCATTTTAGTCATTTGTAGGAAGTACGGTCTCCATGCATATTTTGCTGACATGATTGACATGATTTGTCGCCGCATTAGAGAGTTAGGAATGCCTGCATAATCAGTTTGGTGAAGAGATTCGCCAAGTTGCGCACTTTGGGTCGACATACTATATGTGGACTTAAGGGTGTAGTGTATGTGTTTGTATAAATGCTTGTATTAGTATGTATTGTATTGAATGATGTTATGTAGTAATTTGAGATTGATTTCATGATTAATAGGCTGACCTAAATGATTTCCTATATGTTGACCTTATGCATGATTGCATCATGTGCATAGAAATGATGCCTTAAGAATTGCCTAAGTTGAATATGCTTGGAAAGCATGCCTTGAAGATTTGCCTAAATTGAATGTTATAACATGTGCTAACATGCTCACATGATGTATTTCAATTCCAATACCTTTGCATCGTAGTAATGAAATTCCATAGATGTGTGGGACTTGATTTAGTCCAGGCAGTCGGTAACCGAGCGAATTCGTGGCTGACTGGTCATAGCCACGAACGACGCGTCGATGAATGTGATTCGTGTTGAGAGTTGGCGGCAGTGGTTAGGCCACGCGAAGTGTTTTACGCGCTTCATGTCGTTCAATTCGAGATGCGATCGCGCTAGTCGAGCCCGTCAAGTAACCCGACTGGCCGATGTTTGTTCACCTTGTATGTATCATAACTGCTTGAACCTAGGGTACTGAACTTACCATTGTAAACCCTATTAACCGTGGTACCTTGATCCACAAAGACTCATGAGCCGGGCATGGTGGTATGGGACACCGTGGTCGAGCTGTCGGCCTACGCTGGGGCCACAAACCTCCCCGTAGTGACCAATGAGCACCTTGACTCGTGAGCAGATTATGGTGGTATGGGACACTATATTCTAGCTGTCGGCCTACACTGATCAGGCGACGAGCCCTTTGTAGTGACCGCGAGTGTATTCTGAGTTCACGGGAGGCGACGACCCTTCCGTGCAGTAGAGTACAGTAGGCCTGTATTGATAAGGTGATGGGGGAGCGGTGCAACGAGTGCGAGCAACAGCCCTGGCAGCCCTTGCAGTGACCTACGAAATGTACATCGTATGAGATTACTAGGAGTGACGACCCTAGACAGGATCCGTGTTGGGATTGATACAAGGGAAGTACCTTAGTTTCCCAATCCTGCTGTTTGAATGGACTAATAACAACTGGGTAATCATATCACCATAGCATTGCATGTGCCTGGAAGATGTGGAGCACTCTAGGGAGTGTGGCATGCCGCGGTCGTAAGATGTTGCCGCATGAGGGTGATCGTCGGTGAGGGCATACATCATGTCATATCATCTTGCATTAAACAACAGTATTAGGTTTGTCTGATTTACTGCTTTACTATTATCGCGTGATTGAATTGTGAACATGCTAATCTTTGCTCTATGATTCCACTGAGTTGATCACTCATTCCCACGTTACGGGATGGTGTTTGCAACACCCACCAGACCCTGTTGTAGTTGCAGGTGGCGACGAGATCCAGGACGTGGAGCCGGAGATTGACGAGGACCAGGATGAGTTCTCTTATATGCAGTACCACGACGGCTTCCCGTAGGTGACCTGGATCGAGGGGGACTTCAGTGGGACTATTTTGGACTTATTTTTTTTGTCTATTTACATGTATATGAGACTCAGAGATGTAGTCATACTTTGGAGACAGTTGAGAGTACTTTGTTTTTTTTCCATACAGTGATATATATTGTTTAGTCTTCCGCTTGCTTTTATCACTGGATCTGAAGTATGAATTGCAGTTTTGGTATACTTTTACTCATGTGGATGCTTTAAATCAGACAACATTGAATCATAACCATTTTTGTTGCATAAGTGACGGTCTGGAACTCGGGAGTTGAGTTTATACACGACCCCCGATTTTCAGGGTGTTACAGTAGTGGTGTTAAAGCACATGGAGTGGCAGGGTAGAATCCCTGGGTGAATCTCCTACTCTCTCTCTCTCTTTCTCTCTCTTTCTTAGCTAGGGTTTGAAATTCTTATGAGATTTGTGAGAGAGGGTTTAAGGCCTCTTTATAAGCCCAAAAGCGACGAAAATAGCCCTGGGCCAAGGTATACTTAGGTTATAACCAAATCGTTCCGATCCAACGGAGCACTTCTGGAGGTTCTGTTACTAAACGCAATCAGACTTAAGCTCTCTAATATTGGATCTATGTCAAGCTAAGTTTTTAGTTTGGTCGGGTTTCCAGATTGACCGTGGCGGACCAGTTTTAGTTCAACGGTTACGGGAACTCGATCAAAGCTACAAGTACTATGACATGTATGGGCCAACTATCCTGATCCGAGGCTGAATTTGGGTCAAAATATAATGGTCAAAACACTTAGAAATAATGCACAAATGAAAAGATCCAGATTACTTAAAATTATATTTAATTGTCTAAAAATCTTCGCTTTCTCACTCTCTTCACTCTGAACTCAAGAAAACAGTCCTAGGACATCGTATGACCTTAATTTTTGAGGTGATAGTCAAGTCCAACTAGGCGATCATAATGGCCTAAGTTCATCGCTATCAGACTTTCGATGTGTGGTCCAGGTCCAATACGAAGTTTCTGAATGCTCCCGAGAGCAATTGGGTTTAGAGATTGATCTTAAGTTTTTAGGTAACATAGTGTTAGCATTCCTACTCATTTTGGGTCTTGTGATTCATATTTAAAGTGGTTCAAGTTAATTCTACTGAGTATTCAGTTTGGTACTTAACCAAATTCTACCCTAATCATGGTAGAATACGGTCCTAGGGCGATTCTATGCCCCATTTTGGGCACTTCTAGTTATCATATTATTTTAATTATTTTTTTAATGGTTCATCATCAATTTTATCCTATCTCCACCAAAATTTATAATATTTTTAGTTGTAAAAAAATTTAAAAAATTCCAGAAGCTGCATCTACCCAACAAGTGATTTTTAGACAATTGTCACAACGTCCTACTTTAAACTATATTAAATATTTTATTATATTTTTTTTTTCATATTTTTATATAAAAATAGACTCATTTATCTTTAATATGATTTTTGAATCACCTAAATCAGAGTTAAAACAAAGGAGATATAATTTTTCAAAGTTGGATGAAACGTGTAGAAAAAATGTAGAAAATGGGCTGCCTGACCGCTGTATGGACGAGGCCTCTCCAGTCACTGACAAATTTAGCAAGGGCTAACCCCAGGGGTGAGGTCCTACCCCCCCCCCCCCCCCCCCCCCCCCCCCCCCCTGGGGATGCCGAAAAAATGTGGGACCCACCTCGGGTCCCCCCGAATTGAGCAATTTGGTCCCATGAGTCCATCGAGACATTTATCGAATCTTATTTGCAAATCGGAATGAGTTACATGATATACAATATATGATTTTGGGGTAGAAGAAGCTAATACATTCAAAAAACCTATATAAATTATGAAATTATAAATATTAAATAGTCAAAATCTCATTTTCTTCATGTACATACCATTTACAGTAAGTTTTAGTTTAAGTATAGTTCTTCACCTTTTAAACTTTAGGATTTGTGTCTAATATGAAAGTACTTGGAGAAATTTGAAGAATGAAGTAGTGAAAGGTGAGATTTTGAAGGAAATGGGTTGAAAAGCGATGTTTAGACTTTGGGATTGAGCTCTAAGAAGGAATGGTTGACCCATTGCCTAAGGACGTCTAACTCCAGGTTGGCAAAAATCTGGGGTGTTACATTTGTGTTTTCAAGTTTAGGTTTAGGTTTAGGTTAGGGAGTTGAGATTAAGAGTAGGTGTAGGTTTAGGTTTAGGGAACTGAGTTTAGGTTATAAGTTTAGGGAAAGGTTAGATTTAGGTTATAGGTTTTGGGATTTGAGAATAGTTTTAGGTTATATGTATAGGTTTAGGTTAGGTTATAGGTTTAGGTTAAGGTTTAGGTTTAGGTTATAGGTTTTGGGATTTGAGAATGGATTTGGGTTTAGGTTATAGGTTCTGGTTTTGGTTTAGGTTATAGGTTCTGGTTTAGGTTATAGGTTTTTGGATTTGAGAATGGGTTTGGGTTTAGGTTATAGGTTTTGGTTTTGGTTTAGGTTATAGGTTTTGATTTAGGTTATACATTATAGGTTTATGTTAAGGTTTATGTTTAGGTTATAGGTTTTGATTTAGGTTATAGGTTATAGGTTTATGTTATGGTTTAGGTTTAGGTTATAAGTTTTGGGATTTGAGAATGAGTTTAGGTTTAGGTTATAGGTTTTGGTTTTGGTTTAGGTTATAGGTTTTAGTTTTAGTTATAGGTTATAGGTTGAGGTTAAGGTTTAGGTTTAGGTTTAGGTTATAGGTTTAGGGATTTAAGAATGGGTTCGGGTTTAGGTTATAGGTTTCAGTTTCGGTTTAGGTTATAGGTTTGGGGATTTAAGAATGGGTTTGGGTTTAGTTTATAGGTTTTGGTTTTGGTTTTGGTTATAGGTTTTGGTTTAGGTTATAAGTTATAGGTTTAGGTTAATGTTTAGGTGTAGGTTATAAGTTTTGGGATTTGAGAATGGGTTCGGGTTTAGGTTATAGGTTTATGTTATAGGTTTTGGGATTTGAGAATAGGTTATGGTTTAGGTTTAAGAAATCGGGTTCAGGTTCGTGATTAGGTTTATGTTTGGGTTTTCAAGTTTAGTTTTAGGTATAGGTTAGGGAGTTGAGATTAGGATTAGGTGTAGGTTTAGCTTTCGGGAATTGAGTTTAAGTTATAGGTTTAGGGAAAGTTCAGGTTTAGGTTATAGGTTTTGGGATTTGGGAATAGTTTTAGGTTATAAGTATAGGTATAGGTTTAAGTTTTAGGTTTAGGATTAGGTTTAGGTTTGGGTTTTTGGGATTTGAGAATGGGTTCGAGTTTAGGTTATAGGTTTTGGATTCAGTTCAGGTTATAGGTTTTGGGATTTTAAGAATGGGTTCGGGTTTAGGTTATAGGTTCTGCTTTTGGTTTAGGTTATAGGTTTTGGTTTAGGTTATAGGTTTTTGAATTTGAGAATGGGTTTGGGTTTAGGTTATAGGCTTTGGTTTTGGTTTAGGTTATTGGTTTTGATTTACGTTATATTTTATAGGTTTGTGTTAAGGTTTATTTTTAGGTTATAGGTTTTGATTTAGGTTATAGGTTATAGGTTTATGTTAAGGTTTATGTTTAGGTTATAGGTTTTGATTTAGGTTATAGGTTATAGGTTTATGTTATAGTTTAGGTTTAGGTTATAAGTTTTGGGATTTGAGAATGAGTTTGGGTTTAGGTTATAGGTTTTGGTTTTGGTTTAGGTTATAAGTTTTGGTTTTAATTATAGGTTATAGGTTGAGGTTAAGGTTTAGGTTTAGGTTTGGGTTATAGGTTTAGGGATTTAAGAATGGGTTCGGGTTTAGGTTATAGGTTTTGGTTTCGGTTTAGGTTATAGGTTTGGGGATTTAAGAATGGGTTCGGGTTTAGTTTATAGGTTTTGGTTTTGGTTTAGGTTATAGGTTTTGGTTTAGGTTATAAGTTATAGGTTTAGGTTAATGTTTAGGTTTAGGTTATAGGTTTTGGGATTTGAGAATGTGTTTGGGTTTAGGTTATAGGTTTACGTTATAGGTTTTGGGATTTGAGAATAGGTTATGGTTTAGGTTTAGGAAATCGGGTTCAGGTTCGTGATTAAGTTTATGTTTGGGTTTTCAAGTTTAGTTTTAGGTATAGGTTAGGGAGTTGAGATTAGGATTAGGTGTAGGTTTAGCTTTAGGGAATTGAGTTTAAGTTATAAGTTTAGGGAAAGGTCAGGTTTAGGTTATAGGTTTTGGGATTTGGGAATAGTTTTAGGTTATAAGTATAGGTATAGGTTTAGGTTTTAGGTTTAGGATTAGGTTTAGGTTTGGGTTTTTGGGATTTGAGAATGGGTTCGAGTTTAGGTTATAGGTTTTGGATTCAGTTCAGGTTATAGGTTTTGGGATTTGAGAATGGGTTCGGGTTTAGGTTATAGGTTCTGGTTTTGGTTTAGGTTATAGGTTTTGGTTTAGGTTATAGGTTTTGGTTTAGGTTATAGGTTTTTGAATTTGAGAATGGGTTCGGATTTAGGTTATAGGCTTTGGTTTTGGTTTAGGTTATTGGTTTTGATTTACGTTATATTTTGTAGGTTTGTGTTAAGGTTTATGTTTAGGTTATAGGTTTTGATTTAGGTTATAGGTTATAGGTGTTAAGGTTTAGGTTTAGGTTATAGGTTTTGGGATTTGAGAATGAGTTTTGATTTAGGTTATAGGTTTTGATTTTGGTTTAGGTTATAGGTTTTGGTTTTGGTTATAGGTTATAGGTTTAGGTTAAGGTTTAGGTTTAGGTTTAGGTTATAGGTTCAAGGATTTGAGAATGGGTTCGGGTTTAGGTTATAGGTTTTGGTTTTGGTTTAGGTTATAGTTTTTGGGATTTAAGAATGGGTTCAGGTTTAAGTTATAGGTTTTGGTTTTGGTTTAGGTTATAGGTTTTGGTTTAGGTTATAAGTTATGGGTTTAGGTTAATCTTTAGGTTTAGGTTATAGGTTTTAGGATTTGAGAATGGGTTATGGTTTAGGTTTAGGAAATCGGGTTCAGGTTCACGATTGGGTTTACGCTTGGGTTTTCAAGTTTAGTTTTAGGTATAGGTTAGGGAGTTGAGATTAGGATTAGGTGCAGGTTTAGCTTTAGGGAATTGAGTTTAAGTTATAGGTTTAGGAAAAGGTCAGGTTTAGGTTGTAGGTTTTGGGATTTGGGAATAGTTTTAGGTTATAAGTATAGGTATAGGTTTAGGTTTTAGGTTTAGGATTAGGTTTAGGTTTGGTGTAACACCCTGAAAATCGGGGGTCGTGTATAAACCCGACTCCCAAATTCCAGACCATCACTTATGTAACTAATATAATTATAATTTAATGTTGGATGAGTTAGTGCATTCACATGAGCAAGATTATACCAAAACTGTAATTCATACTCCAGATTCAGTGATAAAATGCAAGCGGAAGACTGAAGAATATATATATCACTGTATGGAAAACAAAATAAATCTCAACTGTCTCCAAAGTATGAATACATCACTGAGTCTCGTATACATGTAATAAACAGAAATCAAAATGTCTGAAGTTCAACTAGTATGTCCCGCCAATCCAGGCCACCTATGCAAAATCGTCGTGAAACTGCATATATGAGAACTCGTCCTAGTCCTCATCGTAATCCGGCTCTGCCTCCTAAATCGCCGCCTCACCTACATCTAAGACAGGGTCTGGTGGGTGTTACAAACACCATTCCGTAATGTGAGAGTGAGTGATCAACTTAGTGGAATAATAGAGCAGAGATTAGCATGTTCTCAAATCAATCATGCTATAATAGTAAAGCAATTAATCAAACATTCCTGGATACTTTTGTTAATATAATATGACATGACATGATGGATGCCCTCACCGACATTCTCCCTCATGCAGCACCATCTGCGTCTGCGGCATGCTTGCGTACCGCTCAGTGCTCCACATCTTCCAGGCACAGGCAATGCGATGTGGATATGATTACCAAGTTATTATTAGTCCATTCATTCAGCCGTATTGGGAAACTAAGGTACTTCCCTTATATCAATCCTAACACAGATCCTGTCTAGGGTCGTCACTCTTAGAAATCAGATACCATGTTACATTTGTAGGTCGCTGCAAGGGCTGTCAGGGCTGTTGCTCGCACTCGTTGCACCGCTCCCCCAACACCTTATCAATACAGGCCTAATGTACTCTCATTGCTATGAAAGGGTCGTCACCTCCCGTAGACTCAGAATACGCTCGCGGTCACTACAAAGGGCTCGTCACCTGATCAGTGTAGGCCGACAGCAAGAATATAGTGTATCATACCACCATAATCTGCTCACGAGTCATAGGTGCTCACTGGTCATTACGGGAAGGTTTGTGGCCCGAGCATAGGCCGACAGCTCTACCATGGTGTCCCATACCACCATGCCCAGCTCATGAGTCTTTATGGATCACGGTACCATGGTTAATGGAGTTTCCAACGGTAAGTTCAGTACCCTAGGTTTAAGCAGTTATGATTCATACAAGGTGAACAATCAACGGCCAGTCGGGTTACTTGACGGGATCAACTAGTACGAGCACATCGCAAGTTGAACGACATGAAGTGCGTAAAACACTTCATGTGGCCTAACCACTGCCGCCAACTCCAAACACGACTCGCGTTCATCGACGCGTCCTTCGTGGTAAATACAAGCAAACCACGAATTTACTCTGTTACCGACTGCCTGGACTAAGTATAGCCCCAAACATTTATGAATCCACATCAGCAATCATATAAGAGTAATGGAAATGAAATACAATAATATAAGCATTTTGAAACATGTTATAACATACCACTTAAGCAATTCATCCAACATATACATTTCCTATACATAAAGAAATCAATACATCTAGCCAACATGATGGAGATCATTTACATCAGCATATTACTTGAGAATTCAATCTCAAAACTATTTCACAACACCATATACTCAATACATACTAATATAAACATTTATACAAACACTTAGTCTACACACTTAAGTCTACATAGTGTATGTCGACTCAAAGTGCGCATTTGGGCGAATCTCTTCTCCAAACCAATTATGCACACATTCCTAATATCCTAATGCGACAAATAGCCCTGGCAATCATTTCAACAAAATATGCATGTATACAGTATTTCCTACAAATGACTAAAAGGCCCTAAATCTCATATTTTCCGTACATTTACGAAACACAAAACGGACAGCATATTGTACATGTCAAACGGCGTTGTCGTCGATAATCTACTATTAAACGACGTTGAAAGCATTGAAATCAACCAATCAAAGAGTCTAAAATCCGCACCTTTTGCCCTAAACGTGTATCGTTTCAATTAGAACAGATACGCTTCGTCAACGGCGTAACGACGACCTAATGCACAAGATGTATTAGCTACTTTGCTATTTGAATCGGCGGAATGCTAAATCAGCAAGTAGTTAGGGTTTTCTTTACCTAAAAATGCATTGGAATCACCAGCAAAGTGATTTGAAAGCGATGCTTAGGCACGTGTAGCAGCTGTAGCAAGTGGCGGGAAGATCTCTCCCACACTCTCTCACAGTCTCTTACTTTTTCTCTCTCTCTAGTTAGGGTTTCTAACAAATTCGGATGGGTGAGATAAGTGAGGGTTTAAAGCCCTCTTATAAGCTAAAACCTTTCCAAATTAGGCTTGGGAACAAAGTTCACTTGAGGTATAACCAAATCGGGGCTGTTCTGGTCTAAAAGAGCATTTCGGGAGTTCTCCTGGCCGAACGCGATCGGACTTAAGCTCATGGTCACTAGATGTTGCTCACACCCAGTTTTCAGTCCGGTAGAGTTCATAGATCGCACGTGGCGGTCCAGTTTCAGTTCAGTGGTCATCGCAATTAGATCAGGTCTACAAGTCTCGTGATATGAAGGAGAAATTTTTCCTGATCCGAGGGTAAAATTTGGCTGAATTCTGACGGTCAGAACACTTAATAATAACGCGTCCAGTCACGTGCCAGATTTGGATTTAAATTTTCAAATCTAACCCTTTTCTCACTCTCTTCACTCCAGGCTCAATGAAATAGCCTCTGAACATCGGTTGGGCTTGATTTTTGAAATGACTGTCAAGTCTAGCCAAGCGGTCATAACGGTCTAAGATTGTAGGTATCGGACTTCCGACGCGCGGTCTAAATCCAATACAAAGTTTCAAAAGGTTCTTGAGAGCAAACGGGTTTAGAGTTTGATCCAAGGTTTCAGGGTATTGTAGCGTCCTTGTTTCTACAAGTTTTGGATCTTGCAGAACGTATTTAAAGTGATCAGGGACAATTTCGCAGCTAATCCAACGTAGCGCTAGTTAACTTACGCATAATTTCTAAAGGAATTAATCCCAAGTGATTTCTTTGGCTTTGAAATTGGGTTCTGAGAGGTTACTAAGGTGTTATGGTTGACCCATTGCCTAAGGACGTCTAATCCCAGGTTGGCAAAAATCTGGGGTGTTACATTTGGGTTTTGGGATTTGAGAATGGGTTCGGGTTTAGGTTATAGGTTTTGGTTTCAGATTAGGTTATAGGTTTTGGGATTTGATAATCGGTTCGGGTTTAGGTTATAGCTTTTGGTTTTAGTTTAGGTTATAAGTTTTGATTTAGGTTATAGGTTAACGATTTAGGTTAAGCTTATAGGTTTTTAGATTTGAGAATGGGTTCGGGTTTAGGCTATAGGTTTTAGTTTTGGTTTAGGTTATAGGTTTGGAGGTTTGAGAATGGGTTCGGGTTTAGGTTATAAGTTTTAGTTTTGGTTTAGGTTATATGTTTTGGGATTTGAGAATGGGTTCGAGTTTTGGTTATAGGTTTTGGTTTTGGTTTAGGTTTTAGGTTTTGGTTTAGGTTATAAGTTTTAGGTTAAGGTTAAAGTTTAGGTTTAGGTTATAGGTTTTGGGATTTAAGAATGGGTTCGGGTTTAGGTTATAAGTTTTGGTTTTGGTTTAGGTTATAGGTTTTGGGATTTGAGAATGGGTTTAGGTTTAGGTTATAGGTTTTGGTTTAGGTTTAGGTTTAGGTTATAGGTTTTTGGATTTGAGAATGGGTTATGGTTTTGATTTAGGAAATCTGGTTCAGGTTCGGGATTGGGTTTAAGTTTTGGTTTTCAAGTTTAGGTTTAGGTTTAGGTTAGGGAGTTGAGAGTAGGATTAGGTGTAGGTTTAGCTTTAAGGAATTGAGTTTAAGTTATACGTTTAGGGGAAGGTTAGGTTTTAGGTATAGGTTTTAGGATTTGGGTATAGTTTTAGGTTATAAATGTAGGTTTAGGTTTAGGTTTTTGGTTTAGGATTAAGTTTAGGTTTGGGTTTTGGGATTTATGAATGGTTTCAGGTTTAGATTATAGGTTTTCCTTTCAGTTTAGGTTATATGTTTTGTGATTTCATAATGGGTTTGTGTAACACCCCAGATTTTTGCCAACCTGGGATTAGACGTCCTTAGGCAATGGGTCAACCATAACACCTTGGTAACCTCTCAAAACCCAATTCCAAAGCCAAAGAAATCACTTAGGATTAATTCCTTTAGAAATTAAGCGTAAGTTAACTAGCGCTACGTTGGATTAGCTGCGAAATTGTCCCTGATCACTTTAAATACGTTCTGTAAGACCCAAAACTTGTAGAATCAATGACGCTATAATATCCTGAAACCTAGGATCAAACTCTAAACCCGTTTATTCCCGGAAACCCTTTGAAACCTTGTATTGGATCTAGACCACGCGTCGAAAGTCTGATATCTACAATCTTAGACCGTTATGACCGCTTGGCTGAACTTGACAATCGTTTCGAAAATCAAGCCCAACCGATGTTCAGAGGCTATTTCATTGAGCCTGGAGTGAAGAGAGTGAGAAAGGGTAAGGATTTGGAAAATTTAATCCAAATCTGGCACGTGACTTTGTGCGTTATTATTGAGGGTTCTGACTGTCAGAATTCAGCCAAATTTCACCCTCGGATAAGGAAAAATTTTTCTTTCATATCATGAGACCTGTGGACCTGATTTAGGTACGATGACCGCTGAACTGAAACTGGACTGCCACATGCGATCTGGGAACTCTACCGGTCTGAAAACTTAGTGTGGACAACATCTAGTGACCATGAGTTTAAGTCCGACCGCGTTTGGCCAGGGGACCTCCCGAAACACTCTTTTGGATCAAAAAAGTCTCGATTTGGTTATAACTCAAGTATACTTTGTTCCCAAGTCTGTTTTGGTGAAGTTTTAACCTATATAAGGGCTTGAAACCCTCTCATATCTCTCCCATCCGAATTTGGATAAAACCCTAGATTGAGAGAGAGAGAAAGTGAGAGATTTTGAGAGAGTAGTGGGAGAGAATTCCCGTCACTTGTTGCAGCTTTTGCACGTGCCAAAGCACCGCACTCCAATCACTTTCCCGGTGATTCCAACGCACTCCTAGGTAAGAAAAACCCTAACTACTTGCTGATTTAGGGTTCTTTCAATTCAAATAGCAACATAGCTTATGTATCTTATGCATTATGTCGCCCGTACGCCGTTGACGAAGCGTATACGTTCTGTTCGAAACGATACACGTCTAGGGAAAAAGGTGAGGATTTTAGACGCTTTGATTGACTGATTTCAAAGCTTTCAATGTCGTTTAATAGTAGATTATCGAGGACAACGCCGTTTGACATGTACAACATGTTGTCCATTTTTCGTTTTGCAAACATATGAAAAATATGAGATTTATGGCATTTTAGTCATTTGTAGGAAATACTGTTTACATCCATATTTTTCTGAAATGTTTACCATGGCTTTTTGTCGTGTTAGGATATTAGGAATGCGTGCATGATCGGTTTGGCAAAGAGATTCACCCTAATGCTTACTTTGGGTCGACATACGCTATGTAGACTAAAGTGTGTAGACTAAGTGTTTGTATAAATGTTTGTACTAGTATGTATTGAGTAAATGGAGTTGTGAATGAGTTTTGAGATTGAATTCTCAAGTAATATTCTGATATATATGATTTTCACCATGTTGGCTAAATGTATAGATTTCACTATATGTATGAAATGCATGCGTTGGATGAATTGCTTAAGTTGTATGTTATAACATGTGACAACATGCTTGTATTGTTGTATTGCATTTATATTACTCTCATATGATTACTGATGCTGATTTACAAATGTTTGGGGCTATACGTTAGTCCAGGCAGTCGGTAATGGATCAAATTCGTGGTTAGCTTCTGTTTACCACGAAGGACGCGTCGATGAACGCGAGTCATGTTTTGAGTTGGCAGCAATGGTTAGGCCACACGAAGTGTTTCATGCACTTCATGTCATTTAGCTTGAGATGCGCTTGTACTAGTAGAGCCCGTCAAGTAACCCGACTGGCCATTGTATGTTCACCATGTATGAATTATAACTGCTTGAACCTAGGGTACTGAACTTACCATTGAAAACCTTGTCAACCATGGTACCTTGATCCATAAAGACTCATGAGCCGTGCATGGTCGTATAGGACACCGTGGTCGAGCTTTCGGCCTACACTGGGGCCACAAACCTCCCCTTAGTGACCAGTGAGCACCCTACTCTAGCAGATTATGGTGGTATGGGACACTATATTCTTGTTGTCGGCCTACATTGATAAGGTGATGGGGGAGTGGAGTAACGAGTGCGAGCAATAACCCTGGCAGCCCTTTGTAGTGACCTTGAGTTTATCCTGACACCGCATGAGGGCGACGAGTCCTGATGCAGTCTTAAGGATATAAATAGGCTTGTATTGATAAGGTGATGGGGGAGCGGTGCAACGAGTGCGAGCAACAGCCCTGACAGCCCTTACAGCGACCTACAAATATAACATCATATGAGATTACTAGGAATGACGACCCTAGACAGGATCTGTGTTGGGATTGATATAAGTAAGGTACCCTAGTTTCCCAATCCTGCTGTATGAAAAGGACTAATAACAACTCGGTAATCATTATCCATATCGCATTGCATGTGCTTGGAAGATGTGGAGTACTGCAGGAAGAAAGCATACCGCGGACGCAGATGGTGCCGCATGAGGGAGTATGTCGGTAAGGGCATCCATCATGTCATTTCATGCTTGCATTAACAACAGTATCTAGGAATGTTTGATTGTTTTCTTTACTATTAACACATGATTGATTTGATAACATGTTAATCTTTGCTCTATGATTCCACTGAGTTAATTACTCACTCCCACATTACGGGACGGTGTTCCGGACACCCACCAGACCCTTTTGTAATTGTAGATGATGGCGCGGTCTACGAGGTGGAGCCGGACTTGATGATGATGAGGAGGATCCTTCCTTTATGCGTGATCTGATCGACGGGATTACAGGGAGGTTGAGTAGATGTCTGGACACTTGTCATTTTATATTTTTTGGAGCACTCATGTATATTCTTTTCTTTCCATTTTTGGAGTATACATATATTTAATTAACCTGGTAACATGTTCACACTCTGGAGACTTACAATTAATTATATATTTTATGTATTTATCATAGTCTTCCGCTTGCTTATTTAACTCTCTCTGGAGTATGATATGTTGTTTTGGCTTAGTCTCAATCTTATTTAATGTCATTCTACAGACAACATGCATTTATCATTATCTATGTTGCATAAGTGACATTATGGAACTTGAGAGTTAGGTTTCTACCCGACCCCCGATTTTCGGGGTGTTATAGTTTGGGTTTAGGTTATAGGTTTTGGTTTTGGTTTAGGTTATAGGTTTTAATTTTGGTTATAGGTTAACGGTTTAGGTTAAGGTTTAGGTTTAGTTTATAGGTTTTTGATTTGAGAATGGGTTCAGGGTTTAGGCTATAGGTTTTGGTTTTGGTTTAGGTTATAGGTTTTGGTTTAGTTTATAGGTTTTGAGATTTGAGAATGGGTTCAGGTGTAGGTTATACGTTTTGGTTTCAGTTTAGGTTATATGTTTTGGGATTTGAGAATGGGTTCAGGTTTAGGTCATAGGTTTTGGTTTTAGTTTAGGCTATCGATTTTGGTTTAGGTTATTAGTTATAGTTTTAGGTTTAGGTTTTAGGTTTTGGGATTTGAGAATGGGTTCGGGTTTAGGTTATAAGTTTTGGTTTTAGTTTAAGTTATAGGTTTTGGCATTTGAGAATGGGTTCAGGTTTAGGTTATACGTTTTGGTTTTGGTTTTGGTTTAGGTTATAGGTTTTTGGATTTGGGAATGGGTTATGGTTTAGGTTTAAGAAATCGGTTTCATGTTCAAGATTCGTTTAAGTTTGGGTTTTCAAGTTTAGGTTTAGGTTTAGGTTAGGGAGTTGAGATTAGGATTAGGTGTAGGTTTATCTTTAGGGAATTGACTTTAGGTTATAGGTTTAAGGAAAGGTTAGTTTTAAGTTATAGGTTTTGGGATTTGGGAATAGTTTTAGGTTATAAGTATAGGTTTAGGTTAGGTTATAAGTTAAGGTTTAGGTTTAGGTTATAGGTTTTGAAATTTGAGAATGGGTTCGGGTTTAGTTTATAGGTTTTAGTTTTGGTTTAGGTTATAGGTTTAGGGTGTGGTTTAGGTTAAGGGTGTGGTCCTTGCAAATACAAATATAAACATGGTCTGTCCAAATGGCCAAACCCTTCCAATGTCATCCATAGGAAATGGACAGCTTCATCATGGTCATAATAGTGGTTCCCACCTTCTAGGAACCCCCGCTCATCCGGATAGCTCCAATGCACTTCTGAGTCTGCCCCATTAATTTTGAACAAGTACATAAACACGACTTATCCAAATGGTCAGGTCCCTCCAATGCCGTCCATAGGAAATGGATAGCTTCATCATGGTCATAACAGTGGTTCCCACCTTCCAGGGACCCCTGCTCTTCCAGATAGCTCTGACGCACATCCGGGTTTACTCCATCAATTTCAAGCAAATACATAAAAACGGCCTGTTCAAATGGCCAGGCCACTCCAATCATGCGCATTCTTGATAAGAGATGTACCAGATGCTTAAATCTGAAATATGCATTTACACATAAAATGACATTGGGAATCTCTTCTTAAAACTGTAGACTGTTTTGTTTTGAAACTCGTTCATCTCACCTGAAAACCCATCACATAATAAATAACTATAACCAGAATGATAACTACACATGTGCATTATTGATAAGAGACGTACCAGGTGCTTGAATCTGAAATATGTAGCTCCAATCCTCCCACATGTAACATCCACCTGAAAGAATGTGCATAACCGTCATGCTTGAGTAATCAATATAGGAATGTACAAGTAAAACCATAAAACTAGTTGCTTGACTCTCGATTATTTGAAGTGTTCAATGGTTGTTGAGTGGGTAGCATTGACAATTGAAAGGGTCAAGAATATTTTATATTTAATATCAAGGCTGTAAAAAAAAAAAAGGATCTGCATACGAATCTGTAAGCTATTGGGAATAATTACAAGATTAACTAGCTAAATTTTGAAAAGAATGGTGCAACAGGATTCACGTAGCTAATCTCCAATTAGTGGGGTAAAGCTAAGATGATGATGACTATCTAAAATTGAAAAAGAAGCAATATCTTCTCATTTTAAACTGTACTTAAAAATGAAGAGGCTTGACAAGGTAAGGGAAAAAACACATGTTGTACAACCACATCAGAGCTTATCCAGAAAGAGACAGATAGGCAGCATGCCACAGGAAATTAAATGACCTATGGAAGCATATACATTTGATATGGTATACCTCTGAATTTGTAATATGAGAAATAGGTTTTGCCAACAGAACATACAGGGGTAATGCATTTTGCACTTGCACTTCATCACTCCTAGTCCCAAGTGAAAAGGTCATTTGTATTCTACAAGTCAAATGATGGTGATATAGTCAGTGTCCTCAGGTTTGAATGGCTAAAGACAATGATGATACTACATAACAAACATATCAGTTCAGCTACATAAAAGAAAAATGCAAGACCTGTGGCTCAAAATCATCGGCCAAAAGGATGTTCGATGATTTCACATCCCTATGGATAACGGACTAAACACTACGGCTATATAGATAATCAAGTGCCTCAGCTACATGGATAACAATCATATATCTCTGATCCCAACAGAGGACAACATGATCTTTTTTCCCTAACAACACAAATGATGGAAAAGATCAGTAACTGGAAGATTAAATCCAATCTACCTACAATTTATTTAATAGAGTTGAATAATGTACCATGAAGGTTTTCTTCCAAACTAAGCTGAAAAACTTCTAGAACAATAATTCACATCATGTGGTCCCCAAAGTGTAATGCAGCAAGCAAATATGCTAGCCTCTATAAAAGGAGGTAGATACCAAAATGACAACATGACCAATATATGAAGTGCTGCAGCCATATCAAGAGCATGCTCAAAATATGAACAGAAGAAAGAAACTGCAATACTAATATAATGACTAGATCCTTGATGGCTCTTCTTCATATTCTTCTTCAGATGAGCTTTCAGGCCCAAAGGAGTCTTGACAAGATGAGAAAGGGTTTCAGGGTACTCTTTTGACATCAGACATCTCTCTTTGTTTCCCTTTTTGTTTATGGTAGAAAGCAGGCTTGTAATCTAAAACTGTTTCATTGATAAAAAGTTTTCTTTGATCTTATGTTGGGTATTTTAATTTGTTGTTGCAAGTCTAGTTAGCTAACTAATAGAGGTAGGAAGGTATGTGTAAGTCTAGTCAGCTAACTTGTTGTAGTAAGTCTAGTCAACTAACTGAGAGGGGTAGGAAGATATGTGTAAGTAGTTACTCTTACGAACTACCCTCAATTTGATGGGTACCATGCACCATATCATGTTACTTGTGCAATATTGAAGAGAGTTCATACTATGAAAGAATTTCCTTAACATCCATTTAGATGAAGATGTTTCAGCTCTGTTTTCTCATCTATAGTTCTATATTTTTATGTTTTTTCCTTGTCATTTAGATGAATGAAAACATATAACTCTGTGTTCTTTGTGGTGGATGGTAAGTTCCCTCACATCCCTAGCAATGTGTTTATGTATCCAGTGTGTACCACACGAAAACCATCCCAAAGGTAGGCCCATGATGACGATTGCCATGTGCAAAAATCAGACTGGCTAGATACTTAAGCGGGCACCCAGTATGAAAACAATGAATAATTCAAATCAAGCTTGTAGACTGTCTGGATCAATGTAGACATGTGGTCTACCTGATGATTGAACCATCATATTTCTCAACCAGACAATCTTAGGTGGCATGCACCTTTGGGAAGGTTTGGGTTTTGTAGGCACTTGGACCTATTGGCACGTGGGAAGGATGGTAACTCATTGTCCATTGAGGTCTGGTTCTATATCATATATTATTAAGATTTTCTGGATTCTCCTGAGTTTGATACGTCTTATGTAGGATCTGCTCATAGTAAGGTACAGAATGGCTACTTATTTGATATCTGACTCACGTGTGACATTCGGGGACATAGAATTCTCTGTTTCTTGGTCCATTGTTGATGGACAAAAGAAAGTAAGATATTGGAAAGCTGCTTCAGCATTTGAGAGCCCAAAATAATCATAGAAACCTATGAGTCTCAATTTTCCCACAAGTTTAGGCTGAGTTTAGATGTATAGAAAAGGTCAGGAGGAAAGAATTTATTTTGCAGGTCAGAACTGACATGTAGCAAAATTTACTTGTCATGATACAGACTGTAACGCCCGTGAAAAATCCATACTTGGGCTCGAGTACCAACTCGACCCGAAATTTGTGTAGAATTCATTCCTTTAGAAAATATGACTAGGTTAGCTAGTGCAACGTTAGAATAGCTGGGAAATGGTCCCTGATCACTTTAAATACGTTCTACAAGGCCCAAAGCGAGTGGAACCAAGGGTGCTATAATGCTCTAAAGCCTCGGATCAAACTCTAAACCGGTTTGTTCTCGGGACCTCCTTGAAACTTTGTATTGGATCTAGACCGCGCGTCGAAAGTCAGATACCTACCATCTTAGACCGTTATGACCACCTAGCTGGGCTTGGCAATCGTTTTGAAAATCAAGTCCAACTGACATTCAGAGGCTATTTCATTGAGCTTGGAGTGAAGAGAGTGAGAATAGGGTTAGAATTGGAATTTGAAATTCAAATCTGGCACACAAATTTGACGCATCAGTATTAAGCGTTCTGACCGTCAGAATACAGCCAAATTACACCCTTGGATCAGGAAAAATTTCTATTACATATCACGAGACTTATAGGCCTGATCTTGGTGCGGTGACCGTTAAACTGAAACTGGACCGCCACGTGCGATCTGGGAACCCTACTGGTCCGAAAACTGGATGTGTGCTAGATCCAGTATGCATGAGCTTAAGTCCGACCGCATTTGGCTAGGGGACCATCAGAAATGCTCTTTTGGACCGAAACGGCCCCAATTTGGTTAGGCACCAAGTAAACATTGTTCCCAAGCCTATTTTGGGCATGTTTTACGCTATAAAAGGGGTTGAAACCCTCACTCCTCTCTCCCATCCAAATTTGAGAGAAACCTTAACTTGGGAGAGAGAAAAAGGTGAGAGATTGTGAGAGAGTGGGAGAGTTCTTCCTGCCACTTGTGCTACGTGTTGCACGTGCTCAAGCAACACACCTCTACCGTTTTCCCGGCGATTTCACCGTGATTATAAGTAAGCAAATACCCCAAATAGTTGCTGATTTGAGTTTTCTTTGTTTTCATAGCGATGTAGCTTATGGATCTCGTGTATTAGGTTCCTTATTCGCCGTAGACGAAGCGTATACGCTCCGTTTCAATTCACGAGTACACAAGACATAAGGTGAGGATTTTAGACGCTTTGATTGACGGTTCCCAACGCTTTCAATGTCGTTTAATAGTAGATTATTGACGGCATCGCCGTTTGATATGTACAAAATGCTCTCCGTTTCCCGTTTCGTAAATTAACGAAGAATATGAGATTTAGGGCATTTTAGTCATTTGTAGGAAGTACTGTTTACACTCATATTTTGCTGATGTGATTGACATGGTTTGTTGTCGCATTAGGAAGTTAGGAATACGTGTATAATTAGTTTGGCGAAGAGATTTACCTAATTGCACACTTCGGGTCGACATGCTATATGTAGACTTAAGTGTTTAGTGTATGTGTTTGTATAAATGATTGTATTAGTATGTATTGAACTAAATGATGTTATGAATTAGTTTGAGATGGATTTCTCAATTAATATGCTGACCTAAATGATTTTCTACATGTTGACTAAATGCATGATTTCATTACGTGCATGGAATATATGTGCTTAAAGATTTGCTTAAGTTGAATGTTATAACATGTGTTAACATGCTCATATGATTGTATTTCAATTCCAATACTTTTACATATATTGCTGATGTGATTCTCTAAGTGTTTGGGACTAGACTTAGTCCAGGCAGTCGGTAACCGAGCGAATTCGTGGCTGAATGGTCATAGCCACGAACGACGCGTCGATGAACGCGATTCGTGTTTGGAGTTGGCGGCAGTGGTTAGGCCACGCGAAGTGTTTTACGCACTTCATGTCGTTCGACTTGAGATGCGATCGCGCTAGTCGAGCCCGTCAAGCAACCCGACTGGCCGATGTATGTTCACCTTGTATGAGTCATAACTGCTTGAACCTAGGGTACTGAACTTACCATTGTAAACCCTGTTAACCATGGTACCTTGATCCACGAAGACTCATGAGCCGGGCATGGTGGTATGGGACACCGTGGTCGAGCTGTCGGCCTACGCTGGGGCCACAAACCTCCTCGTACTGACCAGTGAGCACCTAGACTCGTGAGCAGATTATGGTGGTATGGGACACTATATTCGAGATGTCGGCCTACACTGATCAGGCGACGAGTCCTTTGTAGTGACCGCGAGCGTATTCTGAGTCCACGGGAGGCGACGGCCCTTCTGTTGCAGTAGAGTACAGTAGGCCTGTATTGATAAGATGATGGGGGAGCGGTGCAACCAGTGCGAGCAACAGCCCTGGCAGCCCTTGCAGTGACCTACGAAATATACATCGTATGAGATTACTAGGAGTGACGACCCTAGACAGGATCTGTGTTGGGATTGATACAAGGGAAGTACCTTAGTTTCCCAATCCTGCTGTTTGAATGGACTAATAACAACTTGGAAATCATATCACCATAGCATTGCATGTGCCTGAAAGATGTGGAGCACTCTAGGGAGTGTGGCATGCCACGGTCGTAAGATGTTGCCGTATGAGGGAGATCGTCGGTGAGGGCATACATCACGTCATGTCATCTTGCATTAACAACAGTATTAGGATTGTCTGATTTACTGCTTTACTATTATCGCATGATTGAATTGTGAACATGCTAATCTTTGCTCTATGATTCCACTGAGTTGATCACTCACTCCCACGTTACGGGATGGTGTTTGCAACACCCACCAGACCCTGTTGTAGATACAGGTGAGGCTGAGATCCAGGAGGTGGAGCCAGACTTTGACGAGGACCAGGATGAGTTCTCGTACATGCAGTATCACGATGGCTTCGCGTAGGCGACCTGGATCGATGGGATTTCAGTGGGACCATTTTGGATATTTATTTTGTTCATGTATATTATATGAGACTCAGAGATGTAGTCATACTTTGGAGACAGATGAGATTTACTTTGTTTTTCCATACAGTGATATATATATTATTTAGTCTTCCGCTTGCTTTTATCACTGGATCTGAAGTATGAATTGCAATTTTGGTATACTTTTACTCATGTGAATGCTTTAAATCAGACAACATTGAATCATAATCATTTTTATTGCATAAGTGACGGTCTGGAACTCGGGAGTTGAGTTTATACACGACCCCCGATTTTTAGGGTATTACAAGTTGGTATCAGAGCGTGAATAAGAGTATACTGGGCCTGGGTTATGGTCTCGCGACGTACGCTGTCACTTCCTTTCACTTAGGTGGGTACGAGAAGGGTCTAGAAACACTTCTAGGATTGCAGATTCGCCGATAGGCGAAGTCTATTTGACTGGATCGCACGATCGAGTCTGTAACGCATCTCGGGTCGCGTAAAGCAACCCGAATAGCTTCTAAGCTATAGGAAGTCCGGTTGAGATATCCTATGGACGATTTTAAACCCATAAAAGTAAATTCTTGGGCCGTGGGATGACCACGACTCCTGTAATCAATCGCCAGGGCTTAAAAATCCCGTTTCACCAAAATCTTCAAAATTCTTCCTCTAAACACTCTGATCTTCATTTATTTCTTATCCATTTCATGTTAGGAATCCAACCTAATGTGAAAATAACATAAATTAGTACTTTCACAAAATTGTACAGTGAATAGTAAAATTTCATGAAAAATGGCCATAAGGCCATTCTAATTTCACTTTCTTTAGCAACTAAGGATTTAAGTAGATGTACTAGCTCCTTCTAACCTAAATGCATATGCTGCATTATAGGGTTTGGTATTCAGGATTGTGGAGTGGTCCCGAAAATCCCCGAACACATGTTTGGGCTCATATAGGTCAAAATACAATGAACCAGGGGGTGGACCGTACATATTTGGGGTCCTTGGACCAAGGGGGACCGAACCCACCTGGCCCCACCGGCCGGATGCACTACCGGCCGGCGATGCCATCGCCGTACAGGTGGGCCCCTTTAATGTGATTTTTGGGTGCACGCCCTTAAATGGCATGTGTACCCTCCCCATATAGCTCCCGTCCCACGAAAACCCCTAAAAAACACCCCTCCTTCACAAACAGCCCTCCCCTTAGCCCTATTTTTGATTTTCAGCAACCACCTCCAAAATTCAGGATTCCAAATCATCCTTAGATCCCTCCTTGGCCAAAACTGACCATCATCCATCACTTCCTTGGAGTTTGCAGCCCTTCCTCTTAAAGATTTCATCATTTGGAGCTCCAAAAACCCCCAAATCGAGCTGAAATCGTGAGGTGCTCCATTCTACTTTTTCGTTTACATTTCTCCTTGCAAATACACTCTTGGGAAGCTTGAAGCATCCCTCTACGATGCCTAGATTTTCTTTTTCCATATTGGACAGCCACTTCTCCTCGCATTTTCACCGTTTTCCATGGCTTTCGTGGAAGCCATTTTAGGCCTTTATCACTCTCATCCATCATATCTTTGATGGGTAAAAGGAAAACTGCAACAGACGAGGCTGGGCCAAGCCACCCTGCTCAATCGAGAAGACCGCGGGGTGGTGCCGCAAGTTCAAGCACCGCCGCAAGTTCAAGCACCGCCGTAGGTCCAGCTGCAGTCCTGGAGTGCCGTACAAAGCGAGATTTGGATCCCCATGCTCACCTTGGGCAAGCAATTCTATCGGAGATGCCTCACAGCCAATACACTGATCGAAAAGTGTTGTTTGAGGCGGACGTAGATGGATGACTATTCGGCGAATATCTGTTGTTCGAACGCATTGAAGCTGTGCATTGGGGTCCGATCTTTGAAGCTCGCGCTCGTGCTAATGTGAGCACCGTTCGTGTCTTCTACGCTAGTATCCAGAATCCTACCTTGGAACCATTGCAGTTTAAAATCCCTTTTGGTAGTGATCGGATGGCTACGATTGATGTGTGACTGATTGCGCGACTTCTGAACGTGCCTCTTGGTGATGTTCATCCTAGTGAGAAGAACCTGAGGACTAGACGTGAACGAGATCGCCGCACCAGGTTTCTGTGCGGTAAGTTGGTTCCATGGCAGCCTAATAATAGCCTTAAGGCGACGTATATGTCTGATGATTTGCGCCTGCTACACCATATCTGCACGTTCAATGTTAATCCCAGGTCGACGAATCGCATTGAATGTACACGCCTTATGGTTGATTTCCTGTATCTGGTGGCCCAGGGAGAGAATGTATGCATAGCTACTTTCATCTTACGATAAATAATCCTCATAGCCAGGTCAAGAAGAACATTCGAATCGCTTCCTTTTGGCCGACTGATTTGCAAGATTGCGCTTGAGTTTGCCTACAGACTTGGGCCGGAATTGCCAGTATCGATTCATACCATTGATGAGTCGACTATGGTCAAGATGAAGATTGGGTCGCAGTACCGTGAAAATCAGCTCGAGGAGGACAGTGAAGATGACTTTGATGATGAGGAAGATCAAAGCGAAGAAGAACCTGGAACAGAGGTTCAGGAAGAAGCTCAGGAAGAGGCAGAAGAGGAGGCTCAGGATACAGATGAGAGCTCTCCTCCTTCTGCGCAGGCTACTATCGACGATCGCATTGCTCGGATGGAGGAGAGTCAGACCGCTTTGCGAAGGGAAGTTCAAGAACTTTGCACTGAAGTCGAGGATGCCAAGGCCGTCATAAAGAAGAAATTAGATAAGGTGACTCGCACCTTAAAGGCGATCCTGTGTTGCTTGCAGGATAAGGGTGCTCCTCCTCCATCCCCAGACTCAGACTAGTGATGCGACCTTGATGTAGTTGTTAGTAGTTAGTCATTTCCGGCTTTTGATGTGTAAGCCTGTTAGGGCTACTGCCTTGTTTATGTTGCTGTTGCAATTTTAACTATCTTAATTCCCATGTATTTCTCGTCGTGATGCTTGTAAGGATATATCCCTTGTATTGTGATAATTTTGATTAAATGAAATGCATGGAATGCCTTTGTCTCCTTGTGTAAATGATTTCGGTGTAATTGTGCTATTAAGACTGACAAGGTTGCGCCCTATTTTGAATATAGGAAATGCCGCCTAAGGTTACGCGGAGCACGGCTCGTCTTGCACTGACTGAGCATATGGATCAGACTCCTTCGCAGTCTGGCACCCATACGGACCCTGCTGTGGGCCCGATTCCTGAGACTATTCGTGCGTCTCAGCCTGCCGCTGGTCCTACAGTTGGACCACTGCCATTTACGCCATCAGTCCGAGAGCCTCATCGCGCATCTACTTCTACACAGCATCCGCCACAGCCTGCTCCACCTCCTGACAGATTCGAGCAAATGATGGCTATGATGCTGCAGCAGCAGCAGCTTCTGACTACTATCGTGGGGACATTAGCCCAGGGTGGGGGTGCAGCTCCATCTACACCACCTGCACCGCCTGCGCATCCAGCTGAGGATGCTTATACATACGCCAGGATGAGGGCATGGCTCATCCTGTGCCACCTGCTTACCCTGCGGGGAATCCCGCCGATACACGGGCCCTATTGGAGCTATTTCAGCGCTTGCGGCCTCCTACTTGCACGGGTTCTCACAGACCCGAGGAGGCTGAGTACTGGCTCGACCGTGTGTCGAAGATTTTACGGATGTTACATTGCACTGAGGCCGAGCAGGTAGAGCTGGCTACATTCCTGTTTGAGAGAGAGGCCAGCATATGGTGGGATAGCGTACTGCGGACCGTTGCTGCCGACTATGTATGGACGTGGGCAGCGTTTGAGTTTCGCTTCCATGAGAAGTATTATCCTCAGACTTACAGGCACGACAGGGAGAATGAGTTTCTCCGCCTCAGACAGGCAGCCATGACAGTTACAGAATATGAGCATCGGTTTACAGAGTTGGGCAGATACATCCCGACGATTTTGGCTGATGAGCAGATGCGCATACGACACTTTTTGGAGGGTTTACGACCGGATATTCAGTCGAAGATGTGCTGTGTTAGCATTCCCTCTTATGCGGAGTTGATTCACATGTCCATGCGGGCAGAGCAGGACGTGGATCGACTTGTGCGATCTCGTGGCCCTGTTGCTTCTAGGCCACGACCAGACTTGCCAGACAGGCCCCTCACGGGCAAGAGGCCTCACATTGATCCTCCTGCTAGGACTACAGCGCCTATACCACCGTTTCGACGCCCTGATTTATCGTGCACATACTGTGGGAGGTCAGGCCACTTGGCGCAGAGCTGCTTTTCTAGGATGCGGGACAGTGGGTTCTCGCCGCCGCAGAAGATCGACCGTGCACGTCCACAGGCGTTATCAGCACCGCCTATACGGTCAGCTCCTGCGCATCCTATATTCAGACCTACGGTATCGCAGATCAGACAGCCTCCACGGCCCTTGACATAGCGGCCGAACCGGCCACAGCAGGCTCGGGTTCATGCATTGACAGCTGAGGCAGCTGCGACACGGACTCTTCAGCATTCAGCCTTTGAGGTCACGGCCCATATTGGAGGTACTCCCATTCTTGTGATGGTGGACACTGGTTCCACGATTTCCTTGATATCGCGTGCTGTAGTCAGGCGTCTTGGGTTACAGACTATCACTATGGATAGCGTGCGAGTCTTTGCAGCTCATGGGGATTATTCGGATGTTACCCAAATGTGTGAGGGTTGTTTAGTTGATCTGGGAGGCAGGACGATGACTCTTGATCTTGTCGTCGATCCCTCGCTCGTTTATCTCGACGTCATTCTTGGCATGGATTGGTTGACTGCAGCGAGGGTCGAGATTGACTGCGAGACTCGTATGGTGATGGTGTACTAGCCTGAGGGCACGCCTTTCACATTTTCAATGCGGGTAAATCTCCCTTTCTGCATACTTAGTTACGCCACTTTATTACGCGACGCTGGTGCCCAGGTACTCGAGCATGTGCCAGTCATTTCCGAGTTCGGAGATCTGTTCAGGAAGATCCCTGGTTTGCCGTCCCGACGTGAGATCGATTTCACTATCGATCTGGTTCCTGGTTCTACGCCCGTCTCACTGCCGACATATCGCATGGCACCATGTGAGATGGAGGAGTTGAGGACGCAGATTGATGGTCTGCTAGAGCTTGGCCTTATATGGCCTAGTGTGTCTCCCTGGGGAGCACCAGTCCTGTTTGTGAGGAAGAAGGACGGTTCGATGCTACTGTGTATTGATTATCGCAGGCTGAACCAGCTCACGGTGAAGAACAAGTACCCTTTACCCAGGATCGATGACTTGTTTGATCAGTTGAGAGGAGCGCAGTACTTCTCGAAGATTGATCTTCAGTCGGGATATCATCAGTTGCGCGTCAGGGATGAGGACGTGCAGAAGACAGCATTCAGGACTAGTTTTGGCCACTATGAGTTCCTCGTGATGTCGTTCGGTCTCACGAACGCACCGGCCGTGTTCATGGATCTGATGAACCGGATATTTCGGCCTTTCCTCTATCGATTCGTCGTTGTATTCATTGACGACATTTTGGTGTACTCTAGGAGTCGAGAGGAGCATGAGGAGCACTTACGTTTGGTCCTGGATACGCTCAGACAGCATCAGTTGTTCACACAGTACAAGAAGTGCGACTTCTGAAAGCAGGAGGTGAAGTTTCTGGGACACGTGGTGTCCAAGGATGGCATGGCAGTTGACCTGTCTAAGGTAGCTGCGGTGTAGGACTGGGAGCAGCCTGGTTCTGTCACTGAGGTGAGGAGTTTCTTAGGTCTCGCTGGCTACTATCGGCGCTTCATACAGGACTTCTCGAAGATCGCGAGACCCTTATCTCAGTTGACATGGAAAGACGTGAAGTTCGCCTGGAACGACAAGGCGGAGTCAGCTTTTCAGGAGCTGAAGGACCGACTTACGTCCGCCCCTGTGCTAGTATTGTCAGAGCAAGGGGTTAAATACACTATATACACTGACGCGTCTAGCGTTGGTCTGGGTTGTGTCCTTATGCAGAGGGACAGGGTAATTTCGTATGCCTCGAGACAATTAAGGAAGCACGAGGAGAATTACCCTACACACGACCTAGAGTTGGCAGCCGTTATATTCGCACTGAGACTCTGGAGACATTACCTCTACGGAGAGGAGTTCGAGCTCTTTTGCGACCACAAGAGCCTAAAGTACATATCCACGCAGTGAGACTTGAATATGAGGCAGCGGTGATAGATGGAGACGTTGAAGGACTTCAAGTTTGAAGTCTCTTACCATCCTGGGAAGGCGAACCTTGTGGCTGATGCGTTGAGCCGCAAGAAGGTGATAGAGTTTGCGGCTCCGCTGATGGTTGCCGAGTGGGATATGGTTGAGTTTTTGCGAGACTTTGAGCAGAAACTCACCGTAGAGGAGCCGTTTGAGTTCATCGCACATGTACAGGTGCGATCTCAGATCGATGACCGAGTCATCGAGGCGCAGAGGGACGATGCGCATCTTACTGAGCTTCGAGAGCAGGCCAGTGATGATGCTGAAGCCGACTGGCGAGTTGGTATGGATGGGGGCTTACGTTACCATAGCCGCCTATGCGTCCCAGATGTCCCTCACTTGAGACGAGAGATTCTCGAGGCTGCGCATTGTACTCGACTCGCGATGCATCCAGGCAGCATAAAGATGTATCGTGACATGAAGAGGACGTATTGGTGGGAAGGTATGAAGACCCACATAGCTGAGTTCGTGTCCCATTGTCTCACTTGTCAGCAGGTGAAGGCAGATCATCGCCAACCACCTGGACTTTTACAGCCCATGCCTATCGCAGAGTGGAAGTGGGATTTCATTTCCATGGACTTCATTTTTGGGTTGCCGAAGACGAGGAAGAGACATGATTCCATTTGGGTGATCGTCGACCGATTGACGAAGTCGGCGCATTTCCTACCGATCAGAGTTACGAACTCTGCAGACGAGCTGGCTAGATTGTATATCAGGGAGATTGTGCGTCTGCATGGAGTTCCGTTGGAGATCATGTCGGACAGAGACACGCGGTTCACTTCTATCTTCTGGACTCGCATTCAGGAGGCTATGGGTGTGAAGTTGAAGTTCAGTACTGCCTTCCACCCACGGACGGACGGACAGACAGCGAGTGAACCAGATCTTAGAGGATATGTTGCGAGCTTGCGCATTGGACTTCAATGACAGTTGGGATGATTGTCTTGCATATGCGGAGTTTGCGTACAACAACAGCTTCCAGGCGAGTATCGGGATGGCACCCTATGAGGCGCTGTATGGGCGACCTTGTTGCGCACCGCATTGTTGGTTAGAGGTCGGTGAGCGTAGCTTGATTGGCCCAGAGTTAGTGCAGGCGACGTCCGAGAAGATTGATACTATTCGACGTCGGCTTCTTACAGCGTAGAGCAGATAGAAGAGCTACGCCGATACGAGACGGAGGCCACTAGAGTTCACAGTTGGGGATCATGTGTTTCTGCGAGTTTCCCCTATGAAGGGAGTCCTTCGGTTCGGGAAGAAGGGGAAGCTGGCACCACGATTCATTGTCCCATTTCAGATCCTCGATCGTGTGGGAGCAGTGGCTTACCGATTGTCTTTACCCACGCCTCTCGCGAGCGTTCACAACGTATTTCATGTTTCTATGCTGAAGAAGTACGTTGCTGATCCTTCCCATATCATCAAATGGGAGCAGGTGCAGTTAGGAGAGGATGTTACATATATCCTGCGACCGACACGTATCCTAGACAGGAAGGAGCAGGTACTGCGTAGCAAAGTGATTCCCCTTGTGAAGGTATTATGGACTCATCACTCTGAGGAGGAGGCTACCTGGGAGACAGAAGCCGAGATCAGAAAGAACTACCCACAGCTTCTCGAGGAGTACGAAAAGGTACAAAATTTTGAGGATGAAATTTTTAGTTAAGGGGGGTAGATTGTAACGCCCCGTGAAAAATCCATACTTGGGCTCGAGTACCAACTCGACCCGAAATTTGTGTAGAATTCATTCCTTTAGAAAATATGACTAGGTTAGCTAGTGCAACATTAGAATAGCTGGAAAATGGTCCCTGATCACTTTAAATACGTTCTACAAGGCCCAAAGCGAGTGGAACTAAGGGTGCTATAATGCTCTAAAGCCTCGGATCAAACTCTAAATCGGTTTGTTCTCGGGACCTCCTTGAAACTTTGTATTGGATCTAGACCGTGCGTCGAAAGTCAGATACCTACCATCTTAGACAATTATGACCACCTAGCTGGGCTTGGCAATCGTTTCGAAAATCAAGTCCAACTGACGTTCAGAGGCTATTTCATTGAGCCTGGAGTGAAGAGAGTGAGAATAGGGTTAGAATTGGAATTTGAAATTCAAATCTGGCACACAAATTTGACGCATCAGTATTAAGCGTTCTGACCGTCAGAATACAGCCAAATTACACCCTTGGATCAGGAAAAATTTCTATTACATATCACGAGACTTATAGGCCTGATCTTGGTGCGGTGACCGTTAAACTGAAACTGGACCGCCATGTGTGATCTGGGAACCCTACCGGTCCGAAAACTGGATGTGTGCTAGATCCAGTATGCATGAGCTTAAGTCCGACCGCATTTGGCTAGGGGACCATCAGAAATGCTCTTTTGGACCGAAACGTCCCCGATTTGGTTAGGCACCAAGTAAACATTGTTCCCAAGCCTATTTTGGGTATGTTTTACGCTATAAAAGGGGTTGAAACCCTCACTCCTCTCTCCCATCCAAATTTGAGAGAAACCCTAACTTGGGAGAGAGAAAAAGGTGAGAGATTGTGAGAGAATGGGAGAGTTCTTCCTGCCACTTGTGCTACGTGTTGCACGTGCTCAAGCAACACACCTCTACCGTTTTCCCAGCGATTTCACCGCGATTTTAGGTAAGCAAATACCCCAAATAGTTGCTGATTTGAGTTTCCTTTGTTTCCATAGCGATGTAGCTTATGGATCTCGTGTATTAGGTTCCTTATTCGCCGTAGACGAAGCGTATACGCTCCATTTCAATTCACGAGTACACAAGACATAAGGTGAGGATTTTAGACGCTTTGATTGACGGTTCCCAACGCTTTCAATGTCGTTTAATAGTAGATTATTGACGGCATCGCCGTTTGACATGTATAAAATGCTCTCCGTTTCCCGTTTCGTAAATTAACGAAGAATATGAGATTTAGGGCATTTTAGTCATTTGTAGGAAGTACTGTTTACACTCATATTTTGCTGATGTGATTGACATGGTTTGTTGTCGCATTAGGAAGTTAGGAATACGTGTATAATTAGTTTGGTGAAGAGATTTGCCTAATTGCACACTTCGGGTCGACATGCTATATGTAGACTTAAGTGTGTAGTGTATGCGTTTGTATAAATGATTGTATTAGTATGTATTGAACTAAATGATGTTATGAATTAGTTTGAGATGGATTTCTCAATTAATATGCTGACCTAAATGATTTTCTACATGTTGACTAACTGCATGATTTCATTACGTGCATGGAATATATGTGCTTGAAGATTTG
The DNA here is from genome assembly GCA_037074715.1 of Magnolia kwangsiensis. Classification (NCBI taxonomy): domain Eukaryota; kingdom Viridiplantae; phylum Streptophyta; class Magnoliopsida; order Magnoliales; family Magnoliaceae; genus Magnolia; species Magnolia kwangsiensis. The sequence continues at coordinate 64,028,263 of CM073579.1, forward strand.
CTTAAGTTGAATGTTATAACATGTGTTAACATGCTCATATGATTGTATTTCAATTCCAATACTTTTACATATATTGCTGATGTGATTCTCTAAGTGTTTGGGACTAGACTTAGTCCAGGCAGTCGGTAACCGAGCGAATTCGTGGCTGAATGGTCATAGCCACAAACGACACGTTGATGAACGCGATTCGTGTTTGGAGTTGGCGGCAGTGGTTAGGCCACGCGAAGTGTTTTACGCACTTCATATCGTTCGACTTGAGATGCGATCGCGCTAGTCGAGCCCGTCAAGCAACCCGACTGGCCGATGTATGTTCACCTTGTATGAGTCATAACTGCTTGAACCTAGGGTACTGAACTTATCATTGTAAACCCTGTTAACCATGGTACCTTGATCCACGAAGACTCATGAGCCGGGCATGGTGGTATGGGACACCGTGGTCGAGCTGTCGGCCTACGCTGGGGCCACAAACCTCCCCGTACTGACCAGTGAGCACCTAGACTCGTGAGCAGATTATGGTGGTATGGGACACTATATTCGAGCTGTCGGCCTACACTGATCAGGCGACGAGTCCTTTGTAGTGACCGCGAGCGTATTCTGAGTCCACGGGAGGCGACGACCCTTCTGTTGCAGTAGAGTACAGTAGGCCTGTATTGATAAGGTGATGGGGGAGCGGTGCAACCAGTGCGAGCAACAGCCCTGGCAGCCCTTGCAGTGACCTACGAAATATACATCGTATGAGATTACTAGGAGTGACGACCCTAGACAGGATCTGTGTTGGGATTGATACAAGGGAAGTACCTTAGTTTCCCAATCCTGCTGTTTGAATGGACTAATAACAACTTGAAAATCATATCACCATAGCATTGCATGTGCCTGAAAGATGTGGAGCACTCTAGGGAGTGTGGCATGCCACGGTCGTAAGATGTTGCCGTATGAGGGAGATCGTCGGTGAGGGCATACATCACGTCATGTCATCTTGCATTAACAACAGTATTAGGATTGTCTGATTTACTGCTTTACTATTATCGCATGATTGAATTGTGAACATGCTAATCTTTGCTTTATGATTCCACTGAGTTGATCACTCACTCCCACGTTACGGGATGGTGTTTGCAACACCCACCAGACCCTGTTGTAGATACAGGTGAGGCTGAGATCCAAGAGGTGGAGCCAGACTTTGACGAGGACCAGGATGAGTTCTCGTACATGTAGTATCACGATGGCTTCGCGTAGGCGACCTGGATCAATGGGATTTCAGTGGGACCATTTTGGATATTTATTTTGTTCATGTATATTATATGAGACTCAGAGATGTAGTCATACTTTGGAGACAGATGAGATTTACTTTGTTTTTCCATACAGTGATATATATATTGTTTAGTCTTCCGCTTGCTTTTATCACTGGATCTGAAGTATGAATTGTAGTTTTGGTATACTTTTACTCATGCGAATGCTTTAAATCAGACAACATTGAATCATAATCATTTTTGTTGCATAAGTGACGGTCTGGAACTCGGGAGTTGAGTTTATACACGACCCCCGATTTTCAGGGTGTTACACAGACAGAAATGTGGGCAATGTATAATGTGGTACCTAAAATTCTGCCACCAGAATGCGCATTGGAATGGATAACCATTTGTAGCCCATCGAAATATGCATTTCTGTTGAATTTTGGCATCACCCAGATGAACTCTTATTTCACAAATGAAGTCATCACCTTACTTTGAAAATTAAATCATAGACCATTTTAGAGTTATTAGAAGCCCTAATGAGTTTTCCTTTTTTAACTTGTCCACGACTTCAGTTCTTTGTATTTTGCACATCTTTCCATTTTTAAGAAACAGAAATCCTAGAAACCAATGAGATTCCAGTAGTCATGGTCTGTAATCAGGAAAGTGCAGCACTGACTATCAGAGGCATAGCTAGATCATCTACGATTTTGAAGATTTTTGCTAATATATTACAATAAGTATAGAATCTGATGACTAATACATAATATAATAGCCAATACGCAAAATATATGGTACCATTGAATTGGGATACCAAGTATCCTTGTAGTTTATGTGGTTCTTCCATTTCTCCTTTCTTTATGTTATTTTTATTATTATTCCTGTTGATAAAAATATAGGTGGTACCATCCACCTTCACCAGAAAAATAAATGTATCCTCCTAAAATGAGCCAAGAACCTGCCATTAGCCAGCAAATGCATAATCCTCCAGAAAAGCTAAAGGGAAACAATGGAAAACAAAAGCGCTATTTTTAGGATTTCTAACATGAAATCAATGGAAAGGGAAGACAAGCTCCAGATTTTTAGCAAAAGGAAAAAAAAAAAAAAACAATGATGAAAATTGTTAAAACAAGTATATTATTTTATATTGCACCACATAGTAACGAGCATACTTTGTCAAAGAACCATGAATCATTAAGATAATATAAATCTCGTGTCTTGATCTAAGTGGACCGTGGCCCATACATGGATTATGGCAATCAGAAGATTACAAGACAGGCCATTAAAATACGAACAGGAGCTCATGTGTTCCAAGTTGTTAGTTTGGTATAAACGAGTTGGTGTTGCACTGAAACAAGTTGCAGGACAAAGCGTAGGAAGAGAAAATTCCAAAAATGTCTTCCCACATGGATTAAGTTGTGAATTGGCAACAGTTTTGATAGCAAGGAAGTATGAGTAGAGATAATTTCTAACAGGAGATCAGAGTCACATGTACTACTAGTAGATAAGAAGCAATTGAAGGTTCCTAAGAATCTGTGTTTGATTGCAGGTTCATGTATTTCAAATCACCAAAAGAAATAGAAAATCCAATGAAATATCAAAATGTATTTCAAATACATGATATTACATAAATCAAAGATAAATCTCTAAAATCTAAATACAAAAACCTAAAGTACAACTTAAATCAGCAAGAATTGAAACAAAATCCAATGAAATCTCTAAGAATAAAGAGACATAAGTTGGATCAAGATCAAAATAGATCAAGCACCAGAAATCAAGAAAAAATTACAAAAACCAAACCTAAGTGGAAAATTTTGGAGAAATGAGAGGGTGAAGCTCACCTGGTTGAAAGTTAAAACCCTTCCTCTATCCTCAAATAATGCAAACTGTAAATCTGAGTAACTTCTTCCCTGTCCAAGTTAGTACCAAACCAATATAACCTGCAATCTTAAATGGAAATACCTAACCATGCGGACCGATAACATGTGCGTATTTAAAATATGGAGAACATATGACACATGTTCACCATCCAAACTGTTCATTTTAATGGGCAATGTTGTAGATGGACCACATACAAAAAAAATAATAATTATCAAGCGATCATAATTTCTCGGATCGGGATGGTTCTTTAATACAAGATTTGGGCCTTGAAAAATCCATAGATGGGCCAACCGAATGAAATTCCCAACCGATGGTTGGAGATAAATGGGAAAAGATCTAACAACCGATGGCTATGATTGTTTGAATGGTCTTATTCTTGGAGTGTGGACTATCCACTGCAGAGTAAGATTGATGAACAGTTGGGATCTAATATCGGTAACTGAGGCTAAAAAGTAGACCTTTCGCCTCGATTCTTACGCAACCGAGGCTAGAATGTAGACCTTTGCATTGGTTCTTATGTAACCATGGCTAAAAAGTAGACCTTTTGCCTCGGTTCATATGCAACTGAGGCTAAAAAGTAGACCTTTCGCCTTGGTTCCTATGCAACTGAGGCTAGAATGTAGACCTTTCACCTCGGTTCCTATGTAACTGAGGCTAAAAAGTAAACCTTTCGCCTCAGTTCATATGCAACGGTTCCTATGCAACTGAGGCAAGAATGTAGACCTTTCGCCTCAGTTCCTATGCAACTGAGGCTAGAATGTAGACCTTTTGCCTCAGTTCCCATGTAACTGAGGCTAAAACGGAGACCTTTTTCCTCAGTTCCTGTGCAACTGAGGCTAAAAAGTAGACCTTTCACCTCGGTTCCTGTGCAACTGAGGCTAAAAAGTAGACCTTTCGCCTTAGTTCCTATGCAATTAACGCTAAAAAGTAGACCTTTTACCTCGGTTCCTGTGTAACTGAGGTTAGAAAGTAGACCTTTCGCCTTGGTTTCTATGCAACTAAGGCTAAAAAGTTCACCTTTCGCCTCGATTCCTATGCAACTGAGGTTAAAAAGTAGACCTTTCGCCTCGGTTCCTATGCAACTGAGGCTACAAAGTAGACCTTTCGCCTCGGTTCCTATGTAACTAAGGCTAACATGTAGACTTTTCACCTCGGTTCCTATGCAACTGAGGCTAAAAGGTAGACTTATCACCTCGGTTCCTATGCAACTGAGGCAAAAGATGAACATTTAGCCTCAGTTCCTTAGCAACTGAGGCTAAAAGACACATTTAGCCTCCATTTTTTCAACTGAGGCTAAAAAACTGTCCCTAAAGGCCTATTTTCTTGTAGTGGAATACGCCTCACCATCGTCTATTTCCTATGTCGACAGTAACATGTGTGTCTGAGAAAATATGTAACTGAATGTATCGACTAATGGAATTAACCGTACAGCATTTAGATATTTCAAATGATGGAGCCTCATTATAAATGGTCACATAACATTCATAAGAAATTGAGGAATTCTAAGGAGTTGGAAGTCTAGAATTGATGGGTAAACATGAAAAAGCAAAAGAAAAGAATTTTTTTTTTAAAAAAAAGGAATCCAATTCATGAAGAGGGTGTTAACAATGGTGAGATATCAGCATTCTAGGGCACTATTACCAAGGACTGATATGGATACTGCATGGGCATGTCAATTAGTATTACCAAAATTTTTGCATACTCTAATACCTTATAAAACGTGTTATGACTTTGAAGAAGACAACTACTAAATATTCCCATATATAGAGTGACACAACCTACAAATTTTTTTTTTTTAAAAAAATCCCTCTTCTTACTACATAATTACCTAAAGAGTAAAGGCCCACATATTAATACATTTTATTGTACTCTAAAATCTTCCATACTTTATTTATGTCATAATATCCTTAAAAATATGCCTGCTCGCATGAGAGGATGGCATATAGCTCGACAAAAATCCTATTAGGTGGCAAAGATATCAAGTATTTTCTCTTTTTTGACTCCTTTTTTTCTAAGAGAGACAGAGAGATGACAACACAATTTTATAAATAGAAGACACCAATACACAAAAAACTATACAAAAAAAAAGAGAGAATGAAGCACAATAAATAAAAAAATAAAAAAATTTAAGCCCCTTGCTCTCATCATCACCCACCCCAAAGAGTGACTCAAAATTTTGAAACATCTCCCATTTCTTTCTTCCCAAATACCCACCATATGCCTTTCATTTCCTTTGTAAGCTCCAACCCATGCCGACCCAAAAAATAGAATCCAATAGAGCTCATATAGGCCCAAGAGATATTGATATCAAGTAAATAATACTCACTAAGAAATCAAATATAATTGTCAAAAATCAAACTAGGTCACTTGATAAATCTATATCGTGTAAATCATCAATATTTCACTTGGAAATTCCAATTTAGCAATTAAGAGGTAACGAATTTTGTCAACACATAATATCGTGTGCTAGATAAAAAGGTAGGACATAACATTATATGAATATACACAAAAGGATAAGAGAATACAGAAGGAAATGAAATTATTTAGTTATGCTTTTACCATAGCAAAACTATAACTATAATGACATATATAAGTGTTTTTTTCTGAGCTACTAAATTCATAGAAAGGGTAGGAAGATTACAGCCCATCAATGACCCATGTGCCAATGTTTTTGTTAAATTGGCGGTCCACTCTGCTCCACGGATGTTGTTGGGGAAGACATGGATGCTCATTCCACCCAAAAGGACGAGGAAGTCCCAAGGCATTCTTCACACTTTGCAAAGTCCTTACCGTAAAAAGACAATAAACAGATCATATTAGCAACCATTTGTAAATATTAAGGGCCATGTCCCTCAAGTAAACAAAATTTGAAATATATAAATAAAAAATAAAAAAGACATTGAATCTACTTGTTTATTAATGCATCTCTTAATAATCTTCTATATCCAACATTCTAATTCTAGCATCAAAAGTTCAGAAAACACATCAAATCTACTAGTTTCTAGAGCATTTCAAGACGGAGACTTACATCTCGAGTGGTCGGAAAATGCAGTAAATCTGGTGGATTGTTTGAGCAATTCAAGTGAAATCTAAGACATCCCAAGTTCTAATTATGACATTGGAGGGCTTAGAAAATTCATCAAATCTGCTGGTTTTCGGAGCATTTCAAGCGGCCTCTTCCACATCTGCAGTTCTACTTTTGACATTGAAAACTCAGAAATTGCATTGAATCTGCTTATTTCTAGGGTAATTCCAATGTCGAAAGCTTGAAAACTGAATTAAATTTTTTGGTTCTTAGATCATATCGAGTCAAATCTCGAACACCTGAAGTTCAATTACTGACATTGAAAACTCACAGAAAATATAAAATTTGCGGGTTTTCAGAGTATTTCAAGCGAAAAGTACCACATTTGAAGTTTAAATATCAATATTGAAAGAAAATGTATAGAATCTGATGGTTTTCAGAGCATTTCAAGTGAAAATGTATAAAATCCGATGGTTCTGACACCGACAATGGAAAAAAAAGAAAGAAAAAAGAGTAGTCTGTTGGTTTTTGAAGCATTTCAGGTGAAATCTTCGATACCTGAAGTTCAAATCACAACATCAAAAACTCAGAAAATGCAGAAAAACTATAGGTTTTCAGATCACTTCAAGCGGTAGCTACTACAGCTGAAGTTCGAATTCCGATGCTGAAAGCTCAAAATAACACAGAAAAGTGTCACAAATCTAGATATCTTCACTAGCTTTCCTACAAAATACACGGCCGTAACAAGACAAAGGAAGAACAAAGGAACATACCTTTAAAAGAAGTAATGAGAGATCTGAAATGTGAAAGCATTTCCTTCAAAGAACTGCGTAAGGATGATGCAAGTCTGCCATTAAAGCCGCAAAGAGCTTTGCGATATAGAAACTCCTTGAATCTCTAAGTTTCTCTCACAAATCCCAATTTCAAACATCTGGATTCTCCATTTGGGCCAAAACCAATGCAAAATGAGCTCAAAATCTACAGATTTCTCCCAAAATTCCCTGTAACTCTTCTCGTAATCAAACAACAGAGCTTTCGCTCAACCATTGGAGCTCAATTCAGCTGAAATCGCACCAGAGAGCTCAAAATAGTGAGATTTACATCAAGAATCCATATCGGTTGATGGGTTAGGGTTTGGTGTAGAACATAGAACAGACATGGTACTCTGCTTGTGATGGTGGTGCTGCAGGCGACTAGGGTTTGGAGATAGCAATGATCAGGGGTTTGGAGAAGAAGAGGGCTAGGGTTAGGAAAATGAGGACGTTTGATGTAAGAAGTAAAATAAAAATAAAAATAGAAGGGGAAAATAACCACGTTTCTTGTAGTGTGCGCACGAGAGATGAGGGTGGATGGGATTTCATTTTCGGGTGACGATCGACACTTTAAGTGCCTAGTTTTAGCACTCGTGGGGCCCACCATGATGTATGTTATTTATCCACTTCATCCATTCATTTTAATGGATCATTTTAACGGTCGATCGAATAAAGGAATTAGATCAAAACCATAAGCGGACCACATAATATATTAACGATGGAAATTTATTTTTTATTATTTCTTATGGTGTGGCCCACTTATACCTTCAATCTACTTACGTTTTGGGCTCATCGATTGAAATTATATATTAGAATTGATGGATGGCTTAGATAAAACAGATATATTCCAATGGGTCCAATGGAGCCCCTTAAGCTCCATCAATATCTAATAAGAACCCAGTGGGGATGTAGGTTTTAGCTACAGATTAAATAGGTTTTAGCTACAGATTAAATCCGTAGCATAATAGCTACGGTTTATATCCGTAGCTAAAACTTCCAAAGTCTGTAGCCTTTACTCGATTTTTTGGTAGTGCTCAGACTCCATTACTTGAATCCAAAGTCATTGGAGTTGGAATATCAACAGGATCATAAAGAAATTCCAAACTCTAAGCAACTGGTTGAATAAGAGAAGGACGTGCAATGGAAGCTTTCTCAACATGAATGGAACATCAGTGATTATCTGCAACTGATGGGACCTGTGCAATGTCCTGATTCACTTCTATACTTTGAGGAGAAAAATAAAGTCTCTGTCTCTAAGTGAGTATCCGGTAAAGGAATCTCTGCCTCTCTTGATGCAGAAACTTCCGCTATAACTGAAAGAGCAGTAGGGCCTCGTTCAATCACATCAGTAGCTTCCACAATACAAGGAGAGTCCGAAGTGTCAAAAGAAATGAAAATGTCCACGCCTAGATAACAACTAAAACCCTCATAATCAAGTTATTCCACTTCAAGAGAAGCTATCCTGACTGGAGAAGAAATATCTTGATGATCTGGCTGGATTTCAATGGTCGAGACATCAGTCCTGACCTCACCTTCTTCACCAACATCCACTTGTACATCCTCTTCTTGATTGTCATCTATTAAAATGTTTCCTTCATCAGTTAAACTTGTGGAAGAAGTGGTACCAGAGGTTTCATCTTCTGCTAAATATTTCAACGAGCTTCCTTCAGAAACTGCTTGTTTGCCTTTAGGAAAATGGCCAGCTTTAATAGGAAAAAGGTGAACATCATCAGTAGGAGAAATTTGTGAAGCTTGAGCTTGAGGAGATAAAGATTTAGCTTGTGAACGAGTTATTGGAGAAGTTGTGGCCACGGTCTGACGCGTCGTAGAAGAAGCCACAGTCACAGTCTGACCCTCAGTAGGAGAAATTATAGTCATAGCACAATTCATAGTAGGAGAAGCGGCAACTACAGTTTATCCTTCTGTTTCTTGAGGAAGGGAAGAAAGAATAGCACCAGGAGATTCAAATTCATCAACAAGAGTAGTTTATCTCTTTACACACTTTATAAGATCCAAAGGAGAGCCAAAGGCTATCCATCCTTTGAGTGTATGGGGTGGCTTTATTTCCCTGATAAGATCTTCCGTGGGAATTCTTCGACAAAGTTACCCAGGAGTCGCAGCGTGATCTTTCTCGATAGAATATCCTATTCCTTACTCTGGTCTGTAATTTCTCAATCTAGGAGGAGGAATCCAGATAGGATGATCAACTGGAAGACAATTATGTACCAAGTAATATTGATGTGACCACCAATGCATCCAAGCATATGAAGCTTGCACTTGATGATTGAAACCGGGAAGAATGAAGCAAGAATCGAAATTTCTAGCTAAAAGTTGCTTACATATTAAGGCCCAGTTGTATGGACCTACTCCATAGCTCCGTATTATGCGGGTGACTTCTTCCCCTACTTGTGGCACTGTTTGATCATAACCGAATCATCTTACGAACCTACTGGGGTAATAGGGTTCTCTCCAAAATTTAACTCCTTCACGAAGAGGCAAACTGTAAGACCTGATGCAAATAAAAAAAGGTTCTTTCAATAGGTTCTAGGTCAGTATTGTCTTCAACTTCTCTATCTTCATCTTGATGAGTTAAATAGAATGGAAAATATTCGATAGACTCTATGCTTTCAATTTTGTCAACAATTCATTCGTATCCTTTCTTCACCATTTTTCGCCTAACATAATGGTATAAAAGAGGACACTCAGGATTGGCATAGGCCTTCTCAAGATCATTGTATGTCCATGGGAAATATATTCTTAACTAGCCAAAAAAGTAATTCCATGGAGTAAATGAAGACGTAGCTCCGATTGCTAGGCTTGAGCAGTGTTTCGCAATATTTCAAAAAGCTCTATACAGGGAACATAGAACAAGAGGAGCCAGAGAATACTTCTTCTTCCCCTCTACCATAGCTGTAACACCCTGAAAATTGGGGGTCGATGTAACACCCTGAAAATCGGAGGTCGTGTATAAACTCAACTCCCGAGTTCCAGACCGTCACTTATGCAACAAAATGGGTTATGATTCAATGTTGTCTGATTTAAAGCATTCACATGAGTAAAAGTATACCAAAACTGCAATTCATACTTCAGATCCAGTGATAAAAGCAAGCGGAAGACTAAACAATATATATATCACTGTATGGAAAAACAAAGTAAATCTCATCTGTCTCCAAAGTATGACTACATCTCTGAGTCTCATATACATATACATAAATAAAAGAATAATGTTTAAAAAAAAGTCCCACTGATGTCTCCTCGATCCAGGTCGCCTGCGGGAAGCCGTCGTGATACTGCATATACGAGAACTCATCCTGGTCCTCGTCGATCTCTGGCTCCACCTCCTGGATCTCGGCCTCACCTGCATCTACAACAGGGTCTGGTGGGTGTTGCAAACACCATCCCGTAACGTGGGAATGAGTGATCAACTCAGTGGAATCATAGAGCAAAGATTAGCATGTTCACAATTCAATCACGCGATAATAGTAAAGCAGTAAATCAGACAATCCTAATACTGTTGTTAATGCAAGATGATATGACGTGATGTATGCCCTCACCGACGATCACCCTCATGCGGCAACATCTTACAACCGCGGCATGCCACACTCCCTAGAGTGCTCCACATCTTCCAGGCACATGCAATGCTATGGTGATATGATTTCCAAGTTGTTATTAGTCCATTCAAACAGCAGGATTGGGAAACTAAGGTACTTCCCTTGTATCAATCCCAACACAGATCCTGTCTAGGGTCGTCACTCCTAGTAATCTCATACGATGTATATTTTGTAGGTCACTGCAAGGGCTGCCAGGGCTGTTGCTCGCACTCGTTGCACCGCTCCCCCATCACCTTATCAATACAGGCCTACCGTACTCTACTGCAACGGAAGGGTCGTCGCCTCCCGTGGACTCAGAATACGCTCGCGGTCACTACAAAGGGCTCGTCGCCTGATCAGTGTAGGCCGACAGCTAGAATATAGTGTCCCATACCACCATAATCTGCTCACGAGTCTAGGTGCTCACTGGTCACTACGGGGAGGTTTGTAGCCCCAGCGTAGGCCGACAGCTCGACCACGGTGTCCCATACCACCATGCCCGGCTCATGAGTCTTCGTGGATCATGGTACCATGGTTAACAGGGTTTACAATGGTAAGTTCAGTACCCTAGGTTCAAGCAGTTATGACTCATACAAGGTGAACATACATTGGCCAGTCGGGTTACTTGACGGGCTCGACTAGCGCGATCGCATCTCAAGTCGAGCGACATGAAGTGCGTAAAACACTTCGCGTGGCCTAACCACTGCCGCCAACTTCAAACACGAATCACGTTCATCGACGCGTCGTTCGTGGCTATGACCAGTCAGCCACGAATTCGCTCGGTTACCGACTGCCTGGACTAAGTCTAGTCCCACACATCTATGAAATCACATTAGCAATATATGCAAAGGTATTGGAATTGAAATACAATCATGTGAGCATGTTAACACATGTTATAACATTCAACTTAAGCAAATCTTCAAACACATACATTCCACGCATGTAATAGAATCATGCATACGGTCGACATGTAGGAAATCATTTAGGTCAGCATATTAACCAAGAAATCAATCTCAAACTACTACATAACATCATTTAATTCAATACATACTAATACAAGCATTTATACAAACACATACACTACACACTTAAGTCTACATATAGTATGTCGACCCAAAGTGCGCAACTAGGCGAATCTCTTCGCCAAACTGATTATGCAAGCATTCCTAACTCCCTAATGCGACAACAAACCATGTCAATCACATCAGCAAAATATGCATGTAGACCGTACTTCCTACAAATGACTAAAATGCCCTAAATCTCATATTCTTCGTTAATTTACGAAACGGGAAACGGAGAGCATGTTGTACATGTCAAACGGCGATGCCGTCGATAATCTACTATTAAACGACATTGAAAGCGTTGTAAACCGTCAATCAAAGCGTCTAAAATTCCCACCTAGTCTCTTACGGATGCTGGATTTTGAACGGAGTGTGTACGCTTCGTCTACGGCAGTAGGAGAACCTGATTTATGAAATACGTTAGCTAACACGTCCTAAATCTGGATAAACCCTAAATCAGCAAGTGCTAGGGTTGTTTTGTACCTGAAAGAACGGAGAAATCACCAGCCAGGTGATTGGGAAGAGGTGCTGAAGCAGCAGCAATCGGCGGCTAGGAAGCGGGAAAAATCCCTTCCAATCTCTCTCTCAAACTCTCTCTCCTTTTCTCCTAGGGTTTGCAATTTTCAGATGGGAGAGGGAAATGAGGGTTTCAACCCCTTTTATAAGCTTAAAAACGCCGGAAATAGGCTCCGGAACGAAGTTTACTTGGTGCCTATCCATTTCGGGGCTGTTTCGGTCCAAAAGCTACTTTCTGGTGGTCCCCTGGTCAATTGCGATCGGACTTAAGCTCATGTGTACTAGATGTAGCTCGTATTAAGTTTTCAGTCTGGCAGGGTTCGCAGATCGCACGTGGTGGACCAGTTTCAGTTCAGCGGTCACCGCACGTAGATCAGGGCTGAAAGTCTCATGATAATAAATAGAAATTTTTTCTGATCTGAGGGTGTAATCTGGATGAATTCTGACGGTCAGAACGCTTACTACTGACGCGTCAAGTCGTGTGCCAGATTTGAATTTGAAATTCCAATTCTGTCCCTGTTCGCGGTCGCTTCAGTCTGGGTTCAACGAAATAGTCTGTGATTATCGGTTTGACTTGATTTTCGAGATGAGTGTCAAGTCCAGCTGGGCGGTTCTAACGGTCTAAGATAGGAGGTATCGGACCTTTGACGCGCGGTCTAAATCCAATACAAAAATTCAATGTGGTCCAGAGGACAAACCCGCTTAGAGTTTGATCCGAGGTTATAGAGTATTGTAGAGTTGTTTGTTCTACTCGATTTGGGTCTTGTAGAACGTATTTAAAGTGATCAGGGACTATTTCCCAGCTACTCTAGCGTTGCGCTAGCTAACTTACGCTTAATTTCCATGGAAATTAATTCTACGCGATTTCGGGTCGAGTTGGTACTCGAGCCCAAGTACGAATTTTTCACGGGCGTTACAATCTACCCCCCTTAACAAATAATTTCATCCTCGAAATTTGTACCTTTTCGTACTCCTCGAGAAGTTGTGGGTAGTTCTTTCTGATCTCGGCTTCTGTTTCCCAAGTAGCCTCCTCCTCAGAGTGATGCGTCCATAGTACCTTCACAAGGGGAATCACCTTGCTACGCAGTACCTGCTCCTTCCTGTCTAAGATGCGTGTCGGTCGCAGGATATAAGTAACATCCTCTCCTAACTGCACCTGCTCCCATCTGATGATATAGGAAGGATCAGCAACGTATTTCTTCAGCATAGAAACATGAAATACATTGTGGACGCTCGCGAGGGGCGTGGGTAAAGCCAATTGGTAAGCCACTGCTCCCACACGATCGAGGATGTGGAATGGACCAATGAATCGCGGTGCCAGCTTCCCCTTCTTCCCGAACCGAAGGACTCCCTTCATAGGGGAAACTCGCAAAAACACGTGATCCCCGACTGTGAACTCTAGTGGCCGTCGTCTCGTATCGGCGTAGCTCTTCTGTCTGCTCTGCGCTGTAAGAAGCCGACGTCGAATAATATCAATCTTCTCTGACGTCGCCTGCACTAACTCTGGGCCAATCAAGCTACGCTCACCGACCTCTAACCAGCAATGCGGTGCGCGACAAGGTCGTCCATACAGCGCCTCATAAGGTGCCATGCCGATACTCGCCTGGAAGCTATTATTGTATGCAAACTCCGCATATGCAAGACAGTCATCCCAACTGTCCTTGAAGTCCAATGCGCAAGCTCGCAACATGTCCTCCAGGATCTGGTTCACTTGCTCCGTCTGTCCGTCCGTCTGTGGGTGGAAGGCAGTACTGAACTTCAACTTCACACCCATAGCCTCCTGAATGTGAGTCCAGAAAATAGAAGTGAGCCGCGTGTCTCTGTCCGACACGATCTCCAACGGAACTCAATGCAGACGCACGATCTCTCTGATGTACAATCTAGCCAGCTCGTCTGCAGAGTTCGTAACTCTGATCGGTAGGAAGTGCGCCGACTTCGTCAATCGGTCGACGATCACCCAAATGGAATCATGCCCCTTCCTCTTCTTCGGCAACCCAGAAATGAAGTCCATGGAAATGAAATCCCACTTCCACTCTGCAATCGGCATAGGCTGCAAAAGTCCAGGTGGTCGGCGATGCTCTGCCTTCACCTGCTGACAAGTGAGATAACGGGACACGAACTCAGCTATATGGATCTTCATACCTTCCCACCAATACGTCCTCTTCACGTCACGATACATCTTTGTACTGCCTGGATGCATCGCGAGTCTAGTAGAATGCGCAGCCTCGAGAATCTCTCGTCTCAAGTCAGGGACATCTGGGACGCATAGGCGGCCACGGTAACGTAAGCCCCCATCCATACCAACTCGCCAGTCGGCGTCAACATCATCACTGGCCTGCTCTCGAAGCTCAGTAAGATGCGCATCGTCCCTCTGCGCCTCGATGACTCGGTCATCGATCTGAGATCGCACCTGTACATGTGCGATGAACTCAAATGGCTCCTCTATGGTGAGTTTCTGCTCAAAGTCTCGCAAAAACTCAATCATATCCCACTTGGCAACCATCAGCGGAGCCGCAAACTCTATCGCCTTCTTACGGCTCAATGCATCAGCCACAAGGTTCGCCTTCCCAGGATGGTAAGAGACTTCAAACTTGAAGTCCTTCAACGTCTCCATCCATCGCCGCTGCCTCATATTCAAGTCTCGCTGCGTGAATATGTACTTGAGGCTCTTGTGGTCGCAAAAGAGCTCGAACTCCTCTCCGTAGAGGTAATGTCTCCAGAGTCTCAGTGCGAATATAACGGCTGCCAACTCTAGGTCGTGTGTAGGGTAATTCTCCTCGTGCTTCCTTAATTGTCTCGAGGCATACGAAATTACCCTGTCCCTCTGCATAAGGACACAACCCAAACCAACGCTAGACACGTCAGTGTATATAGTGTATCTAACCCCTTGCTCTGGCAATACTAGCACAGGGACGGACGTAAGTCTGTCCTTCAGCTCCTGAAAAGCTGACTCCGCCTTATCATTCCAGGCGAACTTCACGTCCTTCCGTGTCAACTGAGATAAGGGTCTCGCGATCTTCGAGAAATCCTGAATGAAGCGCCGATAGTAGCCAGCGAGTCCCAAGAAGCTCCTCACCTCACTGACAGAACCAGGCTGCTCCCAGTCCTGCACCGCAGCTACCTTAGACAGGTCAACTGTCATGCCATCCTTAGACACCACGTGTCCCAGAAACTTCACCTCCTACTTCCAGAAGTCGCACTTCTTGTACTGTGCGAACAACTGATGCCGTCTGAGCGTATTAAGGACCAAACGCAAGTGCTCCTCATGCTCCTCTCGACTCCTAGAGTACACCAAAATGTCGTCAATGAAGACAACGACGAATTGATAGAGGAAAGGCCGAAATATCCGGTTCATCAGATCCATGAACACGGCCGGTGCGTTCGTGAGACCGAACGACATCACGAGGAACTCGTAGTGGCCAAAACTGGTCTTGAATGCTGTCTTCTGCACGTCCTCATCCCTGACGCACAGCTGATGATAACCTGACTGAAGATCAATCTTCGAGAAGTACTGCGCTCCTCTCAGCTGATCGAACAAGTCATCGATCCTGGGCAAAGGGTATTTGTTCTTCTCTGTGAGCTGGTTCAACCTGCGATAATCAATACACAATCGCATCGAACCATCCTTCTTCCTCACGAACAAGACCGGTGCTCCCCAAGGAGACACGCTAGGCCGTATAAGGCCAAGCTCTAGTAGACCATCAATCTGCATCCTCAACTCCTCCATCTCACATGGTGCCATGCGATACATCGGCAGTGAGACGGGTATAGATCCAGGAACCAGATCTATAGTGAAATCGATCTCACGTCGGGGTGGCAAACCAGGGATCTTCCTGAACAGATCCCCGAACTCGGAAACAACTGGCGTCTGCTCAAGTACCTGGGCACCAGCGTCGCGTAATAGAGTGGCGTAGCTAAGTATGCAGAAAGAAAGATTTACCCGCACTGGAAATGTGAAGGATGAACCCTCAGGCTCGTACGCTGTGACTATACGAGTCTCGCAGTCAATCTCGGCTCTCGCTGCAGTCAACCAGTCCATGCCAAGAATGACGTCGAGATAAACAAGCGAGGGATCGACGACCAGATCAAGAGTCATCGTCCTGCCTCCCAGATCAACCAAACAACCCTCACACATCTGGGTGACATCCGAATAATCTCCATGAGCTGCAAAGACTCGCACGCTATCCATAGTGATAGTCTGTAACCCAAGACGCCTGACTACGGCACGCGATATCAAAGAAATCGTGGAACCAGTGTCCACCATGACAAGAACGGGAGTACCTCCAATATGGGCGGTGACCTCGAAGGCTGAATGCTGGAAAGTCGGTGTCGCAGCTGCCTCAGCTGTCAATGCATGAACTCGAGCCTGCTGTGGCCGGTTCGGCCACTGTGTCAAGGGCCGTGGAGGCTGTCGGATCTGCGATACCGTAGGTCTGAAAGAAGGATGCGCAGGAGCTGACCGTATAGGCAGTGTTGATATCGCCTGTGGACGTACACGATCAATCTTCTGCGGCGGCGAGAACCCACTGTCCCGCATCCTCGAAAAGTAGCTCTGCGCCAAGTGGCCTGTCCTCCCACAATATGTACATGTCAAATCAGGGCATCGAAACGGTGGTACAGGCGCCCTAGTCCTAGTAGGAGGGTCAATGCGAGGCCTCTTGCCCGCGAAGGGCCTGTCTGGCAAATCTGGTCGTGGCCTAGAAGCAGCCGGGCCTCGAGATCGCGCAAGTCGATCCACATCCTGCTCTGCCCGCATGGACATGTGAATCAACTCCGCATAGGAGGGAATACTAACACAGCACATCTTCGACCGAATATCCGGTCGCAAACCCTCCAAAAAGCACCGTATGCGCATCTGTTCATCAGCT
Organism: Magnolia kwangsiensis; assembly: GCA_037074715.1. Taxonomy (NCBI): domain Eukaryota; kingdom Viridiplantae; phylum Streptophyta; class Magnoliopsida; order Magnoliales; family Magnoliaceae; genus Magnolia; species Magnolia kwangsiensis. The sequence goes on from CM073579.1 coordinate 64,045,245, forward strand.
AGGATCGTCGGGACGTACCTGCCCAACTCCGTGAACCGATGCTCATACTCGGTAACTGTCATCGCTGCCTGCCTGAGACGGAGAAACTCATTCTCCCTGTCGTGCCTGTAGGTCTGGGGATAATACTTCTCATGGAAGCGGAACTCAAATGCTGCCCACGTCCATACAAAGTCTGCGGCAACGGTCCGCAGTACGCTATCCCACCACATGCTGGCCTCTCTCTCAAACAGGAAGGTAGCCAGCTCTACCTGCTCGGCCTCGGTGCAATGCAACATCCGCAAGATCTTCGACACCCGGTCGAGCCAGTACTCAGCCTCCTCGGGTCTGTGAGAACCCGTGAAAGTAGGAGGCCGCAAGCGCTGAAATCGCTCCAATAGGCCCCGTGTGTCGGCAGGATTCCCCGCAGGGAAAGCAGGCGGCGCAGGATGAGTCATGCCCTCATCCTGGGCGTATGTATAGGCATCGTCAGCTGGATGCGCAGGTGGTGCAAGTGGAGTAGATGTAGTCGCACCCCCACCCTGGGTTAATGTCCCCACTATGGTGGTCAGAAGCTGCTGCTGCTGCAGCATCATAGCCATCATCTGCTCGAATCTATCAGGGGGTGGAACAGGCTGTGGCGGATGCGGTGTGGAAGTAGATGCGCGATGTGGCTCTCTGACTGATGGCGTAAATGGCGGTGGTCCATCTGTAGGACCAGCGGCAGGCTGAGACGATCGAACCGCCTCAGGAATCGGGCCCACAGCAGGGTCCGAATGGGTACCAGACTGAGAGGGAGTCTAATCCATATGCTCAGTCAGCGCAAGACGAGCCGTGCTCCGCGTAGTCTTAGGTGACATTCCCTATATTCAAAATAGGGCGCAACCTTGTCAGTCTCAATTGCACAAATACACCACAATCATCCACATAAAGAGTCAAAGGCATTCCATGCATTTCAATTAATCAAAATTATCACAATACAAGGGATATATCCTTACAAGCATCATGACGAGAATTACATGGAAATTAAGACAGTTAAACAACAACAACATGAACAAAGCACTAGCCCTGACAGGCTTACACACATAAAGCAGGAAATGACTAACTACTGATAATAACATCAAAGATCGCATCGCTAGTCGGAGTCTGGTGACGGAGGAGGAGCACCCTTATCCTGTAAGCAACACAGGATCGCCTTCAAGGTCCGAGTCACCTTGCCAAATTTCTTCTTTGTAACGGCCTTGGCATCAGCGACTTCTGCGCAAAGTTCTTGGACTTTCCTTTGCAAAGCGGTCTGACTCTCCTCCATCCAAGCAATGCGGTCGTCGATAGTAGCCTGCGCAGAAGGAGGAGGGCTCTCATCAGTATCCTGAGCCTCCTCTTCTGCTTCTTCCTGAGCTTCTTCCTGAACCTCTGCTCTAGGTTCTTCTTCGCTTTGATCTTCCTCATCATCAAAGTCATCCCCACTATCCCTTTCAAGTTGATTTTCACGGTATTGTGACCCAATCTTCATCTTGACCATTGTCGACTCATCGATGGTGTGAATCGATACCGGCAATTTCGGCCTAAGTCTATAGGCAAACTCAAGCGCAATCTTGCAAATAAGTCGGCCAAAGGGAAGCGATTCGGATGTTCTTTTTGACCTGGCTATGAGGACTATCTGTCGTAAAATGAAAGTGGCCATACATACGTTCTCTCCCTGGGCCACCAGAAATAAGAAATCGACCATAAGACGTGTACATTCAATGCGGTTCGTCGACCTGGGATAAACATTGAACGTGCAGATATGGTGCAGCAAGCGCAAATCCTCAGACATGTACGTCGCCTTGAGGCTATTATTAGGCTGCCATGGAACCAACTTACCGCACAGAAACCTGGTGCGACGATCTCGTTCACGTCTAGTCCTCAGATTCTTCTCACTAGGATGCACATCACCTAGAGGCACGTTGAGAAGTCGCGCAATCAACTGAACGTCGATCGTAGCCATCCGATCTCTACCAAAAGGGATTTTGAACTGCAAAGGCTCCAAGGTAGGATTCTGGATGCTTGTGTAGAAGGCACGAATGGTGCTCACATTAGCACGAGCGCGAGCTTCAAAGATCGGACCCCAATGCGCAACTTCAATGCGTTCGAACAACAGATACTCGCCGAACAATCATCCATCTACGTCCACCTCAGATAACACTTTGCGATCAGTGTATTGGACATGAGGCATCTCCGAAAGAATTGTTCACCCAAGGTGTGCATGGGGATCCAAATCCTGCTTTGTACGGCACTCTAGGACTGGAGCTGGACCTACGGCGGCGCTTGAACTTGCGGCACCACCCCGTGGTCTTCTCGATCGAGCAGGGCGGCTCGGCCCAGCCTCGTCTGTTGCAGTTTTCCTCTTACCCATCAAAGATATGATGGATGAGAGTGATAAAAGGCCTAAAATGGCTTCCACGAAAGCCATGGAAAACGGCAAAAATGCGAAGAAGTGGCTGCCCAATCTGGAAAAAGGAAATCTAGGCATCGTAGAGGGATGCTTCAAGCTTCCCAAGGCTGTAATTTCAAGGAGAATTACAAATAAAAAGGTAGAATGGAGCACCTCACGATTTCAGCTCTATTTGGAGATTTTTGGAGCTCCAAATGGTGAGATCTTCAAGAGGAGGGGCTGCCAACTCCCAATAAGTGATGAGTGGTGGTCGGTTTTGTCCAAGGAGGGACCTAGGAGTGATTTGGGACGCCGAAGTTTGGAGGTGGTTGCTGAAAATCGAAAATAGGGCTATGGGGAGGGCTGTTTGTGAAGGAGGGGTATGATTTAGGGGTTTTCGTGAGATGGGAGCTACATAGGGAGGGTGTACACCTTATTTAAGGGCGTGCGCCCAAGATTTAGGTCCAACGGACCCCACCGGTCAACAATGCATCGCCCGACCGGCGATGGCATCGCCGGCCAACTTCCAAGTTGGCCGGTGGGACCACATGGGTCTGGTCCCCCATGGTCCAGGGGTTCCAGAAATATATGGCCCACCCCCTAGTTCATCGTATTTTGATCTGTATGAGCCCAAATATGTGTTCGGGGCTTTCCGGGACCACATCACAATCCAGAATACCAAACCATATGATGCAGCATATTAATTTGGGGTAGAAGGAGCCAGTACATCTATCTAGATCCATAGTTGCTAAAGAAAGTGAAGTTAGAATGGCCTTATGGCCATTTTTCATGAAATTTTACTATTCACTGTAAAATTTTGTGAAAGTACTAATTTGTATTATTTTCATATTAGGTTTGATGCCTAACATGAAATGGATAAGAAAGAAATGAAGGTCAGAGTGTTTAGAGGAGGAATTTTGAGAATTTTTGGCGAAACGGGATTTTTAAGCCCTGACGATTGATTATAGGAGTCGTGGTCATCCCACGGCCCAAAAATTTACATTTACGGTTTAAAACCGCTCATAGGTCATCTTAACCTGACTTCCTACAGCTTAGAAGCGATTCGGGTTGCCTTACACGACCCGAGATGCGTTACAGACTCGATCTTGCGATCGATTCTAATAGACTTCGCCTATCGGCGAATCTACGATCCTAGAAGTGTTTCTAGACCCTTCTCGCACCCACCTAAGTCAAAGGAAGTGACAGCGTATGTCGCGAGACCATAACCCAGGCCCAGTATATTCTCATTCATGCTCTGATACCAACTTGTAACACCCTGAAAATCGGGGGTCGTGTATAAACTCAACTCCCGAGTTCCAGACCGTCACTTATGCAACAAAAATGGTTATGATTCCATGTTGTCTGATTTAAAGCATTCACATGAGTAAAAGTATACCAAAACTGCAATTCATACTTCAGATCCAGTGATAAAAGCAAGCGGAAGACTAAACAATATATATATCACTGTATGGAAAAACAAAGTAAATCTCATCTGTCTCCAAAGTATGACTACATCTCTGAGTCTCATATACATATACATAAACAAAAGAATAATGTTTTAAAAAAAGTCCCACTGATGTCCCCTCGATCCAGGTCTCCTATGGGAAGCCGTCGTGATACTGCATATACGAGAACTCATCCTGGTCCTCGTCGATCTCTGGCTCCACCTCCTAGATCTCGGCCTCACCTGCATCTACAACAGGGTCTGGTGGGTGTTGCAAACACCATCCCGTAACGTGGGAATGAGTGATCAGCTCAGTGGAATCATAGAGCAAAGATTAGCATGTTCACAATTCAATCACGTGATAATAGTAAAGCAGTAAATCAGACAATCCTAATACTGTTGTTAATGCAAGATGATATGACGTGATGTATGCCCTCACCGACGATCACCCTCATGCGGCAACATCTTACGACCGCGGCATGCCACACTCCCTAGAGTGCTCCACATCTTCCAGGCACATGCAATGCTATGGTGATATGATTTCCAAGTTGTTATTAGTCCATTCAAATAGTAGGATTGGGAAACTAAGGTACTTCCCTTGTATCAATCCCAACACAGATCCTGTCTAGGGTCGTCACTCCTAGTAATCTCATACGATGTATATTTCGTAGGTCACTGCAAGGGCTGCCAGGGCTGTTGCTCGCACTCGTTGCACCGCTCCCCCATCACCTTATCAATACAGGCCTACCGTACTCTACTGCAACGGAAGGGTCGTCGCCTCCCGTGGACTCAGAATACGCTCGCGGTCACTACAAAGGGCTCGTCGCCTGATCAGTGTAGGCCGACAGCTAGAATATAGTGTCCCATACCACCATAATCTGCTCACGAGTCTAGGTGCTCACTGGTCACTACGGGGAGGTTTGTGGCCCCAGCGTAGGCCGACAGCTCGACCACGGTGTCCCATACCACCATGCCCGGCTCATGAGTCTTCGTGGATCACGGTACCATGGTTAACAGGGTTTACAATGGTAAGTTCAGTACCCTAGGTTCAAGCAGTTATGACTCATACAAGGTGAACATACATCGGCCAGTCGGGTTACTTGACGGGCTCGACTAGCGCGATCGCATCTCAAGTCGAGCGACATGAAGTGCGTAAAACACTTCGCGTGGCCTAACCACTGCCGCCAACTTCAAACACGAATCACGTTCATCGACGCGTCGTTCGTGGCTATGACCAGTCAGCCACGAATTCGCTCGGTTACCGACTGCCTGGACTAAGTCTAGTCCCACACATCTATGAAATCACATTAGCAATATATGCAAAGGTATTGGAATTGAAATACAATCATGTGAGCATGTTAACACATGTTATAACATTCAACTTAAGCAAATCTTCAAACACATACATTCCACGCATGTAATAGAATCATGCATACGGTCGACATGTAGGAAATCATTTAGGTCAGCATATTAACCAAGAAATCAATCTCAAACTACTACATAACATCATTTAATTCAATACATACTAATACAAGCATTTATACAAACACATACACTACACACTTAAGTCTACATATAGTATGTCGACCCAAAGTGCGCAACTAGGAGAATCTCTTCGCCAAACTGATTATGCAAGCATTCCTAACTCCCTAATGCGACAACAAATCATGTCAATCACGTCAGCAAAATATGCATGTAGACCGTACTTCCTACAAATGACTAAAATGCCCTAAATCTCATATTCTTCGTTAATTTACGAAACGGGAAACGGAGAGCATGTTGTACATGTCAAACGGCGATGCCGTCGATAATCTACTATTAAACGACATTGAAAGCGTTGTAAACCGTCAATCAAAGCGTCTAAAATTCCCACCTAGTCTCTTACGGATGCGGGATTTTGAACGAAGCGTGTACGCTTTGTCTACGGCAGTAGGAGAACCTGATTTATGAAATACGTTAGCTAACACGTCCTAAATCTGGATAAACCCTAAATCAGCAAGTATTAGGGTTGTTTTGTACCTGAAAGAATGGAGAAATCACCAGCCAGGTGATTGGGAAGAGGTGCTGAAGCAGCAGCAATCGGCGGCTCGGAAGCGGGAAAAATCCCTTCCAATCTCTCTCTCAAACTCTCTCTCCTTTTCTCCTAGGGTTTGCAATTTTCGGATGGGAGAGGGAAATGAGGGTTCAACCCCTTTTATAAGCTTAAAAACGCCGAAAATAGGCTCCGGAACGAAGTTTACTTGGTGCCTATCCATTTCGGGGCTGTTTCGGTCCAAAAGCTGCTTTCTGGTGGTCCCCTGGTCGATTGCGATCGGACTTAAGCTCATGTGTACCAGATGTAGCTCGTATTAAGTTTTCAGTCTGGCAGGGTTCGTAGATCGCACGTGGCGGACCAGTTTCAGTTCAGCGGTCACCGCACGTAGATCAGGGCTGAAAGTCTCATGATAATAAATAGAAATTTTTCCTGATCCGAGGGTGTAATCTGGATGAATTCTGACGGTCAGAACGCTTACTACTGACGCGTCAAGTCGTGTGCCAGATTTGAATTTGAAATTCCAATTCTGTCCCTGTTCGCGGTCGCTTCAGTCTGGGTTCAACGAAATAGTCTGTGATTATCGGTTTGACTTGATTTTCGAGATGAGTGTCAAGTTCAGCTGGGCGGTTCTAACGGTCTAAGATAGGAGGTATCGGACCTTTGACGCGCGGTCTAAATCCAATACAAAAATTCAATGTGGTCCAGAGGACAAACCCGCTTAGAGTTTGATCCGAGGTTATAGAGTATTGTAGAGTTGTTTGTTCTACTCGATTTGGGTCTTGTAGAACGTATTTAAAGTGATCAGGGACTATTTCCCAGCTACTCTAGCGTTGCGCTAGCTAACTTACGCTTAATTTCCATGGAAATTAATTCTACGCGATTTCGGGTCGAGTTGGTACTCGAGCCCAAGTACGGATTTTTCACGGGCGTTACAGTCGAGTATAGCTCAGCTCCCGAGTTCCAAAACATCACTTATGTAACATATTTAATGATGATTGTATGTCGTTTGTATGAGTGCAAAAAATATGAATGAGATTAAACCAAATCAGCATAACATAATCCAGGGACAGTTGTAATACACAAGCAGAAGACTGAAATGAATAGATAAACCAGTATAAGTCCCCAGAGTATGTAAGCGTTGCCAGATCAATAGTTATAAGTATTGTCTTAAAATACAAAATGTCAAAAAGAATGTGATGACCCACTATAAACATAACCCTGAATCCCCATCAATCAGGACACAACTCACATGAACCTGCCTGAATACTGCATGTAGGAGAACGCCTCCTCATCATCCTCAAACTCCGGCTCAGCCTCGTGGGTCTCATCATCATCTGTAACTAAGACAGAGTCTGGTTGGTGTTTAACACCATCCCAGAACGTGGGAGTGAGTGATTAGCTCAGTGGATCTATACAGCAAAGGTTAACATGTTATCAATTCAGTCAAGCAGTAATGATAAAGCAGTACGACAAACAAGTCCTAAATACTCTGATTAATGCAAAAATGAGATGTAGTAATGATGCATGCCCTCGCTTGCACTCCCTTAGCGTCTTTATCTTACGGCGCGTATAACAACCATCCGAAAGTGCTCTTCCTCACCAAAGCACATGCAATGCGGTCCATGAACGTGATTACTAAGTTCATATTAGTCCTTTTCATATAGCAGGATTGAGAAGCTAAGGTACCTCCCTTATATCATTTCCCAAACAATGATCCATTCTAGGGTCATTAAGCCTAGTAAATCTCATACTATGTTATGGTTTTAGGTCACTATAAAATGCTCGTCACCAATTAATACAGGTCTAGTTATACCCTAGTTGCTACAATAAGTCTCGTCGCCTTAATACAATTTCAGGGTATGCTCGGGGTTACTACAAAGGGCTCGTCACCAATCAATGTAGGCTGATAGCACGAATATAGTGTCCCATACCACCATATTCAGTTGACGAATCTGGGTTGCTCACTGGTCACTATGAGGAGGCTCATCACCCTAACGTAGGCTAACAGCTTGACCACGGTGTCCCATACCACCATGTATGACTCATGAGTCTTAGCGGATCGAGGTACTAAGGTTAACAGGGTTTCACTTGTGAGTTTGGTACCTTAAATTCAAGCAGTAGCGTCCAAACATGGTGAACATACATTGTGTCAATCGGGTTAATTGACGAGCTCGACTAGGACGAGCGGACGTTGAGTTGATCGACATGAAGTGCATAAGCACTCCGTGTGGCCTAACCACTGCTCACACCCCAAGTACAGTTCGGATTCACCGAACACATCTTGCGTGGTGAAACAACTTCAGCCACTAAAACAAGGCCTATTATCGATTACCTAGACTATGTTATAGTCCCAACCACGTGCAATCACAACAAATAAGCATATGAGATAAGTAAGCAGTAGGGAATACTTAAGTCAAATCCTACAATCATGTGATCATGTTATGGAATATAAATTAAACATGAAAATACAGTACATGGAGGAAATCATACACATAGTTAAGGTAGTTGGGATTCATATCTCAACTCCCTTATAAATCACAATTTTCTAACTACTAACTCATTCAAACATTTTTACAAACACTTAGACTACACTTTTCAACATACATCACATATGTTGGTTATATTACATATTTAGGCAAATCCTCTTGCCAAGGAGTTGTCGCATACATAAGAACCATGTACCTACGACATTTAATCATGGCAATCACAAATTCAGATTTCAAATGCATACAAATATTTCAACAAACACATGAATTTTCCTATATACCACATAGTTTATATCAATTTGTAATACGGAACAAATATCGCATTTGACATGTGAAATAGCATCCATGTCAGTAATAAACCATTAACTGACATTGAAAGCCTTGAAAACCATAACCTATACATATATAGTCTGCACCTTAAGCCTGTAAACGCATAACGGATTAGTTTTAGACGTTTAGTCTTCGTCAACGGTGGATTAGCAACCTAGAGCATGAAGTAGGTTAGCTATTCCATCACTTATACTAGACGAAGCCCAAAAATAGGTTAGGGTTTGGTTTTCTTACCCAAGTATGGAATCGAGATCGCCCGTATAACGATACGAATAGACGGATTTGGCACGTAGTGTAGCTGGGAAGAACCCCGGGATGAATCTCCAACTCACTCTCTCTCTCTTTCTCTCTTTCCTTTCCTTTTCTTCTCCTTTCTTTACTAGGGTTTTAGAATTCGTTTGGAATATGTGAGAGGGGATTTAAAACCCTTATATAGGCCCAAAACTGACGAGAATTGCCCCAGGGCCAAGGTATACTTAAGTTATAGCCAAATCGGGTCTGTTCCGATCTAACAGAGCATTTCTAGAGGTCCCTTTACTGAATGCGGTTAGACTGAAGCTTCCTAATATTGGATCTTGATCAAGCTAAGTTTTTAGTCCAATCGAGTTTACAGATCAACCACGGTGGACCAGTTTCAGTTCAACGGTTACCGGCACTCGATCAGGGTCACAAGTACATTGGCATGTGTGGGACATTTCCCCTGATCTAATATTGTATTTGGGTCAGATTCTGACAGTCTAAATGTTTATAGTTGGCCTGTAAGTGACACAACTTAGATTACTTAAATTCAAATTTATTTTCTAAAGATATTTACATTTCTCACACACTTCGCTCTGGACTCAAGTAAATAGTCCCAGGACATCATCTGGATTTGATTTTTGAGGTTATTGTCAAGTCCAACTAGGCGGTCATAACTATGTAGTTTCGTAGCTATTAGACTTTCGACGTACGGTCCGGGTCCGATACAAAGTTTTAATGTCCTCTTATGAGCAACCAGGTTTAGAGATTGATCCTACATTTTAGGATAATGTAGCATTAATAATTTTATAAGTTTTGGGCCTTGTAGATTGTATTTAAAGTGATTGGTGATAATTTCACAGGTAATCTAGTTTAGCACTAGTTAATTCTCATTTAATTTCTAAAGGATTTAGTCCTTAATGATTTCTGCCTGCGATGGTACTCGGGTCCCTGTAGGGATTTTTCCAGGACGTTACAATCTACCCTCCTTAAATAAAATTTTTTTTCTCGAAATTAATATCTTTTCATAATCCTCGAGAATCTGAGGGTAGTTCTTTCTGACCTCACCTTCCATCTTCCAAGTAGCCTCTTCCTCACTGTGATGCGTCCACAGTACCTTCACAAGTGGGATAAGCTTGCTATGCAATACCTGCTCCTTCCTATCCAGGATATGCATCGGTCGCAGTACATATGTAGCATCCTCGCTCAACTGCACCTGCTCCCAACTAATAATGTGCGAAGGATCAGGAATGTACTTCTTCAACATGGACACATGAAATACGTTATGCATGCCTACGAGTGGTGTGGGCAAAGCAAGGCGATATGCTACTGCCCTCACTCGATCGAGTATGTGAAATGGGCTAATGAATCTCAGCGTGAGCTTTCCTTTCTTACCAAACCCAAGGACTCCCTTCATGGGAGAAATCCTAAGGAATACATGGTCCCCAACCTCAAACTTAAGCGTTCGGTGTCTCGTATCGGTGTAGCTCTTCTGCTTACTCTATGTTGTTAGAAGTTGACGCCTAATAATGTCGATCTTCTCAGAGGTCGCCTGGACTAACTTTGGGCCAATCAGGCTCTTCTCGCCCACTTCTACCCAACAATATGGTGCTCTACACAGGTGACTATACAATGCCTCATAGGGAGTCATGCCAATACTAGCCTGAAAGCTGTTATTATACACGAACTCTGCATAAGGAAGATAGTCATCCCAACTGTCCTTGAAATCCAGCACACAAGCTCGCAACATATCTTCTAGCACATGATTCAATCGTTCTGTTTTCCCGTCTGTTTGTGGATGGAATGCGATGCTGAACTTCAACTTCACACCCATCACTTCCTGGATATGTGTAACATCCCGAAAATCGGGGGTCGAACAAAAACTCCACTCCCGAGTTCCAGAACATCATTTATGCAACATTTTCAATGATGGATGAATGTTGTTCATATTAGTGCAGAAAACATGAGTGGGATTAGACCAAAATAGCATATCATACTCCAGAGACAGTTAAATTAGCAAGCGGAAGAATGTAATAGATATATAAAGTATATGAACTGTTGTGGGTCTCCAGAGTGTGAACATGTTACTAGGTTAAACATATACATGTATACTCCAAAAATGATAAAAAGAATATACATGGGTGTGTAAGAAAAAGGCAAAATACCAAGTATATTGGCATCTAATCAGTAACCTTGTAAACCCATCAATCGGAACCTGCATATAGGAGGGATCCTCATCATCATCATCAAGTCCAGCTCTGCTTCGCAAGCATCGCCATCATCTGCAATTAAAATAGGAACTGTTTGGTGTGCGCAACACCGTCCCGTAACGTAGGAGTGAGTAATTAACTCAGTGGAATCATAGAGCAAAGATTAGCATGTTCTCAAATCAATCATGCGATAATAGTAAAACAATTAATCAAACATTCCTATATATTGTTGTTAATACAATATGACATGACATGATGAATCCCTCACCGACATTTTCCCTCATACGGCACCATCTGCGTCCGCGGCATGCTTGCGTACCGCTTAGTGCTCCACATATTTCAGGCACATGCAATGTGATGTTGATATGATTACCGAGTTATTATTAGTCCTTTTCATATAGCAGTATTGGGAAACTAAGGTACTTTGCTTATATCAATCCCAACACAGATCCTGTCTAGGGTCGTCACTCCTAGTAATCTCATACGATGTTATATTTGTAAGTCGCTGCAAGGGCTGCCAGGGCTGTTTCTCTCACTCGTTGCACCGCTCCCCCATCACCTTATCAATACAGGCCTAATTATCCTTAAGACTGCATCAGGACTCGTCGCCTCCATGCGGTGTCAGGATAAACTCAAGTCACTACAAAGGGCTCGTCACCTGATCAGTGTAGGCCGACAGTAAGAATATAGTGTCCCATACCACCATAATCTGCTCAGAGTAGGGTGCTCACTGGTCACTACGGGGAGGTTTGTGGCCCCAGCGTAGGCCGACAGCTCTACCACGGTATCTCATACCACCATGCCCGGCTCATGAGTCTTTATGGATCAAGGTACCATGGTTAACAGGGTTTCTAATGGTAAGTTCAGTACCCTAGGTTCAAGCAGTTATGACTCATACATGGTGAACATACAATGGTCAGTCGGGTTACTTGAAGGGCTCAACTAGTACGATCGCATCTCAAGCTGAGCGACATGAAGTGCATAAAACACTTCGCGTGGCCTAACCACTGCCGCCAACTCCAAACACAACTCGCGTTCATCAACGCGTCCTTCGTGGTAAATAGAAACCAACCACAAATTCTCAACTATTACCGATTGCCTAGACTAGAGTATAGCCCCAAACATTTGTGAATCCACATCATCAATCACATAAGAGTAATGGAAATGAAATACAACAATATAAGCATGTTATCGCATGTTATAACATACCACTTAAGCAATTCATTCAACACATGCATTTCATACGTACAATGAAATCCATAACTTAGCCAACATGATGAAAATTATTTACATCAGCATATTACCTGAGAATTTAATCTCAAAACTATTTCACAACACCACATACTCAATACATACTAATACAAACATTTTTACAAACACTTAGTCTACACACTTAAGTCTACATAGTGTATGTCGACTCAAAGAGCGCATTTGGGCGAATCTCTTCACCAAACTGATTATGCACGCATTCCTAATATCCTAATGCGACAAAAAGCCATGTCAACCATTTCAGCAAAATATGGATGTATACAGTAATTCCTACAAATGACTAAAATGCCCTAAATCTCATATTTTTCCTACGTTTACGAAACAGGAAACGGACAACATGTTGTACATGTCAAACGGCATTGCGTCGATAATCTACTATTAAACGACATTGAAAGCTTTGAAATCAGTCAATCAAAGCGTCTAAAATCCGCACCTATTGCTTTAGATGTGTATCGTTTCGAACGGAGCGTATATGCTTCGTCTACGGCGAACAGGCGACCTATTTCATAAGTTATATTAACTACTTTTCTATTTGAATTGACGAAACGCTAAATCAGCAAGTGGACAGGGTTTTTCTTACCTAGAAAAGCGTCAGAATCACTAACAAAGTGATTGGAATATGTCGCTTAAGCACGTGCAGTAGCAGCAGCAGGTGGCAGAAAATCTCTCCCACCTTCTCTCACAAACTCTCACTTTTTCTCTCTCTCAATCTAGGGTTTTTTAGTAAATTCGGATGGGAGAGAAATGAGAAGGTTTCAATCCCTTTTATAGCCTAAAACCTTTCCAAATTAGGCTTGGGAACAATGTTTACTTGGGTTATAACCAAATCGGGACTGTTCTGGTCCAAAAGAGAATTTTTAGAGGTCCCCTGGCCGAACGCGGTCGGACTTAAGCTCATGCATACTGGATCTAGCACACATCAAGTTTTCAGACCGAAAGAGTTCGCAGATCGCACGTGGCGGTCCAATTTCAGTTCAACGGTCATCGCACCTAGATCAGGTCTACAAGTTTCATGATATGAAAGAGAAATTTTTCCTGATCCGAGGGTGTAATTTGGCTGAATTCTGACGGTCAGAACGCTTAATAATAACGCGCTAAGTCACGTGCTAGATTTGAATTAAAATTTCCAAATCTAACCCTATTCTCACTCTCTTCACTCCAAGCTCAATGAAATAGCCTCTGAATGTCGGTTGGCCTTGATTTTCGAAACGGTTGTCAAGTCCAGCTAAGCGATCATAACAGTCTAAGATTGTAGGTATCGGACTTTCGACGCACGGTCTAGATCTAATACAAAGTTTCAAAGAGTTCATGAGAGCAAACGGGTTTAAAGTTTGATCCAAGGTTTTAGGATATTATAGCATCATTGGTTCTACAAGTTTTGGGTCTTGTAGAACGTATTTAAAGCGATCAGGGACAATTTCATAGCTATTCCAGCATAACGCTAGCTAACTTATGCTTAGTTTCTAAAGGAATTAATCCTAAGTGATTTCTTTGGCAATGGAATTGGGTTCTGAGGGGTTACCAAGGTGTTTTGGTTGACCCATTGCCTAAGGACGTCTAACCCCAGGTTGGAAAAAATTCGGGGTGTTACAATATGAGTCCAGAAAATAGATGTGAGTAGCGTGTCTCGGTCCGACATGATCTCCAAGGGGACTCCATGAAGACGTATAATTTCCTTGATGTACAACCTGGCTAACTCGTCTGTAGAGTTCGTAACTCTGATCGGTAGGAAATGAGCTAACTTCGTCAACCGGTCTACAATCAATTAAATGGAATCATGTCCCTTTCTCATCTTAGGGAGCCCTGATATGAAGTCCATAAAGATGAAATCCCACTTCCATTCTGCTATGGGCATGGGCTGAAGTAGTCCAGGAGGTCGGCGATGCTCTGCCTTGACCTGCTGGCACGTGAGACAACGAGATACAAACTCTGCAATGTGAACCTTCATGTTGTCCCACCAATATGTTCTCTTCATATCTTAATACATATTCGTGCTACCAGGATACATCGCAAGCTTCGAATTGTGGGCTACCTCGAGAACTTCCTGTCTCAAGTCATGAACGTATGGGACGCATAGACGGCCACGATAACGTAAGCCCCCATCTGTACCAACACTCCACTCCGAGTCCTCATCTGTACTAACCCATTCTCTCATCTTTGCCAATAGCTCATCGTCTGCCTGAGCCGCGATAATCCTGTCATCAATGAGGGGTTGTACTCGAATATGTGCAATGACTTCATATGGCTCCTCCACCGTGAGTTTCTACTCAAAGTCTCATACAAACTCCACCATGTCCCATTCTGCTATTATTAGTAGAGCCACAAATTCTATGGCCTTCTTGTGGCTTAAAGCCTCTGCCACAAGGTTTGCCTTGCCTGGATGATAGGAAACCTCGAACTTAAAGTCCTTCAAGGTTTCCATCCATCGCCGCTGCCGCATATTCAAGTCTCGCTGAGTGAATATGTATCTAAGGCTCTTATGGTCGTAAAAGAGCTCGAACTCCTCTCCGTAGAGGTAATGTCTCCAAAGCATCAATGCGAAGATGACTGCTGCCAACTCGAGGTCGTGTGTAGGGTAATTCTCCTCGTGTTTCCTCAACTGTCTAGAGGCGTAAGCAATCACCCTGTCCTTCTGCATAAGGATACAACCCAGACCAACGCGAGATGCGTCGGTATATATAGTGTACTTGACCCCTTGCTCTGACAATACTAGCACAGTGGCAGACGTTAACTTGTCCTTCAACTCTTAAAAAGTTACTTTCACCTTCTCATTCCATGAGAACTTCAGATCCTTCCATTTCAATGGAGACAGCGGTCTGGCAATCTTAGAGAAATTTCGAATGAATCGTCGATAATAACCTGTCAGGCCAAGAAAACTCCTCACCTCAGTAATCGAACCGGGCTACTCCCAGTCCTGAACTGCGGCTACCTTAGTGAGGTCGACTTCTATCCCTTCCTTGGACACCACATGTCCCAGGAACTTGACTTCCTCCTTCTAGAAGTAGCACTTCTTGTACTGTGCGAACAATTGGCTCTTCCTGAGAGTGTTGAAGACTGCTCGCAGGTGCTCCCCGTGCTCTTCCTGACTCTTAGAATATATCAAGATGTCATCTATAAATACGATGATGAATCAGAATAGAAACGGCCAAAACACCCTATTCATCAGGTCCATGAACACGGCCGGTACGTTTGTGAGTCTAAATGACATCACAAGGAACTCGTAATGACCAAAACTAATCCTGAAGGCTGTCTTCTGCACGTCCTCATCCCTGACGGGCAACTGATGATACCCTGACTGTAAATGTATCTGCAAAAAGTACTGTGCCCCCTTCAATTGATCAAACAGATCATTAATCCTGGGCCAGGGATACTTGTTCTTCACAGTCACCTGGTTCAACCTGCGATAATCAATACATAATCGTAAGGAACCGTCCTTCTTCTTCACAAACAATATAGGCGCTCCCCAAAGGGACACACTCAGTCGTATGAAACCAACCCCTAATAGGTCATCAATCTACTTCCTCAACTCCTCCATCTCACATGGAGGCATGCGATAAGTTGGCAACGAGATAGGCGTTGCACCAGGCGTAAGATCAATGGTAAAATTGATCTCACGCTACGGAGGCAAACTAGGAATCGTCGTGAACACCTCCTCATATTCCTGAACTACAGGCATGTTTTCAATTGTTGGGCCATCAACATTCTTCAGTAAGGAAGTGTAACAAAGAACTCGAAAAGGGCAACTGACCTGCACAGGAAACGTAAAGGCTGAACCCTTAAGCCCGTAAGCTGTCACTAGACGGATCTCACAGTCAATCTCGGCCCTCACTTCCGTTAGCCAATCCATGCCAAGTATGACATTGAAATGGTATATCGTGGTGACAATCAGGTCAATGCATATCGTTCTGCTTCCTAGATCTATCAAACAGCCCTCACACATTTTGGTAGCGTCTATAAAAGTTCCCGGTGCTGCGATAACTCGCACCCTAATCATCGGAGTCGTATTCAGCCCTAAGCGCTTGACTGTAGAACATGAAATCACCGAGACAGTGGATCTCGTGTCCACCAATAGAAATATAGGGGTACCTTCGATATGTGCAGTGATGTAACGCCCGTGAAAAATCCATCCTTGGGCTCGAGTACCAACTCGACCCGAATTTGCGTAGAATTCATTCCTTTGGAAAATTTGACTAGGTTAGCTAGTGCAACGTTAGAATAGCTGGGAAATGGTCCCTGATCACTTTAAATACGTTCTACAAGGCCCGAAGCGAGTGGAACTAAGGGTGCTATAATGCTCTAAAGCCTCGGATCAAACTCTAAGCCGGTTTGTTCTCTGGACCACTTTGAATCTTTGTATTGGATCTAGACCGCACGTTGGAAGTCCGATACCTCCTATCTTAGACCGTTAGGACCGTCTAGCTGGGCTTGACACTCATTCCAAAAATCAAGTCAAACCGGTGATCACAGGCTATTTCATTGAGCCCGGACCGAAGAGAGTGTGAATAGGGACATAGTTGGAATTTCAAATTCAAATCTGGCACACAAATTTGACGCATCAGTATTAAGCATTCTGACCGTCAGAATACAGCCAAATTACACCCTTGGATCAGGAAAAATATCTATTATATATCACGGGACTTATAGGCCTGATCTTGATGCGGTGACCGTTAAACTGAAACTGGGCCGCCACGTGCGATCTGGGAACCCAACCGGTCTGAAAACTGGATGTATGCTAGATCTAGTATGCATGAGCTTAAGTCCGACCGCATCTGGCCTGGGGACCTCCAGAAATGCCCTTTTGGACCGAAACGGCCCCGATTTGGTTAGGCACCAAGTAAACATTGTTCCCAAGCCTATTTTGGGAATGTTTTAGGCTATAAAAGGGGTTGAAACCCTCACTCCTCTCTCCCATCTGAATTTGAGAGAAGCCCTAGCTTGGGAGAGAGAAAAAGAGTGAGAGATTGTGAGAGAGTGGGAGAGTTCTTCCCGCCACTTGTGCTACGTGTTGCACATGCTTAAGCGACACTTCTCTACCGCTTTCCCGGCGATTCTACCGCAATCCTAGGTAAGTAAAAACCCTAAATAGTTGGTGATTTGAGTTTTTCTTGTTTCCATGGCGATGTAGCTTATGGATCTTATGTATTAGGCTCCTTACTCGCCGTAGACGAAGCATATACACTCCGCTTCAATTCCCGAGTCTACAAGACACTAGGTGAGGATTTTAGACGCTTGGATTGACGGTTCCCAATGCTTTCAATGTCGTTTAATAGTAGATTCTTGACGGCATCGCCGTTTGACATGTACAAAATGCTCTCCGTTTCCCGTTTCGTAAGCTAACGAAGAATATGAGATTTAGGGCATTTTAGTCATTTGTAGGAAGTACTATTTGCATTCATATTTTTGTAACACCCCGGATTTTGGCCAATCTGAGATTTGACGTCCTTAGGCAATGGGTCAATTAAAACACCTGAAAATTCGCTTAGAACCCAATTCCATAGCCAAAGGAATCACTTAGGATTAATTCCTTTAGAAAATATGACTAGGTTAGCTAGTGCAACGTTAGAATAGCTGGGAAATGGTCCCTGATCGCTTTAAATACGTTCTACAAGGCCCAAAGCGAGTGGAACCAAGGGTGCTATAATGCTCTAAAGCCTCGGATCAAACTCTAAGCCGGTTTGTCCTCGGGACCTCCTTGAAACTTTGTATTGGATCTAGACCGCGCGTCGAAAGTCCGATACCTCCTATCTTAGACCGTTAGAACCGTCTAGCTGGACTTGACACTCATTCCGAAAATCAAGTCAAACCGATAATCACAGGCTATTTCATTGAGCCCGGACCGAAGAGAGTGTGAATAGGGACATAGTTGGAATTTCAAATTCAAATCTGGCACACAAATTTGACGCATCAGTATTAAGCATTCTGACCGTCAGAATACAGCCAAATTACACCCTTGGATCAGGAAAAATATCTATTATATATCACGAGACTTATAGGCGTCGATGAATGTGATTCGTGTTGAGAGTTGGCGGCAGTGGTTAGGCCACGCGAAGTGTTTTATGCACTTCATGTCGTTCAATTCGAGATGCGATCGCGCTAGTCGAGCCCGTCAAGTAACCCGACTGGCCGATGTTTGTTCACCTTGTATGTATCATAACTGCTTGAACCTAGGGTACTGAACTTACCATTGTAAACCCTATTAACCGTGGTACCTTGATCCACGAAGACTCATGAGCCGGGCATGGTGGTATGGGACACCGTGGTCGAGCTGTCGGCCTACGCTGGGGCCACAAACCTCCCCGTAGTGACCAATGAGCACCTTGACTCGTGAGCAGATTATGGTGGTATGGGACACTATATTCTAGCTGTCGGCCTACACTGATCAGGCGACGAGCCCTTTGTAGTGACCGCGAGCGTATTCTGAGTTCACGGGAGGCGACGACCCTTCCGTGCAGTAGAGTACAGTAGGCCTGTATTGATAAGGTGATGGGGGAGCGGTGCAACGAGTGCGAGCAACAGCCCTGGCAGCCCTTGCAGTGACCTACGAAATGTACATCGTATGAGATTACTAGGAGTGACGACCCTAGACAGGATCCGTGTTGGGATTGATATAAGGGAAGTACCTTAGTTTCCCAATCCTGCTGTTTGAATGGACTAATAACAACTTGGTAATCATATCACCATAGCATTGCATGTGCCTGGAAGATGTGGAGCACTTTAGGGAGTGTGGCATGCCGCGGTCGTAAGATGTTGCCGTATGAGGGTGATCGTCGGTGAGGGCATACATCACGTCATGTCATAATTGCATTAACAACAGTATTAGGATTGTTTGATTTATTGCTTTACTATTATCGCATGATTGATTTGAGAACATGTTAATCCTTGCTCTATTATTCCACTGAGTTAGCTACTCACTCCCACGTTACGGGACGGTGTTCCGGACACCCACCAGACTTTTTTTGTGATTGCAGATGATGGCGCGGCCTGTGAGGCAGAGCCGGACTTGATGATGATGAGGAGGATCCCTCCTTTATGCGTGTTCCGATTGACGGGATTACAGGGAGGTTGCTTAAATACCTTGACACTTGTCATTTTATATTTCTAGAGCACTCATGTATATTCTTTTGGTTACTTTTGAAGTATACATGTATGTATATAACCTGGTAACATGTTCACACTCCGGAGACATACACTGGTTTATATATGTTATACATACTATTACAGTCTTCCGCTTGCAAATTTAACTATCTCTGGAGTATGATATGCTGTTCTGGCTTAATCTCACTCATGTTTAATACATTATCACAGACAACATTCAATCATACATTTCTATGTTGCATAAATAACATTTTGGAACTCGGGAGTTGGGTTTTTGCTCGACCCCCCGATTTTCGGGATGTTACAGATGGTATCAGAGCATGATTTGGATTAAACCGGGCCTGGGTTATGGTCACGCGACGTACGCTGTCGCTTCCTTTGACTTAGGTGGGTACGAGAAGGGTCTAGAAACACTTTTAGGATCTCAGGTTCGTCAATAGGCGGAGCCTATTCATTTCAATCGCGTGATCGAGTCCGTATCGCATCTAGGGTCGCGTAGAGCAACCCGAATAGCTCCTAGGTTGTAGGTAAGTGGGTTGAGCTATTCTCTGAACAATTCTAAACCGTTAATGTGAATCCTTGGGCCGTGAGACAACCACGACTCCTGTATTCAATCGCCAGGGCTTAAAAACCCCGTTTCACCGAAAATCTTCGAAATTCTTCCTCTCACCACCCCAATCTTCAATTATTTCTTATCCATTTCGTATTAGGCATCAAACCTAATATGAAAATAACACAAATTAGTACTTTCACAAAATTTTACAGTGAATAGTAAAATTTCATGAAAAATGGCCATAAGGCCATTCTAACTTCACTTTCTTTAGCAACTAATGGTTTAGATGGATGTACTAGATTCTTCTACCCCAAAATCATATGCTGCATGATAGGGTTTTGTATTCGGGATTGAAGATTGGACCCAAAAATCCTCGAATGGATGTTAAAAATGTATTGGCCTCCCTAGGGCAATCTACAATGAACTAGAGTGTGCACCATACCTTTTTGGAATCCCTAGGGCAAGAGGAATCCATCCCATATGGCCTCAGAAGCCAGTTTGCAACTTCACCGGCGATGCCATCGCCGGTTCGGCGATGCATCGCCGGCCGGCGAGCTCCGATGGGGCCGTCCTTCGGGCGCACCCCCTTAAACAGGGTCCACATCACCCCTATGCACCTCCCACCCCAAGAAAACCCCAAATATGGGTACTTCCTTCACAAACAGCCCCTCCCCTAGCCCCATTTTCGTTTTCAGCTGCCCTATCCTAAAAATTCATGATTCCAAACCACCCTAGATCCATTCCCTGCCAAAAACGACCACCCTCCGTCATTCCTTTGAAGTTGGCAGCCCTCCTTCTTGAAGATTTCATCCGTTGGAGCTCCTAAAACCCCAAAATCGAGCTGAAATCGTGAGGTGCTCCATTCCCCTTTTTCATTTTCATTTCTTTCTGAAAATACATCCTAGGGAAGCTTGAAGCATCCCTCTACAACGCCTAGATTTCATTCTGTCCCTTTGGGCGACCATTTCTTCGCATTTCCTCCATTTTCCATGGCTATTGTTAAGGCTGTTTCAGCCTTTTTCCTCCCTTTCCATCGTTCTCTCTCTCATGTCCCTTTTATTTGAGCCTTTACCCTCTTTTTGGGTCTCAGAATCATGCTAACCTCAAATCCCATTTCTCAACTTTCTCCGTTTGAGAAGTATTGAAAACACATGGCCGATAGAGCTCTAATGGGCAACTGACAGTATTGAACTTGATAGTATTCAAGAAGGTCAGTCGGGACCCTGGTAGAAGTCCTTTGGTAGAATTAGGCATCTATGTCGTTGCCCTTTAGCTTGTTTGACTACTGTTGAAATTTCTGTGTTGTTTTGTTGTTAGGTAGAAAAATGTGTTTGTGTTGTGGTTTGGGCATAATATAGCCAAAATTTGTCGAATGGAATGCATGTTGTTTCATTTCGCTATAAAATATTGTCCCTAGATTGGGAGTATTATAACTCCCTGAGATCCAGCCTACAAATTAATTTTTATCCCCACCCACCCTCCTACCAAGCATACCACATCCAATCCTGCCATGGGACTAGGAATGCAGTTCCATTTAATACCACTAAGCGCTACCGGCCACATAGGCTCTAGGTGTTTTGGTTCTAGTGTTAGCACTCCTAGATTTGAAGGGTCTGACGACATAAGGAATCCAATTCCATTTAGACAATCTTGACCCTAAGCGATAGAACAACTCTCTGTAGTAGAAATGGTATGGAAAGCCATTTACCGTATAATCTTAAGCTATAGATTATAGCTACTGGGTTACAGACTAGCGTACTAGCTACCTAGAGTAGGGTAAAGTCTGTATATGTTAAGGAATGATAGATTAGATTTGATTGGAATGAGACTCCCTTCCTTGGATAGATCCCCTTATGACTTATAGACTCCTGTTGTTACCCATAGGAAGGAACCATACACTCTCAGGGAACATTTATAACTCCCTCAGATTGAACTTAGAATGTACTAGCACGCCCCCTAGAATTGCCTTCCCCAAGGGCTTATTGCATTCGAGAATGCGGAATAAAGGAACTACATGTAAGCGATGTATTCGCGGTCTGAATCGACTTCTTAATCCTAGTGGTTACCAATAAATCCAATGCTCTGATCAAGCAGAAGATCGGAATCGACTCGGATTAAGAATTGATACAATAAATCTTCTGTCCTAGCTAGACAGAAAGTCTATGTATCCGGCTCAGACCCATTACACAACCTTTCTTCCGTGTTGGCTCGACCATCTACAACTAAACAGGATCATAGTGTCTTTGGGAAATGGCGAGGACTTAAAGCCAGTAGGGAATTAGGCGTCTTGCCACCAACTCATACCTGCCCCTGAACCTATCCACAATAGAGCTTAGGCTCATCTCTATCGCCATAGATACCAATGCCATAGAACGCATCATTAGCATGGAAAGCCACTGTAATGAGAGGTTGTTCCCTAATTCATGTCAAAGATAGCCCCTAAGTTGCACCTTGTTCCGATATATAGAGCGATGCATAGATTCTTGAATTTAAGAAAAACCAAGTTTTAAGGGGGGTAGAACGAATTTAGTCCAATCCAGATAGGTTAGTCAACGCTACCGTTCGATCAGAGTGGCGTAGCGGAAGCGTGGTTAGGCTCTTCCCCACTGGCCCAAGATCGAAACATTTGAGTTAGGGTGTATGTACGATTAGGTTATTAAATAGGATTTGAACCTTCTTTAGAGAAAGTACTCCTTGTCCTTCGCCAATGTCGGGGACGACATTGTGTTTTAAGGGGGGTAGATTGTAACACCCCGGATTTTGGCCAATCTGAGATTTGACGTCCTTAGGCAATGGGTCAATTAAAACACCTGAAAATTCGCTTAGAACCCAATTCCATAGCCAAAGGAATCACTTAGGATTAATTCCTTTAGAAAATATGACTAGGTTAGCTAGTGCAACGTTAGAATAGCTGGGAAATGGTCCCTGATCGCTTTAAATACGTTCTACAAGGCCCAAAGCGAGTGGAACCAAGGGTGCTATAATGCTCTAAAGCCTCGGATCAAACTCTAAGCCGGTTTGTCCTCGGGACCTCCTTGAAACTTTGTATTGGATCTAGACCGCGCGTCGAAAGTCCGATACCTCCTATCTTAGACCGTTAGAACCGTCTAGCTGGACTTGACACTCATTCCGAAAATCAAGTCAAACCGATAATCACAGGCTATTTCATTGAGCCCGGACCGAAGAGAGTGTGAATAGGGACATAGTTGGAATTTCAAATTCAAATCTGGCACACAAATTTGACGCATCAGTATTAAGCATTCTGACCGTCAGAATACAGCCAAATTACACCCTTGGATCAGGAAAAATATCTATTATATATCACGAGACTTATAGGCCTGATCTTGATGCGGTGACCGTTAAACTGAAACTGGGCCGCCACGTGCGATCTGGGAACCCAACCGGTCTGAAAACTGGATGTGTGCTAGATCCAGTATGCATGAGCTTAAGTCCGACCGCATTTGGCCTGGGGACCTCCAGAAATGCCCTTTTGGACCGAAACGGCCCCGATTTGGTTAGGCACCAAGTAAACATTGTTCCCAAGCCTATTTTGGGAATGTTTTAGGCTATAAAAGGGGTTGAAACCCCCACTCCTCTCTCCCATCCGAATTTGAGAGAAGCCCTAGCTTGGGAGAGAGAAAAAGAGTGAGAGATTGTGAGAGAGTGGGAGAGTTCTTCCCGCCACTTGTGCTACATGTTGCACATGCTTAAGCAACACTCCTCTACCGCTTTCCCGGCGATTCCACCGCAATCCTAGGTAAGTAAAAACCCTAAATAGTTGTTGATTTGAGTTTTTCTTGTTTCCATAGCGATGTAGCTTATGGATCTTAGGTATTAGGCTCCTTACTCGCCGTAGACGAAGCATATACGCTCCGTTTCAATTCCCGAGTCTACAAGACATAAGGTGAGGATTTTAGACGCTTTGATTGACGGTTCCCAATGCTTTCAATGTCGTTTAATAGTAGATTCTTGACGGCATTGCCGTTTGACATGTACAAAATGCTCTCCGTTTCCCGTTTCGTAAGCTAACGAAGAATATGAGATTTAGGGCATTTTAGTCATTTGTAGGAAGTACTGTTTACATTCATATTTTGCTGATGTGATTGACATGGTTTGTTGTCGCATTAGGAAGTTAGGAATGCGTGCATAATTAGTTTGGCGAAGAGATTCGCCTAGTTGCGCACTTTGGGTCGACATACTATATGTAGACTTAAGTGTGTAGTGTATGTGTTTGTATAAATGCTTGTATTAGTATGTATTGAATTAAATGATGTTATTTGATAGTTTGTGATTGATTTTTCAATTATTATGCTGACCTAAATGATTTTCTACTTGTTGACAAAATGCATGATTTCATTACATGCATGGAATGTATGTGCTTGAGGATTTGCTTAAGTTGAATATGCATGGGAAGTATGCCTTGAAGATTTGCTTAAGTTGAATGTTATAACATGTGCTAACATGCTCACATGATATATTTCAATTCCAATACCTTTTTATAGTGTTAATGTGATACCATAGATGTGTGGGACTTGACTTAGTCCAGGCAGTCGGTAACCGAGCGAATTCGTGGCTGACTGGTCATAGCCACGAACGACGCGTCGATGAATGTGATTCGTGTTGAGAGTTGGCGGCAGTGGTTAGGCCACGCGAAGTGTTTTATGCACTTCATGTCGTTCAATTCGAGATGCGATCGCGCTAGTCGAGCCCGTCAAGTAACCCGACTGGCCGATGTTTGTTCACCTTGTATGTATCATAACTGCTTGAACCTAGGGTACTGAACTTACCATTGTAAACCCTATTAACCGTGGTACCTTGATCCACGAAGACTCATGAGCCGGGCATGGTGGTATGGGACACCGTGGTCGAGCTGTCGGCCTACGCTGGGGCCACAAACCTCCCCGTAGTGACCAATGAGCACCTTGACTCGTGAGCAGATTATGGTGGTATGGGACACTATATTCTAGCTGTCGGCCTACACTGATCAGGCGACGAGCCCTTTGTAGTGACCGCGAGCGTATTCTGAGTTCACGGGAGGCGACGACCCTTCCGTGCAGTAGAGTACAGTAGGCCTGTATTGATAAGGTGATGGGGGAGCGGTGCAACGAGTGCGAGCAACAGCCCTGGCAGCCCTTGCAGTGACCTACGAAATGTACATCGTATGAGATTACTAGGAGTGACGACCCTAGATAGGATCCGTGTTGGGATTGATATAAGGGAAGTACCTTAGTTTCCCAATCCTGCTGTTTGAATGGACTAATAACAACTTGGTAATCATATCACCATAGCATTGCATGTGCCTGGAAGATGTGGAGCACTCTAGGGAGTGTGGCATGCCGCGGTCGTAAGATGTTGCCGTATGAGGGTGATCGTCGGTGAGGGCATACATCACGTCATGTCATAATTGCATTAACAACAGTATTAGGATTGTTTGATTTATTGCTTTACTATTATCGCATGATTGATTTGAGAACATGTTAATCCTTGCTCTATTATTCCACTGAGTTAGCTACTCACTCCCACGTTACGGGACGGTGTTCCGGACACCCACCAGACTTTTTTTGTGATTGCAGATGATGGCGCGGCCTGTGAGGCAGAGCCGGACTTGATGATGATGAGGAGGATCCCTCCTTTATGCGTGTTCCGATTGACGGGATTACAGGGAGGTTGCTTAAATACCTTGACACTTGTCATTTTATATTTCTAGAGCACTCATGTATATTCTTTTGGTTACTTTTGAAGTATACATGTATGTATATAACCTGGTAACATGTTCACACTCCGGAGACATACACTGGTTTATATATGTTATACATACTATTACAGTCTTCCGCTTGCAAATTTAACTATCTCTGGAGTATGATATGCTGTTCTGGCTTAATCTCACTCATGTTTAATACATTATCACAGACAACATTCAATCATACATTTCTATGTTGCATAAATAACATTTTGGAACTCGGGAGTTGGGTTTTTGCTCGACCCCCCGATTTTCGGGATGTTACAATTTTGCTGATGTGATTGACATGGTTTGTTGTCGCATTAGGAAGTTAGGAATGCGTGCATAATTAGTTTGGCGAAGAGATTCGCCTAATTGCACACTTTGGGTCGACATGCTATATGTAGACCTAAGTGTGTAGTGCATGTGTTTGTATAAATGCTTGTATTAGTATGTATTGGATTAAATGATGTTATATGATAGTTTGTGATTGATTTTTCAACTATTATGCTGACCTAGATGATTTTCTACATGTTGATAAAATGCATGATTTCATTACATGCATTGAATGTATGTGCTTGAGGATTTGCTTAAGTTGAATATGCATGGGAAGTATGCCTTGAAGATTTGCTTAAGTTGAAAGTTATAACATGTGTTAACATGCTCACATGATGTATTTCAATTCCAATACCTTGTATAGTAATTCCATAGATGTGTGGGACTTGACTTAGTCCAGGCAGTCGGTAACCGAGCGAATTCGTGGCTGACTGGTCATAGCCACGAACGACGCGTCGATGAATGTGATTCGTGTTGAGAGTTGGCGGCAGTGGTTAGGCCACGCGAAGTGTTTTACGCACTTCATGTCGTTCAATTCGAGATGCGATCGCGCTAGTCGAGCCCGTCAAGTAACCCGACTGGCCGATGCTTGTTCACCTTGTATGTATCATAACTGCTTGAACCTAGGGTACTGAACTTACCATTGTAAACCCTATTAACCGTGGTACCTTGATCCACGAAGACTCATGAGCCGGGCATGGTGGTATGGGACACCGTGGTCGAGCTGTCGGCCTACGCTGGGGCCACAAACCTCCCCGTAGTGACCAATGAGCACCTTGACTCGTGAGCAGATTATGGTGGTATGGGACACTATATTCTAGCTGTCGGCCTACACTGATCAGGCGACGAGCCCTTTGTAGTGACCGCGAGCGTATTCTGAGTTCACGGGAGGCGACGACCCTTCCGTGCAGTAGAGTACAGTAGGCCTGTATTGATAAGGTGATGGGGGAGCGGTGCAACGAGTGCGAGCAACAGCCCTGGCAGCCCTTGCAGTGACCTACGAAATGTACATCGTATGAGATTACTAGGAGTGACGACCCTAGACAGGATCCGTGTTGGGATTGATACAAGGGAGGTACCTTAGTTTCCCAATCCTGCTGTTTGAATGGACTAATAACAACTTGGTAATCATATCACCATAGCATTGCATGTGCCTGGAAGATGTGGAGCACTCTAGGGAGTGTGGCATGCCGCGGTCGTAAGATGTTGCCGTATGAGGGTGATCGTCGGTGAGGGCATACATCACGTCATATCATCTTGCATTAACAACAGTATTAGGACTTGTCTGATTTACTGCTTTACTATTATCGCGTGACTGAATTGTGAACATGCTAATCTTTGCTCTATGATTCCACTGAGTTGATCACTCATTCCCACGTTACGGGATGGTGTTTGCAACACCCACCAGACCCTGTTGTAGTTGCAGGTGACGATGAGATCCAGGAGGTGGAGCTAGATGATGACGAGGACCAGGATGAGTTCTCGTATATGCAGTATCATGACGGCTTCCCGTAGGTGACCTGGATCGAGGGGACATCAGTGGGACTTTTCTTTTTGAACATTATTCTTTTGTTATGTACATGTATATGAGACTCAGAGATGTAGTCATACTTTGGAGACAGTTGAGATTACTTTGTTTTTCCATACAGTGATATATATCTTGTTTAGTCTTCCGCTTGCTTTTATCACTGGATCTGAAGTATGAATTGCAGTTTTGGTATACTTTTACTCATGTGAATGCTTTAAATCAGACAACATTGAATCATGACCATTTTTGTTGCATAAGTGACGGTCTGGAACTCGGGAGTTGAGTTTATACACGACCCCCGATTTTCAGGGTGTTACAAGTTGGTATCAGAGCATGAATGAGAGTATACTGGGCCTGGGTTATGGTCTTGCGACGTACGCTGTCGCTTCTTTTGACTTAGGTGGGTGCGAGAAGGGTCTAGAAACACTTCTAGGATCACAGATTCGCCGATTGGCGAAATCTATAAGGATCGATCGCAAGATCGAGTCTGTAACGCATCTCGGGTCGCGTAAAGCGACCCGAATCACTTCTAAGCTGTAGGAAGTCGGGTGGAGACGTCCTATGAGCGGTTTTAAACCGCAAAAGTGAATCTTTGGGCCGTGGAATGACCACGACTCCAGTAATCAATCGCCAGGGCTTAAAAACCCCGTTTTGCCAAAAATTCTTAAAATTCCTTCTCTAAACACTTCAACCTTCAGTTATTTTGTATCCATTTCATGTTAGGCATCAAACCTAATGTGAAAATAACACAAATTAGTACATTCACCAAATTTTACAGTGAATAGTAAAATTTCATGAAAAATGGCCATAAGGCCATTCTAACTTCACTTTCTTTAGCAACTAAGGAGCTAGAAAGATGTACTGGATCCTTCTACCCCAAATTCATATGCTGCATCATATGGTTTGGTATTCGGGATTGCGATGTGGACCCGGAAAGCCCCAAAAACATGTTTGGGCCCATAGGGACCAAAATACTATGAACTAAGGGGTGGGACTAGACTTTTTGGGACCCTAGGACCATGGGGGACCAGACCCATGGGGTCCCGCTGGCCAACCTGGAGGTTGGCCGGCGATGCCATCGCCGGCCGGCCACCTCGGACGGTGCTGCCCTTTGGGCGCACCCACTTAAATACACCCCCCATCACCCCTATGTACCTCCCATCCCACGAAAACCCCTAAAACACCCCTCTCCTTCACAAACAGCCCCCTTGCATGCCCTAGATTTGATTTTCAGCGCTCCATTCCAAATCCCGGCGACCCAAACCCATCCTAATCCCTTCCTTGGCCAAAACCGACCACCACCCATCGATTATTGGGTGTTGGCAGCTTCTTTCCTTGAAGATTTTCCCATTTGGAGCTCCAAAATCCCCCAAATAGTGTCGAAATCGTGAGCAGCTCCATTCCATCTTTTTGTTCTTATTTTTCCCTGAAACTACAGCCTTGGGAAGCTTGAAGCATCCCTCTACGACGCCTAGATTTCCTTTTGTCAGATTGGGCAGCCATTTCTCCGCATTTTCGGCGTTTTCCATGGCTTTCCTGGAAGCTATTTTGGGTCTTTTGTCACTCTCATCCATCCTGTCTTTGATGGGTAAGAGGAAAACTGCAACAGACGAGGCTGGGCCGAGCCGCCCTGCTCGATTGAGAAGACCGCGGGGTGGTGCCGCAAGTTCAAGCGCCGCCGCAGGTCCAGCTGCAGTCCTGGAGTGCCGTACGAAGCGGGATTTGGATCCCCATGCACACCTTGGACGAACCATCCTATCAGAGATGCCTCATGGTGAATACACTGATCGTAGAGTGTTATTTGAGGCGGACGTAGATGGGCGATTGTTCGGCGAATATCTGTTGTTCGAACGCATTGAAGCTGCGCACTGGGGACCGATCTTTGAAGCTCGCGCTCGTGCTAATGTGAGCACTGTTCGTGCCTTCTATGCTAGCATCCAGAGTCCTACCTTGGAGCCCTTGCAGTTTAAAATCCCTTTTGGTAGAGATCGGATGGCTACGATCGACGTCCAGTTGGTTGCGCGACTTCTCAACGTGCCTCTAGGTGATGTACATCCAAGTGAGAAAAATTTGAGGACTAGACGTGAACGAGATCGCCGCACCAGGTTTCTGTGCGGTAAGTTGGTTCCATGGCAGCCTAATAATAGCCTCAAGGCGACGTACATGTCTGAGGATTTGCGTCTGCTGCATCACATCTGCACGTTCAATGTTTATCCTAGGTCGACGAACCGCATTGAATGTACACGTCTTATGGTCGATTTCTTATTTCTGGTGGCTCAGGGAGAGAACGTATGTATGGCCACTTTCATCTTACGGCAGATAGTTCTCATAGCCAGGTCGAGAAGAACATCCGAATCCCTTCCCTTTGGCCGACTCATTTGCAGAATTGCGCTTGAGTTTGCCTATAGACTTGGACCCGAGTTGCCGGTATCGATTCACACCATCGATGAGTCGACGATGGTTAAGATGAAGATTGGGTCGCAATATCGTGAAAATCAACTTGAAAGGGATAGTGGGGACGACTTTGATGAAGAGGAAGATCAAAGCGAAGGAGAACCTAGTGCAGAAGTTCAGGAAGAGACTCAGGAAGAAGCAGAAGAGGAGGCTCAGGATACTGATGAGAGTCCTCCTCCTTCTGCGCAGACTACTATTGACGATCGCATTGCCCGGATGGAGGAGAGTCAGACCGCTTTGCGAAGGGAAGTCCAAGAACTTCGAGCAGAGGTCGCTGATGTCAAGGCCGTTACGAAGAAGAAATTTGGCAAGGTGACTCGCACCTTGAAGGCAATCCTGTGTTGCTTACAGGATAAGGGTGCTCCTCCTCCGTCGCCAGACTCCGACTAGCGACGCGATCTTTGATGTTGTTATGAGTAGTTAACTATTTTCTGTTTCATGTGTGTAAAGCCTATTAGGGCTAGTGCTTTGCTTTTGTCGCTGTTGCTTAACTGTCTTAATTTCCATGTCATTCTAGTCATGATGCTTGTAAGGATATATCCCTTGTATTGTGACAATTTTGATTAATTGAAGTGCATGGAATGCCTTGACTCTTTAGTGAATGATTGTGGTGTATTTGTGCAATTGAGACTGACAAGGTTGCGCCCTATTTTGAATATAGGGAATGCCACCTAAGACTACGAGGAGCGCGGTTCGGCTTTCATTGTTAGAGCAGATGGATCAGGCTCCTTCTCAGTCTGGCACTCGTCCGGACCCTGCTGTGGGCCCGATTCCTGAGACTGTTCGATCGTCTCAGCCTGCTACTGGTCCTACAGATGGACCACCGCCATTTACACCATCAGTTAGAGAGCCACAGCGCGCATCTACTTCCGCACCTCATCTGCCACAGCCTGCTCCACCACCTGATAGATTCGAGCAGATGATGGCTATGATGCTACAGCAGCAGCAGCTATTGACTACCATAGTCGGGACTTTAGCCCAGGGTGGGGGTGCGACTGCACCTACTCCGCCTACACCACCTGCGCATCCAGCTGAGGATGCCTATACTTACGCCCAGGATGAGGGCATAGCACTTCCTGCGCAGCCTGCTTTCCCTGCGGGGAACCCTGCCGACACACGGGGCCTTCTGGAGCGATTTCAGCGCTTGCGGCCTCCTACCTTCACGGGTTCTCACAGACCCGAGGAGGCTGAGTTTTGGCTCGACCGAGTGTCGAAGATTCTGCGCATGTTGCACTGCACTGAGGCAGAGCAGGTAGAGCTGGCTACCTTCCAGTTTGAGAGAGAGGCCAGTATGTGGTGGGATAGTGTATTGCGGACTGTTACCGCAGACTTCGTGTGGACATGGGCAGCATTCGAGTTTCGCTTCCATGAGAAGTATTATCCTCAGACCTACAGACACGAGAGGGAGAATGAGTTTCTCCGTCTCAGGCAGGCAGCGATGACGGTCACCGAGTATGAGCATCGGTTCACAGAGTTGGGCAGGTACGTCCCGACGATTTTAGCTGATGAGCAGATGCGCATACGGCGCTTTTTGGAGGGCTTGCGACCGGATATTCGGTCGAAGATGTGCTGCATCAGTTTCTCCTCCTATGCGGAGTTGGTTCACATGTCCATGCAGGCAGAGCAGGACGTGGATCGACTTGCGCGATCACGAGGCCCGACTACTTCTAGGCCGCGACCGGAGTTGCCAGATAGGCCCTTCGCGGGCAAGAGGCCTCGCATTGATCCTCCTACCAGGACCACGGCGCCAGTAGGACCGTTTCGGCGCCCTGATCTATCATGCACATACTGTGGGAGGACGGGCCACCTAGCGCCGAGTTGCTTTGCGAGGATGCGGGACAGTGGGTTCTCGCCGCCGCAGAAGATTGATCGTGTACGTCCACAGGCGATATCAGCACCGCCTATACGGTCAGCTCCTGCGCAGTCCTCTTTCAGACCCACAGTATCGCAGATTCGACAGCCCCCACGGCCCTTGACACAGCGGCCGAACCGGCCACAGCAGGCTCGAGTTCATGCACTGACCGCTGAGGCAGCTACGACGCCGACTTTCCAGCATTCAGCCTTCGAGGTCACGGGCCATATCGGAGGTACTCCCGTTCTTGTCATGGTGGACACTGGTTCCACGATTTCTTTGATATCGCGTGCCGTAGTCAGACGTCTTGGGTTGCAGACTATTACTATGGATAGCGTGCGAGTCCTTGCAGCTCATGGAGATTATTCGGATGTCACCCAGATGTGTGAGGGTTGTTTACTTGATTTGGGAGGCAGGACGATGACTCTTGATTTGGTCGTCGATCCCTCGCTCGTATATCTCGACGTCATCCTTGGCATGGACTGGTTGACTGCAGCGAGAGCCGAGATTGACTGCGAGGCTCGTGTGGTGACGGTGTACGAGCCTGAGGGCACGCCTTTCACATTTTCAGTGCGGGTAAATCTTCCTTTCCGCATTCTTAGCTACGCCACCCTGTTGCGCGACGCTGGTGCCCAGGTACTTGAGCAGACGCCAGTTGTTTCTGAGTTCGGGGATCTATTCAGGAAGATCCCTGGTTTGCCGCCCAGACGTGAGATCGATTTCACTATCGATCTGATTCCTGGTTCTACACCCGTCTCACTGCCGACGTATCGCATGACACCATGTGAGATGGAGGAGTTGAGGACGCAGATTGATGGTCTACTAGAGCTTGGCCTTATACGGCCTAGCGTATCTCCTTGGGGAGCACCGGTCTTGTTCGTGAAGAAGAAGGATGGTTCGCTGCGATTGTGTATTGATTATCGCAGGCTGAACCAACTCACAGTGAAGAACAAGTACCCTTTGCCCAGGATCGATGACTTGTTTGATCAGTTGAGAGGAGCGCAGTACTTCTCGAAGATTGACCTTCAGTCAGGATATCATCAGCTGCGCGTCAGAGATGAGGACGTGCAGAAGACAGCGTTCAGGACCAGTTTTGGTCACTACGAGTTCCTCGTGATGTCGTTCGGTCTCACGAACGCACCGGCCGTGTTCATGGATCTGATGAACCGGGTATTGCGGCCTTTCCTCTATCGATTCGTCGTTGTCTTCATCGACGACATTTTGGTATACTCTAGGAGTCGAGAGGAGCATGAGGAGCACTTGCGTTTGGTCCTTGATACGCTCAGACAGCATCAGTTGTTCGCACAGTATAAGAAGTGCGACTTCTGGAAGCAGGAGGTGAAGTTTCTGGGACACGTGGTGTCCAAGGATGGCATGGCAGTTGACCTGTCTAAGGTAGCTGCGGTGCAGGACTGGGAGCAGCCTGGTTCTGTCACTGAGGTGAGGAGTTTCTTGGGTCTCGCTGGCTACTATCGGCGCTTCATTCAGGATTTCTCGAAGATCGCGAGACCCTTATCTCAGTTGACACGGAAGGACGTGAAGTTCGCCTGGAATGATAAGGCGGAGTCAGCTTTTCAGGAGCTGAAGGACAGACTTACGTCCGCCCCTGTGCTAGTATTGCCAGAGCAAGGGGTTAAATACACTATATACACTGACGCGTCTAGCGTTGGTTTGGGTTGTGTCCTTATGCAGAGGGACAGGGTAATTTCGTATGCCTCGAGACAATTAAGGAAGCACGAGGAGAATTACCCTACACACGACCTGGAGTTGGCAGCCGTGATATTCGCACTGAGACTCTGGAGACATTACCTCTATGGAGAGGAGTTCGAGCTCTTTTGCGACCACAAGAGCCTCAAGTACATATTCACACAGCGGGACTTGAATATGAGGCAGCGGCGATGGATGGAGACGCTGAAGGACTTCAAGTTTGAAGTCTCTTACCATCCTGGGAAGGCGAACCTTGTGGCTGATGCGTTGAGCCGCAAGAAGGCGATAGAGTTTGCGGCTCCGCTGATGGTTGCCGAGTGGGATATGGTTGAGTTTTTGCGAGACTTTGAGCAGAAACTCACCGTAGAGGAGCCATTTGAGTTCATCGCACATGTTCAGGTGCGATCCCCGATCGATGACCGTGTCATCGAGGCGCAGAGGGACGACGCGCATCTTACTGAGCTTCGAGAGCAGGCCAGTGATGATGATGACGCCGACTGGCGAGTTGGCATGGATGGGGGTTTACGTTACCGTGGCCGCCTATGCGTTCCTGATGTCCCTGACTTGAGACGAGAGATTCTCGAGGCTGCGCATTCTACTAGACTCGCGATGCATCCTGGCAGCACGAAGATGTATCGTGACGTGAAGAGGACGTACTGGTGGGAAGGTATGAAGACCCACATTGCTGAGTTCGTGTCCCGTTGTCTCACTTGTCAACAGGTGAAGGCAGAGCATCGCCGACCACCTGGACTTTTGCAGCCTATGCCGATTGCAGAGTGGAAGTGGGATTTCATTTCCATGGACTTCATTTCTGGGTTGCCGAAGACGAGGAAGGGGCATGATTCTATTTGGGTGATCGTCGACCGATTGACGAAGTCGGCGCACTTCCTACCGATCAGAGTTACGAACTCTGCAGACGAGCTGGCTAGATTGTATATTAGAGAGATCGTGCGTCTGCATGGAGTTCCGTTGGAGATCGTGTCGGACAGAGACACGCGGTTCACTTCTATTTTCTGGACTCGCATTCAGGAGGCTATGGGTGTGAAGTTGAAGTTCAGTACTGCCTTCCACCCACAGACGGACGGACAGACAGAGCGAGTGAACCAGATCCTGGAGGACATGTTGCGAGCTTGCGCATTGGACTTCAAGGACAGTTGGGATGACTGTCTTGCATATGCGGAGTTTGCGTACAACAATAGCTTCCAGGCGAGTATCGGCATGGCACCTTATGAGGCGCTGTATGGGCGACCTTGTCGCGCACCGCATTGCTGGTTAGAGGTCGGTGAGCGCAGCTTGATTGGCCCAGAGTTGGTGCAGGCGACGTCAGAGAAGATTGATATTATTCGACGTCGGCTTCTTACAGCGCAGAGCAGACAGAAGAGCTACGCCGATACGAGACGGAGACCACTAGAGTTCACAGTCGGGGATCATGTGTTTTTGCGAGTTTCCCCTATGAAGGGAGTCCTTCGGTTCGGGAAGAAGGGGAAGCTGGCACCGCGATACATTGGTCCATTTCAGATCCTCGATCGTGTGGGAGCAGTGGCTTACCGATTGGCTTTACCCACGCCCCTCGCGAGCGTCCACAACGTATTTCATGTTTCTATGCTGAAGAAGTACGTTGCTGATCCTTCTCATATCATCAGATGGGAGCAGGTGCAGTTAGGAGAGGATGTTACTTATATCCTGCGACCGACACGCATCTTAGACCGGAAGGAGCAGGTACTGCGTAGCAAGGTGATTCCCCTTGTGAAGGTACTATGGACGCATCATACTGAGGAGGAGGCTACTTGGGAGACAGAAGCCGAGATCAGAAAGAACTACCCACAGCTTCTCGAGGAGTACGAAAAGGTACAAAATTTCGAGGACGAAATTATTTGTTAAGGGGGGTAGATTGTAACGCCCGTGAAAAATCCATCCTTGGGCTCGAGTACCAACTCGACCCGAATTTGCGTAGAATTCATTCCTTTGGAAAATTTGACTAGGTTAGCTAGTGCAACGTTAGAATAGCTGGGAAATGGTCCCTGATCACTTTAAATACGTTCTACAAGGCCCGAAGCGAGTGGAACTAAGGGTGCTATAATGCTCTAAAGCCTCGGATCAAACTCTAAGCCGGTTTGTTCTCTGGACCACTTTGAATCTTTGTATTGGATCTAGACCGCACGTTGGAAGTCCGATACCTCCTATCTTAGACCGTTAGGACCGTCTAGCTGGGCTTGACACTCATTCCAAAAATCAAGTCAAACCGGTGATCACAGGCTATTTCATTGAGCCCGGACCGAAGAGAGTGTGAATAGGGACATAGTTGGAATTTCAAATTCAAATCTGGCACACAAATTTGACGCATCAGTATTAAGCATTCTGACCGTCAGAATACAGCCAAATTACACCCTTGGATCAGGAAAAATATCTATTATATATCACGGGACTTATAGGCCTGATCTTGATGCGGTGACCGTTAAACTGAAACTGGGCCGCCACGTGCGATCTGGGAACCCAACCGGTCTGAAAACTGGATGTATGCTAGATCTAGTATGCATGAGCTTAAGTCCGACCGCATCTGGCCTGGGGACCTCCAGAAATGCCCTTTTGGACCGAAACGGCCCCGATTTGGTTAGGCACCAAGTAAACATTGTTCCCAAGCCTATTTTGGGAATGTTTTAGGCTATAAAAGGGGTTGAAACCCTCACTCCTCTCTCCCATCCGAATTTGAGAGAAGCCCTAGCTTGGGAGAGAGAAAAAGAGTGAGAGATTGTGAGAGAGTGGGAGAGTTCTTCCCGCCACTTGTGCTACGTGTTGCACATGCTTAAGCGACACTTCTCTACCGCTTTCCCGGCGATTCCACCGCAATCCTAGGTAAGTAAAAACCCTAAATAGTTGGTGATTTGAGTTTTTCTTGTTTCCATGGCGATGTAGCTTATGGATCTTATGTATTAGGCTCCTTACTCGCCGTAGACGAAGCATATACACTCCGCTTCAATTCCCGAGTCTACAAGACACTAGGTGAGGATTTTAGACGCTTGGATTGACGGTTCCCAATGCTTTCAATGTCGTTTAATAGTAGATTCTTGACGGCATCGCCGTTTGACATGTACAAAATGCTCTCCGTTTCCCGTTTCGTAAGCTAACGAAGAATATGAGATTTAGGGCATTTTAGTCATTTGTAGGAAGTACTGTTTGCATTCATATTTTGCGGATGTGATTGACATGGTTTGTTGTCGCATTAGGAAGTTAGGAATGCGTGCATAATTAGTTTGGCGAAGAGATTCGCCTAATTGCACACTTTGGGTCGACATGCTATATGTAGACCTAAGTGTGTAGTGCATGTGTTTGTATAAATGCTTGTATTAGTATGTATTGGATTAAATGATGTTATATGATAGTTTGTGATTGATTTTTCAACTATTATGCTGACCTAGATGATTTTCTACATGTTGATAAAATGCATGATTTCATTACATGCATTGAATGTATGTGCTTGAGGATTTGCTTAAGTTGAATATGCATGGGAAGTATGCCTTGAAGATTTGCTTAAGTTGAAAGTTATAACATGTGTTAACATGCTCACATGATGTATTTCAATTCCAATACCTTGTATAGTAATTCCATAGATGTGTGGGACTTGACTTAGTCCAGGCAGTCGGTAACCGAGCGAATTTGTGGCTGACTGGTCATAGCCACGAACGACGCGTCGATGAATGTGATTCGTGTTGAGAGTTGGCGGCAGTGGTTAGGCCACGCGAAGTGTTTTACGCACTTCATGTCGTTCAATTCGAGATGCGATCGCGCTAGTCGAGCCCGTCAAGTAACCCGACTGGCCGATGCTTGTTCACCTTGTATGTATCATAACTGCTTGAACCTAGGGTACTGAACTTACCATTGTAAACCCTATTAACCGTGGTACCTTGATCCACGAAGACTCATGAGCCGGGCATGGTGGTATGGGACACCGTGGTCGAGCTGTCGGCCTACGCTGGGGCCACAAACCTCCCCGTAGTGACCAATGAGCACCTTGACTCGTGAGCAGATTATGGTGGTATGGGACACTATATTCTAGCTGTCGGCCTACACTGATCAGGCGACGAGCCCTTTGTAGTGACCGCGAGCGTATTCTGAGTTCACGGGAGGCGACGACCCTTCCGTGCAGTAGAGTACAGTAGGCCTGTATTGATAAGGTGATGGGGGAGCGGTGCAACGAGTGCGAGCAACAGCCCTGGCAGCCCTTGCAGTGACCTACGAAATGTACATCGTATGAGATTACTAGGAGTGACGACCCTAGACAGGATCCGTGTTGGGATTGATACAAGGGAGGTACCTTAGTTTCCCAATCCTGCTGTTTGAATGGACTAATAACAACTTGGTAATCATATCACCATAGCATTGCATGTGCCTGGAAGATGTGGAGCACTCTAGGGAGTGTGGCATGCCGCGGTCGTAAGATGTTGCCGTATGAGGGTGATCGTCGGTGAGGGCATACATCACGTCATATCATCTTGCATTAACAACAGTATTAGGACTTGTCTGATTTACTGCTTTACTATTATCGCGTGACTGAATTGTGAACATGCTAATCTTTGCTCTATGATTCCACTGAGTTGATCACTCATTCCCACGTTACGGGATGGTGTTTGCAACACCCACCAGACCCTGTTGTAGTTGCAGGTGACGATGAGATCCAGGAGGTGGAGCTAGATGATGACGAGGACCAGGATGAGTTCTCGTATATGCAGTATCATGACGGCTTCCCGTAGGTGACCTGGATCGAGGGGACATCAGTGGGACTTTTCTTTTTGAACATTATTCTTTTGTTATGTACATGTATATGAGACTCAGAGATGTAGTCATACTTTGGAGACAGTTGAGATTACTTTGTTTTTCCATACAGTGATATATATCTTGTTTAGTCTTCCGCTTGCTTTTATCACTGGATCTGAAGTATGAATTGCAGTTTTGGTATACTTTTACTCATGTGAATGCTTTAAATCAGACAACATTGAATCATGACCATTTTTGTTGCATAAGTGACGGTCTGGAACTCGGGAGTTGAGTTTATACACGACCCCCGATTTTCAGGGTGTTACAAGTGAGCTCGAAGGCCAAAGGTACTGTAGCGATAGAGTCAGGCGCTTTCGCTATGAGTACATGGACCCGCGCTTACTACTAGCGGTTGGACTGAGGTACCATAAGCCATTGTGGTGGCTTGAAGTGAGGTGCAGGTGGCCTGAAGGATGAGTGTGCTGGTGCTGTTCATAGGGGGTGGAGCGAAAGTGTCCTGAGGCATCGGACGGTTGATCCTCTGAGGTGGTGAAAATCTATTGTCCCTCATCCTAGTGAAACAATACCAATATGTATGTCCGATCTTCCCACAGTACGAGCAGTGCACGTCTATATGCCCCAGTTGAGCCGGCGATGCTGCAAGCCTCGGAGGAGAATCTGCCCGTGGCCTTTTGCCAAGGAATGGTCTGCTCGGAAGATCAGGTCGCAGCCTGGGAGCCATAGGTGTTAGCATATGAGACAACCTGTCTTCATCCTGCTTAGCTTGCAGGGACATGCCTACAAACTCGGCATAAGTAGATATGCTAGCATAGCACATCTTCGACTGGATCTCATGTCGCAGTCCCTCAGAAAAACACCGCATCCACATCAGCTGATCACTCGATAAAAATGGAGCATACCTACCCAGCTCCATGAACCGGTTCTCATATTCTGTCACCGACATCCCTCCCTGATGGAGGTGAAGGAACTCACTCTCCTTCTTGTGTCGGTAGGTGACGATATAGTACTTCTCGTGGAAGAGGGTCTCAAATGCCTCCCACGTCCACACATGTCCTTCTACAATAGTGCGAAGAATACTGTCCCACCATAAACTAGCCTCCTTCTCAAACATGAAGGTGGCAAGATCGACTTGCTCTACCTCAGAACAGTGTAGCGGCCTCAGCATCTTAGAGATGCAGTCAATCCAGTACTTGGCTTCCTCGGGTCTATGAGTACCCATGAAAGTAGGAGGCTGTAAGTGATGGAATCGCTCAAATGTGCCGCTGGCACTTGCGTTCCCAACTGGATGCATAGATGA
This sequence comes from Magnolia kwangsiensis, assembly GCA_037074715.1. Lineage (NCBI taxonomy): Eukaryota > Viridiplantae > Streptophyta > Magnoliopsida > Magnoliales > Magnoliaceae > Magnolia > Magnolia kwangsiensis. Next base: position 64,084,959 of record CM073579.1, read on the forward strand.
GGCAAGTGGAGTCCCTTCATCGTCTGAGCAAAGATAACAGCAATAGAGGTCAAGAACTGCTGCTGCTGCTGCTACTGTTGTTGTATCTATTGTTGTTGCTGCTGTATCTGCCGTTGCTGCATCAACAGTATCATCTGCTCTAGCCTATCAGGAGGTGGAGCGGACTGAGATACACGTGGCACCGATGTAGACACACGATTCTGCTCAGGAACCGAAGGTGTGATGGGTGGTGCCACAGGCGGTGTCATATGTGTCAGCCCAGCAGCGGGGCCAGTAGCCGGCTAAGAATCCAGCATAGGGTCCAAGCGAGACGGGCCTGAACTGGGGTCCATATGGTTATTGCTTAGGGGAGAGACCCCGTCAAGCGACTCGCCCAAAGAGAGACGTACTGAAGTCCTCGTGCCCTTAGGTGGCATGCCCTACATATGACAAAGGGTGCAACCCGTGAGATTTAGCGTACACACAATCCATCCACACAACATTCACATCTCAACTCAAAGAAACATTATGCATTCATTTAACAAAATTGTCACAATACACGAGGTGCAGTATTACATGGATCGCGATAGAGAATGCATGTGAGCTAATATAATGTAACGCCCGTGAAAAATCCATCCTTGGGCTCGAGTACCAACTCGACCCGAATTTGCGTAGAATTCATTCCTTTGGAAAATTTGACTAGGTTAACTAGTGCAACGTTAGAATAGCTGGGAAATGGTCCCTGATCACTTTAAATACGTTCTACAAGGCCCGAAGCGAGTGGAACTAAGGGTGCTATAATGCTCTAAAGCCTCGGATCAAACTCTAAGCCGGTTTGTTCTCTGGACCACTTTGAATCTTTGTATTGGATCTAGACCGCACGTTGAAAGTCCGATACCTCCTATCTTAGACCGTTAGGACCGTCTAGCTGGGCTTGACACTCATTCCAAAAATCAAGTCAAACCGATGATCACAGGCTATTTCATTGAGCCCGGACCGAAGAGAGTGTGAATAGGGACATAGTTGGAATTTCAAATTCAAATCTGGCACACAAATTTGACGCATCAGTATTAAGCATTCTGACCGTCAGAATACAGCCAAATTACACCCTTGGATCAGGAAAAATATCTATTATATATCACGGGACTTATAGGCCTGATCTTGATGCGGTGACCGTTAAACTGAAACTGGGCCGCCACGTGCGATCTGGGAACCCAACCGGTCTGAAAACTGGATGTATGCTAGATCTAGTATGCATGAGCTTAAGTCCGACCGCATCTGGCCTGGGGACCTCCAGAAATGCCCTTTTGGACCGAAACGGCCCCGATTTGGTTAGGCACCAAGTAAACATTGTTCCCAAGCCTATTTTGGGAATGTTTTAGGCTATAAAAGGGGTTGAAACCCTCACTCCTCTCTCCCATCCGAATTTGAGAGAAGCCCTAGCTTGGGAGAGAGAAAAAGAGTGAGAGATTGTGAGAGAGTGGGAGAGTTCTTCCCGCCACTTGTGCTACGTGTTGCACATGCTTAAGCGACACTTCTCTACCGCTTTCCCGGCGATTCCACCGCAATCCTAGGTAAGTAAAAACCCTAAATAGTTGGTGATTTGAGTTTTTCTTGTTTCCATGGCGATGTAGCTTATGGATCTTATGTATTAGGCTCCTTACTCGCCGTAGACGAAGCATATACACTCCGCTTCAATTCCCGAGTCTACAAGACACTAGGTGAGGATTTTAGACGCTTGGATTGACGGTTCCCAATGCTTTCAATGTCGTTTAATAGTAGATTCTTGACGGCATCGCCGTTTGACATGTACAAAATGCTCTCCGTTTCCCGTTTCGTAAGCTAACGAAGAATATGAGATTTAGGGCATTTTAGTCATTTGTAGGAAGTACTGTTTGCATTCATATTTTGCGGATGTGATTGACATGGTTTGTTGTCGTATTAGGAAGTTAGGAATGCGTGCATAATTAGTTTGGCGAAGAGATTCGCCTAATTGCACACTTTGGGTCGACATGCTATATGTAGACCTAAGTGTGTAGTGCATGTGTTTGTATAAATGCTTGTATTAGTATGTATTGGATTAAATGATGTTATATGATAGTTTGTGATTGATTTTTCAACTATTATGCTGACCTAGATGATTTTCTACATGTTGATAAAATGCATGATTTCATTACATGCATTGAATGTATGTGCTTGAGGATTTGCTTAAGTTGAATATGCATGGGAAGTATGCCTTGAAGATTTGCTTAAGTTGAAAGTTATAACATGTGTTAACATGCTCACATGATGTATTTCAATTCCAATACCTTGTATAGTAATTCCATAGATGTGTGGGACTTGACTTAGTCCAGGCAGTCGGTAACCGAGCGAATTCGTGGCTGACTGGTCATAGCCACGAACGACGCGTCGATGAATGTGATTCGTGTTGAGAGTTGGCGGCAGTGGTTAGGCCACGCGAAGTGTTTTACGCACTTCATGTCGTTCAATTCGAGATGCGATCGCGCTAGTCGAGCCCGTCAAGTAACCCGACTGGCCGATGCTTGTTCACCTTGTATGTATCATAACTGCTTGAACCTAGGGTACTGAACTTACCATTGTAAACCCTATTAACCGTGGTACCTTGATCCACGAAGACTCATGAGCCGGGCATGGTGGTATGGGACACCGTGGTCGAGCTGTCGGCCTACGCTGGGGCCACAAACCTCCCCGTAGTGACCAATGAGCACCTTGACTCGTGAGCAGATTATGGTGGTATGGGACACTATATTCTAGCTGTCGGCCTACACTGATCAGGCGACGAGCCCTTTGTAGTGACCGCGAGCGTATTCTGAGTTCACGGGAGGCGACGACCCTTCCGTGCAGTAGAGTACAGTAGGCCTGTATTGATAAGGTGATGGGGGAGCGGTGCAACGAGTGCGAGCAACAGCCCTGGCAGCCCTTGCAGTGACCTACGAAATGTACATCGTATGAGATTACTAGGAGTGACGACCCTAGACAGGATCCGTGTTGGGATTGATACAAGGGAGGTACCTTAGTTTCCCAATCCTGCTGTTTGAATGGACTAATAACAACTTGGTAATCATATCACCATAGCATTGCATGTGCCTGGAAGATGTGGAGCACTCTAGGGAGTGTGGCATGCCGCGGTCGTAAGATGTTGCCGTATGAGGGTGATCGTCGGTGAGGGCATACATCACGTCATATCATCTTGCATTAACAACAGTTTTAGGACTTGTCTGATTTACTGCTTTACTATTATCGCGTGATTGAATTGTGAACATGCTAATCTTTGCTCTATGATTCCACTGAGTTGATCACTCATTCCCACGTTACGGGATGGTGTTTGCAACACCCACCAGACCCTGTTGTAGTTGCAGGTGACGATGAGATCCAGGAGGTGGAGCTAGATGATGACGAGGACCAGGATGAGTTCTCGTATATGCAGTATCATGACGGCTTCCCGTAGGTGACCTGGATCGAGGGGACATCAGTGGGACTTTTCTTTTTGAACATTATTCTTTTGTTATGTACATGTATATGAGACTCAGAGATGTAGTCATACTTTGGAGACAGTTGAGATTACTTTGTTTTTCCATACAGTGATATATATCTTGTTTAGTCTTCCGCTTGCTTTTATCACTGGATCTGAAGTATGAACTGCAGTTTTGGTATACTTTTACTCATGTGAATGCTTTAAATCAGACAACATTGAATCATAACCATTTTTGTTGCATAAGTGACGGTCTGGAACTCGGGAGTTGAGTTTATACACGACCCCCGATTTTCAGGGTGTTACAAGTTGGTATCAGAGCATGAATGAGAGTATACTGGGCCTGGGTTATGGTCTTGCGACGTACGCTGTCGCTTCCTTTGACTTAGGTGGGTGCGAGAAGGGTCTAGAAACACATCTAGGATCACAGATTCGCCGATAGGCGAAGTCTATAAGGATCGATCGCAAGATCGAGTCTGTAACGTATCTCGGGTCGCGTAAAGCGACCCGAATCACTTCTAAGCTGTAGGAAGTCGGGTGGAGATGTCCTATGAGCGGTTTTAAACCGCAAAAGTGAATCCATGGGTCGTGGAATGACCACGACTCCAGTAATCAATCGCCAGGGCTTAAAAACCCCGTTTTGCCAAAAATTCTTAAAATTCCTTCTCTAAACACTTCAACCTTCAGTTCTTTTGTATCCATTTCATGTTAGGCATCAAACCTAATGTGAAAATAACACAAATTAGTACATTCACCAAATTTTACAGTGAATAGTAAAATTTCATAAAAAATGGCCATAAAGCCATTCTAACTTCAATTTCTTTAGCAACTAAGGAGCTAGAAAGATGTACTGGATCCTTCTACCCCAAATCCATATGCTGCATCATATGGTTTGGTATTCGGGACTGCGATGTGGACCCGGAAAGCCCCAAAAACATGTTTGGGCTCATAGGGACCAAAATACTATGAACTAAGGGGTGGGACTAGACTTTTTGGGACCCTGGGACCATGGGGGACCAGACCCATGGGGTCCCGCTGGCCAACCTGGAGGTTGGCCGGCGATGCCATCGCCGGCCGGGCGATGCATCGCCGGCCGGCCACCTCGGACGGTGCTGCCCTTTGGGCGCACCCACTTAAATACACCCCCCATCACCCCTATGTACCTCCCATCCCACGAAAACCCCTAAAACACCCCTCTCCTTCACAAACAGCCCCCTTGCATGCCCTAGATTTGAGTTTCAGCGCTCCATTCCAAATCCCGGCGACCCAAACCCATCCTAATCCCTTCCTTGGCCAAAATCGACCACCACCCATTGATTATTGGGTGTTGGCAGCCCCTTTCCTTGAAGATTTTCCCATTTGGAGCTCCAAAATCCCCCAAATAGTGTCGAAATCGTGAGCAGCTCCATTCCACCTTTTTGATCTTATTTTTCCCTGAAACTACAGCCTTGGGAAGCTTGAAGCATCCCTCTACGACGCCTAGATTTCCTTTTGTCAGATTGGGCAGCCATTTCTCCGCATTTTCGGCGTTTTCCATGGCTTTCGTGGAAGCTATTTTGGGTCTTTTGTCACTCTCATCCATCCTGTCTTTGATGGGTAAGAGGAAAACTGCTACAGACGAGGCTGGGCCGAGCCGCCCTGCTCGATCGAGAAGACCGCGGGGTGGTGCCGCAAGTTCAAGCGCCGCCGCAGGTCCAGCTGCAGTCCTAGAGTGCCGTACGAAGCGGGATTTGGATCCCCATGCACACCTTGGACGAACCATCCTATCAGAGATGCCTCATGGTGAATACACTGATCGTAGAGTGTTATTTGAGGCGGACGTAGATGGGCGATTGTTCGGCGAATATCTGTTGTTCGAACGCATTGAAGCTGCGCACTGGGGACCGATCTTTGAAGCTCGCGCTCGTGCTAATGTGAGCACTGTTCGTGCCTTCTATGCTAGCATCCAGAGTCCTACCTTGGAGCCCTTGCAGTTTAAAATCCCTTTTGGTAGAGATCGGATGGCTACGATCGACGTCCAGTTGGTTGCGCGACTTCTCAACGTGCCTCTAGGTGATGTACATCCAAGTGAGAAAAATTTGAGGACTAGACGTGAACGAGATCGCCGCACCAGGTTTCTGTGCGGTAAGTTGGTTCCATGGCAGCCTAATAATAGCCTCAAGGCGACGTACATGTCTGAGGATTTGCGTCTGCTGCATCACATCTGCACGTTCAATGTTTATCCTAGGTCGACGAACCGCATTGAATGTACACGTCTTATGGTCGATTTCTTATTTCTGGTGGCTCAGGGAGAGAACGTATGTATGGCCACTTTAATCTTACGGCAGATAGTTCTCATAGCCAGGTCGAGGAGAACATCCGAATCCCTTCCCTTTGGCCGACTCATTTGCAAGATTGCGCTTGAGTTCGCCTATAGACTTGGACCCGAGTTGCCGGTATCAATTCACACCATCGATGAGTCGACGATGGTTAAGATGAAGATTGGGTCGCAATATCGTGAAAATCAACTTGAAAGGGATAGTGGGGACGACTTTGATGAAGAGGAAGATCAAAGCGAAGGAGAACCTAGTGCAGAAGCTCAGGAAGAGACTCAGGAAGAAGCAGAAGAGGAGGCTCAGGATACTGATGAGAGTCCTCCTCCTTCTGCGCAGACTACTATTGACGATCGCATTGCCCGGATGGAGGAGAGTCAGACCGCTTTGCGAAGGGAAGTCCAAGAACTTCGAGCAGATGATGGCTATGATGCTACAGCAGCAGCAGCTATTGACTACCATAGTCGGGACTTTAGCCCAGGGTGGGGGTGCGACTGCACCTACTCCGCCTACACCACCTGCGCATCCAGCTGAGGATGCCTATACTTACGCCCAGGATGAGGGCATAGCACTTCCTGCGCAGCCTGCTTTCCCTGCGGGGAACCCTGCCGACACACGGGGCCTTCTGGAGCGATTTCAGCGCTTGCGGCCTCCTACTTTCACGGGTTCTCACAGACCCGAGGAGGCTGAGTTTTGGCTCGACCGAGTGTCGAAGATTCTGCGCATGTTGCACTGTACTGAGGCAGAGCAGGTAGAGCTGGCTACCTTCCAGTTTGAGAGAGAGGCCAGTATGTGGTGGGATAGTGTATTGCGGACTGTTACCGCAGACTTCGTATGGACATGGGCAGCATTCGAGTTTCGCTTCCATGAGAAGTATTATCCTCAGACCTACAGACACGAGAGGGAGAATGAGTTTCTCCGTCTCAGGCAGGCAGCGATGACGGTCACCGAGTATGAGCATCGGTTCACAGAGTTGGGCAGGTACGTCCCGACGATTTTAGCTGATGAGCAGATGCGCATACGGCGCTTTTTGGAGGGCTTGCGACCGGATATTCGGTCGAAGATGTGCTGTATCAGTTTCTCCTCCTATGCGGAGTTGGTTCACATGTCCATGCGGGCAGAGCAGGACGTGGATCGACTTGCGCGATCACGAGGCCCGACTACTTCTAGGCCGCGACCGGAGTTGCCAGATAGGCCCTTCGCGGGCAAGAGGCCTCGCATTGATCCTCCTACCAGGACCACGGCGCCAGTAGGACCGTTTCGGCGCCCTGATCTATCATGCACATACTGTGGGAGGACGGGCCACCTAGCGCCGAGTTGCTTTGCGAGGATGCGGGACAGTGGGTTCTCGCCGCCGCAGAAGATTGATCGTGTACGTCCACAGGCGATATCAGCACCGCCTATACGGTCAGCTCCTGCGCAGTCCTCTTTCAGACCCACAGTATCACAGATTCGACAGCCCCCACGGCCCTTGACACAGCGGCCGAACCGGCCACAGCAGGCTCGAGTTCATGCACTGACCGCTGAGGCAGCTACGACGCCGACTTTCCAGCATTCAGCCTTCGAGGTCACGGGCCATATCGGAGGTACTCCCGTTCTTGTCATGGTGGACACTGGTTCCACGATTTCTTTGATATCGCGTGCCGTAGTCAGACGTCTTGGGTTGCAGACTATTACTATGGATAGCGTGCGAGTCCTTGCAGCTCATGGAGATTATTCGGATGTCACCCAGATGTGTGAGGGTTGTTTACTTGATCTGGGAGGCAGGACGATGACTCTTGATTTGGTCGTCGATCCCTCGCTCGTATATCTCGACGTCATTCTTGGCATGGACTGGTTGACTGCAGCGAGAGCCGAGATTGACTGCGAGGCTCGTGTGGTGACGGTGTACGAGCCTGAGGGCACGCCTTTCACATTTTCAGTGCGGGTAAATCTTCCTTTCCGCATTCTTAGCTACGCCACCCTGTTGCGCGACGCTGGTGCCCAGGTAATTGAGCAGACGCCAGTTGTTTCTGAGTTCGGGGATCTGTTCAGGAAGATCCCTGGTTTGCCGCCCAGACGTGAGATCGATTTCACTATCGATCTGATTCCTGGTTCTACACCCGTCTCACTGCCGACGTATCGCATGGCACCATGTGAGATGGAGGAGTTGAGGACGCAGATTGATGGTCTACTAGAGCTTGGCCTTATACGGCCTAGCGTATCTCCTTGGGGAGCACCGGTCTTGTTCGTGAAGAAGAAGGATGGTTCGCTGCGATTGTGTATTGATTATCGCAGGCTGAACCAACTCACAGTGAAGAACAAGTACCCTTTGCCCAGGATCGATGACTTGTTTGATCAGTTGAGAGGAGCGCAGTACTTCTCGAAGATTGACCTTCAGTCAGGATATCATCAGCTGCGCGTCAGAGATGAGGACGTGCAGAAGACAGCGTTCAGGACCAGTTTTGGTCACTACGAGTTCCTCGTGATGTCGTTCGGTCTCACGAACGCACCGGCCGTGTTCATGGATCTGATGAACCGGGTATTGCGGCCTTTCCTCTATCGATTCGTCGTTGTCTTCATCGACGACATTTTGGTATACTGTAGGAGTCGAGAGGAGCATGAGGAGCACTTGCGTTTGGTCCTTGATACGCTCAGACAGCATCAGTTGTTCGCACAGTATAAGAAGTGCGACTTCTGGAAGCAGGAGGTGAAGTTTCTGGGACACGTGGTGTCCAAGGATGGCATGGCAGTTGACCTGTCTAAGGTAGCTGCGGTGCAGGACTGGGAGCAGCCTGGTTCTGTCACTGAGGTGAGGAGTTTCTTGGGTCTCGCTGGCTACTATCGGCGCTTCATTCAGGATTTCTCGAAGATCGCGAGACCCTTATCTCAGTTGACACGGAAGGACGTGAAGTTCGCCTGGAATGATAAGGCGGAGTCAGCTTTTCAGGAGCTGAAGGACAGACTTACGTCCGCCCCTGTGCTAGTATTGCCAGAGCAAGGGGTTAAATACACTATATACACTGACGCGTCTAGCGTTGGTTTGGGTTGTGTCCTTATGCAGAGGGACAGGGTAATTTCGTATGCCTCGAGACAATTAAGGAAGCACGAGGAGAATTACCCTACACACGACCTGGAGTTGGCAGCCGTGATATTCGCACTGAGACTCTGGAGACATTACCTCTATGGAGAGGAGTTCGAGCTCTTTTGCGACCACAAGAGCCTCAAGTACATATTCACACAGCGGGACTTGAATATGAGGCAGCGGCGATGGATGGAGACGCTGAAGGACTTCAAGTTTGAAGTCTCTTACCATCCTGGGAAGGCGAACCTTGTGGCTGATGCGTTGAGCCGCAAGAAGGCGATAGAGTTTGCGGCTCCGCTGATGGTTGCCGAGTGGGATATGGTTGAGTTTTTGCGAGACTTTGAGCAGAAACTCACCGTAGAGGAGCCATTTGAGTTCATCGCACATGTTCAGGTGCGATCCCCGATCGATGACCGTGTCATCGAGGCGCAGAGGGACGACGCGCATCTTACTGAGCTTCGAGAGCAGGCCAGTGATGATGATGACGCCGACTGGCGAGTTGGCATGGATGGGGGTTTACGTTACCGTGGCCGCCTATGCGTTCCTGATGTCCCTGACTTGAGACGAGAGATTCTCGAGGCTGCGCATTCTACTAGACTCGCGATGCATCCTGGCAGCACGAAGATGTATCGTGACGTGAAGAGGACGTACTGGTGGGAAGGTATGAAGACCCACATTGCTGAGTTCGTGTCCCGTTGTCTCACTTGTCAACAGGTGAAGGCATAGCATCGCCGACCACCTGGACTTTTGCAGCCTATGCCGATTGCAGAGTGGAAGTGGGATTTCATTTCCATGGACTTCATTTCTGGGTTGCCGAAGACGAGGAAGGGGCATGATTCTATTTGGGTGATCGTCGACCGATTGACGAAGTCGGCGCACTTCCTACCGATCAGAGTTACGAACTCTGCAGACGAGCTGGCTAGATTGTATATTAGAGAGATCGTGCGTCTGCATGGAGTTCCGTTGGAGATCGTGTCGGACAGAGACACGCGGTTCACTTCTATCTTCTGGACTCGCATTCAGGAGGCTATGGGTGTGAAGTTGAAGTTCAGTACTGCCTTCCACCCACAGACGGACGGACAGACAGAGCGAGTGAACCAGATCCTGGAGGACATGTTGCGAGCTTGCGCATTGGACTTCAAGGACAGTTGGGATGACTGTCTTGCATATGCGGAGTTTGCGTACAACAATAGCTTCCAGGCGAGTATCGGCATGGCACCTTATGAGGCGCTGTATGGGCGACCTTGTCGCGCACCGCATTGCTGGTTAGAGGTCGGTGAGCGCAGCTTGATTGGCCCAGAGTTGGTGCAGGCGACGTCAGAGAAGATTGATATTATTCGACGTCGGCTTCTTACAGCGCAGAGCAGACAGAAGAGCTACGCCGATACGAGACGGAGACCACTAGAGTTCACAGTCGGGGATCATGTGTTTTTGCGAGTTTCCCCTATGAAGGGAGTCCTTCGGTTCGGGAAGAAGGGGAAGCTGGCACCGCGATACATTGGTCCATTTCAGATCCTCGATCGTGTGGGAGCAGTGGCTTACCGATTGGCTTTACCCACGCCCCTCGCGAGCGTCCACAACGTATTTCATGTTTCTATGCTGAAGAAGTACGTTGCTGATCCTTCTCATATCATCAGATGGGAGCAGGTGCAGTTAGGAGAGGATGTTACTTATATCCTGCGACCGACACGCATCTTAGACCGGAAGGAGCAGGTACTGCGTAGCAAGGTGATTCCCCTTGTGAAGGTACTATGGACGCATCATACTGAGGAGGAGGCTACTTGGGAGACAGAAGCCGAGATCAGAAAGAACTACCCACAGCTTCTCGAGGAGTACGAAAAGGTACAAAATTTCGAGGACGAAATTATTTGTTAAGGGGGGTAGATTGTAACGCCCGTGAAAAATCCATCCTTGGGCTCGAGTACCAACTCGACCCGAATTTGCGTAGAATTCATTCCTTTGGAAAATTTGACTAGGTTAGCTAGTGCAACGTTAGAATAGCTGGGAAATGGTCCCTGATCACTTTAAATACGTTCTACAAGGCCCGAAGCGAGTGGAACTAAGGGTGCTATAATGCTCTAAAGCCTCGGATCAAACTCTAAGCCGGTTTGTTCTCTGGACCACTTTGAATCTTTGTATTGGATCTAGACCGCACGTTGGAAGTCCGATACCTCCTATCTTAGACCGTTAGGACCGTCTAGCTGGGCTTGACACTCATTCCAAAAATCAAGTCAAACCGGTGATCACAGGCTATTTCATTGAGCCCGGACCGAAGAGAGTGTGAATAGGGACATAGTTGGAATTTCAAATTCAAATCTGGCACACAAATTTGACGCATCAGTATTAAGCATTCTGACCGTCAGAATACAGCCAAATTACACCCTTGGATCAGGAAAAATATCTATTATATATCACGGGACTTATAGGCCTGATCTTGATGCGGTGACCGTTAAACTGAAACTGGGCCGCCACGTGCGATCTGGGAACCCAACCGGTCTGAAAACTGGATGTATGCTAGATCTAGTATGCATGAGCTTAAGTCCGACCGCATCTGGCCTGGGGACCTCCAAAAATGCCCTTTTGGACCGAAACGGCCCCGATTTGGTTAGGCACCAAGTAAACATTGTTCCCAAGCCTATTTTGGGAATGTTTTAGGCTATAAAAGGGGTTGAAACCCTCACTCCTCTCTCCCATCCGAATTTGAGAGAAGCCCTAGCTTGGGAGAGAGAAAAAGAGTGAGAGATTGTGAGAGAGTGGGAGAGTTCTTCCCGCCACTTGTGCTACGTGTTGCACATGCTTAAGCGCCACTTCTCTACCGCTTTCCCGGCGATTCCACCGCAATCCTAGGTAAGTAAAAACCCTAAATAGTTGGTGATTTGAGTTTTTCTTGTTTCCATGGCGATGTAGCTTATGGATCTTATGTATTAGGCTCCTTACTCGCCGTAGACGAAGCATATACACTCCGCTTCAATTCCCGAGTCTACAAGACACTAGGTGAGGATTTTAGACGCTTGGATTGACGGTTCCCAATGCTTTCAATGTCGTTTAATAGTAGATTCTTGACGGCATCGCCGTTTGACATGTACAAAATGCTCTCCGTTTCCCGTTTCGTAAGCTAACGAAGAATATGAGATTTAGGGCATTTTAGTCATTTGTAGGAAGTACTGTTTGCATTCATATTTTGCGGATGTGATTGACATGGTTTGTTGTCGTATTAGGAAGTTAGGAATGCGTGCATAATTAGTTTGGCGAAGAGATTCGCCTAATTGCACACTTTGGGTCGACATGCTATATGTAGACCTAAGTGTGTAGTGCATGTGTTTGTATAAATGCTTGTATTAGTATGTATTGGATTAAATGATGTTATATGATAGTTTGTGATTGATTTTTCAACTATTATGCTGACCTAGATGATTTTCTACATGTTGATAAAATGCATGATTTCATTACATGCATTGAATGTATGTGCTTGAGGATTTGCTTAAGTTGAATATGCATGGGAAGTATGCCTTGAAGATTTGCTTAAGTTGAAAGTTATAACATGTGTTAACATGCTCACATGATGTATTTCAATTCCAATACCTTGTATAGTAATTCCATAGATGTGTGGGACTTGACTTAGTCCAGGCAGTCGGTAACCGAGCGAATTCGTGGCTGACTGGTCATAGCCACGAACGACGCGTCGATGAATGTGATTCGTGTTGAGAGTTGGCGGCAGTGGTTAGGCCACGCGAAGTGTTTTACGCACTTCATGTCGTTCAATTCGAGATGCGATCGCGCTAGTCGAGCCCGTCAAGTAACCCGACTGGCCGATGCTTGTTCACCTTGTATGTATCATAACTGCTTGAACCTAGGGTACTGAACTTACCATTGTAAACCCTATTAACCGTGGTACCTTGATCCACGAAGACTCATGAGCCGGGCATGGTGGTATGGGACACCGTGGTCGAGCTGTCGGCCTACGCTGGGGCCACAAACCTCCCCGTAGTGACCAATGAGCACCTTGACTCGTGAGCAGATTATGGTGGTATGGGACACTATATTCTAGCTGTCGGCCTACACTGATCAGGCGACGAGCCCTTTGTAGTGACCGCGAGCGTATTCTGAGTTCACGGGAGGCGACGACCCTTCCGTGCAGTAGAGTACAGTAGGCCTGTATTGATAAGGTGATGGGGGAGCGGTGCAACGAGTGCGAGCAACAGCCCTGGCAGCCCTTGCAGTGACCTACGAAATGTACATCGTATGAGATTACTAGGAGTGACGACCCTAGACAGGATCCGTGTTGGGATTGATACAAGGGAGGTACCTTAGTTTCCCAATCCTGCTGTTTGAATGGACTAATAACAACTTGGTAATCATATCACCATAGCATTGCATGTGCCTGGAAGATGTGGAGCACTCTAGGGAGTGTGGCATGCCGCGGTCGTAAGATGTTGCCGTATGAGGGTGATCGTCGGTGAGGGCATACATCACGTCATATCATCTTGCATTAACAACAGTTTTAGGACTTGTCTGATTTACTGCTTTACTATTATCGCGTGATTGAATTGTGAACATGCTAATCTTTGCTCTATGATTCCACTGAGTTGATCACTCATTCCCACGTTACGGGATGGTGTTTGCAACACCCACCAGACCCTGTTGTAGTTGCAGGTGACGATGAGATCCAGGAGGTGGAGCTAGATGATGACGAGGACCAGGATGAGTTCTCGTATATGCAGTATCATGACGGCTTCCCGTAGGTGACCTGGATCGAGGGGACATCAGTGGGACTTTTCTTTTTGAACATTATTCTTTTGTTATGTACATGTATATGAGACTCAGAGATGTAGTCATACTTTGGAGACAGTTGAGATTACTTTGTTTTTCCATACAGTGATATATATCTTGTTTAGTCTTCCGCTTGCTTTTATCACTGGATCTGAAGTATGAACTGCAGTTTTGGTATACTTTTACTCATGTGAATGCTTTAAATCAGACAACATTGAATCATAACCATTTTTGTTGCATAAGTGACGGTCTGGAACTCGGGAGTTGAGTTTATACACGACCCCCGATTTTCAGGGTGTTACATATAACCAAGACTCCAAACATCAAAACATACTACCAACATTACACTACTAAGCCCATTGAGGTCATATAAAGCAAAAAGGATGACTACAGGTATGTCTAGTCATTGGAATCTGGCGATGGTGGAGGTGCACTCTTGTCCTGTACACAACATAGGATGACCCTCAAAGTGTGAGACACCTTCTTGAATTTCTGTTTCATGAAAGCCTCAGTCTCCTCAACTTTGGTGCGAACCTGCATGATCTCCTGTCGCAGGGCAGCTTGACCCTCTTCCAGCTGAGCCAAACGGGCTTCCCTGGTAGCCCGATCACTATCGTGCTCTCGCAGAGCAGAGGGAGGAGAGCCCTCATCAGTGTCCTGGGCCTCATCTTCCTCTATCCCATTACCACTTCCATCTTCACTTTCTTCCTTTAAATCAATACTTTCCTCCCCCTCACTCTCAGACTCCTCCCCATACTCGTTGAGTCGGGCTTGCCATTGTCGAGGGCCAATCCCCATGTTATTAAGCGTAGCCTCGTTTATGAACTTAATCGGCACAACATCATCCATGTTAAGTTTATAGCCGACCTCTCGGGCAATCTTACATATCAGCCAGCCAAATGGGAGTGAGATGTCATTCCTGGCAAAACGTACAGTCTAGATGTGGGCAGGCACAACTTATCCCCATGTCTAACCCTGTACAAGAATTCTACCATCAGACGAGTGCATTCAGTACAATTGCCCTACCGTGGATACACATTGTACGTGAAAATGTAGTGAAGAAAATGGAAATCTTCTGTCAAACTCGTCAATGGGAGGCAATTGCCTCCCGTTCAGGGAGCCAGTCAGCCACATAGGTATTGGGTACGGTGATCTCTTTCCCACACACTCTTAAAGAAATTCTCGTTGGCATGTACCTCACCACGTTGAATCCCCATAATCCCGGCCACCACATCCACATTGATTTGGTGCTCCCGCCTTCCTACAGCAACTGTGAATTGGAGAGGCTCCAGCGATGCACCATGGATATGGGCATAGAAGGCACGAACCGTATTCTCACATGTGTGAGACTTGCCTTTGAACATGGGACCCCACCCAAAATCCACCAAGAGGTCCATAATCGGGTGTAGCCCAGACAACTCCTCATCTAAGTGAGCTTCAAGTACAACTCTTTGGCCACCAAAACAGTCGTATTCAAAGCCTATCGATAGCGCTCTCTCGAGTGGGAGTTGGGGATCTAGGTCCTGCTTTGACCTATGCTCTTGGGCATCGCTAATGCTAGCTTCAATGCCCGCTCTCCTCTTTGGACGAGTTGGGTGACTAGGCTTGGCTTCATCCGAGGGTGCTCTCCACTTTCCCATGAGAGAAAGTATCGAGGAGAGTGAGAAAATGGTCGTCACGAACTCAAAGAGGGCCATTGGAGTGGAAGAACAAGGGGAAAACAAAATGAATTAGTGGATTTGAAAATAGATGAGACACAACTCTAGCTTTTTGTGTATTCAAAAGGGACAAATGAAGGGAATGGAAGGTAAGGTTTAGTAAAACAGTGAAGAGGCACAAGTCTAGAAGAAAAATGAGAAAATGGGAGAATGGGGGAAAGATTTGAGAGGAGAAAATAGACTTTTAGGGAAAAAGGGAGGCTTGGGGGTGTGTAAGGGGGAAGATTAGGGCAAACCGAAGCCTTATGGGGGTCCCCATGTGATTTGGAGGACCCCACTCGTGTCTAGGGGTCGGCCTGATGCTGGCCGATTGTGGCCCGATAGGCGTGGCCGGACCCGACCGCGGTAGGCGCGGTGCCGCCTCGGTCCTCTAGACCGGGTGCAGTACCACTGCAGTGGAGCAGTGGCCATCCCCTGCACAGGGTCTACTGTGGGTCCCCCCAAATTTCATCGATTTGGCCCCGACTCCGTTTCGAGTCGTTTCGGGTCATTTTGAGTCCTTAGATAATGTATATTCATGTTTATAGATTTTTAAATGGTTGGGATGGGATAAAACATGGTCTAAACCCATCGATTGACGGCCTAGGGATGATCCGGGGTCATCTCAAGCGATCACGGATGTGTACAAACTCGATCTCGGTGATCGTTTTTGATAACTTTCACCAATTGGTGAAACTGGGAAACCTAACTTATTTCTAGGTTTTCCTCACACCCTCCTACATCAAATTTATGTCATTATATGTTGTGTGACCATAACTAAGGTCTAGTTTAATCTAAATCATTCGCTGATACCAGCTTGTAACGCCCTAAAAATTGGGGGTCGAGTATAACTCAGCTCCTGAGTTCCAAAATATCACTTATGCAACATATTTAATGATGATTGTATGTCATTTGTATGAGTGCATAAAACATGAATGAGATTAAACCAAATCAGCATAACATAATATAGGGACAGTTGTAATACGCAAGCGAAAGACTAAAACGAATAGATAAACCAGTATAAGTCCCTAGAGTATGTAAGCATTGCCAGATCAATAGTTACAAGTATTGTCTCAAAATATAAAAAGTTAAAAAGAATGTGTTAGCCCATTATAAACATAACCCCGAATCCCCATCAATCAGGACGGCTCACATGAACCTGCCTGAATACTACATGTAGGAGAACGCCTCCTCATTATCCTCAAACTTCGGCTCTGCTTCATGGGTCACATCATCATCTGTAACTACGACAGATTCTGGTTGGTGTTTAACACCGTCCCAGAACGTGGGAGTGAGTGATCAACTCAGCGGAGTTATACAGCAAAGGTTAGCATGTTATCAATTCATTCAAGAAGTAATGATAAAGCAGTACAACAAACAAGTCCTAAATACTCTGATTAATGCAAGAATGAGATGTAGTAATGATGCATGTCGTTGCCTGCACTCCCTCGGCGTCTTCATCTTACGGCGCGCATGGCAACCTCCCAAAAGTTCTCTTCCTCGCCAAAGCACATGCAATGTGGTGCATGAATGTGATTACCAAGTTCATATTAGTCCTTTTCATACGGCAGGATTGGGAAGCTAAGGTACATCCCTTATATCATTTCCCAAATAAAGATCCATTCTAAGGTCGTCAGGCCTAGTAAATCTTATATGATGTTACGGTTCTAGGACGTTGTAAAGGGCTCGTCACTAATCAATACAGGTATAGTTATACCCTAGTTGCTACAATAAGGCTTGTTGCCTCAATGCAGTTTCAGAGTATGCTTGGGGTCACTACAAAGGGCTTGTCACTAGTAAGTGTAGGCCGACAGCATGAATACAGTATCCCATCCACCATATTTTACTCACGAGTCTGAGTTGCTCACTGGTCACTATGGGGAGGCTCGTTGCCCCAGCGTAGGCCGACAGTTCGACCACGGTGTCCCATACCACTATGTCTGGCTCATGAGTCTTAGCGGATCAAGGTACCAAGGTTAAAAGGGTTTCACTGGTGAGTTTGGTACCTTGGATTCAAGCAGTAGCGTTCAAACGTGGTGAACATACATCGGGTCAATCGGGTCAATTGACGAGCTCGACTAGGATGATCACACATTGAGTTAATCGACATGAAGTGCATAAGCACTCCATGTGGTCTAACCATTGCCAACACCCCGGGTACGGCTCGGATTCACCAAATACATCTTACGTGGCGAAACAACTTCAGCCACCAAAATAAGGCCTATTACTGATTACTTAGACTATGTTATAGTCCCAACCATGTGAAATCATAACAAATATTCATATGAGATAAGTAAGCAGTAAGGAATACTTAAGTCAAATCCTACAATCATGTGAGCAAGTTATGGAATATAAATTAAACATGAAAATACAGTACATGGAGGAAATCATACACATAGTTAAGGTAGTTGGGATTCATATCTCAACTCCCTTATAAATCACAATTTTTTAACTACTAACTCATTCAGACATTTTTATAAATACTTAGACTACACTTTCCAACATACATCACGTATGTTGGTTATATTACATATTTGGGCGAATCCTCTTGCTAAGGAGTTGTCACATACATAACAACCATGTACCTAAGACAGTTAATCATGGCAATCACAAATTCAGATTTTAAATGCATACAAACATTTCAACAAACACATGAATTTCCCTATATACCACATAGTTCATATCTATTTGTAACATGGAACAAATATCACATTTGGCATGTGAAATAGCATCTATGTCAGTAATAAAACATTAACCGACATTGAAAGCCTTGAAAACCATAAACTATACATATATAGTCTACACCTTATGCTTGTAAACACGTAACGGATTAGTTTTAGACGTTTAGTCTTCGTCAACGGCGGATTAGCAACCTAGAGCATGAAGTAGGTTAGCTATTCCATCACTTAGACTATTCGAATCCAAAAATAGGTTAGGGTTTGGTGTTCTTACCCAAGTATGGAATTGGGATCGCCCGTATAGTGAAACGAATGGACGGATTTGGCACGTAGTGTAGCTGGGAAGAACCCCAGGATGAATCTCCAACTTATGCTCTCTCTTTCTCTCTCTTTCCTTTCCTTTTCTTCTCCTTTCTTTGCTAGGGTTTTAGAATTCATATGGAATATGTGAGAGGGGATTTAAAGCCCTTATATAGGCTCAGAACTGACGAGAATAGCGTCAGGGCTAAGGTATACTTAAGTTATAGCCAAATCGGGTCTGTTCCGATCCAGCGGAGCATTTCAGGAGGTCCCTTTACTGAACGCGGTCAGACTTAAGCTTCCTAATATCGAATCTTGATCAAGCTAAGTTTTCAGTCCGATCGGGTTTACAGATCGACTGCGGTGGACCAGTTTCAGTTCAACAGTTACCGACACTTGATTAGGGCCACAAGTACATTGGCATATGTGGGACATACCGATACTCGCCTGGAAGCTGTTGTTGTACGCGAACTCCGCATATGCAAGACAATCATCCCAACTGTCCTTGAAGTCCAATGCGTAAGCTCGCAACATGTCCTCTAAGATCTGGTTCACCCGTTCTGTCTGTCCATCTGTCTGGGGGTGGAAGGTAGTACTGAACTTCAACTTCACACCCATAGCCTCCTGAATGCGAGTCCAGAAAATAGAAGTGAACCGCGTGTCTCTGTCCGACGCGATCTCCAACGGAACTCCATGCAGACGCACGATCTCTCTGATGTATAGTCTAACCAGCTCGTCTGTAGAGCTCGTGACTCTAATCTGTAGGAAGTGCGTCGACTTCGTCAGACAGTCGACGAACACCCAAATGGAATCATGTCCCTTCCTCGTCTTCGGCAGCCCTGAAACGAAATCCATGGAAATGAAGTCCCACTTCCACTCTGCGATCAGCATAGGCTGCAAGAGTCCAGGTGGTCGGCGATGCTCTGCCTTCACCTGCTGGCAAGTAAGACAACGGGACACGAACTCTGCTATGTGGGTCTTCATACCTTCCCACCAATAGGTCCTCTTCACATCGCGATACATCTTCGTACTGCCTGGATACATCGCGAGTCTGGTACAATGCGCAGCCTCGAGAATCTCTCATCTTAAGTCAGGGATATCTGGGACGCATAGGCGGCTACGATAACGTAAGCCCCCATCCATGCCAACTCACCACTCGGCTTCTGCATCATCACTAGCCTGCTCTTGAAGCTCAGTCAGACGAGCATCATCCCTCTGCGCCTCGATGACCCGGTCATCGATCTGAGATCACACCTGCACATGTGCGATGAACTCATATGGCTCCTCTACAGTGAGTTTCTACTCAAAGTCTCGTAAAAACTCAACCATATCCCACTCAACAACCATCAGCGGAGTCGCAAACTCTATCACCTTCTTTCGGCTCAACGCGTCAGCCACAAGGTTCGCCTTCCCAGGATGGTAAGAGACTTCGAAGTTGAAGTCCTTCAAAGTCTTCATCCATCGCCGCTACCTCATATTCAAGTCTCGCTATGTGAATATGTACTTGAGGCTCTTGTGGTCGCAAAAGAGCTCGAACTCCTCTTCATAGAGATAATATCTCCAGAGTCTCAGTGCGAATATGACGGCTACCAACTCCAGGTCGTGTGTAGGGTAATTCTCCTCGTGCTTCCTTAATTGTCTCGAGGCATACGAAATTACCCTGTCCTTCTGCATAAGGACACAACCCAGACCAACGCTAGACGCGTCAGTGTATATAGTGTATCTTACCCCTTACTCTGGCAATACTAGCACAGGGGCGGACATAAGTCTGTCCTTCAGCTCCTGAAAAGCTGACTCCGCCTTGTCATTCCAGGTGAACTTCACGTCCTTCCTTGTCAACTGAGATAAAGGTCTCCCGATCTTCGAGAAACTCCTCACCTTAGTGACAGAACCAGGATGCTCCTAGTCCTGAACTGCAGCTACCTTAGACAGGTCGATTACCATGCCATCCTTGGATACCACGTGTTCCAGGAACTTCACTTCCTGCTTCTAGAAATCGCACTTCTTTTACTGTGCGAACAACTGATGCTGTTTGAGTGTATCCAGGACCAAGCACAAGTGCTTCTCATGCTCCTCTCGACTCCTGGAGTATACCAAAATGTCGTCAATGAACACAACGACGAATCGATAGAGGAAAGGCCAAAATACCCGGTTCATCAGATCCATGAACACGGCTGGTGCGTTCATGAGACCGAACGACATCACAAGGAACTCATAGTGGCCAAAGCTAGTCCTGAATGCTGTCTTCTGCACGTCCTTATCCCTGACACGCGACTGATGATATCCTGATTGAAGATCAATCTTCGAGAAGTACTGCGCTACTCTCAACTGATTAAACAGGTCATCGATCCTGGGTAAAGGGTACTTGTTCTTCACCGTGATCTGGTTCAGTCTGCGATAATGAATACACAATCGCATCGAACCATCCTTCTTCCTTACAAACAGGACTGGTGCTCCCCAAGGAGACACACTGGGTCGTATAAGGCTAAGCTCCAACAGACCATCAATCTGCGTCCTCAACTCCTCCATCTCACACGGTGCCATGCGATACGTCGGCAATGAGACGGACGCGGAACCAGGCGCCAGATTGATAGTGAAATCAATCTCTCGTCGAGGTGGCAAACCAGGGATCTTCCTGAACAGATCCCCAAAATCACAAACAACTGGCATATACTCAAGTGTCTGGGCACCAGCGTCCCGTAGTAAAGTAGCGTAGCTAAGTATGCGGAAGGGGAGATTTACCCGAACTGGGAATGTAAAGGATGCGCCCTCTGGCTCGTAGACAGTCACTATACGAGTCTCGCAATCAATCTCGGCCCTCGCTGCAGTCAGCCAATCCATGCCAAGAACGATGTCGAGATAATAGAGAGAGGGGTCGACGACAGGATCAATAGCCATCATCCTGCCCCCCAGATCCACCAAACAGCCCTCACACATCAGGGTGTCATCTGTAAAGGACCCGTGAGCTGTATAAACTCACACCCCATCCATCCTAATAGTCGGTAGCCCAATGCGCCTAACTATGGCATGCGATATCAATGAAATCGTGGATCCTGTGTCCACCATCACGAGAATAGGAATACCTCCGATGTGGGCAGTGACCTTAAAGGCCGAATACTGAGAAGTCTCTGTCTCGGCCGCTTGTGCTGTCAGAGCATGTACTCGAGCCTGCTGTGGCCGATTCGGCCGCTTGACATGGGCCGTAGAGGTGGCCTGAACTGAGATACGGGAGGTCTGAAGGAAGGGTGCGCAGGAGCCAACCGTAAAGGCGGTGCTGATATAGCTTGTGAGCGTGTACGGTCGATCTTCTACGGCGATAAGAACCCACTGTCCCACATCCGAGCGAAACAACTCTGTGCCAAATGGCCCGATCTCCCACAATAGGTACATGATAAATCGGGGCACCGCATCGGGGGTACTGGCGCTATAGCCCTAGGAGGAGGGTCAACGCGAGGCCTCTTGCCCGCAAAGGGCCTGTCCTGCAACTCTGGTCGTGGCCTAGGAGCAATAGGGCCACGAGATCGCGTAAGTCGATCCACATCCTGCTCTGCCCGCATGGACATGTGAATCAGTTCTGCGTAGGAGGGAATGCTCACGCAACACATCTTTGACAGAATATTCGGTCGTAAACCCTTAGAAAAGCGCCGTATGCTCATCTTCTCATCTGCCAGTATAGTCGGGACGTATCTGCCCAACTCAGTGAACCGATGCTCATACTCAGTCACCGTCATGCCTCCCTGTCTGAGGCATAGAAACTCGTTCTCCCGGTCATGCCTATATGTCTGGGGATAGTATTTCTCGTGGAAGCGGAACTCGAACGCTGCCCAGGTCCAAATGTAATCAGCGGCAATGGTCCGCAACACACTGTCCCACCATAAGCTGGCCTCCCGCTCGAACAAGAACGTAGCCAACTCAACCTGCTCAATCTCTGAGCAATGCAGCATCCGTAGTATCTTCGACACACGGTCGAGCCAATACTCGGCCTCCTCGGGTCTATGAGAACCCGTAAAAGTGGGAGGCCATAAACGGTGAAATCGCTCTAGCAAGCTCCGTGTGTCTGAGGCATTCCCCGCAGGGTAAGCAGGTGGTGCAAGATGAGCCATGCCCTCATCCTGAGCATATGTATCGGCATCCTCAGCTGGATGTGCAGGTGGTGCAGGTGGAGTCACACTCCCACCCTGGGCTAGAGCCCCCACTAAAGTAGTCAGGAGCTGCTGCTGCTGCTGCATCATGGCCATCATCTGCTCAAATCTATCTGGAGGTGGAGCACGCTGTGGCATGTACTGCGTCGAAGAAGACGCACGGTACTGCTCTTTGATGGGCGTTGTGAAAGGCGGTGGTCCAACTGCAGGACAGTAGGAGGCTGAGACACACGTGCTGTCTCAGGAATCGGGCCCACAGCAGGGTCCGAATGAGCACTAGACTGAAGGGGAACCTGATCCATAGGCTCACCTAATGTAAGCCGAGCTGCGCTCTGTGTAGCCTTAGGCGGCATTCCCTATATTAAAAATAGGGCACAACCTTGTCAGTCTCAATAGCACAAACACACTGCAATCATTCACATAAAGAGTCAAAGGCATTCCATACATTTCATTTAATCAAAATTGTCACAATACAAGGGATATCTCCTTACAGGCATCATGACAAGAAGTACATGGGAACTAAGACAGTTAAAGCTACAACAGCAACGTAAGTAAACCACTAGCCTTAACAGGCTTACACAAAATAAAGCAGGAAATGACTAACTGCTACCAACAACATCTAACATCTCATCGCTAGTCTGAGTCGGGTGACGGAGGAGGAGCACCCTTATCCTGAAAGCAGCACAAGATCGGCTTCAAGGTACGAGTCAGCTTGCCGAATTTCCTCTTTATAACGGCCTTGGTATCCTCGACCTCAGTTCGAAGTTCCTGAACTTTCCTTCGCAAGGCGACCTAGCTCTCCTCAATTCGGGTAATGCGAGCATCACTAGTAGCCTGAGTAGAAGGAGGAGGGCTCTCATCAGTATCCTGAGCCTCCTCTTCTACCTCTTCCTAGACTTCTTCCTCTACTTCCGCTCCAGGTTCTCCTTCACTTGGATACTCTTCGTCATCAAAATCACCCTCGCTATCTTCATCAAGCTGAGTCTCACGATACTGAGACCCGATCTTCATCTTGACCATGGTAGACTCATCAATGCAGTGAATCGGAACTGGCAACTCCGGCCCAAGTCTGTAAGCAAACTCAAGCGCGATCTTGCATATAAGCCGGCCAAAAGGAAGTGACTCAGACGTTCTCCTTGATTTTTCTATTAGGATAATCTGTCGCAACACGAAAGTGGCCATACACACATTTTCTCCCTGGGCCACCTGATACAAGAAATTCACCATAAGGCACGTACATTTAATGCGATTTGTCGACCTGGGATACACGTTGAACGTGCAAATATGGTGCAGCAGGTGCAAATCATCAGACATATGAGACGCCTTGAGGCTATTGTTAGGCTGCCATGGAACCAGACTACCGCATAGGAACCTAGTACGACGATCTCACTCATGCCTACTCGTCAAATTCTTTGCACTGGGATGAACATCACCAAGGGGTACGTTCAGAAGTCGCGCTATCAACCGAACATCGATCATAGTCATCCGGTCTCTACCAAAGGGAATCTTGAATTGCAATGGCTCCAATGTAGGATTCTGGATACGAGCGTAGAAGGCACGAACGGTGTTCACATTAGCATGAGAACGTGCTTCAAAGAGCGGACCCCAATGTGCAGCTTCAATGCACTCGAATAATAGGAATTCACCGAAGAGTCGCCCTTCCATGTCCACCTCAAACAACACCTTACGGTCAGTATATTCACCGTGAGGCATCTCTGCTAATATCACTCACCCAATTTGAGCATGGGGATCCAAATCCCGCTTTGTATGAAACTCCCGAGCTGTACTTGGACTTGTGGCGGCGCTTGAGCTAGCGGCGTCACCCCTCGATCTTCTGGATTGCGCAGGGTGACTAGGCCCAGCCTCATCCGCTGCGGTCTTTCTCTTCCCCATCAAAGAGAGGATGGTGGAGAAAGAGAAAAAACCCAAAATGGCTTCAACAATAGCCATGGAAAGTGAGAGAAATGGGGAGAAATGGCTGCCCAAATGGACAAAAGGGAATCTAGGCATTGTAGAGGGATGCTTTAAGCTCCCTTGGGCTGGATTTTTAAAAAGAAAAGAGTAGGATAAAGGGGAATGGAGCTCCACCCGATTTCAGCCACAAATGGAGGTTGCAGGAGCTCCAACGGATGAGATTTGTAAGAGGAGGAGTTACAAACAGTAATGGAGAGATGGAATGAGTTTGGTTTCAATAAGAAATGGGATTAGGAGGGATTTGGAGTAGCGATTTGAGATGGGGCAGCAAGAAAATAAAAAATGGAGCTTGGGAAGGGAATTTTTGTGAAGGAGGTACCCCTTTTTGGGGTTTTCGATGGACAGAATACGCATGGGAGGGATGACCTACCCAAAAAAACTCATGCGCCAGAATTTCAGTGCAAGTGGGGCCCACCCATCGGCGATGCATCGCCGGATCGGCGATGGCATTGCCGGACGGTCATCAATCCGGCCGGTGGGACCACATGGGTTGGGTCCCCCCTAGCCTAAGGACCTCAAAAATGTATGGGCCCCACCTTAGTTCATTGCCGATTGGCCTAGAGAGGCCCAAACTTCCATTCAAGGATTTCTGGGGCCAATCTGTAAACCTGAATGCATTCTCCTATCATGTAGCATATTATTTTGGGGTAGAAGGAGCTAATACATCCATCTAGCCCATTATTTTCTAAAGATTACAAATTTAGAATGGCCAAATGGCCAGTTTTCATAAAATTTTACTATTCACTGTAAAATTTTATCGAAGTATGATTTTATATCATTTTCACATTAGGATCAATGCCTAATATGAAAATTCAAAGAAATAATTGAAGAATGGAGTGGTGAGAGGAAGAATTTTGAAGAAATTAGGTGAAATGGGGTTTTTAAGCCCTAGTGATTGAATGTAAGGGTTGTGGTTGCCCCACAGCCCAAGGATTCACATTTACAAGTTTAGAACCACTCAAAGAACGTCTCAACCCACCTACTTACAACCTAGGAGCTACTTAGGTCGCTTCATGCGACCCTAGAGGCGTTACGGACTCGATCAAGCGATTGAAACGAGTACACTTCGCCTATTGGCGAAACTGCGATCCTATAAGTGTTTCTAGACCTTTCTCGCACCCACATAAGTCAAAGGAAGCGATAGCGTATGTCGCGTGACCATAACCCAGGCCCGGTATAATCTCATTCATGCTCTGATACCAACTTATAACACCCTGAAAATCGGGGGTCATGTATAAACCCAACTCCCGAGTTCCAGACCGTCACTTATGCAACAAAAATGATTATGATTCAATGTTTTCTGAGTTAAAGCATTCACATGAGTAAAAGTATACCAAAACTGCAATTCATACTCCAGATTCAGTGATAAAAGCAAGCGAAAGACTAAAGGATATACATATCACTGTATGAAAAATAAAATAGATCTCAACTGTTTTCAAAGTATGAATACATCTCTGAGTCTCACATGCATGTAAATAAACAAAATCAAATTGTCAAAAGTAGTCCCACTGAGAAGTCCCGCCAATCCAGGCCACCTATGCAAAGCCGTCGTGATACTGCATATATGAGAACTCGTCCTGGTCCTCATCATAATCCGGCTCTGCGTCCTGAATCGTAGCCTCACCTGCATCTAAGACAGGGTCTGGTGGGTGTTGCAAACACCATCCCGTAACGTGGGAGTGAGTAGCTAACTCAGTGGAATAATAGAGCAAAGATTAGCATGTTTTCAAATCAATCATGCGATAATAGTAAAGCAGTAAATCAAACATTCCTAATACTATTGTTAATGCAATATGACGTGACATGATGGATGCCCTCACTGACGATCTCCCTCATTCAGCACCATCTTACGCCCGCAGCATGCTTTCATCCCACAGTGCTCCACATCTTCCAGGCACATGCAATGTGATGGTGATATGATTACCGAGTTATTATTAGTCCATTCATACAGTAAGATTGTGAAACTAAGGTACTTCCCTTATATCCATGCCAACACAGATCCTGTCTAGTGTCGTCACTCCTAGTAATCTCATACGATGTATATTTTATAGATCGCTGTAAGGGCTGCCAGGGCTGTTGCTCGCACTCGTTGCACCGCTCCCCCATCACCTTATCAATACAGGCCTACAGTACTCTCATTACTACGGAAGGGTCGTCGCCTCTCGTAGACTCAGAATACTCTCGCGGTCACTACAAAGGGCTCGTCGCCTGATCAGTGTGGGCCGACAGTAAGAATATAGTGTCCCATACCACCATAATCTGTTCACGAGTCATACGTGCGCACTGGTCACTACGAGGAGGTTTGTGGCCCCAGCGTAGGCCGACAGCTCGACCACGGTGTCCCATACCACCATGCCCGGCTCATGAGTCTTCGTGGATCAAGGTACCATGGTTGACAGGGTTTACAATGGTAAGTTCAGTACCCTAGGTTCAAGCAGTTATGACTCATACAGGGTGAACATACAATGGCCAGTCGGGTTACTTGATGGGCTCGACTAGCACGAGTGCATCTCAATTCGAATGACATGAAGTGCATAAAACACCTCGTGTGGCCTAACCACTGCCGCCAACTCCAAAACATGACTCGCGTTCATCGACGCGTCGTTCATGGCGAAGATAAGCCAGCCATGAATTTACTCGGTTACCGACTGCCTAGACTAGGTATAGTCCCAAACATTTATGAATCCACATCAGCAATCACATAAGAGTAATGGAAATGAAATACAACAATGTGAGCATGTTAACACATGTTATAACATACAACTTAAGTAAATCATCTAACACATGTATTTCATACATATAATGAAATCATGTATATAGCCAACATGTAGGAAATCATTTACCTCAGTATATTATTTGAGAATTCAATCTCAAACTAATTCATAACACCATTTAATTCAATACATACTAATACAAACATTTATACAAACACTTAGTCTACACATTTAAGTCTACATATAGTATGTCGACTCAAAGTGCGCATTTGGGCGAATATCTTCGCCAAACTAATTATGCACGCATTCCTAATATCCTAATGTGACAAGAAGCCATGTCAATCATATCAGCAAAATATGGATGAAATCAGTATTTCCTACAAATGACTAAAATGCCCTAAATCTCATATTTTTCGTCTACTTACGAAACAGGAAACGGACAACATGTTGTACATGTCAAACGGCGTTGCCGTCGATAATCTACTATTAAACAACATTGAAAGCATTGAAAACAGTCAATCGAAGCGTCTAGAATCCACACCTTTTATCCTAGAAGTGTATTGATTCGAACGGAGCGTATACGCTTCGTCTACGGCGAACCGGGAACCTAATACACAAGATCTATAAGCTACCATGCTAAGGAACCGAAGGAAACTTAAATCAGTAAGTGTTTGGGGTATTTTTTTACCTAGAAACGCGGCGAAATCACCGAAAAAGTGATTGAGGTGCATTGCTTAAGCACGTGCAACCGGTAGTACAAGCAGTAGGAAATTCTCTCCCACTCTCTCTCACAATCTCTCACCTTTTCTCTCACACTAGCTAGGATTTCTAGCAAATTCGGATGGGTGAGAGAAGTGAGGGTTTAAGCCCCTTTTATAACCTAAAACATGCCCAAAATAGGCTTGGGAACAATGTTTACTTGATACCTAACCAAATCGGGGCTGTTTCGGTCCAAAAAGACATTTCTGGAGGTCCCCTGGCCGAACGCGATCGGACTTAAGATCATGCACGTCGGATGTCGCTCAAATCCCATTTTCAGACCAGTAGTGTTGGTAGATCGTACGTGGCGGTCCAGTTTCAGTTCAGCGGTCACCGCACGTACATCAGGTCTACAAGTCTCGTGATATGAAATAGAAATTTTTCCTGATCCAAGGGTGTAATTTGGCTGAATTCTGATGGTCAGAACGCTTAATAATAACGCACCAAGTCGTGTGCCAGATTTGAATTTCAAATTCCAAATCTAACCCTATTCTCACTCTCTTCACTCCATGCTCAATGAAATAGCCTCTGAATGTCGGTTGGACTTGATTTTTGAAATGATTGTCAAGTCCATCTAGGTGGTTATAACGGTCTAAGATTGTAGGTATCGGACTTTCGACACACGGTCTAGATCCAATACAAAGTTTCAAAGAGGTCCTGAGAACAAACCGGTTTAGAGTTTGATCTGAGGTTTTAGAG
Organism: Magnolia kwangsiensis; assembly: GCA_037074715.1. Lineage (NCBI taxonomy): Eukaryota > Viridiplantae > Streptophyta > Magnoliopsida > Magnoliales > Magnoliaceae > Magnolia > Magnolia kwangsiensis. Next base: position 64,113,540 of record CM073579.1, read on the forward strand.
TATTATAGCGTCATTGGTTCTACTCGCTTTGGGTCTTGTAGAACGTATTTAAAGTGATCAGGGACTATTTTCCAGCTACTTTAGCGTTGCGCTAGCTAACTTACACTTATTTTCCAAAGGAATTAATCCTACGCGATTTCTGGTCGAGTTGGTACTCGAGTCCAAGTACGGATTTTTCCAGGGCGTTACATGAAAAGTGAGATTTTTAAAGGAGATAGGTTAATAGGGGGATTTGAGACTTAAGGATTGAGTTTTGAGAGCTCGAGAAGAGAATGGGGTGATGACTTGAAAGTGAAAAGGTTATAACGGAATAGAAATAGGGTATAAATGAATTAGAAATGGCCCTAGGTGAAGCCCCTGGGGCTTCTATGTGATTCATGAGAGTAAAGAGGGGTCCCTTTTATAACTGAACCCTAGGCTAAGACTTCAGTATTTAGATTAGACAGATGGATTGGTCCTAGGGTCCTTTAACGTTGCTAAGTTCGATCGCTCCCTCCTAAGTCGATAAGGCATTATGATAGACCCATTGCCTAAGGACGTCTAACTCCAAGTTAGCAAAAAAATCTGAGACATTATAATTCGTGATAGGGAAAAAGTTTCTCATTATAAGATCTACAATTTGTCGCAGTTGGGGTTTGACCAGACATCTCGATCTATCATGGGGACCACATTTACGTTGGATGGTCATCAGCAATCAATCAAGGCCACAGCTATACGAAAATGGGTAGGGAAATATTCTTAACCTGTATCTTGAGTTTGGTCGCAGTCCGATGGTCAAAGAACTACAACTTCATAAAAGAGTTGACAGGCTATTTTTACTAAAATTCCTAATTCTAGTTAGGGGATTCATGTATCTCAAGAACCCAATTTTCATCCCAATTTTAGTAGTTTCAGGCATTATCCTAGTTTAACATCTGCGTTGGGCGTCAAGCCTAGTAAGATGAATGATTCCCTATAGTTTCGAGCTTAATGGACCTGAGGTGCTTGGCCTAGCCCCTATTTGGTTTATTTGAATGTTTTTTCGAGTCGAACAAGTTTCCAATATTCACTTCGGGTCTTGGGCGTACTTAGGTTTAGCTATGTCTATGTTAGCATCATTTTATGACTTGTGAAAGCTCTTGTTCGACCTTATTTATTGTTCATTCCTAGGATTTTGTGCACTCACCTCTTTTGCGATTAGCCTGATAGGGTCCTTAGGTGGTTCTACTGGTGGACACCTTAGGATCCAACGACGTTTTGGCTCAAGTGTTATAGTGGTTATGCTCCTTTACAAAAAAAAAAATCACCTAAAAAACCCTTCTCGTAGGATCCCAGGATCGGAACTTGGTGCATGGGAGCTGGAATCCGAGAATGGGGTACTATGGAGGCTGTCAGCACCGGATTTGACAATTGAGAATTTTATGAGTCTGGTTCTCGAGTTTAGGTTGTGACAATTGGTGGTATGAAATCATAACCTGAGAATACCTGTGAATAACATCACATATTTGCTAATGGTCTTAGAATAACTACCCTTCATTGTACGACTATTGTGAACTTGCAATGATTAGGTCCCCGAGCTCGAATACTTAGAAACTTACCTGAGGATCCATTTTCAAACTTAGTTTAAAATAGGAATCATTGATGCGAACCTAGAAACTTTCTGATATAGCTCTGTAACGTATGTCCACTTAAGAGTACTTAAGGCTAAAAGGTCAATTGCTCCTTCATATAGGACATGACACCCTAGAGGCCGAGGAGTAGGGCTAACACATCCCAAACAGCTGCGACCCCATTTATAGACCAGCTTCAACAAATGCTACATGCGAAGACCTCTATGCTACAGAGGCAGGATAACAGATCCACTGATACACCAGTCCAAACCGAGCAGGTGTGTGTGAGCTCCCTTCTGCGTGACTTTAGACGACTCGATCCCCGACATTTTCAGGGTGAGCCTGATCCGGCAGCAGTGGAGCAATGGAGATCGAAGGTAGAGAAGATCTTTAACATGATGAGGTGTATGACGTAAGAGTGGGTCCCTTTGGCAGTATTCCTTCTGTAGGGTGAGCCCGATCATTGGTGGACGTTAATTAATTGAGCAGCAGAAGCTGATTATGAGTGGACCTGGGGGGACTTTATAGACCGATTTGACTGGAAGTTCTTCCCCAAGCATGTTCATTGAGCTGTCTACATTATGTCTCAATATGAGGCTGGTTCGTTGAGCTATCTAGATTCACGCCATATCTTTTGTTTGAGGAGGGGCGAAGGGCCCGTTGTTTTGAGGGCAGCTTGCACCTTGTCCTTCAAAGTCATTTCACTAGATACAAGTTCCTGACCTTTAAAGAAGTTGTAGAGTAGGCCCAGATTTAGGAGGTAAAGTGCACAGATGCAAAACGGATCTGCATTCAGGGAGGAGACCGAAAGAGGAAGGCCCCCTTTGGTAGCTCCTAGTAGTAGCAGCTTCGACCACCGTAGAGGCACACGACCTGTCCATCCTTTCGAGCACCAATACCACCCCTAGCACCACCACATAGAAAATTCTCAGGTGTTTACTACAGATGTGGTGGGATGGGGCATTGCAGGCATGAGTGCCCCCACCCACAGCAGCCTTCGGTAGCCTCTACAGCTTTAACACCCTGAAAATCGGGGGTCGAGCAGAAGCTTATCCCCCGAGTTTAACTTGTTTCAGCACGACCGGCGGCGAGGCCTCACCGAATCAACGAGGACTCGTTGATGGGGCGATGTCCTCCTGCCCCTCGGGGTCTAAAAAGGTGTGGGTCCCACCTTGGGTCCCCCTGGAAGTGCCCCGATTGGGGCCCCTACTCTATTTCAACTCGTTTCGGGTCATTTCGAATAGAATCTGATGCATATTTATGCTAAGTGATTTTAAATGGCTAGGATGGGATAAAACACGGTCTAAACCCATCGATTGATGCTCTAGAAGTGGATTGGGATCATTTTGCATAATCATAGGTGTGTATGGACCCGATCTAGGCGACTGTTTACAGTAAGTTTTAGTTTAAGTATAGTTCTTCACCATTTAAACTTTAAGATTTGTGTCTAATATGAAAGTACTTGGAAAATTTTGAAGAATGAGGTGATGAAAGGTGAGATTTTGAAGGAAATGGGTTGAAAAGCGATTTCTTTAGCTTTGAAATTGAGTTATGAGAAGTTACCAGGGTGTTATGGTTGACCCATTTCCTAAGGACGTCTAATTCCAGGTTGATAAAAATCTGGGGTGTTAGAATCTACCTCCCTTAAAAAATAATTTTGTCCCTGAAATTGGCTAAGAGTAATGAGTAAGGATTCTATTATTCCTTTTGCCTAAACTTTATTGATTCAAGTTTATATGTGTGGTGGGGTATATACATCTATACTAGTCTGGCACATTTTTGTCTATCCTCCTTAAAAATTTACTCTTTATCTCTTGCTTATACCCTGATGGTTTGCTATAATTTATTTCTTTATCTATTTAGAGTCTTGATGACGACTCCCATCTACTTAGAGTAAGATATATGTTTCCAATGGTCGACCAATACGGAGAGACGGTTGTAATGGGCTTGATCCTGATACTTTGATCACCTACCTGACGAGGGTAGAAGGCTCATCATATCCCTTCCTAGTCCTGGTAGATCGTGGTCTTCTGCTCGGTCAAAGCAATGAGTCCATTGGTAGTCACCCAGGATTGAGAATTGGGTCAAGCCGGGAATGCTTCACAGTTGTATATTTCAATAACTCCGTAGTTCAATCACTCTAAAAGCTTAGGGAATGCCTATTACTGAAAGGTTCAAATTTCCTATTTATAAGGTTGCCCTTTGGGTCTTGGTTTAGGAGAGTCCTCGTCTGAATATATGTCCAATGTAGGGGTTAATAAGCACCTTAATAGATCATCCTAAAAGGATTTCTAATCGTATAGAGTTGGCCAAGGCTTCTATTATGTTCGTATTTAACAAGTAGATTTGTGGATACGCTGACCTCCGCCTATTCCCATTGTTAGGCCTATGATTTAATATGAATGGGTTCAATACTTAAGCCCTAATTGTTTCCCTTTAAAGACTTTATTAGTGACATTCTAAGGAGGATTCAGATCCTATTTAATGACCAAACCTTACGTATAAACTGAATCAATTTCCTTCGATCCTGGGCCAGTGGAGAAGGGGCCAACCACGCTTTCGCTGTGCCACTTTGATCCATCGGTTGTATTAGCTGACCTAAATAGATTGGCCTTATAATGTTCTACCCCCCTTAAAAACTTATTTCTACTCTCAAGGCTCAAGAATCTATGTCTTGATCCGTATGTCAGAACAAGGTATAATTTACGACCTATCCTTGACATGAAATGGGAAACGACCTCTCAATACATGGGTCTTGCTTCCATCGATGATGTGCACCATGACATTGGTACCTATGGTTATATAAATGAGCCTAATCTCTATTGTGGTTGATTCCAGGGATGGGTGTGAGTTGGTGGCAAGATGCCTAATTCTACCAAAGAAGGACTCTTACTACGGTCCTGACTTACCCACTTTAATCAAGTCCAGTTTAATACCGTAATATAATCTATTCATTATTAGTGCTATCTCTCTAAGTTCATATGCACAATGTGAATGCTAAAATAGTCTGTGATTCGGGACCTAATTTCCAACTGTCTATTGCCCATTTGAGACATTTCTTGGGCTTAAAAAGAAAAATCTCTATTGGCTATAGGTTCTTAACACTTCTCAAAGATGAAGTAATAAACTTTTGGTTGTAAGTGGTTGGGCCAACACAAAAGAAAATTTGTGTAGTGGGTCTGAGCTGGATACATAGATCTTCTGCCTAGTTAGGACAGAAAATTTGTCGTATCGATTCTTAATCCTAGTCGATCCCAATCTTCTGCTTGATCAGATCATAGAGTTCATTGGTAATCTACTAGGATTGAGAATGCGATTCAAACAGCGAATACATCGTTTATATATAGTTTCTCTACTCTGTGTTCTCGAATGTAACAAGTCCTTAAGACGGTAAGTCTAAGGGGTGTGTTGGTTTATCTTAACGTTCAATCTGAGGGTGTAATGTCTCAAAAAAAAAAATCCGTATAGAGACCCGAGTACCACTTCAGGAAGAATCACTTAGGATTGATTCCTTTAGAAATTAAACGTAAGTTAACTAGCGCTATGTTAGATTAGCTATGAAATTAGCACTGATCGCTTTAAATACGTTCTGCAAGACCCAAAACTTATGGAATCGTTAACGCTATAACATCCTGAAACCTAGGATCAAACTCTAAACCCGTTTGTTCTCAGGAACCCTTTGAAACTTTATATTAGATCTAGACCGCTTGTCGAAAGCCCGATATCTACGATCTCAGACCATTATGACCACATAGTTGGACTTGACAATTATTTCAAAAATCAAGCCCAACTGATGTTCTGAGGCTATTTCATTAAGCCTGGAGCAAGGAGTGTGAGAGACAGTAGAATTCTTTATAAATTAAATGTGATTTAAATAAATCTGGCACGTGTCGTTTGCGGGTTAATTATAAGCATTTAGATCGTTGGAATCTGACCCAAATACACCCTCAAATCAGGGAATATTTCCCACTCAGGTCAGTGTACTTGGAATCCCTAATCGAGTCTCAGTGACCGCTGAACTGAAACTGGTCCGCCACGTGTGATCTGGAAACCCGATCGAACTGAAAACTTAATGTGATTAGGATCCAACATCCATAAGCTTAAGTCCGACCGCATTCAGTCAGGGGACCTCTAGAAATGTTCTTTTGGATCGGAAAGGACCCGATTTGGCTATAACCCAAGTATACCTTGGTTTAAAGTCTAAATAGGTGAGTTTCTACCCTATTTAAGGACCTTAAACCCTCTCACATCCCTCTTATACGAATTTGTAAGAAACTCTAGGAAAGAAGAGAGAAAAGAGAGAGATTGTGTGAGAGTTGTGAGGGAAGGTTCCTGTCATTCGATCCTGCTACTACACGTACTTAACCACCGTGCTCTAATCACTCCTCCGGTGATTCTGACTACATTATAGGTAAGAAAACCCTAACCTTAACCTGTTTTATGAATTCTATCAATACAAGTAGCGAAGTAGCTGACTTAGCTTGTGATATAGGTCATCATATCGACGTTGACGAAGCATAGAGTTTCTATTCGATTCGTTACGCTCTTACGGCGTAAGGTGAGGATTTTAGAGGCTTAGGTTATCTGTTTTCAAAGATTTCAATATTGTTTAATAGTAGATTAGTGATAAGGACGCTGTTTGACATGTAGAACATGCTATCTGTTTTCCATTTCGATTTCGTACGGAGAATATGAGATTTAAGGTATTTTCGGTATTTATAGGAAATACTGTATACGTACGTATTTTGCTAATATGATTGACATGTGTATTTGTCGTGTTCCTATACTAGTTATGCATGTATGATCTGTTTGGCGAATAGATTCGCCCAAACGCACACTTTTGGTCGACATATACTATGTAGACAAATGTGTGTGTACTGAGTGTTTATATGAAGGTATGTATTAGTAAGTATTGAGTGAATGGGGTTGTAGAGTAGTTTTGAGATTGGATTCTCAATTAATCTGATGATGTATATGATTTCTTCCATGTTTGTTATATGGAATTGATTTCCTTATATATATGAAATAGTTGTGTTTGGTTGATTTGTTTATGTTGTATGTTATACCATGTTGTTAACATGCTTGGATTATTTGTGCTTCATTTCTGTCACTCTCATATGATCATTGATTGAGATTACAAGTGTGTGGGGCTATACTCTAGTCCAGGCAGTCGGTAACAGATTTGAATTCGTGGTTGGCTTCTATTCACCACGAAGGACGCGTCGACGAACCCGAGTCATGCTTGGGTTAACGGCAGTGGTTAGGCTACAGGAGGTGCTTATGCACTTCATGTTGTTCGGCTTGAGGTGCGCTCGTACTAGTTGAGCTCGTCAAGTAACCCGACTGACCATTATATGTTCACCTTGTATTGGTCATAACTGTTTGAACCTAGGGTAGTGAACTTACCAGTGAAAACCCTGATAACCATGATACCTTGATCCATTAAGACTCATGAGCCGGGCATGGTGGTATGGGACACCGTGGTCAAGCTGTCGGCCTACGCTGGGGCCACAAACCTCCCCGTAGTGACCAATGAGCACCTTAGACTCGTGGGTCGATTGTGGTGGTATGGGACACTACATTCAAGCTGTCAGCCTACTCTGATTGTGATCAGCCCTTTGTAGTGACCTCGAGTGTATTCTGAGTCTACATGAGGTGACGACCCTTCCGTAGCAATAAGAGTACAACTAGGCCTTTATTGATAAGGTGATGGGGGAGCGGTGCAACGAGTGTGAACAACAGCCCTGACCGCCCTTGCAATGACTTAGAAATATATCATCGTATGAGACTACTGGGAGTGATGGCCCTAGACAGGATCTGTGTTGGGAATGATATAAGGGAAGTACCTTAGTTTCCCAATCCTTCTATTTGAAAGGACTAATAACAACTCGGTAATCATATCCATATCGCACTGCATGTTCCTGGAAGATGTGGAGCACTGAGGGAAGAAAGCATGCCGCGGATGTAAGATGGTGTCGCATGAGGGAGTATGTCGGTGAGGGCATGCATCATTACTGCATCTCATACTTGCATTAATAACAGTATCTAGGAATGTCTGATTGTTTTCTTTACTATTATCGCGTGATTGATTTGATAACATGCTAATCTTTGCTCTATGATTCTACTGAGTTAATCACTCACTCCCATGTTATGGGACGGTGTTTGCAACATCTACTAGACTCTGTCTTAGATGCAGATATTGAGGCGATTCAGGAGCTGGAGCTGGAGTACTACGAGGACCAGGACGAGTTCTCGTGCATGCAGTTTTCTGACGGCTTCGCATAGGTGGCCTGGATCAGTGGGATTTTGCTAGTTGGACTATCATATGACCTTTGATTTTTGTTTGTTATATGTATTTGTGACTCAGAGTTATATTCATACTTTGGAGACAGATCGAGATTGTTTTGTTTTACATACAGTGATATATATATATATATATATATATATATATATATATATATATATATATATTTCAGTCTTCCGCTTGATTTTATCACTGGATCTGGTGTATGAATTGCAGTTTGGTAAAATCTCACTCATGTTAATGCACTAACTCAGACAACATTTAATCATAAGCATATTTGTTGCATAAGTGATGGTCAGGAACTTGGGAGTTGGGTTTCTACACGACCCTAATTTTTAGGGTGTTACAAGTTGGTATCAGAGCATGATTTGGATTAAACCGGACTTGGTTTATGAACACATGACGTACGCTGTTACCCTTTGACTTAGGTGGGTGCGAGAAAAATATAGAAACACTCATAGGATCCCAATTTCATCAATTGGCGAAGTTCACTCAAATCGATCATTTTGATCGAGTCCGTATGTATCCGCGGTCCCATGAAATGACCCCGGACCACTTCTAGTTCATTTGTTAATAGGTCTAGTCCTCTATTGACCCTATCCCAGCTATTAAAAATTGCTAAATGCGAATGTGCAGCAGTTAGTACTTGAAATGACCCGAAATGGTTCAAAATGGAGTCGTGGGCCTACCCACGCTAATCCAGAATGATCCAAGGTGGGACCCACATGTATTTGGGGCCCTTAGGGCAGGAGGACCTCGTTCAAATGGCGAGGCATCGCTAAACACCACAGAGGTCGGCGAGGCCTCGTTAGTGAGTGGGCCCATCTCGGTGGGGCCTTCGGGCTGATGGCATTTGGGAGTTAGGGTAACCCCCTGGTATGTGGGCCGTCCCTTAAAACCCTCCCAAACTAGTACCTCCTTCACAAAACACACCCCCAAGTTCTCCCTTTCTCTCCTATTTACTATTTTCCCTCTCAAATGTCGTTTTCAACTACTCCCATCACTATTTCCTGCCTCAATCCACGCCCCTTCATCGTTTGCAGTGGTACACACTCCCCTCTCTCTCCATTCTCTCGCGTTTTGAGCTCTTACATCCTCCATTGAGGCTCAAAATCGTGTGAGCTTCTAACCCCTCACGTTTCTTCCTTTTTCCTTTGCAATCCTAGCCTTTTGAGGCCTGTTTCCCTCCTCTATTAGTCCTAGATTCGTGGCAGCCCATTAGGTCAGCCCTTTCTCTCCCCTTCATCGCTTTTCCATGGCCTTTATAGAGTCTATTTTAGCCTTTTTCTTCCTTTCCACCGTCCTCTCTCTCATGGGAAAGAGAAAGAGTGTCACTGATGAAGCTGGGCCTAGCCGCCCCTCAAGTTCAAGGTAGCCAAGAGGTGCCGCCGCTAGTTCAAGCACCGCCGCTAGTCCAAGTGCCGCTCGAGAGTTACACACGAAGAGGGATTTGGATCCCCACACTCCCATAGGGAGAGCACTATTGGCAGACTTGGCCCATGGCGCGTATACGGATCGCAAGGTTCTTTTTGAGGCGCATGTGGATGAGCAACTCTTTGGTGAGTTTTTGTTGTTTGAGCATATTGAAGCAGCCAGGTGAGGTTCGCTCTTTGAAGGCCAGTCTCGTGCTAATGCGAGCACTGTTTGTGCCTTTTATGCTCATATTCGGGACCCCTACACTAGAGCCACTGCAGTTCAGGATTCCCTTTGATAGAGATCGAGAAGCCACGATCGATGTTCGGTTGATAGCTCGACTTCTGAACGTGCCTCTTGGTGAGGTACATCCAAGTGCTAAGAACCTGAGGAGTGTTCGTGAGCGAGATCGCCGCACCAGGATTCTATGTGGTGGTTTAGTTGAGTGGTAACGTAATAAGAGCCTCTTAGCAACCCACATGTCGGATGATTTTCATCTGCTTCACCACATCTACACGTTTAATGTTTATCCTAGGTGGGGCAATCACAGTGAATGCACACGTCTCATGGTAGATTTCCTATATCAAGTGGGCCAGGGAAAGAACGTGTGCATGCCCTCGTTTGTGCTGTGACAGATTATCCTCGTAGCGAAATAGAGAAGAACGTCTGAGTCACTTCCCTTTAGCCGGCTCATATGCAAGATTGCGCTTGAGTTTGCTTACAGACTTGGGCCAGAGTTTCCTGTGCCGACTCATTGCATCAACGATGCTACTATGAACCGAATGAAGATAGGGCCTTGGCAGCATGAGGCTCAGCTGGATGATGACAGCGAGGGTGAATATGATAGTGAAGAGGATGAAAGTGAAGAAGAAGGTGGGGCAGAAGTTGAGGAAGAAGACCGGGAAGAAGAAGAAGAGGAGGCTCTGGATACTGATGAGAGTCCTCCTCCTGCAACTCGGGATACTAGAGATGCTCACATAGCCCGACTTGAGGAGAGTTAGGTTACTTTACGAAGGGAAGTCCAAGGACTCTAGGCCGAGGTAAAAAAAAGAGCTTGATGATACCAAGGCCGTCATGAAGTGAAAGTTTGGTAAGGTGAATCGCACCTTGAAGGCCATCCTATGTTATCTGCAAGATAAGGGTGCCCCTCCTACATCGCCAGACTCGAACGAGTGATTAGATTGCAGATGTTTGTTAGTCGTATGTAGGTTATTTTTTATTTTCTGTGTGTGAGCCTGTGAAGGCTTAGTAGTTGGTTTGTGTTGTAGTTGTAGGTTTCACTAGCTTAGTTTTCCATGCACTTCCTGTTATGATGCATGTAAAGTTATATCTCTTGTATTGTGACAAATTTTGATTAAATGAAATGCATGGAGTTTCTTCAGTTTGTAATGTGAATGATTGTGTGGTGTGTTTGTGCTATTGCTGAAACTGACTAGGTTGCACCCTATTTTGAATATAGGGAATGCCACCTATGGTGACACAGAGCACCGCACGTCTTACACTAGGTGAGCCGATGGATCGGGTCCCTCCCAGAGTGATGATCATATGGACCCTGTTGTGGGCTTGATTCGTGAGACTGCACCTGAGTCTCAGCCTTCTGTAGGTCCTGTAGTCGGACCACCACCTTTCACACCACCAGTTCGCGAGCAGTACTGTGCGTCTTCCTCGACGTAGTATGTACTTCAGCCTGCTCCACCTCTTGATAGGTTTGAGCAGTTGATGACCATGATGCACCAGCAGCATCAGCAGCTTTTGACTACTATCACAGGGGCCTTAGCCCAGGGTGGGAGTGCGATTCCACCTCCGCCATCTGTGCATCCAGCTGAGGATGTTGGGACTTCGACTCAGGATGAGGGTATGACTCATCCTACACCATCTGCCTACCCTACGGGGAATGCTGCTGATACCAGAGGCCTACTTGAGTGATCCAGTGCTTGCAGCCTCCTACTTTTATGGGTTCTCACAGACCCGAGGAGGCCGAGTACTGGCTCGACTGCATCTCCATGATGCTACGGATGCTACACTGATCAGAGTCTGAGCAGGTTGAGTTGACCACTTTCATGTTCGAGAGAGAGGCCAGCTTATGGTGGGATAGTATACTGCGGATGGTTGCAGTTGGCTACATATGGACATGGGCAGCATTTGAGTTTCATTTTCATGAGAAATATTATTCGCAGACCTACTGACATAAGAGGGAGAATGAGTTTTTGTGCCTCAGGCAGGGAGGCATGTCAGTTACGGAGTACGAGCATCGATTTACAGAGTTGGGCAGATATGTCCCTACGATACTTACAGATGAGCAGATGCAGATACGACATTTTTCTGAGGGCTTGCGACCTGATATTTGGTCAAAGATGTGTTGTGTCAGTATACCCTCTTATGCCAAGCTGATACACATATCTATGCGAGATGTAGATCTATTGACACGTTCTCGTGGCCCTATAGTTGCTAGGCCACGACCAGATACTCAGGGCAGACCATTCCTCAACAAGAGGCCTCCCATCGACTCTCCTCCCAGGACCACAGTGCCAGTACTTTCGATGAGGCACCCAGGTGTGACCTGTACTTATTGCGGGAAACAGGGTCACACTGCAGAGAGTTGTTTTGCTCGGATGAGAGATAGCGAATTTTCACCACCATAGAAGATCGACCGTCCTCGCCCACAGGCATTATCCACTCCACCATTACGGTCAGCTCTTGCGCATCCTTCTTTCAGACCTTCTGTACCTCAGTTTCGGCAGCCTCAACTGCCCATGGTACCGCGGCTGAACCATCCATAGTAGGCTCGGGTACATGCATTGACAGCAGAGGCATCCGGGATAGAGACTGCCCTACCCTTGGCCTTTGAGGTCACAGCCCACATTGGAGGTACTCTTATATTCCTGTTGGTGGATACAGGATCCACGATTTCATTGATATCTTATTCAGTAGTCAAGCGCCTTGGGCTACAGACTACCCGGATGGTTGGAGTGCGGGTTCTTTCAGCACACGGGACTTTTACCGATGCCACTATGATGTGTGAGGGTTGTTTGCTAGATCTAGGGAGCAAGACGATGACCATTGACCTTGTCATCAACCCCTCCCTCTATCATTTCGACGTCATTCTTGGCATGGATTGGCTGACTGTAGGGAGGGCCGAGATTGACTGCGAGACCCGTATAGTGACAGTTTACGAGTCGGAGGGCACGTCCTTTACATTTCCGGTGCAGGTCAGTTGCCCCTTTTGAGTACTTTGCTATGCTTCCTTATTGAGGGATGTTGATGCCCCGACACTTAAGAGCACACCAGTAGTCTGTGATTATGAGGATGTGTTCAAGAAGATTCCTGAGTTGCCACCTCATCGTGAGATCGATTTTACTATCGACCTGGTGCCCGGTTCGACGCCCATCTGACTGCCGACGTATCACATGGCCCGGTGTGAGATGGAGGAGTTGAGGAAACAGATTGATGATCTGTTGGAGGCTGACTTCATATGGCTGAGTTTGTCTCCTTGGGGAGCACTGGTGCTATTTGTGACAAAGAAGGTTGGCTCATTGCAGTTATGTATTGATTACCGCAAGCTGAATCAGATTACGGTGAAGAACAAGTACCCTTTGCCCAGGATTGATGATCTATTTGATCAACTGAGGGGAGCGCAGTACTTCTCAAAGATTGAACTGCAGTCAGGGTATCACCAGCTACGCGTCAAGGGTGAGGACGTGTAGAAGACGGCCTTCAGGACCAGCTTTGGCCATTATGAGTTCCTCATGATGTCGTTCGGTCTTACGAACGCACCAGCCGTGTTCATGGACCTGATGAACAGGGTATTTTAGCCGTTCCTCTATCGGTTCGTCATCGTGTTTATAGACGACATTTTGATATACTCCAGGAGTCGAGAGGAACATGAGGAGTACTTGCGATTGGTACTGGATACACTGAGACAGCATCAGTTGTTTGCACAGTATAAGAAGTGCGACTTCTCGAAATAGGAAGTCAAGTTCTTGGGGCACGTAGTGTCTAAGGACGAGATAGCAATTGACCTTGTTAAGGTAACTGCAATTCAGGACTGGGAGCAACCTGGTTCAGTCACTGAGGTGAGGAGTTTTCTGAGATTGGTTGGCTACTATCGACATTTCATTCGAGATTTCTCGAAGATCGCCAGACCTCTATCTCAGTTGACACGAAAGGATTTGAAGTTCACCTGGAATGAAAAGGCAGAGGAAAATTTTTAGGAGCTTAAGGACAGGCTGACGTCTGCCCCTGTGCTAGTATTGCCAGAGCAAGGGGTTAAGTACACGATATACACCGATGCGTCTAGCGTTGGTCTGGGTTGTGTCCTTATGCAGAAGGACAAGGTGATTTCATATGCCTCAAGACAATTAAGGAAGCACGAGGAGAATTACCTTACACATGACCTAGAGTTGGTAGCTGTCATTTTCGCATTGAAGCTCTGGAGACATTACCTCTACGAAGAGGAGTTCGAGCTCTTTTACGACCACAAGAGCCTTAGATACATATTCACACAGCGGGACCTGAATATGAGGCAGCGGCGATGGATGGAGACCTTGAAAGACTTTAAGTTTGAGGTTTCCTACCATCCTGGCAAGGCCAACCTGGTGGCTGACGCCTTAAGCCGCAAGAAGGTGATAGAGTTTGTGGCTCCACTGATGGTAACTGAGTGGGACATGGTTGAGTTTTTACGAGACATTGAGCAGAAACTCACTGTGGAGGAGCCATTTGAGTTTATCGCACATGTTCAGGTGCGACCTCTTATCGATGACAGGGTCATCGCGGCGCAGTGGGATAATGAGCGTCTAATTGAGCTTCGAGAGCAGTTCAGTGACGATGCAGACGCCGAGTGGCGAGTTGGAACGGATGGGGGCTTACGTTATCGTGGCCGCCTATCCGTCCCAGATATCCCCGACTTGAGACGAGAGATTCTCGAGGCTACAAACAGTTCTAGACTTGCGAAGCATCCGGGAAGCACAAAGATGTATCGTGACATGAAGAGGACCTATTGGTGGGATGGTATGAAGACCCACATCACAGATTTTCTGTCCCTTTGTCTCACTTGCCAGCAGGTGAAGGCAGAGCATCACCGACCTCCTGGTCTCCTTCAGCCTATGCCTATAGCTGAGTGAAAGCGGGACTTTATTTCTATGGATTTCATTTTGGGACTACTGAAGATGAGGAAGGGACATGATTCTGTTTGGGTGATCGTCGACCGTTTGACGAAGTCGGCGCACTTCCTTCCGATCAGAGTCACGAACTCTGCAGACGAGTTAGCTAGGCCGTATATCAGAGAGATTATACGTCTACATGGAGTTCCCATAGAGATCGTGTCGGACAGAACATGCGCTTTACTTCTTTTTTCTGGACTTGCATCCAGGAAGCTATGGGTGTGAAGTTGAAGTTCAATACTGCTTTCCACCCACAAACAGAGCGGGTGAACTAGATTCTAGAGGACATACTGCGGGCTTGCATGTTGCACTTCAAAGACAGTTGGGATGATTGTCTTCCATATGTAGAGTTCACGTACTACAATAGTTTTCATGCGAGTATCGGTATGATACCTTATGAGGCCTTGTATGGGCGTCCTTACCGAGCACCGCATTGCTGGGCAGATGTCGGTGAGCGCAGATTGATTGGCCCAGAGATAGTGCAGGCGACCTCGGAGAAGATTGACATCATCAGACGCTGACTTCTTACAGCGCAGAGCAGGCAGAAGAGTTATGCCGATACGAGACGGCGCCCGCTAGTGTTCACAGTTGGAGATCACGTATTTTTGAGAGTTTCCCCTATGAAGGGAGTTCTTCGGTTCGAAAAGAAGGGGAAGCTAGCACCGCGATTTATTGGTTCGTTTCAGATTCTTGACCGTGTGGGTGCAGTGGCATATCATTTGGCTTTGCCTATGCCTCTCGCTAGCATACACAACGTATTTCATATTTCTATGCTGAAGAAATACGTTCCTAATCCTTCCCATATCATCAGATGGGAGCAGGTGCAGTTAGGTGAAGATGTTACATATATACTGCGACCGGTGCGTATATTAGACAGGAAGGAGCAGGTATTGCGTAGCAAGGTCATCCCCCTTGTGAAGGTGTTGTGGACGCACCACAATGAAGAAGAAGTTACTTGGGAAATAGAAGCCGAAATCAGAAAGAACTACCCACAGCTTCTCGAGGAGTACGAAAAGGTATAAATTTCGAGGACAAAATTTATTGTTAAGGGGGGTAGATTGTAACGTCTCGAAAAAAAAATCCTTACAGAGACCCGAGTACCACCTCAGGCAGAAATCACTTAGGATTGATTCCTTTAGAAATTAAGCATAAGTTAACTAGCGCTATGTTAGATTAGCTGTGAAATTAGCACTGATCACTTTAAATACGTTCTGCAAGACCCAAAACTTGTGGAATCGTCAACGCTATAACATCATGAAACCTAGGATCAAACTCTAAACCCGTTTGTTCTCAGGAACCCTTTGAAACTTTGTATTTGATCTAGACCGCGTGTCGAAAGCCCGATATCTACAATCTCAGACCATTATGACAGCTTAGTTGGACTTAACAATCATTTCAAAAATCAAGCCCAACTGATGTTCTGAGGCTATTTCATTGAGCCTGGAGTAAGGAGTGTGAGAGAGAGTAGAATTCTTTATAAATTAAATGTGATTTAAATAAATCTGGCACATGTCTCTTGTGGGTTAATTATAAGCATTCAGACCGATGGAATCTGACCCAAATACACCCTCGGATCAGGGAACACTTCCCACTTAGGTCAGTGTACTTGGAATCCCTAATCGAGTCTCAGTGACCGCTGAACTGAAACTAGTCCGCCACGTGCGATCTGGAAACCCGATTGAACTGAAAACTTAATGTGAATAGAATCCAACATCCATAAGCTTAAGTCCAACCACATTCAGTCAGGGGACCTCCAGAAATGTTCTTTTGGATTGAAAAGGACCCGATTTGGCTATAACCCAAGTATACCTTGGTTTAAAGTCTAAATAGGTGAGTTTCTAACCTATTTTAGGACCTTAAACCCTCTCACATCCCTCTAATACAAATTTGTAAGAAACCCTAGGAAAGAGAAGAGAGAAAAGAGAGAGATTGTGTGAGAGTTGTGAGGGAAGGTTCCTGTCATTCGATCCTGCTACTACACGTACTTAACCACCGTGCTCTAATCACTCCTCCAGTGATTCTGACTTCATTATAGGTAAGAAAACCCTAACCTTAACCTATTTTAGGAATTCTATCGATACAAGTAGAGAAGTAGCTGACTTATCTTGTGATATAGGTCGTCATATCGACGTTGACGAAGCATAGAGTTTCTATTCGATTCATTACACTCCTACGGCATAAGGTGAGGATTTTAGAGGCTTAGGTTATCTATTTTCAAAGCTTTCAATGCTGTTTAATAGCAGATTAGTGACAAGGACTGTAACATCCCGAAAATCGGGGGGTCGAGCAAAAACCCAACTCCCGAGTTCCAAAATGTTATTTATGCAACATAGATATGTATGATTGAATGTTGTCTATGATAACGCATTAAACATGAGTGAGATTAAGCTAGAACAGCATATCATACTCCAGAGACAGTTAAATTAACAAGCGGAAGACTGTAATAGTATGTATAATATATATAAACTGTTGTATGTCTCCAGAGTGTGAATATATTACCAGGTTATACACATACATGTATACTTCAAAAGTAAACAAAATAAATACACATGAGGGCGCTAAAAATATAAAATGACAAGTGTCAATGTATCTAATCAACCTCCCTGTAATCCCATCAATCAGAACACGCATAAAGGAGGAATCCTCCTCCTCATCATCAAGTCCAGCTCCGCCTCACAGGCCGCGCCATCATCTGCAATCACAAAAGGGACTGGTGGGTGTCCGGAAACACCATCCCGTAACGTGGGAGTGAGTAGCTAACTTAGTGGAATAATAGAGCAAGGATTAACATGTTCTCAAATCAATCATACGATAATAGTAAAGCAATAAATCAAACAATCCTAATACTGTTGTTAATGCAATATGACATGACGTGATGTATGCCCTCACCGACGATCTCCCTCATACGGCAACATCTTACGACCGCGGCATGCCACACTCCCTAGAGTGCTCCACATCTTCCAGGCACATGCAATGTTATGGTGATATGATTTTCAAGTTGTTATTAGTCCATTCAAACAGCAGGATTGGAAAACTAACGTACTTCCCTTATATCAATCCCAACACAGATCCTGTCTAGGGTCGTCACTCCTAGTAATCTCATACGATGTATATTTCGTAGGTCACTGCAAGGGCTGCCAGGGCTGTTGCATGCACTCGTTGCTCCGTTCCCCCATCACCTTATCAATACAGGCCTACTGTACTCTACTGCTACTGAAGGGTCGTCGCCTCCCGTAGACTCAGAATACGCTCGCGGTCACTACAAAGGACTCGTCGCCTGATCAGTGTAGGCCGACAGCTGGAATATAGTGTCCCATACCACCATAATCTGCTCACGAGACTAGGTGCTCACTGGTCACTACGGGGAGGTTTATGGCCCCAGTGTAGGCCGACAGCTCGACCACGGTGTCCCATACCACCATGCCCGGCTCATGAGTCTTTATGGATCAAGGTACCATGGTTAACAGGGTTTACAATGGTAAGTTCAGTACCCTAGGTTCAAGCAGTTATGACTCATACAAGGTGAACATACATCGGCCAGTCGGGTTACTTGACGGGCTCGACTAGCGCGATCGCATCTCAAGTCAAACGACATGAAGTGCGTAAAACACTTCGCGTGGCCTAACCACTGCCGTCAACTCCAAACACGACTCGCGTTCATCGACGCGTCGTTCGTGGCGAAGATAAGCTAACCACGAATTCGCTCGGTTACCGACTGCCTGGACTAGGCATAGTCCCAAACAATCATAGAATCACATCAGCAGTTGTGTAAGGGTAATGGAAATGAAATACAACCATGAGAGCACGTTAACACATATTATTACATACAACTTAAGCAAATCATCGTACACATGTCTTTCACACATATAATGAAATTAAGCATCTCGCCAACATATAGGAAATCCTCTCCATCAACATATTAATTGAGAATTCAATCTCAAAGTAACTCATAAGGAAATCATCAAGCACATGTTATAACATACAGCTTAAGCGAATCGTCAAGCACATGCATTTCATTCATATCATGAAATCATGCATATGGCTAACATGTAGGAAACCATTCACACCAGCATATTAATTGAGAAATCAATCTCAAACTAATTCATAACACCATTTAATTCAATACATACTAATACAAGCATTTATACAAACACATACACTACACACTTAGGTCTACATATAGTATGTCGACCCGAAGTGCTCATTTAGGAGAATCTCTTCGCCAAACTAATTATGCACGTATTCCTAACATCATAATGCGACAACATATCATGTCAATCACATCAGCAAAATATGAATGAAATCTATACTTCCTACAAATGACTAAAATGCCCTAAATCTCATATTCTTCGTTAGTTTACGAAACAGGAAACGGACAGCATGTTGTACATGTCAAACGGTGTTGCCGTCAAGAACCTACTATTAAATGACATTGAAAGCTTTAGAAACAGTCAATTAAAGCGTCTAAAATCCGCACATTTTCCCTTTTAGGGGTGAGAATTTGAACGGAGCGTATACGCTTCGTCTACAGCGAATAGAGAACCTAATTTACGAGTTATATCAGTTTACATGCTATGGAACGGAAAGAATCCCAAATCAGCAACTTATTAGGGTTATTTCTTACCTAGAAACGCGGAGAAATCACCGGCAAAGTGATTGGAATACGCCGCTTAAGCACGTACAGCGGCAGCAGGAAAAGCTCTCCCACCTTCTCTCACAAACTCTCACCTTTTCTCTCTCCCAATCTAGGGTTTTTACAAATTCGGATGGGAGAGAGGAGTGAGGGTTTCAAGCCCTTTTATAAGCCCAAACTTGCCCGAAATAGACTCGGGAACAAGTTTCACTTGAGGGGTAACCAAATCGGGGCTGTTTCGGTCCAAAAGATGCTTTCTGGTGGTCCCCTGGTCGAATGCGATCGGACTTAAGCTCATGCGTACCATATCTAGCACGCATTAAGTTTTCAGTCCGGCAGGGTTCGCAGATCGCACATGGCGGACCAGTTTCAGTTCAGCGGTCACCGCACGTAGATCAGG
Organism: Magnolia kwangsiensis; assembly: GCA_037074715.1. Classification (NCBI taxonomy): domain Eukaryota; kingdom Viridiplantae; phylum Streptophyta; class Magnoliopsida; order Magnoliales; family Magnoliaceae; genus Magnolia; species Magnolia kwangsiensis. The sequence goes on from CM073579.1 coordinate 64,133,038, forward strand.
GCTGGAAGTCTCATAATAATAAATAGAAATTTTTCCTGATCCGAGGGTGTAATCTGGATGAATTCTGATGGTCAGAACGCTTAATACTGACGTGTCAAGTCGTGTGCCAGATTTGAATTTGAAATTCCAATTCTGTCCCTATTCGCGGTCTCTTCAGTCCGGGCTCAATGAAATAGTCTGTGATTATCGGTTTGACTTGATTTTCGAAATGATTGTCAAGTCCAGCTGGGTGGTTCTAACGGTCTAAGATAGGAAGTAACGGACTTTCGACGCGCGGTCTAAATCCAATACAAGAATTCAAAGTGGTCCAGAGAACAAACCCGCTTAGAGTTTGATCCGAGGTTATAGAGTATTATGGAGTCATACGTTCTACTCGATTTGGGTCTTGTAGAACGTATTTAAAGTGATCAGGGACTGTTTCCCAGCTACTCCAGCGTTGCGCTAGCTAACTTACGCTGAATTTCCATAGGAATTAATCCTAAGTGGTTTCTTTGGCTATGAAATTGGGTTCTGAGCGATTTTCCAGGTGTTTTAGTTGACCCATTGCCTAAGGACGTCAAATCCCAGATTGGCCAAAATCCGGGGTGTTACAATCTACCCCCCTTAAAACACAATGTCGTCCCCGACATTGGCAAAGGGCAAGGAGTACTTTCTCTAAGGAAGGTTCAAATCCTATTTAATAACCTAATCGTATGTATATCCAAACTTAAAGGTTTCAATCTTGGGCCAGCGAGAAAGAGGCCAACCACTCTTCCGCGATTTTCCAGGTGTTTTAGTTGACCCATTGCCTAAGGACGTCAAATCCCAGATTGGCCAAAATCCGGGGTGTTACAATCTACCCCCCTTAAAACACAATGTCGTCCCCGACATTGGCAAAGGGCAAGGAGTACTTTCTCTAAGGAAGGTTCAAATCCTATTTAATAACCTAATCGTATGTATATCCAAACTTAAAGGTTTCAATCTTGGGCCAGCGAGAAAGAGGCCAACCACTCTACTCGATTTGGGTCTTGTAGAACGTATTTAAAGTGATCAGGGACTGTTTCCCAGCTACTCCAGCGTTGCGCTAGCTAACTTACGCTGAATTTCCATAGGAATTAATCCTAAGTGGTTTCTTTAGCTATGAAATTGGGTTCTAAGCGATTTTCCAGGTGTTTTAGTTGACCCATTGCCTAAGGACGTCAAATCCCAGATTGGCCAAAATCTGGGGTGTTACAAGGACGCTGTTTGATATGTAGAACATGCTGTCTGTTTTTCATTTCGATTTCATACGGAGAATATGAGATTTAGGGTATTTTAGGTATTTGTAGGAAATACTGTATACGTGCGTATTTTGCTAATATGATTGACATGTGTATTTGTCGTGTTCCTATACTAGTTATGCGTGTATGATCTATTTGGTGAAGAGATTCGACCAAATGCACACTTTTGGTCGACATTGAAATTGCGGTGATGACTGCTTAAGTTGAAGTAGGAATAGGTCAGTATATCCTAGAGGGGGGTGAATAGGACTTTTTAAAGTTTTTATAAATTATTAAGGATCCTTATCACACTAATCATATCACAGTGTATTGATTAGGATTACTCAACCTTAACTCTACTGGCTTCCAAGCCTGATAGAGGATCCAATCACAAACTATTTAAAAGACAAACAATGTATAGATGAGATTGTGATGGATATGACTGTGTGTGCATAGGATGTGATCATATATAAAGATATGCAAGGCAATCACATAAATGAAAGATAATATCAAACTCGAACACAGTCATTTTATAGTGGTTCGATGACTTGTCTACTCCACTCCCGGCTTCCACACTCAACCCTTGAGTGACCGGATTTCACTAAGGAGGTTTCCAATGGTTCACCTCAAACCTAAGGTTTTAAATCAGGTTCACCTTTAACCTTTACAGAGGTTTCTACTCAGTTCACCTCAAACCCTGGAGTTGTGCTGGCGTACTCCTAACCAGATGTTTATGCCCACATAGGACAAGGGTCCACACAACGCACCCTGAGATTTCTACCCGGTTCACCTCTAACCCTGGAGTTTTACTGGGTTACTCCTAACTAGATGTTTATGCTCTCCACAGAGCAAGGGTCCACACAACGCACCCCGCACATACACTCCCGTCGGAGGCCTCCTTCAAGGACTTCAAATGGTGAGCAACACTTAAAATCCAATCCTAAAAAGGAATGATCGCAAGTGCCCTCTGGACTCTTAGTACTTACAGATAAGTTGATGAGTCCCTTTCAGTACAGTGATGAAGACCTTCTACTTGTTGATGAAGAGTCTTCAGCTCCCTTGATCCGCAACATGAAGATGTATATATGCTAGGTTTAGGTTGGGTCAAGGTTATGATGGACTACCACTCTCTAAAGGTTTTCCTATAAGGAAGATAGAGAGGTTCCCATCATCTATGCATTCAAGGCATCCCAGCTTAATGATATGTCATTAAAGCAGTAGCTGTAGGATCCTTGAATGCGGAAGTTCATTCCCCAATCCACTCTTTGAGATATCAATGATGAGGGTTGATTGGAGGATGAACTTCCTGAGAGAAAGGGCTTAGGTAAATGATAGGAAGGTTAAAACACTATAAAGCACTCTCTGCTTTCTCTACCAGCAATGAAGACAACTCTCTCTATTTACAGGCAAAAGGTTCCAAGGGATATAAACGGTCATATTTATGACAGAGTTCGATATCATTGAGCAGTCATCGATATGATCGAGCGTATACTCTTGATTGTATCAGCCAACCTCTCGATGATAAGAACTCAATTGCCATTTCGCTTTTGGAAACCTTCTGCCAACTGATCGATGGGATCGAGACACACATCGATGATATCGGATTTCGTACATCGATTCCATCGAGTGATGGTTCGATCTATCGACAGGTGAAAAATAAGAGAGAAGCCTTAAAGAATTTCAGGATCACAGATATGATCGGGGAAACAGTCGATGTCATCGAAATTTATACATTGATCATATCGGCGACCTTTTGATGGGATCGATAAGTCGTATAGATTTTACATGTAAGTTGCTGGACGAATTATGTCCTGACTCGATCCAATCGACTTGGTCTCGATATGATCGATATATGAATATCGATTTATCGACAGGCACCCCGATCAACATTAAAAGCAACCTGAACTTCATGCTGGAGAGAACATGCGCCCCATAGTCGATATGATCGACTGACTCCCGATATGATCGATATTTGAGTTCAGATTGAATCGGACAGTCATCGATATATTGAAGCATATGTTAGTTTTCTTTAAAAAAAATAGGGGCGCCGGAAAGCAGTCTATCGATATGATCGATCCACTTCAGATATGATCGATTTTCGAATATCGATGATATCGGCTCGAAGCTCGATATATAGATAAATCGTCCAGAAGATTATTTGATTGCTGGACGCTTTTTGTCATCACTCGATTGTATCGATTGATATGCTGAGGACATCCACAGAGCTGGTCGATCATATCGAAATGGGAATCGATATAATCGACAGTGTAAGAAAAACTTAGAAGATTTTCTTTTTGATGAAAAGTTTTCTTACACATAAACCCTAAGATGTTCTAGTTCTCTTTAAGGGTTTAATCACCTGGTGTTTTGGGACATGGGATGTGAGGCTATGATTTACCTTTTGGTGAGCTTCCACACATCCAGATGAGGCAGATGCTTGACTTGATCTTCTTGTTAGGTGTTGTCGTCCGACTGACTCAACATACAACGTAATTGACAAACCAGGGCACATAATAGGTGCACTTTCAATCTCCCCCTTTGTCAATTACGTGACAAAATCCCCAAAACACCCTAGGAACATATCTAAACAGATACATCCTAAATTGTGTGTACATGTATTAATACAATTTTACAAATTCTAAACACCCATGTACTTAACAAACAAATTCTCCCCCTTAATTCAAAAACTCCCCCTTTCTTGTTGCGGCTGCTCCCCCTAACACCTGCAACAAAGATATACAATTTTTGCTCGGGGTGTTTTGAGTTGTTCTCCCCCTTTTTGTCAGTCATTGGCAAAGGTATAAGACGTGATATTGACTGAAGATTGAAGCATATGGGAGAACTACAGAGATAGATGCATATGAATGAGAACAGTATAAAGCAAGCATTAATGAAGCAGTCAGTATGAAGTTAATAGATAAGCATTCAGACCATAACCTTAAGACTGCAATAAACCAGGGAGAAATTCAAATGGCAGAAGTAAACGAACTGGATTAAGCCAAATGTAAGCTGCCCAAGATTAGCAGAAATATTCAATGTTTCCCCAGACGACAGCAATATAAACCAACAAAAAAAAGTATTTTAGCCTAACCGTGGGCAAACTTCATCCAAACAGAAACCAGAAAGGAAGAAAAAGAAACTAGTCATGTACCATTAAAAGCGTAGAACATCCAAAAAGATACTGATGTTCATATGCAGAAATAAGAGTAAAGGTGCATGAAAGCTTGTATGAAACTGGCATCAGGGAGTAGAGTGAGATGGCATCGTGTCGTCGCGTCGGCACGTCAGTAAATCCACCAACTGTTGGACCGTGCTCTGAACTCCTTAAACTATTCGTTCTAAAACAGTGAGGCGCTCCTTCATTGAGTGCACGTCTTTCTGTATGGTCCCAATCCTATCCAGTTTAAGCCTTTTGTCATACCTGGTGGTTGATGTGGACGGCACAACATCTGGTCCAAGAGGTGCACCATCAGCCACTGCATCTCCTTCAATGGGATCTCCACCTTCTCCTCCTTCCGCTTCAGCATGAATTTCTTCCTCAGTTTCCTACTTGTATTCATGAAACCTCAGATCCATTTTTTGAAGATTTTTCTTGTTGAAAACTTTGAGGGGAAAAACCGAATCAGTTGTAGAAGGAAAGCCAATGCTCTGATAGATTCTGTTAATGATCCAGGGATATGACTGATGCAAATCTCTGGACGTGTGTATCGCATTGACAAACTGATTTACAATTAAGGTTGGAAGGCAGATATTCATCCCAGTCGCGACGGAGTAGATTATCATCACCATAAGGCTTGTTAGATCCGATCTGTTAGTGCTTCTCGGATACAGATTGGTGGTGAAGATTCCATGCATGACTCTGAACTGGGGCTCCATATACCTAGCTTTCAGGGCATTCCCTTGATGCCATGGGATATGTCGATTATTGCATAGGTATTTGGTTATCTTGGAGCGCACATCTGGAAAGTCAAGATCCCAGTTTGGAAGGCCTCCTGGAACCATTTGTAGATTGAGAATCTGTGCTATGGTGGCAGGAGTGATGAATACATCATCACCATCCATGGAAACCATGAAGGAAGGAGGATTAGCCACCGGGGAATGACATGCAGCAAAGAAGTTGTGTGTTCTTTCGAGTTGGCATGATCCACCAAAATTCAGGATGAGCAGCCAACCAATTGCAGCAAACAGAGGTTCTAAGTTGTAAGACATTAAACAATCTCTGTCTACTTTTCTCTCAAAAATTAACTCTCGATTTAATATTTTGGTGGTCGTTGGACAGTAGAAGGAGGAGGCACTGGTTGAGTTGGTTCAGGAATTTCAGTTTGGGACCCACCGCGTCGTGATCTTTGCCGTGTGGGGGTCCCTCTGTCCGGGATCCTTGCTCTCTCCCTTGAGGCAAGGACCTTTTTTCGAGTACCTCTTGATGATTCACCTGGACCGGATGCCACGTTTTTGTCCTTTCCCATGTGGAAGAAAAGGCTATTTGAAATATTGGAAAAATGACAAAAAGAGATCCCGACAAATCAAGAGAAAGAAATTCTGATGATGGAAGAATATTACCTGGTTTGGAGTGAGATTTGGCTAGTCCTACCTGGCTTAGGATGATTGGTCGAGAGGATCAGACAGGGAAGACAGTCGAATCGCCCTTTGAGAAACCCCTTTTTTTTAATTTCGCTCGCTTTTATCGGGCGCCATTTGTCGATCATATCGACCAACCCATCAATTGTATCGAGAAGTTGTCGATCGATTCTATCGAGACCACCTTCGATGTTATCCAAGGACACACGAATTTTCACATTCTGAACAGTTGTCGATTGTATCGATCATCATTCGATAAAATCGAAGAAGACCGTTACTTGCTTTGAAAGTATGTGCTATTCAGAATTTTCCCTGATTTTGACATGCTATTGTATAATTTCTAACTTAATCAGTTTATAAAAAAAATTCTATACAAATATAAGCATGATAATGTTTATATACAAAAATTAGAGGTCTCCAACCTTAGATGTAGCATTGAGGATTTAGCAAAAGATGCATCATTTCACAAATTATCCAGATTTTGATGCAAAATCTGAATGTGTTTTTATATGCTCAGGAATTCAGGATACAGAATTCAGTTTTTCCTTCACTCTCCACCTAAAGATAGAATTTTTTATTGTGGTGACTTTTGTTATCTTACCAACTTGATCTAGTGGTTTCTTCGTTCTGTCTTCCATTTTGGGTGATAAAAGGTATTTTGCATTACTCTGGTCCGATTAAGTTTATCAGTGTCATTTTGACGAGAGTTACAAGAAGTTATTTTTAAGCATTCAAACTTGTAATGTCCCATATCACCACATAAATGACAAACTGGAGACGTTCTTGTATTGCTACCTGAAGCAACAGAGTTTCCAGTTTTCATTTTGATTTTCTCATACGCTAGGCCACTCTTATCTCTTCCAGGCCTTCCTATCCCTAACATTCTTTCAAGTTTTTCACCACTCTGAGAAAACTTATAGTTTATCTCAACAAATTTTTTGGATTTTTCTAAATCAGTGCAAAGTGAGTGGTTCTCATTTTTGAGTTTTACATTATCATCTCTTAGCAGTTCAACTTTGTTCATAAGTTCTGATAATTCTTCTTTTAGGGATAGGTTTTCTTTTTCCAACTGATCATTATCTGTAAGATATTGTTGCAAATCATTAAACAAATGTATGTTTATTTCTAAGGTTCTGTCCAAGTCTTTCTGCAAAAATTTCTTTTTGTTTTCTTTCATGCCAATTTTCTTAAGGATGTGGATGCTATGATTGTATAGTTGATTATAAGCATCCTGCAATTCATTCTGCTCTTTATCTTCTTCTTCTTCAATTTCCTCATTGTCAAATAAAAATGATTCAGTGGCTAGTTGTTCTTCTTTTCTTTCAGATTTCATGAGAATAATTGAAGTGGTGGAGACCATAAGAATTTTCAAAGGTTCTGATCTTCATCACTTCCAGAGTCACTGTTTTCTGAATTTGACTCTTCTGTATCATCCCATGTGGCAGCCATTGCCTTGCACTTAGTTTTTCTGTTTGGACATTCAGTAGATAGGTGACCATATTCATGACAGGCATAGCATTGTGGTTCTTTGGTCTGTTTACCAAATTTGCCTGCAGAAGATTTGTAGTTCACCTTTCTACCTCTAGAAGGATGGCCGCGATTCTTCTGAAAGAATCTTCTGAATCTTTGTGCTAGCAAGGCCACTTCCTCATCATCATCTTCTTTTTCTCTCTCACTGTCCTCATGTTTTAATTTCTTAGAAGTTTTTAGGACAGTGTTTTTGGATTTTTGGGGATGTGTGAAGTGTAGTTCAAAAGTTTGTAGGGAACCTACCAGTTCTTCTACTTTCTTCTCATCAATATTCCTACACTCCTCAACTGTTGTTACCTTAGGATTGAAGCGTTCCGGTAAGGATCTTAAGATTTTTCTACATATTTTAGGTGTCGGAACCTTCTCTCCCAATCTACCCATGGAGTTACAAATGATGTTTAATTTTTATGAAAAACTCCATAAATGTCTCATGCTCTTCTATCCTGAGATTTTCAAACTGTGAAGTTAAGAGTTGTAGTTTAGACCTCTTCACAGTGCTTATGCCTTCATGGGTTGTTTTCAGTAAATCCCATGCTTCCTTGGATGTCCCACACATACTTATTTGATTGAATATATCTTGGGACACGACACAGTAGATGATGTTCTTTGCTTTTGCTTCAGCATTTCGCTGTTCTTTGTCAAACGCCGTCCACTTCTCATTCGGTTTGGGTTTAGTGATTGTGGTTTCATCTTCAAGTACAATTTGTTCGAATGGTACCACATATCCTTTTGCAACTGCATCCCAAACTTCATGATCCAAAGATCTCAGGAAGTAGTGCATTCTAGCCTTCCAGTAAGCATAATTTGATCCATCAAACACTAGAGGTCTAGTGACAGATGAGCCCTCTCCTTTGGCCATATTTCTACTTCAGTCAAGATCACTCTCTAGGCGGTGAAGCCCTTAAAGAGAGACCCGCTCTGATACCAATTGAAATTGCGATGAAGACCGCTTAAGTTGAAGTAGGAATAGGTCAGTATATCCTAGAGGGGGGTGAATAGGACTTTTTAAAGTTTTTATAAATTATTAAAGATCCTTATCACACTAATCCTATCACAGAATATTGATTAGGATTACTCAACCTTAACTCTACTGGCTTCCAAGCCTGATAGAGGATCCAATCACAAACTATTTAAAAGACAAACAATGTATAGATGAGATTGTGATGGATATGACTGTGTGTGCATAGGATGTGAACATATATAAAGACATGCAAGGCAATCACATAAATGAAAGATAATATCAAACTCAAACACAGTCATTTTATAGTGGTTCGATGACTTGTCTACTCCACTTCCGGCTTCCACACTCATCCCTTGAGTGACCGGATTTCACTAAGGAGGTTTCCCATGGTTCACCTCAAACCTAAGGTTTTAAATCAGGTTCACCTTCAACCTTTACAGAGGTTTCTACTCAGTTCACCTCAAACCCTGGAGTTGTGCTGGCGTACTCCTAACCAGATGTTTATGCAGACATAGGACAAGGGTCCACACAATGCACCCTGAGATTTCTACCCGGTTCACCTCTAACCCTGGAGTTTTACTGGGTTACTCCTAACTAGATGTTTATGCTCTCCATAGAGCAAGGGTCCACACAACGCACCCCGCACATACACTCCCGTCGGAGGCCTCCTTCGAGGACTTCAAATGGTGAGCAACACTTAAAACTCAATCCTAAAAAGGAATGATCGTAAGTGCCCTCTGGACTCTTAGTACTTACAGATAAGTTGATGAGTCCCTTTCAGTACAGTGATGAAGACCTTCTACTTGTTGATGAAGAGTCTTCAGCTCCCTTAATCCGCAACATGAAGATGTATATATGCTAGGCTTAGGTTGGGTCAAGGTTATGATGGACTACCACTCTCTAAAGGTTTTCCTATAAGGAAGATAGAGAGGTTCCCATCATCTATGCATTCAAGGCATCCCAGCTTAATGATATGTCATTAAAGCAGTAGCTGAAGGATCCTTGAATGCGGAAGTTCATTCCCCAATTCACTCTTTGAGATATCAATGATGAGGGTTGATTGGAGGATGAACTTCCTGAGAGAAAGAGCTTAGATAAATGATAGGAAGGTTAAAACACTCTAAAGCACTCTCTGCTTTCTCTACCAGCAATGAAGACAACTCTCTCTATTTACAGGCAAAAGGTTCCAAGGGATATAAACGGTCATATTTATGATAGAGTTCGATATCATCGAGCAGTCGTCGATATGATCGAGTGTATACTCTCGATTGTATCAGTCGACCTCTCGATGATAAGAACTCAATTATCATTTCACTTTTGGAAACCTTCTGCCAACTGGTCGATGGGATCGAGACACACATCGATGATATCGGATTTCAAACTCTGATTCCATCGAGTGATGGTTCGATCTATCGACAAGTGAAAAATAAGAGAGAAGCCTTAAAGAATTTCAGGATCACAGATATGATCGGGGAAACAGTCGATGTCATCGAAATTTGTACATCGATCATATCGGCGACCTTTTGATGGGATCGATAAGTCGTATAGATTTTACATGTAAGCTTGCTGGACGAATTATGTCCTGACTCGATCCAATCGACTTGGTCTCGATATGATCGATATATGAATATCGATTTATCGACAGGCACCCCGATCAACATTAAAAGTAACCTGAACTTCATGCTGGAGAGAACATGCGCCCCATAGTCGATATGATCGACTGACTCCTGATATGATCGATATTTGAGTTCAGATTGAATCGGACAGTCATCGATATATCGAAGCATATGTTAGTTTTCTTTAGAAAAACAGGGGCGCCGGAAAGCAGTCTATCAATATGATCGATCCACTTCAGATATGATCGATTTTCGAATATCGATGATATTGACTCGAAGCTTGATATATAGATAAATTGTCCAGAAGATTGTTTGATTACTGGATGATTTTTTTCATCACTCGATTGTATCGATTGATATGCCGAAGACATCGACAGAGCTGGTCGATCATATCGAAAGGGGAATCGATATAATCGACAGTGTAAGAAAAACTTAGAAGATTTTCTTTTTGATGAAAAGTTTTCTTACACATAAACCCTAAGATGTTCTAGTTCTCTTTAAGGCTTTAATCACCTGGTGTTTTGGGACATGGGATGTGAGGCTATGATTTAACAACATGTGAGAGTGACAGAAATGAAGCACAAGTGTGTGGGGCTATACTCTAGTCCAGGCAGTCGGTAACAGATTTGAATTTGTGGTTGGCTTCTATTCGCCACGAAGGATGCGTCGACGAACCCAAGTCATGCTTAGGTGACGGTAGTGGTTAGGCCACACGAGGTGCTTATGCACTTCATGTCGTTCGGCTTGAGGTGCGCTCGTACTAGTTGAGCTCGTCAAGTAACCCGACTGACCATTGTATGTTCACCTTGTATTGGTCATAACTGCTTGAACCTAGGGTACTGAACTTACCAGTGAAAACCCTGATAACCATGGTACCTTGATCCATTAAGACTCATGAGCCAGGCATGGTGGTATGGGACACCGTGGTCGAGCTATCGGCCTATGTTGGGGCCACAAACCTCCCCGTAGTGACCAATGAGCCCCTTAGACTCGTGAGCCAATTGTCGTGGTATGGGACACTACATTCGAGCTGTCGGCCTACTCTAATTGGTGACGAGCCCTTTGTAGTGACCTCGAGTGTATTCTGAGTCTACGTGAGGCGACGACCCTTCCATAGCAACAAGAGTACAACTAGGCCTGTATTGATAAGGTGATGGGGGAGCGGTGCAACGAGTGCTAGCAACAGCCCTGACAGCCCTTGCAGCGACCTAGAAATATATCATCATATGAGACTACTAGGAGTGACGAACCTAGACAAGATCTGTGTTGGGAATGATATAAGGGAAGTACCTTTGTTTCCCAATCCTGCTATTTGAAAGGACTAATAACAACTCGGTAATCATATCTATATCACACTGCATGTGCCTGGAAGATGTGGAGCACTGAGGGAAGAAAGCATGCCGTGGACGTAACATGATGTCGTATGAGGGAGTATGTCGGTGAGGGCATGCATCATTACTGCATCTCATACTTGCATTAATAACAGTATTTAGGAATGTCTGATTATTTTCTTTACTATTATCGCGTGATTGATTTGATAACATGCTAATCTTTGCTCTATGATTCTACTGAGTTGATCACTCACTCCCACGTTACGGGACGGTGTTTGCAACACCTACCAGACTCTGTCTTAGATGCAGATAGCGAGGTGATTCAGGAGCTAGAGCCAACTACTACGAGGACTAGGACGAGTTCTCGTACATGCAGTTTTCTGACGGCTTCGCATAGGTGGCCTGGATCAGTAGGATTTAGCTAGTTGGACTATCATATGACCTTTGATTTTGGTTTGTTATATGTATTTGTGACTTAGAGTTATATTCATACTTTGGAGACAAATCAAGATTGTTTTGTTTTACATACAGTGATATATATATATATATATATATATATATATATATATATATATATATATATATATATATATATATCTTTCAGTCTTCCGCTTGTGTTTTATCACTGGATCTGGAGTATGAATTGCAGTTTGGTAAAATCTCACTCATGTTAATGCACTAACTCAGACAACATTTAATCATAAGCATATTTGTTGCATAAGTGATGGTCTGGAACTCGGAAGTTGGGTTTCTACAAGACCCCCGATTTTCAGGGTGTTAAAGAGGGATATATAAGTTTTCTCTGAACGTGACTAGTTTTAAGTTAAGAAAGCTTCCTGATAGTTACTAAAGGAGCCTTTAAGTATTAAGGGGATCTAACGAAGGAATGAAGTCCCACTCTAATCTAATCAAACCTACTATTCCTTAGTATATTCAGTTGTCTTTCAATTGTCTTAGCATATTTAGTCTTTTACATTTCTTAATATAACTAGTAGCCTAGTCTGTAATTCATTAGTTATAATCCAAAGTTTATGTTTATATGCTAGATGGTTTCATACCATTTCTAATATAGGGAATTGTTTTATCATTTAGGGTCAAAAGTTGTCTGGTTATGATTTAGTTGCTCGAACCTGAATTTAATTGCGCTCGAGTACTTTACATAGGATCATACCAGCTAATTGCGTTGCTAATCCCACCTCAGGATTTGAGAATGACATGTTTGGGAGGGTGGGATGGGATTTAAAATTAATTTTATAGGCTTTGGAAAATATGCCTTGTGTTGAAAAGTGTGAGATGAGATTTTCAAATTCTATGATGATGAAATTTCAAGTATAATTTGAAAGGAAATCCCGGGATTTACTATTAATTGCATACATTCCAAACATGGTATTGGAAACCATAGGATACACCCAATCTTGTCACTCATGCATTTATTATTACTTTTACAATTCTATCCGCTCTAATCTTACCTAATGCAGTTATTCATACAGGCCTTAAATGTCCTATCATTTGGAGGTTATGCAGGTTATGGGATACAAAGATGTGGATTTTATGCCAAAATGAGGGAGATATAAGGAAGATGAAGAGTTGTAAAGAATAGTGGTGGATGGGTGTAAGATGTAGAAGAAGATGGAAGCTTGAGTGAATAGAAGTGGGGATGTGAGATCATTTTACATAGTCTCAAATACATATGGGCTATTTTACGGTAGTTAATCTCGCCCATCAGCGACGCTTGGGATTCTAATGTAGTTTCTAGATTCTATCGCCCCCTTCCTAAGTCAGAGTGCGTCAGTGTATGTTTTGTTACTATAACCCAGGTCCAGTTTAATCCAAATCATGCTCTGATAACATATTGTAATCCCTAAAAATTGGGGGTCGAGCAGAAGCTCAGCTCCCGAGTTCCAACGCATCACTTATCCAACATAGATAATGATGATTGAATGTGTTTCATATTAATACATTAAACATGAGTGGGATTATACCAAAACAACATATTATACTTTAGAGACAGTTAAAACTTTCACAAGCGAAAGACTTTGATAGATATATAAAATATATAAACTGTTGTAGATCTCCAGAGTGTGAACATGTTACCAGGTTAAATATATACATGTATACTCAAAAAATGAACAAGACGAATATACATGGGTGTTCCAAAGGTGCAAACTAACAATTTTAAAGGCATCTAATCAGCATCCCTATAACTCCTTCGATTAGAACATGGTCTACAAAGACCCCCCTGATAGCTGCATATAGGAGAAACCCTCCTCCTCATCAAAAAAGTCTAGCTCCACTTCGCAAGCATCGCCATCATCTGAAACTAAAACAAAGACTGGTTAGTGTTGTAAATACTGTCCCGTAACATGGGAGTGAGTGATTAACTCAGTGGAACTATAAAGCAAAGGTTATGTAATGACTCAGAAAATTTCGTACCAAGACCCGAGTACCACCTCGATCAGAAATCACTAAGGATTAGTTCTCTTAAAAATGGTTAACTAGTGTTAAGTTAGACCGGCTGTGAAATTAGTACTGTTCTCTTTAAATACGTTCTACAAGACTTAAAACTTGTGGAATCGTTAACGCTATAATACCCTAAAATCTAGGATCTAACTCTAAACCCAGTTGTTCCCGATAATTCTTAGTAACTTTGTATTGATTCTAGATCACACATCGAAAGTCTGATAGCTATGAACTTAGACCATTTTGATCACCTAGTTGGACTTGACAATCTCCTAGAAAATCAAGCCTAAACGATATTCTGAGACCATTCTATTGAGTCCAGAGTGAAGAGAGTGAGAAAAGGAAGATATTTAGAAAATTAAATACATTTTTAAGTAATCTGGCACGTGTCACTTGCGCGAGATTTTTAAGCGTACTGACCGTTAGATTTTGACCAAATTTCACCCTCGGATCAGGAAAGTCGGCCCTTACATGTCCAAGTACTTATGGCCTTGATCGAAGTTCGGTGACCGTTGAATTGAAGCTGGTCCGCCACGGACAATCTGGAAATTAGATCGGACTAAAAACTTAACTTACTAAAGATCCGATGCTAGTGGGCTTAAGTCCGACCGCATTTGATAAGAGGACCTCCAGAAGTGCTCCGTTGGATCAGAAAGATCCCGATTTGGTTATAACCTAAGTATACCTTGACTTAAAGTCCGTTTCCGTCATGTTTAGGCTTATAAAAAGGCCTTAAACCCTTAGCTTTCTAACCCATATGAATTTCCCAAACCCTAGAGTTTTAAGAGAAAGAAAAGAGAGAGAAAGTGTGGGAAAATCAGTTGAAACTCTGTAAGATTCTTCCTAACCCATCTATACATTTCACCAACTTTTCTGAATCATTCTTTCGATAATTCTGATTCCATTTTTGGGTAAGTTAAAGCTAACCTTAACCTGATCTAAGACCTAGAAGAGTTTAAGTGACATTATAGTTAACCAGTTTCATGCCATAGGTAGCATATCCACCGTTGATGAAGACACATCATCTGAATCATCTCGAATACGTATTTTCTGGTTTAAGGTGCCAACTATATACACTTAGGTTATGGTTTTCATCACTTTCAATGTTAGATAATGATTTATTCACGTTGTGATTGCCGTTACACATGCCAAATGTGCTATCCATTTTGTTTCCCGCATACGTATACTTTATATTATAAATACCGTATTTCATGTATATGTTAGAATACATGTATGCGTATGGAATCTGTTGATTTGCTTGCCATGATTAATTATCGTTGTTATATGCCTGATATGTATACTGCAACTCCTTGGCGAAAGGACTTGCCCTAATATGCAATAGAGACGATGTACGTAATGTATGTTGAATAGTGTAACCTAAGTGTTTGAATAAATGCCTAAGTGAGTTAGTAGTTAGTAAAGTTTGATTGCTAAGGTGGTTGAGATATGGATCTCCATCACAAAACTAGAGTGTATGATTTCCTCCATGAATCATGTAACTTAGGTTATCCATGCTAAATGAGTGTATGATTTCCTCCATGAATTATGTACTTAGTTGCATCATGTTAAATGTGTGTATGATTTCCTGCATGTACAATTTACATTCAAGTTATACTTCATGATTGTTCATATGGATGCAGAATATGAATCATATGCTAATTATTAAATTTGTATGTGAATGGGGCTGTACTATAGTCCAGGTAATCGAAAATCGTTCTGTAAATGGTGGTTGAGGTTATTTTCACCACATAGGATGAGTTTAGCGAATCTGAGTCGTGCTTGGGATGTTTGGTAGTAGTTAGGCCACACAGAGTGTTTATACATTCCATGTTGTTCAACTCAACGTACGCTTGGCCTAGTTGAGCTTATTAACTAACCCAATTGACCGATGTTTGTTCACCACTATTTGAATCTAAGGCACTGAGCTTACCAGTGAAACTCCTGTTAACCGTGGTATTAAGATCCCCTAAGACTCATGAGCCGGAAATGGTGGTATGGGACATCGTGGTCGATCTGTCGGCCTATGCTGGGGCTACAAACCTCCCCGTAGTGACCAGTGAGTACCCTACTCTGAGCAGATTATGGTGGTATGAGACACTATATTCTTATTGTCGGCCTACACTAATTGGTGACGAGCCCTCTGTAGTGACCTTGAGTTTATCCTGACACTGTATAGGGGCGATGAGTCCTGCTGCAGTATTGAGGATATAAGTAGGCCTGTATTGATAAGGTGATGGGTGAGTGGTGTAACGATTACACGTAACAGCCCTGACAGCCCTTGCAGCGACCTAGAACCGTAACATTGTATGAGGTTCCCTAGGACTGACAACCCTAGAATGGATCAACGTTGGGAATTGATATAAGAGAGGTGTCTTAGCTTTCCAATACTGCTGTATGAAAAGGACTAATAAGAACTGGGTAATCATATTCATGATAACGCACTACATGTTCCGTTGGTGTTGGTGTGAGAGCACAGTGGTAGTGATTCATACCGCGATCGTTAGATGATGTCGCATGAGGGAGTTTGTGATGAGGGCATGCATCATTATCTCATTTATTTTTACATTAACAAGAGTATCCAGGACCTGTTTGACTGTACTGCCTTATTATTACTGCTTAATTAGATTGATAACATGTTAACCTTTGCTGTATAGTACCACTGAGTTGATCACTCACTCCCACGTTCTGGGACGGTGTTTAATCACTAACTAGACTCTGACTTAGCTGCAGGAGATGGCGATGCTTGCGAGGCGGAGCCAGACTTCAACGAGGATGAGGAGGCGTTCTCATATATGCAGGTCTCAGGCTTTTTCATGTGAGCCTTATCTTGACCAGCGGGGATTTTTTTTTAGATATGTACTTGATGAGTGTTGTACAGTTGATACATGTATTTTTGAGACACAGATGTATATATTGCCCTGGGTAGAGCACGCATCATTTGGGGATTTATTTTAAATTATATATGCATTTAAGTCTTCCACTTACATTTTGTAACATCCCGAAAATCGAGGTGTCGAGCAAAAACCCAACTCCCGAGTTCTAAAATGTTAATTATGCAACATAGATATGTATGATTGAATGTTGTCTGTGATAATGTATTAAACATGAGTGAGATTAAGCTAAAACAGCATATCACGCTCCAGAGACGGTTAAATTTACAAGCGGAAGACTGTGATAGTATGTATAACGTAAATAAACTGTTGTATGTCTCCAGAGTGTGAATATGTTACCAGGTTATATACATACATGTATACTCCAAAAGTAAACAAAACGAATATACATGAGTGCGCTAAAAATATAAAATGACAAGTGTCAAGGTATCTAATCAACCTCCCTGTAATCCCGTCAATCAGAACACGCATAAAGGAGGAATCCTCCTCATCATCATCAAGCCCAGCTCCGCCTCGCAGGCCGCGCCATCATCTGCAATCACAATAGGGACTGGTGGGTGTCCGGAAATACCATCCTGTAACATGGGAGTGAGTGATCAACTCAGTGGGATAAGAGAGCAGAGATTAGCATCCCCGCGATGATAGAAAAGTTGTTGTATCAGTCCTCAATCTTAGTCGATGCCGATCTTCTGCTTGATCAGAGCATTGGATTCATTGGTAACTACTAGGATTAAGAAGTCAATTCAAACTGCGAATACTTCGCTGATAATTGCATTTCCTTTACTCCGCATTCTCGAATGCAATAAGCCCTTGGGAAAGGCAATTCTAAGGAGCGTGCTAGTACATTCTAAGTTCAATCTGAGGGAGTTATAAATGTTCCCTGAGAGTGAATGGTTCTTTCCTATGGGTAACAATAGAAGTCTATAAGTCATAAGGGGATCTATCGAAGGAATAAGGTTCTACTTCAACCAAATCTAACCTACAATTCCTTAACATATACAGGCTTTACACTACTTAGGGTAACTAGTAGGCTAGTCTGTAACTTAGTAGCTATAATCCAAAGCCTAAGATTATACGGTAAATGGTTCCATACAATTACTAATACAGGAAATTGCTATATCGCTTAGGGTCAAGATTATCTAAATAGAATTGGCTTTCCTATATCATCAGATCCTTCAAATCTAGGAGTGCTACCTCTAGGTCCAAAACGCCAAGGGCCTATATGGCCTGTAGCATTAAGTTGTATCAAATGGAACGGCATTCCTAGTCTCATGTCGGGATTGGAAGTGGCATGCTTGGTAGGAGGGTGGGTTGGGATAAAAATTAATTTGTAGGCTGAATCCCGGGAGTTACAATACTCCCAATCTAGGGACAATACCTTACAGCGAACGAAACGGCATGCTTTCCATCTAACCAAATTCGGCTATATTAAGCCCAAACCACAACACAAACAATCACATAACAACTCGAAAAACGTCATGCATTTCATTAAACCAAAATTGTCATAATACAAGGGATATCTCCCTACAAGTATCATGATAAGAAGTACATGGGAGCTGAGTCAGTCAGCTACTACAGCAACATAAGCAAACTACTAGCCTTATCAGCCTACACAACATAAAGCAGGAAATAACTAACTACAACCCGCGATATCTGGATCTAAATCACTAGTCCGAGTCGGGCGATAGAGGAGGAAATACGGAGAAATCGTTGCCCAGATGGACAGAACGAAATCTAAGCGTTGTAGAGGGATGCATCAAGCTCCCCTAGGATGTATTTTCAGAAAGAAAAGAGAATGAAAAAGGGAAATGGAGCACCTCACAATTTCAGCTCATTTTGGAGGTTGTAAGAGCTCCAAACGATGAGATTTGCAAGAGGGAAGGCTGTAAACTTCAATGGAGTGATGGAGTGTGGTCATTTTCAGCAGGGAATGGATTTAGGAACGATTTGAAATCACGGTTTTGGGTTAGGGCAGCAAGAAAACGTAAATGGGGCTAGGGGAAGGGCTATTTGTGAAGGAAGTAGGGTATATATGGGGTTTTAAGGTGCGAACCACATATGGGGGAGGTGCCCTAGCCGTATTAGGGCGTGCGCCCGAAAATTACATCCAGTGGGCCCCATTGGACGGCGATGCATTGCCGAACCGGCGATGGCATCGCCGGCCAACTCTCATGTTGGTCGGTGGGACCACATGGGTCTGGTCCCCCATGGTCCAGGGACCCCAAAAAGGTATGGTCCCAACCTTGGTTCATTGTATATTGCCCTATATAGATCCAAACATTCGTTCGGAGCTTTTCGGAGCCAATCTGCAATTTCAAATACAATCTCCTATCATGCAGCATATGATTTTGGGGTAGAAGGAGCTAATACTTCCATCTAGCCCATTATTTGTTAAATAAAGTAAAGTTAGAATGGCCTTATAGCCCTTTTTCATAAAATTTTACTATTCACCATAAAATTTTATCGAAGTATAATTTTATGTCATTTTCACATTATGATTGATGCCTAACATGAAAAGGATAAGAAAGAATTAGAGAATGGAGTGGTGAGAGAAAGAATTTTGAAGATTTTAGGTGAAATGGAGTTTTTAAGCCCTGACGATTGAATGCAGGGGTTGTGGTTGTCCCACAGCCCAAGGATTCACATTTACGGGTTTAGAATCGTTCAAAGAACATCTCAACCTACTTACCTACAACCTAAGAGTTACTCAGGTCGCTTCACGCGACCCTAGATGTGTTACGGACTTGATCGCGCGATCGATATGAATAGACTTCACCTATTGGCGAATCTGCGATCCTATTGGAGTTTCTAGAACCTTCTCGCACCCACCTAAGTCAAAGGAAGCGACAGCGTACGTCGCGTGACCATAACCCAGGCCCGGTTTAATCCAAATCATGCTCTGATACCATCTGTAACATCCCGAAAATCGGGGGGTCGAGTAAAAATCCAACTCCCGAGTTTCAAAATGTTATTTATGCAACATAGATATCTATGATTGAATGTTGTCTATGATAATGTATTAAACATGAGTGAGATCAAGCTAAAACAGCATATCACGCTCCAAAGACGGTTAAATTTACAAGCGAAAGACTGTGATAGTATGTATAACGTAAATAAACTGTTGCATGTCTCCAGAGTGTGAATATGTTACCAAGTTATATACATACATGTATACTCCAAAAGTAAACAAAACGAATATACATGATTGCGCTAAAAATATAAAATGACAACTGTCAAGGTATCTAATCAACCTCCCTGTAATCCCGTCAATCAGAACATGCATAAAGGAGGAATCCTCCTCATCATCATCAAGCCCAGCTCCGCCTCGCAGGCCGCGCCATCATCTACAATCATAATAGGGACTGGTGGGTGTCTGAAAACACCATCCCGTAACGTGGGAGTGAGTGATCAACTTAGTGGGATAAGAGAGCAGAGATTAGCATGTTATCAAATCAATCATGCGCTAATAGTAAAGCAGTAAATCAAACAATCCTAATACTGTTGTTAATGCAATATGACATGACATGATGGATGCCCTTACTGACATTCTCCCTCATACGGCACAATCTTCGTCCGCGGCATGCGTGCATCCCGCTTAATGCTCCACATCTTCCAGGCACATGCAATGTAATGGTGATATGATTGCCGAGTTATTATTAGTCCATTCAAACTGCAGGATTGGGAAACTAAGGTACTTCCCTTGTATCAATCCCAACACAAATCCTGTCTAGGGTCGTCACTCCTAGTAATCTTATACGAGGTATATTTTGTAGGTCACTGCAAGGGCTGCCAGGGCTGTTGCACGCACTCGTTGCTCCTCTCCCCCATCACCTTATCAATACAGGCCTACTGTACTCTACTGCTACGGAAGGGTCGTCACCTCCCGTAGATTCAGAATGCGCTCACGGTCACTACAAAGGACTCGTCGCCTAATCAGTATAGGCCGACAGCAAGAATATAGTGTCCCATACCACCATAATCTGCTCATGAGACTAGGTGCTCACTGGTCACTACGGGGAGGTTTGTGGCCCCAGCGTAGGCCGACAGCTCGACCACGGTGTCCCATACCACCATGCCCGGCTCATGAGTCTTCATGGATCAAGGTACCATGGTTAACAGGGTTTACAATGGTAAGTTCAGTACCCTAGGTTCAAGCAGTTATGACTCATGCAGGGTGAACATACAACGGCCAGTCGGGTTACTTGACGGGCTCGAATAGCATGAGCGTATCGCAAGTCGAACGGCGTAAAACACTTCGTGTGGCCTAACCACTGCCGCCAACTCCAAACACGACTCGCGTTCATCGACGAGTCATTCGTGGCAAAGATAAGCCAACCACGAATTTGATTCAGTTGCCGACTGCCTGGACTAGGCATAGTCCCAAACAATTATGAATCCACATCAGCAGTCGTGTAAGAGTAATGGAAATGAAATACAACCATGTGAGCATGTTAACACATGTTATAACGTACAACTTAAGTAAATCATCCAACGCAAGCCTTTCATACATATAATGAAATTATGCATATCGCCAACATATAGAAAATCATTTCCATCAGCATATTAATTGAGAATTCAATCTCAAACTAAATCATAATGAAATGATCAAGCACATGTTATAACATACCAATTAAGTGAATCATCAAGCACATGCATTTCATACATATAATGAAATTATGCATATGGCTAACATGTAGGAAACCATTTACACCAGCATGTTAATTGAGAAATCAATCTCAAATTAATTCATAACACCATTTAATTCAATACATACTAATACAAGCATTTATACAAACACTTACACTACACACTTAAGTCTACATATAGTATGTCAACCCAAAGTGCGCAATTAGGCGAATCTCTTCGCCAAACTAATTATGCACATATTCCTAACATTCTAATGCGACAATAAGCCATGTCAATCACATCAGAAAATTATGGATGAAAACAGTATTTCCTAAAAATGACTAAAATGCCCTAAATCTCATATTCTTCCTCTATCTACGAAACAGGAAACGGACAGCATGTTGTACATGTCAAACGGCGATGCAGTCGATAATCTACTATTAAACGACATTGAAAGCGTTGGAAACAGTCAATCAAAGCGTCTAATATCCGCACCTTTTCCCTTTTAGGGGTGTGAATTCGAACGGAGCATATACGCTTCGTCTACGGCGACTAAACAACCCGTTTTGCAAGATGCATCAGCTATCTCGCAACAGAAATGAAGGAACACTAAATCAGCAACTTTTAGGGAATTTTCTTACCTGAAAATGCGGAGGAATCACCGGCCAGGTGATTGAAGTGTGTTGCTTAGGCACGTGCAACAGGTGGCACGACGGCGGGAAAGTTCACTCCTACTCTCTCTCACAAACTCTCACCTTTTCTCTCTCCCAATCTAGGGTTTTTTCTCAAATTCGGATGGGAGAGAGGAGTGAGGGTTTCAACCCCTTTTATAAGCCTAAAAATGGCCGGAATAGGTTCGGGAACAAAGTTTACTTAATGTTTATCCAAAGCGGGGCTGTTTCGGTCCAAAAACCCATTTCTGGTGGTCCCCTGGCCGAACGTGATCCGACTTAAGCTCATGCATACTGGATCTAGCACACATTAAGTTTTCAGTCCAGCAGGGTTCGTAGATCGCACGTGGCGGTCCAGTTTCAGTTCAGCGGTCACCGCACGTAGATCAGGTCTACAAGTCTCATGATATGAAATAGAAATTTTTCCTAATCCGAGGGTGTAATTTGAATGAATTCTGACGGTCAGAACGCTTAATACTGACATGTCAATTCGTGTGCCAGATTTGAATTTCAAATTCCAATTTTAACCCTATTCTCACTCTCTTCACTCCAGGCTCAATGAAATAGCCTGAGAATGTCAGTTGGACTTGATTTTTGAAATGATTGTCAAGTCCAGCTAGGCGGTTCTAACGGTCTAAGATAGTAGGTATCGGACTTTCGACGCGTGGTCTAGATCCAATACAAAGTTTCAAAGTGGTCCAGAGAACAAACCTGCTTAGAGTTTGATCCGAGGTTTTAGAGTATTATAGAGTCATTGGTTCTACTCGATTTAGGTCTTGTAGAACATATTTAAAGTGATCAGGGACTATTTCCCAGCTACTCTAGCATTGCGCTAGCTAACTTACTCTTATTTCTAAAGGAATTAATCCTAAGTGATTTCTTTGGCTATGGAATTGGGTTCTAAGCGATTTTTCGGGTGTTTTAGTTGACCCATTGCCTAAGGACGTCTAATCCCAGATTGGCCAAAATCTGGGGTGTTACACATTTTCTCAATATCCCTGAATTATATCTGCTAATCTGGCTTGATCTATTTCATGTTTTATGCATCAATACAGACAACATACAATCTTTATCAAATATGTTGCATAAGTGATGTTTTGAAACATGAGTTATGCTCGACCCCCAAATTTCAGGGCGTTATAAGTTGGTATCAGAGCATTATTTGGATTAATCTAGACTTGGGTTAGGGTCACACAATGCATGTTGACGCCACTATAATGTAGGAGGGTGCGAGAACAATCTAGAAACAGAACTAGGACTCCCAGTTTATCATTCGACGAAAGTTTACTAAAAATGATTACCGAGATCGAGTACGTGCACACCCCTGATCACACCCGGTGATCCCAAATCACTTCTAGACCGTCAATTGATGGGTATAGACCACATTTCATCCCATTCTAGCCATTAGAAATCGATAAAAGTAAATAGATATCAGATTAGTTTCGAAATGACCCGAAACGGCTCAAATCGAGAGAGGGGGTCAACTGATAACGTTTTAGGGGGTTCCAAGGTGGGACCCTGACTTTTTTGGACCAAGGGGAGGGTGAGGACCTCGCCTATTTGGCGATCCCTCACCAATTAGTCCAGGGAGTGGCGAGGGTCTCGCCGGTTAACGGGCTCATCGGGCTGGGCCGCCCGGGCCGATCATGTTTGGGGCCTAGTGGGACCCCTTCATGTAGGGTTCGACCCTCCATTCATTTCAAAACCCCTACTTCCTTCACAAATTGGCCCCCCAAGCTCTCCTTTTCTTCCAAACTTGTTGTTTTCTCTTTCCAACCTCCCTTCCAATCGTTTCTTCCTTCATTTTTTATTATTTTCTTCATCCCTCTACCATTCTCTACCATACCCAGCAGCTACTTCTTCCATTTTCTATGATTGGAGCTCTCAAAGCTCTCATTTGAAGCTCCAAAATGTGTCAGCCCCTAACCTCCCTTATCTTACTCCTTTCTTTCTGTTATTTTCCCCTTCATTTACCCATTACACCCCTGATTCCGACCCAGATCCGTGAGAACCCATTTGGGTCAGCTCTATCTTCCATTTCATCACTCTTCCATGGCTTTCAAAGAGGCTATTGTGGCCTTTTTCTCCTTTTCCACTATCCTTTCACTTATGGGCAAGAAGCGTGCCTCTATAGACGAGGCTGGACCTAGTCATCCTACTCGTTCGAGGCGGCCTAGAGGAGTTACTGTGAGTTCAAGTGTTGGGAGGAAAATACATACGAAGCGGGATTTGGATCCCCGAGCTCCTTTTGGGAGGGCGTTGTTGGCAGAGTTGGCTCATGGTGCGTATACGGATCGTAGGGTTCTTTTTGAAGTGCATGTGGATGGGCGGCTCTTTGGCAAGTATTTGTTGTTTGAGCGTATCGAAGCTGTCGGGTGGGGTCTGCTATTTGAAGGCGAGTCTCGTGTTAATGTGAGCACTGTTCGTGCCTTCTATGCTTATATTCGGGACCCTATGCTAGAGCCATTGTAGTTTAAGATCCCCTTTGGCAGAGATCGGGAATCCACAATCAATGTTCGGTTGATAGCTCGACTTCTGAACGTGCCACTTGGCGAGGTACATCCAAGTGTTAAGAACCTGAACAGTGTTCATGAGAGAGATCGCCGCACTAAGTTTCTATGTGGTCGTTTATTCGAGTGGTAGCATAACAAGAGGCTCCTAGCGACCTATATGTAGGGTGATTTTTGTCTACTTCATCACATCTGCACGTTCAATGTTAATCCCAGGTGGAGAAATCGCAGTGAATGCACGTGTCTCATGGTAGATTTTCTGTATCAAGTGGGGCAGGAAGAGAATGTGTGCATGCCTACGTTTGTGCTGCGACAGATCATCCTCATAGCACAATCGAGAAGAACGTCTGAGTCACTTCCCTTTGGCCGGCTCATATGCAAGATTGCGCTCAAGTTTTCATGTAGGCTTGGGGCAGAGTTACCTGCGCCAGTTCATTATATCAACAAGGCTACTCTGAACCAAATGAAGATGGAACCTCGACAGCTTGAGGCCCAACTTGATGATGACAGCGAGGGTGAGTATGATAGTGAAGAGGAAGAAAGTGAAGAAGAAGGTGGGGCAGAGATAGAGGAAGGAGTCCAGGAAAAAGAGGAAGAGGAGGCTCAGGATACTGATGAGAGTCCTCCTCCTATGACTCAGGTTAATAGAGATGCTCGTATAGCGCAACTTGAGGAGGTTCAGGCTGCTCTTCGACAGGATATTGGGGATTTGTGGGACCTCGTGAAGGAAAAGTTCAAGAAAGTAAGCCGCACGCTAAAGACCATCCTGTGCTGCCTGAAGGATAAGGGTGCCCCTTCTCCGTCACCAGATTTTGATGCATAGACTTATGTAGTCATTTTTTGTTTATTTGTTATTTATTTTTATGTATGGTTTGATAGTTGTTTGTCAGTTGGTAATAGTTTAGTGTTGAAGCTTTGTGTGTGAAGCTTAGGTGTTTTGTTCACATGCTTTCTCTGTCGTGATTCATGTAATGCTGTAAATCATGTATTGTGACAATTTTATTAATGAAATGCATGTGGTTTCCTTGGCTTGTGAAGTACATGTTGTGAATGGACTGTGAGAATGCCTTGGTTACTACCCTCTATTGTGTGTAGGGTATGCCACCTAAGGGTTCGAGATCTTCGGCCTGTCTCTCTGGGAGATTCACTCGACGGGGCCCTTGCCCTGTGTAATACTCATATGGACCCTCATGTGAGCCCATCTCGATCAGATCCCAGGCCGAGTTCTCAGCCGGCTTCTGGTCCTGTTGCTGGACCACCTCCTGTGACACCTTCTGTGGTGTCTCCCGTCACACCTGCGGTTCCTGAGAAGCATCGTGCGTTCGTGTCGATGCCTTTTACATCACAGTCCGCTCCGCCTCCTGATAGGTTAGAGCAGATGATGCTGTTGATGCAACAGAAACAGATACAGCAGCGGCAGCAGCATCAGTTCTTGTCCTCCATGGCTGACATTTTTGCTCAGTCGATAGCGGTGACTCCACCTGCCTCGCCTCTACACCCTGTTGGGCACGCTAGTGTGAGCGGTTCTTTCAAGCGATTTCAGCACTTGAGGCATCCTACATTTTTAGGTACTCACAGACCTGAGGAGGTTGAGTATTGGATAGACCGCGTCTCGAAGATTCTTAGACTGTTGCACTGTTTCGAGACAGAGTAGGTTGAGCTGGCCACCTTCATATTTGAGAAGGAGGCTAGCCTATGGTGGGATAGTATTCTCCGCACTGTGGCAGAGGGATTTGAGTGGACGTGGACAGCATTTAAGGCAGACTTCCACGAGAAGTATTTCCCGATTACTTATCGACATGAGAAAGAGAGTGAGTTCTTTTTCCTTCGCCAGGGAGGCATATCGGTGACGAAATATGAAAATAGGTTTACGAAGCTAGGAAGGTATGCTCCTTTGATTCTGGTTGATTAGTCGATGAGGATGCGACATTTTTCTGAGGGCTTGCGGCCTGAGATTAGATCAAAGATGTGCTGTGCGAGCATTTCTTCTTATGCAAAGCTGGTGAGCATGTCCTTGCGTGTAGAGCAGGATAGGGACAAGTTGGCACACACGTGAGCACCTATGATTCCTAGGCCGCGACCTGAGTTCGAGAGTAGGCCTTTCCTCGCTAAGAGGCCTCGATCTGATTCACAACAGGGGTCTTCTGCATCTCCTGGCTATTTGAGGTGTCCTGATGTGTGGTGCCGCTATTACAAGGAGCCTGACCACACTGAGATTTCTTATTTTTCCATGATGCGAGACAGTGGGTTCTCGCTACCTCAGCGGATTGGTCATCCAATGCCTCAGACCATCTCACCACCACCCCTTCGATCTGCACCAGCTCATCCATCCTTCAGACCTCTAGCACCTCATTTTAGGCCGCCACATCGACCTATGTGTAACACCTTAAATTTTTGCCTACCTAGAATTAGACGTCCTTAGGCAATGGGTCAACCATAACACCTTGGTAACCTCTCAGAACCCAATTCCAAAGCCAAAGGAATCATTTAGAACCAAATTCTTTAAAAATTTAATGTGTTTTAGCCAGCGCTACATTGGATTTCCTGCAAAATTAGCACCAACCACTTTAAATACGATCTGTAAGACCCAAAACCTCTAGAATTGTTACCGCTACGTTACCTTAAAATCTAGGATCAAACTCTAAACCTGTTTGTTCTCAGGAACCCTTTGAAACTTTATATTGGATATAGACCGCACGTCGAATGTCCGATATCTATAATCTCAGACCATTATGACCACTTAGTTGGACGTGACAATCGTTTCGAAAATCAAGCCTAACTGATGTCCTGACACTATTTTACTGAGTTCGGAGCGAAGAGAGTGAGAAAAGGAAAAGATTTAGAAGAATAATTCAAAATCTGGCATGTGTCGTTGCACGTTATTTTTAAGCATTTTGACAGTTACAATTCAGCCAAATTTCACCCTCGGATTAGGAAAAATTTCTCTTTCATGTTATGAAACTTGTAGTCCTGATTTAGGTTCGATAACCATTGAACTGAAACTGGACCGCCACGTGCGATCTAGGAACACTACTGGACTAAAAACTTAACGTGATCAATATCTGGCATCCATGAGCTTAAGTCCGACCTCATTTGGCCAGGGGACCTGCAGAAGTGCTCCATTGGATTGGAACAGACCCGATTTGGATATAACTTAAGTATACCTTGACCTGGAGTCTATTTTGGTTATGTTTGGGCTTATAAAAGGGCCTTAAACCCTTAGCTTTCTAACCCATACGAATTTTCCAAACCCTAGAGAGTGAGAGAGAGAAAAGAGAAAAAGTGAGGGAGATGATGGCGATGCTTCCTGGGATTCTTTTCAGTCTCTCTATGTGCCTAATCCACCCCTCTGTATCGCTTTTCCGGTGACTCCAGCTTCGTTCTAGGTAAGAAAACCCTAACCTTAACCTGTTTTAGTAATTCCATCGATACAAGTAGCGAAGTAGCTGACTTATCTTGTGATTTAGGTCGTCATATCGACGTTGACGAAGCGTAGAGTTCCTATTCGATTCAATACGCTTCTACGACGTAAGGTGCGGATCTTAGACGCTTAGATTACCTGTTTTCAAAGCTTTCAATGTCGTTTAATGGTAGATTGCTGATAAGGATGCTTTTTGACATGTAGAACATGTGGTCCGTTTTTCATTTCGAATACGTACGAAGAATATGAGATTTAGGGTATTTTAAGTATTTGTAGGAAATACTGTATATGTACGTATTTTGCTGATATGATTGCCATAAGTATTTACCATGTGCCTATACTAGTTATACGTGTATGATCTGTTTGGCGAAGAGATTCGCCCTAATGCGCATATTGGTCAACATATGCTATGTAGACTAAGTGTTTGTTGAAATGCCTAATTCAATATGATTTATGCCTGCCATATATTTTGAACGTAAGAACATGATTGTTGTGTATTAGACATCTCCCTAATATAAGGATTTGTCATATTATATGTTGAAATCAACACATGTCAAGTACGTTCGAGTTGTGTAGTCTAAGTGTTTGTATAAATGTATGTATTAGTAAGTATTGAGTAAATGGTGTTGTAGATTAGCGTTGAGATTGGATTCTCAACTAATTTGATGATGTACATGAATTCCTCCATGCTTTTCGTATTGAATTGATTACCTTATGTTTGAAATACTCGTGTATGGTTAACTGCTTATAATGTATGTTATAACATGCTGATAACATGCTGGTATTACTTGTAATTCAATACTGTCTCTCTCATATGATTATTGATTTAAATTATAAGTGTTTGGGGCTATACTCTAGTCCAGGCAGTCGGTAACAGTTTAGAATTCGTGGTTGGATTCTATTCACCACGAAGGATGTGTATGACGAACCCGAGTCGTACTAGAGTTGTCGACAGTGGTTAGGCCACACGAAGTGCTTGTGCACTTCATGTCGGTCGATTCAACGTGCGCTCGTGCTAGTCGAACTCGTCAAGTAACCCGACTGACCATTGTATATTCATCTTGTATTCGTCATAACTGCTTGAACCTAGGGTACTAAACTTACCAGTGATAACCCTGATAATCGTGGTACCTTGATCCACTAAGACTCATGAGTCGGGCATGGTGGTATGGGACACCATGGTTGAGTTGTCTGCCTACGCTGGGGCCACAAACCTCCCCGTAGTGACCAGTGAGCACCTTAGACTCGTGAACAGATTATGGTGGTATGGGACACTATATTCTTGCTGTAAGCCTACACTGATAAGGTGATGGGGGAGCGGTGCAACGAGTGCGAGCAACAGCCCTGGCAGCCCTTTGTAGTGACCCCGAGCGTACTTTGAGTCTACGTGAGGTGACGACTCTTCCGTAGCAACAAGAGTACAACTAGGCCTGTATTGATAAGGTGATGTGGAAGTGAAGCAACGAGTACATGCAACAGCCCTGGCAGCCCTTGCAGTGACCTAGAAATAACTATCGTATGAGA
Organism: Magnolia kwangsiensis; assembly: GCA_037074715.1. Lineage (NCBI taxonomy): Eukaryota > Viridiplantae > Streptophyta > Magnoliopsida > Magnoliales > Magnoliaceae > Magnolia > Magnolia kwangsiensis. The sequence continues at coordinate 64,162,395 of CM073579.1, forward strand.
CTACTAGGAGTGACGACCCTAGACAGGATCCTTATTGGGAATGATATAAGGAAAGTACCCTAGTTTCCCAATCCTGTTGTATGAAAAGGACTAATAACAACTCGGTAATCATATTCATATCGCACTGCATGTGCCTGGAAGATGTGGAGCACTGAGGGAAGAAAGCATGTCGCGGACGTAAGATGGTGTCGCATAAGGGAGTATGTCGGTGAGGGCATCCATCATATCATTTCATTCATGCATTAATCACAGTATTTAGGAATGTTTGTTTTTTTACTTTATCATTATCGCGTGATGGATTTGATAACATGATTATCTTTGTTCTATGATTCCACTGAGTTAGCTACTCACTCCCACGTTACGGGACGGTGTTCCGGACACCTACCAGACTCTGTCTTAGTTTCAGATGACGGCGTTGCTCGCGAAGCAGAGCCGGACTTGATGAGGAGGAGGAGGATCCCTCCTTTATGCGTGTTCTAATCGACGGGATTACAGGGAGATTGATTAGACACCATGACTCTTGTCATTTTAATATTTTTGGAGCACTCATGTATATTCTTTTGGATCATTTTTGGAGTATACATGTATATGTTTAACCTGGTAACATGTTCACACTCTGGAGACTTACAACAGTTCATATATTCTATATATCTATCACATTCTTCCGCTTGCTAATTTAACTATCTCTGGAGTATGATATGCTGTTTTGGCTTAGTCTCAATCTTGTTTAATGCCATTCCATAGATAACATGCATTTATCATTATCTATGTTTCATAAATGACATTTTAGAACTCGGGAGTTGGGTTTCTACCCGACCCCCGATTTTTGGAATGTTACACTATGGTACCACATTCGAACCGTCCTCAGCAGGCTCGGGTACATGCACTGACAGCTGAGCCATCCGAGATAGAGACCGCACCACCTTTGGCCTTTGAGGTCACAACCCACATTGGAGGTACTCCTATAATTTTTGTTGGTGGATACGGGATCCACAGTCTCAGTCATATCTTCTTCAGTAGTCAAGTGCCTTGGTTTACAGACTACTCAGATGGTTGGGGTGTGAGTTGTTTCAGCACACGGGACCTTTACTAATGCCACTACGATGTGTGAGGGTTGTTTACTAGATCTAGGGAACAGGGGGATGGCCATTGACCTTATCGTCATCTCCGCTCTCTATCATTTTGACGTCATCCTTGGCATGGATTGGCTAACTGCGAGGATGGCTGAGATTGACTGCGAAATCCGTTTAGTGACAATTTATGAGCCAGAGGGCACATCCTTTACATTTTCGGTGCAGGTCAGTCACCCCTCTCGAGTGATTTGTTATGCTTCCTTGTTAAGGAATGTTAATGTTCCGACTCTTGAAAGCACGCTAGTAGTCCGTGATTATGAGGATGTGTTTAGAAAGATACCTGGGTTGCCACCCCAGCGCGAGATCGATTTTACTATCGACTTGATACCCGATTCGACGCCCATCTCATTGCCGACATATCGTATGACCCCATGTGAGATGGAGGAGTTAAGGAAACAGATCGATGATTTGTTAGAGGCTGCCTTCATATGACCGAGTGTCTCCTTGGGGAGCACCTATGTTGTTCGTGACGAAGAAAGATGGCTCATTACGATTATATATTGATTACCACAAGCTGAATCAGATTACAGTAAAGAACAAGTACCCTTTGCCCAGGATAGAGACCTGTTTGATCAACTGAGAGGAGCGCAGTACTTCTCGAAGATTGATCCACAGTCAGGGTATCACCAGCTGTGCATCAGGGATGAGGACGTATAGAAGATGGTTTTCAGGATTAGCTTTGGCCATTATGACTTCCTCATGATGTCATTCGGTCTTACGAACGCACCAGCAGTGTTCATGGACCTGATGAACCGAGTATTTTGGTCGTTCCTCTATCGATTCGTCATCGTGTTTATAGATGACATTTTGATATACTCCAGGAGTTGAGAGGAGCATGAGGAGCACTTGTGATTGGTCATGGATACTCTAAGACAGCACCAGTTGTTCGCATAGTACAAAAAGTGTGACTTCTGGAAGGAAGAAATCAAGTTCCTGGGACATGTGTCCAAGGATGGGATTACAGTGGACCTTGTTAAGGTAGCCGTGGTGCAGGACTGGAAGCAGCTTGGTTCAATTACCGAGGTGAGGAGTTTTTTGGGACTTGCTGGCTACTATCGATGATTCATTTGGGACTTCTCCAAGATAGCCAGACCCTTGTCTCAGTTGACACGGAAGGACCTGAAGTTCGCTTGGAATGAAAGGAGAAAATAGATTTTCAGGAGCTGAAAGACAGGCTGACGTCTGCCCCTGTGCTAGTATTTTCAGAGCAAGGGGTTAGATATACAATCTATACGGATGCATCTCACGTTGGTTTAGGTTGTGTCCTTATGCAGAAGGACAGGGTGATTGCATATACCTCGAGACAATTAAGGAAGCACGAGGAGAATTTTCCTACACACAACCTAGAGTTGGCAGCTATCATCTTCGCATTAAAGCTCTGGAGACATTACCTCTATGGAGAGGAGTTCGAGCTCTTTTGCGATCATAAGAGCCTCAAGTACATATTCACACAACGAGACCTGAATATGAGGCAGCGACGATGGTTAGAGACCTTGAAGGACTTTAATTTTGAAGTTTCCTACCATCCGGGCAAGGCAAACCTTGTGGCTGACGTGTTGAGCCACAAGAAGGTGATAGAGTTTGCGGCTCCACTGATGGTTGCTAAGTGGGACATGGTTGAGTTTTTGTGAGGCTTTGAGAAGAAACTCACTGTGGAGGAGGCATTCGAGGTTATCGCGCACGTTCAGATGTGACCTCTTATCGATGACAGGGTCATCGCGGTGCAGAGGGATGATGAGCATCTGACTGAGCTTAGAGAGTAGGCCAGTGATGATGCAGAAGCCGAGTGGCGAGTTGAAATGGATGGGGGCTTATGTTATCATGGATGCCTATGCGTCCCAGATGTCCAAGACTTGAGACAAGAGATTCTTGAGGCTGCGCATAGTTCTAGACTTGTGATGCATTTGCGCAGTACGAAGATGTATCGTGACATGAAGAGGACGATTGGTGGGATGGCATGAAGACCCACATAGCAGACTATGTGTTTTGTTGTCTCACTTGCTAGCAGGTGAAGGCAGAGCATCGCCGACCCCCTGGTCTCCTTCAGCTTATGCCTATAGCTGAGTGGAAGTGGGACTTTATTTTTATGGATTTCATCTCGGGACTACCGAAGATGAGAAAGGGACATGATTCTATCTGGGTGATCATCGACCGCTTGACGAAGTCGATGCACTTTTTTCTGATCAGAGTTATGAACTCTGCAGACGAGTTGGCTAGATTGTACATCAGGGAGATTGTTCATCTACATAGAGTTCCCTTGGAGATCATGTCAGATAGAGACACGTGGTTTACTTCTATTTTCTGGACTCACATCAAGGAAGCGATGGGTGTAAAGTTAAAGTTCAGTACTGCATTCCACCCACAGACTGATTGGCAGACAGAGCGAGTGAACTAGATTTTGGAGGACATGTTGCGGGCTTGCGCGTTGGATTTCAAGGACAGTTAGGATGATTGTCTTCCATATGCGGAATTCGCGTACAAAAACAATTTTCAGGTGAGTATCGGTATGGCACCTTATGAGGCCTTGTATGGGCATCCTTGTCAAGCACCGCTTTGCTGGGCTGAAGTTGGCGTGCCCTGAGTTAGTACAGGCGACCTCAGAGAAGATTGACATCATCAGGCGTTGACTTCTCACAGCGCCGAGCAGGCAGAAGAGTTATGCCGATACGAGGCGACGACCGCTAGAGTTCGCTATTAGAGATCACGTATTTTTGAGAGTTTCTCCTATGAAGGGAGTTCTTCAGTTCGAGAAGAAGGGGAAACTCACGCTGAGATTTATTAGCCCATTCCAGATACTTGATCGTGTGGGTGTAGTAGCATACCATCTAGCTTTATCTACACCTCTCGCGAGTGTACACAACGTATTTCATGTTTCTATGCTAAAGAAATACGTTCCTAATCCTTCCCATATCATCAGATGGGAGCAGGTGCAGTTGAGCGAGGATGCCACTTATGAACTGCGCCCGACGCGTATATTAGACCGGAAGGAACAGGTATTACTTAGTAAGGTCATCCCCCTTGTAAAGGTATTGTGGACGCATCATACTGAAGAAGAGGCTACCTGGGAGACAGAATTCGAGATCAGAAAGAACTACCCACAACTTCTCGAGAAGTATGAGAAGGTACGAATTTTGAGGATGAAATTTTTTTTAGGGGGTAGATTGTAATGACTCAAAAAATTCCGTACCAAGACCTGAGTACCACCTCGATCAGAAATCACTTAGGATTAGTTCTCTTAGACATTAAACATAAGTTAACTAGCGCTAAGTTAGACTGGCTATGAAATTAGTACTATTCGCTTTAAATACGTTCTGCAAGACTTAAAACTTTTGGAATCGTTAACGCTATGATACCCTGAAATTTAGGATCCAACTCTAAACCTAGTTGTTCCCGCTAATGCTTTATAACTTTGTATTGATTTTAGACCGTGCATTGAAAGTCTGATAGCTAAGAACTTAGATCATTTCGATCGCCTAGTTGGACTTGACAATCGCCTAGAAAATCAAGCCCAAATGATATCCTGAGACCATTCTATTAAGTCCGGAGTGAAGAGAATGAGAAAAGGAAGATATTTAGAAAATTAAATACATTTTTAAGTAATCTGACACGTGTCACTTGCGTGACATTTTTAAGTATTCTGACCGTTAGATTTCGACCAAATTTCACCCTCGGATCAGGAAAGTTGGCCCTTACATGTCCAAGTACTTGTGGCCTTGATCGAAGTTCGGTAACCGTTAAATTGAAGCTGGTCCGCCACGGACGATCTGGAAATCCGTTCGGACTGAAAACTTAACTTACTAAAGATCCAATGCTAGTGAGCTTAAGTCCGACCGCGTTTGATAAGTGGACCTCCAGAAGTGCTCCGTTGGATTAGAAAGATCCCGATTTGGTTATAACCTAAGTATACCTTGACTTAAAGTCCATTTCATCATGTTTAGGCTTATAAAAAGGCCTTAAACCCTTAGTTTTTTAACCCATACGAATTTTCCAAACCCTAGAGTTTTAAGAGAAAGAAAAGAGAGAAAGTGTGGGAGAATCAGTTGAAACTCCATAAGATTCGTCCTAACCCATCTATACATTGTACCAGCTTTTCTAAATCATTCTTCCAACGATTTTGATTCCATTTTTGGGTAAGTTAAAGCTAACCCTAACCTGATCTAAGACCTAGAGGAGTTTAAGTGACATTATAGCTGACCTGTTTCATGCCATAGGTAGCATATCCACCGTTGACGAAGACACATCGTCTGAATCATCTCGAATACGTATTTTCTGGTTTAAGGTGCGGACTATATACGCTTAGGTTATTGTTTTCAACACTTTCAATGTTAGATAATGATTTATTCACATTGTAATTGCCGTTACACATGCCAAATGTGCTATCCGTTTTGTTTCCCATGTACGTATACTTTATATTGTAAATACCGTATTTCATGTATATGTTAGAATACATGTGTGCGTATGGAATCTATTGATTTGCTTGCCATGATTAATTATCATTGTTATATGCCTGATATGTATACGACAACTCCTTGGCAAAAGGTCTTGGCCTAATATGCAATAGAGATGACGTACGTAATGTATGTTGAATAGTGTAACCTAAGTGTTTGAATAAATGCCTAAGTGAGTTAGTAGTTAGTAAAGTGTGATTGCTAAGGTGGTTGAGATATGGATCTCCATCACAAAAGTACAGTGTATGATTTCCTCCATAAGTCATGTAACTTAGGTTATCCATGCTAAATGAGTGTGTGATTTCCTCCATGAATTATGTACTTAGTTGAATCATGTTAAATGTGTGTATGATTTCCTGCATATACTGTTTACATTCAAGTTATACTTCATGATTGTTCATATGGATGCAGAATATGAATCATATGCTAGTTATTAAATTTGTATGTGAATGGGGCTGTACTACAGTCCAGGTAATCGAAAATCGTTCTGTAAATGGTGGTTGAGGTTGTTTTCGCCACACAGGATGAGTTTAGAGAATTTGAGTCGTACTTAGGATGTTTGGCTATGGTTAGGCCACACGGAGTGTTTATACAATCCATGTCGTTCAACTCAACGAACGCTTGGACTAGTTGAGCTTATTAACTAACCTGATTGACCGATGTTTATTCACCATGTATGGTCGCCACTGTTTGAATCTAAGGCACTGAGCTTACTAGTGAAACTCCCGTTAACCGTGGTACTAAGATCCCCTAAGACTCATGAGCTGGACATGGTGGTATGGGACACCGTGGTCGAGCTGTCGGCCTATGCTGGGGCTACAAACCTCCCCGTAGTGACCAGTGAGCACCCTACTCTGAGCAGATTATGGTGGTATGGGACACTATATTCTTGCTGTCGGCCTACACTAATTGGTGACAAGCCCTCTGTAGTGACTTTGAGTTTATCCTGACACTGCATAGGGGCGACGAGTCCTGTTGCAGTCTTGAGGATATAAGTAGGCCTGTATTGATAAGGTGATGGGGGAGTGGTGTAATGATTGCGCGCAATAGCCCTGACAGCCCTTGCAGTGACCTATAACCATAACATCGTATGAGGTTCCCTAGGACTGATGACCCTAGAATGGATCAACATTGAGAATTGATATAAGGGAGGTGTCTTAGCTTCCCAATACTGCTGTATGAAAAGGACTAATAAGAACTGGGTAATCATATTCATGAGATCGCACTGCATGTGCCATTGGCATTGGTGTAAGAGCACAGTGGTAGTGATTCATACCGCGATCGTTAGATGATGTCACATGAGGGAGTTTGTGGTGAGGGCATGCATCATTATCTCATTCATTTTCGCATTAACAAGAGTATCTAGGACCTGTTTGATTGTACTGCCTTATCATTACTGCTTAATTAGATTGATAACATGTTAACCTTTGCTGTATAGTACCACTGAGTTAATCACTCACTCCCACATTCTGGGACGGTGTTTAAACACCAACCAGATTCTGACTTAGCTGCAGGAGATGGCGATGCTTGCGAGGCGGAGCCAGACTTCGACGAGGATGAGGAGGCGTTCTCATATATGTAGTTCTTAAGCAGGTTCATGTGAGCCTTGTCCTGACCAGCGAGAATTTTTTTTAGGATATGTACTTAATGAGTTTTGCACATTTGATACTTGTATTTTTGAGACACAGATGTACATATTGCCCTGAGCAGAGCACGCATCATTTGGGGATTTATTTTGAATTATATATGTATTTAAGTCTTCCGCTTGCATTTCCTCAATATCCCTAAATTATGTCTACTAATCTGGCTTGATCTATTTCATGTTTTATGCATTAATATAGACAACATACAATCTTCATCAAATATGTTTCATAAGTGATGTTTTGGAACTCGGGAGCTGAGTTATGCTCGATCCTTGAATTTCAGGGCGTTACAGGTTAACATGTTAACAATTCAGTCAAGCAGTAATGATAAAGCAGACATATCAGACATTCCTAGATACTCTTATTAATGCAAGGATGAAATGTTTTCATGATGCATGCCCTAGCCTACACTCCCTCGTGCGACATCATCTTACTTTCGCGACATGCTTTCTTCCCTCTGTTCTCTTCAACCTAGGGCATATGCAGTGCGATGTTATGAGTATAATTACCGAGTTATTATTAGTCCTTTTTCATACATCAGGATTGGGAAGCTAAGGTACCTCCCTTATATCAATACCCAAACAATGATCCATTCTTGGGTCGTCAGTCCTAGACAATCTCATAAGATATTATAGTTCTAGATCACTGTAAAGGGCTCATCACCAATCAATACAAGTCTAGTTATATCCTATATTGTAACGCCCTCAAAATCAGGGGTCGAGTATAACTCAGCTCCCGAGTTCCAAAACATCACTTATGTAACATATTTAGAGATGGATGTATGTTGTCTATATTAGTGCATAAAACATGAAGTAAAATAAGTTAAAACAGCAAACATAGTTCAGGGACAGTCCAAGAACGCAAGCGAAAGACTGAAATACATATATAAACCAACATGAGTCACCAAGATATGTATGCTTTGCCAGGTCATAGTTACAAGTCGTGTCTCAAAATACATATAACAAAATATGATAAATCGCAACAATCATAGCTTAGAGTCCTCGCCAACCAGGACATGGCACACATGAACCCGCCTGAGAACTGCATGAACAAGAATGCCTCCTCGTCCTCATCGAACTCCAGCTCCACCTCGCAGGAATCACCATCACCTGCAGCTAAGTCAGAGTCTAGTTGGTGTTTAAGCACCATCCCAGAACGTGGGAGTGAGTGATCAACTCAGTGAAACTATACAACAAAGGTTAACATGTTATCAATTCAATCAAGCAGTAATGATAAAGCAGTACAATCAAACATGTGCTAGATATTCTTGTTAATGCAAGAATGGTATGAGGAAATGATGCATGCCCTCACCACAATCTCCCTCTTGCGACATCATCTAACGATCGCAGCATGAATCGCTACCACTGTGCTCTACACCAACGCTAACGGCACATGCAGTGCAATGTTATGAGCATGATTATCAAATTCTTATTAGTCATTTTTCATACAACTGGATTGAGAAGCTAAGGTACCTCCCTTATATCAATTTCCAAACAATGATCCATTCTAGGGTCGTCAGTCCTAGTAAATCTCATACGATATTACTGTTCTAGGTCACAGTAAGGGCCTCGTCACCAATCAATATAGGCCTAGCATACCTTAGATGCTGCAAAAAGGCTCATTGCTCGTCCGCATATCAAGATATGCTCGAGTTCACTACAGAGGGCTCGTCACCAATCAGTGTAGGCTGACAACTCGAATATAGTGTCCCATACCACCATAATCGGTTCATGAGTATAGATTGTTCACTGGTCACTATGGGGAGGCTCATCACCCCAGTATAGGCCGACAGCATGACCACGGTGTCCCATACCACCATGTCCGGCTCATGAATCTTATAGGATCGAGGTACCAAGGTTAAGGGGATTTCACTAGTAAGTTTGGTACCCTATATTCAAACAATAGCGTCCAAACATGGTGAACATACTTCAGTCAATCAGGTTATTTGATGAGCTCAACTAGGACAAGCGCACGTTGAGTTGATGGACATGGAATGCATAAATACTCTGTGTGGCCTAACTACTGTCGAACATCCCAAGTACGACTCGCATTCGTTGAACACATCCTGCGTGGCGAAAATAACCTCAACCACTAGTTTAAAGGCTGTTACCGACTACCTGGACTTGTACTATAATATAGTCCCAATCACATACAAGCTCAAAAATAGAATATTCTACTTTCAAATAAACATGTTATGAAATATAACATAAACATAAATACAGTACATAGAGGAAATCATACACAATTAATACGAATCAAATAGGCTAGACAATTCATGGAGGAAATCATACTCACAAGTAAGGTAATTGAGATTCATATCTCAACAACCTTAAAAATCACACTTTACTGAATACTAATTCAATTAGGGATTTATACAAACACTCAGACTACACTATTTAACATACATTACGTTTGTCGACCATATCGTATATTAGGGCAAATCCTTTCATCAAGGAGTTGTCGCATACATAACAATCATGTACTAATGACAATAAATCATGGCACTCACAACATCAAATTTCATGCGCATATAGACATTCTAACATATACATGAAATACTCTATTTACAGCATAGGTTATACATATACGTAAGTCAAAACAGATAGTGCATTTAACATGTGTAATAGCGTCCACGTCAAGAATAAATCATTATCTAACATTGAAAGTTTTGAAAACCATAACCTAAAGATATATAGTCCGCACCTTAAGCCAGAAAACGTGAAACGAATATGATTTAGACGATAAGTCTTCATCAATGGCGGATAGGCAACCTAAGACATGAAATAGATTAGCTACAACAATCCTTAAACTATCCTAAGCTCTAAAATAGGTTAGGGTTTGATTGACTTACCCAAAAATGGAATTAGAATCACTGGAATAACGATTTAGATATGATGGATTGATGCGTAGAGGAACTGGGAAGAATCCCAAGATGAAACACCAACTTCACACTCACTTTCTCTCTCTTTTCTCTCTTATATTAGCTAGGGTTGAAAATTCATATGGGATATATGAGAGAGGGTTTAAGGCCCTTATATAAGCCCAAAATTGACGGGAATAGCCCTAGGGCCAAGGTATGCTTAGGTTATAACCAAATCGGGCTCTTTCTGATCTAACGAAACACTTTTGGGGTCATTTTACTAAATGCGGTCGGACTTAAGCTCACTAATATTGGATCTTAAGCATGTTAAGTTTTCAGTCCGATCGGGTTTCCAGATCGACCATGGAGGACCAACTTCAGTTCAACGGTCACCGAAACTTGACCAGGGCCACAAGTATTTAGGCATGTGTGGGCCACCTTCTGTAACGCCCGTGAAAAATCCATCCTTGGGCTCGAGTACCAACTCGACCCGAATTTGCGTAGAATTCATTCCTTTGGAAAATTTGACTAGGTTAGCTAGTGCAACGTTAGAATAGCTGGGAAATGGTCCCTGATCACTTTAAATACGTTCTACAAGGCCCGAAGCGAGTGGAACTAAGGGTGCTATAATGCTCTAAAGCCTCGGATCAAACTCTAAGCCGGTTTGTTCTCTGGACCACTTTGAATCTTTGTATTGGATCCAGACCGCACGTTGAAAGTCCGATACCTCCTATCTTAGACCGTTAGGACCGTCTAGCTGGGCTTGACACTCATTCCAAAAATCAAGTCAAACCGATGATCACAGGCTATTTCATTGAGCCCGGACCGAAGAGAGTGTGAATAGGGACATAGTTGGAATTTCAAATTCAAATCTGGCACACAAATTTGACGCATCAGTATTAAGCATTCTGACCGTCAGAATACAGCCAAATTACACCCTTGGATCAGGAAAAATATCTATTATATATCACGGGACTTATAGGCCTGATCTTGATGCGGTGACCGTTAAACTGAAACTGGGCCGCCACGTGCGATCTGGGAACCCAACCGGTCTGAAAACTGGATGTATGCTAGATCTAGTATGCATGAGCTTAAGTCCGACCGCATCTGGCCTGGGGACCTCCAGAAGTGCCCTTTTGGACCGAAACGGCCCCGATTTGGTTAGGCACCAAGTAAACATTGTTCCCAAGCCTATTTTGGGAATGTTTTAGGCTATAAAAGGGGTTGAAACCCTCACTCCTCTCTCCCATCCGAATTTGAGAGAAGCCCTAGCTTGGGGGAGAGAAAAAGAGTGAGAGATTGTGAGAGAGTGGGAGAGTTCTTCCCGCCACTTGTGCTACGTGTTGCACGTGCTTAAGCGACACTTCTCTACCGCTTTCCCGGCGATTCCACCGCAATCCTAGGTAAGTAAAAACCCTAAATAGTTGGTGATTTGAGTTTTTCTTGTTTCCATGGCGATGTAGCTTATGGATCTTATGTATTAGGCTCCTTACTCGCCGTAGACGAAGCATATACACTCCGCTTCAATTCCCGAGTCTACAAGACACTAGGTGAGGATTTTAGACGCTTGGATTGACGGTTCCCAATGCTTTCAATGTCGTTTAATAGTAGATTCTTGACGGCATCGCCGTTTGACATGTACAAAATGCTCTCCGTTTCCCCTTTCGTAAGCTAACGAAGAATATGAGATTTAGGGCATTTTAGTCATTTGTAGGAAGTACTGTTTGCATTCATATTTTGCTGATGTGATTGACATGGTTTGTTGTCGCATTAGGAAGTTAGGAATGCGTGCATAATTAGTTTGGCGAAGAGATTCGCCTAGTTGCATACTTTGGGTCGACATGCTATATGTAGACCTAAGTGTGTAGTGCATGTGTTTGTATAAATGCTTGTATTAGTATGTATTGAATTAAATGATGTTATTTGATACTTTGTGATTGATTTTTCAATTATTATGCCGACCTAGATGATTTTCTACATGTTGACAAAATGCATGATTTCACTACATGCATGGAATGTATGTGCTTGAGGATTTGCTTAAGTTGAATATGCATGGGAAGTATGCCTTGAAGATTTGCTTAAGTTGAATGTCATAACATGTGCTAACATGCTCACATGATGTATTTCAATTCCAATACCTTTTATAGTGATTCCATAGATGTGTGGGACTTGACTTAGTCCAGGCAGTCGGTAACCGAGCAAATTCGTGGCTGACTGGTCATAGCCACGAATGACGCGTCGATGAATGTGATTCGTGTTGAGAGTTGGCGGCAGTGGTTAGGCCACGCGAAGTGTTTTACGCACTTCATGTCGTTCAGTTCGAGATGCGATCGCGCTAGTCGAGCCCGTCAAGTAACCCGACTGGCCGATGTTTGTTCACCATGTATGTATCATAACTGCTTGAACCTAGGGTACCGAACTTACCATTGTAAACCCTATTAACCGTGGTACCTTGATCCACGAAGACTCATGAGCCGGGCATGGTGGTATGGGACACCGTGGTCGAGCTGTCGGCCTACGCTGGGGCCACAAACCTCCCCGTAGTGACCTATGAGCACCTTGACTCGTGAGCAGATTATGGTGGTATGGGACACTATATTCTAGCTGTCGGCCTACACTGATCAGGCGACGAGCCCTTTGTAGTGACCGCGAGCGTATTCTGAGTTCACGGGAGGCGACGACCCTTCCGTGCAGTAGAGTACAGTAGGCCTGTATTGATAAGGTGATGGGGGAGCGGTGCAACGAGTGCGAGCAACAGCCCTGGCAGCCCTTGCAGTGACCTACGAAATGTACATCGTATGAGATTACTAGGAGTGACGACCCTAGACAGGATCCGTGTTGGGATCGATACAAGGGAGGTACCTTAGTTTCCCAATCCTGCTGTTTGAATGGACTAATAACAACTTGGTAATCATATCACCATAGCATTGCATGTGCCTGGAAGATGTGGAGCACTCTAGGGAGTGTGGCATGCCGCGGTCGTAAGATGTTGCCGTATGAGGGTGATCGTCGGTGAGGGCATACATCACGTCATATCATCTTGCATTAACAACAGTATTAGGACTTGTCTGATTTACTGCTTTACTATTATCGCGTGACTGAATTGTGAACATGCTAATCTTTGCTCTATGATTCCACTGAGTTGATCACTCATTCCCACGTTACGGGATGGTGTTTGCAACACCCACCAGACCCTGTTGTAGTTGCAGGTGACGATGAGATCCAGGAGGTGGAGCTAGATGATGACGAGGACCAGGATGAGTTCTCGTATATGCAGTATCATGACGGCTTCCCGTAGGTGACCTGGATCGAGGGGACATCAGTGGGACTTTTCTTTTTGAACATTATTCTTTTGTTATGTACATGTATATGAGACTCAGAGATGTAGTCATACTTTGGAGACAGTTGAGATTACTTTGTTTTTCCATACAGTGATATATATCTTGTTTAGTCTTCCGCTTGCTTTTATCACTGGATCTGAAGTATGAATTGCAGTTTTGGTATACTTTTACTCATGTGAATGCTTTAAATCAGACAACATTGAATCATAACCATTTTTGTTGCATAAGTGACGGTCTGGAACTCGGGAGTTGAGTTTATACACGACCCCCGATTTTCAGGGTGTTACAAGTTGGTATCAGAGCATGAATGAGAGTATACTGGGCCTGGGTTATGGTCTTGCGACGTACGCTGTCGCTTCATTTGACTTAGGTGGGTGCGAGAAGGGTCTAGAAACACTTCTAGGATCACAGATTCGCCGATAGGCGAAGTCTATAAGGATCGATCGCAAGATCGAGTCTGTAACGCATCTCGGGTCGCGTAAAGCGACCCGAATCACTTTTAAGCTGTAGGAAGTCGGGTGGAGACGTCCTATGAGCGGTTTTAAACCGCAAAAGTGAATCTTTGGGCCGTGGAATGACCACGACTCCAGTAATCAATCGCCAGGGCTTAAAAACCCCGTTTTGCCAAAAATTCTCAAAATTCCTTCTCTAAACACTTCAACCTTCAGTTCTTTCTTATCCATTTCATGTTAGGCATCAAACCTAATGTGAAAATAACACAAATTAGTACATTCACCAAATTTTACAGTGAATAGTAAAATTTCATGAAAAATGGCCATAAGGCCATTCTAACTTCACTTTCTTTAGCAACTAAGGAGCTAGAAAGATGTACTGGATCCTTCTACCCCAAATCCATATGCTGCATCATATGGTTTGGTATTCGGGACTGCGATGTGGACCCGGAAAGCCCCAAAAACATGTTTGGGCTCATAGGGACCAAAATACTATGAACTAAGGGGTGGGACTAGACTTTTTGGGACCCTGGGACCATGGGGGACCAGACCCATGGGGTCCCGCTGGCCAACCTGGAGGTTGGCCGGCGATGCCATCGCCGGCCGGGCGATGCATCGCCGGCCGGCCACCTCGGACGGTGCTGCCCTTTGGGCGCACCCACTTAAATACACCCCCCAACACCCCTAGCTACCTCCCATCCCACGAAAACCCCTAAAACACCCCTCTCCTTCACAAACAGCCCCCTTGCATGCCCTAGATTTGAGTTTCAGCGCTCCATTCCAAATCCCGGCGACCCAAACCCATCCTAATCCCATCCTTGGCCAAAACCGACCACCACCCATTGATTATTGGGTGTTGGCAGCCCCTTTCCTTGAAGATTTTCCCATTTGGAGCTCCAAAATCCCCCAAATAGTGCTGAAATCGTGAGCAGCTCCATTCCACCTTTTTGTTTTTATTTTTCCCTGAAACTACAGCCTTGGGAAGCTTGAAGCATCCCTCTACGACGCCTAGATTTCCTTTTGTCAGATTGGGCAGCCATTTCTCCGCATTTTCGGCGTTTTCCATGGCTTTCGTGGAAGCTATTTTGGGTCTTTTGTCACTCTCATCCATCCTGTCTTTGATGGGTAAGAGGAAAACTGCAACAGACGAGGCTGGGCCGAGCCGCCCTGCTCGATTGAGAAGACCGCGGGGTGGTGCCGCAAGTTCAAGCGCCGCCGCAGGTCCAGCTGCAGTCCTGGAGTGCCGTACGAAGCGGGATTTGGATCCCCATGCACACCTTGGACGAACCATCCTATCAGAGATGCCTCATGGTGAATACACTGATCGTAGAGTGTTATTTGAGGCGGACGTAGATGGGCGATTGTTCGGCGAATATCTGTTGTTCGAACGCATTGAAGCTGCGCACTGGGGACCGATCTTTGAAGCTCGCGCTCGTGCTAATGTGAGCACTGTTCGTGCCTTCTATGCTAGCATCCAGAGTCCTACCTTGGAGCCCTTGCAGTTCAAAATCCCTTTTGGTAGAGATCGGATGGCTACGATCGACGTCCAGTTGGTTGCGCGACTTCTCAACGTGCCTCTAGGTGATGTACATCCAAGTGAGAAAAATTTGAGGACTAGACGTGAACGAGATCGCCGCACCAGGTTTCTGTGCGGTAAGTTGGTTCCATGGCAGCCTAATAATAGCCTCAAGGCGACGTACATGTCTGAGGATTTGCGTCTGCTGCATCACATCTGCACGTTCAATGTTTATCCTAGGTCGACGAACCGCATTGAATGTACACGTCTTATGGTCGATTTCTTATTTCTGGTGGCTCAGGGAGAGAACGTATGTATGGCCACTTTCATCTTACGGCAGATAGTTCTCATAGCCAGGTCGAGAAGAACATCCGAATCCCTTCCCTTTGGCCGACTCATTTGCAGAATTGCGCTTGAGTTTGCCTATAGACTTGGACCCGAGTTGCCGGTATCGATTCACACCATCGATGAGTCGACGATGGTTAAGATGAAGATTGGGTCGCAATATCGTGAAAATCAACTTGAAAGGGATAGTGGGGACGACTTTGATGAAGAGGAAGATCAAAGCGAAGGAGAACCTAGTGCAGAAGTTCAGGAAGAGACTCAGGAAGAAGCAGAAGAGGAGGCTCAGGATACTGATGAGAGTCCTCCTCCTTCTGCGCAGACTACTATTGACGATCGCATTGCTCGGATGGAGGAGAGTCAGACCGCTTTGCGAAGGGAAGTCCAAGAACTTCGAGCAGAGGTCGCTGATGCCAAGGCCGTTACGAAGAAGAAATTTGGCAAGGTGACTCGCACCTTGAAGGCAATCCTGTGTTGCTTACAGGATAAGGGTGCTCCTCCTCCGTCGCCAGACTCCGACTAGCGACGCGATCTTTGATGTTGTTATGAGTAGTTAACTATTTTCTGTTTCATGTGTGTAAAGCCTATTAGGGCTAGTGCTTTGCTTTTGTCGCTGTTGCTTAACTGTCTTAATTTCCATGTCATTCTAGTCATGATGCTTGTAAGGATATATCCCTTGTATTGTGACAATTTTGATTAATTGAAATGCATGGAATGCCTTGACTCTTTAGTGAATGATTGTGGTGTATTTGTGCAATTGAGACTGACAAGGTTGCGCCCTATTTTGAATATAGGGAATGCCACCTAAGACTACGAGGAGCGCGGTTCGGCTTTCATTGTTAGAGCAGATGGATCAGGCTCCTTCTCAGTCTGGCACTCGTCTGGACCCTGCTGTGGGCCCGATTCCTGAGACTGTTCGATCGTCTCAGCCTGCTACTGGTCCTACAGATGGACCACCGCCATTTACACCATCAGTCAGAGAGCCACAGCGCGCATCTACTTCCGCACCTCATCCGCCACAGCCTGCTCCACCCCCTGATAGGTTCGAGCAGATGATGGCTATGATGCTACAGCAGCAGCAGCTTCTGACCACCATAGTTGGGACTTTAGCCCAGGGTGGGGGTGCGACTGCATCTACTCCGCCTGCACCACCTGCGCATCCAGCTGAGGATGCCTATGCTTACACCCAGGATGAGGGCGTAGCACTTCCTGCGCAGCCTGCTTTCCCTGCGGGGAACCCTGCCGACACACGGGGCCTTCTGGAGCGATTTCAGCGCTTGCGGCCTCCTACTTTCACGGGTTCTCACAGACCCGAGGAGGCTGAGTTTTGGCTCGACCGAGTGTCGAAGATTCTGCGCATGTTGCACTGTACTGAGGCAGAGCAGGTAGAGCTGGCTACCTTCCAGTTTGAGAGAGAGGCCAGTATGTGGTGGGATAGTGTATTGCGGACTGTTACCGCAGACTTCATATGGACATGGGCAGCATTCGAGTTTCGCTTCCATGAGAAGTATTATCCTCAGACCTACAGACACGAGAGGGAGAATGAGTTTCTCCGTCTCAGGCAGGCAGCGATGACGGTCACCGAGTATGAGCATCGGTTCACAGAGTTGGGCAGGTACGTCCCGACGATTTTAGCTGATGAGCAGATGCGCATACGGCGCTTTTTGGAGGGCTTGCGACCGGATATTCGGTCGAAGATGTGCTGCATCAGTTTCTCCTCCTATGCGGAGTTGGTTCACATGTCCATGCGGGCAGAGCAGGACGTGGATCGACTTGCGCGATCACGAGGCCCGACTACTTCTAGGCCGCGACCGGAGTTGCCAGATAGGCCCTTCGCGGGCAAGAGGCCTCGCATTGATCCTCCTACCAGGACCACGGCGCCAGTAGGACCGTTTCGGCGCCCTGATCTATCATGCACATACTGTGGGAGGACGGGCCACCTAGCGCCGAGTTGCTTTGCGAGGATGCGGGACAGTGGGTTCTCGCCGCCGCAGAAGATTGATCGTGTACGTCCACAGGCGATATCAGCACCGCCTATACGGTCAGCTCCTGCGCAGTCCTCTTTCAGACCCACAGTATCGCAGATTCGACAGCCCCCACGGCCCTTGACACAGCGGCCGAACCGGCCACAGCAGGCTCGAGTTCATGCACTGACCGTTGAGGCAGCTACGACGCCGACTTTCCAGCATTCAGCCTTCGAGGTCACGGGCCATATCGGAGGTACTCCCGTTCTTGTCATGGTGGACACTGGTTCCACGATTTCTTTGATATCGCGTGCCGTAGTCAGACGTCTTGGGTTGCAGACTATCACTATGGATAGCGTGCGAGTCCTTGCAGCTCATGGAGATTATTCGGATGTCACCCAGATGTGTGAGGGTTGTTTACTTGATCTGGGAGGCAGGACGATGACTCTTGATTTGGTCGTCGATCCCTCGCTCGTATATCTCGACGTCATTCTTGGCATGGACTGGTTGACTGCAGCGAGAGCCGAGATTGACTGCGAGGCTCGTGTGGTGACGGTGTACGAGCCTGAGGGCACGCCTTTCACATTTTCAGTACGGGTAAATCTTCCTTTCCGCATTCTTAGCTACGCCACCCTGTTGCACGACGCTGGTGCCCAGGTACTTGAGCAGACGCCGGTTGTTTCTGAGTTCGGGGATCTGTTCAGGAAGATCCCTGGTTTGCCGCCCCGACGTGAGATCGATTTCACTATCGATCTGATTCCTGGTTCTACACCCGTCTCACTGCCGACGTATCGCATGGCACCATGTGAGATGGAGGAGTTGAGGACGCAGATTGATGGTCTACTAGAGCTTGGCCTTATACGGCCTAGCGTATCTCCTTGGGGAGCACCGGTCTTGTTCGTGAAGAAGAAGGATGGTTCGCTACGATTGTGTATTGATTATCGCAGGCTGAACCAACTCACAGTGAAGAACAAGTACCCTTTGCCCAGGATCGATGACTTATTTGATCAGTTGAGAGGAGCGCAGTACTTCTCGAAGATTGATCTTCAGTCAGGATATCATCAGCTGCGCGTCAGAGATGAGGACGTGCAGAAGACAGCGTTCAGGACCAGTTTTGGTCATTACGAGTTCCTTGTGATGTCGTTCGGTCTCACGAACGCACCGGCCGTGTTCATGGATCTGATGAACCGGGTACTACGGCCTTTCCTCTATCGATTCGTCGTTGTCTTCATCGACGACATTTTGGTATACTCTAGGAGTCGAGAGGAGCATGAGGAGCACTTGCGTTTGGTCCTTGATACGCTCAGACAGCATCAGTTGTTCGCACAGTATAAGAAGTGCGACTTCTGGAAGCAGGAGGTGAAGTTTCTGGGACACGTGGTGTCCAAGGATGGCATGGCAGTTGACCTGTCTAAGGTAGCTGCGGTGCAGGACTGGGAGCAGCCTGGTTCTGTCACTGAGGTGAGGAGTTTCTTGGGTCTCGCTGGCTACTATCGGCGCTTCATTCAGGATTTCTCGAAGATCGCGAGACCCTTATCTCAGTTGACACGGAAGGACGTGAAGTTCGCCTGGAATGATAAGGCGGAGTCAGCTTTTCAGGAGCTGAAGGACAGACTTACGTCCGCCCCTGTGCTAGTATTGCCAGAGCAAGGGGTTAAATACACTATATACACTGACGCGTCTAGCGTTGGTTTGGGTTGTGTCCTTATGCAGAGGGACAGGGTAATTTCGTATGCCTCGAGACAATTAAGGAAGCACGAGGAGAATTACCCTACACACGACCTGGAGTTGGCAGCCGTGATATTCGCACTGAGACTCTGGAGACATTACCTCTATGGAGAGGAGTTCGAGCTCTTTTGCGACCACAAGAGCCTCAAGTACATATTCACACAGCGGGACTTGAATATGAGGCAGCGGCGATGGATGGAGACGCTGAAGGACTTCAAGTTTGAAGTCTCTTACCATCCTGGGAAGGCGAACCTTGTGGCTGATGCGTTGAGCCGCAAGAAGGCGATAGAGTTTGCGGCTCCGCTGATGGTTGCCGAGTGGGATATGGTTGAGTTTTTGCGAGACTTTGAGCAGAAACTCACCGTAGAGGAGCCATTCGAGTTCATCGCACATGTTCAGGTGCGATCTCCGATCGATGACCGTGTCATCGAGGCGCAGGGGGACGACACGCATCTTACTGAGCTTCGAGAGCAGGCCAGTGATGATGATGACGCCGACTGGCGAGTTGGCATGGATGGGGGTTTACGTTACCGTGGCCGCCTATGCGTTCCTGATGTCCCTGACTTGAGACGAGAGATTCTCGAGGCTGCGCATTCTACTAGACTCGCGATGCATCCTGGCAGCACGAAGATGTATCGTGACGTGAAGAGAACGTACTGGTGGGAAGGTATGAAGACCCACATAGCTGAGTTCGTGTCCCGTTGTCTCACTTGTCAGCAGGTGAAGGCAGAGCATCGCCGACCACCTGGACTTTTGCAGCCTATGCCGATTGCAGAGTGGAAGTGGGATTTCATTTCCATGGACTTCATTTCTGGGTTGCCGAAGACGAGGAAGGGGCATGATTCTATTTGGGTGATCGTCGACCGATTGACGAAGTCGGCGCACTTCCTACCGATCAGAGTTACGAACTCTGCAGACGAGCTGGCTAGATTGTATATTAGAGAGATCGTGCGTCTGCATGGAGTTCCGTTGGAGATCGTGTCGGACAGAGACACGCGGTTCACTTCTATTTTCTGGACTCGCATTCAGGAGGCTATGGGTGTGAAGTTGAAGTTCAGTACTGCCTTCCACCCACAGACGGACGGACAGACAGAGCGAGTGAACCAGATCCTGGAGGACATGTTGCGAGCTTGCGCGTTGGACTTCAAGGACAGTTGGGATGACTGTCTTGCATATGCGGAGTTTGCGTACAACAATAGCTTCCAGGCGAGTATCGGCATGGCACCTTATGAGGCGCTGTATGGGCGACCTTGTCGCGCACCGCATTGCTGGTTAGAGGTCGGTGAGCGCAGCTTGATTGGCCCAGAGTTGGTGCAGGCGACGTCAGAGAAGATTGATATTATTCGACGTCGGCTTCTTACAGCGCAGAGCAGACAGAAGAGCTACGCCGATACGAGACGGAGACCACTAGAGTTCACAGTCGGGGATCATGTGTTTTTGCGAGTTTCCCCTATGAAGGGAGTCCTTCGGTTCGGAAAGAAGGGGAAGCTGGCACCGCGATACATTGGTCCATTTCAGATCCTCGATCGTGTGGGAGCAGTGGCTTACCGATTGGCTTTACCCACGCCCCTCGCGAGCGTCCACAACGTATTTCATGTTTCTATGCTGAAGAAGTACGTTGCTGATCCTTCTCATATCATCAGATGGGACCAGGTGCAGTTAGGAGAGGATGTTACTTATATCCTGCGACCGACACGCATCTTAGACCGGAAGGAGCAGGTACTGCGTAGCAAGGTGATTCCCCTTGTGAAGGTACTATGGACGCATCATACTGAGGAGGAGGCTACTTGGGAGACAGAAGCCGAGATCAGAAAAAAACTACCCACAGCTTCTCGAGGAGTACGAAAAGGTACAAAATTTCGAGGACGAAATTATTTGTTAAGGGGGGTAGATTGTAACGCCCGTGAAAAATCCATCCTTGGGCTCGAGTACCAACTCGACCCGAATTTGCGTAGAATTCATTCCTTTGGAAAATTTGACTAGGTTAGCTAGTGCAACGTTAGAATAGCTGGGAAATGGTCCCTGATCACTTTAAATACGTTCTACAAGGCCCGAAGCGAGTGGAACTAAGGGTGCTATAATGCTCTAAAGCCTCGGATCAAACTCTAAGCCGGTTTGTTCTCTGGACCACTTTGAATCTTTGTATTGGATCCAGACCGCACGTTGAAAGTCCGATACCTCCTATCTTAGACCGTTAGGACCGTCTAGCTGGGCTTGACACTCATTCCAAAAATCAAGTCAAACCGATGATCACAGGCTATTTCATTGAGCCCGGACCGAAGAGAGTGTGAATAGGGACATAGTTGGAATTTCAAATTCAAATCTGGCACACAAATTTGACGCATCAGTATTAAGCATTCTGACCGTCAGAATACAGCCAAATTACACCCTTGGATCAGGAAAAATATCTATTATATATCACGGGACTTATAGGCCTGATCTTGATGCGGTGACCGTTAAACTGAAACTGGGCCGCCACGTGCGATCTGGGAACCCAACCGGTCTGAAAACTGGATGTATGCTAGATCTAGTATGCATGAGCTTAAGTCCGACCGCATCTGGCCTGGGGACCTCCAGAAGTGCCCTTTTGGACCGAAACGGCCCCGATTTGGTTAGGCACCAAGTAAACATTGTTCCCAAGCCTATTTTGGGAATGTTTTAGGCTATAAAAGGGGTTGAAACCCTCACTCCTCTCTCCCATCCGAATTTGAGAGAAGCCCTAGCTTGGGGGAGAGAAAAAGAGTGAGAGATTGTGAGAGAGTGGGAGAGTTCTTCCCGCCACTTGTGCTACGTGTTGCACGTGCTTAAGCGACACTTCTCTACCGCTTTCCCGGCGATTCCACCGCAATCCTAGGTAAGTAAAAACCCTAAATAGTTGGTGATTTGAGTTTTTCTTGTTTCCATGGCGATGTAGCTTATGGATCTTATGTATTAGGCTCCTTACTCGCCGTAGACGAAGCATATACACTCCGCTTCAATTCCCGAGTCTACAAGACACTAGGTGAGGATTTTAGACGCTTGGATTGACGGTTCCCAATGCTTTCAATGTCGTTTAATAGTAGATTCTTGACGGCATCGCCGTTTGACATGTACAAAATGCTCTCCGTTTCCCCTTTCGTAAGCTAACGAAGAATATGAGATTTAGGGCATTTTAGTCATTTGTAGGAAGTACTGTTTGCATTCATATTTTGCTGATGTGATTGACATGGTTTGTTGTCGCATTAGGAAGTTAGGAATGCGTGCATAATTAGTTTGGCGAAGAGATTCGCCTAGTTGCATACTTTGGGTCGACATGCTATATGTAGACCTAAGTGTGTAGTGCATGTGTTTGTATAAATGCTTGTATTAGTATGTATTGAATTAAATGATGTTATTTGATACTTTGTGATTGATTTTTCAATTATTATGCCGACCTAGATGATTTTCTACATGTTGACAAAATGCATGATTTCACTACATGCATGGAATGTATGTGCTTGAGGATTTGCTTAAGTTGAATATGCATGGGAAGTATGCCTTGAAGATTTGCTTAAGTTGAATGTCATAACATGTGCTAACATGCTCACATGATGTATTTCAATTCCAATACCTTTTATAGTGATTCCATAGATGTGTGGGACTTGACTTAGTCCAGGCAGTCGGTAACCGAGCAAATTCGTGGCTGACTGGTCATAGCCACGAATGACGCGTCGATGAATGTGATTCGTGTTGAGAGTTGGCGGCAGTGGTTAGGCCACGCGAAGTGTTTTACGCACTTCATGTCGTTCAGTTCGAGATGCGATCGCGCTAGTCGAGCCCGTCAAGTAACCCGACTGGCCGATGTTTGTTCACCATGTATGTATCATAACTGCTTGAACCTAGGGTACCGAACTTACCATTGTAAACCCTATTAACCGTGGTACCTTGATCCACGAAGACTCATGAGCCGGGCATGGTGGTATGGGACACCGTGGTCGAGCTGTCGGCCTACGCTGGGGCCACAAACCTCCCCGTAGTGACCTATGAGCACCTTGACTCGTGAGCAGATTATGGTGGTATGGGACACTATATTCTAGCTGTCGGCCTACACTGATCAGGCGACGAGCCCTTTGTAGTGACCGCGAGCGTATTCTGAGTTCACGGGAGGCGACGACCCTTCCGTGCAGTAGAGTACAGTAGGCCTGTATTGATAAGGTGATGGGGGAGCGGTGCAACGAGTGCGAGCAACAGCCCTGGCAGCCCTTGCAGTGACCTACGAAATGTACATCGTATGAGATTACTAGGAGTGACGACCCTAGACAGGATCCGTGTTGGGATCGATACAAGGGAGGTACCTTAGTTTCCCAATCCTGCTGTTTGAATGGACTAATAACAACTTGGTAATCATATCACCATAGCATTGCATGTGCCTGGAAGATGTGGAGCACTCTAGGGAGTGTGGCATGCCGCGGTCGTAAGATGTTGCCGTATGAGGGTGATCGTCGGTGAGGGCATACATCACGTCATATCATCTTGCATTAACAACAGTATTAGGACTTGTCTGATTTACTGCTTTACTATTATCGCGTGACTGAATTGTGAACATGCTAATCTTTGCTCTATGATTCCACTGAGTTGATCACTCATTCCCACGTTACGGGATGGTGTTTGCAACACCCACCAGACCCTGTTGTAGTTGCAGGTGACGATGAGATCCAGGAGGTGGAGCTAGATGATGACGAGGACCAGGATGAGTTCTCGTATATGCAGTATCATGACGGCTTCCCGTAGGTGACCTGGATCGAGGGGACATCAGTGGGACTTTTCTTTTTGAACATTATTCTTTTGTTATGTACATGTATATGAGACTCAGAGATGTAGTCATACTTTGGAGACAGTTGAGATTACTTTGTTTTTCCATACAGTGATATATATCTTGTTTAGTCTTCCGCTTGCTTTTATCACTGGATCTGAAGTATGAATTGCAGTTTTGGTATACTTTTACTCATGTGAATGCTTTAAATCAGACAACATTGAATCATAACCATTTTTGTTGCATAAGTGACGGTCTGGAACTCGGGAGTTGAGTTTATACACGACCCCCGATTTTCAGGGTGTTACACCTTCCCTGATCTGAGGGTGAATTTGGGTAAAAAACCAACGATCAGAATGCTTATATATGATGCATAAGTGACACGACTCAGATTACTTAAATTCATATTTAATTTCTTTAAAATCTTCACTTTCTCACACTCTTCACTCCGGATTCAAGAAAATGGTCTTAGGACATCGTTTGGGCTTGATTTTCGAGGTGATAGTCAAGTCCAACTAGGTGGTTATAACTGCCTAAGTTTATCGCTATCAGACTTTCAACGTGCGGTCCAGGTCCGATATGAAGTTTCTGAATATTCTTGAGAGCAACTGGGTTTAGAGTTGGATCCTAAATTTCAGGGTAATGTAGCGTTAACAATTCTATAGATTTTGGGTCTTACAGAACGTATTTAAAGTAGTTGGTGCTAAATTCACAAGTAATCTAGTTTAGCGCTAGTTAATTCACGTTAAATTTCTAAAGGATTTGGTTCTAAATGATTTCTGCGAAAGGTGATACTCTGGTCTATGTACGGATTTTTTCAAGACGTTATAATCTACCCCCCTAAAAAGAAAATTTCATCCTCAAAATTCATACTTTCTCATACTCTTCGAGGATCTGAGAGTATTTCTTCCTAACCTCAGCTTCAGTCTCCCAAGTAGCCTCTTCTTCACTGTGAGACGTCCACAGTACCTTGCTACGCAATACCTACTCCTTCCTATCCAAAATACGCATCGGTCGCAGTTCATAAGTGGCATCCTCGCTCAACTGCACCTGCTCCCATCTGATAATATGTGCAGGATCAGGAACGTACTTGTTCAACATGGACACATGGAATACGTTATGCACGCAATCAAGTATCTGGAATGGGCCAATAAATCTCGGCGTGAGCTTCCCTTTCTTACCAAACCGAAGAACTCCCTTCATTGGGGAAACCTTAAGGAATACATGGTCCCTAACATCAAATTCAAGTAGTCGTCATCTCGTATCGGAGTAGCTCTTCTGCCTTCTCTGTGCTGAGAGCAATTGACACCTAATAATGTTGATTTTCTCTGAAGTCACCTGAACTAACTCTTGGCCAATCAGAGTCTTCTCGCCCACTTTGCCCAACAATGCGGCGCTCTACAAGGGAGACCATAGAGTGCCTCATAGGGAACCATACTGATACTCGCCTGAAAGCTGTTGTTATACGCGAACTCTACATAAGGAAGACAGTCATCCTAACTGTCCTTAAAATCCAACACACAAGCTCGCAACATATCTTCCAACACCTGATTTACACGCTCCCTCTACCCGTCTATCTGTGGATGGAATGCGATACTAAACTTTAACTTCACACCCATCGCTTCCTGGATACGAGTCCAGAAGATAAATGTGAACTACGTGTCTCGATCTGACACAATCTCGAAGGGAACTCCATGCAGACGTACAATCTCCTTGATGTACAATCTAGCCAACTCATCTGCAGAATTTGTAACTCTGATCTATAGGAAATGAGCTGACTTCGTCAACCTATCAACGATCACCTAAATAGAGACATGTCCCTTCCTCGTCTTCGACAGTCCAGAGATAAAATCCATAGAAATGAAGTCCCATTTCCATTCAGCTATGGGCATGGGTTGAAGCTGTAACATCCTGAAAATTGGGGGTAGAGCAAAAACTCCACTCCCGAGTTCCAAAACATCATTTATGCAACATTTGCAATGATGGATGAATGTTGTTCATATTAGTGCAGAAAACATGAGTGGGATTAGACCAAAACAGCATATCATACTCCAGAGACAGTTAAATTAGTAAGCGGAAGAATGTAATAAATATATAAAGTATATGAACTGTTGTGGGTCTCCAGAGTGTGAACATGTTACTAGGTTTAACATATACATGCATACTCCAAAAATGATAAAAAGAATATACATGGGTGTGTAAGAAAAAGGCAAAATACCAAGTATATTGGCATCTAATTAGTAACCTTGTAACCCCGTTAATCAGAACCTGCATATAGGAGGGATCCTCTTCATCATCATCAAGTTCAGCTCTGCTTCGCAAGCATCGCCATCATCTGCAATTAAAATAGGAACTATTTAGTGTGCGCAACACCGTCCCGTAACATGGGAATGAGTAATTAACTCAGTGGAATCATAGAGCAAAGATTAGCATGTTCTCAAATTAATCATGCGATAATAGTAAAGCAATTAATCAAACATTCCTAGATACTGTTGTTAATGCAATATGACATGACATGATGGATGCCCTCACCGACATCCTCCCTCATACGGCACCATCTGCGTCCGTGGCATGCTTGCATACCGCTCAGTGCTCCACATCTTTCAGGCACATGCGATGTGATGTTGATATGATTACCGAGTTATTATTAGTCCTTTTCATATACAGTATTGAAAAACTAAGGTACTTTTCTTATATCAATCCCAACACAGATCCTGTCTAGGGTCGTCACTCTTAGTAATCTCATACGATGTTATATTTGTAGGTCGCTGCAAGGGCTGTCAGGGTTGTTGCTCGCACTCGTTGCACCGCTCCCCCATCACCTTATCAATACAGGCCTAATTATCCTTAAGACTGCATCAGGACTCGTCGCCCCCATGCGGTGTCAGGATAAATTCAAGGTCACTACAAAGGGCTCGTCACCAATCAGTGTAGGCCGACAACAAGAATATAGTGTCCCATACCACTATAATCTGCTCAGAGTAGGGTGCTCACTGGTCATTACGGGGAGGTTTGTGGCCCCAGCGTAGGCTGACAGCTCGACCACGGTGTCCCATACCACCATGCCCGGCTCATGAGTCTTATTGGATCAAGGTACCATGGTTAACAGGGTTTTCAATTGTAAGTTCAGTACCCTAGGTTCAAGCAGTTATGACTCATACATGGTGAACATACAATGGCCAGTCGGGTTACTTGACGGGCTCGACTAGCACGAGCACATCTCAAGCTGAACGACATGAAGTACATGAAACACCTCGTGTGGCCTAACCACTGCCGCCAACCCAAAACACGACTCATGTTCATCGACGCATCCTTTGTGGTACATAGAAACCAACCACGAATTCGATCCATTACCGACTGCCTGGACTAGGTCATAGCCCCAAGCATTTGTGCATCAACATCAGTAAGCATATGTGAGTAACAGAAATGAAATACAACATTATAAGCATGTTGATACATGTTATAACATACAACTTAAGAAAATCATCCCACACATGCATTTCATGTATATAATGAAATCAATACATATAGCCAACATGATGGAAATCATTTACAACAGCATATTACTTATGAATTCAATCTCAAAACTCCTACACAACATCATTTACTCAATACATACTAATACAAATATTTATACAAACACTTAGACTACACACTTTAGTCTACATACCGTATGTCGACTCAAAGTGCGCTTAAGGGCGAATCCCTTCGCCAAACCAATCATGCATGCCTTCCTAATATTCTAACATGATAAATAGCCATGGCAAACATTTTATCAAAATATGGACGTAAGCAGTATTTCCTACAAATGACTAAAATACACTAAATCTCATATTTACTGTACGTTTACGAAACGGAAAATAGACAGCATGTTGCACATGTCAAACGGCGTTGTCGTCGATAATCTACTATTAAACGACATTGAAAGCTTTGAAATCAGTCAATCAAAGCATCTACACCTTAGATGTGTATCCTTTCGAACGGAGCGTATACGCTTCGTCAACGGCGTACAGGCGACCTAATACACAAGTTGTATAAGCTACTTTGCTATTTGAATCGACGGGATGCTAAATCAGCAAGTGTTTAGGGTTTTCCTTACCTAGAAATGCGTTGGAATCACTGGAAAAGTGATTGGGATACGTTGCTTTAGCACGTGTAGCAGCAGCAGTAAGTGGCGGGAAGATCACTCTCACACTCTCTCACAAACTCTCACTTTTTCTCTCTCTCTAGTTAGGGTTTCTAGCAAATTCGGATGGGTGAGATATGTGAGGGTTTAAAGCCCTTTTATACCCTAAAACCTTTCCAAATTAGGGTTGGGAACAAGGTCTACTTGAGGTATAACCAAATCGGGGCTGTTTTGGTCCAAAGAAGCACTTCTGGAGGTCCCCTGGCCGAATGCGGTCGGACTTAAGCTCATGGATACTGGATCCTGCTCACACCCAGTTTTTAGTCTGGCAGAGTTCACAGATCGCACGTGGCAGTCCAGTTTCAGTTCAGCGGTCATCGCACCTAGATCAAGTCTACAAGTCTAGTGATATGAAAAAGAAATGTTTCCTGATCCGAGGGTGTAATTTGGCTAAATTCTGACGGTCAGAACACTTAATAATAATGCGCCAAGTCACGTGCCAGATTTGAATTAAAATTTCTAAATCTAACCCTTTTCTCACTCTCTTCACTTTAGGCTCAATGAAATAGCCTCTAAACGTCGGTTGGCCTTGATTTTCGAAACGATTGTCAAGTCCAGCCAAGCGGTCATAACGGTCTAAGATGGTAGTTATCGGACTTTCGACATGCGGTCTAGATCCAATACAAAGTTTCAAAGGGTTCCCGAGAATAAACCGGTTTAGAGGTTGATCCTAGGTTTCAGGTTATTATAACACCATTGATTCTATAAGTTTTGGGTCTTGTAGAACGTATTTAAAGCGATTAGGGACAATTTCGCAGCTACTCCAGCGTAGCGCTAGCTAACTTACGCTTAGTTTCTAAAGGAATTAATCCTAAGTGATTTCTTTGGCTATGGAATTGGGTTCTAAGCGCTTACCAAGGTGTTTTGGTTGACCCATTGCCTAAGGACGTCTAATCCCAGGTTGGCAAAAAATTCGGGGTGTTACAGAAGCATTCCAGGAGGTCGGTGATGCTCTGCCTTAACCTACTGATACGTGAGACAACGGGATATGAACTCAGCAATGTAGAGCTTCATATTGTCCCACCAATACGATCTTTTCATGTTTTGATACATCTTCGTGCTACCTGGATGCATCGCAAGCCTCGAACTATGGGTTGACTCGAGAACCTCTTGTCTCAAGTCAGGGATGTCTGGGACGCATAGGGGACTTTGATAATGTAAGCCCCCATCCGTTCCAACAGTCCACGCAGAGTCCTCATCTATACTAACCCACTCCTTCATCTTCGCCAAAAGCTCATCGTCTGCCTGAGCCTCGATAATCCTGCCATCAATGAGGGGTTGTACACGGACATGTGCGACGACAACATAAAGCTCTTCCACCATGAGTTTCTGCTCAAAATCTCACACAAACTCCACCATATCCTATTCTGCAATCATAAGCGGAGCTACAAACTATATAGTCTTCTTACGGCTCAATGCATCTGCCACAAGGTTTGCCTTGTCCAGATGGTAGGAGACCTCAAACTTAAAGTCCTTCAAGGTTTCCATCCATCGGCGCTGCCTCATATTCAAGTCTCACTGCGAGAATATATATAAGGCTCTTATGATCGCAAAAGAGCTCAAACTCTTCTCCGTAGAGGTAATGTTTCCAGAGGTTTAATGCGAAAATGACAGCTGCCAACTCCAGGTCGTGTGTAGAATAATTTTCCTCGTGTTTCCTCAACTGTCTCGAGGCATAAGCTATCACCCTGTCCTTCTGCATAAGGACACAACCCAGACCAACGCGTGACGCGTCTTATATATCGTATACTTAACCCCTTGCTCTGGTAATACTAGCACAAAGGCGGACATCAACTTGTCCTTCAGCTCCTAAAAAGCTGCTTTGGCCTTTTCATTCCAGGCAAACTTCAAATCTTCCAGTGTCAACTGAGACAATGGTCTTACAATGTTGGAAAAGTCTCGAATGAATCATCGATAATAACCTGCCAGCCCAAGAAAACTCCTCACCTCAGTAACTGAACTGTGCTGCTTCCAATCCTAAACAGTAGCTACCTTAGCGAGGTCAACAGCAATACCTTCCTTGGACACCACATGTCCCAGGAACTTGACTTCTTCCTTTCAGAAATCGCACTTCTTATACTATACAAAATGTTGATTCTCCCTGAGAGTATTCAATACCGCTCTCAGGTGCTCCTCATGCTCTTCACAACTCGTGGAGTATATCAAAATGTCATCGATAAAGACAATGACGAATCGGAATAGAAATGGCCGAAACATTGTTCATTAAATCCATGAACACGGCCGAAGCATTTGTGAGTCCAAAAGACATCTCAAGGAACTCATAATGACCAAAATTGGTCCTAAAGACAGTCTTTTGCACGTCCTCATCCCTGACGTGCAACTGATGATACCCAGACTGTAAATCTATCTTCGAGAAATAACGTGCCCCCTTCAATTGATTAAACAGATCATCGATCCTGAGCAAGGGATACTTGTTCTTCACCGTCACCTGATTTAGCCTGTGATAATCAATACATAACTGTAGGGAACCGTCTTTCTTCTTCAAAAATAAGACAGGCGCTCCCCAAGATGACACACTTGGTCCAATAAAACCTACCTCAAGCAAGACATCAATTTATCTCCTCAGTTCCTCCATTTCACATGGAGGCATATGATATGTCGGCAGGGAAATAGGTGTCGCACCGGGCACAAGATCGATAGTAAAGTCAATCTCACGCAGAGGAGGAAGTCTCAGGATCTTCTCAAATACCCCAGGAAAATCATGAACCACAGGCATAACTTCCAACGTTGGATCATCAGAACTCTCTAATAAAGAAGCATAGCTGCTAACGCGACAGGACTAACTGACCTGAACTGGAAATGTAAAGACCGTGCCTTTAGGTTCGTAGGCTGTCACGACTCTGGCCTCACAATTAATCTTTGCTCTTATCTTCGTGAGCCAATCCATCCCGAATGTAACATCATAGTGACATAGTATGGCCACTGTCCTGCTACCCAAATCTACTTAGTAAGACTCACAGGTCTGAGTGATATCTAAAGTGGTCCCTGTAGCTGCAGTGAGTCTCACTCTCTTCATAGGAGTCGTAACCAAACCTATCCGCTTGACCACAACGTAAGAGATGTCGAAATAGTGAACCTGGTGTCCACCAATAAAAAGATAGGCATACCTAGAATATGACCAGGAACCTCAAAAGATGTCGGTGCTGAATTTTCCTCGGGCGCCTCAACTGTGAGCGCATGGACCTGAGTCTACTGTGGATGATGCGGTGGAGGAGGGGCACCCTTATCCTGCAGACAACACAGGATCTCCTTCAAAGTGCGGGTTACTTTCCTGAACTTGTGCTTCACGTAGCCCCACAGATCCATAATATCCTGTCGAAAAGTGGCCTGGCCCTCCTCAAGCCTAACCAAACGGGCTTCTCTATCAGCCCTATAAGGATCATGCCCCTGAGTAGCAGGAGGAGAACTCTCATCAGTATCCTGAGCCTCCTCTTCTTCTTCTCCCTTCTCTTCTTCTTCTTCTATTTCGACTCTTGCTTCTTCGTCACTCTCTTCCTCTTCACTTTCTAACTCATCTTCACTTTCCTCAAGTAGGGCTTGTCGCTGTCGAGGCTCGATCTCCATCTGATTGAGAGTAGTCTCGGTGATGTAATGCATGGGCGCCGACAATTCCATCCAGAGTCTGTAGCCAAACTCAAGTGCAATCCTGCATATGAGTCAGCCGAACAGGAGAGATTTAGTCTTTCTATTTGAACGTGCGATAAGGACTATCTGACACAAGATATATGTAGGCACACAAAGCTTCTATCCCTACCCCACCTGATATAAGAAATCCACCATCGGGCGTATGCACTCACTGTGGTTGCTCCACCTGAGATAGACATTGAACGTACAGATGTGGTGAAGCAAACAGAAGTCGTCTGTCATATTTGTTGCTAGAAGGCTTCTGTTAGGTTGTCATTCAACCAGACGACCACAAAGGAACCATGTGCGATGATCCCTCTCACTTGCACTATTTAAATTCTTCTCACTTGCATGAACCTCGCCAAGTGGCATATTCAGAATGCTAAGTATCAAAGAAGCATCAACTGTGGCCACCCGATCTCTTCTAACTAGAATTTTAAACTGCATGGGCTCCAACGTCGGCTCTCGGATGTGGTTGTAGAAAGCTCGGATAGTACCCACATTAACACGATGCTCACCTCAAATAGCGGACCCCACTGGGCTTCAACTAGACGCTCTAACAACAAGAACTCTCCAAATAGCCGCGCATCAACATGAGCTTTAAAAAGGACCCTGTGGCCTTCGAAAACACCATGGGATAACTCTGCCAATAAGGTTCTTCCTAGAGGAGCATGGGGATCTAGATCCCGCTTCGTCTGCAACTCGTGAGTGGTGTATAAACTAGCAGTGGAACCTCTCGATCTTCTAGAACAGGTTGGGCGACTAGGCCTGACTTCATCTAAGGGAGCTCTCTTCTTCCCCATGAAAGAGAGGATGGAGGAAATGGAGAATATGGCCGTAATAAACTTGAATAGGGCCATGAAAAATGGAAGAAATGAAGAGAATAGGATGGGTATTGGGGTTTCCATGAATTTGGGACTCAAAATAGGGATTTGGGTGCATAAATGGGAAGAAAGGAAAGAGAAATCAGTAATGAAGGTAGGTTTTGAGATGGGTAGAAAGGGGATGCACGAAAAATGGAAGAAGAAGGAGTTTGGAGAAGGGTTTTGTGGAGATTGGACAGGTATTTCAAGAAAAGGAAAGCTTGAAGGTGGGTTTTGTGAAGGAAGGACAGGATAGGAGGGTTTTAATCAAGGAACCATGGAGGAGTGGGCCATACAATGCCCTTGGAGCGTCGGCCCAACCAGCCCAGCACACCTGAGTCCACTGTGGGGCGAGGCCTGGCCGAATCGGTGAGGGCTTTGCCAGTCTCTAGACCTCCCGGCGAGGTCCTCCCACCCCCTTGTGTCTAAAATTCCATAGGTCCCACCCTGGGTCCCCCTAAAACTACCCCGATTGGGTCCCTACTCCGATTCGACTCATTTCGGGTCGTTTCAAAATAAACTTAACACATATACATATTTACCGATTTCTAATGGCTGGAATGGGATGAAATATGGTCTAAACCTGTAAATTGATGGTCTAGAAGTAGTTTGGGGTCGTCGTGTGTGATCAAGAGTGTGCACAGACTCACTCTTGGCGATCGTTTTCCATAAACTAATTAACAAAACTGAGAGTCCTAAACATGTTTCTAGAATTTTCTCGTACCCTCCTATGCTAAAGTAGCATCAGTGTGCATTGTGTGACCATAACCCAGTCCAGTTGAATCCAGATCATGTTCTGATACCAACTTATAACACCCTAAAAATTGGAGGTCGAGTATAACTCAGCTCCCGAGTTCCAAAACATCACTTATGCAACATATTTAGAGATGGATGTATGTTGTCTGTATTAGTGCATAAAACATGAAGTAGATTAAGCCAAAACAGTAAACATAGTTCAGGGACAGTCTAAGAACACAAGCGAAAGACTAAAATACATATATAAACCAACATGAGTCTCCAAGATATGTATGCTTTGCCAAGTCATAGTTACAAGTCGTGTCTCAAAATACATATAACAAAATATGATAAATCGCTACAATCATAGCCCAAAGTCCCCGCCAACCATGAATGGCTCACATGAACCCACCTGAGAACTGCATGAACGAGAATGCCTCCTTGTCCTCATCGAACTTTGGCTCCGCCTTGCAGGCATCACCATCACCTGTAGCTAAGTCAGAGTCTGGTTAGTGTTTAAGCACCATCCCAGAATGTGGGAGTGAGTGATCAACTCAGTGGTACTATACAGCAAAGTTTAACATGTTATCAATTCAATCAAGCAGTAATGATAAAGTAGTACAATCAAACATGTCCTAGATACTCTTGTTAATGCAAGAATGGTATGAGGAAATGGTGCATGCCCTCACCACAATCTCCCTCTTGCGACATCATCTAACGATCGCGGCATGAATCGCTACCACTGTGCTCTACACAAACACCAACGGCACATGCAGTGCAATGTTATGAGCATGATTATCAAGTTCTTATTAATCCTTTTTCATACAGTCGAATTGGGAAGCTAAGGTACCTCCCTTATATCGATTTTCAAACAATGATCCGTTCTAGGGTCGTCAGTCCTAGTAAATCTCATACGATATTACTATTCTAGGTCCCTGTAAAGGGCTCGTCACCAATCAATATAGGCCTAGTATACCTTAGATGCTACAAAAAGGCTCGTCTCCTGTCCGCAATATCAAGATATGCTTGAGGTCACTACAGAGGGTTCATCACCAATCAGTGTAGGCCGACAGCGTGAATATAATTTCCCATACCATCATAATCAGTTCACAAGTCTAGGTTGCTCACTGGTCAATACAGGGAGGCTCGTCGCCCCAGTGTAGGCAGACAACATGACCACGGTGTCCCATACCACCATGTCCGGCTCATGAGTCTTAGGGGATCGAGGTGCCAAGGTTAACAGGATTTCACTGGTAAGTTTGGTACCCTAGATTCAAATAGTAGCGTCTAAACATGGTGATATATATCGGTCAATCGGGTTATTTGACGAGATCAACTTGGACAAGTGCATGTTGAGTTGATCGACATGGAATGCATAAACACTCTGTGTGGCCTAACCACTATCGAACATCCCAAGTATGACTCGCATTCGTTGAACACATCCTATGTGACGAAAATAACCTCAACCACCAGTTTAAAGGCTGTTACCGACTACCTGGACTGTAATATAGTCCCAATCACGTACAAGCTCAAAAATAGACATTTGATTCATATTCTACTTAAAAATTAACATGTTATAAAATATAACTTAAACATAAATACAATACATGGAGGAAATCATACACACAATTAATATGAATCTAATAGGCTAGACAATTCATGGAGGAAATCATACTCACAAGTAAGGTAATTGAGATTCATATCTCAACAACCTTAAAAATCATACTTTACTGAATACTAACTCATTCAAGCATTTATACAAACACTTAGACGACACTATTTAACATACGTTACGTATGTCAACCATATCGCATATTAGGGCAAATCCTTTCGTCAAGGAGTTGTCGCATACATAACAATCATGTACTAACGACAATAAATCATGGCAATCACAACATCAAATTTCATACGCATACAGACATTCTAACATATACATGAAATACTCTATTTACAGCATAGGTTATACATATACGTAAGTCAAAACAGATAGCGCATTTAACATGTGTAATAACATCCACGTCAAGAATAAATCATTATCTAACATTGAAAGTCTTGGAAACTAGAACCTAAATGTATATAGTCCGCACCTTAAGCCGAAAACATGAAACGAATATGATTTAGACGATAAGTCTTCGTCAACGGTGGATAGGTAACCTAAGACATGAAATAGATTAGCTACAACAACCCTTAAACTATCCTAAGCTCTAAAATAGGATTGGGATTGATTAACTTACCCAAAAATGGAATTAGAATCGCCGGAATAACGATTCAGATACGATGGATTGATGCGTAGAGGAACTGGAAAGAATCCCAAGATGAAATACCAACTTCACACTCACTTTCTCTCTCTTATATTAGCTAGGGTTGTAATTTCATATGGGATATATGAGAGAGGGTTTAAGGCCCTTATATAAGCCCAAAATCAATGGAAATAGTCCTAGGGCCATGGTATACTTAGGTTATAACCAAATCGGACTCTTTCTGATCCAACAGAACACTTCTGGAGGTCCTTTTACTAAATGCGGTCGGACTTAAGCTCACTAATATTGGATCTTAAGCAAGTTTAGTTTTCAGTCCAATCGGGTTTTCAGATTGACCGTGGAGGACCAGCTTCAGTTCAACGGCCACCGAAACTCAATCAGGGCCACAAGTACTTAGCATGTGTGGACCACCTTCCCTAATCCATGGGTGAATTTGGGTTAAAAACCAACGGTCAGAACGCTTTTAAATGACGCGCAAGCGACAAGACTCAGATTACTTAAATTCATATTTAGTTTCTTAAAAATCTTCACTTTCTCACACTCTTCACTCCGGACTCAAGAAAATAGACTCAGGACATCGTTTGGGCTTGATTTTTGAGGTGATAGTCAATTCCAACTAGGCGGTCATAATTGTCTAAGTTCATCGCTATCAGACTTTCGACATGCGTTTCAAGTCCAATATGAATTTTTTGAATGTTCTCGAGAGCAACTGGGTTTAGAGTTAGATCCTAAATTTCAGGGTAATGTAGCATTAACAATTCTATAGGTTTTGAGTCTTACAGAACGTATTTAAAGTGGTTAGTGCTAAATTCACAAGTAATCTAGTTTAACATTAGTTAATTCATGTTAAATTTCTAAAGGATTTGGTTCTAAATGATTTCTGCTAAAGGTGATACTCGGGTCTATGTATGAATTTTTCTAAGACGTTACATATATACTACAATAGGGCTCATCGCCCAATGTAGTTTCAAGATATACTCGAGGTCACTACAAAGGGTTCATCACCAATTAGAGTAGGCCGACAGCTCCTATATAGTGTCTCATACCACCATAATTGGCTCATGAGTCTAGGTTGCTCATTGGTCACTACGGGGAGGCTCGCCCCCCAGCGTAGGCCGACAGTTCGACCACGGTGTCACATACCACCATGTCCCGCTCATGAGTCTTAGTGGATTGAGGTACCAAGGTTAGAGGGTCTTTTCACTGGTAAGTTTGATACCTTAGGTTCAAGCATAGCGTCCAAATATGGTGAACATACATCGATCAATCGGGTTAGTTGATAAGCTTAAATAGGCTAAGCGCACATTAAGTTGATCGAAATAGAATGCATAAGCACTCTGTGTGGCCTAACTACTGTCGAACATCCTAAGTACAACTCGGATTCGTCGAACACATCCTGCGTGGTGAAAATAACCTCAACCCCCAGTTTGAGAACAATTACTGATTATCTGAACTGTAATACAGTCCCAACTACGTACAATCTCAATATGAACATTTAAATCAAATCCAACATTCATACGAACATGTTATGAAATATAACTTAAACATGGATATAATACATGGAAGAAATCATACACATAGTTAAATAGATCATGAAGGAAATCATACACATAGTAAAACAGATCTTGGATGAAATCATAAACATAAGTAAGGTAATTGAGATTCATATCTCAACTCCCTTATAAATCACACTTTATTAAATACTAACTCATTTAGGCATGTATACAGACACTTAGACTACACTATTTAACATACATCCCGTATGTCGGCCATATTACATATTAGGGCAAATCCTTTTACCAAGGAGTTGTCACATACATAACAATCATGTAATAACGACAATTAATCATGACAAGCACAATATCAGATTTCATATGCACATAGACATTTTAACAAACATATGAAATATTCTATTTACAACATAGGTTATACATATACGTACAACAAAACAGATAGCTCATTTAGCATGTGTAATAGCATCCACGTCAATAATAAATCATTATCAGACATTGAAAGTCTTGAAAACCATAACCTAAATGTATATAGTCCACACCTTAAACCAAAAAATGCGTAATGGATATGATTTAGATGATAAGTCTTCGTCAATGGCAGATTGGGAACCTAAAGTATGAAATAGGTTAGCTACATCAACACTTAGACTATTATTAAGCTCCAAAACAAGTTAGGGTTAGGATCTCTTACCCAAGAATGGAGTCAGAAACGCCGTAATAGCAATACGGTAGCGGTGTTTAAGCACATGGAGTGGTAGGGTAGAATCCCTGGGTGAAACTCCAATTCTCTCTCTCTCTTTCTTAGCTAGGGTTTGAAAATTCGTATGGGATATGTAAGAGAGGGTTTAAGGCCCTTATATAGGCCCAAAACTGACGAAAATAGCCCTAGGGCCAAGGTATACTTAGGTTATAACCAAATCAGGTCTGTTCCGATCTAACGGAACATTTTTGGAGGTCCCTCTGCTAAATGCAGTCGGACTTGAGCTCTCTAATATCGGACTTGATCAAGTTAAGTTTTCAGTCCGATCGAGTTTCCAGATCGATCGTGGCGGACCAGTTTCAGTTCAACGGTCATCAAAACTCGATCAGGGCCACAAGTACTTTGACATGTGTGGACCATCTTCCCTGATCCAAGGGTGAATTTGGGTCAAAAACCAACGGTTAGAATGCTTATAATTGGTCCGCAAGTGACACGACTCAGATTAATTAAATTTATATTTAATTTCCTAAAAAAATCTTCACTTTCTCACACTCTTCACTCCGGACTCAAGGAAATAGTCTCAGGACATCGTTTAGACTTAATTTTCGAGGTGATAGTCAAGTCCAACTAGGTAGTCACAACTGTTTAAGTTCTACGCTATCGGACTTTCGATGTGCGGTCCAGGTCTGACACAGAGTTTTCGAATGCTCTCGAGAGCAACTGGGTTTAGAGTTAGATCCTAGATTTCAGGGTAATGTAGCGTTAACAATTCTATGAGTTTTGAGTCTTGCAGATCGTATTTAAAGTGATTGGTGCTAATTTCCCAGGTAATCTGGTGTAGCGCTAGTTAATTCTTGTTTAATTTCTAAAGGAATTAGCCCTTAGTGATTTCTGCTTGAGGTGGGATTTGAGTGCTCAATTGGAAGGAAAAGAAGGGAGAATTTAGCAAGGGAGGTGGGTTTTGAAATGGGTAGAGTGAGGGTGCACGAAAATGGAAGAAGGAAGCCCTTGGAGGGTGATTTTTAGGAATATTTGAGAGATATTTGAAGAAAGGAGAGCTTGGAGGGTTGGTTTATGAAGGGAAGACGCTGTAGGAGGGTTTTTATTCAACCAACCATGGACCAGTGGGCCACATAGGACCCTAGAAGCATCGGCCCATGCCGGCCCGCCCTATCGGGCCCGACCGACAGCGAGGCCTCTTCGAACCGGTGAGGCCTCACTGATGGGGCGATGTCCTCCTACCCCTCGGGGTCTAAAAAGGTGTGGGTCCCACCTTGGGTCCCCCTGGAAGTGCCCCGATTGGGCCCTCTACTCTATTTCAACTCGTTTCGGGTCATTTCGAATAGAATCTGATGCATATTTATGCTAACCGATTTTAAATGGCTGGGATGGGATAAAACACAGTCTAAACCTGTCGATTGACGGTCTAGAAGTGGATTGGGATCATTTTGCATAATCACGGATGTGTACGAACCCGATCTCGGTGACCGTTTATAGTAAGTTTTAGTTTAAGTATAGTTCTTCACCATTTAAACTTTAAGATTTGTGTCTAATATGAAAGTACTTGGAGAAATTCGAAGAATGAGGTGGTGAAAGGTGAGATTTTGAAGGAAATGGGTTGAAAAGTGATTTCTTTGGCTTTGGAATTGAGTTATGAGAAGTTATCAAGGTGTTATGGTTGACCTATTGCCTAAGGACGTCTAATTCCAGGTTGACAAAAATCTGGGGTGTTACAACAGCAGTAGTAGCAACACTATATCAGCCGCCTAAACCCTAACAGCTATAACGACAGTCGCATCAGCCACCAAGACCTCCCCCGCAGTAGAAGAGGTGGCAGTATAGGTCGTTATAACAGCAACAATAGCGGAGGAGACATACACCTCCCCAGCAGGCTCGAGGTAAGTTTTATGTAGTCCGGCAGGATCCTCAAGCATCAGGAGTTGTCATGGGTACACTCATTGTTTCCTCATGCATAGAACATGTCTTGTTTGATTCTAGTGCATCACATTCATTTGTATCTGAAGATTTTTGTCTATCAACTGGTTTGCTACTAGAGTCTGTGCATGAGGGTTTGTTTATGTCGACGCCCTTAGGGAAGACTGCAGTATTAGGTTAGTTTTGCTCATCTTGCCACCTTCTGGTAGGGGAGACCTTCTGCGAGCCAACCTGTTTGTATTGTCGATGTCTAAGTTTGATATTATCTTAATCATGGATTGGCTTGCCAAGTACCATGCCATATTGGACTGTTTTGTGAGGATAGTTACATTTTGTATACCCAATGTGTCGCAGTTCCAATTTGCCGCTGAGCCCAGAGGTGACCAACTCTCTTGCCTTATGTCATGTGCTGTAGAGGAACCAGTTGTCTTGAGCATCGACCAGCTGTCAATTGTTTGCGATTTTCCAAATGCGTTTCAGGAGATTCCAGGGTTACCAACTTGTCAACATACTAAGTTCCAAATTGATCTCATGCCCGGTACCGCACCTATTTCAAAGGCCCCGTATCGTATAACACCATTGGAGTTTGTGAGAGCTGTAGAATTAATTGGAAGAGTTGCGTGAATTAGGCTTCATCCGTTTGAGCAGTTCACTAGGGGGGGGGCACCGGTACTCTTCGTGAAGAAGGATGGCTTGTTGAGGCTTTGTGTGGATTACCATGAGCTCAACTATTTCTAACAAGAAACAAATGCATTTGATTTGGGGAATTATCTTATTAGAACATAAGAAAGAAAGAATAAACAGAACAATCATTGTATTAATAATGTTGAGTTCATTTACATCTTTTGATATCCCTTGATTCTAAGATAGATTATTTGAAATACATAAATTGACAAAGTTCGAATGTTGAATCTCAAATTTGGCAGCATTTTGGCTTGTGCTTCGGTCATCTCCTTAGGAGGAATGTTGTGCGGGTTTGATCATTTAATCTTTCCTTTTATTTTGAGCTTGTCCCTTATGCAAAAGGAGAGCTTGAAGCGACGAAGATCGAACTTGGTGATTTCGGCAGCACCTTGGCCCCTTTCATTATTGGCTGTATAAAAGTCGGGTTGCGCGGCCTGCGCAACCAACTTGTCAATGCTCTCTCTCTCTCTCTCACCTTCAATCTTCATTTGGAGCTCTGCTCTTCTTTCAAATTTCTTCTTCTTCAAATGAGAGGGGGAGTGGGGTATTGTCATGCCCCAAACTTGAAAACTAAGCTCTCAAAATCTTGGATCACCGAATCTAGTGCCGACACCCATCGTAGTACCCCATTTTCGACTCCCAACATTCATACACCAGATTCTGATCCTGGAATCCTACATGGAGGATTTTTCAACGTACATTTACTCGTAATAAGCATAACCATAAGTTTACCCAAATCACAAAGGCAACATCATCATCACATATCCACTAATATAAACATTTGAATACAATTATGAAAGGAAAATACATATGTCAAAATGAAAACTCCAGAAGTCAACTACATACTCCAAGCTCCACCCTACTGCAACTTAACATCACCTGCATGCATCTATAGTGCATA
The DNA here is from genome assembly GCA_037074715.1 of Magnolia kwangsiensis. NCBI lineage: Eukaryota > Viridiplantae > Streptophyta > Magnoliopsida > Magnoliales > Magnoliaceae > Magnolia > Magnolia kwangsiensis. The sequence goes on from CM073579.1 coordinate 64,204,014, forward strand.
AGTTTATAAAAAGCTTAGAGGGTGGTGTAAGTGTATGCACAAGGTAAGTGTCAAGTATTCAATACAATGCCATAATCATAAAATATCAGAAATACTGATAAGATCATGAATCATACGATATCAGAGTAAGCGAAAATACTGATAAGTCCATGAGTCAAACAATATCAGAGTATGCAATATAGATTAACTATACAAATAAGGAGACATAAAGAGCCAAATGTCATATGCCGAGGATGCAATGCAATATGCAGTGCGAAAGGAATAACCATGCTAGAGTGTGAAGTCGGGATGATAGTACATAGTATCGTAGGCTACGGGGTCCATCACAAGCGACTTCTGTCCAAACCAGTCTCATACCTAATTTAGATAGTCAAACTCAATGTGGTAAACTCCTGATCTCAAGTTAGTCGCGCACCCCAACTGAAATCTTGACCATTGCGAAGGTATGCAAAATAAATAGTTGTGCATCACCAACCCGAGTGGATAGTGTATGAATGAATGAATGAGTATACAACTCCTGTTCCACAAATCAGTACTGTACATTTTTAGGATCATCACCAGGGTCTAGTACACTTTACACCACCTACTACCCCATCAAGCGCACAACTAGGTAAGTGGAAGAGACTTCGCTATCTTCCTGCCAATATCAGGCCTGGCTCGTCGATACCGGACCCATTCCTCAAGCTGGTCAGACTCAGCCTAACATTGCCTACTCCCTCAGGCGGGTAAGACCACACCCCCTTCCAACTGACCATTATATAGTGGGAGACGCGGCCTACTGGTATACGACCCTTATACACTCATATATATTCACTCAGTCTAGACGTTGGGGCGTCTTCTAGTACCAAGTGGGTTTAGGGATTTTCACCCAGGGCCATCTATGGTGACCCGATGCTAGTAATAAATTTTTGATGTCCCATTTGGCCATCCACAATATGCATGTGGAGGCTACAGCCCTAATGTCACTAGGGCGTACAATAATCACAACACACAATGCAAGATGCATGAGTCATGCAGTCCAATCTTGCATCAATTTATGCTTACCATGCCCTTATATAGGATAACTCCGCCTATTAGGGAGTCCCATAAACCACTGCCACTATGGCATACGCAATGGTCAATCATATCTCATAACAAACATATAGATGATGCGTACGGGCATGTATCATGATGCTATAATGTCACATACTCATAATCAGTATCATTAACCAACATCGACAATCGACCTCGACAATGTGGACATTTAACCAACATTGCCCCCCAAGGAATGGCCCACATAGAGCCTAACATATAGTGGACACATGGCCTCACATGAGTGCCAAATATACAACACCATAGGCCTCACCTAAAAGCTTAATATACATCATGATGCCCTCAAATGCATCATAATGGGCCTCATCACATACGCCTCATATACATCAATTTGGGCCTTAAACACGGGTTGAATACACATCACAATGGGCCTCAAATACGGGCTGTATATACATCATACTAGGCCTTAAACACTGGCCAAATGCACATCACAATGGGCCTTAAATACGGGCTGTATATACATCACATTGGGCCTCGACAATTAGCCTCTATATTCGGAATCAGCCTCGATAAATGACCTCGACAATCGGCCTCAACAATTGAAATCGGCCTCCATAATCGGAATCGAAAGCGGAATTGGCCTCAATAATCAGAATCGGCTTCAACAAATGACCTCAAAAATTAGAATCGGCCTTGGAAATCAACCCTGACAATCATAATCGGTATCGACAATCGAAATCGGTATCAACAATTGGAATCAGCCTCGACAATCGAAATCGGTATCGATAATTGGAATTGGCCTCGATAATTAACCTCGACAATCGAAATTGGAATTGGCCTTAATAATCGATCTCATAATCAGAATCTAAATTAGCTTTAATAATCAGAATCGGAATCGGAATCAGCCTCGACAATCGGAATCGGCCTTGATAATCAAAATCAGAATTGGCCTCAACAATCGTAATCGGCTTCAACAACCGACCTCGACAATCGAAATTGGCCTACAAATTCAACCTTGACAATCATAATCGGTGTCGACAATCAAAATCGACATCAACAATTGGAATCAGCCTCGACAATCGGAATCGGTATCGACAATCGAAATTGGCCTCTATAATCAACCTCGACAATCGAAATTGGAATTTACCTTAATAATCGTCCTCATAATCAGAATCTAAATCGGCCTTAACAATCAGAATCAGAATCGAAATCAGAATCAGCCTTGACAATCAAAATCGGCCTCGATAATTGAAATCAAAATTGGCCTCAACAATTGGCCTCAACAATTAGAATCGGTTTCGATAATTGGAATCGGTGTCAACAATCAGAATATGAATCTGAATCGACCTAAACAATCGACCTTGTCAATCAGAATCGGCCTCGACAATTAGAATTAGCCTCGAAAATCGGCCTCGGCAATCGAAATCAGAATTAGCTTCAACAATTGGAATCGAAATCGGCCTTAACAATCAACCTCGACAATTGAAATCGGCTTCGACAGTTGATATCGGAATCAGCCTCAACAATCGACCTCAACAATCAGAATCATCCTCGATAATCGGAATCGGTATCGACAATCGGAATCGGCCTCGGCCTCAATAATCAAAATTGAAATCGGAATTGGCCTCAACAATCGGCCTTGTCAATCAGAATCGGACTCGATAATCAGAATCAACCTTAATAATTGGCTTCAGCAATCAGAATTGGAATTGGCCTCAACAATCGGCCTTGACAATCAGAATCAGAATCAGCCTTGAAAATTAGAATTGGCCTCAATAATCAAAATCGGCCTTAACAATTGGCCTCGACAATTAGATCAAAATCGGCCTCACTGATCGGCCTCGATAATTGGAATCGACATCGATAATTGGCCTCGATAATTGGAATCGGCCTTCATAATCAGAATCGGCCTCGATAATCAGAATCGGCCTCAATAATCAGAATTGGTGAGAATTAGCCTAACAAGGCCTAAGGAAAGGTCCTAATGTGGACATCCAACCATCATTGCCCATCAATGTGAACATTCAACCAACATCGCTCCCAAGCAGTGGACCACATAGAGCCAAACATAAAGTGAGCCCATGGCCTCACCCAAAGGCCTACATCGCAATGGGCCTCATACAAGGGCTATATACACATTACTATGGGCCTCACTCATGGGCCTCATATACATAATAGGTGGGCCCTGTACATGGGCCTTAAATACATAACTTGTGGGCCCTACACATGAGTCTCATATGCATCAAATGGGCTACATATCTAGGCCTTAAATACATCAAATGGGCCATGCATCATGGGCCTAATACATATCACAATAGGCCTTGCCTATAGCCATAAATACATCACAATGGACGTTGCTCATGGGCCTCAGATTCAAGCAAGTGGGCCTCATCATATGGGCCTTAAATACCGGGCAGGTGAGCCCTATCACATGGGCCTCAAAATACAAGGCAGGTGGGCCCTATCACATGGGCCTCAAATATACATCATGATGCGCCTCATGGATGGGTCGCACCAATGGGCCTCAAGTGGACTTGGACCACACCAAAAATCATTTCAATGGTTATAGGTGTAACATGTGTATCACTGTACACTATTATTCTATGGGTCACGTGGCCCACTAATGATAATCAGCACTGACCAAACATTGTCCAGGTAAATCAACACCATCCAAACATTATCTATGTAAATCAGCACCGTCCAACCATTGAACAACACCGTCCAGCACTATGTGCACGGTGTGAATGAAATAAATACATCATGGTAGTGTCCCACCATCCCATGTCTAGATGAATGGTGTGGGATCAAAACATACAACGTAGTGGGTCTTTCAACAGATGGATAGCGTGGATTACAAAACATATATCATGGTGGGGTCCTCACAGATGAGTGGATGGTGTGGATTTAAATCCAAACATTAGTGGGTCACACGGGACTTGAGACATCAAGACAATAGCTATATAGTGGGTCCCACGTGGGAGTGGTTCACCCAAACACTCTTAATATAATATATTATATTATATAATATTATATATATATAACCGATGTAATATTATATATATATATAAAGGGGCTATCGAGATCCACCGTCCAGGCCCTGGACGTTTGGATGGTGTGTATAACACATATATCATGGCTGGCCCCACACGTGGAAAGTGGGGGCATGGATAAAACACTTACATTATGGTGGGCCACGTGCTGCCAGTATGTACCACCTCAGGTGGATCCCCACCATCAGTCCAACAGTTATTTTCTTCTGGATGGACGGTCTTGATAAAATGCATATATCATGACTAGCCCATGATCTGGACGGCTAGGATGGGACGAGCCTAGATGTACAACACATCATCTAGTGGGTCCACATGTGTGGACGGTGGATACAACACCTACGTCAGGTGGTCCCACGCGGTGGATGATGCACCCTACATGAGATTTGAATCTTCTCATCGGGCTAGGGAACAGGATGGACGGTGGAGATACATAATACATACGTCCAAGGTGATCAAGGAAAAAGAGAGGGAGAGAGAGAGAGAGGGAGGGAGGGAGAGAGAGAGAGAGAGAGAGGGAGGGAGAGAGAGAGAGAGAGAGAGAGAGAGAGAGAGAGAGAGATCATGAGAATGGGAGGGAACCCGCCACTATGGGCCCCCTAGCTTACAATCACATACATCAAGATGGATCCCGCCATTTGTGGGCCCTCAAATCATCAAAATCACACAAAAATCACCCACCTATTGATCTCCCCTTCCTTCTTCATCCTATGCGATCTACAACTTTAAGAGATGCGATTCAATGGTCGAGATGGACTTTGGATGGTGGAGATGGGAGGTAGGAAGGTGGGCCACATATAGCTCTCCCTCATGGAGCTTGGACGTTGGACTCACATGGGGGTTGCTTGGGATGAGAAAATGAGAGAGGGAGGAGTGGTGATGGGATGAAAAGGGATAGGTTCTCTTGACTTTTGGTAAGAAAGGAATGGGTTAAGAATGGGTTGCTTTGACTTTGGGTGAGAGAGGGATGGGTGTGATGGGATATGTACTTGACTTGTACATTGATTGATTGATGTGATGTGTTGTAGAGATTCTCTTGAAATTTGCAATGCGCAGCCTTTTTTTCTCAAACTAAAAGCGGGCCCACATCTCCGCGCATGGGTATCGCATCGATGTGCGAGACGTGGCGTTGGAACTAGGCGACGGTGCGGTCGCTACAATACAAGTCTCAGGTCAAGCCAACTCTAGAACATAGGATACAAATTAGGGTCACACACAACTATCGATAACAGATTACGGGTCGCTGAAATTCCACCTGGAGGACCGTGGAAGCCTACGGAACGGTATGAGCTAGGATACGGGTCTTACATATATTTATAGGCCTCCACACGTGTGAACCCTTGATCTTTGTGCCATGGAGCCACTTACATTAGATCTGACCGTCCATAATAAACTGCCTCTGATCTTGGTTGCTCGACCCGCGCAATGGAGGAAGTCGACTGTGCAGCCAGCATAACCAACTATTGGTTGTGTGACCCACAGAACTATTGACTATGCATATATCTTTATTTCTCATCTCTCTTTTGATCTTCTACCTTTTCAATCTTTCTTCATTATTTTTATACTCCAACAGATGCCTCCTTAATCCTTTCTTTGTTTATTAGAATCAAAGAATTAGGATCAATCATGTTCAATTTCTGAAACCTGAATGTGTTGCGGGACTAGTGCAATGGCCACCTGAGCATCGTACTCAGCCCAATTTTCTATAAATAGTCGTTCTTGACTAATTTCTTCATTTTCATTCTTTGTAGCGAAGCATTGTTTCACTTTTTCCTCCCCGTGCAATGAACATTAGTTACGCGACCCGTGCAACGAATTTTTCATTCGTCCAAGTTAGAATTGCATTGCACTGCCCATGCAACAAGATATTAGTTGCACGACTCGCGCAACTGAACCTTTGATAATTTTCCAAACTTAGCTGATTTTCTAAATTTTGAAACTCTAAAACTTACAATTTTCCACTATGGCCTGCATGAAAATAACCTTTATTCCTGTCAGTCCTCCTACTAAACATCCTTCTCATCGAGATGTACCAAACCCTGCACCTTTTCAAGCCATAGAATCTCCATCATCCCCGTCCAGCCCCAGCGCAAGCGCTTTAAGACAACCAATAAGCGCCTGCCTACTTTAAGGAGCCAGTGCTTCCTACTTTCAACTTCATCGAACACATCAATATGCTTCCATCTTCCATCCATAGAGCCATCACCATGGGCGATATTGAAAGACCTCCCAAGCATGGTCGTGAATATGACTGGGATGAATGGCTAAAATCAATAGCGCATCACCAAACCATTAGCCAGAAACCTCCTGCCAGGGATGACACTCCACCCCCTTCTCGACCAAAGAAGACTCGTTGGAATAAAGCTCAAAAGTTTCAGGAGAAAATTGCGGAGCATAATTAAAAGAAGTTGTAAAACTCTTGGGAGTCATTTCATGCGATCGAGGGTGTCATAAAATTTGACAACCCTTACAAGAAAGGTATCATGGTGATTCCACTCAGCCTCCATCATCATCACCACTCCATTTTGAACTGCTAGCCTAGGGATTAGATGGATGAAGAGAGTCTAGCTTATACAGAGTCTTAGCCATTTAGAGAACTAAGATTATTGAAGGACATTCTACAACCGACAAAACCGAGACAACAAATCGGTGATATTCATTTTATGATCTTTCTCACCCCATCTTATGATCCCCACAGCATATATCTAACTCATTTTTACGAGACGCTCCAATAGCATTTCAATGAACGTCAACTCATCTCGAGTCCTAAAGAATTTAGAACAAGGGGCCTTTTGACTCCTCATAATTATTATTCTAAATAGGCCACGACAGTTCTGGCAAAGCACGCAAAGATCTTATCCAAGATAGATATCTACACTGTGATTGAAGCAATATCACATCCTTTCTATAAGGAGTCTTCCACTCTAAATGCCTTTCTCAATTACTGGTGCCCCTCCACCAATTCTTTCCACCTACCTGAAGGTAAAATGAGCATTACATGCTGGGATATTTATAGGATTGTCGGTCTGCTGATAACTGGAAAATTCTTCAATGAATATGTGCCCACCAACGACGAATTAGCCTTTGTCTCTTCACCTGACTGTATCGCCTCTATTTCGAAAATGACCACTAAACTCTTCAAAGAGATGTCCAAGCTTCCAAATATCCACAAGATCCATCCTATACAATGGCTAGCCCATTTTAGTAGGGCTCTTTGGTAACCTTTCTTCTTTTCAAATTAGCATTTTTATTGCACCTTGATATACATTAATCATGGTTTCACCTGCCTCTCCTTTTCTTCCAGGTTTAATGGTAATCATTCGTAAGAGTTGGAAGCCATTCGTAAGAATATAAAAGAGTGCACTGAATATTCTCTTTACGGAGAGCTCATAGCATTTATCGCTTACTGGCTAAGCATAGTAGTTTTTCCCAACTCCAAGTCAGCAGACGTCATCCACCCCTCACTATTTGTAGTAGTCGGTGCCATGGCCGAAGGGGTCAAATACTCTCTTACTCCTCCTACTCTATGTTCGATTTATAGAGCTTTCGGAGATATCGTTTCTCACATAAAAAGTCCCTTCGTCAGCTCTAATTCTGCCTACATACCATGACACTACTTCATTGGCTGGTTCAGCATATATTTCCTTTGGACCTTTGAAGTTCCAAAGAAAGCTTATGTTCATCCTTCTCAGATTCCCCTCTAGTTCTTTCAAAAGAGAACTATGGCGAAGAGGTCCTATGACTGGGCGAAAGATGTCATCTCCTTTGATGCCAAGATTAATTATTTTCATTTCTGCCTACCCTGCTACACAATAGACACAGACAAGTTAGACACAAGGTCACTTACTCTGGGAGAAATGGCATTCTTTTTGTCGATTAGATCGTGTAGTCTCCCGTTGAGGGAGGGAATAGAATTCTGGAGAGAACCATACTATCCCAGTCATTTTGTTCACCAATTCATCTTTGATCAGGTAGATCCCAAAGATTGTGGATTAGTGACCCAAAGGATGCGTAGTTATGGTACCGGTCCATTTAATTGGTCGGTGCTATGGGAACAATTGCTTGGTTACTGAGTTAATTCTTCTTTCATTATCCCGGGTTGCGATCGTATTCCTCAACCTTCTTATAATCACATGAGATGGTGGGTTCACCAGTCTTATCTAGTAAGGAAAGGTCTACCAGTAGCTAAGCCCATCTGGCTTCCACCACCAAGGCTTAGGGGTCATGCAATTGAAGAGGGAGTAGGCTTCATAGCGGAGACCAGTCATGCCCCTTTTGTTGGTCATCTTTGCATCAAAATATCTGTAGATGATCCTATTCATGATAAGATGCCTGACAATACCCTAGAAGGGTGGATAGTTTATGGTGATATTCAAGAGTTTGAAAACTTCCCAGAGACCGCTTCGAGAGGGAGGAAATCACAGAGGCTGCTTCCTCTATACCAAAGAACATTGTTAATCTTTAAGACTAGCCAACCTCTTCTACCCACCTTCAAAATCAACCGATCTCTTCTCCTGCCCCCAGGACTATTCACCCCAGTCCTTCTTCACCAATGATAAGATCTCGAACGCATGCCCAGGTTCCCCCCCCTAACCTCAAGAAGGGGCTATTACTTCTGCCTCTCCAGCTTTAGTTAGCGCAAATCCTCAACCAGGGAGTAACTGGTCTCTTCTTTTTAAGGGGAAACAGGTTGTTGTTGAAGAATCCAGCGAAGGAGATTCAGAGAGTGAAGGTTCAATTTCCTTATCTACAAATACTGCTTCTGATGAATATGAAGTGAAAAGAAAGAATCAAGACGATGACTATGAGGAGGGAGAAGTTGATATTAGCGATGAAGAAGACATCATTGTAGAAGATATTCCTGTTGATGAAGAACATATCCCTTCGACTTCTGAGGCTGTTCCCGCAAGGACTTCACCCATAGTGGGGGAAGGAGAAGATGAATCTCTAGATTACGAGGAATATGGTTATTCACCATGTAAGAAAATCTTGTTATTTTGTTTACTTTCATTCTTTTTTCTTTCCCTATCTTACGTATTTTATTCCAGGTGGTCATATTATAAATACTGGGGTAGATAGAATTTCCTCTATAGAATTACCTCCCATCGTACTAGCGGCTTCACCAAGATTCTCGATACCCCGATGGGTAGTGGTGCTTGAAATTATTTTTCCTGTAGAATTAACTGATCTACCAACTCCCACCACCATTAATTTAAGCACTGAAGCTAGGGCTCCATCTTTTGCTGAGATGGTGAGACCTGATCCCCCTCTTATTAGAGAGATGCAATCTCCCATTATTCTGGTACCAGCAGAAGGTATAATTCTTTTCCTCATTTATACTTTCCATATCATCTGCACTTATGGTTTTACTATAACTTTATACCTTTTATTTCTTAATAAGGAACTTACCTCAAAGTGGCACGGTGAGTTCTAGTTCTGTTATGACTTTATCATATGTTCTATCTTTTGAGAAGATTCATGCGTATAAACTGGTGTTGATTAAGAACTCCATGTTAGCCATTGTCGAGATGTTTAAAGATCTTGATCAATGGTTAGATCTGGCTGTTACTCTAGATGTTCTGGACAGTTCTGCATGGATGGCTAAAGTCAATGTTTCTTCTATGCACGATGCTCTCCTAAGATTCCATAATTCAATAATTACTTTGAAATTAGCTGAAATGTGGTTGTCCTGCATCTGATTTTGGAGTATGGGAAGCAACTTGCATACTCTAGAGAGAAGGTTTCTCAAATTTCTCCCATCATTTCTCATCACGACCAAGAACAACTATCTTTGCGAAAGCAACTAAAGACTTTTGCTAATAACAAGGTGACTATCTAGAGCCATATTGCCCTTTTGAAGTAAGAAATCGCTCAGTTGGAGAAGCAGGATCTGGGGGAAGATCTGAACATTAAAATAGTACAAGAAAAGATACAATGTAGTCTTCATTCTATGGATGCCAAAAGATCTGAACTGGCTAAGAATGAAGAACTAATTGCCTCCTTGGAAGAAAAGTTAGTTGGTATCCCAGATCCTACCAAAATTATCTCAAATGTTAAACTGGAACACATAGCTGCTTAAGTCAATCTTCAAGAATATTTGTAACAATACTTAGCGGCATTAGGCATAGCAAGAGAACTATGAGAGATAAAAATTTATTGTATTTTCATTTATCATTACAAATACTCTTTGAATTGCATGCTATACAAGCATTTTGTGATGTTTTTAGAAATAATTATCTTTTTGAATTTCCTTTTTATGTGTTTATACGATATTCTGATTAATGAATTATGCTCTTATTTAAGCATCTCTTATGACTATTAGTAAGGGATTTCCTATATGATTCTCGTCTTAGTTGGGGGTACTAAGTTTCAATTTAGTCAGATAATCACACACAGTTTATCCTCTTGAGTAGTGGTGTCGGGTCTCATGTGATGTTCTTTGTAACTCTTAGGATTTCACTGACTTCTCACAGCCTGGTGAGTTCACAAACCACGATCCATCAGAGGGGTCCAGTGAAGCTGTCGGGGCCGTGAACTCAGTTGGATTTACGCACAGGGTTGGCCACAGTAACTCTCTAGATTTCACAGGGCGAACAAGGCGACCTTTGGGGTACCAAATATAGGGTCGTCAATCCATTAATGAGTAGGTTTAGGCCCTTCCTCATGAGTTACTACTAAAATCAAGCCAAAGATCTGGGGGGTCTTATGCATGGTTAGCCTATCTATGGACAAGGCCAAAGAGCTCACACTGTGTCACCCATTCATGGAAAAGCATTTTCATTCGTTCCCCATGACTCTGTTAAAAAGCTATATAGGCAACATGGGTGTTACACATGACTAGCCGTTGAGGACTTTTTGGCCTTTTAAGGCTTTAGGTCACAGGTTTCATCTGCTGCCCGCATGGGTGTGCATATGATAGGCTTCACCAGATTTTTAGGGCCACTGGCTTCTCACTGTTGCCTGAATGATGAAAATGATAGGTATCATGCATAGGTGGTTGCTTTTAAGGCTTGGCTAGGCTGCCTTAAAAGATAATGGTAAGTATCCATTGCTGTCACGAGAATGATAGATATCTCCGATTGAGATTGATACATCACTACTTCTGCTGGTATCTTCATGGATATTTGTATGTGTTCATAATATATCAGCTTAGTGATGATGTTAATTTCTTGAAAGCTCACTTACTAACAACAATGATGATCATTTTTTTGTATCAATTGCTGACATATAATCTTGTTATGCTTGCAAATTTCTTCTTTATTCATTTGTCTAACAGGAGATTACATGGCCGTGGTTTTGTTTATTCTTGCCTCCTTTTGATGCAAAAGCATTATTCTGATAATCTGCTGGATCAAAATCAAAATTATCTTTAAGGACGATATCTTTTGATAAAGTGAGCATTGACTGGTATGCTGATACCTTGTACTTCTTACACTACAACTCTATACACTCCATTGAAGTATAATTCTTTTATTATGTATGGCCTGTCCCAATTGGGCTCAAATTTACCCCCTGTTCTGTTGGTGACCACTATTGGTCTTTTTAACATTAGCACCAAATTCCCTTTTTTAAAAGAGCGATACTTGACTCATTTATCAAAGGCAGCCGATATCCTTACCTGATACGATTGTAATTACTGCTGAGCTACCAAACATTTTTTGTCAAGTAAATCTAATTCTTTCAACCTTATTTTTGCATTTTCATCATCTGTAATTGACTGATGTACTACCACTCTGAGTGACACAACTTGTGTTTCGATTGGGATGACTGCTTCTACACCATATACCAGTGAATACGGCATTGTTCTTGTTACTATCCGGTGGGTAGTTTTATTGGCCCATAACGCTTCCTGTAAGTTTTCATCCCAGTCATGCTTGTTTCCTGTCACTGTCTTCTTCAGTATTTTCACAATCATTTTATTAAATACTTCTGCTAATCATTGGATGACGAATAGTAAGGTGTTGAAAATGAATGGTGAATACTGAATTTCTAACATGGCTTCTCCATAGCTCTGTTCTTGAAAGGAGTGCCGTTATCTACAATAATTTTCTTCGGGATACCATGGTGGTATATTATTGCGTGTCGGATGAAATTGATCACATCATTCTCCTTGACACTGCATAATGTAATAACTTTTATCCATTTGGAGTATAATCTGTCGCCCCTAAAATATACTATTTTCCTTTGGACGAGGGTGGATTTATAGGACTAATAATGTCAAGTCACCAAGCAAAGAAAGGCCAAGGGGTGACTTACAGATACAGGTCTTCTGGAGGAATGTGTATAATATCTCCATGAATCTGACATTCATGACACTACTTTACATAATTTATTGCATCATTAAACATGGTAGGTCATTAATACCCCATTCGATGTATTCAATGAAATAAATTTTGGCCAGCTTGATGTGCCCCACATTCTCCAGAATGCACTTCTCATAACATCCGGCCTGCTTCCTGTTCATCTAGGCAACGTAGCAGCATTCCATTGTAGGATTTTTTGTACAACACTTCGATGCATATGAGGAATCTTCTAGACCTTTACTTGATTTGTTGTCTCTGCTACTTGATTTGTTGTCTCTGTGCTGAGTCTTCTGGCAAGATATCATATTTGAGGTAATCTACGAAAGTCTAATGCCAATCGCCTGTCGTCACCTTTAAGCCCAATATAGGGAGCGCCTCGATAATTTCATCAATAACCTCTAATGAGGATAAAAATATTCTCTCTTCTATAGTCACCTACAGAGAGGGCTTCAATTTGGATAAGACAGAGCCATTGTCAGGCGGGCCAAAGCAACTGCTTTTGCATTTTCAACCCGTGGTACATGCTTGATTTCTACATGGTAGAATTGTTCCAATAACTGTTGTGCTTTCTGACAATATGGCAAGAGCTCTTGCTTTCTTATTTTAAATTCAGTCATCAATTGATTTATGATCAATTTAGAATCTCCAAATATTTCTAACATTTTTATCTTAATTTCTTGAGCAATTTCCATTCCAATGATGAGGGCCTTATACCCGGCTTTGTTATTTGTGCACGTGGCACCCATTGTGAAAGAGTAAGATAACAAGTCACCTTGAGGGGTGATGAATATCACCTCAGCACCTACCCCTGATGCTCGAGAAGCGCTGTCGAAATAAATCTGCCATAGGCTTTGCGACTTGGCCAACATACCTTATTCATTGGGAAAATCATCGCTAATGGTCTCGCTTTGTGTTACGGGAAGCGCTGCTAGGAAATCCGCCACTGCTTGCCCTTTTACCGCTCTCATTAGCTCATATGTGATCGTATATTCTAAGAGAAACAACATCCATTTGGCCAACCTTCCTGATAGCATCGGTCTTATCATTAAAAACTTTATCAAATCTGCTCTTGAGATCAAGGTTATGTCATAAGAGACAATAATGCCTCAACTTCTGTACCGCAAATATCAACACCAAACATTCCTTTTCAATTAGAGAATAATTGTATTCTGCACCCATCAAAGTTCAGTTCAGATGATATAGAGCGGTCTCTTTCCAAGATTCATTCATCTGTGCCAACAAGGCTCCTAACGAATTCCTGGCCGTAGATATACACAAAATAAGCGGTTTCCCTTTTATAGGGCCTGTTACCACCGGTGGCTGTTTCAGCAATTCCTTTATCGAATCAAATGCATTCTGACAGGCCTTGTCCCATACGAACTCTGTCCCTTTTTTCATTAAATGAGAGAATAGCTGACATCATCCTACTAGATTTGAAAAGCGACAGCGAATATATGTTAACTTCCCTTGCAAACTTTTTAGTTCCTTTAATGTCTTTGGAGGTGACATATCTTGCATGGTTTTAACTTTCCCTGGATCGATTTCAATGCCCCTGTGCCTAATGAGAAAAATGAGGAATTTTCCTGATGACACACTAAAAGCGCATTTAGTTGGATTCATTTTTAACTACTTCTTCCTGAGTCGATGAAAAACTGATGCCAAATGTTCGCGATGTTCCTGATGATTGCTTGACCTGACCACCAAATCATCCACATAATACTCAACACATTTGTACATCATGTCTTGAAAAATATTCTACATTGCCCTCTGATACATTGACCCCACATTTTTTAGACCAAATGACATGACCTTTTAACAGTAAATTCTTAGTGAAGTTCTAAACATTGTTGCTTTTTCATCTTCAAGTGCCATTCTAATTTGATTATAACCTGCATAGCCATCCATGAAGGACATGAAAACATACTGAGTTGTACTATCAATTAGCAATTCAGTTATCAGGAGAAGAAAATCATCTTTGAAGCAGGCTTCATTCAGATCCATGAAGTCAACACATACTATGACTTACCCATTTTTCTTCTTTACTGCGATGATGTTTGATATCCACTTGGGATATTTCATTTCCCTAATAAACTTGACTTTTATCAGCTTGCTTACTTCTTCTTTTATCAGGGGAACCAAGTCCGGGTGAAATCTCCTTTGTGCTTGTTTAACTAGCCTTTTCTCCTTAGAAATATTCAACTGGTGCATTACTACTGACGACTCCAGACCCGGCATCTCTGCATATGTCCAAGAAAAGATGTCTCTATTTTCTTTGAGAAGTTCAACATATTTCTCAGCCTCCTGCTCATAAAGACTGATGTTGATGAATGTATTCCTCAACTCTTCTTCTGTACCCAAGTTTACTTCTCGTAAACGGTCTATCGTTAGCTGCCCCCTGTCTTCCATTTTCTTTGGGGCCATTTCAGGATGCTCGACTATTTTAGGATCTCACTCTGATAACTGCTCAACTGTGACCATGTTCACTGATGATTCTGCTCCCAATCTTTAAAATTTTCCTCGCTTTTCCTAATCGACCCTAATAGGAATCTAAATTCCTTTCCCATGATTTAGGCCAATGGGTTCTTCGCAATTGAAACCCATGCTTTTCATGCTTTTCTTGCTTGTTAAGCCATTTTTGTAAGATCTTACAGTGTTAGCTTACCGTAATACACATTATTCTTGGCCTCTTCCTCTATCTTTGCTTCTGTTGGGGCATAAAATTCTATTTGTTCTAGGTACTTTGCGTTGGCCCTGACCTGAAACCTTTCTGGAATAGCCAAAAATGGCTTATTTCTTTCAGCATATGGCAATGACACTATATAATTGGACTATAAAATTTATAATTGTTTAGGTGATAACAAAGTTATCTCAGATGTTTCGGCACAAAATAGATTTCTTCTTTGTTTCTACAGTTCTAGATAATTCTTCCTTTTCCGCTTCTTCTTTCTTCATCTTTGGTTGAATGTTCCTCTAGGCTTTTCTTTCATCATTCTTTCTCTCTTCTTTAGCAAACCCTTTGTAATAACTAGCATCTGTAAAGAAGGCTTCAGCTTCCTTATAAGGCCTTGCGTCGGCCACTACTTTATATTGTATCCCGTCTTTACAGTACTTGAAACATTAATGCAACGTAGAGGGCACAATACCGTACTGATATATCCATAACCTTCCTAAGAGAAGATTATATGTTGTCACAACATTTATGATGTGGCAAACGACATCAGTAGTTAGCTCTCCTATTTCCAATGTCATTGTAATTTTACCGAGTGCACATTGTTCATCATGATTGAAGCTCTGTATCATCATTCCACTGAGGCATAGATCAGAGCGACGATAACCCAGTTTACTCAACATTGTCAGTGGTAGCCGATTCACCGCAGACCCATTGTCAAGCATAATCCATTTAACTTTCTTACCACGGACATGACCTTCTATAATTAGTGGCCTATTTTGTCCTGTGTCACAAATTAAATCGTCATTAGAGAAGGAGAGAACTGGCATACAGTCTTCTTACGTTTTGTATTCTTCGCTTTCCATTTCTAAAAGTAACATTTCTCTGACATCGTGATCGGATAACGCTTGAATCAAACTTTACCAAAATTCCTCTGACAACATAAGCGTATCATAAACGCTTAACCAAGATGGTATGCCTTTAAAGTGACTTACCACATCATAAGTTACCTTCGTCATCTCACTCTTCTCTTCTCTCTTATCACCATTGTGCTGACCTTCGACGATTTCTTTTCTTGTAACCCCTATTTTTTACTTCATAGGGCTTACTGCCCTTTTTCCAGACCGTAACGTAATCATTGTTACCTTTCTTGCTGTCTTACAATCTTCTTCCTCTTTCTTTTCCTGGGCCTTTTCCCAGATTTTTAGCACATTCACTACTACCTTTGCATCCCTTTCCTTTTCTTTTCCAATTACTATTTCACCCCCGTCTATCATTCGTTGTATTATACATTTCAACGTATAACAATTTTCCATCGGATGTCCCATAAGGCGATGATAGAGGTAAAAATATTTTTCTCTCATTCTTGTCATGTCTTCAGGGCACTTGGGTGCTGGTAATTCCATCGTACTAGCTTTTAGTAATTGGTTCATCATAAGGAAAACATCTTCTCTATCAAACGCAAACCCTTTATGAGAATTGAGTGCTTTGAGCCTTTTTCCACTGTATCTGTTTCTCGGTCGATTTAATTCTTCTTCCCATTCTGACCTTTTTTTTTTCTCCTGAATCTCTTGCATCTTAACTTCTCTTTTCATGATCCATGATATTTGCAGTCATCCTGCTGGGTCCCCTCCTGGTTATTTTATAGAGAAACGTTGGCATCTTCCTAGTCATCAACTCTAAAGCATGAGCCTTAATGGCTAGGTCATGAAAAGTCCTGATATCGGCACTAGTGAGTTCGAATGTGATTCTAGTTTTCATGGAGTTCAGACACATCTTGACCTATTCCTTTTCTTTCGGTAGTTGTCTACATGAGGCTCACAATGTCTTTCATCTATGTATAAACTTCTCTACCAGTTCCCCCTCTCTCTGCCATACAGAAGTCAATTTCGTAATACTGACATTGCGTTCTGAAGAGAAGAAGTTTGACATAAAGGTGTCCTACATTTGTGCCCAAGTCTGTATCGATCTCAAAGCCAAACTAGAATACCATCGGAACGCTTTACTTATCAGAGATGATCTAAATAATCATAGGCAATATTGCTGTATCGTAGAGAAATTCTCCATGCTAGTAATAAAGTGCATTAAATGTTCCTACGGTGACCCCTCTCCATTAAA
The DNA here is from genome assembly GCA_037074715.1 of Magnolia kwangsiensis. Taxonomy (NCBI): domain Eukaryota; kingdom Viridiplantae; phylum Streptophyta; class Magnoliopsida; order Magnoliales; family Magnoliaceae; genus Magnolia; species Magnolia kwangsiensis. Next base: position 64,221,182 of record CM073579.1, read on the forward strand.
TTTATGAAAATCTAGATGCTTAAAGTTGGCTGGGAATGAGATGTCTTCTACCTCTCGTGGGTACGACGTTCGATATTTGAAATGGCCAACATTCTCACGCTCCCATTCTACTCTAACAGCTTCCTCGACAACTTGCCTCACCTCCTCTTGCATCATAGTTCTCCCTATTAGGACAGACCCAAGTGGTCCTGCCCCTAGTGGTTGAAAGCCTTTAACTTGGTTCTCTTGCCCATCAGTGGGGGAGCCGTTATCTAGGCTACATTGTGTACAAAGGTCGTTAAGGCTTCTCTGAGATTTCTGCAATCTTCCATTAGTGCTCTTTGTGCTTCTACCATTTCATTCATATGGTCCTCTATAGTCGGTATATTCTCTTTGTTTGTTCCGGCCATATGTACTGTGACTTCTCCACTCCCTAATGAAGCTATAGTTGGAGTGGGGCGAGAATATGTCAACATAATAGGACTTACGAAGAGAGGGGAAGATGGAGTATCATTTAGCTTCTCTGTGCTCCCATCGTCACTGATTGATTGGGGCAATACAGACATTGGTGAGCCTACTAGTAATGCCATGCCTTTTTGCTCTTTTGTCCATCTAACTCTTGGGGCAATTAAAGCTGGGAAGTCACGCGATGTTAATTACGGAATTGTTCGCTTGGGATATATCGTAGGAGGAGCGAGTTTGGGATTCTTCTTAGCAGCATTATGTGTTATCGGTCCTCTAACTCTTGGCGAAGGTGGATTCATTCTAGGACTTCTCATATTTTAAGCTCTCGTCCTACGAGATATTACAACAGTCTAGTCCTTTTCACCTTCCGGTGTTTGAGGCAAAGCAGACACAACTCCAACCATTTCTCGGGTTAAGTCATTTTTGCTTGCAGGAGGTTGAGCCCTGCATTTTGGAGGCTGGTTCGGCAATTATTCCATTATAAATCCAATCCTAGTGAAGTAGAAGTTCACTTTCCTCGCAGAAATTGTCCTAGGTCATAATTTACAGTTTGATCCCTTCACATATAATACATAGAATTAAATTATAGTTAATATTTGAAGAATTACATAATCTATCTTAGAGATGAAGGGGAGGATGTTTCCACTGAGAGTCGCCACTTTGGCAATGAAAGACGCCAAACTACAACAAAAGCTCCATAATACTCTTAATGTTAATATCAAATAAGATAAATAAGTACTCAGAAGAGTCGCCATTTTATTTCGAAAAAGAAACAAATGCATTTGATTTGAGGAATTATCTTATTATAACATAACAAAGAAAGAATACACAGAACAATCATTATATTAATAATGCTGAGTTCATTTACATCCTTTGATATCCCTTGATTCTAAGATAGATCATTTAAAATACATAAATTAACAAAGTTCGAATGTCGAATCTCAAATTCGATAGCATTTTAACTTGTGCTTCGGTCATCTCCTTAGGAGGAATGTCGTGTGGGTTTGATCATTCAATCTTTCCTTTTATTTTGAGCTTGTCCCTTATGTAAAAGGAGAGCTTGAAGTGACAAAGATCGAACTTGGTGATTTCGGTAGTACCTTGGCCCCTTTCATTACTGGCTGTATAATAGCCTGGTTGCATGGCCCATGCAACCAACTTGTCATTACTCTCTCTCTCTCTCTCTCACCTTTAATCTTCCTCTGGAGCTCTGCTCTTCTTTCGAAATTCTTCTTCTTCAAATGAGAGGGGGAGTGGGGTATTTATAGGCCTCCACACATGTGAACCCTCGATCTTTGTGCCATAGGGCCAATCTTGCATCAGATCTGACCATCCATAATAAACTGCCTCTGATCTTGGTTATAAGACCCGCGTAATGGAGGAAGTCGATTAAGCGACCTGGGCAACCAACTATTGGCTGCACGACCGGCGCGACCACTGCCTATGATATTTGATTTTCTTCTTTCTTTCTCATTTCTCCAATTCTCTTTTGATCTTCTACCCTTTCAATCTTTCTTCATTATTTTTATGCTCCAACATTAACAAGGTCATGATTAAGAATAAGTACCCACTTCTGAGGATTGATGATTTGTTCAACCAGCTGCAAGAGATGCAGTTCTTTTCAAAGATAAACACACGGTCCTGTCATCACTAGGTTCGTATCGGGGAGGAGGATATACCGAAGACAGCATTTAGGACACGCTACAGTCATTTTGAGTTTCAAGTCATGTCCTTTAGACTTACTAATCACCCGTAGTGTTTATGCAGCTGATGAACGAGGTCTTCTGCCCGTATCTTAATCAGTTTGTTGTGGTTTCATCAAGGATATTCTAAAATATTTGAAGACCCAGGAGGAGCATGAGTAGCATTTGGAGATCACCCTGCAGACCCTCTATGCACACCAACTCTATGTGAAGCTAGCGAAGTGCGAGTTTTAGCAAGAGGAAGTGAAGTTCCTCAATCATGTGGCGACAAGGAAGGGCGTAGCAGTAGACCCATTAAAGATTGACGTCGCGTGCCAGTGGGGCCAGCGCATGAATGCATTCGAGATCCGTAGTTTCCTTGGATTAGCGGGCTACTATCGATGTTTCTTTAAGGGATTCTCCCATATTACAGCCTCATTGACCAAGTTAACCCAGAAGTGCGCTGAGTTCATTTGGAATGATGCATGTGAGCGAGCATTCATAGAGCTGAAGGACCATCTTACATTCGCACCAGTCCTCATTCTCCCCTCTGGGAGTGAAGGATTCGTAGTTTTATAGATGCTTCGCATGTTGGTTTGGGTGTTATCCTGATGTATCACAGGAAGCATGTGCCCTTCACATCTCGCCAACTCAAGGTTCATGAACAGAACTACCCCACACATGATTTGGATTAGCTACAGTTGTCTTTGCACTTAAAGCCTTTCTTGGGTTAGTTTGAGCTCTTCTCTGACCATAAGAGCTTGAAGTATCTCTTCTCACAGTCTGAGTTAAACATGAGACAGAGGCACTGGTTGGAGCTCTTGAAGGACTATGATTTCGATCTTCAGTACCATCCCAGTAAGGCTAACATGGTGACAGATGCCCTTACCCATTAGCCATGAGGCCTGATGTAACATCCCGAAAATCGGGGGGTCGAGCAAAAACCCAACTCCCGAGTTCCAAAATGTTATTTATGCAACATAGATATGTATGATTGAATGTTGTCTGTGATAATGTATTAAACATGAGTGAGATTAAGCCAGAACAGCATATCATACTCCAGAGACAGTTAAATTTGCAAGCGGAAGACTGTAATAGTATGTATAACATATATAAACTGTTGTATGTCTCCAGAGTATGAATATATTACCAGGTTATACACATACATGTATACTTCAAAAGTAAACAAAATGAATATACATGAGGGCGCTAAAAATATAAAATGATAAGTGTCAATGTATCTAATCAACCTCCCTGTAATCCCGTCAATCAGATCACGCATAAAGGAGAGATCCTCCTCATCATCATCAAATCCAGCTCCGCCTCGCAGGCCGCGCCATCATCTGCAATCACAATAGGGACTGGTGGGTGTCCGGAAACACCATCCCGTAACGTGGGAGTGAGTGATCAACTCAGTGGGATAAGAGAGCAAAGATTATAGTGTCCCATACCACCATAATCTACTCACGAGTCTAGGTGCTCACTGGTCACTACGGGGAGGTTTGTGGCCCCAGCGTAGGCCGACAGCTCGACCATGGTATCCCATACCACCCTGCCCGGCTCATGAGTCTTCGTGGATCAAGGTACCATGGTTAACAGCGTTTACAATGGTAAGTTCAGTACCCTAGGTTCAAGCAGTTGTGACTCATGCAGGGTGAACATACAACGGCTACTCGGGTTACTTGACGGGCTCGACTAGCACGATCGCATCTCAAGTTGAACGACATGAAGTGCGTAAAACACTTCGTGTGGCCTAACCACTGCCGCCAACTCCAAAACATGGCTCGCGTTCATCGACGCGTCGTTCGTGGCAAAGATAAGCCAACCACGAATTCGCTCAGTTACCGACTGCCTGGACTAAGTATAGTCCCAAACACATATGAATCCACATCAACAATCATGTGAGAGTATTGGAAATGAGACACAACCATGTGAGCATGTTAACACATTATATCGTACAACTTAAGTAAACCATCTGACACATGCCTTTCATACATATAATGAAATTATGCATATCGCCAACATATAGGAAATCATTTCCATCAGCATATTAATTGAGAATTCAATCTCGAACTAAATCACAATGAAATCATCAAGCACATGTTATAACATACAGCTTAAGCGAATCGTCAAGCACATGCATTTCATTCATATTATGAAATCATGCATATGGCTAACATGTAGAAAACCATTTACACCAACATATTAATTGAGAAATCAATCTCAAACTAATTCATAACACCATTTAATTCAATACATACTAATACAAGCATTTATACAAATACTTACACTACACACTTAAGTCCACATATAGTATGTCGACCTGAAGTGCGCATTTAGGCTAATATCTTCGCCAAACTAATTATGCACGTATTCCTAACATTCTAATATGACAACAAATCATGTCAATCACATCAGCAAAATATGAATGAAATTAGTACTTCCTACAAATGACTAAAATGCCCTAAATCTCATATTCTTCATTGATTTACGAAACAGGAAACGGACAGCATGTTGTACATGTCAAACGGCGTTGCCGTCAAGAATCTACTATTAAACGACATTGAAAGCTTTGGAAACAGTCAATCAAAGCATCTAAAATCCGCACCTTGTCTCTTATGGATGTGCAAATTCGAACGGAGCGTATACGCTTCGTCTACGGCGAATAGGGAACCTAATACACAAGCTACATAAGCTACATCGCTAATGGGATTGACGGAAGCTTAAATCAGCAAGTGTTGAAGGTTTTCCTCACCTAGAAGTGCGTTGGAATCGTCGGGAAAGTGATTGGAGTGCATTGCTTAGGCACTTGCAGCAGGTGGCACGAGCAGCAAGAAATTCTCTCCTACTCTCTCTCACAAACTCTCACCTTTTCTCTCCCCCAATCTAGGGATTTTTGCAATTTCGTATGGGAGAGAGGAATGAGGGTTTCAACCCCTTTTATAAGCTTAAAAATGCCGAAAACGGGCTCCGAAATGAAGTTTACTTAGTGCATATCCAATTCGGGGCTGTTTCGGTTCAAAAGATATTTTCTGGTGGTCCCCTGGTCGAATGCGATCGGACTTAAGCTCATGCATACCAGATCTAGCACGTTTTAAGTTTTCAGTCCTACAGGGTTCGCAGATCGCACGTGGCGGACCAGTTTCAGTTCAGCGGTCACCGCACGTAGATCAGGGCTGAAAGTCTCATGATATAGAATAGAAATTTCTCCTGATCTAAGGGTGTAATCTGGATGAATTCTGATGGTCAGAATGCTCAATACTGACATGTCAAGTCGTGTGCCAGATTTGAATTTAAAATTCCAACTATGTCCCTATTCGCACTCTCTTCGGTCCGGGCTCAATGAAATAGCCTGTGATTATCGGTTTGACTTAATTTTCGGAATGAGTGTCAAGTCCAGCTAGGCGGTTCTAACGGTCTAAGATAGGAGGTATCGGACTTTCGACGTGCGGTCTAGATCCAATACAAAGATTCAAAGTGGTCCAGAGAACAAACCTGTTTAGAGTTTGATCCCATGTTATAGAGTATTATAGAGTCGTTGGTTCTGCTCGATTTGGGTCTTGTAGAACGTATTTAAAGTGATCAGGGACTATTTCCCAGCTACTTTAGCGTCGCGCTAGCTAACTTACACTTATTTTCCAAAGGAATTAACCCTACGTGATTTCTTTGGCTATGGAATTGGGTTCTAAGTGATTTTTCAGGTGTTTTAGTTGACCCATTGCCTAAGGACGTCTAATCCCAGATTGGCCAAAATCTAGGGTGTTACAATCTACCCCCCTTAAAACACAATGTCGTCCCCGACATTGGCGAAAGGCAAGGAGTACTTTTTCTAAGGAAGGTTCAAATCCTATTTAATAACCTAACCGTACATATAACATAAATCAAATGTTTCGATCCTGGGCCAGTGGGAAAGAGGCTAACCACTCTTCCGCTGCGCCACTCTGATCGAACGGTAGCGTTGACTAACCTAACTAGATTGGACTTAATTCGTTCTACCCCCCTTAAAACTTGGTTTTACTTAAAGTTCAAGAGTCTATGCGTCGCTCCATACATCAGAACGAGGTGCAACTTAAGACCTATCCTTGACATAAATTGGGAAACAACTTCTCTACATGGTTTTCCTTACTAATGATGCGTTCTATGGCATTGGTACCTATGATTATAGAGATGAGCCTAATCTCTATTGTGGTTAAGTTCAGGGGCAGGTATGACTTGGTGACAAGATGTCGAATTCTTTACTGGCTTTAAGTCCTCGCCATTTCCCAAAGACACTGTGATCTCGTTTGGTTGTATGTGGTTGGGTCATCACAGAAGAAAGGTTGTGTAGTAGGTCTGAGCTGGATACATAGACTTTCTGTCTAGCTAGAATAGAAGATTTATTGTATCAATTCTTAATCCGAGTCGATGCCGATCTTCTGCTTGATCAGAGCATTGGATTTATTAGTAACTACTAGGATTAAGAAGTCGTTTCAAACCACGAATATATCGCTTACATGCAGTTCCTTTACTCCACGTTCCCGAATGTAACAAGCCCTTGGGGAAGGCAATTCTAAGGGGTGTGTTGGTACATTCTAAGTTCCATCTAAGGGATTTATAAATGTTCCCTGAGAGTGAATGGTTCCTTCCTATGGGCAACAACAGAAGTCTATAAGTCATAAGGGGATCTATCGAAGGAATAAGGTTCTACTTCAACCACATCTAACCTACAATTCCTCAGCATATACAGGCTTTACACTACTTAAGGTAACTAATAGCTAGTCTGTAACTCAGCAGCTATAATCCAAAGCCTAAGAAAGCTATAATCCAAAGCCTAAGATTATACGGTAGAAGGCTTTCCCATATAGTCAGATCCTTCAAATCTCGGAGTGTTATCTCTAAGTCCAAAACGCCAAGGGCCTATATGGCTAGTAGCATTAAGTTGTATTAAATGGAACCGTATTCCTAATCCCATGTTGGGATAGGGAGTGGCATGCTTGGTAGGAGGGTGGGGTGGGATAAAAATTCATTTGTAGACTGAATCCCGGGAGTTACTATACTCCCAATCTAGGGACAATACCTTACAGCGAAATGAAACGGCATGCATTCTATCTAACCAAATTTCATCACAATATATGGAATAAAGTTCCACATGGATTATGACAGAGATGCATTCGGCTATGTTAAGCCCAAACCACTGACGCAACACATTGTCTACCAGTGACATCACTAGACCCAATAACAACAAAACACAGAAATCCTTAAAACAAAAATCAAACAATCTACAGGGCAACGGCATAGATGCCTAATTCTACCAAAGAACTTCTACCATGGTCCCAACTAACCTTCTTGAATACTATCTAGTTCAGTATTGTCAGTTGCCCATTAGAGCTCTATCGGCCAGGTATTTTCAATACTCCTCAAACGGAGAAAGTTGAGAAATGGGATTTGAGGTTAGCACGATCCTAAGACCCAAAAAGAGAGTAAAGGCTCAAATAAAAGGGACGTGAGAGAGAGGACGGTGGAAAGAGAGGGAAAGGCTGAAACATCCTTAACAATAGCCATGGAAAACGGAGGAAATATGAAGGAACGGTCGCCCAAATGGACAGAATGAAATCTAGGCATTGTAGAGGGATGCTTCAAGCTCCCCTAGGATGTATTTTCAGAAGGAAATGAAAATGAAAAAGGGGAATGGAGTACCTCACGAATTCAGCTCGATTTGGGGGTTTTAGGAGCTCCAACGGACGAAATCTTCAAGAGGGAGGGCTGCCAACTTCAAAGGAATGATGGAGGGTGGTCGTTTTTGGCAGGGAATAGATTTGAGAGTGGTTTGGAACCACGATTTTGGGTCAGGGCAGCAAGAAAATAAAAATGGGGCTAGGGAAGGGGACTTTTGTGAAGGAACTACCCCTATTTGGGGTTTTTTATGGATGAACCATCCATGGGGGGGGGGGGGGGGGGGGGGGTGTACAGGCCACATGAGGGCATGCGCCCGGATTTTACATCAAGTGGGCCCACCTGTACGACGATGCATCGCCGGATCGGCGATGGCATCGCCGACCATCTTGCACGGTGGCCGGTGAGACCACATGGGTTGGGTCCCCCCTGGTCTAGGGACCCCAAATATGTACGGTTCCCACTTTGGTTCATTCTATATTGCCCTATGGAGGCCAAAACATGCATTCGGGGCTCTCCGGGGCCAATCTGCAATCCCGAATACAAAATCCTATCATGCAGCATATGATTTTGGGGTAGAAGGATATAGTACATCCATCTAGACCCTTATTTACTAAAGAAAGTGAAATTTGAATAGCCTTATGGCCATTTTTCATGAAATTTTACTATTCACTATATAAAATTTTATGAAAGTATTATTTTGTGTTATTTTCACATTAAGTTTGATGCCTAACATGAAATGGATAAGAAATAAATGAAGATTGGAGTGGTGAGAGGAAGAATTTTGAAGATTTTTGGTGAAACGGGGTTTTTAAGCCCTGGCGATTGAATACAGGAGTCATGGCCATCCCACGGCCCAAGGATTCACTTTTATGGGTTTAAAATCATTCAAAGAACGTCTCAACCCACTTACCTACAACCTAGGAGCTATTCGGGTTGCTTCACGCGACCCTAGATGCGTTATGGACTCGATCGCGCGATCGATATGAACAGACTTCGCCTATTGGCGAATATGCGATCCTATAAGTGTTTCTAAACCTTCCTCGCACCCTCCTAAGTCAAAGGAAGCGACAGCGTACGTCGCGTGACCATAACCCAGGCCCGGTTTAATCCAAATCATGCTCTGATACCATCTGTAACATCTCGAAAATCGGGGGGTCGAGCAAAAATCCAACTCCCGAGTTCCAAAATGTTATTTATGCAACATAGATATGTATGATTGAATGTTGTCTGTGATAATGTATTAAATATGAGTGAGATTAAGCCAGAACAGCATATCATACTCCAGAGACAGTTAAATTTGCAAGCGGAAGACTGTAATAGTATGTATAATATATATAAACTGTTGTATGTCTCCAGAGTGTGAATATATTACCAGGTTATACACATACATGTATACTTCAAAAGTAAACAAAATGAATATACATGAGGGCGCTAAAAATATAAAATGACAAGTGTCAATGTATCTAATCAACCTCCCTATAATCCCGTCAATCAGATCACGCATAAAGGGGAGATCCTCCACATCATCATCAAATCCAGCTCCGCCTCGCAGGTCGTGTCATCATCTACAATCACAATAGGGACTGGTGGGTGTCCGAAAACTCCATCCCGTAACGTGGGAGTGAGTGATCAACTCAGTGGGATAAGAGAGCAAAGATTAGCATGTTATCAAATCAATCATGCGATAATAGTAAAGCAGTAAATCAAACAATCCTAATACTGTTGTTAATGCAATATGACATGACGTGATGTATGCCCTCACCGACGATCTCCCTCATACGGCAACATCTTACGACCGCGGCATGCCACACTCCCTAGAGTGCTCCACATCTTCCAGGCACATGCAATGCTATGGTGATTTGATTTCCGAGTTGTTATTAGTCCATTCAAACAGCAGGATTGGGAAACTAAGGTACTTCCCTTGTATCAATCCCAACACAGATCCTGTCTAGGGTCGTCACTCCTAGTAATCTCATACGATGTATATTTTGTAGGTCGCTGCAAGGGCTGCCAGGGCTGTTACACGCACTCGTTGCTCCGCTCCCCCATCACCTTATCAATACAGGCCTACTGTACTCTACCGCTACGGAAGGGTCGTCACCTCCCGTAGACTCAGAATACGCTCGCGGTCACTATAAAGGGCTGCCAGGGCTGTTGCTCACACTCGTTGCACCGCTCCCCCATCACCTTATCAATGTAGGCTGACAGTAAGAATATAGTGTCCCATACTACCATAATCTGCTCACGAGTCTAGGTGCTCACTGGTCACTACGGGGAGGTTTGTGGCCCCAGCGTAGGCCGACAGCTCGACCACGGTGTCCCATACCACCATGCCCGGCTCATGAGTCTTCGTGGATCAAGGTACCATGGTTAACAGGGTTTACAATGGTAAGTTCAGTACCCTAGGTTCAAGCAGTTGTGACTCATGCAGGGTGAACATACAACGGCTAGTCGGGTTACTTGACGGGCTCGACTAGCACGATCGCATCTCAAGTTGAACGACATGAAGTGCGTAAAACACTTCGTGTGGCCTAACCACTGCCGCCAACTCCAAAACACGGCTCGCGTTCATCGACGCGTCGTTCGTGGCAAAGATAAGCCAACCACGAATTCGCTCGGTTACCGACTGCCTGGACTAAGTATAGTCCCAAACACATATAAATCCACATCAACAATCATGTGAGAGTATTGGAAATGAGACACAACCATGTGAGCATGTTAACACATTATATCGTACAACTTAAGTAAATCATCTGACACATGCCTTTCATACATATAATGAAATTATGCATATCGCCAACATATAGGAAATCATTTCCATCAGCATATTAATTGAGAATTCAATCTCGAACTAAATCACAATGAAATCATCAAGCACATGTTATAACATACAGCTTAAGCGAATCGTCAAGCACATGCATTTCATTCATATTATGAAATCATGCATATGGCTAACATGTAGAAAACCATTTACACCAACATATTAATTGAGAAATCAATCTCAAACTAATTCATAACACCATTTAATTCAATACATACTAATACAAGCATTTATACAAACACTTACACTACACACTTAAGTCCACATATAGTATGTCGACCCGAAGTGCGCATTTAGGCGAATCTCTTCGTCAAACTAATTATGCACGTATTCCTAACATTCTAATACAACAACAAATCATGTCAATCACATCAGCAAAATATGAATGAAATCAGTACTTCCTACAAATGACTAAAATGCCCTAAATCTCATATTCTTCGTTGATTTACGAAACAGGAAACAGACAGCATGTTGTACATATCAAACGGCGTTGCCGTCAAGAATCTACTATTAAACGACATTGAAAGCTTTGGAAACAGTCAATCAAAGCATCTAAAATCCGCACCTTGTCTCTTATGGATGTGCAAATTCGAACGGAGCGTATACGCTTCGTCTACGGCGAATAGGGAACCTAATACACAAGCTACATAAGCTACATCACTAATGGGATTGACGAAAGCTTAAATCAGCAAGTGTTAAAGGTTTTCCTCACCTAGAAGTGCGTTGGAATCACCGGGAAAGTGTTTGGAGTGGGTTGCTTAGGCACTTGCAGCAGGTGGCACGAGCAGCAAGAAATTCTCTCCTACTCTCTCTCACAAACTCTCACCTTTTCTCTCCCCCAATCTAGGAATTTTTGCAATTTCGGATGGGAGAGAGGAATGAGGGTTTCAACCCCTTTTATAAGCTTAAAAACGTCGAAAACAGGCTCCGAAACGAAGTTTACTTAGTGCATATCCAATTCGGGGCTGTTTCGGTTCAAAAGATATTTTCTGGTGGTCCCCTGGTCGAATGCGATCGGACTTAAGCTCATGCGTACCAGATCTAGCACGTATTAAGTTTTCAGTACGACAGAGTTCGCAGATCGCACGTGGCGGACCAGTTTCAGTTCAGCGGTCACCGCACGTAGATCAGGGCTGAAAGTCTCATGATATAGAATAGAAATTTCTCCTGATCCAAGGGTGTAATCTGGATGAATTCTGACGGTCAGAATGCTCAATACTGACGCGTCAAGTCGTGTGCCAGATTTAAATTTGAAATTCCAGCTATGTCCCTATTCGCACTCTCTTCGGTCCGGGCTCAATGAAATAGCCTGTGATTATCGGTTTGACTTGATTTTCGGAATGAGTGTCAAGTCCAGCTAGGCGGTTCTAACGGTCTAAGATAGGAGGTATCGGACTTTCGACGTGCGGTCTAGATCCAATACAAAGATTCAAAGTGGTCCAGAGAACAAACCTGTTTAGAGTTTGATCCCAGGTTATAGAGTATTATAGAGTCGTTGGTTCTGCTCGATTTGGGTCTTGTAGAACGTATTTAAAGTGATCAGGGACTATTTCCCAGCTACTTTAGCGTCGTGCTAGCTATCTTACACTTATTTTCCAAAGGAATTAACCCTACGTGATTTCTTTGGCTATGGAATTGGGTTCTAAGCGATTTTTCAGGTGTTTTAGTTGACCCATTGCCTAAGGATGTCTAATCCCAGATTGGCCAAAATCTGGGGTGTTACACCTGATGGCACATATAATGGTCCAGGAGTGGAGGATGCTCGAGGATTTTGCTAAGTATGACTTTGAGTTGAGCCTGTAGTCTTTCATCATTCAGTTATCATGCTTGTCGATTCAACCCTCTTGTCACAAGGGTGATCAAGCCTCAACAGGGAAATCAAACGTTACAGGATTACCGAGAAAAGGCCACGTCTGAGGGTCAGTCGGATTGGCCTTCGATGGGAGAATACGTCCTACACAAGGATAATGTATTCTCTCGTTGGAGGCCTACACAATGGTCTTAACGAGTTTGTCACTCAAACTCTGAATCCCAATCTTACACAAGGAAAGGGCTTCATACTCGGCTGACTCTATATACTTACAAATAAGTGAGTGAGCCCCTTTCTCGTGCAATCTGAAGATGATTTTCTTTGTTGATGAAGAGTATTTAGCTCCCTTAAACCACAACTGCTTATGATGCTCCAAGCAATGCTCCTAGATTGTGAAGTTTAGGGTTTGGACTTATCTTCTCTATTAAATGATATGAGTTAAATACCTAGAGAAGATTCCCATGAGCAAGCATTCAAAAGTTCCAGTATAATGATTTACCTTTAAAAAGTGCTACTGGAAACTCAATGAATGCCAGAGTTCATAATTCAATCTAAGTAAAGAAGATGACAATGAATGCCTGCGTTATGGATTGAATGATGAACTCTTATGGGAAAGAAGGCTTGAGGATGAGAGTATGATCTATTACAATAACTCTCTCAAGATTCCTTCAATTCTTGCTCATTTTACTAAGAAGCAACCCATGGCTATTTATACCTACCAAAAAATCGGGCAAAGGATACAGCCTATGACGGATTTTAGCTACAGTTTAAAGATGTAACTATATAGCTACGGGTTTAATCCGTAGAAAAAATCGATATAACCGTAGCTAAATTCACCGAAAAAAAAGCCGCATGGGTCCTTTCTATTTCATTGACACGGGTCCTTTTTTTTCCTTCCTGTAACGTCCTGGAAAAGTCCGTACAAAGATCCGAGTACCGCCTTAGGCAGAAATCATTTAGGACTAAATCTTTTAGAAATTAAACGAGAATTAACTAGCACTAAACTAGATTACCTGGGAAATTAACACCAATCACTTTAAATATGATCTGTAAGACCCAAAACTTGTAGAATTATTTACACTACATTACCTTGAAATCTATGATAAATCTCTAAACCCGGTTGCCCTCGGGAGCATAGTGAAACTCCATATCAGACCTGGACTTCATATCGAAAGTCTGTTAGTGACGAACTTAGACAAATATGACCATCTTGTTGGACTTGACGACCACCTCAAAAATCAAGTCCAGATGATGTCCTGAGACGATTTACTTGAGTCCGGAGTGAAATGTGTGAGAAACGTGAAGGTTTTTAAAAATTAAATACGAATTTAAGTAATCTAAGTAGTGTCACTTGCGGGCCAATTATAAGTATTCTGACCATCAGAATCTGACCCAAATACACCCTAAGATCAGGAGAAATGTCCCACACATGCTAATGTGCTTATAGCCCTGATCGAGTGTCGGTGACCGTTGAACTGAAATTGGACCACCACGGTCGATTTATAAATCCGATCGGACTAAAAACTTAGCTTGATCAAGATCCAATATCAAAAAGCTTAAGTTCGATAGCATTCAGTAAAGTGACCTCCAGAAATGCTCCGTTGGATCGGAACAGACCCGAATACCATGGCCTTGGGACTATTTCCATCAGTTCTGGGCCTATATAAGGGCTTTAAAACCCCTCTCATATATTCCATACGAATTCCAAAACCCTAGCAAAGAAAAGAGAAGAAAAGGAAGGGAAAGAGAGAGAAAGAGAGAGTGAGTTGGTGATTCATCCTGGGAATCTCCCTAGCTACACTACGTGCAAAATCTGCCTATTCATATCACTATATGGGCGATAAAAATTCCATACTTGGGTAAGAAAGCCTAACCCTAATCTATTTTAGGGCTTCAAATAGTCTAATTGATGATGTAGCTAACCTACTTTGTGCTCTAGGTTGCCAATCCACTGTTGACAAAGACTAAACGTTTAAATCAAATTTGTTACACATTTATCGGTGTAAGGTGTGGACTATATACATATAGGTTATAGTTTTCAAGGTTTTCAATGTCAGTTAATGATTTATTACTGACGTGGGTGTCATTTCACATGCCAAATGCGATATCTGTTTCATTTTACGTATATATACGATCTATGTAGTATATAGGAAAATTCATGTGTTTGTTGAAATATTTGTGTGCATTTGAAATCTGAATTTGTGATTGCCATGATTAACTATCGTAGGTACATGGTTGTTATGTATACGATAACTCCCTGGCAAAGGGATTTGTCCAAACATGTAATATAACCAATATATGTGATTTATGTTGGAAAGTGTAGTCTAAGTGTTTGTAAAAATGTTTGAATGAGTTGGTAGTTAATATAGTGTGATTTATAGGGGAGTTGAGATATGAATCCCAACTACCTTAACTGTGTGTATGATTTCCTCTATGTACCGTATAACCTGTTGATTCATGTTTAACTGTGTGTATGTTTTCTTCCATATAGTGTATATTCATGTTTAAGTTATATTCCATAACAAGTTCACATGATTGTAGGGTTTGACTTGAGTACTCATTATTGCTTGTTTATCTTATATGCTTATTTGCTAGGAATGCATGCGTTTGGGGCTATATCATAACAATCGGTAATAAGCCTTGTTCTAGTGATTGGGTTATTTTCACCACACAGGATGTGTTCGATGAATCCGAGCCGTACTTGGGATGTCGACAGTGGTTAGGCCACACGGAGTGCTTATGCACTTCATGTCGATCAACTCAACGTGCGCTCATCCTAGCCGAGCTCGTCAATTAACCCGATTGACCCGATGTATGTTCACCATGTATGGACACTACTGCTTGAATCTAAGGTACCAAACTCACCAGTGAAACCCTTTAAACCTTGGTACCTTGATCCGTTAAGACTCATGAATCGGACATAGTGGTATGAGACACCATGGTCGAGCTGTCGGCCTACATTAGGACAACGAGCCTCCCCGTAGTGACCAGTGAGCAACCCAAACTCGTAAGCCAAATATGGTGGTATAGGACACTATATTCGTGTTGTCGTCCTACACTGATTTGGTAATGAGCTCTTTGTAGTGACCTCGAGCATACCTTAAAACTACATTGAGGCGACGAGCCTTATTGTAGCATCTAGGGTATAACTAGACCTATATTGATTGGTGACGAGCCCTGTATAGCGACCTAGAACCGTAACATCGTATGAGATTTACTAGGACTGACGACTCTAGAATGGATCATTGTTTAGGAATTGATATAAGGGAGGTACCTTAGCTTCTTAATTCTACTGTATGAAAAGGACTAATAAGAACTCGGTAATTATGGACATGCACCGCACTGCATGTGCCGTTTGACATTGGGTAGAGCACTGAGGAAGTGACTGACATGCATGACCGTAAGATGAGGATCGCAGAGGGAGTGCAGGCAAGGGCATGCATCATTCCTTCATACATTCCTGCATTAATTAGAGTACTTAGGGATGTTTGATTTTATTGCCTTATCATTACTGTGTGATTGAATTGATAACATGTTAACCTTTGTTGTATAGTTCCACTGAGTTGATCACTCACTCCCACGTTCTGGGATGATGCTTAAATACTAACCAGACTCTATCTTAGATGCAGATGTTGATGTGACCCGCGAGGCAGAGCTGGAGTTTGAGGATGATGAGGAGGCATTCTCGTGTATGCAGTATTCAGGCGGGTTCACTTAGACAGTTCTAAATCATCGGGGCTTTAGGGTTCATACTTTATAGAGGACTATCATATTTTGACATTTTTATTTTGAAACAATACTTATAACTATTGACCTAGCAGAGCATACATATTTTGGGGACTTGTACTTATTTATAGATTCATTTCAGTCTTCCGCTTGCGTATTACAACTGTCCCTAGATTATGTTTTGCTGATTTGACAACATATATCCATCATTAAAAATGTTGTATAAGTGATATTTTGGAACTTGGGAGCTGAGTTATACTCAACCCCCGATTTTCAGGGCATTACAATTCCCTTCCTCTCAAACATGCCTCTCACGCCTCCAGCTCACCCACACACCCCAACCGCACCTCCACCTCCACCTCTCTCTCTCTCTCTGAATTGAAAGAAGGTCCCCACACCCTAGCCACACCTCTATTATAAGACCTGTATCCTAGTCCGTATTGTTCCGTCAATTCCCACGATCCTTCCGGTCGAATTTCGGCGACCTGCGATTAGTTATCGGTGTTTGCGCACGATCACAAGTTGTGTCTCATATATTAGTGTCGGCTCGACCCGAGACTTGTACTAGTGTGATCGCGGCGTCGCTACGATTCCGATGCCGCGTCTCGCGCGCCGAGGTGGTACCCAGGCCAGGAGATGTGGACCTGCATTCAGTTTGAAGAAAACGTCGCGCATTGTGAGTATCGAGGGAATCTTTATAATATGTCACCTTAATCAATCAATCAATCCCATCAATCACCTCTCATATCAAGTACAAAACCCCATCCCCAAGCAACCCCAAAGTCAAAGCAACCCATCCCTCACATGTCAAAGTACACATCACCCATCACTCACCTTTTCACCCATCACACCCATCCCTCTCTCTTACAACCTCTCTCTCATCTCTCTTTCTCCCCATTCTCCCAAGCAACCCCTCCATGAGAGAGCTTACGTCCATGGCTTCCAATGAGAAAAAGAGAGGTTTGTGTGGCCCACTTCCTATCTCTCATCCCCACCCTCCAAAACCAATCTCAACCGTTGAAGTTTATCTTTTGGAGCTCTAGGATGCTTTGGCGGAAGGAGGAGGAGAAGATCAAATGTGGGTGATTTATGATTTGATTTTGATGATTTTAGGGTCCACTTATGGTGGGACCTACCTTAATGTACTTTTTGTATTATGGAGGGGCCCATAGTGGCGGGGTCCCTCCCATTGTCACCTCTCTCTCTCTCTCTCTCTCTCCCCTTTTTCCTAGATTGCTGGCCCACTTAGGATCGATCCAGGCCGTCCAGATGGACTAGATAGTCTGGATGAAGGGATGATGCAAAACCAGCTTTATTCAAGCTGGTGGTCACACGGTATAGCCCACCTGATGAAAGTGTCTCATCTTGACCGTCCAGCCGATTAGACGGTGGACCTTACCTTATGCATGAATCCATGCTGTCCGTACATGGCGTGGCCATGATTTGGATGGGCCAGATAGGCCAGGGCCGCTGGTCGAGCTGCTGTTTAGACCGTCCAGCGGGCCTGGACAAAGGAAAACCACGAATATCAGCTTCATTAAACTGGCCATTGACATGGCCCCACCCCACCTGATGTAAGCAGTTGATCCAGACCGTCCATCCCATGGCCAGGGATATGGGACAGATTCAAATATTTGGTGGGCAGGCCATCTGTAGGACCCACATGATACATGTGTTTGATCTAATCGTCCATGCATCTGGACATGATTGGCTGGTGCAAACCAGCTATCCATCTCTATTGTAGTTGCACGTGGGACCCACCTTGGTTAATGTATTCTATATCCACACCGTCCATCTGTTAAGGATGGTGGGCCCATGATGCAATGGCTCTAATCCAGGCCATCCGTCCATCTCTGGACGTTGAACGCTAGAGCATCTCTGGATGTTTTTTTTTTGTATATATAGTATAATATAGTATATCATATATTATAATATTATATTTTGGTGGGCCCCACGTGGGACCCACACCTATAGAAGAGGGTTGGATGGTGTACGTCACACACCAGTTACATGGCTGCTGTGTAAGACGTCAGCAGGTCATGTGGGTGTGTGAAATCCACACCCTTCGTCAATCAGTGGGACCCACCTTAATGTAAGGGTTTTACATCCACACCGTCTAGCCATTTTCAGATGGCAAGTGGCGTACCACCATGATGTATCTGGTATATCTCTCACCGTCCAGTAGATCTGGATGGTGGGCCATACCTTAATGTTTGTGTTGCATATCCAACACCGTCCATCTGTTGTTGCCCCACAGCTGGAGCTGCTTGGACGTCAGCAAGTTCTGGTGGGCCACACCTTGATGTACCTATTTTATCTATTGTGTAGCGCGTGGATCCGCACCGTCCATTGTTTGGATGGTGGGCCACCTCAATGCATATATTCTATCCAGCCATCCATCTATATGGACGCTGGGCATTTTCAAAGCTAATTATAATAATATAATATTTTATTTATACGTAAATATGTGTATATCTGGTGGGCCCATATGGGACCCACCTTTAATGCTTGTATCCTATATCCTGCACGGGTGGGACCCACCTTGATGTATGCACTTTATCATCCTCACCGTCCGGATGTTTCTGAACTGTGGGGATTCACCAAATGCATGTGCTGGCAGCACGCGGCCCACCATAATGTAAGTGTTTTATCTACACAGCCCACCCGTGCGGCCTACCTTGTTGCATGTATTTTAAATCCACGTTGTTCATCTGTTCCATCTAGCCATCCAACGGGACATTTTGCTGGGTGGGGCCCTCTTTAAGGTATGTGCTGTAAATCCAGCCATCCGTCTATCCATTGGACGGTGAGGCCCGCCACACGATGTATGTGTTTTCAACCTCGCCATCCATCTGAATTCTGGGTAGGCAAAGGCCCACCTTAAGGCATGTGATGTATTCACATCGTCCATTAGGCTATACGTGGGCCTACCATATTGTACATATTTTATCTAGGCCTCTATCATGGACGTGGACCCCACCATGATGTACGTGTTATGTACGCACCATTCATCCACTTTCTGGATCATGGGCTGCCCTTAGGCCCATGTGATACGGCCCGTTAATGTGGTCTACTTGATGTTTATGAGGGCCATTAGTGTGGCCCATCATAATGTATTTTTGGCCCATGTGAGGGGCCCACTTGCTTGAGTCCGAGGCCCATGGGCAAGGCCCATTATGATGTATTCGAGGGCACTGGGTAGTGACCCATGGCGATGAATATTAGGCCCATATGTTAAGGCCCATATGATTATTAAGGTCCATTGGTGTGGCCCATTGATGCGGCCCGCTTGTTGTATATGAGGCCCATTGGTGTAGACCATTGATGAGACCCACTTGATGTATATGAGGCCCATTGTGATACACTTTCGGCCCACATGATGAGGCCCCTTTGAGATGTAAGGCCCATAGCGATGCGTATTAGGCCCTTGCATGAGGCTATGGGCCCACTATATGTTTGGCTCTATATGGGCCACTGCTTGGGAACAATGTTGGTTAAATGGCCACATTGATGGACAATGATGGTTGAATGTCCACATTATGACTTTTCCTTGGGCCTTGTTAGGCCCATTCTCATCGATGCCGATGATCGATTCTGATTGACGTGATCGATTTGCTAATTCTAATGGCCGATTACTGATTTTAATTTGTTGTGGCAGATTAACTGATTACCGATCGAGGCCGATTATCGAGACTGATTACCGATCGTGATCGATTGTCAATTGACGTGGCCGATTGCCGACTCTGCGTGTCGTGGCCGATTGACCGATTACCGATCGAGGCCGATTATCGAGACTGATTACCAATCGTGACCGATTGTCGATTGACGTGGCCGATTGCCGACTCTGCGTGTCATGGCCGATTGACCGATTACCGATCGAGGCCGATTATCGTGACTGATTACCGATCGTGGCCGATTATCGATTGACGTGGCCAATTGCTGACTCTGCGTGTAGTGGCCGATTGACCGATTACCGATTGAGGCTGATTATCGAGATTAATTTCTGATCGTGGTCGATTGTCGATTGACGTGGCTGATTGTCGATTCTGATTGTCATGGCCGATTGACCGATTCTGATTATCAAGGCCGATTACCGATCAAGGTCAATTATCGTGGCCGATTATCAATTTCGATTGTCGTGGCTGATCACCGATTCCGATTGTCGAGGCCCAATGTGATGTATATGCGGCCCATGGTAATGTGTATCTAGCCCGTGTCTAAGGCTCAATGTGATGTATATTGAGGCCTAGGTGATGAGGCCTATTGTGATTCATTTGAGGGTCGGGTAAAGGAGCCCATTGTGATGTATGTTAGGCCCATGAGCAGGGTCCACCTATTGTGTACATGTAACCCTTGAGTAAGGCCCATTGTGTTGTATATTAGGCCCTTGTGTGAGGCCATGGGCCCATTTTATGATTGGATCTGTGAGGGTCACTCCTTGGGGAAATGTTGGTTAGATGTCCACATTGTCGAGGCCGATTGTTGATGCCGGTTATTGGTACCGATTATGAGTATGTGACTGCATAACATCATGATCCATGCCCATATGCATCATTTGCATGTCTGTTATGAGATATGATTGACCATTGCATATGTCATAGTGCTGGCTGTTATGAGACTCCCTGATAGGCGGAGATTGTCTCACATGAGCGCACAGTTTGCGTAGGATTAATGCATGACTGGATTGTATGACTCATGCATCTTGCATTGTGTGCTGTGATTACTGTATGCCATAGCGACATCAGGGTCGTAGCCTCCACAGGCATATCGTGGATGGCCAGATGGGACACTGAAAATCTATTCTACATGGGGTGCTATAGATATCCCTAGGTGAAAGTCCCTAAACCCTCCTGGTTTCAAAGGTTGCTCCAACGTCTACACCGAGTGGGTAGATGAGCATTGAGTGCCGATTACTAGATGGTTACGCTCTCCAATGTGTCGTGGTTGGTTGGAAGGGGGTGCGACCTTACCCGCCCGAGAGTAGGGGGCAATGCTAGGCTGAGTCTGACCAGCTTGAGGAATGGATCCGCTATCGACGAGTCAAGCTCGATATTGGAAGATGGATAGTGAGGTCTCTTCCACTTACCTTATTGCGCGTGATGTGGCGGCGATCTGGTTTAGAGTGTACTAGACTCTGGTAATTTTCCAGAGAGGAACCGTACTGATATGTGGACTTATTGAGTAGGATTACATGCTCATTCATTCATTCATTCATTCACTATCCACTCGGGCTGGTGGTGCACAACTAATTATTGTGTACCTTCATTATGGCAAGGATTTCGGTTGGGCGCGCGACTAACCTGAGATCAGGAGTTTACCACGATGAGTTTGACTATCCAAATTTAGGTATAGGACTGGCTTGGATAGAAGTCCCTTGTGGTGGACCCCATAGCCTGCGATACTACGTACTATCATCCCGACTTCACACTCCAGCATGGTTATTTCATTCACATCGCATATTGCATTACATCCGTAGGCATATGGCATCTTGGGTTGCTATTTCTGTACTTATATGGCCTAGATAGACTTAGCAGGATTTGTATATTGCATTGCATCCTCGACATTTGATATTTGGCCCTTTATGACTCCTTATTGCATAGCTATTCTATATTGCGTATTCTGATATTGATTGACTCATAGACTTGTCCATACTTTCGCTTACTCTGTTATCATGTGAGATATATCTTGTCAGTATTTCTGCTTACTCTGATAATTCCTACTCTTGTCAGTGTTTCTGCTTATTCAGACATTGTATGGTTTATGGATTACTAGTTTTTCGGTATTGTATGATTATGACATTGTATTGAATACTTGGCACTTACCTTGTGCACATACTTACACCACCCACTAAGCTTTCTATAAGCTTATGCACAATAGATGCGTGCAGGTGATGTTAGGCTGTAGCAGTGTTGAGCTTGGAGCGTGCGGTGGTCTTCTGGAGCTTGATTCTCTATTTATGTATTTTCCTTTTAGTATTGTATTCAAATGATTATATTAGTGGATATGTGATGATGATGTTGCCATTGTGAATTGGGTAATCTTGTGGTTATGCTTATTACTAGTTAAATGTACATTTCATAAAAATCCTCCTTGTAGGATCTCAGGATCAGAATCTGGCATATGAATGCTAGGAGCCGAGAATGGGGTACTACGAAGGCTGTCAACACCGGATTCGGTGATCGGGATTCCTATGAATTCGATTTTCAGGTTTGGGGCGTGACATTTATCACTCACTCTCTCTCTCTCTCTCTCTCTCTCTCTCTCTGAATTGGAAGAAGGTTCCCATGCGCTATCTGCACCTCCACGCTCTATCTCATGTCTACCATCTTTGATGCCTACAAGAAGCGCAAACGACATATCAAGGCCTCCATATAAACCCTAGGTTGGGTTTTTGGGCAAAGGGGGGAGATGATAGGCAGGCAGATGGCACAGGTGAGCTCCATTTTCTTCTTCTTAGGGTAAGGCTATCATTTTCCTCATACACTCCTTCGCTAATTAGATATTAACTTCTTGTAAATCATCTCTTTCGAATTGTATTTTTGTTTTCTGTCATGAAAGCTAATGCGAGATCTAAGGTGTTTATGATGTTTTGTAGTTCTCGGTTTTTGGATGCGTTTGGATGCAACAATGAATCGAATCACTAACCTTATAGTTTCTTCTTTATGCTTCCTATTATTCACCATTCATAATGACGATATGTAAAGTGTAGGCAAGGAAAATGCTTCTTTTTTCTCTCTCAATTTCATTAGATTTCTAATAGAAATTCAACTTTCAGGCCATCTAAACGGGGTGCGAATTGCTTGTGCCCCAGCAACAAGAAGTTCCAGTAGGCATACGACGTGGGGTCCACCGCGATGTCTGTGAGAAATCCACTCTATTTGTTAGTTTTGCAAGCTCAGTATATGACAGGAGTCCAAAGTGAGGCAGATCCAAAAATGAGGTAGACCATGTGACACAAAATAGTTGGGGTTGAAAGACATCATTAGAAAATTCATGAATCAGGATGATATTTGTGTTTTCAGTTCACCCAGAAGCAATAACTTTATGAATGATTTGGATGACATATAAACAACATGGTGGGTTCCAGGACCGTGGCCATTTACTGTTATGTGGCCCTCTTGAGTTTGTATCTACCTCATTTTTGGACTCTTGTCCTATTGTGAGCTTGTGAAAGTGATGGATAGATTGGATTTTTCATAGGCATCTCAGTGGGCCCCACGCCTTCTTCCTGCAGGAACTTCCTATTGGCGGGGGCAGGGGTGGAAAGAAAAGAAGGAATGGGCTTGACCCTATTGAACTGAAGCAAATCCCACCTCCCAACATTAGCTAATGTATGTGTTTGTTAGATATTTGCTCATCTACATGTCCCATGGACTGAAAATCTCATCAGGTGGACCAGCCATGTACGAGTAAGCAACAATTAAGGAGTGACAATGGTCCACATTCAATGTGCATACATAGTGGGGCCTACTTCATGACTCAAACAGTATCGGGCTACTACATATACATGGTGGGGCCCACCTAACGTGGTAGATTTGGGAAGAATAGAATGTAGATGTCTAATCTTTCTACTAGCTATAGTTAGGCCTCTTGTCACCAAAATCCCAGCCATTGACTATGGGGGAATTCTTGTCTTAAAGTGGGATTTTCCAAAACACTAATATCTTCGGAGTCGAATACATTCATTGTATATCAGATACCTTCAATGAGAAGACTTAAGGAATTCCCATCTTCTACTTCTTATTCAATTCATAGGAAAAGATAACAAATCAATAGCCTGAAATTAGTAGCAATACCAAGTATCTAGATCATGGTGTTTGCCACTTCTTTTTGTTCAACTTATCAATGATTTGACTTTATAAGTGCGGTGTACGAGATTAAATCCAATCATCAAGTAGGCTATACCTTGGATGGGCCATACGCGTACAAGTATACTCAAAATCAAATAAAAAACCTTGACAATCCTAACCATTCTATTGGAGGGCACTTGTGTGTGTACCACTTGTACAAAAAGTGAATCACAATAAGTTAAGTGATAGAAACTGACCAACAGTCTAGCTTTTCTTGTTCCAAGCATAGTTCATCAGTCCTTGTGCAACTAGCATAGAATTTTTTGCAAGCTAAACATGCTATCCTAACATTTATTGATATGATTTTGCTTGATTTTTGCAGCTCCCAACACAATATTACATGGTAATGGTGAGACATCGTATAAAAAGTTTTTTTTTTTTTGACATTTGATTTGATCTTATAATCGAGGTTTGGTTGAATGCATCCCAACGTATTACAATATGGTATGTTAATGCATTGCCCTTTTGAATTGAATTTTATCAATAACATAATCCATTTATCAGATAAGGCTTCTCTTGGATGGTGTAGTCCCGAAAAAATCTCTCAGATTGAATGATTCAATCTTTTGATTATACAAAGGTTATGGTAAATATCCATTTTCAAAGCAAAAGAGCCGAATTTCGAAGTGTTAAGATAATCCAAATAAAATATTTTTATTATTTTTTATCCATGATACAAAGCAAGACTCATTGCCTAGATGGTTAGGATCATAGGGAGACAACCTAGTTTCAAGGACTAAAGCCTCAACACATAAACATGCACAAAAGACATCCTTAAAGGGATAAAAGTGGACCAAATGCATTGTCACACAATATTTCCTTCTATGGTACCGTGTTTATTGCATCAGTAGCAGCACATTAGAATTGTCACAACAAGAATAGTTGGTTGCTGAGAATAGACATCTAGAATCCTACGTGTTTTCTTTTTTGTTTACATGCACAGGCTCATGCACTTGCACATGCACATGCTATGCATTTGTATTAATTCTTTTGTTGCAACTTTTTTCCTTTTTTCCTTTCCTTTATCAAGAAACATCAAAAAGGAAGTTGGATGTGTAAGCATGACTTTTACCATATCAATGTACAATGCTTTAAAGCTTTAGGTTAGTTGGTCTTTTGACTATAAAGGAGAATTCTACATGCTTCTTTCTTCATTTTTTTTCTTTCACCAGATAATCAGTCAAGCTTTATTTTTGGTTCATGACACATCTACACTAGATACCATAAGTTGTGCTTATGTCACATGTGCAATATCTAAGTAATTTATAAGTTCCTGTGTTTGACCCATAACATTGCCAGAGTGTCCAAGTTTTTCTCATCTTCCATGTTCTTATTTTGTCATTACATTGTTATGCCATTGTTACAAAATCATTAGGTTCCCTTTGATAAATGCAAAATTTGTTGAAAGTAATGGAAAACTACTAAGTGATATTTTGTGAATTCAGGTCCCTCTCTTGTTGAGCATTGTTGTTAGTCATTGTTTTATTTTTTACATTACTTTGTGTTTCTATTTACAATATGTAAAATTGCATCATAGAAAGGGGCATCATGAAATGAAACTGGCCACTAATATGACCATTTTTTCAATCATAGACTTGTTTTTCATGAATTAGGGAAAAAATAAAGAAGAAGATCAAAAAAGGATGGTGATGGTGATGGTGCACTTTATTGCAACATTAGTGGAAGTTTGTCTTTGACAAAGGAGCTTTAAAACTTGAATCCTACAAATTCATTTATCATTTCCAATTTTCACTTAATTTCTTCTATTTATATGCAGTTTGACAAACTTGACTAAGCCAAGTGATTGCTTTCTCTTAATATTTGTAGATGACTTTGTGAAATGAGCTTCTTGATGTCATTATATAGTTTGACAAATTTGTAATCAATTAATCCATGTTATAATGTTTCAATTGCATTGTTAGTATAGCTGCACTTTCTATTTCTTGTTATGACTAATACATCAATTTGCAGGCAAAATCAAATGCAATGGTTAAGGACACAACTTTCTTTGGGGTATTGCTTTCCGATCATCTGAAACCTGACTTCAATCCTCTTATCATCAAGAGTAAGGTAAGTGGTTGTTCATTCATCAGTTAGCTAGAGATTGTTGGATATGGAAATTCGATTCAGATTGCAATAATTAAGCAACCCCCAACTGAGACTAATCTAAAGTTGGATTAGTCCCAACTTATTTTAAGTGAATTTGACTAATTCCATTTCAAGTTGAATTTGAAGAAGAAGAAGAAGAAGAAGTGCCATTTATATAGAGAGACAACTAACATTTCTTGGTGGGAAAATACCGAAATAATCAATCGTTAATTTATTGTAGAATGAATGTAGCATATATCTAAACACGGGCCGAGTAACAAATTAGTTAATATAATTTCCAAAGTAAATTGGTCCATGCACAGATTTACTAAAATATAAAATGCTGAACAGAGGTAAGAATTGGTGTGCTTAGCTATTTGGGCTCAGCTACATGGACTAAAATTGGGTTTAACTTCTAAGCCTATTGGTTTGCTCAAGCCTTAAAAAATAAATGGTCTAGGTTGGGCAAATACTTTGCAACATTTGTTCAATTGATGCCTTGCCTGAATCTGACTCTAGCTCTATTTATACCTGTTATTTACTGGGTTTGAAACTATTTATCAAGTCGGTTGTCTATAGCAGGCCAAAATTTCAGGTGGACACAAAAAAAAAAAAAAAAAAGAAAAAACAATAATAATAGCATTGCCCCCTCTTCCCATGTCTCTTTTTAATAGTGTAGAGCACTTTGTTACTCAACTACTCTTAGTTAAAATGGAATCATTGATGCTTAGAAAGAGTTGAAGCTTATAAGAGGTGACTTTTGTCACAATACTAGTAATTGTTGATTGTCAATAGGTTTTCCTAGTGAACCATACAATTTTTTTTTTGTTTGGATGATTTCCATGGGTTCCTTAGGATCCATTTTATAGCACAAACAATCCATAACCACCACTGTTTTTCCCATTATGATGATTAGAGAAAGTTTAGTCACCTCCCAATCAACTGACAACTATTTCCTTCACATCTTTGTAACTTAAGACCATTACCATTACAACCTTCCATGCCCATTATACCAAAGGGCACTACTTTAGGGAACTTGTCCAAGGTGCTACTTTTTGGGTTGATGTGGTAAGAAGGAACAACAATGAGTTGGATATCAGATTTTATTTTCTAGCTTTCTCAGTAGATTGAATCATCTCTTCATCTTTACCTTTTCAGTTTTACATGTTTTTAATTCTGTTGTTGTTCTAGGACCATCTATACCATGAGATTAAAGAAGTTTATGGGCTGAAAAAGATCACAGAGGAACATCTGTCACAATTAAATTGGACTACAATAGAGATTCTTTTTTTTTTTCCATCTTTCTATTATAATTTGGGATTGATTTTTTTCCTTCATTTGGTGCATCATTTGCAAATATTGGAAGGACTTCTTAAATTGCCAGAGAATAAGGAATGTGCTGACTGCAAAAGCAAGTAGGTATCTTGGTTGAATTGTGATAACGAATGATCTTTTAAGAAGCTACTTGTAACCCTTTTTGCATATACAATGTTTACATCATCGACCCTTTTTGCAAATTTTTTTGTTGTTTACGCCACAACATAAGTTGGAAATGCATGCTTATGATTGTATCCTTTGCAGCTTGCAAGGCACTTGATATAGGAGATGTAGAGCTATTATTATAGCTTGCAAATGTTTCATGCAAATTAATCCTTATGTTTATTTCCTACCCAAACTCCACCTGTTAGTTACATGCAGGAAACAGGATTTATAATCCTACCTCCAAATATCTGGGACAAGGTTATGATGATTCTGATGATGATATGGTTCCCACTTGTGCTCAGTCACCATTCTACAATGCCATTGAAAATGAAATATGAAACAATTTTTTTATCATGGTTTTTGGCAATTTTCATGCTATGAAGGTTCTTTTAGATTAAGTATATTGAGAATCTACTAGAAGCATGGTTAGATTCTCATCCAAGAGGAGCTACCACTATAGATGTCTCATATTTCATTCTTAAAAAAATTGTCTCATATTTTTGGTCCTACTATGTACATATGGATGGTTCACCTGAGATGGTACTACTGCATCTATAATAATAATAATTATTATTATTCTTTTGATGTAATGGATGATGGCTTGTGTATTGTTACTCTCAGCCAATACTTAAGAAGTTTTGTTTCACGAGCTGCACAGTATGTAACACCCTAAAAATCGGGGGTCGTGTATAAACTCAACTCCCGAGTTCCAGACCGTCACTTATGCAACAAAAATGGTTATGATTGAAGGTTGTCTGATTTAAAGCATTCACATGAGTAAAAGTATACCAAAACTGCAATTCATACTTCAGATCCAGTGATAAAAGCAAGCAGAAGACTAAACAATGTATATATCACTGTATGGAAAAAACAAAGTAATCTCATCTGTCTCCAAAGTATGACTGCATCTCTGAGTCTCATTTACATGTAAATAAACAAAAGAATAAAGTTCAAAATAGTCCCACTGAAGTCCCCTCGATCCAGGTCACCTACGGGAAGCCGTCATGATACTGCATATACGAGAACTCATCCTGGTCCTCGTCGATCTCTGGCTCCACCTCCTGGACCTCGTCCTCACCTGCAGCTACAACAGGGTCTGGTGGGTGTTGCAAACACCATCCCGTAACGTGGGAATGAGTGATCAACTCAGTGGAATCATAGAGCAAAGATTAGCATGTTCACAATTCAATCACGCGATAATAGTAAAGCAGTAAATCAGACAATCCTAACACTGTTGTTAATGCAAGATGATATGACGTGATGTATGCCCTCACCGACGATCACCCTCATGCGGCAACATCTTACGACCGTGGCATGCCACACTCCCTAGAGTGCTCCACATCTTCCAGGCACATGCAATGCTATGGTGATATGATTTTCAAGTTGTTATTAGTCCATTCAAACAGCAGGATTGGGAAACTAAGGTACTTCCCTTGTATCAATCCCAACACAGATCCTGTCTAGGGTCGTCACTCCTAGAAATCTCATACGATGTATATTTCGTAGGTCACTGCAAGGGCTGCCAGGGCTGTTGCTCGCACTCGTTACACCGCTCCCCCATCACCTTATCAATACAGGCCTACCGTACTCTACTGCAACGGAAGGGTCGTCGCCTCCCGTGGACTCAGAATACGCTCGCGGTCACTACAAAGGGCTCGTCGCCTGATCAGTGTAGGCCGACAGCTAGAATATAGTGTCCCATACCACCATAATCTGCTCACGAGTCAAGGTGCTCACTGGTCACTACGGGGAGGTTTGTGGCCCCAGCGTAGGCCGACAGCTCGACCACGGTGTCCCATACCACCATGCCCGGCTCATGAGTCTTCGTGGATCAAGGTACCACGGTTAATAGGGTTTACAATGGTAAGTTCAGTACCCTAGGTTCAAGCAGTTATGATACATACAAGGTGAACAAACATCGGCCAGTCGGGTTACTTGACGGGCTCGACTAGTGCGATCGCATCTCGAGTTGAACGACATGAAGTGCGTAAAACACTTCGCGTGGCCTAACCACTGCCGCCAACTCTCAACACGAATCACGTTCATCGACGCGTCGTTCGTGGCTATGACCAGTCAGCCACGAATTCGCTCGGTTACCGACTGCCTGGACTAAGTCAAGTCCCACACATCTATGGAATTACCTTAACACTATATACAAAGGTATTGGAATTGAAATACATCATGTGAGCATGTTAGCACATGTTATAACATTCAACTTAAGCAAATCTTCAAGGCATACTTTCCATGCATATTCAACTTAAGCAAATCTTCAAGGCATACTTTCTATGCATGTAGTGCAATCATGCATAAGGTAAGCATGTAGGAAATCATTTAGGTCAGCATTTAAATCATGAAATCAATCTCAAAATACTACATAACATCATTCAATACAATACATACTAGTACAAACATTTATACAAACACATACACTACACACTTAAGTCCACATATAGTATGTCGACCCAAAGTGCGCAACTTGGCAAATCTCTTCGCCAAAATGATTATGCAAGCATTCCTAACTCACTAATACGGCGACAAACCATGTCAATCACGTCAGCAAAATATGCATGTAGACCGTACTTCCTACAAATGACTAAAATGCCCTAAATCTCATATTCTTCGTTAATTTACGAAACAGGAAACGGAGAGCATGTTGTACATGTCAAACGGCGATGCCGTCGATAATCTACTATTAAACGACATTGAAAGCGTTGTAAACCGTCAATCAAAGCGTCTAAAATCCTCACCTAGTCTCTTACGGTCGCGGGATTTTGAACGGAGCGTGTACGCTTCGTCTACGGCTGTAAGAGAACCTGATTCATGGATTACGTCAGCTAACATGCCCTGAATCTACGTAAACCCTAAATCAGCAAGTTTTTGGGGTTTTTCTATACCTGAAAAAGGGTAGAAATCACCAGCCAGGTGATTGGAATGAAGTGTTGAAGCAGCAACTGTCAGGGGTCGGAAGCGGGAAAAATCTCCTCTTCCCTTTCTCTCAAACTCTCTCTCTTTTTCTCTAGGGTTTGTAAAATTCGGATGGGAAGGAGAAATGAGGGTTTCAACCCCTTTTATAAGCTTGAAATTGCCGGAAATAGGCTCCGGGACGAAGTTTACTTGATGCCTATCCATTTCGGGGCTGTTTCGGTCCAAAAACTGCTTTCCGGTGGTCCCCTGGTCGATTGCGATCAGACTTAAGCTCATGGGTACCAGATGTACCTCGTATTAAGTTTTCAGTCTGGCAGGGTTCGCAGATCGCACGTGGCGGACCAGTTTCAATTCAGCGGTCACCGCACATAGATCACGGCAGAAAGTCTCATGATAATAAATAGAAATTTTTCCTGATCCGAGGGTGTAATCTGGATGAATTCTGACGGTCAGAACGCTTAATACTGACGCGTCAAGTCGTGTGCCAGATTTGAATTTGAAATTCCAAATACGTCCCTATTCGCGGTCGCTTCAGTCCGGGTTCAATGAAATACTCTGTGATTATCGGTTTGACTTGATTTTCGAGATGATTGTCAAGTCCAGCGGGGCGGTTCTAACGGTCTAAGATAGGAGGTATCAGACCTTCGACGCGCGGTCTAAATCCAATACAAAAGTTCAATGTGGTCCAGAGGACAAACCTGCTTAGAGTTTGATTCAAGGTTATAGAGTATTGTAGAGTTGTCTGTTCTACTCGATTTGGGTCTTGTAGAACGTATTTAAAGTGATCAGGGACTATTTCCCAGCTACTCTAGCGTTGCGCTAGCTAACTTACGCATAATTTCCATGGAAATTATTTCTACGCGATTTCGGGTCAAATCGGTACTCGAACCCAAGTACGGATTTTTCACGGGCGTTACAATCTACCCCCCTTAACAAATAATTTCATCCTTGAAATTTGTACCTTTTCGTACTCCTCGAGAAGCTGTGGGTAGTTCTTTCTGATCTCGGCTTCTGTCTCCCAAGTAGCCTCCTCCTCAGAGTGATGCATCCATAGTACCTTCACAAGGGGAATCACCTTGCTACGCAGTACCTGCTCCTTCCTGTCTAAGATGCGTGTCGGTCGCAGGATATAAGTAACATCCTCTCCTAACTGCACCTGCTCCCATCTGATGATATGGGAAGGATCAGCAACGTACTTCTTCAGCATAGAAACATGAAATACGTTGTGGACGCTCGCTAGGGGCGTGGGTAAAGCCAATCGGTAAGCCACTGCTCCCACACGATCGAGGATCTGAAATGGACCAATGAATCGCGGTGCCAACTTCCCCTTCTCCCCGAACCGAAGGACTCCCTTCATAGGGGAAACTCGCAAAAACACGTGTTCCCCGATTGTGAACTCTAGTGGCCGTCGTCTCGTATCGGCGTAGCTCTTCTGTCTGCTCTGCGCTGTAAGAAGCCGACGTCGAATAATATCAATCTTCTCTGACGTCGCCTGCACCAACTCTGGGCCAATCAAGCTGCGCTCACCGACCTCTAACCAGGAATGCGGTGCGCGACAAGGTCTCCCATACAGCGCCTCATAAGGTGCCATGCCGATACTCGCCTGGAAGCTATTGTTGTACGCAAACTCCGCATATGCAAGACAGTCATCCCAACTGTCGTTGAAGTCCAATGCGCAAGCCCGCAACATGTCCTCCAGGATCTGGTTCACTCGCTCCGTCTGTCCGTCCGTCTGTGGGTGGAAGGCAGTACTGAACTTCAACTTCACACCCATAGCCTCCTGAATGCGAGTCCAGAAAATAGAAGTGAACCGCGTGTCTCTGTCCGACACGATCTCCAACGGAACTCCATGCAGACGCACAATCTCTCAGATATACAATCTAGCCAGCTCGTCTGCAGAGTTCGTAACTCTGATCGGTAGGAAGTGCGCCGACTTCGTCAATCGGTCGACGATCACCCAAATGGAATCATGCCCTTTCCTCGTCTTCGGCAACCCAGAAATGAAGTCCATGGAAATGAAATCCCACTTCCACTCTGTAATCGGCATAGGCTGCAAAAGTCCAGGTGGTCGGCGATGCTCTGCCTTCACCTGCTGACAAGTGAGACAACGGGACACGAACTCAACTATGTGGGTCTTCATACCTTCCCACCAATACGTCCTCTTCACGTCACGATACATCTTCGTGCTGCCTGTATGCATCGCGAGTCTAGTAGAATGCGCAGCCTCGAGAATCTCTCGTCTCAAGTCAGGGACATCTGGGACGCATAGGCGGCCAAGGTAACGTAAGCCCCCATCCATACCAACTCACCAGTCGGCGTCAGCATCATCACTGGCCTGCTCTCGAAGCTCAGTAAGATGCGCGTCGTCCCTCTGCGCCTCGATGACTCGGTCATCGATCTGAGATCGCACCTGTACGTGTGCGATGAACTCAAATGGCTCCTCTACGGTGAGTTTCTGCTCAAAGTCTCGCAAAAACTCCACCATATCCCACTCGGCAACCATCAGCGGAGCCGCAAACTCTATCGCCTTCTTGCGGCTCAACGCATCAGCCACAAGGTTCGCCTTCCCAGGATGGTAAGAGACTTCAAACTTGAAGTCCTTCAGCGTCTCCATCCATCGCCGCTGCCTCATATTCAAGTCTCGCTGCGTGAATATGTACTTGAGGCTCTTGTGGTCGCAAAAGAGCTCGAACTCCTCTCCGTAGAGGTAATGTCTCCAGAGTCTCAGTGCGAATATAACGGCTGCCAACTCTAGGTCGTGTGTAGGGTAATTCTCCTCGTGCTTCCTTAATTGTCTCGAGGCATACGAAATTACCCTGTCCCTCTGCATAAGGACACAACCCAAACGAACGCTAGACTCGTCAGTGTATATAGTGTATCTAATCCCTTGCTCTGGCAATACTAGCACAGGGGCGGACGTAAGTCTGTCCTTCAGCTCCTGAAAAGCTGACTCAGCCTTATCGTTCCAGGCAAACTTCACGTCCTTCCGTGTCAACTGAGATAAGGGTCTCGCAATCTTCGAGAAGTCCTGAATGAAGCGCCGATAATAACCAGCGAGACCCAAGAAACTCCTCACCTCAGTGACAGAACCAGGCTGCTCCCAGTCCTGCACCGCAGCTACCTTAGACAGGTCAACTGCCATGCCGTCCTTGGACACCACGTGTCCCAGAAACTTCACCTCCTGCTTCCAGAAGTCGCACTTCTTATACTGTGCGAACAACTGATGTCGTCTGAGCGTATCAAGGACCAAACGCAAGTGCTCCTCATGCTCCTCTCGACTCCTAGAGTACACCAAAATGTCGTCGATGAAGACAACGACGAATCGATAGAGGAAAGGCCGAAATACCCGGTTCATCAGATCCATGAACATGGCCGGTGCGTTCGTGAGACCGAACGACATCACGAGGAACTCGTAGTGGCCAAAACTGGTCCTGAATGCTGTCTTCTGCACGTCCTCATCTCTGACGCGCAGCTGATGATATCCTGACTGAAGATCAATCTTCGAGAAGTACTGCGCTCCTCTCAACTGATCAAACAAGTCATCGATCCTGGGCAAAGGGTACTTGTTCTTCACCGTGAGCTGGTTCAGCCTGCGATAATCAATACACAATCGCAGCGAACCATCCTTCTTCTTCACGAACAAGACCGGTGCTCCCCAAGGTGACACGTTAGGCCGTATAAAGCCAAGCTCTAGCAGACCATCAATCTGCGTCCGCAACTCCTCCATCTCACAAGGTGCCATGCGATACGTCGGCAGTGAGACGGGTGTAGAGCCAGGAACCAGATCGATAGTGAAATCGATCTCACGTCGGGGCGGCAAACCAGGGATCTTCCTGAACAGATCCCCGAACTCAGAAACAACTGGCGTCTGCTCAAGTACCTGGGCACCAGCGTCTCGCAATAGAGTGGCGTAGCTAAGAATGCGGAAAGGAAGATTTATCCGCACTGGAAATGTGAAGGATGCGCCCTCAGGCTCGTACGCTGTGACTATACGAGTCTCGCAGTCAATCTCGGCTCTCGCTGCAGTCAACCAATCCATGCCAAGAATGACGTCGAGATAAACGAGCGAGGGATCGACGACCAGATCAAGAGTCATCGTCCTGCCTCTCAGATCAACCAAACAACCCTCACACATTTGGGTGACATCCGAAAAATCTCCATGAGCTGCAAAGACTCGCACGCTATCCATAGTGATAGTCTGCAACCCAAGACGTCTGACTACGGCACGCGATATCAAAGAAATCGTGGAACCAGTGTTCACCATGACAAGAACGGGAGTACCTCCGATATGGCCCGTGACCTCGAAGGCTGAATGCTGGATAGTCGGCGTCGTAGCTGCCTCAGCGGTCAGTGCATGAACTCGAGCCTGCTGTGGCCCGTTCGGCCGCTGTGTCAAGGGCCGTGGAGGCTGTCGAATCTGCGATACCGTAGGTCTGAAAGAAGGATGCGCAGGAGCTGACCGTATAGGCGGTGCTGATATCGCCTGTGGACGTACACGATCAATCTTCTGCGGCGGCGAGAACCCACTGTCCCGCATCCTGGAAAAGCAACTCTGCGCCAAGTGGCCCGTCCTCCCACAGTATGTACATGACAAATCAGGGCGCCGAAACGGTGGTACAGGCGCCGTAGTCCTGGTAGGAGGATCAAAGCGAGGCCTCTTGCCCGCAAAGGGCCTGTCTGGCAAATCCGGTCGCTGCCTAGAAGTAGTCGGGCCTCGAGATCGAGCAAGTCGATCCACGTCCTGCTCTGCCCGCATGGACATGTGAACCAACTCCGCATAGGAAGGGAAACTGACACAGCACATCTTCTACCGAATATCCGGTCGCAAGCCCTCCAAAAAGCGCCGTATGCGCATCTGCTCATCAGCTAGAATCGTCGGGACGTACCTGCCCAACTCTGTGAACCGATGCTCATACTCGGTAACCGTCATCGCTGCCTGCCTGAGACGGAGAAACTCATTCTCCCTCTCGTGCCTGTAGGTCTGGGGATAATACTTCTCATGGAAGCGGAACTCGAATGCTGCCCACATCCATACGAAATCTGCGGCAACAGTCCGCAATATGCTATCCCACCACATACTGGCCTCTCTCTCAAACAAGAAGGTAGCCAGCTCTACCTGCTCAGCCTCGGTACAGTGCAACATGCGTAGAATCTTCGACACTCGGTCGAGCCAGAACTCAACCTCCTCGGGTCTGTGAGAACTCGTGAAAGTAGGAGGCCGCAAGCGCTGAAATCGCTCTAGAAGGCCCCGTGTGTCGGCGGGATTCCCCGCAGGGAAAGCAGGCTGCGCAGGATGGGCTATGCCCTCATCCTGGGCGTAAGTATAGGCATCCTCAGCTGGATGCGCAGGTGGTGCAGGTGGAGTAGATGTAGTCGCACCCCCACCCTGGGCTAAAGTCCCAACTATGGTGGTCAGAAGCTGCTGCTGCTGTAGCATCATAGCCATCATCTGCTCGAATCTGTCAGGGGGTGGAACAGGCTGTGGCGGATGAGGTGCGGAAGTAGATGCGCGCTGTGGCTCTCTAACTGATGGTGTAAATGGCGGTGGTCCATCTGTAGGACCAACAGTAGGCTGAGACGATCGAACCGCCTCAGGAATCGGGCCCACATCAGGGTCCGGACGAGTGCCAGACTGAGAGGGAGTCTGATCCATCTGCTCTGACAATGAAAGTCGAACCGCGCTCCTCGTAGTCTTAGGTGGCATTCCCTATATTCAAAATAGGGTGCAACCTTGTCAGTCTCAATTGCACAAATACACCACAATCATTCACTTGAAGAGTCAAAGGCATTCCATGCATTTCAATTAATCAAAATTGTCACAATACAAGGGATATATCCTTACAAGCATCATGACTAGAATGACATGGAAATTAAGACAGTTAAGCAACAGCAACATAAGCAAAGCACTAGCCTTAACAGGCTTACACACATAAAATAGGAAATGGCTAACTACTAATAACAACATCAAAGATCGCATCGCTAGTCGGAGTCTGGTGACGGAGGAGGAGCACCCTTATCCTGTAAACAACACAGGATTGCCTTCAAGGTGCGAGTCACCTTGCCAAACTTCTTCTTTGTAACGGCCTTGGCATCAGCGACTTCCGCTCGAAGTTCTTGGACTTCCCTTCGCAAAGCGGTCTGACTCTCCTCCATCCGAGCAATGCGGTCGTCGATAGTAGTCTGCGCAGAAGGAGGAGGGCTCTCATCAGTATCCTGAGCCTCCTCTTCCGCTTCTTCCTGAACCTCTTCCTGAACCTCTGCTCTAGGTTCTTCTTCGCTTTGATCTTCCTCTTCATCAAAGTCATCCCCACTATCCCTTTCAAGTTGATTTTCACGGTATTGTGACCCAATCTTCATCTTGACCATTGTCGACTCATCGATGGTGTGAATCGATACCGGTAATTCGGGTCCAAGTCTATAGGCAAACTCAAGCGCAATCTTGCAAATGAGTCGGCCAAAGGGAAGGGACTCGGATGTTCTTCTCGACCTGGCTATGAGAACTATCTGCCGTAAGATGAAAGTGGCCATACATACGTTCTCTCCCTGGGCCACCAGAAATAAGAAATCAACCATAAGACGTGTGCATTCAATGCGGTTCGTAGACCTGGGATAGACATTGAACGTGCAGATTTGGTGCAGCAGGCGCAAATCCTCAGACATGTACGTCGCCTTGAGGCTATTATTGGGCTGCCATGGAACCAACTTACCGCACAGAAACCTGGTGCGGCGATCTCGTTCACGTCTAGTCCTCAAATTCTTCTCACTTGGATGCACATCACCTAGAGGCACATTGAGAAGTCGCGCTATCAACCGAACGTCGATCGTAGACATTCGATCTCTACCAAAAGGGATTTTAAACTGCAAAGGCTCCAAGGTAGGACTCTGGATGCTAGCATAGAAGGCACGAACAGTGCTCACATTAGCACGAGCGCGAGCTTCAAAGATCGGTCCCCAGTGCGCAGCTTCAATGCGTTCGAACAACAGATATTCGCCGAACAACCGTCCATCTACGTCCGCCTCAAATAATACTCTACGATCAGTGTATTCACCATGAGGCATCTCTGATAGAATGGTTCGTCCAAGGTGTGCATGGGGATCCAAATCCCGCTTTGTACGGCACTCCAGGACTGCAGCTGGACCTGCGGCGGTGCTTGAACTTGCGGCACCACCCCGCGGTCTTCTCGATCGAGCAGGGCGGCTCGGCTTAGCCTCGTCTGTCACGGTTTTCCTCTTACCCATCAAAGATATGATGGATGAGAGTGACAAAAGGCCCAAAATGGCTTCCACAAAAGCCATGAAAAACGCCGAAAATACGGAGAAATGGCTGCCCAATCTAAGAAAAGGAAATCTAGGTGTCGTAGAGGGATGCTTCAAGCTTCCCAAGGCTGTAGTTTCAAAGAGAAATACAAGCAAAAAGATAGAATGGAGCACCTCACGATTTCAGCTCTATTTGGGGGATTTTGGAGCTCCAAATGGTGAGATCTTCAAGGAAAGAGGCTGCCAACACCCAATAAATGATGGGTGGTGGTCGGTTTTGGCCAAGGAAGGTTTTAGGAGTGGTTTGGGACGCTGGGGTTTGGAATGGGTTGCTGAAAATCGAATCTAGGGCTATGTAGGGGGCTGTTTGTGAAGGAGGGGTAATATTTGGGGGTTTTCGTGAGGTAGGAGGTACCTAGGGATGGTGTGGACCTCATTTAAGGGGGTGCGCCCGAAGGACGGCACCAACAGACACCGCCAGCCAGCGATGCATCGCCCGACCGGCGATGGCATCGCCGGCCAACTTTGAAGTTGGCCTGTGGGACCCCATGGGTCTGGTCCCCCATGGTCCCAGGGTCCCAAAAAGTTAGGTCCCACCCCTTAGTTCACAATAATTTGGTCTGTATGAGCCCAAACATGTGTTCGGGGCTTTTCGGGTCCACATCGCAATCCCGAATACCAAACTATATGATGCAGAATATGAATTTGGGGTAGAAGGAGCCAGTAAACCTATCTAGCTCCTTAGTTGCTAAAGAAAGTGAAGTTAGAATGGCCTTATGGCCATTTTTCATGAAATTTTACTATTCACTGTAAAATTTAGTTAATGTACTAATTTGTGTTATTTTCACATTAGGTTTGATGCCTAACATGAAATGGATAAGAAAAAACTGAAGGTTGAAGTGTTTAGAGGAGGAATTTTGAGAATTTTTGGCAAAACGGGATTTTTAAGCCCTGGCGATTGATTACTAGAGTCGTGGTCATCCCACAGCCCAAGGATTTACTTTTGTGGTTTAAAACCGCTCATAGGACGTCTCCACCCGACTTCCTACAGCTTAGAAGTGATTCGGGTCGCTTTACGCGACCCGAGATACGTTACAGACTCGATCTTGCGATCGATCCTAATAGACTTCGCCTATCGGCGAATCTGCGATCCTAGAAGTGTTTCTAGACCCTTCTCGCACCCACCTAAGTCAAAGGAAACGACAGCGTACGTCGCAAGACCATAACCCAGGCCCAGTATACTCTCATTCATGCTCTGATACCAACTTGTAACACCCTGAAAATCGGGGGTCGTGTATAAACTCAACTCCCGAGTTCCAGACCGTCACTTATGCAACAAAAATGGTTATGATTGAAGGTTGTCTGATTTAAAGCATTCACATGAGTAAAAGTATACCAAAACTGCAATTCATACTTCAGATCCAGTGATAAAAGCAAGCGGAAGACTAAACAATGTATATATCACTGTATGGAAAAAACAAAGTAATCTCATCTGTCTCCAAAGTATGACTACATCTCTGAGTCTCATTTACATGTAAATAAACAAAAGAATAAAGTTCAAAATAGTCCCACTGAAGTCCCCTCGATCCAGGTCACCTACGGGAAGCCGTCATGATACTGCATATACGAGAACTCATCCTGGTCCTCGTCGATCTCTGGCTCCACCTCCTGGACCTCGTCCTCACCTGCAGCTACAACAGGGTCTGGTGGGTGTTGCAAACACCATCCCGTAACGTGGGAATGAGTGATCAACTCAGTGGAATCATAGAGCAAAGATTAGCATGTTCACAATTCAATCACGCGATAATAGTAAAGCAGTAAATCAGACAATCCTAACACTGTTGTTAATGCAAG
Source organism: Magnolia kwangsiensis (assembly GCA_037074715.1). Lineage (NCBI taxonomy): Eukaryota > Viridiplantae > Streptophyta > Magnoliopsida > Magnoliales > Magnoliaceae > Magnolia > Magnolia kwangsiensis. Next base: position 64,260,776 of record CM073579.1, read on the forward strand.
ATGATATGACGTGATGTATGCCCTCACCGACGATCACCCTCATGCGGCAACATCTTACGACCGTGGCATGCCACACTCCCTAGAGTGCTCCACATCTTCCAGGCACATGCAATGCTATGGTGATATGATTTTCAAGTTGTTATTAGTCCATTCAAACAGCAGGATTGGGAAACTAAGGTACTTCCCTTGTATCAATCCCAACACAGATCCTGTCTAGGGTCGTCACTCCTAGAAATCTCATACGATGTATATTTCGTAGGTCACTGCAAGGGCTGCCAGGGCTGTTGCTCGCACTCGTTGCACCGCTCCCCCATCACCTTATCAATACAGGCCTACCGTACTCTACTGCAACGGAAGGGTCGTCGCCTCCCGTGGCCTCAGAATATGCTCGCGGTCACTACAAAGGGCTCGTCGCCTGATCAGTGTAGGCCGACAGCTAGAATATAGTGTCTCATACCACCATAATCTGCTCACGAGTCAAGGTGCTCACTGGTCACTACGGGGAGGTTTGTGGCCCCAGCGTAGGCCGACAGCTCGACCACGGTGTCCCATACCACCATGCCCGGCTCATGAGTCTTCGTGGATCAAGGTACCACGGTTAATAGGGTTTACAATGGTAAGTTCAGTACCCTAGGTTCAAGCAGTTATGATACATACAAGGTGAACAAACATCGGCCAGTCGGGTTACTTGACGGGCTCGACTAGTGCGATCGCATCTCGAGTTGAACGACATGAAGTGCGTAAAACACTTCGCGTGGCCTAACCACTGCCGCCAACTCTCAACACGAATCACGTTCATCGACGCGTCGTTCGTGGCTATGACCAGTCAGCCACGAATTCGCTCGGTTACCGACTGCCTGGACTAAGTCAAGTCCCACACATCTATGGAATTACCTTAACACTATATACAAAGGTATTGGAATTGAAATACATCATGTGAGCATGTTAGCACATGTTATAACATTCAACTTAAGCAAATCTTGAAGGCATACTTTCCATGCATATTCAACTTAAGCAAATCTTCAAGGCATACTTTCTATGCATGTAGTGCAATCATGCATAAGCTAAGCATGTAGGAAATCATTTAGGTCAGCATTTAAATCATGAAATCAATCTCAAACTACTACATAACATCATTCAATACAATACATACTAGTACAAACATTTATACAAACGCATACACTACACACTTAAGTCCACATATAGTATGTCGACCCAAAGTGCGCAACTTGGCGAATCTCTTCGCCAAACTGATTATGCAAGCATTCCTAACTCACTAATACGGTGACAAACCATGTCAATCACGTCAGCAAAATATGCATGTAGACCGTACTTCCTACAAATGACTAAAATGCCCTAAATCTCATATTCTTCGTTAATTTACGAAACAGGAAACGGAGAGCATGTTGTACATGTCAAACGGCGATGCCGTCGATAATCTACTATTAAACGACATTGAAAGCGTTGTAAACCGTCAATCAAAGCGTCTAAAATCCTCACCTAGTCTCTTACGGTCGCGGGATTTTGAACGGAGCTTGTACGCTTCGTCTACGGCTGTAAGAGAACCTGATTCATGGATTACGTCAGCTAACATGCCCTGAATCTATGTAAACCCTAAATCAGCAAGTTTTTGGGGTTTTTCTATACCTGAAAAAGGGTAGAAATCACCAGCCAGGTGATTGGAATGAAGTGTTGAAGCAGCAACTGTCAGGGGTCGGAAGCGGGAAAAATCTCCTCTTCCCTTTCTCTCAAACTCTCTCTCTTTTTCTTTAGGGTTTGTGAAATTCGTATGGGAAGGAGAAATGAGGGTTTCAACCCCTTTTATAAGCTTGAAATTGCCGGAAATAGGCTCCGGGACGAAGTTTACTTGATGCCTATCCATTTCGGGGCTGTTTCGGTCCAAAAACTACTTTCTGGTGGTCCCCTGGTCGATTGCGATTAGACTTAAGCTCATGGGTACCAGATGTACCTCGTATTAAGTTTTCAGTCTGGCAGGGTTCGCAGATCGCACGTGGCGGACCAGTTTCAGTTCAGTGGTCACCGCACATAGATCAGGGCTGAAAGTCTCATGATAATAAATAGAAATTTTTCCTGATCCGAGGGTGTAATCTGGATGAATTCTGACGGTCAGAACGCTTAATACTGATGCGTCAAGTCGTGTGCCAGATTTGAATTTGAAATTCCAAATTCGTCCCTATTCGCGGTCGCTTCAGTCCGGGTTCAACGAAATACTCTGTGATTATCGGTTTGACTTGATTTTCGAGATGATTGTCAAGTCCAGCGGGGCGGTTCTAACGGTCTAAGATAGGAGGTATCAGACCTTCGACGCGTGGTCTAAATCCAATACAAAAGTTCAATGTGGTCCAGAGGACAAACCTGCTTAGAGTTTGATTCAAGGTTATAGAGTATTGTAGAGTTGTCTGTTCTACTCGATTTGGGTCTTGTAGAACGTATTTAAAGTGATCAGGGACTATTTCCCAGCTACTCTAGCGTTGCGCTAGCTAACTTACGCTTAATTTCCATGGAAATTATTTCTACGCGATTTCGGGTCAAATCGGTACTCGAACCCAAGTACGGATTTTTCACGGGCGTTACACAGTATGTGCTTTATGACCAAGATTTTTAATCACAACTTGATCTTCAAGAAGTGCTAAAGCTCTGTTGATATATGTTTCGAGATACATTCATGGTGAAAAGCTAGTTCAAGATAGCCTATCTAAAATTCATTACCTGGACACTTTGTCTAGAATAGAACTTTTCTTGTAGCCCCTAGGTATTGAAATCGCAAATAGTCTTTTAGCTATTGACCTTGTCTTCTTCCAGTTTAAATTACGCAAAAAAGAACTGTCAATTTACTGCTGTCACGAGTGAGGGAATGTCCCATCTAGAGAATATGACTATAGACAAAAATCCAACTATTTAGATTCTGCCAATGAATTCCATAGGATCCATAAGCCATTCAATGTATTAAGACCGTCAGATGACTAGGATGGCAACCACCATACTATTTCATCAACCAAAGAGAGATCTTACTTTCATGCAACAAAACTCCATCTGTTTTTCCAACTTGTGATCAAGTTGTGCATTGCAAATCAATTTGTCTGCACCATACCTGGTTCAGTGCTAGCATCAACTCCCATGGGTTTGGTTTTAGCTGTATTTAACTTCCAGACAGGACTTGCCTTTAGAAGAAGTCTTTTTAACCTTTGTTAGGTAAAAGGCTCTCCAATGAGAAGAGATAGCTTACTCAATCTTTATTATAATTTTCCCTCAATGCTTGTCTGCACCCAAATTGTGATATAAAACTAGCATCACCTTCTCTTAATCCAATGAAAAGAGATCCTTCTGATTTCAACATTATAAAACTGAAAATGTGAAAATTAGAATTACTCAAACACCATTGATGATGTGCAAAGTGGTGTTTCACTTTTGTGTTTGTACTTATCAACACCGTGTCTAATTATAAGGATTTATTTATTTAGACAATCAATGAAACTTTTATTTATTAGAACAAAAGGAATACAATTGGATAAGTGGCATAGGTTCACATATATTTATATTGCAGAAGTAACGCTATTTTCTTAAATAGAGGAAAGAGGACATAGATGAGGAATCCACACCCCTAATTTTACAACCTTGATCAAACATTCGCAGAACCAATTGAATAATTAGCGAAGGACTTGAGAGATGAAGTCCAGGCCATGACAACAAACTTCACCCTCTTGAACACCTCGTTAGGGAGCCGAGGACTATTACAAAAGTTTCTCTAATCATGATCTGCCAAAATGGACCACAAACCTGCTCAAAGAGAGATCCCACGGAGCTCTCCCTTCATTATGCACTCTTTAACCATCTATTGAATTATCTCTCTTCCCCAGTCACTGATGTTAGACCAACTTACTTTGTAGGTTCCACATCCATCTTTGTTTCGGATGAAATAACATTAGCTAGAGACCCATCCACCATGAGGTGGTTCAGTAATTGAGACACTGAACAATGTTAAAACTTTTGACAAAGCTTTAGCCTCAACTGCACTGGATCTTTGAGTTTGATTGGGATAGGTACTTGAAACAAGCTAGTGATAGTTATATGAACATGAACAAGCAATTATAGAGGGCCCTATTTTATTTTTCAGGGTTTTAACAATGTGTGTAACTTTATATAATAGTGCTTCTTACTTATACATGTTATACATGAGAGATGCTAAAGCAAAGGGCTTTGGCAATTAAATATCCTGATGTTGCTGCCTTCAAGGCATTTCTATGCAATTTAGGAGTGTGTTCTTTCTATTCCTTCCATGTCTTGTTACCAACTATAGAAAACATAATCTGTTTCTGCGGGATTTCGTCAAAGAAAAGGTCAGGGAAGTAAAGAAAGCACAGCGAGAGGTATTTAAACTACAACACAACTTTTAGTTTTAATTGGATAATTTATAGAACTGTTCACATTCGTAAGTTTTGAATACTAATATGGTTCCTACCCATAGGTAAGGGAAGCTCGCAAAAAGGTTATTGAAGAAATGGATGAGGAATCGAAAGCTACATATGAGAACATGAGGTTTTATAAGTTTTATCTAGTGCAGACACTGGATACACATGACATATCCCAAGTGAAGGTGAGCCTTCATTACTAGTGTTGTATATCCTTAACTCTGAGGGAAGGTTAAATCATGTGATTGATTCTCTCTTGTTCCTGGTGACCAAGGACTCGTGCTCCATGTTAGTTAAAAGTAGCCCTGCCATGGCTACGTGAGAGTAGGTTCTCGAATCTGATGCCCCCATACATGGCATGTGCACACAAGATCCAGGACATTGATTAGGTGGGTCCTCTGTTTGTGTGTGTGTGTGTGTTGTGGCTTATAAGGCCTATCCAATCAACAAGCCACGTGTGCATCGAATGTGTTATTCCTTCTACCCATCCATTTTTTGGTATATGGTGTCCATTTGATGGTTGGACCAGCCTGATTTTCTTACTGGGGCACATACACAGTGGACCAATTGATAGTGAAGGCCTTTTAAACATGCTAGATTGCAAAGTTTTAGGAGAGACTTGAGCAAAGGGAAGTATTGTTTATTTAGAAATGTGAATGTATGATGCATTGTATGATTTGATTGCTATTTGTAATAAATGCATCATTTTTTTTCTTGAATGCATTTTATGTATTTTTCCTATCAGCATTAATTGTATTAGGTTAGATGAGTTGATCAATCACAGTAGGTTCTTGCAATGGTAACAGACACCATTGTTATAATATATATATATTTGTAATTAGCTACGGATATTTCCCATAGCTATTGTTTTGAAAACCATAGCTATTGCGAACATCAGCATATTGCTATGGATTTCATTCTACTTTTAGCTACAGATATTATCTGTAGCTATATGTACATTTCGATACAAAAAGTATAGCTACGGATTATATCCGTAAAGATTGATATTTGTTGCTACAGATAATATCTGTAGCTATAGGTTTTTGACATTTAGCTGTACCACCAATTACTACGGTCATGCTACAGACTATAACTGTAGCAATAGGCCTTTAGCCAGGGTTTTTATCCATAGCATTTGCCCCTTTTTCTGGTAGTAATAAAGAAGAATCCTAGTGGGAAAAAAGGGCAGAAATTTGACATTTTTGTTGTTATCGAATGGTCTTCGATTCGATTAAAATTTGAACTTTGATACTATTAATGTCACGCCCCAAACTTGGAAACTGGGCTCATAGAATTTTCGATTGCCAAATCCGGTGCCGAAGCCTCCGTAGTCCCCATTCTCGATTCCCAGCACTCATAAGCCAGATTTCGATCCTAGCATCCCGCAAGAAGGATTTTCAATATGAAATTTTATTTTATTTTGTAATGGAACATAACCACAAGCATAACCAAGTCACAAAACAACATCTCCACATATCCACTATCTCAAAACTTTGAGTACAATGAGGAAAGGGAAATATAAATATAGATATCTAAACTCCAAAATCTCAGTTATATGCTCTTGCCTCAATGCTACTGCCATCCAACGTCACTTGCACACAATGGTCGTGTATAAGCTTACGAAAAGCTTCGAGGGTGGTGTAAGTATGTGCGCAAGGCAAGTGTCATGTATGCAATATCAAAGTAATGTGGAAATATGTTGGTAAGTCCATGAATACTATTAGCTATACCAAGGCTATGCGATATAAGGCATGAATGCTATCGGTCATACCAAGGCCATGTGATATAAGGCATGAATGTTGTCGGCCATACCGATACCATGCCATGCGAGGCCTACGTAGCCAAATGTCATATGCAAGATGCAATGTAAGCATGTCAGTCCTCATTAGGTACATATATCAGTACAGTTCTCCTCTGGGATATCACTGGTGTCTAGTACACTCCACATTAGTTGTTGCTTCCCTAGCTGCATAGCCCAGCGAGTGGAAGAGACCACACTATTAACCTGACCAGTAGTCTACCAACACCTACCCAGCTTGTCGATAACAGACTCATTTATGAACTGATAAACTCAACCTAGCTTACAACCCCCTCACTTGGGCGGATAAGGGCACATCCCTTTCCAACCGACCATGACACAGTGGGAGAAGCGACCTACTGATATTCGGTACTCGTGTACTCATATATCCACTCGGTCTAGACGTTGGAGCATCTCCTAATACCAAAAAGGTTTTGGGACTTTCACTCAAGGACATCCTATGTGCCCACAGTGCTAAAACTAATATTTTCAGTATCCAATCTATCCATCCACGATGTGCCTGTGAAGGCCATGGCCCTGATGTTGCTAGGGCATAAAGTAATCATGTCACAAAAATGCAAGATGCATGAATCACATCGTCTAGTCATGTAGCAATCGTTCGCGTACAGCACGCTCATGTGGTCAACTCCTATCAGTGAGTCCCATAAATAATTTTCTCAATGGCATATGCTATGATCAGTCACTCCTCATATCAAGCATACCCATCATGATGTTTACTTTCCTAGTTTGAAAAGGGTCATCTAAACCTTGCATTTTAGTGGAGAAGGGATCTCCCCCGTTGATTTTGATTTGGTGGGCCCGCATGTAATGGGACCCACTTGATGTACATTGTAATGCATGGCCAGGAGGGCTCATAGTGTTGGGGTCCCTCCATCACACGTGTTTCTCTCTCTCTTTTTCCTTGATTTTATGGCCCACTTATGATGTATGTATTTCATCCATATTGAGTGCCAAGTGGACCTAATAGGGGCCCACTTACACCCACCTTACTGCCATTTTTGGAACATCTGGATGATGGAGAAACACAAATATCAACTTGATTCATCAGGTGGGCCACGCTGACGTGGACCCCACCTTGATACATGACGCATCTAACCCATCCATCCCTGGACTAGCCACGCCGTTCAGGGCTTGGACTGGACGCTAGCCTGTTCTTTAAAATAATAATTAAAAAAAATAAAAGTAAAAATAAAAATAAATGAATATGTAATATATAATATAATATATTATATTATATCTTTAGTTGTTGTATATGCAGCAGCAAGCATTGTGGGTCCCATTAACTAGTCAGCCGGTGCGTGGGATGTCAGTAGGTCCCATGGACCATATCTGAAGTATGCGTTAGATCCCAACCATCCATCTGGACGATGGGACCCCAGATGTACAGCTGTTGTACGTGCAACAATAGAACCATGGGCCACATGGTGATGTATGGATCTTATCCACACTGTCCAGATGGCTGGACAATGGGACCCACGCCATGATGTATATATTGTATCCACATCGTTCATCTATTTCATGTCCACACCATGGACCACACCATGATATATATGTTTTATCTCCACCATTCAGATTACTGGACGGTGGGTCTCACCACAATGTAAGTGTTTCATCTATACCATCCACATGGGATGTGGACCCTGCCTTGATGTTTGTGTTGTATCTCCACCATCCAACAAGCTAGACAATGGAATGCCACCATGATGTATGTGTTTTAGCCATGCAGTCCAGCAGCTAAGCGGCCCACATGAGGTATGTTTTAACCACCAATCCAGCTAGTGAGCTCATCTTTTGACTTGAGACAGGAAGTAAGACAAATCTATCGATTAGGTGGACCACATTATAAAGATCAGTGGAGAATGAACGGCTACCATTAAAATCCTTTAGGGATCACAAAAGTTCTAGATCAATATGAAATTTGTTTTTCCTCTTGATTCAGGTCTTTGTGACCGTATGAACAGATTGGATGGAAAATAAATGTTATGGTGAGCCCTGGTAATTTTAAGGGTGGAAATCATTATCTCCACTATTATTTGTGGTATGGTCCAGATGATCTTCCGTTATGATTCATTTGGGTAATGCTCTAAAATAACCTCTTAAAAATAGATGAATGGTATAGTAGGTGTGGCTCATGGATGCTACCCACTTAATGTATATGAGGCCCATTGGTATGGCCCATGTGATGTGGCCCACTTAATGTATATGAGGCCTATTGGTGTGGCCCATTGATGCAGCCCACTTGATGTATATGAGGCCCATTGGTGCAGCCCATTGATGTGGCCCACCTGATGTATATGAGGCCCATGGGTTGAGGCCCAATGCGATGTATATAAGGACCATGAGTGAGACCCAATAAGACATATGTGAGGCCTTTGTGTGGGGCCAAATGTGATGTATATGAGGTCCATTATGATGTGTAATTCCACCATGATGTATGTAATGATGTTTATGGCAAGCCATGCCTTGGGAGCAATGATGGTTTGACGTCCACATTCTAAGAGCAATGATGGTTAACTGTCCACATTGTAACTCTCCCTAGGGCCCATTGTTAGGCCCATACTTGTTATGTGTAGATCATCTAGGCCCATCTTCGTTATGAAGATAGTTCATCATCATATAACATGCTTAGTATAACTCCATGATTCATGCCCATACACATCATATGTATGCTAGATATGAGGAATGACTGATCATAGTATATGTCATTGGGAAGATTCTTTATGAGACTCACTGATAGGAGTTGTCCACATGAGCATGCGATTCGCACAGGATTATTGCATGACTGGACAATGTGATTCATGCATCTCGCATTTGTGTGACATGGTCACTGCATGCCCTAGCGACATCAGGGTCATGACCTCCATAAGAACATCGTGGATGGCCAGATTGGATATTGAAAATATTAGTTCTAGCACTATGGGCACATAGGATGTCCTTGGGTGAAAGTCCTAGAACCTTTTTAGTACTAGGAGATGCTCCAACATCTAGACCGAGTAGATACATGAGTGCACGAGTGCCGAATACTAGTAGGCTGCGTCTCCCACTGTGCTATAGTCGGTTGGAAGGGGGTGTGGCCTTATCCACTCGAGTGAGGGGGTTGTAACCTAGGATGAGTTTGACCAGCTCATAAATGGGTCTGCTTTTGATGATCTAGTTAGGTATTGGCAGACTACTAGTTAGGTGAATAGTGTTGCTCTTCCACTCGCTGGGCTATGCGGCTAGGGTGGCGGCAGTCAGTGTGGATTGTATAAGACCTCGGTGATATCCCATAAGGGAACTGTACTGATATATGTACCTAATGAGGACTGGCATGCTTGTGTTGTATCTCGCATATAACATTTAGATACATATGCCTCGCATCGCATGACCTTGGTATGGCCGACAACATTCATGGCTTGCATCGCATGGCCTTGGTATGGACGATAGCATTCATGTCTTACATCGCATAGCCTTGATACCACTGATAGAATTGATGGACTTACCAGCCTATTTCCTCATTACTCTCATATTTCATACTTGGCACTTACCTTGCATACACACTTACACCACCCTCTAAGTTTTTTGTAAGCTTATACACAACGTTCTGTGTAGGTGACGTTAGATCGTAGCAGCACTAAGGCAGGAGCATGTAGCTGAACTTTTGGAGTTCTGATATCTATATTTATATTTTCCTTTCTGAATTGTACTCAAATTTTTTGATATAATGGATATGTGGTGATGTTGTTTTGTGACTTGGTTATGCTTGTGGTTATGCTTCATTATAAGAAAAATCATATTGAAAATCCTCCTTGTAGGATCCAAGGATTAAAATCTGGCATATAGATGTGGGGAGCTAAGAATGGGGCACTACGGAGGCTGTCGGTGCTGGATTCGGCGATCAGAAATTTTATGAGCCGAGTTTTTGAGTTTGGGGCATGACAGAAGTTGGTATCAAATCATAACTTGGGAATACATGAGGATCACATCACATATCCACTATGAACTTAGAATAAATAGGTTTTGAGTCCAAATAACTTAGTGATTTTTGGATATAGACCCTTAATGTCTTTGCCTTCGAGAGTTCTCAAGGCTAATATGCCCTTATTCCTTCCTGTAGGACATGTCACCTAGGAGAGCCACCCAAGCAACTCCCACTCCCCCGTTTAAGACCAACGCAGCCCCGACAGCACCCATGACTATAGATCAACTTCAAAAGATGCTGTAGGCGATGACTACTATCCTTCAAGGGTAGGGAAGACATCCCACTATTACGCCAGCCCAGGCAGAGCAGGAGCGCCCGAGCGCCCTTCTCAGAGACTTCTGACATCACGATCCCTCGTGCTTTTGGGGTGAGTAAGACCCTACTGTAACAAAGATATGGTGCTTTGAGGTGAAGAAGATATTCGACACTATGAGATGTATGACCCAACATCGGGTGCCGTTAATTATATTTCTTCTCTAGGGAGAGGCTCAGCACTAATGGGCATCGTTTGTCCGAGCGGCAACAGCCAATTTTGAGTGGACATGGGAGGATTTTGTTGACTAGTTCGACCAGAAGTTCTTTCTCGAGCATGTTCGACAGCAGCGCGTGTTAGAGTTCAAGACCTTGGTCTACAGAGACATGACAGTGTCCCAGTATGAGGCACATTTCATCACGCTATCGATATTCGCGACATACCTTGTTGATGATGAGGGGCAGAAGGCCCGCCATTTTGAAAACGGCTTACGTCCTGCCCTCATGAGAAATGTGGTCAGACACTTGCTTCGATGTTGAGCAGATTGTGCAAAGGACATAGGTTTATGAAGCAGATTGGCCCATTTGCAAAGGGTCCATGACCGTAGAGAAGACCGGAAGTGGAAGGTGCCCTTTGGTAGCTCCCAGTAGTAGCAACATCATCCACAGTAGCTACGCATGACCCGCCTAGTATTTTGAGCACCGACAGCACCTTCATCACCACCTCTTAGACCATTCTTAGTTGCTTATTTTAGATGAAGTAGGATAGGACATTGTAAGCACGAGTGTCCCCATCAGCAGCAACAGCAGCTGAGGGCACCGTAACAGCCACAACAGTAGCAGCACCAACCCCATCACCAGCCTCCAAGACCTCCCCCGTAGCAGATCAGGCAACGTAATGACATCAGCAGCAGTCGTAACCTTAGAGGGGACATACACCTCCCCAGCCAGTCTAGGGCAGATTTTATGCTACCCAGCAAGACCCTCACTCATCAGGAGGGGTCATCGAGGGTACTTTTCCTATTTTTGCATGCATTGTATGTGTGTTGTTTAACTCTGGTGCATCGCATTCCTTTATGGCCAAGGATTTCTGACAATCAACTGCTTTGCCATTAGAGTCTAGTCGTAAGAGTTCGTCAATATCAATGCCCTTGGGAAAGATTGCAGTGTTGGGCTGATTTTTCTCGTCTTACCCCATTTTGGTTGGGGATATCTTTTTGCTTGCTAATTTGTTCGTGTTGCTGATGTTCGAGTTTGATGTCATCTTGGGCATGGATTGGCTCACCAAGTATCACGCCATATCAGACTGCTCCTCAAGGATAGCCACATTCTATATACCTGGCATGTCACAGTTCCAGTTTGTTGCCAAGCCCAGAGGAGAGCAACTTTCCTATATGTTGTCGTGTGCCATTAAGGAGTCAGTTGCTTTGAGTATCGACCAGTTGCCAGTTATTTATGATTTTCTTAATGTGTTCTAGGAGATTCTGGGTTTACCACCTCGCAGGCACACGGATTTTAGATTGATCTCATGCCCGGTACCGTGCCTATTTTGAAGACCCCACATCGTATGGCACCGTTGGACTTACGGGAACTATAGAAGCAGTTGGCTAAGTTACGTGATTTAGGCTTTATTCATCCAAGAAGTTCACCATGGGGAGCGTCGGTACTCTTTGTGAAGAAGAAGGATGGGTCGTTAAGGCTTTCGTGGACTACCGCGAGCTCAACAAGGTCACAATCAAGAAAAGGTATCCGCTCCCGAGGATCGATGATTTGTTTGATCAACTACAAGGTTCACAGTTCTTTTCGAAGATTGATCTGCATTTCGATTATCATCAGATTAGGGTTCGTGAGGAGGATATCCCAAAGACAGCATTTAGGGCGTGCTACAGTCATTTTGAGTTCCAAGACATGCCCTTCAGATTGACCAATGCGCCCGCCATATTCATACAGTTGATGAACGAGGTCTTCCGTCCATATCTCAATTAGTTTGTTGTGGTGTTCATTAATGAAATCTTGATATATTCGAGGACCAGTGAGGAGCATGAGTAGCACTTGGAGATTACCTTCTAGACTCTCTGTGCACACCAGTTTTATGCAAAGCTGGAGAAGTGCGAGTTCTGGCAGGAGGTAAAGTTTCTTGGTCACATGGGGATGAGGGAGGGCGTCACAGTGGACCCCTTGAAGATAGATGTCGTGCATCAGTGGAGTCATCCCGCGAATGCATCTGAGATTCGCAGTTTCCTTGGTTTGGCGGGCTACTATTGACTTTTCATTGAGAGATTTTCCCGTATTGCAGCCCTTTTGACCAGGTTGACCCAGAAGGGCGCCAAGTTTGTTTGGAGCGATGCTTGTGAGTGGGCATTTATGGAGCAGAAGGACTGCCTCACGCCTACTCTTATCCTCACTTGTCACGCCCCAAACTCAAAAATCGGGCTCACAAAATTCCCGATCACCAAATCTGGCGCCAACAGCCTCCGTAAAACTCCATTCTTGGCTCTCAGTGCCCATTCGCCAGGTTCTGATCCTAGGATGCTACGAGGAGGATTTTTAACGTCAATTTGATTTGTAATAAGCATAACCAAAGGCATAACCCACAAACAACAACCAAAAACTCCATTATATTTCCACTATGATAAAAAACTTTACAAGTACAATGAGCATAAAGGGAAATATAATGATGATGAACAAAAACTCCAAGATGATCTATAAAGTGCTCCTGCCTCACCGCCGCTGTGCCCCAGCATCACCTGTACGCAACGGTCGTACAAAAGCTTATAGAAATCTTAGAGGGTGGTGAAAGTGTGTGCGCAAGGTAGTAATCTGATTATGCAATATCGGAGTAATGCGGAACATACTGATGGATCCATGAATACCGTTAGCCGTACCAAGGTTATGAGATGCAAAACATGAATGATGTCGGCCATACTAGGGCTATGCGATGCAAGATGCAAGTCAAGCATACAATCCTCATCTAAGTCCACATATCAATACAGCTAAACTCTGGGATATCACTGGGATCTAGTACACTTTAAACAGATCGTCGCCCCATCGCGCGCAATAAGCTAAGTGGAAGAGACCTCACTATCCGTCTGCTAATATCAGGCTCGACTCACCGATAGTGGACCCATTCCTTGAGCTGGTCAAACTTAGCCTAGCTTTGCCCCCTACTCTCAAGCGGGTAAGGCCGCAACCCCTTCTAACTGACCATGACATAGTGAAAAGCGTGACCGTCTGGTAATCGGCACTCAGGGCTCCTGTACCCACTCGGTCTAGACGTTGGAGTAACCTCTTGGTACCATAAGGGTTTAGGAACTTTTACCCAGGGATATCTATAGCACCCCATGTAGAACAAGATTTTTGGTATCCAATCCTGCCAACCACTATACGCATGTGGAGTCTACAGCCCGGATGTCGGTAGGGCGTATAGTACCATATCACACAATGTGAATGCATGAATCACACTATCCAGTCATGCAGCAATCATGAGTGTAACCTGTGCTCATGTAGAGCAACACCGCCTATCCAGGAGCCCCTAAACAATCTGCCCAAAGGCATATGCTATGATTAGTCACTTCTCATATCAAGCATACATATGATGTGTATGATCATGAATCATGGAACGATACTATTCATGTGATGAAATAACGCACTATCTTTACAATGATGGCCTAGACGGCTTACACACAATAAGTAAGGGCCTAACGATGGGCCCTAGGGACAGTCGTAATGCGGACATTTAACCAGCATTATACTTGCAATGTGGACGTCAATCCAACACTGTTCCTAAGGCGTAGCCCGTTGTGAAACATCCTAACACAAATCATATTGGGATCACACATTGTAATGGACCTTAGGTACATCCCATTAGGCCTTAAATACATCAAATGGGCCATATCATATGGGCCTTTTATTCATCAAGTGGGCCACATCAATGGGTGGCACCAATGGGCCTTATGTGCATGGCAATGGGTCATAACTCGTTTAGTCTTAAATACATCAAATGGGCCTAATTACATGGGTCTTATGCGTATCAAATGAGCCACACCAATTGGGCCCCATATGTACATCAAGTGGGCCTTAACCCATAGGCCCTAGCACATCTCAATGGGCCTTAACCCATGGGCCCCTACTACATTAAATGGGCCTCAACCCATGGGCCTTACATATATATCAAAATGGGCCTCAACGGACTACCACATACAAATCAAGATGGGCCTCATCTTATAGGTCGATCAAATGGGCCGAATTAATTGGGCTAAATCAAATGGGCCGAGTCAAATGGGCCTCAGGTATAACAAATCGGGCCCACCCTCATACATTTTTGAAATCCAACCTATTCACAAGTTATTATAGAGATAGATGAAATGAAAATAAATATCCACGAAGTTGGAAACTACTTTTGCCCTTAGAAGTTGAACGGTGGATGTCACGGTCCACTATTTAAATGGTGGGGTCCATTTGGTCTTTAGATCTGATTCACTCATTTTTCATGTCTTAAAATGATCTCATAAATGGTTGGACGGTATAAATGCAACACATGCATCATGGTGGGCCCACCATCCAAACCGAGGATGGCATAGATAAGACATATTCATCATGTGGGCTTGTGGGCTTGTTGCCAACAAGGAACTGCTAGATAGCCGCTGTACAGGAAGCTTGTTGCGCTCTAAAGGGCAGAGGTGGGTCCCCCGGAGGGCCCACCCTTATATACATGCATAAAACATATATAATATATATTCAATATATATATATGCTGCTAGTGCAGTTTTATGTACTGAGATAAAGAGAGAGAGAGAGAGAGAGCAGCCACGTGCTGCTGTAATGAGAAGCATAGCTGCCTTAAAAAGTGGTGGGTTCCCCATAGGTCCCACCCTTGGATATTATATAATATAATATATAATATTATACTTAACATACATGTGCAGCTTTTGCTGCTGTAAGAAAACAAAGGTGGGTCCCACGTAGGGCCCACCACAACATATATATTAAATATAATATATAATATTATATAATATAAAGCCTAATATAAATAATCCTTCGGACGTCTAGGCTGTCCAGGGCCTGGACGGTCACAACCATACATATGTCAGGGAGGGCCCCATACATGGGAGTGGTTCTCACCGTCCCAAAGATGGTGGATGGCTTGGATGCCTACCTCGATGGCGTGGCCCATCAAAATGGGTGGACGGTGCAGGTGGGTCCCATGGACTCCACCGTACACTGCTCAGTTAGCCACCCCCACTAGGAAATTGAAGTCAAGGCCTTTGTGTTGCAACGAGGTATTCTTCACTCAATCTACCCATTGAACTATGGATCTGGGCGTTAAAAATGGGCCCCACATGGAAGGTGGGTCCCACCGTCCAGGTGAAATGGACAGTTTGGATAGATCACATACATCACGTGACCCATTGAAAATGGATGGGTAACGTGGGTGGGTCCCATGGACCCCACCGTTAGTCCACACCCATGAAAGCACGCACCCATGTCAGTACACACACCATGTTAGTACACACCTCAGGTCAATACACACTCCATGTTAGCCACTTCAACAAGGATCGATACCAAGACCCAGCATTGAAACGTGACATCTTTCACCTGGTCTACCACTTGAGCTATGGGGCTGGGTGGGCCCATGTCAGATCACACTCCACTGGCAGCCAACCCCACTGTTAGCCACCTCAAGGTGGGTCCCCTATGGATGGTTGGGATGGCATAAAAACATCATGGTGCGTCCCACATAGATGGGGTCCACCGATAGATGGCATGGATGACATACACACATTAGATGAGCCATAATCATAGAAAAAGAGAGAGAGAGAAAGAAAGAGAAAGACACCGACAAAGATGGAGGGGCCCCACCATTATGGGCTCCTCTTTGATACAAAGCTTACATCAAGTTGGGTCCCACTACATGTGGCCCTTAAATCAATCAAATGAATGAAAATAAAATTTCAAAAATCACCCACCGGTCCTTCTTGCTCATTAGGCTTCCTTTGCCCCTTAGCTTCGATTCCCATGGAGGAGATGGGTTTGGATGGTTGAGATGGTAGATGAGGGGGGTAGGAAGTGGGCCACACACAAAGCTTTCTTTTCTTTCTTGGGATGTTTGGACGTGGGATGCTTCTCTTGCTTGGGAATGTGTTTAAAAATGAGAGGGAGAGAGAGAGTTGTAAAGGGAGAGAGAGATGGGTGATGGATGTGTTGATGTGGTGAGTGATGGGTGTAAAAGCCTCTTTTTGACTTTTGGGGTAAAAGCTGTAAGAAAAGTATGGGTGGTGTAAGAACTTTTTAACTCTTAGGGCTTGCTTGGGCAAGGGTGAAAGGTGATGTGTACTTAACATGTACTTGACATGTTGAGGTTGATGGATTAATGGATTGATGTGACAAGTCACAGAGATTCTCTTTGGTTTTGCAACGCGCGACGTTTTCCTCACACCGAACGCTGGCCCACATCTCCTGACCAGGGTATCGCCTCGGCGCATGAGTTACGGCATCGGAACCACAGCAACGGCGTAGTCGCTATGGTAAAGGTCTTGGGTTGAGTCGACTCGGGTTGATGACGTGCGAATCAGGGTTGCACGCTAATATTGATTAAGGGTCGAAGGTTGTTGGAATTCGACTGGGAAGACTCCAGAAGTTTATGAAAAGGTACGGTCTAGGATACGGGGCTTACAGCTCTCCCCTCCTAATAAAAATTTCATCCTCAAAATTTACATAATCATCGCAACTAAGCATAACTCACGAGGAAGAAGAAACATAACATCACTATATAAAACCAGAGATAACATACAAATTACAACACATGATCAATCATCAAAGAGATCAGGGTAACGCTCTCAAATTTTGGCCTTACGCTCCCAAGAAGTCTCCTCTACAGAATGGTGACCTCACTGAACCTTCACCAACGGAATGACCTTGGTCCTGAGGACCTGCTCCTTCCGATTAAGGATAGAAACTGGCTGCTCGATGTAAGAAGCATCTTCATGAACCTCCGGCTGCTGTCAATCAATAACGGAAACTATGTCTGACCCACACTTCCTCAACATAGAAACATGAAAAATGTTGTGGACGCCAGACAACTGAGGTGGTAAGGCAAGACGATAGGCCACAACGCCAACGCGTCCAATGAACTCAAAAGGTCCTATGAATCTCGGGACAAGTTTGTCCTTTGCTCCAAAACGAACTACACCCTTCATGGGCGAGACCTTGAGATACACATGATCCCCTACATCAAACTCCAAGAGAAGATGCCAACCATCAGCAAAACTCTTCTGTCGGCTTTGATCTGTACGCATCCTCTACCTGATGATAGCAATAGCCTCTGACATCTCCTGCACAAGCTCGGGACCTAGGAGACGGCGCTCTCCAACCTCAGTCCAGCAACTCGGTGATCTGCATGGTCTGTCATATAGTGCCTCAAAATAAGCCATGCCGATGGTCGCCTGATAGCTGTTGTTGTATGCGAACTCAGCCAATCGCAGATGCTCATCCCGGCTACCCTCGAAATCAATCGCACAAGCCCGAAGCATATCCTCAAGGATTTAGTTGACCCTTTCAGTCTAGCCATCGGTCTACGGATGGTACGAGGTGCTGAGCTGTAGGTTAGTCCCCATCGCTCCCTGGAAGCTCCCCCAAAACTGAGACGTGAACCTCGAATCTTGGTCAGAAACGATCGAGACCGGAACGCCATGCAGTCTCATAATCTCCTCGATAAATAACCTCACAAGCCGGTCCATAGACCAAGTCACACGCATCGTAAGGAAATGTGCCGACTTCGTCAGACGATCCATAACAACCCAAATGGCATCATGACCGCATTGAGTCCTTGGTAAGCCCATAACGAAATCTGTCGACATATGCTCTCACTTCTACATTATGATGCTCAACGGCTGCAATAGACTAGGGGGTCTCTGATGATTGGCCTTGATACGCTAGCACGTGTCACACTCGGCTACAAAACTGGCGATTTGGTGCTTCATCCCTGCCAAAAAATACTGTCGCCTCATGTCACGGTACATCTTCGTCGAGCCAGGGTGGATAGAAAATTGCGATCGATGTACCTCAGTCATAAGATCTCTACGTAACTCTAGAATACCCGGGACACATAATCGGCCTCTAAAGCGAAGTCCACCATTTGTACTAATCTACCTGACTCTCAGATGTAGCCTCAGCCATATAACTCTGCAACGACTTATCAGCCTGTTGAGCCTCGATCACCCTTGCCACAAGAGAGGGTTGAATCGACAGGCTCAATAACTGCACGATAGAAGACTGCAGGTCGAACTCAAAATCATACTCTGCTACGTCCTCAAGCATCCACCACTCCTGAATCATCTATGCGCCACTAGGCCTCATGGCTGACGGCTGAGGGCATCTACCACCACGTTCGCCTTGCCCAGGTGGTATTGAAGGTCGAAATCATAGTCTTTCAGGAGCTCCATCCACTGCCTCTGCCCCATGTTCAACTCAGATTGCGAGAAGAGATACTTCAAGCTCTTGTGATCAGAGAAAAGCTCAAACCTGACCCCATAAAGATAGTGCCTCCTGTAACACCCCAAAAATTGAGGGTCGGGTAGAAACCCAACTCCCGAGTTCCAGAATGTCACTTATGCAACATAGATAATGATAAATGCATGTTGTCTGTAGAATGGCATTAAACAAGATTGAGACTAAGCCACAACAACAAATCATACTCCAGAGACAGTTAAATTAGCAAGCGGAAGAATGTGATAAATATATAGAATATATGAACTGTTATATGTCTCCAGAGTGTGAACATGTTACCAGGTTAAACATATACATGTATACTCCAAAAAAGGAAAGAAAAGAATATACATGAGTGCTCCAAAAATATAAAATGACAAGTGTCAAGGCATCTAATCAACCTCCCTGTAATCTCGTCGATCAAAACACGAAGGAGAAGTCCTCATCATCATACAAGTCCAGCTCCTCTTCACAAGCAGCGCCATCATCTGCAACTAAAATAGGGACTGGTGGGTGTCCGAAACACCATCCCGTAACATGGGAGTGAGTGGTCAACTCAGTGGGATAATAGAGCAAAGATTAGCATGTTATCAAATCAATCACGCGTTAATAGTAAAGCAAATAATCAAACATTCCTAGATACTGTTGTTAATGCATGCATGAAATGACATGATGGATGCCCTCACCAACATACTCCCTCATGCGGCACCATCTGAGTCCGCGGCATGCTTTCTTCCCGCAGTGCTCCACATCTTCCAGGCACATGCAATGCGATATGGATAATGATTACCAAGTTGTTATTAGTCTTTTTCATACAGTAGGATTGGGAAACTAGGGTACCTTGCTTATATCAATCCCAACACAGATCCTGTCTAGGGTCGTCACTCCTAGTAATCTCATACGATGTTATATTTGTATGTCGCTGCAAGGGCTGCCAGGGCTATTGCTCGCACTCGTTACACTACTCCCCCATCACCTTATCAATACAGGCCTACTTGTACTCTTGTAGCTACGGAAGGGTCGTCGCCTCCCATAGACTCAGAATACGCTCGAGGTCACTACAAAGGGCTGTCAGGGCTGTTGCTCGCACTCGTTGCACTGCTCCTCCATCACCTTATCAGTGTAGGCCAACAGTAAGAATATAGTGTCCCATACCACCATAATTTGCTCACGAGTCTAGGTGCTCACTGATCAATACGGGGAGGTTTGTGGCCCCAGCGTAGGCCGACAGCTCGACCACAGTGTCCCATACCACCATGCCCGGCTCATGAGTCTTCATGGATCAAGGTAACATGGTTATCAGGATTTTTAATGGTAAGTTCAGTACCCTAGGTTCAAGCAGTTATGACTCATATATGGTGAACATACAATGGCTAGTCGGGTTACTTGACGGGCTCGACTAGTACGAGCGCATCTCAAGCTGAACGACATGAAGTGCATGAAACACTTCGTGTGTCCTAACCACTGCCGCCAACCCAAAACACGACTCGTGTTCATCGACGCGTCCTTCATGGTACATAGAAGCCAACCACGAATTCAATCCATTACCGACTGCCTGGACTAGGTTATAGCCTCAAGCATTTGTAAATCAACATCAAAGATCATATGAGAGTAATGGAAATGAAATACGGAAAATCCAAGCATGTTATCAACATGTTATACATGTAACGTAAGCAAATCAACTAAACACATGTATTCCATACCTATAAAGGAATCAATTCAATAATAACATGGAGGAAATCATATACATGATCATATTAATTGAGAATTCATTCTCAAAGCTAACCTACAACAACATTAGCTCAATACATACCAATACAATCATTTATACAAACATTCAGACTACACCACTCTAACATACGTTAAGTAAGTTGATTTTAACATATATTATGACAAATCCTTATATCAAGGAGATGTCTAATACACAAAAATCATGTTCTTTCATTCAATATATATGACAGGCATAAATCATATTGATTTAAGCATTTCAACAAACACTTAGTCTACACACATTAGTCCACATAGCATATGTCAGCCAATATGTGCGTTAGGGCGAATCTCTTCGCCAAACAAATCATGCACACATTTCTAATATCATAACACGACAAATACCCATGGCAATCATTTCATCAAAATACGGACGTATACAGTATTTTCTATAATGACTAAAATACCCTAAATCTCATATTCACCGTACGTATGCGAAATGGAAAATAGACAGCATGTTCTACATGTCAAACGGTGCTTTCATCGACAATCTACTATTAAACGACATTGAAAGCTTTGAAATCAGTCAATCAAAGCGTCTAAAATCCTCACCTTTGTCGTAGAAGTGTATCGATTCGAATAGAACGCATACGCTTCGTCAACTGCGTAAAGGCGACCTAATGCACAAGGTACATAAGCTATTTCGCTATTTGAATCGAAGGAATCCCCAAAACAGCAAGTGGTTAGGATTTTCTTACCTAAAAGTGAGTTGAAAATCACCGGGAAAGTGATTGGGATGCGGTACTTCGATATGAGAAAAAGCTGGTGCAGGTGGCAGGAATTCTCTCCCACAACTCTCTCACAAACTCTCACTTTCTCTCTCCCTCAATCTAGGGTTTAAAGAAAATTTAGATGGGGGAGATATGAGAGGGTTTCAAGCCCTTATATAGGCTAAAACTTCACCAAAATAGACTTGGGACAAAGGTATACTTGGGTTATAACCAAATCGGGACTTTTTCGATCCAAAAGAGCATTTCGGGAGGTTCCCTGGCTGAACGCGGTCGGACTTAAGCTCATGGTTACTGGATCTAACACACATCAAGTTTTCAGACCGGTAGAGTTCCCAGATCGCACGTGGCGGTCCAGTTTCAGTTCAGCGGTCACGGAGACTCGATCAGGGATTCTAAGTACATTGACCTGAGTGAGAAATGTTTCCTGATCCGAGAGTGTATTTGGGTCTGATTTTGACGGTCTGAATGCTTATACTGATCACGCAAGTGAAACGTGCCAGATTAATTTAAATCCCATTTAATTTCAAATGAATTTCACTCTTTCTCACACTCCTCGCTACAGGCTCAATGAAATAGCCTCAGAACATCGGTTAGGCTTGATTTTCGAAACAATTGTCAAGTCCAACAAGGCAGTCGCAATGGTCTAAGATTGTAGATATCGGACTTTTGACGTGCGGTCTAAATCCAATACGGAGTTTCAAAGGGTTCCTGAGAGCAAATGGGTTTAGAGTTTGATCCTAGGTTTCAGGGTATTATAGCGTCATTGATTCTATAAATTTTAGGTCTTACAGAACGTATTTAAAGTGTTCAGGGATAATTTCACAGCTACTCTAGCGTAGCGCTAGCTAACTTACGCTTAATTTCTAAAGAATTTGGTTCTAAATGATTTCTTTGGCTGTGGAATTGATTCCTCAGAGTGATGTGGTTGACCCATTGCCTAAGGACGTCTAACCCCAGGTTGGTAAAAATTCAGGATGTTACACCTCCACACCTTCAGTGTGAAGACAACTGCTATCAACTCTAAATCATGCGTGGGATATTTCAGCTCATGGACCTTGAGCTGACGAGATGCGAAGGCCACTGGTCTCCTGTGCTGCATCAGGACAACACCCAAACTAATATGCAAGGCATCAGTAAATACAATAAATCTGCCACTCCTAGAGGGAAGAGTGAGGATAGGAGCGGACGTCAGACGGTCCTTTAACTCCATAAATGTTCGCTCGCAGGCGTCACTCCAAATAAACTCTGCACCCTTCCGAGTCAACCTGGTCAGCGGGGTTACAATACGAGAGAAGCCCTCAATGAAACACCGGTAGTAGCCCACCAAACCAAGAAAACTGCAGATCTTAGATGCGTTCGTGGGCTGTCCCCACTGACACACTGCCTCGACCTTCTAGGGGTCCACTGCGACGCCCTCCCTCGTCACCATGTGATCGAGGAACTTCACCTCCTCCTGCTAGAACTCGCACTTCTCAAGCTTCGCATACAGCTGGTGTGCATGGAGGGTCTGCGAGGTAATCTCCAGGTGCTGCTTGTGGTCCTCAGGAGTCCTCGAATAGATCAAGATGTCGTCGATGAAGACTATAACAAACTGATCGAGATATGGGTGGAAGACCTCGTTCATCAGCTGCATGAAGACCACAGGTGCATTGGTCAGTCCGAAGGACATGACTTGGAACTCAAAATGATCATAACGCATCCTGAATGCTGTCTTCAGAATGTCCTCCTCTCAGACCCAAATCTGATGATAATCGGAACGCAAGTCGATCTTTGAAAAGAACTGTGTACCCTGTAGCTGATCAAACAAATCATCAATCCTCTGGAGCGGGTACTTATTCTTGATTGTGACTTTGATGAGCTCGCGGTAGTCTATGCAGAGCCTCAACGAGCCATCCTTCTTCTTCACGAAGAGTATCGGTGCTCCCCACAGTGAACTGCTCAGACGGATAAAGCCTAACTCGAGCAACTCGTCCAACTGCTTCTGCAGTTCCCGCAACTCCAATGGTACCATGTGATATGGGGCCTTCCAAATAGGCACGGTACTGGGTACGTGATCAATCTAAAACTCGGTGAGTCGACAAGGTGGTAATCCCGAAATCTCCTGAAACACATCGAAAAAATTACAAACCACGGTCAACTGGTGGATACAAGTGGTAACAGGCTCCTCAACGGTGGAGGACATCAAACAAGACAATGGCTCTCCTCTGGGCTCTATAATGAACTAAAACTGTGGCACGCTGGGTATACAAAATGTGTTGTCCTCGCGGAGTAGTCCAATATGGCATAATACTCGACAAGCCAATCCATGCCCAGGATAACGTCAAAATCTGACATCGGTAGTACGTATAAGTCAGAGGGCAAGAAAGTCTCTCCTACTAACACGGGGCAAGAAAGACAGAAGTGACCTAATACTGTAGTCCTCCCCAAGGGCGTCGATACTGTCAACCCCTCTTGAGCAGGCTCTGTCAGCAATCTAGTCGAACGATAGAATCCCTCAGACATAAACGAGTGCGAAGCACCAGAATCAAATAAAACCCAAGCGATGCATGCAGAGACTGGAAGTATACCTTCAACGACTCCTCCAGATGACTGCGGATCCTTCTGAGCCACATAGAACCTATCCTGAGCCGGGTGGAGAGGTGCCTGTCTGTAAGTTCTATGGTCTCATGCTCCTTTGGTTGTCAAATTTTATGTGTCAAAACCTCTATATATGTATTGTAGTTGTTGTGTTTGTTTCTTGATAACTGTGTTCGAGATACCTCATCAACACTTCAAGTTCAAGCTGGTTAAGTACAAGTTAGTTCAAGCTAAGCTAGTACAAGCTACAATAAAGAGTTCAAGTTTGAGACCTAAGATAGACCAGGAGACAAGTGCAACTTTAAGTGATACTGAAGCTTGTGATGTGTTCAAGCTACATCAACTTAAAAGTGAAGGTTTCAATATCCATACTTCGTGTCTCAGGTTAGATAGACCTTAGTTTGACCTTAGGGTAGGTCATTTTGGATATATAATTCAATGTTTATAATTATGCATGATTCTAGTCTGTCCTAAGAATAGTCCTGGATCTGGTTCGACTAGTCCTAGCACTGGTTCGACCAGTCCAAGAAATTTCAAGACCAATCGTAGATTTATTGTAAATTATCAAATTTTTTCTGTTCGACTACGACTAGTCCTGGAGTCTGCTCGACTGGTCATAGGATGGTCTTGACTTGACCTTCGACCAGTCGTGGAGCTACGACTCAAACTTTAACAACTAAATTAAGTGTCACACGACCAGTTGTAGAGGGGTCTCGACTGGTCGTGGACTGCCTTCGACCAGTCGTGGACTGCCTTCGACCGATCATGAAATAGTTTTATCCGATCGCGCTCGAAAATTCAAAAATTCATTTCTTCTTCGACCAGTCGTGGTGACCCTATGACCAGTCAAAGACGAATTCTACAGCTATAAATAGCACACAAATTTCAAAGTTATTCATCAAAATTTAAGTAAATTTGTGGCTCTACTCTAAGATAAGCTTGTGTTTGTTTCTAAGCTATATTGTGCATAATTTTATTTCCTTTTGTTAGCTTTTTACTATTTGATTTTATTCTATATTCCAATCTGATTTGAAAAGAGGAATGCTTGTTTTCCTTCTTCTTGGAATTAAAATCAAATAGAGCTAGCCCAATCTGATTTAATTTAAAATCAATTAGAACTTACAACCATTGTAAAGTGAGTATTGGACATTGGACTTTCTTATTCAAACATCTACTCCAATTGGTTCTTCCGAGCTGCTATAAGAAGAGAAATCCAGGTATTTTACAATTTTGTAAATTTCATTCTATTTTGGTTTTTTGTTTGGGATTCGCCAGTAAAATCTCAATTTGTGTGGTTGTCTGAGGAGAGCGAGAAAACTCAAAAAAGAGGAGTTTTTTTTATTGTGTAAGCCCAAGTGAAAAAGACATAATTGTGAAGGTTTTAGGTGAACCTGTGAAACCTAATTTGATAGTGAACGCTAATATCCCTGTGTGAGGATATTAGGAGTGGAGTAGCATTCTGTGTGGCTATTGTTTAATAGTTGGTGAACACACAGGCGAACACTATGACTCCTTGTCTTGTGGATTGAACGCTTGCTTAATTCTTTATCTTTATCATTCAGTTTTGTGGAATGTATATGTGGATGTGAATGTTGTAACAATTTACATTTCAAGCAAGTGTGGAGAATGGTGTAATAGTTTAGAGTTTTCTTTTAGCAATTTATCTCTTGTTATTCCTTTATCAATTTGAGTTTCAATTTCTGTAATTATTCTAGTAAGGTTGCCCTGCCATTTTTATGGTGCATGGTTGTCCTTAGAATAATCAATTCTTAAGATTGTAATTTATTCTTTTTGAATTTATATTTTTCTCTTTTGGTTTGAGTTCTTGATACAAAGATCTTTCTAGAAATTAGGTTGTCCTACCATAAACCTTTGGTTTTGGTGTAAGGATGTTCTTTGAACAACTTTTGTATCAATCTCTCAAGATTCTGAAACCGAGTCGGGCAATGAACTAAAAGCCCTTATGACTCTAGCCAAGTTCACATTTTCAGATCACGACGATTCAACTAGGAAAGAAAATTTGCATAGTAATCATGAAAATGAAGAAGATCTTCAAGATGCTTGTAATGCCTTATATAAGGAAAGTTGTAAAATTGTTGTCAAACTTAAACTTCAAAAAGAAAGGTTTTCTAAAGTCAAAGAATGTTTTGAGACTCTTGTTTTAGAAAAATCATAAATTTCAGATAGTTTTGAAAAATTAAAATGTGATTTGAAATTCAAAACCTCCCTGATTGAAGATTTAAAATCTGAAAATGAGAAACTTAAAAATGAAATATCTTCTCTTCTGAGTTTGAAGGACACATGGAGATATGCCCAAGGTGATCCAAAATTAGAAAAACTATTATCTAGATCAAGAAAATGTGGTGATCGATCTAGGTTGGGCTATGATAAAAATACATCTCCTAAACAAAAGAATACTCCTCCCAATTTTGTGAAAGGAGAGGTCTCAAACTCAAAAGGAAAAGGTACTTGTCAAGGTTTTTCTAAAAATACAAAAACTTTTCAAAAATCTAAAAGTAGCTATTTCAAAAATCAGATTAGAAATCCACTAGCTGAAAAGATAGTTGATTTACTTAAGGAGCTCTTAAAATCTAACTCAATAGGTCATTCTTACAACTACAATCAAAAGAAGACTAACTATACTTCTAAACCCAAAACTGTTCTGAAATGGGTTCCTAAAGTTGCCTGCTAGGTTGCCCACACTGCTTTTAAAGAAAAAAGTCATTCAAAGTGGTACCTAGATAGTGGATGCTCCAGGCATATGACAGGAGGCAAAGCTTTATTCACCGATCTTAAAGATATTACTGATGGGTCAATCACATTTGGTGATGGAAGCAATTGCAAGATTATTGGCAAAGGTACGGTTCAACTTTACAACCTCCCTTTATTTAAAGATGTTTTATATGTTGAGGGGCTAAAACACAACCTATTAAACATATCTCAAATATGCGATAACAACCATAGTGTGAAATTTTCCAATCAAGGTTGTGAGATCATAAACAAAAAGGGTTCTGTAATATTAACTGGTCGCAGAACTTCTGAAAATTACTATATAGTAAGTGATGATAGCTCACCTAACCAAAAGTGCTACATGGTCCATACCAATAAGACAGACCTTTGGCATAAACGACTTGGACATGTACACTATCGAAATTTATATAGATTGAGCAAAGGAGAACTAATTAAAGGTCTACCTAAATTGTAAAAAGTAGACAAAATATGTGGTGAATGCCAGTACTGTAAACAAACTAGGAGCTCTCAAAAAAATGTGAACTCCAATGCCACATCAAGACCACTCGAGCTTCTCCACATGGATCTTATAGGACCAACTAGAATAGAAAGTCGAGGTGGCAAAAAATACATCTTGGTTATCGTAGATGATTATACAAGATACACTTGGGTTTCATTCTTAAGAGATAAATCAAAAACCCTTGATGAAGTGGAAAAGATCATCAAACGGATCCAAACTGAAAAATGTTCTCAAGTCAGTAAGATCCGTAGTGATCATGGATCCGAATTTGAAAATAGTGATTTTGAGAAATTTTATAGCGATCAGGGAATATCGCATGAATTCTCTGCACCCAAAACACCACAACAAAATGGTATTGTGGAAAGGAAAACTAGAGTGCTTCAAGAAATGGAAAATGTTATGTTAAATAGTATGAAGCTTCCTAGAAATCTATGGGCTGAAGCAGTGAATACTGCCTTTTACATTATTAACCGTGTTTATACTTATAAATTAAATAATAAAATGGCTTATGAAATGTGGTTTGACAAAAAGCCTACTGTCAAATACTTTCATATTTTTAGCAGCAAGTGCTACATTTTGCGTGACTGTGAAAACTTGGAAAAGTTCGACACTAAAAGTGACGAAGGGACCTTTTTAGGATATTCTTTAAATAGTCGTGCTTATCGTGTATTGAACAACAGGACTGGTGTGATTTAAGAGTCAATTAATGTTGTCATTGATGATCAGTTGAATACACCTGCCCCTAGTTCAGATAATGATGAAGTTCTTGTAATTGAAAAACCAGATACTTCATCAAGTGAAATTAATTCTGAATTAAGGACTGTTAAAGATCATCCAACTATTCAAATTCTTAAAAACCCTCTCACTAGTGTACGCACTCGTAGACAATTAGAAGATATGTAATTACATATGTTTTACATCCCAAATTGAACCAGTAAACGTAAAAGAAGCACTTTCTGATGAAAACTGGATAGTTGAGATGTAGGAAGAACTTAATCAATTTGTTTATAATGATGTCTGGTATCTTGTTCCTATACCTAAAGACAAACACATAATTGGAACAAAATAAATTTTTAAAAACAAGTCTGATGAACTTGAAAATATTATTCGAAATAAAGTAAGACTAATTGTACAGGGGTACACACAGATTGAAGGTATTGACTATGATGAAACCTTTGTCCCTGTAGCCCATCTTGAATCTATCAGACTTTTTATATCCATCGCATGTGTTAGGAAGTTTAAAAATTTTCAAATGGATGTGAAGAGTGCCTTTTTGAATGGCGATTTACATGAAGAGGTATATGTGGAACAACCTACAGGGTTTGAAGACCCTAAGTTTACTAATCATGTATATCGTCTTAAAAAAGCTCTTCATGGTCTAAAATAAGCTCCTAGGGCATGGTACGAAAAATTGACTAAGTTTTTACTGAGTCACAATTTTCAAATGGGTAGTGTCGATAAGATGCTCTTTGTTAAGAAGCATAACGATGATATTCTAATGGTTCAGATTTATGTAGATGATATTATTTATGGATCAACGTGTACTAACATGACTATTGAGTTTGCAGAGTTAATGAAATCTAAATTCGAAATGAGCATGGTTGGAGAATTAAATTATTTCTTAGGGTTACAACTAAAACAACAACTTAATGGAATTTTTATTTCTCAAACCAAGAATGCTTTGAACTTGATTAAGAGGTTCGGATTTGAGAATGGTAAGAATTTTGATACGCCTATGAGTACAACTCTAAGACTGTCAAAAGACTCTACAGGTAAAGATGTAGATCTTAAATTGTATCGTAGCATGATTGGTAGTTTGCTTTACTTAACTGCTAGTAGACCTGATATTGCTTTAAGTGTTGGAATTTGCGCTAGATATCAGTCTAATCCCAAAGAATCTCACTTAACTGTCATTAAGTGAATTATTAGATATGTCACAAGTTCAGTTAATTTGGGTCTTTGGTATCCTTATGATACTAGTGTTCAATTGGCTGGGTATTCAGATGTTGATTGGGCTGGTAATATCGATGACAGAAAATCAATCAGTGGTGGTTGTTTTTACATTGGAAACTGCTTGGTTTCTTGGTTTAGTAAGAAGTAAAGTTTCATATCACTCTCAACTGCTGAGGCTAAATACATTGCAACTGGAAATGCATGTACGCAGTTAGTTTGGATAAAACGTATGTTGAGTGATTATGGTATCGCACAGGATTCAATGGTTTTATACTATGATAATTCTAGTGCGATAAATATTTTGAAAAACCCAATCCAACATTCACGTACTAAGCACATTGACATTAGATTTCATTATATTCATGAATTAGTGGAAAAAAGGTAATATCCTTAGAATACATGCCTACTGAGACTCAGCTTGCTGACATATTCACTAAACCGCTTGACAAAAGCAGGTTTAATAAATTGAAATTTGATCTTGTTATGTGTAATTTAAAATGATTGATCATGCATCTCTATATCATAATGTATATATATTAAATACTTTAATACATTAAATTTTAAAATTTATAGATAATTACATATTTTTTCTGGTACATGACCAGTCGTGGAAGAGCTCGACCAGTCCTGTCACGACCGGTTGAGGACGTCCGCCGACCAGTCGTGGAGCGCGCTGTTTACATTATTTGGGGAAAAAATCTCATCTTCTTCATTCTATTTCTCTTCTCCAATGAACCGAGCTACGACCCATTGAAATCCTCTGTTCGATTCCTTTAGGTTAGAGTATTTTTACTTATTTTCTTGAAGAATCACAGTCTTTGCTCTTAGATTTCTTGATTGTAACTCTCTATTTCAACTCATTCTTCTAGATATTGGGGTTTTCTTCCTCTCTTGCTAAATCTAGAGAAACTCATCTCTATTTTCTTGAAATTTCTGGTATTTCTTCTAGAAAATGGACTCTAGAGGTAAAAAGAAAAATCCTAGAGGTGCTTCTTCTTCTAGAACAAATGTTATCACTAGACGCCATCTTAGGGCTCCCAAAGATATCCACCGTATGTTCGTGATTTACGTATGCACAATGTGATAGTTGAAAAGGCCGTTGATTTAAACCATATCGCTTCTTTCAATCTTTTTCCTCTCCTTTAATCTGTAGGTTGGGAAAACATTTTACGTTGGGGCGGGCCGACATACCAGTCCATAGCGTAGGCCATGGTAGCTTACATAACTGAATTTTCTACTGAGCAACTGACTTTTACTATTGCTACTAGAGAAGGGCCTTTTCCTATTGAACGACATTTAATTTCAGGCGTTATGGACATATTAGTAAATGATGAAGGTATTCATCCAAGAACATTGGCTGAAAAAGTAACTGAATCAGAAAAATGTGTTTTTACTAGAGCATTGTGTAACATGGATGTACCATGATCTGAAAATGGGAATGCCCTCGCGTCCAGATACTTGTTACCTAGATACAGAGTTTTACATCGTATCTTTAACTCTAATCTGTATCCCTGCTCTGGAAACAAAACTGAGTTGACTTTGCTTATGTTCGTATTTTGTACTCAATCATTACTGACGTTAATGTCTGTTTGTGCTCTTTTATTTGTTCCTCTATTATTCAATTCCGTATCCATCCTGGTCATAGTGATATCCCATTTGGGTATCTGATGAATGTGTTAGCCACTCACATGTTAGTCGCTATGCCCATTGGAGAGGCTCCTATCCAACACCTTATATTCAACAACTCCAACATAAATAAAATGAAGTTGGAATTGGCTCCAGGACAAGTTGATATTGGTGCAGGTGGAACTGCTGCTGAAGCTGAAATTGGTGTCGAGGGTGATGATTTGCCACCAGATGATATAGACATGGATGATATCTTTAATAAAATTAATTCGGACTCTGAAAATGATCCAGACTTTGAACCATCTAATTTTAATGCACGTCTGAGTGCATTAGAGGAGAAGGTAGAATAGATGAATGTTGGCCACAATGCTCAATTTAATAAGATGCGCAAGTATTTTAGGCGCTTACAGAAGAGCCTTCATCAAAGTGATCCTAACATACCTGGTCCTTCCTCTGAATCAGATTGAAACTTTTTTTTTTTTGGTCTGTAATAACTATTATATTTTGTTTGTGAGACTTTATTTGACTTAACTTGTTAACTCCTGATGATATGTACTTTAAACTTTCTATCTTGATTTCTATGTACTGTCATATGATGTCTTTCATATCTTAACTTTGCTTCTTCCTTTGTCATATTTTGACAAACAAGGGGGAGAATTTGTGAATTCTATGGCATTATGGATTATGATGGGGTACACTACTCAGGGGGAGTTATTTCAGGGGGAGTTAAGAAGTTGCTTATCTTCTTATGACAAGGGGAGTTAAGAAGTTGCTTATCTTCTTATGACAACTGGTGCATGAATCTTTATTGCATCTAGTTTATAACAGCCTGTGCTTGTGCTTCTCTTGCTGATTATTGATAGTGCTATTTTATAAGATCATGTTTTCTCACAAATTTGACAAAGGGGGAGATTGTAAGTCCTATGGTCTCATGCTCCTTTAGTTGTCAAATTTTGTGTGTCAAAACCTCTATATTTGTCTTGTGGTTGTTGTGTTTATTTCTTGATAACTGTGTTCGAGACACCTCATCAACACTTCAAGTTCAAGCTGGTTAAGTACAAGTTAGTTCAAGCTCAAGCTAGTACAAGCTACAATAAAGAGTTCAAGTTTGAGACCTAAGATAGACCAGGAGACAAGTGCAACTTTAAGTGATACTGAAGCTTGTGATGTGTTCAAGCTACATCAACTTAAAAGTGAAGGTTTCAATATCCATACTTCGTGTCTCAGGTTAGATAGACCTTAGTTTGACCTTAGGGTAGGTCATTTTGGATATATAATTCAATGTTTATAATTATGCATGATTCTAGTCTGTCCTAAGAATAGTCCTGGATCTGGTTCGACTAGTCCTAGCACTGGTTCGACCAGTCCAAGAAATTCCAAGACCAGTCGTAGATTTGTTGCGACTTATTAGATTTTTTCTGTTCGGCTACGACCAGTCCTGAAGTCTGCTCGACTAGTTGTAGGATGGTCTCGACTCGACCTTCGACCAGTCATGGAGCTACGACTCAAACTCCAGTGACTAAATCAAGTGTCGCACGACCAGTCGTAGAGGGGTCTCGATCGGTCGTGGACTGCCTTCGACCAGTCGTTAAACGGTTTTATCCGATCGTGCTCAAAAATTTAAAAATCCATTTCTTCTTCAACCAATCGTGGTGACCCTAGGACCAGTTGAAGATGAATTTCTGTAGCTATAAATAGCACACGAATTTCAGAGTTATTCATCAAAATTTAAGTAAATTTGTAGCTCTACTCTGAGAGAAGTTTGTGTTTGTTTCTAAGCTATATTGTGCATAATTCTATTTCCTTTTGTTAGCTTTTTACTATTTAATTTTATTCTATATTCCAATCTGATTTGAAAAGAGGAAGTTTTATTTTCCTTCTTAGAATTAAAATCAAATAGAGCTAGCCCAATCTGATTTAATTTAAAATCAATTAGAACTTAGAACCATTGTAAAGTGAGTATTGGACATTGAACTTTCATATTCGAACATCTACTCTAATTGGTTCTTCCGGGCTGCTATAAGAGGAGAAATTCAGGTATTTTACAATTTTATAAATTCCATTCTATTTTAGTTTTTTATTTGGGATTCGCCAGTAAAATCTCAATTTGTGTGGTTGCCTGAGGAGAGCCAAAAAACTCAGAAAAGAGGGGTTTTTTTATTGTGTAAGCCCAAGTGAAAAAGACACAATTGTGAAGGTTTTAGGTGAACTTGTGAAACCTATTTTAATAGTGAACGCTAATATCCCTGTGTGAGGATATTAGGAGTGGAGTAAGATTCTGTGTGGCTGTTGTTTAATAGTTGGTGAACACACAGGCGAACCACTATAACTCCTTGTCTTATGGATTGAATGCTTGCTTAATTCTTTATCTTTTATCATTCAGTTTTGTGGAATGTATATATGGATGTGAATATTATAACAATTTACATTTCAAGCAAGTGTGGAGAATGGTGTAATAGTTTAGAGTTTTGTTTCAGCAATTTATCTCTTGTTATTCCTTTATCAATTTGAGCTTCAATTTTTGTAATTATTCTAGTAAGGTTGCCCTGCCATTTTTATGGTGCATGGTTGTCCTTAGAATAATCAATTCTTAAGATTACAATTTATTCTTTTTGAATTTATATTTTCCTCTTTCGGTTTGAGTTCTTGATACAAAGATCTTTCTAGAAATCAGGTTGTCCTACCATAAACCTTTGGTTTTGGTGTAAGGTTGTTCTTAGAATATCTTTTGTATCAATCTCTCAAGATCTGAATTTTGAGGTTGCATTGCGAAATGATTTATTTGAGTTTGGCTATCTATTTAATTTAATTCTAGAGTATTTAATTTTATTTAGCATAGTCCTATTCACCCCCCGCCCCCCCCTCTAGGACATATAGCTTGGCCATTTCACTGTCCCCTCTGATCGTGCTGCTATTGCTAGGGTAGCTGAGGCGGTCGAAACTGCTGCCTCTGCTGTTGCGGCCTCTGAGGCTGATGTTGATGCTACTGTTGACGTGGTCTCGGTGGTGGGGGCTGCTGTCGCTGCTGTTGTGGGGGTCTCTGCTGCAGCTGTGGTGGAGGCTGTTGTGGACCTCTCTGCTGCTGTTGGGGGCTGGGATACTCCCACATACGGTGTCCCGTCACACCCCACCTAAAATAAGTGCCGGTGAACTGCCTCTGAGGTGGTGCTGGAGGTGCTGCTAGCGCTCGAAAGGCTGGGCGACCTATGTACCTCTGTTGTAGTCGACGATGCTGGGAATCACTGGAATGAGCTTGCCTCTTCCAGTCTCTCCTCTGATCGTGATCAGACTGAGAACCGGCCCACTCAGCCTAAAAAATATGGGCCTTCCATACCACTCCCTTAAAAGTCGGGAGTTCATGCCCAATAACACGGCCTTGAAGACCGTAACGCAAGACGTCC
The DNA here is from genome assembly GCA_037074715.1 of Magnolia kwangsiensis. NCBI lineage: Eukaryota > Viridiplantae > Streptophyta > Magnoliopsida > Magnoliales > Magnoliaceae > Magnolia > Magnolia kwangsiensis. The sequence goes on from CM073579.1 coordinate 64,295,027, forward strand.
TCGAATCGGTGGGCTCTGCACTCCTCATCATCAACCAGATATGGTGTGAATCTGGACAGCACTACAAAGTGAGCCGCATACTGAGCCACTGTCATATCACCCTGCACTAAAGCCTTGAACTCCAACGCTCGCTGTCGCCGGATGTGATTAGTGAAATACTGTCGATCAAACTGATCCACAAAATCCTCCCATGTCTACATAAAATCAGTCCTTGCTGCTCGGGAGACTGATGTCCACTAATGCTCAGCCTCACCGTGGAGAAGAAACATGGCTAGTCGAACTCGTTGTTTAGTCGTACATCCCATCGTCTCGAATATCTTCTCCACATCGGTGCGCCACCTCTCAGCTACTGTCGGGTCTGGCTCACCCTGGAAACATGGGGGATCGAGCCGTCGAAACTCACGAAGGAGAGTGCTCGTGCACTCCTGCTCTGCCTGGGCCAGTGAAATGACTAGGTGCCTGCCCTGTCCCTGAAGTGCAGTCGTCATAGCCTGTAACATCTACTGTAACTGAGAGGCACTCACGGATACGGTCTGGTCTGTACCGGTCTCTGGTGGAGGAGAAACATCCTCAGGATGGGTAGTAGGAATCTCTGGTGGTGGAGTGGGCATCATAGGTGGTGGAGTGGGGCCACAGGTAGTGGTGTGGGAGTCGATTGGGTCACTCTCTCTCGCGCCATGTCCTACAGGAAAGAGTGAAGGCGCCTATTAACTTTTGAAAGCCCTCGAAGGCAAGCACGTTAAGGGTCGACAATAAAAGATCGCTAGACTATCCGAACTTTCGGACTTAGTCACTCTAAACTCATAGAAGACATGTAATATTATTCTTGGTTATTCCTAAGTTATGCTCTGATACCAACTTCTGTCACACCCCAAACTCAGAAATCGGGCTCACAAAATTCCTGATCAACGAATCTGGTGCCGACAGCCTCCGTAAAACCCCATTCTCGGCTCCTAGTGCCCATTCGCCAGGTTTCGATCCTGGGATGCTACGAGGAGGATTTTCAACATTAATTTGATTCGTAATAAGCATAATCAAAGGCATAACCCACAAACAATAATAAAAAACTCCATTACATTTCCACTATGATCAAAAACTTTACAAGTACAATGAGCATAAAGGGAAATACAATGATAATGAACAAAAACTCCAAGATGATTTGTAAAGCGCTCCTGCCTTAGCATTGCTGCGCCTCAACGTCACCTGCACGCAATGGTCATGCATAAGCTTATAGAAGCTTAGAGGGTGGTGAAAGTGTGTGCTCAAGGTAGTAATATAATCATGTAATATCAAAGTAATGCAGAATATACTGATGGATCCATGAATACCGTTAGCCGTACCAAGGCTATGCGATGCAAAGCATGAATGATGTCGGCATACCATGGCTATACGATGTATGTAACGCCCGTGAAAAATCCATCCTTGGGCTCGAGTACCAACTCGACCCGAATTTGCGTAGAATTCATTCCTTTGGAAAATTTGACTAGGTTAGCTAGTGCAACGTTAGAATAGCTGGGAAATGGTCCCTGATCACTTTAAATACGTTCTACAAGGCCCGAAGCGAGTGGAACTAAGGGTGCTATAATGCTCTAAAGCCTCGGATCAAACTCTAAGCCGGTTTGTTCTCTGGACCACTTTGAATCTTTGTATTGGATCTAGACCGCACGTTGAAAGTCCGATACCTCCTATCTTAGACCGTTAGGACCGTCTAGCTGGGCTTGACACTCATTCCAAAAATCAAGTCAAACCGATGATCACAGGCTATTTCATTGAGCCCGGACCGAAGAGAGTGTGAATAGGGACATAGTTGGAATTTCAAATTCAAATCTGGCACACAAATTTGACGCATCAGTATTAAGCATTCTGACCGTCAGAATACAGCCAAATTACACCCTTGGATCAGGAAAAATGTCTATTATATATCACGGGACTTATAGGCCTGATCTTGGTGCGGTGACCGTTAAACTGAAACTGGGCCGCCACGTGCGATCTGGGAACCCAACCTGTCTGAAAACTGGATGTATGCTAGATCTAGTATGCATGAGCTTAAGTCCGACCGCATCTGGCCTGGGGACCTCCAGAAATGCCCTTTTGGACCGAAACGGCCCCGATTTGGTTAGGCACCAAGTAAACATTGTTCCCAAGCCTATTTTGGGAATGTTTTAGGCTATAAAAGGGGTTGAAACCCTCACTCCTCTCTCCCATCCGAATTTGAGAGAAGCCCTAGCTTGGGAGAGAGAAAAAGAGTGAGAGATTGTGAGAGAGTGGGAGAGTTCTTCCCGCCACTTGTGCTACGTGTTGCACGTGCTTAAGCGACACTCCTCTACCGCTTTCCCGGCGATTCCACCGTAATCCTAGGTAAGTAAAAACCCTAAATAGTTGGTGATTTGAGTTTTTCTTGTTTCCATGGCGATGTAGCTTATGGATCTTATGTATTAGGCTCCTTACTCGCCGTAGACGAAGCATTTACACTCCGCTTCAATTCCCGAGTCTACAAGACACTAGGTGAGGATTTTAGACGCTTGGATTGACGGTTCCCAATGCTTTCAATGTCGTTTAATAGTAGATTCTTGACGGCATCGCCGTTTGACATGTACAAAATGCTCTCCGTTTCCCGTTTCGTAAGCTAACGAAGAATATGAGATTTAGGGCATTTTAGTCATTTGTAGGAAGTACTGTTTGCATTCATATTTTGCTGATGTGATTGACATGGTTTGTTGTCGCATTAGGAAGTTAGGAATGCGTGCATAATTAGTTTGGCGAAGAGATTCGCCTAGTTGCACACTTTGGGTCGACATGCTATATGTAGACCTAAGTGTGTAGTGCATGTGTTTGTATAAATGCTTGTATTAGTATGTATTGAATTAAATGATGTTATTTGATACTTTGTGACTGATTTTTCAATTATTATGCCGACCTAAATGATTTTCTACATGTTGACAAAATGCATGATTTCATTACATGCATGGAATGTATGTGCTTGAGGATTTGCTTAAGTTGAATATGCATGGGAAGTATGCCTTGAAGATTTGCTTAAGTTGAAAGTTATAACATGTGCTAACATGCTCACATGATGTATTTCAATTCCAATACCTTTTATAGTGATTCCATAGATGTGTGGGACTTGACTTAGTCCAGGCAGTCGGTAACCGAGCAAATTCGTGGCTGACTGGTCATAGCCACGAATGACGCGTCGATGAATGTGATTCGTGTTGAGAGTTGGCGGCAGTGGTTAGGCCACGCGAAGTGTTTTACGCACTTCATGTCGTTCAATTCGATATGCGATCGCACTAGTCGAGCCCGTCAAGTAACCCGACTGGCCGATGTTTGTTCACCTTGTATGTAACATAACTGCTTGAACCTAGGGTACTGAACTTACCATTGTAAACCCTATTAACCGTGGTACCTTGATCCACGAAGACTCATGAGCCGGGCATGGTGGTATGGGACACCGTGGTCGAGCTGTCGGCCTACGCTGGGGCCACAAACCTCCCCGTAGTGACCAGTGAGCACCTAGACTCGTGAGCAGATTATGGTGGTATGGGACACTATATTCTAGCTGTCGGCCTACACTGATCAGGCGACGAGCCCTTTGTAGTGACCGCGAGCGTATTCTGAGTTCACGGGAGGCGACGACCCTTCCGTGCAGTAGAGTACAGTAGGCCTGTATTGATAAGGTGATGGGGGAGCGGTGCAACGAGTGCGAGCAACAGCCCTGGCAGCCCTTGCAGCGACCTACGAAATGTACATCGTATGAGATTACTAGGAGTGACGACCCTAGACAGGATCCGTGTTGGGATTGATACAAGGGAGGTACCTTAGTTTCCCAATCCTGCTGTTTGAATGGACTAATAATAACTTGGTAATCATATCACCATAGCATTGCATGTGCCTGGAAGATGTGGAGCACTCTAGGGAGTGTGGCATGCCGCGGTCGTAAGATGTTGCCGTATGAGGGTGATCGTCGGTGAGGGCATACATCACGTCATATCATCTTGCATTAACAACAGTATTAGGACTTGTCTGATTTACTGCTTTACTATTATCGCGTGATTGAATTGTGAACATGCTAATCTTTGCTCTATGATTCCACTGAGTTGATCACTCATTCCCACGTTACGGGATGGTGTTTGCAACACCCACCAGACCCTATTGTAGTTGCAGGTGACGATGAGATCCAGGAGGTGGAGCTAGATGATGACGAGGACCAGGATGAGTTCTCGTATATGCAGTATCGTGACGGCTTCCCGTAGGTGACCTGGATCGAGGGGACATCAGTGGGACTTTTCTTTTTGAACATTATTCTTTTGTTATGTACATGTATATGAGACTCAGAGATGTAGTCATACTTTGGAGACAGTTGAGATTACTTTGTTTTTCCATACAGTGATATATATCTTGTTTAGTCTTCCGCTTGCATTTATCACTGGATCTGAAGTATGAATTGCAGTTTTGGTATACTTTTACTCATGTGAATGCTTTAAATCAGACAACATTGAATCATAACCATTTTTGTTGCATAAGTGACGGTCTGGAACTCGGGAGTTGAGTTTATACACGACCCCCGATTTTCAGGGTGTTACAAGTTGGTATCAGAGCATGAATGAGAGTATACTGGGCCTGGGTTATGGTCTTGCGACGTACGCTGTCGCTTCCTTTGACTTAGGTGGGTGCGAGAAGGGTCTAGAAACACTTCTAGGATCACAAATTCGCCGATAGGCGAAGTTTATAAGGATCGATCGCAAGATCGAGTCTGTGACGCATCTCGGGTCGCGTAAAGCGACCCGAATCACTTCTAAGCTGTAGGAAGTCGGGTGGAGACGTCCTATGAGCGGTTTTAAACCGCAAAAGTGAATCTTTGGGCCGTGGAATGACCACGACTCCAGTAATCAATCGCCAGGGCTTAAAAACCCCGTTTTGCCAAAAATTCTCAAAAGTCCTTCTCTAAACACTTCAACCTTCAGTTCTTTTGTATCCATTTCATGTTAGGCATCAAACCTAATGTGAAAATAACACAAATTAGTACATTCACCAAATTTTACAGTGAATAGTAAAATTTCATAAAAAAATGGCCATAAAGCCATTCTAACTTCACTTTCTTTAGCAAATAAGGAGCTAGAAAGATGTACTGGATCCTTCTACCCCAAATCCATATGCTGCATCATATGGTTTGGTATTCGGGACTGCGACGTGGACCCGGAAAGCCCCAAAAACATGTTTGGGCTCATAGGGACCAAAATAGTATGAACTAAGGGGTGGGACCAGACTTTTTGGGACCCTGGGACCATGGGGGACCAGACCCATGGGGTCCCGCTGGCCAACCTGGAGGTTGGCCGGCGATGCCATCGCCGGCCGGGCGATGCATCGCCGGCCGGCCACCTCGGACGGTGCTGCCCTTTGGGCGCACCCACTTAAATGCCTCCCACAGCACCCCTAGGTACCTCCCATCCCACGAAAACCCCTAAAACACCCCTCTCCTTCACAAACAGCCCCCTTGCATGCCCTAGATTTGATTTTCAGCGCTCCATTCCAAATCCCGGCGACCCAAACCCATCCTAATCCCTTCCTTGGCCAAAACCGACCACCACCCATCGATTATTGGGTGTTGGCAGCCTCTTTCCTTGAAGATTTTCCCATTTGGAGCTCCAAAATCCCCCAAATAGTGCTGAAATCGTGAGCAGCTCCATTCCACCTTTTTGTTCTTATTTTTCCCTGAAAGTACAGCCTTGGGAAGCTTGAAGCATCCCTCTACGACGCCTAGATTTCCTTTCGTCAGATTGGACAGCCATTTCTCCGCATTTTCGGCGTTTTCCATGGCTTTCGTGGAAGCTATTTTGGGACTTTTGTCACTCTCATCCATCCTGTCTTTGATGGGTAAGAGGAAAACTGCAACAGACGAGGCTGGGCCGAGCCGCCCTGCTCAATCGAGAAGACCGCGGGGTGGTGCCGCAAGTTCAAGCGCCGCCGCAGGTCCAGCTGCAGTCCTGGAGTGCCGTACGAAGCGGGATTTGGATCCCCATGCACACCTTGGACGAACCATCCTATCAGAGATGCCTCATGGTGAATACACTGATCGTAGAGTGTTATTTGAGGCGGACGTAGATGGGCGATTGTTCGACGAGTATCTGTTGTTCGAACGCATTGAAGCCGCGCACTGGGGACCGATCTTTGAAGCTCGCGCTCGTGCTAATGTGAGCACTGTTCGTGCCTTCTATGCTAGCATCCAGAGTCCTACCTTGGAGCCCTTGCAGTTCAAAATCCCTTTTGGTAGAGATCGGATGGCTACGATCGACGTCCAGTTGGTTGCGCGACTTCTCAACGTGCCTCTAGGTGATGTACATCCAAGTGAGAAGAATTTGAGGACTAGACGTGAACGAGATCGCCGCACCAGGTTTCTGTGCGGTAAGTTGGTTCCATGGCAGCCTAATAATAGCCTCAAGGCGACGTACATGTCTGAGGATTTACGTCTGCTGCATCACATCTGCACGTTCAATGTTTATCCTAGGTCGACGAACCGCATTGAATGTACACGTCTTATGGTCGATTTCTTATTTCTGGTGGCCCAGGGAGAGAACGTATGTATGGCCACTTTCATCTTACGGCAGATAGTTCTCATAGCCAGGTCGAGGAGAACATCCGAATCCCTTCCCTTTGGCCGACTCATTTGCAAGATTGCGCTTGAGTTTGCCTATAGACTTGGACCCGAGTTGCCGGTATCAATTCACACCATCGATGAGTCGACGATGGTTAAGATGAAGATTGGGTCGCAATATCGTGAAAATCAACTTGAAAGGGATAGTGGGGACGACTTTGATGAAGAGGAAGATCAAAGCGAAGGAGAACCTAGTGCAGAAGCTCAGGAAGAGACTCAGGAAGAAGCAGAAGAGGAGGCTCAGGATACTGATGAGAGTCCTCCTCCTTCTGCGCAGACTACTATTGACGATCGCATTGCCCGGATGGAGGAGAGTCAGACCGCTTTGCGAAGGGAAGTCCAAGAACTTCGAGCAGAGGTCGCTGATGCCAAGGCCGTTACGAAGAAGAAATTTGGCAAGGTGACTCGCACCTTGAAGGCAATCCTGTGTTGCTTACAGGATAAGGGTGCTCCTCCTCCGTCGCCAGACTCCGACTAGCAACGCGATCTTTGATGTTGTTATGAGTAGTTAGCTATTTTCTGTTTCATGTGTGTAAAGCTTATTAGGGCTAGTGCTTTGCTTTTGTCGCTGTTGCTTAACTGTCTTAATTTCCATGTCATTCTAGTCATGATGCTTGTAAGGATATATCCCTTGTATTGTGACAATTTTGATTAATTGAAATGCATGGAATGCCTTTGACTCTTTAGCGAATGATTGTGGTGTATATGTGCAATTGAGACTGACAAGGTTGCGCCCTATTTTGAATATAGGGAATGCCACCTAAGACTACGAGGAGCGCAGTTCGGCTTTCATTGTTAGAGCAGATGGATCAGGCTCCTTCTCAGTCTGGCACTCGTCCGGACCCTGCTGTGGGCCCGATTCCTGAGACTGTTCGATCGTCTCAGCCTGCTACTGGTCCTACAGATGGACCACCGCCATTTACACCATCAGTTAGAGAGCCACAGCGCGCATCTACTTCCGCACCTCATCCGCCACAGCCTGCTCCACCACCTGATAGATTCGAGCAGATGATGGCTATGATGCTACAGCAGCAGCAGCTATTGACTACTATAGTCGGGACTTTAGCCCAGGGTGGGGGTGCGACTGCATCTACTCCGCCTGCACCACCTGCGCATCCAGCTGAGGATGCCTATGCTTACGCCCAGGATGAGGGCATAGCACTTCCTGCGCAGCCTGCTTTCCCTGCGGGGAACCCTGCCGACACACGGGGCCTTCTGGAGCGATTTCAGCGCTTGCGGCCTCCTACTTTCACGGGTTCTCACAGACCCGAGGAGGCTGAGTTTTGGCTCGACCGAGTGTCGAAGATTCTACGCATGTTGCACTGTACTGAGGCAGAGCAGGTAGAGCTGGCTACCTTCCAGTTTGAGAGAGAGGCCAGTATGTGGTGGGATAGTGTATTGCGGACTGTTACCGCAGACTTCGTATGGACATGGGCAGCATTCGAGTTTCGCTTCCATGAGAAGTATTATCCTCAGACCTACAGACACGAGAGGGAGAATGAGTTTCTCCGTCTCAGGCAGGCAGCGATGACGGTCACCGAGTATGAGCATCGGTTCACAGAGTTGGGCAGGTACGTCCCGACGATTTTAGCTGATGAGCAGATGCGCATACGGCGCTTTTTGGAGGGCTTGCGACCGGATATTCGGTCGAAGATGTGCTGTATCAGTTTCTCCTCCTATGCGGAGTTGGTTCACATGTCCATGCGGGCAGAGCAGGACGTGGATCGACTTGCGCGATCACGAGGCCCGACTACTTCTAGGCCGCGACCGGAGTTGCCAGATAGGCCCTTCGCGGGCAAGAGGCCTCGCATTGATCCTCCTACCAGGACCACGGCGCCAGTAGGACCGTTTCGGCGCCCTGATCTATCATGCACATACTGTGGGAGGACGGGCCACCTAGCGCCGAGTTGCTTTACGAGGATGCGGGACAGTGGGTTCTCGCCGCCGCAGAAGATTGATCGTGTACGTCCACAGGCGATATCAGCACCGCCTATACGGTCAGCTCCTGCGCAGTCCTCTTTCAGACCCACAGTATCGCAGATTCGACAGCCCCCACGGCCCTTGACACAGCGGCCGAACCGGCCACAGCAGGCTCGAGTTCATGCACTGACCGCTGAGGCAGCTACAACGCCGACTTTCCAGCATTCAGCCTTCGAGGTCACGGGCCATATCGGAGGTACTCCCGTTCTTGTCATGGTGGACACTGGTTCCACGATTTCTTTGATATCGCGTGCCGTAGTCAGACGTCTTGGGTTGCAGACTATCACTATGGATAGCGTGCGAGTCCTTGCAGCTCATAGAGATTATTCGGATGTCACCCAGATGTGTGAGGGTTGTTTACTTGATCTGGGAGGCAGGACGATGACTCTTGATTTGGTCGTCGATCCCTCGCTCGTATATCTCGACGTCATTCTTGGCATGGACTGGTTGACTGCAGCGAGAGCCGAGATTGACTGCGAGGCTCGTGTGGTGACGGTGTACGAGCCTGAGGGCACGCCTTTCACATTTTCAGTGCGGGTAAATCTTCCTTTCCGCATTCTTAGCTACGCCACCCTGTTGCGCAACGCTGGTGCCCAGGTACTTGAGCAGACGCCAGTTGTTTCTGAGTTCGGGGATCTGTTCAGGAAGATCCCTGGTTTGCCGCCCCGACGTGAGATCGATTTCACTATCGATCTGATTCCTGGTTCTACACCCGTCTCACTGCCGACGTATCGCATGGCACCATGTGAGATGGAGGAGTTGAGGACGCAGATTGATGGTCTACTAGAGCTCGGCCTTATACGGCCTAGCGTATCTCCTTGGGGAGCACCGGTCTTGTTCGTGAAGAAGAAGGATGGTTCGCTGCGATTGTGTATTGATTATCGCAGGCTGAACCAACTCACAGTGAAGAACAAGTACCCTTTGCCCAGGATCGATGACTTGTTTGATCAGTTGAGAGGAGCGCAGTACTTCTCGAAGATTGACCTTCAGTCAGGATATCATCAGCTGCGCGTCAGAGATGAGGACGTGCAGAAGACAGCGTTCAGGACCAGTTTTGGTCACTACGAGTTCCTCGTGATGTCGTTCGGTCTCACGAACGCACCGGCCGTGTTCATGGATCTGATGAACCGGGTATTGCGGCCTTTCCTCTATCGATTCGTCGTTGTCTTCATCGACGACATTTTGGTATACTCTAGGAGTCGAGAGGAGCATGAGGAGCACTTGCGTTTGGTCCTTGATACGCTCAGACAGCATCAGTTGTTCGCACAGTATAAGAAGTGCGACTTCTGGAAGCAGGAGGTGAAGTTTCTGGGACACGTGGTGTCCAAGGATGGCATGGCAGTTGACCTGTCTAAGGTAGCTGCGGTGCAGGACTGGGAGCAGCCTGGTTCTGTCACTGAGGTGAGGAGTTTCTTGGGTCTCGCTGGCTACTATCGGCGCTTCATTCAGGATTTCTCGAAGATCGCGAGACCCTTATCTCAGTTGACACGGAAGGACGTGAAGTTCGCCTGGAATGATAAGGCGGAGTCAGCTTTTCAGGAGCTGAAGGACAGACTTACGTCCGCCCCTGTGCTAGTATTGCCAGAGCAAGGGGTTAAATACACTATATACACTGACGCGTCTAGCGTTGGTTTGGGTTGTGTCCTTATGCAGAGGGACAGGGTAATTTCGTATGCCTCGAGACAATTAAGGAAGCACGAGGAGAATTACCCTACACACGACCTGGAGTTGGCAGCCGTGATATTCGCACTGAGACTCTGGAGACATTACCTCTATGGAGAGGAGTTCGAGCTCTTTTGCGACCACAAGAGCCTCAAGTACATATTCACACAGCGGGACTTGAATATGAGGCAGCGGCGATGGATGGAGACGCTGAAGGACTTCAAGTTTGAAGTCTCTTACCATCCTGGGAAGGCGAACCTTGTGGCTGATGCGTTGAGCCGCAAGAAGGCGATAGAGTTCGCGGCTCCGCTGATGGTTGCCGAGTGGGATATGGTTGAGTTTTTGCGAGACTTTGAGCAGAAACTCACCGTAGAGGAGCCATTTGAGTTCATCGCACATGTTCAGGTGCGATCCCCGATCGATGACCGTGTCATCGAGGCGCAGAGGGACGACGCGCATCTTACTGAGCTTCGAGAGCAGGCCAGTGATGATGATGACGCCGACTGGCGAGTTGGCATGGATGGGGGTTTACGTTACCGTGGCCGCCTATGCGTTCCTGATGTCCCTGACTTGAGACGAGAGATTCTCGAGGCTGCGCATTCTACTAGACTCGCGATGCATCCTGGCAGCACGAAGATGTATCGTGACGTGAAGAGGACGTACTGGTGGGAAGGTATGAAGATCCACATTGCTGAGTTCGTGTCCCGTTGTCTCACTTGTCAACAGGTGAAGGCAGAGCATCGCCGACCACCTGGACTTTTGCAGCCTATGCCGATTGCAGAGTGGAAGTGGGATTTCATTTCCATGGACTTCATTTCTGGGTTGCCGAAGACGAGGAAGGGGCATGATTCTATTTGGGTGATCGTCGACCGATTGACGAAGTCGGCGCACTTCCTACCGATCAGAGTTACGAACTCTGCAGACGAGCTGGCTAGATTGTATATTAGAGAGATCGTGCGTCTGCATGGAGTTCCGTTGGAGATCGTGTCGGACAGAGACACGCGGTTCACTTCTATTTTCTGGACTCGCATTCAGGAGGCTATGGGTGTGAAGTTGAAGTTCAGTACTGCCTTCCACCCACAGACGGACGGACAGACAGAGCGAGTGAACCAGATCCTGGAGGACATGTTGCGAGCTTGCGCATTGGACTACAAGGACAGTTGGGATGACTGTCTTGCATATGCGGAGTTTGCATACAACAATAGCTTCCAGGCGAGTATCGGCATGGCACCTTATGAGGCGCTGTATGGGCGACCTTGTCGCGCACCGCATTGCTGGTTAGAGGTCGGTGAGCGCAGCTTGATTGGCCCAGAGTTGGTGCAGGCGACGTCAGAGAAGATTGATATTATTCGACGTCGGCTTCTTACAGCGCAGAGCAGACAGAAGAGCTACGCCGATACGAGACGGAGGCCACTAGAGTTCACAGTCGGGGATCATGTGTTTTTGCGAGTTTCCCCTATGAAGGGAGTCCTTCGGTTCGGAAAGAAGGGGAAGCTGGCACCGCGATACATTGGTCCATTTCAGATCCTCGATCGTGTGGGAGCAGTGGCTTACCGATTGGCTTTACCCACGTCCCTCGCGAGCGTCCACAACGTATTTCATGTTTCTATGCTGAAGAAGTACGTTGCTGATCCTTCTCATATCATCAGATGGGAGCAGGTGCAGTTAGGAGAGGATGTTACTTATATCCTGCGACCGACACGCATCTTAGACCGGAAGGAGCAGGTACTACGTAGCAAGGTGATTCCCCTTGTGAAGGTACTATGGACGCATCATACTGAGGAGGAGGCTACTTGGGAGACAGAAGCCGAGATCAGAAAGAACTACCCACAGCTTCTCGAGGAGTACGAAAAGGTACAAAATTTCGAGGACGAAATTATTTGTTAAGGGGGGTAGATTGTAACGCCCGTGAAAAATCCATCCTTGGGCTCGAGTACCAACTCGACCCGAATTTGCGTAGAATTCATTCCTTTGGAAAATTTGACTAGGTTAGCTAGTGCAACGTTAGAATAGCTGGGAAATGGTCCCTGATCACTTTAAATACGTTCTACAAGGCCCGAAGCGAGTGGAACTAAGGGTGCTATAATGCTCTAAAGCCTCGGATCAAACTCTAAGCCGGTTTGTTCTCTGGACCACTTTGAATCTTTGTATTGGATCTAGACCGCACGTTGAAAGTCCGATACCTCCTATCTTAGACCGTTAGGACCGTCTAGCTGGGCTTGACACTCATTCCAAAAATCAAGTCAAACCGATGATCACAGGCTATTTCATTGAGCCCGGACCGAAGAGAGTGTGAATAGGGACAGTTGGAATTTCAAATTCAAATCTGGCACACAAATTTGACGCATCAGTATTAAGCATTCTGACCGTCAGAATACAGCCAAATTACACCCTTGGATCAGGAAAAATGTCTATTATATATCACGGGACTTATAGGCCTGATCTTGGTGCGGTGACCGTTAAACTGAAACTGGGCCGCCACGTGCGATCTGGGAACCCAACCGGTCTGAAAACTGGATGTATGCTAGATCTAGTATGCATGAGCTTAAGTCCGACCGCATCTGGCCTGGGGACCTCCAGAAATGCCCTTTTGGACCGAAACGGCCCCGATTTGGTTAGGCACCAAGTAAACATTGTTCCCAAGCCTATTTTGGGAATGTTTTAGGCTATAAAAGGGGTTGAAACCCTCACTCCTCTCTCCCATCCGAATTTGAGAGAAGCCCTAGCTTGGGAGAGAGAAAAAGAGTGAGAGATTGTGAGAGAGTGGGAGAGTTCTTCCCGCCACTTGTGCTACGTGTTGCACGTGCTTAAGCGACACTCCTCTACCGCTTTCCCGGCGATTCCACCGCAATCCTAGGTAAGTAAAAACCCTAAATAGTTGGTGATTTGAGTTTTTCTTGTTTCCATGGTGATGTAGCTTATGGATCTTATGTATTAGGCTCCTTACTCGCCGTAGACGAAGCATTTACACTCCGCTTCAATTCCCGAGTCTACAAGACACTAGGTGAGGATTTTAGACGCTTGGATTGACGGTTCCCAATGCTTTCAATGTCGTTTAATAGTAGATTCTTGACGGCATCGCCGTTTGACATGTACAAAATGCTCTCCGTTTCCCGTTTCGTAAGCTAACGAAGAATATGAGATTTAGGGCATTTTAGTCATTTGTAGGAAGTACTGTTTGCATTCATATTTTGCTGATGTGATTGACATGGTTTGTTGTCGCATTAGGAAGTTAGGAATGCGTGCATAATTAGTTTGGCGAAGAGATTCGCCTAGTTGCACACTTTGGGTCGACATGCTATATGTAGACCTAAGTGTGTAGTGCATGTGTTTGTATAAATGCTTGTATTAGTATGTATTGAATTAAATGATGTTATTTGATACTTTGTGACTGATTTTTCAATTATTATGCCGACCTAAATGATTTTCTACATGTTGACAAAATGCATGATTTCATTACATGCATGGAATGTATGTGCTTGAGGATTTGCTTAAGTTGAATATGCATGGGAAGTATGCCTTGAAGATTTGCTTAAGTTGAAAGTTATAACATGTGCTAACATGCTCACATGATGTATTTCAATTCCAATACCTTTTATAGTGATTCCATAGATGTGTGGGACTTGACTTAGTCCAGGCAGTCGGTAACCGAGCAAATTCGTGGCTGACTGGTCATAGCCACGAATGACGCGTCGATGAATGTGATTCGTGTTGAGAGTTGGCGGCAGTGGTTAGGCCACGCGAAGTGTTTTACGCACTTCATGTCGTTCAATTCGATATGCGATCGCGCTAGTCGAGCCCGTCAAGTAACCCGACTGGCCGATGTTTGTTCACCTTGTATGTAACATAACTGCTTGAACCTAGGGTACTGAACTTACCATTGTAAACCCTATTAACCGTGGTACCTTGATCCACGAAGACTCATGAGCCGGGCATGGTGGTATGGGACACCGTGGTCGAGCTGTCGGCCTACGCTGGGGCCACAAACCTCCCCGTAGTGACCAGTGAGCACCTAGACTCGTGAGCAGATTATGGTGGTATGGGACACTATATTCTAGCTGTCGGCCTACACTGATCAGGCGACGAGCCCTTTGTAGTGACCGCGAGCGTATTCTGAGTTCACGGGAGGCGACGACCCTTCCGTGCAGTAGAGTACAGTAGGCCTGTATTGATAAGGTGATGGGGGAGCGGTGCAACGAGTGCGAGCAACAGCCCTGGCAGCCCTTGCAGCGACCTACGAAATGTACATCGTATGAGATTACTAGGAGTGACGACCCTAGACAGGATCCGTGTTGGGATTGATACAAGGGAGGTACCTTAGTTTCCCAATCCTGCTGTTTGAATGGACTAATAATAACTTGGTAATCATATCACCATAGCATTGCATGTGCCTGGAAGATGTGGAGCACTCTAGGGAGTGTGGCATGCCGCGGTCGTAAGATGTTGCCGTATGAGGGTGATCGTCGGTGAGGGCATACATCACGTCATATCATCTTGCATTAACAACAGTATTAGGACTTGTCTGATTTACTGCTTTACTATTATCGCGTGATTGAATTGTGAACATGCTAATCTTTGCTCTATGATTCCACTGAGTTGATCACTCATTCCCACGTTACGGGATGGTGTTTGCAACACCCACCAGACCCTATTGTAGTTGCAGGTGACGATGAGATCCAGGAGGTGGAGCTAGATGATGACGAGGACCAGGATGAGTTCTCGTATATGCAGTATCGTGACGGCTTCCCGTAGGTGACCTGGATCGAGGGGACATCAGTGGGACTTTTCTTTTTGAACATTATTCTTTTGTTATGTACATGTATATGAGACTCAGAGATGTAGTCATACTTTGGAGACAGTTGAGATTACTTTGTTTTTCCATACAGTGATATATATCTTGTTTAGTCTTCCGCTTGCATTTATCACTGGATCTGAAGTATGAATTGCAGTTTTGGTATACTTTTACTCATGTGAATGCTTTAAATCAGACAACATTGAATCATAACCATTTTTGTTGCATAAGTGACGGTCTGGAACTCGGGAGTTGAGTTTATACACGACCCCCGATTTTCAGGGTGTTACAATGTAAGATGCAAGTCAAGCATACAATCCTCATCTAAGTCCACATATCAATACAACTCAACTCTGGGATATCATCGGGGTCTAGTACACTCTAAACCAGATCGTCGCCCCATCGCGCTCAATAAGGTAAGTCGAAGAGACCTCACTATCCATTTGCCAATATCAGGCTTGACTCATAGATAGAGGACGCATTCCTCGAGCTGGTCAAACTCAACCTAGCTTTATCCCCTACTCTCGGGCGAGTAAGGCCGCACCCCCTTCCAACCAACCACGATACAGTGGAAAGCGCGACCATCTGGTAATCGACACACGACGCTCCTATACCCACTTGGTCTAGACGTTGGAGCAACCTCTTGGTACCATAAGGATTTAGGGACTTTCACCCAGGGATATCTATAGCACCCCATGTAGAATAATATTTTTGGTATCCAATCCTGCCAACCATGATACGCATGTGGAGGCTATGGCCCTGATGTCGCTAGGGCGTATAGTACCATATCACACAAAGTGAATACATGAATCACACTATCCAGTCATGTAGCAATCCTCCGTGTAACGTGTGCTCATGTAGGGAAACATCACCTATTCGGGAGCCCCTAAATAATCTACTTGAAGGCATATGCTATGATCAGTCACTTCTCTTATCAAGCATACATATGATGCGTATGATCATGAATCATGGAACTATACTATTTATGTGATGAAATAACGCACTATTCATGTGATGAAATAACGCACTATCTTTACAATGTAAATGGCCTAGACGGCTTACACACAACAAGTACGGGCCTAACGATGGGCCCTAGGGAGAGTCGTAATGCGGACATTTAACCAGCATTATACTTGCAATGTGGACGTCAAACCAACACTGTTCCCAAGGCATAGCCCTTCGTGAAACATCCTTACAGAAATCAGGTTGGGATCACACATTGCAATGGACCTTAGGTACATCCCATTGGGCCTTAAATACATCAAATGGGCCATATCATATGGGCCTTTTATTCATCAAGTGGGCCACATCAATGGGCCACACCAATGGGCCTTATGTGCATTGCAATGGGTCATAACCCGTTGAGTCGTGAATACATTAAATGGGCTTAATTACATGGGTCTTATGCGTATCAAATGGGCTACACCAATTGGGCCCCATATGTACATCAAGTGGGCCTTAACCCATAGGCCCTAACACATCTCAATGGGCCTTAACCCATGGGCCCCTACTACATTAAATGGGCCTCAACCCATGAGCCTTACATGTATATCAAAATGGGCCTCAACGGACTACCACATACAAATCAAGATGGGCCTCATCATATAGGCCGATCAAATGGGCCGAATTAATTGGGCCAAATCAAATGGGCCGAGTCAAATGGGCCTCAGGTATAACAAATCGGGCCCACCCTCATACATTTTTGAAATCCAACCTATTCACAAGTTATTATAGAGACAGATGAAATGAAAATAAATATCCACGAAGTTGGAAACTACTTTTGCCCTTGGAAGTTGAACGGTGGATGTCACGGTCCACTATTTAAATGGTGGGGTCCATTTGGTCTTTAGATCTGATTCACTCATTTTCCATGTCTTAAAATGATCTCATAAATGGTTGGACGGTATAGATGCAACACATGCATCATGGTGGGCCCACCATCCAAACCGAGGATGGCGTAGATAAGACATATTCATCATGTGGGCTTGTGGGCTTGTTGCCAACAAGGAACTGCTAGATAGCCGCTGTACAGGAAGCTTATTGCGCTCCAAAGGGCAGAGGTGGGTCCCACGGAGGGCCTACCCTTATATACATGCATAAAACATATATAATATATATTCAATATATATATATATGCTACTAGTGCAGTTTTATGTACTGAGATAAAGAGAGAGAGAGAGAGAGAGAGAGAGAGAGAGAGAGAGAGGGCAGCCATGTGCTGCTGTAATGAGCAGCATAGCTGCCTTAAAAAGAGGTGGGTTCCACGTAGGTCCCACCCTTGGATATTATATAATATAATATATAATATTATACTTAACATACATGTGCAGCTTTTGCTGCTGTAAGAAAACAAAGGTGGGTCCCACGTAGGGCCCACCACAACATATATATTAAATATAATATATAATATTATATAATATAAAGCCTAATATAAATAATCCTTCGGATGTCCAGGCCGTCCAGGGCCTGGACGGTCACAACCATACATATGTCAGGGAGGGCCCCACATGGCTTGGATGCCTACCCCGATGGCGTGGCCCATCAAAATGGGTGGACGGTGCAAGTGGATCCCATGGACTCCATCGTACATTGCTCAGTTAGCCACCCCCACTAGGAAATCTATTCCAAGGACTTTGTGTTGCAACGAGGTATTCTTCACTCAGTATGTCAGTTGAACTATGGATCTGGGCGTTAAAAATGGGCCCCAAATGGAAGGTGGGTCCCACTGTCCAGGTGAAATGAATGGTTTGGATAGATCACATACATCACGTGGCCCATTCAAAATGGATAGGTAACGTGGGTGGGTCCCATGGACCCCACCGTTAGTCCACACCCATGACAGCACGCACCCATGTCAGTACACGCACCATGTTAGTACACACCTCAGGTCAATACACACTCCATGTTAGCCACTTCAACAGGGATCGATACCAAGACCCACCGTTGAAATGTGGCATCTTTCACCCGGTCTACCACCTGAGCTATGGGGCTGGGTGGGCCCACATCAAATCAAACTCCACTAGCAGCCAACCCCGTTGTTAGCCACCTCAAGGTGGGTCCCTTATGGATGGTTGGGATGGCATAAAAACATCATGGTGCATCCCACATAGATGGGGTCCACCGATAGATGGCATGGATGACATACACACATTAGGTGGGCCATAATCATAGAAAGAGAGAGAGAAAGAAAGAGAAAGACACCGAAAAAGATGGAGGGGCCCCGCCACTATGGGCCCCTCTTTGATACAAATCCTACATCAAGGTGGGTCCCACTACATGTGGCCCTTAAATCAATCAAATGAATGAAAAAAAAAATCTAAAAATTACCCACCATTCCTTCTTGCTCCTTAGGCTTCCTTTTCTCCTTAGATTTAATTCCAATAGAGGAGATGGGGTTTGGATGGTTGAGATGGGAGATGAGGGGGGTAGGAAGTGGGCCACACACAAAGCTCTCTTTTCTTTCTTGGGATGTTTGGACGTGGGATGCTTCTCTTGCTTGGGAATATGTTTGAAAATGAGAGGGAGAGAGAGAGTTGTAAAGGGAGAGAGAGATGGGTGATGGATGTGTTGATGTGGTGAGTGATGGGTGTAAGAGCCTCTTTTTGACTTTTGGGGTAAAAGGTGTAAGAAAAGTATGGGTAGTGTAAGAACTTTTTGACTTTTGGGGCTTGCTTGGAAAAAGGTGAAAGGTGATGTGTACTTGACATGTACTTGACATGTTAAGATTGATGGATTGATGTGACAAGTCGTAGAGATTCTCTTGGGTTTTACAATGCATGGCATTTTTCTCGTACCGAACGCTGGCCCACATCTCCTGACCAGGGTATCGCCTCGGCGCACGAGTCGTGGCATCGGAACCACGGCGATGGTATGGTCGCTATGGTAAAGGTCTTGGGTTAAGTCAACTCGGGTTGATGGCGTGCGAATCAGGGTCACGCGTAAATATCTGTTAAGGGTCGAAGGTTGTCGAAATTCAACCGGGAAGACTGCAGAAGTTTATGAAATGGTACGGTCTAAGATACGGGGCTTACATCACTCTTCTCTCTGAGAGCGATTGATTTGTTATATTTAACAATGTTTTGCGAGCTGACTTGGGTGTTGTCCTGATGCAGCACGAGAAGCCGGTGGCTAATGCATCTCGCCAGCTCATGGTCCGTGAGCTAAATTACCCCACACATGATTTGGAACTGCTAGCAGTTGTCTTCTCACTGAAGGTGTGGAGGTACTATCTCTATGGGGTTAGGTTTGAGCTCTTTTCTGACCACAAGAGATTGAAGTATTTATTCTCTTAGTCTGAGCCAAACATCAGGTAGCGGCGTTGGACGGAGCTCATGAAGGACTATGATTTTGATCTTTAGTACCACCAAAGGTGAACATGGTGGTGGATGCCATCAGCTACCAGGCATAAGGCCTGGAGACACACATGATGATTCAGGAGTGGAAGATTCTTGAGGATGTGTCAGCATTTGACTTTGAGATCAACTTATAACCTTCTATTGTAGAGTTATTTAGCATATCGATTCAACCATCTCTTATCGCAAGGGTGATCAAGGCTCAACAAGTAGATGAGTTAGTGTAGAGTTATCAGGCAGAGGCAGTATCTAAAAGTCAGTCAGATTGGTAGATTGGCTCTGATGGTGGATTTTACTTCAGAGGTTGATTATGTGTCCCAGATATTCCTGAGTTACACAAAGATCTTATGACCAAGGCACATCGATCGTGGTTCTTTATCCACCCTAGCTCGATAAAGATGTTTTGCGATATGAGGCATCAGTATTTTTGGGTAAGGATAAAGCACTAGATAGCTAGTTTTGTGGCTGAGTGTGATGAAGTGGGAGCAAGAATTCACCAATTTTATCATGGGTTTGTCAAGGACTCAGCGCGGTCACAATGCCATCTGGGTTGTCATCAATCATCTAACGAAGTCGATACATTTTCTTACGATTCGTGCAACTTAGACTTTGGTCCACCTTGTGAGATTATTCATGAGGAGTTGTGAGACTGTACGACATTCCAGTTTCAATCGTTTCTAACCGAGACTCGAGGTTCACATCTCAATTTTGAAGGAGCTTTCAGACAGAGATGAGGTCTGTTTTGGAGCTCAGCACCGCGTATCATCCACAGACCGAGAGGGTCAACCAGATCCTTGAGGATATGCTTTGGGATTGTGTGATTAATTTCTCGGGTAGCTGGGATGATCACCTATAATTGGCTCCTTTTGAGGCATTATACAGTAGACCGTGTAGATCTCTGAGTTGTTGGACCGAGGTTAGAGAGCAGTGTCTCCTAGGTCCTGAGCTTGTGTAATAGACATCAAAGGTCATCGACATCATCAAGTAGTGGATGCGTAGAGCTTAGAGCCTGTAAAAGAGTTTTGCTGATCGTCGTCGTTGTCCCTTGGAGTTTGTTGTTGGAGACTATATGTATCTCAAGGTCTCACCCATGAAGGGTGTGGTTAGTTTTGGAGCGAAGGGCAAGTTGCCCTGAGATTTATTAGACCTTTCGAGATCATTGGGCGCGTTAACGTTGTGGCCTATTAGCTTACCTTGCCATCTCAGTTGTCTAGCGTCCATAACATTTTTCATGTCTCTATATTAAGGAAGTGTGAGTCAAACATTATTCCTGTTATTGATTGGCATCCATTGGAGATTTTTGAGGATGCTTCTTACATTAAGCAGCCAGTTCATATCCTTAATTAGAGGAAGCGGGTCCTCCGGACCAAGGTCATTCCCTTAGTAAAGGTTCAGTGGGGTCATCATAGTGTAGATGAGGCATCTTGGGAGTGCGAGGTTGAGATTTGCGAGCATTATCCCTGTCTCTTTGATTATTGATTGTATTTTGTATTGTCTCTGATTAATATGATGTCATGATTTCTCTCCTTTAATGAGTTATGTTTATTTACGATGATGGTGGTATGGATCTCACTTTGGACCCTAGGTGTAGCCGATGGCCCACCATGATTCATATATCATGGTGCACTTCGATGTTATTGAGAGGATGTCCAATCCCATTGAATTTTCTTTTAGAAAAATTACCTTTGGTTGTTGAAAGATTTTGTCCCAATTTTTGATACAATCGATCATCTATCGATGCTATCAAAATTTAAAGTTCGATAACATTAAAGGGTCTTCGCTGTAATAAAAAAAATGGATATTCCTTGATAGCTTGCTAAACAAAATGTTCTTGAATTTTGATGTAATCAAATAGTCTTTGATGCCATCGATAACTTACTCTTGATGTGATCAAAGGTGACACGATTACATCGAGGAACACTTAGAGAGTATTTTGTATGTAGAGGGAGTGCCCTTAGTCGATTCAGTCGAAGTGAGATCTATAAGACCTGTACCCTAATTAACCCTCTATATGTTTCGTTTTCAATGCTAGCATGTTCCTGGCAGACCAGATCGATGAGTATTGATTGCGACCTTATTTTAGTACTGCAACACCCCGAGACTTGTACCTTAGCAATCGCGTGGGTGTTACGGTTTCAATGCCGCACAACACGCCCCGTTTCAATTCTTAGATTAGAAGTTATAATTTTGGCACAATTCGAGATGGGTCGAGCAATGCATGCGGGCTCTACTTGCACAAATCCCCATGTTTTTAAATTAATCAATCCATCAACCCATCCATCAATCAAGCCATCCATCACTCATGTCACTCTCTCCCCATTCATCAAACAAACCCTTGTCATTCTCATGCAACCCATATCCCTACCTATGCTAGCCATCATTCTTTTCTTCTTTTTTCCCCATTTTACCCCTCTATCTTCCCCTTATTTCCTCCCTATCCTAAAATCTCTACCACAAAAACTCCTCATTTTTACCATTTCCTAGCAAGAGTAAAGAGGGATTAAGAGAGAAAAATATTAAAAAGATTAGGGAGAAATTAAGAGAGAAAGAGAGAAAAAAGAAAGAAAGAAAGATTAAGGAAAGATTAATAGCAAAGAAAGAGAGCTTGTGAGAGTATTAGGAAAGATCAAGAGAGTAAGCATAAGAGAATAAAGAAAATAGTGATTAGAGAAGGTTAGGGGTGGAGAGGAGCTCAGTGGGCCTTCTGATCACCGATCCAAGATGATCCAATCATCCATTCTTTGAGGTGAGTGCATGGGAGGGTCAAAACCCTCCCCTTCTTTGTGATTTCTCTATTTTGGTGAACCTATAAGGGTGGCACCCACCTTGATCATGTATTGAGTATGTGGTAGATCCCCCACCCTGATGGTCGGATCTATTTCCCTTTATTTTCCTATTGTCATGGTATTTGGGACCCACAAGTGGGTCATGCTATTGGAGAGTATGTCCCGTATGCTATCATAGCGTGGACCACCTTATGTGGCCCATCGTGATGTTTATTTTCATTTAAAC
Organism: Magnolia kwangsiensis; assembly: GCA_037074715.1. Lineage (NCBI taxonomy): Eukaryota > Viridiplantae > Streptophyta > Magnoliopsida > Magnoliales > Magnoliaceae > Magnolia > Magnolia kwangsiensis. The sequence goes on from CM073579.1 coordinate 64,317,477, forward strand.
AAATGATTGTGTAAGCACACTTGGATGGTGAAAATACACCAAAAATGGATGTGATGCAAAGCTTCTTGGCCCCACCATGACTTGAAAATTCAAATGGATGGAGTGGATTTCCTAAGTGGGCCATACCTCACCCTTAAAACACAAGAGAGGGAGAGGGGTAGTGGCACCATCGTCCCTAGACGCAACAATGTCTAGAGACATGTCTCTGGCACCATTTACTTTCCAAAGCCACTGTGTAGGCTTCCCTTGTGGGCCCCATCATGATGTATCTATATTTCATTCACACCATCCATCTATTTTCTGGCTCATTTTAGCCATGAATCCCAAAGATCTAGCCAATCCAACCATCAGGTGGACCACACCACAACCAACGGTGGGAGTGGGAGCACCCCTTCACGTCAGCTATGTGGATGTGGGGTGGGGGCGTCCCAACCATGGACCCCACCTTGATTTATTTGTTTAATCCATGTCGCCCACCACCTTCTCCATGTCATTTTAGGCTATGTGACTAAAAATGAGACAGATCCGAGTTCCTAGGGGACCGTACCAAGGGAAATAAAATACCATTATTGGAAATTTCTTAGGTTGATTGTTGTGTGTGTTAGTGGTGGACCTACCCATCATTGGACTCCTTTAGTCCATAGAGAGTTGGCTGATATAATGGACGGAATGGATTATCCACTATTGGACCCCGCATAGTAGAAAACTAAAAGAAAAAAGGAAGAAACAAAAAGGATGTCACTGGACGTAATTGCCAGTGACGTGAGGACGGAAGACTATATGGGCTGCCCCCACATGTGGACCCCACCATGATGAATGTGTTTAATCCACATCATCCACCAACTTCAGATAATTTCAGGCTAAGGGCCAAATTTTGAGGTAGAACCAAGTCTCGAGTGGGTCGTATTAAGGAGAACAATGCCCATCTGTTGAAACCTTTTAGGGCCTCCTATGGAGTCCCTGATCATCCAAACCAGTCCTAGTCAGATTCTATTTGACCTCATTCAAGGTGGCCAAGACGGTGAAGGGATTAGATCATCCACTTGGGGCTCACCTCAATAGTATATGCAAAACATACAACGAATATAATAATATTATTAAAAAATATATATGAATGCCATGCACGTGGGAGGTAACCCGTTCTTGGCCAATTTTGGGTCTCACAAGTGGGACATTGTTCTGATGTTTATATTGAATCCACATCGTCCACCGACTTCTCAAGATCATTTTAGGCCATGGGCTAAAAGATGAGACAGATTTGGGTCTCAAGTGGGTCGCAATAAGGGAAACGAACCATTGCTGTTGAAATTTCCAAGGCCCACTGCGGAGTCCCTGTTCATCCAATTTAACCCAAATCAGAGCCCATTAGACTCGCTCGAGATGGATTACGCGGTGTTCAGAGTAGAAGATCCACGTGAGGCCCGCAGTGATAGTGTATAAAACAAAGAGAGAAACAAACATAAAAGGAATGTGTCCCTGGGCGTTATTGCCCATCGACGTGATGGAAGAAGCCTCCTTGGGTTGCCCCCACACGTGGGACCCTACATGATGTATGTATACCATCCACTCTATTCATCCATCTTGTCAAATCATGTTAGGCCATGGGCCTAAAACTCAGGTTGATTCAGATCTCAGGTGGGCCGCACCATATGCTAATGTAGGGGTAGAAACCTCTTGGACTTGGGATTTCTTGATTTTAGGATCCCTTGGACTTGGGAATCCCTAATTTTAGAATCCCTTAGACTGGGGAATCCTTAAAATCGAGATCCCTTAGTCTTTGGCTATATTTGGCATCTTGAATTCAAATCCTTACGGGCCTGTTTGGCCGGGCAGATTGGATGGGATTGGAAAATAGATCCCAAGATTGGCCAGGCATGCCAAACAAATATGGGATCCTGATCATGGGATATAGTAATCTCATGGATCTTAAGACAATCCACTAACATCACCATTATTACCTTTAAATCCCATCCAATCCACCCTAATCCCTTTAAAATTGATTAGGATGTGTTTGGTTTGAGGGATTGAAAGGGATTGGAAGGTTTAATCCTGGGATTGGTCGGGCGTGCCAAACAGACCCGATATAACAATCCCATAGATCTTGCACCAATCCACTGACGCAACTATCATTACCTTAAAATCCTTGCAATCCACTTTAATACCATCCAATCTACCCAACCAAATAGGCCCTAAATTAGTTGGTGTGTGAATGTTGAAACTATGGTTTTATTAAATCCATTTAAGCATATACTTTGCCTGAACTGATGAAATCCCAAGACTCAAATGGGTCATTGTAAGTGCTATAGTTTATAGCCCATTGTCATTGTCAAATTTATGGTGATAAAGACACTACTTTGAAGCTTTCAAGATCTCAAAAGTGTTCAAGTTCAAGAAGCTTTCAAGATCTCAGAAGTGTTCAAGTTTAAGAAGCCTTCAAGTTCAAAGATCTCAGGCATTGTTACACTCAAAGGTCACTTATCTTCAAGTTTCAATGCTTGCTTCACTATTGAGGTAAGATTGACCTTAGGTTGACCTTTAGAGTAGGACATTTTGGATACATAATCCATATGTGTTTTATACGTAAATTTGGTCTGCTCTAAGACTAGTCCTAGACCTTGTTCGACTAGTCCTAGCACTAGTTCGACTAGTCCAAGAAATTCTACGACTAGTCCTAAGTTGTTAAGAATTTTTAGAATTTTTTGGTTACTCTTCGACCAGTCCTGGTGACTGTTCGACCAGTCATAGGAACAGTGTCAACTGGTTCTTCAACCAGTCATAGACCTTCGACTCAAAGACCAACAATGATTTTCATAGGTCTAGGACTACTAGTGTGGAACCTACGACTGGTCGAAGGTGACCTACGACCAGTCGTAGGGTACCCACGACCGGTCGTGAATCTGTAATATCTTATCGCGCCCGAAATTTCAAATTTCTGTTGGTTCTAAGACCAGTCAAAGACGTATTTTCTTGCCTATAAATTGAACACGAATTTCAGAGATTTGATATGTAATTCAAGTATATTCAAAGCTCCACTCTGAGATAAGTTAGTGTTCATTTTAAGCTACATTGTGCATAATTTCTATTCTCTTTTATTAGCTTTCATTATTTGATTTTGTTCTTGAATTCCATTCTAATTTGAAAAGAGAAATTGTTATGTTCCTTTTTCTTGAAATTAAAATCAAATAGAGCCACACCCAATTTGGTTTAATTTAAAATCAATTAGAACTAGAACCATTGTAAAGTGAGTTTGGACATTGAACTTGGACATTCAATCATTTACTCTGACTTGGTTCTTCTGGGCTGCTACAATGAAGGAGATATTCAGGTATTTTACATTTAATTATAAATTTCATTTTGTTTTAGTTTTGTTTGGGATTTTTCAGAAAAATCTCATTGTATTGGTTATCTGAGGAGAGCCAGAAAAACTCAGAAAGTGAGGTTTTTTAATTGTGTAAGCCCACATAGAAAGACACAATTGTAAAGTTTTGGGTGAACCTGTAAAAACTTAATTTGATAGTGAACGCTAATATCCCCTATGTGAGGATATTAGGAGTGGAGTAGCATTCTGTGTGGCTATTATTGAATAGTTGGTGAACACACAGGCGAACCACTATAATTCCTTGTGTCTCGTGGTTGAATGGTTTATATTTCATATCTTTTATTATTCATTTGTGGGATGTATATGTGAATGTGAATGCTGTAATCATTTATTTCAAGCATTGTGGGAATGTTGTAATAATTTAGCTATTATTTCTTTCGATTCCTTTATCAACACTCTTATTTGTTCTAATAAGGTTGTCTTGCCATTTTTAGGGTGCATAGTTGTCCTTAGAACAGTATATAATTGATTGCAGTTTACTTTTCTATACTATTTACATTAAAAAAAAAAAATTTCTTCTTCGATTTGAGTTTTGATACAAAGACCTTTCTAGAAATAAGGTTGTCCTACCATAAACTTTGGTTTTTGGTGTAAGGTTGTCCTTAGAATAACATTTGTATCAACCTCTCAAGATTTGAATTTTGAGGTTGCTTTACATTCTTTACATTCCTGCATTGGGATTAGTTTACTTTAATTGTTGGCTATCGTATTTGTTTAATTTCCCCTGTTACAAAATTTATTTGACATTGTCCTATTCACCCCCCCCCCCCCCCCCCCCCCCCCCCTCTAGGACATATAGCTAGGCCTTTTTAAGTGGTATCAGAGCCTAATAGCTCTTTTGTTCTTAATTCTTGGATTTATTTCTTGAGCTAAAGATTTAAGCTATTTAAGATGCTAAATTTTGATAGCTTATCAGTCACTAGGCCACCACCCTTTGATGGTTCCAACTATGCGTATTGAAAATCCAGGATGAAAATATTCTTAAAATCTATGGATGAAAGTGTGTGGCTAGCCACTGTGAATGGTTGGAACCCTCCTACCACTGAAGTAACTGGAGTTGATGGAATAACACCTTATTTCTCGTGGACCACACTTCAAAAAAGTGAGAGTAGTGTAAATGCTAAAGCACTAAATGCAATCACTTGCGCACTATCATCGGATGAATTCAAAAGAATTATATCCTATGATTCTGCAAAGCAAGCTTGGGATATATTAGAAATGACACACGAGGGTACCTCAATTGTCAAGAAATCAAAAGTCCAACTCCTTACAACTAAATTTGAAGAAATTCATATGGAGGAAAATGAAACATTTATGGACTTTTATACACGATTAAATGACATTGTAAACTCTATGTGGGGTCTTGGTGATAGAATCCCAAAAAGTAAAGTGTGTGAAAAAATACTATGCTCACTTCCTGAACGGTTCAACTCTAAAGTAACCGCGATCTAGGAACTTCGTGATACGGATAATATGAGGGTTGAGGAGTTAGTTGGTTCTTTACAAACCTATGATTTAACTTTTAAAGCTCCAAAAGGAAACTCAATTGCTCTTAAAACTTCTAAAAATAATTTTTAAGAAAATTTTGATGTAGATAACTCTGAAGATGATATGGATCTTTTGGCTAAAAAGTTTTATAAAATCTTCAAAAGTAAAAATAGAGTTGATTTTTAAAAAGGAAATGATAAGAAAAAATCAAAATCTAAAACTAGGAAATCTTTGAAAGATAGTCAATGTTACAACCACCAAGAATATGGGCATTTGGCTAACAAGTGTCCTAAAAAGGACAAACCCAAGAAGAAGGGTATGTTGGATACTTGAGATGAATCCTCTGATTCTGAAGCTTCTTTTGAATCTGAAGATTCTGAAACTGAGTCAAGCAATGAAGTGAAAGCTCTTATGACTCTAGCCAAATTTACATTTTCAGATAATGATTCAATAAGTGAAGAAAATCTGAATAGTGAATGTGAAAATGAAGATGATCTTCAAGATGCCTATAATGCCCTATACAAGGAGAGTTGTAAAATTACAGTAAAACTGAAACTTCCAAAAGAAAAATTTTCTAAACTCAAAGAACTTTATGAATCTCTTGTTTTAGAAAAAATCCATATTTCAGACTGTTTTGAAAAAATAAAATGCGATTTGGATTTTAAAACTGCCCAAGTTGAAACTCTTAAGTCTGAAAATGACCAATTAAAACATGAAGTCTCTTCTCTCTTGAGTTTAAAGAAAACTTAGAAATATACCCAAGGTGATCCTAATTTAGAAAAACTCTTATCAGGATCGAGAAAATGTGGTGATCGATCCAGTCTAGGTTATGATAAGAATGTTTCTCCTAAACTAAAGAATGCACCTCCTAAGTTTGTAAAAGGAGAGACCTTAAACTCAAAAGGGAAAGGAAAAGTGTTTTCTAAAGACCCTAAGTCTGTTCAAAAACCTAAAGGAAATTATTTCAACTATAAGAAGCATAACCAAAATCCTTTGGCTGAAAAGATAGTTGATTTACTTAAGGAGATTCTAAAGTTTAACTTAATAGGTCCTACTTATAATGCTTATAATCGGAAGAAAACCAACTATCCACCCAAACCCAAAATGGTTATGAAATGGATTCTGAAGGTCACTTTCTTGGTTGCCCACACTACTTTCAAAGCTACAAGCCATTCAAAGTGGTACCTAGATAGTGGATGTTCCAGGCATATGACAGGCGACAAGGCTCTATTCACCGATCTAAAAGATATGACTGATGGTTCAGTCACATTTGGTGATGGCAGTAACTGTAAAATTATGGGCCAAGGTACGGTTCAACTCTATAACCTTCCGTTATTTAAGAATGTCTTATATGTTGAAGGACTAAAACACAATTTGCTAAGCATATCTCAAATATGCAATAATAACCATAATGTTCAGTTTTCTAATCAAAGCTGTGAGATTCTAAACAATAAGGGTTCAGTAATATTAACTGGACGTAGAACGTCTGAAAACTGCTATATTGTTAGTGAATCCAGCTCATCTAATCAAACATGTTACATGATCCATACAGACGATACTGAATTATGGTACAAACGTGTAAACTACCGAAATTTATTTAGATTGAGCAAAAAGGAACTTATAAGAGGTCTGCTCAAACTTCAAAAGTTAGAAAAGATATGTGGTAAATGCTAGTTTGGCAAACAAACAAGGAACTCACACAAAAAGGTGAATTCCAATACCACATCAAGACTACTCGAACTTCTCCACATGGATCTGATAGGACCTACCAAAATGGAGAGACGTGGTGGCAAAAGGTATATCTTGATAATAGTAGATGACTTTACTAGATATGCATGGGTAGTCTTCTTAAGGGAGAAATCAGAAACCCTTGAAGAAGTAAGAAAAGTTCTTAAAAGGATTCCAATTGAAAAAGGTTCTCAAATCAGTAAGATTCATAGTGATCATGGATCCAAATTTGAGAATAACAATTTTGAGAAGTTCTGTAGCAACCAAGGAATATTGCATGAATTTTAAGTGCCCAAAACTCCACAACAAAATGGGATAGTGGAAAGAAAAAATAGTGCTACAAGAGATGGCTAATGTCATTTTAAATAGCATGAAGCTCTTTAAGAATCTTTGGGCTGAAGCAGTCAATACAGCTTGTTATATTATTAACGGAGTTTACACTACTAAAGGCAATAATAAAACGACTTATGAAATGTGGTTCGATAAAAAGCCTACTGTCAAATATTTTTGAGTTTTTGGCAGCAAGTGCTATATTTTACGAGATCGTGAAAATCTGGAAAATTTTGATACGAAAAGTGATGAAGGGATCTTTTTAGGATACTCTTTAAATAATCATGCTTATAGGGTTCTGAACAAAAAGACCAGTGTGATTCAAGAATCTATCAATGTGGTCATTGATGATCACTTAAACACACCAGTCTCAAGTTCAGATAATGATGAAGTTTTTGTAGTCGATAAACCTGATACTTCATCTAATCAGACTGATTTTGAACTAAGGACTGTTAAAGATCATCCAACTACCCAAATCCTTGAAAACCCTCTCGCTGGTGTGCATACTCGTAGACAACTTGAGAATATATGTAATTACGTATGTTTTACATCTCAGATAGAACCATCTAGCGTAAAAGAAGCCCTTGATGATAAAAACTGGATTGTTGCGATGCAAGAAGAACTTAACCAATTCATAAGAAATGATGTTTGGTATCTCGTACCTAGACCCAAATATAAACACATCATTGGAACAAAATGAATTTTTAAGAATAAGTCTGATGAGCTTGGAAATATAATTAGGAACAAGGCTAGGCTAGCGGTACAAGGTTATACTCAAATTGAAGGTATTGATTTTGATGAAACCTTTGCACCAGTAACACGTCTTGAATCCATCAGGTTATTTATATCCATTGCATGTTTTAGAAAAATCAAGATTTATCAAATGGATGTGAAAAGTGCTTTCTTGAATGGTGATTTGCATGAGGAAGTCTACGTTGAACAACCAATGGACTTTGAAGATCCCAAAAATGTTGATCATGTGTATCGCCTTAAAAAGACACTTTATGGACTAAAAAAATCTCCCAGAGCATGGTATGAAAACTAACAAAGTTTCTATTAAGACATAATTTTTAAATGGGATCTGTTGATAAAACTCTATTTGTTAAAAAACATAATGATCATATTTTAATGGTACAGATTTATGTTGATGATATCATTTATAGATCTACCTGCACCGATATGACTACTGAGTTTGCAGATTTGATGAAGTCACAGTTTGAAATGAGCATGGTTTGGGAATTGAACTATTTCTTGGGGTTGCAAGTAAAGCAACAACCTGATGGAATATTCATTTCTCAATCTAAATATGCCTTGAATCTAATTAAAAGATTTGGATTTGAGAATGGTAAGAACTTTGATACTCCTATGAGTACTACATTGAAACTCTCAAAAGATTCTAAAAGTAAAAATGTTGATCCAAAATTATATCGGAGTATGATTGGTAGCCTATTATATTTAACTGCTAGTAGACCTGATATCACACTAAGTGTTGGTATTTACGCCAGATATCAATCTAATCCTAAAGAATCACATTTGATCGTTGTCAAGTGAATTATTCGATATGTCTCAAGTACTGTGAATCTCGGTCTCTGGTATTAACATGAGACTAGTGTTCAACTAGCTGGGTACTCGAATACTGATTAGGCTGGTAATTTAGATGATAGAAAATTAACCAGTGGTGGTTGCTTTTATATCGAAAACTGTTTAGTTTCTTAGTTTAGCAAGAAACAAAGTTCTGTATCACTTTCAACAGCTGAAGATGAATACATCGCAGCTGGTAATGCGTGTACGCAGCTTGTTTAGATGAATCGAATGTTAAGTGATTATGGAATTAAACAGGATTTCATATTATTATATTGTGATAATTCTAGTGCCATAAATATTTCAAAAAATCCTATTCAACATTCTCATACTAAGCACATTGACATTAGATTTCATTATATCCAAGAGTTAGTAGAAGAAAAGGTTATATCTTTAGTATATATACCTACTGAGAATCAATGTGCTGATATTTTCACTAAACCTCTCGATAAAAGCAAGTTTAACCAATTAAAATTTGATCTTGGCATGTGCATTTTATGATGATAATTTATGCCTTTTTGTATTATATTGTATATTCTTGCTAGTTTAGACTTTAATTTTTACAATTAATACTGAAATATTGTGTAAATCTTAATAGATTACTGCATTTCTGGCTGGTACTCAACCGGTCGTGAATCGCGTGGATACTTTTTATTTGGGGAAAATCCATCATCTTTCTCATTTCTATTTCACGCACTAAGGGGCCGAACCTTGTCTAGTCAAAGCCAACTTCCAAAATCCTCATGGTTAGTGCTCCATTTTCATTTCTTCTTGTGATGTTGTGGTTATATTACTTCCATTTCTCTCTTGAAGTTATTTATTTCAAATTTCATTAAGATTTGGGGTTTTTATTTTAAAAAATATGATTTGAGAAAACCCACTTCTCAATCATTTGTAACTCTTTATTTCTTTGAAATACTTATTACAAATAGCTTCTAGGGGAAGAAAAATAACTTCTCGTGGTCCATCTTCTTCCAGATCGACCACTATCACTAACCGTCATCTTAGGGCTCCCGAGGATGATCCATCCTTTATTCAGGACATCCGATTGCGTAATGTTATTTTTGAACTTCCTGTTGATGCTAATTATACTGCTCCTTTTGATATCCTTCCTATACTCCAAGCTATATGTAACGTCCCGGAAAAATCCGTACAGAGATCCGAATACCAACTCGATCAGAAATCACTTAGGATTAATTCTTTTAGAAATCAAGGGTAAGTTAACTAACACCATGTTAGATTAGCTGTGAAATTAACATTGATCGCTTTAAATACGTTCTACAAGACCCAAAACTTGTAGAATCAATGACGCTATAACGTCTCGAAACCTAGGATCAAACTCTAAACCCGTTTGCTCTCAGGAACCCTTTGAAACTTTGTATTGGATCTGGACCGCGCGTCGAGAGTCCGATATCTACAATCTTAGACCATTATGACCGCTTAGCTGGACTTGCCAACCGATTCGAAAATCAAGCCCAACTGATGTTCTGAGGCTATTTCATTGAGCCTGGAGCAAGGAGTGTGAGAAAGAGTGAAATTCATAAAAAATTAAATGTGATTTAAATAAATCTGGCACCTTTCGCTTGTGGGTCAAATATAAGCATTCAGACCGTCGGAATCTGACCCAAATATACCCTCGGATCAGGGAACATTTCTCACTCAGGTCAGTGTACTTGGAATCCTTGATCGAATCTCCGTGACCGCTGAACTGAAACTGGTCTGCCACGTTCGATCTGGGAACACTACCAGATTGAAAACTTAATGTGATCAGGATCCAATATCCATGATCTTAAGTCTGACCGCATTTAGCTAGAGGACCTCCAGAAATGCTCTTTTGGATCGGGAAAGACCCGATTTGGTTATAACCCAAGTATACCGTTGTTCCAAGTCTAAATAGGTGAGTTTCTAACCTATTTAAAGACCTTAAACAATCTCACACCCCTCCCATATGAATTTTTTAAAACCCTAGAGAAGAGAAGAGAGAAAAGAGAGATTCTGTAAGAGTGGTGGGGAAAACTTCCTGCCATTCGATCCGGCTTCTACACGTGCTTAATCACCGCATTCTAATCACTCTTATGGTGATTCCAACTTCATTATAAGTAAGAAAACCCTAACCTCAACCTGTTTTAGGGATTCCTTCGATACAAGTAGCGAAGTAGCTGATGTATCTTGTGCTATAGGTCGTCATATAGGTGTTGACGAAGAGTAGAATTTCTATTCGATTCGTTACACTTATACAGCGTAAGGTGAGGATTGTAGATGCTTAGATTGACTGTTTTCAAAGCTTTTAGTGTCGTTTAATAGTAGATTATCGACAAGAATGCCGTTTGACGTGTAGAACATGCTGTCTGTTTTCCATTTCGGCTGCGTACGGTGAATATGAGATTTAGGGTATTTTAGGCATTTATAGGAAATACTGGATACGTCTGTATTTTGCTAAAATGATTACCATGTGAAATTGTCGTGTTATGATATTAGTTAGGCATGCATGATTTGTTTGGCGAAGAGATTCGCCCTAATGCACACTTTGGGTCGACATACGCTATGTAGACCAATGTGTGTAGACTAAGTGTTTGTATAAATGTTTGTATTAGTATGCATTGAGTAAATGGTGTTGTAGATTAGTTTTGAGATTGAATTCTCAATTAATATGATGATGTATATGATCTTCACCATGTTGGCTATATGAATTGATTCATTATATATATGGAATATATGTGTTGGTTGATTTGCTTACGTTGTATGTTATAACACGTTGTCAACATGCTTGTATTGTTTGTATTTCATTTCTGTTACTCTCATATGATCACTGATGTTGATTACAAATGCTTGGGGCTATACGTTAGTCCAGGCGGTCGGTACCAGATTGAATTCGTGGTTGGCTCCTACTTGCCACGAAGGACGCGTCGATGAACGCGAGTCATGCTTTGGGTTGGTGGGTGGTTAGGCCACACGAAGTGTTTTATGCACTTCATGTCGTTCAGCTTGAGGTGCGCTCGTACTAGTCGAGCTCGTCAAGAAACCCGACTGACCGTTGATTGTTCACCTTGTATTGGTCATAACTGCTTGAATCTAGGGTACTGAACTTACCAGTGAAACCCCTGATAACCATGGTACCTTGATCCATTGAGACTCATGAGCCGGGCATGGTGGTATGGGACACCGTGGTCGAGTGTCCGCCTACGCTGGGGCTACAAACCTCCCCGTAGTGACCAGTGAGCACCTTAGACTCGTGAGCCGATTGTGGTGGTATGAGACACTACATTCGAGCTGTCGGCCTACTCTGATTGGTGACGAGCCCTTTGTAGTGACCTCGAGCGTATTCTGAGTATACGTGAGGCGACAACCCTTACGTAGCAACAAGAGTACACTAGGCCTGTATTGATAAGGTGATGGGGGAGTGGTGCAACGAGTGCGAGCAACAGCCCTGATAGCCCTTGCAGCGACCTATAAATATAACATCGTATGAGATTACTAGGAGTGACGACCCTAGACAGGATCTGTGTTGGGATTGATATAAGGAAGGTACCTTAGTTTTCCAATACTGCTATATGAAAGGATTAATAACAACTCGGTAATCATATCCACATCGCACTGCATGTGCCTGGAAGATGTGGAGCACTGAGGGAAGAGAGCATGTCGCAGACGTAAGATGGTGTCGCATGAGGGAGCATGTCGGTGAGGGCATCCATCATGTCATTTCATGCTTACATTAACAACAGTATCTAGGAATGTCTGATTGATTGCTTTACTATTATCGCGCAATTGATTTGATAACATGTTAATCTTTGCTCTATGATTCCACTGAGTTGATCACTCACTCCAACGTTACTGGACGGTGCTTGCAACACCTACCAGACTCTGTCTTAGATGCAGGTTGTGAGGAGATCCAGGAGCTGGAGCCTTACTTCTACGAGGATCAGGACGAGTTCTCGTATATGCAGTTCTCTGATGGCTTCGCATAGGTGGCCTGGATCAGTGGAATTTTTGCTAGTTGGACTATTATATGACATTTGATTTTGGTTTATGATATGTATATGTGACTCAGAGATGTATTCATACTTTGGAGACAGTTCGAGATTATTTTGTTTTCATACAGTGATATATATATTCTTCAGTCTTCCGCTTGCATTTTATCACTGGATCTGGAGTATGAATTGTAGTTTTGGTATAATCTTACTCATGTTAATGCACTAACTCAGACAACATTGAATAATAAGCATATTCGTTGCATAAGTGATGGTCTGGAACTCGGGAGTCAGGTTTCTACATGACCTCCAATTTTTTGGGTGTTATAAGTTAGTATCAAAGCATGATTTGGATTAAACCGGACCTGGGTTATGGACACGCGACATACGTTGTCGCCCCTTTGACTTAGGTGGGTGCGAGAAAAACCTAGAAACACTCATAGGGCCCCAGTTTCTCCAATTGGCAAAGTTCACTCAAATCAATCATTTTGATCGAGTCCGTGTGCATCTGTGGTCGCATGAAATGACCCCGGACCACTTCTAGTTCGTGTGTGGGCAGGTTTAGACCTCTATAGACCCTATCCCAGCCGTTAAAAATTGTTAAATGTGAATATACATCAGATAGTGCCTGAAGTGACCCGAAATAGTGCTAAACAGAGTCATGGGCCTATCCACGCTTGTCTAGCATGATCCAGGGTGGGACCCACGTGGATTTTGGGCCCCGAGGGCAGGAGGACCTTGCCAAAATGGTGAGGCATCATCGTTTAGTACAGAGAGTGGCTAGGACCTCACCGGATCAGTGAGGCCTCACCGTACAATGGGCCCATCTCGGTCGAGCCATCAGGCCGACGCCATTTGGGGTCTAGCGTAGCCCCTGTGCATAGGGGTCGTCCATTAAAATCACCCCAAAGACCCACCTCCTTCACAAAAACCCCTCCCAAGCTCTCCCTTCCTCACGTTTTTGTTGTCTTCCCTCTCAAATCCCATTTCAAATCACTCTCAGTCCCATTTTCTGCTAGAACCGACGCCCCTCCATCATTCACAGTCATACGCACTTCCTTCTCTCTCCATTTTCATCCGTTGGAGCTCTCTCATCCTCCATTAGAGGCTAGAAATCGTGTGAGCTTCAAACCCAACCCATCTCACCCTTTTCCCTTTACAATCCTAGCATTTGGGGGCCTGTTTCACTCCTCTATAGGACCTAGATTCCTGTTAGCCTACTAGGTCAGCCATTTCTCCCCCTTCCCTTCATTTTCCATGGCCTTTTTAGAGGCTATTTTAGCCTTTTTCTCCCTTTCCACCATCCTCTCTCTCATGGGAAAGAGGAAGACCACCGCAGATGAAGCTGGGCCTAGTCGCCCTTCACGTTCAAGGAAGCTAAGAGGTGGCACAACTAGTTTAAGTGCCACCGCTAGTCCAAACATTGGGAGAGAGCTACACACGAAGCGGGATTTGGATCCCTGTGCTCACATAGGGAGAGCACTGTTGGCAGACTTGGCCTACGGCGCGTATACCGATCGTAAGGTTCTGTTTGAGGCGCATGTGGACGAGCGGCTATTTAGTGAGTTTTTGTTGTTTGAGCGCATCGAAGTTGCCAGGTGGGGTCTGCTCTTTGAAGGCCAGTCTCGTGCGAACGTGGGCACTTTCGTGCCTTTTATGCTCATATTCAGGATCCTACGTTGGATCCATTACAGTTCAGGATTCCCTTTGATACAGATCGGGAAGCCATAATCGATGTTCGGTTGATAGCTCGACTTCTGAACGTGCCTCTTAGCGAGGTACATCCAAGTGCTAAGAACCTGAGGAGTCTTCGTGAGCGAGATCGCCGCACCAGGTTTCTATGTGGTGGTTTAGTTGAGTGGCAGCGTAACAAGAGCCTCCTAGCGACCCACATGTCGGATGATTTTTTCCTGTTACACCACATTTGTACGTACAATGTGTATCCCAGGTCGACCAACCGTAGTGAATGTACGAGTCTCATGGTTGATTTCCTGTATCAAGTGGGCCAGGGAGAGAACGTGTGTATGCCCACGTTTGTGTTGTGACAGATCGTCCTCATAACAAAATTGAGAAGAACGTCTGAGTCACTTCCCTTTGGCTGGCTCATATGCAAGATTGCACTTGAGTTTACTTACAGACTTGGGCCGGAGTTGCCTGTGCTGATTCATTTCATCAATGAGGCTACCATGAACCAGATGAGGATAGGGCCTTGGCAGCGTAAGGCTCAGCTTGATGATGACAGTGAGGGTGAATATGATAGCGAGGAGGATGAAAGTGAAGAAGAATGTGGAGCAGAAATAGAGGAAGAAAGCTAGGAAGAAGAAGAAGAGGAGGCTCAGGATACTGATGAGAGTCCTCCTCCTACGACTCGGGCTGCTGGGGATGCTCATGTAGCCCAACTTGAGGAGAGTCAGGTTGCTTTGGGACGGAAAGTCCAAGAACTCCGGGCCAAGGTAAAACAAGAGCTTGAGGATACCAAGGCCGTCATGAAGCAAAAATTTGGCAAGGTGACTCGCACCGTTAAGGCCATTCTGTGTTATCTGCAGGATAAGGGTGCCCCTCCTCCATCGTCAGACTCAGACTAGTGATTAGGTTTCAGATGGTCTTAGTTAGGTTATTTTTTATTTTCTGTGTGTGAGCCTGAGAAGGCTTATTGTTGGTTTATGTTGCAGTTATAGCTTTGACTAGTTTAGTTTCCCATTTGTTTCTTGTCATGATGTATGTAAGAATATATCTCTTGTATTGTGACAAATTTTGATTTAATGAAATGCATGGAGTTTCTTCGGTTTGTTATGTGAATGATTGTGGTGTGTTTGTGCTATTGCTGAAACTGACGAGGTTGTGTCCTATTTTGAATATAGGGAATGTCGCCTAAGGCTACTCGGAGCACGGCACGACTTACACTGGGTGATCCGATGGATCGAGTTCTTCCCCAGAGTGATGATCATACGGACCCTGTTGTGTGCCCGATTCGTGAGACTACACCTGAGTCTCAGCCTTCTGCAGGTCCTACAGTCGGACCACCACCTCTCACACCACCAGTTAGAGAGCAGTATCGTGCGTCTTCCTCGACGCAATATGTGCCTCAACCTGCTCCATCTCCTGATAGGTTTGAGCAGTTGATGGTCATGATGCACCAACAGCAACAACAGCTTTTGACTACCATTGCAGGGGCCTTAGCCTAGGGTGGGAGTACGACTCCACCTGTGCCACCTGTGCATCCAGCTGAGGATGCGGGGACTTTGACTCAGGATGAGGGCATGGCTCATCCTACACCATCTGCTTACCCTACGGGGAATACTGCTGATACACGAGGCCTACTTGAGTGATTCCAGCACTTGCGGCCTCCTACTTTTACTGGTTCTCACAGACCCAAGGAGGCCGAGTATTGGCTCGACCGTGTCTCGAAGATACTGCGGATGATACACTGCTCAGAGTCTGAGCAGGTTGAGTTGGCCACTTTCATGTTCGAGAGGGAGGCCAGCTTATGGTGGGATAGCGTATTACGGATGGTTGCTGTTGGCTAAGTCTGGACTTGGGCAGCATTCGAGTTCCGATTCCATGAGAAATACTATCCCCAGACCTATCGGCATGAGAGGGAGAACGAGTTTTTATGCCTCATACAGGGGGGCATGTCAGTTACAGAGTATGAGCATCGGTTTACAGAGTTGGGCAGATATGTCCCTACGATACTTGGCGACGAGCAGATGCGCATACGACGTTTTTTTTAGGGCTTGCAACCTGACATTCGGTCGAAGATGTGCTGTGTCAGCATACCCTCCTATGCAGAGCTGATACATATGTCCATGAGAGCAGAGCAGGATGTTGATCGACTGGCACGTTCTCCTGGCCCTATGGTTGCTAGGCCACGACCAGATGCTCAGGGTAGGCCACTCCTTGGCAAGAGGCCTCGCATTGATTCACCTCTTAGGGCTACAGTGCCAATACTTCCAATGAGGCGTCCCGGTGTGACATGTACTTACTGTGGGAGACCGGGTCACACTATAGAGAGCTGCTTTGCTCGAATGAGAGATAGCAGGTTTTTACCGCCGCAGAAGATCGACTGTCCTTGCCCACAGGCTTTATCTGCTCCTTCCCTACGATTAGCTCCTGCGCATCCTTCTTTCAGACCTCCAGTACCTCAGTTCCGGCCGCCTCAACTGCCCATGATACCGCGGCCGAACCGTCCATAGCAGGCATGGGTACATGCATTGATAGAAGAGGCATCCGGGACAGAGACTACTCAACCCTTGGCCTTTGAGGTCACAGCTCACATTGGAGGTACTCCTATATTCATGTTGGTGGATACAGGATCCACGATTTCATTGATATTGAATTCAGTAGTCAAGCGCCTTGGGCTACCAACTCGGATAGATGGGGTGCGAGTTCTTACAGTGCACGAGACCTTTTCTGATGCCACCATGATGTGTGAGGGTTGTTTGGTGGATCTAGGGGGCATGACAATGACTCTTGACCTTGTCGTCGACCCCTCTCTTTTTTATCTTGACGTCATTCTTGGCATGGATTGGCTGACTGCAGGGAGGGCCGAGATTGACTACGAGACCCGTATAGTGACAGTCTACGAGCCAGAGGGCACGTCCTTTATATTTCCAATGCAGGTTAATCTCCCCTTTTGAGTACTGTGTTATGCTTCCTTATTGAGGGATGTTGATGCCCCAACACTTGAGTGCACGCCAGTAGTTTATGATTATAAGGATCTGTTCAGGAAGATTCCTGGGTTTTCACCTCAGTGTGAGATCGATTTTATGATCGACCTGGTACCCGGTTCGATGCCCATCTCACTGCCGATGTATCGCATGGCCCTGTGTGAGATGGAGGAGTTGAGGAAACAGATTGATGATTTGTTGGAGGTTAGCTTCATACAGCCGAGTGTGTATCCTTGGGGAGCACCCGTGTTTTTTGTGAAGAAGAAGGATGGTTCACTGCGATTATGTATTGATTATCGCAAGCTGAACCAGATCACAGTGAAGAATAGATACCCTTTACCCAGGATAGATGACCTGTTTGATCAGCCGAGAGGAGCGCAGTACTTCTCGAAGATCGATTGCAATCAGGGTATCACCAGTTGCTCGTCTGGGATGAGGACATGCAGAAGATAGCTTTCAGGACCAGCTTTGGCCACTACGAGTTCCTCGTGATGTCGTTCGGTCTTACGAACGCACTAGCCGTGTTCATGGATTTGATGAACAAGGTATTTCGACCATTCCTCTATCGATTCGTCATCGTGTTTATAGATGACATTTTGGTATATTCCACGAGTCGAGAGGAGCATGAGGAGCACTTGCGATTGGTCCTGGATACACTGAGACAGCATCAGCTGTTCGCACAGTATAAGAAGTGCGACTTCTGGAAGGAGGAAGTCAAGTTTCTGGGACATGTGGTGTCCAAAGATGGGATGGCGGTGAACCTTGCTAAGGTAACCGCGGTGCAGGACTGGGAGTAGCTTAGTTCAGTCACTGAGGCGAGGAGTTTTCTGGGATTGGCAGGCTACTATCGATGATTCATTCGGGACTTCTCCAAGATAGCCAGACCCTTGACTCAGTTGACATGGAAGGATCTGAAGTTCGCCTGGAATGAAAAGGCGGAGGTAGCTTTTCAGGAGCTGAAGGACAGGCTGACGTTCGCCCCTGTGCTAGTATTACCAGAGCAAGGGGTTAAATACACGATATACGCTAACGTGTCTAGTGTTGGTCTGGGTTGTGTCCTTATGCAGAAGGATAGGGTAATTTCATATGCCTCGAGATAATTAAGGAAGCACGAGGAGAATTACCCTACACATGACCTTGAGTTGGAAACCGTCATTTTCGTATTGAAGCTCTGGAGACATTACCTCTACGGAGAGGAGTTCGAACTCTTTTGCGACCACAAGAGCCTCAAGTACATATTCACGTAGCGGGACCTGAAAATGAGGCAGCGGTGATGGATGGAGACTTTGAAGGACTTTAAGTTCAAAGTTTCCTACCATCCTAGCAAGGCGAACCTTATGGCTAACGCGTTGAGCTGCAAGAAGGTGATAGAGTTTGCTACTCCGCTGATGGTTGCCGAGTGGGACATGGTTGAGTTTTTGTGAGACATTGAGCAGAAACTTACTGTGGAGGAGCCATTTGAGTTCATCGCACATGTTCAGGTGCGATCTCTTATAGATGACAGAGTCATCGCGGCGTAGAGGGATGACGAGCGTCTGACTGAGCTTCGAGAGCAGGCCAATGATGATGTAGATGCAGAGTGACGAGTTGGAATGGATGGGGGCTTACGTTATCGTGGCCGCCTATGTGTCCCAGATATCCCTGACTTGAGACGAGAGATTCTCGAGGCTGCGCACAGTTCCAGACTTACGATGCATCCGGGCAGCACAAAGATGTATCGCGACGTGAAGAGGACCTATTGGTGGGATGGCATAAAGATCCACTTCACAGAGTTCGTGTCCCGTTGTCTCACTTGCTAGCAGGTGAAGGCAGAACATCTCCGACCTCCTGGACTCCTTCAGCCTATGCCTATAGCTGAGTAGAAGTGGGACTTTATTTCTATGGATTTCATTTCAGGATTGCCGAAGATGAGGAAGGGACATGATTCTATTTGGGTGATCGTCAACCGTCTGATGAAGTCGGTGCACTTCCTACCGATCAGAGTTACGAACTCTGCAGACAAGTTGGCCAGGCTATACATTAGGGAGATAGTGCGTCTGCATGGAGTTCCCTTAGAGATACGAGGAAGGGACATGATTCTATTTGGGTGATCGTCAACCATCTGATGAAGTCGGCGCACTTCCTACCGATCAGAGTTACGAACTCTGCAGACGAGTTGGCCAGGCTATACATCAGGGAGATAGTGCGTCTGCATGGAGTTCCCTTAGAGATCGTGTCGGATAGAGACACGCGCTTTACTTCTATTTTCTGGACTCGCATCCAGGAAGCTATGGGTGTGAAGTTGAAGTTCAGTACTACTTTCCATCCACAGACGGACGGACAGACAGAGCGGGTGAACCAGATTCTAGAGGACATGCTGCGGGCTTGCGTGTTGGATTTTAAAGACAGTTGGGATGATTGTCTTCCATATGCGGAGTTCGCGTACAACAACAGTTTTCAGGCGAGCATTGGTATGACACCTTATGAGGCCTTGTATGGGCATCCTTGCTGAGCACCACATTGCTGGGCAGAGGTCGGCGAGCGCAGATTGATTGGCCCAGAGATAGTACAGGTGACCTTGGAGAAGATTGACATCATCAGACGCTGACTTCTTACAGCACAAAGTAGACAGAAGATTTATGCCGATACGAGACGGCGCCCGCTAGAGTTCACGGTTGGGGATCACATGTTTTTGAGAGTTTCCCCTATGAAGGGAGTTCTTCGTTTCAGGAAGAAGGAGAAACTAGCACCGCGATTCATTGGTCCATTCCAGATTCTTGACTGTGTGGGTGCAGTGGCTTATCGTCTGGCTTTACCTACGCCTCTTGCGAGCGTACACAACGTATTTCATGTTTCTATGCTGAAGAAATACATTCCTGATCCTTCCCATATCATCAGATGGGAGCATGTGCAGTTAGGTGAGGATGTTACATATATACTGCGACCGGCGCGTATATTAGACAGGAAGGAGTAAGTATTGGGTAGCAAGGTCATCCCCCTTGTGAAGGTATTGTGGACGCATCACACTGAAGAAGAGGCTACATGGGAGACGGAAGCTGAAATCAGAAAGAACTACCCATAGCTTCTCGAGGAGTATAAAAAGGTACAAATTTCGAGGACAAAATTTATTGTTTAAGGGGGGGTAGATTGTAATGTCTCGAAAAAATCCGTACAGAGACCCGAGTACCAACTCGATCAGAAATCACTTAGGATTAATTCCTTTAGAAATCAAGCATAAGTTAACTAACGCCATGTTAGATTAGCTGTGAAATTAGCACTGATCGCTTTAAATACGTTCTACAAGACCCAAAAGTTGTAGAATCAATGACGCTATAACGTCCTGAAACCTAGGATAAACTCTAAACCTGTTTGCTCTTAGGAACCCTTTGAAACTTTGTATTGGATCTGGACCGCACGTCGAGAGTCCAATATCTACAATCTTAGACCATTATGACCGCTTAGCTAGACTTGACAATCGATTCGAAAATCAAGCCCAACTGATGTTCTGAGGCTATTTCATTGAGCCTGGAGCAAGGAGTGTGAGAAAGAGTGAAATTCATAAAAATTAAATGTGATTTAAATAAATCTGGCACCTTTCACTTGCGGGTTAAGTATAAGCATTCAGACCGTCGGAATTTGACCCAAATACACCCTCGAATCAGGGAACATTTCTCACTCAGGTCAGTGTACTTGGAATCCTTGATCGAATCTCCGTGACCGCTGAACTGAAACTGGTCCGCCACTTGTCATCTGGGAACACTACTGGACTGAAAACTTAATGTGATCAGGATCCAATATCCATAAGCTTAAGTCCGGCCGCATTTAGCCAGGGGACCTCCAGAACTGCTCTTTTGGATCGAAAAAGACCCGATTTGGTTATAACCCGAGTATACCTTTGTTCCAATCTAAATAGGTGAGTTTCTAACCTATTTAAAGACCTTAAACCCTCTCACACCCCTCCCATACGAATTTGCTAAAACCCTAGAGAAGAGAAGAGAGAAAAGAGAGAGACTCTGTAAGAGTTGTGAGGAAAACTTTCTGCCATTCGATCCGGCTTCTACACGCGCTTAATCACCGCATTCTAATCACTCTTCCGGTGATTCCAATTTCATTCTAGGTAAGAAAACCCTAACCTCAACCTGTTTTAGGGATTCCTTCGGTTCAAGTAGCGAAGTAGCTGATGTATCTTGTGCTATAGGTCGTCATACAGGTGTTGACGAAGAGTAGACTTTCTATTCGATTCGTTACACTTATACAGCGTAAGGTGAGGATTGTAGATGCTTAGATTGACTGTTTTCAAAGCTTTCAGTGTCGTTTAATAGTAGATTATCGACAAGAACGCCGTTTGACGTGTAGAACATGCTGTCTCTTTTCCATTTCGACTGCGTACGGTGAATATGAGATTTAGGGTATTTTAGGCATTTATAGGAAATACTGTATACATCTGTATTTTGCTAAAATGATTGCCATGTGAAATTGTCATGTTATGATATTAGTTAAGCATGCATGATCTTTTTGGCGAAGAGATTCGCCCTAATGCACACTTTGGGTCGACATACGCTATGTAAACCAATGTGTGTAAACTAAGTGTTTGTATAAATGTTTGTATTAGTATGTATTGAGTAAATGGTGTTGTAGATTAGTTTTGAGATTGAATTCTCAATTAATATGATGATGTATATGATCTCCACCATGTTGGTTATATGAATTGATTCATTATATATATAGAATACATGTGTTGGTTGATTTGCTTACATTGTATGTTATAACATGTTGTCAACATGCTTATATTGTTTATATTTTATTTCTGTTACTCTCATATGATCACTGATGTTGATTACAAATACTTGGGGCTATACATTAGTCCAGGCAGTCGGTAACAAATTGAATTAGTGGTTGGCTCCTAGTTGCCACGAAGGACGCGTCGATGAACGCGAGTCGTGTTTTGGGTTGGCGGCTGTGGTTAGGCCACACGAGGTGTTTTATGAACTTCATGTCGTTCAGCTTGAGGTGCGCTCGTACTAGTCAAGCTCGTCAAGCAACCCGACTGACCGTTAATTGTTCACCTTGTATTAGTCATAACTACTTGAACCTAGGGTACTGAACTTACCAGTGGAACCCCTGATGACCATGGTACCTTGATCCATTGAGACTCATGAGCCGGGCATGGTGGTATGGGATACCGTGGTCGAGCTGTCAGCCTACGCTAGGGCCACAAACCTCCCCGTAATGACCAGTGAGCACCTTAGACTCGTGAACCGATTGTGGTGGTATGAGAGAATACATTCGAGCTGTCAGCCTACTCTGATTGGTGACGAGCCCTTAGTAGTGACCTTGAGCGTATTCTGATGCTATGTGAGGCGACGACCCTTACGTAGCAATAAGAGTACACTAGGCTTGTATTGATAAGGTGATGGGGGAGAGGTGCAACGAGTGAGATCAACAGCCCTTACAGCGACCTATAAATATAACATCGTATGAGATTACTAGGAGTGACGACCCTAGACATGATCTGTGTTGGGATTGATATAAGGAAGGTACCTTAGTTTCCCAATACTGCTGTATGAAAGGATTAATAACAACTCGGTAATCATGTCCACATCGCACTGCATGTGCCTGGAAGATGTGGAGCACTGAGGGAAGAAAGCATGTCGCGGATGTAAGATGGTGTCGCATGAGAGAGCATGTCGGTGAGGACATCCATCATGTCATTTCATGCTTACATTAACAACAGTATCTAGGAATGTCTGATTGATTGCTTTACTATTATCGCGTAATTGATTTGATAACATGCTAATCTTTGCTCTATGATTCCACTGAGTTGATCACTCACTCCCACGTTACGGGACAGTGCTTGCAACACCTACCAAACTCTGTCTTAGATGCAGGTTGTAAGGAGATCCAGGAGCTGGAGCCGGACTTCTACGAGGATCAGGATGAGTTCTCGTATATGCAGTTCTCTGACGACTTCGCATAGGTGGCCTAGATCAGTGGGATTTTTGTAAGTTGGACTATTATATGACATTTGATTTTGGTTTATGATATGTATATGTGACTCAGAGATGTATTCATACTTTGGAGACAGTTCGAGATTATTTTGTTTTCATACAGTGATATATATATTCTTCAGTCTTTCGCTTGCATTTTATCACTGGATCTGGAGTATGAATTGTAGTTTTGGTATAATCTTACTCATGTTAATGCACTAACTCAGACAACATTAAATCATAAGCATATTCGTTGCATAAGTGATGGTCTGGAACTCGGGAGTCGGGTTTCTACACGACCCCCAATTTTCTGGGTGTTACACTATAGGTTGGGATAACTTATTGCATTGGGGTGGGCCTGCATACTGGTCCATGTTTGCTTACATAACTGAATTTTCACTAAAAAATTTAACAGTGCCACAAGATAAGGACCATTTGTCGTAGGTCGTCACTTGATTTTAGCTCTTATGAAAATTCTTGTGAATGATGAGGGAGTTCACATTCCTACACTATTTGAAAAACTCTCACAGTCTGAAAAACGTATGCTAATAAAGGACTTATGCAATCTGGATGCTCAATAGACACATAAAGGATATGTGCTCCCTTCAAGATTTTTATTACCCAAATACAGAGTGCTTCATAGAATTTTTGTGTCAAATTTGTATCCTCGTTCTGGTAATAAAACTGAGTTAACGGCATTCATGGTTCCTATTCTTCATAATATTGTCAGAGGTGCAAATATTTGCTTACCATCCTTGATTTGTCATTCTATCATTCCGTTTTGACTCCATCCTGGTCATAGTGATATCTCTTTTGGTTATTTAATGACTGTTTTGGCCACCCATATGTTAATCGACATGCTAGTTGGTGAAGCCCCTATCCATCATCTGATATTCACAACTCTAATATCAATAAGATGAAGCTGGAATTTCTTCCTGGCCAAGTTGATGATGTTTGTGCGGTTGAAGCTGAACATGAGGACGAAGCTGGTGATCTTCCTCTTAATGATATTAATATGGATGACATCTTTGAATAAATTGAATTTGACTCTGCAAATGATCGAGATTATGAGTCTTCAGTCTTTGATGCTCGACTGAGTGCATTGGAGGAGAAAGTCAAAAATATAAATGTTAAGATGGAAAAATGTCTATTGCCCATGACTTATAATTCAAATATATGCGCAAGTATCTTAGGCATTTGAATAAGGTCATGCATAAACTTGATCCTTCCATCCCTTCTCCTTCATCTGGTTCTGATTAGTACATTTTCTACTTGCTGGCCTGTAATAACTATACTTTCTACTATGTTCACTTGATTAGATTTGCTATTGTTGATTTAGCTCCATTCCTACATTATATATGTTGCTTATGCTATTCTTATCTGCTATCATCTTATTTCTCTCATTGATTATTACTCCTTTTTACCCTGTTTTGTACTTCTATTGTCGTATTGTGACAAAAAGGGGGAGTAGATTTATCTGATTTTTATGTGCTAGATTAATTGTCATATTTTTACATATATGTTTCTCAGGGGGAGCATGTGAAGAGATAGACTGCATGTGAAGAGATAGAATGAGCATGAATGTTTGTGCGTAGTGGATTGTAGGGAGTAAATGAATATTAATTTGCAGGTACATGAAATGTGTGATAGTTGATATCAACTGGTGCATGATTCTTTAATCTGATATTCGGTGTTATGTATCATAACTTGGATATGTGTTTTGTCACGAAATTGACAAAGGGAGAGATTGGAAGTGCTATAGTTTATAGCCCCTTGTTATTGTCAAATTTGTGGTGACAAAGACACTACTTTGAAGCTTTCAAGATCTCAGAAGTGTTCAAGTTCAAGAAGCTTTCAAGATCTTATAAGTGTTTAAGTTCAAGAAGCCTTCAAGTTCAAAGATCTAAGGTGTTATTACACTCAAAGGTTACTTGTCTTCAAGTTTTAATGTCCTTGCTTCACTATTGAGGTAAGACTGACCTTAGGTTGACCTCTAGAGTAGGACATTTTGGATACATAAACCATATGTGTTTTATACATAAATTTGGTCTACTCTAAGACTAGTCGTAGCACTAGTTCGACCAGTCCAAGAAATTTCACTAGTCCTAAGTTGTTGAGAATTTTCCAAATTTTTTGGTTACTCTTCGACCAGTCCTGGTGACTATTCGACCAGTTGTAGGAACAGTGTCGACTGATTCTTCGAGCAATCGTAGACCTTCAACTCAAAGTCCAGCAATGATTTTCATAGGTCTACGACTAGTCGTGTGGAACCTACGATCGGTCGAAGGTGACCTACGACCAGTCGTAGGGTACCCACGACTGGTCGTGAAACTGCAAAATCATATCGCGCCCAAAATTTTAAATTTTTGTTGGTTCTAAGACCAGTCGTAGGGGTCTTAAGACCAATCGAAGACGTGATTTTCTTGCCTATAAATTGAACACGAATTTCAGAGATTGGATATGTAATTCAAGTATATTCAAAGCTCCACTCTGAGATAAGTTATTGTTCATTTTAAGCTACATTGTGCATAATTTCTATTCTCTTTTATTAGCTTTCATTATTTTATTTTGTTCTTGAATTCCATTCTAATTTGAAAAAAGGAATTGTTCTATTCCTTCTTCTTGGAATTAAAATCAAATAGAGATACGCCCAATTTGGTTTAATTTAAAATCAATTAGAACTAGACCCATTGTAAAGTGAGTTTGGACATTGAACTTAAACATTCAATCATTTACTCTGACTTGGTTCTTTTAGGCTGCTACAATGAAAGAGATATTTAGGTATTTTACATTTAATTGTAAATTCCCTTTTGTTTTGGTTTTATTTGGGATTTGCCAGAAAAATCTCATTGTATTGGTTATCTGAGGAGAGCCAGGAAAACTCAGAAAGTGGAGTTTTTTAATTGTGTAAGCCAACATAGAAAGACACAATTGTAAGATTTTGGGTAAACTTGTAAAAACTTAATTTGATAGTGAACGCTAATATCCCCTCTATGAGGATATTAGGAGTGGAGTAGCATTCTGTGTGGCTGTTATTGAATAGTTGGTGAACACACAGGCGAACCACTATAATCCCTTGTGTCTCATAGTTGAATGGTTTATATTTCATATCTTTTATTATTCATTTGTGGGATGTATATGTGAATGTGAATGCTGTAATCATTTATTTCAAGCATTGTGGGAATGTTGTAATAATTTAGCTATTATTTCTTTTGATTCCTTTATCAGCATTCTTATTTGTTCTAGTAAGGTTGCCCTGCCATTTTTATGGTGCATGGTTGTCCTTAGAACAATATATAATTGATTGCAGTTTATTTTTCTATACTGTTTGCATTTAATTTTCTTTTCCTCTTTGATTTTATTTTTGATACAAAGACCTTTCTAGAAATAAGGTTGTCCTACCATAAACTCTAGTTTTTGGTGTAAGGTTGTCCTTAGAATAACATTTGTATCAACCTCTCAAGATCTAAATTTTGAGGTTGCTTTACATTCTTTACATTCTTGCATTGGGATTGGTTTACTTTAATTGTTGGCTATCGTATTTGTTTAATTTTCACTGTTACAAATTTTATTTGGCATTGTCCTATTCACCCCCCCCCCCTCCCCTAGGACATATTGCTAGGCCTTTTTAGTCATGAGCATATGTTCACATCCTAGTGATTAACCAATGATTTGTAACCGTTGATTTACATTAGCAATGATCAGACGGTGCATATCATTCTACTAAAGTAATTATAGTTATGTCATTGATAATCTGATTATTTCGAGACATCATTAGTGGGTCATATGCCCAAATGGATTGGTAGCCTAGTGACACACGTGTTGTACATGTGGGTGTCCATCCGGGTCACTCCCAGTGGACCCTGCCTTGTTATATATATTTTATTCATGCCTTGCAGGCTACATGAGGATCTAATGTTAGTCTAACGTGGGCCACACCACATAGACTTCTATATTTCTAGTGGGGTATGTCATTCAGTTCCCACTCTCTCTATATGATGTGCCAATTAAGGCCGATTATTACCTGATATGTCTGATGACATGCTAGTATACTTGGTCTAGTAGGACACACTAAGAAGATGCTTAGTATAATGATATCATACCCAGACATATGCTCATACACATCATTTGTATGCATGTTGTGGGGTGATGATTGATCATAGAATATGCCTTTGGGCTGAAATATTTAGGGGACCCACCATGATTGCCGGTGAACCCCACATGTCAAGCCTTTCTAGGTGGTTATGAGCATGCTTGAGTTGTAATTAAAGGCTACGACTGGCACCCATCTTGTACTCTTTATGTTCCCACATGGCTCACTATGAGTGGGCCTTTCGACTATAGGCCCACTTATGTAGGAGCACACGAGGTCCATTAGGGGTAGATTTGAGTGGATCCCACCTAGTCATATCCATGTTAGATTTGTGGAGTCCATAGTGACTTTATTTGCAATCCAACTTAATTGTGGATCCTCTTTAGTGAATACATGATGCCCACACCAAGGGTTGCCATGTTGTTCATGTTGTGGCTACCCATTAGGCCTACCTGTATTTATATGTAGTGGTTGTACCATATGTCAACCCTGTTGTCTATGTCGTATTTCCACTATTGAACTACCTTTTATGTTCCACACATTGCATGTATTGAGCCCATCATAGGCATATGTTTGGTTGGTTGCAAGCAGCCCTCTTGGGCCTTGTTTAGGGATAGTTATAGGGCCCACTTTGATGACCATTTCGAGCCCACTATGATTTTTTGTGTATCCTACAATTTGTTATCCCATTTAGATGCTGATAGTTGTATTTTTTGGTCATTTAGGTGCGAGCTTGCTAAGTGGGCCCATTAGCTTGAAAGACCACTAAAATATAGTGAAAGAGGCGAGTTATCAGTCCTAGAGGGGAGGGGAGGTGAATAGGACTATGCCAATTTAAAAAATTAAAGAACTGAAAGATTAAATAAATCAAAACTAATCAGAGATCTCAATTATAATAGTATTAAGAAATTGATTCAAACTCTGTTCATAGTAAGGATCAAGATCACAAACTAAAACAAGAGGAAAAGGAAAGAAAGCTATCTATTATAAGCATTCACAACAAGTACATAAAAGAATTATAACCATTCACCACATATACATCACATACAACATTCCGTAAAACACCAGGAGTTATAGTGATTTGGTGTGTACACCAACTATTCTCAAACAGCCACACCTACTCTGCTCCCAATAATCACAACCCACATGATATTGGTGTTCACTAATAATGAAGGTTTTCATAGGTTCGCCTTAACATCCTTTATCTCCTTTGATTCTAAAGTAAAATATGTACATAATTCAATACAAATATCAAATGTTTAATATTAATTTCTGCAGCATTTTAGATCGTATCATGATCTTTAATATGGAGATATTGTCGTGCTAAAATAATGTTCATTCTGATTGATTTCATGCTTCTGAGAAGATACTTTGGTCTTTCAACTCAGATTAGAGTCTCTTTTAATCCCTGAATAGTCATCACTTGAGCTAACTGGCTATACAGTGGACCCCTTATACAGACAGAGCTATTATGCACCCACATGGTTGTGCATTCTAATCCATTGTGTGGACTAAGGGGTTGTGCGCCCACATGGTTGTGTGGACTACCCATTGTGCGCAACATAATGGGTACCTCCAGTTCCTGAATTCTTCTGAAGTCCAGATGCCTCTCTGCTCACTCTGGTATTACTCGAACCAACCATCCATGGGGATAGTGGAGTATTTATAGCCTTCAACACGTGTGAACTCCCCTTCGAATTGCATTGTGTGCTGGTCCCTTTGTGCGATCAGACCTTTGTGCGCTAACACCCCTTAGTGTAGTCGAACCATTATGTGCCAACATGCTTTGTGCAGTCGTAACGGTTGTGTGCCACACAATCACATTCCCTTTGCAATTCCCATTGTGCACTGTACAACATGTTTAGTGAACAAATTTCATCTTTTTTGCATAAAATCTTCTTTTTCTTCTACTTAATTTTTTGTGCCTCAACAGATGCCCCCTTGATCCTGCATTTTTATCTTTCCTGTCCGCAAAACAAGAAAATGTAGGATCAATTTTTGGTAATTTACACTTTTCGACCATTGTGCGCAATCTCATATTTATGCACAATGCAATCTACGCACAACACAGCCCGGGGACTCTATATAAACTAGCTTAGGTCTCCATTTGACCAATTCAAACTTTGAATCCATCTCTCCCTATATGCTACTCTCTTCCGCTCAATAGCCTTTTGCGCACAACAATAACTCACACATAACCAAACTTTGCGCACAACAGACCTTACGCACAACAAACTTTTGCACCCAAGAAACTTTTGCACACAATCAGAGTTTTGTAGTATAAAATTTCACCAAGTGTTTTTCGATCTTTCGCTAAATTCTCCTAACTTCTTCAATGGCCTCTAAAAGACCTCGCACCTCCCCTGATCAACATGCTACTGAGTCTTCAAATCCTCCACTGCTTGAAACTCATTCTTAGAAGAAAACCAAGCCTTCTGAAGAGTATCCTTCCCTTTTTAAAGTACTAACCACACAAGTAATTAATTTTTCCGATCGTATCCAACGTTTACCTGACCCTATCCGTCATGCTGTGTTGAGGAGAGAACTAGGACCACCCATAGAGGGCCTTAAATCCAATTAGGAAGACTAGTTGAAATTTGCTGCAAATTTTTGAACATATGACTCTCACCCTACTCCTGTTGAATCCTCCCCCTACCTCCATTTCAAAAAATAAGAAGCAAAAGAGTACAGACGAAATCTTTCAGGAGAAGATTCTGGAACATAAGAAGAAGCGTTATCAGAATGTCTAGGACATAATCATATCACATGCGGACGTAATCAAATTCAAAAACCCCTATAAGGATGAAACCATCATCATTCCTTTAAACCTTCAGCATCACCTCTCCATGATTCAGAGCTAAACATCTAATCATATGAAGTAAAATCATCTTCTATATGTAGCTAAGTTGGTTATAAAGGAGCCAAAAATTCTGGAAGGCTATCTCACGGAGAAATATTTGGTGCAAAAAATAGGGTAGATATCATATATGCATTTCCTCATGCCAGCTATAATCCCCACACTTTATACCCTACTCATTTTTTTGAGACAGTCCAACAACATTTTCGTAATCAAGATGCTTTATGGGGAAAAGATGAATTCAAGACACGAGGTCTCTTGGCCCAATGTCAATTTTATGCTTCATGGGTTAAGGCGATTCTTCAGAAGTACAAGAGAGTTCTTATTGATATGAAGATATATGCAGCTATAGAGACCTCCAATTTCTTCCACAAAGATACTTTGATCTATAAAGGCTTCCTAAAGTATTCGTCTTCTGCCACAAACTATTTTTATCTCCCAATTGGTGAGGTGAACATTACTCTATGGGACCTCCACTGGATGGCTAGCCTCCCCATCATCGGCACTTTTCTAGACGAGTACATTTCAATGAATGAGGAGTTTTCTTACGTCACTCCTGGCAAACCACATCAAATCTCTGCCTCTACCATCAAATTTTTCCATGAAATGTCGAATTTCCTTGATGTTCATAAAGTATCCCCTCTTCATTGGCTGTGCACTTCTCGAGGTACTTGTAGTACTGTAACACCCCAGATTTTGGCCAACCTGGGATTAGACGTCCTTAGGCAATGGGTCAACTAAAACACCTGGGAAATCGCTCAGAACCCAATTCCATACCCAAAGAAATCACTTAGGATTAATTCCTTTAGAAACTAAGCATAAGTTAGCTAGCGCAACGCTAGAGTAGCTGGGAAATAGTCCCTGATCACTTTAAATATGTTCTACAAGACCCAAAGCGAGTAAAACCAATGACGCTATAATACTCTAAAACCTCGGATCAAACTCTAAACCGGTTTGTTCTCAGGACCTCTTTGAAACTTTGTATTGGATCTAGATCGCACGTCAAAAGTCTGATACCTACAATCTTAGACCGTTATAATCGCCTAGCTGGACCTGACAATCATGTTGAAAATCAAGTCCAACCGACGTTCAGAGGCTATTTCATTGAGCCTGGAGTGAAGAGAGTGAGAATAGGGTTAGATTTGGAATTTGAAATTCAAATCTAGCACACGACTTGGCACGTTATTATTAAGCGTTTTGACCATCAGAATTCAGCCAAATTACACCCTCGGATCAGGAAAAATTTCTTGTAACACCCCGAATTTTGGCCAACCTGGGATTAGACGTCCTTAGGCAATGGGTCGACTGAAACACCTGGAAAATCGCTCAGAACCCTATTCCATAGCCAGAGAAATCACTTAGGACTAATTCCTTTAGAAACTAAGCATAAGTTAGCTAGCGCAATGCTAGAGTAGCTGGAAAATAGTCCCTGATCACTTTAAATATGTTCTACAAGACACAAAACTTGTAAAACCAATGACTCTATAATACTCTATAACCTCGGATCAAACTCTAAGCAGGTTTGTTCTCTGGACCTCTTTAAAACTTTGTATTGGATCTAGACCGCACGTCGAAAGTTCGATACCTGCTATCTTAGACCGTTAGAACCGCCTAGCTGGACTTGACAATCATTTCAAAAATCAAGTCCAACCGACGTTCGCAGGCTATTTCATTGAGCCTGGACTGAAGAGAGTAAGAATAGGGACAGATTTGGAATTTAAAATTCAAATCTGGCACACGACTTGACGTGTCAGTATTAATCATTCTGACCGTCAGAATTCAGCCAAATTACACCCTCGGATCAGGAAAAATTTCTATTTCATATGATGAGAATTGTAGGCCCGATCTACGTGCGGTGACCGCTGAACTAAAACTGGATCGCCACGTGCGATCTACGAACCCTGCCGGACTGAAAACTTGATGTGAGCAACATCCGACGAGCGTGAACTTAAGTCCGATCGCGTTCGGCCAGGGGACCTCCAGAAATGCTCTTTTGGACCGAAACAGCCCCGCTTTGGATAAACATCAAGTAAACTTTGTTCCCGAGCCTATTCCGGGCATTTTTGAGCTTATAAAAGGGGTTGAAACCGTCACTCCTCTCTCCCATCCGAATTTGAGAAAAACCCTAGATTAGGAGAGAGAAAAGGTGAGAGTTTGTGAGAGAGAGTAGGAGAGGATTTTCCTACCGTTGCCCCACCTGTTGCACGTGCTTTATCAACACGCTCCGATCACTTAGCCAGGGATTTCTCTACATTTTTAGGTAAAAAAATACCCTAGAAGTTGCTGATTTGAGGTTCCCTTGGATTAAAAGCAAAGTAGCTGATAGATCTTGTAAATCAGGTTCCCTATTCGCCGTAGACGAAGCGTATACGCTCCGTTTGAATCACTTCACCTATAAGGGATAAGGTGAGGATTTTAGACGCTTTGATTGACTGTTTCCAATGCTTTCAATGTCATTTAATAGTAGATTATCGACGGCGATGCCGTTTGACATGTACAACATGCTGTCCGTTTCCTGTTTCGTAAACCGACGAAGAATATGAGATTTAGGGCATTTTAGTCATTTGTAGGAAGTACTATTTTTATTCATATTTTTCTGATGTGATTGACATGGCTTATTGTTACATTAGAATGTTAGGAATACGTGTATAATTAGTTTGGCGAAGAGATTCGCCTAAATGCGCACTTCGGGTCGACATGCTATATGTAGACTTAAGTGTGTAGTGTAGGTGTTTGTATAAATGCTTGTATTAATATGTATTGAATTAAATGGTGTTATGAATTAGTTTGAGATTGATTTCTCAATTAATATGCTGATGTAAATGATTTCCTACATGTTAGCTATATGCATGATTTCATTATATGTATGAAATGCACGTGCTTGAAGATTTGCTTAAGATGTATGTTATAACATGTGTTAACATGCTCACATGGTTGTATTTCATTTCCAACACTCTCATATGATTTGCTGATGTGATTCCATAATTGTTTGGGACTATACTTTGTCTAGGTAGTCGGTAACCGAGCGAATTCGTGGTTGGCTTATCTTGACCACGAATGACGGGTCGATGAACGCGAGCTGTGTTCTGGAGTTGGCGGCAGTGGTTAGGCCACACGAAGTATTTTACGCACTTCATGTCGTTCGACTTGAGATACGATCGTGCTAGTCGAGCCCGTCAAGTAACCCGACTGGCCATTGTATGTTCACCCTGTATGAGTCATAACTGCTTGAACCTAGGGTACTGAACTTACCATTGTAAACCCTGTTAACCCTGGTACCTTGATCCACGAAGACTCATGAGCCGGGTATGGTGGTATGGGACACCGTGGTTGAGCTGTCGGCCTACGCTGGGGCCACAAACCTCCCCGTAGTGACCAGTGAGCACTTAGTCTCGTGAGCAGATTATGGTGGTATGGGACACTATATTCTTACTGTCGGCCTACACTGATCAGGCGACGAGTCCTTTGTAGTGACCGCGAGCGTATTCTGAGTCTACGGGAGGCGACGACCCTTCCGTAGCAGTAGAGTACAGTAGGCCTGTATTGATAAGGTGATGGGGGAGCGGAGCAATGAGTGCTTGCAACAGCCCTGACAGCCCTTGCAGGGACCTACAAAATATACATCGTATGAGATTACTAGGAGTGACGACCCTAGACAGGATCTGTGTTGGGATTGATATAAGGGAAGTACCTTAGTTTCCCAATATTACCGTGTGAAATGGACTAATAATAACTCGGTAATCATATCACCATCATATTGCATGTGCCTGAAAGATGTGGAGCACTGAGCGGGATGCACGCATGCCACGGACGAAGATGGTGTCGTATGAGGGAGAACGTTGGTAGGGGCATCCATCATGTCATGTCATACTGCATTAACAACAGTATTAGGATTGTTTGATTTACTGCTTTACTATTATCGTATGATTGATTTGATAACATGCTAATCTCTGTTCTCTTATCCCACTGAGTTGATCACTCACTCCCATGTTACGGGATGGTGTTTCCGGACACCCACCAGTCCCTATTGTAATTGGAGATGATGGCAAGGCCTGTGAGGCAGAGCTGGACTTGATGAGGAGGAGGAGGATCTCTCCTTTATGCGTGTTCTGATTGACGGGATTACAGGGAGGTTGATTGGATGCCTTGACATTTGTCATTTTTATATTTTGAGAGCACTCATGTATATTCTTTTTATTTACGTTTGGAGTATACATGTATGTATATAACCTGGTAACATGTTCACACTCTGGAGACATACAACAGTTTATATATGTTATACATACTATCCCAGTCTTTCGCTTGCTAATTTAACGGTCTCTAGAGTATGATATGATGTTTTGGATTAATCCCACTCATGTTTAATACATTAACATAGAAAACATTCAATCATACACATTTATGTTGCATAAGTGATGTTCTGGAACTCGGGAGTGGAGTTTTTACTCGACCCCCCGATTTTCGGGATGTTAATTTCTATTTCATATCACGAGACTTGTAGACCTGATCTAGGTGCGATGACCGCTGAACTAAAACTGGACCGCCACGTCCGATCTGGAAACTCTACCAGTCTGAAAACTTGATGTGTGTTAGATCCAATATGCATGAGCTTAAGTCCGACCGCGTTCGGCCGGGGGACCTCCAGAAATGTGTTTTTAGACCGAAACAGCCCCGATT
Source organism: Magnolia kwangsiensis (assembly GCA_037074715.1). Classification (NCBI taxonomy): domain Eukaryota; kingdom Viridiplantae; phylum Streptophyta; class Magnoliopsida; order Magnoliales; family Magnoliaceae; genus Magnolia; species Magnolia kwangsiensis. Next base: position 64,352,211 of record CM073579.1, read on the forward strand.
TGGTTAGGCACCAAGTAAACATTGTTCCCAAGCCTGTTTTAGGTGAGTTTTAGGTTATAAAAGGGGCTTAAACCCTCACTTCTCTCACCCATCCGAATTTGCTAGAAACCCTAGCTAGTGTGAGAGAAAAAGTGAGAGATTGTGAGAGAAGGTGGGAGAGATCTTCCTGTCACTTGTTGCTGCTGCTGTACGTGCTTAAGCGACATATCCCAATCACTTTCCCGGCGATTCCAACGCACTTTTAGGTAAGGAAAACCTTCAACACTTGCTGATTTAAGCTTCCGTCAATTCCATTAGCGATATAGCTTATGTAGCTTGTGTAGTAGGTCGCCTGATCGCCGTAGACGAAGCGTATACGCTCCGTTCGAAACGATACATATATAAAGTGAAAGGTGCGGATTTTAGACGCTTTGATTGACTGTTTTCAACGCTTTCAATGTCATTTAATAGTAGATTATCGACGGCAACGCCGTTTGACATGTACAACATGCTGTCCGTTTCCTGTTTCGTAAGCAGACAAAAAATATGACATTTAGGGCATTTTAGTCTTTTGTAGGAATTACTGTTTTCATCTATATTTTGCTGATGTGATTGACATGGCTTCTTGTCGCATTAGGATATTAGGAATGCGTGCATAATTAGTTAGGCGAAGAGATTTTCTTCGCCTAAATGCGCACTTTGAGTCGACATACTATATGTAGACTTAAGGGTGTAGTCTAAGTGTTTGTATAAATGTTTGTATTAGTATGTATTGAATTAAATGGTGTTATGAATTAGTTTGAGATTGAATTCTCAAATGATATGCTGATGTAAATGATTTCCTACATGTTAGCTATATGCATAATTTCATTATATGTATGAAATGCATGTGTTAGATGTTTTACTTAAGTTATATGTTATAATATGTGTTAACAAGCTCACATTGTTGTATTTCATTTCCATTACTCTTACATGATTGCTGATGTGTATTCATAAATGTTTGGGACTATACTTAGTCCAGAAAGTTGGCAACCGAGTGAATTCGTGGTTGGCTTATCTTTGCCACGAACGATGCTTCGATGAACGCGAGTTGTGTTTTGGAGTTGGCGGCAGTGGTTAGGCCACACGAGGTGTTTTATGCACTTCATTTCGTTCGACTTGAGATGCGCTCGTACTAGTCCTGCCCTTTGTATGTTCACCATGTATGAGTCATAACTGCTTGAACCTAGGGTACTGAACTTACCATTGAAAACCCTGTTAACCATGGTACCTTGATCTATAAAGACTCATGAGCCGAGCATGGTGGTATGGGACACCGTGGTCGAGCTGTCGGCCTACGCTGGGGCCACAAACCTCCCCGTAGTGACCAGTGAGCACCCAGACTCGTGAGAAGATTATGGTGGTATGGGACACTATATTCTTGTTGTCGGCCTACACTGATAAGGTGATGGGAGAGCGGTGCAACGAGTGCGAGCAACAGCCCTGACAGCCCTTTGTAGTGACCACGAGCGTATTCTGAGTCTACGGGAGGCGACGACCCTTCCGTAGCAATTAGAGTACATTAGGCCTGTATTGATAAGGTGATGGGGGAGCGGAGCAACGAGTGCGTGCAACAGCCCTGACAGCCCTTGCATTCAGGTTTACAGATTGGCCCCGGAAAGCCCCGAATGGATGTTTGGGCCTCCCTAGGCCAATCTACCATGAACTAGGGTGGGGCCCATATATATCTGGGAGCCCACCAGGGCAGGGGGGACCCAGCCCACCAGGCCAGACCGGCTGGATGCACCACCGGTCGGCGATGCCATCGCCGATCTGGCGATGCATCGCCAATGGATGGGGCCCACTTGCTGTAAAACTTTGGCACGTGTGGTTTTTGGGGTAGGGCACCCCTACCACATGCGGTCCATCCGTAGAAAACCCCTAAATGGGGTACTTCCTTCACAAACAGCCCCTCTCAAGCCTCCATTTTCATTTTTTCTGCTGCCCATCTCAAAACCGTGACCCCAAATCACTCCCAAATCCTCCCATTGCTGAAAACGACCCTATCCCATACCTCCAACCTGATTAGCAACCCTCTCCCTCTCCGATCTCGTATGTTGGAGCTCCTACAACCCTCAAAACTTGCTGAAATCGTGTGGAGCTCCATTTCCCTTTTTCCTTCTCTTTTCTTTTTAAAAATCCACTCTAGGGGAGATTGAAGCATCCCTCTACAACACCTAGATCTCCTTGTTTCTGTTTGGGCAGACATTTCCCTACATTTCTCACATTTTCCATGGCTTTTGTTATAGCCATTTTGGGATTTTTCTCTCTCCACCATCCTCTCTTTGATGGGAAAGAGAAAGATCGTAGCGGATGAGGCTGGGCCTAGTCGCCCTGCGCAATCCAGAAGATCGAGGGGTGGCGCCGCTAGCTCAAGCGCCTCCGCAAGTCCAAGCACAGCCCGAGAGTTCCATACAAAGCGGGATTTGGATCCCCATACTCAACTTGGGCGAGTAATATTAGCAGAGATGCCTCACGGCGAATATACTGACCGTAAGGTATTGTTTGAGGCGGACGTGGAAGGGCGACTCTTCGACAAATTCCTGCTATTCGAGTGCATTGAAGCTGCACATTGGGGTCCGCTCTTTGAAGCCCGTTCTCATGCTAATGTGAGCACCATTCGTGCCTCCTACACTCGTATTCAGAATCCTACATTGGAGCCATTGCAATTCAAGATTTCCTTTGGTAGAGACCGGATGGCTACAATCGATGTTCGGTTGATAGCGCGACTTCTGAACGTACCCCTTAGTGATGTTCATCCCAGTGTAAAGAATTTGAGGAGTAAGCGTGAGCGAGATCGCCGTACCAGGTTCTTATGCGGTAGTCTGGTTCCATGGCAACCTAACAATAGCCTCAAGGCATCTCATATGTCTGATGATTTGCGCCTGCTGCACCACATTTGCACGTTCAACGTGTATCCCAGGTCAACAAATCGCATTGAGTGTACGCGCCTTATGGTTGATTTCTTGTATCAGGTGGCCCAGGGAGAAAATGTGTGTATGGCCACTTTCGTGTTGCGACAGATTATCCTCATAGCGAAATTAAGAAGAACGTCTGAGTCACTTCCTTTTGGCCGACTTATATGCAAGATCGCGCTTGAGTTTGCTTACAGACTTGGGCTGGAGTTGTCAGTTCCGATTCACTGCATTGATGAGTCTACCATGGTCAAGATGAAGATCGGGTCTCAGTACCGTGAGACTCAGCTTGAGGAGGATAGCGAAGATGATTTTGATGACGAAGAGTATCTAAGTGAAGGAGAACCTGGAGCGAAAGAAGAGGAAGAAGTCCAGGAAGAGGTAGAAGAGGAGGCTCAGGATACCGGTGAGAGTCCTCCTCCTGCAACTCAGGCTACTAGAGATGATCACATCGCCCGAATTGAGGAGAGTCAGGTCACCTTACGAAGAGAAGTCCAGGAACTTCGGGCCGAGGTTGAGGATACCAAGGCCTTCATGAAGAAGAAATTCGTCAAGGTGACTCGTACTTTGAAGGCTATCCTGTGTTGCTTGCAGGATAAGGGTGCTCCTCCTCCATCACCCGACTCAGACTAGTGATCTAGATCCAGATATCGCGGGTTGTAGTTAGTTGTTTCCTGCTTTTTATGTGTAAGCCTGATAAGGCTAGTAATTTGCTTATGTTGCTATAGTAGCTGACTGGCTTAGCTCCCATGCATTTCTTGTCATGGTACATGTAAGAATATGTCTCTTATATTGTGGCAATTTTGATTTAATGAAATGCATGGCATTTTTTTTTAGCTTTTTATGTGAATGTTTGTGTTGTGGTTTGGGCTTAATATAACCGAATTTGGTTAGATGGAATGCATGCCATTTCGTTCGCTGTAAGGTATTATCTCTAGTTTGGGTGTATCCTATAGTTTCCACTGCCATATTGTAAATCTTGGGATTAAGCCTACAAAATTAGTTTTTATCCCACCCCACCCTCCTACCAAGCATGCCACATCTAATCCCGACATGGGACTAGGAATGCCGATCCATTAGGCTGTAGATTACAGACTAGTCTACTAGTTACCTTAAGTAGTGTAAAGCCTGTATATGCTACGGAATAGTAGGTTAGATTTACTTGGAATGGGACTCCCTTCCTTGGATAGATCCTCATAACATCCATAAACTCCTTTAGTAACTCTTAGAAAGCTTATGTAACTTAGAACCATTCACTCTTAGGGAAGACTTATAAATCCCTCAGGTCGAACTTAGAATGAACCAACACACCCCTTAGAATTGCCTTCCCCAAGGGCTTATTGCATTCAGGGACGCAGAGTAAAGGAACTGCATGTAAGCGATGTATTCACGGTTTGAATCGACTTCTTAATCCTAGTGGTTACCAATAAATCCAATGCTCTGATCAAGCAGAAGATCGACATCGACTCGGATTAAGAATTGATACAATAAATCTTCTGTCCTAGCTAGACAGAAAGTCTATGTATCTGGCTCAGACCTACTACACAACCTTTCTTCTGTGATGGCCCAACCACCTACAACCAAACGTGATCACATTGCCTTTGGAAAATGGCGAGGACTTAAAGACAGTAGAGAATTCGACATCTTGCCACCAACTCATACTTGCCCCTGAACTTAACCACAACAGAGATTAGGCTCATCTTTATCGCCATAGATACCAATGCCATAGAACGCATCATTAGCAAAGGAAAACTACTGTAATGAGGGGTTGTTTCTCAATTCATGTCAAGGATAGCCCTTAAGTTGCACCTCGTTCCGATATACGGAGCGATGCATAGATTGTTGAATTTTAAGTAGAACCAAGTTTTAAGGGGGGTAGAACGTATTGAGTCCAATCCAATTAGCTCAGCCAATGCAACCGTTCGATCAGAGTGGCGCAGTGGAAGTGTGGTTGGCCTCTTCCCCACTGGCCCAGGATCGAAACATTTGAGTTAGGATATACGTAAGGTGAGGTTATTAAATAGGATTTGAACCTTCCTTAGAAAAAGTACTCCTTACCCTTCGTCAATTTCAGGGATGAAATTATGTTTTAAGGGGGGTAGATTGTAACACCCCAGATTTTGGCTAACCTGGAATTAGACGTCCTTAGGCAATGGGTCAACTAAAATACCTGAGAAATCGCTTAGAACCCAATTCCATAGCCAAAGAAATCACTTAGGATTAATTCCTTTAGAAACTAAGCATAAGTTAGCTAGCGTAACGCTAGAGTAGCTGGGAAATAGTCCCTGATCACTTTAAATACGTTCTACAAGACCCAAAGCGAGTAGAACCAATGACGCTATAATACTCTAAAACCTCGGATCAAACTCTAAACCGGTTTGTTCTCAGGACCTCTTTGAAACTTTGTATTGGATCTAGACCGCACGTCGAAAGTTCGATACCTACAATCTTAGACCGTTATAACCACCTAGCTGGACCTGACAATCATTTCAAAAATCAAGTCCAACCGACGTTCAGAGGCTATTTCATTGAGCCTGGAGTGAAGAGAGTGAGAATAGGGTTAGATTTGGAATTTGAAATTCAAATCTGGCACACGACTTGGCACGCTATTATTAAGCGTTCTGACCGTCAGAATTCAGCCAAATTACACCCTCGGATCTGGAAAAATTTCTATTTTATATCACGAGACTTATAGACCTGATCTAGGTGCGATGACCGCTGAACTGAAACTCGACCGCCACGTGCGATCTAGGAACTCTACCGGTCTGAAAACTTGATGTGTGTTAGATCCAATATGCATGAGCTTAAGTCCGACCTCGTTCGGCCGGGGGACCTCCAGAAATATCTTTTTGGACCGAAACAGCCCCGATTTGGTTAGGCACCAAGTAAACATTATTCCCAAGCCTGTTTTAGGCGAGTTTTAGGTTATAAAAGGGGCTTAAACCCTCACTTCTCTTACCCATCCGAATTTGCTAGAAACCCTAGCTGGTGTGAGAGAAAAAGTGAGAGATTGTGAGAGAAGGTGGGAGAGATCTTCCTGTCACTTGCTGCTGCTGCTGTACGTGCTTAAGCGACATATCCCAATCACTTTCCTAGCGATTCCAACGCACTTTTAGGTAAGGAAAACCTTCAACACTTGCTGATTTAAGCTTCCGTCAATTCCATTAGCGATGTAGCTTATGTAGCTTGTGTATTAGGTCACCTGATCGCCGTAGACGAAGCGTATATGCTCCGTTCGAAACGATACATATATAAAGTGAAAGGTGTGGATTTTAGACGTTTTGATTGACTGTTTTCAACGCTTTCAATGTCGTTTAATAGTAGATTATCAACGGCAACGCCGTTTGACATGTACAACATGCTGTCCGTTTCCTGTTTCGTAAGCAGACAAAAAATATGAGATTTAGGGCATTTTAGTCTTTTGTAGGAATTACTCTTTTCATCCATATTTTGCTGATGTGATTGACATGGCTTCTTGTCGCATTAGGATATTACGAATGCATGCATAATTAGTTAGGCGAAGAGATTCGCCTAACTGCGCACTTTGAGTCGACATACTATATGTAGACTTAAGGGTGTAGTCTAAGTGTTTGTATAAATGTTTGTATTAGTATGTATTGAATTAAATGGTGTTATGAATTAGTTTGAGATTGAATTCTCAAATGATATGCTGATGTAAATGATTTCCTACATGTTAGCTATATGCATGATTTCATTATATGTATGAAATGCATGTGTTAGATGTTTTACTTAAGTTGTATGTCATAATATGTGTTAACATGATCACATTGTTGTATTTCATTTCCATTACTCTTACATGATTGCTGATGTGTATTCATAAATGTTTGGGACTATACTTAGTCCAGGCAGTCGACAACCGAGTGAATTCCTGGTTAGCTTATCTTTGCCACGAACGACGCGTCGATGAACGCGAGTCATGTTTTGGAGTTGGCGGCAGTGGTTAGGCCACACGAGGTGTTTTATACACTTCATGTCGTTCGACTTGAGATGCGCTCGTACTAGTCGAGCCCGTCAAGTAACCCGACTGACCTTTGTATGTTCACCATATATGAGTCATAACTGCTTGAACCTAGGGTACTGAACTGACCATTGAAAATCCTGTTAACCATGGTACCTTGATCCATAAAGACTCATGAGCCGAGCATGGTGGTATGGGGCACCGTGGTTGAGCTGTCGGCCTACGCTGGGGCCACAAACCTCCCCGTAGTGACCAGTGAGCACCCAGACTCGTGAGCAGATTATGGTGGTATGAGACACTATATTCTTGCTGTCGGCCTACACTGATAAGGTGATGGGGGAGCGGTGCAACGAGTGCAAGCAACAGCCCTGACAGCCCTTTGTAGTGACCGCGAGCGTATTCTGAGTCTACAGGAGGTGACGACCCTTCCGTAGCAATGAGAGTACATTAGGCATGTATTGATAAGGTGATGGGGAGCGGAGCAACGAGTGCGTGCAACAGCCCTGACAGCCCTTGCAGCGACCTATAAATATAACATCGTATGAGATTACTAGGAGTGACGACCCTAGACAGGATCTGTGTTGGGATTGATATAAGGGAAGTACCTTAGTTTCCCAATCCTTCTGTATGAAAAGGACTAATAATAACTCGGTAATTATATCACCAGCACATTGCATGTGTGTGGAAGATGTGGAGCACTGTGGGATGAAAGCATGCCGCGGGCGTAAGATGGTGTCGTATGAGGGAGATCGTCGGTGAGGGCATCTATCATGTTTTGTCATATTGTATTAACAACAGTATTAAGATTGTTTGATTTACTGCTTTACTATTATCGCATGATTGATTTGATAACATGCTAATCTCTGCTCTCTTATCCCACTGAGTTGATCACTCACTCCCACGTTACGGGATGGTGTTTTCGGACACCCACTAGTCCCTATTGTGATTGCAGATGATGGCGCGGCCTGCGAGGCGGAGCTGGACTTGATGATGATGAGGATCTCTCCTTTATGCATGTTCCGATTGACGGGATTACAGGGAGGTTGATTAGATGCCTTGACACTTGTCATTTTATATTTTTAGCACACTCATGTATATTCGTTTTGTTTACTTTTGGAGTATACATGTATGTATATAACCTGGTAACATGTTCACACTCTAGAGACATACAACAGTTTATATATGTTATACATACTATCCCAGTCTTCCGCTTGCTAATTTAACGGTCTCTAGAGCATGATATGATGTTTTGGATTAATCCCACTCATGTTTAATACATTAACATAGACAACATTCAATCATACACATTTATGTTGCATAAGTGATGTTCTGGAACTCGGGAGTGGAGTTTTTACCTGACCCCCGATTTTCGGGATGTTACAAGTACATATTTTAACTTTTTCTTATATGCCTTTCACACTTTTCCTCATATTTCCCTTTCCCTCAGATTTTCTAGCAGCCACTCCCAGGAACTGGAATCTGCTCGTGAAAAAATAAGAGGCCCGGGTATTTTCTCTCTTGAGACCAAATTGGCTGCTTTCTTGGCGTACTGGTTAAATCTAGTTATTTTACCCAGCTCAAAATGGTCAGACTCCATCCGCCCCACTTTGTTTGTAGCGGCAAGGGCAACGGAAGAAGGCAAAAAGAAATACTCGTTAGCTCCTCCTTTATTATGCTCTTTATATAGAGCCTTTGGAAATATTGCAGTGCATTGCTCAAGTCTAGCCATCGGGGCCATGACTTCCTTCACTCCATGGCATTATTTCTCAGGCTGGCTCAGTGTAATGCCTTGAAAATCGGGGGTCAAGCATAAACTCCACTCCCGAGTTTCAGAACATCACTGATGCAACATTTTTAGTGATGGATGAATGTTGTTCATATTAGTGCAGAAAACATGAGTGGGATTAGACCAAAACAGCATATCATACTCCAGAGACAGTTAAATTTCACAAGCGGAAGACTGTGATAGATATATAACATATATAAACTGTTGTAAGTCTCCAGAGTGTGAACATGTTACCAGGTTAAATATCTACATGTATACTCCAAAAAAAATGAACAAAAGAATATACATGAGTGCTCCAAAAATACAAAATGGCAAGTGTCATGGCGTCTAATCAACCTCCCTGTAATCCCGTCAATCAGATCACGGAGGAGAAATCCTCCTCATCATCATACAAGTCTGGCTCCGCTTCACAAGCAACGCCATCATCTGAAACTAAAACAGGGACTGGTTGGTGTGTACAACACCGTCCCATAACGTGGGAGTGAGTGGCCAACTCAGTGGAATCATAGAGCAAAGGTTAACATGTTATCAAATCAATCAAGCGATAATGATAAAGCAAGCAAATCAAACATTCCTAAATACTATAATTAATGCAAGAATGAAATGACAAGATGGATGCCCTCGCCAACATACTCCCTCATGGGACACCATCTTACATCCGCGGCATGCTTTCTTCCCTCAGTGTTCCACATCTTTCGGGCACATGCAGTGCGATATGATAATGATTACCAAGTTGTTAGTAGTCCTTTTCATACAACAGGATTGGGAAACTAGGGTACTTCCCTTATATCATTCCCAACAAGGATCCTTTCTAGGGTCGTCACTCCTAATAGTCTCATACGATGATATATTTCTAGGTCACTGTAAGGGCTGTCAGGGCTGTTGCACGCACTCATTGCTCCGCTCCCCCATCACCTTATCAATACAGGCCTAGGTGTACTCTTGTTACTACGGAAGGGTCGTGACCTCATGTAGACTCAGAGTACGCTCGAGGTCACAACAAAGGGCTGTCAGGGCTGTTGCATGCACTCGTTGCACCGCTCCCCCATCACCTTATCAGTGTAGGCTGATAGCTCGAATATAGTGTCTCATACCACCATAATCGGTTCACGAGTCTGGGTTGCTCACTGGTCACTATGGGGAGGCTCATGGCCCCAGCGTAGCAAAGCTGGAAAGAATTCCAGGAAGAATCACCAACTTCTCTACCACTTTCTCTCTCTTTTCTCTCTCTTGATTTGGGTAGGGTTTGAAATTCGTATGGGATTTGTGAGAGAGAGTTTAAGGCCTTTTTATAAGCCCAAACACGATGAAAACAGACTTGAAGTCAAGGTATACTTAAGTTATAACCAAATCGGGTCTGTTCCGATCCAACGGAGTACTTTTGAAGGTCCTCTTATCAAATGCGATCGGACTTAAGCTCACTAGCAATGGATCTTTAGTAAGTTAAATTTTCAGTCCGATCGGATTTTCAGATCGTCCGTGGCGGACCAGTTTCAATTTAATGGTTACTGAACTTCGATCAAGGCTACGAGTAGTTTAACATGTAAGGGCAACCTATCCTTATCCGAGGGTAAATTTGGATCAAAATCTAACAGTCAAAATGCTTAAAATTAACACGCAAGTGAAACATGCCAGATTTCTTAAAATTATAATTAATTTTCTAAATATCTTCCTTTTCTCACTCTCTTCACTCCGGACGCAATAAAATGGTCTCAGGACATCGTTTGGGCATGATTTTTACGGTGCTTTTTAAGTTCAACAACGCGGTTAATATCTTCTAAGTTCACCGCTATCAGACTTTCGACGTGCGGTCCGGGTCTGATACGAAGTTTTTGAATGCTCCCGAGAGCAACTGGGTTTAGAGATTGATCTTAGGTTTCTAAGTAACATAAAGTTATTAGTTCTAGTCATTTTAGGTCTTTTAGTTCATATTTAAAGTGGTTCAAGTCAATTCTACTGAGTATTCAATTTGGTACTTAACCAAATTCTACCCTAATTATGGCAGAATACGGTCCTAGGGCCATTCTATGCCACATTTTGGGAACTTCTAGGTATCATATTATTTTAATTATTTTTTTTAGTAGTTTAGAATCAAGTTTAACCTGACTCTACCAAATTTCATATTATTTAAAGTTGTAGAAAAATTCTAAAAATTCCAGAAGCAGCAGTTATCCAACAAGTGATTATTGGATAGTTTCTCACAATGACCTACTTTAAACTATCTTAAATATTTTATTATATTTTTTATATATTTTTACATAAAACTAGACTCATTTATCTTCAATCTAGTTTTTAAATCACCTAAATCGGATTTATAACGAAGGAGATGATTTTTCAAAATTGGAAGAAACGTGCAGGAAAAAGTACAGAAATCGGCCTGCCAGTCCGCTATACGGACGAGACCTCGCCGGTCACTGACTTATTTGGTGAGGGATCGCCCCATGGATGAGGTCCTCACCCCAGGGATGCCAGAAACATGTGGGGCCCACCTTGGATCCCCTGAATTGAGTCGTTTGGGCCCACGAGTCCGTCGAGGCATTTATCGAGTTTCATTTAAAAAATAGAATGAGTTACACAACATACAATATATGATTTTGGGGTAGAAGAAACTAATCCATCCAAATAACCTATCTATATCATGAAATTCTAAATATTAAATAGTCAAAATCCCATTTTACGCATGTATTTACCATTTATAGTAAGTTTTAGTTTAAGTATAGTTCCTCACCTTTTAAACTTTAGGTTTGTGTCTAATATGAAAGTACTTAGAGAAATTTAAAGAATGGGGTAGTGAAAGGTGAGATTTTGAAGGAAATGGGTTGAAAAGCAATTTCTAGACTTTAGGATTGATCTCTAAGAGTGATATGGTTGACCCATTGCCTAAGGATGTCTAATTCCAGGTTGGTGAAAATTCTAGGTGTTACAATATACCCCCCTTAAAAATAATTTCATCCCCAAAATTGGCGAAGGGTAATGAGTAATGATTCTATTATGCCTTTTGCCTAAACTGTACTAATTTCAAGTTTATATGCATGGTGGGATAATACATCTATACTAGTCTGGCGAATTTTTGTCTATCCTCCTTAAAAATTTACTCTTTATCTCTTGCTTATACCCTGATGGCTGGCTACAATTGATTTCTTTATCTATTTGGAATCTCGACGATGATTCCCAACTACTTAGAGTAATATATATATTTTCAGTGGTTGACCAGTACGGAGAGATGGTTGTAGTGGGCTCGATCCTGATACGTTGAACATCTACCTGACCAAGGTAGAAGGCTCATTGTATCCCTTCCTAGTCCTGGTAGATCCTGGTCTTCTACCTGGTCAAAGCAGTGAGTCCATTGGTAGTCTCCCAGGATTAAGAAATGAGTCAAGACGCTAATGCTTCGCCATTGTATATTTCAGTAACTCCGTATAATCCGATTACTCCAAAGCTTAGGGAATGCCCATCATTGAACGGTTCCAATTTCTTATTTATAAGGTTGTTCTTTGGGTCTTGATTTAAGGGAGTCCTCGTCTGAATCTATGTCCAAGGTAGGGGTTAATATGCACCCTAATAGATCATTCTAAAAGGATTTCTAATCATATAGAGTTGGCCAAGGCTTCTATTATGTTCGTATTTAACAAGTAGGTTTATGGATACACTAGCCTTCGCTCACTCCCACTATTAGGCTTATGATTTAATATGAATGGGTTCAACACTAAAGCCCTAATTGTTTTCCTATAAAGACTTCACTATTGACATTCTAAGGAAGATTCAGAATCCTAATTTAATGACCTAACCTTACGTTTAACCTGAATCACTTTCTTCGATCCTGGGCCAGTGGGGAAAGGGCCAACCACATTTCGCTGCGCAGTTCTAACTCAACTATTGTATTAGTTGACCTTACTAGATTGGGCTCATAAGGTTCTACCCCCCTTAAAAATTATTTCTACTCTCGAAGCTCAAGATTCTATATCTCGATCCGTATGTCGGAACGAGGTATAATTTAGGACCTATCCTTGACATGATATGGGATACAATCTCCCAATACATTAGTCTTTCTTTCATTGACGATGTATACTATGACATTGGCACCTATGGTTATAGAAATGAGCCTAGTCTCTATTACGGTTGATTTCAGGGGCGGGTGTGACTTGGTGGCAAGATACCTAATTCTACCAAAGAAGGACTCTTACTAGGGTCCTGACTTACCCTCTTTAATCATGTACAGTTTAATACTATAAGATAATCTATACATTATTAGTACGTAATGCATTTAGACACAAAATATGTTAACGGGAAAACTAACTTTCTGAGTCCATATGTAAGCCAGAATGGCCTATGATTCATGATCTAATTCCTAACTATGTGTTGTCCGAATTTGAATTTAATTACACTCGAGCACTACACACATGTCCATACTAGCTAAGGAGGTCATAGGGTTCATGTTATTACTTTATCGAATCTCCTATGCTGGCAGATCATTCTAATTCTAAGAGTACCAACTCTAAATCCAAAACACCAAGGGACTATGTGGCCAATGGTATTAAGTTGTATTAAATGGATTACATTGCTAATCCCACCTCGGGATTGGAAATGGCATGTTGGTAGGAGGGTGGGAAGGGATTAAAATCTGTAGGATGTAGAAGAAGATGGAAGCTTGAGTGAATAGAAGTGGGGATATGAGATCATTTTACATGGTCTCGGTTACGTATGGGGTGTTCTATGGTAGTTAATCTCACCAATCGGTGACACTTGGGATTCCAACGTGGTTTCTAGATTCCATTGCCCCCTTCCTAAGTCAGAGTGCGTCAGTGGGCATTGCGTTACCATAACCCAAGTCCGGTTTAATCCAAATCATGCTCTGATACTATCTGTAACATCTCGAAAATCTGGGGTCGAGGATAAACTCCACTCCCGAGTTCCAGAACATCACTTATGCAATATTTTTAGTGATGGATGAATGTTGTTCATATTAGTGCAGAAAACATGAGTGAGATTAGACCAAAAAAGTATATCATACTCCAGAGACAGTTAAATTTCACAAGCGGAAGACTGTGATAGATATATAACATATATAAACTATTGTAAGTCTCCAGAGTGTGAACATGTTACCAGGTTAAATATCTACATGTATACTCCAAAAAAAATGAACAAAAGAATATACATGAGTGCTCCAAAAATACAAAATGGCAAGTGTCATGGCGTCTAATCAACCTCCCTGTAATCCCATCGATCAGATCACGGAGGAGAAATCCTCCTCATCATCATACAAGTCCGGCTCCGCTTCACAAGCAACGCCATCATCTGAAACTAAAACAGGGACTGGTTGGTGTGTACAACACCGTCCCGTAACGTGGGAGTGAGTGGCCAACTCAGTGGAATCATAGAGCAAAGGTTAACATGTTATCAAATCAATCAAGCGATAATGATAAAGCAAGCAAATCAAACATTCCTAAATACTATAATTAATGCAAGAATGAAATGACAAGATGGATGCCCTCGCCAACATACTCCCTTATGTGACACCATCTTACGTCCGCGGCATGCTTTCTTCCAACAGTGTTCCACATCTTCCGGGCACATGCAGTGCGATATGATAATGATTACTAAGTTGTTATTAGTCCTTTTCATACAGCAGGATTGGAAAACTAGGGTACTTCCCTTATATCATTCCCAACAAGGATCCTATCTAGGGTCGTCACTCCTAATAGTTTCATACGATGATATATTTCTAGGTCACTGTAAGGGCTGCCAGGGCTGTTGCACGCACTCATTGTTCCACTCCCCCATCACCTTATCAATATAGGCCTAGGTGTACTCTTGTTTCTACGGAAGGGTCGTCGCCTCACGTAGACTCAGAGTACGCTCGAGGTCACTACAAAGGGCTGTTATGACTGTTGCACGCACTCATTGCACCGCTCCCCCATCACCATATCAGTGTAGGCCGACAGCTCGAATATAGTGTCCCATATCACCATAATCGGCTCACGAGTCTGGGTTGCTCACTAGTCACTACGGGGAGGCTCGTGGCCCCAGCGTAGGCCGACAGCTCAACCACGGTGTCCCATACCACCATGCCTGGCTCATGAGTCTTAATGGATCAAGGTACCACGGTTATCAGGGTTATCACTGGTATGTTCAGTACCCTAGGTTCAAGCAGTTATGACCAATATAAGGTGAACATACAATGGTCAGTCGGGTTACATGACGAGCTCGACTAGTATGAGCGCACCTCAAGCTGAACAACATGAAGTGTATAAACACCTCGTGTGGCCTAACTACTGCCGTCAACCAAAGCATGACTCGGGTTCGTCGACGCGTCCTTCGTGGTGAATAGAATCCAACCATGAATTCAAATCTATTACCGACTGCCTGGACTAGAGTATAGCCCCAAACACTTGTAATATAAATCAATAATCATATGAGAGAGATAGAATTTAAATACAAGTAATTCTAACATGTTATCAGCATGTTATAACATACATCATAAGCAGTTAACCATACACGAGTATTTCTCACATAAGGTAATCAATTCAATACAACAAGCTTGGAGGAATTCATGTACATCATCAAATTAATTGAGAATCCAATCTCAACGCTAATCTACAACACCATTTACTCAATGCTTACTAATACATACACTTATACAAACACTTAGACTACACAACTCCAACGTACTTGACGTATGTTAATTTCAACATATAATATGACAAATCCTTATATCGAGATGTATAATACACAACAATCATGTTCTTACATTCAATACATATGGCAGGCATAAATCATATTGATTTAGGCATTTCAACAAACACGTAGTCTACACACATTAGTCTACATAGCATATGTCAGCCAATATGTGTATTAGGGTGAATCTCTTCGCCAAACAGATCATACACGTATAACTGGTATAGGTACACGGTAAATACTCATGGCAATCATATCAGCAAAATACGTACGTATACAGTATTTCCTACAAATACCTAAAATACCCTAAATCTCATAATCATCGTACGCATTCGAAATAAAAAACGGACAGCATGTTTTACATATCAAACAATATTTTTATCAACAATATACCATTAAACGGCATTGAAAGCTTTGAAAAATAGTAACCTAAGCGTCTAAAATTCGTACCTTACGCCGTAGGAGCGTAATGAATCAAATAGAAACTCTAAGTCTTTGTCAACGACTGATTGGCAACCTATAGTATGATTTAGGTTAGCTTCTTCACCACTTGCACCAATTAAAACCCTAGAACGGGTTAGGGTTAGGCTTTCTTACCTAAGAACGAAGCCGGAGTTGCCGGAAAAGCGATACGAAGGGGTGGATTAGGCACGTAGCAAAGTTGGGAAGAATCCCATGAAGAATCACCAACTTCTCTCCCACTTTCTCTCTCTTTTCTCTCTCTTGATTTAGGTAGGGTTTGAAATTTATATGGGATTTGTGAGAGAGGGTTTCAGGCCTTTTTATAAGCCCAAACACGACGAAAACAGACTTGAAGGTAAGGTATACTTAAGTTATAACCAAATCGGGTCTGTTCTGATCCAACGGAGTACTTCTGTAGGTCTTCTTATCAAATGCGGTCAAACTTAAGCTCACTAGCAACGGATCTTTAGTAAGTTAAGTTTTCAGTCCGATCGGATTTCCAGATCGTCCGTGGCAGACTAGTTTCAATTCAACGGTTACTGAACTTCGATCAAGGCCACAAGTAGTTTGACATGTAAGGGCCACCTATCCTGATCCGAGAGTAAATTTGGGTCGAAATCTAGCGGTCAGAATGCTTAAAAATAATGCGCAAGTGAAACATGCTAGATTTTTTTAAAATTATAATTAATTTTCTAAATATCTTCCTTTTCACTCTGGACCAATAAAATGGTCTCAGGACATCGTTTGGGCATGATTTTTACAGTGCTTATCAAGTCCAACAATGCGGTCAATATCTTCTAAGTTCATCGCTATCAGACTTTCGACGTGCGGTCCAGGTCCAATACGAAGTTTCTGAATGCTCCCGAGAGTAACTGGGTTTAGAGATTGATCCTAGGTTTCTAGGTAATATAGCGTTAGCAGTTCTACTCATTTTGGGTCTTGTAGTTCGTATTTAAAGTGGTTCAAGTCAATTCTACTGAGTATTCAGTTTGGTACTTAACCAAATTCTACCGTAATTATGGCAGAACACGGTCGAGGCGTTTATCGAGTTTCATTTGTAAAATGGAATGAGTTACGCAACGTACAATATATGATTTTGGTATAGAAGAAGCTAATCCATCCAAATAACCTATCTATATCATGAAATTCTAAATATTAAATAGTCAAAATTCCATTTTACGCATGTATTTACCATTTATAGTAAGTTTCAGTTTAAGTATAGTTCCTCACCTTTTAAACTTTAGGTTTGTGTCTAATATGAAAGTACTTAGAGAAATTTAAAGAATGGGGTGGTGAAAGGTGAGATTTTGAAGGAAATGGGTTGAAAAGCGATTTTTAAACTTTAGGATTGATCTCTAAGAGTGATATGGTTGACCCATTGCCTAAGGACGTCTAATTCTAGGTTGGTGAAAATCCAGGGTGTTACACTCAGAGTATACTTCTCGTGGACTTATAATGACCCTAAAAAGGCCTATGTCCACTCGGAACGTCTTCCTTTATACTACTATTTTAGAAGAAAAATGGTGTGAAAAGCATATGAATGGATTGTTGATAAGATCGAAAATATGGAATTGATTGAATTCTTCCCTTTTTATTTGACCCATCAAGTTGAAGATCGAGAGGTTGAAGATAATAATAACTTGGATCCCGTCGAGAAGGCTTTCTTAATCTGCATTCGGTCTTGTAGCCTGTCGTTATGAGAAGGTACGGAGTTCTGAAGAGAGCCATATTATCCGAGTAGATTTGCAAGGAAGTTTGGTTATGATTAGACAGTCCCTTAAGCAGGAGAAGATGCCACACGGATAATGTAAAGTTATGGAGTTAGCCCTTATAATTGGGCTGTAATATGGAAACAGCTTTTAGCCAGGAACTTCAATTCTCGCTTCATTCTTCTAGGCTTTAACCATTCAAGCACAAGCTTCATATGCCTAGATGTACTGATGGTCACATCATTCTACTTAATGCGCAACTGTTATCCTATTAATCGCCCCATTTAGATTCCCCCTCCTAGGCTAAGGAATTATAAGCCAGAACAAGGGATCAGGTATTTTGTTCAAAAAGATCATGCAACTACTCTAGGACAACTCTGTAAAAGAATTTCCATAGAGGAACCCATTAGAGAGATAAAACTGCTGAACAATTTGGAAGGATGGATCACTTTTGGATCTCCTCTCGATCTCATAAAGCGAACAACAAGACAAACTACTCCAGTAGATGAATTTGAAGCTCCCAGTACTATTCTCTCTTCCCCTACTCGAGAGACAGAAGGTCAAGCCGTCATTATAGTTCCTTCTACTGTAGATCATGTAACGACTACAGTCTCTCCTGATGCAAATCAAATTTCTATTACTGCTGCTACTATCACTTCTCTAATGACTCATTCACGAGCCAAATCCTTATCCCTAAAAGCTCTGACACAACAACTTCCCTCTCCCATTCAAGGCACTCGCCTTCTTTTCCCCGTAAAAACCATTCGTAAAGGGAAACAAACTGTTTCTAAAGAAGACAGCTCATCGAATTATGCGGTGAATACCCCCACCCATGAAACATCTTCTTCTACAAGCTTGACTGATGAAGGAGATGTCTTACTAGATGACAACCAAGAGGAGAACACCGAGGTGGATATTGGCGAAGAAGGTGAAATTGGGGTTGACATTACAACTTCAACAACTTTGGACTCAAGAACTGGAATTCGTGAGCTTTCTCTCAATGACGCTATTGCAGCTCTAGATGTACTTATATCTTCTATAGCAGGAACATCTTCTATGCGGGCAATTTCCCCTAGAGAAGGTATGCTTTCTCTTCTTTCCTTTATATTTTCAAATGCTTATATTTTAAATTTTGACATTTCTAATTATGCTTTCTTTTTCTCTTCCAGCTACAGTTGTACCAAATTCAAGAGGCTCTGCGGGTTCCGTAGCTATTAACAAAATATCTTTAGAGAAAGTATTGCCCCTTATGTTCATCTTTTTTAAAAATCCCATCTCAGTCATTGTGTATGCTTTCAAGGATCTCGCTCAATGGCCTTTCTTAGACAGTGCTCTAGCTGTCCTTGAACATTCAGGCAGTCTTACACACATCAATGTTCTCCCTTTACACGATTCCTTGTTACAATTCTATAATTCTATAAACAACTTGGAATCAGCATGAAGCACTGCTATCTCTCCAGAAATCTTGGATCACCAACGAGAACTTATGTCTCTCAAGGAGAAGATTTTTAGAACCGACGTCTTAATATCTGGTTAGAATGTCGAGGATCAGTCTCTTCACGATAGTCTAAAATCTTCTAATAAGAACAAGGTGGTTATTAAGAGCCAGATTGCTTTCCTGCAAAAGGAGATAGCTCTTCTCGAAGTGAAGAAGTAAGAAGAAGAGTTGAACATTTGTAAGATTAAAGAGGATATTGAAGTTAATTCTTATATTACTGAAATTAAAAGGACTGAGCTGATGAAAAATAAGGAGATGGCTACCTCCCTGGATCAAGAACTAGCTGGTCTCCCTGACCAGGCTAAGATCATCCTCGAAGCTGAACAGAATCAAGCTACAGCAGAAGTTTAGTTAAGAGAAGATCTACAGAGATATGTAACAGCTTTAGGCATGCCAGAGGAATTGTAAAAGATGTTACTTTCATATGTAAATTTCTTGTAATATTTAAATGAATCTTAGAAATGTTATCTGTTGATTTTGAGCATATATTGATATTGTATTTCCTTTACTAATTTGCATATAATATATTGACCATCTATCATGATTGTTAGTGCGACGTATTTCCTATATGGCATTAATTCTGGTGGGCAGGGTTAGTTTTGGTTTTGAAGTTAGCCTTGCACATAGTTTAAGCTCTTGAGTGGTGGAGCAACCATAGTTTTTTGGACTCATGAGTAGTTGAAATTAGGTCTCACATGAATGGCCTCTGTAACTCTTTAAAGTTCATTAGACTTATCACAACCGGGGATTTTAGAAACAGTGATCCATCAGAGGGGCCCAATGAAGCTACCAAAGCCATGAACTCGGTGGGATTTAAGCACATGGTTAGCCACAGTAACTCTTTAGAGTTCACAGGGTGCATAAGGCTACCTTAAAGTACCAAATCCAAGGCCGCTAGTCCATCAAAGATGGGGGTATTTTTTATTTTAGAGACCCTGTCCTCATGAGTTACTACTAAAATCAAACTAAGAATCTTGGGGGTCTTATGCATGGTTGGCATATCTATGGACAATGGTTAAAGAGTGTTATAGCCCACTTTTTCTTCGTCTGTAAGGTCAGACCCATTCATGGAAGGGCATTTTCTCTCACCTTCTCCGATGACGCCGTCGAAAGCTATACAGACGACATTGGTCTCACGCATGATTAGCCCCTTTTGCCCTTGGTCGTTTATGGCTTTTGGTAGTGATTGGCTTCGTCTGCTGCCAGCATGGGTCTAAGCATGTGATAGCCTTCGCGGGTTTTTTAAGGCCACTAGCTTCTCACTACTGCTCACATAATTTCAAATATTTTATTGAGGAGTAGAAGTATGGTTGACCTTTTTAGGCTTATTCCATTGCTGTTGTAAATGATATCATGATGATAGTCATAATTAATGCTTGACAACTTATTAATAATTGGCGATAAGATTGATATGCTTGAATATGCTTGAGAATTTAGTTTTTATTCATTCATGTACAAAAGAATGCATGGAATTGCCTTTTGAAGTTGTTTCATCATTTTACTTATTCTTGCCCCCTTTGATATAGAAGGATTATACTGATAATCTTTTGGATCAAAACTGTATCTATCTTTAAGGGACGATATATCTTGATGAAGCAAGCATTGATTGGTATGCTAATACCTCTTCTTTCTTAATCCACAACCCTATATGCTCCATTGGAGTATACTTTGGTTATTATATACAGCTCATCCCATTTGGAGTCGAACTTGCCCCCCGTTCTGCGAGTGACTACTATCGGCCTTTTTAATATCAGTACCATGTCACCCTTCCTAAAGGAGCAATATTTGACATTCTTGTTGAAGGCCGCAAAGATTCTTGCTTGATATAATTGCAATTGCTGTTGGACCGCCACTCATTTTTCATCTAGCAAATCCAAGTCCTATAACTTTATTCTTGCATTTTCATTATCCGTTATCGACTGGTGTACTGCTACTTTGAGTGATTCGACCTGTGTTTCAATCAAGATGATGGCTTCAACACCATAAACCAATGAATAAATCGTAGCCTTCATCGTAGTTCTATTAGTAGTCCGGTAGGCTTATAAATCTTCTTGTAGCTTTTCATCCCAGTCGCGCTTATTCCCAGTCATGGTTTTCTTCAATATTTTTACAATCGTCTTATTGAATGCCTCTGTTAATCCATTGGCCGGTAGATAGTAGGGTGTTGAAAATGAGTGATGAATTCTAAACTTTTGACAAAGCTTTTTCATACCCCTATTTTTAAAAATACCATTATCGCTGATAATTCTTTTCGGGATGCCATGACAATATATTATCGCATGTCAAATGAAATTCATGACATCCTTCTCCTTGACATTTATGAGTGCTACTGCTTCTGTTCATTTGCAGAAATAGTCTATTGCTGCCAATACGTATTGTTTTCCCCTAGACAAAGGTGGATTTATGGGACTAATGATGTCGAGTCCTCAGGCAGTGAAAGGCCAAGAAGTGACTGATTGATGAAGCTCTTCAGGAGGCATATGTATGACATCTCCATAGATCTAACATTCATGACATCGCTTTGCATATTCTATGATGTCCTTGAACATTGTGGGCTAGTAATATCCCATTCGATGCACCCAATGGAATAGATTTCGGCCAACTGGATGCGCTCCACACTCTCCAGAATGAGCATCTTGCAATACTTGACTTGCTTCTTGTTTGTCTAGGCATCGCAACAGCATTTCATTATAAGACTTCTTATATAATACTTTTCTACATATAATGAATCTGTGTGATCTCTACTTGATTTTTTATCATTGCGCTGAGTCTTCTAGGAGAATATCATATCTGAGGTAATCCACAAAAGCCTGGCACCAATCGTCTATTATCACCTCTAGACATGATATAGAAAGTTCTGCTTCAGCAACTTCATTGATGATTTTTTAGGATGGTAAAAATCTTCTTTCTTCTATCATCAGCTGTAGAGGACTCAGGTTCGGCAAGGATAAGGCTGCCGTCAAACTAACTAAAGCGTTTGCCCTTGCGTTCTCGCATTTTAGCATGTGTTTGATTTCGACATGATAAAACTGCTCTAACAATTGCTACGCTCTTCGACAGTATGGTAGGAGCTCTTGTTTTCTTATTTTGAACTCAGTCATCAGTTGATTTATGATTAACTTGGAGTCCCCAAAGATCTGCAGCATTATTATTTTCATTTCTTGTGCTATCTACATCCTGATGATGAGAGCTTTATATTCTTCTTGATTATTCATGCATGCAATACCCAACATGAAAGAGTCAGGTAACAAGTCACCTCGAGGTGCAATAAATATCACTCCTACGCCCGCTCCTGATGTTCGAGAAGCGCCATCAAAATTGATTTGCCACAGGTTCTGTGATTCAATCATCATAACTTGGGTAGGGCAACCACAGGTTCTACAACGCCTAGATTTCGTTCTGTCCATTTGGGCAACCATTTCTCTGCATTTCCTCCTCCTTCCATGGCTATTGTTAAGGCTGTTTCAGCCTTTTCCTCCCTTTCCATCGTCCTCTCTCTCATGTCCCTTTTATTTGATCCTCAGACTCGTGGAAACCTTCTTACCCATCCCATTTCTCCACGTTATTCGCTTGTTTGATTACTGTTTTGAAATTTCTGTGTTTTGTGTTGTTAGGTAGAAAATGTGTTTGTGTTATGGTTTGAGCTTAATATAGCTAAAAATTGTTGAATGGAGTGCATGCCGTTCATTTTTTTGTTAGGTATTGTCCCTAGATTGGGAGTATTATAACTCCCAGGATTCAGCCTACAAATTAAATTTTTATCCCACACCGCCCTCCAACCAAGCATGTCACACCCTATCCCAACCTGGGATTAGAAATACAGTTTCATTTAATACGACTAAACGCTGCTGGCCACATGGGCCGTTGGCGTTTTGGCCCCAAAGTTAGCACTTCTAGATTAGAAGGGTATGACGATATAGGAAATCCAATTCTATTTAGATAATCTTGACTCTAAGCAACAGAACAATTCCCTGTAGTAGAAATGGTATGGAACCATGTGCCGTATAAACTTGGGCTTTGGATTATAACTACTGAGTTACAGACTAGGCTACTAGTTGTCTTAGGCAGTGTAAGGCCTATATATGCTAAGGGATAGTAGGTTAGATTTGGTTGGAATGGGACTTCCTTCCTTCGATAAATCCCCTTATGACTTATAGACTTCTGTTGTTACCCATAGGAAGGAACCATACACTCTCAGAGAACATTTATAACTCCCTCAGATTGAACTTAGAATGTTCTAGCACACCCCTTAGAATTGCCTTCCCCAAGGACTTATTGCATTCGGGAATGCGGAATAAAGGAACTACATGTAAGCGATGTATTCGCGGTTTGAATCGACTTCTTAATCCTAGTGGTTACCAATAAATCCAATGCTCTGATCAAGCAGAGGATCGGCGTCGACTCGGATTAAGAACTGATACAACGCATTTTCTGTCCTGATTAGACAGAAGGTTCAACGTATCCGGCTTAGACCCACTACACAACCTTTCTTCTGTGATGGCCCAACCACCTACAACCAAACAGGATCACATTGTCTTTGGAAAATGGCGAGGACTTAAAGCTAGTAGAGAATTAGACATCTTGCCACCAATTCATACCTACCCCTGAACTCAACCACTATAGAGCTTAGGCTCGTCTCTATCACCATAGATACCAATGCCATAGAACGCATCATTAGCAAGGAAAACCATGTAGAGAAAGGTTGTTTCCATTTTAGGTCAAGGATAGCTCCTAAGTTGCGCCTCGTTCTGATATACGGATCGATGCTAAGATTCTTCAACCTTAAGTAAAACTAAGTTTTAAGGGGGGTAGAACGTATTGAGTCCAATCCAGTTAGGTTAGTCAATGCTACCGTTTGATCAGAGTGGCGCAGCGAAAGAGTGGTTGGCCTCTTTCCCCACTGGCCCAAGATTGAAACCTTTGAGTTCGGATATACATACGATTAGGTTATTAAATAGGATTTGAACCTTCCTTAGAGAAAGTACTCCTTACCCTTTGCCAATGTCGGGGACGACATTGTGTTTTAAGGGGGGTAGATTGTAACATCCCGGATTTTGGCCAATCTGGGATTTGACGTCCTTAGGCAATGGGTCAACTAAAACACCTGAAAAATCGCTCAGAACCCAATTTCATAGCCAAAGAAACCACTTAGGATTAATTCCTATGGAAATTCAGCATAAGTTAGCTAGCGCAACGCTGGAGTAGCTGGGAAACAGTCCTTGATCACTTTAAATACGTTCTACAAGACCCAAATCGAGTAGAACGTATGACTCCATAATACTCTATAACCTCGGATCAAACTCTAAGCGGGTTTGTTCTCTGGACCACTTTGAATTCTTGTATTGGATTTAGACCGCGCGTCGAAAGTCCGTTACTTCCTATCTTATACCGTTAGAACCGCCCAGCTGGACTTGACAATCATTTCGAAAATCAAGTCAAACCGATAATCACAGACTATTTCATTGAGCCCGGACTGAAGAGACCGCGAATAGGGATAGAATTGAAATTTCAAATTCAAATCTGGCACACGACTTGACACGTCAGTATTAAGCGTTCTGACCGTCAGAATTCATCCAGATTACACCCTCGGATCAGGAAAAATTTCTATTTATTATGATGAGACTTCCAGCCCTGATCTACGTGCGGTGACCGCTGAACTGAAACTGGTCCGCCACGTGCGATCTGCGAACCCTACCGGACTGAAAACTTAATGCGTGCTAGATCTGGTACGCATGAGCTTAAGTCCGATCGCATTCGACCAGGGGACCACCAGAAAGCATCTTTTGGACTGAAACAGCCCCGATTTGGTTACCCCTCAAGTGAAACTTGTTCCCGAGTCTATTTCGGGCAAGTTTGGGCTTATAAAAGGGCTTGAAACCCTCACTCCTCTCTCCTATCCGAATTTGCAAAAACCCTAGATTGGGAGAGAGAAAAGGTGAGAGTTTGTGAGAGAAGGTGGGAGAGCTTTTCCTGCTGCTGCTGCACGTGCTTAAGCGGCGTATTCTAATCACTTTGCCGGTGATTTCTCCGCATTTGCAGGTAAGAAAACGCCCTAGAAAGTTGTTGATTTGATGCTTCTTTAGTTCCATAGCTTGTTAGTTGATAAATCTCGTAAATCAGGTTCTCTATTCGCCGTAGACGAAGCGTATACGCTCCGTTCGAATTTACTCATCCATAAGAGACAAGGTGCGGATTTTAGACGCTTTGATTGACTGTTTCCAAAGCTTTCAATGTCGTTTAATAGTAGATTCTTGACGGCAACACCGTTTGACATGTACAACATGCTGTCCGTTTCCTGTTTCATAAATCAACGAAGAATATGAGATTTAGGGCATTTTAGTCATTTGTAGGAAGTACTGTTTTCATTCATAGTTTGCTGATGTGATTGACATGAATTGTTGTCGCATTAGAATGTTAGGAATGCGTGCATAATTAGTTTGGCGAAGAGATTCGCCTAAATGCGCATTTCGGGTCGACATACTATATGTAGACTCAAGTGTGTAGTGTAAGTGTTTGTATAAATGCTTGTATTAGTATGTATTGAATTAAATGGTGTTATGAATTAATTTGAGATTGATTTCTCAATTAATATGCTGATGTAAATGATTTCCTACATGTTAGCCGTATGTACGATTTCATTATATGTATGAAATGCATATGTTTGATGTTACACTTAAGTGGTATGCTATAACATGTACTTGATGATTTCATTATGATTTAGTTGAGATTGAATTCTCAATTAATAGGCTAATGGAGAGGATTTCCTACATGTTGGCGATATGCATAATTTCATTATATGTGTGAAAGACATATGTAGGATGATTTACTTAAGTTGTACGTTATAATATGTGTTAACATGCTCACATGGTTGTATTTCATTTCCCTTACTCTTACCTGATTGCTGATGTGATTCCATGTGTTTGGGACTATACCTAGTCCAGGCAGTCGGTAACCGAGAAATATCGTGGTTGACTTATCTTTGCCACAAACGACGCGTCGATGAACGCGAGTCGTGTTTGGAGTTGGCGGCAGTGGTTAGGCCACGCGAAGTGTTTCACGCACTTCATGTCGTTCGACTTGCGACGCGCTCGTGCTAGTCGAGCCCGTCAAGTAACCCGACTGGCCATTGTATGTTCACCCTGCATGAGTCATAACTGCTTGAACCTAGGGTACTGAACTTACCATTGTAAACCCTGTTAACCATGGTACCTTGATCCACGAAGACTCATGAGCCGGGCATGGTGGTATAGGACACCGTGGTCGAGCTGTCGGCCTACACCGGGGCCACAAACCTCCCCGTAGTGACCAGTGAGCACCTAGTCTCGTGAGCAGATTATGGTGGTATGGGACACTATATTCTTGCTGTCGGCCTACACTGATTAGGCGACGAGTCCTTTGTAGTGACCGCGAGCGTATTCTGAGTCTACGGGAGGCGACGACCCTTCAGTAGCAGTAGAGTACAGTAGGCCTGTATTGATAAGGTGATGGGAGAGCGGAGCAACGAGTGCGTGCAACAGCCCTGGCAGCCCTTGCAGCGACCTACGAAATATACATCGTATGAGATTACTAGGAGTGACGACCCTAGACAGGATCTGTGTTGGGATTGATATAAGGGAAGTACCTTAGTTTCCCAATCCTGCTGTTTGAATGGACTAATAACAACTTGGAAATCATATCACCATAACATTGCATATGCCTGGAAGATGTGGAGCACTCTAGGGAGTATGGCATGCCGCGGTCGTAAGATGTTGCCGTATGAGGGAGATCGTCGGTGAGGGCATACATCACATCATGTCATAATTGCATTAACAACAGTATTAGGAATGTTTGAATTACTGCTTTACTATTATCGCATGATTGATTTGATAACATGTTAATCTTTGCTCTATTATTCCACTGAGTTAGCTACTCACTCCCACGTTACGGGACGGTATTCCTGGACACCCACCAGACCTTTTTGTGATTGCAGATGATGGCGCGGCCTGTGAGGCGGAGCTGAATTTGATGATGATGAGGAGGATTCCTCCTATATGCGTGTTCTGATTGACGGGATTACAGGGAGGTTGATTAGATACTTTGACACTTGTCATTTTATATTTTTAGCGCACTCATGTATATTCGTTTTGTCTACTTTTGGAGTATACATGTATGTATATAACCTGGTAACATGTTCACACTCTGGAGACATACAACAGTTTATATATGTTATACATACTATTACAGACTTCCGCTGGTTAATTTAGCTGTCTCTGGAGTATGATATGCTGTTCTGGCTTAATCTCACTCATGTTTAATACATTATCACCGACAACATTCAATCATACATATCTATGTTGCATAAATAACATGCTGGAACTCGGGAGTTGGGTTTTTGCTCGACCCCCCGATTTTCGGGATGTTACAAGATCACTTATGTAACATAATGGATGATGATTGTATGTTGTCTATATTAGTGCATAAAACATGAAATAGATCAAGCAAGATCAACAAAAATAATTCAGGGATATTGAGGAAATGCAAGCGAAAGACTTAAATATATATATATATATATATATATATATATATATATATATATATATATATATATATATATATATATATAATTCAAAAATAATTCCCAAAATATGCATGCTCTGCCCAGGGCAATATATACAACTATGTCTTAGATACATGTATCAAACTAAGCAAAATTATCATATACATATCCCAGAAATCCCCACTGGTCAGGACGAGGCTCACATGATGTAACACCCTGAAAATCGGGGGTCGTGTATAAACTCAACTCCCGAGTTCACATAAAGAGTCAAAGGCATTCCATGCATTTCAATTAATCAAAATTGTCACAATACAAGGGATATATCCTTACAAGCATCATGACGAGAAATACATGGGAATTAAGACAGTTAAACAACGGAAACATGAACAAAGCACTAGCCCTAACAGGCTTACACACATAAAGCAAGAAATGACCAACTACTGATAATAACATCAAAGATCGCATCGCTAGTCGGAGTCTGGTGACGGAGGAGGAGCACCCTTATCCTGTAAGCAACACAGGATCGCCTTCAAGGTGCGAGTCACCTTGCCAAATTTCTTCTTTGTAACGGCCTTGGCATCCGCGACTTCTGCGCGAAGTTCTTGGACTTCCCTTCGCAAAGCGGTCTGACTCTCCTCCATCTGAGCAATGCGATCGTCGATAGTAGCCTGCGCAGAAGGAGGAGGGCTCTCATCTGTATCCTGAGCCTCCTCTTCTGCCTCTTCCTGAGCTTCTTCCTGAACCTCTGCTCTAGGTTCTTCTTCACTTTGATCTTCCTCATCATCAAAGTCATCCTCACTATCCCTTTCAAGTTGATTTTCACGGTATTGTGACCCAATCTTCATCTTGACCATTGTCGACTCATCAATGGTGTAAATCGATACCGGCAATTTCGGCCCAAGTCTATAGGCAAACTCAAGCGCAATCTTGCAAATAAGTTGGCCAAAGGGAAGCGATTCGGATGTTCTTCTTGACCTGGCTATGAGAACTATCTACCGTAAGATGAAAGTGGTCATACATACGTTCTCTCCCTGGGCCACCAGATATAAGAAATCGACCATAAGACGTGTGCATTCAATGCGGTTCGTCGACCTGGGATAAACATTGAACGTGCAGATATGGTGCAGCAGACGTAAATCCTCAGACATATACGTCGCCTTGAGGCTATTATTAGGCTGCCATGGAACCAACTTACCACACAGAAACCTGGTGCGGCGATCTCGTTCACATCTAGTCCTCAGATTCTTCTCACTAGGATGCACATCACCTAAAGGCACGTTGAGAAGTCGTGCAACCAACCGAACATCGATCGTAGCCATCCGATCTCTACCAAAAGGGATTTTGAACTGCAAAGGCTCCAAGGTAGGATTCTGGATACTAGCGTAGAAGGCACGAACGGTGCTCACATTAGCACGAGCGCGAGCTTCAAAGATCGGACCCCAATGCGCAGCTTCAATGTGCTCGAACAACAGATACTCGCCGAACAGTCGTCCATCTACGTCCGCCTCAAATAACACTTTGCGATCAGCGTATTGGCCATGAGGCATCTCCGATAGAATTGCTCGCCCAAGGTGTGCATGGGGATCCAAATCCCGCTTTGTACGGCACTCCAGGACTGCAGCTGGACCTGCGGCGGTGCTTGAACTTGCGGCACCACCCGGCGGTCTTCTCGATTGAGCAAGACGGCTTGGCCCAGCCTCGTCTGTTGCGGTTTTCCTCTTACCCATCAAAGATATGATGGATGAGAGTGATAGAAGGCCTAAAATGGCTTCCACGAAAGCCATGGAAAATGGCAAAAATGCGGAGAAGTGGCTGTCCAATCTTAAAAAAGGAGATCTAGGCATCGTAGAGGGATGCTTCAAGCTTCCGAAGGGTGTATTTTCAGGGAGAAATGAAAACAAAAAAGTGGAATGGAGCACCTCACGATTTCAGCTCTATTTGGGGGTTTTTGGAGCTCCAAATGCTGAAATCTTCAAGAGGAAGGGCTGCCAACTCCCAATAAGCGATGGATGACGGTCGGTTTTGGCCAAGGAGGGATCTAGGAGTGATTTGGGACGCCGAAATTTGGAAATGGCTGCTGGAAAATGAGAATAGGGCTTAGGGGAGGGTTGTTTGTGAAGGAGGGGGGTGTTTTAGGAATTTTCGTGGGATGGGAGGTATATGGGGAGGATGTGCACCCCATTTAAGGGCGTGCGCCCAAGTTTCATGGCAAATGGGCCCCACCGGTCGGCGATGCATCGCCGGACCGGCAATGGCATCGCCGGCCAACCTCCCATTTGGCTGGTGGGACTACATGGGTCTGGTCCCCCATGGTCCAAGGACTCCAAAAATATATGGCCCACCCCCTGGTTCATTGTATTTTGATCTATATGAGCCCAAACATGTGTTCGGGGCTTTCCGGGACCACTCCGCAATCCTGAATACCAAACCCTATGATGCATCATATGAATTTGGGATAGAAGGAGCCAGTAAATCTATCTAAATCCTTATTTGCTAAAGAAAGTGAAGTTAGAATGGCCTTATGGCCATTTTTCATGAAATTTTACTATTCACTGTACAATTTTGTGAAAGTACTAATTTATGTTATTTTCACATTATTTTTGTTGCCTAACATGAAATGGATAAGAAAGAAATGAAGATCAGGGTGTTTAGAGGAGGAATTTTGAAGATTTTCGGTGAAACGGGGTTTTCAAGCCCTGACGATTGATTACAGGAGTCGTGGTCATCCCACGGCCCAAGGATTCACTTTTGCGGGTTTAAAATCACCCATAGGATGTCTCAACCTGATTTCCTACGGCTTAGAAGCTATTCGGGTTGCTTTACGCAACCCGAGATGCGCTGCAGACTCGATCGTGAGATCGATTCTAATGGACTTCGCCTATCGGCGAATCTGCGATCCTAGAAGTGTTTCTAGACCCTTCTCGCGCCCACATAAGTCAAAGGAAGCGACAGCGTACGTCACGAGACCATAACCCAGGCCCAGTATACTCTTATTCATGCTCTGATACCAACTTGTAACACCCTAAAAATCGGGGGTCGTGTATAAACTCAACTCCCGAGTTCCAGACCGTCACTTATGCAACAAAAATGATTATGATTCAATGTTGTCTGATTTAAAGCATTTACATGAGTAAAAGTATACCAAAACTGCAATTCATACTTCAGATCCAGTGATAAAAGCAAGCGGAAGACTAAACAATATATATATCACTGTATGGAAAAAACAAAATAAATCTCATCTGTCTCCAAAGTATGACTACATCTCTGAGTCTCATATAATATACATGAACAAAATACAAATCCAAAATGGTCCCACTGAAATCCCATCGATCCAGGTCGCCTACGCGAAGCCATCGTGATACTGCATGTACGAGAATTCGTCCTGGTCCTCGTCGATGTCTGGCTCCACCTCCTGGATCTCAGCCACACCTGCATCTACAACAGGGTCTGGTGGGTGTTGCAAACACCATCCCGTAACGTGGGAGTGAGTGATCAACTCAGTGGAATCATAGAGCAAAGATTAGCATGTTCACAATTCAATCATGCGATAATAGTAAAGCAGTAAATCAGACATTCCTAATACTGTTGTTAATGCAAGATGACATGACGTGATGTATGCCCTCACCGACGATCTCCCTCATACGGCAATATCTTACGACCGCGGCATGCCACACTCCTTAGAGTGTTCCACATCTTCCAGGCACATGTAATGCTATGGTGATATGATTTCCAAGTTGTTATTAGTCCATTCAAATAGCAGGATTGGGAAACTAAGGTACTTCCCTTGTATCAGTCCCAACACAGATCCTGTCTAGGGTCGTCACTCCTAGTAATCTCATACGATGTATATTTTGTAGGTCACTGCAAGGGCTGCCAGGGCTGTTGCTCGCACTCGTTGCACCGCTCCCCCATCACCTTATCAATACAGGCCTACCGTACTCTACTGCAACGGAAGGGTCGTCGCCTCCCGTGGACTCAGAATATGCTCGCGGTCACTACAAAGGACTCGTCGCCTGATCAGTGTAGGCCGACAGCTAGAATATAGTGTCCCATACCACCATAATCTGCTCACGAGTCTAGGTGCTCACTGGTCACTACGGGGAGGTTTGTGGCCCCAGCGTAGGCCGACAGCTCGACCACGGTGTCCCATACCACCATGCCCGGCTCATGAGTCTTCGTGGATCAAGGTACCATGGTTAACAGGGTTTACAATGGTAAGTTCAGTACCCTAGGTTCAAGCAGTTATGACTCATACAAGGTGAACATACATCGGCCAGTCGGGTTGCTTGACGGGCTCGACTAGCCCGTTCGCATCTCAAGTCGAACGACATGAAGTGCGTAAAACACTTCGCGTGGCCTAACCACTGCCGCCAACTCTAAACACGAATCACGTTCATCGACGCGCCGTTCGTAGCTATGACCAGTCAGCCACGAATTCGCTCGGTTACCGACTGCCTAGACTAAGTCTAGTCCCAAGCACTTATGGAATCACATCAACAATATATGTAAAAGTATTGGAATTGAAATACAATCGTGTGAGCATATTAACACATGTTATAACATTCAACTCAAGCAAACCTTCAATCACATATATTCCATGCATGTAATGAAATCATGCATTTAGTCAACATGTAGAAAATCATTTAGGTCAGCATATTAATTGATAAATCAATCACAAACTATCACATAACATCATTTAATTCAATACATACTAATACAAGCATTTATACAAACACCTACACTACACACTTAAGTCTACATATAGTATGTCGACCCAAAGTGCGCAACTAGGCGAATCTCTTCGCCAAACTAATTATGCACGCATTCCTAACTTCCTAATGCGACAACAAACCATGTCAACCACATCAGCAAAATATGAATGTAAACAGTACTTCCTACAAATGACTAAAATGCCCTAAATCTCATATTCTTCGTTAGTTTACGAAACGGGAAACGGAGAGCATTTTGTACATGTCAAACGGCGATGCCGTCAAGAATCTACTATTAAACGACATTGAAAGCGTTGGGAACCGTCAATCAAAGCGTCTAAAATCCTCACCTTATGTCTTGTAGACTCGGGAATTGAAACGGAGCGTATACGCTTCGTCTACGGCGAATAAGGAGCCTAATACACAAGATCCATAAGCTACATTGCTATGGAAACAAGAGAAACTCAAATCAACAACTATTTAGGGTATTTACTTACCTAGGATCGCGGTGGAATCACCGGGAAAGCGGTAGAGGTGTGTTGCTTAAGCACGTGCAACGCGTAGTACAAGTGGCAGGAAGAACTCTCCCACACTCTCACAATCTCTCACCTTTTTCTCTCTCCCAAACTAGGGTTTCTCTCAAATTCGGATGGGAGAGAGGAGTGAGGGTTTCAACCCCTTTTATAGCTTAAAACATGCCCAAAATAGGCTTGGGAACAATGTTTACTTGGTGCCTAACCAAATCGGGGCCGTTTCGGTCCAAAAGAGCATTTCTGATGGTCCCCTAGCCAAACGCGGTCGGACTTAAGCTCATGCATACTGGATCTAGCACACATCCAGTTTTCGGACCGGTAGGGTTCCCAGATCGCACGTGGCGGTCCAGTTTCAGATTAACGGTCACCGCACCAAGATCAGGCCTATAAGTCTCAGGATATGTAATAGAAATTTTTCCTGATCCAAGGGTGTAATTTGGCTGTATTCTGATGGTCAGAACGCTTAATACTGATGCGTCAAATTTGTGTGCCAGATTTGAATTTGAAATTCCAACTATGTCCCTATCCGCACTCTCTTCGGTCCGGGCTCAATGAAATAGCCTGTGATTATCGGTTTGACTTGATTTTCGGAATGAGTGTCAAGTCCAGCTAGGTGGTTCTAACGGTCTAAGATAGGAGGTATCGGACTTTCGACGCGCGGTCCAGATCCAATACAAAGTTTCAAGGAGGTCCCGAGAACAAACCGGTTTAGAGTTTGATCCGAGGCTTTAGAGCATTATAGCACCCTTGGTTCCACTCGTTTTGGGCCTTGTAGAACGTATTTAAAGTGATCAGGGACCATTTCCCAGCTATTCTAATGTTGCACTAGCTAACCTAGTCATATTTCTTAAAGGAAAGAATTTTACGCAATTTCAGGTCGAGCTGGTACTCGAGCCCAAGTATGGGTTTTTCACGGGCGTTACACATGAACCCGCCTGAGAACTACATATATGAGAATGCCTCCTCGTCCTCATCAAAGTCTGGCTCTGCCTCACCAGCATCGTCGTCACCTGCAACTACATCAGAGTCTGGTTGGTGTTTAAGCACCATCCAGAACATGGGAGTGAGTGATCAGCTCAATGGAACTAGACAACAAAGGTTAACATGTTATCAATCCAATCAAGTACTAATGATAAGGCAGTATAATCAAATAGGTCCTAAATACTCTTATTAATGCAAGGATGATATGAAGGAATGATGCAAGCCCTCACCACAAACTCCCCCTACGATCTTCATCTTATTATCGTGCATGTCAGTCACTTCCTCAGTGCTCTTACACCAACACCAATAGCACATGCAATGCGATGATATGAGCATGCTTACCAAGTTCTTATGTCCTTTTCACAAAGCAGGATTGAGAAATTAAGACACCTCCCTTATAACAATTCTTAAACATTGATCCATTCTAGGGTCGTTACTCCTAGGAATTCTCATACGATATTATGGTTCTAGGTCGCTGCAAGGCTGTTAGGGCTGTTGCGCACAATCGTTACACCACTCCCTCATCACTAAATCAATACAGGTCGAATTATATCCTTAATACTGCAACAAGACTCGCCGCCCTTATGCAGTGTCAGGATATACTCGAGGTCACTATAGAGGGCTCGTCACCAATCAATGTAGGCCGACAGCAAGAATATAGTGTCCCATACCACCATAATCTACTCACGAGAATAAAGTACTCATTGATCACTACGGGGAGGTTTGTAGCCCCAACATAGGCCGACAGCTAGACCACGGTATCCCATACCACCATGTCCGGCTCATGAGTCTTAGGGGATCATGGTACCACGGTTAATGGGAGTTTCACTGGTAAGCTCGATGTCTTAGATTCAAACAGTAGCGACCAAACATGGTGAACAAACATCAGTCAATCGGGTTAGTTGATAAGCTCAACTAGGCCAAGCGCACGTTGAGTTGAATGACATGGAATGCATAAGCACTCCGTGTGGCCTAACCACTGTCGAACGTCTCAAGCACGACTCAGATTCGTTGAACTCATCCTACATGGTGAAAATGACCTCAACCACTATTTACAAAATGGTTACCGATTACCTGGACTGTAGTACAGCCCCACTCACATACAAGCTCAATAACTAGCATGGTTCATATCCTACATTCAAATGAAAATTCATGACATATAACTGAAACTTAAATACAGTACATGGAGGAAATCATACACACATGTAACATGGATAATCTAAGTTACATGATTCATGGAGGAAATCATACACTCAAGTGTTGTGATTGAGATTCATATCTCAACAACCGTAGCAATCACACTTCACTAACTTCTAACTCTTTTAGGCATTTATACAAACACTTAGATTACACTATTCAACATACATCACATATGTCGACTCCATGGCATATTAGGGCAATTCTTTTCGCCAAGGAGTTGCCGCATTCATATCAAGCATATAGCAATGAGAAATAATCATGAAAATCAAAACAACAGATTCCATACGCATACAAGTATTCTAACATATACATGAAATACGCTATTTACAATAATAAGTATACGTATATGGAAATCGAAACGAATAGAGCATTTGGCATATGTAATGACAATCACAACATGAATAAATTATTAGCTAACATTGAAATTCTTGAAAACCATAACCTAAATGTATATAGTCCGCACCTTAAACCAGAAAATCCATATAAGAGGTGATTCAGACGATAAGTCTTCGTCAACGGCGGATACGCTACCTATAGCATGAAACAGGTTAGTTATAACGTCATTCAAACTATTCTAGGTTTAAAAACATGTTAGGGTTAGCTTAACTTATCCAAAAACAGAATCAGAATCGCCGGAAGAACGATTCAAATATGCAGGTTCGATGCATAGATGGACTAGGAAGAATCCTACGGAGATTCGACAGATTCTCCCACACTTTCTCTCTCTTTTTCTCTCTCTTAAGCAAATAGGGTTTAGGAAATTCGTATGGGATTTGAAACTAAGACCAAGGTATACTTAGGTTATAACCAAATCGGGCCTGTTCCGATCCAACGGAGCACTTCTGGAGGTCCTCTTATCAAATGCGATCGGACTTAAGGTCACTAGCATTGGATCTTTAGTAAGTTAAGTTGTCAGTCCGATCGGGTTTCCAGATCGTCCGTGGTGGACCAGCTTTAATTCAACGGTTACTGAACTTCGATCAAGGCCACAAGTACGTTGACATGTAAGGGCCACTTATCCTGGTCTAAGAGTGAATTTGGGTCAAAATCTAACGGTCAGAACGCTTAAAAATAACGTGCAAGTAAAACATTCCAGATTACTTAAAAATATATTTAATTTTTTAAAAATCTTCATTTTCTTACTCTCTTCACTCCAGACTCAGTAAAATAGTCTCAGGACATCATTTGGGCTTGATTTTCGAAATGATTGTCCAGTCCAACTAAGCGGTCATAATGGTCTAAGATCATAGATATCAGACTTTCGACGTGCGGTCTAGATCCAATATAAAATTACAAAGCATTCCCAGGAGCAACTGGGTTTAGAGTAGGATCCTAAGTTTTAGGATAATATAGCGTCAATGATTCTATGGGTTTTGGGTCTTACAGATCGCATTGAAAGTTATCGGTACTAATTTCATAAGTAATCTAGTTTAGCGCTAACCAAAACACATTCAATTTCTAAAGGATTAAGGCTAAAATGATTTCTACTGAAGGAGGTACTCGAGTCTAAGTATGGATTTCTCTAGGTCGTTATAATCTACCCCCCTAAGAAAAAATTTTATCCTCGAAATTCATACCTTCTCATACTCCTTGAGGATCTGGGGGTAATTCTTCCTGACTTTAGCTTCAGTCTCTCAGGTAGCTTCTTCTTCGCTGTGGTGCGTCCATAGTACCTTCACAAGTGGGATAACCTTGCTACGCAATACCAGCTCCTCCCTATCCAAAATGCGCGTCGGGCACAGTTCATAAGTGGCATCCTCGCTCAACTACACTTGCTCTCATTTGATAATATATGAAGGATCAGGAACATACTTCTTCAGCATGGACACATGGAAAATATTATGAACGCCTGCGAGTGGTGTGGACAAAGCAAGACGATACGTTACTGCCCCCACTCGATTAAGTATTTGAAAAGGGCCAATAAATCTCGGCGTGAGCTTCCCCTTCTGACCAAACCTAAGAACTCCTCGTATAGGGAAAACCTTCAAGAACACATGGTCCCCAACATCGAACTCAAGTGGTCACTGTCTCGTATCGGCGTAGCTCTTCTGCCTGCTCTGTGCTGAGAGCAGTCGGCGCTGAATAATGTCGATCTTCTCTGAAGTCGCCTGAAGCAACTCTGGGACAATCAAAGTCTTCTCGCCCACTTCTGCCCAACAATGCGGCGCTCTACATGGACGACCATACAACGCCTCATAGGGAGCCATACCAATGCTCACCTAAAAGCTATTGTTATACGCGAACTCTGCATAAGGAAGACAGTCATCCCAACTATCCTTGAAGTCTAACGCACAAGCTTACAACATATCCTCCAAAATCTGATTCACTCGCTCCATCTGCCCGTCTGTTTGTGGATGGAACGCGGTACTGAACTTCAACTTCACACCCATCACTTCCTGGATATGAGTCCAGAAGATTGAAGTGAATCGGGTGTCTCTATCTGACACAATCTCCAAGGGAATTCCATGCTGGCGTACAATCTCTCTGATATACAATCTAGCCAACTCGTCTGCAGAATTTGCGACTCTGATCAGTAGGAAATGAGCTGACTTCGTCAACCTATCAACGATCACCCAAATAGAGTCATGTCCCTTCCTTGTCTTCGAAAGACCAGAAATAAAGTCCATGGAAATAAAGTCCCACTTCCATTCAGCTATGGGCATGGGCTGAAGTAGTCCAGGAGGTCAGCGATGCTCTGCCTTAACTTGCTGGCACGTGAGACAACGGGATACGAATTTAGCAATGTGGACCTTCATATTATCCCACCAGTACGACCTCTTCATATTCTGATACATCTTCGTGCTATCTGGATGCATTGCAAGCCTCGAACTGTGGGCTGACTCAAGAATCTCTCGTCTCAAGTCAGGTATGTCTGGAACGCATAGACGGCGCCGGTATCGCAAGCCTCCATCCGTACCAATAGTCCACTCAGAGTCCCCGTCAGTACCAACCCACTCCTTCATCTTCATCAGAAACTCATTGCCTGCTTGGGCCTCAATGATACGGTCATCTACGAGTGGTTGTACATGAATATGTGCGACAACTTCATACGGCTCTTCCACTGTGAGCTTTTGCTCAAAGTCTCGCATGAATTCCACCATAGCCCATTCTGTCACCATAAGTGAAGCCACAAATTCTATAGCCTTCTTGCGGCTCAACGCATCTGCCACAAGGTTCACCTTGTCCGGATGGTAGGAAACCTCGAACTTAAAGTCTTTTAACGTCTCCATCCATCAGCGCTGTCTCATATTCAAATCTCACTGTGAGAAT
The DNA here is from genome assembly GCA_037074715.1 of Magnolia kwangsiensis. Lineage (NCBI taxonomy): Eukaryota > Viridiplantae > Streptophyta > Magnoliopsida > Magnoliales > Magnoliaceae > Magnolia > Magnolia kwangsiensis. The sequence goes on from CM073579.1 coordinate 64,390,482, forward strand.
ATATATCTAAGGCTCTTCTGGTCGCATAAGAGCTCGAACTCTTCTTCGTAGAGGTAATGTCTCCAGAGCTTTAATGCGAAGATGACAGCTGCCAACTCAAGGTCATGCGTAGGGTAATTCTCCTAATGCTTCCTTAACTGTCTCGAGGATAAGTAATCACCCTGTCCTTTTGCATAAGGACACAACCCAGACCAACGTGAGACGCGTCAGTATATATCATATACTTAACCCCTTGCTCTGACAATTTTATCATAGGGGCAGATGTCAATTTGTCCTTCAGCTCCTGAAAAGCTGATTCAACCTTCTCATTCCAGGTAAACTTCAAATCTTTCCTTATCAACTGAGACAATGGTCTGGCAATCTTAGAAAAATCTCGAATGAAGCGTCGATAGTAACTTGCTAGACCCAGAAAACTCCTCACCTCGGTAACTGAACTGGGCTGCTTCCAATCCTGAACTGCAGTTACCTTAGCGAGGTCAACCGCAATGCCTTCCTTGGACACCACATGTCCCAGGAACTTCACTTCTTCCTTCCAGAAGTCGCATTTCTTATACTGTGCGAACAACTGGTTCTCCCTGAGAGTATTCAATACCGCTCTCAGGTGATCCTCATGCTCTTCCCGACTAGGGGAGTATATCAAAATGTCATCGATAAAGACAATGATGAACCTGAATAGAAATGGCCAAAACTCTCTGTTCATCAGACCATGAACACGGCTGGAGCATTCGTGAGTCCAAAGGACATCACAAGGAACTCATAATGACCAAAAATAGTCCTAAACACAGTCTTCTACACGTCTTCATCCCTGACGCGCAACTGATGATACCCAGACTACAAATCAATCTTCAGGAAATAACGTGCCCCCTTCAACTGATCAAACAGATCATCAATCCTGGGCAACGGATACTTATTCTTCACTGTCACCTGATTCAGCCTACGATAATCAATACACAACGCAGTGAACCGTCTTTCTTCTTCACAAACAAGACAGGTGCTCCCCAAGGTGACACACTCGGGCGAATAAAGCCTGCTTCAAGAAAACCATCAATCTGACTCCTCAACTCCTCCATCTCACATGGAGGCATACGATACGTCGATAGGGAAATTAGTGTCGCACCGGGCACAAGATCAATAGTGAAGTCAATCTCGCACCGAGGAGGAAGCCCTGGAATCTTCTCAAACACATCAGAGAAATCGTGAACTACTGGCATATCTTCTAACATCGGAACATCGGAACATCAGAACTCTCTAACATGGAAGTGTAACTGCTAACACGATAAGACCAACTGACCTGAATTGGAAAAGAGAAGGTCGTGCCCTCAGGTCTGAAGGCTGTCACAACTCTGACCTCATAATCAATCTCTGCTCTCATCTTCACGAGCTAGTCCATCCCAAAAATAACATCATAATGACACAGTGGGGCGATAATCAGGTAGACAACCACTGTCCTGCTACCCAAATCTATCGAGCAAGACTCACAGGTCCGAGTAATATCTGACGTAGTCCCTGTAGTTTTCGTGAGTCTCACTCCCTTCACAGGAGTCGTAACCAACCCTAGCCACTTAACCGCAACACAAGAAATGATCGAAACAGTGGACCCAGTGTCCACTAATAGGAGGATAGGTGTACCTAGAATGTACGCAGGATCTCAAATGACATCGGTGCTGAATCTGCCTCGGGCGCCTCAGCTGTGAGCGCATGAACTCGAGCCTGCTGTGGTCGATGCGGTGGAGGAACCATGGGCCATTGTGGAAGCCTGAAACGAGGTGCTAGAGGTCTGAAGGATGGATGAGCTGGTGTTGATCGAATAAGTGGTGTTGAAATGGCCTGAGGCATCGGATGACCGATCCTTTGAGGCGGCGAGAACCCACTGTCTCGCATCCTGGAAAAACATGATATCTCAGCGTGGCCAGGCTTCTTGCAGTAGCTGCACCACACTTCAGGATGCCTCACATAGGCAGGAGCTGCAGAAGACCCTTGCGGTGAATCAAATCGAGGCCTTTTACCAAGGAAAGGCCTACTCACGAACTTAGGTCGCGGTCTAAGAACTACAGGTGCTCGTGTGAGGGACAACCTCTCCCCATCCTGCTCTGCTTGTAAGGACATGCTCACCAGCTCTGCATAAGAAGAAATGCTTGCACAGCACATCTTCGATCTAATCTCAGGTCGTAAACCCTCAGAAAAATGCAGGCTGATCACCCAGAATCAACAGAGCATGCCTGCCAAGCTCTGTAAACCTGTTCTCATACTCCGTCACCGACATGCCTCCCTAACGAAGGTGAAGGAACTCACTCTCCTTCTCATGCCGATACGTGGCAGGAAAATACTTCTCATGGAAGCATGCCTCAAACGCTGCCCATGTCCACTCGAATCCCTCCGCAACTATGCAGAGAATATTATCCCACCATAAGCTAGCCTCCTTCTCAAATATGAAGGTGGCAAGCTTAACCTGTTCCGCCTCAGAACAGTGCAGCGGTCTAAGCATCTTCGAGATGCGGTCGATCCAATACTCAGCCTCCTCGGGTCTGTGAGTACTTGAAAATGTAGGAGGCCTCAAGTGTTGAAACCACTCGCATTGCCCAACGGGGTGTAGAGGTGAGGCAGGTGGAGTCGCCGCCATTGACTGAGCAAAGACACCAGCCATGGAGGACAAGAACTGTTGCTACTGCTACTACTACTGTATCTGCTGCTGCTGCATCAACAACATCATCTTCTCTAGCCTATCAACAGGTGGAGTGGACTGTGATGTCGAAGGCATCGACGCAGATGCACGGTGCTGCTCGGGAACCATAGGTGTGATAGGAGGCACCATGGAAGGTGTCACAGGAAGTGGCCCAGCAGCAGGACTAGAAGCCGGCTAAGAACTCGGCATGGGATCTGAACTAAATAGGCCCAATTGGGGGTCCATATGAGTATCGTACAGGGCAAGGGCCCCATTGAGTGAATCTCTCAGAGAAAGACGGGCCGAAGATCTCGAACCCTTAGGTGGCATATCCTACACACAACAAAGGATAGCAACAAATGAGATTAGGCATTCACATAGTCCATTCACAGCATTAACTTCACAAGCCAAGGAAACAACATGCATTTCATTAACAAAATTGTCACAATATATGATTTGCAGCATTAAATGAATCGCGACAGAGAAAGCATGTGAACAAAACATCTAAGCTTCAACCACTAAGCTTCAACACTAAACAACTACCAACTGCCAAACAACTAGCAAACCACATATAAACATAAAAATAAGTAACAAACAAGCAAACAACGACTACACAAAGCCTATTCATCAGAATCAGGCGATAGAGAAGGGGCACCCTTATCCTTCAGGCAGCATAGGATGGTCTTCAGCGTGCGGGTTACTTTCTTAAACTTACTCTTTACGAGGTCCCACAAATCCCCAATATCCTATCAAAAAGTAGCCTGACCCTCCTTAAGTTGCACTTACGGGTATCCCTATCAGCCTGAGTCACAGGAGGAGTACTCTCATCAGTATCCTGAGCCTCCTCTTCCTCTTCTTCTTGGACTTCTTCCTCTATCTCTACTCCACCTTCTTCTTCACTTCCTTCTTCTTTGCTATCGTACTCTTCCTCGCTTTCATCAAGTTGGGCCTCACGCTACCGAGGCCCCATCTTCATCTGGTCAAGAGTATCCTCATTGATATAATGGACCGGCACTGGCAACTCCGCCCCATGTCTATAGGCAAACTCAAGCGTAATCTTACATATGAGTCAGCCGAAGGGAAGCGACTCAGTCCTTCTCTTTGATTACGCGATAAGGATGATCTATCGCAGGATAAACGTAGGCACGCGCACCTTCTCTCCCTGCCCCACTTGATACAGAAAATTTACCATGAGATACGTGCATTCACTGTGATTGCTCCACCTGGGATAAACATTGAACGTGCAGATGTGGTGAAGCAGAAGGAAATTTCCTGACATATGGGTCGCTAGGAGGCTCTTGTTACGTTGTCACACAACCAAATGACCACATAGAAACCTGGTGCGGTAATCTCTCTTACGAACACTATTCAGATTCCTTGCACTTGGATGTACCTTGCCAAGTGGCACGTTCAGGAGTCGAGCTATCAACCCAACATTGATTGTGGCTTCCCGATCTCTGCCGAAGGGGATCTTGAACTACAACGGCTCCAGCGTAGGGTCCCGAATATGAGCATAGAAGGCACAAACAGTACTCACATTTGCATGACACTCGCCCTCAAATAGCGGACCCCACCCGGCAGCTTTCATACGCTCGAACAACAAATACTCGCCAAAGAGTCGCCCATCCACATGCGCTTCAAAAAGAACCCTACAGTTCTCATAGACGCCATGTGCCAACTCTACCAACAACGATCTTCCTATTGGAGCCTGGGGATCTAAATCCCACTTCGAATGCAATTCTCTCTAAACACTTGGACTCGCGGTAGCTCCTCTAGGCCGCCTCAAACGACCCAGACGACTAGGCCCAGCCTCGTCCACAGGGGCCCGCTTCTTGCCCATCAACGAAAGGATGGTGAAAATGGAGAAAAAGGCTACAACCTCTATGAAAGCCATGAAAAGAGAAGAAAAATGGAGAAAGGGCTGAGATCTCTAGGTTCCCATGAGTTTGGGTTAGAAACAGGAGTGCAATGGGTTAAGGAAGGGGAAAATAGAAGAAAGAAAAGATTAAGATAAGAGAGGTTGGGGGCTGGCACGTTTTGGAGCTCAAATGAGAGCTTTAGGAGCTCCAATCACAGAAAATGGAGACAGTAGGTGCTGGGTTTAGCTGAGAATGGTGGAGGGATGAAGAAAATAATGAAAAACGAAGGAAGGAGTGATTGAAAGGGAGGTTTGAGAGAGAAAACAACAACTTTATAGGAAAAAGAGAGCTTGGGGGGTCACTTTATGAAGGAAGTGAGGGTTTGGAGGGATTTTGATTGATGGCCCACACATCAGGGGGTTACCCTAGCCCCTAAACATGATCGGCCAGGACGGCCCAACCTGCAGGGCCTGCTGACCAGCGAGGCCCTCGTCGACCTCTGGACCATCTGACAAGGGCTCGTCGATTGGGTGAGGTCCTCACCATCCCCTGGGTCCCAAAAATTTGGGGTCCTACCCTGAAACCCCCTAAAACTTGCTCGTTTGGCCCCCTTTTCCAATTTGAGCCGTTTCGGGTCATTTCGAAACTACTCTAGCCTCTATTCACTTTTACCGATTTTTAATGGCTGGAATGGGATGAAATGCGGTCTATACCTATCAATTGACGGTCTAGACTTGATTTGGGGTCGATGTGTGTGATCAGGAGTGTGCAGGGACTCGATCTCGGTGACCATTTTCAGTAAAATTTTGCCAAAAGACAAACTGGGAGTCCTAGTTCTGTTTCTAAATTGTTCTCGCACCCTCCTACATTATAGTGGCATCAACGTGCAGTGTGTGGCCTTAAATAAGGTCCAGTTTAATCCAAATCATGCTCTGATACAAACTTGTAACGCCCTAAAATTTGGGGGTCAGCATAACTCAGCTCCTGAGTTCCAAAACATCACTTATGCAACATAATGGATGATGATGGTATGTTGTCTGTATTAGCACATAAAACATGAAATAGATCAAGCCAGATCAGCAGACATAATTCAGGGATATTGAGGAAATGTAAGCGAAAGACTTAAATAAATATATAATTAAAAAATAATCCTCAAAATATGCATGCTCTACCCAGGGCAATATATATAACTGTGTCTCAGATACATGCATCAAACTAAGTAAAATTATCATATACATATCCCAGAAATCCCCGTTGGTTAGGACGAGGCTCACATAAACCCACCTGAGAACTACATATATGAGAACACCTCCTCATCCTCATCAAAGTCTGGCTCCGCCTCGCCAGCGTCGTCGTCACTTGTAACTGCATCAAAGTCTGGTTGGTGTTTAAGCACCATTCCAGAACGTGGGAGTGAGTGATCAACTCAGTGGTACTATACGTAAAGGTTAAGATGTTATCAATCCAATTAAGTAGTAATGATAAGGTAGTACAATCAAATAGGTCCTAAATACTCTTATTAATACAAGGATGATATGAAGGAATGATGCATGCCCTCACCACAAACTCCCTCTGCGATCTTCATCTTATTATCACGCATGTCAGTCACTTTCTCAGTGCTCTTACACCAATACCAATAGCACATGCAATGCGATGATATGAGCATGCTTACCAAGTTCTTATTAGTCCTTTTCACACAGCAGGATTAGAAAGCTAAGACACCTCCCTTATAACAATTCTCAAACATTGATCCATTCTAGGGTCGTCACTCCTAGGAATTCTCATACGATATTACGGTTCTAGGTCCCTGCAAGGGCTGTCAGGGTTGTTGCGCACAATCATTACACCACTCCCCCATCACCAAATCAATACAAGCCTAATTATATCCTTCATACTGCAACAAGACTCGTCGCTCTTATGCAGTGTCAGGATATACTCGAGGTCACTACAGAGGGCTCGTCACCAATTAATGTAGGCCGACAGTAAGAATATAGTGTCTCATACCACCATAATCTACTCATGAGAATAAAGTACTCATTGGTCACTACGGGGAGGTTTGTAGCCCCAACGTAGGCCGATAGCTCGACCATGGTGTCCCATACCACCATGTCCGACTCATGAGTCTTAAGGGATTACGGTACTATAGTTAACGGGAGTTTCACTGGTAAGCTCGGTGTCTTAGATTCAAACAGTAGCGACCAAACATAGTGAACAAACATCGATCAATCGGGTTAGTTAATAAGCTCAATTAGGCCAAGCGCACGTTGAGTTGAACGACATGAAATGCATAAGCACTCCGTGTGGCCTAACCACTGTCGAACGTCTCAAGCACGACTCAGATTCGTTGAACTCATCCTACATGGTGAAAATGACCTCAACCACTATTTACAAAATGGTTACCGATTACCTGGACTATAATACAGCCCCACTCACATATAAGCTCAATAACTAGCATGGTTCATATCCTCCATTCATGACATATAACTGAAACTTAAATACAGTACATGGAGGAAATCATACACACATGTAACATGGATAATCTAAGTTACATGATTCATGGAGGAAATCATACACTCAAGTGTTGTGATTGAGATTCATATCTCAACAATCTTAGCAATCACACTTCACTAACTTCTAACTCATTTAGGCATTTATACAAACACTTAGATTACACTATTCAACATACATCACGTATGTCGACTCCATAGCATATTAGGGAAAGTCCTTTCCCCAAGGAGTTGTCGCATTCATATCAAGCATATAGCAACGACAAATAATCATGGCAATCAAAACAGTAGATTCCATATGCATACAAGTATTCTAACATATACATGAAATACACTATTTACAATAATAAGTATACGTATACGGAAATCGAAACGGATAGCGCATTTGGCATGTGTAATGACAATCACAACATGAATAAATCATTAGCTAACATTGAAAGTCTTGAAAACCATAACCTAAATGTATATAGTCCGCACCTTAAACCAGAAAATGCGTATAAGAGGTGATTCAGATAATAAGTCTTTGTCAACGGTGGATACGCTACCTATGGCATGAAACAGGTTAGCTATAACGTCATTTAAACAATTCTAATTTTAAAAACAGGTTAGGGTTAGCTTAACTTACCCAAAACAAAAATCAGAATCGCCGGAAGAATGATTCAGATATGCAGGATCGATGCATAGATGGACTAGGAAGAATCCTACGAAGATTTGACAGATTCTCCCGCACTTTCTCTCTCTTTTCTCTCTCTTAAGAAACTAGGGTTTAGGAAATTCGTATGGGATTTGAAACTAAGGGTTTAAGGCCTTTTTATAAGCCTAAACATGATGAAAATAGACTTATGACCAAGGTATACTTAGGTTATAACCAAATCGGGCCTGTTCTGATCCAACGGAGCACTTCTGGTGGTCCTCTTATCAAATACGATCGGACTTAAGCTCACTAGCATCGGATCTTTAGTAAGTTAAGTTGTCAATCCAATCGGGTTTCCAGATTGTCCGTGGTGGACCAGCTTTAATTCAATGGTTACCAAACTCTGATCAAGGCCACAAGTTCGTTGACATGTAAGGGCCACTTATCCTAATCCGAGGGTGAATTTGGGTCAAAATCTAATGGTCAGAATGCTTAAAAATAAAGTGCAAGTGAAACGCTCCAGATTACTTAAAAATATATTTAATTTTCTAAAAATCTTCATTTTCTTACTCTTTTCACTCCAGACTTGGTAAAATAGTCTTAGGACATCGTTTGGGCTTAATTTTTGAAATGATTGTCAAGTCCAACTAAGTGGTCATAATGGTATAAGATCATAGATATCAGACTTTCGACGCACGGTCTAGATCCAATACAAAATTACAAAGCATTCCCGGGAGCAACTGGGTTTAGAGTTGGATCCTAAGTTTCAGGGTAATATAGCGTCAATGATTCTATGGGTTTTGGGTCTTACAGATCGCATTGAAAGTTATCAATGCTAATTTCATAAGTAATCTACTTTAGTGCTAACCAAAACACATTCATTTTCTAAAGGATTAAGGCTAAAATGATTTCAATTGAAGGAGGTACTCGAGTCTAAGTATGGATTTTTCAAGGTCGTTACACATTTCTACATATGTCCATGTGAATACATCCTTGTTCTCTTTCAAGAGTTGGATATATTGATTAGCTTCCTGTTCGAGGAGACTGGCACTTATAAATATATTCCACGGCTCTTCTTTTGTTCCTAGATTTATTTCTCGCAAACTGCCGATCATAAGTTACCCCTGTCTTTTATCTGCTTTAGAGCTATTTCGGAGTGTTTAATTATTTCGAAGTCTGTTTTTCTTACTAAATTAATCGTAATTATATTCACTAAAGATTCTGCCCCCAATCCTCAAAATTTCTCTCAATTTCTCTGGTTGACACCTATGGGAACCTAAATTCCTTTTCCATAATTTAGGCTGGTCGATTCTTTGCTATTAAAACCCATATTTTAATGATCTTCTTGCTAGCTAAATTGTACCTCTTGAGATCTTTAGATGTCACCCTTCCATAGTGTGTGTCACCCTCGAGAGATCTTTTTCTTCTAATCAATTTTTTGTGCCTCAACAACAGTTGTGTTTTTGATGGGATATCACAAACAAAACCCCACGCTGAGATTTTCTAGCTATCTCAGTCAAAACCAATACATGAGATTTTCTAGATATCTCAAATAAATAAAAATGAATAAAGAATAATACTTATCTTCTTCTAAAGACGTTCTTTGATGTAGACCATAGAACCACTTCACTTGATGTAGAAATGTTCAATGTCCAATAACATAATCAAGGGTTCTAGGTTTGAAATTGATTTTAAATTAATTCAAACCTTAGGCTACTTGTTTAAATCCCTTAGATCTCATAAAGAAGAGTATAAACTCCCTTCATAAAAGAGATCAATGAATTATAAAAACAAAAAGCTATTTTAAAAGTATTTAAAATACCATGCAATAGCTTGAAGAAGATGGAGACTTTTCTCTCTCAAAGTGAAGGCTTTTTATGGCTTGATAAGTAATTTTAGAGTGAGAAAATGCCTCTATTTATAGTCTAAAAAGTTGTTGCTTCAACTAGTCTAAGGTCTCATTCGACTCGTCTTAGAATCAACCAAATTTCTAATTTTGGGCGCGATCTGATAAAACCGTTCTTCGACTGGTTAAAGGCCCTTTTCGACCAGTTAAGCATAGCTTTCGACTGGTCGATGGTGCCTTGAAATGGTTGCTAGACTTTGAGTCAAGCACCCTTCGACTGGTCGAACACCCTGCTCCACTAATCGAGGAACCAACAGAAAAAATCCATTTTTCAGTTCAAATCTTGGACTAGTTGAAACGTTCCCTAGACTGGTCAAACCAAAACTTGGACTAGTCGAACTAAGGTTTAGACTAGTCAAACTATAGTCTAACCAAAGTATAAAAACCATATATGTTTAGCATTAGACCTTCTCTCTAGGGTCAATTATACCTGAAATTATTAGACATTAAAGTATATACCTTGAGACTTCTACTTGAATCTTCAGTCACGTTCAATGGATCTTCTTCTTGAAGTAAACTTATAGTTGTAGCGTGATCTTGAACTTGAAGTGAAGTAGAGCTTGAATATATTGAACTTGAATTAATCATCTTCATGTATTATTCTTGAACTTGCACTTCCCAACTTCATGTGTTGATCTTGAAGCTGAACTTTCCATCTTGATTCACTTGAAGGTGAACTTTCCATCACTTGTGTGAACCACGTCATAAGCTGTTTTGTCCCATCAAAATTTGACAAATAAGAGTGTTTTATACATCATAACACTTACAATCTCCCCCATCGTCAAATTTATGACAAAACATACTTAGAACAAAATACAAATACAAAATTTCTGCTTTTGCTTGCAATGCAACAAAATTCACATACTCTAAGAAAAACTAACTCCCCCTCAATCTTGGCTTGGCCTTGTGTAGAATACCTATATTAACAAACATTTCCAAACATACAATCCACACAATCCACAATCCATTCCAACAGCATTTCATTCAATCATAACCAGCTCTCCCCCTTTTTGTCACAAGTTAACAAAGGAAGGCAGAACGACGAGATAAACAGATAATTGAATGACAAGATAACCAATATGATTAAGAGAAAATTAAGAGTATGGATAATAGTAAGAGAGCATAAAGAAAGCAATATCCAAGAGTATGATCCAAGTTATATAACCCAGGCACAAGTTAAAGTTATACAATTCGAAATAAAATCAAATGAAGTAGTCTGAAGCAGAGGAAGGAGGTGGGATAGACGGGTCAATCTTGTGAAGTCCTTTAGTAATGCGATGAAAATATTTTCGCATGTACTTTATTGAAGATCTGTGACTTTTAGTCAGATTATCCTGTAAAACTTTCAATTTAACCACCTTCTCCTCTAAAGATTGAAAGCAACCATCAAATTGAGATGGTTGAAAGTCAGGATCTGCCTCATCATCTAATTCTAACTTCAAAAATATATCATCCATAGATGTATTCGTAGGCATTGGCGCTGCCTCTTCTTCAACATCATCCTCGTCTTGCTGACTGGGGAGATAGTTCAGAGTCAACTTATGAATGTTAGAGTTATTAAATGGAAGGGCTGCTTCAGGAGCCTTAGTGGAAGGAATAACAACATTGCAATGGATAGCAAGTGTCGTCATAAGATAAGTAAATGGAATGGAACCATGACACGGATGAATGCAAAATTGGATGATTAAGTAGCAAATTAAAGAAGGGAGGCAAATAGGGATGCCAGATGCAACGACATGAAGAATACGAGCCATGAAATGAGTAAGAGCGAACTTGTTCGCAAACCGCGGCTATACATTTGACATAAATATGCGATGAAGTACATGAATATGAGGAATCATCTAGGTGGCACATAGAGCATTATCGCTACTCCATTCGACATTAAACTGACATAATTTTCAGGTAATCTTCCGACGCTCAGACTCAAACATCCTATCATTAAGTGGATGAATCAGTATGCCATCATCATTAACATTCACATCAAGCAAACCTAAAATCAGGTGCCTATCTAAAGGAACTATCCCTTCTCTAAAGTTAATAGAAAATGTGAGATTTTCAAGGGACGACTCTCCAATTGATGCATACATGCCTTGAGCAATGGAGCGGTAAGACGTTCCACCCCAACTTAGAATATTTTTCCAACTAACAACAGACAGGATGGGCAACAATTTAAATGAAGCAATGTGATTGAGATTAATCATCTTTTCTATTATTATATCTCTTGTATGGAAATCCCTAACATGCTTTGAATCTTCTTCAGGATCTCTCATGGTTCTCACACTAATTGGAGTCGTCGGGGAGGAGGAGCCTGTTTCGATAAGAAACGAATGCATTTCATTTGGGGATTTATCATTCAATAGTAACAAAGAAAATAGAAGAACATTCATTATCATAGATTTCATTAATTTCAAGTTTTAATTACCTCCTCATATCTCCCTTAATTCTAAAATAAAGGGCAATGAATATGTACAAACTTGAAAGGAGAAGCAGTTTAATGGAAATTTTGGTAGCATTTCGGCATGATTTACATCCTCGTAGCGACAGTGGTGTTGTACAAATCCAAAATCCTTGCTTCAAACCAACGTACATTAAGTATATTCTTCAGAAGATGAAGTGTGGAGAGGACCCACAAAACTGCATCGTACAACAAAATTCATGTTTCATAGAGGCACACAACTCACTCGAGTTATGCGGGTTTTGAGTTACATAGGTGTAACATCCCGAAAATCGGGGGGTCGAGCAAAAACCCAACTCCCGAGTTCCAAAATGTTATTTATGCAACATAGATATGTATGATTGAACGTTGTCTGTGATAATGTATTAAACATGAGTGAGATTAATCCAGAACAGCATATCATACTCCAGAGACGTTAAATTTACCAGCGGAAGTCTGTGATAGTATGTATAACATATATAAACTGTTGTGTGTCTCTTGAGTGTGAACATGTTACCAGGTTAAATATATACATGTATACCTCAAAATAGAAAGAAAGTATATACATGAGTGCTCTGAAAATATAAAATGACAAGTGTCAAGACATCTAATCAACCTCCCTATAATCCCGTCGATCAGAACACGCATAAAGGAGGGATCCTCCTCCTCATCATCATCATCAAGTCCGGCCCCGCCTCGCAGGTCGCGCCATCATCTGCAATCACAAAAAGTCTGGTGGGTGTCCAGGAACACCGTCCCGTAACGTGGGAGTGAGTAGCTAACTCAGTGGAATAATAGAGCAATGATTAACATGTTCTCAAATCAATCATTCGATAATAGTAAAGTAGTAAATCAAACAATCCTAAAACTGTTGTTAATGCAATATGACATGACGTGATGTATGCCCTCACCGACAATCTCCCTCATACGGCACCATCTTACGACCGCGGCATACAATCGACCCTCAAGTGCTCCACATCTTCCACGCACATGCAATGTCATGGTGATATGATTACCGAGTTATTATTAGTCCTGTTCATACAGCAATATTGGGAAACTAAGGTACTTCCCTTTTATCAATCCCAACATAGATCCTGTCTAGGGTCGTCACTCCTAGTAATCTCATACGATGTATATTTTGTAGGTCGCTGCAAGGGCTGCCAGGGCTGTTGCTCGCACTCGTTGCACCGCTCCCCCATCACCTTATCAATACAGGCCTACTGTACTCTACTGCTACTGAAGGGTCGTCGCCTCCCGTAGACTCAGAATATGCTCCCGGTCACTACAAAGGGCTGCTAGGGCTGTTGCACGCACTCGTTGCTCCACTCCCCCATCACCTTATCAATGTAGGCCGACAGCAAGAATATAGTGTTCCATACCACCATAATCTACTCACGAGTCATAGGTGCTCACTGGTCACTACGGGGAGGTTTGTGGCCCCAGCGTAGGCCGACAGCTCGACCACGGTGTCCCATACCACCATGCCCGGCTCATGAGTCTTTGTGGATCAAGGTACCATGGTTAACAGGGTTTACAATGGTAAGTTCAGTACCCTAAGTTCAAGCAGTTATAACTCATGCAGGGTGAACATACAACGGCCAGTCGGGTTACTTGACGGGTTCGACTAGCACGATCGCATCTCAAGTTGAACGACATGAAGTGCGTAAAACACTTCGTGTGGCCTAACGACTGCCGCTAACTCCAAAACACGGCTCGCGTTCATCGACGCGTCGTTCGTGGTGAAGATAAGCTAACCACGAATTCGCTCGGTTACCGACTGCCTGGACTAAGCATAGTCCCAAACAATTAAGGAATCACATCAGCAAATCATATGAGAGTATTGGAATTGAAATACAACCATGTGAGCATGTTAACACATGTTATAACGTACAACTTAAGTAAATCATCCTACACATATCTTTCACACATATAATGAAATTATGCATATAGCTAACATATAGGAAATCCTCTCCATTAGCCTATTAATTGAGAATTCAATCTCAAACTAAATCATAAGGAAATCATCAAGTACATGTTATAGCATACCACTTAAGTACAACATCAAGCATATGCATTTCATACATATAATGAAATCGTACATATGGCTAACGTGTAGGAAATCATTTACATCAGCATATTAATTGAGAAATCAATCTCAAATTAATTCATAACACCATTTAATTCAATACATACTAATACAAGCATTTATACAAACACTTACACTACACACTTGAGTCTACATATAGTATGTCGACCCGAAGTGCACATTTAGGCGAATCTCTTCGCCAAACTAATTATGCACGCATTCCTAACATTCTAATGCGACAACAATTCATGTCAATCACATCAGCAAAATATGAATGAAAACAGTAATTCCTACAAATGACTAAAATGCCCTAAATCTCATATTCTTCGTTGATTTACGAAATGGGAAACAGACAGCATGTTGTACATGTCAAACGGCGTTGCCGTCAATAATCTACTATTAAATGACATTGAAAGCTTTGGAAACAGTCAATCAAAGCGTCTAATATCCGCACCTTTTCCCTTTTAGGGCTGTGAGTTCGAACGGAGCGTATATGCTTCGTCTACGGCGATTAGAGAACCTAATACACAAGTTCTATTAGCTACTTCGCTAGGAAATGAAAGGAACCTCAAATCAGCAACTTCTAGGGTATTTTCTTACCTGAGAACGCAGAGGAATCGCCGGAAAAGTGATCGGAGTGCGTTGCCTAAGTACATACAGCACGTGGCACAAGCAGCAGGGAATTCTCTCCCACCTTCTCTCACAAACTCTCACCTTTTCTGTCTCCCAATCTAGGGAATTTTACAAATTCGGATGGGAGAGAGGAGTGAGGGTTTCAACCCCTTTTATAAGCCCAAACTTACCCGAAATAGGCTCCGGTACAAAGTTCAGTTAGTGCATATCCAAATCGGGGCTGTTTCGGTCCAAAAGATGCTTTCTGGTGGTCCCCTGACCGAATGTGAACGGACTTAAGCTCACGTGTACCAGATCTAGCACGTATTAAGTTTTCAGTCCGGCTGGGTCCGCAGATCGCACGTGGCGGACCAGTTTCAGTTCAGCGGTCACCGCACGTAGATCAGGGCTGAAAGTCTCATGATATAAAATAGAAATTTCTTCTGATCCGAGGGTGTAATTTGGCTGGATTCTGACGGTCAGAACGCTTAATACTGATGCGTCAAGTTGTGTGTCAGATTTGAATTTCAAATTTCCAAATCTACCCTTTTCTCACTCTCCCCACTCCAGGCTCAACGAAATAGCCTGTGATTATCGGTTTGACTTGATTTTTGAAATGAGTGTCAAGTCCAGCTAGGCGGTTCTAACGGTTTAAGATAGGAGGTATCGGACTTTCTACGTGCGGTATAGATCCAATACAAAATTTTAAAGTGGTCCAGAGAGCAAACCTGCTTAGAGTTTGACCCGAGGTTATAGAGTATTATAGAGTCATTGGTTCTACTCGATTTGGGTCTTGTAACACGTATTTAAAGTGATCAGGGACTGTTTCCCAGCTACTCCAACGTTGCGCTAGCTAACTTGTGCTTAGTTTCTAAAGGAATTAATCCTAAGTGATTTCTTTGGCTATGGAATTGGGTTCTGAAAGATTTTCCAGGTGTTTTAATTGACCCACTGCCTAAGGACGTCAAATCCCAGATTGGCCAAAATCTGGGGTGTTACAATCTACCCCCCTTAAAACACAATTTCGTCCCCGAAATTGGTGAAGGGCAAGGAATACTTTTTCTAAGGAAGGTTCAAATCCTATTTAATAACCTAACCGTACATATAACCTAAATCAAATGTTTCGATCCTGGGCCAGTGGGAAAGAGGCCAACCACTCTTCCGCTGCGCCACTCTGATCGAACGGCAGTGTTGACTAACCTAACTGGATTGGACTCCTTACGTTCTACCCCCCTTAAAACTTGGTTTTACTTAAGGTTGAAGAATCTTTGCATCGATCCGTATATCGAAACGAGGCGCAACTTAGGGGCTATCTTTAACCTAAAATAGAAACAACCTTTCTCTACAGGGTTTTCCTTGCTAATGATGCGTTATATGGCATTGGTACCTATGATCATAGAGATGAGCCTAATCTCTATTGTGGTTAAGTTCAGGGGCAAGTATGAGTTGGTGGCAAGATGTCTAATTCTCTACTAGCTTTAAGTCCTCGCCATTTTTCAAAGACAATGTGATCTTGTTTGGTTGTAGGTGGTTGGGCCATCACGGAAGAAAAGTTGTATAGTAGGTCTAAGCCGGATACGTTGAACTTTCTGTCTAATCAGGACAGAAAATGCGTTGTATCAGTTCTTAGTCCGAGTCGATGTCGATCCTCTGCTTGATCAGAGCATTGGATTCATTGGTAACCACTAGGATTAGGAAGTCGATTCAAACCGCGAATACATCACTTACATGTAGTTCCTTTATTAAGTATTCCCGAATGCAATAAGTCCTTGGGGAAGGCAATTCTAAGGGGTGTGCTAGTACATTCTAAGTTCAATCTGAGGGAGTTATAAATGTTCCCTGAGAGTGTATGGTTCCTTCCTATGGGCAACAACAGAAATCTATAAGTCATAAAGGGATCTACCGAAGGAAGGGAGTCCCATTCCAACCAAATCTAACCTACTATCCCTTAGCATATATAGGCCTTACACTGCCTAAGTCAACTAGTAGCCTAGTCTGTAACTCAGTACTTATAATCCAAAGCCTAAGTTTATACGGCACATGGTTCCATACCATTTCTACTACAGGGAATTGTTCTGTTGCTTAGAGTCAAGATTATCTAAATAGAATTGGATTTCCTATGTCGTCAGACCCTTCAAATCTAGGAGTGCTAACACTAGGTCCAAAACGCCAAGGGCCTATGAAACGAAACTACATTCCTAATCCCATGTTAGGATTGGGAGTGGCATGCTAGTCACAATACATGGAACAAAGTTTCACATTTTCTACCTCTGACGTCATTAAACCTAACAACAACAAAACACGAAGATCTCAAACAGTAATCAAACATCTACAAGACAACGTCACAGATGCCTAATGCTACCAAAGGACTCTACCACAGTCCCGACTTACCTTCTTTATCACTGTCGAGTCTAATACTGTCTGTTGCTCACTAGAGCTCTCTCGGCCATATATTTTCAGCATCCCTTAAGCAAAGAAAATGGAGGAATAGGATTGAGAGGAAGGATGGTGGAAAGAGAGAAAAAGGCTAAAACAGCTTAACAATAGCCATGGAAAATGGGAGAAATGCAAGGGAATGGCTAACCAAAATAGAAAAAGGAGATCTAGGCGTTGTAGAGGGATGCTTCAAGCTTCCCTAGGATGTATTTCCAGAAAGAAAAGAGAATGAAAAAGGGGAATGGAGCACCTCACGATTTCAGCTCGATTGGGGGTTCTTAAAACTCCAAAAGATGAAATCTTCAAGAAGGAGGGCTGCAAACTTCGATGGAGTGATGGAGTGTGGCCGTTTTTAGCAGGGAATGGGTTTAAAACCGATTTGAAGCCACGGTTTGGAGGAGGGCAGCAGAAAAACGTGAAATGGGGCTAGGGATGGGGCTATTTGTCAAGGATGTACATCTTTTAAGGGGTTTCAAGGTACGGACCGCATACCAGGGGGCTTCCGTAGCCCCCAAACTCCTCCAGCCCAAAGGCTAGACCCATCTGACGGGTTTGACCAATCGGCGATGGAATCGCTGGTGAACTTGCAAATTGGACATTGAGGCCATATGGGATGGGTTCCCCTTGCCCTAGGGATTCTAAAAAGGTATGGTTCCCACTTTGGTTCATTGTAGATTGCCCTAGGGAGGCCCAAACATCTATTTAAGGATTTTCGGGGCCAATCTGTAATCCTGAATACAAAACCCTATTATGCAGCATATGATTTTGGGGTAGAAGGATCTAGTACATCCATCTAGCCATTAGTTGCTAAAGAAAGTGAAGTTAGAATGGCCTTATAGCTATTTTTCATGAAATTTTACTATTCACTATAAAATTTTGTGAAAGTATGATTTTATGTTATTTTCACATTAAGAGTGTTTCCTAACATGAAAAGGATAATAAAGAATTGAAGATTGGAATGATGAGAGAAAGAATTTTGAAGATTTTAGGTGAAACGGGATTTTTAAGCCCTGTCGATTGAATACAGGGGTCGTGTTTGTCCCACGGCCCAAGGATTCACATTAAGAGGTTTGGAATCGTTCAAAGAATGTCCCAACCCACTTACCTACAACCTAGGAGCTATTCGGGTTGCTTCACGCGACCCTAGATGCGTTACGGACTCGATCCCGCGATCGAAATGAATAGACTTCGCCTATTGGCGAATCTGGGATCCTAGAAGTGTTTCTAGACCCTTCCCGCACCCACCTAAGTCAAAGGAAATGATAGCGTGCGTCGCGTGACCATAACCTAGGCCCAGTTTAATCCAAATCATGCTCTGATACCATCTGTAACATCCCGAAAATCGGGGGGTCGAGCAAAAACCCAACTCCTGAGTTCCAAAATGTTATTTATGCAACATAGATATGTATGATTGAATGTTGTCTGTGATAATGTATTAAACATGAGTGAGATTAATCCAGAACAGCATATCATACTCCAGAGACGTTAAATTTACCAGCGGAAGTCTGTGATAGTATGTATAACATATATAAACTGTTGTGTGTCTCTTGAGTGTGAACATGTTACCAGGTTAAACATATACATGTATACCTCAAAATAGAAAGAAAGTATATACATGAGTGCTCTGAAAATATAAAATGACAAGTGTCAAGACATCTAATCAACCTTCCTGTAATCCCGTCGATCAGAACACGCATAAAGGAGGGATCCTCCTCCTCATCATCATCATCAAGTCCGGCCCCGCCTCGTAGGCCGTGCCATCATCTGCAATCACAAAAAGTCTGGTGGGTGTCCAGGAACACCGTCCCGTAACGTGGGAGGGAGTAGCTAACTCAGTGGAATAATAGATCAATGATTAACATGTTCTCAAATCAATCATGCGATAATAGTAAAGCAGTAAATTAAACAATCCTAAAACTGTTGTTAATGCAATATGACATGACGTGATGTATGCTCTCACCGACGATCTCCCTCATACGGCACCATCTTACGACCGCGGCATGCAATCGACCCTCAAGTGCTCCACATCTTCCAGGCACATGCAATGTCATGGTGATATGATTACCGAGTTATTATTAGTCCTGTTCATACAGTAATATTGGGAAACTAAGGTACTTTCCTTTTATCAATCCCAACACAGATCCTGTCTAGGGTCGTCACTCCTAGTAATCTCATACGATGTATATTTTGTAGGTCACTGCAAGGGCTGCCAGGGCTGTTGCTCGCACTCGTTGCACCGCTCCCCCATCACCTTATCAATACAGGCCTACTGTACACTACTGCTACTGAAGGGTCGTCGCCTCCCGTAGACTCAGAATACGCTCGCAGTCACTACAAAGGGCTGTCAGGGCTGTTGTACGCACTCGTTGCTCCGCTCCCCCATCACCTTATCAATGTAGGCCGACAGCAAGAATATAGTGTCCCATACCACCATAATCCGCTCACGAGTCATAGGTGCTCACTGGTCACTACGGGGAGGTTTGTGGCCCCAGCGTAGGCCGACAGCTCGACCACGGTGTCCCATACCACCATGCCTAGCTCATGAGTCTTTGTGGATCAAGGTACCATGGTTAACAGGGTTTACAATGGTAAGTTCAGTACCCTAAGTTCAAGCAGTTATAACTCATGCAGGGTGAACATACAACGGCCAGTCGGGTTACTTGACGGGTTCGACTAGCATGATCGCATCTCAAGTTGAACGACCTGAAGTGCGTAAAACACTTCGTGTGACCTAACCACTGCCGCTAACTCCAAAACATGGCTCGCGTTCATCGACGCATCGTTCGTGGTGAAGATAAGCTAACCACGAATTCGCTCGGTTACTGACTGCCTGGACTAAGCATAGTCCCAAACAATTAAGGAATCACATCAGCAAATCATATGAGAGTATTGGAATTGAAATACAACCATGTGAGCATGTTAACACATGTTATAACGTACAACTTAAGTAAATCATCCTACACATGTCTTTCACACATATAATGAAATTATGCATATAGCCAACATATAGGAAATCCTCTCCATTAGCTTATTAATTGAGAATTCAATCTCAAACTAAATCATAAGGAAATCATCAAGTACATGTTATAGCATACCACTTAAGTGCAACATCAAGCATATGCATTTCATACATATAATGAAATCGTACATATGGCTAACGTGTAGGAAATCATTTACATCAGCATATTAATTGAGAAATCAATCTCAAATTAATTCATAACACCATTTAATTCAATACATACTAATACAAGCATTTATACAAACACTTACACTACACACTTGAGTCTACATATAGTATGTCGACCCGAAGTGCACATTTAGGCGAATCTCTTCGCCAAACTAATTATGCACGCATTCCTAACATTCTAATGCGACAACAATTCATGTCAATCACATCAGCAAAATATGAATGAAAACAGTAATTCCTACAAATGACTAAAATGCCCTAAATCTCATATTCTTCGTTGATTTACGAAATGGGAAACGGACAGCATGTTGTACATGTCAAACGGCGTTGCCGTCAATAATTTACTATTAAACGACATTGAAAGCTTTGGAAACAGTCAATCAAAGCGTCTAATATCCGCACCTTTTCCCTTTTAGGGGTGTGAGTTCGAACGGAGCGTATACGCTTCGTCTACGGCGATTAGAGAACCTAATACACAAGTTCTATTAGCTACTTCGCTAGGAAATGAAAGGAACCTCAAATCAGCAACTTCTAGGGTATTTTCTTACCTGAGAACGCAGAGGAATCGCCGGAAAAGTGATCGGAGTGCGTTGCCTAAGCACATACAGCACGTGGCACAAGCAGCAGGGAATTCTCTCCCACCTTCTCTCACAAACTCTCACCTTTTCTGTCTCCCAATCTAGGGATTTTTACAAATTCAGATGGGAGAGAGGAGTGAGGGTTTCAACCCCTTTTATAAGCCCAAACTTGCCCGAAATAGGCTCCGGTTCAAAGTTCACTTAGTGCATATCCAAATCGGGACTGTTTCGGTCCAAAAGATGCTTTCTGGTGGTCCCCTGACCGAATGCGAATGGACTTAAGCTCACGCGTACCAGATCTAGTACGTATTAAGTTTTCAGTCTGGCTGGGTCCGCAGATCGCACGTGGCGGACCAGTTTCAGTTCAGCGGTCACCGCACGTAGATCAGGGCTGAAAGTCTCATGATATAAAATAGAAATTTCTTCTGATCCGAGGGTGTAATTTGGCTGGATTCTGACGGTCAGAACGCTTAATACTGATGCGTCAAGTTGTGTGTCAGATTTGAATTTCAAATTTCCAAATCTACCCTTTTCTCACTCTCCCCACTCCAGGCTCAACGAAATAGCCTGTGATTATCGGTTTGACTTGATTTTCGAAATGAGTGTCAAGTCCAGCTAGGCGGTTGTAACGGTCTAAGATAGGAGGTATCGGACTTTCGACGCGCGGTATAGATCCAATACAAAATTTCAAAGTGGTCCAGAGAACAAACCTGCTTAGAGTTTGACCCGAGGTTATAGAGTATTATAGAGTCATTGGTTCTACTCGATTTGGGTCTTGTAGCACGTATTTAAAGTGATCAGGGACTGTTTCCCACCTACTCCAACGTTGCGCTAGCTAACTTGTGCTTAGTTTCTAAAGGAATTAATCCTAAGTGGTTTCTTTGGCTATGGAATTGGGTTCTGAACGATTTTCCAGGTGTTTTAATTGACCCACTGCCTAAGGACATCAAATCCCAGATTGGCCAAAATCCGGGGTGTTACAATAGGTCTGAGCAACTCATCTTCCCTTCTCTCTCTCTCTCTATCTCCCTCAACTCTTAACACCTCTCAAAAATTCTCCTCTTTCAAATGAGAGGGGGAGGGGGCATTTATAGGCTTCCGCACGTGTGGGCCCTCGAATCTCTTGTTGTGGACCCCACTTCGCACCACTTCACAAACTCAAATATGATCATCCCTTCGAGGAGTTGTGTGGGTCAGCACAACTATGATGAGTTGTGCGGTCTAGCACAACTCATGCTGCGCACAACTCAAGCCTTTATATCTTTTGCTTCGATTTCTTTTCCTCTTCACTTTCATTCTTTCTTATTTGTCTCTGATATGTTCTCTTCTCTCAAAATATCTTCTTCATTACTTGTAGTTCTCCACAAGTGCAATGAGAACTTTGTATATTTTTTATGCACCAACAGATGCCCCCTCGATCCTTCTTTAATTTATATACGAAATTAAATGGGGGATCGATCTTCTTCTGCATAAAAATCTTGTTACATCAGAGAAGGATTCTTCATGAAAGTATAGTTGGTCGCATAATGGAAAAGGATCTCCTGAATGGAGAACTGAAGAGTCGAGCCCAAAAAAATCAAGCTTGAAGGAATCGAGCTCGAATTAATTACGACTAAAGGATGACTGGATGATCGTGATTGAACAGAGGATTGAATGATCGCTCTCGAACGGAAGACTGAATGATCACGTTCGAATGGCAGACTGAATGATCATGCTCGAATGGCAGACTGAATGATTGTGCTCAAACGGAAGACTATATGATCGTGCTCGAACGAAAAACTAAATGATCGCACTCGAACAAAAAACTGAATGTCCCCAGTCAGAAGCACTGAATGAATGTTTCAATAGGGAGGATAATGCAGCAACAAAAGTACTTTATTTTCATAATAGTCAATCAGATAGAACACCTTTCTTCAAACAGGGCCACAATTAGATCCTCCATAGTTTTAACTCCCTTATTTGCATAATTCTCTTTTTATCGAAACTTGCCACTATAATAGCTGTGGTGACTCCATGTTTGAGTAACTTGATCAGAGAGCTATCTGTCAATACTTCTCTTGCTGCCACGATCTCTTCGATCAACTCCGACGACTCTTTCTTTGAACTTCATAGCTATGGAATTATTCTTTAATTTTGCTCCTACTGCAACATTCTCTTCGATTGTCTCCTTTATTCATTGTCTGCATAATCTAAGATTTTGAATGGTAATCTTTCCTATTAAATAAATCAAAATTAGTATCTCAAGATATCATAATTTTCCAATTTAGCTTCATGAAGTATTGATAATTTTGAAATAAATCAAAAGATTTTAGAATGATTGTAATATTTGCAATATGACAATTATTTGGTCATTCCATCTTTGTTCTTGTCAGCGTGCTTTGCATTGTATTTGTTGCATTCTATTGTGCTTTCAGAGATGTCATTTTCGACTCTACAAGTTCAACCGCTGAGTCTTTTCTAGTTTGTACTCCTTAGCATTTCTTCAAAGGCTGGCTAGGAGTGTATTTTCCTTAGACCTTTTCTAATTCAGAAAAATAGAGAACACTACTTTTCATTTTCTAACATTTTAGAGGATATAGAAGTTATCGACAATGATTCCATCTCTTTTAGCAAACATTCATTCCTTGTCTCCATTAGGTCTATTCCTCGAAGACTTGCAATATCATCATTAGAACACTGAGAAGTTATGGTATCAGACCATATAAATAGGCTTTAATATGGAGGTAACTTTTGAATGTCAATATTGTATCTTGCTTCATAATTTCTGACTATAACTATCAAGTTCATACTTTTTGTTGTACAATTATTTTCTAGTAGACTATACCATACATATTCTTCTGTCGCATGTAAGAAATTATCGGAAAGACCAAGGAATAGGTTACTTTGAAGAGACAGATTATGCCTCCTGTCCAGTTTAGCTTTGCATAAGGATTTCTTTGGAAGATAATACTTGGGAAGCAAAGCGTGCTACAACTCTTGAAAGATGGATAGCACTCAGCGTTCCTTTAAGGAATTTAAAGAATACATCTGAGTCATCAAGCTGTCTAGAAGAAAAGATAATTCTTTGTTATTCTATTCTTTGCCGACTTTGAGGATTTGGCGAGATAATATTTCTTCATTGATGAGGGTCGAATATTGCATATTAGACCCCGATTATTACCTGATTTTACCAACATGATGATGCTTAACGAACTATTTTAATCTTGTTTTCGTTGTAGGGTGTGATTAGGAGTTTGGATAGAAAAATGATATTAAAAGCATGAATTTGATGCTCTGAAATCATCACAGTAGGGGACAGACCCCAGAGGACCAAGATTGAAGAATTTACACGCCATGGATCCGAGGAAATCAAGCCATTCATGTTAAAGAGGCCCGAAATTGGTCCAGAATGCAAAATCATAGAGTTTCCGCCATCCGATTGGCTTGAAACTTCATACATGGTATAAGGGCCATAAATTAACTGTACATATAAAATTTCAGCCCTCGAATCACTATGAAAGTGCCCCAACTGACAGATCATCTCCTTAATTCCTTAAGTGGGGCCCACCTGATAACTGGATATATTTCAATTTTGGTCTCAACCGTTTAAATGGGTGAAAAAAATGAATGGATGGATTGGATTGCTCATAAATGTCACAGAGGACCCCACCTAGCATGATGTGTGCATCGTGTACAAGTGCTCTCATGTGCATCGCATCTCAAGTTCAGTCAAACCGACCGTTGACCCGTGTCTTCTTCAAAAATGGCAACTGCCTTTCTCTATTGCTGCGAATGGATGGGTATGTGACCTTTGTGGGTCAACGCCATCCATCAAAGACAAGATCAGGACCGTACATTAGAATCCCACTTCCCAATTACTATCGACTAGGTGGCGGTATTTCAAATGACATCAGATATTAGTTTTTAACCGTCCAAACGGCAGACAGATGGTGAAGTAGAAGATCACATGGGTCACACCAAACCTGATCTAAAATTGCCTCATCCCAACCAAAATTTTAATGATAATGCAATGGACGGAGTGATTTTTTACCAAACATTGATCATGGGCCCCACCAGTGCCACAATGGAAGAGATCCACGTCCCTATTTCACGTCCGAATGTAGCCAAACTTTTGCGGGTTGTGGTGTGGTTCGGTGATGATCAGACAGTTGATTTGATCTGTTCATCATGTAGACCACTCAAAAATGTCCCAAGGGACGTTATTCTTTTGGACAGAATCACAAGAACAGGGGCGTTGGGAGGACCCATTCTTTGCTGCGTAAGGAGAGCTACGTTAAAACTCCACTGACCGACTACATGTGAACTCTACTACGTAAACAACTTTCGTCCACTTTCCACCAACTCCAGTTCATTCCTCTTATGCGTGAGAGCTCTCCACTAATGGTAGCAGCCTATAAAAGAAAGAGGAAAGAGAGAACATGGAGGATTTCAACAGGGAGCATTCAACGTGGAGCAGCTTTCCTGAAGAGAATGTTTTTCATTCCTTTTATTTTTTATAATTTTTTTATCTAGCATAATCATGTTTATGCTAGGGTAAACTCCTTAGCTAGGGCTGAGATGAAGCCCCTAATTTAAATAACTCTTGTCATGTGTTGATTTTATTTGGGTTTGATTGATTTGTTTCTTTCTCTAGTGTGCTTAACTGAAATTTCTGTACGTCACCATTCTATGAGCTTAACCAAAGTCTAGATGTGGATGTTGTTTGGAATCTTATTCTAGGTACTTGTGTCTGACCGTGAACAGGTTTCTTATAGAGAAAGAAATAGGAATTACATCTCTTCATGCCTAACCATAGATGGAAAGATATGATCTTTATCCTTTAAGGGATTATACATTCTTTGTGCCCAACCAAGGACATAGAGTATGATTTATTTATTAAATTTATATCAATCTGAATTAGGGTGAATTAACAAGTAAAACAAGGGTTAGGATAATTAGATGTGGATTCAAAAGTCCTACTGTTCTCCTCGATTGAATTTTCCTCATGGTTCTCAGTTGTTTTTCATAGATTTTTGTTAATTTACTTAATTGTTATTTCTTGGATTAGTTAAGAAGAATCGTAAATTTTGAATTGTGACAACCAGTCCTCGTGCGAATGATCTCGTAATACGTACCATATATATATATATATATATATATATATATATATATATATATATATATATATATATATATATATATCTGATTCGTATACTTACGAGTTTAAAATCATTTAAATCAAGTTAGTTTAAATAAAATATCAAGTTTTTGGCGTCGTGGCTAGTGATTTTTCGGTCCAAATTGGATTTAGGATTCTTTCTTATCATAATTCATAGCCTTAGAATTTTTTTAGCTTTATTTTAGGAAATTGAATTTATTTTTTATTTTTAATTTAATTTTTTTGTTTTTATTTTGTTTACAGGAATTGAGAAAGGAAGTTGCAAAATAAAATTGTCTTCAAAAGGAGGAGCTCACAAATCTTCGGTCATCGATCATCTCCTTTTCCAGGTTCTTTCTTCCAATTCTTGTTTACATAGTTTTATCTTGTTTTTAGGAATTCATATTTTTTTAGTTCCAGTTTTATTTCTCTTAGGTTGCATCTTAGTTTAGTTTTCCTTCTTACATTGTAATAGCATAGTTTATGCTAGGGCATAGATCTCTAAACATAGAACTAGCACCTTTTAGTCCTAAAATAGAAAGAACCTTTCGTAGAAGATTTATTTGAAATGGCACACGAGAGTGGAATTAAAGCACTTAGAGATTATTCAGCTCCTGTCCAATTTAATGCACCTTCATGCATAGTGTTGCCAGCCACCACGGCGGCACACTTTGAACTTAAACCTGGGGTCATAGAATTGTTGCCATCCTTCTATGGTTTAGATAAGGAGGATCTATATCATCATGTGAAAGAATTCCTAGACATTTGTTCTACCTTTAGGTTCCAAAACTTTTCAGATGATTGGATCCATTTGCGTCTTTTTCCTTTTTCATTGAAGGATAAGGCAAAAGCATAGTTGAATTCTCTAGGAGTTGGGTCTATCACTACATGGGACCAAATGTCTAAGAAGTTCTTAAACAAGTTCTTCTCTGTTCATAAAACTAATGCTTCCGTAGAAAAATCACTAATTTCACACAAAAAGAGGGTGATCACTTTCATGAATGTTGGGAAATATGGAAGGACTTCTTAAATGTCCACACCATGGTTTTGAGAAGTGACAAAAGGTTCAATACTTCTACAACAGTGTGACACCCTAAAACCGTCACATGGTTGATGCCACCAGTGGAGGGTCATTCATGACCAAAAGTGATGTCGAAGCTTGGAATTTCTTTAAAACTTTGTGTGAAAACTCCCAACAATGGGACTATTCAAATAGAGGTGAAAGAAGTCCTCAACTATAGAAGAAAGGTGATATATATGAGATAGGAGTCACGCCAGATCTTTATGCCAAAATTGATAGCCTGACACAGAAAGTTGATGCTTTGATGTTAAATAATGGACCTCCACAAACAACTCAAATCGAGTCATGTGCCATATGTTTTAGTCTCGTCCATCTTACGCAGTCTTGTCCATCTGGTGCAGCATTTTCATAATTTCTCTCTGAACAAGTGCATGTTATGAGCACTTTCCGAAGACTTGGGAACGATCCTTACTCAGACACCTACAACCCAGGGTGGGCTAGGCATCCAAATTTTTCTTGGATAAAAGGACCACAATAAGGAGGACCATCTGAAAATCCTCCAATGCAACCTTATCCTCAAGTTGGCAATCAATAGCTTTAACAATTTTTGCAGTTTCAACAAGTTCCTTCACAATCAAGGAAACCATCTCTTGAAGATACACTCAATCTTTTTATGTAGAGTTCTCTTCAATTTTAAAAAGACACCCAACAAACTTTACTAGTTAACTAGCAAAGCTTACATGCAAATGCACAATCCATTGCTAAGCTGGAAGTACAGTTGGGTCAACTTGTTGCCACATTGAGTGAGAGAGAGAAGGGCAAGTTCCCTAGCCAGCCTGTGGAAAATCTAAAAGGACAATATGAGATTGGCTCTAATTCAAACCAAAAACAATATCATGAGCATGCAAAATCAATCATTACCCTTAGGTCAGGTAAACAGATCAAGAATAAAGTAGAGATGCCTAGGGAAGAATCAAATTCCAAATTGGAAGACCAAAATGAAGCGGAGGACATACTAGTGCGTCCAAAGTCCAAAAGCACTCTGACTCTCCAAGAAACACTCCTGTGCCATCTTATGTGCCTAAAGCACCTTTTCCTCAACATCTGGCACCAGTTAAGAAAGGAAACAACTTTAATGAGATATTGGACATGTTTAAGCAAGTGCAAATTTACATTCCATTGCTTGATGCAAGTCCCTGCTTACGCTAAGTTTCTTAAAGATTTAGGCACTCAAAAGCGTAAGATGAATGTTCATAAGAAGGTCTTCCTTGCAGAGAAACTCAGCTTTATGATTCAAAACAACACCCCTCTTAAATTTAGGGATCCAGGAGCTCCGACCATTTCTTGAGTCATAGGAGAGCATAAGATTGAGAAAGCATTGCTTGATTTTAAGGGCAAGCGTCAATTTGTGACCATACTCTGTATATGAGCAGCTAGGACTTAGTGAGCTAAAACCAACTAAAATAACACTACAACTAGTTGATAGATCTGTCAAGGTGCCTCATGGTGTTATTGAGGATGTGTTAATCCAAGTTGTTAAGTTTTATTTTCTAGTGGATTTCATCGTTATAGATACTTAGCCTGTTCAGAATTCTACTAGCAAATCCCGATTATTCTGGGACGTCCATTCTTAGCGACATTCAATGCTATCATAAATTGCAGGAATGGAGTTCTGAAGTTGTCTTTTGGTAACATGAAGATTAAGCTCAATGTTTTCAATGCTGGACAACAACCAGCAGACTCGGATGATATATTTGAAGTAGACATGATTGAGAGTCTAGTGCATGAATCTTTCCTTCAATCTTCCGAAGACGCACTTGAGACTTGCTTAACACATTTTAGCATAGACTTTGACATAGAAAGTTCCATCCAAGAAGTTAATGCATTGCTCGACTCTACTCCTATAATGGAGACTGCAAAATGGAAAGTGAAAGTGGAACCTTTTCCACCTTCTGAGTCTAAACCGGTCCCATCTTTTGAGAAACCACCTGAATTTGACCTTAAACAATTACCTGAAAATCTTGAGTATGCATTTTTAGGTCCTTCTAAGACCCTGCCTGTCATCATAGCTTCTAACCTTGGGAAGGAACAGGAGAGCAAGTTGCTTAAAGTGCTTTCGAGAATATAAGGCAGCAATTAGGTGGACGATGGCAGACATGAAGGGAGTAAACCCCGCTTTGTGTATACATCGTACCGATCTTGAAGAAAATGCGGAAACATCGCGTGAAATGTAAAGGAGGCTTAACCCTAACATGAAAGAGGATGTTCGAGCAGAGATGCTTAACTTGTTAGACATTGGTATCATTAACCGCATTTCAGATATCACAGTCCAAGTTGTTCCCAAAAAGTCTGGGTTGGTTAATCAAGATGTTGAGGATATTCATTTGGCCAGGTTATCAAGATTGATTAATTCATGGTCCATTCTTGTCTAGTTGAAGACGTTAAACTTAGCGCTCTTAAGAGGCAACCTAGCTTTTTATTCCATTTCATTTTCCTAGTTAGTTAGTTCAATATTTGTGGGTAACATTGCTGTAAACCCTCACAAGACTACAACTCGTCCACTAGGGGCAACCTAGGGGTTTAAAGGCTTATTGCATACGCAAAATGCAATTGAGAGTACCAGTGAAAGTGGTATAGGTAGGATCTTCTTTTTGTGATTTTATTTTTATTACTTTACTTTTGTTGATTTCTCTCTTATGTTAACTCACTTTTACGTTGATATTTTTGGGAAAGCCTCTTGATTCTTTCGTCCAGGTACTACCTTTTCATCACTCCTCTTTTACTTTAGTTATCCCAGGTGCATTGCATACTTAGTTCTTTTACATTGAGGACAATGTAGATTTTGGGTTGAGGGTGGGAGATTAGGTTACTTAATCAGTATTTTCTTGGTCTTGAGCAAGAATTGTGAAAATTTTTAAATTTTTCTAGAATTTCTTGTGAATTTGAAGTGATTTTGACAGCCATCTTAGATTTAGAATAAAAAGATACGTGATGTTGGGAATTTATGCCTCTAGGATTTAGCCATATGCTAGATTTCACAGTTAAGTTTGAATTGTTAACCCATGATTAGAAGTTTTAAACATTGATTGAGACATGATTTCACAGGACACATCTCACTTATACATCAAGGTTTCAGTTCAATATTTAATTGTAACTTGGTGATCATCAAGCTGAAAGGAACCAGCCTGAAATTTTTTTTAGCATTAGTTTATAAAGAAGAATTGAAAAGGTGAGTCGAATAATCTTTACCATAGGTTTGCTCCCTATAGATGAAGATTCAATTCCCCATGGTTGACATGTGAAAAGGGTTGGGTGTACAATCTTTACCATAAGTTTGCTCCCTATGGGTGAGGATTTGATTCCCCTCCTTGGCATTACTGTTCATGATAAAAAATAAAAAATCATAGGCTAGTAGAATGAAAAGTTAATCTGTAAGATAAGTTTTGGTTTCAAGTTTGGTTGTCATGAATTCCATTGTTAATTTCCAATGACATCATGAAATTGAGAATTGGATCTCTTAACAGTCATAAGCTGAGATTACACTATACACCCATGGAACTCAATGTTTAGAATTTTCTAATTAATGGATTAATATTTTGAACTTGATTATGAAGTTTACCATGAGCTTGATTCCAAGAAAGAAAATTCTATTCACCATTCATGAAACTTAGAATTCTTTCATCTCGACTATATGTTCACAAGTCACTCGGGTTTATAGGAATTGTCTTTTATTTCTAAAATTATTTTTTGCATGTTTTGCTTGGGACTAGCAAAATGCTAGTTGGGGGTTGTGATGAGGGTTGAATATTGTACATTAGACCCCTATTATTACCTAATTTTACCAACATGATAATGCTTAACAGACTTTTTTAATCGTGTTTTCGTTGTAGGGTGTGATTAGGAGTTTGGATGGAAAAAGATATTAAAAGTGGGATTTGATGGTCTAAAGTCATCAGAGCAGGGGACGGACCCTAGAGGACCAAGATTGAAGAATTTACACGCTAGGGATCCGAGGAAATCAAGCCATTCACGTTAAAGACACCCGAAATTGGTCCAGAATGCAAGATCATAGGGTTTCCGCCATCCGATTGGCTCGAAACTTCATACATGGGATGAGGGCTATAA
The DNA here is from genome assembly GCA_037074715.1 of Magnolia kwangsiensis. NCBI lineage: Eukaryota > Viridiplantae > Streptophyta > Magnoliopsida > Magnoliales > Magnoliaceae > Magnolia > Magnolia kwangsiensis. Next base: position 64,421,666 of record CM073579.1, read on the forward strand.
ATTAACCGTACATATAAAATTTAAGCCCTCAGATCACTATGGAAGTGCTCCAACTAACAGATCAGCCCCTTAATTCCTTAAGTGGGGCCCACTTGATAACTTGATATATTTCAATTTTGGTGTCAACCGTTTAAATGGGGGGGAAATGAATGGATGGATTAGATTGCTCATAAATGTCACAAAGGACCCCACCTTGCATGATGTGTGCACCATGTACAAGTGCTCTCATGTGCACCACATCTCAAGTGTAGTTAAACCGACCGTTGACCAGTATCTTCTTCAAAAATGGCAAGTGCCTTTCTCTGTTGCTGCGAACGGATGGGTATGTGATATTTTTCGGTCCGCACCATCCATCAAAGACAAGATCAGGACCATATATTAGAATCCCACGACCCATATTACTATCGCCTAGGTGGCGGTATTTCAAATGACAGCAGATATTATTTTTTAACCGTCCAAACGCCAGATGGACGGCAGAGTAGAAGATCACATGGGCCACATCAAACCTGATCTAAAACTGCCCCATCCCAACCAAAATTTCAATGAGAATGCAATGGAAAAATTGGATTTTTCAACAAACACTAATCATGGGCCCCACCAGTGCCACAACAGAAGAGATCCGCGTCCTTGTTTCATGTTTGAACGCAGCCCGACTTTTGCGAGCTATGGTGTGGTCTCGATGATGATCAGACGGTTGATCTAATCCATTCATCATGTAGACCACTCAAAAACGTCCCAAGGGACGTTATTCTTTTGGACAGAATCACAAGAACAAGGGTGTTGGGAGTACTTGTTCTTTGCTGCGTAAAAACTCCACCGACCGATTGCATGTGAACTCTACTGCGTAAACAGCTTTCGTCCACTTTCCACCAACTCTAGTTCTTTCCTCTTGTGCGTGAGAGCTCTCCACCGACGATATCAGCATATAAAAGAAAGAGGAAAGAGAGAACATGGAGGATTTCAACAGGGAGCATTCAACGTGGAGCAGCTTTCCTGTAGAGAGTTTTTTTCATTCCTTCTATTTAAAATTTTTTTTATCTAGCAGAATCATGTTTATGTTAGGCTAAACTCCTTAGCTAGGGCTAAGATGAAGCCCCTAATTTGAATAACTCTTGTCATGTGTTGATTTTATTTAGGTTTGATTGATTTGTTTCTTTCTCTAGTGTGTTTAACTAAAATTTTTGTACTTCGCCATTATATGAGCTTAACCAAAGTTTAGATGTGTATATTGTTTAGAATCTTATTCTAATTTCTTGTGTCTGACCATGAACAAGTTTCCTATGGAGGAAGAAATAGGAATTACATCTCTTTATGCCTGACCATGGATGGAAAGATGTGATCTTTATGCTTTTAAGGGATTATACATTCTATGTGCCCAACCAAGGACATAGAGTATGCTTTATTTATTAAATTTATATCAATTTGAATTAGAGTGAATTAATAAGTAAAACAAGGGTTAGGATAATTAGGGGTGGATTCAAAAGTCCTAGTGCTCTCCTAAATTGAATTTTCCTCATTGTTCTCAGTTATTTTTCATAGATTTTTGTTAGTTTACTTAATTGTTATTTGTTGGATTAGTTAAGAAGATTCGTAAATTTAGAATTGTGACTACCAGTCCTCATGGGAGCGATCTCGTAATATGTATCATATCTATATTTGATTTGTATACTTGCGTGTTTAAAATCATTTAAATCAGGTTGGTTTAAATAAAACATCATTCATCATCAAGAAGGAAAGAGATAGAAAGAACCCGCAGCTCTTATCGAAAGGATAAATATACTTTTGTTTGAACACATTTTGACTGGACATGACTTGACATGACTGGACTGGAATTCACTGGACTGAACTTGACTGGACTTGACTTGACTGGACTGAACACTTTCACACACATTTTAAGCTCGTAAGTAGTTGGATCGATCACAGTTTAAGCTCATAAGTAGTTGGAGCAATCACAGTTCAGGCTCGTAAGTAGTTGGAGCAATCACAATTTAGGCTTGTAAGTAGTTGGAGCAATCACGGTTTAGGCTCATAAGTAGTTGGAGTAATCATAATTTAGGATCGTAAGTAGTTGGAGCAGGGTCTTACACGAATGGTTTCTATAACTCTTAAGAGTTCGCTAGACTTATCGCGGCTGGGGAGTTCACAAACCGTGATCCATCAGAGGGGCCTAGTGAAGCTATCGAGGCAATGAACTCAATGGTTTTTATGCATAGAGTTGGCCACAGTAACTCTCTAGAGTTCATGGGGCACACAATTCTACCTTCGGGTACCAAATCCAGGGCTGTTAGTCCATCAATGAGGGGTCATCTTACTTTAGAGACCCATCCTTGTGAGTTACTACTGAAATATAGCCAGGGATCTGGGGAGTCATTTTGCTTCAAAGACCCACTTTTTCTTCATCTGCAAGGTCGGACCCATTCATGAGAGGGCATTTTCTCACCAGCCCTCGTGATGCTGTCAAAAACTATATAGACGGCATAGGTCTTACGTGATTACTTCATCAACTGCCCCCATGGGTGCATGTGATGCTCTTTGTGGGCTTTTTAGGGTCACGAGATTCTCACTGCCGTCTGAATAATTTCATTGTATTGCCGATGATGGTAGGTCGTATGTGTAGTTGGTTGTATAGGCCTGGCTACACTGCCGTAAATGATAAATCGCCATCGCTATCGTAGGACTTATATGTGGTTTGATTTATATGCTTATTCCACTATCGTAAATGATGAATCACCATTGTTGTCTGCCGTAAATAATGGATCACCATCGTTGATGATATTTATGTATGGTTAGGATAGTATATCAGCTTGGCGATGATATTAATTTTGATGATTTAGATAATAAAATGACCTTTACATTAGCGATACATCAATGGTGATGGCAACGATTGTTGATTTGGCGATAATCATTAACGTTTGATGATAATAGATGATTATATCAATCTTGATATCAACGTTTGGCGATAATCGGTGATTAACTTGATATACTTGAACTTGATATGCTTGAAAATCTACCTTTTATTCAGAATGGCGAAGAATACATGGCATTTGTCTTTTGAGACTCTTCCGTTATTCTAATTATCTTGCCCCCTTTTGATTTGGAAGTATTATGCTGATAATCTTTGAAATCAAAATTGTGATCATCGTCAAGGATAACATATTTTGACGACCTGGCCATTAATAGGTGTATATACCGATAAGAATTTACTTCCCCAGCAAATATGCTCGTCTTGCGACTTCACGCTTCGATTAGAAAGATATGAAGAGCCGCATCTTTATTAGAATGCTATTTTTTCTTTCTATCTAATGATTACTTTCAATTGGGATTGTACACTATTACCGTCTCTCTTATTTCATGTCTTCCTTATGACAATTTCACCATCGTCAATCATCTTTTGTAAAATGTTCTTCAAGATGAAGGAATTCTCAGTTCGATGTCTAAGAAAATGATGATAAAAGTAGTAATCATTTTCTCTTATTTTCTTCATTTCCTTTGGACGTTTTATCTATAGTAGTTTGATTTTTCCTGTAGATAATAATCGATTCATCATGGGAAGCATATCATCTTCTTCGAATGTATACTTTTCACAATTCTTGAATTATCTGAATCTTTTCTTTTCATTCTCCATTGTATAACTTCTCGTATTTCCTTCATCAGAGTTTCCTTGTTCAACTTGTTAATTCTTCCATGACATTATCAGTCGAAGTCTTTTTAGAATGTTGAAATAGCCGACTCATATAAAAATTGAACACTTTCATACTGAGTTTTTCTAGATTGCAAGGTTTTACGATCAGATCTTGAAAGATCTGTACATTCGGACTGATAAGACCCATTGCAATATCTAGTTTTATGCATTCCATACACACTTAACTTGTTGTTCTTTTTTTTTACTAGTTATGAGCATGATGCCCCCAATATCCTCCATCGATCGATGAATTTGTTAACTAGCTCATCTTGTCTTTGGCAATTAGAAGCTAAAACACCTGGACTAATTTTTTCAGCAGATGACTCAGGAAGCTGTGAATAATAATAATGAATGTTTCTAATGGAACTTGTTGTAGGAGATGTAGCAAATGGTGGTTTTCTTGTCATAACAGCTTTCCCTTTATCTTTCCATATCTTTGATGGATCCCTTACGGACGCCACATTTATAGTTACTTTTCTATCTTTCTTCTCATCCTTTTTTATTATTATCTCACTTTACCTTATCATTTTCTACAATATATCTTTCAAAGTGAAGCAGTCTTCTGTGGGATGCCCCAGAAAATGATGATGACGGCAATAATTCTTTTCTTTCGTCATCTCAACTTCCTCTGGATATTTGGACTGAGGTAACTTGATAGTTCCAGCAGCTCATAATTTCTCCATCATCAGTAAAACATATATCCTTTTTGAAGACATATCCTTGGTAAGAGTCAAATAATTAAGGTTGTTTATCATTTACATGACCCTTGGAACAATCCGAGTCTTCTCTTCTCTTTGTTTCTCATATGTTCCTTTTCTTCGGATAATGTCTGCGTGAAGCTATGCTACCAAAGTTTTCCATCTATCAATGAATTTCTGTATTTCTCCACTAGTTATGACTCTAGCAATGGCTCAAGACTTGACACTTTCAGTCAATATAGGTTTATTTTTACTATATTGAAGCTTTTTGGGTGGAGCATGGACCTTTGTATTGGAGCTTTATTGTTGATTTGCCCCCTTCTGATTGGGTGGGATTTTCTCTAAGAATCTTCACAATTAAAAATATTTTACCTTTTAGCTGTAGTAATGACTCGATCACCATGATACTCTCAGGCTTGAGCATTATCATATAATAGTTCAGCCGTAGTAATGATACTGGCTCCAATGTTGAACTGATCCGATTCTCCTGGAAGATATCGACATGATGCCTTTAAGTCTTTTAATGGACTAACAAATTCGTCATCTGATTCATCTTTCTCGTTGGCGAGCAGAAACCTATTCAGTCAAACCGAATTCTCTGGTCTCATCTATCTTTCATCGTAACTGCTTCAACTTTCTCTACTATTCTCTGTGGCAATGGTTGTGTATTATCGATGCAATTTTGTGCAAATCCTTTTACGTATGAAGTAAAAAAGTGTGTTAGCCAAGATAAAAGCCATTGCAGCTGTGTAAGGACAGAATACCTACAATTCAAAACAGAGTATCAGTTATATTAATTAAATAAAATTATACGTTATTTTAGAGTTGAAGTGGAGGATGTTCCCATTGAGAGTCCCCATTTTAGCATTTGTACGATGTCAAAACAGTGATGAAAGTTCTCTAAATATTTTCTAAGTTATCATTGAATAATAACAGATCCCCAGTAGAGTCGCCATTTTGTTTCGACAAGAAACGAATGCATTTCATTTGGAGATTTATCATTCAATAATAATAAAGAAAATAGAAGAACATTCATCATCATAGATTTCATTAATTATGATTTTCAATTATATCCTCATATCTCCCTTGATTCTAAAACAAAGTACAACGAATCTGTGCAAACTTGAAAGGAGAAGCAATTCACTGGCAATTTTGATAGCATTCGGCATGATTTGCATCCGTCGTAGTGGCAAAGGAGTTGTGCGGATCGAAAATCCTTGCTTCAAACCAACATACAAGAAGTGTATTCTTTATAAGATGAAGTGTAGAAAAACCCATAAAACTACATTGTACAACAAAACTCATGTCGCATAGAGGCACACAACTCACTCGCGTTGCGTGGGTTTTGAGTTGCGCAGGTCGTGAGTTGTGCGGGTCCGCACAACTCATCTTCCCATCTCTCTCTCTTTGTCTCTCTCTACTCCTGGCACCCCTCAAAAACTTCTCCTCTTCCAAATGAGAGGGGAAAGGGGCATTTATAGGATTTTGCACATGTGGGCCCTCGAATCTCGTGCTGTGGACCCCACTTCGCATCACTTTGCAAGCTCCAATCTGATCATCCCTTCAAGGAGTTATGCAGGTCGGCACAACTATGATGAGTTGCGTGGTCTGGCGTAACTCACATTTCAGTGCAACTCATGCTCCAATGCAACTCGTGCTCCAGCACAACTCATGCTCCAAATCAACTTATGCTCCAAAGCAACTTATGATCCAAATTAACTCAAGCCTTTATATCTTTTCCTTTAGTTTCTTTTCCTCTTCACTTCCATTCTTTCTTCTTTTGGTCTTTTCTTCTTTGTCTCTGATATCTTCTCTTCTCTCAAAATCTCTTCTTCATTACTTGTAGTTCTCCACAATGGGAAATTAGAACTTTGTACATTTTTTGTGCACCAATAGAGAATGCACAAGAGAATATAAAAGATGGTTTTGGCTAATATCAAAATTTTTCCCAAAAACCCTCTATGAAAAGAGTGGAAATCTCAAATTGACAACAAAATGAAGCTTAAGATGCATACAAGAACCCAAATCTAAAAGGAAATAAAAAATGAGGCACTTACAATAACTTTATGGAGATGGCTTTGACGAGTCGAGCAAGAGCTGGTTGAGGAAGATGAAGAAAAATGAGGAAAAAGTGGTTTTGCCTTCTTTTAGAGAAGCCCACCCGCGCTCCTTGATTAGTAGAGTACGTGCTTAACCTGTCGAGGTTCGAATGGTTGAGGACATGCTCGATCAATCGTGTCACACTAAAAATATCAAATATTTTAAAAATTTTTAAAAATGTTTGCATAAAAAATTATAAACAAGAAAAATGTAAAAATAACTTGATTTAATTCAATACAAATACGCATAACAATATCATGTTTTAATTTTGAATATCTAATACTGTCAAGTGATTTAGTCATTATGTCAGCAAGCTGATTTTCAGTCTGGATATATTCTAACACAATGCTTTTATCCTCAACCAATTCTCGAGTATAATGATATCTAATACCTATATGTTTCATGCAAGAATGTTGAATAGGATTTTTTTTTTTGAAATATTAATTGCACTAGAGTTATCACAATACAAGATCATTCTATCTTGCACAATTCCATAATCAGCCAACATTCTTTTTATCCAAACCAATTGGGTACATGAATTACCAACTGCGATGTATTCCACATCAGTAGCAGATAAAGATATAGAACTCTATTTCTTGTTGTGCCAGGAAACTAAATAATGTCCAACATATAAATATCCACCACTGGTAGATTTTCTATCATCAATGTTTCTTACCCAATCGTCATTAGTATATCCGTCAAGTTGTACATTTGTATCATGTAGATACCACAAACCAAAATTAGTTATGCTTGCTACATATCTGACTATACATTTAATAGTAATAAGATGAGATTCTTTTGGATTAAATTGATATCTAGCACAGATTCCAATGTTAAAAGCAATATCTAGTGTAACGCCCGTGAAAAATCCATACTTGGGCTCGAGTACCAACTCGACCCGAAATTTGTGTAGAATTCATTCCTTTAGAAAATATGACTAGGTTAGCTAGTGCAATGTTAGAATAGCTGGGAAATGGTCCCTGATCACTTTAAATACGTTCTACAAGGCCCAAAGCGAGTGGAACCAAGGGTGCTATGATGCTTTAAAGCCTCGGATCAAACTCTAGACCGGTTTGTTCTCGGGACCTCCTTGAAACTTTGTATTGGATCTAGACCGCGCGTCGTAAGTCAGATACCTACCATCTTAGACCGTTATGACCCTTAGCTGGGCTTGGCAATCGTTTCGAAAATCAAGTCCAACTGACGTTCAGAGGCTATTTCATTGAGCCTGGAGTGAAGAGAGTGAGAATAGGGTTAGAATTGGAATTTGAAATTCAAATCTGGCACACAAATTTGACGCATCAGTATTAAGCGTTCTGACCGTCAGAATACAGCCAAATTACACCCTTGGATCAGGAAAAATTTCTATTACATATCACGAGACTTATAGGCCTGATCTTGGTGCGGTGACCGTTAAACTGAAACTGGACCGCCATGTGTGATCTGTGAACCCTACCGGTCCGAAAACTGGATGTGTGCTAGATCCAGTATGCATGAGCTTAAGTCCGACCGCATTTGGCTAGGGGACCATCAGAAATGCTCTTTTGGACCGAAACTGCCCCGATTTGGTTAGGCACCAAGTAAACATTGTTTCCAAGCCTATTTTGGGCATGTTTTAGGCTATAAAAGGGGTTGAAACCCTTACTCCTCTCTCCCATCTGAATTTGAGAGAAACCCTAACTTGGGAGAGAGAAAAAGGTGAGAGATTGTGAGAGAGTGGGAGAGTTCTTCCTGCCACTTGTGCTACGTGTTGCACGTGCTCAAGCAACACACCTCTACCGTTTTTCCGGCGATTTCACCGCGATTCTAGATAAGCAAATACCCTAAATAGTTGCTGATTTGAGTTTCCTTTGTTTCCATAGGGATGTAGCTTATGGATCTCGTGTATTAGGTTCCTTATTCGCCGTAGACGAAGCGTATACGCTCCGTTTCAATTCACGAGTCTACAAGACATAAGGTGAGGATTTTAGACGCTTTGATTGACGGCTCCCAACGCTTTCAATGTCGTTTAATAGTAGATTCTTGACGGTATCGCCGTTTGACATGTACAAAATGCTCTCCGTTTCCCGTTTCGTAAATTAACGAAGAATATGAGATTTATGGCATTTTAGTCATTTGTAGGAAGTACTGTTTACATTCATATTTTGCTGATGTGATTGACATGGTTTGTTGTCGCATTAGGAAGTTAGGAATACGTGCATAATTAGTTTGGCGAAGAGATTTGCCTAATTGCACACTTCGGGTCGACATGCTATATGTAGACTTAAGTGTGTAGTGTATGTGTTTGTATAAATGATTGTATTAGTATGTATTGAACTAAATGATGTTATGAATTAGTTTGAGATGGATTTCTCAATTAATATGCTGACCTAAATGATTTTCTACATGTTGACTAAATGCATGATTTCACTACGTGCATGGAATATATGTGCTTGAAGATTTGCTTAAGTTGAATGTTATAACATGTGTTAACATGCTCATATGATTGTATTTAAATTCTAATACTTTTACATATATTGCTGATGTGATTCCATAAGTGTTTAGGACTAGACTTAGTCCAGGCAGTCGGTAACCGAGCGAATTCGTGGCTGACTGGTCATAGCCACGAACGACGCGTCAATGAATGCGATTCGTGTTTAGAGTTGGCGGCAGTGGTTAGGCCACGCGAAGTGTTTCACGCACTTCATGTCGTTCGACTTGAGATGCGATCGCGCTAGTCGAGCCCGTCAAGCAACCCGACTGGCCGATGTATGTTCACCTTCTATGAGTCATAACTGCTTGAACCTAGGGTACTGAACTTACCATTGTAAACCCTGTTAACCATGGTACCTTGATCCACGAAGACTCATGAGCCGGGCATGGTGGTATGGGACACCGTGGTCGAGCTGTCGGCCTACGCTGAGGCCACAAACCTCCCCGTAGTGACCAGTGAGCACCTAGACTCGTGAGCAGATTATGGTGGTATGGGACACTATATTCTAGCTGTCGGCCTACACTGATCAGGCGACGAGTCCTTTGTAGTGACCGCGAGTGTATTCTGAGTCCACGGGAGGCGACGACCCTTCCATTGCAGTAGAGTACTGTAGGCCTGTATTAATAAGGTGATGGGGGAGTGGTGCAACGAGTGCGAGTAACAGCCCTAGCAGCCCTTGCAATGACCTACGAAATATACATCGTATGAGATTACTAGGAGTGACGACCCTAGACAGGATCTGTGTTGGGATTGATATAAGGGAAGTACCTTAGTTTCCCAATCCTGCTGTTTGAATGGACAAATAACAACTTGGAAATCATATCACCATAGCATTGCATGTGCCTGGAAGATGTGGAGCACTCTAGGGAGTGTGGCATGCCGCGGTCGTAAGATGTTGCCGTATGAGGGAGATCGTCGGTGAGGGCATACATCACGTCATATCATCTTGCATTAACAACAGTACTAGGATTGTCTGATTTACTGCTTTACTATTATCGCATGATTGATTTGTGAACATGCTAATCTTTGCTCTATGATTCCACTGAGTTGATCACTCACTTCCACGTTACGGGATGATGTTTGCAACACCCACCAGACCCTGTTGTAGATGCAGGTGAGGCTGAGATCCAGGAGGTGGAGCCAGACTTTGACGAGGACCAGGACGAGTTCTCGTACATGCAGTATCACGATGGCTTCGCGTATGCAACCTGGATCGATGGGATTTCAGTGGGACCATTTTGGATATTTATTTTGTTCATGTATATTATATGAGACTCAGAGATGTAGTCATACTTTGGAGACAGATGAGATTTACTTTGTTTTTCCATACAGTGATATATATATATATTGTTTAGTCTTCCGCTTGCTTTTATCACTGGATCTGAAGTATGAATTGCAGTTTTGGTATACTTTTACTCATGTGAATGCTCTAAATCAGACAACATTGAATCATAATCATTTTTGTTGCATAAGTGACGGTCTGAAACTTGGGAGTTGAGTTTATACACGACCCCCGATTTTTAGGGTGTTACAAGTTGGTATCAAAGCATGAATAAGAGTATACTGGGCCTGGGTTATGGTCTCGTGACGTACGCTGTCACTTCTTTTGACTTAGGTGGGTGCGAGAAGGGTCTAGAAACACTTCTAGGATTGCAGATTCGTCCATAGGCGAAGTCTATTTGACTCGATCGCACGATCAAGTCTGTAACGCATCTTGGGTCGCGTAAAGCAACCCGAATAGCTTCTAAGCTGTAGGAAGTCGGGTTGAGACATCTATGGGCAATTTTAAACCCTTAAAAGTAAATTCTTGGGCCGTGGGATGACCACGACTCCTATAATCAATTGTCAGGGCTTAAAAACCCCATTTCACCAAAAATCTTCAAAATTCTTCCTCTAAACACTCCGATATTCATTTATTTCTTATCCATTTCATGTTAGGCATCAAACCTAATGTGAAAATTATACAAATTAGTACTTTCACAAAATTGTACAGTGAATAGTAAAATTTCATGAAAAATGGCCATAAGGCCATTCTAATTTCACTTTCTTTAGCAACTAAGGATCTAGATGGATGTACTAGCTCCTTTTACCCTAAATTCATATGCTGCATCATAGGGTTTGGTATTCGGAATTACGGAGTGGTCCCGAAAATCCCCGAACACATGTTTAGGCTCATATAGGTCAAAATACAATGAACTAGGGGGTGGACCACACATTTTTGGGGTCCCTGGACCATGGGGGACCAGACCCATGTAGTCCCACCGACCAACTGAGAAGTTGGCCGGCGATGCCATTGCCGGTCCGGCGATGCATCGCCGACCAGTGGGGCCCGTTGGTTCTGATTTTTGGGCGCACGCCCTTAAATGAGGTGCATACCCTCCCCATATAGCTCCCGTCCCACGAAAACCCCTAAAATGTGCATCTCCTTCACAAACAGCCCTCCCCTTAGCCCTATTTTCATTTTTTAGCAACCACCCCCAAAGTTTGTGGTCCCAAATCACTCCTAGATCCCTCCTTGGCCAAAACTGACCATCATCCATCACTTCTTGGGAGTTGGCAGCCCTTCCTCTTGAAGATTTCACCATTTGAAGCTCCAAAAACCTCCAAATCGAGCTGAAATCGTGAGGTGCTCCATTCCACTTTTTTGTTTTCATTTTTCCCTGAAAATACACTCTTGGGAAGCTTGAAGCATCCCTCTACGATGCCTAGATTTTCTTTTTCCAAATTGGACAGCCACTTCTCCGCATTTTTGTCGTTTTTCATGGCTTTTGTGGAAGCCATTTTAGGCCTTTTATCACTCTCATCCATCATATCTTTGATGGGTAAGAGGAAAACCGCAACAGACGAGGCTGGGCCAAGCCGCCCTGCTCAATCGAGAAGACCGCGGGGTGGTGCCGCAAGTTCAAGCACCGCCGCAGGTCCAGCTGCAGTCCTGGAGTGCCGTACAAAGCGGGATTTAGATCCCCATGCACACCTTGGGCGAGCAATTCTATCGGAGATGCCTCACGGCCAATACACTGATCGAAAAGTGTTGTTTGAGGCGGACGTAGATGGACGACTATTCGGTGAATATCTGTTGTTCGAACGCATTGAAGCTGCGCATTGGGGTCTGATCTTTGAAGCTCGCACTCGTGCTAATGTGAGCACTGTTCGTGCCTTCTACGCTAATATCCAGAATCCTACCTTGGAGCCTTTGCAGTTCAAAATCCCTTTTGGTAGAGATCGGATGGCTACGATTGATGTGCGACTGATTACGCGACTTCTGAACGTGCCTCTTGGTGATGTTCATCCTAGTGAGAAGAACCTGAGGACTAGACGTGAACGAGATCACCGCACCAGGTTTCTGTGCGGTAAGTTGGTTCCATGGCAGCCTAATAATAGCCTTAAGGCGACGTATACGTCTGATGATTTGCGCCTGCTGCACCATATCTACACGTTCAATGTTTATCCCAGGTCGACGAATCGCATTGAATGTACACGCCTTATGGTTGATTTCCTGTATCTGGTGGCCCAGGGAGAGAATGTATGCATGGCTACTTTCATTTTACGACAAATAATCCTCATAGCCAGGTCAAGAAGAACATCCGAATCGCTTCCTTTTGGTCGACTGATTTGTAAAATTGCCCTCGAGTTTGCTTACAGACTTGGGCCGAAAATGCCAGTTTCGATTCATAGTATTGATGAGTCGAAAATGGTCAAGATGAAGATTGGGTCACAATACCGTGAAAATCAACTTGAAAAGGATAGTGAGGATGACTTTGATGATGAGGAAGATCAAAGCGAAGAAGAACCTGGAGCAGAGGTTCAGGAAGAAGCTCAGGAAGAGGCAGAAGAGGAGGCTCAGGATACAGATGAGAGCCCTCCTCCTTCTGCGCAGGCTACTATTGACGATCGCATTGCTCGGATGGAGGAGAGTCAGACCGCTTTGAGAAGGAAAGTTCAAGAACTTCGCGCTGAAGTCGAAGATGCCAAGGCCATCACAAAGAAGAAATTAGGCAAGGTGACTCACACCTTGAAGGCGATCCTGTGTTGCTTGCAGGATAAGGGTGCTCCTCCTCCATCCCCAGACTCAGACTAGCGATGTGACCTTGATGTAGTCGTTAGTAGTTAGTCATTTCCTACTTTTGATGTGTAAGCCTGTTAGGGCTAGTGCCTTGTTTATGGTGCTGTTGCAATTTTAACTATCTTAGTTCCCATGTATTTCTCGTCGTGATGCTTGTAAGGATATATCCCTTGTATTGTGACAATTTTGATTAAATGAAATGCATGGAATGCCTTTGACTCCTTGTGTAAATGATTTCGGTGTAATTGTGCTATTAAGACTGACAAGGTTGCGCCCTATTTTGAATATAGGGAATGCCGCCTAAGGTTACGCGGAGCACGGCTCGTCTTGCACTGACTGAGCATATGGATCAGACTCCTTCACAGTCTGGCACCCATACGGACCCTGCTGTGGGCCAGATTTCTGAGACTGTTCGTGCGTCTCAGCCTGCAGCTGGTCCTACAGTTGGACCACCGCCATTTACGCCGTCAGTCCGAGAGCCTCATCGCGCATCTACTTCCACACAGCATCCGCCACAGCCTGCTCCACCTCCTGACAGATTCAAGCAGATGATGGCTATGATGCTGCAGCAGCAGCAGCTTCTGACTACCATCGTGAGGACATTAGCCCAGGGTGGGGGTGCAGCTCCATCTACACCACCTGCACTGCCTGCGCATCCAGCTGAGGATGCTTATACATACGCCCAGGATGATGGCACGGCTCATCCTGCACCGCCTGCTTATCCTGCAGGGAATCCCGCCGATACACGGGGCCTATTGGAGCGATTTCAGAGCTTGCGGCCTCCCACTTTCATGGGTTCTCACAGACCCGAGGAGGCTGAGTACTGGCTCGACCGTGTGTCGAAGATTTTGCGGATGCTTCATTGCACTGAGGCCGAGCAGGTAGAGCTGGCTACATTCCTGTTTGAGAGAGAGGCCAGCCTGTGGTGGGATAGCATACTGCGGACCGTTGCCGCCGACTATGTATGGACGTGGACAGCGTTTGAGTTCCGCTTCCATGAGAAGTATTATCCCCAGACTTACAGGCACGACAGGGAGAATGAGTTTCTCCGCCTCAAACAGGCAGCCATGACAGTTACAGAGTATGAGCATCGGTTTACAGAGTTGGGCAGATACGTCCCGACGATTTTGGCTGATGAGCAGATGCGCATACGGCGCTTTTTGGAGGGTTTGCGACCGGACATTCGGTCGAAGATGTGCTGTGTGACCATTCCTTCATATGCGGAGTTGATTCACATGTCCATGTGGGCAGAGCAGGACGTGGATCGACTTGCTCGATCTCGTGGCCCTGTTGCTTCTAGGCCACGACCAGACTTGCCAGACAGGCCCCTCGCGGGCAAGAGGCCTCGCATTGATCCCCCTGCTAGGACTACAGTGCCTGTACCACCGTTTCGGTGCCCTGATTTATCGTGCACATACTGTGGGAGGTCAGGCCACTTGGCGCAGAGCTGCTTTTCTAGGATGCGGGACAGTGGGTTCTCGCCGCCGCAGAAGATCTACCGTGCACGTCCACAGGCGTTATCAGCACCGCCTATACGGTCAGCTCCTGCGCATCTTACATTCAAACCTACGGTATCGCAGATCAGACAGCCTCCACGGCCCTTGACACAGCGGCCGAACCGGCCACAGCAGGCTCGGGTTCATGCATTTACAGCTGAGGCAGCTGCGACACCGACTCTTCAGCATTCAGCCTTCGAGGTCACGGCCCATATTGGAGGTACTACCATTCTTGTGATGGTGGACACTGGTTCCACGATTTCTTTGATATCGCGTGCCGTAGTCAGGCGTCTTGGGTTATAGACTATCACTATGGATAGCGTGCGAGTCTTTGCAGCTCATGGAGATTATTCGGATGTTATCCAGATGTGTGAGGGTTGTTTAGTTGATCTGGGAGGCAGGACGATGACTCTTGATCTTGTCGTCGATCCCTCGCTCGTTTATCTCGACGTCATTCTTGGCATGGATTGGTTGACTGCAGCGAGGGCCGAGATTGACTGCGAGACTCGTATGGTGACGGTGTACCAGCCTGAGGGCACGCCTTTCACGTTTTCAGTGCGGGTAAATCTTCCTTTCCGCATACTTAGCTACGCCACTTTATTGCGCGACGCTGGGGCCCAGGTACTTGAGCATACGCCAGTCGTTTCTGAGTTCGGAGATCTGTTCAGGAAGATCCCTAGTTTGTCGCCCCGACGTGAGATCGATTTCACTATCGATCTGGTTCCTGGTTCTACGCCCGTCTCACTGCCGACATATCGCATGGCACCATGTGAGATGGAGGAGTTGAGGATGCAGATTGATGGTCTGCTAGAGCTTGGCCTTATACGGCCTAGTGTGTCTCCCTAGGGAGCACCGATCCTATTTGTGAGGAAGAAGGACGGTTCGATGCGACTATGTATTGATTATCGCAGGCTGAACCAGCTCACGGTGAAGAACAAGTACCCTTTACCCAGGATCGATGACTTGTTTGATCAGTTGAGAGGAGTGCAGTACTTCTCGAAGATTGATCTTCAGTCGGGATATCATCAGTTGCGCGTCAGGGATGAGGAAGTGCAGAAGACAGCATTCAGGACCAGTTTTGGCCACTACGAGTTCCTCGTGATGTCGTTCGATCTCACGAACGCACCAGCCGTGTTCATGGATCTGATGAAACGAGTATTTCGGCCTTTCCTCTATTGATTCGTCGTTGTATTCATTAACGACATTTTAGTGTACTCTAGGAGTTGAGAGGAGCATGAGGAGCACTTACGTTTGGTCCTGGATACGCTAAGACAGCATCAGTTGTTCGCACAGTACAAGAAGTGCGACTTCTGGAAGCAGGAGGTGAAGTTTCTGGGACATGTGGTGTCCAAGGATGGCATGGCAGTTGACCTGTCTAAGGTAGCTGCGGTGCAGGACTGGGAGCAGCCTGGTTCTGTCACTGAGGTGAGGAGTTTCTTGGGTCTCGCTGGCTACTATCGGCACTTCATTCAGGACTTCTCGAAGATCGCGAGACCCTTATCTCAGTTGACACGGAAGGACGTAAAGTTAGCCTGGAATGACAAGGAGGAGTCATCTTTTCAGGAGCTGAAGGACAGACTTACGTTCGCCCCTGTGCTAGTATTGCCAGAGCAAGGGGTTAGATACACTATATATATTGACGAGTCTAGCGTTGGTTTGGGTTGTGTCCTTATGCAGAGGGACAGGGTAATTTCGTATGCCTCGAGACAATTAAGGAAGCACGAGGAGAATTACCCTGCACATGACCTAGAGTTGGCAGCCGTTATATTCGCACTGAGACTCTGGAGACATTACCTCTACGGAGAGGAGTTCGAGCTCTTTTGCGACCACAAGAGCCTCAAGTACATATTCACGCAGCGAGACTTGAATATGAGGCAGCGGCGATGGATGGAGACGTTGAAGGACTTCAAGTTTGAAGTCTCTTACCATCCTGGGAAGGCGAACCTTGTGGCTGATGCGTTGAGCCGCAAGAAGGCGATAGAGTTTGCGGCTCCGCTGATGGTTGCCGAGTGGGATATGGTTGAGTTTTTGCGAGACTTTGAGCAGAAACTCACCGTAGAGGAGCCGTTTGAGTTCATCACACATGTACAGGTACGATCTCAGATCGATGACCGAGTCATCAAGGCGCAGAAGGACGATGCGCATCTTACTGAGCTTCGAGAGCAGGCCAGTGATGATGCTGACGCCGACTAGCGAGTTGGTATGGATGGGGGCTTATGTTACCGTGGCCGCCTATGCGTCCCAGATGTCCCTGACTTGAGATGAGAGATTCTCGAGGCTGCGCATTGTACTCGACTCGCGATGCATCCAGGCAGCACAAAGATGTATCGTGATGTGAAGAGGATGTATTGGTGGGAAGGTATGAAGACCCACATAGCTGAGTTCGTGTCCCGTTGTCTCACTTGTCAGCAGGTGAAGGCAGAGCATCACCGACCACCTGGACTTTTACAGCCTATGCCGATTGCAGAGTGGAAGTGGGATTTCATTTCCATGGACTTCATTTCTGGGTTGCCGAAGACGAGGAAGGGACATGATTCCATTTGGGTGATCATCGACCGATTGACGAAGTCGGCGCACTTCCTACCGATCAGAGTTACGAACTTTGCAGACAAGCTGGCTAGATTGTACATCAGAGAGATTGTGCGTCTGCATGGAGTTTCGTTGGAGATCGTGTCGGACAGAGACACGCGGTTCACTTCTATCTTCTGGACTCGTATTCAGGAGGCTATGGGTGTGAAGTTGAAGTTCAGTACTGCCTTCCACCCACAGACAGACGGACAGACAGAGCGGGTGAACCAGATCTTGGAGGATATGTTGCGAGCTTGCGCATTAGACTTCAAGGACAGTTGGGATGATTGTCTTGCATATGCGGAGTTTGCATACAACAACAGCTTCCAGGCGAGTATCAGTATGGCACCCTATGAGGCACTGTATGGGCAACCTTGTCGCGCACCGCATTGTTGGTTAGAGGTCGGTGAGCGTAGCTTGATTGGCCTAGAGTTAGTGCAGGCGACGTCAGAGAAGATTGATACTATTCGACGTCGGCTCCTTACAGCGCAGAGCAGACAGAAGAGCTACGCCGATACGAGACGGAGGCCACTAGAGTTCACAGTTGGGGATCATGTGTTTTTGCGAGTTTTCCCTATGAAGGGAGTCCTTCGGTTCAGGAAGAAGGGGAAGCTGGCACCGTGATTCATTGGTCCGTTCCAGATCCTCGATCGTGTGGGAGCGGTGGCTTACCGATTGGCTTTACCCACGCCTCTCGCGAGCGTTCACAACGTATTTCATGTTTCTATGCTGAAGAAGTACGTTGCAGATCCTTCCCATATCATCAGATGGGAGCAGGTGCAGTTAGGAGAGGATGTTACATATATCCTGCGACCGACACGTATCCTAGACAGGAAGGAGCAGGTACTGCGTAGTAAGGTGATTCCCCTTGTGAAGGTATTATGGACGCATCACTCTGAGGAGGAGGCTACCTGGGAGACAGAAGCCGAGATCAGAAAGAACTACCCACAGCTTCTCGAGGAGTACGAAAAGGTACAAAATTTTGAGGACGAAATTATTTGTTAAGGGGGGTAGATTGTAACGCCTGTGAAAAATCCATACTTGGGCTCGAGTACCAACTCGAACCGAAATTTGTGTAGAATTCATTCCTTTAGAAAATATGACTAGGTTAGCTAGTGCAACGTTAGAATAGCTGGGAAATGGTCCCTGATCACTTTAAATACGTTCTATAAGGCCCAAAGCGAGTGGAACCAAGGGTGCTATAATGCTCTAAAGCCTCGGATCAAACTCTAGACCGGTTTGTTCTCGGGACCTCCTTGAAACTTTGTATTGGATCTAGACCGCGCGTCGTAAGTCAGATACCTACCATCTTAGACCGTTATGACCACTTAGCTGGGTTTGGCAATCGTTTCGAAAATCAAGTCCAACTGACGTTCAGAGGCTATTTCATTGAGCCTGGAGTGAAGAGAGTGAGAATAGGGTTAGAATTGGAATTTGAAATTCAAATCTGGCACACAAATTTGACACATCAGTATTAAGCGTTCTGACCGTCAGAATACAGCCAAATTACACCCTTGGATCAGGAAAAATTTCTATTACATATCACGAGACTTATAGGCCTGATCTTGGTGCGGTGACCGTTAAACTGAAACTGGACCGCCACGTGCGATCTGTGAACCCTACCAGTCCGAAAACTGGATGTGTGCTAGATCCAGTATGCATGAGCTTAAGTCCGACCGCATTTGGCTAGGGGACCATCAGAAATGCTCTTTTGGACCGAAACGGCCCCGATTTGGTTAGGCACCAAGTAAACATTGTTCCCAAGCCTATTTTGGGCATGTTTTAGGCTATAAAAGGGGTTGAAACCCTCACTCCTCTCTCCCATCCGAATTTGAGAGAAATCCTAACTTGGGAGAGAGAAAAAGGTGAGAGATTGTGAGAGAGTGGGAGAGTTCTTCCTGCCACTTGTGCTACGTGTTGCATGTGCTCAAGCAACACACCTCTACCGTTTTCCCGGCGATTTCACCGCGATTCTAGGTAAGTAAATACCCTAAATAGTTGCTGATTTGAGTTTCCTTTGTTTCCATAGTGATGTAGCTTATGGATCTCGTGTATTAGGTTCCTTATTCGCCGTAGACGAAGCGTATACGCTCCGTTTCAATTCACGAGTCTACAAGACATAAGGTGAGGATTTTAGACGCTTTGATTGACGGCTCCCAACGCTTTCAATGTCGTTTAATAGTAGATTCTTGACGGTATCGCCGTTTGACATGTACAAAATGCTCTCCGTTTCCCATTTCGTAAATTAACGAAGAATATGAGATTTAGGGCATTTTAGTCATTTGTAGGAAGTACTGTTTACATTCATATTTTGCTGATGTGATTGACATGGTTTGTTGTCGCATTAGGAAGTTAGGAATACGTGCATAATTAGTTTGGCGAAGGGATTTGCCTAATTGCACACTTCGGGTCGACATGCTATATGTAGACTTAAGTGTGTAGTGTATGTGTTTGTATAAATGATTGTATTAGTATGTATTGAACTAAATGATGTTATGAATTAGTTTGAGATGGATTTCTCAATTAATATGCTGACCTAAATGATTTTCTACATGTTGACTAAATGCATGATTTCACTACGTGCATGGAATATATGTGCTTGAAGATTTGCTTAAGTTGAATGTTATAACATGTGTTAACATGCTCATATGATTGTATTTAAATTCCAATACTTTTACATATATTGCTGATGTGATTCCATAAGTGTTTGGGACTAGACTTAGTCCAGGCAGTCGGTAACCGAGCGAATTCGTGGCTGACTGGTCATAGCCACGAACGACGCGTCAATGAATGCGATTCGTGTTTAGAGTTGGCGGCAGTGGTTAGGCCACGCGAAGTGTTTCACGCACTTCATGTCGTTCGACTTGAGATGCGATCGCGCTAGTCGAGCCCGTCAAGCAACCCGACTAGCCGATGTATGTTCACCTTCTATGAGTCATAACTGCTTGAACCTAGGGTACTGAACTTACCATTGTAAACCCTGTTAACCATGGTACCTTGATCCACGAAGACTCATGAGCCGGGCATGGTGGTATGGGACACCGTGGTCGAGCTGTCGGCCTACGTTGAGGCCACAAACCTCCCCGTAGTGACCAGTGAGCACCTAGACTCGTGAGCAGATTATGGTGGTATGGGACACTATATTCTAGCTGTCGGCCTACACTGATCAGGCGACGAGTCCTTTGTAGTGACCGCGAGTGTATTCTGAGTCCACGGGAGGCGACGACCCTTCCGTTGCAGTAGAGTACTGTAGGCCTGTATTGATAAGGTGATGGGGGAGTGGTGCAACGAGTGCGAGCAACAGCCCTGGCAGCCCTTGCAGTGACCTACGAAATATACATCGTATGAGATTACTAGGAGTGACGACCCTAGACAGGATCTGTGTTGGGATTGATATAAGGGAAGTACCTTAGTTTCCCAATCCTGCTGTTTGAATGGACTAATAAAAACTTGGAAATCATATCACCATAGCATTGCATGTGCCTGGAAGATGTGGAGCACTCTAAGGAGTGTGGCATGCCGCGGTCGTAAGATGTTGCCGTATGAGGGAGATCGTCGGTGAGGGCATACATCACGTCATATCATCTTGCATTAACAACAGTACTAGGATTGTCTGATTTACTGCTTTACTATTATCGCATGATTGATTTGTGAACATGCTAATCTTTTCTCTATGATTCCACTGAGTTGATCACTCACTCCCACATTACGGGATGGTGTTTGCAATACCCACCAGACCCTGTTGTAGTTGCCGGTGAGGCTGAGATCCAGGAGGTGGAGCCAGACTTTGACGAGGACCAGGACGAGTTCTCGTACATGCAGTATCACGATGGCTTCGCGTAGGCGACCTGGATCGATGGAATTTCAGTGGGACCATTTTGGATATTTATTTTGTTCATGTATATTATATGAGACTCAGAGATGTAGTCATACTTTGGAGACAGATGAGATTTACTTTGTTTTTCCATACAGTGATATATATATATTGTTTAGTCTTCCGCTTGCTTTTATCACTGGATCTGAAGTATGAATTGCAGTTTTGGTATACTTTTACTCATGTGAATGCTCTAAATCAGACAACATTGAATCATAATCATTTTTGTTGCATAAGTGACGGTCTGGAACTCGGGAGTTGAGTTTATACACGACCCCCGATTTTCAGGGTGTTACATCTAGTCTATTAGCAACTAAGTATAAAAGTCTACCAATCATGTTGCGATATAAGCGAGAGTCTATACTTCTACTTGTTTCATCCTTTGAAAGTTTGAGAGTCATACTCATAGGCATATTGAATTTCTTACCATTCTCGAATCCAAACTTCTTAACCAAATTTAAGGTATATTTGGTTTAAGAAATGAAGATACTATCTTCTTATTGTTTAACTTGTAAGCCTAGAAAGTAATTCAATTCTCTAACCATACTCATTTCAAACTTGGATTTCATAAGATCTGCAAACTCAACAGACAGGTTGTGCTTATAGAACCATAGATGATATCATCAACATAAATCTGTACAATCAGTATGTGTTCATTATATTTTTTAACAAATAAAGTTTTATCAACACTTCCCATGATAAAATTGTGACTGAGTAAGAAATTGGTCAGCTTCTCATACCATGCCCTGGGAGCTTATTTTAGACCATAAAGTGCCTTTTTAAGGCAATATACATTATTTGAGTGTTTAGGTTCCTCAAAATCCTTAGGTTGTTCAACATAGACCTCTTCATGTAGATCACCATTTAAGAATACACTTTTAACATTCATTTGATATATCTTGAGTTTTTTTAATCAAGTAATGGATATAAACAATCTAATGGATTTAAGGCGAGCTACCGACGCAAAGCTTTCATCATAATCGATTCCTTCTATTTGACTGTACCCTTAAACAAACAGTCTAGCCTCATTTCTAACTATATTTTCCATTTCATCAGATTTGTTTTTGAAAATCCATTTAGTTCCAATTATATGATTATTATTTGATCTTGGAACTAAATACCAGACATCATTTCTTACAAATTGATTTAACTCTTCTTGCATGGCTACTATCCAATTTTCATCGGTAAGTGCTTCTTTTTACATTAGCCAGTTCAATTTGAGAAGTGAAGCAAAGGTAATTACAGATATCCTTGTTTTCTTATTTGCACACCAGTAAAAGGATTACCTAATAACAGATCAGTATGATAGTCTTTGACTGATCTTAGTTCAGTATTAACTGGATTAGATGAAGAGTCAAGTTTTTCAATTAAATTGACTTCATCATCTTCTAGACTAGGTGTGGGTGTGATCAGGTGATCATCTATTACAATATTAATGGATTCATGGGTCACTCCTGTTCTTTTATTAAGAATACAATATAATCGACTACTCAAAGCATATCTCAAGAAAATTCCTTCATCATACTTAGCTTTAAACTTCCCTAAGTTTTCCTGATCACATAATATAAAGCACTTACTTCCAAAAATTTAAAAGTATTTGACAGTTGGTTTCTTATTGAACCATAACTCGTGGGTTGTTTTATATTTTAATTTTCTTATATACACACGATTTATTATATAGCATGCGGTATTCATAGCATCAGCCCACAAGTTTTTAGGTAAATTCATGCTATTTAGCATGACATTGGCTATCTCTTGTAGCACTTTATTCTTCCTTTCAACAACCCCATTTTGTTCAGGTGTTTTAAGAATAGAAAATTTATGCGATATGTCATGATCAGTACAATATTTCTCAAAATTATTATTTTCAAATTCAGTACCATGATCACTTCTGATCGTGAATATGTTTCCTTACTTTTTCAATCTGAATTGTTTCAGTATTCTTTTGACTTCATTGAAAGTCTCAGACTTTTCTCTCATAAAGGCTACCTAAGTAAATCTGGTAAAGTCATCAACAATAACTAGAAAGTACTTCTTCCGCCTCTACTCTCCACTCTCGTTGGTCCAACTTGGTCCATATGGAGAAGTTCAAGGGGTTTGGTGGTGGCTAAGGAGTTTATTTTCTTGTGACTACTCCTTGTTTGTTTACCAATTTGGCATGCGCCACATATTTTATCAATTTTTTTTTTAATTTAGGTAGACCTCGAATTAGATCAGTTTTGCTCAATTTATAAAGATTTCGGTAGTTAACATGTCCAAGACATTTATGCCATAATTCTATTTCGTCCGTTTGGACCATGTAACAGGAAAAATTAGAAGAACATGATTCATTAATAATAAAGCAATTTTTAGAAGTTTGACGACCATTTAATATCGCACAACCTTTCTCATTTGTTATCTCCCATCCGTGATTGGTAAATTTCACCATGTGTTTGTTATCACAGATTTAAGATATACTTAGAATATTTTGTTTAAGTCCTTCAACATATAAAAAAATTTCAAAGGGAGGAAGGTTAGAAAGTTGAACAGTACCTTGGCCTATAATTCTATAGTTTCTTCCATCACCAAAAGTAACTGAACTGTGATTCATTTCTCTGAAGTGGGTGAATATTTCTATCCCCTGTCATATGTCTTGAACATCCACTATTCAGGTACCATTTTAAATTGCTAGAAGCTTTAAAGGCAGTGTGGGCAACAAGGCGAGTAACTTTTAGAACTCATTTCATTGTGGTTTTGGGTTTAGGAGTATCATTGGTTTTTCTCTATTTATAAGAGTTGAAATTTTTCTGACTATTAACTCTGACACCTTTAGAGTTAGATTTGAGAAGCTCGTTGAATAAGTCCACTATTTTTTTAGCTAAAGGATTATATTTTTGATTTCTATAGTTGTAGTTGTTAGAATTATTCTTAGAAGCTTGAAAAGGTTTTGGACTTTTGAAATTGTTTTGGTTATAATTACTCAAATTCTTACCTTTTGAGTTTGAGGATTCTCCTTTTACAAAAGTAGGAGATGCAATTTTATTTTTCATAGAATTATCTTTGATATAGCCCAGACCCAATTTATCGCCACATTTTTTGGATGTGGTTAATAATTTTTCCAGTTTAGGGTCTCCATGGGCGTATCTCTAAGTATCATTAGAAGTCAATAAAGAAAAAACTTTGAATTTTAAATTCTCATTTCTATTATGAGTTTTGAAACTTAAATCAAGTTTTGCTTTTTCATAACAATCAGAAAAATAAGATTTTTTCAAAACAATATTTTCAAGTTCTTCTTTTAGTTTAAGAAAATTTTCTTTTTGAATCTTTAAGTTGATGGCTATTTTACAACTTTCCCTGTATAGGCATTATAGGCATCTTGAAGATCATCTTCATTTTCAATTTCAAGGTCACTCCTGAGATTTTCATAATCAGATAAGTTACAACTATCTGAGGAGGTGACTCTGGCTATAGTCATTAGGGCTTTCACTTCATTTGAAGTTTCTTGTTCTGATTCATCTGACTAAGAAGAACTTTCAGAGCCAGATGATTCATCCCAAGTAGCTATCATGCCCTTTCTTTTTTACTTATCCCTTTTGGGACATGTATTCGCCAAATGCCCATATTCATGGCAGTTGAAACATTAACTGTCTTTTACAGATTTTCAAGTTTTAAATTTTTCCTCTCTCTTATCAGAAGGTTTTTTAAAATCAAATCTTTTCTTATTTTTGAAAATCCTGTAAAAAATTTTAACAAGTAAAGCCATATCATCATCTATATCTTTAATATTAGAATTAACATTGTTATCTTTTGAAATAGATTTGGATGACTTAAGAGCAATGAACTTACCTTTAAGAGCTTTAAAATTTAACTCATATGTTTGGAGCAAACCAACTAACTCCTCAACCTTCATTAGATCAGTGTCTCTTAGTTCATGAATGGCAATTACTTTGGAATTAAACCTCTTAGGAAGAGATCGTAGTATCTTAGCACAAACCTTGCTTTCTGGGATTCCATCTCCTAAACCCTACATAGAATTTACTATGTCATTTAATTTCATATAGAAGTCCGTGAAGGTTTCATTTTCTTTCATATGAATTTCCTCAAATTTTATAGTGAGGATTTAAACTTTAGAATTTCTTGGCAATAGTAGTTCCTTCGTGTGTCATTTCAAGAATATCCTAATCTTGCTTGGCTATATCACATGAAATGATTCTTTTGAATTCATCAGGTGATAGAGCACATGTAATTACATTTAAGGCCTTAACATTTACACTACTTTCATTTTCCTGAAGTGTAGTCCATAAATGATAAGGAGTTTCTTTTATGGACTGTAACGCCCAAAATCGAGGTCGTGTAGAAATCCAACTCCCGAGTTCTAGACCATCACTTATGCAACAAATATGCTTATGATTCAATGTTGTCTAAGTTAGTATATTAACATGAATAAGATTATACCAAAACTGTAATTCATACTCCGGATCCAGTGATAAAATGCAAGAGGAAGACTGAAGAATATATATATCACTGTATGAAAAACAAAATAATCTCAAACTGTCTTCAAAGTATGAATACATCTCTGAGTCACATATACATATCATAAACCAAAATCAAATGTCTTGTAATAGTCCAACTAGAAAAAATCCCGCTGATCCAGGCCACCTATGCGAAGCCGTCAGAGAACTGCATGTACGAGAACTCGTCCTGGTCCTCGTAGTTGTCCGGCTCCGGCTCCTGAATCGCCTCGCTATCTACATCTAAGACAGAGTCTGGTAGGTGTTGCAAACATCGTCCCGTAACGTGGGAGTGAGTGATCAACTCAGTGGAATCATAGTGCAAAGATTAGCATGTTATCAAATCAATCACCCGATAATAGTAAAACAAACAATCAGACATTTCTAGATACTGTTGTTAATACAAGTATGAAATGACATGACGGATGCCCTCGCCGATATACTTCCTCATGCGACACCATCTTACGTCCGCGGCATGCTTTCTTCCCTCAGTGATCCACATCTTCCAGGCACATGCAGTGCGATATGGATATGATTGCCAAGTTGTTATTAGTCCTTTCAAACAGCAGGATTGGAAAACTAAGGTACCTTCTTTATATCAATCCCAACACAGATCTTGTCTAGGGTCATCACTCCTAGTAGTCTCATACGATGTTATATTTATAGGTCGCTGCAAGGGCTGCCAGGGCTGTTGCTCGCACTCGTTGCACCGCTCCCCCATCACCTTATCAATGCAGGCCTAATTGTACTCTTGTGGCTATGGAAGGGTTGTCGCTACGGAAGGGTCGTCGCCTCCCGTAGACTCAGAATATGCTCGAGGTCACTACAAAGGGCTCGTCACTAATCAGAGTAGGCCGACAGCTCGAATGTAGTGTCCCATACCACTACAATCGACTCACGAGTCAAAGGTGCTCACTGGTCACTACGGGGAGGTTGTGGCCCCAGCGTAGGCCGACAGCTCGACCACGGTGTCCCATACCACCATGCCCAGCTCATGAGTCTTAATGGATCAAGGTACCATGGTTATCAGGGTTTTCTCTGGTAAGTTCAGTACCCTGGGTTCAAGCAGTTATGACCAATACAAGGTGAACATACAATGGTCAGTCAGGTTACTTGACGAGCTTGACTAGTACGAGCGCACCTCAAGCTGAACGACATGAAGTGCATAAAACACCTCGTGTGGCCTAACCACTGCTGTCAACCCAAAGCACGACTTGCGTTCCTCGATGCGTCCTTCGTGGCAAATAGAAGTCAACCACGAATTTGAATCTATTACTGACTGCCTGGACTAGAGCATAGCCCCAAGCACTTATAATCAACATTAGTGATCATATGAGAGTAACAGAAATGAAATACAAACAATCCAAGCATGTTAACAACATGTTATAACATACAACGTAAGCAAATCAACCAAACACATGTATTCCATATATATATATATAAGGAAATCAATTCAAAATAACAGCATGGAGGAAATCATGTACATCATCATATTAATTGTGAATCTAATCTCAAAACTAATCTACAATACCATTTACTCAATACTTACTGGTACAAACATTTAGACAAACACTTATTCTACATACATTTGTCTACATAGCGTATGTCGACCCAAAGTGTGCATTAGGGCGAATCTCTTTGCCAAACTGACCATGCACGCCTAACTAATATCATAACACGACAAATACACATGGCAATCATTTCAGCAAAATACAGACATGTACAGTATTTCCTACAAATGCCTAAAATACCCTAAATCTCATATTCTGCGTACGCAGTCGAAATGGAAAATAAACAGCATGTTCTACATGTCAAACGGAATTCTTGTCGATAATCTACTATTAAACGACATTGAAAGCTTTGAAAATAGTCAATCTAGGCATCTAAAATCCTCACCTTTCGTCGTAGACGCGTATCGAATCGAATAGAAAGTCTACGCTTCGTCAACGTTGATATGACGACCTAATTCACAAGATAGGTCAGCTACTTCACTACTAGTATTGCTAGAATCCCTAAAATAGGTTGAGGTTAGGGTTTTCTTACCTAGAATGGCATCAGAATCACCGAGAGAGTGACTGGAATATGATAGCTAAGCACGTTTGGTAGCAGGTTCGAGTGACAGGAAGCTTTCCCCACAACTCTTACAGAATCTCTCTCCTTTCTCTTCTCTCTTCTCTATGGTTTTAGCAAATTCGTATGGGAGGGAAGTGAGAGGGTTTAAGGTCTTTAAATAGGTTAGAAAGTCACCTATATAGACTTGGAACAAAGGTATACTTGGGTTATAACCAAATCGGGTCTTTCCCAATCCAAAAGGGTGCTTCTGGAGGTCCCCTGATTGCATTCGGTCGGACTTAAGCTCATGGATGCTAGATCCTGATCACATTTAGTTTTCAGTTCAATCAGGTTTCCAGATCGCACGTGGCGGACCAGTTTCAGTTCAGCGGTCACTGAGACTCGATCAGGGATTCCAAGTACACTGCCCTGAGTGGGAAATGTTCCCTGATCTGAGGGTGTATTTGGGTCAGATTCCGACGGTCTGAATGCTTATACTTAACCCGCAAGCATCACGTGCCAGATTTATTTAAATCCCATTTTAATTTCTAAAGAGTTTCACTCCTTCTCACACTCCTTGTTCCGGACTCAGTACAATAGCGTCTGGACATCGGTTGGGCTTGATTTTCGAAACGATTGTCAAGTCCAACCAAGCGGTCATAATGGTCTGAGATTGTAGATATCAGACTTCCAACGCGCGGTCTAGATCCAATATAAAGTTTCAAAGGGTTCCTGAGAGAAAACGGGTTTAGAGTTTGATCCTAGGTTTCAGGAGGTTATAGTGTTAACGATTCCACAGGTTATGGGTCTTGCAGAACGTATTTAAAGTGATCAGTGCTAATTTCACAGCTAACCTAACATAACATTAGTTAACTTACTCTTAATTTCTAAAGGAATTAATCCTAAGTGATTTCTGTCTGAGGTGGTACTCGGTTCTTGGTACGAAATTTTTTGAGACGTTACATGGACTTAGTTCCATTACTACGTAGAACTTCACACATGAGTGGTTTCCATTTGGTTACCGTGGCTTGCCACACGCTTTCATTTAAGGATTTTAAGAAAATCTTCATTCTGGCTTTCCAATAAGCATAATTAGAGCCATCGAAGGGTGGCGGCCTGGTAATAGACAAACTATAAAAATTTGACATAATGAAAGCTCTAGATCTTTAAACTCAAAAACTTAATTCTAATATATGAGCAACTTAGCTCTTATACCACTTGAAAGAGGCGAGCTATCAGTCCTGGAGGGGGGGGGGGGGGGGGGGGGGGGGGGAGGGGAGGAGTTGAATGGGACTATGCCAATTACAAAATTAAAGAACTGAAAGATTAAATAAATTAGAACTAATCAGAGATCTCAATTGTAATAGTATTGAGAAATTGATTCAAATTGTGTTCATAAGACAACCTTACACCAAAAACCAAGGTTTTAGGTAGGACAACCTGATTTCATGAACTTAGTAAGGATCAAGATCATAAACTAAAACCAAAGGAAAAGGAAAGAAAAACTATCTAAGATAAGCATTCACCACAAGTACATAAAAAATTACAACCATTCACCACATATACATCACATACATCATTCACCACAAAATACTAGGAGTTATAGTGGTTCAGTGTGTGCACCAACTGGTCGAAACATTCCCTAGACTAGTCGAACCAAAGCATGGACTAGTCAAACTAAGGTTAGACTAGTCGAACTAAAGCCTAACCAAAGTATAAAAACTCATATATGTTTAACATTAGAAAGAACCTAAGTTTGAGGTCTCTTTGGGGTCAATTATACTTGAAATTATTAGAAATTAAAGTATATACTGTAAGACTCGTATCCTAGCCCGTACTATTTCGCAGGCCTCCGTGGTCCTCCTGGTCGAATTTCGATGACCCATGATCTGTTATCGGTGTTACGCATGACCTTAAGTCACGTCCTGTATATCATAGTCCGCTTGATCCGAGATTTGTAAACTTGGGACCGCGCCATCGCAGCGGTTTCGACGCTGCGCCTCGCTCACCGAGGCGATACCTAGGCCAAGAGATGTGGGCCCATATTCAGTTCTAGGAAAATGTCACGCATTGCAATTGTAACACCCCAGATTTTGGCCAATCTGGGATTTGACGTCCTTAGGTAGTGGGTCAACTAAAACACCTGAAAAATCGCTCAGAACCCAATTCCATAGCTAAAGAAACCACTTAGGATTAATTCCTTTAGAAACTAAGCATAAGTTAGCTAGCGCAACGTTGGAGTAGCTGGGAAACAGTCCCTGATCACTTTAAATACATTCTATAAGACCCAAATCGAGTAGAACGTATGACTCTATAATACTCTATAACCTCGGATCAAACTCTAAGCAGGTTTGTTCTCTGGACCACTTTGAAATTTTGTATTGGATCTAGACCGCACGTCGAAAGTCCGATACCTCCTATCTTAGACCGTTAGAACCGCCTAGCTGGACTTGACACTCATTTCGAAAATCAAGTCAAACCGATAATCACAGACTATTTCATTGAAGAGAGTGCGAATAGGGACAGATTTAGAATTTGAAATTTAAATCTGGCGCACGACTTGACGCGTCAGTATTAAGCGTTCTGACCGTCACAATTCAGCCAGATTACACCCTCGGATCAGGAGAAATTTCTATTTTATATCATGAGACTTTCAGCCCTGATCTACGTGCGGTGACCGCTGAACTGAAACTGGTCTGCCACGTGCGTCTGCGGACCCAGCCAGACTGAAAACTTAATACGTGCTAGATCTGGTATGCGTGAGCTTAAGTCCGATCGCATTCGGTCAGGGCACCACCAGAAAGCATCTTTTGGACCGAAACAGCCCCGATTTGGATATGCACTAAGTGAACTTTGTACCGGAGCCTATTTCGGGCAAGTTTGGGCTTATAAAAGGGGTTGAAACCCTCACTCCTCTCTCCCATCCGAATTTGCAAAAATTCCTAGATTGGGAGAGAGAAAAGGTGAGAGTTTGTGAGAGAGAGTAGGAGAGAATTTCTTGCTGCTCGTGCCACCTGCTGCAAGTACCTAAGCAACGCACTCCGATCACTTTCTCGGCGATTCCTCCGCGTTTTCAGGTATGAAATAACCCTAGAAAGTTGCTGATTTGAGGTTCCTTTCATTTCCTAGCGAAGTAGCTAATAGAACTTGTGTATTAGGTTCTCTAATCGCCGTAGACGAAGCGTATACGCTCCGTTCGAACTCACACCCCAAAAAGGGAAAAGGTGCGGATTTTAGATGCTTTGATTGACTGTTTCCAAATCTTTCAATGTCGTTTAATAGTAGATTCTCGACGGCAACGCCGTTTGACATGTACAACATACTGTCCGTTTCCTATTTTGTAAACGAACGAAGAATATGAGATTTAGGGCATTTTAGTCATTTGTAGGAAGTACTGTTTTCATGCATATTTTGCTGATGTGATTGACATGGCTTCTCGTCGCATTAGGATATTAGGAATGCGTGCATAATTAGTTTAGCGAAGAGATTCGCCTAAATGCGCACTTCGGGTCGACATACTATATGTAGACTTAAGTGTGTAGTGTAAGTATTTGTATAAATGCTTGTATTAGTATGTATTGAATTAAATGATGTTATGGATTAGTTTGAGATTGGTTTCTCAATTAATATGCTGATGTGAATGATTTCCTACATGTTAGTTATATGCATGGTTTCATTGTATGTATGAAATGCATGTACTTAATGATTTACTTAAGTTCTATGTTATAACATGTGTTAACATGCTCACATGGTTGTATTTCAATTCCAATACTCTCATATGATTTACTGATGTGATTCCTTAATTGTTTGGGACTATGCTTAGTCCAGGCAGTCGGTAACCGAGAGAATTCGTAGTTAGCTTATCCTCGCCACGAACGACGCGTCGATGAACGCGAGCCGCGTTCTGGAGTTGGCGGCAGTGGTTAGGTCACACGAAGTGTTTTACACACTTCATGTCGTCAACTTGAGATGCGATCACGCTAGTCGAGCCCGTCAAGTAACCCGACTGGCCATTATATGTTCACCCTGCATGAGTCATAACTGCTTGAACCTAGGGTACTGAACTTACCATTGTAAACCCTGTTAACCATGGTACCTTGATCCACGAAGACTCATGAGCCGGGCATGGTGGTATGGGACACCGTGGTCGAGCTTTCGGCCTACGCTGGGGCCACAAACCTCCCCATAGTGACTAGTGAGCACATAGTCTCGTGAGCAGATTATGGTGGTATGGGACACTATATTCTTGCTGTCGGCCTACACTGATCAAGCGACGAGTCCTTTGTAGTGACCGCGAGCGTATTCTGAGTCTACGGGAGGCGAGACCCTTCAGTAGCAGTAGAGTACAGTAGGCCTGTATTGATAAGGTGATGGGGGAGCGGTGCAACGAGTGCCAGTAATAGCCCTGGCAGCCCTTGCAGCGACCTACAAAATATACATCGTATGAGATTACTAGGAGTGACGACCCTAGAAAGGATCTGTGTTGGGATTGATATAAGGGAAGTACCTTAGTTTCCCAATCCTGCTGTTTGAATGGACTAATAATAACTCAGAAATCATATCACCATAACATTGCATGTGCTTGGAAGATGTGGAGCACTCTAGGGAGTGTGGCATGCCGCGGTCGTAAGATGTTGACGTATGAGGGAGATCGTCGGTGAGGGCATACATCACGTCATGTCATATTGCATTAACAACAGTATTAGGATTGTTTGATTTACTGCTTTACTATTTTTGCATGATTGATTTGAGAACATATTAATCCTTACTCTATTATTCCACTGAGTTAGCTACTCACTCCCACGTTACGGGACGGTGTTCCTGGACACCCACCAGACCCTTTTGTGATTGTAGATGATGGCGCGGCCTGTGAGGCGGAGCTGGACTTGATGATGATGAGGAGGATCCCTCCTTTATGCGTGTTCTGATTGACGGGATTACAGGGAGGTTGATTAGATACTTTGACACTTGTCATTTTATATTTTTAGTACACATGTATATTCGTTTTGTCTAATTTTGGAGTATACATGTACGTATATAACCTGGTAACATATTCACACTCTGGAGACATACAATAGTTTCTATATATTATACATACTATCACAGTCTTCCGCTTGTAAATTTAACTGTCTCTGGAGCGTGATATGCTGTTTTAGCTTAATCTCACTCATGTTTAATACATTATCACAGACAACATTCAATCATACATATCTATGTTGCATAAATAACATTTTGGAACTCGGGAGTTGGGTTTTTGCTCGACCCCCCGATTTTCGGGATGTTACAGTAATTCTCAAGAGAATTTCTACCTTAAATATCACATCAATCAATCAATCAAGTACACCTCCCATCACAACCCATACCCCTCTCTCACCCAAGTCAACACAACCCATACCTAGTCAAATACATCCATCACTCACCCATCACACCCATCTCTCTCCTTACATCACTCTCCCTCTCTCTAATTCTCTAACCCGTTCCCCAAGTACTGAGAAAGGAGCAACCGTCCATGGCTTCTAAGGAGAGGAAGAAGCTATGGTGTGGCCCACTTCCTACCACCCAAATATCTTCCATCTCAACCCCTCAATCCTCATCTTCCACTATGAAAGTTGAATCCAAGAAGACAAGGAATCCAAGGAACCAAGAAGGAGCGCCATCGGTGGGTGATATACCGTTGATTTTTTATTTGATGGCCCACTTGTGGTGGGACCCAATTTAATGCATGTGTTGTAATCATAAGAGGGGCCCATAGTGACAGGGTCCCTCAACTACACCGACCTATCTCTCTCTTCCTCTCTCTCTCTCTCTCTCTCTCTCTCTTTTATGATGATGATGAGAATGATGTATGGACCATTTAATGTACTTGCATCCATGCCATCCAGGGCCAGTGGCCCACCCTAATGATGATTTATCCACATTGTCTGTCTAGTGGACAGGCTCATCTGCTTGTCCATTTTGGACAGACCTGGATGGTGGGAGGTCACAAATATCAACTTTATACAAAGCTGTGGGCCACACGTGTGGCCCACCTTAATGAGGTGTTGATCCACACCATAGAACGGTGGGTCCCTCACAACAAATGCTGTTGGTTATATATCCATACCATCCAACCTCGCAGTAATTGTTGCTTGATTTGTGACGTGTCCATACCATCTAGCCATTTGGAGGTGGTGTGGGGCCCACCCCACAAGTGCTGCATGTGTGGAATGGGACCCACCTTGATGTACATATTCTACATCCAAACTATCCTTTGATTTGGACGATGGGGCCCACCTTTTAACATTGTATTTTTTGAGTCGTCCATCTGTTGTGGCCCCATGCAGCAGCAGCTGCTGTTGTAAATTATGCCAGCAAGTTCTGTCGGTCCCTTTGATCCACACCATCTGATGGAGCCCACTGTGATGTATGCTTCAGATCCACACTGTCCAGATTTTTAAACGGTGGGCTGATCTTGAGGTGTGCGTTATATCCTATCCGTCCAACCATCTGATGGTGGACCACACTAAGATATATGTGTCTTATCTCCACCGTCCAATGAGATCACTGGACGGTGGACACCATCATGATGTATATATCCCTGCCATCCGTCTGTTTTTTAGGATGGTGGGTCCCACTGTAACACCCCAGATTTTGGCCAATCTGGGATTTGACGTCCTTAGGCAGTGGGTCAACTAAAACACCAAGAAAATCGCTCAGAACCTACTTCCATAGCCAAAGAAACCATTTAGGACTAATTCCTTTAGAAACTAAGCATAAGTTAGCTAGCGCAACGCTGGAGTAGCTGGGAAATAGTCCCTGATCACTTTAAATATGTTCTATAAGACCCAAATCGAGTAGAACCAATGACTCTATAATACTCTATAACCTCGGACCAAACTCTAAGCAGGTTTGTTCTCTGGACCACTTTGAATCTTTGTATTGGATCTAGACCGCACGTCGAAAGTCCGATACCTCCTATCTTAGCCGTCTAGCTGGACTTGACACTCATTTCGAAAATCAAGTCAAACCGATAATCACAGGCCATTTCATTGAGCCCGGACCGAAGAGAGTGCGAATAGGGACAGAATTGGAATTTCAAATTCAAATCTGGCACACGACTTGACGCGTCAGTATTGAGCGTTCTAGCCATCAGAATTCAGCCAGATTACACCCTCGGATCAGGAGAAATTTCTATTTTATATCATGAGACTTTCAGCCCTGATCTACGTGCGGTGACCGCTGAACTGAAACTGGTCCGCCACGTGCGATCTGCGGACCCAGCCGGACTGAAAACTTAATACATGCTAGATCTGGTACGCGTGAGCTTAAGTCCGATCGCATTCGGCCAGGGGACCACCAGAAAGCATCTTTTGGACCGAAACCGCCCCGAATTGGATATGCACTAAGTAAACTTCGTTCCCGAGCCTATTTCGGGCATTTTTAAGCTTATAAAAGGGTTGAAACCCTCACTCCTCTCTCCCATCCGAAATTGCAAAAAGCCCTAGATTGGGAGAGAGAAAAGGTGAGAGTTTGTGAGAGAGAGTGGGAGTGATTTTCCTGCCACCTGCTGCTGCTGCTGCACGTGCTTAGGCGACGCACTCCGATCACTTTCCCGGCGATTCCAACGCACTTCTAGGTAAGGAAAATCCTAACCACTTGCTGATTTAGGGATTTGTTCGATTCAAATAGAATAGTAGCTGATGTGCATGTGTATCAGATTGTCTGATTGCCGTAGACGAAGCGTATACGCTCCGTTCGAATCACTTCACCTATAAGGGAAAAGGTGCGGATTTTAGACGCTTTGATTGACTGTTTCCAAAGCTTTCAATGTCGTTTAATAGTAGATTCTCGACGGCAACACCGTTTGACATGTACAACATGCTGTCCGTTTCCTGTTTCGTAAACCAACGAAGAATATGAGAATTAGGGCATTTTAGTCATTTGTAGGAAGTACTGTTTTTACTCATATTTTGCTAATGTGATTGACATGGTTTATGGTTGCATTAGAATGTTAGGAATACGTGCATAATTAGTTTGGCAAAGAGATTCGCCTAAATGCGCACTTCGGGTCGACATACTATATGTAGACTTAAGTGTGTAGTGTAAGTGTTTGTATAAATGCTTGTATTAGTATGTATTGAATTAAATGGTGTTATGAATTAGTTTGAGATTGGTTTCTCAATTAATATGTTGATGTGAATGATTTCCTACAAGTTAGTAATATGCATGGTTTCATTGTATGTATGAAATGCATGTACTTGATGATTTACTTAAGTTCTATGTTATAACATGTGTTAACATGCTCACATGGTTGTATTTCAATTCCAATACTCTCATATGATTTGCTGATGTGATTCCTTAATTGTTTGGGACTATGCTTAGTCCAGGCAGTCGGTAATCGAGCGAATTCGTGGTTAGCTTATCTTCACCACGAACGACGCGTCGATGAACACGGACCGTGTTCTGGAGTTGACGGCAGTGGTTAGGCCACATGAAGTGTTTAACGCACTTCATGTCATCAACTTGAGATGCGATCGCGCTAGTCGAGCCCGTCAAGTAACCCGACTGGCCATTGTATGTTCACCCTGCATGAGTCATAACTGCTTGAACCTAGGGTACTGAACTTACCATTGTAAACCCTGTTAACCATGGTACCTTGATCCACGAAGACTCATGAGCCGGGCATGGTGGTATGGGACACCGTGGTCGAGCTGTCGGCCTACGCTGGGGCCACAAACCTCCCCGTAGTGACCAGTGAGCATATATGACTCGTGAGCAGATTATGGTGGTATGGGACACTATATTCTTGCTGTCGGCCTACACTGATCAGGCGACGAGTCCTTTGTAGTGACCGCGAGCGTATTCTGAGTCTACGGGAGGCGACGACCCTTCAGTAGCAGTAGAGTACAGTAGGCCTGTATTGATAAGGTGATGGGGGAGCGGAGCAACGAGTGCGTGCAACAGCCCTGGCAGCCCTTGCAGCGACCTACGAAATATACATCGTATGAGATTACTAGGAGTGACGACCCTAGACAGGATCTGTGTTGGGATTGATATAAGGGAAGTACCTTAGTTTCCCAATCCTGCTGTTTGAATGGACTAATAACAACTCGAAAATCATATCACTATAGCATTGCATGTGCCTGGAAGATGTGGAGCACTCTAGGGAGTGTGGCATGCTGCGGTCGTAAGATGTTGCCGTATGAGGGAGATCGTCGATGAGGGCATACATCACGTCATGTCATATTGCATTAACAACAGTTTTAGGGTTGTTTGATTTACTGCTTTACTATTATCGCATGATTGATTTGAGAACATGTTAATCTTTGCTGTATTATTCCACTGAGTTAGCTACTCACTCCCACGTTACGGGACGGTGTTCCTGGACACCCACCAGACCCTTTTGTGATTGCAGATGATGGCGCGGCCTGCGAGGCGGATCCGGACTTGATGATGAGGAGGAGGATCCCTCCTTTATGCGTGTTCTGATCGACGGGATTACAGGGAGGTTGATTAGATGCTTTGACACTTGTCATTTTATATTTTTAGCGCACTCATGTATACTCATTTTGTTTACTTTTGGAGTATACATGTATGTATATAACCTGGTAACATGTTCACACTCTGGAGACATATAACAGTTTATATATATTATACATACTATCACAGTCTTCCGCTTGTTAATCTAACTGTCTCTGGAGTAGGATATGATGTTCTGGCTTAATCTCACTCATGTTTAATATGTTACCACAGACAACATTCAATCATACATATCTATGTTGCATAAATAACATTTTGGAACTCGGGAGTTAGGTTTTTGCTCGACCCCCCGATTTTCGGGATGTTACAGATGGTATCAGAGCATGATTTGGATTAAACCGAGCCTGGGTTATGGTCACGCGACGCACGCTGTCACTTCCTTTGACTTAGGTGGGTGCGAGAAGGGTCTAGAAACACTTCTAGGATCCCAGATTCGCCAATAGGCGAAGTCTATTCATTTCGATCGCGGGATCGAGTCCGTAGCGCATCTAGGGTCGCGTGAAGTAACCCGAATAGCTCCTAGGTTGTAGGTAAGTGGGTTGAGACATTCTTTGAACAATTCTAAACCCATAAATATGAATCCTTGGGCCGTGGAACAACCACGACCCCTGTATTCAATCGTCAGGGCTTAAAAACCCCGTTTCACCGAAAATCTTCGAAATTCTTCCTCTCACCACTCCAATCTTCAATTTTCTCTTATATTTTTTATATTAGACATCAATCCTAATGTAAAAATAACATAAAATCATGTTTTCATAAAATTTTACAGTGAATAGTAAAATTTCATGAAAAATGGCCATAAGGCCATTCTAAATTCGCTTTATTTAGCAACTAATGGGCTAGATGGATGTAATAGCTCCTTCTACCCTAAAATCATATGCTGCATGATAGGGTTTTGTATTCGGGATTGCAGATTAGCCCTGAAAATCCTCGAATGGATGTTTGGGCCTCCCTAGGGCAATCTACAATGAACCAAAGGGGGAACCATACCTTTTTGGAATCCCTAGGGCAAGGGGAACCATCCCATATGGCCTCAATGGCCAATTTGCAACTTCACCAGCGATTCCATCGCCGATTCGGCGATGCATCGCCGGTCAAACTCTTCAAATGGGTCTGGTCTTTGGGCTGGAGGAGTTTGGGGGCTAGGGAAGCCCCCTGGTATGCGGTTCGTACCTTGAAACCCCCTAAAAGATGTACTTCCTTCACAAACGGCTCCCATTCCAAGCTCCATTTTCGTTTTTGCTGCCCTATTCCAAAAATCATGATTTTAAATCACTCCCAAATCCATCCTTGGTTGAAAACGACCACTCTCCACCATTCTATTTCGGTTTGCAGCCCTTCCTCTTGAAGATTTCATTGTTTGGAGCTCTTACAACGCCCAAATCGAGCTGAAATCGTGAGGTGCTCCATTCCCCTTTTTCATTCTCTTTTCTTTCTAGAAATACATCCTAGGGGATCTTGAAGCATCCCTCTACAACGCCTAGATCTCCCTTTTCTAGTTTGGTTAGCCATTTCCTTACATTTCTCTTATTTTCCATGGCTATTATTAAGCTGTTTTAGCCTTTTTCTCTCTTTTCACCATCCTCCCTCTCAATCCTATTTCTCCATTTTCTTTGCTTAAGGGATACTGAAAATATATGGCTGAGAGAGCTCTAGTGAGCAACAGACAGTATTAGACTCGACAGGGATAAAGAAGGTAAGTCAGGACTGTGGTAAAGTCCTTTGGTAGAGTTAGGCATCTATGCCTTTGCCCTGTAGATTGTTTGATTTTTGTTTTAAGGATTTCTGTGTTTTGTTGTTATTGGGTCTAGTAATGTCACTGGTAGATAATGTGTTGCGTCAGTGGTTTGAGCTTAGCATAGCCGAATGCATCTCTGTCATAATCCATGTGGAACTTTATTCCATATATTGTGACAAAATTTGGTTAGATGGAATACATGCCATTTCATTTCGCTGTAAGGTATTGTCCCTAGATTGGGAGTATAGTAACTCCCGGGATTCAGTCTACAAATGAATTTTTATCCCACCCCACCCTCCTACCAAGCATGTCACTCCCTATCCCAACATGGGACTAGGAATGCAATTCCATTTAATACAACTAAACGCTACTGGCCACATAGACCCTTGGCTTTTTGGACCTAGTGTTAGCACTCCTAGATTTGAAGGATCTGACGACATATGAAATCCAATTCCATTTAGATAATCTTGACCCTAAGCAATAGAAGAATTCCCTGTAGTAGAAATGGTATGGAACCATTTAACGTATAAACTTAGGCTTTGGATTATAACTACTGAGTTACAAACTAGGCTACTAGTTGTCTTAGGCAGTGTAAGGCCTATGTATGCTAAGGGATAGTAGGTTAAATTTGGTTGGAATGGGACTCCCTTCCTTCGATAGATCCCCTTATGACTTATAGACTTCTGT
The DNA here is from genome assembly GCA_037074715.1 of Magnolia kwangsiensis. Taxonomy (NCBI): domain Eukaryota; kingdom Viridiplantae; phylum Streptophyta; class Magnoliopsida; order Magnoliales; family Magnoliaceae; genus Magnolia; species Magnolia kwangsiensis. Next base: position 64,461,106 of record CM073579.1, read on the forward strand.
TGTTGCCCATAGGAGGGAGCCATTCACTCTTAGGGACCATTTATAAATCCCTTAGAATGAACTTAGAATGTACTAGCACGCCCCTTAGAATTTCCTTCCCCAAGGGCTTATTGCATTCGGGAAGGCGGAACAAAGGAACTACATGTAAGCAATGTATTCGCGGTTTGAATCGACTTTCTAATCCTAGTGGTTACCAATAAATCCAATGCTCTGATCAAGCAGAAGATCGGCATCGACTCGGATTAAGAATTGATACAATAAATCTTCTGTCCTAGCTAGATAGAAAGTCTATGTATCCGGCTCAGACCCACTATACTACTTTTCTTCCGTGTTGGCTCGACCACATACAACCAAACGGGATACAGTGTCTTTGGGAAATGGCGAGGACTTAAAGCAAGTAGAGAATTCGACATCTTGCCACCAACTCATACCTGCCCCCGAACTTAACCACAATAGAGATTAGGCTCATCTTTATGACCATAGGTACCAATGCCATAGAACGCATCATTAGTAAGGAAAACCATGTAGAGAAATGTTGTTTCCATTTTAGGTCAAGGATAGGTCTTAAGTTGCACCTCGTTCTGATGTACGGAGCGATGCATAGACTCTTGAACTTTAAGTAAAACCAAGTTTTAAGGGGGGTAGAACGTATTGATTCCAATCCAGTTAGGTTAGTCAACGCTGCCGTTTGATCAGAGTGGAGCAGCGGAAGCGTGGTTAGGCCCTTCCCCACTGGCCCAAGATCGAAACATTTGATTTAGGTTGTACGTACGGTTAGGTTATTAAATAGGATTTGAACCTTCCTTAGAAAAAGTATTCCTTGCCCTTCGCCAATTTCGGGGACGAAATTTTATTTTAAGGGGGGTAGATTGTAACACACTGGATTTTGGCGAATCTGGGATTTGACGTCCTTAGGCAGTGGGTCAACTAAAACACCAGGAAAATCGCTCAGAACCTACTTCCATAGCCAAAGAAACCATTTAGGACTAATTCCTTTAGAAACTAAACATAAGTTAGCTAGCGCAACGCTGGAGTAGCTGGGAAATAGTCCCTGATCACTTTAAATATGTTCTACAAGACCCAAATCGAGTAGAACCAATGACTCTATAATACTCTATAACCTCGGACCAAACTCTAAGCAGGTTTGTTCTCTGGACCACTTTGAATCTTTGTATTGGATCTAGACCGCGCGTCGAAAGTCCGATACCTCCTATCTTAGACCGTTAGAACCGCCTAGCTGGACTTGACACTCATTTCGAAAATCAAGTCAAACCGATAATCACGGGCCATTTCATTGAGCCCGGACCGAAGAGAGTGCGAATAGGGACAGAATTGGAATTTCAAATTCAAATCTGGCACACGACTTGACCCGTCAGTATTGAGCATTCTGGCCGTCAGAATTCAGCCAGATTACACCCTCGGATCAGGAGAAATTTCTATTTTATATCTTGAGACTTTCAACCCTGATCTACGTGCGGTGACTGCTGAACTGAAACTGGTCCGCCACGTGCGATCTGCGGACCCAGCCGGACTGAAAACTTAATACATGCTAGATCTGGTATGCGTGAGCTTAAGTCCGATCGCATTTGGCCAGGGGACCACCAGAAAGTATCTTTTGGACCGAAACTGCCCCGAATTGGATATGCACTAAGTAAACTTCGTTCCCGAGCCTATTTCGGGCATTTTTAAGCTTATAAAAGGGGTTGAAACCCTCACTCCTCTCTCCCATCCGAAATTGCAAAAAGCCCTAGATTGGGAGAGAGAAAAGGTGAGAGTTTGTGAGAGAGAGTGGGAGTGATTTTCCTGCCACCTGCTGCTGCTGCTGCACGTGCTTAGGCGACGCACTCCGATCACTTTCCCGGCGATTCCAACGCACTTCTAGGTAAGGAAAATCCTAACCACTTGCTGATTTAGGGATTTGTTCGATTCAAATAGAATAGTAGCTGATGTACATGTGTACCAGGTTGTCTGATTGCCGTAGACGAAGCGTATACGCTCCGTTCGAATCACTTCACCTATAAGGGAAAAGGTGCGGATTTTAGACGCTTTGATTGACTGTTTCCAAAGCTTTCAATGTCGTTTAATAGTAGATTCTCGACGGCAACGCCGTTTGACATATACAACATGCTGTCCGTTTCCTGTTTCGTAAACCAACGAAGAATATGAGAATTAGGGCATTTTAGTCATTTGTAGGAAGTACTGTTTTTACTCATATTTTGCTGATGTGATTGACATGGTTTATGGTCGCATTAGAATGTTAGGAATATGTGCATAATTAGTTTGGCGAAGAGATTCGCCTAAATGCGCACTTCGGGTCGACGTACTATATGTAGACTTAAGTGTGTAGTGTAAGTCTTTGTATAAATGCTTGTATTAGTATGTATTGAATTAAATGGTGTTATGAATTAGTTTGAGATTGGTTTCTCAATTAATATGCTGATGTGAATGATTTCCTACAAGTTAGTTATATGCATGGTTTCATTGTATGTATGAAATGCATGTACTTGATGATTTACTTAAGTTCTATGTTATAACATGTGTTAACATGCTCACATGGTTGTATTTCAATTCCAATACTCTCATATGATTTGCTGATGTGATTCCTTAATTGTTTGGGACTATGCTTAGTCCAGGCAGTCGGTAACCAAGCGAATTTGTGGTTAGCTTATCTTCGCCACGAACGACGCGTCGATGAACGCGGGCCGTGTTCTGGAGTTGACGGCAGTGGTTAGGCCACATGAAGTGTTTAACGCACTTCATGTCGTCAACTTGAGATGCGATCGCGCTAGTCGAGCCCGTCAAGTAACCCGACTGGCCATTGTATGTTCACCCTGCATGAGTCATAACTGCTTGAACCTAGGGTACTGAACTTACCATTGTAAACCCTGTTAACCATGGTACCTTGATCCACGAAGACTCATGAGCCGGGCATGGTGTTATGGGCACCGTGGTCGAGCTGTCGGCCTACGCTGGGGCCACAAACCTCCCCGTAGTGACCAGTGAGCATATATAACTCGTGAGCAGATTATGGTGGTATGGGACATTATATTCTTGCTGTCGGCCTACACTGATCAGGCGACGAGTCCTTTGTAGTGACCGCGAGCGTATTCTGAGTCTACGGGAGGCGACGACCCTTCAGTAGTAGTAGAGTACAGTAGGCCTGTATTGATAAGGTGATGGGGGAGCGGAGCAACGAGTGCGTGCAACAGCCCTGGCAGCCCTTGCAGCGACCTACGAAATATACATCGTATGAGATTACTAGGAGTGACGACCCTAGACAGGATCTGTGTTGGGATTGATATAAGGGAAGTACCTTAGTTTCCCAATCCTGCTGTTTGAATGGACTAATAACAACTCAGAAATCATATCACCATAGCATTGCATGTGCCTGGAAGATGTGGAGCACTCTAGGGAGTGTGGCATGCCGTGGTCGTAAGATGTTACCGTATGAGGGAGATCGTCGGTGAGGGCATACATCACGTCATGTCATATTGCATTAACAACAGTTTTAGGATTGTTTGATTTACTGCTTTACTATTATCGCATGATTGATTTGAGAACATGTTAATCTTTGCTGTATTGTTCCACTGAGTTAGCTACTCACTCCCACGTTACGGGACGGTGTTCCTGGACACCCACCAGACCCTTTTGTGATTGCAGATGATGGTGCGGCCTGCGAGGCGGAGCCGGACTTGATGATGAGGAGGAGGATCCCTCCTTTATGCGTGTTCTGATCGACGAGATTACAGGGAGGTTGATTAGATGCTTTGACACTTGTCATTTTATATTTTTAGCGCACTCATGTATACTCGTTTTGTTTACTTTTGGAGTATACATGTATGTATATAACCTGGTAACATGTTCACACTCTGGAGACATACAACAGTTTATATATATTATACATACTATCACAGTCTTCCGCTTGTTAATCTAACTGTCTCTGGAGTAGGATATGCTGTTCTGGCTTAATCTCACTCATGTTTAATATGTTATCACAGACAACATTCAATCATACATATCTATGTTGCATAAATAACATTTTGGAACTCCGGAGTTGGGTTTTTGCTCGACCCCCCGATTTTCGGGATGTTACACCCACTATTGACTGATGTCAACAAGTCTATGGGCCACTAGATATATGTGTTTTCCCTAGCCATCCATCAATGGACATGCTGGATTAATGACCAGCAGCCCTATGACCACCACGATGTATATATTTTATCCAAACCGTCTATCTGTTGATGGATCAGCATCCCACCAGTAATGTGGGTGTTGTACATGATGTCAGCAGTGCTATGCTGCCCCACTGCAATGTATTTGTTTCATCCACACTATATAGGTGATCTGGACTGTGTTGGACATGTTTGGATAGTGCTGGATAATGTTTGGATGGTGCTGATTTACATGTGAAATGTTTGGATGATGCTGATTTACCTAGACAATGTTTGGACAGTGTTGATTATAATTAGTGGGCCATGTGCCCCATGGAATGATGGTGTATAGTGATACACATGTTACACCTACCACCATTAAAATGATATTTGGCATGGTCCAAGCCACTTGAGGCCCATTGGTGCGGCTCATCCATGAGGCCCATCATGATGTATTTTTAGCCCATGTGCGGGGCCCACCTGTTTTATATTTGAAGCCCATTGATGTAGCCCATTGATGTGGCCCACTTAATATATATTTTTGGCCCATTGATGTGGCCCACTTGATGTATATTTTCGACCCATTTAATGCATATGAGGCCCATTGGCACGGCTTACTGATGCGGCCCACTGGATGTATCTTTCCAGCCCATTGATGTGGTCCATTTAATGTATATGAGGCCCATTGGTGTGGCTCACTAATGTGGCCCACTTGATGTATATGAGCTCATTGGTGTGGCCCATTGAGTGACCCATTGTGATGAGTATTAGGCCCATGTCATGCGCCCCCTTATGATATATATGCGGCCCATGAGTGAGGGCCGATGTGATGTATTTATGGCCCATGTGTCGAGGCCCATTGTGATGTATATGCGACCCATGAGTGAGGCGTATAATGATGTGCATTAGGCCCTTGTGTGAGGCCATGAGCCCATTATACGCTTGGCTCTATGTGGGTCATTCCTTGAGAGCAATGTTGGTTAAATGTCCACATTAATGGGAAGTGTTGGTTAAATGTCCACATTGTGACCTTCCCTTAAGCCCTTTTTAGGTCGATTCTCATTGTCGAGGCCAATTTTGATTATCAAGGCCGATTATTGAGGTTAATTTCGATTACGATTGTCATGGCCAATTTCGATTGTCGAGGCCGATTCCAATTTCGATTGTTGAGGATGATTATCGAGGTCGATTTCAATTATTGATGTCGATTGTTGAGGCAGATTCTGATTTCGATTATTAAGACCGATTGTTGAGGTCGATTCTGATTTTGATTGTCAAGACTGATTGTTGAGGCCAATTTTGATTCTAATTGAGGGCAATTCTGATTATCGAGGCTGATTACGATTGTCGAGGCTGATTGTTGAGGCTGATTTTGATTATCAATACCGATTGTTGAGGCCGATTCCGATTGCCGAGGCCGATTCCGATTCCGATTGTCCAGGCTGATTCTGATTGTCGATTCTGATTTTGATTGTCAATGACAATTATTAAGGCTGATTCCGATTGTTGAGGCCAATTGTTGAGGCCAATTTGATTCCAATTGTCGAAGCTGATTCCGATTGTCGTGGCCCAATGAGGTATATATGCGGCCAGTATTTGAGGTCCATTGTGTTGTGCATTTGGCCCGTGTTTGAGGCCTAATGTGATGTATATGTGGCCCATATTTGAGGCCAGTTGTGATGTGTATTCAGCCTGTGTTTAAGGCCCAATGTGATGTATATGAGGCCTGTGTGATGAGGCCCATTATGATGCATTTGAGGGCCACGTGATGGAGCCCATTGTGATGTATGTTAGGCCCATGTAAAAGGGTCATCGTGATGTGTATTAAGCTCTTGAGTGAGGCCCATGGTGTTATATATTTGGCCCTTTTGTGAGGTCATGGGTCCACTATATGTTAGGCTCTATGTGGGCCATTCCTTGGGGGCAATGTTGGTTAAATGTCCACATTGTCGAGGTCGATTGTCGATGCCCGTTATTGATACCGATTATGAGTATGTGACAGCATAGCATCATGATACATGCCCATATGCATCATCTGCATATTTGTTATGAGATGTGGTTGACCATTGCATATGTCATTGGGCAGGATGTTATAAGACTCCCTGATAGGCAGAGATTGTCTCACATGAGTGCACGGTTTGTGCAGGATTGATGCATGATTGGATTGTATGACTCATGCATATGGCATTGTGTATTGTGATTACTATACGCCCTAGCGACATCAGGGTCGTAGCCTCCATAGGCATATTTTGAATGGTCATATGGAACACCAAATATCTGTTCTAGCATTGGGCTACTATAAATGGCCCTGGGTGAAAATCCCTAAACTCTCTTGGTACCAGAGGACGCCCCAACATCGAGACTGAGTAGATACATGAGTGCCCGAGTGCTGAATACCAAGAGGCGGTGTCTCCCATTGTGTTATGGTCGGTTGGGAGGGGGTGTGACCTTACCAGCATGAGGGTAGGGGGCATAGCTAGACTGAGTTTGAAAAGCTTGTGAATGGGTCCGCTATCGATGTGTCGTGTAGATATTGGCTGACTACTGGCCAGACGGATAGTGAGGTCTCTTCCACTTGCATGGTCGCCCGTAAGTGGGCGATGATTGCATGTAGAGTGTACAATACCCTGGTGATGATCCCAGAGAAGAACCGTACTAATATGTGGACTTATGAGTAAGAGTTGCATATGCATTCATTTATTCATTTACTATCTACTCGGGCTGGTGGTGCACATTTATTTGTTACATGTACCTTCGCAATGGCTAGGATTTCGGTTGGGGCACGCGACTAACCTGAGATTAGGAGTTTGCCACATTGGGTTTGACTATCCAAATTTAGGTATAGGACTTATTTGGATAAAAGTCCTTGTGGTGGACCCCGTAGCCTACAATACTACGTACTATCATCACGACTTCACACTCCAGCTTGATCATTCCATTCTCACTTTATACTTCATTACATCCCTGGCATATGGCATTTTGGGTTACTATGTTTCTACATTTATATAGTCTAGATATGGCTGATGGTATCATGAACTCATGAGGAATTGTATATTGCATGGCATCCTCGGCATCTGATATTTAGCTCTTTATGACTCCTCATTTGCATAGTTGATCTATATTGTGTACTTTGATATTTATTGACTCATGGATTTGTCAATATTTTTGCTTACTCTAAAATTGTATGATTCATGATTTTTTCAGTATTTTCGATGTTGTATACTTTATGGCATTGTATTGCATATTTGGCCCTTATCTTGTGCACACACTTACTATTTTGAACAAGAAAAAAAATGTATTTTGTTTGAGAAATTTTTATATACTTTATAATTAATAAAGAAAGCAAGAAAGATAATCATAAAATTAATGTTAATTTATTTCTTCTAAGTTCTTTCACATCCCATTCTCCTTTAATTCTAAAATAGAGCATTCACAATTTTCACTAAAAAAACAATTATGTCATTAGATAAAGCCAACTATCAAATTTAAAGTAATTAAAGGAATTCATTGCACGCAAAAGTCCTTGGTGGTCAGATTGTCTTTGTGCGCATATACTCTCTGTGTGCAGATAGTCTCTTCACACAGACAGTCTTTGTGCAGGTAGTCTTTATGCGTAAATAGTCTCTTTGCACAGGCAGTCTTTGTGCGCAAAGTCTCTTTGTGCAGGTAGTCTTTGTGGAAAGACACTTCAACTCATGAAGTCTTGTATGCGGTCGATCTTTATATACGGCGGATCGGGTCTTTATGCGCAGAACTTTTGTGCACAGATGCCTTTCTGCGTAGAAAGACTTGGTGCACAGAAACCTATATGTGCTAATAGTATTGTGCACCACACAATAGATGCTCCCCACGATGACCAACAAACTAGAATTCCTTTCTACCTTCTCTCTTTGGTATGTACTTCTTTGAATGTTGTATCGTGACCCATGTAGAAGGGTCAAGGGGTATTTATAGCCCTCATCACACTTGTGATTGTGCCACGTCAACTATCTGCGAACTTCTTCGTGCAGACTACTTAGTGCGGCTACCTTCGTGGGACACCTTTTTATAGATAGCTTTATGCAGATACCTTCCTACGGACTGCTTTGTGCAAATACCTTTCTATGGACTGCTTTGTGCAAATTCCTTTCTGTGGACTGCTTTGTGCAAATTCCTTTCTGTGGACTGTTTTCCCGCATTAATTTTCACGCAAAGACTCCTGTCTGTCTTTTTTATGCCTTAACAAATGCCCCCTTGATCCTGCATTCTTTTATACCTTTAAAATAATGTAGGATCAAGTACTAAGAAAATTAATTTTATAGTGCACAATCCTCATAATATGGTTATTTTTAAATTCATGCGCACACTTCATTTACACACATGGTTTAGCACACCATGTCCTACGCACCACTGATAGCACACAGCGGTCGATTTTCTCCTATAAATACAGGACTTAACCTCTTTCAAATCATTCTCTCTTGCTACCCATTGCATTAAATCACTTTCTTAGCAAGATCGTTCTGCACTAACCCCATTCTGTGCCGCACAGTAACCTTTCCGCATGACAGCGTTTTCTGCATGACAATGTTTTCTGCCCGACGACTGTTTCGACCAAAATTGGTAATTCCTACACACACGGCTTAGCACACAAAGCCTCCTTCTAGCTGTGCACGAAGCCAGGCGCATAATAGTCCCTTGATTTTACGTCCAACTTTTTTCAATCTCCAATCAATCTCCTCCTCAACTCTGAATTTCTACTAATTTTCCTTGTAGATTATAATGGCTAGTTCATCAAAGAGACCTCATGTCTTTATAAATGCTGCAGAACCTTCTGACTCTCAACCAACTGAATCCCAAACTCATAAAAGACCAAAGATCTGAAGAATATTCTGCTTTTTTCAAAGAACCGCCTCCTGTCATCATCAATTTCAGTGATCGCATTCACTGTTTATCCGATCATATTCGAACAACTGTTTTAATGTGAGAGATAGAGGCTCCTCTAATAGAAGGACAAGAGTCAGACTAGGAGAATTGGCTAAATCCACAGCTAATCTTCGAACAAATGCCACCTAGCCGCTGAGACTGCTCCTGATGCAACCTTCACTAGGAAGAAGAAGGGAAAGAGCAAAGATGAAATCTTACAAGAGAAAATTCAAGAACATAATCAGAGGCATTTTCAAAACACTTGGGATTTGATCAGATCATACTTAGATGCAATCAAATTTCACAATCCTTATAAGGACGAAACTATCACTATACCTTTGCTCCTTCATCCTCATCGTTCCATAATAGAGAGTGAACCGACTAACTTCATGTCACAAAATAAACTTCTGTATGTGTTAAACTAGGTAATAAAGGAACCAAAACTTCTTAAAGGTTACCTGACGGAGAAAGGAATGGTCCAAAAAACCAGTCAGGTAGTATACATGCTTCGATCCTCATGACTTATACCCTACCCATTTTTTCGAAACAATACAACAACGTTTTCATCATCATGACCCTTTGTGGGGTAAAGAAGAGTTCAGAACCCAGGGTCTTTGGACAGATCGCTCATACTACAGTGTGTGGAAAAAAGCAATCCTGAAGAAATATGAGAAGCCTCTTATTGCTGCTAGAGTCTACCATGTTATAGAAGCTACCTCTAAATTCTTCCATAAGGACATAATGATCTACAAGGGCTTCATAAAATATTGTTCTTCTTCCAAGAATTCCTTCCATCTCCTAATTGGAGAAGTAAGCATCAGTTTATGGGATCTATTCAGAATGGCTAGTCTATCCATTACTGGATCTTTCTTGGATGAACATATCCCCACAAACGAAGAATTCTCTTATGTGGACCCAAGCAGGACCCCTAAGATTACTTCCTTAACAATCGCACTCTTTCAAGAAATGTCTTATTTTCCAGATGTTCATAAGATATCACCACTTGCATGGCTTGCTCATTTTTCGCGATACTTAGTGTTAGTACCCTTGTCATCCTCATCATTTCTTCATAACACTCAACCCCTCCTCTCTCTCTCTCTCTCTCTCTCTCTCTCTCTCTCTCTCTCTTTTAAATGTAGATTGCTAACCCTTCTTGTTTCCCTCCTTTTTAGATTTCCTGGTAGTCACGGCCTAGAATTGGAAGCTACTCGAAGAAAGATAAGAGGCCCTGCCACATTTACTGCTGAGATTGAATTGGCTGCTTTCCTAGCTTACTGGCTAAGCTTGGTTGTTTTGCCAAGTTTAAAAATCTTTGACTCTATTCAACCTACTCTGTTTGTAGCAGCAGGCGCAATGACAAAAGGTAGAAGAAGATATTCTTTAGCTCCTCCTGTATTATGTTTGTTGTACCGAGCTTTTGGTCATGCCGCAGCACACTGTACAAGCCCTGCACTAGGAGTCTCATCTGCTTTCACTCCTTGGCATTATTTCTCTAGTTGGCTGGGCGTTTACCTTATAATGACCCAGAGAAATCTTATGTTCATCTCGAGCATCTACCTTTATGGCATTTCCAGCAGCGAAAGATGATAAGGAAGACATATGACTGGATAGTGGACAAGATTGACAATCTAGAATCTATTGATTTCTTTTCCTTCCATCTAGATCATCAAGCCGAAGACAAAGATGTCGAGGATAACAACAATCTAGACTCCATCAAGTAAACCTTTTTCTTATGCATTTGTTCTGGTAGTCTTCCTTTACGAGAAGAGGTCAAATTTTGGAGAGAACCATATTATCTTAATCATTTTTCCAGGCAATTTTGATATGATCAAACCGTACCGCATATAAGAGAAGATGTTACTCGAGCTATGCGAAGTTATGGAGTTGGCCCTTATAACTGGGCATTGATATGGAAACAACTGTTTGTAAGGAATTTTGGTTCCCAATTCATTCTACCAGGATATAACCATCGAGTAGCAGCCTCATATGCCTGGACGTGATGGTGGTCACACCAATACTATTTGGTACATAACCGTTTTCCCATAAATCGTCCTATTTTGATTCCCCCTCCATGTTTAAGAAATTACAGGCTAAAAGAAGGAATAGGTTATTTCTATGAGAAAGATCATGCTATTGTTTCTGGCGAACTCTGTCGCAAAATTTCTCTAGAAGAGCCTATTAGAGAGATTAAACCGTCAAACACCTTAGAAGGCTGGATTGCATTTGGTTCCTGTTTAGATTTACTGAAGTAAGGAATGCAGCCCCCTACCCCTCATGAAGGGTTTGAGACTGTAGGTGGTACTTTGCCTCTTTCCATTCCTGGAAGAAGGATTAGCCTATTCCTGGTACCTCTACTATCATAAATCCTACGATCATTGCCGCTCCTTCCAATATTATTCGCATTACCATGTACGCCTCAGCAGTTGCAACTTCTTCCTCTCTAACAACTCATCGTACTGCAACTTTAACTCCCCCCATTGCAAGTCAAGTTGTTTCATCTCTGATGACCCGGTCTCATGCTAAATCATTGTCTCCCATCATTCTGGCCCAACCAGCTCCTCCCATCAGAAATACACGTCTTCTTCCGGTAAAGACCGTATACAAGGAGAAACAGGCAGTATCAGTAGATGATAGTTCTTCAGAATATTCTGCTAACACTGACAATGATGACCTCTCCTCTTCTACAAGCTTGGTTGATGAGGGAGATGATGCGTTACTAGATACCAACACTGATGCTAAAGTAGATGTCAGGGAGGAAGAAAATGTCAATATCCCACCTAATCCGCATATTCCTCTTCCAACTGTCATGGATTCTTTAGAAGAGGAGTAACTAGATTATGGAGAATATGAATGTTCTCCTGGAGCGAATATCTTCTTCTCTTTTGATCCTGGATATTCTCCACGGATTGTAAAGACTACTGGTGCAACTATTCATAAAGCACTAATGATAGCAGGAACAGAAGCTCAATCATCAAGACCTCCAACAGAAACAGGAGATGTTCTTCTTTGCCACAACACAGGGGAAACTTTACCAGCCCCAATTACCCCATGTTCACTCCCCAAGTGCAGGGTTGTGATGTAGTAATAACTCGGTAAGACCGAGGTCGAATCCCAAGGGACTGAAACTTGTACGTTATCTAAAACTAACCAGAACTAGAACTAGATTAAGATGAAATCTAAACTAAATGTAATTTGAGAAATAATGGTGAAATAATTATATAAACTTGAGAGAAATCAGGAGAAGGGAACTAGGGATTCAGAGGATCCACTTGTAGAGATCAGGGAGATCTTATGCATGTTTCATGGAAATTAACTGAACTGACATTGATCTAGTTTTCAAAGAGATGAAAGGTGTATGAATTAGAATGGATTCCATCACCAAACCATGCCCAAAAGACTATGGCAAACAACAGAATTAAACTAATTACAACCTAATCACATGTATGAAAGTTAGGAAGGGTACCGTCATCCAACCATGCCCAGGAGACTATGGTGAACAACAGGACGTCCTGACGTCATAAACATGAAAAGAAAATAGAAATATTCAAAGCATCGCAGACCCATTGTAATTTCAGTCACAACAGACCATTAAGAACTAAAAATATTCCCATAATAATTAACTAAAATCAAAGTCAATTCATGCATTAAAATTAAAATAAAATCAAATCTCCCATCTTACTACAAGCTTCACCTCTTAGCCCTAGCTAGGAGGATTTAGCCTGCCATGGATGGGCTCAATCCAAATAAATAAAGAGAAAAAGAAAAGGAACAGAAAAGGGAAAGAAAAAACCAAGCTCCTCTCTCTCTCCTCTACCCACGTTGAAACCCAAGCTCGAGCCCTCTGTTCTTCCTCCCAAGACCCTGAATGAATGCTCCCCACGTCCTAAACCTCCTTTTATAGCTGCTGGAGTGGTGAAAATCGGATTTGAATCGGATTTGGAAAGCTATGCATGCCCATTGAAAGCTTTTTCGCAGCCAAGTTCGGTGCCTCGAAATATGCCACTTTCCTCGCTCAAATTCCAAAGAAACACCGTCCCTTAGTACTTTCTTGGGTCCTCTACATGATAGACGGTTCAGATCTGCCATATGATCAAAGATGGTGGCCCAAAACTGTCTAGAAAAGTCAGTTTTCGATGATGTGCGAAACCTTTCGCACCATTTCGCTGTTGTGATCGGTGGGCCCCACAGAAGCATTTTCTGGAAAATCTACCCCATCCATTGGATTCAGAACGAAATTTCAGTCAAGAATGGGTGGTTTTGAACGTCCATTGACGTGGCCCAGAGAATAAATCATAAAAAGATCAGTTTTGAACGCTACCGAGCAGCCCTTTTGTGGCCTGTGTATCTCACACGTGTGCACGCATGGGTGCAAAAGGTCAACATGGTTTTGTAGTTCTCGAAGCCCTCTACACGGTGGACGGATCAGATCGAACATACGAGCAATGGGTGGGGCCCACTATCATCTACAAAACGGACGCCGGTCGGTTATGCGACCGTGAAAATTTTTATTTTTATTATTATTTTTTTTTTCTTTCTTTCGGTCAGAGACGGTCAAACCGTCTCTGACATTTCCCATGCACGTGTAATGCACTTGTGCACTATACACACTCAATTCAAAGTGGGGTACACTATGATGTTTTTGCAAAATTTGATCCAACCATCTGATTGGTCTCCTCATTTAAGGCGTTGATACCAAATTCGAGGCAATTCCAGATATCAGGTGGGCCCAGAATCAACGGTTTATGGGCTGATCTGTCATTTGGGGCACTTCCCGAGATCTTCAATGGCTGAAATTTTATATGTACGGTTAATTTATGGCCCTTATCTCATGTATGAAGTTTCGAACCAAACGGATGGTGGTAAACATGTGATCTTTCATTCTGGATGAGTTTTAGGCCATTTGAGCTTCAGTTCTTTGATTTTTGTTGATCCCGGGCGTTGATCTTGGTCCCTTGGAGTTTGTATCTTGCCTTTGTGTCATCAGGTTGTTAAATCCATACTTTAAACATCCATTTCAGTCCCTGCTTGTAAATCCACCTTGCAGCACAAACATGATTAACCAGGCCGTTTAAATAGTATCATATACGTAAAATCAGGTAATTACTAGGGTCTGATATGCAATATTTGACCCTCAACACAACCCCCAACCAGCATTTTGCTAGTCCCGAGCAAAATATGCGAAAAACAAGTTGAGAACTACAGGATAATTTCTATGAACTCGAGTGATTTTTTTATTTTTATTTTTAAAAATGATTCAAATACGAGAAATTCTAAAACTCATGAATGTTGGGCATTACTTCTACTGGACTCAGGTACGTGGTAAACTCATAATCAAGTTCAAGGTATTAATCCATAAATCAGAAAAATGCTAAACATGGAGTTCCATGGGTGTATTGTGTAATCTCAACTTACCAGTATTAAGAGGTCCAATCTTCAATTTCATGATATCATTGGTAACTAATAGAGCATTCAGGACACCCAAAATTTTTCTTACAGATCATCTTTTCAGTTTTCCAGCTTTTGATTTTATTTTTTTTTCTTGAAAGTAACATCAAGAAGGAGAAACAAATTCTCACCTATAGGGAGCAATCCTATGGTGAAAATTATTCGCCAACCTTTTCCCAAATCATCCATGGGGAACAAATCCTCACCTATAGGGAGCAAACCTATGGTGAGAATTATTCGCCAAAACCTTTTCCAAAGGTATCTCTTTTTTTTTTTTTTTTAATCATGACGGACAAATTTTCAAGCGGTTTCCTCACATGCTTAGTGATTACCAAGTTAACCCTTCAATATCAGATTGAAACCTTAATGTGAAAGCGAGATGTGACATGTGAACTCATGACTCAATCAATGTTTACAACTTCTAATCATGGATTAATAATTCGAACTAACTGTGAAATCTAACAGATACTGAATTCAAGTGTCATACATGACCAATATCGCGTATCGAAATCAAAGATATTTATCAAAATCACTTCGAATTCACAGGAATTTCCAGAAAAATTTAAAAATTTTCACAATTTTTGCTCAAGACCAAGAAAATACTGATTAGGAAACCTAATCTCCCACCCCCAACCTAAAATCTACATTGTCCTCAATGTAAAAGATATATGAGCATGCAATGCACATGGGACAACGAAAGTAAATGAGAAGTGATGGGAAGATAGTACCTGAATAACGAATCAAGAGAGATTTTCCACGAGATCACAGTATGGAAGCTGTCAGCATGAGAGAGAAAGCAGAACAAAAATAACGAAAATAAAATCCTACCTATACCACTTTCGCAGGTGCTCTCGATTGCATTTAGCGTATGCAACAAGCCTTTAAACCCCTAGGTTACCCCTAGTGGACGAGTTGTAGTCTCGTGAGGGTTTGCAGTAATGTTACCCACAAACATTGAATCGATCATGGAACTTGATCATGCCATAAAGTTCCTCTTTCGGCCAATATCTTGATAAGTTTCTCAGTAAGTTTCTCAATAGGATCATCCAAAAGCCCTTTTTACAATAGGCTTGGATGCCCTGGAGTTTGACTTTCCAGAAAAACTTATTTACCTCATTAAAAATGTGTTGATGATTCGCCTGAGGTATCCAAAGTATAAATGATTCACCTGTGTCAGAAAAAGTTTCAGAGTTAGTATCCCATGGTGAATCAGAGACTACAGATAGATCAAGTTGAGAAAAATTTTCAGGAAGAGGTGTAGTCTCAACACATTCCGAAGTAGCAGACTTTGGTTCAATTTCTAGCTCCTTATCCCCTAACGGTAAACATTCAGGATCTGTAGAAGAAGGGGCTTCAGAGTAAGGGTTCTCTCGGTCAGTACTGACTGCCGAGATGTTGTCTTGCAAGGCATTCACTATGTCTCTTATCATGGGATCATTTGAATCTGCAAAGTATGCCAAGCAATCATCAAAAGAGTTGGAACATTCTTCTGAGAGTGACTTATTTTTCACCTTGGAGCTTGTGATAATCTGCTCAAGGAATCCATCATCCTTGAAAGTGGACGGATGTATGCTCTCTTGCTCCAACCCTGCACAGACAGATTGAGGGTCAGTATGCGAAGCATTGATATGATCACTCTGTTCATTGAAATTACTCAGAAGAGGCATTGAATTGTCCACATTCAACAGTTTAGATGGTGGCCTCAACTAGGTGGTTTCAAATTCCAGAGTCGTAGCGCGCAACTCCTCTTTCTCCCGAATCATATCATCATTCAATTCAGGGGAGTGGTCCAGATATGTTTCACAAGAGTTATAAGGGTCGGTCATAAGGGGCTCCTCCACTTTTAGATCAGACATGTCAGGTGAGTGAAGTATCTCATTATGACCGTTCTCTTCGCGTACTTCTTGATCATTAACTTGGACCAAACTTGAGATTAGTTCCAGGGGAATTGTGGTTATACATTCAGGATTGTAATCCCAGTACTCATCATATTTTGGTTCAGTGCAGTGCACACTTGGGATGAAATCACTTTCCTCATATTCTTCACCTAGAATGGGTTGAGATTCGCATAAACTAACATCTTCATCATCATTAGAATCTAGTGTGTCATGTGATTGAAGTGTATCATTATATTTGAAAGACAGCCATGTCTCTTCCCCATTCTTTCGAACAGTCATAGAAATCGACTCATCGGTAAATTGGACCGTATGCTCGTTAATGGAATCCAACTCCTCATTCCAAACTATAGAGTTCTTCAAAGGCGAGTTAGGATTACTTTCCTCGCATTGTATTTCTGGAATGAGTCGTGGCTGGGATGACCGAGCCTCCTCTATTCTATCAAGGCGTGAATTGAGTCCTTCCATTGCTTTTCTGAATTCCGCAAACCACTTCATGTTATGCTGAATTGAATTTTCCTGGTTCGTTTCTGGTTGAATCTCAAAGGTAGAGGGTCCAAGAGAATAATCCTTATAACATGTTATTGGTTCATCTTCACAGCTTTGATGTTTCCACTGGTTATAGTCATACTGATCATACATGGGAGAATATGACGGCTGATAATAATCCTCATTCCCGTAATTACGATCGTATACAGCCCTATTAACCGATGGAAGATAACGTTCTAGTCGGTTCTCAATGTCTGTTTGTGATGGAGAAAAATCTTGAGGTATACGTTGAATTCCACAACCCTCGGGCATTCCCCAATATCTCTTATCCATCTCAGCGTATGCACGTACCCACGATTCCATGGTAGAACCTGACTCTGAGTCTAATCCTAGAACAAAAGAAAAGTCCTATAGAAATATGGAAAGTAAGAGAAGAAGTTAGAAGGGTGTTACCAAATAAGAAGTTCCTATGTTAAGATCCTGCAGAAGAAAACAAAACAAGTTAGTTTCTAAAACAGTTAGTTAAAGATTATAAAATTTCTAAAAATCCTAATAGAGAAAAAATAAAGAAATTAGAAAAGATATCACCAAATTAGAAGTTTCTATCTCAGAATCCTACAAAACAGGAAAGACAAGTTAGTTCAAAAAATTTAAAAAAAAAAAAAAAATCAGGAAAATCTAAACCTAAAACTGAAGTTAGTAAAAATCCTAATCTTAAACTAATCCTAAAACTAATTAATTTCAGAAAAACGTAGCCGACAGTCCCCGGCAACGGCGCCAAAAACTTGTTCACTCCCCAAGTGCAGGGTTGTGATGTAGTAATAACTCGGTAAGACCGAGGTCGAATCCCAAGGGACTGAAACTTGTACGTTATCTAAAACTAACCGGAACTAGAACTAGATTAAGATGAAATCTAAACTAAATGTAATTTGAGAAATAATGGTGAAATAATTATATAAACTTGAGAGAAATCAGGAGAAGGGAACTAGGGATTCAGAGGATCCACTTGTAGAGATCAGGGAGATCTTATGCATGTTTCATGGAAATTAACTGAACTGACATTGATCTAGTTTTCAAAAAGATGAAAGGTGTATGAATTAGAATAGATTCCATCACCAAAACATGCCCAAAAGACAATGGCAAACAACAGAATTAAACTAATTACCACCTAATCACATGTATGAAAGTTAGGAAGGGTATCGTCATCCAACCATGCCCAGGAGACTATGGTGAACAACAGGACATCCTGACGTCATAAACATGAAAAGAAAATAGAAATATTCAAAGCATCGCAGACCCATTGTAATTTCAGTCACAACAGACCATTAAGAACTAAAAATATTCCCATAATAATTAACTAAAATCAAAGTCAATTCATGCATTAAAATTAAAATAAAATCAAATCTCCCATCTTACTACAAGCTTCACCTCTTAGCCCTAGCTAGGAGGATTTAGCCTGCCATGGATGGGCTCAATCCAAATAAATAAAGAGAAAAAGAAAAGGAACAGAAAAGGGAAAGAAAAAACTAAGCTCCTCTCTCTCTCCTCTGCCCACGTTGAAACCCAAGCTCGAGCCCTCTGTTCTTCCTCCCAAGACCCTGAATGAATGCTCCCCATGTCCTAAACCTCCTTTTATAGCTGCTGGAGTGGTGAAAATCGGATTTGAATCGGATTTGGAAAGTTATGCATGCCCATTGAAAGCTTTTTTGCAGCCAAGTTCGGTGCCTCGAAACACGCCACTTTCCTCGCTCAAATTCCAAAGAAACACCGACCCTTAGTACTTTCTTGGGTCCTCTACATGATAGACGGTTCAGATCTGCCATATGATCAAAGATGGTGGCCCAAAAATGTCTGGAAAAGTCAGTTTTCGCGGATGTGCGAAACCTTTCGCACCATTTCGCTGTTGTGATCGGTGGGCCCCACAAGCATTTTCTGGAAAATCTACCCCATCCATTGGATTCAGAACGAAATTTCAGTCAAGAATGAGTGGTTTTGAACGTCCATTGACGTGGCCCAGAGAATAAATCACAAAAAGATCAGTTTTGAATGCTACCGAGCAGCCCTTTTGTGGCCTGTGTATCTCACACGTGTGCACGCATGGGTGCAAAAGGTTAACATGGTTTTGTAGTTCTCGAAGCCCTCTACACGGTGGACGGATCAGATCGAACATACGAGTAATGGGTGGGGCCCACTATCGTCCGCAAAACGAATGCCGGTCGGTTACGCGACCGTGAAAATTTTTTTTTTTTTTTTTTTTTTTTTTTTTTTCTTTCGGTCAGAGACGGTCAAACCGTCTCTGACATTTTCCATGCACGTGTAGTGCACTTGTGCACTATACACACTCAATTCAAAGTGGGGTACACTATGATGTTTTTGCAACAGCTGATCCAACCATCTGATTGGTCTCCTCATTTAAGGCATTGATACCAAATTCGAGGCAATTCCAGATATCAGGTGGGCCCAGAATCAACGGTTTATGGGCTGATCTGTCATTTGGGGCACTTTCCGAGATCTTCAATGGCTGAAATTTTATATGTACGGTTAATTTATGGCCCTTATCTCATGTATGAAGTTTCGAACCAAACGGATGGTGGGAAACATGTGATCTTTCATTCTGGATGAGTTTTAGGCCATTTGAGCTTCAGTTCTTTGATTTTTGCTGATCCCGGGCGTTGATCTTGGTCCCTTGGAGTTTGTATCTTGCCTTTGTGTCATCAGGTTGTTAAATCCATACTTTAAACATCCATTTCAGTCCCTGCTTGTAAATCCACCTCGCAGCACAAACATGATTAACCAGGCCGTTTAAATAGTATCATATACGTAAAATCAGGTAATTACTAGGGTCTGATATGCAATATTTGACCCTTAACACCCCACATGGTTCTCCTCGTGTAGATAAATCCTTCATAGTACATCCCACTTTTACCTAACCAGTGGCCAGGAATTTAGAATTCTCCTCGGACCCTGTTGCTGTTCCAACAACTATTGACTCTGGTATAAGAGGGGCTTAAGAACTCTCCTTCGATGTTGTTGCAACTACAGGTACACCGGGATTTGTAGTTCCTTCAACTCAATTTGCTCGATCTACCCCTATTGCTATTCCAGAACAAGGTACATATAGACATAAATATTTCTTTATTTGAAATATCCTTTCTTTCTAAACTTATATATAAAAAAAAATCTTCAATCACAGCCACAATCATGCCAACCCCAAGTGGTTCTGAGGGCTCTAACTCAGTGGCTTTGGTCTTTGATGGTCTTTCTTTAGAGAAAGTATCACCTTTCATGTTAGGATTATTCAAGAACGCACTTCTATTCATTATTAACGGTTTCAAAGACCCGGCTCAATGGCCTTTCTTGGATAGTGCTTTGGCCGTTCTTGACCACTCTGCTCACCTTGCACATGTCAATGTTCATCCCCTTCATGATTGTTTATCAGAATTTTATGCTCAACTAAAAATTTAGAGGTTGTTCGAAATGTAGTCATTGCTCCAGAGATCCTTAATTATCAAAAGGAATTGGCATTAATTAAGGAACAACTTTCCCATTCAACTGACCTTCTTGCTACCCATGAAGTTACTAGCCAGTCTCTTCATGAAAAGATCAAAATTTTTGATAGGAATAAAGCAGTTATTGATGATCAAATCACTCTTCTCAAAAAGAAAATATTACTACTGAAGGGTAAAAAAGAAGCGGAAGATGTGATTATTCATCAAGCTAAAGAAGAACTTGAAGCCAATATCTGAACCATTGATCTTGTAAAGACCGAACAGATGAAAAATTAGGAAATTACCGCTCTTTTAAAAGTGAAACTGGCCGACGTTCCTGATCAAGCTAAAATCATTATAGAGGCTAAACAAACTACTTCTGCATTGCAACTTCGGTTAAAAGAGGAATTGTAGCAATACATGACAGCTTTGAATATAAATGAAGACCTATAAGAAACTTTACATTACTTTGTGATGCATGTTGCCACGCACTAAACCCAAAAATCAGATTCACATGAATTCCGATCGCCGAACCCGGTGCCGACAGCCTCCGTAGTGCCCCATTCTCGGCTCCTGACAATCATATGCCAAATTTTGATCCTGGGATCCTACAAGGAGGATTTTTAGAATGATTTTTTTAAAATAATAGAGCATAACTACAAGCATAACCAAGTCACAAAACAACAACACCACATATCCACTATATTAAAAACTTTAAGAACAATGCGAAAAGGAAAATATAAGATGATCAAAAGCTCCAAAATGGTCTGATACGCGCTCCTGCCTCAGCGCTGCTGCTGTCCAATGACACCTGCACACAACGGTTGTGCATAAGCTTACAAAATCTTAGAGGGTGGTGTAAGTGTATGCGTAAGGCAAGTTCCAAGTATATAATATCAGAGTAATGCGAAAACTTACGGTAAGTCCATGAATGCTATCAGTTATACCAAAACTATACGATGCAAGACACGAATGCTATCAGCCATACCAAGGCCATGCAATGCATGGCCTATGTAGCCAAGTAACATATACGAGATGCAAAGTAAACATGCCAGTCCTCATCAAGTACACATATCAGTACAGTTCCCCTCTGGATATCACCGGGGTCTAATACACTTCGCAGTGACTGTCACCTCCCTAGCTGCACAGTCAAGCAAGTGGAATAGACCTCACTATTTGCCTGACTAGTAGTCTGCCAATACCTACCCGGCTTGTCGATAACGGACTCATTTGTGAGCTGGTCAAACTCAGCCTAGCGTATAGCCCCCTCACTTAGGCAGATAAGGCCACGCCCCCTTCCAACTGACCACGACACAGTGGGAATGCGGCCTACTGGTATTTGGCACTTGGCCGCTCATGTATTCACTCAGTCTAGATGTTGGAGCATCTCATGGTACCAAAAAGGTTCTGAGACTTTTATCCAAGGACATCCTAAGTGCCCACAGTGATAGTATCAAGTATTTTCGGTATCCAATATGGCAATCCACGATGTACCTGTGGAGCCATGGCCCTGATGTCGCTAGGGTGTGCAGTGATCAGGTCACACATATGCTAGATGCATGAATCACACCATCAAATCATGCAGCAATCCAGCACGTATTGCGCGATCATGTAGGGCACTCTGTCTCATAACGAGTCCCATAAATGGTCTGCCCAATGGCGTATGCTATGATCAGTCACTACTCATATCAAGCATGCATATGATGTATATGTACATGAGTCATGACATTATACTAAGCATGTTATAAAGTGATGAATAGTAACGAGTATGGGCCTATCAATGGGCCCTAAGGAGAGTTACAATGCGAACATTTAACCAACATTGTACTTACAATGTGGATGTCAAACTATCATTGTTCCCTAGGCATAGCCCACCATAAATATCATTACATGAACCATGGAAAATCACACATTGCAATGGACTTTAAGGACATCCCGTTGGGCCTCGACCCATGGGCCTTGGATACATTAAATGGGCTTAATCCCATGAGCCTTATATATGTCAAATGGGCATGACCTCGTGGGCCTTATATATGTCAAATGGGCCTCATCTCATGGGCCTTATAAATATGTATATCAAATGGGCCTAGTCCCATGGGCCTATCAAATGGGCCTAATCCCATGGGCCTTATATATGTCAAATGGGCTTGATCTTGTGGGCCTTATATATGTCAAATGGTTCTGATCTCATGGGACTTATATATATGTATATCAAATGGGTCTAGTCCCATGGGCCTATCAAATGGGCCTAATCCCATGGGCCTGATCTCATGCACCTTATACATGTACCAAGGTGGGCCTCAATGGACGGCCACAAACCAATCAAGATGGGGTCCATTTGAACTATAGATCTATCTTATTTTTAGTCTCAAGCCTATTAATTTAGGCTTGCCAAATGGTTGGACCGTTTGGATGAAACACATGCATCAAGGGTGGGGTCCTTCGAACTATGGATCCGGCTCATTCTTTAGCTCATACCCATAAAATGAGCTCTCAAAATGGATGGACGGTTTAGATACAGCTCACGCATCATGGTGGGGGTCCACTAACCGTCCAACAGCCAAAGAAAATGACTGGACGGTATGGGAAATACATACTTCACAGAGGACTCCACCGTCTGGGCAGACGGTGGAAATAAGGCACATACATCATTGTGGGTCCCACGTGGGGCCCACCATAACATTTATTTTACATCCAAACTGTTAATAGGGTCACACAGATCTGGGTGAGGAGGAAAAATAAATTTCATCTTGATCCAAAACTTCTGTGGGCCCCAAAAAGGTTTCCAAGGGTAGACATTCAATCACACGATTTCAAATGGTGTGGGCCACCTGAGTCTCAGACATGGCTGAAACTTGGAGGGGACCCACTTGAGAAGGGGACCCACCATATGAATGGTTTAGATGAAAAATAAACATCAGGGTGGGGCCCACGGCTGGAACCGTGGGTCTGCCTCCGTCCACCCGCCAGCCGCTGGCACGGCCAGTGCCTCTGACACAGCAGCAGCTTGTTGCTGCTTATTATTATTATTTTTTTAAAATCATAATTTCTCACGATTTGCCATGCGTGGGGCCCACATCTGATGAATCCACTCTAGCCATTGGATTGCACAGCCCATAATAATTATATCAAGACTAATATTGGGCCTCGTTCAGCGTGTAAGAAAAATCTGGGTAGATTTCAATGGTAATGATACTATTTTTAAAACTATGGCCACTAGATACTCGGATCAACCTCATTTTTCGGTGCAAAGCCTAAAATGAGTTGAGGAAGAGGATGGACGGCTTGGATTGAATACATACATCAAGGTGGGTCCTATACAAGTGGCCCTTTCCAAAGGTTTTGAAATAAGCTAATATTTGTGTTTTCCTGGTCCACGTCCAGCGTCCAGGGATGCTGGACAGTGGTGCATTCCAAGTGGGCTGTCCACGTGAGCCACCAAATGATGGGTAGTGTGGATACAATAGATATGAAAAGTGGGCCCCCACCAATAGATGCCTTGGATAAACTACATACTCCATAGTGGGGACCATCTGAGTGGACCTCACAACTACATCACCACCACATAAAAAAAATAAAGAGAAAGAGAGAGGGAAAAAAAAGTGGGACACGCGGGATGGAGGGCTCCGCCACTGTGAGCCCTCCCTTACAAGCAATCAAACATCAAGTCGGTCCCATTACATGTGGGCCCATCAAATTGAAAATCAACGGTGAAGATCCTTTCTCCATCAAAATTGAAGGTCTAGATAACCCCCTTTTCAAACTAAAAAGTAAACATCATGATGGGGTCCATGGAGAATGGCCCCATCATGGAATGATATTGGTAATCAAGGTGGGCCATCGGCCACATCTTAGGGTCCAAAGTGAGATCCATACCATTGATTGGTATGCCTCACTTGACCCATCTTAAAAACATGAAAAACTAAGCTATGGAAGCACCCACCACTTAATCTTCTCGGTTCGTTGGAAAGCCGCTCTCCTTATGCTTCACTTTGATGGTGGAGATGAGAAATAGATGGCTAGGATGATGGGTTTTTGGAGTGGGAAGTGGGCTACCAAAATCACTTTTCTCTCATGGAAATGCATGGACGTGAGAGCCTCTTGCTTGCTTGGAAATGTGTTGGGAAATGAGAGAGAGAGAGAGAGACTTGTAAAAGAGATGAGGGATAGGTGTGATGGGTGAAAGGGTGAGGTGAGTGATGGATGTGGTACTTGACATGTAAGGTGGTGTAAGAGAGAGGGTGAGAAAGAGTTGACTTTTGTGGTTACTTGGGGATGGGGTGAAAGGTGATGTGTACTTGACTGAAGTGATTGATGGATTGATGGGTTGATTGATTGATTAATGGATTGATGAGATATGTTGTAGAGATTCTCTTAGGATTGCAACGCACGGTGTTTTCTCAAAATAAAAGCCGGCTCACATCTCTTAGTTAGGGTATCGGATTGGTACATGAGTCGCGGCGTTGGAAACGCGGTAAAAGTGTGGTCGCAATGATACAAGTCTCGGATTAAGCTGACTCAATTCTATAGGATATGGCTTAGGTTCATGCAAACATCGATTATCGGTCGCAAGTTGCCAGAATTCGACAGGAAGGATCGCGGGAGTTGATGGAACAATACGGATTAGGATACGGGTCTTACACATGTGTTTATTTTATTCCTTTTGATAATGTAATATATGAATAAAATATCATATTTGTAATGAATATGCATCTTTTTCCTTTTCTTCTCTCCTTTCCTTTTTTTTTATTAAATGGCGGCCTTATGTAGTGTTTTCTTAAATGGGAAAAACTATTTTGCTTTGAAGTTAGAAGAGTTAGTTCATACATAGTTTAAGCTTTTGAGTAGTGGAGCAAGCTGTTTCTTAGACTCATGCGGGAGTCTGGTCTTATGTGATGGTCTCTGTAACTCTTAAGAGTTCACTGGACTTTTCACTACCGGGGATTTATGCATAGGGTTGGCCACAGTAACTCTCTAGAGTCACGGGGCTCACAAGGCTACCTTTGGGGTACTAAATCCAGGGCTGCTAGTCCGTCAATGAGTATGTTTAAGCCCTTCCTCATGAGTTAGTACTAAAATCGAGCCATAGATCTAGGGGGTCTTATGCATGGTTGGCCCATCTATGGACATGGTCCCAAGAGCTCACGCTGCGGTCCCTTTTCCTTCGCCTGCAAGGTCAGGCCCATTCATGGGAGGGTATTTTCCTCCATGCCCCGTGACGCTGCCGGAAGCTATACAAAAAGCATGGGGGTTACACTTGACTAGTCGTTAAGGACTTTTTGGCTTTTTAGGCTTTCGGTCGCTAGCTTCATCCGCAGCTCGCATGGGTATGGGTACGATAGTCCTCACGGGCTTTTTTAGGGCCACTGACTTCTCACCGCTGCTCGCATTGTGATCTTGATAGGCCTTATGAGTGGTTATATAGGTTTGACTAGGCCGCCTTTGAGAAAGAAAAGTGACCATCGATAAACCAATCTACCCAATCGTATGAGTTGTTCGTAATATATTGGCTTGGTGACGATATCAATTTTTACAAAATTTTACAGAGCTCACTTGGCGATGATCACTACAGAGCTCGCTTGGTGATGATCACTTTCTTTTTACAATACTCATTGATATCAATATTAGCACATAGTCCAGATATTCTTGTAAATTTCTTCTTTATTCATTTATCTGATCATACATAGGTGTGATCTTGGTCATTCTTGCCCCCTTTTGACATAGAAGTATTATTCTGATAATATTCTGTGTCAAAATAAGCAATGTCGTCAAAGAAGATATCTTTTAATGAAGCGAGCATTGACCGATACACTAATACCTCGTCCATCTTGATTCACCACTCTGTATGCACCATTGGAGTATACTTCTTGTATTATATATAGCCCATCCCATTTAGGATCAAATTTGCCCCTTGTCCGATGGGTAACCACTATGGGTCTTTTTAGCATTAACACCAGATCCCCTTTTTAGAAAGAGCAATATTTCAAAGGCAGCCGATATTCTGCCTTGATATGATTGCAATCACCATTGGGCTCTCAGTCATTTCTAATCAAGAAAATTCAGTTCTCTCAGCCATATTTTTGCATTTTTATCATTTGTAATGGTCTGATGTACTGCCACTCTTAGTGACACCTCCTGTATCTCCATTGGGATCACTGCTTCGATACCATAGACTATCGAATACGGTGTTGCTCTTGTTACCATCCGATGAGTAGTTCTATATGCCCACAGTGCTTCTTGCAATCTGTCATCCCAATCACGCTTGTTTCCTGTTATTGTCTTCTTTAGTATTTTGACTAGCGTTTTGTTAAACGCCTCTGTTAATCCATTGGCCGGTGGATAGTAAGGAGTTGAAAATGAATGATTTATGCTGAATTTCAGGCACAACTTTTCCATACCTCTATTCTTGAAGGGAGTGCCATTGACATTTTTTTTTGGGATACCATGATGGTATATTATGGCATGACAGATAAAATTAACCACATCATTCTCCCTAACACAACGTAATGCAATTGCTTCTGCCCACTTGGAGAAATAATCCATTGCTGCTAAGATATACTACTTTCATTTGGACAAAAATGGTTTTATGGGACCAATGACATCAAGTCCCCAAGTAGAAAAGGGCTAAGAAGTGACTGTCTGGTGTAAATCTTCTAGGGGAACATGTATAACATCCCTATAAATTTGACACTCATGATATCACTTCACGTATTCTATTGCGTCTTTGAACATGGTGGGCCAATAATACCCCATTCGATGGACTCTATGAAATAAATCCCGGCCAGCTTGATGTGCTCTGCATTCTCCAGAGTGTGCTTCGTGCAATGTTTGGCTTGCTTCTTGTTTGTCTAAACAACGTAGCAACATTCCATTATAAGATTTTCTGTACAATACCTCACTGCAAATGATAAATCTACTTATTCGTTGCTTAATTTGTTGTTTTTGCACTGGATCTTCTAGCAAGATGTCATATTTGAGATAATTAAGAAAGGGTTGACGTCAATCATCTGTTGATACCTCTAAACATGATACAGGGAGTGTCTCGATGCGCTCTTCATTAACTTCTGGAGATGGTAAAAATCATCTTTCTTCTATAGTTACATGCAGAGGGCATCGATTCAGACAGGACAAAGCCACCGCCAGGCTAGCCAAGGTGTTGGCTTTCGCATTCTCAGATCATGGTACGTGCTTGGTCTCAATATGATAGAACTGTTCCAACAACTACTGCGCTTTCCAACAATATGGTAAAAGTTCTTGTTTCCTCACTTCGAAATCAGTCATTAATTGATTTATAATCAATTTAGAGTCTCTGAAGATATGTAGCATTTTAATCCCCATTTTTTGAGCCATCTCCATTCCGATGATGAGGGCTCTGTACTCGGCCTCATTATTTGTACACACAGCACCCAATGTGAATGAGTAAGGCAATAAATCACATTGAGGAGTAATAAATATCACTCCTGCCCCTGCTCCTACTGTTCAAGCAGTGCCATCAAAATATATCTGCCATGGGCTTGGTGACTTAGCTATCATAACGTGCTCATCCGAAAAGTCATCACTAACAATTTACGCATTTAGTTACAGGGTGTGCTGCGAGAAAGTCCGCTACTGCCTGTCCTTTTACTACTTTTACCAGTTTATACGTAATAGTATATTCTGAAAGCAACAACATCCATTTGTCCAATCTCTCGGATAATATCGGCCTTATCATCAAAATTTTAATGGGATCTGCTCTTGAGATCAGTGTTATACTATGTGAGAGACAATAATGTCTCAACTTCTGGACCGTAAATATCAACGTTAGACATTCCTTCTCATTTGGAGAGTAATTACACTCCGCACCCATCAGAGTGTGGCTTAGATAATAGAGAGCAGTCTCTTTCCCAAACTCATTCACCTGTGCCAACAAAGCTCCTAAAGAATTTTCAGCTACGGACATATACAAAATTAATGGCTTGCCTTTTATCGGAGCTGTTAGTACCGGCGATGTTTTAACAATTCCTTTATTGAGTCAAACGCCTTCTGACAAGCTTGATCCCAAACGAATTTTGTACCCTTCTTCATCAAAAGGGAAAACGGTTGGCATCTTCCTGCTAAATTTGAAATAAAGTGGCGGATATATGCCAACCTTCCTTATAAACTTTTTAATTCTTTTAGTATTTTCAGCGGCAGCATATTCTGGATAGCTCAAACTTTCCTTGGATCAATTTCAATACCCCTGTGCCAGACAATGAAACTAAGGAATCTACCTAAAGATACTCCAAATGCGCATTTGGCAGGATTCATCTTTAGCTGCTTCTTTCTGAGTCGATGGAAAACCAACGCCAGATGCTCACGATGTTCCTGATGATTTTCTGACCGAACTACCAAATCATCAACATAACACTCAACGTGCTTATGCATCATGTCTTGAAAGATATTCTACATCGCTCTTTGATATGTTGCCCCGGCATTCTTGAGACCAAATGGCATAACTTTGTAACAATAAATCCCCAGTGATGTTCTAAATGCCATAGCTTCCTCTGTAAGTGCTATGATTTCATATCCCTTTAGTTGTCAAATTTTGTGGTGCCAAAACCTATATCTATGTCTTGTATATCTTGTGTTTCATGTTTAAGACTATTCATTGCTTCAAGACGTCGTATTTTAAGACAAGAACTTAGATGAAGAAAGTTTCAAGTCATGGATGAAGAATTCAAGAATAGAAGTCTCCAAGTATGCGTGTTCAAGATTCTAACAAGTACAAGTATAGAAGAAGACTTTGTCAACTCAAGAAAGGATCAAGCTCAAGAAGGCCTACAACAAGATTCGTAAATTCTCAAGCTTCTCTTAAGGGTCATCTGAGTGTACAGACTATCAATGTCCATCTCGCTTTTAAGGATTGTTTGACCTTAGGATGGGCTTTATTGTAGGTCATTCTGGATACATAATTCATATATTTTAATATGCTTGTTCGGGCTGTTCTAAGACCAGTCCTAGGGACTTCAAGACCAGTCCTAGCTTTGCTACGACCAGTCTTAAGTTTTTCAAGACCATTCCTAGGTTGTTGAAGATTTTTAATTTTTTCTAGTTGTCCTACGACCAGTCCTGGACAGCTTTCGACCAGTCCCGTGAGCTGTATGACTTGTCCTTCGACTGGTCTTAGCCTTACGCATCACACTCCAGCAACTAATCTAGGGGTCCTACGACCAGTCATAGGTGACCCACGACCAGTCGTAGGTAGCCCACGACCAGTCGTAGGCTACCCACGACCAGTCGTGGAACAGCTAATCCTTATCCCGTGGAAATCTTTGAAAATCTTTGAAGCTACGAGCAGTCCTAGGATCCTAAGACCAGTCATAGATGAGAGTTTTCAGGCTATAAATAGAGCATGAACTTCAGAGCTTTTTAATTTAATTCAACTCAATTCAAGCAATCTTTAGGCTATACTCTGAGATAAGTTCGTGTTTGTTTTTAAGCTACTTTGTGCCCATTTATTATTCCTTTTGCTAGCTTGTTTATTATTTGATTTTGATCTACATTCCAATCTTATTTGAAAAGGGAAATTTCTAATATTCCTTCTTCTTGGATTCAAAATCAAATAGAATTAGCCCTTTTGATTTAAAATCAATTAGACTTAGAACCATTCTTAAAGTGAGTATTGGACTTTGAACATTGAATCGAACTTCTACTCCAATTGGTTCTACCGGGCTACTTCAAAAGGAGATTCAGGTATTTTGCATTTGTGTAATTTATATTCTTTGGTTTTGTTTGAGATTTGCCAAAAAAATCTCATTGTTTTGGTTATCTGAGGAGAGCCAGAAAACTCAGATTGTGTGGGTTTTTGGATTATGTAAGCCCGAGATAAAAAGACACAATTGTGAAGGTTTTAGGTAAACATGTGAAACCTATTTTGATAGTGCATGCTAAAATCCCCTGTGTGAGGATATTAGGAGTGGAGTAGCATTCTGTGTGGCTGTTGGATAACAGTTAGTGTACACACAGGCGAACCACTATATATCGTTGTGTTGTGGATGTGATTTATTTTTTCATTCCTTTATTCATTCAGTTTTGTGGATTGTATTTGTGGATGAATGTTGTAATAACCTAGGATTTATTTCTGCAAGTTATTTTAGTTTTCTTGCTTTTTATTTGTCATTGGTTTGTGATACAAAGGACATTCTAAAAATAAGGTTGTCCTACCTTAAACCTTTGGTTTTTGGTGTAAGGTTGTCCTTAGAACTGATATAGTATCATTCTCTTAATTCTAGGTTATTGAGATTACTTTTAATTCAGCATTGTGCTTTATTTCTTTTATTATTCCGTTGTTTTAAGTTTTATTTGGCATTGCCCTATTCACCCCCCCTCTAGGGCATATAGCTAGGCCCTTTCATCCTCATCTTCAGGTGTCATTCTAATTTGATTATACCCTGCATAACCATCCATGAAGGACATAATGGCGTATTGAGTCATGTTGTCAATCAATAGCTCAATAATCGGAAGAGGGAAATCATCTTTCAGACAAGCCTCATTCAAATCCCTGAAGTCAACGCATACCCTGACCTGTCCATTCTCCGTCTTTACGGGGACAATATTCGATATCCACTTGGGATACTTGACCTCTCTGATAAACCCAATTTTGATCAATTTTCTGACCTCTTCTTCTATCAAGGGAACCAGATCTGGGTGAAATCCCCTCTGCGCTGTCTTGACCGACCTTTTCTCCTTAGAAATATTTAATCGATGCAATGCTACGGAAGGTTCTAAACCTGGCATTTCTGCATACGTCTAAGCGAAGACGTCTCTATTTTCCTTAAGGAACTGAACATACTTTTCAGACTCTTGCTCAGAAAGGCCGACACTAATGAATGTGTGTCCTAATTCTTCTTCAGTACCCAAATTTACCTCACGTAAACTGTCTATTGTTGGCTGCCCCCCATCCTCAATTTTCTTTGGAGCCATTTCAGGCCGTTCGACCAGTTGAAGATTCTTTTCTACTAGTTCTTCGACTGCAATCATATTCACTGATGATTCCGCCCCCAGTCCTTAAAATTTTCTTCGTTTTTCCTGATAAACCCCAATAGGAATTTGAATTCCTTTCCCCTGATCCAAGCCTGTGGGTTCTGTATAATCAAATCCCATATTTTTCATGATTCGCTTGCTTGCCGAACTATAGTTTTTAAAATCTCGTGATGTCAACCTTCCAACATATGCATTACCTTCCATCTCTTCTTCCACTTTTGCTTCCGCTGATGCATAAAATTCTATTGGCTCTAAATGTTTTGCATCAGCCTTGACTCGAAACCTTCCTGGAGTGGCTGAAAACGGTCTGTTTCTTTTAACAGACGGCAATGGCACCGTATAATTAGACTGAAAATTTACAACTGTTCCAGTGATAACAAAGTTAATGGTGGCTGCCTTGGCTACCTCAAGTGTTTTGGTACAAAATAAAATTTCATCTTTACTGCTGTAATCTTAGATGACTCTACCTCTTCTGTCTTCTCCTTAATCAGATTTATCTGGTGGTTCTTCAGGATTCTTCCCTCATCATTCTTTCTTTCATCTTTAGCGAACCCTCTATAATAATTTACATCTGCAAAAAATGATTCGGCCTCTTTTTATGGCTTCGTATCAGCTATTACCTTATACTATATTCCATCTTTATAATATTTGAAGCATTGATGTAATGTAGAGGGTATAATATTGTATTGATGGATCCATGACCTACCTAGGAGAAGATTGTAAGTTGTCACATCATTTATAACGTGGCACACAACATCGGTAATCAATTCTCCTATTTCTAGCGTCACTGTGACTTTACCAAGTGCATGCTACCCATCTTGATTGAAGCCCCATATCATCATTCCACTAGGGCGTAGATCAGAGCAACAGTAACCTAATTTTCTCAGCATCGAGAGTGATAAGAGGTTCACTGCAAACCCAATTTCAATCATAACCCGTTTGACCTTTTTTCTCTGAATATGGCCTTCCATCATTAGTGATCTGTTATGCTCTTCCTCACAAATCAAATCGTCATCAGAAAAAGAAATGACCGACAAGCAATTTTCTCGCTCATCTTGCTTTTCATGTTCAAATTCTACTAATAGGGTTTCTCTGACATCACAGTTAGACAATGCCTGGACCAAACTTTGTCAGAATTCTTCGGACAATTTCAATGCATCATAAATGCTCAATCGAGCTAGTATACCCTTCAGATGACTTACTACATCATAAGCTACTTTCACTATCTCATCATTCTTCGGTTTCCTGTCATTATCATTCTGCTTCTCAATGGTTTCTCTTCTCACTATCATGTCTTTTTGCTTCGCGGAACTTGTTATATTCCTTCCAGACCACAATGTAATCACCATCACTTCCTTTGCCATATTATAGTTCTCTTCTTTTCTCATTTCGTGCCCTTTTCTCAAATTGTAAGCACATTCACCATTGCTATTACATCTCTTTCCTTTTCTTTTCCAACTACTATATCACCCCAATCTATCATCCGTTGTATTATGCACTTCAATGTATAATAATTTTCTGTTGGATGTCCCACCAGGCGATGATAGCGATAAAAATCTCTTTCTCTAGTTTTTGTTACATCTTCGGGACGCTTGGGCTCCGGTAACTCAATTGTACCAGCCTTTAACAATTGGTTCATCATAGGAACAACATCTTCCTAGTCAAATGCAAACCCTCATGAGAATTGAGCATCTTGGACCTCTTTCCACTTTATCTATTTCTTGATTGATTCCAATCTTCTTTCTGTTCGAGTCTGTTTCCCTTTGAGTCTCTTGTAGTTCTGCTCCTCTTGTCTTGATCGACAGCATTTACGGCCATTCTACTGGGTACTCTCCTAGCTGTGTCATGGTGAAATGCTGGCATTTTGCGAGTCATTAATTCTAAAGTATGAGCTTTAGTAGCCAGGTCACAAAAAGTTCTGATGTCAGTGCTGGCGAGTCCGAATGCAATCCCTGTCTCCATGGAATTCAAACACATTCTGCCTCGTTCTTTTTCTTCCGGTAACTGTCTATATGAGGCTCCCAATGTTTTCCATCTGTTTATAAACTTTTCCACCAGTTCTCCTTCTTTTTGCCGGACAGAGGCCAATTCTGTAATGCTAACATCACGCTTCGAAGAAAAGAAGTTTGACATAAAAGCATCTTGCATTTGCTCCCAAGTACGTATCGACCCTGGAGCAAGTTAGAGTACCAGTGAAATGCCTTATGTGTCAGTGATGACCTGAACAATCACAAACAATATTGTTGAACTGTAGAAAAATTTTCCATACTGGTAATGAAGTGCATCAAATGTTCTTCTAGCGATCCCTCCCCATTGAACTTCTGGAAATCTGGATGCTTAAAGTTGAGAATGGGACATCTTCTACTTCTCTTGGGTATGGCATTCGGTACCTGAAGCGGCCAGTACTTTCCCTTTCTCTTTCTATTCTGATAGCTTCTTCAATAACTTATCTCACCTCGTCTTGGGTTATGGTTCTTGCTGCTGGGATAGACCCTTGTGATCCTGTCCCCTGTGGTTGAGAACCTTCTGGATGATTCTCTTGCCCATTCATTGTGCCCATCATTAGTGGAGCTACCGTTTGGGCTACATTGTGTGCTAGGGTTGCCAAAGTCTCTCTAAGATTTCTACATTCTTCTATTAGTGTTCTTTGCACCTCTTTCATTGCATTCATACGATCTTCCGCGGTTGGCATATTGTCCTGATTTGTCCCGGCCATATGTACTGCAACTTCTCCACTTTTCGATGAAGCTGTAGTCGGGTTGGAGAGAGAGTACGTCGATGCAATAGGGTTCACGAAAAGAGGAGAGGACGGAGTTTCATTAGACCTTTGAGTACTTTCGGTGCTATTATTCGAGAATGGTGATGCGATCACTGGTGAGCCTGTTAATAACGCCTTACCTTTCTGCTCCCTTGTCCATTTGAGTTTAGGGGCGATCAAAGCTGGGAAGTCATGCGATATTAATCATGGAACTGTTCGTTCAAGATATATCGTAGGGGGAGCGAGTTCAGGATTTCTCTTGGCAACATTACGCGTTACCGATCCTCTAATTCTTGCCAGTGGTGAATCCGTCCTTGTAGCCCTTACACCTTCAGTCCTTGTCTTTCTGCGTGTGACAACAGTCCATTCATCTCCTTCTTTCTGTGCTGCTGGTGAAGCAGTTACGACTATAGCAGCCACTCACAGTTTTATCTGTCGGTTCGATATTGTTCTATCTTTGCTATCCTCAGTTTTCTTGTTAACATATTCCACAACAAATCCTATTGTAGTGAAGTAGAAAATTGTTTTTACTTGAATGATTATCATTGCCTGCTTGGTTGCGGTATTCTATGCTTTCCTTCTCTCTCTCTTCTCTTCTCCTCTTCTCTAAGAAGAAAGAAAAAAGCAAACGAAATCAATATCTGTATTATATTACATTCTATTTTGGAGATGAAAGGCAGGATGTTCCCGTTGAGAGTCGCCATTTTGGTGCTTTTGAAAGCGCCAAATGGTCATAATTACCTTGCTTATGATTCTTAAATTAATTACTCGAGTAAAAAAAAAATTCCCTAGCAGAGTCACCATTTTGTTTCGAATAAGAAACAAAATGTATTTTGTTTGGGAAATTTTATATACTTTATAATTAATAAAAGAAAGTAAGAAAGATAATCGCAACATTAATGTTAATTTATTTCTTCTAAATTCTTTCACATCCCATTCTCCTTTGATTCCAAAATAGAGCATTCACAATTTGCACTAAAAAAATAATTATGTCATTAGATAAAGTCAACTATCAAATTTAAAGTAATTAAAGGAATTCATTGCACGCAAAAGTCCTTGGTGCATAGATTGTCTTTGTGCGATGATACTCTCAGTGCGCAAATAGTCTCTTCACGCAGATAATCTTTGTGCAGGTAGTCTTTATGCACAAACAGTCTCTTTGTGCAGGTAGTTTTTGTGCCCAAACAGTCTCTTTGCGTAGGTAGTCTTTGTGGAAAGACACTTCAACTCATGAAGTCTTGTATGCAGTCGATCTTTGTATATGGCGGATCGGGTCTTTATGCGTAGAACTTTTGTGCACAGATGCCTTTCTGCATAGAAAGACTTAGTGCACAGAAACCTATATGCACTAACAGTACTATGCACCCCACAATAACTGCTCCGTACGATGACCAACGAACTAGAATTCCTTTTTACCTTCTCTCTCTGGTCTGTATTTCTTTGAATGTTGTATCGTGACCCTTGTAGAAGGGTTGAGGGTTATTTATAGCCCTCCTCACACATGTGATTGTGCCACGTCAACTATCTGTGAACTTCTTCATGCGGACTACTTAGTGCGGCTACCTTCCTGTGGACACCTTCCTACGGATACCTTCCTATGGACTGCTTTGTGTAAATACCTTTCTGCAGACTGCTTTGTGCAAATTCCTTTCTACGGACTACTTTCCCGCATTAATTTTCACACAAACTCCTATCTGTCTTTTTTATGCCTCAACACTTACACCACCCTTTAAGCTTTCTATAAGCTTATGCATGATAGATGCGTGCAGGTGGTGTTAGGTCGCAATAGAGTTAAACTTGGAGCGTGTAGCAGTCTTCTGGAGCTTTAATTTTGATATATGTATTTCCCTTCAAGCATTGTACTTAACTATTTATATTAGTGGATATGTGATTATGATGTTGTCTTTGTGATTTGGGTAAACTTGTGGTTATACTTATTCGAGATAAATGTACGTTGAAAAATCCTCCTTGTAGGATCTCAGGATCGGAATCTGGCATATGGGCACTGAGAGCCGAGAATGGGGTACTACGGAGGCTGTCAGCACCGGATTTAGCGATCATGAATTTTATGTGCCTGGTTTCTGAGTTTGGGGCGTGACATATACCTTGAAACTTCCACTTGAATCTTCAGTAGTGTTTAGTAGATCTTCTT
Organism: Magnolia kwangsiensis; assembly: GCA_037074715.1. Taxonomy (NCBI): domain Eukaryota; kingdom Viridiplantae; phylum Streptophyta; class Magnoliopsida; order Magnoliales; family Magnoliaceae; genus Magnolia; species Magnolia kwangsiensis. The sequence continues at coordinate 64,497,387 of CM073579.1, forward strand.
CTTGAAGTAAACTTATAGTTGTAGCTTTATCTTGAACTTAAAGTGAAGTAGAGCTTCAATATATTGAACTTGAAGTAACCATCTTCATGTCTTATTTTTAAACTTGCACTTACTAACTTCATACGTTGATCTTGAAGATGAACTTTCCATCTTAATTCACTTAAAGGTGAACTTTCCATCACTTATGTGAACAACATCATAAGCTATTTTGTCCCATCAAAATTTGATAAATAAGAGTGTTTTATACATCACAACCCTTACATATGGCCCTATGGGCCTCAATAAACTTAGTTTCCAAGTAGCTTCCACCCGTTACGAATGATGAATTTCCATTATCATGTGGTGAGATATTTTACATGTGCGTTGGTACAATACTTCCTTGATAATTTATGTAGTAATTACCTTAGTGATTTATGCGATGTTTGCACTCATGATTTGTATAACACTTCCTTTCTGTTGACATGGTGATTTCTTTATATTGATGTGACACTATTTTATGTTAAATGTATCATTGCTTTTACATTCGAGTTAAAATTGCTTTATATTGATTTAGCCTTGCTTTCGGCTTAATATGGTATTACACACCTCATGCATAGTGGTTATGATCGTATGTTATCATATCTCATTCGTATCATGTGTGCATGACTTGGATGATGGCTAATTCAGGATTTTTGGCATTGCCTATGCATGGCAAGGTCACATTGATGACTTTACAACTTTGGGCATTTCCAAGGGGCCCATAAGAGATGAGGCCACCTTGCATATATGCGCAACTTGCATGACATGGTTGCATGACTCAGATGATGGACTCATGCATTCACGCATTGTAGGATGCATTTACATTACACCCCAGCAACATCAAGGTTGTGACCTCTATAGGCATATCATGGATGGTTAGACTGGACACCGAAAATATCTGTTCTAGCATTAGGGCTGTGACGCCCTGAAATTTGGGGGTCGAGCAACACTCGACCACCAAGTTCCTATGTGTCACTTATATCCTAATTTTTGTGATTGGTATGTGATTCAATTTGAAAGAGAAAAATGGAGTGGACTGGAACATAAACTACAGCACAACTAGTTAACTGAAATGAAGGCGGTTGAGTTATACGAGTCTACAAAAAATATCATATGGGATGCACAAGGAGTCACCCGATAAAATACATATGTGAAATATCCAAAAGAATAGTGCACTGAGTCCCCTACTCAGCAACCCATAGTCAGCCTGCTCATTCTACGGTGACCCTCCCATAAGATGGAAGTAGGATAGCTTCTCTTCCTCGTCTATGCTCACTCCACTTGGCTCGTCAAGCTCTGCATCACCTATATCTACTAAAGAGTCTAGTTAGTGTTTTAAAACACCGTCTCAGAGTGGGAGTGAGTGATAAACTCAATGGGTGTCATTAGCCATAAGTTACATCAAATATCAATTCTATGATGAATTTAATGAAACATACATTCACACATCTCTAACTAATCTTGTTAATGCATGTACATAAATTATGGTATGATGTATGACCTCACAATAACACTCCCTCGAGCAACTTTGTTTAACGATCGTGCATAACCAACACTCCCTCATTACAACATCAACTTCCAAGTCACCAAACTAACTAATGTAATGCAATCGTGAATATGTTTTCTGAGTTTTTAATTTCGTTCATCCAGAAAATTGGAAAAATAGGTACAACCCGATGATATCAATGCCCTCATCCATTTGCGAGGACCCTTTAACGTGCAAGGCTAGGACCCCGCGATCCTTGATCCCATCGGGGTCCCCACCCCCAATTTTAAGCACCTGGGGAGTGCTAGGAAGCAGGATCGCTCATGGTCACTACGGGGAGACTCGTCACCCTAGCGTAGGATGACAACTCGTGCATAGTGTTCCATTCCATTATGCCCGGCCCACGGAACTATGGATCGATTTCTAGCAGTTGTCAGTGGGAGTTAGTGGGTGAGAGGTGTTCCAAGTTCCAGATAGGGGTGAGAAAATATGGTTAACAAACACGATTAGTTAGTCGGTGGACTAGACTGTCCAAGTCCAAGCGAACATTTAACGCACGACATCAGGTGCAAATAACCCATGTAGTCCCACTACTGTCGCTCATTCGCATCTGCCCAAATCAATTGGTCTAGTCACAGGACGGTCTAACCAACAGAAGCACCTTTATAAATCTTAGTTCCCTGACCAACCTAAAAAATGGGTTGTATTCAATAACACTTCTAAGCAGCTACGAGTTCATCTTCTAGTACAGATGGAATTATACGTACAAAACATAAAGCATAAAATTTCATAATATTAAAATGAATGCAACTACTCTTAACAGCATAAGTTAGACGCGTGTGCATGTGGTGCCAGATTACCTAAGAGACCAGAGATAACACATCATCCATAGTGCAGGAAAATATGGTAGAAAAAAATGCAATTATACATATTACAAGGAAGAACATGAAAAAATCAGGTGTAAAAATAAACATGCAACACCAACTTCATGTCTAAACATATTGAAGACCAATTAAACAATAATTCATCATTGCATGCATGTTGTGAAAGTGCACCTATTACATGTCCTGGTTTGTCAATTACGTTGTATGTTGAGTTAGTCGGACAACAACACCTAACAAGAAGATCAAGTCAAGCATCTACCTCATCTGGATGTGTGGAAGCTCACCAAAAGGTAAATCATAGCCTCACATGCCATGTCCCAAAACACCAGGTGATTAAACCCTTAAAAAGAACTAGAACATCTTAGGGTTTATGTGTAAGAAAACTTTTTATCAAAAAGAAAATTTTTTAAGTTTTTCTTACACTGTCGATTATATCGATTCCCCTTTCAATATGATCGACCAGCTTTGTCGATGTCCTCGGCATATCAATTGATACAATCGAGTGAGGACAAAAAGCGTCCAGCAATCAAAAAATCTTCTGGACAATTTATCGATATATCGACCTTCGAGTCGATATCATCAATATTCAAAAATCGATCATATCTGAAGCGGATCGATCGTATCGACAAACTACTTCTGGCGCCCCTATTTTTCTAAAGAAAACTATCAATTGCTTCGATATATCGATGACTGTCCGATTTAATCTAAACTCAAATATCGATCATATTGGGAGTCAGTCGATCATATCGACTGTGGGGCGTATGTTCTCTCTAGCATGAATTCTAGGTTGCTTTTAATGTTGATCGGGGTGCCTGTCGATAAATTGACATTCATATATCGATCATATTGAGACCAATTTAATTGGATCGAGTTAGGACATAATTCATCGAGCAAGCTTACATGTAAAATCTATACGATTTATCAATCCCATCGAATGGTCGCCGATATGATCGATGTATAAATTCCGATGACATCGACTGGTTCCCCGATCATATCTGTGATCCTGAAATTCTTCAAGACTTCTCTCTTATTTTTCACCTGTCGATAGATCGAACCATCACTCGATGGAATCGGAGTTCGAAATCTGATTTCATCGATGTATGTCTCGATCCCATCGACCAGTTGGCAGAAGGTTTCTAAAAGCAAAATGACAATTGAGTTCTTATCATCGAGAGGTCGGCCGATACAATCGAGAGTATACGCTCAATCATATCGACGACTGATCGATGATATCGAACTCTGTCATAAATATGACCATTTATATCCGTTGGAACCTTTTGCCTATAAATAGAGAGAGTTGTCTTCATTGCTAGTAGAGAAAGAAGAGAGTACTTTAGAGTGTTTTAACCTTCCTATCATTTACCTAAGCCCTTTCTCTCGGAAATTTCATCCTTCAATCCACCCTCATCATTGATATCTTATAGAGTGGATTGGGGAATAAACTTCCGCATTCAAGGATCCTTCAGCTACTGCTTTAATGACATATCATTAAGCTGGGATGCCTTGAATGCATAGATGATGGGAACCTCTCTATCTTCCTTATAGGAAAACCTTTAGAGAGTGGTAGTCCATCATAACCTTGACCCAACCTAAGCCTAGCATATATACATCTTCATGTTACGAATCAAGGGAGCTGAAGACTCTTCATCAATAAGTAGAAGGTCTTCGTCATTATGTTGAAAGGGACTCATCAACTTATCTGTAAGTACTAAGAGTCCAAAGGACACTTGCGATCATTCCTTTTTAGGATTGGGTTTTAAGTGTTGCTCACCATTTGAAGTCCTCGAAGGAGGCCTCCGACGGGAGTGTACATATGGGGTGCGTTGTGTGGACCCTTGCTCTGTGGAGAGCATAAACATCTGGTTAGGAGTACGCCAGTAAAACTCCAGGGTTAGAGGTGAACCGAGTAGAAACCTCAGGGTGCATTGTGTGGACCCTTGTCCTGTGTGGGCATAAACATCTGGTTAGGAGTACGCCAGTAAAACTCCAGGGTTTGAGGTGAACCGAGTAGAAACCTCTGTAAAGGTTGAAGGTGAACTTGATTTAAAACCTTAGGTTTGAGGTGAACCATGGGAAACCTCCTTAGTGAAATTCGGTCACTCAAGGGTTGAGTGTGGAAGCTGGGAGTGGAGTAGACAAGTCATCGAACCACTATAAAATGTTGTGTTTGAGTTTGATATTATCTTTCATTTATGTGATTGCCTTACATGTCTTTATATATGATCACGTCCTATGCGCACACAGTCATATCCATCACAATCTCATCTATACATTGTTTATCTTTTAAATAGTTTGTGATTGGATCCTCTATCAGGCTTGGAAGCTAGTAGAGTTAAGGTTGAGTAATCCTAATCAATACTCTGTGATAGGATTAGTGTGATAAGGATCTTTAATAATTTATAAAAATTTTAAAAAGTCCTATTCACCTCCCTCTAGGATATACTGACCTATTCCTACTTTAACTAAAGCGGTCTTCACCGTAATTTCATGTTGGGTAGACCTATCATGTAGGTTCTTGGCTAGATTTTCTTAAAATTACTCATGCACATCACTCTAACATCCACAATCATTAAATTTATCCTAAAATTGGTACTTGGCCACCTAAAGATAATGGTCTGCACCTATGGATCACTGGGAGCTTATGGAATCGTCCTAGGTAAGCCGAATTCACGAGTCATTTACTGAGGTCCTGAGTCAAATGCATTTGCATGTTAGGATTATATGCAAGGCCTAGCTCAACACAATGAGTTTCTAAAGAAGAAGAGTGGTTACCTCCCCAATCAGCTGAGAATTGTTCTTGTAGTTGTGGATGGGGGATTTTCTTGAGAAAAAAAGGGGGGAGCTGCAAGGCTCTAGCTCTCTTGGGCCCCACCTTTAATTAAAGCCCCTTACTCTCCCTTCTTTCCCTCTTCCCTCTCTCCTTCCTCTCTCTTTTCACTCTTCACTCTCTCCTCTCTTTTGTTGCTGGAGTTGTTGTGGGAGTAAGTGAGAGGGCGAGTTAAAGGGTCTTATACCCTAGAATTTTGGGCCAAATGGCCTTAAGTTCTGTTAACTCCCTTTAATGGCCTTGTGGGACCCAGTTACGGTTATCGGGACCACCCTGATAGCCCCCTAGCCATGAAATTTATACGATAGGTGCCCCATGGCTTGATGAAGGGCCATGTAAAGTTTGAAGGAAAATGGATTCGGAGTTTTGTCGTACGAGTCCGACCTTCAAATGGCCCTGTGGAGTCCAATTCTAGCTGCTGGGGCTGCCCTGATGGCCCCTTGGTCATGAAATTTGTAGGATATGTGCCCCATGGCCTGATGAAGGGCCGTGCAAAGTTTGAAGGTAAACGGATGTGGGGTTTTATCGCATGGGACCAATTTACGATCAACGGTCACCGTTCCACAATCAAGTTTCAGGACTTGTGGATGGGGGCAGAGAAATGTTTTCAGTCTTTGGTGTAAATTTAGAAAAGATCTGACAGCTGAAATGTCCCATTTCTCTGTTTCAACAAAGGGACATTGATTTAAACTTTAGGCTAAGGCTGGGGCGAGTCGCACTTGACAAGTGCCAATTGGATAGCACAGATATTTTATTTCCAAGTGTCCTCTGAGTCCGTAGTCTGTGACAGACCACAAGCCTAGTGAGGCCCATGACCTCCCCAAATTTTTTATTTTTCTGCCCTTTCTTGGTCGTTGCATGGCCTGCATAGGCAGTTGCTAAGTACAATCAGGCGAACCGGCTTTATGGCCCATGCTCGATCCTAACATAATCGAACTCACCCACATTACTAAGATAACCTGAGTTAATTTGTTGATTGTATACCTCACATAGGCGGTTTAATCAAGTGATCCTGGGGTAGTTCCCGCGTAAATGCCTCAGGACACTGTTTTGTATGGGTCGAGTGTTATAAGGGCGCTAAGGATGTCCTTGAGTGAAAGTCCCTAAACCCTATGGGCCAACATGATGCTTCAAAGTCGAGAGTGAGTAAATAATATGAGCGCTCAGTGCTAAATACCAGTAGGTCGCATCTCCTATTGTGTTATGGTCGGTTGGAAAGGGGTGTGCATTGGCATACCACTGGTAAGACGGATAGTGAGGTCTCTTCCACTCACCTGGGCATGCACACGATGGGGCGGCAACCAGTGTGGAGTGTACTAGACCTGGTGATGATTCCAATGATTATAATTGTACTAAAATATGGACTTACTGAGTAGGCGTTGCATGTTTAACATTTGACTTATTCATTCACCATCCACCTGGATTGGTGGTGCGCAACTAAATCCTTATGTGCACCTTTGTAATGGTCATGATTTTGGTTAGGAATGCAACTAACTTGAGATCAAGAGTTTATCATATTGAGTCTAGCTATCCAAATCATGTATTGGACTGGTTTGGATAGAAGTCCCTTGTGATGAACCCCACAGCTTGCGATACCACGTACTATTATCCCAAATACACACACCAGCTTTGTCATTCCTTTTACACCACATAGCCTAGATAAGGCTGATGGTATTTATGGACGTGTCAGGATTTACATATTGCATTGCATCCTCAGCATATGACATTTGGCCTGCTATGTCTTTGCATTGCATAACCTGAATAAGGCTGATGGTATTTATGGACTTGTCAAGATTTTCATATTACGTTGCATCCTCAGCATATGACATTTGGCCCAGTATGTCTTTGGAACGCATAGCCTAGACAAGGTTGATGGTATTTATGGACTTACAGTTTTTCCACCATCTTTTCGCTCACTCTAACATTTGTATGCTTGGCACATGCATTGCACACACACACACGCACTTTCTAAGCTTCATAGTAAGTTTATGCATGTTTGTTACATGCAAGTTATGCTAGACCGTAACAACATTGAGGTAGGAGCACGTGCCTGATCTTTTGGAGTTTTGTTATATCATATATTTTCCTTTCAACACCGTACTCAGAGATTATATTAGTGGATATGTGGTGTTAATGTTTTGTGACTTGGGTACACTTGTGGTTACGCTCTTTTATATATAAAAAAATCACCTTGAAAATCCTCTTTGTAGGATCCCAAAATTAGAACCTAACACATGGGAGCTGAGAGTTGAGAATGGGGTACTATAGAGGCTGTCGACATTAGATTTGGTGGCCAGGAATTTTTTAAGCTCGATTCTCAAGTTTAGGGCGTGACAAGTTCAATGATATTGAAATTTAAATTTCAATGTCATCGAACTCTATTCGATATAATTAACAATTCTCAGCATATGATCATTTTGTTACTGGATAGAATGGGCATATTTATCGATGCGATCGAACCATGTTCGATAGAATAAAAAATGTACTCGATTGCAAATCGATTTAATTAATTTTTTTTTTTACAATTCATGTTTTACTCCTCTGCTACTCTAAGTGATCAAAACTTAAGCTTACCAAGGATGATTTAAGAATTGTTGTGAGCAAGACTAAATTAAATGGGGTCATATACTTCAAGGGCTTGGTTAGGGAAGTTAGGTTGTTTACCTGTATGGAGAGCTCGAACTTCTTCTTAGTTAAGTTCTTGATCTTGTAATCTTCAACTTGGGGATCACTTATAAGACTGACTCAACACTCACGTAATTTGACAAAACAGGGCACTTTCAATCTCCCCCTTTGCCAATTATGCGAGAAAACATCTAACAAACCTTAGATATTACAGTCAACTCAATATATTACAGATTTACAACTCGATTACACACTTGATATGACTTGAGTTGCTTGTAGCTCCCCCTTTCTTCATATTCACCCTAAGTTCTTGCATTTGAAGATTTGCAAAACACAAAAAGTAGCATACTTGGGAGTATGGTTCTCTCCCTTTTTATCAGTCATTGGCAAAGGACAATAAATGTAAGAGATAGGCCAAGATAACTGAAGTATGGAATTTAGCAATTATGTTAAAAGCAGAGGAAGAAAGGTCACATAAGTTCATAAGATAAAGAAGTACTCATTAAGAACTTGATGTGAAGTGTGTCATGCCATAGAGATATGTACCTAAAATAAAATGAAATGGCATCAACAACTAATAGTAACACACACACACACACAAAAATAATAAAAAAGAAAAAAGAAAAAAGATATCATCATTCAGTCAATTAAAAGGAACTACCCCAAGCTTAGGTAGTATCATAATCCAAAAAGCCCTTAAGGGCATAATCATCCAAAAAAATTGTATCATCATGCACCATCCCAAAAAGAAAGCCCAAGTTAGGAACAAACATCCAACACACACAGTTTTCACAAAAAAAATAAAGACGTGCTCAACCTATCAAGGGTCTTGCACTCAAGCATCTAATTATAAAAATGGAAATGAAGATTAATCAGACCAGCTTGACATCCAAAAAGATAACTGATGGGCAAGCCTGCAATCTGTAAGTTGTGCATAGACCGAACTGGACTCTAGCTTGATGGACCACCCTCAAGAGGGGGGGATATGATCATTTCGACTTAGAAGAAACTCTGCGATGTGTTTTTCGGTGTGTTGAAGAGTGTTGAGTTGTAGTTTAATACCAAAGAGGTAGCTTTTGCATTGTCAAATGCATGCTTCAACATTTGCTTGACCATCTAAAAGATGTCGAATGAGATCATTTTAATGAAGGAACTAGCAAGTACCGACTAAGACTAGACTTTGTGCAGGTACTGGGGTGTGACAGGATTCTCGAGCAATTGGCATAGGAGTGTTTTAATCATCATCTTCACTTATGTCCTCATGGTTGGATTGATACACATTTACAGTTACTTTTAGGCTTAGTAGGGTTTCCTGATTGAAGAAAACACTAGGATGTACAACATCATAGGTAGGAGGCAGTCTTATGAACTTGGATAACTTGCAAATGAGACTTGGAAATGGGAGAGTTGTACGATGTGTGCCATTAACCACAAGAATTAATTGACGTAAGATAAGAGTGGGTAGATAGACTTGAAGTCCTTAATGAACATCATATAAAAGGTTAAGAACATATGGAGAGAGCATATTGCGAGAAACTTCACATGGATATACATTGGTAATCAAGATATTGTGAAGAACTTTAAACGTTGAGTCCAGATACATGTAGGAAAGGAAGTTTCTCTTGTTCCTAGGAATTGTCAATCCATAATACAAGGCTCAGGTTACCTCTCCCCAAACATTGAGATAATTTAGAGAACGTTCAATTGTGGGGATACAAGTAACTTTAAGACCTAGGAGGCAACCCAACATAAACGAAGTAATTTTCTTGCCTATATTCATATAGGTGATGTTGATTGATGGAGGATCATCATGTGTAGTATGATAGGAATTCAGAAATTGATGGATGAGATCATATAGAATCTCCCTTCCAAGATGGAGTATATTGTGCCATCCAAAAGCCCTCATAAAATAAATCAACCCCATAGGGTTCTATGTAGAAGGTTTTGAACATCCATTCAAACACGGTTTCTTTTTCCTGAAAATGAGAAGTGAGTGAGACATGATTGGTAAGCCTTCACCTGTATGTCTCTCCTTTTGTAGGGGCCCTGCCTTACCATGATATGTTGACAGAGTTTGTTAAAAATAGTTAAGCAATAAGAATAACAAATAAAGATAGCAAATAAAAATAAAAATAAAAAAGAAACATATATTCACGAAAAAATGAGGCTATAGATCCTCAAATATGGCAATTAAAAACTGAAATTGCAGTAATGACCACTTTAGTGGAAGTGGGAATATGCTAAGGTGTCCTAGAGGAGGGTGAATAGGACTTTTAAAACTTTTCTGATGATTTAAATACTACCAACCCTATCCTGAGTTAATATGGAAATATCAAGATTTCTTCAATGTAAATCTAATGGCTTCCAAGCTAAATAGAGGATCCAATCATAAGACTATTCAAAACATAAGCAAGATGAAGAACATAGTTCATGATGGATGTGACTGTGTGTGAGATGTGATTCTAATTAGTTCTAAGTAATCATGTAAGCATGCATTATGAGAACATTCAGAGGAATTACAGAAGTATTAAAAGTAAATAACAATCTCAAACACATTCATTTTTATAGTGGTTCGACTACGTGTCTACTCCACTTCTGGCAGACGCACTCAGCCCTTGAGTGTACCGGATCTCACTAACAGAGGTTTTAAATCAAGTTCACCTCTAACCTAGACATGTCTCCATGAGATACAAGTTTATGTCCCACACAAGAGCAAGGGTCAACACATAGCCCCCGAGTTTTAGGCCACACAGGCCAAGGATCCACCTAAGGAACCTAAAATTTATGGCCTACACAAGAGCAAAGGTCAACACATAGCACATAAGGTTTTAGGCCACACAAGCCAAGGACCTACACTAAGGAATTAAGTTTATGCTCACTAAGAGCAAGGGTCAACACACAACACCTACACGTATTCTTCTGTCGGAGGCCTCCTATGAGGACTTGAAAGGGGTGAGAATCACCTATGAACCAATCTTATATGGAGGAATGATCAACAAGGTCTCTGAACTCTAATGACTTTCAGATAAGTAAATGAGAACCATTAAGCACGTTGACGAAGATCTCCTCCTTTGTTGATGAAGAATCTTCATCTCACTTGATCCGCAACACTTATGATGCTCTAATGTAAGGTGACGGGTTAGGTCAAGGTTATATTGGTAATTACTCTATTAAATGATTAATCATTGGAGTGACAGAGTAATACCATGATCTATGCATTCAAGGAATCCCAGCTCAATGATTTGTCATTAAGGTGGTAGCTAAAGGATCCTTGAATACAGAAGTTCATTTACTAATCCACTCTATTGAATATCAATGATGAGGCTGGATTGAGGAATGAACTCCCATGAGAGAAAAGAGCTTAGGGTAAGTGATCTAAATTAAACACTCAAAAGCTCTATCTATTTTCTCTGCAAAAAACCTCAGGCAAGCTCTCATTAAATAGGAAAAAAGTTTCAACAAAAATAAAATAGTCATATTTTTTGACAGAGTTCGATATCATCAAGCGTATACTCTCGAAAACGTCGAATGGTTGCTCGATGACATAAACTCAATCTATCAAATTCTTTTGGACCTTTTTTTCAACTAATAGAGGATATCGGACATGCCTCGATGTCATTGGATTTCGAACTCTAATTTCATCGACCCATGGTTTGATTCCTCGACATTTGAAAACCTGAGAGCAAACTTAGCTTTGGAACTAAACAGGCATCGATATGATCGAGTATCCCTCAATATCATCTAGTTTTGACTATCGATGATATCGACACTAGTTTCCATTCATCAATCTTTTTAAGGAATTTTTCTATAAACTTACTGAACAGTTTTATGTCCCAATTCGATGACATCGACCTGGTCTCGATATGATCGATTTTTGAATATCGATATCATCAAGTGATTCTCGATCCCTCAAACATTTAAAAGAATTTTCTTAAAAGCTTGCTAGACAGTTTTGTGTCCTAATCCGATGTCATTGAAGGTCCATCGATATCATCAAGATTTGAAATTTAAAGATATCTAGGCTTTCTTTGAGATATCGAAAATCACATGATTTTCCTTAACTGCTTACTGGACACAAACTGACCAGTTGTTGGTTTTATCGAGCCATTTTGATGAACTCGAGATTCAAAAGTTGATGATATCGAGCTTATCATCAATTCTTCGATAATTTAGTCCGAGATTCATTTTGGTCGTTGGACATTTGAAGTCCTCATTTCGATAACATTGAGTGAGTTTCAAGGACATTGATAATAGAGTCTGATTTCATTGAAGCATGATCGATAAATCGACAAAGGCTGAAAACTTAGAGATTTTCCTGATTTTACAAAACAGTTTTCACACCTTAAACCTTATGTTGTTTTAACTACTTTTAAGGGTTTTATATACCTGGTGTTTTGGGATATGGGATGTGAGGCTAAGTTTACCTTTGTAGAGATCTAAAGTCATATCCAGTTGAGGCAGACGCTTGAACAATCTTCCTATGGGGATCACTTGTCTTGCTGACTCAACACTCACTCTAATTGACAAACCGAGGCACATTCAAAAACAAGTGGGCCACTTAGATGATTTTAAAATGTGCACACTCTAACAGATTTTTGGAGATCTCCAAATCTATTAGCATCTAGTGGTTTTGTTAATATATTAGCAAGTTGTCACTCAGTAGGCACATGTTCTAACATAATAATATTTTCTTCAACAAGTTCACGTATAAATTGGTGTCGGATGTCAATGTGCTTTGTTGTAGAATGTTGTACTGGATTTTTTGAAATATTAATGGCACTAATATTGTTGTAAGATAGTGTCATTTGTAGATTGTTCCATACTGTAATCCAGTAACATTTGCTTCATACATAAAAGTTGTGCACAACAAATACCAGCTGCAAACTTTTCAACCTCGGAAATGGACAAGGATATGGAGTTTTCTTTCTTGCTATGCTAACATACGAGACAGTTGCCGATGTAAAATCAACTTGTCAAGCCTATGTCCTAGTACCATTCCATTCCTTAGGATCCTACAATCCACCCCACTGAATTCCGGAGACCCGTGAACTATAGATAGCATTTATGAGCGACCCTAAGTTACATCATGTGAACTCGACCCAACTCAACCCAAGACCCATGCCATTACGACTGCACCATCGCTGCAATTCCAACACCATGTCTCATGTGCCAATGCAATGCTTAGATTGAGAGTTATGACCCGCGCATCATCATGGTCATGGACTTTACGTTGCGGGGCCATAACTATTCTAGATATTGAGCATTCCTAAGAATCATCATTTGGATGATATCACCCTAGGCTACTAGCCTAGGGGTGACATCACCCTTCTCTAGCAAGCATGCCTTGTAATGATGTCAAGCATGCCAACCCCTTCCCTTAAGTAATCATTTCCCTAGCTAGCTAGCCTCTCTCTCTCTCTCTCTTATCTCTCTCCCTCCCTCTTTCTTCCTCATTTCTCCCTTGTTAGAGAACCCCAAATGTCCCAAGTAACCTCCATTTCCAGCACCATTGCAAGCTCAAGCCCTCCCAATCCAGCCCTTGAGAACCCATCACCACCGTTAAATCAACTTCTTTGAAGCATAAGAACCTAAGAGTGGAAGAAGAAGGAGATCATAGGTGAGTGCTTCTCTAGGTTTAGATCATAGGTTTTCTTGCTTGGGGGCATGTAGGACCCACCAATCAATGGTGGAGATCCTATTTTACCCCCTAGGTGTGGCCAATGGCCCACCTTGTTTGCATACACAAGTCATGATGGGGCCATTCTCCATGGACCCCATTATGTTGTATTACTTGATCTAGATCATTGATGGGTCATCTAGACCCTTGATTGCATGGTGGGGATGTCATCCCGACCTCAAATTTTTTGATGCATGGGACCGCTTGATGTATGGTTTGGATTGTTTGGAGGGGCTCATAGTGGCGAAGCCCCCTCCCATGGCTATGATTCTCTCTCTCTTTCACTCTTCCCTTCTCTCTCCTTTCCTCCTATTTTCACTGATGGGGTGGCCCACCTAGTGAGCTCAGCTCGCCCAGACCATCCAGTAGGGTGGGATGCCCCTACTATCCATTTTCTAGACGCATGATGGCCCACCTTGCTGTCCATTTTGACCTGCAAGGGGAAATGCTATTCGAAGCCTAGTCTGGGGTCCCTATGGCCCACTCAGGTAGGCCATCTCATGATGAATGTGATGAATTTTAACTGTCCATCAAGCTTCATGGGCTATAATGAGCAGCAACATGATGTTGTCCAAATCTTTTCCAGGCCCATTTGTTGTCTGATTAAAAGGAATTTTGCCCCATGTATTAGCTTGATCTTTCCCTTATAGTAGGGTGGTCCATTTTGTGTGGACCCCACCTTGATATATGTTGAAAACCCACACTATCAAGCCTTGGTGGGACGCCCATGGGCTAGGCCCAAGGGGGGCTAGACGGTCCAACAGTTGGGACCGTCCAACAGCCTGCATGTTAAGATAGCATAAATATCAGCTTGATTTAGAGACTATGGGCCACTCATGTAGACCTCACCTTGTGTCCACTTGGGGATACACCTCATCTATAAGGCCCGTATCCTAGTCTGTACTATTCCATCGACTCTCGCGATCCTTCCCGTCGAATTCCAACAACCCGTGACCTATAATCAAGGTTTGTGCTCATACCCTTTATATCTAAGTCGGCTTAATCCGAGACTTGTACCATTGCAACGACACCGTCACCGTGGTTCTGACACCGCATCTTGCACACCGATTTAATACCCTGGCTAGTAGATGTAGGCTGGTGTTAATTTCAAAGAAACGTAGTGCTTTTACGAACCTAAGAGAATCTTTACAACCCATCCCATCAATCTATCAATCAAAGTACACAAACCATGCTTTCTTTCTCCCCAAGTCAAGCAACCACCCCAAGTTAACTCTCAAGTCAAGTACAACTATCACCTCACATCCATCACCTCTCTCTTATAACCACCCCTTCTCTCTCTCTTTCTCAACACATTTTCCAAACAACCAAGAAGCGGTGGATGTCTAAGCATTTCCAAGGAGAGAGTGTTGTGTGTGGCCCACCTCATCTCCTAAGATCTATCATCCTAGCATTTCATTTCTCAACATCTTCCATCAAAGAGAGACACTAGGTATAATGTCTTGAAAAAATCCATACAAAGAACCGAGTACCACCTCTAGCAGAAATCACAAAGGACGAAATCCTTTAGAAATTAGATGTGAATTAACTAAGCGTTAAACTCGATTACCTATGAAATTAGCACTAATCACTTTAAATACGATCTGTAAGACCCAAAATAAGTAGAACCGTTAACGCTACATTACCTAAAAGCTTAGGATCCATCTCAAAACCCAATTACTCTCGGGAGCACTATGAAACACCCTATCGGACTTGGACCACGCGTCGAAAGTCCGATTACCCCAAGACTATACAGTTATGACCATATTACTGGACTTGATAACCATCTCGGATATCAAGTCCTAATAGTACCCAGAAACGGACAACTTGAGCTCGGAGCGAAGAGTGTGAGAAATGCGAATATCTGTAGTAAATGAACTAAAGCTTAAGTGAATTGAGTCGTTCGCTTGCAGGCCAAATTTAAGAATTCAGACCGTCAGAATCTGACCCAATTACACCCTCGGATCAGGAAAAATTTCCAACATAGGTCAGTATACTTGTGGCCCTGATAGAGTATCGATGACCGTTGAACTGAAACTGGTCCCTCGTGGCCAATCCACTGATCCGATCGAGATCTTAACCTGACCTAGATCCAATGTTAGGAAGCTTAAGTCTGACTACATGTAAAAAAGGGGCCTCCAGAGCAGCTTCATTGGATCAAAACGGCCAGTCTTTGGCTATAACCTAAGTATACCATGGCCTTGGGGCCATTCCCATCAGTTATGGGCTTGTATAAGGGCCTTAAACCCTCTCTCTCTGTTCACATATAAATTTGAAACCTTAGGAGAGAGAAGAGAGGAAAGAGAGAAAAAGTTGGAGAGAGTTCCTAGGATTTAATCCAACTGCTCTGCGTGCATAACCACGCTGTCTGTATCGCTATTTCGATGATTCTGACTCCGTTCTTGGGTAAGAAATCCTAACCCTAATCTGTTTTAGGGATTAAAATAGAGTAAATGGTTAAGTGGCTAACCTATTTCATGCTATAGGTTGGCATTGTGTTGTAGGCAAGGATTCAGTGTCTAAACTGAGTACGTTACGAGTCTACCGATGAAAGGTTCAGGCTATAAATGTTTAGGTTATGGTTTTTAAGGCTTTCAATGTTAGTAATGATTTATGACTGACTTGATTTCTATCACATGTACTTAGATTCGAGGTTTTTCCATATATTATGCATATATATAGACTATGTTCATTTATAATGCATTCCATGTGTTTGTTGAAATGTTTAAATGAATATGGAATTTAGATTTGTGCTTTCTATGATTATTGATGGTAAATACATGTTTGTTGTGCACGTGGTAACTCCTATGTGAAAGGATTTTCCATAATATGTGTTTTACAAATTTATTATATATGTATGATATGTGTAGTCTAAGTTTTTGATAAAATGCCTGAATGAGAAAATGCTTGTTTAAATGTGTGTAATGAGGGTGTTGAGATGGGATCCTCAAATCCCTTATCTATGGTTATGGTTTCCTCTATGTAACCTGAAAGTGCACCTGCGAGTGCCCTGGTTTGTCAATTACTGTTGTGTTGAGTCAGTCGGTCTACAGAGCCTCACAGGAAGAATAATTTAAGCGCCTGCCACAACCGGATGTGTGGAAGCTCGGTGTAGGTAAATCATAGCCTCACATCCCATGCCCCAAAACATCAGGTGAATAAAACCCTTAAAAATAAATTAGAACATATGAGAATTTTTGGATAAGTGAACTTTTTTAAACATCAGAAAAATCTCTAAGTTTTCTTGCCCTGTCGATTATATCGATACACATTTTGATATGATCAACCTACGATGTCGATGTCCTCGACACTTGATCAATACTATCGATAAGAGGACTAAAAGTGTCCAGCAACTGCATACTCATCTGGACAGATTTATCGATATATTGATACATCTATCGATATCATCAATATTCAAATATCGAGTCCATCGGAAGTGGCTCGATAATATCGATAGACAGATTTTCGGCATCCCTATTTTTTAAAAGAAAATCACTATGTGCTTTGATATATAGATGTCTTTCTTGATTCAATCTAAATTCAAATCTCGATCATATCGGAAGGCCATCGATCATATTAATAGTGGGCGCGCATTTCTTTCAGCAAATATTTCAAGTTATTTTTAACTTTAATCGGGGGCCACTTGAGGAAATCGATATTCTTATATCGATGTTATCGAGGTCTAGTCGATTGGATCGAGACTGGACATAAACTATCCAGCGTGATTATAGGTAAATCTATACGATTTATCGATCCAATCAACACAGCCTCGATATCATTGATATTCAAATTCTAATGACATCGGTTGTTCCCCGATCATATCTTAAAAACCTAAAATATTTCAAGACTATTCTCTCTCATGCTACAAATGTCAATAGATCGATCTCAGTATCGATGGAATCGGAGTTCGAAATCCGATGACATCGATACCAGTATCGATCCCATCGACCAGATGGCAAAAGGTTTCAAAAGCATATGACATTTGAGTTTGTGTTATCGAGTAGACAGTCGATCCCAACGAGAGTATACGCTTGATGATATCGACCCTGCTTGATAATATCGAACTCTGTCATAAATATGACCATTTTATATTCGTTGGAACCTTTTGCCTATATAAAGAGAGACTTGTCCATATTGCTGGTAGAGAAACAAGAGAGTTCTTTTATGTATTTTACCTTTAGATCATATACCCAAAGCCCTTTCTGTAAGTGTTATGATTTCATATCCCTTTGGTTGTCAAATTTTGTGGTGACAAAACCTATATATATCTGTCTTGTATAGCTTGTGTTTCATGTTTGAGACTATTCATTGCTTCAAGACATCGTATTTCAAGACAAGAACTTAAATGAAGAAAGTTTCAAGTCTAGTCATGGATGAAGAATACAAGAATAGAAGACTTCAAGTATACATGTTCAAGATTCTAACAAGTACAAGAATAGAAGAAGACTTTATCAAGTCAAGAAATGTTTAAGCTCGAGAAGGCCTACAACAAGATTCGTAAATTCTCAAGCTTCTCTTAAGGGTCATCTGAGAGTACAGACTATCAATGTTCATCTCACTTTCAAGGTTTGTTTGACCTAAGATTGACCTTAGGTTGGCATTATTGTAGATCATTCTGGATACATAATTTGTATATTTTAAAATATGCTTATTCGGGCTATTCTAAGACCAGTCCTAGGGACTTTAAGACCAGTCCTAGCTCGGATACGACCAATATTAAGTTTTTCAGGACTAGTCCTAGGTTGTTGAAGATTTTCAAATTTTTCTGGTTGTCCTACGAGCAGTCCTGGACATCCTACAACAAGTCCTGTGAGCTGTACGACTCATCCTTTGACCAGTCTTAGCCCTACGACTCGAACTCTAGCAACTAATCAAGGGGTCCTACGACCAGTCGTAGGTGGTACACGACCGGTCGTAGGCTACCCAGGACCAGTCGTGGAACATCTAATCCTTATCCCACGGAAATCTTTGAAAATCTGTTGAAGCTACGATCAGTCTTAGGGATCCTAAAACCAGTCATAGATGGGATTTTACAGGCTATAAATAGAGCACGAATTTCAAAAATTTTCAATTCAATTCAAGCAATTTTAAGACCATTTTCTGAGATAAGTTCGTGTTTGTTTTTAAGCTACTTTGTGCTCATTTAATATTCCTTTTGCTAGCTTGTTTTGTATTTGATTTTGATCTACATTCCAATCTTATTAGAAAAGAGGAATTTTTGATATTCCTTCTTCTTGGATTCAAAATCAAATAGAACTAGCCCTTTTGATTTAAAATCAATTAGACTTAGAACCATTCTTAAAGTGAGTATTGGACTTTGAACGTTGAATCGAACTTCTACTCCGATTGGTTCTACCGGGCTACTTCAAAAGGAGATTCAGGTATTTTACATTTGTGTAATTTACATTCTTTGGTTGTTTGAGATTTGTCAGAAAAATCTCATTGTTTTGGTTATATGAGGAGAGCCAGAAAACTCAGATTGTGTGGGTTATCATCCAACCAATCAAATTCTTGGAAACCCTCTCACTGGAGTTCTTACTCACAAACAACTTGAGAACATATGTAATTATGTTTGTTTTACATCCTAAATAAATCTGGTCAATGTGAAAGAAGCACTTTCTGACGAAAATTGGATAGTTTCTATGCAGGATGAACTTAATCAATTTGTTCGTAAAGATATCTGGTATCTTGTTGCTAGACCTAAAGATAAACACATTATCGGAACAAAATGGATCTTTAAAAATAAGTCTGATGAACTTGAAAATATAATACGAAACAAGGCTAGACTGGTTGTACAAGGGTACACTCAGATTGAAGGCATCGATTACGATGAAACCTTTACTCTAATCGCTCGACTTGAATCAATTAGACTTTTTATTTCCATCGCATGCTTTAGAAAATTTAAGATTTATCAGATGGATGTAAAGAGTGCCTTCTTGAATGGCGATTTTACATGAAGAGGTGTATGTTGAACAACCTTCAGGGTTTGAAGACCCCAAGTTATCTGACCATGTATTTCATCTTAAAAAGCCTCTCTATGGTCTAAAACAAGCGCCCAGGGCATGGTATGAGAAAGTGACTAAATTCTTACTTAGTCATAGCTTTTAAGTAGGAAGTGTCGATAAGACGCTCTTTGTTAAGAAGCATAAAAATGATATTTTGATGGTTCAAATTTATGTTGATGATATTATTTATGGATCAACTTGCACTAACATGTCTATTGATTTTGCAGAGTTAATGAAATCAAAGTTTGAAATGAGCATGGTTGGTGAACTAAATTATTTCCTAGGGTTGCAAGTAAAGCAACAACCTGATAGAATTTTCATTTCCCAAACCAAGTATGCTACGAACTTGGTTAAAAGGTTTGGATTTGAGAATGGTAAGAACTTTGATACTCCTATGAGTACAATGTTAAGACTCTCAAAAGACTTTATGAGTAAATATATAGATCCTAAACTGTATCATAGTATGATTGGTAGTTTGTTGTATCTAACTGCAACTAGACCTGATATCGCGTTTAGTGTTGGTATTTGTGCAAGATATCAGTCTAATCCTAAGGAATCACATCTTACTACTGTTAAACGGATTATTAGATATGTCGTAAGTACTATAAATCTAGGTCTTTAGTATCCTTTTGATACTAGTGTTCAATTAGCCGGGTACTCAGATGCTGATTGGGCCAGTAATATCAATGATAGAAAATCAACCAGTGGTGGTTATTTTTACATTGAAAATTGCTTAGTTTCTTGGTTCAGTAAGAAGCAAAGCTCAATATCGCTCTCCACTGCTCAGGCTGAGTATATTGCAGATGGATATGCATGTACTCAACTAGTTTGGATGAAACGCCTGCTAAGCGATTATGAAATTAATCAAGATTCATGGATCTTACATTGTGATAATTCCAGTGCTATAAATATTTATAAAAATTCAATCCAGCATTCACGTACTAAGCACATTGACATTAGGTATCATTACATTCGTGATTTGGTTGAAGAAAAAGTTATCTGCTTGGAATATATACCAACCAAAAATCAACTTGCTGATATATTTACTAAACCGCTCGACAAAAGTAGGTTTAATAAATTAAAATTTGATCTTGGCATGTGCATTTTACATTGAGTACTCTTGCTTGCATGTATCATAGTGTATTATATTTGGTATTATATGTATTGAAAATTTATTTTATTTACTTTAAATATGTATTTTTGGTCAATGCTCGACCGGTCGTAGCTGTACAGGACCAGTCGTGGTATGACCGGTCGTACACAGCACTCGACCGGTCATGGAGCTCATGAACATGATATAATTTGGAGAAAATCTCCTTCTTCTTCATTTCCTCTCCGACGTCCGACGAGTTGTGGCTCGACCAATCATAAGATTTCTTGTACTTCTTCTAAGTAAGTCCTATTTCTTCATTTTTCTTGAAGTTTCATGCTCTCTATGCTTTGATTTGATCATTGTGTAGCTAGATTTCATCTTTTGTTGGGTTTTTTAAGGGTTTCTTCTTAAATTGCTGATCTAGAGAAAACTCATCCTTCTTTTTGTACATTTCTCTTACTCTTAGTATATCTTGTTGAAGATGGATGCTAGAGGGAAGAAGAAAATATCCCGTGGTCCATCCTCATCTAGATCTACATATATAACTAAACGACACCTTTGGTCACCCGAAGATGATCCTTAAGATGTACGGGATTTGCATGTCCGTAATATTATCGTTGAGCATCCCGCTAATCTCAATCACATCACTCCTTATGGTATTGTCCCTCTCCTTGAATCTGTTGGCTGGGCTAACATTTTACTTTGGGGTGGGCCTGCATACCAGTCAATTGTACAATCAATGATTGCATGTATCTCAGAATTCTTCCTTGACAATTTAACTTTTTCAATTGATACTAGAGAATGAAAATTTGAAGTAGACCGTCATTTGATATCGGGTATTATGAATATACCCGTTAATGATGAAGGTATACTGATTCATACTCTATACGACAAACCATCTGAATCAGAAAAATGCATGTTAACAATAGACTTATGCAAAATTAATGTGCAATGGACACACAAAGGGAATGCGCTCCCTTCAAAGTATCTATTACCTAGATATAGAGTGTTACATCATTTTTTCATTTCAAATCTGTATCCTCAGTCCGGTAATAAAACCGAGTTGACTTCTTTTATGGTTCGTGTGTTGCATTCTAATGCTTCTAGTACCATGGTCTGCCTTCCTTCATTGATCTGTCATTTTATCATACAATTTCATCTCCATCCGGGTCATAGTGATATTCTGTTTGGTTATCTTATGACTGTGTTAGCCACTTACATACTTGTCGATACACCTATTAATGAGGCACCCATTCATCATCTTATTTTTAACAATCCAATCTTAATAAGATAAAGTTGGATTTGCTTCCTGGTCAAGTTGATGAAGGTGGTGTAGGTGGTGATAGTGGTGAAGCCAGAAATGAAGGGGAAGCTGGCAATCTTCCTCAACAGGATGTTAATATGGATGAGTTATTTGATGAGATAGAAACTGATTCGCCAAATGATCCTGATTACGATCCATCTAGTTATGATGCTCGCCTTCATGCATTGGAGGAGAAGGTTGATAACATGAGTGTAGCCCATGATATGCAATTTAAATATATGCAAAAATATCTTCGTCATATTAATAGGGGCTTACACCAGATTGATCCTACTATCCCTGCTCCCTCCTCTAGATTTAATTAGGCAGATTATCTTTTGGATTGTATAACATTATCTTATCTTTTATTTTGGATATTGTATTAACTTGGTTATGACTTGATGATTTTGGATTTATATTTTGAGATATGATATTTTCTTCCATATTCCTTTCTCATTATCTGCTTTTTATTACTCTCTATGTTGTTGATCTCTTTCCTATTATGACTTTCCCTTATCATTTTGTGACAAAAAGGGAGAGTAGTATGGCAAAAGGGGAGTAGTATGGAAAGGGGGAGTAATTTGTATGGCTTTATTGATTGGAGTATATGTGGATTGATAATATGGAGTCTTGATGTTTACATATTTTTTATTGTTTATATGAGAAGTACTCGTATTACTCAGTCGTATTACTCAGGGGGAGTAGAGTAATTTGTGCTTTTATGGCTCATGATTCTTTATTGAGCAAATGTTGCTCTTACCTTTTATAATATGTGTTTTGTCACAAATTTAACAAAGGGGGAGATTGTAAGTGCTATGATTTCATATCCCTTTAGTTGTTAAATTTTGTGGTGACAAACCTATATATATATATATCTATGTCTTGTATATCTTGTGTTTCATATTTGAAACTATTCATTGCTTCAAGACAAGAACTTAAATGAAGAAAGTTTCAAGTCTAGTCATGGATGAAGAATACAAGAATAGAAGACTTCAAGTATGCATGTTCAAGATTCTAACAAATACAAGAATAAAAGAAGACTTTATCAAGTCAAGAAATGTTCACGCTCGAGAAGACCTACAACAAGATTCATAAATTCTCAAGCTTCTCTTAAGGGTCATCTGAGAGTACAGACTATCAATGTTCATCTCACTTTCAAAGTTTGTTTGACCTTAGATTGACCTTAGGTTAGGATTTATTGTAGGTCATTCTAGATACATAATTCGTATATTTTAAAATATGCTTGTTCGGGCTGTTTTAAGACCAGTCCAAGGGTCTTCATGACCAGTCCTAACTCTGTTACGACCAGTCTTAAATTTTTCAGGACCAGTCCTAGGTTGTTGAAGATTTTTAAATTTTTCTGGTTATCCTACGACCAGTCCTGGACATCCTTCGACCAGTCCTGTGAGTTGTATGACTTGTCCTTCGACCGGTCTTAACCTTACGAATCACACTCTAGCAACTAATCTGGGGGTCTTACGACTAGTCGTAGGTGACCCACGACCAGTCGTAGGCGGCCCACTACTGGTTGTAGGCTACCCAGGACCAGTCATCGAACAGTTAATCCTTATCCCGCAAAAATATTTGAAAATCTGTTGAAGCTACGATCAGTCCTAGGGATCCTAAGACCAGTCGTAGATGGAATTTTTCAGGCTATAAATAGAGCACGAATTTTAGAGTTTTTCAATTCAATTCAAGCAATTTTAAGGCCATTCTCTGAGATAAGTTCGTGTTTGTTTTTAAGCTACTTTGTGCTCATTTAATATTCCTTTTGCTAGCTTGTTTTGTATTTGATTTTGATCTACATTCCTATCTTATTAGAAAAGAGGAATTTTTGATATTCCTTCTTCTTGGATTCAAAATCAAATAGAACTAGCCCTTTTGATTTAAAATCAAGAACCATTCTTAAAGTGAGTATTGGACTTTGAACGTTGAATCGAAATTCTACTCCGATTGGTTCTACCAGGCTACTCCAAAAGGAGATTCAGGTATTTTACATTTGTGTAATTTACATCTTTGGTTTTGTTTGAGATTTGCCAGAAAAATCTCATTGTTTTGGTTATATGAGGAGAGCCAAAAAACTCAGATTGTGTGGGTTTTTGGATTGTGTAAGCCCGAGGTAAAAAGACATAATTGTGAAGGTTTTAGGTGAACCTATGAAACCTATTTTGATAGTGCATGCTAATATCCCCTGTGTGAGGATATTAGGAGTGGAGTAGCATTCTGTGTGGCTGTTGAATAACAGTTGGTGTACATATAGGCGAACCACTATATATTTTTATATTGTGGATGTGCTTTATTCTTTCATTCCTTTATTCATTCAGTTTTGTGGATTGTATTTGTGGATGAATGTTGTAATCATTTTATTTCAAGCAAGTGTGGGGAACATTGTAATAACTTAGGATTTATTTCTTCAAGTTATTTTGGTTTCCTTACTTTTTATTCCTCATTGGTTTGAGATACAAAGGATGTTCTAGAAATAAGGTTGTCCTACCTTAAACCTTTGGTTTTTGGTGTAAGGTTGTCCTTAGAACTGATATAGTATGATTCTCTTAATTCTAGTTTATTGAGATTGCTTTTAATTCAGCATTGTTCTTTATTTCTTTTATTATTCTATTGTTATAAGTTTTATTTGGCATAGCCCTATTCACCCCCCCCCCCCCCCCCCCCCTCTAGGGCATATAACTAGGCCCTTTCACTTTCTCTCACGGGAATTCATCTTCCAATCTACTCTCATTCATTGACATTCAATAGAGTGGATTGGAAAATGAACTTTCACATTTTAGGATCCTCCAACAACTATCTTAATAGCATATCATTAAGTTGGGATGCCTTAAATGAATAAATGACGGGAATCACTCTATCTTCCTTATAGAAAAATTCTAAGAGAGTGGATTTTCGTCCTAACCTTGACCCAACCCGAAGCCTAGTACTGGTATATCTTTTGTGTTGCGGATCAAGGGAGCCGAAGACTCTTCAACAACAAGGAGGAGATCTTCGTCATTATGCTGAATGAGACTCATCAACTTATCTGTAAGTATCTAGAGTCCAGGGGACACTTGTGATCATTCCTTTCTAGGATTGGGTCTTAATTGTTGCTCACCTTTTGAAGTCCTCATAGGAGGCCTCCGGTGAGAGTGTACGTAGGGGGTGTGTTGTGTGAACCCTTTCTCTATAGAGAGCATAAATATCCAGGTGCATTATGTGGACCCTTGCTCTATAGAGAGTATAAACATCAGGTTAGGAGTGAACCAGTAAAACTCCAGGGTTAGAGGTGAACCGAGTAGAAACCTCCATGTAAAGGTTGAAGGTGAACCTGATTTAAAACCTTAGGTTTGAGGTGAACCCTGGGAAACCTCCTACATGAAATCTGGTACACTCAAGGGTTGAGTGCGGTAGCCGGGAGTGAAGTAAACAAGTAGTCAAACTACTATAAAAATGACTGTGTTTAAGATTGTTATTTCATTTCTGTGATATTCCTTACACGCTTTTATATCTGATTGTCTAAGATCACACCTCATACACACACAGCTATATCCATCACTTTCTTGTTTGCAATTTGTTTACCTTTCAATAAGTTCGAGATTGGATCCTCTACAAGGGTTGAAAGCCAGTAATCCTGATAACTGTATATCTGATAGGATTAGTACAATAGGATTTTTAAATACATTGTAAAATTTTAAAAAGTCCTATTCACCCCCCTTTAGGACATATTGGCATATTCCGACTTCAACTCAAGCAGTCTTCATCGCTATTTCATAACCTATCTTACTACTATGTGATTTATGGATGAAATGCCTATTTATGGTAACATGTGTAGTATGGGTTTTGTGGAAGTGCTTAAATAAGAGTTGTAGTTAGAATTGATTGTCATATGCTATCTTTGGCTATTATATGTGAATATTATCGCTTGAAGTGTGATTGGGGCTATGATGTATTCCAAGTAATCGGTATGGTTTGTGAACAGTGGCTAAACTGTTTAGCTACAACAGACACGCCCGATGAATCCGAGTCATACGCTACTTGTCAGCAGTGGCTACACCACACAGAGTGCTTAGGCACTCCATTTTAATCAGATCAATGTCTGCTTATACCAGTCAATCTTGTCAATCAACCCGGTTGACCTGATGTATGTTCACCATGTATGGATGCTACTGTTTGAATCTAAGTTACTAACTTACTAGTGCAAAGCCCGTTTAACCTTAGTACCTCGATCCGCTAAGACTCATGAGATAGGCAAGTGGTATGGGACACCATGGTCAAGCTGTCGGCCTACGATGGGGCGACGAGCCT
Organism: Magnolia kwangsiensis; assembly: GCA_037074715.1. Lineage (NCBI taxonomy): Eukaryota > Viridiplantae > Streptophyta > Magnoliopsida > Magnoliales > Magnoliaceae > Magnolia > Magnolia kwangsiensis. The sequence goes on from CM073579.1 coordinate 64,523,592, forward strand.
CCCCATTGTGTCCAGTGAGCAACCCAGACTCATGAGCCGAATACGGTAGTATGGGACACGGTGTTCGAGTTATCGGCCTACGATCAGGTAACGAGCCCCTAGTGACCTCGAGTGTACACTAGGTCTACGTGAGGTAACGAACCTTTTCATAGTGAACTAGAGTGTAAACCAAGCCTGTACTGAGGTGACAAGCCTCTCCGTAGCAGCCAAGAAAATTTCTATTGTGTGTAACTCGTAGGATTGACGACCCTAGATGGATTGATGTTTGGGTTATGATATAAAGGGAGGTGTCTTAGCTTCCCAATCTTCTTGTATGAATATATTTAATTAAGCACTTGGCTAACACGACCATGTATCGCATTGCATGGTGCTTTGGCGAGGAATTACATAGAGGAAGGGGTGCATGCCGCGATCGTAAGATGGTGTCGCAAGGAGTGTAGGCGAGGGCATGCATCATTATTACATACCATCCTTGTATTAATAAAAGTACTTAGGACCTGATTGTCGTATTGTTTTATCATTATTGCTTAACTAAATTGATAACATATTAACCTTTCCTTCATGGTTCCATTGAGTTCATCACTCACTCTCACTTTCTGCGACGATGTTTTAAACTCCAACCAGATCCTGTTGTAGTTGTAGATGATGGCGATGCTTTCGAGGCAGAGCCAGACTTTTATGATGATGAGGAGTTCTCATACATGTAGTTATCAGGCGAGTTCATGTAGGCTGCTCTGATCGATGGAATCACAAGGATATATGATAGTTAGACATTCACATTTTACCATTTTTTATTTTTTGAACAATTATGTATTTATTCAGCTCAGTAATACCATCATACTCTGGAGGTTGATAAACACGTCTATGTACCTTATATGTCTATTACAGTCTTCCACTTATGTTGGTTTAAATACCTCTGGAGTATGATATGCTATTTTGGTATAATCCTACTCATGGTTAAGGCACTAATACAGACAACATTAAATCATCATTATCTATGTTGCATAAGTGATGTATTGGAACTCGGGAGTTGGGCTCCTACTTGACCCCCAAATTTCAGGGCATTACAAGTTTGTATCAGAGCATAATTTAGATTAAACTAGACCTAGGTTATGGTTACACAACACGCACTGACGTACTTTGACTTAGGAGGGTGCGATGAAACATTGAAACTGTCATAGGATTTCCAATTTCGTCGGTCGACGAAATTGATCGGAATGGACCATCAATTCTTCACCCCATGTGCTTAAAAGATTGTGTAAAATGATCCCAACTCCTTTCTCAATCGTCAATCGACAAGTTTGGGCAATAATCCAGCAAATTCCACGCTTAGAACACGCTAAAAGTGTATGTAGTGCGAGTTAGGGTTCGAAAGTGCCTCGAACGGAAGTGGGGTGCCATACCATAAGTTACAGGGGGACCCAGGGTGGGTCCCACATATTTTCAGCATCCCCAGGAGGTGTGGACACCCCCCCTAGCCAGGGCGACTGCGGCCAGGACAAAGCTCGAGCGGCGGCACTACCAGGTCGGCGGCGCACCTCCTGACTCCACAACTCTTGTGCGGCGGCACAGCCCGGTCGGCGGCGCTCCTCCACCACCTAGTTAGATGGGCTAGCCCACACATGTGGGGCCCCTATTTTAGCCCCCTCACCTCCCCTTTTGCCATTCCACTCAATCCCTAGCCCTCTAAAGTCCCATTTCCCTCTCAAACCCCCTTTCATACATTCATGAGCTCCCTTTCTTCCATTTTTTACAAAGATCTTCCATCTTCTTCCCCATTTTACACCACCTCTATCATTTCTCTCAAAAACTTATCCATTACCACCTTCCATCTTTCTTGTTTCTTCCCATTTGAGTACACAAACCCATCTTTGTGTCTCAAAATCTCCCAAACCTACAAACCCCTCTCTCTTCCCAAGTTCCATACACTTTAAATGGCTTTCTTTGAAGTGGTCACTACCATCTTCTTAATCTCTACACTTCTTTCCCTTATGGGGAGGAAGAGGGTGGCCCTAGATGAGGCTGGGCCGAGCCGACCATGCCGTACTACGAGGAGGGCGGATGCCTAAGTTGGTACAAGTGCCAAGCGTGAATGGAGGTCCAAGCAGGACCTCGACCCTCTCATTCCGTTGGAGATATCGCTACTACTGAACATCGACCTGGGTAAGTTCCGCAACTGCAAGGTCATTTTTGAGGCACATGTCGATGATAAGATGTTTAGGATGTATCTCGTCATCGACTTTCTCCTAGACCATGGATAGGGTCCCATGTTTGAAGCAAACACTCATGCGAGTGAGGGCACTATGCGCACCTTCTACACCCTTATTCGGAACCCGTTGTTGAAGCCTCTCAGTTTTCCATCCCTTTGGGAAGCAGGAGATCATCATTAGTGTGGACGAGACTGCCTGCATTATGGGAGTCGAAAGAGGTGTGGTGCATGCCAGTGAGAAGAATCTCACCAGTGAATGAGAGAAGAGACTCCGCACATGCTTCATATGTGGCCAGCTTGAGCATTGGAGGTGGGGAAATAGCCTTGCTTCGTCTAAGATGAAGAACAACCTCTGCCTACTCCACCACATATACATGTACAACATGTATCCTGGGTGGAGTAACCGCACTGAATGCACAAGATTCATGGTGAATTTCTTATTCCAAGTTAGAAAAGGAGAGAGAGTGTGCCTACCTACACTTGTCCTATCCCAGGTTATCTGCATTGTGCAGTCTACTAGGGAAAGCTCCTCTCTGCCATTTGGTAGATTCATTTGTAAGATAACCCACCACTACTACTTCTGACTTCATATGGAAGACGTCGCCCCAATCCACATTATCAATGAAATCACACTCGACAACATGGGCAATGGTGAGAGGTGACGTCGAGCCCGCCTTGAAGAGCAGAGCAATGATACAGAAGATGGAAGTGATGATGTTGGCAGAAGCGAGGATGAGGAAGGAAGTGGCTCGAGGGGAGATCAAGAAGAAGAAGAGGAGACTCAAGGCTCTGATGAGGGCTCTCCTCCTGCTACGCGAGAGTGTGATAGTGATCGGGCTACTAGAGAAGCCCTGCTTGGCTCAACTTGAGGAGGGCTAAGTCATGCTAAGGTAGGAGATCCAGGAGACCCGGATTAAAGTAAGGCAAAATCTTGAAGAGAGCCAGGCCTTCATGAAACGAAAATTCAAGAAGGTGTCTCGCACCTTGAGGGCTATCCTGTTTTATTACAGGACAAGGGTGAACCTCCACCATCGTCGGATTCTGACGACTAGTAGTGTATGTAGGCGTCTTTTATTTTTCTTTGTTTGCTTGTTTCTATGTATAGCCTCGATAAGCATAGTAGTGTGGTAGATTGGTATGTAGGTTTTAGTATATGAAACCTTGCTTATAGTAGCTCACATGCATTTTCTGTCATGATTCATGTAACGCTGTATCTCATGTATTGTGATAATTTTGTTAAATGAAATGCATGAAGTTCCTTTAAGCTATATGTGAATGTTGTGTAGTTGAGTTTGTGAGTATGTTGAAACTAACCTGGGTTGCACCCTATGTTATGTATAGGGAATGCCACCTAAGGCCACATGGAGTATGACATGTCTCACACTTGGTGACTCGATTGACGGGGTACCTCCCCTGAGCGATATCCAGATGATTCACGAGACTATGCCGGATTCTCAGCTGGCCACTGGCCCCACTAATGGGTCGACATCAGTTTTTAAGCAGAATTGTGTGTCTACTTCGACAGTGCATATACCTTAGTCTGCTCATCCTCCTGATAGGTTAGAGTAGATGATGCAACTGATGCAGCAGCATCAATAGCAGCAGTTCTTGGCCACCATTACATGGGTCATTGCCCAAAGCATGGGTGTGGTTTGACTTGCACCTCTCGTGCATCCTGCGGGCAATATGAGTGTTAGCGATCTTTTTGAGAGATTCCAGTGCTTTCGACCTCTTACTTTTATGGGTACTCATAGACCCGAGGAGGCCGAGTATTGGCTTGACCGCATCTCTAAGATGTTGAATCTGCTACACTGCACTGAGGTGGAGTAGGTGGAGTTGATCACTTATATGTTCGAGAAGGAGGCTACCCTCTGGTGGGATAGCATCCTTCGAACCATTACTGTCGAATACGTCTGGATGTGGGAGGCCTTCGAGACCCGCTCCACAAGAAGTACTTTCCCCTCACGTATCGGCATGAGAAGGAGAGTGAGTTTCTTCACCTCCATCAAGGGGGCATGACAGTGGCGGAGTACGAGAATAGATTCATAGGGCTGGCTAGGTACGCTCTATTGATATTAGTTGATCTGTCAATGCAGATGCAACGATTTTCTAAGGGCCTACAACCCGAGATACGCTTGAAGGTGTGTTGCGCTAGCATATCTAACTATGCTGAGCTAGTGGGCATGTCTCTATGAGCCGAGTAGGATGGGGATAGATTGTTCCACACCTGTGCAGCTATGGCTCCTAGGCTATTCCTCCGTAAGAGGCCCTATGCTGACTCACCTCCCAGACTTGTAGCTTCACCAGCCCTTATGAGGCGTTCAGACTTGTGGTGCACTTATTGCAAGAGGTCGGCCCATGCAGATACCTACTGTTTCACCAAGATGAGGGACAACAGGTTCTCGCCACCTCAGAGGATCAACCGCCAGCTTCCTCAGACAATTGTAGCTCTACCTCTGCGGTTAGCACCCGTGCATCCATCATTTTAACCACCTGTACCTCGATTTAGGCCACCTCAGTGACCTATGTACTGCAGTCAAACCGTTCGCAACAGGTTCGTGTGCACTCACTTTCAGCTGAGGCATTCGAGATGGAAGTTACGGCACCACCAGCTTTTGAAGTCACAACACACATGCAAGGTATACCGGTCTTTTTATTAGTGAACATTGGGTCCACTTCCTCTATAGTATCATGCACAGTGGTCAAGTGACTAGGGTTGAAGACTAGTCCTACGAAGGGAGTGAGACTTCTTTCCGCCATAGGGACCTTTTTAGATATTACCAGGATGTGTAAGGATTGCTCGATAGACTTAGGGATCAAGACAGTTCTCGTCAACCTGATCATTGTCCCACTATGACATTATGACATTATCCTCAGTATGGATTGGCTCACCGAAATGAAGGCAGAGATCGATTGCGATACCAGAGTGGTGACAGCACATGCACCTGAGGGCACGACCTTTACTTTTACAGTTCAGGTTAGTTTACCCCGTGGCCTGCGTTATTATGCTTCCATGTTGAAGAATGTTGATGGCCCAACACTTGAAACCACGCCAGTCATTCATGATTTTGAGGATGTGTTCAAAAAGATACCTGGGTTACCTCCTCGGTGCGAGATTGATTTACTATAGATCTAGTGCTTGGTGTGACACCCATTTCGTTACTGACTTATCGCATACCCCCGTGTGAGATGGAGGAATTGAGGAAACAGATCGATGATCTGTTAGATGCAGGCTTCATATGACCGAGTGTGTCTCCTTGGGGAGCACCCATGTTATTCGTGAAGAAGAAGGATGGGTCGCTGCGGTTGTGTATTGATTATTACAGGTTAAACCAAGCGATGGTGAAGAACAAGTATCCTTTGCCAAGGATAGATGATCTGTTTGATCAGTTGAAAGGGGCATAGTATTTTTCGAAGATCGATTTACATTCAGGGTATCATCAGTTGCACATCAAAGAAGAGGATGTGCAGAAGACAACTTTCAAGACTAGCTTTAGGCATTACGAGTTCCTTGTGATGTCGTTCGGACTCACGAATGCACCAGCCATGTTCATGGACCTGATGAACCGGGTGTTTCGGTCATATCTGTACCGATTCGTCATCGTATTTGTAGATGACATCCTGTTATACTCCACGAGTCGAGAAGATCATGAGGAGCACCTACGAGCAGTCTTTAATACTCTCAGGAAGAACCAGTTGTTTATATAGTACAAGAAGTGTGACTTTTGGAAGGAAGAAGCCAAGTTTCTAGGACATGTGGTGTCTAAGGAAGGGATAACTATGGACCTTGTTAAGGTAACCGCAATTCAGGACTGGGAGCAGCCTAGTTCAGTTACTGAAGTGAGGAGTTTTCTTGGCCTGACTGGCTATTACCGTCGGTTCATTAGGGATTTTTCTAAGATAGCCAGACTGTTGTCTCAATTGACTCGGAAAGATCTCAAGTTTACCTAGAATGAGAAGGCAGAAGCATATTTTCAGGAATTAAAGGACAAGTTGACGTCCAGTCCTGTGCTAATATTGTCAGAGCAAGGGGTCAAGTATACCATCTACACCAACAAGTCTCGTGTTGGTTTGGGTTGTGTTCTGATGCAGAAGGATAGGGTTATTGCCTATGCATCGTGACAGTTGGGGAAACACGAGAAAAACTACCCTACGCATGACCTAGAGTTGGAGGTCGTCATCTTTGCATTGAAGCTTTAGAAACATTACCTCTTTGGAGAGGAGTTCGAGCACTTTTGTGACCACAAGGGCCTCAAGTACATATTCACATAGAGGGACCTGAATATAAGATAGCGACGATGGATGGAAACCTTGAATGACTTCAAGTTTGAGGTCTCCTACCATCTTGCAAGGATAACCTCATGATAGACAGATTGAGCCGCAAGAAGATGACAGCGTTTGTAGCTCCACTGATGATAGTAGAGTGGCATATGGTAGAGTTTGTACGAGACTTTGAGTAGAAACTTACGGTCGAGGAGCTGTTCGAGAGCATCGCACATCTTTGGGTACAGCAGCTCATTAATGACAAGATCATTGCGGCTCAGGGCGACGATGAATTATTAGCCAAGATGAGAGAGTAGGTTAGTGGCAGTGAAGACTCAGAATGGAGAGTGGGTACAGATGGGGGTTTACGTTATCTTGGCTACCTATGCATCCCAAATCTTCATGACCTGAGAAAAGAAGTTCATGAGGTTGCTCACAATTCGAGGATGACAATGCATCCTGGCAGTACGAAGATGTACCGTGACATGAAGTGCTCATACTGGTGGGACAACATGAAGGCCCACATAGCAGATTATGTGCCATGTTGTCTCACATGTCAGCAGGTCAAGGTAGAACATCGCCGACCTCCTGGACTGCTTCAACCCATGCCCATGCTGAATGGAAAAGGGATTTCATCTCCATGGATTTTATTTCAGGATTGCTGAAAATGAGAAAGGGGCATGACTCTATTTGGGTGATTGTGGACCGGTTGATGAAATCGACTTATTTTCTCCTAATTAAAGTCTCGAACTCTGCAGATAAGTTGGCCAGGTTATACATCAAGGAGATTATGCATCTGCATGGGGTTCCTATAGAGATCGTGTCGGATAGAGACACTCGATTCACATCTATCTTCTGAACTCGTATCCAAGAAGTAATGGGTGTGAAGCTGAAGTTCAATACCGCGTTCCCCTACAGACTACGGGCAGACAGAATGGGTAAATCAGGTGTTGGAAGATATGCTGCGAGCTTGTGTGCTTGATTTCAAGGACAGTTAGGATGACTGTCTTCCTTATGCAGAGTTCACGTATAACAACAGTTTTCAGGCAAGTATTGGTATGGCTCCCTATGAGGCCTTGTATGGGCATCCCTGTCGAGCACCGCACTGCTGGGCAGAGGTAGGCAAGAAGAGCCCGATTGGCCCAGAGTTAGTTCAGTCGACTTCAGAGAAGGCGACCGCTAGAGTTCGAAGTAGGGGACCATTTATTTCTTAGGTTTCCCCCATGAAAGGAGTCCTTCGGTTTGGAAAGAAGGGGAAACTCTTACTGAATTTATTGGCCCATTCCAGATACTAGATCGGGTGGGTGTGGTAGCATACCTCCTTGCTTTTCCCACACCACTCGCAGGCGTACACAATGTATTTCATGTATCTATGCTGAAGAAATACGTTCTCGATTCTTCCCACATCATCAAATGGGAGCAAGTACAGTTGAGTAAGGATGCTACTTATGTACTATGGCCGACGGGTATCCTAGACAGGAAGGAGAAGGTGTTGAATAGTAAGGTTATCCCATTGTTGGTGTTATAGACACATCACACTGAAGAAGAGGTTACTTGGGAGACAGAAGTCGAGGTTCGTAAGAGCTACCCTGAAACTCTCGAGGAGTACAAAAAGGTACTAATTTCGAGGACAATTTTTCTTTAAGGGGGGTAGATTGTAACGTCTCGAAAAAATCTATACAAAGGCCCGAGTACCACCTCAAGAAAAAACTGCTAAGGACTAAATCCTTTAGAAATTAGACATGAATTAACTAAGTGTTAAACTCAATTATCTGTGAAATTAGCACTAATCACATTAAATATGATCTGTAAGACCCAAAACGAGTAGAATCGTTAACGCTACATGACCTAAAAACTTAAGATCCATCTCAAAACCCAATTACTCTTAGGAGCACCATGAAACTCCATATCGGACCTGGACCGCGCGTCGAAAGTCCGATTACCCCAAGACTATATGGTTATGACCGCATTACTAGAATTGATAACCATCTCGGATATCAAGTCCTAATAGTACTAAGAAATGCACAATTTGAGCCCAGAGCGAAGTGTGTGAGACACGCGAATATTTGTGGGAAATGAATTGAAACTTAAGTGAATTGAGTCGTTCACTTGCAGGCCAAATTTAAGGATTTAGACCATCGAAATCTGACCCAATTACACCCTCAGATCAAGAAAAATTTCCAACACAGGTCAGTATACTTGTGGCCTTGATCGAGTATCGGTGACCGTTGAACTAAAACTGGTCTTCACGGTCGATCCACTAATCTGATCGGGCCAGGATCTTAAACTGACCTAGATGCAATGTCAGGAAGCTTAAGTCTAACCGCATGTAAAAAATGGGCCTTCAGATTAGATCCGTTGGATCGAAACAGCTAGTCTTTGGCTATAACCTAAGTATACCATGGCCCTGGGGTCATTCCCATTAGTTCTGGGCCTATATAAGGGCCTTAAACCCTCTCTCTCTCTCTTCACATACAAATTTTCAACCCCAGGAGAGAGAAGAGAGGAAAGAGAGAGAAAGTGAGAGAGAAAGTTGGAGAGAGTTCCTGGGATTTAATCCCGCGGCTCTGCGCGCTTAACCACCCTATCTGTATCGCTATTCTGATGATTCTGACTCAGTTGTTGGGTAAGAAATCCTAACCCTAATTTGTTTTAGGGATTAAAATATAGTAAATGGTTAAGTGGCTAACCTATTTCATGCTATAGGTTGTCGTTGTGCCGTAGGTAAGGATTCGGTGTCTAAACTAAGTACGTTACGAGTCTACCAGCGAAAGGTGCACGCTATAAATGTTTAGGTTATGGTTTTCAAGGCTTTCAATATTAGTAATAATTTATGACGGACTTTATTGCTATCACATGTGCTTAGATTCGAGGTTTTTTCGTATATTATGCATATATATATAAACTATGTTGATTTATAATGCATTCCATGTGTTTGTTGAAATGTTTGAATGAATATGGAATTTGGATTTGTGCTTGCCATGATTATTGATGGTAAATACATGTTTGTTGTGTATGTGGCAACACTTATGTGAAAGGATTTTCCATAATATGTATTTTATAAATTTATTATATATGTATGATATGTGTAGTCTAAGTGTTTGATAAAATGCTTGTTTAAATGTGTGTAATGAGGGTGTTTAGATAGGATCCTCAAATCCCTTATCTATGGTTACAGTTTCCTTTATGTAACTTATCTTACTACTATGTGATTTATGGATGAAATGCCTTTTTATGGTAACATGTGTAGTGTGGGTTTTGTGGAAGTGCTTAAATAAGAGTAGTAGTTAGAATTGATTATCCTATGTTATCTTTAGCTATTACATGTGAATGTTATTGCTTGGAGTATGATTAGGGGTATGATGTAGTCCAGGCAATCGGTAATGGTTTGTGATCGGTGGTCGAACTGTTTAACTATGACAGACACGCCCGATGAATCTAAGTCGTACGTTGCTTGTCGGCAGTGGCTAGGCCCACAGAGTGCTTAGGCGCTCCATGTCGATAAGCTCGACGTATGCTCATACCAGTCAAGCTTGTCAAGCAACCCAGTTGACCTGATGTATGTTCACCATGTATGGATGTTACTGTTTGAATCTAAGGTACTAACTTACTAGTGCAAAGCCCGTTTAACCTTGGTACCTGGATCCGCTAAGACTCATGAGACAGGCATGGTGGTATGGGACACCATGGTCAAGATGTCGGCCTATGCTGGGGCGACGAGCCTCCCCATAGTGTCCAGTGAGCAACCTAGACTCATGAGCTGAATACGGTGGTATGAGACATGGTGTTCGAGCTATCGGCCTACGATCAGGTGACGAGCCCCTGGTGACCTTGAGTGTACACTGGGTCTACGTGAGGTGACGAGCCTTTCCGTAGTGAACTAGAGTGTAAACCAGGCCTGTGCTAAGGTGACGAGCCTCTCCGTAGCGACCTAAAAAATTCCTATCATGTGTGACTCCTAGGATTGACGACCCTAGATGGATCAATGTTTGGGTTATGATATAAAGGGAGGTGTCTTAGCCTCCCAATCCTGTTGTATGAATATTTCTAATTAAGAACTTGGCTAACATGACCATGCATTGCATTGTACGGTGCTTTGGCGAGGAAGTGCACAGAGGAAGGGGTGCATGTCACGATCATAAGATGGTGTCGCAAGAGGGAGTGTAGGCGAGGGCATGCATCATTATTACATACCATCCTTGCATTAATAAGAGTACTTAGGACCTGATTGTCGTATTACTTTATCATTACTGCTTGACTGAATTGATAACATGTTAACCTTTACTTTATAGTTCCACTAAGTTGATCACTCACTCCCACGTTCTGGGATGGTTTTAAACACCAACCAAACCCTGTTTTAGATGCAGATGATGGCGATGCTTTCGAGGTAAAGCCAGACTTCTACGATGATTAGGAGTTCTTATACATGCAGCTATCAGGCGGCTTCATGTAGGCCGCTCTGATTGATGGGATCATAGGGATATATGATAGTTAGACATTCACATTTTATCATTTTGTATTTTTTTAAAAATTATGTATTTATTTAGCTCAGTAATTCCATCATACTCTGGAGGTTGATAAACACATCTATTTACCTTATATGTATTACAGTCTTTCGCTTGCATTGGTTTAAATATCTCTAGAGTATGATATGTTATTTTGGCATAATCCTACTTATGGTTAAGGCACTAATCCAAACAACATTTAATCATCATTATCTTTGTTGCATAAGTGATGTGTCGGAACTCGGGAGTTAGGCTCCTGCTCGACCCCCGAATTTTAGGGCGTTACACTAGGAGCTCGGCATTCCATCGTACCAAGAAGATTGAACGGTGGGTGTTTCTATCGTCCTAGATTTCATTCTGTTGATGATGGTCTAAGTAAGGCCTACCGATTGATGGTATGGATCTCACTTTGGACCCTAGATGTGGCCGTTGGCCTTCCATGATTCTCATGATCATTCCATGATGGGGCCATTCTCCAAGGACCCAACCATGATGTCTACTTTCTAGTTTAAAAGAAGTCATTTAGACCTTCCATTTTGGTGGAGAAGGAATCTCCACCATTGATTTTTAATTTGATGGGCCCACATGTATTGGGACCCACTTGATGTATGATTGAATGCATGGAATGGAGGGCCCATAGTGTCGGGGTCCATCCATCATCACGTGTCTCTTTGAAAGGGCCTAGCTATATGCCCTAGAGGGGGGGTGTAACATCCCAAAAATTGGGGGTCAGATAGAAACCCAACTCCCGAGTTCCAGAACGTCATTTATGCAACATAGATAATGATAAATGCATGTTGTCTGTAGAATGGCATTAAACAAGATTGAGACTAAGCCAAAACAGCATATCATACTCCAAAGACAGTTAAATTAGCAAGCGGAAGACTGTGATAAATACATAAAATATATAATTGATTGTAAGTCTCCAGAGTGTGAACATGTTACCAGGTTAATTAAATACATGTATACTCTAAAAATGGAAAGAAAGAATATACATCAGTGCTCCAAAAATATAAAATGAAAAGTGTCAAGGCATCTAATCAAACTCCCTGTAATCCCGTCGATCAAAACATGGAGGAGAAGTCCTCCTCATCATCATACAAGTCCAGCTCCGCTTCACAAGCAGCGCCATCATCTGCAACTAAAATAGGGACTGGTGGGTGTCCAGAACACCATCCCGTAACGTGGGAGTGAGTAGCTAACTCAGTGGAATAATAGATCAAAGATTAACATGTTATCAAATCAATCATGCGTTAATAGTAAAGCAAACAATCAAACATTTCTAGATACTGTTGTTAATGCATGCATGAAATGACATGATGAATGCCCTCACCAACATACTCCCTCATAAGGAACCATCTTACGACCGTGGCATGCTTTCTTCCCACAGTGCTCCACATCTTCCAGGCACATGCAATGCGATATGGATAATGATTACCGGGTTATTATTAGTCCTTTTCATACAGAAGGATTGGAAAACTAGGGTACCTTGCTTATATCAATCCCAACACAGATCCTTTCTAGGGTCGTCACTCCTAGTAATCTCATACGATGTTATATTTGTAAGTCGCTGCAAGGGCTGCTAGAGCTGTTGCTCACACTTGTTGCACCGCTCCCCCATCACCTTATCAATACAGGCCTACTTGTACTCTTGTAGCTACGGAAGGGTCGTCGCCTCCCGTAGACTCAGAATACGCTCGAGGTCACTATAAAGGGCTGCCAGGGCTGTTGCTCGTACTCATTGCACCGCTCCCCCATCACCTTATCAATGTAGGCCGACAGCAAGAATATAGTGTCCCATACCACCATAATCTGCTCATGAGTCTGGGTACTCACTGGTCACTACGGGAAGGTTTGTGGTCCCAGCGTAGGCCGACAGCTCGACCACGGTGTCCCATACCACCATGCTCGGCTCATGAGTCTTTATGGATCAAGCTACCATGGTTAACAGGGTTTCTAATGGTAAGTTCAGTACAGTAGGTTCAAGCAGTTATGACTCATACATGGTGAACATATAATAGCCAGTCGGGTTACTTGATGGGCTCGACTAGTACGAGCGCATCTCAAGTCGAATGACATGAAGTGCATAGTACACTTCGTGTGGCCTAACCACTGCCGCTAACTCAAAGCACGACTCGCGTTCATCGACGCCTCCTTCGTGGCAAATAGAAGCTAACCATGAAATTCAGTCCATTACCGACTGCCTGGACTAGTGCATAGCCCTAAACATTTATAAACAACATCAGTAAACATATGAGAGTAACAGGAATGAATATAAACAATACAAGCATGTTGTCACATGTTATAACATACAACTTAAGCAAATCAAGTAACACATGCATTTCGTATATATAATGAAACCAATACATTTAACCAACATGGGAAATCATATACATCAGCATATTGATTGAGAATTCAATCTCAAAACTAATTCACAACACCATTTACACAATACATACTAATACAAACATTTATACAAACACTTAGTCTACACACTTTAGCCTACATAGCGTATGTTGACTCAAAGTGCACATAAGGATGAATCTCTTCGCCAAACAGATTATGCACGCATAACTAGTATCACAACATGACAAATAAACATGTCAATCATTTTTGTAAAATACAGACATATACCATATTTTCTATAAATACCTAAAATACCCTAAATCTCATATTTACCGTACATATACGAAATAGAAAATGGACAGCATGTTCTACATGTCAAACAGCGTTCTCGTCGATAATCTACTATTAAACGACATTGAAAGCTTTGAAATCAGCCAATCTAAGCGTCTAAAATCCTCACCTTTTGTCATAGAAGTGTATCGATTCAAATCGAACATATACGCTTCGTCAACGGCGTAATGGCGACCTTATGCACAAGATACGTAAGCTACTTCGCTATTGAATTGAAAGAATCCTTAAAACAGCTAGTGGATAGGGTTTTCTTACCTAGGAATGAGTTGGAAATCACCGGAAAAGTGATTGGAGTGCGGTGCTTTGGTACGTGCAAAAGCTACAGCAAGTGGAGGGAATTCTCTCCCACTACTCTCTCAAAATATCTCACTTTCTCTCTCTCTATCTAGGGTTTCTAGCAAATTCGGATGGGAGGGTTGTGAGAGGGTTTAAAGCCCTTATATAGGCTAAAACTTAACCTAAACAGACTTGGGAACAAAATATACTTGGGTTATAACCAAATCGGGACTGTTCCAATCCAAAAGAGTGTTTCGGGAGGTCCCCTGGCCGAACGCGGTCAGACTTAAGCTTATGGTTACTGGATCTTGCTCCCCTGAAGTTTTCAGTCCAGTAGTGTTCCCAGATCGCACGTGGCGGACCAGTTTCAGTTCAGCGGTCACAGAGACTCAATCAGGGATTCTGAGTACATTGACCTGAGTGGGAAATGTTTCCTGATTCCGACGGTCTGATTGCTTATACTGATCCCGCAATCGAAATGTGCCAGATTTATTTAAATCACATTTAATTTTAAATGAATTTCACTCTTTCTCACACTCCCTGCTCTAGGCTCAATGAAATAGCCTCAGAGCATCAGTTGGGCTTGATTTTTGAAACGATTGTCAAGTTCAGCTAAGTGGTCCTAACGGTCTAAGATAATCGCTATCGGACTTCTGACGCGCGGTCTAGATCCAATACAAAGTTTCAAAGGGTTCCTGAGAATAAACAGGTTTAGAGTTTGATCCTAGGTTTCTAGGTAACATAGCGTTAGCAGTCCTACTAATTTTGGGTCTTATAGTTTATATTTAAAATGATCCAAGTTAATTTTACTGAGTATTCAGTTTGGTACTTAACCAAATTCTACCCTAATAGGCCAGAATACAGTCCTAGGGTCATTCTATGCCCCATTTTGGGCACTTCTAGTTATCGTATTATTTTTATTACTTTTCTGGGAGTTCATCATCAAGTTTACCCTGACTCCACCAAATTTCATAAGATTTCGAGTTGTAGAAAATTTCTAAAAATTCCAGAAGCAGCAGCTGTCCAACAAGTGATTATCGGATATTTTTTCACAAATACCTACTTTAAACTATATTAAATATTTTATTATATTTTTTACATATTTTTATATAAAACTAAACTCATTTAGTTTCAATCTAGTTTTTAAATCACCTAAATCGGAGTTATAACGAAGGAGATATGATTTTTTAAAGTTAGAAGAAATGCACAGGAAAAAGTGCAGAAACCGGCCTGCCAGACTGTTGTACGGACGAGTTCGGCGATGCCTCGCCAAACCGGCGATCCCCTCGCCACTCGCTGACCTATTTGGGGTGATTTCACCGTCTGATATTTGAAATGGGTGTATTTTAGAACCTGAGATGAGTTATTTGACATGCAATATATGATTTTAGGGTAGGAGAAGCTGATCTATCCAAATAGCCTACTTATTTCGTGAGATTACAAAAGGTTAATGGTTAAAAATTATTTTTATTTATTTATTTACTATTTATAGTACTTTTTAGTTTAAGTATTGATTAACATCACCTAAGCTTTAAGATTTGTGTCTAATATGAAATATCCTAGAAAATTTTGAAGGATAAAGTAGTGAAAGGTGAGATTTTCGAAGGAAATAGGGATTTGAGACTTTTGGATTAAGTTTTGAGAATTTAATCAGGTGTTAGGATTGACCCATTGCCTAAAGACGTCTAAATCTCCAGGTAGGTAAAATTTTGGGATGTTACAGGGGGTGAATAGGGCAATGCCAAATAAAACTAATAACAGCGGAATAATAAAAGAAATAAAGAACAATGCTGAATTTAAATTAATCTCAATAGCCTAAAATAAATAGAATGATACTTTATCAGTTCTAAGGACAACCTTACACAAAAAACCAAAGTTTTAACGTAGGACAACCTTATTTCTAGAACGTCCTTTGTATCACAAATCAATGAAGAATAAAAAGCAAGGAAATCAAAATAACTTGCAGAAATAAATCCTAAGTTATTACAACATTCTCCACACTTACTTGGAATAAAAAGATTACAACATTCATCCACGAATACAATCCACAAAACTGAATGAATAAAAGAATGAAAGAATAATGCACATTCACAACACAACGATATATAGTGGTTCGCCTGTGTGTACACCAACTGTTGTCCAACAGCCACACAGAATGCTACTCCACTCCTAATATCCTCACACAAGGGATATTAGCATGCACTATCAAAATATGTTTCACAGGTTCACCTAAAACCTTCATAATTGTGTCTTTGATCTCGGGCTTACACAATCCAAAAACCCCACAATCTGAGTTTTCTGGCTCTCCTTAAATAACCAATACAATGAGATTTTTTTGGCAAATCTCAAACAAAACCAAAGAAAGTAAATTACAAAAATGTAAAATACCTGAATCACCTTTTGAAGAAGCCCGGTAGAACCAATCGAAGTAGAAGTTCGATTCAACATTCAAAGTCCAATACTCACTTTAATAATGGTTCTAAGTCTAATTGATTTTAAATCAAAAGGGCTAGTTCTATTTGATTTTGAATCCAAGAAGAAGGAATATAAGAAATTCCCCTTTTCTAATAAGATTGGAATGTAGATCAAAATCAAATAATAAAAAAGCTAGCAAAAGGAATATTAAATAAGCACAAAGTATCTTAAAAAAAACACAAACTTATCTCAGAGAATAGCCTAAAGATTGCTTGAATAAAGTTGAATTGAATTGCTAAAACTCTGAATTTCGTGCTCAATTTATAGCCTAAAAAATCCCGTCTACGACTGGTCTTAGGATCCTAGGACTGGTCGTAGCTTCAAATATTTTCAAATATTTTCATGGGATAAGATTTTACTATTCCACGATCGGTCATGGGTAGTCTACGACCGGTCGTGGGTCACCTACTACTGGTCGTGGGTCACCTACGACCGGTCGTAGGACCCCCAATTTAGTTACTGGAGTTTGAGTCATAGGGCTACGATTGGTCGAAGGATGAGTCGTAGAACTCTCAGGACTGATCGTAGGATGTCCAGGACTGGTCGTATGACAGCCAAAAAGATTCAAAAATCTTCAACAACCTAGGACTGGTCCTGAAAAACTTAAGACTGGTCGTAGCAGAGATAGGACTGGTCTTGAAGTCCCTAGGACTGGTCTTAGAACAGCCCAAACAAGCATATTAAAATATATGAGTTATGTATCCAAAATGACCTGCAGTAAAGCCCATCCTAAGGTCAATCTAAGGTCAAACAAACTTGAAGACTTCTAATCTTGAATTCTTCATCCATGACTTGAAACGTTCTTCAATTAAGTTCTTGACTTGCAAAGTGATGACTTGATTGCAATGAATAGTCTCAAACATGAAACACAAGAAATACAAGACATAGATATAGGTTTTGGCACGACAAAATTTGACAACCAAAGGGATATGAAATTATAACACTTACAATCTCCCCCTTTGTTAAATTTGTGACAAAACACATGACAAAGAAGATAATAAGGAATCATGAGCCATAAAATCACAAAATACTCTACTCCCCCTGAGTAATACGAGTACTGCTCATGTAAACAATCAATAACATCAATACAACATATTCTCATCCACATAAAATAAATTACTCCCCCTTTCCATTCCATACTACTCCCTTTTACCTTACTACTCCCCCTTTTTGTCACAAAATGACAAGGGAAAGTCACAAAAGGAAAGAGAACATAGAGAGTAATAAGAAGATAATGAGAAAGAGATATGAAAGGACATAATATAAACCTGAAGCATCAAGCCATAATCCATAATCCAAAATACAATATCCAAAAGACAATGTTATCAAACCATAATCCATAATACATATCCAAAATAAAAGATAATGTTATACTATCCAGAAGATAATTCACCTAATCTGATCCAGAGGAGGGAGCAGGGATAGTCGGATCAATCTGGTATAAGCCCCTATTAATGCGACGAAGATATTTTCACATGTACTTGAATTGCATATCGTGGGCTATACTCATATTATCAACCTTCTCCTCCAATGCACGAAGGCGTGCATCATAACCAGATGGATCATAATCAGGATCATTAGGTGAATCAGTTGCTATCTCATCAAAATTCTCATCCATATTAACATCTTGTTGAGGAAGATCGCCAGCTTCCCCTTCGTTTCCTGTTTCACCACCATCACCACCGACACCACCTTCATCAACTTGGCCAGGAAGTAAATCTAACTTCATCTTATTAAGATTGGAATTGTTAAAAATAAGATGATGAATTGGTACCTCATTAATAGGTTTATCGACAAGCATGTGAGTGGCTAAAACAGTCATAAGATAACCGAACTAAATATCACTATGATCCAGATGGAGGCAAAACTGAATAATAAAATGACAGATCAAAGAAGGAAGACAGACCATGGTACCAGAAGAAATAGAATGCAACACACGAACTATGAAAGAAGTCAACTCAGTTTTATTACCGGACCGAGGATACACATTGGAAATGAAGAAACGATGTAACACTCTGTATCTGGGTAACAGATACTTTGAAGGGAGCGCATTCCCTTTGTGTGTCCATTGTGCATCAATTTTGTATAAATCTCTTGTTAACATGCATTTTTCCTATTCAGATGGTTTATCATATAGAATATAAATCGGTATTCCTTCATCATTAACGAGTATATCCATAATACCCGATATCAAATGATGATCTACTTCAAATATCCCTTCTTTAGTATTAATTGAAAAAGTTAAATTATCAAGAGAAAATTCTGAGATGCATGCTACCATTGATTGGACAATGGACTGGTATGCAAGCCCACCCTAAAGTAAAATGTTAGTCCAGCCAATAGATTCAAGGAGAGGGATAATACCATATGGAGCAATGTGATTGAGATCAGCGGTATGCTCAACGATAATGTTACGAACACGTAAATCTCGTACATCTTGAGAATCATCTTCGAGTGACCGAAGGTGCCGTTTTGTTATCGGAGTAGATCTAGATGAAGATGGACCATGGGATGTTTTCTTTTTCCCTCTAGCATCCATATTCAAGAAGATATACAAAGAGTAAGAGAAATGCACAAAAGAAAGGATAGATTTTCTCTAGATCAGCAAATTGAGAAAAAACCCTTGAAAAACCCAATAAGAGATTAAATCTATCCACACTATGAACAAATCAAAGCATAGAGAGCATGAATCTTCAAGAAAAATGATGAAATAGGACTCACCTTAAAGAAAAATAAGAAATCTTATGACTGGTCGAGCCACGACTCGTCGTAGGTCGGAGTATAAATGAAGAAGAAGGGGATTTTCTCCAAATTATATCATGATCACGAGTACCACGACCGGTCGAGGGAGTGCATGACCGGTCGTACCACGACTGGTTGTGTACAGCCACGACCGGTCAAGTATCAACCAAAAATATATTTTTTTATGTAAAAAATTGAAATTTAAACAAATATAATATGAAATATAATACACTATGATACATGCAAGCAATAATATTCAATGTAAAATGCACATACCAAGATCAAATTTCAATTTATTAAACCTGCTTTTGTCGAGCATTTTAGTAAATATATCAGTAAGTTGAGTTTCGGTTGATACATATTTCAAGGAGATAACTTTTTCTTCCACCAACTCACAAATGTAATGATACCTAATGTCAATGTGCTTAGTACGTGAATGCTAGATTGGATTTTTGGAAATATTTATAGCAATGGAATATCACAATGTAAGATCATTGAATCTTGATTAATTTCATAATCGCTTAGCATGCGTTTCATCCAAACTAGTTGAGTACATGCATATCCAGCTGCAATATACTCAGCGTCAGCAGTGGAGAGCAATATTGAACTTTGTTTCTTGCTGAACCAAGAAACTAAGCAATTTCTAATGTAAAAATAACCACCACTGGTTGATTTTCTATCATCGATATTACCGGCCCAATCAGCATCTGAGTACTCGGCTAATTGAACACTAGTATCAAAAGGATACCAAAGACCCAAATTTATAGTACTTGCGACATATCTAATAATCTGTTTAACAACAATAAGATGTGATTCCTTAGGATTAGACTGATATCTTGCACAAATTCCAACACTTAACGCAACATCAGGTCTACTTGCAGTAAGATACAACAAACTACCAATCATACTACGATATAGTTTAGGATCTATATCATTACCTGTAGAGTCTTTTGAGAGTCTTAACGTTGTACTCATAAGAGTATCAAAGTTCTTACCATTCTCAAATCCAAACCTATTAACCAAGTTTGAAGCATATTTGGTCTAGGAAATGAAAATTTCATCAGGTTGTTGTTTTACTTGTAACCCTAGGAAATATTTAGTTCACCAACCATGCTCATTTCGAACCTTGATTTCATTAACTCTGCAAACTCAATAGACATGTTAGAACAAGTTGATCCATAAATAATATCATCAACATATATTTGAACCATCAAAATATCACTATTTTGCTTCTTAACAAAGAGTGTCTTATCGACACTTCCTACTTGAAAGCTATGACTAAGTAAGAATTTAGTCAATTTCTCATACCATGCCCTGGGCGCTTGTTTTAGACCATAGAGAGCCTTTTTGAGACGAAATACATGGTCAGATAACTTAGGGTCTTCAAATCCTGAAGATTATTCAACATACACTTCTTCATGTAAATCGCCATTCAAGAAAGCACTCTTTACATCCATCTGATAAATTTTAAATTTTCTAAAGCATGCGATGGAAATAAAAAGTCTGATTGATTCAAGGCGAGCGACTGGAGCAAAGGTTTCATCGTAATCGATGCCTTCAATTTGAGTGTACCCTTGTACAACCAGTCTAGCCTTGTTTCGTATTATATTTCTAAGCTCATCAGACTTATTTTTAAAGATTCATTTTGTTCAAATAATGTATTTATCTTTAGGTCTAGGAACAAGATACCAGACATCATTACAAACAAATTGATTAAGTTCATCCTGCATAGCAACTATCCAATTTTCGTCAGAAAGTGCTTCTTTTACGTTGACCAATTCTATTTGGGATGTAAAATAAACATAATTACATATGTTCTCAAGTTGTTTGCGAGTATGAACTCCAGTGAGAGGGTTTCCAAGTATTTGATTGGTTAGATGATCTTTGACAGTCCTTGGTTCAGATTCTTTTTGACTTGATGAGATATCTTGATTGTCGATAATAAGAGCTTCATCATCATCTGAACTCAGAGCTGGTGTATTCAAATGATCATCAATGACCACATTGATGGACTCTTGAATCACACCAATTCTCTTATTTAGAACCCTATAAGCTCGACTATTAAAAGAATAATCAAGAAAAATACCTTCATCACTCTTCGTATCAAACTTACCCAAATTTTCACGATCACGTAAAATATAACACTTGCTGTCAAAAACTCGAAAGTATTTGACAGTAGGTTTCTTTTCAAACCATAATTCATAAGTAGTCTTATTATCAGATTTACTGGTATAAACATGATTAATAATATAACATGTAGTATTAACTGCTTCAGCCCAAAGATTTCTAGAGAGCTTCATGCTATTCAACATAACATTAGCCATATCCTGAAGCACTCTGTTTTTTCTTTCAATTATACCATTTTGTTGTGGTGTTTTGGGCGCAGAGAATTCATGTGATATTCCCTGATCGCTATAGAATTTCTCAAAACTAATGTTTTCGAATTCAGATCCATGATCACTACGGATCTTACTAACATGAGACCCTTTCTCATTTTGGATTCGTTTGATGACCTTTTTCACTTTATCCAGGGTTTCAGTTTTGTCTTTTAAGAATAATACCCAAGTGAATCTGGTATAGTCATCTACGATAACCAAGATGTATTTTTTGCCTCCTCGACTCTTTGATCTGGTTGGTCCAATAAGATCCATGTGGAGAAGATCGAGTGGTCTAGATGTAGTATTGGAGTTCACTTTCTTGTGAGAGCTCCTAATCTGTTTGTCCAACTGGCATTCACCACATATTTTGTCTACTCTTTGCAATTTGGGTAGACCTCTAATTAGTTCTCTTTTGCTCAATCTAAATAAGTTCCGATAGTGTACATATCTAAGGCGTTTATGTCATAATTCAGTCTCATCGGTATGGACCACGTAACATGAATGTTTAGATGAGCTTGCATCACAAACGATGTAGCAATTTTCAGAAGTTCTGCGACCAGTTAATATAACAGAATCCTTTTTATTAAGTATCTCACAACCTAGATTAGAAAACTTCACACTATGGTTGTTATCGCATATCTGAGAAATACTAAGAAGGTTGTGTTTCAAGCCCTCAACATACAAAACATTCTTAAATAAGGGAAGATTATAAAGCTGAACCGTACCTTGGCCAATGATCTTGTAATTGCTTCCATCACCAAATGTGACTGATCCATCAGTCATATCTTTTAGATCGATGAATAAAGCTTTGTCACCTGTCATATGCCTGGAGCAACCACTATCTAGGTACCACTTTGAATGGCTGTAGCTTTGAAAACAGTGTGGGCAACCAAGCTGGCAACTTTAGGAACCCATTTCAGAACTGTTTTGGGTTTAGGAGTATAGATGGTCTTTTTCTGTCTATTGTTATAGGAGAGACCTATAGAGTTAGACTTTAATAGCTCCTTGAGAAGATCAATTATTTTTTCAGCTAAAGGATTTCAGTTTTGAAAATCAAAGTTGACATGACTACCTTTTGGTTTTTGAAAAATCCTTGAATTTTTAGAAAAACGTTGATAAGTATTCTTTTCTTTTGAGATTGAAGACTCTCCTTTTACAAATTTAGGAGCAATGTTCTTTTGTTTAGGAGATATATTCTTATCATAGCCCAACCCGGATCGATCGCCACATTTTCTTGATCCGGATAATAATTTTTCCAATTTAGGATCATTATGGGCATATCTCCATGTGTCTTTCAAACTCTAAAAAGAAGCTACCTCATTTTTGAGTTTCTCATTTTCGGATCTCAAATCTTCAATTTTGGAGGTTTTGAAATCTAAATCACATTTGGTCTTTTCAAAAGAATCGAAAATATGAGACTTTTCTAACACAAGAGACTCATAATCTTCCTTAAGCTTAGAAAATTTTTCTTTTTATAATTTAAGCTTGACAACAATTTTACACCTCTCCTTATAAAGGGCATTATAAGCATCCTGAAGATAATCTTCATTATCGCAATCACTATTCAGATTTTCTTCACTAGATATATCATCATTATCTGAAAGGGTAATCTTGGCTAGAGTCATAAGAGCTTTAACATCTTCACCCGACTCGGTTTCAGAATCTTCTGATTTAGAAGAGGATTCAGAATCAGACGATTCATCCCAAGTAGCCATCATGCTTTTCCTTTTTGATTTGTCCTTTTTAGGACATTTGTTAGCTAAGTGCCCATACTCTTGACAGTTGTAACATTGACTATCTTTCAAGGATTTTTGAGTTCTAGGTTTAGATCGTCTCTTATCATTTGACTTTTGAAAATCAACTTTTTTCTTATTTTTGAAAATTTTATAAAACTTTTTTGCTAAAAGCGCCATATCATCTTCAGAATTTTCTAAATCTGAAGTGCTCTCTTGTGAAAGATTTTTAGATGATTTGAGAGCAATTGATTTTCCTTTAAGAGCTTTAAAGGATAACTCATAGGTTTGAAGTGAACCAACTAGTTCCTCAACCCTCATGGTATCCGTATCACGAAATTCCTGAATCGCGGTCACTTTAGAATTGAACCGTTCAGGAAGTGAGCGTAGTATCTTTGCGCACACTTTACTTTCTGGGATTCTATCACCAAGACCCCACATAGAGTTCACAATGTCATTCAATCTAGTATAGAAGTCCATAAACATCTCATTCTCCTCCATATGAATTTCTTCAAATTTAGTTGTGAGGAGTTGGACCTTAGATTTCTTGACAATAGATGTACCCTCGTGTGTCATTTCTAATACATCCCATGCTTGTTTTGCATTTTCACAAGAGATGATTCTTTTGAATTCATCTGCTGATAATGCATAAGTAATTGCATTTAGTGCTTTTGCATTGGCACTACTTTCACTTTTCTGAAGTGTGGTCCAAAGAGAATAATCCGTTACTTTCATTGATTTTGAACCATCATCATTAGTTACTTCAGTGATAGGAGGGTTCCATTCATTCACTGTGGCTAGCCACACACTTCATCCAAGGATTTGAGGAAGATCCTCATCCTGGCTTTCCAATAGGCATAGTTTGTGCCATTAAAGGGTGGTGGCCTAGTGACTAATAGGCTATCAAAATTTGACATCTGAATATAACTTAGATCGTTAGCTCAGGAAATAAATCCAATAAATAAACAATAAGCACGAGCTATTAGGCTCTGATACCACTTGAAAGGGCCTAGCTATTTGCCCTAGAGGGGGGGTGAATAGGGCAATGCCAAATAAAACTAATAACAGCGGAATAATAAAAGAAATAAAGTACAATGCTGAATTTAAAGTAATCTCCTAAAATAAATAGAATGATACTTTATCAGTTCTAAGGACAACCTTACACCAAAAACCAAAGGTTTAAGGTAGGACAACCTTATTTCTAGAACATCCTTTGTATCACAAATCAATGAAGAATAAAAAGTAAGGAAATCAAAATAACTTGCAGAAATAAATCCTAAGTTATTACAACATTCTCCACACTTTCTTGGAATAAAAAGATTACAACATTCATCCACGAATACAATCCACAAAACCGAATGAATAAAAGAATGAAAGAATAATGCACATCCACAATACAACGATATATAGTGGTTCGCCTGTGTGTACACCAACTATTATCCAACAGCCACACAAAATGCTACTCCACTCCTAATATCCTCACACAGGGGATATTAGCATGCACTATCAAAATAGGTTTCACAGGTTCACCTAAAACCTTCACAATTGTGTCTTTGATCTCCGGCTTACACAATCCAAAAACCCCACAATCTGAGTTTTTTGGCTCTCCTCAGATAACCAATACAATGAGATTTTTTTGGAAAATCTCAAACAAAACCAAAGAAAGTAAATTACAAAAATGTAAAATACCTGAATCACCTTTTGAAGAAGCCCGGTAGAACCAATCGGAGTAGAAGTTCGATTCAATGTTCAAAGTTCAATACTCACTTTATGAATGGTTCTAAGTCTAATTAATTTTAAATCAAAAGGGCTAGTTCTATTTGATTTTGAATCCAGGAAGAAGGAATATCAGAAATTTCCCTTTTCTAATAAGATTGGAATGTAGATCAAATTTAAATAATAAATAAGTTAGTAAAAGGAATATTAAATAAGCACAAAGTAGCTTAAAACAAACACAAACTTATCTTAGAGAATAGCTTAAATTCAGTCTACGACTGGTCTTAGGATCCTAGGACTGGTCGTAGCTTCAAAGATTTTCAAAGATTTCCGCGGGATAAGATTTTACTATTCCACGACCGGTCCTGGGTGGTCTACGACCGGTCGTGGGTCACCTACAACTGGTCGTGAGTCACCTACGACCGGTCGTAGGACCCCCAATTTAGTTGCTGGAGTTTGAGTCGTAGGGCTACGACTGGTCGAAGGATGAGTCGTAGAACTCTCAGGACTGGTCGTAGGATGTCCAAGACTGGTCGTAGGACAGCCAGAAAGATCTAAAAATCTTCAACAACATAGGACTGGTCATGAAAAACTTAAGACTGGTCGTAGCAGAGCTAGGACTGGTCTTGAAGTCCCTAGGACTGGTCTTAGAACAGCCCAAACAAGCATATTAAAATATATGAGTTATGTATCCAAAATGACCTACAGTAAAGCCCATCATAAGGTCAATCTAAGGTCAAACAAACCTTAAAAGTGAGATGGACATTGAAAGTCTATACACTCAGATGACCCTTAAGAGAAGCTTGAGAATATACAAATCTTGTAGTAGGCCTTCTTGAGCTTGATCTTGACTTGACAAAATCTTCTACTTGAACTTGATTGATTCTTGAACATGCAAACTTGAAGACTTCTAATCTTGAATTCTTCATCCATGTCTTGAAACGTTCTTCAATTAAGTTCCTGACTTGCAAAGTGATGACTTGATTACAATGAATAGTCTCAAGCATGAAACACAAGAAATACAAGACATAGATATAGGTTTTGGCATGACAAAATTTGACAACCAAAGGGATATAAAATCATAGCACTTACACTCTCTCTCTCGTTTCTTTATTTTGTGGCCCATTCAATGAGTGTATGTGGTGTCCAAACTGTCTATTAAATGGACCCCCTGGCCATCCAAACCATGTGGGCCCTACCTTGGGGTGATGGGAAAATATAAATATCAGGTTGATCCGAATCAAGTGGGCCACATCCATGTGGGACCCACCTGGATGAGTTGTATTCACACCGTCTAGCGTCCCTGGATGTTGGACATGTAGAGTGGAGTGTGAATAGACAGTGGGTGTACTAACAAAAAGAATATATATATATATATAAGCTTGATTCCAAACTTTGAGTGGACCGCTCATACAGGCCCCACCTTGATGTGTGGATTTAATCCACACCATCCATTTCATTCCCCTACTCATTTTAGGCGTTAAGTCAAAAAATGAGGCCAATCCGACAATCTGGTAGGCCATAGCATAGAAAACAGTGTTTTCTACTATTAAAATCCACTTTAACGTTTCTATATGCCAAAACACGTCAAATATTGAGCATTTTTGGTTTGTCTTGAACCGTAGAATCCAGTGGGTGGGGTGGATTCTCTTGATGCGGGCCCCACCTAGGAAAATCTTTAGAAACAAATATATATATATATATATATATATATATATATATATATATATATATATATATATATATATATATATATATATATATATATATATTTAAGGCAGCAGGCGTTGTTGACGTTGCAGCAGCGTCCTACTGTGTAGGACGCTGGGGGGCTAGGGACCTTGGTGCCTAGCCATGGTGATGCATGTGTTTTATACATGTCATCCATCCATTTCGTAGGGACGGTGGGTCCCACTGCTGTTCACATCAACAAGGTCTATAACACACCGTCGGCCCATTTGGTGGGTCCAACTAATGATATATGCGTTCTATCCACACCGTGCACATCACTGGACGGTGGGACCCACCATGATGCATATGTTACATCCAAACCGCCCAACCATTTTTGAGAGATCATTTTAGGGCATGAGAAAAATGAGACAAATCTATAGTTCAAAGTAGACCCCACCATTGAAAATAGTGGGGATAGTGACATTCACTGTTCAAAACTTCTTAAGGGTCGCAGTAGTTCCGATCAACCTAATGTTTTTGCTTTCACTTCATCTATCTCCATGTTAACTTATGAATAGGTTGAATCCCAAAAATACATAACGGTGTGTAACACCCTGAAAATCGGGGGTCGTGTATAAACTCAACTCCCGAGTTCCAGACCGTCACTTATGCAACAAAAATGGTTATGGTTCAATGTTGTCTGATTTAAAGCATTCACATGAGTAAAAGTATACCAAAACTGCAATTCATACTTCAGATCCAGTGATAAAAGCAAGCGGAAGACTAAACAATATATATATCACTGTATGGAAAAACAAAGTAAATCTCATCTGTCTCCAAAGTATGACTACATCTCTAAGTCTCATATACATATACATATACATAAATAAAAAATAATGTTCAAAATAGTCCCACTGATGTCCCCTCGATCCAGGTCGCCTACGGGAAGCCGTCGTGATACTGCATATACGAGAACTCGTCCTAGTCCTCGTCGATCTCTGGCTCCACCTCCTGGATCTCGGCCTCACCTGCATCTACAACAGGATCTGGTGGGTGTTGCAAACACCATCCCGTAACGTGGGAGTGAGTGATCAACTCAGTGGAATCATAGAGAAAAGATTAGCATGTTCACAATTCAATCACGCGATAATAGTAAAGCAGTAAATCAGACAATCCTAATACTGTTATTAATGCAAGATGACATGACGTGATGTATGCCCTCACCGACGATCACCCTCATGCGGCAACATCTTACGACCGCGGCATGCCACACTCCCTAGAGTGCTCCACATCTTCCAAGCACATGCAATGCTATGGTGATATGAATTCCAAGTTGTTATTAGTCCATTCAAACAGCAGGATTGGGAAACTAAGGTACTTCCCTTGTATCGATCCCAACACAGATCCTGTCTAGGGTCGTCACTCCTAGTAATCTCATACGATGTATATTTCGTAGGTCACTGCAAGGGCTGCCAGGGCTGTTGCTCGCACTCGTTGCACCGCTCCCCCATCACCTTATCAATACAGGCCTACCGTACTCTACTGCAACGGAAGGGTCGTCGCCTCCCGTGGACTCAGAATACGCTCGCGGTCACTACAAAGGGCTCGTCGCCTGATCAGTGTAGGCCGACAGCTAGAATATAGTGTCCTATACCACCATAATCTGCTCACGAGTCTAGGTGCTCACTGGTCACTACGGGGAGGTTTGTAGCCCCAGCATAGGCCGACAGCTCGACCACGGTGTCCCATACCACCATGCCCGGCTCATGAGTCTTCGTGGATCAAGGTACCATGGTTAACAGGGTTTTCAGTGGTAAGTTCAGTACCCTAGGTTCAAGCAGTTATGACACATACAAGGTGAACATACATCGGCCAGTCGGGTTACTTGACGGGCTCGACTAGCGCGATCGCATCTCAAGTCGAACGACATGAAGTGCGTAAAACACTTCGCGTGGCCTAACCACTGCCGCCAACTCTAAACACGAATCACGTTCATCGACGCGTCGTTCGTGGCTATGACCAGTCAGCCACGAATTCGCTCGGTTACCGACTGCCTGGGCTAAGTCTAGTCCCAAACATTTATGAAATCACATCAGCAATCTAAGTGAGAGTATTGAAATTGAAATACAATCATGTGAGCATGTTAACAGATGTTATAACATTCAACTTAAGCAAATCTTCCAACACACATATTCCATGCATGTAATGAAAACATGCATATAGTCAACATGTAGAAATTCATTTAAGTCAGCATATTAATTGAAGAATCAATCAAAAACTATCTCATAACATCATTCAATTCAATACATACTAATACAAACATTTATACAAACACATACACTACACACTTAAGTCTACATATAGTATGTCGACCCAAAGTGCGCAACTAGGCGAATCTCTTCGCCAAACTAATTATGCAAGCATTCCTAACTCCCTAATGCAACAACAAACCATGTCAATCACGTCAGCAAAATATGAATGTAGACTATACTTCCTACAAATGACTAAAATGCCCTAAATCTCTTATTCTTCGTTAATTTACGAAACAGGAAACGGAGAGCATGTTGTACATGTCAAACGGCGGTGCCGTCGATAATCTACTATTAAACGACATTGAAAGCGTTGTAAACCGTCAATCAAAGCATCTAAAATCCTCACCTAGTCTCTTACGGATGCGGGATTTTGAACGGAGCATGTACGCTTCGTCTACAGCAGTAGGAGAACCTGATTTGCGAAATACATTAGCTAACACGCCCTAAATCTGGATAAACCCTAAATCAGCAAGTTCTAGGGTTGTTTGTACCTGAAAGAACGGAGAAATCACCAGCCAGGTGATTGGGAAGAGTTGCTGAAGCAGCAGCAATCGGTGGCTCGGAAGCGGGAAAAATCCCTTCCAATCTCTCTCTCAAACTCTCTCTCCTTTTTTCTAGGGTTACAATTTTCGGATGGGAGAGAGAAATGAGGGTTTCAACCCCTTTTATAAGCTTAAAAACGCCGAAAACAGGCTCCGGAACGAAGTTTACTTGGTGCCTATCCATTTCGGGGCTGTTTCAGTCCAAAAGCTGCTTTCTGGTGGTCCCCTAGTCGATTGCGATCGGACGTAAGCTCATGCGTACCAGACGTAGCACGTATTAAGTTTTCAGTCTGACAGGGTTCGCAGATAGCACGTGGTGGACCAGTTTCAGTTCAGCGGTCACCGCACGTAGATCAGGGCTGAAAGTCTCATGATAATAAATAGAAATTTTTCCTGATCCGAGGGTGTAATCTGGATGAATTCTGACGGTCAGAACGCTTAATACTGACGCGTCAAGTCGTGTGCCAGATTTGAATTTGAAATTCCAAATCTGTCCCTATTCGCGGTCTCTTCAGTCCGGGTTCAACGAAATAGTCTGTGATTATCGGTTTGACTTGATTTTCGAGATGATTGTCAAGTCCAGTTGGGCGGTTCTAACGGTCTAAGATAGGAGGTATCGGACCTTCGACGCGCGGTCTAAATCCAATACAAAAATTCAATGTGGTCCAGAGAACAGACCTGCTTAGAGTTTGATCCGAGGTTATAGAGTATTGTAGAGTTGTTTGTTCTACTCGATTTGGGTCTTACAGAACGTATTTGGGACTCTTTCCCAGCTACTCTAGCGTTGTGCTAGCTAACTTACGCTTAATTTCCATGGAAATTAATTTTACGCGATTTCGGGTCGAGTTGGTACTCG
The DNA here is from genome assembly GCA_037074715.1 of Magnolia kwangsiensis. Taxonomy (NCBI): domain Eukaryota; kingdom Viridiplantae; phylum Streptophyta; class Magnoliopsida; order Magnoliales; family Magnoliaceae; genus Magnolia; species Magnolia kwangsiensis. The sequence continues at coordinate 64,553,967 of CM073579.1, forward strand.
AGCCCAAGTACGGATTTTTCACAGGCATTACAATCTACCCCCCTTAACAAATAATTTCATCCTCAAAATTTGTACCTGTTCGTACTCCTCGAGAAGCTGTGGGTAGTTCTTTCTGATCTCGGTTTCTGTCTCCCAAGTAGCCTCCTCCTCAGAATGATGCGTCCATAGTACCTTCACAAGGGGAATCACCTTGCTACGCAGTACCTGCTCCTTCCTATCTAAGATGCGTGTCGGTCGCAGGATATAAGTAGCATCCTCTCCTAACTGCACCTGCTCCCATCTGATGATATGGGAAGGATCAGCAACGTACTTCTTCAGCATAGAAACATGAAATATGTTGTGGACGCTCGCGAGGGGCGTGGGTAAAGCCAATCGGTAAGCCACTGCTCCCACACGATCGAGGATCTGGAATGGACCAATGAATCGCGGTGCCAGCTTCCCCTTCTTCCCGAACCGAAGGACTCCCTTCATAGGGGAAACTCGTAAAAACACGTGATCCCCGACTGTGAACTCTAGTGGCCGTCGTTTCGTATCGGCGTAGCTCTTCTGTCTGCTCTGCGCTGTAAGAAGCCGACGTCGAATAATATCAATCTTCTCTGACGTCGCCTGCACCAACTCTGGGCCAATCAAGCTACGCTCACCGACCTCTAACCAGCAATGCGGTGAGCGACAAGGTCGCCCATACAACGCCTCATAAGGTGCCATACCGATACTCACCTGGAAGCTATTGTTGTATGCAAACTCCGCATATGCAAGACAGTCATCCCAACTGTCCTTGAAGTCCAATGCGCAAGCTCGCAACATGTCCTCCAGGATCTGGTTCACTCGCTCTGTCTGTCCGTCCGTCTGTGGGTGGAAGGCAGTACTGAACTTCAACTTCACACCCATAGCCTCCTGAATGCGAGTCCAGAAAATAGAAGTGAACCGCGTGTCTCTGTCCGACACGATCTCCAACGGAACTCCATGCAGACGCACGATCTCTCTGATGTACAATCTAGCCAGCTCGTCTGCAGAGTTCGTAACTCTGATCGGTAGGAAGTGCGCCGACTTCGTCAATCGGTCGACGATCACCCAAATGGAATCATGCCCCTTCCTCGTCTTCGGCAACCCAGAAATGAAGTCCATGGAAATGAAATCTCACTTCCACTCTGCAATCGGCATAGGCTGTAAAAGTCCAGGTGGTCGGCGATGCTCTGCCTTCACCTGCTGACAAGTGAGACAACGGGACACGAACTCAGCTATGTGGGTCTTCATACCTTCCCACCAATACGTCCTCTTCACGTCACGATACATCTTTGTACTGCCTGGATGCATCGCGAGTCTAGTATAATGCGCAGCCTCGAGAATCTCTCGTCTCAAGTCAGGGATATATGGGACGCATAGGCGGCCACGGTAACGTAAGCCCCCATCCATACCAACTCGCCAGTCGGCGTCAACATCATCACTGGCCTGCTCTCGAAGCTCAGTAAGATGCGCATCGTCCCTCTGCGCCTCGATGACTCAGTCATCGATCTGAGATCGCACCTGCACGTGTGAGATGAACTCAAATGGCTCCTCTACGCTGAGTTTCTGCTCAAAGTCTCGCAAAAACTCAACCATATCCCACTCGGCAACCATCAGCGGAGCCGCAAACTCTATCGCCTTCTTGCGGCTCAACGCATCAGCCACAAGGTTCGCCTTCCCAGGATGGTAAGAGACTTCAAACTTGAAGTCCTTCAACATCTCCATCCATCGCCGCTGCCTCATATTCAAGTCTCGCTGCGTGAATATGTACTTGAGGCTCTTGTGGTCGCAAAAGAGCTCGAACTCCTCTCCGTAGAGGTAATGTCTCCAGAGTCTCAGTGCGAATATAACGGCTGCCAACTCTAGGTGGTGTGTAGGGTAATTCTCCTCGTGCTTCCTTAATTGTCTCGAGGCATACGAAATTACCCTGTCCCTCTGCATAAGGACACAACCCAAACCAACGCTAGACGCGTCAGTGTATATAGTGTATCTAACCCCTTGCTCTGGCAATACTAGCACAGGGGCGGACGTAAGTCTGTCCTTCAGCTCCTAAAAAGCTGACTCCGCCTTATCATTTCAGGCAAACTTCACGTCCTTCCGTGTCAACTGAGATAAGGGTCTCGCGATCTTCGAGAAGTCCTGAATGAAGCGCCGATAGTAGCCAGCGAGACCCAAGAAGCTCCTCACCTCAGTGACAGAACCAGGCTGCTCCCAGTCCTGCACCGCAGCTACCTTAGACAGGTCAACTGCCATGCCATCCTTGGACACCACGTGTCCTAGAAACTTCACCTCCTGCTTCCAGAAGTTGCACTTCTTGTACTGTGCGAACAACTGATGCCGTCTGAGCGTATCAAGGACCAAACGCAAGTGCTCCTCATGCTCCTCTCGACTCCTAGAGTACACCAAAATGTCGTCAATGAAGACAACGACGAATCGATAGAGGAAAGGCCGAAATATCCGATTCATCAGATCCATGAACACGGCCGGTGCGTTCGTGAGACCAAACGACATCACGAGGAACTCGTAGTGGCCAAAACTGGTCCTGAATGCTGTCTTCTGCACCTCCTCATCCCTGACGCGCAGCTGATGATAACCTGACTGAAGATCAATCTTCGAGAAGTACTACGCTCCTCTCAGCTGATCGAACAAGTCATCGATCCTGGGAAAAGGGTACTTGTTCTTCACTGTGAGCTGGTTCAGCCTGCGATAATCAATACACAATCGCATCGAACCATCCTTCTTCCTCACGAACAAGACCGGTGCTCCCCAAGGAGACACGATAGGCTGTATAAGGCCAAGCTCTAGCAGACCATCAATCTGCATCCTCAACTCCTCCATCTCACATGGTGCCATGCGATACATCGGCAGTGAGACGGGTGTAGAACCAGGAATCAGATCGATAGTGAAATCGATCTCACGTCGGGGCAGCAAACCAGGGATCTTCCTGAACAGATCCCCGAACTCGGAAACAACTGGCGTCTGCTCAAGTACCTGGGCACCAGCGTCGCGCAATAGAGTGGCGTAGCTAAGTATGCGGAAAGGAAGATTTACCCGCACTGGAAATGTGAAGGATGCACCCTCAGGCTCGTATGTTGTGACTATACGAGTCTCGCAGTCAATCTCGGCTCTCGCTGCAGTCAACCAGTCCATGCCAAGAATGACGTCGAGATAATAAAGAGCAGGGTCGATGACGAGATCTAGAACCATCGTCTTGCCCCCCAGATCCACCAAACAACCCTCACACATCTGAGTGACATCTGTAAAGGACCCATGAGCTGTATAAACCTGCACTCCATCCATAGTAATGGTGTGTAAGCCAAGACGTCTGACAATAGCACGCGATATCAAAGAAATCGTGGATCCAGTGTCCACCATCACGAGAATAGGAGTACCTCCAATATGAGCGGTGACCTCGAAGGCCGAATGCTGAGAAGTGCCCGTCGCAGCTGCCTCAACTGTCAATGCATGAACTCGAGCCTGCTGTGGCCGGTTCGGCCGCTGTGTCAAGGGCCGTGGAGGCTGTCGGATCTGCGATACCGTAGGTCTGAAAGAAGGATGCGCAGGAGCTGACCTTATAGGCGGTGCTGATATCGCCTGTGGACGTACAGGGTCAATCTTCTGCGGCGGCGAGAACCCACTGTCCCGCATTCCTCGAAAAGCAGTTCTGCGCCAAGTGGTCCGTCCTCCCACAGTATGTACATGTCAAATCAGGGCGCCGAAACGGTGGTACAGGCGCCGTAGTCCTAGTAGGAGGATCAATGCGAGGCCTCTTGCCCGCGAAGGGCCTGTCTGGCAAATCTGGTCGTGGCCTAGAAGCAGCCGGGCCTCGAGATCGCGCAAGTCGATCCACGTCCTGCTCTGCCCGCATGGACATGTGAATCAACTCCGCATAGGAGGGAATACTAACACAGCACATCTTCGACCGAATATCCGGTCGCAAACCCTCCAAAAAATGCCGTATGCACATCTGCTCATCAGCTAGGTTCGTCGGGACGTACCTGTCCAACTCCGTGAACCGATGCTCATACTCGGTAACTGTCATCGCTGCCTGTCTGAGACGGAGAAACTCATTCTCCCTGTCGTGCCTGTAGGTCTGGGGATAATACTTCTCATGGAAGCGGAACTCAAATGCTGCCCACGTCCATACAAAGTCTGCGGCAACGGTCCGCAGTACGCTATCCCACCACATGCTGGCCTCTCTCTCAAACAGGAAGGTAGCCAGCTCTACCTGCTCGGCCTCGGTGCAATGCAACATCCGCAAGATCTTCGACACCCGATCGAGCCAGTACTCAGCCTCCTCGGGTCTGTGAGAACTCGTGAAAGTAGGAGGCTGCAAGTGCTGAAATCGCTCCAATAGGCCCCGTGTGTCGGCAGGATCCCCTGCAGGGAAAGCAGGCGGCGCAGGATGAGCCATGCCCTCATCCTGGGCGTATGTATAGGCATCCTCAGCTGGATGCCCAGGTGGTGCAGGTGGAGTAGATGTAGCCGCACTCCCACCCTGTGCTAATGTCCCCACTATGGTGGTCAGAAGCTGCTGCTGCAGCATCATAGCCATCATCTGCTCGAATCTGTAAGGGGGTGGAGCAGGCTGTGGCGGATGCTGTGTGGAAGTAGATGCGCGATGTGGCTCTCTGACTGATGGCGTAAATGGCGGTGGTCCATCTGTAGGACCAGCGGTAGGCTGAGACGATCGAACCGCCTCAGGAATCGGGCCCACAGCAGGGTCCGAATGGGTACCAGACTGAGAGGGAGTCTGATCCATATGCTCGGTCAGCGCAAGACGAGCCGTGCTCCGCGTAGTCTTAGGTGGCATTCCCTATATTCAAAATAGGGCGCAACCTTGTCAGTCTTAATTGCATAAATACACCACAATCATTCACATAAAGAGTCAAAGGCATTCCATGCATTTCAATTAATCAAAATTGTCATAATACAAGGGATATATCCTTACAAGCATCATGACGAGAATTACATGGAAATTAAGACAGTTAAACAACAGCAACATGAACAAAGCACTAGCCCTAACAGGTTTACACACATAAAGCAGGAAATGACTAACTACTGATAATAACATCAAAGATCGCATCGCTAGTCGGAGTCTGGTGACGGAGGAGGAGCACCCTTATCCTGTAAGCAACACAGGATCACCTTCAAGGTGCGAGTCACCTTGCCAAATTTCTTCTTTGTAATGGCCTTGGCATCAGCGACTTCTGCGCGAAGTTCTTGGACTTCCCTTCGCAAAGCGGTCTGACTCTCCTCCATCCGAGCAATGCGATCGTCGATAGTAGCCTGCGCAGAAGGAGGAGGGCTCTCATCAGTATCCTGAGCCTCCTCTTCTGCTTCTTCCTGAGCTTCTTCCTGAACCTCTGCTCTAGGTTCTTCTTCGCTTTGATTTTCCTCATCATCAAAGTCATCCTCACTATCCCTTTCAAGTTGATTTTCACGGTATTGTGACCCAATCTTCATCTTGACCATTGTCGACTCATCGATGGTGCGAATCGATACCGGTAATTCCAGCCCAAGTCTATAGGCAAACTCAAGCGCAATCTTACAAATAAGTCGGCCAAAGGGAAGCGATTCGGATGTTCTTCTTGACCTGGCTATGAGAACTATCTGTCGTAAGATGAAAGTGGCCATACATACGTTCTCTCCCTGGGCCACCAGATATAAGAAATCGACCATAAGACGTGTACATTTAATGCGGTTCGTCGACCTGGGATAAACATTGAACGTGCAGATATGGTGCAGCAGGCGAAAATCCTCAGACATATACGTCGCCTTGAGGCTATTATTAGGCTGCCATGGAACCAACTTACCGCACAGAAACCTGGTGCGGCGATCTCGTTCACGTCTAGTCCTCAGATTCTTCTCACTAGGATGCACATCACCTAGAGGCACGTTGAGAAGTCACGCAATCAACCGAACGTCGATCGTAGCCATCCGATCTCTACCAAAAGGAATTTTGAACTGCAAAGGCTCCAAGTTAGGATTCTGGATACTTGCGTAGAAGGCACGAACGGTGCTCACATTAGCACGAGCGCGAGCTTCAAAGATCGGACCCCAATGCGCAGCTTCAATGCGTTCGAACAACAGATACTCGCCGAACAATCATCCATCTACGTCTGCCTCAAATAACACTTTGCGATCAGTGTATTGGCCATGAGGCATCTCCGATAGAATTGTTCGCCCAAGGTGTGCATGGGGATCCAAATCCCGCTTTGTACGGCACTCCAGGACTACAGCTGGACCTGCGGCGGCGCTTGAACTTGCGGCACCACCCCGCGGTCTTCTCGATCGAGCAGGGCGGCTTGGCCCAACCTCGTCTGTTACGGTTTTCCTCTTACCCATCAAAGATATGATGGATGAGAGTGGTAAATGGCCTAAAATGGCTTCCACGAAAGCCATGAAAAATGGCAAAAATACGGAGAAGTGGCTGCCCAATCTGAAAAAAGGAAATCTAGGCGTCGTAGAGGGATACTTCAAGCTTCCCAAGGCTGTAATTTTAAGGAAAAATACAAACAAAAAAGTAGAATGGAGCACCTCACAATTTCAGCTCTATTTGGGGATTTTTGGAGCTCCAAATGGTGAGATCTTCAAGAGGAGGGGCTGCCAACTCCCAATAAGTGATGGGTGGTGGTCGGTTTTGGCCAAGGAGGGACCTAGGAGTAATTTGGGACGCCGAAGTTTGGAGGTGGTTGCTGAAATTCGAAAATAGGGCTAAGGGGAGGGCTGTTTGTGAAGGAGAGGTGTGTTTTAGGGGTTTTCGTGAGATGGGAGGCACATGGGGAGGATGTACACCCCATTTAAGGGCGTGCGCCCGAAATTTAGGACCAACGGGCCCCACCGGTCGGCGATGCATCGCCGGACCGGCGATGGCATCGCCGGCCAACCTCCAAGTTGGCCGGTGGGACCACATGGGTCTGGTCCCCCATGGTCCAGGGGTTCAAAAAATATATGTCCCACCCCCTAGTTCATTGTATTTCGATCTGTATGAATCCAAATATGTGTTCGGGGCTTTCCGGGACCACATTGCAATCCCGAATACCAAACCCTATGATGCAGCATATGAATTTGGGGTATAAGGAGCCAATACATCTATCTAGATCCTTATTTACTAAAGAAAGTGAAGTTAGAATGGCCTTATGGCCATTTTTCATGAAATTTTACTATTCACTATAAAATTTTGTGAAAGTACTAATTTGTGTTATTTTCATATTAGGTTTGATGCCTAACATGAAATGGATAAGAAAGAAATGAAGATCAGAGTGTTTAGAGGAGGAATTCTGAAGGTTTTTGGTGAAACGGGGTTTTTAAGCCCTGACGATTGATTACAGGAGTCGTGGTCATCCCACGGCCCAAGGATTCACTTTTTCGGTTTAAAACCTCTCATAGGACGTCTCAACCCGACTTCCTACAGCTTAGAAGCGATTCGGGTTGCCTTACGCGACCCGAGATGCGTTACAGACTCGATCTTACGATCGATTCTCATAGAGTTCGCCTATCGGCGAACCTGCGATCCTAGAAGTGTTTCTAGACCCTTCTCGCACCCACCTAAGTCAAAGGAAGTGACAGCGTACGTCGCGAGACCATAACCAAGGCCCAGTATACTCTTATTCATGCTTTGATACCAACTTGTAACACCCTGAAAATCGGGGGTCGTGTATAAACTCAACTCCCAAGTTCCAGACCGTCACTTATGCAACAAAAATGGTTATGGTTCAATGTTGTCTGATTTAAAGCATTCACATGAGTAAAAGTATACCAAAACTGCAATTCATACTTCAGATCCAGTGATAAAAGCAAGCGGAAGACTAAACAATATATATATCACTGTATGGAAAAACAAAGTAAATCTCATCTGTCTCCAAAGTATGACTACATCTCTAAGTCTCATATACATATACATATACATAAACAAAAAATAATGTTCAAAATAGTCCCACTGATGTCCCCTCGATCCAGGTCGCCTACGGGAAGCCGTCGTGATACTGCATATACGAGAACTCGTCCTAGTCCTCGTCGATCTCTGGCTCCACCTCCTGGATCTCGGCCTCACCTGCATCTACAACAGGATTTGGTGGGTGTTGCAAACACCATCCCGTAACGTGGGAGTGAGTGATCAACTCAGTGGAATCATAGAGAAAAGATTAGCATGTTCACAATTCAATCACGCGATAATAGTAAAGCAGTAAATCAGACAATCCTAATACTGTTATTAATGCAAGATGACATGACGTGATGTATGCCCTCACCGACGATCACCCTCATGCGGCAACATCTTACGACCGCGGCATGCCACACTCCCTAGAGTGCTCCACATCTTCCAAGCACATGCAATGCTATGGTGATATGAATTCCAAGTTGTTATTAGTCCATTCAAACAGCAGGATTGGGAAACTAAGGTACTTCCCTTTATCGATCCCAACACAGATCCTGTCTAGGGTCGTCACTCCTAGTAATCTCATACGATGTATATTTCGTAGGTCGCTGTAAGGGCTGTCAGGGCTGTTGCTCGCACTCGTTGCACCGCTCCCCCATCACCAAAAGAGGATGGCATGGAAGTGTAGTTCAAACATCGTTCTTGTTATTGATTGGCATCCATTGGAGGTTTGTGAGGACGCTTCTTACATTGAACAGCAGTTCGTATCCTCGATCGGAAAGAACAGATCCTCCGGACCAAGGTCATTCCTTTGGTGAAGGTGTAGTGGGGCCATCATGTGTGGATAAGGTGTCTTGGGAGCACGAGGTAGAGATTCAAGAGCGCTACCCCCATCTTTTCGATGTTTAATTGAATGTTGTATTATGCTTTGATTTATATGATGTTATGTTTTCTATTCCCTTATGAGTTTTGGTTAGCTACGATGGTAATATAAATTTTGAGGATAAAATTTTTATTAGGTGGGGAGAGCTATAAGGCCTGTATCCTAGTCTGTACTGTTCCGTCGACTCCCACAATCCTTCCCATCGAATTCTGACAACGCGCGACCTATAATCAACATTTGTGAGCGACCCAAAGTCTATCCTGTAGATCCGAGTTGGCTTAATTCAAAACTTGTACCATTACGACCGCACCGTTGCCTTGGTTCTAATGCCGCATCTTGCACACCGATTCGATACCTTGGCCAGGAGATGTGGGCCGGTGTTTATTTTGAAGAAACACAACCCTTTTACGAACCCAAGAGAATCTCTACAACCCATCCCATCAATCAATCAAAGTACACAACCCATGCTTTCTTTCTTCCCAAGTCAAGCAACCACCTCAAGTCAACTCTCAAGTCAAGTACAACTATCACCTCACATCCATCACCTCTCTCTTTCTCAACAAATTTTCCAAGCAACTAAGAAATGGTGGATGTCCAAGCATTTCTAAGGAGAGAAAGTGTTATGTGTGGCCCACTTCCTCTCCCAAGATCCAACATCCTAACCCTTCATTTCTCATCATCTTCCATCAAAGAGAGACATTAGGAGCTCAGCTTTCCATTGAACCAAGAAGATCGAACGGTGGGTGTTTCTATAGGCCTAGATTTCATTCTTTTGATGATGGGCCAAGTGGGGCTACCGATTGATGGTATGGATCTCACTTTGGACCCTAGATGTAACCGATGGCCCACCATGATTCTCATGATCATTCCATGATAGGGCCATTTTTCATAGACCCCATCATGATGTTTACTTTCTAGTTTAAAAGAGGTCATCTAGACCTTTCATTTTTGTGGAGAAGGAATCTCCATCGTTGATTTTTGATTTGGTGGGCCCACATGTGTTGGGACCCCCTTGATGTATGATTGAATGCATGGAACGGAGGGCCCATAATGTCGAGGTCCCTCCATCATCACGTCTCTCTCTCTCTCTCTCTCTCCTTCCTTTATTTTGTGGCCCATTTAATGAGTGTATGTGGTGTCCAAACCATGTGGGCCTTACCTTGGGGTGATGGAAAAATATAAATATCAGGTTGATCCAAATCAAGTGAGCCACGTCCATATGAGACCCACCTGGATGAGTTGTATTCACACCATCCAGTGTCCCTGGACACTAGATGTGTAGTGGAGTGTGAATAGACAATGGATGTACTAACAAAAAGAATATATATATATATATATATATATATATATATATATATATATATATATATATATATATATATTAGCTTGATTCCAAACTTTGGGTGGACCGCTCATACAAGCCCCACCTTGATGTATGGATTTAATCCATGCCGTCCATCCCATTCCCCTACTCATTTTAGGCATTGAGTCAAAAAATGAGGCCAATTCGACTATCTGGAGGGCCATAGCATAGAATATAGTATTTTCTACCGTTAAAATCCACTTTGAGGTTTCTATACGCCAAAACACGTCGAATATTGGACTTGTTTGGTTTGTCTTGAATAGTAGAATCCAATGGGTGGGGTGGATTCTCTTGATGCGGGCTCCACCTAGGAAAATCTTCAAGAAACAAATATATATATAAGGCCGCAGGCGCTGTTGATGATGCAGCGGGCCAGGGACCGTGGGGCCACGGTGATGCATGTGTTTTATACATGCCATCCATCCATTTTGTAGGGAGCGTGGGTCCCACTGCTGTTGACATCAGCAAGGTCTGTGGGACCCACGTATGATGTATGAATACCCACCCGTCAGCCCATTTGGTGGGACCCACCAATGATATATGTGTTCTATCAACACCATCCACTTCACTGGACGGTGGGACCCACTATGATGCATGTGTTGCATCCAAACCACCCAACCATTTTTGAGAGATCGTTTTATGACATGAGAAAAATGAGATAGATCTATAATTCAAAGTAGACCCCACCATTGAAAATAGTGGGGACAGTGACATTCATCGTTCAAAACTTCTTAAGGGTCATGGTAGTTCCGATCAAGAAAATGTTTTTGGTTTCACTTCATCTGTCACCATTTTAACTTATGAATAGGTTGGATCCCAAAAATACATAACGGTGGGTCCTATAAATGTTTTAACAGTGGGCATGGGTGCTCTCATAGTTTTCTGTGGTGGGCCCTGTACGATTTTTTTAACAATGGAAATCATTGTCACTACTGTTATTTGGAGTGCGAACCCATTGGTCTTTTGATATGATTCATATATATATATATATATATATATATATATATATATATATATATATATACACACACACACACACACACACACACACACACATATATATATTACAGTTGATCTTTTAATATGATTTATATTATATATACATACATATATATATATATATATATATATATATATATATATATATATATATATATATATATATATATATATATATATTGATTTCTAAAAATAGATTAGATGAGTTGGATTCGGCCTATTTCAATTGGCCCATCCAACATAGCCTATTGATTCGCCCCATTTGATAAGGCCCAATGTGATATATGAGACCCATTGCTGAGGCCCACCTTGATATATATGAGGCCCATATGATGAGGCCCATTTGATGTATTTGAGGCCCATGGGTTGAGGCCCAATGGGATGTCCACAAGTCCATTATAAGGTGTGATTCTACCACGGTTTATATAATGATGTATATGGCTGGTTATGCCTTGGGAGCAATGATGGTTTGAGGCCCACATTGTAAGAACATTGTTGGTTAAATGTCTGCATTGTAACTCTCCTTAGGGCCCATTAATAGGCCCATACTTGTTGATAGTCCATCACTTTATAACATACTTAGTATAATTCCATGATTCATACCCATTCGCATCATGTGTATGCTTAGTATAATGAGTGACTAATCATAGCATATGTCATTGGGAAAATTATCTATGGGACTCACTAATAGGAGTTACCCACATGAGCGCGTGGTATGCGCAGGATTGTTGCATGACTGGACAGTGTGATTCGTGCATCTCGCATTTGTTTATCACGATCATTGTACGCCCTAGCGACATCAGGGTCGTGGCTCAACAGATACATCATGGATGGCCGTATCGGATACCGAAAATGCTTGGTTCTAGCACTGTGGGCACTTAGGATGTCCTTGGGTAAAAGTTTCAGAATCTTTTTGGTACTAGGAGATGCTCTAACGTCTAGACCGAGTGGATACACAAGCACAGGAGTGCCGAATACCTGTAGGTCGTGTCTCCTACTGTGTCGTGATCGGTTGGATAGGGGTGTGGCCTTATCTGCCCAAGTGAGAGGATTATAAGGTAGGATGAGTTTGACCAGCTTGTAAATGAGTCCACTATCAACGAGTTAGGTAGGTATTAGTAGACTACTGGTCAAGCGAATAGTGTGGTATCTTCCACTTGCTGGGATGTGCAGCTAGGGAGGCGCAGTCAGTATGAAGTGTATTAGACCCGGTGATATTCCAGAGAGAAACTATATTGATATGTGTACTTGATGAGGACTGACATGCTTGCTTTGCATCTCGCATATGACATTTGGCTACATAGGCCTCACATGGCATGGTCTTGGTATGGCCGATAGAATTCATGCCTTGCATCACATAACCTTGGTACGACTGATTGTATTCATGGACTTACCCGTATATTTGCGCATTACTCTGATATTGTATACTTCGCACTTGCCTTATGCACTCACTTACACCACCCTCTAAGATTTTGTAAGCTTATGCACAACCGTTGCGTATCGAATTATTTTGGAGTTTTTTAATCACCTTGTATTTCCCTTTCCGAATTGTACTTAAAGTTTGATATAGTGGATAAGTGGTGATATGGTTTTGTGACTTGGTTATGCTTTATTACAAAATAAAAAATAAAAAATAAAAAATCATACTGAAAATCCTCCTTGTATGATCCCAGAATCGGAATCTGGCATATGAATGTCGGGAACCGAGAATGGGGGACTATGGAGGCTGTCGGCGCTGGATTCGACGATCAAAAATTTTGTGAGCCCATTTTTCGAGTTTGGGGTAATTGGCAGGCCATGGCCCCACTCTAAAGGTAGAACCAATCAGGGCCAACAACATTATTCCCAATAACATTTCACCTTTGATGCTTGTGTTTTGGCTTCCCCTTTCTACCTCCATTATGGCCCACTTTACTGAGGCCCACTTCTGGTGACTGTGTGGCATCCAGGCTACCCATCTATGGGGCACCATCTGCTGGGGCAGCAGCCCCTCTGCTGGACATCCAGGCAGGCCCAGCGTCCAGCTAGGGCTGGCCTTCCCTGGCTTTTCAGACCCACCTTGATGATGTGTTGTATCTAGACCGTCCTCCATTTTGTGGTTCACTTGAACGTGGCCCACCCTCTGGTGGGACATCCAGAGTTGGGGCCCACTTTGTATGCATTTATAAATGCTAGGCCGTCCAGGTCTATAGGATCATCCAAGCTGGCTGGGGGTTACTGGACTTACAGTCCAGTAGCAAGCCTACCCTAATTTATGTGTTGAAATCATGCCTTCCATCTGGTGGGGCCCACTATACATGTAAGGGCTATCATAAGTGTATATTTTCCCAGATAAATTATTTGTTGGACACCAGCAGGCCCAGGAAGTTAGTGGGCTAGACGTCTAGCAAGGGCCCTGCATTACTGCATATAGTTGAATGTTTTGAAGTTATAAGACCCACCAAATTAAGGGTGTTATGTATACACACCATGCATGTATTTCCCTGAGATTATGGGCCTCATTTGTCCCTTATATAGCCCACCATCCATCTAATTGAATGAGGACTAAGCTGTCCAGAATTTTTGGATGTCCAATAGGCCCAGATGGGTTGGATGTCCAGCCTTAGAGCTCTCTTTAATGCACGTGTTGCCCATCCATTATGCAAGTCTTTATGGGCTATTTGTAAGCCCACTATGATGCATGTAATTGTATCTATGTTGCCCATCTAATTCGCCAAATTTTGGGCTAACCTATAATGCTCACAATGATATATGTGATGTGCACCTAACCCAACTATTTTCTGGGGCACATGGGCTACCCATGAGGTCCACCATAATGTATGTATTGTATGTTTCCTTTGGCCATGGTATTTTTGGGCTATGCGGTATCCCAAATAGCCCATTTTGATATATGTAGACTTGGGCCATTTCTTAAGGCCCACCATTTTGTGTGAGTGTTATGAGTGTTGCCCATTTGTTTACCAAGTAGTATTCGGGCCATGGGCCCCGTTATAAACTAGATTTCACGATGGGCCACATTCTAGGGGATAATGGTGGTTAAATGTCCATGTTGTAAACCTCCCTAAGGCCCATTGTTAGGCCCATTCTCATCTATTTGGGCTCTCATTATTGTTGTGCTTCCATTATGCCTTGTAAATTATCCAAGTCATTAAGACCATCTTATGCTTATTGGGCCCCTTAGGAAACCTAGTTTACTACATGATAGAGAGGGTGAGGAAGACCACTCTTGTACTTAGACTCATCCTCTTGACTCCTCATGTTATATACATTACACTTACCCATGAAGCTCATAAGGATGTATGTGTTACTCATGCTACCCATCTATTTTACTGGGTCATATGGGTTGTCCCAAGAGACCCATCTGATGTATACGAGGCCCATGTGATGAAGCCATTGTGATGTATATAAGGCCTATGTGTTGAGGCCCATTGTGATGTATATGAGACCCATGTGATGAGAGGCCTATGTGTTAAGGCCCATTATGATGTATGAGACCCTTGTGTGAGGCCCAAGTGTGATGTGTGAGCCCACCATGATGTATGAGATAATATGTATGCTACCCATTTATTTTCTAGCTATTGTAAGGGCCATGGGCCCTATTTTGAGATAATTTCTATAGTGGGCTGCACTCTAGGAGCAATGGTGGTTAAATATCCACATTATAAATTCCCTAGGGCCCATTGCTAAGCCCATTCCCCATCTATCCTTATTGGGTTATCCCAAATCATTAGGCCCCATTGATATTAGTATGATCCATCTCACCTATTGGGCTAACCCCAAACCGTTGGGTCCCCATTGATACTAGAGGGATTATCCAAACCTTGAAGCCCACCTTGTATTCATATCAAGCCCCCATAAGAAAGCCTAGTTGTTACATGATTAAGAGAGTGACGAAGCCCACTATTGTATACCCGCTTGACTCACCTCGTATGATGTGCCCTGCCTTTAAATCGATTATGAGGACTTTGTATTATATATGTATCAACCACACCGTCCATTTACCTTCTTAAGATAAGTGTGAGGCTCATCCTTGACATTAGTACATTATCATCATTCCCCTTGTCATAGATAGAAGAATATGTGATATCAGGTTGGGTATATTCACTATATATGCCTATCTTGATGTTTGTGGATCTCATCATTTATTGGGCTAATTAATGTTATATCTATTAATCATGCTAGTGTGCTTAAGCTAGTAGGATACATTGAGTATATGCTAGTATAAAATCATGATACTTGTCCATGCGCATCATTGCATGCTTATTATGAGTGATTAATCATAACATGTGCCTAGAGCTATACACAAGTAGCAAAATCTTGGTAACTCGCTTGACTCAGCTCGAAAAATCTGAACTCAACACGGAACTCACTTGACTCGAGCTGAGTTCAAGTTGATTTTTGAAGCCCGAAACGAGTTCGAGCTTTCCCCTACTCGAATCGACTCGAGTCGAATACTGCTCGAACTCGGCTTAACTCAGCTTGACTCGATACATGGTATATATACCCTTTAAAAATTAAAACCCTAGCTCTCATTCGACTCGATACATGTTCCCAACTGGTTTTGGAATGGAAGAATGAGATTAGTGGCCTTAAGTAAATGTGATCCCATGAGTTACAGTGGTGGGAAGGAAAGGTGAGGTGCATGTAAGAGGTGCGACGCATGCAACATAAAAGAAGGATAGAATCAGAAGAGTCATCCTTCATATCTTTGAAAAGAGGGACATGTTGTGCTCGTTGACGACTCTTTGCGAAACGAATACTAGATTTCCTCGCTACACACATGATCTCTTCCTCTCTCCTCTCCTCAATAGCTCTATCTCCTCTCCTTGTGGCCACACCAAAACCCACCACAGCATATGCTTCTACAGAAGAGCTTCTGCTGCTCAAAATCGTCTTGAACTCGGCCGAGCCGAGCACAAGCTGCTACTCTGAGCTCAAAGCCCGAGCCGAGCCAAGTATGAGCTAGGCCTCGAGCAGACCGAATTGACCATGAGCTGTGCAAAGATCGGCTTGACTAGACTCGTGTACACCTTTACATGTGCCATTGGGTTAATTGTTTATGTGACTCCCCGAGAGACGGAGTTGCCCCACATTAGCACGCGGTATGCACAAGTTTAATGCATGATTGGATAATATGACTCATGCATCCCACATTTTGTGTGACATGATCGATACACTAAGAAATGCTTAATATAACATCATGATACATACTCATACGCATCATTAGTATGCCTGTTATGAGGGATGATTGATTATAGCATATGTCATTGGGCTGAGATATTTATGGGACTCTTTGTGAGATGAAGTTTCCCCACATAACGAGCAACACACACAGGTTTGATGCATTACTGGATGGTATGACTCATACATCTCACATTTTGTGGCATGATCATTTGGCCGCCTAGTGACATCAGGACTGTGACATCCATAGGCTTATCGTGGATGGTCAGATGGGGCACTAGAAATGTTTGGTTCTAGCATATAGGCACGTTGGATGTCCATGGGTGAAAGTCCCTAAACTCCCATAGCTAGGGGATGCTCCAACATCTGGACCGACTGGATACATGAGCACCCGAGTGCCGAATATTAGGAGGTTGCGTCTCCCACTGTGTCGTGGTTGGTTGGAAGGGGATGTGGCCTTATCCGCCCGAGGGTAGGGTCAAGCTAGGCTATGGTCAGCTATCGATGAGCCGAGTAGATATTGGTAGACTACTGGCCAAGCAAAAAGTGAGGTCTTTTCCACTCGCTGGGCTGCACGACCGTGAGGGGCAGCAGCCAGTTTTGAGTGTACTAGACTGTAACGCCTTGAAAAAATTCGTATAGAGACTCGAGTACCAACTCGATCAGAAATCACGTAGGATTAATTCCTTTAGAAATTAAGCGTAAGTTAACCAGCGTTATGTTAGTTTAGCTGTGAAATTAGCACTGATCGCTTTAAATACGTTCTACAAGACCCAAAACTTGTAGAAGCAATGATGTTATAATACCCTGAAACCTAGGATCAAACTCTAAACCCGTTTTCTCTCAGAAACCTTTTGAAACTTCGTATTGGATTTAGACCGCGCGTCGAAAATCCGATATCTATAATCTTAAACTGTTATGATCGCTTAGCTAGACTTGACAATCATTTCAAAAATCAAGCCCAACCGATGCTCTGAGGCAATTTCATTGAGCCTAGAGCAGGGAGTGTAAGAAAGAGTGAAATTCATTTAAAATTAAATGGGATTTAAATAAATCTGACACGTTTCGTTTGCGGGATCAGTATAAGCATTCAGACCGTCGGAATCTGACCCAAATACACCCTTAGATCAAGAAGCATTTCTCACTCAGGTCAGTGTACTTGAAATCCTCGATCGAGTCTCCGTGACCGCTAAACTGAAACTGATCCGCCACGTGCGATCTGGGAACACTACCAGACTGAAAACTTGATGTGTGCTGGATCCAATGTACATGAGCTTAAGTTCGACCGCGTTCGGCCAGGGGACCTCCTGAAAAACTCTTTTGGATCGAAAAAATTCCAATTTGGTTATAACCCAAGTATACCCTTGTCCCAAGTCTATTTAGGTGAGGTTTTAGCCTATATAAGGGCTTTAAACCCTCTCATATCTCTCCCATCTGAATTTGTAACAAACCCTAGAAAGTGATGAGAGAGAAAGAGAGAGATTGCGTGAGTCTTGTGGGAGAAACTTCCTGCCACTTGCTCTAGTTTTTGCACGTACTAAAGCATCGTATTCAAATCACTTTCTTGGTGATTTTCAACTCACTTCTAGGTAAGAAAACCCTACCCTCTAGCTGTTTTAGGGATTCTTTTGATTCAAATAGCGAAGTAGCTTATTTATCTTGTGCATTAGGTCGTCATAACGCAGTTGACGAAGCGTAGACATTCTATTCGAATCGATATGCTTCTACGACAAAAGGTGAGGATTTTAGATGCTTAGATTGACTGATTTCAAAGCTTTCAATGTCGTTTAATAGTAGATTATCGACGAGAATGCCATTTGACATGTAAAATATGCTGTCCATTTTCCAATTCGTATACGTACGGCAAATATGAGATTTAGGACATTTTAGGTATTTGTAGAAAATACCGTATATGTCCGTATTTTGCAAAAATGATTGTCATGTTTATTTGTCATATTATGATAATAGGAATGCGTGTATAATCTGTTTGGCGAAGAGATTCGCCTTAATGCGCACTTTGGGTCAACATACACTATGTAGACTAAAGTGTGTAGACTAAGTGTTTGTATAAATGTTTGTATTAATATGTATTGAGTAAATGGTGTTGTAGATTAGTTTTGAGATTGAATTCTCAATCAACATGATGATGTATATGATTTCCACCATGTTACCTATATGAATTGATTTCATTATATGTATGGAATATATGTGTTGGTTGATTTGCTTACATTGTATGTTATAACATGTTGTCAACATGCTTATATTGTTGTATTTCATTTCTATTACTCTCATATGATCCTTGACATTGTTTATAAATTTTTGTGGCTATACGTTAGTCCAGGCAGTCGGTAATGGATTGAATTCGTGGTTGGCTTCTATTTTCCACGAAGGACGCGTCGATGAACTCGAGTCATGCTTTGGGTTGGCGGCAGTGGTTAGGCCACACGAAGTGTTTTATGCACTTCATGTCATTCGGCTTGAGATGCGCTCGTACTAGTCGAGCCCGTCAAGTAACCCGACTGGCCATTGTATGTTCACCATGTATGAGTCATAACTGCTTGAACCTAAGGTACTGAACTTACTATTAAAAACCCTGTTAACCATGGTACCTTGATCCAATAAGACTCATGATCCGGGCATGGTGGTATGGGACACCCTGGTCGAGCTGTCGGCCTATGCTGGGGCCACAAACCTCCCCATAGTGACCAGTGAGCACATTTGACTCGTGAGCCGATTGTGGTGGTATGGGACACTACATTCGAGCTGTCGGCCTACTCTGATTGGTGATGAGCCCTTTGTAGTGACCTCGAGAGTATTCTGAGTCTACGGGAGGCGACGACCCTTCCGTAGCAACAAGAGTACATTAGGCCTGTATTGATAAGGTGATGCGGGAGCGGTGTAACGAGTGCTAGCAACAGCCCCGGAAGCCCTTGCAGTGACCTATAAATATAAAATTGTATGAGATTACTAGGAGTGACGACCCTAGACAGGATCTGTGTTGGGATTGATATAAGGAAGGTACCTTAGATTCCCAATACTTCTGTATGAAAGGACTAATAACAACTTAGTAATCATTTCCACATCACACTGCATGTGCTTGGAAGATATGGAGCACTAAAGGAAGAAAGCATGCTGCGGACGCAGATGGCGCCGCATGAGGGAGTATGTCGGTGACGGCATCCATCATGTCATCTCATGCTTGCATTAACAACAGTAATTAGGAATGTCTGATTGCATGCTATACTATTGTAACACCCTGAATTTTGGCCAATCTGGGATTTGACGTCCTTAGGCAATGGGTCAACTAAAACACCTGGAAAATCGCTCAGAACCCAATTTCATAGCCAAAGAAACCACTTAGGATTAATTCCTATGAAAATTTAGCGTAAGTTAGCTAGCGCAACGCTGGAGTAGCTGGAAAACAGTCCCTGATCACTTTAAATACGTTCTACAAGACCTAAATCGAGTAGAACGTATGACTCCATAATACTCTATAACCTCGGATCAAACTCTAAGCGGGTTTGTTCTCTGGACCACTTTGAAATTTTGTATTGGATCTAGACCGCTCGTCGAAAGTCCGTTACTTCCTATCTTAGACCGTTAGAACCGCCCGGCTGGACTTGACAATCATTTCGAAAATCAAGTCAAACCGATAATCACAGACTATTTCATTGAGCCCGGACTGAAGAGATCGCGAATAGGGACAGAATTAGAATTTCAAATTCAAATCTGGCACACGACTTGACACGTCAGTATTAAGCGTTCTGACCGTCAGAATTCATCCAGATTACACCCTCGGATCAGGAAAAATTTTTATTTGTTATCATGAGACTTTCAGCCCTGATCTACGTGCGGTGACCGCTGAACTGAAACTGGTCCGCCACGTGCGATCTGCGAACCCTGCCAGACTGAAAACTTAATACGTGCTACATCTGGTACGCATGAGCTTAAGTCCGATCGCATTCGACCAGGGGACCACCAGAAATGCCCTTTTGGACCGAAACAGCCCCGATTTGGATATACCTCAAGTATACTTTGTTCCCAAGCCTGTTTTGGGCACATTTGAGCTTATAAAAGGGGTTGAAACCCTCACTTCTCTCACCCATCCGAATTTGCTAGAAACCCTAGATTGGGAGAGAGAAAAGGTGAGAGTTTGTGAGAGAAGGTGGGAGAGCTTTTCCTGCTGCTGCTGCACGTGCTTAAGCGGCGTATTCCAATCACTTTGCCGGCGATTTCTCTGCATTTACAGGTAAGAAAATGCCCTAGAAAGTTGCTGATTTGATGTTTCTTCCGTTCCATAGCTTGATAGTTAGTAAATCTCGTAAAACAGGTTCTCTTATCGCTGTAGACGAAGCGTATACGCTCCGTTCGAATTTCAACATCCATAAGAGAAAAGGTGCGGATTTTAGACGCTTTGATTGATTGTTTCCAAAGCTTTCAATGTCGTTTAATAGTAGATTCTTGACGGCAACGCCGTTTAACATGTACAACATGCTGTCCGTTTCCTGTTTCGTAAACTAACGAAGAATATGAGATTTAGGGCATTTTAGTCATTTGTAGGAAGTACTGTTTTCATGCACATTTTGCTGATGTGATTGAAATGATATGTTGTCGCATTAGGATGTTAGGAATACGTGCATAATTAGTTTGGCGAAGAGATTCGCCTAAATGCGCACTTCGGGTCGACATACTATATGTAGACTTAAGTGTGTAGTGTATGTGTTTGTATAAATGCTTGTATTAGTATGTATTGAATTAAATGGTGTTATAAATTAGTTTGAGATTGATTTCTCAATTAATATGCTGGTATGAATGGTTTCCTACATGTTAGCCATATGCATGATTTCATGATATGAATGAAATGCATGTGCTTGACGATTCGCTTAAGCTGTATGTTATAACATGTGCTTGATGATTTCCTTATGAGTTACTTTGAGATTGAATTCTCAATTAATATGTTGATGGAGAGGATTTCCTATATGTTGGCGACATGCTTAATTTCATTATATGTGTGAAAGACATGTGTACGATGATTTGCTTAAGTTGTATGTAATAACATGTGTTAACATGCTCTCATGGTTGTATTTCATTTCCATTACCCTTACACAACTGCTGATGTGATTCTATGATTGTTTGGGACTATGCCTAGTCCAGGCAGTCGGTAACCGAGTGAATTTGTGGTTAGCTTATCTTCGCCACGAACGACGCGTCGATGAACGCGAGCCGTGTTCTGGAGTTGGCGGCAGTGCTTAGGCCACATGAAGTGTTTTACGCACTTCATGTCGTTCAACTTGAGATGCGATCGTGCTAGTCGAGCCCGTCAAGTAACCCGACTGGCCATTGTATGTTCACCCTGCATGAGTCATAACTGCTTGAACCTAGGGTACTGAACTTACTATTGTAAACCCTGTTAACCATGGTACCTTGATCCATAAAGACTCATGAGCCGGGCATGGTGGTATGGGACACCGTGGTCGAGCTGTCGGCCTACGCTGGGGCCACAAACCTCCCCGTAGTGACCAGTGAGCACCTAGACTCGTGAGAAGATTATGGTGGTATGGGACACTATATTCTAGCTGTCGGCCTACACTGATCTGGCGACGAGTCCTTTGTAGTGACCACGAGCGTATTCTGAGTCTACGGGAGGCGACGACCCTTCAGTAGCAGTAGAGTACAGTAGGCCTGTATTGATAAGGTGATGGGGGAGCGGAGCAACGAGTGCGTGCAACAACCCTGTCAGCCCTTGCAGCGACCTACGAAACATACATCGTATGAGATTACTAGGAGTGACGACCCTAGACAGGATCTGTGTTGGGATTGATATAAGGGAAGTACCTTAGTTTCCCAATCCTGCTGTTTGAATGGACTAATAACAACTCAAAAATCATATCACCATAACATTGCATGTGCCTGGAAGATGTGGAGCACTCTAGGGAGTGTGGCATGCCGCGGTCGTAAGATGTTGCCGCATGAGGGTGATCGTCGGTGAGGGCATACATCACGTCATGTCATAATTGCATTAACAATAGTATTAGGAATGTTTGATTTATTGCTTTACTATTATCGCATGATTGATTTGAGAACATGTTAATCCTTGCTCTATTATTCCACTGAGTTACTTACTCACTCCCACGTTACGGGACGGTGTTCCTGGACACCCACCAGACCCTTTTGTGATTGCAGATGATGGCGCGGCCTGTGAGGCGGAGCTGGACTTGATGATGATGAGGAGAATTCCTCCTTTATGCGTGTTCTGATCGACGGGATTACAGGGAGGTTGATTAGATACTTTGACATTTGTCATTTTATATTTTTAGCGTACTCATGTATATTCGTTTCATCTACTTTTGAAGTATACATGTATGTGTATAACCTGGTAACATGTTCACACTCTGGAGACATACAACAGTTTATATACGTTATACATACTATTATAGACTTCCGCTGGTTAATTTAACTGTCTCTGGAGTATGATATGCTGTTCTGGCTTAATTTCACTCATGTTTAATACATTATCACAGACAACATTCAATCATACATATCTATGTTGCATAAATAACATTTTAGAACTCGAAAGTTGGGTTCTTGCTCGACCCCCCGATTTTCGGGATGTTACAACTATTATCGCGTGATTGATTTGATAACATGCTAATCTTTGCTCTATGATTCCACTGAGTTGATCACTCACTCCCACGTTACGGGATGGTGTTTGTAACACCTACCAGACTCTGTCTTAGATGCCGGTGGCGAGGTGATTCAGGATGCGGAGCCGGACTACTACGAGGATCAGGACGAGTTCTCGTATATGCAGTTCGCTGACGGCTTCACATAGGTGGACTGGATCAGTGGGACTTGTGCTAGTTGGACTATCACCTGACCTTTATTTTTACTTTATGACATGTATATGAGACTCAGAGATGTATTCATACATTGGAGACCGTTCGAGATTATTTTATTTTCATACAGTGATATATATATCTTTCGGTCTTCCGCTTACATTTTATCACTGGATCTGGAGTATGAATTGCAGTTTGGTATAATCTTACTTATGTAAATGCTCTAACTCAGACAACATTGAATCATAATCATATTTATTGCATAAGTGATGGTCTGGAACTCGAGAGTCAGGTTTCTACACGACCCCCAATTTTTAAGGTGTTACAAGTTGGTATCAGAGCATGATTTGGATTAAACCGGACCTGGGTTATGGACACGCGACGTACGCTGTTGCCCCTTTGACTTAGGTGGGTGTGAGAAAATCCTATAAACACTCGTAGGACTTCAGTTTCGCCAATCGGCGAAGTTCACTCAATTCGATTGTTGTGATCGAGTTCGTGTGCGTCTGTGGTCACATGAAACGACCCCGGACCACTTCTAAATCGTGTGTGGTTGGGTCTAGACCTCTCTAGACTCAATCCCAGTTGTCAGAAATCACTAAATGCGAATGTGTATCAGGTAGTGCCCGAAGTGATCCGAAATAGTGTGAAATAGAGTCGTGGGCCTATCCAAGCCAATATACAATGATCTGAGGTGGGACCCATACATTTTTAGGGCCCACAGGACAGGGGGACCACCCCCCATAGGCCCGTTATGGCCAGATTTTAGTTTGGCCGGCGAGGGCCTCGCCGTACGATGGGTCCCACTCGGGCTGGGCTTCGGGCCGACACCCTTTGGTGGGTAGGGCACCCCCCCTACACGTGGGACATCCCTTAAAAGTCCCCCAAAACCCTACCTCCTTCACAATCCAAGGCCCCAAGCTCTCCTTTTCCCTTCTTGTTGCTGTCTCCCCTTTCAAAACCCTTTCCAAAATGCCCCCAATCCCATTTTCGGTCACAACCGATGCCAATCCATCGATTCACAGCCATACACAGTCCCTTCTTTCTCCATTCTCGTCATTTGGAGCTCTCCCATCCTCCATTGAAGGCTAAATTTCTTGTGAGCCTCCATCCCAACTTATTTTGCTCTTTTCCCTTTGAAAATCTAGCCTTTGGGAGCCTATTCCACCCCTCTATAGGGCCTAGATTCATTTCATCCCATTATGTAACGCTCGTGAAAAATCCGTACTTGGAATCGAGTACCGATTTGACCCGAAATCGCGTATAAATAATTTTCATGGAAATTAAACGTAAGTTAGCTAGCGCAACGCTAGAGTAGCTGGGAAATAGTCCCTGATCACTTTAAATACGTTCTACAAGACCCAAATCGAGTAGAACAGACCACTCTACAATACTCTATAACCTTGGATCCAACTCTAAGCAGGTTTGTCCTCTGGACCATATTGAACTTTTGTATTGGATTTAGACCGCGCGTCGAAGGTCTGATACCTCCTATCTTAGACCGTTAGAACCGCCCAGCTGGACTTGACAATCATCTCAAAGATCAAGTCAAACCGATAATCACAGAGTATTTCGTTGAACCCGGACTGAAGCGACCGCAAATAGGGACGAATTGGGAATTTCAAATTTAGATCTGGCACACGACTTGACGCGTCAGTATTAAGCGTTCTGACCGCCAGAATTCATCCAGATTACACCCTCGGATCAGGAAAAATATCTATTTATTATCACGGAACTTTCAGCCCTGATCTATGTGCGGTGACCGCTGAACTGAAACTGGTCCGCCACGTGCGATCTGCGAACCCTGCCAGACTGAAAACTTAATACGAGGTACATCTGGTACCCATGAGCTTAAGTCTGATCGCAATCGACCAGGGGACCACCAGAAATCAGTTTTTGGACCGAAACAGCCCCGAAATGGATAGGCAATAAGTAAACTTCGTCCCGGAGCCTATTTTCGGCGTTTCCAAGCTTATAAAAGGGGTTGAAACCCTCATTCCTTCCTTGCATACGAATTTCACAAACCCTAGCATAAGAGAGAGAGAGTTTGAGAGAAAGGGAAGAGGTGATTTTTCCCGCTTCCGAACCACCAACGGTTGCTGCTTCAACACTTCATTCCAATCACCTGGCTGGTGATTTTTCCACTTTTTTAGGTATAGAAAAATCCCAAAAACTTGCTGATTTAGGGTTTATGTAGATTCTGAATATGTTAGCTAACTAAATCCACAAATCAGGTTCTCCTACTGCCGTAGACGAAGCGTACACGCTCCGTTCAAATTCTCGCGACCGTAAGAGATTAGGTGAGGGTTTTAGACGCTTTGATTGTCGGTTTACAACGCTTTCAATGTCGTTTAATAGTAGATTATCGACGGCATCGCCGTTTGACATGTACAACATGCTCTCCGTTTCCTGTTTCGCAAATTAACGAAGAATATGAGATTTAGGGCATTTTAGTCATTTGTAGGAAGTACGGTCTACATGCATATTTTGCTGACGTGATTGACATGGATTGTCGCCGCATTAGTGAGTTAGGAATGCTTGCATAATCAGTTTGGCGAAGAGATTCGCCAAGTTGCGCACTTTGGGTCGACATACTATATGTGGACTTAAGTGTGTAGTGTATGTGTTTGTATAAATGCTTGTATTATTATGTATTGTATTGAATGATGTTATGTAGTAGTTTGTGATTGATTTCATGATTAATATGCTGACCTAGATGATTTCCTACATGTTGACCTTATGCATGATCGCATTACATGCATAGAAAGTATGCCTTGAGGATTTGCTTAAGTTGAATATGCTTGGGAAGTATGCCTTGAAGATTTGCTTAAGTTGGATTTTATAACATGTGCTAACATGCTCACATGATGTATTTCAATTCCAATACCTTTGTATAGTGTTAATGTAATTCCATAGATGTGTGGGACTTGACTTAGTCCAGGCAGTCGGTAACCGAGCGAATTCGTGGCTGACTGGTCATAGCCACGAACGACGCGTCGATGAATGTGATTCGTGTTGAGAGTTGGCGGCAGTGGTTAGGCCACGCGAAGTGTTTTACGCACTTCATGTCGTTCAATTCGAGATGCGATCGCGCTAGTCGAGCCCGTCAAGTAACCCGACTGGCCGATGTTTGTTCACCTTGTATGTATCATAACTGCTTGAACCTAGGGTACTGAACTTACCATTGTAAACCCTATTAACCGTGGTACCTTGATCCACGAAGACTCATGAGCCGGGCATGGTGGTATGGGACACCGTGGTCGAGCTGTCGGCCTACGCTGGGGCTTCAAACCTCCCCGTAGTGACCAGTGAGCACCTTGACTCGTGAGCAGATTATGGTGGTATGGGACACTATATTCTAGCTGTCGGCCTACACTGATCAGGCGACGAGCCCTTTGTAGTGACCGCGAGCGTATTCTGAGTTCACGGGAGGCGACGACCCTTCCGTGCAGTAGAGTACAGTAGGCCTGTATTGATAAGGTGATGGGGGAGCGGTGCAACGAGTGCGAGTAACAGCCCTGGCAGCCCTTGCAGTGACCTACGAAATGTACATCGTATGAGATTACTAGGAGTGACGACCCTAGACAGGATCCGTGTTGGGATTGATACAAGGGAAGTACCTTAGTTTCCCAATCCTGCTGTTTGAATGGACTAATAACAACTTGGTAATCATATCACCATAGCATTGCATGTGCCTGGAAGATGTGGAGCACTCTAGGGAGTGTGGCATGCCGCGGTCGTAAGATGTTGCCGCATGAGGGTGATCGTCGGTGAGGGCGTACATCACGTCATATCATCTTGCATTAAACAACAGTATTAGGATTGTCTGATTTACTGCTTTACTATTATCGCGTGATTGAATTGTGAACATGCTAATCTTTGCTCTATGATTCCACTGAGTTGATCACTCATTCCCACGTTACGGGATGGTGTTTGCAACACCCACCAGACCCTGTTGTAGTTGCAGGTGACGACGAGATCCAGGAGGTGGAGCCGGAGATTGACGAGGACCAGGATGAGTTCTCGTATATGCAGTATCACGACGGCTTCCCGTAGGTGACCTGGATCGAGGGGGACTTCAGTGGGACTATTTTGAACTTATTCTTTTGTCTATTTACATGTATATGAGACTCAGAGATGTAGTCATACTTTGGAGACAGTTGAGATTACTTTGTTTTTCCATACAGTGATATATATATTGTTTAGTCTTCCGCTTGCTTTTATCACTGGATCTGAAGTATGAATTGCAGTTTTGGTATACTTTTACTCATGTGAATGCTTTAAATTAGATAACATTGAATCATAACCATTTTTGTTGCATAAGTGACGGTCTGGAACTCGGGAGTTGAGTTTATACACAACCCCCGATTTTCAGGGTGTTACACATTAGGTCAGCCCTATCTCCCCATTTCCTCCATTTTTAGTGGCTTTTGCAGAAGCAATTTTAGCATTTTTCTCCCTTTCCACCATCCACTCTCTCATGGGAAAGAGGAAGACTGCCACAGATGAAGCTGGGCCTAGTTGCCCTTCAAGATCGAGGAAGCCGAGGGGTGGCACCGCTAGCTCAAGTGCCACCACTAGTCCAAGTGTTGGCAGAGAGCTGCATACGAAGCGGGATTTGGATCCCCATGCTCACATAGTGTGAGCACTGTTGGCAGACTTGGCTCATGGCGCGTACGCTGACCGCAAGGTTCTGTTTGAGGCGCATGTGGATGAGCGGCTCTTTAGTGAATTTCTGTTGTTTGAGAGCATTGAAGCTATCAGGTGGGGTCCGCTCTTTGAAGCCCAGTCTCGTGTGAACGTAAGCACTGTTCGTGCCTTCTATGCTTATATCCGGGACCCTACGTTGGAGCCATTGCAGTTTAGGATTCCCTTTGATAGAGACCGGGAAGCCACGATCGATGTTCAGCTGATAGCTCGACTTCTAAACGTGCCTCTTAGCGAGGTACATCCATGTGCTAAGAACCTGAGGAGTGTTCTTGAGCGCAATCGTCGCACTAGGTTCCTATGTGGTGGTTTGGTTCCATGGCATCGTAACAAGAGCCTCTTAGCGTCTCACATGTCGGATGCCTGCTACACCACATTTGCACATTCAATGTGTATCCCAGGTCGACCAACCGCAGTGAATGTACGCGTCTAATGGT
Source organism: Magnolia kwangsiensis (assembly GCA_037074715.1). Classification (NCBI taxonomy): domain Eukaryota; kingdom Viridiplantae; phylum Streptophyta; class Magnoliopsida; order Magnoliales; family Magnoliaceae; genus Magnolia; species Magnolia kwangsiensis. The sequence goes on from CM073579.1 coordinate 64,582,255, forward strand.
CGACTTCTTGTATTAAGTAGGCCAGGGAGAGAATGTGTGCATGGCCACCTTTGTGTTGCGACAGATCGTCCTCATAGCGAAATCGAGAAAAATGTCTGAGTCACTTCCTTTTGGCCGGCTCATATGCAAGATCGCGCTTGAGTTTTCTTACAGACTTGGGTTGGAGTTTCCTGTGCCGATTCATTTCATTGATGAGGCTACCATGAACCAGATGAAGATAGGGCCTCGGCAGCGTGAGGCTCAGCTTGATGATGACAGTGAGGGCGAATACGATAGTGAAGAGGATGCTAATGAAGAAGAAGCTGGGGCAGAGATAGAGGAAGAAGTCCAGGAAGAAGAAGAAGAGGAGGCTCGGGATACTAATGAGAGCCCTCCTCCTGCGACGCGGGCTGCTAGGGATGCTCACATAGCCTGACTTGAGGAGAGTCAGGTTGCCTTGCGACGGGAAGTCCAAGAACTTCGGTCTGAGGTGAAACAAGAGCTTGAGGATACCAAGGCCGTCATGAAATAGAAATTTGGCAAGGTGACTCGCACCTTGAAGGCTATCCTGTGTTATTTGTAGGATAAGGGTGCCCCTCCTCCGTCGATAGACTCGCATTAGTGATTAGATTCCAGATGTTTTTGGGTTGTAGTTAGTTTGTTTCCTGCTTTCTTGTGTAAGCCTGAGAAGGCTAGTAGTTAACTTATGTTGTAGTAGTAGCTTTAACTGGCTTAGTTTCCTTGTGTTTCTTGTCATGATGCATGTAAGGATATATCTCTTGTATTGTGACGAATTTTGATTTAATGAAATGCATGAAATTTCTTTGGCTCGTTAAGTGAATGATTGTGTGGTGTTGTATTTGTGCTATTGCTGAAATTGACAAGGTTGTGCCCTATTTTGAATATAGGGAATGCCACCTAAGGTGACGCGGAGCACGGAACGACTTACACTAGGAGAGCCTATGGATCGGGTTCCTCTCCAGAGTGATGATCACATGGACCCTGCTGTGGGTCTGATTCCTGAGACTACACTTGATTCTCAGCCTTCAGCGGGTCCTACAGCTAGACCACCACCTTTCACACCACCAGTCAGAGAGCAGTATCATGCTTCTTCCTCGACGCAGTATCTGCCACAACCTGCTCCACCTCCTGATAGGTTTGAGCAGTTCATGGCCATGATGCACCAGCAACACCAGCAACTTTTGACTACCATAGCGGGGGGCTTAGCCCAGGGTGGGAGTGCGACTCCACCTGCACCATCTGTGCATCCAGCTGAGGATGCTGGTACTTCGACTCAGGATGAGGTCATGTCTCATCCTGCACCTTCTACTTACCCTACGGGGCATACTATTGATTCACAGGGCCTACTTGAGCGATTCCAGCGCTTACGGCCTCCTACTTTTACGGATTCTCACAGACCCGAGGAGGCCAAGTATTGGCTCGACCGTGTGTCGAAGATTTTGAGGATGTTGCACTGCTTGGAGTCTGATCAGGTTGAGTTGGCCACGTTCATGTTCGAGCGTGAGGCCAGTCTATGGTGGGATAGTGTGTTGCGGATAGTTGCAGTCGACTACATATGGACTTAGGCAGCATTCGAGTTCCATTTTCATGAGAAATACTATCCCCAGACCTACAGGCACGAGAGGGAGAATGAGTTTTTATGCCTCAGGCAGGGAGGCATAACAGTTACAGAGTATGAGCATCGGTTTACAGAGTTGGGCAGAGACGTCCCAACGATACTTGCTGACGAGCAGATGCACATACGACGATTTTCTGAGGGCTTGCGACGGGACATTCGGTCGAAGATGTGTTGTGTCAGCATACCTTCCTATACAGAGCTGATACACATGTCTATGCGGGCAGAGCAGGAAGTGGATCGCTTTGCACGATCTCGTGGCCCTGTGGTTGTTAGACCACGACCAGATATGCAGGACATGCCATTTGTTGGCAAGAGGCCTCGCATCGACCCTCCTCCTAGGGTTACAGCGCCAGTACTCCCGATGAGGCGCCTCGAGATATCATGTACTTATTGTGGGAGACCGGGTCACACTGTGGGGAGCTATTTCACTCAGATGAGAGACAGCAGGTTTTCTCCACCGTGGAAGATTGACCATCCTCCCCCACAGGCATTATCTGCTCCACCCCTACAGTCGGCTCCTGCGCATCCTTCCTTCAGACCTCCTGTACCTCCGTTTCGGCCACCTCAACGGCCCATGGTACCGCGGTCGAACCGTCCACAGCAGGCACGAGTACATGCTTTGACAGCAGAGGCATCCGAGTCAGAGACTACTCAACCATTGGCCTTTGAGGTCATTGCCCACATTGGATTTATTCCTATATTTGTGATGGTGGATATTGGATCCACGATTTCTTTGATATCACATTCCATAGTCAGGCGTCTTCGGCTACCGACTATTCGGATGGATGGAGTGCGAGTTCTTATGGCTCACAGGACCTTTTTTGATGCCACCATGATGTTTGAGGGTTGTTTGGTGGATCTGGGGAGCAGGACGATAGCTATTGATCTTGTCATCGACCCCTCTCTAGTTTATCTCGATGTCATTCTTGGAATGGATTGGCTGACTGCAGGGAGGCCCGAGATTGACTACGAGACCCGTATGGTGAAAGTTTACGAGCCAGAGGGCACATCCTTTACATTTTCAGTGCGGGTAAATCTCCCCTTCCGAGTACTTAGCTACGCTTCTTTATTGCGGGATGTTGATGCCCCGACACTTGAGGGCACGCCAATAGTTTGTGACTATGAGGATCTGTTTAGGAAGATTCCTGGGTTACCACCTCAGCGAGAGATTGATTTTACTATCGATCTGGTACCTGGTTCCACTCCCGTTTCACTGCCGATGTATCGCATGGCACCGTGTGAGATGGAGGAGTTGAGGAAACAGAATGATGATCTGTTGGAGCTTGGCTTTATACGACCGAGTGTGTCTCCTTGGGGAGCACCGGTGCTGTTTGTGAAGAAGAAGGATGGTTCACTACGATTATGTATTGATTATCACAGGCTGAACCAGATTATGGTGAAGAATAGATATCCCTTACCCAGGATAGATGACTTGTTTGATCAGCTGAGAGGAGCGCAGTACTTCTCGAAGATTGATCTGCAGTCAGGATATCACCAGTTGCTCGTCAGGGATGAGGATGTGCAGAAACAGCTTTCAGGACCAGCTTTGGCCACTACGAGTTCCTCGTGATGTCGTTCGGCCTCACGAACGCACCAGCCGTGTTCATGGATCTGATAAACAGGGTATTTCGGCCATTCCTCTATCGATTCGTCATTGTATTCATAGACGGTATTTTGGTATACTCCAAGAGTTGATGGGAGCACGAGGAGCACTTACGATTGGTCCTGGATACACTGAGGCAGCATCAGTTGTTCGCACAGTATAAGAAGTGTGACTTCTGGAAGGAGGAAGTGAAGTTCCTGGGGCATGTGGTGTCCAAGGATGGGATGAAAGTTAACCTGTCTAAGGTAGCTGCGGTGCAGAACTGGGAGCAGCCTGGTTCTGTCACTGAGGTGAGGAGCTTCTTAGGTTTAGTAGGCTACTATAGACGTTTCATTCGAGATTTCTCGAAGATCGTCAGACCTCTATCTCAATTGACACGGAAGGACGTGAAGTTCACCTAGAATGAAAAGGCGGAGATAGCTTTTCAGGAGCTGAAGGACAGGCTTACGTCCGTCCCTGTGCTAGTATTATCAGAGCAAGGGGTTAGATACATGATATACACTGACGCGTCTAGCGTTGGTCTGGGTTGTGTCCTTATGCAGAAGGACAAGGTAATTTCGTATGCCTCGAGACAATTAAGGAAGCACGAGGAGAATTACCCTACACACGACCTTGAGTTGGCAGCCGTCATTTTCGCACTGAAGCTCTGGAGACATTACCTCTATGGAGAGGAGTTCGAGCTCTTTTGCGACCACAAGAGCCTTAGATACATATTCACACAGCAGAATTTGAATATGAGGCAGAGGCGATGGATGAAGACTTTGAAGGACTTCAAGTTCGAAGTCTCCTACCATCCTGGCAAGGCGAACCTTGTGGCTGACGCGTTGAGCCACAAGAAGACGATAGAGTTTGCGGCTTCTCTTATGGTTGTTGAGTGGAATATGGTTGAGTTTTTACGAGACTTTGAGCAGAAACTCACTGTGGAGGAGCCATATGAGTTTATCGCACATGTGCAGGTGCGATCTCTAATTAATGACAGGGTCATCGCGGCGTAGAGGGATGATGCATGTCTGACTGAGCTTCAAGAGCATACCAGTGATGATGCAGACGCTGAGTAGCGAGTTGGAACGGATGGGGGCTTACGTTATCATGGCCGTCTATGCGTCCCAGACATTCTCGACTTGAGACGAGAGATTCTCGAGGCTGCGCACAGTTCCAGACTTACGATGCATCCTGGCAGCACCAAGATGTATCGTGACTTGAGGAGGACTTATTAGTGGGATGGTATGAAGACCCACATCGCAGAGTTCGTGTCCCGTTGTCTCACTTACCAGCAGGTGAAGGCAAAGCATCGCCGAACTCCTAGTCTCCTTCAGCCTATGCCTATAGCTGAGTGGAAGTGGGACTTTATCTCTATGGACTTCATTTCGGGACTGCCGAAGATGAGGAAGGGACATGATTCTATTTGGGTGATCGTCAACCGTTTGACGAATTCGGCGCACTTCTTACCGATCAGAGTCACGAACTCTGCAGACGAGTTAGCCAGGCTATATATCAGAGAGATAATGCGTCTGCATGGAGTTCCCTTAGAGATCGTGTCAGACAGAGACACATGCTTTACTTCTATTTTCTGGACTTACATTCAGGAGGCTATGGGTGTGAAGTTGAAATTCAGTACTGCCTTCCACCCACAGACAGACGGACAGACAGAGCGGGTGAACTAGATTCTAGAGGACATGTTGCGGGTTTGCGCGTTGGATTTCAAGGACAGTTGGGATAACTGTCTTGCATATGCAGAGTTCGCGTACAACAACAGTTTCCAAGCGAGTATTGGTATGGCACCTTATGAGGCCTTATATGGGCGACCTTGCCGAGCACCACATTGCTGGGCAGAGGTCAGTGAGCGCAGATTGATTGGCCGAGAGATAGTGTAGGCGACGTTGGAGAAGATTGATATCATTAGATGCCGGTTTCTTACAATGCAGAGCAGACAGAAGAGTTATATCGATACGGGACGGCGCCCACTAGAGTTCGCGGTTGGGGATTATGTGTTTTTGAGAGTTTTCCCTATGAAGGGAGTCCTTCGGTTCGAGAAGAAGGGGAAGTAAGCACCGCGATTCATTGGCCCATTCCAGATTCTTGACCGTGTGGGTGCAGTGGCTTATCGTTTGGCTTTACCTACGCCTCTCGTGAGCGTACACAACGTATTTCATGTTTCTATACTGAAGAAATACGTTCCTGATCCTTCCCATATCATTAGATGGGAGCAGGTGCAGTTAGGTGAGGATGTTACATATATACTGCGATCGGCGCGTATACTAGACAGGAAGGAGCAGGTACTGCGTAGCAAGGTCATCCCCCTTGTGAAGGTGTTGTGGACGCATCACTCTGAGGAAGAGGCTACTTGGGAGACGGAAGCCGAGATCAGAAAGAACTACCCACCGCTTCTCAAGGAGTACGAAAACTTACAAAATTTGAGGATGAAATTTATTGTTAAGGGGGGTAGATTGTAACGCCTTGGAAAAATCCGTACAGAGACTCGAGTACCAACTCGATCAGAAATCACGTAGGATTAATTCCTTTAGAAATTAAGCGTAAGTTAACCGGCGCTATGTTAGTTTAGCTGTGAAATTAGCACTAATCGCTTTAAATACGTTCTATAAGACTCAAAACTTGTAGAAGCAATGACGCTATAATACCCTGAAACCTAGGATCAAACTCTAAACCCGTTTGCTCTCAGAAACCTTTTGAAACTTCGTATTGGATTTAGACTGCGCATCAGAAATCTGATATCTACAATCTTAGACCGTTATGACTGCTTAGCTGAACTTGACAATCATTTCAAAAATCAAGCCCAACCGATGCTCTGAGCTATTTCATTGAGCCTGGAGCAGGGAGTGTAAAAAAGAGTGAAATTCATTTAAAATTAAATGGGATTTAAATAAATCTGGCACGTTTCGTTTGCGGGATCAGTATAAGCATTCAGACCGTCAGAATCTGACCCAAATACACCCTCGGATCAGGAAATATTTCTCACTCAGGTCAGTGTACTTGAAATCCTCGATCGAGTCTCCGTGACCGCTGAACTGAAACTAGTCCGCCACGTGCGATCTGGGAACACTACAAGACTGAAAACTTGATGTGTGCTGGATCCAATGTACATGAGCTTAAGTCCGATTGTGTTCGGCCAGGGGACCTCCCGAAACACTCTTTTGGATCGAAAAAGTTCAAATTTGGTTATAACCCAAGTATACCCTTGTCCCAAGTCTATTTAGGTGAGGTTTTAGCTTATATAAGGGCTTTAAACCCTCTCATATCTCTCCCATCCGAATTTGTAACAAACCCTAGAAAGTGGTGAGAGAGAAAGAGAGAGATTGTGTGAGTCTTGTGAGAGAAACTTCCTGCCACTTGCTCTAGCTTTTGCACGTACCAAAGCACCGTATTCAAATCACTTTCCTGGTGATTTCCAACTCACTTCTAGGTAAGAAAACCCTACCCTCTAGCTGTTTTAGGGATTCTTTTGATTCAAATAGCGAAGTAGCTTATTTATCTTGTGCATTAGGTCGCCATAACGCAGTTGACGAAGCGTAGACGTTCTATTCGAATCGATATGCTTCTACGACAAAAGGTGAGGATTTTAGATGTGTAGATTGACTGATTTCAATGCTTTCAATGTCATTTAATAGTAGATTATCGACGAGAATGCCATTTGACATGTAGAACATGCTGTCCGTTTTCCAATTCATATATGTACGGCGAATATGAGATTTAGGGTATTTTAGGTATTTGTAGAAAATATTGTATACGTCCGTATTTTGCAAAAATGATTGTCATGTTTATTTGTCGTATTATGATAATAGGAATGCGTGTATAATCTATTTGGCAAAGAGATTCTCCCTAATGCGCACTTACATTGTATGTTATAACATGTTGTCAACATGCTTGTATTGTTGTATTTCATTTTTATTACTCTCATATGATCCTTGAAGTTGTTTACAAATGTTTCGGGCTATACGTTAGTCCAGGCAGTTGGTAATGGATTGAATTCATGGTTGGCTTCTATTTGCCACGAAGGACCCATCGATGAACTTGAGTCATGCTTTGGGTTGGCGGCAGTGGTTAGGCCACACGAAGTGTTTTATGTACTTCATGTCGTTTGGCTTTGGGTTGGCGCTCGTACTAGTCGAGCCCGTCAAGTAACCCAACTGGCCATTATATGTTCATCATGTATGAGTCATAACTGCTTGAACCTAGGGTACTGAACTTACTATTGAAAATCCTGTTAACCATGGTACCTTGATCCAATAAGACTCATGAGCCGGGCATGGTGGTATGGGACACCGTGGTCGAGCTGTCGGCCTAAGCTGGGGCCACAAACCTCCCTGTAGTGACCAGTGAGCACATTTGACTCGTGAGCCGATTATGGTGGTATAGGACACTACATTTGAGCTGTCGGCCTACTCTGATTGGTGATGAGCCCTTTGTAGTGACCTCGAGAGTATTCTGAGTTTACGGGAGGCGACGACCCTTCCGTAGCAACAAGAGTACATTAAGCCTGTATTAATAAGGTGATGGGGGAGCGGTGCAACGAGTGCGAGCAACAGCCCTGACAGCCCTTGCAGTGACCTATAAATATAACATCGTATGAGATTACTAGGAGTGACGACCCTCGACAGGATCTGTGTTGGGATTGATATAAGGAAGGTACCTTAAATTCCCAATACTATTGTATGAAAGGACTAATAACAACTTGGTAATCATTTCCACATCACACTGCATGTGCCTGGATGATGTGGAGTACTGAGGGAAGAAAGCATGCCGCGGACACAGATGGTGCCGCATGAGGGAGTATGTCGGTGAGGGCATCCATCGTGTCATCTCATGCTTGCATTAACAACAGTAATTAGGAATGTCTGATTGCATGCTTTACTATTATCGCATGATTGATTTGGTAACATGCTAATCTTTTCTCTATGATTCCATTGAGTTGATCACTCACTCCCACGTTACGGGACAGTGTTTGCAACACCTACCAGACTCTGTCTTAGATGCAGGTGGTGAGGCGATTCAGGACGCAGAGCCGGACTACTATGAGGATCAGGACAGTTCTCGTATATGCAGTTCGCTGACGGCTTCACATAGGTGGACTAGATCAGTGGGACTTGTGCTAGTTGGACTATCACCTGACCTTTATTTTTGCTTTATGACATGTATATGAGACTTAGAGATGTATTCATACTTTGGAGACCGTTCGAGATTATTTTGTTTTTATACAGTGATATATATATCTTTCAGTCTTTCGCTTGCATTTTATCACTGGATCTGGAGTATGAATTGCAGTTTGGTATAATCTTACTCATGTGAATGCTCTAACTCAGACAACATTGAATCATAATCATATTTGTTGCATAAATGATGGTCTGAAACTCAGGAGTCAGGTTTCTACACGACCCCCGATTTTCAGGGTGTTACTTAGACCCCGATGATGATACCATAGATGTACGGTACTGATATGTGGACTTACGGAGTAGGAATTGTGTACTCAGCATTTGACTCATTCATTCATTCATTCACTATCCACTCGAGCTGGTGGTGCACAACCAAATCATTATGTATAGCTTCGTAATGGCCAAGATTTCAGTTAGGCACACAACCAACCTGAGATCAGGAGTTTACCACATTAAGTCTAGCTATCCAAATTTATGTATGGGACTAGTTTAGATATAAGTCCCTTGTGATGAACCCCACAGCTTTTAATACTATGTACTATCATCCCGACTACATACTCCAGCTTTGTCATTTCTTTTGCATTACATACTGCATTATGTCCTCTACATATGACATATTGTGACACCCTGTCATTGTGGTCACATGTGAGTGGGCACACGTAGGGGTGGGGCCTAGCGGGCCTGGGTGAACTACCAGCAGTTGGAAGGCTATTATGCACATAGTGAAGGCAGATCTTTGTCCCACATATTCGTAAACTCATCATGATTTACAATTTCATTGCATCTTCAGTATATGACATTTGGCTTACTATGTCTCTGCATTGCATAGCCGATCTACATTGCTTCCTCAGTATATGACATTGTCTTATTATGTCTTTACATCGCATAGCCTGAATAAGACTGATGGTATTTATGGACTTGCCAGCATTTTTTGCATTACTCTGATATTACATACTTGGCACATATATTACACACACACTTACACCGCCCTCTAAGCTTCTTATAAATTTATGCATGATAGATGTGTGCATGTGATGCTAGGACACAGCTGAGCTAAGGCAGGAGCATGCGGTTGAGCTTCTAAAGTTTTGATATATGTCTTGTATTTCCCCTTTATGTGTTATACTCAAAAGTTTTTTATCATAGTGGATATGTGGTGATGTTATTGTTTGTATCTGGGTTATACTCATGGTTATGCTTCTTACAAAAAACTTCATGATGAAAATCCTCCTTTTAGGATCCCAGGATCGAAATCCAATATATGGGTGCTAGGAGTAGAGAATGGGGTACTATAGAGGCTGTCGGCGTCGGATTCGACGATCCAGAATTTTGTGAGACCAGTTTTCGAGTTTGGGGCATGACACAACCACCACTAGTTGATTTGTGATCATCAATATTCCAGCCCAATCAGCATCTGAATACCCGACAATGTTGGTAGATGTATCAAATGCGTACCATAAGCTTAGTAGTTCCAGCCACAAACTTTATGATTCTTTTAACCGTGGATAAGTTTGATTCCTTAAGATCCACCTAAAATTTGGTGCATGCACCAACACTAATTTCAATGTCAGGGCGGCTCACGGTTAGGTATAGTAGGCTCTCTATCATGCTGCGATAAAAGTGTTGATCCACACTCTTGCCATTAGCATCTTTAGAGAGTTTAAGTGTGGTGATCATGGGAGTGTGATGTGTACGGCCAGATTCAAGTCCAAATCTTTTTACCAATTCCTTTGCATACTTGGACTGGTATATAAAAATCCCATTTAGCATTTGTTTCACTTGTAGCCCCAAAAGAAGTTGAACTCACCTACCATGCTCATTTCAAATTCAAATTTTATTAGTTCAGCAAACTCAAGAGCAACATCTTCACAAGTGGATCCAAATACAATGTCATCCACATAAATTTGGGGGATGAGTAAAGCATTCCTAGTCTTCTTTGAAAACAATGTTTTATCAACACTTCCCCTAAAAAATTGATGATCGAGTAAAAATTGTATCAAGCTCACGTACCATGCTCGGGGTGCCTGTTAAGACCATAAAGTTCTTTGCTCAATCAGTATACATGTTGAGGATATTTAGGATTCATAAATCCTTTTGGTTGTTCTACATATACTTTTTCCTCAAGTATACCATTGAGAAAGGCACTTTTCATATCCATTTAAAACAATTTGAATTGTCATGCACATGCAATGAACATGAGAATTCGTATGGACTCAAGGTGTGCTTTGGGGTAAATGTTTCATCAAAATCAATGCCCTCGATTTGTGAATATCCTTGTGCTATGAGTCTTGCCTTATTTCTCACTAGATTCACAGATTCATCAGATTTAATCTTGAAGATCCATTTAGTTCCGATGATGTTTGTGTTAAGTAGTCTGAGAACTAGTTGCCACACCTCATTTCTCTCAAATTGTTGTAATTCATCTTGCATAGCTGCAATCCAATATTCATCTTGGAGTGCTTCTACAACATTCTTTTGTTCAATTTTTGAGGTGAAGCAGAGATGACTGTAAATGTCATCATGTTGACGGCGATTTTTCACACCTTTATTAAGATCTCCAATGATTTGGTTAAGAGGATGATCCTTAATAAACGGCATATTACTTAACTGTTGAGGTTCAAGAGGAGAGGTGGATTTGTTATTAGATTTACCTATTATGCATGGATCCACATCATCCTCTATATCAATTAAAGGACCACTTTCGTCATGAGGTTGGTCATCAACAACCGCATTGACGGTTTCTTGAATTGTGAGTGTCCTCAAATTGTACACTCTATACGCACAATTGTTTAGTGAATATCCAAGAAAAATACCATCGTCACTTTTAAAGTAAAATTTGCCCGGTTGTTCTCTATCTTTAAGGATGTAACATTTGTTACCAAAGACACAGAAATATTGAACACTAAGCGATTTTCAACACTATAGTTCATACGGAGTTTTGTTCAATCCTACCCTAAGGTACACTCTATTGATTATGAAGTAAGCGATGTTGACAGCTTCACGTGTGGGATCCCAGTCTTTTACAACATCGCTCGTATGCACTTGTCCCAACTCGCACCGTGGATAGACCATACACTGCACCCTAGTGCACCTAGAAAACTCACCCAAGTGATTTTTTCTGGATGATCTTGAGACCTCTATCATGTGGACCGCGTCTTCGTTGCGATTGCAATGGTGAAAGCCGCACATCAATCCGACGCTCTGTTAGTGAGATATGACCTATCGAATCCACGACCCAAATTACGTATCCTATAATACAAGCAACCTTTATTATATTATGCTGATTGGACTTGAGCCCATGTGGGCCTAAAGCCTACTTTTAGAACATAGAAATTACCAACAAATAGGACAATTGCTATATAATAAAATAAGAAGCTAGCACATATAAGACAAGCACTATAAGACAAAATTAGATTTTATCCCAAAACTCATAATTAGCTCTCTCTCCATGCCTTAGAAACTAATCATGACTCATGTCGACCTCATCTTATACATGCATCTAATGCATGTCTTTCTTTATGCCACATCACTTCAAACAACCAATTATGACACTCCACTTCATCATCCAACATGCATCACCTACAACCCATAAACCTTATCTATCCGTTAGCCAATGCATGTCTAGATTTCTTCCACCTTGGGCAATGCATGCTTAGAACCATCCACCTCATCCATCCACTACCCATACCACACACAACCTTCCACCTTGCTTTTAGCACCAATAAGATCTCATAAACTTGCCACATCATCTTGCTACCTCAGCCCCCGATTCCCTATATAAGAGTAGGAGCTCTCTTGCACTTATTCTTTTCCTATACTTAGAAAAATTCTGAGATTTTAAGAGAGGGTGAGAGAGAGTGGGGCCAAGGTGTGGCCCATCATCTAACCATCTATCTACACGCCTCCTTCCATCTACCTCATCCTCCTCTTTCTTCCTCCTTTTATTTTCTTGATATGTATGGGCCCCATTGGTGTGAAGTTCTTGTGTGCATGTATTTATGGCTATGGTGGTCAGCAAGGTGTCCCACATGTAGTAAGGTCCACCACGATGAACATCATACCCACACCCTTCACATGTAATCCTATTTCTGTATCTAGATAGCAAGCTTTAAAAATCATATAAAATCAATCATAACAAGATCGGAGTTGAAACTTGGGAATATTATGAACCATAATATGATCTAACCCTGGGCCAAATTTTGTAGCCATCCAATGGTCCAATCATCCATAGCATCAAGTTTACTTGGCTGTTATCCAGCATCACATGCAGGATTCTGATTTGCCTAAAATGGACCCATTTTTAACTCCTTTATTAAATGTATTAAAAATATACATTCTGTTAGATTTGTAGAAAATCGAACCAACTTTTCAATGGTATATAATAAGCCTCAATCGGAGTTCGAACGGCTGAGATCTTGGCCTTATACAAAAGATGTATTTGGGGGCTTATTATATGACCATTCTTGTGTGGTTGATATCCATAATTCCAACGTTCAGATGCATTTGATATTTGTTCTTAACTTGAGATAGTAAATAATGATATGTATGGTCCTTATGACTAGATTCTTTCATGATAAAAATTAGAAAGTTTTGAACTGACAAATACTTCCGTAAAGATAAACCTTAAATTGTTTTGTATGGTCCAGATGGATCCAAGGCTCTGTATGGTTGGAAATCTATATATAGCCTAAATGATGTATTACTAAACCATCCATTGGATCAGATCTTCCAACAGAGAATCTGATCATAGAGATTTCATCAATATATTTCATGTGCTACTTGATGAATATGTTGGATCTATGTTATATATAACAATTATCCTCTCATTAACCCACTTGGGTGTGGGATCACTTGTGATTTATACATTTTAAAATGGACACCCATGTACATTGTTGTGTATTCTTTATCTATGCTTCGCTAGTGTGTGGGCCCCACTTGACAATGGATCTATTTCATTTCCTTTGCACTTTCTGTTTGCTGAAATTTTCTGAGTACTTAACTGTATTGCATTTAGGCCTCTGTGACACCTTGTAGTGGACCCCACACTAAGTAATTAAGGGTCCCTCTTTAGGAGATGTTTAATCCTTATATAATTGAGCTGGGATGTCTCACCCTTTTTTCAGGAAGATTCCCTAAGTATTTGGAAATTGAGCCCTACGTTGTGACAGACCCCATTTTTGAAAATTGTTTGATTATTTGTGTTTTGTACCAACTTTAGGCCTCTGTAGTGGACCACACGCTAGAGATATGAGTAGGCCACCACTTGGAACCTTTAACCTATACCAATGAATAGATAAATAATATTGTACTTGGGCCAAATCAGACCCCACATGATTAGAGAGTGGATCTCAAAATGTGGTCAGCATGTTGTGCAGAAAATCGAAGTACCTATGTTTGGCCCTATACCAAATATTACGTGTGCACAACCAGTTGGTCCCAGCTTATAATTTTTGAAGTACATATATAGTACAACCAAGGGCACTGGATGGGACACTGAAAGGTGGTCCCCTGTGATCATGGGATGTACTTAAGATTGGGCCAAAACTAATTCTGCACTAATTTTCTGCACAGTTTCTCCAAGTACCCATGTTTAGGCCATCACTGTAAATTGTACTCACCTAACCAATGATGTTTGCCTTATAATTTGTAAAGCCTATACATAGAGCTACCATGTGGTTATTTTCTTTCACCATATGTAGGCCCCACATAATCATGAATTTGACTCTAAAATGACCCAAAACCAACCCTGAGCCAAAAGTTTATTTTACATAGAATTCATGTGGGACCACGTCAGTAGGGTCCACCACCTTCCCAAAGCATTTAATATAGTATTTAAACTCTAAAAAATAACTCTCTGATATTGTTGGGCTTAAAAACCTTAAGTGGGCCATCTAGTATGGGCTATCTTGTATGGGCCTTACCTTTCATGTAATGAGGTCCACCTGGCATGTTTTGTAAATGGGTGTTGTATAACTTGTAAAATATTTTATGGACAGATCTTACTGTCCAAATGTTCTCTTAAGACATAGGTAGCCTTAGGCCCATCTAAATGATACAATCCTAAGGCCCAAGCAGACCTAACACTAAGAGAAATGTTGGGGAGTGAGAAGCCCACAATGGTAGCCTTCCTTGAGCCTGTTGGGCAGGCCCATTGCCTACTGGGCAACATGCCTTACATATTATCTCTAGTCAAGTAGACCACGCTTAGAGAGACCTATTTTACAATGCATAAATTGGATAATTGGGTTTTTTCTTGGTTTGTTGTGTATGTAGCTAGTGGGCTCGATATGATATATGACATGAAAGATGTTAGCATGTTATCCTTTATGTTTGAGATTATGCATTATTTTTACTTGGTGGAATGTGTGGGGTCCACTTAGTTGTGGAATTAGATTCATACCATTAAAAATGTTGTGGCTGAAAACTTATGCCCTTGGGTTGGCGTATTAGTTCACCAGGTGGGACTCACACTTGACCTATATAACCCCATGCCTTGCATATAGTTCAAGTCCAATGTGGAAGTCACATTAGGCAGGACGCACCTAGTGATGGGTGAGATGATAATACATGTATGGTAACATGATAATGATGTTTGTGAGTTGTTAGTTAATATGATAGATATGATTTAATGGTGAATTATAGCATATGCATTGATGATGGATGAGTAATTATTTATAGTACTTATGACATTGTTATATGTTAATCATGAAGTGAAAATGATCCTCATGGTAATGTTAATGATATTTTATATATATATATATATATATATATATATATATATATATGATGACAAAACAAGCTAGTTGACTACCATGCTTAATATCCAAGTGATAATAATGCACATATTAATTGTCATAATGATAATGTGGATAAGATAACCATATTCTAGTTGATGCATGGATAATGAAAAACAATGATGTTAGTGGACATATGGATAACCCTATGCATGATAAACAACTAATGCCTAGGGCATGTATAATAATAGTATTGGACAATGGTTATGATATTGATGATGCATGTGAATCCCTATATGTTATGTACTTTGTATACATGATTGCATGATACATGCTCATATGCATCATTGGTATGCATATTATGAGGGTTGATTGATCATAGCATATGCCATTAGACTGAGATGTTTATGAGACTCCTTGTGAGATAGAGTTACCCCCACATGATCACGTAATATGTGCAGGTTTGATGCATGACTGTATGGTGTGACTCATGCATCTCGCATTTTGTGTGACATGATCGACACACTGAGAACATGCTAGTATAACATCATGATACATGCTCATACGCATCATTGGTATGCTTGTTATGAGGGATGATTGATTATAGCATATGTCACTGGACTAAGATGTTTATGGGACTCCTTATGAGATGGAGTTGCCCTACATGATCACGTGGTATGTGTAGGTTTAATGCATGACTGGATGGTATGACTCATGCATCTCGCATTTTGTCACATGATCGTTTGGTGCCCTAGTGACATCAGGGCTATGACACCACAGGCTTATCATAGATGGTCAGATGGAACACCAAAAATGTTTAGGATTTAGCATATGGGCACTTTGGATGTCCGTGGGTAAAAGTCCTTAAACCCTCATGGCTAGGGGATGCTCCAACGTAAAGAACGAGTGGATACATGAGCGCACGAGGGCCATATACTAGAAGGTCGCATCTCCCACTGTATCATGGTCGGTTGGAAGGGGGTGTGGCCTTACCTGCTCGAGGGAGGGGGCAATGTTAAGCTGAGTTTGACCAGCTTGAGGAATGGATCCGCTATTGATGAGTCGGATCCATATTGAAAAGCAGATAGTGAGGTCTCTTCCACTTGTACAGTTGTGTACTTAGATGGGATGGAAAGATGGCATAGAGTGTACTAGACCCCGGTGATATCCCAAAGATGTACAGTACTAATATTTTGATGCCCCATCACTGTTGCACACATGGGCAAGCACACATGGGTGGACGCTGATGTGAGCGAGGCCTAAGGGCCTGAGCGAGCTACTAGTGGTTGGTAGGCTACTGTGCGTACAGTGGGGCAGAACCTTGTCCCACATCGGAAGCACTGTGGTGGTTATACATGTACTTACTGAGTAAGAGTTGTGTACTTGGTATTTGACTCATTCATTCATTCATTCACTATCCACTTGGGCTGTGGTGGACAACCAAATCATTATGTGTACCTTTGTAATGGCCAAGATTTCAGTTGGGCATGCCACTAACTTGAGATTATGAGTTTACCACATTGAGTCTAGCTATCCAAATTTAGGTATGGGACTAGTTTGGATAGAAGTTCCTTGTGATGAACACCATAGCTTGCCATACCACGTACTATCATCCCAATTACATACTCCAGCTTTGTCATTTCTTTTGCATTGTAGACTACATTGCATCCTCTGCATATGACATATCCTTTCTTTTGCATTGCATCCTCTGCATATGCATCCTCAGTATATGACATTTATCTACGTAGACCTTGCATCACACAGACTTGGAATGGCTGACAGCATGCATGCCTTGCATTGTGTAGCTTTGGTATGGCCAACAACATTCATGCCTTGGTATGGCTGATGGAATTCATGGACTCGCCCACATTTTCCCATTCATGAACTTGTCAGTATTTCCACTTACTCTGATAGTGGATGATGGGGGATTTTGTCCCTCTTATGTGAGGATGGTGGTTACCCATATGTGGTATATTCATGATTCCTGGTAGAGATTTATCATATGTTGTGGAGATGTACTCACAAAAAGGAATGATGTTCAGCATTTGACTCATACATTCATTCATCCATTATCATCCCGACTCCACACGCCAGCTCTGCCATTGCCCTTCCATCATATGTCTTACAGTAGAAAATGAACTTTGATTATCTTGTTCATGATGATTGACTATTTTAATGATTTATAGTCGCTTGTTGAGTGACATGCCAATTATTGATGTCATGTTCATGATAACCTGTATTGTTATACGACATGCTTGATTGAAACCTACTCACCTATGATAACATGATTCGTTGATAACATGCCTATAGTTGTTTTGGATGTCTTTATGGGAGCACCCTGATAAGACGTGTTTTACTCCCGGCACGCAGTAGACTCACAAGCTGTGGTTTGTTCATACATATGACTTACACTTTTTCAGGATGTATGCAAGAGTTGTTGGAGTTTTCTATTGTTTCTTTCATTACTGTTGAGCTAGTTCACCATATTATGTCTGACATGTCGAGCAGGTTCGTCTCTTCGATATGCATTGATACCATGTACAAAATGTGTAATAGCCTAAAGAGATTAGCTGTTCCAAAAAAATTTCCTCCATCATGAGCTGGGTTTAGTGTACGGGAAGTTAGCTAACCGTTCACCAAGTCTGGCGAGTTGCGAGGAAGTTACTCAGACCCGAGTTTGGGACTTGGGAAGTAGTAGTTCTCAGGTTCCGAATTTGGGGCATGACATCGTGTTAAAAGCTTTTAGCCATATTCTTGCTATTAAGCATAACTGAGTCCATTTCTTGCAACACCTGATTCTTTCTTTCAACTACTCCATTTTGTTATAGTATTTTTAGGGCTGAGAATTCATGTCGGATTCCATTTTCATCACAATATTTTTAGAATCAATCATTCTCAAACTCCCCACCATCATCACTCCTTATGCATTTTATGCAATATCCCTTCTCATTTTGGAGTCGCTTTGTCATTTTCTAGAATTCATCAAATGCATCAGGTTTTTTTTTAAGAAAGGCGATCTAAGTGAATTTAGAGTAATCATCTACTACCACCAGGAAATATCTCTTTTTTCCATGGCTCTCAACTTTGGTGGGGCCCACTAGATCCATGTGCAACAAATCAAGTGATTTGGAAGTTGATATGGTGGTTGTATTTTTATGTCCAACTTTTATTTATTTACCTTTGGGATAATCACCACATACAATCTTATCTTTCTTCCCAATTTTAGGAAGTCCTCTCACCAATTTTTTTGAAAATAACTTGGACAATTTTGGTTTACATGTCCAAGTCTTTGATGCCATAGTTTAGACTCAGTATCTAGAGCCATGTGGCATTTTGTGGATGGGACACTATCTCCACTACTTTCAATCACATAGTAGTTATCACTTGTGCAAAGACCTTTCATGATTAGTTTACCTACAAATCAGAGATCTTGCACATATTTTTGGAGAATGTAACTAATTGTTCTTTGTCACAGATTTGGAAAATGCTTAAAATATTGTGTTTTAATCCTTCTACGCAAAGAACATCCTCAATCTTAGGCAACCCAGGCCCGACTATTGTCCCTCGTCCAACTGTCTTGGCGGAGCTCCCATCACGAAATGTGACTGACCCACCGTCAAATTCTGAATAATCACAAAATTGAGTTAGGTCACCTGTCATATGTCTGGAGCAACTGCTATCAAGATACCACTTTGAACTATTTCCTGCTTTAAGTACAGTATGGATTACAAGGCAGTTGTTCTTATTTTTTATCACCCATTTGGTTATCATCTTCTTTGAAGATGATGTTTTCTTTTGATTTTCTCCTTGAGGTTGATAAACATTGGGTACTTTAGATCTTTTGGGTAATTGGGCCAGATTTCCTTGTTTCATCAATTCTTTGGCCTTCTGATTCAGTTGAGCTACCTGATTTAGCAACTCTTCCATCCTTTTAGTTATTTTAGGTGGAGTGGGATATTGTCTTCCTTCTTTTGATGTGTTCTTTGACGGACTCTTAGATTTTTGTACCATTTTTCTGGTTGTTTTGAATTTTCCTGTATGATTCAACTTGAAAGTGAAGTGGGACTTAACAAAGGCTAAACATTCAAATTTGTAATATCCCAGATCTCCACATGCATGACAAGTAAGAGTGCTTCTTGTGTTACTCCCTGAGGCAACAAATTTATTAGTCACAAGAGATATAAGAGAAGGGCTTGATTTGTTTGATTCATAACCTAGGCCTCTCTTATCCCTAATGTTTCTTCCCATTACTAGAAGTTTTTCTAGTTTTTCATTCTTGTGGGAAAACTTATGACTAAGTTCAACTGAGTATTTATATTTCTCTACATCTATTTTTAGATTATGATTTTCAGAGTTTAGATGTGAGTTATCTTATTTCAGTTTGTCATTTTCAGATTCTAAGTGATTTATTTGTTTATTCATTTTTTTAATTTCTGAAACATGACATGTTGCAGTCCTCTCGAGCTTGTCATTATTGACATGGTATTGTTGAATATCATTGATCAAGTGAGTATTTATGGCAAATGCTTTATCAAGATCTTTTTACAATTGCTTGTTTTTATTTTCAGTAATGCCAAGCTTTTTAAGGACATTGATGCTATGAGTATAGAGTTGATCATATGCATCATGTATGTTTTCTTCTTCTTCATCATCTGAGATGAGTCACTTGTTTATTTCTTGTTCATCTATCTTCTCACTATTAGTTAGGTTTGGAAGGACAGTAGCAGTGTAGGCCATGACCTTTCCCACTTCTTTGGGCATAAATTCAACTTCAGTTAGGATCTTCATCTAGGTTTTTAAACCCTTCAAGAGGAACCCACTCTGATACCAATTCAAATTATGGTAGAACCGCTATTGTAGAAGTATGAAATTTGTCCAAGTGTCCTAGAGGGGGGTGAATAGGACTTTTCAAGAATTATTTTCTTATAAAAATAAACAATGCCTAACCTTAACCAAGATAAGTAAGGCAAAGTAACTCTATAGCTTCCAAGCCAATAGAGGGTTCAAACACATATGGTACATAAATATTTATATGTAAATCAACTAGCCTATGAAGATATTGTATGTGAGAGTGTGTAGGATGTGATTCCTATCAATGCTTAGACATTCACTTAATCATGCATCATAATAATTATTTGATAGAAATAAGCATAATTAGATCAATCCCAAACACAGTATATATAGTAGTTCAGCTACTTGCCTACTTCACTCCTGACTGACACACTCTCTCCTAGAGTTTACCGGATTTCACTATCCAATGGTTTTAAATCAAGTTAACCATGAACCTTCACAACCTACACAAGGTTAACTAAGGAGACTACACAAGGCAACAAGTCCTACACAAGGACACAACTAGGAGTCTACACAAGGTAACCTATGCCAAGACAAGACAACACGTCTTACACAAGGACAACATATTCTCCTGTCAGAGGCCTATAAAAAGGTCTTATCGAGTTTGTCACTCAAACTCTGAATCCCAATCCTACACATGGAAAGGGCTTCAGACTCAAGGGACTTTGTATACCTACAAATAAGTGAGTGAGCCCCTTTCTCACACAATCTGAAGATGATCTTCTTTGTTGGTGAAGAGTCTTCAGCGCCCTTGAACCATGACCGCTTATGATGCTCCAAGCAATGCTTCTAGGTTGTGACGTTTAGGGTTTGGACCTATCTTCTCTATTAAATTATATGAGCAAAATACCTAGAGAATATTCCCATGAGCAAGCATTCAAGAGTTCCAATACAATGATTTACCTTTAAAAAGTGCTACTGGAAACTTAATGAATGTTAGAATTCATAATTCAATCCAAGTAAAGAAGATGACAATGAATGTCTGTGCTGTGGATTGAATGATGAACTCTTATGGTAAAGAAGGCTTGAGGATGAGGGTATGATCTATTACAATAAATCTCTCAAGATTTCTTCAATTCTTGCTCATTTTACTAAGAAACAACCCATGGGTATATATAAGAAGAATCCCAGTGGTAAAAAAAAGGCAAAAATCTGACATTGTCGATGTTATCAAATGGTCTTTAATTCCATCAAAATTTGAACTGCAATGTTATCAAACCTTCTTCGGTTGCATCGACTACCTACATAGATAGAACAAATTCTACTCGATCTTATCGAGCACCCTTTGATTTCATCAATGTTCACTTCGAGGTTATCAAGAAGAGGTTTAATCCCATCGGATTTTCTTTTAAAAAATTTACCTTTGGTTGTTAGAAGATCTTGTCCCAATTTTTTATACAAATCGATCATCCTTTGATGCTATCGAAATTTGAAGTTCGATGACATTGAAGGATCTTCGCTATAATCGAAAAAAATGGATATTCCTTGATAGCTTGCTGGACAAAATGTTCTCAAATTTCGATGTAATCAAATAATCTTCGAAGTCATCTATAACTTACTCTCGATGTGATCTAAGGTGACTCAATTACATTTAGGAACACTTAGAGAGTATTTTCTATGTAGAGGGAGTGCCCTTAGTCGGTTCAATCGAAGTGGGTTCGATGCTATCGAAATTTGAATTTCGATGCCATCGAATTGTATATGATATAATTGACAATTCTCAATAGAGATCATTTTATTACTGGATAGAATGGGCCTATTTATCAATACAATCGAACCATGTTTAGTAAAATCGAAAATATCCTCGATTATAATCAATTTTTCCTATATAGTTCATGTTTTACTCTAATACTCTAAGTGATCAAAACTTAAGCTTACCAAGGATGATTTAAGAATTGTTGAAGGTAAGACTGAGTTAAATGGGGTCATATACCTCAAGGGCTTGGTTAGGGAAGTGAGGCTGTTTACCTGTGTGGAGCGCTCAAACTTCTTCTTAGTTGAGTTCTTGATCTTGTAATCTTCAGCTTGGGGCTCACTTGTAAGACTGACTCAACACTCACGTAATTTAACAAAACAAGGCACTTTCACTTATTTCACATTGTATGGAGGATGAAGAACAAATAAAAACTCTCTTCAGGTGTAACTACATGCTCTACCTAAAACTCTCTTATTCTTAATAATGCTTTATATGGAATGGATCTATATGTTGATTTACAAGTACTTAGATGAGAACGTTAGTGATTCAAGCCATTTCTAAGCTATTTTCTTGACGATTGATTGGGGGATCTGTAAATATATTTACAATTATGACTTACATGCCTCAAGATTTTCTAGGTACCCTCATCAGACAATAGTAGGAGCGTTCAGAGAGGAATAGGCAAGCTGAGGTTGATGCTTTGGTTAGTTCTGGTGGAAGTATATGGGAATAATATGCTTTACTATAGCGGAAGCAAGTGGAAAGGTAGGGTTTCTTTTGTCTTTCTTTTGTTCTTTTTCCTCTTTTCTTTTCATTTTTTTTTTCTGTTGTTTTGTCTCAAATTTTTATTAGGTCAATAATGTTGTGGGTCATGAATCTTCATGAAAGTACTTCGTTTTGTAGTATGTTTTTAGTATGGTGGCAGAATGTTTCCACACCAAACGAAGACAATTAGCTTAGCTTGGTTCTGAAATAGGTGTATACAAGACTCTTGTAAAGTACTTGGTTGGAGTACCACATGTATGTCATGCATTAACTTATTTAGGCCTACAAATGTTCTTTTTTGGCAATTGTCTGAAGAATTCCGGTTAGTTTAAGATGCATTGTGTATATCACCAATGGGGACAAAATACAAACATTGCAATCAACTAGGAAATCAATATTTCAATTTCTGAATTTGATTGCCCTGTGAGTTGCAACTTATGCAAGGTTCAAAATGTATTGTGAAAAAATCCGTATAGGAGTATCACCGATAACTATATATATATATATATATATATATATATATATATATATATATATATATCATTTTGCACAATACCAATATTAATTTTGGCTTTTGGGGCTAGCTTCTCTGTGCATTGATATTGATATTTTAAATTCTCAGCTACTTGCTTTGGAATTTCAAGTTTATTAGGAGAAAGGTATCAAGGATAAAGAAAGATACAAGTGTGAAATGGAGGAGTACATGGAGAGATTGAAGACAGGCCCGATTATCAAAAATGTAATTCCAATCTAGTAGTGGCCAGTAGTGTCAGTGACAACAGTTCCGAAGAAATGTCCTATCCTAAATTAGCTAATTGGTCCTTTAGGCTACATGAGTGAATCTTAGGGCTAATTTCTTTTCTTTGCATTGGTTGAATTCTTAAGGGATGGTCATTCTCTTTAAATGAACACTATTCTTGTTTGACTCACTTCTTTACATTTTTGTTCTCTTATACTTGCAGATGGAGACTTTGGTAATAACCGTTGAAGATGGGTACCAACGCTGCGTGGTTGAAATGATGTGTGGATAAAGAGGCTAGAGATAGTTAGCTATATTGATCAAGCCAGGAGTATACTAGTATACCACTTCGAGGATTTTTTTCTAATGTATTTGGATAATACTTCAACTTATTGTTGTAAATATTATATATCTTTTATTGTAAAGTCATACAATATTCATTTTTATTATACTACAACATTCTTTGGGTTTAAGGCAAAGTTTTTTTTAATTCAGAACATTTTCAACTAATTATTGTAAATATTATATACTTTTCATTGTAAAGTAATACAAATTTATTTAGTATTCACTTTTAATCATGTTGTGCAACATTTTTTAGGTTCTAAATATTTAAAATAATACATTTTCCAATTAAATATAAATAATCGAATGGATTAAGAATAGAAAATTAACTGGCGGTCAACAATTTTCACCAATGCATATATTGAAGGTTTCGCAGTCATTTTCCGTGGCATATATCGGCATTTGATGTCATATGAATAATGCTTGGCCTGTCAAGAGTCTTTTACTGGTGCTTTCAGGGATTTGTACCAGTGCTTCAATGGACTTATATTGGTGCTTTAATATGTCTAACCAATGTATCGGCAGGTCTTTTTCAGCGTTTCTACAGATCTTTCCTAGCGCTTTGGCAATCCAATAGTTGGTTGCTTGTAAAAGTCTCATTTATAACGGCGACCATCAAAAGCATCGGTAAAATGAAGCGACCACTGGTAAATGATTTAGCGACGCTCCCCTTTATCGTTGGGTGTCTGAATGCCAATAAAATATTTACCAGCAGTTTTTTATGCCTTTACAAGTGTTTTTGGTTATCAATAAAAATATGTTTTATTAGAAGGCCAGTTTAATCCATAAACAATACAATTGGATAAGCTTGTATTGGAATGAAACGGCTTGATATGGGGTGATATAACCCGATTTCAGTGATGATGGTCTTTATGAAAATATTTTTTATTCCTTGATCTATATTTAATTAAAAATTGCAAGTCAATTAAATGGTTGTGCATTAACTATATTCAACTAACCAATCTTTTTATGTGGCTAATAAACCCCTTTTACCTAATGCATTAGTAATTGGTGAATGATTTCTGAATTGGGATGGAATTGGAAATTTGAATTTGCTATCTGGGTTTCAAATGTGCATTGAAACTTTTATTTTCCCAAGATATTATAGAGGTATTTTAGTGTGAGTAATTATTATCATATTTATCAAGCTTCTTAGCTATTCAAATTTATCTACTTTTAACTCCTCTCCCTTATAGATGCACTACTATTACAATTCCAAGGGAATTCTCCATAGTAATAAAAAGAAATTCACTTCTGACATGCCTGTTCTTGTGTTTGTAGGAGCAAGTTTAGTATGATGTTTGCATGGAAACCCATGAAATGTGTACTGGAACTAATAACTAGTTGAGATTGATGAACTTGTTTATTAGAAAGCATCCCAATGCAGGTAAGATAAATAGTTTTTAGTATTTTTTTATAGGGTTGGGTCATTTCCAAATATAAGTGAAAGAAAGAGAGTAAAATCTATATCAGAATAGGTACATGCTTTCGGTTTTGTTACAAAAAGAAAAAAAAGAGAGCAAGTTTAGTAGTATGGGTTGCTTTTAGATGTTTAGTTTTGGGCTATTAAAACTATTTTTATAAGTAGCGCAATGATTGGATTGTATATATGTATGGATTTGTTTCATTGTTTGTGCAGAAATTCTCATTATTGGCAGTTTTGTGCATTACATCTTAGAGTCTTGGGATCGAATGGGGCCAATCTCCTTTAACTATGTTATACAACTTTTTTTAGGTTATAAACATGTAAAAAAATACAGGTTTCAATCAAATATAAACAACAAAATGGAATTAAAAATATTTTTTACCGGTAGCAATCACAAATACCAACGTTTTGGTCGGGATCATTTTACTAGTTATTCATCAAGCCAAACATGGCGATTCAGTATAGTCTATACAGATAACTTTCACCAGCATTTTTTTAACTTTTTCCTACCAGGCCATTGATGAGGTTACACTTGACAATGTGATATAGTTGATGGACTATGTGATGAGATTATACTTAAAGATATGTATTGTCACAGTATGATGAGGTTACACTTGAGAATGTGATACAATTGATGGACTATGCGATGAGATTACACTTGAGGATATGATATGGTTATGTGATAGTGTGAAGTGGTTACATGACAGTGTGATGCAGTTCCACTTGAGAATGTAATATGATTGTTGTACTATATGATAAGATTGCACTTGACGATGCATATGATATAGTTGTATGAGAGTATGATGTGGTTACACTTAAGATTGTGATACAGTTGATAGACTAGGTAATAAGGTTGCACTTAAGGATATGATATGGTTGTGTGATAGTATGATATGGTTACACTTGAGAATATTATATAGTTGATGAACTACGTGATTAGGTTGCACATTAGGATATGATATAATTGTGTGACAGTGTGAAGTGGTTCCAAATTGAAGAATGTGATACAGTTGATGGACTATGTGGATATGAGGATATAATATGGTTTTGTGAGAGTGTGATTTGGCTCCATTTCGTAATGTGAAATGGTTGATGGACTATGTGATGACGTTGCACTAGGGGATATGATATAGTTGTGTGACGGTGTAATCAGGTTACACTTGAA
The DNA here is from genome assembly GCA_037074715.1 of Magnolia kwangsiensis. NCBI lineage: Eukaryota > Viridiplantae > Streptophyta > Magnoliopsida > Magnoliales > Magnoliaceae > Magnolia > Magnolia kwangsiensis. The sequence goes on from CM073579.1 coordinate 64,608,362, forward strand.
AATATGATACAGTTGATGGACTATGTGATGAGGTTACACTTAAGGATATGATATTATAGTGCAATAGTGTGATGAGGTTACACTTGAGAATGTGATACAGTTGAAGGACTATTTGATGAGGTTACACTTGAGGATATGATATATGGTTGTATGATTGTGATGTGAGTTGATTTAGGAATGTGATATGGTTGATGGATGATGTGATGGAGTTGCACTTGAGGATATGGTATGGTACTGTGATGGTGTGATGAAGTTATACTTGAAAATGTATAACAGTTAATGGAATATGTGATGAGGTTATACTTAAGGATATGATATGGTTGTGTGATAGTGTGATGAAGTATGTCCACTTGATAATATGATATGGTTGATGGACAATGTAATGAGGTTGCACTTAAGGATATGATATGGTTGCGTGATAGTGTGATGTGGTTACTCTTGAGAATATGATATGGTTGATGGACTATGTGATGAGGTTACGCTTGAGGATGAATATGATATGATTGTGTGATAGTGCGATGTGGTTCTGCTTGAGAATGTGAAACACTTTATGGACTATGTGATGAGGTTACACTTGAAGATATGATGATATGGTTGTGTAACAGTATGATGTGATGGATCCATTTGAGGATGCGATATGGTTGATAGACTATATGATGAGGTTGCACTTGAGGATATGATATGTAAGGCCCGTTTCCTAGTTTGTGTTGTTCATTAGACTCTTGCGATCCTCTCAATCAAATTTTGATGACCTGTGACCTGTAGACAACATTTGCGCATGACCCTAAGTCACATCCCGTAGATCAATGTCGACTCAACTCGGAACTTGTACCCTAGCAACCGCGCCGTCGCCGTGGTTCCAACACCGCATCTTACGCACCGATGTGATACCCAAGCTAGGAGTTGTGGGCCCGCATTTATCTTGAGAAAAATGCCATGAGTTGCGAATTCTGAGAGATTTCAGAGAATCTCTACCCACCCTTTACATCAACTAGTCAACTACACATCCCATCACTAGCCCATGCTTTCTTTCTCCCCAAGACAAGCAACTTACCCCCCTAAGTCAACTCTCATGTCACTCACACCCATCACTCTATCCCATCTCCTTTACAAAACAACCACCCTCTCTCTCTCTCATTCTCTACCCATTTCCCAAGCAACCCAAGGAGAGAAGATTAGCCAAGTGTGTGGCCCACTTCCTACCCCTAATCTCTCATCCCAACCCTTCAACCTTCATCATCCACTATTAAAGAAGAAGCCAAGGATCTTAGCATTCCAAGGAACCAAGAAGAAGTAAAATCAGTGGGTGTTTATAGGAATAGATTATAATTTTAGTGATGGGCCAAGTGGGGCCTACCGATTGATGGTATGGATCCTACTTTAGACCCTAAGTGTGGCCAATGACCCACCATGATTCACATGTTCATCCCATGATGGGGTCATTCTCCATGGACCTCATCATGATGTTTATTTTCTTACTGTAAGAAGGTCATCTAGACCTTGCATTTGTTGGTAGGAAAGGGATTTCCACCATTGATTTACATTTGTGAGCCCATAAGGATTGGGACCCATTTGATGTATGTATTGTATTTCTAAGGGAGGGCTCATAATGGCAGAGCCCCTCCCTTCACCACTTATCTCTCTCTCTCTCTCTCTCTCTCTCTCTCTCTCTCTCTCTCTCTCTCTCTCTCTCTCTCTCTTCTCTCTCTCTCTCTCCCTCTCTCCCTCCCTCCCTCTCTACCTTATACGTTGGCCCACCTATTGGGCATATGTATGGATGATCGAGACCGTCCAGCAGGTAAGACGGCCTTACTATCCACCCTGCTAGATTGTCAGTCTAGTTGGACCATTTGGATGATGGGAAAACCCCAAATTAGTTGGGTCCCAGCTGTGTAGACCACCCACATGGACCCTACTGTGATGTATGGGTTTTATCTCCACCGACCAGCTACAATGGTTGAAATCTAGCCATCTGGTGGGCTGCACCACAACAATAGTAGCAGGACCATCCACCTGTTGACCGCCTGTTTGAAGGAAAACACAAATATCAATTTAATTCAAACTGGTGAGCCATGCTCACGTGGACCCCACCTTGATGTATGTCATATCTCTGCCATCCATCTTAAGACACTAGACCAGCAGGTCCAGATGGGCCAGGAGAGCTGGATGGCCTACCTTCTAGACTGTCCAGTAGGCCTAGATGCTGGAGAAATAAAAATATCATCTTGATCTAGAAATTCTGGTGGGCCACCCAAGTGGACCCCACCTTGTTGCACGTGTGTATCCACACCATCCATCCAATTTCAGATCATTTCAGGGTTGGGCCCTAATAGCTGGATCAGCCTAGTGCTTAGATGGGCCAGGCGCTACTGGACTGACTATCCAGCAGGTGTTAGGCCCCAAGATGTATATGTTTTATCCTCGTCATCCATTCCTTTTGGTGGCCCGTCTAATCAGGGCCCACCTTCTGGTGGCCCATGTGTTAGTGGGATCCACCATGATTTATGTGTTTTATCTAGCAAGGGGCCAACTTGTTGGACGTTGTCCAGTAGGTGGGGCTTCCCTGCCTAGCGTTGGGCCCCCTGTGGTCCCACGTGATGCATGTATTCTATATCTTCATTGTCCATCTGTTTTCTAGGCCATAGGGTTAGCCTGTGAAGCCCACCTTGATGTATGTGTTGTAGGCACACTGTCCATCTATTTTATTTTATTTTTTACCTTAGGGCTGGCCTACGAGGCCCACCATGATGTATGTGTTATGTACACACCATTGGCCCATCTCTCTAGGCCGTGGGCTACCCCCACGAGGCCCACTTTAATGTATGTGGTGTACACATAATCCACCCATTGTTCTTAGGCCATGGGCTGTTTCATGAGGGCTATTGTGATGTATATGAGGCCCATGTGATGAGGCCCATTGTGATGTGTATGAGGTCTATGTGTTGAGGCCCATTGTGATGTATATGAGGCCCTTGTGATGAGGCCCATTGTGATCTATATGAGGCCAATGTGATGAGGCCCATTGTGATGTATATGAGGCCCATTATGATGTATATGAGAGGTCATGTGATGAGGCCCATTGTGATGTGTGAGACCCTTGTGTGAGGCCCTATTTTGATGTATGAGTCCTCCATAATGTATGTAATAATGTTCATGATGCCCATCCACTTTCTAGCTAGAATAAGGATCATGGCCCCCCATTATAGGTTAGGTTCTAAATGGGCCATACCTTAGGAGCAATGATGGTTAAATGTCCACATTATAAACCTCCATAGGGCCCATTGTTAGGCCCCTTAACTTGGGATCAATAGTGGTTAAAGGACCACTGTTGTAAATCTCCCTAGGGCCCATTGTAAGCCCACTCCCCATCTACCTTGTTGCGTTATCCCAAATCATTGGGCCCCCATTCATGCTAAAGAATAAACACCTTCCCTTATTGGGCTATCCTAAACCCATTAGGCCCCCATTGATGATACCTAACTCACCCTACCAGGATAACCCAAATCATTGGGCCCTTATTGGTGTTATCGATACCCGTCCTTCTTTGTTGGGCTAACCCAAATCATTGGGCCCCCATTGATGTAAAGATGACCACCTACCTTTATTGCCTCACCCCCCGCTCCCCCCCTAAATTGACGATGATCTTTTCACCATGACTTGTAGTAGCCCAAACCTTGGGCCCACTATGATGTTTATTTACCGACAACCAGGGGGTGGTAAGACCCACCGTGGTAACCACTTGATGTACATGTATTTTCCACACCATCTAGCATGGGACGGTGGGAACCACTTGAGGTATGCTTTTTATCTAGGTCGTCCATCAGTGGGGCGACCAGTAGGGCCCACTTGCTGTATCTGGGGCTCACTTGTTATATGTGGGGCCCACTTGCTGATGTGAGGCCCACTTGCTGATGTGAGGCCCATTATATGTGTGAGGCCTATGTGTGAGGCCCATTTTATGTGTGAGACCTAATTGTGATGTGTGAGGCCCATCACGATGTATGTGTTATATGCGCACTATCCATTCATTTAAGCGGACTATGGATCGCCTTATGCAGGCCCACCATGATGTATATGTTATGCGCCCAATGAGGGACTGCCTTGAGAGGCCACCATGATGTGTGTGTTGTACACACACTATCCATCCATTTTCTAGATAGAATAAGGACTATGGTCCCCCATTGTGAGTTAGATTCCATATCCTAAATGGGCCGCACCTTAAGAGCAATGGTGGTTAAATGTCCACGTTATAAACCTCCCTGAGGCCCATTGATAAGCTCGTTTCCACCCTTACCTGGTTGGGCTACCCCAAATCGTTGAGCCCCATTGATGATTAGTAATACCCATTGGGCTAACCCAAAACTGTTGGGCCCCCATTTAATAATGGTGCTTTCCACCATACCCTATAGGATTGTCCAAGCCTTAGAGCCCACCTTATGTTCATACCGGGCCTTCCATAGGAAATGTGGCCCACCTAAATATATGTGTCTGCCCAAGTTTAGTGTCTATACCCAACTCCCACTTAGACGTTGAGTGGGCTATCTAATCCATTTGGAAGGGCACATATCCCTAGATGTATGGACCCTGCTAAAGCCCACCTTGTGCTCATATTGGACCCTCATAAAAAGGCTCAGTTTATGGCATGATAAGAGAGGGCGAGGAAGCCCACTTATTGTACATGGTTTTCCCTCTCAATGCACCTTGTTGTATAGCTATTAGGCTCACCCTTAAGACCAATTCTTGATGTAAGTATGATGCCTAGGCTATCCATTTTTTTAGTACATCATTACCTCTTGCCGTAGATAGAAGAATATGTGATATCAGATTTGGTATATCCATTGTGTAGAGACTACCTTAATGTATGGGTCGGATCCACCATCCTTTCGGGGGACCTTATCTTGGGATATATGATATATTAGTACTTGGGAGGCTAATGATAGTGTAACGTGGGACATACCACATGGACTCCTATAGATATAGAAGGGGCATGTCATTGAGCTACTATTCTTTGTATGTGTTATACCAGTTAAGGCCGATTGTGGTGTATTATTGTCTGCTATACATCTGAGGACATGCTTAGTATAATGATATCATGACATATGCCAATACGCATCATATGTATGCATGTTCTAAGGAATGATTGATCATAGATATGATATTGGGCTGAGATGTTTATTGGACTCCCTATGAGATGGAGTTGCCCCACGATACTAATATTGTGATGCCCCATCACTGTTGCACACGTGGGCGGACGCTGATGTAGGGGGGCCTAAGGGCCTAGGCAAGCTACTGTATTAGCAGGCTACTATGCATACAATGAGGTGAAATCTTGTCCCACATCGGAAGCACTGTGGTGGTTATATGTGAACTTACTGAGTAGGAGTTGCGTACTCAACATCTGACTCATTCATTCATTCACTATCCACTTGGGCTGGTGGTGCACAACTAAATCGTTATGTGAATCTGTAACACCCCAGATTTTGACCAATCTGGGATTTAACGTCCTTAGGCAATGGGTCAACTAAAACCCTTGAAAAATTGCTCAGAACCCAATTCCATAGCCAAAGGAATCACTTAGGATTAATTCCTTTAGAAACTAAGCATAAGTTAGCTAGCGCAACGCTAGAGTAGCTGGGACATAGTCCCTGATCACTTTAAATATGTTCTACAAGACCCAAATCGAGTAGAACCAATGACTCTATAATACTCTATAACCTTGGATCAAACTCTAAGCCAGTTTGTTCTCTGGACCACTTTGAAACTTTGTATTGGATCTAGACCGCGCGTCGAAAGTCCGATACCTCCTATCTTAGACCGTTAGGACCACCTTGCTGGACTTGACAATCATTTCGAAAATCAAGTCCAACTGACATTCGCAGGCTATTTCATTGAGCCTGGACTGAAGAGAGTAAGAATAGGGACAGATTTGGAATTTGAAATTCAAATCTGGCACACGACTTGACATGTCAGTATTAAGCGTTCTGACTGTCAGAATTCAGCCAAATTACACCCTCGGATCAGGAAAAATTTCTATTTCATATCATGAGACTTGTAGGCCTGATCTATGTGCGGTGACCGTTGAACTGAAACTGGACCGTCACGTGCGATCTGCGAACCCTGCCGGACTGAAAACTTGATGTATGCTAGATCAAGTATGCATGAGCTTAAGTCCGACCGCATTTGGCTAGGGGACCACCAGAAATGATCTTTTGGACCAAAATAGCCCCGCTTTGGATAAACATCAAGTGAACTTTGTTCCTGAGCCTATTTTGGGCACATTTGAGCTTATAAAAGGGGTTGAAACCCTCACTCCTCTCTCCCATCCGAATTTGCAAAAAGCCCTAGATTGGGAGAGAGAAAAGATGAGAGTTTGTGAGAGAAGGTGGGAGAGAATTCCCTGCTGCTTGTGCCACGTGCTGTACGTGTTTAGGCAACGCACTCCGATCACTTTCCCGGTGATTCCTCCGCATTTTCAGGTAAGAAAATACCCTAGAAGTTGCTGATTTGAAGTTCCTTTCGTTTCCTAGCAAAGTAGCTAATAGAACTTGTGTATTAGGTTCTCTGTTCGCCGTAGACGAAGCGTATACGCTCCGTTCAAATCAATACGTTTATAAGAGATAAGGTGCGAATTTTAGACGCTTTGATTGACTGTTTCCAAAGCTTTCAATGTCTTTTAATAGTAGATTATTGATGGCAACGCCGTTTGACATATACAACATGCTGTCCGTTCCTGTTTCTTAAACCGGCGAAGAATATGAGATTTAGGGCATTTTAGTCATTTGTAGGAAGTACTGTTTTCATGTATATTTTGCTGATGTGATTGACATGGTTTATTGTCACATTAGAATGTTAGGAATACGTGCATAATTAGTTTGGCGAAGAGATTCGCCTAAATGCACACTTCGGGTCGACATGCTATATGTAGACTTAAGTGTGTAGTGTAAGTGTTTGTATAAATGCTTGTATTAGTATGTATTGAGTTAAATGGTGTTATGAATTAGTTTGAGATTGATTTCTCAATTAATATGCTGATGTAAATGATTTCCTACATATTAGCCATATGCATGATTTCATTATATGAATGAAATGCATGTGCTTGATGATTCACTTAAGTTGTATGTTATAACATGTACTTGATGATTTCCTTATGATTTAGTTTGAGATTTAATTCTCAATTAATATGCTGATGGAGAGGATTTCCTATATGTTGGCGATATACATAATTTCATAATATGTGTGAAAGACATGTGTAAGATGATTTACTTAAGATGTATGTTATAACATGCGTTAACATGCTCACATATTTGTATTCCATTTCCAATACTCTTACCTGATTGTTGATGTGAATTCATATGTGTTTGGGACTATACCTAGTCCAGGCAGTCGGTAACAGAGAAAATTCGTGGCTAGATGGTATTTGCCACGAAGGACGCGTCGATAAACGCGAGTCATGTTTGGAGTTGGCGGTAGTGGTTAGGCCACGCGAAGTGTTTCGCGCACTTCATGTCATTCGACTTGTGATGCGCTCGTGCTAGTCGAGCCCGTCAAGTAACTCGACTGGCCGTTGCATGTTCACCCTGCATGAGTCATAACTGCTTGAACCTAGGGTACTGAACTTACCATTGTAAACCCTATTAACCATAGTACCTTGATCCACGAAGACTCATGAGCCGGGCATGGTGGTATGGGACACCGTGGTCGAGCTGTCGGCCTACGCTGGGGCCACAAACCTCCCCGTAGTGACCAGTGAGCACCTAGTCTCATGAGTAGATTATGGTGGTATGGGACACTATATTCTTGCTATCGGCCTACACTGATCAAGCGACGAGTCCTTTGTAATGACCGCGGGAGTATTCTGAGTCTACGGGAGGTGACGACCCTTCAGTAGCAGTAGAGTACAGTAGGCCTGTATTGATAAGGTGATGGGGGAGCTGTGCAACGAGTGCGAGCAACAGCCCTGGCAGCCCTTGCAGCGACCTACAAAATATACATCGTATGAGATTACTAGGAGTGACGACCCTAGACAGGATTTGTGTTGGGATTGATATAAGGGAAGTACCTTAGTTTCTCAATCCTGCTGTTTGAATGGACTAATAACAACTCAGAAATCATATCACCATACCATTGCATGTGCCTGGAAGATGTGGAGCACTTGAGGGTCGATTGCATGCCGCGGTCGTAAGATGGTGCCGTATGAGGGAGATCGTCGGTGAGGGCATACATCACGTCATGTCATATTACATTAACAACAGTATTATGATTGTTTGATTTACTGCTTTACTATTAGCGCATGATTGATTTGATAACATGCTAATCTCTACTCTCTTATCCCACTGAGTTGATCACTCACTCCCACGTTACGGGATGGTGTTTCCGGACACCAACCAGTTCCTATTGTGATTGCAGATGATGGCGTGGCTTGCGAGGCGGAGCTGGACTTGATGATGATGAGGAGGATTCCTCCTTTATGCGTGTTCTGATTGACGGGATTACAGGGAGGTTGATTAGATGCCTTGACACTTATCATTTTATATTTTTAGAACACTCATGTATATCCTTTTGGTTTACTTTTGGAGCATACATGTATGTATATAACCTGGTAACATGTTCACACTCTGGAGACATACGACAGTTTATATATGTTATACATACTATCACAGTCTTCCGCTTGTTAATTTAACTATCTCTGGAGTATGATATGCTGCTCTAGCTTAATCTCACTCATGTTTAATACATTATCACAGACAACATTCAATCATACATATCTATGTTGCATAAATAACATTTTGGAATTCGGGAGTTGGGTTTTTACTCAATCTCCCGATTTTAGGGATGTTACAGAACCTTCGCTATGGCCATGATTTCGGTTGGGTACACAACTAATCTGAGATCAAGAGTTTACCACATTGAGTCTAGTTATCCAAATTTAGGTATGGGACTGGTTTGGATAGAAGTGCCTCTTAATGAACCCCACAGCTTGCGATACCGTGAATTATCATCCCGACTACATACTCCAGCTTTATCGTTTCTTTTGCATTGTATATAGCATTTCATCCTCAGCATATGACATTTGGTTTACTATGTTTCTTTATTACATGGCCTAGATAACGCTGATGGTATCCATTGACTTGTCAAGATTTGCACATTGCATGGTATCCTCAGCATATGACATTTGGTTAATTATGTCCTTATACTCAAACGATTATGGACTTGCCAGTATTTTCTGCTTACTTTAATATTTATATGCTTGGCACATACATTGCACACACACATACACCACCCTCTAACCTTCTTGTAAGCTTATGCACGACCGTTACATACAGGTGACGTTAGGTCGTGGCAGTATTGAGGCAGGAGCGTATGCTAGAGCTTTGGAGTTCTTATTTCGTATATGTATTTCCCTTTTAGCATTGTACTTGAATGATTTTATTAGTGGATATGTGATGATGACGTTGCTCTTGTGATTTGGGTACACTTGTGGTTATGCTTCTTTACAAAAAAACATCATTTTGAAAATCCTCCTTATAGGATTTCAAGATTGAAATCTGGCATATGAGTGCCAGGAGCTAAGAAAGGGGTGCTACGGAGGCTATCAGCGCCGGATTCGGCAATCGAGAATTCTGTGAGCCCTATTTTAGAGTTTGGGGGGTGACATGATATGGTTGTGAGAGAGTAAAGTGATTTCACTTAGAAATGTGATGTGGTTGATGGACGATGTGATGGGGTTGTACTTGAGGATGTGGTATGGTTGTGTGATAGTGTGATGTGGCTCTGCTTGAGAATATGATAAGGTTGTTTATTTTAGCAGAGTTTATTTTTTTATACTATTAAGGGTCAAATATTACATATTATCCCCCATTTATATCTTAGTTTTATGAACATGATAATGCTTAATGTTCTATTTTACTTATGGTTGTGTTGCAAGGTGAATTTAAGAGCTTGGATTGAAAATGGTGTAAAAGGCATGGATTTGATGCTCAAGAATCACCAAGGCAAGAGATGAATCTTAGGAGGCCAAGATTGAAGAATTCACATGCGAAAGGTCCAAGAAAACCAAGTGAGGAATGAAGAGAATCAAATATTTGAAGTGAAGAAAAGGAATCGTGAAATTGTCCTGAAAACAAACATATTCCTGAAACTGTCCTAAAGAAGCATATTCTGAAACATTGGGTCATTCTGTGAAATTGCGCAGAGTGAAGTCTATTTTGAGAAATCATATAAATTTGAGGCAGTTTCTAGAGTTTTCCAACAGGTGCGAAAGTTAGAGTTTCACAACTATAAATAGGGCTCCCTAGGATGTTCCTAGGCATCTTCTAGGGTTTAAGGAGTGGAGCAAAAGTGTGGAGAAGCCATCGCCAAGAGTTTTTCTTCCTTTTTCTTAGTTATTTTTATGGTTTTTTTAAGAGATTTTAGTTCAATCATGTCTATGGTTGGCTAAACCTCTTACCTAGGGCTAAGAAGTAAATCTTGTAGTGTGATGGGATGTTTTCTATTACTTTGATTCATGTTTAAGTTAAACTATCTTTAATTCTAGTTTGATATTTAAGAAATACTTTCAGTTTTTAATAGTTTTTTGTGATTCAAATTACAATAGATCTGTGATAGATTTAAGTATGTTCTTTTCCTGTATTGAGATTATGAAATTAGGCAATCCCTTTATTCACCATCGTCCCATGGGCATGGTTGGGTGATGGAATCCTACCTAATCATCCCAATTCTCTTATGATTAGTTGTGGGATTGGTAAATCCTGTTGTGTGCCTTGTCTCCTGGGCATGGTTTTGTGATAGAATTACTTTCAGTTCTCACACCTCTCATCTATTGAGAATTATGTCAAAGGAAGTTCAGATTTGGTTTGGTTTTACTGAGATATCTTCCAATTGGATAAGATGGGACTCTGATTCCAGTTGTGTCCTTGAAGCAAGCATAGATCTCCTTGATCTCTACAAGTGGATCCTTGAAAACCCTAGTTACCATATTTGAATTTGTTAGTTTTAATCACTTTAATCACAATTACTCTCTTAATTAATTCAAATTTAGATTTACATCTTCTTCTAGTCCTAGTTCTAGTTACTTTCAGAAGACACACAAGTCAGTCCCTGTGGATTCGACCTCTGTCTCACTGAGATTATTACTACATCACGACCCTACACTTGGGGTTATGAACATATATCTAGTTTTCAATCTTCATTTGTTTAAAACCCTCAAAAGAAAGAACATAAGAAATTAGTAAAAAGCGTGTGTGTGTGTGTGTGTGTGTGTAGAAGAAATTCTTAGGTGATAAATCAAAAGTAGTAGTTACCTAAGTAGATTCAAGTGACAAAATTTAGTTAAACAATGGGTCATGTCAGTTGGTGAATAAAATGTCATGTTTGAATGTTGAATTGAATTATGATAATAAAATGTAATAAAGTAAATAATGCAAGTGGGTTTCATTCCATTCACAGTTGAGGTTATTGTGGTTACTAAACAACAAAGTTGGAGCTAATTCTATAATTTTTCAAGAACTTATACCTTACTGTGGTTACTTGCATCTTCAACTACCAAGAGGGACCAGACTATTCAGCTTACCATTTTGTTGAGAACCATTCCATATTAGCATCTTAACAAACATTAGCCTCAACCCGCATCAACTGCAATTCAACACTTAAGCTTGGAGATTTAATATTCATTATACAAGTATGTTGTGTTTATAAATCATCAAAAGTAAGCACCAACTCATTTGAAGAGCCTCAAGAGCGTCCAAAAATCTCTAAACTTGTCACTTGCATGGCTTCAATTTCCTTCACTGTTATCACATCTCAAAAGTGAAATTTTAATATGTGGACAACATTCCATTGCATACATAAGTGGAATTTCATCAATTTTTAAAATTACTCTACATGAATTCTTACAGACTCACAAAAAAGAAATATGCCCCACCTACCATATAACGCACCTAAACAACATAAAATGTATATCAATTCAAGTGGGTTCCATAAAATAAGAAATGGTGTTCACCTTTCTCGTGTATCGTATAATGCACCTAAAAATCACAAACTGTACATGAACTACGACAGGCCCCACAAAAAAAGACCCCACCTATTGTATAAGGCACATATATATTGTCACACCCCAAGTCCATGGACGGAGAGCTTTCGTGATGCCCCGAATCCGGCACTCGACTCCTATACACCAAGTCCCAAGTTCAGCGCACCACAAGGAAGATTTTTGACTGGTTTTTTTTTATTGTATATACATATAATAATTCCTGAGCATGAAGATCTATGATCAAAATACCAAGCAACACTTTCCATTATAAATCCTAATGGTTACAAGTATAATGCTCTCCAAAGGTACACAAAGTCAAAATTGTCAAATCAAAAAATAAATACAATGCATCGAGAAAGCTAAGTCTTCCAAGCTACTCCTGCCCTGAAAAAAATGGGAAATAGGAAGCTTAGGTAAAAAGCCTAGTGAGTACACACGTGTGCGCAGTGTGTCCTACATGCAAGCAAGATAAATATGATATAAGGAAATCATATATGTGAAAGGCATATAGCACGTAAGGTATGATGTCAATGCTAATGCAATGCATATGCATCATAGTAATACTTCGAGTCACTGCTACTAACATCACCAAGTCATGTTTTCATTTCTCCTATACCATAGTCATAATCGTATTACACGCATCCGTAATCACATCATCATAATCATATTGTCATTCCATATCATAACTGTATATCTCGGGAAGCACTGTGGTCGATACCATGCACTAGACACTAGTAATCGACCTCGCATACCCACCCAGTGGTGGACTTCCACCAACTGTATATCATGGGAAACACCGTGGTCGATACCCATGCACCAAACACCAGTAATTGACCTCACATACCCGCCCTGTAGTGGACTTCCACCTGGCATGCCAGTAGCGGACTTCATTCGCGCTTCTCCTCACCAGCAAGTCAGACCAGTCGCTGTTTGCACCTCAACCCTTAAGCAGGTTGTACCCACCTCTTCTTAACTAGACCTCATCAGTGGGAGTCAAATCCATGACCCATGTATCCACTCGGCCCGACAGTGAGGCAACCCTAGCTAGCATAGGGGTTTAGGGACTTTCAACCCAAGGGGCACATCATCCCCTACTATTTCCACACTTTCGGTGACCCGTTCATTTTCAGTGATAACCCAAGTCATCATCATATATGCACATTTCATCATCAAGATCTAACTCATGTTATACGGAATGACTGTGGTATTTCGATCATCATGTATGTCATGATTATACATGAATTCAAACAATTATGATGAGGCATACATTCAAGTGCATGTGGTATGCATATAATGTTATGAGTTTAGGGTCTCCTTTAAGGAAAAAATGACGTATAATCATCATATGCCACTATCAACTATATTAATCCATGATCATGTGATTAAACTGAAGAGGACATGTCTTACACGTAAACAAATGTATTGAAGTACACTTGCACATACCATCATTCCATAGTACATGAGTATGATCAATATCAACATGGTTAATTAGATGAATTTAGTATGCTAGGGAGTGGAACAAAATTAATTAAGTATTAAATCACATGCTTCTATTAATCACAATTACTGACATCACTAATATCATCCATAACTATCATAATCACGAGCATTAATTGTAATAAGAGTTACACCATATCCTTCGCAAGATAGATATTCCATTAGTGGCTTTGACCAAACATTAATTTTTTTTATTAGGACCACACGGTTATGCCCTAATTGAGCCTTATGATTAATGAGTGGTGGTGACGCAAAGTACCTGCACCAAGTGGTCATGAAATGAAAGGTACATAGTAAATGAGTCACAGGATGGATGGTGCTGGTGAAACTCATATAATGTAGAGGGTTCACCTTCAAGTGAGCTAGTAGTAGGTTGGATTTATAAATAATTATCATAGTAATTCTACAGTGGTTTGGAAGGCACAAGTAAACCTCATAAGATATAGTGAGCTCTAAGTTGAACAGCTAGGTATATAATATACACATAAGAGTTAGTCACGGTTAGATAATGTGGGTTTGTCTCATACAACATAGTGGGTCGTACTTCCAAGTGGTACTGTAAGCAGATGGGTTCAAAAGTGTTCGAATGTTGTACGTTCAATTAACACTATTTCATATCGGCTGACTTATTTAGGATTTGGATCTAAGCCATTTTGGAATCATGTTCTGGAATTATCTAGCCTAACTAGTGAAATATGCAATACTTACATCAAGGTAGGGTCCACAATCAATCTAACACACGTCCTAAATTCACATACCCCAAGAGGTTACACTAGCAACATAGTCCACGAATCTGAGTAATCACACAATTCTCATATGCCCACATGGTCTTATGGCCACTCTGTTATCAAAAGTCCATATGGTTGAGTGGCCACAAAAATGTCTCTACTTATCATAATAATTCAAAATATCCAAACCTGGTTGATCAATCACAATCGCACCCGTCATTCATGGCTACACTATATTATACTAAGTATTATACTACAACCACTTCAGACGTCACATAGCTAATGACTCATATTCGGTGTCACATGATTAAGGGCCAAGTACTACCTTCCATAACATGGCATATATTTTAGTGGTCCCCACATCAGTCTCACTAACGATCATAATATAATAATCATATTTATATCATATTACACTGAATTGAGGGTCATGCTAATATCACATTGTATAATCCAACCGCACATCACAATTCATATCATGACTAGGTAATCCAAATATACCATCTAGTTGTACATGATTCGAGTACCATAAAATGTCCATAAGAATGTGGTCACATTGTTGGGCGGCTACCAATGCTACTTAATTTCGTACTATTAGGTGGCCTTGTGCATATTTCACAATTATACAATTAGATGACTGCATATACACCACCTTTGTACAAGATTAGGTGGCCATACTTATACTACATGACCTCATAATCAAGGGATCATCCTCAACTCACTACATCGCATTGTTCATACCCATCCACTCCATCACACCCTCACATTAGATTAAGCGATTATTCATATATCTTACAAACATAATATTAAAAGATAAGAACCACCATTTTTGTACCAGTAAGTGGGCCATACAAGATCACGGGGTCGCACAGGTAAGTGGGCCGCAAAAATCACCATTTCATTGCTTTAAGTGTGCTAATGAATTTTAGCTCAAATGATAACTTCATGTTTTCAGTTAATCTAATGGTGGATAACTCTTGTATGGTTTGAATGACATATAAACATAATAGTGGGGCACACAACAGGCCCCAACAAACTTGGATAGCAGATAAACTCTATAGTGGGTCACACATGCTAGTGGACCCACTTGATTTTGGGTAACAAATAAACATTAAAGTGACCGTAAAAGGTTGGCAATGGTAGAGGGCCACCATCTGTCAAACACAAATGGATAGGTTGGATATCTTCTAGACATTATCATGGATCATTAAAGGTTTTAACTATGGGCATTTTGGGCTTGTCCAAGTGGGTGGGTCCCAAGATGTAGCAGGGTCATACTTATTAGGTCTGCAAAAGTTGATAGATGGTGTGGATCTAACATACATATTATGGTGAAATTATAGGAGGTTTTAAGGGTGGACATTACAACAACATTGTTTCTTTGGCGCCAAAATATACAAATGATTTGGATGTAGCTTATACACCACAATGGGTCCTGCGGTCTGGTGGGCCCTACATGGGTATCAAGACGAGCTCCTACTTATCCATAATTATTTATTTTATTATTATTATTATTATTATTATTCCTAAGTCCAAGTCTACATATCCTTATTAACAAGTTAGATGTCAAGTATAACAATATAGTGGCCCATTGGAATTTTCAATGGTGGACCTATAATCCACTACAGTTTTGGTGTGATCCACCGTGACACGTGTCAACCCTCAACTCCATCAGTCAGGTGCACCAATCCATAGTGGGCCTAGGACTTAAAATCAAGTCAATATGTGGTTTATGTGGGGCCATACCACACACAAAAGTTGAGGGGATTACTCTCCATTAAAACATTTATAATTATTTATTGGGCCCACCAAGGCATGTGTGTCACACTTGGTTAAGAGGTCGGGCCAAGTTTCAAATGCATCCAAATTTCAAGTGGACCCCGACAAATGCGTTTGTATGCTTGAGCTCCAAGTTGTATGAACGGTTCAAGGAGATCAAATTACATGGGTCCCAAAGTGATATATTTATTATATATAAATAGTTCATCTATTTTTATTTTTATTTTTATTTTTTTATTTATTTTAAAAATTATTTTATAGCATTATCCAAAAATGAATCATATCCAAAGATTATCTAGACCTCACCACAAACAGTAATGGAGATACCTATTTCATCGTTAAACAGTTTACAGGGCCCACTTTAATGTTTAATTTCCATCCAATCTATTCATAAAGTCACAGAGACCTGAATTAAAGGAAAAAACTAATTTCATATTGGTCCAAAACTTCAATGACCCAAAAAGGGTTCCAATGGTAGATGTTTAATCCCCTGCAGCTTTTATAGTGTGGCCCACTTGATAGTTAGATCTATATTATTTCATTATTTTTTCTTCTCAATCCTTAAGACAAACTCGCCAACTGAATGGGCGGTTTAGATACAACACATACCTCATGATCATATTCCAGATTTTTTTTGTACTTTATTTTTAATGGTGTGGGCCACCTGAGTTCCGTGTATGGCTGCTTTTTGGGGAAGACCCATTTTTAAATGGGAACCATTAGATGCACGGTGCTGATGTTCGACATGCATCAAGGTAAGGCATGTGGTGGGGCCCATTTCCCTGCCTGTTACAAGCTCCAGCGTCCTCTAGACTCTGGACGTCAGCAATGGCTGAGGCCTTTGCTACACATTTTTTTTATTTTCTATTTTTTCATGGTTTTTCATAGGTGGCATCAACATCACGACAACCCACTCCGTCTACTAGGTTCCGTGATTCGTGATAGGCCTAATGAATCTAATATTTGATATTTTTAAGCGTACAAAAGATCACAGTGGGCCCTAATAGTTTATTACTAATAAAATGGTCTTTTTGATGGTGTGGCCTACCATAGTTTTGGATTAGCATCATTTTTTAGCTCAATGTATAAAATGAGCTGCAAGATAGGATGAACGGTGTGGATCAAATACATACATCAAGGGTGGGGCCTATTATGGGCCCATAGCCCTGCCCTGTCCTGGTCTCAAGCAGCAGGGACACTGTCGTTGCTTGCTGCAACGTCCCCTGGACACTGGTAGCAATCAGCGTCCGGTACTTCTTTTTTTTTTTTGTACACATGTGTGCATGGGTGGGTGTGTGTGAGAGTTTAGTTAGCCCAATGGGCCATGCTTGAACGGTTGGATGGCCTATAAAATTTTAGTGGGGCCTACAATTGATGGGTCCCACATGAAGCCTATGACAATTTAAGTTTTGTATATATTCTCATATACATTCACACCATTAATCATATCATTATCATCAACATCATCTCCATCATCTCCATCATACATAAACACAACAAAAACAAAATAAAAATGAGTAGGGTGGGTGTACTCACCTTGATGGATTAGATGCAATGGTTGAGATAAATAGAAGGGATGGGATTGATGGAGTTGATGGTCCACCAAGATCACTCCTCTCTCTCTCTCTCTCTCTCTCTCTCTCTCTCTCTCTCCATTGTAAAAAAATGGTGAAATGCTAAGGGATGGAGGGGTATTTGTAGAGAAATTCATAAAAATTTGGTTAAGTTAGGCTAATGTGGTTAATATTAGCCTAGGCTAGATTTATGAAAATTAATTTAGGATTTGTAATTAATGGTGGGCTAAAGGAGCATGGAATGGCATGGTGTGATGATGTCACACATAAGGTGTGGCATGGAGGAGAGTTGACTTTGGGGAGCACATGAGACATGAGAGGTATGGGTGAGTGACATCACACACATGGGTAGAGATTCTCTCACCCATGTGTGGCATGTGCATGTGTGATGACATGTGGTGTGCACATGTGTAGAGTGGGGTACATGGCGCCTTGCGCACTTGATACACTAATTATTCTTCTCAGCGTATCTCACAAACGGAGTATCGTATAGACGCACGGGTTATACCTACGTGATTGTAGCGATGGGGCAGTCGATATGAAATAGGTTTTGGGGTCTTAGGATCCCAACCAATCCAAATCTAGCTAAAGGCATCAATCATCGAGTACATATGCATAGAAAATAGTACGGAATGGACGGGGTCTCACATATAATACAAAATATACATTTATTATCAAAAGAAATATGTATATATAGCCATTCTGAGTTCTTTAAACATGCCAAAATCTGAGCATCATTCGACTTGAATAATGATCCTTGGCACAACCAAATTACCCTCCTGCGGGACATAACAGAGGAGTTGTTGTTGCTTCAACTTCTTATCCACACAAGCCCATCCACAACTAAATTGCCCTCTCATTGCATATAATTCAAAATGAAGTTCACCCTCGGGGAGATCATGTTCATAACAACACACCATTCCTAATTTAAAGCAATACCTGTAAAAAATGAATGAAAGCAACATATAATTACATATTTAATCCACATTTTGAAAGTGCCCTGGTATGTCAATTAACTGAGTGTTGAGTCAACAAGTCAAGTGAGCCCCATAAGAAGATCATTCAAGCGTCTGCCTCAACTGGATGTGTACTCCGAACTTGTTAAAGGTAAATTTAGCCTCACATCCATGTCCCAAAACACTCAGGTATATAAATTCCCTAAAAGAGGATAGAATAACTTAGGGTTTAAAATATGAAACTATTTTACAAAATCAGGAAAATCTTTAAGTTTTCATCTTTTGTCTATATATCGAGATCACCTCGATGAGATCAGACACCAATTATCGATGCCCTCGGAATGCAATTGATATCATCGAATTGAGGACTACTTGTGTCCATCAACCAACTTGATCTCTGAACAAAATTATCGATGAATCATTGGAAAAATTGATATCATCGACATTCAAATTTTGAGATCATCGAGACAGATATAATCGAATTCTTTTCTATTTGTGTCCAGCAAACTTCTAAGAAAAATCATACATTTATCGATGACTCGAAGGAAGCCTCGATATCCTAGGAATTCAATCTCCAATGATATCAATGGACCTTTGATGTTATCGATTTCGGACCAAACTGTCCAGCAAGCTTTTTAGGAAAATCCTTTTTAAATTATTCGAGGAATCAAGACTCCTTCGATAATATTGATATTCAAATATTGATCATACTGAATCTAGGTGGATATCATCGAATTTGGACAATGAAATGTCCAGCCAGCTTATAGGAAAATCTTGTATAAAAGATCGATGAATCGAACTAGGTATCGATATCATCAACATTTGAAATTCGATGACATCGTGGGAGGATCGGTAATATTGAAGCCAATTCTTAGCCTGCTCTCTTATTTTTTTCATTGTCAAGGAATTGAATCGTGGGTCGATAAAATTGGAGTTCGAAATCCAATGACATCGAAGCATGTTCGATATGATTGAGCTGTGTATAAGAGATTTAACCGTGATTGTCAAAAGAGTTCATATAATTGATCCGTCCCTCGATGTCTTTGAAAGTATACGTTCAATGATATCGAAGATGGCTCGATGATATCGAAATCTGTAAAAAAATATCTGATAATTTTATTAGCGTTGGATCTCTTTGCCTATTTAAGGAGAGCTTACTATTAGTTGCAGCAGTGAGAAAAGAGAGAGAGCCTTGAGAGGGTCCTGCACACTATTTACCCTAAGCTCTTTTTCTCGTGGGAGTTCATCCTCCAACCCACCCTCATCATTGATATTCAATAGAGTAGATTGGGGAATGAACTTCTGCATTCAACGATCATCCAGCTACCACCTTAATGGTAACTCATTGAACTGGGATACCTTGAATGCTTAGATGCTTGGAATTACTCCGTCTCTAAAATAGAAAAACATTTAATAGAGTAGGATTCCAACATAACCTTGACTCAATCTGTCGCCTTACATTGAAGCATCATAAGTGTTGTGGATCAAGGGAACTAAAAATTCTCCGTTATCAAAGGAGGAGATCTTCATTAACGTGCTTAATGGGGATCATCTACTTATCTGACAGTCATTAAAGTCTAGAGACTCTGCTAATCATTCCTTTGTATAGGATTGGGTCACAGGTGATTCTCACCCCTTTTAAGTCCTCAAAGGAGGCCTCCGATGGGAGAATACATGTGGGTGCTATGTGTTGACCCTTGCTCTTGGTGAGCATAAACTTAGATCCATAGTGTAGGTCCTTAGCCTATGTAGCCTGAAACCTAGGTGTTATGTGTTAACCTTTGCTCTTGTATAGGGCATAAACTCTAGGTTCCTTGTGTGGATCCTTGGCCTGTGTGTCCTAAAACCATAGGTTCCTTGTGTGGATCCTTTGTTCTTGGTGAGCATAAACTTAGGTCCTTAGTGTAGGTCCTTGGCCTATGTGGCCTGAAACCAAGGTGTTGTGTGTTGACCTTTGCTCTTGTGTAGGGCATAAACTCTAGGTTCCTTATGTGGATCCTTGGCCTGTGTGGCTTAAAACCCTAGGTTCCTTGTGTGGATCATTTGCTCTTGGTGAGCATAAACTTAGGTCCTTAGTGTAGGTCATTGGCCTGTGTGGCCTAAAACCTAGGTGTTGTGTGTTGACCTTTACTCTTGTGTAGGGCATAAACTCTAGATTCCTTATGTGGATCCTCAGCCTATGTAGCCTAAAACCCTAGGTTCCTTATTTGAATACTTTTCTCTTGTATAGGGCATAAAACCTAAGTGTTATGTGTTGACCCTTGCTCCTGTTTAAGGCATAAACTTGTGTCTCATAGAGATATGTTAGGTACCTTGTATAGGTCCTAGAGTCAACCTTGTGTAAGTTGTACTGGTTTGAGGTAAACTTGATTTGAAACCTCTGTTAGTGAAATCCGATACACTCAAGTGTTAAGTGCGTCCACCGGGAGTGGAGTAGGCATATAACCGAACCACTATAAAATGACTGTGTTTGAGATTGTTATTTGCATATTCTTTTATTGTGTATACTTTGAATGATCACATGATGCATGATTATTTAGAATAGATAAGTATCACATCTCACACACAGTCACTCTGTCCATCCAACAAAGACTAAATTTATATATATTGTTTAGATATTGAATAGTCTTTTGATTGGATCCTCTATTTGGCTTGGAAGCCATTAGATTTAAGATAAAGATATTTGAATAAATTATTATATTAGATCAAGATAATGATGATAGGATTTTAAACTGTCATAAAATTTTATAAAGTCCTATTCACCCCCCTCTAGGACATTTTGACCTATTCCTACTTCTACTAGAGCGGTCATTACCGTAAATTTATATTTTGTATATTTGGGTTATACACATGGAGGTGTATATATTTACATTGTACATGAGAATGTGAAGAGGTTCAAAGACAAAGATGATAGGGTTTTAATGACAGTGTGATTAAGCTGCACTTGAAGATATGATAAGCATTTTAAGAAAATGTGACGCATTTACATTTAGGAGTGTAATGAAAATGAAGGTGTGTGTGAGTTGGTTACACTTAAGAATGTGATGTGGTTAGAGTATATATCTGAGTTAAAATATGTTATGGGATTACCATTGAGATTGCGATGTGGTTGATTGAGAGTATAACTTAGTTCCACTTTAAGATGCAAATGGATTTTTAGATAGTCCCATTACACTTGACAGTATGATAGTGGTGATGAAGTGTGTGTAGAGGTTAAACTTGAGGATGTGATATCGATAGGGAGAGTGTGATTGGCTTACACTTGACGATGTGTTATGCTTTATAAGGAAGTGTGATGTGATTACACATAAGGGTGTGATGAGGATGGAGTGTGTGATTATACTTAGGAGGTGAGAAATTTTAAGAAAAAATCTGAAAACAGCTTAAGAAAATATTAGATAAGATGAACCTTACCATACTCTATTGCAATAAAGGTCGTTGTTCTCCTATTCTAAATATTGAATTATTGCCTCTTACCATGGATAGTTAGAATGCACCATATGTAAGGGGATACTGCACGGTTAACATTTCATAAATTTTGAGTTAATTTCATTAAGATATAACACAATCAATGAAATCAAAGTTCTATTTGAATGACAACTACTTTTTTAATTACTAAAATATCTAAGTTTACAAAATACATATGCATACATTTTCATTTTACAACTAAATTATATCAACTTTCCTTAAATGTTATTCATTACCTGGAGTAATTGACTAAAGTTGAAATTATCAAGCATATGAAATTTTGAATCAACTTCATATTGGATAGATGAATGTGGTTGATCCATGGAAGGAAATAGGTGTGCTTGACACCAGGAATGAGAGAGTTGTGGTTAAATTTGTGCTTTCAGTGTATAGTATGTGGTCATGGGGAGTGGCCTAACATTATTGTATCCTTAACATTATGTAAAAGTAAATATTAAGTTCATCATAAAATTTCAATTTCAATATAAAATATTTTTTCGCTGCTGTAAGGGTAATCGAAATGCTATCTAAGTAAATGAAGATTGAGCATTAGACCGTACTAATGCGGATTATTTATTGGGATGGACTGAATTTAGTGTATCTCTTTGCTCTTTCTGTTGATGTCTATTCAATTTTCTTTCTCCAAACTACTCTTAATTTTACATTTACCACGCCAATTCTCATTTCTTTTAATTTCATGAGCTTTTTCTCTTATTTCAATGATTTCAAAGCTTTTTCTTTTGATATAATAACTTTCCATTGTTTTCTCATGAGCTTCTTTTTTAATTTTAATGATTTTTCTTCTTTGTTGCACATCATTAACTTTAAATTTTACCCAATAAGCTTGAACACCTTTTTCATTACCCGATAATCTGTGGGCCACTAGAGTTTTGAATGGCCTAATGAATGCCCTAGAATGATCAATCACAGGGGGCCCGAAAAATCTCCTAGTATGGTTGTCCATCTCTAGGTAGGTCTAGGTAGGGGTAGCACCCAATCCGCACCTCTTATAGGATCCACTAATGGTTTGGATGGCAAATAACCATTTAGACCATATGAAGCTTTCCATGATGATTATTTAATACCATCATTGTTATCCACTTAAGATTCGAACCAACTTTATTTTCCGGCCCATGTTTTTAAATGAGCCGGCAAATTAAATAGACAACATAGATATACAACACAAACAGCAAGGTAGGCCTTACAGTTAGAGATTGCACCCACCTATTGGATTGGGGTCACAGCTAACTAGTGATGTCCTAATTTTGTGAGAATCCATTCATTCAGGTGTGGTGCGATAGTTGAGTGGATTGGATGGAATATGCACTATACAAAGGACCCCATGTTCTTTAAACAGTTTCCACAAGACCTTTCATCTCAAGGAGCACCAATTAAACACCTTGATCCATAGCTCAAGTGGTAGATTAAGTGAAAGATACCTCATTTCAACACTGAGATCTTGGTATCAATCTCTAGTGGGGGTGGCTAACACTGAAGTGCGAACTAACATTGGGGTGTACTAACATGCAAAAAAAAAAAAAAAGGAGCACCAATTGCACTGAGTAAACTTTATGGGCCCACTATGATGTTTGTGTCTTATACACGTCATCCATCCATTTTTTCTGGTTCTTTCCTAGCATGAGCAAAAATTAAAGAATGGCTAAGCTGAAGGTAGACCACATCATAGGAAACAGTGGGATTATCAAAACTTTTGTGGCTTGTAACAAGCATTTAACATCGATTATAAATAATTACATCACCTAATGAATGGGAAAAATCCCACATACCTGTTCCATATTAGTATGCATTCATGACCGAATAGATAACCTCATTATTACATGAGTATGAACCTAACAAAAATCTTAAGAGAGAATGTTAGTGCACTTATTTGCACTCATGTTTGTCAATTACGTGACTAGTTATGTCTTGAAGTCGGATGAGTTCTTAACAAATGAAGACCGGCGATGCAATTGGATCAGAAGCATCGAAGCCAATTGAAGACAAATGATTGCTTCTACGATCTTAAACCTCATAAATAGATGATCTTGAAATAGCGGTGAAGACCGCTTAAGTTGAAGTAGGAATATGTCAATATATCCTAGAGGGGGGTGAATAGGACTTTTTAAAGTTTTTTATGAATTATTAAAGATCCTTATCACATTAATCCTATCATAGAGTACTAATTAGGATTACTCAAAATTAACTCTACTGGCTTCCAAGCCTGCTAGAGGATCCAATCACAAACTATTTAAAAGACAAACAGTTTATAGATGAGATTGTGATAGATATGACTGTGTGTGCATAAGATGTGATCATATATAAAGACATGTAAGGCAATCACATAAATGAAAGACAATATCAATCTCAAACACAGTCATTTTATAGTAGTTCGACGACTTGTCTACTCCACTCCCGGCTTCCACACTCAACCTTTGAGTGACCGGATTTTACTAAGGAGGTTTCCCATGGTTCACCTCAAACATAAGGTTTTAAATCAGGTTCACTTTCAACCTTTACAAAGGTTTCTACTCGGTTCACCTCAAACCCTGAAGTTTTGCTGGCGTACTCCTAACCAGATGTTTATGCCCACACAGAGCAAGGGTCCACACAATGCACCCGGAGGTTTCCACTCGGCTCACCTCTAACCCTGGAGTTTTGCTGGCGTACTCCTAACAAGATGTTTATGCTCTCCACAGAGCAAGGGTCCACACAACGCACCCCGCACGTACACTCCCGTCGGAGGCCTCCTTCGAGGACTTTAAATGGTGAGCAACACTTAAAACCCATTCCTAGAAAGGAATGATCGCAAGTGTCCTCTAGACTCTTAGTACTTAAGATAAGTTGATGAGTCCCTTTTAGCGCAGTGATGAAGATCTCCTTCTTGTTGATGAAGAGTCTTCAACTCCCTTGATCCATAACACAAAGATGTATCTATACTAGGCTTTAGGTTGAGTCAAGGTTATGATGGAATACCATTCTCTAAAGATTTTCCTATAAGGAAGATAGAGTGGTTTCCATTATTTATGCATTCAAGGCATCCCAGCTTAATGATATGTCATTAAGGTAGTAGTTGAAGGATCCTTGAATGCGGAAGTTCATTCCCTAATCCACTCTATGAAATATCAATGATGAGGGTGGATTGGAGGATGAACTTCCTGAGAGAAAGAGCTTGAGGTAAATGATAGGAAGGTAAAAACTCTCAAAAGCACTCTCTTCTTTCTCTACCAGCAATAAAGACTAATCTCTCTCTATATATAGGCAAAAGGTTCCAACGGATATAAACGGTCATATTTATGACAGAGTTCGATATCATCGAGCAGTCGTCGATATGATCGAGCGTATACTCTCGATTGTATCGGCAGACCTCTTGATAATACAAACTTAATTGTCATTTCACTTTTGGAAACCTTCCGCCTACTGGTCGATGGGATCAAGATACACATCGATGTTATCATATTTCGAACTCCGATTCCATCGAGCGATGGATCGATCTATCAACAGATGAAAACAAGAGAGAAGCCTTGAAGAATTTCAAGTTCAACAGATATGATCGGGGAACAGTCGATGTCATCGGAATTTGTACATCGATCATATCGAAGACCTTGTCGATAAGATCGATAAATCGTATAGATTTACCTAGAAGCTTGTTGGATGATTTATGTCCGGACTCGATCCAATCGACGAGGTCTCGATATGATCGATATATGAATATCGATTTATCGACTGGCACCCCGATCAACATTAAAAACAACTTGAAATTCATGCTGGTAAAAACATGCACCCACAATCAATATGATCGACTGACTTCCGATATGATCGATATTTGAGTTCAGATTGAATCGGACAAACATCGATATATTGAAGCTTATGTTAGTTTTCTTTAAAAAAATAGGGGTGCCGGAAAGCAATCTGTCGATATTATCGATCCACTTCAGATATGATCGATATTCGAATATCGATGACATCGACTACCAAGTCGATATATCGATAAATCGTCCAGATGATTGTCTGATTTCTGAACGCTTTTTGTCCTCACTCGATTGTATCGATTGAGATCCCAAGGACATCGACAAAGTTGGTCGATTATATCGAAGAGGTAATTGATATAATCAACAGTGTAAGAAAAACTTTAAAGATTTTTCTTTTTGATAACAAGTTTTCTTACACTGAAACCCTAAGATATTCTAGTTCTTTTTAAGGGTTAAATCACCTAGTGTTTTGGGACATGGGATGTGAAGCTATGATTTACCTATGGTGAGCTTCCACACATCTAGTTGATGCAGACGCTTGACTTGATCTTCCTGTAAGGCGCTGTTGTTTGACTGACTCAACTTACAACGTAATTGACAAACCAGGGCACGTAATAGGTGCACTTTCAGATCTCAACCCAAATAGGAAAACCCACCTAGGTCATCTATTCAAAGCCAATCCCAAGTCCATTTTTATATCATATAGTCTTGGCTTAAGCAAGTCCCAAGTTGGTGAAAGATTTATTGGACAAAACAGGAAAAATAGGAAAATCTATCCATTGTCGATAGGACAAAAGTGTAACCGAAAAGCACCTTCGGTACCACCGAAGATACCTCCGGTGTTACCGAAGGGCTTCAAAACAGTCCAGCAAGCTTACAACAATAATTTGGTGTCACTAACTGGATATTTCAGTGACACCGACTACTACCGACGAAAAAAGTTCGGTGCCACTGAAAGAGACTGTTTTCAATCAGCAACTTGGGAATTTAATTCGGTATTGCCAATAAATAATTCGGTACTACTGAAGTAAGTTCAATGGTACTGAATGTCACTTTGGTAGCACCATAAACTAGCCATTTTATAGCCATTTCTATCCATTGAAAGATTTTATCTATAAAAATGACTTGTAGGAACTTGCAAAATGTATGGATTAAGGCTATTAAGAGTCCCTAGTGCAACCCAAGCTTATCCTATCCTACCTAGACTCTATCCATATGAGATTCATGTTCTCTTCATTGTGATTCATCATCTTAAGAGCATTCAAAGATCGAACATATGAAGAACATGATCTCAAGCCTTTATAGAGTATTAAGACCCAACCTATAGGTATATCCTTGATCTCAATCATATCCATCAGTTGAATCTCTTAGGAAACCCATTCATAACCTTCGTTAGAGATTCAACCAACTCCCATAACCTTGGTCACTTTTATAGGCGTATCACATGCAAGGTTTTTATAGATCGTGAAGCTGAGCCAATAGGTAAATCCAAGCGATGCAATCGAGGGAGCATTGGGGAGCTGATTCAAGCATAAAAGCGTAAAGATCAAGAAACCCAAGAACAAGATACAAAAGAGAACTCAATCCAACAAGTAAGTGTCATAGTTAAGAGTTCAAAAGTTTAGTCTCTATCATCATGTAGGATTGAGGCTAAGAGTTTGCCATCAATAAACTCGATTAGGTGCCTCATGTGAGACCCTTATCAATGGGCTTAAACATAGGTGCCTTGTGTGGGACCTTAGACAGTGGGACTAAATGTATGTGTCTTGTGTGGGACCTTGGCCAGTGGTCCTAAACTTAGGTGCCTTGTGTGAGACCTTTGCCGACGGGCCTAAACGGTAGGTGCCTTGTGTGAGACCTTGGCCGGTGGAACAATGTAACGCCTCGATTTTCGTAACCCGAGTATATGACTCATTTTCAAAAAACCTGAGTGCTGGCCTTTAAAATTCAATGTGAATTTAAACCGCTTTGTCATTAATCTGAGTTGGTAGCAAACATAGTTAGAGTAAACCATGCATTGTATGAAAACATTTCAAACACCATAAAAATTCAAATGTTGTGCCCATACAGGGCTTATACAATCCCAAATAACAAAGTTTGTTAAATAAAACATGAAATTTATCATCTAATGATGGAGCTCAATATGGGCCACAAGGACCCCGTCTAGCTCCTCAGCTACCTGATCTGCTCTAGCAACCCAGTGAACAGCATCGGCTCATTGTACACCTACTCAACTAATATGATTTGATAGCATCAATGACTATTGCAGTGAGGAGTACCCTCTAAGATTACACACTTATCATTCATAATTTAGGATTGATCGTAAGTCATGAGAATGAACATATTAAATAACACAATTAATAATTATGCGTATATATTCAAAAATTAAGCCAATCACATAATCGTATCATAAGAAAAATATAATAGCAATAGCAATGCAAGTGTATGTCTCCAAATAGTCCAACAATCAATCATACAACTTTCTATTGCACCTGAAAATCACATTGTACATGAATTCCACAAGATGGCTAGAAAATAGATAAGTAAAATCTCACTTCACCCGAAAATCACAGTACAAGTGAACTCCGCAAGATGAATAGAAAATCAACATTTAAACATTTGCTTCACTTGAAAATCATATCGTACATGAATTCCACAAGATGGCTAAAAAATTGATAAGCAAACTTCTGCTCCACCCAAAAATCATGGTATGACTGAACACCACAAGATGAAGAGAGAATTAACAAGGGGCATTCCAACATTATATGAAAATTGAATGAACTCCATAAGATGGCTAGAAAATAGATAAACGAACCCCCTCTCCACCAGGAAATCATAATGAACTCCCCATAATGGTAATCAACATACAGACATCTACTTCACCCAGAAATCATATCGTACATGAACTCCGCAAGATGGTTAGAAAATCGATAAGTGAACTCTCGCTCCACCCAAAAATCATAGTACAACTGAACACTGCAAGATGAAGAGAACATCAATATACAAACTCTAGACTATCCGAAAATCATATCATACATGAACAACATAAGATGGCTAGAAAATCGATAAGCGAACTTCCACTCCACCTGAAAATCATGATACAACTGAACACTGCAAGATAGCTAGGAAACAAGAAGTTTTGTGAATATAACCAATAAGCCAAAGAAGGGCACCAATAATCCATCAAAGACACGATGACAAATATGCAGTCCAAGCCATATAAGGCAAATGTGAGATCCAAGTCGTGTAAGGCAAATAGGGACTGCAAGATGGTGGGTCCCCAACAAGTTTCATTCAACCCATCAAATAATCGCAAGTTGCAAGCATCCAAATTAATTAGCAGGTGGTCATATGGAAATGGCATGTAAACATCAATCATTTATGCTTACTAAAAATTAAAGAGACATGCCCATTATCTAACGCAGAAATCAATTGTGCAACATATTAACATATTCGCATAGTACGATAAGTAACTCAATCAAGTAACTTAGGAGATACTAAATGGAAAGGATTAAGGCATCATCTATGATTAATGAATTTAAGTGGGAAGCTCAAAGGGTGAGTCCTCACCTCTAAGTATAGGTTCCAAGGTTCCAAGTGTTCAGAGGAAAGTTCCAATCTATCAAGCGTGTTAATTCCCAACATAACTCGGCTCGATTCTAAGGTTCTAGAGTAGTGCTTACAATCCTTACATCCCACGAGAAGATTTAAGAATAGATTATTTTAATTCAAAATAATATTAGAACCCTAAAATGAAGGAACTAGGCATACCTTAGCAAATTGAGTTAAGTCGACTCAGTTTGCTTACCCCGTCTTGAACCAACTCAACCCAAAACTGGGTCAACTCAGCTCCACACACATAGATCTGCTAAGTTGGCCTAACAGCTCAACCAAGTTGACTCAACATGTGTACCAACAACCTGAATCTCTCTCTTCTCCCTTTTCCTTTCTTCCTTTCTCTTCCTCTCCTTCTCCTTCTTTGCTTTTCTCTTGATTCTCCTCTTTTCTTCTTACTAGGACGTCCAACAGTGGGTCTGGACAACCTAAGCCAAACCTAGTGAGTCAAGTCTGGCTAACACAACTGTAGCAGCCTCCTCATAGTCTCTCTCTCTCTCTCTCTCTCTCTCTCTCTCTCTCTCTCTCTTGTTTTCTTTGGTTTTCTCTCTCCCTTTTTCTCCTATTCTTCTTCTCTTCTTGTCCTTTCTCTTACAACTAGACAAGTTGTGTGACCGAACCCAGACCGAACTCGGTCCGAGTTGAGCTGGTGCGGCAACGGGTCAACAAGCAGAAAGAGGACATCATCCTCTCTCTGTCTTCTCTCTTTCTCAATCTTCTATCTTCCTCTATTTTCTTTTCTTCTATTACAATGACTAGCAGTGATCTGGTCAGACCAACCTAGTCATCAGCTCACACTCGTGAGTCAGTGCATCATGACTCGGGCAGTGACCCAGTAAAGCACCACTCCTCCCTCTCTCTCACTACCTTCTGCTTCTTCCTTCGAAGGGAACCAAACCGAGTTAGAACTTCGCTTAGCCACCCAAAACTTGGTTCGAGTTATGACAGCAACGGAGAAGAGGTCATGCTCTCGGGGAAGGAGTTCCAGCCCCAATAGTAGATCACCACCTGATGGAGTTTTCTTCAACCCAACTATTATAGATTGATCATAGGAACCCTAGGAAACTTAAAAGATGGAAGGAGAGAAGTTATGACAGCAACGGAGAAGAGGTCATGCTCTCGGGGAAGGAGTTCCAGCCCCAATAGTAGATCACCACCTGATGGAGTTTTCTTTAACCCAACTATTATAGATTGATCATAGGGACCCTAGGAAACTTAAAAGATGGAAGGAGAGAAGTTTGGAATCGGTCTAGGTGGTGGGTTTGAAGGTGGGAGTGGAAGCCCAGCTTTTATCGAAGAGTTGTGAGCAATAAGGAAAAACATTTGCCGCTTGACCCTCCCTTGTCTTCGATATGCCCTAAGTTTTCCCACAACCCTCGAATTGAAAATAAACATCCCAGATCTATTTTGTTACTTGGAGATGGTTGTATGTAGCTGGTATAATGAAACTAGCTGCAGTTTTCTTCTAAGTATGGAGGAAGCCCTAAACCATGTTGCTTTAAGTGGAGGGATAGGATTGCATTGTGATGAACGACTAAGATGAAAAGAAGTAAAGTCGCATGGATCACCAACATGGAAAGAGAGAAAAACTGATTTTACCATTTTCAAAAACTGGTTGCACACAGCCTAACTACGCCTGTGTTGTGCGACTGCATGTATGAATCATCGTATGAAACTTTAGACGTTTATACGGATTCAAATCCCCCACCAAATAGAAGGTTTGGATCAGACATTGGTGGGTCATGATTGTAAGCCCGTATCCTAGTACCATACCATTCCTTAGACTCCCACAATACTCCCCTTTGAATCCTGGCGACTCGCAACCTGTAGACAGCATTTGTACATGACCCTAAGTCGCATCACACAAATCTGAGTCGACTTGACCCAAGACTTCTACCCTGACGACCACACCATCACCACGGTTCCAACGCCTCATCTTGCCACCAATGCGATGCCCGGGCTAAAACTTGTGGGCCCACGTATATCTCAAGAAAACGCCGCGTGTTGTGAATTTCAAGAGATTGTAGAGAATCTCTACCCATCTTTCACATCATTAGTCGAGTACATATCCCATCTCAAACTCATGCCTTTCTTTTCCCCCAAGGAAAGCAACCCTCCCCGAAGTCAACTATCATGTCTCTTCTCTTACACAACCCATACCTCCCCATCATTTCCTTACACAACCCATCTCTCTTTCAATCCATCACATCCTCTTTCTCTCTCATTTTCTCTACCATTCACAAGAAACCAAAGAAGAGAACATCCAAGGAGTTCTAAGGAGAGGAAGAACCCAAGTGTTAAACCTATCTTTTCCTACCCCAAATCTCTTATCCCAATCCTTCAATCTTCATCATCCTCCATCAAAGAAGAAGCCTAGGAGTTAAGGAAACCAAAGAACCAAGAAGAAGATCCAACGGTGGGTGATCTTAGGATTAATGTTGATTTCATTCATGGGACAAGTGGGGCCTACTGGTTGATGGTAGGGACCCCACTTTGGGCCCTAAGTGTGGCCAATGACCCACCATGATGCATATATGAATTCCATAATGGGGAAATTCTCCATGAACCCCATCATGATGTTTATTTAATTGTAAGAAGGTCACCAAGACCTTACAATTTGTTGGTGGGAAATGGACGCCCACCATTGATTTTTACGATTTAAGGGCCCACATGTGGTGGGACCCATTTAATGTATGCTTTGTATCTTGTAAGGGGAGCTCATAATGGCGGAGCTCCCTTCACCACTCTATTCTCTCTCTCTCTCTCTCTCTCTCTCTCTCTCTCTCTCTCTCTCTCTCTCTCTCTCTCTCTCTCTCTCTCTCTCTCTCTCTCTGTAACATCCCAAAAATTGGGGGTTGGGTAGAAACCCAACTCCCGAGTTCCAAAATGTTATTTATGCAACATAGATAATGTTAAATGCATGTTGTCTGTAAAAAGGCATTAAACAAGATTGGGATTGAGCCAAAACAGCATATCATACTCCAGAGACAGTTAAATTTAGCAAGCGGAAGATTGTGATAAATACATAAAATATATAATTGATTGTAAGTCTCCAGAGTGTAAACATGCTACCAGGTTAATTAAATACATGTATACTCCAAAAATGGAAAGAAAGAATATACATGAGTGCTCCAAAAATATACAATGACAAGTGTCAAGGCATCTAATCAACCTCCCTGTAATCCCGTCGATCCAAACACGGAGGAGAAGTCCTCCTCATCATCATACAAGTCCAGCTCCGCTTCACAAGCAGCGCCATCATCTGCAACTAAAATAGGGACTGGTGGGTGTTCGGAACACCATCCCATAACGTGGGAGTGAGTACCTAACTCAGTGGAATAATAGATCAAAGATTAGCATGTTATCACATCAATCACGCATTAATAGTAAAGCAAATAATCAAACATTCCTAGATACTGTTGTTAATGTATGCATAAAATGACATGATGGATGCCATCACCGACATACTCCCTCATATGGCACCATCTTACGCCCGCGGTATGCTTTCTTCCCACAGTGCTCCACATCTTCTAGGCACATGCAATACGATATGGATAATGATTATCGGGTTGTTATTAGTCCTTTTTATACAGCAGGAGTGGGAAACTAGGGTACTTTGTTTATATCAATCCAAACACAGATCCTGTCTAGGGTCGTCACTCCTAGTAATCTCATACGATGTTACATTTGTAGGTCGCTGCAAGGGCTGTCAGGGCTGTTGCTCACACTCGTTGCACCGCTCCCCCATCACCTTATCAATACAAGCCTACTTGTACTCTTGTCGCTACGGAAGGGTCGTTGCCTTCCGTAGACTCAGAATACGCTCGAGGTCACTATAAAGGGCTCGTCACTAATCAGTGTAGGCCGACAGCTCGAATGTAGTGTCCCATACCACCACAATCGGCTCACGAGTCATAGGTGCTCACTGGTCACTACGGGGAGGTTTGTGGCCCCAGCGTAGGCCGACAGCTTGACCACGGTGTCCCATACCACCATGCCTGGCTCATGAGTCTTTATGGATCAAGGTACCATGGTTAACAGGGTTTCCAATGGTAAGTTCAGTAGCCTGGGTTCAAGCAGTTATGACTCATACAAGGTGAACATACAATGGTCAGTCGGGTTACTTGACGAGCTCGACTAGTACGAGCGCACCTCAAGCTGAATGACATGAAGTGCATAAAACACTTCGTGAGGCCTAACCACTGCCGCCAACACAAAACAAAACTCGCGTTCATCGACGCGTCCTCTGCGGTAAATAGAAGCCCACCACTAATTCAATCCATTACCGACTGCCTGGACTAAAGCATAGCCCCAAACATGTGTAATACATACCAGTGATCATATGAGAGTAATAGAATTGAAGTTCAACAATACAAGCATGTTCACACATGTTATATCATACAATGAAAGCAAATCAACCAACACTTGCATTCCATATACATAATGAAATCAATTCATATAGCCTACATGGTGGAAATCATATACATCAGCATAATAATTGAGAATTCAATCTCAAATCTAATTCACAACACCATTTACTCAATACATATTAATACAAACATTTATACAAACACTTAGTCTACACACTTTAGTCTACATAACATATGTCGACCCAAAGTGTGCATTAGGGCGAATCTCTTCGCCAAACGGATCATGCACGCATTCCTAATATCATAACACGAAAAATAAACATGTCAATCATTTTTGCAAAATACGGACGTATACTGTATTTCCTATAAATACCTAAAATACCATAAATCTCATATTCACCGTGCGTTTACGAAATGGAAAACGGACAGCATGTTCTACATGTCAAACGGCGTTCTCGTCGATAATCTACTATTAAACGACATTGAAAGCTTTGAAATCATTCAATCAAAGCGTCTAAATTCTGCACCTTTTGCCTTAGACGTGCATCGGTTCGAATAGAATGTATACGCTTCGTCAACGGCGTAAAGGCGACCTAATGCACAAGATACATAAGCTATTTCGCTATTTGAATCGAAGCAATCCCTAAAACAGCAAGTGGTTAGGGTTTTCTTACCTAAGAGTGCG
The DNA here is from genome assembly GCA_037074715.1 of Magnolia kwangsiensis. Taxonomy (NCBI): domain Eukaryota; kingdom Viridiplantae; phylum Streptophyta; class Magnoliopsida; order Magnoliales; family Magnoliaceae; genus Magnolia; species Magnolia kwangsiensis. The sequence goes on from CM073579.1 coordinate 64,642,808, forward strand.
TTGGAATCACCGGGAAAGTGATTTGAATGCGTTGCTTTGGCACGTGCAAAAGCTGGTGCAAGTGGGGGGAAATCTCTCCCACAATTCTCTCACAATCTCTCACTTTTTCTCTCTCTCTTTCTAGGGCTTAATCCAAATTCGGATGGGAGAGATATGAGAGGCTTTCAAGCCCTTTCATAAGCCCAAACATAACCAAAACAGACTCCAGGTCAAGGTATACTTAAGTTATAGTCAAATCTGGACTTTTTCGATCCAAAAGAGCGTTTCGGGAGGTCCCCTGGCCGAACGCGGTCGGACTTAAGCTTATGGTTACTGGATCCTGCTCCCCTGAAGTTTTCAGTCCAGTAGTGTTCCCAGATCGCACGTGGCGGGCCAGTTTCTGTTCAACGGTCACGGAGACTCGATCGAGGATTCTAAGTACACTGACCTGAATGAGAAATGTTTCTTGATCCGAGGGTGTATTTGGGTCAGATTCCGACGGTTTGAATGCTTATTCTGATCCTGCAAGCGAAACGTGCCAGATTTATTTGAATCCCATTTAATTTTAAGTGAATTTCACTCTTCCTCACACTCCCTTCTCCAGGCTCAATGAAATAGTCTCAGAGCATCGGTTGGGCTTGATTTTCGAAACGATTGTCAAGTCCAGCTAAGCGGTCATAACGGTCTAAGATTATAGATATCGGACTTCCGACGCGCGGTCTAGATCCAATACAAAGTTTCAAAGGGTTCCTGACAACAAACCGGTTTAGAGTTTGGTCCTGAATTTTAGGGTAATGTAGCTTAAACGATTCTAGAGGTTTTGGGTCTTACAGATCGTATTTAAAGTGGTTGGTGCTAATTTCCCAGGTAATCTAGCGTAGCGTTGGCTAATTCACGTTAAATTTCTAAAGAATTTGGTTCTAAATGATTTCTTTGGCTTTGGAATCAAGTTCTAAGAGGTTACCAAGGTATTATGGTTGACCCATTGCCTAAGGACACCTAATCCCAGGTTAACAAAAATCTGGAGTGTTACAATCTACCCCCCTAAAAACAAAATTTCGTCTCCGAAATTGGCTAAGGGTAATGAGTCCCCAAAGAGACTTTCGTAGTGGCATTCTAAGGATGGTTCAAATCTTATTTAATGACCCAACCTTACGTATAACCTAAATCAACTATTTCGATCCTGGGCCAGTGGGGAAGAGGCTAACCACGCTTCCGCTGCGCCACTCTGATCCAACGGTTGCATTAGCTAATCCTAACAAGATTGGGTTCAATACGTTCTACCCCCTTTAAAACTTAGTTCTACTTAAAGTTCAAAAATATGTCTCGATCCGTATATCGAAACGAGGTGTAACTTAGAGCCTATCCTTGACATGAAATGGGAAACAACCTCTCACTACATTGGTCTTCCTTTGCTAATGATGCGTTCTATGGCATTGGTACCTATGATTATAGAAAGGGGCTGAAATGATGAGTGTTGTGGTTGATTTCAAGGACAGATGTGAGTTGATGGTAAGATGTCTAATTCTCTACTGGCTATAAGTCCTCGCCATTTCCCAAAGACAATGCGATAACTTTTGTTTGTAGTTGGTGGGGCCAACATGGAAGAAAGGTTGTGTAGTGGGTCTGAGCCAGATACATTGACCTTCTGTCTAATCAGGACAAAAAATTTGTTGTATCAGTTTTTAATCCGAGTTGATGCCGATCTTCTGCTTGATCAGAGCATTGAATTTATTGGTAACCACTAGGATTAAGAAGTCGATTCAAACCGCGAATACATCGCTTACATGCAGTTCCTTTACTCCGCGTTCCCGAATGCAATAAGCCCTTTGGGAAGGCAATTCAAAGGGACGTGCTGGTTCATTCTAAGTTCAATCTTAGGGATGTATAAGTTTTCCCTGGAAATGAATGATCTTAAGTGAAAACAACTTTCCTAAGGGTTATAATAGAAATCCATAAGTATTAAGGGGACCTATCGAAGGAATGAGGTTCTATTCCAACCAACTCTAACCTACTATTCCTTAGCATATACAGACTTTACGCTACTTAATACAACTAGTAGCTTAGTCTGTAACTCACTAGGCTATAATCTAAAGCCTAAGCTTGTACGCTAAATGATTTCATACCATTTCTAATACAGGGAATTATTCTATCACTTAGGGTTAAGGTTGTCTAAATGGGATTGGATTTCCTATATCGTCAAACCTTTCAAATCTAGGAGTACTAACTCTAGGTCCAAAACTCTAGATGTGTTAGCACTAGATGGTCATTGTTTATGGACTAAGGTACTGCATTTAGTCTCGCCCGTTGGTAGTAGATTGGAGGTCGAGAAGATGGCTAAAACTAGCTCTAATGAGCCATGGAAAATGAGGGAAATGGGGAGAAATGGCTGCCCAAATGGACTGAAGTGAATCTAAGCTCTGTAGAGGGATGAATCAAACTCCCAAGGGCTGGATTTTTAAAGAGAAAAGAGAACAATAAGTGGGAATGGAGCTCCACATGATTTTCAGCCTTGAATGAAGGTGTGTGAGCTTCAAATGACAAAAATGGAGAGGAAGGAGTGCACCAACAGCTGTGGAAGATGGGTTGGCGTCGGTTATGGTTGAAAATGAGAATGGGGGTGATTTAAAGTGGGTTTTGAAAGAGAAGGCAGCAAAGAACTTGAAAAGGGAGAGCTTGGAGACGTTTTTTGTGAAGGAGGTGGTACTTTTAGGGGATTTTAAGGTGAAAACCACCTATGGGGGAGGTGCCCTAACCATAAAAGGGCGTCGGCCTAAATTTTAGACCAAGTGGGGCCCACCGTACGGCGATGCATCGCCGAACCGGCGATGCCATCGCCGGCGAAGTTGCAAGCCGGCAATGCCGGCCTTAGGGGCTAGGTTCCCCGTCCTATAGGCCCCAAATATATGTGGGACCCACCCTGGTTCATTATATTTTAGCCTGGATAGGCCCATGACTCCGTTTGGGGCATTTCGGGGCCAATCTATAAACCGGAATGAATTTATGCATCATGTAGCATATGATTTTGGGGTAGGAGAGGCTAATCCATCTAACTAACCCATTTATTCCATGAGATTCCAAAATTGGAATGGTAAAAAATCCAATTTACATGTATATTTACTATTTATAGTAAATTTTTATTCAAGTGTGATTCTCCATCATTCACACATTAGTATTTATGTCTATTATGAAAGGAATTAGAAAAAGTTGAAGAATGGGGTGGTGGAAGGAGAGATTTTGAAGGAATTTGATAAAAAGGGGTTTTAGGCCTTGAGATTGAGTGTAAGGCGTTGTGGTTGCCCCACAACCCAAAGATATTCATTGCTAGGTCTGAGATTCTTTAGGAAACGTCTCAAACCCATCGACTAATGACCTAGAGGCGACTTAGGTCGCTTCACGCGACCGAAGATATATTACGGCCAAAATTACCGTATAGTCTCACCTGTCAGTGAAACTTGAGATTCTAATGTGGTTTCTAGGTTTCCATCACCCCCTTCTTAAGTCAGAGTGCGTCAGTGTACATTGTGTTACCATAACCCAGGTCCGATTTAATCCAAATCATGCTCTGATACCATCTGTAACACCCGAAAATTGGGGGTCAGGTAGAAACCCAACTCCCGAGTTCCAAAATATTATTTATGCAACATAGATAATGTTAAATGCATGTTGTCTGTAAAAAGGCATTAAACAAGATTGGGATTGAGCCAAAACAGCATATCATACTCCAGAGACAGTTAAATTTAGCAAGTGGAAGACTGTGATAAATACATAAAATATATAATTGATTGTAAATCTCCAGAGTGTGAACATGCTACCAGGATAATTAAATACATGTATACTCCAAAAATGGAAAGAAAGAATATACATGAGTGCTCCAAAAATATAAAATGACAAGTGTCAAGGCATCTAATCAACCTCCCTGTAATCCCGTCGATCCAAACACGGAGGAGAAGTCCTCCTCATCATCATACAAGTCCAGCTCCACTTCATAAGCAGCGCCATCATCTGCAACTAAAATAGGGACTAGTGGGTGTTCGGAACACCATCCCTTAATGTGGAGTGAGTACCTAACTCAGTGGAATAATAGAGCAAAGATTAGCATGTTATCAAATCAATCACGCGTTAATAGTAAAGTAAATAATCAAACATTCATAGATACTGTTGTTAATGTATGCATGAAATAACATGATGGATGCCCTCACCGACATACTCCCTCATATGGCGCCATCTTACGCCCGCGGCATGCTTTCTTCCCACAGTGCTCCACATCTTCTAGGCACATGCAATGCGATATGGATAATGATTATCGGGTTATTATTAGTCCTTTTTATACAGCAGGATTGGGAAACTAGGGTACTTTGCTTATATCAATCCAAACACAGATCCTGTCTAGGGTCGTCACTCCTAGTAATCTCATACGATGTTACGTTTGTAGGTCGCTGCAAGGGCTGTCAGGGCTGTTGCTCACACTCGTTGCACCGTTCTCCCATCACCTTATCAATACAGGCCTACTTATACTCTTGTCGATACGGAAGGGTCGTCGCCTCCCGTAGACTCAGAATACGCTCGAGGTCACTATAAAGGGCTCGTCACCAATCAGTGTAGGCCGACAGCTCGAATGTAGTGTCCCATACTACCACAATCGGCTCACGAGTCATAGGTGCTCACTGGTCACTACGGGGAGGTTTGTGGCCCCAGCGTAGGCCGACAACTCGACCACGGTGTCCCATACCACCATGTCTGGCTCATGAGTCTTTATGGATCAAGGTATCATGGTTAACAGGGTTTCCAATGGTAAGTTCAGTAGCCTGGGTTCAAGCAGTTATGACTCATACAAGGTGAACATACAATGGCCAGTCGGGTTACTTGACGGGTTCGACTAGTACGAGCGCACCTCAAGCTAAATGACATGAAGTGCATAAAACACTTCGTGTGGCCTAACCACTGCCGCCAACTCAAAACACGACTCGCGTTCATCGACGAGTCCTCTGCGGAAAATAGAAGCCCACCACTAATTCAATCCACTACCGACTGCCTGGACTAAAGCATAGCCCCAAACATGTGTAATACATACCAGTGATCATATGAGAGTAATAGAATTGAAGTTCAACAATACAAGCATGTTCACACATGTTATAGCATACAATGAAAGCAAATCAACCAACACTTGCATTCCATACACATAATGAAATCAATTCATATAGCCTACATGGTGGAAATCATATACATCAGCATAATAATTGAGAATTCAATCTCAAATCTAATTCACAACACCATTTACTCAATACATATTAATACAAACATTTATACAAACACTTAGTCTACACACTTTAGTCTACATAACGTATGTCGACCCAAAGTGCGCATTAGGGCGAATCTCTTCGCCAAACGGATCATGCACGCATTCCTAATATCATAACACGACAAATAAACATGTCAATCATTTTTACAAAATACGGACGTATGCTGTATTTCCTACAAATACCTAAAATACCATAAATCTCATATTCACCGTGCGTTTACGAAATGGAAAACGGACAGCATGTTCTACATGTCAAACGGCGTTCTCGTCGATAATCTACTATTAAACGACATTGAAAGCTTTGAAATCAGTCAATCAAAGCGTCTAAATTCCGCACCTTTTGCCTTAGGCGTGCATCGGTTCGAATAGAATGTATACACTTCGTCAACGGCGTAAAGGCGACCTAATGCACAAGATACATAAGCTATTTCGCTATTTGAATCGAAGCAATCCCTAAAACAGCAAGTGGTTAGGGTTTTCTTACCTAAGAGTGCGTTGGAATCACCGGAAAAGTGATTTGAATGCGTTGCTTTGGCACGTGCAAAAGCTGGTGCAAGTGGGGGGAAATCTCTCCCACAATTCTCTCACAATCTCTCACTTTTTCTCTCTCTCTTTCTAGGGCTTAATCCAAATTCGGATGGAAGAGATATGAGAGGGTTTCAAGCCCTTTCATAAGCCCAAACATAACCAAAATAGACTTCAGGTCAAGGTATACTTAAGTTATAGTCAAATCGGGACTTTTCCGATCCAAAAGAGCGTTTCGGGAGGTCCCCTGGCCGAACGCAGTCTGACTTAAGCTTATGGTTACTGGATCCTGCTCCCCTGAAGTTTTCAGTCCAGTAGTATTCCCAGATCGCACGTGGCGGACCAGTTTCTATTCAGCGGTCACGGAGACTCGATCGAGGATTCTAAGTACACTGACCTGAATGAGAAATGTTTCCTGATCCGAGGGTGTATTTGGGTCAGATTCTGACGGTCTGAATGCTTATACTGATCCTGCAAGCGAAACGTGCCAGATTTATTTGAATCCCATTTAATTTTAAGTGAATTTCACTCTTCCTCACACTCCCTTCTCCATGCTCAATGAAATAGGCTCAGAGCATCGGTTGGGCTTGATTTTCGAAACGATTGTCAAGTCCAGCTAAGCGGTCATAACGGTCTAAGATTATAGATATCGGACTTCCGACGCGCGGTCTAGATCCAATACAAAGTTTCAAAGGGTTCCTAACAACAAACCGGTTTAGAGTTTGATCCTGGATTTTAGGGTAATGTAGCGTAAACGATTCTAGAGGTTTTGGGTCTTACAGATCGTATTTAAAGTGGTTGGTGCTAATTTCCCAGGTAATCTAGCGTAGCGTTGGCTAATTCACGTTAAATTTCTAAAGAATTTGGTTCTAAATGATTTCTTTGGCTTTGGAATCGAGTTCTAAGAGGTTACCAAGGTATTATGGTTGACCCTTTGCCTAAGGACACCTAATCCCAGGTTACCAAAAATCTGGAGTGTTACACACACACACTCTCTCTCTCTCTCTCTCTCTCTCTCTCTCTCTCTCTCTCTCTCTCTCTCTCTCTCTCTCTCTCTCTCTCTCTCCCTTTCTACCTTTTATGTTGGCCCACCTATTAGATACATGCATGGACGATCTAGACCGTCCAGTAGGTGGGACGGTCTTGCTGTCCACCCTGCTGGACTGACTGTCCAATTGGACCGTCTGGATGGTGGGAATATATAAATATCAGCTGGATTCCAGCTCCATATCCACCTGTGGGACCCACCTTGATGAGTGTATTATACGCACTCCATCCATCTGCAACATTGCAGATCCAGGGCTTTTGTGGGCTACACCATAGTAGCAACAGGACCGTCTATGCTGCTGACTGTCTGATGAAAGAAAAAACACAAATATCAACCTATTCCAAAGTCAATGGGCCACATTGACGTGGACCCCACCTTGCTGTATGTGGTCTGCAACCACACTGTCCATCAGTTGCTCGCCCAGAGCATGGCCAGATGGGCTAGGAGCTACTAGATGGGCTACTGTCCAGACTGTCCAGCAGGCCTGGACATAGGTAAACATAAATATCAGCTTATTCCACATAATTTGGTGGGCCACTCTCATGTGGACCCCACCTTGTTGTATGAATGGGATAACATCCACACCGTCCTTTTTGGAGAGATCATTTCTACATGGGCCGCAAGGTCTAGACAAACCTAAAAATAGGGTACCTTCCAGACCCACCAATAGAAGGCATATCTACTGACAGCGACTAGCTTTTGGAGTGGGGCAGCCCACCTATGTGGATCCCACCTTGATGCATGTTGTATACAAGCCGTCCGTCCATCTTTTCATAACATACAGGGCCATGGGCCCATCAACAATAGGCAGATCCAGCGCTCAGCAAGCCCAGCACCCAGCTAGTAGCAATGGGCTGACGCCCACCATTTAGGACCTTCTCACGCCCACTGTAACATTCGTGGGAGGCCTGGCGGCCATCCCACCTTCCTTGGTGGCCCACGTGCTAGTGGGACCCATTATGAGGATGTGTTTCATCCAAACCGTCCATCTATAGGACATCCAGTTAGGCCCAGTGTTGGAACAGGGCTGCCCGTCCAACACCTTGCTGGAACTACCATGTTGTATGTGTTTCATCCTCGCCATCCATCCATTTTATGGCCCACCGAGGCAGGGCAAACCTCCTGGGTGACCCACATCCAAGTGGGACCCACTGTAATGTGATTTTTCCAAGCCACCCAAGAGCTAGATGTCCAACAGGTCTAGATGGGCTGGACGTCCAGCCGGTTGAGCCCACCATGATGTATGTACTATATACCTGTTGTTCATCCATTTCTTTTAGGTTATGGGCTGCCTTGTGAGGCCCACCGTGATGTATGGGTTATGAGCACACCATTCATCCATTTTTCCTAGGCTATGGGATGCCTTGTAAGGCCCACTATGATGTGCGTGTTACACGCATTATCCACCCATTGTGCCTAGATCATGAGATGTTTCATAAGGCCCAATGTGATATATGTGAGGCTTATGTGATGAGGTAATTTGATGTATGTGAGGCCCATGTGATGAGGCCCAATGTGATGTATGTGAGGCCCATGTGATGAGGCCATTGTGATGCATGTGAGGCCTAATGTGATTTATGTGAGGCCAATGTGATGAGGCCATTGTGATGTATGTGGGTCCCATGTGATGAGGCCCAATGTAATGTATGTGGGGCCCATGTGATGAGGCCATTGTGATGTATATGAGGCCCATGTAATGAGCCCATTGTAATATACATGAGACCCATGTGATGAGGCCCATTTTAATGTATGTGAGGCCCATGTGATGAAGCCCATTGTAATGAATGAGACCCTTGTGTAAGGCTAAAAGGCTAATTGTGATGTGTGAGCCCACCATGATGTATGTGATAATGTTTATGATGCCCATCCATTTTCCTAACTAGTATAAGGACCATGGGCCCTCATTATAGGATAGGTTCTAAGTGGGCTACTGTAACGCCACAAACTCAGAAACTGAGCTCACAAAATTTTTGATCGCCAAATCTGGTACCGACAGCCTCCATAGTACCCCATTCTCTGCTTCCAACGTCCATACGCCAGATTCTGATCCTGGGATCCTACAAGGAGGATTTTTCAATGTACATTTAACTCGTAATAAGCATAATTACAAGTTTACCCAAATCATAAAGGCAACATCATCATCATATATCCACTAATATAAACAATTGAATACAGTGCTGAAAGGGAAATACATATATCAAAAATCAAAGCTCCAAAAGACAGCTGGACACTCCAAGCTCAACGCTGCTGTAACCTAATGCCACCTACACACATATATCTTGCATAAGCTTATAGAAAGTTAGAGGGTGGTGATAGTGTGTACACAAGATAAGTGCCAAGTATTCAATGCAATGCCATAATCATACAATGTCGAAAATATTGGCAAGATCATGAATCATACGATAACAGAGTAAGCGAAAATACTGACAAGTCCATAAGTCATACAATATCATAGCATGCAATACAGATTGGCTATGCAAATGAGGAGTCATAGAGAGCTAAATATCAGATGTTGAGGGTACAATGCAATATGTAAATCCTGCTAAGTCCGTCTTGGCCATATAAGTATAAAAAACATAACAACCCAAAATGTCATATGCTTGCAGATGCAATATGCGATGTGAATGAAATGACTAAGCTGGAGTATGAGGTCGGGATGATAGTACATTGTATCACAAGCTACGGACTCCATCACAAGGGACTTCTATCCAAACCAGTCCCGTACCCAAATTTGGATAGTCAAACTCAAGGTGGTAAACTCCTGATCTTAAGTTAGTCGCGCACTCAACTAAAATCCTGGCCATGCGAATGTACACATAACAAACAGTTATGCACCACCAGTCAGAGTGGATAGTGAATGAATGAATGAATGAGTATATAATTCATGCTTAATAAGTCCACTTATCAGTATGGTTCCTCTCTAGGGAATCACCGGGGCCTATTACACTCCAAACTAGATTATTACCCCATCGCGCACAACAAGGTAGGTGGAAGAGACCTAACTATCCACCTGCCAATATTGGGTTTGGCTCATTGATAGCATACCCATTCCTCGAGCTGGTTAGACACAGCCTAGCATTGCCCCTTTTCTCTCAGGTAAGTAAGGTTGTACCCCTTTCCAACCGACCACGACATAGTGGGAGATGCAGTCTAATGGTTACGGCGCTCATGCGCTCATGCATCCACTCGGCCTAGACGTTGGAGCAATCTTTGGAACCAAGAGGGTTATGGAACTTTCACCTAGGGATATCTATAGCATCCCATGTAGAACATTTTTTCAGTGTCCCATCTGGCCATCCATGATATGCCTGTGGAGGCTATGACCCTGATGTCGTTAGGGCGTACAGTGGTCATATCACAAAATGCGAGATGCATGAGTCATACCATCCAGTCATGCATCAAACCTACACGTACCACCAGCTCATGTGGGGCAACTCCACCTATCAGGGAGCCCCATAAACAATCGGCACTATGGCATATGCAATGGTCAATCATATCTCATAACAAATATGCAGAAGATACGTATGGGCATGTATCATGATGTTATGCTATCACATAATTATAATCGATATCAATAACCGACATCGACAATCGACCTCGACAATGTGTATATTTAACCAACATTGGCCCCAAGGAATGGTTCAGATAAAACCTAACACATAGTGGATCCATGACCTCACACAAAGGCTAAATATACAATACCATGGGCCTCACTCAAGAGCTTAATACACATCATGATGAGCCTAACATACATCACAATAAGTTTCATCACCTGGCCCTCAAATGCATCACAATGGGCCTCATCACATAGGCCTCATATACATCACATTGGGCCTTAAACACGGCCGGAATACACATCATAATGGGCCTCAAATACGGGCCACACATACATCACATTGGGTCTCAAACACGGGCCGAATTCACATACAATAGGCTTTAAATACGAGCCACATATACTTCACATTAGGCCTCAAACACAGGCCGAATGCACATCACAATGGGCCTCAAATATGGACCACATATGCATCACAATGGGCCTTGACAATCGGCCTTGATATCCTACCTAAAAAATTGGCCTCGACAATCGAAATCAGCCTCAATAATTGACCTCGACAATCAGCCTATATAATCAGCCTCAATAATTAGAATTTGCCTCAACAATCGACCCTTACAATTAGAATCGGCCTCGATAATTGGAATCAGAATCGATAATCGAAATTAGAATCGGCCTCAACAATCAAAATTAGAATTAGCCTCAACAATTGACCTCGATAATTGGGATCGGCCTCAATAGTCAGCCTTGACAATCAGAATTAGCCTCAATAATCGGCCTCAACAATCGAAATTGGCCTCCATAATTGGCCTCGACAATCGAAATTGGTATCGACAATCAGAATTGGCCTCGACAATTAGAATCAGAATCATCCTCGACAATCGGAATCGGCCTCAATAATCAGCTCGACGGTTAGAATCAACCTTAATAATTGGCCTCGACAATCAGAATTAGCCTCGATAATCGGCCTCAATAATCAAAATCGGCCTCAACAATCGGAATTGGCCTCGATAATTGGCCTCAACAATCAGAATTGGAATCGGCCTCAATAATAAGAATTGGAATCGGCCTCAACAATCGACCTCAACAATCAGAATTGACATTAACAATCAGCCTCGACAATTCGAATCATCCTCGACAATTGCCCCGACAATCAGAATTGGCCTCGACAATCAGAATCGGAATCAGACTCAACAATCAGCCTCGACAATCCAAATTAACCTCAACAATCAGAATCGAAATTGGCCTCAATAATCAGCCTCGACAATCAGAATTAGAATTAGCCTCAATAATCGACCCTGACAATCGAAATCGAAATCGGCCTCCACAATCAGCATATAAACACAGTGGGGTCCATAGATGGAAGGTCGATCAATCATAATATAAAGATCAGCCTACGGCCGTAGTTATATCAAATCTGATGGCACAGAGCCATCCGTCTATAATGAATGGGGCCCACTTATTTGGGTTAACCCACTTAGAGAATGGTGCAAATGGGCCTAAAAAGGCCTACGAGAAGGTCACAATGAGGACATCTAACCATCATTACCCATCAATGTGGACATCTAACCAACATTGCTCCCAAGGAGTAGCCTACATAAGGGATTCATACACAACATAACGGCCACACATACATCACATTGGGCCTCATTCATAGGCCTCTCATATATCGCATTAGCTTCATACAAGGGCCTCGAATGTATCACAATGAGTCACGCCCATGGGCCTCAGATATGTCTCAATGGTCCGCACTCATGGGCCTTGGATATATCACAATGGGCTACGTCCCATGGGCCTCCAAGCTATCGCAATGGGCCTCATCAAATGAGCTGTAGATGCATCACCATGGGCCTCATCAAATGGGCCGTAGATGCATCACCATGGGCCTCATACGTGGGCCTTATATACAACAAGTGGGCAGCACTTCTTGGGCCTCATATGCATCAAATGGGCCATGTATCTGGGCCTGGAATACATCATATGGGCCATGCTACATGGGCCTAACAATACAAAGAGGTGGGCCCCACTCATAGGCTAAATACATCATGATGGGCCTCATGGATGGGCCGCACCAATGGGCCTCAAGTGGGCTTGAACCACACCAAAATCATTTCAATAGTTGTAGGTGTAACATGTGTATCACTGTACACTATTATTCTATGGGGCACATGGCCCACTAATGATGATCAACACTGTCTAAACATTGCCTATGTAAATCTGCACCATCCAAACATTGGATAGCTCATTCAAACATTAGACAACACCGTCCAAACATTATCTAGCATTATCTAGCAAAATTTGGATGGTGTGGATGAAATAATACATCATGGTGATGTCCACGCGGTGGTCCACCAAAGATTTGAATCTACCTCAGTTTAGTCTCAAGCCTTAAAATGGGCTTGCCAAATGGTTAGACGATGTGGATGAAACACATCAGGTCAAGGTGGGCCCCACACGCTGCAATGGTGGGGTCCACGTCCTGATGATGGATGGACAGGATAAAATGCATGCATCATGATGGGGTCCACACAGTGGACGATGTAGATGAACCCATAAAACATGGGATCCACAGAACTTGCCGGTGTCTGATACACTAGCTAATCTCTTTCCCAATCAGGTAGGTCCCCACGTGGGGCCCACCACATATTATATTAACATATATATGTATTTCTATATATATATATATATATATATATATTACATATAATATATATATAATATGCTTTATTATTATTATTTTGAAATGTGTTGCACGTCCAGTATCCAGATGGATGGCTGGACAAAATACATACATCAAATGGCCTCTGTTGGGTCCCACCCTCACACGTGTCACATGTGTGGGGTGAGTCCCACACAAATAGGTGGATGACATTGGTTAAACACATATGTCATGGTGAGGCTCCACACACGTGGCCCACACCTGATATACATATATGTATTGTATATATTATTATAATATATATTTATATTTTATTTTATTATATTATATATATTTTTTGAAACAGATCAGCGTCCAGGCCCTAGACAGCTTGGACAAGAGTATGTATATAGGAGGTTTTTCCACCGTCCAGGGATTGGACAGTGGATAAAACACTTATATCATGTCCCACGTCCAGTGAGCCATACTGAAAGTGCACCTACAAGTGCCCTGGTTTGTCAATTACGGTGTAAGTTGAGTCAGTCGGACAACATCGCCTAACAAGAAGATCAAGTCAAGTGTTTACCTCAACTAGATGTGTGGAAGCTTGCCATAGGTAAATCATAGCCTCACATCCCATGTCCCAAAATACCAGTGATTAAAATACTTAAAAATAAGTAGAACACCTTAGGCTTTTAGTGTAAGAAAACTTTTTACCAAACAGAAAAATCTTCAAGTTTTTCTTACCCTGTCGATTATATCGATTCCCCTTTCGATATGATCGACCTGATCTGTCGATGTCCTCGGCATCTCAATCGATACAATCAAGTGAGGAAAAAAAGCGTCCAGCAATCAAACATTCATCTGGACGATTTATCGATATATCGGACTCTCAATTGATATCATCGATATTCGAATATCGATCCCATCGAAAGTGGATCGATAATATCGACAGACAGTTTTAATAGCGCCCCTGTTTTTCTAAAAAAAACTTCTATGAGCTTTGATATATCAATGACTGTCCGATTCAATCTGAATTGAAATATCGATCATATCGGAAGTTAGTCGATCATATCGATAGTGGGCGCATGTTTCCTCCAGCATAAATTCAGGATGTTTTAAACATTGAATGGGGGTCAGTCGAGAAATCGATATTCATATGTCGATCATATCGAGACTTGGTCGATTGGATCGAGACCGGACACAAACCATCCAGCAAGCTTATAGGTAAATCTATATGATTTATCGATCCCATCAACAAGGACTCCAATATCATCGATATACAAATTCCGATAACATCGACTGTTCCCTGATCAGATCTTTAGAACCTGCAATTCTTTAAGGCTTGTCTCTCTTATTTTCACTTATCGATAGATCAATCCATATATCGATGAAATCGGAGTTCAAAATTCGATAACATCGATGTGTGTCTCGATCCCATCGACCAGTTGACAAAAGGTTTCCAAAAGAGAAAAATGACATTTGAGTTTGTATCATCGAGCGGATCATCGATACAATCGAGAGTATACACTCGATCAGATCGACTCTTGCTCGATGATATCAAACTCTGTCATAAATGTGACTGTTTTATACCCGTTGGAACCTTTTGCCTATATATAGAGAGGTTAGTCTTTATTGCTGGTAGAGAAAGCAGAGAGTGCTTCTGAGTGTTTTAAACTTCATATCATTTATCTTAAGCCCTTTCTCTTAGGGAGTTCATCCTCCATTCCGCCCTCATCATTGATATTTAATAGAGTGGATTGGAGAATGAACTTTCGCATTCAAGGATCCTCCAGCTACTACCTTAATGGCAAATCATTAAGCTGGGATGCCTTGAATGCATAGATGATTGGAATCACTCTATCTTCCTAATAAGAAAACCTTTAGAGATAACCTTGACCTAACCCGAAGCCTAGTACTGGTATACCTTTTATGTTGTGGATCAAGGGAGCCGAAGACCCTTCAACAACAAGGAGGAGATCTTCGACTTTGCACTGGATGGGACTCATCAACTTATTTATAAGTATCTAGAGTCCAGAGGACACTTGTGATCATTCCTTTTTAGGATTGGGTCTTAAGTGTTGCTCACCCTTTAAAGTTCTCAAAGGAGGTCTCCGACGGGAGTATACGTGCGGGGTGCGTTGTGTGGACCCTTGCTCTGTGGAGAGCATAAACATTTGGGTGAGTTGTGTGGACCTTTGCTCTGTGTGGGCATAAACATCTGGTTAAGAGTACGCCAGCAAAACTCCAGGGTTTGAGGTGAACCGAGTAGAAACCTCTATAAAGGTTGAAGGTGAACCTAATTTAAAACCTTAGGTTTGAGGTGAATCATGGGAAACCTCCTTAGTGAAATTTGGTACACTCAAGGGTTGATTGTGGAAGCCAGGAGTGGAGTAGACAAGTAGTCGAACCACTATAAAATGACTATGTTTGAGATTGGTATTGTCTTTCATTTATGTGATTTCCTTATATGTCTTTATATCTGATCATCTGAAATCACATCTTATACACACACACAGTCATATCCATCACAATCTTATCTATAAATTGTTTATCTTTTAAGTACTTTGTGATTGGATCCTCTACCGGGCTTGGAAGTCAGTAGAGTTATTTTTGAGTAATCCTAATTTGTACTCTGTGATAGGATTAGTGTGATAGGATTTTTAATCATTCATAAAAACTTTAAAAAGTCCTATTCACCCCCCCCCCCTCCCTCTAGGATATATTGGCATATTCCTACTTCAACTCAAGCGATCTTCACCGCTATTTCACATACGTGTTGGATCAAGTGATATTTGTTTTTACCTCCATCCAGGCCTGATCACTGGATGGTATGGATCCTACATCGAGGTGGGATTTCGACCGTCCTGACGATGAATGGTGTGGATAATATCATGCATCAAGGTGGGCTACAATCCATCACACAAAGAGAGAGAGAGAGAGAGAGAGAGAGAGAGAGAGAGAGAGATCAGCAGTGATGGAGGGACCCCGCCACTATGGGCCCCTCTTTGATACAAAGAATACATCAAGGTGGGTCCCACTACATGTGGGCCCTTAAATCATAAAATTAAAATAAAATAAAATGACAAAGATGTAGATCCAAGATCACTCCCCGTTGATCTTCTTGCTCCCTTGGCTTCCTTTACTCCTTGGCTTCGATCCCAACGAAAGATGATGGAGTATGGAGGGCTAAGATGGGAGGTGTAAGGGTAGGAAGTGAGTCACACACAAAAATCTCTTGGAGGTTGGGAGAGCTTGGACGTGGGATTTTTGGGTTGCTTGGAAAATGGGTTTGAGAGATGAGAGAGAGTGGGTTGTAAGGGGAGAGAGAGAGAGAGAGAGAGAGAGAGAGAGAGAGAGAGAGAGAGAGAGATGGGTGATGGAGTGATGGATGGGAGAGAGAGATGGGATGTGTAAGAGTTTGTTGACTTTTGGTGTAGCTTGTGTAAGAGAGGTATGGGTTTTGATGGGTTGAGTGATGTGTTGAGTAATGGGTTGAGTTATGTGAGTATTTGACTTATACTTGACATGAGGTGATTGATGTGTACTTGATTGATGCGATATGTTGTAGAGATTCTCTTGGGATTGTAAATGCATGGTATTTTTCTCGAACTGAATGCAATCCCACATCTCCTAGCCAGGGTATCGCCTCAAAGCGCGAGACGCAGCATCGGAACCGCGGCGACAGTGCGGCCACTAGGGTATAAGTCTCGAGTTGAGGTGGCTCAGGTTGATAACATGTGACTTAGTATAAGACTCGTATCCTAGCCCATACCATTCTGCAGGCCTCCACAGTCCTCCCGGTTGAATTTCGATGACCCACGATCTGTTATCTGCATTTGTATGCAATCTTAAGTCATGTCTCGTATTTCAAAGTTGTCCCAACCTGAGATTTGTACCCTTATGACCGTGTCATTGCAACGATTTCAACGCTGCCTCTCTTGCGTTGAGGCGATACCCGTGCCAGGAGATGTGGGCCCACGTTCAGTTTGAGAAAATACCGCACATTGTAATTCTGAGAGAATCTCTACGAAACATCACATCAATCCATTAATCAATCAAAGTACAACCCATCACTCCATCCCATCCCCAAGTACAACCACCCTCCCTAAAAGTCAACACTCTCTCTTACACAAGTATACATCCATCACTCACTCACCCATCCCTCTCTCTTACACCTCTCTCTCTCATCTCTCTCTCATTTCCTCCTAAGCAACCCATGTCTAAGCAAGCTCCATGAGAGAGCTTTATGCGGCCCACTTCTTATCTCCCATCCCCACCCTCCAAAACCAGTCTCAACCATTGAAGTTTGTCCTTTGGAGCTCTAAGTTTCTTTAGTGGAAGGAGGAGGAGGAGATCTAACGATGGGTGATTTTATATTTGTATTTGTGTGATTTAAGAGCCCACATTGGTGGGACCCATCTTGATGTATGCATTGTATAGGGAGGGCCCATAGTGGTGGGGTCTCTCCCTCTACCTCAATGATCTCTCTCTCTCTCTCTCTTACTCTTGATGTGTGGCCCACCAATGATACATGCGTTTCATCCATTGTGTGGGGTCAGCCATGATGGATGGGCCTACCCACATGTAACACCCCGAATTTTCACCAACCTGGAATTAGACCTCCTTAGGCAATGGGTCAACCATATCACTCTTAGAGATCAATCCTAAAGTCTAGAAATTATTTTTCAACCCATTTCCTTCAAAATCTCACCTTTCACCACCCCATTCTTCATATTTCTCTAAGTACTTTCATATTAGACACAAACCTAAAGTCTAAAAGGTAAGGAACTATACTTAAACTAAAACTTACTATAAATGGTAAATACATTCGTAAAATAGGATTTGGACTATTTAATATTTAAAATCTTATGATGTAGATAGATTATTTGGTTAGATTAGCTTCTCCTACCCCAAAATCATATATTGTATGTCACGTAACTCATTCCAATTTGTAAATGAGACTCGATAAATGCCTCGACGGACTCGTGGGCCTAAACGACTCAATTCGGGGGGATCCAAGGTGGGCTCCACATGTTTTCAGCATCCCTGAGGGGTGAGGACCTCGCCCCTGGGGTGATTCCTTGCAAAATAGGTCAGTGACCGGCGAGGACCTCGCCGGTTTGGCGAGGCCTCACCAACCTCGTCCGTACAGCAGTCTGGCAGGCCAGTTTCTGCACTTTTTTCTGTACATTTCTTATAACTTTGAAAAATCATATAACCTTCGTTATAACTCCAATTTAGGTGATTAAAAAACTATATTGAAGATAAATGAGTCTAGTTTTATATAAAAATATGTGAAAAGTATAATAAAATATTTAATATAGTTTAAAGTAGGTCATTGTGAGAAACTATCTGATAATTACTTGTTGGACATCTGCTGCTTCTGGAATTTTAAGAATTTTTCTACAACTTAACATCTTATGAAATTTGGTGGAGTCAGGGTAAACTTGATGATAAACTACTACAAAAATAATTAAAATAATATGATACCTAAAAGTTCCTAAAATGGGGCATAGAATGGCCCTAGGACCGTATTCTGCCATAATTAGGGTAGAATTTGGTTAAAAACTAAATTGAATACTCAGTAGAATTGACTTGAACCACTTTAAATATGAATAAAAAGACCCAAAATGAGTAGGACTGCTAACGATATGTTACCTAGAAACCTAGGATCAATATCTAAACCCAGTTGCTCTCGGGAGCATTCAGAAACTTCGTATCGAACCTGGACCGCACGTCGAAAGTCCAATAGCGATGAACTTAGACAATTATGACCGCCTAGTTGAACTTGACAATCATTTTAAAAATCAAGCCCAACCGATATCCTAAGACCATTTTACTGAGTCCGGAGTGAAGAGAGTGAGAAAAGGAGAATATTTAGAAAATTAATTCAATTTTTAATAAATCTGGCACGTGTCGCTTGTGTGATATTTTTAAGCATTCTGACTGTTAGAATTTGACCAAATTTTACCCTCAGATCAGTATATGTGGCCCTTACATGTCATAGCACTTGTGGCCCTGATCAAGTTTTGGTGACCGCTGAACTGAAACTGGTCCGCCACGGTCGATCTGGAAACCCGACCGGACTAAAAACTTTGCTGGACCTAGATCCAATATTAGAGAGCTTAAGTCCGACTGCATTTAGTAACAGGACCTCTAGAAGTGCTCCATTGGATCGAAACAGACCCGATTTGGTTATAACCTAAGTATACCTTGACTTGGAGTTCGTTTTCGTTATGTTTGGGCTTATAAAAGGGCCTTAAACCCTTAGCTTTCTAACCCATACGAATTTCCCAAACCCTAGAGTTTTAGGAGGGAGAAAAGAGAGAGAAAGTGTGAGAGAGAGTTGGTGTTCGATCCAGGGTTTCTACCTTGCCATTTCACATACTCAACCATCACGTCTGCATCATTTTATCGGTGATTCTGACTTCATTCTAGGTAAGAAAACCCTAACCTTATCCTGTTTTAAGGTTCCTATAGGTAAAAATAGCTAAGTAGCTGACTTACCTTGTGTTATAGGTCTTCGTATCGTCGTTGACAAAGACTTAGAGTCTCTATTCGATTCATTACGCTTCTACGGCGTAAGGTGTGGATTTTAGACACTTAGGTTACCTGTTTTCAAAGCTTTCAATGTCGTTTAATAGTAGATTGTTGATAAGGATGTTGTTTGATATGTAGAACATGATGTCTGTTTTTCATTTCGAATACGTATGAAGAATATGAGATTTAGAGTATTTTAGGTACTTGTAGGAAATACTGTATACGTACGTATGTTGCCGATATGATTGCCATGAGTATTTGTCATGTACCTATGTTAGTTATGTGTGTATGATATGTTTGGTGAAGAGATTTTCCCTAATGCACATTATTGGTTGACATATGCTATGTAGACTAATGTGTGTAGACTAAGTATTTGTATAAATGTATGTATTAGTAAGTATTGAGTAAATGGTGTTGTAGATTAGCGTTGAGATTGGATTCTCAACTAATTTGATGATGTACATGAATTCCTCCATGCTTGTTGTATTTGAATTGATTACCTTATGTTTGAAATACTCGTGTATGGTTAACTGCTTATGATGTATGTTATAACATGCTAATAACATGCTGGAATTACTTGTATTTCAATTCTGTCTCTCTCATATGATTATTGATTTAGATTACAAGTGTTTAGGGCTATACTCTAGTCCAGGCAGTCGGTAACAGATTAAGATTCGTGGTTGGATTCTATTCGCCACGAAGGATGTGTATGACAAACTCGAGTCGTACTAGAGTTGTCGGCAGTGGTTAGGCCACACAAAGTTCTTGTGCACTTCATGTCAGTCAATTCAACGTGCGCTCGTGCTAGTCAGACTCATCAAGTAACCCGACTGACCACTGTATGTTCACCTTGTATTGGTCATAACTGCTTGAACCTAGGGTACGGAACTTACCATTGATAACCCTGATAACCGTGGTACCTTGATCCACTAAGACTCATGAGCTGGGCATGGTGGTATGGGACACCATGGTCGAGCTGTCGGCCTACGCTGGGGCCACGAGCCTCCCCGTAGTGACTAGTGAGCAACTCAGACTCGTGAGCCAATTATGGTGGTATGGGACACTATATTCGAGCTGTCGGCCTACACTGATAAGGTGATGGGGGAGCGGTGCAACGAGTGCGTGCAATAGCCCTGACAGCCCTTTGTAGTGACCTCGAGCGTACTCTGAGTCTACGTGAGGCGAAGACCCTTTCGTAGCAACAAGAGTACAACTAGGCCTATATTGATAAGGTGATGGGGGAGTGGCGCAACGAGTGCGTGCAACAGCCCTGACAGCCCTTGTAGTGACTTAGAACCATATCATCGTATGAGACTACTAGGAGTGATGACCCTAGACAGGATCCTTGTTGGGAATGATATAAGGAAAGTACCCTAGTTTCTCAATCCTACTGTATGAAAAGGACTAATAACAACTCGGTAATCATATTCATATTACACTGCATGTGCCTGGAAGATGTGGAGCACTAAGGGAAGAAAGCATGCCGCGAACGTGAGATGGTGTCGCATGAGGGAGTATGTTGGCGAGGGCATCCATCATGTCATTTCATTCTTGCATTAATTACAGTATTTAGGAATGTTTGATTTGCTTGCTTTATCATTATCGCTTGATTGATTTGATAACATGTTAACCTTTGCTCTATGATCCCACTGAGTTGGCCACTCCCACATTACGGGATGGTGTTGTACACACCAACCAGTCCCTGTTTTAGTTTCAGGTGATGGCGCTACTTGTGAAGCGGAGCCGAACTTGTTTGATGATGAGGAGGATTTCTCCTATAGGCGGTTATCAGGCGGGTCTAGGTAGACCGTGTTCTGATCGACGGGATTACAGGGAGCTTGATTAGACGCCATGACACTTGTCATTTTATATTTTTGGAGCACTCATGTATATTCTTTTTGATCATTTTTAGAGTATACATATATATGTTTAACCTGGTAACATGTTCACGCTCTGGAGACTTACAACAGTTCATATATTTTATATATCTATCACATTCTTCCGCTTGCTAATTTAACTGTCTCTGGAGTATGATATGTTGTTTTGGCTTAATCCACTTCATGTTTTATGCACTACTACAGCCGACATTCATCCATCATTGAAAATGTTGCATAAGTGATGTTCTGAAACTCGGGAGTGGAGTTTATGCTCAACCCCTAATTTTCGGGATGTTACACGACACTATCCAGAAACTGGACATGTGGGAGCCACCCTGATGCATGTGTTTTGCCCTAGCTGTCCATTTATGTGGACCCACCCTAATGACATGTGAACCCCAAAGCATGGACCCCACCTTGATTGTTTACCCAGGCCGTCTGTCCAGACCAGGGAGGTGGGCCACCTGGATGATGCACCCATCCAGACCGTCCGTTTGACGGACATCCAAAACCCCCTCGACACTGGGGTCTTTTAAAATAACAAAAAAAAAAGAAATATTATAATAATAATAATATTTATATTATATATATATATATAACATTATGGTGGCCCCACGTGGGACCCCACCTGGATGAAAGTGTTTCATACAGGTCGTCCAAACAGTGGGGCCTACCCAACATGATGTATGTGTTTATATCAACGCCATTCATCCAAACGTCTAGCATCTGGACGCTGGACCCCCTCACCTTGTTTTAGATATATATATATATATATATATATATATATATATATATATATATATATATATATATATATATATATATATATAAAGAAAATAATATTATTATTATCTTATGGTGGCCCAACATGGGACCCACCTGTTGTAAATGAGTTGGCTAATGTACCATACTCAACTATATAGCTAATGATTTTACATCAATAAGTGTGGAGGTGGGGCCCACCTTCATGTGTGTTTTGTATATCCACCGCCCATCCATTTTAACGTGGCTACACCATAATGTATAGTTTAATCCATACCGTCCAGATATTGCTAAACAGTACTGGATCATGTTTGGATGGTGTTGTGGACCCCACTTTGATGTATGTTCCATATCCACATTGTCCACAATGTTTGGACGGTGTTGGATAGTGTTTAGATGGCGCTAATTTACATAGACAATGTTTGGATAGCGCCGATTTACATGGATAATGTTTGGACGGTACTGATTTACCTAGATAATGTTTGGATAGTACTGATCATCATACGTGGGCCATGTGTGCAATGATACACATGTTACACCTACAATTATTGAAATGATTTTTGGTGTGACCATATGATGAGGCCCACCTTGATATATTTATGGCCGTCCATGTGGTGTATTTGAGGGCCCATGAGCAGGGCCCACCTATTATGTATCTGTGGCCTTTGTCGAGGCCCAATATGAAATTTTTTATGGCCCACCTTGATAAATTTTTGGCCCATCCCTGAGGCCCACATTGATATATCCATTGATGCAGCTAGCTTAACGTGTATGAGGCCCATTAGTGTGGCCCATTGTGATGTATGTGGCCCACCGTGATGCGGTCCATTATGACATGTATGAGGCCCATCATGATGTGTTTTAGCCCATGTGTGGAGCCCACCTATTTGTATTATTAGGCTCATGAGATGTGGCCCATTGTGATATATCTGAGGCCCATGGGCGCAGCCCATTGAGATGCATTTATGGCCCATGGGTGAGGCCCAATATGATGCATTCAAGGCCCATGGGTGAGGCCCATTGTGATGTATATTGAACCAATGTGTGAGGCCATGGGCCCACTATATGTTTGGCCCTATAAGGGCCACTCCTTGGAAGTAATGTTGGTTAAATGGCAACGTAGATGGGCAATGATGGTTAAATGTCTACTTGTGACCTTCCCTTAGGCCGATTGTATAGGCCGATTGCAAATGTTGAGGCCAATTCTGATTATCAAGGCCGATTGTATAGGTCGATTGTATAGTCCGATTCTGATTATCAAGGACGAGTAAGAGGGCGATTCTGATTGTCGAGGCTGATTCCAATTGTTGAGGCTAAGTATCGAGGCCGATTGTATAGGCTACTTTCGATTTTCGAGGTCGATTGTATAGGCTACTTTCGATTTTCGAGGTCGATTGTATATGCCAATTCCAATTGTCGAAGCTGATTGTATAGGCCGATTCTAATTGTCGAGGCCGAGTATCAAGGCCAATTGTATGGGCCGATTTCGATTGTCGAGGCTAAGTATTGAGGCTGATTTCGATTGTCGAGGCTTAGTATCGAGGCCGATTTTGATTGTCGAAGTCAATTGTATAGGCCGATTCCGATTGTCGAAGTCGAGTATCGAGGCCGATTCTGATTGTCGAGGCCAATATCAAGGCCGATTTCGATTGTCGAGGCTGATTGTATAAGCCGATTCTGATTGTCGAGGTCGAGTATTGAGGCCGCTTCCAATTGTCGAGGCCGATTGTATAAGTCGATTCTAATTGTCGAGGCCAAGTATTGAGGCCAATTCCGATTGTCGAGGCTGAGTATTGATGTAACATCCCGAAAATCGGGGGGTCGAGCAAAAACCCAACTCCCGAGTTCCAAAATGTTATTTATGCAACATAAATATGTATGATTGAATGTTGTCTGTGATAACGTATTAAACATGAGTGAGATTAAACTAAAACAGCATATCATACTCCAGAGAAAGTTAGATTAACAAGCGGAAGACTGTGATAGTATGTATAACATATATAAACTGTTGTATGTCTCCAGAGTGTGAACATGTTACCAGGTTATATACAT
This sequence comes from Magnolia kwangsiensis, assembly GCA_037074715.1. Taxonomy (NCBI): domain Eukaryota; kingdom Viridiplantae; phylum Streptophyta; class Magnoliopsida; order Magnoliales; family Magnoliaceae; genus Magnolia; species Magnolia kwangsiensis. The sequence continues at coordinate 64,667,087 of CM073579.1, forward strand.
ACATGTATACTCCAAAAGTAGACAAAACGAATATACATGAGTGCGCTAAAAATATAAAATGACAAGTGTCAAAGTATCTAATCAACCTCCCTGTAATCCCGTCAATCAGAACGAGCATAAAGGAGGAATCCTCCTCATCATCATCAAGTCCAGCTCCGCCTCACAGGCCGCGCCATCATCTGCAATCACAATAGGGACTGGTGGGTGTCCGGAAACACCATCCCGTAACGTGGGAGTCAGTAGCTAACTCAGTGGAATAATAGAGCAAGGGTTAGCATGTTCTCAAATCAATCATGTGATAATAGTAAAGCAGTAAATCAAACAATCCTAATACTGTTGTTAATGCAATATGACATGACGTGATGTATGCCCTCACCGACGATCTCCCTCATACGGCACCATCTTATGACCACAGCATGCAATCGACCCTCAAGTGCTCCACATCTTCCAGGCACATGCAATGTTATGGTGATATGATTTTTCGAGTTATTATTAGTCCATTCAAACAGCAGGATTGGGAAACTAAGGTACTTCCCTTATATCAATCCCAACACAGATCCTGTCTAGGGTCGTCACTCCTAGTAATCTCATACGAGGTATATTTTGTAGGTCGCTGTAAGGGCTGCCAGGGCTGTTGTACGCACTCGTTGCTCTGCTCCCCCATCACCTTATCAATACAGGCCTACTGTACTCTACTGCTATGGAAGGGTCGTCGCCTCCCGTAGGCTCAGAATACGCTCGAGGTCACTACAAAGGGCTGCCAGGGCTATTGCTCGCACTCGTTGCACCGCTCCCCCATCACCTTATTAATGTAGGCCGACAGCAAGAATATAGTGTCCCATACCACCATAATCTGCTCACGAGTCATAGGTGCTCACTGGTCACTACGGGGAGGTTTATGGCCCCAGCGTAGGCCGACAACTCGACCACGGTGTCCCATACCACCATGCCTGGCTCATGAGTCTTTGTGGATCAAGGTACCATGGTTAACAGGGCTTACAATGGTAAGTTCAGTACCCTAGGTTCAAGCAGTTATGACTCATGCAGGGTGAACATACAACGGCCAGTCGGGTTACTTGACGGGCTCGACTAGCACGATCGCATCTCAAGTTGATCGACATGAAGTGTGTAAAACACTTCGTGTGGCCTAACCACTGCCGCCAACTCCAAAACACGGCTCGCGTTCATCGACGCGTCATTCGTGGCAAAGATAAGCCAACCACGAATTCGCTCGGTTACCGACTGTCTGGACTAAGCATAGTCCCAAACAATTAAGGAATCACATCAGCAAATCATATGAGAGTATTGGAATTGAAATACAACTATGTGAGCATGTTAACACATGTTATAACATAGAACTTGAGTAAATCATCAAGTACATGCATTTCATACATACAATGAAATCATGCATATAACTAACATGTAGGAAATCATTCACATCAGCATATTAATTGAGAAACCAATCTCAAACTAATCCATAACATCATCTAATTCAATACATACTAATACAAGCATTAATACAAACACTTACACAACACACTTAAGTCTACATATAGTATGTCGACCCGAAGTGAGCATTTACGCGAATCTCTTCGCCAAACTAATTATGCATGTATTCCTAATATTCTAATATGACAATAAACCATGTCAATCACATCAGCAAAATATGAATGAAATCTGTACTTCCTACAAATGACTAAAATGCCCTAAATCTCATATTCTTCGTTGATTTACGAAACAGGAAATGGACAGCATGTTGTACATGTCAAACGGCGATGCCGTCGATAATATACTATTAAACGACATTGAAAGCTTTGAAAACAGTCAATCAAAGCGTCTAAAATACGCACCTTGTCTCTTATAAACGTGTGAATTCGAACGGAGCATATACGCTTCGTCTACGGCGAATAGAGGACCTAATTTATAAGATTTATGAGTTAACAAGCTATGGAATGAAAAGAATTCCAAATCAGCAACTTCTAGGGTTATTCCTTACCTGAAAATGTGGAGGAATCACCGAAAAAGTGATCGGAGTGCGTTGCCTAAGCACGTACAGCACGTGGCACAAGCAGCAGGGAATTCTCTCCCACCTTCTCTCACAAACTCTCACCTTTTCTCTCTCCCAATCTAGGGATTTTTACAAATTCGGATGGGAGAGAGGAGTGAGGGTTTTAACCCCTTTTATAAGCCCAAACTTGCCCGAAATAGGCTCAGGAACAAGTTTCACTTGAGGGGTAACCAAATCGAGGCTGTTTCAGTCCAAAAGGACATTTCTGGTGGTCCCCTGGCCGAATGCGATCGGACTTAAGCTCACGCGTACCAGATCTAGTACGTATCAAGTTTTCAGTCCGGCTGGGTACGCAGATCGCACGTGGCGGACCAGTTTCAGTTCAGCGGTCACCGCACGTAGATCAGGGCTGAAAGTCTCATGATATAAAATAGAAATTTCTCCTGATCTGAGGGTGTAATTTGGCTGAATTCTGACGGTCAGAATTCTTAATACTGACACGTCAAGTCGTGTGCCAGATTTGAATTTAAAATTCCAATTCTGTCCCTATTCGCACTCCCTTCGGTCCGGGCTCAATGAAATGGCCTGTGATTATCGGTTTGACTTGATTTTCGAAATGAGTGTCAAGTCCAGCTAGGCGGTTCTAACGGTCTAAGATAGGAGGTATCGGACTTTCGACGCGCGGTCTAAATCCAATACAAAGATTCAAAGTGGTCCAGAGAACAAACCTGCTTAGAGTTTAGTCCGAGGTTATAGAGTATTATAGAGTCATTGGTTCTACTCGATTTGGGTCTTGTAGAACGTATTTAAAGTGATCAAGGACTATTTTCCAGCTACTCCAGCATTGCGCTAGCTAACTTACGCTTAATTTCTAAAGGAATTAATCCTAAGTGGTTTCTTTGGCTATGGAACTGGGTTCTGAACGATTTTCCAGGCATTTTAATTGACCCACTACCTAAGGACGTCAAATCCCAGATTGGCCAAAATTCGGGGTATTACAATCTATCCCCCTTAAAACACAATTTCGTCCCCAAAATTAGCGAAGGGTAAGGAGTACTTTTGCTAAGGAAGATTCAATCCTATTCAATGACCTAACCGTACGTATATCCTAAGTCAAATGTTTCGATCCTGGGCCAGTGGGGAAGAGGCCAACCACGCTTCCGCTGCGCTACTCTGATCGAACGGTAGCGTCGACTAACCTAACTGGATTGGACTCAATAGTTCTACCCCCCTTAAAACTTGGTTTTACTTAAGGTTGAAGAATCTTTGCATCGATCCGTATATCGAAACGAGGCGCAACTTAGGGGTTATCCTTAACCTAAAATGGAAACAACTTTTCTCTATATGGTTTTCCTTGGTAATGATACGTTCTATGGCATTGGTACCTATGATCATAGAGATGAGCCTAATCTCTATTGTGGTTAAGTTCAGGGGCAGGTAAGACTTGGTGGCAAGATGTCGAATTCTCTACTGGCTTTAAGTCCTCGCCATTTCCCAAAGACACTGTGATCCCATTCGGTTGTATGTGGTCGAGCCAACACGGAAGAAAAGTAGTATAGTGGGTCTGAGCCGGATACATAGACTTTCTGTCTAGCTAGGACAGAAGATTTATTATATCAATTCTTAATCCGAGTCGATGCCGATCTTCTGCTTGATCAGAGCATTGGATTTATTGGTAACCACTAGGATTAGGAAGTCGATTCAAACCACGAATACATCGCTTACACGTAGTTCCTTTATTCCGCGTTCCCGAATGCAATAAGCCCTTGGGGAAGGCAATTTTAAAGGGCGTGCTAGTACATTCTAAGTTCATTCCGAGGGATTTATAAATGGTCCCTAAGAGTGAATGGCTCCTTCCTATGGGCAACAATAAAAGTCTATAAGTCATAAGGGGATCTATCGAAGGAATAAGGTTCTACTTCAACCAAATCTAACCTACAATTCCTTAGCATATATAGGCTTTACACTTAAGGTAACTAGTAGGCTAGTCTGTAACTCAGTAGCTATAATCCAGAGCCTAAGTTTATACGTTAAATGGTTCCATTCCATTTCTACTACAGGGAGTTGTCCTATTGCTTAGGGTCAAGATTATCTAAATGGAATTGGATTTCCTATGTCGTCAGACCCTTCAAATCTAGAAGTGCTAACTCTAGGTCCAAAATGCCAAGGGTCTATGTGGCCGGTAGCGTTTAGTTGTATTAAATGGAACTGTCTTTCTAATCCCAGGTTGGGATAGGGAGTGGCATGCTTGGTAGGAGGGTGGGGTGGGATAAAAATTCATTTGTAGACTGAATCCCGGGAGTTACAATACGTCTGTGGAAACCATAGGATACACCCAAACTAGGGACAATACCCTACAGCAAATGAAACGGCATGCACTCCATTCAAAAAAATTCGGCTATTTTAAGCCCAAACTACAACACAAAAACATTTTCTACCTATGACATCACTAGACCCAATAACAACAAAACACAGAAATCCTTAAAACAAAAATCAAACAATCTACAGGGCAACGGCATAGATGCCTAATTCTACCAAAGGACTTCTACCATGGTCCCAACTAAGCTTCTTGAATACTATCTAGTTCAGTATTGTCTGTTGCCCATTAGAGCTCTATCGTCCAGGTATTTTTAATACTTCTCAAATGAAGAAAGTTGAGAAATGGGATGTGAGGTTAGCGCAATTTTGAGACCCAAAAAGAGGGTAAAGGCTCAAATAAAAGGGACATGAGAGAGAGGGCGATGGAAAGGGAGGAAAAGCTAAAATAGCCTTAACAATAGGCATGAAAAGTGGAGGAAATACAGAGAAATGGTTGCCCATATGGACAGAATAAAATCTAAGCTTTGTAGAGGGATGCTTCAAGCTCCCTTAGGATGTATTTTCAGAGAGAAAAGAGAATAAAAAAGGGGAATGGAGCACCACACGATTTCCAGCCTTCTATGAAGATTGTGGGAGCTCCAAATGATAAAAGTGGAGAGGAAAGGGAGTGCCAACGGTTGTGAGTGATGGAGTAGGGTCGGTTGTGACTAAAAATGATATTAGGAGAGGTTTGACATCGAGATTTGAGGGGAAGACAGTAAAAATGTGAAGAAAGGAGAGCTTAGAGGGGCATTTTGTGAAGGAGGTACATCTTTTAAGGGGTTTCAAGGTACGGACCGCATACCAGGGGGCTACCCTAGCCCCCAAACTCCTCCAGCCCAAAGGCCAGACCCAACTGAAGAGTTTGACTGGCGATGCATCGCCGAATCGGCGATGACATCACCGGTGAACTTGTAAATTGGCCATTGAGGCCAAATGGGATGGGTTCCCCCTGTCCTAGGGACTCCAAAAAGGTATGGTTCCCACTTTGGTTCATTGTAGATTGCCCTAGGGAGGCCCAAACATCCATTCGGGGCTTTTCACGGCCAATGTACAAATCCGAATACAAAACCCTATCATGCAGCATATTATTTTAGGGTAGAAGGAGCTAGTACATCCATCTAGCCTATTAGGTACTAAAGAAAGTGAAGTTAGAATGGCTTTATGGCCATTTTTCATGAAATTTTACTATTCACTGTAAAATTTTGTGAAAGTATGATTTTATGTTATTTTCACATTATTATTGATGCCTAACATGAAAAGGATAATAAATAATTAAATATTGGAGTGGTGGGAGGAAGAATTTTGAAGATTTTGGATGAAACGGGATTTTTAAGCCCTGACGATTGAATACAGGGGTTGTGGTTGTCCCACGGCCCAAGGATTCACATTAACGGGTTTGGAATCATTCAAAGAACGTCTCAACCCACTTACTTACAACCTAGGAGCTATTCGGGTTGCTTTACGCGACCCTAGATGCGCTACGGACTCGATCACGCGATCGAAATGAATAGACTTCGCCTATTGACAAATCTGGGATCCTATGAGTGTTTCTAGACCCTTCTCGCACCCATCTAAGTCAAAGGGAATGACAGCGTACGCCGCGTGACCATAACCCAGGCCCGGTTTAATCCAAATCATGCTCTGATACCATCTGTAACATCCCGAAAATCGGGGAGTCGAGCAAAAACCCAACTCCTGAGTTTCAAAATGTTATTTATGCAACATAGATATGTATGATTGAATGTTGTCTGTGATAACGTATTAAACATGAGTGAGATTAAACTAAAACAGCATATCATACTCCAGAGACAATTAGATTAACAAGCGGAAGACTGTGATAGTATGTATAACATATATAAACTGTTGTATGTCTCCAGAGTGTGAACATGTTACCAGGTTATATACATACATGTATACTCCAAAAGTAGACAAAACGAATATACATGAGTGCGCTAAAAATATAAAATGACAAGTGTCAAAGTATCTAATCAACCTCCCTGTAATCCCGTCAATCAGAACGAGCATAAAGGAGGAATCCTCCTCATCATCATCAAGTCCAGCTCCGCCTCACAGGCCGCGCCATCATCTGCAATCACAATAGGGACTGGTGGGTGTCCGGAAACACCATCCCGTAACGTGGGAGTCAGTAGCTAACTCAGTGTAATAATAGAGTAAGGATTAGCATGTTCTCAAATCAATCATGCGATAATAGTAAAGCAGTAAATCAAACAATCCTAATACTGTTGTTAATGCAATATGACATGACGTGATGTATGCCCTCACCGACGATCTCCCTCATACGGCACCATCTTACGACCGCGGCATGCAATCGACCCTCAAGTGCTCCACATCTTCCAAGCATATGCAATGTTATGGTGATATGATTTTCGAGTTATTATTAGTCCATTTAAACAGCAGGATTGGGAAACTAAGGTACTTCCCTTATATCAATCCCAACACAGATCCTGTCTAGGGTCGTCACTCCTAGTAATCTCATACGAGGTATATTTTGTAGGTCGCTGTAAGGGCTGTCAGGGCTGTTGCACGCACTCGTTGCTCCGCTCCCCCATCACCTTATCAATACAGGCCTACTGTACTCTACTGCTACGGAAGGGTCGTCGCCTCCCGTAGACTCAGAATATGCTCGCAGTCACTACAAAGGGCTGCCAGGGCTGTTGCTCGCACTCGTTGCACCGCTCCCCCATCACCTTATCAATGTAGGCCGACAGCAAGAATATAGTGTCCCATACCACAATAATCTACTCACGAGTCATAGGTGCTCACTGGTCACTACGGGGAGGTTTGTGGCCCCAGCGTAGGCCGACAGCTCGACCACGGTGTCCCATACCACCATGCCCGGCTCATGAGTCTTTGTGGATTAAGGTACCATGGTTAACAGGGCTTACAATGGTAAGTTCAGTACCCTAGGTTCAAGCAGTTATGACTCATGCAGGGTGAACATACAACGGCCAGTCGGGTTACTTGACGGGCTCGACTAGCACGATCGCATCTCAAGTTGATTGACATGAAGTGCGTAAAACACTTCGTGTGACCTAACCACTGCCGCCAACTCCAAAACACGGCTCGCGTTCATCGACGCGTCGTTCGTGGCAAAGATAAGCCAACCACGAATTCGCTCGGTTACCGACTGCCTGGACTAAGCATAGTCCCAAACAATTAAGGAATCACATCAGCAAATCGTATAAGAGTATTGGAATTGAAATACAACCATGTGAGCATGTTAACACATGTTATAACATAGAACTTAAGTAAATCATCAAGTACATGCATTTCATACATACAATGAAATCATGCATATAACTAACATGTACGAAATCATTCACATCAGCATATTAATTGAGAAACCAATCTCAAACTAATCCATAACATCATTTAATTTAATACATACTAATACAAGCATTAATACAAACACTTACACAACACACTTAAGTCTACATATAGTATGTCGACCCGAAGTGCGCATTTAGGCGAATCTCTTCGCCAAACTAATTATGCACGTATTCCTAACATTCTAATGCGATAATAAACCATGTCAATCACATCAGCAAAATATGAATAAAATCTGTACTTCCTACAAATGACTAAAATGCCCTAAATCTCATATTCTTCGTTGATTTACGAAACAGGAAACGGACAGCATGTTGTACATGTCAAACGGCGATGTCGTCGATAATCTACTATTAAACGACATTGAAAGCTTTGAAAACAGTCAATCAAAGCGTCTAAAATCCGCACCTTGTATCTTATAAACGTGTGAATTCGAACGGAGCATATATGCTTCGTCTACGGCGAATAGAGGACCTAATTTACAAGATTTATGAGTTAACAAGCTATGAAACGAAAAGAATCCCAAATCAACAACTTCTAGGGTTATTCCTTACTTAAAAATGCGGAGGAATGGCCGGGAAAGTGATCGGAGTGCGTTGCCTAAGCACGTACAGCACGTGGCACAAGCAGCAGGGAATTCTCTCCCACCTTCTCTCACAAACTCTCACCTTTTCTCTCTCCCAATCTAGGGATTTTTGCAAATTCAGATGGGAGAGAGGAGTGAGGGTTTCAACCCCTTTTATAAGCCCAAACTTGTCCGAAATAGGCTCGGAAACAAGTTTCACTTGAGGGGTAACCAAATCGGGGCTGTTTCAGTCCAAAAGGACATTTCTGGTGGTCCCCTGGCCGAATGCGATCGGACTTAAGCTCACGCGTACCAGATCTAGCACGTATCAAGTTTTCAGTCCGGCTGGGTACGCAGATCGCACGTGGCGGACCAATTTCAGTTCAGCGGTCACCGCACGTAGATCAGGGCTGAAAGTCTCATGATATAAAATTGTAACACCCCGGGTTTTGGCCAATTTAGGATTTGACGTCCTTAGGCAGTGGGTCAATTAAAACACCTGAAAAATCGTTCAGAACCCAATTCCATAGCCAAAGAAACCACTTAGGATTAATTCCTTTAGAAACTAAGCATAAGTTAGCTAGCGCAACGTTGGAGTAGCTGGGAAATAGTCCCTGATCACTTTAAATACGTTCTACAAGACCCAAATCGAGTAGAACCAATGACTCTATAATACTCTATAACCTCGGGTCAAACTCTAAGCAGGTTTGTTCTCTGGACCACTTTGAAATTTTGTATTGGATCTAGACCGCGCGTCGAAAGTCCGATACCTCCTATCTTAGACCGTTAGAACCGCCTAGCTGGACTTGACACTCATTTCGAAAATCAAGTCAAACCGATAATCACAGGCCATTTCATTGAGCCCAGACCGAAGAGAGTACGAATAGGGACAGAATTGGAATTTCAAATTCAAATCTGGCACACGACTTGACGCGTCAGTATTGAGCGTTCTGACCGTCAGAATTCAGCCAGATTACACCCTCGGATTAGGAGAAATTTTTATTTTATATCATGAGACTTTCAGCCCTGATCTACGTGTGGTGACCGCTGAACTGAAACTGGTCCTCCACGTGCAATCTGCGAACCCTGTCGGACTGAAAACTTAATACGTGCTAGATCTGGTACGCATGAGCTTAAGTCCGATCGCATTCGGTCAGGGGACCACCAGAAAGCATCGTTTGGACCGAAATAGCCCCGATTTGGATATGCATTAAGTGAACTTTGTACCAGAGCCTATTTCGGGCAAGTTTGGGCTTATAAAAGGGGTTGAAACCCTCACTCCTCTCTCCCATCTGAATTTGCAAAAATCCGTAGATTGGGAGAGAGAAAAGGTGAGAGTTTGTGAGAGAAGGTGGGAGAGAATTCCCTGCTGCTTGTGCCACGTGCTGTACGTGTTTAGGCAACGCACTCCGATCACTTTCCCGGTGATTCATCCGCGTTCTCAGGTAAGAAAATGCCCTAGAAGTTGCTGATTTGAGGTTCCTTTCATTTCCTAGCGAAGTAGCTAATAGAACTTGTGTATTAGGTTCTCTAATCGCCGTAGACGAAGCGTATATGCTCCGTTCGAACTCCACCCCTAAAAGGGAAAAGGTGCGGATTTTAGACGCTTTGATTGACTATTTCCAAAGCTTTCAATGTCGTTTAATAGTAGATTATCGACGGCAATGCCGTTTGACATGTACAACATGCTGTCCGTTTCCTGTTTCGTAAACTAGCGAAGAATATGAGATTTAGGGCATTTTAGTCATTTGTAGGAAGTACAGATTTCGTTCATATTTTGCTGATGTGATTGACATGATATGTTGTCACATTAGAATGTTAGGAAAGCGTGAATAATTAGTTTGGCGAAGAGATTCGCCTAAATGCGCACTTCGGGTCGACATACTATATGTAGACTTAAGTGTGTAGTGTAAGTATTTGTATAAATGCTTGTATTAGTATGTATTAAATTAAATGGTGTTATGGATTAGTTTGAGATTGGTTTCTCAATTAATATGCTGATGTGAATGATTTCCTACATGTTAGTTATATGCATGGTTTCATTGTATGTATGAAATGCATGTACTTGATGATTTACTTAAGTTCTATGTTATAACATGTGTTAACATGCTCACATGGTTGTATTTCAATTCCAATACTCTCATATGATTTGTTGATGTGATTCCTTAATTGTTTGGGACTATGCTTAGTCCAGGCAGTCGGTAACCGAGCAAATTCGTGGTTAGCTTATCTTCGCCACGAACGACGTGTCGATGAACGCGAGCCGTGTTCTGGAGTTGGCGGCAGTGGTTAGGCCACACGAAGTGTTTTACGCACTTCATGTCGTCAACTTGAGATGCGATCACGCTAGTCGAGCCCGTCAAGTAACCCGACTGGCCATTGTATGTTCACCATGCATGAGTCATAACTGCTTGAACCTAGGGTACTGAACTTACCATTGTAAACCCTGTTAACCATGGTACCTTGATCCACGAAGACTCATGAGCCGGGCATGGTGGTATGGGACACCGTGGTCGAGCTGTCGGCCTAGGCTGGGGCCACAAACCTCCCCGTAGTGACCAGTGAACACCTAGTCTCGTGAGCAGATTATGGTGGTATGGGACACTATATTCTTGCTGTTGGTCTACACTGATCAGGCGACGAGTCCTTTGTCGTGACCGCGAGCGTATTCTGAGTCTACGGGAGACGACGACCCTTCAGTAGCAGTAGAGTACAGTAGGCCTGTATTGATAAGGTGATGGGAGAGCGGTGCAACGAGTGCGAGCAACAGCCCTGACAGCCCTTGCAGCGACCTACGAAATATACATCGTATGAGATTACTAGGAGTGACGACCCTAGACAGGATCTGTGTTGGGATTGATACAAGGGAAGTACCTTAGTTTCCCAATCTTGCTGTTTGAATGGACTAATAACAACTCAGAAATCATATCACCATAGCATTGCATGTGCCTGGAAGATGTGGAGCACTCTAGGGAGTGTGGCATGCCGCGGTCGTAAGATGTTGCCGTATGAGGGAGATCGTCGGTGAGGGCATACATCACGTCATGTCATATTGCATTAACAACAGTTTTAGGATTGTTTGATTTACTACTTTACTATTATCGCATGATTGATTTGAGAACATGTTAATCTTTGCTCTATTATTCCACTGAGTTAGCTACTCACTCCCACGTTACGGGTTGGTGTTCTTGGACACCCAGCAGACCTTTTTGTGATTGCAGATGATGGCACGGCCTGTGAGGCGGAGCCGGACTTGATGATGACGAGGAGGATCCTTCCTTTATGCGTGTTCTGATCGACGGGATTACAGGGAGGTTGATTAAATACCTTGACACTTGTCATTTTATATTTTTAGAGCACTCATGTATATTCTTTTGTTTACTTTTGAAGTATACATGTATGTATTTAACCTGGTAACATGTTCACACTCTGGAGACATATAACAGTTTATATATGTTATACATACTATCACAGTCTTCCGCTTGTAAATTTAACTGTCTCTGGAGTATGATATGCTGTTCTGGATTAATCTCACTCATGTTTAATACATTAACACAGACAACATTCAATCATACATATGTATGTTGCATGAATAACATTTTGGAACTTGGGAGTTGGGTTTTTGCTCGACCCCCCGATTTTTGGGATGTTACAGATGGTATCAGAGCATGATTTAGATTAAATCGGGCCTGGGTTATGGTCACGCGACGTACGCTGTCACTTCCTTTGACTTAGGTGGGTGCGAGAAGGGTCTAAAAACACTCATACGATCCCAGATTCACCAATAGGCGAAGACTATTTGAATCGATCGTGTGATCGAGTTCGTAATGCATCTAGGGTCGCGTGAAGCAACCCGAATAGATCCTAGGTTGTTGGTGAGTGGGTTGAGGTATTCTTTGAATAATTCTAAACCCATAAATGTGAATCCTTGGGCCGTGGGACAATCACGACCCCTGTATTCAAACGCCAGGGCTTAAAAACCCCGTTTTACCTAAAATCTTCAAAATTCTTCCTCTCACTACTCCAATCTTCAATTATTTCTTATCCATTTCATGTTAGACATCAATACTAATGTGAAAATAACATAAAATTATACTTTCACAAAATATTACAGTGAATAGTAAAATTTCATGAAAAATGGCCATAAGGCCATTCTAACTTCACTTTATTTAGCAAATAATAGACTATATAGATGTACTAGCTCCTTCTACCCCAAAATAATATGCTGCATGATAGGGTTTTGTATTCAGGATTGCAGATTGGCCCCGAAAATCCTCGAATGGATGTTTGGGCCTCCCTAGGGCAATCTACAATGAACCAAAGTGGGAACCATACCTTTTTGGAATCCCTAGGGCAAGGGGAACCCATCCCATATGGCCTCAATGGCCAATTTGTAAGTTCACCGACGATGCCATCTCTGATTCGGCGATGCATCGCCGGTCAAACTCTTCCATTTGGTCTGGGCCTTGGTCTGGACGAGTTTGGGGGCTAGGGTAGCCCCCTGGTATGCGGTCCGTACATTGAAACCCCCTAAAAGATGTACCTCCTTCACAAAATGCCCCTCTAAGCTCTCCTTTCTTCACATTTTTGCTGCCTTCCCCTCAAATCTTGATGTCAAACCTCTCCCAATCTCATTTTCGATCACAACTGACCCTACTCCATCACTCACAGCCGTTAGCACTCCCTTTCATCTCAACTTTTATCATTTGGAGCTCCCACAATCTTCATAGAAGGCTGGAAATCGTGAGGTGCTTCATTCCCCTTTTTCATTCTCTTTTCTTTCTGAAAATACATCCTAAGGGAGCTTGAAACATCCCTCTTCGATGCCTAGATTTCGTTCTGTCCATTTGGGCAACGATTTCTCCGCATTTCCTCATCTTTCCATAGCTATTGTTAAGGCTGTTTCAGCCTTTTCCTCCCTTTCCATCGCTGTAACACCCTGAAAATCGGGGGTCGTGTATAAACTCCACTCCTGAGTTCCAGACCGTCACTTATGCAATAAAAATGTTTATGATTCAATGTTGTCTGATTTAAAGCATTCACATGAGTAAAAGTATACCAAAACTGCAATTCATACTTCAGATCCAGTGATAAAAGCAAGCGGAAGACTAAACAATATATATATCACTGTATGGAAAAACAAAGTAAATCTCATCTGTCTCCAAAGTATGACTACATCTCTGAGTCTGACATAATATACATGAAAAAATTAAATATCCAAAATGGTCCCACTGAAATCCCATCGATCCAGGTCGCCTACGCGAAGCCATCGTGATACTGCATGTACGAGAACTCGTCCTGGTCCTCGTCGATGTCTGGCTCCACCTCCTGGATCTCAGCCTCACCTGCATCTACAACAGGGTCTGGTGGGTGTTGCAAACACCATCCCGTAACGTGGGAGTGAGTGATCAACTCAGTGGAATCATAGAGCAAAGATTAGCATGTTCACAAATCAATCATGCGATAATAGTAAAGCAGTAAATCAGGCATTCCTAATACTGTTGTTAATGCAAGATGACATGACGTGATGTATGCCCTCACCGACGATCTCCCTCATACGGCAACATCTTACAACCGCGGCATGCCACACTCCCTAGAGTGCTCCACATCTTCCAGGCACATGCAATGCTATGGTGATATGATTTCCAAGTTGTTATTAGTCCATTCAAACAGCAGGATTGGAAAACTAAGGTACTTCCCTCGTATCAATCCCAACACAGATCCTGTCTAGGGTCGTCACTCCTAGTAATCTCATACGATGTATATTTCGTAGGTCACTGCAAGGGCTGCCAGGGCTGTTGCTCGCACTCATTGCACCGCTCCCCCATCACCTTATCAATACAGGCCTACTGTACTCTACTGCAACGGAAGGGTCGTCGCCTCCCGTGGACTCAGAATACGCTCGCGGTCACTACAAAGGACTCGTTGCCTGATCAGTGTAGGCCGACAGCTAGAATATAGTGTCCCATACCACCATAATCTTCTCACGAGTCTAGGTGCTCACTGGTCACTACGGGGAGGTTTGTGGCCCCAGCGTAGGCCGACAGCTCGACCACGGTGTCCCATACCACCATGCCCGGCTCATGAGTCTTCTTGGATCAAGGTACCATGGTTAACAGGGTTTACAATGGTAAGTTCAGTACCCTAGGTTCAAGCAGTTATGACTCATACAAGGTCAACATACATCGGCCAGTCGGGTTGCTTGACGGGCTCGACTAACGCGATCGCATCTCAAGTCGAACGACATGAAGTGCGTAAAACACTTCGCGTGGCCTAACCACTGCCGCCAACTCTAAACACGAATCACGTTCATCGACGCGTCATTCGTGGCTATGACCAGTCAGCCACGAATTCGCTCGGTTACCGACTGCCTGGACTAAGTCTAGTCCCAAGCACTTATGGAATCACATCAGCAATCTATGTAAGAGTATTGGAATTGAAATACAATCATGTGAGCATGTTGACACATGTTATAACATTCAACTCAAGCAAACCTTCAAGCACATATATTCCATGCATGTAATGAAATCATGCATTTAGTCAACATGTAGAAAATCATTTAGGTCAACATATTAATTGAGAAATCAATCACAAACTATCACATAACATCATTTAATTCAATACATACTAATACAAGCATTTATACAAACACCTACACTACACACTTAAGTCTACATATAGTATGTCGACCTAAAGTGCGCAACTAGGCGAATCTCTTCGCCAAACTAATTATGCAAGCATTCCTAACTCCCTAATGCGACAACAAACCATGTCAATCACGTCAGCAAAATATGAATGTAGACCGTACTTCCTACAAATGACTAAAATGCCCTAAATCTCATATTCTTCGTTAATTTACGAAACAGGAAACGGAGAGCATGTTGTACATGTCAAACGGCGATGCCGTCGATAATCTACTATTAAACGACATTGAAAGCGTTGTAAACCGTCAATCAAAGCATCTAAAATCCTCACCTTAGGTCTTACGAAAGCGTGATTTTGAACGGAGCGTGTATGCTTCGTCTACGGTAGTAGGAGGACCTGATTTATGAAGTACGTTAGCTAACACGCCCTAAATCTAGATAAAACCTAAATCAGCAAGTTCTAGGGTTGTTTTGTATGTACCTGAAAGAACGGAGAAATCACCAGGCAGGTGATTGGGAAGAGTTGCTGAAGCAGCAGCAATCGGTGGCTCGGAAGCGAAAAAAATCCCTTCTACTCTTTCTCTCAAACTCTCTCTCCTTTATCCTAGGGTTTGCAATTTTCGGATGGGAGAGGGAAATGAGGGTTTCAACCCCTTTTATAAGCTTAAAAATGCCGAAAACAGGCTCCGGAACGAAGTTTACTTAGTGCCTATCCATTTCGGGGCTGTTTCGATCCAAAAGTTGCTTTCTGGTGGTCCCCTGGTCGATTGCGATCGGACTTAAGCTCATGCGTACCAGATGTAGCACGTATTAAGTTTTCAGTCTGGCAGGGTTCGCAGATCGCACGTGGCGGACCAGTTTCAGTTCAGCGGTCACCACACGTAGATCAGGGCTGAAAGTCACATGATAATAAATAGAAATTTTTCCTGATCCGAGGGTGTATTCTGGATGAATTCTGACGGTCAGAACGCTTAATACTGACGCGTCAAGTCGTGTGCCAGATTTGAATTTGAAATTCCAATTCTGTCCTTGTTCGCGGTCTCTTCAGTCCGAGTTCAACGAAATAGTCTGTGATTATCGGTTTGACTTGATTTTCGAAATGATTGTCAAGTCCAGCTGGGCGGTTCTAATGGTCTAAGATAGGAAGTATCGGACCTTCGACGAGCGGTCTAAATGCAATACAAGAATTCAAAGTGGTCAAGAGAACAAACCCGCTTAGAGTTTGATTCGAGGTTATAGAGTATTGTAGAGTTGTTTGTTCTACTCGATTTGGGTCTTGTAGAACGTATTTAAAGTGATCAGGGACTATTTCCCAGCTACTCTAGCGCTGCGCTAGCTAACTTACGCTTAATTTTCATGGAATTTAATTCTATGCGATTTCGGGTCGAGTTGGTACTCGAGCCCAAGTACGGATTTTTCACGGGCGTTACAATCTACCCCCCTTAACAAATAATTTCATCCTCGAAATTTGTACCTTTTCGTACTCCTCGAGAAGCTGTGGGTAGTTCTTTCTGATCTCGGCTTCTGTCTCCCAAGTAGCCTCCTCCTCAGAATGATGCGTCCACAATACCTTCACAAGGGGAATCACCTTGCTACGCAGTACCTGCTCCTTCCTGTCTAAGATGCGTGTCGGTCGCAGGATATAAGTAACATCCTCTCCTAACTGCACCTGCTCCCATCTGATGATATGGGAAGGATCAGCAACGTACTTCTTCAGCATAGAAACATGAAATACGTTGTGAACGCTCGCGAGGGGCGTGGGTAAAGCCAATCGGTAAGCCACTGCTCCCACACGATCGAGGATCTGGAATGGACCAATGAATCGCGGTGCCAGCTTCCCCTTCTTCCCGAACCAAAGGACTCCCTTCATAGGGGAAACTCGCAAAAACACATGATCCCCAACTGTGAACTCTAGTCGCCTCCGTCTCGTATCGGTGTAGCTCTTCTGTCTGCTCTGCGCTGTAAGAAGCCGACGTCGAATAGTATCGATCTTCTCTGACGTCGCCTGCACCAACTCTGGGCCAATCAAGCTACCCTCACCGACCTCTAACCAGCAATGCGGTGCGCGACAAGGTCGCCCATACAGCGCTTCATAAGGTGCCATACCGGTACTCGCCTGGAAGCTATTGTTGTACGCAAACTCTGCATATGCAAGACAGTCATCCCAACTGTCCTTGAAGTCCAATGCGCAAGCTCGCAACATGTCCTCCAGGATCTGGTTCACTCGCTCTGTTTGTCCGTCCGTCTGTGGATGGAAGGCAGTACTGAACTTCAACTTCACACCCATAGCCTCCTGAATGCGAGTCCAGAAAATAGAAGTGAACCGCGTGTCTCTGTCCGACACGATCTCCAACGGAACTCCATGCAGACGCACAATCTCTCGGATGTACAATCTAGCCAGCTCGTCTGCAGAGTTCGTAACTCTGATCGGTAGGAAGTGCACCGACTTCGTCAATCGGTCAACGATCACCCAAATGGAATCATGTCCCTTCCTCGTCTTCGGCAACCCAGAAATGAAGTCCATGGAAATGAAATCTCACTTCCACTCTGCAATCGGCATAGGCTGCAAAAGTCCAGGTGGTCGCGATGCTCTGCCTTCACCTGCTGACAAGTGAGACAACGGGACACGAACTCAGCTATATGGGTCTTCATACCTTCCCACCAATACGTCCTCTTCACGTCATGATACATCTTTGTGCTGCCTGGATGCATCGCGAGTCTAGTAGAATGCGCAGCCTCGAGAATCTCTCGTCTCAAGTCAGGGACATCTGGGACGCATAGGCGGCCACGGTAACGTAAGCCCCCATCCATACCAACTCGCCAGTCGGCCTCAGCATCATCACTGGCCTGCTCTCGAAGCTCAGTAAGATGCGCATCGTCCCTCTGCGCCTCGATGACTCGGTCATCGATCTGAGATCGCACCTGTACATGTGCGATGAACTCAAACGGCTCCTCTACCGTGAGTTTCTGCTCAAAGTCTCGCAAAAACTCAACCATATCCCACTCGACAACCATCAGCGGAGCCGCAAACTCTATCGCCTTCTTGCGGCTCAACGCATCAGCCACAAGGTTCGCCTTCCCAGGATGGTAAGAGACTTCAAACTTGAAGTCCTTCAACGTCTCCATCCATTGCCGCTGCCTCATATTCAAGTCTCGCTGCGTGAATATGTACTTGAGGCTCTTGTGGTCGTAAAAGAGCTCGAACTCCTCTCCGTAGAGGTAATGTCTCCAGAGTCTCAGTGCGAATATAACGGCTGCCAACTCTAGGTCGTGTGTAGGGTAATTCTCCTCGTGCTTCCTTAATTGTCTCGAGGCATACAAAATTACCCTGTCCCTCTGCATAAGGACACAACCCAAACCAACGCTAGACGCGTCAGTGTATATAGTGTATCTAACCCCTTGCTCTGGCAATACTAGCACAGGGGCAGACGTAAGTCTGTCCTTCAGCTCCTGAAAAGCTGACTCCGCCTTGTCATTCCAGGCGAACTTCACGTCCTTCTGTGTCAACTGAGATAAGGGTTTCGCGATCTTCGAGAAGTCCTGTATGAAGCGCCGATAGTAGCCAGCGAGACCCAAGAAGCTCCTCACCTTAGTGACAGAACCAGGCTGCTCCCAGTCCTGCACCGCAGCTACCTTAGACAGTTCAACTACCATGCCATCCTTGGACACCACGTGTCCCAGAAACTTCACCTCCTGCTTCCAGAAGTCGCACTTCTTGTACTGTGCGAACAACTGATGCCGTCTGAACGTATCCAGGACCAAACGCAAGTGCTCCTCATGCTCCTCTCGACTCCTAGAGTACACCAAAATGTCGTCAATGAATACAACGACGAATCGATAGAGGAAAGGCCGAAATACCCGGTTCATCAGATCCATGAACACGGCCGGTGCGTTTGTGAGACCGAACGACATCACGAGGAACTCATAGTGGCCAAAACTAGTCCTGAATGCTGTCTTCTGCACGTCCTCATCCCTGACGCGCAACTGATGATATCCCGACTGAAGATCAATCTTCGAGAAGTACTGCGCTCCTCTCAACTGATCAAACAAGTCATCGATCCTGGGCAAAGGGTACTTGTTCTTCACCGTGAGCTGGTTCAGCCTGCGATAATCAATACACAATCGCATCGAACCATCCTTCTTCCTCACGAACAAGACTGGTGCTCCCCAAGGTGACATGCTAGGCCGTATAAGGCCAAGCCCCAGCAGATCATCAATCTACATCCTCAACTCCTCCATCTCACATGGTGCCATGCGATACGTCGGTAGTGAGACGGGTGTAGAACCAGGAACCAGATCGATAGTGAAATCGATCTCACGTCGGGGCGGCAAACCAGGGATCTTCCTGAACAGATCTCCGAACTCAGAAACGACTGGCACATGCTCGAGTATCTGGGCACCAGCGTCGCGCAATAAAGTGGCGTAGCTAAGTATGCGGAAAGGAAGATTTATCCGCACTGAAAACGTGAAAGGCGTGCCCTCAGGCTCGTACACCGTCACCATACGAGCCTCGCAGTCAATCTCGGCTCTCGCTGCAGTCAACCAGTCCATGCCAAGAATGACGTCGAGATAAACGAGTGAGGGATCGACGATAAGATCAAGAGTCATCGTCCTGCCTCCCAGATCAACTAAACAATCCTCACACATCTGGGTGACATCCGAATAATCTCCATGAGCTGCAAAGACTCGCACGCTATCCATAGTGATAGTCTGTAATCCAAGACGTCTGACTACGGCACGCGATATCAAAGAAATCGTGGAACCAGTGTCCACCATCACAAGAATGGGAGTACCTCCAATATGGGTCGTGACCTCGAAGGCTGAATGCTGGGAAGTCGGCGTCGCAGCTGCCTCAGCTGTCAATGCATGAACCCGAGCCTGCTGTGGCCTGTTCGGCCGCTGTGTCAAGGGCCGTGGAGGCTGTATGATGTGCGATACCGTAGGTCTGAAAGAAGGATGCGTAGGAGCTGACCGTATAGGTGGTGCTGATATCGCCTGTGGACGTACAGGGTCAATCTTCTGCGGCGGCGAGAACCCACTGTCCCGCATCTTAGAAAAGCAGCTCTGCGCCAAGTGGCCTGACCTCCCACAGTATGTACACGTCAAATCAGGGCACCGAAACGGTGGTACAGGCGCTGTAGTCCTAGCAGGAGGATCAATGCGAGGCCTCTTGCCCGCGAGGGGCCTGTCTGGCAAGTCTGGTCGTGGCCTAGAAGCAACCGGGCCACGAGATCGCGCAAGTCGATCCACGTCCTGCTCTGCCCGCATGGACATGTGAATCAACTCCGCATAGGAGGGAATGCTAACACAGCACATCTTTGACCGAATATCCGATCGTAAACCCTCCAAAAAGTGTCGTATGCGCATCTGCTCATCAGCCAGGATCGTCGGGACGTACCTGCCCAACTCCGTGAACTGATGCTCATACTCTGTAACTGTCATCGTTGCCTGTCTGAGACGGAGAAACTCATTCTCCCTGTCGTGCCTGTAAGTCTGGGGATAATACTTCTCATGGAAGCGGAACTCAAATGCTGCCCACGTCCATACAAAGTTTGCAGCAACGGTCCGCAGTACGCTATCCCACCACATGCTGGCCTCTCTCTCAAACAGGAAGGTAGCCAGCTCTACCTGCTCAGCCTCGGTGCAATGCAACATCCGTAAAATCTTCGACACCCGGTCGAGCCAGTACTCAGCCTCCTCGGGTCTGTGAGAACCCGTGAAAGTAGGAGGCCGCAAGCGCTGAAATCGCTCCAATAGGCCCCGTGTATCGGCAGGATTCCCCGCAAGGTAAGCAGGCGGCGCAGGATGAGCCATGCCCTCATCCTGGGCGTATGTATAAGCATCCTCAACTGGATGCGCAGGCGGTGCAGGTGGTGTAGATGGAGCCGCACCCCCACCCTGGGCTAATGTCCCCACGATGGTAGTCAGAAGCTGCTGCTACTGCAGCATCATAGCCATCATCTGCTCGAATCTGTCAGGGGGTGGAGCAGGCTGTGGCGGATGCTGTGTGGAAGTAGATGCGCGATGAGGCTCTCGGACTGACGGCGTAAATGGCGGTGGTCCATCTGTAGGACCAGCGGCAGGCTGAGACGATCGAACTGCCTCAGGAATCGGGCCCAAAGTACGGTCCGTATGGGTGCCAGACTGAGAGGGAGTCTTATCCATATGCTCGGTCAGTGCAAGACGAGCCGTGCTCCGTGTAACCTTAGGCGGCATTCCCTATATTCAAAATAGGGCGCAACCTTGTCAGTCTTAATAGCACAATTACACCGAAATCATTCACACAAGGAGTCAAAGGCATTCCATGCATTTCATTTAATCAAAATTGTCACAATACAAGGGATATATCCTTACAAGCATTACGACGAGAAATACATGGGAACTAAGATAGTTAAAATTGCAACAGCAACATAAGCAAAGCACTAGCCCTAACAGGCTTACACATTAAAAGCAGGAAATGACTAACTACTAACAACTACATCAAGGTCGCATCGCTAGTCTGAGTTTGGGGATGGAGGAGGAGCACCCTTATCCTGCAAGCAACACAGGATCGCCTTCAAGGTGCGAGTCACCTTGCCAAATTTCTTCTTTGTAACAGCCTTGGCATCCGCGACTTCTGCGCGAAGTTCTTGAACTTCCCTTCGCAAAGCGGTCTGACTCTCCTCCATCCGAGCAATGCGATCGTCGATAGTAGCCTGCGCAGAAGGAGGAGGGCTCTCATCTGTATCCTGAACCTCCTCTTCTGCCTCTTCCTGAGCTTCTTCCTGAACCTCTGCTCTAGGTTCTTCTTCGCTTTGATCTTCCTCTTCATCAAAGTCATCCTCACTATCCCTTTCAAGTTGATTTTCACGGTATTGTGACCCAATCTTCATCTTGACCATAGTCGACTCATCAATGGTATGAATCGATACTGGCAATTCCGGCCCAAGTCTATAGGCAAACTCAAGAGCAATCTTACAAATCATTCGGCCAAAGGGAAGCGATTCGGATGTTCTTCTCGACCTGGATATGAGGACTATCTGCCGTAAGATGAAAGTGGCCATACATACATTCTCTCCCTGGGCCACCAGATATAAGAAATCGACCATAAGGCGTGTGCATTCAATGCGGTTCGTCGACCTGGGATAAACATTGTACATACAGATATGGTGCAGCAGGCGCAAATCCTCAGACATATACGTCGCCTTGAGGCTATTACTAGGCTGCCATGGAACCAACTTACCGCACAGAAACCTGGTGCGACGATCTCGTTCACGTCTAGTCCTCAGATTCTTCTCACTAGGATGCACATCACTAAGAGGCACATTGAGAAGTCGCACAATCAACCGAACATCGATCGTAGCCATCCGATCTCTACCAAAAGGGATTTTGAACTGCAAAGGCTCCAAGGTAGGATTCTGGATACTAGCGTAGAAGGCACGAACGGTGCTCACATTAGCACGAGCGTGAGCTTCAAAGATCAGACCCCAATGCGCTGCTTCAATGTGCTCGAACAACAGATACTCACCGAACAGTCGTCCGTCTACGTCCGCCTCAAATAACACTTTGCGATCAGTGTATTGGCCATGAGGCATCTCTGATAAAATTGCTCACCCAAGGTGTGCATGGGGATCCAAATTCCGCTTTGTACGGCACTCCAGGATGCAGTTGGACCTGTGGCGGTGCTTGAACTTGCGGCACCACCCCGCGGTCTTCTCGATTGAGCAGGACGGCTTGGCCCAGCCTCGTCTGTTGCGGTTTTTCTCTTACCCATCAAAGATATGATGGATGAGAGCGATAAAAGGCCTAAAATGGCTTCCACGAAAGCCATGGAAAACGGTGAAAATGCGGAGAAGTGGCTGCCCAATCTGGAAAAAGAAAATCTAGGCGTCGTAGAGGGATGCTTCTAGCTTCCCAAGGCTGTAATTTCAAGGAAAAATACAAATAAAAAAGTAGAAGGGAGCACCTCATGATTTCAGCTCTTTTTGGGGATTTTTGGAGCTCCAAATGGTGAAATCTTCAAGAGGAAGGGCTGCCAACTCTCAATAAGTGATGGGTAGTGGTCGATTTTGGCCAAGGAGGGACATAGGAGTGATTTGGGACGCCGAAATTTGGAAATGGCTGCTGGAAAATGAGAATAGGGCTTAGGGGAGGGCTGTTTGTGAAGGAGGGGGGTGTTTTAGGGGTTTTCCTGAGACGGGAGGTATGTGGGGAGGGTGTAGGTGCCATTTAAGGGCGTGCGCCCGAAATTTAGCACCAACGGGCCCCACCGGTCGGCGATGCATCGCTGGACCGGCGATGGCATCGCCGGCCAACTTCCCAGTTGGCCGGTGGGACCACATGGGTCTGGTCCCCCATAGTCCATGGACTCCAAAAATATGTGGCCCACCCCCTGGTTCATTGTATTTTGATCCGTATGAGCCCAAATATATGTTTGGGGCTTTCCGGGACCACTCTGCAATCCCGAATACCAAACCCTATGATGCATCATATGAATTTGGGATAGAAGGAGCTAGTACATCCATTTAGATCCTTATTTTCTAAAGAAAGTGAAGTTAGAATGGCCTTATGGCCATTTTTCATAAAATTTTACTATTCACTGTACAATTTTGTAAAAGTACTAATTTATGTTATTTTCACATTATTTTTGATGCCTAACATGAAATGGATAAGAAAGAAATGAAGATCGGAGTGTTTAGAGGAGGAATTTTGAAGATTTTTGGTGAAACGGGGTTTTTTAAGCCCTGACGATTGATTACAGGAGTCGTGATCATCCCACGTCCCAAGGATTCACTTTTTTGGTTTAAAACCGCTCATAGGACGTCTCAACCCGACTTCCTATGGCCTAGAAGCTATTCGGGTTGCTTTACGCGACCCGAGATGCGTTACAGGCTCGATCTTGCGATCGATTCTAATAGACTTCGCCTATCGGCGAACCTGCGATCCTAGAAGTGTTTCTAGACCCTTCTCGCACCCACCTAAGTCAAAGGAAGTGACAGCGTACATCGCGAGACCATAACCCAGGCCCAGTATACTCTTATTCATGCTCTGATACCAACTTGTAACACCCTGAAAATCGGAGGTCGTGTATAAACTCAACTCCCGAGTTCCAGACCGTCACTTATGCAACAAAAATGTTTATGATTCAATGTTGTCTGATTTAAAGCATTCACATGAGTAAAAGTATACCAAAACTACAATTCATACTTCAGATCCAGTGATAAAAGCAAGCGGAAGACTAAACAATATATATATCACTGTATGGAAAAACAAAGTAAATCTCATCTGTCTCCAAAGTATGACTACATCTCTGAGTCTGACATAATATACATGAAAAAATTAAATATCCAAAATGGTCCCACTGAAATCCCATCGATCCAGGTCGCCTACGCGAAGCCATCGTGATACTGCATGTACGAGAACTCGTCCTGGTGTACGTCGATGTCTGGCTCCACCTCCTGGATCTTAGCCTCACCTGCATCTACAACAGGGTCTGGTGGGTGTTGCAAACACCATCCCGTAACGTGGGAGTGAGTGATCAACTCAGTGGAATCATAGAGCAAAGATTAGCATGTTCACAAATCAATCATGCGATAATAGTAAAGCAGTAAATTAGACATTCCAAATACTGTTGTTAATGCAAGATGACATGACATGATGTATGCCCTCACCGACGATCTCCCTCATACGGCAACATCTTACGACCGCGGCATGCCACACTCCCTAGAGTGCTCCACATCTTCCAGGCACATGCAATGCTACGGTGATATGATTTTCAAGTTGTTATTAGTCCATTCAAACAGCAGGATTGGAAAACTAAGGTACTTCCCTCGTATCAATCCCAACACAGATCCTGTCTAGGGTCGTCACTCCTAGTAATCTCATACAATGTATATTTCGTAGGTCACTGCAAGGGCTGTCAGGGCTGTTGCTCACACTCGTTGCACCGCTCCCCCATCACCTTATTAATACAGGCCTACTGTACTCTACTGCAACGGAAGGGTCGTCGCCTCCCGTGGACTCAGAATACGCTCGCGGTCACTACAAAGGACTCGTCGCCTGATCAGTGTAGGCCGACAACTAGAATATAGTGTCCTATACCACCATAATCTTCTCACGAGTCTAGGTGCTCACTGGTCACTACGGGGAGGTTTGTGGCCCCAGCGTAGGCCGACAGCTCGACCACGGTGTCCCATACCACCATGCCCGGCTCATGAGTCTTCGTGGATTAAGGTACCATGGTTAACAGGATTTACAATGGTAAGTTCAGTACCCTAGGTTCAAGCAGTTATGACTTATACAAGGTGAACATACATCGGCCAGTCGGGTTGCTTGACGGGCTCGACTAGCGCGATCGCATCTCAAGTCGAACGACATGAAGTGCGTAAAACACTTCGCGTGGCCTAACCACTGCCGCCAACTCTAAACACGAATCACGTTCATCGACCCGTCGTTCGTGGCTATGACCAGTCAGCTACGAATTCGCTCGGTTACTGACTGCTTGGACTAAGTCTAGTCCTAAGCACTTATGGAATCACATCAACAATCTATGTAAGAGTATTGAAATTGAAATACAATCATGTGAGCATGTTGACACATGTTATAACATTCAACTCAAGCAAACCTTCAAGCACATATATTCCATGCATGTAATGAAATCATGCATTTAGTCAACATGTAGAAAATCATTTAGGTCAGCATATTAATTGAGAAATCAATCACAAACTATCACATAACATCATTTAATTCAATACATACTAATACAAGCATTTATACAAACACCTACACTACACACTTAAGTCTACATATAGTATGTCGACCCAAAGTGCGCAACTAGGCGAATCTCTTATCCAAACTAATTATGCAAGCATTCCTAACTCCCTAATGCGACAACAAACCATGTCAATCACGTCAGCAAAATATGAATGTAGACCGTACTTCCTACAAATGACTAAAATGCCCTAAATCTCATATTCTTCGTTAATTTACGAAACAGGAAACGGAGAGCATGTTGTACATGTCAAACGGCGATGCCGTCGATAATCTACTATTAAACGACATTGAAAGCGTTGTAAACCGTCAATCAAAGCGTATAAAATCCTCACCTTAGGTCTTATGAAAGCGTGATTTTGAACGGAGCGTGTATGCTTCGTCTACGGCAGTAGGAGTACCTGATTTATGAAGTACGTTAGCTAACACGCCCTAAATCTAGATAAACCCTAAATCAGCAAGTTCTAGGGTTGTTTTGTACCTGAAAGAACGGAGAAATCACCAGCCAGGTGATTGGGAAGAGTTGCTGAAGCAGCAGCAATCGGTGGCTTGGAAGCGGGAAAAATCCCTTCTACTCTTTCTCTCAAACTCTCTCTCCTTTATCCTAGGGTTTGCAATTTTTGGATGGGAGAGGGAAATGAGGGTTTCAACCCCTTTTATAAGCTAAAAATGCCGGAAACAGGCTCCGGAACGAAGTTTACTTAGTGCCTATCCATTTCGGGGCTGTTTCGGTCCAAAAGTTGCTTTCTGGTGGTCCCCTGGTCGATTGCGATCGGACTTAAGCTCATGCGTACCAGATGTAGCACGTATTAAGTTTTCAGTCTGGCAGGGTTCGCAGATCGCACGTGGCGGACCAGTTTCAGTTCAGCGGTCACCACACGTAGATCAGGGCTGAAAGTCTCATGATAATAAATAAAAATTTTTTCTGATCCGAGGGTGTAGTCTGGATGAATTCTGACGGTCAGAATGCTTAATACTGACGCGTCAAGTCGTGTGCCAGATTTGAATTTGAAATTCCAATTCTGTCCCTGTTCGCGATCTCTTCAGTCCGGGTTCAACGAAATAGTCTGTGATTATCGGTTTGACTTGATTTTCGAAATGATTGTCAAGTCCAGCTGGGCGGTTCTAACGGTCTAAGATAGGAAGTATCGGACCTTCGACGCGCGGTCTAAATCCAATACAAGAATTCAAAGTGGTCCAGAGAACAAACCCGCTTAGAGTTTGATCCGAGGTTATAGAGTATTGTAGAGTTGTTTGTTCTACTCGATTTGGGTCTTGTAGAACGTATTTAAAGTGATCAGGGACTATTTCCCAGCTACTCTAGCGCTGTGCTAGCTAACTTACGCTTAATTTCCATGGAATTTAATTCTACGCGATTTCGGGTCGAGTTGGTACTCGAGCCCAAGTACGAATTTTTCACGGGCGTTACAATCACCCTCTCTCTCATGTCCCTTTTATTTGAGCCTTTACCCTCTTTTTGGGTCTCAAAATCGCACTAACCTCACATCCCATTTCTCAACTTTCTTCGTTTGAGAAGTATTGAAAATACCTGGCCGATAGAGCTCTAATGGGCAACAGACAGTACTGAACTAGATAGTATTCAAGAAGCTTAGTTGGGACCATGATAGAAGTCCTTTGGTAGAATTAGGCATCTATGCCGTTGCCCTGTAGATTGTTTGATTTTTGTTTTAAGGATTTCTGTGTTTTGTTGTTATTGGGTCTAGTGATGTCATAGGTAGAAAATGTGTTTGTGTTGTGGTTTGGGCTTAAAATAACCGAATTTTTTTTTTGAATGGAGTGCATGTCGTTTCATTTACTGTAGGGTATTGTCCCTAGTTTGGGTGTATCCTATAGTTTCTACAGCCGTATTGTAACTCCCGGGATTCAGTCTACAAATAAATTTTTATCCCACCCCACCCTCCTACCAAGCATGCCACTCCCTATCCCAACATGGGATTAGGAATGCGGTTCCATTTAATACAACCTAATGCTACTGGCCATATAGGCCCTTGGCATTTTGGACCTAGAGATAACACTCCTAGATTTGAAGGATCTGACGATATAGGAAAGCCAATTTTATTTTGATAATCTTGACCCTAAGCGATAGAGCAATTCCTTGTATTAGTAATGGTATGGAACCATTTACCGTATAATCTTAGGCTTTGGATTATAGCTACAGAGTTACAGACTAGCCTACTAGTTACCTTAAGTAGTGTAAAGCCTATATATGCTAAGGGATAGTAGGTTAGATTTGGTTGGAATGGGACTCCCTTCCTTCGATAGATCCCCATATGACTTATAGACTTCTGTTGTTGCCCATAGGAGGGAACCATTCACTCTTAGGGACCATTTATAAATCCCTTAGAATGAACTTAGAATGTACTAGCACGCCCCTTAGAATTGCCTTCCCCAAGGGCTTATTGCATTCGGGAACGCGGAATAAAGGAACTACATGTAAGCGATGTATTCGCGGTTTGAATCGACTTCCTAATCCTAGTGGTTACCAATAAATCCAATGCTCTGATCAAGCAGAAGATCGGCATCGACTCGGATTAAGAATTGATACAATAAATCCTCTATCCTAGCTAGACAGAAAGTCTATGTATCCGGCTCAGACCCACTATACTACTTTTCTTCCGTGTTGACTCGACCACATACAACCGAACGGGATCACAGTGTCTTTGGGAAATGGCAAGGACTTAAAGCCAGTAGAGAATTCGACATCTTGCCACCAAGTCATACCTACCCCTGAACTTAACCACAATAGAGATAAGGCTCATCTCTATGATCATAGGTACCAATGCCATAGAACGCATCATTACCAAGGAAAACCATGTAGAGAAGTTGTTTCCCAATTTATGTCAAGGATAGGTCTTAAGTTCCACCTCGTTCTGATGTATGGAGCGACCCATAGACTCTTGAACTTTAAGTAAAACCAAGTTTTAAGGGGGGTAGAATGAATTAAGTCCAATCCAGTTAGGTTAGTCAACGCTACCGTTCGATCAGAGTGGCGCAGCGGAAGAGTGGTTTGCCTCTTTCCCACTGGCCCAGGATCAAAACATTTGATTTATGTTATATGTACGGTTAAGTTATTAAATAGGATTTGAACCTTCCTTAGAAAAAGTACTCCTTGCCCTTCACCAATTTCGGGGATGAAATTTTGTTTTAAGGGGAGTAGATTGTAACACCCCGGGTTTTGGCCAATTTGGGATTTGACGTCCTTAGGCAGTGGGTCAATTAAAACACTTGGAAAATCGTTCAGAACCCAATTCCATAGCCAAAGAAACCACTTAGGATTAATTCCTTTAGAAACTAAGCATAAGTTAGCTAGCGCAACGTTGGAGTAGCTAGGAAATAGTCCCTGATCACTTTAAATACGTTCTACAAGACCCAAATCGAGTAGAACCAATGACTCTATAATACTCTATAACCACGGGTCAAACTCTAAGCAGGTTTGTTCTCTGGAGCACTTTGAAATTTTGTATTGGATCTAGACCGCGCGTCGAAAGTCCGATACCTCCTATCTTAGACCATTAGAACCGCCTAGCTGGACTTGACACTCATTTCAAAAATCAAATCAAACCGATAATCACAGGCCATTTCATTGAGCCCGGACCGAAGAGAGTGCGAATAGGGACAATTGGAATTTCAAATTCAAATCTGGCACATGACTTGACGCATCAGTATTGAGCGTTCTGACCGTCAGAATTCAGCCAGATTACACCCTCGGATCAGGAGAAATTTCTATTTTATATCATGAGACTTTCAGCCCTGATCTACGTGCGGTGACCGCTGAACTGAAACTGGTCCGCCACGTGCGATCTGCGAACCCTGTCAGACTGAAAACTTAATACGTGCTACATCTGGTATGCATGAGCTTAAGTCCGATCGCATTCGGTCAGGGGACCACCAGAAAGCATCGTTTGGACCGAAACAGCCCCGATTTGGATATGCACTAAGTGAACTTTGTACCGGAGCCTATTTCGGGCAAGTTTGGGCTTATAAAAGGGGTTGAAACCCTCACTCCTCTCTCCCATCCGAATTTACAAAAATCCCTAGATTGGGAGAGAGAAAAGGTGAGAGTTTGTGAGAGAAGGTGGGAGAGAATTCCCTGTTGTTTGTGCCACGTGCTGTACGTGTTTAGGCAACGCACTCCGATCACTTTTCCGGCGATTCCTCCGCGTTCTCAGGTAAGAAAATACCCTAGAAGTTGCTGATTTGAGGTTCCTTTCATTTCCTAGCGAAGTAGCTAATAGAACTTGTGTATTAGGTTCTCTAATCGCCGTAGACGAAGCGTATACGCTCCGTTCGAACTCACACCCCTAAAAGGGAAAAGGTGCGGATTTTAGATGCTTTGATTGACTGTTTCCAAAGCTTTCAATGTCGTTTAATAGTAGATTATCGACGGAAATGCCGTTTGACATGTACAACATGCTGTCCGTTTCCTGTTTCGTAAACTAGCAAAGAATATGAGATTTAGGGCATTTTAGTCATTTGTAGGAAGTATAGATTTCGTTCATATTTTGCTAATGTGATTGACATGATATGTTGTCGCATTAGAATATTAGGAATGCGTGCATAATTAGTTTGGCGAAGAGATTCGCCTAAATACGCACTTCGGGTCGACATACTATATGTAGACTTAAGTGTGTAGTGTAAGTGTTTGTATAAATGCTTGTATTAGTATGTATTGAATTAAATGATGTTATGGATTAGTTTGAGATTGGTTTCTCAATTAATATGCTGATGTGAATGATTTGCTACATGTTAGTTATATGCATGGTTTCATTGTATGTATGAAATGCATGTACTTAATGATTTACTTAAGTTCTATGTTATAACATGTGTTAACATGCTCACATGGTTGTATTTCAATTTCAATACTCTCATATGATTTGCTGATGTGATTCCTTAATTGTTTGGGACTATGCTTAGTCCAGGCAGTCGGTAACCGAGCGAATTCGTGGTTAGCTTATCTTCACCACGAACGACGCGTCGATGAACCCGAGCCGTGTTCTGGAGTTGGCGGCAGTGGTTAGGCCACACGAAGTGTTTTACGCACTTCATGTCGTCAACTTGAGATGCAATCACGCTAGTCGAGCCCGTCAAGTAACTCGACTGGCCATTGTATGTTCACCCTGCATGAGTCGTAACTGCTTGAACCTAGGACACTGAACTTACCATTGTAAACCCTGTTAACCATGGTACCTTGATCCATGAAGACTCATGAGCCGGGCATGGTGGTATGGGACACCGTGGTCGAGCTGTCGGCCTAGGCTGGGGCCACAAACCTCCCCGTAGTGACCAGTGAACACCTAGTCTCGTGAGTAGATTATGGTGGTATGGGACACTATATTCTTACTGTCGGTCTACACTGATCAGGTGACGAGTCCTTTGTAGTGACTGCGAGCGTATTCTGAGTCTACGGGAGGTGACGACCCTTCAGTAGCAGTAGAGTACAGTAGGCCTGTATTGATAAGGTGATGGGAGAGCGGTACAACGAGTGCGAGCAACAGCCCTGGCAGCCCTTGCAGCGACCTACGAAATATACATCGTATGAGATTACTAGGAGTGACGATCCTAGACAGGATCTGTGTTGGGATTGGTACAAGGGAAGTACCTTAGTTTCTCAATCTTACTGTTTGAATGGACTAATAACAACTCAGAAATTATATCACCATAGCATTGCATGTGCCTGGAAGATGTGGAGCACTCTAGGGAGTGTGGCATGCCGCGGTCGTAAGATGTTGCCGTATGAGGGAGATCGTCGGTGAGGGCATACATCACGTCATGTCATATTGCATTAACAACAGTTTTAGGATTGTTTGATTTACTGCTTTACTATTATCGCATGATTGATTTGAGAACATGTTAATCTTTACTCTATTATTCCACTGAGTTAGCTACTCACTCCCACGTTACGGGATGGTGTTCCTGGACACCCAGCAGACCTTTTTGTGATTGCAGATGATGGCACGGCCTGTGAGGTGGAGCCGGACTTGATGATGACGAGGAGGATCCCTCCTTTATGCGTGTTCTGATCGACGGGATTACAGGGAGGTTGATTAAATACCTTGACACTTGTCATTTTATATTTTTAGAGCACTCATGTATATTCTTTTGTTTACTTTTGAAGTATACATGTATGTATATAACCTGGTAACATGTTCACACTCTGGAGACATACAACAGTTTATATATGTTATACATACTATCACAGTCTTCCGCTTGTAAATTTAACTGTCTCTGGAGTATGATATGTTGTTCTGGATTAATCTCACTCATGTTTAATACATTAACATAGACAACATTCAATCATACATATGTATGTTGCATGAATAACATTTTGGAACTCGGGAGTTGGGTTTTTGCTCGACCCCCCGATTTTCGGGATGTTACAAAAATAGAAATTTCTCCTGATCCGAGGGTGTAATTTGGTTGAATTCTGACGGTCAGAATGCTTAATACTGACACGTCAAGTCATGTGCCAGATTTGAATTTGAAATTTCAATTCTGTCCCTATTCGCACTCCCTTCGGTCCGGGCTCAATGAAATGGCCTGTGATTATCGGTTTGACTTGATTTTCAAAATGAGTGTCAAGTCCAGCTATGCGGTTCTAACGGTCTAAGATAGGAGGTATCAGACTTTCAACGCGCGGTCTAGATCCAATACAAAGATTCAAAGTGGTCCAAAGAACAAACCTGCTTAGAGTTTGGTCCGAGGTTATAGAGTATTATAGAGTCATTGGTTCTACTCGATTTGGGTCTTGTAGAACGTATTTAAAGTGATTAGGGACTATTTTCCAGCTACTCCAGCATTGCGCTAGCTAACTTACGCTTAATTTCTAAAGGAATTAATCCTAAGTGGTTTCTTTGGCTATGGAATTGGGTTCTGAACGATTTTCCAGGCGTTTTAATTGACCCACTGCCTAAGGACGTCAAATCCCAGATTGGCCAAAATCTGAGGTATTACAATTGAGGCTGATTTTGATTGTCGAGGCAGATTGTATAGGCTGATTCCGATTGTCAAGGCCGAGTATTAAGGTTGATTTCGATTGTCGAGGCCGATTGTATAGGCCGATTCCAATTGTCAAGGCTGAGTATTTAGGCCAATTTTGATTGTCGAGGCCGAGTATCGAGGTTGATTCCGATTGTCGTGGCCGATTGTATAGGCCGATTTCGATTGTCGAGACCAATTGCATAGGCCGATTCTTATTGTCGAGGTCGAGTATCGAGGCCAATTCCGATTGTCTAGGCCAATTGTATAGGCTGATTCCGATTGTCGAGGCTAATTCCGATTGTCAAGGCCGATTCCGATTATTAAAGCCGAGTATTGAGGTCAATTCAAATTGTCGAGGCCAATTATATAGGTCGATTCTGATTGTCGAGGCCAATTGTATAGGCCGATTTCGAGTCTCGAGGCTAAGTATCAAGACCGATTTCGAGTGTCGATTTCGATTGTTGAGACCGATTTTGATTGTCGAGGTCGATTTTGATTGCCGAGGCCGATTGTTGAGACCTATATGATGCATATGCGACCCCTAGTTGAGGCCCATTGTGATGTATATTTGGCCTATGTGATGTATATGCAACCTATGTTTGAGGCCTAATGTGATGTATATATAGCCCGTATTTGAGGCCCATTGTAATGTGTATTCAACCCATGTTTACGGCCTAATGTGATGAATATGAGGTCTATACGATGAGGCCCATTGTGATGCATTTGAGGGCCAGGCGATGGAGTCTATTGTGATGTATATTATGCCCATGTGAGAGGCCCATCATGATGTGTATTAAGCTCTTGAGTGAGGCCCATGGTGTTATATATTAAGTCCTTGTGTGAGGCCATGGGTCTACTATATGTTAGGCTCTATGTGGGTCATTTCTTGGGAGCAATGTTGGTTAAATGTCCACATTGTTGAGGCCAATTGTTGATGTTGATTATTAATACCGATTATGAGTATGTGACAGCATAGCATCATGATACATGCCCATACGTATCATTTTCATGTTTATTGTGAGATGTGA
This sequence comes from Magnolia kwangsiensis, assembly GCA_037074715.1. NCBI lineage: Eukaryota > Viridiplantae > Streptophyta > Magnoliopsida > Magnoliales > Magnoliaceae > Magnolia > Magnolia kwangsiensis. Next base: position 64,700,789 of record CM073579.1, read on the forward strand.
TTGACCATTGCATATGTCATAGTACAGATGGTTTATGGGACTCCCTGATAGGTAGAGTTATCCCACATGAGCACACAATATGCGTAGGATTGATGCATGATTGGACTACATGACTCATACATCTTTCATTGTGTGATTGTGATTACTATACGCCCTAGCGACATCAAGGTTGTTACCTCCACTGTAACGTCTTAGAAAAATCTGTACAAAGACCCGAGTACCAGCTTAGGTAAAAATCACTAAGGACCAAATCCTTTAGAAATTAGACATGAATTGCTAAGTGTTAAACTAGATTATATGTGAAATTAGTACTAATCACTTTAAATACGATCTGTAAGACCTAAAACAAGTAGAACCATTACCGCTACATTACCTTATTACCTGAAAACTTATGATCCATCCCAAAACCCAGTTGCTTTCGGGAGCACCATGAAACTCTATATTGGACCTGTACCATATGTCGAAAGTCTAATTTCTATGAAACTATATGATTATGACCACCTTACTAGACTTGATAACCACCTTGGAAATCAAGTCCTAATAGTATCCCAAAATGCACAACTTGAGCCTGAAGCGAAGTGTGTGAGAAACGCGAATATCCTTAGGAAATGAACTAAAACTTAAGTAAATTAAGTCGTTCACTTGTAGGCCAAATCTAAGGATTCAGACTGTCAGAATCTGACCTAATTACACTCTTGGATCAGGAAAATTTTTTAACACATGTCAGTGTACTTGTGGCCTTGATCGAGTGTCAGTGACTGTTGAACTGAAATAGGTCCCCCGTGGTCGATCCACTGATCCAATAGGGCCTAGATCTTAACCTGGACTAGATCAAATGTCAGGGAGCTTAATCCCGACTGCATGTAGAAAAGGGGCCTCCAGATCTGCTCCATTAGACCAAAATGGCTAGCCTTCGGCTATAACCTAAGTATATCATGGCCCTGGGGCCATTCCCAGCAGTTCTAAGCCTATATAAGGGAACCCTCTCTCCCTTCACATACGAATTTACAAACCCTAGGAGAGAGAAGAGAGAAAGAGAGAAAGAAAGAGAGAAAGTGAGAGAGAAAGTGGGATACTGATCCTGGGATTTGATCTCACCACTCCACGTGCTTAATCACCGTTTTCGTATCACCATACCGATGATTCTGATCCTGTTCTTAGGTAAGAAATCCTAACCCTAACCTATTTTAGAGATTCAAATAGAGTAAATGTTGAAGTAGCTAACTTATTTCATACTATAGGTTGTTGTTGTGCCGTAGGCGAGGACTTAGTGTTTAAACTGAGTTCATTATGAATCTACCGATGAAAGGTGTGGACTATAAATGTTTAGGTTATGGTTTTTAAGGCCTTCAATGTCAGTAATGATTTATGACTGACTTGATTATTATCACATGTGCTTATATTCGAGGTTTCCGTATGTTACGTATATATATAGGCTATGTTGACAGTGGTTAGGCCACGATGAGTACTTATGTGCTCCATATCGATCAACTTGTCGTATGCTTGTACCGGTCGAGCTTATCAAGTAACCTGATTGACCTAGTGTATGTTCACCATGTATGGACGCTACTGTTTGAATCTAAGGTACCAACTTACTAGTGCAAATCCCATTTAACCTTGGTACCTCGATCTGCTAAAACTCATGAGCTGGGCATGGTGGTATGGGACACTGTGGTCAAGCTGTCGACCTACGCTTGGGTGACGAGCCTCCCCGTAGTGTCCAGTGAGCAACTTAGACTCATGAGCCAAATACAGTGGTATGGGACACTGTATTCAAGTTGTCAGCCTATGATCAGATGACGAGCCCGTAGTGACCTCGCATATACACTAGGACTACGTTAAGGTGATGAGCCTTTCCGTAGTAAAACTAGAGTACAAACCAGGCCTACGCTGAGGTGACGAGCCTCTCCGTAGTGACCTAGAACTATTCTTCATATGTGATTAATTAGGATTGACGACCCTAGATAGATCAATGTTTAGGTCAATGATATAAAAGGGAAGTACCTTAGCTTCCCAATCTTGTTGTATGAATACGTCTAATTAAGAACTTGGCTAACACAACCATGCATCGCATTACACGATGCTTTAGTGAGAAAGTACATAGAGGAAGGGGTGCATGCCGCGATCGTAAGATGATGTCGTAGAGGGAGTGTAGGCGAGGGCATGCATCATCATCACATACCATCCTTGCATTAATAAGAGTACTTAGGACCTGATTGTTGTATTGTTTTATCATTACTGCTTGACTGAATTGATAATATGTTAACCTTTGCTTCATAACTCCACTGAGTTGATCACTCACTCCCATGTTCCAGGATGGTGTTTTAAACACCAACCAGACCCTGTTGTAGTTGCAGATGATGGCGATGCTTAGGAATCGGAGCTGGACTTTTATAATGATGAGGAGGAGTTCTCCTATATTCAGCTATCAGGTGGGTCTATGTAGACCATGTTCTGATCAACGGGGTTACAAGGATGATTAGACGTCATTACACTTGTTATTTTGTACTTTTGGAACACCCATGTATATTCATTTTATTTATTTTTGGAGTATACATGTATATACTTAACCTGGTAACATATTCACACTCTGGAGACCTACATCGATTTATAGGTTTTATATATCTATCACAGTCTTCCACTTGCATAATTTAACTATCTCTGGAGTATGACATGCTGTTTTGGTATAATCTCACTCCTGTTTAAGGCACTAATGCAGTCAACATTTAATCTTCATTATCTATGTTGCATAAGTGATGTGTTGGAACTTGGGAGTTGGGCTCTTGCTCGACCCCCAATTTTTAGGTCATTACAAGTTGGTATCAGAGCATAATTTGGATTAAAATAGACCTGGGTTATGGTCACATGATGCACACTGATGTACTTTGACTTAAGAGGGTGCGATGAAATGTAGAAAAGATCGTAGGATTCCCAGTTTTTCCAATGAGAAAAACTAACCATTGAAACAAGGCCCGTGCACATCTGTGATCATGTGAGGTGATCCTAGTTCTTTCTAGACCATCAATCAATGGTTGAAAATGATAATTTGATGAAATTCATGCTCGAACAACCCGAAACATGTGAATATATGCAAGATAGGACACGAAACGACTTAAACGGAATCAGGGGCCCAAACGGTGCAAATTGGGGGGATCCAAAGTGGGCCCCACACACATACGGCACCCCCGAGGGGGATGCTATCACCCAAGGGGTGAGGCCTTGCCCGGATGTCCAGTAGCTAGTGATGCCACCATCGAATCAGGATGCCCGGACGGTCCTGGCCTATCGGGCTGCAGTGGGCCGGCATCGGGCCCACCCTCTAACACATGTGAGTCCCACGAAAGGGTGAGTAACCCCCTATATCCTTCCCCTTTAGCTTCCTTTATCCTATTCTCACCCCTCCAAGCTTTCCAACCTTCAAAATTTTCATTTTCCCTCTCTCAATCCTTCATTCACTTTCATATCTCCTTTATTTCCTTCATTCCATACATACCTCCAGCACCTTCATCAAAAGCCATCTTCTATCTCCTTCACTTTTCCCCTTTTTGAGCACACAAGACCCTATTTGTGTCTTATACATCTCCAAATCCAACAACCCATCCTATCCCCCATTGTTATTTCACTCAAATGGCTCTTTTCGAGCTCATGGCAGCGATCTTCTCCATTTCCATGCTTCTTTCTCTTATGGGGAAGAAGAGGGCTTCCATGAATGAAGTTGGGCCTAGCCACCCTACTCATTCAAGGAGGCAGACAGGCGCCACAGCAAGTACAAGTGTCGATCGGGAGATAAGGACAAAGTGGGATCTCGATCCCCAGGCTCCCCTCGAAAGAGCTCTATTGGCGAATTTGTCCCATGGAAGATTTGAGGGCCGTAGGATCCTTTTTAAAGCACACATGGACGAGAGGCTCTTTAGGCAATATCTGGTGATGGACCACCTGGCAGATGCCGAGTGGAGCCACATATTTGAGGGTAAGTCTCGTGTAAATGGGAGCACTGTCTGAGCCTTCTACGCACATATACAGGAGCCAAAGCTAGAGCCTTTGTAGTTCAAAATTCTTGTGGGAAGATCGACTTATAGTTAAGGTATCACCAGTTGCACATCAGGGATGGGGACGTGCCGAAGACAGCTTTTATGACTAGTTTTGGGCACTATGAGTTCCTTGTGATGTTGTTTGGACTCACAAATGCACCGGCCATGTTTATGGATCTGATGAACAGGGTGTTTCGGTCATACTTGTACTGATTCATCATCGTGTTTATAGATGACATCTTGATATGTTCCAAGAGTCAGGAGGAGCACGAGGAACACCTACGAGTAGTCTTTGATACTCTCGTGAAGAACTAGTTGTTTGCACAGTACAAGAAGTTAGACTTCTGGAAACAAGTCAAATTCCTGGAGCATGTGGTGTCCAAGGAAGGAATAGCTATGGACTTGGGTAAGGTAGCCGTAGTTCAGGACTGGGAGTAGCTTAGTTCGGTTATTGAAATAAGGAGTTCTCTTGGCCTGACAGGCTACTACCGTCGATTTATTAAGGATTTTTCCAAGATAGCCAGACCATTGTCTCAGCTAACTCGAAAGGATCTTAAGTTTTTCTGGAATGAGAAGGCCGAAGCAGCTTTCTAAGAGCTGAAGGACAAGTTGACATCCGCCCCTATGCTAGTATTGTCAGAGTAAGGGGTCAAGTATACGATATACACCGATGCGTCACGTGTTGGTTTGGGATGTGTTCTAATGCAGGAGGGCAGGGTTATTGCCTATGCATCGCGATAGTTGAGGAAACACGATGAAAAATACCCTACGCATGACCTGGAGTTAGCAGTCGTCATCTTTACATTAAAGCTCTAGAGACATTACCTCTATGGGGAGGAGTTCGAGCTCTTTTATGACCACAAGAGCCTCAGGCACATATTCAAGCAGAAGGACCTGAATATGAGACAGCGGTGATGGATGGAAACCTTGAAGGACTTCAAGTTCGAGGTCTTCTACCATCCCAGCAAGGCTAACCTTATGGCAGACGCGTTGAGCCACAAGAAGACTATAACATTTGCGGCTCCGCTAATGATAGCAGAATGGGGTATGGTAAAGTTTGTGCGAGACTTTGAGCAGAAACTTACAGTAGCGGAGTCCTTCAAGAGCATCACACATGTTCATGTTTAGCAGCTCATTGATGACTGGATGTTCACGGCTTAGAGCAATAATGAATTATTGGCTAAGATGAGAGAGTAGGTTAGTGACAGTGAAGACTCAGAATGGAGGGTTGGTACGGATGGGGGTTTACGTTATCGTGGCTACCTATGCGTCCCAAATCTTCATGACCTAAGGAAGGAAGTTCTTGAGGCTGCTCACAATTTGAGGATGGCAATGCATCCTGACAGTACGAAGATGTACCAAGACATGAAGTGTAACACCCCGAATTTTTACCAACCTGGGATTAGACATACTTAGGCAATGGTTCGACCAAAACACCTTCATAACTGCTTAGAACCCAATTCCATAGCCAAAGAAATCACTTAGGATTAATTCCTTTAGAAACTAAGCATAAGTTAGCTAGCGCTACGCTGGAGTAGCTGTGAAATTGTCCCTGACCGCTTTAAATACGTTCTACAAGACCCAAAACTTGTAGAATCAATGGTGTTATAATACCCTGAAACCTCAGATCAAACTCTAAACCGGTTTTCTCTCAGGAACTCTTTGAAACTTTGTATTGGATCTAGACCGCACGTCGAAAGTCTGATACTTACAATCTTAGACCGTTATAACCGCTTGGTTGGACCTGACAATCATTTCAAAAATCAAGTCCAACCGACATTCAGAGGCTATTTCATTGAGCCTGGAGTGAAGAGAGTGAGAATAGGGTTAGATTTGGAATTTGAAATTCAAATCTGGCACACGATTTGGCGCGTCAGTATTAAGCGTTCTGACCGTCAGAATTCAGCCAAATTACACCCTCGGATCAGGAAAAATTTCTATTTCATATCACGAGACTTGTAAACCTGATCTAGGTGCGATGACCGCTGAACTGAAACTGGACCGCCACGTGCGATCTGGGAACTCTACCGGTCTGAAAACTTGATGTGTGCTAGACCCAGTATGCATGAGCTTAAGTCCGACCGCGTTCGGTCGGGGGACCTCCAGAAATGCTCTTTTGGACCGAAACAACCCCGATTTGGTTACCCCTCAAATAAACATTGTTCCCAAGCCTAATTTGGGAAGAAATTAGGTTATAAAAGGGGTTTAATCCCTCACTCCTCTCACCCATCCGAATTTGCTAGAAACCCTAGCAAGAGTGTGAGAGAAAGTGAGAGTTTGTGAGAGAAGGTGGGAGAGCTTTTCCTGCTGCTTGCACTGCCTGCTGTACGTGCTTAAGCGACTCACTCCAATCACTTTCCCGGTGATTTCGACGCATTTCTAGGTAAGGAAAACCCTAACCATTTGTTGATTTAGTATTCCGTCAATTCCATTAGCAGTGTAGCTTATGTAGCTTGTGAAATAGGTTGCCTGTTCGCCGTAGACGAGGCGTATACGCTCTGTTCGAAACGATACACATATAAAGTGAAAGGTGCAGATTTTAGACGCTTTGATTGGCTGTTTCCAACGCTTTCAATGTCATTTAATAGTAGATTATCGGCGGCAACACCGTTTGACATGTACACCATGCTGTCCGTTTCCTGTTTCGTAAGAAGACGAAAAATATGAGATTTAGGGCATTTTAGTCATTTGTAAGAAATACCGTAACCATCCATATTTTGCTAAAATAACTGACATGGATTTTTGTCGCCTTAGGATACTAGGAATGCGTGCATAATCTGTTTGGCGAAGAGATTCGCCCAAATGTGCACTTTGAGTCGACATACACTATGTAGACTTAAGTGTGTAGACTAAGTATTTGTATAAATGTTTGTATTAGTATGTATTGAATTAAATGGTGTTGTGAATTAGTTTGAGATGGAATTCTCAAATAATACGCTGATGTAAATGATTTCCTTCATGTTGGCTATATGTATGATTTTATTATATGTATGAAATGCATGTGTTAGATGATTTACTTAAGCTGTATGTTTTGACATGTGTTAACATGCTCATATTCTTGTATTTCATTTCCATTACTCTGATATGATTGATGAAGTGGATTCATAAATGATTGGGACTATACTGAGTCCAGGCAGTCCGTAACCGAATCAATTTCTGGTTGGCTTATCTTTGTCACGAACGACGCATCGATGAACGCGAGTCGTGTTTTGGAGTTGGCGGCAGTGGTTAGGCCATACGAGGTGTTTTATGCGCTTCATGTCGTTCGACTTGAGATGCACTCGTGCTAGTCGAGCCCGTCAAGTAACCCGACTGGCCATTGTATGTTCACAATGTATGTGTCATAACTGCTTGAACCTAGGGTACTGAACTTACCATTGAAAACCCTGTCAACCATGGTACCTTGATCCACAAAGACTCATGAGCCGGGCATGGTGGTATGGGATACCATGGTTGAGCTTTCGGCCTACGCTGGGGCCACAAACCTCCCCGCAGTGACCAGTGAGCACCTATGACTCGTGAGCAGATTATGGTGGTATGGGACACTATATTCTTGTTGTCGGCCTACATTGATAAGGTGATGGGGGAGCGGTGCAACGAGTGTGAGCAACAGCCCTGACAGCCCTTTATAGTGACCTCGAGCGTATTCTGAGTCTACGGGAGGCGACGACCCTTCCGTAGTGACAAGAGTACAAGTAGACCTGTATTGATAAGGTGATGGGGGAGCGGTGCAACGAGTGCGAGCAACAGCCCTGACAGCCCTTGCAGCGACCTACAAAATATATATCATATGAGATTACTAGGAGTGACGACCCTAGACAGGATCTGTGTTGGGATTGATATAAGGGAAGTACCTTAGTTTTCCAATCCTGCTGTATGAATGGACTAATAATAACTCGGTAATCATATCACCATCACATTGCATATGCCTGGAAGATGTGGAGCACTGAGCAGTACGCAAGCATGCCGCGGACGCAGATGGTGCCGTATGAGGGAGAATGTTGGTGAGGGCATCCATCATGTCATGTCATATTACATTAACAACAGTATTAGGAATGTTTGATTTACTGCTTTACTATTATCGCATGATTGATTTGAGAACATGCTAATCTTTGCTCAATTATTCCACTAAGTTAACTACTCACTCCCACGTTATGGGATGGTGTTTTTGGACACCCACCAGTCCCTATATTGGTTGCAGATGATGACACTGCTTGAGAAGCGGAGCTGGACTTGATGATGATGAGGAGGATCCCTCCTTTATGCGTGTTCTGATTGATGGGATTACAGGGAGGTTGATTTGTTGCCTTGACACTTGTCATTTTATATTTTTAGAGCACTCATGTATATTCTTTTTGTTTACTTTCGGAGCATACATGTATGTATATAACCTGGTAACATGTTCACACTCTGAAGACATACAACAGTTTATATATGTTATACATACTATCACAGTCTTCCGCTTGTAAATTTAACTGTCTCTGGAGTATGATATGTTGTTTTGGCTTAATCCCACTCATTTTTAATACATTAACATAGACAACATTCAATCATACACATTTATGTTGCATAAGTGATGTTCTGGAACTCGGGAGTGGAGTTTTTACTCGACCCCCGATTTTTGGGATGTTACAGATGGTATCAGAGCATGATTTGGATTAAACCGGGCCTGGGTTATGGACACGCGACGCACGATGTCCCTCCTTTGACTTAGGTGGGTGCGAGTATGATCTAGAAACATACGTAGGACTTCAGTTTCACCAATAGGCGAAGTCTACTCAAGTCGATCATTCGATCGAGTCCGTAATGCATCTAGGGTCGTGTGAAGCGACCTAAGTAGCTCCTAGGTTGTAAGTCGGTGGGTTGAGATGTTCTTTGAATGGTACTAAACCCATAAATGTGAATCCTTGGGCTGTGGGGCAACCACAACCCTTACATTCAATCGCTAGGGCTTAAAAATCCCGTTTCACCTAAATTCTTCAAAATTCTTCCTCTCACCACTCCATTCTTCAATTATTTCTTTTTATTTTCATGTTAAGCATTAATCCTAATGTGAAAATGATATAAAATCATACTTCGATAAAATTTTATAGTGAATAGTAAAATTTCATGAAAACTGGCCATTAGACCATTCTAAGTTTGCAATATTTAGAAACTAATGGGCTAGATGGATGTATTAGCTCCTTCTACCCCAAAATCATATGCTTCATGATAGGGGATTGCATTCAGGTTTACAGATTGACCCCGGAAGCCCCGAATGGAAGTTTGGGCCTCCCTAGGTCAAATTACAATGATCTAGGGTGGGGCTCATATATATCTGGGACCTCCAGGGTAGGGGGACCCATCCCATCAGGCCAGACCGGCTGGATGCACCACCGGTCGGCAATGCCATCGCTAATCCGGCGATGCATCACCGATGGGTGGGCCCCACTTGCTGTAAAATTTGGGCGCACAGGTTATTTTGGGTAGGGCACCCCTCCCATGTGTGGGCCGTCCGTCGAAAACCCCTGAAAAGGGTACTTTCTTCACAAACAGCCCCCTCCCTAGCTCCCTTGCTCATTTTCTTGCTGCCCTATCTCAAACCGTGACCCCAAATCACTCTCAAATCCTCCCATTGCTAAAAACGACCCTATCCCATATCTTCAACATGATTAGCAACCCTCTCCCTCTCCGATCTCGTCCGTTGGAGCTCCTACAACCTCCATTTGTGGCTGAAATCGTGTGGAGTTCCATTCCCCTTTTTCCTTCTCTTTTCTTTTTGAAAATCCAGCCTAGGGGAGCTTGAAGCATCCCTCTACAACACCTAAATTTTCTTTTTTCTGTTTGGGCAGCCATTTCTCTACATTTCCCACATTTTTCATGGCTTTTGTTGAAACCATTTTGGATTTTTTCTCTTTCTCCACCATCGTCTCTTTGATGGGAAAGAGAAAGACCGCAGCGGATGAGGCTGGGCCTAGTCGCCCTGCACAATCCAGAAGACTGAGGGATGACGCCATTAGCTCAATCGCGCCGCAAGTCCAAGCACAGCCCGAGAGTTCCATACAAAGCGGGATTTGGATCCCCATGCTCAAATTGGGCGAGTGATATTAGCGGAGATGCCTCACGGTGAATATATTGACCATAAGGTGTTGTTTGAGGTGGACGTAGAAGGGCGACTCTTCGATGAATTTCTGATGTTCGAGCGCATTGAAGCTGCACATTGGGGTCCGCTCTTTGAAGCTCGTTCTCGTGCTAATGTGAGCACCGTTCGTGCCTTCTATGCTAGTATCCAGAGTCCTACATTGGAGCCATTGCAGTTCAAGATTCCTTTTGGTAGAGACCGGATGGCTACGATCGATGTTTGGTTGATAGCGCGACTTCTGAACGTGACCCTTGGTGATGTTCATCTCAGTGCGAAGAATTTGAGGAGTAGGCGTGAGCGAGATCACCGTAGCAGGTTCCTATGCGGTAATCTGGTTCCATGGAAGCCTAACAATAGCCTCAAGGCGTCTTATATGTCTGATGATTTGCACCTAGTGCACCACATTTGCACGTTCAACGTGTATCCCAGGTCGACAAATACCATTGAGTGTACGCGCCTTATGGTTGATTTCTTGTATTAGGTGGCCCAGGGAGAAAATGTGTGTATGGCCACTTTCATGTTGCTACAGATTATCCTCATAGCAAAATCAAGGAGAACATCTGAGTCGATTCCTTTTGGTCGGCTTATATGCAAGATCGCGCTTGAGTTTGCTTACAGACTTGGGCCGGAGTTGCCAGTTCTGATTCACTTCATTGATGAGTCTACCATGGTCAAGATGAAGATCGGGTCTCAGTACCGTGAGGCTCAGCTTGATGAGGATAGCGAGGGTGATTTGGATGATGAAGAGTATCCAAGTGAAGGAGAACCTAGAGCGGAAGAAGAGGAAGAAGTCCAGGAAGAGGTAGAAGAGGAGGCTCAGGATACTGATGAGAGCCCTCCTCCTTCTACTCAGGCTACTAGAGATGATCACATTGCCCGAATTGAGAAGAGTCAGGTCGTCTTGCGAACAGAAGTCCAGGAACTTCGGGCTGAGGTTGAGGACACCAAGGCCGTCATGAAGAAGAAATTCGGCAAGGTGACTCGTACTTTGAAGGTTATCCTGTGTTGCTTGCAGGATAAGGGTGCTCCTCCTCCATCGCCCGACTCAGACTAGTGATCTAGATCCAGATATCGCGGGTTGTAGTTAGTCATTTCCTGCTTTATGTTGTGTAAGCCTGATAAGGCTAGTAGTTTGCTTATGTTGCTGTAGTAGCTGACTGGCTTAGCTCCCATGCATTTCTTATCATGGTACATGTAAGAATATGTCTCCTATATTGTGGCAATTTTAATTTAATGAAATGCATGGCATTTTTTTTTGGCTTGTTATGTGAATGTTTGTATTGTGGTTTGGGCTTAAGATAGCCGAATTTGGTTAGATGGAATGCATGCCGTTTCGTTCACTGTAAGGTATTGTCCCCAGTTTGGGTGTATCCAATGGTTTCCACTGCCATATTGTAAATCTTGGGATTAAGCCTACAAAATTAGTTTTTATCCCACCCCACCCTCCTACCAAGCATGCCACTTCCAATCCCGACATGAGACTAGGAATGCCGTTCCATTAGACTGTAGATTACAGACTAGTCTACTAGTTACCTTAAGTAGTGTAAAGCCTGTATATGCTAAGGAATAGTAGGTTAGATTTGATTAGAATGGGACTCCCTTCCTTGGATAGATCCTCATAACATCCATAGACTCCTTTAGTAACTCTCAGGAAGCTTAGGTAACTTAGAACCATTCACTCTTTGGGAAGACTTATAAATCCCTTAGGTCGAACTTAGAATAAACCAACACACGCCTTAGAATTGCCTTCCCCAAGGGCTTATTGCATTCGGGAACGCGGAGTAAAGGAACTGCATGTAAACGATGTATTCGCGGTTTGAATCGACTTCTTAATCCTAGTGGTTACCAATAAATCCAATGCTCTGATCAAGCAGAAGATCGGCATCGACTCGGATTAAGAATTGATACAATAAATCTTCTGTCCTAGCTAGACAGAAAGTCTATCTTCTGTCCTAGCTAGACAGAAAGTCTATGTATCCGGATCAGACCTACTACACAACTTTTCTTCCGTGTTGGCCCCACCACCTACAACCAAAAGTTATTACTTTATCTTTGGGAAATGTTGAGGACATCTAGCCAATAGAGAGTAGGCCTATTTCTACAACCATAGGTACCAATGCCATAGAACACATCGCTAATAAAGGAAGACCACTGTAATGAGAGGTTGTTTCCTAATTCATGTCAAGGATAGTCCCTAAGTTGCGCCTCGTTCCGATATACGGATCGATGCAAAGATTCTTGAACTTTAAGTAGAACCATGTTTTAAAGGGGGTAGAACGTGTTGAGTCCAATCCAATTAGGTCAGCCAAGGCAACCGTTTGATCAGAGTGGCGCGCGGAAGTGTGGTTGGCTTCTTCCCCACTGGCCCAGGATCGAAACATTTGATTTAGGTTATATGTACGGTAAGGTCATTAAATAGGATTGACCCTTCCTTAGAATGTCAAGACTGAAGTCTTGCTAGATACTCCTTACCCTTTGCCAATTTCGGGGATGAAATTGTGTTTTAAGGGGGGTAGATTGTAACACTCCAGATTTTTGCCAACCTAGGATTAGACGTCCTTAGGCAATGGTTCGACCAAAACACCTTCGTAACTGCTCAGAACCCAATTCCATAGCCAAAGAAATCACTTAGGATTAATTCCTTTAGAAACTAAGCATAAGTTAGCTAGCGCTACGCTGGAGTAGCTGTGAAATTGTCCCTGACCGCTTTAAATACATTTTACAAGACCCAAAACTTGTAGAATCAATGGTGTTATAATACCCTGAAACTTCGGATCAAACTCTAAACCGGTTTGCTCTCAGGAACTCTTTGAAACTTTGTATTGGATCTAGACCGCACGTCGAAAGTCCGATACCTACAATCTTAGACCGTTATAACCGCTTGGCTGGACCTGACAATCATTTCAAAAATCAAGTCCAACCGACATTCAGAGGCTATTTTATTGAGCCTGGAGTGAAGAGAGTGAGAATAGGGTTAGATTTGGAATTTGAAATTCAAATCTGGCACACGACTTGACGCGTCAGTATTAAGCGTTCTGACCGTCAGAATTCAGCCAAATTACACCCTCGGATCAGGAAAAATTTCTATTTCATATCACGAGACTTGTAGACCTGATCTAGGTGCGATGACAGCTGAACTGAAAATGGACCGCCACGTGCGATCTGGGAACTCTACCGGTCTGAAAACTTGATGTGTGCTAGTTCCAGTATGCATGAGCTTAAGTCCGACCGCGTTCGGTCGGGGGACCTCCAGAAATGCTCTTTTGGACCGAAACAGCCCCGATTTGGTTACCCCTCAAGTAAACATTGTTCCCAAGCCTAATTTGGGAAGAAATTAGGTTATAAAAAGGGTTTAAACCTTCACTCCTCTCACCCAGCCGAATTTGCTAGAAACCCTAGCAAGAGTGTGAGAGAAAGTGAGAGTTTGTGAGAGAAGGTGGGAGAGCTTTTCCTACTGCTTGCACTGCCTGCTGTACGTGCTTAAGTGATGCACTCCAATCACTTTCCCGGCGATTTCGACGCATTTCTAAGTAAGAAAAACCCTAACCATTTGCTGAGTTAGCATTCCGTCAATTCCATTAGCGGTGTAGCTTTTGTAGCTTGTGAAATAGGTTGCCTGTTCGCCGTAAACGAGGCGTATACGCTCCATTCAAAACGATACACATATAAAGTGAAAGGTGCAGATTTTAGACACTTTGATTGGCTGTTTCCAACACTTTCAATGTCGTTTAATAGTAGATTATCAACGGCAACACCGTTTGACATGTACAACATGCTGTCCGTTTCCTGTTTCGTAAGAAGACGAAAAATATGATATTTAGGTCATTTTAGTCATTTGTAAGAAATACTGTAAACATCCATATTTTGCTAAAATGACTGACATGGCTTTTTATCGACTTAGGATACTAGGAATGCGTGCATAATCTGTTTGACGAAGAGATTCGTCCAAATACGCACTTTGAGTCGACATACACTATGTAGACTTAAGTGTGTAGACTAAGTGTTTGTATAAATGTTTGTATTAGTATGTATTGAATTAAATGGTTTTGTGAATTAGTTTGAGATGGAATTCTCAAATAATACGCTGATGTAAATGATTTCCTTCATGTTGGCTATATGTATGATTTCATTATATGTATGAAATGCATGTGTTAGATGATTTACTTAAGCTGTATGTTTTGACATGTGTTAACATGCTCATATTGTTGTATTTCATTTCCATTACTCTGATATGATTGATGAAGTGGATTCACAAATGATTGGGGCTATACTAAGTTCAGGCAGTCGGTAACCGAATCAATTTGTGATTGGCTTATCTTTGCCACGAACGATGCGTCGATGAACGCGAGTCGTGTTTTGGAGTTGGTGGCAGTGGTTAGGCCACACAAGGTGCTTTATGCACTTCATGTCGTTTGACTTGAGATGCGTTTATGCTAGTCGAGCCCGTCAAGTAACCCGACTGGCCATTGTATGTTCACCATGTATGTGTCATAACTGCTTGAACCTAGGGTACTGAACTTACCATTGAAAATCCTGTCAACCATGGTACCTTGATCCATAAAGACTCATGAGCCGAGCATGGTGGTATGGGACACCGTCGTCGAGCTGTCGGCCTACGCTGGGGCCATAAACCTCCCCGTAGTGACCAGTGAGCACCTATGACTCGTGAGCAGATTATGGTGGTATGGGACACTATATTCTTGCTGTCGGCCTACATTGATAAGGTAATGGGGGAGCGGTGCAACTAGTGCGAGCAACAGCCCTGAGAGCCCTTTGTAGTGACCTCGAGCGTATTCTGAGTCTACGGGAGGCGATAACCCTTCCGTAGCGACAAGAGTACAAGTAGGCCTGTATTGATAAGGTGATGGGGGAGCGGTGCAACGAGTGCGAGCAACAGCCCTGACAGCCCTTGCAGCGACCTACAAAATATATATCGTATGAGATTACTAGGAGTGACGACCCTAGACAGGATCTGTGTTGGGATTGATATAAGGGAAGTACCTTAGTTTTCCAATCCTGCTGTATGAATGGACTAATAATAACTCGGTAATCATATCACCATCACATTGCATGTGCCTGGAAGATGTGGAGCACTGAGCGGTACGCAAGCATGCCATGGACGCAGATGGTGCCGTATGAGGGAGAATGTTGGTGAGGGCATCCATCATGTCATGTCATATTATATTAACAACAGTATTAGGAATGTTTGATTTACTGCTTTACTATTATCGCATGAATGATTTGAGAACATGCTAATCTTTACTCTATTATTCCACTGAGTTAGCTACTCACTCCCATGTTATAGGATGGTGTTTTCGGACACCCACCAGTCCCTATATTGGTTGCAGATGATGGCGCTGCTTGAGAAGCAGAGCTGGACTTGATGATGATGAGGAGGATCCCTCCTTTATGCGTGTTTTGATTAACGAGATTACAGGGAGGTTGATTTATTGCCTTGACACTTGTCATTTTATATTTTTAGAGCACTCATGTATATTCTTTTTATTTACTTTCGGAGCATACATATATGTATATAACCTGGTAACATGTTCACACTCTGGAGATATACAACAGTTTATATATGTTATACATACTATCACAGTCTTCCGCTTGTAAATTTAACTGTCTCTGGAGTATGATATGTTGTTTTGGCTTAATTCCACTCATGTTTAATACATTAACACAGAAAACATTCAATCATACACATTTATGTTGTATAAGTGATGTTCTGGAACTCGGGAGTGGAATTTTTACTCGACCCCCGATTTTCGGGATGTTACATGAAGAGTTCCTACTGGTGAGATAAAATGAAGGCCCACATAGCAGATTATGTGTCCCGTTGTCTCACGTGTCAACAAGTCAAGGTAGAGCATCGCTGACCTCCTAGATTGCTTCAGCCCATGTCCATAGTTGAATGGAAATGAGACTTCATCTCTATGGATTTTATCTCAAGGCTGCTAAAGATAAGGGACATGACTCCATCTGGGTGATCATGGACCGGTTGACAAAATCATCTCATTTTTCTCCTATCAGAGTTTCGAACTCAGAGAACGAGTTGGCCAGGTTATACATTAAGGAGATTGTGTGTCTACATGGAGTTCCTATGGAGATCGTGTCGGATAAAGACACTCGATTCACATCTATCTTCTAGACTCGTATCCAGGAAGCAATGGGTGTGGAACTGAAGTTCAGTACCACGTTCCACCCACAGACTGACGGGCAGACGGAATGGGTAAATCACGTATTGGAAGATATGCTGCGAGCTTGTGTGCTTGATTTCAAGGACAATTGGGATGACTATCTTCCTTATGCAGAGTTCACTTACAATAACAGCTTCCAGGTGAGTATTGGTATGGCTCCCTATGATGCCTTGTATAGGCGTCCTTGTTGAGCATCGCATTGCTGGACAGAGGTTGGCTAGAAGAGCCTGGTTGGCTCAGAGTTAGTTCAGGCGACATCAGAGAAGATCGATATTATTAGGCGTCAACTTCTGGCAACACAGAGCAGACAGAAGAGCTATGCCGATACGAGGCAGCGGTAGCAGAGTTGAGGTTAAGGACCACGTATTCCTGAAAGTTTTCCCAATAAAGGGAATTCTTCTATTTGGAAAGAAAGGAAAACTCATGCCGAGATTTATTGGCCCATTCCAGATACTGGATCGAGTGGGGGTGGTAGCATACCGCCTGGCTTTACCCACACCACTCGTAAGCATGCATAACGTATTTCATGTGTCGATGTTGAAGAAGTACGTTCCTGACCCTTCCCACATTATCAGATGGGAACAAGTACAGTTGAGTGAAGATGCAACTTATGTACTGCGACCGATGCGTATTCTAGATAGGAAGGAGTAGGTGTTGCGCAATAAAGTATTCCACTTGTGAAGGTTCTGTAACACACCACACTGAGAAAGAGGCTACTTGGGAAATAGAAGCTGAGGTCCAAAAGAACTACCCTTAAGTTCTCGAGGAGTACGAAAAGGTACTAATTTCGAGGATAAAATTTTTCTTTAAGGGGGGTAGATTATAACGTCTCAGAAAAATCCATACAAAGACTCGAGTACCACCTCAGGCAAAAATCACCAAGAACCAAATCCTTTCGGGTCAGTTTGGGCGGTGGGATTAGAAGGGACTAGGTGGGATGGGATTCATCTAATCCTGTGCCAATTCCATTCCATGTTTGGAATGAATGGAAAAGCTTTGAATTACATTAAATGAAATTGCATTGATTCTCATGCCGATTTTACTTAAAGTTTGGGAAGTTGTGTAGGTCCCAACATGATGTCTGGACTATATCCACACCATCCACCCATTAATTGAGATTATTTTAGAGTATGGGCCAAAAAATCAGGTAAATCTAAAGCTTAAGTGGACTCCACCATAGAAAGTAACAGGGATTGAATACTTACCGTTGAAAACTTCTTTACGGCTACATAAGTTTTGGATCTACCTCATTTTTAGGCCCATGTCATAAAATGAAGTTACAAAACAAATGAACGGTTTAGATATAACACATGTGTGTTATTCTCAATAATTTCAAATGATGGTGGGTATATCCATTCAATATACTACAATACTATCAACGAAGCATGGCATTGATTTAATCTCATGGAAACAGGGGACAATCCCTGCCATGTGTATCAGTGATGTTTTTTGAATCCTATCTCACCGAATCTTGTCTAATCCGACCGCCCAAACTGACCCTTATAAATTAGACTTGAATTAACTAAGTGATAAACTAGATTATCTATGAAATTAGCACTAATTGCTTTAAATATGATCTGTAAGACCCAAAATGAGTAGAACAGTTACCGCTACATTACCTAAAAACTTAGGATGCATTCTAAAACCCAGTTGCTCTCGGGAGCACCATAAAACTCTGTATCGGACCTGGACCGTGCATCGAAAGTCTGATTTTCATGAAACTATACAGCTACGACTGCCTTGCTTGGCTTGACAACCATCTCAAAAATTAAATCCTAATAGTATCCCAAAATGCACAACTTAAGCCCAGAGCGAAGTGTGTGAGAAGTGCGAATATCTTTAGGAAATGAACTAAAACTTAAGTAAATTGATTCAAATCTAAGGATTCAGACAGTCAGAAGCTGACCTAATTATACCCTCATATTAGGAAAAATTTTCAACACATGTCAGTGTATTTGTGGCCCTGATCGAGTGTCAGTGACCGTTGAACTGAAAAAGGTCCCCCACGGTCGATCCACCGATCCGATTGGGCCTAGATCTTAACTTGGCCTAGATCAAATGTCAAGAAGTTTAATCCCGACCACATGCAGAAAAGGGGCCTCCAGATCAGCTCCGTTGGACTGAAACGGCTAGACTTTGGCTATAACCTAAGTATATCATGGACCTGGGGCCATTCCCCTCAGTTCTAAGCCTATGGAAGGGCCTTAAAACCTCTCTCTCCCTTCACATACGAATTTGCAAACCCTAGGAGAGAGAAGAGAGCAAAGAGAGAAGGAAAGAGAGAGTGAGAGAGAAAGTGGGAGACTATTCCTGGGATTCGATCCCACCACTCCACACGCTTAATCACCATTTTCGTATCACCATACCGATGATTTTGATCCTGTTCTTGGGCAAGAAATCCTAACCCTAACCTATTTTAGGGATTCAAATCGAGTAAATGTTAACGTAGCTAACCTATTTCATACTATAGGTTGTTGTTGTGCCGTAGGCGAGGACTTAATGTTTAAACTGAGTTCGTTACAAGCCTACTGGCGAAAGGTATGGACTATAAATGTTTAGGTTATGGTTTTCAAGGCCTTCAATGTCAGTAATAATTTATGACTGGCTTGATTGTTATCTCATGTGCTTAGATATGAGGTTTTCCATGTATTATGCATATATATAAACTATGTTGATGTATAACGCATTCCGTGTGTTTGTTGAAATGTTGGAATGAATATGGAATTTGGATTTGTGCTTACCATGATATTAATTATAAATATATGATGGTTGTGTATGTGGCAACTCCTTTGCAAAAGGGCTTGCCATGATATATGTTATAACTAGTCTAATACATGTATGCCGAAGTGTTTGGTAAAATGTTTGAATGAGTAATTGGTTGATGAAATGCCTTTATTAAGGGTGTTGAGATGAGATTCTCAATCACCTTGGCTATATGATTTGATTCCTTCTGGTAGTTTACATTTGGCTATGTGATTCACGTATGAAACGCCTGTGTTTGAAAACATGTGCATTATGTGTTTATTAAAATGCTCAAATGGAACATATATGTGATTTAATTGTTAAATGTTATTTGAAAATCATATATGAATGCTTATTTCAACTGAGTGTGTTTGTGGCTACGACGTAGCCCAGGCAATCGGTAACGATTTTTGAGTTAGTGGTCGAGGTCGTTTCGGCACACCAGATAGGTTCAAGGAATCCAAGTCGTACACTGTTTATCGACAGTGGTTAGGCCACGCAAAGTGCTTACGCTCTCCATGTCGATCAACTCAAAGTACGCTCGTACCAGTCAAGCTTGTCAAGCAACCCGATTGGCCTAGTGTATGTTCACCATATATGGACACTACTGTTTGAATCTAAGGTACCAACTTACCTGTTAAAGCCCATTTAACCTTGGTACCTCGATCCGCTAAGACTCATGAGCCGGGCATGGTGGTATGGGAACCGTGGTAGAGCTGTTGGCCTACGCTGGGGTGACGAGCCTCACCGTAGTGTCCAGTGAGCAACCCAGACTCATGAGATGAATATAATGGTATGGGACACTGTATTAGAGGTGTCACCCTATGATCAGGTGATGAGCCCATAGTGACCTCGAGTATACACTAGGACTACGTTGAGGTGATGAGCCTTTCCGTAGTAAAACTAGAGTACAAACTAAGCCTGCACTGAGGTGAAAAGCCTCTCCGTAGCGACCTAGAACTGTTCTTCGTATTTGATTAACTAGAATTGATGACCCTAGATAGATCAATGTTTGGGTCAATGATATAAAGGGAGGTACCTTAGCTTCCCAATCCTGCTGTATGAATACGTCTAATTAAGAACTTGGCTAACAGGACCATGCATCGCATTGCAAGGTGCTCTAGCGAGGAAGTGCACAGAGGAAGAGGTGCATGCCGCGATTGTAAGATGATGTCATAGAGGGAGTGTAGCTAGAGCATACATCATTATCACATACCATCCTTGCATTAATAAGAGTACTTAGGACCTAATTGTTGTATTATTTTATTAGTACTACTTAACTGAATTGATAACATGTTAACCTTTACTTCATAGCTCTATTGAGTTAATCACTCACTCCCATGTTTTGGGATGGTATTTTAAATACCAACCAGACCCTGTTCTAGTTACAGATGATGGCGATGCTTACGAAGCGGAGCCGGACTTTTATGATGATGAGGAGGAGTTCTATATACAGCTATCAGGCAGGTCTATGTAGACCATGTTCTGATCAACGGGGTTACAGGGATGCTGATTAGATGTCATTACACTTGTTATTTTATACTTTTGAAATACTCATGTATATTCATTTTGTTCATTTTTGGAGTATACATGTATATACTTAACCTAGTAACATGTTCAAACTATGGAGACCTACATTAGTTTATAGCTTTTATATATCTATCACAGTCTTCGGTTTGTGTAATTTAACTGTCTCTGGAGTATGATATGTTATTTTGGTATAATCTCACTCATGTTTAAGGCATTAATACAATTAACATTTAATCATCATTATCTATATTGCATAAGTGATATGTTGGAACTCGAGAGTTAGCCTCTTACTCGACCCCCGATTTTCAGGGAGTTACATCCACAGGCATGTCGTGGATGACTAGATGGGACACCAGAAATGTTTGGTTCAAGCATTTAGGTACCTTGGATGTTCGTGGGTGAAAGTCCCTAAACCTCTGTGGCTAGGAGACGCCCCAACGTCTAAATCGAGTGAATACATGAGCACCCGAGTGCCGAATACCAGTAAGCTATGTCTCCCTCTATGTCGTGATTGGTTGGGAGGGGGTGTAGCCTTATCTTCCTAAGTAAGGAGGCTGTAAGCTAAGCTGAGTTTGACCAGCTCCTAAATAAGTCCGCTATCGATAAGCCGGCTAGGTATTGATATACTACTGGCAGGTGGGCAGTGAGGTCTTTTCAACTCGATGGGCTATGCGGCCGACTGGGACGGTAGCTAGCTTGTAGTGTACTAGACCTCGGTGATGATCCTAGAGATGTATGGTGCTGCTATATGAACTTATTGAGCAAGAGCTATATACTGATTCATTCATTCACTATTCACTCGGGCTAGTGGTGCGCAACTATTTATTACTTGTACCTTCGCTACGGCTAGGATTTCAGTTGGGGCACATGACTAACCTAAGATCAAGAGTTTACCACATTGAATCTGAGAATCCAAATATAAATATGGGACTAGTTTGGATAGAAGTCTCTTGTGATGGACCCCATAGCCTGCAATACTACGTACTATCATCCCAAATTCACTCCAGCTTGTTCATTTCATTCGCACCGCATATTGCATTGCATTCGCAGCATTTAGCATTTTGGGTTGCCATGTTTCTGAATTGATATGGTAGTTCGCATTCATGCCTTACATCGCATAGCCTTGGTACGACTGATGACACTCATAGACTTATCAGTATATTTCCATTTACTTTGATACCGTATGATTCATGATCTTATCAGTATTTCCGCCTATTTTGATATTGTATGATTTATAGCATTGTATTGCATACTCAACACTTATCTTATGCACACACTTTCACCACCCACTCAGCTTTTTATAAGCTTATGCACGATAGATGTGTGTAAGTGGCGTTAGGTTGTAGCAGCGTGGAGCTTGGAGCACGCAACATCTTCTGGAGCTTTGATTTTTTATATATGTATTTCACCTTCAGTATTGTATTCAAATATTTATATTAGTTGATATGTGATGATGATGTTGCCCTTGTGATTTGGGTATACTTGTGGTTATGCTTCTTATGAGACAAATGTACGTTGAAAAATCCTCCTTGTAGGATCTTAGGATCAGAATCAGGCGTATGGGCACTGGGAGCCAAGAATGGGGTACTACGAAGGCTGTCGGCACCGAATTCGACAATCGAGAATTTTGTGAGCCCGATTTCTAGGTTCAGGGTGTGACACTCAGGGTCATGCACAAATGCTGGTTACAAGTCGCGGGTTACCGAAATTCAACCGTGAGGACCTCAAAAGCCTATAGAATGGTACGAGCTAGGATACAGGCCCTACAACTCTCTCCTTCTAAAAAAAATTATCCTCAAAATTTGAACCACAACACAACCAATACATATCTCACCAAGGGAGGGATATCCTATCGCTATAAATATAATCAGAACACAACATACCAACATAATCAAACACCTAAAAGATGGGTCAATGCCCATAAATCTCAGACTCTTTCTCCCAAGATGCCTCATCAGCATTATGATGATCTCATTGAACCTCAGATCCTGGATTGAAAATGATCAAAACTAGAATACTATACAGCCTCATAATCTCAACGGAAGGGAGTTGTATCAGAAAATCTCCAAGTTATTCAAACTTGGGGATCTAACCATACTAAGTTCTCAACAATCACATAGTGTAGTGTAGTTATCAGCACATATGTGATGTTATCCTCAGTTATTCCTAAGTTATGCTCTGATACTAACTTCTATCATGCCCTAAACTCGTAAATCGGCCTCACAAAATTCTCGATCGTCGAATCCGGTGCCGGCAGCCACCATAGTACCCCATTTTCGGCTCCTAGCATCCATATGTCAAATTCTGATCTTGGGATCCTACAAGGAGGATTTTTCAATATAAATTTAACTCATAATAAGCATAACCACAAGTTTTTTCAAATCATAAAGGCAACATCATCATCACATATCCACTAATACAATCAGTTGAATACAATGCTGAAAGGGAAATACATATATCAAAAATTAAAGCTCTAGAAGACAATTGTACGCTCCAAGCTCAACACTGCTGCAACCTAATGCCACCTGCATGCATCTATCATGCATAAGCTTATAGAAAGCTTAGAGGCTAGTGAAAGTGTGTGCACAAGATAAGTGTCAAGTATTTAATGCAATGCCATAATCATACAATGTCGAAAATATTGGTAAGATCATGAATCATACTATAACAGAGTAAGAGAAAATACTGATAAGTCCATGAGTCATACAATATCAGAGTATGCAATATAGATCAGTTATGCAAACGAGGAGTCATAGAGAGCCAAATATTAGATGCTAAGGGTACAATGCAATATGTAATCCTGTTAAGTCCATCTAAGCCATATTAGTATAGAAAACATAACAATCCAAAATGTTATATGCTTACGGATGAAATATGCGATGCGAATGAAATGACCAAGCTGGAGTGTGAGGTCGGGATGATAATATATAGTATCGCAGGCTACAGGGTCCATCACAAGGGACTACTATCCAAACCAGTCTCATACCTAAATTTGGATATTCAGACTGAATGTGGTAAACTCTTGATCACAGGTTAGTCACGTGACCAACCAAAATCCTAGCCATGCGAAGGTACACGTAACAAATAGTTACACACCACCAGCCCGAGTGGATAGTGATTGAATGAATGAATGAGTATGAAATTCTTGCTCAATAAGTCCACATATCAGTACGATTCCTCTCTGGAGAATCACTAGGGTCTATTACACTTCAAACTAGATTGTCGCCTCATCGCGCCTAATAAGGTGGATGGAAGAGCCTCACTATTCGCCCACCAATATCTGGCCTGACTCATCGATAGCAGACCCATTCCTTAAGCTAGTCAGACTCAGCCTAGCATTGCCCCCTCTTCTCAGGCAGGTAAGGTCGTACCCTCTTCCAACCAACCACGACATAGTGGGAGACGCGGCCTAACGGTTTATGGCCCTCATGCGCTCATGCATCCACTCGGTCTAAACATTAGAGCAACATCTGGAACCAAGAGGGTTCTATATAACACCTCGTACTTTTCTGTACTCGAGCGTTACCATTAAAACCAAGTTAATTAATGGAAATCACCTTTACCCACAAATGAAGCCATTCATTATTTTCAAGATGGGCAAATCTAACCTGACTATTATAGATTTAAGACTATGGATCACGAGATCCACCATTCGTCACATCCACTTCACCCTATTCACCTGGCCATTTGAGATTACTATCGGTTTCCACCCAAGTAAGCCCCTAGGACCCCCAAGATTACTGATAACTAGTTATGAATCAAATCCAACCATTGAGATTGGTTGAATGGCCAAGATGTCGAATGTTAGTAACTTAGCATCCATGCAGTGTGTCCCACTTAACATATAAAGTTAGTCAGGGATTAGGTACATGAATCATAGCACTTGATCTACCATGGGGACAATTCTGCCTGGAAGTAGGCCCTACAATTTAATCCAGAATAATAATAATAATAATAATAATAATAATAATAACATTAATATTAATATTAATAACAATAGTATTGATAATAGTAATAATAATATGAGACAGATAGTCCTAATAACCTACAGAGCGGGACCCATAATACGATAAAAGAAGACATGCATATGTGGATAAAAATAATGATAATGAAATGGAATAAATAATTACAATAATAACTAGTTTATGAAAAAAAAATGATAATGAAAGAATTAATATTAGTATTAGTATTTAAATTGGTAATCTATTAATGAAAGTCATAAAAATGACCCATTAAGGTCTATTAACCGTTGACGTTCAAATTCAAGATGATCCGACTAGCAGATCAACAAGAATCCATAATTAAGGCTAAGAATCACTTGGTATGGCCCACATAAGCTTTGGATCCACCTCATCTTTAGCCAAGTGACCTAATATAACCTGTAGAATCATTTGAACGGAGTGGATTCATCGCAAACATCACTATGGACCCCACGATCACCTTAAGAGTGCATGGTGCTTGTGCACAAGCGATGCACCAGACTTAAGGAAGCCAGTCAAACTGGGCTTGACCGAGATTTCCAAAGAAGGAAATAATCCTTCTTCCTTTGTTTTTCCACCAACGTCTGTTTCAAACAGATGGATGACTTTACTCGATCAATGGCCCACCATATGGCCTCTTTGACATGATCTGGACCGTCCATCATGGATTCCATGAAAGTCTGATCAAAACCCAAGTGTTTTACACACTGGTGGGCCCACACATACGCATGCCATTGACCGCAAGGAAGCTAGCGTGTGACAGGTTAGTGTTTCCAGTCACTTTAAAACCAACCCATTACGATTAATGTGGGCCACTTAAATCCAATCCATACCATCCAAATAATTCAGATAGTGGGCCTGACCAAAACCCCATCGGTCTCACGATTTTTCCCATGTGTTCGGCCACTCAAACCGAGCCCAAACAAAGCTGTTGAGGCACGAAAAATGGCAAAGGATTGAAGCAATAGGAGATAAGGAGTTAGAAAGAAATTTTGAAAAGAAGAAGATAAAGATAGCTTTCAAGAGAGTGCACAGGACCACGCAACCGACACCATTTATGTGGTTCCGTGAAATCAATCCCAGTTGCGCAAGTCCGCGCA
This sequence comes from Magnolia kwangsiensis, assembly GCA_037074715.1. Taxonomy (NCBI): domain Eukaryota; kingdom Viridiplantae; phylum Streptophyta; class Magnoliopsida; order Magnoliales; family Magnoliaceae; genus Magnolia; species Magnolia kwangsiensis. The sequence goes on from CM073579.1 coordinate 64,726,493, forward strand.
AAGGAAATACCAGTTGCGCGGGACCTCAAAATGTACTGCACAAAGGGCTTCGTTCAGAATGATCTAAAGCATTGAAAAATAGTCCCACATCGCTAAGATCAGGATTTTCACACGTGCGTGGGGCTATAAATACCCCTTCCCCTCCTTCATTAAGGGTAATTGAAGATTTTCAAGAGGAGCGGAGCGAAGCAGAAGACAGAAGGTAGGAGAGAAGTCTCCTGGCAGTTACATAAGACCGGTTGCGCGGGTCCACGCAACCAGACTGCCCTGCAGTCTGTAAAGCTCAAGGGCCGCTATGCTGTCGAAATGCCTGTGCAAGGCTTTTGTTCTTCCAGCACCCTTTCTCTTCCTATTGTCAAGTGTAGAGGAAGAAGATTAGTTGATCGAATCGACATTTCCCCTAAGTATTAGGGATGGCTGAAACAGACGCCGTTGTACTGCTGAAATCTCTGTCTCATCAAAGACTCATCGATTTAATTAACATTCCTCCTAAGTCCTTGGAGATGGTTGAAACAAACGCCGAAAGGCTGTCAAAATGAACTTTTGATACTTAAAGCCCAAGTCCCTTATTTCTAAATGATCTATCTTAGAATCAAGGGATGTAAAGAGGATGTAAATGAACTTAGTATCAATAAATGTGATGAATATTCTTAGTACTCTTTCTCTGTTATGTTTGAATAAGACAATCTCCCAAATCAAATGCATTTGTTTCTTTGTCAAAATAAAATGGTGACTCTGCTGGGGACTCCTATCTTATTGTCTTATTTAAAATATTAACAATGAAGTTGTTACGAACATTCGTCACAGTTTGGCATCCTATGGACGCCAAAATGGCGACTCTCAGTGGAAAGTCCTCCCCTTCATCTCTAAGATAGATCACTCTAATCGTTCAATTACTAATTATAAATATGTTTCATGATTGAAGGTTTTAAAAAAAAGTCAACTACGACTTATTACCCATGGCGATCTCCGTAAGAAAAGTGAACTTTCGATTCACCCCGACAGGGTTCGTGATAGAATACGCACCGAGTCATGTGCGTAAAAGTAGCAGGGCTCAAGTAACAGCTGTGGTCATTTCTACTTCACCCCAGTCATCAGAAGATAATGCAGGCTGGACCGTCGTGACCTCTCGTAAGGCAAGAACACGAAACTTCAGAAATTCTGGAATGAATCAGCCTTCATTAAGAATCAAAGGGCCCGTAACACGAAGCACAATTAGAAGAAATCCTGAACTTGCTCCTCCGGCGATTTATCCAGCGCAAACAGTTCCCTGGTTGACAGCACATGACTTTCCAGCTTTAAATGCCTCAATGGCTGAACGAATAAGAGAACAAAAGGGAAAAGCATTGGTAATTAGATCGCCAATGCCATCCCGAAAAGATTCACCAGTATCGACGTCATCTCAGTCAATTGATGTCACAGGGAGCACGAAAAGGCCCGATGAAACTCTGTCCCCTCCCTTTTTTACAAGCCCTGTTACATCAGCGTACTCTTACTCTCCTTCATTTACTGCTTCGTCAACAAGTGGAGAAGCTGCGGTGTTCATGGCTAGAACAAATCCAGATTATAGAGCAACTATAGAGGATCGTTTCAATGCAATGTTAGAAGCCCAAAATATATTAATGAAAGAATGTAGAGATCTTAAAGAAGCCTTGACGAACTTCATGGATAATGCAGCTCAAATAATAATTATTGAAAACGATGGCCGAATGGAAAAGGAACAAGAAAATACTCGAAATTATAGGTATCATGCGCCATATCCAAGAGAAGTGGATAATATTCCCTTCTCAGCCAGTTTCAGATGTCCAGATTTTTAAAAGTTTGATGGGAAAGGATCCCCTGAAGAACATTTGATGCGCTTCATTACCAGTATGGGAGATCTCTCTGCAATACCACAATATTGTTTGTAATTGTTCGGGGCATCGCTGATAGGTAGTGCATTCCGATGATATTTCAATTTGGCTTTGGGATCTATCCGCACTTGGAAGCAGATGCAAGATGCTTTCACATCTCAGTTTTTCTCCCCAAGTCGCGACATTAATATTGTTAAGTTGGCTTCTGTACGACAAGGCAAAGAGGAGTCGGCAAGGAGCTATGTAGATAGATGAAAGGCATTGGGAACTTTGTGCAAACCATTGCTAAAAGAAACTGAGCAAGTCGAGATATGTCTAAGCTCTATGAAAAAGGAATTCGTAATGGATCTGGCCAATTCCAACATCAACACTCTTCATGATTTGGCCGCAAAAGCTCATGCTTTGGAATTAGTAAATCAGACGGTGCCGATATTTCACCATGATGTTGCTCAAAAGGATCTTAGCAGGATAACAGCAAATACCAGTGATTTCTATCAGCAGCGTAAAAGTGTAAAAGGTTTAAAGGAAGAAAGTACGAGGCGAAAAGAAGAATTGGCTCAACCAAGAAGAAATAAAAAGGTCAAAACGCTTAATTTGCATGAGGGATTTACTTTCGATAAGGAAGATGTCATTCCAATGATGGGCCAGTTATTGAGAGTTGGCGCGATAGAATTGTCAGAGCCTAAACGCCCTGAAGAGGCGACAAGGCGCAGGGAGCAAAATTTTTGTCATTATCACCGCTTACTGGGACATCCAACGAAAAATTGTTATATGTTGAAGTGTATTATACAGCAGATGATAGATAGGAATCAAATAATCATCGAGGATGGGACAAGCAAGGAGGTCATGAAAGGTATGGGCCCCGATTGCGAAGACTCTAGTGGCCTAAATCATGAAAAAGGAATTTCAATTGGGATCGGCCAGGAAAGGTAAAAAAATTTTAAAGACATGGGGGCAAGGTCGTCAGCAAACATGGTTACAGCAAAGGAGCTAGTGAAAGAAGATACCAAAGTAATGGAGCATCCTGAGACAGCTCCAAAGAAAATGGAGGACGGGGGGTAACCAACGACGGATAGCCTGTTAGAAATAAACTTGGGTACAAAAGAGGAACCACGAAACACATTCATTAGCGCCAACCTCTCTGAACAAGAGTCGGCAGAATACGTTCAGCTTCTTAGAGAAAATAAAGATGTATTCGCCTGGACGTATGCAGAAATGCCCGGATTGGAGCCTTCCATGGCGTTACACCGTCTAAATATCCCTAAGGAGAAGAGGCCAGTTAAACAGGCGCAAAGGCGATTTCATCCAGATCTGGTTCCCCTCATCGAGGAAGAAGTTAATAAGTTGATAAAGGTCAGATTTATTAGGAAAGTCAAGTATCCTAAGTGGATATCGAATATCGTCCCGGTAAGAAAGAAAAATAGATAGGTCAGAGTGTGCGTCGATTTTAGAGACCTAAATGAAGCCTGCCCGAATGATGATTTTTCACTCCCGATAACTGAATTACTAATTGATAGTATGACTCAGTATGTTGTTATGTCCTTTATGAACGGTTATGCGGGATATAATCAAATTCGAATGGCTCCTGAGGATGAAGAGGCGATGGCGTTTAGAACTTCACTGAAAATTTTCTGTTATAAGGTGATGCCGTTTGGGCTTAAAAATGCTGGGACAACATATCAGAGGGCGATGCAAAATATTTTTCAAGATATGATGCATAAGCACGTTGAATGTTATGTTGACGACTTGGTGGTCAGGTCAGGAAGTCATCAGGAACATCGCAAACACTTGGTGTCGGTTTTTCAGCGACTTAGAAAGAAACAGTTAAAGATGAACCCCGCTAAGTGCGCGTTCGAAGTATCCTCCAAAAATTTTTTGGGTTTTGTTGTTCTACATAGGGGCATTGAGATTGACCCCGGGAAAGTCAAAGCTATTCAGGATATGCCACCGCTAAAGACATTAAAGGAATTAAAGAGTTTGCAAGGAAAATTAGCATATATCCGTCGATTCATTTCAAATCTGGCTGGAAGATGTCAGCCATTTTCTCATTTGATAAAAAAGGATACAAAATTTGTGTGGAGTCAAGCCTGTTAAAATGCATTCGACTCGATAAAGGACTTGCTGAAAAAGCCACCAGTACTAGCAACACCAATAAAAGGGAAGTCGTTTATCTTGTACACGTCTGCAACTGAACATTCCTTGGGAGCTCTGTTGGCACCAAAAAAATGAATTTGGAAAAGAAACAGCCCTCTATTACTTAAGTCGAACTTTAATAGGTGCAGAGTACAATTATTCCTCAATTGAGAAGAAATGCTTGGCGTTAATATTCGTAGTACAGAAGTTGAGGCATTATTGTCTATCGCACGATATAACATTGGTTTCAAGGGCTGACCCGATAAAGTTTCTGATGACAAGGCCGATGTTGTCTGGAAGGTTGGCTAAATGGATGTTGTTACTTTCAGAGTACGCTATTATATATGAACCGGCAAAAGTTGTGAAAGGGCAGGCAGTGGCAGATTTCTTAGCAGCGCACCCTGTGGCAGAATCTGAAGCCATCAATGATGATTTTCTGGATGAGCAAGTCATGCTGACTGAATCACAGAATCCATGGAAGATGTATTTTGATGGCGCTTCTTGAACATCAGGAGCGGAGGCAGGAGTGATATTCATTACTCCCTAAGGTGATTTATTACCTTACTCCTTTACATTAGGAACTGCATGCACGAACAATGAGACCAAGTATAGAACCCTGATTATTGGAATAGAGATGGCTAAAAAAATGGAGATAGGAGTATTGCATATTTTCGAAGATTCTAAATTGATTATAAATTAATTGACGACTGAATTCGAAATAAGAAAGCAAGAACTTTTTTCATATTGTCGGAAGGCACAACAATTGTTGGAATATTTTTCCTATGTTGAAATCAAGCATATTCCCCGGTCAGAGAATGCAAAAGCCGATGCCTTAGCCAGTTTGGCGACAGCTCTGTCTTGCCCTAATCGTAGCCCTCTTCAAGTAACTATAGAGGAAAGAAGATTTTTACCGTCAGTAGAGGTTGTTGAAGAAGTTACTGAAGCCCTTCCTGTATCATGCTTGGAAATTACAATAGATGATTGGCATCAGCCTTTCATTGATTATCTCAAATTCAACATCCTGTCAGAAGAGTCCACGCAAAGGCAGAAAATCAGACAGCGGTCAAGTAGATTCGTTATCTGCAGTGAAGTATTATATAAAAAATCTTACAACGGAGTGTTACTACGTTGTTTAAATAAGTAAGAAGCGATCCAGGTGTTGTAAGAAGCACACTCTGGGGAGTGTGGAGCACATCAAGCTGGTCGAAATTTATTTCATCGAGTACATAGAATGGGATATTATTGGCCCACTATGTTTGATGATGCGATAGATTATGCGAAGCGGTGTCATGAATGCCAGATTCATGGAGATGTTATACACATGCCTCCGGAAGACTTACACCAGTCTATTGCCTCTTGGCCCTTCTTTGCTTGGGGACTTGACTAATCGGTCCTATAAACCTGCCTTCATCTAAAGGAAAACAGTATATTCTGGCAGCAACCGATTATTTCTCCAAATGGACTGAAGTAGTTTCTTTGCGAAATGTTAAAGAAAAAGATGTGGTTAATTTCATCCGCCATGCTATAATATACCAACATGGTATCCCAAAGAAAATTGTTACAGACAATGACACTCCTTTTAAAAATAAAGGTATGAAAAATTTATGTCAGAAGTTCAATATCCATCACTCGTTCTCAACGCCTTACTATCCCCCGGCTAACGGATTAGCAGAGGCATTCAACAAAACAATAGTCACAATATTGAAGAAAACAGTGACAGGAAACAAACGTGATTGGGATGAAAGGTTACAGGAAGCGCTATGGGCATACAGAACTACTCATCGAACATCCACAAGGGCAACACCGTATTCATTAGTCTATGGTGTGGAAGCAGTAATTCCAATTGAAATCCAAGTAGCATCACTAAGAGTGGCAATGCATCAGTCTATAACTGATGATGATAATGCAAAAATAAGATTGAAGGAATTGGATTTGCTTGACGAGAGATGCCTGGCTGCACAACAGCGTTTGCAAGCATACCAAGCAAGAATATCAGCCGCCTTTGATAAGCGAGTTAAATATCGCTCTTTCAAAAAGGGGGATATGGTGCTAATGTTGAAAAGACCAATCATGGTCACCATCGAATAGGAGGCAAGTTTGAGCCTAAATGGGATGGCCCTTACGTAATAAAAGAAGTATATTCTAATGGAGCATATCGAGTTGTAGATCAAGACGGATAGGGAATCAGTATACCAGTCAACGCTCGCTTCCTTAAGAGATATCGTCCGTAAATATATTTGTTGATTTTGCTCCAGAAAATTATCAGAGTTATGATTTTGCATCAAAAGGGGGCAACTTAGCTGATAAATATGACCGTAAATTGTGCAGTCTTCTATAGAAATATACTGCCTCAATATCTCTAAGAATGAAAATATATCTCCAATAACAGTCACAATCATATCCAGGGGGCAAGTTCAAAGCAAAATGAGATAAAGTGTGCTCAATGAAAGCAAAATTCTTCAAAGAAGTAAATGAAAGCCTATGTTGGCCTATACTCGCGTTGGCAAAAAGGAATTACTTCCGAAGGCGCTACTGATTTTGATATAGAACATTATCAAGATAATAATTCTGTATCAAAATGGGGCAAGATGAATAGGATGAATAAGGAAGAAGTTCGCAAGTATATCAAAATCATATGACAAAGCATATCAAGATCATATGATAACAAATAAAGAAAGACGAAGAAGGTGAGCGCCATCAAGAGAGTTCTACAAAATTTTGCCTGAAATTGATATCACCATCAAGCTGGTATATTACAAACAATACAGACAAACGATACAGATAAGCAATTTCAGGCGAAAATACCTATCATCGTCTTCTAAGACAGCATGCTAGATCATCGCCAAAAGTCTTCAGTCTTCCAAGACATTTGAAGATAGCATATTAAATCATCATCGAACAAAAAGTGTCGATGATCGCTATCAAGTATTGACGCTCATCGCCGATGGAAAATCTCCATCGAAATCAGAATCATCAGGTATCGATGATCATAAAAAAAAAAGAGAACAGCTATCACTGTTGTCGATCAATCGCTCATCAAAATTGTCATCATCGCTAAGCTGATACATTGCTTTAAACATGATACAAAAGTCCTTATGACATGTCAGCAGCAGCGAAATGTGAATTATTGTTCAACCATATGATGAATCATACAACCAACTATATAAAATTGGTGACAGTGATGACTGCTGATCATAAAAAGGCGGTCTAGCCATAAGTCCCAAAAAAAAAAGGAGAGAGGAAAAAGGGCCAAGTCCTAAAAGGAACAAGTCTCCAAGACCTAAAAAGGCCAAATCCTAAAAGGATTAAATCTTGAAAGGGACCGGCTACGCATAAGACCTATGATTATAAAAAGGCAGCCCAGTCAAGCCAATGGCCCGCTGTGCATGAGACCTATGAAGATAGTCATTCGGGCAGCGGTGAAAAGCCAGTGGCCCTAAAAAGCCCATAAAGGCCATCGTACGCATACCCATGCGGGCAGCTGACGGAGTCAATGACCAAAATCCAGAAGGCCAAAACTTGACAAAAAGCCAAGAGCTAAAAGTCTTCAACGACCAAAAGCCAAAAGGCCAAAAAGTCGACTAAAAGCCAAAGTGCTAAAAGTCCTCAAATGACCAGTCAGCGTAACTCCTATACCGTCTGTATATCTTTTCAGCAGCGTCATGGGGAATGGAAGACAATGCCCTCCTGTGAATGGGCTCGACCTTGCAGGTGAAGAAAATGAGGGCTACAGTGTGCGCTTTAGATAGGTCAACCATGCATAAGACCCCCCAGATTTATGGTTCGATTCCGGTACTAACTCATGAGGAAGGGCTTAAACCTACTCATCATTGGATTGGCAACCATGGATTTGGTACCCCCAAAGGTAGCCTTGTGAGCTTTATGAACTCTAAAGAGTTACCGTGGCCAACCCTGTGCATAAAACCAACCGAGTTCACGGCCCCGGTAGCTTCACTAGGGCCCTCTGATAGATCGCTGTTTTTGAACTCCCTAGGCAGTGAGAAGTCTAGTGAACTCTAGAGAGTTACAAAGACCATCATGTAAGACCCGACTCTAACTAGAGTCTAAGTAAAATTGCCAAGTAAATTCTCTCCACTACTCAAGAGCTTAAATTGTGTGCGCAACTGACTGAATTGAAACCTAGCACCGCCAATAAAATATAAATGAATAAAGTCATGTAGGAAATCTCGTACTAACAAGCATAAAATGTTAATGTTTTTATAATCAGTGCTTTATTGAATATCATGATAAAATATGTGCGACGTTATAGACATATATCTCATTATATATATATATATATATGTTTGTTCAAATATGCAAAGCATAAACTGTGCGATATTTAGAATATAGTAAATGCATGTTTCACTCTAGATGTGTTCAAATGTGCAAAATTCTAAACATTGATTAGACAATATGCAAGAATGCATTTCTCTGGAATCAGGTTCCTAATTACATCGACAGTAAATGCCCCCAAGATATTGGCTATTATCTATTCAAGAGCTCAAATCTCCAAGAGTATGATATAAAGAATACAATGTGAAGCACGATGATAAGTTCAAAGATTGCTTAAATCATATTATGAATACCACACTCAGTCTAAAAAGAGAAGAAACTTTCAATCTATTTCAAAAAAAAATTATCAAGTTACATTGAAAATTATAATGAATTAAAATACTAATTCCGATTAATCTGGCAGGAAAGATCATCACTTGAAAGCTTGAGTTATGCAAATCGTGAATAAAGGAAACTATCGAAAAAGGATGTTGCAGCAGAGCGGCATTAAAGAGCAATTCCAGATACAAAGTTGAAGAAAAGAATCGCTGGAATTGATCAAAAGGAAAGAATCGCTAGAGTTGATCAAGAGGAAAGAATTGATGGAGTTGATCAAAGAGACCGTTATAACAGCAACGGTGTTGGAAGAAAGCTCTCTGATCAAGTCACTCAAAGATGAAGCCGTCACGACTGTTGAAGAAGCGTGCTTCAATGAAAAGAGAATTTTATCCTATCTAGTGAAGCATCTGTTCGACACTGCTGATTGGGGGTATTCAAGTTTTTTTTCTAACTCGAGTACCATCATTCTAGTCTTCCGCTCGAGTGTCCTCATTCAAGTCTTCCAGTCGGATGCAATCATTTAAGCCCTTCATTCAAGTGCGAGAGCCCTCCGTTCAAGCACGAGCCTCCCGGTCTTCCGTTCGAGTGTCATTATTTAAGTCTTCTATTCAGGCGCAGCCACTCAGTCTTCTGTTTGGATACGAGCATTCCGATCTTCCATTTAAAAGTAATTGTTCAAACCTTCTGGTCAAGCATGATCATTCAGCCTGCCATGCAAGCATAATTATTTGGTCATCCTTCAGTTGCAGTTCATTCAAGTTTTTCGGGCAAAGGAGGATCGATCCTTCATTTGATTTTGTAAACTAATCAAAGAAGGATCGAGGGGGCATCTGTTGAGGCATAAAAAATGGCAAATGATTGAAGCAATAAGAGATAAGGAGTTAGAAAGAAATTTTAAAAAGAAGAAGATAGAGATAGCTTTCAAGAGAGTGCGCAGGACCGTACAACCGACACCATTTGCACGGTTCCGCCCAATCAATCCCAGTTACGAAGGTCCGCGCAAAGGAAATACCAGTTGCGCGGGACCTCAAAATGTACTGCACAAAGGGCTTCGTTCAGAATGATCTAAAGCACTAAAAAATAGTCCCACATCGCTAAGATCAGAATTTTCACACGTACGAGGGGCTATAAATACCCCTTCCCCTCCTTCATTAAGGGTAATTGAAGATTTTTAAGAGGAGCCGAGCGAAGCAGAAGATAGAAGGTAAGAGAGAAGTCTACTGGTAGTTACGCAGGACCGCACAACCAGTGTCAGTTGCACGGGTCCACGCAACCAGACTGCCCTGCAGTCTGTAAAGCTCAAGGGCCGCTATGCTGTCAAAATGCCTGTACGAGGCTTTTGTTCTTCTAGCACCCTTTCTCCTCCTATTGTCAAGTGCAGAGGAAGAAGATTAGTCGATCGAATCAACATTTCTCCTAAGTATTAGGGATGGCTGAAAGAGATGCTGTTGTGCTGCTGAAATCTCTATCTCATCAAAGACTCATCGATTTAATTGACATTCCTCCTAAGTCCTAAGAGATGGTTGAAACAGACGTCGGAAGGTTGTTGAAATGAACTTTTGATACTTAAAGCACAAGTCCCTTATTTCTAAATGATCTATCTTAGAATCAAGAGATGTAAAGAGGATGTAAATGAACTCAGTATCAATAAATGTGATGAATATTCATAGTACTCTTTCTTTTTTATGTTTGAATAAGACAATCTCCCAAATCAAATGCATTTGTTTCATTGTCGAAACAAGAGCTGCATGTGGCGTTTTCAAAAATGAAAATTCCTGTTAGGCCTTTTGTTGCCAACCTGGCGATCCAAGTGAGAAGAATCCCTCTCATTTTAGATGTCCATCCAAAGCAATCTCAGCCACCCAATGGCTCTCCATGTGGGAGAGGATTTTTGCCCACAGGAAACTAAAGTCGTGGCCAATTTTGGCTCTATCAGTTATATTTGAAAACAACTTCTACCAGATCAGATCCGGTTCATTTATTACCAATCCAATGACCCTGAGAACATCTAGGGCTTTCCATATGAAACAAAGGATCGAGCAGCAACAAGATATTTCTGTGGAGAGAGAGGATCGGATGTTTCCTTGCAAGTGCAAACCCACCACCCAAATGCATATAGAATTTTAAACCTCTCATCCACGTGCTCCGGGACATCCAATCGAATCATCCCATGTTGTTGGAATGAAGAAAGAAGCTTTCATTAGAGATCCGCCATTAATGACATTCATCTTCTCCACCACTCAAACTGAGTCGAAATCTATTCGGACAATGCGGTTTCATCGGGCGATGTCCCTAGTTCGGGAAAGAGAGTATAAGAGTGGTGTGGGCCGCTGCAATGTGCGGCGCTAGCTCGGCTCGGTCGGGAGAAAGCCCAAATCGGTTGGGTTTGGTAGGAAGGAAAGAAGAAAGAGAGAGAGGAAGAATGGTGCAGCTGTGTTGCTAGTTGGACATGGCTGAACCCAATCTAACAGTGAGAAAGAAGAAGAAAATGGAAGAAGGGAGAAAGGAAGCGTGCATGGCTGCACCGACTCAAATCAGGCCGGCCCGACCCCACTAGCGAGTCTAACTTGCTGGATCGAGTTGGGCATGGGTTCGAACCAAAGGGCCTGCTAGTGCATGGTTTTGAGTGGAGAGGAAGGAGAGAAATGGAGGAAGAGAAAGAGAGAAGAAAAGAAAAATAGGTAGAAAAAGAAATAAAGGAGAGAGAGGGAGGAGTCGGAGTCGACTCGGTTTTGACCGAGTCAACTCACTGGGTTGGAGGCTGACCCGAATCCCCAACCATTTTGGGACTTTGCTCAGCCAGCAACCTTGCTGGACATGTTAAAAGGAAAGGAGAAGAAGAAGGAGAGAGAATGTAGGGGTGATGGTTGTGCTGGGTCGAGTCAACTCGACTCGAACCGAGTCGACTAAGGTGAGTCCATGTCTTCCTCCATTTTGAGATTCTTTTGATTACCATTAGCATTGTTAGGATTATTAGTGGTAGATATGAATAGCCATTAGTAAATCTTCCATACTGATAATAGTTATTGTACATAGATAATAATAATAATAATACCATTATTAAATCTTAGTGCTTTGGTTGTCACTCTTAAACGTTATCATTAATAGTAGGTCATAATATTAAATAACATCATAGCAATCATTATTATGTTAGCCAACGTGAATAATAACACTAATGCTAATAATTATTTTATAATTATTAAATTACATCCAAGTTGATGGTACCTAACTAGAGTTCAAAATCCTAAATCTAAGCCTAGAACTAAACCCAAGGACAAAACCCTAAAACCTAAGTAATTTAAATCCTAGGTTAAGACCTTAACCCTAAATAGTGTGTTAGGATTGGATCTAACTATAGAATTTCAAATTCATGGTAAGTCATAATATCCATTATCATAACTGGGATTGATAGTTATGATTTAAAATCATTAGAAAATATTATCATTTCCCTTATGGGATTAGTTAAATACTTGTTAATATAATTATTACTATTAATCCTTATTATATTATCATTAGAAAATATCCTATCATTATGACTTGTATTATCTGAGGGATTATTACTCATTATGAGTATATTAGATAATATCGGTACGTTTAAATATAAACTTATGAACATCGTTACTAATATTGATGGATTGATACTCCTACTATGAATATTATTTGACCCATTGTACAATGATAATAATAATGATAATGACATTAATAATAATAAGTTAGGATTCAAATCCTAAAATCCAAGTATGGGGCTAGACTCTAGGATAAAACCCTAATTCCACACTAAAACCCTAAAAGATAACCCTAGGCTATGATCTTAAACCCTAGGTAGTGATTAGAATTAGGACCTAATTGTACAAGTTCATGATTTGTGATAGGATACAATTCTAAGGGCGCAAGCACTTAGCGACACTAGAAGGCGATTCAAAGTATAAGGTGATGATTCTTCCCCTTGAGCTTTCCATTTTTCAATTAGCTTAAGTTATAGTGTTTATTTTAATTTATAATTGATATCTCCCTTTTATAATTACATGTGTTAGTTGGTGGAAATTGAATTGCTATATTTCATGCTTAATGTTCATCCTGCATATTTATTTCATACTTGTGGATTATTTATAGATTGCTTATGGAACTTAAACTGCTACATCAGTGGGAAACCCCTACCTATAAATGTACACCCATACTTGGGATGTAACCTGACTGGTTATGATTGAAATGGACCTTCGGCATAGTGGTTATTGAGTGGTGGTCTAAATGGATATTAATGCGGGCCTACCAGCTAGGGTTGTTATGTTTAAGTGGTTTTCAAGGACTGTCTTTTATCGCATGGTTTTGATACTCGCCATATGTGGCTTATTGCGATACTTACCCTAAGTGGATTGTTTTGATACTGCCCTAGGTGGCTTTGTTTGGTACTTTTCCTATATGGGTTCATTGTATTATTTGTGTAACTATGCGATGATAAGCCCCATTTACTAGATTATGATTGGCCACTAGTTGATAGGCTTCCATTAAACATCCCAAGATGGTAGTCTCATGAGCCAGGGATGGTGGTATGGGACTTATGCCCGAGCTGTTGGCATACGCTGAGCTTTAAGCTCCCCATAGTGACCCTTGAGCATATTAAACCTGCTGGTTGTAAACGGATTAATAATGATTGGGCTAATCATACATTCATAGCATTCGGGCGATGACGGGTGGCTAATTCTAGATGTTGTAGCACGTTCCTAATAAGATTTAGTTGGGGTATTATTTTGCTAGCTCCCAGACCATCAACTATTGACCCACTTTTGGTGAGTTTAGCACTACGCATATACTATGTACTTTCACTGGTGACCGGCCACATTGCATGGTCTTTGCCCAAAAGCCAACTGGATGAGCATTCCCATGTGATGTGCACTCATACATCCATGTGTTTAATAAGATTGTATCACGTATTATTTTGTATGCCTTATATGTTTCATAACTATGCTTACTTAATGCGGCGGTGTGTAATCTTGAGAGAAATTTACACTGAGTTTTCCACTCATCCATCAAATATACAACCGTACAGGTAGTACATGTAAGACCTGTATCCTAGATCGTATTGTTTCGTATGCTTCTGCGGTCCTCCCAGTCAAATTCTAGCGACCCGCTATCTCTTATCGGAGTTTGCACATGACCTTGAATCGTATACCGTATTCAAGAGTCGGCTCAACCCGAGATTTGTACCCTTAAGAAGCCACATCTTATGTGCTGAGGCGATCCCGTGCCAGGAGATGTGAGCCCCAGTTCAATTTGAGAAAAATACCGCGCGTTGCAATTTCGAGAGAATCTCTACGAAACATCACATCAATCCATCAATCAAAGTCAAGTACACATCTAATCACTCCCCTTCAACACTCATACCTATCCCATTTCCAAAGTCAACTCTCTCTCTCTCCACTCATCCGTTCCTTACACCCATCACTCCATCATCCACCATTCCTCTCACTCATTTCTCACTCTTTCTAAGCAACTCCCAAGAGATGAATCGTCCATGGCTTCCAAGGAGAGAGAAGCTAAGTGTGGGTCACTTCCTATCCCTCTCATCTCTCATCCTAGCCCTTAAAAATCCATCATCCACCATCAAGGAAGGAGTATAGGAGCTATGGAATTCCAAGAGCTAAAGAAGGAGGCCGATCGAAGGGTGATCTTAGGATTTTTACCCTTGATTTCTATTTAGAGGGCCCACTTGTGGTGGGACCCATTTTGATGTTTGCGCTATAAATCCTTGAGGGGCCCATAGTGGCGGGGTCCCTCCATCTCGCCGTCTCTCTCTCTCTCTCTCTCTCTCTCTCTCTCTCTCTCTCTTCCCTGTTACGACCCACCTTTATGAATGGATTAGATCCACACCATCCATTAGTGACAGCCACTTTGCTGCCCACATTAGGACCCACCTGATGTATGTTCCTTACATCTCCACTGTCCAGGTGGAGGGGCCATTTAATATATGTGTCTTACCTACGCTGGTCAGCCGTAGTGGGGCCCACATGCCTTGTACATAAAATCCAGTCCATTCATCTGTTGGTGGGCCAGCACCGTAGCACTAGCTGTTGTATTACACTGGCGTCAGTAGATCTGACCATAGTGTATGGGTTATATCCAATACCCCCATCTTCTTTATTTATTTATTTATTATTATTATTATTTATTATTGGTAGGACCCACCCACACATGTTGCACATGTGGGGTGGGGCCCACCTTAGTGCTTGTATCACATATCCCCACCGTCTCTGGATAGTGGTGTGGGATCTCACCATGATGGATCGGTGGTCCATACCATCCACCTGTTTTGAGCAGACTGTAGGGGCCCACCCTATGTGTGGGAGTGGGGTCCACCTTGGTATATGTATTTTGCATCCACACCATCCATCTAGACGGTGCCTGCATGGAATCCCAACCATGATGTATCTGTTATTCCACACTGTCCATCTGGACGATGGATTCCACCTTTGACGTATGTATTATATACATACCATCTGACCATTTTTGGTGGGGCCCACCATGTTATATGTATCCTGTATCTACACTGTCCAAATTTGGACGGTGTGGTGTGGAGTTCACCTTGATTTCTTTGACCATCACCAAGCTTTGAGGGTCCCACCGTGATATATATGTCTTATTTATACCATCCATTCATATGGACGTGTATCCAGACCGTCCGTCTATTTTCCTAGTGGGCCACACGTGTGGACCCCACCATGAGATATGTATTATATCCAAACTGTCCATCCATTCGTGAGCTCGTCCTAAGGCTTAGAAGAAAAATACGACAGATCTACCTATTAGGTGGACCACACTACAAAATCAGTGGAGGATTAAATGCTTACCATTGAAACTATTTTGGGGATCACAGAAGTTTGAGACCAATATGATATTTATTTTTCCTATTAGTTCAGGTCCTTATGACCTTATGAACAGACTGGATGGAAAATACATGTTATGATGACCCCCTGTGAAATTTTTGTACAGTGGAAATCACTGTCACCACTGCTATTTGTGATATGGTCCAACTGACCATTTGATCACTATCACCATTGTTACTTGTGGTATGATCCAAATGATCTTTTGATATGATTCATAATTTTTTATATAATACTCTAAAATGACTTCTAAAAATAGATGAACGGTGTAAATGGTGCGGCCCAAGTAGTGCAGCCCACTTATTGTACTCGAGAGGCCCAATACATTATAATTATGGCCCATTTGTTAAGGCCCATTGTGTTGTGTTTGGGCCCATGGGTTGGGCCCATGGTGATGTGTTTGAGGCCCATGGGCGAGGCCCAATGTGATGTATTTGAGGCCCGTGGGCAAGGCCCAATGTAATGTATTTGAAGCCCATGGGCGAGGCCTAATGTGATGTATTCGAGGCCCATGGGCAAGGCCCAATGTGATGTATTCGAGGCTCATGCGATGCGGCCCACTTGATGTGTATATGACCCTTATGTAAGGCCACGAGCTCATTATATGTTTTAGCTCTATATGTAGGCCACTCCTCGGGAGCAATGTTGGTTAGATGTTGTAAGTGTTATGGTGTCTTACTCCTTTGATTGTTAAATTTTGTAGTGCCAAAACCACAATCTATGTCTTGTGTAGCACATTATGGACGAGGCGCAACGTGATGTATTCGAGGCCCATGGGTGAGGCCTATTGTCATGTATTTAAGGCCCATGCGATACGGCCCCTGCGATGTGTATATGGCCCTCATGTGAGGCCACGAGCTCATTATATGTTTTGTCTCTATATGTAGGCCACTCCTGGGGAGCAATGTTGGTTAGATGTTGTAAGTGCAATGGTCTTTTGCTCCTTTGATTGTCAAATTTTGTAGTGTCAAAACCACAATCTGTGTCTTGTGTAGCACATTGATATATATGGTCAAGGCAATGCATCTCATGTACAAGGACAATGCTTCAAAGAAAGAACAAGATCTACTTCAAAGAAATGCAAGATCAAGTACATTGTTCACATCTTTGAGCTTCAAAGTTCAATGTTTTAAAGAGACATCGAAAGACAACTGAACTGTTCATACTCAAGACTTAAAGAGAAGTACAACTCAAGTACTACAAAATTAAGCTTCAAAAGATCACAAGTTCAAGCTTCATTATGTGTCGCGATATCAAGCTTCATGAACTTCAAAGATCGTCTATCATCTGAAGAAAAGAAGGTTCAATGTTCATACATCATGTTTAAGGTATGAAAGACATTAGATTGACCTTAAGGTAGGTCATTTTGGATATATAATTCAAATTGAATCATTTTATAAGTGTTTGGTCTGTTCTTAGACTAGTCCTGGACTATTCGATTAGTCTTAGCACTGGTTCGACTAGTCCAAGAAATTTCATGACCAGTTCTAAGTTTGTTACAATTTTTTTAAATTTTTTTTTGAGCCACGACCAGTCCTGGAGACTGCTCGACTGATCATGTGAACAGTGCTCAACTCGTCCTGGACCAGTCCTACAGCCACGACTCGAACTCCAGCGATTATTTCAGCACCGTACGACCAGTCGTGGATAGGTCACAACTAGTCGTGGAGGTCCCTCAACCAGTCATGCAAGGCCTACGACCAGTCATGGAACAGCTTTATCCGATCGCACTTAAAATTTCAAAAATCCATTGATCCTACGACCAGTCGAAGGTGTGACTTCTGCACTTATAAATAGAGCACAATTTTTAAAGTTTGATATCCAATTCAACTAAAATTAAGACATACTCTGAGAGATAAGTTAGTCATTTATTTAAGCTATATTATGCTCATTTAATATTCTCTTTTTGTAGCTTTCTTTGCATTTGATTTTGAATTTTTGCATTCCAATTATATTTGAAAGAGGAATTGAGGTCT
Organism: Magnolia kwangsiensis; assembly: GCA_037074715.1. Lineage (NCBI taxonomy): Eukaryota > Viridiplantae > Streptophyta > Magnoliopsida > Magnoliales > Magnoliaceae > Magnolia > Magnolia kwangsiensis. The sequence goes on from CM073579.1 coordinate 64,743,944, forward strand.
TTCCATTTCTTGGATCAAAATCAAATCAAGCTAGCCCAAGGTGCTTTAACTCTAAAATCAATTTAGAACCTATAACCATTTCATAAGTGAGTTTGGACATTGAACTTCTATGTTGAAATTCTACTCCGACTTGGTTCTTCTGGGGTGCAACTAAAGGAGAAATCCAAGTATTTTACATTTATGTAAATCTTCTGTTTTTAGTTTCTTTTGAGATTGAGCTAGAAAAATCTCATTATTTTGGTTATCTGAGGAGATCCAGAAAACTTAAAGTGTGAGATTTTTGAATTGTGTAAGCCCACTTGAAAGACACAATTGTGAGGGTTTTAGGTGAACCTGGAAAAACCTATTTTCATAGTGAACGCTAATATCCACTGTGTGAGGATATTAGGAGTGGAGTAGCTGTGTGGATGTTATTTAGAATTTAGTGTACACACAGGCGAACCACTATAATTCTTTATGTTTGGATGTGTGATTTATTTTCTATATCTTTTATCATTCTAGTTTGTGGGATGTATTTGTGGATGTGAATGTTGTAATCGTTTACATTTCAAGCATTGTGGTGAATGTTGTAATAACTTAGATTTCTTTTCTAGTTATTTTCTATTTATTCCTCTTCAGTTTGAGTTTTTGATAGTCAAATTGTTCTTGTAAATTTGTCCTGCCAAAAACCCTTAGTTTTTATGGTGTAAGGTTGTCCTTAGAACAACATTGGTATCAACCTCTCAATATTAAAATTTTGAGGTTGCTTTACATTTTTTGTATTGTGGATTGTTTAAAGTGTTATCTTTCCTTTAATTTTTTAAATTCCATTTTAATCATTTTAATTTGGCATAGTCCTATTCACCTCCCCCCCCTTCCCCCTCTCCTAAGACATATAACTCGGCCTTTTTAAGTGGTATCAGAGCTTAATAGCTCGTTTTAATTATTATTTCTTTTTGGATTAATTTCCTGAGCTAATTGATCTAAGCATTTTATAAGATGCAAATTTTGATAGCCTTTTTGTCACTAAGCCTCCTCCTTTTGATGGCTCCAATTATGCCTATTGGAAAGCCAGGATAAGAATTTCTTAAAACCATAGATGAGAGTGTGTGGCAAGCCACAGTGACTAAATGGATCCCTCCTACGACTAAATGACTGGTATCGATGGATCAAAATCTATGAGAGTAACACCTTATTTCTCATGTACCACTCTTCAGAAAAATGAGAGTAGTGCCACTAAATGCAATCACTTGTGCACTATCACCAGATGAATTCAAAAGAATTATATCCTTTGATACTGCAAAGCAAGCTTGGGATGTTTTAGAAATGACACATGAGGGGACATCAATTGTCATGAAATCTCCTCACAACCAAATTTGAAGAAATACATATGAAAGAAAATGAAATGTTCATGGACTTCTATACAAGATAAAATGACATTGTGAACTCTATGTGGGGACTTGGTGATAAAATCCTAGAAAGTAAAGTGTATACAAAGATACTATGCTCACTTCATGAACGGTTCAATTCTAAGGTAACTGCAATCTAGGAACTTTGTGATACGGACAATATGAGGGTAGAAGAATTAGTTAGCTCTTTACAAACTTATGCGTTAACTTTTAAAGCTCCTAAAGGTAAATTTGTCGCCCTTAAATCTTCTAAAAATGTTTCTCAAGAAAATAGTAATAATTCTGATTTAGAAAATTCTAAAGATGATATGACTCTTTTAGCTAAAAAGTTTTACAAAAATTTCAAAAGTAAAAGAGGGTTGATTTTCAAAAATCTAATGATAAGAAAAAATCCAAATCTAAAAATTGAAAATCTTTGAAAGATATTCAATGTTACAACTGCCAAGAATATGGGCATTTAACAAACAAGTGTCCTAATAAGGGCAAACCTAAAAAGAAAGGTATGTTGGCTACTTGGGATGAATCTTCTGGCACTGAAGCCTCTTCTAAATCAGAAGATTTTGAAACCGAGTCGGGCAATGAAGTCAAAGCCCTTATTACTCTAGCCAAGTTCACTTTTTAATATCATGATGATTCAACTAGTGATGCCTTATATAAGGAAAGTTGTAAGATTGCGGTAAAAATAAAGCTTTAAAAAGAAAAGTTTTTAAAGCTTAAAGAAAATTTTGATTCTCTTATTTTAGAAAAGCCCCACATTTCAGATTGTTTTGAAAAATAGAAATGTGATTTATATTTCAAAACCTCCCTTATTGAAAATGAAAAACTTAAACTTGAAGTCTCTTCACTTTTAAGTTTAAAGGATACATGGAGGTATGCTCAAGGTGATCCAAAGTTAAAAAAGCTTTTCTTTGGATTAAGAAAATGTGGTGACCGATCCGGTTTGAGGTACGATAAAAATGTTCCTCCTAAATAAAAAATACTCCTCCTAAGTTTGTGAAAAGAGAGTCCTCAAACTCAAAAGGGAATTGTTCAAATCAATTTTTTTTGAAAAAGACAAACTTTCCAATCTTTTAAACCTAAAAGCAACCATATTAGCTATAAAAATCAGAACCGAAACCCTTTAGCTGAGAAAATAATTGATTTACTTAAGGAGCTCTTAAAAACTCAGTATGTCATTCTTACAACAACCACAAATATAAGAAGACCAACTATACTCCTAAACCCAAAACAGTTATGAAATGAGTTCCTAAGGTTACTTGCTTGGTTGCCCACACGGCTTTCAAAGCTTCAAGCCATTCAAAGTGGTACCTAGACAGTGGATGCTCCAGGCACATGACTGGTGATAAAGGTCTATTCACCACTCTTAAAGACATACTGATGGATTAGTCACATTTGGTGATGATAACAACTACAGGATTATTGGCCAAGGTACTGTTCATCTTTCTAACCTTCTTTTATTTGAGAATGTCTTATATATAGAAGGTTTAAAACACAACTTGTTAAGCATTTCTCAAATATGCGATAAAAATCTTAGCGTGAAATTTTCTAACCTAGGGTGTGAAATTTTAAATAAAAATGGTTCTTTAATATTAACTAGTCGCAAAACTTCTGAAAACTGCTACATTGTAAGTGATTCTAACTCATTTAATCAATCATGTTACATGGTCCATACTGATTAAACTGTGTTATAGCATAAACGCCTTAGACATGTACACTACTGCAATTTATATAGATTGAGCAAAAGAGAGGTAGTAAGAGATCTACCCAAGATATAAAAGATAGACAAAATATGTGGCGAATGCCAGATTGGCAAGCAAACTAGGAGCTCTCAAAAAAAGGTAGACTCTAATGCGACATCGAAACCACTCGAACTCCTCCATATGAATCTTGTTGGACCAACTAGGACGGAGAGTCGAGGTGGAAAAAAATACATACTGGTAATCGTGGATGATTTTACCAGATTCATTTGAGTAGCTTTCTTAAGGGATAAATTAAAAACCCTTGATGAAGTAAAAAGGATTATCAAATGGATCCAAACTGAAAAAGGTTCTCAAGTTAGTAAGATCCATAGTGATCATGGATTAGAATTTGAGAATAGCAGTTTTGAGAAATTCTGTTGCGATCAGGGAATACTACATGAATTCTCTATACTAAAAACACCAGAATAAAATAGAATTGTTGAAAGAAAAAATAGAGTGCTTCAAGAAATGGCAAATGTAATGTTGAATAGTATGAATCTCCCTAAAAATCTATGGGCTGAAGCCATAAATACTGCCTACTATATAATTAATTGGGTTTATACAAGTAAGTTAAATAATAAAATGGCTTATGCAATATGGTTTGATAAGAAGCCTACTATCAAATACTTTCGAGGTTTTGGCAGCAAGTGTTATATTTTATGTGACCGTAAAAATCTGGCTAAGTTTAACACCAAAAGTGATGAAAGGATCTTTTTAGGATATGCCTTGAATAGTCGAGTGTATCGAGTGCTAAATAAGAGGACCAATATAATTCATAAGTCCATCAATGTGGTCATTAATGATCACTTGAATACACCTGCCTCAAGTTCAGATAATGATCAAGTTCTTCTAATTAACAAACCATATACTTCATCAAGTCAAAATAACTCTAAACTGAGGACTGTTAAAGATCATCTAACCACTCAAATTCTTGAAAACCCTCTCACTGGTGTGCGCACTCGTAGATAACTAGAAGATATATGTAATTACGTGTGCTTTACATCTCAGATAGAAATGACTAACGTAAAAGAAACTCTTACTGATGAAAACTGGATTGTTGCGATGCAAGAAGAGATTAATCAGTTTGTTAGAAATAATGTTTGGTACTTAGTTCCTAGACCTAAAATAAATATATTATTGGAACTAAGTGGATTTAAAAAAAAAGTCTGAAGAACTTGGTAATGTAATTCGAAACAAGGCTAAACTGGTTGTACAATGGTATACTCAAATTGAAGGCATCGATTATGATAAAACCTTTGCCCCAATAGCTCATCTTCAATCAATTAGACTATTTATATCCATTACTTACTTTAGAAAATTCAAAATTTATCAAATGGATGTAAAAAGTACTTTTTTAAATGGTGACATACATGAAGAAGTGTATGTTAAACAACCAACAGGTTTTGAAGACCCTAAAAATACTGATCATGTCTACCACTTAAAAAAGGCTCTCTAGGGTTTGAAACAAACTCCCAAGGCATGGTACGAAAAATTGACTAAGTTTCTACTAAGTCATAATTTTCTAATGGGAAGTGTTGATATGACTCTTTTTGTTAAGAAATATAATAATCATATATTAATAATGCAGATCTATGTTGATGATATTATTTATGGATTCATCTGTACTAACATGACCGTTGAGTTTGTAGATCTTATGAAATCTAAATTCGAAATGAGCATAGTTAGAGAATTGAATTATTATCTATGGTTGTAAGTAAAACAACAACCTAATGGTATCTTTATTTCTCAAACCAAATATGCTTTGAACTTAATTAAAAAGTTCAGATTTGAGAATGGAAAAAATTTTGATACTCCTATGTGTATAACATTAAGACTCTCAAAAGACTCTACAGGTAAAAGTGTGGACCCTAAATTATATCGTAGTATGTTTGGCAGTTTACTTTATTTAATTGCAAGTAGACCTAATATTGCTTTTGGCGTTAGAATTTGTGCTAGATATCAATCTGAACCTAAAGAGTCTTATTTAACTATTGTTAAGTGGATTATACGATATGTCACAAGTTCAGCTAATTTAGGTCTTTGGTATCCACATAATACTAGTATTCAATTGGCTAGTTATACAGATGTTGATTGGGCTGGTAATATCAATGATAAAAAATTAACCAATGGTAGTTGTTTCTATATTGAAAACTGTTTAGTATCTTGGTTTAGTAAGAAATAAAGTTCTATATCGCTCTCAACTGCTGAGGCTGAATACATCGCAGCTGGAAATGCATGTACTCAGCTTGTATGGATAAATAGAATGTTAAGCGATTATGGAATTACACAGGATTCAATGGTTTTATATTGTAATAATTCCAGTGCAATTAATTTATCTAAAAATCCAATCTAACATTCACGAACCAAGCACATTGACATTAGATATCACTATATTTGTGAATTAGTGGAAGAAAAGACAATTTCATTAGAATACATTCTGACCGAGACTCAACTTGCTGACATTTTCACTAAACCACTCGACAAAAGTAGGTTTAATAAATTAAAATTTGATCTTGGAATGTTTAATTTAAATTGATTATTCATGCCTTTCTGTATTATAGTATATATATTTGTTAAATTATAATTTTAAATTTCAAAATTATGTGAAAAATACATGTTTTTAAATGCACACGACCAGTCGAGGACGTACTCGACCAGTCATGGCACGACTGGTCGAGGACGTCCCACGACCAATCGTGTAGCGCACTGGTGCTTTTAACTTAGGGAAAAACCCCCTTTTTCCCTCATTCTCTCTTCTTCTCCATCGAGCTTACGCCCGACTAGTTGTACCCAACTTCTTGATTCTTCAAGATTAGTCCACTATTTACATTTTTCTTATAGATTCAAGTCCATATCACTTCATTTTCACTCTTAGAGTGATTTATTTTATGATTCATTAAGGTTTTGAGGGTTTTCTTTTGCAAAATCTGATCTAGCAAAACCCCACTCTACATCCTTTGTAATCTCTTTATTTTTTATATTCTTAGTTACAAATGGATGTTAGAGGTAAGAAGAAAACTTCTCGTGGTGCGTCATCATCTACATCAACACCCATCACATGGTGCCACCTTCAGTCACATGAAGATAATCCTCCCTATGTGTGGGATTTGAGGTTGCGCAATGTGATAGTTGAGCAACCTATGCATGTTGAACATATCGCTCCTTTTGATCTCTTTTCACTTCTCTAATTTGTAGGACGGGATAACATTCTGCATTGGGGTAGGTCGGCATACCGGTCTATTGCACAGGCTATGTTCGCATGCATTTTTTATTTTTTTATAAAAAAAATAACTTTTAAAATTGCTACTAGAGAAGGCCCACTTGAAGTTGATCGTCATCTGATATCTAGCCTTATAGACATATCTGTTAATGATGAAGGTATCATATTAGTACTCTAGTAGATAAACCTTCTGAATCAGAAAAACGTATCCTTACTAGAGCATTATGCAACATGGATGTGCAATGGAGTCAGAATCGGAATGCGCTTACTTCCAAGTACTTGTTACCCAGATACAGAGTCCTTCATAGGATTTTTATTTCAAATGTCTATCCTTGGTCTGGTAACAAAATCAAACTCACTTCTTTCATGGTTCAGATTTTGCATTCCATCATATCTGGTGTTAATGTCTGTCTTCCTTCATTAATCTGTCATTCCATCATAGAATTCCATCTCCATCCTGGTCACAGTGATATTCCTTTTGCATACCTTATAACTGTATTAGCCACTCATATGTTAGTAGTTATGCCTGTTGGAGAGGCACCCATTCATCACCTCATCTTTAATAATAAAAATATAAACAAGATGAAGTTGCGATTGGCTGAGGGCCAAGTAGATGTGGGTGGTGGTGGAACTGAAGCTGTGAATGAAGAAGAAGGCGGTTTACCTGATGATGTTAACATGGATGATATATTTGATGAGTTTAAATCAGATTCTGAGGCTGACCTTGACTATTGCCTTCTGATTTTGCTAAGAGTTTTCATTCTCTTGAGGAATAGGTGGCTCAAATACATATAACCCAGGATTCTCAATTTGCTTATATGCACAAATATATGAGGCGCATTAACAAGGGTTTACACTAAATTGATCCATCTATTCCTGCTCCCTCTTCTGGATCTGATTAAGTGTTTTTTTCATATGGCCTGTAATAACTCTTATAATACTTTGCTTTCCTTCAGTTTGTGAGACTGACTTTGGAAGAACTTGGTTCATGTTGGTTACTTATATATGCACATTATTTGCTTATATCTTGACTTGTTTGCTCCCTTATTCCTCTTTTGTATATTTTTCCATATCTTGATTTCTTCCTTTGTCATATTGTGACAAAAAGGGGGAGAAGTTTGGCATGCCTAATATATGGAGAATGGGGTGATTTAATGTATATATTGGCATGTGGATTGTATATATGGATTGTGGATGTAGTTTTTTTTCCTTGTGAAAGGAGAAAGAGTTAAGTAAGGGGGAGTAGTGTTGATGCAAGTTGATTATAACTGGTGCATGATTCTTTAACCAGGCTATAACTGGTTTCTTTTGATAACTGGTGCATGATTCTTTGTGTGCATATTGGTTATGTTATTGTGCAGTGTGTTTTGTCACAAATTTGACAAAAGGGGAGATTGTAAGTGCTATGGTCTCTTACTCCTTTGATTGTCAAATTTTGTAGTGTCAAAACCACAATCTGTGTCTTGTGTAGCACATTGATATATATGATCAAGGCAATACATCTCATGTATAAGGACAATACTTCAAGGCAAGAACAAGATCTACTTCAAAGAAATGCAAGATCAAGTACATTGTTCACATCTTTGAGCTTTAAAGTTCAATGTTTTAAAGCGACATCGAAAGATAAGTGAACTGTTCATACTCAAGACTCAAAGAGAAGTACAACTCAAGTACTACAAAATCAAGCTTCAAAAGATCACAAGTTCAAGCTTCATTATGTGTTGTGATATCAAGCTTCATGAACTTCAAAGATCATCTATCATGTGAAAAAAAGAAGGTTCAATGTTCATACGTCATGTTCAAAGTATGAAAGACCTTAGATTGACCTTAGGTAGGTCATTTCGGATACATAATTCAAATTGAATCATTTTATAAGTGTTTAGTTTGTTCTTAAACTAGTCCTGGACTCTGTTCGACTAGTTCTAGCACTGGCTCGACCAGTCTAAGAAATTTCAAGACCAATCCTAAGTTTGTTACAATTTTTCAAAATTTTTTATTGAGCCACAACCAATCCTAGAGACTGCCCAACCAGTTGTGTGAACAGTGCTCGACTCGTCCTGGACCAGTCCTACAACCATGACTCAAACTCCAACGACTATTTTAGCACCGCACAACCAGTCGTGGAGGTCCCTTGACCAATCGTGTAAGGCCTACAACCAGTCGTGAAACGGCTTTATCCGATCGTACTCAAAATTTCAATAATCTGTTGGTCCTACAACCAGTCGTAGTGTCCACAGGACCAGCCGAAGGTATGACTTCTATACTTATAAATAGAGCACAATTTTCAAAGTTTGATATCCAATTCAAGTAAAATTAAGACATCACTCTGAGAGATAAGTTAGTCATTTATTTAAGTTATATTGTGCTCATTTAATATTCTCTTTTTGTAGCTTTCTTTGCATTTGATTTTGAATTTCTGCATTCCAATTATATTTAAAAGAGAAATTGAGGTATTCCCATTTCTTGGAATCAAAATCAAATCAAGCTAGCCTAAGGTGCTTTAACTCTAAAATCAATATAGAACTTAGAACCATTTCATAAGTGAGGTTGGACATTGAACTTCTACATTGAAATCTACTCTGACTTGGTTCTTCCGGGCTGCAACAAAAGGAGAAATCCAGGTATTTTACATTTGTGAAAATCTTCTGTTTTTGGTTTCTTTTGAGATTGAACCAGAAAAATCTCATTGTTTTAGTTGTCTGAGAAGATCCAGAAAACTCAGAGTGTGGGGTTTTTGAATTGTGTTAGCCCACTTGAAAGATAATTGTGAGGGTTTTAGGTGAACCTGGAAAAACCTATTTTCATAGTGAACGCTAATATCCATTGTGTGAGGATATTAGGAGTGGAGTAGCTGTATGGCTATTGTTTAGCAGTTGGTGTACACACAGGCAAACCACTATAATTCTTTGTGTTTGAATGTGTGGTTTATTTTCTATATCTTTTATCATTCAAGTTTGTGGGATGTATTTGTAGATGTAAATGTTGTAATCTTTTACATTTCAAGCATTGTGGTGAATGTTTTAATAACTTAGATTTCCTTTCTATTTATTTTCTTTATATTCCTCTTCAGTTTGAGTTTTTGATACTCAAATTGTTCTAGTAAGGTTGTCCTGCTAAAAATCCTTAGTTTTTATGGTGTAGGGTTGTCCTTAGAACAACATTGGTATCAACCTCTTAATACTAGAATTTTGAGGTTGCTTTACATTTCCATATTGTGGATTGTTTAAAGTGTTATCTTTCCTTTAATTGTTTAAATTCTATTGTTATCATTTTAATTTGGCATAGTCCTATTCACCCCCCCCCCCCCCCCCCTCTAGGACATATAGCTCGACCTTTTCAGATGTCCACATTGATGGGCAACGATGGTTGGATGTCCACATTGTGACCTTCCCTTAGGCCTTATTAGGCCCATTCTCATAATTCTCTTATGGGTTAACCCAGATAAGTGGGCCCCATTCTCTATAGACAAATGCTTTTGCACTATCAGATTTGATATAACCACGGCCCGGGGCCAATCTTTATATTATGGTTGATCGGTTGTTCATTTATGGATCCTGCCTAATTTATATGTTAATTATCGGTGCCGATTGTCGGTGTCGATTATCAATTCCAATTGTTGAGGCTGATTCCAAGTATCGAGGTTGATTCTGAGTATCAAGGCCGATCTCGATTGTCGAGGCCGATTCCGATTGTCGAGGCCGTGTCTGATTGTCGAGGCCGATACCGATTGTCGAGGCCAAGTCAGATTATCAGACCAATTCTGATTCCGAATGTCGAGGCTAAGTCAAATTTTCGTGGCCAATTCTAATTATTGAGGTCAATTTTGATTTTCGAGACCAATTCCGATTGTCAAGACCAATTCCAAGTGTTGAGGCCCATTCCGATTGTCGAGGCCGATTTCGATTGTCAGGGCTGATTCTGAGTATCGAGGCCGATTTTAATTATCGAGGCCAATTCCGATTGTTGATGTCGATTCCAATTGTTAAGACCGATTATCGAGGCTGATTGCGAATGTCGAGGTCAATTCTGATTATCAAGGATGATTTTGATTGCCGAGGCTGATTGTCGAGGCCCAATATGATGTATATGTGGCCCGTATTTGAGGTCCATTGTGATGTGTATTCAGCCCATGTTTAAGGCGTAATGTGATGAGTCTATGTGATGAGGCCCATTGTGATACATTTGAGGGCCAGGTGAAGAAGCCCATTGTGATGTATATTAGCCCATGTGAGAGGCCCATCGTGATGTGTATTGAACTCTTGAGTAACGCCATGGTGTTGTATAGTAGGCCCTTGTGCGAGGCCATGGGTCTACTATATGTTAGGCTCTATATTTTCTATTCATTGGGGGCAATGTTGGTTAAATGTCCACATTGTCGAGGCCAATTATTAATGTCAGTTATTAATACCAATTATGAGTATGTGACAGCATAGCATCATGATACATGCTCATACGCACCATCTGCGTGTTTGTTATGAGATGTGGTTGACCATTGCATACGTCATTGGGCAAGTTGTTATGAGACTCCCTGATAGGCGGAGGTTATCTCACATGAGCGCATAGTATGCGCAAGATTGATGCATGACTAGATTGTATGACTCATGCATCTTGCATTGTATATTGTGACTACTGTATGCCCTAGCGATATCAGGGTCATAGCCTCCACAGGCATATCGTGGATGGCTAGATGGGACACCGAAAATATTTAGTTTTAACATACGGGTGCCATAGATGTCCATGGAGGAAAATCCCTAAACCTCCGTGGCCAAGAGACTCCCCAACATCGAGACCTAGTGTATATATATATGAGTGCATGAGGGCCGTATACCAGTAGGTTGCATCTCCCACTGTTTCGTGGTCGATTGGGAGGGGTGTGACCTTACCAGCCTGAGTGAGGGGGCAATGTCTAGGTTGAGTTTGACCAGCTTGAGGAATGGGTCCACTATCGACGAGCCGGGCCCTATATTGACAGGCAAATAGTGAGGTCTCTTCCACTTACCCAGTTATGTGCTCGGATAGGGGCGGCAAGCTGGCGTAGAGTGTAATAGACACTGGTGATGATTCCAAAGATGAACAGTACTAATATGTGGCCTTATTGAGTAGGAGTTGTATACTCATTCATTCATTCACTATTCACTCAGACTGGTGGTGCGCAACTATTTGTTACATGTACCTTTGCAACGGCCAGGATTTTTGTTGGGGCGCATGACTAACCTGAGATCAGTAGTTTACCACATTGAGTCTAACTATCCAAATTAAGGTATGAGACTAGTTTGGATAGAAGTCTCTTGTGATGGACCCCATTGCTTGTGATATTACGTACTATCATCCCGACTTCACACTCCAACATGGTCATTCTAGTGACACTGCATATTGCATTATATCCATGGCATACGACATTTAGGGTTGTCATATTTCTATATTTATATGACTTAGATGAAGTTGATGGTATTCATAGCTCTTCTGAATTGCATATTGTGATGGACCCCATAGCCTACAATACTACATACTATCATCCCGAATTCACTCGAGCTTGTTCATTTCATTTGCACAGCATACTGCATTGCATCCACAGCATTTAACATTTTGGATTGTCATGTTTCTACATTGATATGGTCATTCACATTCATGCCTTGCATCGCATAGCCTTGGTACGGTTGATGGCACTCATGGACTTATCAATATATTTTTATTTACTCTGATATCGTATGATTAATGATCTTGTCAGTATTTCTACCTATTTCGATATTGTATGATTTATGGCATTATATTGCATACTTGGCACTTATCTTACGCACACACTTTCACCACCCACTAAGTTTTCTATATGCTTATGCATGATAGATGCGTTCAGGTGGTGTTAGGTTACAGCAACGTGGAGCTTAGAGTACACAACGTCTTTTAGAGCTTTGATTTTCGATATATGTATTTCCCTTTTAGCATTGTATTCGAATGTTTATAATAGTGGATATGTGGTGATGATGTTCCCTTTGTGATTTGGGTAAACTTGTGGTTATGCTTCTTATGAGGTAAATGTATGTTGGAAAAATCCTCCTTGTAGGATCTCAGGATCGAAATCTGGTGTATACACACTAGGAGCCAAGAATGGGGTACTACGGAGGTTGTCGACACCGAATTCGATGAGCGAAAATTTTGTGAGCCCGGTTTCCGTATTCAGGGCATGACAGAAGTTAGTATCAGAGCATAACTTAAGAATACCTGAGGATAACATCACATATCTGTCAATAGCTACCCTTCACTATATGATTGTTGAGAACTTAGAATGGTTAGATCCCTGAGTTCGAATAACTTAGATATTTTTCTGATATAGCTCCCTACCGTTGAGATTGTGAGGTTGCATAGTATTTCAGTTTTGATCATTTTTAACCAAGATCTGAAGATCAGTAGGGTCAGCAATCTGTTGACGAGGCATTTTAGGAGCGAGAGGCTAAGATTCGTGGGCGTTATCCCCATCTCTTAGGTGTTTGATGATTATATCTATAGTAGTAGAATTTTCCTCCCTTGGTGAGCTCTGTATTGGTTGTGTCATATTTTAAATTTCGAGGATAAAATTTTTATTAGGAGAGGAGAGCTGTAAGACCCGTATCTTAGATCGTACTATTCTATATGCTTTTACGGTCCTCACAGTCGAATTCTAGTGACCCAGGATCTCTTATCGACATTTACACGTGACCCTGAGTCGAATACCATATTCCAGAGTTAACTCAACCTAAGACTTATACCCTTAAGACCACACCGTCGCTGCGGTTCCGACACCGCGTCTTACGCGCCGAGGAGATACCCGGATCAGGAGATGTGAGCCCGCATTCAGTTCGAGAAAAATACCACATGTTGCAATTCAGAGAGAATCTCTACGAAACATCACATCAATCCATCAATCAAAGTCAAGTACACATCCCATAACTCCCCTTACAATACCCATACCTATCATATATCCAAAGCCAACCTCTCTCTCTCTCTCCACCCATCCCTTAAACCCAACACTCCATCACCCATCATTCCTCTCTCTCATTTCTCACTCTTTCCAAGCAACTCCCAAGAGATGAATCATCCATGGCTTCTAAGGAGAGAGAAGCTAGGTGTGGCCCACTTCCTACCCCTCTTATCTCTCATCCTAGCCCTTAAAAATCCATCATCCACCATCAAGAAAGGAGCATAGGTGCTAAGGAGTCCCAAGATCTAAAGAAGGAGGTCGATCGGTGGGTGATCTTGGGATTTCCACCCTTGATTTCTATTTAGAGCATTTTGATTTATGCATTGTAAATCCTTGAGCAGCCCATAGTGGCGAGGTCCCTCCATCTCGCCGTCTCTCTCTCTCTCTCTCTCTCTCTCTCTCTCTCTCTCTCTCTCTTCCCTGTTGCGGCCCACCTTGATGAATGGATTGGATCCACACCATCCATTAGTGCAGTCACTTTGCTGCCCACATTGGGATTCACCTAATGTATGTTCCTTACATCTCCATTGTCCAGGTGGGGGGGGCCATTTGATATATGTGTCTTACCTACGCTGGTCAGTCGTATTGGGTCCCACGTGCCTTGTACATGAAATCCAATTTGTCCATCTGCTGGTGGGCCAGCACTGCAGCACTAACTGTTGTATTACACTGGCGTCAGCAAATCTGACCGTGGTGTATGGGTTATATCTAATACCCTCCATCTTCTTTTTTTATTATTTATTATAATTATTATTTATTGCTGGTGGGACCACCCACACGTGTTGCATGAGTGGGGTGGGGCCCACTTTAGTGCTTGTATCACATATCCCCACCATCTGTGGACGGTGTTGTGGGATCTTATCATGATGGATCGGTGGTACATACCATCCACCTATTTTGGGCAAACCATGGGGGCCCACCCCATGTGTGGGAGTGGGACCCACCTTGGTATATGTATTTTGCATCCACACGGTCCATCTAGGCAGTGTGCTGCATGGAATCCCAACCACAATGTATCTGTTATTCCACACTATCCATCTGGACAGTGGATTCCACCTCTGACGTATGTATTATATACATACCATCTGACCATTTCTGGTGGGGCCCACCATGTTATATGTATCTTGTATCTGCACCATCTAAATTTGGACGGTGCTGTGTGGAGTTTGCCTTGATTTCTTCGACCGTCACCAAGCTTTAAGGGTCCCACTGTGATATATATGTCTTATCTATACTGTCCATTCATCTAGACGTGTATTCAGACCGTTTGTCTATTTTCTTAGTGGGCCACACATGTGGACCCCACCATGAGATATGTATTATATCCAAACCGTCCATCCATTCATGAGCTCGTCCTAGGGCTTAGAAGAAAATTAAGATAGATCTACCTATTAGGTGGACCACACTACAAAATCAGTGGAGGATTAAATGCTTACCATTGAAACTATTTTGGGGATCACAGAAGTTCTGGACTAATATAATATTTATTTTTCCTATTAGTTCAAATTCTTATGACCTTATGAACAGACTGGATGGAAAATACATGTTATGATGGCCCCCCATGAAATTTTTGTACAGTGAAAATCATTGTCTCCTCTGCTATTTGTGATGTGGTCCAACTGACCATTTGATCACTATCACCACTGTTACTTGTGATATTATCCAGATGATCTTTTGATATGATTCATATTTTTTTATATAATATTCTAAAATAACTTCTAAAAATAGATGAACGGTGTAGATGGTGTGGCCCAAGTAGTGTGGCCCACTTATTGTATTGGAGAGGCCCAATACATTGTAATTGTGGCTCATTTGTTAAGGCCCATTGTGATGTGTTTAGGGCTCATGGGTTGGGCCCATGGTGATGTGTTTGAGGCCTATGGGCGAGGCCCAATGTGATGTATTCAAATCCCGTGGGCGAGGCTCAATGTGATGTATTTGAGGCCCATGGGCAAGGCCTAATGTGATGTATTCGAGACCTATGGGCAAGGCCTAATGTGATGTATTTGAGTCTCGTGGGCAAGGCCTAATGTGATGTATTCGAGGCTCGTGGGCGAGGCCCAATGTGATATATTCGAGGCTCATGGTCGAGGCCCAATGAGATGTATCGAGGCCTGTGGGCGAGGCTCATTATGATGTATTCAAGGCCCATGCGATGCGGCCCATGCGATGTGTATATGGCCCTTATGTGAGGCCACGAGCTCATTATATGTTTTGGCTTTATATGTAGGCTACTCCTTGGGAGCAATGTTGGTTAGATGTCCACATTGATTAGCAATGATGGTTGGATGTCCACATTATGACCTTCCGTTAGGCCTTATTAGGCCCATTCTCATGATTCTCTTGTGGGTTAACCCAGATACGCGGCCCCATTCGCCATAGACGGATACTTTCGCGCTATCAGATTTAATATAAACACAGCCGAGCGCCAATTTTTATATTATTGTTGATCGGTTGTTCATCTATGGATCACTCCTAATTTATATGCTAATTATAGGTGTCGATTGTCGATGCTAATTATCGATTCCAATTATCGAGGCTGATTCCGAGTATTGAGATTGATTCCGAGCATCGAGGCCAATTTCGATTGTCGAGGCCGATTTCAATTGTCGAGACCGAGTCTGATTGTCGAGGTCGATTCCGACTGTCGAGGCCGATTGTCAAGGCTGAGTCAGATTATCGAGACTGATTCCAATTCTGATTGTCGAGGCCAATTCTAATTGTCAAAGCTGATTCTGATTGTCAATGCCGATTTTGATTGTCGATGCCGATTCTGAGTATCGAGGCCAATTTCGATTGTCGAGGCCGATTCTGGTTGTCGGTGCCGATTCTGATTGTCGAGGATGATTCTGATTATTAAGATCGATTATCGAGGCTGATTTCGAATGTCGAGACCGATTTCGATTGTCAAGGTCGATTGCTGAGGATGATTTCAATTGCCAAGGCTAATTGTCGAGGCTCAATGTGATGTATATGTGGCCCGTATTTAAGGCCCATTATGATATGTATTCAGCCCGTGTTTAAGGTCTAATGTGATGAATATGAGGTCTATGTGATGAGGCTCATTGTGATGCATTGGAGGGTCAGGCAATGAAGCCCATTGTGATGTATATTAGGCCCATATGAGAGGCCCATCATGATGTGTATTAAGCTCATGAGTAAGGCGCATGGTGTTATATATTAGGCCCTTGTGCGATGTCATGGGTCCA
The DNA here is from genome assembly GCA_037074715.1 of Magnolia kwangsiensis. Taxonomy (NCBI): domain Eukaryota; kingdom Viridiplantae; phylum Streptophyta; class Magnoliopsida; order Magnoliales; family Magnoliaceae; genus Magnolia; species Magnolia kwangsiensis. Next base: position 64,760,455 of record CM073579.1, read on the forward strand.
CTATATGTTAGGCTCTATATGGGTCATTCCTTGGGGGCAATGTTAGTTAAATGTCCACATTGTCGAGGTCAATTTTCAATGGTCGTTATTAATACCAATTATGAGTATGTGACAGCATAGCATTATGATACATGCCCATACTCACCATCTGCATATTTGTTATGAAATGTGGTTGACCATTGCATATGTCATTGGGCAGGTTGTTATGAGATTCCCTGATAGGCGGAGGTTATCTCACATGAGCGCACGATATGTGTAGGATTGATACATGACTGGATTGTATGACTCATGCATCTTGCATTATGTGTTGTGACTATTATACGCCCTAGTGATATCTGGGCCATAGCCTCCACAGGCATATCATGGATGCTAGATGAGACCCCAAAAATGTTTAGTTCTAATATACGGGCGCCATAGATGTCCCTGGGTGAAAATCCCTAAACCTCCGTGGCCAGAAAACGCCCCAACGTCGAGAACGAGTGGATATATATGAGCACATGAGGGCCGTATACCAGTAAGCCGCATCGCCCACTGTGTCGTGGTCAGTTGGAAGGGGGTGTGACCTTACCCACCTGAGTGAGGGGGCAATGTCTAGGTTGAGTTTGACCAGCTTGAGAAATGGGTCCCCTATCGACAAGTTGGGCCCAATATTGGCAGGAGGATAGTGAGATCTCTTTCACTTACCCAGTTATGCACTCGGATAGGGGCGACAAGCTGACATAGAGTGTAATAGACTCCGGTGATGATCCTAGAGATGAACAGTACTGATATATGGACTTATTTAGTAGAAGTTACATATTCATTCATTCACTATTCACTCAGACTGGTGGTGCGTAACTATTTGTTACATGTACCTTCGTAACGGCAAGGATTTCGATTGGAGCGCGCAACTAACCTGAGATCAAGAGTTTACCACATTAAGTCTAACTATCCAAATTTAGATATGGGACTAGTTTAGATAGAAGTCCCTTGTGATGGACCTCATAGCCTACGATGCTACGTACTATCATCCCGAATTCACTCCAGCTTATTCATTTCATTCGCACAACATACTGCATTACATCCACAACATTTACCATTTTTTATTATCATGTTTATGCATTGATATGGCCGTTCGCATTCATGCCTTGCTTCGCATAGCCTTGGTACGGCTGATGGCACTCATGGACTTATCAGTATATTTTTGTTTACTCTGATATCGTATAATTCATGATCTAGTCAGTGTTTCTACCTATTTCGATATTGTATGATTTATGGCATTGTATTGCATACTCGACACTTATCTTGCGCATACACTTTCACCACCCACTAAGCTTTGTATAAGCTTATGCATGATAGATGCATGCAGGTGGTGTTAGGTTGCAGCAACGTGCCACTTGGAGTATGCAGCATTTTCTGGAGCTTTGATTTTTGATATATGTATTTCCCTTTCAGCATTGTATTTGAATGTTTATAATAGTGGATATGTGGTGATGATGTTCCCTTTGTGATTTGGGTAAACTTGTGGTTATGCTTCTTATGAGACAAATGTACGTTGGAAAAATCCTCCTTGTAAGATCTCAAGATCGAAATCTGGCATATGCACACTGAGAGCCAAGAATGGGGTATTACGGAGGCTGTTGGAGCCGGATTCAGCGATCGAGAATTTTATGAGCCCAATTTTCGCATTCGGGGCTTGAAAGTATAGGTGGCCCAGATGATGTTCACATTCATATTAGTGAGGAGCGGGCTATGGATGACAAGGGTGCATGATTATATTTACTAAGGGCTTATACAAGATTTCATAGCGTAAGATTGTTGCAATTTAACTTGTTTCACATGTAATGTTATTTCATTTGTTATTGTAAGAATGGAGACATTAGTTCATATAAATCATTATGGGCGACCTCTTGAACGTTCTAAATATAAATGTAAATTTCTCTTTCAGTTGATTTTTCTATTCTACGATCATTTGCTTACTTTGATAAGGAAATATATATATATATATATACACACACACACACACACTTGAATTTGACCATCTTTTAAGGTTAACACTTGGGCTTTTGGGATACGAGTCATATACTCAGGTCCTAAAAGTTCGAGGCGTTACATTCTGGGACTTTCACTCAGGGATATCTATAGAACCTCATGTAGAACAAATTTTCAGTGTCTCATCTAGTCATCCAAAATATGCCTGCGGAGGCTATGGCCCTGATGTCGCTAAGGCATATGGTGGTCATATTATAAAATGCAAGATGCATGAGTCATATCATCTAGTCATGCATCAAACCTGCACGTACCACGCACTCATGTGGGGCAACTTCACCTATCAGGGAGTCCTATAAACAACCGACACTATGGCATCAATCATATCTTATAACAAACATGCAGATGATGTGTATGAGCATGTATCATGATGTTATGCTATCACATACTCATAATCGGTATCAATAACCGGCATCGACAATCGACCTCGACAATGTGGACATTTAACCAACATTACCCCCAAAGAATAGCCCACATATAGCCTAACATATAGTGGACCCATGGCCTCACACAAGGGTCAAATATACAACACCATGGGCCTCACTAAAGAGTTTAATATACATCACGATGGGCCTAACATACATCACAATGGGATGGGCTCCATCGCCTAGCCCTCAAATGCATCACAATGGGCCTCATCACATAGGCCTCATATACATCACATTGGGCCTTAAACACGGGCTGAATACACATCACAACGGACCTCAAATACAAACCGTATATACATCACATTAGACCTCATACACTGGCCAAATGCACATCACAATGGGCCTCAAATATGGGACGCATATACATCACATTAGGCCTCGACAATCAGAATCAGCCTCGATAATTGACCTCGACAATCGACCGATACAATCGGAATTGACCTTGACAATCAGCCCCGACAATTAAAATCAGCCTCGATAATCAAAATCGGTATTGATAATCGGAATCAAAATCGGTCTCGACAATCAGAATTGGAATTGGCCTCAATAATTTTCCTCGATAATCGAAATCAGCTGAAATAATCAGCTGAAACAATCGGAATCGGCCTCGATAATCGTCCTGAACAATCAGAATCGACTTCAACAATCAAAATCGATATCTATAATTGGAATCGGAATCAACCTCGATAATCAAAATTGGCCTCAACAATCAACCTCAATAATCAGAATCGGCCTCGATAATCGACATCAACAATCGAAATCAGAATTGGCCTCGACAACCTGAATCGGCCTCAAAATCGGCCTTAATAATCGGAATCGACCACAATAATTGAAATCAGTATTGACAATTAGAATCAGCCTCCACAATCAAAATCGAAATCGGCCTCAACAATCGACCTCGACAATCAGAATCAGCCTCGATAATCAAAATCGGAATCGGCCTCAACAATTAGCCTCAACAATCGGAATCTCCCTCAACAATCGGCCTCAACAATCAGAATCGACATCGATAATCAGCCTCAACAATTGGTATCGACCTCAACAATCAACCTCGACAATTAGAATCAAAATTAGCCTCGACAATCGGAATCAGCCTCGAAAATCAGAATCAGAATCGGCCTCAACAATTGGCCTTGATAATCGAAAGTAGAATCAGCCTCGATAATCGAAATCAGTATCAATAATCGACTTTGACAATTGGAATCAAAATTGGCCTCGACACTCGACATATAAACAAGGCGGGGTCTATAGATGGACGACTGATCAACCATAATGTAAAGGTCGACCCACGGCCGTGGTTATATCAAATTTGATGGCATGGAGCCATCCGTCTATGGTGAATGGGGCCCACTTATTTAGGTTAACCCACTTAGAGAGTGGTGCAAATGGGCCTAACAAGGCCTATGGGAAGGTCATAATGAGGACATCTAACCATCATTGCCCATCAATGTGGACATCTAACCAACATTTCTTCCATTGAGTGGCCTATATAAGGGATTCATAAACAACATAACGACCACACATACATCACATTAGGCCTCATTCATGGGTCTCTCATATATCTCATTGGGCTTCATACAAGGGCCTCGAACGTATCACAATGAGCCACGACTATGAGCCTCAGATACATCTCAATGGGCCGCGCCCATGGGCCTCGAATACATCACAATGGGCCACGTCCTAAGGGCCTTTAAGCTATCGCAATGGGCCTCATCAAATGGGCTATAAATGCATCACCATGGGCCTCATACGTGGGCTTTATATACAACATGTGGGCCGCACTGCTTGGGCCTCATATGCATCAAATGGGTCACGTATCTGGGCCTCGAATACATCATATGGGCCACGCTACACGAGCTTAACAATACAAAGAGGTGGGCACCGCGCATGGGCCAAATACATCATGATGGGCCTCAAGGATGGGTCGTACCAATGGGCCTCAAGTGGGCTTGGACCACATCAAAATCATTTCAATAGTTGTAGGTGTAACATGTGTATCATTGTACACTATTATTCCATAGGGCATATGGTCCACTAATGATGATCAGCACTGTCTAAGCATTACCTATGTAAATCCTCACCATCCAAACATTGGATAGCTCATCCAAACATTGGACAGCACCATCCAAACATTATCCAGCACCATCCAACATAATCTGGACGATGTGGAAGAAATAATACATCATGGTGGTGTCCATGTGGTGGCCCACCAAAGATTTGAATCTGCCTCAGTTTAGTCTCAAGCCTTAAAATGGGCTTGCCAAATGGTTGGACGGTGTGGATGAAACACATAGGTCAAGGTGGGCCCCACATGCTGCCATGGTGGGGTCCACATCCTGATGATGGACGGACAAGATAAAATACATACATCATGATGGAGTTCACGCAGTAGACGGTGTAGATGAACTCATACAACATGGGATCCACAGAACTTACTGGCTCTAATACACCAACCAATCCCTTTCCCAATTAGGTGGGTCCCCACGAGGGGCCCACTACATATTATATTAACATATATATATGTATTATAGTATATATAATACATAAAATATATATATAATATATTTTATTATTATTTTTTTGAAATGTGCTGCACATCCAACGTCCAAATGGACGGCTGGACAAAATACATACATCAAATGGCCTCTGGTGGGCCCCACCCTCACACTTGTCACATGTGTGGGGTGTGTCCCACGCAAATAGGTGGACAGCATTAGTTAAATACATATATCATGGTGAGGCTCCACACACGTGGCCGACGCCTGATATACATATATGTATTGTATATATTATTATAATATATATTTATATTTTATTTTATTATATTATATATTTTTTTGAAACAGATCAGCGTCTAAGCCCTGGACGGCCTAGACTAGGGTACTTGTATAGGAGGTTTTTCCATCGTCTAAGGATTGGATGGTGGATGTAACACTTACATCATGGTGGTCCCATGTCCAGTGGGCCACACATGTTGGATCAAGTGATATTTATTTTTACCTCCGTCCAGGCCTGATCACTGGACGGTATGGATCCTACATCGGGGTGGGATTTCCATCGTCTAGATGATGAATGGCATGGATAATATCATGCATTAAGGTGGGCCACAATCCATCACACAAAGAGAGAGAGAGAGAGAGAGAGAGAGAGAGAGAGAGATCGGCATTGATGGAGGGGCCCCACCAGTATGGGGCCCTCTTTGATACAAAGAATACATCAAAGTGGGTCCACTACATGTGGGCCCTCAAATCACAAAACTAAAATAAAATAAAATGACAAAGATGTAGATCCAAGATCACCAACCGTTGATCTTCTTGCTCCCTTGGCTTCCTTTGCTCCTTGGCTTCGATCCCAATGGAAGATGATGGAGTATGGAGGGTTGAGATGGGAGATGAGAGGGTAGGAAGTGGGCCACACACAAAACTCTCTTAGAGGTTGGGAGAGCTTGGACGTGGGATTTTTGGGCTGCTTGGAAAATGTGTTTAAGAGATGAGAGAGTGAGTTGTAAGGAGAGAGAGAGAGAGAGAGAGAGAGAGAGATGGGTGATGGAGTGATGGATGGGAGAGAGAGATGGGTTGTGTAAGAGTTTGTTGACTTTTGGAGTAGCTTGTGTTAAAGAGGTGTGAATTGTGATAGATTGAGTGATGTATTGAGTGATGGTTTGAGTGATGTGAGTACTTGACATGAGGTGATTAATGTTCGCTTAATTGATGGGATATTTTATAGAGATTCTCTTGGGAATGCAAACACGGGGCATTTTTCTCGAACTAAACATGGGCCCACATCTCCTGGTCAGGGTATCGCCTCGGTGCATGAGATGCAACATCGAAACTACAGCGACGGTGCAGTTGCCAGGGTACAAGTCTCAGGTTGACAACGTGTGACTCAGGATCGCGTGCAAATGCCGGTTACAAGTCTAGGGTTGTCAGAATTCAATTGGGAGGACCGCAAAAGCCTACGAAATGGTACGGGCTAGGATACAGGCCTTACAACCACACCTTAGAAGAAATGGTGGTTAAATGTTCACATTATAAGCCCCCAATTGGGCCCATTGTTAAGCCCAATACCTTGGGAACAATGGTGGTTAAATGTCCACATTATAAGCCTCCCTAGGGCCCGTTGTTCAACCCATTACCTTGGGAGCAATGATGGTTAAATGTCTACATTGTAAACCTCCCTAGCCTTGGTGTTATCCATCTAGCTTTAGTGGGCTAACCCAAATTGTTGGGCCCCCATTATTGATGATGCTTTCCACCATACCCTGTAGAACTACCCCAAGCCTTGGAGACCTCCTTGTGTTCATACCGAGCCTTCCATAGTAAATGTGGTCTACCTAGATGCATGTGTTTTCCCAAGCTTAGTGACCTAAACTCGAGGCCAACTTAGATGATGAGTGAACTACTCGATCTGTTTATAAGGACATATAGTCCTAGATATATGGACCCTACCAAGGTCTGCCTTGTATTCATATCGGGCCCCCCATAAGAAAGCCCAGTTGTTACATGATTAAGAGAGTGAGGAAGCACACTTGTTGTATACCCGCTTGACTCACTCCATGTGATGTGCCCTACCTTTGAATCGATTGCGAGGTCTTTGTGTGATGTATGTATCAACCACACCGTCCATTATCTTCTTAAGACAAGTGTGAGGCTCCTCTTCGATATTAGTACATCATCATCATTCCCCTTATCATAGATAGAAGAATATGTGATATCAGGTTGGGTATATTCACTATATAGGCCTATCTTGATGTTTGTGTTAGATACGTTGTCCTTTTGTGGACCCTGTCATGTGTTAGGCCGATTAATGTTATATCTGTTAATCATGCTATTGTTCTTAAGCTAATAGGACACATTGAGTATATACTAAGCATAACATCATGATACATGCCCACGCGTATCATTGCATGCTTATTTGTAACACCCTGAAAATCGGGGGTCGTGTATAAACTCAACTCCCGAGTTCCAGACCGTCACTTATGCAACAAAAATGGTCATGATTCAATGTTGTCTGATTTAAAGCATTCACATGAGTAAAAGTATACCAAAACAGCAATTCATACTTCAGATCCAGTGATAAAAACAAGCGGAAGACTAAACAATGTATATATCACTGTATGGAAAAAACAAAGTAATCTCATCTGTCTCCAAAGTATGACTACATCTCTGAGTCTCATATACATATACATAACAAAAGAATAATGTTCAAAAAGAAAGTCCCACTGATGTCCCCTCGATCCAGGTCGCCTACGGGAAGCCGTCGTGATACTGCATATACGAGAACTCATCCTGGTCCTCGTCGATCTCTGGCTCCACCTCCTGGATCTCGGCCTCACCTGCATCTACAACAGGGTCTGGTGGGTGTTGCAAACACCATCCCGTAACGTGGGAATGAGTGATCAACTCAGTGGAATCATAGAGCAAAGATTAGCATGTTCACAATTCAATCACGCGATAATAGTAAAGCAGTAAATCAGACAATCATAATACTGTTATTAATGCAAAATGATATGACGTGATGTATGCCCTCACCGACGATCACCCTCATGCGGCAACATCTTACGACCGCGGCATGCCACACTCCCTAGAGTGCTCCACATCTTCCAGGCACATGCAATGCTATGGTGATATGATTTCCAAGTTGTTATTAGTCCATTCAAACAGCAGGATTGGGAAACTAAGGTACTTCCCTTGTATCAATCCCAACACAGATCCTGTCTAGGGTCGTCACTCCTAGTAATCTCATACGATTGTGTATTTCGTAGGTCACTGCAAGGGCTGCCAGGGCTGTTGCTCGCACTCGTTGCACCGCTCCCCCATCACCTTATCAATACAGGCCTACCGTACTCTACTGCAACGGAAGGGTCGTCGCCTCCCGTGGACTCAGAATACGCTCGCGGTCACTACAAAGGGCTCGTCGCCTGATCAGTGTAGGCCGACAGCTAGAATATAGTGTCCCATACCACCATAATCTGCTCACGAGTCAAGGTGCTCACTGGTCACTACGGGGAGGTTTGTGGCCCCAGCGTAGGCCGACAGCTCGACCACGGTGTCCCATACCACCATGCCCGGCTCATGAGTCTTCGTGGATCAAGGTACCACGGTTAACAGGGTTTACAATGGTAAGTTCAGTACCCTAGGTTCAAGCAGTTATGACACATACAAGGTGAACATACATCGGCCAGTCGGGTTACTTGACGGGCTCGACTAGCGCGATCGCATCTCAAGTTGAACGGCATGAAGTGCGTAAAACACTTCGCGTGGCCTAACCACTGCCGTCAACTCTAAACACGAATCACGTTCATCGACGCGTCGTTCGTGGCTATGACCAGTCAGCCACGACTTCGCTCGGTTACCGACTGCCTGGACTAAGTCAAGTCCCACACATCTATGGAATCATATTAGCATTACATGTTAAAGTATTGGAATTGAAATACATCATGTGAGCATGTTAACACATGTTATAACATTCAACTTAAGCAAATCTTCAAGGCATACTTTCCATGCATGTAATGCAATCATGCATAAGGTAAACATGTAGGAAATCATTTAGGTCAGCATATTAGTCAAGAAATCAATCTCAAACTACTACATAACATCATTTAATTCAATACATACTAATACAAGCATTTATACAAACACATACACTACACACTTAAGTCCACATATAGTATGTCGACCCAAAGTGCGCAACTTGGCGAATCTCTTCGCCAAACTGATTATGCAAGCATTCCTAACTCCCTAATGCGGCGACAAACCATGTCAATCACGTCAGCAAAATATGCATGTAGACCATACTTCCTACAAATGACTAAAATGCCCTAAATCTCATATTCTTCGTTAATTTACGAAACAGGAAACGGAGAGCATGTTGTACATGTCAAACGGCGATGCCGTCGATAATCTACTATTAAACGACATTGAAAGCGTTGTTAACCGTCAATCAAAGCGTCTAAAATCCTCACCTAGACTCTTACGGTTGCGGGATTTTGAACGGAGCGTGTACGCTTCGTCTACGGCAGTAGGAGAACCTGATTTATGGAATACGTTAGCTAACGTGCTATGAATCTAGGTAAACCCTAAATCAGCAAGTTTTTGGGGTTATTTTATACCTGAAAAAGGGGAGAAATCACCAGCCAGGTGATTGGGAAGAAGTGCTGAAGCACTAACAGTCGGCGGCTCGGAAGCGGGAAAATTCCCTTCCTCTCTTTCTCTCAAACTCTCTCTCCTTTCCTCTAGGGTTTGGGATTTTTGGATGGAAGGGAGAAATGAGGGTTTCAACCCCTTTTATAAGCTTAAAAATGCCGAAAATAGGCTCCGGGACGAAGTTTACTTGGTGCCTATCCATTTCGGGGCTGTTTCGGTCCAAAAATTGCTTTCTGGTGGTCCCCTGGTCGATTGCAATCGGACTTAAGCTCATGTGTACCAGATGTAGCTCGTATTAAGTTTTCAGTCTGGCAGGGTTCGCAGATCGCACGTGGCAGACCAGTTTCAGTTCAACGGTCACCGCACATAGATCAAGGCTGAAAGTCTCATGATAATAAATAGAAATTTTTCCTGATCCGAGGGTGTAATCTGGATGAATTCTGACGGTCAGAACGCTTAATACTGACGCGTCAAGTCGTGTGCCAGATTTGAATTTGAAATTTCAAATTCGTCCCTATTCGCGGTCGCTTCAGTCCGGGTTCAACGAAATCGTCTGTGATTATCAGTTTGACTTGATTTTCGAGATGATTGTCAAGTCCAGCTGGGCGGTTCTAACGGTCTAAGATAGGAGGTATCGGACCTTCGACGCGCGGTCTAAATCCAATACAAAAGTTCAACGTGGTTCAGAGGACAAACCCGCTTAGAGTTTGATCCGAGGTTATAGAGTATTGTAGAGTTGTTTGTTCTACTCGATTTGGGTCTTGCAGAACGTATTTAAAGTGATCAGGGACTATTTCCCAGCTACTCTAGCGTTGCGCTAGCTAACTTACGCTTAATTTCCATGGAATTTATTTCTACGCGATTTCGAGTCGAGTTGGTTCTCGAACCCAAGTACGGATTTTTCACGGGCGTTACAATCTACCCCCCTTAACAAATAATTTCATCCTCGAAATTTGTACCTTTTCGTACTCCTCGAGAAGCTGTGGGTAGTTCTTTCTGATCTCGGCTTCTGTCTCCCAAGTAGCCTCCTCCTCAGTATGATGCGTCCATAGTACCTTCACAAGGGGAATCACCTTGCTACGCAGTACCTGCTCCTTCCTGTCTAAGATGCGTGTCGGTCGCAGGATATAAGTAACATCCTCTCCTAACTGCACCTGCTCCCATCTGATGATATGGGAAGGATCAGCAACGTACTTCTTCAGCATAGAAACAAGAAATACGTTGTGGACGCTCGCGAGGGGCGTGGGTAAAGCCAATCGGTAAGCCACTGCTCCCACACGATCGAGGATCTGGAATGGACCAATGAATCGCGGTGCCAGCTTTCCCTTTTTCCCGAACCGAAGGACTCCCTTCATAGGGAAAACTCGCAAAAACACGTGATCCCCGACTGTGAACTCTAGTGGCCTCCGTCTCGTATCGGCGTAGCTCTTCTGTCTGCTCTGCGCTGTAAGAAGCCGACGTCGAATAATATCAATCTTCTCTGACGTCGCCTGTACCAACTCTGGGCCAATCAAGCTACGCTCACCGACCTCTAACCAGCAATGCGGTGCGCGACAAGGTCGCCCATACAGCGCCTCATAAGGTGTCATGCCGATACTCACCTGGAAGCTATTATTGTACGCAAACTCCCATATGCAAGACAGTCATCCCAACTGTCCTTGAAGTCCAATGCGCAAGCTCGCAACATGTCCTCCAGGATCTGGTTCACTCGCTCCGTCTGTCCGTCCGTCTGTGGGTGGAAGGCAGTACTGAACTTCAACTTCACACCCATAGCCTCCTGAATGCGAGTCCAGAAAATAGAAGTGAACCGTGTGTCTCTGTCCGACACGATCTCTAACGGAACTCCATGCAGACGCACAATCTCTCGGATGTACAATCTAGCCAGCTCGTCTGCAGAGTTCGTAACTCTGATCGGTAGGAAGTGTACCGACTTCGTCAATCGGTCGAAGATCACCCAAATGGAATCATGCCCCTTCCTCGTCTTCGGCAACCCAGAAATGAAGTCCATGGAAATGAAATCCCACTTCCACTCTGCAATCGGCATAGGCTGCAAAAGTCCAGGTGGTCGGCGATGCTCTGCCTTCACCTGCTGACAAGTGAGACAACGGGACACGAACTCAGCTATATGGGTCTTCATACCTTCCCACCAATACGTCCTCTTCACGTCACGATACATCTTCGTACTGCCTGGATGCATCGCGAGTCTAATAGAATGCGCAGCCTCGAGAATCTCTCGTCTCAAGTCAGGGACATCTGGGACGCATAGGCGGCCACGGTAACGTAAGCCCCCATCCATACCAACTCGCCAGTCGGCGTCAGCATCATCACTGGCCTGCTCTCGAAGCTCAGTAAGATGCGCATCGTCCCTCTGCGCCTCGATGACTCGGTCATCGATCTGAGATCGCACCTGTACGTGTGCGATGAACTCAAATGGCTCCTCTACGGTGAGTTTCTGCTCAAAGTCTCGCAAAAACTCCACCATATCCCACTCGGCAACCATCAGCAGAGCCGCAAACTCTATCGCCTTCTTGCGGCTCAACGCATCAGCCACAAGGTTCGCCTTCCCAGGATGGTAAGAGACTTCAAACTTGAAGTCCTTTAGCGTCTCCATCCATCGCCGCTGCCTCATATTCAAGTCTCGCTGCGTGAATATGTACTTGAGGCTCTTGTGGTCGCAAAAGAGCTCAAACTCCTCTCCGTAGAGGTAATGTCTCTAGAGTCTCAGTGCGAATATAACGGCTGCCAACTCCAGGTCGTGTGTAGGGTAATTCTCCTCGTGCTTCCTTAATTGTCTCGAGGCATACGAAATTACCCTGTCCCTCTGCATAAGGACACAACCCAAACCAACGCTAGACGCGTCAGTGTATATAGTGTATCTAACCCCTTGCTCTGGCAATACTAGCAAAGGGGCGGACGTAAGTCTGTCCTTCAGCTCCTGAAAAGCTGACTCCGCCTTATCATTCCAGGCGAACTTCACGTCCTTCCGTGTCAACTGAGATAAGGGTCTCGCGATCTTCGAGAAGTCCTGAATGAAGCGCCGATAGTAACCAGCGAGACCCAAGAAACTCCTCAGCTCAGTGACAGAACCAGGCTGCTCCCAGTCCTGCACCGCAGCTACCTTAGACAGGTCAACTGCCATGCCATCCTTGGACACCACGTGTCCCAGAAACTTCACCTCCTGCTTCCAGAAGTCGCACTTCTTATACTGTGCGAACAACTGATGCCGTCTGAGCGTATCAAGGACCAAACGCAAGTGCTCCTCATGCTCCTCTCGACTCCTAGAGTACACCAAAATGTCGTTGATGAATACAACGACGAATCGATAGAGGAAAGGCCGAAATACCCGGTTCATCAGATCCATGAACACGGCCGGTGCGTTCGTGAGACCGAACGACATCACGAGGAACTCGTAGTGGCCAAAACTGGTCCTGAATGCTGTCTTCTGCACGTCCTCATCCCTGACGCGCAGCTGATGATATCCTGACTGAAGATCAATCTTCGAGAAGTACTGCGCTCCTCTCAACTGATCAAACAAGTCATCGATCCTGGGCAAAGGGTACTTGTTCTTCACCGTGAGCTGGTTCAGCCTGCGATAATCAATACACAATCGCAGCGAACCATCCTTCTTCTTCACGAATAAGACCGGTGCTCCCCAAGGAGACACGCTAGGCCGTATAAAGCCAAGCTCTAGCAGGCCATCAATCTGCATCCTCAACTCCTCCATCTCACATGGTGCCATGCGATACGTCGGCAGTGAGACGGGTGTAGAACCAGGAACAAGATCGATAGTGAAATCGATCTCACGTCGGGGCGAAAAACTAGGGATCTTCCTGAACAGATCCCCGAACTCAGAAACAACAGGCATCTGCTCAAGTACCTGGGCACCAGCGTCGCGCAATAGAGTGGCGTAGCTAAGAATGCGGAAAGGAAGATTTACCCGCACGGGAAATGTGAAGGATGCACCCTCAGGCTCGTACGCTGTGACTATACGAGTCTCGCAGTCAATCTCGGCTCTCGCTGCAGTCAACCAATCCATGCCAAGAATGACGTCGAGATAAACGAGCGAGGGATCGACGACCAGATCAAGAGTCATCGTCCTGCCTCCCAAATCAACCAAACAACCCTCACACATCTGGGTGACATCCGAATAATCTCCATGAGCTGCAAAGACTCGCACGCTATCCATAGTGATAGTCTGTAACCCAAGACGTCTGACTACGGCACGCGATATCAAAGAAATCGTGGAACCAGTGTCCACCATGACAAGAACAGGAGTACCTCCGATATGGGCCGTGACCTCAAAGGCTGAATGCTGGAAAGTCGGCGTCGCAGCTGCCTCAGCGGTCAATGCATGAACTCGAGCCTGCTGTGGCCGGTTCGGCCGCTGTTGCAAGGGCCGTGGAGGCTGTCCAATCTGCGATACCGTAGGTCTGAAAGAAGGATGCGCAGGAGCTGACCGTATAGGCAGTGCTGATATCCCCTGTGGACGTACACGATCAATCTTCTGCGGCGGCGAGAACCCACTGTCCCGCATCCTCGAAAAGCACCTCTGCGCCAAGTGGCCCGTCCTCCCACAGTATGTACAAGTCAAATCAGGGCACCGAAACGGTGGTACAGGCGCCGTGGTCCTAGTGGGAGGATCAATGCTAGGCCTCTTTCCCGCGAAGGGCCTGTCTGGCAAATCCGGTCGCGGCTTAGAAGCAGTCGGGCCTCGAGATCGCGCAAGTCGATCCACGTCCTGCTCTGCCCGCATGGACATGTGAACCAACTCCGCATAGGAGGGAAAACTGACACAGCACATCTTCGACCGAATATCCGGTCGTAAGCCCTCCAAAAAGCGCCGTATGCGTATCTGCTCATCAGCTAGGATTGTCGGGACGTACCTGCCCAACTCTGTGAACCGATGCTCATACTCGGTAACTGTCATCGCTGCCTGTCTGATACGGAGAAACTCATTCTCCCTGTCGTGCCTGTAGGTCTGGGGATAATACTTCTCATGAAAGCGGAACTCAAATGTTGCCCACGTCCATACAAAATCTGCGGTAACAGTCCGCAATACGCTATCCCACCACATACTAGCCTCTCTCTCAAACAGGAAGGTAGCCAGCTCTACCTGCTCAGCCTCGGTGCAGTGCAACATCCGTAGAATCTTCGACACTCGGTCGAGCCAGTACTCAGCCTCCTCGGGTCTGTGAGAACCCGTGAAAGTAGGAGGCCGCAAGCGCTGAAATCACTCCAAAAGGCCCCGTGTGTCGGCAGGATTCCCCGCAGGGAAAGCAGGCCGCGCAGGATGAGCCATGCCCTCATCCTGGGCGTAAGTATAGGCATCCTCAGCTGGATGCGCAGGTGGTGCAGGTGGAGTAGATGTAGTCGCACCCCCACCCTGGGCTAAAGTCCCCACTATGGTGGTCAGAAGCTGCTGCTGCTGTAGCATCATAGCCATCATCTGCTCGAATCTGTCAGGGGGTGGAGCAGGCTGTGGCGGATGAGGTGTGGAAGTAGATGCGCGATGTGGCTCTCTAACTGATGGTGTAAATGGCGGTGGTCCATTTGTAGGACCAACAGCAGGCTGAGACGACCGAACCGCCTCAGGAATCGGGCCCACAGCAGGGTCCGGATGAGTGCCAAACTGAGAGGGAGTCTGATCCATATGCTCTGACAATGCAAGCCGAACCGCGCTCCTCGTAGTCTTAGGTGGCATTCCCTATATTCAAAATAGGGTGCAACCTTGTCAGTCTCAATTGCACAATTACACCGCAATCATTCACTTAAAGAGTCAAAGGCATTCCATGCATTTCAATTAATCAAAATTGTCACAATACAAGGGATATATCCTTACAAGCATCATGACTAGAATTACATGAAAATTAAGACAGTTAAGCAACAGCAACATAAGCAAAGCACTAGCCCTAACAGGCTTACACACATAAAACAGGAAATGACTAACTACTGATAATAACATCAAAGATCGCATCGCTAGTCGGAGTCTGGTGACGGAGGAGGAGCACCCTTATCCTGTAAGCAACACAGGATTGCCTTCAAGGTGCGAGTCACCTTGCCAAATTTCTTCTTTGTAACGGCCTTGGCATCAGCGACTTCTGCTCGAAGTTCTTGGACTTCCCTTCGCAAAGCGGTCTGACTCTCCTCCATCCGAGCAATGCGATCGTCGATAGTAGCCTGCGCAGAAGGAGGAGGGCTCTCATCAGTATCCTGAGCCTCCTCTTCTGCTTCTTCCTGAGCCTCTTCCTGAACCTCTGCTTTAGGTTCTTCTTCGCTTTGATCTTCCTCTTCATCAAAGTCATCCCCACTATCCCTTTCAAGTTGATTTTCACGGTATTGTGACCCAATCTTCATCTTAACCATTGTCGACTCATCGATGGTGTGAATCGATACTGGCAATTCGGGCCCAAGTCTATAGGCAAACTCAAGCGCAATCTTACAAATAAGTCGGCCAAAGGGAAGTGATTCGGATGTTCTTCTCGACCTGGCTATGAGAACTATCTGCCGTAAGATGAAAGTGGCCATACATACGTTCTCCCCCTGGGCCACCAGAAATAAGAAATCTACCATAAGACGTGTACATTCAATGCGGTTCGTCGACCTGGGATAGACATTGAACGTGCAGATATGGTGCAGCAGGCGCAAATCCTCAGACATATACGTCGCCTTGAGGCTATTATTAGGCTGCCATGGAACCAACTTACCGCACAGAAACCTGGTGCGGCGATCTCGTTCACGTCTAGTCCTCAAATTCTTCTCACTAGGATGCACATCACCTAAAGGCACGTTGAGAAGTCGCGCAATCAACCGGACGTCGATCGTAGCCATCCGATCTCTACCAAAAGGAATTTTGAACTGCAAAGGCTCCAAGGTAGGATTCTGGATGCTAGCATAGAAGGCACGAACGGTGCTCACATTAGCACGAGTGCGAGCTTCAAAGATCGGACCCCAGTGCGCAGCTTCAATGCGTTCGAACAACAGATACTCGCCGAACAATCGTCCATCTACGTCCGCTTCAAATAACACTTTACGATCAGTGTATTGGCCATGAGGCATCTCTGATAAAATTGTTCATCCAAGGTGTGCATGGGGATCCAAATCCCGCTTTGTACGGCACTCCAGGACTACAGCTGGACCTGCGGCGGTGCTTGAACTTGTGACACCACCCCGCGGTCTTCTCGATCGAGCAGGGCGGCTCGGCCCAGCCTCGTCTGTCACAGTTTTCCTCTTACCCATCAAAGATATGATGGATGAGAGTGACAAAAGGCCCAAAATGGCTTCCACAAAAGCCATGAAAAACACCAAAAATGTGGAGAAATGGCTGCCCAATCTGAGAAAAGGAAATCTAGGCGTCGTAGAGGGATGCTTCAAGCTTCCCAAGGCTATACTTTCAGGGAGAAATACAAACAAAAAGATAGAATGGAGCACCTCACGATTTCAGCTATATTTGGGGGATTTTGGAGCTCCAAATGGTGAGATCTTCAAGGAGAGAGGCTGCCAACACCCAATAAGTGATGGGTGGTGGTCGGTTTTGGCCAAGGAGGGTCCTAGAAGTGTTTTGGGACGCCGGAGTTTGGAGTGGGTTGCTGAAAATCGAAAATAGGGCTATGGAGAGGGCTGTTTATGAAGGAGGGGTAAGATTTGGGGGTTTTTGTGAGATGGGAGATGCATAGGGAGGGTGCACATGCCATTTAAGGGCGTGCGCCCAAAAATTAGCTCCATTGGGCCCCGCCGGTCGGCGATGCATCGCCCGACCGGCGATGGCATCGCCGGCCAACTTCCACGTTGGCCGGTGGGACCCCATGGGTCTGGTCCCCCATGGTCCCAGGGTTCCAAAAAGTTAAGTCCCACCCCCTGGTTCATTGTACTTTGGTCTGTATGAGCCCAAACATGTGTTCGGGGCTTTCCGGATCCACATCACAATCCCGAATACCAAACCATATGATGAAGCATATGAATTTAGGGTAGAAGGAGCCAGTACACCTATCTAGATCCTTAGTTGCTAAAGAAAGTGAAGTTAGAATGGCCTTATGGCCATTTTTCATGAAATTTTACTATTCACTGTAAAATTTGGTGAATGTACTAATTTGTATTATTTTCACATTAGGCTTGATGCCTAACATGA
The DNA here is from genome assembly GCA_037074715.1 of Magnolia kwangsiensis. NCBI lineage: Eukaryota > Viridiplantae > Streptophyta > Magnoliopsida > Magnoliales > Magnoliaceae > Magnolia > Magnolia kwangsiensis. The sequence goes on from CM073579.1 coordinate 64,778,181, forward strand.
ACTGGATAAGAAAGAACTGAAGGTCGGAGTGTTTAGAGGAGGAATTTCGAGAATTTTTGGCGAAATGGGGTTTTTAAGCCCTGGCGATTGATTACAGAAGTCGTGGTCATCCCACGGCCCAAGGATTCACTTTTGCAGTTTAAAACCGCTCATAGGATGTCCCCACCAGACTTCCTACAGCTTAGAAGTGATTCGGGTTGCTTTACGCGACCCGAGATACGTTACAGACTCGATCTTGCGATCGATTCTAATAAACTTCGCCTATCGGCGAATCTGCGATCTTAGACGTGTTTCTAGACCCTTCTCGCACCCACCTAAGTCAAAGGAAGCGACAGTGTACGTCTCAAGACCATAACCCAGGCCCAGTATACTCTTATTCATGCTCTGATACTAACTTGTAACACCCTGAAAATCGGGGGTCGTGTATAAACTCAACTCCCGAGTTCCAGACCGTCACTTATGCAACAAAAATGGTTATGATTCAATGTTGTCTGATTTAAAGCATTCACATGAGTAAAAGTATACCAAAACTGCAATTCATACTTCAGATCCAGTGATAAAAACAAGCGGAAGACTAAACAATGTATATATCACTGTATGGAAAAAATAAAGTAATCTCATCTGTCTCTAAAGTATGACTACATCTCTGAGTCTCATATACATATACATAACAAAAGAATAATGTTCAAAAAGAAAGTCCCACTGATGTCCCCTCGATCCAGGTCACCTACGGGAAGCCGTCGTGATACTGCATATACGAGAACTCATCCTGGTCCTCGTCGATCTCTGGCTCCACCTCCTGGATCTCGGCCTCACCTGCATCTACAACAGGGTCTGGTGGATGTTGCAAACACCATCCCGTAACGTGGGAATGAGTGATCAACTCAGTGGAATCATAGAGCAAAGATTAGCATGTTCACAATTCAATCACGCGATAATAGTAAAGCAGTAAATCAGACAATCCTAATACTGTTATTAATGCAAAATGATATGACGTGATGTATGCCCTCACCGACGATCACCCTCATGCGGCAACATCTTACGACCGCGGCATGCCACACTCCCTAGAGTGCTCCACATCTTCCACGCACATGCAATGCTATGGTGATATGATTTCCAAGTTGTTATTAGTCCATTCAAACAGCAGGATTGGGAAACTAAGGTACTTCCCTTGTATCAATCCCAACACAGATCCTGTCTAGGGTCGTCACTCCTAGTAATCTCATACGATTGTGTATTTCGTAGGTCACTGCAAGGGCTGCCAGGGCTGTTGCTCGCACTCGTTGCACCGCTCCCCCATCACCTTATCAATACAGGCCTACCGTACTCTACTGCAACGGAAGGGTCGTCGCCTCCCGTGGACTCAGAATACGCTCGCGGTCACTACAAAGGGCTCGTCGCCTGATCAGTGTAGGCCGACAGCTAGAATATAGTGTCCCATACCACCATAATCTGCTCACGAGTCAAGGTGCTCACTGGTCACTACGGGGAGGTTTGTGGCCCCAGCGTAGGCCGACAGCTCGACCACGGTGTCCCATACCACCATGCCCGGCTCATGAGTCTTCGTGGATCAAGGTACCACGGTTAACAGGGTTTACAATGGTAAGTTCAGTACCCTAGGTTCAAGCAGTTATGACACATACAAGGTGAACATACATCGGCCAGTCGGGTTACTTGACGGGCTCGACTAGCGCGATCGCATCTCAAGTTGAACGGCATGAAGTGCGTAAAACACTTCGCGTGGCCTAACCACTGCCGCCAACTCTAAACACGAATCACGTTCATCGATGCGTCGTTCGTGGCTATGACCAGTCAGCCACGAATTCGCTCGGTTACCGACTGCCTGGACTAAGTCAAGTCCCACACATCTATGGAATCATATTAGCATTACATGTTAAAGTATTGGAATTGAAATACATCATGTGAGCATGTTAACACATGTTATAACATTCAACTTAAGCAAATCTTCAAGGCATACTTTCCATGCATGTAATGCAATCATGCATAAGGTAAACATGTAGGAAATCATTTAGGTCAGCATATTAGTCAAGAAATCAATCTCAAACTACTACATAACATCATTTAATTCAATACATACTAATACAAGCATTTATACAAACACATACACTACACACTTAAGTCCACATATAGTATGTCGACCCAAAGTGCGCAACTTGGCGAATCTCTTCGCCAAACTGATTATGCAAGCATTCCTAACTCCCTAATGCGGCGACAAACCATGTCAATCACGTCAGCAAAATATGCATGTAGACCATACTTCCTACAAATGACTAAAATGCCCTAAATCTCATATTCTTCGTTAATTTACGAAACAGGAAACGGAGAGCATGTTGTACATGTCAAACGGCGATGCCGTCAATAATCTACTATTAAACGACATTGAAAGCGTTGTAAACCGTCAATCAAAGCGTCTAAAATCCTCACCTAGTCTCTTACGGTTGCGGGATTTTGAACGGAGCGTGTACGCTTCGTCTACGGCAGTAGGAGAACCTGATTTATGGAATACGTTAGCTAACGTGCTATGAATCTAGGTAAACCCTAAATCAGCAAGTTTTGGGGGTTATTTTATACCTGAAAAAGGAGAGAAATCACCAGCCAGGTGATTGGGAAGAAGTGCTGAAGCACTAACAGTCGGCGGCTCGGAAACGGGAAAATTCCCTTCCTCTCTTTCTCTCAAACTCTCTCTCCTTTCCTCTAGGGTTTGGGATTTTTGGATGGAAGGGAGAAATGAGGGTTTCAACCTCTTTTATAAGCTTAAAAACGCCGAAAATAGGCTCCGGGATGAAGTTTACTTGGTGCCTATCCATTTCGGGGCTGTTTCGGTCCAAAAACTTCTTTCTGGTGTTCCCCTAGTCGATTGCAATCGGACTTAAGCTCATGTGTACCAGATGTAGCTCGTATTAAGTTTTCAGTCTGGCAGGGTTCGCAGATCGCACATGGCGGACCAGTTTCAGTTCAACAGTCACCGCACATAGATCAGAGCTGAAAGTCTCATGATAATAAATAGAAATTTTTTCTGATTCGAGGGTGTAATCTGGATGAATTCTGATGGTCAGAATGCTTAATACTGACGCGTCAAGTCGTATGCCAGATTTGAATTTGAAATTCTAAATTCGTCCCTATTCGCGGTCGCTTCAGTCCGGGTTCAACGAAATCGTCTGTGATTATCAGTTTGACTTGATTTTCGAGATGATTGTCAAGTCCAGCTGGGCGGTTCTAACGGTCTAAGATAGGAGGTATCGGACCTTCGACGCGCGGTCTAAATCCAATACAAAAGTTCAACGTGGTCCAGAGGACAAACCCGCTTAGAGTTTGATCCGAGGTTATAGAGTATTGTAGAGTTGTTTGTTCTACTCGATTTGGGTCTTGCAGAACGTATTTAAAGTGATCAGGGACTATTTCCCAGCTAATCTAGCGTTGCGCTAGCTAACTTACACTTAATTTCCATGGAATTTATTTCTACGCGATTTCGGGTCGAGTTGGTTCTCGAACCCAAGTATGGATTTTTCACGGGCGTTACATTATTATGAGTGATTGATCATAGCATGTGCCATTAGGCTGATTATTTATGGGATTCCCGAGACGCGAAGTTGCCCCACATGAGCACGCGATACGCACAGGTTTGATGCTCAGAACATGTCGTTTAGTTTATACTCTTAAGATGTGACATTTATGGCTATTGTTATTTGTCTTATCTGATGATCAGGCCAGTGTACTTTATTACATCATGATACATGCCCATGCGCATATGTATGGTTGTTATGAGGAGTAGCATATGCCATTGGGCTGGTTAATTATGGGGCTCCCTGTGAGATGGAGTTACCCCGCATGACAGCGCGGTGCGTGTAGGTTTGATACATGATTGGATAGTATGGTTCATGCATCTCATGGTTTATGTCACATGTGCACCCTAGTGACATCAGGGTTGTGGCTTTCACAGGCATATCGTGGATAGCCAGCTGGGACACCAGAAATGTTTGATTTGAGCATATCGACATGTTCGATGTCTGTGGGTGAAAGTCCCTAAACCCTCGAGGCCAAGGGATGCTCCAACATCCAGACCGGGTGGAAAACAAGAGCTCTCAGATGCCGAATACCAGTAGACGGTGCTCCCACTTATCCTACTCGATTAGAAAGGGGTGTGGCCTTACCCACTTGAGGGTAGGGGGAAAAGCTAGGCTTAGTTTGACCAACTTAGAAATGGGTCCGATATCCATGTGCCAGGTAGATATCGGCTGACTACTGGCCAAGTGGATAGTGAGGTCTCTTTCACTTGCATGGTTGCGCGTCCAGTGGGCGGCGATCCGGTGTAGAGTGTACTAAACCTCGATGATGATCTCAGAGATGAGTAGCACTAATATGGAGACCTTTTGAGTAAGAGTTTACATTCAACTCATTCATTATTCTTTCACTAATCCACTCGGGCTGGTCGTGCTCAATCAAACCATTATGTGTTCATTCGCAATGGCCATGATTTTGATTAGGTACGTGACCAACCTAAGATTAGGAGTTTACCACATTGAGTCTAGCTATCCAAATTTAGATATAGGACTGGTTTGGATAGAAGTCCCTTGTGATGAACCTCATAGCTTGCGATACCATGTACTATCATCCCAACTACACACTCCGAATTTATCATTTCTTTTGCATTGCATACTACATTGTATCCTCTGCATATGACATATTGTGATGCCTTGTCACTGTGGTCACATGTGGGCGGGCATACATGGGGCGGACGTTGATATGGACAGGGCCTAGTAGGCCTGGGCGAGCTATTAGTGGTTAGCAGGCTACTGTGCTGGCAAGCTACTGTGCACATAGTGAAGGAAGAACTTTATCTCACATATTCATGGACTCGTCGGGATTTGCATATTGCATTACATCCTTAGTATATGACATTTGACTTACTATGTTTCTGCATGGCATAGCCGATCTACATTGCTTCCTTAGTATATGACATTGGCATATTATGTCTTTACATCACATAACCTATATAAGGCTGATGTATTTGTGGATTTGCCAGTATTTCCACTTACTCTAATATCGGCATGCTTGGCACATGCATTGTACACACACGCATCACCCTCTAAGCTTCTTAGTAAGCTTATGCACAACCGTTGTGTGCATGTGACGTTAGGTCGTAGCAGCATTGAGGCAAGAGCTTGTGGAAGATCATTTTAGAGATTTCGTTATTTATGTATTTTCCTTTCAGCATTGTATTCTAATATTTATATTAATGGATATGTGGTGATGATATTGTTCTTGTGATTTGGGTATACTTATAATTATGCTTCTTTACAAAAAAAAAAAATCACACTGAAAATCCTTCTTGTAAGATCCCAGGATCGAAATTTGGTGAATGGGCGCTGAGAGTCAAAAATGGGGTACTACGGAGGCTGTCGGCATCGGATTCGGCTATCAAAATTTTTGTAAACTCAATTCTCAGGTTTGGGGTGTGACAATGATTAATGCAGCCAACGGTATTTTTCAAATGTTGTCATTGGCGAGAAGACAAAAGAAGGAAGAAAACTTTCTTCTTCAGGTCAAACACGTTAGACCGGGTCTCCCAGTCTAGTGTGCAGCGAGTACACGCTCCCTTGTGCACTTATGACTCCCAAAAGTGGGGTCCACCATGATGATTAGCAGAGGTGGGTATTGAGTCGAGTCAGACCAAATTGGGTACAACTCGACTCGTTCCAAAATTTTCAATGCACGGACTGAACTCGATCTGATCTGGGATAGAGTTCAAGTCCTTTAACTCGATCTGATTCGTTGCACGAATGAACTAATCCGAACCAAGTTCGACTCGGTTAGAAAAATCGATTTGGATCGAGTTGGGTACGGTTCGGATTCATCTTCTAAAAAAAATTAAAATAAAAAATATGATTTTTACCATTAAATTCGTAGGGCCCACCGTAACATTTATTTTCCATCCAATCTGTTAATAAGGTCACAACTACATGGATGAAGAGGAAAAATAAATTTCATATTGATCCAAAACTTCTTTGATGCCAAAAAGAGTTTCAATGGTAGACATTCAACCCCCACTACTTTTCATAGTGTGGTCCACTTGATCTTTATATCTATCTTATTTTTTGGCTCAAGCCTTGAGACGAGGCTGCCAAATGGATGGACGGTTTGGATATAACACATACCTCATGATGGGACCCACAGAACTTGTTGATGTCAATACATCATAATTGTGCGTGGTACACCTGCCACTGCCAACCACCTCTTCTAGAACTTCTGCCTCAAGAAATCCTGCCTCAGGAAATCGGATTGCTGCAAAAGACTCCTATCGTACTGAGTAAACTCAGTTGGGCCCACCTTGAATGTACGTAGTCTATCCACTTCATCCATTCATTTTTCATCTAATTTAAGGGGTTGAGCCCAAACTTGAAGCATATACAAAGATCAAGTGGATCATACCATAGGAAACAGTGGGGATAATGATTTCCATCATTAAAACCTTGATAGGCCCCACAGTGATGTTTATTTATCATCCAAACTATTCACTACATCATACATACATGGATGAAGGGGAAAAAAATATAAGCTTGATCCAGAACTTTTGTGGCCCCAAGAATTTTTCAACAGTAGATGATTAATTCAACTGTTTCCTTTGGTGTGGTCCATTTGAACATTGAATATTCCTCATTTTTAAGATCAACACCTAAATTTATCCATTAAAATGGATTGACGGAGTAGATAAAATAAATATATCATGGGGGGCCTCACAAAGTTTACCTAACATGGTAACCATATGAGTTGCTACCAGTCTGCTTCTCCTTGCATCAGACTGTCACAGCTCAGTGCTCAATGCGCACCTAGAGCCATCTGTTGAGACCACGGGCTGGCTACTCCCCTACCACCAGCCAATGGCTCATAGTCAATGTTATGTGAACCCCACCATGATGTATTTATTTCATCTATGCCATCCATCTATTTTTTAAGATCATTTTATGGTATTAACCCAAAAATGAAGTATATATACTTATTAATAAACCCCAACCTGATCAAATCGAATCAGATTCCGGATTGGATCGGTCCAAATTGACATTGATCCGTACTCGATCCGATGAATGGTCGAATCTGACTGGGCCAACTCGATCCGGCCTGATCCTGACCTTTAGTTCAGATCTATCGGATCGGGTCAGATCCATCGGATCGATCCCGATTCTGTCCAGCTCCAATGATTAGTGAAATATGGACCATCCATCAGCTCCCATGGGTCCAGTTACGACACCTGACTAAAGATTAGGCAGATCCATAGTTTAGGTGGGCCATGCTCGACCAATTCGAACTATTTCATTTATTTAAGTTAATTAGATGGTTGGATTCAAAATGGCCTAGCTATATGTCCTAGAGGGGGTGTAAATAGGACTGCCAAATTAAGATTATAACAGCGGAGTAAAATAAAGAGATAGCGAAATAAAAATAAATCAATTCTTAATGCTGAAATAAAAGCAACCTCAATAAACAAGTATTGAGAGGTTGATACAAATTCAGTTCTAAGGACAACCTTGCACCATAAAAACCAAGGGTTTATGGTAGGACAACCTTATTTATAGAACATTCTTTGTATCAAAAACTCAAACCGAAGAGGAAAAAATAAATTGAATTAAATTACAGGAATTTAAATCTAAATTATTACAATATTCCCCACTGTGCTTGAAATGTAAAAATTACAACATTCAAATCCACACATCCATTCCACAGCTTTGGATGATAAAAGATAGAAAGAATAAATCACACACAAAACACAAAGAGTTATAGTGGTTCACCTGTGTGTTCATCAACTGTTAAACAATAGCCACACAGATTGCTACTCCACTCCTAATATCCTCATATAGGGGATATTAGCGTTCACTATCAAAATAGGTTTCACAGGTTCACCTAAAATCTTCACAATTGTGTCTTTTCCACATAGGCTTACATAATTCAAAAACCCCTTGTCTAAGTTTTCTGGCTTTCCTCAGATAACCACACAATGAGATTTTTTGGGATCAATCTTAAAAGAAACCAAAAGGAAAGTAAATTACATAAGCGTAAAATACCTATATTTCTCCTTTCATAGCAGCCCAAAAGAACCAATCAGAGTAGAAGTTCGAATATGGAAGTTCAACGTCCAATACTCACTTTATAGTGATTCTAAGTTCTAATTGATTTTAAAGTTAAACTAAATGGACTAGCTATATTTGATTTTGATTCCAAGAAGAAGGAATTATAGAATTTTTCCCTTTTCAAATCAGATTGAAATGTAGATCAAAATAAAATAACAATAAGCTAACAAAAGAAAATATTAATTATGCACAAAGTATCTTAAAATGAACACAAACTTATCTTAGAGTGGAGCCTTAATTTTACTTGAATTGAATTAAAAAACTCTGAAATTCGTACTCTATTTATAGTTGAAGAAACTTGTCTTCGACTGGTCCTAAGGACACATCGACTAGTCGTAGCACCAACGACATTTTGAATTTTTAAGCACGATCTTTGAAAACCATTATACGACTGGTCGTGGGATGTCTACAACTAGTCGTGGACTACCTACGACTAGTTGTAGATGACCCAGGACTGGTCATGGACCACATGAGTTGGTTGCTGTAGTTTGAGTCAAAGACCCACGACTGGTCGAAGTTCAAGTCGTGAACACACTTACGACTGGTCGAAGGACTTCCAGTACTGGTCGTAGATTAACTAAAAAATTTCAAAAATCTTCTACAACTTAGGATTGGTCATGAAATTTCTTAGACCGGTCGAACCAGTACTAGGACTAGTCGAACAAGGTCTATGACTAGTCTTAGAATAGACCAAAATCATGTATAAACATACAGTTTGAATTATGTATCCGAAATGACCTACCCTAAGGTCAATCTAAGGTCTATCATACCTGGAACATGAAGTATGACCATTGAACTTCATCCATTCAGTGAAGGTAGACCTTTGAACCTTATCAAGCTTAAGCTTAAACTTCATCTTGAGTTGCACTTGAGTCTTAAAGTGTACTCGAGTCTTGTACTCTTTATCGATGTAGCTCTAAACATATATGCTTATAGACATTGACAAAGTACATGGCTTGACTTGGCTTGACTTAGCTTGAAGTTGATCAATGTACCTAACTTGAAGCACTTGTGAAGCAGTGTCTTGAACATATATAAATCAACATACAAACACAAGACACATATAAAGGTTTTAGCACCACAAAATTTGATAACCAAAGGAGCATGTGACCATAGCACTTACAGGATCGACCCCGAATTCAATTCTGAGTGGTTCCTAGCCCAATTTAGATGGTCCTCTACGACACTTCTATTGATCGGGCAATTTAGCTATATTATTCGAGGGTTAGATTAATTGTAGATTAGATGGATGGTGGATCTATCCATCCCAGATCCAATGCTAGTGATTTCAGCTAATCTACTCCTTCCATCTATTTAATCAACCTGAATTGGGACCAACTCAAAGGATGAAGCAGATTGAAGTCTCAGGTGGGCCATTCCAAGGTCTATTGAACTCTGCAGATCCGATGCTCGGATTAATCCCAAACTTGATCACCAGTGATCCCTGACATTCCCCTCCTAATTTAGAGGAAATGTGGTAATTTACTTATGTGTTTAAGTTATGGTCAACATAGATCATAAGTTATAGGTCCCGTGGCCTGATGGATGATGGATTTGATGATCTAGCATTTGATATTGAAAATGGACGGTTTGATCTATCTATCAAGGTGTTTAAAACCATATGAGTAGGTTTTTCTGGTGGCGTGATGGTCCATCTCAAAAATTGACAAATGAATGCATTAATTTCTAGTCCCAAATCACTCCCAATGGTCAAATTTAGGTTACAATGTGTGGATGTTCACGTAGATTGAGTTTGCGTTTACTAAATTAGGTCTTCATGATAACACTCGAATACTAAAAAGTATGGGGTGTTATAGCCTAAACGTGAGTTCTAGGTGTAGGACCTTTGCTCTTGCAGAGAGCATAAATTGGTGTCTTAGGACTGTGAAGGTTGTTGATGAACCTGATTTAAAACCATCAATAGTGAAATCCGATGCACTCTGGGATTGAGTGATGATGCCGGGAGTGAAGCACATAGCCAAGCCACTATACATGCTTGTGTTTGGGATTGTCATTTGTGCATCTGTTTAATCATGATTATATATTCTTGAATGTTTAAATTCTTATACATGATTGAATGAATTTTATTTGATGCACTTCCCACACACAAGATCACTATGATATATTTTAGTTGCTTTATTGGAATATCATAAGCTGCCTATGTGATTGGACCCTCTAACTGGCTTGGAAGCCATTAGAGTTACATTACTTTGCCAAGTTTATTTGTAAATCATTTAAGTTAGGCAATAGAAGTTTTTATTTGGTACAATCATTTAAAAAGTCTTATTCATCTCCCTCTAGGACTATAAGAATAGTTCCATACTTCTACTAGTGTGGTGCAAACCACAATTTCAATTGGTATCAAAGCAGGTTCCTCTTGAAGGGCTTAACAACTTAGAGGAAGATCCAAACAAGAAGTTGGAACAATGAGTAAAGGACTTGTTGTCTCTCGCCCTCTTCTCCTTGATGGCTTAGATTACTCTTATTGGAAGTCTAGGATGTCATATTTTCTATAATTTTTGGATACTAAATTTTGGGAAGTTGTTGAGAATGGATAGGTACCACCAACTAAACAAGTGGTATTAGACAACAATATAATTGTCTTCAAACCAAAACCAAAAGACAAATGCACTACATATGATAAAGAAATGAAATTTAGCTTCAATATGGACTTGGGTTTGGCTTAGAATAGATGACATAGGAGGGTTTTCCTATTTGGGTTGGGATTATCTATTTACAAGGTTTTAAGATCACAGAAGTAGTTCTTCGTCTTCAATGTAGCATTTCCTGCTTTAGCTCTAGTTACATCACCGGTCTTCATTTGCCAAGAACTCATCTGACTATACGACACAACTCATCATGTGATTGACAAACATGAGTGCAAATAAGTGTACTAACACGTAAGGGAATTGTCCTTGGACATATCATCTCGTCCAAAGGAATTGAGGTAGATAAGGCTAAGATTGATCTTATCTCTAACTTACCTCCACCCAAGAACATACGAGATGTGCGATCCTTCTTAGGACACGCCGGACTTTACAGGAGATTCATAAAGGACTTTAGTCACCCCTCTCGTCTTTTGTGTAATCTACTTCAAAAGGATGTATCGTACGAGTGGACTGAGCAATGCCAGGAAGGTTTTTCTAAGTTTAAGGGCATGTTAACCACCACACATATCATACAGCCACCCAACTAGAACCTTCCTTTTAAAATTATGTGTGATGCATTTGATTATACATTATGCAAGTAGAACTCTAAATTCGGCCCAAGTGAATTACTCAACTATGGAGAAGGAACTCTTAGCCGTAGTATTTACTTTGGATAAATTTAGGTCCTACTTGATCGGATCTAAGATCATCATCTACACAAATCATGTGATGCTCAAGTATCTTCTTTCTAAGAATGATGTTAAGCCCTGCTTGATAAGATGGATCCTCCTACTCCAAGAGTTTGATTTGGAAATAAAAGATAAAAAGGGAGTAGAGAACATAGTGGTTGACCATCTTTCCTACTTTGATCTCTCTGATTTCGTTAAGACGACGCATATAAATGACATGTTCCCTAATGAATTGTTTAAAGTCTCTCATTCACCTTGGTTTGCAGATATTACTAATTATCTTGCTCCAAGTTTCACGCCAACACATTAGACTGCGCAAGATAGGAAAAAATTCTTTACCGAGGTACGCAAATTCTTCTAGGATGATCCATATTTGTTAAAATATTGCCCAGACCAAATTTTAAGGAGATGTGTGCCAGACAATGAACACTAAAGTGTCATCTCCTATTGTCATTCTCAGGCTTGTGGTGGTCACTTTTCTGTTAAAAAGACCATGGTCAAAATTCTTTAATGTGGCTTTTACTGGCCCACTATGTTCAAGGACACTCATGATTTTACAAAGCTTATGAGTGTTGTCAAAAATTAGGAGCATTGTCCCATCGAAATATGATGCCTTTGAACCCCATTGTGATCATTGAAGCATTTGATTGTTGGGGCATCGATTTCATGGGACCGTTCCCCTAATCTTTTGAAAATTTGTATATCTTATTAGTAGTAGACTATGTCACTAAATGGGTTGAAGTGATCCTATGCCAAAAAAATGATCATCAAACGGTCATTAAATTCTTAAAAGGGAACATCCTTTCCCGGTTCGAAACGCCTCGAGCCATCGCTAGTAATGGAGGTTCACATTTTTGTAATAGGCTATTTGTGAACTTAATGAAGAAATATGGCATCATGCACAAAGTGAGTACTCTATACCACCCACAAACAAGTGAGCAAGCTGAGATTTTCAATAGAAAAATTAAACATATTCTAGAGAAAACGGTTAACCCTAACCATAAGGATTGGTCAATCTAATTGATCGATGCCTTATATGCTTACCGTACTACATTTAAGACCCCTTTTGGAATGTCTCCCTTTAGACTTATCTATGAGAAAGCTTGCCACTTGCCTGTGGAGTTGGAACATAGGGCCTACTAGGCTATTAAAAATTTGAATTTCAATTTGGACAATGCTGGCTCACTGCGCAAACTTCAGTTGAATAAACCTGAAGAGATCTAGAATGACACATACATGAATAGGAAAATTTACAAGGACATGATGAAGGTGTTTCATGACCAACACATTCTTCAAAAATCATTCACAGCAGGTTAAAAGGTCATTTTGTATAATTCTCGTGTACATATTTTTCTGGGTAAACTCCGATCTCATTGGACCTGCCCTTTCACAATTACTAATGTCTATTCTCATGGGGCCGTCATGATTCAGAATCCAAACAATGGCAATATTTTCAAAGTAAATGGACATCGATTAAAGTCATTTATTGAGAAATTTGATTCAGAGGACATTTCCATACCTCTTGTTGATCCTATTATTTCGAACAAGAAACAAAATGTTTAGAAAATTTTATTCACTTTACAATTAATAGAAGAGAGCAAAAACGATAATCACAACATTAATGTCAATTTATTTCTTCTTAGTTCTTTCACATCCCATTCTCCTTTGATTCTAAAATAGAACATTCACAATTTACACTAAAAGCAATTACAGCATTAAATTAAACCAATTATCAAATTTAAAGTCATTAAAAGGGTTCATTGTGCACAAAAAAAGTCCTTTATGCACTGGTGCCTTTGCGGGCAGAGATCAGATTGTGCACAGAAGACTTCGTGCACAGGTGCCTTTGCGTGCAGGCGGCCTTGTGTGCACAGAAAGTCTTATGCGCAGACACATGCACCGACGCTTCTATACATGGTGTCTTGTGCGCGGATGGTCTTCATACACAGCCGATCTTTGTGCGCAGAGAGTCTTTATGCGAAAATAGTCTTTATGCGCATAAAGCCTTTGTGCGCTACTAGTATTCTGCGCCATAGAATAGCTTCTCCGCACATTGATTGCCGAACTAGAATTCATTTCTACCTTCTCTCTCTTTGGTCTGCTCTTCTTTAAATGTTGGATCGTGTAGAGGGGTCGAGGGGTATTTATATCCCTCACACATGTGTGATTGTGCCATGTCAACACCGCACTCTACTTTGTACAGGCCATGTTGTGCGCTCTGTGTTACGCACTCCATGTTATGCGGACATCATTCTGCGAATTCCTTCGTGTGGAATCCCATGTGCGGACACCTTTCTACGACTTCCTTTATGCGAAATCCTGTGTGGACACCTTTCTATGAATTCCTTTGTGCAGATTCCTCTATGCGCATTCCTTTGTGCAGACACCTTTCTAAGCAAATCTTCTTTTTCTCATTATTTTTCGCACAAAGACTCCTATTTTCTTCTTTCTCCTCCCTCTTTTTTTTATGCCTCAACAGATGCCCCCTTGATCCTGCATTCTTTTTTATCTATAAAATAATGTATAATCAAGAAATAAGAAATAAATAATTAATTAATTTTATGGTGCGCAATCCTTTAGATATGGTTATTCTTAGGTTTGTGCGCGCACTTCAACTTGCGCACAATGGTCAACGCACATTCTCTTGCGCACCATGGCCAGTGCACAACCGTTAGTGCACAATGGCCAACCTTTTCCTATAAATACAGGACTTGGCTCTTTCCAATCCATTCCATTCTGCTACTCATTGTGTTAAGTCGCTTTCTCAACTGGACTATTGTGCGCTAACCCCGTTGTGCGCCGCACAGCACCTTTTCCGCACAACAGCTTTTTCTGCAGCATAGCTTTTTCTACACAATAGCTTTCTCCGCACGACAACTTTTTTCCACATAACAGTTTTTTCCGCACGACAGCTTTTTTCTGCACGACAGTTTTTTGGACCAAAACAGGTAACTTCTGCGCAAAAGACTTTGCACACAACAACTCCTTCTAGCTGCGCACAAAGCTGGGCGCACAACAGCCCCTTCAATTTTTAATCTTCAACAAATGTCTTCCTCAACCTTGATTTTCTACTAATTTTCCTTGCAAGTTATGATGGCTAGTTCATCAAAGAGACCTCATATTTCTATAAATGCTACAGAACCTTATGATCCTCAGCCAACTAAACCCCAACCCACAAGACCAAGGTCTGAAGAATATTCTACTTTTTTCAAAGAACTGCCTCCCACATCATCAATTTTAATGATCGCATTCAGCGTTTATCCGACCACATTCGAACAACTGTTTTAATGGGAGAGATAGAAGGGAGAAGAGTCAGACTAGGAGAATTGGCTAAAATCCATAGCCAACCTTCGGATAGATGCCACCCAATTATATGCCGCTGAGACTTCCCCTGATGCAACCCTCACTAAGAAGAAGAAGGGAAAGAGCAAAGACGAAATCTTCCAAGAGAAAAATCAAGAACGTAATCAAAGGCGCTTTTAAAACGCTTAGGATTCGATCAAATCATATCCAGACGTGATCAAATTTCACAATCCTTATAAGGACAAAACCATCACTATACCTTTGCTCCTTCATCGTTATCGTTCCATAATGGAGAGTGAACCAACTGACTTAATGACATAAAACAGACTTCTATATGTGTCAAACTGGGTAATAAAGGAACCAAAACTTCTTGAAGGTTACATAACGGAGAAAGGAATGGTCCAGAAAATTGGTCAGGTAGTATACATGAACTTCCTCATGCCATGCTTCGATCCTCACGACGTATACCCAACCCATTTTTTCAAAACAATACAACAACGCTTTCGTCATCGTGACTCTTTGTGGGGTAAAGAAGAGTTCAGAACCCAGGGTCTTTGGACAGATCGTCCATACTACAGTGTGTGGACAAAAGTAATCTTTAAAAAATATGAAAAGACTTACTGTTGCTAGAGTCTACCATGCTATAGAAGCTACCTCCGAATTCTTCCACAAGGACACAATGATCTACAAGGGTTTTCTAAAATATTGGTCTTCTTCCATGAATTCCTTCCATCTTCCAATTGGAGAAGTAAGCATCAGTTTACGGGATCTATTCAGAATGGTTGGTCTACCCATTACTGGATCTTTCTTAGATGAATATATTCCCACAAATGAAGAATTCGCTTGTGTGGACCCAAACAGGATCCCCAAAATTACTTCCTCAACAATTGCACTTTTTATAATGCCCTAAAATTCGGGGGTCGAGCATAACTCAGCTCCTAAGTTCCAAAACATCACTCATGCAACATATTTGATGATGATTGTATATAGTCTGTAATAATGCATAAAACATGAAATAGATCAAGCCAGATTAGCAGACATAATTCAAGGATATTGAGGAAATGTAAGCAGAAGACTTAATACATATATAATTTAAAATAAATCCCCAAATGATACATGCTCTGCCCAGGGCAATATATACATCTATGTCTCAAAAATACATGTATCAACTGTGTAAAAATCATCAAGTACATATGCCAAAAAATCCCCACTGGTCAGGATAAGGCTCACATGAACCCACCTAAGAACTGCATATATGAGAACGCCTCCTCATCCTCGTCGAAGTCTGGCTCCGCCTCGCAAGCGTCGCCATCACCTGCAGCTAAGTCAGAGTCTAGTTGGTGTTTAAACACCATCCCAGAACGTGGGAGTGAGTGATCAACTCAGTGGTACTATATCTAGCAGAGGTTAAAATGTTATCAATCCAATCAAGCAGTAATGATAAGGCAGTACAATCATACAGGTCCTAGGTACTCTTGTTAATGTAAGGATGATATGAAGAATGATGCATGCCCTCACCATAATCTCCTTCTGCGACATCATCTAACGATCGCAGCATGAATCACTTCCTCAGTGCTCTATCACCAACCCTGTTAGCACATGCAATGCGGTGTTATGAATATGCTTACCAAGTTCTTATTAGTCCTTTTCATACAGTAGGATTGAGAGGCTAAGACACCTCCCTTGTATCATTTCCCAACATTGATCCATTCTAGGGTCATCAGTCTTAGGGAATCTCATATAATATTATGGTTCTAGGTCGGTGCAAGGGATGTCAGGGCTGTTGCGCGCAATTGTTACACCACTCCCCCATCACCTTATCAATATAGGCCTACTTATATCCTCAAGACTACAACAGGACTCGTCGCCCTTATGCAGTGTCAGGATAATCTTTAGGTCACTATAGAGGGCTCGTCACCAATTAATGTAGGCCGACAGCAAGAATATAGTGTCCCATACCACCATAATCTGCTCAGAGTAGGGTGCTCACTGGTCACTATGGGGAGGTTTGTGGCCCCAGCGTAGGCCGACAACTCGATCACAGTGTCCCATACCACCCTGCCCGGCTCATGAGTCTTAGGGGATCATGGTACCATGGTTAACGGGATTTTCACTTGTAAGCTCAGTGCCTTAGATTCAAACAGTAGTGACCAAACATGGTGAACAAGCATCGGTCAATCGAGTTAGTTGATAAGCTCAACTAGGCCAAGCGCACATTGAGTTGAACGACGTAGAATGCATAAGCACTCCGTGTGGCCTGACCACTGTCGAACATCCCAAGCATGACTCAGATTTGTTAAACTCATCCTGTGTGGCGAAAATAACCTCAACTACCATTTACATAATGGTTTTCGATTACCTGGACTGTAGTACAGCCCCATTCACATACAAATCTAATAACTAGCATATGGTTCATATCCTGCATTCATATGAACAATCATGAAGTATAACTTGAATGTAAACAGTACATGCAGGAAATCATACACACATTTAACATGATTCAACAAAGTACATTATCCATGGAGGAAATCATACACTCATTTAGCATGGAAAATCTAAGTCACATGATTCATGGAGGAAATCATAGACTCAAGTATTGTGATGGAGATTCATATCTTAATCACCTTAGCAATCACACTTTACTATCTACTAACTCGCTTAGGCATTTATTCAAACACTTAGATTACACTATTCAACATACCTCATGTATGTCGTCTCTACTGCATATTAGGGCAAGTCCTTTCGCCAAGGAGTTACCACATACATATCAGGCATATAACAACGATAATTAATCATGGCAAGAAAATCAACAGATTCCATACGCATACATGTATTCTAATATATACATGAAATACAGTATTTACAATATAAAGTATACATATGCGAAAAATAAAATGGATAGCACATTTGGCATGTGTAACGGCATTCACAACATAAATAAATCATTATCTAACATTGAAAGTGTTGAAAACCATAACCTAAGCGTATATAGTCCGGACCTTAAACCAGAAAATGCGTATTCGATATGATTTAGACGATGTGTCTTCGTCAACGGTGGATACGCTACCTATGGCATGAAACAGGTTAGCTACAACTTCACTACAGCTAGTCTAAGCTTCAAAGCACGTTAGGGTTAGCTTAACTTACCCATGAATGGAATCAGAATCACCGGAAGAATGATTCAGATATGCAGGTTCGATGTGTAGGTGGACTAGGAAGAATCCTACGGAGATTCGACATATTCTCCCGCACTTTCTCTCTTTTCTCTCTCTTGGGAAACTAAGGTTAGGAAATTCGTATGGGATATGGAACTAAGGGTTTAAGGCCTTTTTATAATCCTAAACCCGATGAAAATGGACTTAAGGTCAAGGTATACTTAGGTTATAACCAAATCGAGATCTTTCTGATCCAACGGAGTACTTCTGGAGGTCCTCTTATCAAATGCGGTCGGACTTAAGCTCACTAGCATCGGATCTTTAGTAAGTTAAGTTTTCAGTCCGATCGAATTTTCAAATCGTGCATGGTGAACCAGCTTCAATTCAACGGTTACCAAACTTCGATCAAGGCCACAAGTACTTGGACATGTAAAGGCCAACTTTCCTGATCCGAGGGTGAAATTTGGTCAAAATCTAATGGTCAGAACGCTTAGAAACGTCGCGCAAGTGACACGTGCCAGATTACTTAAAAATGTAATTGATTTTCTAAATATCTTCCTTTTCTCACCCTTTTCACTCCGGACGCAAGGAAATGGTATCAGGACATCGTTTGGGCTTGATGATTGTCAAGTCCAACTAGGCGGTCGTAATGGTCTAAGTTCATAGCTATCAGGCTTTCGATGCGCGGTCTAGAACCAATACAAAGTTACAAAGCATTCCCAGGAACAACTGGGTTTAGAGTTAGATCCTAGATTTCAGGGTATTATAGCATTAAGGATTTTCTAGGTTCTGGGTCTTACGGATCGCATTGAAAGCTATCGGTGCTAATTCCATAAGTAATCTATTTTAGCGATGGCTAAAACACAAAGTTCTAAAGGATTTGGTTCTAAAATATTTCTGCTAAAGGTGGTACTCGGGTCTAAGTACGGATTTTTCGAGTCGTTACAATCTACCCCCCTAAAAGAAAATTTTCATCCTCGAAATTCGTACATTCTCATACTCCTCTAGAAGCTGTGGGTAGTTCTTTCTGATCTCGGCTTCTGTCTCAAAGGTAGCCTCTTCTTCAGTATGATGCATCCACAATACCTTTACAAGGAGGATGACCTTATTACGCAACACCTGCTCCTTCCTGTCTAATATACGCGTCGGTCGCAGTATATATATAACATCCTCACCTAACTGTACCTGCTCCTATCTGATGATATGGGAAGGATCAGGAACGTATTTCTTCAGCATAGAAATATGAAATACGTTGTGTACACTCGTGAGAGGTGTAGGCAAAGCTAGAAGGTATGCTACTGCACCCACACGATCGAGTATCTGGAATGGCTTCCCTTCTTCCCAAATCGAAGAACTCCCTTCATAGGGGAAACTCTCAAGAATATGTGATATCCAACCGTGAACTCCAGCGGTTGCCGCCTCGTATCGGCATAACTCTTCTACCTACTCTAAGCTGTAAGAAGTCGACACTTAATGATGTCAATCTTCTCTGAGGTTGCCTGTACTAACTCAGGACCAATCAAATTCTGCTCACCAACTTCAGCCCAACAATGTGGTGCTCAACAAGGATGCCCATACAAGGCCTCATAAGGTGTCATACCGATACTCGCCTGAAAACTGTTGTTGTACGCGAACTCCGCATATGGAAGACAATCATCCCAACTGTCCAACGCGCAAGCCCGCAGCATGTCCTCCAAAATCTGGTTCACTCGCTCTGTCTGCCCATCAGTCTGTGGGTGGAATGCAGTACTGAACTTCAACTTCACACCCATCGCTTCCTCGATGTGAGTCCAGAAAATAGAAGTAAACCACGTGTCTCTATCCGACATGATCTCCAAGGAAACTCCATGCAGATGAACAATCTCCCTGATGTACAATCTAGCCAACTCATATACAGAGTTCGTAACTCTGATCGGAAGAAAGTGCACCGACTTCGTCAAGCGGTCGATGATCACCCAAATAGAATCATGTCCCTTCCTCATCTTCGGCAGTCCCGAGATGAAATCCATAGAAATAAAGTCCCACTTCCACTCAGCTATAGGCATAGGCTGAAGGAGACCAGGGGGTCGGCGATGCTCTGCCTTCACCTGCTAGCAAGTGAGACAACGGGACACATAGTCTGCGAAGTGGCTCTTCATGCTATCCCACCAATTGTCCTCTTCATGTCACGATACATCTTCGTACTGCACAGATGCATCACAAGTCTAGAACTGTGCACAGCCTCAAGATTCTCTTGTCTCAAGTCTTGGACATCTGGGACGCATAGGCGGCCACAATAACGTAAGCCCCCATCCATTCCAACTCACCACTCGACATCTGCATCATCACTGGCCTACTCTCGAAGCTCAGTCAGATGCTCATCGTCCCTCTGCACCGCGATGACCCTGTCATCGATAAGAGGTCGCACCTGGACGTGCGCGATAACCTCGAATGGCTCCTCCACAGTGAGTTTCTTCTCAAAGTCTCAAAAAAACTCAACCATGTCCTACTCGATAACCATCAGTGGAGCTGCAAACTCTATCTCCTTCTTGCGGCTCAACACGTCAGCCACAAGGTTCACCTTGCCCGGATGGTAGAAAATCTCGAACTTAAAGTCCTTCAAGGTGTCTATCCATCGTCGCTGCCTCATATTCAGGTCTCGCTGCGTGAATATATACTTGAGGTTCTTGTGCTCGTAAAAGAGCTCGAACTCCTCTCCGTATAGGTAATGTCTCCAGAGCTTCAATGCGAAGATGACAGCTGCCAACTCTAGGTCGTGTGTAGGGTAATTCTCCTTGTGCTTCCTTAATTGTCTCGAGGCATATATAATCACCCTGTCCTTCTGCATAAGGATACAACCTAAACCAACGTGAGACGCATCCGTATAGATCGTATATCTAACCCCTTACTCTGACAATACTAGCACAGGGGCAGACATCAGCCTGTCTTTCAGCTCCTAAAAAGTTATTTTCGCGTTCTCATTCCAGGCGAACTTCAGATCCTTCCGTGTCAACTGAGACAAGGGTCTGGCTATCTTGGAGAAGTCTCGAATGAATCGTCGATAGTAGCCAGCAAGTCCCAGGAAACTCCTCACCTCGGTAACCAAACTAGGTTGCTTCCAGTCCTGCACTGCGGCTACCTTAGCAAGGTCCACCGCAATCCCATCCTTAGACACCACATGTCCCAGGAACTTGACTTCCTCCTTCCAGAAGTTGCATTTCTTGTACTGTGCGAACAACTAGTGCTATCTCAGAGTATCCAGGACCGATCACAAGTGCTCCTTATCCTCCTCTCGACTCCTGGAGTATATCAAAATGTCATCTATTAACACGATGACGAATCGATAGAGGAACGGTGAAAATACCCAGTTCATCACGTCCATGAACACGGCTGGTGCATTCGTAAGACCGAACGACATCACGAGGAACTCATAATGGCTAAAGCTAGTCCTGAAAGTCATCTTCTGTACATCCTCATCCCTGATGCCCAGCTGGTGATACTCTGACTGTAGATCAATCTTTGAGAAGTACTGCGTTCCTCTCAGTTGATCAAACAGGTCATCTATCCTGGGTAAAGGGTACTTATTCTTTACCATAATCTGATTCAGCCTACGGTAATCAATACATAACTGCAATGAGTCATCTTTCTTCGTCACGAACAACACAGGTGCTCCCTAAGGAGATACTCAGTCATATAAAGCCAGCCTCTAACAAATCGTCGATATGTTTCCTTAACTCCTCCATCTCACACGGGGCCATGCGATACGTCAACAATGAGATGGGAGTCGAACCGGGTACCAAGTCGATAGTAAAATTGATCTCGCGCTGGGGTGGCAACCCAGGTATCTTTCTAAACACATCCTCATAATCACGGACTACTAGCGTGCTTTCAAGTATCGGGACATCAATATTCCTTAATAAGGAAGCATAACAAAGCACTCGAGAGGGGTGACTGACCTACACCAGAAATGTAAAGGACGTGCCCTCCGACTCGTAAACTATCACTAAACGGGTCTTGCAGTCAATCTCAGCTCTCCTGTAGTTAGCCAATCCATGCCAAGGATGACGTCAAAATGATAGAGAGCGGAGACAACGATAAGGTAGATCTAGCAAACAACCCTCACACATCGTAGTGGCATCAGTAAAGGTCCCGTGTGCTGAAATAACTCGCACCCCAACCATCTGAGTAGTCTGTAAACCAAGGCGCTTGACTACTAAAGAAGATATGACTGAGACTGTGGATCCCATATCCACCAACAAAAATATAGGAATATCTCCAATATGGGTTGTGACCTCAAAGGCCAAAGGTGGCACGGTCTCTGTCTCGGATGGCTTAGCTGTCAGTGCGTGTACCCGAGCCTGCTGAGGACGGTTCGACTGTGGTACCATAGGCCATTGTGGCGGCCTGAAATGAGGTGCTGGAGGTCTGAAGGATGGATAAGCTGGTGCAGATCGAAGGGGTGGTGGTGAAATGGTCTGAGGCATCGGACGACCAATTCGCTGAGGCAGCGAGAACCCACTGTCTCGCATCCTGGAAAAACATGAGATCTCGGTGTGGCCAGGCTTCTTACAATAGCCGCACCTCACATCAGGATGCCTCACATAGGCAGGAGATGCAGAAGACCCCTACGACGACTCAAACCGAGGCCTCTTAGCGAGGAAAGGCCTACTCTCGAACTCCGGTCACGGCCTAGGAAACATAGGTGCTCGCGTGCGGGATGACCTATCCTCGTCCTGCTCTGCACGTAAGGACATACTCACCAGCTCTGCATAAGAAGAAATGCTCGCACAGCACATCTTTGATCTAATCCCGGGCCGTAAGCCCTTAGAAAAATGTTGCATCCTCATCGACTGATCACCCAGAATCAAAGGAGCATACCTCCCTAGCTCCGTAAACCTATTTTCATACTCCGTCACCGACATGCCTCCCTAGTGAAGGCGAAGGAACTCACTCTCCTTCTCGTGTCGATAAGTAACTGGGAAATACTTCTCGTGGAAGCGTGCCTCAAACGCTGCCCACGTCCACTCAAATCCCTCCACCACAGTGTGGAGAATACTAACCCACCATAGGCTAGCTTCCTTCTCAAACATGAAGGTGGTCAGCTCAACCTGCTTCACCTCAGAACAATGCAATGGTCTAAGTATCTTCAAGATGCGGTCTATCCAATACTCAGTCTCCTCAGGTCTGTGAGTACTTAAAAATGTAGGAGGCCTCAAGCGTTGAAACCGCTAGAAAGAACCGCTTGCACTAGCATGCCCAACAGGGTGTAGAGGCGAGGCAGGTGGAGTCACCACCATCGACTGAGTAAAAATGCCAGCCATAGAGGATAAGAACTGTTGCTGCTGCTACTACTGTATCTGCTGCTGTTACATCAACAACATCATCTGCTCTAGCCTATCAGGAGGCCGAGCGGACTGTGATGTAGAAGCCATCAACACAGACGCACGATGCTGCTCAGGAACCATAGGTGTGACAGGAGGCACCACAGAAGGTGTCACAGGGGGTGGCCCAGCAGCAGGGCCAGAAGCCGGCTGAGAACTCGACATGAGATCTGAACGAGATGGGCCCGCATGGGGGTCCATGTGACTACCACTCAGGGCGAGGGCCCCGTCGAGCGAATCACCCAAAGAGATACAGGTCGAAGATCTCGAACCCTTAGGTGGCATACCCTACACACAACAGAGGGTAGCAACCTATGAGATCAGGCATTCACACAGTCCATCCACAGTATTAACTTCACAAGGTAAGAAACAACATGCATTTCATTAATAAAATTATCATAATACATGATTTGCAGCATTACATGAATCGCGACAGAGAAAGCATGTGAACAAAACACCTAAGCTTCACACACAAAGCTTCAACACTAAATAACTACCAACTGACAAACAACTAGTAAACCACACATAAAAATAAACATCAAACAAACAAACAACGACTACATAAGTCTATGCATCGAAATCTGGCGACGGAGAAGGGGCACCCTTATCCTTCAGGTAGCACAAGATGGTCTTCAGTGTGCCGGTTACTTTCTTGAACTTATTCTTCACGAGATCCCGCAAATCCTCAATATCCTGTCGAAGAGCAGCCTGACCCTCCTCGAGTCGCACAATACGGGCATCCCTATCAACCTGAGAGGATCAAGCTCATGAGTCACAGGAGGAGTACTCTCATCAGTATCCTCAGCCTCCTCTTCTTCTTCGTCCTGCTCTCCTTCCTCTATCTCTGCCCCACCTTCTTCTTCACTTTCTTCCTCTTCACTATCATACTCACCCTAGCTGTCATAATCAAGTTGGGCCTCAAGCTGTCGAGGTCCCATCTTCATCTAGTTCAGAGTAGCCTCGTTGATATAATGAACTGGCGCAGGTAACTCTACCCCAAGTCTATAGGCAAACTCGAGCGCAATCTTGCATATGAGCCGGCCAAAGGGAAGAGACTCAGACGTTCTTCTCGATTGCGCTATAAGGATGATCTTTCACAATACAAATGTAGGCACGCACACCTTCTCTCCTAGCCCCACTTGATACAGAAAATCTACCATGAGATGCATGCATTCACTAGGATTGCTCCACCTTGGATAAACATTGAACGTGTAGATGTGATGAAGCAGACAAAAATCACCCGACATATGGGTCACTAAGAGGCTCTTATTACGCTGCCACGTAACCATACGACCACATAAAAACCTGGTGCGGTGATCTCTCTCATGAACACTGTTTAGATTCTTAGCACTTGGATGCACCTCACCAAGCGGCACATTCAGAAGTTGAGCTATCAATGCAAAATTGATTATGGCTTCCCGATCTCTGCCGAAAGGGATCTTAAACTACAACGGCTCCAGCTTAGGGTCCCGAATATGAGCATAGAAGGCACAAACAGTGCTCACATTAGCACAAAACTCGCCTTCAAATAGCGGACCCCACCCGACAGCTTCGATATGCTTGAACAACAAATACTCGCCAAAGAGCCACCCATCCACATGCACTTCAAAAAGAACCCTTCGATACGTATACGTGCCATGAGCCAACTCCGCCAACAGTGATCTTCCTATCGGAGCGTGGGGATCTAAATCCCGCTTCATATGTATTTCTCTCCCAACACTTGAACTCGTAGTAGCTCCTCTAGGTCACCTTGAACGAGCGGGATGACTAGGCCCAGCCTCATCCACAGGGGCACGCTTCTTGCCCATCAACGAAAGGATGGAGGAAAAGGAGAAAAAGGCCTCAATAGCCTCTATGAAAGCCATGGAAAAGTGATGAAAGGGAAGAGAGGGCTGACCTGAATGGGTTTCTACGGATCTAGGTCTGAAAGAGGAGTGTAATAGGCCCAAAAGACAGGGATTGAAGAAGGGAAAAGGAAGAAATGGGATGAGTTAAGAGCTTACACGATTTTGAGCCTCAAAGGGAGGATGTAAAGCTCAAATGAGAGAAAATGGAGAGGATAGGGGAGTGAGGTTTGCTGTAAATGATAGAGGGGTGTAGGTTATAGCAGAAAATGACGGAATGGGTGATTGGAGGGGTGATTTGAGAGAGAAAACAGAAATTATGAAGGAAAGGGAGAGCTTGGGGGGTCGCTTTGTGAAGGAAGTAGGATTTTTTAGAATGAAAGAGTGGTCGAACCCTGTATGAGGGGGTCCCACTAAGCCCCAAACATGATCGGCCCGGGCGGCCCAGCCCGCCGAGTCCGCTGACCAGCGAGGCCCTCGCCACTCCCTAGACTATCTGGCGAGGGCTCGCCAAATGGGCGAGGTCCTCACCCTCCCCTTAGTCCAAAAAGGTCAGGGTCTCACCTTGGAACCCCCTAAAACGTGATTGTTTGGCCCCCTCTCCCGATTTGAGCCGTTTCGGGTCATTTCGGAACTAATCTTATATCTATTTACTTTTACCAATTTCTAACGGCTGGAATGGGATGAAATGCAGTCTATACCCATCAATTGATGGTCTAGAAGTGATTTTGGGTCACCGTGTGTGATCAGGAGTGTGCACGAATTCGATCTCGGCGATCATTCTCAATAAACTTTTGCCGAACTACAAACTGGAAGTCCTAATTCTGTTTCTAGATTGTTCTCTCACCCTCCTACGTTATAGTAGCATCAGCGTGCGGTGTGTGGCCCTAACCCAGGTCCAGATTAATCCAAATCATGCTCTGATACCAACTTATAACGCACTAAAATTCAGGGGGTCAAGCATAACTCAGCTCCCGAGTTCGAAAACATCACTCATGCAACATATTTGATGATGATTGTATGTTGTCTGTAATAATGCATAAAACATGAAATAGATCAAGCCAGATTAGCAGACATAATTCAGGGATATTGAGGAAATGCAAGCGGAAGACTTAATACATATATAATTCAAAATAAATCTCCAAATGATGCGTGCTCTGCCCAGGGCAATATATACATCTATGTCTCAAAAATACATGTATCAACTGTGCAAAAATCATCAAGTACATATCCCAAAAAATCTCCGTTGGTCAGGATAAGGCTCACATGAATCCTCCTGAGAACTACATATATGAGAACACCTCCTCATCCTTGTCGAAGTCTGGCTCCACCTCGCAAGCGTCGCCATCACCTGCAGCTAAGTCAAAGTCTGGTTGGTGTTTAAATACCGTCCCAGAACGTGGGAGTGAGTGATCAACTCAGTGGTACTATATAGCAGAGGTTAACATGTTATCAATCCAATCAAGCAGTAATGATAAGGAAATACAATCATACAGGTCCTAGGTACTCTTGTTAATGTAAGGATGATATGAAGAATGATGCATGCCCTCACCATAATCCCCTCTGCGACATCATCTAACGATCGCAGCATGAATCACTTCCTCAGTGCTCTATCACCAACCCCATTAGCACATGTAATGCGGTGTTATGAATAAGCTTACCAAGTTCTTATAAGTTCTTTTCATACAGCAGGATTGGGAAGCTAAGACACCTCCCTTGTATCATTTTCCAACGTTGATCCATTCTAGGGTCATCAGTCATAGGAAATCTCATACGATATTATGGTTCTAGGTCACTGCAAGGGCTGTCAGGGCTGTTGCATGCAATCGTTACACCACTCCCCCATCACCTTATCAATACAGGCCTACTTATATCCTCAAGACTACAACAGGACTCGTCACCCTTATGCAGTGTCAGGATAATCTCCAGGTCACTACAGAGGGCTCGTCACCAATCAATGTAGGCCGATAATAAGAATATAGTGTCTCATACCACCATAATCTGCTCAGAGTAGGGTGTTCACTGGTTTCTACGGGGAGGTTTGTGGCCCCAGCGTAGGCCGACAGCTCGATCATGGTGTCCCATACCACCATGACTAGCTCATGAGTCTTAGGGGATCATGGTACCACAGTTAATGGGAGTTTCACTGGTAAGCTCAGTGCCTTAGATTCAAACAGTAGCGACCAAACATGGTGAACAAACATCGGTCAATCGGGTTAGTTAATAAGCTCAATTAGGCCAAGCGCACGTTGAGTTGAACGACATGGAATACATAAGCACTCCGTGTGGCCTAACCACTATCGAACATCCCAAGCACGACTCAGATTCGCTAAACTCATCCTGTGTGGAGAAAACAACCTCAACTACCATTTACAGAACGGTTTCCGATTACCTAGGTTGTAGTACAGCCCCATTCACATACAAATCTAATAACTAACATATGGTTCATATCCTGCATTCATATGAACAATCATGAAGTATAACTTGAATGTAAACAGTACATGTAGGAAATCATACACACATTTAACATGATTCAACAAAGTACATAATCCATGGAGGAAATCATACACTCATTTAGCATGGAAAATCTAAGTCACATGATTCATGGAGGAAATCATAGACTCAAGTATTGTGATGGAGATTCATATCTCAATCACCTTAGCAATCACACTTTACTAACTACTAACTCACTTAGGCATTTATTCAAACACTTAGATTACACTATTCAACATACATCATGTATGTCGTCTCTATTGCATATTAGGGCAAGTCCTTTCGCCAAGGAGTTGTCGCATACATATCAGGCATATAACAATGATAATTAATCATGGCAAGCAAATCAACACATTCCATACGCATACATGTATTCTAACATATATATGAAATACGATATTTATAATATAAAGTATACGTATACGAAAAACAAAATGGATAGCACATTTGGCATGTGTAATGGCATTCACAACATGAATAAATCATTATCTAACATTGAAAGTGTTGAAAACCATAACCTAAGCGTATATAGTTCGCACCTTAAACCAGAAAATGCGTATTCGATATGATTCAGATGATGTGTCTTCATCAACAGCGGATATGCTACCTATGGCATGAAACAGGTTAGCTACAACTTGACTACAGCTAGTCTAAGTTTCAAAACAGGTTAGGTTTAGCTTAACTTACCCACGAATGGAATCAAAATCGCTGGAAGAACGATTCAGATATGCAGGTTCGATATGTAGGTGGACTAGGAAGAATCCTACGGAGATTCGACAGATTCTCCCGCACTTTCTCTCTCTTTTCTCTCTCTTAGGAAACTAGGGTTAGGAAATTCGTATGGGATATAGAACTAAGGGTTTAAGGCCTTTTTATAAGCCTAAACATGACGAAAATGGACTTAAGGTCAAGGTATACTTAGGTTATAACCAAATCGGGATCTTTCTGATCCAACGGAGCACTTCTAGAGGTCCTCTTATCCAATGCGGTCGGACTTAAGCTCACTAGCATCCGATCTTTAGTATGTTAAGTTTCCAGTCCGATCGAGTTTTCAGATCGTCCGTGGCGGACCAGCTTCAATTCAACGGTTACCGAACTTCGATCAAGGCCACAAGTACTTGGACATGTAAAGGAAAACTTTCCTGATCCGAGAGTGAAATTTTGTCAAAATCTAATGGTCAGAATGCTTAGAAATGTCGCGCAAGTGACACGTGCTAGATTACTTAAAAATATAATTAATTTTTTAAATATCTTCCTTTTCTCACCCAATTCACTCCAGACGCAAGGAAATGGTATCAGGACATCGTTTGGGCTTAATTTTCTAGGTGATTGTCAAGTCCAACCAGGCGATCGTAATGGTCTAAGTTCATAGCTTCAGGCTTTCGATGCGCGGTCTAGAACCAATACAAAGTTATAAAGCATTCCCGGGAACAACTGGGTGTAGAGTTGGATCCTAGATTTCAGGGTATTATAGCGTTAAGGATTTTCTAGGTTCTGGGTCTTACGGATCGTATGGAAAGCTATCGGTGCTGATTCCATAAGTAATCTAGTTTAGCGATGGCTAAAACACATTAAAGTTCTAAAGGATTTGGTTCTAAAAGATTTCTGCTAAAGGTGGTTCTCGGGTCTAAGTACGGATTTTTCGAGTCGTTACACTTTTTCAAGAGATGTCTTACTTTCCAAACATTCATAAGATATTACCACTTCATGGGTTGCACATTTTTCACCATACTTAGTGTTAATATCCTTGTCATCCTCTTCATTTCTTCATAACACTCAACCCCCTTTTTATAATATAAATTGTTAACCTTTCTTGTCCTCCCCCCCCCCCCCCCCCCTCTTTTTTTTATTAGATTTCCTGACAGTCACGGTCCAAAACTGGAAGCTAATTGAGAAAAGATAAGAGACCCTGCTATGTTTTCTGCTAAGACTAAATTAGCTGCTTTCCTAGCCTACTGGCTGAGTTTATTGTTCTTCCAAGTTCAAAAAGCTTAGACATTATTTGACCTACTCTGTTTGTAGCAGCAAGCACAATGGCAGAAGGTAGAAGAAAATATTCTTTAGCTCCTTCTGTATTATGCTCATTATACCGAGCTTTTAAACATGCCACAGCACACTATTCAAGCCCAGCATTAGGAGTCTCATCTGCTTTCACTCCTTGGCATTATTTCTCTGGTTGGCTAGGCGTTTACTTTCTTGGGACCTATAATGACCCAGAGAAAGCTTATGTTCATCCTAAGCATCTACCTTTATGGCATTTCCAGCAGCGAAAGATGATAAAGAAGACATATGACTGGATAGTAGATAAGATTGATAATCTAGAATCTATTGATGTAACGCCCTGAAATTCAGGGGTCGAGCATAACTCAGCTCCCGAGTTCTAAAACATCACTTATGCAACATAAATAATGATGGATGTATTAGCGCATAAAACATAAAGTAGATTAAGCCAAATCAGTAGACATAATTCAGAGATAGATAGAAAACGCAAGCGGAAGACTTAAGCACATATATAATCTAAAAATAATCCCCAAAAGATGCGTGCACTGGCCAAGGCAATAAGTACAACTGTGTATCAAAATACATGTATCAAATTGTGCAAAATCAACATATACATATCCCAGAATCCCCGCCAGTCAAGACAAGGCTCACATGAACCTACCTGAGGACTGCATGAACGAGAAAGCCTCCTCGTCCTCGTTGAACTCCAGCTTCGCCTCGCAGGCATCGCTGTCACCTGAAGCTAAGTCAGAGTCTGGTTGGTGTTTAAGCACCATCCCAGAATGTGGGAGTGAGTGATCAACTCAATGGAGCTATACAGCAAAGGTTAACATGTTATCAATTCAATCAAGTAGTAATGATAAAGCAGTACAATCAAACATGTCCTAGATACTCTTGTTAATGTGAGAATGAATGAGATAATGATGCATGCCCTCACCACAAACTCCCTCTGTGATCTTCATCTTACGGTTATGCATGTCAGTCACTTCTTTAATGCTCTTACACCAACATTGATAGCACATGCAGTGCGATAATATGAATATGATTACCAAGTTCTTATTAGTCCTTTTCATACAACAGGATTGGGAAGCTAAGACATCTCCCTTATACCAATTCTCAAACATTGATCCATTCTAAGGTCGCCAGTCCTAGGAAATCTCATACGATGTATGGTTCTCGATCGCTGTAAAGGGCTCGTCACCAATCAATACAGGTCTAGTTATATCCTAAATACTGCAACGAGACTCGTCGCCCTTATACAGTGTTAGGATATACTCGAGGTCACTACAGAGGGCTCGTCACCAATTAATGTAGGCCGACAGCACAAATATAATGTCCCATTCCACCATAATTGACTCACGAGAGTAAGGTGCTCACTAGTCACTATGGGGAGGCTCGTTGCCCCAGCGTAAGCTTACAGCTCGACCACGGTGTCCCATACCACCATGTCCACTCATGAGTCTTAGGGGATCACGGTACCAAGGTTAACGGGAGTTTCACTAGTGAGTTCGATGTTTTAGATTCAAACAGTAGCAACCAAATATGATGAACAAACATTAGTCAATTGAGTTAGTTAATAATCTCAACTAGGCCAAGCGCACGTTGAGTTGAACAAGATGTAATGCATAAGCACTCCGTGTGGCCTAACCACTGTTGAACATCCCAAGCATGACTCGGATTCATGAAACTCATCCTATGTGGTGAAAATAACCCCAACTACCATTTAAAGAACGATTACTAATTACCTGGACTATAGTACAGCCACAATTATGTACAAGCTCAATAACAGGCATTTGATTCATATCATGCCATCATATGGATATTTATGAAATATAACTTGAATGTAAATACAATACATGGAGGAAATCATATACATGGTGAACATGAATAATCCAGGTTACACAATTTATGGAGGAAATCATACACACAGTTAAGGTGATTGCGATTCATATCTCAATAACCTAAAATGTCACACATTACTAACTACTAACTCATTCAAGCATTTAAACAAACACTTTAACTACACTATTCAACATACATCACGTATGTCGACTCCATTACATATTAGGGCGAGTCCTTTCATCAAGGAGTTTCCGCGTACATATCAAGCATGTATCAATGACAAATAATCATGGCAATCATAATAACAATTTCCATACATATATGGGTATTCTAACATATACATGAAATATGTTATTTATAACATAGATTATACATATTCGTAAATCGAAACAAATAACACATTTGGCATGTGGAATAGCATTCACGTAATGAATAAATCATTATCTAACATTGAAAGTCCTGAAAACCATAACCTAAGCATATATAGTCCGCACCTTAAACCAGAAAATGCGTATTAGATATGATTCAGATGATAAGTCTTCATCAACGGTGGATATGCTACCTATGGCATGAAATAGGTTAGCTATAACTTCACTACAGCTATTCTAAGCTTCAAAACACGTTAGGGTTTGATTAACTTACCCAAGAACGGAATTAGAATCGTCGGAAGAATGATTCAGATATGCAGATTTGATACGTAGATGAACTGGGAAGAATCCTACAGAGAATCAACAGGTTCTCTTACTTTCTCTCTCTTTTCTCTCTCTTGAATAGCTAGGGTTTAGGAAATTCGTATGGAATTTGGGAATGGAGGTTTAAGGCCCTTTTATAAGCCTAAAGTCGACGAAAATAGCCTTATGGCCAAGGTATACTTAAGTTATAACCAAATCGGGCTCTTTCTGATCCAACGGAGCACTTCTAGAGGTCCACTTATCAAATGCGGTTGGACTTAATCTCACTAATATTGGATCTTAAGCAAGTTAAGTTTTCAGTCTAATCAGGCTTCCAGATCGTCCGTGGCAAATCAGTTTCAATTCAACGGTTACCAAAATTCTATCAGAGCTATAAGTGCTATAACATATATGGGCCACCTTTCCTGATCCGAGGGTGAATTTGGGTCGAAATCTAACGATCAGAATGCTTAGAAATATCGCATAAGCGACACATCTCAGATTACTTAAAATCATATTTAAATTTCTAAAAATCTTCACTTTCTCACTCTCTTCACTCCGGACTCAAGGAAATGGTCTCAGGACATCGTTTGGCCTTGATTTTTGAGGTGATAGTCAAGTCCAACTAGGCGGTCATAATGGTCTAAGTTCATCGATATCAGACTTTCGACGTGCAGTCTAGATCCAATACGAAGTTACAAAGTATTCTCAGCAGCAACTGGGTTTAGAGTTGGATCCTAGATTTCAGGGCAATATAGCGTCAATGATTCTATAGGTTTTAGGTCTTATAGATCGTATTAAAAGTTATTGGTGCTAATTTCACGTATAATCTAGTTTAGCGCTACACATTAAATTTCTAATGGATTTGGTTCTAAATGATTTCTGCTAGAGGTGGTACTCAGGTCTAAGTACGGATTTTTCTAAGACATTACAATTGATTTCTTCTGTTTTCACCTAGATCATTAAGCCAAAAATAAGGATGTTGAAGATAATAACAATCTGAACTCCATGAGCAAACCTTTTTCTTATGCATTTGTTTTAGTAGTCTTCCTTTGCGAGAAGGGGTAGAATTCTGGAGAGAACCATATTACCCCAATCAATTTGTCAGGTAATTTGGATACGACCAGACCATACCGAAAATAAGAGAAGATGTTACTTGAGTTATGCGAAGTAATGGAGTTGGCCCTTATAACTGGGCTCTGATATGGAAACAACTACTGGTAAGGAATTTTGGTTCCCGATTCGTTCTACCAGGATATAACCATTGAGTGACGGCCTCATACACCTGGATGCGATGGTGGACACACTAATACTATTTGGTACATAACCGTTTTCCCGTAGATCATCCTGTTTGGATTCCCCCTCCATGTTTGAGAAATTACAAGCCAGAACAAAGAATAGGTTATTTTTGTGAGAAAGATCATGCTGCTATTTCCAGAGAACTTTGTCACAAAATTTCTTCAGAAGAGCCTATCAGAGAGATAAAACTGTCAAACACCTTAGAAGGCTAGTTTACATTTGGCTCTCCTTTAGATCTACTAAAGCGAGGAATACAACCCCCTACACCTCGTGAAGGGTTTGAGACTGTAGGTGTACTTTACCTTCTCTCATTCCTAAATGAAGAGATCAGCCTCTTCCTAGTACCTCTACCACCACAAATCCTACAATCATTGCCACTCCTTCCAATCTTATTCGCATTACCATGAGCCCCTCAACAATTACAACTTCTTCCTCTCTAACAGCTCGTCATACTACAACCTTAACTCCTCCCGTTGCAAATCAAGTTGTTTCGTCTCCGATGACCCGATCTCATGCTAAATCATTGTCTCCTGTCATCTTAGCCCAACCAGCTCCTTCTCCAGTTAGAAGTGCACGTCTTCATCCAAAAAAGACCATATACAAGGAGAAATAGACAGTATCAGTGATGACCTCTCTTCTTCTACAAGCTTGGTTGATAAGGAAGATGATGCTTTACTAGATGCCAACACTAATGCTGAAGTAGATATCGGGGAAGAAGGAAATGTCCAAACTACATCTCCATTTCACAACATCCCACCTAATCCACACATTCCTCTTCCAACTACAATGGATTCTTTAGAAGAGGAGCAACTAGACTATGGAGAATATGAATGTTCTCCTAGAGCGAATATCTTCTTCTCTTTTGATCCTGCATATTCTCCACGGATTGTAAAGACTACTAGCACAACTATTCATGGAGTACCAATATTAGCAGCGACAGAAGATCAATCATCAAGACCTCCAACAAAAACAAGAGATGTTCTTCTTTGTCACAGCATAGAGGAAACTTTTCCAGCCCCAATTGCACTGCATGGCTCTCCTCATCATGTAGATAAATCTCTCACGGTGCATCCCTCTTTCATTCATCCAGTGGCCAGGAGTTTGGAAATCTCCTCAGATCCCGTTGATGTACCGACTCCAACAATTGTTGATTCTAGTACAAGAGGGGCTCAGGAACTCTCCTTCAATGTTGTTACAGCCACAAATATACCAAGATTTGTAGTTCCTTCAACCTGCTCTGCTCAAACTACTCCTATTGTTATTCCTGAACAAGGTACATATATACATGAATATTTCTTTATTTGAAATATCCTCTCTTTCTAAAATCACAATTTTCTTTTTCTTCTTATACGGCCACAATCATGGCAACCCCAAGTGGTTCGAAGGGTTCTAATTCAGTGGCTTTAGTCTTTAATGGTCTTTCATTGGAGAAAGTATCACCTTTTTCATTAGGATTATTTAAGAACGCACTCCTGTTTATCATTAAGGCCTTTAAAGACCCGGCTCAATGGCCTTTCTTGGATAGTGCTTTGGCCGTTCTTGATCACTCTACTCGTCTTGCACATGTCAATGTTCAATCCCTCTATGACTGTTTATCAGAATTTTATGGCTCAACTAAAAATTTAGAGGCCGCTCGAAATGTCGTTGTCACTCCAGAAATCCTTAATCATCAAAAGGAATTGCATCACTTAAGGAACAACTCTCTCATTCAGTTAACATTCTTACTACCTATGAGGGTTTCAGCCAGTCTCTTCATGAAAACATCAAAATTTCTAATAGAAATAAAGTAGTTATTGATGATCAAATCACCCTTCTCGAAAAGGAGATATTACTGCTAAAGAGTAAAAAAGAAGCGAAAGATGTGATTATTCATCAAGCTAGAGAAGAACTTGAAGCCAATATCCAAACCATTGATCTTGTAAAGACCGAACAGATGAAAAATTAGGAAATTGTCACTCTTTTAGAATCAAAATTGGCTAACATTCCTGATCAAGCTAAAATCATTATGGAGGCTAAACAAACTACTTCTACATTGCAGCTTCGGTTAAAAGAGGAATTGCAGCATTACATGACAGCATTGAATATAAATGAAGATCTATAAGAAATTTCATATTACATTGTAATGCATGTGTTTCTTTTATTTCTTTTGATGATGTAATATACGAACAAACTATCATATTTGTAATAAATCTACATCTTTTTCCTTTTCCTCTTTCTCTCCTCTCTTTTTTTTATTAAATGGCAACCTTATGTGGTGTTTACTCTAATGGGCGGAACTATTTTATTTTGAAGTTAGTAGAGTTAGTTCGCACACAGTTTAAGCTCTTGAGTAGTGGAGCAAGCAGTTTCATAGACTCATGTGGGAGTCTAGTCTTACGTGATGGTCTTTGTAACTCTTATGAGTTCACTGGACTTTTCACTACCAGGGATTTACGCACAAGGTTGGTCGCAGTAACTCTCTAGAGTTCATGGGGCTCACAAGGTTACCTTTGGGGTACCAAATTCAGGGTCATCAGTCCGTCAATGAGTAGGTTTAATCCCTTCCTCATGAGTTAGTACTGGAATTAAACCATAGATCTGGGAGGTCTTACGCATGGTTGGCCTGTTATCTATGGATATGGTCAAAGAGCTCACACTGCAGCCCACTTTTTCTTCGCATGCAAGGTCAGGCCCATTCATAAGAGGGCATTTTCCTTTGTTCCTTGTGACACTGCTTAAAAGCTACACAGACGACATGGGGGTTACGCGTGGCCATCAATGACTTTTTAGCTTTTTAGGCTTTTGGTCACTGGCTTCATCCACAGCCCGCATGGGTATGCGTATGATGCTCTTCATGAGCTTTTTAGGGCCACTGACTTCTCGTCGCTGCCCGAATGGTGATCTTAATAGGCCTTATGCATAGTTGGCCATATAGGCTTGACTAGGCTTCCTTTGAGAGATAAAAGTAAGTGTCTATCGATAAACCAATTTTCCTGATATCAATAGTACTAACACATCTATCTGACATCGATAGTACTTCATCACTTTTGCTAATATCTTTCACCGTAATCATGTGGGTTGTTTGTAATATATCAGCTTGGTGATGATATCAATTTTAGCAAAATTTTGCAGAGCTCACTTTGGCGATGATCACTTTCTTTTTACAATACTCGTTGATGCCAATATTAGCACATAGTCCCGATATACTTGTAAATTTCTTCTTTATTCATTTATTTGATCATACATAACCGTGGTCTTGGTTATTCTTGTCCCCTTTTGATACAAAAGTATTATTCTGATAATATTCTGGATCAAAATCAGTAGTGTCTTCAAGGACAATATCTCTTAATGAAGCGAGCATTGACCAGTATACTGATACCTTGTCCATCTTGATTCACCACTCTTTATGCACCATTGGAGTATACTTCTTGTATTATATACGGCCCATCCCATTTAGGCTCGAATTTGTCCCCTGTTCGATGGGTGACCACTATGGGTCTTTTCAGCATTAACACCATATCTCCTTTTCTAAAAGAGCGATATTTGACTTGCTTTTCAAAGGTAGTGGATATTCTGTCTTGATACGATTGCAATCACTATTGCGCTACCAATCGTTTCTCATCAAGCAAATTCAGTTCTCTCAACTGTATTTTTACATTTTCATCATTTATAATGGTCTAATGTATAACCACTCTGAGTGACGCCACTTATATTTTCATCGAGATCACTGCTTTGACACCATAGACTAGCGAATACGGTGTTGCTCCAGTTGTCGTCCGATGAGTAGTTCTATATGCCCACAGTACTTCCTATAACTTGTCATCCCAATCATGCTTGTTTCCAGTTATAATCTTCTTCAGTATTTTGACTATCATTTTATTAAATGCCTCTGGTAATCCATTGGCCGGTGGATAGTAAGGAGTTGAAAACGAATGGTTGATGTTGTATTTCTGGCATAACTTTTTCATACCTCTATTTTTGAAAGGAGCGCCATTGCCTGTGATAATTTTCTTTGGAATACCATGATGATATATTATGGCATGACGGATAAAATTAATCACATCATTCTCCCTAACACTACGTAATGCAATTGTTTCTGCCCACTTGGAGAAATAATCAGTTGCTGCTAAAATATACTGCTTTCCTTTGGATGAAGACGAATTTATGGGACCAATGACGTCAAGTCCCCAAGTAGAAAAGGGCCAAGAGGTGACTTTTTAGTGTAAATCTTCTGGGAGAATATGTATAACATCCCTGTGAATTTGACACTCATGACATCTCTTTGCATATTCTAGTGCGTCTTTGAACATGGTGGGCCAATAATACCCTATTCGATGGACTCTATGAAATAAATTCCAGCCAGCTTGGTAGGCTCCGCATTCTCCAGAGTGTGTTTCTCGCAATGTTTAGCTTGCTTCTTGTTTGTCTAAGCAACGCAGCAGTATTTCATTGTAAGATTTTTGGTACAATACCTCACTGCATATGATAAATCTGCTTGTTCGTTGTTGATTTGATGTCTTTGCACTGGATCTTCTGGCAGGATGTCATATTTGAGATAATCAATGAAGGGTTAGTGCCAATCATCTATTGATACCTTGAAAATGATATAAGAAGTGTTTCGACGCTCTCTTCATTAACTTCTGGAGATAACAAAAATCGTCTTTCTTTTATAGTCACATGAAGAGGGCATCGATTTGGGCAGGACTGTAACGCCCGTGAAAAATCCATACTTGGGCTCGAGTACCAACTCGATCCGAAATCGCGTAGAATTAATTTCCATGGAAATTAAGCGTAAGTTAGCTAGCGCAATGCTAGAATAGCAGGGAAATAGTCCCTGATCACTTTAAATACGTTCTACAAGACCCAAATCGAGTAGAACAATCCACTCTATAATACTCTATAACCTCGGATTAAACTCTAAGCAGGTTTGGTCTCTGGACCGCTTTGAACTTTTGTATTGGATCTAGACTGCACGTCGAAAGTCCGATACTTCCTATCTTAGACCGTTAGAACCGCCTTATTGGACTTGACGCTCATTTCGAAAATCAAGTCCAACTGACAATCGCAGACTATTTCATTGAGTCCGGACTGAAGAGACCGCGAATAGGGACAGAATTGGAATTTTAAATTCAAATCTGGCACACGACTTGACGCATTAGTATTAAGCATTCTGATCGTCAGAATTCAACCAGATTACACCCTCGGATCAGAAAAAATTTTTATTTATTATCATGAGACTTTCAGCCCTGATCTACGTGCGGTGACCGCTGAACTGAAACTGGTCCGCCACGTGCGATCTGCGAACCCTGCCGAACTGAAAACTTAATACGTGCTATATCTGGTACGCATGAGCTTAAGTCCGATCGCAATCAACCAGGGGACCACCAGAAATCATCTTTTGGATCGAAACAGCCCCGAAATGGATAGGCACTAAGTAAACTTCGTACTGGAGCCTGTTTCCGGCATTTTTAAGCTTATAAAAGGGGTTGAAACCCTCATTTCTCTCTCCCATCCGAAAATTACAAACCCTAGCTTTGGGAGAGAGAAAAGGAGAGAGTGGAAGGGATTTTTCCCGTCTCCGAGCCACCGGCTGCTAGTGCTTCATCAACTCTTCTCAATCACCTGGCTGGTGATTTCTTCGCTTTTTGAGGTATGAAACAACCCTAGAACTTGCTGATTTAGGGTTTACTTAGATTCAGGGCGTGTTAGCTGACGTAACTTGTATAATAGGTTCTCCTACTACCGTAGACGAAGCGTATACGCTCCGTTTCGATTCACGAGTCTACAAGACATAAGGTGAGGATTTTAGACGCTTTGATTGACGGTTTACAATGCTTTCAATGTCGTTTAATAGTAGATTATCGACGGCATCGCCGTTTGACATGTACAACATGCTCTCCGTTTCCTGTTTCGTAAATTAACGAAGAATATGAGATTTAGGGCATTTTAGTCATTTGTAGGAAGTACTGTCTACATTCATATTTTGCTGATGTGATTGACATGGCTTGTTGTCGCATTAGGAAGTTAGGAATGCGTGCATAATTAGTTTGGCGAAGAGATTTGCCTAATTGTGCACTTTGGGTCGACATACTATATGTAGACTTAAGTGTGTAGTGTATGTGTTTGTATAAATGTTTGTATTAGTATGTATTGAATTAAATGATGTTATGAGATAGTTTGAGATTGATTTCTCAATTAATATGCTGACCTAAATGATTTCCTACATGTTGACTATATGCGTGATTT
The DNA here is from genome assembly GCA_037074715.1 of Magnolia kwangsiensis. Lineage (NCBI taxonomy): Eukaryota > Viridiplantae > Streptophyta > Magnoliopsida > Magnoliales > Magnoliaceae > Magnolia > Magnolia kwangsiensis. Next base: position 64,817,855 of record CM073579.1, read on the forward strand.
CATTACATGCATGGAATATATGTGCTTGAAGACTTGCTTAAGTTGAATGTTATAACATGTGTTAACATGCTCACATGACTGTATTTCAATTCCAATACTCTTACATAAATTGCTGATGTGATTCCATAAGTGTTTGGGACTAGACTTAGTCCAGGCAGTCGGTAACCGAGCGAATTCGTGGCTGACTGGTCATAACCACGAACGACGCGTCGATGAACGTGATTCGTGTTTGGAGTTGGCGGCAGTGGTTAGGCCACGCGAAGTGTTTTACGCACTTCATGTCGTTCGGCTTGAGATGCGATCGCGCTAGTCGAGCCCGTCAAGTAACCCGACTGGCCGATATATGTTCACCTTGTATGAGTCATAACTACTTGAACCTAGGGTACTGAACTTACCACTGTAACCCTGTTAACCATGGTACCTTGATCCACGAAGACTCATGAGCCGGGCATGGTGGTATGGGACACCGTGGTCAAGCTGTCGGCCTACGCTGGGGCCACAAACCTCCCCGTAGTGACCAGTGAGCACCTAGACTCGTGAGCAGATTATGGTGGTATGGGACACTATATTCTAACTGTCGGCCTACACTGATCAGGCGACGAGTCCTTTGTAGTGACCGCGAGCGTATTCTGAGTCCACGGGAGGCGACGACCCTTCCGTTGCAGTACAGTACGGTAGGCCTGTATTGATAAGGTGATGGGGGAGCGGTGCAACGAGTGCGAGCAACAGCCCTGGCAGCCCTTGCAGCGACCTACATAAATATATCTCATATGAGATTACTAGGAGTGACGACCCTAGACAGGATCTGTATTGGGATTGATACAAGGGAAGTACCTTAGTTTCCCAATCCTGCTGTTTGAATGGACTAATAACAACTTGGAAATCATATCACCATAGCATTGCATGTGCCTGGAAGATGTAGAGCACTCTAGGGAGTGTGGCATGTCGCAGTCGTAAGATGTTGCCGTATGAGGGAGATCGTCGGTGAGGGCATACATCACGTCATGTCATCTTGCATTAACAACAGTATTAGGATTGTCTAATTTACTACTTTACTATTATCACATGATTGAATTGTGAACATGTTAATCTTTGCTCTATGATTCCACTGAGTTGATCACTCACTCCCACGTTACGGGATGGTGTTTGCAACACCCACCAGACCCTATTGTAGATGCAGGTGAGGCTGAGATCCAGGAGGCAGAGCCAGACTTTGACGAGGACCAGGACGAGTTCTCGTACATGCAGTATCACGATGGCTTCGCGTAGGCGACCTGGATTGAGGGGACTTCAGTGGGACTATTTTGGACATTTATTGTTGTTCATGTATATGTATATGAGACTCAGAGACGTATTCATACTTTAGAGACAGATGAGATTTACTTTGTTTTACCATACAGTGATATATATATATTGTTTAGTCTTCCGCTTGCTTTTATCACTGGATCTGAAGTATGAATTGCAGTTTTGGTATACTTTTACTCATGTGAATGCTTTAAATCAGACAACATTGAATCATAATCATTTTTGTTGCATAAGTGACGGTCTGGAACTCGGGAGTTGAGTTTATACACGACCCCCGATTTTCAGGGTGTTACAAGTTGGTATCAGAGCATGAATAAAAGTATACTGGGCCTGGGTTATGGTCTCGCGACGTACGCTGTCGCTTCTTTTGACTTAGGTGGGTGCGAGAAGGGTCTAGAAACATTCTTAGGATCGCAAGTTCGCCGATAGGCGAAATCTATTCATCTCGATCGCACGATCGAGTCTGTAACGCAACTCAGGTCGCGTGAAACAACCCGAATAGCTCCTAGGACGTATTGGTGGGAAGGTATGAAGACCCACATAGCTGAGTTCGTGTCCCGTTGTCTCACTTGTCAGCAGGTGAAGGCAGAGCATCGCTGACCACCTGGACTTTTGCAGCCTATGCCGATTGCAGAGTGGAAGAGGGATTTCATTTCCATGGACTTCATTTATGGGTTGCCGAAGATGAGGAAGGAACATGATTCCATTTGGGTGATCGTCGACCGTCTGACGAAGTCGGCGCACTTCCTACCGATCAGAGTTACGAACTCTGCAGACGAGCTGGCTAGATTGTACATCAGAGAGATTGTGCATCTGCATGGAGTTTCGCTAGAGATCGTGTCGGACAGAGATATGCTGTTCACTTCTATTTTCTGGACTCGCATTCAGGAGGCTATGGGTGTGAAGTTGAAGTTCAATACTGCCTTCCACCCACAGACAGACGGACAGACAGAGCGGGTGAACCAGATCTTAGAGGACATGTTGCGAGCTTGCGCATTGGACTTCAAGGACAGTTGGGATGACTGTCTTGCATATGCGGAGTTTGCGTACAACAACAGCTTCCAGGCGAGTATCGGTATGGTACCTTATGAGGCACTGTATGGGCGACCTTGTCACGCACCGCATTACTGGCTAGAGGTCGGTGAGCGTAGCTTGATCGGCCCAGAGTTAGTGCAGGCGACGTCAGAGAAGATTGATATTATTCGACGTCGGCTTCTTACAGCGCAGAGCAGACAGAAGAGCTACGCCGATACGAGACGGAGGCCACTAGAATTCGCAGTTGGGGATCATGTGTTTCTGCGAGTTTTTCCTATGAAGGGAGTCCTTCGGTTCGGGAAGAAGGGGAAGCTGGCACCGCGATTCATTGGTCCATTCCAGATCCTCGATCGTGTGGGAGCGGTGGCTTACCGATTGGCTTTACCCATGCCTCTCGCGAGCGTTCACAACCTATTTCATATTTCTATGCTGAAGAAGTACGTTGCTGATCCTTCCCATATCATCAGATGGGAGCAGGTGCAGTTAGGAGAGGATGTTACTTATATCCTGCGACCGACACGTATCCTAGACAGGAAGGAGCAGGTACTGCGTAGCAAGGTGATTTCCCTTGTGAAGGTATTGTGGACGCATCACTCTGAGGAGGAGGCTACCTGGGAGACAGAAGCCGAGATCAGAAAGAACTACCCACAGCTTCTCGAGGAGTACGAAAAGGTACAAATTTCGAGGACAAAATTATTTGTTAAGGGGGGTAGAGTGTAATGCCCGTGAAAAATCCATACTTGGGCTCGAGTACCAACTCGACCCGAAATCGCGTAGAATTAATTTCCATGGAAATTAAGCGTAAGTTAGCTAGCGCAACGCTAGAATAGCATGGAAATAGTCCCTGATCACTTTAAATACGTTCTACAAGACCCAAATCGAGTAGAACAATCGACTCTATAATACTCTATAACCTCGGATCAAACTCTAAGTAGGTTTGGTCTCTGGACCGCTTTGAACTTTTGTATTGGATCTAGACCGCACGTCGAAAGTCCGATACTTCCTATCTTAGACCGTTAGAACCACCTTATTGGACTTGACGCTCATTTCGAAAATCAAGTCCAACCGACAATCGCAGACTATTTCATTGAGTCCGGACTGAAGAGACCGCGAATAGGGACAGAATTGGAATTTCAAATTCAAATCTGGCACACGACTTGACGCGTCAGTGTTAAGCATTCTGACCGTCAGAATTCAGCCAGATTACACCCTCGGATCAGGAAAAATTTCTATTTATTATAATGAGACTTTCAGCCCTGATCTACGTGCGGTGACCATTGAACTGAAACTGGTCCGCCACGTGCGATCTGCGAACCTTGCCGGACTGAAAACTTAATACGTGCTATATCTGGTATGCATGAGCTTAAGTCAGATCGCAATCAACCAGGGGACCACCAGAAATCATCTTTTGGATCGAAACAGCACCGAAATGGATAGGCACTAAGTAAACTTCGTACCGGAGCCTGTTTCTGGCATTTTTAAGCTTATAAAAGGGGTTGAAACCCTCATTTCTCTCTCCCATCCAAAAATTGCAAACCCTAGCTTTGGGAGAGAGAAAAGGAGAGAGTGGAAGGGATTTTTCCCGTCTCCGAGCCACCGGCTGCTAGTGCTTCAGCAACTCTTCCCAATCACCTGGCTGGTGATTTCTCCACTTTTTGAGGTATGAAACAACCCTAGAACTTGTTGATTTAGGGTTTACTTAGATTCAGGGCATGTTAGCTGACGTAACTTGTATAATAGGTTCTCCTACTACCGTAGACGAAGCGTATACGCTCCGTTTCGATTCACGAGTCTACAAGACGTAAGGTGAGGATTTTAGACGCTTTGATTGACGGTTTACAACGCTTTCAATGTCGTTTAATAGTAGATTATCGACGGCATCGCCGTTTGACATGTACAACATGCTCTCCGTTTCCTGTTTCGTAAATTAACGAAGAATATGAGATTTAGGGCATTTTAGTCATTTGTAGGAAGTACTATCTACATTCATATTTTGCTGATGTGATTGACATGGCTTGTTGTCGCATTAGGAAGTTAGGAATGTGTGCATAATTAGTTTGGCGAAGAGATTCGCCTAATTGCGCACTTTGGGTCGACATACTATATGTAGACTTAAGTGTGTAGTGTATGTGTTTGTATAAATGTTTGTATTAGTATGTATTGAATTAAATGATGTTATGAGATAGTTTGAGATTGATTTCTCAATTAATATGCTGACCTAAATGATTTTCTACATGTTAACTATATGCATGATTTCATTACATGCATGGAATATATGTGCTTGAAGACTTGCTTAAGTTGAATGTTATAACATGTGTTAACATGCTCACATGACTGTATTTCAATTCCAATACTCTTACATAAATTGCTGATGTGATTCCATAAGTGTTTGGGACTAGACTTAGTCCAGGCAGTCGGTAACTGAGCAAATTCGTGGCTGACTGGTCATAGCCACGAACGACGCGTCGATGAACGGGATTCGTGTTTGGAGTTGGCGGCAGTGGTTAGGCCACGCGAAGTGTTTTACGCACTTCATGTCATTCGGCTTGAGATGCGATCGCGCTAGTCGAGCCCATCAAGTAACCCGACTGGCCGATGTATGTTCACCTTATATGAGTCATAACTGCTTGAACCTAGGGTACTGAACTTACCACTGTAAACCCTGTTAACCATGGTACCTTGATCCACGAAGACTCATGAGCCGGGCATAGTGGTATGGGACACCGTGGTCGAGCTGTCGGCCTACGCTGGGGCCACAAACCTCCCCGTAGTGACCAGTGAGCACCTAGACTCGTGAGCAGATTATGGTGGTATGGGACACTATATTCTAGCTGTCGGCCTACACTGATCAGGCGACGAGTCCTTTGTAGTGACCGCGAGCGTATTCTGAGTCCACGGGAGGCGACGACCCTTCCGTTGCAGTAGAGTACGGTAGGCCTGTATTGATAAGGTGATGGGGGAGCGGTGCAACGAGTGCGAGCAACAACCCTGGCAGCCCTTGCAGCGACCTACATAAATATACCTCGTATGAGATTACTAAGAGTGACGACCCTAGACAGGATCTGTGTTGGGATTGATACAAGGGAAGTACCTTAGTTTCTCAATCCTGCTGTTTGAATGGATTAATAACAACTTGGAAATCATATCACCATAGCATTGCATGTGCCTGGAAGATGTGGAGCACTCTAGGGAGTGTGGCATGCCGCAGTCGTAAGATGTTGCCATATGAGGGAGATCGTCGGTGAGGGCATACATCACGTCATGTCATCTTGCATTAACAACAGTATTAGGATTGTCTTGTTTACTGCTTTACTATTATCACATAATTGAATTGTGAACATATTAATCTTTGCTCTATGATTCCACTGAGTTGATCACTCACTCCCACGTTACGGGATGGTGTTTGCAACACCCACCAGACCCTGTTGTAGATGCAGGTGAGGCTGAGATCCAGGAGGCAAAGCCAGACTTTGACGAGGACCAGGACGAGTTCTCGTACATGCAGTATCACGATGGCTTCGCGTAGGCGACCTGGATCGAGGGGACTTCAGTGGGACTATTTTGGACATTTATTGTTGTTCATGTATATGTATATGAGACTCAGAGACGTATTCATACTTTAGAGACAGATGAGATTTACTTTGTTTTACCATACAGTGATATATATATTGTTTAGTTTTCCGCTTGCTTTTATCACTGGATCTGAAGTATGAATTGCAGTTTTGGTATACTTTTACTCATGTGAATGCTTTAAATCAGACAACATTGAATCATAATCATTTTTGTTGCATAAGTGACGGTCTGGAACTCGGGAGTTGAGTTTATATACGACCCCCAATTTTCAGGGTGTTACAAGGACAGAGCCACCGCCAGGCTAGCCAAAGTGTCCGCTTTTGTATTCTCAGATCGTGGTGCGTGCTTGATCTTGGCATGACAAAACTTCTCCAGCAACTACTGCGCTTTCCGACAATATGATAAAAGTTCTTGTTTTCTCACTTCAAAGTCAGTCGTTAATCGATTTATAATCAATTTGGAGTCTCCAAAGATATGCAACATTTTAATCCCCATTTCTTGAGCCATCTCCATTCTGATGATGAGGGCTCTGTACTCAGCCTCATTATTTATACATACAGCATCCAACATGAATGAGTATGGTAATAAATCACCTTGAGGAATGATAAATATCACTCCTGCCCCCACTCTTATTGTTCAAGTAACGCCATAAAAATACATCTACCATGGGCTTTGTGACTCAGTTATCATAACTTTTTCATCCGAAAAGTCATCATTAACCATTTTGCATTCGGTTACAGGGTGCGCTGCAAGAAAGTCTGCCACCGCTTGTCCTGTTACTACTTTTGCCAGCTTATACGTAATAGTATATTCTAAAAGCAACAACATCCATTTCGCCAACCTTCCAGACAACATCGGCCTTGTCATCAAAAATTTTATCTGGTCTGCTCTTAAGATCAACGTTTTGTCATGTGAGAGACAATAATGTCTCATCTTCTGAACTACAAATATCAATGCCAGACACTCCTTCTCAATTGGAGAGTAATTACACTCCGCACCCATTAGAGTGCGGCTTAAATAGTAAAGAGCAGTCTCTTTCTCGAACTCATTCACCTATGCCAACAAAGAATTTTCAGCTGCAGATATATATAAAATTAATGGCTTTCCTTTTATCGGAGCTATTAATACCAACGGCTGTTTCAACAATTCCTTTATCGAGTCGAAAGCCTTTTGACAAGCTTAATCCCAAACAAATTTTGTACTTTTCTTCATCAAATGAGAAAATGGCTGGCATCTTCCTGCTAAATTTGAAATAAAGTGGCAGATATATGCCAACCTTCCTTGTAAACTTTTCAATTCTTTTAGTGTTTTCAATGGCGGCATATTCTGGATAGCTCAGACTTTCCCTGGATCAATTTCAATACCCCTATGTCAGACAACGAAACCAAGAAAATTACCTAAAGATACTCCAGATGCACATTTGATAGGATTCATCTTTAGCTGCTTCTTTCTGAGCCAACAGAAAACCAACGCCTAATGCTCACGATGTTCCTGATGATTCCCCGACTGAACTACCAAATCATCAACATAACACTCAACATGCTTGTGCATCATGTCTCGGAAGATATTCTGCATCGCTCTTTGATATGTTGCCCCAGCATTCTTGAGACTAAATGCATAACTTTGAAATAATAAATTCCCAGTGATGTTCTGAATGTCGTAGCTTCCTCATCCTCAGGTGTCATTCTAATTTGATTATACCCTGCATAACCATCCATGAAGGACATAATAACATATTGAGTCGTACTACCAATCAGTAACTTAGTGATCAGGAGAGGGAAATCATCTTTCGAACAGGCCTCGTTTAAATCCCTGAAGTGAACGCATACTCTGACTTGTACATTTTTCTTCTTCACAGGGACAATGTTCGATATCCACTTAGGATACTTGACCTCTCTAATAAACTCAACTTTGATCAATTTACTAACCTCTTCTTCTATCAAAGGAACCAAGTCTGGGTGAAATCGCCTTTGTGCTTATTTAATCAGCTTTTTCTCCTTAGAGATATTTAATCGGTGCAATGCTACAGAAGGTTCCAAACCCGACATTTCTACATACGTCTAAGCGAAGACGTCTCTATTTTCCTTGAGGAGCTGAACATACTTGTAAAAAGGCCTAGCTATATGTCCTAAAGGGGGGGGTGAATAGGACTGCCAAATAAAATTTGTAATAGCGAAAATTAAACAAATACGATAGTCAACAATTAAAGTAAACCAATCCCAATGCAGGAATGTAAAGAATGTAAAGCAACCTCAAAATTCAGATCTTGAGAGGTTGATACAAATGTTATTCTAAGGACAACCTTACACCAAAAACCAGAGTTTATGGTAGGACAACCTTATTTCTAGAAAGCTCTTTGTATCAAATCTCAAATCGAAGAGGAAAAGAAAATTAAATGCAAACTGTATTGAATAATAAACTGCAATCAATTATATACTATTCTAAGGACAACAATGCACCATAAAAATGACAGGGCAACCTAACTAGAACAATTAAGAATGCTGAAAAAGGAATCGAAAGAAATAATTGCTAAATTATTACAACATTCCCACAATGCTTGAAATAAATGATTACAGCATTCACATCCACATATACATCCCACAAATGAATAATAAAATATATGAAATATAAACCATTCAACCACGAGACACAAGGGATTATAGTGGTTTGCCTGTGTGTTCACCAATTGTTTAATAACCACCACAGAATGCTACTCCACTCCTAATATCCTCACACAGGGGATATTAACATTCACTATCAAGTTAGGTTTTTACAGGTTCACCCAAAACCTTACAATTGTGTCTTTCTATGTGGGTTTACACAATTAAAAAACCTCACTTCTGAGTTTTCCTGGCTCTCCTCAGATAACCAATACAATGAGATTTTTCTGACAAATCCCAAACAAAACCAAAAACAAGGAATTTACAATTAAATGTAAAATACCTGAATATCTCATTCGTTGTAGTAGTCCAGAAAAACCAAGTCAGAGTAGATGATTGAATGTCCAAGTTAAATGTCCAAACTCACATTACAATGGTTCTAGTTCTAATTGATTTTAAAGTAAATCAAAATGGGCGTAGCTCTATTTGATTTTAATTCCAAGAAGAAGGAATACAGCAATTCCTCTTTTCAAATTAGATTGGAATTTAGGAACAAAATCAAATAATGAAAGCTAACACAAGAGAATAGAAATTATGCACAATGTAGCTTAAAATGAACACTAACTTATCTCAGAGTAGAGATTTGAATATACTCGAATTACTTATCAAACCTCTGAAATTCGTGCTCAATTTATAGGCGAGCAAATCACATTTTCGACTGGTCTTAGAACTAACAAAAATTTAAAATTTTGAGCGGGATAAGATAAGACGGTTTTATGACCGGTCGTGGATACCCTACGACTAGTCGTAGGTCACCTTCGACCGATCATAGGTTCCACACGGCTGGTCGTAGACCTATGAATTTCATTGTTGGACTTTGAGTCAAAGGTCTACGACTGGTCAAAGAATCAGTCGACACTGTTCCTACGACTGGTCGAACAGTCACTAGGACTGGTCGTAGAGTAACCAAAAAATTTTAAAAATCCTCAACAACTTAGGACTAGTCGTGAAATTTCTTGGACTGGTCAAACCAGTGCTAGGACTAGTCGAACAAGGTCCAAGACTAGTCTTAGAACAGACCAAATTTACGTATAAAATATATATGGATTATGTATCCAAAATGCCCTACTCTAAAGGTCAACCTAAGTTTAGTCTTACCTCAATAGTGAAGCAATGACATTAAAACTTGAAGACAAGTGACCTTTGAGTATAACAAAGCCTGAGATCTTTAAACTTGAAGGCTTCTTGAACTTGAACACTTTTGAGATCTTGAAGGATTCTTGAACTTGAACACTTCTAAGATCTTGAAAGCTTCTTGAATCACATATACAAGCTTCAAAGTAGTGTCTTTGTCACCACAAATTTGACAATAACAAGGGGCTATAAACTATAGCACTTACAATCTCCCCCTTTGTCAAATTCGTGACAAAACACATAACCAAGATATGACACCGAATATCTGATTAAAGAATCATGTACCAGTTGATATCAACTAGCACACATTCATGTACCTGCAAACCAATCTTTAACCAACATACAATCCATACTCATACACTCATGCTCATACAGACTTATGCTCATACAGTCTATCTCTGCACATACTCCCCCTGAGTAACATATATCTCAAAAATATGACAAATATGGCATTAGCATAATGCAATGCAATGCTACTCCCTCCTTATGGCACCAATGCAGTAAAAAAAATAAAAACAATATATGGATATCTATACTCCCCCTTTTTGTCACAATATGAAAAAGGAAACATGAAAATAGATTAGTAAGGAGTAATAATCAAGGAGATAAAGAAGAGGATAGTAGACAAGAGATTGAGAACATAGCATAAGCAACATATATAAAGTGAGAACTAAGCTAAATCAATAATAGCTAAAGTAGCAAATCCAGTCAAGTGAACATAATAGAAATGTAGTTATTACAGACCAGAAAATAAAATATGAACTAATCTGAACCAGATGAAGGAGTAGGGATGAAAGGATCAAGTTTTTGCAAGCCCTTATTCACGTGCCTAAGATACTTGCGCATATACTTGAATTGTAAATCATGGGCAACAGACATGTTTTCCATCCTAACATTTATATTCTCAACCTTCTCCTCCAATGCACTCAGTCGAGCATCAAAGAAAGAAGGCTCATAATCTGAATCATTTGCAGAGTTAGATTCAATTTCTTCAAAAATGTCATCCATATTAATATCATCAGGAGGAAGACACCAGCTTCTTCCTCATGTTCAACTTCAGCCGTATCAACACCATCTCTTTAGCTAGGAAGAAATTTCAGCTTCATTTTATTAATATTAGAGTTGTTAAATATCAGATGATGGATACGGGCTTCACCAACCGGCATGTCGATTAACATATGGGTGGCCAATACAATCATCAAATAACCAAAAGGGATATCACTATGACCAGGATGGAGACAAAACTGAATGATAGAGTGACAAATCAAGGATGGTAAGCAAATACTAGTACCTCTGGCAATATTATGAAAAACACAAACCATGAATGTCGTTAACTCAGTTTTATTACCTAAACGAGGATATAAAAAGGCATAAATTACCATCTTAAAATGCACATGCCAAGATCAAATTTCATTTGGTTAAACTTGCTTTTATCGAGAGGTTTAGTGAAAAATCAGCACATAAATTCTCGGTAAGTATATATTCCAAAGATATAACCTTTACTTCTACTAACTCTCGGATATAATGAAATCTAATGTCAATGTGCTTAGTACGAGAATGCTGAATAGGATTTTTTGAAATATTTATGGCACTAGAATTATCACAGTATAATAACATAGAATCCTATTTAATTCCATAATCACTTAACATTCGATTCATCCAAACAAGCTGCATACATGCATTACCAGCTGCGATGTATTCAGCTTCAGCTGTTAAAAGTGATATAGAACTTTATTTCTTGCTGAACCAAGAAACTAAACAGTTTTTGATATAAAAACAACCACCACTGGTTGATTTTCTATCATCTAGATTATCAGCCCAATCAGCATCCGAGTACCCAGCTAGTTGAACACTAGTCTCATGTGGATACCAAAGACTGAGATTCATAATACTTGCGACATATCAAATAATCCGCTTGACAGCGATCAAATGCGATTCTTTAGGATCAGATTGATATCTGGCGCAAATACCAACACTTAGTGCGATATCAGGTCTACTAGTAGTTAAATATAATAGGCTACCAATCATACTCCGATATATTTTTGGATCAACATTTTTACTTTTAGAATCTTTTTAGAGTTTCAATGTTGTACTCATAGGAGTATCAAAGTTCTTACCATTCTCGAATCCAAATCTTTTAATTAAATTCAAGGCATATTTATATTGAGAAATGAATATTCCATCAGTTTGTTGCTTTACTTGCAACCCTAAGAAATAATTCATTTCCCCAACCATGCTCATTTCAAACTGTGACTTCATCAAATCTACAAACTCAGTAGTCATGTCAGTATAGGTAGATCCATAAATGATATCATCAACATAAATCTGTACCATTAAAATATGATCATATGTTTTTTTAACAAACAGAGTTTTATCAACAGATCCCATTTGAAAATTATGGCTTATCAGAAACTTTGTTAGTTTCTCATACCATGCCCTGGGAGCTTGTTTTAATCCGTAAAGTGCCTTTTTAAGGTGATACACATGATCAGTATTTTTGGAATCTTCAAAACCCATTGGTTGTTCAATGTAGACTTTCTCATGAAAATCACCATTTAAGAAAGCACTTTTCACATCCATTTGATAAATCTTAATTTTTCTAAAACATGCAATGGATATAAATAGTCTGATTGATTCAAGATGTGCTACTGGTGAAAAGATTTCATCAAAATCAATATCTTCAATTTGAGTGTAACCTTGTACCACTAGCCTAACCTTGTTCCTAATTATATTTCCAATCTCATTAGACGTATTTTTAAAAATCCATTTTGTTTCAATGATGTGTTTATCTTTGGGTCTAGGTACGAGATACCAAACATCATTTCTTACAAATTGGTTAAGTTCTTCTTGCATCGCAACTATTCAGTTTTCATCAGCAAGAGCTTCTTTTACGCTAAAAGGTTCTATCTGGGATGTAAAATATACGTAATTACATATATCCTCAAGTTGTCAATGAGTACGCACACCAGTGAGAGGGTTTCCAAGAATTTGAGTAGTTGTATGATCTTTAACAGTCCTTAGTTCAGAATCAGTCTGATTAGATGAAGTATCAAGTTTATCAACTATAAGAACTTCATCATTATCTAAACTTGAGACTGGTGTGTTTAAGTGATCATCGATGACCACATTGATAGAATCTTGAACCACACTGGTCCTTTTGTTCAGAACCTTATAAGCACGACTATTTAAAGAATACCCTAGAAAGATCCCTTCATCACTTTTTATATCAAATTTTCCCAGATTTTCACGATCTTGTAAAATATAGCACTTGCTGTCAAAAACTTGAAAGTATTTAATAGTAGGCTTTTTGTTGAACCACATTTCATAAGCCATTTTATTATTGCCTTTAGTAGTGTAAACTCGATTAATAATATAGCAAGTTGTATTGACTGCTTCAGCCTAAAGATTCTTAGAGAGCTTCATGCTATTTAACATGACATTAGTCATTTCTTGTAGCACTCTATTTTTTCTTTCCACTATCCCATTTTATTGTGAAGTTTTGGGTGCTGAAAATTCATGTAATATTCCTTGGTCACTACAGAACTTCTCAAAACTGCTACTCTCAAATTCAGATCCATGATCACTACGAATCTTACTGATTTGAGAACCTTTTTCAATTTGAATCCATTTAAGAACTTTTCTTACTTCTTCAAGAGTTTCTGACTTTTCCCTTAAGAAGACTACCCATGTATATCTAGTAAAGTCATCTACTATTAACAAGATATATCTTTTACCACCACGACTTTCCATTCTGGTAGGTCCTATCAGATCCATGTGGAGAAGTTCGAGTGGTCTTGATGTGGTATTGAAATTCACCTTTTTGTGTGAGTTCCTTATTTATTTGCTAAACTGGCATTCACCACATATCTTATCTAACTTTTAAAGTTTGGGTAGACCTCTTATAAGTTCCTTTTTGCTCAATCTAAATAAGTTTTGGTAGTGTACATGTCCAAGATGTTTGTGCCATAATTCAGTCTCGTTTGTATGGACCATGTAACATGTTTGATTAGATGAGCTGGATTCACTAACAATATAGCAGTTTTTAAACGTTCTACATCCAGTTAATATTACTGAATACTTTTTTTTAGAATCTCATAGCTTTGATTAGAAACCGAACACTATGGTTATTATCTCATATTTGAGATATGCTTAGCAAATTATGTTTTAGTCCTTCAACATATAAGACATTTTCAAATAACGGAAGGTTATAGAGTTGAACCGTACCTTGGCCTATAATTTTGCAGTTACTGCCATCACCAAATTTGACTGAACCATCAGTCATATCTTTTAGATTGGTGAATAGAGCCTTGTCGCCTATCATATGCTTGGAGCATCCACTATCTAGGTACCACTTTGAATGGCTTGTAGCTTTGAAAGCAGTGTGGGCTACTAAGCAAGTAACCTTTAGAATCCATTTCATAACCATTTTGGGTTTGGGTGGTGTAGACACTGAAAAATCGGTGCTCACGCTGATTTTTATGTTTCTGGTTTGATTGAGGGGGGTGATAAGCTGATTATGGATATTGGAGTCGCCACTAGCCGAAAAATCTCATAATCCCGTGGTCGGCTAGAACCATGAAATACGCAAGGTGAGGAAAATCCAGGGACTTCCCTACCTTAGATTGACTCGTGGTCTGCGATCCGGGATTCAGGGTAAAGGATCTCAGTTACAAAGAGGGAAGGTGTTAGGCACCCCCTTTGCCCGTACGAATGTACGGTCTCTACTTAGTTTGGCAAAATAATCTCAAGAGATGATGGATGCTGTGGACATGATAGGACTAGGCACACATATGGATTTCTGATGTGGTAAGATCCGATATTTCGACAAACCACAGAGCATACGTCCAACTGTATGTCTAGAAAGCGGATGCGATGATGTTTATGAAAAAGTAAAGAAAAGATGGACTATATTGCTAAGAATTTCTGATGTGACAGGATCTGGCGTACGGCAAGTCACAGAGCATACGTTCACTAGAGATCTAGAGGAGCAGGGGGGTTGAGAAAGGAATAGATGTCATGATGAATGCTTGTACGTAGAATAGATCTTTGGCTTGATCTTGAGTAGGCTAAGACATGAACCGGACCATGATCAGATCTGAGCTAAGCTTATGGGTTGAAAAGGTTGAGAGGAAGGCTAAAGGGTGGCTAGAAAGATCAGATCTTTGAAGGCTTGGGAGCTCCTTCCCTTTCCTTCACTCTCTTCCTCACTCTCTCACTCTCTCTTCCTCACTTTCTCTCCCTTGGATGAGAAGGTGTCTTTTTCAAATGTGAAGAGGAGAGGGCTATTTATAGCCTTCTCTAATGACATTGTTGTAATTGTGGAGTTTGAGAAGGGTAAAAAGTGAGGTGGCAAGTTATGATTGGTTATAGAGAGAGGAATGCCACATAGCACTCTCTCATTAGCCATGAGGGGCGGTAAAAAGGTAAATAGTGAGATTTGGAAGGATAATTTACAGGAAAGTTGACTTTTGGACGTTGGGACAGCTGTCCGCACGCTGTCCGCGAGCGGCGGTACTTGAAGTACCACGGGCGGCAGTCAGACTACCGCCTGCGGTAGTTCGACTACCGCCCAGGCTCAATTCGGGCTGATTTCATGCGTGCGAACCTTGTGCACTGTGCAGGTTCACTTGGAAATCTCTTTTTGGATTTTTCAGCTCAGAAAAAATGAGTTTTGACTTAGATAATGAGGATCTGGGCCATGGTATGGGGTATAGGCGGGGCTGCAAATGTGATGAGTGGTTTGGATAGTGGTTTTGGATTACGGGTTTGGGTTCTAGGGGTTTTGGTTTGGTTAAGTCTGATCATGGTCCTTGAACTGTCTCAGCCTTTTCAGGGTATAGCTTGGGTGAGGTGTCTACAGATGCCCCTCTTTGGCCGAGGTTGCAAGAAACCGAAGGTCAAAGCGAGTGGACACCCCACCCTTCTGGTCAGAAAAAGGATAGTGACTCGAATCTGTTGCCTGTCATTGTATCATTATCAGTCGACTGTTTAGAAAAGTGATGACTTGCACATATCACGAGGGTTGAGGAAAACGTTGTGATTACCTCCTGCGCATTTGTCACGGCTTTACGGATCACCAATCACAACCCTTTCACGTCTGATTGTTAATAGCATTGGAGGGTAAGTCTGAAAAGTAAGGGCCTCTGCGCATTTGTCGAGGCTTTACAAGATTTCCCGTACTATTTGGTCTGTCTTTCCTTTGCTACGTAATCACCCTAGGAGTATTCGGTCTATTTGATTGTCAAAGTGGTTAGCTGCCCTGCGCGTTGGCGCGGCCTTACGGGGAACTCACTACGCCAACTTGGAATCAATCAAATTTTTCGAACATCCCGAACTAGGTATGTGCGAGTAATCTTCTTCCATGCAGACTGCTGATTCTGTTACTTTGGTTACAATGGATTGTCTGTCACTTCAAGTTTGATAGTTCTTTCCAGAGATAGATCCATTCACTTTACTAGCATTCGTACGATTGTCCAGATATAGAGATCGGGCGAATCGTACATGTATCATATACAGATTCAATCGTCCACTGGGAAAACTAGCAGAGATCGAATCTTATTTAGCTATGTGCACTGGCCGCAACTGGAGAATATGAAAGATTCCTCAATGTACTGTGCGCCGCATGCGGTAGACTTTGTCTGAAAGGTATTCCCTTTGGAGCTAGACTCCTTGGGGATTTTATTTGAAAATATATTTTTTAAATTTTTTTAAAAATATCCGTTCGATTTCGCGGGTGGCCGTCGTCGTTCGGTTTTTTTTTTTTATACAAGTAAACAGTCACGTTGCCTCCACTATTGAGTTGGTGGGGCTAAAGGTTTTTATTTGAGGTATTTTTGGGATTTTGAAACATCTATCCGATCTCGCGGGAGGGCGTCGTCGTTCGATTTTTATTGTAAGAAAATTCAGATGGCCTCCACAAATAACTTAATGGGGCTTTGTTAGCTTAAAAGGAATAGACCTCCCCTTCTTTTTTTCTTTTTTTTTGGGGGGGTTATACTCACTAGGGATTTATGGTGTTTATTTTGACAATTTTTGAGATTTTTGGATTTTTCTTAGAGCCCTCTTTTTTTTTTGAAAATGAGGCTATTTGGGTATGTTTTGAAGACTTGGGGACTGTTTGTGACTTTTAAAAATGCAGGACTATTTTGAAAACCCTTGAGAGTTTAGGTTTATTTTTAAAAATATTTTGGGTATTGTCCGGCAGTTAGAGGCAAAATCCGGTCGTTCTCACTAGCCTTGGGGGACAGCCCGCGGCAGTCCGGCTACCGCCTGCACGCCGTTTGGACCGCTGGTCCATTCGGTGCATCGGTCCGTCCGGTGTGATCCTCTCCCTTATTTCTTTCTTGCAGTTGGGATGTCCAAGGACCCATTGTGGTCCCTGGAGCTATTTTTGGAGAGTTTTTCCAGCTTGTTTTCTTGCATTTTCTCTTTCTTTCCATTTTTCAAGTAATCTTGGCTAACAAGTCTCTGCTGGATCTTTGTAGGACACTTCCTTCAAGGGCTTTTGGTGGGTTGGATTTCCTGGGGTTAAGAGAGAGCCATGATCGGGACCATTTAGCTCATCCGGATTTGATCTGAGCCGTTGAATCTTGTTGAACTTATTTTGTTCCGGCCAGATGGTTGGCTAGACCCTTGCTCTAGAGAGAGCCATGATCGGGACCATTTCGCTCACCTATTTAGGGTCCGTTTGAGTCGGACTAACATGTCTCTCTTGTCTGCTTTGGTTGAGAGATGGCACCCTGAGACTCATACCTTCCAGCTTCCTTTTGGAGAGTGAGGGATTACCCCATATGACATTTATATGCAGCTAGGCCTCCGATATGATGGGGGGTCTATCCCTTTTGAGGATGACCTTCCGGTGCCCACTGAAGAGGATTGGATGAATCTTCTAGGGATGATGCCAGACGCGGCTGACTTTACTGGTCCGCGCTTTAAACTCCTCTGGTTATCATGGAATTTTGCCAGACGTGTCCCTGAAACAGAGGCAGCAGCGGTGGTGAAAGCACGTGCCCTAATTTTGTACACTATGGGTGCGATGATTTTCTGTCACAGGAATGACTGGTGAGTTCCCATTTATTGTCGCTTGTGGCAGATATCACCTTTTCCACACCTTATAATTGGAATGCGGCCCTCCTTGCACACTTATATGAAGGGTTGGACAAGGCCAGTCATTGTATCAGCCGGTCCCTGACTGGCTTCTACCCTGTCATCGAGGTATTCTCTTTGGCCTTCATCTTTGTAATGTATTTACTAGGGATGCACCGGTTTGTCTTTCTCTGACCGTGAGTCATGCAGGTCTGCTTCTTTGATCATTTTCCTCATTTGGTCCCTACCTTAATCGATCATTCGCCTCCGTTTCCTCGCATGATGCTATGGTACAAAGATAACCGCAGCCGCACGCGTTTATTCTCAGACCTTGCATGGAGGTCAAACGTTGATTCCCTTGTTCTAAGTGATGTGAGTGGTTTTTCCCTTTTCTGTGCTGCCTATGTGTTAACTTTCTGCTCAAATGTTTGAATTTCCCTTTGCAGTTCTTATCCAGGCGTATCTTCGGTTGAATGTGGCACTTACTCCTAGAGCCCAGGAAGCTTTTCAGGCTTCCCGTCGCCGCCGTATCCTTGAGGATCCTCGTGTGACAAAATGGTACTTGGGAGAGAGACTTTTCTGACAGTTGACCAGTAGTCCCATGGTACCACTCAGTCCCCCATCTGGTCCTTCGGATTGGAGATCAGTGCCCGAAAGGGAGCTGACTGCTGCACTGGAGGGTTATGATGCGAGTGCCTTTGTAGATCCATCTAGAGAGTACAGCTCCTGGTGTGAGCAGCATGGTTTCGGCCCGATTCTGCAGCCTGGCTATGCTCCTAGTGGCGGTGTACGTTTTGCTGGAGGAGGCATCCTGGGACCTCACTTTCATTGCCACAATACTGATGCATATCTTCCTGATGATGACTAGCTTGTTGTATCTTGCTTTCTTTTAATGTAAAAACTTTCACGTTTATAAACCTCAGTTTGCTGATGTTGTCCTCTTTCAATCCTTCTTTTCGGGTACCTTCGGATCCCTTTTGGATGTTTGGACGTTTGTTCTGAGGTCCTGGCTTTTTGAGGTAGGTCCCACCCAAAATGCGGTCGAAAGTGGGCTAGGGCGGCAGTCGGACTGCCGCGGGCAGTAATCGGACTGTCGCCCGATGACTTTTTTCTGCCCGTTCTGCCTTGCCAGTGCTGCATCAATGACACAAAAAATGGCAGGTCTGCAAGCGGTGTTCGGATTACCGCAGGCAGTAATCGGAGTGTCGTCTCAGTTCATCTTTTCTTCCAGCGACCGTCCCTTCTTCCTGTTCATTCTTGTTGTCCCATTTCAAATATTCTTTGTTGTTCTTGTCCGTCTGATCATCCCCTTTGTCCATTCTTCCTTTACTTCCCCCTTTTTGTCTCCTTCTCTTTGTCTTCTTCACATTTTGGTGCTGATTATGGCAAGCCATGATGGGATCAATGATGGGCTCATGAATGGTGAGAGAGTTGGTGGGTCCAATAATGGTGGAGGGAATCTCTTTATGGAGGTGCTGATGGAGGTTGGTGAGGGAGTAATGGGCCCTTTTGGGGAGGTCAATGCTATTTATGGCATTCCAACCACCATTAATGGAGGACATGGGGGTGGATTGGATGGGGTGGAAGGGTTGGATGGGTTTGATGGATCCATGCTAGATGGGCCATCAAGATTCATGGATATTAGGATGGGTGGTTTGGATGATATGGTGATGGCGGGAGATGGTTTGATTGATGGGCCAATATCCATGGGGAAGGTGGATGGTGGTACGATGATGTCGGATGGTGTGGATAGGATGGATCAGATTTCTATGGATGGTGGACCTTATTTTGGTGGCGCGAGCGGCTTGGGTGATGATTCGCTCGCGAGTGGCTTGGCTCAGATTTTTGGCAGGGATATTGAGACAGTGTTGGGACAGGCAGTCACGGTCGGGGCTTGTGGTGTCAGTCCTGTTAGCCATTGGGAGTCCATGGGTGTTGCTGCTCCTGGGGCTCATGTGTTTCATTCATCTTCGAGGTGACAGTTATTAGCGACTCGGGCCAGCCTGTCGTTGCTTTTCAGGACACTCTACGTGATGTGATGGGAGATGATGGCTTCTTTCGTCACCATGAGATTGACTTACTAGATGAGGGGATGCCCATTTTTGATGATTCTCCTGCTGATCCGGGGGTCTCGATTGTCGAGGGCGTACCTGTCCGGACTTGTCAGTTGCAGCCTCGTGGTACATGTTCCGAGCGATTGCATCTTTGGATTGAGAGTTTGACCGAGTCTGAGATTTTCGAGTTGAGCTCCCTGAGCTTCCGAGAGGTTCTCCACTTGCATTGAGTTCGCCTAGATTGGCGGCTGTTGAGTGCAGCGCTATACGACTGGGTTCCATCCTTAAATTTGTTCTCTTTTAATGACTTAGAGTTGGGCCCGTCATTGGAGGAGTTTTCTCGCTTGTCTGGTCTACCTCTTACTCGAGAGCCCTATGTTCCTTCCTCTGAGCCAGTTCGATCTTCCGACCTGATCACCTGGTTTGGATTTCTTACGGCCCGCCCCACCACGGAGGGTGGAGCTGGAGAGTTATCACTTGAGATGTTGTATGATCATTGTTTTACATCTCGAGGTACCCCTGGATCCGACCGTCAGCTTCAGTGCCTGAATGCGCTGATATTTTGTGTCCTGGCTGAGCTGCTTTTCTCAAGATGGAGACGATCGTCATTTGGAGCTTTGTTAGATGTGTTCCGTCATGTATTGCATCGCAGGAGCGTCATTTCTGTGGTGCTGGCGGAGCTCTTCTTAGGGCTGACCGAGTGCTCACTCGGACGTACTCGTATCTTGCGAGGTTGCTGCTCGTTCCTTCAGGTATTTTCTTCTCTGCTTTCTTCTTTCTCCCTTCTTTTCTTTTGCTTTTACTGGCATCTTAAGTTTAAATTATTCCCTCCAGGTGTGGTTATGGGAGCACCTTTATATGACCCCTATGCTTTCTTGGCCTGATTCCCGCTGCAATGATGTGTTGTCCTTGCTACTTAATGGCCTTCCCTCTGGTGCTGAGGCCACTGAGTCATTGTACCGCTTCATGCTCTCTCAGCTTCAAGGTTGGGAGGTTAATTGGGAGGCTACCTGGCTCTGTCGCCCGCCGCTGATCAGTAGTGCAGCTCGCACTCCTTTGCTGTTGCTAGGCCTTCGGGGATACTGCTCTTATCATCCTATGCGATTTCTTCGTCAGTTTGGCTTTTGGCAGGACATCCCATAGTTTTCCTTTTCTGGATTTGTCCATGCTTCTCTTCCTTCTGACCTGATTGCCTTGTATCGACGAGTTTGGATTGCTTGGCAGGGGTCGTTGGATGCAGCGATGCTAGAGCTTGAGTCTTGGGCTCCTCCTTTGGCCACAGTGCCTTATCAGAGGTGGGTTGCAGAGCAATCTCTTTATCGACAGGTTCCGGGCTAGCACTTGGAGGATGAGGCTGCCGATCGAGACATGGTAGGTGATGCTGCTTCATCTTCTTCAGGTGTTGTTGACTCGTTTGAGGCCTTTAAGGAGCAGCCCTTCATTGATCCTTCCTTCTTATTGGCCACCCATGGCCACTTGATCAGCGAGATTGTTGTCCTTCGACATACGTGCGAGGACATGGCTCGTCGTCTGGCAGTGGGGTGACGATATGATGAGAGTATGCTTGCTACGCATCGCCTGGATAGGGACGAGGCCTTCTACCTGTGCATGGAGATAGAGAGGCTTAGGCAGAGATTATCAGTATATGAGAGATAGTAGTTTACCTGTAGTGCTTGATGCTGACCCGCTGTTTTGTTTGCCTGGAACCTTTTTTTTCCTTTTTTTTTTTTGAAAATAGAAAGATGAAATACTTGTAAGAAAATTTTAAAATGAATGAAAGAACATTTTGTTTATGCCAAATGTCGGTGTTTTCTTGTGTTTGGATTCATGCTTTTGGATGAGTGGGATCAAAATCTTGGGCTCAGCCCACGTTGTGTGTAGTAATCTAGAACGTATCCTTAGGGTCTTGGTTCCCTGAAGGGGTATCCGAGATCGCATCCTGTGGATTTGGGTAGAGTCTGATAGAGTGTTGTTCCGAAGTTATCCTTGTATCTCGTCGTGACACTTGCTACCTCGACTTCTTTTGTACCTGCACTTTTATTTTTTTTTATATTTTTTTATTTTTTGTTGCTATTTTTACCCGTAGTGCCCTTTCAGGTTTTCACTACGTCCAGCTTTTCCCGTCATTTTTGCCCGTAGTGTCCTTTCAGATTTTTACTACATCTCGGGTTTTTGATCTTGCCTGCCCCTTGGCAGCTGTGCTGTTTTTACCCTTGGTGCCTTTTCAAGTTTTCGCCAAGTCCGCTACATGCCCGCTATTTTTACTCGAGCCGCCCTTTTCAGGTTTTCAGCTCACCCTTTTTGCTTAAGCATGTCCTCTCTTTCCTTTTTTCTTTTTTTTGGTGCGCCAAGGATGTTGGAGGAGGAGAGACTTCCTTCGTTGCCGGCCAACTGATTTCCATACTATCCTTGTCTCTGAGTACAATTGAAAGTTGCCTTTGGTGAGGGGAAGATTTGGGAGGGATTTTTTTTTGTTGGAGGTTTTATTTTCTGATTTTTTTTTTTTTACTTTTGTCTTTTCTTCTTTCTTCTTTTTCTTCTTTTTCTTCTTTTCCTTTTTGTTTTGGGGATAGACGATTGGTATTTTTCTGATGGGGTGAGTGGATTATACCCCCCCTTTTTTTTTGGGAGAAGTGATGGGCGCAACTTCGCAATTGTAGTCATTGACAAAAATTAGGTGGGGTTACCCGTGATAGATTTTCACGTTGTCGCCTTTGATGGGCTCGAGAAGATCGTCTCCCTTCAAACTGGTGAACCGGAGGGCACCTCCTGGGAGCACTTCTCAGATGATCAGTGGTCCTTCCCATGATGGTTTGAACTTTCCTCTAGGATCGGGTAGGTGCGGTGGCAAAATACGCTTCATGACCATGTCACCGATTTAAAGCTTCTTTTGCGGACTCTTTTATTGTAGGCCCGAGCGATCCTTCTCTGATAACTTTGGGAGTGGCTTAGCGCCCGCATGCGCTTTTCATCTGCCAGATGCAGTTGATCGAACATTGCTTGCTGTCACTCGCCTTCCTCGACTTTGCTTTCTAGCAATATCCGCAGTGATGAGATTTCGATTTCGACCGGTAGTACCGCCTCCATTCCGTATGTAAGCTCATATGGAGTTGCGCCTGTAGCAGACCGTACAGACGTCTGATAGGCCAAAAGTGCGTAGGGAAGCATCTCTGACCAGTGACGATATGTTTTCACCATTTTCTCCAGGATTCGGATAATAGTCTTGTTGGCTGCTTCAAACCCCCCCCATTCATCTGGGGACGATAGGGGCTTGATCGATGGCGCTGGATCTTTAATTTATCGAGAAACTCACCCATCCTTTTATTGACGAACGGGGTTCCGTTGTCAGTAATGATGGCCTGAGGAACCCCATAACGGCTGATGATGTTGTTCTTTATAAACTTTATCACATGAGATGCTACGATGGTGGTGTAAGATACTGCCTCTATCCATTTGGTGAAGTAGTCCACTGCTACTAGGATGTACTCATGCCCATTTGAAGCTTTAGGGCTGATTTTACCAATGATGTCTAGCCCCCATACAGAAAAGGGCCGTAGGGATGTCAGGTTGTAGAGCTCGGATGTAGGGGCATGGATCTGGTTTGCATGTTCTTGACACTTGAAACATTTCCTGATGTGCTTGCAGCAATCTGTCTCCATTGTAAGCCAATAATAGCCAAGCCACAAAATCTTTTTCGCCATCATGTGCCCATTCATGTGCGGACCACATAGTCCTTCGTGGATTCCTAACATGACCTGCATAGCTTCCGTTTCAACCACGCAGCGAAGAAGGATTTGATTGAAAGACCGTTTGTAAAGGATGCCACCGGTAATTACGAATTGCGTTGTCAACCGTTGTATGGTGCGACGATCTTCCTGAGTTGCTCCTTCTGGGTACTTCTGGTGCTTGATATATTCCTTGATGTCTGTGTACCACGGCCAGTCGTTTGAGAGAATGTCAGCTTCATTGATCTATAGGCAGAATGCGGGTTCCTCCTGAAGTTCGACAGTAAGCTCCCATTTAGCAACTCCTCTTGGGATTTCTAGCATTGAAGCAAGAGTAGCCAAAGCGTCTGCAAATTGATTCTTCGCTCGGGGCATGTAAGAGAAAGTGATCTCCTCGAACTCTTCGATTAAATTCTCCAGATAGATATGATACGGGATCAGCTTCTCGTCCTTGGTCTTCTAGTCACCGTTCGTCTGATTGATGATGAGCTGTGAATCTCCGAAGACCCGTAATTTCTTCACATTAAGGATTATGGCTTCTCTTAGACCGGCGATACATGCTTCGTATTCTGCTACATTGTTGGTGCACTAGAATGTTAGTCTTCTGGATATGGGAACTGGGGCATCTTCGGGAGAGTAGAGTATGGCGCCTACTCCACTTCCCTTCGAGTTTGCAGCTCCGTCGAAGAAGAGCGTCCATTCTCCTGCCTTTCTTTCATCTCCTTCTTCGATTAGGAGAATGACCTCATCAGGGAAGAAGGTCTTTAATGGCTGGTAGTCGAGCAGGGAATGCGCAGCTAGATGATCGGCCAGTGCTTGTCCTTTGATTGCCTTCTGAGTGACATAAGTGATGTCGAACTCTGAAAGCAATAATTGTCATTTTGCAATCCTACCCGTCAGTGCTGGTTTCTCAAACAAGTACTTCAGTGGGTCCATGCGAGCGAGCAAAAGGACTGGATGAGCAATCATGTATTGTCGCAGCCGCTGTGTTGTCCAGACTAGGGCGAGACACGTTTTCTCTAAGCTGGAATATTTAGCTTCATAGCTCGTGAATCGTCTACTTAGATAGTAGATCGCCTGCTCTCTTCTTCCGGTGTCATCATGTTGGCCAAGAACACATCCAATTGCTTCTGCTACGACAGAGACGTATAACAGTAACGATCTTCCTGAAACAGGTGGTATTAGCACTGGAGGGTTTAACAGGTACCCTTTGATTTTGTCAAAGACCGCTTGACAGTCGTCATTCCATTCTTTTGGCGAACTCTTCGGCAAGAGCTTGAATATGGGCTCACAGACCGGAGTGAGTTGTGCAATGAACCTGCTGATGTACTGGATCCGCCCGAGGAAGCCTCGAATTTCTTTTTCAGTCTTGGGTGATGGCATTTAGATGATTGCCTTAGTCTTGGTTTCGTCTACCCGAATACCATCCTCGCTGACGACGAAGCCCAACAGTTTGCCCCTGGTTGCTCCGAAGACACATTTTTGCGGGTTGAGTCGGAGCTTGAACTTTTCTAGCCTGTCGAAAAGCTTCTTGAGATCTTCAAAATGTCCTTCAATTGTGCGAGACTTGACGATCATGTCGTCCACATAGACTTCCATTTCTTTGTTTATCATGTCGTGGAATAGGGCAGTCATGGCTCGTTGATATGTAGCTCCTGCATTCTTTAATCCGAAGGGCATGACTCGGTAGCAGAAAGTCTCCCATGGTGTGATGAAGGAGGTCTTCTCGCGATCCTCGATGGCCATTTTAATTTGATTGTATCCAGAGAATCCATCCATGAAGGAGAAGACTTGTGTCCAGCTGTATTATCTACCAGTGTGTCGATGTGAGGCAGAGGGAAGTCATCCTTAGGGCTTGCTTTGTTGAGATCTCTAAAATCGATACACATTCTGACTTTTTCGTCCTTCTTCAGAACTGGTATGATATTTGTGAGCCATTCTGGGTAGTTGGAGACTACCAGAAATCCCGCATTGTATTGCTTGATGACTTCATGGCGGACCTTCAGGGCCCATTCGGGCTTCGTTCTCCACAGCTTTTGCTTGACTGGCTTCATGTCTGGCTTTCTCGGTAGATGGTGCACCACCAGATCTTCATCAAGTCCAGGCATGTCCTCGTACGAGAAAGCAAAGTTGGACAACCTTGGCTTCAGAAACTCCATCATTCTTTGCTTGTACTCCGGAGACAACGATCGTCCGATGCGCACCTCTCTAGGGAGTTTCGTTAACCCTAAGTTTACAATTTCGAAATCATCTGCACAACATTGGCCTTTGTTTCAAATTTTTCAAGGGAGTCCTCAAATTCGAGAGTTGTTCGACTTCGAATCCCTGCGGTGTGTGTGAGATGTTTGGCACAGCGATTTTTGAAAGCTTTTCTATTATTTTTGTATTTTGGAGATTTTTTTATGTTTTATGATTTTGAAAAATATCTAATTTTTTTGTATTTTTGAGAATATATGATGTTTTTGGGTTTTGAAATATTTTTTGATTTTTTGTATAGCCTGGAGGTCCCGAACAGGACGGTGTTGTGAACCAAGACTGGTCCTATCCTAGTCCGGGGTACCAACTGCTATTTACATTGGCATTTTTTTTAGGTTGGCATCCGCAGAGGATTCACCGACCGATTCGATTGTTAGGGGGACTGTTGTCCATGGTGATTCTTCTCTTCTTCCAATCCTGCTGTCCAGATCTGTGTTTTCCTCTAGGTCACCTGCTTTAATGACCATGATGTCTGCTAGGCTAGGTTCAGAGTCGAAATCTGATTCGACTTCTTCACCCAAGAGCTGGAATTCTTCTGGTTCCTCTGATTGATCCTGCGATGGGACCTTGATGTTTGCCCAGTCAAGGGCAGGCCATTTTCCCTTGTCAATCCAATGAATGGGCTGCTTCTACCCCTTGTGCTGCTGGACTGGTGTTGGGGACATGTTCCCTTGATGTGCGCAGGAATGAGTGTCTCTCTGGGTTTTCCTGCATCCTTTTCAAGAGGCATCCCTGGTTCCGGATCCTGCATGGGTGGTCCTTTTTTAGTGCCCCTTGCCTTTTGTGGTGGATCTGGGGGTTCTGCCCCTTATGTCAGATTTGTTTTTGCTGCCTCGAGAATCTTATCCCATCTTATGGGTG
The DNA here is from genome assembly GCA_037074715.1 of Magnolia kwangsiensis. Lineage (NCBI taxonomy): Eukaryota > Viridiplantae > Streptophyta > Magnoliopsida > Magnoliales > Magnoliaceae > Magnolia > Magnolia kwangsiensis. The sequence goes on from CM073579.1 coordinate 64,844,543, forward strand.
GCCAGACAGACTCTGGGTGGGAATGATTTGAGGGTTTGAGTTTTTGGAGGTGGTCCTTAAGGGGAATCATCGAGTTTTCACAAACTGTCTCAGCCCTGACGAACTCGATAGGTGTGCACCTAAATGGTTGTCTCTTCTTGACTTTTCAAATTGACCTTCCGATGTTGGTTGATATCCCAGTCCTTATTTCTGTATGTTAGTACGTGCCGATGGTACTACTATACCTTTTCCATGGAACTCAGTACGGTAGTTCCAGATTAATCATTCGGCGGGGGAAATGACATGTTCAGTAGTGAAAGGGCGAGGATTAGTGATTGAATTTACAACTTCGAATTTGAAGCTGTGATATGGTACATCGCCCTCTGTATGTTGGATGTCGATCACAGGGATGTCAGTTTCTGGGATATTAACTGCTACCGGCAGGACAGTTTTCGGCTCGGCCAATACTGAGATGATTTGATTTCCTAAAGGGAATTTAACCCTTTGATGGAGGGTTGAGGGAATGGCTTCAACAGTATGGAGCCATGGCCGCCCCAACAGAAGGTTAAATGAGGCAGGGATATCAATGACCTGAAATGTGACAAGGGTCAGGTCTGGGCCAATTTGTAGCTCAATGTCGATTTCTGCCTCAACCTGCCTTCGGGAATTATCGAAGGCTCTGACACTCATGGTGCTGGACCTAAAAGAGGATGATTCTATCCCTAACCGTTCAGCAGTCCTTAGAGGGTAAACATTTAGGCTAGATCCATTATCAATAAGCACAAGTGGGACTTTGAAATTTTTGTGGTGGGCCACTATGTTCAGTGAGCGCCCGTGCTTGCGTCCCTCAGGTGGTAATTCATTATCAGAGAAAGTAATGACTCGCGGTGCGAGGAGTCGTCCAATCATACTGGCCACCATTTCGGGGGGTACATCAGGAGAGATGTGTGCATTATTAAGAGTCTTTGCAAAGATTTCTCGATGCGACCTTGAGGTGCATACGAGTTCCCAAATGGATATTTACGCAGGAATAGTTTTGAGTTGGGCTGCTATGTCATAAGCAGTGTCAGTTTTGCAAGTGGTTCCCGACAAAGCTCCTCGGGTTTCTTTTGGGTTTGGATTATCTCTCCTAAAATACCTCCCATTGTTGCCCACTTCGACACATTCTGGGTAATGCCATAGGACTGCCTTCGGGTTGTAGGATGGAACTGCCCTCTTTTCCAAATATATCAGGGGTTCCTGAGGCTGAGTGACAGTTTGTGGAAGACTTGATGGTTTCTCTTGAGGTGCCATCAGATTTTGACAAGTTTTAACATTGATGTCCTCTTCCACCCTTTGATGCATGGGAGAGGCCCTCTGACCGTGCTCCAGTTGGTGAGACATCAGGAATTTGGGGTCTTGAACCGGGGATGCCCCTTGCAAAGTCAGCGAGGATAGATCGAGGAGACCTATTGGAAGAATGACTGGTTTAGAATTCGACCTTTTGGGATATGCGAGGCGTGCCTCTTGAGAGGCCAGATGCTGCAAGTGTGACCTGTTGGGTGTGACTTCAAGGGTCATGAGAGGCGGTGTTGATGGTGCTGCTTCTAAAAAGACAAGGGGTTGAATGGCTAGCGCTGCTTCGAGGAATACCTATGGCCCAGGCGATGGTGCCTGTTGGTATCCCCATGCCTGGTTCATTGTGTCTGTCATGATTGCTTGTATGGAATGATGTGGGGAAGAGTACCTGGGTTGCCCTCCTTCAATGTGGTTGACAGTAGAAGCGCCAGATGTGTTGGGTCCTGTTTGGTGCGATGGCAGAGGATTTTGGAGAATGTTGGCCTGAGCTGTATTGTTAGCTTGTGGAGTGATTGCAATCTTCTGACTTTCGATCAAATCTTGGACCGCATGTTTCAGGGCGAAGCAGTGGTCTGTCAGATGGCCAGGAGCCTGGTGATATGCACAATATTGATTTTCATTATAACCAGGTGGCAATGGGTTGGGAGGAAGTCGAGGTTGAAGAGGTGTCAGGAGTTACTTTTGCATCAGCATTGTCAGAACCTGACTGTATGTTTGTGCTAAAGGGGTGAACTTCCTCCCTAACATTGTCTATTTGTATGGACCTAGCGCATTTCCCCTAGGCTATTGTTGTTGTTGTTGAGACGACTGCCCCTGATATCCTTGCTGGGCCTTCTGTGATTAGTATTGCCTGTTTGGTTGTGGCTCCTGTTATGGAGCATAATGGCTGCCTTGAGTGTTAGTAACAATGTTGTTAACTTCTGTAGTACGTTACGTAGGAGCAGTGCCGTTTCCATTCCCATAACCAATAGGTTTCCCTTCTACTTTGTTCCTTTTGATGGCAGGGGTCTGATGTGGCTATGGAGAAATGGTTCCGGCTCTGATCCCGCCTCGACTTGTTCTCCAGCTCAGATGAGTTGAGAAAAGTTTACGTATGGGTACGATATTAGATATCCTGAAATGCTAGATTTGTCGAGTGTACAATCATGGATATCTGTTCCTCGTCATCGATGGGGTTTCTCATTCGAGCTGTCATGGCTCACCATTGCCCTACGTATGCTGACAAGGATTCGTCATTTTTCTGTCTCAAAGCAGCCAAGTCGGACCTTCTTGGAGCTATATTTAGGTTGTATGAGAACCTGTCAATGAATGCCTGAGAGAGCTTTTCCCAGGTTCTAATTTGATGGCTGTCCAAAGAAGTATACCAATCCAAAGCATCGCCTTTGAGGGATTTCTGGAAGAGTCGTATCAAGGCTCCATCATTCCCTGCTATCGCATTGAGTTCCCCGTAAAATGCTTTCAGGTGTGTTGTGGGACATCCACTACCGTCATACCTTTTGAATTTTGGTACCTCAAAATTTGGAGGTACTCGGGCGTTTGGGAAGGGACAGAGATCCCTGAACTTGGTGGATGGGTGATCCACTCCTTGCTGTTTTTGAAGCTAGCTTTACACCATTTGCAATTGCTCTCGTAGTTCCTCGATCTCTGACTTACCTTGCAGTGGGTATCTTGCCCCTTGCTGTAGGGCTTGTGCTACTTCTTCTTCATATGGATCGATGATGGGGTGTTGTTGGAAAGAGGATGGACTTCCGCTGACAGAAAGTGGTTGGAACTGAACACCGCTTCCTTTCGAAGGAGGGTGTGAAGTTCAGAAGTGGCTCCCGCCTAGGGTATCTGCCAACTCCGTAATGTTACTCCCTTTAGGGGGAGTGAAATGGACTCGAAACTGACCCCCTTCGTGGGCATCCGCCAGTTCTTGTCAGTGGTTCCCGTTAGGGGGAGCCTGTGTTGTAACCTAATTGTTGTGATGTGTTGAGTAGGGATGTACGGGAGGGTTGCTCCCTTTTGCTGGTTGTTGTTGTTCTGGTGCTGACTCTTCTGGGAGAGAGAGCGCGGGATTTGCTGGAGGAATAAGGGAAAAGGCGAAGGGGGTTTGCGGGAGTGAACTATTCTATGCACTAGGATGGGTTGCCTGTGTATTTGGAGAGGGATTTGGCACTAAGCGTAGTATTTCTTGCATTGTTTGAAGGAGTAGCTCTTGGGTGGTTGCATTGGTTTGGGGATTTGCTTGGACTATTGGTGGTAATGCGGGTGTAGGTTCGGGTGCGGGTGTGGGTACTGAGGCCTCGGGAGTTGGCTGAGCTGCCGGCTCTTCTTCATGAGAGGCTTGAGAAGTCATGGCTACGCGAGATCGAGTAGTCATGATTTTGATCTGTGCCTAAACAAGGATAAGCCAAAAGATTTCTGTTTTTGTTGTCTTTTCGTATGAATGCAAATGATGATATCCCTCGAGATTAGAGTACCACACGTTTTCGAGTCGAATCTCAGCTAGTGTGTTCTAGCAAAACTTCCCCAGTGGAGTTGTCATTCTGTAGACACTGAAAAATCGGTGCCCACACTGATTTTTGTGTTTCTGGTTTGATTGAGGGGGGTGATAAGCTGATTATAGATATTGGAGTCGCCACTAGCCGAAAAATCTCATAATCCCGTGGTCGGCTAGAACCATGAAATACGCAAGGTGAGGGAAATCCAGGGACTTCCCTACTTTAGATTGACTCCTGGTCTGCGATCCGGAATTCAGGGCAAGGGATCTCGGTTACAAAGAGGGAAGGTGTTAGGCACCCTCTTTGCCCGTACGAATGTACGGTCTCTACTTAGTGTGGTAAAACAATCTCAAGGGATGATGGATGCTGTGGCCATGATAGGACTAGACACACATATGGATTTCTGATATGGCAAGATCCGATATTTCGGCAAACCACAGAGCATACGTCCAACTGTATGTCTAGAAAGCGAATGCGATGATGCTTATGAAAAAGTAAAGAAAAGATGGACTAGATTGCTAGAAATTTCTGATGTGACAGGATCCGGCGTACGGCAAGTCATAGAGCATACGTTCACTAGAGATCTAGAGGAGCAGGGGGGTTGAGAAGGGAATAGATGTCATGATGAATGCTTGTACGTAGAATAGATCTTTGGCTTGATCTTGAATAGGCTAAGACATGAACAGGACCATGATCAGATCTGGGCTAAGCTTATGGGTTGGAAAGGTTGAGAGGAAGGCTAGGGGGTGGCTAGAAAGATCAGATCTTTGAAGGCTTGGGAGCTCCTTCCCTTTCCTTCACTCTCTTCCTCACTCTCTCACTCTCTCTTCCTCACTTTCTCTCCCTTGGATGAGAAGGTGTCTTTTTCAAATGTGAAGAGGAGAGGGCTATTTATAGCCTTCTCCAATGACATTGTTGTAATTGTGGAGTTTGAGAGGCGTAAAAAGTGAGGTGGCAAGTTATGATTGGTTATAGAGAAAGGAATGCCACATGGCACTCTCTCATTAGCCATGAAGGGCGGTAAAAAGGTAAATAGTGAGATTTGGAAGGGTAATTTTACAGGAAAATTGACTTTTGGACGTTGGGATAGCTGTCTGCACGTGGCCCGCGAGCGGCGGTACTTGAAGTACCACGGGCGGCAGTCAGACTACCGCCCGGGCTCAATTCGGGCTGATTTCTCACGTGCGAACCTTGTAAACTGTGCGGGTTCACTTGAAAGTCTCTTTTTGGATTTTTCAGCTCAGAAAAAATGAGTTTTGACTTGGACAATGAGGATCTGGGCCATAGTATGGGGTATGGGCAGGGCTGCACATGTGATGAGTGGTTTGGATCGTGGTTTCAGATTACGGGTTTGGGTTCTAGGGGTTTTGGTTTGCTTAAGCCTGATCATGGTCCTTGAACTGTCTCAGCCTTTTCAAGGTATAGCTTGGGTGGGGTGTCTACAGGTGGATAGTTGGTTTTCTTTCGATTGTAAGAATTATAAGTATGACCTATTGAGTTAGACTTTAGAAGCTCCTTAAGTAAATCAACTATCTTTTCAGCCAAAGGGTTTTGGTTATGCTTCTTATAGTTGAAATAATTTTCTTTAGGTTTTTGAACAGACTTAGGGTCTTTAAAAAACACTTGTCCTTTCCCTTTTGAGTTTAATGTCTCTCCTTTTACAAGCTTAGGAGGTGCATTTTTCAATTTAGGAGAAACATTCTTATCATAACCTAGACCAGATCGATCACCACATTTTCTCGATCCTGATAAGAGTTTTTCTAATTTAGAATCACCATGGGCATATTTCCAAATTTCCTTTAAACTCAAGAGAGATGAGACTTCATGTTTTAATTGGTCATTTTCAAACTTAAGATTTTCAACTTGGGCAATCTTAAAATCCTAATCACATTTTATCTTTTTAAAACAGTCTGAAATATGGGACTTTTCTAAAACAAGAGATTCATAAATTTCTTTGAGTTTAGAAAATTTCTCTTTTTGAAGTTTCAGTTTTACCACAATTTTACAACTCTCCTTGTATAGGGCATTACAAGCATCTTGAAGATCATCTTCATTTTCACATTCACTATTCAGATTTTTTTCACTTGTTGAATCATTATTTGAAAATGTGAATTGGGCTAGAGTCATAACGGCTTTCACTTCATTGCCCGACTCAGTTTCAGAATCTTCAAATTCAGAAGAAGCTTCAAAATCAGAGGATTCATCCCAAGTAGCCAACATACCCTTCTTCTTGGGTTTATCCTTCTTAGGACACTTGTTAGCCAAATGCCCATATTCTTGGCAGTTGTAACATTAACTAGCTGTCAAAGATTTCCTAGTTTTAGATTTTGATTTTTTCTTATCATTTCCTTTTTGAAAATCAACTCTCTTTTTACTTTTGAAGATTTTATAAAACTTTTTTGCCAAAAGAGCCATATCATCTTCAGAATTTTCTTGAAAATTATTTTTAAAAGTTTTAAGAGCAATTGATTTTTCTTTTGGAGCTTTAAAATTTAACTCATAGGTTTGTAAAGAACCAACTAATTCCTCAACCCTCATATTATCCATATCACGAAGTTCCTGGATCGTGGTTACTTTAGAGTTGAATCGTTCAGGAAGTGAGCGTAGTATTTTTGCACGCACTTTACTTTCTAGGATTCTATTACCAAGACCTCACATAAAGTTTACAATGTCATTTAATCGTGTATAAAAGTCCATAAATGTTTCATTTTCTTCCATATGAATATCTTCAAATTTGGTTATAAGGAGTTGGACTTTCGATTTCTTGACAATTGAGGTACCCTCGTGTGTCATTTCTAATATATCTCAAGCTTGCTTTGCAGAATCATAGGATATAATTCTTTTGAATTCATCCGGTGATATTGCGCAAGTGATTACATTTAGTGCTTTAGCATTTGCACTACTCTCACTTTCCTGAAGTGTGGTCCACGAGAAATAGTGTGTTATTCTCATAGATTTTGAACCATCAACTCCAGTTACTTCAGTGGTAGGAGGGTTCTAACCATTCACAGTGGCCAGTCACATACTTTCATCCATGGATTTTAAGAATATTCTCATCCTGGCTTTCCAATAAGCATAGTTGGAGCCATCGAAGGATGGTGGCTTAGTGACTGATAGGCTATCAAAATTTGACATCTTAAATAGCTTAAATCGTTAGCTTAGGAAATAAATCCAAGAATTAAGAAAAAAGAGCTATTAGGCTCTGATACCACTTGAAAAGGCATAGCTATATGTCCTAGAGGGGGGGTGAATAGGACAATGCCAAATAAAATTTGTAACAGCAGAAATTAAACAAATACAATAGCCAACAATTAAAGTAAACCAATCCCAATGTAGGAATGTAAAGAATGTAAAGCAACCTCAAAATTAAGATCTTGAGAGGTTAATACAAATGTTATTCTAAAGACAACCTTACACCAAAAACTAGAGTTTATGGTAAGACAACCTTATTTCTAGAAAGCTCTTTGTATCAAATCTCAAATCAAAGAGGAAAAGAAAATTAAATGCAAACTGTATTAAAAAATAAACTGCAATCAATTATATACTATTCTAAAGACAACCATGCATCATAGAAATGGCAAGGCAACCTTACTAGAACAATTAAGAATGTTAAAAAAAGAATAGAAAGAAATAATTGCTAAATTATTACAACATTCCCACAATGCTTGAAATAAATGATTACAGCATTCACATCCACATATACATCCCACAAATGAATAATAAAAGATATGAAATATAAACCATTCAACCACGAGACACAAGGGATTATAGTGGTTCGCCCGTGTGTTCACCAACTGTTTAATAACGGCCACACAGAATGCTACTCCACTTCTAATATCCTCACACAGGGGTTATTAGCGTTCACTATTAAGTTAGGTTTTTACAGGTTCACCCAAAACCTTACAATTATGTCTTTCTATGTGGGCTTACACAATTAAAAAACTCCACTTCTGAGTTTTCCTGGCTCTCCTCAGATAACCAATACAATGAGATTTTTCTGACAAATCCCAAGCAAAACCAAAAACAACAAGGAATTTACAATTAAATGTAAAATACCTGAATATCTCCTTCGTTGTAGCAGCCCAGAAAAATCAAGTCAGAGTAGATGATTGAATGTCCAAGTTTAATGTCCAAACTCACATTACAATAGTTCTAGTTCTAATTGATTTTAAAGTAAATCAAATTCGGCGTAGCTCTATTTGATTTTAATTCCAAGAAGAAGGAATACAGCAATTCCTCTTTTCAAATTAGATTAGAATTTAAGAACAAAATCGAATAATGAAAGCTAACACAAGAGAATAGAAATTATGCATAATGTAGCTTAAAATGAACACTAACTTATCTCAGAGTAGAGATTTGAATATACTTGAATTACTTATCAAACCTCTGAAATTCGTGTTCAATTTATAGGCAAGCAAATCACGTCTTCGACTGGTCTTAAGACCCCCACAACTGGTCTTAGAACCAACAGAAATTTGAAATTTCGAGTGGGATAAGATAAGACGATTTTATGACCGGTCGTGGGTACCCTACGACTAGTCGTAGGTCGCCTTCGATCGGTCGTAGGTTCCACACGACTGGTCATAGACCTATGAATTTCATTGTTAGACTTTGAGTCGAAGGTCTACGACTGGTCGAAGAACCAGTCGACACTATTCCTACGATTGGTCGAACAGTCACCAGGACTGGTCGTAGAGTAACTAAAAAAATTTTAAAATCTTCAACAACTTAGGACTAGTCATGGAATTTTTTGGACTGGTCGAACCAGTGGTAGGACTAGTCGAACAAGGTCCAGGACTAGTCTTAGTCGACTAGTCTTAGAGCAGACCAAATTTACGTATAAAATATATATGGATTATTTATCCAAAATGCCCTACTCTAAAGGTCAACCTAAGGTCAGTCTTACCTCAATAGTGAAGCAATGACATTGAAACTTGAAGACAAGTGACTTTTGAACTTGAAGGCTTCTTGAACTTGAACACTTCTAAGATCTTAAAAGCTTCTTGAACTTGAACACTTTTGAGATCTTGAAAGCTTCTTGAATCACATATACAAGCTTCAAAGTAGTGTCTGTGTCACCACCAATTTGACAATAATAAGGGGCTATAAACTATGGCACCTACAACTTCTCAAACTCTTGCCCAGAAAGGCCGGCACTAATGAATGTGTTTCATGGTTCTTCTTCAATACCCAAATTTATCTTGCACAAACTATCTATTGTTGGCTGCCCCCCATCTTCAATTTTCTTTGGACCCATTTCAAGACGTTTGACCATTTAAAGATCGTTTTCTAATAATTTTCCTACTGCAATCATATTCACCGATGATTCTGCCCCCAATCCTTGAAATTTTCTTCGCTTTTCCTAGTCAACCCCAATAGGAATTTGAATTCCTTTTCCATGATTCAGGCCAGTGGGCTCTGTATAATCAAATCCCATGTTCCTCATGATTCGTTTGCTTAGTTTTTAAAATTTCACAATGTTAACATTCCGTAATATACATTACCTTCACTCTCTTCTCCCACCTTTGCTTCTACTGAAGCATAAAGTTCTATTGGCTCTGGATGTTTTGCACTGGCCTTGACTTGAAATCTTCCTGGAGTGGCTAAAAACGGCCTGTTTCTTTCAACATACGGCAATGGCACTATATAATTAGACTGCAAAATTTATAATTATTCTGGTGATAACAGAGTTAATGGCGACTGCCCTGGTTGCCTCAAGTGTTTCGGTACGAAGCTGCTACAGTCTTGGACAACTCTGCCTTTTCTATCTTCCCTTTAATCAGATTTATTTGGTGGTATTTCAGGATTCTTCCCTCATCATTCTTTCTTTCATCTTTAGCGAACCCTCTATAATAACTTACATCTGCAAGGAATGACTCGACCTCTGTATATAACTTCGCATCAGTTATTACCTTATGTTGTATTCCGTCTTTACAATATTTGAAGCATTGATGTAATGTAGAGGGTACAATTGTAACACCCCGAAATTTTTCCAACCTGGGATTAGACGTCCTTAGGCAATGAGTCTATCCTAACACTTGATTAACTTCTCAAAACTCAATCTAAAAGTCTTAAATCCCTATTTCCTTCGAAAATCTCACCTTTTACTACTTTATCCTTCAAAATTTTCTAAGAGCTCTCACATTAGACACAAATCTTAAAGTTTCGGTGATGTTGATCAATACTTAAGCTAAAAAGTACTATGAATAGTAAATAAATAAATGAAAAGGGTTTTTAGCCATTAACCTTTTGAAGTCTCACTAAATAAGTAGACTAATTGGATAGATCAGCTTCTCCTATGCCAAAATCATATATTGCATGTCAAATAACTCATCCCAGGTTCTAAAATACACCCATTTCAAATATCAGACAGAGAAACCACCCCAAACAGGTCAGTGGTCGGCGATGCCATCGCCGGTTTGGCGATGCATCGCCGAACTCGTCCGTACAGCGAGTTTCTGTGCCTTTTTTTCTGCGCGTTTCTTCAGACTTTGAAAAATAATATCTCCTTCATTATAACTCTGATTTAGGTGATTCAAAAACCAGATTGAATCTAAATGAGTCTAGTTTTATATAAAAATATGTGAAAAATATACTAAAATATTTAATATAGTTTAAAGCAGGTCATTGTGAGCAACTGTCCGATAATCACTTGTTGGACAGCTGCTGCTTCTGGAATTTTTAGAATTTTTCTACAACTCGAAATCTTATGAAATTTGGAGGAGTTAGAGTAAACTTGATGATGAACCCTTATAAAAATAATAAAAATAATATGATACCTAGAAGTTCCCAAAATGGGGGATAGAATGGCCCTAGGACCGTATTCTACCATAATTAGGGTAGAATTTGGTTGAGTACCAAACTGAACACTCAGTAGAATTAACTTAGACCACTTTAAATACGTTCTACAAGACCCAAAGCGAGTGGAACCAATGACCCTATAACTCTCTATAACCTCAGATCAAACTCTAAGCCGGTTTGTTCTCTGGACCACTTTGAAATTTTGTATTGGATCTAGACCGCGCGTCGAAAGTCTGATACCTCCTATCTTAGACCGTTAGAACCGCCTAGCTGGACTTGACACTCATTTCGAAAACCAAGTCAAACCGATAATCACAGGCCATTTCATTGAGCCCGGACCGAAGAGAGTGCGAATAGGGACAGAATTGGAATTTCAAATTCAAAACTGGCACACGACTTGACGCGTCAGTATTAAGCGTTCTGACCGTCAGAATTCAGCCAGATTATACCCTTGGATCAGGAAAAAATTTTATTTTATATCGTGAGACTTTCAGCCCTGATCTACGTGCGGTGACCGCTGAACTGAAACTGGTCCGCCACGCGCGATCTGCGAACCCTGCCGGACTAAAAACTTAATACATGCTAGATCTGGTACGCATGAGCTTAAGTCCGATCGTAATCGACAAGGGGACCACCAGAAAGCATATTTTGGACCGAAACAGCCCCGAATTGGATAGGCACTAAGTGAACTTTGTTCCTGAGCCTATTTTGGGCGTTTTTGGGCTTATAAAAGGGGTTGAAACCCTCTCATATCTCTCCCATCCAAATTTGGGAAAAGCTTTAGATTGAGGGAGAGAAAAGGTGAGAGATTGTGAGAGAGGTGGGAGAGAATTTCCTGCTGCTGGTGCTACCTGCTACACGTGTTTAAGCCACGCGATCCAAGCACTTTTCCGGTGATTCCTCCGCGTTTTCAGGTAAGAAAATACCCTAGAAGTTGCTGATTTGAGGTTCCTTTCGTTTCCTAGCGAAGTAGCTAATAGAACTTGTGTATTAGGTCCTCTATTCGCCGTAGACGAAGCGTATACGCTCCGTTCGAATTTACACATCCATAAGAGACAAGGTGCGGATATTAGACGCTTTGATTGACTGTTTCCAAAGCTTTCAATGTCGTTTAATAGTAGATTCTTGACGGCAACGCCGTTTGACATGTACAACATGCTGTCCGTTTCCTGTTTCGTAAACTAACGAAGAATATAAGATTTAGGGCATTTTAGTCATTTGTAGGAAGTACTGTTTTCATGCACATTTTGCTGATGTGATTGACATGGTTTATTGTCGCATTAGAATGTTAGGAATGCGTGCATAATTAGTTTGGCGAAGAGATTGCCTAAATGCGCACTTCGGGTCGACATACTATATGTAGACTTAAGTGTGTAGTGTAAGTGTTTGTATAAATGTTGGTATTAGTATGTATTGAATTAAATGGTGTTATGAATTAATTTGAGATTGATTTCTCAATTAAATTGCTAATGTAAATGATTTCCTACAAGTTGGCCATATGTACGATTTCATTATTGGTATGAAATGCATATGCTTGATGTTTCACTTGAGTGGTATGTTATAACATGTGCTTGATGATTTCCTTATGATCTAGTTGAGATCGAATTCTCAATTAATATGCTGATGGAGATGATGTCCTATATGTTGGTGCTATGTATAATTTCATTATATGCGTGATAGACATGTGTAAGATGATTTACTCTGGTTGTATGTTATAACATGTGTTAACATGCTCACGTGGTTGTATTTCATTTCCAATACTCTCACTTGATTTGCTGATGTGATTCCATGTGTTTGGGACTATGCCTAGTCCAGGCAGTCGGTAACCGAGCGAATTCGTGGTTAGCTTATCTTCGCCACGAACGACGCGTCGATGAACGCGAGCCGTGTTCTGGAGTTGGCGGCAGTGGTTAGGCCACATGAAGTGTTTTACGCACTTCATGTCGTTCAACTTGAGATGCGATCGTGCTAGTCGAGCCCGTCAAGTAACCCGACTGGCCATTGTATGTTCACCCTGCATGAGTCATAATTGCTTGAACCTAGGGTACTGAACTTACCATTGTAAACCCTGTTAACCATGGTACCTTGATCCATAAAGACTCATGAGCCGGGCATGGTGATATGGGACACCGTGGTCGAGCTGTCGGCCTACGCTGGGGCCACAAACCTCCCCGTAGTGACCAGTGAGCACCTAGACTCGTGAGCAGATTATGGTGGTATGGGACACTATATTCTAGCTGTCGGCCTACACTGATCAGGCGACGAGTCCTTTGTAGTGACCGCGAGCGTATTCTGAGTCTACGGGAGGCGACGATCCTTCAGTAGCAGTAGAGTACAGTAGGCCTGTATTGATAAGGTGATGGGGGAGCGGAGCAACGAGTGCGTGCAACAGCCCTGGCAGCCCTTGCAGCGACCTACAAAATATACATCGTATGAGATTACTAGGAGTGACGATCCTAGACAGGATCTGTGTTGGGATTGATACAAGGGAAGTACCTTAGTTTCCCAATCCTGCTGTTTGAATGGACTAATAACAACTCGGAAATCATATCACCATAGCATTGCATGTGCCTGGAAGATGTGGAGCACTCTAGGGAGTGTGGCATGCCACGGTCGTAAGATGTTGCCGTATGAGGGAGATCGTCGGTGAGAGCATACATCACGTTATGTCATAATTGCATTAACAACAGTATTAGGAATGTTTGAATTACTGCTTTACTATTATCGCATGATTGATTTGATAACATGTTAATCTTTGCTCTATTATTCCACTGAGTTAGCTACTCACTCCCACGTTACGAGACGGTGTTCCTGGACACCCACCAGACCTTTTTGTGATTGCAGATGATGGCGCGGCCTGTGAGGCGGAGCCGGACTTGATGATAATGAGGAGGATCCCTCCTTTATGCGTGTTCTGATCGACGGGATTACAGGGAGGTTGATTAGATACTTTGACATTTGTCATTTTATATTTTTAGCGCACTCATGTATATTCGTTTCATCTACTTTTGGATTATACATGTATGTGTATAACCTTGTAACATGTTCACACTCTGGAGACATACAACAGTTTATATATGTTATACATACTATTACAGACTTCCGCTGGTTAATTTAACTGTCTCTGGAGTATGATATGCTGTTCTGGCTTAATTTCACTCATGTTTAATACATTATCACAGAGAACATTCAATCATACATATCTATGTTGCATAAATAACATTTTGGAACTCGGGAGTTGGGTTTTTGCTCGACCCCCCGATTTTCGGGATGTTACAGATGGTCTCAGAGCATGATTTGGATTAAACCGGGCCTGGGTTATGGTCACGCGACGTACGCTGTCGCTTCCTTTGATTTAGGTGGGTGCGAGAAGGGTCTAGAAACACTTTTAGGATCTCAGATTCGCCGATAGGCGAAGACTTCATTTCGATCGTGCGATCGAGTCTGTAACGCATTTCGGGTCGCGTAAAGCAACCCGAATAGCTCCTAGGTCGTAGGAAGTCGGGTTGAGATATTCTTGAACGATTTTAAACCCGTAAAAGTGAATCCTTGGGCCGTGGGATGACCACGACTCCTGTATTCAATCGTCAGGGCTTAAAAACTCCGTTTTACCTAAAATCTTCGAAATTCTTCCTCTCACCACTCCATTCTTCAATTCTTTCATCTTATTTTCATATTAGGCATTGATCCTAGTGTAAAAATGATACAAAATCATACTTCGACAAAATTTTACAGTGAATAGTAAAATTTCATGAAAAATGGCCATAAGGCCATTCTAAATTTACTTTCTTTAGAAAATAATAAGCTAGATGGATGTACTAGCTCCTTCTACCCCAAAATCATATGCTGCATGATAGGGTTTTATATTTTGGATTGTAGAGTGGCCTCGGAAAGCCCCAAACTCATGTTTGGGCCTCTATAGGTCAAAATACAATGAACCAAGGTTGGGACCGTACCTTTTTGGGGTCCCTGGACCATGGGGGACCAAACCCATGTGGTCCCACCGGCCACCTAGAGAGATGGCCGGCGATGACATCGCCGGTTCGGCGATGCATCGCCAACCGGTGGGCCCCATTTGGGCCGTACTTCGGGCGGTCACCCTAAAATGGGTAGCACACCCCTCCCATGTGTGGTCCACCCGCTGAAAACTTCTAAATTGGGTACATCCTTCACAAACAGCCCCATCCCTAGCCCCATTTCACTTTTTTCTGCTGCCCTCCTCCAAACCGTGGCTTCAAATCATTCCTAAACCCATTCCCTGCTAAAAACGGCCACATTCCTTCATTCCATTTCTGTTTGCAGCTTTCCCTCTTGAAGATTTCATCTTTTGGAGTTCTAAAAATCCCCAAATCGAGCTGAAATCGTGAGGTGCTCCATTCCCCTTTTTCATTTTCATTTCTCCTTGAAAATACATCCTAAGGGAGCTTGAAGCATCCCTCTACAATGCCTAGATTTCGTTCTGTCCATTTGGACAACGATTTCTTTGCATTTCCTCCTCCATCGCCCGACTCGGACTAATAATCTAGATCCAAGTATCGCGGGTTGTAGTTAGTCATTTCCTATTTTAAGTTGTGTTTTGTAAGCCTGATAAGGCTAGTAGTTTACCTATGTTGCTGTAGTAGCTGACTGACATAGCTCCCATATATTTCCTGTCATGATACTTATAGGGAGATATCCCTTGTATTATGACAATTTTAGTTTAATGAAATGCACGATGCTTTTCGATTTGTTATGTGAATGTTTGTGTTGTGGTTTGGGCTTAATGTAGCCGAAATTTGTTGAATGGAATGCATGCCGTTTCATTTCGCTGTAAGGTATTGTCCCTAGGTTGGGAGTATGGTAACTCTCGGGATTCAGCCTGCAAATTAATTTTTATCCCAACCCACCCTCCTACCAAGCATGCCTCTTCTGATCCCGCTATGGGACTGGGAATGCGGTTCCATTTAATACAACTTAATGCTACTGGCCATATAGGCCTTTGGGCATTTTGGATCTAGTGTTAGAACTCCTAGATTTGAAGGGTCTGACGACATAAGAAATCCAATTCCATTTAGACAATCTTGACCCTAAGCGATAGAACAACTCCATGTAGTAGAAATGGTATGAAACCATTTAACGTATAAACTTAGGTTTTGGATTATAACTACTGAGTTACAGACTAGGCTACTAGTTGTCTTAGGCAGTGTAAGGCCTAAATATGCTAAGGGATAGTAGGTTAGATTTGGTTGGAATGGGACTCCCTTCCTTCGGTAGATCCCTTTATGGCTTATAGACTTCTGTTGTTGCCCATAGGAAGGAACCATACACTCTCAGGGAACATTTATAACTCCCTCAGATTGAACTTAGAATGTACTAGCACGCCCCTTAGAATTGCCTTCCCCAAGGGCTTATTGCATTCGGGAATGCGGAATAAAGGAACTACATGTAAGCGATGTATTCGCGGTTTGAATCGACTTCTTAATCCTAGTAATTACTAATAAATCCAATGCTCTGATCAAGCAGAAGATCGGCATCGACTCGGATTAAGAATTGATACAATAAATCTTCTGTTCTAGCTAGACAGAAAGTCTATGTATCCGGCTCAGACCCACTACACAACTTTTCTTCCGTGTTGGCTCGACCACCTACAACCACAAGTTATTGCTTTGCCCTTGATAAATGTTAAGGACTTAAAGCCAGTAGAGAATTCGACATCTTGCCACCAACTCATACCTGCCCCTGAACTTAACCACAATAGAGATTAGGCTCATCTCTATGATAATAAGTACCAATGCCATAGAACGCATCATTAGCAAGAAAAACTATGTAGAGAAAGATTGTTTCCATTTTAGGTTAAGGATAGAACGCATCATTAGCAAGGAAAACCATGTAGAGAAAGATTGTTTCCATTTTAGGTTAAGGATAGCCCCTAAGTTGCGCCTCGTTCTGATATACGGATCGATGTTAAGATTCTTCAACCTTAAGTAAAACCAAATTTTAAGGGGGGTAGAACGTATTGAGTCCAATCCAGTTAGGTTAGTCAACGCTACTGTTCGATCAGATTAGCGCAGCGGTAGCGTGGTTAGGCTCTTCCCCACTGGCCCAAGATCGAAACCTTTGAGTTAGGTTATACATAAAGGTTAAGTCGTTAAATAAGATTTGAACCCTTCCTTACACTGTCAAGACTGAAGCCTTGCTAGGTACTCTTTACCCTTCGCCAATGTCGGGGACGACATTGTGTTTTAAGGGGGGTAGATTGTAACACCCCGGATTTTTGCCAACCTGGGATTAGACGTCCTTAGGCAATGAGTCTATCCTAACACTTGATTAACTTCTCAAAACTCAATCCAAAAGTCTCAAATCCCTATTTCCTTCGAAAATCTCACCTTTTACTACTTTATCCTTCAAAATTTTCTAAGAGCTCTCACATTAGACATAAATCTTAAAGTTTAGGTGATGTTGATCAATACTTAAGTTAAAAAGTACTATGAATAGTAAATAAATAAATGAAAAGGGTTTTTAGCCATTAACCTTTTGAAGTCTCACTAAATAAGTAGACTAATTGGATAGATCAGCTTCTCCTACCCCAAAATCATATATTGCATGTCAAATAACTCATCCCAGGTTCTAAAATACACCCATTTCAAATATTAGATGGAGAAACCACCCCAAACAGGTCAGTGGTCGGCGATGCCATTGCCGGTTTGGCGATGCATCGCCGAACTCGTTCGTACAGCGAGTTTCTGTACCTTTTTTTCTGCGCGTTTCTTCAGACTTTGAAAAATAATATCTCCTTCATTATAACTCTGATTTAGGTGATTCAAAAACCAGATTGAATCTAAATGAGTCTAGTTTTATATAAAAATATGTGAAAAATATACTAAAATATTTAATATAGTTTAAAGCAGGTCATTGTGAGCAACTGTCCGATAATCACTTGTTGGACAGCTGCTGCTTCTGGAATTTTTAGAATTTTTTTACAACTCAAAATCTTATGAAATTTGGAGGAGTTAGGGTAAACTTGATGATGAACCCCTATAAAAAAAATAAAAATAATACGATACCTAGAAGTTCCCAAAATGGGGGATAAAATGGCCCTAGGACCGTATTCTGCCATAATTAGGGTAGAATTTGGTTGAGTACCAAACTGAACACTCAGTAGAATTAACTTAGACCACTTTAAATACGTTCTACAAGACCCAAAGCGAGTGGAACCAATGACCCTATAACTCTCTATAACCTCAGATCAAACTCTAAGCCGGTTTGTTCTCTGGACCACTTTGAAATTTTGTATTGGATCTAGACCGCGCGTCGAAAGTCCGATACCTCCTATCTTAGACCGTTAGAACCGCCTAGCTGGACTTGACACTCATTTCAAAAATCAAGTCAAACCGATAATCACAGGCCATTTCATTGAGCCCGGACCGAAGAGAGTGCGAATAGGGAAAGAATTGGAATTTCAAATTCAAAACTGGCACACGACTTGACGCGTCAGTATTAAGCGTTCTGACCGTCAGAATTCAGCCAGATTACACCCTTGGATCAGGAAAAATTTTTATTTTATATCATGAGACTTTCGGCCCTGATCTACGTGCGGTAACCGCTGAACTGAAACTGGTCCGCCACGCGCGATCTGCGAACCCTGCCTGACTAAAAACTTAATACGTGCTAGATCTGGTACGCATGAGCTTAAGTCCGATCGTAATCGACAAGGGGACCACCAGAAAGCATGTTTTGGACCGAAATAGCCCCGAATTGGATAGGCACTAAGTGAACTTTGTTCCTGAGCCTATTTTGGGCGTTTTTGGGCTTATAAAAGGGGTTGAAACCCTCTCATATCTCTCCCATCCGAATTTGGGAAAAGCCTTAGATTGAGGGAGAGAAAAGGTGAGAGATTGTGAGAGAGGTGGGAGAGAATTTCCTGCTGCTGGTGCTACCTGCTACACGTGTTTAAGCCACGCGATCCAAGCACTTTCCCGGCGATTCCTCCGCATTTTCAGGTAAGAAAATACCCTAAAAGTTGCTGATTTGAGGTTCCTTTCGTTTCCTAGCGAAGTAGCTAATAGAACTTGTGTATTAGGTCCTCTATTCGCCGTAGACGAAGCGTATACGCTCCGTTCGAATTTACACATCCATAAGAGACAAGGTGCGGATATTAGACGCTTTGATTGACTGTTTCCAAAGCTTTCAATGTCGTTTAATAGTAGATTCTTGACGGCAACGCCGTTTGACATGTATAACATGCTGTCCGTTTCCTGTTTCGTAAACTAACGAAGAATATAAGATTTAGGGCATTTTAGTCATTTGTAGGAAGTACTGTTTTCATGCACATTTTGTTGATGTGATTGACATGGTTTATTGTCGCATTAGAATGTTAGGAATGCGTGCATGATTAGTTTGGCGAAGAGATTCGCCTAAATGCGCACTTCGGGTCGACATACTATATGTAGACTTAAGTGTGTAGTGTAAGTGTTTGTATAAATGCTCGTATTAGTATGTATTGAATTAAATGGTGTTATGAATTAATCTGAGATTGATTTCTTAATTAAATTGCTAATGTAAATGATTTCCTACAAGTTGGCCATATGTACGATTTCATTATTGGTATGAAATGCATATGCTTGATGTTTCACTTGAGTGGTATGTTATAACATGTGCTTGATGATTTCCTTATGATCTAGTTGAGATCGAATTCTTAATTAATATGCTGATGGAGATGATGTCCTATATGTTGGTGCTATGTATAATTTCATTATATGCGTGATAGACATGTGTAAGATGATTTACTCTGGTTGTATGTTATAACATGTGTTAACATGCTCACGTGGTTGTATTTCATTTCCAATACTCTCACTTGATTTGCTGATGTGATTCCATGTGTTTGGGACTATGCCTAGTCCAGGCAGTCGGTAACCGAGCGAATTCATGGTTAGCTTATCTTCGCCACGAACGACGCGTCGATGAACGCGAGCCGTGTTCTGGAGTTGGCGGCAGTGGTTAGGCCACACGAAGTGTTTTACGCACTTCATGTCGTTCAACTTGAGATGCGATCGTGCTAGTCGAGCCCGTCAAGTAACCCGACTGGCCATTGTATGTTCACCCTGCATGAGTCATAATTGCTTGAACCTAGGGTACTGAACTTACCATTGTAAACCCTGTTAACCATGGTACCTTGATCCATAAAGACTCATGAGCCGGGCATGGTGGTATGGGACACCGTGGTCGAGCTGTCGGCCTACGCTGGGGCCACAAACCTCCCCGTAGTGACCAGTGAGCACCTAGACTCGTGAGCAGATTATGGTGGTATGGGACACTATATTCTAGCTGTCGGCCTACACTGATCAGGCGACGAGTCCTTTGTAGTGACCGCGAGCGTATTCTGAGTCTACGGGAGGCGACGATCCTTCAGTAGCAGTAGAGTACAGTAGGCCTGTATTGATAAGGTGATGGGGGAGCGGAGCAACGAGTGCGTGCAACAGCCCTGGCAGCCCTTGCAGCGACCTACAAAATATATATCGTATGAGATTACTAGGAGTGACGACCCTAGACAGGATCTGTGTTGGGATTGATACAAGGGAAGTACCTTAGTTTCCCAATCCTGCTGTTTGAATGGACTAATAACAACTCGGAAATCATATCACCATAGCATTGCATGTGCCTGGAAGATGTGGAGCACTCTAGGGAGTGTGGCATGCCGCGGTCGTAAGATGTTGCCGTATGAGGGAGATCGTCGGTGAGGGCATACATCACGTCATGTCATAATTGCATTAACAACAGTATTAGGAATGTTTGAATTACTGCTTTACTATTATCGCATGATTGATTTGATAACATGTTAATCTTTACTCTATTATTCCACTGAGTTAGCTACTCACTCCCACGTTACGAGACGGTGTTCCTGGACACCCACCAGACCTTTTTGTGATTGCAGATGATGGCGCGGCCTGTGAGGCGGAGTCGGACTTGATGATGATGAGGAGGATCCCTCCTTTATACGTGTTCTGATCGACGGGATTACAGGGAGGTTGATTAGATACTTTGACATTTGTCATTTTATATTTTTAGCGCACTCATGTATATTCGTTTCATCTAATTTTGGAGTATACATGTATGTGTATAACCTGGTAACATGTTCACACTCTGGAGACATACAACAGTTTATATATGTTATACATACTATTACAGACTTCCGCTGGTTAATTTAACTGTCTCTGGAGTATGATATGCTGTTCTGGCTTAATTTCACTCATGTTTAATACATTATCACAGAGAACATTCAATCATACATATCTATGTTGCATAAATAACATTTTGGAACTCGGGAGTTGGGTTTTTGCTCGACCCCCCGATTTTCGGGATGTTACAACAATACTATATTGATGGATCCATGGCCTGCCTAGGAGAAGATTTTAAGTTGTCACAACATTTATAACGTGGCATACGACATCAGTAATCAATTCTCCAATTTTTAGCGTCACTGTAATTTTACCAAGTGCACGTTGCCCATCTTGATTAAAGCCCTATATCATCATTCCACTAGGGCATAGGTCAGAGTGATGATAACCTAATTTACTCAGCATCGAGAGTGGTAAGAGGTTCACTGCGGACCCATTATCGATCATAACCCGTTTGACCTTCTTTTCTTGAATATGGCCTTCCATCATTAGTCGTCTGTTATGCTCTACCTCAGAGAACAAATCGCCATCAAAAAAAGAAATGACCGACAAGCAATTTTCTTGCTCATCGTGCTTTTCACGTTCAAATTCTGCCAATAGAATTTCTCTGACATCATAGTTTGACAATGCCTGGACCAAACTCTATCGGAATGCTTCTGACAATTTCAACGCATCATAAACGGTCAATCGAGCTGGTATGCCCTTCAGATGACTAACTACATCATAAGCTACTTTCACCATCTCATTCTTCTTTCCTTTCCTGTCATTATCATTTTGCTCCCCAGTGGTTTCTCTTCTCACTATCCCATCTTTTTGCTTCACGGGACTTGTAACATTCCTTCCTAACTGCAATGTAATCACCGCCACCTCCTTTGTCATATTATAATTCTCTTCTTTTCTTATTTCACTGCCCTTTTCTTGGATTGTAAGCACATTAACCGTTGCTATCACATCTCTTTCCTTTTCTTTTCCAATGACTATATCACCCTTATCTATCATCCGTTGTATTATATGCTTCAATGTATAATAATTTTCTATTGGATGTCCCACCAGGCGATGATAGCAGCAAAAATCTTTCTCTAGTTTTTGTTACATCTTCGGGACGCTTGGGTTCCGGTAACTCAATTGCACTAGCCTTCAACAATTGGTTCATCATAGGAATAACATATTCCTTGTCAAACACGAACCCCTCATGAGAATTAAGTATCTTAGACCTTTTTCCACTGTATCTATTTCTTGATTGATTTTATTCTTCTTTCTGTTCGGGCCTATTTCCCTTTGAGTCCCTTATATTTCTGCTCCTCTTGTCTAGATCGACAACATTTATGGCCATTCTACTGAGTACTTTCCTAGCTGTGTCATGGTGAAACACTGGCATTTTGCGAGTCATCAACTCCAAAGTATGAGCTTTAGTAGCCAGGTCATGGAAAGTTTTGATGCCGGCGCTAATGAGTCCAAACACGATCCCTGTCTCCATAGAATTCAAACACATTCTGACTTGTTCTTTTTCTTCCGGTAACTGTCTACATGAGGCTCTCAATGTTTTCCATCTGTTTATAAATTTTTCCACCGGTTCTCCTTCTTTCTACCGCATAGAAGCCAATTCTGTAATGCTAACATCACGCTCCGAAGAGAAAAAGTTTGATATAAAAGCATCTTGCATTTATTCCTAAGTACGTATCGACCCTGGAGACAAGTTAGAGTACCATCGAAATGCCTTATGTGTCAATGATGACCTAAACAACTGCAAACAATACTGTGATACTATAGAAAAATTCCCCATGCTAGTAATAAATTGCAACAAATGTTCCTCTGGTGATCCCTCCTCATTGAACTTCTGAAAATCTGGATGTTTAAAGTTGACCAGGAATGGGATATCTTCTACTTCTCTTGGATATGGCATTTGGTACCTGAAGTGGCCAGTACTTTCACGTTCTCTTTCTATTCTGACAGCTTCTTCAACAACTTGTCTCACTTCATCTTGCGTTATGGTTCTCGCAACTGGAACAAACCCCTGTGATCCTATCCCCTGTGGTTGAGAACCTTCTGGCCGATTCTCTTATCCATTCATCGTGCCCATCATCAGTGGAGCTGTCATCTCGACTACATTGTGTGTGAGGGTTGCCAAAGTCTCTCTAAGATTTCTACATTCTTCCATTAGTGTTCTTTGCACTTCTGCCATTGCATTCATATGATCTTCTGTGGTCGGCATATTTTCTTGATTTATCCCAGTCATATGTACTACAACTTCTCCACTCTTCGACGAAGCTGTGGTTAGGGTGGAGCAGGAGTATGTCGATGCAATAAGGCTCATGAAGAGAGGAGGAGACAAAATTTCATTAGACCTCTGAGTACTTCTGGTGCTATTAATCGAGCATGGTGACACGATCACTGGTGAGCTTTTTAATAACACCTTACCTTTCTGCTCCCTTGTCCATTTGACTTTAAGGGCGATCAAAGCTGGGAAGTCACGAGATACTAATCGCGGAACTGTTAGTTCAGGATATATCATAGTGGGAGCATGTAACATCCCGAAAATCGGGGGGTCGAGCAAAAACCCAACTCCCAAGTTCCAAAATGTTATTTATGCAACATAGATATGTATGATTGAATGTTGTCTGTGATAATGTATTAAACATGAGTGAGATAAAGCCAGAACAGCATATCATACTCCAGAGACAGTTAAATTAACAAGCGGAACACTGTGATAGTACGTATAACATATATAAACTGTTGTATGTCTCCAAAGTGTGAACATGTTACCAGGTTATATACATACATGTATGCTCCAAAAGTAAACCAAAAGGATATACATGAGTGTTCTAAAAATATAAAATGACAAGTGTCAAGGTATCTAATCAACCTCCCTGTAATCCCGTCAATCAGATCATGCATAAAGGAGAGATCCTCATCATCATCATCAAGTCCAGCACCGCCTCACAGGCCGCGCCATCATCTGCAATCACAATAGGGACTGGTGGGTGTCCGGAAACACCATCCCGTAACATGAGAGTGAGTGATCAACTCAGTGGGATAAGAGAGCAGAGATTAGCATGTTATCAAATCAATCATGCGATAATAGTAAAGCAGTAAATCAAACAATCCTAATACTGTTGTTAATGCAATATGACATGACGTGATGTATGCCCTCACCGAAGATCTCCCTCATATGGCAACATCTTACGACCGCGGCATGCCACACTCCCTAGAGTGCTCCACATCTTCCAGGCACATGCAATGTTATGGTGATATGATTTTCGAGTTGTTATTAGTCCATTCAAACAGCAGGATTGGGAAACTATGGTACTTCCCTTGTATCAATCCCAACACAGATCCTATCTAGGGTCGTCACTCCTAGAAATCTCATACGATGTATATTTTGTAGGTCGCTGCAAGGGCTGTTAGGGCTGTTGCACGCACTCGTTGCTCCGCTCCCCCATCACCTTATCAATACAGGCCTACTGTACTCTACTGCTACGGAAGGGTCGTCGCCTCCCGTAGACTCAGAATACGCTCGCGGTTACTACAAAGGGCTGTCAGGGCTGTTGCTCGCACTCGTTGCACCGCTCCCCCATCACCTTATCAATGTAGGCCGACAGCAAGAATATAGTGTCCCATACCACCATAATCTGCTCATGAGTCTAGGTGCTCACTGGTCACTACGGGGAGGTTTGTGGCCCCAGCGTAGGCCGACAGCTCGACCACGGTGTCCCATACCACCATGCCCGGCTCATGAGTCTTTGTGGATCAAGGTACCATGGTTAACAGGGTTTACAATGGTAAGTTCAGTACCCTAGGTTCAAGCAGTTATGACTCATGCAGGGTGAACGTACAACGGCCAGTCGGGTTACTTGACGGGCTCGACTAACACGATCGCATCTCAAGTTGAACGACATGAAGTGCGTAAGACACTTCGTGTGGCCTAACCACTGTCGTCAACTCCAAACACGACTCGCGTTCATCGACGCATCGTTCGTGGCGAAGATAAGCTAACCACGAATTCGCTCGGTTACCGACTGCCTGGACTAGGCATAGTCCCAAACAATCATAGAATCACATCAGCAGTTGTGTAAGGGTAATGGAAATGAAATACAACCACGTGAGCATGTTAACACATGTTATTACATACAACTTAAGCAAATCATCTTACACATGTCTTTCACACATATAATGAAATTAAGCATGTCGCCAACATATAGGAAATCCTCTCCATCAACATATTAATTGAGAATTCAATCTCAAAGTAAATCATAAAGAAATCATCAAGCACATGTTATAACGTACAGCTTAGCGAATCGCCAAGCACATGCATTTCATTCATATTATGAAATCATGCATATGGCTAACATGTAGGAAACCATTCACACCAGCATATTAATTGAGAAATCAATCTCAAACTAATTCATAACACCATTTAATTCAATACATACTAATACAAGCATTTATACAAACACTTACACTACACACTTAAGTCTACATATAGTATGTCGACCCGAAGTGCGCATTTAGGCGAATCTCTTCGCCAAACTAATTATGCACGTATTCCTAACATTCTAATGCGACAATAAACCATGTCAATCACATCAGCAAAATATGAGTAAAAATAGTACTTCCTATAAATGACTAAAATGCCCTAAATCTCATATTCTTAGTTGGACAGCATGTTGTACATGTCAAACGACGTTGCCGTCAAGAATCTACTATTAAACGACATTGAAAGTTTTGAAAACAGTCAATCAAAGCATCTAAAATCCGTACCTTTTCCCTTATAGGTGAAGTGATTCGAACGGAGCGTATACGCTTCGTCTACGGCGATCAGACAACCTGACACACATGTACATCAGCTACTATTCTATTTGAATCGAAAAAATTCCCAAATCAGCAAGTCGTTAAGGTTTTCCTTACCTAGAAGTGCGTTGGAATCGCCAGGAAAGTGATCGGAGTGCGTCGCCTAAGCATGTGCAGCAGCAGCAGCAGGTGGCAGGAAAATCACTCCCACTCTCTCTCACAAACTCTCACCTTTTCTCTCTCCCAATCTAGGAATTTTTGCAAATTCGGATGGGAGAGAGGAGTGAGGGTTTCAACCCTTTTTATAAGCCCAAACTTGCCCGAAATAGGCTCGGGAACAAGTTTCACTTGAGGGGTAACCAAATCGGGGCTGTTTCAGTCCAAAAGGACATTTCTGGTGGTCCCCTGGCTGAACGCGATCGGACTTAAGCTCATGCATACTGGATCTAGCATATATCAAGTTTTCAGTCCGGCAGGGTTCGCAGATCGCACGTGGCGGACCAGTTTCAGTTCAGCGGTCACCGCATGTAGATCAGGGCTGAAAGTCTCATGATATAAAATAGAAATTTCTCCTGATCCGAGGGGGTAATCTGGCTGAATTCTGACGGCCAGAACACTCAATACTGACGCTTCAAGTCGTGTGCTAGATTTGAATTTGAAATTCCAATTCTGTCCCTATTCGCATTCTCTTCGGTCCGGGCTCAATGAAATGGCCTGTGATTATCGGTTTGACTTGATTTTCGAAATAAGTGTCAAGTCCAGCTAGGCGGTTCTAACGGTCTAAGATAAGAGGTATCGGAATTTCGACGCGCGGTCTAGATCCAATACAAAGATTCAAAGTGGTCCAGAGAATGAACCTGCTTAAAGTTTGGTCCGAGGTTATAGAGTATTATATAGTCGTTGGTTCTACTCGATTTGGGTCTTGTAGAACGTATTTAAAGTGATCAGGGACCGTTTCCCAGCCACTCCAGCGTCGCGCTAGCTAACTTGTACTTAGTTTCTAAAGGAATTAATCCTAAGTGATCTCTTTGGCTATGGAATTGGGTTCTAAGCGATTTTTCAGGTGTTTTAATTAACCCATTGCCTAAGGACGTCTAATCCCAGATTAGCCAAAATTCAGGGTGTTACAATCTAACCCCCTTAAAACACAATGTCGTCCCCGACATTGGCGAAGGGCAAGGAATACTTTTCTAAGGGAGGTTCAATCCTACTTAATAACCTAATCGTACGTATATCCTAACTCAAAGGTTTCGATCTTGGGCCAGTGGGGAAGAGGCCGACCACGCTTTTGCTGCGCCACTCTGATCGAACGGGGGCGTTGACTAACCTAACCGTATTGGACTTCATACGTTCTACCCCCCTTAAAACTTGGTTTTACTTAAGTTCAAGAATCTATGCATCGCTCCGTATATCGGAACGAGGCGCAACTTAGGGGCTATCCTTAACCTAAAATGGAAACAACCTCTCATTACAGTGATTTTCCCTTCGCTAATGATGCGTTCTATGGCATTGGTATCTATGATCATAGAGATGAGCCTAATCTCTATTGTGGTTAAGGTCAAGGGTAGGTATGACTTGGTGGCAAGATGTCGAATTCTCTACTGGCTTTAAGTCCTCGCCATTTCCCAAAGACACTGTGATCCCGTTCGGTTGTATGTGGTCGAGCCAACATGGAAGAAAAGTAGTATAGTGGGTCTGAGCCGGATACATAGACTTTCTGTCTAGCTAGGACAGAAGATTCTTCGTATCAGTTCTTAATCCGAGTCGATGCCGATCTTCTGCTTGATCAGAGCATTAGATTTATTGGTAACCACTAGGATTAGGAAGTCGATTCAAACCGCGAATACATCGCTTACATGTAGTTCCTTTATTCCGCGTTCCCGAATGCAATAAGCCCTTGGGGAAGGCAATTCTAAGGGGCGTGCTAGTATATTCTAAGTTCATTCTAAGAGATTTATAAATGGTCCCTAAGAGTGAATGGCTCCCTCCTATGGGCAACAACAGAAGTCTATAAGTCATAAGGGGATCTATCGAAGGAAAGGAGTCCCATTCCAACCAATTCTAACCTACTATCCCTTAGCATATATAGGCCTTACACTGCCTAAGACAACTCGTAGCCTAGTCTGTAACTCAGTAGTTATAATCCAAAGCCTAAGTTTATACGTTAAATGGTTCCATACCATTTCTACTATAGGGAATTCTTTTATTGCTTAGGGTCAAAATTATCTAAATGGAATTGGATTTCTTATGTCGTCAGATCCTTCAAATCTAGGAGTGCTAACACTAGGTCCAAAATGCCAAGGGCCTAAGAAACGAAACTACATTCCTAATCCCATATTGGGATAGGGAGCGGCATGCTTGGTAGGAAGGTGGGGTGGGATAAAACTAATTTGTAGGCTGAACCCCGGGAGTTACAATACTCCCAATCTAGGGACAGTACCAAACAAAAAAAAAATGATCGGCATGCACTCCATTCAACAAATTTCAGCTATATTAAGCTCAAACCACAACACAACCACATTTTCTACCTAACAATAACAAAACACAGAAATTTCAAAACAGTAATCAAACAAGCGAAGAACGTGGAGAAATGGGATGGGTAAGCAGGTTTCTACGAGTTTGAGGATCAAATAAAAGGGACTTGAGAGAGAGGACGATGGAAAGGGAGGAAAAACTAAAATAGCCTTAACAATAGGCATGAAAAGCGGAGGAAATGCGGAGAAATGGTTGCCCAAATGGACAGAATAAAATCTAGGCATTGTAGAGGGATGCTTCAAGCTCCCCTAGGATGTATTTTTAGAAAGAAAAGAGAATGAAAAAGGGGAATGGAGCACCTCACGATTTCAGCTCGATTCGGGGGTTGTAAGAGCTCCAAATAATGAGATCTTCAAGAGGGAAGGCTGCAAACTTCAATGGGATAATGGAGTGTGGTCGTTTTAGGCCAGGAATGAATTTGGGGGTGGTTTAGAATCACGATTTTTGGGATAGGGTAGCTGAAAACGAAAATGGGGCTAGGGAAGGGGCTATTTGCGAAGGATGTACCCCCATTTGGGGTTTTCTATAGATGAACCGCACATGGGGGGGTGTGTACTACCCCAGATGACCACACCCACCAAAAATCAGATCAATGGGCCACATCGGGCGGCGATGCATCGTCGAACCGGTGATGGCATCGCCGACCAACTCCCTGTTTGGTCAGTGGGACCACATGGGTCTGGTCCCCCATGGACCAGGGACCCCAAAAATGTGTGGCCCCCACCTTGGTTCATTGTATTTTGACCTATATAGGCCCAAACATGTGTTCATGGATTTTCAGAACTAATCCGCAATCTCGAATACAAAACCCTATCATGCAGCATATGATTTTGGGGTAGAAGAAGCTAGTACATCCATCTAGACTATTATTTTCTAAATAAAGTGAACTTAGAATGGCCTTATAGCCATTTTTCATGAAATTTTACTATTTACTGTAAAATTTTATGAAAGTATGATTTTACATTATTTTCACATTATGATTGATGCCTAATATGAAAAGGATAAGAAAGAATTGAAGATTGGAGTGGTGAGAGGAAGAATTTTGAAAATTTTTGGTGAAACGGGATTTTTAAGCCCTGACGATTGAATACAAGAGTCGTGGTTATCCCACGGCCCAAGGATTTACTTTTACGGGTTTAAAATCATTTAAAGAACGTCTCAACCCGACTTCCTACGACCTATGAGCTATTCGGGTTGCTTCACGCGACCCGATATGCGTTACAGACTCGATCGTGCGATCGGTTCGAATAGACTTACCCTATTGGCTAATCTGCGATCCTATGAGTGTTTCTAGACACTTCTCGCACCCACCTAAGTCGAAAGAAGCGACAGCGTACGTCGCGTGACCATAACCCAGGCCCGGTTTAATCCAAATCATGCTCTGATACCATCTATAACATCTCGAAAATTGGGGAGTCGAGAAAAAACCCAACTCCCGAGTTTCAAAATGTTATTTATGCAATATAGATATGTATGATTGAATGTTATCTGTGATAATGTATTAAACATGAGTAAGATTAAGCCAGAACAGCATATCATACTCCAGAGATAGTTAAATTAACAAGCGGAAGACTGTGATAGTACGTATAACATATATAAACTGTTGTATGTCTCCAGAGTGTGAACATGTTACCAGGTTATATACATACATGTATGCTCCAAAAGTAAACCAAAAGGATATACATGAGTGTTCTAAAAATATAAAATGATAAGTGTCAAGGTATCTAATCAACCTCCCTGTAATCCCGTCAATCAGATCATGCATAAAGGAGAGATCCTCCTCATCATCATCAAGTCCAGCACCGCCTCGCAGGCCGCGCTATCATCTGTAATCACAATAGGGACTGGTGGGTTTCCGGAAACACCATCCCGTACGTGGGAGTGAGTGATCAACTCAGTGGGATAAGAGAGCAGAGATTAGCACGTTATCAAATCAATCATGCGATAATAGTAAAGCAGTAAATCAAACAATCCTAATACTGTTGTTAATGCAATATGACATGACATGATATATGCCCTCACCGACGATCTCTCTCATACGGCAACATCTTACGACCGCGGCATGTCACACTCCCTAGAGTGCTCCACATCTTCCAGGCACATGCAATGTTATGGTGATATGATTTTCGAGTTGTTATTAGTCCATTCAAACAGCAGGATTGGGAAACTATGGTACTTCCCTTGTATCAATCCCAACACATATCCTGTCTAGGGTCGTCACTCCTAGAAATCTCATACGATGTATATTTTGTAGGTCGCTGCAAGGGCTGTTAGGGCTGTTGCACGTACTCGTTGCTCCGCTCCCCCATCACCTTATCAATACAGGCCTACTGTACTCTACTGCTAAGGAAGGGTCGTCGCCTCCCGTATACTCAGAATACGCTCGCAGTCACTACAAAGGGCTGCCAGGGCTGTTGCTCGCACTCGTTGCACCGCTCCCCCATCACCTTATCAATGTAGGCCGACAGCTAGAATATAGTGTCCCATACCACCATAATCTGCTCACGAGTCTAGGCGCTCACTGGTCACTACGGGGAGGTTTGTGGCCCCAGCGTAGGCCGACAGCTCGACCACGGTGTCCCATACCACCATGCCCGGCTCATGAGTCTTTGTGGATCAAGGTACCATGGTTAACAGGGTTTACAATGGTAAGTTCAGTACCCTAGGTTCAAGCAGTTATGACTCATGCAGGGTGAATGTACAACGGCCAGTCGGGTTACTTGACGGGCTCGACTAGCACGATCGCATCTCAAGTTGAACGACATGAAGTGCATAAGACACTTCGTGTGGCCTAACCACTGTCGTCAACTCCAAACACGACTCGCGTTCATCGACGCGTCGTTCCTGGCGAAGACAAGCTAACCACAAATTCGCTCGGTTACCGACTACCTGGACTAGGCATAGTCCCAAACAATCATAGAATCACATCAGCAGTTGTGTAAGGGTAATGGAAATGATATACAACCACGTGAGCATGTTAACACATGTTATTACATACAACTTAAGCAAATCATCTTACACATGTCTTTCACACATATAATGAAATTAAGCATGTCGCCAACATATAGGAAATCCTCTCCATCAACATATTAATTGAGAATTCAATCTCAAAGTAAATCATAAGGAAATCATCAAGCACATGTTATAACGTACAGCTTAGCGAATCGCCAAGCACATGCATTTCATTCATATTATTAAATCATGCATATGGCTAACATGTAGGAAACCATTCACACCAGCATATTAATTGAGAAATCAATCTCAAACTAATTCATAACACCATTTAATTCAATACTTACTAATACAAGCATTTATACAAACACTTACACTACACACTTAAGTCTACATATAGTATGTCGACCCGAAGTGCGCATTTAGGCGAATCTCTTCGCCAAACTAATTATGCACGTATTCCTAACATTCTAATGCGACAATAAACCATGTCAATCACATCAACAAAATATGAGTAAAAATAGTTTTTCCTACAAATGACTAAAATGCCCTAAATCTCATATTCTTCGTTGGTTTACGAAACAGGAAACGGACAGCATGTTGTACATGTCAAACGGCGTTGCCGTCAAGAATCTACTATTAAACGACATTGAAAGCTTTGGAAACAGTCAATCAAAGCGTCTAAAATCCGCACCTTTTCCCTTATAGGTGAAGTGATTCGAACGGAGCGTATACGCTTCGTCTATGGCGATCAGACAACCTGACACACATGTACATCAGCTATTATTCTATTTGAATCGAAGAAATCCCCAAATCAGCAAGTGGTTAGGGTTTTCCTTAGCTAGAAGTGCGTTGGAATCGCCGGAAAAGTGATCAGAGTGCGTCGCCTAAGCATGTGCAGCAGCAGCAGCAGGTGGCAGGAAAATTACTCCCACTCTCTCTCACAAACTCTCACCTTTTCTCTCTCACAAACTCTCACCTTTTCTCTCTCCCAATCTAGGGATTTTTGCAAATTCGGATGGGAGAGAGGAGTGAGGGTTTCAACCCTTTTTATAAGCCCAAACTTGCCCGAAATAGGCTCGGGAATAAGTTTCACTTGAGGGGTAACCAAATCGGGGCTGTTTCAGTCCAAAAGGACATTTCTGGTGGTCCCCTGGCTGAACGCGATCGGACTTAAGCTCATGCATACTGGATCTAGCATATATCAAGTTTTCAGTCCGGCAGGGTTCGCAGATCGCACGTGGCGGATCAGTTTCAGTTCAGCGGTCACCGCACGTAGATCAGGGCTGAAAGTCTCATGATATAAAATAAAAATTTCTCCTGATCCGAGGGGGTAATCTGGCTGAATTCTGACGGCCAGAACACTCAATACTGACGCTTCAAGTCGTGTGCCAGATTTGAATTTGAAATTCCAATTCTGTCCCTATTCGCACTCTCTTCGGTCCGGGCTCAATGAAATGGCCTGTGATTATCGGTTTGACTTGATTTTTGAAATGAGTGTCAAGTCCAGCTAGGCGGTTCTAACGGTCTAAGATAGGAGGTATCGGACTTTCGACGCGTGGTCTAGATCCAATACAAAGATTCAAAGTGGTCCAGAGAATAAACCTGCTTAGAGTTTGGTCCGAGGTTATAGAGTATTATAGAGTCGTTGGTTCTACTCGATTTGGGTCTTGTAGAACGTATTTAAAGTGATCAGGGACTGTTTCCCAGCCACTCCAGCGTCGCGCTAGCTAACTTGTACTTAGTTTCTAAAGGAATTAATCCTAAGTGATCTCTTTGGCTATGGAATTGGGTTCTAAGCGATTTTTCAGGTGTTTTAATTAACCCATTGCCTAAGGACGTCTAATCCCAGATTAGCTAAAATCCGGGGTGTTACAGAGCAAGTTCAGGATTTCTCTTAGCGACGTTACGCATTACCGGTCCTCTAATTCTTGACAGTGGTGAATTCGTTCTTGCTGCACTTACACCTCGGGTCCTTGTCTTCCTACGCGTGACAACAGTCCATTCGTCTACTTCTTTTTGTGATACTGGTGAAGCAGTTATGACTGTAGCAGTCGTTCGCAGTTTTATTTGTCGGCTCGATGTTGTTTTATCTTTACTACCCTCAGTTTGTTTGTTGACATATTCCACGATAAATCCTGTTATAGTGAAGTAGAAAATTGTTCTTACTTGAATGATCACCATTGTTTGTTTAGTCGCGGTATTCTATCCTTTCCTTCTTCTCTCTCTCTAAAAAGAAAAAGAAAAGCAAACGAAATCAATATTTTTATTAAATTGTATTCTATTTTGGAGATGAAAGGCAGGATGTTTCCATTGAGAGTCGCCATTTTGGCGCTTTTAAAAGCGCTAAACGGTCGTGATTACCTTGCTTACGATTCTTAAATCAATTACTTAAGCAAAAAAAACTTTCCCAGCAGAGTCGCCATTTTGTTTCGAACAAGAAACAAAATGTATTTTGTTTGGGAAACTTTATTCACTTTATAATTAATAGAAGAGAGCAAGAAGGATAATCACAACATTAATGTCAATTTATTTCTTCTAAGTTCTTTCACATCGCATTCTCCTCTGATTCTAAAATAGAACATTCACAATTTACACTAAAAGCAATTACAACATTAAATTAAACCAATTATTAAATTTAAAGTCATTAAAAGGGTTCATTGTGCACAAAAGAAGTCCTTTATGTGTTGGTGCCTTTGCGCGCAGAGCGCTAATTGTGCGCAGAAGACTTCGTGCGAAGGTGCCTTTATGCGTAGGCGGCCTTGTGTGCGCAGAAAGTCTTATGCACAGACACATGCGCCGACGCTTCTATACATGAAGTATTGTGCGTTGACGGTCTTCATACACAGCTGATCTTTGTGCGCAGAACCTTTATGCGCAAAGAGTCTTTGTGTGCAAACAATCTTTGTGCGCAGAAAGTCTTTGTGCACTACTAGTATTCTATGCCTCTAAATGGCTTCTCCGCACAATGATCGCCGAACTAGAATTCATTTCTACCTTCTTTATCTTTGGTCTGCTCTTCTTCAAATGCTGGATCGTGACCCCTGCAGAGGGGTCGAGGGGTATTTATAGCCCTCACACATGTGTGATTGTGCCACGTCAACGCGGTACTCTCCTTTGTACGGGCCGTGTTGTGCGCTTCATGTTACGCGCTCCATGTTATGCGGACATCATTCTGTGAATTCCTTCATGCAGAATCCCATGTGCAGACACCTTTCTGCAACTTCCTTTGTGCGGAATCCTCTGTGCAGACACCTTTCTGCGAATTCCTTTGTGCAGATTCCTCTGTGCGCATTCCTTTGTGCGAACACCTTTCTGCATAAATCTTCTTTTTCTCATTAATTTCCACACAAAGACTCCTATTTTCTTCTTTCTCCTCTCTCTCTTTTTTATGCCTCAATACCTATTTACCAGGATTGACCTGCTAGACCGACGAAGGTATATCTAGGTTTATTGCTTTCATATATATGTTAGGATAGCTTATTTTACGTTATTTTAGGATAGTTTGTTTTCTATTGGTTTAATTCTTATGTTAACCCATCTTCACACTGAGATCATTGAAAAATCTTTAGAATTCCTTATTCAGGTATTATATTTCCATCACTTTCCTTTTCTTTTCATTGCCTCTTTTGCATTATATGCTTATTTCTTTTACATTGAGGACAATGTAGATTTTTCGATTGGGGATGGGGGATTAGATAAACTAATCAGTGTTTTCTCAGTTTTAAGCAAAAATTTTGAAAATTTTCAATGTTTTAAGTTGAAATCTGTTTGAAAAGCGATGAATTATGTACTTAAGAATGCTTTGAGTATGATAAGATAGAGATTGAATTTTGAATTGCTGAAGTCCGATCAACTAAGTAATCTATCACCTAAGTTCTTGCGCTCAATTGATAACAAAGAAGTTTGAATATCATGTTAATCTAAGTCACAAGACACATTTAATTTGTCTTCGATAAGACATACTAGAATTTCTGATTATTGGTATGAGAATCATTGATGGATGACGAGAAATAAGTCTGGAGAATTTTATCCACCTTAAAAGAAGAAAAGAACCGGTAAAAAAATAGGAGATCGACAAAAAGGTCATGTATTATGAAAAAGAATGAAAAGACTGGAAAAGAATGCAAGCATAAAGAATAAAAATTGACCGTCGATATAAAATCAAAAACAAGAAAAAGAAGGAGAAGGGAATAAGTTTGGAATCAGTACTTGAACTTCAAACTAATCTTGAAGTGGTCAACATGGCTAGCATGATGAATTGATAGTATTCGTATAAGAAGTGAGTTGATCTTCACTGAGCACATGGAAAAACTTGATTTGCAAACTATGTTCTAATTTAATGGATAAAGAACTTATTTGATTGATTGCTTATGTGATTCGACTCTAGGTTTTCAAAAGCTCATTTTCATATCTTAATTCTACCCATTCATACTTGATTGTATAAAGAATTATTTTCTATAAGAGGTTTTGGACATTGAGCATTGAGGTTTATTTCACACATACTTTACTTAGGACTAGCAAAATGCTAGTTGGGAATTGTATTGAGGATCAAATATTGCATATTATCCTCTATTTATATCTTAGTTTTATGAACATGACATTGTTTAATGTCCTATTTTACTCATGTTTGTGTTGCAAGGTGAATTTAAGAGCTTGGATTGGAAAAGGTGCTAAAACCATAAATTTGACGCTCGAAGATCACCAATGCAAAGAATGGATTTTAGGAGACAAAGATTGAAGATGTCAAGGTCCTAGGATTCAAGAAAACCAAGTGGAGAATGAAAGAAGTCGAAAGAAAAAGTGCAGTATACACATTGACTATGTCATCGATCACTGTTCGATGACATCGAAGACACATTCGATGACATCGAATACGGGTTGGTGACATCGAATTTATGAAAGAAAATTGAGTTGGTTACTTGACAAATTGAAGACGTTTTTTGATGACTCGAAGCTTTGCTCAATGACATCGAAGTCAGTTTGATGACATCGAATTTTCTATGAATTTTCGGCAAAATTCGCTGGACTATTTTGGATGCATTATCGATTCCTCAAACAATGCTCAATAACATCGAAGACACCTTCAATGACATCAAAGGTAGGTTCGATGATATAGAAGATTATGCAGTCCGGATGAAGTTACGCTGCACAGAAAAAGCACGTATAAAAATCACTTTCGATGACATCGAAGGCGGTTTGATGTCATCAAACCACTTATGCAAAGTTGCGCAGAATTACACGGAGTGCATAAATTTGAGGTAGCTTCCAAATTTTTCCAAGCCGATGCAAAAGGAGGTGCTGCACAACTATAAATAAAAGTCCACAAGGCATCCTTTAGCATCAATCTAAGGTTTGGAGGAGCGAAGCATAAGGACAAAGAGCCGTCACCAAGTATTTTTCTTCCTTCTTCCTTAGTTTTTCATGTTTTCTTCTAGGGTTTTAGTTCCAATCATGACTATGGTTGGCTAAACTTCTTAGCTAGGGCTAAGAGGTGAAGCTTGTAGCATGAAGGGATGTTTTTATTGCTTTGATTCATGTTTATGTTGAATTTTCTTTTATTCTAGTTTGATATTTAAGGAATACTTTCAGTTTTTAATAGTTTATTGTGACTCAAATTACAGTAGATTTGCAATAGCTTTGAGTATCTTCTTTTCATGCTTTGAGATTATAAAATTAGGAAATCCTATTGTTCACCATCGTCTCTTAGGCATGGTTGGATGATGGAATCTCTTCTAATCTTCATAATGATTGTGGAATTAGTATATCCTGTTATTTACCATTGTCTCTAGGGCATGGCTAAATAATGGAATCACTTCCAATCCTCATAACTCTCATCTATTGAGAATTAGATCAAAGGAAATTCAGATTTGATTTCAATTGCTATATCTTCCAACTAGATAAGATATGACTCTGATTCTAGTTATGTCCTTGAATCAAGTAATAGATCTCCCCGATTGCTACAAGTAGATCCTTGGAAATCCTAGTTTCCACCTTTGAATTCTTAAGTTTCTAATTACACACTTTACAATTACTCTCGTTAATTTCAAACTTCTTCTAGTTTTATTTCTAGTTGCTTTCAGAATACTCACGAGATTAGTCCCTGTGGATTCGACCTCGGTCTCACTAAGATTATTACTACATCGTGACCCTACACATAGGGTTGTGAACATCTAACACACGTGGTGATTTACTTATATTAATTATGCACCACACCAACCAACCCACGGAATTACGTGCTGACTAAGAGGGCCGCTACCCATAATAAATTACATCTATGATAAATATTTGAATCACTAGTTGTGATACCTCTTAACACATCACTTGCATTGATAGAGAATATGATCTAAATCATGAGGTTCTGGAATATAAAGACACATGCTCAAGTCTTAAAGGTAAATAGCACAAGGCTAACAAAGTAACGAGAAGAGTGGCAATAGCCAACTCAACAATTATAAAAGTAGCAATAGCTAAGCTAACTTAACAAAGAGGAGAGTAGCAATGGCTAACTCAACAAAGAGAAGAGTGGCAAGGGCCAACTCAATAAAGAAAAGAGTGGCAAGAGCCAACTGAATTATAAAGAGAGTAGCAAGGGCCAGCTCAATGAAATTAATAAGGTCAGGGCAAGTTTTGTATCCATCACCTCACATGAATTCATAAAGATCACGCTAATTAATCATTTCATTGTAATTCTCAAAAGATAATAATCATTGGTGATAAGTATGAAAAATCGTAAAACAAGAATCATAATAGCGTAACAATAAGGCACATAAAAGCAGAATAAAATGCATCAACTCAATTGAGGTAAGCTTAAAGGATAGAACCCTCACCTCTAATGTTATTCCTTCCTTAAACGTAGGTGGGCATCCAAGGACTAGGACTTTAATCTAATATTAATGATTCATTTCGAGTGGTTAGCTTTGATTAGTTTTTGATGTGATTTGGATCAAAGTGTTGAGAAAGGAAAAGAGGAAGAATTTTAGGTGACCTTAACTCGCCGTTTAGCGAGTCGCTCAACTCGAACAGGGTCGGCTTACTCTTCTTACTGCCAACGACCTCTCTCTCTCTCTCTCTCTCTCTCTCTCTCTCTCTCTCTCTCTCTCTCTCTTCTCTTCTCTTTCTTTTCTTTTCTTTTCTTTTCTTTTTCCTTTCTTTTCTTTCTTTCTCTCTCTCTTTTTCTCTCTCTTTCTTTTTCTTTTCTTTTCCTTTCTTTTCTTCTTTCTCCTTTTCTTGCTGCTACGTCCAATAGGGGTTGGCCATTGCTCTCTCATGTTTCTTTCCTTTTCTCTCTCTCTCTCTCTCATGTTTCTCTCCCTCTATTTTCATTTCTCTTCCATACGCTGCCTTTTCTTTCACTTCCATCATGGACGAGAGAGAATTTTATAAGCCTAAGGGATTCCAGATCCTTCCTGTATAAGGCCATTTGCCTAGGCGAAAAAAGTCAGGCGGATTCCTTTCGCACTCCATTTCTACCCAGGAGGAATCAGCAAGAGTTGAGGTCTCCTTCCATTCCTTTCTACTAACCTGGGTAGGGTCGGAATCTCCCTCCTAGTGCTTTGAATGGCTTGAATCAAGTCCTAGATCTAGAGTTTGATTGCACAACATCTAGGGAGCTTTGGTTTCCTTATTGATTACGTTTACTGCGGAAGGAATTTAAGTGAGGATTGTGCTTGGCTTCATGATTGAGTTGTGGGTGAAAAGGACCTAGGTTTGGTCGGATCTGTGTTGAGTGTGAAATATTACATATTTCTTTCTATTTATATCTTGGTTTTATAAACATGATAGTACTTAATCGATTTAATTATGCATTTTTCATGTGCGAGGTGATTTCGAGAGCTTAAGGTGAAATTGATGTCAAAAGGAAAATTTATGCTCAAAAGATTACTAAATGAAGATTTAGAGATTTGAAAGTCATTAATGAAGAATTCACATGCCAAAGATCCAAGAAAACTAAATGAAGAATGAAGAGAATCAAAGATTTGAAATGAAGAAAAGGAATCCTGAAATTGTCTTAAAAACAAACATATTCCTTAAATTGTCCTGAAAAAATATATTTTAAAACTCGAAGTCTATCTTAGTTGTGCAGAGTGAAGTATATTTTAGAAAACTGTGCAGAGCGAAGTTTAATTTAACAAAGTGCTGAGAGTGCATAAATTTGAGGCGATTTCTAGATTTTTTCAACTAGGTACGAAAGTTGGAGTTCCACAACTATAAATAGGACTCCCTATGATGCTCCAAAGCATCTTCTAGTGTTTAGAAAGGTCTCAAGGAGTATAACAATGGTGGAGCAGCTGTCAAAGAGTTTTTCTTCTTCCCTAATTTATTTTTCATGCTTTATTTAAAAGATTTGGTTTCTATCATGTTTATAGTTGGCTAAACCTCTTAGCTATGGCTAAGAGGTGAAGCTTGTAGCGTATTAGGTGTTTATTTTACTTTAATTCTTATTCTTATTGAACTTTATTAATTTCTAATTTGATATTAAAGGAATATTTTCAGTTTTCTATGATTATTGTGACTTAAATTACAATAGATGTTATGATAGCTTTGAATATCTTCTTTTCCTGTTTTGAGATAGTGAGATTGGTAAATCCCATTGTTCGTCATCTTCTCCTAGGCATGGTAGGGCGATGGAATCCCTTCCAATCTTCACAATTCTCCTCCATTGAGAATTAGGTCAATGAAAAGTTTAGATTTGATTTAAATTGTTTTATCTTCCATTTGGATAGGATATGACTTCAATTCCAATTGTGTTTATTGAATCAAGCAAGGTAGCATCTTAATAGCTACAAGTGGATCCTTGGCACCCTAGTTTTCACCTTTAATTGATAATTTAAACATTATTCACAATTACTCTCTTTTATTCTAGAACTCAGATTTAGATCTTCTTCTAGTTCTTTTCAGAATACGTACAAGTTTAGCCCTGTGGATTCGACCTCATTCTCACGAGTTATTACTACATCGCGACCCTACACTTGGGGTTGTGAATAATCTGCTCTCTGGTCATTATGAACGGTCCTGATTAACATGAATGATCATGGAGGTGGGCCATCCGTCCTTTAAACAGATGCTGTCCATTTAAAGTTCTCGATAGATGGAAAAATAGTGTGATCTTATCCTTATTTGGAGGTTTGTTGGTTCAAAAGATTTGTCTAGGTTCGTTCGGAGGTGGGTCCACGCATAATGGGCGGTTTAGATCATCTCATCGGACGATCAAGGTGGGCCTCAACTTGTCCCAGTGGATGGTATCCATTCACTTTACGAACGGTGGGAGAAGTTCTCTCTCTTTTTTGAATTTGGTTGGGTCAAACTGACCCGTTGGTGCACATGTGTTGTGCTTATACACTGCAAGTAGGGTCCATTGTGATGTTTACAAGTGAATCCACTCCGTTCATATGAAGGGAAATGTCTAACTATGACTATCTACGAGGTTTCTTCGTACGATGGATACCAAAATCCACGGTTATAGGCTAGTTTGTCAATTGGGATCCTTTTACAATAATCTATGGGCTGAAATTCAACGTGTATGGCTAATTTATGATACATAGGTATAGTGTAAATTTTCACTTTAAACAAATCGTGAGAACTATGTGATCTAGAATTTAGGGGTCTAGATTAATGACATTTTCATAATTATTAGTGATCTAAGAGTTTTGTGAGATCTAATGGTTTTATATAGTTTTAGGCATGTTCCTAAGAAATTCTTATAAAAGAACTTATGACTAAATCATTATAGATGAAGGGTTATTCGTTGATTTAGTTAGGGGAATGTACGTGTATCGAACCACGTGATCAACGGTCGGATGACTTGATTTATGGATGGAGATCATTCTCAACGGTTAAATTCGTGTCAGGGGATAGAGATGAGGTTAGGATGTTAGATTTGTGTTATACACATGTACGTGTAATGTTACTTTCCATGGTAACACTCGAGAACTTTCAATACTTAGGTATTGAAATGTTTGGGGTATTACATAATAACTCGTGAGAATGAAGTCGAATCCACAAGGACTAAATTTGTACGTATTCTGAAAAGAACTAGAACTAGAACTAGAAGAAGATATAAATATGAATTTGGGAATAAAAGAGAATAATTGTGAATAATGTTTAAACTATCAATTAAAGGTGAGAATTAGGGTGCTAAGTATCCACTTATAGCTATTAAGATGATACCTTACTTGATTCAAGGAACACAATTAGAATTGGAGTCCTATCCTATCAATTGGAAAATAAAGCAATTTAAATCAAATCTGAACTTTTCATTGACCTAATTCTCAATAGAGGAGAATTATAAAGATTAGAAAGGATTCCATCACCCTACCATGCCCAAGAGATGATGGTAAATAACAGGATTTACTAATCTTATAATCTGAAAATAGGAAAAGAAGATATCCAAAGCTATCACAGTATCTATTGTAATTTGAGTTACAATAAATCATAAAAAACTGAAAATATTCCTTTAATATCAAACTAAAATTCAATGAAGTTCAATAAGAACAACAATCAAAACAAAATAAATAACTAAACACGATACAAGCTTCACCTTTAGCCCTAGCTAAGAGGTTTAGCCAACCATGGATATGATTGAAACCAAATCTCTTAAACAAAGCATGAAAAATAAATCAGGAAAAAAAAAAAAAACTTTTTGGCAATTGCTCCACCCTTATGTTATGCTCCTTGAAACATTTTCAATATGCTTGAAGCTTAAACCACCTCAAATTTACGCACTCTGCGCAGTTTTCCAAAATAGACTTAGAATTTTAGAATATACTTTTTCAGGACAATTTCAGAAATATGTTTGTTTCTAGGACAATTTCAGGATTCCTATTCTTCACTTCAAAGCTTTGATTCTCTTCATTCCTCACTTAGTTTTCTTGGAACTTTGGCATGTGAATTCTTCATTAATGATTTCTAAATCTCCAAATTTTCATTTAGTAATCTTTTGAGCATAAATCTTCCTTTTGACATCAATTTCACTTTTAAGTTCTCGAAATCACCTCACACATGAAAACATGCATAATTAAATCGATTAAGTACTATTATGTTTATAAAACCAAGGTATAAATAGGGAGAAATATGTAATATTTTACACTCAATATTCAGCTAGCCAAATTTTCCCTTCGACTGGTCGAATTCTTGTGAATTTCAAAAATTAATGTTGCAGGAATTTGACCCGAACTTTCTCAGACTAACTGAGTTTCCAGCTAGAGCTAACCGAACCAAAACTTGGGCTAACCGAATTTTCAACAAAAGTTGTTATTTTCTTTAGGCTTGAAGTTGGGCTGGCCGAAGAAGCTTAAGTTGGCCGAATTCCAGGCAAAAAAAAATGTAAAAACCTATAATTAAATATTTTTTAAAGCACCTAGTCTTAAGGTCGTTTTAGGGTTTATAGTACTTGAGATATATCAAATGTCTGATTCACTTTGGCTTGAACTTAGTCTTGTACTTCATCTTGAATTTGGGCTTAATCTTATCTTGAACATGAGCCAATCTTGAGCTTGATCTTTTTTTGAACATAGACCGATCTTAAAGTTCTACTTTGAAGTGCTTTTGCCTTACAAAATTTGACAACGTAAGTATGCTCAACATCCAAGCACTTACACCTTGTGAGTCTTTGATGGAGCCATCGACATGAGTGCATATGTGTATATTATTTTTTAGCTTATAGAAAACCTTTATTAGTCTCTATATGAGCCTTTGGTTGGAGTGTACGTAGTCTCTGTATGAGCCACCAACACGGGTATGCATGTGTAGGTCCTTGTGTAGGACTGTCACCGACACGGGTGTGTACATGTAGATCCTTGTGTAGGACCGTAAAGGTTTGTGGTGAACTTATTGAAAAACCATTATAAAAGTTAATAATGAACCTATAGATTTCACTACCCTTGGGATGGTGAAATCTGGAATACTCGAGTTTGAGTTCATCATTTGGGAGTGGAGTACAGATTTAGTTGAACCACTATGTATCATTATATTTGCGATTGTTGTTGCTTGCAATTTTATTTATGCTTGTGTTGGATTTATTTATTATGAATGCATGAATAAATTGTATACTAAATACTTAACCTAGTGCACAGACAATTGATATTCCTATCTCACCTCATAATCTACTTTACACATATAATTAAATCATGTGTAGTCTATGATCTTGAACCCATTTAACCTTGTGGCTTAACTTGAACTATTTGGTAAATAATTTTAAGTGGTCCTATTC
Source organism: Magnolia kwangsiensis (assembly GCA_037074715.1). Taxonomy (NCBI): domain Eukaryota; kingdom Viridiplantae; phylum Streptophyta; class Magnoliopsida; order Magnoliales; family Magnoliaceae; genus Magnolia; species Magnolia kwangsiensis. Next base: position 64,887,784 of record CM073579.1, read on the forward strand.
ATCCCCTCTAGGGCTTAGCCATAATTCTAAGCTCCACAAGCTTCTGCATGTCATGGTATCTTGTTTGATAACCAAGTAATTTCACATTAGGTGGAAAATAGAGAAGGAATCGACAGATCCACATTAAAAGGAAAGGCCAGTGTTCTTTGTGAGAGACCTCTTATTCGGTCTTCGCCTCTAATGCCATGAAAGTACCTTAGGATTTACGAATGTTGGAATGGCTAAAGGCATTCTCACAAGGATCTTTTGAATTATATCCTAGAAAGAATTCAAGACCAATGGGAGGAAGACTATTTAAGGCACAAATATCCATAATGTTCATACTCATTGGACTGCATTTGAAGTGGAAAGAATTGGTCAAACAGCTCAAAAAACACAACAATGATGAGAAGGGAATGATTGGGCTTAATATCACACACAGATAGACGAATACAATGAGAAATACAAAGTCTGTTCCAAACGTCCTTATACCCAGCCTTTACTCATTTATACCAATCTTCCCATGTTTTTAGATATGTTGGCCATGATCTAAAAGTTTTATTAAGTTCTCAATAAGTTCAGTTAAATGATTCATCGGTATGCATAAAAAACTTCTTCCTTATTAGAAGGAAAATAGGGAAGAACATTTTCAAGATTTTGGGTACAGGCATGAGAAAATGCAAGCCGTAAATAGAAAGAATAATTGGAAGATTCAAACTCGGATTCAAAAATTACCTCTGAGCAAGCCAATTCGCAGGGAGATTCCACCAAAGGAAGAAGAGAAGAAAATGATGGCATCTTAATGCCAAAAGTTCTCTCCGGAGCCATGGCAATTAGCAAAAGAAGAGATATTAGGATTCAAAAGATTGGAGTTGCCAAAACAAAAAAGGAAACGAATGCAATTAGATGTATTTAGGTAGACCACATCTGTCACATTAATTATCGTGTGATGGTTTACACGAATTTTGAGACAAAATCTGCCATGGAGATACGACGATATCTTCCCTGTTCAACACATGACGGTGTACGATGAAAAGAATAATATGGTAGAGACGTCGTCTAAAGATCAAGCAAACGAAAGAGTTAACAGGTAGTCGATCATTTATTACTCAGCAAAGTATATCATGTTTCTCACCATTCTTTGCCTAATGAAAAAAAACATGAGGAAGCAATGTTTGTAACAAATTCTTATAAATTGGATCATGGTGTATATGGTGACATGTGGCACATTTGATATCTATAAGATGTGCACCAAATATTAGGAGAACAGATTGCATCTTTGGGTAGCCTTGACATTAAAGCAATCTTCGGATAAGGGTGAATGTCCGTTAAAGCCACGTTAGCATGCGGTGAGTTTGTCGAAGGCATATCACGATAAAAAAGGTGTTACTGCTCTTTTCTAGCTAGTTACATGAGAGAATGCCACATGGACAATCAATTATTCTCTCTCTCTACTTGAGAACACTATATAAAGATGAGGCATATACAAATAATATGACTATCAACTCCAAAAAAAAAATAAAAATCCTGAAATTCTATATGGGAGAACAACCAATATAGCGTGATATTGTTTATCTTAGTTTAGGATTAGCCTCTCCACCACTCATCAGTCGTGGACCCTTATGTTAGAAGTAGAATTAATCTGTCCCAATGTTCACACTAGATCGACTCACAGTTATATGTAATAGTTGTAATTCCCTTTTATTCGTGCTAGCGACAGATCTAAAGGAGGATCTTAATCCTATAATTTATCCACTTATGCTCATACGTTGGGCTGACTCGTAGATGTAACCATCAGAATCGCCATACCTCTAATCATTAGCACGTTGCTCCAAGCACCTTGTTGCTTTTAGCTAGCCTGGTGATCCCACTTCAATACTAAGTCATGCACATTTCCACATCCACCTCCGAATTTCTTTTGCATTCGGCCATACAATTGCTACACCTTTCATGAAGTCGTTGATTGCTAAGGCAAAAAGAGCTCATTAGAGGAAGAGCCCTAACCTCCTAGTAAACTAGCGCATTATTGGCATAATAAATAACTGACCTGTTGGTTGTTCGACCAAGCACTGCTCTATCTCAATGATAGAGGTCAACAACGATCATGATTTGAATCAAACCCATTCGATTATGACACACCTACATAACAACGCACGTATCTCGCATAACCCAAAATCACACCAACACCAAGCATACTTGTGATGCATGTTCTAAAGGAGGTTTTAGTCATTGAAAATAATTTTCTTAATTATAAAATGAATTTTTCAAACATTGACATCTAAAAAATATTTTAAGTTATAGTCATTGAAAATAATCTTCTTAGCCATAAAATGATTTTTTTCAAACATTGACATTTAAAATATATTTTAAGAAAAAAAAAAGGATCAAATAGAAAGCACGGACCAAACAACATTTCTAGATAAAATTATTTTTCAGGAACTGATTTTCAGAATGATCATTTCCAGGAAAATTTATTAAAAGAATCATTATTGAAATGACATCTACATGGGTCGTTATCCTGCGGGATAGAGCCATCCCTTCGCAGAGTGGGCCCGTTTTCTGCGTGTAGAAAAAGTGAAGGCAGAAGCTGCGTCCATCTCCCATCACCCAGTCACTCATAATGAAATATCGGCACCTAAATCCGGTGTCAGCTATTTGCAGCAGCTTCTTCTCCCATCCAACCAAGTCTCTCTTCTTCACGTCTCATTCTCTCCCTCATTCCTTCGTCAATAACAAGTATCCATTGTCCATTTTCTTTACTTCTTCTTCTTCTTCTTCTTCTTCTTCTTCTTCTATGGAGAAGCAATTTGAGGACCTGCGCCTTCAGCTGGAAGAATCTGGAAGCCTCCGGGAGCGGATTCGGTCAGTTGCGATGGACATGGACTCAGCCATCCGACTCATGCACTCCAGCCTCCTCCTCGTCCATCAGTCTCTTCCCGTTGCAGAGGTTTTGGAGAAGGTTATGGTTCAGATTGGAGTGCTCAAGGAGTTTTATGGGCGGATTGCTGAAATTCTTCGGGAATGCCCCGGACAGTATTATAGGTTGGGAAAGGGAGTAATAATTAGCTTCTTTATTTTGTTTCTTCTTCGTAGATGAATGCTAAGCCGAGCACTCAACCAGGGAAATATCTGTTGGTACGTGTCTGTATACGTGTGCCCAATATGGCTTCTGAAACCCTCTCCCTATGGTTTCTCTATAGCCCCGAACTGTTGCCTGTTGGCACAAGATAGTATGCGTTGCCAACGTTTGAATAAAAAAGTGAGGGCTGTTTTCTTCAGTGCCATCTGGAAAATCCGAAAGCGAGGGCGGTTTTCTTCAGTGCCCAATATTGAAGGATGAAAAGGCACGAACAAAATACCGAAATTATCTCCTTAACTCTGTTCACGGAGAAAATGACCTTTATTACTGGCCATCCATAGCCTAACGACGTCTATCTCATCTCCTAGGCAATTTGTCGAACATGTACTGCGCACAGAAGGATTCACAAGTATCTTCAACATCCACCTAGTTGCGTGATGATTAGCGGAGCGCTTACCTGGGGCACATTCCAGACAATCACAGTTCATAACACTGCACATGGGCTCAGACCATTATGCAACTAGGGGAAGTTATCCCATACCTCAACTCGGCTTAGCACTTGTCTTTCACAGTTTATACTATATATTATCATCTTTTAAGCCACCCACCTTTTTTTTTTTTTCCTTTTTGGGGTTAGGTATCATGGGGATTGGAGAAGTGAGACACAGACAGTGGTGTCACTTCTTGCATTTCTGCATTGGTTAGAAACAGGGAATCTTCTTATGCATACGGAAGCTGAGGAGAAACTTGGATGTGAGTTTTTTTATTTTCTTGGTCACTGTTGTTGTTATCATGGGTTTGCCATTTGCTGTTATACTTTTTAGAGGAAATATAAATGCTTGGGCTACAGGCATATGCATAGGCCTGCCTTTTAAGTAAATCTAAATCATTCATTGATAGAAACTGTCAATCGGCTTTGCTCAAAATCAGTCATGCTAGATGATTTTGATGTGGAGCAATATAGATGTTGGAAGAAGTGGGGATGGAAGGGTGGAAGATCACTGTAGGTGATTCTGATGTGGAGCAACGGGTTATGGGAAGATTGTTGATTGCAACAACTCATTATTCTTTAATCATTCATGGTCATTCTCTCTTCTACTGAACAAGTAATTCTTTCTCAATAGAAAAAGAAAAACTCTTCCTATTGCAATTCATCGTAACAAGCCTCATACATAGGACTAGAGGTCTTTTATAGACTCAAGATACAAGATAAATATATACTGGATTTGATTCTCTTTACTGTGTCTAGCTCACACATCCAATAATAGGTAAACATGTAAGTGGGCAATGCAGTGGGTGTATGTGCATCACAGATGATTGTAGTTGCCGGTCATCTGGAATTGTGGACTTGTCTGAACCATTTGGAGACAATTGGATTAGAGATCCGATTCTGATCATCAATCTGGCCATTCTCTACCCTTACAAGGTCCACATCTACAATCTGGATGGTGGGAAGGTCCAAATCTCCAATATGGACGCTTGGATTGTCCAAATCTTTGTTTGAGACCATTCAAAGGGTCTGATTAGGTGAGGGCCCGATTCTCTATCAACCATGAAGTAGGATCATCCAAGAACTTGTCCTACTAACCTTGAAAAGAACTCATCCTTGAGTAAAGGAAGATAGTAGTCCACTGCAAGGATCCTTCTTTATAGCATGTGCATTTCTTCTTCATTTTCAGTGGCACAGTGAAGCCCTACATGGTGGATAGGCTTTGCATACCTTGATGGCGTCATTGATGATGCCATCTTTTTCTTGATATTTCTCATAGTCCCCTCCACATCCTAGTAGTCAACTTCAACTTCTACTTCTCACAGTCCCCTCCAATATTATCAGTATCTTTGCGCTGGAGATACGGATAATATTGGGGATATTATTGTAATATCTCGTGGATACTTTGAACAATGCACTTGACCCTAGTCCGGCCTGTTGACACTTTGATCGATTATAATAAAAAAGGTCCAATCATTGATCTAGCCGAAGCATCAAATGGTCCCTTCTATTAGCATGTTCCTTAAGAACGACCTTGATTGAAGTATCCCATTCGATTAATGACGTTTGAAATAGATGTCCAATAAATCTTGTAGGCCTTACATTTGATAATCATGTTGTTCCCTGATCAGTATGATTGGAAAATGGTCAATTCAAGATCTAGAAGAATGTCCAGATAGAGACAAGGTCTTGTCATCAATGTTGGCCATCCATCAAGTGGTCCCCACCTTGGATTGGCTATGCTTATCAAGAATCACCTTGATTGGATGATCTTAACAATCTGGTCATTGATGAAGAAAATGGATGGTCTAGGTTAATTACAATAATAAGGTCAATTATTGCTCTAAACCATCAATCATGTGGGCCTCACCTTAGATCACTTATGCTTGTCATGAATCAATTTTTTCAGAGGATTCCGACCATCTAATCAATGGAAAGCAAGCCAGGCAATGTATATTGATTATAACAAAAAGGCCCAATTATTGATCTAGGACATACACTAAATGGTTCTAACGTTTAACAACATCTCTCAAGAATCATCTTTAATCGGATGATTTTCACCGGAGAAAAATCAATGATCCAAAATGAAAGATGTTTTTGCCCTCTTTCAATGTAGCTACAATCAACGTTTTAAATGTCGATGATATCGGCTGATATATCCCACAATATATCTTGTATTCCACCTATGCGATACGAAACACATAGGTAATGTCGATTTATCCCACATGTTCGATCCGGTGCACATTTTTAATTTTCGATCCATTTTTTTGTTGAAATTATGTTAAATCAATGTTAAATGGTTACAAATCCGTTGGTTCTTCATGTTTTGCATGAAAAGTTATGTAGTTGGAGCTTTGATTTCGATATCCATTGGTTTTTAATGTTCTCCATGTTTTTTTTTTTTTTTTTTTTTTTGAAATTTTCCTTCACCCAGCAATCAATTGAGACTAATTTCGAAGTATTTAGGAGTATTTGATGAAATGATCATCACATCCAGTCTAATTTCGAAATTTGAGTTTAGGTGGTTTGATTTGTGAAAAATTGGGGAAATTTTGAAAATTTTCCAATTTCTTCCAAATTACTTGCAATGTAGTACTCCAAACATGAAATTAAGCATATATGAGGGCTGATCTACTGATTTGTTAAGTCCTTGTCAATTTTCAGAAAATAAAATTCATTTTTTAATTAAAAATTAATAAAAAATTATTTTTTTCTCCAAATTTCCCTTCAACCGGTTGTCAATTGAGACTAATTTCAAAGTATTTAAGAGTGTTTGATGAAATGATCATCACATGCACTCTAATGCATTCAATTTGAATATAGTAGCATTAGTTCAGCTAGAGAGTACATAGCTTAGCACCCTATGCAAAGGAAATCTATAACGTGTACTTCTTTTTTGAGATGTTATGATTTAAAAATTAAAAGTGTGTATTAAGGTCTTTTTTTAACAGTCCCTAAAGTTTCATTGAAAAATTCAACCATTTCCCCAATGTTTTCCCATCTTGTCCAAAAAGTGAGATAAATTACCCAATACAAATGATATATCCCATGTGATAACCGATATGTATTTGTATCCCAAGGATGTGATACATAACGCGATAGCGATATTTTGAACACTGGCTGTAATATGTTGATCATCTAGCCGAGTTGCTTAGCTCTCTCTCTCTCTTTATTCTTTCTTCATGTCAAATGCTTATTCTATGCCATTCCACGCTATTGCTAATCTTGACTTCTATATTTTGTGAAAATAATTGAAAAGTGTTTACTTGTCTTTTGCGTCTGCAGTGGATGCTTCAGAATTTGGTCTTGACATTGAAGACTATCTTATTGGTGAGTGCCCTATTTTGTTCCATGCTCTTTTTTAAATTTTATTGTATTTCTAATAAACAACTGTAGATTTATAAGATGCAAATGGAACATCTCATTACACCTTTAGCTACGGTGTTCACAATCATGATAGCTTCTTACACATTACATTGGTGTTATGTTTAGCCAACACATGAAAAAAGTAACTGAGGTCTTCGAGAATTAGTAGTGATATTATTCAGCCTGGAACTACAATATGATCTCTGAAGTAGGAACAAAAGGATACACAATCTACAGTGATGGTTTGTCAAATCTGTAAAAACATTAGGATATATCGTTTATTTTTTTAGTGGGCTTGTTGGTTGGCTTTTACCGTAGTTTGGGCCCATGAGCTACTCCTTCATGTCACCTCTTAAGTAAGAGGAGCATTTATGTAATTTTTAGCATATTGCTTCGGGCCCTAATAAAATAAGTTGGAAAGTGTGGAGGCTAAGGCAAGTCCAGCAGTTCTCTACTTTTCTTCTCCCATCTCTTTCATTCTCTTATTTCTTCTTTTCTCTATTTTCTTTTCTATATTTCCGTTCGATACCAGTTTACATGGTATCAGAGCATACCTGGGAGTGATTTGGATCCCACAACCTTCTTCTTTTCAACCCTGTTTGCTGGATCAAGTATTTGGGGTTTCCTAAAACTGTAGAGGACTGATTAGACCCTAGGAAAACTTTTATGTCATTTCTGTGTAGAAAACAAAATGTTTTTTGCATTGTTCGTTGAGTAGAAGGAATTGCTCGCAAAAGGGGGCATATGAGCCTTGGCGGAATATGGAGGCTTGCTAATTTGTCTCATAAGGTGATGCTTAAAATTAATTTTCTGTTTGGTACACCGTGCGGAAGCAATTTTTGGGAGACTATTTCCATCAGTAAGGTTATCTGCGCTATTTGAATGATGATGCGGATTCTAGTGATGATAGGGTAGATTTTTTTTATGTGGTGCTGTTTTGGATGTATAGTTGATTGTGTTTCTCATTATTAAGTAAGCATTTTTTTATATGAATTGAAGTTGATGTGGGGTAACTATGAAACCCAAAGGTGTGGTTGTTGGACCCACATCAGTTGGAGAAATGTCTAGATCTTCATTTAATGTATCAATAACATCTGTCAAGTTGAATGAGAAGAATTATCCTATGTCGACTAAGTTAGTTGAGGTGTTTCTATTAGCTTGTGAAAAGGATCAATTTCTCACAGAACCTAAGCCCAAGGAATCTGATTCTAAATATACACAATGGATGCGTGACGGTGCTCATATTCGATCATGGTTGTGGGATAGCATGAAACCTGAGGTGAGTTCCAAGTTGGAGTTCTTAAATACGACAAAAGATGTTTGAGATACTGTGAGGAAGATGTATTATTCGGAACAAAATATTTCTTGAGTATATCAGTTATACAAGATCTTTTCGTTAAAGGTACCTCCCTTAGTGAATATTTTGCAAAATTGGCTAGAATTTGGGAAGAGCTTTCCATATGTCACTCCATTACCTCTAATGTCATTCTTATGAAAAAGCAATGGGAAAATATGAAAGTCGTGAAAGTCCTTTTTGAATTACCAAAAGAATAACAATTGATAAAAGATTGAATTTTGAGAGGCGTATCCATTCTTTCAGTGACTTAAGTTTATGCGAGGCTTCAAAGAGTCTCTCTTGCAAATGAATCTGACAATACTCATGTTAATGCCTTTGATAAAACTGCATTGGCCACTACATCTAGTTATTTTGTTTTATGTGGAGGCTGTGGTGGTTGTATTGGGTGTGGTGCTCCCCGTGGTGGTAGAGGAGGTAGATTTCCAAGATGTAGAGGTGGTGGAGGAGATCATATCTATACTCATTGTGACCTGACTAATCATGCCATGGAGTTTTGTTGGGATCTTCATGGAAAACCTCCAAGGATTAATCAAGCACTTATGGTTGAGTATGCTTCTACAGATGGTAGATCCACTACTTCATCTAATACCGTTGGTGATCAAATTAGCGTTACACTATCATGGGAGGATTATGCACGGTTTCTCTCATCTAGTAGCTCTACATCCAATAATACTCCTTCCACCTCTATGACCACTTTAGTCGAGTCAGATAAAGCGTGCCTTTTATCATTTCATTCTCATTCTTGGACTATCGAGTTTGGGGCAACAAATCATATTTATGGTAGTTGCAATTCTTTTTCTTTCTTTGATTGTCTCATCAAATGTGCCTATTACATTAGCTGATGGTATGTCCTCCATTGTTGTTGGACTTGGTACTGCTCAGTCTAATGCATTAATGTCCTTGTCTTCTGTTTTATACACACCCATATTTCATTTATCTTTTATCTTTAATTAAACTAACGAAGCCTATAAACCGTTGTCTCCTTCTTTCATTCTTATTGTCTTTCAAGACCTCAGATGAGCATGATGATTGGTGGAGGTCATGAGAGGAATGGTCTGTAATACTTGAAGAGAGAATTAATAGGTATGACAGTACTTTCTAAGGGTTCGACAATTCAATGGCATCGTCGTTTGGGTCACCCATCTCCCGAAAAACTACAGTCTTTCACTTTGTCTCTTTCAAAGGTTTCAAATTTGTAGTGTCAAGAGTGCTAGCTAAGTAAACATCATAGAGCCTATTTGTCATTTAGAACTGATTTAAGAAGTGATGTTCCATTTAAATTAGTCCATTGTGATATGTGGGGACCGACTCGAGTCCATAGTTTGTTAGGTTTACTTTGTTCTTTTTATTGATGATTATTCTAGGATGACGTGGTTATATTTAATAAAGCATAGGTCAAAAATGATTTATGTATTTCAAAGTTGTGTATGCTAAGATCAGACAATGCATTGGAATTTGTTTCTTGGGATTTTCAAACCTGTTTGCAATTTTTTTAGCTCATAATAGTAAGGTCCAATGACTTGAACTCGTGAGGTGAAAGTGGGGCATTGAGGAAGCATTTTTCGGAGCTGTGAATGAGCGTTTCTTGGAGCTCGTGAGTGAACTCATGAGGTAAAAGTGAGGTGTCGAGGAGCAGATCGGAGGGAGGCATACAAAGCGAATAGAGAAGAAGGTCGATAACGAGAAAGGAAAGCTCTTATGCAAGTTGAAGGTCTAAGGAAAAACACCAAACTTCGTTGGGACAGAAGCACCCTTAATACGAAGATGTGGAAAAGGAAGTGTGTTTGTAGGTAGGAAATGGTAAGGGTAAGAAAATCAAAGGAAATGGGTTTAACGTATTAGAAGGAGAGAAGGAAGACGCTGAACGAAGAAATGAGTGGATTCAGGTAGGAAGGAGAGAGGGCTACGACGAGGGCAATCAACGTGCCTCTGCGAATATATTGCAAGAAATGCCGACATTGTTTGTGAAAGGATACCCTCAAGGATGGTTGCCGATCAATTTTTCTGGAGTATTTGGAATGGTGGGTGAAGTCCCAGAGGTGGTTGTCCATCGCTTTCAGGGGACTAGAACTCCCAAGGGATTTGCTTTCGTTCTCATGAAAACAAAAGAACTAGAGGAAGTGATAGAGCTTCTAAAATGGGGAGAGCTATGTTGAGAAGAAAATGCTAGTGTAAAGGGCAAAGTTCAGCCCAGAGGCGGCGAACTGGAGGGGAGGGAAAATGTTGCTGGAAAAGGGATAGAATAGTGATGAGAAAACCTCGACAGGAGAGGCCGAATGGGGAGGGAGAAGTCTTTATGAAGGCATGATGGGGACATCTCGCGCACATGCACGCCACCCTTATGTACGTACGCAAGGAGGGCCCCACCTTCGATCTGGATTGATGACGACATCCATGGAGGGCTTCCTAGTTAGAGAATTGTGTTTTGGTTCCTTGGGGTGGACCCGATCATCATGTGGATCCCATCATTGGATCTCATGATCGTGGCCCACTACCCTAGGTGACCTAGGACTTTGAGTTTTGCTTATTACCGTTATTAGGAACATCATGAACGATTTAGATTGCATTGATTAGTTGTTATTTTTGATTACTTCGTCTTTAAGTAATAGTATGCGCACATGGTGCGACTTTTGAGGTATACGTTTTTCTCATAAATAGGCAACCCCTTGTAGGGTTTTTTTGGATTGAAGATGATTAATAAAATTATGTGTTTTCTTGCTTCTCTAATCCTCTGAGTTGTGGAAACCTAATTAGGTGCGAAACCCTCCCTTCTTCGAACGGCTAACCACCGTGGTGCGAAGCCACACCCATCCCAAATTGCCCCCTTCTCCTACTCTCCATATTCCTCATCTCCTATAGTCATCCCCTTATCAAATCTACCCATGTTTACAGCTAATCTTTTCCCTATAACAGATTCTAGAATCTGGCCCTGCAGGAGGGTTGAAACTTCGCTGGAGCACCGTGTTCAAACCAATTATCCGTTTGGCCTGAAATTTAGAGGGAAGGTGACCCATCCCTGGCCAACCAGGCCCTAGCTGGTTGATTCTAGATTCGTGGGACCCACACACGTGCGGGCCGCCATCCACGCACGTGCGTCGGGCCGGTTTGCTGCCCATACGTGCGAGCTGATCACAGGTTTCCTCTCGTCTCTATTTTATTCCTTGTTCGCCTTGTTTCCATAACCCTAACCCTAGATCATCTCAAATCCCCAAGTTCTATTCCACGTTTGAAACTCTAGGTTTTCTTGAATTGAAATGTGAGAATCCCTTGAATTGGGAAATAATCTTTTGCATGTGGATGAATCTACTATCCTTTGAGCATTATTTGGTATATAATTTTTAATTGATTCAGCCCTAACATGTGTAGGCTTGGATCCTCGTAGATTCCCCTTGTTGAATGCTTGAGTTTATGTGGGATGTGAAATTATTGTGATTGTTTCTAAATTATTATGATCTAAAGCCTGAAATCTTGAACATCATATCTAATTTTCATGTCCTACATGAAATTTGGTATCGGAGCTTAGGTTTTTCATAGGGAATTACATTGCATGTTTAGGGTTTAGTCTACTCATGTTTATTTTGCATTAAATTTCATCATATAGGGTTGTTTAGGACCCATCATTCACAATATGGACTGCTGAATTTTCTATTGTCAGAAATTTCCTAATTTTCATTGCTTAATTTTCTGTTAACAAACTGTTTGGACGGTTAAGTTGCTGGAATTTTAGGAGCGTTGCGTAGTTTCCCTCATATAGAGTCCTATAGGAGCATTTAGTCCCATTTAGACACATATAGCTGCATTAGAGGACCTTTGAGTTGAGTGGGTAATTTTATGCCCACACGTACTGGTCGCGGTTTTGGTTTACACCCTGCACTAAACATGGAGTAATTACAAGAGTCGATGGACAACATAACCCGACAGTTTAAGTCTTTAGGTAGGCGCTTGGAACAACGTATTGATCAACGCAGGTATCAGCTAAATGTGCGTGTTACCCAACTAAAGACCTCCGCCTGGGCAAACCCCGCCATTGGGGAAGATGCCCAATCTTAGGCAGGTGGTCAAAAGGATAGACAAGGGAATGGGGGTGGCCAAATAAACAGACATGAGCGCGCACCCGTATACCCACCCCACGAGGGGCATCATGATCATTATGACCCAAATGCATAACTCCTCAAGGGAGTTAGAGTAGAGGCTCCTACGTTTAATGGCCACCTAGGCCCTAAAACTTTTCTAGATTAGTTGGTAGATATGAACCACTATTTTGAGTGGTACGATATGTCGGATACTCGTCGAGTCCGATTTGCCAAGATGAAGTTTATGGGCCAAGCAAAGAGGTTTTGGGCTACTGTAAAGCGAAAGAAAGAAGTTGAGGGAACCCCTAACAGTCCATTGGGGAGAAATGAAAGAAACTCTTAAGGAAAAATACCTCCCTTTCTCTTATCACTTGAGGTTGGTTGAGGAATTGAAGTCTAAGTCTAAGCGTCTCCATATTCTAAATACCAAAGACTTTGAGCGAGAGACTGAGTCGGACTCGATGGTGTACGTCCTTGTGGCTAGAGAAAGTGCACCAGAGGCTAGTGCAGAGTTACCCACTGAGGCCATTGTGGTAGTGGATGAGTTTCGTGATGTCTTTCCCGATGATATATTGGATGAGTTTCCTCCTATGAGGGATATACAGCACGCCATTGAGGTGGTCAATAGGAGTCTGAGAAATTTGCTTAGGTGTTTAGTGGGGGAGCACACCAAGACATGAGACACTGTCATACTTATCGCCGAGTTTGCATTTAATAGTTTTATCAATAGATCCATAGGTTTAAGTCATTTTAAAGTCGTTACTGGTTATAAACCTAGGAAGCCTATTGATCTTGTCCCTATGTCCCCGTCCCATAGGCCATCAGAGTCTGCAGAGTCCTTTGCACATCACATTCATTCATCGCATCAAGAAATCAGGCGAAAGATCAGTACTAGTGATGAACATTATAAAATTTCTGCTGACCAACATAAACGATTCAAGGAATTTAATGTAGGGGACTCTGTGATGGTCCGCATAGGCCAGAGCGGTACCCTCAGGGAGCCGTTCGTAAATTATACGCGCGTAGTGCTGGACCATTCAAAATTATAAAACGAAACGGTCTCAATGCGTATGTGGTAGATCTTCCACCTTCCATGGGAATTAGTTCCACATTCAATGTGGATGATCTAGTTGCGTTTCAGGGGACCACTGATACACTATCCAGCTTATCACCTAACCATCCTGATTCCCCACACCTTTCCCTTGATCCATGGCCCCCTCCTAACCCATCTTCCCAGCCTCTACCTCCCATACCTACCCTTCTCACACCCAGAGAGGAGATAAAGGATATTCTAGACCATCAGATAATATCGATGTCAAACGACGGATTTCAAAAGCTCCTGGTCAAGTGGAAGTCACGCTCAGCTTCAGATAGTATGTGGCTCATTGAGGAGGAGCTTTAGAAGCTCGATCCTGCTCAGCTTCAGATAGTACGTGGCTCATTGAGGAGGAGCTTTAGAGGCTCGATCATGACATCTTAGAGCGGTTCAGGAGTTTTATTTCACCAATAGCAAAATCTTCGCAGCCGGGGAGAGTTGATGGGGACATCTCGCGCACATGCACGCCCCCCTTACTAACATATGTAAGGAGGGCCCCACCTTCGATCTGGATCGAAGACGACATTCATGGAGGGCCTCCTAGTTAGAGGACTGTGTTTTGGTTCCTTGGGGTGGACCTGATCATCATGTGGATCCCATCATTGAATCTCATGATCGTGGCACAGTACTCTAGGTGACCTAGGACTATGAGTTTTTCTTATTACCATTATTAGGAACATTATGAACGGTTTAAATTGCATTGATTAGTTGTTATTTTTTATTACTTCGTCTTTAAGTAATAGTATGCACACATGGCGCGGCTTTTGGGGTATAGGTTTTTCTTATAAATAGGCAACCCTTGTAGGGTTTTTTTTTTTGGATTGAAGATGATTAATAAAATTATGCGTTTTCCTGCTTCTCTAATTCTCTGAGTTGTGGAAACCTAATTAGGTGCGAAACCCTCACTTCTTCGAAGGGCTAACTACCGTGGTGCGAAGCCACACCCATCCCAAATCGCCCCCATCTCCTATCCTCCATATTCCTAATATTCAATAGTCATCCCCTCATCAAATCCACCCATTTTTGCAACTAATCTTTTCCCTACAGCAGATTTCCAGCATCTGGTCTTGCAGGAGGGCTAAAACTTCAGCGGAGCACTGTGTTCAAACCAATCATCCGTTTGGCTTGAAATTTGGAGGGAAGGTGGCCCATCCCTGGCCGACCAGGCCCTAGTTGGCCGATTCTAGATTCATGGGCCCCACACACGTGCGAGCCGCTATCTACGCACATGCATCAGGCCGGTTTTCTGCCCCCACATGCGGGCTAATCATAGGTTCCCTCTCATCTCTATTTCACTCCTCTTTTGCCTTGTTTCCATAACCCTAACCATAGATCATCTCAAATCCTCAAGTTCTATTCCACTTTTGAAACCCTAGGTTTTTCCAAATTGAAACGTGAGAATCCCTTGGATTGAGAAATAATCATTTGCATGTGTGGATGAATCTACTATCCTTTGAGCATTGTTTGGTCTATAATTTTTAAGTGATTCAGCCTTAACATGTGTAGATTTGGACCCTCGTAGATTCCCCTTGTTGAATGCTCGACTTTATGTGGGATGTGGAATTATTGTGATTGTTTCTAAATTATTATGATCTAAAGTCTGAAATCTTGAACATCATATCTAATTTTCATGTCCTGCATCAAGGCATCGGTGGAAGGAATAGTGGACCTGATAAGTGAGATTCGGGCAAGAGACCGAAATCCTTCAAGGAAGCTCTCGATGGAATTGGTGATGAAAATTCTCACCACTGGTTGGACAGGGGGGCATAAAAAAGGGGATAAAAGACCAATCTCCCTCAAGGGTGGTGGGTGTGGAAAAATGATACAGAAGACGGCCTAGAAGTGTGCGTTGATTTGGCAATGGTGGAGAAGGTGAGTGAATCTTTCTAGTGGTCGGTTGTGGCGGGAACAAAGGTAGGGGCCCGACTATCTCAAATAAGGGTGTGGCTTAAGGCCTGTTGTGGCTTGGACAACTGCGATTACAGGATCAAGCCATTGAAGGAGAATAAAGTCTAGATCTCGGTCAAACCTGGTTCAAACATCGACCACATGGTGATGGCAGGAGCGATGTTCAATGAGGGGCCAATCCTCTTAGTGTGCAGTTGGGAAGATGGGTCTACACTAGGAAGCGAGACAATATGGTATCTTATTTCAGGGATTCCCTTGGAACTCAGGAATAGGGACATTTTTCTAGTAGTTAGTGAATGCATTGGAGAGCTCAAGGCCATAGATGAGGCATCAGAGATAGGGGAAGATGTTAGTGTCGCTCGTCTGTGCATTAGAAGGAAGAGAGCGATGTTGGAGCCGGAAACCATTTCACTCAGGGTAGGTGAGATATGTCTGCGACTGATAAATAGTCAAGGTGTCTTGGGGAAGGCCATGCAGATGGGGAGAGGCATGGAAGAGATGAGAAGAACTTCGACAATGACCCATGGCTGGCGAAAATCGTAGGGAAGGAGCACATTCCCAGGGGTCTGGCGGAGCACCATACAAAGGTTCTTTGCATTAGAGCCTTCTTGAGTAGCCTTAGGTGGTGGGTCAACAGGTGGAGCTTTCTTGTTCACAGATGCAAAATCAGGGGGTTGGTATTCGTCTTCATGCTGTTGTGGCGTGGAGGTGCTCAGCACAGGTGCGAACATGATTTTTTCTACCGACCCATCAAATGCGATTCGGAGAGGTCATGGCGAAGGCTCTAAGCATAGTGCTATCATTCCTGTTTGTAATCATAACAGAGGCTCTAAATCAACTAGAGGGTTAAGATAGGGCGATGTTTTTCCTGTTTGTGATCATAGTGGAGGCTCTAATCAGAATGCTATCAAGAGGTCAAGATGCAGGTCTCATTTCTGGCTTTAAAGTATCTCATGACAACAATAAGGTCTCTCATCTATAGTTCACTGATGACATAGTTTTATTTTGCGATGCACAAATTTCAGAGGTGGATAATCTAAAGGAAAATTCTGGGTTGCTTTCATGCTGTCTTATGACTCAAAATAAATGTTAGGAAAAGTGAGATGTTAGGTATTGAGACCTTGAATGAAGAGCTTTCATCACTGGCAGAAGTGTTCGGGTGCGTAGTTGGTTAAGGTAATAGAAAGATTTGAGAGGAAGTTATCGAGGTGGAAGTGTTGTCACCTATCGTTAGAAGGGAAAATCACACTAATCAAAGCGGCTCTGTCCAGTCTTCCGGTTTACTTCTTGTCTTTGTATGAATGCCCCAAGTCTGTTTTACACAAGCTCGAAAAGATAAGGCAGAACTTAGGGCAAGGGGCTAAAGAAAACACATTCCATTTACTGAAGTGGGAGGAGGTTTTTAGACCTATATCAAAAGGGGGTGCAGGCATAAGAACTTTGGAATTCATGAATATGGCACTTCTAGGAAAATGACAATGGCGGTTTAGCATTGAAGTAGGCAGGTTATGGAGAGAAGCAAATGCTTCTAAATACGTTATTCAGGATGATGGGAGGTCAAGGGAACATCACATTATCGTGCTTTTGGCATTCAGAAAGCTATAAACTCAATTCGTCCTCTTTTCAATTGTGGGATTGCCTTCACCCTTGGAAATGGGAATCGTATACATTTTTGGGAGGACACTTGGTGTGGTGACACACCTTTGAACATTGCATTCTCGTCATTAGCTACATTGGCTACATGGAAAAATATCCCTGTACCTTCTTGCTATTCATTCAAAAGTGGAAGATTTGTGTGGTGCCCCTCATGTAGAAGAGCTTTATTAGATGAGGAGGCGGTCGAGTTTACCCAACTGTTATCATGGCTGCAATACATACATCCTTCTTTAAAGGACTCCTTGCTATGGAGAGGGGCACCTTCTGGCAAATTCTCGGTTAAATCATTTTACAAGATGCTCACGATGTTAAACAACCATTCACTCCAAAAGCTTAAGCTGTCAGAGTGTGGTGTATCAATGTATATCAACGGACTTAATTACTTCAATACGCCCCCCGCACGTGTGGGGTGGGAACTTTGCACGGGAACATACTGACAAGGGTGGAGGAACGCTCACACCATAAATAGGTCGGGCTTGATTTCCCGGTCCCTGAGCTGGACCCGATTTTCCTGGTCCTCTGTGGGAGAATAATATTTTAGTGAGGTATATTTGCTGCTCTTGAGATTTGAACATAGGACCTTCCGCTCTAAGACCATGTCAAACAACCATTTACTCCAAAAGCTTAAGCTGCCAAAGTGTGGTGTATCAATGTATATCAAGGGACTTTATTACTCTCCCACCCCCCCCCCCCCCCCCCCCCCCCCCCCCCCCCCCCGCACGTGCGGGGTGGGAACTCCAAGCAAGAACATACTGAGAAGGGTGGAGGGACACTCACACCATAAATAGGCCGGGCTTGATTTCCCGGTCCTTGGGCCAGACCTGATTTTTCCTGACCCCCCGTGGGAGAATAAAATATTAGCGAGGCATATTTGCTGCTCTCGAGATTCGAACATAGGACCTTTCGCTCTGATACCATGTCAAACAACCATTTACTTCAAAAGCTTAAGCTTTTAGGAGTAAATGGTTGTTTATTCTGTTAAACAACCATTCACTCCCAAAGCTCCAGCTGTCAGAGTGTAGTGTATCAATGTATATCAAGGGACTTAATTACTTCAATACACAATACATGATGCTTCAATGGGGTAGGAGTATTTCCATGCCTTTTGGTTTGATGGAGCTCCTCCCAAAGTCGCATCCTTTCTTTGGCTAGTGGGGCAGAATAGTGTGCTAATGATAGATTACTTGCAAAAATGAGCTATGATTATTCACTGCTGACCCAGTATTGAATTCTCCTCTAGGGGACATTACCTTATCCTTCTGTAACACAGCATCCCTGTAAGATTTAGTCAAGCATTTGGATTTCCCTGGGGCCCTTTCCCTTTATTGGTTGCTCCTTCTGACTTGTCATTTCTCTTGTTCTTCCTACTTAGATTTGAGTTCCCGATTGCACTTTCTTCATATTGTTGATAACCTCTGGCCCATATTTTAGCCTTTTGTTTAGAGATGTCCTTGCCAGAGAACCATTATTCCATTCACTTGCCTTGTTGCTCTTTCAACTTCAACAAGCTCCATGTGCACAAACACAAACCCTGGATCACTGCTGAACCTCACATCTTAGTGATAACCACCTCTAGAGCTCTTTCCCCAACTCCCTAGACCTGCTGAAAATTTGGCTCCAACAATTCCTCCGACAAACTATCAACAAACAGCATAGGAAGTTCCATTGCCTTGACAAACTTCTCCCTGGAGTTTCTTTTGGCAATAGGAACTTTCCAGTGGCGTACTGAAATCCAAGCTACCAGAGGCATAGGAAGCTTATTGGGTGATTGTTTCAATGAAACTTCTACCTACACCCAAATCATAGTTGCAGTTTGTTTCAATCAAGTCACCTACACCCCAATCATAGTTGCAGCTTATTTCAATGACAATCACTGATCGCAGTTTTTGCATACTGTACTACACTACGACCAATGTATCGACTTGTTAACTCTTGGACAGTAAAATTCTATTTAAAATTTACGAAACTTGAATACATTTTATTTCCTAGGTTGAAGAGACTTATTTTCAAACATTTACTCCATGTGTCATCCCTTCGGTTAGATGTGTGAACATTTATATTCGAAACATCTTGAATGATATCATCTTTCTCTTTGCATTTTGGAATAATAAATGATCATTCTCTATGTAACTCTTTCCCCTATAAGCCAAAATAATCTTTGCATTAATTTTGTTATCCATTGATGATGATGTTTGTTTCATGCTAATTATTTATTTTTTATTTTCTGCTACTGCTTCGTATCTTTTTGTAAACGTTTCTATAATTTCTTGTTAACCCTTCTATAGCAAAATAAGACAGGTTATTGCCATTTAGATCCCAATGTATCTAGTATTATTTCCAGTTTTCCGTAATTTGCATAAATGCACTGATATAGAAGATTTTTTCTTTTTCTTTTGTAGGATTATGTTTCATGTCCAATGAATTGGTATGCACAATTTCGCTTTTCATTACTACAGAAAAATGCTTATTGTTTTAGCTTTATACAAATTACAAATACATTGATTTCCTTCATCTATCATCTCATTTTCAGAAATTCCCAGAGATTAGATGCTCTCTCTCCTATTTTCTCAACTTCTATGACTTGCATCGTTACTTGATAAAGAAACTAAGCTCTAATACAAGTTTATTCACTTGCGTAGATATGAACTTTGGTGCAAGTCAATTTGTGAACCAAAGCTCACTAAATGATAGGCATCCCATCCAAATGGAATGGATCTTTGGTTTAAAGGATTAGTTCCATTTTAATAGTTGGAGAATAAATTGGTGGTAGGGTTGCTGGTGCACTTGTTCCTTTGATGTGATAAAATAAACATGTGCAAAAGGGTGGAAGTTTGTGGGGTTAATTAGTGGAGATTTGGAAATAGAAATAGGAACACGTGATAAGTCAAGGACAGACTGCAAGTAAATCAACGTTAGAGATTTCATAGGAGGTTTTGACTTTTCTTTGGTAAACTAAACAGTTGGTCTTGTACAAGGGATCCCCATGCACTCTTCCTTTTACTTTGTTGTGTTGGGAAAGGAACATCTTTCCTTGGCCTTTGGGCACGTTATCAATATTTAGATTTTTGTTTTTCTTCTTGAGTTGTCTTCTTTCTACATCCTTTTTTCTTTAACAGGAACTCAAATTTTATTGAAAAGAAAAGCAGGGCATACAAAAGAGCCAAAGATGGTGTGATACCAACTGAGCCTCTACTCACTTCCTCTTTAGTGAGCTATAGCCACAATGTCATTGGCATCTCATGGAACAATAAAGCACTCTGCTACCAATTTAGCCATTAAATATTTAATATCTTGGATCAGAAAGCAGGCCTCCTTGGCCATGGCTTATCAAACAACCTACTGAAGTGTTGGAGGAGCACCCTTGATGACTAACTGCCCACAAATAAAGAAAAAATGCTCAGCCCCTCTTTGAGGGCAAAATACTTCGCATTGTTTGATCCTACCTCACTACAAGGCCCCGTGAAAGCCATTGAAAATCTCTCCTTTGCATTTCTTAAGATATCATACCTCTAAGAAAATTGTTGGTTGTTTTTCATCAAAGACACTTCACATATCTCATCATGGGAAGTTGCTTGTTTGTCCACATATGGTGCTTACCATCAGTGGAAGGTCAATTAGATTATTTGCTTCGGCAAATCCAGTGAAATTCCTAATCGATACAGTGACAAGACTTTCCCCAAGTTTTTCATGTGAGAAACAAACTGTATTAAAATGCTCACCTATTCTTCATGGGCAATTCCACTTGCTATTGGGCATCATCAACTCAGCCCAAAAAGTTCAGACTCCACCTTGGATAGTTTGGACCATAAGCTGCGGTTACCCCCTTAAACTTTCCCCAATTAGCATGCATATGATAGAAATACTCCCCTTTCCATTCATTATAGATTAAGACTTTTGATTAGAATTACCCAAACCCCAGGCATTCTAAGAAATTATCTTCTTCTTACAATAGACCTCTTTTCATCCTGCTACCTTTCCTCCCACTGCCTTTGCTAAACTGAGGAGGCAAGATCAATTATTCGATTAAAGCCTCCCTGAAATACATTTGCAATCAAAATCTTCCAGAGAATCGAAGAGTTCTGTCAGTTTAGATTTCCCTTCCTGAAAAGTCAGCACCAATTTATGGCTTCACTTGACTAATACTCTTCCCCTGGCGATGACAACAGAGCTTCTGAATCTGTCATCACCTTCTATGACACAAAACTGATCTTTTCTCAGTCCTTACGCATCTCTAGCCTTATTTGAGCCCTTTTAGACCATGGCACTGAACTGAAAATGTTGGAAGGGTCCTCAGTAGATGATTACTCTAGATCAGAGAATGAGAGCATATGAGTGGATGGTGATTGGTTGAAGGATTAACTGCATATCAGCATCATCTATTCTGCTGGGCTCATGGAGATGCCGTGAACTCCTCTAATTCATGAAATTATCTCTCTGATCAACCTTCATCTTTATTCTTACTAGGGTGCCACTCGACCCTTTTGAACCCTCTCATAATCTGCCTCTCATTGTGGCTTATAGTTGCATGAAGGATGAAGCAAAGCAGCAGCATATTCAGGTGTGGGAGTGGGGAACGTTTATTTCAAAACACCATAAAATATAAATAGGTAGGAAGCAAGAGCGGGGGTGAGAGTCCGAAGCGCAATTCGAAGTGGGTGCCGCACCTAGCTAAAAGGATCCTGCAACTACTGGCTTCGAGGTTCCTAGATTGACAAAGCCTGTCTTCTCCATCTGTTTCTTGGAAGAGACCTCCCCTAAGCCTCTTTGAAGTTTGCATTCTCTTACCTTCATGTAGATCCCCTTCTACAGGTCTTGATCCCTTCTTCAAGCATCGCAATATTTGGTGACCTATTGTTATTTGAAGAATCTGTGACTAGAATACTGGAGCTATTCAAGTTGTTTTTCAGCTCTCGATATATCATTAGATTTATGCTTGAGAAGTCAACGATATCTCATCTTGTCATATGGATCCTCGCTCGAATCCCAAAAAATAGGTCTTTGTTTAAAAGGGCTGTAAAATGCATTTAGTTGACTTATTCCTTCTCCTCAACTCGTCTTGTGATACAGATGATATCCTCCCTCGAATCTCGAAAAATAGGTCTTTGTTTATAAGGGCTGTAAAATGCATTTAATTGACTCATTCCTATTCAACTCTAGCTTTGACTTGATGCCCTTAGGATACACATTAGGTAGCTTCTGGTAAAAACTATCCTCTCTCCCCTCATAGATGCACCTATCATCCTCCCCTTTGCAGCTAATCTACCTCGACCCCATCTTATTCCAATGAGCTTCTACCACATCTAGCTCATTTGTCTGTCGGGCTTGTAGGTCATCATCTTCCTTGGATGGACCCAGTTTCCTCTTTTCTGATTCACGAATGACTTGTCCTCCATTACCGAGGCAAAGCGCTGATGCTAAAGACACCATTGGAGTCCCTTGAGTTCTTGATGATTCACCATCTTCTTTTATTTTTAACGCATGAGCTTGCCCTTCAACAATTAGAGGAATAATAGTAGAAGCACTTTAGCCCTCCTTCCCTTTTAAGTTTTTCTTAGCCATCTAATTATTTTAATTTTGTGCCTCACCCAACAAGTGGATTGGCCCAATTTCTAGGCTTGTCTTTACATGATGTGGTCATGTTATGGATTGGTTGGATGTCATATGCTTATTTGCCATGCTAGTACATATCTAAACAGCAGAATCAAACTAAATATGAGAAACTTAAACTAAAGATTCCCAAAGAATCTGAACTCAATAGGTGACCTATCTACAATGTTATGGCCTTTATAGGTTGTATGTTTTGTGTAAGTTTGTTGTAAAAGAGAGAGAAGAGGCTAGAGAAGAGAGACACACAGAGCTTTGATTCACTCCAAGTCATAAACCAAAAATACCAAAAATACACCTCATTTTACAATTTACAGTATAAGTTGTTGAGAATATAAAACATGCATAAGGAGGGGAACTAAAGGATAAAAAAGGAGGATTAGGTGGGCCATAAAAACTAGGTTGTTTGCATATGAACTACTGCATTGACAAAATTACAGAAAAACCCGTCTCTTGTAATTTCTTTACCCATAGAAGCGTGCACGTGGTTTGTATCATGGCCCTATATTATGCTTCTACACTAGATCTTGTTACAACATAGCTTCTTAGTCTTTCACGTGACCAAATTTCTTCCCACAAATGTATAATATCTGTTTGTAGACTGCCTATCAGATGGGGAACCTATATAATCGACATTAAAATATCAACAATTTGGAGATGATTATAAAAGAGATTTTTGGGAACGAGGAAAAAGAAATCTGGAGATGATTATTGTTGTGGGAAGAACTGAACTGACCAGCCATATGAGATATATTACGAAGAATCTCCAAATCAGCTTCCCTGAGCCGTTGATGTGTCGATCACCTCAACAGTCAAGCACTGAACCAAACTGGTCAAGCTCATAACTCGGTAATGAGACTCACCATCTGACCTGACCATCTCAACCAAGCGATGTGAAGAACCAGACCTCAGAAACTGACCTCCACCTTGAAAACCGACCTTGGAATAGAAATGTTCGGAGAGAAAATCTCGCATCGTATTGGGTCAGGATTAATTCGACGAGATCTCAGCCGAGAATCACGTCGACCGAGGAGAAATCAGAGAAATTCTCAGAAATAGATTCCTACTCTAATACAGACCCTTCCAACATATTTGATAGATCTACTGAAGATACACAGACTGTCTAAAGAACCTATAAATACATCACCTACTTTGGGTAAAAGGTACGCACAAAAATCCTAACTCTAGTCACACTTGCTCTAGGTTCATTCACTTGACTTAGGCAATGGAGGGTCCCCGGCCACCACCGGCGCCCCCATTGTCCTTTGTTCTCTATTGGTGTAGGTACTCAGTAGCCTACAGGTGGAGTTACAGGTTTGATCAGATTCGAGCGATAACAGTTTGACGCCGTCTGTGGGAATGACAACAAAGCCATTAAAGTTCCCCCAGCACCAGCGAACTTGACTGCCCTTCTCCTTCTCCCACCTTGATGGCTAAGGGAAGAAGAAAAGCATTCACCGTTGCCATCGAGCTAGTGTGGGAAGAACAGCCTGAAAACCCTAAGGCTTCACGGTCAGGCCCCCAGCCCGACCCCCCTTCATTGGTGATCGCACAGAGATCCCGGAATAGGGGAAGTTGGCTCATCTCTTTCGAAAACCAACTAGAAGCCCTAACTGGCAACATCGACCACATCATGAGGGTATTGGAGAGGCAACATCCTCTCCTCGATGACCAAAATATGGAGTTCGGGGCAGCGACTGAGCAATCTCGCCCCCCTCCCCCCACTCGTGCCTCTTGAATCGTACGTAGCGAAAGATCGGCCAATAAGAAGCAGGTGCATCCCAACACAAACTTTGAGAACCACAGAGCTCGCTGAGTCAGATCTGTGACATACATTGGAGAAAAGAAGGCGAGCTCACGGAAAAGCCCCGGAAGTCACCGTAAAGAATGAGGTCCCATGGGGGGCAGAGCTGAAAGAAATCCGAGATCAGCTCGGAGACATCCAATAGGCTTACCGGGCCAAGGCCTCTGCATATGTGGACGCCCTACTCGAGTAAACCAAGCCTCCATTTACAGATGACATTATGAAGGCCTAGTTACCATTTAGATTCCGAATGTCCCAAATAACTCCTTACTCAGGGTTGGGGGATCCGGCGGGGCATTTAGAGTCCTTCCGAGCATGGATGGAACTCCACCGTTCTTCCGAACCTGTAATGTTCAGGGTGTTTTTTTTACGCAGGATGCATGATTTAACGCTAGCATGTAACATAGAGATTATGAAAGAGTTCATAAAGTAATTCAATTAACAAAAGATGCTAACCCACCATGTAATTAAGAGTAAACAATAAGAAATAAAATATGATTTAATCTAAATCACATGCCCACATGTTAAGAAATCACATAAATCAATTAAAACTAGGCCTGATGGTAGGATAGAACTTCCAATTTAGCATAGGTATGTTCCACAGTTAAGGGACAAAGTTGTAGGTTTTATGATTAGGGTTAGGAAGGGAAAAATTAGGGTTCATGGAAATTGAAGATTTTGAAATTAGGGTTTTTAAGAATTGGGGAAAATAGGAAATTGGGGATATATGGTTTATGGTAGGGTTATGGATGAAGAATCAAGGGGTTTTGATGGGGGAAACGGGGGGAAATCAAAGGATTGAGCGGTTGTCCATACGGATAGCCTAGGGTCTCACACATATGGGTCGTTGGATAGGGTTTTTTTGTGTCCTCAATGGTTGATTTCGGTTGAGATTGAAGTTGAATGATGAAAAGTTGAAGAAAAAGATGATTTGGATGGTCTTGAATAGGAAGGGAAGAAGGGAGAGTTTTTGGGAAAATACCTCTTTTGGATAGAAAGGAAGAGAGAATGAAGATGATAGAAGGAATCCTCACACCTCCGTTGAATGGAGAATGGAATTACACCACACCTAAGCTCCAAATCACATGGAGTATTCTTCAAATCACATGAAGAAGAGAAAACACAACTTTTTATTTTTATTTTTTCAAAATTATGGCATTAGGGCTTCACACACCCATCTCTTTTATAGTCTTAAAAAAGACCTTTTACAAAAAGACGCTCTTAGATAAGCTTCTTAACATAAAGACACTTCGTAAATTAAAAGTTGTTCCTAACTCCCTAATCTCAACACAAATGTAAGGTATACTAAAAATAAGCATGTAAACAATCTAAACAACTAAACTATTTCATGGCCCATGTGGGTCCACGATCAAGATGTCCAATGATGATGATCCAACGGTCCTATCATTGTGTCCACCCAATCCAACTAAACTATTTCCCTGACACTGATAGGCTCTGCACGGAAATGGTATAAGCACTTGAAGCCCAAGTCCGTCAGCTCGTTTGTTCAGCTCAGAAAGGCCTTCATTACTTAGTTCATTGGCAGAAAGGATATGAGGAAACCAACAAGTCGCCTCCTCACAATAACACTGTTTCGACAAGAAACAGAGGTATTTTGTTTGGGGGATTATCATTCAATAATAACAAAGAACATAGAAGAACATTCATCATTGAATATGTTATATTGATTCTAGAATCCGTTTACATCATCATATTTCCCTCAATTCCAATATAGAGTACGAAAATGTTAGGTAAAATCATATGGGACGGTCCACATGATGATTTCGATAGAAATCGGCTTGTGATGCATTCATTTCAATGAAAGAAGTGTTGCGTGGATCCAAGAATTCTCTCCTTTGATTTGTTTGAAATGACAATCCTTACATGGGATGATTGAATTCTCATGAGAATTGCAAAATCTCTAAAAAATTCGATAGCATATGTGTTGTCTACATTGGATGCGCGCAACAGAGCCCTGTCGCATGGGTAGGCACAACAAGACCCTATTATGTGGTCAAGCGCAACAGGTCTCCGGCTTCTTCTTCTTCTTCTTTCTTCTCCTTCTCAGAATACCTTGTAAAGGTATTCGGAAGGTCTTCTTTGAAAGCTCCGAACTTGCATCTATATCAAATGAAGGGGTGGAGTGGTATTTATAGCCTTCTGCATGTGTGAAGTCTCGAACTTCACGCTGAATGGCCCACTATGCGCAACAAACTCACTTTTGTGCGCGCAATGGATCATGGATCAACACCATGTTGCACGGACCCGCGCAACATCGCTTTTTCTGCAACATCACCTGTTCTTCTCCCTTCCTTTATTGCTTGAATCTTCTCACTTTCATAATTCCTTCTTTACTAGTTTAGTGCTCCAACAGATGCCCCCTTGATCTTTTGTTTGCTTGTCATCAGAACGAAAAATAGAGGATCACTCTTTTCCACCTTGTTTACTAACACATTGCATGGACGCGTGCAACGACTAATCAGGTCCTGGGTCTTGGTTCCAGCTCTGCATATAAATACCAATCATTAACCATTTTCAGAATCACTTCAATCTTCCCTTTGACCAGAGACTCCTGCACGGTATATAGCTTCCATGCAACACATCTTCAGCGTGCAACTCATCTCCAACGTGCAACTCAATTTTGCGCGCAACTCTTCTCCAACGCGCAACTCACCTCCCTTTGCACAGATTTTTCCTAGTACCAAGACTTTGCCAAATTTTCTTTGAAGATTATCATGGCCAGGACTAAGAGGACTTATCGCCTTGTAGACGAGGCCGTATCCTCTCCTTCTCATCCTGAACTTCCAGTCCCACCTTCGTCACATACCCCTGAGCCTTCACCCTTGTCTCCTACGCAGAAGGATCATCCCAAAAAGAGGATAAGGGTGACTAGAAAATGTCCTGCTTTCTTCAAGGAACCAATCCTCCCGACTTTCGACTTTTCAGACTACATAAGCGCTTTGTCTACTTCGATTCGTGATGCTATCGTAGTTGGAGATATAGACAGGCCTCCAAGACAAGTTAGAGAGATTGATTGGGAGATGTGGTTAAAATCTATCGCGAATATACGTATTGACCATATACATCCTCCTAGGGAAGATACTCCATTTCCCTCTCTTTCAAAGAAGAAGTACCCTAAGATGAAGAATCAAGAACTTCAAGAGAAAATCAAGGAACATAAGAGACATAAGCTTCAGAACTCCTGGGATAGCGTAAAAGTCCAAGAAGATGTAATGAAGTTTAACAGTCCCTTCAAGGACGAGATGATTGTTATCCCGCTGAATATCCGCCGTCACTTGTCTATCCTTCACAGTGAACCTATCGATCAAATAACTCAAAATCGAATAATGTATACGGCTAGTTAGACGATGAAAGAGCCATGAATCTTGGAAGGCCTCTTACCAGAGAAAGGATCAAGGCTGAGAATTGGCAATGTGCGTCTCCATGCGATTTCTCATCCTTTGTTATGACCCTCATACTCTATACCCCATGCATTTCTACGAAATAATACAACATCGTTTCCAGGATAGAAGTCCTTTGTGGGGGAATGAAGAGTTTCGCACTGGCGGTTTTTTGGCTTCACGCACCTGTTATACTGATTGGGGGAACACCATTTGGAAGAAACATGCTCTTACATTGGTGGATATTGGTCTCTATGGTGTTATTGAAGTTACTTCCGAGTATTTCTGTAAAGATCTGATGATCTATAAGAGTTTCCTGAACTATTGTTGTTCAACTGCCAACTCCTTTCATTTACCATTAGGTGAAGTCAACATCACTTTGGGATTTGTACAGGATGGCCGGACTCCTTGTGACCGGTCTATTTTATGATGAGTACATGCTGACCAATGAAGAGTTCACACACTTTTCACCTTTTCAAAGACAAGCGCTAGTATCGAGCACAACCATTGAGTTGTTTAAAGAGATGGCCAAATTTCTAGATATCTGGAAAATCCCTCATCTTCAGTGGCTCGCACATTTTTCTAGAGGATTGCGGTACATTGCCTAACTCACTTTACCTTTTTCTTGCATACATCTAAGTTTTACCATTATTAACTTCACTTATTTTCTATCGCAACTTCAGAAATAGTTAGTCCAACGACATGGAAAAGATATGTTAGAAGATCAGGGGCCTTCCGAAATATAATTCTCAAGGCGAACTTGCAACTTTTCTTGCATATTGGCTCTAGTATAATAGTGCTTCCCAGTTTGAAAAGGGAAGATGCGATCAAACCTACCATTTTTGTAGTTGGGCGAGGGATGGCAGAAGGGTGAAAATACTCTTTGGCACCTCCAGTCCTTTGCTCACTCTACAGGGCTTTTGGCGACGTAGCGACTCATTGTAAGAGCCTAGCAGTAGGAGCAAGTTTCGTGTATACGTCACGGCATTACTTTTCGGGCTGGCTCGGTGTGTATTTCCCATGGACATGACGATCCAGAGAGCTTACATCAGCCCTACTCACCTACCTTTATGGCATTATCAGAAATGGTCGATGATTATGAAGACTTATGAATGGGTCATCGACAAAATTGAAACGACAGATGTAGTCGATTTCTATCAATTCTCATTTTTTCAATATGCTGATGATCATGATACTGTAGATAATGACTCTCTCACACCTAGCGGATGATCATTCTTCATTTCGATCAGATCCAGTAACCTTCCCCTAAGAGAGGGTAGCGAATTTTGGAGAGAACCATATTATCATAGTAGATTCGCTCATCAGTTTGGCTACGACCAAATGGTGCTAGAATATTGTGAAACGGTCACGTGCATCATGAGAAGTTACGGCGTGGGTCCCTACAACTGGGCATTGGTTTGGAAGCAATTATTAGCCGCACGCATCAATTCTCGATTTGTCATTCCCGGCTATGAACTTTCTATTGATACTTCTTACTCTTGGATGAGATGGTGGACGCATCAGTTTCTTCTTGTTCGCCGTTGTTTACCGGTTGATTCTCCAATATGGGTGCCTCTTCCGAGACTAAAGTGAGAATCCAACGCAACGATTTGGATATATTGTTGAGCGAGATCACGTTCCTTCCCCCGGTTAGATCTGTGTGAAGATTTCTTTAGAAGAGCCCATTCGTCAAATCAAACTAGTCAACACACTTGAGGGTTGGATAGCCCTTGGATTCCCTTTAGATCATTTAAGAACCCGCAGAGGACAGATTGCCAGAGTGAATATAATGGACCTTGCAGAAATCTCTCAGACGCCAATCACTGCCATTCATTCTCCCACACTGGAAGCTACAGAGCATGTTGAGCCCCAAGAGGTGTCTTCGACCATATCACCTCCATTGTAATATGCTCGTGAAAGCTTTTCATCTATGGTAACTCGATCCCAAACACAATCCAAATCTCCCCTGACACAGCAACATCAAGAAGATATTTTTCCTACTCATGTTATTGTGGAAGAGCCTATGCAAACCGACGAAGCAGTGTCGTTAAGAAAAGGCAAGCAAACGATGGTGGAAGAACCAGAGTTAGTGTCATCAACGTCGGGAGATGAAGACGAGGAATCCTCTTTTGATGGTAGTTCTTCTATTGAAGATGGCTCTTCTTCGGGGGATTCAAAAGAAGAAGGAGAATTGAATATCGGCGAGGAAGAGGAGGAATTAGATATTGGCGAGGAAGATAACGTCAGTGTCACAACTATTGTAGCTGATGAAGAGATACCATGGGATATAGTCATTCCTCAAATGGTGGTAACAGAAATTGTTGCAGAAGAAGAACCTTTAGACTACGGGGAGTATGATCATCTGCTGGAAGAGGACAGTCATATCATTTAATGCCAACTATTGACCCCTTCGCGCGAAATATTTTTTGGTCCAATAGTTAATGCTTCATTTGTTTTGGACATTCCTCCAATTGTTACAGAAACAGATCAAGGTGAAACGAATATTCTCCCTTCCGGAATGAGATTTGCTAAGACAACCGGAACATCTCTCGCTCCTTTGCCTCGACCAAGCACTGTAGCACGTGAAATAATATTTCCAATGGAACCAACTAATGTGGCAACTCCGACTACAATTGATTCCAACACTGGAACTAAAGCACCATCTTTCACAGACATGAGTCCAGATATCCCTGGTCCTTCATCTCTTCCTGAGAGAATACAACCTTTAGAAGTACCAATCTCTATTCCTCTTGCTTTGGTTGCGGGTATATCTACTTTTAGTGTATCTTATGTTGGTGCTGCGTCTCTATTAAATGAAAATGCTTGTTCTAGCCTATACTTTTCATATTCTTATTTTCTTTTCTTTATCTATAGTTAATCCCACTTCGAGCGGTTCTGCGAGCTCGAACTCAATTGGCACTATTTCGGTTACACAGTCATTGGAGAAAATTCCTCCTTACACGCTCATTTTGATTAAGGGTGCTTTATTAGTGGCCGCCACCATGTTCAAGGATCCAACACTGTGGCTCGTCTTGGACACTGCTTTAGGAGTTTTGGATCATGCTTCGAGGATGGCTAATATCAACCTTTCTCCTTTTCATAATTCTTTGGCTCATTTTTGTGCTTCTCTTCGTTAATTAGAAGCTGTTCGGAACGTGGTTATTGCTCCAGAAATATTAGCTCGCCGGAAAGAATTGATATAACTTAAAGATAAAACTTCGAAAGTTGTTGCAATGATTTCGGGCTATAGTAAAGAACAAGATTCTCTCCAGGAGCAATTGAAGACTTCAAAGCAATCTTCAATAACTATTGATGAACAAATAGCTAGTCTTAAGTAGTAAATACTTGATCTTGAAGTCCGGAAGCAAGAGGAAGAACTGAGATCTAGCAAGATTGAAGCGGACATCGAAAGATAACATTTGAATAATTGTTCTCGAAAAGTCAAAGCTTTGGAAGAATGAAGCGGTCATAACTTCCTTGGAACAAGAGTTGGTTGATGCTCCTGATCAAGCCAAACTCATTGTTGCTGCTGAGTTAGACACTGCAACTACTCGGGTGCAATTCAAGCAAGATTTGCAAAATACATGACTGCACTAGGTGTTCCCGAGGAATTGTAATATGTATTTTATAGTAAACATGTACAGGTCTTTCTTTATATTTGAAAATTTCTAATAGTCTTTTCATGGCAATTTCCAAGTATAAATTCTTTATGATATCAGATATATTAATGGGGTTTAGCATTCTCATAGTTTGCTAAGCATGACCATAACGGAAGCATATATCTTATGCATATAATATTTCTCATGTTATATTCGAATATACTTCAATCTGCTTTAAATCTTCGACGCGATGAGCAAAACGACAATGAAGTGATGGGCGAAATACGCACCATCTTCGGCGGTCCTGCTAGAGGCAAGGTATTCCGTATTGGTAACGGTGGTTGTAACAGTCACCACCATTACTGATATGGGTATATCGACCATACCGGCCGATACGGGGGATGTAACGGCCGTCACGACTACGGTAATGGTTGAAAATTTTCTTTTGCCCGAAAAATTCTGAAAAAATATCTAGAAAATAAAAAATAATGTAAATATTTCAAATATATATTCATTTTTTTTTTTTTGAACTTGTTTATGGTAACGTAACGGTCCACTCTTTAGTGAGAGTGTTGTATCGGGTTGTCTAGTAAATTGTTTAATATGGTTATGTCTCTAATGTTTTCAGATCACAATCAAGCATTAGAGCTAGAAATATTTTTTAAAAAAGGCATAAATACTACTTTTTCATTTTTTTTTAAAAAGGCCCTCGGAGATTCTATTTGCTCAAATTACTTCAATCCACAATTTAATCTTAAAAGCTATAGTAAGAGTAGTCGAAATCTGTTGTAAAATGATATAGGAGAGTTTTTGGAATGAGAAAAGTGAAAAAGAAGAGAAAAGTGAATTTAAATAGAAAAAAAAGGTGATCGTTTTTCAACCGTTACGGGAGTAATGGTTGTTATGCCCTGTAAAGGCCTTTATGGCCACTGTAACGGATGATATGGTCTAAAAAAAACTAACTGCCCCTTTGCACCCCTGTATCGCGTAATGGTCATGGCCGTTACCTATACGTATTTGCCTTTTCGGGTGAATCGTAATGGATATGGAACACCTTGGTCGGAGGTGGAGACTCAAATCGAGCACGTTGAGCCCATGCATAGAGTGCGACCAGTAGCAAAAGGGAGCATCACGTTTATCTTACCGGCTATTGGAGCACAAAAATTAGTAGGGAGGATGTCATGAAAGCACAAAGATTCAAGGCAAAAAATAAGAGGATTTTTCAAAGGAAAGCAGAAGAGAGACTCATTGCGTGCGTAATGGATGTGTTGCACGATCCATTGCGTGGCGCAATGGACCCTTGTCTAGGGTCACGCGACAGGGGTAGGTGGCACATCGATCGAGGCCACACGTTTGAGATGCTTATAAATACCCCGTAACCCCCCTCATTTGATTCATTCACAAGACCAAAGCTCTAGAGGATTATGAAGAATCACTTCAAGTATTCCGGAGAAGGAGAGAAAGAAGACACGGGGAGATCCCCTATTGTGCGACTGGCGCACAACAAGGATCCCTTGCGCGCTGTGCAATGTCCCTATT
Source organism: Magnolia kwangsiensis (assembly GCA_037074715.1). Taxonomy (NCBI): domain Eukaryota; kingdom Viridiplantae; phylum Streptophyta; class Magnoliopsida; order Magnoliales; family Magnoliaceae; genus Magnolia; species Magnolia kwangsiensis. The sequence goes on from CM073579.1 coordinate 64,920,735, forward strand.
GTGCGCGCTCTTTTTCAAGGAGCCTATTTATTTCGCCATGCTTGCCTGGCTGCAGTCCTTTATGATGGGAATCCCTCATTTCTTCAGGATTCACCTTAGATAAATCAACTAGGAGAGAAAGGGTCTTTGAGAGATTCCTAGATCTGCACAACGCATCTTCCATCAAAAAGAGCTCATCAAGAGCCGGAATGTTGCCGAAATCATTATCCGGATTATGCCATATAATTTCATTTCATTCATCATATGTACTTTGTATGGGAATCAAGGGAAATACAAGGATGCAAACAAATTCCAGAATTAATAAAACATTCGATAATGATTGTTCTTCCACTTTTCTTTGTTATTATTGAATAAGATCCTCAATCAAAATACATTCATTTCTTGTCGAAACAAAATGGTGACTCCACTGGGGAACATCTCTTATTCAATATTAACCTAGATATTATCTAGAGAACTTTTGTCATCACTTGGTGTCGTAGCGACACCAAAATGACGACTCTCGTTGGAAACATCCTCCCCTAATCTCCAATATAAAGTATATCTTGTTCGGTTCATATTACTAATGTACTTTTATTTTTCTTTAGGACTTCAAACGTTTCTTAATCACAATGACTTCCTCATCGATCAACATTGTTTTTTTACTTCACACCCAACAGATTTGTTATTGAAAATGTATCGTCCGGGGCTTCGGTCGAGAAAGTTCAGTCGATTCCTATCACAAACAATGAGACAAAAGCGATAATTGTGGTGACTTCTGTATCACCAATCATATAGGATAATGAAAAGGGATGGACAATAGTGTCATCTAAGAAAGCGAAAGCCCGATCTCTTCCAGCCAGAAGTCCAATTCCATTACGTGCGACCAAGAGACCTATCAGATTGTTTTGAGAAGAAACAAAATCTAAGCAAGAATGAGAATATACCAAAGATCTCGGGTGAAGTGTGCTAGCCAAGTAAAATTGGTTATTTTCCTGATGTCAAGGAACTTGGACATTTCTTTGAAGAGTTCAACGGTTGTCTCAGTAATCTTCAGCTTACAACTAGTAGAAGAGAAGTGTATGAACTCATCGTTTGTCAACACTTGTCATAGAAAAGACTAGAGATAGGTAGACCCGCCATTTTGTAGAGGTCCCAAAGGATGATGCTAACTTCACCAATCAGAAGATGGAAGGAATTGGTGGTGGGGCACTAGTAGTTCAGGAATCCCTTGAAGATGGTCACATCGCGACAAAAGTGATCAGATGCGACTTCAATAACATCAAGTAAATCTATTTTGATAAGAGCATCAAAATGCTTCTTGATTATTGCCTTCGCCCAACCATTATAATAATTGCGTGAGAGAGGAAGGCACGGGTACAGGTGTTTTGGTCAGAAATGCGTTTTGGGGATTGGAATATCTGCATTATAAAAAGAACGAAGTAACTTGAATGAAAGAACAATCATCATTAGTCATTTCATTAATTTGGATTCTTATTATCCTTTCATTACCCTTGATTCTAAAGCAAGGTGCAATTAATGATACAACATTAAATAATAATTGAAACAGTGATTCCAGTAGCATTTCGGCCTTGTAGAGTGTCCGTAAAAAATGACAGGAGAGTTGTGCGGGTTGAAAACCCTTGCTTCACGTTGATACACGAGCCGACAGTCTTGTGTTGAAATTTATAGGTTTGCTTTTGCGGACTATTGTGATTGCACAATCTATTGTTGCGCGGTCATGCAACAGGCTCAGTCTCCGCTTTCCTTCGTCTTTGTTCTCCTTGTCCTTCCACCCGCGACCTTCTCAATACCTAAATATCATGATTCTTCTACCTTTGGAGCTCTCTAATGTTCCAAGTATCCAAATGAAAAGGGTGAGGGGTATTTATAGGAACCCGCATGTGTGAATTATCAAATGTACATAACACAACCTTGTTGCGCGGGCACACAACACTGCTCTGTTTTGCGGTTGCGCAACCTATATATATATATATATATATATATATAGAGAGAGAGAGAGAGAGAGAGAGAGAGAGAGAGAGAGAGTATGTTACATGAGATTCATATTGCGCGATCACGCATTGAACTTCCAATCTTTCCCATCTTTCTCATCCCACAGCAACATAACCCATTTTTCGTGTTCTTCTATTGTGCGGCCGCACAACACATCCTGGTTGCACAGTCGCGCAACACATGTTGTGTGAGGTGCACAACTATTTTTTTGCATCAACAGATGCCCCTCGATCTTCCTTTGAATGCCTTTTCAGAGTGAGAAATGGGGATCGAACCTCCATTCGCGCAAACTTCTTCCTTTTGTAAAAACTTCATCCGTTGCGCAATTGTGCAACGCATAATTGCTGAGCAATCGGGCCACGCAACACTTGATCGGGTCCCTTAGTCTATATAAAATCGTCCTTTGCCTAAACTATTGCGCCTCTGCCTTATTCCAACTCTCCACTAGTTGATTGCGCGATCACACAACTCACTTTCCAGTCTTTCATATTGTGCGACTGCGCAACATGTCTTCTTGCGGCATTCGTGCGATCGCACAACTCTTCTTCTTGCAATCTTATTGCGTGACCGCGCAATACATCTTTGCTTCAGCAAAACTTTCCAAGTATCTAAACTCTGCCTAATTTTTAAGTTTTTTAAGCACACCTCTTTTGTAAGTACTTCTTATAACTATCTTGTCACCACCCTTGAACCTTCTTTTCTCAAAATTCTCGAACTCTTGCTGTCTTCCTCCTTTGCAGCAAATGATGAAAAGTAAGAGAAGTCTTAAAACTACCTCGGAACCATCTACTCCAACACATCAGACTTCCAAGAGCCAGGTGACATGATACCTCAGCATCGTCAATCATCGCCGGCAGGGGAGTGTGCTAGAAAGAGAGTTAAGACCACTGTTAGCCACCTTACCTTGTTCAAGTAGCCGACTCAAGTGACTGACTTTTCTGAAAGAATAGTGCACCTTACCAACCTAATTCGTCGAGCCATAATTATGCCTTATGAACTGGAGTGGGAGAATTGGCTAAAAGCCACCACAAACTTACAAATGGATAGCTTCAGGTCATCCGAAAGAGAAGTCAACCCTTCGCCTTTTTCAAAGAAGAAGCAACCAAAAAGCAATGAACAACAATTTCAAGAAAAAAAATCAAGGAGTTTAACAAAAAAAATGGCTAAAAAACACTTAGGACAATGTAAAGGTGCATCAAGATATGATGAAGTTCAACAACCATTTTAGGGACGAGATGGTCATCATTTTGATGAACCACCTTCGCCATCTCTTAGTACTTCATAGTGAATCCACAGATAGGATGACGCAAAACAAAATCCTTTATACAGGCCATTGGGCCATTAAAGAGCTCCAGATCCTAGAAGGTTCCTTGATAGAGATTGTTTCCAGCCAAAGGACCAACAAGATCTCTCCTATGTGGTTCTCGATGTGTGCTACGACCCACACAACCTCTTTCCCACTCACTTCTTCGAAACCACCCGACAACGTTTTTGCAGCCGGTACTCCCTTTGGGGCCTTTTGAATTATTGGTGCCCTACCACCAACTCATTCCACCTCCCTATCGGCGAGTTAGCATCACAATGTGGGATTTATATAGAATGGCCGGTCTTCCTATCATAAGCCGTTTCTTTAACGAGTATGTGCCTACGAACGAGGAGTTCTCCCATTTCTCCCCCACGAATCACCAACTAAAAGTTTCAGAAATCGCCACCGAACTTTTTAGAGAAATTGCTAAATTTCCAGATATCAAAAAAATTATGAATCTCATTTGGCTAGCACACTTCACAAGAGAACTTCAGTATACCCCCATTCCTTTCTTGATTTGTCTCTATTGATTCTCACAAAACCATTTTTCTTTAGGCCTTGCAGTTTTGCCGAGAATTGTAGCCAGGAATTGAATGATCTAAGGTAAAGGATCAAGGGCCAGTCGGAATACAGTAAGTCCTGTGAGCTAGCCACTTTTCTGGTCTACTGGCTTAGTTCGATGGTGCTTCCCAATTATAAGTGGGCAGACGCCGTCAGACCCACTCTATCACGCTTTTGGCGACGTGGCGACTCACTACAAGAGTCCCTCAGTTGGAGCATCTTCAGCTTATGCGCCTTGGCATTACTTCGCAAGATGGCTTAGAATATACTTTTTATGGACTTATGCTGAACCATAAAAGGCATATGTTAACTTAGATTGTCTTCCACTCTAGCATTACCAATGAAGAAAAATGATCAAGAAGACATAGCTGGGTAATGGAAAAAATCGAAAGAACAAAATTCATCATCTTCTTCCAATTCCCATTCTCCAACATTCCTGAGGACAGGGACCCCATCAATGACGATTTGTTAGTAGAAGATGATTTGATGATTATAGTGTGGAGAAAAAGAGGAATGAGATAGAAGAAGAAAAAGGAGAGTTTGGGAAAATGTTGTGTTAGCCAACATGCCCTAACACACAATGTTTTGTTAGAATAGAGCATATAATATACACTGCAGGAGAAGAAGAAAGTGTGCACATGTACTTACATTAAAAGAGCCACTAATAATATACTAACCATATACACTATACACTAACACTCTCTAGACTCCACCTCAAGTTAGAGCATAAATGTCGATTATGCCCAACTAGTCATGAACACGATGAAGAACATCTTGACTCAAGGACTTTGTAAGAACATCAGCAAGCTGATCCTTGGATCGAACAAAAGGGGTGATGATTTCCTTAGAAGCAACTTTCTCCTGAATAAAGTTATAGTCAACCTCAATATGCTTGGTTTGCTCGTGGAAAACCGGATTATGAGTAATATGGATGATCGCTTGGTTGTCACAATGAAGAGGAATAGGAGCTGAAGGATGATAGCCAAGTTCTTTAAGAAGGTTGCGAAGCCACATGAGCTCATACATTGCATGAGCCATAGCACGATATTCTGCTTCAGCCGAGGACCGAGCAACAACTGGTTGCTTCTTGCTCCTCCATGTGATAAGATTGCCACCTAGGAAGGTACAAAAGTCGGATGTAGAGCGGCGATCACAAGTACTGCCTGCATAATCACCATCTAAATAGCCAGAAAGATGAAGATGACCATTCGACTGAAAGCGGAGGCTAAAACCCGAGGTTAATTTTAGATAATGAAGCATGCAGTATACAGCCGCCGTGAGATGTGAAGCACGGGGAGCTTGCATGAATTGACTAACAATGCCCACCACTAAGGAGAGATCTGGGTGAGTAATAGTCAGGTAAATAAGCCGGCATATAAGTCGTCGATACATCCCGAGATTAGAAAGAGCACCATCATCTGGTCGAAGCTTTTGTGAAGTATCCATGGGGGTGGTTGCGAGTTTGCACCTTAACATGCCGGTCTCCATGAGAAGATCAAGCGCATATTTTCGTTGCGACAAGATCAACCTGGATGAGGAGCGAGTAACTTCAATTCCTAGGAAGTAACGAAGAGGATCAAGATCCTAGATCTCAAACTTGGTCTTCAAAAATTCTTTGACCTCCCACATTTCAACTGAATCACTACCGGACATAACAATATTATCCATATACACAATGAGAACCATGATGCCCGTCGATCAACGACATATAAAGAGGGAATGATCGGCATGACTACGAACAAATCCGAATTCGAAGAGAGCCTGACTAAAATTTTTGAACCATGCATGCGGAGATTGTTTGAGTCCATAAAGAGCCTTCTTCAACTCATATACAAGCGCAGAGTTGTGGGAAGCAACAATGCCAGGAGGTTGATACATGTAGACTTTCTCTGCAAGTCCCCATGGAGAAATGCATTCTTAACATTAAGTTAAAACGAGGGCTGTGATAAATTAACGGCCAAGGAGATCACAACGTGAATTGAATTAAGCTTAGCCACTGGAGAGAATGTCTCGAAATAATCCATGCCATGAGTCTGTGTGTAACCTTTGACAACAAGACGGGTTTTATAGTGTGATCAATGGAGCCGTCTTGAAGAAACTTGATTGTATAAACATCTCGACATCCAACCGGTTTATGCCCTAAAGGAAGAGGCACAAGCTCCCAAGTATGATTCTTCTCAAGAGCAGACATTTCTTTTATCATTGCCTTTGTCCAGTCAGGACTTTGAAGAGCATGTGGGAGAGACCGAGGAATAGTCTGTGATGAAAGAGAAGTTGCAAACGACTGAAAAGACGGTGAAATATGATCATATGAAATAAAATTATTAATGGGGTGTTGAGTACAAGATCGTGATCCTTCGCGCAATACAATGCGGAGATCTAAACTTGAGGTAGGAGAGTCACCTAAGCCCAATGTTTGAATTATCTCCTATATTATCGAAATATCTCTGATATTATCTTTATCACTAGCTCAGCGATACCGATGAGGCTTGGAACGATGATGTTTTGAAGAAGACCGATAGTCTTTTAGGTTTTTTCTTTGCTTTAGTACTACGCTTAGAGGTTGCTTCCAGTTTTTTCTTTGCTCCAGTCCGTCTGTATTTCTGAGGAGCAATACAAATGTACTAAAATGTGCTAGAGAGGGTGGGGGGATTGCTTGGTATGTCGTATGGACCGCGAGACGAAGACGTTATCGACTTCTTTCATTTTGTTAGATCTAAAGCAGCTCTTAACAAGCTAAGTATGCAAACAACGAAGCTGGTTGGAGAGCTATTGAGCTTGGAGTGCCTAATCAACTACAATGCAACAAGGGCTCCAAAGGTAAGAGGGGAAGACTGGGCAAAATTAGTGTCCAACGGTTTTCGTATCTTTAAATGCAAGAGGGTTGATTTGTAAGCTTAAACGAGCCCAGCCCAAGTGTGAAAAATGTTATCTTAATTTAGGAGACTAAGTTGCATAATTTTGATAGAAGCATGCTGGGTTCCTTGTGGGGGGTTAAGAACAAGAGTTGGGTCGCTATTGATGTTGTTGGGTCTGCCAGGGGTGTGTTGATGGCTTGGAATGAAGATGTTTGGAAGAAGACAGATATTATTTTGGGTTTTTTCTTTACTTCAGTTTTACTCTCAGAGGTTGCTGCAAGTTTTCAATCATATTCATTGCAGAGTATGGTCCATGCTCTAGCAGGAGGAGCTCTGGCTGGAACTAGATAGTATCAAAGGGAAATGGACTTCCCCATGGTGCATAGGTGGAGTGTTTAAAGTCATTCGATTTGCACATGACAAATCTATGGGCGGTCAAATCACTAGCAGTATGAAAGGGTTTTCAGAGTGGGTGGGCAAGCACGACTTGGTGGATCTTCCGTTATTGGGTGCTAAATTCACTTGGTTGAATGGCCAACACAATGCTACTCTGTCATAGCTGGACATGTTTTTGATCTCTCCCAATTTTATTGAAAAATGTCCTTTGTTGTGTCAACGTGGGCTGCCTAGGACAATATTTGTTCATTGTCTGATCGTTTTGGATATGCCATCTAATAATTGGGTCCTGGACCTTTTAGGTTTGAATTAGTGTGGCTTCAAATTGATGGTTTTAAAGATTTGGTTGCGGAATGGTGGAGATCAATAGTGGTTGAAGGATATGTGGGATTTCGCTTATGCAGGAAGCTCAAGTTGCTTAAAGAAAAGTTATGGATCTGGAAACAAAAAAAGACACACAAAAAAAAAAAAAGAAAAAAAAGAAGAAGAAGAAGAAGAAGAAGAAGAGGTTATTGGGGCTCAAGAAGCAGAATTCAGTGAGATGGCTATGGAAATTCAGGAATTAGATATTCGGGAGGAAATTGACAATCTTTTGGAAGAAGGTCAGGAGAAGAGGGTTGCTTTGCAAACTAAGTATGCCACTCGAGCTAAGGAAGAGGAAATCAAGTGGAGACAATGATCTAGAGTAGTGTGGTTGAAAGCGTTAGACAATGGTTCATGCAAATACTAGAAAATACGAGTCCACTTAGCTGATGCCTCAGTACAAACCCAAAGTATTAGATGTCATAACGGTGTTGGTGAAAGGAAAATACTAAGAAGCTACTGGTTGAGCTCATAGAACTCAACCACATCTAGATTGGACTCCTAGACATGCTCCTCTCTCTCCATAGTAGAACCATCTTCAGGGTTTGCTTCGCAAACTTCACCATCTAATGTTGTACCCGCATCATCTGTATGGTTGTATATTCAAAGCATGAGTGACTAGCTCAGTGAGAATTCCCCTCAATATTACACACCATTACATTAGTCAAGTATAGTTTTAAACAAGAAAACATACAAAACAATTCATAATGTTTTGGGCAAAACCCACGAGTGGGGCAAAACCCACATACAATCTCAAGTGGCTAGTCACTAGCGAAAGTACATCAAGTACATGCTCAAGTGACAGGCTCACACAAATTGGGTCGATCGACAGTGGTCTGGGAGCTAGCGAAACATACTCTGATAAAGGGTAAGTGCTATAACATCTAGATTAGTTACCAATTATCGCCTGTATGCCATGAAATGCTTGATTAGCCCAACCATTATTAGTCCAATTACAAACAACCATTTTAAGAACACTCAAAGGTCACTATGGGAGGCTCGTCACCCAGCATGGGCCGACAACTCGGGCATAGTGTCCCATACCGCCATCATCGGCTCATGAGACTCCAACAAGTAGGATGTTTAATGGTAACCTTTTTAACTAGTAGCTATAATGTAACAAGTGGATCTTACCATCACAAGATTATACAAAATAGTTCATTAAGAGCTACATAAGCACAAATGATTCACGAGATGGTAAGTCTACAACCAAATTTCTATTTAATCAATTCCCCAAAATGGCCACTAGTTTGAGGAACCATTCTATATATGTGATCACCAACATTTAAGTTCATATTACAAGCCCAGTTTTCCATACAAGAGTTGAATCTCTCACTAGTCCATTTGATCATTCAAGCTTCATAAATAATCCACAAGTTATGTAAAGGTGTTCATGTGCAACATGTAAGTGCATATACTAAATAAATGTTGAGCAGATGACCTGAAGATTTAGTCAACTAACTAACACAGGTAGGCATGAAATAAAGCTATCAATTATCGATGAAGGTGAAACTAAACTATTACTTAAACTAACATGAAGGCAGAAAGCCTAAGGAGAAAGATCATCACCTCACAAGAGAACACTTCCAACTAAAATGTACTAAGAGTTTAAGAAAATCCGAACACCTATCATTAAGTAAGGTTAGGATTCATTAGACCTACGTTGAGTCTTAATTGATTCACAATGAACGGTTAGAGAACTATCTTACCTCAAGCTAGTTATCTTTCAACAACTAACCCCAAGTCTAGTAATTTAAAAGTGATAGAAACAAACAACCTCCTACACCAAAATTAGAATTGATCATCAAGTTTCTTCTTAATGATAAAGGGGATTTGATTAGAAGGTTACAGAGTAGAAGTTACCTTGCTTGATTGCCTACTAGGCTAGATGGTGACACAAATCTAGTCACAGATTGATAGCTTTGTCAGCCTGGATTTCACCTGGAGCAAGTTAATCCCTCTTAAGTGAACTCCCATTCCACAGATTCGATAAAAAGGGACTTAGCAAAATTAATCTGAGTTAACTCGACTTAGATCAGATGATAGATTGGTACATTTACCTAGTCATGGCTCACTGAGTCTGTCTAGAATCGAGTTACTCCATTACCTCAACTCGGTTGAGGTAAAACGGAGCTCAAATCATCGGATTACAGCTCGATTCAAAAAGATCAATGGCTACTGATGATTCGAGAGTTGAGTTCAACTTCTGAAACTAACAGGGACTCAGAGATTACCGAGTCGGTTCCTACAGTTGAAAGCGAGTTAACTCGACCCGACTATAGCAGCCGGACTGGTTCCAAATCATGTCACTGAGTTGGACTCACCTGGCTTGAGGACGTGGTTTAGGAAGGACTTGGTGTCTGGGAAAGTTGACTCGGTGGGTGGCTACACCAGCTGTTGCGACTCGGTGGCTAGTAGTGTCGACTCAAGTAGGTGGCTACACCAGCTATTGCAACTCGGCCAGGACTTGTCTTTAAGGGGTGTTTGTTGGGCCAGTGCTTGAATCAGGAGCTTTCACAGTAGGCTTGAAGAAGTGCAGGCTACTCGCATGATTTTGAAACTCGATTGTGATGGACGACTGAGCGAGACGACCCAACCTGACTTGGTCAGTAGTAAACTGAGCTTAGCTCTCTCTCTCTCTCTCTTGTCACTCTCTCCCACAACCCTGGTCTCAACAGAGCCAAGGTTTGACTCGTCGACTCAAAGAAGCTCAACTCGAGCTAGAGACATGGTTCGACTTTGCCCGACTCGAAGCGATGCGACACTAGCTTGGACCCACACCTGACTCTCTCTCTCCCTCTCTCCATATTTTTAGGGTTGGTTTCCTAAAATGGAAAGAGAGCTATATATAGTTACTCCAACCCGCTTCTAGAGGATTTGAACGTAACTATTCGAGAGGTTAGTTGCTTTTTTACTCTAATTGGGAAAGTTTAGAGGTGATAACTTTAGATTTGGTTTGCATGGTCTCATCTCGACATTATAAATGAGATTCTGATAGCAAGGTCCACCAAAAGAATGTCTTTGATCCAAGGATAGGGCCCATCTTGTGATGATGGGTTCCTTGGTTGGACATAGAAGATGATGGGACTGATCATGGCCATTTCTGATATTTGGTCCCTTCTGATGATCCATGGCTTTTGGATGGACCAGATGGGTCCACTGATCACTACAGGACCCACCAATCAACACAACTATACCAACTTATCAGTGGGTCCTGATATTTTCAGTTGCGGACAAAAATCTCTAGCAAGAAAGGATTTCTCGCGGACTTCCCATCTTAATGGGATGAGTTGTTGCTCACCTTAGGACTGACGCTCCTAATGATTTGGAAGAGCTTCTAGAGTCTTGCGAGTGGCTAGGATCAAGCCACCTTGCAATGGGAAGATTCTTTCCACTGAGTGAGTTGCTGATGAAAACCCAGGGGTTCGTGGTGATGGAAGGCTGGGATGAGAGGAGGAAAGGGCACGCAGATCGTCAACAAGGATTCCTGATTTGGCAAAACAATCCGCATGCAACTCCTACTTGTGCTAGAGATCGTGCACACACACATGTTTCAATGGGCGGGGAAAGTTGGGTTATGATCAGATTCGTCATCCACACACGATGGACCACTCGGATCAGCTAGATGGCTGATCAAAGTGGGCCACAATTCCAATAGTGGGGTTCCTTGCTACTGTGGGAAAATAAGAGGAAAGAAGCTTTTCAAATCGAGTTCGGTCAGGTCAACGTGATGTTGACCGAGTTAGCTGTGCGATGCACAATGGTTGTGCCTAAGCTGTATGCATACGCTCAATCAGGGTGGGGTCCACAGCGACACATCAAGACATCTACATCATCCAACCGGTTCTATTGTACCTACTAGGACCTCAGTCCAACTATCAGGTAGGTCCAAAGCTCTGGTGGGCCATAATTCTCAAAATTGTGATCATCCTCTGAATTTAGAATATTTGACGGTCGAATCATATCATGAAATGGATTTCTTGATGATCTAGGGTCCTAAGGTTGTTTTACATAGAATATGATAGTTAGCCTTGTAATAAATACCCCAAATGGTACATTCAAATAGGGATTTGTCCGACCATACCTTATGGACTGATGGATGGTGGATTTAATGATCGGAATCCCGATGTTGACAATGAGCGGTCTGATTTGCCTATCTAGGTGATTGATAGAAGTGGTTAGGTTTGGATTTCCAAGATTAGGGTCTTTATGTATACCGTTTCCCTAATTTCTCGAGTTTTAATCAAGTGTATGGAAATATATCTACATTGTTTTAAAAAAATAAAAAATTGTAGTTACACCCCAGGATAATCAATGCTCTAGTATCAAAAAACCAGATAGAGAGAGAGAGAGAGAGATCAATTACACAAATTACACAAGTTTGAGTACTTCGTCTTGATTAAGAATTAGGATTTATGGTGCATGCAAGAGAAAGGAAGAAATGTAGAATTAGAGTGCTTGAATCTTGAATCTTCCTTGAATGTTGCTTGAAGCTTGAATCTTGATCTTCCAAGAGAAGGAAACTTCTCTTCTTGAATGATCTTCTTACGTTAATCTTGTAGAGAAGTAGAAACCCTACTTAATCTTGTAGAGAAGTAGAGAAGTAGGAACTATGTAAGAGAGAGAGATTATAATTGCACTCAGAAGTAAGAATATAAGAGTAAAAGAGAGTTTTGGAGTGATAATGTTACAAATGGAGGAGCTTGGGATGCCTTTTTATAGGAAAAAGTTGGATTTTTGCTATAAATAAATAATAATAATAATGTGCCAACAGTTAGATTTCTCAACACAAAGTATACTTCTCTTTGGTTTTGTTGATTTTCAGATCATCTAGGTCGAATTAATGACATTAGGAACTATTCAACCATAGTTAACAACAACAACGATCGTCTCTAGTAATTCCCCTTGAGAATTATGTGATGTTTGATAGAGAGAGTTGTCATTTTGTTTGCCTCATTAGTGATACATGTTGGACTTACACTTTGTTTACCAAGTTGTTGATTTGGCTAGCTCCATCATGATTCATGGGACGATCCGTACGCTGACATCTGTCTTATCATATGTTCCTAGCTATTTTATAATCAGCTGTTCTCTTTCTTACAAATAAGCCTCATGAATTTCTTTTATTACAATGAGGCCCTTATAAACTATATCTCAACACGAAGTATACTTCTCTTTGGTTTTGTTGATTTTCGGATCAAGTAGGTCGAATTAATGACATTTGGAACCATTCGACCATAGTTTAAAAAAGAAAAGAAAAAATTGATAAATTAATGATATTAGGAACTATTCAACCATAATTTAAAAAAGCAAAAGAAAAAGAAAAAAAAAAAACACAATGATAAATTAATGACATTAGGAACTATTCAACCATAGTTATATAAAAAACAATAACAACAACAATGATGGTTTCTAGTATTTCCCCTTGAGAGTTATGTTATGCTTGATAAAAAGAGTTGGCATTTTCGTTGCCTCATTAGTGATACATGTTGGACTTACACTTTGTTTACCTAAGCTGTTGATTTTCTTGGCTCCATCATACGACCATCCATATCCTCACATCTACTTTATCCAAGGTGTTCGGTATCGGTATCGGTGGGCATAACGGTGCCTACTGTTACCGATACGGATACGGGGTGTATCGGCCGATACGGGGGCGTAACGGCCCGTAACGGTGCATTTTTATTTTTTTTTTGCCAAAAAAAATGAAAAAATATGGATTAAATCTGTAATATTCTAAATATTCCAAATATGCATTCATTTATAATTTGGAACATGTTTACAGTGGTGTAACGGTCCACTCTTTGGTGAGAAGCTGTATCGGACAGTTTGATGAATTTATGAACCGGACAACTTAGATTTGACTGCAAAACTCATATTTAATTTTCTAACTATCTACTATCAATGATAGATATATTAGAATGAATGTAATATCAAATATCTTACATGTGTAGGTGTTTGCAATTATTTTTCATAATTTATTCTATATTAAGTTATTAACAATTTAGCATACCTGAGGAGTGAGGTCTCTACTCCAGAGTCTAGACTAGAGTGAGTCCAGACTTGCATAAATTACAATGTTCATTCTATTTTAAAGTCTTCATTCTTTAACACGTCAAAGGCTTCTCCTCAAGTCAAGAATATTAAAATAATAATAATAATAATAATAAAATAAATAAAAATAGTAGTGTCTGATATACTCCATTGCAACTTGATTAAGGATTACTTGATTAGTTGTTAGGGGAGTTATTTTAAACACAACTTCGGCAATGTATGTGCTTGCAATAGTACCGTTGCAAATACTTATCTTAATACAAATATATACTTACAATTACCATAATAAAATTCACAAGTCATCACCAAAAAGAAAATCTATTTTTTTGTGGTTACTCGACCTCCACATCATCGTCATCATCATCATCAGGTCGAGGCTGTCCAATAGGTGGAGGTAATGCATATTTATAATATTCAGTGCCAGAAGGAAATACTAGGTCAACGAAATCAAAGGATGACTGATCCTGACTAGGCAACGACTTTGACCCCGAGTAAGGATATCCACCATTGCCTGTCAAATAGTCATACTGGTGCCGAACTCAGGCCGTTGAGAATCTTGAGATTGAAAGTGCGTCTGTGATGAGTAACTTGGATTTAGATCTGGATATCTATAATCATATGGATATGGATCGGGAGGACTACTCTGACATAAGTGTGATGGAACAAGCTCAGTATAACCATAACCATAATCCAATTGGCCATAAGAATACTCATCATGATGCCCAGGACCATGGGTCTGCTTATGTTCCGGACCTCTCGGACCTGGTGACCTACCCTCCTGTTGGTTGTATTGTGACTTAGTACACTCACAAGTCTGACCTCGTGTAGTACCTTGTTGATGTTCATCGGCCTTGCGATCCGTAGACGACTATATGGTGTGCTAAGCAACACTAGAAGCGTCAGCACCAGGGGAAGGGGCATCATCATCACCATCATCCGACACAGTCACGCTACCACTACTCGTATTCTTTTGTTGATCTGAGCCGTACTTGGTATAAAAGCTACCCCTCTTTTTGGTCTAACACATCTGCACAATTCTCTTGTTGCGCTGTGCGTATTAGTGAGTCATCAATTTCCAATTCTTCACTATCCTCTTCAATTTGCTTTTCCCTTGTTTCCAACTAAGGTAGAAGCGGGTCGTCCTCATCATAAATATTGTCCAAGTTTATTGGACAACAGTCTGTGTCATCGGCGACTGTAATGCTCCTATGATATTGTCGCATTCTTAGCTTCATGTTGTAGTTCATGAAGACAAGTCTATCCAACGTCCTAGTCTGCAATCTATTCCTAGTCTTTGAATGAATAAGTGCAAAACAACTCCAATTCCTTTCATAGCTAGAAGAAGATGTTATTTGGCTCAAAACTTTTACCACAATTTTTTGGAGAGCCTTCATACTCTCTGAAATTCATCCACCATTAGGCCGGTTGCAACTTAGAGACTGCATGTTGTGCAAGAGCATCTCCAAAGCTACCCAGGCGATTTCCAAATGTATTTAATTCATTCGACGCCTTTATTTGCATATCTAAGGTAGACTCTAATCTTTTTATCACATTCTTTAGCCCGACACAAACTTTATGATCCGCAACAAATGATTGGGCATATCTGTACCTATGATTTAGGTAGTAACCTGCCGCATGAAGATCGTGATGGAGCTGTCTTGTCCATCTCTTGTCGATCATCCTCCAATAAGACTCAACTTCTACAATCACGTTGAATTGTCAACTTTGCCTTATCCATGACATTGTATAGGAAGCCCATAGTAGGTGCTTCGTCGATTTCAACAAGACGGAGTACCCTCATTAGTGGCTCCATCACCTTTAGGATCGACTTGACCCTCTTCCAATATTTATTGTCTCATATGGTGTTTGTAACATCAACCGGTGTCCATATTGTCTTCTGCTCATGTTTTGTGTTGAGCCAATCTCGGGAAGCGAACATCTCACTCAACTCTCCCTTATGCCGGTATAAACTCTTTAATGCTATGAAGTTTGTTGTGAATCTAGTCGCCGTAAGCCTCAACGACTCTCGTCCTTTCGTGAACTTACTCATTATTGCGACTACTTGATTATGATTATAAATAAACGTCGTCACTTTTCTTGCCCTTTCGACCGTTTCCTTAACATCATTCTTCTTTCCAATATCTTCCAATATAAGATCAATACAATGGGCAGCACATGGTGACAAAAAAATATGTGGGCTTTTTCTCATCAACTTATGTCCTGCAAGCTTATATGATGCTTTATTATCTGTCACAATCTGCACTACATTCTCCTCTCCAATCTCATCCACGTTCATTAATATAATTAGAATTTTTTGTTGCGGCTGAGGCATCTATTGACTTGTGGTATATAGTTCCCAAGTGGCAGTACACCATGAAGTTGATCATGTTACGTCTGGTTGGGCCAATCTAACCGTCGCACATAATCGTGCATCCTCTGGCCTGCCATACAGGTTTAAAGGTAGCAACGTATGCTTTCACATCCGCATACTTTGCATCTGTCCATTTTCCCCTAATATCCCTAGTCGTGGGAGCTTTAATTCCTTCATCTGTTTCTGCTGCTGTATCAATTACCACTTGCTAATATGGAGAATTGGCCGCGTTATGAGGTATGTTGGCATGTATAAATAACTTTGCTGCTACCCTACCTAGCTTCTCAATGGAAGTTCTACTCCACAATTGTTTTATCTTCTTTTGTTTAGTTGATTCTTTCCTAAACAGGATTAGATCAATAGAGGGTCTCCTAGGCTCATTTACTTCTTCATTCAAATGTATAGGGGCATCATGTGAAGATACCTCTCGTCAGCTCCCAAATATACGTCGTAACCCACCAAACCTACCCCCACCCTCACCTGCAGAAGCAGTCGCACTCCCAGCCATACCCCCCCCCCCCCCCCCCCCCCCCCCCCCCCCGGGTATCACGTATTGACCCACTCACCCCAAACATGCAACGACTTTCTTCCTCTTCACGAGCTAGATGCAAGCTCTCTCCTAGCTATGGTTAATTCCCGATCCAAATCTTCATCAGAATCAATAATTTCTTCATCACGAATGCCATATATTCAGGACCAAACACCTCCTGTTGGGCCACATCCAAAATCTCATCTTTTTTCTTTTGTCTAGCAGCACGTTTACCCCTCGACTCATCCAGACTAGCTTGCATTAAAATCATTATCTCTTTCGGTACTCTAGTACATCTCACTACTTAACCCTTTCGATGTGGCAAATGTTTGAGATGCATAATTCCACCAGTTACTAGTCTATCATAATAGTTGTACTTCATTTGGTTCCTAGTACCACCAACCCTCTGACAATGTTGTCATTCAATATCTTCACTTATTTGCCAGACCAGGACATTTCCTTACGTAGATTAGATATGACCTATTTCTATGTGAGATTGGGAGTCTACTCACTATTCTAAATTTATATATAGATTTTACTTTTTTATAGGAGAATGAGTGAATTAATTAATTTAAATCTCGAAAACCTAATGTAAATAGATTAATAATAGAAGTTCGAACTTCAAAATCTAATTAACAAAGATGATTTTATGTTCTAAACCTCTCTCTCTCTCTCTCTCTCTCTCTCTCTCTCTCTCTCTCTATATATATATATATATATATATATATATATATATAAACATAAAGTCACTAATTCAAAAATAGAAAAAAAAAATCATAACAATAATATGTTAAATGGACATTAATATGTTCTACTATGATTAACACATCATATTCTATCATTAAAACAACAACACATTAAATAAAAATTGATTTTTTGATTTTTTTTTAAAAAAGATAAAAAATAGTGTGTAAATAGAAAAAAAAAATATATAAAATATATAAAATCACAATAATAATCTGTTAAATGGACATTAATATGTTTTATTATGATTAACACATCATATTCTACCATTAAAACATCAATACATTGAATAAAAAGTATAAATATCTATTTTTAAGGAATTTCTAGAAAATGACCTACGGAGCTTCGAATCAATAAAATCCTTAATATAAGTTGTTTTGATCCTTAATTTCAAGCAAAGGGTGGTCGAAAATTACAATAGAATGATTTTGGAAAAAAGAAGTATATATATATAAAAAAAAAGGTGAAAAATCGAAGCTTTCAAAAAAAAAACTATCTATTTTATGACCGGTATTGGGTAGTAATGGCCGTTACAGTTGCAATATCGGGGGGGGGGGGGGGCAGATTGCGTAACAGGGTCGGCCGTTACCATTACGTATGACTGATACTGCACACCCTGGCTTTATCAGATGATCGTAGCCATTTTATAAAAGGTTGGGTTACAACTAGTCCAAATCTGATGGCCGTGATCATCTGCTCAAGGAGATCTAGGGCATCTCCCACTAACCATGAGACATGCCGTGAAAATGATATGGAACACCAGAAGGTGGGCTAAAATGGGCGGGAACACCCTGTTGTCATTAAATAATAATAATAATAATAATAAAATATAAGTCTTTGTCAAGAATTATATACCTTTTTATTCCATTAAGTACCTCTTGTCAGACCAAGAGTAGTTTAGAGAGAGAGAGAGAGAGAGAGAGAGAGATACTAGAAGGTTGGCTATATGTATAATTAGTTGGCCGAGCAAAAGCATTGTTAATAATTATGTATCATTTTATTCCACCAAGTACGTCTTGTTAGACCAAGATTGGTTGAGAGAGAGAGAGAGATCTACATGCCCTTTATGTTTTAAGTTGAAAAATAAAAAAAGGCTAAAGATCTTGTGATATAATTATCTTGCAGCCAAGATATGTAGTGAACCGAGTGACAGCAGGGGACTATGACTGTCCAAGAAAAGTGTTGAAGTTCCTAACAGATCTCCATGCTGCATTCCGCCTGCTTAATCTTCGAAATGACTTTTTACGAAAGAAGTTTGATGGTAAAGACTTTTCCTCTTATTCCTCTCATTCACTTTTGAGATTTTGTGGATGCTTCAATTCATCACCTTCTTTGTTAACAAAGCTCCTATTAGGAATTGTGAGAGATCTATGGTTCAAGGATATCGTATGGTATCCTTAAGTGCTGAGTTCCTACAAGTGCAGCCAGCTGTTCGATGGACCAGACCTTTGACCTGATGCCCATTCCTCCCAGAAGATGTTTTATAGACGGGCAGATCCCTAGCCTTGTACGTAGTGTTTGGTCTTTTTCCCATTGAGTGTGGACCAGTATATCTTCCTATCTATTTGCAAATGCTGGCCACCATTGAGTGGTCGGGATTTTTTTTTTCCCTGTCAAAAAGCGTACTAGGTCATGGTCCATCCATGGTGGATAACCATCATATCAAGTCTGGATAGCTGTGCAGTGGGAACTCAGAGCACAAGGATCATAGATTCATCAGTTGAGCTCGGGAATGTACAGCATGGTTTTGAGATTAGGGGTTTATTCTAATCAGCATACATGTTGTAAATTGAGGACAGGCATGAAATATGACTTGAGAAGAGTGGAAGAAGTATACTACGATGTTAAGATCAGAGGCTTGTCAGACAGGGCTGATTCGGTTGATGACGACCAAACAACAAGCCACTGTGTTGATGCATAAACAGTCCTTTTTGCGCTACTACTGCCACTCTCATTTGACTTTGTATGTTTTAACCCGGAAATTTGCTTTGATGGAAAATCAGAAAGCCATTCATGAATATGTACTCGGATGGATGGGAGCATCTGGATTTGATTTGAATTTTTATTTTTTTTTCCTTCTGAATTCTGATATGAAAGAAGTTAGTATGAGGAGGATGCCAACTCAGCTTAAGAGTCTCTCTGTTTGGTGGGTCGGTCGATGCTCATTTGTGAAAGACTGAGCTGAGTCTCTGTACAAGTCAACAGAATTGAATGAATTGTTTTAGCTTGAGAGTGAAAGGGCAGCATCACTACCCTGCCTTTCTTTCTCTGCTGAGGGAGTTTCTCAGTATTTTCCATAATCTTTAGCTTACTCTCCCCACTTTTATCTTCTATGTATTTTTATTTAACCAATCATTTTCCTGTTTGTTTTATTTTATTTTTTCTTATACTAGTTGGAACTCACTGCTATATTGGGGATAAAAATAAAAATAAAGAAACAACGAATGCTGGTGACGAGACATGGAGGGCCAAGTATGGAAAAATTCAGTATCCTCTTCAATGAAGGTATCCATCAGATAAGATCGAAATTTGCTCACACCAAACTCGTTGGACAGAAAGTTATGGTTCACCCAGTAGATAACTTTTAATATGTCATGTACATGTGACATCTAACCGGACCAATAGGTTGGCCCCACCAAGAAGATTACGTTATCAAAAAATTAGCCCCATCTACTCATCGGTTGGGCCACACAATGTTGATGTTGTTAGTTATCAGTGGTTATAACTATGTTACATGTTTTTGTGCCCCCGATGAGTGGATGGGTCCGATTTTTATATAAGTTGGACGGGTTGGATGTTGTACCCTGGATGACATACTAAAAGTTATCCACTGGGTGGATGGTAACTTAGCCTCCAACCATTTGATGTGGCATTGGACGGGCAAACAATGGTGTCCAAACCCCAAAACATTCATGTAATATTTCTCTTCTACAAATGAAAGGTGTATTATTTGTGATCTGAGTGAGGTATCTAATTTGTTGGGTTGGCATGTTCCGCCACTGGATTTCAACTGCGGCCCCAACATAAAAGCATGCTTTTGATTTTTGGTTTCCTCGTGCCATCCATCAGATAGGCATGGAAAATCTTCTCCTTGAATATTTAGATAGGTTTCTTTTATATCTAACAAAAGTTCTGAGTTCCGTTATGCATGAATGAGCGACTCTCAGCTACCAGATTTCTCGCGTGGGTGTTGTGTGAGAGTTCTTTGAGCCGCACCCATTTGAGTCAAATTGATTTCAGTGGCACGTCCTAGCCATTGAGAGAACCGACGTGATCTTCATCACTGTGTAACCCATCTTTTGCATGGGTTAGATGATAAGGCTGCCTGTGTATAAACTCAAATATGGGATGTATGGTGATCATTTCTCGAGGTACAGGAATGATTGCATGGTACCACACTGCAGACCTATTTGAAGGATCCACATGGTGTGTACAACATCCAGCTCGTCCACCAAATTCACCCAACCATAGAGCTGTACACGAGTAGAGTAAGCCCGGTTACTCGCTCGACTCGACTAGGAATTACTCGACTCAA
Organism: Magnolia kwangsiensis; assembly: GCA_037074715.1. Taxonomy (NCBI): domain Eukaryota; kingdom Viridiplantae; phylum Streptophyta; class Magnoliopsida; order Magnoliales; family Magnoliaceae; genus Magnolia; species Magnolia kwangsiensis. Next base: position 64,941,444 of record CM073579.1, read on the forward strand.
CTCGACTCGTCATGAGTTTGAGCTGAGCACGAGCGGTTTTTTAATACTCGTTTTGATTTCGAGTACAAGCTGAACAATACTCGACTCGTACTTGAGGGTGTATATACCCACCCAAAAAAAAAACAAACCCTACTCGACTCCAGTCATTTTCAGTAGCTCGCGGAAACCCAAAACCCCTTCCCTCCCAGCACACGTTCAAAAAAACTCTCTCTCTCTCTCTCTCTCTCTCTCTCTCTCTCTCTCTCTCTCTCTCTCTCTCTCTCTCTCTCCGACGGATCAGATAACAATACAGGAAGATGCTCCTCTTATGGAGGTTATTAGTTATAAATTGTCATTTTGAACAATGTAATGTAAATATGTAATTATCGAAGTTTTTTAATAATAAATTATGTGCATTTTATATATTTTATTGCGTTGTTCAACTTTAAATTTTAATTAACAATTGAATTGAAATTCAAATAAATCTCAATTTATAACTCGAACTCGGCTCAAACCTCGAATTCATTGCTCGAAAACCCTGCTCAAATTCGGACTTGGACTCGAACTCGACTCGAAAACTCGGACTCGTCTCGACTCGATTTCTGCTTGTACTTGGACGAGTAGAGCATGAGCAGGGAATTCATGCTCGATGCCCGAGCAGAGCCGAGTACGAGTAGGACTTGGGTAGTGCGAGCCGAGCATGAGCTGAGCAATACTCGGCTCGGCTCGACTCGTGTACAGCTTTGCCCAACCATGAAGATTACCCAATTTGAAAATCGGGCCAATCTAATCATCCGATTATCTATAACTTTGAAAACAATGAACAATCAGCCCACTCAATGATCGAATTATTGACCTGGTTTTGAAGCTAGGCGAATCTATTCAACAGGTTGGGACTGCATTAGTTGCAATACCATTACCATGTAATCGTTCCCCTTTAAATAGCACCATTATTTCTTAATGACCATGTTGATTTACATTAGTTTTTCCTCTAATTTTCTCGTTATTACCTATTATTTTCAGTACATAGGAAGAAACTTAACCCACAAATAAATTGTCAATAGTGCTGAGGTAGTGGAAGTAGCCTCTTTACTTGTATATGCACATGCATATACACATGTGAGATGAAGCCTAGTTCCCTTAGGAGTTGTTACATGCTCTCTTGTGTGCTCTATTTAAGGAGAACGACAATTAGAGGGGTATTTCATGTATTCAACTTTTGAAGTATTCTTTCATAGGAAGTTCTTGTCCAGTGGAACAGAAGTGAGTCTTACATTTTTAGTTCTCATGTATAAAGGAAGAAAGTTTTATATTGCTGCCGTATGGAGTAAGCATATTGCCAAACCATGTAAATTATTGTCTTTTATTCTTGTTTATTTATTTTTTGGATATTAGTCTTTTGGCTTTTTTCTTTTATGGTTTTGGCTTGACTTACATCGATTGTATGGGATTTTATTTTTCTTACAACAACTAGTATCAGAGTTAAAGCTTGAAAATGACTTTTAGCACAAGTTCAGTGTTGGCGTTCATGTTGTAATTGTGTTTCAGATAGTTGAATTGAGTTCCACTAGATTAGAGGTGTTGAAATTTGATGAATCTAATTAGGCATTATGGAAATTGAAGATGAAAGCCGTGCTGATGAAGAAATAATGTATAGTTGTGATTCAAGGAAGAGAAAAGAAGCCTGTAGACATAAAAGATGATGTATTTGAGGAGAAAATTAATTAGGTCTGACAAATCTTCTTCTTACACCAGATGATTTAGTTTTTTTTTTTTTTTTTGTTATTTTTTTTAATGCGACCAATCAAATCATTGCAAAAAATTTGTGGGATAAATCGTGAAACCTATGTGAAGGTAAATCAATGTCAAACAAGAATTTTCTTTGACAACAACTGTACAACTTGAAGATGATGGAAGGATCCTCTTTGCAAGAACACTTAAATAAGTTTAACACCCTAATTAATAGATTGGTGATGACCGGTGTGAAGATCGATGATGAAGAAAAGGTCATACTTTTGCTTTGTTGAATGTTTGATTCGTGGGATGATTTGATTATGAATCTCAGCAATGGTCCAAATCTTAATGTTATACCCGATTTTAAATCAAGTGTAGATATGCTTTAAGGTCACTTTCATTGTCATTCAGAAGACATTCTCATAGCATTGCCATATCCACGAAAAAGACAGGCATACATTGTCGAATGACTATTATTATTTGAGTTCTTGTTACATTCTGAGCCATTGCAACCTTTAAAAATAATCATTCAATATCCTTTCGGAATGAGAAAGAAAATGAATTCATATGTTATTCATATAGGTCAACATTTTTATATTTTACCTTAGAGATGAAGAAATGAATGTTTCCATTGACAGTCATCAATTTAGCGTCAAAAGGCCTTTCAACTATGTACGCTTACATATATCAACAACAGTTTGAGAATGTAAGAATGTTTGTGAGTGTGGGCCTTTTAAAAAATTTGACATCACTTTTATGTAAAACAAAATATTATGGTTTCGATCCCCATTGAAGTTGCTATTTTATTAACATGATTTTGGATCAAGTGCAGATATGCTTCGAGGTCACTTTCATTGTCATTCACAAGATACTCTCATAGCATTGCCACATCCACGAAAGAGACGAAAGCATACACAATTGAAAGGGTATCATTATCTGAGTTCTTGTTATAAACTAGGTTGCAACATATCACAAGCCATTAATTATATTACAGAGGAAATAACCCTTGATTCTAAGGTAAAATACAAATAGAAGCATATGCCATATAAATAAACTAGGGAAGGGTACTTGGCATCAATAAATAACTAAAATAAGCTTACTAATCACAAGGAGCTGAGATAGTCCACATGCATGAAGAGGCAATGAGCCTGTATTAGGTGGGGACCGTGAGTTGTAGGTGGGAGGACTTGCTTGATATGAACTGCAAGACCAATAAATTAGATGATTATGTTGTTAGAATATTTTTTAGAAAGTGCATCCATTACCATTACTAGATTGTTCTGGTGGAATGATGGAGCAGAAGATGATGAAGCAGCCATTGCTGGATTATGAGAATGAGAAGAAAATCAGAATATTATGAGAAGAAAGGAAGCGTGGAATGAAAGAAAAATCAAAATGGTGCTTATATCAGCTGAGGCGGTGGAGAATTTATTACGGCATTGTTATGGCTTTGCTTGGTACGATGTAGATACACGTGTCGTAGCGAGATTTACCTCTTGTTTCGAAAAAGAGTGGTTACAGCTGACATGTGAGGATGTATCGGCCAGAGATGGTTACCTTGACGCCGCTACGTGTACAAGGGTACCACTGCATTAATGAGGGGTCACATCGCTTTCACCTTTTCCAAAGGTGAAGCGACATGGTGGTAATATTCATCTCCATTATTGTCACTTCCCATGGCAGCCAATGATTACTTGCCTCCAAGTGCAGAGGTTCGTAAGTAATATCCCGTGAATACAAGGTAAATCCCATAGGGAGATGAATTGCGAGAAGGGGAAAATCAAATGTAAAATAAATTAAGTAATAAAACCTAAACTGATGATTTGATTTTAAGAGTTTTGAATGGATGTAATTCAACTGAATTAAAACAAGACCCAAGCTTCAAAGTTTCACACATAGGTTAATGTTTCAAAATCATGGTGACTTGGATAACACAACTATGATCCGAGTGCTATGGTCGGCCTAATTGGAAAATAAAGCAATTTAAAAATTTTAAATAAATGATATAAAATATTAGAAAATCATGAATTCGTACCATTGATATATATTCTCAAGCGCTAGTGATTTTAAGAATTCATATCTATAAGATAATGAATATCAAAGAAATGTAACAAGTTGAGAAGCTCTTTTATCTAAGAAATCTAATTGATTCAGAGTAAGTCTATCCATCAATGTGGATCTCATATGATGGAAACATATGGATCTCACATGAGGATAAAAAACTAAACATAAACAATTGATAACATACATTCACCATTCTTCTCATCATTAAAACAATCAATCATCATAACTATGAAAACATTAAACTAATGTGTTTTCCTTCTAGCTTTGGCTAAAAAGAACTTAAAAGAACATAATTAAATTACAAAATAGAAAAGCAACAAGAAAGAAATAAGTGTAAATAGAAAAGATCTAAAAGACAAAAAAAAAAATTTATAAAACTTTAATAGAATTGAAAACTCTCTAAAAATCCTTAATCTTGATCTTGAATGATTTTTAGAAATGCCCTGGGAAGCCTTATTCATAAGTGGGAAATTTCAACTTTTGCACGTATTTGGAAAACTCTAGAAACCACCTCAAATTTATGCAGTTTGCTAAAATAAACTTCACTCCGCGTAGTTTCTTAAAATAGACTCCACTCTGCGCAATTTCATAAAATGACTCGGAGTTTCAGAATACGCTTTTTCAGGATGATTTCAGGATTCCTTTTCTTCACTTCAAATCTTTGATCGTCTTCATTTCTCACTTAGTTTTCTTGGATCTTTGGTATGTGAATTCTTCAATCTTGGTCTCCTAAGATCCATCCCTTGCCTTAGTGATTCTTGAGCATCAAATCTATGCTTTTAACACCCTTTTCAATCCAAGCTCTTAAATTCACCTTACAACACAAAATGAGTAAAATAGAACATTAAGCTAATTCATGTTCATAAAATCAAGATATAAATGGAGAAAATTATGCATTATTTGAGTCTCAACCCCTCCCCCCCCAAAACCAGCATTTTGCTAGTCCCGAGCAAAATAAGCGAAGAAAAGTAAAAAAATAAGAATAAAAATTTATTTTAGAAATAAAATTAAAACGAAAATAAAAATTCTAATTATACCACTTTCGTAGGTAATCTCAATTGCATTTAACATATGCAACAAGCCTTCAAGCCCCTAAGTTTCCCTTAGTGGACGAGTTATAGTCTCGTGAAAGTTACTAGAAATGTTATCCACAAATATTGAAAACATGAAAAATAGTTTAACACTCGAAAATTTATACAATTATGCCTTCATTTATCATATGAATTTCAAAACAAAACAATACTTACCTTAAATCTGAAGTTAGCTAGAATCTCAATTTCTTAATCCATTACATCCTTGAGTTCAAAGACCTACTTAAAATTTAGAATAATTATGATCCAATATACTTAGGTGCTCAGTAATACTAGCCTAACTTTGAGAAATATGTATGTTCCTTATCCTAATTCCTTTCAATCATCCCAAGAATATGAAATCTCTAGTTATCTCATTTCCTTCATGTCATTTTTTTTTTATCATCTTTTTCTCATTATTATAGACCACTTTAGATGAAGATTTCCACCGGGTTTGCTTCATAACCTAAGGTATCGTACTTATAATGGTAACAGTAATGGATACTTAGGCATCCTTGCTCTGGATTACTGACACGATTGTTATGGTCATTGCATTCATGCTCTATAATAAAAATTTCTTTTTTCCTTTACTTTTTTTTTCTTTAATATTCTCTCTTTTAAGCATATATCAATGGTCTTAGTTCATTCAATCTTTTTTGAATCAAAATTTATTATTCTAGTTCACATATCATATTCCTCATTTAGTTAGTTAGGGTGTATAGTGATTTCACTACATCAAATTACAACTCACTTTAAATTAATGATTAGATAATCGAACTCAAGTCTATAATTTTCAGTTATCAGAATTCTGACTGTTATTAACCTAAACTAAGTATTAACTTTGCCTTTGGAATTCGCATAATATCATGTTCATATTCTTGTATATAAACATATTATTTTAAATGTTGAAATTTTTTTCCCATAAACCTAAAAAATAAACTTAAACCTAAAAACAAAAAACTTAGATAGATGACTATCCACACACCCCCCAACCTGAAATCTACATTGTCTCCAATGTAATGATAATGTAATGTAGAAAACAAGAAAAATAAAAGAAATGGTGGATAGTACCTACTATGAAGAACTCACCTGCTAGGTGACACTAAAAATAAATAAATTGAATATGATACAAATCCTACATAAATGCTCCATCAGACTAGGAGCATCAATCTGAATATTTTAGCTCATGAAGAGGGACGAACTCCTCTCCCAAATGAAAGTTTTCCACATAAGGCTTCAATCTCTTACCATTAATCTTATACACATTGTCATTACATAGATCCTTAATTTCAACAACCCCATGGGTATGTATATTCTTCAACATGAAGGGGCTTGTCCATCTTGATCTTAATTTTCTCAGAAATAATTAGAGACGGAAATTGTACATATGACTTTTTGCTGAGGTTCAAAAATTTTTTTCAATATTTTTTTTTTTTTTTTTTTTTTTTTAATCATGGAAACTTTGGCTTTTTCTTTATAGATTTTAGAATTTTCATAGGAGTCTCTCCTCAGCTCCTTTAATTCATTTAACTCTAATTTCCTTTATTCACTTGCTTGGTCCATATCAAAGTTTAATTTCTTTATTACCCAGTAGATTATATGTTCCAATTCCATAAGCAAGTGGCAAGCCTTTCTATACATTAATCTGTATGGGGACATTCCAATCGAGGTCCTATAAGCAGTCCTATAAGCCCATAAAGCGTCGGATAGTCTGAGGGACCAATCCTTCCTATCTGGCCTTATAGTTTTCTCTAAAATGTGTTTGATTTTTCGATTAGAAATCCCAGCTTGCTCAATCGTTTGTGGGTGGTGTGGGGTGCTCACTTTATGCTTGATGTTATATTTCTTCATCAAAGCCTCAAATGTCCTATTGCAAAAGTGAGACCCGCCATCATTAATGATGGCCTTTGGAGTTTCAAATCTAGAAAAAATATTTTTTTTGAGAAATCGTATGACCACTTTGTTGTCATTGGTCCTACTTGGATCTGTCTCAATCCACTTTAAAACATAGTCCACACCAACCAATATATAAAGAAATCCAAAAGAAGATGGAAATAGGCTTATAAAATTAATACCCCAACAATAAAAAAATCTCCAATGGTAAAATTGGGGATAAAGGCATCATGTTACACCAGGACACTCTTCCCAACCTTTGACATCTATAACAAGCAACATAAAAAGCATGGGTGTCTTTAAACATGGTGGGCTAGTAAAAACTATACTGTAGGATTTTTACAGTGATTTTCTTAGTGAAAAAAATGGCCACCACATGCTTCCATGTGGTAAAAGGAAGCAACGCTCTGAACTTCATCCTCTGGGACACAATGTCTAAAAATCTGCTCAGTCCCATATTTATATAAATACAGGGCATCTCAAAAGAAGTTTCTAAACCTCGGTTTCAAAACGCTTCCTATCTTGTGACTTCCAATCATATGACATTTTTCCCATCACAAGGTAATTCACTATATTCGCATACGAAGGCAATTTAGAGATTGGAAATAGTTATTAATTAAGGAAAGTGTCCTGGATATACATCTCTTCAGTGGAATCATCTAAAACCAATCTGGAAAGGTGATCGGCTACTACGTTTTCTACTCTTTTCTTATCTTTTATCTTTAAGTCAAATTCTTTGAGTAGGAGGATCCATCTCAAAAGTCTCGACTTTGCATCCTTCTTAAATAACAAATATTTCAAAGCTGAGTGGTCCGTGGAAATGACCACTTTAGATCTCAGCAAGTAGGACCTAAACTTATCCAAAACAAAAACTACTGCAAGTAACTCTTTTTCAGTTGTTAAGAAGTTCACTTGGGCTGAGTTTAGAGTTCTACTCGCATAGTGAATAATGTAGGGTCGTTTATCTTTCCTTTGGCCTAAAACAGTCCCTATAGTATAATCACTTGCATCGCACATTAGTTCAAAAGGAAGTGTCCAATCTGGTGAACGCATGATAGGTGCAGTGGTAAGGGATGATTTAATTTTGTTAAAAGCATTTGCACACTCATTTGTCCATTTAAATGGAACTTCCTTTTGAAGAAGATTAGTTAAGGGTATAATAATAACACTAAAGTAATAACACTAAAGTCCTTGATGAATCTTTTATAGAAATCATCATGCCCTAGAAGTGATCTAATATCTCTAACAGTTCGGGGGATAGGTAGATTAACTATAATGTCCAGTTTTGAGCGATCTACCTCCATTCCATTTTTGGAGATAACATGGCCCAAAACAATTCCTTTTTAAACCATGAAATGACATTTTTTTCAAATTAAGACAAGGTGTTTCTCTTCACACCTAAACAAGACAAGAGATAAATTGTTAAGACATTCTTCAAAACTATTCCCAAATACAGAGAAGTCGTCCATGAAAACCTTAAGAAACTTCCAATCATATTTGAAAAAATACTTAACATGCACCATTAGAAAGTTGTTAGGGCCTTACACAATCCAAATGACATCCATTTGAAAGCAAACGTGCTAAATGGACAAGTGAACGTGATTTTCTCTTGATCTACGAGGGCTATCTCTATTTGGTTATATCCGGAACATCCATCAAGAAAACTATAGGAGTGACCTGTGACCCTCTCTAAAACTTGATCAATGAATAATATAGGAAAATGGTCCTTCTTTGTGACCTAGTTCAAATTTCTATAGTTAATGCAAACACACCAACCAATGGTGACACGTTGATATGAGTTTATTATTAGAATTTTGCATGATAGTTATTCTGAATTTCTTTGGGTCTACTTGAGTCGGACTCACCCAAACACTATCAGATATTGGGTAGACGATCCCACATCTAATAATTTGATCACCTCATTTTTTATAACTTCAATCATGTTTGGATCGAGACGCCTTTGAGGTTGTTTAATTGGTTTGATATCCTCATCGAGGTGGATTCAATGAGTGCATATGAAAGGGCCCTTGATATTAGAAATGGTCCAGCCAAAGGCTCCTTTGTAGTCCCTTAGAACATTCAACAATTTAATCTCTTGATCCTTATCTAAAAATGAAGAGATCACTACAGGATAAGTTTTATTTTCACCTAAGTATATATACTTAAGCTCATTTAGTAATGGTTTTAAATCAAGCTTTTGAACATTGGTTGGTGATAGCAGAGGTTGCGATTCCTCGATAGATAAGATTTGAGTACGCGGTCTCCATTGGTATATGCCAATGTCTTGGGTGGTAGTGCTCTCATTATCATCATAAATTTCAGCAAGCAGTTTTTCTAAATCAAAAATTTTCAAATTCTCAAAGGCTTGAATCAATTCCTTAGTCAGACTAGGTTCTAATTCCTCTTCTTCTATCAAGCAATCCATCAAATTCAGCTTATAGATCTCATTATTGTCAATGGGTTGCTTACATAGATTGAAAATATTTAGCTCTAGAGTCATATTACCAAAAGACAATCATTATTTCATTCCTACAATTTATGATTGCATTTGAAGTTGCTAGGAATGGGCGACCTAAAATGATAGGAACTTGAGCGCTAGCGTTTACACGAGGTTCAATGTCTAGTATAATAAAATTTATGGGGAAGTGGAATTTCTCCACTTGAACTAGCACGTCCTATAAAATTCCTCTTGGCACCTTAATAGACTGTCAGCGAGTTAGAGTGTAATCGTGGTTGGTTTAAGCTCACCTAACCCCATTTGTTGGTAAACCGAATAAGGTACTAAGTTGACACTTACACTCAAATCTAGCAAATCATGCTCAATTTGAAAATTCTCAATAATACAAGGAATAGTGGGACTTCCCAGGTCTTTGTATTTGCGTATGGTCCTTTGTTGAATGATGGCGCTCACTTTCTTAGTAAAGAAGACCTTTTTGTGTACATTTAATTTCTTCTTTACAGTGCGCAAATCCTTGAGATATTTAACATATGATGGAATTTGTCTAATGACATCAAACAGAGGAATATTAACAGTAATCTTTTGGAGCACATCCAACACCTCTTGATATTTCATGGGGACAGTTGGATTCCGAAATCTAGATGGGAACGGAACTGAAGGTTCATATGACTTAGTCTCTTTATCCTTTTGTTTTTGCAGCTCTTGAACCATAGCTGGTTCATCATTCTCTCGAGATGGTGGCTCATCTTCTGGTATTTCTACCAAGTTGCATTATCTTGTTATCGACCTCTTTTCCATTTCTTAAGGTAATGATAACCTTAACTTGTTCATGATGTAGCTCGCTTGGATTTGAGTCTCCAATGAAATATGTATTTCTAGAGTTTGGCATAGGTTGAGAAAGAAGGGTGCCCTTTTCCCTAGCATTTAATTGAGTCTCAATCCTAGCCACGACCGTCTTTAATTCCTGATTTGATTGGATTGAACATTGATTTATTTGAGCTTGAGAGTTCATGAGTACGGTCAATGCATTCTCTACAGATGATCGCTTTGATGGGGGTACATATGTTGCATTGTTAGGTGCCCCAAAGAAGTTATTTTGTGGAGGGCCTTGAGGTGCATTGGGCTCATTAATTGGTGGTCCATTCCTCCAACTAAGATTAGGATGGTTACGCCAATTTGGATTATACGTGTTTTCCATTGGTTGCATAACTGATTTTTGGTAATTATTTATAGAATTTGCTTGCTCATGCTCATGCGTGATATTTTGTACAACTGAGATTATTGGACAATTCTTTGTGTCATGGTTTGCACCACCACAAATGCTACAAAAATTACTTAAGAAAGTGTTTTCTTTAACCATATTAACCTTCCTAATTTTCAAGGCTTCGACCTTTCTAGCTAATGCAACGAATTTTGCATTAAGGTCGTCTTCCTCTCTTAAGACATCCGTCCCCGCTTTCTCTTTAGGAATGGGTCTAGTTTGGTTTGGTTTAGCAGAGACATCCCATATCTGCGTATTCTCTGCCAACATGTTTAGAAAATCCCAAGCCTCATTATGATCTTTGTCAAGAAAGGTTCCACCACACATCATCTCTATGATGTAACGGGTATCCATGGTGAGCCCCTTACGGAACACATTAATCATATGTTATAGTTCATAACCATGATGTGGACAAGTAGGTAGAAGGTCTTTGAAGCGCTCCCAAGTTTAGAAAAATAGTTCATTCCCCTTTTGAGAGAACAACATGATTTCCTGTTTAAGTGCATTTGTTTTGTGCTCGGAAAAGAATTTTTTCAAAAACTCTATACTTAAGGCTTGTTATGTAGTGATGGTATTAGTTCTTAGAGAGTTAAGCTATGCTTTGGCCCGATCTTTTAGAGAAAACGAGAATAACCTAAGCTTAAGTGCATCCCTATTGCCATTGTTTACTTGTAATGTTGCAATTACTTCCTCAAAGTCCTTGAGGTACAAGTAGGGGCTTTTAGAATCCAAGCCATAAAATTTAGGAATCAATAGAATCACACCTGTTTTAAAATCAATATTCCTTGTGTGAGTAGGGAACACTATGCAAGATGGTAAAGTTGATCTCTCAAGGTGTAGACGTTCACATAAAGTCCGTGTTTGGTTTAACACATTTCTATGAACTTCATTCTCAACCTCAAGAGGAGGATTATGTTGATTTTCTCTGTTTTGATTTATACTTGGATCTGATAGATTTGGATTTGGATTATCAACCGGGTCTGCCATGGAATCCAAGTAATGTTGAGTACCTCTTCTAAGTTAATGATTAAGGCCTGAAACTAGTTCGCCTTCAGAGGAGAGTCGATTGTTTTGATCCCTACTCCAATGTGACATAAACCATCCACACCACACAACAAATACCACTAATTCAAATAGCAAGTATGATACTTAAAATAAAAATACAAAACTTAATAAAAATAAAAACTTAACCCAACAACCCAGGTGGCAGGGCCGACCATGAGGGTTCAATCCGTAAAGAAAAATAAATCAAACAACCCAGACAGTAGAGCTGACCATAAGGGTTCAATCTATAAAAAAAATAAATCAACAACCCACGTGGTAGAGCCGGCCATAAGGATTCAATCCACAAAGCAAAATAAATCAACAACCTAGGCGGTAGGGCCGACCATGAGGGTTCATTCCAAAAAGAAAAAATAAATCAACAACCCATGTGGCAGGGCCGACCATGAGGGTTCAATCCACAAAACAAAAAATAAATTAACAACTCAGGTGGTAGAGCCGACCATTAGGGTTCAAATTAACAACCCATGCGCCAGTGATTTTAAAAATTCATATCTATAAGATAATGAATATCAAAGAAATGTAACAAGTTGAGAACCTCTCCTATCTAAAAAATCTAATTGATTTGGATAAGCCTATCCATCAATGTGGATCTCATATGATGGAAACACATGGATCGCACAGAAGATAAAAAACTAAACCTAAACAACTAATAACATGCATTCACCATTCTTCTCATCATTAAAACAATCAATCATTATAACTATAAAAACATTAAACCAATGTGCTTCCCTTTTAGCTTGGGCTAAAGAGCACTTAGAAGAACATAATTAAATTGCAAAACAAAAAAGCAACAAGAAAGTAATAAATGCAAATAGAAAAGATTTAAAAGAAAAAAATAATTTATAAAACTTTAATAAAATTGAAAACTCTCTAAAAATCCTAATTCTTAATCTTGAATGCTTTTAATGATGCTAAGGAATACCTTGGGAAGCCCTATTTATAAGTAGGAACTCCAACTTTCGCACATAGTTAGAAAACTCTATAAACTGTCTCAAATTTACGCAATTTTTAAAAATAGACTTCACTCTGTGCAGTTTTTCAAAATAGAATTCACTCTGCGTAATTTCACAAAATGACCCAGAGTTTCAGAATATGCTTTTTCAGGACGATTTCCGAATTCCTTTTCTTCACTTCAAATCTTTGATTCTTTTCATTCCTCACTTAGTTTTTTTGAATCTTTGGCATGTGAATTCTTCAATCTTGATCTCCTAAGATCCATCCTTTGCCTTAATGATTCTTGAGCATCAAATCATGCTTTTAGCACCCTTTTTAATACAAGCTCTTAAATTCACCTTATACACACAAACATGAGTAAAATAAAATATTAAGCTGATTCATATTCATAAAACCAAGATGGAAAAATTATGCATTATTTGAGTCTCAACAACCAATAAGAGTGAGTTACATTTGATCTGGACGGATCCACGTTGTGTATTTGAAGATCCATAGAGATATACAAAAAGGATTTTATGGTAGTACAATTAGAGTGCATCAAACAATGCCATGTCATTGCTTAAGAGGTCAATGGAAGAGCAATTATATATAAGTAGTTACAGGACAAATGACAAAAGGAGTGAAGAAGGTCACGTAGTGCTGAACGGTTATAGCAACTGTAAAAACATGGGAACATCTAGATGACCGGGTTAAGGCTATAAATTGTAGAGGAATTCAACAAGAAAATGGTCTCACACCAACCTAATCAAACCCAAATATTATCTTTCAATTATTCTTTCAATTACTAGTCAATTAGATTCCTTAGTGTAATCATTCTATTTAAAAAAAATAAAATTTGCCAAATTAAATTACATTTTGTAGTGTGATCCTTTTCTTTTTGATCGTTGTTTACATTCCATACTGTAATCCATAATGTTAATCGAGTGGTTGGTAATCTTAGCTGTAATTTGGGTCTACACTCATGTTGGATTGAGTTCTCCATTCGGAAAGGTACTTCACAACCGTTCTTTGTGACTGATTATAAAGATCCCTTTCTTGTTTATCTTTTATCTATACTGAAAAATCATTTCATATGGAAGACAAAGGTGTAACCCATCATCAGAGGATGATCCGTACCCTTTGAATATCGCCTGATCCTATCTTATAGTCTGAGCAAGTGGTTGAATAGGTGGCCAGTCTCATCTAATCTCTGTCATACACTACGTATCTGCCTGTCTTGGCACTAGTTGTTCAGTTTGAATTGAGCCACAAATTCAATTCTGGCACGCCCGCATTTAAACTGCTGAGAACAACGAGCAACACTTACTAGTTGTGTGCATGGATACAAGTAATTCAAACCGAACTGTTTCATGTATGGTTCCACTTGGTTATGTGGCTATAAAATTGGGGGACATTTATTTGATGGCGTAATTGAAAAAGAATCCAATAGTTCTATTTCAGAAAACAAGTGTCCATCATTTATTGGATTTAATTTAATGTATGCTATGCGTACAATTTCTAACTGTTCATCAATCATCATACTCTGCATCAACACCTATGATTTATCTCAACTAACAACTAATTAGTGTTGGTTAAATGAATCCTTTTCCACCATTCCACTCTATCATGGGAACTGTAATACTCTACCAAAGTATCAAATAACTCCCCTTAAAAAGAACTTTATGATAATCAAGCTTACAGAGGCATGGTTCTCCATGTATAGGTCTTTCTTCCATTTACTTGATAGTGTTCTGCTCTAGGCCCTTCATCAAGTGGACTTCTAACCGTGTAGATGCCTAGCGCCATTACTCTTACTATCAGGTGGGCTACACACGTATAATAGAGATTGACGTTTAAAAAGTTGGCTAACCCAGCAAATTCAATGAATATCATTGGACTATGGTTCAAAGCTCAAAAAACTTCACTCAGATATCCAGCCAGGTTAGGTTAACATGAAGACTCTAATATACTCCAAAGCTCAAAATCTTAACTCAGATATCCTACCAAGTTAGGTTAGGTTGACATGAAGACTCTAATGAGCCTTTACTCAACTCAAGGTTTGATAATAAATTACAAAATATTATGAGCAATTATTGATAGAGAGAGGGTTTAACAATAAATTATAAAAATTTAGAGTAATTATAAACAAAGAGAGGGAGGGAGCAGAGGGAGTGACGTAGCCACATAGACAAAGAAAGACAAATGTTTTTAACAGTAGGCGACCCATTCATACTTTTTCTCATGTTATGGCCCGCTTGAGTTTTAGATTTGTCTCCTTTTCGAACTCATATTCTAACATGAGATGGTGTAGTAGATGGACAGAGTATATTTCATACAACTATCGCGGTGGGTCCCACAAGTATCCCCAATTTTATTGATAATATCTACAATATTACCTGTATCTCCAGCTTGATGACACCAATAACACTGGTAATATAAGAAATTTCAGGTATCGACAAATAAGTTCTGTCAATGAATAGATATTTACCAATATATCACCAATATTTTTTACTTTGTAATTTTCAGGCGTCACTTGTATCGCTAATGCATCAATATTGCCAATAATTTCAACTGTGTAAATTCCAAATGTTGTATCGATGATATTTCAATAATACTGCCCATGTATTACCAATGTATCGATATCGCCAAAAATTTGCTTATTAAAAAAATAAATAATAATAATAATCCTTTTTAATCTCTTTATTGGTGCATGGTTTTGTGATGAAATGCATATTTGTATGTTAGTATAAGCATGCATGCATGAATGAATGGATCATGGATGGATGGATGGTTGGAGGGGAGCGGATGGATGATGCATGTCTGTTTGTTTGTATGATTGTGCATATATGGATGGATGGAACCACCATTTTACTCATATTTCTCTAATGTTTTCCCTGAGTTAATGATACATACTTTTAGGCTCCATTAAAGGGAATTTTATTATTGATTCATAAATATGCAAATATGTCTTTCCACTATTATTTGATTCTTAAATATAAACATATGTATTTTGGAATCTCCTGAAGTATCATTGAAAAATCCACAATTTTCATCATGTTTCTTTAATGATTTCCTCAACCAGGGTTACATGCTTTTAGACTTCTATTAAATAAAAACTTATTATGAATATTTTAGCAATTATTATGTGCCTTTTAGCAATTATTTGATTCCTAAATATGCAAGTATGAATATTTTAGCATCTTTTGAAGTTTCATTGACAAATTTTACCATTTCCCCATGTTTCCCCAATGTTTCGGGTACTAGTGGTTACTAAAGAACAACCACACCTGTTGCATTCCCAAAATACTAGACTTGATGTAAAATGTCTTCCATTTCCTTTAACATCCAAGTGCTCTACTCAAGGAAAAGTATTTTCTAGTAAAAAAAATGTCCACAAGCTAGTCCTATACCAGTATGGATATAAAACGGATATATGCATTAAAAACTGGCAAAGTAGGCAAGAATATAGAATTGACCTAGTTGGTGGAATACTGTTCATTACTACGAGGTCCTATGTCAAAACTCGAGGTCTTG
Source organism: Magnolia kwangsiensis (assembly GCA_037074715.1). NCBI lineage: Eukaryota > Viridiplantae > Streptophyta > Magnoliopsida > Magnoliales > Magnoliaceae > Magnolia > Magnolia kwangsiensis. The sequence continues at coordinate 64,957,435 of CM073579.1, forward strand.
CATTCTAATCACATCCACCCTTTCTTTTCATTTTATTAAAACAAATAATCTCCATAAGGGTTGGACCTGACCGTCTTTACCGAGCTGAAGCCTAGTGTGTAGTCAGTATTGACCTCCCCATGACTTGGCCTGAAATCTCATCGAGTTGACTTGATCATGTCAAGTTTCAAGTCGGGTCGGCAAGTTATTATAACTATGTTGTCCACCAGATCAGAGGACTGACCTTCACTTATATACACGGATCTGCCTTTTTTTTTTTCAATTCACCTTCGTTTATCTTTCACCAAGGAAGAGATGATGCCATCCCAGCATGAGGTGACCCCTATCATCTCAAGAAATGCATTGGTGACAGCACATTTCACAGAGGGTTTACCCAAATACGCTAGTTGATGGATGTGTTGAAGAATGAAAACAATCTTGTTCACAAACAGTACTTGATTCCAGCAAGCTTATGCTAACACGATAGGGTAGTGCAAAATACATTCAGCCTGATTGGTGTGAATTTTGCACCTTTGCCTCACAGCGGTGAGATCTCACCAGATGAATGGTCCAGATCACTGAACTATGGGCTACACTTTTAGAAAAGCTAAAAACTTGGGTGCATTCACATAGATTTTTTTTCGGGTGGTGTTATGCACAACACATTTAATATACCGAAGATGGATAGAAAGGCCTCCAAGGAGACAAAAGGATTGATGTGGTTAAAATTCACATTTGATGTTCCCTCATGGAAATATATGTTACAGATGTAGCACATGGAAAATATACACTATATAATGTTCCACTGGAAATGTTGTATATCTGGTTTATGTCCTACCTAGAAAAGAATTGAGTGAATGGCTTCAAGAGCCATGGCTGATACACACGGAATATATATTTAAAAAAAAAACTAAAAGTCACACACTGCCTTCAATCTTTTCCAGCACTTCCAATCTTGTCTTACGTTTCCAGCCTTTCATTGTCGCGACAAGATTGATTAATCCTACAATCTGACTCCTACTGTATTCCTGAAAGGCAGCATGAATATCCATCCATCCTTAGGTTAGATAAATATTAGTTGCTCAAAGTTAAATAAGAGCCCACACAATGAGATGTCACTTCAATTCTTACCGGATGAGAGCGTGCCCAGTGAAGGTACTCGGTTTCTGGAAGATAGTATGCCTGTTTTCCAGTAGAAATGTAGACCACAGCCAATTAACAAATGGATGGTTTTGTTGACATTATTCATATCCAAAAACTCAAAGAGTACCATACAAGAGTTCTACCTCTAAGCGGACATCTGCTTCAATACAAGGCCATGCATGTTGGACATCCAAGTGTTGCATCAGGTGGGCCCACTGTAAATTTACCTGGCCTCCAAAAGTAACCAGTACACTCATCAGGCAGTGGCACACGTGTTGAATGAAGAAGATCACTAGCGAGCAGTCTATTGTTCTTGTACAAGTGTGGCCACCAAATGAGTGGACTAGCTTGTTTCTTTGTCCAGGCCATCAGCATGGTGGGGCAGACCTGATGCAAATCTTTGAACTAGTTTAGGGAGCCCATTTATTATGATTCAGTGTATGCCATTTCGTCTCAAACAAAAGCACAAGTAACAAGGTAATGGAGCTTTGGAATGGGTTTTTTCCATTGACCAAGGTAATAAACATGAACAAGCTCTCATTGTGCAGTGATTGCCGTTTTTGAGCAAGTGCTCATCTGATGGAATTATTGTATGGTTATGTATGTATGTTAACAGTTCGAGAAAGGTTAAAGAGTGGACTTCCTCAAAAAGTTATTTCACATTCACAGCTTGTGTTGAGTGTTTGATTGAAACTTGTCTATACATAATGCTTCTTAGAAGTATTAATATGACGATGGAAAAAGAGACTATCACATATAACCTCTAAATCTACAAATGATCCAATGAACACAAAGCATCATGCATACCATGGAAATAAGGGAGATGCAGTCAAACATGTTTGGTCTATAACACGCTATTTTCAGGCGAACAATTTAAGCTGTCTTTTTTGGCTGTCTAAAAACCCCAGGGTGCCACACCTAGAGTAGCAAGTATATTAGTTTCCCAGGCAGTAATCATACACTCTTCTTTTGACAACACTGCCTCTTGCTCTCACAGAAACAGACTCTTACAGAGCCAATAGAGACTTGGAAATAGCAAAACAACCAAGTAGATCCATTTTAGCTTTGTTTGAATTGGCAACAGGACAAAAACCTTTGACATTGTTTGCCACTAACCAGAGGTAACTTCCCCAATTTTTTATCATTCAATGAGGTCAAGGACAGAAGCAAAGGAAGATGTATGTGCTTTCTTCCGCAAAAGAGCAAACAAAGATCAATGATGAATTTCATATTGGGATAACCTTATATTAGAACTTCCTCCCCAAATTTGAAAGAGAAGAGATCTGATGTACAATGGAATCATTGACAAGGCTGACTGGAAAGTGAACATACACGTGGTAACTTCCAAACATTATCAAACTCCATGATGCAGGACAATTAACCACTTGCTCTAAAAGCTCAAACTGATAGAGCATGGAAAATTAATCCCTGTATCTCATACAGCCCAGGCCCCAAATCCACGGGTTAGGTCCTCGGCCGAACCCTCCTTGCGAGCCCCAAATCCATGGGTTCCGCCCCCTTGTGGGCCCCAAATCCATGGGCTCTGCCTCACACGAGTCACCCGTCTCACACGGGCCCCAAATTCATGGGTTACGTGGGCCACCCACCCTGAGTGTGCCCCTGCATCCCACAGGCCACCCCACTCGAACCCGGTGTGAAAATGCTCCCACATTAATCACCCCCGGTGAGGAGTCTCAAACACAAGACCTGCTTTGATACCAATTTGATGCAGGACAATTAACCACTTGCTCTAAAAGCTCGAACTGATAGAGCATGGAAAATTAACCCCTTTATCTCATAGCCTAGGCCCATCCATGGGTTAGGTCCTTGGCCAAACTCTCCTCGTGAGCCCCCAAATCCATGGGTTCTGCCCCCTCGTGGGCATTGGATATTGATTTACAAACCAGCCAAACCGAAATTTACAAATGTACATAGGAAACAGAAAATTACAACTCAAGCCAACTCTCTAGGTAAAGATCAACCACCTTTGACGCAAGCGCCCATTCCATAGCATTACATTTAGCCCTATTATACAACTCTGATACTCACCCCGACCGATTCCTAAAGCTTCGATTATTTTCTAGCCATAAGAACCAAATCCCCATGAGTAAACAAAACTGCCATACTTTTTTCACCAATTTTCCACAAGCTCCCTCATGCCAAATAATGAAAAAAAGCACAATAGAACATGGAGAAACCCAAGCTATTTTGAAGAATTTGAAGAAGCCTTCCCAAATTACTCTTGTGAAAGCACAATGGATAAACAAATAATGTACCAACTCCTCATTTTGCATGCACATCAAACGTACATTAGGGAGGATCATCTTTCGCTTGGGAAGATTGTCCACCATTAGAACTTTGTTGCAACTGACTAGCTAAGACAAAGCAGCAACCTTTGGCAGAGAACTATACTGCCAACATATGATGACTGATTGATTTCATCGCTGCTCGTAGATCCACCAAGCATCCTGGAAAAAGATCTAACTGCGAATTTCCCAAACTCTCTCTCTCTCTCTCTCTCTCTCTCTCTCTCTTCCCAAATGAATGAATCTAGATCACTTAACACTTGACAGATCTTGAAGAGAAGCTTTATAAATTGATGAACTCCTTGAGCTCGACATTGTCCAAATTCCACCTACACGGTAGGGACCAAGTAATTACCTCGCCTCACATATTAAAACAGTTCGCCACCCATACATTTGACTCAACCGACACCTAAAGCTAACTGAGGAAAGACTTAACTTAGTTTTTGACCCCCAACCCAAACATCCTCCTAAAACCTTGTTTTTGGACCATTACCTAACAAGAGATCTATCCCTTCCCATACCTTACTCTTTAATGACACCACAAACTTCCAAATAAATGATGCATTGTATAACGACAAAGCCTAGGAACACCAGGCCCCCTCTTCGACCCCATATTTCCTATCCACCACCCCCCTCAATAAATTACCCTCTTCCACCCCAAACCTCCAGACCCATTTCCCTAACAATGCTAAATTCATTTCATCCAATCTTTGCAATCCTGACCCCATATTTCCTATCCACCACCTCCCTCCATAAACTACCCTCTTCCACCCCAAACCTCCAGACCGATTTACCTAACAACACTAAATTCATTTAGTCCAATCTTTACAATCCAGCCCCCCCTTGATCCCATGGTTTACACACATCATCCCACTTTAAAAGGTGAAACCTCTGCCTATCCTCTGCTCCTCTGTGTGCGAGAATATCCAAGACAAATACATTTAACTGCTCAACCATCAAACTTATCATGGTCAAACTATAACTGCTGGACAAAACAGTTATATCCAAAAACTGTAGGAGGTAGAAAAAACGATAGAGCATCTGAGAATAAAACTTGATGAAGTGATTGACCCTTTAAAACAGATGAAGTCATTTGATTTATTAGAAAACTTTATGTGCATACTGCATCACTCTAAGAACACTCGTAAGAATATTTATGTGAATTAAGAGAGCATGAATTACCTCAAGAAGGTAATGATTTTTTCATTTTGCAACCCCGTTTTGTCGTGGGTGTGTGTGTGTGTGTGTGAGAGATGTTTGATGCAAGATTCCCGTTTAAGAAAAAAACTGACTAAAAGCTTGGGGCATGTACTCCTTGGCATTATTAGACTAAAAAATAAACACTTCTAAATTAAACTGATTTTGCACTTTCATGTAGAAAGTCTTAAAAATATAAAATAATTTAGATCTATCTTTCATTAAATAAAACAATGTCAAACAGTCATCAAAAAATGTAATAAAATACTTAAAACCCAGACCTACTAGATTTTTAATTGGACATCAAACATCTGAATGAACGAAAGAGAAAGAAACTAAATGACGCTTCTCAACATGTGGTGGAAAAGTAGCATGATGATACTTACTCAACTGACACACATCACATTCTAGACATGACATCGATGACAAGGAACGAAATCCTTAAGAATCTTCAATGATGTATGACCGAGATGGCAATGCCATTAACAAGCTAAGATTTTTTATTTTATTTATTCTTTCTTTTTTTGTTATTTACACCCACAATGTCATGATTAAGATAGTATAGTTCATCATGCTCACGTTCTCCACTAATATTCCTTTTCGTCTTTAAGTCCTAAAAAACATAATGGTAAGGATAGAAAGGGGCACAATTGTTAATGGATTTGGTAAATTTACTAAGTGATACAAGGCTTAAAGGAAAATTTGGAACAAATAAAATAAAGGATAATGAAAGAGAGGGACTTGGATGAACAGTACCCATTTCACATGCTTTGGATTGGGTACAATCTACCAGAGTGATAGAAAAGCCCATTAATGAGCCATCAATAGATGAAAACACACTAGACTGACCTGTCGTATGCTTATCCATGGAGTATGAGACCTGGATCCTAAACAAGCCATACTTGAGGTCACGAATATAGCCGTAGGGGTGGAAGTAATTGCAAAAGTAGTAGGAACATGCTGATTTTGTAGATTGTTCAACAAATTGGAATCTTGAATTTATAGAGTAACCATCTCACCAATTATACATGTATGTGGAGCAGTAGATGTAGAATTAGCCAGAGGAGGCTTCTTGCTCTCATGAAGATCTTAGCATTTTTTAACAAAATGATTGGAGAGCCCACAATACATGTACTTCATAGGTCCATAACCTCTACCACGACTACCTCCCATGCCACCACAACCACCTCTTCCACCACAACCATTGTCAAAGCGCTAGCTAGAGAATGAGATACATGCTGGAGGAACCACGACTACCTCCCATGCCACCACAACCACCTCTTCCACCACAACCATTGTCGAGGCGCTAGCTAGAGAATGATAATAGAACCGAGTTGTCATTGTCTCCACTTGTAGAGCCCAAAGATACATGCTGGAGGAATACATACACCTCGTTTAAAGATGATACATTCCCCCCTCCCCAAAAAAAAAAAAAAAAAAAAAAAAAAAAACAAAATTTATGCATGAGCCGATTCATATTCATGTTTTAACCCAAATAAGAACTTGGCCACTTAGAACTCTTTACCCAAATAAGAACTTTCTTTATGCGTAGTTAGGGGTTGATACACATTCAACTCTTCCTACATTCATTTGAGTTTGCAAGTATTCATCTAACTATTTCTCTCCTTATTGGAGCTCGAATATTTCTTCATATAACCGATAAGTACGAGAGATGATTTTATTGAATGAATACCTCTCGTAGAGCATTCCAAACTTCCTTAGTTGTATCTATAAACATGACATTGCACTTATAGAGGGTTCCATACTATTCCATAACCATGTCATAATTTAGGCATCTTCCTGGATCCATTGGTCATCAGTATTGGATTTTTCATCTAGTTACTTTGTAGTCAAATATCTCATCTTTCCTTTGGTTGTGAGAAAAACTTGGATTCATTTAGACCAGACCACTATAAATTTTTTTTGTCTCATTTACTTAATAGAGGTTTATCTAGACCCCTAAAAAATATGATGGGTTTATAAATGCATATTTTGGGTCACTTTTATCTTCATAACAAATAAACGAAAAGTACCTCACAAACACAAGCACGGGCTATAACCTACAACAATTGACGAACATCACACTTAAACAATTCACACGATCCACCGATCCACATGTCACCTCAACAGAAGAATCAACCCACACATTCATTAGTTCCAACTGGATATTAAGAAATATAGTCATGGACAAAACATCACGGAGGTGATATCATTCAAGAAGTTGATGTCTTCGTTCTCCAACGTATACATGGATCATTACAAAAAGCCTAGCATACAAAATAAATTAAAAAGGAAACTGTAAGTTTCTTAAGAAAATTTTAGCACGAGCAAGATAAGGGACACAAGATAAAAGAAAAGAAGAAATAAAAAGATTTGGAGAAGAATAAGGATTAGAAACGAAGAAGCTCTGATACCATGTAAAATGGTGGAAAGAGAGATGGAATAGAGAAGAAAGAGAGGAGAAAAGAATTGGCTAAGTTAGGGTTCACAACCCCCTCCTCCTTTACATTATGAAAGTTTCATAAGTACAGAAATGCCAATAATAACAAAAGCAAACAACACCTCTCTATCCTTGGCCAAAATAACACATCTAAGTGGGCCTACATAGGCCCATATCACATTCATTAATAATAAAATATTAACGATCACATAGAGTTTATCATATAGTTGGCTCAATTTGGGGACTATTGCACATTTACGTGACATCCAGTCCCTAAAAAATGGTGCGCTCTACCATGAAAATTGGATGACCAAAAAATAGGACCATCCAATCATCAAGGGGCCGCACCATAAAAATCAAGTTTTTAGTTGTTTCCTATTTGTCTATTGTTTTATGTTTTGTGGTCCACCTAGTGATTAGATAGGCCTTATTTTAGGAGATCCCATTTTCATGATGGGACACACCATTTGGATGGATTGGATGTCATACAAACATAAGCGAGCAAAAATATAAATCAACTGTATGGGTACACGTACAACATCATGTCTTGACCATTTCACCTCTAAGGGGCTTTTTGGTTACTGAATAGGTTCCATTCAGACAACCTTGTCTAGATGGGGTAGATGTATGTCCATGGTTTGTCAACTACCATCATTCGGACAATGATACTAATTAAAAGGGAAAAAGAAAAGAAAAGAAAAGAAAAGAAAAGGTTGTTCAAAAACTAGCCATTTGTGTGGATTGGACAATCAGAACATAAAGTTGGTTGTAGCACATTTTCCATTAGATACATGAGGAGGTATCTTTTGTATACATGCATGACACATGTGCTAAATGTGCCACATGAATAACACATTTGAATGTGCCACGAGTAAAATTGACCAATTTCAACCACCAAGCATGTGCCAATTCAACCTTCAAGCGCCCCACGTGTCACATGAGCCATAGTACTAGTATTAATCTACAAGTATGACACATGTCATTTGCCAATGTGCTTAATGTCTACAAGAGCACATACGCTTGTCCAGAAAAGGTGCTTGACAAACAACAACAATACAACATAGAAGTCTATCCATGCAAGCCCCTTTAGACAAGCCTAGCTGGACATGTGTCCAAAAGTTCTATCCAAACACAAGTCTAATGGTAACTAAACGGGCCCTAAGTATCTTTGGGACACGTAACATGCAGCCAGCCATTCGAAATTATCTAATTACACAAACGGGTTTGTACATTCTCTCATTAGTTATGGATGAGTTAACAAGGCACATATAGGAAAGGATCCCATGGAGTATGCCGTTTGTAGATGACCTAGTTTTGATTGACAAGATGAAGGAGGGTGTAAGCACAAAGCTAGATTTATAGAGGGATGCTTTAAAATCTAAAGGATTTAATATTAGTTGGACTAAAAGTATATGGAGTACAATTTTAGTAACAATACGAATGAAAACGAAGAATTGGTTAAGATTGTTGACTAAGAAGTTTCCTTTTCCAAAAACGACCACTTTCGATACTTTGGGTCAATAATTCAACAGAGTAGACGGATTGAGAAACGTGTTGCCCATAGACTTCAAGCTAGGTGGAAAAATTGGTGATGTGCCTCCAGAGTTTTATGTGATGGTCGTGTACCCCTCAAACTGAAGGGAAAATTTTATAGGATAACTATAAGACTAGCCATGCTTTATAGGGCATGAGTGTAGTTGAAATGAGGATGTTGAGATGGATGAATGGCAAGACGGTGAAGGATGTAGTTAGAAAAGAATGCATTTGTGGGAACTCAGGAGTGGCAACAATAGGTAATAAGATGAGGGAAGGTAGACTTTAGATGGTTTCGTCATGTGCACAGGAACAAGAACCACACTAGTTAGGAGTAATTGGTACAAATTGAAGGTTCTAAGAAGGCAAAGGAAAGGCCCAAAAGGACGTGGATGGGGGTAGTAAGAAATGACTTGATGACCTATGGTCCATCTAACTGAAGGTTTGGCCTTTGATAGAGTGGAATGGCAAAACAGGCTTCATGCAGCTGACCCCAATTAATTCGGATTAGGTTTTGGATGATGACAATGACCTTCATAATCAAAACTTAACCCTTCCCATGTCCTTCTATAATGCAGTGTCTATGCCACTCCAAAACTAATTCATCATCATCAGGATACAGTTTCTCATGAATCTTGATACTATTTTTTGCCATTGGCTACTCGTGTTGTTTGTAGTAGAGGTTATTCTCTAGCAACTTGAAGTTTCCCATGATTCTCCTGGTATTTCTGATGTTCAACTAAAATGCTTCAAGCCAAACAAGAGAGAAATGATAAAAGGTGTTAACTGATTTTTCTGCAAATAAGAACCTCATTTAAAAAACAAAAAAAACTTTTCACATCTACAATGTGAAGTATTTATGTTTACCTTTATAAAAGTTTCAACAACTCGAAACTTTGGCTTCACATTGATGGAGACAAAATGTTGTAGACCATTGATTAAGACCTGAAAGAAAAACAGGCAGTGCACATTCTCAGAAATTACTAGAACCACGAAAGATAAAGTGAACACTGATACACATGCGACAGTAAAAAATAAAAAATAAAGAAAGAAGAAAAAACCTGAAGGTCTAACAACATTAGAGCTCGTCCTTCATCAGTGCACCTCTTTATTCGTGATAGACCTTCTATAAGCGTTTCAGAAACATTTTCAAGTCCATACTCAAGGAGAAGGTCTTGAATCTGACATGGCAGAATGAAACTTCTACTGATTATGAAATTCCAGATTACAACCAAAAGTTTTGATTGAAAAAAAAATAAAATCTCTATTAACTTGTGCCGCTTCAATTTATTGAGGTATTTTACTAATTAATTTTCCAATTATAAAAGCACATGCATGACATCTTTACGGATACATTCACAAGGTCTACCATTATTCCCTACATGATATTTGTATTATTATAAATGGCCAACAATCCTTTCTTCAGACAATTGACAGAAAAAGGTTCATGAAGGTGTTAAGAATGTTAGAATGCAAAGATAGGTTTCCACATGATTAAGAATAAGCACAGGTAAATTTCATGATTTTGAACAAACCAAATGCAGTAAACACTAACTAATGATAGTGACATCCAACAAAATGTAAATAGTTTGGATCCCAAAATAACTATTGGTGAATTATATTGGTCTATTTATTTTTAATGTTACTTGTACGCATTACAGAGACAGTAAATAGAGACAAAGTGATGGGGACATCACGTGCAAACGCGCACGCACGACCCCCCCCCCCCCCCCCCCCCCGCACATACGCAAGGAAAAGGAGGGCCCCACTGTCGATCTGGCTCGATGACGTCCAGGGAGGGCTTCTTAGTTAGAAGACGAAATTTTGATTCAAAAGAGTGGGCCCGATAGTCAAGAAAAACCCATCATGGGATTTCATGATTGTGACCCACTAGTCAGATTAAGTTCATACTTTAGGTTTTTTTTATTTATATTATTTAGAACATTATGAATGCTTTAGATTTCTTTGATTGATTTTTATTTTAGTTTACTCCATCGCTAAGTAATACGTTGCGCACATGGTGCAAGTTTTGGGGTATAAGCTTTCTCCTATAAATAGGCATCCCTTGTAATTCTTTTGATTCATTGAAGCTTAATAAAAATTCCTGCTTTATTTTTCTGCTCTCTTAATGAGTTGTGGAAGAATTCAAAAGTGGATGTGAAGCCCTCCCTTTTTGAAGGGCTAACTACGTGGTGTGAAACCACATCTATCCTCATTCGTCCCTACCCTCTCCCATCCATATATCTCATCTTTTATCATCATTATCGCTTTGAATTTCCTAGCTTTTGCAGCTATTCATCCCCATACAACCAGTTTCTAGAATCTGGACCTATATGAGGGTTGAAACTTTGGCAAAGCACTACGCCTCGACCTTACGTCGGATTGTCGTCAAACTTGGGAGGGATTGGAAGTCTCCCTTGGACGACCAAGGCCTAGGTGCCACTTTGGGGAGGCGAGGTTTCATCACATGTGCGGCCAACCCACTCGTGCATGTGCGTCAGCCCCGGGTCACCATCTGCATGCAGGAGCTTTCTCCGGGTCAGGTTTTTCTCTTTTCATTCCTATTTCCTAAACCCTAGCCTTAGTTTACATTAGCCCTAATTTATTTGCCCCTTTTTTCACCCTAGGGTTCCTTGAATTGAGATTGGGGAATCACTTGGATTAGGGACTATTTGCTATGCATGTGTGGTTGATTTCTATTTCCCTTTGAGCATCGTTTGGGTTATAATTTTTATTGGTCCAGTCCTAGCCTGTGTAGGCCTGGACTCGCATAGATTCCTCTTTACTTGAATGTTTGGACTTTTTATGTGGGATATGGAATTTGTATAATTGTTTTTGAACTAAAGTGATTTTAAGCCTGAAATCTCACACATCATGTTTAATTTCATGTTCTGCATTAAATTTGGTATCAGAGCTTAGGGTTCTTATAGAGGAATACATTACATGTTTAAGGTTAGTTTGTTTGAGTCCATCATGCACTCAGTTCATCATATGTAGCTTTTAGGAGTGCATAATCCCTGATATTAGTTGCTGAAATTTCTGTTAGCAGGATGTTAGCAATTTATATTGTTGTAACTTTCTGTTATTCCTTTATTTGAACAACTATATTGCTAGATTTTAGTAGCACTGCGTAGTTTCCCTCATATAGAGTCTCATAGGATCATTTGGTCTCATATAGTCGTCGTAGAAAGTCCTTAGGTGGAGTTGCAAGTTGTATGCCCACACGTACGGGTCATGGTTTTGGCTAGCACCCTACACTAAACATGGAACAACTGCAAGAGTCACTAAACAAGTTGTCTCAGTAGATCGAGTCTTGGGGTAAGCACTTGGAACAAGACATAGATCAACGCCTTGACCAAATAGAAGCCTCCTTAGGACAAACCCCACCATTAGGGAAGATGGCCAATCTCAGGCAAGTGGCCAGGAGGAAAGACCAATGAATGGAGATGGCCAAGGAATCAGTCATGGGTGTGCACCCGTACCCCCACCCCTTGAGGGACATCAAGACCATGATTTTGAGGGGTGCAACACGTGTGGCCTTGTGGCTAGAGAGAGTACACCAGAGGCTAGTGTAAAGTTACCTACTGAGGCCATTCCGGTAGTGGATGAATTTCTTGATGTCTTTCTTGATGATCTACTGGATGAGTCTCCCCCTAGGAGGGATATAGAACACACCAGAACATGGGACACCGTAATACCTACAACCAAGTTTGTGTTTAATACTTCTGTCGATAGGTCCACAGGTCTTAGTCCTTATGAAGTTGTTACTGGTTATAAACCTGAGAAACCTATTGATATCTTCCCTATGTTTCTGTTCCATAGGCTGTCAGAGCCTGCAGAGTCTTTTGCGCATCACATCATTCATGGATCAACAAATCAGGCAAAAGATCACTAGTGATGAACATTACAAATTTTTTGTAGACCAGCATGAATGTTTCAAAGAATTTAATATTGGGGACTCTGTGATGGTCCGCATCAGGCCCAAGCGGTATCCTCCAGAGGCCGTTTGTAAGTTACACGTGCGTAACACTGGACCCTTCAAAATTATAAAACGAAACGGCCTCAATGCGTATGAGGTAGATCTTCCACCTTCCATGAGGATTAGTTCCGCATTCAATGTGGAGGATCTAGTTACTTTTCAGGGGACCACTGGTACTTTGTTCAGCCCTTCGCCCACCCATCTTGATTCCATATATTTATCCCTTGATCCATGGCTCCCTCTCGACCCATCTTCCCAACCTCTTATCTCCCATACCTACCCTTCTTGACCCATTTTCTTATCCTCTACGTCCCATACCTATCTGTCCCGACCCATTTTTCCAGCCTCTACGTCCCATACTTACCCGTCCCGACCTATTTTCCTAGCCTCTACCTCTCATACCTACTCTTCCTTATCTTTCTTTCCAGTCTTTACCTCCCATACCTAACCTTGACACACTTAGAAAGGAAATAAAGGATATCTTGGACTATCAGATAGTTTCAACGTCGAATGGCGGGTTTCAGAAGTACCTAATTATATAGAAATCACACCTAGCTTCAGACAACACTTGGTTCACTGAAGAGGAGCTTCAGAGACTTGATCCTGACATCCTAGAGCGGTTCAGGAGTTTTATTTCACCAGTGGCGAAATCTTCGCAGATGGGGAGAATTGATGGGGACATCACGCGCACACGCCCCCCTCCCCCCCCCCCACCAGCACGTACGCAAAGAATAGGAGGGCCCCACCATCAATTTGGCTCGATGATGACGTTTAGGGAGGGCCTCCTAGTTAGAAGACGAAGTTTTGATTCAAAAGAGTGGGCCCGATAGTCAAGAAAAGCCCATCATGGGATCTCATGATCGTGGCCCACTATTCAAAAGGTTTTGCTTATTTATATTATTTAGAACGTCATGAACACTTTAAATTTATTTGATTGATTTTTATTTTAGTTTACTCCATCACCAAGTAATAAGTTGCGCACATGGGGCGAGTTTTGAGGTATAGGGTTTCCCCTATAAATAGGCATCCCTTGTAGTTCTTTGATTCATTGAAGATTAATAAAAATTTCTGCTTTATTTTTCTACTCTTAGTTAGTTGTGGAAGAATTCAAAAGTGGGTGTGAAGCACTCCCTTTTCGATTTTATAACTATGTGGTGTGAAGCCACATCTATCCCCATCCGTCCCTACCCTCTCCCATCCATATATCTCATCTTCTATCATCATTATTGCTTTGAATTTTTCAGCTTTTGTAGCTATTCATCCCTCTACAACCAGTTTTCAGAATCTGGACCTATAGGAGGGCTGAAACTTCGGAAGAACACTACGCCTCGACCTTACGTCAGATTGTCGTCAAACTTAGAGGGATTGGAGGTCTCCCCTGGCCGACCAAGGCTTATGTGTCACTTTAAAGAGGCGGGGTTCCATCACACGTGCGACCAGCCCACCCGTGCACGTGCGCCAGCCTAGGGTCACCATTTGCACGCAGGAGCTTTCTCCGGGTCGAGTTTTCCTCTACTTTTCCTCTTTTCATTCCTATTTTCTAAACCTTAGCCTTAGTTTGCATTAGCCCTAATTTATTTGCCCCTTTTTTTCACTTTAGGGTTCCTTGAATTGAGATTGGGGAACCGGGGAATCCCTTGGATTAGGGACTATTTTCTATGCGTGTGTGGTTGATTTCTATTTCCCTTTGAGCATCATTTGGGTTATAATTTTTATTGGTCCAGTCCTAGCCTGTGTAGGCCTAGACTCGCATAGATTCTCCTTTACTTGAATGTTTGGACTTTTTATGTGGGATATGAAATTTGTGTAATTGTTTCTGAACTAAAGTGATTTTAAGCCCGCACACATCATGTTTAATTTCACGTCCTGCATCACAAAGCCCTTTATTAACAACAAAGAATGAAAGAAACAAAGGTGAGTTGTGAATTTCGCAATCCCCTCCCTTGCTGAAGCATGTAGATCTATCATGCTCAGCTTATCAATAGAGCACTAAATTTGCTTCAATCTTAACTTTTGACAAATGATCCTAATTACTACCTATGTGACATCCTCAAGAGCAAAGTGGTGGTCCACTCATCGTGCTTATAAGCTCCAGAATATTGAATTTGATCCAATATAAACTGGATTATCACTATCACACCCCCCTTGGCATCTAAATATTCCATGAGATGCATTTTTTTTTTTTTTAATTTTTTTTTTTATTATAAACGAGAGGTAGCATACCACTTTATTAATATGAAAAGACCAAAGTACAACCAGATGACTAGCCTCTCTCTATTTTAGTGTAACAACGTGTGCATCTAGAAAAGATTGAAGATATCTATTTTTGTTATTAGTTGAATTTCAATGTAATTTGTTATTTAGCTAGTTGATTTTGCATAAATGTAATAAAGTTTTGTTTCAGACATTTAGAATAGTGTACACGATTAACGAGAATGATTTATATTCATTTTTCCTTAGTTTAGCTCTGATTACTCATGAAAATGAATGGAATTCTTATGAATTGAAATATAATTGATTTATTATAACCTCACGGGTTTGGGATTCGGATTCAGGCCTGATAAACCCGGGTACTGAATTTTCAGGCGTGACACAACGTCATTGGAGTTTATGGTTCCTTCTATCCCTATGCTCTAAGAGTAGTTATCATTTAAAAAGTTTTGAAAGTAGCTTCCCCACCTTTCATTAATCTCATTGTTTTTTACTAGTACCCTTTGGTTATTGCTCTTAATGCATCTAACGTCATCTAGGTCCCTCCAAGATATTCCGTAATGGCCACCATTGTTATTGCTACAAGATAGGCCATAATGGCCCTTTTTTAAATTAAGAAAATCCGTATTGCACTGTAACAGACTGTTATGAGGTCATTATGGGTAATTTCTTTTAATGGCCATTATGGGACACCATGATCGCTACCCTTCCTCTATCTTATTTTGCAAGTTTGAAGACATCTTTCTCACCTTCTCTTATCCCCAATCTATATAAATATCCACATAAGCCTTGCATTTAACCTCACTACTTTCTTAGCAATCCTTTAAACATTTCTATGTTGTTTAAAAAAATTATCATTTCTAGTCCACTGCCAAGCTTTGAAACATGAATAGTTCTTGTGAATAGCTTTTTGTACATCGTCATTCCACGACCAAGTTTCCTTATATGATTGACTTTTCCCTTTACATACTTAGGAGACATCTTTTGCCACTTTCCTAATGCACTCAACTATTGCATTGGACATACAATTTACTTACTCGTCAATATTTTCCTTTTCCTTCTTCGATCAATTTTATTTTGAATCGAATTATTCTCTCCTTTCAAATTCCAACACCTAGTTTTTGGACACCTATTAATTTCGCTCCCTTTTTCCAACTCTTAATGTAAACATCCATAAGCATTAACCAATGTTATGCAGTCAAACTCTCTCCGAGTGTAACATTGCAATCCTTACATCTTGATTGTTTTGTTTTCCCAAGTAAAAAGAATTTTATTTAGCTTGTATATAATCCACTTATGAAAGTTATTAAATGTTCATCTCTCTTTTTAAATTACGTGTTTTGCTAGAGACAGATTGTAAGCCACAGTGAAATCAAGGATGGCATCCCCAATCCCATTTCTTATACCAAAACCATAGCCACCATGTACGCCCTCATATCCTCTACTTTCTTTTCCTCCATGACCATTTAAGTCTCCTTCTACAAATATCTTCTCTCAGTTTGGAATCCTTTGCACAAATGGCAAAGGTTAGCCCTAAATGGTCTAGGGACCACATTACACGACACGAATAGGTGCTTTCAAGAGAGTTTGGCAATCCCTGCGCAAGGAATTGATGAAATCCTCCTTTCCAATCGAATAGCAAATGGATATGCTCTAAAGATAGCCTTGTATAATGAGATAACCAACCATGGCTTGACCCAAGGCACCGATGTGAGAGAAATCACTTCATCCAAGGACAACACCACCAGAACTCTCTCGTCAAAGGATGAAATTCTGAGTGGGATCAAAATGTAATCCCGAAGAGGGATCGATGTAGGCTTCAAAATATTTTCACAAGATTTTATTCCTAGTTGAACAACGTCCAAAGGATGAGTTATCCAACCTTGGAATGATGAATTCCCGATAGGAGGATCATCCATAGGTGAACGACAAAAAACCCTAGAGAAGAATGTCACTAAAACATATTTAGCCTCTGCTTCCACTTCTCAACCTAAGGACTTTGAGAATGACAATAAAATGAAGTGACTCATGCACAAATAGTGCAACAAACCGAAAATGAATATTTAGTCTAGTGATCATTCAATAAACAAGATCACTAGCCAACCACCCACACCAAGAAGATCATTCGAGACTCTCCATCATCTAAAAGAAAAATGACTCCGCACTCCATTGGAAAATCAACAACTTATAACATGCCTCCTTTTTCAAGCAAGTTGGATGGATAATTGCAATGCAGGGGTATGACTCCTTTCCTGATATAATAGTGATGCAACACAATTAACCACTTACTTTAAAAGCTCGAACTGTTAGAGTATGACGAATTAATCCCTTTATCCCATAGCCCATGCCCCACATCTCATGGTTTAGGACCTCGGCCGAACCCCCCTCATGGGCTCATGGGCCCCAAATCACATGGGCTGCCCACCCTGAGTGTGTCCCCGCATCCCACGGGCTACCCCACTCGAGCCCGGTGTGAAATGCCCCTGCATTAATCACCCCTGGTGAGAAGTCTTGAATACAAGACCTCCCCCGTGGGGCCTAAATCACATGGGTCACCCATCCCGAGTGTGTCCCCGCATCTCACAGGCTACCCCACTCGAGCCTGGTGTGAAAATACCCCTGCATTAATCACCCCCAGTGAGGAGTCTCGAACACGAGACCTCCTGCTCTGATACCAATTTGATGTAGGACAATTAACCACTTGCTCTAAAAGCTCGAATTGTTAGAGTATAAAGAATTAATCCCTTTACCTCATAGCCGAGGCCCCATATCTCATGGGTTAGGACCTTGGCTGAACCCCCCTCGTGGGCTCGTGGGCCCCAAATCACATGAGATGCCCACCCCGAGTGTGTCCCTGCATCTCACGGGCTACCCCACTCAAGCCCGGTGTGAAATGCCCCTGCATTAATCACCCCGAGTGAGGAGTCTTGAACACGAGACCGTGGGCCCCAAATCACATGGGTCACCCACCCCGAGTGTGTCCCCACATCCCACGGGCTACCCCACTCAAGCCCGGTGTAAAAATGCCCCCGCATTAAATAGCTATCATCCAAAGTAAGTAACTCGAGTTGTCCAAGTCCTTGATGTTGGACGTATAAGGGTAATTAGATGTTTGTTATGGACCATGAATAGACACCCCATCATTTCTAGTTATCATGATGTCATTAAATACAATAATAGTATTGCAACACAACCCTTGATCTTCATGATAAACACCATATGATAATCAAGGATTGTAAAATACCAACTTCCGCAACCGTTGTAATAAAATTGGTAACCATATCCTCTTCATGACTTGGCATTCTTAATAAGAAACGATGAGAAAAGTAATGCACACTTCAACTCTCCATACAAGGAGGCTGTTAGTGAACTGATTTGTGCATATTGTTTGTCGAACACATGAGTCCATGTGTCATGTAGTCGGTTGAGCCATTGGAAGCTAAAAACAGAAGACGTAATAGGACATAAGCATTAATGAGCAAAGAATAGGTAAATGAGGTACCTTGGTGACCCTAAATAACCCTTGAACCTTTAGATGATCATAACCCGATAAATAAACCTTATTGATTATCTCTTAGCCTTAGGAGCCTAATTGGAAAATGATAAATAAGACTAAAAGAGGTGAACAACTGTTGTAAACATAATGCCCAAAACAACAATTTTCGAGTGGTCTTCGATCCCATCAACAGTTTGTCGATGGGTTTCGATCCCATCGAAGATCCATTCGATGGGATCGGAGAATGAGTCCAACAACCATACAGAGATAATTCTAGATTTTCTCGATGGGATCGATACAAGGTTCAATCCTATCGAAGGGTCTTTTGATCCTATCGAAAGAGCCGTTAACTAGCCGTTGCAAAATGGTTTCTTATAAAAGGGCATTCAGTTCTTGGGCATTTTGATGGGTTTTTTGTGCAGTAGAAACATAGGTGATTACATGATTATATCCCTTATCTTAAGCCTCTAAACTAATGAGTTCTAAGTCATCTTCCTCAAGATTAACACTCTCATGAGAATTGCAACCTCCACCTTGAAGATGGGCTTGAACTTCATCATTTTCTAGAGATTAGACTCAACCTCTATACGTACACTCTTGTCTAAATTCTCTAGAAGACTCATGTAGGTGAATCCCCTAGAATTACAACTATCACACTAATTGTAGGAGAATTCACCAACCTCCTATCACCTCGTTCACCGAAAGGAGCATCACATGCAAGATGGTTGATCTTGGAGCTGAAGCATTGGCAATACATTGACATCACGATCGAGGGAGCAAGGGGAGCTGATTGAAGCACGTGAGAGCATCGATAAAGCAACCCGAGAAGGCACCATAGAGGGGGCTCAATCCGATAAGTTGTCATTTGTAAGATCCATCACGCTCATTCCTTATGTAGGATTGAGTGTAGAGTTTGCAACCCAAACTCACGTAGGTTCTTATGTAGGACTGATCGCCACCGACACAGGTGAGTACGTATGCAAGTTTTTGGGTAGGCCACTGACATGGGTGTGTATGTGGTAAGTCCTTGTGTAGGCCATCAACACGGGTGTGTACGTGGTAAGTCCTTTTGTAAGCCACCGACACGGGTGTGTACGTGGTAAGTCCTTTTGTAGGCCACCAACATAGGCATGTACGTGGTAAGTCCGTGCATAAGCCACCGACACAGGCGTGTACATGGGAAAGTCCTTGTGTAGCCCAACCACAGGAGTGTATGCTTATAAAGGTTAGAGGTAAACCTAATTTAAAACCTTCGATAGTGAAATCCAATACACTCATGGGTTGAGTGCATCCCTCGGGAGTGGAGTAGGGAAATTGAACCACTATACATGCTTGTCTTTGATATTGTTGTTGAGCACTTGTTTAATTATGCTTATGTGATTGGTGTTTAATTATATGTATGCATGATTAGAAGAATGCTAGGAGTTGATAGGTAGCACATCCCATACACACATGTACACTATTATGTTTATAGACTAGTTGCTTCATATGTATATGATTTGTAGTCTATGTTATTGGACCCTCTATTGGCTTGGAAGCCTTTTAATTGCCTAGTTTAATTTGGATATTAGCTTTAGGACATAGCCTTAGAGTTTTAATTGCCTAAAATATTATTTCGTCCTAATCAACCCACCCCCTAGGACATAGCCTTCATTCCCGCTAAGCTTTCGTGCGTACCCATGGTATCCTACACCACGTGCAATTTTATATGCATCCTTTCAATCCATAACTACCATTGCAATAATCGTTGAAGTTCTGCGACTCAACATAAAGTAGATCAGAGATAAACCTGAGACTATATGGAGTACAATTGAATCACAATACCCATTGAATCTCCACTCTTACACCCCTAACCAGCACAAAATGCTCCACATCATATCTCAACCGCATTATCAATACATCAACAATTACCAATGGAAGTAGAGGACATTTAAAACTTATCGAAGGGAAAAGGAGCTTCAATAGTCTATGGGAACCAGTGTTCGTGTTGTCGATGATTTGTCGATATTATTGCCAATAATATCGGTGTCGCTACACTGGCGACACCGAAACCCCAAGTTTTCGTTTCTCTACAGAATATCGGCAAAATTTTCGGTGAAAACCCATTTTTCGGCGATATCATTGATAAAAATGGGTTCTCAGAGAAAAAAAAAACTTCAATTTCACAATTTTCGTTCCTGATCGGAACTCGGAAGAACAAAATCCCTTTGGCCTCGATCGACAGCCCTGTTAGGTAAGAAAAACCTACAAATTTCTCCCTTTTTTCCGATTGGAATATCGATGTCGCAATTTTGGTGAAAAATATGAAATTTTGCCGGATTTCCCCTCGATTTGGGTCTGATTTAGGGTTTTGAAACCCTCGGTCAAAAACCCCTCGGCGAGAAATCCTCTCGCTCAGATATTTTTGTGGTAAAAAAAAACTAAAAAAACTTCAAGCCTCGGAAGTAGAGGCGGTTGCGCACCGAGGGAAGCGGAATGGCTAGTGTACCTCACACCAGCTATGTAGCTGTTGTAGGTACGTGTCGTGCGAAGACGAGCACCGACGCTCCTTGAGCTCCGAGTTGTACGAACGGTTAAAAGGAGATCAAAGTTACATGGGCCCCACAGTGATGTATTTATTATATCTACACCGTTCATCTATTTTTAGATATCATTTTAGAGAATTATCCAAAAGATGAATCATATGCAAAGATCATCTATACCACACTACAAATAGCAGCGTAGATAATGATTTTCACCATTAAACAATTTTTAGAGCCCATCGTAACGTTTATTTTACATCCAATCTATTCATAAGGTCACAAATACCTTGATGAAGAGGAAAAACAAATTTCTTGTTCCAAAACTTCTATGACCCCAAAAAGGGTTTCAATGGTAGATGTTCAATCCCCCACTGGTTTTTGCTGTGTGGTCCACTTGATAGTTAGATTTGTCTTATTTTTTGTGCCAAGCCTTAAGACGATCTCGCCAAATGGATGGACGGTTTGGATATAACACGTATATCATGGTGGGCCCAGTGAGCATTGACCAGTAGCCACCTCTTTGCTGGTAGCGTTAGTACGATCTGCATCCCCACGAATTGCCAAGGGGAAGCGGACTAGGTGTAGCCCCGACAACACGTAGCTGTGGGGCCCACCATAATGTATGATTTTTATCCACATTGTCAATCCATTTTGAAAAATCATTTTATGTGATGAGCCCAAAAATGGGACAGATTGAATGCCCACGTGAACCACACCATAGGAAACAGTGGGCACCGACTGCCTAGTGCTGAAAACCTCTTGGGAGCCACAAAAGTTTTGGATCAAGGTCATGTGTATGCTTTTCTCATGGTGTGGTCCACCTGAGATTTGGATCTACTTCATTATTGGGCCGTGCACTCAAATGAGTCGGCAAAAAGTATGGACCATGTAGATATACAACGCATACATTGAGGTGGGCCCATGTTCAGGGTCCCACTCACATCCCTATCCTTGAAAAACTTGCTAGGGTCCACTGTATTGTTTTGTTAACCCTTCAAACCGTCAATGAGATGTCATAAACTCAAAGGAACCTTTTAAAAAAAAACCAGTTTGAACCAAAACTTATGTGGCCCAACATAAGTTTTCAATGGTCAATCACTACTGTTTCCTATGGTATGGTCCACATAAGATTGGGATCAACTTCATTTGTGGGATTGTGCACTAAAATGATATAGAAAAATAGATGGATGGACATGGATATACAACAAATTAAAATAGGCTCCATTAAATGAAAACTTATTATGTAATGCATTCTTTTTGTAATTTTTTAATTCCTAAATATGCAAATATGTGTATTTAGGCATGTCCTGGAGTTTCACTGAAAAATTTCACTATTTTCTCCATGTTTCCCCCACGTTTTCCTGCATTTCTGGTTATCAGCGATATTATCGGCGATAAGGATATAATATCTTTATCTCCGGCCAGCGAAACTTGTAACAATACCGACAACTCGAACATTGATAGGAACCATTTGAAATGCTAATTTTGTTACTAGATAAAATGGACAAAACATTCAGCCAATGTAACTAATACTAATGCATGTTTAGATAAAAAGGATTTCTTAAAAATGTGAAGAATAATGTAAGAATCAAATGGAAAAAGTAGTGTTGGAAGGAAAAATAGAAATATTCTTCAACAAAAGCACCCCAAGACTTGCCCCCAACCTGTGGAGAATTAGTAGACTACCCTATAGTGAAAAATTTGGAGATTCTACCATTGATCATTACCTCCTTATGGATTCCACCATGAGCCAGCCTTGTTTTATAATGCTTAAATTCTCCCAGCAATAGATCAACATACCTATTAAAACATGAAACAATACCATTCATAAAATTGTCAAAGTATCTATATTTGCAACAGTCGACAACCTCAACTGGTAATTATGCTTGGATTTCATAAATGAGAACACAATAAATAATAATGCAATTATCATGAAGTGGTACTTCATATAATAATCCCTTTAAGTAAATGATGTATAAGTTCTTGGCTTTCTTGCACCATTATTGTAGTATAGCTTAAGAAAAGAAAAAAAGGTAGGTCATGTTTCCACGAGCAAGTACAAATCAATACCCTAGTTGATCTATGACTTCAACCATAACAATGCTGCTTCAAATGTTTTTTTACATTGAAGAAGTAGAAAAGCAAGAAAGAATGAGATCTCCAAGAAATGCAAACCTGAAACAAGGACTGGTGAATTATACCAGAAATGATTTCATAGTATATGCAAGAGGGATATTGAATTAATAAAACATGCAAGCTAAACAATAGTTAAGAAATTCATAGTTCTATAGGTACTGAAAGCAATTTCATTGAAGTTTCCAGTGTTCAAGCAAACAAAACCATAAGATACTAGACTAGGGATGTAAAATTTGCAGGGTGGGTACATGAACCAAGGTTTTGCAAAATCTGCTAAATGGAACAAAGACATGAAACATGGTTCAATAACATGCAAGATACCAGGCTATCTATAGGCCAACAATGCATTGTACTGAGAACAGCATGTTTAAAAATGCCTTGGCAAAGTGCCTACGATATTTAAGCAAAACAAATCCACAAAATGCTATACCCTAGGGTTTTAAAATTCATAGAATGGGTTTGTATAAGCCAAGATTTACCAAATCCACACAATGGAACCAAGTCATGAAACATGGTTCAACAGTCATGCAAAACCTCAGTGGTGATTGTTCAGACTCCAGAGACTAATGAAGGTATAACTCCATGGAAAACACAAAAATATTCATCACAAGAAATAACCAAACAAGCAGACATGGAAGTCCTCTATGTGTGGTAGCCATGCAATTATAAACCAAAAGAAATGTAGGATCAACATATGGTGAAAGAATTAATGTGCACCAAACAATAAGAGAAGGACACAATTGTTGGTGGGGATAACAATTTAAAGAGTGGTTCCATCTCATCATCTGTGACCAGTGATGTGCACCAAACAATAAGAGAAGGACACAATTGTTGGTGGGGATAACAATTTAAAGAGTGGTTCCATCTCATCATCTGTAACCAGTGTATTGGTTTCGTTACATGTATCTATATTGCTGATATTTGGAAAAAAGTCGCTGATTCAGGGAAATATTGAAGAAACGTTGGGAAAAAGGTGAAATTTTCAGCAAAACTTCAGAAGATGTTAAAAGACGCATGTTTACACATGTAGGAATTAAAATATTACAAAAAAAACGATACATAATAAGTTTCGATTTTATAGGGGCTTAACCATGTGTCTTCGAAAAAATAAGTATAAAATAAATATATAAACTTTGTAGCCAATCAATGGATCAGCCAACACTCATTAACATATAAAACTTCCACATTAATTAATAGTAAGAAAGCACATATTTCCCAATATAAAAATGAAAAAAAAAAAAAGGATTTCCCCAATTTTCACAAAAAATATTTTTTTAACCACAAATCCGTGTCAATGCCTGAGAATCATGCATAGATTCGGAGATTCCCGAATAGGTCAACCTTTCGAACTGTTGTTGAATCCATGGGCAGGCAAGGGACAACCTGGTGAACTGAAACATCTTAGTAGCCATGGTGTGAAAAGAAAAGAAGTGCAATCCATGCTAACATTTGAAAAAAAGAAAAGAAGTTTATTTATTTTTTAATACCTTTAGAGAGATGTGGGTGATACCGACATCTATTGAAGTTTTCCTTCTAGCGTGGCATGGAGGCGGTATAGGAGGAAAAGAAAAGGTGGATTAGAGGCTAGTGCTATTGGTGGGTCTTTGGGATATATTGAGGGAAAGAATTCACCATTTGCTTATTGCTTTCGGAATCAAAGTGGGTCAGTTCTGGAGGTGTTTAGAGTGGCTAAGTTGGATGTAATGGGGTGGTTATGTTTAGATTCCCTCTCTGATTGTAATCTTTTTCCTTTGTATTGGGCTTCTTTGTTGTAATTTGCCTAAGGTTCTATTAGGCTTTCCCCAATAAAATTTAGTTATCTTTCTAAAAAAAAGAAAGAAAGAAAGAAAGAAAGAAAAGAAAAGACGAGAAGGAAAAGATCAAGTTCTGATCTAGACATGATGGGTTCCTAGATTAGAGACTCAGTATGATCCTCCAATGTAAGTGTCTCGCCAAGCCTAAATAGAATAACTTGCATCTCCTATGTGGGTAGAGGGAGTGCAAGGCACAAGTAGCCCAATGGTGGAGACCATCCATCCCTGCTCGTCGCTTGTTCCCACACATAGGATGAACAATAAGCATGTTCATGGGTTGTCCAGTCCCTCAAATATGGACATGGAATTAGGGTACTAAGATTCATGAAACACAACTCTCCCTTACCAATGGCAGTTGTGTCCGAACTCACCTTCCCCTAGTACAAATAGAGGAATCCCTCCCACAAACCCATATAACCATAAATAGTTACAGTTTTCCCACATATTAATTGTTGCATCCAAGGAATCTACCAAACATGTTTCTGAACAGGTGTTATCTGTGTAACCAAGCAGCTGAATCCATTGACCATCTCTTCATTTTTTTGCCCTTTCTCCTACAAGGTGTGGACTCACTTCTTGCTTCTTGAGATGTCATGGGTTATGCCTGGCTCAATGTTGGAGAGCTCCTTTGCTTATAGCATGAGGAGAGAATGAAGAAAAGGTGTAGGGTTAGGGTTATTTGGCACTTGATTTCACTTGCTGTTTGGTGGGCTATTTGGGGCAAGCGTAATAGGCAGTGTTTTCAGAATTCTTCGAGATCGATCGAGGCATTGGTGGACTCCATTAAGGCCTTCGTTTCAAAATGGGCAGCTATTATGAAAGTCGAATCTGATTGTATTTTGGCTATCTTAGGGCTGTAATTTTTTGGTTTTTTCCTTGTATTCTTTTCCTGCTTTGCTTGCAAGCAGGCCTCTAATAAATTCTCATTATCCTTTTAAAAAAATAATAATAAAATCTAGGTCCATGAACACTATCATTATTAGCTTTTTAGGGCATATACCAACAAGCCCCCATTTGCTCTAAAGCCAATCATGTGCAAGATAAACACTTAAGCGAAACATGTCTATTCGAGATTCCACACAACAACAAAACATTTATATTTCAAGGATCAAAAAAGAAATAGGAGATCACATATCTGCATCCGACCTACCCTCCCTCCAAAATCTCAATTTAAAAGACTCAATTTAGTTATCAATCTGGCAAGATTCACTGAAATTTTTAGTCAACTTGAGTTTCGTATATTTGTATCATATGAAATATTTAAGGTGGCATAAGAAAGGACTAAGAGTTGGGAACCAAGGTATTCACTAACAAAAATGGTGAAAATACCAGCCTGACTTATGGCTGTTACAATGTGGGCGCAGTGGCCATTATGGTCCTGTAACCAAGGTGTCCCATATCGGTTACGTATCGGCCGATACGTAACGGTATCGGTTAAGGCCGATATGCGTATCGGTCGCGTATCGGCCGTTACAGTTTTTTGTACCCGTATCGGCCGATACGGGCCGATACGGGTCCGTATCGGACCGTTACGGGGGCGTAACGGTCACCCGTAACGGTCAGAAAACGGTCACTTTTTTTCCTGTTTTTAAGCACTTTTCTTGCTGTTTTTTCCAAACTTCTTGCTTCCAAACTGTTTTTCACTCCTTCTAATAGTAATTTCGACCAACCTTGGCTAGTTTTTTGGGACAAAAACACATTATATTATGGATTTGGTTGAATCAAAGCTCGGTGGGCCATTTTTCAGAAATTCTTCAAAAATAGGTATTTACTTTCTTTAATATGTTTTTCTGTTTTAATCATGCCATATGATGTGTTAATCATAGTAGAACATGATAATGTGCATTTTACAGATTTGGGGTGCCATTTAATATTTTTTTTATATTTTTTTCTATTTACGCATGATTTTTGGGCCCTTTTTTTAAAATTCAAAAAATCAATTTTTAATAGTTGTTTTGCTGTTTTAATGATGCCATATGATGTGTTAATCATAGTAGAACAGCTTAATGTGCATTTTACAGATTTGGGGTGCCATTTTATATTTTTTTTATATTTTTTTCTATTTACGCATGATTTTTGGGCCCTTTTTTTAAAATTCGAAAAATCAATTTTTAATAGTTGTTTTGCTGTTTTAATGATGCCATATGATGTGTTAATCATAGTAGAACAGCTTAATGTGCATTTTACAGATTTGGGGTGCCATTTTATATTTTTTTTATATTTTTTTCTATTTACGCATGATTTTTGGGCCCTTTTTTTAAAATTCGAAAAATCAATTTTTAATAGTTGTTTTGCTGTTTTAATGATGCCATATGATGTGTTAATCATAGTAGAACAGCTTAATGTGCATTTTACAGATTTGGGGTGCCATTTTATATTTTTTTTATATTTTTTTCTATTTACGCATGATTTTTGGGCCCTTTTTTTAGAATTCAAAAAATCAATTTTTAATAGTTGTTTTGCTGTTTTAATGATGCCATATGATGTGTTAATCATAGTAGAACAGCTTAATGTGCATTTTACAGATTTGGGGTGCCATTTTATATTTTTTTTATATTTTTTTCTATTTACGCATGATTTTTGGGCCCTTTTTTTAAAATTCGAAAAATCAATTTTTAATAGTTTTTTTGCTGTTTTAATGATGCCATATGATGTGTTAATCATAGTAGAACAGCTTAATGTGCATTTTACAGATTTGGGGTGCCATTTAATAATTTTTTTTATATTTTTTTCTATTTACGCATGATTTTTGGGCCCTTTTTTTAAAATTCAAAAAATCAATTTTTAATGGTTGTTTTGCTGTTTTAATGATGCCATATGATATGTTAATCATAGTAGAACATGTTAACGTGCATTTTACAGATTTGGGGTGCCATTTAATATTTTTTTTTATATTTTTTTCTATTTACGCATGATTTTTGGGCCCTTTTTTTAAAATTCGAAAAAACAGTTTTTAATGGTTGTTTCGCTGTTTTAATCATGCCATATGATGTGTTAATCATAGTAGAACATTTTAATGTGCATTTTACATATTTGGGGTGCCATTTTATATATTTTTTATATTTTTTTCTATTTACGCAAGAATTTTGGGCCCTTTTTTTAAAATTCGAAAAATCAATTTTTAATAGTTGTTTTGCTGTTTTAATCATTCCATATGATGTGTTAATCAAAGTAGAATATGTTAATGTGCATTTTACATATTTGGGGTGTCATTTTATAAATTTTTCTTTGTATTTTCGAATTAGTGACTTTATATTTTTATTTGCTTATATTGGACAGGTTTTGGAGCTTCTTAGGGTTTAGTTAGAACATAAAATTATCTTTATTAACATAGGTCATACACTCATACTCATATCCTAAACCTAAAGAAATGTCTGGGTCTGGCCAACAACAAGTAAGTGAGGATATTGGATGGCAACATTGTGAGAGGGTTGGTGGTACTAGGCACCAAATAAAGTGCAAGTATTGTGATAAGATAGTGTCTGGAGGAATTACCCGTCTCAAACAACATTTGGCACATCGAAAGGGTCAAGTTGCGCCATGTGTCAGAGTACCGAGAGAGATAATGCTATTAATGCAAGCTAGTCTGGATGAGTCGAAGGGTAAACGTGCTGCTGTACAAAAGAAGAGAGATGATAGTATAGAAGCAGCTCGACAGGAGGTGTTTGGTCCTGAATATATGGGCATTCGTGATGAAGATATTATTGATTCTGACGAAGATTCAGATCGGGAATTAACCATAGCTAGGAGAGAGAGCGTGCATCTAGCTCGTGAAGAGGAAGAACGTCACCGCATGTTTGGCACGCATGGGTCAGTGCGTGATACAGGAGGGGGCAGTGGGAGTGGGAGTGGGACAGGGAGTGCAACTGGAAGTGCAACTGCTTCTGCAGCTGGGACTGAGGGTAGGGGGGGTAGGTTTGGTGGGTTACGACGTATATTTGGGAGCCGACGACAGACATCTTCACGTGATGCCCATATACATTTGGATGAAGAAGTAAATGAGCCTAGGAGACCCTCTATTGATCCAATCCTGTTTAGGAAAGAATCAACTAAACAAAAGAAGATAAAACAAATGTGGAGTAGAACTTCCGTTGAGAAATTAGGTAGAGCAGCAGCAAAGTTATTTATACATGCTAACATACCTCCTAACGCGGCCAATTCTCCATATTGGCAGGTGGTAATTGATGCAGCAGCAGAAGCAGGTGAAGGAATAAAAGCTCCCACGGCTAAGGAGATTAGGGGGAAATGGACAGATGCAGAGTATGTGGATGTGAAAACATACGTGGCTACCTTTAAACCTGTATGGCAAGCCAGAGGATGCACGATCATGTGCGATGGTTGGACTGGCCCAACCAGACGCAGCATGATCAACTTCATGGTGTACTGCCACTTGGGAACTATATATCACAAATCAATTGATGCCTCAGAAGTAACAAAAAATTCTGATTATATTACTGGACTAATGGATAAAGTTGTGGATGAGATTGGAGAGGAGAACGTAATTCAGATTGTGACTGATAATGAAGCATCATATAAGCTTGCAGGACATCTGTTGATGAATAAGAGAAAACATCTTTTTTGGTCACCATGTGCTGCCCATTGTATTGATCTTATATTGGAAGATATTGGGAAGAAGAAGAATGTTAAGGAAATGGTCGAAAGGGCAAGGGAAGTAACGACGTTTATTTACAATCATAATCAAGTAGTCGCAATAATGAGAAAGTTCACGAAAGGACGAGAATTGTTGAGGCCTGCGGCGACTAGATTGGCAACAAACTTTATAGCATTAGAGAGTTTATTCCAGCATAGGGGAGAGTTGAGTGAAATGTTCGCTTCCCGACAATGGCTCAACACAAAACATGGGAAGAAGACATCAGGGACACCGGTCGACGTTGTGAACACCATACGGGACAACAAATATTGGAAGAAGGTTAAGGCGATCCTAAAGGTGATGGAGCCACTAATGAGGGTACTCCGTCTTGTTGAAACCGATGAAGCACCTACCATGGGCTTCCTATATGATGCCATGGATAAGGCAAAGCTTGCAATTCAACGTGATTGTAGAAGCTGGGAGACTTATTGGAAGATGATCGACAGGAGATGGACAAAACAACTCCATCACGATCTTCATGCAGCAGGTTATTACTTAAATCCTAGGTATAGATATGCCCAATCATTTGTTGCGGATGATGAAGTTCGTGTCGGGCTAAAAAATGTGATAAAGAGATTAGAACCTGACTTAGATCTGCAAATAAAGGCGTTGAATGAATTAGATACATTTGAAAATCGCCTTGGTAGTTTTGGAGATGCTCTTGCACAGCATGCAGTATCGAGGTTGCAACCGGCCGAATGGTGGATTAATTTCGAAGAGAGTACGAAAGCTCTCCAAAAAATTGCAGTAAAAGTTTTGAGCCAGACAACATCTTCCTCTAGCTGTGAAAGGAATTGGAGTTGTTTTGCGCTCATTCATTCAAAGAATAGGAATAGATTGCAGACTAGAACATTAGATAGACTTGTCTTCATGCACTACAATATAAAATTAAGAATGCGACGACATCATAGGAGCATTACAGCTGCCGATGACGGAGACTACTGTCCAATAAACTTGGACAATATTTATGATGAGGATGACCCACTTCTACCTTGGTTGGAAACAAGGGAAAAGCAAATTGAAGAGGATAGTGAAGAATTGGAAATTGATGACCCAGAAATACGCAAAGCACAACAAGAGAGTCGTGCAGATGTGTTGGACCCAGTAAGAGGGGCAGCGTTTATGACACGTACGGAAACGCCTCGAGATCAACAAAAGAGTACGAGTAGTGGTAGCGTGTCCGTGTCGGATGATGGTGACGATGACCCCCCTGCCTCTGGTGCTGGCACTTCTGGTGTTGCTCAACGCCCTATTCAGCCGTCTACAGATCGCGATGCCGATGAACATCGACGAGGTGGTACACGAGGTCGAACCTACGAGTGTACCGAGTCACGATACAGCCAGCAGGAGGGTACATCTAGTGGTGCACCGCGTCCGGGAGGTCCGGAACATCAGCAGGCTCATGGTCTTGGTTATTATGATGGATATTCTTATGGTCAATTGGATTATAATTATGATGGTTATACTGAGCCCGTTCCATCACATTCATGTTGGAGTAGCCCTCCCGATCAATATTCATATGATTATAGATATCCAGATCCAAATCCAAGTTACTCATCACAGCAGACGCACTCTCAATCTCAAGATTCTCAACAGCCTGAGTATGGTTACCAGTATGGCTATTCGACGGGCACTGGTGGATATCCTTACTCAGGGTCAGAGTCGTTACCTAGTCAGGATCAGTCATCCTCTGGTTTCGTTGATCTAGTATTTCCTTCTGGCACTGGATATTATGGATATGCAGAACCTACACCTATTGGACAGCCTCAGCCTGATGGTGACGATGACGATGATGTGGAGGTCGAGCAACCACAAAAAAGCAGATTTTCATTTTGGTGGTGACTTGTGATTGTGAGTATATATTTGTATTAAGGTAAGTATTTGCATTTTGCAGCAAACAGCTCACAAGTATTATTGCAAGAAGCCATGCAATTATGCACACACTTGACACTGCCGAACTTGTATTTAAAATAGCTCCCCTGGCAACCAATCAAGTAATCCTTAATCAAGTTGCAGGGGAGTATATCAGACACTACTAATTTTATTTTTTTTAATATTCTTGACTTGAGGATGACAGGTCAATGGTCATAGACAGGAATCACAGTCACGTACACACTGACTGCACAGGTATGTTTGACAAATTCTTCAAAAATAATTGCAAACACACCTAATGTAAGATATTTACATATTACATTCATTCTAATATATCTATCATTGGTAGTAGATAGTTAGAAAATTAAATATATGAATTTTGTAGTCAAATTCAGGTTATCTGGTTCATAAATTCATCAGACAGTCCGATACAACTTCTCACCAAAGAGTGGACCGTTACGCCCCCATAAACATGTTCCATTTTATAACTGAATGCATATTTGGAATGCTTAGAATATTCCGGATTTAATCCATATTTTTTCATATTTTTTTGGCAAAAAAAAAATTTTGCGCCGTTACGGCCCGTTACGCCCCCGTATCGCCGTTACGCCCCCGTATCCGTATCGGTTTTGGAGGTCACCGATACGCCAACCGATACCGATACGGGACACCTTGCCTGTAACTGTCTTTTTTTTCCTTCAAGGAAATAGTGTATTGACCCGTATCAGCTGGTTACAACCCATTTATGGGCTATTTCTTTCAAATTGGGCATTACGGCCCCAGATCGCATAACAGTCGCCATCCTTACCATTATGTAATGGTCATTACAGCTGTAACTTAACCCTTTTTTTAGCACTGTGATTGGGGCATACCTATCTTGCATTGCCAAAAGATATTCAGTGTGAATTCTAGCAAATTCAAACAGAACTATAAAATCCAATTCTGAAATATATGCTCAACTCGCTGTTGTTGATTGTCATTGTACAGTTGATAGGTGGGCCGCAGTTCTTGGTGTGCTTTTTGCATGCTCAGATCCAGGTATTAGCTAACAAAATATTCCGCAGGAGTGGTAAATGCATAAAGTTCTAGACAAGATATGCATCAGAAGCATTGGTTAAACATGTCAATTCCATTCTTATATACAGGTCTTTGAGTTTTACAAGAGCATTACATTTTTGTAACATCATTTAAAAAGAAAATTAATAATAATAATATAACATTTTCGTAACTATTGAACATGCTACTGTCAGTTCAGCCCAAAAAATGACATAATAAATTTGTGTGCCAATCAAACAACATGATGATATGCCAGAAACACTGCATATTCCAATTCACCAAGAAATCGCTATATACTAAACCAAAAGTCACAAAATGATTAGAGTAGATGCAAACATGATTATCAAGAAAACATTTAAAGGGATGCTGGTTAGTAGTTAATACTTTGAACCAAAAATTGAACCAAAGATGGAAATGCTCATGGTACATACCCATTGTGCTCCAGTCCAAGTTCTTTTAGCTCCCATCTGGCATTAGCAATACGGTCCGCATACCTGGATTTAGTTCCACCTATCGAAGTTACCAACTACACATACTCATAATGAATGGTTGATAGTCCAACAAAGCTGGTGATTTCATATATTCATTATAACAATACAACTTCTGGACAACTATTCAATAATTATTACCACATGTCTGATGGTATTTAACAGAAAAAATCCTTTGAATGGTTTCTATGGTATGATCAAAGGATAGATAGGCACTAGGTGATATTACCATTTTAAGGAAAACATGCTTCACTTTCATCTAAATTCTTGTTCAATGGGTTTGCCACTTGCCTTTGTAAATCTAGATAATCCTCCAAAATAAAGGCAGACAATCCTAAGAATAATGAGAATCAATGAACAAGTAGAAGAAAAGCGACATAGTGTAACAAAGTGGATAATAATTGTGCAGACACCTCGTAAGTTCCAAATACAACATGTTTGAGATCATCTCCAGTTTGCAAGACACGTGTCTTGTTATTCCTGACCTGTCAAGGGTGACTCTTGGCTTTGTAAGTTTGACCCTGCTAGGAATTTCAATGCACTCCTACCTTTTTCTTATATGCAGAGATGGCGGCAGCACTACCGCACCTTCAGCTATGTTATGGCAAAAGATAAAATCCTAACAACGAACCACCTTGGCAACGAAAAGATGATCATTAACACATATCCTATGTGCTTCAAGGATGCATAGTTTGTTAGCCATCTCTTCATCCACTGCAAATTTATGCAGATGATCTGGAGTGAGATGCTGACCCTTTTTTATATTGCTTGGATTTCACCAGGGCCAATCAATGGATATTCAAGCATGGAACTAGGGAATACATAGCACGAAAAAGCCTGTCCTTCAGTGTTTTTCTCTTTTGGCCATGACTTGGTCCATGTGGAAAAAGTGAAATAATGCGACTTTTAACCACAGGTTGGAATCTACCATGGCAGTTTTGTTTGGAGCAAAGGCTGGGTGATTCTTTTGGCTTTGGGCATCTAGCATTTTAAAGGATGTGAAAGGGATGATTTATTGGGTTCTTGTAGTGCTTTCATTTGACTTTCCTTGCTTTCAATAGGGGATGACCTCTCATCAACCTTGTTTTTCTGTATTTCCTCTTTTCCCTATGGTCATGAGTATGCCTACGGATAGAAATAGGGGCATGGTTATGGACAGACATATCCTGGATGCGGATATAATGGTGTTCGGCTATAGTCAAAGTACCCAATGTAGGCTATTTTGGAAAGACATAGACATGTAAACTTTAGAGAAACTTCGTATGTTAAAATTCCAGGATCCCATGTAGACACAATCAAATACCTAAAAGATGTACAAATCAATGGTGGAAATCTACCTCAGATTTGTCCTTTGATTGTGTGAAGAAGTGCCTATATCACATCTAAAATGTAGAAGATCTCTCCCCTATCTAATCTAATAGGAGAAGAGGGCAGAGAGTCATGCCACACACCCACTATAGGGCTGGGTGTGCGCACTAGAGAGTTGTCCACAGGGTGAACCCTACATGTCACACATGTGAAAGGAGGAGAAAGGAAGATGTTTTCTTTCTTCTCCTCTTTCTTACTCTTCTCTTGCTCTCTCTCTCCCTACCAAACGTCCGAGGGGTCTGATGTCCAAGGTTCTCTTCAACCCTCTCTCTTATTGGGATAAAATTTATTTATAAGGAGAAATTAGGGTTTCAAATGGATGTACCTATATAGTGCTCCTCACTCTCACAGAATTGGGTATCGCCCTAATTCATCAAATGTAAATATGCATTATCCATGCACCCAAATTGACCCAATCCTTCCATTACCAAATGGTGTACACTCTTGAACATAATCCTATGCCGACCTAAGAGATGGATGACAATATCTCAAACATGGGATATGCATTAAGTACAATAAAACCATTTTTAATGGTTAAAACAAAATATTAATGATTGAAAATCTTCAAATAAACATCTAAAACCTTTTAAGTGCGGTGTCTAGTTCGAAAACCACTTGATGGATGGTTTAACGTAAAAGATCCAAGCCACTAATAAGTTCCCAAGTGAACCAGTGGATCCCATGTTGGAACATATGGACCTTAACTGTATCATTAATGTAGGTACCCAACCACACATGTTGGCAACCATTTAACCTCGTACGGTGAGTTAAAGAGTAAAACACCAGGACCTCGAACTGAAATTGTACGTTGTGGGCCCATGGGCTATGCGTGGAAGTTTGGTAGAGCTAGAGCTACGGAATGATGGCTATGTCCTTTTGTTTTGGGGGAGGGGGGCAAATAAAAAATTGTTTTTTAAAACACAATTGCCTACTTAAACTAGTGTCCAATTTAAAGTAACACAATTAACTCTATGGCTTCCAAGTCATTAGACGGTTCAATCAATAGATTACACAAGATATGGCAATTAAGTAACTAGTCTATAAACATGATAGTGTACATGTATGTGTGGGATGTAAACATTATAGTGTACATGCATGTGTGGGATGTGCTAACTATCAATACCTAGCATTCATCTAATCATGCATCCATATAATTAAACATTCACCATATACACATAATTAAAGAAGTGCTCAAATGACAATCCCAAACACAAGCATGTATAGTGTTTCGGTTTCCCTATTCCACTTTTGGCAGATGCACTTAACCCATGAGTATACTGAGTTTCACTATCGAAGGTTTTAAATCAAGTTTACATTTAACCTTTACAATCCTATAATTTATTGGCTCCCGAAAGAGACTTTTCGTGGTTTTCTATATGCTCACAACGAACCTCGGTCATACATAAGAACCTACTGACGTATACTCCTACCGAAGGGTTCTGCAAGCTACTTTAGTTGTTTTTTTTTTAGGTTAACCAACAACTCAGTTATAATCCAAGGACCTACGTTTAGTCCCGCCGGAGGCTCTGACGGAGACTAACACGTATGCACCCGTGTTCGGTGGCCTACATAAGGACTTTGATTTAGGCCCTATACAAGAGCAAAAGTCCTATATAAGAACCTAGTCGAGTTTGGCAATTCAAACTCTTACACTCGATCCTACACAAAGAATGAGTGTATATGGACTTTACACATGATAATTTACTTATCAGATTGAGCCACTTTTGTAGCGCCTTCTCGGGTTGCTTGATCAATGCTCTCACGTGTTTTAATCAACTCCCCTTTGCTTCCCCGATCATCATGACGATGCTTTGCTAAGGCTTCAGCTCCAAGACCAAACACCTTGCATGTGATACTCCGATACAGTGATTAAGGTAATGGGAGGTTGGATAGAATCACCTACGACTAATGGGAAGTTGTAAAGTCTAGGGGATTCTACTTGATGGATACTCTAGAGGTTGATAGACACTTCGGTTTGCAAAGAGAAATGGTATCTAAACTCTAGAGAGGGCTTAAGATCATGGTCTTCTTGTAGAGGAGCTTAGAATGCTCATTAAAGTTAAGACTTACTAAGAAGATAACATGGATCTCATTGGGAAAGAGCCTAAGAAGTTTTGTAGAGCTTGGGATGCACCAAGGTCTCTAAAACGCCAAAATCCACAATTTCCACAAAGATCCGAATGCTAGATTTATAAGGAAAGAGCTCCAGTGGATCTATAACGGCCAGCATTCAGTCGCACCGAAGTATGTTTGGTCACACCAAAGTAGGTTCGGTTGCACCAAATTTGGAGTTCGGTTGAACCGAATTAGAGAGGAAAGTCGTTGTTCATATTTGGGCTATTTCTGTTGCACACCATTGCAGTTGAATTACTTAGAATTCTGCCTCAACTTATTGTCTTGTTTTAGCCATTTTCGGTCGGGTATGGCGGGACCGAAGGTTGCTGAATTTGTACAGTTTTTCCAACAACCGGGGACCTCTAAAGCCAATCTAAGGATGGTTCATTTAGGCTCCTATGCCTTAAGGGATGATTAATAAAAGGGTTTACCTATTGGGTTTAAGATCATATAGAGGTTTAAGTTATTTGGGTTCAAGGGTTAGGGTCACCAAGGCATCATGTTTTACTTGTTCTTTGCTCCTTGATTCTCCACCTTCACTTGTGTCTTCAATCTTCAACTTTCGAGGGCTCAACCGATTACTTGATATAAGGACTCACGTGATTGACAAATAGGGTGCATAAATCAGTGCACTAACACGACACAAGGATTAATAAAAAATAATACATAAGAAACTGAAGACCCTTTTTTTCCAAAAGAGATGAGAGGGCGAGCAAAACCGAGAGAGAGAGAGAGAGAGAGAGAGAGAGAGAGAGAGAGAGAGAGAGAGCCCTCAAGGAAATCTTATATCAAGGGATCAACTGAGGGTTTTTAAGAGAGAACGAGCTCTCCTGCAAGAGAGACATCACTCCATCTCGACAAATAAGAGAACCTCTCTTGAGGTCTCAAGACAGAAGCCCAGACCAAGCGATAAATCGGGAGAGAGAGGATCTCATACTATAGTTTTGGTGTTGTAGGTAAGGTAGAGGAAGACTTAAGGAGAAGTCGAGAGAAAGGCCCTACTTCATAAAGAAGATCCCCTTACGCGTGAGGTAAGAGTTCTTCCCACTAAAGCTCCTATGCAAATAGCTTCCTTGAAAGGCAGAGGTTCTTCTAATCTACGTAGAAGATTTGGCTATGGCTCCCCCTCCCGGGGAGGTTAATTTACCTTTATTCCATCCAGACGAGAGCTCCCCTCTTGAGGAGGTTACCTTGGAGTCATCGACCATGCTTTGATGGTTGATTCTACTACGAAGTTTGGAGCTGGTGATGGATGTTAGATGGTGTCTAGGCAGCGACCCCAACAAATAAGAAAGCCCAGTTATCCCTGTTTATTTTCAATTATCCCACTCCTCAAACGATGGGAATGAATACTAGTTCTCCAAAGTCTTCAGGAAGGCAGGGGTTGTAAAGGTTCACCATCCAGTCGCAGTTTTGCTTTTGGTTGTATGGAGATGGCATAGTTCCTTGCTCAAGCCATTGCTATCCTCCATCAATCTAGCTTCAACGGTTGTATGCTTTTCATCCAAATGGCTTGGTATTGCCCGAACTCCATCATCAATGGCTTGAGTGGTAAGGTCATGGAGGCTAGGGCCTCTAGACCACCTCTAAACTAACTAATAATGAAATTTCATGATATTTGGAGTAACCAAACAGAATGTAAAATAATAGGAAAAATAAGGCAAAGATTAATGATAAAGATAAAGAAAGTGTAAAAGAATTGGGATAATATTGTTACTTTTATTTATATTACTAAGATCATTGAAAACATATAATGTTTAATGAAAATTTGAAAAATGTAACAAATCATTGAAAACATAAATTGATTTTTCTTTTAGTGAAAAATAGCTTAGCATAAGCTACGTAGTGTGTAGCGTAAGTTATGTAGCATGTAGGGTAGGCAACATGCGACTTAAACTATTTTCATAGCCACACATCTACACTGTAGTGTACGCTACATGCTACATAGCATAGCTATTTAAAACACGGTCCTCAACAAAGTGTTATCATCTCTTAACATTTCCTAAAGTTTTGCTTCCTCTGCCATTTTCCTAAAATTTCCCCTAAGTTTTCTTAGATTGTGATACTGTTAAAGGTTATGTTGGTCATTCTATTTAATGTATTAGGGGCATTTTTGTCATTTTTGCCTTTTTAATACTTAAATATAAAAGATGGAATGGTAGGGACGTGTAACCCCAACCTACCTTTTCCTCTCTCATCTTTCTTCTGTCTCTTCTTTTCTCTTTTCTTCTTCTCTATGTCATCTCTACACAATCTACATGGTATCAGGGCCAGGTTAAAAGTGGTCCGAGCACCGTGATCCTCACCATTCCAACCCAATTTGTAGAATTTAGCTTTGAGGATCTTCCAAAAACATAGGGGATTGATCTGGCCTTAAGGGAAAACGGGTCGTTATTTTTGTGCAAAAAACATGTTTTTTTTTGTGTCGTTCTTCAAGTAGAAGGAAACATTCACAACAAGAAGCATCGATGCCTTGCCAGATAATAAAGCCTTGCTGATTTATTTTTTTATTTTTTATTTTTTTTATAAGGTAATGTTTACAGTTTTCATTTATTTTGGTTGCATTGTGTAGATGCATTTTTTTTATTGAAGATTCTTACCCTTTCAAGTCGTGTGCAACGTGGGAATGTCTTTGACTTGGATTAAAGTTTGTCTGGACCAAAAATCTATGTTATGTGATTTTGGACGGGTAGATGTGAGTGGATCTTCCTCAAAGATCATCATTCTTCTCTATCCATGAAGTTAATTATGGAATATCAATGGAGTCCAAAAGTGTGGTTGGTGGTTCCTCATCTTTTAGAGAAATGTAGGGACCCTCCTCCTTCAACGCGTCAATAGCCTCTATAAAGTTGAATGGAAAGAATTGTCTTTTATGGGCCAAGTTTGTTGAGGTATTCCTCTTGGTGTGCAAAAAAGATCAATTCCTCACGGATCCAAAACTAGAGGAATACAAACAATGGAAGTGTGAGGATGCATAGATTCAAGCATGGTTGTGGAATAATATGCAATTTGAAGTGAGTTCTAATATGGTGTTCTGTTCGAGACACTATGAGGAGGATGTACACCTCCGAACAAAATATTTCTCATGCATATCAATTATACAAGATCTTTTCTTTCCAAAAGGGGGAAAAACCCATTACTGAGTACTTTACAAAATTGACTAGAATGTGAGAAGAACTATCCAGATAGCACCCTATTACCTCAGATGTTACTCTCATGAAGAAATTGCAGGAAGATATGAAAGTTGTGAAACTTTTGTCTGAATTGCTAAACAAGTATCAATCAGTGAAGGATAAGATTTTGGGAGGAGCCTCTATTCCTTCAATAGTAGAGGTTTATGCAAGGCTTCGGCGAGTGAATTTGACAATGTTTAGACTAATGCATCTAATAAAATTGCATTAGCCTCTTCATTCAGTTATTCTAGTTCACATGGAAGTCGAGGTGGATGTGTTGGATGTGGTACTCTCCATGGTAGTAGAGCTAGTAGATTCTCAGGGGCAGGTAGGGGCAATCGTGGTGGCTAAGGAGACCGTTCGTGTGCTCATTGTGGCCTAGCAAATCATAATGTGGATTTTTGTTAAGATCTCATGGAAAACCCTCAAGGTCTAATCAAATTTTTATGGTGAAGGATGCTTCTTCGGATGATAAACCCACTCCTCTTGCTTCATCTCATTATAGTGGTAATCATATCCAGTGTTTTAAATATCGACGATATTGGCTTCAATATATCCCACAATATACCTTGTATCCCACTTGTGCGAAACGAAACGCATAAGTAGTGGGATATATCCCACATGTTCGATCCAGTGAGCATTTTTTTTTTATTTTCGATCAGTTTTTTCCAGTAAATATGTTAAATTAGTGTCAAATTGTTACAAATCCATCATTTGGGAGCTTCGATTTCGAGATTTGGAGGAGGACCGAGTTGCGAAAAATTGAAAAAAATCAAAAATTTCCTAATTTCTCGTAAATCAGTCGCAATCTTTGCGTCCAAACATAAAATCAAACATTTATGTAACCTAATCTAGTGATTCTTCCTTTGCTTTTGAATGTATTGCTTGTGTTTCCACATGTCTTCCTACATTTATAAATTATATGAATAAACTTTGAATATACTTGCATTAATTCAGTTAGATAGTGCATAGATTAGGACCCCATATAAAGAAAACCTATTATGTACATTTATTTTTTTATAATGTTTTGATTTGTGTGTATTGATGTCTTTTTTAACAATCACTGAAATTTCATTGAAAATTTCAACCAATTTCCAATGTTTCCAACAACAGCGATACATTACGTGATACAACCAATATATCCCATGCGATAACCGATATGTATCTGTATCCTAAGGGTGCAAAATATAACACAATACCAATATTTCGAACACTGATCATATCAATGTTTATTTATCACGAAGGAATATGCATGTTTTCAATCTTTTAGTGGTTCTACATCCAACAATGCTCCCCCCACCTCTATAGACACTTTTACTCAATCAAATAAAGCATATCTTTTGTCATCTTTTTTCTCATTTTCAATCATCGACTCTGGGGCGTTTAATCATATCTCTGGTAATCGTAGTCTCCTCTTCTTTTAATTGTCTTTCGTCAAATGTGTCTATGACTTAAGCTGATGGTACATTATCTAATGTCATTAGAGTTGGTACTGCTCATCCTATTGCATTAATCTCCATGTCGTCAGTTTTATATACACCCAAGTTTCAATGTCGCCTTTTATCAATAAGTAAACTAACAAAGTCTTAAATCGTTTTGTGTCTTTCTTTCCTTCTTATTGTGTGTTTCAGGACCTCAAGACAGGTATGACAATTGGTGGAGGTCGTGAGAGGAATGGTTTATATTACTTGGAGAGAGAACCAATAGGTGTGGCAGTACTCCGGCAAATTCAGCAATTCAATAGCATCGTTGTTTGGTACATCCTTCTCCAGAATCTACAGACATTGATTCCATCTCTTCCCAAGTTGTCAAACTTGGAGTGCGAAGCATGCAAGCTAATTGAGCATCATAGAGTTCATTTTCCTTCTAGAATTGATTTAAGAAGTGTTATTCCGTTTAAATTAGTTCATAGTGATGTGTGGGGACCGTTTCTAAGTCCCTAGTTTATCAAATTTTACATACTTTGTTCTCTTTGTTGATTATTACTCTAGGATGACTTGATTATATCTAATAAAGCATGCGTCAGAACTTTTTTATACATTTAAGAATTTATTTATTTATTGAAATAAAGAATCAATTTGGTGCAAAATTGTGTATGT
This sequence comes from Magnolia kwangsiensis, assembly GCA_037074715.1. Lineage (NCBI taxonomy): Eukaryota > Viridiplantae > Streptophyta > Magnoliopsida > Magnoliales > Magnoliaceae > Magnolia > Magnolia kwangsiensis. Next base: position 64,999,013 of record CM073579.1, read on the forward strand.
TCAAGTCGGATAATGCCCTAGAATTCATTTCTCAAGAGTTCCAAACATATTTACAAAGTCAAGGCATTATCCATTAGACCTCTCATGCTTATACACCCTAACAAAATAGGTTAGTTAAGCTTACGAATAGACATCTGTTGGAAATTACTCGAGCATTGTTCTTATAATTAAATGTTTCACAGACCTGGGGTGGTGCAGTTCTCATCAGTTTTAGTTGTCAAAGCACCATTCTCTATGTTGTTCCTTGATCAACCAACCTTTTTTGTTCTTCTCAAAGTATTTGGCTGTACTTGCTTTGCTCATATATTTGCCTTAGGTTAAGACAAAATTTTTCCTTGTTTAACTAAGTGTATATATATTTTTTTAATTCTCGTACTCAAAAGGGTTATCGATGTTATTCTCTCACTCTAAATAAGCATTTTGTGACTGTTAACATCACCTTCTTTAAAAGTGTTCCAATTTACACTAAATATGAGCGTATTTTTGTATCCACATCTATGGAAGCTCCCTTGTCAAAGGTATTTCCTTTAGAATTTGATGTTGAGATGCCACTAACACCTCAAAAGAATTTCACGCAGACTTATTACAGAAATTGAGAAAAGACTAGGCATTACAGATTATTCCTCTTCAATCCACACAATCGACTACTGCACCATCTAAGGTCCATATTTCCTTAGTCTCCCGAGGTTGCTAATGACCTTCCCATTGCAATCTGGAAAGATAAATGCTCTTGCGTTACTTATCCTATCTCCAATTTTGTCACAGTTATCCATTTGTCCACAAATTATTGTAAGTCTGTCCCTACCTTGTTTGTTATATGCCTGTATCCATTCCGAAGTCAATCCAGGAGGCATTGCCAAATGCAAATTGAAAATGAGCTATGGATGAAGAGATAAAATCTATGTACTTCAATGAAACTTGGAAGCTGACTGATATTCCTTCAGGTAAAACTCCAATTAAGTGTAGATGGGTGTACACAGTAAGGTTTCTACCTTATGGGTCAATTGATCGTTACAAAGCTAGGTTCGTTGTTAAGGGGTATCCTCATATTTATGGAGTAGATTATCTGAATACATTTTCACCAGTGGCTAAGCTTAATTCAGCTCAAGTTGTTATATCACTAGCTGCAAATTATAATTGGCCTCTCCTTCAACTGGATGTGAAAAATGCATTCCTGCATGGAAACCTACATGAAGAAGTCAACATGGGGCAACCTCCTGGGTATGTTTCTTAGGAGAAGTCATTAAAAGTATGTAGATTGAACAAGTCTATATATGGGTTGAAGCAATCACCAACGGCTTGGTTTGAGAAGTTTAGTAGTGTAGTTCTATCATTTGGATTAAAAAGGGAGTAAAGTAGATCATTCAGTCTTTTCCAAGCACTCTACCACTAGCTACATATACTTGTGCATGTGAACGATATTATAATGACTGGTGATGACTTGGAAGGAATTAAAAAGCTGAAGTCATATCTTCAAACACAGTTTCATATCAAAGACCTTGGTCTTCTTCGATATTTTCTAGGTATTGAAGTGGGGAAATCAAAAGTTGGAATAAATTTATGTTAGAAAATGTGTGACTTGTTAAGAGAGACAAATGTTGGGTGCTAAACCGGTTGATACACCAATAAACCCTTATCTCAAACTCGAAGCTAAAGAAGGAGAATTGTTAGAAGACCCTGGTATGTAAAGAAGGCTTATTGGTAAACTTATCTATTTTACCATCACCAAGCCCAATATCGCCTTTTCAATCAGTGTTGTGAGTTAGTTCATGCAAAGTCCAAAGACACTACATCTAGAAGCAGTTATGAGGATTCTCAGGTAATTGAAATATTCCCGCAGATTAAGTTGGGTGGAGACATGATAGAAGGTAGGCAACAAGTTAATGCGCCTTCCTAGGCAGTAATGTGGTAACTTGGAAAAGTAAGAAACAGAATGTGGTTGCCAGGTCAATCACTGAAGCTAAATATAAATCAATAGCTCATACGACTTGTGAGCTTATATGCTTGAAATATCTTTTCGAAGAATTGGAATTCAAAGTTCAGGTTCCAATGTCTTTATAATGTGACGATCAAGTTGCGATAGAAGCTGAATATAAATCAATAGCTCATACGACTTGTGAGCTTATATGCTTGAAATATCTTTTCGAAGAATTGGAATTCAAAGTTCAGGTTCCAATGTCTTTATAATGTGACAATCAAGTTGCGATACATATCGCCAATAAACATGTGTTTCATGAGAGTGTGAAGCATATAGAAGTAGTTGTCATTTCATTGGAGACAAGATATCTCAAGGCGAGATCCACGCACCTATATTTCATCTCATGATCAAATCGCAGATTTATTCATCAACGCTCTTAGAAAATCTCAGTTTGACAACCTTGTTTCCAAGCTAGACATGCAAGACATCCATGCTCCAGCTTGAGGGAGGGTATTAAAGGTTATGGCTATGGGCCTATGGCCCACTTGGATTTGGTTATGGGCCTATGACCCACTTATTTCTTGGTCTTTTTAGTCTTTGGATATGTTGATCATTCTATTTAATGTAGTAGCAGCAATTTTATCATTTTTGCTTTTTTAATACTTAAATATAAAAGATAAAATTGTAGGGATGTGTAACTCTAACCTTACCTTTTCCTACCTCATCTTTCTTCTCTTTCTCTCTTCTTTTCTCTTTTCTTCTTCTCTATTTCATCTCTCCACAATCTATAGATACTTTATGTGATATTTGTGATATTTCCTAACACATGGTACGATAATTCCCATTCTTGAAGTTGCAATATCATTACATAAAACATAAAAAATGAAAACTTAACAAATCATTAGAGCAACCATTTACATTGTGATCATCACTTAATGCGCACAATTGTAAGTTGACGCGTTATCCATCCTAATTGCAACATAGGTATTTCTTCAAAACATGAAGCTTCCTGAAGGATAATTTATTATCGCCATACCCATTGATATGGAGGAGCAACCTTGCAGTGGTCCTATGAATGTGCTCAACGAGGTCTGGTACAGAATCCACCTGAGAAGAGTACAAGTAATATTTATATCATTTTTATCCGAGAATGGAAAATCTTTAACAAAACATATCATAGAGCTATTGTTATTATTTATTTATTTATTTATTTATTTTTTACAGAAAATACACACAAATAGGACCCTGTATATAAGTGGAACAAAAACATAGCGACTTATGTTATAAAACATGTCCTATTAAAACAGGTCCTCAAAAGAACTTATTGGTAACTAATGAAACTATGAATAGTTTCAATAGCACCAGTAAACAAAACACACACCAAATTCACATAGAAATCTTCAACCACAGCAGCATTATTTTGCAATAGCATCGACTGAAGATGAGCTTTAGACCTATGTAATATCTGAGTAATCAAAGAGATTGTCTCAGCACCCACACATCTTTCCTGAAACAAAGAAAACAATATTAGTTACCAGGATGATCAATGTAATGATTGTGTCACATAAACATTCAGATATGCAAGTGATTGTCCTGGGAGGAGGCACTGAATCATGGATGGATAAAAACATGGTATAATTAAATAAATAAAAAAGAACCTTAATATCTTGCAATAATCCTGACATAGTACCCTGTTTCTAACTAGATGGGATGCATTAAACACAGCATATACTTGAACATCACATATAGGTTGAAATATAAGTATGCTTTCCAAGATAAATAACTGTCACTTGAAATCAATTTAATCAAAGAAAATTGGACAGCACAAAAGTAGCATTTGTCGATACTTCCTAAAGCTAGACAACTCAACCATGTGTAGTGGTTCCACTGTAGCAGCCAAATCATACCTGTTTCTGAAGGAACCATCATGAATCCATGGTACATGTGACTTGCAACAATTGATGCAAATAAAGAAAGGGGAAAATATGAAGGATTGATCTGTAAAGCATCAATATCACCCTAATTATTTTAATCAATCATCCGTGCTACATCTCTTGTATATGGGAGAGTATCAGATGTAAGAGAAATATTTTCCACAATCATTTGACTCAGAAGAACCCATTTCACAAAGAAAAACTGCAGAAATTAAATTGCCAAATGAATTTTATGTATAGGTACACCTCAACTGATAATATTCCCTTTCAAGAAATCTTATGCAAGAAGAAAGGTAGTCGAAATCAACACGATTTTCTTAATCTAGATCAGCTCTTTCAGTCTTGAGTACCTTTAGTCCAAATGAAATAGCTGGTGCATTGCCAACATTAGTGCTGGTAGGGCTTGTAGGTGTCACATCCATCTGTGTTAATGAACTCAATGATGTGGTAAAAGACAAAGAGTTTGACATCGTTTGAGGCTTTATCCATTGATCACAATCCTGTGCTATTCTCGATAAGGCTGTCTTGAGACGATCTGGACACCACCAGAACAAGAAGGTGTTATACTGTAGGAATCATCGCCATGAACCAGAGCACCCAATGTAACGAAAATGAAATATAGTGAACAGAAGTAGTCTTACGGCTTAGTGAATCTGTTAGTCCTCTTCCACTAAGGTACATATCCCGCTGACCAAAAGTTTCAAATAGAAAATGGAAAAACACCTCAAACAACTGACAAATACCCTGGAAACAAAAAGAAATCAGTTGCAAGGAATCAATAGAAAAGAAATATATAATAAATAAGCTTCCAGTAGAACTTTGTAGTTTGACAGACCTTAAAGTATTCGACATCAACTATTTCTAATTTCTGCATGAGCCTTGCGTATTTGTCCATCAACCTGAGTCATTTGGATGCAAAATAGATAAAATCGTATAACTTACCCATAAAGATATGTCCAAGAAATCTGGATATATAAATCTTCACCTTAGAAGGCAAATCGAGGATCCTGTATGTGCGGTAATCTCCTCACTATTCCAGTGTGCAGAGTGATTCCTTGCAAGTGTAGGTTTAGAGATGCGACTTGGGAGCTGACTATCCTCGTCAATAAAGTCAGCAAGAAGATCTTCATTTTCATCTTCCAGAATAGAATTATTTCCATTTATATGATTCATATCATTGCTTCTGGGCGACATCATATCATTACATAAAAGATCAATGATTTTTCCATCACTTTCACAGGAGACCGTTGACCCCTTGGGCCGTGGTTGGGTATTTGAACAGTCTTTGTGGCTAAATGTCAGCTTTAACAAAAATGGATTTCCAGTATTAAGCCAATGAGCAAACCCATTCTTCTGGTTCCCTGTTTCGACCAAATCGGATAATTTCTTGGAATGAAGAACAGACATCTTAGCACTGTCACCATCAGTTGGAACAATAAGGGGAGCCCCGTCACCAACAAGGCCTGCCAAACTAATTATTTGGACTGTGTCTGACATTTTATGCCAAGTTTCCTTCTCCAAAACCATCTTAAGCGCCTGAAACAAAGGATATAGATTTCAAATCATGTCCAAGTATGCTTTTGTCTATGATATACAAGCACTAAAAATGTAAAGTTCATTATGACAATCATCATCATCATCATAGCCTTATTCCCATTAATTGGGGTCAGCTACATGAATCCTGTTACGCCATACCATTATCAAGGGGGTCCATTATGAAAATAGAGGTGAATAATAGTGGGAAGTCACACATTATGTAAAAACTATGCAGTGCAGACCACAAGAATGTCAATAATTGCAAAACATAACATTCACACCATGTCATGATAAAACTAATAAATCATCACTGGCCAATCAGAATTTGAATAAGGATTGAGCTACTAGAGAGTGTTTGCAGTATCGATAATATTGACTGATATTATTGGTATCGCAACTCAGAGATACAGTATCGATAATATTGACTGATATTATTGGTATCGCAACTCAGAGATACGAAACACTGGTCGAGCATAAAAAAATCCATGGCATCGCTAAATGTATCGCATGATATCACGCGATATCGCAAATAGCACGATATATTGGGAGATATCACTTTTGTTTCTTTAGCTTTTTTTCCTATGTATCAAATATATCTGTCAATTTCAATAGATATCATTGATACCGTCAGGAACTGGTACTGTGTTGAGAAACAACCCTAAAAATTCATTTTTTCCTCTTTTCCTCTTGAATCATTTGGGAGGAAAACAAAGTTTTCAAGCTGGAATCAAGACAAAGTGTATTCGGGGCCAGTTTTGATTCGGTGAGTGTTTTCATATTTTGATCCTTTTTTTGCTTAAATCATATTAAATCAGTGCCAAAAGCTTAGAAATGCTTGATTCTTCATGTTTTGTATTGAAAATCAAGGATTTGAACCTTTGATTTTGATATTTGGGGGTAGGCAGCCCGATTTGGGGAAACTTGGGGGAAAATAAAAAATTTCGCAATTTATCCCAAATTGGTTGCAATTTTACTGTCCAAACACGAAATCAAACATGTATGACGGTTGATCTGCTGATTCATGTAGTTTTAGAGATTTTTTAGAAGAAAAAAAATAAATTTTAATTAAATTTTTTTTTTTTTTTTCAAAATTCCACTTCTACCATTAGTCAATTGGGCCCAATTTTAGAGTATGAAGAAGTGTTTGAAATCACCATTACATACACTCTAATATTGAGATTTGGAGGTAGGTGGTTCGATTTGGGGGAAATTGGAGAAATTTCAAATTTTCCACAATTTCTCTCAAATGTTGTCTAAACACGAAATCAAACATGTACAAGGCATGGTCTATTCATTCATGTAGTTTTGGAGCTTTTTTAGACTATATATATATATATATATATATATATATATATATATATATATATATATATATATATATATATATAATATTAAAAATAATAATAAATAATTTGTTTCCGAAATTTCTTTTCTATCAACGGTCAATTGACCACATTTTTGAAGTATTTAACAGTGTTTGAAGATTTTCAAAATATAATCAAAAATTTAAATTAATTAATTTCTGCAATTTCTCTTAAATATTGTCCAAACGCGAAATCAAACATGTACAAGGCCTAATCTTCTGATTCGTGTAGTTTTAGAGCTTTTTCAGAAAAAAATATTTTTAATTAAATATAATAAAAAATAATTTTTGCCCGAAATTTCTTTTCTATCAATGGTCAATTGACCACAATTTTGAAGTATTTAAGAATGTTTGGAGATTTTAAAATATAATTAATGATTTAATTTAATTTAATTATATTTAATAAATGTTAAAAATAATGGATGCCTCCTTACATTTATAAATTATATGAATAGACTTTGAATATATTTGCATTAGCCTAGCCAAACGGTGCATAACTCAGGACCTTATGCAAAGGAAACCGATTATGTGCACTTGTTTTTTATGATATTATGATTTAAAAGAGTGTATTAATGTCTTTTTAACAATCCTTGAAGTTTCATTGAACAATTCGACCAATTTCCCAATGTGTCTCTATACTTCCCAAAAAGTGCGATAAATTTTGTGATACAACTAATATATACCATGCAATAACCAATATATATCTGTATTCCAAGGGTGTGAATACAATGTGTGATACCGCTATAGTAAACACTGCAACTAGATTGAGCTTTCGATGCCCATTGAATCTTCTCTTAAAATAGTAAGTGAACTGTCATTCACATGCAAAATGGTTTGAAAGACACAAGTTCAATACTACACAACAAGGTAAGTGAACCATAGTAACAATAACTAAGAGGGGACCACATCAACAACAACATGGGAAGATGCAAATGCAATACTAAACAATAGTTGAGTGTGTTCGCCGTTGTTTCGACGTTCCTCTTCCTAGCACAAGTGACAAGTGAGCAGGCGTGCCAAAATTGAGATTGCAGTTCCAATTCAAACTGAACAACAATAACCCTGAGCGCCAAAGTAGGCAGACACTGGGTGTGACCGAAGTCTGAGGAGACCGGTTGCCTATTCGACCATTCGCTCAAAGTGTAAATTGATCAGGCGATAGTCAGAGGGTGGGGTGGGGTTCGTCCTTTGATAATGGGTTTCTTCTTGCCTTTCGTACGAAAAGACTTTCTTAATGCATGGATAGTAGAATGCAGAGTGATAATTTGAAAATTCGACCGCTAAAGAGCACTCAAATTCTGACTAAGACTATGATATTTATGCTACAGATTATACTAAGGAAAGCAAGTTAATGCAATAAGTAAATGGTTACTCTAAAGGAAAGAAATTACTAGATAAAAGCCACAATTACACTATGGAATGTAAATTTGACAGGATAATTGAAAGATAATTGATTTTGTTGATTTGTTTGGGTTGGTGTGAGACGACTTTTCCTATTGAAATCTTCTTCTATTTATAACTCTAATCCAGCCATTTTGGATCCTTCTCATGATCTGACGGTTACCATAACCATTTCTGTCCTTGTTTTGCTTCCAGATTCTTCCCACAATCTGACCTTTCCCGAATATTTGACTCTTGCTCAGCATCCGCGATGACTTAACCACTGGCTAGATACTTGCTTACTCATTTGAACTCAATCGCACCTTAATAACTATTCATCATGCGCAAGTCACGTGATAGTAATCTCCTGAAATTCGGTCGCACATTCTTATAGTAATCTTTCAACTGTTAATCATCATACACGTGTGATCCACACGAATCTGACTGAAACGGGGTCTGGTTGAATAGGGTACAAACAGAGTGATACACGCTTACAACAGATAACAATGCCTGGTTAGGGAAGAAATAATCAAAGAAAAAGAAAGCATTAGTGCAAGTTGAGATCCTCCATGTTAGCCTGGCCAAGCATTACATCAAACAGTTCGTGTGCATACAGCAAGAACAGGCCGGAAATCTTTTAATTTGGACCGCTAGGTTGCGCATAAGATGGTAATTTGTGGCCTGATCCACTGCTCATCTGAAAACGCAGTGCTTAGATGAGGATGAAGAAGAAGCACGGACTAAAGTCAAAAGGATCTAACCGACCTTGATACCATTTATTGAACTCACAATCCCTTGAAGGGGGCATATAACTTCTTCCAAGCACACAGAAAGCAGCAGTGTGGAGAACAGAGTTGGGAAAAGACATGATGTAGGAAACATGACACTGAAATAGTGAGGAAAGTGCTTAAGACACATCTGAGAAACAACCTGTGAAACACTGGAGGTGTCTAGAAAAGTTTAAACATCACTGAAACCTATTATCTTGTGGAATCTTTATGCCCCAAACCCCGATTCCTGTAGTGACGTGCAGAATATTGCATTTGGATTTAACCATTACACTATGCCCCATGTCAATAAACTACTAGAAAGTTTCCCTCTAAAAGCAGTTACGTAAAAGACAAAAGTTATTAGTAGCAATGTAATCAAATGGATGCAGGGAAATCATACAAGCAATGTAGTCAAATGGATGCAGAGATAATATACAATAATGCAGTCAAATAGCCGCAGCGAATTCATATAAAACAACGTAGTCAAATGGATACAGAGAAATCATAGACAACAGCTTTCAATCCAGGAAAGATGAACTTCTCTAAATATCGTAAGAGGCAACAAGCAGAAATGGCACAATAGCATTCTACTACTTTAAACAAACAGGAGTAACAAATGCCAAATCATTCTGAACAATGAAGTTGAAACATGAAAATGTAAATAGAGGTTCTAATTTGGCATACGTAAACATTTTGTCGATGAAAAGCTGAAAAGTAATTTTCACAAACAAGCTTCAATCTCTGCCTGAATTCAACAGCTTCCACACCAGAAAAAGCTTCGCCAGCCAAGATGAATATATTTATATCTTCATAATTTCTTAGGAATTGATGTGTGCTTGTTGAGAAAACTGCGGAGCATGAAAGCAACACAGATACACGACTTGTTGTAAGTTGCCATAGATTCTTCCGCCCTCTCTTTAGTGTTTGTGCAACAAATGCTATGGCATCCTTCCTCAGCTGATCAAATGGAGAACCACTACCAGATGTAGAGGACATGTCGTCACCTGACCATAAACTGTTTCATAAGAATTTAAAAACATTGAAAATTACCAGAAATGTCAGTGACAGATGGAGAACCTGTTTCAGAAGATTCTTCTGTTGAGAATGGACTTGGTAGTAGCTCGTGTAAAGGTTCAGATACTAAGCCATTCTCAGAACTGGAATTATTTGAAACTTTTGATGCTGAATCAGCATGCAGAACCCCTTCTGAACAGACAGAGGTGCTGCCCTGCATCCTCTTTGTGCTAGAAATCTGAGATTCTGAGTCCTGAAACAAGGATGTGAAATCCCAAGACATGTAGGTAACACAACTAAAAACACATGATTACTAGCTAATATAAAGAAATATTGAAAAAAATATATATATATTTTTTAGAAACAAGAGTCTCAATGGACTTATAAAGCAACCTATGAAGCTACCCAAGAATAAAAATGCTGCAATAGAAGTGAAGAACAAATTTAAAGAAAGAAAGAAAACTGAAGAATGTTGGAGTTGAATAAAAACTGCAAGATTTACTTGCTGAATGCTGGCAAATTCAAAAGCAGTAAAAAAGCAACTTTTAATCTACCTCTATTATGAATGATTTCAGGAAGCGATTTCATTATAAGTCCTTATCAGCAGAAGCACACAAGCGACCACAGGAATAATATTGGAGACCACCTCAGATGCTTATTGATGCAGGACAACAAACCACTTGCTCTAAAAGCTCAAACTGATAGAGCGTGGCGAATCAATCCCTTTATCTCATAACCCAGGTCAAGCCCTCAGCCGACCCCCCTTGTGGGCCCCACTTCACATAGGTCCTGCCTCACATGGCCTGCCCACCCCAAGTGTGCCCCCGCTTCACGCAGGCCACCCCACTTGAGCCCGGTGGGAAAATGCCCCTGTATTATTCACCCTTGGTGAGGAGTCTGATCATGCCATCCTCACGATCAAATGGTCAAAACTTGTCCAAACTCTATCCAAGCTCGTCCTCCATGCAACCCACAAGCATCTTACCAATGTGGGGTCTTTGATGATGCTCGTACATGCTATGTGGGGTCTTTAGCTCGTCCTCTAGACCCAAACGGGTACTCATCTAGCTATAGGGAGATTGGAGCTCGCCTCCTCCTCTGATATGTATGTAATGGCTTGTGTGATGTATGTCCTCATCACTTATACTAATTTTGTAGCAACCAATGTTATCATAATTATCATATCATGAATCGAAATTAGGGATAAAATAGTATTGTATTGCAAATTGCCTTGTAAATCGTAAGATTTGTTTTGAGTTTCTCAAAAAATTATCGTAAAAATCTTTTTAAAAAATAATCAGATATTTTTTTATTTTTAGATTTTTTTTTAAAAAAACCATTAATCATCCATTTTCTCATAAATATGCACCAAAAAATAACACTAATCAAGATATTATCATTTGAATTGTAGATTCTGTAAAGATGGAAAAGAGGAGAGAGAGAGAGAGAGAGAGAGAGAGAGAGAGAGAGAGAGAGAGAGAGAGAGAGAGAGGAAAAGGTTGGATTAGGGTTGGATGTCCCCTTCCTCTATTCTTTATATTAAAGTATTAAAACAGCAAAAATGGCAAAATTGCCCCTAATACATTAAACTTAATGACAACCATATCCAAAGATCAAAAACAGAAAAATTGCCCCTAATACATTAAACTTAATGATTAATATATCCAGAGATCAAAAAGACTAAGAAATAATTGGGCTATAGGCCCATAATCAAATCCAAGTGAGTCGTAGGCCCATGGCCATAACCATTAACACTCCCCCTCAAGTTGAAGTATAGATGTCTTGCTTGTTTAGCTTTTCAAGAAGTTTGCCAAACTAAGATTTTCCAAGAGCCTTGGTGAATAAATCTAAGATTTGATCATGAGATGAAAATATAGGGTGTCGATCTGTCCCTAAGAAATCTAGTCTCGAATGAAATGGCAAGCAGATCCCACAAATTGTATGAGCCATATAAGCCCACAAGTTGTACGAGCCATTGATCTATTTTTAACTTCAGCTCTTGACCTAGCAACCACGTTCTTTTTCTTACTTTTTCAAGTAGCCACATTACTGCCTAAGAAGGTGCAATAGCCTGTAGTTGACCTTCTATCATGTTTTGACCCAACATAACATGTTTTTTTTTTTTTTTTTTTTTTTTTTTTTTTTTTTTTTTTTTTTTTTTTTTTTTTTTTTTTCTGTAACTCATGTTAAATTAGTATCAAATTGTTACAAATCCAATCATGGATTGGGAGCTTCAATTTCGAGATTTGGAGGAGATGAGCTAAGTTACGGAAATTTGAAAAAAAATCAAAATTTCCTAATTTCTCGCAAATCGGTTGCAGTCTGTGTCCAAACAAAAAATTAAACATGTATGTATCCTGATCTAGTGATTCTTCTTTTGCTTTTGAATGTATTGCTTGTGTTCCCATACATCTTCTAACATTTATAAATTATATGAATAGACTTTGAATACACTTGCACAAATTCAGTTAGACAATGCAGAGATTAGGACCCCATAAAAAGAAAACCTATTATATGCACTTGTTTTTTGTAATGTTTTTATTTATAAGTGTGTATTGATGTCTTTATTTAACAATCACTGAAGTTTCATTGAATATTCGACCAATTTCCCAATGTTTCCAACAACATCGATACATTACGTGATACAACCAATATATCCCATGTGATAACCGATACGTACCCGTATCCTAAGGGTGCGATACATAACGCAATAACGATATTTTGAACACTACCTGAAGATGACCATGAGCTTTGTATAGGATATGTTTTAAAAGGGAACATTTCAAATAACTAAGAATCCTCATAAGTGGTGGTAGATTTTGTGTTCTTAGACTTTGCATAAATTGACTCGCTGCACTGACTAAAAAAACAATATCAAGCCTGATGATGGTCAAATGGATGAGTTTACTAACAAGTCTTCTATACATACCAAGGTTTTCTAACAATTCTCCTTCTTTAGCTTCAAGTTTGAGATAAGAATCCATTGGTGCATCAACCAGTTTGGGACCCAACATCCATGTCTCTTTCAATAAGTCAAACGTATATTTTCTCTGACATAAATTTATTCCAACTTTCGATCTTGCCACTTCAATGTCCAAAAACTTTCGAAGAAGACCAAGATCTTTGATCTGAAACTGAGATGGAAGATATGACTTTAACTTTTCAATACCCCCCAAGTCATTACCAATCACTATAATATCGTCCACAAAAAGTATTATGTAGCTAATGGTAGAGTGCTTGGAGAAGATTGAATTATCTACTTTACCGCCTTTAATCCAAATGATAAACCCATACTACTAAACTTCTCAAACCAAGCCCATGGTAATTGCTTCAACCTAGATTTATACTTGTCTAACTTATATACTCTAGATGACTCCCCCTGAGTAGCATACCCAGAGGTTGCTCCATGTAGACTTCTTCATGAAGATCTCCATACATGAACACATTCTTCACATCTAGCTGAAAGGGAGGCAAATCATGATTTGTAGCTAGTGATATGACAACGGGAACTGAATTAAACTTAGCCACTTGTGAAAATGCATTTAAATAATCTACTCCATAAATCTAAATATACCCCTTAGCGACCAACTTGGCTTTATAACAATTAATTAATCCATTAGGCAGGAACTTTAGTGTACATCCATCTATACTAGACCGGCGTCTTACCTGAAGGCAATGTTTAAATTATCGGTGATAATATTGAATTATCGCTGATATTTTCGATATCACTGGCCCATCAATACCGAAAACCCTAGATTTTGTTTCTCTCTTGGATATCGGCGACATTTCGCCAATTTTTTCAGATTTCACCAATTTTTTCCAAAATTTCGCCAACAAAATCGAGCCATAAATACTAAAAAAAGAAAATCATATTTTAAAAATACCTCTTTCTGAAAGATCAAGAAGTGATTGGATTGTAGATCGATGGTGTGGTCTTCAAAAGTACGAAATAACCCAAAAAATCCGGGATTTCGACGAGCTTTTTTCTAATCTTGTTGGGATTTTTGTCGACAGTTGAATCTGCATTGCGAGATTGACGAAACTTCCAAGATTTTAGGGTTACCACGGCCGTGGAGAAGAACTTGCGTGTTGACTTTTAGGGTTTTGAAAGAGAGGTTTTCGAAACCCTCTTTCGAAGCTCTTTTCTTATAGCTGAAATTTTAAAGTTAAGTAAAATGTGTGTTTGCCACTATTAAATTGCAAAGGTCACCACCACTTTGCCTCAAAACAAAACTAATATATTATGTAACTTTTAAGTTATTTTATAATATGAGTTTCCCACAACATAAGAAGAATATTTCACCAACATTTTACCTCAAAGCAAAACTAATAAATTATGTAACTTTTAAGTTATGGTGTGAGTTTCACACAACATAATAAGACTATTTCACTACCTTTTTATATAAAAAATTGTGATGGCTACGGAAGTAGATTAGGTGTGTCCCATTCTCAAATAAGATGATGCAGCCCACCATGACGTATCTGCCCATCCGATTTTCCGAACATTTTAGGGCATGGGCCCAAAAACAAAGAAGATCTAAATCTCAGGTGGACCATACAACAGTGGTGATTGAATGTCATACCATTTAAAACTTCCTAAGACCCACCTTATGTTTCCATAATGTTTATTTCCCATCCAACCTATTGATAATGTCACATAGATAAGGACGAAGGGAAAAAATAAATATCTACTTAATCCAAAACTTTTGTGGCCCATTAATGTTCATCACTATTGTTTCCTATGAATGATAAGTCCCTCGGGAGAATTAGATATACTTCATTGTTAGGCTCATGCCCCAAAAGGGTCTTGCAAAATGGATGGATATAGAATAAATCCATCAATGTGGGCCTCGCAGTAAGGGCCATAGTCTTGTGTGAGGCCGACGCATGGTTAGATGGTTGGATGCATGGATGGGATGGGATGGTTGGATGGATGGACAGATGGATGGATGCTTGGACGGATAGATGGGACGGATGGATGGATGGATGTTTGAATGATTGGATGGGATGGGATTAGGGGTGCACATCGAACCATAGGAACCATGTAATCGGACTAGAACCGTTGGATCGGTCCGGTTTGCTCCGGTTCTAGGGTGCTAACGGTCCCGATTCCGGTTCCAAAATTCCCAGAATCGTTGATTATAGATCGGTTTTGGTTTAGGGCCCTGTAGAACCGAACCAAACTGTTGATCTGAACCGTAGATCCAAACCTCACGAACCGTGGATCCGAACCGTTACACGAACCGTAGATTTGAACCGTGACATCTAATGAACGTAGGTCATAACTAACTGATTGGTGGACATATAATGAACGGTCAAAACAACATATTAAATTCAACAAAGTCGATGTACATTGAATTGAATTCCAAGCTTAGAAAACAGCATTGCCGAGTCAATCTAATGGTGTGGCTACGTCCCATGTATGGTCAGAATCATTACACGTGGCACACATGTACCTTAAATTGAACTGTCAAAGTAGTGGGCCCAGTATCGAAGGATCATCATTTAGCATATGATCTTAACTGGCTGATTCGTGGACATCTAATGGACTATTATAGTGAGAAATCTTCGACGGTCGACAAGAAAATGTCTATTGATCAGAGGTTAGAATTCTCTAATGAATCTAAATTTGGAGCTCTGTCCCATCTATAATGGGTCCCATTATTTGGCTGGTTTGGATTCTGTTACATGCAAGCCACATGTCTAGTGTCTGATTGCATCGTGTAGGTTATTAAAAAAAGAGGTCTCCCATGTAACTAGTTGGATGATAAGTTACCGTTCAACTGTCATATACGTGTCCACATCTCTAGTGTGTAAAACATCCAAACCGTCCAAGAATTGATACGGAGTTATTCCCATCCATTCAGTCCCGATTGTATGGTTCCAAGACCTTAATAGTATTGTTAAAAAAGTGCAATTGGGCTGGAGTTTAAAAAGCCCAGAACCGTGGAACCAATCCGGAACAGAACCAGTTTTCACGGTCCGGTTCCGGTTCTAAAAATCCTAGAACCGTAGGGAACGGTTCAGTTCTGGTTTCACCCCAAAACCAGACCGAACCGAACCGTGTGCACCCCTAGATGGGATGGTTGGATGGATGGATGGATAAATGGCTGGATGCATGAATGAGCTAGGATGGTTGTATAGATGGGATGGATGGATGGATGGATGGATGCTTGAATGATTGGATAGGATGGATGGATGTTTGAATGATTGGATGCGATGGTTGGATGGTTGGATGTTTTGATGAATAGATGGGATGGATGTATGGATTTGGATGGATAGATGGGATGAATGTTTGGATGATTGGATGGATGGATGGATGGTTGGATGGATGTTTGGATGGTTGGATGGATGAGCTGGTTGGATGAATAAATGGGATGGATGGATGGATATTTGGATGATTTGATGGAATGGATGGATGGGATGTTTGGATTGTTGGATAGATAGGATGGATGGATGGATGGATGTTTGATGGATAAATGGAATGTGCAGATGATTTGATGGGATGGATGAATGGATGAATGAGATTGATCGATCAAAGTTTGGATTATTGGATGGGATAGTTGGATGAATGGGATAATCGGATGGATGGATGGATGGTTGGTTGCATGGATGGGATGGTTGGGTGGTCGGATGGATGGATGGTTGGTTAGTTGGATGAGATGAATGGATGGATGGGTGTTTGGATGGTCGGATGGATGGAAAACATGGATATACAATACGTACATAAAGGTGGGCTCCAAAAATGTGTGTTTTTTTAGTTCATTTACTTTTATATGTTTTAATTATTTTATGTAAGCTGCATTTCTATTATATAAACTTATTTTAGTTACGATTAGAGTGATTTCTTCCGGCAGCGAATGCTTTTAGACTTCCATTACAAGAAAACTTTTATGTATGCATTTTTTTTTTGCAATTTTTTTGATCCTAAATATGAAGATATGTGTAGTTAAGCATGTCCTGAAGTTTCACCGAAAATTTTCACATTTTTTCCTGTGCTTCCCACCTTTTCCCTACATTTCCGGTTATCAACGATAACAGTATTTTATCTTTATCTCCAGCCAGCGAAACTTATAGCGATACCGACAACTCGAACACTGCTTGAAGGAAGATCAGTCAACTTCTAAATATCATTGGAGTACATGGCTTGCATCTCTTCTTCCATAGCTCTTTTCCAATTTTCATTTGACAATGCCTCCTGGATTGACTTAGAAATGGATACAGTAGACAAGATACGAGCAAGCATACGATAATTTGTGGAAAAATGGGTAAAGGCGATAAATTTCAAAATAGCACAAGTAACGCAAGAACGTTTACCTTTCTAGACCACAGTAGGAAGGTCCTAGGCAACCTCATGAAACTCTAAAGAAATAAGAACCTTAGCAGGTGTAGTAGTCAATTGTGTGGACTTGAGGAATAGTCTGTAATGCCTGATCTTTCCTTCTTTTTCTGTAATAAGTTTATGTGAAATCATTCTACGGTAGTGATGGCATTTTTGGGTTTTCTTGAAAAAAAAAAAAAAAAAAAACGAAAATGGTCATCACATTGATATTGACACATCAATGATATTATTGCAATATATTGCACTGTATTCATGTATATTGTCTATTCAGTGCACTATGTCGTGTTAATATTGTCGATACCAAAAAATACATGTACTTAAGTGGGGTTTCACATTGGGAAGGTGCAATACCAATAATATCAGCTAATATTATCAATATCATAAACACTACTTGAAACTCCAATCTTTTCCAACACCAAGTAGATTCTTTAATGACCCTATCATATGCTTTCTCTAATTCAATAAAGACCATGTGATGACCATTCCTCCTCTTCCAATATATCTCCATCAGTTGTCTAAGTAGGAAAATGGTCTCCATGGTGGACCTTCCTAATATGAATCCAAACTAATTTTCTAATACAATTGCCTCATGCCTTAATATTTTCTCTCTTCATAGTATGTCTCATAAGCTTAATTCCACTATCAGCATTCTTTTGTTTTTCATTTTTGCCTTTTCAAAACCTACTTCATAAAAGAGAAAGCAAAGCAAT
Source organism: Magnolia kwangsiensis (assembly GCA_037074715.1). Classification (NCBI taxonomy): domain Eukaryota; kingdom Viridiplantae; phylum Streptophyta; class Magnoliopsida; order Magnoliales; family Magnoliaceae; genus Magnolia; species Magnolia kwangsiensis. The sequence continues at coordinate 65,016,980 of CM073579.1, forward strand.
AAATAAAAACAGCGTAAGAAAAGCTACAAAACGAAAGCATTCAGTTGAGTATTGCAGCTTTTAAAAAAAAAAAAAAAAAAGATACCCTTGATCGAATTAAAACAAAGACATAAACTTTCAGTGTCCCCTAATTATAGTTGGGGCCAAGTTACAAAACCACATGCAATCAACTATATTTTAAACCAAAATTAGGAAGAACAAATTTCTTATGATTCCTCCTAAACACCATATTGTTGGATTACATCATCTCCTTCTAAAAATCCTGATTCCATCAGGAAGGGCAAAACTCTCTTGTTAGATGTTAAATTTTGGCTGCATCAATTGATAAACAGAGGATGATGTTCCAAAAGGAATCAATTGCTTAGATTTAATTCACATGCAAATAGTTACTAAATTTGAAACTATATAGTTTAACAACACAGTAAACAAGGATTAACCGATGGAAAGAATCAGAAATGCTAAAAATGAGCAATTGAAATGGAAGGCTAGAAGTTTCTACTACCTTTGTTTTGGGCTGAAAGCTCATGATTGCATAATACGAACACATCAACTTGAACAAGATAGACAGTGTTTTTAACAAACAAAGCCTAAACTTGGATTCTGGTATTTGAAGGCATAGATCACTGTACGTAAATCTGGAAACAAAGACGAGAGTAAATCATGTCAAACATGACTGAAAATTCATGTTTGGAATATATAGACTGTTCCAACTAAAACCAATTCCTTGAAGCTTCTGTAAGAAGGTGAGCCACAAATATGAGAGAAAAAAAAAAAAGAGGAAAGAGAGAGAGAGAGGGAGAGAAAGAAAGAATGTATCACATAAAGGACAACAACATAATTCTCTATGAATTTTAACAGAAAACTGCTATGGAATTCGATGTAACTAAACATAAATCAAAGAAAAAAGAGGAAACTAGATTTAATGGAGAAAATGGTTGAAGAAACAGTAGAAAAGATGAGATTGAGAGTAAGAAATAGATAAAAAGGGAAAAGAGGTGAGAGAAGATGATGAAGTAGAGAAAAGAGTTTTAGGTTTAAAAGGGATGTTGTGGGTCAAAATCAACTAACACACATCTTTATACTAGCTTAAGAGAAAAAACATAACAAACTATGTAAGAGTACCAAGGACTATGCACACGCACACACACAATTTACATATATTCCATCTCCTACGTCCTCCTTCAAGTTGGAGCATAGATATTGATCATGCTCAACTGGTCAGTAATACAATGAAGAGCATCTCGACTAAAAAATTTAGTGAGAACATTAGCCAACTGCTCCCCCTTAGCAAACAAAAGAGATCTCAGTCTCCTTATTAGCAACCTTTTCCCATATAGAATGATAATCAACCTCAATGCACTTAGTATGCTCATGAAATAGCGAATTGCTAACAATGTGAATGTCCGCTTGATTATCACAAGGTAATGGAATGGGACTTGAACAAGGATAGCTAAGTTCCTGTAATAGGGTCCGTAGCCAAATAAGCTAAATTGTAGCATGAGCCATCATCACCCTATACCCAGCTTCTGCAGTAGACCAAGTAACAACTGATTGATTCTTACCTTTCCAAGTGGCAAGGTTTCCACCCACAAAGATGTAGTATCCTGATGTAGACCGTTGATCATGAAACTCCCAGCACAATTAACATTAGAGTAACAAAAAAATATGAAGATGACCATACCGTTGAAAACGTAAACCTCTACTAGAAGCTGATTTTAGATAACGAAGCATTTGATACACGACAATAAGACGAGATGTATGGGGAGTATACATAAACTGACAACACCCACAACATATGAAAAATCAGGTTGTGTAGTAGTTAAGTAGATGAGTCAGCCAGCCAATCGATGATACATACCAAAATCATAAAGGAGTTCTCCATCATCAAGGTTAATTTTTCTATTAATACCCGTCAGTGTAGCAACAAGTTTACACCCAAGCATCCCAGTATGCGACAAGAGATTAAAAGCATATTTCCTTTGAGATTGAACAATTTCGGGCTTAGGCTGAGCAACCTCAATTCCAAGAAAATAAAGAGGTCCCAAGATCTTTGATCTCAAATCTTGTCTTGAGGAATGATTTAAGAGCAACAATACCCACGGTATCATTTCTAAAGAACACTGTCATTCACATAAACAATCAAAACCATAACTCCAATGGACTGATGACAGATAAAAAGAGGATGATCAGCATGACTGTGAACAAACCCGAAGTCCAGAAGAGTGCAACTAAATTTATCAAACCAGCCCCAACGAACCACTTGAGATTATAAATAGACTTCTTTAGACGACACACAAGATGTGAGTCACTCGGCACAAAAAAACCTGGTGGTTGATCCATATAAACATCCTCTGCAATATCGCCATGTAAGACAGTGCTCTTCACATCTAGTTGGGATAAATATCAAAACAAATTTACTGCCAAAGAAATAACAACACAAACGGAGTTAAGCTTTACATTGGAGAAATTGTCTCAAAATAATACACCCCAAATGTGTGTGTATAACCCTTGGCAACAAACCAAAATTATATCTATTAATGGAACCATCAATATGATATTAATGATATAAATCCACTAGCATCCAATAGTCTACTTTCCCTCAAGTAATTGAACTAACTCCTAGGTTTTGTTTTTCTAAGGACCTACATTTCTTCTATCATAACTTGTTTCCAAACAAGACTACTCAAAGCTTTCTTCAGATTATGAGGAACAAATGAGGATATAAAAGCTACAAAAGACCTGAAAGATGGCAAAAAATGCAAAAAAGAAACAAAATTACTAGTAGACTGTTTAGTGCATGAATGAGAAGGTTTTGTAAGGTAATGAGAAGATCATCAGGAGATGAAGATATAATACATGAACCACTAGTGGAAGCAAATGGAATGACGGAGGGCAGATCACTAGAGGATTTCTTCTGGCACTAGTACACAAGAAGAGGCTTGGTGGATCCACAAGAAATGAGAACAACATTAAGAAAAGGGACTGGAAGGAGTATTTAATCACATGGCGGACGCGCCAAGTTAACAAGAGAATCGTGTAGTGAATGTCCTTCGGAAGAGAAGTAAGGAATATCCTCCAAGAAGGTGACATCAGCTGATACGTCTCTTATAGGTCAGAGGGTTATAACATTTATACCCTTTCTGAGAACAAAACTAACCTAAGAAGACACTTTACAACCTGATGACTCAACTGATTATTATTACCATCAAGAATGTAAGCAAAATAAGCACACCCAAAGGCCTTCAGAGGTAAAGGAAAAGGATTGTCACATGGATGCAAAATTTCAAAGGTTGTGGTCAACAATATTCTAGATGGTATATGATTGGAAAGAAAAAAATGCAATAGATATTGCATACCAAAAACATTTAGGAATATTCATACTAAGAAGCAAAGCATATGTGATCTTAAGAAGATGATGATTTTTCCTCTCAACAACATTGTTTTATTGGGGGTCCTTGGAGATAAGATACTATGGTTATGCAATAATGGTAAGAAGGTTTTGGACATATATTCACCACCATTGTCAAAATGTAGAATTTTAAAAGGACATTGAAATTGAGTGGTAACTTCATTAAAAAAGCCTTGAACATATCAAACACCTAATGCTTACATTTCATGAGATGCATGTCATCATAGAATAATCATCAATAAGAAAGACAAAATATTTATAGCCTAAAGTAGAGTACATAGGAGCAGGACCCCAAACATCAGAATGAATTAACTCAAATGCTCTAAATTTCCTCTAGGATGAACTAGGAGAAAACACAGTTCGATGATGTTTAGAAAACTCACACGTATCACAACATGACGACTTAGTATCTGGAATCGAAGGAAACATGTACTTTAACCTAGAAAAAGATTGACGTCTGAAACAACAATGCCATGTTGACACACTCTCCATCTAATGACAAAGCATTAGATGCTATCATAGGTGCATCGTCGAAAAAGTAAATCCCCCATGCCCATAGCCCCTCCCAACCGTCTACTTCATCTAGAGGTCCTGAAACACATTGTATAAGGGGAAAAGGTTGCAAAATAATTTACTAATTTGTAAAAAAGGTAAAAGACAAAAGATAAAGAGGAAAACTAGGAACATGTGAACAAACAATAAATGCATGGCAGAAGAGAGATTGATGGAATCAGTTTTAGATATAGGAGGCTAATTACCATTAGCAACAATGACAGAATACGACTGACTAGAATATTGAAAAAATTTGAATAGATGGGACTTACCAATCATATGGGAAGTGGCACCACCAGAGTCAATGACCTAAGAAGAAGAAGGGGAAGACACATGGAGAATAGTACCTGACTGGGCTATAGTGACTCTGGAATAGCAGTAGTGTTTTGAATAATGTCTGTAGCATAGCATAGTCTAGCTACAACACTACATAGCATTCACAAATAGCGTAAATCTCCTATAGCGTCTATGGCATAGCGTAGTTATAATGCTACATAGCATTAGTTATGCAGGGGCATTTTCACACCGGGCTCGAGTGGAGTAGCTTGTGGGATGTGGGGACACACTCGGGGTGGGCAGCCCGTGTGAGGCGAGTGGCTTGTGAGAGGCGAACCCCACCCATGTGAATCAGGTGGCTCGTGTGAGGCGGTACCCATGTGATTCGGGGCCCACGAGGGGGGTTCGGCCCAACGTCCTAACCCCTGAGATGTGGGGCCTGGGCTATGAGATAAATGGATTGATTCGCCATGCTCTAACAGTTCAAGCTTTTAGAGCAAGTGATTAATTGTCCTGCATCAAATTGGTATCAGAGCGGGATGTCTCAGGTTCGAGACTCCTCATCGGGTTTGATTAATGCAGGGGCATTTGCACACCAGGCTCGAGTGGGTAACTTGTGGGATGCGGGGACACACTTGGGGTGAGCGGCCCGTGTGAGGCGGGCCCCACCCATGTGATTCAGGTGGCTAGTGTGAGGTGGTACCCATGTGATTTGGGGTCCACGAGGGGGATTCGGCCAAGGTCCTAACCCATGAGATGTGGGGCCTGGGCTATGATATAAAGGGATTGATTCGCCATGCTCTAATAGTTCGAGCTTTTAGATCAAGTGGTTAATTGTCTTGCATCAATTAGCAAATAGCGTAAATCCCCTGCAGCGTACGTTACAAGGGTTGTAGCATATCCAATGTTTTAATTAGCATGTAGCATGGTGTTTGGCCCTCTATAGCATGTAGCGTAAGATACACAATCCTTAATATTTTTTAACTAAAATAATAGACAATATGATAAAATTTATAAAATGCATAATTTCTATGAGTTCTTGACTATGAATCTGGATCATCAACCACTTATTTCCATGCAAAATCTCTCTCTCTCTCTCTCTCTCTCTCTCTCTCTCTCTCTCTCTCTCTCTCTTCCTTTAGACATCTCTAAGTGTGACCTCTTCTTTTTTTCATTCATTGATACATCACAAATTCATGATATAGACCACAATTTAGATGGTCCGGATTGATCTAAGTGCTCTATCCACGATATGGACCACAATTTGGATGGTCTGGATTAGTTTAATGTAGTGCCACATATCATAGGTATAAGTCATCACCATTTTAAAATAGGTGTTAAACTAACATAGAAAAAACACTTTAGAAAATGAGATTTCAGGCGGCTTACACTATCTATGCTATATAATACGCTACACTACATATCGTGTAGCTTATGCTACTAAGGAGTTACGGTACTTGAGTATGCTATGTAGCGTTTTCAGTACGCTATGCTACGTAGAGTACGCTACAACACTACTGAAAACACTGAGTATATCTAGCTTACGCATAGCGTATGTAGCATACGCTACATTTTTTATAAATAATAATTGTATTTTGTATTTTGCGCTTCATATTCTCAACCATTAGGTTTACATATGTGGATTAGCTTTTGATAAATGATAATTAATAACTTGTTTGAACATGCTTATACTTGAAAAAATGGATCATCTTTTATATATATTACTATTTTAGTTTTTATTTCTAAATTAAAAATTAGTAGTACCACGTAGCTTACACTACATGCTACACGCTATATAGGATTGAATGCTATGCAACACGGTACTGCTATTTAAAACACTGAGCAGCAATATCCCGAACATGAAGCCGCGTCAAGGCATCATAGGCCTCTTGGAACAAGGTAACATAATTGCCCAAGATAGACAACACTTGAAGCACAGCAAAAGTTGCTTGTAGAGTCTTCTTAGAGTCAAAGCACTACTAGTAAGAGATGCTCTGCTCACAAAGGAAGACTAATAATATCCCAACATTGGTCAACAGAATGATTCTTGCACCATAGTGAGTGCATAGACGAGTAGGTCCACTATGGTGACGACCACCACCACCCCAAACACAATTGCCATGTCCCCCTCTCTCACATTTTCAAGGTCCTTGCCTTAATTACCGTATCCAGAATCACATCCACGACCATACACACACCATCCTAGGGCTCTTTTGTCAAGGCTATAAGAAGGTCAATCCCAACGGTGTAAGAAAATCTATCAGTCATTATATGAGTAGTGGAAGATGAGGAAGCAACCTTCTAATAAGAGCATGAAAGGCATTCAAAAGAGGGGTTCCATAACAATAATCTTATAGTGAACACCCCGAATATTATGAATTAAGCCTAGAATGAAACTACAGAATTTGAGTCTCTTCTCATTACTGCCAAATGGGATCATAATCTGGAGTGTAGTGATAGAGAAGAGGATGATAAAAATCCAACTCATCCCACATACCCCGGAGGGTGGTGAAGTATTCCTTTAGGGTTTTAGAATCCTGTTGAAATTTACTAATATTTGAAATTAACTTATAAACCTTGTGATGAGGACATCATGTCACGTACACCCTTACGTACATATCAAAGGAGGAAGCAGGTCGCGCCGATTTCACTGTAGCTAGGCAACTCACCCATGATCATGCTGAAGACCCCATGTGCATGCACGAGCATCTGGAAGGCCCCACACTAGGAAGATGCATATGAGATGCTTTATGGAGTGATCCAAACCGTTGGATCGCATGGATCGCATGATCCGGCCATTGATCGTTGATCGTCCACATCAGTTTTAGACTTTATCATATTTTAGGATTTAGTTTTTTATTATTTTATATTTGGACACATTATAGTGTTTTAATTGATTTTATTTAGACTAAGGCTATTTTCGTTAAAATTCACAAGACGGGGGGTTTTTGTAATTTTTGAAGCTCTTGGATCTATAAAAAGAGGGGGTGTGTGACCTCTCCCATTGAATTTTGTGATTAAAAAAAAAAAAGTTCTTGCTTTCTTCTACCATCTTCATGCGATTTGAAGATACTTCCATGTGATTTAGAAAGAAGATTGGTGCGAGGCTAATCTCCATCAACGGAGATACGAAGTCTCCATCTATCACCACATCATCTTCTCTTTTCTTCCCCATCCAGGTATTTTCTTCATATTCTTAATTCTCCCAACCCAAATCTCCGTCTTCTCCCAAACCCAACTTTCTCATATCCATCCGCAATCAAAATCCTAACCGACCTAAATCCATCCTCCTACGCCACACGTGTGACCGTATAGCCACACATGTGAATCCCACTTGCCCCTTTTGGTTTCCCACCATCATTATATCAAAACCCCTTACTTCCAACCCCGAAACTCTAACCCTAAATCTAAAATTCCTAATTTTCCTACTTTTCCAAAATTATCCAAACCCTAATTTTCACCCTGGATTGTATTAGGTTTTCTATTTTGAAATAGATTATACCCTATACTAATTGGATGTCCCTACATCCATCATCTCCTAGTTTTTTTTTTATTTAATGATCGTGTGTTACAATGCTAGTAGATTAGGTCAGGATTATGTATGATTTTCTTTTGATTTTCATGATATTTGTGATGAAGATAGTGACGTTTGTGTTTTTTTTTTTTTTTTTGTTAAATATCTTAATTTGGTTATCTGATCTCACATGTTACTTAGTTCATGCATCGGTCCTGCATCACCTTGGATATGTTCTGAGCCTTTGAATACACATAATGAATGTTTTCCCATATCTTTTTCACAAATGTCAAAAACATAACGGAGTTACTCATAAAGGGATCCATATTGTTGAGTAACCAAGCCATAGCTTGATAGTTTTCCTTAATACGAGTTTTAACATTCCCATCCGTAGGGTCAAGAGCTTCATCCAATATATATGCATGTGTTTTTTCCTGCTAAAAACAACGTAACTGATTAAGCAAATAAAATACAATACATGCAATAAAATATTAACAATACAACCAAATATTAAAAAGAACCAAGAATATTCGTTCGAATCGAATCTATTCCACATGAAGTTACCCAAATGTAGAGATCGTCTATTATGCTTGACGGAATATGGGATTTAGCTTCGAGTACAAACATTTTGTTTGTCCATGTCAAGAGGGTAAATGCATTTGCCCATATCCTTGTGAATCAACTGAATTGTCTCCCTTGTGATGTAGTACAGAAAGGGATTGATCTTTTTCTTTATTTTATTTCTATTTTATTTTTTATGAACGAGGAATTGAAAATTGAGGGAACAAAGAATATATACCAAGTGTAGATTCACCGCACTCGTGTAATTGCCACAAATAGAGAACAAAATATCCAATGGCAGACCACAAAACTAATTTCCAATAATCTTCTAGTTCATTCAACTAGAAACAAAAGGAAGAAATCCCACCTAAAAAAAATGAAGGATTTAATCATGGGTCCTGGGTGGTGGCTATGGGAAATATCACAGATATCACATAATTCCATAACGTATCAACAATATCATTGTCAATACATTGAATTTTTCATATTACCCCATAGCTTCATACAATTGACCTGCAATACTGAAAATATTGGCTGTTACATTCGAATTCCAATGTTTTAAACACTGCTCAGCGGGAAATTAGGGCTATTGAATCAGCCAACAGCCTTAGAAGATAACACTAAATCAATGTTCATTTATTTGTCCATAGTTTTCAACAAATACCAATTCACCATGATTGATTTATGTAAATTCCCTAAAGAGAAAGGGTATGTATTTTTTCAACTAATTGGACAGTTTCTTCAAGAAAATAAGAAGTGTTCCACAATAAGGTGTCCCGTATCGGTATCGGTTGGCGTAACGGTGCCCTCTGAAACCGATACGGATACGGGGGCGTAACGGCGATACGGGGGCGTAACGGCCTATAACGGCGCAAAATTTTTTTTTTGCCAAAAAAATATGAAAAAATATGGATTAAATCCGAAATATTCTAAGCATTCCAAATATGCATTCATTTATAAATTGGAACATGTTTATGGTGGTGTAACGGTCCACTCTTTGGTCAGAAGTTGTATCGGACTGTCTGATGAATTTATGAACCAGATAACCTGAATTTGACTACAAAATTCATGTATTTAAATTTCTAACTATCTACTATCAATGATAGATATATTAGAATGAATGTAATATGAAAATATCTTACATTTAGGTGTTTGCAATTATTTTTGAGGGCCAAAATTCATGCATAAATAGAAAAAATTGTAAAAATAAAAAATAAAATGGCACCCCAAATATATAAAATGCACATTAACATGTTCTACTATGATTAACACATCACATGGCATCATTAAAACAGCAAAAGAATCATTAAAAAATGATTTTTCGAATTTTCAAAAAAAGGGTCAAAATAAATGCGTAAATAGAAAAAAATATAAAAAAAAATATAAAATGGCACCCCAAATCTGTAAAATGCACATTAACATGTTCTACTATGATTAACATATCATATGACATCATTAAAACAACAAAAGAATCATTAAAAAATGATTTTTCGAATTTTCAAAAAAAGGGCCAAAATAAATGCGTAAATAGAAAAAAATATAAAAAAAAAATATAAAATGGCACCCCAAATCTATAAAATGCACATTAACATGTTCTACTATAATTAACACATCATATGGCATGATTAAAACAACAAAACAACTATTAAAAATTGATTTTTCGAATTTAAAAAAAAAGGGCCAAAATTCATGCGTAAATAGAAAAAAATATAAAAATATATATAAAATGGTACCCCAAATCTGTAAAATGCACATTAACATGTTCTACTATGATTAACACATCATATAGCATCATTAAAACAACAAAAGAATCATTAAAAAATGATTTTTCAAATTTTCAAAAAAAGGGCCAAAATAAATGCGTAAATAGAAAAAAATATAAAAAAATATATAAAATGGCACCCAAAATCTGTAAAATGCACATTAACATGTCCTACTATGATTAACACATCAAATGGCATAATTAAAACAACAATACAACCATTAAAAATTGATTTTTCGAATTTTAAAAAAAGGGGCTAAAATTCATGCGTAAATAGATAAAAATATAAAAAAAATATTAAATGACACCCAAAATCTGTAAAATGCACATTAACATGTTTTACTATGATTAACACATCATATGGTATGATTAAAACAACAAAACGTATTAAAAATATATAAATACATATTTTTGACAAATTTCTGAAAAATGGCCCATCGAGCTTTGATTCAAGAAAATTCATAATATAATGTGTTTTTATCTCAAATACTCAGCCAAAGTTGGTCGAAATTAGTAGTAAAAGGAGTAAGAAACAGTTTGGAAGCAAGAGGTTTCAAAAAAACAGCAAAAACAAAGCTTAAAATGGAAAAAGGTCGATACGGGCCTGTTACGGGCCTGTAACGGCCCGTAACGGGCCCGTAACGGGCCCGTAACGGCCGATACGCCTCGTATCGGCCGATACGGATACAAAAAACCATATCGGCCGATACGACCCCGAAACGTGTAACGGTCACCACCGTTTCCGTTACGTATCGGCCGTATCAGCCGATACGTAACCGATTTGGCATTCCTTGTTCCACAAAGAACATTGTGGAAGAAAGCAATGTTCGAATTATCTCCGATATTATCGAAATATCTCCGATATTATCTTTATCTCCAGCTTAGCGATACCGATAACACCGGTAGCGATACCGATAACACTGGTAATATTAGAAATTCCAGGTATTAGCAATGTATCGCTAAGTATCACCAACATATCAATATTGTTAATGTAATCGCCAATATTTTCAACTATGTAAATTATATGTGTCACTTTTATTGCCAATGCATCAATATTGCTGATGTATCGCCAATATTTTCGACTATGTAAATTCTAGGTAATGCTTGTTTCATAAGTGTATCAATGATATTTCAATAGTAAATTTTTTTTTTCATGGGCACATGATTGTATATAGTGTTCAATTTGCCATTGACAATATTGATAATATCTTGATATTATTGATATCGCAACATGTGCAATATTAAGACTACAATCTTTCGTTTCATTTCCAATTGTTGATGATTTCTTGGTGAAATATCATGTGTTGTTGATATTTTACAATATCGATGGATGTTTAGATGGAAGGTTGGATGGTTAAATAGGCTGGATGTGATGGTTGGACTGATTTCTTATAGCAGCACATGCTTTGAAGGCCCCATTAAATGGAAACTTGTTATGTATGCATTCTTTTTGCAATTTTAAAAAATTTCAATGTAAATATGTACATTTTAACATCTTCTAAAGTTTCGCTGAAAATTCCACTGTTTTTCCCATGTTTCCCCACATTTCCGGTCATCAGCGATATTATCGGCGATATCGATATTGTTTTTGTATCCTTGGCCAACGAAACTTGTAGCGATACCGATACTTCAAACACTGGAAGAAAGTATAAAAGTACCTAAAGACATAAATCATCAGATGTTTATACCTTATGTGATAAAGAATTACTGCATTCAACCTTCTTCCTTTTATTTTTCCTTTTGCTTTCTTCTCTCTTTTTTTTTCTTTTCTTTTTTTTTTTTTTTTTGGAATGGTAGGGATTACTGTATTCAACCAATACTTAGACATAATATATGATAACCAGATACAGATATTCATATTGATGCAGAAACAGGAACAAATATCCAAGTGTGCATTTCTCAGAACCAAGAATATCTATAATACAGGCATCTCATACTTCAGCATGCTATCCACACTTAGTTCTATGGTTTCAAATGAAAATTTGGTTCATTAAATTTTATTTTTTATTTTTACTTTTTAACAAAGGCATCCCTTTCTTGTCTTTCTAGAATGCTAAATTTACAAAACAGTTAATGCTTATAGCGTTTTTACAATCAGACATTCTCTGACATCACTTGCGTGTGTTGTGATGAAGAAGAATATAATAAAAATTGTTAGGACATAGGACTTCAAAATTAATGAACCTAATAGAACAAGATCTAGTAAAAACGTTTCCAAAAGCATCATCATCATCTAAAAGCATCAAAGAAAGAATAAAGACAGCAAAAATCATTTCTATAACTATCCTAATAGTAAACAAGCACCAGTATTGGTATCGTGTCGAGTTCAACACAATTCACAGGGCTTCACAAGTATTTGGGTGTCCTAGCTGCAAATAATCTATGTGATTAATAATCCAAATCAATATATGTTCACCACAAATAGAAAGAAGAGGAATTTATGTGTACCAGACGCACCTACTCTGCATATTAGGTAATCCCGGACCCTGCCAAGTTTCACTTCGATGTCAGCAAATGGTCCTCCCACAACAAACACCAAAACAATAAGAATGTCGTACTATTAGAAGGAAAATTGCAGTAGTAATAAGAAAATGGTCCAGACAAGGCAATATATGCATTAATATGTGATAAAATATGAGCTCAATAGTCAGTAATATGGCAAGTAAATGAGCAACGTTCAAGACAAATGAACTAGTGTTCTCTAGCAACAAACTCATTAGGCGCGGGAGCTACAACACATTAAGTAACAGGGGGTTATCAGGAAGCTGTGCTAGATTAAAGTGCAGTAGTAATTCACCATAAACATGGGACATGCACAACAATTTTTCCATCGTAATTGTGAGACTATTGTGGATGGAGCGCAGACTAAAAAAGACACGGATTGGAATCTCTTAACTAATCAAATGTAATCCATTTAATTTCGATGGTTGACCATTTTCTATTTTATCATCCATTAGATGGTCACCAATTTGAAGGTGATGATCATCTCATCATAGTAATTTTTGTCCATCCTCCATTCACATTGGGGTCCATGATTTAAATGACCTGATTTCATCATTCATGTACACCACGTATGATAGATCAATTGTCACATCAAAGTGGGGTGCATCATTCCTGATGTTTACTTTAACCAAAGAATAATAGCTTCTGAACAAAATTCTTCAAACAAATGACTTCTATATTTACTGTTTCAAATTCTCCCTCGTATTTGTGGCTGCCAATTTTTCCCACCAAATTCAATAGGACTCCGAAACTTTGATTATAACTATTCCAAATATTTGTCATTCTCCTTCCACTCCTTCCCACTGAAACGTAACTTTAACGGAGGAACAGTTTCAGCAATCGAAAGGACTAACCTCTTGGGAGGAATGTTTCACTATTTGTCATGCGCATCTAAACATTTCTACAGAAATCTTGGGCAGAATTGACAAGGTTGAGGTTTTGTATATGTAGTCATATACATTCTTCATATTTCAAACTTTTTGACCATCGATGAGATTCCATCTTCATTCATTGTTGCATCCGGCAAAAAATACCAAAGGTTCTTCCAGTGTTTTAAATATCGATGATATCAGCCGATATATCCCACGATATATCTTGTATCCCACCTGTGCGATACGAAAAGCATAGGTAGTGCCAATATATCTCACCTATTCGATCCAGTGAGCATTTTTGATTTTTTATCCATGTTTTTGCTGTAAATCTATGATTCTTCATGTTTTCCATGAAAAATCATGGATTTGGAACTTTGATGTCGAGATTTTGGGGAGATAGGTCAAGTTGCAGAAAATTGAGAAAAATCGAAATTTCCCAATTTCTCGCAAATCAGTTGCAATCTTTGTATCCAACCACAAAATTAATCGTGTATGCAACCTGATCTAGTGATTCTTCTTTTACTTTTGAATGTATTGCTTGGGTTACCATACATGTCTTCTTACGTTTATAAATTATATGAATAGACTTTGAATATACATTATATACTTGCATTAGTTCAGTTGGAAAGCGTGTATAATAGGATCCCATACAAAAGAAACCCCTATTATGTGCACTTTTTTTGTAATGTTTTGAATTCCAAGTATGTATTGATGTCTTTTTCAACAATCCCTGAAGTTTCATTGAAAAATTTGACCTATTTCCCAATGTTCCCATGTTTCCCAACAACAACGATACATTACGCGATACAACCAATATATCCCATGCAATAACCAATATGCATCCATATCCCAAGGGTGCGATACATTACGCAATAACAATATTTAAAACATTTGTTTCTTCTACAATGATAAAGATCATACTCAAACCTTTCCGTACTGCAATATAGTTATTAGAATGATTTGACAGGGTAACATTTAAAGAATTACATGAAGCAATGTTCCTTCACTTAACAATGACTCCTCTCGGACTGTTTGTAGAAGTTTGGAAGCTTTTGGTCAACGGTCACATTTAGCCGAAGTTATCAAAACAGGATCAACAGGGTCATTAAACTGAATTCAGGTTTTAAATTTTCAAACAGGTAATAGTGGTCATTTTCTAAATTGGTTCTTGGCCTGGATTTCCTAATTGGCTTATTACAATCAGTGTTTTCGATAGTGCTCCTAGCGTAGTGTATGCTACATAGCGTAGCGTATCTAAAGCGGTACATAGCATAAGCTACAGAGCATGTAGCATACGCTACATGTAGCAAGTAGCGTATGCTACCTAGAATCTCTTTTTTCAAAAGTTTTTTTCTAATGCTAGTTCAACACTTATTTTAAAATGGTGGTGACTCATCCCCACCATATGTGGCACTATATTAGATCACTCCAGACCATCCAAAATGTGGTACATATTGTGAATTTGTGATGTTTCAATAAATGAAAAAAGAGGTCACACTTACAGATGTCTGAAGGCAAAGAGACGAAGATTTTGCATGGAAATATGTGGTTGATGATCCAAATTCACAGTTAATAACTCATAGGAATTATGCATTTTGTAAAATTTATCATATTTTTCTATTATTTTAATTAAAAATATGATGAATTGTGTAGCTTATGCTACACACTATAGAGGGCCAAACATTACGCTATATGCTACATGCTATTTAAAACATTGATTACAATCATTAAGTCACACTTTGTGTGATGGTGCTTCTACCACATATCGATGCTTGGAAAACGTAAAACATTTTGGGGGGGAAAAAAAAAAGAGTATTAGTGGGTTTGCAGTTCAATTAGCAGTGCTCTAGATCTTTGATCAGATAGGCCCCACCATGGATAGCAAATGCCAGAAAATCCACTTAGGTTGGATATGGACCCTTGTATTTCCTGTCAATTTACGTTCTCCCAATCCAAGTCTAGGATGCATTTAGGATTCTATATGTACAGGAGATTTTTGGAGTCTTCATTCCACTACAAGCACACCATACGATTAGTCTGGATTTCCAAAATCATGGACCCACTTGAACTAAGCCAGGGATATTATGCTTATTCTGGATTTTGATATCACATAATACCTGCTCCCAGTCCTACAAACAGATTTACACATCTAGGAGAGTTAATATAAACCATTAATATTACAATTTCTTATTTATGAATACTCCTAAAATTCTAAACAAGTGCAATGTTGCAGTCATAAGGATTACAAAAGACCCAATTGGACCACCTAATCACTACTATCACAAAATTCAGTAACAAGTTTCATGAAGATTCATGCAGAAATTTGGCAAGCAACTATACTGATGGAAATAAAGATTGCAACTCTGTTTTCAGTTGTGTGCATGATAATAACACATGAGAGCCGATAATTTCACTGGATGACATACAAAAAGCATTATAAATGGCTCAAACTTCTCAAACTTTATATATATATATATATAACATGATTTATTTGGAACACATACTTCCTGCACAGTATCCTTCAAAACAGAATGGGATTCTGATAGAATTTCTTGCATAAAGAAGCTCTGGATTTTTTCAGCAAGACCAGCAACATCACCTAATAGAGCATAAGCATCCAGTACCTGTAGAGGGTTATAATAGTTTAACAGGCTGAGAACTAAGAAACCATCAACTTCTACAACTTAATAATGAGTCCATGAAAAAGAAGCTAAAAATATGTATGACCAAAATAACAAACAGTGCCAATTTTCCTCCAAGACAAGGAAAGAATGATGCAATTCATGGTGTGCCGTAAAGGCCGTTACGTAAAGGTAACGGTGGTAACCGTTACATATTACGAGGTCGTAACGGCCGTAACAGCCATTATGGAAAATAAAAAATAAAAAGACCTGTAATTGCTGTTAACGGCACGTTACGTCCCCTATAAAGGCCATAATAGCCCCGTAATGGTCTATTATGGGACAGATACGGGTTTTTCATACTTTTTAATCAACATTACTTGGCAGATATAGGGTTTTTGGGGGTTTTTTCAATAAATAAATAAGAGAGACCGTAACGGCCATTATGGGGCCGTAACCGCCATTATGCCCCGTATCGTAAAGGTAATGGTGGTGGCCGTTACGGCCACCATTACCGTTACCGAACACCCAAATGCATTAATTGGTAATGGTACTTTACATTTTTTTTCAATGTTACATTAGTCTAGATCAGTTTTTTTTTTTTTTTTTTTCTGTATTATTAATTTGTTTGTGAAGTGGATTTCAGAATATTTTCTGAACCCCAAATGCTAGTACATGCATAGAGTCAATGACAAGAATGATTGAAGAAGGCCTCCAACAATTTCTATGCCGAATTACACCCAAGTCAAAAAAGGAAAAGTCAGGTTGGAAATCAGGTAATGTGTAATCTACACTTGTTTATTTGGTGCATTACTATGTAACATATCAAGTTGTTCAAAAATGACACAGTTCTACTCAACAGATAGTGCACTTCAAACACACACGAGGATTATTCGGGTGAGGTTCTGCAATGGAACCCAGGTATTGTTTGACCTAGCATCTACAATATTGTCAATGATATCAACACATGTTTCAATATCCCAGTCATCGATACATGCAACAATATCAATAGCCTAAACACTAATGGTGTTCCTAGTATCACAAATATTATCCATGATATTAGCAATATTATCAGTATTGTTGGGTCAGAAGTATAGATATTGAGAGGAAAGTAAAATTTCAGGATATGCTTGACAATATTAACAATATCACCAATATTATTGCATGCATCTAAAAAATCAATTTCGGCCAACTTTCAACCAAATTTTTTATTTTTTTTTGGCTAGGTTTTTTTTCCTAAACTATTTCCGTCCGATTTTTAAAAATTACGAAAAATCTTTTTTTTTTAATGTATTTCTGTTTTAATGGTTGAATATGATGTATTAATCATAATAGAACATACCAATGTGCATTTAACAGATTATGCAACTGATTTTATATTATTTTCTTTCGGACTATTTTCAAACTATTTTTAAAAATTACGAAAAATCATTTTTTCCATTGTATTTCTATTTTAATGGTTGAATATGATGTGTTAATCATAGTAGAACATACCAATGTGCATTTAACAGATTATGCAACTGATTATATATATATATATATATATATATATATATATATATATATTTTACTTTTTTATTTATTTTCGAACTAATGGCTTTATGTTTATATTTTCTTATTTTGGACAGGTTTTAGAGCTTCGTAGAGTTTAGAACATAATTTCTTCTTTATTGATTAGATTCAGAAGTTCAAACTTTATTTTATAAATATATTTACATTAAGTTTCAAGATTTAAATTAACTAATTGATTCTCCTATAAAAACTATATATAAACTTAGAAAATGTCTGGGTCTGGCCAACAAGTGAGGATATTGAATGGCAACATTGTCGGAGGGTAGGTGGTACTAGGCACCAAATGAAGTGCAACTATTGTGACAGACTAATAACTGGTGGAATTACGCGACTCAAACAACATTTGGCACATCGAATGGGTCAAGTTGCGGGATGTACTAGAGTACAATTGTGGGTAAAAATGGACTGACCAGGACGACTGAGCAGGGCGATCGGTATGAGAGAGAACACAAAGCATTTCAAAGTAAGTAGCTCGGCTTCGATAACCGAGCACGACTTCTATGAACAACCTGACGAACCAAACACCAGCGGAGGGTTCGACTCAGGTCGACCTCTGTCTATCGCGACCAACAAACTAACGAAAGGATCGACCTGACCTGCCTTGAAGAGAGACTTGACCACAATCGATAATTTGACTCTGGAAGATCGGCCTCGACCTTTTGATCTGAACGTCGACCTCGGCCTTCTGATCTAGAGGTTGGCCCCAGCCATCTGTACTGATCTTCTCGAATCCCGACCACTCGGAGATCTAATCAGAGGGATCTCTTCAAGATCTTCGTCAAGGATCTCCGAAGATAACTGCGACACGCTCGGGGGGAGATTCCTTCTGTAATACGCACTTGCCATGCAACGGCATTACCAAACACATCACTAGCATGAGAAAGGTTATAAATAAGAGCCCCACCTATGGTGAAAGGTATGCTAAAATACACACCAGAAACCCTACATTCTACAAGACCTAGTTTACTTGCCCTAACTTTGGCATCGGAGGGTCCCCTGCTACGACCAGGGTCTCCATTATTGTTTTCTTTTGTAGGTGACTAGCGGTCTAAGGAGGACGTTGGGATATCAGCATCAACAATTGGTGTCGTCTGTGGGAGTGACGTCAAAGCCGTTTCCTTCTCACAAAAGTTCTACGATGGAAAAAGGGAGGAAGAGAGAGTTGCTTGCCATTGCTGCAACTACTCGTACCGGTGGAACAATCCGCAAACCAAGGCGATCCACCCTCCTAGCACCAAGCCAATTCTGCTCCAGCAGCGCCTGCAAATAGATCCCGTGACCAGGGGGATGACTTGTCTCCCTGGAAAACCAAGTTGGGGTTCTAGCTGGCAATATCGACTGCGCATTATGTAAATACGGGAGAAGTAAAACATGTCGTCGGACCATGGAGCAAAAGAAGCCGCAGCCATCGGACAATCTCGACCTCTGAAACTTCCCCACGACTTATACGGAGCCAAGAAATAGCCTAGACAGCATAATCAAGCACCTAGCTACACCACGGGAACTACTGTGCTTGTCGACTCCGACCTACACCACACGTTGGAGAACAAAAGGCGCGGAAAAGCTCCCGAGACAATGGCTGAGAAAAAGGTTCCTTGGGAGGCCGAGCTCAGGGAGATACGAGGTCAGATCGACGATATTCAACAAGCGTACCGAGCTCGGGTCCCAACCTCAGTAGAAGCAATGTTGGAAGAAGCAGAGCTGCCATTCACCGACGATATCATGGCATCGCCACTATCGTCGAGATTCCGGATGCCACAAATCACTCCCTGTTCTAGGACAGGTGATCTAGTCGAGCATCTAGAGTCGTTTAGAGCGTGGATGGAGCTACACGGTGTGACTAGCTCGGTGATGTGCCGAGATTTCTCCCTGACCTTGTCAGAGGCGGCGCAGAAGTGGTACAGGCAGCTGAAGCCAAGGTCTATCAGTTTTTTTACACAAATCAGCAAAGCCTTTAGCACCCAGTTCATTGGTGGGAAAGACGGAACAAAACCAGCAACTCATCTCATCACCGTTACTGATGCGGACACAAGCGCATTTAAGGTGTACCAACGAAGAAAGCGCCAACCACAAGTGTCGTCCTTGTGGATAGGCGACCATTGAGGAGCTGAAGACCTTTCACATGTGATTGGACATAAAGAAGACCCCACTTAGGGAAGACACATGTGAAGGAAGATTGAAGAAAGAAGACCGGACGCCCGAACTTTCCCGTACTTATTTTATTTGAGCGTTTTTGCCTAGTTTAGGGTATTTTAGTAATTATATGTCTGTATTTGCTTATTCTAGGGGTATTTTAGTAATTTTCTGTCTTTATTTGCTTATTTAAGTGGGTTAAAGCCTTAAACACGAATTTTTAACTATTTATTAAAGAAAAGCAAACCCTTTGGTTGCCTCCTTCCTCTCTTCTCTCTAACGGTGCTTCTTCTCTTCCCTTGATCTTCTTCTTCTAATTTCTTCTTATGCCCCTCCAACTTCTTCAAGGTAATTATTTTCTTCTTTCTATTTTCCAGTTTTGGTTAATCTTTCTTCGATCAAATTCTTGAGAATCGATTTAAACCCTAACCCCCCAAATTCTTAAATCCCTAATCCAAGAAACTTCCTGGTTCTTCGGACTAGTGATCTTCATTGATCGACTGGGTGTGACCATACAAGATCGGGAGGTCTCATCCCTCGCCGGATCCAACCCAAGTAATAATTGAATTTCATATTCTGTGGTTGTGATGATGGCCCGCTCCATTACATGTTTCCTTTATGATTTTCTCAATTATGATAATTACTGCTAGAATTTTAGATCATTTATTCCTTTTATTTCCACTGTTTAATTATGTTCATGAGCATGCATCATAATTAGGGCTGTCCTGCGTCATATTTGGTATCAGAGACTAGGCTTGCATGGTTTTTGTCTAAATCGAGTTATCAAATTAGGGTTTTGATTTTTAGGTTTAATTTGGAAAAGTTCCAGATTTAGAAAGTTTCAAATTTTAGAAACTTTCCAATTTTAGAAAGTTCCTAATCTGGAAAATTTTCAGATTTGAGTTGTTTCCTGTTTCAACTTAATTGTGACAGTTCATAGTAGTTTTGCATTCATCACATTCATCTTGAAAGTCATAACACCTAGTAGTCTAGTTGGGTAGAGTTTGGTTCAAGTCTTCATTGTATGCCCACGAGAAGTGGTAGAGGTTTCGGACTTCAACCTACCATGAATAACGAGCAATTATCTGAGCAACTTGCTCAATTGATACAAAAGATAACCGCCCTAGAAGCAGGTCAAAAGCTTGAATTTGCCCGCCTTGAGAACCAAATTACCACTACCATGACCAAGGTCGAGCAACTAGAGGCGTCCCAAAAAGAAACCCTCGCTGTAGGGGATGATGCGTACTCCCAAGTGGGAGGAATCATTGAAGAACGTGCTGCCACACGTGATGGTCGTGAGAATAGAGATCGTGGTAACAGTCATGGTGTGGTGCGAGAAGCACGAGCCACATGTGATCATCAAGACCGCTATGATCCAGATGAGCGTGCGATGAAGAGTGTGAGAGTTGAGGCCCCGAGTTTTGATGGGCGCTTGGATCCCAAGGCATTCCTTGACTGGGTTGCTGACATGGACCACTACTTTGAGTGGTATGGCATGTCGGAAAACCGTCAAATGCGGTTTGCTAAGATGAAGCTTGTGGGTCAAGCCAAGCTCTTCTGGACCAACACCGAGCGTAGGATAGAGAGAGTTGGTAGGGCCCCTATCACACATTGGTATGAAATGAAAGAGAAGTTGAAGGAGAAGTACCTTCCTCTCTCATACCGTCAGAAGCTCCTTGACCAATGGCAATCCTTACGCCAAGGGTCAATGTCTGTCACTGACTACATCGCTAAATTTGAAGAATATGTGATGCGATGTGATATCCA
This sequence comes from Magnolia kwangsiensis, assembly GCA_037074715.1. Classification (NCBI taxonomy): domain Eukaryota; kingdom Viridiplantae; phylum Streptophyta; class Magnoliopsida; order Magnoliales; family Magnoliaceae; genus Magnolia; species Magnolia kwangsiensis. The sequence continues at coordinate 65,038,521 of CM073579.1, forward strand.
AGAAGACCCTCTAGTAACGCTCTCGCGTTTCAAGACGGGCCTTCGTGCGGATCTTCAGCGCGAGCTTATGACTCGGCCCTTAACGGACTTGGATGAAGCATATCAAGTCGTGCAGGAGTTAGAGCAATATCTGAAAGCTCCTGTCGTTCGTCGTTTTGAGTCCCGAGACTCCAGTGCTAAATCTAGTTTTCAGGAAACTAGACCTAATATCTGTAGTCAACCTAGGGCACAGGCGACCATTCCGCCTAGGCCTAGGGAGGACAAGGGCAAAAAGGTTCTTAGTACTGGTCCTAGTAACATGAGCCAAGTGAGGTGCTATGAGTGTGGCAATCTTGGCCACATGTCTAATCAGTGTCCTACGAAGAACCGCAGGAGAACCTTAGTTATAGGCGAGTCCCACGAGGGTGGAGATGACCAGGGTGATTATGAAGTTGAAGAGTATCACCCTGAAGGACTTACTGATGAAGAAGAAGTGGATGGAGAAGCAACGCTTGCAGTAGTCAGACGTGTGTTAGCTCAGTCTAGAAGTAGTGCTAACTGGCGTCGAAGCACCATCTTCTACACTATTGCCAAGTGTGGTGAAAAGAATTGTAAGGTGATAGTGGACAGCGGAAGTTGTCAGAATGTGATTTCCACTAGCACCTTAGATCGCTTAAAACTGAAATCCACACCTCATCCAAACCCGTATAAAGTTTCTTGGGTTGACAAGACATCCCTACCTGTCACCCAGCAATGTCTAGTCCCCATCGAGTTTGGGTCATACAAAGAGTCCCTGTGGTGTGATGTTTTACCTATGGATGTGGGACATGTTATCCTAGGTAGACCGTGGCTATTCAATAATGATGTCACGATCTTTGGCCGTTCGAATGCGTGTACTTTTATATATAACGGTAAAAAGATCAAACTTAATCCCATGCCACCTGAGAATACACTAGGGAAGAAGAAGGATGAGAAGGCAAGTGAGCCTACAGAAGTGGGGAAATCCAAACCTAAGTCTCTACATATAATCAGCGCAAGAGAGTTTGAAAAAGAGGCTAAGGAAGATTCTATAGTGTATGCCCTTGTGGCTAGAGAGATTACACCTGAGGTTCCATCAGAGTTGACCCGTGAGGTGACCTCGGTCCTGAAGGAATACAGTGATGTATTTCCTGAAGAATTACCAAATGAGTTACCACCTATGAGGGACATACGACATGCCATTGATCTTGTCCCAGGGTCTACTCTACCGAACCTTCCTCACTACAGGATGAACCCTGCGGAGCATGCAGAGTTGAAGAAGCAAGTTGATGAGCTTCTACAAAAGGGTTTCATCCAAGAGAGTATGAGCCCGTGTGCCGTGCCTGCATTGTTGATGCCAAAGAAAGATGGCACGTGGCGCATGTGTGTGGACAGCCGTGTCATAAATAAAATTACTGTCAAGTATAGGTTCCCTATACCTAGACTTGATGATATGCTTGACATGATGGCCAGGTCTACTATATTTTCTAAGATAGACCTCAAGAGTGGATATCACTAAGTCTGTATACGCCCAGGAGATGAGTGGAAGACGGCGTTTAAGACGAAAGATGGGTTGTATGAGTGGTTGGTCATGCCCTTCGGCTTGACTAACGCACCCAGTACTTTCATGCGGGTGATGACACAAGCTTTGAGGCCGTTCATAGAAAAATTCCTAGTGGTGTACTTTGACGATATTCTTATTTATAGTACCACTAAGGAATTACACCTTGAACATTTAAAGAAGGTCTGTAGTGTCCTTAGGGAAGAAAAGTTGTACACTAATCTTAAGAAATGTGCATTCATGTCTATCCAAATTGTGTTCTTAGGATTTATAGTGTCATCTGACGGGATGCGTGCAGACCCTGAAAAGGTCAGGGCCATAGTTGAGTGGCCAGAACCAAGGAACATTCATGAGGTGCGAAGCTTTCACGGCCTAGCTACTTTTTATCGTCGGTTCATTAGGGGTTTTAGCATGATCATGGCTCCCATTACCGAGTGCATGAAAAAGGGAGAGTTCATGTGGTCTAAAGCCGCAGTCAAGGCTTTTAAAGAAATTCAGGACAAGATGGTGGAAGCTCCTGTCATGCGTCTACCTGACTTTTCTAAAGTCTTTGAAGTAGCGTGTGATGCGTCTGGTGTCGGGATAGGTGGAGTGTTGAGTCAAGAAAGACACCCAGTGGCCTATTTCAGTGAGAAACTGAATGAGGCAAAACAAAAATACTCCACTTACGACAAAGAATTTTATGTGGTAGTACAATCCCTGAGACATTGACGACACTATCTCCTACCTAGTCCGTGCCCATACTGAAGTGGTAAACGGCCTTGGAAATCTTCTACGTTGTCTAGTGGGTGAACATGTTAAGACTTGGGACCTAATTTTGCTGAACTTGCTTATAATGGGTCAGTTAATAGATCTACAGGGTTGAATCCTTTTGAAATTGTAAGTGGTTATAAGCCAAGAATGCCCATAGATCTCTTACCTATGGCTGTTACCCAAAGGTCTTCTGAGTCAGTCAATGCATTTGCACGCCATATTCATGATTTGCATACACACATTAGACAGCGGTTAAATAAGAGCAATGATGATTATAAAGTTTCAGTTGATTCTCATCGTAGAGTGCAAGAATTTCAAGAAGGAGACTGTAATGGTGCGAATAAGGCCATAGCGATTCTCTCAAGGATCTGCTAAAAAATTACAAGCGCGTAGTGCTGGACCATTCAGGATATTACAAAAGGTTGGGTCCAACGCGTATCGAATTGACCTTCCACCTGCAATGAACATTAATCCAACTTTTAATGTGAAAGATCTAGTCCGTGTCCATTCTCTCATTGTTGATACATCGTCCCTTTCATAGCCTTTTTCTGAGTTTGCTACCCAACCCCTTCCACCCCCTCATCCACCCATTACCCATACAGAAGAAATTGAGGAAATCTGGGATGATGAGATAGTATCCACGAGAGATGGAGGTTTCCAAAGGTATCTTGTCAGATCGAAGAACAAACCATCGTCTGAATCTACGTGGCTGTCGAGCGACGCATTGCAGGGTATTGATACAGATCTACTAGAGCGCTACAAAAGTTTCAACTCGTCGGAGCCGAGTTTTTCTCACCCGCGGGGAATTGATGCGGACACAAGCGCATTCAAGGTGTACCAACGAAGAAAGCGCCAACCACAAGTGCCGTCCTTGTGGATAGGCGACTATTGAGGAGCTGAAGACCTTTCACATGTGATTGGACATATAGAAGACCCCACTTAGGGAAGACACATGTGAAGGAAGATTGGAGAAAGAAGACCGGATGCCCGAACTTTCCCGTACTTATGTTATTTGCGCGTTTTTGCCTAGTTTAGGGTATTTTAGTAATTATATGTCTTTATTTGCTTATTCTAGGGGTATTTTAGTAATTTTCTGTCTTTATTTGCTTATTTAAGTGGGCTAAAGCCCTAAACACGAATTTTTAACTATTGATTTATGAAAAGCAAACCCTTTGGTTGCCTCCTTCCTCTCTTCTCTCTAACGGTGCTTCTTCTCTTCCCTTGATCTTCTTTTTCTAATTTCTTCTTATGCCCCTCCAACTTCTTCAAGGTAATTATTTTCTTCTTTATATTTTCCAGTTTTTGCTAATCCTTTTTCGATCAAATTCTTGAGAATCGATCTAAAACCCTAACCCCCCAAATTCTCAAATCCCTAATCCGAGAAACTTCTTGGTTCTTCGGACTAGTGATTTTCATTGATCGATTGGGTGTGACCATGCAAGATCGGGAAGTCTCATCCCTCGCCGGATCCAACCCAAGTAATAATTGAATTCCATTTTCTGTGGTTGTGATGATGGCCCGCTCCATTGCATGCTTCCTTTATGATTTTCTCAATTATGATGATTACTGCTAGAATTTTAGATCATTTATTCCTTTTATTTCCGCTGTTTAATTATATTCATGAGCATGCATCATAATTAGGGCTGTCCTGCGTCAGTTACCCAAAAGGAAGACGAGCTGTTAAAAGATTACATCGTCTGCTTCAACACAAAAGCAGTATAGGTGGAAGGCTATTATGAGCAAATAGCCTCGCCGCCATGATATCCGGCCTCAAGGAGGGTCGGATTTCTCTTCTCAATCAGCAAGAATCCTCCAACTATGTTGGCCAACCTGCTTAGTAGAGCACAAAAGTACTCCAATGCGGAAGAGATCTCCAGCTCGCAAAAGGCCACCCGGAGTGCGGGAAGCTCAGCCAAGGACTGAAAACACAAAGAAGAAGAACCTCCCTCAATTAACAACAAGAAGAGAAGGGAAGACACCTCGAACAGAAGTCAACGTCCGAACAGGTGACCGAAAAGAAGATTTCGTTCTTATACTCCCCTGAACGCCACCCCCAAGCAAATCCTCATGGAAGTACCATACAAGAAGATTTTGAAATATCCAAATAGGATGAAAGCCGACTCCGAGAAGCGCGACAAACAGAAGTATTGTCACTTCCACCACTACCACGGCCATACTACTGTTGACTACTTTGATCTCAAGGAAGAGATCGAGTCACTAATCCACAATGGACACTTGCAGGAGCATGTCTACAAGAGTAGGGATGAACGACCAGACAAGAGAGGCGAGCAACAGAATAACAGGAATAACGAAGTAATGGCCAAGATTCACACTATATTGAGAGGACCCGCTGGAGGTGGAGACTCAAACAGAGCTCGCAGAGCTCATGCCAGGAGCATAAGCGGTAGCGGCTCGCCTCAAAAGAGTAGAAGCAGGTGGTACTTGATGCAGTAGCAGCAGCAGGCGAAGGAATTAAAGCTCCCACAGCTAGGAAGATTAAGGAGAAATGGATAGATGCAGAGTATGTGGATGAGAAAGCATACGTGGCTACCTTAAAACTCATATGGCAGGCCAGATGATGCACGATCATGTGCGATGGTTGGACTGGCCCAACCAGACGCAGCATGATTAACTTCATAGTATACTGCCACTTGAGAATTGTGTATCATAAGTCAATTAATGCCTCGGCTAAAATAAAAAATTCTAATTATATTTTTTCCCTAATGGATAAAGTGGTAGATGAGATTGGAGATAAGAATGCAGTGCAGATTGTGATAGATAACGAAGCAACATATAAGGTTGTTGGGCGTAAGTTGATGATAAAGAGATCACATATATTTTGGTCACCATATGTTGCCCATTATATTGATTTTATATTGGAAGATATTTGAAAAAAGAAGTGTTAGAGACATGGTCGAAAGGGCAAGACAAGTGACAACATTTATTTACAACCATAATCAAATAGTCGCAATAATGAGGAAGTTCATGAAAGGACGAGATTTGCTGAGCCCTGTGGCGACTAGATTCACAACACACTTTATAGTCTTAGATAGTTAATGCTAGCATTGGAGAGAGTTGAGTGAGATGTTCGCTTCCAGAGATTGACTCAACACAACATGAGAAAAAGACATCAGGGACACCGGTTGAAGTAGTGAATACCATACGAGACAACAAATATTGAAAGAAGGTCAAGAGGATCCTAAAGGTGATGGAGCCACTAATGAGGATAATCCATCTTGTTGAAACCGACAAAGCACCTACCATGGGCTTCCTCTACGATACTATGGTAAGGCAAAGTTGGCAATTCAACATGATTGTAGAAGCTGGGTGTCTCATTGGAATATGATCGACAAGAGATGGACAACACAACTCTATCACGATTTTCATGCAGCAGCTACTAACTAAATCCTAGGTACAAATATGCCCAATCATTTGTTGCGAATAATGAAGTTGGTGTCGGGCTAAAGAATGTGATAAAGAGATTAAACTTTAGAGCCAGACTTAGATATGCAAATAAAGGCGTTGAATGAATTAGATACGTTTAGAAATTGTCAGGGTAGCTTTGGAGATGCTCTTGCACAGCATACAATATGTAGGTTGCTGGATGAATTTCGGAGAGTACGAAGGCTCTCCAAAAAATTGCAGTAAAATTTTTTAGCAAGATAACTTCTTCTAGCTGCGAAAGGAATTAGAATTGTTTTACACTTATTCATTTAAAGAATAGGAATAAATTGCAGACTAGGACAATAGATAAACTTGTCTTCATGCACTACAACATGAGGCTAAGAATGCGACGACATTATAGGAGACACTGGATAGACTTGTCCTCATGCATTACAGGTGTCAGTGACATGGACCATTGTCCAATAAATTTGGGCAATATTTATGATGAGAACAACCCGCTTGTACCTTGGTTGGAAGTAAGGGAAAAACATATTGAAGAACATAGTGAAGAATTGAAAATTGATGACCCAATAATACACACGGCGCAACAAGAGAGTCATGCACAAGGTGTCCCGTATCGGTATCGGTTGGCGTATCGGTGACCTCCAAAACCGATACGGATACGGGGGCGTAACGGCGATACGGGGGCGTAACAGCCCGTAACGGCGCAAAATTTTTTTTTTGCCAAAAAAATATGAAAAAATATGGATTAAATCCGGAATATTCTAAGCATTCCAAATATGCATTCATTTATAAAATGGAACATGTTTATGGGGGCGTAACGGTCCACTCTTTGGTGAGAAATTGTATCGGACTGTCTGATGAATTTATGAACCAGATAACCTGAATTTGACTACAAAATTCATATATTTAATTTTCTAACTATCTACTACCAATGATAGATATATTAGAATGAATGTACTATGTAAATATCTTACATTAGGTGTGTGTTTGCAATTATTTTTGAGGAATTTCTCGTTCTCGAACATACCTGTGCAGTGTGCAAGTGACTGTGATTCATGTCTATGACCTGTCATCCTCAAGTCAAGAATATTAAAAAAAATAAAATTAGTAGTGTCTGATATACTCCCCTGCAACTTGATTAAGGATTACTTGATTGGTTGTCAGGGGAGCTATTTTAAATACAAGTTCGGCAGTGTCAAGTGTGTGCATAATTACATGGCTTCTTGCAATAATACTTGTGAGCTGTCTGCTGCAAAATGCAAATACTTACCTTAATACAAATATATACTCACAATCACAAGTCACCACCAAAATGAAAATCTGCTTTTTTGTGGTTGCTCGACCTCCACATCATCGTCATCGTCACCATCAGGCTGAGGCTGTCCAATAGGTGTAGGTTCTGCATATCCATAATATCCAGTGCCAAAAGGAAATACTAGATCAACGAAACCAGAGGATGACTAATCCTGACTAGGTAACGACTCTGACCCTGAGTAAGGATATCCACCAGTGCCCGTCGAATAGCCATACTGGTAACCATACTCAGGCTGTTGAGAATCTTGAGATTGAGAGTGCGTCTGCTGTGATGAGTAACTTGGATTTGGATCTGGATATCTATAATCATATGAATATTGATCGGGAGGGCTACTCCAACATGAATGTGATGGAACGGGCTCAGTATAACCATCATAATTATAATCCAATTGACCATAAGAATATCCATCATAATAATCAAGACCATGAGCCTGCTGATGTTCCGGACCTCCCGGACGCGGTGCACCACTAGATGTACCCTCCTGCTGGCTGTATCGTGACTCGGTACACTCGTAGGTTCGACCTCGTGTACCACCTCGTCGATGTTCATCGGCATCACGATCTGTAGACGGCTGAATAGGGCGTTGAGCAACACCAGAAGTGCCAGCACCAGAGGCAGGGGGGTCATCGTCATCATCATCCGACACGGACACGCTACCACTACTCGTACTCTTTTGTTGATCTCGAGCCGTTTCCGTACGTGACATAAACGCTGCCCCTCTTACTGGGTCCAACACATCTGCACGACTCTCTTGTTGTGTTTTACGTATTTCTGGGTCATCAATTTCCAATTCTTCACTATCCTCTTCAATTTGCTTTTCCCTTGTTTCCAACCAAGGTAGAAGTGGGTCATCCTCATCATAAATATTGTCCAAGTTTATTGGACAGTAGTCTCCGTCATCGGCAGCTGTAATGCTCCTATGATGTCGTCGCATTCTTAATTTTATATTGTAGTGCATGAAGACAAGTCTATCTAATGTTCTAGTCTGCAATCTATTCTTATTCTTTGAATGAATGAGCGCAAAACAACTCCAATTCCTTTCGCAGCTAGAGGAAGATGTTGTCTGGCTCAAAACTTTTACTGCAATTTTTTGGAGAGCCTTCGTACTCTCTCCGAAATTAATCCACCATTCGGCCGGTTGCAACCTAGATACTGCATGTTGTGCAAGAGCATCTCCAAAACTACCAAGGCGATTTCCAAATGTATCCAATTCATTCAACGCCTTTATTTGCAGATCTAAGTCAGGTTCTAATCTCTTTATCACATTTTTTAGCCCGACACGAACTTCATCATCCGCAACAAATGATTGGGCATATCTATACCTAGGATTTAAGTAATAACCTGCTGCATGAAGATCGTGATGGAGTTGTTTTGTCCATCTCCTGTCGATCATCTTCCAATAAGTCTCCCAACTTCTACAATCACGTTGAATTGCAAGCTTTGCCTTATCCATGGCATCATATAGGAAGCCCATGGTAGGTGCTTCATCGGTTTCAACAAGACGGAGTACCCTCATTAGTGGCTCCATCACCTTTAGGATCGCCTTAACCTTCTTCCAATATTTGTTGTCCCGTATGGTGTTCACAACGTCGACCGGTGTCCCTGATGTCTTCTTCCCATGTTTTGTGTTGAGCCATTGTCGGGAAGCAAACATTTCACTCAACTCTCCCCTATGCTGGAATAAACTCTCTAATGCTATAAAGTTTGTTGCGAATCTAGTCGCCGCAAGCCTCAACAATTCTCGTCCTTTCGTGAACTTTCTCATTATTGCGACTACTTGATTATGATTGTAAATAAACGTCGTTACTTCCCTTGCCCTTTCGACCATTTCCTTAACATTCTTCTTCTTCCCAATATCTTCCAATATAAGATCAATACAATGGGCAGCACATGGTGACCAAAAAAGATGTTTTCTCTTATTCATCAACAGATGTCCTGCAGGCTTATATGATGCTTCATTATCTGTCACAATCTGAACTACGTTCTCCTCTCCAATCTCATCCACAACTTTATCCATTAGTCCAGTAATATAATCAGAATTTTTTGTTACTTCTGAGGCATCAATTGACTTGTGATATATAGTTCTCAAGTGGCAGTACACCATGAAGTTGATCATGCTGCGTCTGGTTGGGTCAGTCCAACCATCGCACATGATCGTGCATCCTCTGGCTTGCCATACAGGTTTAAAGGTAACCACGTATGTTTTCACATCCACATACTCTGCATCTGTCCATTTCCTCCTAATCTCCTTAGCCGTGGGAGCTTTTATTCCTTCACCTGCTTCTGCTGCTGCATCAATTACCACCTGCCAATATGGAGAATTGGCTGCGTTAGGAGGTATGTTAGCATGTATAAATAACTTTGCTGCTGCTCTACCTAATTTCTCAACGGAAGTTCTACTCCACATTTGTTTTATCTTCTTTTGTTTAGTTGATTCTTTCCTAAACAGGATTGGATCAATAGAGGGTCTCCTAAGCTCATTTACTTCTTCATCCAAATGTATATGGGCATCACGTGAAGATGTCTGTCGTCGGCTCCCAAATATACGTCGTAACCCACCAAACCTACCCCCCCTACCCTCAGTCCCAGCTGCAGAAGCAGTTGCACTTCCAGTTGCACTCCTTGTCCCACTCCCACTCCCACTGCCCCCTCCTGTATCACGCACTGACCCATGCGTGCCAAACATGCGGTGACGTTCTTCCTCTTCACGAGCTAGACGCACGCTCTCTCTCCTAGCTATGGTTAATTACCGATCTGAATCTTCGTCAGAATCAATAATATCTTCATCACGAACGCCCATATATTCAGGACCAAACACCTCCTGTCGAGCTGCTTCTAAAGTATCATCTCTCTTCTTTTGTACAGCAGCACGTTTACCCTTCGACTCATCCAGACTAGCTTGCATTAATAGCATTATCTCTCTCGGTACTCTGACACATGGCGCAACTTGACCCTTTCGATGTGTCAAATGTTGTTTGAGACGGGTAATTCCACCAGACACTATCCTATCACAATACTTGTACTTTATTTGGTGCCTAGTACCACCAACCCTCTCACAATGTTGCCATCCAATATCCTCACTTGTTGTTGGCCAGACCCAGACATTTCTTTAGGTTTAGGATATGAGTATGAGTGTATGACCTATGTTAATAAAGATAATTTTATGTTCTAACTAAACCCTAAGAAGCTCCAAAACCTGTCCAATATAAGCAAATAAAAATATAAAGTCACTAATTCGAAAATACAAAGAAAAATTTATAAAATGACACCCCAAATATGTAAAATGCACATTAACATATTCTACTATGATTAACACATCATATGGAATGATTAAAACAGCAAAACAACTATTAAAAATTGATTTTTCGAATTTTAAAAAACGGGCCCAAAATTCTTGCGTAAATAGAAAAAAATATAAAAAATATATAAAATGGCACCCCAAATATGTAAAATGCACATTAAAATGTTCTACTATGATTAACACATCATATGGCATGATTAAAACAGCGAAACAACCATTAAAAACTGTTTTTTCGAATTTTAAAAAAAGGGCCCAAAAATCATGCGTAAATAGAAAAAAATATAAAAAAAAATATTAAATGGCACCCCAAATCTGTAAAATGCACGTTAACATGCTCTACTATGATTAACATATCATAATTCATATGGCATCATTAAAACAGCAAAACAACCATTAAAAATTGATTTTTCGAATTTTAAAAAAAGGGCCCAAAAATCATGCGTAAATAGAAAAAAATATAAAAAAAATTATTAAATGGCACCCCAAATCTGTAAAATGCACGTTAACATGTTCTACTATGATTAACATATCATATGACATCATTAAAACAGCAAAACAACCATTAAAAACTGTTTTTTCGAATTTTAAAAAAAGGGCCCAAAAATCATGCGTAAATAGAAAAAAATATAAAAAAAAATATTAAATGGCACCCCAAATCTGTAAAATGCACGTTAACATGTTCTACAATGATTAACATATCATATGGCATCATTGAAACAGCAAAACAACCATTAAATATTGATTTTTCGAATTTTAAAAAAAGGGCCCAAAAATCATGCGTAAATAGAAAAAAATATAAAAAAAATATAAAATGGCACCCCAAATCTGTAAAATGCACATTAAGCTGTTCTACTATGATTAACACATCATATGGCATCATTAAAACAGCAAAACAACTATTAAAAATTGATTTTTCGAATTTTAAAAAAAGGGCCCAAAAATCATGCGTAAATAGAAAAAAATATAAAAAAAATATAAAATGGCACCCCAAATCTGTAAAATGCACATTAAGCTGTTCTACTATGATTAACACATCATATGGCATCATTAAAACAGCAAAACAACTATTAAAAATTGATTTTTCGAATTTTAAAAAAAGGGCCCAAAAATCATGCGTAAATAGAAAAAAATATAAAAAAAATATAAAATGGCACCCCAAATCTGTAAAATGCACATTAAGCTGTTCTACTATGATTAACACATCATATGGCATCATTAAAACAGCAAAACAACTATTAAAAATTGATTTTTTGAATTTTAAAAAAAGGGCCCAAAAATCATGCGTAAATAGAAAAAAATATAAAAAAAATATTAAATGGCACCCCAAATCTGTAAAATGCACATTATCATGTTCTACTATGATTAACACATCATATGGCATGATTAAAACAGAAAAACATATTAAAGAAAGTAAATACCTATTTTTGAAGAATTTCTGAAAAATGGCCCACCGAGCTTTGATTCAACCAAATCCGTAATATAATATGTTTTTGTCCCAAAAAACTAGCCAAGGTTGGTCGAAATTACTATTAGAAGGAGTGAAAAACAGTTTGGAAGCAAGAAGTTTGAAAAAAACAACAAAAAAAGTGCTTAAAAAGAGAAAAAAAAGTGACCGTTTTCTGACCGTTACGGGTGACCGTTACGCCCCCGTAACGGTCCGATACGGCCCCGTATCGGCCCGTATCGGCCGATACGGGCACAAAAAATGGTAACGGCCGATACGCGGCCGATACGCATATCGGCCTTAACCGATTCCGTTACGTATCGGCCGATACGGCCGATACGTAACCGATATGGGACACCTTGGTCATGCAGCTATGTTGGACCCAGAAAGAGAAAACTTTCATGCAAAGTCTAGCTCAAGTTCAACAGAAGAGTACGAGCAGTAGTAGCGGTAAGAACAAGTCGAATGATCATGCTGGTGATGGTGATGATGCCCCTGATGCTAGCACTTCTTATGTTGCTCAGCACACCATATAGTCGTTTACAGATTACGAGGTTGATGAACATCGACAAGGTACACGAGGTCAGACTTATGAGTATACTGAGTCATGATACAGCCAGCAGGAGGAGGCTAGGTCTAGTGGTGCACCGGGAGGTCCGAAACATCAGCAGGCCCATGGTCCTAGGCATTATGATGGATATTCTTATGGCCAATGGGATTATGGTTATACGAAGCCTATTCCATCACATTCTCGTTGGAGTAGTCTTCCTTATCCATATTCATATGATTATAGATATCCAAATCCAAATCCAAGTTACTCATTACAGATACATTTTCAATCTCAAGATTCTCAATAGCCTGAGTACGGGTACTAGTACGGCTATTCAATGGGCACTGGTGGATATCCTTACTCGGGGTCGGAGTCGTTGCCTAGTCAGGATCAGTCATCCTCTGGTTTCATTGACTTGGTCTTTCCTTTTGGCACTAAATATTATGAATATGAGCACCTATTCCACAATCGCAGCCGGATGATGACAATGACGATGACGATGACGATGACGATGATGTGGAGGTCGAGCAGCCACAACAAAGTAGATTTTCATTTTGGTGATGAGTGGTGACTCGTGAATTTTATTATAGTAATTATAAGTATAAATTTTATTTTTTAAAGTAAGTATTCCTATATATACCCATTAGTCCATTACCCATACATTCACCAAGCAAGCGCACACTTGACACTGCCGAAATTGTACTTAAAATAACTCCCTTGACAACCAATCAAGTAATCTTTAATCAACTTGTAGGAGAGTATATCAAACATTACTATTTTATTTTTATTTTTTTAATTCTTGACTTGAGGATGACAGGACATGAATCACAGGACATGAATCACAGGATAGGAGGAGAAGTCTTCGATATGTTGAAGGCTTTAAAGGAGAATGAACATTGTAATTTATGCAAGTCTGGAGACCTCACTCCTCATGTATGTTAATAACTTAATATAGAACAAATTATGAAAAATAATTGCAAACACTTTCACATGTAAGATATTTTGATACTACATTCATTTTAATATATCTATCGTTGATATTAGATAGATAGCAAATTAAATGTATGAGTTTTGCAATCAATTTCAGGTTATCAGGTTCATAAATTCATCAGACAGTCCGATACAACTTGTCACCAAAGAGTGGACCGTTACACCACCATAAGCATGTTCAAATTATAAATGAATGTATATTTGGAATATTTAGAATATTTTGAATTTAATGGATATTTTTCCATATTTTTCTGACCAAAAAAAAAATAAAAAAAATCGACCGTTACACCCGTATCGATAACGGTGGGGACTGTTACGCCCACCATTACTACAACAAAACACCTTGGTCTTGAGACTTGACAAAAGGCATGCATATTTCCTTGCTAGCAACCTTCTCTTTGATGAAGTGACAACTTATTTCGTTATGCTTGATTCCTTCATGATAAATTGAATTATTAGCAATGTGAGAAGCAACTTGATTATCACAATCCAATCTCACGAGGGTATCAACCATAAATGTGAGCTCGCACATTAACTTTTTCAACTAAATGAGTTAACATGTTACATGGGCCATTAGCATGTATTCTGCCTTAGCACTTGAATGAGCAACTAAAATTTGCTCCTTCTCCATGTAAACAATATTACCACCTATGTAGGTACAATGACCGCCTGTCGGATTGAGAGCCAGCCCAGTTTGCATTGAAACACTTACCCAAAGATGGCCATTTCACTTGTAGAGAATACCGGGTTTAGGAGCTCCCTTTAAATATCCAAGGATGCAAAGCACGTCCTCCACATGGGGGTACAATGACCGCCTGTCGGATGGAGAGCCAACCTAGTTTATATCAGAATACCCTTCTACCTGGAGATGGCCATTTCGCTTGTGGACAATACCAGGACTAGGAGCTCCCTTTAAATATCCAAGGATGCGAAGCACTGCCTCCATATGGGGAATATGAGAAGCATGCATGCACTAACTAACTACACTGACTGGATAAGCGATATCTGATTGGGTAATTATCAAGTAGATCAATTTTCTAAAAAGTCAGTGATATCTCCCTAGATCATCAAACAATTCACATTGATCCACACTCAGCTTCTTATTTGTATCCATGGGACTTTTCAGCAAGCTTGGCCCCCAAAGGACCTATCTCTTCCAATAAATCCATCATGTACTTCCATTATGACAAGTTAATGCCTACCTTCAACCTTGCCACCTCAATACCCAAGTATTGAGGCAACCTAAATCCTTTGCATACTAGTGTCGCTGTAAAAACTTCTTCAACTTGTCAACATATACCATCACTGTCAATGACAATGATATCGTCCACATACACCTCATTTCATCTTACAAAGATAGAGTGGTCAACCTAGTTACTCTTCATTCTAAACTCCACCTTACTTGTCAAACGAAGCTCGTGGGCAATGTTTTAAGCTATAAGATTGACTTCTTAAGGTGGAATACTTGGTCAGACTCCCCTTAAGCAACAAACTCAATCTCCAAGAAGTAAAGCATTTTTCACATCAAGTTCGGTCACAAGAGAAGACGTCTTTGAGTAGTCAACTCTTAAGGTCTAAGAAGTAAGAATACCCTTTTGTAACTAATCGAGTATTTAACCGATCCACTGAGCCATCGAGGTTACACTTCACCATATACACCCAACTAGATGCTTTCCCGCTGGTAGCTCAACTAATGTCCAAGTTTGGTATTGATATAATGCAGTCATCTCTTCGTCCACAGCATGTTTCCACCCATCATTGATAGCCTCCTAGAAAGAGTGAGGAACAAACACGGATGACAAAGATAGTAAATGGTCGAAATGAAATAGATAAGCCAACAAAGGAAATAAAATAAGATATAGGATGTTGAGTGCAAAAACATATACCCTAATGAGGAGTGATAGACAAGTTACCTTCATTTAACGATACCGGTGAAAACTTAGAGCAATGATATTCAGACGGGGTAGAAGGATTAATAGAGGACACTTTTGTATGCACTCCATCCCGTCTCTTAAAACGTCTAGAGTACACCTACATATGCAAATCTACACGTTGTACAAGAACCCTTTCCATTAACAAAGTTGTGTCTTGCACAATGGGTCTAGAGCCTCTTTCAAACTGCAATGATTGCCCTCCCTAAAGAGAAATATAGAGTGTGTTCAAAGAAAGTAACTTCGGCTGACACGTAATGTCTATGAGAAATAGGATTATAACATTTATATTCTCGTTGGGTACGAGAATACCTACGAAAATGCACTTCACAAATTTTGGTTCAAATTTGTTAAGGACATGGTCAAACTAATATACAAAACACACAAAACTAATTATCTTGGGAGAAATTGAAGATGCTTGCCTACAAGGACATAAGACAAAAAGGAGGATTTCATCTAAAGCCCAATGAAGGCATCCGATTTATTAAATAGTATGCAATCAGAACTGCGTCACTTCAAAATATTTTAGAAACCTTCATATTTAACAACAATGCCCTAGACCCCAATGACCTCAAGAAAATGTTGATTCTTACATTTTTCTACTCCATTTTGTTGTGGCGTGTGTGCATATGAAGTTTGGTGAATAATGCCATGGAATATGAGATATGAGTCAAAGTCGTGAAATACATATTCCTTAGCATTGTTTGAAAGTAAAATATACACTTTAGCATTGAATTGAGTTTGTAGTTGCATATGAAATTCCTTAAAACAAGAGAACACTACAAAACGATGCTTCAGTGAGTATGACAAAGTCATTCTAGAGCAACCATCTACAAACATTATAAAATATTTGAAATTAGATAAACTAGTAATACGAACTAGACTACAAACATCAGAATGAATCAAATAGAAAGGTTTATGACTTCTTTTATACACATGAGTAAGAAATGACACTATGATACTTGTTTAACTCACAAGCCTCACGCTCTGGCCTAGACACATACGACAATGATGGGAGAAAACTCTTTAAACTACCTAGGGACAGATGACCAAGTTAGGAATGCCGTTGATGGGGTGAGACATATTTGTAACGTAGCTCCAGTTATTCCACTGTCGAGGTAAAAGGATCCATTAACTTCATGTCATCCACTAATCATCCTTGCGATCTTTGGATCCTAAAGTTCACAACATGAAGGATAGAATTTAACAGAATAGTTTAAGGATTTGGCTAATTTACTCATCAACAATAAACTCAAAGGAAATTAAGGAGTATAAAGTATTGACAATAATGAGAGAGTTGGAATAGGAAGAGCAATACCCACCCCAAATACATGAGTTGAAGTATTGTTCGCTAATGTTACAGAGGAAATAGATGACGATTAGACTAGTTGAGACAACAGGTTGTGCTTACCGGTCATATAATCGAAAGCTTCAGAGTTAATGACTTAATGAACACTCTCGAAAGAAGCAAGACAAATTATAAATGACGGAGCAAGAGTACTTTGTGAGAATACTATATATATGGGTTATCATGAGTTGTAATATACTATGTATAAAGAAGTTCTAAATAAGCTTCCTTGTATAGCCTTGTAGAGTGGTTATTTAAACCCACCTTTGGGTTGAAGCAATACAGAAAAACATCTCCAAATTCCTTAGTTTACATGGTATCAGAGATAGGTTTTTGAACCTGCCGCACGACAGGCCACCACTCCTCCATTGATTCCGACGCTCCTCCATTGATTTCGGCGGCCCATACCTGCCACACAAAACCTCCAAATCCTCCAGATCCAGCGCTCATCTTTACCCAAAACCTCCAGATCCAGCGCTCGTCTCTGCCCAAAACCTCAACCATTTCCATCAGATCGCACCAGCGACGGCCCCAAATTGTGAAACCCATCTTTTGTTCTGTTTCTGGCATACCGCTTCTGGCCTAATTCGACGAATCTCTCTGTTGAAACCCATCAAGTCGATTATTCTCCATCAACAACGGCAGCTCTACCTCTGCTCATCAGATTCGGTCCTGCTCACCCAGAAATCAATGGAACATTTCCTCTTCATGGTTTTTCTTTCTCATGGCATCCATGAATCTCACCAATAAGATCGAAACTATCCATGTTAGGTTGGATTGGAAAAAATTTTCCTTGTGGCAATTTCAATTCAAGCATTTTCTAGCAAGAAAGAGCCTCTACGGCTATGTGGATGGTTGATGGTTCGATGGGCAAACCAAATGATGAAAAGGAACTCCTATCTTAGACCACAAATAATTCAAAGGTGGTCACATGGATCCTTAACAGTGTTGAGAGCAACATTGCAATTAACCTCACATCATTCGAGACTGTATCCGAAATATGGGCTTACTTGAAAATGTGTTATCAACAATCCAATGATCGCCGTCACTATCGAGTATGAGCTGTCAAAATTAGAACAAGGACCTCTGAGTATACAAGATTTCTATTCTAAACTTACCTCCCTTTGGCATGAGATTCAACTTATGGATCCAATTATTCCTGCTGCGGCGGTCGAGACAGTAAAGATACTTCACGACACAAGTAAATTGATGCAATTTCTATATAAACTCTATCCAGAGTTTGAACCAACCCGAGCCACTCTGATGAACCGGCCTCAACTTCCATCTCTTGAGGCAGCTCTATCTGATTTGATGGCAGAAGAGACACGTTTGAAAACCCTTGCTTCCATGAGAGAGGTTGTGCCTGATGCTGCCTTCATTACTCGCAATTTTTCAAGAAAGTCACGAGACATATTGAAAGTTAAATGTTTTGAGTGTAATAGATTTGGTCATGTGGCTACTCGTTGTCCCAACAAGAAAGCAAATCTGAAATCCTCTGGACCAAGTACCCTGTTTTGTTGATACTGCAAACAAGAAGGACATGATATAGCCAATTGCCCAACTCGCCCTCCTCTACCTCCTCACTACCGGCGATGTGGACGTGCATTTCTGGCTTCCTCTGTTGAGAAGCCTGACTTATCATCTATGGTCCCATCAGTGCAGCCTAACCTACTTTCCCCTCAACAAATTTAGTAAATCCTTCAAGTGATGGGTCCTTCAGGTTCGATAGGTAATATTGATCCTATAAATCTTTGGTATATTGACTTAGAGGCATCTAATCATATGACTAGGGATCTTTTTTGTCTAACTGATTGTGTCCCCTATAGAGGAGTGGGTTCCATCTACACTACAGATGGGAACCATTTACCTATCTCTCAGATTGGGTCCTTGAAAGTCTCACCTTCATCATCTCGCAATTTCTTCTTTCGCAAAGTGTTTCATGATCCTAAATTATCTGCCAACTTGATTTCGATTGCTCAACTAGTGGAAAATAATTGTTTGGTTTAATTTTCTCGGTCTGGTTGTTTCATACGGGATTTGGAAATAAGGAAGCCAATTGAGAAGGGCCATAAGAGAGGAAGGTTATTTACTTTGGAGTTCAATCCCAGAGTTGTCTCATCACGTTGTTTTCTTCTTCCATCTTCTCATGATATTTCTTTTGCTAATAACTGCTGAAAACTTTGGCATAATCATTTAGGACATCCAAATTCTAAAAAACATGCTTTTCTTATTTAGATCTAGTCTTTTGAATAATGAAATCAATATTAGTCTCATTTCCATTGATATGAACTGTGTTAGTTGCAAAGTGTATAAATCTACTGCATTACCCTTTTCATTGAGTAACTCTCGAACTCGAAATCTATTTGATCTCGTTCATACTAATGTTTGGGGTCCATCTCTCATCATAGCTCATGCTGGTTCATTGTATTACATCATCTTTGTGGATGACTTTTCAAGGCACACTTGGATTTATTTCATGAAGCACAAGTTTGAAGCATTATCATGTTACAGACAATTTTCATCATATGTGGAGACCCAATTTGCAAAGAAAATTAAAGTTCTACGGTCTGACTCTAGGGGAGAATATATGTCTTCTAAGTTTGAGACTTTTCTAAGTTCAAATGGTATTATACATCAACGAACGTGTCCTCACACATCGGAGCAGAATGGAGTAGCAGAACAACAGAAACGGCACATTACTGAGGTAGCAACCACCATGATGGAGTATGCACGTGTTTTAAAATTTCTTTGGGTTGAAGCAAAATCAACCGTTGTGCATCTAATCAATCGATTATCTTCTAGTATTTTGGCCAACCCGAAAACTCCCACGTTCTTCCTTCTTGATAAAGATCCATATTATAGTTGGTTAAGAGTGTTTGGATGCATTGTTTTTGTTCATCTTCCAGAACGGGAACGGGATAAACTCAGTCCCAAGGCAGCAAAATGTGTATTTCTTAGATATGGGGAGCATCAAAAAGGGTATTGTTGTTATGATCCATGTGCTCATCGTGTTCATGTGTCTAGACATGTCACATTCTTTGAGAGTTTATTATATTATAAAGTTGTCCATGCATCTTCATCAGTTACCGTTGCTCCATCTTCCATTTCTCATGTCCCCTTTTGAAGAAAATCATTCTATGCTTCCTTCTTCCTGTCTTCCTTTGCAAGTCTACCAACGCCGTGTGAAGCCTATCTCTCTTGGGTCCTCTCCCTCAGCTGCTCCTACTTTTGATCAAGTGTACTCTTCTCCTATAGCACAGGTAATTATCTCACCTTCGGCTGAGATCCAATTACGTCGTCCATATGTTCCTCCCTGTCGATTAAATCTTGTTGCCTCTCATCATACCTTGTTTTCTGGATTAGATTCTTTGGTTGTCCCCACTTATTCTCAGGCATATACACAACCGTGTTGAGTAAAGTCCATGGATGATGAGATTCAGGCCCTCAAGGAGAATGCTACTTGGACGTTGGAGGGAAGCAAGTGATAGGCAGCAAATGGGTATATACTATGAAATTAAAATCTAATGGGAGCTTAGATTGATACAAAGCTCGGCTAGTGGCCCAGGGAGAGTATGGAGTTGATTATGATGAGACATTCGCTCCAGTGGGAAAAATGAAAACGGTCCGTTCCTTGATCACTATAAGTTCTTCTAAAGGTTGGCAACTCAGTCAACTCAATGTCAAGAATGCTTTCCTCCATAGAAATCTCAAAGAAGAAGTTTACTTCAAGCAATCTCCCAGTTGTAAGTCCAAGGATCCACGCTTAGTTTGCAAGCTATCTAAAACTTTATATGAACTCAAACAAGTACCAAGAGAATGGTTTGAAAATTTTCATGGGGTGTTAACCACAGCGGACTATTCTCAAAGCCAATTTGACTCATCACTGTTTATTCTAAAGTCTGATTCAGGTCTTGTTGCTTTATTGGTCTATGTTGATGATATTCTCATCATAGGAAGTGATGCTCAAGGAATTGCCGATCTCAAATCATTACTTCACTCCTCATTCCATATGAAGGATATGGGGCCATTAACATACTTTTTGGGTCTTGAAATTTCTCGTAATACTCAAGGTTATCTCATGAGTCAACAGAAGTATACCTGTGATTTGATCAAGCTAGCAAACCTTACAGATAATGAGAGCTATGAGACTCCTCTAGAATTAAATGTCAAGTATGGGAAAGATGATGGAAACCTTCTCAGATGGTACAACCTATAGGCAACTAGTGGGGAGATTAGTTTATCTCACTATGTCTCGTCCTAATATCTCACATGCAGTTCATGTTATTAGCCAGTTTGTTGAGGCACCTTACACATTGCATATGACAGAAGTTCATCACATTATTCGATACCTTTGAAGTACCCTTAATCAGGCGTTTCTCTTTCCATCATCGCATGATCTACAATTATTTACTTACTCTGATGCAGACTTGGCAGGTTGTCCCATTTCACGATGGTCCACCACTGGCTATTGTGTTTTCTTGCGACAATCATTGGTTAGTTGGAAGTGTAAGAAGCAAACCACGGTATCTAGATCCAGCACGGAAGCCGAATACCGTGCAATGGCAGAGGCATGTAGTGAAATTACTTGGTTTCGGGGATTGTTGACAGGTCTTGGGATTCATTTGTCTTTACCGACTCCATTATATGCTGACAACCTCAATGCTATTCAGTTGGCTTCCAATCCAGTATTTCACGAGCACATTAAACACATTGAAGTTGACTACGACTTTGTGTGAGCAAAATACACAGCTGGAATCATTTCTCTTCCTCATGTGACATCAGAGCTACAACTTGCTGATTTATTTACAAAAACTATTGACCTCATCCCATCATAGGTTTCTTCATGGCAAATTGATGTTGCTTTATTATCCCATATCAGTTTGAGGGGGTGTGAGAATATTGTATATATATGGGTTATCATTAGTTGTAATATATTATGTATAAAGAAGCTCTAAATAAGCTTCATTGTATAGTCTTGTAGAGTGGTTACTTAAACCCACCTTTGGGTTGATGCAATACAGAAAAACATCTCAAAATTCCTAAGTTTACATACTTGAGGAGGATAAGGCATGAGTGGAGTGTTCTTTCAAAAGCTTGAGCATACTCTTCCATAGACTATGTAACTATGTCACTTAAAGTACTCAACTAAGAATGGGTGGAGACAAGCTTAGAGACATAACCCTCAGAACCATCTCCAAAGAGCAAACCTAGTTTGCCCAAGCTGGTTTACCAACAAGATCCCAACATGCATTAGTTTTGTGGTTATTAAGATCACAATGGGTACAGATTAACACAACCACGACCCCACCAAAATATGTACCGTGACCACCTCATATACTCCTAACTCCAAAATGGCCTCCATCAGAATCTCTACCACCAAACAATCTACCATGACCATGGCCACCTCGACTTCCCCCATCTCCTCTACCAATTACAGAGACAAACGCAAAGCGATCAAATGGGGATGACCTTTGTGCATTTATACCAACTATACGTCAAACTTGGGCAAATGCCTCCATGGCAGATGGAATCTACCTCCAAAGATCTAAGCTCTCACAGGCTCAAACTCAGGAAGAAAACCAAAGAGGAATTTTAGCAACACGAAATTCCTCCATTTAACATTGCATGGTCTCATATTTTGTCAACAATAGTTGATACACATTCAATTCTTCCCACATACCTCTCAAAGTTTATTAATATTCTCCCACTCTTATATCTCTATTGAAGAGAAAAAAATTCAAGAGCAACTCATAAATACAGGTTAAATTCTTCTCACATGAATACATATTCCTCAAGCTTTCCCATACTTCTTTGGTTATCTTGAAGATGGCGTTCACATTTAATATGAGATTCCGTATCATTCCATAACAACGCTCTAATCTTTATATTCAATTGAGTCTTCTGTGGGCTTGGGAAAAGTCAAATACATTAACTGTCTCTTAACTGTAAGAAATTTTTCTACAGATGTGGCCCACTGTAGGTAATTTGCTTCGTTAAGTTTAGCTGATGTGATTTGCATATTCATTGACTCGGATGGAAACAAGAGATCTAGAGCTTCATTCTTGACATCCATATTCAGAGAATCACAGAAAACGGACATACAAGGGAATAACTTTGCAATTTAGTCCAACCAAATACGGACTTTAAATGACATGTAACCACGAACACGATCGATTAGGAACATTACTTGCTTCATGTCTTTTACTCATAAACTTAATCTTCAATCTTGCCATCAACAACTTCCAAATACAACTATTGTCTTCAAATCTGACCCCTTTCTTCAAATCTGATTGTAAATTTGACTATAGATGCACACAATGGCCCAATTTGACCTATCACGGTGGTAGAATATGAAAGTGGAACTCACACACCTTCACAGAACACGATTATACGAGTCATCAGGTGGTGGTACAATGACAGAATGGATTTAGGTTAGATCAGCCCCAAACACATTAGGGTTCCACCACAATAAGAAGAACAAAGAAGAGAAGAAGGAAATAGGGGAAAAAGGAGATGAGACAAGGTATTGGATCAATAGTGCTCTGATACCATGTTCTTAAACATGTAATGGAGCGAGAAAGAGGAGAAATGTGAGAAACGTAGAGGAGGGAGAGGGGACAGCAATAGCCTCTATGGTTTCACTAATTAATGTGAAATTACAAGTATGACATGCACTTCACTCTTTATATCATTGTAGAACATCAGCCCATGGGCCTAAGACTTAACCCAACACATGTTTAGGCCCATAAACTAAACCAAATCACATAAGAACCAAAGTTGGCCCACTAGACCACATGTGCAACACGCAGTGTTTTAAGTATTGATGATATTGGCCAATATATCACTATTTCTTGTATTCAGTGTTCGAAATATCGGTATCGCGCAATGTATCGCACCCTTGGGATACAAATACGTATTGGTTATTGCACGGGATATATCGTTTGTATCGCATAATTTATCGCGATACAAACATGGGGAAACATTGGGAAAATTGTCGAATTTTTTAATGAAACTTTAGGGATTATTTAGAAAGACCTTAATACACACTTCTAAATCATAAAATCTCAAAAAAGAAGTGGAAATAATAGGTTTCCTTTGTATATGGTACTAAGCTATGCGATTTTCGATTGAACTTAGACAACTATATTCAGTATCCTCCCCGTCCATCCATTTTTTCATATCATTTTAAGACATGATCCAAAAAAATAAAGCAGATCCAATAATCAAGTGGACCATACCATAGGAAATAATGATGATTGACCATAAATGGGCCACAAAAGTTTGGATCAAGCTTATAATTATTTTTTCTCTTCATTCAAACTTATGTGAAGTTATCAACCGATTAAGTGCCTAATATAGGGAAAATCAAGGTGCACCCTGAGAAGTTTTTAATGGTACCGTGTTCAACCACCATTGTTTCCTTGAGTATAGTCCACTTGAGACGAAAAATAAGACGGATCTAACGATCAAGTGGACCACACTGAAAAAAGCAGTGGGGGGATTGAACGTCTGCCATTGAAACCCTTTTGGGGTTCGCAGAAGTTTTGGATCAATATGAAATTTGTTTTTTCTCTTCATCTAGGTCTTTGTGACTTATGAACAGATTGGATGGAAAATAAACGTTACGGTGGGCCCTACGAAATTTTCAAACAGTGAAAATCATTATCTCCGCTGCTATTTGTGGTGTGGTCCAGTTGATCTTTGGATATGATACATTTTTTGTTTAGTACTCTAAAATGATCTCAAAAATGGATAAACGGTGTGGATATAATAAATACATAAATATGGGGCCATGTAACTTTGATCTCCTTTGAACCTTTCGTACAACTTGGAGCTTGAGGAGCGTCAATGCTCG
Source organism: Magnolia kwangsiensis (assembly GCA_037074715.1). Classification (NCBI taxonomy): domain Eukaryota; kingdom Viridiplantae; phylum Streptophyta; class Magnoliopsida; order Magnoliales; family Magnoliaceae; genus Magnolia; species Magnolia kwangsiensis. The sequence goes on from CM073579.1 coordinate 65,062,974, forward strand.
TCTTTGCACAACACGTACCTATACCAGCTATATAGCTGGTGTGTGGTACACCAACCAATCCACCTCCTGGAAACGATTCAAAGTTATATGGGCCCACAATAATATATTTATTATATCCACACCGTTCAACCATTTGGAGAGATCATTTTAGATCATGAGCCCAAAAATAAGTAATATCCAAAGCTCAAGTGGACCACACCACAAATAGCAATGGGATAGTGATTCTCACTATTAAAACATTCGTAGGGCCCACCATAACTTTTATTTTCCATCCAATCTGTTCATGAGGTCACACGGACCTAGATGAAGAGGAAAAAGAAATATCATATTTATCCAAAACTTCTTGACCTCAAAAGGGTTTCAATGGTAGACATTCAATCTCCCACTATTGTTTGCAGTGTGGTCCACTTGATCTTTGGATCTGTCTTATTTTTCGGCTCAAGCCTTACAACGAGCTCGCCAAATGGACGAACGGTTTGGATATAATGCATACCTTATGATGGGACCCACAGAACTTGATGGCGTCAACACATTAGTAAGTTTGGTGGTGTGCAGTACACCAGCCAACCCAATATCACATAAACAGGGCTCCGACGCCCTTTTTTTCGATGCAGAGAGGGTTCCGACCTTCTGGAACCCTAAAATCTCGCCCAAATCCATAAATTTTCAGATCTCACGATGATTTCTCCGGATTTCAGAGAGGATTTCTCTGGACTGCGCTTGGATTTCTTCAGATGTCGACAGATTTCTCTCCTGTTACCCGGAAATGTCGACCACGGCCCACCAAATTCAGAAGAAAGCTCCACTCTTAGGCAGATTGAACAGGGAATAGATTTTTTTCTATATATTTTTGGAATTTCTGGATGAGATGCGGGTAAAATGTCGTGGTATGTCGCGCGGCTATAGTCCTATGCAAAAATCTGCCCTATCAGGCATTATCGTGCGATATATCGGCAATATCTCACAATATTTTGTGATATATCGTATGATAAATGGAAGTTTGCAATTTTCAGTATTTTTTTTGTATTTTTGGGGGGTTTCGTATCGCTGACTGCCGATACTGATATTGTTGATATTACGAACACTGCTTGTATCCCACCTATGCGATACAAACACGCAAGTAGAGGGATATATCCCACATGTTCGATCTGGTGAGCATTTTTTATTTTCGATCTTCTTTTTCGGTAAATCATGTTAAATCAGTGTCAGATTATTACAAGTCCATGATTTTTCATATTTTGCATGAAAAATCATGGATTGGGAGTTTTGATTTCAAGATCTGGAGGAGATGGGCTGAGTTGTGGAAAATTGAAAAAAATAATAAAAAAAATTCCAATTTCTCATAAATCGTTTGCAATCTGTGTCCGAACATAAAATCAAACATGTAGGTAACCTGATCTAGTGATTCTTCTTTTGCTTTTGAATGCATTGCTTGTGTTTCCATACGTCTTTTTTACATTTATAAACTATATGAATAGACTTTGAATATACTAGCATCAATTAAGTTAAACAGTGCATAGATTAGGACCCCATGCAAAGAAAACCTATTATTTGCACTTGTGTTTTGTAATGTTTTGATTTGTAAGTGTGTAATGATGTCTTTTTTAACCATCACTGAGGTTTCATTAAAAAATTAAACCAATTTCCAAATGTTTCCCCAAGTTTCCAACAACAATGATACATGACGCAATACACCAGATATAACCCATGCGATAACCGATACATATCCGTATCCCAAGGGTGCGATATGTAATGTGATACCGATATTTCGAACACTTGTAGCACATGTAATCAATATGGGCCATCAACAGAAACAATGATGCCATCAGCAAATAGATGGGAATACGCACAGTTATGTAGTTCTCTTCTTTGAACTCTTGACAAACTCCTAGTAAGAGTGCATCCAACTTTTGAAGTGTCTTTTCCAGCCAAACCTACAAGTACACCAAGAATAAGTAGATATAGAAACATCATTTGATACTGGAAAGGAACTGTAGAAAAATGGTGGGGAAATAAACGTCAAAGTCAACAGACATTTTCTTTCCAACTGAGTTGCATAATGTAGTTACTAAAAATGGGAAAAAAATCACCTCTACACCACGGCTCATTTCTTGTATGGCAGAAAGCTCAGAAAAACTATCCAAAACCTGTAAATACTCTGACAGTACTTGAAATGCCTACACAACACATAAGCAATCAATAAAGAGCATTAACAAACCTACGCACAACAAATACTTCTACAACAGTAAGTACCATTCATCAAGCTCACATGCCAAACTTCACAGTGGAAAAAATAAATAAATAAATAAATAATAAAAAATCAAACCCCACCCTAAAGTAGTTTCCATCTTCTACATGGGACTCGAGAGCCATACGCATGTTGATTGCATGGCGAAGTTCGATTAGAACTGGAAGCAAGTCCTGCAAGTACCAACAATAAACGAAGCACTCACTTATTAGGATGACGAAATAGTACCCCCTCATCATAACTATACAAGCAAACATCGTGATCATCACTTGCCCAAAAATTTTTTATGATGTGGTCATCTTGCCATAATGTGAATATAATCACCGCTTTGATAAATAGGATCCTCAAAAAATCTAATATGTTCTGTGATTCTGTATAAGGACTAAAAGTTCTCTTTTGAATAAAGGGTGAACTTCCAGTGGTTATTATGGAAGGATCTCCCACATAATTGAAATCAGGAGCTTTCCAATTTGAAGATAAGAACACATTGATGAGAAAGCCCCCGTTCCCAAATGACAAATGTTTTGCCAGGCGATTATGCCACGCATGAAGATAGTCATATCTCTGCAGTGGGAATACTAACATGAGACCTAACAACATTAAATACATCAAATAGCAAGATGGAAGTATGAAAGCAAAATTGCAAGCACAAGCTTAATGTAGTGATGCTTTGTGTTTTAAATAGCATGTAGTGTAGCTTTCACCCCTCTAAAGCATGAGAAGTGTAAGCTACACACTACTTCTAGAATTTTAATCAATGTTGTGCTCGATTGCACCAAATTAGACTGATTAATAATGAAATTTAAAAAAAAAAAATCATGATAATTAGTGCAACCAAATGCAATCTAAAGTAATAGGAATGGGCAATGATCAAGTATAAAGGTAAAGAAAGAGGAACGAAACTGATTTAATATTCTACTAATATTGCTTTACTAAAAGTATTGAAAAGATTAACAAACTTTTATTGAAAATAGAAAAATGTAACAAATCATTGAAAAGATTAATTGACTTTAATGTCGTAGTGAAAAATAAATTGTAACGTGACTAAGTAGCATGTAGCGTAGTTTATGTAGTACGCAGCGTATGCAAATTATCATGTTGTGTATGCCACAACAAGCAATGTAAGCTATTTTTATGAGCTAAGTAGCGTCAAAGCCAAGCTACACTACATAGCGCAAGGTACACGTTATACAAAGTAAGCTATTTAAAACATGATGATGTGAGAAGACATTGAGGTTGAGTTTTGATGCATGACAATTAACCACTTGGTCTAAAAGCTCGAACTAACAAAGCATGGCAAATTAATCCCTTTATCTCATAGCCCAAGCCCCACATCGCATGGGTTAGGATCTCGGTCGAACCCCCTCCCTTCGTGGGCCCCACATTACATGGGTACCGCCTCACATGAGCCACCCACATCACACGGGTGGGGCCCGCCTCACACGAGCCGCCACCCCAAGTATGCCCCTGCATTCCACGGGCAACCCCACTCGAGCCCGGTGTGAAAATGCTCCTGCATTAAGCTTGCTTCGATAGGTTCTATAACTCATGTTGAAAAAAGAACAAGGATGGAATTCATGCTGCATGTATAGGAAGTCTATGAATAATGCACTACTATCCAAGGCTGAGATTAACCAAAACGACATAGCATAAATATATTATAGTGGCAGAAGTGTATATACCAAATCTCTCAAGATCCCTAGAATCCCCTATTATATCAAATATCTTAATCTCTAGGGTCCCCTAGGCTTTATAAAATCTTCCTAGATGTGGCCTTCGAGGATCTTTCTCCCTATCCTCCATTTAAGAAGGTTGTCTCACTCACTTCTTCCCCTCACCTCTCCTTATCAGGGTCCTACAACCACCTCATTTATCATTTATCTCTTACCACGTTATCTTATTTCTCCCCTTGGCACCAGCCTCTAGCCCATGTATTGCCATAATGGCCATTATGGGGCCATAAATGTCGTTACGTAAAGGTAACGGTGGCAACCGTTCCACGTTATGGGGTCGTAACGGCCATTACAGGAAAAATTACCATAACGACCATTACAGCCCTCGTAATGGCCCATTACACCCCCCGTAAAGGACGTAACGGCCTCATAATGGTACATTATGGGGCCGATGTAGGTTTAATGGATTTTTTTTTCAATACGAAAAGAGGTTGTAACAACCGCTACAGCCCTTATCGTAAAGGTAATGGTGGTGGCCGTTACAGCCCTTATCATAAAGGTAATGGTGGTGGCTGTTACAGCCACTGTTACCGTTATAGAATACCTTGCTCTAGCCACCACCACTTCTTGTCACCACGCTCTTTGAACCACCCCATCATCCACCGCCCCATTACTTTATAACCCCATTTTGGTAACCACTATCTCACAGCTCCTCTTATAGTAGCCAATTTCTCACTACCTTTCTACCTCTCTTCCAATCACTACTATCTCTTCCTCACTGCCCCACTTCTAGACATTAGCGGTCCACCAACAAGCAACACCACTTTTGATCGTCATTTCACCAACCAACACAAAGCATTGCTACCCCTCTTTTGATTGGCTCACACACCCACCCACCTACCCCCACTTACAAAATAAAAAAACAAAAAAACAAAACAAAAACAAAAGCAAAAACAAAATGAATGGATTAAAGTGGTAGTAGTTGCACCAAAACATACTTCCCCTTAAATTACCTAGAGTCTTTTATGAACTACTTAAGCTTCCTTCTCTAGAGGAGCCAAATTGTTTTGCTTTATGGTGTCATGACCATTGATTGCATTATTGATATAGTATCGCACCCTTGCATATGATATATCTAGGGAGTTACAAAACTACTTGGTAATGGTATCATGCAATATATCATCGATATAGCTCAATACATCAATGATATTATTCCTCAATATATCATGGTACTTACGATATATCGCAAGATACAATCCAGCCCACTATATAAGATTCCTTAGTATTGTTGTTACAACTAACACAGGGACTCAATTCCCGGCAATGTTCAAAATATCGATATCACGTTACGTATCACATCCTTGCGATACAGATATGTATAGGTTATCACATGGGATATATCATTTGTATCGGGTAACTTATTGCACTTGTTGGGAGAAACATTGGGAAAATGGTTGAATTTTCAATGAAACTTCACGGAATGTTAAAAAAGACCAAAATAAACAATTTTAAATCATAATATCTCAAAAAGGAAGTGCACGATAATAGGTTTCCATTGTATAGGGCCCTAAGTTATGCATTGTTTGACTGAACTAATGCAACTATATTCAAAATGAATGGATAACATTTAGAGTGTATGTGATGATCATTTCATCAAACACTCTTGAGTACTTAGAAATTAGTCTCAATTGACAACTAGTTGAAGGGAAATTTTGAAAAAAAAATAAATTATTTTTAATATTTTTAATTAAAAATTATTTTTATTTTCCGAAAATTGACAAGGAGTTGAAAAATCAGTAGATCAGCCCTCATGCATGCTTGATTTCATGTTTGGAGTGCAACATTGCAAGCAAATTGGAAGAAATTCGGGAAATTTCAAATTTTCCCCAAATCGGACCACCTACACTCAAATTTTGAAACTAGAGTGTATGTGTGATGATTATTTCATCAAATATTCCTAAATATATTGAAATTAGTCTCAATTGACAATTGGTTGAAGGAAATTTTTGAAAAAAAAAAAAAAAAACATGGAGAACATGAAGAACCAATGGATATCGAAATCAAAGCTCCAACTCCATGATTTTTCATGCAAAACATGAAGAACCAGTGGATTTATAACCATTTGACACTAATAACATAATTTCAACAACAACGAAAAATAAAAAAATAAAAAATAAAAAAATGGATGGTAAATTGAAAATTCCCACTGGATCGAACATGTGGGATATATCGTATCGCACAAGTGAGATACAAGATATATCAACCGAAATCGTCAATATTTAAAACATTGATTCCTAAAAACTCAAACAGGTCTAACTACAAGTGTTGTAGGCACATATCAAAGAGCATTGGGGTGGCCCATTTGAAGGAACACCTGGCACAGGGCATCGGAATGTTGTTGATTGCCCTAATGTTGCAAAGGAGGTGATGGCATTGATGAAGTGCTAAGGAAAGGGGTGAAGGTTAGAGAGAAGTGGATTGAGCTTGAAAAGGAGAATAAGGAGGAGCTAGCGCGTCCTATACGAGGTCTTGGGACAATGCAATACAATAACCCGGAGCATAAACAGACAGTTCAAGTGTTTTTTGCAAAGTGCAAAATGGACTAGAGGAGGCAACAGGAGTCATCTAAGCCTACTTTCAAGGGGTCTACATGAAAGGTTTGTGGATTGATTTAAGGAGATGTATATTGGAGGGAATTTTGAGTATGAGCAAGTATATTGCAAAGTGATTTATAACCACGTGCCTACTCATACCATTTAGAGCCCACCCTTTAAAAACATGATTGCTGAAATGCAACATGTAGGAACAGGTCGGAATCCTCCCTCCTCACGTAAGATTATGTGCACATATTTAGGAGACAAGGTGGAAGAGATGTGGCAATACATCAGTACCTTAAAGTAGTATGTAGCATGCTAATGTGTGACGGACGGAGAGGGTCGACTCAAGTTGTCACGCCCCAAACTTGGTGAACGGGCTCGCAGAATTCCCGAGCTCCGAATCCGACAGTAACAACCTCCGTAATATCCCATTCTTGGCTCCTAGCTCTCATGTGCCAAGTTCCAATCTCGGGATCCCACAAGGAGAATTTTCGGGGTGAAATTTTTTTGTACATGAGCATAACAACAAGTGTACCAAAACTAAAAACATAATCACATTTCCACTATAATATAAGTTCAAGTACAGTGTTAAAAGGGAAATACATGATATAACAAAACATTCAAAAGATAAGGCACATGCTTCTGCCCCAATGCTACTGCAATTTAGCATTACTTGTACATAAACATTGTCCATAAGCTTATTACGAAGCTTAAGGAGTGTGTGTGTGTGTGTGTGCACCATGCATGTACCAAGCGCACAAATATCAGAGTGAGCAGAAACGGGGGCTAATTTGGCAAGTCCATAAATGCTATCAGCCATACCCAAGTTATGCGATGCAAGGGGCTACATGGCCAAATGTCATATGCTAAAGATGTAATGCAACGTGTCAATCCTCCACTAGTCCACGTGTCAGAATAGTTCACAATTGGATCATCAACGGGGTCTAGTACACTTCCGACACTGGTTGTCACCCATCACGCGCAAGACCAAGCGAGTGCAAAAGACCTCACTATCCGCCCCGTCAGCGGTACACAGAAAACCACCTGGCCCATCGATAGTGAACCCATTTCACAAGCTGGTCAAACTCAACCTAGCATATAGCCATATGCACCCGGGCGGGAAAGGTCAAACCCCCTTCCAACCAAATTCGACACGGTGGGAGATGGGTCCTACTAGTATCCAACCATCATGCACTCATGAATCCACTTAGTCTAGACGTTGGAGCATCCTACTTGTACCACAGGGTTTAGGGACTTTCACACAGGGATGCCAGTGATGCCCTGTAACCTCAATAGTTTTCGGTGTCGGTAAAATGATCTGTCAGCCACAACAAGGCTATGAGACCACCTCCTTAGTGTCGCTAGGGAGTAGATGTAACCAGTGTTCGAATTATCTTCGATATTATCTCTATCTCCAGCTCAGTGATACCGATAACATTGGTAGCAATACCGATAATGCTAGTAGTATCGGAAATTCCAGATATTAGCAATGTATCGCCAAGTATCGCCAACATATCAATATCGCCAATGTATTGCCAATATTTTCGACTATGTAAATTCTAGGTATCACTTGTATTACCAATGCATCAATATCGCCAATGTATTGCCAATATTTTTTACTATGTAAATTCTAGTTAATGTTTATATCATAAGTGTATTGACGATATTTCAACAATATCGCTAATGTATTGATATCGTCAAAATTTTGTTAATTAGAAAAAAAAATTATTTCAATTTTTTTCATTGGCACATGGTTGTATGTAGTGTTCAATTTGTCATTGATAATATTGATAATATCTTGATATTATCAATATTGCAACATGTGTGATATTGAGATCACAATCTTTCATTTCCTTACAAATTGTTAATGATTTCTTGGTGAAATATCATGTGTTGTTGATATATTGCAATATCAATGGATAATGGATGGAAGGTTGGATGGTTAAATAGGCCGAATGGGATGGTTGGACTGAATTCTTTCAACATTACATGCTTTTAAGGCCCCATTAAATGGAAACTTGTTACGTATGTATTCTTTTTGCAATTTTTAAATTTATAAATATGCAAATATGTACATTTTAATCTCTTAAAGTTTCACTGAAAATTCCATCGTTTTTCCCATGTTTCCCTATATTTCTGGTTATCAGCGATATTATCGGTGATATTGATATTGTTTTCGTATCCCTAGCCAGCGAAACTTGGAATGATACCGATACTTCGAACACTGGATGTAACATGTCACACATGGTGCGCAATCCATGAACTACACTATCCAAAACATGCATTAAACCTACGCATACCGCGCGATTCTTGTGGGGCGACCCTATCTCATATAGAGTCCCCTAAGTGTCTCAAGCCAAAGCGCGTATGCTATGAACAATCATCATCCACAACAGGCATACAAATGATGCATATGGGAATATAACTAGGCATGATATCCATTACACTTATAAGTGTGTCCTATCAGGCCAAGCATACTATCATATTATCATACATATCATGATATAATTGACCCTAATTGGCACATCATACAAAGAGAGTAGGAACCAAATAACAAGCCCCACTAGGAATATAGATGTCTATGTGGTGTAGCCCACGTTATACTAGCATTGGCTCCTCATGTAGCATGTACATAAAAATCTAGTAATTGGATGTAAGGTATGAATAAGATACATACACCAAGGCGGGGTCAACTGGGAATGACCCGGATGGACACCCACATGTTCAACATGTGTGCCACTAGGCTATCAATCTATCGGGAGCATGGCCCACTGATGATATCCCAAAACGATCAGATTATCATTGGCATTACTATATTTACCCCAATAGGATGATCTGCACTGTTTGAACATTGCTGATGTAATTGACGGTTATAAATCGTTGGTTAGTCACTAGGATGTGATCTTGTGCTTGTGGCCCATCTGAGTCTTGAGATTTCATCATTTCAGGCAAAGTACATGCTTCAACGGATTTATTACAACCATAGTCTCAACATTACATACGTATAGTAATTAGGGATTTTTAAATTGATTTAATAATTAATTTCAAACCCTTGCATTTTAAATTAGGATTATAAGGATTTTGAATCCAGGATGACAAATATAGCCAAGGGATTCCAAAAATCCGAGAATCCCAAGTCCAAGAGAACCCCAAATCCAAGGATCCCAAGTCCAGGGAATTCCCAAATCTAGGGGATTCCACAAAAATCAGATTTACACCCCCAGCATTCCTTGTGGTGTGGCCTACCTAAGATTTGGATCAGTCTAAACCTTGGGCCCATGGCCTAACATGGCCTGAAGAAAAGGATGAACGGCATGGATGGCATAGAAACATCAAGGTGGGTCCCACGAATGGGTGACATGTGTTGTCAAAATAGGCAGTACTACCCTACCCATTGTTCCCTTCGGTGTAGCCCGCCTGAGATTATGATCGGCCTAATATTTGGGCACATGGCCTAACATGATCTGGCAAAACGAATGAACAATGTGGATAAGTCACATGCATCATGGGGGTCCCACGAGTGGGCCCCACTCCACGCCTCACGGTGGGTGTCCGCCCACCCATGGGTGCTGGCAGCAACAACGTGAATACACACACACACACACTATCAAGGTGGGCCCCATGAGGATGATCTACTCCGTCCACCACCTTGGCCACTTGTGGGCCCCATAACACCATAAAATTAAAAGAAAATAAGAAAAGAAATGAAAGGAAACCAAGGGAAGAGATCCAGCAATCAGGGTAGCCCCCCGCCACTATGGGGTCTACAATACACTATATATCAAGGTGGGTCACACCCTTGTGGGCCCACCAAAAATGGAATAACATAGAGAATGTGAGGGCTTTTATCCTCTCATGCACTCACAATAACGGATGAATGGTCGGATCAGTTCGGATCGGCAATCAGATGGTACACAAAGCTCCTCTCCACTCTTAACCTCCTCTAATCTCTCTTTTCTCCTCTTTCTCTTAACCTATAGATCTCTTCCTAATCTCTCTAATCTCCTTCCTATCTCTTAAACAATCTCCCTAATCTTCCTTTCTTTTCTCTCTCTCTCTCTTAATCTCTCCCTAATTCTCCCTAATCTCTTTCTTTCTCTTAATCTCTCTCTACTCTTACTAGTAAATGTGGTAGAAATGAAAGAGGGTTAGGGGATTTATGGTAGAATTTTTAGGATAAGGAAGGAATTACAAAAAGATGGAGGGGTAGAATGGGGAGAGAGAGAGATGGATGGCTAAGCATGGGCAAGGGATGGGTTGCATGGGAGGCATGGGCTTGTTTAACTAATGGGGAGAGAGAGACACAAGTGATTGATGGCTTAATTAATAGATTGACTAATGGATTGATTGATTGGACAACTTTCGTATGTGCAAGTGGGGGCCACGTGCGTTGTGTGGCCCACCTTGGATTGTGCCAAAACTGCAACTTCTAATCTAGGGATTGCAATGGAGCGTGTCTCGCGATGTTGGAATCGTAGTGCCAGTGCGGTCACTAGGGTACAAGCCTCGGGGTGTTGCGATACTAAAATAGGGTCGCAATCAAAACTCGTCGATCTGATCCACCCAGAACACGCCGGTGCCAAAGTTGAAGCATACGATCGATCTCTCATGGTTACAAGTCTTACATAGTTGTCCATCATAAATTCAATGGTCTACTACATCTTCCTGATGTCTATCAATCTATCAATGAGATTACGAACACAAATTACAAATATGGGCTAATTAAGATGTGATGTGGGAGATGGTAAAGCAAACCAAAAAAGGAAAGAAAATAAATCAATAAGAAAATAAAGAGATTGTGGAAAAAGACCCAATGATCATCTAGCCAAATGCTAGAGATCACGAATGCAAGACTGTGAACGAGCTCAATGGTCCTCTAATCTTTAACTAGAGATCACTTTCCCGCCCTTCAACACCTACCGTAGAGAATAAGAAATTTCATAAAGAGAATATTAATCAGCTTGTCTTATTCCATAGGCCATAGGTCCTATTTATAATTAACCTTATAATCTATAATAAAATATATGGAATCTAAAAATCTATGAAAATAAGAAAGAACCTAAATAACAAAGCATTCTAATTAAGAAAATACTTAAAATAAGAAGATACTTGGATAAGAAAATATCTAAAATTATTCCTTGCCTAAAATAAAGATAGAAAAGAAAGAGCAGATTTCCTAATGTAGAGATTTGAAAGAAATAGGAAGTGATGATGAGCTAAAAAAGGAAGGTGGTCCTTTTCTTATACACACATGCGAAGCGTGCTCGCAGGAGATGCGGGCCTTTTCTTCAAATTTTGATCAATCGGCACGTGTGTCATTTGGTTGCATCAGATGGGGAGGAAGAATCTTGTACTGATCATCACAAAACTGTGAGAGCGTTTGTGAAGATGAAAGGAATTGATGAAGAAGTATAACTTGTACTAGACTCCATGCATGACCCATTTCATAAATCTAATGTTTGGATGCAATAGGGGAGAGGGAAATCGTTCAGAGTGTGACTGTCAATGGGAGCAGTTATAGACTTCATTTACAATCACGCCTGCCTTTTTATCAAGATGCAAAAATGGTGCAAAGGCGACAGTGTAACCAAGGGAGACATGGTTCGCTACTAATTTCATTGCCTAAGACGGCCTATAGAAACATAAGCCTAGATTCAAAGACTACTTCTCTAGAAAGTGGTTAGAATGGAAAAGCACAACACCACCATGGAGAGGAGGGCTGAGAGGATCGTCATGAGCAACATGTTCTAGGAGTATTGTGTCTGATGTGTTGGATAGAGCCCGTTTACACAGTTTTTGAGGTCAATGAATAACAAGACATCGGTTGATGGGTTGTATGTACAATTTAATGTAGTACATGAAAGATACCATCATGGGAAAATCCCACACGTATATAAATGGGTGCATGCAATCATCGACAACCAGTGGGACGACTCTTTCTCACCCACTTCAAGCAGTTGTTATTAATTAGATTTCATTTTTGCATAAAACATTATTATTTTCTTGCATATCATTTTCACTACACTGGTAATTATTTATTAATTGGGTTTCAACATATTTCTTGAACCCCTAAATAACTCTAAAGTTGCAGACTGGATGCTGATAATGACTTACTAAGGCAGTGCACAATGTATACAAGAAATTATTCCCCAAGCATCCATGGAAAGCAAACTTAAAGAATGAGGCAAAATACCGCATTAAATTGTGTCAAGTTCTTTCATGAATATGTAGTATAGAAATGATCGACAAATGTTATAACACTCTTGAACAGATTGTCATGTTGCGAGCTCCGTTAGAAAAAACTCCATTTTGAACTCCATATTTTTGAAATTGTATAATTGATCAAATGTTTAAAACTCCATATAAAAAATAAATAAATAAATAATAAAATTGGGGGGCAAACAGAATTAAACATGTTTTATTCGGAAAAATAAAAAATAAAAAACTTCTAGGGGCAATTTTAGAAGTAGAGATAGGTGGTCGCCACCCATTCATACAATTGAGTAGAAAGTGAAAAACTTTACTTGAGACGAATAGATTTATGAGGATTGCTTATTAAGGAAGGATTTAGGAGACAGAAATTGTGTGACTATCTATGTACATTATTGTTTATTCGTATAGAGATTCTAATTATTTTATTATATTTTAACTTTATTTATATCAAACATACACGCACATATGCACATATATAGCCAGTTTTTTCACTCCATTTTTTAAGTCCAGACTGTATCATACCTGAACCCTTCATTTTCCAATCTTATGCTCTGTTTTTTCTTGACCAGATTTTTACCATCTTTTTTACAATTGAGATTGAAGTAAACATGAAATCTCCAATGCCCTCTTTTTTTTGTATGCCATTTTGCTAACTATGGTTCCAAGATGAAAGGGGCTTATTTGGGAAAGACTCTACAATCAGCTTAAAGAGAACAATGATGCCATGTAACTTGTACAGTACTAGACTGTAGTTAGTTTTCCTGCATTTTAATTACCTAGGTGAGTGGTAGTCTGTTGCAAAGCTATAGAACCAACGAGTGGTCATGAATCATGATCAATTTCCATGCGAGTGGTGGTTTTTTACAGGAGCGACTGCCCGACCCAACAATGCTTAGCAATCTATGAACATGCACAAACAGTTCCATCATAGTCGTGCAAGCAGAATTGAAGCTCTCGCCTATTCACACGAATAAGCAGGGCAAGCTGAGGAATGAAAGCATCCAAAACCTAGTTTTCTGCCACTACAACATGAAGCTGCAAAATAGGCAACTACGGGAACACAATCAGGGAGTTACAAACAAGGACCCACTTGACTTGATGACAATCGTCTACCACACATCTTGATGGGGAGGTGCAAGAGGACCAACTTTATGAGTAGTAAGTCGGTTAACCTGGAGGATGCTGATGGAGGTTGTACTTCCCGGATGGCTAATGAAGCATCTTCGCAAGGCATTAATGTAGACACCATTTTGGAGAGAGGCATCTTCACAGGAGTACTATTCTTTTGACCCATTTAAAGGACAGACAGCCAAACATCAAATCGCATGGCATATATGGTGGACATATTTGTAGTGAAACAGACATCCGACAAAGAGCAATAAAGGTGATGTGATGGCGTTGGGGTGGTGCCGATGGCGATGGTGGTGTTCCGAGTTAGAGTCTCAAGCATTTAATCCCATTCACCAGGGTGAGGGAGTTTGAACATGCTACCAGGGCAACAACCATGGCTCTCAATCTGTCCAAGCATGGGCTTCTCAGCCAAAAAACCATGATCGTCACAGAAGCAGTTGAGTAGCGCCAACGAGTCTAGCACATAGCATCAGGTCCATAGCCATCAATGAAGTGATGTCAAGGCAATTCAAATTCTGTGCAATAGTATGGATATGGATATATATCATACGGATATGGGTATGCTCCTCACGGATATGGGACAAGTGACTCTAACAGCACAAGGTCGCAGTCATCCAACAACAAATAGGGGTAGGAGTATGCCTACAGATACAGAAAGATATATTCAGGATATGATTATGGGCAGATGTATCCAAGAGTCACGTACATATCCAGTCCATTTCCAGTTCTAGATCCGCATTAGCCAAAGATGGTGACAATTAAGCACTGCCCACTGATAGGTGTACTCATCCAGTTCAAAGAGGATAAGTACCAGTGATACTTGAGATCGTTTCAAAAAAAAAAAAAAAAAAAAAACAATGATACCTGAGAGAATACATGAGTTGTTACCATTCTACCATGACTCGGACACAGTATTGTCAATATGTAGAGCACTAGTATTGTGGTCGCGCCCTAATGGAGATAGATACGGTGACTTTGAGTCACCTTGTAACTCTGTGGATTTGAGGCGAAGATGTAGTTGGTATTGGCCATGAATGTATTTTTTGCTTCTCTTTTTACTTTTGGATTATTGATTGTGTTTTGGAACTCGTATTGTATTTACATTGCTAAAATCAGATAGTGTGTGATTTAGGACCTTAAACAAAGGAAATTGATTGCACCTATTTTTATTTTATGATGTTTTGAGTTCCAAGTGTGTAATCATGACTCTTTTAATATTTCATAAAGTTTTCCAATGAATTTCCTTAGATAACCATACTGATGGTGACATCTCGCACACACGCACGCCCCCCTTACGCACATACACAAGGAGCAGGGCCCCACCTTCGATCTAGATCGATGACGAAATCCATGAAGGCCTCCTAGTTAGACGACAATCATCAAATGGATCCCATCATTGGATCTCATGATCGTGGCCCACTACCCTAGGTGACATAGGACTTTAGGTTTTTCTTATTACCGTTATTAGGAACATCATGAACGGCTTACATTGCATTGATTAGTTGTTATTTTTTATTACTTCGTCTTTAAGTAATAGTATGCGCACACGGCGCTGCTTTTAGGATATAGGTTTTTCTTATAAATAGACAACCCCTTGTAGGGTTTTTTTCATTAAAGATGATTAATAAAATTCTATGTTTTCCTACTTCTCTAATTCTCTGAGTTGTGGAAACCTAATTGGGTGTGAAACCCTTCCTTCTTCGAAGGGCTAACTACCGTGGTGCAAAGCTACACCCATCCCAAATTGCCTCCATCTCCCACCTTCCATATTCCTCATCTCATACAACCATCCCCTCATCAAATCTACCTAGGTTTGCAGCAAATCTTTTCCCGACAGCAAATTTTTAGAATCTTGCCCTGCAAGAGGGCTGAAACTTCGGCGGAGCACCTTCTTCAAACCGATCATCCGTTTGGCCTAAAATTTGGAGTGAATGTGGCCCATCCTTGGCCGATCAAGCCCTAGCTGGCCGATTCCAGATTCGTGAGACCCACACACGTGCGGGCCGCCATCCACGCATGTGCATCAGGCCGGTTTGCCATACACACGTGCGGGCTGATCATAGGTTTCCTCTCGTCTCTATTTCACTCCTTTTTCGCCTTGTTTCCATAACCCTAACCCTAGATCATCTCAAATCCCCAAGTTCTATTCCACTTTTGAAACCCTAGGTTTTTCCGAATTGAAACGTGAGAATCCCTTAGGTTAGGAAATAATCTTTTGCATGTGTGGATAAATCTACTATTCTTTTAGCATCGTTTTATCTAAAATTTTTAATTGATTCAGCCATAACATGTGTAGGCTTGGACCCTCATAGATTCCCCTTGTTGAATGCTTAATTTATGCGGGATGTGGAATTATTGTAATTGTTTCAAAATTATTATGATCTAAAGCCTGAAATCTTGCACATCATATCTAATTTTCATGTCCTGCATAACATACATTCTCCAATACATGAGATATTTCCCTTACAATGCCAATACATGCATTGATACCAGTACTATGAATACTAGTACTGACCCAAGGGCAGTGTTCAAAGTATCGATATCACTACAAGTTTTGCTAGCCAGGGATACGGAAACAATATCAATATCACCGATAATATTGCTGATAACAAGAAATGGGGGGAAACATGGGAAAACGATGGAATTTTCAGCGAAACTTCAAGAGATGTTAAAATGTATATATTTGCATATTTAGAAATTAAAAAATAAAAAAATAATAATAATTTTAAAAAAAAATAATAAAAAAAAAAAAAAAGCAAAAAGACTAGGTACATAACAAGTTTCCATTTAATGGGGCCTTAATAGCATGTGTTGTCGTAAGAAATTAGTCCGACCATCCCCTCCGGCCTATTTAACCATTCAACCTTCCATCCAAACATCCATCGATATTGCAAAATATCAACAACACATGATATTTCACCAAGAAATCATCAACAATTGGAAAGGAAATGAAAGATTGGGATCTCAATATCTTGCATGTTGCGATGTCGATAATATTGAGATATTATCAATGACAAATTGAACACTACATACAACCATGTGCCCATGAAAAAATTTGAAATAATTTTTTTCTAATAAACAAAATTTTGATGATATCAATACGTTGATGCTATTATTGAAATATCATCAATACACTTATGATACATGCATTACCTAGAAATTACATAGTCGAAAATATTGGCGATACATTGGTGATATTGATGCATTGGTAATACAAGCGACACCTAGAATTTACATAGTTGAAAAGATTGACGATTAAATTAGCGATATTGATACATTGTCGATACTTAGCAATACATTGCTAATACTTGGAATTTCTGATACTACCGGCGTTATCGGTACTGCTGAGCTGGAGATAAAGATAATTCGAACACTGCCTAAGGGTATACGTCAATCACCCCCCCTCCCCCCCCCCCCCAAACCAAAAAATAAATAAATAAATGCCACCAAATTGTTTTGCTTTTACAAAATAATTACCTAAACACAAAGAAGAAGGAACCCATCTCCTTCAAAAGCTACCTTTTACAAGGGTTCCTAAGCACTACATGAAAAGGAAAAAAGAAAAAGAAAAAGAAAAAAAATCAAAACTACCCTTAAATCTATCTAACAATGATAGTCTTCATTTCAATAAGCAATAAGAAAATAAAAAAGATCAAGTGCTAGTAGATTAAATAAACAATAAATATATAAAAGAGGCTAAAAGAGATGCGGATGAGTTTGAGTTCGATAGACGCAATCAAAACCATTATTCTTGTTGTATGTAGGGGCCCCACACAAAAGAAATTGCTAGTTTGGAGCCCCAAATGAGTAAACAATCGAATGGAGTTTATGTAAGAAAACTAGAGCTGGGCATTGGTCTTGATCGAATCGGATTAGGTATAACTCGATCCTATCCAAATTTCTAATGGTTAAAACCCAAACCCGATCTGATCCAAGATTGGATCTGGGTCACCTGATTCGGACAGACCCGATGCCTAGTTGACATTACCCGAACCGAGTCCGCCTCGGTTAGGAAAATCGAGCCGAATCGGATTAGGTACGATTCGAAGAGTATGAATTAAATCAAATTGTTTCATATGGTGTGGTCTAAGTTAACCTTTAATATATCTCCTCTTTGTGCTCAATGACTAAAATAATATTTCAAAATGGATAAACGGCTTAGATGAAATATATACATCAAGGTGGGCCCCACATGGCTCTGAAAGAACATTCAATTTCCGTGTATACATTTTTATTTAACTTTTAAAGTTACTTGCTACTCACGAAACCGTTTACTTGCTTTTCACGCAAGCACAGGTGAATTCGAATTGTGTATCCACGTTAGCGAGTCTGATCATGGGGTAGGTGTTATATCCAAACCATTCATCCATTTGGCAAGCTCGTCTTAAGGCTTGAGACGAAAAATAAGACAGATCTAACTATCAAGTGGACCACACGAATGGTTTAACAGTGAAAATCATTCTTTGCTGCTATTTGTGGTGTGGTCCAGATGATCTTTGGATATTATTCATTTTTTGAATAATGCTCTATAATGAGCTATAAAAATATATGAACGGTGTAGATATAATAAATACATCACTGTGGGGCCCATATAACTTTGATCTCCTTTGAACCGTTCGTACAACTCGGAGCTCGAGGAGCATTAGACTCATCTTCGCGGACGCAGATTGCGTACTACCCCTGCCCATCTCTGGCTTCGAACGGGGAGGTCTATGAGAGGGCCCACAGTGATGTACCTGTACATCCAAACCGTAAATCTCTTTTCTCATATTATTTTAAGGCATGAACACAAAAATGCGGAATATCCAACGTTTAAGTGGACCACACCAAATGATAAGCTTGGTTGCATTAAAATGCACAAAGGATTAAATGTCAGTTGCATTAAATGCAAGATTTATTGGTGGTGTGCCCCATTTGATCGTTGGATCTGCCTCATTTTTGTTATGATGCTTTAAAATAATCTAAGAAAAGGGATAGACGGTTTCGATTTACAGATACATCACAATGGGCCCACCCACAGAACTACCCATTGGACAGGCTGGGGTAGTATGCAATCCGCATCCCGTCGTTGCACGCCACGTACCTAGCTAGCTCCAACTAGCCTAGGCTACGGCAACAGCTGAATGGTGTAGTGTGAGGCCTCTGACAGAAAACAGTAGTGGTGTCGGTGATCTGTGGGCCCCACCATGATCTTTGTATTTCATCGATGCCATTCATCTATTTTTACAGATTATTTAAAAGCTTGATACAAAATATTAGAGGGATAAAAGTCTCGGGTGGACCACACCACTGGAAAACAATAATGATTAGATATCCTCCATTAAATTCCTCCTAAGGCTTCGGATAGAGTCGGATCTGAATCAGATCGGATCCTTTCGGATCGGGTTTTGGACCGGATCTGTCCGGATTGACGAAAACTCAATCCTGATCCGAAAACCATTTGGATCTGAAATATCTAAATCGATCTGCACCGATCCAAACCATTGGTTCAATTAGAATCAGGTCGGATCGGGTCTGATCAGGTCGGATCCACCGGATCGGACCTTTTTGCCCAGCTCTAAAGAAAACGGTAGGCTTGAGTTGTTCAGGCGGAGTTCCACACTAGTGGAGGAACTTCCTCTTCCCACATGGATTTCCTTGGACACACCAGGGAGAACCATGCAAGCAAATGCAAACAGAGGAAGTTTCTCCGCCAACTTGGCCCCTTTGTGGAGCCGCTTTCCCTACTCACACTGGTGCAGGTACATGTGAGTAAGCATGTCTGTGTCAATAGTGCATAAGGTCCTATTTATGGTCATTTTTTCTCATTTTGAATGATTACTCAAAATATATTAAAACCATAGCACAAATGCAATGAGAGGCATAGATAATGCAGGACATAAAATTCAAGTACGATGTACAAGATTTCAAGCTTTAGATCACACTAGTTCAAAAACAATTACACAAAATTCAAACACTCAATCAAGGGAAATTTTATGTGGATCCAGGCCTACACATGCTAGGGCCAGATCAATCAAAATTATAGACCAAACAAGAATCAAAGGAGGGTAAATTCATCCACACATTTCACAGAAATAATTCCCCCAATCCAAGAGAATCAGAAATTTCAATTCGAGGAACCCTAAGGTTGAAGAAAGGGCATAAAATTGGAGATTTGAGTAATTTAGGGTTAGGTGTAGGGATTTGGGGTGAAAGAGAGGAGAGACGAACCAGAGAAGTACCGCACATATGAACAGCAGTAATAGCCCAACCGCACGTGCGTGTGATCCCAGCCGCACGTGTGTGGGGCCCACTATTCAGAAAAAGGCCGCCTTGGCCCTGATCGGCCAGGGATGGACTCCAAAATACCCAAATCTCATCTCGATCCAATGCACGGTTTGTGCGTGGTGCACCACCGAAGTTTCAGCCCTCCTGCAGGGCCAGATTCTGGAAAGCAGTTGTAGAAAGAAAAACGGCTGCAATAGAGGATGGACTTAAAGCGTAGATGATTGTAGGAGAAGAGAAATATAGATAGAGGAAGGTGGGGACGAATCGGGATAGGTGTGGCTTCGCACCATGGTAGTCAGCCCTTCAAGGAAATGAGGGTTTCGTACCTAATTGAATCTCCACAACTCGGAAATTTAGAGCAGAAAAACATAACAATTTTATTAATCTTCATTGAGAAAATAAAAAAGACTACAAGGGGTGCCTATTTATAATAAAACCCTATACCCCAAAACTTGCAACCTATTACTTGGAGACGAAGTAATCAAAAATAACAACGAATCAAAGCAATCTAAACCGTCCATGATATTCCTAATACCAATAATATGCAAAACCCAAAGTACTAAATTAATTGGAATAGTGGGCCACGATCATGAGAACCCATGGTGGGATTCACATGACTATCGAGTCCACTCCAACGAACCAAAACGCAACCCTCTAACTAGGAGGCCCTCCCTGGACTTCGTCATCAATCCAGATCGATGGTGGGGTCCTCCATGCGTATGTGCGTAGGGGGGGCGTGCATGTGCACGAGTTGTCCCCATCAATAGAGTCATCATCTCACCAAAGAGAATAGACAAAAAAGAGAGAGATACCAAGAGGAATAAGCCTCCCTACATAGCAGAAGGAGATGACCAGGAGATACTCACCAACAAGGAGCCAATCCACCCTACAGGATCTCCAAACTCAGAAAACCCAGTCCTAAAGAAGCTTAGGGAGGGAAATCGCTCTACAGTTAGGGGCAATGAATGGCCTAGCTAACAACCATAAACTGAATTTTTCACTTAAGCTTCGTCATCTCTATTCTATCTTCAATATTCTAGTATCCTTCTTACCCACATTATATCAAGTAGAATCATTATCCAAAAACTAAGAGGCTAGAAGGGGCCCTTTGCCCAGCCACAAAACGAATCATTAAGGGCCTAGGATAACCAAAGAGGTTGAAGAAGTGGCTCCACACGGCATTAGCATCCTCCTGATGAAAGAAGAGATGGTTCCACGTTCCCTATCAAACTTACACATAACACATGTTAGGGATTGCAACATTCTTCCTCCTCCTAAGTTTGTAATAGTGATGAGTTTGTTAGCCAAAGCAATCCAATGAAATGCTTGAACTTTAGGAGGAACAAGGATCCACCACAAGGCACCCTCCACTAATGTCATGGCATTGAAGACAAATTAGGAAGAGAAGAATCCTTTTGATGGCCATTTTCAAATATTTCAATCATCGGACGGTGAATCAAAACTCGTAGTGTATAGTTTCACTAAAAGCCTTGACTGGCCAGTAATTCTGTCTTCACACAAAATTTCTCTGAGTCACATTCCTCGAGAACTAGAAACTTCCTCAATGAGGAAACCTCCTTAACTCCAAGGGGTGTCATCTATCAGTGCAATAATTATCTTGTGTTGTCATAATAGCATTGGAGTTTCTATAGGCCTATGCATATCCTACCCAAACATCACTTTACCAGGGATGGAATATAACAAAGGGACCGATAATTGTCATGAGGATTATTTTTCCAACCCAATAACAAAGGCACTCTATAGATATGTTAAGAATATGGGTTAACGAGTTGTAGGTGATTTGGCTTTCGGCAAGTGGAAGTTGTTGGCATTTATGCCTTTGCAAGCCATTTTAAAATCTACACTGCAAGTAATCATCATATATTACTACTGCTTTATATGATGTGTTCTCATTTGGTTGGGCTTCGTGCATGAATTGCTTTAACCGATGAGTCCACAAGTAAAGTTGTAGCAAGCCAAGTGCATTTGTTCGGGAAATCACATGAAGAGATGATGAGGACATGACATCACGTACACCCTTATGTACATATCAGAGGAAGCGGGCCACGCCGATTTCTCTGTGGCTAGGCGAGTACCCATGATCGTGTTGAAGACCCCATGTGCATGTGCGAGCATCTGGAAGACCCTACATTAGGAAGATGCACATGGGTTGCTTTATGGAGTGATCCAAACCGTTGGATTAGAGGGACGCGACGATCGGGCCATTGGATCGCATGGATCACATGATCGGGCCATTGGTTGTTGATCGTTCACATCAGTTTTAGGCTTTATCATATTTTATGGTTTAGTTTTTGATTCTTTTATATTTAGACACATTATAAGTGTTTTAGTTGATTTTATTTAAACTATGGCTATTTGCGTTAAAGTTCACAAGATAGGGATTTTTGTAATTTTTGAAACTTCTTAGATCTATAAAAAGAGGAGGGCATGTGACCTCTCCCTCATTGAATTTCGTGATTTAGAGAGAGAGAGAGAGAGGGAGGGGGGAGAGAAAAGCTCCTGCTTTCTTCTCCCATCTTCATTTCTATTTGAAGATACTTTCATGCGATTTGGAAGGAAGATTGGTGCGAGGTTAATCTTCTTCAACGAATGTGCGAGGTCTCCATCTATCACCACACCATCTTATCATTTCTTCCCCATCCAGGTATTTTCTTCAGATTCTTAATTCTCCCGTCCCAAATCTTCTTCTCCCAAACCAAACTTTCCCATACCATCCACAATCCAAACCCTAACCCTAAACCTAAAATACCTAATTTTCCTATTTTCCCAAAATTACACAAACCCTAATTTTCACCCTAGGTTATATTAGATTTCTTATTTTGAAATAGACTAAACCCTATGCTAATTGGGTGTCCCTACATAGGGGTGTACATCGAGTCGAACCGAGTCGAGTTGGCCTCAGCTCGACTCGGCTTGGCCACTAGTTGATCTCAAGCTCGAACTCGGCTTGGCTCGGTCCTCAAGCCTGACTTGTCAGCTTGGCTCGGTTCAGTCAACAGCTCGGGCCAGTTCGAGCGGAGTTCTAGCCAAGATCGAGCCGAGCACGCCTGTGCAGCATTTTCACAAACCCCTGGACTGCACCTTCAAAATCTCACTGTATTTAAGACAACAGCAATGGTTTTACAGGTAATTTATCAAACACCTTCTAAGCAACATAAAAATCAAGAAAAAAAAAAAAAGGGTATTAGTTTCATATACATACCTTCCTTGCCACCAGCCACACTTCGTTGGGTCATTTCATCAAACAGTTGGTGAGCAACATCAATATCAAAGTAACCGAGTCACCAAACTGGTTTGATCCGAGTTCGATACAAGCTGGGTTTGATTCGAGTCGAGCTGAGCTGGGGCCAGCTCGAACTCATTTTTGAGCTCAAAAAATCAGCTCGACTCGGCTCGAACTTAGCTTCAAACCGAGTCGAATCGAGCTTTTTTCGAGTCAAGCTAGCTCGGTTCGTGTACACCTCTATCCCTACATCCATTAGATCCTACTTTCGTTTTATTTAATGATCTTGTGTTATGATGTTGGTAGCTTAGGCTAGGATTATGCATGATGTCCTTTTGATTTTCATGATATTTTGTGATGATTATAGCAATGTTTGTTTTTTTTTTGTTAAATATCTTAATTCAGCTACTTGATCTCACAAGTTAATTGGTTCATGCATTGGTCCTACATCAAGAGATTTTTTTATTTTTATTTTTTGAGAGATATAACAGTGATTTTTCACATGAAAAGATTTGTTTAGGCAGATCCCTATCCATCTAAACGCAGGATCATTTCCACCCAACTACTTTTTCTCAATCCTCTTTAAGTTTTTTTTTTTTTCTTTTTTGGTGAGAATGGTACAAAATTTAATTACCACTACTCGAAAGAGAGAAAAGAGGAAACACATAAGGAGAGGGGATGATAAGGGAGCATCCTATCACCATGCAAAGGAACTCAAACAAAAGCATTCCACAAGTCCTATATCATATCATTTTTCAGCCCAGCTATGAACCCACTGATACCAACATTTGAAACCTTGGATATATCCACATGATCCCTTGAAACATGTTATACAAGTGGATGGCAGCGAAGAACCAAACTAATTAGATAAAGAGAAAATAGTTAATGCCAAAAAAATTTATTCAATCATCCAACAAAAGAAAAAAGTTGTTATTCAATTTCAAAATCAAATCCCAGAATGGTTTGACCATTGTTAAGGTTCAAGCAAAAAGCATGACCAAAAGAAAAGAAAAGAGTAATCATTTAATTTCCATATCAAATCGTAGAATTGTTGGCCATTGTTAAGGTTCACGAATAGGTATTACCAAAAGAGCTTGTTTCTTCTTGGCATTTGAATTGACAACAAGATCCCTTGATACCTCATGCATAGACGAGGTTAAGTGTCTACGTCCATTCTGCAAAATAGCAAGCGATCAGTTAAACTGCAAAGAATAACTTGAATCAAGAAGCCAATTTCAAGAAATTGCATTGCCCGAATTCCTATCAGAAAATGAAGATAAATAGGTGGGTTATAGGTCAATTATTTTCCTTTGTAGTGTTGCCATAATCATCAATTGTAACCTAAACCCAAGCTTACCATGCAAATCACATTTGCAACCTTCAAGTCTTGTTCCACTTCCATCACCAATTGCATCCCCTTCACTGACCAAAGATAAGCATCTTAAAAATAGAACATCGCATCCAAGGCTGAGACTACTACAATCTCAATTTCTAGAAAGGAAGAAACTTGGGATGCTTGTATCTCAATGAAAATTGAGAAGAAAAAAAAAATCCTGAATTATTACTACAACCAGAACCTAATATGACAAATGGAACAAGAAAGACAGCACTCCCATTGATCATCATTTCCAGGGCAAAAAGAAAATATCATGAGGAAAAAGAATCATTCAAGTAGGCACAACAACATCACAAGAGCAAAAGATTACATCGGCATAATTTAATCATGGCGAAAAAAGTAAAAATGGTCAGATGTGACCATAAGGAGAGAGACCCAAGTAAAAGAAAAGCACAATAAAGGCAGGAAAACTTGTTATTGATGAATCAGGATATAAATGCCTCAAAAAGTACCACTTTTTAACTTACCAAATCAAGTAAATGAATGGGATGAGAAGAAATGAATAAAAAAGAAGAAGTCGGAGGGATAGATCGGACATGAATACGAAGATTTCCTCCATATAAAATTGACCATGTTTTTTTCAAAAGAACATGCATACTCCTTGTGGTAAAGAATATATTGGATGCCATCCAGACAGCTTGCATTTATTGAATGCAATATATGAATGGGATTCTATGCTACAAATGCCAGCTTGTAGCCACAACAACCAGAACACGCAGGGGCGGTGAGCTGAGCTGAGAAGCCTTAAATGGAGTCTCTTCTTCTTCATCTTCTCCTTCTTCAAGAAAAGAAGAAGAAGAAGAAGAAAAAAAAAAGACAAATCATACTGGGAAGTGTGTCCCTCCCTTTTTACTCTCTTTGTTTCCCTTTTTTTACTTTACAAAAGCAGCAATATGCAACTGCTTCATATCCAAAAAGATTAGAAGTTCAGTCCAATGAGTTGGACTATGAGTCACAGTCCAGCAGCCGATAGTTTCCAACCTTCTATGTATGAGACATCCAATAGGTTGGCCCCATCCTGAGGATTGACTTCGAAAAACTTGCGCGTGGGCATATCCAGTCATCTAGTGGACCACATTTGGACTTTTTTTTGCTATTTCTAATGGCTAGAAATGTTTGTCTATGATGTGGACCACATGATGAGTGGATATGGATGATCTTTGCAACAAGTGACCCTCATATTGGGGCAACCTATTGAAAATGTAGGATTTCATATACACTAAACCAGTTGAAAGTTATCTACTAGGTGGAACATAGCTTGAGGTCCAACCAGTTTGACTTTAGGCCTCTTTTTTCACGTATACCATAGTCTAGTGGAATATGAAGCTTGATAAACTTTAAATTTCTACACTTGACATGTATTAAATATGATTAATCCATTAAAAAATGGGGCCCGCTGTTACCAAGTCGAAACCCTAAAATCAGATTGTGCGAATAATGACCATTGATTTATGGATACTCATTTGTTGAAATATGACCATTAGATATTTTAATTCTTCATCGTCCAATATATGTTCACCAATCTTGGGCTAATTACATTAGTGGGATGAGTGCCAATAGATTGTATGAATTTGAGGACAATTTGGGGCAATGGGTAGTCCCCCAAATTGGTGACACTATTCAGTGGAATTTAATTTCAATTTTTTCTTAAAATTTATTAAGGGAAATGGTGTCAAATGGTTAGGGGCATGCATTAGTCGAATGGGTGTCATAGCTTGCATGAATTTGGGACCAATTTGAGGGCATTTGAGTTGCCTCCCAAATCGGCAACACTATTCATCCGAATTTAATTTTAATTTTTTATTATAATTACTTGGGAGGAGTATCAAATGCTTAGGGATATGCATTAGTGAGATGAATGCTATACATTACATGAATTTCAGGACTATTTGGAGGCATTCAAATGCCCCCTAAATCTGCAACATTATTCATTTAAATTAATTTCAATTTTTTATTAAAATTTCTTTGGGGAATGATGTTAAATGCTTAGGGATGTGCATTAGTGTGATGTGTGTTATAACTTACATGAATTGCATTTTAGATCAATCTAAGCATCAGGTTAATAAATTTTTCGAACAACTCAATATAACACTCTCACCAAAGAGTGGACCATTACTGATGCAAGACAATTAACCACTTGCTCTAAAAGCTCGAACTGTTAGAGCATGGCGAATTAATCCCTTTATCTCATAGTCCAGGCCCCATATTGCATGGGTTAGGACCTCGGCCGAACCCCCCCTTGTGGGCCCCACATCACATGGTTACCGCTTCACATCACATGGGTACCGCCTCACATGGGCCGCCCACCCTAAGTGTGTCCGCACATCCCACAAGCTACCCCACTCAAGCCAAGTGTGAAAATGCCCCTGCATTAATCACCCCCGTTGAGGAGTCTCGAACACGAGACCTCCCACTCTGATACCACTTTGATGCAGAACAATTAACCACTTGCTCTAAAAGCTCAAACTGTTAGAGCATGTCGAATTAATCCCTTTATCTCATAACCTAGGCCCCACATCACATGGGTTAGGACCTCGGCTGAACACCCCCCCCCCCCCCCTGGGACCCACATCGAATGGGTACTACCTCACACAGGCCGCCCACCCTGAGTGTGTCCCCGCATCCCACAGGCTACCCCATTCAAGCCCGGTGTGAAAATGTCCCTACATTAATTACACCACCATAAACATGTTAAAAACAAAATTTTCGGAATATTAAAATTTTTTGGGATTTTTTGGATATTTTTTTAGACTTTTTAGGCAAAAAAATTCAACTAATACAAGGGGCATAACAGCTGTTACACACCCGTATCAGCCGTAATGGCCAATACCTGTATCAATAAAGACAATAACCGATACGACCACCGTTACTAATACGGAATACATTGTTCATTGTCTTGCCACTCATCCATCTTAACATCCTCATTTCAGCTATCTTCTCCAAAAAAATAACACATCATTCATCAACAGACATCCATAAATACACACAACGAAGAAAGATTTAATAAAACAACATAATGCGATGAAATTTATGGCAAATCATATCACTTATAACCATATTATGTCACCCTCATATTCTCATCTCTAACAATAACAAATTAACAACTATGATTATAAATGAAGTTAAACTGCCCTCGCTTCTCCAATCACACTCCTAATAGTTGGCCTCTCCTCCACCTTGAGCATCAAATCAATGATTTTCTTGTGGCAACACAGGGGGTCCCATGCATGTTGTACTTTTCCATGAACTCCTTCCCCACCATTACGAATGCGCTCCCACTTTCTATGACAATCTAGACTACGTTCACCACTCCCAACTCCCACTTGGTGCTTTTCAATGGTCCATACAAGTAATTTTCATCCTTAATGTTGTTGGACACATTGACGGACCTAAGAAATATTGTCTTCCCTCTATAGTATACGATAAATTTGGTAATGGACTATCTTGTGGGGCCCATCAATCCATCACGCATCAATGCAACCCCCAATCATGTCCCACGATGGCTAAATCAAAGCTATGTAAACCCCATCTCCTTCACTTGCTCATTCAAGTGATGCTCGTAATATCTTACCGCATTGGAGGCATCACACCCATGCTTTCATGCTGCACTTCATCAATCGTTTTCTTGAAGCTTGGGCTAGCAACTACATTAGTTGCACATGGTTGTATATATAAAATAAAAAATAAAAATAAAACATGGAAATAAAGGAAACCGTCATCTCCCTCAAGTTCTCCTTATTCGTTCCCCTTATTCCAAAGATCATTGAGGGACTTCTCCTTTGCAACCCCATTCATATACATTGACAAATCCATTTGTAGATGCAGCACTAGAGTACTCTAGGTATGGCACATACTAGGCCCCATTGATGTCCCCACCCCAACAGTCTCACCTACTATATGCACCCCGCATACTACTCCCAACACCCCCTACTACTGCGAACTAATCTCTCGTCTAGAACCTTCAAATTGTAACGTCTAGAAAAAATCCGTACAAAGACCTGAGTACCACCTCAGGCAGAAATCACTAAGGACCAAATCCTTTAGAAATTAGACGAGAATTAACTAAGTGCTAAAATAAATTATCTGTGAAATTAGCACTATTCACTTTAAATACGATCTGTAAGACCCAAAACTAGCAGAATTGCTAACGCTACATTACCTAAAAACTTAGGATCCATCTCAAAACCCAGTTGCTCTCGGGAGCACCATGAAACTCCATATCGAACCTGGACCGCCCATCGAAAGTCCGATTACTCCAAAACTATACGGTTATGACCGCCTTGTTGGACTTGGCAACCACTTCAGAAATCAAATCCTAGTAGTACCCAGAAACGCATAACTTGAGCCCGGAGCGAAGTGTGTGAGAAACGCGAATATCTTTAGGAAATGAACTAAAACTTAAGTGAATTGAGTCGTTCGCTTGTAGGCCAAATCTAAGGATTCAGACCATCGGAATCTGACCTAATTACACCTTCAGATCGGGAAAAATTTTCAACACAGGTCAGTGTGACCCTGATTGAGTACCAGTGACCATTGAACTGAAACTGGTCCCCCGCGGCCGATCCACTAATCCAATCGGGTCAAAATCTTAACCTAACCTAGATCCAATGTCAGGAAGCTTAAGTTCGACCGCATGTAGAAAAGGAGCCTCCAGATCAGCTTCGTTGGACCGAAACGGCCAGTCTTTGGCTATAACCTGAGTATACCAGGGCCCTGGCGCCATTCCCATCAGTTCTGGGCCTATATAAGGGCCTTAAACCCTCTCTCCCTTCACATACGAAGTTGTAACCCTAGGAGAGAGAAGAGAGCAAAGAGAGAAGGAAAGAAAGAGAAGTGAGAGAGAGAGTTGAGTTTGTTCCTGGGATTTGATCCCATCACTCCACGTGTTGAATCATCGCTTCCGTGTCGCTATACCAGCGATTCTGATTCCGTTGTTGGGTAAGAAATCCTAAACCTAATCTGTTTTAGATATTCAAATAGAGTATATGGTGAAATAGCTAACCTATTTCATGTTATAGGTTGTCATTGTGCTATAGGCGAGGACTTAGTATTTAAACTGAGTTTGTTATTAGTCTACCGGTGAAAGGTGCGGACTATAAATGTTTAGGTTATGGTTTTCAAGGCTTTCAATATCAGTAATGATTTATGACTGACTTGATTGCTGTCATATGTGCGTAGATACAGCGTTTTCCATATATTACGTATATAAGTGAACTATGTTGATTTGAATGCATTCCATGTGTTTGTTAAAATGTGGGAATGAGTATGGAATAATGATTTATGCATGCTATGTTTATTAACCGAGAATACAAGATTGTTGTACATATGGTGAATCCTTTGCAAAGGGATTTGCTATAATACCTGTTATACCTACTTTATTACATGTAGATGATATGTGTAGTCTAAGTGTATGATAAAATGCCTGAATGAGAAAATGTTTGTTTAAATGTATGCAATGAGGGTGTTGAGATAGGATTCCCAATTCCCTTACCTATGGTTACAGTTTCCTTTATGTAACGTCACTTACTACTATATGATTTGTAGATGAAATGCTTATGTATGGTAACATGTGTAATGTGTTTTGTTGAAATGCTCAATTAAGATTTATATTCAGATTTGGTTGTCACATGCTGTCTTTGGCTATCACCAGTAAAGCTTATTGCTTGGAGTGTGTTTGGGGCTACGACGTAGTCCAGGCAATCGGTAATGATTTCAGAGTTAGCGGCCGAGGTCGTTTCGCCAAACCAGATAGGTTCAAGGAATCCGAGTCGTACGCTGCTTGTCGACAGTGGTTAAGCCACGCGGAGTGCTTACACACTCCATGTCGATCAACTCGACGTACGCTCGTATTAGTCGAGCTTTTCAAGCAACCCGATTGGCCTAATGTATGTTCACCATGTATGGACGCTACTGTTTGAATCTAAGGTACCAACTTACCAGTGCAAACCCCGTTTAACCTTGATACCTCGATCCGCTAAGACTCATGAGCCGGGCATGGTAGAATGTGACACCGTGGTCGTGCTGTCAGCCTACACTGGGGTGACGAGCCTCCCCGTAGTGTCCAGTGAGTAACCCAGACTCATGAGCCGAATATGGTGGTATGGGACACTATATTCGAGCTGTCGGCCTACGATCAGGTGACGAGCCCGTAATGACCTCGAGTATACACTAGGTCTACGTGAGGTGACGAGTCTTTCCGTAGTGAACTAGAGTATAAACCAAGCCTGCGCTGAGGTGACGAGCATCTCCGTAGCAACTTGAAAATTGCCTATTGTATGTGACTACTAGAATTGATGACCCTAGATGGATCAATGTTGAGAAAATGATATAAAGGGAGGTACCTTAGTTTCTCAATCTTGCTGTATGAATGTCTAATTAAAAACTTGACTAACACGACCATGCATCGCATTGCACGGTGCTTTGGCGAGGAGGTGCACAGAGGAAGGGGTGCATGCCGCGATGGTGAGATGATGTCGCTGAGGGAGTGTAGGCGAAGGCATACATTATTATCATATATCATCCTTGCATTAATAAGAGTACTTAGGACCTTATTGTTGTGTTATTTTATCATTACTACTTGACTAAATTGATAACATGTTAATCTTTACTTCATAGCTCCATTGAGTTGATCACTCACTCCCACGTTTTGGGACGGTATTTTAAACACCAACCAGACTCTGTATTAGATGCAGATACTGGCGCGACGTATGAGGCCGAACCAGACTTCTACAATGACGAGGAGTTCTCCTACATGCAGCTATCAGGCGGGTCTATGTAGACCGTGATCTGATCGACGGGGTTACAGGGATGCTGATTAGACCCCATTACACTTGTTATTTTTGCACTTTTGGAACACCCATGTATATTCGTTTTGTTCATTTTTGGAGTATACGTGTATATACTCAACCTAGTAACATGTTCACATTCTAAAGACCTACATTAGTTTATATACTTTATATATCTATCACAGTCTTCCGCTTGCGAAATCTAAAGACCTACATTAGTTTATATACTTTATATATCTATCACAGTCTTCCGCTTGTGAAATTTAACTGTCTCTGGAGTATGATATGCTGATTTGATATAATCTCACTCATGTTTAAGGCACTAATACAGACAACATTTAATCATCATTATCTATATTGCATAAGTGATGTGTTGGAACTCGGGAGTTGGGCTCTTGCTCGACCCCCGAATTTCAGGGCATTACATAAATATAGGCCTAGACTCAACCCATTGCATCTAATCCTCAGCCATTCTATCTGCCTATTTGCATAAGGGTCATGAACAACCTATCTATATGATAATTTATCCCGCTTTGTAACATTCTTTGAGATACAAAACAATGTACCTGGCATCTAGGTCCTCCTCATCCACTCGCTCAAGTCCTTGCATAGATGCAACAACTCCTCCCGAATCTCCTTGCTGCATGTAGTAGACTCTCTACTTGTTAACTTGCCAACAAATAATTCTTCACACTTGGATTGCAATTTTAAATGGTGAAAATAGAAGAAATTCAGGTTTCCCCACTTTCTTCCATTTTTCCACCCTCAAAATCAAAAACTTCCTTCAAATCCATGTCAATGCATGAAAATCATGCATCGAGATGGATTTGCAATTTTATTCTTCCTAATCCATTGAAAAACAAATAAATTTAAACATGAAATCAAATTATTCCCAACCAATGGGTTCCAAGTAATTTTCCGCTCTCCGATGCAATTTCCCCACCAAAATCATCTTTCAATGTGAAACAACTAGAGTAGGTTTTTTTTCATTTTATCCACTCAGTGGCCTATTCGACTAAAAAAAAAAAAAAAAACAATAAAACTCATTGACTTTTTATTCAATTTTTTGTGATTTTTCTACTTCTTTTAAATTTTGCAAGATCTTACAATTATTGTCAATACATGAGGTATTTTCCATGTATTGGTCTATATATTGGAACTTTATAATATTGTGATATATCCTAGGATACATACGATAAATCAACCAACAAAAGGGAATATTGCAAATACAGTCAGATTTCATATTGGCAGCAAGGTGTCCCGTATCGGTATCGGTTGGTGTAACGGTGCCCTCCGAAACCGATACGGATACGGGAGCGTAACGGTGATACCGGGCGTAACGGCCCATAACGGCGCAAAATTTTTTTTTTGCCAAAAAAATATGAAAAAATATGGATTAAATCCGGAATATTCCAAGCATTCCAAATATATATTCATTTATAAATTGGAACATGTTTATGGTGGTGTAACGGTCCACTCTTTGGTCAGAAGTTGTATCGAACTGTCTGATGAATTTATGAACCAGATAACCTGAATTTGACTACAAAATTCATATATTTAATTTTCTAACTATCTACTATCAATGATAGATATATTAGAATGAATGTAATATGAAAATATCTTACATTTAGGTGTTTGCAATTATTTTTAAGGGCTAAAATTCATGCGTAAATAGAAAAAAATATAAAAAACTAAAATAAAATGGCACCCCAAATATGTAAAATGCACATTAACATGTTCTACTATGATTAACACATCACATGACATCATTAAAACAGCAAAAGAATCATTAAAAAATGATTTTTCGAATTTTCAAAAAAAGGGCCAAAATAAATACATAAATAGAAAAATATATATATAAAATGACACCCCAAATCTGTAAAATGCACATTAACATGTTCTACTATGATTAACACATCATATGACATCATTAAAACAACAAAAGAATCATTAAAAAATGATTTTTCGAATTTTCAAAAAAAGGGCCAAAATAAATGCGTAAATAGAAAAAAATATTTAAAAAAATATAAAATAGCACCCCAAATCTATAAAATGC
Organism: Magnolia kwangsiensis; assembly: GCA_037074715.1. Lineage (NCBI taxonomy): Eukaryota > Viridiplantae > Streptophyta > Magnoliopsida > Magnoliales > Magnoliaceae > Magnolia > Magnolia kwangsiensis. Next base: position 65,096,584 of record CM073579.1, read on the forward strand.
ACATTAACATGTTCTACTATGATTAACACATCATATGGCATGATTAAAACAACAAAAAAAATATTAGAAATTGATTTTTTGAATTTTAAAAAAAGGGGCCAAAATTCATGCGTAAATAGAAAAAAATATAAAAAAAATATAAAATGGCACCCCAAATCTATAAAATGCACATTAACATGTGCTACTATGATTAACACATCATATGGCATCATTAAAACAGCAAAAGAATCATTAAAAAATAATTTTTCGAATTTTCAAAAAAAGGGCCAAAATAAATGCTTAAATAGAAAAAAATATAAAAAAAATATAAAATGGCACCCAAAATCTGTAAAATGCACATTAAAATGTTCTACTATGATTACCACATCAAATGTCACGATTAAAACAGCAATACAACCATTAAAAATTGATTTTTCGAATTTTAAAAAAAATGGCCAAAATTCATGCGTAAATAGAAAAAAATATAAAAAAATTATTAAATGGCACCCCAAATCTGTAAAATGCACATTAACATGTTTTACTATGATTAACACATCATATGGTATGATTAAAACAAAAAAACATATTAAAAAAAGTATAAATACCTATTTTTAACGAATTTCTGAAAAATGGCCCACCGAGCTTTGATTCAAGAAAATCCATAATATAATGTGTTTTTATCTCAAATACCCAGCCAAGGTTGGTCGAAATTAGTAGTAGAAGGAGTGAGAAACATTTTAGAAGCAAGAAGTTTCAAAAAAATAGTAAAAACAGAGCTTAAAATGGAAAAATGTCGATACGGGCCTGTTACGGGCCTGTAACGGCCCGTATCGGCCGTATCGGCCGATACGCCCCGTATCGGCCGATACGGTGCAAAAAACCGAATCGGCCGATACGAGGTCGATTCGCGTAACGGTTGCCACCGTTACCGGTACGTATCGGCCGATACGGCCGATACGTAACCGATTTGGCCCACCCTGATTGGCAGACATTTTGGTCGTTATTATCGACACATGGAGTACTGGCCTGGTATTATAACCCCATGGGATGGGTACAATACTGCAATTATCTGGAGCAGCAGTATTATGGCCCCCAGTACAGATGGGGAACAACAGCTCGAAAAAGCTAGTAATTCTTTCTAGTTGCTCATTGTAGTGTCTTTTGCAGCTTGTATTGTATGACAGCAAGCAGTTTCTCCACTGAACAATGGAAAACAATCATGCATATATATATATATATATATTGAGTTCTACGCGTGTAATCATGTGTCCTTTGACATCTTTACTAAAAATTTCCACCATTTTCATAAAGCTTCCCCAATGTTCCCTCAGAATGTGATACGTCACGTGATACATGCGATACTCCAATGTTTGTCAATGATCTCCATATCCCAATGCTGTAAAACATAGTGCAATACCAGTACTTCGAACGCTTGTTGAGTGATATTATGAAACCATTGTTTCTAGAATATTTTAGGACACGTTAATGACGGAAAAGCTATGAAATGTGAAGGATAGAGTAGTTGATCAAGTGCAACACAGGTCATTTCCTTTTTATACTAGTTATGTAGATTATCTAAGAACACTTTATGCAATATCAATTATATTTACATTTTGAAAGCCTCACTTGGCTTTTAATGCCATGCTTAAAACATACTATACATTGATACCAAAAGCATTGTGTTCCGAGCAAGGTTTGGTACACAGATTCTTCTTTGTCAGTTGTTCTTTTTCTTCTATTGCATTCACCATAATGCTATTCAGAATCAAAGCAAAACATTTGACCAATCCTATGGCGAGTATAGGCCGCAAATGGAATAGAAAATCAAGCACACCGCACAACAGTCATCAGGAGGATGTTCATAATCAATTCAATATGAGAGGATAATCTTGAAAATCAAAGCAAGTGCTCCCAGTCATGCTTGAATTCTTAGGTATAATTATGGATTGAAGCGATGATTATCTATAGAAATGATGAGCTTGTTTGAAACCAAAAGGAACCTAGTCCACCTAATCATTGAGGTGCTCCATTTGATGAACGAGCAACAATAAGCAATTTAAACATATAACCATGAGATAGTAATAGAAATAGCATGAACCACGAATTGGAAGATGGTGGTCATGCATTCACAACCTAACGAGCATTGCCATAACAAAGTACAGGCAAGAAGATGGTGGTCATGCATTTTTCTTGATGACATGGGGGTGTTCCTTGATTCTAGAGTCACACTAGCAATGATCAGATTCAAGTGTTATGTATCAACATGGTGGAAACTACTCCAATAGCCATTAATGCACTAAGTGAAGGAAAAGATTTGAGTCCTCTCTCCTTCTTTAACTTTTTTTTTGGGGGGGGGAGGGGGGGGGCCTAGTACCATATGAATAAGCTTCCCAATGGAAGGAAAAATCTTCTAAATGATTGAACAAGTTCTGTTTCATCAATATTAAACATGCCTTCTAGGAGGTTGAATCATTCGTGAAGAAATTGTGTAGTACTGAGCTGTTGCAGGGCCTATCTGATGTATGCATAACGTCCAACCCATCCATCCAATGCATCCCCAGTCATTTGGCCTTAAGTCCAAAAACCAGGCCGATCTAAAACTCAGGTGGGCTGCACAACAGGGAACAATTTGAGAGGAGACTCCCAACATCGAGTTCAATGAGGCCGGGGAGCACAACCGTGTTATGCATACACCACCCAGTCTATTCATTTAACTCATTTGCCTTGGTTAAAAGGCTACTGCAAAAAACAGGCCATACTGAAACTTAGGTGGGCCTTTTTAAATAGCTACAGTATGTAGTGTGCAGCTTACGCTACGGAGTTCATGAAAATAGCCATGCGCAACATGATAATTTCCGTGTGGCCTACGCAACATGATAATTTGCACATGCTACAAGCTACGTAGCTCAAATTACAAGTTATTTTCACTGCAACAATAAAATCAATTTTCTTCAATGATTCGTTACATTTTTTTTTATTTTCAATAAACATTAGTTAATCTTCTCAATGCTATTAGTAAAAATAATATCAGTCTCAAATCAATTTCATTGCTTTTTCTTTACCTTTATATTTAATCACTGCCATTTCCTATTACTTTGGGTTGCGTTTGGTTGCACCAAATATCATGAAATTTTGTTAAAGTTGATTATTAATCAGTCGAATTTAGAGTAGAATATCATCAAAGTGCGACCAAGCGCAACCTTGATTAAAAAACTAGAAGTAGCATGTTGCTTAGGCCTCACGCTATGTAGCTTAGGCCCCACGCTACGTAGCTTACGCCTCACGCTTCGGAGAGGTGAACGCAACTCTAAATGGTATTCAGTATTTAAAACATTTTGCACGCACACGCACATGTACGGTTTTGTTAACGTCCCCACATTCATGGGAACGTTAGCAATGACGCCAAACCTTTAACGTCCCCACCTTCATGGAGACGTTAGCAATGTCCCCAAACCCTTTAAAGAGCACACAGGGTGACCTACGTTGATCTAAACCATTCATTCATTCATATAACTAGGAACAAGCCATAGCGCAAGAATTACACAGATTGGATGATCCTAACCCCTTGAATGGGGCCAATTTGTTACAACCATTCACTGTTTACAATCCATAAATCACATGATTAGAATCATAAAATAAAAGTGCTACTTTAGAGTCATAAGAACTACAAGTGGAAGCTATCTACTAGATGTTTCCAAATGATGATTGGACCTATTTGTTTCTCCAGTTCATCTTGACTATCCATTTTCATGCTATTTATTGGAAGCTTAGACTCACCTGGTTGGCATGACTTTTGCACTGTGAATTGCTCCTAATGAATGAATGAACGGTTCTAACCGACAATAGGTTACCATGTGCCATTTAAAATGTTTGGGGATGCTCACGCACGCACACAGAGATGCATGCTCTAGTGCTCTCAAAGAACTGTAAGTCATTGTGGTCTTAGTTGAATTGATTCACTTGGACAGTCCAATCGATTGATCTGAACTGTCCATTAAGTTCATAAGACATTTAACAGGCTAGAGTTCAAAAATCAACTAGAGCGGATGATCCAATCCACACTTAATTTGGCGTTATCCACACTTAATTTGGCGTTATTTTCTATAGCCATCCATTGTCCAAGCCATTGATGAAATGGTTACAATTGCCCAACAAAAGTGATTCCTTAGAATCATAAGCAATCAATCATGGTCCCTAACCAAACAGGTGATTCAAATTGTTGATTGGACTATTTTTGTGTAAATGATCCTGATCGTCCATGTTTGAGGACATTAATCAAAGGGTTGATGTCAGTCAGATCAATGTGATATTTTTATGCTAGCCCATTAAATATGCATTGGACCGAATGAACAGTCTAGATAAATGGTAAATTTCTTATATCCCAATGCTCCCAATGCTCAGCTGCACACTAGCTCTCACGAGTTCTTGTGAGTTTTTGAAAACTCATCACACGTGATGTAAGCACAAAATCTGAGTGGTCCACGCGATGCAGCACCCATGAAACCCTCGGGGCCCAACTTTTACCTTGATCCAAAACTTTGTGGTGCCATGGCAAAAGAAAACAATTTCCTCTCTTGATTTGCATCTCTCTTTACTATGGCCCACCAGAGTTTTGGATCAAGGTGAAAATTGGTCCTTGGGGGTTTCATGTGGTGCTGCATCACATGGACCATTCAGATTTGGGCCCCATGACACGTGTGCAAAGGTGCGCATGTGAGCATGCCTATATGCATTGTTGTCAAATGTGATCGCATATGCACATATTGCTAATTGAATCGCATATGCCACGATGGCATATGCGATCCTGGCAAGTATGCGATGGCATACTTTTATATGCGATAAATATGCGATCGCATACTGCATATGCGATCACATATGCGATCGCATATTTCCTAATAATCAGTGTGGAAGCAATTTTTTATTTTTTATTTTTTCAATTTGGAGAACTTTTGCCTATTTATAGGCACTCATATCCCTTCCGTTTTCACTATTCTCTACTCTAAAGCTTTATATCTATTACTCTCTCTCTCTCTCTCTCTCTCTCTCTCTCTCTCTCTCTCTCTCTCTCTCTCTCTCTACAATTACTTCAAGTATGTTTATTTTTTATACTTTATAAGTTATGCTTACTTTTTGTAAATTAAGTTGTAAGTTATAACTTGTAAGTTGTTTCAAGTTATCCATTTATCAGTAAAATTTCTTTGCTCGAAGTTTATAATAATTAGTTCTCTTTTAATGTAGCTTGATTGTTTTGTTAAAATTTATATAATATAATATAAGTAATTAAATATATAACTTAATGAAACACTCAAACTATAATGAAATAAGTAAAATAACTCAATCCAATCATGTGTACTAATTAGGCAAGTTTTTCCTATTTTTTAAGATTTTCAAAATTTTTTTAAATTTTTTTCATTTTTTTTTTTTTTATATAAAATATGTCATGGCATATGCGATTGTGCGATCGCATATGCGATTGTGCGATGGCATATGCGAACAGCATATGCTAATCACATACAATGGCATATGTGATTTGACAACATTGCCTCTGTGTGTGTGTGTGTGTGTGTGTGTGTGTGATGTAGGGCCAATGCATGAATCAAATATCATGTGAGATCAAGTAGGAAAATTAAGGTAATTAGCAAAAAACACAAACCTTGCCATTATCATTACACATACCATGAAAACCAAGAGAATATCATGCATAATCCTAGCTTAGGTTACCAACATCATCACACAAGATAATTAAATAAAGGAAGCTAGGATCTAATGAATGTAAGGGCATCTAATTAGCATAGGGTAAAGCCTATTTCAAAGTAAAAGACCTAATACAACCTAGGGTAAAACTAAGGTTAGGGGAATTGGGGAAATCTAAGCATTAGGGTTTATGGGATCAAATTGGGTGAAGGGATAAAGGGGTTTATATGATCTGATGTGGGAATTAGGGTTTTAGGTGGAAGGGGTGTAAGGATTTTGGGTGAATTGAAGAATGGGAGAAGTTAGGGTTTGGTAATTTGGGAAAGTAGGAAAGTTAAGAATTTCTAGGTTTAGGTTAGGGTTTAGAAAAAGGAAGGAGGGGGTTTTGCTCCAAGGGTGATGGGACACCAAAGGGGACAAAGGGGTGTCCGTACGGCCAACCTGGGAGGTTCACACGTGTGGCCATACAGTCACACATGTGGCTAGGTTTGTAAGGATTTGGGACTTTTAAGGTTTGGCTTGTTAATAGATATGGGCAAAGTAGGGTTTAGAAGAAAGATGAAGATTTGGGGATGGAAAAGATCGAAGAAATACCTTGATAGGGAATGAAGGGATGATGATTTGGGGGATAGATAAAGACCCCGCACCTTTGTTGATGAATATCGGCTTCACACTAATCTCCCTTACAAATCACATGGAAGTTATCTTCATATCTCATGAAGATGGAAGAAGAAGAAGAAAGCAAAAGCTTCTCTTGTTTTTTTATCACAAAATCCAATAGAAATAAGTCACACGCCCACCCCCTCTTTTTATAGCTCCAAGAAGTTTCAAAATTACAATTATCACATTGTTATGTGAATTTTAACAAAAATAGTCATAGTCTAAATATAACTAAAATAACTCATAATGTGTCCAAACATAGAATAATCAAAAACTAAATCCTAAAAAATGATAAAGTCTAAAAAACCGATGTGAACAATCCACGATTAATGGCCCTATCATGTGATCAATGCGATTCAATGGCCCAATCATCACGTCCCTCCAATCCAACGGTCTAGATCACTCCATCAAGCAGCCCATGTGCATCTTCCAAGTGTGGGGTCTTCCGGACGCTCACATGCACACGAGGTCTTCAACACAATCACAGGTACTCGCCTAGCCACAAAGAAATCGGTACAAACATTTTCACTATACTTATAGTGCAAACCAATTGCATTCACCCCACTATAATGTGCATATGAAATCCATTCCAACCATCATAAATGTAATCCCTCATCTAATGACAAGCTCAAAATCTATCCAATACATGACTCAAGTGGGCCACATGAGTAGCAACAATTAAGAGGGGGAGGGCTTGCCCTCTCAAGTGTTCCCTAAGGTGTGGCCCACCTCAATCATGATGGATTGGCATGATTTTGGGGCCCATGGCCAGACATGAGAGGGCATACATAACGTTCAGAATGGATATCATCAACAATTCATTTACACCACAATTGTGGTGAAAACATCCACACTCAATCATTTTCCTATAAATATATCTATGGGAAATGTTCCTATAAGGTCGACCTTCCCATAAGTAATAATAATAAGGTCGAGCTATGTGGGCACCACCATGATATGTATGTGGTAGCCAAACAGTACACATCCGGTGACTCCCCTCCCAAAAATGGGATGTCCCAAAAATCAGTCGTACCCAAAACTCAGATGGGCCAAATCATTTAGAATAGTGCAAATTCATGCCTAAAACATCTAAAATCACTTCATGGAGCCGGTATGACTTTTCGAATCAACTGAAATTTGGTGCAACACCTCATCTAGGGGGGGCACCTGTAATGAATAGGTCAGATGTCTAAACCACATCTTGGTCAACCCAATAAACAATCAGGAAGCTTCTAACGAAGAGACGTTGGCTCTCAAATGTTTCCTGTGGTGTGCTCCACCTAAGTCATGGATCAAGTTAGATTTTGGGCTCTAGGCCTAACATTGGAGATACCATTGTTCAGAGTATCCTCAATATATCAATAATATCCCCGACATTATCCGTATCTCTAGCTCGGCAAGACCGGTACCACTAGCACCAATACTGATAACATTGGTAGCGGTGTTTTAAGTATCGACAATATCGGCCGATATATCCCACAATATATCTTGTATCCCACCTGTGCGATACGAAACACACTAGTAGGATATATCCTACATGTTCGATCCGGTGAGCATTTTCGATCCATTTTTCTGTAAATCATGATAAATCGGTGTCAAAATTGTTACAAATCCATGATAAACCATGAAAAATCATGGTTGGGAGCTTTGATTTCGACATTTGGAGGAGATGGGCTTGCGGAAAATTGAAAAAAAAAAAAAAAAAAAAAAATCTCAATTTCTCGCAAATCGGTTGCAATCTTTCTGTCCAAACATTAAATCAAACATGTATGTAACAAGATCTTGTGATTCTTCTTTTGCTTTTGAATGTATTGCTTATGTTTCCACACGTCTTCTTACATTTATAAACTATATTAATAGACTTTGAATGTATTGCATCAATTCAGTTAGACAACACATAGATTGGGACCCCATACAAAGAAAACATATTATGTGCACTTGTTTTTTGTAACGTTTTGATTTATGTGTATTGATTGTTTTTAACAATTGGTGAAGTTTCATTGAAAAAATCAACCAATTTCCCAATGTTTCCCTGTTTCCAACAACAGCAGTACATTGCATGAAACAACTGATACATCCCATGCAATAACCGATATGTATCCGTATCCCAAGGGTGCGATACGTAACCCGATACCGATGTTTCGAACATTGACTAGTAGTATCAAAAATTCTAGGTATCGATGATATCGCTAAGTGTTGCCAATGCATCGCCAATATTTTCAACTATGTAATTTCCAAATGTCACTTGTATCGCCAATATTTTTTACTATGTAAATTGCAAGTGTCGCTCGACATTTTGATAATATCGCCAATGTATTGATATCACCAAAATTTTGTTTGCTAAAAAAATTCCATTTCAATTTTTTTAGGGGCACATGGTTGTATGATGAAATGCATGTTTATATGTGTATCTTATGCATGCTTGGATGGATAGGTGGACAGATGGTCCCTTTATTTGTATTATTTAGATCATGGATGGATGCATGTTTCAGTTCATTTACTTTTACAAGTCCAAGTTATTGTATAGTACCTGCATTTGTATTAAATAAAATCATTTTGGTTACTATTGAATTGATTCCTTACGACAACACATGCTTTTAGGCCCCCATTAAATGGGAACTTGTTATGTATGCATTCTTTTTGCAATTTTTTATTCCTAATTATGCAAATATGTGTATTTAACCATCTCCTGAAGTTTCACTAAAAAATTTCCACTGTTTTCCCCATGGGAGTCTAGTTTCGTGATACCTACCATGATTTGTGTATGGCATTCACTCTACCCATCAAGTGTGCCCCCTTGTGTTCATTACAGAAAAAATGACTAAAAATAGATAAACATTTTATCACCTAACAAGTTGGCATATTCAGAATACATACCAACATCATAAAGAAGTACCATATCAAGAACCATTAGGATACTAGGTGTAACTGCTATGAACAATAGCAATGCAAATAGCAGCAATTTTTTATTGCATTTGAGGTTACTATGCACCTCAAATGAAGATGAGGATGAAGTGAGCGCAATAAATAACTATATTTTGACAAAAGAACGATGTGTCTCCACTCCATATCCTTTTCGAGTACCACATACCAAATGTTTTGGCCATCTAAAAAAATAAATAAATAAATAAAAATTTGCATACATGCAAGAAACCTACCCATTTCTTCATGGTGCTCCATAACATGGCATGATAATCGTTCTGCTATCCCATCCAGTTGTGATAATCTAAGTGCAGCCTGGGAAATGGTACCATACAAGTTGATGTTGAAACATGTACAAAGCAACTTAAGATGTGGTGTTGATCTCTAATGACAACAGTGCAAGCATCTAATGACAAGAAAATAGCTAACCATCATTCAAAGAATAACTAGATCCTAAAAGGAAAATAAAAGAAGACATAATAATTCCTTTTCAAAAAGAACGCTCATGGGAGTAGAAAAATAAATTACATCCTTAAGCTTCTAGACGAGGCAAACTGGCCGATGATATGATCCAAATCATAGGTAAAACTTTCGGATTTTTTCTTTTTTTTTTTTTTTTTAACAACTTCATTATTAGAAGATGATGGAAAGACCCACTCTTCAACTAGTGGAGTAAATCGAATTCAGCAGAAAATTGCTAATTGGCTTAAGGGATTTTGAGGAAGCAAGGAAGGTAGTGATGGAGACAGACAGGAATAAGGATCTGGGGCCAGATGTTTTTGCAATGACATTTTCATGGAGTGTTGGACATCAAGGAAGACCTCATCAAACTTCTGCAAGAACTTCATGGGAGATACATGTTGAATAGAAGTTTCACTGAGTTCATCAGTATTATTCCGTAGTTCCACTGAGTTCTGCATGTAGAAGATGTTGTGGAAATTAAATATTACATACCAGTTAGTCTGGCAGGGTATGTGCATAAAATTTTAAGAAAGTGTTATGTGCGTAAAATTTCAACAAAAACCTTTCATACGAGATAAGTCTTGGATCTCATCATTTCCCAATCACAAGGGACTTTTGTTAAGGTCTGGAAATCTTGGACAGCATGGTTGTCTGAAATGAATTATTGACTCATCAAAAGATCGGGAAGGCCAGAATTCTGTAAGATAGATATGCACAAGGTGTATGATTAGGTAGAGACTGGGACTTCCTCCTATATTCTCTTCAAAGAATGGTTGCACAAAGCATTAAGTGAAGCAGCAACAAATTAGAGTGCAGGAACAGGGAAGCAGCTCTTTCAAAATGTAAGCAACTATAAATATGTGGGAAGTGGGAAGCAGAAGCGGGAGTCTAAAGCAGGGATTGAAAGCAGGAGCAGCACCTAGTTAGAAGGATCCTGCGACCAAGCTCCGATTTGATGATTACCAAGCTCCGATTTGATGATTTACAAGTCACATGAGTTTGAAACAAGGGGATCAGGGATCCCCTTTCTCTTTTTCGCTTCCCCCATGTGGCCAAAAACCTGGGTAAGTGTTTGTTTTCTCTTTTTCACTATTTGCCACCATAAGCAAATTGGCAAGGATATCCAACCCTGAGATCACTCGAAATTTGAGATGAATAAAGACCTGTCTGATATGCAATTCTTGATGCAATCTTTCAACTTTTCCAAAAGTCTATGGCCTTAAAATATTCTCTTGCTTCTCTCCCTGCAAATCTCCCATCACAAAGCCTTCGGGAGCATTCACCAAAAACTAGAACCTCTCTCCTTGAAAGGTTCTTTCTCCCAAAAAGCTAAGATGTGTCCAAGGGTTTCAAGCATGCCTCCAAGAGTTTCAAGCAGGATGCATCCATATTGAAAAGATTTAAGGAGTTCAGCCTGTCTCTTCCTTACAGCTTCACAATGAATGAAAAGATATACACCGAACCCCCATCTTTTTCAGACATAATGCACCTATTTCAAAAGCTAAAACCCCAACGCATTAAGTAATCCAAAGTAAGAATCCTGTTCATCATGGCTGTCCAAAGGAATGCTGCAAGTCTAGTGGGGAATCAAATCAATGACGACCAAGCATGGCACTTTGGGGAGATTCCTCTAGTTTCTATTTTAGGTATAATATATGGGATGAGAGGGGATTCCCTAATTTTTTTCATCACATAGAAGAAGGATCTAGTAGATGTGTCATTTGTCAATCCATTCATCAGCCCCTCAACCCAAGATTAAAACATCACTTAGAATCCCCATAAACCACACAAAACCCTCCAATTCCTCTTCTTGAGGTTTCTTCTGAGAGTTACATTCAAAATTTGATTGCTTCCCAATGATTCAGGGGAAACTTGCACTAGGGCTTCCTTTCAAGTTTGATGATCCACAACAATCTGGCAGATCTTGAGCTCACTAAAGGTTCTTCAACCGGTACTCTGGAGGTTCTCATTTCTCATCACCAATTCATTGACGACAAACTTATTCTTTACAATGCTTCCGTGTACCAAGGGAAGAATATCATTGGCATTCTTCGATGTTTTGCAGTAGTATCCGGCCTAAGAGTGAAAGTACGAAAAAGGGTTGGCTATTCGTTTCAATTATCTTTGGCTCCATGATTGGATGTAATACAAAGGCATCAAGATTTTGGGATCTAGTGGGGCAAAGGATGGAGAAGAAATTGGAGCCAATGAAGAAAAGATAGTTATCACTTGGTGGGGGAATCGTGCTTACAGAATCAACTCTTTTGAATCTTCTGGTCTACTTCCTTTCTCTTTAAAGTGTTGACAGAGGTGGTGAAAAGAATGGAACATATTCAGAGACTTCCTTGTTTGGTCTCCCTATGCTTGTCCTGTCGAATAGGCAGAGTCAGCAGGACCCATTGCCATGTATTGCATCACATATGGTATCAGCAAACCTGATTCCTTTACTACTGAAAGAGACAATTGATACTCTGGCAGAGCATGACGGCTGCAGGCACTTAGAATCATACAAGTGACATATATCTAACTCAAACTTAACTGCCCAATTCGCGGGATCTAAACTAAATTGATCATGGGCCAAACATCACATTGATAAAATATTCGAACAGCTCGACTGGACTGTCAAAATGAAGAGGCAACCAATGGTTCACATTCAACAAAACAAGTCCACTAATCAAAGTATAAGATCACTTGATTTGATCTCATTTTTAGGTAATGATCTATCCACAGTGGGTTTTGAATGGTCTGATTTGAGTAAATTTATGCAACATGTGTGCAATCTTGAGTGCATGCCTATCGTCATAACACTCTGCCAGAGCATCTAATAACTACCTTATGCTATTGTGTAGATTATTTGGAAAATAGGCAGATATTTAAAAATCAGGTGATTTCGGTGGAGAATATCAAAAGGGCGTCGACATATACTATTGTGGATTGTGTTTGGTGAGGCCAGAGTTTACAGGAGTCACAAAGCCAGAACTTTTCCAATATAGAGGAGCTGTGCAGGGTCGAAGAGAGGTCCTTCAAGATAAAGCTTACTCAAAGCCCTGTCTACCAGGTTATCTCAAACTCAATTTCTATGATCGTTCATTGGCCAACCATGGGTCCTTCAACATGGTAGGTGTGACCTGAAATGAGATGGAGATTTTGATGACGTTGTCTGGTCCTTGTGCATTGAATGAGGCAGAAATCTTGACTCTCGGGAGTGATTGTACTGCTTGCAAATGCCTTTGACATGGGATGCTGCTTTTTTATCACTAAAGAAGACTCCTGCACTTCGTAAAGTAACATTCTTCAAAGTTGCCAGTACCATGGTAACTATCGCTGTCTTCTATAAAAGTGAGATCAATAACCTTCGTAGTGCTGGTATCTTTTTTTCATTTTTTTTCCAACACTGTTTTAAATAGCTTTGCCATGTAGCGTGTAGCTCACACTATGTAGCGCAGTTTAGCCTTGACACTAAATAGCTCATGTAAATAGCTTAAGTTGCCTATGCCACATACTAATTTGCATGCGCTATGTAGCCTATGGGACATGCTACACAGCTTATACTACAACTTACTTTTCACTAAAACATTACAATCAAGTAATTTTTTCAATGATTTGTTACATTTTTCAATTTTCAATAAAGATTAATTAATCTTTTCAATGATTTTAGTAAAATAACGTAAATAATAGTATTAAATCAGTTATGCTTCTCTTTCTTTACCTTTATACTTAATCTTTGCCTATTTTCACTATTATCTTATGCTGCGTATCATTAAATTTCATTATTAATCAAACTAATTTTGGTTGAAAATATCATGAAATTTCATGATATTTGGCACGAGCAAGCACAACCTTAGTTAAAAATCTACAAGTACTTACACACACGCTCCAGAGGGGTGTACACTATGCTAAACAATATTCAGTATTTAAAACACTGTTTTCCAACTTTTCAGAGTGATACTAATGAGATAGCCAAGAACCTTGCAAAAGATGGAGAAACAAGGGGGTCAATCATTATCATCTCATTGATGCCTCTTCTTTGAGGATTTTTTTTCTTTTCTTTTTTTCAGCCTTTTTTTCTCTTAATAAAATTTTGGTAAACATTTCGCATACATATATATATAGCAGAACAGATAGCCCATCTACCAGAAAACCACATAATATAGCAAAACTATGAATTTACAGTTCGTAAATCATATAAACATTTTAATGGGTAAAATTGTACAAGCTTTCTAATTCTGCCACTATTATTTTGACTTACATGTCAAGAGCAACATTGACTTCATAAAGCCATAGACAAGCATACTAAAAGTGTATAATGAATAGAAGTCTATATAACTTGGAAACAAATATCTCATTAGTAGTGCCATAAGTCATACCAATGACAAGGTGTATCCCAAATGGGTAGTAGATGAACTAACATAGATATCAGCCACTAGGATAAACAAAACCTAAACCTTGATGACAGAGCAACTTGCTCTATAATAGAATGGAGAACTACCTTCTTCTCAAAATATGTCAGATCATCTTCTTCGGATGGAATATGTTCTAGAACATGCCTAACTGGATCGAAATCCTGCATACAAAGAATAATGATAGTGTTCCATCATAAGTGCTTGCATGAATGTTATTATGAGAAGCACATCATAAGTAACTCTTTCTTTTGCTTTGATCAAGTAAAAAAGTTTTAGGACTTTCATCTACAGGTTCAACTTAATAAGAAGCAACAGTATAAAACACAAAGATGTAACACAATGAATTAGGAAAAGGATAGTGTACAAAGAACATCAAGATAGATCAAAGAGAAGTATGCAGTGTTGAGGAGCCTACAAATCCTTATAATATGTGGGAACAGGGATGGTGCAATGATAGGGGTATGTTGCTCTAATATTTGCATCTTATTGAGGGAATCTTTTGTTTTTTTCCTTTTTTTTGGAAAGATTTATTGAGGGAATGTTAGCCATTCATTATTATTATTATTATTATTATTATTATTATTATTATTATTATTATTATTATTATTATTATTATTATTATTATTATTATTATTATATATATATATATATATATATATATATATATATATTCTTTTTACAATATTTTAGCAAGGTAATTCACCTTTCGTAAATCTTATTGGTAAATAATGAAATGCATTTCAAATGTGTAATTCTGTAAACCCTCATACCGTGTCGCCCCACGTCCAATCATGCTTTAAAGGTTACAAAATGGGATCCAAGCACTCTAATACCTAGATACTTGCATAGGATCAGCATATTGTGTTAGAAACAACATGATATCGATATCAATACCGATACCAGATACTTGCATGACGCTTGCACATATGTTTTAACATATTCAAATAAGTAAGTTGAAAGAGGCAGTGGCAGAAATGGGACGCACCAAGTATCACAAGTGGAATTGCAATAAAGCAAACTGCTAGTTGTGAACAAGCAACAAGAAAGATCTCAAACCATTCAGTTAATCTAGAAATTAAAGTGAGGAAACTCCATTTCCCAACAGTTGAAATCCTATGGAGAACAAGAAAGCATGAAGGAACCCTATGACACCTCAATCCTTCAAATCCTATGATCAACATGTTGGATGTGACACTTACTAGGTATGGGTATTGAATCCATGTGGAATATTGGCCCAACCATGCAAAATATTCTATGCTAACATACTAACATCATCATCGTAACCTTATCCAGCAATCCTAAAGAATTAATTAAATATTTTTTGGAATATTTAGTTATTAAAATACTAAAATATCATATATATATATATATATATATATATATATATATATATATATATATATGTATGTATATAGTCACATCATCACACTCCTTATATGAATATCAAAGGAAGCATAGGTAGGAAGAGATTAATGTGACATGAACAGTCCCCGACCCTTTGGCTAAAGGAGGGGACAAAAATGCAAGATTATTTCACAGTATGAAAAATGCAAGATTAAGGACAAGCAAGATTTCTTGCATCAAAGCCAGTGGAAACTTATCGGAGGAAAGATAGGATATATTTAAGGAAATTGTGGAATTTTATTCCACCCTTTTGCCGGATTAAGGAAGAGAAGGATGAAACAAGATGGGTCGATTTCAATCTGATAAATGAAGAAGAAGAAACCGATTGGGTGAAGACCCCATGGGGGAAGAAGAGATGAAGGAAGAAGTGGAAGAGTTGGGTGGAGATAAAGCTCCAAGCCCAGATGGCTTTCCTATAGCCTTTTTCCAAGTTTTTTGGAAGGCATTAAGGGGGATTTGCTTGTCTTTAATGTGCATCTTTTATTGCATTGATTCCGAAGAAAGAAGGGGCGGAAAATCATAGAGATTTCAGGCCAATTAATATCTTGGGCCGCAAGTAGGCTGCGGAAAGTATTGAGATGGATTTTCAAGATCACAAGAGGCATTCTCATTTGGGAGGCAAATATTGATGGAGAGTTACAGCACACGAGTGTATAAATCAAAATATAGGGAAGGGAAGTCAAGCATCTTATGCAAGCTTGACATGGAAAAGGCTTATGACTATGTTAACTAGGAGCTCCTTCTGTATATTTATTGCAGAATGGGGCTCAGGGTAACATGGGGGTAGTGGATGATGCTCATTATTTCATCATGGTCAATGGAAGTCCGAAAGGATTCTTCAAACGATCAAGGAGTATATGCCAAGGAGATCTACTATCTCCCTATTTGTCATGGTGGCAAAGCCTTCAAGTAGCATGATGGAAAAGGCAACATTAGTCGAAATGGTGAATGGTTTCCCAATTGGGCGAAGCAAGGTGAAGATCGCACACCATCAATATGTTGATGATACAAAGTAGTTTTGTAATGCAAGCAAGAAACAGGTTGCTAATATGCGACTAGTGATTGCATGGTATCAGATAGTCTCAACGCAGAAGGTCAACTTGCAAAAAAGTGTGATAACAGGTCTACGGCTCAATCAAGAGGGAGTGCAGAACTTGGCGGATATATATAGGTCCAAAGCCGGAAGTTTACCTTCAACCTATCTTAGCTTACTATTATGCATTGGCAAACCTGCAAACAGGCTGTGGGATTCCATTATAGAGATGATTGAGAGGAAATTGTTAGCAAGGAAATGCAAACACCTTTTGAAGGAGGGTCACATTAGACTTGTTAAGACAGCCTTGTCAAACTGGCAGGTGTATTTTATGTCTCAAATGCCCAGCTAGCATTATACACTGGACTGAGAAATTTTGAAGGGATTTCCTATGTAAAGGGAAGAAGGAAAAAGGAGAGAAAAGAAGAAGAAAAAGAAATTCCACTTTGGTGAATTGGAATAAGGTATACGAGCATCAGAGGGAGTGTGGATTTCCATCATCAAATTTAAAAGAAGTGCATTTGACTATTCTATATTTGTAAACCATATGAATGGCAAAACGACAATTCTCGTCGTATATGTTTGATGATCTCATTCTAACTGGCATGAGCATAATTGAGATAGACAATATTAAGAAAATCTTTGCCATATCATTCGAAATGAAGAATCTAGGGTCGTTGAAGTACCTCCTTGGAATTGAAGTGGCTCGCTCAAATTGAGGAATATTTTTATCCCAACATAAGTATGTGTTGGATCTTCTCTCAGAGGCTAGTTTTCTTAGTGCTCATCATCCTATTAGCATACCCAGTGTTCGAAATATCGGTATCATGTTACATATCACATCCTTGGGATACAAATATGTATCGTTTATCGCACAGGATATATCATTTGCATTGGATAATTTATCACACTTTTTGGGAAACATGAGTAAACATTGGGAAAATGGTTGAATTTTTCAATGAAACTTCAAGGATTGTTAAAAAAAAAAAAAAAAAAAAGACCTTAATACCTACTTTTAAATCATAATGCCTAAAAAAAGAAGTGCACATAATAGGTTTCTTTTGTATAGGGTCTTAAGTTACGCGTTGTCTAACTAAACTAATGCAACAATAGTGAAATTGAATGCATAACATTTAGAGTGTATATGATGATCATTTCATCACACTCCTAAATACCTCAAAATTAGTCTCAATTGACAGCTGGTTGAAGGGAAATTTCAAAAAATATTAATATTTTAATTTTTTTTATTAAAATGTTTTTTATTTTTCAAAAATTGACAAAAACTTCACAAATCAGTAGAGCAACCCTCATATATGCTTGATTTCATGTTTGGAGTGTAACATTTCAAGCAATTTGGGAGAAATTAGAGAAATTTTGATTTTTTTCAATTTTCCCCAAATTAGACCACCTGCACTCAAATTTTAAAATTATAGTGTATGTGATTATCATTTCATAAAATACTCGTAAATACTTCGAAATTAGTCTCAATTGACAGTTGGTTGAAGGAAATTTTCGAAAAACATGGAGAACATGAAGAGACAATGGATATTGAAATCAA
Organism: Magnolia kwangsiensis; assembly: GCA_037074715.1. Classification (NCBI taxonomy): domain Eukaryota; kingdom Viridiplantae; phylum Streptophyta; class Magnoliopsida; order Magnoliales; family Magnoliaceae; genus Magnolia; species Magnolia kwangsiensis. Next base: position 65,114,699 of record CM073579.1, read on the forward strand.
AGCTCCAACTCCATGTTTTTTTCATACAAAACCTGAAGAAGCAATGGATTTGTAACCATCTGACACCGATTTGATATAATTTCAACAAAAAAAAAAAGGATCGAAAATTGAAAATGCTCACCAGATCAAACATGTGGGATATATCGGCACTACCTGTGCGTTTCATATCGCACGGGTGGGATGCAAAATATATCATGGGATATATTGGGCGATATCATCGATATTTAAAACATTGAGCATACTTATTGAAGTAAATCATTAAGTTACATGAGAGACAATCAGAGCATGTATTATTGACTAGTGGGTCAATTAATTTATCTTAACTTTACTCATTCAGACATCTCTTATGCGATTGGAATTGTAAGTTAGTTTATGCAACGAACTTATCGTCATCATCTCGAAGCAGTTTATCGAATTCTTTGTTATTTGAAAGCCACACCTAGTCGTGATCTTCTCTATTCAAATCATGGTCATTTAAATGTCAATGGTTTTTGCGATGCCGATTGGGTTAGTTCCTTCTCTAATGGACGCTCTACTATAGGGTATTGCACGTTTGCAAGAAGACATCTAATTTATTAGAAAAGCAAGAAGCAATCCATTGTTGCTTGCTCCTCTGCAGAAGCTAAATACAGGCAATGGCTCATGCGACATGTGAGTTAGCATGGGTGAAAGCCATCCTTCAAGATATGGGATTCGCGACGACTTGCTTCAATTCCACTACATTGCAATAATCAAGTAGTCGTACATATTGCATCTAGCCCGATCTTCCACAAACTACACAAAGCACGTTAAAGTCGATTGTCATTTCATCTATGAAAAATTAGTTGCGAAGATTCTGCATATACACCTTTTGTTTGTTTAGAATGATTAATTACTAGATACCTTCACCAAAGCCACATCAACATTGAGCCTCGAGACCATTAGTATCAAGCTCAATATGAATGACATCCATGCACCAGCTTGAGGGGGATTGTTGGTGTACTCAAACCTCTGAAGCCTCCCAGAGGCCTCACTTGCATCAATAACTCACCCGCCTAACTTCTTCCCATTCATTACTTGAGAGCATTATGAGCTCCATCTTCGTCGCATCTCCATACATACCTTACGAGAACAAACCCCCTGCTTCTCCATAGCTTTTTCTCGCACATGATGAACAGGTCCATAATGATCCTGAACACCCCAAAGATCTCCCACAACTCCTCCTTAGAGAAGGAGAAAGGGACATTTCTCATGAAAACTGAGAAAGGAGATGAGGATTTACCATGTCTCGAATCTCAAACTTGATCCCTAGCTTCTTCCATTACCACAACTTATTATTATTGCATTTCTTCATATTATACCACTAAGTCTATTTTGTACTTGGAAAAATCCTATTGATAAATAATGAAACATATAAGGGATGTATTGTTCTCTTTGATGAAATTCTCTTGTTTACTTCAAAAAAAAAGTACTTATATAATACATGCAACAAAAAGAAGTGTGTGCAATGATATGAACGCGCAACAAATTAGCAGTTTTGCAAAAGGAATGCGGATGGAGAGGTATTGGGAATTACATTTAATAAATTATGGGGAACATTGAAATCAAGGCTTTTGGGACTCGGTAGCCCCCGCAACTTCTCAATTCGACTCAATGTTGGTGACTATCGATACGAGTCGCTGTTAAGTGAGGAAAATCAAAAGCCATGATAAGACTCATCCAATATATTGAAGATCCAACCAAATCATCCAATGTCTATGATAGCCGAAATACAACTGGGATTCAACTTTATGCTGCGGCTGAACCTGAATCTTAAAAAACCCCCAATAGGTTATGATTTCCATATAACTTGCTGTAAAGAGCTTCTTTGGTTTTCTGTGACTGTCATTAAAATATCTTGAAATGGCAGCATCACTCAATGCCAGAATCAAAGTCTTGTGGACCAATTTGGAGATTTCAATATCCAGCAATTTTGAGGGTTTTCTTCCTCTTTAATTTCCTAGAAATTATATTGATGAATTCATATGAACCTCATTGGTGTAATAATTGGTTGTCTAGTTCTTTAATTATTCCATTTATCAGAAGAATTCATCAAGCATTTAGACAAAACATGTGACCATACACCATGTCAATCGAAGTCATTTACATAGTGTATTTGCGAATGCAAAATGCGGAGAACAAGAAATGTTTTCAATGCAAGATCTCATGAATCTCTCCAAAACTAGATATGTGCAACATGTAAAAAATTTGAACCTCATTATAGAAATCTTCTTCTAGATCCTCTATTATTTGACCACGAGGTCTGGTTCCATATATTGATACCAATTCTTCAGAACCTGATGGAAGAGTAAATCTTTGATGTGGTGGGAGACCTGCAAGAGCTCTCGCAACAGCTGCTGCTGCTACAGCCCGAGCTGGAACCTGCAGCAAAGGAAGCGAGTTATATTAAATTCATAAGTGATGACCTATTTTTAAGGCAAGAAAAAGAATTATTAATACAAAACAGCAATGTTATATTATTTTAACAGGTAAAAGAACCTTAACAGGAAAACATAAATCATAGTTGCACGAAGTGTGAATAGAAGCAACAACAGATTCGGGTAGCAGGGAAGTGCTTGTTCCAAATTGTTATCAAGTATAAACGGCTAAGAAGCAGGAATGGAAGCACTCATCTAAAGTGTGATTCAAAGCAAGAGCAGCGCCTAGTTAGAAGGATTCTGCATCTAAGACAAACACGGCAATCTGATCAAGCAACAACAGAAGTTTGGGTGTATCATTTTATTAAATTTAGTTCTTAATCATAGAAAGTAACTAGGATTTCAAGATAATTAAGGAAAGGGTGAGGCGTAGGCTATAAAAGAGTAAAGACTCATGTGGGAAGATCTAAAGTTCCCATGTTAGTCATTTATAATGTGCTACAATTATCTGTTCTTGAATATTCAAAATTTTATATCATAGGCTAATTATTCAATGGACATCCAACAGTCTACACCTATCAGGGAGTACTGATAATCCATTGTGGATGGCAACACAACTCTATCTGTTTAGTTTCTCAAAAAGGCGGAGAAAATGATGCAATCTTGTTGGCACTTGGATTTTTTTTTTTTTTTTTTTTTTTTTGTGAATGATAACTGAAATGTTTTGCAAAGAAAACACAGAAAACAAGGAAAAAAAACAACTAAGATGATAAGAAATCTTCTCATTTTGCAAAAGAAGCATCCTCGAAAGTGAGTGTAACTCATCCAACAGAGCTTCCCCCATAGCAATGGATTGGCAGGAATGGAAGCCAGGAGAAAAAAAATTAACTCCCCTAAATGAAGGATTGATTATAACCATGGGTAATGGGCCCTTTGGTGCAAGGAGAGATGGATGTTATCACCAATGTTCGAAATATCGGTATCACGTTACATATCACATCTTTGGGATACAGATACGTATCGGTTATCGCAGAGATATATCATACCGTGTAATTATCGCACTTTTTGGGAAACATGAGGAAATTTGTAGAATTTTTCAATGAAACTTCAAGGATTGTTTATACATCTTATATATATATATATATATATATATATATATATATATATATAACAAACAAACCTTAATACACACTTTTAAATCATAACATCTCAAAAAAGAAGTGCACATAATAAGTTTCCTTTGTATAGAGTCCTAAGCTATGCGTTATCTTATTGAACTAATGACACTATATTCAAATTGAATGCATAACATTCAAAGTGTATGTGATGATCGTTTCATTAAACACTCCTAAATACTTCAAAATTAATCCCAAATGACAGCTAGATCAAGGGAAATTTTGAAATATATATATATATATATATATATATATATATATATATATATATATATATATATATATATATAATATTTTATTAATTTTTAATTAAATTTTATTTTTATTTTAAGAAAATTGACAAGGACTTAACAAATCAGTATATCAGCCCTCATACGTGCTTAATTTCATGTTTGGAGTGCAACATTGCAGAAAATTTGGGTGAAATTGGAAAAAACAATAATAATTTTCTCCAATTCAGACGATCTACACTCAAATTTCAAAATCAGAGTGTACGTGATGATCATTTCATCAAATACTCTTAAATACTTTGAAATTAATCTCAATTGACAGTTGGTTGAAGGAAATTTTTTTAAAAAAATAAAAACGTAAAGAACATGAAGAACCAATGGATATCAAAATCAAAGCTCCAACTCCATGATTTTTCATGCAAAACATGAAAAACCAATGGATTTGTAACCATTTAACAGTGATTTAACATAATTTCAACAAAAATCGAAAAAGGTTAACTAGATCGAACATATGGATATATCGGTACTACCTATGCATTTCATATTGCACAGGTGGGATACAAGATATATCGTGGGATATGTCGGCCAATATCATCAATATTTAAAACATTGGTTATCACCTGGTAGGAAACTATCATCAATGAGCCAATGGCCTTTTCTGTTGTCATACACAGCCATTATCTTAGGCAAGTTATTGACAAGCCATCATCTTTTTTCTTATTTAAAATTTAAATAAATAAAAATAAAATAAAATAACCATACTAAAAGAAAATCCCACACGGCTACAATCTAAAAGATTCACAATGGCAATAAATAAAAATCTCCCATACAAAAAGAATAACAAAAAAAAAAAAAAAGAAGTCAATCTTCCCTAGGAATTAAGAACTATAGGGTTGGAGGCCCCACCCTAATTTATAATATGTGGAGATGTATAATTACAAATATGCAACTCAGAACTTAAACATAAAAAATAAAATAAAATAAAATAAAAAAACATAACTAAATTAAAGAGAAATATCCAAGGACCAAAAGCCTATAAACCAACAAGCCAAACAAGCCCATGCGCAAATGTCTACACCCCTCAAGCTAAGGCATAGATATCAATCATGCTCAGCTTGTCAAGAACACTTCGTCCAACTTCCACAATAAAAGCCTTAATGAAGATATCCACCAATTGAGCAAAAGATGAAACAAACGAAGTGAAAATAATGCCATAGCCACCTTCTTACGAATAAAGTGACAATTTGCTTCAATATGTTTTATCCACTTATGAAAAAGAATATTATAATCTATATAAATGGCAGCATGATTGTCACAATATATAGGCACAGGAGTCTTCACAAGAATTCCCAATTCAATAACATAACTTCCAACCACAAAATTTCACACACGGTATTCGTCATAGCACGATACTCTACCTCAACACTGGACCAAGCAACAGCTGTCTACATTTTAGTCTTCCAAATAACTAAATTACCCCCCGAAAAAAGTACAATAGCCTATTCTAGTGCGTTGATTACCAGGTGATCCTGCCCAATCTGCATTAGACTATCCTTCAAATCCATATCATTATCACAGCTAAATAGGATGCCACATCTCAGAGAAGACCTAACCTAGCAAAAGATGTAATGAACTACTTCAAGGTGACCAGAACGCAGAGCCCCCCTCCCCCCCACAAAGCTATATACGAGGATTATCAAGGAGTTCCCCATCGTATGTCCAAAGTTTCTTATTAACTTCTAATAGAGAATCAATAGGTTTGAAACCAAGATTACCTACAATGAAAATATTTTAACGGCCCCTAATCTTTGATGTTTAACACCTTGTTCATATATAATTTCAACTTAGGAATGCTACCAACATCATCACCTGTAATATGTATAACATCCACATAAACACTCACAATAATAAGACCATGCACACGCTTCTTACCAAACACATAATGATCTAAGTGAATGCGAGTAAATCCGATACGAATCAAGGCCCCACTAAACTTCTCAAACCAAGCTCAAGGAGTTTGTTCCAATCCATATACAGCCTTCTTATGACAACATACCTTCCTTTCCCCCCTTTCGAGCAAATCCAGGAAGAGGAAGCATATACAATGCAAATTGATCGCAAGAGAAATGATCACCCCAACAAAATTCATCTTAGCAACAAGAGCAAAAGTCTCAGAGTATTCATCACCAAAAGTCTATGTAAATCCTTTAGTCTAAGATGGGCTTTATGTCGAGCTACACTACCATTAGGGTTGTACTTAAGAGCAACCCGGCGACAACCCACGGAATCCTTCTTAGTTGGCAACTCAATCATCTTCCATGTATATTCTTTAAAATAGCAACCATCTCCGTTAATTGTTTGTTGCCAAAGACAAAAATTAAAGAGCCTCCTTAAGGTTTTTAGAAATGATGTAGGAGCAGGAAAAAATAAAAAAAAATGGATTTTTGCTGGAGACAGAGAATGATAGGAAACAAAACATTGAATGGGATAAGAAGTACACTATCTTTTTGTTTTTTTATAGCAACAGGCAAATCTAAAAGTCCAAATATGGATCAGTATAAAATATAAATAGACAAACTAGTATGAATAATATTAGCAATGTTTTCGATATAGTAACATTGCAGCCTTGGGATACAGATACATATCAGTTATCACACGGGATATAATGGTTATATTGTGTAATTTATTACTGTTGTTGGGACACATGGAGAAACATTGGGAAATTGGTTGATTTTTCAATGAAACTTCGAGGATTGTTTTTAATATTAAATAAATAAATAAATAAAGAAAAAGAAGAAGACACCAATAGACACTTAGAAATCAAAAAAAAAAAAAAAAAAAAAAAAGCGCATAATAGGTTTCTTTTTTATAAGGTCCTAACCTCTGCACTGTCTGACTGAATTGATGCAACCATATTCAAAGTCGATTAATAAAATTTATAAATGTAAGAAGACATGTATGGAAACACAACCATCACATTCAAGAGCAAAAGAAGTAGAAAGCTAGAAATATACATGTGGATTTTAAAAAAAAAAAAAAATTTTAACATTTTTAATTAAAAAATATTTTTTCGAAAAATCTCCAAATTGCCAAAAATGTGTAGATCATGTTATATACATGCTTGATTTTGTATTTGAGTTGAGCGCTAAGATTGCAACTTATTTGAGAAAAAACTAGGAAATTTTCAATTTTTCCAATTTTCCGCAACTCGGCCCATCTCCCCCAAATCTCAAAATCAAAGCTCCAAATCCATAATTTTTCATGCAAAACATGAAGAATCATGAATTTGTTAGCATTTGACACTATTTACAACACATAAAAATGAATTAAAGCTCAAAAATGCACACCTTTTAGAATATGGTCCCAAGAAGCTTCCAATCACGATTTCGAAGAAATTTCGAAGATTTTCTTCCAACAAAACTAGAGTGGACTAATCAAAATCACCTTATATTGTACTTGGAAGATTTTTTTTTTCAAAAAAAAAAAAAAAAAAACACTATTTTTTGTGAATTTTTTAGGATTTTCCAAACAAAACAGTGCTTGTTTCCTTTTATCCCTCTCGATATCAATATATTGCACGATGCATTTGGGGGGGGGGGGGGGGGGGGGGGGGGGGGGATATCACACGATATCGAAATATCTACAATATATTGCGATATCATGCGATATATTGCACAATACCATGAAAAATGGATATTAAAACTAGGATTCATATCGCCCAACTGTGATAACGGATACACCGTGGGATACATTGATGATATCACAAGCTACTAGAAACACTAACTACCAGTATCTATCGTCAAAGGGGCATGCTTCGTGGTGTCCTAAGGGAGAATTGGAGTATAAACCTTCATAAATAACATTATCTCTCACATTATTAGGTTTAGACGGGACAAACATGATCTGATTGGACTCAAGGATGGGAATTGGAAGAACCATAGATTGTGCTCCCGTTGTCCACAAAAAAGTACGAAGCTTCTTCGAAAAATTTAACATCCATATAGAGAATGCTTTTTAGTGACCAGATCAAAATCTTATACCCTACTTACGAATACGAATATCCCAAGAAAATACGTTTGACAACCCATTTAACAATTTATTTCTATGTGATATAACAACACACCCGAAGACCCACAAAAGAATTTCTGAGATATGATAGAATGCCGAAAAAATATTGAATTGGTGATTGCCCAACAAGAACCTTAGTAGGCAGACGATTAATTAAATAACAAATGGTAAGAACAGCATCTGACCAAAATAAGATGAGCACATGTAACTTCTAGAAAATGTCGATTTTTCCTTTCAGTAATTCCATTCTGTCACAGGGTATATGCAGGTACTTCTAGAGGATTTAGACAATATTATGCCTATAGAGGTTAAGTCTAATCTCTAGAAAATGGAGGAGTTCGAGCACATCTTCAAGGTGGAGGTTGGAATCCTCATTAGAGTGTTAATCTCAAGAAAGATGACTTAGAACTCATTGATTTAGACTTTAAAGGCTTAGGATGAGGGATATAATCATGGAATCATCTAAGCTTCTATTGCACCAAAAATCCATCTCAATGCCCAAGAACCGACTACATGACACAAAAACTCACGTGATTGACAAACAAGATGCACAAATCAGTGCACTAACATTAATTTCTTATCACTCGTCTCTTTTTGTATAATTAATTTATTTTCCTCGATATTCTCCCAAACATATCCCAAGAAAGCCCTACATTAAAGAGAAAAAAATTCCTAAAGATATTCTTGCACTGAGATTCAAGAATGATAATAATAATCTCGATGCATACAACCCTGTGAAACCAATTTTAACTGGAAACATTAGTCGTGTCAAGAGAAGCAAAGCAAATCAAGGCGTGTTTGGATGCACAGGTAGGTGTTTGGTTTAATGAAGAGGTGGTGGCAAAAACTTAGTAATATGAGCAAGTAGCCAAGAATTGCAGGTACTTTTTTTCCTTCAAGTCAACAGTTTGGAACCAAGACTCGATGTGGAATGCTGAGGAATGAAATTACAGTTAGATTAGATCCTCTTTGTTAGACCAACTAATAATTACAATTTAATTCAATGCTGCATCAAATTCAAAATTCACATTGATAGCCATCGCAACATAATTTCCATGATCCAACTCCCAAATGAATGAATTAATAGAAGTGTCAGCCAATTGAAAATGGTATGAGAAGCAAAGGGGCGGAAGTAGGATGTGGAGAAAAGAGAAGGAAAGTAGGTCAGGCGATCTTACCTCGGGTCGATCCAACGGAGCAGGTAGAAGGCCGAGAGATCTGGCGGATCGGACGGAGCTGAGGATCTTTTCTCCGACTCTAGAGAAGTCCATACGGACGAAAGGGAAAGGAATGCCCTAGGGCTGCTGCTACTGCTGCTCTCGATCATTCAAATACATCCTTCAGAACTAACTATAAGAGCATTTCAACTCTTCCCTCTTCATCCGACCAGATCTATAACTCTCTCTCTCTCTCTCTCTCTCTCTCTCTCTCTAATTACTACAGTGATTAGAAGAGAAAGAAGAAAGAGCGCTTCGGGACCGACTGTTCTTATGCGCGTGCGCGCGCACTCACAGAGGCTTCGTTCGACCCTGTATTAATTTTCAGCAATGGCGTGAGAAAGGGGATGTTGAAATTTGGAGACAGACGCGAGCTGCTCCTTCTATACTTTTCCATGAGACGAGCTCCGTATTTGCATAATGTACACGTGTTATCACTTTTTAAGACCCCCCGTCCACGCAGTGCCACCGTCGACGGAGCACGCCCAGACAGCTTCTGAGTCCATGTCCTCTGTTATTCGTCATACAGGGAGTCCTCGATTCCATTGGTCCACGTCGCTTCCTTAAAAAAAATATATTTCAAAATACAATATTAAGAAAAATTAAAAAAGATAACGATGAAACAAAAAACCTAACTAAAGAAAAGAGTCTCGATCTTCAATCGAAAGAATGAGTTCCTCGAGTCCTCTGTAGTCCCTACTCTCCCTCTTCTCTTTCACCTTCTCTCCTAGTTTTTTCTATTACTGAACGTGCAGTTTGCACTGCACCGGTAGAAATATGAAATTGTTCTTATAGTCATAAGGGAATGTGAATAAGACTTTTCAAATAATTGTACCAAATAAAAACTTTTATTGTCCAACTTAAATGTTTTACAAATAAACTTATAAAGGCAATATAATTCTAATGGCTTCCAAGACTGTTAGAAGGTCCAATCACATAGACAGCTTAAGAGATACTAATAAAGTAACTAGTTTATATCATAGTGAGCTTGTGTGTAGGAAGTGCTTCCTATCAATCAAATAGCATTTATTCAATCATGTATGAGGATTTAAACATTCAAGCATATCTAAGCATAATTAAAAAGATACGCAAATGACAATTCCAAACACAAACATGTGTAGTGGTTCAGCTGTATTCCTACTCCACTCTCAGCATTAACACTCAATCCCAGAGTTCACTGGATTTCACTATTGATGGTTTTAAATCAGGTTCACCAACAACCTTTACATTCATACACTAAGGACACCAATTTATGTTCTCTACAAGAGCAAATGTCTTACACCTAAAATCCACGTTTAGGCCCACCGGCCAAGGTCCCACACAAGGCACCTACCGTTTAGACCCACCGACCAAGGTCTCACTTAAGACACCTAAGTTTAGGCACACCGGCCAAGGTCTCACATAAGGCACCTTCATCTTACCAACAGTGGACAGATTTTCCTGTTTTTCTTGTTTTGTCCAATAAATCTTTCACCAACTTGGGACTTGCTTAAGCCAAGACTATAGGTGTAACACGCCAGATTTTTACCAACCTGGAGTTAGACGTCCTTAGGCAATGGGTCAACCATAACACTTTGGTAACCTCTCAGAACCCAATTCCAAAGCCCAAGAAACTCTTTAGGAATAAATTCTTTAGAAATTTAACGTGAGTTAATTAGCGCTATACTAGATTTCCTGCGACATTAGCACTAACCACTTTAAATACGATCTGTAAGACCCAAAACCTATAGACTTGTTACCGCCATCTTACCCTGAAATCTAGGATCCAACTCTAAACCCAGTTGTTCCCGGGAATGCTTTATAACTTTGTATCGGACCTGGACCGCACGTCGAAAGTCAGATAGCGATGAACTTAGACCATTATGACTGCCTAGTTGGACTTGACTATCACTTCGAAAATCAAGCCCAAACAATGTCCAGAGACCATTTTCTTGAGTCCGAAGTGAAGAGAGTGAGAAAATGAATATTTTTTAAAAATTAAATATGATTTTAAGTAATTTGGAATGTTTCGCTTGCGCGTTATTTCTAAGCGTTATGACAGTTAGATTTCGACCCAAATTCATCCTCGGATCAGGATAGGTGGCCCTTACATGTCATAGTACTTGTAGCTCTGATCGAGTTCCCGTAACCGTTGAACTGAAACCGGTCCGCCACGGTCGATCTGAAAATCCGACCAGACTGAAAACTTAGCTTGACCTAGATTCGATATTAGAGAGCTTAAGTCTGACCGCATTTAGTACCAGGACCTCCAGAAGTGCTCCGTTGGATCGGAACAGACCCGATTTGGTTATAATCTAAGTATACCTTGGCCCTAGGGCTATTTTCGTCACTTTTGGGCTTATAAAAAGGCATTAAACCCTCTCTCACAAATTCCATACGAATTTCCAAACCCTAGCTTTCCAAGAGAGAGAAAAGAGAGAGAAAGTGTGGGAGAACCTGTTAATTCTCCATAGGATTCTTCCCAGTTCATCTATTCATCGAACCTGCATATCTGAATCCTTCCTTCAGCGTTTCTGATCCCGTTCTTAGGTAAGAAATCCTAACCCTAACTTATTTTGAAGCTTAAAATAGTTAAATGTTGTTGTAGCTAACCTATATTCATGCCTTAGGTTGCCTATCCGCCGTTGACGAAGAATTGTCGTCTGAATCATATCCATTACGCATTTTCTGATTTAAGGTGTGGACTATATACGTTTAGGTTATGGTTTTCAAGACTTTCAATGTTAGGTAATGATTTATTCTTGCCTAGGATGCTATTTTACATGTATAAAGTGTTGTCCGTTTCGTCTTTCAGTTATATGTTAACTATGTTGAATATACTGTATTCCTCGTATTTGTAGAAAATACCGTATACGTATGAAATTCAGATTTGTGCTTGCCATGATTAATCGCTGTCTATGTATGCTAGATGCATGTGTATCAACTTCTGTGTGAACGGATTAGCCTAAAATATGTTTTATTAATATACGTTGCGTGAGTTATATTGTGTAGTCTAAGTGTTTGTGAAAATGACTGAATGAGTTTGGAATCCGCTTTCGTGCTCGCCATGACTAATTGTCATGGATGTATGATTGTTGTATAGGCAGTGACCCTTTGACGAAAGGATTTGCCCTAATATGTATGATAATGGATACATAATATATATGATGTAATGTGTAGAGTAAGTGTATGTAAAAGTGTCTGAATGAGTTTGTAGTTAGTAAGATGTCCCTGTATGCGGGTTGAGATATGATTCTCAACTACATCAATGATGTGTACGATGTCCTCCATGTATTTTACATTGTATTTGTGTGGATTCATGTTTAAGTTGTATTCCATAACATGCAGAAATAATGCCGTGAAGGGTGATTGGGGAGTGGTGTAACAATTCCGTGTAATAGCCCTGACAGCCCTAAAGTGGACAATATCGGACCTTTGATTGTATAATTTGAAATAGGATCCATTTACTACTTTGATTATATCATTGGATAACATGTCATAACTGAATGTGATTGGGGCTATTGTATAGTCCAGGTAATCGGTAACTGTTCTTCAAGTGGTAGTTGAGGTTGTTTCGCCATGTAGGATGAGTTTAACGAATCTAAGTCGTGCATGGGATGTTCGACAATGGTTAGGCCACACGAAGTGCTTATGCATTCCATATCGTTCAACTCAACGTGCGCTTAGTCTAGTTGAACTTATCAACTAACCCGATTGACCGATGTTTGTTCACCATGTTTGGTCGTCACTGTTTGAATCTAAGGCACTAAGCTTACCAGTAAAACTCCCGTTAACCATGGTACCGTGATCCCCTAAGACTCATAAGCCGGGCATGGTGGTATGGGACACCGTGGTCGAGCTGTCGGCTTACGCTGGGGCCACAAACCTCCCCGTAGTGACCAGTGAACACTTTATTCTCGTGAGCAGATTATGGTGGTATGGGACACTATATTCTTGCTGTCGACCTACATTAATTGGTGACGAGCCCTTTGTAGTGACCTCAAGTATATCCTGACACTACATAAGGGCGACAAGTCTTGATGCAGTATTGAGGATATAATTAGGCCTGTATTGATTTGGTGATGGGGGAGTGGTGTAACGACTGAGTGCAACGGCCCTAGTAGCCCTTGCAGCGACCTAGAACCATAACATCGTATGAGAATCCCTAAGACTGACGACCCTAGAATGGATCAATATTGGGAATTGATACAAGGGAGGTGTCTTAACTTCCTAATCCTTCTATATGAAAAGGACTAATAAGAATTTAGTAAGCATGCTCATATCATCGCATTGCATGTGCTAACGAGGTTGGTGATAGAGCACTAAGGAAGTGATTCATGCCGTGATCGTTAGATGATGTTGCAGAGGGGATTGTGGTTAGGGCATACATCATTTCTTCATATCATCCTTGCATTAACAAGAGTATCTAGGACCTGTTTGATTGTACTACCTTACCATTACTGCTTGATTGAATTGATAACATGTTAACCCTTGCTGTATAGTTTCCACTGCGTTGATCACTCACTCTCACGTTTCGGGACGGTGTTTACAACACTAACCAGTCCCTGTTTTAGTTTCAGATGGTGGCGATGCTTGTGAGGCAGAGCCAGTCTTTTTGGCGATGAGGAGGATTTCTCCTATATATTGTTCTCAGGCGGGTTCATGTGAACAACGCCCTGATTGACGGGGATTTAGGGCTATGTTGGTAGTGATTTATCTTATTTGATATATGTATTTTGAGACACGTCTGGTAATTATGACCTGACAGAGCATACATATCTTGGAGACTTATGTTGATTTATATATGTATCTCAGTTTTCCGCTCGTGTTTTCAGACTGTCCCTGATTTATGTTTGCTGTTTTGGCTTAATCTACCTCATGCTTTACACCCTAATGCTGATAACATTCATCCATTATAAAAAATGCTGCATAAGTGATGTTCTGGAACTCAGGAGCTGAGTTATGCTCGACTCCCGATTTTCAGGGCGTTACAATAAGATATAAAATATGGACTTGGGATTGGCTCAGAGTATATGGACGTAGGTAGGTTTTCCTATTTAGGTTGGGATCATTTATTTGCAAGGTTTAAGATCGTAGAAGTAATCCTTTATCTTCAATGTAGCTTCGATGCTTCTGATCCAGTTGAATCGCCGGTCTTCATTTGTCAAGAAGTCATCTGACTTCAAGAAACAACTAGTCATGTAATTGACAAACATGAGTGCAAATAAGTGCATTAACAATCTCACCCTTTGTCAATTACATGACAAAAACAACCTAACCTACAACCATGTTATGGTCCATACCAAAACAATAAAAATTACATATCAAAAGTAAAATTTACAACTCCAAACTTGACATGTAATACAAAAATCATGCTGCTCTCCCTTAGTGTCTACCCAAAGTAACGTGTAACAAGGAAAAAAGTAATTTCTGCAGAAAACATACATTGTTTTAGTGGGTAGGTTTCTTCTCCCCCTTTTTGTCAGTTATTGGCAAAGGATTTACCAAGAAATAATACAATAACATAAAGATGACAATCCAGAGGGTAAGAGAATACGACAACTATATAATGATATAACCATAAAGATCATCTTCTAAGCAAGGAAGTAAATCATCATAAGCAATCAAATCATATGTCAAATAGAAAGTATAATCATAAAGGAATATCTAACATGAGCGTAATAGATATCACGATAATTCATCAAAATTACTACCCCAAGCTTGGGTAGATTCATCCATCATCCAAAAAAAAAAGCCCTTAAGGACATACCAAAACTAACATATCAAAATAAATTATTCAATTTTAACAACACAGCAACATAACTTCATCTAAAAGATCCACCTCCATGTGGAGGGTAAAAGTGCACCGAGATAGAAGCAACTTTGTGATATGCTCCTCAGTATGTTGAAGAGCGTCAATACGCAATTCAATGCCAGAGAGCCTATTTTCGCATTGTCGGAGATGAGCTTCGATATTCGACTGTCCATCAAGGAGAAGACAAATTGGGTTGTTTTGGCGAAGATAGCGCCTTGTGCTAACTAACAGAGGACTCGGTGCAGGCAGTGGAGTACGACACGAATCCTAGCTAGTGGCTATGGGAGTATCTTGAGCTTCGTCGCCACTCCTGTATTCCTGATTTTCCTCAAGTGTAGTTGTAAACACATTTAGTTGAATTAGAGTTTCTATTGAAGCACACAACAGGATATACCGTATCATGAGTAGGTGGCAACCTAATAAATTTTGAGAGTTTGCAGATGACACTAGGGAAAGGAAGGCCAATATAATGACTGCCCTTGACTACTTGGATCAATTGTTTTAGGATAAGAGTGGGTAGACAGAGATCTCAATCCCCTGAAGTATGTCATACAAGAGGAGATATCATATCTCTGAAAACTTTGCATGGGTATGCATTTGTACTCAGAATGTTATGCATCATTTTCATAGCTGAGTCCAAATGAGATGAATGGAGGAAGTTCCATTTGTTCCGAGGAATTGTGGACCCATTACACAAAGCTCGAGTTACTTCTCCCCAGACTCCCAAATGATTCAAAGGACAATCAGTTGGAGGAGTGTGTGTGACTTTGAGATGCAATAGTTGGCTGAGCACTAAAGGAGTAATCTCCTTGACTTTGTTCATGTAGTTAAGGCTGATTGATGGAGGATCATCCTCTATGTTATGACAGGAGTTTAAAAGTTGATGAACGAGATCATATTGGATCTCTCCTCCAAAATACAGCAGGTTATCCCACCCAATTGATACTAAGTAAAGATCAATCCTATATAGTTCAATGAGGGATTTGATCACTTTGTCATGGACAACTTTGTTTAACATAGCCATTTCAGTCGGATTTGAATATGAGCGATTATTTATTCTGGAGGAATTTTCTCCTCTCATAGGAGCCTTGCCCTTGTCTCTAATCATTACTGTGTTGTAATCATATTTCAAAAATATTAAGCAGAAATAACAATATTAAATTAAGTTTATGAGGATGCATATAATTTCATATATAACATTTAAATGCACATGGAATATTTCAGCAGAAGATTACATCATTCATATGCAACTTAAGGTAAACTTATTTCCAAAATAAGATTCCAACACTAAATTTATAAAAAGAAGCTGGAGTCCTCCAATTTTATTAGAAAAAATAGTTATCAAGAAAATGGATGAATGATGTATCAATATACCAAGAAGAATAGGTTTCCAACTATAAGCCCCGTATCCTAGACCGTATCGTTCCATAGACTTCCACGGTCTTCCTGGTCGAATTCCGTCAACCTTTGACCCTTAATCGGCATTTGGGCACAACCCTGCGTCACACGCTGTCAACCCGAGTTAACTCAACCCAAGATTTGTACCCTAGCGACCACGCCGTCACTACGGTTCCGATGTCGTGACCCGCGCGCCGATCCGATACCTTGGTCAGGAGATGTGGGCCAGCGTTCAGTGCGAGGAAAACGCTCCGCGCACGAATTTTGAGAGAATCTCTATGACTTGTCACATCAATCAATCAATCCCATCATGTCAAGTATACATCACCTTTCACCCTTTCCTAAGCAACCCCTAAAGTCAAAAAGGTTCTTACAAACCCATACGTTTCTTACACTAAAAAACCCCAAAAGTCAAAAATCTCTTACATACCCATCACTCACCACATCCATCACTCCATCACCCATCACTCTCTCTCTCCCTTTACAAGTCTCTCTCTCTCTCTCTCTCTCTCTCTCTCTCTCTCTTATTTTCAAACTCAATCCCAAGCAAGAGAGAATACTCCATACGTCCAAGCTCTTCACTCCAAGCGAGCCACAAGTGTGGCCCACCTTTCCTACCCTTTTATCTCCCATCTCAACCATCCAAACCTCATCTCCTCCATTGGAATCAAATCTAAGGAGCTAAGGAAGCCTAAGGTGCAAGAAGAAGCCAGTGGGTGATATTGGATCTCCATTTCTTTGTCTTTTCATGATGTAAGGGCCCACTTATGGTGAGACCCACCTTGATGTAGGCTTTGTATCAAAGAGGGGCCCATAGTGGCGGGGACCCTCCATCCTCCCCGATGTCTCTCTCTCTCTTTCTCTCTCTCCTTTCATTTGTTATGATGATGATGAGATGTGTGGCCCACCATGATGTTTACATCCAAGCCATCTATCGGTGAACCCCATCCATATGGGACACACCATAATGTTTACATGACATCCCAACTGTCCATCCTCATCTAGGACGTGGTCTACCCATGTGTGTGGGTGGGGCCCTACACCCTGACCCATAGCTCAAGTGGCAAACTGAGTGAAAGATGCCCCGTTTCAACCCTTGAGGTCTTGGTACCGATCCCTGTGGTGGTAACTGACATGAGTGTGTACTAACGTGGGGTGTACTGACATGGGTGTGTACTAACATGGGTGCACTGACATGGGGTGTGTGTTGACCGTGGGGTCCATGGGACCCATCCATACCCTCCATCCATCCAGATGGGCCACACCATGGTGTATGTGTTCTATCCAAGCCGTTCACTACTCCTGGACGGTGGGACCCACGTCCATGAGGGCCCCCCTTGATGCATGAAGCCACCCAGCTCCATAGCTCACGTGGTAGACTGAGTGAAAGCTACCTCGTTCCAACGCTGGACCCACCCAAATCCATAGCTAGAGTGGTAGGCAGAGTGAGAGATACCTCCTTTCAACAGTGAGGTGTGGTGGCTAACGGTGAAGTGTGCACTGATGGTGGGGTCCATGGGACCCACCCATGTTGCCCATCTATTTCGGTGGGCCACACCATTCCATGTGTTTGATCCAGGCCATCCACTGTCCTCGGACGGTGGGACCCACTGCATGTGTGGGGTAACACCCTGATGTGTGTAGCTGTCCAGGCCGTCCGAGGCCTAGATGTTAGATATATGTAATATATATGATATAGTATATGATAATATATATATATATATATATATATATATATATATATATTACCATGCTGTTGTGGTGGGCCCTACGTGGGACCCACCTTTGTTTTGTTTTTTTTTTTTTTAAAAGAAGAAAAAAAAAGTAAAAAGGGCAGCTGCTGCTGCTCATTAAAGCAGCCACATAGTTGCTCTCTCTCTCTCTCTCTCTCTCTCTCTCTCTCTTTCTCTCAACATCAGCAGTTAGATTCGTGGGTCCCATCTGTTTCACCCACACCGTCTATTTATGGGACCCACCATGGTGCATGTGTTGTATCCAAACCGTCCAACCATCAGTGAGATCATTTTAGGACATGGGGTAAATGAGCCAGAACCATAGTCCAAGTGGACCCCACCTTGGCATGTTATGAGGCCCATCTTGATTTATCGGTGGTAGTCCAATGGGGCCCACTTTGATGTAGATGTAAGGCCCATGTTATGAGGCCCATTCGATGTATTTGTGGCCCATGGTTGAGGCCCACTTTGATATATATATATATAAGGCCTATGTTACGAGGCCCATTTTGATGCATTCTAAGGGCCACAGGTTATGGCCCATTGCAATGTACATAAGGTCCATTGGTGCGGCCCATTGATGTGGCCCACTTGATGAATATAAGGCCCATACGATATGGCCCATTTGATGTATTTAAGGCCCAATGGGTTGTACCTAAGGTCCATTGTAATGTGTGATCCCAACATAGTTTATATAATGATGTTTATGACGGGTTATGCCTTAGGAGCAATGATGGTTTGACGTCCACATTGCGAGTATAATGTTGGTTAAATGTCCACATTACGACTCTCCCTAGGGCCCATTGATAAGCCCGTACTTGTTGTGTGTAGGCCGTCTAGGCCATCTGCGTTATAAGGATAGTGCATTACTTCATAATATAATTAGTATAGTTCCATGATTCATGATCATACGCATCATATGTATGCTTGATATGAGAAGTGACTGATCATAACTTATGCCTTCGAGCAGATTGTTTAGGGGCTCCTGGATAGGCAGTGTTGCCCTACATGAGCGCACGATACGCGCAAGATTACTGCATGACTGGATAGTGTGATTCATGCATTCGCATTGTGTGATATAGTACTGTACGCCCTAGCGACATCAGGGTCGTAGCCTCCATAGGTGTATTGTGGTTGGTATGATTGGAAACCATAAATCTTGTTCTACATGGGGTGTTATAGATATTCCTGAATGAAAGTCCATAAACCTTTATGGTACCAAGAGGTTACTCCAACGTTTAGACTAAGTGGGTGCAGGAGTGCCGAGTGTCGATTACCAGAAAGCCGCGATTTTTACTGTGTCGTGGTCGGTTAGAAGGGGGTGCGGCCTTACTCGCCTGAGAGGAGGGGGCAAAGCTAGGCTGAGTTTGACTAGCTCGAGGAATGGGTCCGCTATTGATGAGCCGAGTCTGATATTGACAGGCAAATAGTGAGGTCTTTTTCACTCACCTTATTGCGCGCGATGGGACAACAATCTGGCTTGGAGTGTACTAGACTCTGATGATATTTCAGATTTGAGTTGTATTGATATGTGGACTTAGATAAGTATTTGTATGCTTGAGTTGTATCTCACATAGCATGACCTTGGTATGACCGACATCATTCATGTCTTGCATCGTATAGCCTTGGTACGGCTAATGGTACTCTTGGATTCATCAGTATGTTCCGCATTACTCTGATATTGTATAACTGTACTACCACTTTGTGCACACACTTTCACCACCCTCTAAGCTTTCTGTAAGCTTATGCATGACCGTTGCGTGCAGGTGATATTGGATCGCTGCAGCGCTTAGGCAGGAGCACATATCAGATCAGCTTGGAGTTTTTGCCCATTATCATTGTATTTCCCTTTATGCTCATTGTACTTATAAAGTTTTTGATCATAATGTAAATGTAATGGAGTTTTTGGTTATTGTTTGTGGGTTATGCCTTTGGTTATGCTTATTACGAATTAAACCGATGTTAAAAATCCTCCTCGTAGCATCCCAGGATTGAAACTTGGTGATGGGTGCTGGGAACTAAGAATGAGATTTTACGGAGGCTGTCGGTGCCAGATTCGGTGATCAAGAATTCTGTGAGCCCGATTTCTGAGTTTAGTGCGTGACACTCGCTGTGAACTATATTATCCAAAAAAAAATATTGATCCTAACACATAGTTAGTCTAGGAAAATCCATCAACAATATCTTCTAGTGGACATGACAGATGTGCCGCAATCTGTTCCATTGATTGTCAGAGTGATTGGAGTTTTTCTTCCAATGACTTCATCATCTCACCAAGTCTGGATTGCTCCTCCAAAATTTTCATGAGAGCATTCTTCTGAGTAGAAGTTGTAGGAGCTGAGTTCGGTGAATGGGTATCTAGGCCTTCTTTGATCATTTCATTTTCCTTCCCTGGAAGCTCTTCTTTTACCGATGTTGGATTATCAGTTTCATTCTCAAAAGAGAGATTTATTTTCCTGATATTATTCATATTGATTTTTGGAATTGATATAGATTCATCTTCAGCTACTCTGAATTCGTATTGATGGGCCAACTTACACAACAAATGTTCGAAAGGTATTGCTTTGGAGTTAGAAACAAATCTTGAAACAATTTCATAGTATATCATGGTAGGCAGGCATAATGGTTCCCCTTTACCAACGTGATATAGGGTCTCTACCATGAAAGGTGTAAGCTCAGTATGATTACCATATTTAGGATAGATGTTGGAAATATAAATTAGATGGAGTATACGATAATCATGGGACATATTTGTAGCCCGTAATGTATTTCCATGATGCCAAGGTACATTGTTCCCATTGCACAAAAATTTGGTCCAAACAACCCTTTTTGCTTCGGTGGATAGGTTTAATTTGGAGGGTTGTTTGAAGCACAATGGTATACCTATAAGGGTTGAAATGCGATATGGGGTGATTTTAATTATTTGACCATTGCAGTCCACCTTGAAACCCCTATATAATGTGCAATGAGACAAAAATAATCAGACCAAGGTTTCATTAACTGGTCTTCCAAACGATAGAACTTGCAGCCATCCTTGTTGTGAAAGAATTTTCTGAACTTTAGATTTTTCAAGACATTTCACATCTACTCTTCTTTCACATACAATCCTTCTCTTCAAGAATTTAGCAGCAATAGGACTTGCAGAGTTAGGACTTGAAGAGGATGAAGGTCAAGACAATTGGTTAAAAGATCGTCCTCGCTTTGGAACACAGAGTTTTTGCATAGATCTGGTTGAGTCTTCTCTATCATTCTTCTTCTCTGATCTGTCTTCTCTAGGCGGTGATGACTCCATTTAGTGAAATGAAGAGGAATGATAAAGACCTATTAAGAGGAGATGAACCAAAGGCAAGTGATCCTAGTCTTTGAGATGTTAAAAAATAATAATAATAATAAAAAGCACTAAGGGATACCTTTAGATTTTGCCAATTTTTGGTTGCACAGTCTTTCCGCTGAACTAAGGTAAAAATGAGAGAAGTGACAAACAAAACAGAACTGAGCAACGAGGGATATTAAGTAGTTTGACATGGCTTGATTTCGATAGTACCGAAGGTAATTTCGGTGTTACCGAAGTATCCCTGCAACTCAGAGGTTGTTGTAATAGATTTTCCTAAAACAAACATGTGTTCATGATATGATTTTAACATAGAATTATCAAAATGCTTAGAGGCAAGAAATCCTTGAATTTATTAATTAGACCTGTCATAAGGCTTAATCCTTTGGTTTGACTTTAATGCTTATATAGGAGGCATGATCCTTAGATATACAATATAGCTCGATTTAAACACTGGGGCCACTTTTCAATATTCTTGAGAAGATAATGTGATGTGAGCCAATAGATTTCATATTTGGCTCTCATCCTTCATTTTTATGTGTTTTTCTTCTATTTTGTTCTTTAGGTTGGGAATGATTGTGGTGGTAAATGCCATAAGTATTTTTAGTGACTTATGGTCATCATCACTTTCGGACTCACTATTCTCGGAATTGGAGTCATTTGTGTCTTCCCATGTGGCTGCCATGGCTTTTCTTTTTGTTTTCCTTACTGGACATTCAGTGGATATGTGTCTAATTTTTTGGCAGTTATAACATTGGAGATCTTTGGACTTTCTAAAAGATTTGCCTATCTGGCATTTGTTGTGCAATTGTTTCTCCTTAAAGGGCTTGTCGTGGTTCTTGTTAAAGAATTTTTTGAACCTTTTGGGTAGGAGAGTCACTTCCTCATCATCTTTTTCATTTTTAGTTTCTTCATCCTCCACTATAGTTTTGGAGGTTTTGAGGACATTGTGTTTTGATTTTGTGGGAGGTTTAAAATGTAGCTCAAAGGTTTGTAATGATCCCACTAGTTCTTCAACTCTCATCTCATCAATGTTCCTACATTCTTCTATTGTGGTGACTTTAGAGTTGAACCTTTCCGATAGGGATCTTAAGATTTTCCTATAAAATTTGGGTACTAAAACTGTTTCACCTAGTCCTCTTGTGGAATTACATATGACATTCAATTTGGTAAAAAAATTCCATGAAAGTTTCATGTTCTTCCATTCATATGCTTTTGAATTGGGAGGTTAGCAGTTGCAGCCTTGATCTTTTTACTGTGTTGATTCCTTCATTGGTGATTTGCAATAAATCCCATGCTTCTTTCAAAGTTCCATACATACTGATTTGAATGATCGCATGAGGATATATATATATATATGTGTGTGTGTGTGTGTGTGTGTGTGTGTGTGATTATAAAAGTAAAGGAAAATAGAACAAAGTCCTTTATAGATCTTCTGTCATGCCTAATGTAACCAAATATTTCTGTAAGTCTTCTTTGAGTTGAACTTGAGTTGCAATATGTTTTGATTTAGCCTAAAAAATGATCTTTGCATGATCTAGAACATTGGCTAACTTCCTTTCTAAAGAGGCAATTAGTTCTTCATTTTTAATCAGCTCAGATCGTTCAACATCGGCAGAATGAAGATTGGCCTGTATCTTCTCTTGGATTGTCTTTATATTTAACTCCTCTTCCCAATCCTTTGTCTCCAATTGTAGAATCTCTTTCTTCAATAGAGTAATCTGATTATGAATAACTATTCTATTATTGGTAGAAGCTTTCAACTGCTCTTGGAAGGATAATTGCTCTTGATCATATTTGGAGATAACAAAAGCAATTTGGGAAGCCTTTTCCTTAGAAGATTCTAGTTGTCTCCCATATTCCAGGATCTTTGGGGCAACAACTATATTCTCTACCGATTTCAAAGCCGCTACTGAATCATGGAACCTCAGGAGAGAGTCGCGTAAAGGAGAAACATTAATCTTGGTCATCCTTGCAGCATTGTCCAAAATTTCTATAACATATTCAAGTCCAACCATTGGTCATGATCTTTAAATATGTGGACAGCTGCTGACATGGAGTTTCTCATTAGTGTCAGCTTATATGTAGGGACCTTCTCAAAAGATAATAGATCTGAAAATGTGGAGACAGAGCTAAAACTAGTGGTGCCGCTTTGTGGAGGGTTTCCTAAAGATAAAAAGGGAAGATATAATAAGAGTCATGAAAGCAAATAGCGAGAAAATAGGTAAAGAAAGAGACGAGTATACTTTCTGCAAAAACCTGAGCAGTAGGAGAATGCATCTCTCTGATGGAAGAGGGACCAGGACCCATTATATCAGCAAAAGAAGGGGCTCTGGCTTCAATACTCGAATCAACGGTTATTGGAGTTAGTAAATCTGTCAGTTCCACAAGAAAATTGATTCCACGGGCTACCACCCACTGTAACATCCCAAAAATCGGGGGTCGAGTAAAAACTCTACTCCCGAATTCAAGAACATCACTTATGCAACATAAATGTGTATGATTGAATGTTGTCTGTGTTAATGTATTAAACATGAGTGGATTAAGCCAGAACAGCATATCATACTCTAGAGACAGTTAAATTAACAAGCGAAAGACTGTGATACATACATATAATATATAATTGATTGTAAGTCTCTAGAGTGTGAACATGTTACCAGATTAAACATATATATGTATACCTCAAAATAGAAAGAAAGAATATACATGAGTGCTCTGAAAATATAAAATGACAAGTATCATGACATCTAATGAACCTCCCTGTAATCCCGTCGATCAGAACATGCATAAAGGAGGGATCCTCCTCATCATTATCAAGTCTGGCTCCGCCTCGCAGGCCGTGCCATCATCTGCAATCACAATAGGGTCTGATGGGTGTCCGGAAACACCGTCCCGTAATGTGGGAGTGAGTGATCAACTCAGTAGAATAAGAGAACAAAGATTAGCATGTTCTCAAATCAATCATGCGATAATAGTAAAGCAATAACTCAAACATTCCTAAATACTGTTATTAATGCAATATGACGTGACATGATGGAAATCATTTACATCAGCATATTACTTGAGAATTCAATCTCAAAACTATTTCATAACACCATATACTCAATACATACTAATACAAACATTCATACAAACACTTAGTCTACACACTTAAGTCTACATAGTGTATGTCGACTCAAAGTGCGCCTTTGGACGAATCTCTTCGCCAAACCAATTATGCACGCATTCCTAATATCTTAATGCGACAAAAAGCCATGTCAACTATTTCAGCAAAATATGGATGTATACAGTATTTCCTATAAATGACTAAAATGCCCTAAATCTCATATTTTTCCTACGTTTACGAAACAGGAAACGGACAGTATGTTGTACATGTCAGATGGCATTGCCGTCAATAATCTACTATTAAACGATATTGAATGCGTTGAAAACAGCCAATCAAAGCATCTAAAATCCGCACCTTTTACTCTAGATGTGTATCGCTTCGAACGGAGCGTATATGCTTCATCTACGGCGAACAGGTGACCTAATACACAAGCTACATAAGCTACATCGCTAATGGAATCGACGGAACGATAAATCAGCAAATGGTTAGGGTTTTCCTTACCTAGAAATGCGGTGGAATCACCGAAAAAGCGATTGGGATACGTTGCTTAAGCACGTGTAGCAGCTGGTGCAGGTGGCAGGAAGATCCCTCCCACACTCTCTCACAATCTCTCACTTTTTCTCTCACTCTGCTAGGGTTTCTAGCAAATTCGGATGGGTGAGAGAAGTGATGGTTTAAACCCCTTTTATAAGCTTAAAACTTTCCAAATTAGGCTTGGAAACAATGTTTACTTGAGGTCTAACCAAATCAGGGCTGTTTCGATCCAAAATAGCATTTCTGGTGGTCCCCTGGCCGAACGCGGTCGGACTTAAGCTCATGCATACTGGATCTAGCACACATCAAGTTTTCAGACCGGAAGAGTTCGCAGATCGCACATGGCGATCCAATTTTAGTTCAGTGGTCACCGCACCTAGATCAGGTCTACAAGTCTCATGATATGAAAGAGAAATTTTTCTTGATCCAAGGGTGTAATTTGGCTGAATTCTGACGGTCAGAACGCTTAATAATAACGCACCAAGTCATGTGCCAGATTTGAATTAAAATTTTCAAATCTAACCCTATTCTCACTCTCTTCACTCCAGGCTCAATGAAATAGCCTCTGAACGTCGATTGGCCTTGATTTTCGAAACGGTTGTCAAGTCCAGCTAAGCGGTCATTACGGTTTAAGATTGTAGGTATCAGACTTTCGACGTGCGGTCTAAATCCAATACAAAGTTTGAAAGAGTTCCTGAGAGCAAACAGGTTTAGAGTTTGATCCAAGGTTTTAGGATATTATAGCATCATTGGTTCTACAAGTTTTGGGTCTTACAGAACGTATTTAAAGTGTTTAGGGACAAATTCCCAGCTACTCCAGCGTTGCGCTAGCTAACTTACGCTTAGTTTCTAAAGGAATTAATCCTAAGTGATTTCTTTGGCTATGGAATTGGGTTCTGAGAGGTTATCAAGGTGTTTTGGTTGACCCATTGCCTAAGGACGTCTAATCTTAGGTTGGCAAAAATCTGGGGTGTTACAATCTACCCCCCTTAAAATAAAATTTCGTCCCCGAAATTGGCTAAGGGTAGTGAGTACTTTTTCTAAGGAAGGTTCAAATCCTAAGAACGTAAGTCAACTGTTTCGATCCTGGGCCAGTGGGGAAGAGGCTAACCACGCTTCCGCTGCACCACTCTGATCTAACGGTTGCATTGGCTGACTTAACTAGATTGGACTTAATACGTTCTACCCCCCTTAAAACTTGGTTCTACTTAAAGTTCAAGAATCTATGCATTGCTCCGTATATCGGAACGAGGTGCAACTTAGGGGTTATCCTTGACATGAATTGGGAAACAACCTCTCATTACATTGATTTTCCTTTGCTAATGATGCGTTCTATGGCATTGGTATCTATGGTGATAGAGATAAGTCTAATCTCTATTGTGGTTGAGTTCCGGGGCAGGTATGAGTTGGTGACAAGATGTCTAATTCTCTACTGGCTTTAAGTCCTCACCATTTTCCAAAGGCAATGTGATCACGTTTGGTTGTAGGTGGTTGGGCCATCACAGAAGAAAGGTTGTGTAGTGGGTTTGAGTCGGATACATTGACCTTCTGCCGAGACTCTGACAGAAAATTCTTCGTATCAGTTCTTAATCCTAGCCGATGCCGATCTTCTGCTTGATCAGAGCATTGAATTTATTGGTAACCACTAGGATTAAGAATTTGATTCAAACCGCGAATACTTCGCTTATATATACAGTTCCTTTACTCCGCGTTCCCGAATGCAATAAGCCCTTGGGGAAGGCAATTGTAAGGGGCGTGCTAGTTCATTCTAAGTTCAATCTGAGGGATTTATAAATTTTCCCTGAGAGTGAATGGTTCTAAGTTAAAACCACTTTCCTATGGGTTACAACAGAAGTCTATAAGTAATAAGGGGATCTATCGAAGGAATAATGTTCTACTTCAACCAAATCTAACCTACAATTCCTTAGCATATACAGGCTTTACACTACTTAAGGTAACTAGTAGCCTAGTCTGTAACTCAGTAACTATAATCCAAAGCCTAAGTTTATACGCTAAATGGTTCCATACCATTACTAATACAGAAAATTGCTCTATCGCTTAGGGTCAAGATTATCTAAATGGAATTGGATTTCCTATATCGTCAGATCCTTCAAATCTAGGAGTACTAACACTAGGTCCAAAACGCCAAGGGCCTATGTGGCCAGTAGCATTAAGTTGTGTTAAATGAAACTGCATTCCTAATCCCACGTCGGGATTGGGTGTGACATGCTTGGTAAGAGGGTGGGTTGGGATAAAAATCAATTTGTAGGCTGAATCCCGGGATTTACAATATGGTAGTGGCAACCATAGGATACTCCCAATCTAGGGACAATACCTTACAGCAAACGAAACGACATGCACTCCATTCCACAAATTTTGTCACAATACATGGAATAAAGTTCCACATGGATTATGACAGGAACGCATTCGGCTATGATAAGCCCAAACCATTACACAAACACATTTCTACCTATGACATCGCTAGACCCAACAACAACAACATACAGAAATCCTTCAAACGGTAATCAAACAAGCGAAGAACATGGAGAAATGGGATGGGTAAGCAGGTTTCCATGAGTCTGAGGATCAAATAAAAGGGACATGAGAGAGAGGATGATGGAAAGGGAGAAAAAGGCTAAATAGCCTTAACAATAGCTATGGAAAGCAGAGGAAATGCGGAGAAATGGTTGTCCAAATGGACTGAAACGAATCTAGGCCCTGTAGAGGGATGCATCAAGCTCCCAAAGGCTGAAATTTCATAGGAAAAAGAAAATGCTAAAGGGGTTTAGAACTCCACACGATTTCAGCCACATTTGGGAGTTGTAGGAGCTCCAACGGACGAGTTTTGAGAGAGGAGGAGTTGCAAATCACGTTGGAGGGATGGGATAGGGTCGTTTTTAGCAATGAGAGGAATTGAGAGTGATTTGGGGTCGCGATTTTGAGATGGGCAGTAAGAAAAATGAGCAAGGGAGCTTGGGAGGGGGCTGTTTGTGAAGGAAGTACCCTTTTTAGGGGTTTTCGACGGACATGCGCTATGTGGGAGGGGTGTACTAGTCACATAAGGGCGTGCGCCTGATTTTTACAGCAAGTGGGCCCCACTGTACGGCAATGCATCACCGGATCGGCGATGGCATCGCCGGCCATCTCCATATTCGGCCGGTGGGACCACATGGGTTGGGTCCCCCCTGCCCTAGGGACCCCAAATATATATGGGTCCCACCCCAGATCATTGTAGATTGGCCTAGGGAGGCCAAAACTTCCCTCTGGAGCGTTCTGGGGTCAATCTGTAAACCAGAATACATTTACCCATCATGTAGCATATGATTTTGGGGTAGGAGGAGCTAATCTATCCAACTAACTCATTAGTTATAAAATATTTTAAAGTTGGAATGGCTAAAATTCCAATTTTCATGTATTTTTACTATTCATTATAAAATTTTATCGAAGTATGATTTTATATCATTTACCCATTATTATTTATGCTTAATGTGAAAATACTGAGAAAAAAATGAAGAATGAGGTGGTGAGAGGAAAGATTCTGAAGGAATTGAGTGAAACGGGATTTTTAAGCCCTAGCGATTAAATGTAAGGGTTGTGATTGCCTTACAACCCGAAGACATGTATTTTAGGGTTTGGAATTCTCCTAAGATCATCTCAAACCCGCATACTTACAACCTAGGAGCTACTTAGGTCGCTTCATGCGACCAAAGATATGTTACGGACTCGATCAAACGAACGGTTTGAGTAGACTTCGCCTATTGGCGAAACTGCAATCCTATGAGTGTTTCTAGATCCTTTTGCACCCACCTAAGTCAAAGGAGCGACAACGTACATTGTGTGTCCATAACCCAGGCCCGGTTTAATCCAAATCACGCTCTAATACCATCTGTAACATCCCGAAAATCAGGGGTCGAGTAAAAACTCCACTCCCGAGTTTCAGAACATCACTTATGCAACATAAATGTGTATGATTGAATGTTGTCTGTGTTAATATATTAAAAATGAGTGGATTAAGCCAGAACAACATATCATACTCCAGAGACAGTTAAATTAATAAGCGGAAGACTGTGATAATTACATATAATATATAATTGATTGTAAGTCTCCAGAGTGTGAACATGTTACCAGGTTAAACATATACATGTATGCCTCAAAATAAAAAGAAAGAATATACATGAGTGCTCTGAAAATATAAAATAACAAGTGTCATGACATCTAATGAACCTCCCTGTAATCCCGTCGATCAGAACATGCATAAAGGAGGGATCCTCCTCATCATTATCAAGTCCGGCTCCGCCTCGCAGGCCGTGCCATCATCTGCAATCACAATAGGGTCTGATGGGTGTCCAAAAATACCGTCCCATAATGTGGTAGTGAGTGATCAACTCAGTGGAATAAGAGAGCAAAGATTAGCATGTTCTCAAATCAATCATGCGATAATAGTAAAGCAATAACTCAAACATTCCTAAATACTGTTATTAATGCAATATGACGTGACATGATGGAAATCATTTACATCAGCATATTACTTGAGAATTCAATCTCAAAACTATTTCATAACACCATATACTCAATACATACTAATACAAACATTCATACAAACACTTAGTCTACACACTTAAGTCTACATAGTGTATGTCGATTCAAAGTGTGCCTTTGGACGAATCTCTTCGCCAAACCAATTATGCACGCATTCCTAATATCCTAATGCGACAAAAAGCCATGTCAACCATTTCAGCAAAATATGGATGTATACAGTATTTCCTACAAATGACTAAAATGCTCTAAATCTCATATTTTTCCTACGTTTACGAAACAAGAAACGGACAACATGTTGTACATGTCAGACGGCGTTGCCATCGATAATCTACTATTAAACGATATTGAAAGCGTTGAAAACAGCCAATCAAAGCGTCTAAAATCCACACCTTTTACTCTAGATGTGTATCGCTTCGAACGGAGCGTATATGCTTCATCTACGGCGAACAGGCGACCTAATACACAAGCTACATAAGCTACATCGCTAATGGAATCGACGGAACGATAAATCAGTAAATGGTTAGGGTTTTTCTTACCTAGAAATGTGGCAAAATCATTGGAAAAGCGATTGGGATACGTTGCTTAAGCACGTGTAGCAGCTGGTGCAGGTGGCAGGAAGATCCCTCCCACACTCTCTCACAATCTCTCACTTTTTCTCTCACTCTGCTAGGGTTTCTAGCAAATTCGGATGGGTGCGAGAAGTGATGGTTTAAACCCCTTTTATAAGCTTAAAACTTCCCAAATTAGGCTTGGGAACAACGTTTACTTGAGGTCTAACCAAATCAGGGCTGTTTCGATCCAAAAGAGCATTTCTAAAGGTCCCCTGGCCGAACGCGGTTGGACTTAAGCTCATGCATACTGGATCTAGCACACATCAAGGTGTCAGACCGGAAGAGTTCGTAGATCGCACGTGGCGGTCCAATTTCAGTTCAGCGGTCACCGCACCTAGATCAGGTCTACAAGTCTCATGATATGAAAGAAAATTTTTTCCTGATCTGAGGGTGTAATTTAGCTGAATTCTAACGGTCAGAACGCTTAATAATAACACGCCAAGTCACGTGCCAGATTTGAATTAAAATTTCCAAATCTAACCCTATTCTCACTCTCTTCACTCCATGCTCAATGAAATAGCCTCTGAACGTCGATTGGCCTTGATTTTCGAAACGGTTGTTAAGTCCAGCTAAATGGTCATAACGGTCTAAGATTGTAGGTATCGGACTTTTAACGCGCTATCTAAATCCAATACAAAGTTTCAAATAGTTCCTGAGAGCAAACGGGTTTAGAGTTTGATCCAAGGTTTTAGGATATTATAGTATCATTGGTTCTACAAGTTTTGGGTCTTGCAGAACGTATTTAAAGTGTTCAGGGACAATTTCCCAGCTACTCTAGCGTTGCGCTAGCTAACTTACGCTTAGTTTCTAAAGGAATTAATCCTAAGTGATTTCTTTGGCTATGGAATTGGGTTCTGAGAGGTTACCAAGGTGTTTTGGTTGACCAATTGCCTAAGGACGTCTAATCCCAGGTTGGCAAAAATCTGGGGTGTTACACCCACGGTGGCACAAGGAGAGCCAAAAAGACTCTTGCTGGTATTGATGGAGCAGCAGGAGGGATTTCGAAAGGGATATCGACCATCTTAGCGTTGATAGCATGAGTGTCTGAGATAAAGGAAAATAACAAAAATGATAAAAATAATGATTGCAAGCAAGAAATTTAATAATGATAGAATTGTATGAAATATCTTACTCGGCGAATATCTATATTCTCCATAATCTAGAGGTTCCTCCTCCTCTTCCGCCGTAGTTGAGACTTTTGTAGGAGTATCAATATTGTGAGGAGCCTCAGCCTCGACATTTTGAGGGATTGGAGAGGCGTGTCCTTTGCTCGTAGAGACACCTTCAATAGTGACATCCTCATCATCAATGTTAACTTCTCCTTCTTCAAAATCATCGTCTGCATCGCCTCCTTTGTCGTTTTCCTCGGTATCATATTCAACAGAAGTAGTACTTCCAGATGATGAGGGTGAATTCTCTCGTTATGTTTCTTCTTTTTTTGTATCTTCAATTACAACTTTCTTTCCTTTAAAGGGAAAATTTTGCTGCTTCCTGGTTGAAGGTCTTTATCAACCAGGACTGGAGAGGTCAGGTCAGTAGCTCCTTGACGCAAAGGAGGGGAAGCTTGAGAACGTGATCGAGACCTTATCATCGGGGAAGATAGGCTGGGACGAGCTGGTTGTGGAGTAGGAGAAGGAACAAGTTTATCCTGGGTTGTGGAGATATCTTCTTGAGCTACGGAAGGAGCCTCTGTAATATCTTCAACTACTTTAGTTGGGTGATCTCGAGGGACCTTTTCAAAGTCCATAACGATTCTGTGAGCTATCCACCCTTTTAGAGTATTGGCGGGCTTTCTTTTATGAATTGGCTCCTCTAAAGATATTTTTCTGCTAAGTTGGCCGGGAAAAGGTGCGTGACTTTTCTCTGGTATAAACCTGACGCCTTCTTTAAATTTCTGGCCCTTGATCTTAGGGGGAGAAATCCAAATGGGATGGGTCACTGGTAGACATTTATTAACTAGATATGATTGGTGGACCCACCATCTCATGTAACCATATGAAGCATGGGTTGTACAGTTGCTGCTGGGAATTACAAATGTAGATCTTAAGCGGCTGCCCAATAGTTGTTTCCATATCATTGCCCAATTGTATGGGCCAGTGCTGTACCTATGCATCTTCTGTGTTACTAATCCACAGTCTTCTGGGATTGCCTGATCGAAGTCGAATTGATGGGCAAAATGACTGGGAAAATAAGGCTCCCTCCAGAACTCTACCCCTTCCCTTAATGGCAGACTGCAGGACCAAATGGAGAGCTAAAACGCTCTTTCCCTTGAAGAGAGTGATGCAGTGCCTACCATGTCCATATCTTCAGTATACCGGTACAAGCAGAATTGGAAAAAGTCAATCGCATCTGTATCCAGAATCTTGTTAACCACCCAGCTATATGATCTTTTAGCCATTACCCTCTTCTGAAAAACCATAGAGGAATATGCGAAGGGTGGATGTTTGCTTTTTCCAGAGCCTCGAAAGTCCAAGGGAAATAAACACCCATCCAACTGATGATGTAGTGCCACGGGGTATATGTTGAAGAAGCTCCAAAGGCTAGACTTTTCACATGTGTGGCCACCTCTTCGAGGGCTTTATAGAATGGTTTGATCGAAACTGAATTGGTGGGCGAATCGACTTAGGTAGTAAGGCTCCCTCCAGAATTCTACCCCTCTTAGTGGGGACTATAAGATTGAATGGAAAGATAGAATGCCCTTTCTCCTGGCGAGAGTGATTCAATATCTACCATATCTGTGTCTTCTGTGTATTGGTATAGGCAGAACTTAAAGAAGTCAATTGTATCAGTCGCCGAGATTGTGTTGACAACCCAGTCATATCACCTTCTAGCCCTAAATCTCTTCTGAAAGAACCATAGAGGGATATGTGAAGGGTGAAATATATGCTTTCTTCGGAGCTTCGAAGGTCCATGGGAAGTAGATATCTAGCCAACTGGTAATGTAGTGCTAAGAAGCATAAGTAGAAGAAGCACTAACAGCGGGACTCTTTACGTGAGTTACTACCTCCCTAAGAGCTTTGTAAATATAACACAAGATCGGAGGGGCAAGGGAATGCTTATGGCCTTCTGCCATGGCCCCAACAATGACGAATATGTAGGGCGAATGGCATCCACCCATTTTGGAACTACGAAGGACCACCACACTCAGCCAATAGACAAGAAAAGCCGCAAGCACTCCATCGAGACTATATTCTGCATGCTCTTTTATCTTCTGTCAAAGGTCCATTAATTCTTAGGAATGGCAGCCACTAAATCTAAGAAAAGAAGAAAAGGATAAACAGTGAGAAGTATAAATCAAGATACAATGAGAAGTGGTTAATTTATAAAGAGGAAAGTTACCGGGAGGCTCTAGTGAAGTGCGCAAGCCATTACAAGGGAGAAATCTTGTGAATGTTTGGAAATTTGGCCATCTCTTTGAAGAGTTCGGTAGTCGTTTCTGAAATTGAGGCCACTCGGCTTGGCGAATAGACAAATGTCAGATCTTCATTAGTGGGGACGAATTCGTCATAGAACTTCCCAGTTAGCAGAAGACTGGCAATCTGATGAAGGTCTCAGAGTGTAATGCTCATTTCTCCTGCTGGAAAGTGGAAGGAGTTGGTTGTGGAGCACTAGTAATTGAGGAAGCCTTTCAAGATAAAGGTCTCTTTGTAGAAGTGTTGGGAGGTAACTTCTATCGCATTGTATATGTTAATCTTGATCAATGTCTTGAAGTGCTTCACCAAGATTGTTGTTGCCCAGTCGGAATAGTAAGCACGAGAAGTTAGAAGGCCCCTAGTTCTGAATTCTTCATAACCCCAGAGCGATTTGTGGTCCTTGAAGCATTGTTGAATTGTCTCATAAAAATGAGTGGGGAATAAGGCATGAGGGTCATGAAAATGAGTGAGGAAGATCATAAAATAGACTTCACCAATCTGTTGCCTTGATTGCTTTGCTAACAAGGTTCTTTCTAGAATTCGAGGTTCTTTTGATATCCAGGATTCTGTATATGCTAGCTTTTCTTCATCCATCTGATCTAAGGGCTTGCAATTGAGAATGCATTGATGGCGATGGTGGTTTAGTGGAATCACAATCATGCCTTGTCTGTAAGGGTTTTCGAACTTCATGATACCCTCTATGACTTGGACCATCTCCCAAGAGTTCTGAAGTCTTCTTTTGTTCTACTCCTTTATCTTCTCTAGAAATTCCTTAGCCATATTGCGGCGAGGCTTCTTCGATCTAGAGGGAGGGGGAGTGTCTTCTCTGGCTAGTGGTTTTTGGCTCATAGTTGGCAAATGAGTTGTTGACTTCAACCATTCTTCCCAATCAAATTTGCGACCATGTCTGGGAGGCCGTTCGATCTCGTCCATTGATATCACTTTATGAATGGGGGAGGGTAGTGTGGCAATATGATCAAAGAAATTGAAAGTGAGGAGAACGGGTTCTTTTATGTAAGTGGGGTGCCTACTAGTGGTTTTAAAGCGCTTTCTTTGTGGTTGTTCGGAGGATGGAGATGGTTCGACAACATGGGAAGATGAGGGGTTTGGTAAATTTTGATGAGAAGACTATGACGTGGATGGTTCGATGAGGCGAAAGGTTCTCTTGGTACGAGCCATGGTGTATTGAAGAGGACAAGTGTTAAAGTTATCTTGAAATTTGAAGATTCAAGATGTCAAGGACTTAAAGACCTTTCTAAAGTAAAGGACGGTTGCATGGGTGCACGCAAATGAATGCGGCTATGCGGTATAGCGCAAAGCGTAGAGTCCTTGCGTGAATAGAAAAACTCTTGCGCTGGTGCGTGCAAACGTAAGTTGTTGTGTAGGGACAAGACAATTAGGCAGAATTGCAACAGGAAAGTAGAAAATGAAGAGAAAGAGGGTAGGCTCTAGTATTTATAGAGATTAGGACCTAAATGTAGGACCCGATTACCGTTTACGCGAGTGCACGTAAACGACTGAAGGCAATAAGAAGTGGAAGAGATTGATCATACTTCTTTATTCCGGAGAATAAAGAAAGGATCAAGGAGGCATCTGTTGAGGCATAAAAAAATAAAATGAAGGATCAAGAATAAATCAGAAAGAAGAATTACAGGGAAGGCATGAGAAAGAGATGTAGAAAATTAGCAAATTCATAGTGTTTGCTTATGCGCACATGCACAACACTTAGTGTGGACTGTTCATGATGAACGGTTGGATCCGATTGAAGGTGGGCCCCATGGTACAAAGATCAAGGGTTTGCACATGTGAAGGCCTATAAATACCTCACTCCCCCTCTCATTTGGACAAGAACGAAGATTTTAAAGAAGATTAGAGCTCCGGAGAAGAGAAGACAGAATGTATAAGGAGGAGAAGAAAAGAAGGAGAGAAGGAAGGCCTTTACATAGGGTCGTGCAACAACATGGTGTTGCGTGAGAATGAATGGTTTAAGCCAGAATGCTGCCAAAATGTTTAAATACAATGTAATCTTCGATCTCCCTTTTGCATAGGAGTATGAGCTTAAGAAAGAAGGATTCAATGATCAGATTTGCACAGCATTCCTCTCAAAGAGATGACCAAATCATAAGTCGAAATGCTGCCGGATTTGATATTTAAAACTCTTTTAATTCTTATATTCTGCACATGTTATCTTAGAATAAAGGAAAATCAAATGATGTAAATGAACTTAGTATGAATAAAAATGATGATTATTCTTAATACATTCTCTCTGTTATGATTGAATAAGATAATTTCTCAAATAAAAATGCATTTGTTTCTTGTCAAAACATCTATGAAGAAATGTTAAGGAGTACAAACTAGGAAAGACTCAGCAGTTGAACTTTTAGAGCTGAAAATGACATCTCTGAAAGCACGATATAATGAGCAAAGAATGCAACGAATGCAATGCAAAGCACGCTGACAAGCACATAGATGGAATGACCAAATCATTGTCATATTGCAAATATTATAATCGTTCTAAAAGCTTTCAATATATTTCAAAATTATTTATACTTCATGAAACTAGATTTAAAAATTATGATATCTTGAGATACTAATTCCGATTAATTTGGTGGGAAAGACTACCATTCAAAATCTTGGATTATGTAGACTATAAATAAAGGAAACAATTGAAGAGATTGCTACAGTAGGAGTAACATTAAAGAATAATTCCCTAGCCACAGAGTTCAAAGAAAGAGTCGCTGGAGTTGATTGAAGAGATTGTTGCAGTAGGAGCAACATTAAAAGACAATTCTTTGATAAAATTACTCAACGATGGATCACCACAGCTATTACAGTGACAAGTTTCGATGAAAAGAGAATTGTGCGAATAAGGGAGTTAAAACTATGGAGGATGCAATTGTACCTCTATTCGTAGAAAGGCGTTCTATCTGATTGACCGCTATGAAGACAGTGCTTTCGTTGTTGCATTATCCTCCCTATTGAACCATTCACTCGGTGCTTCTGACTGGGGGCATTCAGTCTTCTGTTTGAGTGCGATCATTTAGTCTTTTATTTGAGCGTGATCATTCAGTCTTCCGTTCGAGCACGATCATCCAGTCATCCTTCAGCCGCAATTCATTCGAGCTCGATTTCTTCAACCGTGATTCGTTTGATAACAATCCATTCGAACAAGATTCCTCCAGGATTAAATCTTTTGGGCTCGACTCTTTAGTTCTCCGTTCAAGTGATCCTTCTTCGTTATGTGACCAATTCTATTTTCATGAAGAATCCTTCTCCAATGTAAATGGATTTTCGTGCAGAAGGAAGATCGATCCTCCATTTAATTTCATAAATCAATCAAAGAAGGATCGAGGGGGCATCTGTTGGGGCATAAAAATACATGGGTCGAAAGGAGTTTGGTTTGTTGCACATCAAGGATTCGCAGCCTTCCCTATTGCGCGACTCTCTCTTTATCATCCCTCTTTGGAAAATCTTTCACGATGAATAGTGCACAGTGAATAGTAGTACGGTTGAATAGTAGCATGGATGAATAGTGCAGAATGAATAGTAACACAGATGGATAGTGTAACACCCTGAAAATCGGGGGTCGTGTATAAACTCAACTCCCGAGTTCCAGACCGTCACTTATGCAACAAAAATGGTTATGATTCAATGTTGTCTGATTTAAAGCATTCACATGAGTAAAAGTATACCAAAACTGCAATTCATACTTCAGATCCAGTGATAAAAGCAAGCGGAAGACTAAACAATGTATATATCACTGTATGGAAAAATAAAGTAATCTCATCTGTCTCCAAAGTATGACTACATCTCTGAGTCTCATATACATATACATAACAAAAGAATAATGTTCAAAAAGAAAGTCCCACTGATGTCCCCTCGATCCAGGTCGCCTACGGGAAGCCATCGTGATACTGCATATACGAGAACTCATCCTGGTCCTCGTCGATCTCTGGCTCCACCTCCTGGATCTCGGCCTCAGCTGCATCTACAACAGGGTCTGGTGGGTGTTGCAAACACCATCCCGTAACGTGGGAATGAGTGATCAACTCAGTGGAATTATAGAGCAAAGATTAGCATGTTCACAATTCAATCACGCGATAATAGTAAAGCAATAAATCAGACAATCCTAATACTGTTGTTAATGCAAGATGATATGACGTGATGTATGCCCTCACCGACGATCACCCTCATGCGGCAACATCTTACGACCGCGGCATGCCACACTCCCTAGAGTGCTCCACATCTTCCAGGCACATGCAATGCTATGGTGATATGATTTCCAAGTTGTTATTAGTCCATTCAAACAGCAGGATTGGGAAACTAAGGTACTTTCCTTGTATCAATCCCAACACAGATCCTGTCTAGGGTCGTCACTCCTAGTAATCTCATACGATGTATATTTCGTAGGTCACTGCAAGGGCTGCCAGGGCTGTTGCTCGCACTCGTTGCACCGCTCCCCCATCACCTTATCAATACAGGCCTACCGTACTCTACTGCAACGGAAGGGTCGTCGCCTCCCGTGGACTCAGAATACGCTCGCGGTCACTACAAAGGGCTCGTCGCCTGATCAGTGTAGGCCGACAGCTAGAATATAGTGTCCCATACCACCATAAGCTGCTCACGAGTCAAGGTGCTCACTGGTCACTACGGGGAGGTTTGTGGCCCCAGCGTAGGCCGACAGCTCGACCACGGTGTCCCATACCACCATGCCCGGCTCATGAGTCTTAGTGGATCAAGGTACCATGGTTAACAGGGTTTTCAGTGGTAAGTTCAGTACCCTAGGTTCAAGCAGTTATGACACATACAAGGTGAACATACATCGGCCAGTCGGGTTACTTGACGGGCTCGACTAGTGCGATCGCATCGCAAGTCGAATGACATGAAGTGCGTAAAACACTTCGCGTGGCCTAACCACTGCCGCCAACTCTAAACACGAATCACGTTCATCGACGCGTCGTTCATGGCTATGACCAGTCAGCCACGAATTCGCTCGGTTACCGACTGCCTGGACTAAGTCAAGTCCCACACATCTATGGAATCATATTAGCATTACATGTTAAAGTATTGGAATTGAAATACATCATGTGAGCATGTTAACACATGTTATAACATTCAACTTAAGCAAATCTTCAAGGCATACTTTCCATGCATGTAATGCAATCATGCATAAGGTAAACATGTAGGAAATCATTTAGGTCAGCATATTAATCATGAAATCAATCTCAAACTACTACATAACATCATTTAATTCAATACATACTAATACAAGCATTTATACTAACACATACACTACACACTTAAGTCTACATATAGTATGTCGACCCAAAGTGCGCAACTAGGCGAATCTCTTCGCCAAACTGATTATGCAAGCATTCCTAACTCCCTAATGCGGCGACAAACCATGTCAATCACGTCAGCAAAATATGCATGTAGACCGTACTTCCTACAAATGACCAAAATGCCCTAAATCTCATATTCTTCGTTAATTTCCGAAACAGGAAACGGAGAGCATGTTGTACAT
The DNA here is from genome assembly GCA_037074715.1 of Magnolia kwangsiensis. Taxonomy (NCBI): domain Eukaryota; kingdom Viridiplantae; phylum Streptophyta; class Magnoliopsida; order Magnoliales; family Magnoliaceae; genus Magnolia; species Magnolia kwangsiensis. Next base: position 65,153,768 of record CM073579.1, read on the forward strand.
GTCAAACGGCGATGCCGTCGATAATCTACTATTAAACGACATTGAAAGCGTTGTAAACCGTCAATCAAAGCGTCTAAAATCCTCACCTAGTCTCTTACGGTTGCGGGATTTTGAACGGAGCGTGTACGCTTCGTCTACGGCAGTAGGAGAACCTCATTTATGGAATACGTTAGCTAACGTGCTATGAATCTAGGTAAACCCTAAATCAGCAAGTTTTGGGGTTATTTTATACCTGAAAAAGGGGAGAAATCACCAGCCAGGTGATTGGAAAGAAGTGCTGAAGCACTAGCAGTCGGCGGCTCGGAAGCGGGAAAATTCCCTTCCTCTCTTTCTCTCAAACTCTCTCTCCTTTCCTCTAGGGTTTGGGATTTTCGGATGGAAGGGAGAAATGAGGGTTTCAACCCCTTTTATAAGCTTAAAAATGTCGAAAATAGGCTCTGGGACGAAGTTTACTTAGTGCCTATCCATTTCGGGGCTGTTTCGGTCCAAAAACTGCTTTCTGGTGGTCCCCTGGTCGATTGCGATTGGACTTAAGCTCATGTGTACCAGATGTAGCTCGTATTAAGTTTTCAGTCTGGCAGGGTTCGCAGATCGCACGTGGCGGACCAGTTTCAGTTCAGCGGTCACCGCACGTAGATCAGGGCTGAAAGTCTCATGATAATAAATAGAAATTTTTCCTGATCCAAGGGTGTAATCTGGATGAATTCTGACGGTCAGAACGCTCAATACTGACGCGTCAAGTCGTGTGCCAGATTTGAATTTGAAATTCCAAATCCGTCCCTATTCGCGGTCGCTTCAGTCCGAGTTCAACGAAATAGTCTGTGATTATCGGTTTGACTTGATTTTCGAGATGATTGTCAAGTCCAGCTGGGCATTTCTAACGGTCTAAGATAGGAGGTATCGGACCTTCGACGCGCGGTCTAAATCCAATACAAAATTTTAATGTGGTCCAGAGAACAAACCTGCTTAGAGTTTGATCCGAGGTTATAGAGTATTGTAGAGTTGTTTGTTCTACTCGATTTAGGTCTTGCAGAACGTATTTAAAGTGATCAGGGACTATTTCCCAGCTACTCTAGCGTTGCGCTAGCTAACTTACGCTTAATTTCCATGGAAATTATTCCTACACAATTTCGGGTCGAGTTGGTACTCGAACCCAAGTACGAATTTTTCACGGGCGTTACAGATAGTGCGCAGTGAATAGTAACATGAATGAATAGTGCACAGTGAATAGTAACACATATGAATAGTGTGCAGTGAATAGTAGCATGGATGAATAGTAGTGCAGTGAATATTAGTGCGGATGAAAAGTAGCGTGGATGAATAGTGCGTAGTGAATAGTATAGTAGATGAATAGTTATGTGAGGAAGTGGTAGAGTTGCACGAAACTGCGCAACTCATCATAATTGTGCCAACCCGCACAACTCCCAGAAGGGACAATTGGATTGAAATTTGTAAAATGATGGGAAGTGGGGTCCACAACACATGATTCGAGGTCCCACATGTGCGAAAGTACCTATAAATACCCCCTCCCCCTCTCATTTGGAGGAGAGAAGTTTTAGAGAGGTGATAAGAGTAGAGAGAGAGAGAGAAGGGAAGATGAGTTGTACGGACCCGTGCAACTCATGATCTACGCAACTCAGGATTCGCGCAACTCAAAACCTGTGCAACTTGACAAGGATTTTGGATCCGCACAACTCCTTTGTTGCTACGACAGATGTAAAACACGTCGAAATGCTGCCGAAATTGCCATTAAACTTCTCTCCTTTCAAGCTTGCACTAATTCTTTATACTTTGTTTCAGAATTAAGGGAGATACAAGGATGTAATTGAAACTCAGGATTAATGAAATCTATGACGAATGTTCTTCTATTTTCTTTGTTATTATTGAATGATAAATCCCCAAACGAAATGCATTTATTTCTTGTTGAAACAGCGCACACAAACTGTGATTACTCCAACAGCTTGAGAGCACAAACGGTGAAGACTCTAACAACATGCGACCACAAACTGTGAAGACTCTATCACTCTGTGCGCACAACCTATGAAGACTCAAACAACTTGCGAGCCTAAACTGTGAAGACTTCAACACTCTACGCCCACAACCTGTGAAGACTCTAACAGGTTGCGAGCACAAACTGTGAAGACTCTAACAATTTGCATGTAAAAACTATGAAAACTCCAATAGCTTGAGAGCACAAACTGTGAAGACTCCAACAACTTACGAGTAAAAACTGTGAAGACTCCAACAATTTGTGGGCATAAACTGTGAAGAATCCAACAACTTGCGAGCATAAACTGTGAAGACTCCATTAGCTTGCGAGCACAAAGTATGAAGACTCCAATAGCTTGCGAGCACAAACTGTGAAGACTCCAACAGCTTGCAGGTACAAACTGTGAAGACTCCAATAGCTTGCGAGAAGATACTGTGAAGACTCCAACACTCTGCTCGCAAACCTAGTAAAGACTCCAACAGCTTGCGAGAACAAACTGTGAAGAGTCCAACAAGTTGCATGCACAAATTGTGAAGACTCCAACAAGTTGCTCGCACAAACTGTGAATACTCCAACAACATGCGAGCCCAAACTATAAAGACTCCAACAACATGCTAGCACAAACTGTGAAGACTCCAACACTCTACTCGCATAACCTATGAAGACTCCAACAGGTTGCAAGCACAAATTGTGAAGACTCCAACAATTTGCACGCAAAAACTCTAAGACTCTAATAGCTTGAGAGCACAAACTATGAAGGCTCCAACAGCTTGCGCGCATAAACTGTGAAGACTCTAACAGCTGGTGACTATTTCGAACAAGAAATAAATGCGTTTGATTTGGGGGAATTATCTTATTCAAATAGAATAGGAAAAGTGTATAAAGAACAATCATTGTATTATTAATACTAAATTCATTTACATCCTCTAATATCCCTTGGTTCTAAGGTAAATCATTTTAAAAAATACAGAAATTGACAAAGTTTGAATGTTGAATTTGAATTTCAAATTTGACAGCATTTCGACTTGTGCTTTGATCATCTGTTAAGTTGTATTGTCACGTAATTGACAAAGGGGGAGATTGTTAGTGTAACGCCTTGGATTTCGAGGGTCGAGCAAAGCTCTGCTCTCGAGATCCAACACATCACTTATGTAACATGGATAATGATGTTCAAATTTTGTCCATATTAATAAGTTAAACATGAGTGAGATTATACCAAAACAACATATCATACTCCAAATATAATTTAATTATGCAAGCGGAAGACGGAAACATATATATTTGAACGGTAAGTGTCTCACAACCTCCAGAGTATGATTATGTAACTGGACTGAATATATACATGTATTGTTTCAAAATAGACAAATTATCAAAATGTAAAGTGTCCCACTAATCCATATGTCCCTGTAATCCCTACGAATTAGCACGAGGTCTACATGGACCCACCTGAAAGTTGAACTTAGGAGAGTCTTTCCTCCTCATCTATGAAGTCCAACTACGCTACATAGGCTTCGCCATCACCTACACCTAAACTTAAGTCTGGTTGGTGTTTTAAAATACCGTCGCAGGGTGGGAGTGAGTGATCAACTCAGTGGTATCATAAAGGCAAACGTTAAGATGTTATCAAGTCAATCAAGCAGTAATGATAAAGTAATACAACAATCACTTCCTACCTACTCTTATTAATGCAGGAATGGTGTGTAGTAATGATGTATACCCTCACACGAAACTCCCTCACGAGCGATCCAACAACTAATTTCGCACATGAAAAACTCCCTAAAGTGCAACTTCCTCGCCAAAGCACATGCAATGCGGTGCATAGTCGTGTTAGCCGAGTACTTAATTAAGCTTATTTATACAATAAATTTGAGAAGCTAAGGTACCTCCCTTTATATTATTGACCTGAACCGAAGGATCCATTTAAGGTTGTCAATCCTAGTTAATCACATACGATAGACAAGTTATAGGGCATCACTCCTAATGAAAAGTAATCGATAGGCAAGTTCAAAATTTATACTCGCGGTCACTACGGGGTGACTAATCACCTCGGCATAGGCCGACAACTTGAACACAGTGTCCCATACCACCATGCCCGGCTCACGAGTTTGGGTTACTCGCTAGTTACCACGGGGAGGCTCGTCACCCCAGCGTAGGCCAACAGGTCGACCACGATGTCCCAAACCACCATGCCCGGCTCATGAGTCTTAGTGGATCATGGTACCATGATTAAAGTGGGCTTTCACATTGGAAGGGGTATCTTAGATTCAAGCAGTAGTGTCCATACATGGTAAATACACAATAGGCCAATCGGTTTATTAGGTAGGTTCGATTGGTATGAGCACATGCTGACTTAATTGACATGGAACGCATAAGCACTCATCGTGGCCTAACCACTGTCGACAGTCGTTGTGCTACCCGAATTTGCTGAATTACCCAATGTGGCAAGACTAATTCGGCTAGTCAAACGGGGACTTTTACCGATTGCCTAGGCTACGTTACAACCCTAATCTTACTCAGATGCAATAGATAGACACATATGATAAGCATGTCAGCATTTAACAAATAATCCAAATAAATTCCTCATTTGAGCATTTCATCAAACACAATGATCATATTACCTAACACTTGTATTTTATCCATAAATCGCGTAGACGAAATTAAGATTTCATGAAGGAAACTATACATATAGATAAGGTAATTGAGAATCATATCTCAATAACCTTATTAAATATAATTCAATAGCAATATCTCATTTAGACAATTTATGAAAAACTTAGACTACACATTACCAAATACATAGACTAGATTAGTTACGATGTATATTATGACAATTCCTTACACAAAGGGGTCATCATGCATATGACAAACATGAACCCTAGATTAGTAATCATGGCAAGCACATATCACGTTCACATGTTCATTCAAACATTTAAACAAACACATAGGATGCATATTTCATTCTACATAGTTCATACATGTTTATTACATCAAAAATGGTGTAAATAAGATCATATGCAAGCAATTAAGTCAGACATAAATCATTATCTGACATTGAAAGCATTGAAAACTATAACTTAAATGTTTATAATCCGCACTTTTTGTCCGGAATACTCGATTCGGACTTGGTTTAAATTCTACGTTCCCGAAAACGGAATGACGGGTACCTAAATGGTGAAATTTGTTAGCTAGGTTGACAAATAAATATCCTGGATCTTGACTATGGTGTTAGGGTTTGAATTTCTTACCTAAATCGTAGCTGAGATAGATCGTGTAGCGTACCAGGAAGGCGATTCAGTGTATGGAGTCATAGGAAAGAATCACAGCAACGATCTCCAAAACTTTCACTTCTCTCCTCAATCTTTTCTCTTCTTTTCTCTCTTCTCTCTCCTAGGTTTGGAGAAATTCGTATGGAATAGAAATGGGGTGAAATAAGGGCTTTATATTAGTTCGAAAGTGATGCAAATGGCCCTAGGTCCCTGGTATACTTAGGTTATAACCAAAGGACGTTTGTTTTTGACAAACAGGGCACATGGGGAGGCCCATTATTCACTTACAACATAGGGTAAGTTTCTTGACAATGGATCTATGCCAGGATGTGATTTCGGTGCGATTTGACAAGCCGATCGACTGTGGAGGACCCGTGTTAGATCAATGGTCGAACTTGATTGATCGAGGCCACAAGTATATGGATATGCGCAAGAAAATTTCATTTTCCTATGGGTGAAGTTTTTTCAGGAACTGATGGTCTGAAATCCTTAATTTCGCATGTGAGTGAATCGCCTAATTAACTTAAGTTTCAATACATTTTCTAAAGATATTAGCGTTTCTCACACACTTTACTCAGGGCTCAAGTTGTGCTTTTCTAGACACTATTTGGGTTTAATTCCCGCGATGGTTGTCAAGCTCAGTACAACGGACATAATCCTATAGTTTTGTAGTCATTGGATTCTCGACGTGGGGTCTAGGTCCAATACGTAGTTTGAATGTACTCTTGAGAGCGACAGGCTTTTGGGATTTCTCCTAGGTTTTTAAGGGACATTAAGTCAATGGTATTACTGGTTTTGGGTCTTGCCATTTGTGAAAATGGTGGTCGAGTTAAATACACCAATTATTTAGTTTAGTACTCACCTAAATTATAATATAGGATGCGATCCTTGGGTAGTTCTATATTTTTTTTGGCACTTTTAGTTATTATATTATTTTAATTATTTTTTTAGTAGTTCATCATCAAGTGTACTTTATCTCCACCAAATTTCATTAAATTTCATGTTGTCACATCATCCTAGATTTAACTATATCTCCACTTAGAAAAATTTTAAAAATTCTGGAAGTAGCAGCTATCCAAACTAATAATTTTTAGACAGTTGTCACATCATCCTAGATTTAACTATATTAAAATTTTATTTATTTTTATATGAAACTAGATGTATCAAGCTTCATTCTGGCATTTGAATCACCTAAATCAAAGTTATATTAAGGGAGATGACTTTTTGAAGTTGGCCTGAAGACGTAGAAAATTTCAGTAAGGGTCCACCGAAATTCGGTGCACCGGTGGTGCCACTGCGGCCATCTGGTGATCCTGGCGATGGTTCTGCCACTCAGGTTTTGAAATGAGTGTATATTACAAACCGAAATGAGTTATTCGAATTGTAATATATGATTTTGGGGTAAGAAAAGCTAAGGTATCCAAATAACCTAGTTATTTTGTGAGATTCCAAAAGTTTAATGGTAAAAAATTAATTTTATTTATATATTTACTATTTATTATAAATTTTATTTTAATCATTGTTCTTTCTCATTTAAACTATAGGATTTGTGTATAATATGAAAGTACCTAGAAATATTTGAAGATAGGGTTGTGGAAGGTGAAATTTTCAAAAGAGATGGGTTGAAAGGGGGATTTGAGACTTTGAGATTGAGTTTTGAGAGCTTGGGAAGAGAATGAGGTGATGGATTGAGAGTGAAAAGGGTATAACAGAGTAGAAATGGGTAAGTGAAGTAGAAATGGCACTAGGAGAAGCCCTTGGGGCTTCTACCTGATTCATGAGAGCAAAGAGGGGTCGCTTCTATAGCTGAACCATAGGCTTAGACTTCAGTGTTTATATTAAAAGGATGGCTTGGCCCTAGGGTCCTTTAACGTTATTAAGTTCGATCACTCCCTCCTAAGTCGATAAGGTGTTGTGATAGACCCATTGCCCAAGGACTTCTAACTCCAAGTTAGTAAAAATCTGAGACATTATAATCTACCCCCCTTAAAAACAATTTTGTTTCGGAAATTGGCTAAGGCTTTTATTGGGTACGTATTCAATGAGAAAATTTGTGGATACACTGACCTTGGTTATTGTAATTCAGCTCGTACCCATTGTTAGGCCTATTCTTTAGCGATACGATTTTTTTTAAAAAATATAAATTGGTTTAATACTTAACCCTAATTGCTTTCCTTCAATGACTTCATTATTGACATTCTAAGGAAGATTCATATCCTATTTAGTTACCTATCCTTACATATAACCTGGATCAATTTCTTTCAATCCTGGGTCAGTGGGCTATTAGCCCACCAAGCTTTCGTTGTGCCTATGAGCGGGTAGACCTGTATACCTACTTAACCCGACTGGGTTCATAAATTTTCTACCCCTCTTAAAATTGTTTCTTCTCTCAGGGCTCAAGAATTTTTGTATCGATCTGTATGTCAGAACGAGTTGAAATTGAGACATATCTTTGATAGAAAATGGGAAGCAATCTCTCAATACATTGGCCTTCTTTTCATCTATGATGTATATTATGGCATTCGTACCTATGGTTATAGAAAGGAGCTAAAAATGATGGGTGTTGTGGTTGATTTCAGGGACGGGTGTGAGTTTGTGGCAAGATGCCTAATTTTACCAAAGAAGGACTTTTGTCATGGTCCCGACTTACCCTCTTTAATCACGTCTAGTTTAATACTGTAAAATAATCTATACATTATTAGTCTATAAGGAATTTAGATAAAATAGGTTAATGGGCAGACTATCTTTCTAAGTTCATTGCACAATATGTATGCCAGAATGGTCTGTGATTCGGGCCTTAATTCTTAACTATCTGTTGACCATTTGAGAAATTTCTTGGGCTTAAAAAAAATATCCCTATTGGCTATATGTTCTTAACACTTCTCAAAGGTGAAGTAATAAACTTTTCGTTGTAAGTGATCGGGCCAACACGGAAGGTTGTGTAATGGGTCTATATAGTTTCTCTACTCTGTATTCCCAGTTGTAATAAGTCCTTGGGAAGGCAATTCTAAGTGGTGTGTTGATTTGACCTAACGTTCAATTCGAGGGATATATAAGTTTTCTTTGAGCGTGAATAGTTTCTAAGTCAAAACCTTCCTAAGAGTTATTAAAGAAGCTTATAAGTATCATGGGGATCCAACGAAGGAATGAGGTCTCACTCTAACCTAATCAAGCCAACTAACTAAATCTATCTTTCAATTATCTTAGCATAATCAATCTCTTACATTTCTTAGTATAGCCAGTAGCCTAGTCTTAACTTATGAGTAGCGGTAATTCAATAGTTGTAATCCAAAGTCTATGCTCATATACTAGATGATTTCATACCATTTCTAATATAAGAAATTATTTTATCGCTTAGGGTCAAAAGTTGTCTGATTAGAATTGAGTTGCCCGAACTTGAATTTAATTATACTTGAGTACTTCACACATGACCATACCAGCTAAGGAGGTCTTAGGGTTCATGTTATTAATTTATTGGATTTCCTATACTGTCAGATTTTTTGATATCTAGGAGTACCAATTTTAGGTCCCAAAACTCTAAATGTCCCAACATTTGAAGATCATTGTGGTTTGTATAATCCTCCTTCTCAGGGTCCTGGTTATCTTCAATTCTTGGCCATGCGGGCTTCTAGGGCAGCCCGATCATGGCGGTCCTCACGAGCAGTAGGAGGTCCCCTATCTGAGTCTTGGGCCTCCTCTTCTTCTTCCTGCTCTTCCTCCTCACTACCTTCCTCACCATTTCCTTCCTCATCCTCACTGCCTTCTTCCTCTCCATTTCCTTCCTCATCTTCACTACCTTCTTCCTCTTCACTCTCTTCTTCTATTTCATCCCCGTACTCATCGAGTGGGGCTTGACATTGCCTAGGGCCAATTCCCATATTGTTGAGTGTAGTCTCACTAATGAAGTGGATAGGCGCAAGATTATCCATATGAAGTTTAAAACTGAAGTTGCGGGCAATCTTGTAGATGAGTCAGCCGAATGGGAGGGATGCATCCCCTAGAGTAGATCGTGCAGTCCTGATTATCTGAGACAAGGTGAGAGTAGGTAGGCATACTTTTTCCCCTTGTCCAACTCTGTACAAGAAGTCTACCATGAAGCGAGTGCATTCTGTGCAGTTACTCCACCTAGGATACCTGTTATACGTGCATATGTGGTGCAGTAGGCGGAAGTTTTCTGTCATGTATGTCGATGCGAGACTATTGTCTCACCTCCAATGAACCAGTCGACCTCAAAGGAAATGTGTACGGCGATCTTTCTCTCGTCCACTAGTGATATGAGTTTCACTAGCATGTACCACCCCACGTTCAATTCCCATGATATGGGCCATCACATCCACACCGACTACGGTTTCTTGCCTCCCCAAAGGGATAGTAAACTGAAGAGGTTCCAGAATTGGATTCTGTATGTGGGCATAGAAGGCTCGTACGGTGCTTTCACTTGTATGAGCCTTCCCTTCAAATATGGGACCCCACCTGGTTTCCAACATAAGATCAATAAGTAGATACAACCCAAATAGTTTCTCATTAACATGAGCTTCAAATACAACTTTGTAGTCATGGGACTTACTAAGTTCGGCATCCACCGGTAGAGACCTTTCCAACAAAATTCGAGGATCGATGTCCTGTTTCGATCTTTGCTAGGCACTTACACTAGTCTCAGCGCTCGCCTTCTTCTTAGAGCGGCTTGGACGACTAGGCTTGGCCTCATCCGGGGCCGCTCTCTTCTTTCCCATAAGGGAAAGCAGCGTTGAGGTGGAGAAAATGGCGGTGACTAGCTCAAAAACTGCCATTCAGGTGGAAAAGCTTAGAGAATGAAGTGGATTGGAAAGTTTGGGAGTAATGAGACTCAAAATGTGGGTTTTGTGCCCAAAGGAGTGGAAATAATGAAGATAGAGAGTTGTAAGAGATAGTTTTAGGGGAATGGTGGTGGATAGGTGTAAGATGTGGAAGAAATGGAAGGTTTGAGTGTATGAGAAAGGAAATTTGAGAGGAAAAGAGAATTTTTAGAGGGTTTGGGGGTGTTGGAGGGTTAGAAGTGGGATAAAATGGGCAAAGGGGCAAGGAGAGGGGTTAAGTGGGTGGTTCCACACGGGGGAGGGCCCCACATGGGTGGCTGGTTGGCTGTGCACCGCCGCTCGCGCGGTGCCACCGCACCCAGCTATAGAGGCGGGCGGTGCCGCTGCGCCCCCCTGGGGTGTTCGGTGGTGGCTCCGCCCTGGGGTGGTGGCCACCCCCTCCTAGGGTGCTATATGGCTACGTGGGACCACCTGGGCCCCATCGAAATTTGTGGTGTGTCCCTAGACCCGTAGGGTGCACTTTCTCGGTCCAACAAGTGCATATTCATGCCTTTTGGCCTATTTCAGGTTTAGGATTATCTGACTTATAGGTCAAACCCATCAATTGATGGCCTAAAAAGGACTGAGATCAATTCACATGATCTTGGATGCATAGAGGCTACACTATAGTAGTCAATCTCACCCGTCGGTGAAACTTTGGGATCTATGATCGTTTCTAAATTCCATCGCCCCCTTCATAAGTCAGAGTGCATCGTGTTACCTTAACATTGGTGCAGTTTAATTTAAATCATGCTCTGATACCAACTTGTAACACTTCGAATTTCATGGGTCGAGCAAAGCTCTACTCCCGAGATCCAGCACATCACTTATGCAACATGGATAATGATGTTCAAAATTTTTCCAAATTAATAAGTTAAACATGAGTGAGATTATACCAAAACAACATATCATACTCTAGATATAATTTAATTAAGAAGCGGAAGACTGAAACATATATATTTAAATAGTAAGTGTTTCACAACCTCCAGAGTATGATTATGTAAACAGACTGAATATATACATGTATTGTTTCAAAATAGACAAATTATCAAAATGTGAAGTGTCCCACTAATCCATATGTCCTTGTAATCATGACGAATCAGCATGAGGTATACATGGACCCACCTGAAAGCTGAACGTAGGAGAATTCTTCCTCCTCATCTATGAAGTCCAATTCCGGTGCATAGGCTTCACCATCACTTGCACCTAAACCAGAGTCTGGTTGGTATTTTAAAACACCGTCCCAGGGTGGGAGTGAGTGATCAACTTAGTGGTACTATAAGGCAAAGGTTAACATGTTATCAAGTAGTATTGATAAAATAATATAACAATCACTTCCTAGCTACTCTTGTTAATGCAGGAATGGTGTACATTAATGATGTATGCCCTCACACAAAACTTCCTCATAAGTGACTTTGACAACCAATTTGGCGATGACAAACTCTCTCAAGTGAAACTTCCTTGCCAAAGCACATGTAATGTGGTGCATGGTTGTGTTAGCCGAGTACTTAATTAAGCTTATTCATACAACAAATTTCGGAAGCTAAGGTACCTCCCTTTATATTATTGACCCGAACCAAAGGATCCATCTAGGGTTGTCAATCCTAGTTAATCACATATGATAGGCAAATTGTAGGGCATCACTCCTAATGAAAAACAATCGATAGGCAAGTTCAAAGTTTATACTCGCGGTCACTATGGTTTGGCTAATCACCTCGGCATAGGCCGACAGCTCGATCACGGTGTCCCATACCAACATGCCCGGCTCATGAGTTTGGGTTGCTCACTGGTCACTATGGGGATGCATGTCACCCCAGCATCGGCCGATAGGTCACCTACGATGTCCCATACCACCATGCTCGGCTCATGAGTCTTAGCAAATCGTGGTACTATGGTTAAAGTGGTTTTTCACATTGGAAGAAGTACATTAGATTCAAGCAGTAGTGTCCATATAAGGTAAACACACAATAGGCCAATCGGTTTATTAGGTAGGTTCGATTGGTACGAGCATACGCTGACTTAATCGACATGGAGCGCATAAACTCTCCTCGTGGCCTAACCACTGTCGACAGTCATTGTGCGACCCGGATTCGTAGAATTACCCAATGTGGCGAGACTAATTCGATAACTCAAATAGGGACTTTTACCGATTGCCTAGGGTACATTGTAGCCCCAATCTTACTCAGATGCAATAGATAGACACATGTGATAATCATGTCAACATTTAACAAACAATCCAAATAAATTCCTCATTTGAGCATTTCATCTAACGTAATGATCATATAACTTAACACTTACATTTTATCCATAAATTGCATAGACAAAATTATGATTTCATGAAGGAAACTATACATATGGATAAGGTAATTGAGAATTTTATCTCAATACCCTTATTAAATACAATTCATCAACAATATCTCATTTAGATAAATTATGAAATACTTAGACTACACATTACCAGATACATAGACTAGATTAGTTATGACGTATATTATGACAATTCCTTACATAAAGGGGTCATCATGCATATGACTAACATGAGAATTCCTTACACATAGTTATCACATCATCCTAGATTTAACTATATTAAAATTTTTATTTTATTTTTCATTTATTTTTATAGAAAATTAGGCTTATCAGGCTTCAATATGGCTTTTGAATCACCTAAATTGGAGTTTTATTAAGGGAGAGAACTTTTTGAAGTCGGTCTGAAGATGCAAAAGATTTCAGCGAGGGTCCACCGAAATTCGGTGCACTGGCGGTGCACTGCCTATCCCGCAGTGCCGTCGTGGTCGTCTGGTAGTCCCGGTGGTGGTTTTACCACTTAGTTTTTGAAATGAGTATATCTTGCAAACTGGAATGAGTTATTTGATGTGCAATATATGATTTTGGGGTAGGAGAAGCTAAGGTATCTAAATAACCTAGTTATTTTGTAAGATTCCAAAACTTTAATGGTAAAAAACTAATTTTATTTATATATTTACTATTTATAATAAATTTTAGTATAATCATTATTCTTCATCATTGAAACTATTAGATTTATGTCTAATATGAAAGTACCTAGAAATATTTGATGAATAGTGTGGTGGAAGGTGAAATTTTTGTAGGAGATGAGTTGAAAGGGGGATTTGAGACTTTGGGAATGAGTTTTGAGAGCTTAGGAAGAGAATGAGGTGATGAATTGAGAGTGAAAAGGGTATAACGGAGTATAAATGGGGTATAAGTGAAGTAGAAATGACTCTAGGAGAAGCCCCTGTGGCTTCTATGTGATTCATGATAGCAAAGAGGGGTCACTTCTATAGATAAACCCTAGGCTAAGACTTCAGTGTTTATATTAGCAGGATGGCTTGGTCCTAGGGTCCTTTACCGTCGCAAAGTTCGATCACTCTCTCCTAAGTTGATAAGGTGTTATGATAGACCTATTGCTTAAGGACATCTAACTCCAAGTTGGCAAAAATTCAGGACATTACACTTAGTGCACTCACCTCGCACACATATTTGTTAATCATGTGACTAGTTATGTCAAGTAGTCAGATATGTCCTAGGCAAATGAAGACCGATGATGCAACTGGAGCAAAAGCCCAAGCTAGAAGTTCAAAGTACAAAGAAGCTTCTACGATCTTGATCTTACCTATAGATGACCTTGACCCTTAATAGGAAAATCCACTTAGATCATCTATTCAAGCCATCATAAGTCTATATTTTTCGTCATTATAATGTTGGCATTAGAGGGTTTAAGGTTGTTGAATGAATTGCTGGACAAAAGTTCAAACAAGAAAAATTGTCTCACATTTGGTTGGAGAAGGACGTTGTCACACCTCGAACTTGAAAACTAGGCTCACGAAATTCATGATCATCAAATCTGGTGCCAACAGCCACCATAATACCCCATTCTTGGCTCTCGGCACCTATATGCCAGGTTCCGGATCCTACAAGGAGGATTTTCACTATGATTATTTTTGTAATAAGCATATCCATAAGCATAACCAAGTCACCGAACAACATCACCACATATCCACTATAATCAAAGCATTTAAGTATAGTATGTAAGAGGAAATACATGATAGATATAAAAAACTATAAAGCTCTGACACACGCTCCTGTCTCAATGCCACTGCAACTTAACCTCACCTACACACAACAGTCACGCATAAGTTTACAAGATGCTTAGAGGGTGGTGTATGTGTGTGCAATGCATGTGCCAAGCATATGAACATCAGAATAAATGGAAATACTGGTAAGTCCATAAATACCATCAGCCTTATCCAGGTTAAGCGATTCAAAGACATAATAAGCCAATGTCACATACCGAGGAAGCAATGTTGATCCACTATGCAATACGGAGACACAGTAAGCCAAATGTCATATACTGAGGACACAACGTAATATGCAACGCAAAAGAAATGACAAAGCTCAAGTGTGTAGTCGAGATTATAGTACGTGGTATCGCAAGCTGTGGGGTTCATCATAAGAGACTTTTATCTAAACCAGTCCCATACTTAAATTTGGATAGCTAGACTTAATGTGGTAAACTCTTGATCTCAGGTTGGTCGCGCGCCTAACCAAAATCCTAACAATTGTAAAGGTACACATAATGATTTAGTTACGCACCACTAGCCCGAGTGATAGTGAATGAATGAATAAATGAGTCAAATGCTGAATACACAACTCCTACTCAGTAAGTCCACATATAACCATTATAGTGCTTCCGATGTGGGACAAGGTTCTGCCTCATTGTGTGCACAATATTCTGCTTGCATAGTAGCCTACCAACCATTGGTTGCTCACCTAGGCCCTTAGGCCCCACCCACATTAGCGTCTGCCCATGTGTGCAATAGTGATGAGCATCACAATATCAGTACCATACATCTCTGGGATATCACCGAGATCTAGTACACTTCACACTGGATTGCCGCCTCATTGTGCGTAACCAGGTGAGTGGAAGAGACCTCACTATGCACTTAGCCAGCAGTCTGCCAATATCTACCCGACTCGTCGATAGCGGACCCATTTCCAAGTTGGTCAAACTCAACCTGGCTATGCCACCTTCACCTGGGTGGGTAAGGTCACACCCCCTTCCAACCGACCATGACATAGTGGGAGATGCGACCTACTGGTACTCGGCACTTGGGCGCTCATGTATCCACTTGGTCTAGACGTTGGAGCATCCCATGGCCATGGGGGTTTAAGGACTTTCACCCACAGACATTAGAAGTGCCCATATGATGAATCTTAAACATTTTCGGTGCCCCATCTGACCACCCACTATAAGCCTGTGGATGCCACAGCCCTGATATCGTTAGGGCACCAAATGATCATGTCACAAAATGTGAGATGCATGAGTCATACCATCCAGTCATGCTTCAAACCTGTGCGTGCTGCGTGATCATGTGGGGCAACTTCGTCTCACAAGGAGTCCCATAAATAGCTCAGCCTAATGACATATGCTAAAATCAATCATCCCTCATAACAGACATACCAATGATGCGTATGAGCATGTATCATGATGTACTAAGCATGTTCTCAGTGTGTCGATCATGTCACACAAAATGCGAGATGCATGAGTCATACCATCCAGTCATGCATCAAACCTGCGCTATCGCGTGATCATGTGGGGGTAACTCCATCTCACAAGGAGTCCCATAAACATCTCAGCCTAATGGCATATGTTATAATCAATCATCCCTCATAACAGGCATGCTAATGATGCATATGAGCATGTATCATGATGTTATACTCCGCATGTTCTCAGTGTGTTGATCATGTCACACAAAATGTCAGATGCATGAGTCATACCATCCAGTCATCCATCAAACCTAGGTGTATCGTGCAATTATGTGAGGGCAACTTCGTCTCACAAGGAGTCCCATAAACATCTCAGCACAATGGCATATGCTATGATTAATCATCCCTCATAATGGCATACCGATGATGCGTATGAGCATGTATCATGCAATCATGTGCATAGAGTACATAGCATATAGGGATTCACATGCAACATCAATGTCATGACCATTGTCCAATACTATCATTATACATGCCCTAGGCATTAGTTGTCTATCATACATACGGTTATCCTTACGTCCACCAATATCATTTATTTATTATTATCCATGCATTAAGTAAAATATGGTTATCTTATCCACATTATCATTACGACAATCAATACGTGCATTATTATCACTTGGATATCAAGCATGGTAGTCAACTAACATGTTTTATCATCATGTGTGAGTGTGTGTGTGTGTATATATATATAATATCATCATCATTACCATGAGGATCATTTTCACTTCATGATTAACATAAACAATGTCATAAGTACTATAAATAATTACTCATCCATCATCAATGCAAATGCTATAATTCACCATCCATTAAATCATATCTATCACTTCAACCAACAACGCACAAACGTCATTATCATGTTACCATACATGTATTATCATCTCACCCATCACTAGGTTGTCATACCTATTGTGACTTCCCACACTGGACTTGAACTACATGTAAGGCATGGGGTCATATAGGTCAAGTGTGAGTCCCACTTCGTGAACCAATAGGCCAAACTAAGGGCATAAATGTCCAACCAAAATACTTTTAACGGTGTAGATCTAATTAGACAACTAAATGGGCCACACACATTCTACCAATTAGAAACAATGCACAATCTTAAACATAAAAGATAACATGCTAATATCTTTCATGTCATATATCATATTGGGCCCACTAGCTAAATACACAATAAACTAAGAAAAGGCCCAATTATCCAGTTTATGCATTCGAAAATAGGTCTCGCTAAGTGTGGCCCACTTGACTAGAGGTAGTGCACAGAGCACGCTGCCCAGTAAGTAATAGGCTTGCCCAACGGGCTCAAGGAAGGTTACCATTGTGAGTTTCTCATTCCCCACCAATTTCTCTTTGTGTTGTGCCTGCTTGGGCCTTAGGGTTGCATCATTTAGATGGGCCCAATGCCACTTATATCTTAAGAGAACATTTGGACATCAATATTTGTCCGCTAAATATTTTACATGTTATACAATATCCATTTATAAAACATGTCAGGTGGACCTCATTACATGAAAGGTAAGGCCCATACAAGATAACCCATATTAGATGGCCCACTTAAGGTTTTTAACCCAACAACACCTAAGAGTTTTTTTTTTCTAAGTTTATATGTTGCATTAAATGCTTTGGGAAGGTGGCGGACCCTACTGACGTGGCCCCACATAAATTCTATGTAAAATAAACTTCTGGTGTAGGGTTGGTTTTGGGTCATTTTAGAGTCAGATTCATGATAATGAGGGGCCTACATATGGTGAAAGAAAATAACCACCTAGTAGCTCTATGTATGAGATTTACAAATTATAAGGTAGGTCTCATTAGTTGAGAGAGTACAATTACAATTTGCTGTGATGGCCTAAACATGGGTACTTGGAGAAACTGTGCAGGAAATATAGTGCATAATTAGTTTTGACCTAATTTTGAGTATATCCCATGATCACAAGGGACTACATTTCAGTGAACCATCAGGTGCCCTTGGTTGTACTATATATGCACTTCAAAAATTATAAGTTAGGACCAACTAGTTGTGTACAGGTAATATTTGGTATAGGGCCAAACATAGGCACTTTAATTTTCTGCACAACCATACCTGGCCCCATTTTTGGATCCACTCCCTGATCATGTGAGGTCTAATTTGGCCTAATTAAAACATTATTTATCTTTTCATTAGTGTAGTTTAGAGGTTTCAAGTGGTGGCCTACTCAAACCTCCAGCGTGTGGTCCACAAAAGAGGCCTAAAGTTGGTACAAAACACAAATAATCAGATAATTTTCAGCAATGGGGTCTGTCACAACTTGGGGCCCAACTTCCATACACTTAGGGATCATTTCTGACAAAAAGGTGGGACATCCCAAGTCACTTATAAAAGGATTAAACATCTCCCAAAGTGGGACCCTTAACTACAGAGTGTGGGGCCCACTATAAGGTGTCAAAGAGGCCTACATACAATACAGTTAAGTACTTGAAAAATTTCAGCAAACAGAAAGTGTAAAGGAAATGAAATAGATTCAATGACAAGTGGGACCCACATGCTAGCAAAGTATAGACAAGAGACACACATCAATACACATGGCTGTCCAGATTAAATGAACTAATAAAGCACCTAAATCAAAAGTGGCCTCATTACCATGTGGGTCCATAATAAGAGGATGAATGTTGTGGTCAACATACGTACAACATACAAGTGGCACATGAAATGTCTTGATTAAATAACTATGATCAGATTCTATGTTGGAAAATCCTAGCCAATGGATGGTTTGAGAATATGTCATTCAGTCTATATATAGGTTTCCAACCATACAGAGCCTGGGATCCATTTGGACCATACAAAACAATTTAAGGTTTATCCTTATGGAAGTATCTGTCGGTTTAGAATTTTCTAAACTTTATCATGAAAGAATCTGATCATAGGGACCATACATATGATTATTTACTATATCAAGTAAGTTAAGAACCAATATCAAATACATCTGACCGTTGCAATCACAGATATGACCCACACAAGAATGGTCATAACATGCCTCCAAATACATCTTTCGTATAAGGCCAAGATCTCAGCTGTTCGAACTCCGATTGAAGTTTATTATATACCATTGGAAAGCTGGTTCGATTTTCTATGTATCTAACAAAATGTATATTTTTAATACATTCATTAAACGAGTTAAAAATGGGTCGGTTTTAGGCAAATTAGAATCCTGCATGTGCTGCTGGACAATAGCCAAGTAAACTTGATGTTACGGATGATTGGACCATTGCATGGCCACAAAATTTGGTCTAGAGTTAGTTCATATTGTGGTTCAACTCTAATCTTAACATGGTCGATTTTATATGGTTTTTATAACTTGCTGTCCAGATACAAAAATAGGATTACATGTGAGGGTGTGGATATGATGTTCATCATGGTAGACCATAAATTAGAAAATTAGGTGGGAAACCTTATTCCCACCACACAAATTAGGGCCCAAATGGCCTTAAACAAATATCACATTAATAAACATCATGATAGGGTCCATGGAGAATGGCCCCATCATAGATACATGCATGCAAATTGTGGTGGGCCATTGGCCACACCTAGGGTCTAAGATGGGATCCCTACCATTAATTGGTAGGTCCCACTTGTCCCATGCATAAAATGAAGAAAAATAACCTAAGAAGCACCCACCTCTCCTCCTTCTTCCTCCCTTGAACTCTCAAGCTCCTGTGTGTGCTTCTCAATGGTGGAGATGGGATTACAAAGGTTGGATTGGTAGGATTTGCTAGGAGAAGGGCTAGGGTAATGGGTTCTTTCTCTTCTCTAGCCTAGATGTCCATGACCTCTCTTGGTTACAAATGAGGAAGAAAGGGAGGGAGAGAGTGGTATAGGAAAAAAATGATGAGTTTGTAAGGTAATGATGGCTAAAGTGCTGATGGCATGTAAGAGATGTGTAAGAGGCATGGGGCTAGTCATCATTGTTAGTAAGGCATGGGTGGCTAGGGTGATGTCATCTTAGCCTAGATAGGCTAGGGTGATGCCATTATCATGAGAGCTCTTGTAGAGAATCTTCTCTCTCTAGAATCTTTGGCCCTACAATGCGCAGTCAATGACTAGATTATGCGTGGGTCATATCTCTCAATCTACGCATCGCATTAGCGCACGAGACACGGCATTGGAATCACGGCGATGGTGCAGTCGCAATGGCATATGTTTTAGTTTGAGTCGACTCGGGTCTACAGCATGGACTTAAGGTCGCTCGTAAACACTGCCTACAGGTCATGGGTTACTGAAATTCATTGGAGAGAATCGTGGGGTCCTAAGGAATGGTATGATATTAGGACACAAGCCTTACAGACGTGCCACCAAAAGTGTCCAAAAAAGTCTAACAACTTTCAAAGTTAATTCAGTACCAGTGACTGGAATTTTAGTCCACCTGACTCCTACCAAAATATAATGTTAGGTGGCATCGAAAGTAACAAATTTCATCCAGCAGTTTCAGGATCTAATTTAGTACCACCAAGTGATATTTTGGTATCACTGACTGCAGTTCGGTGCCACCAAAGGTTCACTTGACAAAATAAAAAACTAGCCGTTATAAATCCGTTGGGACCTTTTCTTTATAAATATAGGAGATAAACTTTATAGAAGGTATGGATTAAGGCATTTCAGAGTCCTTAGTGCAACCCAAGCTTACCCTAGCCTCCCTAGACTCCATCCATATGAAATTCATGTTCTTTTCATTGTGATTCATCATCTCAATGAGCATCCGAAGCTTATATTAATGAAGAATACGATCTCAAACCTTCACTAAAGTATTGAAACCAAACTTATAAGTATATCCTTAGTCTTAATCATACTCTAGTGCATTCATCAGTTGAATCTCTTAAGAAATCCATTCATAACCTTTAATAAGAGATTCAACCCACTCACATTACCTTGGTTACCTTAATAGGAACATCATATGTAAGGTACTTGATCATGAACCTGAAACAACAGGAAAACTACAAAATTGTGATCGGGGGAGCATCAGGGAGCTGATTTAAGCACAAGAGAGTGAAGATCAAGCAACCCAACACAAGGTACAAAAGAATACTTATTCTGACAAGTAAGTGTTATTGTTAAGAGTCCACAAGTTAGTCTCTATACTCGTGTAGGATTGATGCTAAGAGTTTGCTATCCACAAACTCGATTAGGTGTCTAGTTTGGGACCTTGCTCAGTGTGGCCTCAATGTAGGTGCCTTGTGTGGGACCTTAGCTGGTGGGCCTAAATGTAGGTGCCTTGTATGGGACCTTGGCTGGTGGGCCTAAACATAGGTTCTTAGTGTAGGACCTTTGCTCGTGTGTAGAGCATAAATTGTTGAGTCCTTTGTGTAGGGTTGTAAAGTTAATGGTGAACCTGATTTAAAACCATTCATAATGAAATCTGATACACTCTAGGAGAGAGTGCGTCCGCCGGGAGTGGAGTAGCAAGTAGCTGAACCGCTATACATGCTTATGTTTGGAATTGTTATTTGCGCATCTATTTAAATTATGTGTATGATTTGAATGCGTAATTATATATTTATGATTAAATGAATGCCTAAGATTGATAGGTAACATATTCCACACACACATGTTCACTATGCTATAACCTAGTCGCTTAATTTGTATATCCTAAGTAGCCTATGTGATTGGAAGCTCTATTGGCTTAAAAGCCTTTAGAGTTATATCATCTTACTTGCTTTAAACTGAAGAATTGTTTAAGTTAGGTAATTAGAAGTTTTATATAGACATAATATTTGAAAAGTCCTATTCATCCCTCTCTAGGACTCTCGGACTATTCTATACTTCTATTACAGCAGTCTAAACCGTAATTTCACAAGGATCACCAAGGCAAATGATGGAAGGATGGATTTTAGGAGAACAATAATGAATTATTCACATGTCAAAGATCCAAGAAAACTAAGTACAAAGGATGAAGAAAAGATTAGAGAAGATTATTTAAATTCTTAGCAGTATTTTTCCCCTTTTGATCTTAATACTTGTAAAAGGTTTAAATTCTTAGTGAATTTTGTAATACTGTTCATGTGATTATTGATCTGTGGTTATGATGTTATGATCTTGGGTATGCTCATCAAGAATCAGACTTATGATATAGAAATCTCCCTTGTGGGATCCTAAGATCGGAACCTGGTGAATGGGCTCCAAGAGCCAAGAATGGGGTACTACGGAGGTTGTCGCCGCCGAAATTGGAGATTGAGAATCTCATGTGCCCAGTCTGTGAGTCTGGGGCACGACACTATCTCCAAGACCCCACATTAAGTTGCCTATGTCATTTAGTTTAGTATACAAGTCCATGAATGATTCACTTTCTTCCATATGTATTTCCTCAAACCTAGTCGTGAGGATTTGAAGTTTTGACTTTTTTACAATAGTTGTACCCTCCTGTGTCATTTCTAAGATATCCCAAGCTTATTTTGTACTATCATTAGATATAATTCTTTTGAACTCATCTGATGATAGTGCATAAGTGATTGCATTTAAAGCTTTGGAATTCGCATTGCTCTCATTTTCCTAAGGTGTGGTCCATAAATAATAAGGTGATACTTGTATAGACTTGGTTCCATCACTACCTAAAACTTTAGTCACTGGCGGTTTCCATTTAGTAACCATTGCATGCCACACACTTTCATCAATGGATTTCAGAAAGATTCTCATCCGGGCTTTCCAATAGGCATAATTGGAGCTATGAAACGGTGGTGGCCTAGTAATAGAAAGGCTATCAAAATTTGACATATTAGGAGCTTAAAACTGCTTAGCTCAGGAAATTAATCTAAAGGAATGAGCTATTAGGCTCTGATACCACTTGAAAAGGGCGAGCTCCAAGTCCTAAAAGGGGGGGGGGGGGGGTGAATAGAACTACGCGAAATAAAAATAAAATGTGAAAAGATAACACAGATAACAACAATATAAAGCAACCTCAAATGCACAAGTATTGAGAGGTTGATATAAATGTTGTTCTAAGGACAACCTTACACCAAAGACCAATGGCTTATGGTAGGACAACCTAATTTCTAGAATATTTGTAAGTATCAAAAACTCAAATTAAAACAAAGGAAAAAGAAATAAACCTAGCTATTACAACATTCATCATAAAAGTATAAAATAGATTACAACATTTACACACATAATCAAATACAATCATCCACAACAACTCTTAAAATTATAACGGTTCGTGTGTGTACAACAACTGTTATAACATTCATCATAAAAGCATAAAATAGATTTCAACATTTACACACATAATCAAATACAATCATCCACCACAACTCTAAAAATTATAGCAGTTTGTGTGTGTACAACAACTGTTCAGAAATAGCCACACAACTACTCCACTCACAATATCTACACCCATGATATATTGACTTTCACTAAGAAAGAATATTTTCTAAGGTTCACCTTAAAACCTTTACAATTGTTTTTCAATGGGCTATCACAATTAAAAAACCCACACTGAGATTTTCCTGATTGATCTCATTTAAAACCACAAATAGAGATTTTCCTGGCTGAGTCTCACAAACCAAAAATACAGAAAATAAAATCAATACTTATCTGAAGAATGATCTTCGATGTAGCCGATAGAACTACTTCTTTGTAGATGATAATGTCCAATATTCAATCTCACAGAAGAAGGGGTTCTAGGTCTAGATAAATTTGAAATTATTTCAGTGTCTATTAACTCAGATTTCATTTGAGTTAGATTTAAGAAGCTCTTTGAGTAAGTCCACTATGTTTTCAGCCAAAGGGGGTTTATTAAATCTTTGATTTCTATAGCTGCTAGTATTAGAATTAACTTTAGAAACTTGAAAAGTTTTGGATTTTTAAAATCATTTTGACCAGAATTTCTCAAGTTCTTACCCTTAGAGTTTGAGGATTCTCCTTTTACAAATATAGGAGATAAATTTTTATTTTTCAGTGAACTATCTTTGATATAGCCTAGATCCAGATATATCACCACATTTTCTGGATGCGGTTAATAGCTTTTCCAGCTTAGGGTCTCCATCGACATATCTCCAAGTATCCTTAGAACTCAAAAGAGAAGAAACTTCGAGTTTTAGATTCTCATTTTCAATTTTGGGTTTTTCTAAATATGAGGTTTTGAAATTTAAATCATGTTTTTTCAAAACAATTAGAAAGATGAGATTTTTCAAAAATATTGTTTTCAAGTTCTTTTTGAATTTTCAATTTAACATCAATCTTACAACTTTCCTTGTATAAGGCACTGTAGGCATCTTGAAGATCGTTTTCATTCTCATTTTCAGGGTCACTCTTGAGATTATCATAATCAGATAAGTTACAGTTATCTGAGGAGGTGACTCTGGATATAGTCATCAGGGCTTTTACATTATTTAAATTTTCTTGTTCTGATTCATCTGACTCAGAAAAACTTTCAGAGTGGGATGATTCATCCCAAGTAGCTATCATGCTTTTTTCTTTTCAATCCATCCCTTTTAGGACATTTGTTCATCAAATGCTCGTATTCATGGTACTTGAAGCATTGCCTGTCTTTTACAGATTTCCAAGGTTTAGATTTTCCTTTTTTTTTTTCAGATGGTTTTTAAAAATATGATCTTTTCTTATTTTTAAAAATTCTGTAAAATTTCTTAGTAAGTAAAGCCATATCATCTTCTGTATCTTCAATATGAGAATTAACACAGTTATCTTTTGAAACAGATTTCGATGATTTAAAAGAAATGAACTTACCTTTAGGAGCTTTAAAATTTAACTCATATGTTTAGAGAGAACCAACTAACTCCTCAACCATCATTAAATTAATGTCTCTTAGTTCTTGAATGACAATTACTTTGGAATTAAATCTCTCAAGAAGAGATTGCAGTATTTTAGCATAGACCATGCTTTTTGGGATTCCATCTCCTAGACCGCACATGGAATTTACTATATCATTTAATTTCGTGTAGAAGTCCATGAAAGTTTCATTTTCTTCCATATGAATTTCCTTAAATTTTGTAATGAGGATTTAAACTTTAGATTTCTTGACTATAGTAGTTCTTCATGTGTCATTTCAAGAATATCTCAGGCTTGTTTAGCTATATCACATGAAATGATTCTTTTGAATTCATCAGGTGATAAAGCACAAGTAATGACATTTAAGGCCTTAGCATTTTCACTAGTGCATAAATAGAATGGAGTTTCTTTCAAAGATTTAGTACCATCACTGCTTAAAACTTCAGACATAGGTGGTTTCTATTTGGTTACGGTGGCTTGCCACACACTTTCATCTAAGGATTTTAGAAAAATCCTCATTCTAGCTTTTTAGTATGCATAATTAGAGTCATCAAAGGGTGGTGGCCTAGTAATAGACAAGCTATCGAAATTTGACATAATGAAAGCTCTCGATCTTTAAAGTTAAGGAACTTAATCCAAAAAAAAAGAAACTTAGCTTTGGTACCACTTGAAAAAGGCGAGCTTAACAGTCCTATAGGGAGTGTGAATAGGACTCTGCCAAATAAAATTAGAAGTATTGAAATACTAAATAAATCGAAATAAATCACAAATCTCAATAGCACTAGTATTGAAAAATTGATTCAAACTTAGTTCGTAGGACAACCTTACACCAAAAATAAAGTTTTTATTTTTATTTTTGGCAGGACAACCTGATTTCACGAATGTTTATAAGGATCAAGACTTCAAACTAAGTAAGAGATAATAATCCTATCTATTACAATCATTCACTAGTGAAGAAATAAAGTTACAATCATTTACCACGGATACACAAATTAAACATTTACTACAATACCAAGAGTTATAGTGGTTCGGTGCGTACACCAACTGTTATCAAACAACCACACCTACTCCACTCCCAATAATCACAACCCACATGATATTTGCATTCACTAAAAATAAGGTTTTCACAGGTTCACCTTAAAACCTATACAATTGTGATTTTAGAACGCCTATAATAAACAAAAAAATCCCACATTAAGATTTTCTAGCTATCTCAGTCAAAAAAAATACATGAGATTTTCTGGTAATCTCAAAGAACCAAAAATACAAAGAAATAGAATTGTACTTATCTTCTCTTTAAGGACGTTCTTGATGTAGCTTATAGAACCACTTCGCTTGAAGTAGAATGTTCAATGTCCAATAACACAAACAAGGGTTCTAGGTTTTAGATTGATTTTAAATTAATTCAAACTAAAGGCTACTTGTTTGAATTCCTCAAATCTTAAAAGAAGAGTGATTACTTTCTTTAAAAATAAGATTCATAAAAAGAGATCGAGGAATTAAAATAAAAAGCTATATAAACAAAATATTAAAATACTATGCAATAGCTTGAAGATAGTGGAGACTTCTTTCTCTCTCTTGGTGAAGGCTTTTCTTAGCTTAAATGAGTAATTTCGGAATAAGTGGCCTCTATTTATAGTTAGAAATTCTATTGCTTCTACTCATCTAAGATTCAACAAAATTTTAAATTTTAGGTGTGATCGGATAAAACTATTCTTCGACTGGTCAAAGGCCCTGCTCAACTGGTCAAGGGCCCTATTTGACTGGTCAAGCATGGGCTTTGACTAGTCAAGGGTTCCTGATTTTATTTGCTAGACTTTGAGTCAAGCAACCCTCGACTAGTTGAAGGTCCCTCTTCGACTGGTCTAGAAACCACCACAAATATCCATTTTTTGCATTTCAAACTTGGACGGGTCGAAGATTATCTTAGACTGGTCGAGGCATAACTGAGACTAGTCGAGCTAAGGTCTAGACTATTCGAACTTAAGCCTAACCAAAGTATAAAAACCCATATAAGTTTGTCTTTCAAAAGCACCTAAGTCTAAGGTCTTTCTATGGTCTATTATACCTGAGAAGACTGGGCATTGAAGTGTAAAGCTTAAATCTTCTTTTTTAATCTTCAATAGTTTATACTTGAAATGAAGTCGAAGGTGGAGCTTGATCTTCTACTATATATGTAGTAGAACTTGAACTCATTTCAGCTTTGAATTTTCCAACCTCATAACCCAACTTCATGATTCATTTGAAGGTGAACTTTCCATCTTGATTCACTTGATGATGAACTTACCCATAAGTTGTTTTGTCTCATCAAAATTTGACAAACAAGAGTGTGCTTTATAAATTATAGCATTTATAGTAACAATATAATTAAAATATTATGTCTGCTGAAATGAGGATCATAGAAGACACAATATACATAAAAAAAATGATTAAAGTGCAATTTTTCAGTTTGGTCCAATCCTCTAAAACACAACATCGATGGTGTAACCCACTCTAAGCCTATCCATTTGAAATCTCGATAGTACCTGCATCGATAATATTGCCTGGTTGGTGTTTTAAAATACCATCCCATAGTGGAAGTGAGTGACCAACTTAGTGGTTCCATTAATATTAAGTTACACAAGCTATCAATCCACATGCACAATTAGTGAAAAGTAATTTAAGCATACATTCCCTAAATACTTTTATTAATGCACGTGCATGCTATTGTGATATGATGCATGCCCTCATCATCCAACACTCTCTCAAGCGACACCATCTATACATTAACATATGACCAACACTCCCTAAATGAGACCTCGACTGCCATGTCACCAACCTATGCTAATGTAATGCTATGAATGTTCATGTTAGCTGAGTATTTATTTAAGTTCATTCATCCGACAATATTGGGAAGCCGAAACACCTCCATTTAATCAATGTCCTTATCCAAATCACTTGGCCCAGGGTGATCGCAATGGCTCTGAGCCTATGATCCATGATCCAAATTTAGGTATCACCCATTTGTTTCACAGATCAATAATTCCAAAGGTAAGGCATGATACTGAAAGGTATGAGGATCAATTTGGTAAGGGTCATCACCCAAACACCGAATATGATCACTCAGTTCTGAGGTGCAGGCTTATCACATAACCAAATCACCACAAGAAAAAGGGCTCCTCACCTAATTCCATTCATGCTTGGGTCATTCAAATGATACTCTGACATGAAACCTTCGACTGAGTAATTTGATGGGGGCCGTTCGAACAAGGACCTATCACCTCATGTGCTCGTTGGTCACTATGGGGAGGCTCATCACTCCAGCATAGGCTAACAACAAAGATACAGTGTCCCATACCACCATGCCTGGCTCTTGAGACTTAGGAAATATATCATTAATGGTTAATAGTGGGCCTCTCATGTGTATGGAGTGCTTCAGATTCAGGAAGGCGTGATCATACATGGTGAACACACACGATTGGTCAGCTAATTTGGTTAACGATGGCTTTACCCTTTTACTCCACTCCTCAAATCCTAGAAGATGCTTTGGAGCATCTTAGGAACTCCTATTTATAGTTGGGGAATTCCAACTTTCGCACTGAATTGAAAAAGTCCAGAAACCACCTCAAATTTAAGCAGTCCTCATAAAATCTGCATAACCCTCGACTAGTAGAGGACAGTCTTCGATTGGTTGAGAGTCACCTTCGACTGGTCCAGGATCACTTGAATTTAAAAGGTAATGTTGCTGGAGTTTGAGCCGAAGTTTCTTGGACGAGTCTAGCCAGAGCTTAGGCTAGTTGAGAATCATGCAAATTCACTTCAAATCTTCGATTTTCTTCATTCCTCACTTGATTTTCTTGGATCTTTGGCATGTGAATTATGAGATCGCGGTATTTAGTAACACTGCTTGTGCACACGTGTCTTGATTTGTACTGTTGATAGACCATACACCACACCTAAGTGCACCCAGCAACCCCACCCAAGTGATTTATTTAGGATGACCTTAAGACCTCTATCATGTGGACCGCGTCATCGTTGTGGTCGAAATGGTAAAAATTGTGCATCAATCTGAGGCTCCATTTGTGAGATGCGTCCCATCGAATGTACGATCCAAATTACGTATCCTGTAACATAAGCAACCTTTATTGTGTTAGGCCTATTAGACTTAGGCTCATGTGAGCCTAAAGCCCACTATTAGAACACAAAAATTATCACAAGATAAGACAATCACTACATGACAAATAAGTAGCTAGCACATATAAGATAAGAACTATAAGATAAAAATTGAGTTCTAACCCAAAATCCATCATTAAACCTCTCCCCATGCCATAGAAACTAATTTTAGCCCATGTCCACTTCATCCTACACATGCATCCAATGCATGTCTTGATTTGTGCTATATCACTTCAAATAACCAATTGCAACACTCCACTACATCATTCCCCATACATCACCTACAACCCATAACCCTTATCCATTCATTAACCAATGAGTGCCTAGATTTTTCCACCTTGGCCTATACATGCTTAGCACCATCCGCCTCATCCATCCACCACCTATATCATACACCACCTTCCACCTCCCTTTTAGCACTAATAAGACCCCATAAACTTGCTACATCATTTTGCCACCTCAACTCCCAATTCCCTTTATAAGAGTAGGAGCTCTCTTACACTCATTTCTTTGCTATACTTAGAAAATTCTAAGATTTTAAAAGAGAGTTAGAGGGAGTGGGGCCAAGGTGTGGCCCACCATCAATCTTAGATGGAGTGGACCACACATCATCGTTCAACCATCCATCCATTTGAGGTTAGTCTACACCCCTCCTCCCATCCTCTTCATCCCCCTCTTTCTTAATTTCATATTTTTAATGCATGTGGGCCCACTGGTGTGGATCCCCATGGTTTCATATATTACTAGCCATGGTGGTCAGCAAGTGGCCCATGTCAATATGGTCCACCATGATGAACATTATATCCACACCCTTCACTTGCAATCCCTTTTTGTATATGGACAAAAACTTGTAAAATTTGTATAAAATCAGCATTGCTAAGATCTAAGTTAAAAATTAGGAATCATATGAACCCCAATATGAGCTAACTCTGGGCCAAATTTCCTAGCCATCTAACGGTCCAATCATCCTTAGCATTAACTTTACTTGGATGATGTCCAACAATACACAGAGGGTTCCAACTTTCCAAAAGGTGACTTATTTTTTGTCCCTTTATTAAACCCAATAAAAATATATATACCATTGGCTTCGTAGAAAATTGAAGTTTCTTTCCAATGGTATATAATATGCCTTGATCAGAGCTCGAATGACTGAGATCTTGGTCTTGTATGAAAATGTATCTGAGAGCTTGTTGTGACCATTTTTGTGTGGGCTATATCCTTGATTCCAACGGTCAGGTGTAATTGATCCTTTTTCTTGACTTAAGATAGTTATTGATCATATGTATGGTCCCTATGGTCAGTCTTGACCGCCAGATACTTCCGTAAGGATAAACCTTAAGTTACCACTTGTGGTCCAGATAGATCCAAGGCTCTGTATGGTTGGAAACCTATAAACAACCTAAATGATGTATTCCCAAACCATCCATTGGCTCGTATTTTCCAACATAGAATCTGATTACAGATATTTGATTAAGACATTTCATGTGCTACTTGTATGTTCTATGTATGTCGTCTACAACATTCATCCTCTTATTATAGACCCACTTGGTAGTGAAACCACTTTTGAAGTTTGTAATTTATTAGTTCATTTTAGCTGGACAGCCATGTGTACTGATGTGTGCCTCTTATCTATGCCTTGCTAGCGTATGGGCCCCAGTTGCCATTCCATCTATTTCCTTTCTTTTGCACTTTCTGTTTGCTGGAATATTTCTAAGTACCTAACTACATTGCATGTAGACATCTTTGACACCTTATGGTGGGCCTTACACTCTGTAGTTAAGGGTCCCACTTTGAGGGATGTTTAATTGTTATATAAGTGAGCTGGGATGTCCCACCTTTGTGTCAAGAATAATCCCAAAGTGTTTGGAAATTGGTCCCTAAGTTGTGACAGACCCCATTGTTGAAAAAAGTTTGATTATTTTTGTATTTTGTACCAACTTTGAGCCTCTATAGTGGACCCCACATACAAGTTATGAGTAGGCCACCACTTGGAACCTTTAATATATATCAATGAATAAAGAAATTATATTTTACTTAGGATAAATCAGACCTTATATGATCAGGGAGTGGATCCCAAAATGGGGCGAGGCACAGTTGTGCAGAAAGATTAAAATACCTATGTTTGGCACTATACCAAATATTATGTGTGCACAACCAGTTGGTCCTAACTTATAATTTTTGAAGTACATATATATAGTACTACCAAGGGCACCTAACGAAACACTAAAAGGTGGTCCCTTGTGATCATGGGACATACTTAAAATTGGGTCAAAACTAATTCTGCGCTGCGTTTCCTGCACATTTCTTCCAAGTACCCATGTTTGGGACATCACCGTAAATAGTATACACCAAACCAATGCTGACCTTATACTTTTTAAAGCCCATGTATAGAGCTAATATATGGATCCTTCCTTTCACCAGATGTGGGTCCCACATGATCATAAATCTGAATTGAAGATGACCAGAAACCAACATTGCACAAAAATCTATTTGACGTAAAATTTATGTGGGGCCACGTCAGTGGGGTCCACCACCTTCCCAAAGCATTTAAGGCAACATCTATACTTTGAAAAATAAATCCCAGGTGTTGTTAGGCTAAAAACCTCAAGTTGGCCATTATCTTGTATGGGTCTTACCTTTCATGTAATGAGGTCCACCTAGCATGTTTAGTAAATGGGTGTTATACACACTACAAGAAATCGGCCTTTTACCGACGAACTTATTTTCGACGAAATTTATTTCGTCGGTACACATGACTTTCACCGACAAAATAATATTTTGTTGGCAAAAGATTCCCCCCACAACCAAATATATTCCCACCACCATTTACAATGATGGCCTTGAAACTTTCGTTGGTAAATGTAATTTTTCCTGACGAAAAAAATAATTCATCGGCAGAAGATCCATTGGTGTCCTTTCCGGGCTATTTTTACCGATGTTACAAAATATCGTCGGTAGAGGTACTTTTTACCAACGACAAAACTCGATGATAAAGTAACTTTTTACTGATGAAGTAAACACATCGTCGGACAAAATGAACGATGGACATATTATTTCGCTTTCTGTGGTTGATCATGGATGTTGATTTATAATTTTTGTTTTTGGTGTAGCTAATAAGTATATTTAAAAACATATGTATGAAGTGGATGGGGCTGATATAGCACGGGTGGGCCCAAATATTTTTTAATCCTTTTACCGACAATTGGTGAAAACTATCACTGATGAAAATTTTCGTTGGTAATAATGTTATGTTTTAAGTCGAACCGACTCCAGCGCCCATCTCTCACTCTCGTTGTCGCTCTCTCTCTCTCTCCCTTTTCCCTCTCCGCTCTCGATCTCTCTCCCCTTTCTGTCTTCGCTCTCTCTCACTCTCGTTGTCACTCTCTGACTCTGGCTCTGTTGCAGATCAGGTATATCTCTCTCTCCTTATCTATCCATTTCATCAATTTGGGCATTTTTTTAATCCTCAAATATTATTATGCAATGATTTGTGTATTGGAAATTTTTGAGTCTTCGAATCCCTAATTAGGGATTTGTAGTGTCGATTCCCTAATTGTGGATTATAGATTAAAAACTGAAAATCCCTAATTAGGGATTCAAAATTGAAAACCCCTAACTACGATTTTTTTAACGAATAAACTAGAGAACTATTGGTTGAATACAAGAAAACTTTCAATTTTTGGCAAGTGTGGCTCATTGTTTAGGGTTGAAATTCCCCATCTTTTTTTTTTTCAGCTCATTTATTTCACATATCAATTGCTGATTTCTTATCTTATGTTGGGCTAATTTTTTACTGCATTTGTTTTCATATTGTCAAGGGTTAATGTCTTGTACTAATTTTAGTTGTTTATTGATTCCATATGGCTTTGCCATTTTAATTTGTTTATTTCTTATTTTTTTTTTTTTTTGTATTTCATCTAGTAATTACTTCTACAATGTTTGTATTACACTGTCAAGCTCACACGCCAGTAGTAATAAAACAGATGGACAGAGTAGATGTAGAATATATACATCAAGGTGGGCCACATGGTAAGGGCTGCACCCTCTTGGGTGAGGCTGCAGTGGCACCTAATCGGCTCCAGATTTTATTGGGCCATGTGGTTGGGACCCTGACTGTGGGGCCACTGTGATTATGTGACTACATCCACGCCGTGTATTGAAAGTTCATTTGGAAGTTTTTCAGTGCGCATAAATCCTTGTCAAATGATCTTAATTAAATTGGAAGTGTATAATTTATATTGGAAAGAGTTATGTGACTATACTATTGGACATACATTCTAAGTCATCATCACCTTTGATTGTATCCTTGTACATGGCACCTGTATGGGGCTTAGGCTGCTCTTCCATTGAGCCCTACCTTTGACTGTATCCTAGAATCTTTGTTGGTTGGATAATCCTAGTGGCTGATTAGAGGACTTCTCTGGGCTGCTAATAGACGGTTAGAGAAAATTTCAACCAACTGCCAACAACAATGGACAAGAATCCTCGAATCGGTGGCTAGGATTATCCAATTAATGCAACTTTCAGTTGTCCCCATCCATTGTAGGATCCAACAGAATGCCTGTATGTTGTACATGTGAGCCATGCGTTTGGATATGAATGCTTGATAACTAACACATATATTTGCATCTGGTACTATATCCTTCCACTATCTTGAAAGGTATAGTTCCATAATATTGTCATTTATAAAATTTCATGTCAGCTGCAATTGGTTCCTTTGCTTGTTGCTTAGACCATCAATTAAGAACCTCTGATGTTCATGGAATCAGGGTTGATGTCTTGATTATAAGATCGATTTTGAGTTTAATAGAATTTTCTACATTTCTAGTTTATTACTTGGGCATGAATAGAAGGGTTTAAGGATGACTCCTAGCAATGCGGACAAATAGTATTAACCTTTAAATATTAAATAGTAGCAAATAAACTGCTTGTATAAACTAATATTTTCTAGGTTATTTGAGAAACCACAACATTCACACAGAGGAAGTAAATTATAAAATTCACCAGGCTCTTTCTAGGAACTGCTAAATGCATGGAAGTAGCAAAGAGATTCAAGAAACCTGAAAGTTCATCATCATCCATACAAGTTCATTGTTATGCATTCAATATCCAGTGCAGGTGTTGTATCTAAGTGCATGTTCAAAATATGGCAGGGTATACAAATCAAAATCTATAACTGAGAAAGTTTAGAAAGAGATTATATAAACACCCATAACAATTATGCATCCACCGTATAGAAAGTTTGGATGCAAACTGTTCTTCTTATTTTGTAAAGTTAGTACTTTATGTAAGTGCTATGATTTCATATCCCTTTAGTTGTCAAATTTTGTGGTGCCAAAACCTATTTCTATGTCTTGTATATCTTGTGTTTTATGTTTGAAGACTAGTCATTGCAATCAACATCGCATTTCAAGTCAAGATCTTAAAAGAAGAAAGTTTTCAAGTCTTGGATGAAGAAATCAAGAATAGAAGTATTCAAGGTTGCATGTTCAAGGTTTGATCAAGTTCAAGTTTACTTGAAGATTTTGTCAAGTCAAGATCAAGCTTATGAAGGCCTACTACAAGTTTTGAATATTCACAAGCTTCTCTTAAGGGTCATCTGAGTGTACAGACTTTCAATGTCCATCTCACTTTTAAGGTTTGATTGACCTTAGATTGACCTTAGGATGGGCTTTATTGTAGGTCATTCCAGATACATAACTCATATATCTTTATATGCTTGTTTGGAGTGTTTTAAGACCAGTCCTAGGGACTTCAAGTCAGTTCTAGCTTTGCTACGCCCAGTCTTAGGTTTTTCAGGACCAGTCCTAGGTAGTTGTAGATTTTCTGATCTTTTTACCTGTCCTACGACCAGTCCTGGACATCCTACGACCAGTCTTGTGAGTTCTATGACTCATCCTTCGACCGGTCGTAGACCTACGACTCAAACTCCAGCAACCATTTTTGGGGTCCTACGACCGGTCGTAGGTGTTTCACGACCAGTCGTTCGTAGACCACCCTCGACGGGTCGTGGAACTGAAAATCAAATCCCGCGAAAATATTTTGAAAATCTTTAGGGCTACGACCAGTCCTAGGATCCTAAGACCAGTCGTAGACGGGATTTTTCAGTCTATAAATTGAGCACGAACTTCAGAGTTTTAGCACTTCAAATCAATTCTATTCAAGCATTCTTTAGGCTATTCTCTGAGATAAGTTTGTGTTTATTTTAAGCTTCTTTGTGCTTATTTAATATTCATTTTGCTAGCTTATTCTTATTTGATTTTGATCTACATTTCAATCTTATTAGAAAAGGGGAATTTCTGTTATTCCTTCTTCTGGATTCAAAATCAAATAGATCTAGCCCGTTTGATTTAAAATCAATTAGACTTAGAACCATTCTTAAAGTGAGTATTGGACTTTGAACGTCGAATCGAACTTCTACTCCGATTGGTTCTACCGGGCTTCATCAAAAGGTGATTCAGGTATTTTACATGTTTTGTAATTTACTTTCTCTGGTTTTTGTTTGAGATTCGACAGAAAAATCTCATTGTATTGGTTATCTGAGGAGAGCCAGAAAACTCAGATTGTGGGGTTTTTGGATGGTGTAAGCCCGAGATCAAAAACACAATTGTGAAGGTTTTAGGTGAACTTGTGAAACATATTTTGATAGTGCATGCTAATATCCCTTGTGTGAGGATATTAGGAGTGGAGTAGCAATCTGTGTGGCTGTTGGATAACAGTTGGTGTACACACAGGCGAACCACTATATATCGTTGTGTTGTGGATGTGCTTTATTCTTTCATTCTTTTATTCATTCTGTTTTGTGGAGAGTGTTTGTGGATGAATATTGTAATCACTTCAAGCAAGTGTGGATGTATGTTGTAATAACTTAGGATTTATTTTCCGCAAGTTATTTTGATTTCATTGCTTATTATTCCTCTTTGGTTTGTGATACAAGGACATTCTAGAAATAAGGTTGTCCTACCTTAAACCTCTGATTTTTGGTGTAAGGTTGTCCTTAGAACTGATAAAGTATCAATCTCTTTATTTTAGGCTATTGTGATTGTTTTATATTCAGCATTGTGCTTTAAATCTTTTATTATTCTGCTGTTATTATTTTTATTTGGCATTGCCCTATTCACCCCCCCCCCCCCCTCTAGGGCATATAGCTAGGCCCTTTCACTTTAATTCTATTTATCATGAGAAGAGCTTTTCATTTAATATACTTGTTTGTTTATAGTTGTGACTTGTGAGGCTGTTTTTTTTTTTTTTTAAAAAAAAATAAAATTAAAAGTAAGGTAGTTTTACTCCTCGGTGGGCCACAATATGCAAAGTGAACTGACAATCAAATGGATGCTTCCTATCCATCCATTTGTTCTATATGCTTTAGCCCACCTAAGTTTTGAAAGAGCATGACCCACCTGAT
Source organism: Magnolia kwangsiensis (assembly GCA_037074715.1). Lineage (NCBI taxonomy): Eukaryota > Viridiplantae > Streptophyta > Magnoliopsida > Magnoliales > Magnoliaceae > Magnolia > Magnolia kwangsiensis. The sequence goes on from CM073579.1 coordinate 65,189,739, forward strand.
GGAGCATACCCGGATGTGCGTCGGAGCTATCTGGAAGTTGAGAGGGGGTCCTTGAAAGGTGGGAACCACTGTTATGACTATGATGAAACTGTCCATATCCTATGGACAATAATATGGGTGGCCTAACCATTTAGATAGGCCCGTGTTTATGTATTAGCTCAAAATTGATGGAGCAGACCCGGACGTGCGTCGGAGCTATCTGGATGTTGAGTGAGGGTCTCTAGAAGGTGAGAACCGCTATTATGACCATGATGAAGCAGTCCATTTCCTATGGGCAACAATATGGGTGGCTTGACCATTTAAACAAGCCTGTGTTTATGTATTAGCTCAAAATTGATGGAGCAGACCCTAGTATAACCCTAAACCTAAACCTACACGTAAACCTATTCTCAAATCCCTAAACCTAAACCTAAACCTATTCTCAAATCCCTAAACCTAAACGTACGCCTAAACCTAAACCTATAACCTTAACCTAAACCTAAACCTAAAATTAATTCACTTAACTTAAACCTACACCTAAACCCAAACCGATAACCCTAACCTAAACCTATAGGTATTTGTGCATGGATGAATGGCTAAAGGAAACAATTTCCTCCCTTAACTTGCCTCTCTTTCTACAATGGCCTACTAAAGTTTTGAATCAAGTTGAAAGTTGGATCTCAAGGGTTTCATGTGGCACATATATATGTATATGTGTGTGTGTGTGTGTGTATGAGTAATGCTCACACACAACTAGTTGGACATTACATTTTCATCCAACTAGCTGTGCATTTAATGAAAACTTTCTTCCTAAAATGGTCTCTTTAAATGGAAGAAGGGACAACACAAATATCAGCTTGATCGAAAACTTTTGTGGCCCCAATTAGTTTTGAGGTCCACTTAAGCTTTGGATCTACCTCATTCTTCAGCTCATTCTCTAAAATGATCTCTCCAAATGTATGGACAGTTGAATACAACATATACGTCATGGTGGGATCCAAATCTTAGGTTGACCATAATACAATAAAAAATGGTCCATCGTGATTTATGTATTTCATCCATTCTGTTCATCCATTTTAACAGATAAGTTTTTGTCTTGAGATAATAAATGAAGTATATATATAAAAATCTTAAATTGACCACACGTGCCGGAAAGCATGCAAATTGAACTTGTTCCGTTAAAAACTTCTTGGGGGGCCATGAATGTTTTAGATCAAGCTAATATTTATTTTTTCCCTTCATCAGTGTCTGTGTGATCTTGTGAACAGATTGGATGATAAATAAACATCATTACTGGCCCCAGAAAGGTTTTGTAAGTGCTATGATTTCATATCCCTTTTGTTGTCAAATTTTGTGGTGCCAAAACCTATATCTATGTCTTGTATGTCTTATGTTTTATGTTTGAAGACTATTCCTTGCAATCAAGATATCGCATTTCAAGACAAGAACTTTGATGAAGAAAGTTTTCAAGTCATGAAAAATTCAAGAATAGAAGTTTTCAAGTTTGCATGATTCAAGATTCGATCAAGTTCAAGTTTACTAGAAGTCTTTGTCAAGTCAAGTTCAAGCTCAAGAAGACCTACTACAAGTTTTGTATATTCACAAGCTTCTCTTAAGGGTCATCTGAGTGTACAGACTTTCAATGTCCATCTCACTTTTAAGGTTTGTTTGACCTTAGATTGACCTTAGGATGGGCTTTACTATAGGTTATTCTGGATTCATAACTCATATATTTTAATAGGCTTGTTTGGAGTGTTCTAAGACCAGTCCTAGGGACTTCAAGACCAGTCCTAGCTTTGCTACGACCAGTCTTAAGTTTTTCAGGACCAGTCCTAGGTAGTTGAAGATTTTCGAATCTTTCTAGCTGTCCTACGACCAGTCCTGGAAGTTCTACGACTCATACTTCGACCGGTCGTAGCCCTACGACTCAAACTCCAGCAACTATTTTTGGGGTCCTACGACCAGTCATAGGTGACCCACGACCGGTCGTAGGTGACTCAGGACCGGTCGTGGAACTGAAAATCCAATCCCGTAGAAATCTTTCAAAAATCTTTGATGCTACGACCAGTCCTAGGATCCTAAGACCAGTTGTAGACGGGATTTTTCAGGCTATAAATTGAGCACGAACTTCAGAGTTTTAGCAATTCAATTCGATTCTTTTCAAGCATTCTTTAGGCTATTCTCTGAGATAAGTTTGTGTTTATTTTAAGCTACTTTGTGCTTATTTAATATTATTTTTGCTAGCTTATTCTTATTTGATTTTGATCTATATTCCAATCTTATTAGAAAAGGGGAATTTCTAATATTCCTTCTTCTGGATTCAAAATCAAATAGAAGTAGCCCTTTGTGATCTAAAATCAATTAGACTTAGAACCATTCTTTAAGTGAGTATTGGACTTTGAACGTTGAATCAAACTTCTACTCCGATTGGTTCTATCGGGCTTCTTCAAAAGGTGATTCAGGTATTTTACATTATTTGTAATTTACTTTCTCTGGTTTTTGTTTGAGATTCGCTAGAAAAATCTCATTGTATTGGTTATCTAAGGAGAGCCAGAAAACTCAGATTGTGGGGTTTTTGGATTGTGTAAGATCGAGATCAAAGACACAATTGTGAAGGTTTTAGGTGAACCTGTGAAACCTATTTTGATAGTGCATGCTAATATCCCATGTGTGAGGATATTAGGAGTGGAGTAGCAATCTGTGTGGCTGTTGGATAGCAGTTGGTGTACACACAGGCGAACCACTATATATCGTTGTGTTGTGGATGTGTTAATCTCTTTCATTCTTTTATTCATTTTGTTTTGTGGAGAGTGTTTATGGATGAATGTTGTAATCACTTCAAGCAAGTGTGGATGAATGTTGTAATAACTTAGGATTTATTTTTCGCAAGTTTTTTTGACTTCCTTGCTTATTATTGCTCTTTGATTTGTGATACAAAGGACGTTCTAGAAATAAGGTTGTTGTAACACCCAAGATTTTTACCAACCTGGGGTTAGACGTCCTTACGCAATGGGTTAACCATAACACCTTGGTAACCTCTCAGAACCCAATTCCAAAGCCAAAGAAATCATGTAAAACCTAATTCTTTAGAATTTAACGCGAATTAGCCAGCGCTACACTAGATTACCTGTGAAATTGTCCCCGATCGCTTTAAATACGTTCTGCAAGACCCAAAACTTGTAGAATCAATGACGCTATAATACCCTGAAATCCTGGATCAAACTCTAAACTGGTTTGTTCTCAGGAACCCTTTGAAACTTCGTATTTGATTTAGATCACGCGTCGAAAGTCCGATGTCTACAATCTTAGACGGTTATGACCTCTTAGCTGGACTTGACAATCATTTCGAAAATCAAGCCCAACCGATGCTCTGAGGTTATTTCATTGAGCCTGGAGTGAAGAGAGTGAGAAATGGATAAAGATTTGAAAATTTAATTCAAATCTGGCATGAGTCTTGGCGCATTATTATTAAGCGTTCTGACCGTCAGAATTCAGCCAAATTTCACCCTCGGATCAGGAAAAATTTTTCTTTCATATCATGAGACTTGCAGATCTGATTTAGGTACGACGACCGCTGAACTGAAACTGGACCGCCACGTGAGCAAGATCCAATAGGCATGAGCTTAAGTCCGACCGCGTTCGGCCAGGGGACCTCCCGAAATGCTCATTTGGATCGAAAAAGTCCCGATTTGATTATAACTTAAGTATACTTTGTTCTCAAGTCTATTTAGGTTAGTTTTTAGCCTATATGAGGGCTTTAAACCCTCTCATATCTCTCCCATCCGAATTTCCTTGAAGCCCTAGATTGAGAGAGAGAGAAAGTGAGAGATTGTGAGAGAACTTCCTGCCATTTGCTCCATCCTTTGCACGTACCAAAGCAATGTATTCAAATTACTTTCCCGGTGATTTCCAATGCACTTCTAGATAAGAAAACCCTAACCACTTTCTGATTTAGGGATTCCTTTGATTCAATAGCGAAGTAGCTGACGTATCTTGTGCATTAGGTCGCCGTTGCGCCGTTGACGAAGCGTATACGTTTTATTCGAATCGATACACGTCTAAGGCGAAAGGTGAGGATTCTAGACGCTTTGATTGACTGATTTCAAAGCCTTCAATGTCGTTTAATAGTAGATTGTTGAAGAGAACGCCGTTTGACGTGTAGAACATGCTGTCCGTTTTCCATTTCGTATACGTACGTGAAATATGAGATTTAGGGCATTTTAGGTATTTGTAGGAAATACAGTATACGTCCGTATTTTGCTGAAATAATTGTCATGGCTATTTGTCGTGTTATGATATTAGGAATGCGTGTATGATCAGTTTGGCGAAGAGATTCGCCCTAATGCGCACTTTGAGTCGACATACACTATGTAGACTAAAGTGTGTAGACTAAGTGTTTGTATAAATGTTTGTATTAGTATGTATTGAGTAGATGGTGTTGTGAATGAGTTTTGAGATTGAATTCTCAAGTAATATGCTGATGTAAATGATTTTCATCATGTTGGCTATATGTATTGATTTCATTATATACATTAAATGCATGTGTTGGATGATTTGCTTAAGTTGTATATTATAACATGTGTCAACATGCTTACATTGTTGTATGTCATTTCTGTTACTTTCATATGATTACTGATGTTGATATTCAAGTGTTTAGGGCTATACATTAGTCCAGGCAGTCGGTAATGGATTGAATTGGTGGTTGGCTTCTATTTGCCATGAAGGACACGTCGATGAACGCGAGTCGTGTTTTTAGTTGGCGGCAGTGGTTAGGCCACACGAAGTGTTTCATGCACTTCATGTCGCTCAGCTTGAGATGCGCTCGTACTAATCGAGCCCATCAAGTAACCCGACTGGCCATTGTATGTTCACCTTACATGAGTCATAACTGCTTGAACCTAGGGTACTGAACTTACCATTGAAAACCGTGTCAACCATGATACCTTAATCCATAAAGACTCATGAGCCGGGTATGGTGGTATGGGATACCGTGGTCGAGCTGTTGTCCTACGCTAGGGCCACAAACCTCCCCGTAGTGACCAGTGAGCACCTATGACTCGTGAGCAGATTATGGTGGTATGGGACACTATATTCTTGCCGTCGGTCTACACTGATCAGGTGACGAGCCCTTTGTAGTGACCGCGAGTGTATTCTGCATCTACGGGAGGCGACGACCCTTCCGTAGCGACGAGAGTACATTAGGCCTGTTTGATAAGGTGATGGGGGAGCGGTGCAACGAGTGCGAGCAACAGCCCTGACAGCCCTTGCAGCGACCTACAAATATAACGTCGTATGAGATTACTAGGAGTGATGACCCTAGACAGGATCTGTGTTGGTATTGATATAAGGAAGGTACCTTAGTTTCCCAATCTGGCTGTATGAAAAGGACTAATAACCACTCGGTAATCATTATCCATATTGCATTGCATGTGCCTGGAAGATGTGGAGCACTGAGGAATGTAAGCATGCCGCGGGCGTAAGATGGTGCCGTATGAGGGAGTATGTCGGTGAGGGCATCCATCATGTCATTTCATGCATGCATTAACAACAGTATCTAGGAATGTTTGATTATTTGCTTTACTATTAAAGCATGATTGATTTGATAACATGCTAATCTTTGCTCTATGATTCCACTGAGTTGATTACTCATTCCCACGTTACGGGATGGTGTTCCGGACACCCATCAGTCCCTATTTTAGTTTCAGATGATGGCGCTGCTTGTGAAGCAGAGCCGGACTTGATGATGATGAGGAGGATCCCTCCTTTATGCGTGTTCTGATCGACGGGATTACAGGGAGGTTGATTTGACGCCTTGACACTTGTCATTTTATATTTTGGAGCACTCATGTATATTCTTTTCTTTCCATTTTTGGAGTATACATGTATGTAATTAACCTGGTAACATGTTCACACTCTGGAGATTTATAATTAATTATATATTTTATGTATTCATCACAGTCTTCCGCTTGCTAATTTAACTGTCTCTGGAGTATGATATGCTGTTTTGGCTTAGTCTCAATCTTGTTTAATGCCATTCTACAGACAACATGCATTTATCATTATCTATGTTGCATAAGTGACATTTTGGAACTCGGGGGTTGGGTTTTTACCCGACCCCCGATTTTCAGGGTGTTACAGATGGTATCATATCATGATTTAGATTAAACCGGACCTGGGTTATGGACACGCGACGTACGCTGTCGCCTCTTTGACTTAGGTGGGTGCAAGAAAAGTCTAGAAACACTTATAGGATCGCAGTCTGGCCAATTGGTGAAGTCCACGCAAAACGGGCATTTTGATCGAGTTCGTGTGCATCCGTGGTCGCATGAAATGACCCCGGACCACTCCTAGATTGTGTGTGGATGGGTCTAGGCCTCTTTGGACTCAATCCCAGCTGTCAAAAATCACTAAATGCAACCATGCATCAGGTAGAGTCAGAAATGTCCCGAAATGGATGGAAATGGAGTCTTGGGCCTATCCAAGCCAATGTACAATGATCTGGGGTGGGACCCATGTATTTTTGGGGCCCACAGGACAGGGGGAACCAGTCCAGGGGGTGCCCATCGCCGGATTCCACTTTGGCCGGCGATGGCATCGCCGGTTCAGCGAGGGATCGCTGACCGGTGGGCCCCACTCGGGCCGTGCGTTGGGCCGACGCCCTTAAATGGGTAGGGCATCCCTCCCATATGTGGGCCGATCCTTAAATCATCCTTAAAGACATACCTCCTTCACAAACAGCCCTCCCAAGCTCTCCTTTCACACGATTTTTGCTGCCTCCTCTTCCAAAACCCGTCTTCAAACACCCCCAATCCCATTTTTCCTTCAACCGACGTCAACCCATCCATTTGAAGCTGTTCACAGTCCTCTCTCTCTCATTTCTCGTCCGTGGAAGCTCTTATAATCTCTATTTATGGCTGAAAGTCGGGTGAGCTCCATTCCCACTTATTGTTCTCTTTTTGCTTTGAAAATCCAACCTTTGGGAGCTTGATTCATCCCTCTACAGGATCTAGATTCGTGGCTACCCATTTGGATAGCCCTTTCACCCCCTTCCTTCATTTTCCATGGCTCTTTCGAGCTAGTTATAACTGTCTTCTCGATCTCTCCACTCTACCGTCGGGCGAGACCAAATACAGTAGCTTAGTCCACAAATAATGACCATCTGGTGCTAGGACATCTAGAGTTTTGAACCTGGAGTTAGTACTCCTCGCTTTTGAATGATCTGACGCTATAGGAAATCAAATTTCAATTAGATACTCTTGACCTTAAGCGATAGAACAATCTCCTTTAGTGGAAATGGTATGAAACCATGTAATGTATAAGCTTAGGCTTTGGATTACAGCTAGTGAGTTACAGACTAGGCTACTAGTTATAATAAGTAGTGTAAAGCCTGTATATGCTAAGGAATAATAGGTTAGATTTGGTTGGAATGGGACTCCCTTCCTTGAGTAGATCCTTATAACATTCATAGGCTCCTTTAGTAACTATCAGGAAGATTATTTAACTTAGACCCATTCACTCTCAGGGAAAACTTATAAATCCCTCAGATTGTACTTAGAATAAACTAGCACGTCCCTTTGACTTACCTTTCCCAAGGGCCTATTGCATTCGGGAACGCGGAGTAAAGGAACTGTACATGTAATCGATGTATTCGCGGTTTGAATTGACTTCTCAATCTGGTAGTTGCCAATAAATCCAATGCTCTGATCAAGCAGAAGATCGACATCGTCTAGGATTAAGAAATGATATGGTAAATTTTCTGTTCTAGGCAGAAAGTCGATGTATTTGGCTCAGACCCATTACACAACTTTTCTTTCGTGTTGGCTCGACCATCTACAACCAAAAGTTATTGTTTTGCCTTTGGGAAATGGCAAGGACTTATAGCCAGTAGAGATTAGACCTCTTGCCACAAACTCACATCCGTCCTTGAAATCAACCACAACACCCATCATTTCAGCTCTTTTCTACAACCATAGGTACCAATGTCATAGAACGCATCATTAGTAAAGGAAGACCAATGTAGCGAGAGGTTGTCTCTCATTCCATGTCAAGGATAGGTCCTAAGTTACACCTCGTTCCGATATACGGATCGAGACATAGATTCTTGAACCTTAAGTAAAACTAAGTTTTAAGGGGGGTAGAACGTATTGAGCCCAATCTACTTAGGATTATCTAATACAACTGTTAGATCAGAGTAGCACAGCAGAAGCGTGGTTGGCCTCTTCCCCACTGGCCCAGGATCAAAACGGTTGATTTAGGTTATATGCAAGGTTAGGTCATTAAATAGGATTTGAACCATCCTTAGAATGTCAATACCAAAGTCTCTCTAGGGACTCATTACCCTTAGCCAATTTCGGGGATGAAATTTTATTTTAAGGGGGGTAGATTATAACACCCCGAATTTTTGCCAACCTGGGGTTAGACGTCCTTAGGCAATGGGTCAACCATAACACCTTAGTAACCTCTCAGAACCCAATTCCAAAGCCAAAGAAATCATGTAAAACCTAATTCTTTAGAATTTAATGCGAATTAGCCCGCGCTACACTAGATTACCTATGAAATTGTCCCTGATCGCTTTAAATACGTTCTGCAAGACCCAAAACTTGTAGAATCAATGACGCTATAATACCTTGAAATCCTGGATCAAACTCTAAATCGGTTTGTTCTCGGAACCCTTTGAAACTTCGTATTTGATTTAGACCGCGCGTCGAAAGTCCGATGTCTACAATCTTAGACGGATATGACCGCTTAGCTGGACTTGACAATCATTTCGAAAATCAAGCCCAACCGATGCTCTGAGGCTATTTCATTGAGCCTGGAGTGAAGAGAGTGAGAAATGGGTAATGACTTGAAATTTTAATTCAAATCTAGCACGAGTCTTGGCGCGTTATTATTAAGCGTTCTGACCGTCAGAATTCAGCCAAATTTCACCCTCGGATCAGGAAAAATTTCTCTTTCATATCATGAGACTTGTAGACCTGATTTAGGTGCGACGACCGCTGAACTGAAACTGAAATACCACGTGCGATATGCGAACTCTACCGGACTAAAAACTTCGTGTGAGCAAGATCCAGTAGGCATGAGCTTAAGTCCGACCGCGTTCGGCCAGGGGACCTCCCGAAATGCTCTTTTGGATCGAAAAAGTCCCGATTTGGTTATAACTTAAGTATACTTTGTTCTCAAGTCTATTTAGGTTAGTTTTTAGCGTATATAAGGGCTTTAAACCCTCTCATACCTCTCCCATCCGAATTTGCTTGAAACCCTAAATTGAAAGAGAGAGAAAGTGAGAGATTGTGAGAGAACTTCCTGCCGTTTGCTCCATCCTTTGCACGTACCAAAGCAATGTATTCAAATCACTTTTTCGGTGATTTCCAATGCACTTCTAGGTAAGAAAACCCTAACCACTTGCTAATTTAGGGATTCCTTTGATTCAATCGCGAAGTAACTTACGTATCTTGTGCATTAGGTCACCGTTGTGCTGTTGACGAAGCGTATACATTTTATTCGAATCGATACACGTCTAAGGCGAAAGGTGAGGATTCTAGATGCTTTGATTGACTGATTTCAAAGCCTTCAATGTTGTTTAATAGTAGATTGTCAAAGAGAACGCCGTTTGACATGTAGAACATGCTGTCCGTTTTTCATTTCGTATACGTAAGGGAAATATGAGATTTAGGGCATTTTGGGTATTTGTAGGAAATGCAGTATACGTCCGTATTTTGCTGAAATAATTTCCATGGCTATTTGTCGTGTTATGATATTAGGAATGCATGTATGATCGGTTTGGCGAAGAGATTCGCCCTAATGTGCACTTTGAGTCGACATACGTATGTAGACTAAAGTGTGTAGACTAAGTATTTGTATAAATGTTTGTATTAGTATGTATTGAGTAGATGGTGTTGTGAATGAGTTTTGAGATTGAATTCTCAAGTAATATGCTGATGTAAATGATTTTCATCATGTTGGCTATATGTATTGATTTCATTATATACATTAAATGCATGTGTTGGATGATTTGCTTAAGTTGTATGTTATAACATGTGTCAACATGCTTACATTATTTTATTTCATTTCTGTTACTCTCATATGATTACTGATGTTGATATTCAAGTGTTTGGGACTATACGTTAGTCCAGGCAGTCGGTAATGGATTGAATTCGTGGTTGACTTCTATTTGCCACGAAGGACACATTGACAAACACGAGTCGTGTTTTAAATTGGTGGCAGTGGTTAGGCCACGCGAAGTGTTTCATGCACTTCATGTCGCTCAGCTTGAGATGCGCTCGTACTAGTCAAGCCCGTCTAATAACCCGACTGGCCATTGTATGTTCACCTTGCATAAGTCATAACTGCTTGAACCTAGGGTACTGAACTTACCATTGAAAACCCTGTCAACCATGGTACCTTGATCCATAAAGACTCATGAGCCGGGCATGGTAGTATGGGACACTGTGGTCGAGCTGTCGGCCTACGCTGGGGCCACAAACCTCCCCATAGTGACCAGTGAGCACCTATGACTCGTGAGTAGATTATGGTGGTATGTGACACTATATTCTTACTGTCGGCCTACACTGATCAGGTGACGAGCCCTTTGTAGTGACCGCGAGCGTATTCTGCATCTACGGGAGGCGACGACCCTTTTGTAGCGACGAGAGTACATTAGGCCTGTATTAATAAGGTGATGGGGGAGAGGTGTAACGAGTGCGAGCAACAGCCCTAACAGCCCTTACAGCGACCTACAAATATAACGTCGTATGAGATTACTAGGAGTGATGACCCTAGACAGGATCTGTGTTGGTATTGATATAAGGAAGGTACCCTAGTTTCCCAATCTGGCTGTATGAAAAGGACTAATAACCACTCGGTAATCATTATCCATATTGCATTGCATGTGCCTGGAAGATGTGGAGCACTGAGGAACGTAAGCATGCCGCGGGCGTAAGATGGTGTCGTATGAGGGAGTATGTCGGTGAGGGCATCCATCATGTCATTTCATGCATGCATTAACAACAGTATCTAGGAATGTTTGATTGTTTGCTTTACTATTAACGCGTGATTGATTTGATAACTTGCTAATCTTTGCTCTATGATTCCACTGAGTTGATTACTCATTCCCATGTTATGGGATGGTGTTCCGGACACCCACTAGTCTCTATTTTAGTTTTAGATGATGGCGCTGCTTGTGAAGCGGAGCCGAACTTGATGATGATGAGGAGGATCCCTCCTTTATGCGTGTTCTGATCGACGGGATTACAGGGAGGTTGATTAGACGCCATGACATTTGTCATTCTATATTTTTTTGAGCACTCATGTGTATTCTTTTTGTTCATTTTGGAGTATACCTGTGTTTAATTAACCTGGTAACATGTTCACACTCTAGAGACTTACAATCAATTATATATTTTATGTATTTATCACAGTCTTCCACTTGCTAATTTAACTGTCTCTGGAGTATGTTATGCTGTTTTAGCTTAGTCTTAATCTTGTTTAATTCCATTCTACAGACAACATGCATTTATCATTATCTATGTTGCATAAGTGACATTTTGGAACTCGAGAGTTGGGTTTTTACCCGACTCCCGATTTTTTGGGTGTTACAGTTGTCCTACCTTAAACCTTTGGTTTTTGGTGTAAGGTTGTCCTTATACCTGATAAAGTATCAATCTGTTTATTTTAGGCTATTGTAGTTATTTTATATTCAGCATAGTGCTTTATATATTTTATTATTCCGCTATTATTCGTTTTATTTGGCATTGCCCTATTCACCCCCCCTCTAGGGCATATAACTAGGCCACTTTCAGGTGGTATCAGAGCCTAATAGCTCGTGTTTATTATTTATTTATTGGATTTATTTCCTGAGCTAACGATCTAAGCTATATTAAGATGTCAAATTTTGATAGCCTATCAGTCACTAGGCCACCACCTTTTAATGGCACAAACTATGCCTATTGGAAAGCCAGGATGAGGATCTTCCTGAAATCCTTGGATGAAAGTGTGTGGCTGGTCACAGTGAATGAATGGAACCCTCCTATCACTGAAGTAACTAATGACGATGGTTCAAAAACTATGAAAGTAACGGCTTATTCTCTTTGGACCACACTTCAGAAAAGTGAAAGTAGTGCAAATGCAAAAGCACTAAATGCAATTACTTGTGCATTATCACCAGATGAATTCAAAAGAATCATCTCTTGTGAAAATTCAAAACAAGCATGGGATGTATTACAAATGACACACGAGGGTACATCTATTGTCAAGTAATCTAAAGTCCAACTCCTCACAACTAAATTCGAAGAAATTCATATGGAGGAGAATGAGATGTTTATGGACTTCTACACTAGATTGAATGACATTGTGAACTCTATGTGGGGTCTTGGTGATAGAATCCCAAAAAGTAAAGTGTGCGCAAAAATACTACGTTCACTTCCTGAACGGTTCAATTCTAAAGTGACCACGATTTAGGAACTTCGTGATACGGATACCATGAGGGTTGAGAAACTAGTTGGTTCACTTTAAACCTGTGAGTTATCCTTTAAGGCTCCTAAAGGAAAATCAATAGCTCTAAAATCATCTAAAAATGTTTCACAAGAGAGGATTTCGGATACAGAAAATTTCGAAGATGATATGGCACTTTTAGCAAAAAAGTTTTACAAAATCTTCAAAAACAAGAAAAAGGTTGATTTTCAAAAATCAAATGATAAGAGACGATCTAAATCTAGAACTTGGAAATCCTTGAAAGATAGTCAATGTTACAACTGTCAAGAGTATGGGCACTTATCTAACAAATGTCCTAAAAAGGACAAATCAAAAAAGAAAAGCATGATGGCTACTTGGGATGAATCATCTGATTCTGAATCCTCTTCTAAATCAGAAGATTCTGAATCCAAGTCAGGTGAAGATGTTAAATCCCTTATGACTCTAGCCAAGATCACCCTTTCAGATAAAGATGATATATCTAGTGAAGAAAATCTGAATAGTGATTGCGATAATGAAGTTGATCTTCAGGATGCTTATAATACCCTTTATAAAGAAAGTTGTAAAATTGCTGTCAAGCTTAAATTACAAAAAGAAAAATTTTCTAAGCTTAAGGAAGATTATGAGTCTCTTGTCTTAGAAAAGTCTTATATTTCTGACTCTTTTGAAAAAACTAAAAGTGATTTAGATTTCAAAACCTCCAAAATTGAAGATTTGAGATCTGAAAATGAGGAACTCAAAAATGAGGTAACTTCTCTTCAGAGTTTAAAAGATACATGGAGATATGCCCATGGTGATCCTAAATTGAAAAAATTATTATCCAGATCAAGAAAATGTGGCGATCGATCCGGGTTGGGCTATGATAAGAATACTTCTCCTAAATAAAAGTACATTGCTTCTAAATTTGTAAAAGGAAAATCTTCAAAACAAAAGAATACTTCTCAAGGTTTTTCCAAAAATTCAAGGACTTTTCAAAAACCTAAAAGTATCCATGTCAACTTTAATTTTCAAAACCGAAATCCTTTGGCTGAAAAAATAATTGATCTTCTCAAGGAGCTATTAAAGTCTAACTCTACAGGTCCTTCCTATAACAATAGACAGAAAAAGACCATCTATACTCCTAAACCCAAAACAATTATGAAATGGGTTCCTAAAGTTGCCAGCTTGGTTGCCCACACTGCTTTCAAAGCTACAAGCCATTCAAAGTGGTACCTAGATAGTGGTTGCTCCAGGCATATGACAGGTGATAAAGCTTTATTCACCGATCTTAAAGATATGACTGAAGGATCAGTCACATTTGGTGATGGAAGCAATTGTAAAATCATTGGCCAAGGTACGATTCAGCTTTATAACCTTCTCCTATTTAAGAATGTTTTATATGTTGAGAGCTTAAAACACAACCTGCTAAGCATTTCTCAGATATGTGATAACAACCATAGTGTAAAGTTTTCTAATCAAGGTTGTGAGATAGTTAATAAAAAGGGTTCTGTTATATTAACTGGTTGCAGAACTTCTGAAAACTGCTACATAGTTAGTGATGCAAGCTCATCTACTCAATCATGTTACATGGTCCATACCGATGAGACTGAATTATGGCATAAACTCCTTGGACATGTACACTATCAGAACTTATTTAGATTGAGAAAAAGAGAACTAATTAGAGGTCTACCTAAATTACAAAAAATAGATAAAATATGTGGCGAATGCCATTTGGACAAACAGATTAGGAGCTCTCACAAGAAAGTGAACTCCAATACCACATCTAGACCACTCGAGCTTCTCCACATGGATCTTATTGGACCTACCAGATCAGAGAGTCGAGGAGGTAAAAAATATATTTTGGTTATCGTAGATGACTATACAAGATTCACTTGGGTATCATTCCTAAAAGATAAAATTGAAATCATGGAAGAAGTGAAAAAGGTCATCAAACGAATCCAAAATGAGAAGGGTTCTCATGTTTGTAAGATCCGTAGTGATCATGGATCTGAAATTGAAAACAGTAGTTTTGAGAAATTCTGTAGCGATCAGGGAATATAACATGAATTCTCTGCGCCCAAAACACCACAACAAAATGGTATAGTTGAAAGGAAAAATAGAGTGCTTCAGGATATGGCTAATGTTATGTTGAATAGCATGAAGCTCTCTAGAAATCTTTGGGCTGAAGCAGTTAATACCGCATGTTATATTATTAATCGGGTTTATACCAGTAAATCTGATAATAAGACTGCTTATGAATTATGGTTTGAAAAGAAGCATACTGTCAAATACTTTCGGATTTTTGGCAGCAAGTGTTATATTTTACGGGATTGTGAAAATTTGGGTAAGTTTGATACGAAAAGTGACGAAGGTATTTTTCGTGGTTATTCTTTGAACAGTCAAGCCTATAGGGTTCTAAATAAGAGAACTGGTGTGATTCAAGAATCCATCAATGTGGTCATTGATGATCATTTGAATATACCAGCCTCAAGTTCAGATGATGATGAAGCTCTTATTATTGACAATCAAGATATCTCATCAAGTCAAAAAGAATCTGAACCAAGGACTGTTAAAGATCATCCAACCAATCAAATACTTGGAAACCCTCTCACTGGAGTTCGTACTCGCAAACAACTTGAGAACATATGTAATTATGTTTGTTTTACATCCCAAATAGAACCGGTCAACGTAAAAGCACTTTCTGACAAAAATTGGATAGTTGCTATGCAGGATGAACTTAATCAAATTGTTCGAAATGATGTCTGGTATCTTGTTCCTAGACCTAAAGATAAACACATTATTGGAACAAAGTGAATCTTTAAAAATAAGTCTGATGAACTCAGAAATATTACACGAAACAAGGCTAGACTGGTTGTACAAGGGTATACTCAGATTGAAGGCATCGATTACGATGAAACCTTTGCTCCAGCGCCTTGAGTCAATCCGACTTTTTATTTCCATTGCATGTTTTAGAAAATTTAAAATTTATCAGATGGATGTAAAGAGTGCTTTCTTGAATGGCGATTTACATGAAGAAGTGTATGTTGAACAACCTTCAGGGTTTGAAGACCCTAAGTTATCTGACCATGTATTTCATCTCAAAAAGGCTCTCTATGGTCTAAAACAAGCACCCAGGGCATGGTATGAAAAATTGACTAAATTCTTACTTAGTCATAGCTTTCAAGTAGGTAGTGTCGATAAGACGCTTTTTGTTAAGAAGAATAATAATGATATTTTGATGGTTCAAATATATGTTGATGATATTATTTATGGATCTACTTGTTCTAACATGTCTATTGAGTTTGTAGAATTAATGAAATCAAGGTTCAAAATGAGCATGGTTGGCGAACTTAACTATTTCTGTAACACCCCAGATTTTTGCTAACCTGGGATTAGACGCCCTTAGGCGATGGGTCAACCATAACACCTTAGTAACCTCTCAGAACCCAATTCTAAAGCCAAAGAAATCATGTAGAACCAAATCCTTTAGAAATTAAGTGTAAGTTAGTTAGCGCTACGCTAGAGTAGCTGTGAAATTGTCCATGATCGCTTTAAATACGTTCTACAAGACCCAAAACTTGTAGAATTGTTGACGCTACGTTACCTCCCCGTAGTGACCAGTGAGCACCCTACTCTGAGCAGATTATGGTGGTATGGGACACTATATTCTTGCTGTCGGCCTACACTGATCAGGTGACGAGCCCTTTGTAGTGACCTTGAGTTTATCCTGACACCGTATGGGGGCGACGAGTCCTGATGCAGTCTTAAGGATAATTAGGCCTGTATTGATAAGGTGATGGGGGGAGGTGCAACGAGTGCGAGCAACAGCCCTGACAGCCCTTGCAACGACCTACAAATATAACATCGTATGAGATTGCTAGGAGTGACGACCCTAGACAGGATCTGTGTTGGGATTGATATAAGCAAGGTACCCTAGTTTCCCAATCCTGCTATATGAAAAGGACTAATAACAACCCGGTAATCATTATCCATATCGCATTGCATGTGCCTGGAAGATGTGGAGCACTGCGGGAAGAAAGCATGCAGCGGACGCAGATGGTGCCACATGAGGGAGTATGTCGATGAGGGCATCCATCATGTCATTTCATGCTTGCATTAACAACAGTATCTAGGAATGTTTGATTGTTTGCTTTACTATTAACGCGTGATTGATTTGATAACATGCTAATCTTTGCTCTATGATTCTACTGAGTTAATTACTCACTCCTACGTTACAGGACGGTGTTCTAAAAATCCACCAGACCCTTTTGTAAATGCAGATGATGGCACGGCCTGCGAGGCGGAGCCAGACTTGATGATGATGAGGAGGATCCCTCCTTTATGCATGTTCTGATCGACGGGATTACAGGGAGGTTGATTAGATGCCATGACACTTGTCATTCTATATTTTTCTTGAGCACTCATGTATATTCTTTTAGTTCATTTTGGAGTATACATGTATTTAATTAACCTGGTAACATGTTCATACTCTGGAGACTTACAATCAATTATATATTTTATGTATTTATCACAGTCTTCCGCTTGCTAATTTAACTGTCTCTGGAGTATGACATGCTGTTTTGGCTTAATCCCAATCTTTTTTAATGCCTTTTTACAGACAATATGCATTTAACATTATCTATGTTGCATAAATAACATTTTGGAACTCGGGAGTTGGGTTTCTACCCGACCCCCGATTTTCGGGATGTTACAATTTCCTAAGGTTACAAGTAAAACAACCTGATGGGATTTTCATTTCCCAGACCAAATATGCATCAAACTTGGTTAAAAGGTTTAGATTTGAGAATGGTAAGAACTTTGATACTTCTATGAGTACAACGTTAAGACTCTCAAAAGACTCTACAGGTAAAGGTGTAGATCCTAAATTATATCGTAGTATGATTGGTAGTTTGTTGTATCTAACTGCTAGTAGACCTGATATCACATTTAGTGTTGGTATTTATGTGAGATATCAGTCTAATTTGAAGGAATCACATCTTACTGCTGTTAAACGGATTATTAGATATGTTGCAAGTTCTATAAATTTGGGACTTTGGTATCCTTTTGATACTAATGTTCAATTAGCTGGGTACTTTGATGCTGATTGGGTAGGTAATATTGATGATAGAAAATCAACTAGTGGTGATTGTTTTTACATTGAAAATTACTTAGTTTCTTGGTTCAGCAAGAAGAAAAGCTCAATATCACTGTCCACTGCTGAGGTTGAGTATATTGCAGCTGGATATGCATGTAATCAGCTAGTTTGGATGAAATGCATGCTTAGCGATTATGGATTAATCAAGATTCAATGATCTTACATTGTGATAATTTTAGTGCTATAAACATTTCTAAAAATCTAATCCAGCATTCACGTACTAAGCATATTGACATTAGGTATCACTACATTCGAGAATTGGTTGAAGAAAAAGTTATCTCCTTAGAATATATACCAACCGAAACTCAACTTGCTGATATATTTACTAAACTGCTCAACAAAAGCAGGTTTAATAAATTAAAATTTGATCTTGGTATGTGTATTTTATATTGAATATTCTTGCTTGCATGTATCATAGTGTACTATATTTCATATTATAATTGTTTATATTTTAAAATTTTGCATTAAAAATAAAATTTTTGGTCGATACTCGACCGGTCGTGGATGTACACGACTAGTCATGGTATGACCGGTCGTGCACAGCACTCGACCGGTCGTAGTACTCGTGAGCATGATATTAATTCGAGAAAAATCTTCTTCTTCATTTTCAAACCCACCTATGACGAGTCGTGGCTCGACCAGTCATAGGATTTGTTATTGTTCTTCAAAGTAAGTCCTTTTTCATCATTTTTCTTGAAGTTTCATGCTCTCTATGCTTTGATTTGTTCATAGTATAGCTTGATTTCATCTCTTGATTGAGTTTTTCAAGGGTTTCCTCTCAATTTGCTGATCTAGAGAAAACCCATCTTTCTTTTGTGCTTCTTGCTTGATCTTTGTATATCTTTTTGAATATGGATGCTAGAGGGAAAAAGAAAATATCCCGTGGTCCATCTTCTTCTAGATCTGCACCGATAACTAAACGGCACCTTCGGTCACCCGAAGATGATTCTCAAGATGTAAGAGATTTATGTGTTCGTAACATTATCGTTGAGCATACCGCAGATTTAAATCACATTGCTCCATATGGTGTTTTTCCCCTTCTTGAATCTGTAGGTTGGACTAACATTTTGCTTTGGGGTGGGCCTGCATACCAGTCCATTGCTCAATCAATGGTTGCATGTATTTCAGATTTTTCTCTTGATAATTTAACATTTTCAATTGATACAAGAGAAGGAAAATTTAAAGTAGACCGTCATTTGATATTAGGCATTACGCATATACCTGTTAATGATGAAGGTATCCCGATTCATACTTTATATGACAAACCTTCTGAATCGAAAAAATACATGTTAACAAGAGATTTATGCAAAATTGATGTGCAATGGACACACAAAGCGAATGCACTCCCTGCAAAGTATCTGTTACCCAAATACAGAATTTTACATCATTTTTTCATTTCCAATGTATATCCTCGGTCCGGTAATAAAACCGAGTTGACTTCTTTCATGGTTCGTGTGTTACATTCTATTACTTCTGGTACCAAGGTCTATCTTTCATCTTTGATCTGTTATTTCATTATTCAGTTTCATCTCCATCCGGGTCATAGTGATATTCCATTCAGTTATCTTATGACTGTTTTAGCCACTCACATGCTTGTCGATAAACCTATAAATGAGGTACCAATTCATCATCTTATTTTCAACAATTCCAATCTTAATAAGATGAACTTGGATCTGCTTCCTGGCCAAGTTGATGAAGCTGGTGTTAGTGGTGTTGGTGGTGATGGTGGTGAAGCTAGAAACGAAGTGGAAGCTGGCGATCTTCCTCAAGATGTTAATATGGATGACATTTTTGATGATATAGAAACTGATTCACCTAATGATCCAGATTATGATCCATCTGGTTTTGATGCACGCCTTCGTGCTTTAGAGGAAAAAGTTGATAATATGAATATAGCCTATGATATGAGATTTAAGTACATGCAAAAATATCTTCGTCGCATAAATAAGGGCTTACACCAGATTGATCCGACTATCCCTGCTCCCTCCTCTAGTTCAGATTAGGTGAATTATCTTCTGGATAGTTTCACATTATCTTTTTATTTTGGATATGTATTATGGTTTGATAACATTATCTTTTGGATATTGTCTTTTGGATTATGGACTATGGCTTGATGCTTAAGGTTTATATTATGTCCTTTCATATCTCTTTCTCATTATTTTTTTTACTCTCTATGTTCTCCTTCCTATTGTGTCTTTCCCTTGTCATTTTGTGACAAAAAGGGGGAGTAGTAAGCTAATGCATCAAGGGGAGTAGTATGGAAAGGGAGAGTAAATTTGTTTGATTTGATTGATTGAGAAGGATATGTGGATTCTAGTTTTGAAGTTGATTAAAGTTGAACGAAGTCTTCATGTTGTGTACTGTTTATATGAGCAATACTCGTATTACTCAGGGGGAGTAGAGTATTTTGTGGCTTCATGGCTTATCATTCCTTATTATCTTTGATGCTATGTGTTTTGTCATAAATTTGACAAAGGGGGAGATTGTAAGTGCTATGATTTCATATCCCTTTTGTTGTCAAATTTTATGGTGCCAAAACCTATATCTATGTCTTGTATGTCTTGTGTTTTATGTTTGAAGACTATTCCTTGCAATCAAGATATCGCATTTCAAGACGAGAACTTTGATGAAGAAAGTTTTCAAGTCATGAAAAATTCAAGAATAGAAGTTTTCAAGTTTGCATGATTCAAGATTCGATCAAGTTCAAGTTTACTAGAAGACTTTGTCAAGTCAAGTTCAAGCTCAAGAAGACCTACTACAAGTTTTGTATATTCACAAGCTTCTCTTAAGGGTCATCTGAGTGTACAGACTTTCAATGCCCATCTCACTTTTAAGGTTTGTTTGACCTTAGATTGACCTTAGGATGGTCTTTACTATAGGTCATTCTGGATTCATAACTCATATATTTTAATCGGCTTGTTTGGAGTGTTCTAAGACCAGTCCTAGGGACTTCAAGACCAGTCCTAGCTTTGCTACGACCAGTCTTAAGTTTTTTAGGACCACTCCTAGGTAGTTGAAGATTTTTGGATCTTTCTAGCTGTCCTACGACCAGTCCTGGACATCCTACGACCAGTCCTGGAAGTTCTACGGCTCATACTTCGACCGGTCGTAGCCGTACGACTCAAACTCCAGCAATCATTTTTGGGGTCCTACGACCGGTCGTAGGTGACCCACGACCAGTCGTAGGTGACCCACGACCGGTCGTAGACCACCCAGGACCGGTCGTGGAACTGAAAATCCAATCTCGCGGAAATCTTTCGAAAATCTTTGATGCTACGACCAGTCCTAGGATCCTAAGACCAGGCGTAGACAGGATTTTTCAGGCTATAAATTGAGCATGAACTTTAGAGTTTTAGCAATTCAATTTGATTCTTTTCAAGCATTCTTTAGGCTATTCTCTGAGATAAGTTTGTGTTTATTTTAAGCTACTTTGTTCTTATTTAATATTATTTTTGCTAGCTTATTCTTATTTGATTTTGATCTATATTCCAATCTTATTAGAAAAGGGGAATTTCTGATATTCCTTCTTCTGGATTCAAAATCAAATAGAAGTAGCCCTTTTTGATCTAAAATCAATTAGACTTAGAACCATTCTTTAAGTGAGTATTAGACTTTGAACGTTGAATCGAACTTCTACTCCGATTGGTTCTACTGGGCTTCTTCAAAAGGTGATTCAGGTATTTTACATTATTTGTAATTTACTTTCTCTGATTTTTGTTTGAGATTCGCTAGAAAAATCTCATTGTATTGGTTATCTGAGGAGAGCCAGAAAACTCAGATTGTGGGGTTTTTGGAATGTGTAAGACCGAGATCAAAGACACAATTGTGAAGGTTTTAGGTGAACCTGTGAAACCTATTTTGATAGTGCATACTAATATCCCCTGTGTGAGGATATTGGAGTGGAGTAGCAATCTGTGTGGCTGTTGGATAACAGTTGGTGTACACAAAGGCGAACCACTATATATCGTTGTGTTGTGGATGTGTTAATCTCTTTCATTCTTTTATTCATTTTGTTTTATGGAGAGTGTTTGTGGATGAATGTTGTAATCACTTCAAGCAAGTGTGGATGAATGTTGTAATAACTTAGGATTTATTTTCCGCAAGTTGTTTTGATTTCCTTGCTTATTATTGCTCTTTGATTTGTGATACAAAGGACGTTCTAGAAATAAGGTTGTCATACCTTAAACCTTTGGTTTTTGGTGTAAGGTTGTCCTTAGAACTGATAAAGTATCAATCTATTTATTTTAGGCTATTGTAGTTATTTTATATTCAGCATAGTGCTTTATATCTTTTATTATTCCGCTGTTATTCATTTTATTTGGCATTGCCCTATTCACCCCCCCTCTAGGGCATATAGCTAGGCCACTTTCAGGTTTCAATGATGGAAATCATTATACCCACTGTTTCTTGTGGTTTGGTCCACCTGAGTTTTGGATATGATTCAATTTTGGTTTCAACCTCTTAAATGATCTGGAAAAGTAGATGGACGGTGTAGATAAACTATATATATTTACAGTGGGCCCAACTGAGCGTACCGAGTAACTCAGGACGTAATACGATTTCAGGCGTAACTAGCTTAGTGGGTTTGACCTTGACTGTGGGACCCAACTCGATCTATGTGTTGTACATCTACATCATCCATCTGCATTTGCAGTAACTTATTTTAGAGGATGTCCTAAATTGAGGCAACATCCAAAGATCAAGTGTGGTTCACACGACAGGAAAACCTAAACCTAAACCTAAACTCAAATCCCTAAACCTAAACCTACACCTAATTATAATCTTAACTCCCTAACCTAAACCTAAACCTAAACTTGAAAACCTAAACCTAAACCCAATCTTGAACCCGAACCCAAATCCAAATCCCTAAACCATAAGCCTAAACCTAAACCTAAACCTATTCTCAAATCCCTAAACCTAAACCTACACCTAAACCTAAACTTATAACCTAAACCTAAACTCAAAAACCTAAACCTAAACCCGATCCCGAACCCGAACTTGAAACTAAATTCCTAAACCTAAACCTAAACCTAATCTCAAATCCCTAAACCTAAACCTACACCTAAACCTAAACCTATAACCCTAACCAAAAACTAAACCTAAACCTATTCTCAAATCCGTAAACTTAAACTTATAACCTTAACCTAAACCTAAACCTAAACTTAATTCACTTAACTTAAACCTACACCTAAACCCAAACCTATAACCCTAACTTAAACCTGATCCCAAACTTGAAACCCTAAACCTAAATTTCAACCTAAACCTAAACTCAAATCTCTAAACCTAAACCTACACCTAATCTTAAAGCTATAACCTTAACCCTAACCTAAACCTAAACTCAAAAACCTAAACCTAAACCTGATCACGAACCCGAACTCGAACCCGAATTCCTAAACCTAAACCTAAACCTAATCTTAAATCCCTAAACCTAAACATAAACCTAAACCTATAACCTCAACCTAAACCTAAGCCTAAACTTGAAAACCTAATCCTAAACCTGATCCCGAACCCGAACTCAAATCTGAATCCCTAAACCCTAAGCCTAAACCTAAACTTAAACCTATTCTCAAATCCCTTACCTTAACCTAAACCTAATCTCAAATCCCTAAACCTAAACCCAAACCCAAACTTATAACTTAAACCTAAACCTAAACCTAAATTTAATTCACTTAACTTAAACCTACTCCTAAACCCAAACCTATCACCCTAACCTAAACCTAAACCTAAACTCGATCTCGAACCCGAATCCCTAAACCTAAATTTAAACCTAAAGCTAAACTCAAATCTTTTAACCTAAACCTACACCTAATCCTAAACCTACAACCCTAACCCTAACCTAAATCTAAACTCGAAAACCTAAACCTATAACCCTAACCTAAACCTAAACCTAAACCTATTATCAAATCCCTAAACCTAAACCTACACCAAATCCTAAACCTATAACCCTAACCTTAACCTGAAAACCCAATCCTAAACCCGATCCCGAACCTGAAACTAAACCTGAATCCCTAAACTAAACTTAAACCTAAACCTAAACCTACATCTAATCCTAAACCTATAACCCTAACCTAATCTTAAACCTATATCCGTAAATTGACTCTAATCTTTTCATTGTAGAGATGGATAAGAGTTGGATACGAGCTAAGAACATGTTTGGCTCAGAGTATAAATAAGAGGTTCAAGAGTTCATGGAATTTGCATGATATTGAGCAGATTCAGGTAATAGGATTAGGTGTCCATGTCGAAAATGGAAGAATATGGTTCATAAGACTTTAGACAAAGTAGAAGATGATTTCTTCATAGTTGGGATTGACCTGGGATATACTCGGTGGATCGATTATGGTGAAGAATTCTACCAAAGAGTTGAGGCCACTGAAGTCCTTGTTGACCCAATTATACCGGATGACGAGCATGAAGACGTTGACAAAATGCAAGATATTATAGGGGATGTGTCCAGGGAAACAATTGCGGATACTGATTTTGTAGCGACAAGTAATAGCCAAGATATTCCTCCTATGGGTGATGTCAAATCAGAAAAGTTTAGAAGGTTGTTGAGGGATGCGTAACATTCACTTGGGTATGAGAACTTCTCCAAGTTGAATTTTCTTATAAGGTTACTTTATTTGAAGATAATAAATCGTTGGAGTAACAAATCATTTGACATGTTGCTTAACTTGTTGAAAGAAGCATTACCGGACGGTGAGACATTGCCTAAGTTTCATTATGAGATAAAATCCTTAATGTGAGACTTGGGCCTTGGTTACATCCCCATATATGCATGTATAAATGATCTTATATTGTATTGGAAAGAGCATGAAAATGTTGAAGAGTGTCCAAAATGTGGAGAGTCTAAGTGGAAGTTTGATGAAGCCAAGCATAATAAAATCTCATAAAAGGTGTTAAGGTACTTCCCATTAAAACCCATATTGTAAAGATTGTTTATATCTCTCGAGATGGTTGAAGATATGAGGTGGCATAAGGAGAAACGTGTTCATGATGATAGTACACTGAAGCACCCTATGGACTTTGAAGCCTGGTAAAATTTTGACAAGCAATATGATTGGTTTACAGAGGATTCTCACAATGTTCGACTAAGTCTTGTAAGTGATGGTTTTAATCCATTTAGTAATATAAGTAGCTCGTACAATATATGGCCAGTGGTACTTATGCCTTACAATTTACCTCCTTGATTATGTATGAATGAGTCATTTTTTATAATATCATTATTTATTCCTGGACCCAGGTCACCTGAGAATGACATTGATGTATATTTGTGACCGTTAGTAGATGAGTTAAACGAGTTGTGGAGTCAAGGTATACAGATGTATGACACATTTACTAGACAAACATTTCAATCACATGCACTAGTCTTGTGGACAATAAATGACTTCCCCGCGTATGAGAATTTGTTTAGGTGGAGCACGAAGAGAAAGTTGGCTTGTCCTACATATGGTATTGAGACTTGTTCATTATCATTGAATCATGGTAAAAAATGTGTTATATGGGCCATCATCGCTTCCTTTTGAGTGATCATAATTGGCTGTAACGCCCTAAAATTCGGGGGTCGAGCACAACTCAGCTCCTAAGTTCTAAAACATCACTTATGCAACATATTTGATGATGATTGTATGTTGTCTGTATTAATGTATAAAACATGAAATAGATCAAGCCAGTTTAGCAGACATAATTCAGGGATATTGAAAAAATGCAAGCGAAAGACTTAAATACGTATATAATTCAAAATAAATCTCCAAATTATGTGTGCTTTACCCAGGGCAATATACATACATCTGTCTCAAAATTGTAACGCCCGTGAAAAATCCATACTTGGGCTCGAGTACCAACTCGACCCGAGATTGCGTAGAATTTATTCCTTTAGAAAATATGACTAGGTTAGCTAGTGCAACGTTAGAATAGCTGGGAAATGGTCCCTGATCACTTTAAATACGTTCTACAAGGCCCAAAGCGAGTGGAACTAATGGTGCTATAATGCTCTAAAACCTCGAACCAAACTCTAAGCAGGTTTGTTCTCTGGACCACTTTGAATCTTTGTATTGGATCTAGACCGCACGTCGAAAGTCCGATACCTCCTATCTTAGACCGTTAGAACCGCCTAGCTGGACTTGACACTCATTCTGAAAATCAAGTCAAACCGATAATCACAGGCTATTTCATTGAGCCTAGACCGAAGAGAGTGAGAATAGGGTTAGAATTGGAATTTGAAATTCAAATCTGGCACACAAATTGACGCATCAGTATTTTGTGACGCATCAGTATTAAGCGTTCTGACCGTCAGAATACAGCCAAATTACACCCTTGGATTAGGAAAAATTTCTATTACATATCACGAGACTTATAGGCCTGATCTTGGTGCGGTGACTGTTAAACTGAAACTGAGCCGCCACGTGCGATCTAGGAACCCTACCGGTCTGAAAACTGGATGTGTGCTAGATCCAGTATGCACGAGCTTAAGTCCGACCGCGTTTGGCCAGGGGACCTCCAGAAATGCCCTTTTGGACCGAAACGGCCCCGATTTGGTTAGGCACCAAGTAAACATTGTTCCCAAGCCTATTTTGGGCATGTTTTAAGCTATAAAAGGGGTTGAAACCCTCACTCCTCTCTCCCATCCGAATTTGAGAGAAACCCTAGTTTGGGAGAGAGAAAAAGGTGAGAGATTGTGAGAGAGTGGGAGAGTTCTTCCTGCCACTTGTACTACGCGTTGCACGTGCTTAAGCAACACACCTCTACCGCTTTCCCGGCGATTCCACCGCGATCTTAGGTAAGTAAATACCCTAAATAGTTGTTGATTTGAGTTTCCCTTATTTCCATAGCGATGTAGCTTATGGATCTTGTGTATTAGGTTCCTTATTCGCCGTAGACGAAGCGTATACCTCCGTTTCAATTCCTGAGTCTATAAGACATAAGGTGAGGATTTTAGACGCTTTGATTGACGGTTTCCAACGCTTTCAATGTCGTTTAATAGTAGATTCTTGACGGCATCGCCGTTTGACATGTACAAAATGCTCTCTGTTTCCCGTTTCGTAAACTAACGAAGAATATGAGATTTAGGGCATTTTAGTCATTTGTAGGAAGTACTGTTTACATTCATATTTTGCTGATGTGGTTGACATGGTTTGTTGTCGCATTAGGAAGTTAGGAATGCGTGCATAATTAGTTTGGCGAAGAGATTCGCCTAGTTGCGCACTCTGGGTCGACATACTATATGTAGACTTAAGTGTGTAGTGTAGGTGTTTGTATAAATGCTTGTATTAGTATGTATTGAATTAAATGATGTTATGTGATAGTTTGTGAATGATTTATCAATTAATATGCTGACCTAAATGATTTTCTACATGTTGACTAAATGCATGATTTCATTACATGCATGGAATATATGTGCTTGGAGGTTTGCTTGAGTTGAATGTTATAACATGTGTTAACATGCTCACATGATTGTATTTCAATTCCAATACTTTTACATATATTGTTGATGTGATTCCATAAGTGCTTGGGACTAGACTTAGTCCAGGCAGTCGGTAACCGAGTGAATTCGTGGCTGACTGGTCATAGCCACGAACGACGCGTCGATGAACGTGATTCGTGTTTAGAGTTGGCGGCAGTGGTTAGGCCACTCGAAGTGTTTTACGCACTTCATGTCGTTCGACTTGAGATGCGATCGCGCTAGTCGAGCCCGTCAAGCAACCCGACTGGCCGATGTATGTTCACCTTGTATGAGTCATAACTGCTTGAACCTAGGGTACTGAACTTACCATTGTAAACCCTGTTAACCATGGTACCTTGATCCACGAAGACTCATGAGCCGGGCATGGTGGTATGGGACACCGTGGTCGAGCTGTCAGCCTACGCTGGGGCCATAAACCTCCCCGTAGTGACCAGTGAGCACCTAGACTCGTGAGCAGATTATGGTGGTATGGGACACTGTATTCTAGCTGTCGGCCTACACTGATCAGGCGACGAGTCCTTTGTAGTGACCGCGAGCGTATTCTGAGTCCACCGGAGGCGACGACCCTTCCGTTGCAGTAGAGTACAGTAGGCCTGTATTGATAAGGTGATGGGGGAGCGGTGCAACGAGTGCGAGCAACAGCCCTGGCAGCCCTTGCAGTGACCTATGAAATATACATCGTATGAGATTACTAGGAGTGACGACCCTAGACAGGATCTGTGTTGGGATTGATATAAGGGAAGTACCTTAGTTTCCCAATCCTGCTGTTTGAATGGACTAATAACAACTTGAAAATCATATCACCATAGCATTGCATGTGCCTGGAAGATGTGGAGCACTCTAGGGAGTGTGACATGCCGCGGTCGTAAGATGTTGCCGTATGAGGGAGATCGTCGGTGAGGGCATACATCACGTCATGTCATCTTGCATTAACAACAGTATTAGGAATGTCTGATTTACTGCTTTACTATTATCGCATGATTGAATTGTGAACATGCTAATCTTTGCTCTATGATTCCACTGAGTTGATCACTCACTCCCACGTTACGGGATGGTGTTTGCAACACCCACCAGACCCTGTTGTAGATGCAGGTGAGGCTGAGATCCAGGAGGTGGAGCCAGACATCGACGAGGACCAGGACGAGTTCTCGTGCATGCAGTATCACGATGGCTTCGCGTAGGCGACCTGGATCGATGGGATTTCAGTGGGGCCATTTTGGATATTTATTTTGTTCATGTATATTATATGAGACTCAGAGATGTAGTCATACTTTGGAGACAGATAAGATTTACTTTGTTTTTCCATACAGTGATATATATATATTGTTTAGTCTTCCGCTTGCTTTTATCACTGGATCTGAAGTATGAATTGCAGTTTTGGTATACTTTTACTCATGTGAATGCTTTAAATCAGACAACATTGAATCATAATCATTTTCGTTGCATAAGTGACGGTCTGGAACTCGGGAGTTGAGTTTATACACGACCCCCGATTTTCAGGGTGTTACAAAAATACATACATGAACTGTTCAAAATGATCCAATACACATCCCAGAAAATCCTCGATGGTCAGGACGGGGCTCATATGAACCCGCCTGAGAACTGCATATATGAGAATGCCTCCTCGTCCTCGTCGAAGTCTGGCTCCGCCTCGCAAGCATCGCCATCTCCTGCAGCTAAGTCAGAGTCTGGTTGGTGTTTAAACACCGTCCCAGAAAGTGGGAGTGAGTGATCAACTCAGTGGTACTATATAGCAAAAGTTAACATGTTGTCAATCCAATCAAGCAGTAATGATAAGGCAGTACAATCAAACAGATCCTAGATCTCTTGTTAATGCAAGGATGACATGAAGAATGATGAGTGCCCTCACCACAATCCCCTCTGCGATATCATCTAACGATCGCGGCATGACTCACTTCCTCAGTGCTCTATCACCAACTCCGTTAGCACATGCAATGCGGTGTTATAAATGTGCTTACTAAGTTCTTATTAGTCCTTTTCATACAACAGGATTGGAAAGCTAAGACACCTCCCTTGTATCATTTCCCAACATTAATCCATTCTAGGGTCGTCAGTCCTAGAGAAGCTCATACGATATTATGGTTCTAGGTCGCTGCAAGGGCTGATAGGGCTGTTGTGCGCAATCGTTACACCACTCCCCCATCACCTTATCAATACAGGTCTATTTATATCCTTAAGACTACAACAAGACTCGTCGCCCCTATGCAGTGTCAGGATAAACTCAAGGTCACTATAGAGGGCTTGTCACCAATCAGTGTTGGCCGACAGCAAGAATATAGTGTCCCATACCACCATAATCTGCTCAGAGTAGGGTGCTCACTGGTCACTACGGGGAGGTTTGTGGCCCCAGTGTAGGCCGACAGCTCGACCACGGTGTCCCATACCACCATGTCCAGTTCATGAGTCTTATGGGATCTTGGTACCATGGTTAACGGGAGTTTCACTGGTAAGCTCAGTGCCTTAGATTCAAACAGTGGCGACCAAACATGATGTACAAGCATCGGTCAATCGGGTTAGTTGATAGCTCAACTAGGCCAAACGCATGTTGAGTTGAATGACATGGAATGTATAAGCACTCCATGTGGCCTGACCCCTGTCGAACAGCCTAAGCACGACTCAGATTCGCTAAACTTATCCTGGGTGGCAAAATCAACCTCAACCACTATTTACAGAACGGTTTTCGATTGCCTGGACTGTAGTGCAGCCCCATTTACATACAAATCTAATAACTAGCATATGATCCATATCCTGCATCCATATAAACAATCATGAAGTATAACTTGAATGTAAACAGTACATGTAGAAATCCGTATACACATTTAACATGCTTTAACTAAGTACACAATCCATGGAGGAAATCATACACTCATTTAGTATGGATAACTTAAGTTACATGATTCATGGAGGAAATCATAGACTCAAGTATTGTGATAGAGATCCATATCTCAACCACCTTAGCAATCACACTTTACTAACTACTAACTTGCTTAGGCATTTATTCAAATACTTAGGTTACACTATTCAACATACATCACGTATGTTGTCTCTATTGTATATTAGGGCAAGTCCTTTCGCTAAGGAGTTGCCGTATACATGTCAAGCATTTAATAACGACAATTTATCATGGCAAGAAAATCAACAAATTTCATACGCATACGTGTATTCTAACATATACATGAAATACGGTATTTACAATATAAAGTATACGTATGCGGAAAGCAAAACAGATAGCACATTTGGCATGTGTAACGGAAATCACAACATGAATAAATCATTATCTAACATTGAAAGTATTGAAAACCATAACTTAAGCGTATATAGTCCGCACCTTAAACTACAAAATACGTATTCGAGATGATTCAGACGATGTGTCTTCGTCAACGATGGATATGCTACCTATGGCATGAAACAGGTCAGCTATAATGTCACTTAAACTCTTCTAGGTCTTAAATCAGGTTAGGGTTAGCTTGACTTACCCAAAAATGGAATCGGATTCACTGGGAAAACGATTCAGAAAAGCTGGTGCAATGTATAGATGGGTTAGGAAGAATCCTACGGAGTTTCAACTAAATCTCCCACACTTTCTCTCTCTTTTCTCTCTTAAAACTTTAGGGTTTGGGAAATTCGTATGGGTTAGAAGGCTAAGGGTTTAAAGCCTTTTTATAAGCCTAAACATAACGAAAATGGACTTCAAGTCAAGGTATACTTAGGTTATAACCAAATCGGAATCTTTTTGATCTAACGGAGCATTTCTAGAGGTCCTGTTATCAATTGCGGTCGGACTTAAGCTCACCAGCATCGGATCTTTAGTAAGTTAAGTTTTTGATCCGATCGAATTTTCAGATCGTCCGTGGCGGACCAGTTTTAATTCAACGGTCACCGAACTTCGATCAAGGCCACAAGTACTTGGACATGTAAGGGCCAACTTTCCTGATCCGAAGGTGAAATTTGGTCGAATTCTAACGGTCAGAGCGCTTAAAAATGTCGCGCAAGTGACATGTGCCAGATTATTTAAAAATAGAATTAATTTTCTAAATATCTTCCTTTTCTCACTCTCTTCACTCCGGACTCAATAGATGTAACACCCTGGTTCTCAAAACTCGAGGATAGTCGCTCCTCACTGAGAACTCGAGTATTACGTTATGGGGTCGACTAACATTACATCTAATTGGGGGCAAACCTCAAGACAATTACCATATAACTAGAATATCCATAATAACAAAAAGGAAGTTTAAATACATGTAAAGGGAAGCAAAATGAAATCCCTCAGCAGGGGAAATTATTAATACAACTCAAATATAATGCAAGGTCTGAAACATGAAAATGTATAAATCCTAAAACATTAGTTGAGCTCCAACAGCTCAACTGTGTTCGCATAGAACTCTTCCTCGCCATAATCCACCGCAGCTGTTCCTAGAATCCTGTAGTAAGGGTCTTCACCTGGATCAATCCTGCATCTATTTGGTGCAACCACACGATGGGTGAGTGAAAACTCAGTGGGAATTTCCCTCATAGATTCAACCATAACACGTAAATCCAAAATAGATCAACAATTCATGTTTAACTCAGATGGCAATACAACTAGCAATGCGATTGCATGAATGTATGCTCAAGTCACAGATCTGGGGATGCACATCCAGCTGTCAAAATAAAGGGTCACCCGCGGTAGTAGACTACATAGAAAAGACCATATAGACCGCCCGTGGTAGATTA
Organism: Magnolia kwangsiensis; assembly: GCA_037074715.1. Lineage (NCBI taxonomy): Eukaryota > Viridiplantae > Streptophyta > Magnoliopsida > Magnoliales > Magnoliaceae > Magnolia > Magnolia kwangsiensis. Next base: position 65,221,517 of record CM073579.1, read on the forward strand.
ACTACCTGAAAAAGGCCATGAAGGTGAGTGCGCCCAAGGACAACCTCCTGAAAAAATGCTCGGGGTATGCCCGAGGAGGTATAAATTCTCGAAAAAACCTCATGTAAAGAAAGAGCGGCCCAAAGTGCATGAATGCACATGCCTGATGGTTGGACTTAAGTATTAGAACCATAACCAACCCAACAGGATGTGACTTACGAAGAACACTCGGAAAAGCTCACATGTCGTGCGTGGATGTTACGCGCCATGACACTTATATACATTACTTTTGATAGAATAGGAAAGATCATCAACTTTAAAATAAGGAATATCCAACTATGCGTTCCATAATGACTTCCATAATTTCTTTACATTCAAAGGAGGGCACACTAAGTATCATGTAAATTTTCAAGTGAGGTCACATCATTTACTAAGAGTCCATCTGTAAGTACACTACATGTAAACAAATTCTCATCTTCCATATTGTAAGAACTATTCACAAGATTGTACCGACATAATTAGAGATTAAAAATATAGAAGAATCATGAAGGTAATGTCTCGCTACACAATTCACAAATAATCTATAATGAAAGCTTTCTTTTCTCATCACGTCTAATGAGGATATACACCTAGGCAAATGATTATAAATATGGCATGGAATTTTCAAGACAATACGTCATACACATAACTATAAGGAAACATGACATTAAAACAACTTCTTCTTAAAAGTCTAGATAACTAGGAATTAATATTTCTCTAAAACACTCAACATTAAAGAGTTGATCCACATGAAAATTAGTGAATGCAAGAAGCTATGGGGGATGCTCCTCACCTTGATTGAAATGCCTTGTTTCTAGGTGTTCTTTAAGGTAGAATGGTTGTTGGTTGTGCCTGGGTAAACCATTATAAGAAACCAGTGAGTTACGACCGAGTTGACTCGGTCAGGGTTTCTAATAAACAGCTAGTTGAGTTAGTTGTTAAGAGATCTACTATCTACCAGGTTAACTTAATGATCCATTCGATCTTTCACTTTTCAAATCCACCTCATGTGGTTCTGATATTAGAGTCAACCCGACTCAGTTGAGGAAGTTAGCTGAGTCAACCCATCATTGAGTTTAGAGTCGACTCAGAAGGGAAACATGGCCGAGTTAGCCCCCAAATGGGGTTGTTCATGACAAGGCTCTTGACTGGCTAGGGTGAGATGCTTCCCTGACCAACTGAGTTAGATCCCTTGAGTCGAGGTCGGTTCTGAGTCACTGACTCAGTGGCCTCTCTAGTGTAAACAGTGCTTATACTCACAACACCCATTGAACTAGAGTTCAGTTCGAAGCGTCGGACTCGGCTTTAGGGAAACCGACCACTTCCATGAAGGTAGATCGGGTTTTCCAGTCACGGAATGGTGCTGAGTCACCTAACTCGCAACTGAGTTGAGAGGGTCTTATGGCTAAATGGTAGGTGTTAGTTTTATACCTGGGTGACGATTTCTCTCAGCCGTTGAAGGGAGGATGTTTAAGCTATAGTGTAGTTGATTGGAGGCATCCCTGGTGGTATTTTTACAATGCATCAGTGTTGAGTTAACTCGGTCTGGTCTCTATTTTAAGGACTGGTCGGATGAGAGTATTTTCATTGGTCTTCCAGGTTCCAATCAGCCACTGAATCTGGTGATGCTCTCAGAGCTCATCACAGATAGTGCCAGACATTGGTCCTTAAGGGTGAAATGAACCTGACTCAGCTGGACCTTACTGAGTCAACTCATTCATGAGTTGAATGACAAAGTAGTTCAAATGAATGGAGTTTGATTATGATACCTAGCAGTGAGTTGGCTCTATTTGAATTTGATTGTGATGAGCCTAGCGGGGCTGATCTCATGGACACGATTCAGTTGACGACCCCGATTGCCTAGAGTTTTGAAAGCTCAGGTCGGGCTGACTGCTGGAGTTCACTCTCCCTCTCTGCAACACCCTCCATCTTCCTCTCTCAGTCCCTTCATCTTCTCAAGAATGGGTGACCAGATTCGATTCTGGCCTGACACTCGTTGGGACTGAGTTGGGTCGCTGTTGGAACTCGTTCTAGCGGCAGGATCTCACACGCTCAATCCCCTTTTCTTTCTTTAGGTTTTCCTTGGGAGACGCCCTAATTCCCAGCCTTTTATAGGCGTTTCCATTTCTAGAAATCTCCACAGCTAATCACAAGGATTAGTGCGGAGGTTGCTTAAGTTAACCCAAACAGCTTGTCATTAGGATCTCCTAATGGGTTAGATCTCATGTATGGGCCCATTTGATTATCCCAGATGGACATTAAATGTGGTGGGCCACACGAAGAATGGGCCAGATCAGTGGATGGTCTGGTTTAGCGAAAAGTGGGTCTCACAGTCAGCTTGAGGAAGGTGACTGACGAAAATGGCAATTTTCAATAGAATGGCTAATCTGAAGATCAGGGTGGTTTGGATGGTCTTGATAAGTTCTAACAGTAATGTGGGTTCCATCTAATGGTGCAAGGAGGGATGTTGATTAAGGCAGCAACTTCACAAGGGAAAAACCCACCGCTACCCTAAAATCTCTCCGTTTTCTCGTTTGCTAGGGTATTCTCATAGCGCCCTAATTTCAACGCTCTGTATGAGCTTGAGAGAAGCTTCTAGGCATCTACAAATGGTCGAGATGCATTCTTTCCAAAAGAGGAAAGATTCTTTCCGCAAACCGTTGGGTAGGGGCGTGTTTTTGGAAACCATAGGGCTGACGAGGCTGTGGTTGTATACGTGGACGTTGTTTGACTATTTCCAACGGTCGGATTCGCTAATGGGATGGCGAACGTGGTAATTCTTTCCTCGTCAGCGTCTTTCGTTTGCAATGCTCGACCGGACAATGCTCGAGCCTATGTAGGTGGCTTTTAATTACTGATGCAAGCATGGTTGAGGTCGGTGGGACCCAACCTATCATATGGATGGTCTGGATCTAGTTTCTGTATCCAGAAAAACATCTGCTGCATCGTCCAAACGGACGGTCAGGTTTGAATGCGTGACGGGCGGGAGGATTTTCAAAATTCAAAGGGTTTTTAGTTTTCATCGGGTCAACACTCGTTTGACCCGATGCTAAGACTTCGTGCACGGTGTGTGCACACTATCTGTGCACATGCACAGATCAAATGTGAGGTCCACGTCGTGCTCTAAGCGATCAGAGTCGTTCATCTGTTTCTTGGAGGTCCACTAATCACTCTAAATCAAGAATTTGTATGTTCAAGAGGTTAGGTGGGCCATCCTGGGATAATTTTGATGAAATTATAGACAATCGTAGAATCAATGGTTGTCCTAGTGTAAGTGTGGTTCTAACAGTGGGGTTTATGTAATGATCAGAGTGATCTAGGTCGCACACTTGTTTTAATGTTTCAATCCGTTTCCTTTGGTGAGAATATTGACTGAACCTATGTCTTAGATAGACTGATCCTATACTAATCATAAAGACTAATGGTTTGATACCATTATTATTATTATTATTATTATTATTAGTATTTACAATTCTTTCTACTCTTCTCTAATTGCTTATGTGGGTCACACTCAGATTAGCACCATATTTTTATTCACTCAGCCTTTATCGGGCTTTAATTAGAAGGATTGGATCCTTATATTTTTGTAAGTGGGCCACGATACATGGGTCTTAACCTTTAGTTATCGATTTATTAAAATTACCGGTTGGATAGAAACTGATCTATTAATGGAGATTACTCCTAATGGCCACACTTAGGTTAGATTAGAGGTAGATGCTAACTTAAGCTAGGTTGGTACTTATACTATGTTTGGTTACACAATAACACCCGAGTACTCAAAAGCACAGGGCGTTACAATAGAATAGTCTTAGGACTTCGTTTGGGCTTGATTTTCGAAAGGATGGTCAAGTCCAACTAAGCGGTCATAATGGTATGAGATTATAGATATCAGACTTTCGACGTGCGGTCTAGATCCAATACGAAGTTACCAAGCATTCCCGGGAACAACTGGATTTAGAGTTTGATCCTAGATTTTAGGGTATTACAACATCAATGATTCTATAAGTTTTAAGTCTTGCAGAACATATTTAAAGTGAATAGTGCTAATTTCACAGCCAATCTGACTCAGCGCTAATTAACTTATATTTAATTTCTAGGAAAATTAATCCTAAGTGATTTCTGATCAAGGTAGTACTCAGGTCTTGGTACGAAATTTTCCAAGTTGTTACATTGGCGTAGGAAGACGATGATCATTAATGACAAATAAGATCATATGCTACCACCGAAAGAGTTATTTGGGGAAGATGTGATATAATAATTGAGTAACATTGGATAAGTTAGATTTGGTAAGGCACCGCACTTGAAGAAGAGGTAACGTATAGTATTGGTACATATCTGGAGGAAGAAGAACATTTTTTTAGTTTCCCTATTGGAGTAATCTAAAATTATGACATAATTTGGATGTCATGCATATTGAGAAGAATATATGTGACAATGTCTTTGGAACATTGATAAATATAGAGAAGAAAATAAAAGACAGTTTTAAGGCTCGATTAGATCTACAAACAATGGGTTTAAGGAAAGAGTTGCACTTACAACCATATGAAAATTCATATTCTATACTAGCAGCCTGCTACACATTAACAAAACTAGAGAAAAAACATTCATGTGAATGGTTGAGATCGATGAAGTTTTTTGATGGGTATGCGTCAAATATATCTCGGTGCATAAACATTATGAACTATAAGGTAACATGAATAAAAAGTCTTGATTGTCACGTTCTTCTGCAACGTTTACTACCGATTGCAATTCGTAGATTCCTGAGCAAGGATATCAGTGAGGCGCTGATTAAGTTGGGGATATTCTTTAAGGATGTGTTTGAAATCATTGAATGTAGAGGTTATTAAATGACTAGAGAGGGACATTGTCGTAATCCTTTATAAACTTGAAAGAATATTTTCACCTAAATTTTTGATGTCATGGTACACCTAGCGATTCACTTACCGCATGAGGCGAAGCTTGCAGGCCCAGTATAATATCATTGGATGTATTCGATCGAAAGGTGGTAGAACCTATTAAAATTTTTATTCATTCCATAAACTACATATATCCATATTTTCATACATAAAATATAGTGGTTTTGTGTACTACCTTCACACACTAAAATGATTTGTGAGGAATAAGGCACGTCCAAAGGGATCCATTACTGAGGCGTACATTGATAATGAGTGCCTGGCATTTTGCTCCATGTATCGTCGTGGCATAGAGACTAGATTTAACTGAGAAGATCAGAATGTCGACGAAGGGCAGGAGCATGAACAAGGACTCATATTTGTATTTGCACATAATGTCTGTCCTTTGGGATCCTCGACGTTTCAGGATATGGACCTTGGGGATCACGCAAAGGCGTATTGGTATGTGCTGCATAATTGTAAAGAAATAGAGTCGTACTTAGAGTAAGTCTTCCCTTGATAATTGTATCTCTACAAACGATAATTGTTTCTTATTGATGACGTGCCAATTATGCATAGCGAACACACCAAGAAGATGAAGTCCCAATACCTAACAAAGTATGATCGAATGCATTAGGATTAGTTTCCAGAATGGTTCTCAAAAAGTGTAAGATTTCACCTTGTATCTCACCACACTTAGAATTTTGTTGTATTGCACAATATTTAAACCTAAGAAAATTCCTAAACAATTACATTTTATATATGATAATAGATGAAGATGTTGCGCGCTAGCAACTCTGTGAATGCGTCTGATGCCCTCTACTCATTGGTGTGTGGCCCTGATAGATGTGTATCAAGATATACAGGTTGTATTATAAACAGGATTTGGTTTCACACTGAAGAGTGTGAAAAGTATAGGACCACACAAAATAGTGGAGTAGTTGTGAAGGGAATGCATAAGGATGTGGAAATTAACTTTTATGACATTTTGACAGATATTATTGAGCTAAGTTATTATATGAGAAAGTGGGTGTACTTATTTAAACATGATTGGCGGGACATTGAAAATAAGAAGTTGGGAATATAGACTGACAACTACTTTGTGAGTATAAATTTATCTCAGAAGTGGTTTAATGTCATGCCCCAAACTCAGAAACTGGGCTCACAAAATTCCTGATCGTCGAATCCGGTGCCGATAGCCTCCGTAGTACCCCATTTTCGGCTCCCAACGCCCAATGCCAGATTTCGATCTTGAGATCCTATAAGGAGGATTTCCAAACGTACATTTATCCCATAAGAAGCATAACAGAAGTATACCCCAATCACAAAGACAACATCATCATTACATATCCACTAATATAATTAGTTGAATACAATGCTGAAAGGAAAAAAATACAAATGTTAAAAATAAAATCAAAGCTCCGGAAGATAGTTGCATGCTCCAAGCTCAATGCCGCTGCGACCAACGTCACCTGCATGCATATGTCGTGCATGAGCTTATAGAAAGCTTAGTGGGTTGTGAAAGTGTGTGCACAAGATAAGTGCCAAGCACAAAAATATAATGCCATAATCATACAATATCAGAAATATTAGCAAGATCATGAATCATACAATATTAGGGTATGTAATACAGATTAGCTATGCAAGTGAGGAGTCATAAAGAGTCAAGTATCAGATACCGAAGATGCAATATAATATACAGTGTGAATGACCATGTTAGAGTGTGAAGTCGGGATGATGGTACGTAGTATCATAGGCTATGGGATCTACCACAAGGGACTTCTATCCAAACCAGTCTCATACCTAAATTTGGATAGTCAGACTCAATGTGGTAAACTCCTGATCTCAGGTTAGTCGTGCGCCCTAACCGAAATCGTGGCCATTGTGAAGGTACACGTAACAAATAGTTGTGCAATACCAGCCTGAGTAGATAATGAATGAATGAATGAATGAATGAATGAGTATGCAACTCTTGCTTAATAAGTCTACATATTAGTATTATTCATCTTTGGGATCATTACTGGGGTCTATTACACTCTACACCAGCTTGTCGCCCCTATCCAAGCACACGATTGGGTAAGAGGAAGAGACCTCACTATCCGCCTGCCAATATCTGGCCTGGCTCGTCGATAGTGGACCCATTCCTCAAGCTGGTCAAACTCAACCTAGACATTGCCCCCTCACTCAGGTGGATAAGGTCACCCCCTCCCAACCGACCACGACATAGTGGGAGACATGACCTACTGGTATACAGCCCTCATGCGCTCATATATATCTACTCAGTCTCGACATTGGGGCATCCTCTGGTACTAAGAGGGTTTATGAATTTTCACCCAAGGCCATCTATGGTAGCCCGATGCTAGTGACAGATTTCAGTGTCCCATCTGGCTATCCATGATATGCCTGTGGAGGCTATGGCTCTGATGTCACTAGGGGGTACAGAAATCACAGCACACAATGCAAGATGCATGAGTCATACAATTTAGTCATGCATCAATCCTGCACATATCGTGTGCTCATGTGAGATAATCTCCTCCTATCAGGGAGTCTCATAACAACCGACACTATGACATATGCAATGGTCAATCATATCTCATAACAAACATGCAGATGATGCGTATGGGTATGTATCATAATGCTATACTGTTACATACTCATAATCAGTATCCATAACCATCATCAACAATTGACCTTGACAATGTAGACATTTAACCAACATTGCCCCCAAGGAATGGCCCATATAGAGCCTAACATATAGTGGACCCATGACCTCACACAACGGCCAAATATACAACACCATGGGCCTCACTCAAGAACTTAATATACATCACGTTGGGCCTCTCAAATGGGCCTAACATATATCACAATGAGCTCCATCACCTAGCCCTCAAATGCATCACAATAGGCCTCATCACATAGGTCTCATATACTTCACATTGGGCCTTAAACATGGGTTAAATATGCATCACAACGAGCCTCAAATACGGGTTGCATATACATCACAACGGTCCTCGACAATCAGCCTATACAATTGGCCTCAACCATCGGAATCGGCCTTGACAATCATAATTGGAATCGGCCTCAACAATCAGAATCGGAATTGGCCTCAACAATCGGAATCGGTATCGACAATCGCAATTGGCCTCTATATTCGGTCTTGAAATTGAAATCAGAATTAGCCTCAACAATCAGCCTTGACAATCGAAATCAGAATCAACCTCAACGATCAAACTCAACAATCAGAATCGGCCTCAACAATCAAAATCAGTCTCGACAATTGGAATTGGCCTCGACAATAGGAATCGGCCTTGATAATCAGAATCGTCCTCAACAATTGGAATCAGAATTAGCTTCAATAATCGAAATCGGTATCGAAAATCGGAATTGACCTCAAAATCTGCCTCGACAATCAGAATCTTCCTTTATAATCTGCCGCGATAATCAGAATCGAAATCGGCCTCAATAATCGGCCTCAAAAATTAGAATCAGCCTCGACAATCAGCCTCGATAATAGGCCTCTACGCAAGGCGGGATCCATGGATGGACAACCGATGATGGACCAAGTAATTTCAATGGGGTGTAATCGTTTGGGGTAACCCACTAGAGAATGACGAGAATGGGCCTAACTAGGGCTAAAGGAAGGTCACAATGTGGACATTTATTCATCATTACCCATCAATGTCAATGTGGACATTTAACCAACATTGCTCCTAAGAAGTGGTCCACATATGACCAAACATATAGTGGGCCTAAGGCCTCATGCAAGGTTTGATATACATCACCATAGGCTATAATTACATCACATCGGGCCTCACTTATGGGCCCCAAATACATCTCTATGGGCCTTACCAAATGGGCCAGAAATATGTTACAATAGGCCTCTTCACATGAGCTGAAAATATATCATAATGGGCCATGCCAATGGGTCTCAAATACATCAAATTGGGCCGTATCAAGTGGGCCTTAAATACATCAAATTGGGCGCATCATGTGGGCTTTAAATATATCATAAAGGGCTTCTTAAATGGGCCCAACATACATCACATCAAGGTGGGGCCACACATCAATTAAAGGTGATTTTAGAACATTACCAAAAATAAATCCCATAGAAAGATCATCTGGGCCATTCCACAATAACAGTGGAGATAATGATTTCCACCGTTTAAATTCACGGGGCCCACCATTTTATTTTCCATCCACCAGATCATACGGTCACAAAGACCTGAGTTGAATGAAAAAAAAATAAATATCATACTGATCCAAAACTTCTGTGACCCAAAAAGCGTTTCAATGGTGGACGTTCAATCTCCACTGTTTTTGCAGTGTGGTCCACCTGACATACCGATCTACCATTTTTTTGTCTCAAGCCTTAAGGCAGGCTCACCAAATGGCTGGACGGTGAAGATATGAAAATACATTAAGGTGGGCCACTTCAAAATGGATGGGCGGTGGATATACAATACATACAACCAAGGTGGGACTCATCGTCCCAATCTGGTGGACGGTGTGGATGAAATGAATACATCAAGGTGCGGCCAGACAGTGCAAATATAATTATTACATCAAGGTGGGTCCCACCCACACATGTGGGGTGGGCCACGCCATATGGATGGACAGAGTGATATAACATATATATATATATATATATATATATATATATATATATATATATATATATATATATATATATATATATATATATATATATATATATATATATATAGATAGATATACATCAAGTTGGATGGTAGGTATTCGACATGTACCACATGACGGACCTGCAGAACTGGCAGCGTTAATCCCGTAGTATTTGCTGCATGGGACCCACCATCCTGGTTTCAACGGACGGTGTGGATCAGCATATCATCAAGGTGGGCCACACGTGTGGCCTACTGCTTTGGACAAAGTTGATATTTGGTTTTTCTCTTTACCTGGGCCTGCCCAGACGGTCCAGAGAGCAGGAATGCTGCTGGACGATCTACAATGTGGGATCGTTTGATGAACAGCTTGGGTAAAATACATAAATCATAATAGGGCCCACACAAGTGGTCCACACAGCCAGGGAACAAGCAAATCCTTATGATTTCCCTTCGCACAGGCCAGCTTGAAAACGTGTAGTAAGGTGGCCCAGCTGGATAGACAACATGGATAAAACACATCACAGTGGGCTTATTAGATGGCCTGGATGTGCTGTACACCTCAGGTGGGCCACACATCATCCCAACAAGGGATAGAGAGAGAGAGAGAGAGAAAGGGAGGAAGAGAGAAAGAGAGAACGATGGACATGGGAGGGACCCTGCCACTATGGGTCCCTCTTTAATACAAGGTGTACATCAAGATAAGTCCTAAATCATGTGGACTTTATATCAAAAATCAAATGAAATGAACATCCACCATTAGATCTTGGACTCTTCCTTCCACCGATGCAATCTAGAGCTCCAAGGGAATGATTTCAATGGTCAAGATGATCTTTAGATAGTGGAGATGGGAGATAGAAAGTGGGCCACAAAAACTCTATCCATGGAGCTTGGACGATTGCTCTCATGGGGTTACTTGAAAAAATGGAGTGAAGAGAGAGAAAGAGGAGTGATGTAAGGGAGAGATGGGTGATTGATGATGAGTGATGGGTGGTATAGGTTATGTAAGAGAGAGTTGACTTGGGAAATGACTTGTGTACATGGGGATGAGATGGAGTGATGGGTGGTACTTTGATTGATTGATGGAATTGATTTGACATTTGGTAGAGATTCTCTTATGCGGCATTTTTCTTGAACTGAACGCGGGCCCACATCTCCTGGCCTAGGTATTGCCTTGGCATGGAAGATGTGGTGTTGGAACCGCGGCTACGGCGTGGTCGCTAGGGTACAAGTCTCAGGTTAAGCCAACTTCGGTATGCCGGACTTGGCTTAGGATTGCACACAAATATCAGATATAGGTAGAGGGTCACCAAAATTTGACCAGGTGGACCGCGGAAGCCTATGGAATAGTATGGTCTAGGATACGGGCCTCACATTTAAGGACAACCCATTTATCATCAACAGCCAAGCCAAACAAGTATTTTACCTCGCTAACACCAAGTTAGGTGGCTCTTGACACGTGATGCAAAAAATAAAGCCTAGGAATGTATTTAATGCTCCCGAACTAGACATTGAAGATAGCGAGGATGAGAGAAATGAAATGTCTAGGGTTAAACAAACATATCAAGTAGACATGCCATCTAGGATAGAGGGACTGATCCAAATGTTGATATTGATGTGGTGCAATTGAATAGAGATGATGTGCCACCTAATCATGTTGATGCCTCAATAATACATGATATTATTAAAGATGATAGCGGTTTCATTGATGATGACGTTGCATATGATGAAGAGGAAATACTGATCAACGATAGTAATGGTGAAGAAGAAATAGTCCTAAGCGATAGTGATACAGACGATGATTATTAAATGTACATATAATTTACATGTCATTTTTCAATTCAAATAATTTGATTATTACATGTATACATGTTTTACAAGTCATGATTTGTTCTTTTAATTGACTTGTTTATAATCCACATTTACAGTTGAGTCAATTTCTGACCATGACTGAAGCATAGCAAAAGCACACAACATACTTCATCAGCCGTTGCGGATGGACCTTCTGGCCCTATCTTCTTCTGATAGGGATAAAGAGATACCTGGTCTGGTCAATGAGTGTAGGGAGGAATATATCAACGATGACTCTGATGAAAGATTTTACAATCTCAAAGAAATTTCAGACCTGATGGAGGAATATAACCATGGAAAACTTTGTATGGAAGATGTGGTTTTATTACCTGTACATCTGAATGGAGTCCTGAGATACCAGATTTCTCTTATTGTGACTGGCATGTTAGTTGTATATTTCTTCAGCATATGATAACTTACGTAGGGAGTACTTTAGATAGTTGATTCGAAGTTGTTTCGTATTATAATGAAATACATGTATTTAATATAGAATGATAATGTGTAATGAAATTTCTAAAATTTACTAGAATGATTATAGTTTTATTATATTCTGCTTGCATTATAGTAATATAGTCTAATCATATTTTAATCATCTAGTTAAGCATAAGCACAAATTCATTCTACCATCAACACTACTTGTATAATGTTTTAGTATATTTCACTTACACTATAAAGTTTAATGTGCTTATTATGTTGATATTCATACACTTGTACTGACATTGTTTAAATTTATAAGTTCATAGTTCACACATATTCAGTCATGGCACCAAGTGGGAGATCAGGTCATTCGCGCACTGGATCTACCCCTTCCACCCATGATGTGAAGGAGATAACATCGACGTCAAATGCTATATCACAGGGGTCTGAGCCCTTGGTTGAGCATACACTGGGCACTACATGTAAGTCTAGACATATATGTATTTAGTGACTTCTGTTTATGTTTAGACTTACATATTTTTTTTGCGACAACATCATCAACCAACCGACGAGGACGTGGACCCATGTGTGGGTTAGTTTTAGAGTGAATGACGCATGAGTGTAGGGTGATGAAGAGTTCCCACATGATTTCCTTAGACCTGTTGAGGACAATGACAGGTTGTTTACGTCGGAGGTTGTTGTCCTATGCCAATCTTTGATCCCCGCCAGCACCCTCGTTGGGCAGACGTGACAAATGATGTGCGACAGCTCATCTATCAGCGCCTTCAGGTAAATTTTAAAAAATTAAAATTTCTTTTGTGAAAGTTCATTTATAGTTAAGTTATTTTCTTAATAAGTTTATTTCCTCAATCTATTATGTATGAAAATGCAAGATAAATTTGTTTTAGATTTGAGTGTTCCTTACATTTCCTATGCCATTGACAACATGGTCAAGGAGCAGTTCAAAGAGTACCATGGAGAGTTACACCAGTGGTACAAGCAGTGAATGACCCACGATGAGGCCGTACTGTCCGCACTGTTGCACGTGAGTATAGATAACCGACAGATACTCTGCGAGAGATTTTTGTCTAAGGCTTTTCAGGTAATATTTTCATATTTATGATATTTTAAAGTAATAATTAAATTCACAATTAATAACAGTGTATTATGAATAATGTGTTCAGAAGAAGAGTAGAATAAATTCTATGAATAGGGAAAAGTTACAAGTGAACCATGTAGCTGGTTCAAAGTCATAAAGTCATTTGTACGACATTCTTACAACATGGTAAGAAATTACTGGTGATTATTAAGTTGATATATTTGAAATAGAGGTGAAGACTGCTTGAGTTGAAGTAGGAATATGCCAATATGTCCTAGAGGGGGGTGAATAGGACTTTTTAAAGATTTATGAGTTATATTAAAAATCTTATCACTCAAATCCTAACAGGTATGCAATTTTCAGGATTACTCAAATGTAACTCTACTGGCTTCCAATCCCAGTAGAGGATCGAATCACAGAACTATTCAATTAATAAGCATGAAGCAGTTATAGTCTATGATGGATGTAACTATGTGTGTGAAGTGTGAGCAGATATGAATGCAATTAACATAATCACACAAATGATCAAGCACAAGAATCAATCACAGGAACAGTCATTTTTATAGTGGTTCGACTACTTGTCTACTCCACTCCCGGTTACTACACTCAACCCATGAGTGTACCGAATTTCACTAAGGAGGTTTTCCATGGTTCACCTTAAACTTAAGACTTTAAATTAGGTTCACCTTCAACCTTTACACAGAGGTTTCTACTTGGTTCACCTCTAACCCTGGAGTTTTATTGGCGCACTCCTAATCAGATATTTATGCCTACATAGAGCAAGGGTCCACACAACGCACCCACACGTACACTTCCGTCGGAGGCCTCCTTTGAGGACTTCAAAGTGTGAGCAACACTTAAGACCTAATCCTAGAAAGGAATGATCACAAGTGTCCTCTGAACTTTAGGTACTTACAGATAAGTTGATGAGTCCCTTTTAGCGTAGTGATGAAGATCTCTTTCTTATTAATGAAGAGTCTTCTACGCCCTTGATCCGCAACACAAAAGATGTACCTGTACTAGGCTTCAGGTCAGGTCAAGGTTATGATGGAATTCTACTCTCTAAAGATTTTCCTTTTAGGAAGATAGAGTGATTCAATCATCTATGCATTCAAGGCATCCCAGCTTAATAATTTGCTATTAAGGTAATAGCTGGAGGATCCTTGAATGAAAAAGTTCATTCCCCAATCCACTCTATTGAATATTAATGATGAGGGTGGATTGGAGGATGAACTCCCTGAGAGAAAGGGCTTAAGATAAATGATATGAAGTTTAAAACACTCAGAAGCACTCTCTTCTTTCTCTACCAGCAATAAAGACTAACCTCTCTATAAATAGGCAAAAGGTTCCATCAGATATAAAACGGTCACATTTATGACAGAGTTCGATATTATCGAGCAGGGTTGATATCATCAAGCGTATACTCTCGATAGCATCGACTGACCGCTCGATGATATAAACTCAAATATCATTTTCACTTTTGAAAACCTTCTTCCAACTAGTTAATGGGATTGAGACGCACATCGATGTTATCGAATTTCGAACTCCAATTCCATTGATAGAGGGATTGATCTATCGATAGGTGAAAATAAGAGAGACAAGCCTTTAAGAATTTCAGGTTCTAAAGATATGATCGGGGAACAGCCGATGTCATCAGAATTTGAATGTCAATGATATCGAGACCTTGTCGATAGGATAGATAAATCATATAGATTTACCTATAAGCATGCTGGTTAGTTTGTGCCAGACTCGATTCAATCGATCAGGACTCGATGACATCGACATAAGAATATCGATTTCCTCGAATGGCCCCTGATCAACGTTTAAAACACCCTGAAATATTTGCTGGAGGAAACATACGCCCACTATTGATATGATCGAATGACTTTCGATATGATCGATATTTGAATTCAGATTGAATCAGAACAGTCATCGATATATCGAAGCTTATAGTAGTTTTCTCTATAAAAATAGGGGTGTCGTAAAACTGCCTGTCGATATTATCGATCCACTTTCGATGTGATTGATATTCGAATATCGATGATATTGATTGAAACTCCGATATATCGATAAATCATCCAGATGAATGTGCGGTTACTGGACGCTTTTTGTCCTCACTCGATTGTATCGATTGAGATGCCGATGACATCGACAGAGCAGGTCGATCATATCGAAATGCGAATCGATAGATTCGACAGGGTAAGAAAACTTAAAGATTTTTCTATTTGGTAAAAAGTTTTCTTACAATAAAACTCTAAGATGTTCTACTTAGTTTTAAGGGTTTTAATCACCTGGTGTTTTGGGATATGGGATGTGAAACTATGATTTACATATGGTGAGCTTCCACACACCCAGTTAAGGCAGACGCTTGAATTGATCTTCCTGTTAGGCTCTGTAGTCTGACTGACTCAATTCACACCATAATTGACAAACCAGGGCACTAGTAGGTGCACTTACAATCTCCCCCTTTGTCAATTACATGACAAAATACCCAAAACACCATAGGAAAATATCTAGACAGATACATCCTAAATTGTGTGTACATGTGATTACATAATTTTACAAATTCTAACACATTCATGTACACACCCATAATTTACTCCCCCTAACTGTAAAGACCCCTTTCTTGGTGCAGCTGCTCCCTCTTACACCTGCAACATATAAGAGCATAAATATCCAATTTTCCACAGGGGTGTTTGTAATTTTTCTTCCCCTTTTTGTCAGTAATTGGCAAAGGCATAATAAGTGATATGGACTGAAGAATTTAAGCATATGGGAGAACCATAGTCAGATAGATGTATACAGATTTTTAACAGGATAAGCATACATTATTTAAGGCAGGAAGTAACTAGATGAAACAATCAGCATAATCATTTCATAAGCATCAAGAATGCAATGAAATATGAATTGAATTCAACTATATCAACTAGTATAAAAAAAGTATATACTGCCACAGATAGCAGTATTATAATCCATTATCCAAATAAAACAAAACCTATTTCAGAGCCGCCAAAAGTTGTAACCAATGTTTCATCCCATCCAAGGGAAAACATAAAAAAATAAATCCAACCTGTGTAAACAAGAGAGAGAGAGAGAGCTGTCACATGCACTTAAGAAAGCGTAGAACTTCAAAAAGATATCATAGTTCATATGCTGAGTTAAAGAGTGACTGTGTGTGACAGCTTTTAGAAGTCAGTGCTAAGGAGCAGAGTAAGAAGGAGTTATGTCATCTCGCCGATAGGTCTTCAGATCGACCAACTGTTGCACAAACTGTTGTACCTTAAGGACAACATGCTCTAAGATTGTAAGTCGCTCTTGTACTAATTGAATGTCCCACTGAATTACCCCGATCTTGTCCAGCTTGTATCGTTTAGTATGCCCAGGGATTGACATAGATGGGATTGGATCAACTCTGGCAGATTCACTACCTTCCATCTCGGTTTCCTCAGCCTGAGGGACACTAGTACCTTCGCCTCCTTCTTCTTGAATTCCCCCTTCCTTGTACTCGTGATAAATCAGATCCATCTTGCTAATGTTTTTAAAATTAAAAACTTGAAGTGGAAGCACAAGATCATTTGTAGAAGGAAAGCCAATGCTTTGACAGATTCTGCTAATAATCCAGGGATATGTCAGATGCAAATCTCTAGATGTATGTATGGCATTGACAAACTGATTGAGAATCAGTGTTGGAAGGCAAATCTTTATCCCGGTTGTAACGGAGTATATTATCGTGACCATAAGACTTGTGAGATCTGATCAGTTTATACTTCTTGAGTACAAATTAGTAGTGAAGATCCCATGCATGACTCAAAATCGGGGCTCCATATACCTAACTTTTACGGCATTCCCTTGATGTCATGGAATATCTCTGTTGTGATATAGGTATTTGGTTATCTTTGATCAGACATCTAGAAGATCAAGATCCCAATTTGGAAGGCCTTCTGGAGCCAACTGTAGATTGAGAATGTGAGCTACAGTGGCGGGAGTGATAAATGCATCATCACCATCCAGGGATACCATGAATGAAGGAGGATCAGATACTGGAGAATGACACGCTACAAGAAAGTTGCGTATTTGTTGTAGTTGACAGGGTCCTCCAAAATTTAGAATAGGCAGTCATCCGATTGTGGCGAATAGAGGTTCCAGATTGTATAGTGCTAAACAGCCCTTGTCAACTTTTCTCTCATGGATCAGCTTCCTTTTGGTGTATTTTGCAGGACGTTGGATAGCAGGAGGAGGTGGTACTGGTTGAGACGGTGCAGGAACTTCAGTTTGGGACCTACTGTGTCATGATCTTTGCTGTGTGGGGGTCCCACTGTCTGGGATCCTTGCTCTTCCCCTTGAGGCAAGGATTTTTTGTCGGGTAGTCCTTGAAGACTCTCCCAGACCGGATGCTACACTTTTGTCTTTTTCCATGTGAAATAATAGACTTTTTGAAGTATTTTGGGGAAAATGACAAAAATGTCCGATAAACTAAGAATATAAAAAAAAATCTATAGATGTTAGAAGGATATTACCTGATTTGTGAAAGGATTTGGTTAGTCCGACGTGGCTTCTAGTGATTGGTAGAGAGGATTGGGCAGGGAAGACGACCGAGAAGCCTTTTGAAGAACAAACCCCCCTCTTTTTTTTTCATCCTGCTGACTTTTATCGGGCACTATCTGTCGATCATATCAACCAATGTATCGATTCTATCGAGAAGTTGCTGATCGATTCTATCGATTCTGTCTCAGATGTCATCAATGATCATACGCATTTTCACATTATGAAAGGCCATCGATTGTATCGACCCTCAGTCGATGAAATCGAAAGAGACCGACACTTGTATCGAAAGTAGATGTTATTCAGAATTTTCTTAATTTTGACACACCATTGTATGTTTCCTAACTTGATCAGTATATGTCATAAAAGTTTGTGCCAGTTCTGTACAATTATAAATATGATAATGTTTATATATAAAAGTTTGAGGTCTCCAACTTCCGATGTAACATTGAAGGCTTAACAAAACCGCATCATTTTAGTAAATATTCAGATCTAGATGCATAACCTGGACTTGTTCCATTTTCTTCTTGATATTTCAGGAAATATACGAATTAATCATCAGACAGTTCACTTTTTCTTTTACTACCCATTGTGGGAAAGATTTCTTCATTCTGTTCTTTTCTTTAGGTGGTGATGGATGAGTGCTTCTCCTAGATGGACTTTTAACATTCTGAGTTTCTCTGATTGGTTTGAATTTTCCAATTTGATTTCGATCAAAGTTATATAGAGTCCGTCTAGGTGCTAAACATTCAAATTTATAATGACTAACATCACCACATAAATGACAAACTGGTGAAATTCCCATATTGCTACCTGAAGCAGCCAGTTTTGTTGAGGCTTTATTTTCAATTTTCTTTTTATTTTTCTCATATCCTAGTCTACTCTTGTCTCTTCCTAGTCTTCCCATCCCTAACAAATTTTCTAATTTCTCACCACTCTGAGAAAATTTGTAGTTTATCTCGGCAAATTTTTTAAAATTTTCTAAGTCAGTACAAAGTGAGTGGTTCTCATTTTTGAGTTTTGCATTATCATCTCTTAGCGATTCACCCTGATTCATAAGTTTTGATAATTCTATTTCTAGGGATAGGCTTTCTCTTTCTAATTCATCATTGTTTGTGTGATATTGTTGCAAATCATTGGCTAAATGTATGTTTATTTCCAAGGTTCTGTCCAAGTCTTTCTGCAACAATTTCTTTTTATTTTCAGACATGCCGAGTTTTTAAAGGATATGGATGCTATGAATGTATAGTTGATTATAAGCATCCTGTAGTTTATCCTTTTCAATTTCTTCTTCTTCTTCAATTTTCTCATTGTCAGATGGAAATGATTCAGTGGCTTGTTGTTCTTTCTCAGGTTCAGTTGGAATGATCGAAGTAGTGGAGACCATGAGTATTTTCAAGGATTTCTGATCTCCATCACTTTCTGAGTCACTATTTTATGAGTTTGACTCTTCTATATCATCCCATGTGACGGTCATCGCCTTGCCCTTGGTTTTTCTGTTTGGGCATTCGGTAGATAGGTGTCCATACTCATGACAGGTATAAAATTGTGGTTCTTTGGTCTGCTTACTAAATTTTCCTGCAGGAGTTTTGTAGTTCACCTTTCTTCCTCTGGAAGGACGGCCGAGATTCTTTTGAAAGAATCTTCTGAATTTCTGTGCTAGCAAAGCCACTTCTTCATCTTCATTTTCCTTTTCACTCTTACTGTTCTCATGTTTTTTTTACTTCGACGCTCTTAGGACAGTGTTTTTAGATTTTTAGGGTTGTGTGAAGTGTAGTTCAAAAGTTTGTAGGGAACCTATTAGTTCTTCTACTTTCATCTCATCAATATTCCTACACTCCTCAATTGTTGTTACCTTGGGATTGAACCGTTCCGGTAGAGACCTCAGAATTTTCCTACATATTTTGATATCAGAGCCTTCTCTCCCAATCCACCCATTGAGTTACAAATGATATTTAATTTGGTGAAAAACTCCATAAATGTCTCATGCTCTTCCATCCTGAGATTTTTGAACTATGAAGTCAAAAGTTGTAGTTTAGATCTCTTCATAGTGTTTGCGCCTTCATGGGTTGTTTCCAGTAGATCCCATGCTTTCTTGGATGTCTCACACATACTTATTGATTAAATATATCTTGAGACATGACACAGTAGATGGCGTTCATTGCTTTTACTTCAGCAGTTCGCTGTTCTTTGTCAAGCGCCGTCCACTTTTCTTTGGGTTTAGGCTTATTGATGGTAGTTTCATCTTCAAGTATGATTTGTTTAGATGGTACCACATATCCCTTTTCAACTACATCCCAAACATCATGATCCAAAGATCTCAGGAAGTAATGCATTCTAGCCTTCCAGTATGCATAATTTGAATCATCAAATACTGGAGGTCTTGTGACTGATGAGCCCTCTCCTTTGGCCATATTTCTCAACTTCAGTCAAGATCACTCTTTAGGCGGTGAAGCCCTTAAAGAGAGACCCGCTCTGATACCAATTGAAATAGCGGTGAAGACCGCTTGAGTTGAAGTAGGAATATGCTAATATGTCCTAGAGGGGGTGAATAGGACTTTTTAAAGATTTATGAGTTATATTAAAAATCCTATCACTCTAATCCTAATATATATGCAATTTTCAGGATTACTCAAATGTAACTCTACTGGCTTCCAAGCCCAATAGAGGGTCCAATCACAAAACTATTCAATTAATAAGCATGAAGCAGTTATAGTCTATGATGGATGTGACTGTGTGTGTGAAGTGTGAGCAGATATGAATGCAATTAATATAATCACATAAATGATCAAGCACAAGAATCAATCACGGACACAGTCATTTTTATAATGGTTTGACTACTTGTCTACTCTACTCCCGGTTGCCACACTCAACCCATGAGTGTACCAGATTTCACTAAGGAGGTTTCCCATGGTTCACCTTAAACTTAAGGTTTTAAATCAGGTTCACCTTCAACCTTTACACAGAGGTTTCTACTTGGTTCACCTCTAACCCTGGAGTTTTGTTGGCGCACTCCTAATCAGATATTTATGCCCACACAGAGTAAGGGTCCACACAACGCACCCAGATATTTATGCCCACACATAGCAAGGGTCCACACAACGCACCCACACATACACTTCCGCCAGAGGCCTCCTTTGAGGACTTCAAAGTGTGAGAAACACTTAAGACCCAATCCTAGAAAGGAATGATCACAAGTGTCCTCTGGACTTTAGGTACTTACAGATAAGTTAATGAGTCCCTTTTAGCATAGTGATGAAGATCTCTTTCTTATTGATGAAGAGTCTTCTGCGCCCTTGATCCACAACACAAAAGATGTACCTGTACTAGGCTTCAGGTCGGGTCAAGGTTATGATGGAATTCTACTCTCTAAAGATTTTCCTTTTAGAAAGATAGAGTGATTCAATCATCTATGCATTCAAGGCATCCCAGCTTAATAATTTTCTATTAAGGTAATAGCTGGAGGATCCTTGAATGCGGAAGTTCATTCCCCAATCCACTCTATTGAATATTAATGATGAGGGTGGATTGGAGGATGAACTCCCTGAGAGAAAGGGCTTAAGATAAATGATATGAAGTTTAAAACACTCAGAAGCACTCTCTTCTTTCTCTACCAGCAATAAAGACTAACCTCTCTATAAATAGGCAAAAGGTTCCATCAGATATAAAACGGTCACATTTATGACAGAGTTCGATATCATCGAGCAGGGTTGATATCATCAAGCGTATACTCTCGATAGCATCGACTGACCGCTCGATGATATAAACTCAAATATCATTTTCACTTTTGGAAACCTTCTTCCAACTAGTTGATGGGATTGAGATGCACATCGATGTTATCGGATTTCGAACTCCAATTCCATTGATAGAGGGATTGATCTATCGACAGGTGAAAATAAGAGAGACAAGCCTTGAAGAATTTCAGGTTCTAAAGATATGATCGGGGAACAGCCGATGTCATCAGAATTTAAATGTTAATGATATCGAGACCTTGTCGATAGGATCGATAAATCATATAGATTTACCTATAAGCACGCTGGTTAGTTTGTGCCAGACTCGATTCAATCGATCAGGACTCGATGACATCGACATAAGAATATCGATTTCCTCGAATGGCCCCTGATCAACGTTTAAAACACCCTAAAATATTTGCTTGAGGAAACATGCGCCTACTATCGATATGATCGAATGACTTTCGATATGATCTATATTTGAATTCAGATTGAATCAGAACAGTCATCGATATATCGAAGCTTATAGTAGTTTTCTTTATAAAAATAGGGGTGCCGTAAAACTGCCTGTCGATATTATCAATCCACTTTTGATGGGATTGATATTCGAATATCGATGATATCAATTGAAACTCTGATATATTGATAAATTGTCCAGATGAATGTGCGGTTGCTGGACGCTTTTTGTCCTCACTCGATTGTATCGATTGAGATGCTAAGGGTATCAACAGAGCAGGTTGATCATATCGAAATGTGAATCAATAGAATCGACAGGGTAAGAAAACTTGAAGATTTTCCTATTTGGTAAAAAGTTTTCTTACAATAAAATCCTAAGATATTCTACTTAGTTTTAAGGGTTTTAATCACCTGGTATTTTGGGATATGGGATGTGAGGCTATGATTTACCTATGGCGATCTTCCACACACCCAGTTGAGGCAGACGCTTGAATTGATCTTCCTGTTAGGCTCTGTAGTCCAACTGACTCAACTCACACTGTAATTGACAAACAAGAGCACTAGTAGGTGCACTTACAATATTCTTTCCGTATATTTATATGAACTCTATTGTCCTTTCTATTATGCAGCTCGATTCTATCACCGGCCAGGAGGCTGGACCAGTAAACCTTTATAGAGGGACTCACTGTCGGAAGGCGACGGGATCTTAGGTTTATACTTGAGCTAGTGAGAATTGGGTAAAAATCCTTATATTGTGAAATTTAATTGCATTGAATTATAATAATATCATTCATTATGAAAATTCATATGTTTTCATTACAGGCAGTGATAGACACCATACGCAGTCAGCCCATTCCTGATGGTAGTTAGCAGAGTGAGCCAGATATCCTGAGCGAGGTGCTTGACACCTGTTCTGGATATGTGCGAGGGCTTGGCCATGGTTCTAAGCTTATGACACCCGTTAGAGCTGCCTCCAGCCGATCCGTCACTGGAGAGAGCACCCTACACCAAGCTAATATGACAGAGAGAGAGGTTCAACAGCTACAGGTCATTGTTGATGACATCAGAGAGCAGCTGGAGATGCAGAGTGAGGAGGACCAGAGGCGTAGGGAGGAGGAGGAGTAGAGGCAGAGAGAGGAGTGTAGAGGCGTAGGGAGGAGGAGGAGGAGCAAAGACAAAGAGAGGAGGAGAGGCGATGAGAGGAGCAAGAGAGGAGGATCGAGGAGAAGCGGGTTGACCATGAGCGACGGATGCATGAGATGTTTCATGCTCTCATTGCATGCTTTGCCACTGATGCCCCACCACCTCTGCCTTCATCTTCGTGATTTCTTTCATTTTATTTATGATTTATTTTATATATGAATGTTAAACTTATATGTATTTTTATGTGGATGAATGTGGGTTGTATATATGTGGATGTGGATAGGATTGTTTTGTATGGATAGATGTGGTTTGTGTTTGGATGGATGTGGTTTGTATTTGGATGGATGAGGATGTGAATATGATGAAAATGTATTGTAACAGGTTATTTACAGGTGTATATCAGGAATTTTTTTCCTGAATTTTGAAAAAAAAAAGAGACTATTACTGATGAAATATTTCGTTTGTAATATGTAACACCCCGTTCACATGATACACGGGTGTTACCTTCTTAAGTCCACATTAATGGAAAATAATAGAGGAACTAGTTAGTTGAACACGGTGCATGCAAGATGTGAACTTCAGCCAACATCAAAGCCATCCCTCTGAGGGCCTTAAGTATTGAGACAGAATCCTATGGCAATTAAGAAGGTAACAACTAACTAATTTCCTTAGATTAAAACAGTCTTAAGTTAATTAGTAAGGATGTAATAAACAAACATCCTATTAGCTAGTTTTTACGGAATAATAGGCAACAAATCCAATCACCACTGCGCCTGGGCTCCACTTTTGTCCGTTTGGACTAAAAATCTAGTCAATCTGACCATTAGATCAGCTATACTGACCACTAAAAGGTTTGAAGAGCATAATATAGCCCACCTGGGCCTGGGCCCCGCTCCAAACTAGGCCTGGTCCCCTATATAAGTCCCCCATGACAAATGGACGGACTAGATTTGCCACAAACCACTAAGGTGGACCCCACATGGGTGCATGTACACCCCACGCGTTGTGCATGATGTGCACTGGAAGTATGGACTCGGTCAAAGGAGCTTTGACCGAGCTCCTTGTAAAAAGAAAATGAAATGGAAGATTTCACCTTCCATTTCCCATTTGAATCTGGTTATTTTCAATCACCAAAGTGGCCCACCCTAGGCAACTTCTGAAAGATCCGAGCCATCAAACTTCTCCGTAGGACCCGCCAGATCGAAATCGTATAGGCTTTGTAAACAGACGGGAGAGATTAGTTACAACCGTCCAATACGTTGCATGTGGTGGATATTCACGAGATGGGACCCATTTGGGACCCATGGGTGGCCCGTGATCACCCTGATCAGGCCATCCAACTGTCCATTGTCTGAGAGAGCTGTGCTCTCTCTTTTCAGAAATGGCTGAGCAGAGGCCTATGTATGGTAAAGCATAAAGCAGTTTTCCCTCTTTGGGGGAGGAAGTGCTAGTGCATTTCTACCCGTTGGAACTCTCTCCCTCATATCTATGTAAAGAGCCTTATAGCTGTTGGGATTAATGCTAAGGAGAGAGAAAGGAGAGAAGAGAAAGAGAGTGGAAAGAGAGAGAGAAGAGAGGTGTGAGTTGAGTGCTCAGTTCAGCCGACTACCCTGCCTTAACTTGATTCGGTTGGGCTAGCGGTTACCCCACCAAGTTCCGGACAAGGTAATGGCCTCTCCCCCTCATTCTTTTCCTCTAACCGATGACACCGACATGCGAGTTAAGGCCGGTCTCCTTCAATTCATGAAGACAGGTCGTGCCAATCTCTAATAAGCCAATGAGTCAAGTCCAGGACCAAGCCAATTGATGGTTGTGGGTTGGACTAAAAAACCGGTCAAGATAGGGCTCTATTTTGGATTGAAATAATGGTCAAGTCTGAGTTGAGAGCAAGCCAACCAATGGTTGTATTTCAGAACCTAAACAAGGGCAAACAGTGGTGGCCAAATAATGGTTGCGTTATGGGTCAAAACAGGGACCAGGGGACAACTCGGTTTCAGCCCAAAGCCAGGTTGCACGATTACTGTGGGTTGGGTTGAATCTAGGCCGAGTCATGAATGTGTTTTCGGATCAAAACCATGCCAATCCATGGTTGCATTTCAGACCCAAACTAGGCTAGAAAATAGACTTGGTTCAGGCCAAAACCAGACTAATCCATGTCTATGTTTTGTGCTAAAATAAGGCCAAGGACATGGCTCTATTTTGGGCCATAATCGAGCCAATTAATGGCTGAGTTCGGTCGGGATTGTGGCAGAAAACTAGCTCTATTTGGGCCTTAAATTAAGGCAAGGATTAGCCTTGAAATGGCTGAGATTGGGTCCGAAATCAGTCTAGTGATGGGTTATTTTTCGAAGCAGCAAACTAGCCCATGCCTGGGCTGAACCATGCTTGTCGGACGGTGCCTATGGGCCAAACAATGGTTATTTTCCAAGCCAAGAAACCAGCCAAACAATGGCTGCACTTCTGGCTGAAAGTAGGCCTCCAATGACAATATTCGGGCTCTACAATGGACAATGGGTGAATGTAACCAGGCTATGAGAGCAGCCTCCTACTGGTTCAATAGCAGGCTGAAAATGGTTCTTGAATGGACCGGAGTAAGGCCGAGTAGTGGCTTAGTTGTAGGGCTGGAACCAGTCCCTTAGTGGACCGCAATTAGCCTTTTAACAGGGCCGTGTAGCTGAGTTGCAAAACGTCCTCCAGCTGGTCCATGTAGTGGGCTAACAATCAGACCATTGTAGGCTATGGTATGAGTCGAAAACAGAGGTTGGAGGGAGGGTTAAGATCAATCTCAATGCCGGGCTGAAATTTATCTTGAATACAGCGGAGACCTGGCCGTGTATTAGGACGCTACCAAACTGAAAACCAACTCTCAACTGGTGCGTGAGATGGGCCAAGCACTGCCTCCAAATCAAGCTATAACTAGACGTTGCTTTGGACAGTATTCTGGGCTGAGAATCAGCCAAGAAGTGGGCCGGGGGCATACCACAGTGGGTCGCACCTTGTAAAGTGTTGGTGGGCCACACCTTGTAAAGTGAGATGGCCCGCACCCTATTTGAAAATAGGTGGGCCACACCATATATAACAGTTGGCCGCACCCGGTTGAAAATAGGTGGGCCACACCATATATATAACGGTGGGCCACTCCATGCACCTTGAAATAGATGGGTTGCACCACGTTGAAATGGATGGGCCTCACCTTGAAATAGCGGTGAAGACCGCTTTAGTTAAAGTAGGAATATGCCAATATGTCCTAGAGGGGGGTGAATAGGACTTTTTAAAGTTTTTATGGTTTATTTAAAATCCTATTACACTAATCCTAATAACAAGCACATATTAGGATTACTCAAAAGTAACTCTTCTAGCTTCCAAGCCCGGTAGAGGATCCAATCACAAACTATTTAAGAAGTGAACAATATGCAAACTAGTTTATGATGGATATGACTGTGTATGTGTGTGAGGTGTGATTTCAAATATTCAGATATGAAAATATTAAAGTAAATCACACAAACAAAAGAATAACAATCTCAAACACAGTCATTTTTATAATGGTTCGACTACTTGTCTACTCCACTCTCGGTAATCTCACTCAACCCTTGAGTGTATCGGATTTCACTAAGGAGGTTTCACAACGGTTCACCTCAAACCTAAGGTTTTAAATCAGGTTCACCTTCAACCTTTCCAACCTACACCTAGGTTGACTGTTTATGCTTCCTGAGCAAGGGTCAACACATAACACCCGGTTTTAAGCACACTGGCCAAGGATCCACACAAGGAAGCTCATTGTTTATGCTCTCATGAGCAAGGGTCAACACAACACACCCACTTTTAGGCACACTAGCTAAGGATCTTCCACAAGACTAACTATTTATGCTCTCCACAGAGCAAGGGTCAACACAATGCACCCACTATGTACACTCCCGCCGGAGGCCTCCTTGAGGACTTACAAGGGGTGATAAATACCTTAGACCCAATGTAAGACCCATATCCTAGCCCATACCATTCCGTAGGATCCCGCGGTCCTCCTTGTCGAATTACGATGACCCGCGATGTGTAGATAGAAATTGCGCACACTCTTGAGTCACATCCAGTAAACCCGAGCTGACTCAACTCGAGACCTGTGTCATTTTGACTCATCATTGCCACAGTTCTGACGCCATGTCTCGTACGTCAATGCGACGCTCAGATTATGAGATCTGGCTCGTGCATTATCTCAACGGCCATTGATCGCGTGATCATGGGACCCACCTATCCCTGTTGTTGTATTTTCCTAGATAACCATAATTACGATGAAGTCACCCTAGGGGTGACATCACCCTATCCTACCCTACCCTAGCCATAACTCCTTACAAGCAATCACCCCTTCCCTTTTCCCCATAAGTCAAACTCATTAATTGCCTAGAAACCATCACCTCTCTCTCTCTCTCCTATCTCTCTCTCCCTCCCTCTTTCTTCCTCATTCTCCATTGCAAGAGCCATGGACGTCCAACCCACCCCAAAAAAATTCAACCATCGTCCACCTTAGATCCTCACCAATTCAACCTTTATATCATCATCTCCACCATTGAGGAAGCTTCGTAAGGGCATTAGAGCATAAAGGTAGAAGTTACAGGGGAAGATCTTGAGGTGGGTGCTTCTCTCTCTCTCTCTTTTCCTATCTTTTATGATAAGTGGCCCACCTGATGATGCAGGTAATATCCTTACCGTCCATCCAGTGGGACCAACCCACCTTGCTACCCTTTTACTTGAAGGGTCTAGATGATGGGGAAGTGCAAGCATTTGATGGACCCTAACATGGCCAGATGGGCCAGCCTAGAACTTGCTAGACGTCTGTTGTCTAGACTATCCAACAATGTCTGGACGTTGCTGGGAACCAAAATAAAAATATTAGCTTGGTTGAAAGCTTTAGGCTGAGCCGCTCATGCGGGCCCTACCTTGATGTGTGAACCTTATCCAGGCCATCCATTCCATTCCTCATCTCATTTTAGGTGTTGAGCCAAAAAATGGAACCAATCTGATTATCTGGTGGGCAATTTCTTAGAAAACAGTGTTCTCTACCGTTGAAACTCACTCTGATGTTTCTATACACCAAAACATGCTCAATATCGGGCTCGATGGATCTGTTATGAACTGTAGAATCCAATGGGTGAGGTGGATTCTTCTGGTGCAGACCCTACCACAAAAAAACCTCAAAAAATATATTTTTAAAAAAAGGCAGCAACTACTGCTGCTGCTGACGGTTAGAGGATGCCGGTAGTGTCTTGCTGTGTGGGTGGGGAAATGGGTAGGGATCGTGGGTCCCAGCTGTGGGTTCCACCATGATGTGTTTTTGGCATCAACACCTTGCATTTTGTGGGCCCCCTTAGGGTAGCTGGCCACCCAAAAAATCAGCCGTGTACATAACTCAGGTGGCCCACATCACGGGAAACAATGGGATTGAACGTCTGCCATTGCAACCCTTTTGGGTGTCCCAGAAGTTTTGGATCTATAAGAAATTTTTTCCCCCTTGATTCAGGTGTCTGTGATCTTATGTACGGATCGGATGGAGAATAAACGTTATGGTGGGCCCCACGTGGGACCTACCTTTTTAGTTGTGGATTGGCTGGACTACACCAGCATATTGCTGCTGTGGGACACCACTATAATGCATTCGTTTTATATCCTCACCGTCCAACTGTCTTGACAGTGGGACCCACCTCGATGTATGTATTCTTTGGCCACGCCGTCCATCTGTGTGGACCTCACGTGAGGTATGGGATCTATCTGCACCATCCACCCATCTCCTGTTGGTGGAGCCCACATGAGGTATGCGTTATATCCTAAATCGTCCAGGAATGTGGACCTCATCCTAATGCATGTATTTCATGCACACCATCCACCCATATGAGGCCAACCCTGCACGTGTCACACGTGCAGGTGGTAGGACCCACTTTGATGAATGTGTTCTATATGCACACTGTTCAGAGATCTCTGGACGGTGCTGCGGCACCTACAGTGATATATCTGTACGTCCATGCCGTCCACTTGTTTTGGACAGGCCATTGGACCCACCCTACACGTGCTGTACATGTGAGGGGTGGGGTCCACCTTGATATATATTGTATCCTGACAGTCCATTCATTTTTCCATGGTCCAGCGGACCCACCATACATGTGCCTTGCATCCAGCTCGTCCGTCCATGATGCTGGATGTTGGGCTGTATTATTTAATATATATATATATATAATATACAGTATAATATAATATTATTATTTTATAATATAAGGAGAGTGGCCCACCACGTGGGACCCACCTCATGTATTGCATAATATAATATTATTATCTCATAATAAGAGGGTGCCTCACCACGTGGGATCCACCGTGATTTATATGTTTCACCGTCTAGAGGTTTTCTGGATGGTGGAATCACCGTAATGTAAGTGTTTTATTGGTGCCGCCCACCTTGCGCATGTGCTGCATTCATGCAGCGTGGGACCCACCTTGACTGTATGTAATTCATCCTAGCCATCTATCCATTTTCTGGATGGTGGGCCCATTGCCGAGACATCAACAACCCTGTGGGTCCATCCAGATGAATGCGTTTTATTTATTTTATTTTATTTATTTTTTTCAAACCGTCAATTGGAAAGCCATCCAGACCATCCATCATCTGGACGGTGGATGTGGGGCACCACTGTGATGTACGCATTATCCATGTTGTCCGTCTATTTTGGCAGCATGGGACTCACCTGCTGTGTGTGCACTGTTCAACACGTGGGATGATCTAGACATACCTTGATGTATTTATATCCAAACCGTTCAACATCGGGTTCCACTGCATGAAGTCACAAGTTCTGTGGGTCTGGATCATGAGGAATGCATTAGATCTCACCGTCCATCCATGTAGGTCCACTGTGATATATGTGTTTCATCCTACCGATCATCTGTGGCCCACCATGACATGTGTTACGTCCAAACCATCCATCTGGAGGTGGGCCAGTAGGTCACACCAGCTATATGGCTGCTGTATCGATGTCAGCAAGTCATGGGGTCCACCTTAATGATTTGTTGCATATCCGCACCATCCATGGTTCTGGGTAATGATTGGACAGTGCTGATTTACATGTCCAATGTTTGGACAGTGCTGATTTACATGGACAATGTTTGGACAGTGCTGATCATCATTAGTGAGCCATGTGTCCCATAGAATGATAGTGTGCAATGATACACATGTTGTACCTACAATTATTGAAATAATTTTAGATGTGATCCAGGCTCTCACCATGAAATGCAAAACCTCCACGACCCACATCATAGGGGGACCCACCGTGTTACATATGTTCTTGCCATCCATTTATGCGGCCCACTTGATATACATGAGGCCCATTAGCGCGGCCCTATTTGATATACATAAAGCCCATTGGTGCGGCCCATCCATGAGGCCCATCATGATGTATATTTGAGGCCCATATGATGGGGCCCACCTGCTTAAATATGAGGCCTATGAGCAAGGCCCATTTTGATGTATTCGTGGCCTATGGGCAAGGCCCATTGTGATATGTATTAGGCCCATACGCATGGTCCTTTTGGTGTATACGAGGCCTAGATATGTGGCCCATTTGATGCATATGAGCCCATGAGCAGGGCCCACCTGTTGTGTACATGAGGCCCATTGGTGCGGCCTATGGACGTGGTACACTTGATATATATGAGGCCCACTGGAGCGGCCATGTGATATGGCTGACTTGATATATATGAGGCCCATTGGTGTGGGCCATGGATGTGATCCACCTGGATGTATTTGTGGCCCATGTGATATGACCCCTAGTGATGTGTGTTAGGCCCGTATGAGTGGCCTATAGCGATATGTATTAGGCCCATGTGATGCGGCCCATAGTGATGTGTATGTAGCCCTTGTATGAGGTCATCGCAATGTGTATTAGGCCTTTATGTGAGGCCATGGGCTCACTATATATTTAACCCTATGTGGGCTACTCAGGAGTAATGTTGGTTGAATGTCCACATTGATGGGCAATGATGGTTGGATGTCCATATTGTGACTTTTCCTTAGGTCTTGTTAGGTCCATTTTCACCCATTGTTAATTCTGTATGTCAAGGCCGATGCCGATTTTTGATTCCAAGTATTGAGACCGATTCTGATTATCGAGACTGATTCTGAGTATCGAGGTCGATTCTAAGTATGTGACAACATAACATCATAATACATGCCCATATGCGTCATCTGCATGTTTGATTATGAGATATGGTTGACCATTGCATATGGTAGTTTGTTCATGGGACTCCCTGATAGGTGGAGTTGCCCCACATAAGCGCATGATATGCGCAAGATTGATGCATGATTGGACTGTGTGACTTATGCATCTTGTATTGTTTGTTGTGATTACTGTACCCCCTAGCGACATTAGGGTCGTAGTCTCCACAGGCATATTGTGGATGACCAGATGAGACACCAAAAATCTGTTCTACATGGGGTGCTATAGATATTCCTGGGTGAAAGTCCCTAAACCCTCTTGGTTCCAAAGGTTGCTTTAACATCTAGATTGAGTGGACGCATGAGAGCATGAGGGCTGTATACTGTTAGGCCGCGTCTCCTACTATGTCGTGGTCGATTGAAAGGGGGTGTGGCCTTACCTGCCTGAGAGGAGGGGATAAAGCTAGGTCGAGTTTGACCAGCTTGAGGAATGGGTCCGCTATCGATGAGTCGGACCCAATATTGGCAGGCGGATAATGAGGTCTCTTCCACTCACCTTGTTACGTGCGATGGGGAAACAATCTGGTTTAGAGTGTAATAAACCCCGGTGATTTTCTATGGAAGAACCGTACTGACATGTGGACTTATTGAGCCGGAATTGCATACTCATTCATTCATTCATTCACTATCCACTCGGGATGGTGGTGCGTAACTATTTGTTACGTGTACCTTCACATGGCTAGGATTTTGGTTGGGCACGCGACTAACTTGAGATTAGGAGTTGACCACATTGAGTCTGACTTTCTAAATTTAGGTATGGGACCGGTTTGGATAAAAGTCCCTTGTGATGGATCCCATAGCCTGCGATACTACGTACTATCATCCCGACTTCACACACAGCATGATCATTCCATTCGCACTGCATATTGCATTACATCCACAACATATAGCATTTTGGGTTACTATGTTTCTACACTTATATGGTCTAGATACGTCTGATGTTATTTGTGGACTCATCAAGAATTGCATATTGCATTGCATCATCGACATCTGATATTTGGCTCTTTATGATTCCATATTTACATAGTGGTTCTATATTATGTATTCTAATATTGATTGACTCATGGAATTGTCCATATTTTCACTTATTCTGTTATCGCATGATTTATGATCTTGTCAGTATTTCTGTTTACTCTGATAATTCATGATCTTGTTAGTATTTCTGCTTATTTCGATATTGTACAATTTATGGATTACCAGTATTTTCGGTATTATATGATGATGACATTGTATTGAATACTTGGCACT
This sequence comes from Magnolia kwangsiensis, assembly GCA_037074715.1. NCBI lineage: Eukaryota > Viridiplantae > Streptophyta > Magnoliopsida > Magnoliales > Magnoliaceae > Magnolia > Magnolia kwangsiensis. The sequence goes on from CM073579.1 coordinate 65,253,796, forward strand.
TACCTTATGTATACACTTACACCATCCTCTAAGCTTTCTATAAGCTTATGCATGATAGATGCATGTAGGTGATGTTAGGTTGTAGCAGTGTTGAGTTTGGAGCGTGCAGCGGTCTTCTGGAGCTTGATTTTCATTTTATGTATTTTCCTTTCAGCATGGTACTCAAATGATTATATTAGTGGATATGTGATGATGATATTGCCTTTGTGAATTAGGTAATTTTGTGGTTATGCTTATTATGAGTTAAATGTATAAAAAAAATCCTCCTTATAGGATCCTAGGATCGAAATCTGGCGTATGGATGTTAGGAGCCAAGAATGGGGTACTACAAAGGCTGTCGGCACAGGATTTGGCGATCGGGATTCCTGTGAATCCAATTTCCAAGTTTAGGACGTGACACCCAATGCTACAAAGGAATGATCATAAGGGTCCTCTGGACTCTAGTTACTTATAGATAAGTGGATGAGTCCTATTCAGCACGTTGTCGAAGATCTCCTTCTTTATTGATGAAGAATCTTCTGCTTCCTTGATCCGTAACACAGACGATGTACTAATATATGACATCAGGTTGGGTCAAGGTTAAGATGGAATTCTACTCTCTTAAATGTTTTCTTATAAGGAAAATAGAGTGATTCCAGTCATCTATGCATTCAAGGCATCCCAGTTTAATGATTTGCCATTAAGGTAGTAGCTGGAGGATCTTTAAATGCGGAAGTTCATTCCCCAATCCACTCTATTGAATATCAATGATGAAGGTGGATTAGAGGATGAACTCCCATGAGAGAAAGGGCTTTGGGTATATGATCTAAGGTAAAATACTCAAAAACACTCTCTTCTTTCTCTACCAGCAATAATAGACAAGTCTTCTTTATATAGGCAAAAGGTTCCAACGGATATAAAAAGGTTACATTTATGACAGAGTTCGATATCATCAAGCGGGATTGATATCATCGAGCATATACTCTCGATTGCATCGATGGTCCGCTCGATGACACAAACTCAAATGTCATATGCTTTTGAAGCCTATTGCCAGCTGATCGAGGGAAAACACGTGTCGATGTCATCGGATTTTGAACTCTAATTTCATCGATGTGAGGTTCGAGTCCTCAACATTTGAAAATGAGAGAGACTTTCTTTGAAATATTTTAGGTTTACAAGAATGATCGAGGGACATTCGATATCATTGGAATTTAAATGTCAATGATATCGATAGCTGTGTCAAGGCATCGATAAATCCAAAGGATTTTCGTATAAGCTTGCTGGATAGTTTTTATCCCTATTCAATGCCATCGAAACCGTACCGATATCATTGATATTTGAATATCGATTTTATCGACGATCATAGATAAACTATCCTAAAATATTTTGCTGAAAATCTTCGTGCCCATGACCAATATCATCGAGAGCCTTCCGATGTCATCGAGATTTAAACTTCGATGGTAATAAGGAGGGCTTCGATATATGGATGCACATATGATATTCTAAGTGAAAACAAGGGCACTGGAGTTCTGCTTTTCGATATTATCGAGTCACCTTCGATGGACTCGAGTTTCAAATATCAATGATATCGATACATCGATAAATCCGTCCAGAGATATATGTGGTTGTTGAACACTTTTGTCCTCATTCCGATGGAATCGATTTATCATTAAGGACATCAAAGCGCAGGTCGATCATATCAAGATGTGTATCAATAAAATTAACAAAGTAAGAAAACTTAGAGATTTTTTGATTTTGAAAAAGTTTTCTTAACTTAAAAATCCGATGATGTTCTAATTTATTTTTAGTGTTTAAATACCTGGTGTTTTGGGACATGGGATGTGAGGCTTAGATTTACCTATGGCAAACTTGCACACATCTGGTTGAGGCAAACACTTTGAATTGATCTTCCTATGAGGCTCCACAGTTTGGCTGACTTAATACTCATGCTAATTGACAAACCTGGGCACTTTCACACTTGAGTTTGCAACTTAGTGGGATGCACCACATGCGGGCAGTGGCCCTGTGCATTTTCATGTGGGACACACCACATAATGGTGGGCCTCACCTTAGGTCAGCGTGGGCCGAACCAAGCTTAGACTTAGGCCAGAAACGGCCCAGTTCAGCCTAGATATTTGGGTTTATGTTGGACCTAACAATTGGGCCTAGTCCCAGCCCAATTTGACCCTTAACAAAGCATGACTTGGGGCCCCGACTGGGGAACTTATGGACATAAGTCTATTGGGCCTGGTCATCATAAATCAAGCCCATGTTCCCTTAACCATCGAGTCCTTACCCATCCTATTCATTCTATAGATGGGAATGCCCCCTAACACCAGTTATTATATTGGAAATGACTCCAAGAGGCCACTCGTGATATTGGGCAGCTAGGTACTCACGATCACTCGGATTAAGGGGCACGCTACTATTTGTCTAGTGATGATTTTCTTTCCCTTGAGCTTTCCATCTCCAATTAGACTAGAAGTAGTTAACATAAGGGTTTGATGGTTAGATAGGCTTGTGATGAATTGTATGGTATTACACTGCATTTACTTGACATGTTTATTTAACATAGTGACTTCCCGACTTATGGTTGTTTAGACCCTTGAATATGTGCATTGAATTGCCTAGGTGATTAAACTAACTGTTCATTTCATGTACCTTATGTGGGCTCATTTAGCATGTTCTTGTAGAAATACATATGTTGTTCTTCAATTCTTAATTCATAGCAAGACCCATGTTATTGTTACGATATTGTTCTTTGAATTCCTATTCACAATGAGATCCATGTTGTTATGACACACATTGATGGAATCTCTCCATGGAAAACATTAATTAAGAAGAGTTCGTGCTTAGGGTGTAACAAAATAAGACTGATTGCGATACGAGTAGGCCCCTAACATGGAGGTTTTGGTTGTGGTAGTTGACTATGGGCCTTACCATCCATGTGTGGTTTCACCTAACTGATTTGGGACAATCTTTGCACCCTTTTAAACACCATTGTTTACTCGTCTTTGAACCATTCATGTCGCCATGTTTAATCACCATAATTGGTAATTTCAACCTTTCATTGCCAATCGACATTGGTGGTGGTCCTTTCATATTAAGTTGATTGACCATGTGTTGGTGGGTATTACACACACCCTAAGGCTGTAGTCTCATAGGCCGAAGATGGTGGTCATGGGACGCTATGCCCAAGCCTTCAGTCTATGCTGGGCCACGAGCTCCCTGTAGTGACTGTGAGTATAATTAAATTGGCTGAGTGTAATTGGACTAATAATGGATTAGCTAATCATGCATTTATGGCACAGACCAGCATCTATTGCTATTGTATGTGATGTACGTATTTTGTCCTACTGGATGAGTTTTCCCCAGGTCTATGATTGCATGGGTGATGAACCCACTATCTGCATGGATAAGCATCCCCGGGGCGATGATTGCATTCCACGCATCCATACATATAATAAAACTGCATCTGTCATGTTTTGATTTAGTTGAGTGTTTTATACTATTTCTTATCTATGGTGGTGGTGTGTAATCTTGAGGAGAGATCACACTGAGCTAGCCACTCATTCATCAATGTTCAACCGTACAGATGATACATAGACAGATGGACTTACGATGGATTAGGAGGAGGCTACAGACGAAGAGGAGCATTATGACGAGGAGCTGTATCAAGAGGCGGCAACGTATTATGGCCTGAACCAATAGTTTTCCTTTGATAGTTTATTTGGAATTGATACATTGAACTTGAAGATTGTAATTATCCCCCAGCTGAGTGGGCTAGGATATTGTTCACATTTTGGATCATATCTACGATATATTTCATTTTCGCTATTTGCACTTCAATTTACCTATTAGTTACCATTATTATTAGTTAACTCCTGAGTTTTTGGAATGTGAGTCATGTGCTCGGGTTCTGAAAATCAAGGCATTACATAATAGTAAGTCGAAAACTTATACTGACGAAATCTTTCATAGGTAAAAATTAATACAAAAATTTATACCAACAATCTATATATGAGATACACTAACAAATTATTTAGTCAGTAATAGCAGGCCTTTACCAAACTATGTACTCATCGGTAATGTCGTCTATCCACGGTTTTACGGATGAAGATATTCGTTGGTATAAGCTGTGTTTACCAATGAAATATATTATTTTTTCCTACCAAAAGTAACATGTTTTGCCAGCGATTTTAGTCATCGGTATTTATTTTATCATTGTCGAAGAAGTCATATTTCGTCAGTAAAAGCCTTTAGCCATAGTCCTATTGTGATGATCTGTCCGCCGACAGATTTCGTCGGCAATAATCATTACCAATGAAAAAAGATTAAATAATGACAAATTATGTCATCGGTAAAAGAACAATTTCCTGTAGTGATAACTTGTGAAAATATTTAGTGGAGAGATCTTGCTGTCCAAATATTCTCTTAAGATGTAAATGGCCTTGGGCCCATCTAAATGATATAACCCTAAGGCCTAAGCAGGCCTAACACTAAAAGAAATTATTGGGGAGTGAGAAGCCCATAATGGTAACCTTCCTTGAACCCATTGGGTAGGCCCATTGCCTATTGGGCAGCGTGCCTTGCATACTACCTCTAGTCAAGTGGACCATGCTTAGAGAGGCCTATTTTACAATGCATATATTGGATAATTGGGCTTTTTCTTGGTTTGTTGTGCATTTGGCTAGTTGGCCCAATATGATATATGTAACACCCCGAATTTTTGGCCAACCTGGGATTAGACGTCCTTAGGCAATGGGTTAATTAAAACACCTGAAAAATCACTCAGAACCCAATTCCATGGCCAAAGAAATCACTTAGGATTAATTCCTTTAGAAACTAAGCATAAGTTAGCTAGCGCTACGTTGGAGTAGCTGGAAAATAGTCCCTGATCACTTTAAATACGTTCTACAAGACCCAAAACTTGTAGAATGCATGGTGCTATAATACTCTATAACCTCGGATCAAACTCTAAACCGGTTTGTTCTCTGGACCACTTTGAAACTTTGTATTGGATCTAAACAGTGTGTCGAAAGTCCGATACCTACTATCTTAGACCGTTAGGACCGCCTAGTTGGACTTGACAATCATTTCGAAAATCAAGTCCAACCGATAATCACAGGCTATTTCATTAAGCCCGGACTGAAGAGAGTGCGAATAGGGACATATTTGAAATTTAAAATTCAAATCTAGCACACGACTTGATGCGTCAGTATTAAGCGTTCTGACCGTCAGAATTCAGCCAAATTACACCCGCGGATCAGGAAAAATTTCTATTTCATATCATGAGAATTGTAGACCTGATCTACGTGCGGTGACTGCTGAACTGAAACTGGACCGCCACGTGCGATCTACAAACCCTGCCGGACTGAAAACTTGATGTATGCTAGATCCAGAATGCATGAGCTTAAGTCCGAACGCGTTCGGCCAGGGGACCACCAGAAATGATCTTTTGGACCGAAACAGCCCCGATTTGGATATAATTTAAGTAAACATTATTCCCGAGCCTATTTCGGGCATGTTTGGACTTATAAAAGGGGTTGAAACCCTCACTCCTCTCTCCCATCCGAATTTACAAAAAGCCCTAGATTGAGAGAGAGAAAAGGTGAGAGTTTGTGAGAGAAGGTGGGAGAGAATTCCCTGCTGCTTGTGCCACGTGCTGCAAGTGGTTAAGCCATGCACTCCGATCACCTGGCCGGCGATTCCTCCTCGTTTTCAGGTAAGAAAGAACTCTAGAAGTTGCTGATTTGAGGTTCGCTAGGATTCATAGCATGTTAGCTGACGTATCTTGTAAATTAGGTTCTCTTATCGCCGTAGACGAAGCGTATACCCTCCGTTCGAATTCACAGATTTATAAGAGATAAGGTGCAGATATTAGACGCTTTGATTGACTGTTTTCAATGTTTTCAATGTCGTTTAATAGTAGATTATTGACGGCAACGCCGTTTGACATGTACAACATGCTGTCCGTTTCCTGTTTCGTGAACCGGCGAAGAATATGAGATTTAGGGCATTTTAGTCATTTGTAGGAAGTACTGTTTTCATGCATATTTTGCTGATGTGATTGACATGGATTATTGTCGCATTAGAATGTTAGGAATACGTGCATAATTAGTTTGGCGAAGAGATTCGCCGAAATGCGCACTTTGAGTTGACATACTATATGTAGGCTTAAGTGTGTAGTTTAAGTGTTTGTATAAATGCGTGTATTAGTATGTATTGAATTAAATGGTGTTATGAATTAGTTTGAGATTGATTTCTCAATTAATATACTGGTGTAAATGGTTTCCTACATGTTAGCCATATGCATGATTTCAGTATATGAATGAAATGCATGTGCTTGATGATTCGCTTAAGTTGTATGTTATAACATGTGCTTGATGATTTCATTATGATTTGGTTTGAGATTGAATTCTCAATTAACATGTTGATGGAAACGATTTCCTATATGTTGGCGATATGCATAATTTCACTATATGTATGAAAGGCATGTGTCAGATGATTTACTTAAGTTGTACGATATAACATGTGTTAACATGCTTACATGGTTGTGTTTCATTTCCAATACTCTCACATGATTGCTGATGTGGATTCATATGTGTTTGGGACTATACTTAGTCCAGGCAGTCGGTAACCGAGCAAATTTGTGGTTGGTTTATCTTTGCCACGAAGGACGCGTCGATGAACGCGAGTCGTGTTTGGAGTTGGCGGCAGTGGTTAGGCCATGCGAAGTGTTTTACGCACTTTATGTCGTTCGACTTGCGATGCGCTCGTGCTAGTCGAGCCCGTCAAGTAACCTGACTGGCCGTTGTATGTTCACCCTGCATGAGTCATAACTGCTTGAACCTAGGGTACTGAACTTACCATTATAAACCCTGTTAATCATGGTACCTTGATCCACGAAGACTCATGAGCCGGGCATGGTGGTATGAGACACCGTGGTCGAGCTGTCGGCCTACGCTGGGGCCACAAACCTCCCCGTAGTGACCAGTGAGCACCTATGACTCCTGAGCAGATTATGGTGGTATGGGACACTATATTTTTGTTGTCGGCCTACATTGATATGGTGATGGGGGAGCGGAGCAACGAGTGTGTGCAACAGCCCCGGCAGCCCTTTGTAGTGACCTCGAGCGTATTCTGAATCTACGGGAGGCAACGACCCTTCATTAGCAGTAGAGTACAGTAGGCCTGCATTGATAAGGTGATGGGGGAGCGGAGCAACGAGTGCATGCAACAGCCCTGGCAGCCCTTGCAGCGACCTACAAAACATATATCGTATGAGATTACTAGGAGTGACGACCCTAAACAGGATCTGTGTTGGGATTGATATAAGGGAGGTACCTTAGTTTCCCAATCTGTTGTTTGAATGGACTAATAACAACTCAGAAATCATATCACCATACCATTGCATGTGCCTGGAAGATGTGGAGCACTTGAGGGTCGATTGCATGCCGCGGTCGTAAGATGGTGCCGTATGAGGGAGATCGTCGGTGAGGGCATACATCACGTCATGTCATATTGCATTAACAACAGTATTAGGATTGTTTGATTTACTGCTTTACTATTAGCGCATGATTGATTTGATAACATGCTAATCTCTGCTCTCTTATCCCACTGAGTTGATCACTCACTCCCACGTTACGGGATGGTGTTTCCGGACACCCACCAGTCCCTATTGTGATTGCAGATGATGGCGCGGCCTGCGAGGCGGTGCTGGACTTGATGATGACGAGGAGGATCTCTCCTTTATGCGTGATCTGATTGACGGGATTACAGGGAGGTTGATTAGATGCCTTGACACTTGTCATTTTATATTTTTAGAACACTCATGTATATCCTTTTGATTTACTTTTGGAGCATACATGTATGTATATAACCTGGTAACATGTTCATACTCTGGAGATATACGACAGGTTATATATGTTATACATACTATCACAGTCTTCCGCTTGTTAATTTAACTGTCTCTGGAGTATGATATGCTATTCTAGCTTAATCTCACTCATGTTTAATACATTATCACTTACAACATTCAATCATACATATCTATGTTACATAAATAACATTTTGGAACTCGGGAGTTGGGTTTTTGCTCGACCCCCCAATTTTTGGGATGTTACAGATGGTATCAGAGCATAATTTGGATTAAACCGGGCCTGGGTTATGGTCACGCGACGTACACTATCGCTTCTTTTGACTTAAGTGGGTGCGAGAAGGGTCTAGAAACTCTTATAGGATCGCAGATTCGCCAATAGGCAAAGACTATTCATATCGATCGCGCGATCGAGTCCGTAGCGCGTCTAGGGTCACATGAAGCGACCTGAGTAGCTCCTAAGTTGTAGGTAAGTGGGTTGAGATGTTCTTTGAATGATTCTAAACTCATAAATGTAGATCCTTGGGCTGTGGGAAAACCACAACCCCTGTATTTAATCGCCAGGGCTTAAAAACCCCGTTTTACCTAAAATCTTCAAAATTCTACCTCTCACCACTCCAATCTTCAATTCCTTCTTATCCTTTTCATATTAGGCATCAATCCTAATGTGAAAATAACATAAAATCATACTTTCACAAAGTTTTATAGTGAATAGTAAAATTTCATGAAAAATGGCCGTAAGGCCATTCTAACTTTGCTTTATTTAGCAACTAATAATCTAGATGGATGTACTAGCTCCTTCTACCCCAAAATCATATGCTGCATGATAGGGTTTTATATTCAGGATTGCAGATTGGCCCCAGAAATCCCTGAGTGCATGTTTGGGCCTATATAGGGCAATATACAATGAACCAAGGTTGGGACCATACCTTTTTGGGGTCCCTGGACCATGGGGGCTAGACCCATGTGGTCCCACCGGCCACCTAGAGAGATGGCCGGCGATGCATCGCCGTCCGGTGGGGCCCACTGGATGTAATTTTTGGGCGAACGCCCTAATACGGCTAGGGCACCTCCCCCATATGTGGTTCGCACCTTGAAACCCCCTATATACCCTACTTCCTTCACAAATAGCCCCCATTCCAAGCTCCATTTTCATTTTTGCTGCCCTATTCCAAAAATCGTGGTTCCAAACCACTCCCAAATCCATTCCCTGTTGAAAACGATCCCACTCCATCACTTCATAGTGATTTGCAGCCCTCCCTCCTGCAAATCTTGTCGTTTGGAGCTCTTACAACCCCCAAATCGAGCTGAAATCGTGAGGTGCTCCATTCCCCTTTTTCATTCTCTTTTCTTTCTGAAAATACATCCTAGGGGAGCTTGAAGCATCCCTCTACAACGTCTAGATTTCATTTTGTCCATTTGGATAACGATTTCTTCGCATTTTCTCCTCCATCGCCCGACTCGGACTAGTGATCTAGATCCAGATATCGCGGGTTGTAGTTAGTTATTTCTTGCTTTATGTTGTGTAGCCTGATAAGGCTAGTAGTTTGCTTATGTTGCTGTAGTAGCTGACTGACTCAGCTCCCATGTACTTCTTGTCATGATACTTGTAGGGATATCCCTTGTATTATGACAATTTTGGTTTAATGAAATGCATGACGTTTTTTGGCTTGTTATGTGAATGTTTGTGTTGTGGTTTGGGCTTAATAAAGCCGAATTTGGTTAGATGGAATGCATGCCGTTTCATTTCGCTGTAGGGTATTGTCCCTAGTTTAGGTGTATCCTATGGTTTCTACAGCCGTATTGTAACTCCCGGGATTCAGTCTACAAATGAATTTTTATCCCACCCCACCCTCCTACCAAGCATGCTACTCCTTATCCCAACCTGGGATTAGAAAGACAGTTCCATTTAATACAACTAAACGCTACCGGCCACATAGACCCTTGGCGTTTTGGACCTAGAGTTAGCACTTCTAGATTTGAAGGGTCTGACGACATAGAAAATCCAATTCCATTTAGACAATCTTGACCCTAAGCAATAGAAGAATTCCCTGTAGTAGAAATGGTATGGAACCATTTAACGTATAATCTTAGGCTTTAGATTATAGCTACTGAGTTACAGACTAGCCTACTAGTTACTTTAAGTAGTGTAAAGCCTGTATATGCTAAGGAATTGTATGTTAGATTTGGTTGAAGTAGAACCTTATTCCTTTGATAGATCCCCTGATGACTTATAGACTTTTATTGTTTCCCATAGGAAGGAACCATTCACTCTCAGGGAACATTTATAACTCCCTCAGATTGAACTTAGAATGTACTAGCACGCCCCTTAAAATTGCCTTCCCCAAGGGTTTATTGCATTCGGGAATGCGGAATAAAGGAACTACATGTAAGCGATGTATTCGCAGTTTGAATCGACTTCCTAATCCTAGTGGTTACCAATGAATTCAATGCTCTGATCAAGCAGAGAATCGACATCGACTCGGATTAAGAATTGATACAACGCATTTTCTGTCCTGATTAGACAGAAGGTTCAACGTATCCAGTTTAGACGTCCTTAGGCAATGGGTTAATTAAAACACCTGAAAAATCGCTCAGAACCCAATTCCATAGCCAAAGAAATCACTTAGGATTAATTCCTTTAGAAACTAAGCATAAGTTAGCTAGCGCTACGTTGGAGTAGCTAAGAAATAGTCCCTGATCATTTTAAATACGTTCTACAGGACCCAAAACTTGTAGAATGCATGGTGCTATAATACTCTATAACCTCGGATCAAACTCTAAACCGGTTTGTTCTCTGGACCACTTTGAAACTTTGTATTGGATCTAGACCGCGCGTCGAAAATCCGATACCTACTATCTTAGACCGTTAGGACCGCCTAGCTGGACTTGACAATCATTTCGAAAATCAAGTCCAACCGATAATCACAGGCTATTTCATTGAGCCCGGACTGAAGAGAGTGCGAATAGGGACAGATTTGGAATTTGAAATTCAAATCTGGCACACGACTTGACGCGTCAGTATTAAGCGTTCTGACCGTCAGAATTCAGCCAAATTACACCCTCGGATCAGGAAAAATTTCTATTTCATATCATGAGAATTGTAGACCTGATCTACATGCGGTGACCGCTGAACTGAAACTGGACCGCCACATGCGATCTGCGAACCCTGCCGGACTGAAAACTTGATGTATGCTAGATCCAGTATGCATGAGCTTAAGTCCGAACGCGTTCGGCCAGGGGACCACCAGAAATGATCTTTTGGACCGAAACAACCCCGATTTGGATATAATTTAAGTAAACATTGTTCCCGAGCCTATTTCGGGCATGTTTGGACTTATAAAAGGGGTTGAAACCCTCACTCCTCTCTCGCATCCGAATTTAAAAAAAGCCCTAGATTGGGAGAGAGAAAAGGTGAGAGTTTGTGAGAGAAGGTGGGAGAGAATTTCCTGCTGCTTGTGCCACGTGCTGCAAGTGGTTAAGCCACACACTCCGATCACCTGGCCGGCGATTCCTCCGCATTTTCAGGTAAGAAATAAACCTAGAAGTTGCTGATTTGAGGTTTGCTAGGATTCATAGCATGTTAGCTGACGTATCTTGTAAATTAGGTTCTCTTATCGCCGTAGACGAAGCGTATACCCTCCGTTCGAATTCACACGTTTATAAGAGATAAGGTGCGGATATTAGACGCTTTGATTGACTGTTTTCAACGTTTTCAATGTCGTTTAATAGTAGATTATTGACGGCAACGCCGTTTGACATGTACAACATGCTGTCCGTTTCTTGTTTCGTGAACCGGCGAAGAATATGAGATTTAGGGCATTTTAGTCATTTGTAGGAAGTACTGTTTTCATGCATAATTTGCTGATGTGATTGACATGGATTATTGTCGCATTAGAATGTTAGGAATACGTGCATAATTAGTTTGGCGAAGAGATTCGCCGAAATGCGCACTTTGAGTTGACATACTATATGTAGGCTTAAGTGTGTAGTTTAAGTGTTTGTATAAATGCGTGTATTAGTATGTATTGAATTAAATGGTGTTATGAATTAGTTTGAGATTGATTTCTCAATTAATATACTGGTGTAAATGGTTTCCTACATGTTAGCCATATGCATGATTTCAGTATATGAATGAAATGCATGTGCTTGATGATTCGCTTAAGTTGTATGTTATAACATGTGCTTGATGATTTCATTATGATTTGGTTTGAGATTGAATTCTCAATTAACATGTTGATGGAAACGATTTCCTATATGTTGGCGATATGCATAATTTCACTATATGTATGAAAGGCATGTGTAAGATGATTTACTTAAGTTGTACGATATAACATGTGTTAACATGCTCACATGGTTGTGTTTCATTTCCAATACTCTCACATGATTGCTGATGTGGATTCATATGTGTTTGGGACTATACTTAGTCCAGGCAGTCGGTAACCGAGCGAATTCGTGGTTGGCTTATCTTTGCCACGAAGGACGCGTCGATGAACGCGAGTCGTGTTTGGAGTTGGCGGCAGTGGTTAGGCCACGCGAAGTATTTTACGCACTTCATGTCATTCGACTTGCGATGCGCTCGTGCTAGTCGAGCCCGTCAAGTAACCCGACTGGCCGTTGTATGTTCACCCTGCATGAGTCATAACTGCTTGAACCTAGGGTACTGAACTTACCATTATAAACCCTGTTAACCATGGTACCTTGATCCACGAAGACTCATGTAACACCCCGGATTTTGGCCAATCTGAGATTTGACGTCCTTAGGCAGTGGGTCAACTAAAATACCTGGAAAATCGCTCAGAACCCAATTCCATAGCCAAAGAAATCACTTAGGATTAATTCCTTTAGAAACTAAGCATAAGTTAGCTAGCGCAACGCTAGAGTAGCTGGGAAACAGTCCCTGATCACTTTAAATACGTTCTACAAGACCCAAATCGAGTAGAACCAATGAAGCTATAATACTCTAAAACCTCGGATCAAACTCTAAGCAGGTTTGTTCTCTAGACCACTTTAAAATTTTGTATTGGATCTAGACCGCGCGTCGAAAGTCCGATACCTGATATCTTAGACCGTTAGAACCGCCTAGCTGGACTTGACAATCATTTCAAAAATCAAGTCCAACCGATAATCACAGGCTATTTCATTGAGCCCGGACTGAAGTGAGTGCGAATAGGGACAGATTTGAAATTTAAAATTTAAATCTGGCACACGACTTGACGTGTCAGTATTAAGCATTCTGACCGTCAGAATTCAGCCAAATTACACCCTCGGATCAGGAAAAATTTCTATTTCATATCATGAGATTTGTAAGCCTGATCTACGTGCGGTGACCGCTGAACTGAAACTGGACCGCCACGTGTGATCTGCGAACCCTACCGGACTGAAAACTTGATGTGTGCGAGATCCAGTACGCATGAGCTTAAGCCCGATCGCATTCAGCCAGGGGACCACCAGAAAGCATCTTTTGGACCGAAACAGCTCCGATTTAGATATACTTTAAGTATACCTTGACCTAGAGCCTATTTTGGGCATGTTTAGGCTTATAAAAGGGCTTGAAACCCTCACTCCTCTCTCCCATCCGAATTTGTAAAAATCCCTAGATTGGGAGAGAGAAAAGGTGAGAGTTTGTGAGAGAAGGTGGGAGAGAATTCCCTGCTGCTTGTGCCACGTGCTGTACGTGCTTAGGCAACGCACTCCGATCACTTTCCCGACGATTTCTCCACTTTTCAGGTAAGAAATAACCCTAGAAAGTTGTTGATTTGATGTTTCTTTCGTTCCATAGCTTGATAGTTAATAGATCTTGTAAAACAGGTCCTCTAGTAGCCGTAGACGAAGCGTATACGCTCCGTTCGAATTTACACATCCATAAGAGAGAAGGTGCGAATTTTAGACGCTTTGATTGATTGTTTCCAAAGCTTTCAATGTCGTTTAATAGTAGATTATCGACGGCAATGCCGTTTGACATGTACAACATGCTATCCGTTTCCTGTTTCGTAAACCGGCGAAGAATATGAGATTTAGGGCATTTTAGTCATTTGTAGGAAGTACTGATTTCATTCATATTTTGCTGATGTGATTGACATGGTTTGTTGTCGCATTAGAATGTTAGGAATACGTGCATAATTAGTTTGGCGAAGAGATTCGCCTAAATGCGCACTTCGGGTCGACATACTATATGTAGACTTAAGGGTGTAGTGTAAGTGTTTGTATAAATGCTTGTATTAGTATGTATTGAATTAAATGATGTTATAGATTAGTTTGAGATTGGTTTCTCAATTAATATGCTGGTGTAAGTGGTTTCCTACATGTCAGCCATATGCATGATTTCATTATATGAATGAAATGCATGTGCTTGATGATTCACTTAAGTTGTATGTTATAACATGTGCTTGATGATTTCATTATGATTTAGTTTGAGATTGAATTCTCAATTAATTTGCTGATGGAAATGATTTCCTATATGTTGGCGATATGCATAATTTCATTATATGTATGAAAGGCATGTATCAGGTGATTTGCTTAAGTTATATATTACAACATGTGTTAACATGCTCATATGGTTGTATTTCATTTCTAATACTTTCACATGCTTTGCTGATGTGATTCCACATGTTTGGGACTATACTTAGTCCAGGCAGTCGGTAACCGAGCGAATTCGTGGTTAGCTTTTCTTTGCCACGAACGACGCGTCGATGAACGCGAGCCGTGTTCTGGAGTTGGCGGCAGTGGTTAGGCCACACGAAGTGTTTTACACACTTCATGTCATTCAACTTGAGATGCGATCGTGCTAGTCGAGCCCGTCAAGTAACCCGACTGGCAGTTGTATGTTCACCCTGCACAAGTCATATCTGCTTGAACCTAGGGTACTGAACTTACCATTGTAAACCCTGTTAACCATGGTACCTTGATCCATGAAGACTCATGAGCCGGGCATGGTGGTATGGGACACCGTGGTCGAGCTGTCGGCCTACGCTGGGGCCACAAACCTCCCCGTAGTGACCAGTGAGCACCTAGTCTCGTGAGCAGATTATGGTGGTATGGGACACTATATTCTTGCTGTCGGCCTACATTGATAAGGTGATGGGGGAGCGGTGCAACGAGTGCGAGCAACAGCCCTGGCAGCCCTTTGTAGTGACCGCGAGTGTATTCTGCGTCTACGGGAGGCGACGACCCTTCAGTAGCAGTAGAGTACAGTAGGCCTGTATTGATAAGGTGATGGGGGAGCGGAGCAACGAGTGCGTGCAACAGCCCTGACAGCCCTTGCAGAGACCTACAAAATATACCTCGTATGAGATAACTAGGAGTGACGACCCTAGACAGGATCTGTGTTGGGATTGATACAAGGAAAGTACCTTAGTTTTCCAATCCTGCTGTTTGAATGGATTAATAACAACTCTGAAATCATATCACCATTACATTGCATGTGCCTGGAAGATGTGGAGCACTTTAGGGAGTGTGGCATGCTACGGTCGTAAGATGGTGCCATATGAGGGAAATCGTTGGTGAGGGCATACATCACGTCATGTCATATTGCATTAACAACAGTATTAGGATTGTTTGATTTATTGTTTTACTATTATCGCATGATTGATTTGAGAACATGTTAATCCTTGCTCTATTATTCCACTGAGTTAGCTACTCACTCCCACGTTACGGGACGGTGTTCCTGGACACCCACCAGACCCTTTTGTGATTGCAGATGATGGCGCGGCCTGCGAGGCGGAGCCGGACTTGATGATGATGAGTAGGATCCCTCCTTTATGCATGTTCTGATCGATGGGATTACAGGGAGGTTGATTAGATGTCTTGACACTTGTCATTTTATATTTTCAGCGTACTCATGTATATTCTTTCTGTTTACTTTTGGAGCATACATGTATGTATATAACCTGGTAAGATGTTCACACTCTGGAGATATACAACAGTTTATATATGTTATACATACTATCACAGTCTTCTGCTGGTTAATTTAACTGTCTCTGGAGTATGATATGTTGTTCTGGCGTAATCCCACTCATGTTTAATACATTAACACAGACAACATTCAATCATACATATCTATATTGCATAAATAACATTTTGGAACTTGGGAGTTAGGTTTTCACTCAACCCCCCGATTTTCGGGACGTTATAGATGGTATCAGAGCATGATTTGGATTAAGCCGGGCCTCGGTTATGGTCACGCGACGTACGCTGTCGCTTCCTTTGACTTAGGTGGGTACGAGAAGGGTTTAGAAACACTTCTAGGATCCCAGATTTGCCAATAGGCGAAGTCTATTCATTTCGATCGCGTGATCGAGTCCGTAGCGCATCTAGGGTCGCGTAAAGCAACCCGAATAGCTCCTAGGTTGTAGGTAAGTGGGTTGAGACATTCTTTGAATGATTCTAAACCCGTAAATGTGAATCCTTGGACCGTGGGACAACCACGACCCCTGTATTCAATCGCCAAGGCTTAAAAACCCCGTTTCACCAAAAATCTTCGAAATTCTTCCTCCCACCACTCCAATATTCAATTATTTCTTATCATTTTCATGTTAGGCATCAATCCTAATGTGAAAATAACATAAAATCATACTTTCATAAAATTTTATAGTGAATAGTAAAATTTCATGAAAAATGGCCATAAGGCCATTCTACCTTCGCTTTCTTTAGCAACTAATGGGCTAGATGAATGTAATAGCTCCTTCTACCCCAAAATCATATGCTACATGATAAGATTTTGTATTCAGGTTTGCAGATTGGCCCTGAAAAGCCCTGAACACATGTTTGGGCCTATATAGGTCAATATATAATGAACCAAGGTGGGGACCATACATTTTTGGGGTCCCTGGACCATGGGGGACCACACCCATGTGGTCCCACCGGCCACCATGCAAGATGGCCGGCGATGCCATCGCCGTCCGGTGGGGCCCACTTGATCTGATTTTTGGGTGCACGCCCTATTTTGGGTCGTGTACACCCCCCATGTAGGGTTCGTCCATAGAAAATCCCAAATAGAGGTACTTCCTTCACAAACAGCCCCTCCCCTAGCCCCATTTACATTTTCTTGCTGCCCTAACCCAAAACCGTGATTCCAAATCATTCCTAAATCCATTCCCTACTGAAAATGACCACACTCCATCACTCCAAAGTGATTTGCAGCCCTCCCTCTTGAAGATTTCATCGTTTGGAGCTCTTAAAACCCCCAAATCGAGCTGAAATCGTGAGGTGCTCCATTCCCCTTTTTCATTCTCTTTTCTCTTTGAAAATATATCCTAGGGGAGCTTGAAGCATCCCTCTACAATGCCTAGATCTCCCTCTTCCAGTTTGGGTAGCCATTTCTTGGCATTTTCTCTATTTTTCATGGCTATTGTTAAGGCTGTTTCAGCCTTTTCCTCCCTTTCCATCATCCTCTCTCTCAAGTCCCTTTTATTTGATCCTCAGACTCGTGGAAACCTACTTACCCATCCCATTTCTCCACGTTCTTCGATTGTTTGATTGCCGTTTAAAAATTCTGTATTTTGTCGTTGTTAGGTAGAAAATGTGTTTGTGTTGTGGTTTGGGCTTAATATAGCCGAAATTTGTTGAATGAAATGCATGCCGTTTCGTTCGCTGTAAGGTACTGTCCCTGGATTAGGAGTATTGTAACTCCCAGAATTCAGCCTACAAATTAGTTTTTTTCCCACCCCACCCTCCTACCAAGCATACCTCTCCCTATCCCAATATGGGATTAGGAATGCAGTTCCAATTGATACAACTAAACGCTACCGGCCACATAGACCCTTGGCGTTTTGGTCCTAGAGTTAGCACTTCTAGATTTGAAGGGTCTGACGACATAAGAAATCCAAATCCATTTAGACAATTTTGACCCTAATCAATAGAACAATTCTCGATAGTAGAAATGGTATAGGAAAGCCATTTACTGTATAATCTTAGGTTTGGATTATAACTACTGAGTTACAGACTAGCCTACTAGTTACTTTAAGTAGTGTAAAGCCTGTATATGCTAAGGAATTGTAAGTTAGATTTGGTTGAAGTAGAACATTATTCCTTCGATAGATCCCCTTATGACTTATAGACTTCTGTTGTTGCCCATAGGAAGGAACCATTCACTCTCAGGGAACATTTATAAATCCCTCAGATTGAACTTAGAATGTACTAGCACACCCCTTAGAATTGCCTTCCCCAAGGACTTATTGCATTCGGGAACGCAGAGTAAAGGAACTGCATGTAAGCGATGTATTCACAGTTTGAGTCGACTTCTTAATCCTAGTGGTTACCAATGAATCCAATGCTCTGATCAAGCAGAGGATCGGCATCGACTCGAATTAAGAACTGATATAACGCATTTTCTGTCCTGATTAGACAGAAGGTTCAACGTATCCGGCTTAGACCCACTACACAACCCTTCTTCTGTGATGGCCCAACCACCTACAACCAAACAGGATTACATTGTCTTTGGGAAATGGCGAGTACTTAAAGCCAGTAGAGAATTAGACATCTTGCCACCAACACATACCTGCCCCTGAACTCAACTACAATAGAGATTAGGCTCATCTCTATCGCCATAGATACCAATGCCATAGAACGCATCATTAGCAAGGAAAACCAAGTAGAGAAGTTGTTTCCCAATTTATGTCAAGGATAGGTCTTAAGTTGCACCTCGTTCTGATGTACGGAGCGATGCAGAGACTCTTGAACTTTAAGTAGAACCAAGTTTTAAGGGGGGTAGAACGTATTGATTCCAATCCAGTTAGGTTAGTCAACGCTACCGTTCGATCAGAGTGGCGCAGCGGAAGCATGGTTAGCCTCTTCCCCACTGGCCCAAGATCGAAACATTTGATTTAGGTTGTACGTACGGTTAGGTTATTAAATAGGATTTGAACCTTCCTTTGAAAAAGTACTCCTTGCCCTTCGCCAATTTTGGGGACGAAATGGTGTTTTAAGGGGGGTAGATTGTAACACCCCGGATTTTGACCAATCTGGGATTTGACGTCCTTAGGCAGTGGGTCAACTAAAATACCTGAAAAATCGCTCAGAACCCAATTCCATAGCCAAAGAAATCACTTAGGATTAATTCCTTTAGAAACTAAGCATAAGTTAGCTAGCGCAACTCTAGAGTAGCTGGGAAACAGTCCCTGATCACTTTAAATACGTTCTCCAAGACCCAAATCGAGTAGAACCAATGAAGCTATAATACTCTAAAACCTCGGATCAAACTCTAAGCAGGTTTGTTCTCTGGACCACTTTAAAATTTTGTATTGGATCTAGATCGCGCGTCGAAAGTCCGATACCTGCTATCTTAGACCGTTAGAACTGCCTAGCTGGACTTAACAATCATTTCGAAAATCAAGTCCAACCGATAATCACAGGCTATTTCATTGAGCCCGGACTGAAGTGAGTGCGAATAGGGACAGATTTGGAATTTGAAATTCAAATCTGGCACATGACTTGACGTGTCAGTATTAAGCATTCTGACCGTCAGAATTCAGCCAAATTACACCCTCGGATCAGGAAAAATTTCTATTTCATATCATGAGATTTGTAGGCCTGATCTACGTGCGGTAACCGCTGAACTGAAACTGGACCGCCACGTGTGATCTGCGAACCCTGCCGGACTGAAAACTTGATGTGTGCTAGATCCGGTACGCATGAGCTTAAGCCCGATCGCATTCAGCCAGGGGACCACCAGAAAGCATCTTTTGGACCGAAACAGCTCCGATTTGGATATACTTTAAGTATACCTTGACCTGGAGCCTATTTTGGGCATGTTTAGGCTTATAAAAGGGCTTGAAACCCTCACTCCTCTCTCCCATCCGAATTTGCAAAAAGCCCTAGATTGGGAGAGAGAAAAGGTGAGAGTTTGTGAGAGAAGGTGGGAGAGAATTCCCTGCTGCTTGTGCCACGTGTTGTACGTGCTTAGGAAACGCACTCCGATCACTTTCCTGACGATTTCTCCACTTTTCAGGGAAGAAATAACCCTAGAAAGTTGTTGATTTGATGTTTCTTTCGTTCCATAGCTTGATAGCTAATAGATCTTGTAAAACAGGTCCTCTAGTAGCTGTAGACGAAGCGTATACACTCCGTTCGAATTTACACATCCATAAGAGACAAGGTGCGAATTTTAGACGCTTTGATTGATTGTTTCCAAAGCTTTCAATGTCGTTTAATAGTAGATTATCGACGGCAATGCCGTTTGACATGTACAACATGCTATCCGTTTCCTGTTTCGTAAACCGGCGAAGAATATGAGATTTAGGGCATTTTAGTCATTTGTAGGAAGTACTGATTTCATTCATATTTTGCTGATGTGATTGACATGGTTTGTTGTCGCATTAGAATGTTAGGAATACGTGCATAATTAGTTTGGTGAAGAGATTCGCCTAAATGCGCACTTCGGGTCGACATACTATATGTAGACTTAAGGGTGTAGTGTAAGTGTTTGTATAAATGCTTGTATTAGTATGTATTGAATTAAATGATGTTATGGATTAGTTTGAGATTGGTTTCTCAATTAATATGCTTGTGTAAGTGGTTTCCTACATGTCAGCCATATGCATGATTTCATTATATGAATGAAATGCATGTGCTTGATGATTCACTTAAGTTGTATGTTATAACATGTGCTTGATGATTTCATTATGATTTAGTTTGAGATTGAATTCTCAATTAATTTGCTGATGGAAATGATTTCCTATATGTTGGCGATATGCATAATTTCATTATATGTATGAAAGGCATGTATCAGGTGATTTGCTTAAGTTGTATGTTACGACATGTGT
The DNA here is from genome assembly GCA_037074715.1 of Magnolia kwangsiensis. Lineage (NCBI taxonomy): Eukaryota > Viridiplantae > Streptophyta > Magnoliopsida > Magnoliales > Magnoliaceae > Magnolia > Magnolia kwangsiensis. The sequence continues at coordinate 65,274,415 of CM073579.1, forward strand.
TAACATGCTCATATGGTTGTATTTCATTTCCAATACTTTCACATGCTTTGCTGATGTGATTCCACATGTTTGGGACTATACTTAGTCCAGGCAGTCGGTAACCGAGCGAATTCGTGGTTAGCTTTTCTTTGCCACGAACGACGCGTCGATGAACGCGAGCCGTGTTCTGGAGTTGGCGGTAGTGGTTAGGCCACACGAAGTGTTTTACACACTTCATGTCATTCAACTTGAGATGCGATCGTGCTAGTCGAGCCCGTCAAGTAACCCGACTGGCCGTTGTATGTTCACCCTGCACAAGTCATATCTGCTTGAACCTAGGGTACTGAACTTACCATTGTAAACCCTGTTAACCATGGTACCTTGATCCACGAAGACTCATGAGCCGGGCATGGTGGTATGGGACACTATGGTCGAGCTGTCGGCGTACGATGGGGCCACAAACCTCCCCGTAGTGACCAGTGAGCACCTAGTCTCGTGAGCAGATTATGGTGGTATGGGACACTATATTCTTGCTGTCGGCCTACATTGATAAGGTGATGGGGGAGCGGTGCAACGAGTGCGAGCAACAGCCCTTGCAGCCCTTTGTAGTGACCGCGAGTGTATTCTGCGTCTACGGGAGGCGATGACCCTTCAGTAGCAGTAGAGTACAGTAGGCCTGTATTGATAAGGTGATGGGGGAGCGGAGCAACGAGTGCGTGCAACAGCCCTGACAGCCCTTGCAGCGACCTACAAAATATACCTCGTATGAGATAACTAGGAGTGACGACCCTAGACAGGATCTGTGTTGGGATTGATACAAGGGAAGTACCTTAGTTTTCCAATCCTGCTATTTGAATGGATTAATAACAACTCTGAAATCATATCACCATTACATTGCATGTGCCTGGAAGATGTGGAGCACTTTAAGGAGTGTGGCATGCTGCGGTCGCAAGATGGTGCCGTATGAGGGAAATCGACGGTGAGGGCATACATCACGTCATGTCATATTGCATTAACAACAGTATTAGGATTGTTTGATTTATTGCTTTACTATTATCGCATGATTGATTTGAGAACATGTTAATCCTTGCTCTATTATTCCACTAAGTTAGCTACTCACTCCCACGTTACAGGACGGTGTTCCGGGACACCCACCTGACCCTTTTGTGATTGCAGATGATGGCACGGCCTGCGAGGCAGAGCCGGATTTAATGATGATGAGTAGGATCCCTCCTTTATGCATGTTCTGATCGACGGGATTACAGTGAGGTTGATTAGATGTCTTGACACTTGTCATTTTATATTTTCAGCGCACTCATGTATATTCTTTCTGTTTACTTTTGGAGCATACATGTATGTATATAACCTGGTAAGATGTTCACACTCTGGAGATATACAACAGTTTATATATGTTAAACATACTATCACAGTCTTCCGCTGGTTAATTTAACTATCTCTGGAGTATGATATGCTGTTCTGGCGTAATCCCACTCATGTTTAATACATTAACATAGACAACATTCAATCATACATATCTATGTTGCATAAATAACATTTTGGAACTCGGGAGTTAGGTTTTCACTCAACCCCCCAATTTTCGGGACGTTACAACTCATGAGCCGAGCATGGTGGTATGGGACACCGTGGTCGAGTTGTCGGCCTACGCTGGTGCCACAAACCTCCCCGTTGTGACCTGTGAGCACCTATGACTCGTGAGCAGATTATGGTGGTATGGGACACTATATTTTTACTGTCGGCCTACATTTATAAGGTGATGCGGGAGCGGAGCAACGAGTGCGTGCAACAGCCCTGGCAGCCCTTTGTAGTGACCGCGAGCATATTTTGAGTCTACGGGAGGTGACGACCCTTCAGTAGCAGTAGAGTACAGTAGGCCTGTATTGATAAGGTGATGGGGGAGCAACGAGTGCGTGCAACAGCCCTGACATCCCTTGCAGTGACCTACAAAACATATATCGTATGAGATTACTAGAAGTGACGATCCTAGACAGGATCTGTGTTGGGATTAATATAAGGGAGGTACCTTAGTTTCCCAATCTGCTGTTTGAATGGACTAATAATAACTCGGAAATCATATCACCATACCATTGCATGTGCCTGGATGATGTGGAGCACTTGAGGGTCGATTGCATGCCGCGGTCGTTAGATGGTGCCGTATGAGGGAGATCGTCGGTGAGGGTATACATCACGTCATGTCATATTGCATTAACAACAGTATTAGGATTGTTTGATTTATTGCTTTATTATTAGCGCATGATTGATTTGATAACATGCTAATCTCTGCTCTCTTATCCCACTGAGTTGATCACTCACTCCCACGTTACGGGATGGTGTTTCCGGACACCCACCAGTCCCTGTTGTGATTGCAGATGATGGCGCGGCCTGCGAGGCGGTGCTGGACTTGATGATGACGAGGAAGATCTCTCCTTTATGCTTGATTTGATTGACGGGATTACAGGGAGGTTGATTAGATGCCTTGACACTTGTCATTTTATATTTTTAGAACACTCATGTATATCCTTTTGATTTACTTTTGGAGCATACATGTATGTGTATAACCTGGTAACATGTTCACACTCTGGAGATATACGACAGGTTATATATGTTATACATACTATCACAGTCTTTCGCTTGTTAATTTAACTGTCTCTGGAGTATGATATGCTGTTCTAGCTTAATCTCACTCATGTTTAATACATTATCACAGACAACATTCAATCATACATATCTATGTTTCATAAATAACATTTTGAAACTCGGGAGTTGGGTTTTTGCTCGACCCCCCGATTTTCTGGATGTTACAATATATGATATGAAAGATGTTATCATGTTGTCCTTATATTTGAGATTGTGCATTGTTTCTAGTTAATGGTGGAATCTGTGGGGCCTACTTAGTTGTGGAATTAGATCAACACCATTAAAAGCCTTATAGTTGGACATTTATGCCTTTGAGTTGGCCTATTGGTTCACCAAGTGGGATTCACACTTGCCCTATACGACCTCATGCCGTGCATGTAGTTCAAGTTCAATGTGGAATTCACACTAGGTGGGCGCACCCAGTAATGGTTGAGATGATGATACATTTGTGGTAAGATGATAATGATGATTGTGAGTTGTTGGTTGAAATGATAGATATGATTTAATGGATGGTAAATTATGGCATATGTATTGATGGTGGATGATTAATTATTTATATTACTTATGACATTTCTTATGTTAATCATGAAGTGAAAATGATCTTCATGGTAATGATGATGATATTATATATTTATATACATGATGACAAAACATGTTAATTAACCACCATGCTTGATATCCAAGTGATAATAATACGCGTATTGATTGTTGTGATGATAGTATAGATAAGATAACAATGTTTTACTTGATGCATGGATGATGGTAAATGAATGATGTTGGTGAACGTAAGGATAACCTCATACCTGATAGAAAACTAATGCCTAGGGCATGTATGATGGCCATAATATTGATGATGCATGTGATTCCTTATTTGTTGTGTACTTCGTGCACATGCTTGCATAATGTAAGTTGTGATAATGAATTTGATGTTGAACGATGCTTATGGTAACAATTATGCAAGCGAGAACTTGTGTACCACCATAACCTATGCACCTTATGTATGTGAATGCTATATGTGAGCCATGGTGGCCATTTGTTAAGTATTCACAAGAGGTGTGGGGCCTCAGTGTGCTATTGAGGACACTTAAACATATGGGTATTTGTGTAAAATTGGCTATTCTTGTGTTGGGCCTAGTGCCTTGGGCTTATGAAAGCCTACTTGTCCATGGAACTTGGGATGTAAGTTGGTTATAAGCAACCTTTGGATGAGAAGCCAAGTGAGCTCACTTCCATGGTCAAGGGAAGGATGTTTTGATTATTATTAGCTTGCTGGTCTATTTAGCCAATTGGCACTATTTTTAAGTGTTGCCCATGAAGGCACGAGATGATTATGGTATGTGATGTGCTGTGATATGTGGATGATGTGTGATGTGCAACTCACATATGATGATTATTGCATGTTTTATTTAACCAATATATGATGGATGTGGTATGAAATGTGTGAGACCCGTATCTTAAGTCGTATCGTTCTGTAGGCTTTCGCTGTCCTCTCAGTCGAATTCTGCCAACCCGCGATCTGTTATCGGCATTTGCACATGATCTCGAGAAGTGTCACGTATATCAGAGTTGGCTTGACCCGAGACTTGTACTAGTGCGACCGCGCCGTCGCCGTGGTTTCGACACCGTGTATTATGCACCGAGGCGATACCCTGGCCAGGAGATGTGGGCCCGCATTCAGTTCGAGGAAAAACGTCGTATGTTGCAAATCTCGAGCGAATCCATCACATCAATCACTTCACTTGTCAAAGTACACCCATCAAGTTAAGTACCCTATCCCATCCCCTAAGTACACTACACCATCCCCAAAGTCAACCTTCCCATCCCATCTCTTACACACCCCATCACTCCTCTCCCATCATCTCTCACCTTTCTCTCATTTCTCTCCCAAGCTCCATGAGAGCAACTCCAACGTCCATGGCTTCCATGAAGAGGCTAGGTGTGGCCCACCTCCCTACCGCTCAATCCCACCACGCAAAAAAAACCATCTCCATCGTTCAAATGCATCCCTTAGAGCTCTAAGATACGTTGATGGAAGGAGAAGTCCAAGATCTAAGGTGGGTGCTTCTCTCTCTCTCTCTCTCTCTCTCTCTCTCTCTTTCATTTTTGTGTGATGTGTGGCCCACTCGGATGGACCTCACCTTGATGTATGTCTTATCCAAAACGTCCAAGTCATATGGACCCTACCTTATGGATGATGAGAAAACACAAATATTAGACCTACCATGTTCATGTGGGACCCACCTTGATGAAACATGGGCCATGCATACGTGGGACCCACCATGATGCTTATGTTATATCCACGCCATCCAGCATGGCTAGCATGGAGTGCGTGTACTGACATAGGTAAGTACTAACAAGCTAAAGAAAAAATAATAATATTTATATTGCACTTTTGGGATGGGCTTCTCATGAAGGCTCCTCCTTGAAGTATGAATTCAATCCATACCGTCCATCCAGTTCCTCAGATCATTTTAGGCGTTCAGCCGAAAAATGAACTCAATCTGACTATCTGACGGGCCATACCATAAGAAATAGTGTTTTCTACCGTAAAAGCCCACCTGATGATTCTAGATACCGAAATATGCCCAATATTGGTCTTGTTTTGGTCAGTCTTGAGCCATGGGATGTAATGACTGGGTCAAATTGTTTGAAAGTGGGCCCCACCTATGAAAAATAGTGATAAAAAGGTTTTCAAAAAAACAAAACAAACATAAGCAGCAGGGCGCTGCCCCTGCTACAGCAGCAGCAGGGCGCTGCCGTGGACGTGATTAAGGCAGGGAATAGGGTCCTAACCGTGGGCCCTACCGTGATATGTAATGTGCATCCACACCGTGCACTTTGATGCCCCCCCATTGGCTTTGGGACACTCCAAAAATCAGCCGTGTACGTGACACAGGTGGCCCACGTCACAGGAAGCGTTGGATTGAACCGTCTGCCATTAAAATCCTTTTGGATTCATTGGAGTTTGGATCCGTACGAAATTTATTTTCCTCTTCCATGCAGATAAACATTACAGTGGGCCCCACGTGAGACCCACAACAATGTATGTGTTTTATTCTCGTGGACGGTGAAACCCACCATGATGTATGCATATTCACGCCATCCCTCCTTCTGGCGTCCCAGCAGCCCACGTTGATGGGTGATTTTCCCATCCAAACCGTCCATCCATTGGACTTATTGGTGGGCCCCACTCTAATGGATATGTTTTGTCCAAACAGTCCGTCCATCTGACGTGCTAGTGGGCCCCACTTTGATGTATGTATAATATTCCACTTCCAGATGTTGGATGGTGGACTGTTTTAAATATATAATAATAATAATAATAATAATAATAATAATAATAATAATAATAATAAATGAAAATAAAAGATGATGAAGCTGAATTAATCCTTTGGGGGGCCACGTATGATTCATCCAAACTGTTCATACGTTTGGTGAGCTCGTCCTTGAGCTTGAGAAGAAAAACATGAGACAGATCTAGTTGTCAAGTGGATCACACTACAACAAACAATGGAGTGAATGCCTACCATTGAAACCCCGTTTGGGTTACGAAAGCTTTGGATCAATATTTGTTTCTCCCCAGGTCCTTGTGACCATGGGAATAGTCTGGATGGAAATTAAATGTTGTAGTGGATCCACTGAAATTTGAAAGTGGGAAATTATTATCACCACTATTATTTGGAGTGCAGTCCAGTTGATCTTTTGATATGATTAATATATATATTATATACATATTGATGTATTTTGCAGTCCATTTGTTGGGCCCACTTTGATGTGTTTTGTGGCCCATTTGTCAGGACCGCTTTAATGTATTTTGCGGCCCATTCGACAGGCCCACTTTGATGTATTTTGTAGTCCATTTGAGGTGCCCACCTTGATACATGCATTCTATATTCACACCGTCTAGCAGCTACTAGACAGTGGAGCTCTCCTTATTATATGCTATTATATGTGTTGTATAAGCATACCATCCATATGCAGTGAAGGCCAGCATGATGTATTTATTTATCCACACTGCCCAATCTCTGGTTGTGGGATGTGGAACCCGCGTGACATATGTATTTCGTTCCATGAAGTCCATTTGTGTAAGGCCCACCTTGATGCATCCGTTGTACACATGGATCCCACTTGATATATATGTTTTATATCCATACTATCCAACTATTTTGATGGGATGCACCATGATGTATTTTGATCCACGTCATCCAGTGTAGCACCCCATTATGATATATATATATATATATACATATATATCAGAGCCCATTGGTTGAGGCCCATTGAGATGTATTCAAAGCCTATGGGTTAAGGTCCCTTGTAATGTATTTGGAACCCATGAGTAGAGCCTACCTCATATGTTCCATCCTAACTATCCATGTCATATAGGGCCAACCTCGATGTATGATCCACACCGTCCGTGGGTCGTGTGACCCACTAAATGTAAGCATTCTATATCCACACTAATCATTTGGTGGGGCCCATCTGTTACATGTGCAGGGCCTACTTATTGTGCATTGTGCGGCCCATTGATGCAAGCCCATTGTGATATGTATTAGACCCATGACATGTGGCCCATTTGATGTGTTCAAGGCTTAGATACATGACCCATATGATGCGAATAAGGCCCATGTGTAGGGCCCACATGTTATGTATTTGAGGCCCATGAGTAGGGCCCACTTGAGGTGTATAAGGCCCGTGTATTGCGGCCCACATGATGTATGTGAGGCCCATGGGTTGCGGGCCATTGTGATGTATATTTAGGCTCATGGTTATGGCCGTTTGAGGCCCATGGTTGTGGCCCATTATGATATGTTAGAGGCCCATGGTTGAGGCCATTAGAATGTGTTTATGGCCCGTTTGGTAAGGCCCACTGAGATGTATTTTCGACCCATGGGTCGAGGCCCATTGTGACGTATTTCTGGCCTGTATGTCATGGCCCATCGTGATATGTTTCTGGCCCATTTATTGAGGCCCAACTTGATGTGTATAAGGCCTATTAGTGTGGCCCATTGATGCAGCCCATTGTTGTATATGAGGCCCATTGGTGCGGCCCAATAATATAACCCACCGTGATGTATATATTAGGCCCATTGGTGCGGCCCAATGATGCAACCCACCGTGATGTATATATTAGGCCCATTGGTGCTGCCCAATGATGCAACCCACCATGATGTATATATCAGGCCTAATGGTGTGACCCAATGTATCGACCCACCGCGATGTGTAAGGCCCACCTGTGATGACTATTTGAGGCCCACTTGTTGGATATTTGAGCCCACCTTATATTTGACTCTATGTGGACCACTGCTTGGGAGCAATGTTGGTTAGATGTCCACATTGATGTGCAATGATGGTTGGATGTCCACATTGTGACCTTTCCTTAGGCCTTGTTAGGCCCATTCTCATCATTCCCTTAGTGGGTTAACCCAAATAAGTGGGCCCCATTCGCTGTAGACGGATGCCTCCATGCTATCGAATTTGATATAATCACAGCCGAGTGATGATCTTTATACTATGGTTGATCGGCTGATCATTTATGGACCCCACTTTGTTTATCTGTTGATTATTGGTGTCATTGCCGCTACCGATTTGTCGATTTCGATTATCGATCGATTCCACAATGTTGAGGCTGATTGTTGATGTTGGTTATTGATACCAATTATGAGTATGTGATAGCATAGCATCATAATACATGCCCATAAGCATCATCTGCATGTTTATTATGAGATGTGGTTGACCATCATATACGTCATTGGGCATGTTGTTATGAGACTCCCTGATAGGTAGAGATTGTCTTATATGAGCACACGGTATGTGCTGGATAGATGCATGACTGGATTGCATGACTCATTCATTTTGCATTGCATTGTGTTGTATTGTACACCCTAGCGACATCAGGGCCGTAGCCACCACAGGCTTTTCGTGGATGGCCAGATAGGATACCAAAAATCTGTTCTACATGAGGTGCTATAGATATCCCTAGGTGAAAGTTCCCAAATCCTCTTGGTTCCAGAGGTTGGTCCAATGTCTAGACCGAGTAGATGTATGAGCGCATGAGGGTCGTATACCATTAGGCCGCATCTCCCACCGTGTCATGGTCAGTTGGAAGGGGGTGCGGCCTTACCTGCCCGAGAGGAGGGGGCAAAGCTAGGCTGAGTTTGACCATCTCAAGGAATGGGTCCGTTATTGATGAGCTGGGCCCGATATTGGTAGGCAGATAGTGAGGTCTCTTCCACTCGCCTTGTTGCGCGTGATGGAGCAGCAATCTGGTTTGGAGTATAATAGACCCCGGTGATTTCTCAAAGAGGAACCGTACTGATATGTGGACTTATTGAGTAGGAGTTGCATGCTCATTCATTCATTCATTCACTATCCACTCAGGTTGGTGGTGCGTAACTAATTATTGTGTACCTTCATTATGGCAAGGATTTCGGTTGGGCGCACGACTAACTTGAGATCAGGAGTTTACCATGTTGAGTCTGACTATCCAAATTTAGGTATGAGACTGGTTTGGATAGAAGTCCCTTGTGGTAGACCCCGTAGCCTGCGATACTACATACTATCATCCCGACTTCACATTTCAGTATGGTCATTTCATTCACATCGCATATTGCATTACATCCGCAGGCATATGACATTTTGGATTGCTATGTTTCTTCACTTATATGTCCTAGACAGACTTAATAGGATTTGTATATTGCATTGCATCCATGACATCTGATATTTGGCTTTTTATGACTCCCTATTACATAGCTGTTCTATATTGCGTATTCTGATATTGATTGACTTATGGATTTATCCATACTTCTGTTTACTCTGTTATCATATAATTTATGATCTTGTCAGTATTTCTGTTTACTCCGATAATTCCTACTCTTATCAGTATTTCTGCTTATTCTGATAATGTACGATTTATGGATTACCAGTAATTTCGATATCGTATGATGATGACATTGTATTGAATACTTGACACTTATATTATGCACACACTTACACCACCCTCTAAGCTTTCTATAAGCTTATGCATGATAGATGCGTGCAGGTGATGTTAGGTTGCAGCAATGTTGAGCTTGGAGCATGCAATGATCTTCTGAAGCTTGATTTTTTTTATTTATGTATTTTCCTTTCAGCATTGTACTCAAATGATTATATTAGTGGATATGTGATGATGATGTTGCCTTTATGAATTGGGTAATCTTGTGGTTATGCTCATTACGAGTTAAATGTACATTGAGAAAGAAAAAAAATCCTCCTTGTAGGATTCCAAGATCAGAATCTGGCATATGAATGCTAGGAGCCGAGAATGGGGTACTACGGTGGCTGTCAGCACCGGATTCGGCAATCGGGATTCCTGTGAATCTGATTTTCGGGTTCGGGGCGTGACAGAAGTTGTAACTTAAACACAACGTGGGTCTTATAGGACTAGATTATGAATTGATGATTGAATCTTAGTTGGGCCCAAGTTAAGGCCCATTGCTTATGGGTATTAAGGTTATGATTTGACCCGTATCAAGAAGGAATTATGGGTGTAAATGGATATTCCCATGGACAATGGGCTATGACTTAAAGGTCTATTGTTGAGTTTCTATGTGTCGTGCCTTTGGCAATTTAATTTATCTTGCCATTGTTATGTTGGTATCAACCTGATAGTTTGATGCACATAGTTGATTTGTGAGCATCCATTTCATATGCATGCATGGACACATAATGAAATTGGAGCCCTTGTGTTATTCCATATGCCTGGACATGATCCAGAGGAATTGAGAGATTTTAGATATTATTTTGATTTGGTCCCTCGTGCTGGTCCGTATGACGATGAGATGCATCAATGTACTATGTTTGGGCCCTCATGTTGGTCTGCATGGTTATTTGGGGCCCTCATGTTGGTTCGTATGGTAGTATTTGGGCCCTCGTATTGGTCCTTGTGCCTAGATGAAAGTGAAGATGAGTTGGGGTATGTACATGCCATTGTGATTATACATTTGATTGTGTGGGCTTTCATGGATGACATATTTCATGAGCGGATGTTTTATATGGTGGCTATGTGACAGCTAGTTTTACGAGATGATTGTGTTGAGGCCTTGTGATGGCCTAAGTATTGATATTGTTGAGAAGTTCTGGGAAGGGTGCGATATGGCCACCCTAGGCTTAGATCCTAATATTTGAGATGTCTATCCTCCAATGAACCCACTAAGATTGGCCAATCGGGTCCTCTTTCATCATGTGTCGAGTGGGGGTGAGCATCGTATGATGGGTGTAAGAGTCCTTTCCGCTATCAGGATTAGGAAGGGAAGAGTTGTGACGAGCCTACCTACCGTCGTGTGCCGGGTCGAGGTGGGTGGGATTCTGACCATTGAGGCTAGGTATGGCAAAATGAATCAGGGTCCCCCCATTGTTAAGCCGATGGCTAGATGGGTAGGGTTTGACACACCCAATACTTTGCTTTTTGAAAATGTTCTCCCACTCTTATGTATGGATGATGGATTACCCATGTGTGGTACGTTTGTGATTCCTTATGGAAATGTATTATGTGTTGTGGAGATGTACTAGCAGATGGTGAGGAAATGTTGTTCCACTTTTATGTGAGGATGGTGGATTACTCATGCATGATATGTTTGTAATTCCTGGTGGAGATGTATCATGTGTTGTGGAGATGTACCTGTAGAAATAAGGAATGTTCAGCATTTGACTTATGCATTAATTCATCCACTATTCCCTCGAGCTGGTGGTGGGCAAATAAATTATTTTGTGCATCTTCACAATGACAACAATTTTAGTCAGGAATGGGACTAACCTGAAATCAGGAGTTTACCACATCGAGTCTAAATATCCATATCAGGTATGAGACTAGTTTAGATAGAAGTCCCTTGTGATGAACCCCATGGCTTGCGATATTGCGTAATATCATCTCGACTGCATAAGCCAGCTCTACCATTGCCTTTCCATCATATGCCATATAGTAGAAAATAGAATTTTATTATCTTGTTCATGGTGATTGGCTAATTTAATGATTCATGGTCACTTGTTGAGTAGCATGCTTATCATCATTGTCATGTTCATTATAACTTGTGTAGTTATATGACATGCTTGATTGATAACCTTCTCACCTATGATAACATGCTCGGTTGATAACATGCTTATGGTTGTTTTAAATGTCTTTATGGGAGTGCCTTGATAAACTGTGTTTTACTCCCGGCACGCAGTAGACTCACGAGCTGTGATTTGCTCAAACATATGAATTACACTTTTTTAGGATGCATGTAAGAGTTGTTGGAGTTTGCTATTGTTTCCTTCATTATTTTTGAGCTGGTGCACCATTATATGTGTGACATGTCAAACAGGTTCGTATTTTTTATATGAGTTGATACAATATACAAAATGCATTGATACAATGTACAAAATGTGTAACCGCCTAAACAGATTAACCGTTCAGAAAAAAATTCCCTGCCATGAGCTGGATTTGGTGTCGAGGAGTTTACTAATCGTTCACCAAGTCCAATAAGTGGTGAGGAAGTTGCTTCGACTCGAGTTAGGGACTTGGGAAGTAGTAGTGCCCGGGTTCTGAATTTGGGGTGTGACATGAATCTCCAATCTTGGTCTCCTAAGATCCATCCTTTGTTTTGGTGATTCTTGAGCAACAAATCCATGCTTTTAACGTTCTTTTCAAATCTAAGCTGTCAGATTCACCTTGCAACACAAACATGTATAAAATATACCATTAAGTAGTATCATGTTCATAAAACTAAGATATAAGCAAGGGAAACATATGCAATATTTAACACTCAACATCAAGCCTCATCACTTTAAGGCTAGACGGTAGAGAGACTACATTAGTTTAGGGCAATTTCTCCAATTGTGGCCTCCACTGGTTAAATTCAAATACCGGCATAGCATCAAGTAAGGGATCCATCTACCTAATCATGTCAACATTTAAATTAGGGGAATGGGCTAAGAACGTCTCTAGAGTGTTCGAGTCAGAAGTGCTCTATCTTCCACAAAAGAATCGATCATATTAATGTCATGGGTATCGTCATCATCCTTTAGCTGTTTGTTCATATTGAAAAATATATTGAGCTCCAATGTCATATTTTCGAAAGATAAACTTATAGTTCCATTCCAATAATTAATGATGACATTTGATGTTGCAAAGAATGGGCAACTAAGAATGACGGTTATTTGAATGCTCACATACATGATAGGTTGAGTATTTAGGATAATAAAATCTACTAGATAGTAGAATTTGTCAACCTGCACCAACACATCTTTGATCATCCCTCTCAGTACACAGACTGAATGATCAGCAAGTTGTAATGTGGTCTGGGTGGGTTTTAATTCACTTAGACCCAATTGTTAGTATACTGAGAAAGGAATCAAATTAACGCTTACTCTTAAGTCAAGAAGTGTGTGCTCAATCTAGTGATCCTCGATTATGCAGGTGATAGTTAGGCTACCGGGATCTTCATATTTTTGTGGCATAGCTTGCTTGAGGATGGCACTCACCTTTTTTGTTAGAAAAATTTTCTTTTGAATACTCTGCCATCTCGTGGTTGTACATAAATCTTTCAGAAATTTGGCGTAAGAGGGGATTTGTTTCACATCGTCTAGTAGAAGGATGTTGACTTTCACTTGTTTCAGAACCTCTAGAATATCCTGTTAGTTAGCTAGAGGTTTTGGTACAATCAACCGCTGGGGGAATGACGTAATCAACTTACTCACTTTTCCCAGTTCTTCCTCATGTGGGGAATTTCTAGGTTCATCATTCTTAATTTCTTCCTGGTCCTTAGGCTTTTCAGCCCTTGCCAAAATGGTTTTGTCAATAATCTTTCCACTCTTAAGAGTGGTAATAGACTTAGCTTGCTCGATCTGATTTGAAGAGCTTAAGTCACTAATTTAACATTGCGGTTCTGGATTGCGGAGGGGTTGAGATAGATGCATCCCTTTCTCCCCACTCGCTATGTGTGACTCAATCCTTTGAATGGATGATGTAAACATTCTCATTATTTTTTTGAGATCCTGGAATGCTTGTACCATATTTTGGTTAAATAGCTCTTGGTTTTACATGAATTTTTGAATCGTATCCTCTTAAGGTTTCTTTTGATTTAAAAATTGAGTAAGGGCCTCTTGTGGGTTACCCGTTTGTCCATTCCTCCAACTAAAATTTAGATGGTTTCTCCAGCTGGAGTTGTATGTATTTGAGGTGGGTCCTCTGGAAGGTCTTTGGTAGTTGTTTATGACATATAATTTCTCATTCAATATCTCTTGAAAAGTAGGAATTGTTGGACAACTTTCGATTATATGTATGTTACAAGCACAAAAACCACAAACAACTTCCATAGCCTTTTCAGGTTTGATATATTTTATCTTCTTAAGTTCCATAGCCTTGACTTTTCATCTGAAATTGGCCACTCTTGCACTTATATCATCTTCTTCTTTTAAAATAAAAATTTCTCCCATTTCCTTTGATTGAGTAGGCTTAGAAGTGGTGGGTCTTGGGGAGGTGTCCCATGATTGCACATTTTCTGGCAATTGATCAAGGTAATCCCATGCAACATTAGCCTCCTTGTTCATGAATTCACCGTTACACATCATCTCTATGAACTAACACATTGGTGAAGTTAACCCATTATAGAAAAAGATTATTGTTTGCCATATTTCATAGTCATGGTGTGGACAGGAATTCGTGAGATCCTTGAACCTTTCCCAGCATTGGAAGAAGGTCTCTTCCTCTTTCTAGGAGAAGTTCATGATTGCCTTCATTAAAGTGTTAGTTTTATGAAATGAGAAAAACCTTTTTAAAAATTCCCAAGTCATCTTGGCCCATGTGCCAATAAATCGTGGCTTTAAGGAGTGCATCCACGTCTTAACTTTCTCCTTCAATGAGAAGGGAAACAATTTAAGTCCCACTATATCTTTAGACACGTTTGGAAAGTATAATGTAGTGATTATCTCATCAAACTCTTTGATGTACAGGTATGGACTTTCAGATTCTATTCCATGGAATTTAGGAAGTGGTTATATCATTGTAAGTTTAACATCCACGGTCTTGCATTCAATGAGAATATCATGTAGGAATGTGTACTCACCCTCGCCGTTTGTAAATAATCTCATAGAGTATGAGGCGGGGGTGCATGATGTACCTCATTTTCATCTTGAACTTCCTTAATTGGATGTTGAGGTTGATTTGTAGTCATAACTTCAATTAATTCAGAGGATCTCAAGTGATAGATAGGCAACCCTTTAACTAATCCTCCTTCACTCAAGAAATGGAGGGTGTTGTCCTGAACCCACTTGGGCATGAAACACTCTCAGTCCTCAAGTAACTAAACTAAACCTAAAAAGAAAACTAAAAAAACTAAAAAAAAAAAAAAAGAGATATAGAAAATATAAGAGAGAGAGTTGGAACAAAGTTATCGGATAAGAGTTGTTATGTTAGGATCCTACAAAACAGAAAATGTAACATCCCAAAAATTGGGGGGTCGAGCAAAAACCCAACTCCCGAGTTCCAAAATGTTATTTATGCAACATAGATATGTATGATTGAATGTTGTCTGTGATAATGTATTAAACATGAGTGAGATTAAGCCAGAACAACATATCATACTCCAGAGACAGTTAAATTCACAAGCGGAAGACTGTGATAGTAGGTATAACATATATAAACTGTTGTATGTCTCCAGAGTGTGAACATGTTACCAAGTTATATATATACATGTATACTCCAAAAGTAAACAAAAAGAATATACATGAGTGCTCTGAAAATATAAAATGACAAGTGTCAAGGTATCTAATCAACCTCCCTGTAATCCCGTCGATCAACACACGCATAAAGAAGGGATCCTCATCATCAACATCATCAAGTCCAGCCCCGCCTCACAGGCCGCGCCATCATCTGCAATCACAAAAAAAAAGGTCTGGTGGGTGTCCAGGAACACCGTCCCGTAATGTGGGAGTGAGTAGCTAACTCAGTGGAATAATAGAGCAAGGATTAACATGTTCTCAAATCAATCATGCGATAATAGTAAAATAGTAAATCAAACAATCCTAAAACTGTTGTTAATGCAATATGACATGACGTGATGTATGCCCTCACCGACGATCTCCCTCATACGGCACCATCTTACGACCGCGGCATACAATCGACCCTCAAGTGCTCCACATCTTCCAGGCACATGCAATGGTATGGTGATATGATTTTCGAGTTATTATTAGTCCATTCAAACAACAAGATTGGAAAACTAAGGTACTTTCCTTATATCAATCCCAACACAGATCCTGTCTAGGGTCGTCACTCCTAGTAATCTCATACGAGGTATATTTTGTAGGTCGCTGCAAGGGCTGTCAGGGCTGTTGCACGCGCTCGTTGCTCCGCTCCCCCATCACCTTATCAATACAGGCCTACTGTACTCTACTGCTATTGAAGAGTCGTCGCCTCCCGTAGACTCAGAATACTCTCGCGGTCACTACAAAGGACTCGTCGCCTGATCAGTGTAGGCCGACAGCAAGAATATAGTGTCCCATATCACCATAATCTGCTCACGAGACTAGGTGCTCACTGGTCACTACGGGGAGGTTTGTGGCCCCAGCGTAGGCCGATAGCTCAACCACGGTGTCCCATACCACCATGCTCGGCTCATGAGTCTTCGTGGATCAAGGTACCATGGTTAACAGGGTTTACAATGGTAAGTTCAGTACCCTAGGTTCAAGCAGTTATGACTCATGCAGGGTGAACATACAATGGCCAGTCGGGTTACTTGACGGGCTCGACTAGCACGATCGCATCTCAAGTCGAACGACATGAAGTGCGTAAAACACTTCGTGTGGCCTAACCACTGCCGCCAACTCCAGAACACGGCTCGCGTTCATCGACGCGTCGTTCGTGGCAAAGATAAGCTAACCACGAATTCGCTCAGTTACCGGCTGCCTAGACTAAGCATAGTCCCAAACAATTATGGACTCACATCAACAAATCATATGAGAGTATTGGAATTGAAATACAACTATGTGAGCATGTTAACACATGTTATAACATACAACTTAAGTAAATCATCAAGCGCATACATTTCATGCATATAATGAAATTATGCATATAGTCAACATGTAGGAAATCATTTACGTCAGCATATTAATTGAGAAATCCATCTCAAACTAATTCATAACATCATTTAATTCAATACATACTAATACAAACATTTATACAAACACTTACACTACACACTTAAGTCTACATGTAGTATGTCGACCCGAAGTGCGCATTTAGGCGAATCTCTTCACCAAACTAATTATGCACGCATTCCTAACATTCTAATGCGACAAAAAATTATGTCAATCACATCAGCAAAATATGAATGAAATCTGTACTTCCTACAAATGACTAAAATGCCCTAAATCTCATATTCTTCGTTGATTTACAAAACAGGAAATAGACAGCATGTTGTACATGTCAAACGGCGTTGCCGTCGATAATCTACTATTAAACGACATTGAAAGCTTTGGAAACAGTCAATCAAAGCATCTAAAATCTGCACCTTATCTCTTATAAACGTGTCGTTTCGAACGGAGCGTATACGCTTCGTCTACAGCGAATAGAGAACCTAATTTACAAGTTATATCAGTTTACATGCTATGGAACGGAACGAATGCCAAATCAGCAACTTCTAGGGCTATTTCTTACCGAAAAATGGGGAGGAATCTCCGGCTAAGTGATGGAGTCGTGTTGCTTAGGCCCTTGCAACAGGTGATGCAAAGGCCGGGAAATTCTCCTCCAATCTCTCTCACAAACTCTCACCTTTTCTCTCTCCCAATCTAGGGTTTCTCTCAAATTCGGATGGGAGAGAGGAGTGAGGGTTTCAACCCCTTTTATAAGCTTAAAAATGCCCAAAATAGGCTCAGGTACAAAGTATACTTGATGTATATCCAATTCGGGGCTGTTTCGGTCCAAAAATACATTTCTGGAGGTCCCCTGGCCAAATGCGGTCGGACTTAAGCTCATGCATACTGGATCTAGCATACATCAAGTTTTCAATCCGGCAGGATTCGTAGATCACACGTGGCGGTCCAGTTTCAGTTTAGCGGTCACCGCATGTAGATCAGGCCTGCAAATCTCATGATATGAAATAGAAATTTTTCCTGATCCGAGGGTGTAATTTGGCTGAATTCTGACGGTCAGAATGCTTAATACTGACACGTCAAGTCGTGTGCCAGATTTGAATTTGAAATTCTAAATCTGTCCCTATTCGCACTCTCTTCAGTCCGGGCTCAATGAAATAGCCTGTGATTATCGGTTGGACTTGATTTTCGAAATGATTGTCAAGTCCAACTAGGCAGTTCTAACGGTCTAAGATAGCAGGTATCGGACTTTCGACGCGCGGTCTAGATCCAATACAAAATTTCAAAGTGCTCCAGAGAACAAACCTGCTTAGAGTTTGATCCGAGGTTATAGAGTATTATAGAGTCATTGGTTCTACTCGATTTGGGTCTTGTAGAACGTATTTAAAGTGATCAGGGACTATTTCCCAGCTACTCTAGCGTTGCGCTAGCTAACTTATGCTTAGTTTCTAAAGGAATTAATCTTAAGTGGTTTCTTTGGCTATGGAATTGGGTTCTGAGCGATTTTTCAGGTGTTTTAGTTGACCCACTGCCTAAGGACGTCAAATCCCAGATTAGCCAAAATCCGGGGTGTTACAGAAAATAATGTTAGTTTTTAAAAATAAATTCAGAAAATCCTAATCTAAAAGTACGGTAGAAAAAAAAACTTATCATAACCTAATTCTCATGCCAATTAATTCTAGAAAAATGTATCCGTAGTCCCCGGCAAGGGTGCTAAAAACTTGTTCACAACCCAAAGTGTAGGGTCGCGATGTAGTAATAACTCGGTGAGACCGAGGTCGAATCCATAAGGACTAAACTTATACCTATTCTGAAAAATAACCGGAACTAGAACTAGACAAAGATATAAATGTAAATCTAGAATAGTTGAGAGTAATTGTGAATAATGCTGATTTAAACTATTAATTGAAAGGTGAGAACTAGGGTTCCAAGGATCCACTTGTAGCTATCAGGATGCTACCTTCCTTGATTCAAAAAACACAATCGAAATTGGAGTCCTGTTGTTTCGAACAAGAAACAAATACATTTCGTTTGGGGGAAATTTCATTCATTTAAACAGATTATTAGAAGAAGACAGGAAAGACAATCACTTTATTTATACATTCTAGGTTCTTCACATCCCTTTCTCCTTTGATTCCAAATAGAATATCCATGAATTATAATATACAATAAAGATTTAACACTCAAATTATGTATAAATGTATGAAACATTAAAACATAATATTGAACATTATGCCAGAAGTCATTATGCACTGTTAAAAGCCATTGTGTGCTACGAAAGTCGTTGTGCACTAGAGGAAACTGTTGTGCGCTAGAGGAAACTGTTGTGCGCTGATACCCTCATTGTGCGCTAGTTTCCATTGTGCACCAGCTCTTGTTGTGCGCTGGCACTTGTTATGCGCCAGCAGTGTTGTGCACCGCACAACGCCTGTTTCGCACAATGGTTGCAAACTCTACCTTTCTTCTTCTGTAAATTCTTCTCTCTAAGCGATTGGTTGCTAATGACCCCTTTAGAGGGGTCACGGGGTATATATAGCCTTCTCACATGTGCGAACATGCCATTTTGTCGTTATGCGGTCCCCTTTTTGCTAACCACCTTTGTGTGGATTCCATTATGTGGGCGACTTGGTGCGGATTCCATTGTGCACTATCCTTTGTGTGGAACTCGATGTGCGCCCCAATCATATGCGCACAACGATTATTTTCACACAACGACCACTTTTTCCACACAATACTCTTTTTGACCATCTTGTTTGCGCACAATGCTTTTTCTGCTATCTTCCTCCCTTTTGATGTCTCAACACCTATCATATCCAATTGGAAGATAAAGCAATTAAATCAAATCTCTGAACTTTTCATTGATCTAGTCCTCAAGGAAAGAGTATTGTGATGATTCGAAGGGAATTCATGCATCCACCATGTCTAGGAGACGATAGTGAAACATGAGTTTTACCATTCTCACAATCTCACAACATGAAAAGAAGATATTCAAAGCTATCACAACATCTATTATAATTTGAGTCACGATAAATCATAGAAACTGAAAATATTCCTTAAATTCAAACCAGAAATCAATGAGGTACAACAAGAACAAGAATTAAAGCAAGAAAATCATCGCAGTACATTACAAGATTCACCTCTTAGCCTTAGCTAAGAGGTTTAGCCAACCATATACATGATTAGATCTAAAACCCTAAAAGAAAAAATTAAAAATAAATAAGGAATGAAGAAAAACTCTTGGGCGGCTGCTCCATGTCAAGCCCCAAACTTGAAAACCAAACTTACAAAATTCTCGATCACCGAATCCGGCACTAACAGCCTCTGTAGTATCCCATTCTCGACTCCCGACAACCATACGCTAGATTTTGATCCTAGGGTCCTACAAGGAGGATTTTCGGTGTGAATTTTTTTTGAACGATTAATTTGGTTAGGTGGTTACACATTTTGTACATGGTTTCAACGCATATCGAAGAGATGAACCTATTCGACGTGTCATACATAATACAGTACACTGGATCAATAGTAATGAAGAAAATAATAACAAATTCCAACAACTCTTGTATGCATCCTGAAAAAGTGTAAGTCATATGTATGAGAAAACCAATGCTCGTGAGTCTATCGAGTGCTAAAAGTAAAGCACGTTTTATCAGGATGCTCCCGTAAAGACATCCAAAACAACCATAAGCATTTTATCAACTAGTCATGTTATCATAGGTGAGTAGGTTATCAATCAATCATGTCGTACAACTACATAGGTTATTATGAACATGATATTAGTAATAGGCATGTCACTAAACAAGTGACCATGAATCATTAAAATAGCCAATCATCATGAACAAGACAATCAAATTTCATTTTCTACTATATGAAATATGATGGAAGGGCAATGACAGAGCTGGGGTGTGGAGTCGGGATGATAGTATGTGGTATCGCAAGATGTGGTATCCATCACAAGAGACTTCTATCCAAACCAAGTCCATACCTAAATTTAGATAGCTAGACTCAATGAGGTAAGCTCTTGATCTCAGGTTGGTCGCGTATCCAGATGAAATCATAGCCATAGCAAAGGTTTACATAATGATTTAGTTGCTCACCACTAGCCCGAGTGGATAGTGAATGATTGAATGAATGAGTCAGATGCTGAGTACGCAACTGCTCCTCAGTAATTCTACATATAACCATTACAACACTTTCGATGTGGGACAAGGTTTCGTCCCATCATATGTACAGTAGCCTGCCAACCATTGGTAGCTCTCTCAGGCCCTTAGGCCCCGCCCACATCACCGTCCGCCCACGTGTGCCTACCTATGTGTGCAACAGTGACGGGACATCACAATATCAGTACCGTACATCTCAAGGATATCACTGGGGTCTAGTACAATGATGTCAACCATACTAAGGCTATGCGATACAAGGTCTACGTAGCCGATGTCATATGCAAGATGCAATGCAAGCATGCTAGTCCTCATAAAGATCCACATATTAGTACAGTTCATCTTTAGAATATCATTTGGGTATAACACACTCTACACCAGATTATCGCCCCCAACTGGACGTGCAACCTTGTAAGTGGAAGAGACCTCACTACCCACCTGGCCAGTAGTCTGCCAATATGTACCCGGCACATCGGTAGTGGACCCATTTATGAGCTGGTCAAACTCAACCTACCTATACTCCCTTCTCTCTTGGCGGGTAAGGTCACACCCCCTTCCAACTGACCATGACACAATGGGAGACGCGGTCTCCTAGTATTTAGCACATGGTCGCTCATGTATCCACTCAGTCTCAACGTTGGAGCATCCTCTAGTACTAAGAAGGTTTGAGGACTTTCACCCTGGGACATCTACAATGCTTCCGTGCTAGAACAAGTATTTTTACTGTCTAATCCTGCCATCCATGCTATGCCTGCGGAGGCTACGACCCTGATGTGGCTTTGGTGTACAGTAATCATGTCACACAGATGCGAGATGCATGAGTCACACTATCCAGTCATGCAACAATCTTGTGCGTACCACGCACTCATGTGGGGTAACTTGTCATAACAAGCATGCATCATGATGCTATATCTCATAACAAGTATGCAAATGATGCGTATGGGTATATATCATGATGTTATACTAAGCATATTCTTAGTGTCCTACTAGACTATATACACTAGCATGACTATCAGATATAAACAATAATAGCCTAAACACAAGAATAGCCAATGTGATGTGAGGGTCCATATATATAAGTGTCTTTCATATCACATTGAGGCCCTATACCTCTTATGAATACTTAACAAATGTCCATCAAGGCTCCTATAATACACATATACATAAGGTGCATAGGTTATGGTGGTACATAAGTTCTAACATGTATCGTCATTCTCATAGACATCATTCAACATCAAATTTATCCTCATAACATGTATCATGCAATCATGTGCATAGAGTATATAGCATATAGGGATTCACATGCATCATCAATATCATGGCCATTGTCGAATACTATCATAATACATGCCCTAGGCATTAGTTGTCTATCAAGCATAAGGTTATCCTTACGTCTACCAACATAATTTATTTATCATTATCCATGCATCAAGTAAAATTTGGATTTCTTATCCACATTATCATTATGACAATCAATACGTGCATTATTATCACTTGGATATCAAGCATGGTAATCAACTAACATGTTTTGTCATCATGCATAAATATATATAATATCATCATCATTACCATGAGGATCATTTTCACTTAATGATTAACATAAACAATGTCATAAGTGTTATAAATAATTACTCATCCATCATTAATACATATGCTATAATTCACCATCCAATAAATCAATCTATCATTTCAACCAACAACTCACAATCATCATTATCATGTTATCATACATGTATCATCATCTCACCCATCACTAGGTGCATCCTACCTAATGTGACTTTTACACTGGACTTGAACTACATGCAAGACATGGGGTCATATAGGTCAAGTGTGAGTCCCATTTGGTGAACCAATAGGCCAACCCAATGGCATAAATGTCCAACCACAACGCTTTCAATGGTGTGGATCTAATTCCACAACGAAGTGGACGCCACACATTCCACAAACTAGAAACAATGCACAATCTCAAACATAAGGGATAACATGCTTGAAATTGCGGTAATGACTGCTCTAGTAGAAGTAGAATAGGTCAAAGTGTCCTAAAGGGGGTGAATAGGACTTTATAAAATTTTATGATAAGTTAAAATCCCATTAACCTAATCTTGATCTAATATGGAACTCTTAAGATATCTTCAATTTAACCCTAATGGCTTCCAAGCCAAATAGAGGATCCAATCAAAAAACTATTCAATACTTAACCAATATATAAACTTAGTTTATGATGGATGAACTATGTGACTATGTGTGAGATGTGATTCTTATCAGTTCTAAATAATCATGTTAACATGCTTCATGAGAACATTTAAAGTAAACACAATAGAGTAATATGCAAATATGAATCCCAAACACAGTCATTTATATTGGTTCGGCTACGTGCCTACTCCACTCCCGGTGGACGCACTCAATCCTTGAGTGTACTAGATTTCACTAACGGAGGTTTTAAATCAGGTTCACCTCTAACCTTTATGCCCTACACAAGAGCAAAGGATCCACATAAGGAACTTAGGGTTTTAAGGCACAGAGACTAAGGATCCACACAAGGAACTTAAGTTTTAGGCCACACAGGCCAAGGATCCACACAAGGAACCTAAGTTTTAGGCCACACAGGCCAAGGATCCATACAAGGAACCTAGAGTTTATGCCTTACATATGAGCAAGGGTCAACACATAACACCTGCATGTACTTTCCCGTCGAAAGCCTCCTATGAGGACTTGAAAGGGGTGAGAAGCACTTGTGACCCAAACCTACACAATGAATGATCAATAGGGTCTCTGGACTCTAATGACTTACAGATAAGTAGGTAAGCCCCGTTAAGCATATTGATGAAGATCTCCTCCTTGATGATGAAGATTCTTTAGCTCCCTTGATCTGCAACACTCGATGATGTTTTAATAAAGGTGACGAGTTGGGTCAAGATTATCTTGGAATCCACTCAAATAAATATTACCTATTAAAATGCTGGAGAGATTCCAAGGTGGTTAAGCATTCAAGGGATCCCAACTCAATGATTTTTCATTAAGGTGGTAGCTAGAAGATCCTTGAATAAGGAAGTTCATTCACCAATCTACTCTATTGAATATCAATGATGAGGGTGGATTGAAGGATGAACTCCCTATGAGAAAAAGAACTTGAGATAGATGATAGGCAATAACACTCTCGAAGCACTCTCTACTTTTTCTCAATCACGCAACCAAGGGCAAGCTCCCCTTTTATAGGCAAAAATATTCAACGGTAGTAAAGATGTTAGTTTTTGGCTGAGTTCAATATCATTAGACTTGCTGTGATGTCATCATACGTATACTTTCGATTCCATTGAATCAAGGTTCAATGATACAGACTTAATTGAAGTATATACATGGACCTTTTTGACTGAAGATCGATGTCATCGAACATTCGTTGATGTTATCAAATTTTGATATCATCGACAGTGGTTTCGATACATCGATCTTTT
This sequence comes from Magnolia kwangsiensis, assembly GCA_037074715.1. NCBI lineage: Eukaryota > Viridiplantae > Streptophyta > Magnoliopsida > Magnoliales > Magnoliaceae > Magnolia > Magnolia kwangsiensis. The sequence goes on from CM073579.1 coordinate 65,298,758, forward strand.
CAATGAATATTTTAAGAAAGCTTGTTGTAGATGAACAGGCTGGCTTCGATGTCCTCGAGCCTACTTTGATGTTATCAGATTTCAAAAGTCGATGATATTGAACCTAGTTTGATACATCGGTCTTTTTAGAAGATTTTCCTTGAGAGATTGTTAGACATTCCTTTGTCCAAAATCTATGTCATCGAGCTAGTTTCGATATGATCGAAATTTGAATTCTGATGTTATCGAGGGTTGCTCGATTCTTCGATCATATCCAGATGATTTTCCTATCAAACTTGCTAGTCATGACTTAACCGAATTTGATGACATCGAATTTCCCTTGATGTCGTTGAGATTTGAATTCCGATGTCATCGAGGCTCATTTTGAGTTATCGACGAAATTCTCGATTTACCTTTGAAGCTTGTTAGACATGGATTAGTCTATCTTCGATGGCATCGAACCTTGCTCGATGTCATCGAAATTTGAATTCCTATGTCATTGAAGCTCGGTTGATTCATCTAGAATATTGTCCAAATATCATGTTGGTTGTTGGACATAAAAGACCTCAATTTGATGTCATCGAGGATGTATCATTATCATCGTAAACAATTGTTCGATATCATTGATGTAAGCTCGATACATCGAAGAAAGTGAAAAACTTAGAGAATTTTCCTATTTGCAAAATCAGTTTTCATACTTATACTCCTATGTTGTTCTAAGCTTTTTAAGGATTTATATACTTGTGTGTTTTGGGACATGGGATGTGAGGCTAAGTTTACCTGTGATGAGCTCTAAACACACATCCAGTTGAGGCAATGTCTTAAACGATCTTCATATGGGGCCCACTTGACTCATCGACTCAACACTCACAGTAATTGACAAACCAGGGCTCTCTCCTCCTTTATCAATTATGTGATAAAACACCTAAAACACACCTAGAACAACATCCTAAATTGTGTGTACATGAAATTTACACAATTTTAGAAAGGTACTATGGAGTTCACAAATAATCTTGATTCAAGCAGCTCCTCCTCCTATCACTTGCATCACCATGCTTAAAACCATATATCCAAAGCATTCTCATAGTGGGATTAATTTGTTCTCCCCCTTTTTGTCAGTCATTGTCAAAGGTTAGTATATACCAATAACAGTTCGAATGACTGAAGTTGACATTAAAGAAATTAGGAGAAGTAAGGCAATAGGAGAGCCATGTGGGGAACAACTCATGACAGAGAAATCTCAATCCATAGAATAAATAATCAGCAATTTCTAGCATGTAAACATATCCTCAAAAAGTAGTTAATATTCCATAGATGACATTTGATACACAGATATGCATGAGTATATAGAGTACTGAAAACATTCTTTCATAGCATAATTAAACCCTTTCAAGGACAGTTAAGTAGTAATCATCATTCCATAACTAGTATGCATTCCCATAGAAATGTAAAGTCTGATATATCAACATGTATGGAAATATATATTAAACGCAATCAAAAGTAACTACCTAAGCATGACAGAAGATAAGCATCCAAAATTATATCATCCAGCCCATTCATGGGCATACCAAAAAAAAAGGTATTCTCCTCATCCAAAGGACGATCAATCCAAAATGTTTAACCCAACCACAGGCTATACAACCAAAAATAAATATCATTTGGCCCCCATTCATAGGAAAAGCCAAATTTTAATAACATTGTCCATTTATGGGCACATCCATACCGACCACTCCTTCAGCAACTAAGGTGCTCAAGTTTCTCCATCTGTCGGCAAGTCAATGACTTGCTGTGTAGCGTGCTAGAGTGCATCAATTTTTTCCTTGATCCTAGTCTGGCATTTTCGTAGTTGTGAAGTTGCTCATCAATACCGACTTGTCCATATAGCAGATAACATTCAAGGTTGTGATGTCGACGATTAGTGACTGACTCAGGACTGTGAAGTGGCGTTCGATTAGATCCCCATGGCGTTGGCAGATTTGGCCGCTGACTGTTTTCTGCCTCAGGATTAGGAATAGGAGGACTATCCAGTTTGTATGAGGTCGCTAGGTACAACTAGTGGAGCGCATCATCATCGAACTATACCTCTAGTTGTATTTTATCTAAAGTTGGTGGCAGGCCCACAAAATGTGCTAGCTTGCATATGAGAGATGGAAATGGGAGTGTATTAGGATGTTCCACTTTGACTAAACGAGTCAATTGCCCTAGTATAAGGGTCAACAGACACACTGGGACCTCTTGATACACATCATACATGACATTGAGTACAAAAGGGGTGAGATTACTTCCCTTTATGTCACATGGATACACATTTGTACTGAAGATACTTTGGAGGATCTTGGAGGTGGTTACAAGATAGTTGACATGAAGCATATTTTCATCATCTTTAGGAACTGTGGCACCTTGGCACAATGCACATGTAATCTCCCCCCCCCCCCCCCCCCCCAATATTCCTAACCGATTTAGATTTTTCTCAGTGACTGGGATTCGAGTCACTTTTATGTTTAGGAGATGGCCAAGTATGATCGGAGTAATGAGTTTTGTTTGATGCATGAACTCTAGTCGAATACATGGGGGATTATCATGAATAATGTGGTAGTTATTGAAGAATTGATGAATCAACTCATATTGGTAGGGACCACCTAGATTGAGTATATCCTGCCACCCTATTGTTTCCAACAGAAGATCCACTCCGTATGGATCAATAGCACTGGTAAGGACAATATGTTCTGCTATCATAAATTGCTCCCAATTTGATCGGTTAGGAGGAGAGCTATTTGTTGTCGGTTTCTTATTCTTAAATTTCTAGGTTTTCGAAGATTTAGTGTAAAGAAGTTCCCTACCTTTGCCTTTCACCATTTTCTTGAGCTTGTAAGGCTGGAGGATAGAGAAAACCAGAAAAGATTGAACCAAGCTGTGAAATTTTTCATGCTCTCGTTCCCTTTTTATAGCAGAGATTGTCGATGACATTGAACTAGATTTGATGTCATCGAACTCGGACTCATAATGACATTGAAGACTATGTCGATGACTGGTGGGAAGAACCAACAGTTGTTTTTAATATCCATTGGAAAGGACCAACGGTTAAGACTTTGTCTTCTTGGGAGCCATCGATGATATCGATAGTGACTTGATTTCATCGAGTATGTAAAAAATTATAGAAAAAATTTCATTTTTTTTCTCGACATATTGCACATGTTTGTTTAACCATCCAACAAAAATGAGGACCATAGTCCTTAAATATGCCTATTTAGTTTATACTTGACTAAGCTTTCCATTAATTTACACATAATCCAATTGATTTTTGAAGATCACTAAACCTATTTGCATTAAGAGGCTTTGTTAGGATATCAGCGAGTTGTTTTTTTGTAGACACATAGTCTAGTACAATGATCTTTTCTTCAACAAGTTCTCGGATAAAATGATGTCGAATATCAATATGCTTGGTTTGAGAATGTTGAACAAGATTCTTTAAAATGTTTATGGCACTAGTGTTGTCACAGAAGAGAGTCATCGAGGATTGCTCAATCCCATAATCCAGCAACATTTGTTTCATCCAGAGGAGTTGTGCATAGCAACTACCTGCAGTGATGTATTTAACCTCGGTAGTGGACAAGGATATCGAATTTTGTTTCTTGCTCTACTAAGACACCAAACAATTTTCGATATAGAAACAGCCGTCATTGGTATTTGCGATCATCTAAATTTCTGGTCGAATCGGCGTCTGAATATCTAGCAATGATGGTAGATGTTTCGAATGGATACCATAGTCAGAAAGTGGTTGTTCCAGCCACATATTTGATGATTCTTTTAACTACTGTTAGGTGTGATTCCTTAGGATCAGCCTGATATCGTGCACATGCTCCCGCGCTAAATGATATATTTGGATGACTTGCTGTGAGATACAGTAGGCTTCCTATCATGCTGATGTACATGTGTTGATCCACACTCTTGCCATTTATATCTTTGGAGAGTTTGAGTGTAGTGCTCATGGGAGTATGATAGGTACAGCTAGATTTAAGTCCAAATCTTTTTACTAAATCTTTTGCACACTTGATCTGACCTACAAAATTCCTATTGTGCAATTGCTTCACCTGTAGTCCTAAAAATAAGTTTAATTCACCGACCATACTCATTTCAAATTCAGATTTCATGAGTTCGGCGAAGCTATGAGCAGTATCTTCACAAGTAGAGCCAAAGACTATGTCATCCACATAGAACTGGGCAATGAGTAATGAATTCACCGTCTTTTGTGTGAATAGTATCTTATCTACACTACCCCTACAAAATTAATGGTACAAAAGAAATTGCGTTAAACATTCATACCAAGCACGTGGTGCTTGTTTGAGGCCATAAAGTTCTTTGCTCAATCAATAGACATGTTGAGGATACTTAGGGTCTGAAAATCCCATAGGTTGTTCTACATAAACTTCTTCATCAAGTACCCCATTGAGAAATGCACTTTTGACATCCATTTGAAATAGTTTAAATTTTAACGCACATGTAATAGACATGAGAATCCTGATTGACTCAAGGTGAGTTACAGGAGAAAATGTTTCATCAAATTCAATGCCTTCTATCTGTGAATATCCTTAAGATACCAATCTTTCTTTATTTCTAATCACATTGCTAGATTCATCGGATTTATTCTTGAAGATCCATTTGGTTCTGATGATATTCGTATTAAGTGATCAAGGAACCAGTTGCCATACCTCATTTATCTGAAATTGTTGAAGTTTTTCTTGCATAGCATTTATCCAATATTCATCTTGAAGAGCTTCCGTAATATTTTATGGCTCAATCTTTGAGGTGAAGCAAAAATGACTATAAATGCTTTCTATCTGACATCGAGTTCTTACACCATCATTATGATCTCTAATGATTTGATTTAGAGGGTGATCCTTGATGATGGGTATGTTAGATGATGATTAAAGTTCATTAGATGTGGAAGTTTTGTTATCTGATTTACCTAGAATGCATGAATCCACATCATCTTCTAATTCATTCAAGGGACTTTCTTCTTCATGGGGTTGGTCATCAACCATGCCATTATCTGATTCTTGAATGGTGAGGGTCCTTAGATTGTATACCCTATAAGCATGACTATTCAATGCATACCCTAGAAAGATCCCTTCATCACTTTTAGACTCAAACTTTCCTGAGTGTTCTCTGTCTTTTAGGTTGTAACATTTACTGCCAAAGACATGAAAGTATTTCACACTAGGTTATTTTTCGTACCATAGCTCATATGGTGTTTTGTTTAACCCTGCTCTCAGATATACTTTATTTATTATGTAACAGGTGGTATTGACTACTTCAGCCTAGAAGCATTTGGCCATATCCTTTCCATTCAGCATAATTGAGCCCATTTCCTATAGTAATCGATTCTTTCTCTCAACAACTCCATTTTGTTGTGGAGTTTTTAGGGCTGAGAGTTCATGACGAATTCCTTTCTCATCACAATATCTTTGAAACCGCTTATTTTCAAATTCACCACCATGATCACTCCTGATACGATTTATGCAGTATCATTTCTCATTTTGGAGTCGTTTTGCCATAATTACAAATTCATCAAAAGCATCAGATTTTTTTCAAAAAAAGGCAACCTAAGTAAATCTGGAGTAATCATCTACTAACACCAAGAAGTATCTTTTTCTGTCATAGCTTTCAACTTTGGTGGGACCCACTAGGTCCACGTGCAACAAATCTAATGGCTTTGATGTTGCTATGGTGGCTGTCTTTTTATGTCTGACTTTTATCTGTTTACCCTTTAGACAGTTACCACATACAATCTTTTCTTCCTTTCTAATCTTGGGAAGGCCCCTTACTAAATTCCTTGAACTTAACTTGGCTAAGTTTCGGTAGTGAACATGTCTCAGCCTTTGGGGCTATAGTTTGGACTCGCTTTTCACAGCCATATTACATTTTGTGGATAATATATTTTCATTGCTACTTTCAATAACATAGCAGTAGTCACTTGTGCATAAACCTTTCATAATAGATTTTCCTATATGATCTAAGATTCTACACACATCTTTTGAGAAGGTGACCAAGTGTTCTTTGTCGTAGATTTGTGAGATACTAAGGAGATTATGTTTTAGACCTTCCACATAAAGAACATTTTTAATTTTGGAGAGTCCTGGTCCAACTATTGTTTCTTGCCCAATTATTTTGGCGGAGCTCCCATCTCCAAATGTGACTGACTCACCATCAAAATCTGAATACTCACAAAAGTGGGTTTGGTCACCGGTCATGTGTCTGGAGCACCCATTGTCAACGTACCATTTTGAACAGTTAACGACCTTTAGAGTAGTATGGATTACTAGGCAATTATTCTAACCTTTATCCTGTTTGGCAATACCCAGTAGTTTGAAAGTTTCAGAGTACAGTTGGTTTTGGGTATTTGCAGTATTACCTTTTGCACCCTCTAGTCCCACACTATTGGTGATAATTTCACAACTTCAATCAATATTACTCTAGGTGGTTAAACCCTTAATAGAGGCTTGCACTGATATCAATTGAAATTGTGGTAATGACTGCTCTAGTAGAAGTAGGAATATGTCAAAGTGTTCTAGAGGGGGGTGAATAGGAATTTATAAAATTTTATGACAATTTAAAATCTCATTGACCTAATCTTGATCTAATATTGAACTCTCAAGATATCTTCAATTTAACTAGAATGGCTTCCAAGCCAAATAGAGGATCCAATCACAAGACTATTCAATATTTAACCAATATATAAACTTAGTTCATGATGGATGAACTATGTGACTGTGTGTGGGATGTGATTCTTATTAGTTCTAAATAAACATATTAACATGCTTCATGAGAACATTTAAAGTAAACACAATAGAGTAATAAGCAAATAACAATTTCAAACACAGTCATTTATAGTGGTTCGGCTATGTGTCTACCCCACTCCCGGTGGACGCACTCAATCCTTGAGTGTACCAGATTTCACTAATGGAGGTTTTAAATCAGGTTCACTGTAACATCCTGGAAAAATCCGTACATAGACCCGAGTACCACCTCTAGCAGAAATCCTTTAGAACCTAATCCTTTTGAAATTTAACGTGAAGTAACTAGTGCTAAACGTGATTACCTATGAAATTAGCACCAATCACTTTAAATACGATCTGCAAGACCCAAAACCTATAGAATTGTTAACGCTATATTACCCTGAAATCTAGGAGTAAACTCTAAACCCAGTTGCTCTCGGGAGCATTCGAAAACTTCATATCGAACCTGGACCGCACATCGTAAGTCCGATAGCAATGAGCTTAGACGATTATGACCGCCTAGTTGGACTTGACAATCATCTCAAAAATCAAGTCCAGACGATGTCCTGAGGCTATTTTCTTGATTCCGAAGTGAAGAGTGTGAGAAAGTGAAGGTTTTTATAAAATTAAATATGAATTTAAGTAATCTAAGTCCTGTTGCTTGCGCGTTGATTATAACCATTCTGACCGTTGGTTTCTGACCCGAATTCACCCTCGGATCAGGGAAGATGGCCCACACATGTCAAAATACTTGTGGCCCTGATCGAGTTTCGGTGATCGTTGAATTGAAATTGGTCCGCCACGGTCGATCTGAAAACCCGATCGGACTGAAAACTTAACTTGAACAAGATCTTATTTTAGTGAGCTTAAGTTCGACCGCGATCAGTAAAGGGACTTCCAGAAATGTTTCGTTGGATAAGAATAAGCTCGATTTGATTATAACCTAAGTATACCATGGCCCTGGGACTAATTTCATCAGTTTTGGGCCTATATAAGGGCCTTAAACCCTTTCTCACATATTCCATACGAATTCCTAAACCCTAGCTAAGAAAGAGAGAGAAAGTGAGAGAGAAGTTGGTGATTCGTCTTGGAATTCTTCCCGGTTTCTCTATGCACCAAATCCACCTATCTGAATATTATTCCGGTGATTCTAATTCTATTTTTGGATAAGACAATCAAACCCTAACCTATTTTGAGAGCTTAGAATAGTCCAAGTGTTATTGTAGCTAACCTATTTCATGCCTTAGGTTGCCTATTCACCATTGACAAAGACTTATCGTCTAAATCATATCCGTTTCATATTTTCCAGTTTAAGGTGCGGACTATATACATTTAGGTTATGGTTTTCAAGACTTTCAATGTCTGATAATGATTTATTATTGAAGTGGATGCTATTACATATGCTAAATGCGTATCTGTTTTATTTTACGTATATGTATAACCTATATTGTAAATAGTGTATTTCATGTGTTTGTTGAAATGTTTGTATGTATAAGGAATATTATGCTATGATTGCCATGATTAATTGTCGTTGATATATGCTTGTTATGTATACGACAACTCCTTGGCAAAAGGACTTACCCTAATATGTAATATGGCCGACATACGTGATGTATGTTGAAAAATGTAGTCTAAGTGTTTGTATAAATGCCTGAATGAGTTAGTAGTTAGTAACGTGTGATTTATAAGGGTGTTGAGATATGAATCTCAATTACCTTAACTGTGTGTATGATTTCCTCCATGTATTGTAGAGTTTGTTTATTCATGTTTAACTGTGTGTATGATTTCCTCCATGTACTGTGTATCCATATGTAAGTTATATTCCCTAACATGTTCATATGATTGTAGGATTTGACTTGAATATGTATTATTGCGATTGTAAATGGTTGGGACTATATAACGGTCTAGGTAATTGGTAACAATTCTCGATCTGATGGCTGTGATTGCTTTCACCATGCAGGATGTGTTTGATGAATCCGAGCCGTACTTGGGATGTTCGACAGTGGTTAGGCCACACGAAGTGCTTATGCATTTCATGTCGTTCAACTCAACGTGCGATTGTCCTAGTCGAGCTCGTCAATTAACCCGATTGACCAATGTATGTTCACCATGTTTGGACGCTACTATTTGAATCTAAGGTACCAAACTCACCAATGAAACCCTATTAACCATGATACCTCAATCCGCTAAGACTCATGAGCTGGACATGGTGGTATGGGACATTGTGGTCATGCTGTTGGCCTATGTTGGGGCGATGAGCCTCCCCCTAGTGACCAGTGAGCAACCTAGACTCGTGAGTCGATTATGGTGGTATGAGACACTATATTCGAGCTGTTAGCCTACTCTAATTGGTGACATGCCCTTTATAGTGACCTCGAGTATATCCTGAAAATGCATTGGGGTGACGAGCCTTATTGTAGTAACTAGGATATTACTAGACCTGTATTGATTGTTCACGAGCCCTTTACAGCAATCTAGAACTATAATATCGTATGAGATTGTCTAGGACTGACGACCTTAAAATGGATCATTGTTTGAAAATTGATATAAGGGAGGTACCTTCGCTTCCCAATCCTGTTGTATGAAAAGGACTAATAAGAACTTAGTAATCATGCTCATAACATCCCACTGCATGTGCCGTTGGCTTTGGTGTAGAGCATAGAGGTAGTGATTCATGCCGCGATCGTTAGATGTTGTCGCAAGAGGGAGTTTGGGTGAGGGCATACATCATTACCTCATATCATTCTTGCTAACAAGAGTATGTAGGACATGTTTGATTGTACTACTTTATTATTACTGCTTGATTGAATTGATAACATGTTAACCTTTGTTGTATAGTTCCACTTAGTTGATCACTCACTCCAACATTCTGGGATGGTGCTTAAACACCAACCAGACTCTGACTTAGCTGCAAGTGATGGTGATGCCTGTGAGGTAGAGCCGGAGTTTGATGAGGACGAGGAAGCATTCTCGTTCATGCAGTTTTTGGGCGGATTCGCATGAGCTGAATCTGGATCAACGGGACTTCAGGGCTTACACTTTATAGAGGACTAATACATTTTGTTATATGTATTTTGAAGCAACAAAACATGTACTTATTGATTTGGTAGAGCACTCATACTTTGGGGACTTGTACTGGTTCATTTATGTATTTCAGACTTTCGCTTACGATTTCAGATTGTCCCTAGATTATGATTTACTATTTTGGCTTAATCTATTTCATGTTTAATGCACTAATATAGAAAACATAATCCATCATTAATTATGTTGCATAAGTGATGTTTTGGAACTCGGGAGCTGAGGTATGTTCGACCCCCAAATTTTAGGGCATTACAAGTTGGTATCAGATCATGATCTGGATTAAACTGGACCTGGGTTATGGTCACACGATACATGCTGACACAAATTCAATATAGGAGGGTGTGCAAAAATTTTAGAAACAATTTTAGGATTCCTAGTTTCATCTGTTGGCGAAAGTTTACTGAAAACGATCACCGAGATCGAGTCCATGCACACTACCGATCACACATGATGACCCTAAGCTGTGTTTAGACTATCAATTGACGGGTTTAGGCCATGTTTCATCCCATTCCAGCCGTTAAAAATTGGTAAATGTGGATATGTATCAGATTTGCTTTGAAACGACCCGAAACGAGTCGAAACGAAGTAGGGGCCCAATCAGGGCATTTTTAGGGGGACCCAGCATGGGAGCCACATGTTTTTAGACCCAAGGGTGGGAGAGGACCTCGCCGATGGGGCGATTCCTCCCCAGGATGTCCAGAGACCGGCAAGGCCTCATTGCCCAGTGGGCCCAGACGGGCTGGGCCGATCGGGCCTATAGTTCTATGGTATTGTGTGGCCCACTGGTGCTTGGTTGGTTGATTAAAACCCCTTCTACAATGTCCTTTGTTCACAATCTACCCTCCCTAGCTTTCCTTTTCTTAAAAATCTCTCAAATCTCCCCCAAAATCCCTCTCCAAATCCTTTCTTCTTCCATTTTCGTGCACCCTCTCCCTACCCATCTCAAAACCCACCTCCATTGCTAATTTCCCTTTCTTTTCTTCCCATTTGGGCACTCAAATTCCTACTTTGAGTCTCAAATTTGTGGAAACCCCATCACCCATCCCATTCTCCTTATTTCTTTCATTTTCTATGGTTCTATTCGAGCTTGTTACTACCATATTTTCCATTTCTACCATTCTCTCTTTCATGGGGAAGAAGAGAGCTCCCGTAGATGAAGTCAGGCCTAGTCGCCCCACCCATTCTAAAAGGCCGAGAGGTGCCACCGCAAGTTCAAGCGCCTCTTGAGAGTTACAGATGAAGTGGGATCTAGATCCCCATGCCCCCATAAGAAGGTCTTTGTTGGAGGAACTGTTTCATGGTGTTTACGAAGGCCGTAGGGTCCTCTTTGAAGCTCATGTAGATGCACAACTATTTAGAAAATTCTTGTTGTTTGAGCGCCTAGTAGAAGCCAAGTGGGGTCCACTATTTGAGGATGAGCACTATGCAAATGTGGCTACTGTCCGAGCTTTCTATGCCCACATTCGAAGCCAACATTGGAGTCCTTGCAGTTTAAAATACCATTTATAAGAGATCGGGGGGCCACAATTAACGTTGCTTTGATATCTCAGCTTCTGAATGTGCTACTTGGCGAGGTCCATGCAAGTGAGAAGAATCTGAGTAGTACTCGTGAAAGAGTGAGAAGAATCTGAGTAGTACTCGTGAAAGAGATCGCCGCACACGGTTCATTTACGATCGTCTGGTTGAATGACAGCCTAACAAAAGCCTTTTAGCGACCAATATGACGGATGACTTTCACCTGCTTCACCACATCTGCACGTTCAACGTTTATCCTAAGTGGAGCAACCACAGTGAATACACGCACCTGATGGTGGATTTCTTATATCAGGTGAGGTAAGGAAAGAAGCTTTATATGCCTACGTATGTCCTGTGACAATAGTCCTTATCGCCCATTCTAATAAAAGGACTGAATCTCTCCCGTTCGGCCGACTCATATGCAGGATTGCACTTGAGTTTGGCTACAGACTTGGGGCAGACTTGCTGACGCCGATCCATTACATCACCGAGACTACTCTCAATCAAATGGATATCGGGCCTTGTCAACGACAAGCCCTACTTGAGGAGAGTGAGGATGAGACAGAAAGCGAAGAGGCAGAGAGTAATGAGGAAGGTGGAGTTGAGATAAAATAAGAAGAAGAGCAGGACGAAGAAGAAGAGGAGGCTCAGGATACGGATGAGAGTCTTCCTCCCGTAACTCAGGAGCATGATCCTGATAGGCCTAATAGAGAAGCCCGTTTAGTCAGACTTGAGGAGGGTCAAGCCACTCTGGGGCAGGATATTATCGACCTGTGGGGCCTCATGAAGCACAAGTTCAAGAAAGTAACCCGCACCTTGAAGTCTATCCTATGCTGTCTGCAGGATAAGGGTGCCCCTCCTCCATCGCCAGATTCTGATGAATAGTCCTTTATATAGTTGTTTTTTGTTTATTTTGTTGCTTGTTCTTGTGTGTAACCTTTATAGGCATAGGAGATTAATAGTTATTTAGTGTTTGAAGCTTAGTTATAATAACTCACATGCTTTCTCTGTCGCAATCCATGTAATGGTGTACTTCATGTATTGTGACAATTTTGTTAAATGAAATGCATGTTGTTTCTTTAGTTGTGATGTTAATGCTATGTGGATAGGTTGTGTGAATGCTTATTCTCACTGGTTGCACCCTCTGTTGTATGTAGGGTATGCCACCTAAGGGCTCAAGGACTTCGGCTCGTTTCTCTTTGGGTGAGTCGCTCGACGGGGCCCCTCTCCTGAGTGATAGCCATACGGACCCCCATTTGGGCCCGTCTCATTCTGATCCTATGCGTGATTCTCAGCCAGCTTCTGGCCCTGCTACTGGGCTGACTCGTGTGACACCATCTATGGTCCCTCTTGTCATACCTTCAATTCCTAAGTAGAACCGTGCATCCACGTTGACGCCTCATGCATCGCAGTCCGCTCCACCTCCTGATAGGCTAGAGAAAATGATGTTGTTGATGCAGCAACAACAGATACAGTAGCAGCAGTAGCAACATCAGATCCAGCAGTAGTAGCAGCATCAGCAGTTCTTGACCTCCATGGCTGGTATCTTTTCTCAGTCGATGGGGGTGGCTCCACCTGCCTCACCTATACATCTAGCTGGGAACACTAGTGCTAGCGGCATATTTAAGCGATTCTAGCCCTTGTGGCCTCTCACTTTTATGGGTAGTCACAGACCCGAGGAGGCTTAGTATTGGATTGACTGCATCTCTAAGATGCTGAGGCCTCTTCACTGTTCCAAGGCGGAGCAGGTCGAGCTGCCACCTTCATATTTGAGAAGGAGGCCAGCTTATGGTGGGATAGTGTTCTCCACACAGTTATGGAGGGTTTTTAGTGGACGTGGGAGGCGTTTGAGGCTCGCTTCCACAAGAAGTATTTCCCGGTCACTTACCGACATGAGAAGGAGAGTGAGTTCCTTCGCCTCCGTCAGGGAGGGATATCGGTGACAGAGTATGAGAACCAGTTCATGGAGCTGGGCAGGTATGCTTCTTTACTTCTGAGTAATCAGCTGATGTGGATGCGGTATTTTTCTGAGGGTCTACGGCCCAGCATCTCTTCTTACACCGAGTTGGTGAGCATGTCCCTACGAGCTAAGTAGGACAGGGACAGGTTGTCCCGTATGCGAGCACCTATGGATCCCAGGCCGCGACCTGATTTTCCGAGCAGGCCTTTCCTTGGTAAGAAGCCTCGTGTAGATTCACCGTGGAGGTTCTTGGCATCTCCTGCCCCTATGAGGTAACCAGATGTGTGGTGCAACTACTGCATGAAGCCAGGCCACTGAGATGACTTGTTTCACTAGGATGCGAGACAGTGGTTTCTCGCCACCTCAGAGGATTAATCGTCCGATGCCTCAGGCTATTTCAGCACCACCCCTTCAATCAGCACCAGCTCACCCATCTTTCAGACCACCCGTACCTCGTTTTAGGCCGCCACAACGGCCCATGGTACCTCCACCGAACCATCCACAGTAGCTCAGGTTCATGTGCTTACAGCTGGGGCGCCCAAGGTAGATTTAACACTGGCATCTTTTGAGGTTCCTGCTTATATTCAAGGTACACTTGTCTTCTTATTGGTGGACACTGGGTCCACTATTTCGATCATCTCTTCCGCCGCGGTCAAGCAGCTAGGTTTGGTTATGACTCCTATGAAGGGAGTGAGACTCGTAACAACTATGGGGACCTTTTCTGATATTACACGAACCTGTGAGTCTTGCTCACTAGATTTGGGTAGCAGGACAGTGGTCGTCAACCTAATTTTCACCCCACTGTGTCACTACGACAACATTTTTAGGATGGATTGGCTCACTAAGATGAGAGCAGAGATTGACTGCGAGGCCAAAGTCGTGACAGCCTATGGACCTAAGGGCACGGTCTTTACATTTCCAGCTCAAGTCAGCTGGTCCTGTCGAGTTAGTAGTTACGCTTTATTGTTAGAGAGTTTTGATGATCCGACATTGGGAGTTATGCCAGTGGTTCAAGATTTTCCTGATGTGTTTGAGAAGATCCCGGGACTTCCTCCTTGGCGCGAGATTGACTTTACTATCGATTTTGTGCCCGGTGCGACACCTATTTCCTTGCCGACGTATCGTATGCCTCCATGTGAGATGGATGAACTGAGGAGATATATTGATATATTATTAGAGGCAGGTTTCATTCGACCGAGTGTGTCACCTTGGGGAGAACCTGTATTGTTTGTGAAGAAGAAAGACGGTTCCCTGCGGTTATGTATTGATTATCACAGGTTGAACTAAGTGACGGTGAAGAAAAAGTATCCCTGCCCAGGATTGATGATATGTTTGATCAGTTGAAGGGGACACGGTATTTTTTGAAGATAGATTTGTAGTCTGGGTATCATCAGTTGCGCGTCAGGGATGAGACATGCAAAAGACTACATTTAGGACTAGTTTTGGTCATTACGAGTTCCATGTGATGTTGTTTGGACTCACAAACGCTCCGGCTGTATTTATGGATTTGATGAACAAAGTGTTTCGGCCATTTATGTTTCGATTAGTTATTGTGTTTATTGACGATATTTTGATATTTTCCAAGAGTCGGGAAGAACATGAAGAGCATCTGAGAGCTGTCCTTGGCACCCTCAGGAAGAACCAATTGTTCGCACAATACAAGAAATGCGACTTCTGGAAAGAGGAAGTTAAGTTCCTACGACATGTGGTGTCCAAGGAAGGTATAGCAGTTGACCTCGCCCAAGTAGTCGCGGTTCAGGATTAGAAGAAGCCCGGTTCAGTTACTGAGGTGAGGAGTTTTCTTGGTCTGGTAGGTTATTATCGACGATTCATTTTAGACTTTTTCAAGATTTTCAGACCGTTGTGTCAATTGACACAGAAGGATTTGAAGTTTGCCTGGAATGAGAAGGCCGAAGCAGCTTTTCAGGAGCTGAAGGACAAGTTGTAAGTGCTATGATTTCATATCCCTTTGGTTATCAAATTTTCTCGTGCCAAAACCTAAATCTATGTCTTGTATTTCTTGTGTTTCATGTTTGAGACTATTCATTGCAATCAAGTCATCACTTTGCAAGTCAAGAATTTAATTGAAGAACGTTTCAAGTCATGGATGAAGAATTCAAGATTAGAAGTCTTCAAGTTTGCATGTTCAAGAATCAATCAAGTTCAAGTAGAAGATTTTGTCAAGTCAAGATCAAGCTCAAGAAGGCATACTACAAGATTTGTATATTCTTAAGCTTCTCTTAAGGGTCATCTGAGTGTACAGACTTTTAATGTCCATCTCACTTTTAAGGTTTGTTTGACCTTAGATTGACCTTAGGATGGGCTTTACTGTAGGTCATTTTGGAAACATAACTCATATATTTTAATATGGCTGTTTGGGCTGTTTTAAGACCAGTCCTAGGGACTTCAAGACTAGTCCTAGCTCTGCTACGACCAGTTTTAAGTTTTTCAGGACCAGTCCTACGTTATTGAAGATTTTTAGATCTTTCTGGCTGTCATACGACTAGTCCTAGACATCCTACGACCAGTCCTGAGAGTTCTACGACTCATCTTTTGACCAGTCGTAGCCCTACGACTCAAACTCTAGCAATTAAATTGGAGGTCCTACGACCGGTCGTAGGTGACCCACGACCGGTAGTAGACCACCCATGACCGGTCGTGGAACAGTAAAATCTTATCCTGCAGAAATCTTTGAAAATCTTTGAAGCTACGACCAGTCCTAGGATCCTAAGACCAGTCGTAGACGGGATTTTTTAGGCTATAAATTGAGCACGAACTTCAGAGTTTTAGCAATTCAATTCAACTCTATTCAAGCAATCTTTAGGCTATTCTCTGAGATAAGTTTGTGTTTGTTTTAAGCTACTTTGTGCTTATTTAATATTCCTTTTGCTAGCTTGTTTATTATTTGATTTTGATTAACATTCCAATCTTATTAGAAAAGGAGAATTTTCGATATTCCTTCTTCTTGGATTTAAAATCAAATAGAACTAGCCCTTTTGATTTAAAATCAATTAGACTTAGAACCATTCTTAAAGTGAGTATTAGACCTTGAACGTTGAATCGAACTTCTACTCTGATTGGTTATACCGGGCTTCTTCAAAAGGTGATTCAGGTATTTTACATTTTTGTAATTTACTTTTTTTGGTTTTGTTTGAGATTTGCCAGAAAAATCTCATTGTATTAGTTATCTGAGGAGATCCAGAAAACTCAAACTGTGGGGTTTTTGGATTGTGTAAGCCCGCGATCAAAGACACAATTGTGAAGGTTTTAGGTGAACCTGTGAAACCTATTTTGATAGTGCATGCTAATATCCCCTGTGTGAGGATATTAGGAGTGGAGTAGCATTTGGTGTGGCTATTGGATAACAGTTGGTGTACACACAGGCAAACCACTATATATCGTTGTGTTGTGGAGTGCATTATTCTTTCATTCTTTTATTCATTCAGTTTTGTGGATTGTATTCGTGGATGAATGTTGTAATCTTTTTATTCCAAGCAAGTGTGGAGAATGTTGTAATAACTTAGGATTTATTTTTGCAAGTTATTTTGATTTCCTTACTTTTATTTTTCATTGATTTGTGATACAAAGGACGTTCTAGAAATAAGGTTGTCCTACCTTAAACCTTTGGTTTTTGGTGTAAGGTTGTCCATAGAACTGATAAAGTATCATTCTCTTTATTTTAGGCTATTGAGATTACTTTAAATTCAACATTGTGCTTTCTTTCTTTTATTATTCCGCTGTTATTAGTTTTACTTGGCATTGCCCTATTCACCCCCCCTCTAGGGCATATAGCTAGGCCCTTTCAAGTGGTATCAGAGCCTAATAGCTCGTGCTTATTGTTTATTTATTGGATTTATTTCCTGAACTAATGATCTATATTAAGATGTTAAATTTTGATAGCCTATCAGTCACTAGGCCACCACCCTTTAATGGCACAAACTATGCCTATTGGAAACCCAGGATGAGGATCTTCCTCAAATCCTTGGATGAAAGTGTGTGGCTGGCCACAGTGAATGAATGGAACCCTCCTATGACTAAAGTAACTAATGATGATGGTTCAAAATCAATGAAAGTAACGACTTATTCTCTTTGGACCACACTTCAGAAAAGTGAAAGTACTGCCAATGCAAAAGCACTAAATGCAATTACTTGTGCATTATGACTAGATAAATTCAAAAGAATCATCTCTTGTGAAAATACAAAATAATCATGGGATGTATTAGAAATGACACACGAGGGTACATCTATTGTCAAGAAATCTAAAGTCCAACTCCTCACAACTAAATTTGAAGAAATTCATATGGAGGAGAATGAGATGTTTATGGACTTCTATACTAGAATGAATGACATTGTGAACTCTATGTGAGGTCTTGGTGATAGAATCCCAGAAAGTAAAGTGTGTGTAAAGATACTACGCTCACTTCTTGAATGGTTCAATTCTAAAGTGACCGCGATTCAGGAACTTCGTGATACGGATACCATGAGGGTTGAGGAACTAGTTGGTTCACTTCAAACCTATGAGTTATCCTTTAAAGCTCCTAAAGGAAAATCAATTGCTCTCAAAATATCTAAAAATGTTTCAAAAGAGAGCACTTCGGATTTAGAAAATTTCGAAGATGATATGGCGCTTTTAGCAAAAAAGTTTTACAAAATTTTTAAAAATAAAAAAAAAGTTGATTTTCAAAAGTCAAATGATAAGAGACGATTTAAACCTAGAACTCGAAAATCCTTGAAAGATAGTCAATGTTACAAATGTCAAGAGTATGGACACTTAGCTAACAAATGTCCTAAAAAGGACAAATCAAAAAGGAAAAGTATGATGGCTACTTGGGATGAATCGTCTGATTCTGAATCCTCTTCTAAATCAGAAGATTCTGAAATCGAGTCGGGCGAAGATGTTAAAGCCCTTATGACTCTAGCCAAGATCACCCTTTCAGATTATGATGATATATCTAGTGAAGAAAATCTGAATAGTGATTGCGATAATGAAGATGATCTTCAGGATGCTTATAATGCCCTTTATAAGGAGAGTTGTAAAATTGTTGTCAAGCTTAAATTACAAAAAGAAAAATTTTTTAAGCATAAGGAAGATTATGAGTCTCTTGTGTTAGAAAAGTCTCATATTTTTGGTTCTTTTGAAAAGACCAAATGTGATTTAGATTTCAAAACCTCCAAAATTGAAGATTTGAGATCCGAAAATGAGAAACTCAAAAATGAGGTAGCTTCTCTTCAGAGTTTGAAAGACACATGGAGATATGCCCATGGTGATCCTAATTGGAAAAATTATTATCCGGATCAAGAAAATGTGGCGATCGATCTGGGTTAGGCTATGATAAGAATATATCTCCTAAACAAAAGAACATTACTCCTAAATTTGTAAAAGGAGAGTCTTCAATCTCAAAAGAAAAGAATACTTATCAAGGTTTTTCCAAAAATTCAAGGACTTTTCAAAAACCAAAAGGTAGTCATGTCAACTTTGATTTTCAAAATTGAAATCCTTTGGCAAAAAAAATAATTAATCTTCTCAAGGAGCTATTAAAGTCTAACTCTATAGGTCTCTCCTATAACAATAGACAGAAAAAGACCATCTATACTCCTAAACCCAAAACAGTTCTAAAATGGGCTCCTTAAGTTGCCAGCTTGGTTGCCCACACTACTTTCAAAGCTACAAGCCATTCAAAGTGGTACCTAGATAGTGGTTGCTCCAGGCATATGACAGGTGACAAAACTTTATTCACCGATCTAAAAGATATGACTAACGAATCAGTCACATTTGGTGATGGAAGCAATTACAAGATCATTGGCCAAGGTATGGTTCAGCTTTATAATCTTCCCTTATTTAAGAATGTTTTGTATGTTGAGGGCCTGAAACACAACCTATTAAGCATTTCTCAGATATGCGATAACAACCATTGTGTGAAGTTTTCTAATTAAGGTTGTGAGATACTTAATAAAAAGGGTTCTGTTATATTAACTAGTCGCAGAACTTCTGAAAATTGCTACATCGCTAGTGATGCAAGCTCATCTAAACATTCATGTTACATGGTCCATACCGACGAGACTGAATTGTGGCATAAATGCCTTGGACATGTACACTATCGGAACTTATTTAGATTGAGCAAAAGAGAACTAATTAGAGGTCTACCCAAATTGCAAAGAGTAGACAAAATATGTGGTGAATGCTAGTTGGGCAAATAGATTAGGAGCTCTCACAAGAAAGTGAACTCCAATACTACATCTACACCACTCGAGCTTCTCCACATGGATCTTATTGGACCAACCAGATTGGAGAGTCGAGGAGGTAAAAAATACATCTTGGTTATCGTACATGATTATACCAAATTCACTTGGGTATCATTGTTAAAAGATAAAACTAAAACCCTGGATGAAGTGAAAAAGGTCATCAAACGAATCCAAAATGAGAAAGGTTCTCATGTTAGTAAGATACGTAGTGATCATGGATTCGAATTCGAAAACAGTAGTTTTGAGAAATTCTGTAGCGATCAGGGAATATCACATGAATTCTCTGCACCTAAAACACCACAACAAAATGGTATAGTTGAAACAAAAAATAGAGTGCTTCAGGATATGACTAATGTTATGTTGAATAGCATGAAGCTCTCTAGAAATCTTTGGGCTGAAGCAGTTAATACCGCATGTTATATTATTAATCGGGTTTATACCAGTAAATCTAATAATAAGACTGCTTATGAATTATGGTTTGAAAAGAAACCTACTGTCAAATACTTTCGAGTTTTTGGCATAAGTGTTATATTTTACGTGATCGTGAAAATTTGGGTAAGTTTGATACGAAGAGTGATGAAGGTATTTTTCTTGGTTATTCTTTGAACAGTCGAGCTTATAGGGTTCTAAATAAGAGAACTGGTGTGATTCAAGAGTCCATCAATGTGGTCATTGATGATCATTTGAATACACCAGCTCCGAGTTCAGATGATGATGAAGCTCTTATTATCAACAATCAAGATACCTCATCAAGTCAAAAAGAATCTGAACCAAGGACTGTTAAAGATCATCCAACCAATCAAATACTTAAAAACCCTCTCACTGGAGTTCATACTCGCAAAAAACTTAAGAATATATGTAATTATGTTTGTTTTACATCCCAAATAGAACCGGTCAATGTGAAAGAAGCACTTTCTGACGAAAATTGGATAGTTGCTATGCAGGATGAACTCAATCAATTTGTTCGTAATGATGTCTGGTATCTTGTTCCTAGACCTAAAGATAAACACATTATTGGAACAAAATGGATCTTTAAAAATAAGTCTGATGAGCTTGGAAATATAATACAAAATAAGGCTAGACTGGTTGTACAAGGGTAGACTCAGATTGAAGGCATCGATTATGATGAAACCTTTGCTCTAGTCGCTCACCTTGAATCAATCAGACTTTTTATTTCCATTACATGCTTTAGAAAATTTAAAATTTATCAGATGGATGTAAAGAGTGCTTTCTTGAATGGTGATTTACATGAAGAAGTGTATGTTGAACAACCTTTAGGGTTTGAAGACCCTAAGTTATCTGACCATGTATTTCATCTCAAAAAGGCTCTCTATGGTCTAAAACAAACGCTCAGGGGATGGTATGAGAAATTGACTAAATTCTTACTTAGTCATAGCTTTCAAGTAGGAAGTTTGATAAGACGCTCTTTGTTAAGAAGCAAAATAATGATATTTTGATGGTTCAAATATATGTTGATGATATTATTTATGGATCAACTTATTCTAACATGTCTATTGAGTTTACAAAGTTAATGAAATCAAGTTTCAAAATGAGCATGGTTGGTGAACTAAACTATTTCCTAGGGTTGCAAGTAAAACAACAACCTGATGGAATTTTCTTTTCCTAGACCAAATATGCTTCAAACTTGGTTAAAAGGTTTGGATTTGAGAATGGTAAGAACTTTGATACTCCTATGAGTACAACGTTAAGACTCTCAAAAGACTCTACAGGTAATGATATAGATCTTAAACTATATCGTAGTATGATTGGTCGTTTGTTGTATCTTATTGCAAGTAGACCTGATATTGCGTTAAGTGTTGGAATTTGTGCAAGATATCAGTCTAATCCTAAGGAATCACATCTTATTGCTGTTAAACAGATTATTAGATATGTCGTAAGTACTATATATTTGGGTCTTTGGTATCCTTTTGATACTAGTGTTCAATTAGCCGGGTACTCAGATGCTGATTGGGCTGGTAATATCGATGATAGAAAATCAACTAGTAGTGATTGTTTTTAAATTGGAAATTTCTTAGTCTCTTGGTTCAGTAAGAAGCAAAGTTCAATATCACTCTCCACTGCTGAGGCTGAGTATATTGCAGCTGGATATGCATGTACTCAACTAGTTTGGATGAAACGCATGCTAAGCGATTATGGAATTAATCAAGATTCAATGATCTTACATTGTGATAATTCCAGTGCTATAAATATTTTTAAAAATCCAATTTAGCATTCATATACTAAGCACATTGACATTAGGTATCATTACATTCGTGAGTTGGTTGAAGAAAAAGTTATCTCCTTGGAATATATATCGACCGAAACTCAACTTGCTGATATATTTACTAAACCACTTGAAAAATGCAAGTTTAATAAATTGAAATTTGATCTTGGTATGTGCATTTTACATTGAATATTCTTGCTTGCATGTATCATAGTATATTATATTTCATATTATAT
Source organism: Magnolia kwangsiensis (assembly GCA_037074715.1). Classification (NCBI taxonomy): domain Eukaryota; kingdom Viridiplantae; phylum Streptophyta; class Magnoliopsida; order Magnoliales; family Magnoliaceae; genus Magnolia; species Magnolia kwangsiensis. Next base: position 65,320,772 of record CM073579.1, read on the forward strand.
TTGTTTAAATTTTAATTTTTTACATAAAAAAATGTATTTTTGGTCGATACTCGACCGGTCGTGGCTGTACACGACCAGTCGTGGTATGACCGGTTGTGCACCACACTCGACCGGTCATGGTACTCATGATCATAATAAATTTTAGGGAAAATCCCCTTCTTCTTCATTTCCAGTCCGACCTATGACGAGTCGTGGCTCGACCAGTCATAGGATTTCTTATTTTTCTTCAAGGTGAGTCCTATTTCATCATTTTTTTGAAGATTCATGCTCTCTATGCTTTGATTTGTTCATAGTGTAGCTAGATTTCATCTCTTGTTAGGTTTTTCAAGGGTTTCTTCTCAATTTGCTAATCTAGGGAAAACCCATCCTTTTTTTTGTGCATTTCTCTTGCTCTTTGTATATCTTCTTAAATATGGATGCTAGAGGGAAAAAGAAAACATCCTATGGTCCACTTCATCTAGATCTACTCCGATAACAAAATGGCACCTTCGGTCATCCGAAGATGATTCTCAAGATGTACGAGATTTATGTGTCCGTAACATTATCGTTGAGCATACCACTGATCTCAATCACATTGCTCCATATGGTATTATCCCTCTCCTTGAATCTGTTGGCTGGACTAACATTTTGCTTTGGGGTGGGCCTGCATACCAGTCCATTGCCCAATCAATGATAGCATGCATCTCAGAATTTTCTCTTGATAATTTAACTTTTTCAATTGATACTAGAGAAGGAAAATTTGAAGTAGACCGTCATTTGATATCGGGTATTATGGATATACCCATTAATGATGAAGGAATACCGATTCATACTCTATATGATAAACCATCTGAATCGGAAAAATGCATGTTAACAAAAGATTTATGCAAAATTGATGCACAATGGACACACAAAGGGAATGCGCTCCCTTCAAAGTATCTGTTATCTAGATACAGTGTGTTACATCGTTTCTTCATTTCCAATGTGTATCCTCGGTCTGATAATAAAATTGAGTTGACTTCTTTCATGGTTCGTGTGTTGCATTTTATTGCTTCTGGTACCATGGTCCGTCTTCCTTCTTTGATCTGTCATTTTATTATTCAGTTTCTCCTCCATCCGGTTCATAGTGATATTCTGTTCGGTTATCTTATGACTGTTTTAGCCACTCACATGCTTGTCGATAAACCTATTAATGAGGCACCAATTCATCATCTTATTTTCAACAATTTCAATCTTAATAAGATGAAGTTAGATTTGCTTCCTGGCCAAGTTGATGAAGGTGGTGTTGGTGGTGATGGTGGTGAAGCAAGAAACGAAGGGGAAGCTGGCGATCTTTCTTAACAAGATGTTAATATGGATGAGATTTTTGATGAGATAGAAACTGATTCACCTAATGATCCTGATTATGATTCATCTGGTTATGATGCACGCCTCCGTACATTGGAGGAGAAGGTTGATAATATGAGTATAGCCCACGATATGCAATTTAAGTACATGCGAAAATATCTTCGTCGCATCAATAGGGGCTTACACCAGATTGATCCGACTATCCCTGCTCCCTCCTCTGGATCAGATTAGGTGAATTATCTTCTGGATAGTATAACATTATCTTTTATTTTGGATATGTATTATAGATTATGGTTTGATAACATTGTCTTTTGGATGTTGTATTTTTGATTATGGATTATGGCTTGATGCTTCAGGTTTATATTATGTCCTTTCATATCTCTTTCTCATTATCTGCTTGTTACTCTCTATGTTCTCTTTCCTTTAGTGACTTTCTCTTGTCATTTTGTGACAAAAAGGGGGAGTAGTAAGGTAAAAGGGAGTAGTATGGAATGGAAAGGGGGAATAATTTATTTTATGTGGATGAGAATATGTTGTATTGATGTTATTGATTGTTTACATGAGCAGTACTCGTATTACTTAGGGGGAGTAGAGTATTTTGTGATTTTATGGCTCATGATTCCTTATTATCTTCTTTGCTATGTGTTTTGTCATAAATTTGACAAAGGGGGAGATTGTAAGTGCTATGATTTCATATCCCTTTGGTTTTCAAATTTTATCGTGCCAAAACCTATATCTATGTCTTGTATTTCTTATGTTTCATGTTTGAGACTATTCATTGCAATCAAGTCATCACTTTGCAAGTCAAGAACTTAATTGAAGAACGTTTCAAGTCATGGATGAAGAATTTAAGATTAGAAGTCTTTAAGTTTGCATGTTCAAGAATTAATCAAGTTCAAGTAGAAGATTTTGTCAAGTCAAGATCAAGCTCAAGAAGGCCTACTACAAGATTTGTATATTCTCAAGCTTCTCTTTAGGGTCATCTGAGTGTACAGACTTTCAATGTCCATCTCACTTTTAAGGTTTGTTTGACCTTAGATTGACCTTAGGATGGGCTTTACTGTAGGTCATTTTGGATACATAACTCATATATTTTAATATGCTTGTTTGGGCTGTTCTAAGACCAGTCCTAGGGACTTCAAGACTAGTCTTAGCTCTGCTACGACCAGTCTTAAGTTTTTTAAGACCAGTCCTAGGTTGTTGAAGATTTTTAGATCTTTCTGGCTGTCCTACGACCAGTCCTGGACATCCTACGACCAGTCCTAAGAGTTCTACGACTCATCCTTCGACCAGTCATAGCTCTACGACTCAAACTCCAGCAACTAAATTGGGGGTCCTACGACCGGTCGTAGGTGACCCACGACCGGTCGTAGACCACCCAGGACCAGTCGTGGAATAGTAAAATCTTATCTTGCAAAAATCTTTGAAAATATTTGAAGCAATGACCAGTCCTAGGATCCTAAGACCAGTAGTAGACGGGATTTTTTAGGCTATAAATTGAGCACGAACTTCAGAGTTTTAGCAATTCAATTCAACTCTATTCAAACAATCTTTAGGCTATTCTCTGAGATAAGTTTGTGTTTGTTTTAAGCTACTTTGTGCTTATTTAATATTCCTTTTGCTAGCTTGTTTATTATTTGATTTTGATCTACATTCCAATCTTATTAGAAAAGGAAAATTTCTGATATTCCTTCTTCTTGGATTCAAAATCAAATAGAACTAGCCCTTTTGATTTAAAATCAATTAGACTTAGAACCATTCTTAAAGTGAGTATTGGACTTTGAACGCTGAATCGAACTTCTACTCCGATTAGTTCTACCGGGCTTCTTTAAAAGGTGATTCAGGTATTTTACATTTTTGTAATTTACTTTCTTTGGTTTTGTTTGAGATTTGCCAGAAAAATCTCATTGTATTGGTTATCTAAGGAGATCCAGAAGACTCAGACTGTGGAGTTTTTAGATTGTGTAAGCCCAAGATCAAAGATACAATTGTGAAGGTTTTAGGTGAACCTGTGAAACCTATTTTGATAGTGCATGCTAATATCCCCTGTGTGAGGATATTAGGAGTGGAGTAGCATTCTGTGTGGCTGTTGGATAAAAATTGGTGTACACACAGGCGAACCACTATATATCGTTGTGTTGTGGATGTGCATTATTCTTTCATTCTTTTATTCATTCAGTTTTGTGGATTGTATTCGTGGATGAATGTTGTAATCTTTTTATTCCAAGCAAGTGTGGAGAATGTTATAATAACTTAGGATTTATTTCTGCAAGTTATTTTGATTTCCTTATTTTTTATTCTTCATTGATTTGTGATACAAAGGACGTTCTAGAAATAAGGTTGTCCTACCTCAAACCTTTGGTTTTTGGTGTAAGGTTGTCCTTAGAACTGATAAAGTATCATTCTCTTTATTTTAGACTATTGAGATTACTTTAAATTCAGCATTGTACTTTCTTTCTTTTATTATTCCGTTGTTATTAGTTTTATTTAGCATTGCCCTATTCACCCCCCCTCTAGGGCATATAGCTAGGCCCTTTCACAAGTTAACGTCCACCCCTGTGCTAGTATTTTCAGAGAAAGGGGTTAAGTATACTATATACACTGATGCGTCTCGCGTTGGTCTGGATTGTGTCCTTATGCAGAAGGACAGGGTGATTACTTACGCCTCGAGATAGTTGAGGAAGCACGAGGAGAATTACCCTACACATGATCTAGAGTTGGCAGCCGTCATTTTTGCATTAAAGCTCTGAAGACATTACCTGTACGAAGAGGAGTTCGAGCTCTTTTGCGACCAAAAGAGCCTTAGATACATATTCTCATAGTGAGACTTGAATATGAGGCAACGTCGATGGATGGAAACCTTGAAGGACTTTAAGTTTGAGGTCTCCTACCATCCGGGCAAGGCAAACCTTGTGGCAAATGTGTTGAGCCGCAAGAAGACTATAGAGTTTGTGGCTCCGCTTATGATTGTAGAATGGGATATGGTGGAGTTTGTGCGAGACTTTGAGCAGAAACTCATGGTGGAGGAGCCATATGAAGTAGTTGCACATGTTCGTGTACAGCCCCTCATTGATGGCAGGATTATCGAGGCTCAGGCAGATGATGAGCTATTGGCGAAGATGTGAGAGTGGGCTGGTACAGATGTGGACTCAGAGTGGACTGTTGGTACGGATGGGGGCTTACGTTATCGTAGCCGCCTATGCGTCCTAGACGTTCCTGACTTGAGACGAGAGGTTCTCGAGGCAGCCCATAGTTCGAGGCTTGCAATGCATCTAGGTAGCACGAAGATGTATCAAAACATGAAGAGATTGTACTGGTGGGACAATATGAAGGTCCACATTGTAGAGTTTGTATCTCGTTGTCTCACGTGCCAGCAGGTCAAGGCAGAGCATCGCCGACCTCCTGGACTGCTTCAACCCATGCTCATAGCCGAATGAAAGTGGGACTTCATTTCTATGGATTTTATTTCAGGACTGCCTAAGATGAGGAAGGGACATGACTCTATTTGGGTGATCGTTGATAAGTTGACGAAGTCAGTTCATTTCCTACCGATCAGAGTTACGAATTCTATAGACGAGTTGGCCAGATTGTACATCAAGGAGATTATACGTCTCCATGGAGTTCCTTTGGAGATTATGACAGATCGAGACATGCGATTCACATCTATCTTCTGGACTCGTATCCAGGAAGCGATGGGTGTGAAGTTGAAGTTCAGTATCACGTTCCATTCGCAGACAGACGGGCAGACGGAGCGTGTAAATCAAGTGCTAGAAGATATGTTGTGAGCTTGTGTGCTGGATTTCAAGGACAGTTGGGATGACTGTCTTCCTTATGTAGAGTTCGCATATAAAAATAGCTTTTAGGCGAGTATTGGCATGGCTCCGTATAAGGCACTGTATGGTCACCCATGTAGAGCACCGCATTGCTGGGCAGAAGTGGGCAAGAAGACTCTGATTGGCCCAGAGTTGGTTCAGGAAACCTCAAAGAAAATCGACATTATTAGGCGATGACTGCTATCAGCACGGAGCAGGCAGAAGAGCTACGCTGATACGAGACGGGGACCGCTTGAGTTTGAAGTTGGGGACCATGTATTCCTTAAGGTTTCCCTCATGAAGGGAGTCCTTCGGTTTGGTAAGAAAGGAAAGCTCACGCCAATATTCATTGGTCCATTTCAGATACTTGATCAAGTGGGGCAGTAGTGTATCGTCTTGCTTTGTCCACACCACTTGCAGGCGTGCATAACGTATTCCATGTGTCCATGTTGAAGAAGTACGTTCCTGATCCTTCACATGCTATCAGTTGGGAGCAGGTGCAGTTGAGGGAGGATGCCACCTATGTACTGTGAACAACACGTATCCTAGATTGGAAGGAGCAGGTACTGCGTAGTAAGGTCATTCCACTTGTGAAGGTACTGTGGATGCATCATAGTGAAGAAGAGGCTACTTGGAAGACTGAAGCTGAGGTCAGAAAGAACTACACTCAGATCCTCGAGGAGTATGAGAAGGTACAAATTTTGAGGATGAAATTTTTCTTTAAGGGGGGTAGATTGTAAAGTCCTGAAAAAATTCGTACATAGACCCGAATACCACCTCTAGTAGAAATCCTTTAGAACCTAATCCTTTATAAATTTAACATGAAGTAACTAGCGCTAAACTAGATTACCTATGAAATTAGCACCAATCACTTTAAATACAATCTACAAGACCCAAAACCTATAGAATTGTTAACGCTATATTACCCTGAAATCTAGGAGTAAACTCTAAACCCAGTTGCTCTCGGGAGCATTCGAAAACTTTGTATCGGACCTAGACCGCACATCGTAAGTCCGATAGCGATGAGCATAGACGATTATGACCGCCTAGTTGGACTTAACAATCACCTCGAAAATCAAGTCCAGACGATGTCCTGAGGTTATTTTCTTGAGTCCAGAGTGAAGAGTGTGAGAAAGTGAAGGTTTTTATAAAATTAAATATGAATTTAAGTAATCTAAGTCGTGTTGCTTGTGCGCCAATTATAAGCATTCTGATCATTGGTTTCTGACCCAAATTCACCCTCGGATCAGGGAAGATGGCCCACACATGTCAAAATACTTGTGGCCCTGATCGAGTTTTGGTGACCGTTGAATTGAAACTGGTCTGCCACGGTCGATCTAGAAACCCGATTAAACTAAAAACTTAACTTGAACAAGATCCTATTTTACTGAGCTTAAGTCCGACCGCAATCAGTAAAGGGACTTCCAGAAATGCTCCGTTGGATCGGAATAAGCCCGATTTGGTTATAACCTAAGTATACCATGACCCTGAGACTAATTTCGTCAGTTTTGGGCATATATAAGGGCCTTAAACCCTCTCTCACATATTCCATACTAATTCCCAAACCCTAGCTAAGAAAGAGAGAGAAAGTGAGAGAGAAGTTGATGATTCATCTTGGGATTCTTCCCGATTTCTCTACACACCAAATCCACCTATCTGAATCATTATTCTGGCGATTCTAATTCTATTTTTGGGTAAGACAATCAAACCCTAACCTGTTTTGGGAGCGTAGAATAGTCTAAGTGTTGTTGTAGCTAACCTATTTCATGCCTTAGGTTGCTTATTCACCATTGACAAAGACTTATCATCTAAATCATATCCGTGTCACATTTTTCAGTTTAAGGTGCAGACTATATACATTTAGGTTATGGCTTTCAAGACTTTCAATGTCTGATAATGATTTATTATTAACGTGGATGCTATTACACATGCTAAATGTGTTATCTATTTTTTTTTACGTATATGTATAACCTATGCTGTAAATAGTGTATTTCATGTGTTTATTGAAATATTTGTATGTATAAGGAATTTGATGCTATGATTGCTATGATTAATTGTCATTGATATATGCTTGTTATGTATACGACAACTCCTTGGCAAAAAGACTTACCCTAATACGTAATATGGCCGACATACGTGATGTATATTGAAAAACGTAGTCTGTGTTTGTATAAATTCCTGAATGAGTTAGTAGTTAGTAAAGTGTGATTTATAAGGGTGTTGAGAGATAAATCTCAATTACGTTAACTGTGTGTATGATTTCCTCCATGTACTGTAGAGTTTGTTTATTCATGTTTAACTGTGTGTATGATTTTGCTCCATATACTGTGTATCCATATGTAAGTTATATTCCCTAACATGTTCATATGATTGTAGGATTTGACTTGAATATGTATTATTGCAATTGTGCATGGTTGGGACTATATAACAGTCTAGGTAATCGGTAACAATTCTCGATCTGGTGGTGGTGATTACTTTCGCCATGTAGGATGTGCTCGACGAATCTAAGCCGTACTTGGGATGTTCGACAGTGGTTAGGCCACACGAAGTGCTTATGCATTTCATGTCGTTTAACTTAACGTGTGCTTGTCCTAGTTGAGCTCGTCAATTAACCTGATTGACCGATGTATGTTCACCATGTTTGGACGCTGCTGTTTGAATCTAAGGTACCAAACTCACCAATGAAACCCTATTAACCATGGTACCTTGATCTGCTAAGACTCATGAGCTGGACATGGTAGTATGGGACACCATGGTCGTGCTGTCGGCCTACGCTGGGGTGACGAGCCTCCTCGTAGTGACCAGTGAGCAACCTAGACTCGTGAGCTGAGTATGGTGGTATGGGACACTATATTCGAGCTGTCGGCCTACTCTGATTGGTGACGAGCCGTTTACATCGATTGACTAGGATATAACTAGACTTGTATTGATTGGTGACGAGCCTTATTGTAGTAACTAGGATATAAGTAGACCTGTATTGATTGGTGATGAGCCGTTTACATCGATCTAGAATTATAATATCGTATGAGATTGTCTAGGACTGATGACCCTAGAATGGATCATTGTTTGGGAATTGATATAAGGGAGGTAGCTTAGCTTTCCAATTCTGTTGTATGAAAAAGACTAATAACAACTTGGTAATCATGCTCATAATAGCGCACTGCATGTGCCGTTGGCATTGGTGTAGAGCACAGTGGTAGTGATTCATGCTGCGATAGTTAGATGTTGTCGCAAGTGGGAGTTTGGGTGAGGGCATGCATCATTAACTCATATCATTCTTGCATTAACAAAAGTATTTAGGACATGTTTGATTGTATTGCTTTATCATTACTGCTTGATTGAATTGATAACATGTTAACATTTGTTGTGTAGTCCCAATGAGTTGATCACTCACTCCCACAATCTGGGACGGTGCTTAAACACTAACTAGACTCTGACTTAACTGCAGGTGATGGTGATGCTTATGAGGCAAAGCCAGAGTTTGATGAGGACGAGGAATCATTCTCGTTCATGCAGTTTTTGGGTAGATACGCATGAGCTGAGTCCGAATCGACGGGACTTCAGGGCTTACACTTTATAGAGGACTAATACATTTTGTTATATGTATTTTGAAGCATCAAAACATGTACTTATTGACCTGGCATAGCACTCATACTTTGGAGACTTGTACTGGTTCATTTATGTATTTCAGACTTTCGCTTGCGATTTCAGATTGTCCCTGGATTATGATTTTTTTTTTTGGCTTAATCTATTTCAAGTTTAATGCACTAATACAGACAACATACATCCATCATTAATTATGTTGCATGAGTGATGTTTTGGAACTCGGGAGCTGAGGTATGCTCGACCCCCAAATTTCAGGGCGTAACATTCACCTCTAACCTTTACAACTTACACAAGGTTGACTCTAGGACCTACACAAGGTACCTAAACGTGGTTACACAAAGACACACCTTTATGCCCTACATAAGAGCAAAGGATCCACACAAGGAACTTAGGGTTTTAGGCCACACAGGCTAAGGATCCACACAAGGAACCTAAAGTTTATGCCTTACACATGAGCAAGGGTCAGCACATAACACCTACACGTACTTTTCTGTCGGAGGCCTCCTATGAGGACTTGAAAGGGGTGAGAAGCACCTGTGACCCAAACCTTCATAAGGAATGATCAATAGGGTCTCTGGACTCTAATGACTTACAGATAAGTAGGTGAGCCCCGTTAAGCAAGTTAATGAAGATCTCCCCCTTAATGATGAAGATTCTTTAGCTCCCTTGATCTACAACACTCGATGATGTTTCAATAAAGGCGATGGATTAGGTCAAGGTTATCTTATAATGTACTCTAATAAATATTACCTATTATAGTGATGGAGAGATTCCAAGGTGGTTAAGCCTTCAAGGGATCCCAGCTCAATGATTTACCATTAAGGTGGTAGCTGGAAGATCCTTGAATGAGGAACTTCATTCACCAATCCACTCTATTGAATATCAATGATGAGGGTGGATTGAAGGATGAACTCCCTATGAGAAAAAAAGGCTTAGGATAGATGATAGACAATAATAATACTCTCAAAGAGCTCTCTATTTTTTCTCAATCACACAACCAAGGGTAAGCTCCCCTTATATAGGCAAGAAGATCCAACGGTATTAAAGATGTCAGTTTCTGGTTGAGTTCGAGATCATCGGACCTACTTCGATGTCATCAAACGTATACTTTCGATTCCATTGAATCATGGTTTGATGATACAGACTCAACTGAAGTATATACCTGGACCTTTTTGACCAAAGATCGATGTCATCGAACATTCGTCGATGTTATTGAATTTTGAATTTTGATATCATTGCAAGTGGTTTCGATACATTGATCTTTTTAATGAATATTTTAAGAAAGCTTGTTGTACATGAACAGGCCGGCTTCGATGTCCTTGAGCCTACTTCGATGTTATTGGATTTCAAATGTCGATGATATTGAACCTAGTTCGATACATCGATCTTCTCAGAAGATTTTCCTTAAGAGATTGTTGGACATTTCTTTGTCCAAATTTGATGTCATCGACCTAGTTTCGATATGATCGAGATTTGAATTTTGATGTTATCGAGGGTAGCTTGATTCTTCGATCATATCCAGATGATTTTCCTATCAAACTTACTGGTCATGACTTATTCGAATTCGATGATAACGTATCTCCCTCGATGTCAGTGGGATTTGAATTCCAATGTCAATGAGCCTCATTTTGAGTTATCGACAAAATCCTTGATTTACCTTTAAAGCTTGTTGGACACAGACTAGTTTATATTCGATGACATCGAACCTTGGTTGTTGTCATTGAAATTTGAATTCCGATTTCATAGAAGCTCAGTCGATTCATTGAGAATATTGTCCAAATATCATGTTGGTTGCTAGACATAAAAGACCTCAATTCGATGTCATTGAGGATGTATTAATGTCATCAAAAATAATTGTTGGATATCATCGATGTAAGCTTGATACATTAAAGAAAGCTAAAAACTTAGAGAATTTTCTTTTTTACAAAATCATTTTTCATACTCATACTCCTATGTTGTTCTAAGCTTTTTAAGGATTTATATACTTGGGTGTTTTGGGACATCGGATGTGAGGCTAAGTTTACTTGTGATGAGCTCTGAAAACACATCCGGTTGAGGCAATGTCTTGAATGATCTTCATATGAGGCCCACTTTACTTATTGACTCAACACTCATGATAATTTACAAATCAGGGCACTTTCAATGCTAACATCTTTCATGTCATATATCATATCAGGCCCACTAGCCACATACACAACAAACCAAGAAAAGCCCAATTCTCCAGTTTATGTATTTTAAAATCGGTCACTCTAAGCGTGGTCCACTTGACTAGAGGTAGTTTGAAAGGCATGCTGTCCCAGAAGGCAATGGGCTTGCCCAACTGTAAGACCCTACCCGAGAGTGTGAATTTCATTCCTCTAGGTCTTGAAGTCTTACCAGTAGAATCCCGATGACCCGTGACCTACAGATAGTGTTTGCGGTCATCCTCAAGTTCGGTTATGTAAACCCAACCCAGATCGACCCGAATTTAGTGCCATAGTGAATGCATCGTCGCTGCGGCTCCAACATCACATCTCGTGTGGTAATCCGAGTTATAGATTATGAGATGTGGGCCGTGCATAATTTAAACCTTTGATCGTGATTGTGGGGCCCACCTAAGATTTGGTGCAAAACCCTAGGCATAGGTTTCATCACCCTAACCATCATAGGGTAGGTAGATTAGACTAGGTCCGTAGCCCTACCTAGCTTGCAAGTGATCATGAGTTCTCTATCTAAGAGAGCTCCTTTTTCTATCTCCCATGCAAAAGATACTTTTCCCTCTTCCCTAAATCTAAAATTTTAGAATTTATCTCTTCTCCAGAGAGAGAGAGAGAGAGAGGATCATATCCCTCTTTCCTAGCAAAACAATCATTACATTTCATAAAACCCTCTTGCTAGCAATTTCATTCATTTCTCTCCCTTCCTCTCTTCTCCTCATCTCTCCTTCTCCCTCTCTACCATTGGAACATCCCACCCTTCTCCTCATCTCTAGCCCCTTATACCCTAAAAAACCCCCTCACCTAACCTTCTATCTCCAATCTTAGCCATTGATTGTTGAAGCTTAAAGCATAGAAGTCCATTGGTAGGAGTTTGGTGAAGAACTATTGAGGTGGATGTTTTTAATTTAGGATTTATTTTCTTCCTTCTTAGATCTTTTCATTCCTATCTTGAGAAGCATGTGGGGCCCACCAAATGATGGTGGAGGTCCCTAATTATCCATGGATGAGGCCTACGGCCAACCATCATGCATGCATGTTCCATAGATTGGGCCATTCTCCATGGACCCCATCACAGCCTTTTTCTTTTTGATCCATGTTTTAAGGGGTCATCTAGACCCTAGACCTTGGTGGGGATGACATCCCCACCTTAAATCTGAAATCTTATTGCATGTATGTCTATGATGCAACTTGTAAATGAATATAGTGGAAGGTGTAATGTTGTGATGAAGGGAGGGCCTTAATGGTGGCGGAGACCCACTCTTATGGCTGGATCTTACTTTCTTTCTTCCTTTTCTATGTTTTACCTATCCTCACGACCTGATCTTTGAAGTGTGTGGCCCACTTAGTGTAACACCCCGAAAATTGGGGGTCGGGTAGAAACCCAACTCCCGAGTTCCAGAACATCACTTATGCAACATAGATGATGATAAATGCATGTTGTCCTTAGAATGACATTAAACAAGATTGAGACTAAGCCAAAACAACATATCATACTCCAGAGACAGTTAAATTAGCAAGCGGAAGAATGTGATAGATATATAAAATATATAAATGATTGTAAGTCTCTAGAGTGTGAACATGTTACCAGGTTAACTAAATACATGTGTACTCTAAAATAGAAAGAAAAGAATATACATGAGTGCTCCAAAAATATAAAATGACAAGTGTCATGGAATCTAATCAACCTCCCTGTAATCTTGTCGATCAAAACACGGAGGAGAAGTCCTCCTCAGCATCAGACAAGTCCGGCTCCACTTCACAAGCAGCGCCATCATCTGCAATTACAACCGGGTCTGGTGGGTGTCCGGAAACACCGTCCCGTAACATGGGAGTTAGTAGCTAACTCAGTGGAATAATAGAGCAAAGATTAGTATGTTATCAAATCAATCACGCGTTAATAGTAAAGTAAACAATCAAACATTCCTAGATACTGTTGTTAATGCATGCATGAAATGACATGATAAATACCCTCACCGACATTCTCCCTCATGTGGCACCATCTGCGTCCGCGGCATGCTTTCTTCCCGCAGTGCTCCACATCTTCCAGGCACATGCAATGCGATATGGATAATGATTACCGGGTTGTTATTAGTCCTTTTCATACAGCAGGATTGGGAAACTAGCGTACCTTGCTTATATCAATCCCAACACAGATCCTATCTAGGGTTGTCACTCCTAGTAATCTCATACGATGTTATATTTGTAGGTCGCTGCAAGGGCTGCCAGGGCTGTTGCTCGCACTCGTTGCACCGCTCCCCCATCACCTTATCAATACAGGCCTAATGTACTCTCGTTGCTATGGAAGGGTCGTCGCCTCCCGTAGACTCAGAATACGCTCGCGGTCACTACAAAGAGCTCATCACCTGATCAGTGTAGGCCGACAGCAAGAATATAGTGTCCCATACCACCATAATCTGCTCACGAGTTATAGGTGCTCACTGGTCACTATGGGGAGGTTTGTGGCCCCAGCGTAGGCCGACAGCTCGACCACGGTGTCCCATGCCACCATGCCCGGCTCATGAGTCTTTATGGATCAAGGTACCATGGTTAATAGGGTTTCCAATGGTAAGTTTAGTACCCTAGGTTCAAGCAGTTGTGACTCATATAGGGTGAACATACAATGGCCAGTCGGGTTACTTGACGGGCTCGACTAGTACGAGCGCATCTCAAGCTGAACGACATGAAGTGCATAAAACACTTCGTGTGGCCTAACCACTGCCGCCAACCCAAAACACGACTCGCGTTCATCGACGCGTCCTTTGTGACAAATAGAAGCCAACCACGAATTTAATCCATTACCAACTTCTTGGACTAACATATAGCCCCAAGCATTTATAAACAACATCAATGATCATGTGAGTGTGACATAATTGAAATACAAATGACCAAAGCATATTCACAACATGTGATAGCATACAACGTAAGCAAATCATCCAACACCTGCATTTCATATATATAGTGAAATCAATACGTATAGCCAACATGTAGGAAATCATATACAACATCATATGGATTGAGAATTCATTCTCAAAACTAATTTACAATACCATTTACTCAATACATACTAATACAAACATTTATACAAACACTTAGTCTACACACCTTAGTCTACATAGCGTATGTCAACCCAAAGTGCGCATTAGGGCGAATCTCTTCTCCAAACAGATCATGCATGCATACTTAATATCATAACACGATGAATTTACATGTCAAGCATTTCAACAAAATACGGACGTATGCGGTATTTCCAACAAATTCCTAAAATACCCTAAATCTCATATTTACCGTACGTTTACGAAATAGAAAACGGACAGCATGTTGTACATGTCAAACGGCATTACCATCGATAATCTACTATTAAACGACATTGAAAGCTTTGAAATCAGTCAATCAAAGCGTCTAAATTCCTCACCTTTTGCCGTAGACGTGTATCGATTCGAATAGAATGTCAATGCTTCATCAACGGCGTTCTGGCGTCCTAATGCACAAGATACATAAGCTACTTTTCTATTTGAATCGACGGAATCCCAAAACACCAAGTGGTTAGGGTTTTTCTTACCTAGAAGTGCGTTGGAATCACCGGGAGGGTGATGCAGGCAGGTGGATGTGGCACGAGGAGCAGCAGGGAAGACTCCCAGGAGAGGGCTCCAAATCTCCCTCCCTTTCTCTCTCTTTTCTCTCTTCTCTCCCCAAATTCGTATGGAATGAAAGAGCAAGGGTTTAAGCCCTTTTTATAAGCCCAAACATGACCAAAATAGACTTGGGGCCAAGGTATACTTATTTTGTAACCAAAGAGGGCTTGTTCTGATCCAACGGAGCATTTCTGGAGGTCCTGTGACTGAATGCGGTCGGACATAAGCTCCCTGACATTGGATCTAGGTCAGGCAGAGTTTTCAGTCTGAGCAGATATCCAGATCGACCGTGGCGGACCAGTTTTAGTTCAACGGTTATGGGAACTCGATCGGAGCTACAAGTACTATGACATGTAAGGAAAATTTTTCCTGATCCGAGGGTGAAATTTGATTGAATTCTGATGATCAGAACGCTTAGAAAAAGTGCACAAGCGAACGTGCCAGATTTCATAAATTATATTTATTTCTCACACTCTTCACTCTGGACTCAAGGAAATTGTCGTGGGACATCATCTGGACTTGATTTTTGAGGTGATTGCCAAGTCCAACTAGGTGGTCATATTCATCTAAGTCTGGGGTAATCGGACTTCCGACGTGCGGTCCAGAGCCGATACAAAGTTTCAAGGTGCTCCCGAGGGCAATCAGAAATAGAGTTTGATCCTAGGTTTTACGGTATTGTAGTGTCACCTATCCTATACGTATTGACTCTAGCAGATCGTATTGAAAGTAATTGGTGAGAATTTTATAGGCCATCTAGTGCAGCGCTAATTGATTCTCGTTGGATTTATAAAGGAAGTAGCCTTTATTGGTTTTTGTTTGAGATGAGATTTGGAGGGTGGAGCAAGGGTGTTTGAAAACGGAAGAAGGAAGAGTTTGGAGGGGTGGTTTTTGCCAAAAATCAGGCATTTTGGTGAGAAAGGAGGGCTTGGAGGGTCACTTTTTGAAGGAAGTACTTGATTGAGGTGTTTTTAACGAACGACCCATATACCAGGGGGCTACCCTAGCCCCCAAACACCTCCAGCCCGAAGCCCGGACCCAACGGAGAAATTTGACTGGCGATGTATCGCGGAATCGGCGATGCCATCACCGATGAAAATCATCTCCGATGAGGTCGACCATATGAGATGGGTTCCCCCTGCCCCCAAGGACCCAAAAATATGTGGGGCCCACGTTGGATCATTGTGGATTAGCGTGGGTGGGCCTACGACTCCATTCGAGGCATTTCGGGGCCAGTTTGCAAACCGAAATGAACTTCTGCAGCGTATAGCATATGATTTTGGGATAGGAGACGTTAATCTATCCAACTAACCTATCTATCTTGTTAGATTCCAAAAGGTTAAGGGTCAAAACTCATTTTACTCATTTATTTACTATTCACGGTAATTTTTAGCTTCGGTATTGTTCTTCATCATTAATACTCTAGGGTTGGTGTTCTTTACTATTTAAACTTGAGGCATCGTGTTTAATATGAAAGTACTTGGAAAAAGTTGAAGAATGAGGTGGTGAAATGTGAGTTTTAAAGGAAATGGGTTAAAAAGCGATTTCTTTGGCTTCGGGATTGAGCTCTGAAAGTATTATGGTTGACCCATTGCCTAAGGACGTCTAACTTCAGGTTGGCAAAAATTCGGGGTATTACACTTAGAGTCCTTGCAACATCCGGACCGTCTAAACATTGTGGACGCCCTGTGCTGTCCATATATGGGACGTTGGTGCCCCATTTTCCCCTATATGTGATGCATGCAATAGGTTTTTGGGTCGGGATATGACCTAGATATTTGTGAAGCTCACTAAAGTGGACCACAACACCAAATTTATGGGGTACTGTCCTTTTTATTTGACTCATATGCTTAGTATATTCCATGTATATGTTGTTGTCCAGAAAATTTTCGGATAGTTTCTGGTTGTTTTTGGACCAAATTTTGGGACTGATTAGGGGACCTTTCCTACCCTTCAAATATACTTTTCTTAAATTTGGGGACCCCACCTAGATGTCCCCCAAATTTTAGCCCCATCTAACCTTGATTGAGGTCCCAAAGGTGTGGCCTAAGTGGCGTGGACAGTCCAAATTTTCTAGACTGTCCAGCAACATGTTAGTTTGGAAATCTTAAAATATAAAACAATTTTTGCATTGGTGGGCCACTTTTGTGGACCCTACCTTGTATTATACATATATAGCGATGTTAAAATCAAATTTTCCTAATTTTTGGAGATCTTGGGCCCACCCCATTGGGTGCTCAAAACAGGGTTAGCCATAATTCTGTACTAACCAGATTTTTGGACAGTCTGTTTTCTTCTAATTCACAAAAAACACTTTTCAAATCTGAAATTTTAACTGAAGGTGTTCCACCCTTGCTAGGACCCACTTACCAAGTTTCGTGCCCAACGAACCACAGAGGAACATTTGACAAGGGCTGGACCGGCCCACCAGGCTGGACGCCCAAGGCTGGGGTGTCCAGCATGGGTTGGCCGTCCACCCCATTTTGTGGCCCACCATGATGTGTGTTTTATCCCTCTAGTCTTCTTTTGTTTGACCCACTTAAGTATGGTCCATCTAAGTGTGGAGTACCCAGGGTGGGGCCCACTTTTTTGCTAGCACATGGGCTAGGAGTCCATCCCATTGAGACGCCTAGGCCCATGTGGGACGCCTCATATGGACTACCTGCTGAACCTTGCTCCAGCGGTGTGGCCCACCTATTTCCCCAACTAATGTGATGTAATCTTATGTGGTGAGGCCCTCTGACTTGAAGGCCGGACTACTTGGACTGATGTCCTAATCAAATGGATCATTTTCTGGGCTCCAACAGGCCCATAAACCTGTTGGGTTAAAAATCCAGCAAAATTATGCTTGGCCTTCGGGCTGAAATTTTGAAAAGTGGGGCCCACCACATTATGATTAGTTAGAAGGAATAAAATCTTGCTTAGAATCCCCTAATTTTGGGCTTAATTAATGCTTATTTTTCAGGCCCACCGTAGTTGGATGTTAATAGGTCCATGTATGTATCAAGTTATTGGACTCTTTAGGCCCATAAGGGTTGGAACTTTCTTGATAAGCCCATTGGACCTTTGGGCCATTTTTCATATTTTTGTGTTAGGTTTATGGGCTGGATTTCACAAGTGGTTAGGCCCTTGGTCACCCACCAAATCAACTTTATACTTGGGCCGGGTTGTAGGCCCAACTAACTTGACTTACACATGAGAATTGCGCATATGGTTTGAGTAATGGGCTGCCCAATAGGCCCACCACAATAGAGAGACTAATGACCCTTATGTTTGGGCCCAAACCTTACGTATGGGCTCACGATATTGCTTATGGGTTGGGCTATGTGTGTTATTCACTAGACCCATGTATTGGAATAAGCCTTGGGCCTTATTCTGCGATTGATTAGAGACGAACCACCTCTTGGGGACCAGTTGTGTTTGGATGTCCACATTGGTGGCCCTAAGGTAGGCCCATGGATTTCTATGGGTGGTTAAAGGCCCATCATAGACCCTTGTTAGAACCGTTCATCTATTTACGCCCTTGTTATTGTTCTCCTTAGCCTTGTAGGCAACCCCAAACTATTGGGCCCCCACTAGAGGATGACTCCTTAGAGAATTTATCTAAGTACCTAGACTTAGTCTCTCCTTGGAAAGGAGACGTATACTATGACATCATCACCGTATGATGCACCCAGTTTATCCTCTTGACCCATGTGCATCATTGCGTGATCTGATTGCATTGTGTGTGGTCATTGGGCAGATGTGATAGTTTCCCAGAGGATGGAGTTTCCCCTCTTGTGCACGTTGAGTGCTTGGAGCTGATGCCTGATTAGTATGTGCGACTCATGCATCCGTCATTGCATTTCATGGATATTATTTGCCCTTGTTTCATTAGGGCCGATGCCTCCATAGGGAAATCGTGGATGGTCGTGTGTGGATACCAGAAATGCTACTTGAGCATTGGGGTGCATAGGATATCCCTTGGTGAAAGCCCCTAAACTTCCACGGTTTCGAGAGAAAGCCCCAGCACCGAGATCGAGTGGAAAACATGAGCGCACGAGGGCCTTATACCTTTACGCCGTGACTTCCACTGCAATATGGTCGTTTGGGATGGGGTGTAGCCTTACACACCTGAGTGAGAGGGCAATAGCTAGGCTAAGTTTGACTAGCTCATGAATGGGTCCTCTACCGTCGAGCCTCGTTGGTGATTAACTGTCCACATGAGGGTAGTGAGGTCTCCTACACTCGTTTGACTATGCGGGTCTATAAAGCAGCAGTCATCCTGCAGTGTACTTGACCCCGGTGGATTCCTTATAATGAAATTGTACTTGATATGTAGATTGGATATGAGGATTGACATTACTTCTCATTGCATTTGCATCGCTATATAAGCCATATATGCATCGCCTTGGTATGATGTCTAGTACTCATTTCTTGCATTGCATAGCCTTGGTACGGCTTACTGCATACATGATTGATGCATGCAGGAGATCCTAGGTTGGCGTCGTAGTGGAGGAGTTTTGGACTGGAGCGTGAGCTGAGGACCCCTTGTTACAGGCCTTTCCTTTCCCCTTTGATATCATGTATTACCTTCTGAGCCTTATGTACCTGTAAAAGCTTAAAATTTCTACCTATGGTTACTTTCTGAGATTTATTTGCTATGATCTTGGGTATGCTCGATTTGGGTTAGAATTATATGATGAAAATCCTCATTGTAGGATCCCAAGACCGGAACCTATCTTAGGAGTTGAGAATGGGGTACTACAGAGGCTGTTGCGGTCGAAACTGGTTATTGTGTTCTGTAACACCCCAGATTTTTTCCAACCTGGGGTTAGTCGTCCTTAGGTAACGGGTCAATTATAGCACATTAGTAACCTCTCAAAATTTGATTCCAAAGCCAAAGAAATCATTTAGAACTTAATTCTTTAGAAATTTAACATGAGTTAGCTAGCGCTGCGCTAGAGTAGCCGTGAAATTGTCCTTGAACACTTTAAATACGTTCTGCAAGACCCAAAACTTGTAGAATCAATGACGCTATAATACCCTGAAACCTAGGATCAAACTCTAAACCCGTTTTCTCTCAGGAACCCTTTGAAACTCCGTATTGGATTTAGACCGCACGTCGAAAGTCCGACATCTACAATCTTAGACCGTTATGACCTCTTAGCTGGACTTGACAATCATTTCGAAAATCAAGCCCAACTGATGCTCTGAGGCTATTTCATTGAGCCTGGAACGAGGAGTGAGAAAGAGTGAAATTCATTTAAAATTAAATGGGATTTAAATCAATCTGGCACATTTCGCTTGCGTGATCAGTATAAGCATTCAGACCGTCGGAATCAGACCCAAATACACCCTCGGATCAGGAAACATTTCCCACTCAAGTCAATGTACTCAGAATCCCTGATCGAGTCTCCGTGACCGCTGAACTGAAACTGGTCCGCCACGTGCGATCTGGGAACACTACTGGACTGAAAACTTCAGGGGAGCAGGATCCAGTAACCATAAGCTTAAGTCTGATCGCATTCGGCTAGGGGACCTCCCGAAACACTCTTTTGGATCGGAACAGTCCCGATTTGGTTATAACCCAAGTATATTTTGTTCCCAAGTCTGTTTAGGCTAGGTTTTAGCCTATATAAGGGCTTTAAACCCTCCACAACCCTTCCATCCGAATTTGCTAGAAACCCTAGATAGAGAGAGAGAGAAAATGAGAGATTTTGAGAGAGTAGTGGGAGAGAATTCCTGCCACTTGCTGCAGCTTTTGCACGTACTAAAGCACCGCACTCCAATCACTTTCTCAATGTTTTTCAACTCATTCCTAGGTAAGAAAACCCTATCCACTAGCTGTTTTAAGGATTCTTTCGATTCAATAGCGAATTAGCTTACGTATCTTGTGCATTAGGTCGCCGTTACGCCGTTGATGAAGCGTATACGTTCGATTCGAATCGATACACTTCTATGACAAAAGGTGTGGAGTTTAGACGCTTTGATTGATTAATTTCAAAGCTTTCAATGTTGTTTAATAGTAGATTGTCGATGAGAGCGCCGTTTGACATGTAGAACATGTGTCCGTTTTTCATTTTGTAAACGCACGGTAAATATGAGATTTAGGGTATTTTAGTCATTTGAAGGAAGTACCGTTTACGTCCATATTTTGCTGAAATATTTGTCATGGTTATTTGTCGTGCTATGATATTAGAAATATGTGTATAATCTGTTTGGCGAAGAGATTCGCCCTAAAGCGTACTTTGGGTCGACGTATGCTATGTAGACTAAAGTGTGTAGACTAAGTGTTTGTATAAATGTTTGTATTAGTATGTATTGAGTAAATGGTGTTGTAAATTAGTCTTGAGAATGGATTCTCAATCAACATGATGTTGTATATGATTTCCTCTATGTTTGCTACACGAATTAATTTCCTTATGTGTATGGAATATATGTGTTGTTGGGTTTCTACCCGACCCCCGATTTTCGGGATCCTACGTTGGAGCCATTGCAGTTCAGAATTCCCTTTGACAGAGATAGGGAAGTTACGATCGATATTTGGTTGATAGCTTGACTTCTGAATGTGCCCCTTGGTGATGTTCATCCCAGTGCTAAGAATCTGAAGAGTGTTCGTGAGCAAGATTGTCGTACCAGGTTCCTATGTGGTGGTTTGGTTCCATGGCAGCCTAACAGGAGCCTCTTAGCATCCCACATGTCGAATAATTTTTGCCTGCTACACCACATTTGTACGTTCAATGTGTATCCCAGGTCGACAAATCGCAGTGAATGTACGCGCCTCATAGTTGACTTCCTGTATCAGGTGGGCTAGGGAGAGAACGTATGTATGGCCACCTTTGTGTTGCGACAGATAGTCCTCGTAGCGAAATCAAGAAGAACGTCTGAGTCACTTCCTTTTGGCCGGCTCATATGCAAGATCACGCTTGAGTTTGCTTACAGACTTAGGCCGGAGTTGCCTGTACCGATTCACTTCATTGATGAGACTACCATGAACAAGATGAAGATCGGGCCTCGGCAGCGTGAGGCTCATCTTGATGATGACAGCGAGGGCGATTATGATAGCGAAGAGGGTGCAAGTGAAGAAGAAGCTTGGGCAGAAATAGAGGAAGAAGCCCAGGAAGAGGAAGACGAGGAGGCTCAGGATACTGATGAGAGCCCTCCTCCTGTGACTCGGGCTACTAGAGATGCTCATATAGCCCGACTTGAGGAGAGTCAGGTTTCCTTACGACGGGAGGTCCAGGAACTTCGGGCCAAGGTTGAGAATATCAAGGCCGTCATGAAGAGAAAATTTGGCAAGGTGACTCGCACCTTGAAGGCGATCCTGTGTTACTTGCAGGATAAGGGTGCTCCTCCTCCATCCCCAGACTCGGACTAGTGATCTAGATCCTGATGTTATTGGTCGTAGTTAATTATTTCCTGCTTTTTGTGTGTAAGCCTGAGAAGGCTAGTAGTTTGCTTATGTTGCAGTTATAGCTTGACTACCTTAGTTCCCATGTATTTCTTGTCATGGTGCATGTAAGAATATGTCTCTTATATTGTGACAAATTTTCATTTAATGAAATGCATGGAGTTTTTCGGATTGTTATGTGAATGTTTGTGTAGTGGTTTGGGCTTAACATAGCCGAATGCATTCCTGTCATAATTCATGTGGAACTTTATTTCATATATTGTGATAAATTTTGTTAAATGAAGTGCATGCCGTTTCGTTCGCTGTAAGGTATTGTCCCTAGATTTGGTGTATCCTATGGTTTCCACTACCATGTTTGGAATGTCTATGTTTAAAAGTAAACCCTAGGATTAAGCCTACAAAATTAATTTTTATTCCAACCCACCCTCCTACCAAGCATGTCACTCCCAATCCCGACGTGGGATTAGGAAAGAAGTTTCATTTCATACACCTTAATGCTACTGGCCATATAGGCCCTTGGTGTTTTGAACCTAGAGTTAGTACTCCTAGATTTGAAAGATCTGACGACATAGGAAATCTAATTCCATTTGGATAATCTTGACTCTAAGCGATAGAACGATCCCCTGTAGTGGAAATGGTATGAAACCATCTAACGTATAAGTATAGATTTTAGATTATGGCTAGCTAGTTACAGACTAGTCTACTAGTTGTATTAGGAAGTGTAAAGCCTGTATATGCTAAAGTATAGTAGGTTAGATTTGGTTGGAGTCGAACCTCATTCCTTCGATAGGACCCCTTAATACTTATAGACTTCTGTTATAACCCTTAGGAAAGTTGTTTTAACTTAGAACCATTCACTCTCGGGGAAAATTTATAAATCCCTCAGATTGAACTTAGAATGAACTAGCACGCCCCTTAGAATTGCCTTCCCCAAGGGCTTATTGCATTTGGGAATGCAGAGTAAAGGAACTGTATATATAAGCGATGTATTCGCGGTTTGAACTGAATTCTCAATCCTGGTAGTTACCAACAAATCTAATGCTCTGATCAAATAGAAGATTGGCATCGACTCGGATTAAGAATTGATACAACAAATTTTCTGTCCTGGCTAGACAGAAAGTCTCTGTATCCGGCTCAGACCCACTACATAACTTTTCTTCCGTGTTGGCCCGACCACCTACAACCAAAAGTTATTGCTTTGCCTTTGGGAAATGTTGAGGACGTGTAGCCAATAGAGATTAGACCTCTTGCCACAAACTCATATCCGTCCTTGAAATCAACCACAACACCCATCATTTCAGCTCCTTTCTATAATCATAGGTACCAATGTCATAGAACGCATCATTAGCAAAGGAAAAGCAATGTAGTGAGAGGTTGGACCCATTTCATGTCAAGGGTAGGCCCTAATTTACACCTCGTTCTGACATACGGATCGAGACATAGATTCTTGAGCCTTAAGTAGAGCCAAGTTTTAAGGGGGGTAGAACGTAGTGAGCCCAATCTTATTAGTATTAGCTAATGTAACCGTTGGATCAGAGTGGCGCAGTGGAAGCATGGTTAGCCCCTTCCCCACTGGCCCAGGATCAAAAAAGTTGATTTAGGTTATACGTGAGGGTAGGTCATTAAACAGGATTTGAACCTTCCTTAGAATGACAATACGAAAGACCCTCTAGGTACCCATTACCCTTAGCCAATTTCGGGGATGAAATTTTATTTTAAGGGGGGTAGATTGTAACACCCCAGATTTTTACCAACATGGGGTTAGTCGTCCTTAGGCAACGGGTCAACTATAGCACATTAGTAACCTCTCAAAATTCGATTCCAAAGCCAAAGAAATCATTTCGAACTTAATTCTTTAGAAATTTAACGTGAGTTAGCTAGCGCTACACTAGAGTAGCTGTGAAATTGTCCCTGAACACTTTAAATACGTTCTGCAAGACCCAAAACTTGTAGAATCAATGACGCTATAATACCCTGAAACCTAGGATCAAACTCTAAACCCGTTTGCTCTCAGGAACCCTTTGAAACTCAATATTGGATTTAGACCGCACGTCGAAAGTCCGATATCTACAATCTTAGACCATTATGACCGCTTAGCTGGACTTGACAATCGTTTCGAAAATTAAGCCCAACCGATGCTCTGAGGCTATTTCATTGAGCCTGGAGCGAGGAGTGTGAGAAAGAGTGAAATTCATTTAAAATTAAATGAGATTTAAATCAATCTGGCACATTTCGCTTGCGTGATCAGTATAAGTATTCAGACCGTCGGAATCAGACCCAAATACACCCTCGGATCAGGAAACATTTTCCACTCAGGTCAATGTACTCAGAATCCCTGATCGAGTCTCCGTGACCGCTGAACTGAAACTGGTCCGCCACGTGTGATCTGGGAACACTACTAGACTGAAAACTTCAGGGGAGCAGGATCCAGTAACCATAACCTTAAGTCCGACCGTGTTCGGCCAGGGGACCTCCCAAAACACTCTTTTGGATCGGAACAGTCCCGATTTGGTTATAACCCAAGTATATTTTGTTCCCAAGTCTGTTTAGGCTAGGTTTTAGCCTATATAAGGGCTTTAAACCCTCTCACAACCCTCCCATCCGAATTTGCTAGAAACCCTAGATAGAGAGAGAGAGAGAAAGTGAGAGATTTTGAGAGAGTAGTGGGAGAGAATTCCTGCCACTTGCTGCAGCTTTTGCACGTACCAAAGCACTGCACTCCAATCACTTTCTCGGTGTTTTTCAACTCATTCCTAGGTAAGAAAACCCTATCCACTAGCTGTTTTAAGGATTCTTTCGATTCAATAGCGAAGTAGCTTACGTATCTTGTGCATTAGGTCGCCGTTACGCCGTTGATGAAGCGTATACGTTCGATTCGAATCGATACACTTCTATGACAAAAGGTGCGGAGTTTAGACGCTTTGATTGATTGATTTCAAAGCTTTCAATGTCGTTTAATAGTAGATTATCGATGAGAGCGCCGTTTGACATGTAGAACATGCTGTCCGTTTTTCATTTTGTAAACACACGGTAAATATGAGATTTAGGGTATTTTAGTCATTTGAAGGAAGTACCGTTTACGTCCGTATTTTGCTGAAATGTTTGCCATGGTTATTTGTCGTGCTATGATATTAGAAATATGTGTATAATCTGTTTGGCGAAGAGATTCGCCCTAAAGCGCACTTTGGGTCGACATACGCTATGTAGACTAAAGTGTGTAGACTAAGTGTTTGTATAAATGTTTGTATTAGTATGTATTGAGTAAATGGTGTTGTAAATTAGTCTTGAGAATCAATTCTCAATCAACATGATGTTGTATATGATTTCCTCTATGTTTGCTACATGAATTGATTTCCTTATGTGTATGGAATATGTGTTGTTGGGTTTGCTCACTTAGCATGCTATAACATGTGTTCACATGCTTGTATTATTGGACTTCAATTCTATTACTCTCATATGATTACTGGTATGGTTTATAAATGTTTGGGGCTATGCTTTAGTCTAGGCAGTCGGTAACAGAGTAGATTCGTGGTTAGCTTCTATTTTCCATAGAGGACGCGTCGATGAACGTGATTTGTGTTTTGAGTTGGCTGCAGTGGTTAGGCCACACGAAGTGTTTTATGCACTTCATGTCGTTCAGCTTGAGGTGTGCTCGTACTAGTCGAGCCCGTCAAGTAACCCGACTGGCCGTTGTATGTTCACCTTGTATGAGTCATAACTGCTTGAACCTAGGGTACTAAACTTACCATTAAAAACCCTATTAACCATGGTACCTTGATCCATAAAGACTCATGAGCCGGGCATGGTGGTATGGGACACCATGGTCGAGCTGTCGGCCTACGCCGAGGCCACAAACCTCCCCGTAGTGACCAGTGAGCACCCAGACTCGTGAGCAGATTATGGTGGTATGGGACACTATATTCTTGTTGTCAGCCTACATTGATAAGGTGATGGGGGAGCGGTGCAACGAGTGCGAGCAACAACCCTGACAGCCCTTTATAGTGACCTCGAGCGTATTCTGAGTCTACGGGAGGCGACGACCCTTCCGTAGCGACAAGAGTACAAGTAGGCCTGTATTGATAAGGTGATGGGGGAGCGGTGTAACGAGTGCGAACAACAGCCCTGGCAGCCCTTGCAGCGACCTACAAATATAACATCGTATGAGATTACTAGGAGTGACGACCCTAGACAGGATCTGTGTTGGGATTGATATAAGGAAGGTACCCTAGTTTCCCAATCCTGCTGTATGAAAAGGACTAATAACAACTCGGTAATCATTATCCATATCGCATTGCATGTGCCTGGAAGATGTGTAGCACTGTGGGAAGAAAGCATGCCGTGTGCGTAAGATGGTGCCGTATGAGGGAGTATGTCGGTGAGGGCATTCATCATGTCATTTCATGCATGCATTAACAACAATATCTAGGAATGTTTGATTATCTGCTTTACCATTAACGCGTGATTGATTTGATAACATGCTAATCTTTGCTCTATTATTCCACTGAGTTAGCTACTCACTCCCACATTATGGGATGGTGTTCCGAACACCCACCAGTCCCTATTTTAGTTGCAGATAATGGCGCTGCTTGTGAAGTGGAGCCGGACTTGATAATGATGAGGAAGATTCCTCCTTTATGCGTGTTCTGATCGACGGGGTTACAAGGAAGTTGATTAGACACCATGACTCTTGTCGTTTTATATTTTGGAGCACTCATGTATATTCTTTTCTTTCCCTTTTTGGAGTATACATGTATTTAATTAACCTGGTAACATGTTCACACTCTGGAGACTTACAACCAATTATATATTTTATGTATTTATTACAGTCTTTCGCTTGCTAAATTTAACTGTCTCTGGAGTATCATATGCTGTTTTGGCTTAATCCCAATCATGTTTAATGCCTTTTTATAGACAACATGTATTTAACATTATCTATGTTGCATAAATAACATTTTGGAACTCGGGAGTTGGGTTTCTACCCGACCCCCAATTTTCGGGATGTTACAGGTTCCTTGCGGGTCCGCCACCGAGTCTGGGGCGTGACAACAACAGGTTCAAGGAAGGTTACCATTGTGGGTTTCTCATTCCCCAATGATTTCTCTTAGTGTTGGGCCCGCTTGGGCCTTAGGGTTGCATCACTTAGATGGGCCTAAGGCCACTTATGTCTTAAGAGAACATTTATACAACAAGATCTATCCACTAAATATTTTACAAGTTATACAACACCCATTTACAAAACATGATAGGTGGACCTCATTACATAAAAGGTAAGGCCCATACAAGATAGCCCATACTAGATGGCCCACTTAAGATTTTTAAGCCCAAAAATATCTGAGAGTTATTTTTTCGAGTTCAGATGCTGCATTAAATGCTTTGGGAAGGTGGTGGACTCCACCAACATGGCCCACATAAATTTTATGTAAAACAGACTTTTGGTGCAGAGTTGGTTCTGGGTCATTTTAGAGTCAGATTCATGATCACGTGGGGCCTACATATGCTGAAAGAAAATAACCACCTAGTAGCTCTATGTATGGGCTTTACAAATTATAAGGTAGGCCTCATTGGTTGGGTGAGTACAATTTATGGTGATGGCCTAAACATGGGTACTTAGAGAAACTATGCAGGAAATATAGTGCAGAATTAGTTTTGGCCTGATATTGAGTACATCCCATGATCACAGGGGACCACCTTTTAGTGTCCCATCAGGTGCCCTTAGTTGTACTATATATTTACTTAAAAAACTATAAGCTGGGACCAACTGGTTTTGCACACAAAATTTTTAGTATAGGGCTCAACATAGGTACTTCAATTTACTGCATAACAATGCCTGACCACATTTTGGGATCTACTCCCTAATCATGTGAGGTCTGATTTATCCCAAGTAAAATGTTATTTATTTATTCATTGGTATACGTTAAAGGTTCCAAGTGGTGGCGTACTCATATCTCCAGTGTGTGGTCCACTATAGAGGCCAAAAGTTGGTACAAAACAAAAATAATCAGACAGTTTTTAGCAAAGGGGTCTATCACAACTTAGGGCCCAATTTCCACACACTTAAAGATCATTCCTGACACAAAGGTGGGACATTTCAACTCACTTATAGAATAATTAAACATCCCTCATAGTGGTATGCTTAACTACAAAGAGTGGAGCCCACCACAAGGTGTTAAAGAGGCCTACTTGCAATGCAGTTAGGTACCTAGAAATATTCCAGCTGTTTCGAACAAGAAACAAATGCATTTCATTTGGGAAAAACTTCATTCATTTGAACAGATTACCAGAAGAGAATAAAAAAGATAATCACTTTATTTATATATTCTAAATTCTTTACATCCCTTTTCTCCTTTGATTCCAAATAGAATATTCTTGAATTATAATACACAATCAAGATTTAATGCTTAGATTATGTAGTAATGTATGAAACATTAAAACATAAGCCATTGTGCGTTGACGAGAGTCGTCATGCAATGGAAGGGACTGTTGTGCGCTGGAAGGAGCTATTGTGTGCTAGTTTCTATTATGCGCCAGCTGCTAACACTCCTTGTGCGCCAGCTCTTGTTGTGCGCTGGCACTCATTGTGCGCCAGTAGTGTTATGTGCCTCACAATGCCTGTTCCGCACAATAGTTACAAACTCTACCTTTCTTCTCCTGCAAATGCTTCTCTCTTCGCGATTAGTTGCTAATGACCCCTTTAGAAGGGTCAAGGGGTATTTCTAGCCTTCTCACACATGCGAACGTGCCACGTGGTCGTTGTGCAGTCCTCTTTGCGCTAACCACCTTTGTGCGGATTTCATTGTGCGGATATTGATGTGAGCTCCAATCAACTGTGCACAATGATCATTCTGCACAAAGACCACTTTTCCCGCACAATACTTACTTTTTCATCAAAATACTCTTTTTGGCCCTCCTGTTTGCGCACAATGCTTTTTCTACTATTTTCCTCTCTTTTTATACCTCAACAGATGCCCCCTTGATCTTGCATTTTTATTTTTTATACCTGCAAAATAATCATGTAAGATT
The DNA here is from genome assembly GCA_037074715.1 of Magnolia kwangsiensis. NCBI lineage: Eukaryota > Viridiplantae > Streptophyta > Magnoliopsida > Magnoliales > Magnoliaceae > Magnolia > Magnolia kwangsiensis. The sequence goes on from CM073579.1 coordinate 65,349,756, forward strand.
AATATCAATTCTTTTAAACATATATATTTTGTTGATCTCCCTCATTGTGCGTAGATTTTCATTATTATGCGTTGATTTTCTTTATTATACACTGATTGATCCGTGCACAAAGAATTTCACACAACGATTACCACACAACAGTCAGGATTCTGCGTATAAATACAGGACTTGTCTTCATTTTCCTCATCTCTCTTCGCTGCCTCATACCACTTCTTCATCCAACTACACCTTTGTGCATAACTGTTGTGCGCTAACCTTATTGTGTGTCGCACAATGCCTGTCCTGCACAAACCCATTTGTACACAAACCTTCTTGCGTACAACATCTGATCCTGCACAACAAGACTGACCACGCAACTCCCCTTTTTGAAATCAGCCAATATTCTGCCCATCACAGGAAGTGCACAACGTTCCCTCACTCTGCACTTTGTGCACCACCGATAATGCCCAACAATGTGTGCACAACCTTTTGCGCTACACATAATAGTTGTTCTACACAACAGATTTGCGCACAATACATTACACACAATTTTGGCTCACAATGACTCGTACTTAGACATTTTTTATCTCCGAATTCACTTGGTTCCTTCCTCTCAGCAACCTTCTTTGCTTCCCTTTAACTAAATGACCTTTCCTTTTTGTCTTTAATTTTGTTCAGTGACTCTTATATAGGTTTCTAATGGCGAGCTCAAAAAGACCTCTCGGCTCTCCAAAAACTGCTGGACCCTCTGATTCGAAAAGGCCTTGCTTCGACGAGAACTACAGCTCTTTCTTCAAAGAGCCAACTCCTATCATCATAAATTTTACTGATCGTATTCAACGCTTTTCTGAGTATATCTGCCTAGCCATAATCATGAAGGAGATAGAGGCCCCCACCCCCCTTTCAGGACAAGAAGCTGATTGGGAAGATTGGTTGAAATGCACGGCTAACCATCGCATTAATGACACCCGTCCTTCTACTGTAGAGGCTTCCCCTCCTTCATCTGTTCCGTAATGACCAAGAGAGAAGAGCCAAGATGAAGCTTTCTAAGAGAAGATTCGAGAACATAACCAAAGATGCTTTCAGAATGCTTGGGATTTAGTCAAGCTGGCTACTGAAGCAATCAAATTTCTCAATCCGTACAAAGATGAGACCATCGCTCTTCCCCTACAACTTCAGCATCACCGATCCATTCTTGAAAGTGAACCAAGAGATTTGATGATTCAGAATAGGCTTTTGTATATATCCAATTGGGTTATCAAAGAGCCACACATCCTTGAAGGCTACCTTACAGATAAAGGTTTAACTCAAAAGACCGGACAAGTGAGATACATGCGTTTTCTCACACCGTGCTATGATCCCCATTCTTTGTATCCTACTCACTTTTTTGAAACACTTCAATCGAGCTTCCATCACCGCGATTATTTATGGGGCAAGGATGAATTTAGAACATAGGGTCTCTGGACGAAGTTCTTGGAGAAAAGAGATTTTAACAAAGTATGAAAATGCTTTATGTGTAGCCCAAATTTATGATGCTATAGAAGCCACTTCTGAATTCTTTCACAAAGATATGATGATATATAAAGGTTTCCTGAAACACTAGTCTTCAGTCACAAACTCATTCCATCTCCCAATAGGAGAAGTGAGTATAACATTATAGGATCTCAACAGAATGGCTGGCCTGCCTATCTCAGGATCCTTCCTTGACGAATATGTTCCTTCAAACCTGGAATTTGCTTATGTTGGATCTAATAGAGTGCCCAAAATAACAGCATCTACTATCAATCTTTTTCGCGAAACATCTTGCTTTGCTGATGTCCATAAGATCTCTCCTCTCCAATGGCAAGCACATTTTTCCTGCTATTTGGTGTAAGTATCTTAACCTTTCCCTTTCTTCTAAAACAATGTTTATTCGTAAGTCAGAAATTTCTTACTGAAATATGATTTATCTATTTATTTACTTATCATTATTATCATCATTTTTTTCTTCAGATTCTCTAGCAGCTACTACGCTGATTTAGAAGCCCATCGTAAGAAAATAAAAGGCCTAGCTAATTTTACTGTTGAGACTGAACTAGCTGCTTTCTTGGCTTACTGGTTGAGCTTGGTTATGCTCCCCAGTTCGAAAAGTTCAGACTCAATTCGACCGTCTTTATTCGTGGCAGCAGGAGCAATGACAGAAGGCAGAAAGAAATACTCCCTAGCCCCCCTATCTTGTGTTCACTATACAAGGCTTTTGGTCATGCCGCAGCCCATTACTCAAGCCCAGCAATTGGAGTTACATCCGATTTTACTCCGTGGTATTATTTCTTCGGGTGGCTTGGCGTTTATTTTCCTTGGACATATAATGTCCCAGAGAATGCTTATGTTCATCCAAATCATTTGCCTCTGTGGTATTTTTTGAAGAAGAAAATGATAAAGAAGAGCTATGAATGGATAATTGACAAAATTGATGACATAGAGTCTATTGATTTCTTCCCTTTTTATTTAGATGATCAAGTTGAAGATAGAGATGTGGTTGAAACCAATGACTTAAAGCCCCTTGAAGGAACCTTCTTTCTCTACATTCGCTTTTGTAATCTTCCACTAAGAGAGGGATTAGAGTTCTGGCGAGAACCGTATTATCCAAATCGTTCGCTAGACAATTTAGTTATGATCAAACCATGCCTGAAGCAAGTAATGAAGTCACTCATACTACGAGGAGCTATGGAGTTGGTCCTTACAACTGGACCCTAATATGGAAACAACTCCTGGCAAGAAATTTTGGCTCTCAGTTTGTGCTTCCTAGATTCAATCACAGAGTAACAGCTTCATATTCTTGGATACGATGGTGGAGTCATCAGTATCATCTAGTACGCAATTATTTTCCAGTGGATCATCCTATCTAGATTCCTCCCCCACGTTTGAGGAATTACAGACCAGAACAAGGAATTGGATATTTCTATGAAAGGGATCATGCTGTCACTCTTGGAAAACTTTGTTGTAAAATTTCTATCGAAGAACCTATTAGAGAATTAAAATCCTTAAACACTTTAGAGGGCTGGATTGCTTTTGGTTATCCTTTGAACTTGTTAAATCAAGAAACAAGATCAGCAGATCCGACAAGTGGATTTGAAACAACAGGCAACATTCTACCTTCTCCCAATCCAGAAGGGGAAGCTCAGCTTGCATGACCTACCTCTATCATACCCTCTGTTATGGAACCTTCCCCAATCTCTTAGCCTATTGATCATACGAATACTTCAGCTACCTCTACAGCAAACCTTACAGAAACCGTAACCCATCATACTACAGTAACAACTTCTCCTATTGTGTGTCGAATTATTATTAACACATCTCCCATGAATCGCTCCCATACTAGGCTGCTATCTCCCGAAGTTCTAGTGCAACCAACCCCTTCTTCTCCTCGAGGTACACATCTTCTTCCCGTGAAGATTGCTTATAAAGGGAAGCAGACCATGTCAGATGAAGATAGCTCCTCAGAATATTCGGCTAATTCAACAAGCAAAGATACGTCTACCCCCATAAGTATGACTGATGAAGGGATGGATTTAATCAATGCAGACACTGATGTTGAAGTAGACGTTGGAGAAGGTAGTGATGCTAGAGCTCGGTCTCCTCTCCTTAAGGTTCCAGCCACTCAACCTGACACTTCTTAACCTGATACCTCTCAACCTTTTCCAGAAACTTCATTAAATAACGAGGAGCAACTTGATTACGGGGAATATGGTGGTATTCCTGGTATAAATATTTTCCTTTCTTTTAATGCTTCGTATTCCCCTTGTATTATAGAAACTACTGATGCGGCTACCCAGGAAACATTAACTTCACAAGATGTAGAAGTTTGGTTATCAGAAACTCAAGCAGTAATAGGGGATATACTTCTTCTTCCCGGTCCAGAAGAGTCTAGACCACTAGTCCCTCACTCATCTAATGTTCCCATTCAAACCGACAACTTCCCTATCACGCACCCTTCTCTTATTTAGCCAGTAGCTCGAAGCTTGGAATTTCTTTCTGATCCAATAGACGTTCCAATGCCCAGCACTTTGAATTTGAGCACTGCGGAAATTTAAGAACTTTCTCTTAATGTCGCCACAACTGCTAAAGTTCCTAGTTCCACAGATCCCGCAACTCATTCTACTTCAGTCAATCTCGTTCCTATTCCCGGTACATATATGTTTTTATTTCTAAGTCATTATAATAGATACATGTATATACTCTCATTTTAAACTTATGCTTCCTTGTTTATCTTTTAGGTTCGATCACACTAACTCCTAGTGGATCTGAAGGATCTAATTCTGTGACTATGGCTTTCGACAAACTTTCACTGGAAAAGGTGCCACCTCTCATGTTGGGACTCTTTAAGCACGCAATCTCTGTCATTGCCAATACCTTAAAAGATCCTAGTTAATGGCCCTTTTTGGATGGTGCTCTAACAGTTCTTGCTCCTGCAGCTCGCTTAGCGCATGTCGACGTTCACTGTCTTTATACCTCTTTGTCTCAATTTTGTGACTCTACAAAGACTTTGAAAGCAACTCGAAATATGTCGTGGCTCTTGAGATTCTAAGTTGCCAGCAGGAATTGGCGCTTCTTAGAGAAAAGCTCTCTCAAGCAAATGATGCCCTTGCCGATCATAATGTTCTCAATCAGTCGCTCTAGGAAAAATTGAAGGTTTCAAAGAGAAACAAGGCAAATATTATCGATCAGATTGCCGTTCTTGAGAAAGAAATTTTATTACTCAAGAGTTAATAGGAAGCAAAAAATTCAACTGTCTATCAGATTCAAGCGGAACTTAAGACAAATACTCAATTAATCAATGCCATACAAGCTGACCGGTCAAAGGATGAAGAAATTGCCACTTCTTTGGCATCTGAATTAACTGGCGTCCCAGACCAGGCTAGCTTGATCCTTGAAGCCGAGCATGCAATTACTGTATTACAGTCTTAGTTGAAAGAAGAATTGCAACCCTACTTGGAAATTTTGAACATTACTGAAGATGTATAGACATTGTATGTAAATATTCTTTTGCTACTATAGTATATAATTAACTCACATAATCGTACTACTATTGCAGAGCTACAACATAAAGTATCTTAAACATGCTTATTTATTCAACAACATGACAAGCATATTATAATTGTCAGTATGGGATTCTCCTATATAATCTCACTTTGATAAGCGGTGAAATATTTTAGTTTAGTTAGATAGTAACACACAGTTTAAGCTCTTGAGTAGTTGGAGCAATCACAGCCGTGAATAGGATTTACACACTAGGATGGCCATAATAACTCTTTAGAATTTGCAGGGCTTTACCAGGCTACCTTAGGTACCAAATCTAAGGTTGTTGGTCCATCAATGAGTAGCTTTTTATATCCTTTTTCACGAGTTAATACCGAAACCAAACCAAGGATTTAGGTTTCCTTTGTTTGTGAGTTCGGACCCAATCCTGAGAGGGTATTTTCCTCTTCCATGACGCTGTCGGAGAGCTCACAAACGGTACTAGTATTATGTGTGATTATTTCCCCTTTTTATTGTTGGCTTTGATCGCCGGCTTTCTTTGAGAAATAAGCTGCCATCGCTGTCATCAACTTTCGATGTAGTCAATTGTATAGCTCGCTTTACTACTTAAATAGATGAATCAATAATTGATATCTTACCATCACTGAAAATGTTCTAAGAACATCCATATTTTTCTTTAAATAGTGGATTAGGTTAATGATTGGTGATGATAGCAATTCTGATAGGAATGAGTAGCATTTTGTAATAACAAGTATTCCGTAATGACAACGATAGTTGCCAGTCTTTGGCAATGATGATTGACAATAATTGTCGATATTGGTGATTATCATCAACACTTGGAGTACCCATCAACAGCGGGGTAACCATCAGTAGTGGCAATCATTCATGCTCCTGATATATATATGCCTGAACAACTTTTACTTTGAGAATTTGTGCCTTTATTCTTTCGCATAAGGGAGAGTACATGACTTTGTCTTTTTGTAGCTCTTTTGCTCATGAAGATAGAATACAAGGCCATGCCTAGTGTCAAGTCCATTTCATCCCTTCATTTATAATTGCCCCCTTTTGATATAGAAGAATTATCCTAATAATCTTCTAAATCAAAATTCCTTCCATTGTCAGGCATAATACTTCTTGAGGAAGCGAGCATTGACCGGTATACTGATGCCTCATCCATCTTGATCTGTCACCCTATATGCTTCATTGGAGTAAACTTCAGTTACCACATACGGACCATCCCATTTAGGATCATACTTGCTCCATGTCCTTCGAGTAACTACTATTGACCTTTTCAACATCAAAACTGAATCCCCTTTCCTGAAAGATCGGTGCTTAACCTTCCTATTAAAGGCTGCAGAAACTCTGGCTTGATATAACTGTAATCGCCGTTGAGCTACCAGTCACTTCTCATCAAGCAGATCTAACTCCTTGAGTCGTATTTTTACATTTTCGTCATCTATAATTGATTGATGCACTTTCACTCTTAACGAAGCGACTTGTACCTCGATTGGTATAACCGCCTTCGCACCATAGACTAACGAATACGGGGTAGCTTGTGTCGCTATATGATACGTTGTTCTGTAGGCCCACAAAGCTTCCTGCAGCTTTTCATCCTAGTCGCGCTTATTCTCACCCACCGTTTTCTTCAAAATTTTTACAATCGTCTTATTAAACGCTTCAGCCAGACCGATGGCTGGTGGATAATAAGGAGTTGAGAAGGACTGAAGAATATTGAATTTTTGGCATAACTTCTCCACTCCCCTATTTTTGAAAGGAGTACCATTATCTGTAATAATCTTCTTTGGGATACCATGGCGATATATTATCGCATGCCGAATAAAATTAACCACATCTCTTTGCTTTACACTTTGTAACGCAACTGCTTCTGTCCATTTAGAGAAATAATCTGTCACTGCTAATATATACAGCTTTCCTCTAGACGACGACGGATTTATGGGTCTGATGACATCCAGTCCCCATGCAACAAAAGGCTAACAAGTAACCGACTGATGAAGATCTTCAAGGGGAACATGTACAATATCCCCGTGGACTTGGCACTCATGACATTGTTTCGCATGTTCGATCGCATCCTTAAACATTGTCGGCCAGTAATATCCCATCTGATGCACTCGGTGGAACAAATTTCTCCCAGCTTGATGCCCCCCGCATTCCCCGGAATGAGCTTCCTACAGGACTTGACATGCCTAATCTTCATTGAGACATCGCCACAATATTTCATTATAAGATTTTTATACAATTCCTTACTACACATGATGAATCTCTTTGCTTTCTACTTGATCTGTGATTTCTCTTCTAGGTTGTCTAGTAAATTATCATACTAGAGATAATCGATGAAAGGTTGATGTCAATCATTTATCACCACTTCCAAGTATGACATGGGTAAGACTTCCATTATTTCGTCATTCACCTCAGTAGAAGGGAAGAATCTCCATTCCTTAATGGTTATTCGCAAGGGACATCTATCTGGACAAGACAACGCTGCTGTTAAACTAGCCAAAGCATCTGCTTTTATGTTCTCACTTCGGAGCACATGTTTAACTTCGACATTTGAAAATCCCTCCAATAGGCATTATGCCCTTTAACAATATGGCAAAAGTTCCGGTTTCCTTATTTCAAACTTTGTCACGACCTAGTTTATAACCAGCTTAGAATCCCCATAAATCTGCAGGTCTTTTATCTTCAATTCACTGGCTATCTCCATTCCAATGATAAGGGCATTATATTCCACTTCGTTGTTCGTGCACGCCACTCCTAACGTGAAAGAATAAGGAAATAAATCACCCTATGGAGTAATGAATATTACTCTAGCACCTGCTCCTATTACCCGGGCTGCCCCATCAAAAAACATTTTTCATGCTTTAGACGATTCTGTCACCATAACTTGTTCATCTGGAAATTCATCAAAAATGGTTTCATAATCTGTTATAGGATGAGCTGCTACAAAATTTTTCACCGCTTGCCCTTTCACTGCTTTAGCTGATTCGTATGTGATCATATATTCTGACAATAATAGCATCCATTTCACCAACCTCCCTGACAACATCAACCTTGTCATCAAAAACTTAATAGGATCTACTCGAGATATCAGAGTTATGTCATGCGACAAATAATAATGTCTCAATTTTTGAACTGTAAAGACCAATGGCAGACATATTTTTTCGATAGGTGTATAATTGCATTCTGCACCGATCAATGTTTGGCTTAGGTAATAAAGCGCCGCCTCTTTCCCACTATCATTCACTTGTGCTAACAAAGCTCCTAGTGAACTCTCAGCTGCTGATATATATAAAATGAGGGGTCTTCCTTTTCTAGGAGCCGACAACACTGGAGGCTGTTTCAACAATTCCTTTATTACATCAAAGGCATTCTGACAAGATTTATCCCATATAAATTTTGTTCCCTTCTTCATCAAATGAGAGAATGGATGGCATCTTCTTGCTAGGTTTGAGATAAAGTGACGGATATAGGCTAACTTACCCTACAAACTTTTTAACGATTTCAACATTTTCGGAGGGGGCATATCTTGAATAGCTAGCACTTTTTTTGGATCTATTTCAATACCTTCATGTCTTACTACGAAGCTAAGAAATTCTCCTGATGATACTCCAAATGCACATTTAGCAGGATTCATCTTCAAATGCTTCTTTCTAATTCGACGAAAGACTGATGCCAAATGTTCATGATGCTCTTGATGGTTTTCTGACCTAACCACCAAATCATCAACATAGCATTCAACATGTCTATGCATCATGTCTTGGAAGATATTCTGCATTGCTCGCTGATATGTTGCTCCCATATTCTTGAGACCAAAATGCATAAACTTATAACAGTATAACCCTAACGGGGTCCTAAAAGCCGTCGCCTCTTCATCTTCGGGCGCCATTCGTATCTGATTGTAGCTAGTGTACCCATCCATTAAAGACATGATAGCATACTGCATGGTGCTATTAATTAACATTTCAGTTATGGGCAATGAAAAATTATCTTTTGGACATGCATCATTCAAATCCCTGAAATCAACGTAAGCCCTTATCTGTCCATTCGTTTTCTTCACCGGGACTATATTTGATATCCACTTGGGATATTTAACTTCTCTAATGAATCCAACCCTTATCAGTTTGCTTATTTCTTCTTCTATCTTAAGAACCAATTCTGGATGAATTCGTCTCTGTGTTTGTTTAATGGGTCTCTTATCTTTAGAGATATTCCATCGATGCATCGCTACTGCTGGCTCTAACCCTGGCATTTTTGCATACGTCCAAGCAAAGACATCTCTATTCTCTTTCAACAGACGGACATATCGATCGACTTCTTCTTGTGGTAAATTAATACTTATGAAAGTATTTTGTGGCTCTTCCTCTATCCCTAAATTTATCTCCCTTAAGTTGTTAATCGTCGATTGACCCCCATCCTCCATCTATTTCAGAGCCGCCTCAAGCTTGCTAATCATTTCAAGGTTTGTGCCCCCTATCTGACTGACTGTCACCATATTCACTGAAGACTCTACTCCCAATCCGTGAAAATTTTCCCGTTTCTTCTGATTGACCCCAATTGGGACCTAAATTCCTTTTCCGCAATTTAAACCGACAGGTTCCTCCCAATCAAAGCCCATTTTCTTCATAATTTTCTGACTCGCCAAGCTATCTCTCTAATTCTTCAGGCACTAAGATTTTAATTTTCATCCCAATACTGTCTTCCTCATCATGCCTCATTTATGGGAGAGTATAAAACTCGATTGGATCATGATTTCTTGTATTAGGTTCTACATAAAACCTATTTGGAATGCTGGAAATGACCGACTTCTTTCAACATATGAAAGGGGTACTGTATAATTTGACTGTAGAATTTCGAATTGTCCAGGCGATAATAGTGTTAATGGCGGTTACCCCAGCTGCCGTAAATGTTTTGGGATGAAATAGAATTTCTTCTTTGCTTTCTCTTCTGCCGATGACGTCATTCCTTCTTCTCTCACTATTTCCATGCAAACATTTTCTCGAACTTTGTTCCCATCATTCTCTCTCTCTCTCTCTCTCTCCCCCACTAGCAAATGCATCATAATAACTAGCGTCTGTGAAAAAAGCTCCGGCTTCCGTATAAGGTCTCGCATCGGTTATCACTTTATATTGTGCCCTATTTGAAACACTGATGCTGGGTAGACAGTATGATGCCATTCTGATGCATCCACGGTCTTCCCAGGAGAAGATTATACGTGGTCACTACATTTATAACATGGTAAACGACATGCGTAGTTAACTCTCCTATCTCCAGTGTTGCGGTAATCTTTCCAAGCGCGCATTTCCCATCTTGATTGAAGCCCCATATCATCATTCCACTAGGGCGTAGGCTTGATAGCCTAGTTTATCAAGCATCGTTAATGGAAACAGGTTTACAGAAACCCATTATCCAACATTATTCTTTTCACTTGTTTTCCCCGAATATATCCCATTATCATCAATGGCCTATTGTGTTCGCCGTTACAGACCAGATCTTCGTCAGAGAAAGAGATCACTGGAAGACAGTCTCCTTGTTTCTCTTTTTCCAATTCGGACAGCAACATTTCCCTTATGTGTTCATCAGATAAAGCTTTAACTAAGCTTCGTCGGGAGTCTTCTGACAACCTCAGAGCGTCATAAACACTCAATCGGGTTGGAATGCTTTTCAAATGACTTATGATATCATACGTTACTATTCTTATCTCTTTTCCTTTTCCTTTCCCATTACTATCATTATTGCTTTCATGACCCACAACTGGTCCTGCTTTCACTTTTTCACTGTTTAATCTTGATGGGCTAGCCATCTTCCTCCTCGACCGTAAAATAGTTATAGCAACTTTCCTTGCTGTCTTCGGGTCGTCCACTCTTCTCTTTGCTTGATAACCTTCTCGTATAGTAAGTACATTCACCGTCGCTCTCCTGTCCCTTTCCTTCTCTTTCCCAACTATTATTTCACCATTTTTTATCATCCTCTGCATAATACACTTCATTGTATAATAATTTTCTGTCAAATTACCTATTAAACGATGATAGTGATAGAAATCCCTTTCCTTCGTTTTAGATGCTTCTTCGGGGCGCTTCGACGATGGTAATTCATTTGTCACAACTTTCAGTAACCGATTCATAATGGGAAGTATATCTTCTTTTTCAAACGCGAAACCCTCATGAGAGTTCAATGATCAAATTTTTTTTTCATAAAACTTTCCTCTAGGACGACTCGACTCTTCTCTCCTTTCTGTCCTTTTACCCTTTACTTCCCTTGCCTCCTGGTTCCTCTTGCCATGTTCCACTATATTCGTAATCAATCTCTGAGATCCCTTTCTAACCGTATCATACTTGAACGCTGGCATTTTCTGAGACATTAATTCCAAAGCATGTGCCTTAGTAGCCAAGTCACGGAAGGTCCTGATGTCAGCACTGGTAAGACCAAATGCTATCCCGGTCTCCATAGAATTCAAACACATTTTCACGTGTTGTTTTTCTTCTGGAAATTGTCTGTAAGAAGCTCCTAAAGTCTTCCATCTGTTTATGAATTTTTCACTGGCTCTCCCTCTCTCTGTCGTACCAAAGCTAATTCTGAGATGTTAACATCGCGCTCTGACGAGAAGAAATTTGACTACTGAGGTATTGTGTCAAAGTTCCCCATACTAGTGATGAAGTGCATCAAATGTTCTTCTGGTGATCCATCTCCGTTGAACTTTTGAAAGTCGAGGTGTTTAAATTTGTTAGGGAATGGTACATCTTCTACTTCTCTCGAGTATGGTGTTCGATACCTGAATCTTCCAGTGCCTTCACGTTCTCTTTTTGATCTAACCGCTTCTTCGACGACCTACCATACCTTTTCTTATGTTACTATACCCATAACGGGAATAAATTCGTGCGATCCTGTTCGTGGTTACTGTGATCCTTCGGGATGTTGCTCTCTTTCATTCATATTATCGGTCACTGGGGGTGCCGTTATCCAGGTGACACTGTGCGTAAGAGTTGCTAAAGCTTCCTTGAGATTCCTACATTCTTCCATTAATACTCTTTGTGCTTCTGCCCTCACATTCACATGGTCTTCTGTGGTTGGTGTGTTTTCCTGATTGGCTCCGGCCATGTGTACCATGGCTTCTCCACTCTTTGATGAAACCTTAGTAGAAGTGGGATAAGAGTATGTTGACGAAAGAGGGCTTACGAAAGGAGGAGAGGACGAGGTTTGATTCAACTTCTCTATACTTCTGTTACCAATGCTCGACCGAGGCAAAGTAGTTGTCGATGAGCTTGCTAATGGTGCCTTACCCTTTTGTTCTCTTGTCCACCTCCCTTTCGGAGTTGTCAATGAAGGGAAATCATGTGACGTTAGCTGCGGAACTGTCTGCTTAGGGTGTATCGGAGGAGGGGTGAGTTTGGGATTCCTCTTGGCAGCATTTTGGGTTACTGGACCTCTGGCTCTGCTTGGTGATGAAGTTATTTTTGTTGTCTGAGCCCTGGTCCTCCTGCGAGTAACGATGATCCATTCATCCTTCTCTCCTTGTGCTATTGGTGAAGCAGTCATGACCATAGCAGCTGTTTGTGATTTCATTTGCTTATTTTTTATCGCTTTGTCTTTGCCATGTCCATTTGGTTCACCAGCATATTCCACAACAAATCCTGTCGTGGTGAAGTAAAAAACTGTATTCCCTTAAATAGTTGTCATTTGTCAAATTAATTGTAGTGTTCTTCTTCACCTGTTATTTATATTCATAAAATGCTAAAACACGTTAATATTTATATTTAGGTTGTATTCTATTTGGAGATGAAAGGTAGGATGTTTCCACTGAGAGTCACCATTTTGGCGTCTTGAAGACGCCAAATAAATTTTGATCATCTTTCGTGTAACTCTTAGGTTAATATTTAAATGAATGTAGAAATACGTCCCTAGCAAAGTCACTATTTTATTTCGAGCAAGAAACAAATGCATTTCATTTGGGGAAAACTTCATTCATTTAAACAGATTACCAGAAGAGAATAAAAAAGATAATCACTTTATTTATATATTCTAAATTCTTTACATCCATTATCTCCTTTGATTCCAAATAGAATATTCTTGAATTATAATACACAATCAAGATTTAACACTCAGATTATGTAGAAATGTATGAAATATTAAAACATAAGCCATTGTGCGCTAACGAGAGCCGTCGTGCGCTGGAAGGGACTGTTGTGCACTGGAAGGAGCTATTGTGCACTAGTTTCTATTGTGCACCAGCTCTGGTTACACGCTGACACTTGTTGCGTGCCAGCTCTTGCTACGCGCTGGCACTCATTGTGCGGCAGCAGTGTTGTGCGTCGTACAATGCCTGTTCCGCACAATAGTTATAGACTCTACCTTTCTTCTCCTACAAATGCTTCTCTCTTCGCGATTGGTTGATAATGACCCCTTTAGAAGGGTCAAGGGGTATATATAGCCTTCTCACACATGCGAATGTGCCATGTGGTCGTTGTGCAGTCCTCTTTACGCTAACCTCCTTTGTGTGGATTTCATTGTGCGGATATTGGTGTGTGCTCCATTCAACTCCGCACAATGATCATTTCGCACAAAGACCACTTTTCCCGCACAATACTTGCTTTTTCATCAGAATACTCTTTTTGGCCTTCCTGTTTACGCACAATGCTTTTTCTGTTGTTTTCCTCTCTTTTTATGCCTCAACACCAGCAAACAGAAAGTGCAAAAGAAGGGAAATAGATAGAATGACAATTGGGGCCCACATAGTAACAAAGCATAGATAAGAGACACACATCAGTACACATGCCTGTCCAGATTAAATGAACTTATAAAGTACATAAATCAAAAGTGGTCTCACTACCAAGTGGGTCCCTAATAAGAGGATGAATATTGTGGTCAACATACATACAACATACATGTAGCACATGAAATGTCTTGATCAAATATCTATGACCAGATTCTATGTTACAAAATCTGAGCCAATGGATAGGATGAGAATACATCATTCTGGCCTTTTATAGGTTTCCAACCATACAGAGCCTTGGATCCATCTGGACCACATAAAGAAATTCAAGATTTGTCCTTACGGAATATCTGTCGGTTCAGAATTTTCTAAATTCTATCATGAAAGAATCTGACTATAGGGACCGTACATATGATCAATCACTATCTTAAGTTAAGAGCAAACATTAAATACATCTAACCATTGGAATTATGGATATGGCCCACACAAGAATGGTCATAACAAGTTCCCAAATATATCTTTCGTATAAGGCCAAGATCTCAGCCATCCGAACTCCGATTGAGGCTTATTATATATTGTTGGAAAGATGGTTCAATTTTCTACAAATATAATGAAACATATATTTTTAATACATTCATTAAAGGAATTAAAAGTGGGTCCATTTTAGGTAAATCAAAATCCTGCATGTGCTGCTAGACAATAGCTAAGTAAACTTGATGTTACAGATGATTGGACAGTTGGATGGCTACGAAATTTGGTCCAAAGTTAGTTCATATTATGGTTCATATTATTCCCAAGTTTCAACTCTGATCTTATCATGATTGATTTTATATAATTTTTAAAGCTTGTTGTCCATATACCAAAAAAACAGGATTACATGTGAGGGGTGTGGATATGGTGTTCATCATGGTGGACCATACTGACATGAGCCACTTTACTAACCACCGTAGACATAAATACATGCACATAAGAACTCCACACCATTGGGGCCCACACATATCAATAAAATAAAAAGAGTAAGAAAGAGGAGGATGAGGAAGATGGGAGGAGGGGTGTAGACTCACCTTAATGGATGGATGGTTGGATGATGATATGTGGTCGATTCCCTCTAGGTTTGATGATGAGACACACCTTGGCCCCACTCTCTCTCTCTCTAAAAATTTTAGAATTTTTCTAAGTCTAAGAAAAGAATAAGTGCAAGAGAACTACTCTTGAATAGGAAATTGGGGGTTGTGGTGGCAAGATGATGTGGCAAGTTTATGGGATCTTATTGATGCTAAAAGTAAGGTGGAAGGTCATGTATGGTATGTGTAGTGGATGGATGAGGTGGATGGTGCTAAGCATGCATTGACCAAGGTGGAAGAAATCTAGACATGCATTGACTAATGGATGGATAAGGGTTATGGGTTGTAAGTGATGCATGGTGGATGATGAAGTGGAGTATTGCAATTGGTTGTTTGAAGTGATGTGGCACAAATCAAGACATGCATTGGATGAGGTGGACATGGGCCATGATTAGTTTTTAAGGCATGGAGAGAGAGCTAATGATGAGTTTTGGGATAAAATCCAATTTTGTCTTATATAGTGCTTGTCTTATATATGCTAGCTTCTTATTTTGTCAAGTAGAAATTGTCCTATTTATTGGTAATTTCTATGTTCTAAAAGTGGGCTTTTGGCTCACATGGGCTCAAGTCCAATGGGCCTAGCATAATAAAGGTTGCTTGTGTTATTGGATAAATAATTTGGGCCTTACATTCGATGGGTCATATCTCACTAACGGAGCTTCGGATTGATGCACGATTTTCATCATTGTGATCACAACGACGACATGGTCCACATGATAGAGGTCTCAAGATCATCTAGAAAAAATTACTTGGATGAGTTTTCTAGGTGCACTAGGGTGCAGTGTATGGTCTATCAACGGTGTGAGTTCAGACACATGTGCGCATGAGCAATGTTGTAACATACCGGGATCCCACACTTCACCTTTTGGTTCTGCTTCTTAAAACCTAATTCATGTTTAGAACTCCTTAAAGAACCCATATTTATAGCCTTTGTCCGACTGTCTTTGAAAATCACCTCAAATTTATGCACTCTGCATAATGCCTTCGATGTCCTTGAGGAATGCATCCACTTTGTCCAGCAACTAAACTCGATTTTCATGTAATTGTTTAATGTTTGATGTCATCTATCCGTATTCGATGTCATCGACCAGCTTCGATGTCATCAAGAAATGCATCCAGTTTTTCCAGCAACCAAACTCGATTTTCATGTAATTCTTTTATGTCATCTACCGGTGGTCAATGCCATCGAACACTTTCTTTGATGTCATTGACTGGTGGTCAACTACATAGACAGTGAATTTCAAATTCACTAAATTTCTACACTTTGTACTTCCGACTTCCTTCATTCTCCACTTAGTTTCCTTGAATCTTGTGGTCTTGAAATCTTCATTCTTGGCCTTCTAAGATCCATCACTTGCCTTGGTGATTCTTGAGCATCAAATTCCTACTTTTAACATTCTTTTCAATCCAAGCTCTTAAACTCACCTTGCAATGCCAACATGTATAAAACATACCCATTAAGCATTATCATGTTCATAAAACCTAGATATAAACAGGGGAAAATATGCAATATTTGACACTCAACACTACCCTATGTGAGCGTCCATGTAATCTTCGTAGCCAACTATGTATAACACAACTAATGATGCTCAACTAATACTCCCCCTGAGAAATACAACATATATTATGCAAAATAAATAAAATAAAAATCAATGCATACATACATTCCATTCATTCCATATGCATGATTCATCCCATTTACTCACACACCAATTTCTCCTCCTTTTTGTTACAAGTTGACAAACGAAGAACAAATGACATGAGAGATAAATATCAAGGCTAGTAAAAATAAGATAAGTGATGAATATCAGTAAGTAGCAATATCAGGGAGAATATATCATGTAGTGAAATAACATTACTTAAGACTGCACGAAGTATCCAAAATATTCATACCATCATCATATAACCTCAAGATAAAATATCCAAAGATCTAAAATCTACAAGAAAATCATCAAATAAGTTTACTATAGATCCAATATGAAAGATAAACAAATCAAGCTCAATCTAACCCTGAAGAAGATGGTGCAGTCATCGAAGGATCATTAAGCCGCAAACTCCAATTGATGCGATGTAAGTACTTTTTCATGTACTTCATTGTAGACTGTTGGGTTTGGGTCAATGAAGCCTGAGATACATGTAGAGCCTCACCCTTTTCTTCTAATGCAAATAACCTCTCATCAAATTGAGAGGGATGATAGTCAGAGTCAGCTGGATCATCAAAATCTTCTAATTCATTAAAAATGTCATCCATGGTTATGTCTCCCGCCGCCTACAGTTCTTCTTGTCTTCTCTTTGCTTGGGTAGGGGAGTGAGATTCATCATAGTTTAAGTTGTTGAAAGGGAGTTCGAATTCTTGTGCCTCAAATGTAGGGACTTGGATATTGTAATGAAAAGCAAGACTAGACATAAGATGTCTAAAGGGAATCAACCCATGTTTTGGATGCATAAGAAATTGAATAATAATGTAACAAATCAATGAAGATAAACAGACATGAATACTTGAAACAATGGAATGGATGACTCTAACCATAAAGGGAGTAAAATCAGTCTTATTCCCAACTCGTGGATAGACATTAGATGTAAAGATTTGATATAAGACACGATATTTAGGAAGTTTATTTGAGGGTAAGGCATTACCAGATCACCATTCAACATTGAAACCACACAATGTTCTTGTAATCGACTACTTTTCAGAGTAAGACATTTTCTCTGAAAGTGTGGTAATTGGAATTCCATTATCTGTAACATCTATGTGCATTAAAACAGTTATGATGGAAGGAGTAATAGTAAACATTTCTTTTAGAAATTTAATAGAGAATGATAAAACCTCAAGAGAAACATCACAAATAGAGGCATACATGCCTTGCACAATGGACTGGTAAGCCGTCACACCTCAATGCAAAATATGTTCCCATCTAACCTCAAAAAGATTTGGTACAAGACCAAAGCGGGCAATATGGTCCAGATTTACTGATTTTTCAATGATAATATCCCTTGTGCAGAAATCATGAATATTTTTTGGATCATAATCCAGTGAGCGTAGGGTCTGTACACCAAGAGGGGTTGATCGAGAAGATGACCTGGCATGAGCCTTACGAACAAATTTTTTAGCTCTATGTTCCATTTTAAATGCACAAGAAAAATGAAATGAAGAAAGTATATCAGATTTTGATGAAAAATCAATAAGAAAAAGGGTTTTTTAATGAAGAAAAACTACTCACACTTGCAAATCTAGTGATGAAAACTTAAATCTTGAAGGAAATTGAAATAAAGTCACTTAAAAAAGAGTTTGGTTGATAAGTTGGTCGAATGAGGCACCAGCTAGCCGAGGAAGAAGAAGTGAAGAATGAAAAATTTTAGGTTTTTTTCCCTTTTTGAGCAATTTTCCCATTCTTCGACTAGCCCGAGCATGTGCTCGGCAGGCTGAATTTTTTGGTCAGTAATGGGCTGGCAAAAAAATCCCCAAAAATTTTAATTTTTAATTTTTATAAATTTTTATTTTTATTTTTTAATTTTCTTTTCATGCATTTTTTTTAAATACAAATAAACATAAACATAAATGCAGAGAAAAGAATAACTATTTAATAATATACTGTCCAATATCATACTTTAGATTTGAAAAATTAACACTATCAAGCGGCTTAGTCAGTATATTTGTAAGCTGCTTCTCAGTTTGGATGTATTCCAACATGAGAGTTTTATTTTCAACTAATTCTCGAATATAATAAGATCGAATGTCAATATGCTTTATATGAGAATGTTGAATTGGATTTTTAGAGATATTTATTACACTAGAATTATCACAATATAATCTCATTATATCTTGCACAATTCCATAATCAGCTATCATTCTTTTCATCCATATTAGCCGAGTGTAAGAATTTCCTATAACAATATATTTAGCCTCTGTAGTAGAAAGAGATACGGAGTTTTGTTTCTTACTGAGCCAAGATACTGAGCAGTTTTCAATATAGAAACATCCACCACTGATAAATTTTTTATTATCAACATTTCCTGCCCAGTCTGCATCCGTATACGATTTGTACAAACATATCATGTGGATACCATAAACTTAAGTTCATAGAACTGTGACATATCTGATTATCTGTTTGACAGCAGATAAGTGAGATTCTTTAAAATTAGATTGATATCTAGCACAAATGCTAACATTGATTGTAATATCAGGTATACTAGCAATTAAATAAAGAAGACTACCGATCGTACTATGATATAGTCGAAAGTCTACACTTTTACTTGATTCATCTTTGAGAGTTTAAGAATTGTACTTATCAGAGTATTGAAATTCTTAACATTTTTAAAGCCAAACCAGCCAAACCTTTTTACAATGTTCAAAGTATATTTGGTCTATGAAATAAACATACCATCTTCAAGTTGTTTGACTTGTAAACTAAGGAAATAGTTTAGTTCGCTGACCATACTCATTTTGAACTTAGATTTCATGAAATCTGCAAACTTAGGAGATAGATTAGCGAACGTAAATCCATAAATAATATCGTCAACATAGATTTGAACAATCAAGATATCATCATTATATTTCTTGACAAATAGGGTTTTGTCAACACTATCCATAACAAAATTACGACTAAGTAAGAATTTAGTTAACTTTTCATAGAACACTCTTGATGCTTATTTTAAATGATAAAGAGCCTTTTTAAAATGGTAAACATGGTTTGGAAGTTTGCGATCTTCAAAACCCTTCGGTTATTTAATATAGACTTTCTCATTTAGATCACCATTTAAAAATGTACTTTTTTTTTTTACATCCATTTGATATATTTTGAATTTTTTTATTACATGTAATAGAAATAAATAATCTGACTGATTCAAGACGGGCAATTGATGCAAAGGTTTCATCATAATCAATACCTTCAATCTAAGTATAACCTTGTATAACTAGTCGAGCCTTATTTCTTATAATGTTTCCCATTTCATTAGTTTTATTTTTGAAAATCTAATTGGTTCCAATTACATGTTTGTCAATAAGTCTGGAAACTAAATATCATACATTATTTCTAATAAATTGATTTAATTCTTCTTGCATTGTATTTATCCAACTTTCATCAGCGACCGCTTCATTTACATTACCCGGCTCAATTTGGGAAGTAAAACAGACATGATTACATATATTTTCAAGTTATCTTCTTGTCTGAATGCCAGTGTGAGGGTTACCAAGTATTCGATTAGTTGGATGGTCTTTGACTAACCTTAAATCAGTATTGTCAGATTTAGATAAAGATTTAGGTATGTTAACCAAATTGATATGATCATCATCTTGATCAAGACTGGGTGTGGTCGATTGATCATCTATCACAACATTTAAAGATTCTTATATAACCCTATTTCTTTTGTTAAGAACATGGTATGCCTGACTATTTAGATCATAACTTAGAAATATTCCCTCATCACTTTTAGCATCAAATTTTTTCAAGTATTCACAGTCATATAAAATAAAGCATTTGCTTCCAAAAGTTTGACAATATTCGACAATGGGCTTTTTGTTAAACCATAATTCATAAACTATTTTATTTTTAGCTTTTCTAATATAAACATGGTTAATTATATAACTTGTAGCATTAGCCCATAAATAATTAGGTAAATTCATGTTATTTAACATAACATTAGTCATTTCTTGCAGAATTCTATTTTTTCCTTCAACAATCCCATTTTGCTTAGGTGTTTTTTGAGCAGAAATTTCATGCAATATACTATGATCATTGCAGTATTTCTCAAAATTGCTATTTTCAAATTCAGTTTCGTGATCACTTCTAATTTAGACCACATATAACTCTTTTTAGTCTAGATGCATTTTATAGGTTTTTTGATTTTATCAAAAGTATCTGATTTTTCTCTTAGAAAGGTGTAACACCACGAAAATCGGGGGTCGGGTAGAAACCCAACTCCCGAGTTCCAGAACGTCACTTATGAAACATAGATAATGATAAATGCATGTTGTCTGTAGAATGACATTAAACAAGATTGAGACTAAGCCAAAATAGCATATCATACTCCAGAGACAGTTAAATTAGCAAGCGGAAGACTGTGATAAATACATAAAATATATAATTGATTGTAAGTCTCCAGAGTGTGAACATGTTACCAGGTTAATTAAATACATGTATAATCCAGAAATGAAAAGAAAAGAATACACATGAGTGCTCCAAAAATATAAAATGACAAGTGTCAAGGTGTCTAATCAACCTCCCTGTGATCCCGTCGATCAGAACACGGAGGAGAAGTCCTCCTCATCATCATACAAGTCCGGCTCCGCTTCACAAGCAGCGCCATCATCTACAACTACAACCGGGTCTGGTGGGTGTCCGAAAACACCGTCCCGTAATGTGGGAGTGAGTGATCAACTCAGTGGAATAATAGAGCAAAGATTAGCATGTTATCAAATCAATCACGCGATAATAGTAAAGCAAACAATCAAACATTCCTAGATACTATTGTTAATGTATGCATGAAATGACATGATGGATGCCCTCACTGACATACTCCCCCATACGGCACCATCTTACGCCCGAGGCATGCTTTCTTCCCGCAGTGCTCTACATCTTCCAGGCACATGCAATGCGATATGAGTAATGATTACCGGGTTGTTATTAGTCCTTTTCATATAGCAGGATTGAGAAACTAAGGTACCTTCCTTATATCAATCCCAACACAAATCTTGTCTAGGGTCGTCACTCCTAGTAATCTTATACGATGTTATATTTATAGGTCGCTACAAGGGCTGTCAGGGCTGTTGATCGCACTCGTTGCACCGCTCCCCCATCACCTTATCAATACAGGCCTAATGTACTCTCATCGCTACGGAAGGGTCGTCGCCTCCCGCAGACTCAGAATACGCTCGAGGTCACTACAAAGGGCTCGTCACCTGATCAGTGTAGGCCGATAGCAAGAATATAGTGTCCCATACCACCATAATATGCTCACGAGTTTGGGTTGTTCACTGGTCACTATGGGGAGGTTTGTGGCCCCAGCGTAGGCCGACAGCTCGACCACGGTGTCCCATACCACCATGCCCGGCTCATGAGTCTTTATGGATCAAGGTACCATGGTTAACAGGGTTTCCAATGGTAAGTTCAGTACGCTAGGTTCAAGCAGTTATGACTCATACAAGGTGAACATACAATGGCCAGTCAGGTTATTTGACAGGCTCGACTAGTACAAGCGCATCTCAAGTCGAACGACATGAAGTTCATGAAACACTTCGTGTGGCCTAACCACTGCCACCAACTCAAAACACGACTCGTGTTCATCGATGCATCCTTCATGAAAAATAGAAGCCAACCACGAATTCAATCCATTACCGACTGCCTGGACTAACGTATAGCCCCAAATACTTGAATATCAACATCAGTAATCATATGAGAGTAGCAGAAATGAAATACAATAATGTAAGCATGTTGACACATTTTATAACATACAACTTAAGCAAATCATCCAACACATGCATTTCATGTATATAATGAAATCAATACATATATCCAACATGTAGGAAATCATATACAACATCATATGGATTGAGAATTCATTCTCAAAACTAATCTACAATACCATTTACTCAATACATACTAATACAAACATTTATATAAACACTTAGTCTACACACCTTAGTCTACATAGCGTATGTCGACCCAAAGTACGCATTAGGACGAATCTCTTCGCCAAACAGATTATACACGCATACATAATATCATAACACGATGAATTTACATGTCAAGCATTTCAGCAAAATACGGACGTATGCGGTATTTCCTATAAATGCCTAAAATACCCTAAATCTCATATTTACCGTACATTTACGAAACGGAAAACGGACAGCATGTTATACATGTCAAACAGCGTTGCCGTCGATAATCTACTATTAAAAGACATTGAAAGCTTTGAAATCAGTCAATCAAAGCGTCTAAAATCCTCACCTTAAACCAGAAATTGTGAAACGGAGTTGATTCAGACGATAAGTCTTCGTCAACGGCGGGTACGGTACCTATGGCACGAAACAGGTTAGCTATACCAACACCACAACTATTCTAAGCTTCAAATCAGGTTAGGGTTAGGATTTCTTACCTAAGAATGGAGCTGAAAACACCGGAATGGCGGTGCAGAAGCGGCGACTATGGAACATGGAGCAGTAGAGAAGAATCCTAGGAAAGAGCTCCAAATCTCCCTCCCTTTCTCTCTCTTTCTCTCTTCTCTCTCCAAATTCGTATGGAATGAAAGCGCAAGGGTTTAAGCCCTTTTTATAAGTCCAAAAGTGATGAAAATAGACTTGGGGCCAAGGTATACTTATTTTATGTCCAAATACGGATTGTTCCATCTCAACGGAGCATTTCTGGAGGTCCCCTGGCCGAATGCGATCGGACTTAAGCTCATGGATACTGGATCCTGCTCACATCAAGTTTTCAGTCCGGTATTGTTCCCAGATCGCACGTGGCGGACCAGTTTCAGTTCAACGGCTACCGGTACTCAATCAGGGCCACAAGTGCGTTGACATGTAAGGGCCACCTATCCTGATCCGAGGGTAAAATTTGATCAAATTCTGACGGTCAGAACGCTTAGAAAATGTCGCGCAAGCGACACGTGCTAGATTTCATAAATTTTACTAATTTCTAATATTTCTCACACTCTTCACTCTAGACTCAAGGAAGTCGTCGTGGGATATCATTTAGACTTAATTTTCTAGGTGATTGTCAAGTCCAACTAGGCGGTCAGGATTGTCTAAGTTCGGGGTAATCGGACTTCCGACGTGCGGTCCAGAGCCGATACAAAGTTTCAAAGTGCTCCCGAGAGCAATCGGGAATAGAGTTTAATCCTAAGTTTTACGGTATTGTAGTGTCACCTATCCTATACGTTTTGACTTTAGCAGATCGTATTGAAAGTGATTGGTGAGAATTTCATAGGCCATCTAGTGCAGCGCTAGTTAATTCTCGTTGGATTTCTAAAGGAACTAGCCTTTATTGATTTTTTTTTGAGATGAGATTTGAAAGGTGGAGCGAGGGTGTTTGGAAACGAAAGAAGGAAGAGTTTGGAGGGGTAGTTTTTGCCAAAAATCAAGCGTTTTGGTGATAAAAGAGAGCTTGGAGGGTCACTTTATGAAGGAAGTACCTGATCAGGGAGGTTTTAAGGGACGGCCCACATACCAAGGGGCTACCCTAACCCTCAAACACCTCCGGTCCGAAGGCTGGCCCGAGTGGGGCCCACTGTACCGCGAGCCCTCGCCGAACAGGCGAGGTCCTCGCTGGTGAACTTGTAAACCGGCAACGTCGGCCATGTGGGCGGGGTTCCCCCTGCCCTGGAGGTCCCAAATATATGTGGGACCCACCCTGGTTCATTGTCTTTTAGCTTAGATAGGCCCATGACTCCGTTTGGGGCATTTCGGGGTAAATTTATAAACCGAAATGAATTTTTATAGCGTATATCATATGATTTTAGGGTAGGAGACACTAATCTATCCAACTAACCTATCTATTTTGTTAGATTTCAAAAGGTTAAGGGTCGAAACCTATTTTACCCATGTATTTACTATTCACGATAATTTTTAGCTTCGGTATTGTTCTTCATCATTAATACCCTAGGATTGGTGTTCTTTACTATTTAAACTTGAGGAGTCGTGTGTAATATGAAAGTACTTGGAGAAATTTGAAGAATGAGGTGGTAAAAGGTGAGTTTTGAAGGAAATGGATTGAAAAGTGATTTCTTTAGCTTTGGGATTGAGCTTTGATAGTGTTATGGTTGACCCATTACCTAAGGATGTCTAACTCCAGGTTGGCAAAATCCGGGGTGTTACAAAAGGCTACCCATGTATATCTAGTGTAGTCATCAACTACTACTAGAAAAAACTTCTTTCCGCCTCTATTCTCTGTTCTAGTTGATCTGACTAAATTCATATGGAGAAGTTCAAGAGGTCTTATCATGGCTGAGTTTACTTTCTTGTAATTACTAATTTTTTTGGTTATTTGACGTGCACCACGTATTTTTTCTATCCTTTTCAGTTTGGGTAGACCACATAAGTGATCTCTTTTGCTCAATTTATATAAATCTCCATAATTTACATGTCCAAGATGTTGATGCCATAATTCAGTCTCGTTTGTTTGGACTATATAAAATGAACAGTTTGTTGAACAAGAGTAATCAATTATATAGCAATTTTCAGAAATTTTACGACCATTTAATATTACATTTCCTTTCTTATTTATTATCTCACATCCGTGATATGATAATTTTATGCTGTGTTTATTATCATAGATCTAAGATATACTTAGAAGATTACGTTTTAACCCTTTAACATATAGAACATTTTCAAAGAAAGGTAAGTTTGGAAGTTATACATTACCTTGGCTAATAATCTTACAGTTGCTTCCATCTCCGAATGTAACCGAGCCACCATTTACTTGGTTGATGTTTGAAAGTATAGCCTTATCACTTGTCATGTGTCTCGAACATCCACTATCCTGGTATCATCTTGAATGGCTACTTGCTTTGAAAGCTGTGTAGATTACAAGACACTTAACCTTTAGAACCCATTTCATTACGGTTCTAGGTTTAGGAGGATCTCTTGCTTTATGCTGTGTTTAAGAGTTAGGATTTCTCCTTTTTACATATACTCCAGTCTTACCAGAGTTGGATTTCAATAGATTTTTAAGCAAGTCCACAATTTTATCAGCTAAAGGAGGATTTATGTTATTATTCGTTTTATGTTTATAGTAGTTGGCGCTATTTTTTATATTAGAAGCTTAAAACGGTTTTGAATTTTTGAAGTCATTCCTTTTCTAGTTTAATTCTTTTAGAGTCTTTGCTTCAGAGTTCGAGGATTCTCCTTTTACAAAGATAGGAGCAGAATCCTTAGATTTCAAGGAGTTATTTTTAATATAACCCAGTCTAGACTTGCCACTACATCGCCTAGATAAGGTTAACAGTTTTTCGAGTTTCTGGTCACCAAGGGTATATTTCCAAGTGTCCTTTAAACTCTAAAGGGAGGAAACTTCAATTTTTAGTTTCTCATTTTCAGATTTAAGTTTTTGCAAGTCAGAAGTCTTAAAACACAAATCTAATTTAGTCTTTCCAAACTAGTCAAAAAAATGAGATTTTTCTAAAATAACTTTTTCAAGGTCTAATTGAAGTTTAGCATAATTTTCTTTTTGAATTTTCAATTTAACCGCTATTTTACAACTTTCTCCGTATAGGGCATCATATACATCTTGAAGATCATCTTCATTTTCAGAGTCACTTCTTGGAGTTTCATAATCAGATATATCACAGTTATCTGAAGAAGTGATTTTAGCTTAGCCATAAAGACTTTCAAATCATTTGCATTTTCCTGGTCTGATTCATCAGTTTCAGAATTAGTTTCAAACTCTGATGATTCATCTCAAGTAGCTATCATGCCTTTTCTTCTAGATTTATCCTTTTTATGACATTTAGAAGCTAAATGCCCATATTCAGAATAGTTGAAACATTAGGTGTCTTTTGTTTTAGATTTCTAACTATTTGAATTTTCTTTTCTTTTATCAAATGGTTTTTAAAAATTTATTCTTTTCTTATTTTTGAAAATTCTATATTAAAAAATTACCAACATACCCATATCATCTTCATTTTCTTCAAAATCAGAATTTACATTAGATTCCTTTGAATTAGATTTAGAAGATTTAAGAGTTGTGGACTTGATTTTAGGAGCTTTGAAATTCAGCTCGTAAGTTTAAAGAAGACCAACTCACTCCTCAACTTTCATAGTATCCGTATCCCTTAATTCCTGTTTAGCAATAAACTTTAAATTAAACCTATCAGGAAGTGATTGCAGTATTTTTGCTCAAACCTTGCTTTCAGGGATTTTATCTCCAAGACCTCACATGGAATTTACTACATCATTTAATTTCATATAGAAGTCCATAACGACTCATATTCTTCCATATGAATTTTCTCAAATTTGGTTGTGAGGATTTGGATCTTAGATTTTTTTTACAATGGTTGTTCCTTCATGTGTCATTTTGAGAATATCTCATACTCGTTTAGGTGTATCAAAAGAAATGATTCATTTAAATTCATTAAGTGATAGAGCATAAGTTATTGCATTTAAGGCTTTTGCATTTGCACAACTTTCACTTTTCTGAATAGTAGTCTAAAAATTGTATGTGGTTTATTTCATTGATATGGTTCCATCATCGACTACTACTTCCATCATAAGAGGCATACATTTAGTTACAGTATCTTGCCACATACTTTAATTAATGGATTTGAGGAAAATAATCATCCTAGCTTTCCAATGTGAATAGTTAAAGTCATCAAAGGGAGGTAGCCTAGTAATGGATAAGCTTTTGAAATTTGACATCTTGTAATTATTAATCTAGCTCACTGAGGTGAATCCAAAAAAAATAGCAACCTGCTCTGATATCACTTGAAATGGAGATCTAGCAATGTCCTAGAGGTGGTGTGAGACCTGTATCATAGCTCGTACAGTTCCGTAGGCTTCCACAGTCCTCCCGATCGAATTCTGATTACCCACAATCTGTTTTTGACATTTGCGCATGACCCTGAGTCATATCCCGTATTTCAGAGTCAGCTTGATCCGAGACTTGTAGCCTAGCAACGATCCGAGACTTGTAGCCTAGCAACCGTGTCATTGCTAAGGTTCTGACGCCGCGTCTCGGGCGCCGAAGCGATACCCAGGCCAAGAGATGTGGGCTGACGTTTAGTTCGAGGAAAACGGCACGCGTTGCAAATTCTAAGAGAATCCATCACATAATCCCATCAATCATATCAATCAAGTACACATCACTCTCATCACTCACACCCATCCCCAAGTACAACTACCCATCCACAAAGTCAACTACCTCTCTTCATAAGTACTCTCATCACTCACTCAGCCATCACTCACATCTCTCATCTCTCTCATCCCTCTTCTCTCTCTTATTTGTCCCAAGCAACCCACGTCCAAGCTATCTCCATGAGAGATCTTGGTGTGGCCCACCTTTCTACTTCACATCTCCACCCTCCAAGCCTCATCTTTACCATTGGATCATATTCTTTAGAGCTATAAAATGCGTTGATGGAAGAAGGAAGAAGGAATCTTGAGGTGGGTGTTTATCCATCGATTTTTAAGTTTGATGTCCCACTTGTGGTGGGACCCAATTGATGTATGCATTGTATGGAGGGGCCCATAGGGGCGAGGTCCCTCCGTTATTCCGTTCTCTCTCTTCCTCTCTCTCTCTCTCTTGATGTGTGGCCCACCCTAATGGACCTCACCATGAAGTATGTATTTTATATCCATGCCTACCATCCGTGGCGCCAATTTACTTACGTCCAAAAGGTGGTTGGACGGTCCAGCACTACTGGCACCGTTCAGTAGCCAAGACGAGAAAGGAAACCATAATTAACAGCTTGATCTAGAGCTTTGTAAGCCACCCACGTATGATGCATGTGTTTTATCTAAACCGTCCATTCATGTACCCCATCCTCTGCACGTGTAGCATGCAACCATCCAGCAAGGGACGTGGGACATCACATGGGACCCACTTGTTACACATGTGCAACCTCCTGGCCATCCTTTCAGCATTTGTGGACACTGAATGATGGAATATATATATTATATATTATTTAATAATATATTATTATTGAAATAGAGGTGAAGACCGCTTGACTTGAAGTAGGAATATGCCAATATATCCTAGAGGGGGGATGAATAGGACTTTTTAAAGTTTTTATGAATTATTAAAAATTCTATCACACTAATCCTATCACAAAGTACAAATTAGGATTACTCAAAAATAACTCTACTGACTTCCAAGCCTGGTAGAGGATCCAATCACAAACTACTTAAAAGACAAACAATTTATAGATAAGATTGTGATGGATATGACTCTGTGTGTGTATAAGATGTGATTTCAGATGATCATATATAAAGGCATATAAGGAAATCACATAAATGAAAGACAATACCAATCTCAAACACAGTCATTTTATAGTGGTTCGACTACTTTTCTACTCCACTCCCGGCTTCCACACTCAACCCTTGAGTGTACCGAATTTCACTAAGGAGGTTTCCCATGGTTCACCTCAAACCTAAGGTTTTAAATCAGGTTCACCTTTAACCTTTATAGAGGTTTCTACTTGGTTCACCTCAAACCCTGGAGTTTTGTTTGCGTACTCCTAACCAGATGTTTATGCCCAAACAGAGCAAGGGTCCACACAATGCACCCCACACGTACACTCCCGTCGAAGGCCTCCTTTGAGGACTTCAAAGGGTGAACAACACTTAAGACCCAATCCTAAAAAGGAATGATCACAAGTGTCCTCTGGACTCTAGATACTTACAAATAAGTTGATGAGTCCCATTCAGCGCAATGTCGAAGATCTCCTCCTTGTTGTTGAAGGGTCTTTGGCTCCCTTGATCCGCAACACAAAAAGTATACCAGTACTAAGCTTCGGGTTGGGTCAAGGTTATGATGGAATTCTACTCTCTAAAGATTTTTCTATTAGGAAGATAGAGTGATTCCAATCATCTACGCATTCAAGGCATCCCAGCTTAATAATTTACCATTAAGGTAGTAGTTGGAGGATCCTTGAATGAGGAAGTTCATTCTTCATCCACTCTATTGAATATCAATGCTGAGGGTGGATTGGAGGATGAACTTCCTGAGAGAAAGGGCTTAAGAAAAATGATATGAAGTTTAAAACACTCAGAAGCACTCTCTGCTTTCTCTACTAGCAATAAAGACTAACCTCTCTATATATAGGAAAAAGGTTCCAACGAATATAAAACGATCACATTTATGACAGAGTTCGATATCATCGAGTAAGAGTCGATCTGATCGAGCATATACTCTCAATTGTATCAATGATTCGCTCGATGATACAAACTCAAATGTCATTTTCACTTTTGAAAACCTTTTACCAACTGGTCGATGGGATCGAGACACACATCGATGTAATAAAATTTTGAACTCTGATTCCATCGATATATGGATCGATCTATCGACAGGTGAAAACAAGAGAGACAAGCCTTGAAGAATTTCATGTTCTAAAGATATGATCGGGGAACAGTCGATATCATCAGAATTTATATATCGATGATATCAGAGTCCTTATCGATGGGATCGATAAATCGTATAGATTTACCTATAAGCTTGCTGGACGGTTTGTGTCCAGTCTTGATCCAATTGACTAGGTCTCGATATGATCGACATATGAATATCGATTTCTCGACTGACCCCCGATCAACGTTTAAAACATCCTGAAATTTATGCTGGAGGAAACATGCACCCACTATCGATATGATCGACTGACTTCCGATATGATCGATATTTGAATTCAGATTAAATCGGACAGTCATCGATAAATTGAAGCTCATAGAAGTTTTCTTTAGAAAAACAGGGGCGCCATAAAACTGTCTGTCGATATTATCGATCCACTCTTGATGGGATCGATATTCGAATATCAATGATATTGATTGAGAGTCTGATATATCGATAAATCGTCCAGATGAATGTTTGATTGCTGGACGCTTTTTGTCTTCACTCGATTGTATCGATTGAGATGCCGAGGACATCGACAAACCAGGTCGATCATATCAAAAGGGGAATCGATATAATCGACA
Source organism: Magnolia kwangsiensis (assembly GCA_037074715.1). NCBI lineage: Eukaryota > Viridiplantae > Streptophyta > Magnoliopsida > Magnoliales > Magnoliaceae > Magnolia > Magnolia kwangsiensis. The sequence goes on from CM073579.1 coordinate 65,380,219, forward strand.
GGGTAAGAAAAACTTGAAGATTTTCCTGTTTGGTAAAAAGTTTTCTTACACTAAAACCCTAAGGTGTTCTACTTATTTTTAAGGGTTTTAATTACCTGGTGTTTTAGGATATGGGATGTGAGGCTATGATTTACCTATGGCAAGCTTCCACACATCCAGTTGAAGCAAACACTTGACTTGATCTTCCTGTTAGGTGCTGTTGTCTGACTGACTCAACTTACACCGTAATTGACAAACCAGGGCAGTAGTAGGTGCACTTTCAATCTCTCCCTTTGTGAATTATGTGACAAAATACCCAAAACACCCTAGGAAAATATCTATATATATACATCCTAAATTGTGTGTACATGCATTAACACAATTTTATAAATTCTAATCACCCATGTACACACCCAGTAAGTTCTCCCCCTAACTGCAAAACTCCCCCTTTCTTGTTGCGACTGCTCCCCCTAACACCTGCAACATATACGAGCACAAATATCCAATTTTCCATAGGGGTGTTTGTAAATTTTCTCCTCCTTTTTGTCAGTCATTGACAAAGATATAGCAAGTAATATTGACTGAAGAATTTAAGCATATGGGAGACCATAGACAGATAGATGTAGATAGATATTCAACAGTGATAAGCATACATCAATGAAGCCAGGAAAGAAAAATAGATGAAGCAATCAGCACAGTCAGTGTATAAGCAATAAGAATGACGATAAAATAAGAATTGAATTCAGCCATATCAACTAAAAAGTTTTATTATCCAGAAACATCTTTCCCCAAAAAAAATAATCTATACTGCCCCAGACAACAATATCATAATCATTAGACAGAAATATCAGCCCCATGTAGGGATACCCAAAACAAGTAAATAGAAATGGATGCAAAGCAGATAAGATAGATAGGATAATCATAGTAAATAGTTAACAGTTTTTAAAGAAAATAGGTTGATCAAAAAGAAATTCTTCACATCGGCAACCTAACCTTGTCAAGTTTGTAATTTATCACACCCATAAATATGACCACAGGCATTCAAAAAGATATTTAGGCCTAGAGCATTTCAGGAGGACTTCAGGGTTGTGATGGATGTTTATCATGGGTAAGCTTATGGGGCAGGTATCCATTTCATAACGCATTTTGTTGCGCATTACAGGACCATCAGTCGTTGTCGAACTTTAGAAAGGTGGGTTTCGCAGTCATCTAGCAGCTTCATAATGTGAGTCTGTTCATCCAGAAGATCTTGTATACTGTCTCGTACAGAGATGTTTGGAATGACCTCAACAGAGTCAAAATTTTGTATCAGGCTGCTACTGCTAGGAATTGAACCGGTTCTTCCACCACAAACACATCTTCAAAGATGTTCAGTCTATGTATGTCTTCAAAGTCGAACCATGCACATGGATGAGGGAGATCATTAGTCGATGGCAATCCGAATTGACGTGAAAACTTAGATAAAAGACATGGAAATGGTAGTGTAGTGATGGATGCTTCTGTAAACACATGGATCAGGTGTTGTACAATCAGAGTGGGTAGGCATATTAGAATTCTGCATATTAGAATTCTCAGATGAATGTCGTACAGAATGTTAAGGATGTATGGCGAGAGCTGGTTGCCAGAGACTTCACAGGGATATACGTTCAAGCTAAAAATGCTATGAAGAATTTTATAGGTAGGATCGAGATACTTGACATGAAGAACATTTTCAGCATTCCTAGGAATGGTGGCACCATTACACTGTAACGCCCTGGAAAAATCCGTACTTGGACTCGAGTACCAACTCGACCAGAAATCGCGTAGGATTAATTCCTTTAGAAAATAAGCGTAAGTTAGCTAACGCAACGCTAGAGTAGCTGTGAAATCATCCCTGATCACTTTAAATACGTTCTACAAGACCCAAAACGAGTAGAACCAATGACACTATAATACTCTGAAACCTCGGATCAAACTCTAAACCGGTTTGTTCTCAGGACCCCTTTGAAACTTTGTATTAGATCTAGACCACGCGTCGAAAGTCCGATACCTACAATCTTAGACTGTTATAACAGCCTAGCTGGACTTGACAATCATTTCGAAAATCAAGTCCAACCGACATTCAGAGGCTATTTCATTGAGCCTGGAGTGAAGAGAGTGAGAATAGGGTTAGATTTGTAATTTTAAAATTCAAATCTGGCACACGACTTGGCGCATTATTATTAAGCTTTCTGACCGTCAGAATTCATCCAAATTACACCCTCGGATCAGGAAAAATTTCTCTTTCATATCATGAGACTTGTAGACCTGATCTACGTGCCATGACCGCTGAACTGAAACTGGACCACCACGTGCGATATACGAACACTACTGGTCTGAAAATGGGATGTGAGTGACATCCAACATGCATGAGCTTAAGTCCGATCGTGTTCGGCCAGGAGACCTCCCGAAATATCTTTTTGGACTGAAACAGCCCTGATTTGGTTAGGCATCAAGTAAACATTGTTCCCAAGTCTGTTTTGAGAATGTTTTAGGTTATAAAAGGGCCTTAAACCCTCACTTCTCTCACCCACCCGAATTTTCTAGAAACCCTAGCTGGTGTGAGAGAAAAGGCGAGAGATTGTGAGAGAGAGTGAGACAAAACTTCCTGCTGCTTGCACTACCTGCTACACGTGCTTAAGCCACGTACCTCAATCACTTTCCCGGGGATTCCGCCGCACTTCTAGGTAAGGAAAACCCTAACCTTTTGATGATTTAAGGTTCCGTTGAATCCCTTAGTGAAGTAGCTTACAGATCTTGTGTATTAGGTTCTCGGTTCGCCGTAGACGAAGCGTATACGCTCCGTTCGAATCGGTTCACCTCTAGGGAAAAGGTGCGGATTCTAGACGCTTTGATTGGCTGATTTCAATGCTTTCAATGTCGTTTAATAGTAGATTATTGACGGCAACGCCGTTTGACATGTACAACATGCTGTCCGTTTCCTGTTTCGTAAGCAGACGAAAAATATGAGATTTAGGGCATTTTAGTCATTTGTAGGAAATACTGTTTCATCTATATTTTGCTGATATGATTGACATGGATCTTTTTCGCATTGGGATATTAGGAATGCGTGCATAATCAGTTTGGCGAAGAGATTCGTCCAAATGCGCACTTTGAGTCGACATACTATATGTAGACTTAAGTGTGTAGACTAAGTGTTTGTATAAATATTTGTATTAGTATGTATTGAATTAAATGTTGTTATGAATTAGTTTGAGATTGAATTCTCAAATAATATGCTGATGGAAATGATTTCCTATATGTTGGCTATATGCATGATTTCATTATATGTATGAAATGCATGTGTTAGATGATTTACTTAAGTTGTATGTTATAACATGTGTTAACATGCTCACATTGTTGTATTTCATTTCCATTACTCTTATATGATTGCTGATGTGGATTCATAAATGTTTGGGACTATACTTATTCCAGGAAGTCGGTAACCGAGTAAATTCGTGGTTGGCTTATCCTTGCCACTAACGACGCGTCGATGAACGCGAGTCGTATTTTGGAGTTGGCGGCAGTGGTTAGGCCACGCGAAGTATTTTATGCACTTCATGTCGCTCAGCTTGAGATGCGCTCGTACTAGTCGAGCCCGTCAAGTAACCCGACTAGCCATTGTATGTTCACCTTGTATGAGTCATAACTGCTTGAAGCTAGGGTACTGAACTTACCATTGTAAACCCTATTAACCATAGTACCTTAATCCATAAAGACTCATGAGCTGGGCATGGTGGTATGGGACACCGTGGTTGAGCTGTCGGCCTACGCTGGGGCCACAAACCTCCCCGTAGTGACCAGTGAGCACCTATGACTCGTGAACAGATTATGGTGGTATGGGACACTATATTCTTGCTGTCGGCCTACACAGATCAGGTGACGAGCCCTTTGTAGTGACCGCGAGGGTATTCTGAGTCTGCGGGAGGCGACGACCCTTCCATAGCAATGAGAGTACAGTAGGCCTGTATTGATAAGGTGATGGGGGAGCAGTGCAACGAGTGCGACCAACAGCCCTGGTAGCCCTTGCAGCAACCTACAAAATATATATCGTATGAGACTACTAAGAGTGACGACCCTAGACAGGATCTGTGTTGGGATTGATATAAGGGAAGTGCCTTAGTTTCCCAATCCTGCTGTATGAATGGACTAATAATAACTTGGTATCATATCACCATCACATTGCATGTGCCTGGAAGATGTGGAGCACTGTGGTAAGAAAGCATGCCGCGGGCGTAAGATGGTGCCGTATGAGGGAGATTTTCAGTGAGGGCATCCATCATGTCACGTCATATTACATTAACAACAGTATTAGGAATTTTTGATTTATTGCTTTACTATTATCACATGATTGATTTGAGAACATGCTAATCTTTGCTCTATTATTCCACTGAGTTAGATACTCACTCCCACGTTATGGGATGGTGTTTGCAACACCCACCAGACCCTATCTTAGATGCAGGTGAGGCAGTGATTCAGGAGGCAGAGCCGAATTATGATGAGGACCAGGATGAGTTCTCATATATGCAGTACCACGACGGCTTTGCTTAGGTGGCCTGGATTGGCGGGACTTCTCAGTGGGACTATTTTTGACATTTTGATTCTGTTTATTTACATGTATATGAGACTCAGAGATGTATTCATACTTTGAAGACAGTTGAGATCTATTTTGTTTTCCATACAGTGATATGTATATCCTTTAGTCTTCCGCTTGCTTTTATCACTGAATCTGGAGTATGAATTGCAGTTTTGGTATAATTTTACTCATGTGAATGCTTTAACTCAGACAACATTGAATCATAAACACTTTTGTTGCATAAGTGACAGTCTGGAACTCGGGAGTCGGGTTTATACGTGACCTCCGATTTTTAGGGTGTTACATATACAATGCACGAGTAACTTCCCCCCACACACCTAGACCATTCATATTTCGATTTGATATAGGTATTTCAGTCATTTTCATGTTAAGAATCCTACTTACCCGATTTGGTGTGATGTATGCAACCCGATTTATGATCGAGACCGAGATAAATGGTGGATCTTTTTCAACATTGTAGACCAAACTTAGAAACTGATGTACCAGATTATGTTGAAAAGTTCCTCCAAGGTTCACAACATTTTTCCACCCAATTTGTTTCAAGAGATCGATGATCCTAAAAGGTTCAATGCTCTTTTTGTGAACCATTCGTTCCGCCACAAGGTTTAAGTTGAATAGAGGAAAAGAGACAGTTACATCCTGCTTACTTTTCTTCTTTCCAGTTGATGCATGCTGTGGATGAACCAATCCTTTATTTTTGCCCATCTTAGAGAGATGAAATATCCAGGTCTCAGAGCACCAGATGCGGCTTTCCTTTTTAGTCTTCTGATTCTTACCAAGCAATGACGATCTATCCCTTTGATCATGCTTCCCAGATTCCAAATTTTGATTTTTAATTTTAAGTTCTAGGGAAGATCAACCGTCCCGACATTTTAACTACCCGGAGAGTCGTCGATTCTATCGATTCTCAGTCGATGTGATCGACATTCGCAAGTGACCAATCGATGCTCATATTGAAGGTGGATCTTTTCAAGTTTTTCTGCAGTCTAATGATCATTCATGTACAGAATAGTATATCTATTAAAGTTCTTAGCAAAAATTATCAGTAAAATTTTGTATAGCTTCTGTACCTCAAGGGTATAAACATTTGATTGTTTATGTGCAAAAAAATAAAATGAGGTGAGAGACCTCAGATTGTTTCTTCAGAAAAATTGCATCATTTCAGTAAGTATCCAGATTTTGATGTATAACCTGGACCAGTTTCTTCTCTCTCAGTGTTTCTCAATATCACTCCTTTCTTTTCCTATAATAATGTAGTAGTGGTTGTTTGTGCGAAGACCCTTCATAATTGATTTTCCTGATCGATCTAGGATCTCGCATTCTTCTTTGTTGAAATTAACCACATGCCCATTATCACAGATTTGAGAGATGCTTAGTGGGTTATGTGCCAAGCCTTTTATGTATAAAGCATTCTCATTCTTAAACAGATTGATTCCTTCTATGATTCCCTGTCCAATTACTTCAGCAGTGTTTCCATCTCCGCAGGTGACTATCCCTTTATGAAGATCTTTATAGTTTGAAAGAAGGGACTTATCACTTGTGACATGTCTTGAGAAACCACTGTCCAGGTACCATTTGGCCTCATTGCCTGATAAATGATCTGAATGAGTAACAAGGCAATTTGTCTTTTCCTTAACCACCCACTTTGTGACAGGAGTTTTACTCGTGATAGATTTGTTCTTCTTATTTGATTTGTCCACATGACCTAACTGCTCTTTCATCCTGTCAACTATCTCGAGAGGTGATGATTGTATACTTCTTTTATCTAGCTAATAAAATGACTCCTCATTTTTGTAACGAGCTAGGATAGGTTTGGTGGTACTACTAGATGCAACAGATTTTTCAAATGGTTGTGCATCATATTTGGTTTTTGTTCTAGCTTTTTCATACCCCAAACCATATTTGTTGTTTCCAGATTTTCCCATACCTAAAAGTTTTTCTAACCTCTCACCACTCTGGGAAAATTTACAATTTAGTTGGGCTATTTTCCAAGATTCTTCTAATTCATTTTGAAGTGTATAATTTTTATTCTGAAGAATCAAGTTTTCCTCATTTAGTGCTTTGACTTGTTTCTTTAATTTTTCTGACTCAGATTTCAAAGAGATGTTAGTTCTTTCAAGTCTATCATCATCTAAGTGACATTGCTGTAAATTAGTAATTAGATGAGTATTGATATTTGAAGCTTTATCCAAGTCAAATTTCAGCAATTCCTTTTAAAAGTGCACCTACTAGTGCCCTGATTTGTCAATTACGGTGTAAGTTAAGTCAGTCAGACAACAGCGCCTAACAGGAAGATCAACTCAAGTATCTGCGTCAACTGGATGTGTGGAAGCTTGACATAGGTAAATCATAGCCTCACATCCCTTGTACCAAAACACCAGGTGATTAAAACCCCTAAAAATAAGTAGAACATCTTAGGATTTTAGTGTAAGAAAACTTTTTACCAAACAGGAAAATCTTAAAGTTTTTCATACCCTGTTGATTATATCGATTCACATTTTGATATGATCGATCTGCTCCGTCGATGTCCTCGGCATCTCAATCGATACAATCGAGTGAGGACAAAAAGAATCCAGCAATCAAACATTCATCTGGACGATTTATCGATATATCGACAGTTCAGTTGATATCATCGAAATTTAAATATCAATCCTATCGAAAGTGAATCGATAATATCGACAGGCAGTTTTTTCGGTGCCCCTATTTTTCTAAAGAAAACTACTATGAGCTTCGATATATCGATGACTGTCCGATTCAATCTGAATTCAAATATCGATCATATCGGATGTCAGTCCATCATATCGATAGTAGGCGCATGTTTTCTCCAGCATAAATTTTAGGATGTTTTAATCATTGAACGAGGTGCTAGTCGAGAAATTGATATTCATATGTCGATTATATCGAGACCTGGTCGATTGGATCGAGACCGGACACAAACTGTCCAGCAAGCTTATAGATAAATCTATACGATTTATCGATCCCATCGACACGGACTCCGATATTATCGATATACAAATTCCGATGACATCGATTGTTCCCCGATCATATCTTTAGAACCTGAAATTCTTCAAGTCTTATCTCTCTTATTTTCACCTGTCGATAGATCGATTTATATATCGATGGAATCGGAGTTCAAAATCTGATAACATCGATGTGTTGCGGATCAAGGGAGCTGAAAACCCTTCAACATCAAGGAGGAGATCTTCGACATTGCGCTAAAAGGGACTCATAAACTTATCTGTAAGTACTAAAAGTCCAGAGGACACTTGTGATCATTCCTTTATAGGATTGGGTCTTAAGTGTTGCTCACCCTTTCAAGTCCTCAAAGGAGGCCTCTGACGGGAGTATATGTGCGGGGTGCGTTGTGTGGCCCCTTGCTCTGTGGAGAGCATAAACATGCAAGTGCATTATGTGGACCCTTGCTCTGTGTGGGCATAAACATGTGATTAGGAGTGTGCCAGCAAAACTCCAGGGTTTGAGGTGAACCGAGTAGAAACCTCTGTAAAGGTTGAAGGTGAACCTGATTTAAAACCTTAGGTTTAAGGTGAACCATGGGAAACCTCCTTAGTGAAATTCGGTACACTCAAGGGTTGAGTGTGGAAGCCTGGAGTGGAGTAGAAAAGTAGTCGAACCACTATAAAAATGACTGTGTTTGTAATTGATTCTTGTGTTTAATCTTTTGTGTGATCATATTAACTGCATTTATACTTGCTCACACTTCACACACAATCACATCCATCATGGACTATAACTGCTCAATGATTATCATTTAAATAGTTCTGTAATTGGATCCTTTACTATGTTTGGAAGCCAGTTGAGTTAATTTTGAGTAATCATAATCTGTACTCTGTGATAGGATTTTTAATAATTTATAAAAACCTTAAAAAGTCCTATTCACCCCTGTAACGCCCGTGAAAAATCCATACTTGGGCTCGAGTACCAACTCGACCCGAAATTGCGTAGAATTCATTCCTTTAGAAAATGTGACTAGGTTAGCTAGTGCAACGTTGGAATAGCTGGGAAATGGTCCCTGATCACTTTAAATACGTTCTACGAGGCCCGAAGCGAGTGGAACCAAGGGTGCTATAATGCTCTAAAGCCTCGGATCAAACTCTAAGCCGGTTTGTTCTCGGGACCTCCTTGAAACTTTGTATTGGATCTAGACCGCGCGTCGAAAGTCCGATACCTCCTATCTTAGACCGTTATGACCACTTAGCTGGACTTGGCAATCGTTTCGAATATCAAGTCCAACTGACGATCACAGGCTATTTCATTGAGCCCGGACCGAAGAGAGTGTGAATAGGGACAGTTGGAATTTCAAATTCAAATCTGGCACACAAGTTTGACGCATCAGTATTAAGCATTCTGACCGTCAGAATACAGCCAAATTACACCCTTGGATCAGAAAAAATATCTATTATATATCACGAGACTTATAGGCCTGATCTTGGTGCGGTGACCGTTAAACTGAAACTGGGCCGCCACGTGCGATTTGGGAACCCAACCGGTCTGAAAACTGGATGTGTGCTAGATCCAGTATACACGAGCTTAAGTCCGACCGCATTTGGCCAGGGGACCTCCAGAAATGCTCTTTTGGACCGAAACGGCCCTGATTTGGTTAGGCACCAAGTAAACATTGTTCCCAAGCCTATTTTGGGAATGTTTTAGGCTATAAAAGGGGTTGAAACCCTCACTCCTCTCTCCCATCCGAATTTGAGAGAAGCCCTAGCTTGGGAGAGAGAAAAAGAGTGAGAGATTGTGAGAGAGTGGGAGAGTTCTTCCCGCCACTTGTGCTACGTGTTGCACATGCTTAAGCAACACTCCTCTACCGCTTTCCCGGCGATTCCACCGCAATCCTAGGTAAGTAAAAACCCTAAATAGATGTTGATTTGAGTTTTCCTTGTTTCCATAGCGATGTAGCTTATGGATCTTATGTATTAGGCTCCTTACTCGCCGTAGACGAAGCATATACACTCCGCTTCAATTCCCGAGTCTACAAGACACTAGGTGAGGATTTTAGACGCTTTAATTGACGGTTCCCAACGCTTTCAATGTCGTTTAATAGTAGATTCTTGACGGCATCGCCGTTTAACATGTACAAAATGCTCTCCGTTTCCCGTTTCGTAAGCTAATGAAGAATATGAGATTTAGGGCATTTTAGTCATTTGTAGGAAGTACTGTTTGCATTCATATTTTACTGATGTGATTGACATGGTTTGTTGTCGCATTAGGAAGTTAGGAATGCGTGCATAATTAGTTTGGCGAAGAGATTCGCCTAGTTGCACACTTTGGGTCGACATGCTATATGTAGACCTAAGTGTGTAGTGCATGTGTTTGTATAAATGCTTGTATTAGTATGTATTGAATTAAATGATGTTATTTGATACTTTGTGATTGATTTTTCAATTATTATGCCGACCTAAAGGATTTTCTACATGTTGACAAAATGCATGATTTCATTACATGCATGGAATGTATGTGCTTGAGGATTTGCTTAAGTTGAATATGCATGGGAAGTATGCCGTGAAGATTTGCTTAAGTTGAATGTTATAACATGTGCTAACATGCTCACATGATGTATTTCAATTCCAATACCTTTTTATAGTGTTAATGTAATTCCATAGATGTGTGGGACTTGACTTAGTCCAGGCAGTCGGTAACCGAGCGAATTCGTGGCTGACTGGTCATAGCCACGAACGACGCGTCGATGAACGTGATTCGTGTTGAGAGTTGGCGGCAGTGGTTAGGCCACGCGAAGTGTTTTACGCACTTCATGTCGTTCAGCTTGAGATGCGATCGCGCTAGTCGAGCCCGTCAAGTAACCCGACTGGCCGATGTTTGTTCACCTTGTATGTATCATAACTGCTTGAACCTAGGGTACTGAACTTACCATTGTAAACCCTATTAACCGTGGTACCTTGATCCACGAAGACTCATGAGCCGGGCATGGTGGTATGGGACACCGTGGTCGAGCTGTCGGCCTACGCTGGGGCCACAAACCTCCCCGTAGTGACCAATGAGCACCTTGACTCGTGAGCAGATTATGGTAGTATGGGACACTATATTCTAGCTGTCGGCCTACACTGATCAGGCGACGAGCCCTTTGTAGTGACCGCGAGCGTATTCTGAGTTCACGGGAGGCGACGACCCTTCCGTGCAGTAGAGTACAGTAGGCCTGTATTGATAAGGTGATGGGGGAGCGGTGCAACGAGTGCGAGCAACAGCCCTGGCAGCCCTTGCAGTGACCTACGAAATGTACATCGTATGAGATTACTAGGAGTGACGACCCTAGACAGGATCCGTGTTGGGATTGATACAAGGGAGGTACCTTAGTTTCCCAATCCTGCTGTTTGAATGGACTAATAACAACTTGGTAATCATATCACCATAGCATTGCATGTGCCTGGAAGATGTGGAGCACTCTAGGGAGTGTGGCATGCCGCGGTCGTAAGATGTTGCCGTATGAGGGTGATCGTCGGTGAGGGCATACATCACGTCATATCATCTTGCATTAACAACAGTATTAGGATTTGTCTGATTTACTGCTTTACTATTATCGCGTGATTGAATTGTGAACATGCTAATCTTTGCTCTATGATTCCACTGAGTTGATCACTCATTCCCACGTTACGGGATGGTGTTTGCAACACCCACCAGACCCTGTTGTAGTTGCAGGTGAGGACGAGATCCAGGAGGTGGAGCTAGATGATGACGAGGACCAGGATGAGTTCTCGTATATGCAGTATCATGACGGCTTCCCGTAGGCGACCTGGATCGAGGGGACATCAGTGGGACTTTTCTTTTTGAACATTATTCTTTTGTTATGTACATGTATATGAGACTCAGAGATGTAGTCATACTTTGGAGACAGTTGAGATTACTTTGTTTTTCCATACAGTGATATATATCTTGTTTAGTCTTCCGCTTGCTTTTATCACTGGATCTGAAGTATGAATTGCAGTTTTGGTATACTTTTACTCATGTGAATGCTTTAAATCAGACAACATTGAATCATAATCATTTTTGTTGCATAAGTGACGGTCTGGAACTCGGGAGTTGAGTTTATACACGACCCCCGATTTTCAGGGTGTTACAACCATATCAATGAAAGAAATTGCATACACTTTTTGGGGCCCTGGGACCATGGGGGACCAGACACATGTTTGGGCTCATAGGGACCAAAATATAATGAACCAAGGGGTGGGACCTGACTTTTTGGGGCCCTGGGACCATGGGGGACCAGACCCATGGGGTCCCGCTGGCCAACCTGAAGGTTGGCCGGCGATGCCATCGCCGGCCGGGCGATGCATCGCCGGCCGGCCACCTCGGTTGGTGCTGCCCTTTGGGCGCACCCACTTAAATACCCCCCCCCCCCCCCCCATCACTCCTAGCTACCTCCCATCCCACGAAAACCCCTAAAACACCCCTCTCCTTCACAAACAGCCCCCTTGCATACCCTAGATTTGATTTTCAGCACTCCATTCCAAACCCCGGCGACCCAAACCCCTCCTAAACCCTTCCTTGGCCAAAACCGACCACCACCCATCAATTATTGGGTGTTGGCAGCCCCTTTCCTTGAAGATTTCCCCATTTGGAGCTCCAAAATCCCCCAAATAGTGCTGAAATCGTGAGCAGCTCCATTCCATCTTTTTGTTCTTATTTTTCCCTGAAAGTACAACCTTGGGAAGCTTGAAGCATCCCTCTACGACGCCTAGATTTCCTTTTGTCAGATTGGGCAGCCATTTCTCCGCATTTTCGGCGTTTTCCATGGCTTTCGTGGAAGCTATTTTGGGTCTTTTGTCGCTCTCATCCATCCTGTCTTTGATGGGTAAGAGGAAAACTGCAACAGACGAGGCTGGGCTGAGCCGCCCTGCTCGATTGAGAAGACCGCGGGGTGGTGCCGCAAGTTCAAGCGCCGCCGCAGGTCCAGCTGCAGTCCTGGAGTGCCGTACAAAGCGGGATTTGGATCCCCATGCACATCTTGGACGAACCATCCTATCAGAGATGCCTCATGGTGAATACACTGATCGTAGAGTGTTATTTGAGGCGGACGTAGATGGGCGATTGTTCGGCGAGTATCTGTTGTTCGAACGCATTGAAGCTGCGCACTGAGGACCGATCTTTGAAGCTCGCGCTCGTGCTAATGTGAGCACTGTTCGTGCCTTCTATGCTAGCATCCAGAGTCCTACCTTGGAGCCCTTGCAGTTCAAAATCCCTTTTGGTAGAGATCGGATGGCTACGATCGACGTCCGGTTGGTTGCGCGACTTCTCAACATGCCTCTAGGTGATGTACATCCAAGTGAGAAGAATTTGAGGACTAGACGTGAACGAGATCGCCGCACCAGGTTTCTGTGCGGTAAGTTGGTTCCATGGCAGCCTAATAATAGCCTCAAGGCGACGTACATGTCTGAGGATTTGCGTCTGCTGCATCACATCTGCACGTTCAATGTTTATCCTAGGTCGACGAACCGCATTGAATGTACACGTCTTATGGTCGATTTCTTATTTCTGGTGGCCCAGGGAGAGAACGTATGTATGGCCACTTTCATCTTACGGCAGATAGTTCTCATAGCCAGGTCGAGAAGAACATCCGAATCCCTTCCCTTTGGCCGACTCATTTGCAAGATTGCGCTTGAGTTTGCCTATAGACTTGGACCCGAGTTGCTGGTATCGATTCACACCATCGATGAGTCGACGATGGTTAAGATGAAGATTGGGTCGCAATATCGTGAAAATCAACTTGAAAGGGATAGTGGGGACGACTTTGATGAAGAGGAAGATCAAAGCGAAGGAGAACCTAGTGCAGAGGTTCAGGAAGAGACTCAGGAAGAAGCAGAAGAGGAGGCTCAGGATACTGATGAGAGCCCTCCTCCTTCTGCGCAGACTACTATTGACGATCGCATTGCTCGGATGGAGGAGAGTCAGACCGCTTTGCGAAGGGAAGTCCAAGAACTTCGAGCAGAGGTCGCTGATGCCAAGGCCATTACGAAGAAGAAGTTTGGCAAGGTGACTCGCACCTTGAAGGCAATCCTGTGTTGCTTACAGGATAAGGGTGCTCCTCCTCCGTCGCCAGACTCCGACTAGCGACGCGATCTTTGATGTTGTTATGAGTAGTTAGCCATTTTCTGTTTTATGTGTGTAAAGCCTATTAGGGCTAGTGCTTTGCTTATGTTGCTGTTGCTTAACTGTCTTAATTTCCATGTCATTCTAGTCATGATGCTTGTAAGGATATATCCCTTGTATTGTGACAATTTTGATTAATTGAAATGCATGGAATGCCTTTGACTCTTTAGTGAATGATTGTGGTGTATTTGTGCAATTGAGACTGACAAGGTTGCGCCCTATTTTGAATATAGGGAATGCCACCTAAGACTACGAGGAGCGCGGTTCGGCTTTCATTGTCAGAGCAGATGGATCAGGCTCCCTCTCAGTCTGGCACTCGTCCGGACCCTGCTGTGGGCCCGATTCCTGAGACTGTTCGATCGTCTCAGCCTGCTACTGGTCCTACAGATGGACCACCGCCATTTACACCATCAGTTAGAGAGCCACAGCGCGCATCTACTTCCGCACCTCATCCGCCACAGCCTGCTCCACCACCTGATAGATTCGAGCAGATGATGGCTATGATGCTACAGCAGCAGCAGCTATTGACTACTATAGTCGGGACCTTAGCCCAGGGTGGGGGTGCGACTGTATCTACTCCGCCTACACCACCTGCGCATCCAGCTGAGGATGCCTACACTTACGCCCAGGATGAGGGCATAGCACATCCTGCACAGCCTGTTTTCCCTGCGGGGAACCCTGCCGACACACGGGGCCTTCTGGAGCGATTTCAGCGCTTGCGGCCTCCTACTTTCACGGGTTCTCACAGACCCGAGGAGGCTGAGTTTTGGCTCGACCGAGTGTCGAAGATTCTGCGCATGTTGCACTGTACTGAGGCAGAGCAGGTAGAGCTGGCTACCTTCCAGTTTGAGAGAGAGGCCAGTATGTGGTGGGATAGTGTATTGCGGACTGTTACCGCAGACTTCGTATGGACATGGGCAGCATTCGAGTTTCGCTTCCATGAGAAGTATTATCCTCAGACCTACAGGCACGAGAGGGAGAATGAGTTTCTCCGTCTCAGGCAGGCAGCGATGACGGTCACCGAGTATGAGCATCGGTTCACAGAGTTGGGCAGGTACGTCCCGACGATTCTAGCTGATGAGCAGATGCGCATACGGCGCTTTTTGGAGGGCTTGCGACCGGATATTCGGTCGAAGATGTGCTGCATCAGTTTCTCCTCCTATGCGGAGTTAGTTCACATGTCCATGCGGGCAGAGCAGGACGTGGATCGACTTGCGCGATCACGAGGCCCGACTACTTCCAGGCCGCGACCGGAGTTGCCAGATAGGCCCTTCGCGGGCAAGAGGCCTCGCATTGCTCCTCCTACCAGGACCACGGCGCCAGTAGGACCGTATCGGCGCCCTGATCTATCATGCACATACTGTGGGAGGACGGGCCACCTAGCGCAGAGTTGCTTTTCGAGGATGCGGGACAGTGGGTTCTCGCCGCCGCAGAAGATTGATCGTGTACGTCCACAGGCGATATCAGCACCGCCTATACGGTCAGCTCCTGCGCAGTCCTCTTTCAGACCCACAGTATCGCAGATTCGACAGCCCCCACGGCCCTTGACACAGCGGCCGAACCGGCCACAGCAGGCTCGAGTTCATGTACTGACCGCTGAGGCAGCTACGACGCCGACTTTCCAGCATTCAGCCTTCGAGGTCACGGGCCATATCGGAGGTACTCCCGTTCTTGTCATGGTGGACACTGGTTCCACGATTTCCTTGATATCGCGTGCCGTAGTCAGACGTCTTGGGTTGCAGACTATCACTATGGATAGCGTGCGAGTCCTTGCAGCTCATGGAGATTATTCGGATGTCACCCAGATGTGTGAGGGTTGTTTAGTTGATCTGGGAGGCAGGACGATGACTCTTGATCTGGTCGTCGATCCCTCGCTCGTATATCTCGACGTCATTCTTGGCATGGACTGGTTGACTGCAGCGAGAGCCGAGATTGACTGCGAGGCTCGTGTGGTGACGGTGTACGAGCCTGAGGGCACGCCTTTCACATTTTCAGTGCGGGTAAATCTTCCTTTCCGCATTCTTAGCTACGCCACTCTATTGCGCGACGCTGGTGCCCAGGTACTTGAGTAGACGCCAGTTGTTTCTGAGTTCGGGGATCTGTTCAGGAAGATCCCTGGTTTGCCGCCCCGACGTGAGATCGATTTCACCATCGATCTGATTCCTGGTTCTACACCCGTCTCACTGCCGATGTATCGCATGGCACCATGTGAGATGGAGGAGTTGAGGACGCAGATTGACGGTCTGCTAGAGCTTGGCTTTATACGGCCTAGCGTATCTCCTTGGGGAGCACCGGTCTTGTTCGTGAAGAAGAAGGATGGTTCACTGCGATTGTGTATTGATTATTGCAGGCTGAACCAACTCACAGTGAAGAACAAGTACCCTTTGCCCAGGATCGATGACTTGTTTGATCAGTTGAGAGGAGCGCAGTACTTCTCGAAGATTGACCTTCAGTCAGGATATCATCAGCTGCGCGTCAGAGATGAGGACGTGCAGAAGACAGCGTTCAGGACCAGTTTTGGTCACTACGAGTTCCTCGTGATGTCGTTCGGTCTCACGAACGCACCGGCCGTGTTCATGGATCTGATGAACCGGGTATTGCGGCATTTCCTCTATCGATTCGTCGTTGTCTTCATCGACGACATTTTGGTATACTCTAGGAGTCGAGAGGAGCATGAGGAGCACTTGCGTTTGGTCCTTGATACGCTCAGACAGCATCAGTTGTTCGCACAGTATAAGAAGTGCGACTTCTGGAAGCAGGAGGTGAAGTTTCTGGGACACGTGGTGTCCAAGGATGGCATGGCAGTTGACCTGTCTAAGGTAGCTGCGGTGCAGGACTGGGAGCAGCCTGGTTCTGTCACTGAGGTGAGGAGTTTCTTGGGTCTCGCTGGCTACTATCGGCGCTTCATTCAGGATTTCTCGAAGATCGCGAGACCCTTATCTCAGTCGACACGGAAGGAGGTGAAGTTCGCCTGGAATGATAAGGCGGAGTCAGCTTTTCAGGAGCTGAAGGACAGACTTACGTCCGCCCCTGTGCTAGTATTGCCAGAGCAAGGGGTTAAATACACTATATACACTGACGCGTCTAGCGTTGGTTTGGGTTGTGTCCTTATGCAGAGGGACAGAGTAATTTCGTATGCCTCGAGACAATTAAGGAAGCACGAGGAGAATTACCCTACACACGACCTGGAGTTGGCAGCCGTGATATTCGCACTGAGACTCTGGAGACATTACCTCTACGGAGAGGAGTTCGAGCTCTTTTGCGACCACAAGAGCCTCAAGTACATATTCACACAGCGGGACTTGAATATGAGGCAGCGGCGATGGATGGAGACGCTGAAGGACTTCAAGTTTGAAGTCTCTTACCATCCTGGGAAGGCGAACCTTGTGGCTGATGCGTTGAGCCGCAAGAAGGCGATAGAGTTTGCGGCTCCGCTGATGGTTGCCGAGTGGGATATGGTTGAGTTTTTGCGAGACTTTGAGCAGAAACTCACCGTAGAGGAGCCATTTGAGTTCATCGCACATGTTCAGGTGCGATCCCAGATCGATGACCGTGTCATCGAGGCGCAGAGGGACGACGCGCATCTTACTGAGCTTCGAGAGCAGGCCAGTGATGATGCTGACGCCGACTGGCGAGTTGGCATGGATGGGGGCTTACGTTACCGTGGCCGCCTATGCGTTCCTGATGTCCCTGACTTGAGACGAGAGATTCTCGAGGCTACGCATTCTACTAGACTCGCGATGCATCCTGGCAGCACGAAGATGTATCGTGACGTGAAGAGGACGTACTGGTGGGAAGGTATGAAGACCCACATTGCTGAGTTCGTGTCCCGTTGTCTCACTTGTCAGCAGGTGAAGGCAGAGCATCGCCGACCACCTGGACTTTTGCAGCCTATGCCGATTGCAGAGTGGAAGTGGGATTTCATTTCCATGGACTTCATTTCTGGGTTGCCGAAGACGAGGAAGGGGCACGATTCCATTTGGGTGATCATCGACCGATTGACGAAGTCGGCGCACTTCCTACCGATCAGAGTTACGAACTCTGCAGACGAGCTGGCTAGATTGTATATCCGAGAGATTGTGCGTCTGCATGGAGTTCCGTTGGAGATCCTGTCGGACAGAGACACGCGGTTCACTTCTATTTTCTGGACTCGCATTCAGGAGGCTATGGGTGTGAAGTTGAAGTTCAGTACTGCCTTCCACCCACAGACGGACGGACAGACAGAGCGAGTGAACCAGATCCTGGAGGACATGTTGCGAGCTTGCGCATTGGACTTCAAGGACAGTTGGGATGACTGTCTTGCATATGCGGAGTTTGCGTACAACAATAGCTTCCAGGCGAGTATCGGCATGGCACCTTATGAGGCGCTGTATGGGCGACCTTGTCGCGCACCGCATTGCTGGTTAGAGGTCGGTGAGCGCAGCTTGATTGGCCCAGAGTTGGTGCAGGCGACGTCAGAGAAGATCGATATTATTCGACGTCGGCTTCTTACAGCGCAGAGCAGACAGAAGAGCTACGCCGATACGAGACGGAGACCACTAGAGTTCACAGTCGGGGATCATGTGTTTTTGCGAGTTTCCCCTATGAAGGGAGTCCTTCGGTTCGGAAAGAAAGGGAAGCTGGCACCACGATTCATTGGTCCATTTCAGATCCTCGATCGTGTGGGAGCAGTGGCTTACCGATTGGCTTTACCCACGCCCCTCGCGAGCGTCCACAACGTATTTCATGTTTCTATGCTGAAGAAGTACGTTGCTGATCCTTCTCATATTATCAGATGGGAGCAGGTGCAGTTAGGAGAGGATGTTACTTATATCCTGCGACCGACACGCATCTTAGACCGGAAGGAGCAGGTACTGCGTAGCAAGGTGATTCCCCTTGTGAAGGTACTATGGACGCATCATACTGAGGAGGAGGCTACTTGGGAGACAGAAGCCGAGATCAGAAAGAACTACCCACAGCTTCTCGAGGAGTACGAAAAGGTACAAAATTTTGAGGACGAAATTATTTGTTAAGGGGGGTAGATTGTAACGCCCGTGAAAAATCCATACTTGGGCTCGAGTACCAACTCGACCCGAAATTGCGTAGAATTCATTCCTTTAGAAAATGTGACTAGGTTAGCTAGTGCAACGTTGGAATAGCTGGGAAATGGTCCCTGATCACTTTAAATACGTTCTACGAGGCCCGAAGCGAGTGGAACCAAGGGTGCTATAATGCTCTAAAGCCTCGGATCAAACTCTAAGCCGGTTTGTTCTCGGGACCTCCTTGAAACTTTGTATTGGATCTAGACCGCGCGTCGAAAGTCCGATACCTCCTATCTTAGACCGTTATGACCACTTAGCTGGACTTGGCAATCGTTTCGAATATCAAGTCCAACTGACGATCACAGGCTATTTCATTGAGCCCGGACCGAAGAGAGTGTGAATAGGGACATAGTTGGAATTTCAAATTCAAATCTGGCACACAAGTTTGACGCATCAGTATTAAGCATTCTGACCGTCAGAATACAGCCAAATTACACCCTTGGATCAGGAAAAATATCTATTATATATCACGAGACTTATAGGCCTGATCTTGGTGCGGTGACCGTTAAACTGAAACTGGGCCGCCACGTGCGATCTGGGAACCCAACCGGTCTGAAAACTGGATGTGTGCTAGATCCAGTATACACGAGCTTAAGTCCGACCGCATTTGGCCAGGGGACCTCCAGAAATGCTCTTTTGGACCGAAACGGCCCCGATTTGGTTAGGCACCAAGTAAACATTGTTCCCAAGCCTATTTTGGGAATGTTTTAGGCTATAAAAGGGGTTGAAACCCTCACTCCTCTCTCCCATCCGAATTTGAGAGAAGCCCTAGCTTGGGAGAGAGAAAAAGAGTGAGAGATTGTGAGAGAGTGGGAGAGTTCTTCCCGCCACTTGTGCTACGTGTTGCACATGCTTAAGCAACACTCCTCTACCGCTTTCCCGGCGATTCCACCGCAATCCTAAGTAAGTAAAAACCCTAAATAGATGTTGATTTGAGTTTTCCTTGTTTCCATAGCGATGTAGCTTATGGATCTTATGTATTAGGCTCCTTACTCGCCGTAGACGAAGCATATACACTCCGCTTCAATTCCCGAGTCTACAAGACACTAGGTGAGGATTTTAGACACTTTGATTGACGGTTCCCAACGCTTGCAATGTCGTTTTATAGTAGATTCTTGACGGCATCGCCGTTTGACATGTACAAAATGCTCTCCGTTTCCCGTTTCGTAAGCTAACGAAGAATATGAGATTTAGGGCATTTTAGTCATTTGTAGGAAGTACTGTTTGCATTCATATTTTGCTGATGTGATTGACATAGTTTGTTGTCGCATTAGGAAGTTAGGAATGCGTGCATAATTAGTTTGGCGAAGAGATTCGCCTAGTTGCACACTTTGGGTCGACATGCTATATGTAGACCTAAGTGTGTAGTGCATGTGTTTGTATAAATGCTTGTATTAGTATGTATTGAATTAAATGATGTTATTTGATACTTTGTGATTGATTTTTCAATTATTATGCCGACCTAAAGGATTTTCTACATGTTGACAAAATGCATGATTTCATTACATGCATGGAATGTATGTGCTTGAGGATTTGCTTAAGTTGAATATGCATGGGAAGTATGCCGTGAAGATTTGCTTAAGTTGAATGTTATAACATGTGCTAACATGCTCACATGATGTATTCCAATTCCAATACCTTTTTATAGTGTTAATGTAATTCCATAGATGTGTGGGACTTGACTTAGTCCAGGCAGTCGGTAACCGAGCGAATTCGTGGCTGACTGGTCATAGCCACGAACGACGCGTCGATGAACGTGATTCGTGTTGAGAGTTGGCGGCAGTGGTTAGGCCACGCGAAGTGTTTTACGCACTTCATGTCGTTCAGCTTGAGATGCGATCGCGCTAGTCGAGCCCGTCAAGTAACCCGACTGGCCGATGTTTGTTCACCTTGTATGTATCATAACTGCTTGAACCTAGGGTACTGAACTTACCATTGTAAACCCTATTAACCGTGGTACCTTGATCCACGAAGACTCATGAGCCGGGCATGGTGGTATGGGACACCGTGGTCGAGCTGTCGGCCTACGCTGGGGCCACAAACCTCCCCGTAGTGACCAATGAGCACCTTGACTCGTGAGCAGATTATGGTGGTATGGGACACTATATTCTAGCTGTCGGCCTACACTGATCAGGCGACGAGCCCTTTGTAGTGACCGCGAGCGTATTCTGAGTTCACGGGAGGCGACGACCCTTCCGTGCAGTAGAGTACAGTAGGCCTGTATTGATAAGGTGATGGGGGAGCGGTGCAACGAGTGCGAGCAACAGCCCTGGCAGCCCTTGCAGTGACCTACGAAATGTACATCGTATGAGATTACTAGGAGTGACGACCCTAGACAGGATCCGTGTTGGGATTGATACAAGGGAGGTACCTTAGTTTCCCAATCCTGCTGTTTGAATGGACTAATAACAACTTGGTAATCATATCACCATAGCATTGCATGTGCCTGGAAGATGTGGAGCACTCTAGGGAGTGTGGCATGCCGCGGTCGTAAGATGTTGCCGTATGAGGGTGATCGTCGGTGAGGGCATACATCACGTCATATCATCTTGCATTAACAACAGTATTAGGATTTGTCTGATTTACTGCTTTACTATTATCGCGTGATTGAATTGTGAACATGCTAATCTTTGCTCTATGATTCCACTGAGTTGATCACTCATTCCCACGTTACGGGATGGTGTTTGCAACACCCACCAGACCCTGTTGTAGTTGCAGGTGATGACGAGATCCAGGAGGTGGAGCTAGATGATGACGAGGACCAGGATGAGTTCTCGTATATGCAGTATCATGACGGCTTCCCGTAGGCGACCTGGATCGAGGGGACATCAGTGGGACTTTTCTTTTTGAACATTATTCTTTTGTTATGTACATGTATATGAGACTCAGAGATGTAGTCATACTTTGGAGACAGTTGAGATTACTTTGTTTTTCCATACAGTGATATATATCTTGTTTAGTCTTCCGCTTGCTTTTATCACTGGATCTGAAGTATGAATTGCAGTTTTGGTATACTTTTACTCATGTGAATGCTTTAAATCAGACAACATCGAATCATAACCATTTTTGTTGCATAAGTGACGGTCTGGAACTCGGGAGTTGAGTTTATACACGACCCCCGATTTTCAGGGTGTTACAACCCCCCTCTAGGATATATTGGCATATTCCTACTTCAACTCAAGCGGTCTTCACCACTATTTCAATTGGTATCAGAGCGGATCTCTCTTTAAGGGCTTCACCGCCTAGAGAGTGATCTTGACTGAAATTGAAATATGGCCAAAGGAGAGGGCTCATCTGTCACTAGACCTTCAGTATTTGATAGTTCAAATTATGCTTACTGGAAGGCTAGAATGCATTACTTCCTGAGATCTTTAGATCATGAAGTTTGGGATGTAGTTGAAAAAGGATATGTGGTACCATCTGAACAAATTGTACTTGAAAATGAAACCACAATCACTAAACCCAAACCTAATGAAAAGTGGACGTCGTTTGACAAAGAACAGCGAAATGATGAAGCAAAAGCAATGAACACCATCTACTGTGCAGTGTCCCAAGATATTTTTAATCAGATAAGTATGTGTAGGACCTTTAAAGAAGCATGAGACTTATTGGAAACAACTCATGAAGGCATAAGCACTATGAAGAGATCTAAACTACAATTTTTAACTTCACAGTTTGAAAATCTCAGGATGGAAGAGCATGAGACATTTATGGAGTTTTTCACCAAATTGAATATCATTTGTAACTCCATGGGTGGATTAGGAGAGAAGGTTCCGGTATCTAAAATATACAGAAAAATCTTAAGATACCTATCGGAACAGTTCAATCCTAAGGTAACAACAATTGAGGAGTGTAGGAATATTGATGAGATGAAAGTAGAAGAACTAGTAGGTTCCATACAAACTTTTGAACTACACTTCACACAACCCCAAAAATCCAAAAACACTATTCTAAAAACTTCTAAGAAAATAAAACATGAGGATAGTGAAAGTGAAAAGGAAGATGAAGATGAGGAAGTGGCCTTGCTGGCACAGAAATTCAGAAGATTCTTTCGGAAGAATCGCTCCCGTCCTTCCAGAGGAAGAAAGGTGAACTACAAACCTCCTGCAGGAAAATTTGGTAAGCAAACTAAAGAACGACAATGTTATGTCTGTCATGAGTATGGACACCTATCTACCAAATGTCCAAATAGAAAAACCAAGGGCAAGGCGATGGCCGCCACATGGGATAATACAGAAGAGTTGAACTCAGAAAACAGTGACTCAGAGAGTGATGGAGATAAAAAATCCTTGAAAATACTTATGGTCTCCACTACTTCAATCATTCCAACTGAATCTGAGAAAGAACAACAAGCCACTGAATCATTTTCATCTGACAATGAGGAAATTGAAGAAGAAAAAGATAAAGAGCAAAATAAATTACAAGACGCTTACAATTAACTTTACATTCATAGCGTTAATACTGTCAAAAGACTTGGAATAATTGAGAACAAAAAGGAATTTCTGCAACTAGATATGGATAAAGCTTCAAATATTGATACTCATCTAATTACTGATTTGTAGCAATGTCACTCAGATAATGATAGACTTGAAAGAACTAACATCTCTTTGAAATCTGAGACAAAAAAAATTAAAGAAACAAGTCAAAGCTCTAAATGTGGAACACCTGATCCTTCAAAATAAAAACTATACACTTCAAAATGAACTAGAAGAATCTTGGAAAAAAGCCCAAATAAATTGTAAATTTTTCCAGAGTGGTGAGAAATTAGAAAAACTGTTAGGGATGGGAAAATATGGAGAAGACAAAAAGGGATTAGGTTATGGAAAGGGTAGAACAAAAACTAAATATGATACACAACCATTTGAAAAATCTGTTGCATCTAGTAGTAACACCAAACCTATCCCAGCTTGTTACAAAAATAAGGGGTCAGGTTATGAGCTAGACAAAAGAAGTATACAATCATCACCACTTGAGCTAGTTGACAGAATGAAGGAGCAGTTAAGTCATGTGGACAAATCAAACAAGAAGAACAAATCTACCACGAGTAAAACTCTTGTCACAAAGCGAGTGATTAAGGAAAAGTCAAATTACCTTGTTACTCATTTAGATCATTTATCAGGAAATATGGCTAAATGGTACCTGGACAGTGGTTCTCAAGATATGTCACAGGTGACAAGTCCCTTCTTTCAAACTATAAGGATCTTCATAAAGGGATAGTCACATACGGAGATGGAACTACTGCTGAAATAATTGGACAGGGAATCATAGAAGGAATTAATCTGTTTAAGAATGAGAATGCTTTTTGCATAAAAAGCTTGGCACATAACCTACTAAGCATCTCTCAAGTCTGTGATAATGGGCATGTGGTCAATTTCAACAAAGAAGAATGCGAGATCCTGGATCGATCAAGAAAATCAATTATGAAGGGTCTTCGCACAAACAACCACTGCTACATCATTATAGGAAAAGAAAGGAGTGATATTGAAAAACACTGAGAGAGAAGAAACATGTCCAGATTATGCATCGAAACATTTGTCGAAATGATGCAGTTTTACTAAGCTCCAAATTAAATACCTGAGGTTCTAGACCTCCTTTTGTATACAAACCTTCAAATGTCTTTTTGATTTTGTGCATATATATATATATATATATATATATATATATATATATATATATATATATATATATATATATATATATATATATATATATATATATATATTATTAAGAATATCATTGTTTCTTAGAAATTCTAGGAGTATGCTTGAAAAATCATTTAAATTTTAAAACCATAAAATCCTTCACCTTGAATATGACTTCCCAATTACATCGAACAAGTATCGATACAATCGACGACCTTTCAGAATTTGAAAAGCCATATGATCGTTCATAACATCTGAGACAGAATCGATAGAATCGATCGGTAACTTCTCAATGGTATCGAAACAATGATCGATACGATCATCAGATGGTGCCCAAATAAAAGGCTAATTAAGAATTTTCTTTGTATTTTTCAAAAGCTAGTCCCATCTCTCTGCCCTAATCAGTTTCCTTGGTTGATCTGCTCGGAGTCCCGATGAAATCTCAACATCCAAATGAAACAAGGAAGATGATTAAAGGAAAAGGTAAGGCTCTCTCATCTGCAAAATCTTTCAAGAGTAAGAAAGAGAAATACTCTAGACCACCTCAAAACCAATCAAATTGGGAACAAGTCACGATAGTCGATCGTACTATACTCATTAGTACTGTCAAACCTTATGGGGTGGATCTCATGATGGAGACTATAGGATGGAAGAATATGTTTAATATGGGCGACCCATATCAGTTTGAAATGATCCAACAGTTCTTCAACTATTGTCATGTTGTCCAAGATTACCCACCTTGCATATGTATGAAATTCATGCAACACACCAAGCACATTACTCCATTAGTCCTTGGTCATGTTCTAAACATTGTAGTGACACAAATCCCTGTCACTAGCAGAAATCTAAACGAATCAGGTAGATGGGTGGAAATTACATGAGCACTGTGCCAGGGTATGACAATTCCTAAAAATGATGACAATATCCTTCCAGTAAAATATCTAGGAATCCTGTTTCAACTCCTTCATAGTATTTTTAGCACAAATGTATACCCATGTGATGCAAATGACACATACCTAAGTCCCGTTGCAATCAATATTCTGTATGATGTCTATCAAGAGGTTCTTGTATGCCTACCAACTTTCATACTAGACCAGCTAATAAAGGTAATCAGGAGTGACCATCTTGAATTTCTGCCTTTTCCATCTCTTATCTGCAAGCTCGCACACTAGGCAGATCTGCCGGAAACAACTGATAAGGTATATCTTGAAGTATGGTTCGACCATGATGCAACGCAACAAGTGTATGTATCTGTCTCATCGCATGCTAAGATCCCTCCACCTGTTGAAGATAGTGATCCCTTGTCTAATGAAGAAACTCTCTGGGGTTCCAATAAAACTCCTGAATATAATCCTGCTTTTGTCACAAATCGTCAGCGTCATGTGCTTGAGCATCAATTTTTAAACAATCTCACTGGAATTGATGTGTGCCTTCAACACTGCAAACAACGACTATCGGGAATAGAAAACAGGATGGAAGCTCTCCAACACTCTGTGCAGCAGATTCTTAAGTTACTAACGACTGGTGGGTCTTCCATGTGCTAAAAAGGAGACAGTTCTGATGGAGTTGTGTGTCTAATCATAATACCTAATTTTGCATCCATCTCTGTTTACTTGTTTTGGGTATCCCTACATGGGGCAGATATTTTTGTCTGATGATTATGATATTGCTGTCTGGGGCAGCATATATATATATTTTTGGGATAGATGCTTTTGGATAATGAAACTTTTTGGTTGATATGCTTGCCTACAATTCTTATTTTATTGCCATTCCTATTGCCCATACAATGACTGTGCTAACTGCTTTACACTGCTTTCATTTCTATACATCTATCTGTCTGTGCTTCTCCCATATGCTTAACTTCTTCAGTCAATATCACTTGCTATATCTTTGTCAATGACTAACAAAAAAGGGGGAGAAAAATTACAAACACCCCTATAAAAATTGGATATTTGTGCTCTTATATGTTATAGGTGTTAGGGGGAGCAGCCGCAACAAGAAAGGGGGAGTTTTTGGAAGTGAGGGGGAGAAATTACTGGGTGTGTACATGGGTGATTAGAATTTGTAAAATTATGTTAATGTATGTACACACAATTTAGGATGTATCTGTATAGATATTTTCCTAGGGTGTTTTGGGTATTTTGTCATGTAATTGACAAACGGGGAGATTAAAAGTGCACCTACAAGTGTCCTGATTTGTCAATTACGGTGTAAGTTGAGTCAGTCGGACAATAACGCCTAACAGGAAGATCAACTCAAGTGTCTGCCTCAACTGGATGTGTGGAAGCTTGGCATAGGTAAATCATAGCCTCACAACCCTTGTCCTAAAACACCAGGTGATTAAAACCCTTAAAAATAAATAGAACATCTTAGGGTTTTAGTATAAGAAAAACTTTTACCAAACAGGAAAATCTTAAAGTTTTTCATACCCTGTCGATTATATCGATTCACATTTCGATATGATCAACTTGCCCTGTCAATGTCCTCGGCATCTTAATCGATACAATCGAGTGAGGACAAAAAGTGTTCAGCAATCAAACATTCATCTAGATAATTTATCGATATATCGACGGTTCAGTCGATATCATCGATATTCGAATATCGATCCTATCGAAAGTGGATCGATAATATCGACAGGCAAGTTTTTCAACGCCCCTATTTTTCTAAAGAAAACTACCATGAGCTTCGATATATCGATGACTTTTTGATTCAATCTGAATTCAAATATCGATCATATCGGATGTTAGTCGATCATATCGATAGTGGGCGCATGTTTCCTCCAGCATAAATTTCAGGATATTTTAATCGTTGATCGGGGTGCCAGTCGAGAAATCAATATTCATATGTCGATCATATCGAGACTTAGTCGATTGGATCGAGACTGGACACAAACTGTCCAGCAAGCTTATGGGTAAATCTATACGATTTATTGATCCCATCGACACGGACTTCGATATTATCGATATAAAAATTTCGATGACATCGACTATTCCCCGATCATATCTTTAGAACTAAAATTCTTCAAGGCTTGTCTCTCTTGTTTTCACCTGTCGATAGATCGATTCATCTATCGATGGAATTGGAGTTCAAAATCCGATAACATTAATGCGTGCCTCAATCCCATCGACCAGTTGGAAAAAGGTTTCCAAAAGTGAAAATGACATTTAAGTTTGTATCATCGAGCGGATCATCAATACAATCGAGAGTATACGCTCGATCATATCGACTCGTGCTCGATGATATCGAACTCTATCATAAATGTGATCGTTTTATATCCGTTAGAACCTTTTGCCTATATATAGAGAGGTTAGTCTTTATTGCTGGTAGAGAAAGAAGAGAGTGCTTTTGAGTGTTTTAAACTTCATATCATTTTTCTTAAGCCCTTTCTCTCAGGGAGTTCATCCTCCAATCTACCCTCATCATTGATATTTAATAGAGTGGATTGGAGAATGAACTTTCGCATTCAAAGATCCTCCAGCTCCTACCTTAATGGCAAATCATTAAGCTAGGATGCCTTGAATGCATAGATGATTGGAATCACTCTATCTTCCTAGTAGGAAAATCTTTAGAGAGTGAAATTCCATCATAACCTTGACCCGACCTAAAGCCTAGTATAGGTATATCTTTTGTGTTATGGATTAAGGGAGCTGAAGACCCTTCAACATCAAGGAGGAGATCTTCGACATTGCACTAAAAGGGACTTATCAACTTATTTGTAAGTACTTAGAGTCCAGAGGACACTTATGATCATTCCTTTATAGGATTGGGTCTTAAGTGTTACTCACCCTTTAAAGTCCTCAAAGGAGGCCTCCAACGGGAGTATATGTGCGGGGTGCATTGTGTGGACCCTTGCTCTATGGAGAGCATAAACATCTGGGTACATTGTGTGGACCCTTGCTCTATGTGGGCATAAACATCTGGTTAGGAGTGCGCCAGCAAAACTCCAGGGTTTGAGGTGAACCGAGTAGAAACCTATGTAAAGGTTGAAGTTGAACCTGATTTAAAACCTTAGGTTTGGGGTGAACAATGGGAAACCTCCTTAGTGAAATTCGGTACACTCAAGGGTTGAGTGTGAAAGCCGAGAGTGGAGTAGACAAGTAGTCGAACCACTATAAAAATGACTGTGTTTGTGATTGATTCTTGTGTTTGATATTATTATTGAAATAGAGGTGAAGACCGCTTGACTTGAAATAGGAATATGCCAATATATCCTAGAGGGGGGGTGAATAGGACTTTTTAAAGTTTTTATGAATTATTAAAAATTCCATCACACTAATCCTATCACATAGTACAGATTAGGATTACTCAAAAATAACTCTACTGACTTCTAAGCCTGGTAGAGGATCCAATCACAAACTACTTAAAAGATAAACAATTTATAGATAAGATTGTGATGGATATGACTGTGTGTGTGTATAAGATGTGATTTCAGATGATCAGATATAAAGGCATATAAAGAAATCACATAAATGAAAGACAATACCAATCTCAAGCACAGTCATTTTATAGTGGTTCGACTACTTGTCTACTCCACTCTCGGCTTCCACACTCAACCCTTGAATGTACTGAATTTCACTAAGGAGGTTTTTCATGGTTCACCTCAAACCTAAGATTTTAAATCAGGTTCACCTTCAACCTTTACAAAGGTTTCTACTCGGTTCACCTCAAACCCTGGAGTTTTACTAGCACACTCCTAACCAGATGTTTATGCCCACACAGAGCAAGGGTCCACACAATACACCCAGATATTTATGCTATCCACAGAGCAAGGGTCCACACAATGCACCCCGCATGTACCCTCCCATCGGAGGCCTCCTTTGAGGACCTCAAAGGGTGAGCAACACTTAAGACCTAATCCTAAAAAGGAATGATCACAAGTGTCCTTTGGACTCTAAATACTTATAAATAAGTTGATGAGTCTCATTCAACGTAATGTCGAAGATCTCCTCCTTGTTGTTGAAGGGTCTTCGGCTCCCTTGATCCGTAAAATAAAAGGTATACCAGTACTAGGCTTCGGGTTGGGTCAAGGTTATGATGAAATTCTACTCTCTAAAGGTTTTCCTATTAGGAAGATAAAGTGATTCCAATCATCTATGCATTCAAGGCATCCCAGCTTAATAATTTTTCATTAAGGTAGTAGTTGGATGATCCTTGAATGTGAAAGTTCATTCTCCAATCCACTTTATTGAATATCAATGATGAGGATAGATTGGAGGATGAACTCCCTAAGAGAAAGGGCTTAAGATAAATGATATGAACTTTAAAACACTCAGAAGCACTCTCTACTTTCTCTACTAGCAATAAAGACTAACCTCTCTATATATAGGCAAAAGGTTCCAAAGGATATAAAACGGTCACATTTATGACAAAGTTCAATATCATCGAGCAAGAGTCGATCTGATCGAGCATATACTCTCGGTTGTATCAATGATCCACTCGATGATACAAACTCAAATGTCATTTTTACTTTTGGAAACCTTTTACTAACCGGTCGATGGGATCGAGACACACATCGATGTTATTGAATTTCGAACTCTGATTCCATCGATATATGGATCAATCTATCGATAGGTGAAAACAAAAGAGACAAGCCTTGAAGAATTTTAGGTTCTAAAGATATGATCGGGGAACATTCGATGTCATCGGAATTTGTATATCGATGATATCGGAGTCCTTGTCGATGGGATCAATAAATCTTATAGATTTAACTATAAGCTTGGTGGACGGTTTGTGTCTAGTCTCGATCCAATCGACCTGGTCTCGATATGATTGACATATGAATTCAATTTCTCGACTGACCCCCGATCAACATTTAAAACATCTTAAAATTTATGCTGGAGGAAACATGCGCCCACTATCGATATGGTCGATATTTGAATTCAGATTAAATCGAACAGTCATCGATATATCGAAGCTCATAGAAGTTTTCTTTAGAAAAACAGGAGCACCGTAAAACTGTCTGTCAATATTATCGATCCACTCTTGATGGGATCGATATTCGAATATCGATGATTTCGATTGAGAGTCCGATATATTGATAAATTGTCCAGATGAATGTTTGATTACTGGACGCTTTTTGTCCTCACTCGATTGTATCAATTGAGATGCTGAGGACATTGACAGACCAGGTCGATCATATCGAAAGGAGAATCGATATAATCGACAGGGTAAGAAAAACTTAAAGATTTTCCTGTTTGGTCAAAAGTTTTCTTACACTAAAACCCTAAGGTGTTCTACTTATTTTTAAGGGTTTTAATCACCTGGTGTTTTCGGACATGGGATGTGAGGCTATGATTTACCAATGGCAAGCTTCCACACACCAGTTGAGGCAAACACTTGACTTGATCTTCCTGTTAGGCACTGTTGTTCGACTGACTCAACTTACACTGTAATTGACAAACCAGGGCACTAGTAGGTGCACTTTCAATTATATCATGTGGGCCTCATGTGGGACCCACCTTGATGTAAGTATCTTATATCCACACCGTCCGTATATGGACGTGGTAGGTTCAGTGCACATGTAATCCACTCTATCCATCCATTCACCTGGACTGGTGAGCCACACATGTGGACCCACCTTAGATGCAAGCTGATTGGCTAGTGTACTTTACATCAGCTATATAGCTGATGTATTGACGTCAACAAGTTTTGTGGGTCCCATCTGAACCGTGGACACCACCCTGATGTATTCATTTCATCCGCACCATCCAGGTAGTGTTAGATGGTGCTGGATAATGTTTGGATGGTGCTGATTTACATAGACAATGTTTGGATAGTGCTGATCATCATTAGTGGGCCATGTGCCCCATAGAATGATAGTGTGTAATGATACACATGTTACACCTACAACTATTAAAATGATTTTTGGTGTGGCCCATGTGATGAGGTCCACCTTGATGTATTTGTGTCCATCCATGAGGCCCCCCTTGATGTATTTATGGCCCATCCATGAGGCCCACCTCGATGGATTTGTAGCCCATTTATGAGGCCTAACGTGTTGTATATGAAGCCCAGTAATGTGGCCCACTTGATGTTTATATGACTCATGTGGTGTATTTGGATAACGCCTTGGAAAAATTTGTACTTAGACTCGAGTACCAACTCGATCAAAAATCGCGTAGGATTAATTCCTTTAGAAAATAAGCGTAAGTTAGCTAGTGCAACGCTATAGTAGCTATGAAATTGTCCCTAAACACTTTAAATACATTCTACAAGACCCAAAACTTGTAGAACCAATGACGCTATAATATCCTGAAACCTTGGATCAAACTCTAAACCGGTTTGTTCTCAGGAACCTTCTGAAACTTTGTATTGGATCTAGACCGCGCGTTGAAAGTCCGATACATACAATCTTAGACCGTTATGACCGCTTAGCTGGACTTGATAATCATTTCGAAAATCAAGCCCAACCGACGTTCAGAGGCAATTTCATTGAGCCTGGAGTGAAGAGAGTGAGAAAAGGGTTAGATTTGGAAATTTTAATCCAAATCTGGCACGTGACTTGGCCCGTTATTATTAAGCATTCTGACCGTCAGAATTCAGCCAAATTACACCCTCGGATCAGGAAAAATTTCTCTTTCATATCGTGAAACTTGTAGACCTGATCTATGTGCGAGGACCGCTGAACTGAAACTGGACCACCACATGCGATCTATGAACTCTACCGGACTGAAAACTGGGTGTGAGCAACATTCAGTGACCATGATCTTAAGTTCGATCGCGTTCGGCCAGGGGACCTCCCGAACTACTCTTTTGGACCAGAACAGCCCCGATTTGGTTACACCTCAAGTAAACATCGTTCCCAAGCCTAATTTAGGAAGGTTTTAGCCTATAAAAGGGCTTTAAACCCTCACTTATCTCACCCATCCGAATTTGCTAGAAACCCTAGCTAGAGAGAGAGAGAAAGTGAGAGATTGTGAGTGTGTGTGGGAGAGATCTTCCTGCCACTTGTACTAGTATTTGCACGTGCTAAAGCAAGGCGTTCAAATCACTTTCCCGGTGATTCCAACGCACTTCTAGGTAAGGAAAACCCTAACCACTTGCTGATTTGGGGATTTTTTCGATTCAAATAGCAAAGTAGCTTATGTACTTGTGCATTAGGTCGTATTGACGCCGTAGACGAAGCGTGAGTAAATAAACTGAGTTCGTTACGCGTTTACCGGCGAAAGGTGAGGATTTTAGACACTTTGATTGGCTGATTTCAATGCTTTCAATGTCATTTAATAGTAGATTATCAATGGCAATGCTGTTTGACATGTACAACATGCTGTCCGTTTCCTGTTTCGTAAACATATAGAAAATATGAGATTTAGGGCATTTTAGTCATTTGTAGGAAATACAGTTTGCATCCATATTTTGCTGAATTATTTGTCATGGCTATTTGTCACATTAGGATATTATGAATGCGTGCATAATTGGTTTGGCGAAGAGATTCGTCCAAAGGCGCACTTTGAGTCGACATACACTATGTAGACTTAAGTGTGTAGACTAAGTGTTTGTATGAATGTTTGTATTAGTATGTATTGAGTATATGGTGTTATGAAATAGTTTTGAGATTGAATACTCAAGTAATATGCTGATGTAAATGATTTCCATCATGTTGGCAATATGTAGGGATTTCATTATATGTATGAAATGCATGTGTTGATGATTTGTTTAAGTGGTATGTTATAACATGTTTCAACATGCTTCTATTGTTGTATTTCAATTCCATTACTCACATATGATTACTGATGCTGATTTACAAATGCTTGGGGCTATGACCTAGTCCAGGCAGTCGGTAATGGATCAAATTCATGGTTGGCTTCTATTTGCCACGAAGGACGCGTCGATGAATACGAGTCGTGTTTTGGGTTGGCGGCAGTGGTTAGGCCACACGAAGTGTTTCATGCACTTCATGTCGTTCAGCTTGAGAAGCGCTCGTACTAGTCGGGTATGTCAAGTAACCCGACTGGCCGATAATTGTTCACCTTGTATGAGTCATAACTGCTTGAACCTAGGGTACTGAACTTACAATTGAAAACCCTGTCAACCATGTTACCTTGATCCATAAAGACTCATGAGCTGGGCATGGTGGTATGGGACACCGTGGTCGAGCTGTCGTCCTACGCTGGGGCCACAAACCTCCCCGTAGTGACCAGTGAGCACCTATGACTCGTGAGCAGATTATGGTGGTATGGGACACTATATTCTTGCTGTCGGCTTACACTGATCAGGTGACGAGCCCTTTGTGGTGACCGCGAGCGTATTCCGAGTCTACGGGAGGCAATGACCCTTCCGTAGCGACGAGAGTACACTAGGCCTGTATTGATAAGGTGACGGGGGAGCGGTGCAATGAGTGCGAGCAACAGCCCTTGCAGCGACCTACAAATGTAACATCGTATGTGATTTCTAGGAGTGACGACCCTAGACAGGATCTGTGTTGGCATTGATATAAGGGAAGTACCTTAGTTTCCCAATACTACTGTATGAAAAAGAATAATAACAACTTGGTAATCATATCCACATCACATTGCATGTGCCTGAAAGATGTGGAGCACTGAGCGGTATGCAAGCATGCCGTGGACTCAGATGGTACTGTATGAGGGAGAATGTCGGTGAGGGCATCCATCATGTCATGTCATATTGCATTAACAACAGTATTTAGGAAATTTGATTTATTGCTTTATTATTATCGCATGATTGATTTGAGAACATGTTAATCTCTGCTCTATTATTCCACTGAGTTGATCACTCACTCTCACGTTATGGGATGGTGTTTGCAACACCCACCAGACCCTGTCTTAGATGCAGGTGAGGCTGCGATTCAGTAGGCAGAGCAAGATTACGATGAGGACCAGGATGAGTTCTCATATATGCAGTTTCACGACGGCTTTACGCAGGTGACCTGGATCGGCTGGACTTCATAATTGGACCTCATGACATTTTAATTTTTATTTATTTACATGTATATGAGACTCAGAGATGTATTCATACTTTAGAGACAGTTGAGATTTATCTTGTTTTCTATACAGTAATATATATATTCTTCAGTCTTCCGCTTGCGTTTTATCAATGAATCTGGAGTATGAATTACAGTTTTGGTATAATCTTACTCATGTGAATACTCTAACTCAGTCAACTTTAAATCATATTCATTCTTATTGCATAAGTGATGGTCTAGAATTCGGGAGTCGGGTTTATACACGATCCCCAATTTTCAGGGTGTTACAAGTTGGTATCAGAGCATGAATGAGATTAAAGCGGACCTGGGTTATGGACACGTGACATACGCTGTCGCTCCTTTGACTTAGGTGGGTGTAAAAAAGGTCTAGAAACACTCGTAGGATCGCAGTCTCGCCAGTAGGCGAAGTCTACTCAACTCGTTCGCTTCGATCGAGTCCATAATGCATCTTAGGTCGTGTTAGGCGACCTAAGTAGCCAGTAGGTTGTTAGTTGACGGATTTAAGATGTTCTCAAAAGAATTTCCAAAATTGAAAATGCATGTCTTTGGGTCATGGGGCAACCACAACCCTTACATTTAATCGTTAGGGCTTAAAAACCCCGTTTCACTCAATTTCTTCAAAATCTTTCCTCTCACCACCCCATTCTTCAATTCTTTTTTAGTATTTTCATGTTAGACATTAATCCTAATGTGAAAATGATATAAAATCATACTTTGATAAAATTTTATAATGAATAGTAAAATTATGTGAAAATTAGCCTTTTGGCCATTCCAGTTATGAAATATTTCATATCAGATGGTTTAGTTGGATAGATTAGCTCATCTTACCCCAAAATCATATGTTACATGGCATATACATTCATTCTTGTCTACAGATTGGCCCTGGAACACCCCAAATGGAGTTTTGGGCCTCTCTAGGCCAAACCACAATGAACTAGGGTGGGACCCACATATATTTGGTGTCCTTAGGGCAGGGGGGACCCAACCCATGAGGCCTCACCTGTCGGATTGACGATCATCCGGCGATGCATCGCCGACCGGTGGGCCTCATTTGCACCAAAACTCGGGTGCATGCCCTTTTAGGGGTAGAGCACCCCTCCCATATGCTGCCCGTCCTTTGAAACCTCTTATAACAGGTACCCCCTTCACAAAAAATGCTCAAATGCCCTCCCTTTTACGTTTTTCTTGCTGCCACATCTCAACACTCCCAATCCCATTTTCTGGTAAAAACGATCCCCCTCCATCATCCATAGCAGCGGACAGCCCTCTCCCTTTCAAATCTCATTCGTTGGAGCTCCTACAACCTCCATTTGTGGCTGAAATTGGGTGGAGCTCCATTTCCCTTTATTTTTCTCTTTTCTTTTTGAAAATCTAGCCCTTGGAAGCTTGAAGCATCCCTCTACAATGCCTAGATCCACTTCAGTCCGTTTGGGCAGCGGTTTTTCTCCATTTCACTCATTTTCCATGGCTTTTGTTGGAGCCATTTTGGCCTTTTTCTCTTTCTCCATCACCCTCTCTTTGATGGGAAAGTGAAAGACTGCCACAGACGAAGCTGGGCCTAGTAGCCCTTCGCAATCAAGAAGGCCGAGAGGTGGCGCTGCTAGCTCAAGCGTCGCCGCAAGTCCAAGCACAGCTCGTGAGTTTCATACAAGGCAGGATTTGGATCCCCATGCTCAAATAGGGCGAGTGTTGTTAGCAGAGATGTCTCATGGTGATTATACTGACCGTAAGGTACTGTTTGAAGCTCGTGTGAATGAGTGGCTCTTCGATGAATTTTTTTTGTTTGAGCGTATTGAAGCTGCACACTGGGGTCCGCTCTTTGAAGCACAGTCCCGAGCAAACGTGAGCACCGTTCGTGCCTTTATGCTCGTATCCGGGATCCTACGTTGGAGCCATTGGAGTTCAAGATTCCCTTTGATAGAGACTGGATGGCTACGATCGATGTTCGGTTAATAACTCGCATTCTGAAGGTGCCTCTTGATGAAGTTCATCCCAGTGCTAAGAATCTGAAGAGTAGGCATGAGCGAGATCGCCGTACTAGATTCTTATGTGGTAGTTTGGTTCCGTGGCAGCCTAACAATAGCCTCTTGGCATCCCATATGTCAGATGATTTGTACCTGCTGCACCACATTTGCACGTTCAACGTGTATCCTAGGTCGACCAACCGCAGCGAATGTACACGCCTCATGGTTGATTTCTTGTATCAGGTGGGCCAGGGAGAGAATGTGTGTATGGCCACCTTTGTATTACGGCAGATAGTCCTCGTAGCGAAATCAAGAAGAATGTCTGAGTCGCTTCCTTTTAGCCTACTCATATGCAAGATCGCGCTTGAGTTTGCGTACAGACTTGGGCCGGAGTTATCAGTAACGATTCACCACATTGACGAGTCTACTATGGACAAGATGAAGATCGGGCCTAGGCAGCGTAAGGCTTAGCTTGATGAGGATAGCGAGGGTGATTATCATGGCGAGGAAGGTTTAAGTGAAGAAGAACCTGGGGCAGAAATAGAGGAAGAAGTTCAGGAAGAAGAAGAAGAAGAGGCTCAGGATACTTACGAGAGCCCTCCTCCAGCGACTCGGGCTACTAGAGATGCTCACATTGCCCAAATTGAGGGGAGTCAGGTCACCTTGCAACAGGAAGTCCAGGAACTTCGGGCCGAGGTCGAGGATACCAAGGCTGTCATAAAGAGAAAATTTGGCAAGGTGACTCATACTTTGAAAGCTATCCTGTGTTGTCTGCAGGATAAGGGTGCTCCTCCTCCATCCCCAGACTCGGTCTAGTGATCTAGATCTAGATGTTGTTTGTAGTAGTTAGTTATTTCCTGCTTTCTGTGTGTAAGCCTGATAAGGCTAGTAGTTTGCTTATGTTGCTGTAGTAGCTTACTGGCTTAGTTCCCATGTGTTTCTGGTCATGATGCATGTAAGGATATATCTCTTGTATTGTGACAAATTTTGATTAAATGAAATGCATAAAATATTTTTGACTTGTTATGTGAATGACTGGTGGTGGTGTGTTTATGCTATTGCTGTGACTAATAAGGTTGCGCCCTATTTTGAATATAGGGAATGCCGCCCAAGGCTACACGGAGCACCGCACGACTTACATTGGGAGAGCCTATGGATCAGGTTCCTCTCCAGACTGATGTTCATACGGACCCTGCCGTGGGCCCGATTCCTGAGACTGCGCGTAAGTCTCAGCCTTCCACAGGTCCTGCAGTTAGACCACCGCCTTTCACACCGCCTGTCAGAGAGCAGCATCGCGCGTCTTCCTCGACGCAGTATGTGCCACAGCCCGCTCCACCTCCTGATAGGTTTGAGCAGATGATGGCCATGTTACAGCAACAACAACAGCTCTTGACTACTATAGTAGGGGCTTTAGCCCAGGGTGGGAGTGTGACTCCACCTGCACCACCTGTGCATCCAGCTGAGGATGCCGGTACTTATGCTCAGGATTATGGCATGGCTCATCCTTCACCACCTACTTACCCTGCGAGGAATGCTGAGGATACACGGGGCCTACTCGAGCGATTCCAGCGCTTATGGCCTCCTACATTTACGGGTTCTCACAGACCCGATGAGGCCGAGTATTGGCTCAACCGTGTGTCAAAGATTCTGAGGATGCTGCATTGCTCAGAGCCTGAGCAGGTAGAGTTGGCTACGTTCCTATTTGAGCGAGAGGCCAGCTTGTGGTGGGATAGTGTGTTACGGACCATTATAGTCGATTACATCTGGACTTGGGCAGCGTTCGAGTTCCGTTTTCACAAGAAATACTATCCCCAAACATACAGGCATGAGCGGGAGAATGAGTTCCTGCGCCTCAGACAGGGAGGCATGACAGTCACAGAGTATGAGCATCGATTCACCGAGTTGGGCAGATACGTCCCAACTATACTTGCAGATGAGCAGATGCGCATACGGCGCTTTTCTGAGGGTTTGCGACCGGACATACGGTCGAAGATGTGTTGCGTGAGCATCCTCTCCTATGCTGAGCTGATTCACATGTCTATGCGGGCAGAGCAGGATGTGGATCGACTTACTCGATCTCGTGGCCCTATGGTTCCTAGGCCACGACCAGAGTTGCAGGACAAGCCCTTTGCGGGTAAGAGGCCTCGCGTCGACCCTCCTCCTAGGGCTACAGCGCCAGTGTTACTGATGAGGCACCCTGATCTATCATGTACTTATTGTGGGAGAGCGGGTCACGCAGGGCAGAGATGTTTTGCTCGGATGAGAGACAGTGGGTTCTCACCGCCGCAGAAGATCTACCGTCCACGCCCACAAGCTATATCGGCATTGCCTTTATTGTTGGCTCCTGCGCACCCTTCTTTCAGACCTCCCACATCTCAGTTCAGGCCGCCTCCACGGCCTATAATTCCTCGGCCGAACCGGCCACAGGAGGCTCGGGTTCATGCTTTGACAGATGAGGCAGCCGAGACAGACACTACTCAGCCTTTAGCCTTTGAGGTCACCGCCCACATCAGAGGTACTCCTATACTTGTGATGGTGGATACTGGGTCCACGCTTTCTTTGATATCGCGTTCCATAGTCAGGCGTCTTGGACTACCGACTATTCATATGGATGGAGTGCGAGTCCTTTCAGCTCATGGGGATTTTTCTGATGCCACCCTGATGTGTGAGGGTTGCTTGATAGATTTAGGAGGCAGGACCATGTCTATTGATCTTGTCGTCGACCCTTCTCTCGTTCATCTCGACGTCATTCTTGGCATGGATTGGCTGACTATAGCGAGGGCCGAGATTGACTGCGAGACACGTATGGTGACGATATAGGAGCCAGATGGCATGCCTCTTACATTTTCAGTGCGGGTAAATCTTCCCTTCCACATATTCAGCTACGCTACTTTACTACGAGACGCTGGTGCCCAGACGCTTGAGCATACGTCAGTCGTCCGTGATTTTGGGGATCTGTTTAGGAAGATCCCTGGTTTTCCTGCTTAGCGAGAGATTGATTTTACTATCGATCTGGTACCTGGTTCCACTCCCGTCTCACTGTCGACATATCGCATGGCACCGTGTGAGATGGAGGAGTTGAGGACGCAGATTGATGATCTGTTGGAGCTTGGTCTTATTCGACCCAGTGTGTCTCCTTGGAGAGCACCAGTTCTGTTTATGAAGAAGAAGGATGGTTCGATGCGATTGTGTATTGATTATCGCAGGCTGAACCAGATCACGGTGAAGAATAAGTACCCTTTACCCAGGATCAATGACTTGTTTGATCAGTTGAGAGAGGCGCAATACTTCTCGAAGATTGATCTTCAGTCAGGATATCATCAGTTGCGCGTCAGAGATGAGGACGTGTAGAAGACAACATTCAGGACTAGCTTTAGCCATTACGAGTTCCTTGTGATGTCGTTCGGTCTCACGAACGCACAAGCCATGTTCATGGATCTGATGAACAGGGTATTTCAGCCTTTCCTCTATCGATTCGTCGTGGTGTTTATCGATGACATTTTGGTATACTCCAGGAGTCGAGAGGAGCATGAGGAGCACTTGCGCTTGGTTCTGGATACACTGAGACAACATTAGTTGTTCGTACAGTACAAGAAATGCGACTTCTGAAAGTAGGAAGTGAAGTTCTTGGGACACGTGGTGTCCAAGGATGGGATGACAGTTGACTTGCCTAAGGTAGCTGCAGTTCAGTACTGGGAGTAGCCTGGTTCTGTCACTGAGGTGAGGAGTTTCTTGGGTCTTGCTGGCTACTATCGACGCTTCATTCAGGATTTCTCGAAGATCGCCAGACCTCTATCTCAGTTGACACGGAAGGATGTGAATTTTTCCTGGAATGACAAGGCGAAGTCAGCCTTTCAGGAGCTGAAGGATAGGCTCACATCTACCCCTGTGCTAGTATTGCCAGAGCAAGGGGTTAGATACACTATATATACCGACGCGTCTAGCGTTGGTTTGGGTTGTGACCTTATATAGAAGGACAGGGTAATTTCGTATGCCTCGAGACAATTAAGGAAGTACAAGGAGAATTACCCTACACACGACCTTGAGTTGGTAGCAGTCATATTCATACTGAGACTCTGGAGACATTACCTCTATGGAGAGGAGTTTGAGCTCTTTTACGATCACAAGAGCCTCAAGTACATATTCACGCAGCGAGACTTGAATATGAGGCATCGGCAATGGATGGAGACTTTGAAGGACTTCAAGTTTGAAGTCTCTTACCATCCTGGCAAGGCGAACCTTGTGGCTGACGCGTTGAGCCGCAAGAAGGCGATAGAGTTTGCGGCTCCGCTGATGGTTGCTGAGTGGGGCATGGTTGAGTTTTTGCGAGACTTCGAGCAGAAAATCACTGTGAAGGAGCCATATGAGTTTATCGCACATGTGCAGGTGCGATCTCAGATCGATGACAGAGTCATCGAGGCGCAACGAGATGATGCACGTCTTACTGAGCTTCAAGAGTAGGCCAGTGATGATGCAGACGCCGAGTGGCGAGTTGGCACTGATGGGGGCTTACGTTATCGTGGCCGCCTATGCGTCCCAGACATTCCCGACTTGAGACGAGAGATTCTCGAGGCTACGCACTGTACCAGACTTGCTATGCATCTGGGCAGCACCAAGATGTATCGTTACGTGAGGAGGACTTATTGGTGAGAAGGTATGAAGACCCACATCACAGAGTTTATGTCCCGTTGTCTCACTTGCCAGCAGGTGAAGGCAGATCATCGCCGACCACCTAGACTCCTGCAGCCTATGCCGATCGAAGAGTAGAAATGGGACTTCACTTCCATGGATTTTATCTCAGGGTTGCCGAAGACGAGGAAGGGACATGATTCTATATGGGTGATCGTCGACCGTTTGACGAAGTCAGCGCACTTCCTACCGATCAGAGTTACGAACTCTGCAGACGAGCTGGCTAGACTGTATATCAGAGAGATCATGCGACTGCATGGAGTTCCTTTGGAGATCGTGTCGGACAGAGACACGCGTTTCACTTCTATTTTCTGGACTCGCATTCAGGAGGCTATGGGTGTGAAGTTGAAGTTCAGTACTGCCTTCCACCCATAGACAGACGGACAGACAAAGCGGGTGAACCAGATTCTAGAGGACATGTTGCGAGCTTGCTCGTTGGACTTCAAGGACAGTTGGGATGATTGTCTTGCATATGCGGAGTTCGAGTACAATAACAGTTACCAGGCGAGTATCGGTATGGCACCTTACGAGGCGTTGTATGGGCGAACTTGTCGAGCATCGCATTACTGGGCAGAGGTTGGTGAGCGTAGATTGATCGGCCCAGAGTTAGTGCAGGCGACGTCGGAGAAGATTGACATCATTAGATGCCGGCTTCTCACAGCGCAGAGTAGACAGAAGAGTTATGCCGATACGAGACGGCGGCCACTAGAGTTCGCGGTTGGGGATCATGTATTTTGGCGAGTTTTTCCTATGAAGGGAGTCCTTCGATTCAGGAAGAAGGGAAAGCTGGCACCGGGATTCATTGGTCCATTTCAGATCCTCGATCGCGTGGGTGTAGTGGCTTGTCGTCTGGCTTTACCTACGCCACTCACGAGCGTTCACAACGTATTTCATGTTTCTATGCTGAAGAAATATGTTTCTGATCCTTCCCATATCATCAGATAGGAGCAGGTGCAGTTAGGAGAGGATGTTACATATATCCTGCGACTGACGCGTATACTAGACAGGAAGGATCAGGTACTGCGTAGCAAGGTCATCCCCCTTGTGAAGGTATTGTGGACGCATCACTTTGAGGAAGAGGCTACCTGGGAGATAGAAGCCGAGATCAGAAAGAACTACCCACAGCTTCTTGAGGAGTACGAAAAGGTATAAATTTCAGGGACGAAATTTTGTAAAGGGTGGTAGATTGTAATGCCTTGGAAAAATTCGTACTTAGACTCGAGTACCAACTCGATCCGAAATCACGTAGGATTAATTCCTTTAGAAAATAAGCGTAAGTTAGCTAGCACAACGCTAGAGTAGCTACGAAATTGTCCATGAACACTTTAAATACGTTCTACAAGACCCAAAACTTGTAGAACCAATGATGCTATAATATCATGAAACCTTGGATCAAACTCTAAACCGGTTTATTCTTAGGAACCTTCTGAAACTTTGTATTGGATCTAGACCGCGAGTCGAAAGTCCAATACTTACAATCTTAGACCGTTATGACCACTTAGCTGGACTTGACAATCATTTCGAAAACCAAGCCCAACCGACGTTCAGAGGCTATTTCATTGAGCCTGAAGTGAAGAGAGTGAGAAAAGGGTTAAATTTGAAAATTTTAATCCAAATCTGGCACGTGACTTAGAGCGTTATTATTAAGCATTCTGACCGTTAGAATTCAGATAAATTACACCCTCGGATCAGGAAAAATTTCTCTTTCATATCGTGAAACTTGTAGACCTGATCTATGTACGAGGACCGCTGAATTGAAACTGGATCGCCACATGCGATCTACGAACTCTACCGGACTGAAAACTGGGTGTGAGCAACATCCAGTGACCATGAGCTTAAGTCCGATAGCGTTCGGTCAGGGGACCTCCCGAACTACTCTTTTGGACCAGAACAACCCCGATTTGGTTACACCTCAAGTAAACATCGTTCCCAAGCCTAATTTAGGAAGATTTTAGGCTATAAAAGGGCTTTAAACCCTCACTTATCTCACCCATCCGAATTTGCTAGAAACCCTAGCTAGAGAGAGAGAGAGAAAGTGAGAGATTGTGAGTGTGTGTGGGAGAGATCTTCCTGCCACTTGTAGTAGTATTTGCACGTGCTAAAGCAAGGCGTTCAAATCACTTTTTCGGTGATTCCAACGCACTTCTAGGTAAGAAAAACCCTAACCACTTGCTGATTTGGGGATTTCTATGATTCAAATAGAAAAGTAGCTTATGTACTTGTGCATTAGGTCGTATTGACGCCGTAGACGAAGCGTGAGTGAACAAACTGAGTTCGTTACGCGTTTATCGGCGAAAGGTGAGGATTTTATACACTTTGATTGGCTGATTTCAATGCTTTCAATGTCGTTTAATAGTAGATTATCGACGGCAACGTCGTTTGACATGTACAACATGCTGTCTGTTTCCTGTTTCGTAAACATATGGAAAATATGAGATTTAGGGCGTTTTAGTCATTTGTAGGAAATACAGTTTGCATCCATATT
The DNA here is from genome assembly GCA_037074715.1 of Magnolia kwangsiensis. Taxonomy (NCBI): domain Eukaryota; kingdom Viridiplantae; phylum Streptophyta; class Magnoliopsida; order Magnoliales; family Magnoliaceae; genus Magnolia; species Magnolia kwangsiensis. The sequence goes on from CM073579.1 coordinate 65,423,740, forward strand.
TTGCTGAATTGTTTGTTATGGCTATTTGTTGCATTAGGATATTAGGAATGCATGCATAATTGGTTTGGCAAAGAGATTCGCCCAAAGGTGCACTTTGAGTCGACATACACTATGTAGACTTAAGTGTGTAGACTTAGTGTTTGTATGAATGTTTGTATTAGTATGTATTGAGTATATGGTGTTATGAAATAGTTTTGAGATTGAATTATCAAGTAATATGCTAATGTAAATGATTTCCATCATGTTGGCAATATGTAGGGATTTCATTATATGTATGAAATACATGTGTTGGATGATTTGTTTAAGTGGTATGTTATAACATGTTTCAACATGCTTTTATTGTTGTATTTCAATTCTGTTACTCACATATGATTACTGATGCTGATTTACAAATGGTTGGGAATATGACCTAGTCCAGGCAGTCGGTAATGGATCAAATTCTTAGTTGGCTTCTATTTGCCACGAAGGACGCGTCGATGAACGCAAGTCGTGTTTTGGGTTGGCGGCAGTGGTTAGGCCACACGAAGTGTTTCATGCACTTCATGTCGTTCAGCTTGAGATGCGCTCGTACTAGTCGGGCCCGTCAAGTAACCCGACTGGCTGATGATTGTTCACCTTGTATGAGTCATAATTGCTTGAACATAGGGTACTGAAATTACCATTGAAAATCCTGTCAACCATGGTACCTTGATCCATAAAGACTCATGAGCCGGGCATTGTGGTATGGGACACCGTGGTCGAGCTGTCGGCCTACGCTGGGGCCACAAACCTCCCCATAGTGACCAGTGAGCACCTATGACTCGTGAGCAGATTATGGTGGTATGGGACACTATATTCTTGCTGTCGGCCTACACTGATCAGGTGACGAGCCCTTTGTAGTGACCGCGAGCGTATTTCGAGTCTACGGGAGGCGACGACCCTTCCGTAGCGACGAGAGTACACTAGGCCTATATTGATAAGGTGATGGGGGAACGGTGCAACGAGTGCGAGCAATAGCCCTTGCAGCGACCTACAAATGTAACATCGTATGTGATTTCTAGGAGTGACGACCCTAGACAGGATCTGTGTTGGGATTGATATAAGGAAAGTACCTTAGTTTCCCAATACTGCTGTATGAAAAGGAATAATAACAACTTGGTAATCATATCCACATTACATTGCATGTGCCTAGAAGATGTGGAGCACTGAGTGGTACGCAAGCATGCCGCGGACGCAGATGGTGCCGTATGAGGGAGAATGTCAGTGAGGGCATCCATCATATCATGTCATATTGCATTAACAACAGTATTTAGGAATGTTTGATTTATTGCTTTACTCTTATCACATGATTGATTTGAGAACATGTTAATCTCTGCTCTATTATTCCACTGAGTTGATCACTCACTCTCACATTACGGGATGGTGTTTGCAACACCCACCAGACCCTTCTTAGATGCAAGTGAGGCGGCGATTCAGGAGGCAGAGCCAGATTACGATGAGGACCAGGACGAGTTCTCATATATGCAGTTTCACGACGGCTTTGTGTAGGTGACCTAGATCGGTGGGACTTCATAGTTAGACCTCATGACATTTTGATTTTTTTTTATTTACATGTATATGAGACTCAGAGATGTATTCATACTTTGGAGACAGTTGAGATTTATCTTATTTTCTATACAGTGATATATATATTCTTCAGTCTTCCGCTTGCGTTTTATCACTGAATCTGGAGTATGAATTACAATTTTGATATAATCTTATTCATGTGAATGCTCTAACTTAGTCAACTTTAAATCATATTCATTCTTATTGCATAAGTGATGGTCTGAAACTCGGGAGTCGGGTTTATACACGATCCCCGATTTTCAGGGTGTTACAATTTGAGGGACCATATGCAGGGTGTGGCCTTTTATCGAGGCCTAATATGATGTTTTTATGGCCCACTTGGATATATTTGTGGCCCACCCCTAAGGTCCACCTTGATGTGTATTAGTGCGGCCCATTGATGCATCTCACTTTATGTGTATGAGGCTCATTAGTACATCCCATTGATGCAGCCACTGGATGTCTATAAGGCCCATTAGTGCGACCCGTTAGTGCGTCCCTCTTCATGTATAAGAGGCCCATTGTGATATATTTTCAACCCATATGATGAGGCCCATTGTGATGTATTTCTAACCCATTTGGTAAGGCCCATTGTGATGTATTTTCGGCCCATTTCGTAAGGCCCAATGAGATGTATTTTTCAGACCATATATTGCAGCCCATTTGACACATATGAGGCCCATGTATTATGGCCCATTGTGAGGTACATGAGATCCATGAGTGAGGCCCAATGCGATGAATGTGCGGATCGATGTAATGTGTGATTTCACTATAATGATGTAATGATGTTTATGTGGCCACTGCTTAGGAGTGATGTTAGTTAAATGTCCATATTGATGGGCAATGATGGTTAAATGTCCACATTGTGACCTTCCCTTAGGCCGATTGTCGAGGCCTATTGTTGGGGCTGATTTTGATTTAGATTATCGAGGCCGAGGCTGATTACTGAGGCCGATTCTGATTTTTGACGCTGATTATCGAGGCCGATTCCAATTGTCGAGGCCTATTGTTGGGGCCGATTCTAATTCCAATTATCGAGGGTGATTTCGATTGATGAGGTCGATTATCGAGGCCGATTTTGATTGTCGAGGCCGATTGTTGAGGCCAATTCTGATTTCGATTGTCGAGGCCTATTGTTGGGGGCTGATTTCGATTCTGATTCTGATTGATGAGGCTAATTATCGAGGCCGATTCTGATTGTTGAGGTCGATTCTGATTTTGATTGTTGAGGGCGATTTCGATTTTAATTATCGAGGTTGATTTTCAAGGCTGATTGTTAAGGCCGATTTTGATTTCGATTATCTAGGCCGATTCCTATTGTCGAGGCCTATTGTCGGGGCCAATTTCAATTCCAATTATCAAGGCCAATTCTGATTTACAAGGCGATTATTGAGGCTACTTTCGATTGTTAAGGCCGATTATTGAGGCCAATTCTGATTTTGATTGTCGAGGCCAATTATTGAGGCCGATTTCAATTCTGATTGTTGATACCAATTATCGAGGCCGATTCCAATTGTTGAGGCTGATTGTTGAGGTCGATTCTGATTTCGATTGTCGAGGCTGATTGTTGACGCCGATTTCGATTCTGATTATCGAGGCCTTTTGTTGAGGCCGATTCCAATTCTGATTATCGAGGCTAATTTCGATTATCGAGGTCGATTGTTGAGGCCAATTTCGATTCTGATTGTTAAGGTCGGATATCGAGGCTAATTGTTGAGGCCCAATGTGATGTATATGGGGCCCGTATTTGAGGCACATTGTGATGTGCACTCAGTCCATGTTTGAGGCCCAATGTGATGTATATGTGGCCCATATTTGAGGCCCATTATAATGTGCATTCGACTCGTGTTTGAGGCCCAATGTAATGTATATGTGACCCATATTTGAGGCCCGTTGTGATGTGTATTTAACCCGTGTTTAAGGCCCAATGTGATGTATATGAGGCCTATGTGATGAGGCCCATTGTGGTGCATTTGAGGGCCAGGAAATGGATTCCATCATGATATATATTAGGCCCATATGAGAGGCCCATCATGATGTGTATTAAGCTCTTGAATGAGGCCCATGGTGTTGTATATTAGGCCCTTATGTGAGGCCATAGGTCCACTATATGTTAGGCTCTATGTGGGTCATTCTTTGGGGGCAATGTTGGTTAAATGTCCACGTTGTCAAGGCCGATCATTGATGCCGGTTATTGATACCGATTATGAGTATGTGACAACATAACATCATTATACATACCCATATACATCATCTGCATGTTTATTATGAGATGTGATTGACCATTGCATATGCCATAGTATAGATGGTTTATGAGACTCCCTAATAGGTGGAGTTATCCCACATAAGTGCACGGTATGCATAAGAATGATGCATGATTGGACTACATGACTCATACATCTTGCATTGTGTGATTGTGGTTATTATATGCCCTAGTGATATCAGGGCTATGTCCTTCACAGGCATGTCGTGGATGGCCAAATAGGACACCAAAAATATTTGATTTGAGCATCTGAGCACTTTAGATATCCGTGGGTGAAAGTCCCTAAACCTCCGAGGCCAAGAGACGCCCCAATGACTAGACCGAGTGGATACATGAGCGCCCGAGTGCCGAATACTAGTAGGTCACCTCTTCCACTTTGTCGTGCTTGGTTGGGAGGGGGTGTGGCCTTATCCGCCCGAGTGAGGGGGCTGTATGCTATGTTGAGTTTGACCAACTCCCAAATGGGTCCGCTATCGGAGCCGGGTAAGCATTGGTATACTACTGGCAGGTGGGTAGTGAGGTCTTTTTCACTCGCTGGGCTACGCGGCCGACTGGGGCGGTAGCCAGCTTGGAGTGTATTAGACCTCGGTGATGATCCTAGAGATGTACGGTATTGTTATGTGGACTTATTGAGCAGGAGTTGTATGCTTATTCATTCATTCATTCACTCTCCAATTGGGCTGATGGTGCGTAATTGTTTGTTATGTGTACCTTCGCAATGGTCAGGATTTCGGTTGAGGCGTGCTACTAACCTAAGATCAGGAGTTTACCACCTTAAGTTTGACTATCTAAATTTAGGTATGGGACTGGTTTGGAAAGAAGTCCCTTGTTGTGGACCCCCTAGCCTGCGATACTACATACTATTATCCCGACTTCACACTCCAGCTTGGTCATTTCATTCGCATCGCATATTGCATTACATCCGCAGGCATATGGCATTTTGGGCTGCTATGTTTCTACACTTATATAGCCTAGACAGACTTAACAGGATTTACATATTGCATTATATCTTTGGCATCTAATATTTGGCTCTCCATGATTCCACATTTGCATAGCCGATCTACATTACATATTATGATATTGAATGATTTATAGACTTGTAATATTTTCGCTTACTCTGTTATCTTATGATTCATGGTCTTGCTAATATTTTTGACATTGTATGATTATTACATTACATTGAATACTTGGCACTTATCTTGTGCACACACTTACATCACCCTCTAAGCTTTCTATAAGCTTACGCATGATAGATGAATGCAGGTGATGTTAAGTTGCAGCAGCATTGAGCTTGGAGCATGCATCGGTCTTCTAGAGCTTTGATTTTTGATATAATGTATTTCCATTTTAGCACTGTATTCAAATATTTATATTAGTGGATATGTGATGATGATGTTGCCTTTGTAATTTGGGTAAACTTGTGATTATGCTTATATATAAAAAAATTATGTTGAAAATCCTCCTTGTAGGATCCCAGGATCAGAATCTGGCGTATGAGCGCTGATAGCCGTGAATGGGGTGCTGCACAGGCTGTCAGCACTAGATTTAGTGATTAAAAATTTTATGAGCCCGATTTTGTAATGTCCTGAAAAAATCCGTATAAAGATCCGAGTATCACCTCGGGTAGAAATCACTCAGGACCAAATCCTTTAGGAGTTAGACAAAAATTTACTAAGTGTTAACTAAATCATCTGTGAAATTATCTTGAATTACTTTCAATACGAACTACAAGATGTAAAACTAGTAGAATTGCTAACACTACATTACCTAGAAACCTAGGATCAGTCTCTAAACCCAATTGCTCTTGGGAGCACATTAAAACTCCGTATCGAACCTAGACAGCGCATTGAAAGTTTGATTACTGCAAAACTATATGATTATGATCGCCTTACTGGGCTTAACAACCATCTCAGAAATCAAGTCTTAATAGTATCCAGAAGCGCATAACTTGAGCCCGGAGCAAAGTGTGTGAGAAACGCGAATATCTTTAGGAAATGAACTTAAACTTAAGTGATTTGAGCCGTTCGCTTACAGGCCAATTTTAAAGTTTCAAACCGTTAGGTTCTAACCCAATTACACCCTCGGATCAAGAAAAATTTTCAACACATGTTAGTATACTTGTGGCCCTGATCAAGTACCGGTGACCGTTGAACTGAAATAGGTCCTCCGCGGTCAATCCACAGATCCAATCAGACCAAAAACTTAAACCTAACCTAGATCCAATGTCAAGGAACTTTTTCCAGACCGTATGCAGAAAATGCACCTCCAGATTAGCTCCGTTGGATCGAAAGAGCTGCTCTTTAGCTATAGCCTAAGTATACCATGGCCCTGGGGCCATTACCATTAGTTCTGGGCCTATATAAAGGCCTAAACCCACCCCATTTCTATTCCATACGATTTTCTCCAAACCCTAGGAGAGAGAAGAGAGAAAATGGGAGAAAGGAGTGGAGATCGAAGGGAGGTTCTTAGAGTTTACTGTCGTGGTTCCTTCCTCCTACTCCACGCGTAGAATCGCCTCTACATCTAGCTACACCGTCAAATCCAACTTCAATTTGGGTAAGAAATACTAACCCTAATCTTATTTTAGGAATCCAAATAGATGAATCGACGAAATAACTACCTATTCTTTGATTTAGGTAACCATTGTTTTATAGACGGAGACGTAGTGTTCAAACTGAGTTTGATGCGAGTTTACCGATAAAAGGTGCGGACTATAAATGTTTAGGTTATGATTTTCAAGGCTTTCAATGTCAGTAATGATTTATGACTAACTTAATTACCGTCACATGTGCTTAGATGCAATGATTTCCATATATTACATATATATGTGAACTATGTTGAATATAATGCATTCCATGTGTTTGTTGAAATGTTTGGATGAATATGGAATTAGGATTTGTATTTTCTATGATTATTTGATTGAGAATACATGATTGTTGTACTTGTGGTAACTTCTTGTGAAAGGATTTGCTATAATATATGTTATAACTAATTTATTATATGTATGTTGATATGCGTAGTCAAAGTGTTTGATAAAATGCCTGAATGAGAAAATGCTTGTTGAGATGTATTTAATGAGGGTGTTGAGACAGGATTCTTAATTACCTTATCTATAGTTACAGTTTCTTTCATGTAACCTATCTCGTTATTTCGTGATTTATGGATAAAATGCCTATATATATTAACATGTGCACTATGTGTTTGATAAAATGCTCAAATGAGTGTTGTACTTGAATTTTTTGTTAAATGCTTATATGATTATCACATGTCTCCATATGCTGCATTTGAGTATGATAGGGACTACTGCGTAGTCCAGAAAATCAGTAATAATTCCTGTTTAAGTGGCTGAATTAGTCTCGCCACATTTGATGCGTTTCGTGAATCTGTGTCGTACGATGATTGTCGACAGTGGTAACATGTCGATTAATTCAGCGTATGCTCATATCAATCAAACTTGTCAAGTAACCCGATTGGCCTATTGAGTGTTTACCATGTATGAACACTACTTGAGCCTAAGGTACCCCTTACCAATGTAAAGACCCATTTTAACAATGGTATCCCGATCCGCTAAGACTCATGAGCCGGGTGTGGTGGTATGGGACACCGTGGTTGAGCTATCGCTGTACGCTGGGGTGACGAGCTTCCCCGTAGAGACCAGTAAGCAACCCAAACTCGAGAGCCGAATATGGTGGTATGGGACACTGTATTCGAGCTATCGGCCTACATTGGCGCAACCTGGCTGTGGTCCCCAGTCGGGTTGGTGACGAGCCTTCAAAAATAGACTGCTAGTTGGTAGGGCATTGGTGAAGTGACCTCGAGTACAAAATAGACCCACCCCAGCATAGCCCGGCTGTGGTCCCCAGTTGGGTTGGTGGCCAGCCTTCGCAAATAAATTACCAGTTGGTAAGGCGTTGGTGGTGTGATCTCGAGTACAAAATAGGCCTACGCTGACAGTGACAAGCCTCTCGTAGTGACTTAGAGTGCAACTCTCGAACTTGCCTATCGTATGTGATTATCTAGAATTGACGACCCTAGATGGATCATTGTTTGGGTAAATGATATAAAGTGGGGTACCTTAGCTTTCCAATACTGTTGTATGAAGAGATATAATTAAGAACTGAGTTAATCACACACATGCACTGCATTGCATGTGCCTTTAGTGTCAGAGTTAAGCATAGTGGAAGTGTTGCATGTCGCGATCGTGAGATGATGTCGTAGAGGGAGTGTAAGAAAGGGCATACATCATTATCGCATATCATATTTGCATTAACAAGAATACTTAGGACATGCGTGTCATACCGTTTTATCATTACTGCTTGAATGAATTGATAACATGTTAACCTTTGCCTTATAGCTCCACTAAGTTGATCACTCACTCCCATGTTCTGGGATGGTGTTTTAAACACCAACCAAACCTTGTTATAGTTGCAGATAATGGCGATGCTTACGAAGCAGAGCCAGACTTTTATGACGAGGAGGAATTCTCCTATATTTAGCTATTAGACGAGTCTATATAGACCATGTTCTGATTAACAGGGTTACAGGGATGCTGACTAGATGCTATTACACTTGTCATTTTATGTTTTTGAATCACACTTGTTTTTAAATGCCTATATGATTATCACATGTCTCTATATGCTGCATTTGAGTATGATTGGGACTACTACATAATCTAAACAATCGGTAACAATTCCTATTTATGTGGTTGAATTAGTCTCGTCACATTTGATGCGTTTGGTGAATCCGAGTTGTACGATGATTGTCGGCCGTGGTACCATGTCGATTAATTCAGTGTACACTCGTACCAATCGAACTTGTCAAGTAACCCGATTGGCCTACTGATTGCTTACCATGTATGAACACTACTGCTTGAACCTAAAGTACCCTTTACTAATGTATAGACTCGTTTCAACCATGGTACCAAGATCTGCTAAGACTCATGAGCCGGGCGTGGTGGTATGAAACACCGTGGTCGAGCTGTCGGCCTACGGTGGGGTGATGAGCCTCCCTGTAGTGACCATTGAGAACCGAAACTCATGAGCTGAATAAGGTGGTATGGGACACTGTATTCGAGCTATCGGCCTACACTGGCACAACCTAACTATGGTCCCAGTCGGGTTGGTGATGAGCCTTCGAAAATAGACTATCAGTTGGTAGGGCATTGGTGAAGTGACCTCGAGTACAAAATAGACCCACCCCAATGCAGCCTGGCTTTGGTCCCCAGTCGGGTTGGTGACGAGACTTCTAAAATATACTGCCAGTTGGTAGGGTATTTGTCACGCCCCAAACCCGGGAATCGGATTCGTAAGAGTCCCGGTTACCGAATCTGGTACCGACAGCCTCCGTAGTACCCCATTCTCGGCTCATAGCATTCATATGCCAGATTCCGATCCTGGGATCCTACAAGGAGGATTTTTTTTGTACATATAACTAATAATAAGCATAACCACAAGATTACCCAATTCACAAAGGCAACATCATCATCACATATCCACTAATATAATCGTTTGAGTACAATACTGAAAGGGGAAATACATAAATAAAAATCAAGCCCCAGAAGACCACTGCACGCTCCAAGCTCAGCACTGCTGCAACCTAACATCACCTGTACGCATCTATCGTGCATAAGCTTATAGAAAGCTTAGAGGGTGGTGTAAGTGTGTGCACAAGGTAAGCACCAAGTATTCAATACAATGCTATAATCATACAATACCGAAAAAATTGGTAATCCATAACCCATACAATGTCTAAATAAGCAAAAACACTAACAAAAGCAGGAATTATCAGAGTAAGTGGAAGTATGGACAAGTCTATAAGTTAATCAATATCAGAATACGCAATATAGAACAACTATGCGATAATGAGTCATAAAGAGCTAAATATCAGATGTCGAGAATGCAATGCAATATACAAATCCTGCTAAATCTATCCAGGCCATATAAGTGCAGAAATAGCAACCTGAAATGCCATATGCCTGCGGATGTAATGCAATATGCGATGCAAATGAAATGACCATGCTGGAGTGTGAAGTCGGGATGATAGTACGTAGTATCGCAGGCTACGGGGTCTACCACAAGGACTTCTATCCAAACTAGTCCCATACCTAAATTTGGATAGTCAAGCTCAACGTGGTAAACTCCTAATCTCAGGTTGGTCGCGCGCCCAACCGAAATCCTTGCCGTAACGAAGGTACACAACAATTAGGTGCGCACCACCAGCACGAGTGGATAGTGAATGAATGAATGAATGAGCATGCAACTCCTACTCGATAAGTCCACATATCAGTACGGTTCCCCTCTGGGAAATCACCGGGGTCTATTGCACTCCAAACCAGATTGCCGCCCCATCGTGCGCAACAAGGTGAGTGGAAGAGACCTCACTATCTGCCTGCCAATATCGGGCCCGGCTCGTCAATAGCGGACCCATTCCTCGAGCTGGTCAGACTCAGCCTAGTATTGCCCCCTCCTCTCGGGCAGGTAAGGCCACACCCACTTCCAACCGACCACGACACAGTGGAGAGCGCAGCCATCTGGTAATCAGCACTCAACGCTCATCTACCCACTCGGTCTAGACGTTGGAGCAACCTCTGGAACCAAGAGGGTTTAGGAACTTTCACCCAGGGATATCTATAGCACCCCATGTAGAACAGATTTTTCGGTGTCCCATCTGGCCATCCACGAAATACCTGTGGAGGCTACGACCCTGATGTCGCTAGGGCGTATAATAACCACAGCAGACAATGCAAGATGCATGAGTCATACAATCCAGTCATGCATCACTCCTGCGCAAACCGTGCGCTCATGTGAGACAATCTCCGCCTATCAGGGAGTCTCATAACAACCCGCACTATGACGTATGCAATGGTCAATCATATCTCATAACAGACATGCAGATGATGCATATGGGCATGGGTCATGATGCTATGTAATCACATACTCATAATCGGTATCAATAGTCGACCTCGACAATGTGGACATTTAACCAACATTGCCCCAAGGAAGGGCCCACATAGAGCCTAACAAATAGTGAACCCATGGCCTCACACAAGGGCCTAATACACAACACCATGAGCCTCACTCAAGAGTTTAATATACGTCACATGGGCCTCTCACAAGGGCCTAACATACATCACAATGGGCCTTATGGACGGATAGAATGTACATTACAACAGACTTTAAATACGAGCTGCATATAAATCGCATTGAGCCTCGACAATCGGAATCGACAATCCGTCATCAGATTCGGTAATCGACCTCGATCGATAATCGGCAATCGGCTATCATAATCAGCCTCGATCGCTAATCGGTAATCAGCCATGATAGTCGACCTCGATCGCAAATCGACAATCGGCCATGATAGTCGACCTCGATCGCTAATCGTCAATTGGTCATGATAATCGATCTCGATAATTGGCCTCGATCGATAATCAAAATCGGTCAATCGGCCATGACAAGCAGAATCGGCAATCGGCCACGTCAATCGATAATCGGCCACGATCGGTAATCGATCACGATAATCGGCCTCGATTGGTAATCAATCAATCGGCCACGTCAATCGATAATCGGCCACGTCAATCGATAATCGGCCACGATCGGTAATCAGAGTGGGCAAATCGGTCACGTCGATCGGAATCGGTAATCGGTCACATAAATCGAAATCGATCGATAATCAGAGTGGGCAAATCGGTCACGTCGATCGGAATCGGTAATCGGTCTGGTAATCGAAATCGATCGACAATCAGAGTCGGTAAATTGATCACGTTAATCGCACCAGTAATCAGTAGATAAACAAAACGGGGTCCATAGATGATCAGTCGATCAACTATAGCATAAAGATCAGCACTCGACCGTGGTTATATCAAATCTGATAACACGGAGTCATCCGTCTACGGCGAATGAGGCCTACTTATTTGGGTTAATCCACTAAGGGAATGATGAGAATGGCCTAACAAGGCTTAAGGGAAGGTCACAATGTGGACATCCAACCGCCATCGCCCATCAATATGGACATCTAACCAACATTACTCCTAAGGAGTGGCCCATATAAAGCCAAACATAAAGTGGGCCCATAGCCACACACGCAAGGGCCTAACATATATCACAAGGGGCTGCCCACATGAGCTTCATATACTTCACATCAGGCCTCACTCATACGCCCAAGATACATCACAATAGGTCTCTGACATGGGCCTAATATACATCACAGAGGGCCACATCACATAGGCCATATACAGTAACCTTGGGCCTCATCACATGGGTCTCACATACAGCACATCGGGCCTTATACACGTCGCAATGGGCCGCATCACGATGGGCCGCATACATCACAATGGGCGACACTAATGGGCCTCATACACATCGAGTGAGCTACACCAATGGGCCGCACTAATATATCAAGGTGGGCTTCAAGGATGGGCTAAAAATATATCAAGGTGGGCCATAAAAACATCACATTGGGCCTCGGTAAAGGCCATAGATGCATAACAAGTGGGCCCTGCTCATAAGCCCTCAAACACACCACATGGGCCATATAATTATCAAGTGGGCGGCATTACATGGGCCTTCTATACAACACATCGGGCCTCATGGACAGGCTACAAATTCATCGAGGTGAGCCTCATGGGCGGCCATAAATATATCAAGGTGGGCCTCAAATATATCTCATTGACAAGGGCCCTGAAGGTGCATGCAATGTACTCACATGTACGATTAAGCTCCTGTGCAGACATGCATTCAAATAATATTATCAGGGAGTGCTTACTCGACCTCAAGCCTCGCACGTGCCTTCTTACCATAGTTTGGATCAGGTGTCCATCCCATATACGTCACATATGCATTCAACGTAACCTATTACTCATGTATGTATGACTTGCATCCATGCATGTATATCACTCATGCATATATTACTAGCATCTATGCATGTATAACAGATAACATAGTGTCATGCACCTTATCACACACTCATCATACATGTATGCATGCATACAACTATTATAGGTACTAACTTGTGATGCATCTCATGTGTACATACACACATGTCATGCGTTCATGTCATACAACATGACATGTATACATGCAATCCGTCACCCACAAAAGGCATGGGCCCACATCACTACTAATGGTGCTCTATGGACCCATGATGTTGCATGTACCTCATCCAAGTGGAAGGTATAGATATGGTACATACATCATGGTTGGTCTACGTCCTCAAATGGATGGCTAGTATGAATCACATACCTTTGATCAGACTGACATGACTGGCTGATGTCAAACAGCAGCATTAGCTACATGGGACCCACCGTCCCTGGTTTGGACGGTCTGGATGAAATCAACGTGGGTCCCACCTATGGATGCACGTACATCATGCACACTCCACCGTCCATCTTATCTGGACAGTGTGGAATAAAACACACATCATGGCTGACGTTAGCACTATCCAGAAGGACGGCTTGGATACAATACATCAAATAGTGGGGGCCACGTCCTCAAATGGACGGACGTATTGGATAAAAAAATTCGTACATCAAGGTGGGTCCCACATGGGGCCCACCAGACACATATATATAGTGTATATATATAATATAATATAATATTATATTACTTTATCTTTCTTTATTCTTTCTTTCTTTTCTTTTTTTTTTCTTTTTTTTTTTTTTTTTCAAATTGGTTCCAGCATCCAGACCTGGACGCTAGACAGATGGACGGCTTGATATTCACATGCATGTGGAGTCCACACGTGCATGGGTCCCACAGCTGCTCTGCAGCATGGATGAATCACATATATCATGAGTGGGGTCCACAGGACCTATTGACACGTGATAGTAAGGTACATCAGCCGATCCACTCCCACCGTCCAGAGATTGGATGGTGGGGATAAACAACATCAAGGTGATCTCCCACCGTCCTCAGATGGACGGTGAGATCAGAACTACCATTAGGTGGGGTCCAGCCAACGTGGCCCACAAACATAGTAAAAATGGACGGACGGCTTGGATGTTCATATATAGGAAGGTGGCTCTCACCAATCACTGTCCAGCTGGATGGTGAAATGTTCAACGAATACATCTGATGGGCCCCATCTCCACATGTACAACACGTGTGGAGTGGGCCCCACAACGGACGGGCAGCATGGGTTAAAAACCCATATGTTGTGGTGCCACATGGATGGGCCACAACAGTTGGATGAAGCTGCCATTTGTGTTCCCGCATGTCCAGGGACCTGTTGACGGCCTGGATATAACTCGTATCATGGTGGTCCCATGATTTGGGCGGTGTGGATCACCTCAAAATTACAGCAGACCTCACACGTCCCATGCTGTCTTAGACGGTGGGGATGAATACATGCATCAAGGTGGCACACGTGGGTGGGCCATCAGGAATTGAATCAAGCTGATATTTATACTTCCTTTGGTGTAGTCCAGCAGCCTTTGCTACTGGAAGCTCCATGGCTTGGACGGTCTGAGTGTTATACGTCTATCAAGGTGGGGTCCACATACACGTAGCCCACCATCCACACATTTTCAAGGTGGGGTTCATCTCGTGGACAGGATGGATCAAGTGGGCCATACAATCATCATTGTCATCAAGAAAAAAAAGAAGAGAGAGGGAGAGAGAGAGGAGGGACCCCACCACTATGAGCCCTCCCTATACATTGCATACATCAAAATGGATCCCACCAAGTGGGTCCTCAAATCATAATTAAAAAAAAAACAACGGGAAAAATCATAAAATCACCCACAAGGCAAAAGAAAAAGAGAGAGAAAGAAAGAAGGAAGCACCCACCTTTGATCTCCCCTTCTTCCGCCAATGCATGATAGAGCTCCAAAGATATAATTTCAACGGTTGAGATCGATTTTAGAGGGTGGGATTAGATGGTAGAAAGGTGGGCCACACTAGCTCTCTCATGGGAAGCTTGGACGTGGGTGGCTTGGGAGGAAAAATGAGAGAGAGAATGAAAGAGAGAGAAATGAGAGATGTGATGTGAAGAGAGAGAGAGAGGTATGGGTAAGAGAGTGATGGAGTGATGGGGAGAGAGATGGGTGAGGTGATGGAAAAGTTGACTTTTGAGGATGGGTAGTTGTACTTAGGGATGGGTGTACTTTTGACAAATGATGTGATTGATGTGATGGATTTTCTTGGGATTTGCAACGCGCGGTGTTTTCCTTGAACTGAACGCGGGCCCACAACTCTTAGCCTGGGTATCGCCTCGGCGCGCAGGACGCGGCATCGGAACCGTGGCGACGGTGCGGTCGTCAAGATACAAGTCTCGAGTTGAGCCGAATCTGAAATACGGGATCTAACTCGGGATTGCGTGCAAATGTCAGAAAAGGTCGAAAGGTTGCTGAAATTTGATCGGAAGGACCGCGGAGGTATATGGAACAGTACGGGCTAAGATATGGGTCCTACAGTATTGGTGGTGTGACCTCGAGTACAAAATAGGCCTACGCTGACAGTGGCAAGCCTCTTGGAGCTCTCGAACTTGCCTATCGTATGTGATTAACTAGGATTGACGACCCTAGATGGATCATTTTTGGGTAAATGATATAAAGGGGGTACCTTAGCTTCCCAATACTGATGTATGAAGAGGTATAATTAAGAACTTGGTTAATCATGCACATGCACCGCATTGCATGTGTCTTTGGCATTGGAATTAAGCACAGTGAGAGTCTTGCATGCCGTGATCATGAGATGATGTCGTAGAGGGAGTGCAGGAGAGGGCATACATCATTATCGCAAATCATCTTTACATTAACAAGAGTACTTAGGACATGAGTTCTGTACTACTTTATCATTACTGCTTGACTAAATTGATAACATGTTAGCCTTTGTCTTATAGTTCCACTGAGTTGATCACTCACTTCTACGTTCTGGGACGGTGTTTTAAACACCAACCAAACCTGATTGTAGTTACAGATGATGGCGATGCTTGTGAAGCAGAGCCGGACTTTTATGATGAGGAGGAATTCTCCTATATGCAGCTATCAGGCGAGTTTATATAAACCATGTTCTAATCAACGGAGTTACAGGGATGCTGATTAGATGTCATTACACTTGCCATTTTGTCTTTCACTTATGTAACTTAATTGTCTCTGGAGTGTGATATTCTGTTTTGGTAAAATCCCACTCATGTTTAATATACTAATACAGATAACATTTAATCATCATTATCTATGTTGCATAAGTGATGTGTTGGAACTCGGGAGTTGGGCTCCTGATCGACCTCCAATTTTCAGGGCATTACAAGTTGGTATCAAAGCATGATTTAGATTAAACTGGACCTGGGTTATGGCCACATGACACACACTGATGTATTCTAACTTAGGAGGGTGCAATGAAATGTAGAAATAGTCATAAGATGCTCAGTTTCACCAATCGAGGAAAGTGAACCAAATTAATCGTTGAAACCAGGCCCGTATGCCTCGATGATCATGTGAAATGGCCTCAAATCCTTTTCCAGACCGTCAATCAATAAGTTTAGATAAGGATTTGGTGCATTCTGCATTCAAAGAACCTGAAAGGTGTGAATATACACGTGATGGGACCCAAAAATGCTTCAAAAGGACTCAGGGGCCCTAACGACGCAAATCGGAGGGATCCGAGGTGGGTCCCATGCACATCCGGTGTCCCGGGGGTTGGGGGGGGGGGGGGGGGGGGGGGTAGCATAGCCGGTTTTGGGAGGCATCCCCCCACTGTCCAGGGACCGGGGATGCCATCCTTGATTTTGGACAACGGGCTGGTCAGGCCGATGAGTGTAAACGGCTATGAGGCCTACAAAATCGTGTGGGACCCCTTCTATTACCCCTTTATGCTTCATTTTCCTCATTCTACCCTTCCAAGTTTTTCAAATCTCTCTAAACCTCACATTCCTCTCTCAAATCTCCCTCCATTCTACTATCTTCTTCATTCTTTTCACTACATACTCTCTTTCCCTCATCTTCCTCAAAACCCTATCTTCTACTATTTCCATTTTCCCTACTTCTTACTCATTTGGGCACAAAGTCCATAACTTTGTCTTATCTTTCAAAAAGCCTCCAAATCCACCTTCATTATAAGGCTATTTGGTTTCCATGGCTCTTTTTGAGCTTGTGGCTACCATTTTCTCTCTCTCCACAATTCTTTCCCTAATGGGAAAGAAGAGAGCTCATAGGGATGAAGCTAGGCCTAACCACCCTACCTGTACAAGGAGAAAGAAAGGCACCGCAACAAGTACAAGCGTCGATCGGGAGATAAGGACGAAGCGGGATCTTGATCTCAAGCTCCCCTCGAAAGAGCTCTACTGGCAGATATGTCACATGGAGGGTTTCAAGGCCGTAGGGTCCTCTTCGAAGTGCATGTGCACGAGAAGCTGTTTGGGTTTATCTGCTGATGGACCACCTATCGGACATCGGATGGGGGCTCATATTCAAAGGCAAGTCACGTGTGATGGTGGACATTGTCCAAGCCTTGTATGGCCATATACGGGACCCATCATTGTAGCCTCTACAGTTTAAGATTCCCGTGGTAAGGCGGGAAGTAGTAGTCGATGTCGGTTTGATAGCTCGGGTCATGGGGATATAACATGGTGAGGTGCATGCTGATGAGAAGTATTTCAGGAGTGCGCGTGAAAGAGATCACCACACGCAATACCTTTGTGGCCGCTTGGTCCACTCGAACCACGACAACTGCCACCCAGCGATCAAGATAACGCTTGATTTCCACCTACTCCACCATATATTCACATATAATGTGTATCCTAGGTGGAGCAATCTCACTGAATGTACGCGTCTGATTGTAGACTATCTGTACCGAGCTGGGCAGGTAGACAAGTTGTGCCTGCCTACGTATGTACTACTCAGATAGTTTAAACCGCATGCTCTCTTAGGACAACCATTTCACTCTCATTCAGTCAACTTATATGCAAGATTGCGCGTGAATTCGGCTACAGACTGGGCGCAAAAATTCCTGCGCAGATCCATTTCATCAATGACACTACTCTCAACAACTTGAATATTGGTCCACGACAATGTCAAGCCCGACTCGATGAGAGTGAGGATGAGATGGAGAGTGAAGAGGAAGAGGATGATGAAGAAGGCAGAAATGAAATAGAGGAAGAAAGAGAGGAAGAGGAAGAGCAGGAAGAGGAGGAAGAGGAGGCCCAAGACACTGATGAGGGTTCTCCTCCTGCTACACATGAGCGCGACAGTAATTGGGCTGCTTTAGAAGCCCGTTTGGCTCAGATTTAGGAGGGCCAAGTTACCTTGCGACAGGAGGTCAGAGAGACTTCGGCCAAGCTTGAAGAAAGCCAAGGCCTTCATGAAACAGAAATTCAAGAAGGTGTCTCGTACCCTGAGAGCCATCCTGTGCTGTGTGCAGGATAAGGGTGCTCCTCCTACATCACCTACGCTCCCTGCTGGGAACATGAATACCAGCGAACTTTTTGAGAGTTTTCAACATTTCCGTCCTCCCACTTTTACGGGTACTCATAGACCCGAGGAGGCTAAGTACTGGATAGATCGCATCCTAAGATGTTGAAGTTGCTACACTGCACTAAGGCAGAGTAAGTCGAGCTAGTCACCTATGTTCGAAAAGGAGTCTAGTTTATGGTGGGACAACATCTTACGAACAGTTCTCGCAGGACACGTGTGGACCTGGGCTGCATTTGAGACATGCTTCCATGGGAAGTACTTCCCCCTCACATATCGTAAAGAAAAGGAGGGTGAGTTTCTTCGCCTCCAACAGGGAGGGACGACCATGTCAGAATATGAGAACAAATTCACAAACTTAGCCAGATACGCCCCTTTGATATTAGCAGATGAACCAATGAAAATGTGATGTTTTTCAGATGGGTTACCGCCCGATATTCGCACTAGGACGTGTTGCGCGGGCATTCCCAATTACGCTGAGCTAGTCAACATGTCTTTACAAGCCGAACAAGATGGAGACAGGGATTCTCAGACACGTATACCTATGGGCTCAAGGCCTCGCCCAAATTATAGTACTGGCTATTCTATGTAAGAGGCCACATGTAGACTCGCCTCACAGCTCTTGACTTTGCCAACCCAATAGAGATGAATGGGCCGTTAGTGTACATATTACAACAAGGGTGGACACACTGACCCCTTCTGTTTTATTAAGATGAAAGACAATGGTATCATGACACCTCAGAAGATCGACTGTCAACAACCACATGATATACCGACTCCACGTCTACGATCTGCACCACTAGTGCAGCCACTTTACTGAACACCTTACCCCGAAATAGGTCACCTCAACAACCTATGACAGCGTAACCAAATCATCCTCAACAAGCCCGTGTGCATGCACTTGCAGCTGAAACACCTAAGTCAGCAACTGCAGTACCTTTGACCTTTGAGGTCACTGCCCACATTTAAGGTACACCTATATTCCTATTGGTAGACACCGGGTCTATTAAACTAATTCATATGAAAGAATGAGCCTAACAATGGTTTACTATAAATTTATAAAAATAATATGGTAACTAGAGATGGCAAATATGTTATAAATAATAGAAGGGTCGAAATGAAAAATTTCTACAACTTTGAGTGGCCAATTGTAATATCCCGAATTTTTGCCAACCTGGAATTAGACGTCTTTAGGCAATGGGTCAACCATAACACCTTGGTAACTTCTCATAACTTAATTCCAAAGCCAAAGAAATCATTTTTCAACCCATTTCCTTCAAAATCTCACCTTTCACCACCTCATTCTTCAAATTTCTCCAAGTACTTTTATATTAGACATAAATCCTAAAGTTTAAATGGTGAAGAACTATACTTAAACTAAAACTTACTATAAGCGGTCGCCAAGATCGGGTGTCACGCCCCAAACTCAGAAACCGGGCTCACAAAATTCTCGATCGCCGAATCTGACGCTGACAGCCTCCGTAGTACCCCATTCTCGGCTCTCGGCACCCATATACCAGGTTCCGATCCTGGGATGCTACAAGGAGGATTTCTACTATCCATTTAATTCGTGATGAGCATAACCATAAGCATAACCCACCAACATTAACCACAAGAACACCATCACAAAATCTACTATGATCAAAAACTTTGAGTACAAGGTGTATAAAGGGAAATACAAGATAGTGCTAATAACAAAACTCCAAAAGCTCGACTGCACGCTCCTTCTGCTACTATGCTACAGCTGCGTCCTGACGTCACCTGCACGTATCAATCGTGCATAAGCTTATAGAAAGCTTAGAGGGTGGTGTAAGTGTGTGCGCAATATGAGCGTGCTCGGAATGTAAATGCGGAAACATGATGATGGGTATTATGAATGCAATCACCCGTACCAAGGCTATGCGGTGCAAGATATGAATGCTATCAGCCATATCGAGATCATGTGATGCAAGATGCAACTCAAGCATGTCAATTCTCATCATATATCAGTATAGTTCTCATTTTGGATAATCACCGGGGTCTAGTACACTCTACGCCAGCTTGTCGTCCCTATCCGAACGCACAACTAGGAGAGCAGAAGAGACCTCGCTATCCGCCTGCCAATATCGGGTCCGACTCATAGATAGCGGACCGATTCCTCAAGCTGGTCAAACTCAACCTAGAAGTTGTCCCCTCATTCAGGCGGGTAAGGTCACACCCCTTTCCAACCTACCATGACATAGTGGGAGACGCGGGCTACTGGTATACGGCCATCACGCACTCGTGTATCCACTCGGTCTCGACATTGGAGTCATCCTCTGGTACCATTAGGTTTAGGAATTTTCACCCAGGGATATCTATGGCACCCGTATGCTAGAACCAAATATTTTTGGTATCCAATCCAGCCACCCACGATGCATTTGTGGAGGCTATGGCCCTGATGTCGCTAGGGCATACAATAATCACAATCATACAAATGCAAGTGCATGAGTCACACTACCAGTCATGTAACAATCCTACGTGTACCATGCACTCATGTAGGGCAACTCCGCCTATCAGGGAGCCCATAAACAGTTCGCCCGAAGGCATATGGTATGATCAGTCACTTCTCATTTCAGTCATACATATGATGCGTATGATAATGAATCATTAAACTATACTAAACATGTTATACAGTAATGCACTATCCTTACAACGCAAGTGGCCTAGACAGCTGACACACAACAAGTCCGGCCTATCAATGTGGACATCCAACCAACATTATACTCGCAATGTGGACGTCAAACCAACATTTCTCCCAAGGTGTAGCCTGTAGAGAATATCATTATGTAAACCAGGTTGGGATCACACATTGCAATGGACCTTAGGTACACCCCATTGGGCAATACATCAGATGGGCCATATCGTATGGGCCCTTTTTTTTCTCATCAAATAGGCCACATCAATGGGCCGCACCAATGGGCCTTATGTGCATTGCAATGGGTCAAAACCCGTGGGCCTTAGATTGCATCAAAATGGGCCTAATCTCATGTGTCTTACATGTAACGAATGGGTCACACCAATTGGGCCCCATATGTACATCAAATGGGCCTTAACCCATAGGCCTTAGTACATCTCAATGGGCCTAATCCCATGGGCCTTACCTATGTATTAGAGTGGGTCTTAACCATGGGCCATAAATATGTCAAATGATCCCATGACATGGGCCTTACATCCACATCAAAGTGGGCCCCAATGAACTACCACAAATTTATTAAGATGGTCCTCATAACATGCCAAGGTGGGGTCCACTTAGACTATGGATTTGACTCATTCTTTATGCCCATGCCATAAAATGGGGTTTCCAAAAGGATGGATGGATTGGATGCAACCCATGCATCATGGTGGGGGCCCACATGAAGGCCCACTATCATGTATATCATATGTAATATAATATACAACTATATATAATATCTATACACAGTATTATATATAATATAACATTATATAAGTATAAATATACACATACACACACATACATTAGCCCACATGTGGGGGGCAGGTCCCACCATTAGATCACACGTGGAACCCACAACTCTCCGAACAGTAAGAGACAGAGAGGGAGTGAGAGAGATATAGAGAGAGAATGAGAGATAGAGAGAGAGAGTGAGAGATATAGAGAGAGAGAGAGAGTGAGGGCACGTGGCCCTTTTTCTCCTTTTTCTTTCTTTTTTTTTTCTTTCCTTTTTTTTCTCTTTTCTTTTCCTTTCATGCTGACACAAGAGAGGTGGGTCCTACGTAGGGCCCACCATACAATTGTATATGGGAGAGGGTGGCAACGAGCTCTCCACGAGGTCGAGCTGTGTGGGCCCCACCGTTGAGGTGGTCATACATCTGACCACCAGTCAGATACATCGTTCCAGCATGGGCCTAGGTCTCCAAAAAAAAACCAAGTCAGGCCATGATTTGTGTGGGCCGCAGCAGATACAATAGTTGGGAGGGCTACCCTCCGTTAAAACATTTAAAATCATTTATTAGCCCCACCGAGATGGGGTCCACAAATCCAGCCCACCCATCATGGGTGTCCCACTAGAATGAAGGGTTTATACCAAGTTTCACCCGTATCCAAATTTCAGGTAGGCCCCACCGAATGGTTTTATATGTTTCAGGCATATCTTCACATGATTTAAGATGGTATGGCCCACCTGAGTTCCGTATACGGCTGATATTTGGCAGGGGGCCCACTGCCCTAAGGGACGACCTAATGAACGGCATGGATTTTAGAACATACATCATGGTAGGGTCTACAAGTGGGGCCAAGGGGGCCCTCCTTTTTAACGTGGACGTCTCTGGACGTCATGGCACAAAGTCATGCCAAAAAATTTTATTTTTTTATCCTAGGTGGGACCCACATTAATCAAATCTACCCCGTCCATTGCATGTGTCCCACAAAAATAGGGCTCCAAAACAAGTTTCAAGTGGGTCCAAGCTTCTGGTGGACCCCAGCGATCATTCTTCCAAGTTTCAATGAAAAATACTACCATTCTTAATACCACGGCCCGCCAGATGATTGGATCGGTCTCATTTTTCGGTTCAACGCCTAAAATGATCCCGAGAATAGAATGGATGGCTTGGATCATGTATAAACATCAAGGTGGGGCTTGCATGAGTGGCCCATTCTAAAAAAGTACTTTTTTTCTCTTTTTTTCATGCAAGTACACACCCATGTCAAAGTACACACCCATGTCAGTGCACACACTCCAAATTAACCACACCTGTCCAGCGTCCAGGGACGCTGGACGGTATGGATAAAAACATGCATCGTGATGGGTCCCACATGGGACATGGCCCACCATATATATATAATATTAATATAATATAATATGTATATATGTTATGCATCACTTCACCCAAAAATGTGATGGACCACACCGTTTGATGGATAGAGTAGATTTAACAAGAGTTGGTCGGGCCCACTTCATTCTAGGGGAAGGATAAGAGAGAGAGAAAGAAAGAGAAAAGAGAGAGAGAGAACAAGAGAGACGGTAATGGAGAGGAGGGACCCAGCCACTATGGGCCCTCCATTGATACAACACGTACATCAAGTGGGTTCCATAACAAGTGGACCCTTAAATCATGAAATCAATGGCGGAAATTCAAAGATCACCCACCTTTAAGCCTCCTCCTTGCTCCCCTAGCCTCCTTAGCTTGACTTTTAACAGTGGTAGATGACAGATCAATGGTTGAGATGGGAGATAAATGGCTTGGATGGTAGGTTTTTGGGATGGAAAGTGGGCCACACAACTCACTTTCTCATTTTCTCTCTTTGGAAAATTGTGTACGTGTGAGGCTTATGGGTTGCTTGGGATTTTGATTTTGAGAAAGAGGGAGAGATGTGATGGTTAAGAGAAGTGATGGGTGATGTGGTGGTTGGGTGGAGTGATGGAAGTGATGTGAAAGTTGACTTTAGGTTGCTTGTGTAAGAGAAAGGTATGGGTTGTTGTACTTGACTTGATGTATGATGTGTACTTGATTGATGGGATTGATTGATTGATTGATGGGACATCTCGTAGAGATTCCCTCGTATTTCGTAACGCGCTATGTTTTCTTCGAATTGAACGCAGACTGAATCTTTTAGCCTGGGTATCGGGTCGATGTGCGATTCGCGGCGTTAGAACCGTGGCAACGGTGCGGTCGCTAAGGTATAGGTTTCAATTTTAGCCGTCTTTGGCATACAGGTCTCAGCTTAGGATCACGCGCAAACATCAGAAAGTGGTCGAGGATTGCCGAATTTGACCAGAAGGATCGTGGGAGTCGACGGAACAGTACGAACTAGGATACGGGTCTTACATCGGGTCCGTACGCACCCGTGATCATGCAAAATGATCTCAATCCACTTCTAGACAGTCAGTCGACGGGTTTAGACCGTGTTTTAACCCATCCCAACCGTTTAAAATCGGTTAGCATAAATATGCATCAGATTCTATTCGAAATGGCCTGAAATGAGTTGAAATAGAGTAGGGGGCCCAATCGGGGCACTTTCAGGGGCACCCAAGGTGGGACCCACACCTTTTTAGACCCAAGGAGGTAGGAGGACATCGCCCCACCAGCGAGTCCTCGCCGGACTGTCCAGAGACCGACGAGGGCCTCGCCGCCGATCGGGCCAGATCGAGTGGGCCGCCGTGGGCCAATGCTTCTAGGGTCCTGTGTGGCCCACTGGTCCATGGTTGGTTGAATAAAAACCCTCCTACAACGTCTTCCCTTCACAAACCACCCCTCCAAACTCTCCTTTCTTCAAACATCTCTCAAATCTTTCCAAAAATCACCCTCCAAGGGCTTCTTTCTTCCATTTTCGTACACCCTCACTCTACCCATTTCAAACCCACCTCTCTTGCTGAATTCCCCATTCTTTTCCTTCCATTTGAGCACTCAAATCCCACCTTGAAGAAATCACTAAGGGTTAATTCTTTTAAAAATTAAACAAGAATTAACTAGCGTTACACCAGATTACCTGAGAAATTAGCACCAATCACTTTAAATATGATCTGTAAGACCCAAAACTTGTAGAATTGTTTATGCTACATTACCTTGAAATTTATGATCCAACTCTAAACCCAGTTACTCTTGGGAGGATTCAAAAATGACCTGGACCGCACATCGAAAGTCCGATAGTGATGAACTTAGACAATTATGACTGTCCGGTTGGACTTGACAATCACCTCAAAAATCAAGTCCAAATGATGTCCTGGGACTATTTTCTTGAGTCCAGGGCAAAAAGTGTGAGAAAAGTGAATATATTTAGAAATTAAATATAAATTTAAGTAATTTGAGTCGTGTCGCTTGCGGACCAATTATAAGTATTCTGACTGTTGGATTCTGACCCAAATACAGCCTCAGATCAGGGA
Source organism: Magnolia kwangsiensis (assembly GCA_037074715.1). Classification (NCBI taxonomy): domain Eukaryota; kingdom Viridiplantae; phylum Streptophyta; class Magnoliopsida; order Magnoliales; family Magnoliaceae; genus Magnolia; species Magnolia kwangsiensis. The sequence goes on from CM073579.1 coordinate 65,448,851, forward strand.
AAATGGCCCACATTTATCAATCTACTTGTGGCCCTAATCGAGTTTTGATGACTATTGAACTGAAACTGGTCCGCCATGGTCGATCTGGAAACCTGATCTGACTGAACACTTAACTGGATCAAGATTCAGTATTTGTAAGCTTAAGTCCGACCACATTCAATAAAAGGACCTCCATAAATGCTCCATTGGTTCGGAACAAGCCCGATTTAGATATAACTTAAGTATACCATGGCCTTGGGGCTATTTTCGTTAGTTCTGGGCCTATATAGGACCTTAAACCCTCTCTCACAAATTCCATACGAATTCTCAAACCCCAGCTAAGAAAGAGAGAGAAAAAGAGAGAAAGTGAGAGAGAAGTTGGTGAATCATCTTGGAATTCTTTCCAGTCTTTCTACGTGCCTAATCCACCTATCTGAATCGTTATTCCGGCAATTCTAATTTCATTTTTAGGTAAGACAATCAAACCCTAACCTGTTTGGAACTTAGAATAGTCTAAGTGTTGATGTAGCTAACCTAATTCATGCTTTAGGTTGCCTATTTGCCATTGACGAAGACTTATCGTCTAAATCAAATCCGTTGCACATTTTTTGGTTAAAGGTGAGGACTATATACATTTAGGTTATGGTTTTCAAAACTTTCAATGTTAGATAATGATTTATTATTGACGTGAACGCTATTACACATGCCAAATGTGCTATTTGTTTTGTTTAACGTATATGTATAACCTACGCTGTAAATAAAGTAATTCATGTATTTGTTAAAATATTTGTATGCATATAAAATCTGATGTTGTTCTTGTCATGATTAATTGTCGTTATTACATGATTGTTATGTACGCGACAACTCCTTGGCTAAAGGATTTACCCTAATATGCAATATGGTCGACATACATGATGTATGTTGAATAGTGTAGTCTACGTGTTTGTAAAAATGTCTGAATGAGTTCGTAGTTAGTAAAGTGTTATTTTTTTAAGGGAGTTGAGATATAAATCTCAATTACCTTATGTGTATGATTTCCTCCATGAACTATTTAACTATGTATATGATTTCCTCCATATACTATATTCATATTTAAGTCATATTTCATAACATGTTCATATGAATGTAGGAATTAATTTAATTGTCTATTATTGAGCTTGCACGTGATTGGGACTATATTACAGTCCAGGTAATCGGTAACTGTTCTTACACTGGTGGTTGAAGTTACTTACGCCACGCAGGATGTGTTTGAAAAATTCGAGTCGTACTTAGGATGTTCGACAGTGTTTAGGCCACATGGAGTGCTTGTGCATTCCATGTCGATTGAATCAACGTGCGCTTGTCCTAGTTGAGCTCGTCAATTAACCCGATTGACCGATGTATGTTCACCATGTTTGGACGCTATTGTTTGAATCTAGGGCACCAAACTCACAAGTAAAACCCTATTAACCATGGTACCTTGATCCGTTAAGACTCATGAGCTGGACATGATGGTATGAGATACTGTGGTCGAGCTGTCAGCCTACGCTGGGGTGATGAGTCTCCCCATAGTGACCAGTGAGCAACCTAGATTCATGAGCCGATTATGGTGGTATAGGACACTATATTCGTGCTTTCGGCCTACATTGATTTGTGACAAGCCCTCTGTAGTGACCTCGAGCATACCTTGACACTGCAGACAGGCGAAGAGCCTTTTTGTAGTAACTAAGGTATACTAGGCCTGTATTGATTGGTGACGAGCCCTTTACAGTGACCTTGAACGGTAATATCGTATGAGATTTACTAGGACTGACAACCCTAGAATGGATCATTGTTTGGGAATTGATATAAGGGAGGTGCCTTAGCTTCCCAATCCTGTTGTATGAAAAGGACTAATAAGAACTTGGTAATCATGTTCATAACATCAAACTGCATGTGCCATTGGCGTTGGTGTAGAACACGGTGGTAGTGATTCATGCCGCGATCGTTAGATGTTGTCGCAAGAGGGAGTTTATGGTGAGGGCATGCATCATTTTCTCACACCATTCTTGCATTAACAAGAGTATTAGGACATGTTTAATTGTACTGCTTTATCATTACTGCTTCATTAAATTAATAACATGTTAACCTCTGTTGTATAGTTTCACTGAGTTGATCACTCACTCCCATGTTACAGGACGGTGTTTGAAACACCAACTAGTCTCTGTTTTAGTTTTAGATGATGACAATGCTTGTGAAGTGGAGCCAGAATTTTATGATCATGAGGAGGGTTTCTCCTATATGCAGCTATCAGGCGGGTCTTTATAGACCATGTTCTGATCGACGGGGTTACAGGGATGTTGATTAGACGTAATTACACTTGTTATTTTGCACTGTTACCCTCTCTTATAGAAGTGATAGGCGAAGGAAGCTGACTCCCTTTCTAGTGGAGTGCAGTACTGAGAGGCGCGAGAGCAACTTGATTTAGCCGAATAAGGAGATGAAATCCGCTCGACTAAAAGGAGAGGAGATGAAAGAGAAGAGAGAGAAGATGGAGCAAACGTAGGATCAACAAACTAACAAAAAGGGATACACCTGAACTAAAAGGTGAAGGAGAGAAAGAAGGGGGCTGAAAAGCAATCGTTTGCTACTTGCCTATACGCTAATATCATCTATAACAAGCTCGTGTAAACGAGCAATTGTATTTGCTAAGATCGGCCTTTGACAGGCTTTTATCAGTTGATCTAGTAGAACGTTCAGTTGAATCAGGGGATAGAGTTTCATCGACAACTTTATTTAGTTTAAGAATCTCATCGGTTGATTCTTTATTTGCATGTTTCCTGAGGTCAAAGCACCCCAAGTAGCCGCACTTTTGGGCACTTACAGGTATTCGTTACGAGGTGAAGGAGATGAAAGCAGATTGACCTTGGGGAAGGTGGTGCCAACATAAGTGGGACGGAGCTTGCATTCAGGCCCAGCTAGCGCAAACTAAACTAAGAAACAAACACAAAGATGGCTCGACCAGACCTCGGAGCATCTGAGCTCGTTTCAACAGTATATCAAGTTGAATAATCAGTAATGGATTCTCTTTCTTCTGTTTCTGAAGCAGCAGCCTCTGTTGCGGATTCCAACTCCACCTCCGAAACCTTACTTGGGGCAAGTTGCTTTGTCGCTCCTATCCTTTATAGTCGAGTTGCTTCCTTGCCTACCTTACCTCCTCTAAACTACTATCATTCTTCCCAGCTTGCCTATTTTATCTGTTTAAAAAATATTGAACAAAGTCTTAATAAAATAAGGATCAGAACCACTTTTATAAGTCCCTTCTTTCTTTCTGATGTGGTAAGCCGGCAGGTGGGAAGATCTTTTTCTAAATCCTTTCAGTTCCAGGTGGAAGTTGTCAATAAGCTCTAAAGGTGGTTGTAACATCCTAAAAATTGGGGGGTCGAGCAAAAACCCAACTCCCGAGTTCCAAAATGTTATTTATGCAACATAGATATGTATGATTGAATGTTGCCTGTGATAATATATTAAACATGAGTGAGATTAAGCTAGAACAGCATATCATACTCCAGAGACAGTTAAATTTGCAAGCGGAAGACTGTAATAGTATGTATAACATATATAAACTGTTGTATGTCTCCAGAGTGTGAATATATTACCAGATTACACACATACATGTATACTTCAAAAGTAAACAAAATGAATATACATGAGGGCGCTAAAAATATAAAATGACAAGTATCAATGTATCTAATTAACCTCCCTGAAATCCCGTCAATCAGATCATGCATAAAGGAGAGATCCTCCTCATTATCATCAAGTCCAGCACCGCCTCGCAGGCCACGCCATCATCTGCAATCACAATAGGGCCTAGTGGGTGTCCGGAAACACCATCCCGTAACGTGGGAGTGAGTGATCAACTCAGTGGGATAAGAGAGCAGAGATTAGCATGTTATCAAATCAATCATGCGATAATAGTAAAACAGTAAATCAAACAATCCTAATACTGTTGTTAATGCAATATGACATGACGTGATGTATGCCCTCACCGACGATCTCCCTCATACGGCAACATCTTACGACTGCGGCATGCCACACTCCCTAAAGTGCTCCACATCTTCCAGGCACATGCAATGCTATGGTGATATGATTTCGGAGTTGTTATTAGTCCATTCAAACAGCAGGATTGGAAAACTAAGGTACCTCCCTTATATCAATCCCAACACAGATCCTGTCTAGGGTCGTCACTCCTAGTAATCTCATACGATGTATATTTTGTAGGTCGCTGCAAGGGCTGCCAGGGCTGTTGCATGCACTCGTTGCACCGCTCCTCCATCACCTTATCAATACAGGCCTACTGTACTCTACTGCTACTGAAGGGTCGTCGCCTCCCGTAGACTCAGAATACGCTCGCGGTCACTACAAAGGGCTGTCAGGGCTGTTGCTCGCACTCGTTGCACCGCTCCCCCATCACCTTATCAATGTAGGCCGACAGCAAGAATATAGTGTCCCATACCACCATAATCTGCTCACGAGTCTAGGTGCTCACCGGTCACTACGGGGAGGTTTGTGGCCCCAGCGTAGGCCGACAGCTCGACCACGGTGTCGCATACCACCATGCCCGGCTCATGAGTCTTCGTGGATCAAGGTACTATGGTTGACAGGGTTTACAATGGTAAGTTCAGTACCCTAGGTTCAAGCAGTTATGACTCATGCAGGGTGAACATACAACGACCAGTCGGGTTACTTGACGGGCTCGACTAGCATGAGCGTATCGCAAGTCGAACGACATGAAGTGTGTAAAACACTTCGCGTGGCCTAACCACTGCCGCCAACTCCAACACGACTCGTGTTCATCGACGCGTCTTTCGTGGCCAAGATAAGCTAACCACAAATTTGCTCGGTTACCGACTGCCTGGACTAGGCATAGTCCCAAACAATCATAGAATCACATTAGCAGTTGTGTAAGGGTAATGGAAATGAAATACAACCATGTGAGCATGTTAACACACGTTATTACATACAACTTAAGAAAATCATCTTACACATGTCTTTCACACATATAATGAAATTAAGCATGTCGCCAACATATAGGAAATCCTCTCCATCAAAATATTAATTGAGAATTCAATCTCAAAGTAAATCATAAGGAAATCATCAAGCACATGTTATAACATACAGCTTAAGCGAATCGCCAAGCACATGCATTTCATTCATATTATGAAATCATGCATATGGCTAACATGTAGGAAACCATTCACACCAGCATATTAATTGAGAAATTAATCTCAAACTAATTCATAACACCATTTAATTCAATACATACTAATACAAGCATTTATACAAACACTTACACTACACACTTAAGTCTACATATAGTATGTCGACCCGAAGTGTGCATTTAGGCGAATCTCTTCGCCAAACTAATTATGCACGTATTCCTAACATTCTAATGCGACAATAAACCATGTCAATCACATCAACAAAATATGAGTAAAAACAGTACTTCCTACAAATGACTAAAATGCCCTAAATCTCATATTCTTCGTTGGTTTACGAAACAGGAAACGAACAGCATGTTGTACATGTCAAACGGCGTTGCCGTCAAGAATCTACTATTAAACGACATTGAAAGCTTTGGAAACAGTCAATCAAAGCGTCTAAAATCCGCACCTTGTCTCTTATGGATGTGTAAATTCGAACGGAGCGTATACGCTTTGTCAACGGCGATTAGAGAACCTAATACATAAGTTCTATCAGCTAACATGCTATGAAACCAAGGGAAACTCATATTAGCAACTTCTATGGTATTTTCTTACCTAGAAAAGCAGAGAAATTACCGGCAAAGTGGTTGAGTTGCGTTGCTTAGGCACTTGCAACCGGTAGCACAAGCGGCAAGGAATTCTCCTCCAATCTCTCTCACAAACTCTCACCTTTTCTCTCTCCCAATCTAAGATTTTTCTCAAATTCGGATGGGAGAGAGGAATGAGGGTTTCAAGTCCTTTTATAGCCTAAAACATGCCCAAAATAGGCTTGGGAACAATGTTTACTTGATGCCTAACCAAATCGGGGTTGTTTCGGTCCAAAAGAGCATTTCTGGAGGTCCCCTGGCCAGATGCGGTCGGACTTAAGCTCATGCATACTGGATCTAGCACGCATCAAGTTTTCAGACCGGTAGGGTTCCCAGATCGTACGTGGCGGTCCAATTTCAGTTCAACGGTCATCGCACCTAGATCAGGTCTACAAATCTCATGATATGAAATAGAAATTTTTCCTGATCCGAGGGTATAATTTGGCTGAATTCTGACGGTCAGAATGCTCAATACTGATGCGTCAAGTTGTGTGCCAGATTTGAATTTCAAAATTACAACTCTACCCTATTCGCACTCTCTTCACTCCAGGCTCAATGAAATAGCCTCAGGATGTTGGTTGGACTTGACTTTCGAAACGATTGCCAAACCCAGCTAAGTGGTCATAACGGTCTAAGATGGTAGGTATCGGACTTTCGACGCGCGGTCTAGATCCAATACAAAGTTTCAAAGAGGTCCCGAGAACAAACCAGTTTAGAGTTTGATCCGAGGCTTTAGAGCATTATAGCACCATTGGTTCCACTCGCTTTGGGCCTTGTAGAACGTATTTAAAGTGATCAGGGACCATTTCCCAGCTATTCTAACGTCGCGCTAGCTAACTTACACTTATTTTCTAAAGGAATTAATCCTAAGTGATTTCTTTGGCTATGGAATTGGGTTCTAAGCGAATTTCTAGGTGTTTTAATTGACCCATAGCCTAAGGACGTTTAATCCCAGGTTGGCCAAAATCCGGGGTATTACAATCTACCCCCCTTAAAACACAATGTCGTCCCCGACATTGGCGAAAGGCAAGGAGTACCTAGAGAGACTTTAGTATTGACATTCTAAGGAAGGTTCAAATCTTATTTAACGACCTAACCTTTACGTATAACCTAACTCAAAGGTTTCGATCTTGGGCCAGTGGGGAAGAGGCCGACTACGCTTCCGCTGTGCCATTCGGATCGAACGGTAACGTTGACTAACCTAACTGGATTGGACTCAATACGTTCTACCCCCCTTAAAACTTGGTTTTACTTAGAGTTCAAGAATCTATGCATTGCTCCGTATATCGGAACGAGGCACAACTTAGGGGCTATCCTTAACCTAAAATGGAACCAACCTTTCTCTACATGGCTTTCCTTGCTAATGATGCGTTCTATGGTATTGGTACCTATTATCATAGAGATGAGCCTAATCTCTATTGTGGTTAATTTCAGGGTCAGGTATGAATTGGTGGCAAGATGTCGAATCCTCTACTGGCTTTAAGTCCTCGCCATTTCCCAAAGGCAATGTGATCCTGTTTGGTTATAGGTGGTTGGGTCATCACAGAAGAAAGGTTGTGTAGTAGGTCTGAGCCGGATACATAGACTTTCTGTCTAGCTAGAATAGAAGATTTATTATATCAATTCTTAATCCGAGTTGATGCCGATCTTCTGCTTGATCAGAGCATTGGATTTATTGGTAACTACTAGGATTAAGAAGTCGTTTCAAACCGCGAATATATCGCTTGCATGCAGTTCCTTTACTCCGCGTTCCCGAATGTAACAAGCCCTTGGGGAAGGCAATTCTAAGGGGTGTGTTGGTACATTCTAAGTTCCATCTAAGGGATTTATAAGTCTTCCCTAAGAGGAAATGGTTCTAAGTTATGTAAGCTTCCTGAGAGTTACTAAAGGAGTCTATGGATGTTATGAGGGTCTATCCAAGGAAGGGAGTCTCATTCCAAGTAAATCTAACCTACTATTCCTTAGCATATACAGGCTTCACACTGCTTAAGGTAACTAGTAGGCTAGTCTGCAACTCAGTAGCTATAATCCAAAGCCTAAGTTTATACGTTAAATGGTTCCATACCAATTCTACTACAGGGAGTTGTTCTATTACTTAGGGTCAAGATTATCTAAATGGAATTGGATTTCCTATGTCGTCAGACCCTTCAAATCTTGAAGTACTAACTCTAGGTCCAAACGTCAAGGGCCTATGTGGCCTGTAGCGTTTAGTTGTATTAAATGGAACCGCATTTCTAGTCCCATAGCGGGATCGGAAGTGACATGCTTGGTAGGAGGGTGGGTTGGGATAAAAATTAATTTGCAGGCTGAATCCCGAGAGTTACCATACTCCCAACCTAGGGACAATACCTGACAACAAACGAACGGTATGCACTCCATTCAACAAAATTTGGCTATATTAAGCCCAAACCACTACACAAACACATTTTCTACCGGTGACATCACTAGACCCAATAACAACAAAACACAGAAATCCTTAAAACAAAAATCAAACAATCTACAGGGCAACGACATAGATGCATAATTCTACCAAAGGACTTCTACCATGGTCCCAATTAACCTTCTTGAATACTATCTAGTTCAGTACTGTCAGTTGCCCATTAGAGCTCTATCGGCCAGGTATTTTCAATACTTCTCAAACGGAGAAAGTTGAGAAATGGGATTTGAGGTTAGCACGATTCTAAGACCCCAAAAGAGGGTAAAGGCTCAAATAAAAGGGACGTGAGAGAGAGGACGGTGGAAAGGGAGGGAAAGGCTGAAACAGCCTTAACAATAGCCATGGAAAACGGAGGAAATGCGAAGGAACGGTCGCCCAAATGGACAGAATGAAATCTAAGCGTTGTAGAGGGATGCTTCAAGCTCCCCTAGGATGTATTTTCAGAAAGAAATGAAAATGAAAAAGGGGAATGGAGTACCTCACGAATTCAGCTCGATTTGGGGGTTTTAGGAGCTCCAACGGACGAAATCTTCAAGAGGGAGGGCTGCCAACTTCAAAGGAACGATGGAGGGTGGTCTTTTTTGGCAGGGAATGGATTTGAGAGTGGTTTGGAACCACGGTTTTGGATCAGGGCAGCAAGAAAATGAAAATGGGGCTAGGGAAGGGGACTTTTGTGAAGGAAGTACCCCTATTTGGGGTTTTCTATGGACGAACCACCCATGGGGGGGGGTGTATAGGCCACATGAGGGCGTGCGCCTGGATTTTACATCAAGTGGGCCCACTTGTACGTCGATGCATCGCCGGATCGGCGATGGCATCGCCAGCCATCTTGCACGGTGGCCGGTGGGACCACATGGGTTGGGTCCCCCCTGGTCTAGGGACCCCAAATATGTACGGTTCCCACTTTGGTTCATTGTATATTGCCCTATGGAGGCCAAAACATGCATTCAGGGATTCCGGGGCCAATCTGTAATCCCAAATACAAAACCCTATCATGAAGCATATGATTTTGGGGTAGAAGGATCTAGTACATCTATCTAGACCCTTAGTTACTAAAGAAAGTGAAATTTGAATAGCCTTATGGCCATTTTTCATGAAATTTTACTATTCACTATAAAATTTTGTGAAAGTATTATTTTGTGTTATTTTCACATTAGGTTTGATGCTTAACATGAAATGGATAAGAAATAAATGAAGATTGGAGTGGTGAGAGGAAGAATTTTGAAGATTTTTGGTGAAATGAGGTTTTTAAGCCCTGACGATTGAATACAGGAGTCGCGGCCATCCCACGGCCCAAGGATTCACTTTTATGGGTTTAAAATCATTCAAAGAACGTCTCAACCCACTTACCTACAACCTAGGAGCTATTCGGGTTGCTTCACGCGACCCTAGATGCGTTATGGACTCGATCGCGCGATCGATATGAATAGACTTCGCCTATTGGCGAATCTGGGATCCTAGAAGTATTTCTAGACCCTTCTCGCACCCACCTAAGTCAAAGGAAGCGACAGCGTACGTCGCGTGACCATAACCCAGGCCTGGTTTAATCCAAATCATGCTCTGATACCATCTGTAACATCCCAAAAATCGGGGGGTCGAGCAAAAACCCAACTCCCGAGTTCCAAAATGTTATTTATGCAACATAGATATGTATGATTGAATGTTGCCTATGATAATGTATTAAACATGAGTGAGATTAAGCCAGAACAGCATATCATACTCCAGAGACAGTTAAATTTGCAAGCGGAAGACTATAATAGTATGTATAACATATGTAAATTGTTGTATGTCTCCAGAGTGTGAATATATTACCAGGTTACACACATACATGTATACTTCAAAAGTAAACAAAATGAATATACATGAGGGCGCTAAAAATATAAAATGACAAGTGTCAATGTATCTAATTAACCTCCCTGTAATCCCGTCAATCAGATCATGCATAAAGGAGAGATCCTCCTCATCATCATCACGTCCAGCACCGCCTCGCAGGCCGCGCCATCATCTACAATCACAATAGGGACTGGTGGGTGTCTGGAAACACCATCCCATAATGTGGGAGTGAGTGATCAACTCAGTGGGATAAGAGAGCAGAGATTAGCATGTTATCAAATCAATCATGTGATAATAGTAAAGCAGTAAATCAAACAATCCTAATACTGTTGTTAATGCAATATGACATGACGTGATGTATGCCCTCACCGATGATCTCCCTCATACGACAACATCTTACGACCGCGGCATGCCACACTCCCTAGAGTGCTCCACATCTTCTAGGCACATGCAATGCTATGGTGATATGATTTCCGAGTTGTTATTAGTCCATTCAAATAGCAGGATTGGGAAACTAAGGTACTTCCCTTATATTAATCCCAACACAGATCCTGTCTAGGGTCGTCACTCCTAGTAATCTCATACGATGTATATTTTGTAGGTCGCTGCAAGGGCTGTCAGGGCTGTTGCATGCACTCATTGCACCGCTCCCCCATCACCTTATCAATACAGGCCTACTGTACTCTACTGCTACTGAAGGGTCGTCGCCTCCCGTAGACTCAGAATACGCTCGCGGTCACTACAAAGGGCTGTCAGGGCTGTTGTTCACACTCGTTGCACCGCTCCCCCATCACCTTATCAATGTAGGCCGATAGCAAGAATATAGTGTCCCATACCACCATAATCTGCTCACAAGTCTAGGTGCTCACTGGTCACTACGGGGAGGTTTGTGGCCCCAGCGTAGGCCGACAGCTCGACCACGGTGTCGCATACCACCATGCCCGGCTCATGAGTCTTCGTGGATCAAGGTACCATGGTTGACAGGGTTTACAATGGTAAGTTCAGTATCCTAGGTTCAAGCAGTTATGACTCATGCAGGGTGAACATACAACGGCCAGTCGGGTTACGTGACGGGCTCGACTAGCATGAGCGTATCGCAAGTCGAACGACATGAAGTGCGTAAAACACTTCGCGTGGCCTAACCACTGCCGCCAACTCCAACACGACTCGCGTTCATCGACGCGTCTTTCGTGGCCAAGATAAGCTAACCACGAATTCGCTCGGTTACCGACTGCCTGGACTAGGCATAGTCCCAAACAATCATAGAATCACATTAGCAGTTGTGTAAGGGTAATGGAAATGAAATACAACCATGTGAGCATGTTAACACACGTTATTACATACAACTTAAGCAAATCATCTTACACATGTCTTTCACACATATAATGAAATTAAGCATGTCGCCAACATATAGGAAATCCTCTCCATCAACATATTAATTGAGAATTCAATCTCAAAGTAAATCATAAGGAAATCATCAAGCACATGTTATAACATACAGCTTAAGCGAATCGCCAAGCACATGCATTTCATTCATATTCTGAAATCATGCATATGGCTAACATGTAGGAAACCATTCACACCAGAATATTAATTGAGAAATCAATCTCAAACTAATTCATAACACCATTTAATTCAATACATACTAATACAAGCATTTATACAAACACTTACACTACACACTTAAGTCTACATATAGTATGTCGACCCGAAGTGCGCATTTAGGCGAATCTCTTCGCCAAACTAATTATGCACGTATTCCTAACATTCTAATGCGACAATAAACCATGTCAATCACATCAACAAAATATGAGTAAAAACAGTACTTCCTACAAATGACTAAAATGCCCTAAATCTCATATTCTTCGTTGGTTTACGAAACAGGAAACGGACAGCATGTTGTACATGTCAAACGGCATTGCCGTCAAGAATCTACTATTAAACGACATTGAAAGCTTAAGAAACAGTCAATCAAAGCGTCTAAAATCCGCACCTTGTCTCTTATGGATGTGTAAATTCGAACGGAGCGTATACGCTTCGTCAACGGCGATTAGAGAACCTAATACACAAGTTCTATCAGCTAACATGCTATGAAACCAAGGAAAACTCATATCAACAACTTCTATGGTATTTTCTTACCTAGAAAAGCAGAGAAATTACCGGTAAAGTGGTTGAGTTGCGTTGCTTAGGCACTTGCAACTGGTAGCACAAGCGGCAAGGAATTCTCCTCCAATCTCTCTCACAAACTCTCACCTTTTCTCTCTCCCAATCTAGGATTTTTCTCAAATTCGGATGGGAGAGAGGAATGAGGGTTTCAAGCCCTTTTATAGCCTAAAATATGCCCAAAATAGGCTTGGGAACAATGTTTACTTGATGCCTAACCAAATCGGGGCTGTTTCGGTCCAAAAGAGCATTTCTGGAGGTCCCCTGGCCAGATGTGGTCGGACTTAAGCTCATGCATACTGGATCTAGCACGCATCAAGTTTTCAGACCGGTAGGGTTCCCAGATCGCACGTGGCGGTCCAATTTCAGTTCAACGGTCATCGCACCTAGATCAGGTCTACAAATCTCGTGATATGAAATAGAAATTTTTTCTGATCCGAGGGTATAATTTGGCTGAATTCTGACGGTCAGAACGCTCAATACTGATGCGTCAAGTTGTGTGCCAGATTTGAATTTCAAAATTACAACTCTACCCTATTCTCACTCTCTTCACTCCAGGCTCAATGAAATAGCCTCAGGATGTCAGTTGGACTTGATTTTCGAAACGATTGCCAAGCCCAGCTAAGTGGTCATAATGGTCTAAGATGGTAGGTATCAGACTTTCGACGCGCGGTCTAGATCCAATACAAAGTTTCAAAGAGGTCCCGAGAACAAACCGGTTTAGAGTTTGATCCGAGGCTTTAGAGCATTATAGCACCATTGGTTCCACTCACTTTGGGCCTTGTAGAACGTATTTAAAGTGATCAGGGACCATTTCCCAGCTATTCTAACGTCGCGCTAGCTAACTTACACTTATTTTCTAAAGGAATTAATCCTAAGTGATTTCTTTGGCTATGGAATTGGGTTCTAAGCGAATTTCTAGGTGTTTTAATTGACCCATAGCCTAAGGACATTTAATCCTAGGTTGGCCAAAATCCGGGGTATTACAGTGGTAAAGTCAATCTTTGTTTCAGGATAGCGGAAAGGGCGGGAGATACAGAATATAATCCTTCTTATTCGAAGTCAGAGGGCACAAGCGCTATTGAAAGTCGTAAGTGAAGGAAGTAAGTAAAGCTGTAAGCGATCTATCTCTTCTCCTTTAAAGCGAGAAGTACTAAAGGTAAACTCGGACCTTAAACTAAAGCCAGGAGACAGATCCGAATACTGAATACCCACACTCAAGGAACAGGCCAACATAGCTTACGGGGAAGGGCTCGCTCCCGTTTGACCATGGGGTGAATGGGGTCCGCTCCGTTAGCGGATTGCTACCATCATAGGCATCGGATCCAAGATCTTCTGGATACATTGTCCATGTCTTTCAAGTCGCTTTCTCCTCGTCAGTATTAAGTCTCTCCTCGTCTGTATTAGGTCTCTTCTTGTCTGTCTGAGTTTTCTCGTCTAATGTAGGGTTAGTCACTGCTTCTTCTTCTTCTTCTTTATTTAATAGCGTTCTGTCTTCAGTCAGACGAGTCTGTATCTCTGTAGTGGATTGAGTGTGCATCCTTTTCTCTGTATTCTTCTGAGCATCAAATTGTTCTTTCATCTCTTTGTATCTCTCGACAATCTCTCTTTCCTTCTGAGAGAATTTCTCATTGAGAATTTGATTTTCAGTCTGTAGTTGTATGACATCATTCCTTAGTGATTTGATGATTTGTTTTCCAATGTGATCTAGGCAAGACAAGTCTTTGATATCAATTGGATCAGTATCAACCCAGACATTTCTGTGATATACTGGTATCCTCTTGGTCCCCAGCTTAATCCCAAGCCTGACCAATGTGTCTTTCTTTATGATGTTCAGAGTGTGCCAATCAATCTGGAAGTTGGCTTCCACCGGTACCAGTTCTGTACGAGATGGGTCCGCGTACTATGACTCAAACCATTCTGGATAGACCTGGTTTTTCGTTGGTCCCTTGTACTTGAGTACATTGGTGCCATCTATTGCGATGTAGAAATAGAATTTCGGTGCGAGAAAGTATCCTTTCATTTTGTTCATTTTGGAGTATACATGTATATATTTAACCTAGTAACATGTTCACACTCTGGAGACCTACAACAGTTTATATATTTTATATATCTATCACAATCTTCCACTTGCAAAATTTAACTGTCTCTGGAGTATGATATGCTATTTTGGTATAATCTCACTCATGTTTAATGTACTAATGTGAACAATATTCAATCATCATTATCTATATTGCATAAGTGATGCGTTGGAACTCGGGAGTGGAGTTTATGCTTGACTCCCAATTTTCAGAGCGTTACACCAATAGACTGGTCATATCTTTTCATAATAGAGTTTAGTATGTAGTGTCTATTTAGGAATTATTTGTAATCATACTAGGAATCATCCTGTGATTAAATTTAAACTATACATACACACACACACACACACACACACACACACATATATATATATATATATATTAATTATTTTTGTGCAATTAAATTAGGACCCTTGAGTAGGAATGAGTTTCATAGTTTAATACTCCGTAAACTCATGTTAGTGGGGGAATATAGTAAAATATTATAAGTTTCTTATTCCCTTGTAAATTCAAGGTTCATACGTGTCGAGGAGATGTCCCTCTTCTTTCCTTTTCTGCGGCCCTATGTTGCTAACATTCTAAACTTCTAAAATATTTTAGAACTCTCAACTCTTCCTTCCCTCCCGAAGTTAATGTAACCGAAGTGCAAACTACCCATAACCCCCTAGCCGTATGATCGAAATGGTGACATACAAATATAATTTTAGGAGATTGAAAACTCTTCTAGTATAGTTCTTTGACTATGAGAACCATGGAAGAACTTATTATCCACCAAGTTAAACATAGGGTAAACAAGAACTCTTGTTGAACAAGATCCAAAGGACAACCTTATAGACATGAGGCTTGAACCTCCTAATGAATTATAATACTCCTTAAATACTTAGGATGATCAGGTTTCAAAATTTCAGAAACATATCCCTACGAAGCATTCACGGCTTAACTTAATTCTCAATCCTGGGTGATTATCAAAGGAATCACTGCTTTGAACGAGCAGAAGATCAGGATCCATCAGGATTAGGAAGGGATACAACGAGTTGTCTGCCCTGGTCAAGAGGGCAATTGATGTATCAGATTTAAGCCTACCACAACTGTCTTTCTGTATTAGCTCAATCATAAAGAGTAAATTATACCACCCTTAGGTAAGTTTTATCATCAAACACTTAGTACAATAATAATGATTTGGACATTTGTTTTCAAACCTCAAAGGTAGAAACTTTTAAGGGAGGTAGACCATTATGAGCTAGGCTAGTGCAGTTATTATATGCCCTAACACGTATATAAACTTGAAACTAACAAAAATAATAAAACTTTTACTTATTACCTTTAGGCAATTTCGGGGATGAAAATTTTCTTTAAGGAGGGTATATTGTAACATCTCAAAAAAATCCGTACAAAGACCCAAGTACCACTTTAGGCAGAAATCACTCAGGACCAAATCCTTTAGGAATTAAACGAAAATTTACTAAGTGCTAACTAAATCATCTATGGAATTAACTTAAATTACTTTCAATATGAACTACAAGACTTAAAACTAGTAGAATTGCTAACGCTATATTATCTAAAAACCTAGGATCAGTCTCTAAACCCAGTTGTTCTTGGGAGTACATTGAAACTCCGTATCGGACCTGGACCGTGCGTCAAAAGTTTGATAACCATGAAAATATATGATTATGATCACCTTACTAGGCTTGATAACATCTCAGAAATTAAGTCCTAATAGTATCTAAAAACGCACAACTTGAGCCCGGAGCGAAGTGTGCGAGAAACGCGAATATCTTTAGAAAATAAACTTAAACTCAAGTGATTTGAGCCATTTGCTTACAAGCCAATTTTTAGGATTCAAACCATCAGGTTCTGACCTAATTACACCCTTGGATCAAGAAAAATTTTCAACACATATAAGTATACTTGTGGCCCTGATCGACTACCAGTGATCATTGAACTGAAACAGGTCCTCCGCGGTTGATCCACTGATCCGATCGGACCGAAAACTTAACTTGACCTAGGTCCAATGTCAAGGAACTTTTCCTAGACTGTATGTAGAAAATGGGCCTCCAGATCAGCTCCGTTGGATCGAAATAGCCACTCTTTAGCTATATCAGTTTTGGGCCTATATAAGGGCCTAAACCCACCCCATTTCTATTCCATACGATTTTCTCCAAACCCTAAGAGAGAGAAGAGAGAAAAGAGGAGAGAGGAGTGGAGATCGAAGGAGGTCCTTAGAGTTTGCTGCCGTGGTTCCTTCCTGCTACTTTATGCGTAGAATCGCCTCTACATCTAGTTATACCGTCAAATCCAACTTCGATTTGGGTAAGAAATACTAACCCTAATCTTATTTTAGAAATTCAAATAGATGAATCGACGAAATAGCTAACCTATTTTGTGATTCAGGTAACCATTGTTTTGCAGATGGGGACATAGTGTTCAAACTGAGTTCGATGCAAGTTTATCGATGAAGGTGCAGACTATAAATGTTTAGGTTATAGTTTTCAAGGCTTTCAATGTCAGGAATGATTTATGACTGACTTGATTACTATCACATGTGCTTAGATGTAATGATTTCCGTATATTACATATATATGTGAACTATGTTGAATATAATGCATTCCATGTGTTTGTTGAAATGTTTAGATCAATATGAAATTAGGATTTGTGCTTGCTACAATTATTTGATTGAGAATACATGATTGTTGTACTTGTGAAAACTCCTTGTGAAAGGATTTGTTACAATATATGTTATAACTAATTTATTATATGTATGTTGATATGCATAATCTAAGTGTTTGGTAAAATGCCTGAATGAGAAAATGCTTGTTGAGATGTATTTAATGATGGTGTTGAGATAGGATTCTCAATTTCCTTATCTATAGTTACAGTTTTCCTCATGTAACCTATCTCATTATTTCGTGATTTATCAATAAAATGCCTATGTATGTTAACATGTGCACTATGTGTTTGATAAAATGCTCAAATGAGTGTTGTACTTGGATTTTTTGTTAAATGCTTATATGATTATCACATGTCTCCATATGCTGCATTTGAGTATGATTGGGACTACTGCGTAGTCCAGAAAATCAGTAATAATTCCTGTTTAAGTGGCCGAATTAGTCTCGCCACATTTGATGCGTTTGGTGAATCTATGTCGTACGATGATTGTCGACAGTGGTAACATGTCGATTAATTCAGCGTATTCTCATATCAATCGAACTTGTCAAGCAACCCGATTGGCTAATTGAGTGTTTACCATGTATGAACACTACTTGAGCCTAAGGTACCCCTTACCAATGTAAAGACCCATTTCAACAATGGTATCCCGATCTACTAAGACTCATGAGCCGGGTGTGGTGGTATGGGACACCGTGGTCAAGCTGTCGCTGTACGCTGGGGTGATGAGCTTCCCCGTAGAGACAAGTAAGCAACCCAAACTTGTGAGCCGAATATGGTGGTATGGGACATGTATTCGAGCTGTCGGCCTACATTGGCGCAACCTGGCTGTGGTCCCCAGTCGGGTTGGTGACGAGCCTTCAAAAATAGACTGCTAGTTGGTAGGGCATTGGTGAAGTGACCTCGAGTACAAAATAGACCCACCCCAGCATAGCCTGGCTGTGGTCCCCAGTTGGGTTGGTGGCGAGCCTTCGAAAATAAATTGCCAGTTGGTAGGGCGTTGGTGGTGTGATCTCGAGTACAAAATAGGCCTACGCTGACAGTGACAAGCCTCTCATAGTGACTTAGAGTGTAACTCTCGAACTTGCCTATCATATGTGATTATCTAGAATTAACGACCCTAGATGGATCATTGTTTGGGTAGATGATATAAAGTAGGGTACCTTAGCTTCCCAATACTGTTGTATGAAGAGGTATAATTAAGAATTGGGTTAATCACGCACATGCACCGCATTACATGTGCCTTTAGTGTCAGAGTTAAACATAGTGGGAGTGTTGCATGTCGGGATCGTGAGATGATGTCGTAGAGGGAGTGTAAGCAAGGGCTTACATCATTATCGCATATCATATTTGCATTAACAAGAATACTTAAGACATGCGTGTCATACCGCTTTATCATTACTGCTTGAATGAATTGATTACATGTTAACCTTTGCCTTATAGCTCCACTGAGTTGATCACTCACTCCCATGTTCTGGGATGGTGTTTTAAACACCAACCAAACCCTGTTATAGTTGCATATAATGGCGATGCTTACGAAGCAGAGCTGGACTCTTATGACGAGGAGGAATTCTCCTATATGTAGCTATTAGACGAGTCTATATAGACCATGTTCTGATTGACGGAGTTACAGGGATGCTGACTAGATGCCATTCCACTTGTCATTTTGTGTTTTCGAATCACACTTGTATATTCATTTTGTCCATTTTAGAAGTATACATATATATATATATTTAACCTAGTAACATGTTCACACTCTGAAAACCTACATCAGTTTATAGGTTTTATATGAATATCACAGTCTTTCGCTTGCATAACTTGACTGTCTCTGGAGTATGATATTCTTTTTTGGTAAAATCTCACTTATGTTTAATGCACTAATACGAACAACATTTAATCATCATTATCTATGTTGCATAAGTGATGTGTTGGAACTCAGGAGTTGGGCTGCTGCTCGTCCCCCGATTTTCAGGGCGTTACAGGTTTCCAAGTTTGAGGAGTGATAGGTGGGGTGAATTGGACAATGACAAATCATCGAAATGAATGCGGAATATGTAAAGATTACAAAAATTTTAATGACTTGAGTATTAAAACCTTGATTTAAAATAATTCGTAGGACAACCTTAACCTAAAATATTAGGCAGGTTAACCTTATTTCACGAATGTCTTTAAAATCAATCTTTCAAACTAGTAAGAGAATATAAAAAGATTACAAAATTCACCATAAGAATGAAATAATAAATAACATTCAATTATCAAAAAGAATAAAGCATTCACCACATGACACAAGGAGTTATAGTGGTTTGGTGCTTAAAAACAACCACACCTAATCCACTCCCAAAATTATTAACCTTGTAATTTTGGCTTTCACTATAATAAGGTTTTTAGCGGTTTTCCCTAACAACCTGATACAGTTCCTTGTGATTTTCACAAGATATCATAATAAAACGCCTTTTGTGATTTTCACGAACTATCACAAATAGAAACCCCACTGAGATTTTTACAGGCTATCTTAGACAAACCTCACTGAGATTTTCATAGGATATCTTAGAAAAACCTCTGTTTTGACAAGAAACAAATGTGTTTGATTTAAGAAATTATTCAATGATAATAAAGAATTTAATGAGAGAACAATGATCACATTTATTTTGAGTTCATTTACATCATCAGATTCCCTTGATTCTGAAAATAAAGTACAATTAATGCAACACAATAAATGAAAGGTAAGACAGTCCAATGGCAATTTTGGCAGCATTACGACGTATTTTTATCACATTTCTAGGGGAGATGGGTTATGCGGGCTTGAAGCCCTTAATTTAACTGTTGAGATCAGTTCTAATCATCCTTTTGTTCATTCTTCCTTAATATAACCATGGAGATCAGTTTTGATCATCCTCCCATTGCGAAACCCTTGAAATGTGGAGCGGCGATCATCCCTTGAAATGTGGAGAGGTGATCATCCCTTAAAATGTGGAGAGATGATCATCCCTTGAAATGTGGAGTATTCCTTGAAACATGGAGCACAAGATCTTCTTTTACATGAGGTGGCACATAAAACATTTGTTAGGACATGAAAAGGCTGGCTTTAAGACAAGGGGAGAGAGAGGTGGCACATGGGGTATCTGTTAAGACAACAAAAGGCTTGTCTTAGGACAAGTTCCTCCTAAAATGGCGTATGGAGTATCCGTTAAGAGAATAAAAGGCTTGTCTTAAGACAACCCTCCATGGGAAATGGTGTTGGAAACCAAGCATTAGGACAAAGTTCCTTTGAAAGTGGCGCATGGGCTATTCATCAAGACAACAAAAGCCTCGAGTTAAGACAATTCTCCATACAAGGTGGCGCATGGAGCATTTGTCTCAAGCTAAGATTCCTTATTAAATGGCGCAAGAGACCTTCTCCAGGGGATTGCGCAAGGTCACACAAAGGCTCTTCATCAGGGGGTTGCGTGGAGTCGCACAACAGGCCTCCTGTCTGGACAATGTTCCATACAAGGTGGTGCAAAGGCCATCTCTTTGGACAAAGTCCACAAAGAGTGGCACAAAGCCTTTCTTCAAATGTGATTGTGCGGCCACGCGCAAAAGGTTTATTCAAGGAGGTTTCGTGGATGCATGCAAGGCCTTCTCTTCACTTCTTCTTGTCTCCCTCACTCTTGTCTTCCTTCCCTGTTTTCTTCCAACCTCCCAACCAACTGACCCACCCCCAAATGAGGCATGGGGAGGGGTATTTATAGGCCTCTCTCTCTTACGTAGTGATGATCACCACTACTTATCCCTTCACATAATGTTCAACCTCCCCTCTTAAACAATGATGTCCACCAAGCTCTCCTTTAAATGGTGGTGTACAACCACTTCTTCTTCCTCACAAGGCAATACCCCTCCTCTCATTTTTTTTTACCAAAATACCCTCACTCACTCCCTTTTACGAAAATACCCAAACTCACTCATTTTTACCAAAATACCCCAACTTACTTATTTTTACCAAAATACCCCAACTCACTGATTTTTACCAAAATACCCCAACTTACTCATTTTTACCAAAATACCCCAACTTACTTATTTTTACCAAAATACCCAAAATACCCCCGGATGCTGATTTTTACCAAAATACGGAGTGATCGACCTTGGAAAAGATCTGCACCATTGAATTCTCTGACCAATGCAATGGTATTGTACCTCAACAACCTCATTGAGATTTTCACAAGTTATCTCAAAAAATCCTAAAATGAAATACAGTAAATATACTTATATTCAAATTTAGATTTGAAGACGTGGAAAAAGCTTGTAGCAAAAGAACTTCTTTCTCAAAGGTAGATGGTACAATGTTTAATCAGACAGAAAGAGTCTAGGGTTCTATAGATTTTATAAATGAAAAATGCAAATGCTACTGTAACACCCTGAAAATCGGGGGTCGTGTATAAACTCAACTCCCGAGTTCCAGACCGTCACTTATGCAACAAAAATGATTATGATTCAATGCTGTCTGAGTTAAAGCATTCACATGAGTAAAAGTATACCAAAACTGCATTCATACTCCAGATTCGGTGATAAAAGCAAGCGGAAGACTAAAGAATATATATATCACTGTATGGAAAACAAAATAGATCTCAACTGTCTCCAAAGTATGAATACATCTTTGAGTCTCATATACATGTAAATAACAGAAATTAAATGTCAAAATAGTCCCATTGAGTAGTCCCGCCAATCCAGGCCACCTAAGCAAAGCCGTCGTGGTACTGCATATATGAGAACTCGTCCTGGTCCTCATCATAGTCCAGTTCTGCCTCCTGAATCGCCTCCTCACCTGCATCTAAGACAGGGTCTGTGGAGTGTTACAAACACCATCCCATAACGTGGGAGTGAGTAGCTAACTCAGTGGAATAATAGAGCAAGGATTAGCATGTTCTCAAATCAATCATGCGATAATAGTAAAGCAATAAATCAAACATTCCTAATACTGTTGTTAATGCAGTATGACATGACATGATGGATGCCCTCACCGACATTCTCCCTCATACGGCACCATCTTCGTCTACGGCATGCTTGCGTACCGCTCAGTGCTCCACATCTTCCAGGCACATGCAATGTGATGTTGATATGATTACCGAGTTATTATTAGTCCGTTCAAACAGCAGGATTGGGAAACTAAGGTACTTCCCTTATATCAATCCCAACACAGATCCTATTTAGGGTCGTCACTCCTAATAATCTCATACGATGTACATTTTGTAGGTCGCTGCAAGGGCTGTCAGGGCTGTTGCTCGCACTCGTTGCACCGCTCCCCCATCACCTTATCAATACAGGCCTACTGTACTCTCACTGCTACGGAAGGGTCGTCGCCTCCCGTAGACTCAGAATACGCTCGCGGTCACTACAAAGGACTCGTCGCCTGATCAGTGTAGGCCGACAGCAAGAATATAGTGTCCCATACCACCATAATCTACTCACGAGTCATAGGTGCTCACTGGTCACTACGGGGAGGTTTGTGGCCCCAGCGTAGGCCGCAGCTCGACCACAGTGTCCCATACCACCATGCCCGGCTCATGAGTCTTTATGGATCAAGGTACCATGGTTGACAGGGTTTACAATGGTAAGTTCAGTACCATAGGTTCAAGCAGTTATGACTCATACAAGGTGAACATACAATGGCCAGTCGGGTTACTTGACGGGCTCGACTAGCACGAGCGCATGTCAAGTCGAACGACATGAAGTGCATAAGACACCTCGTGTGGCCTAACCACTGCCGCCAACTCCAAAACACGATTCGCGTTCATCGACGCGTCGTTCGTGGCAAAGATAAGCCAACCACGAATTCACTCGGTTACCGACTGCCTGGACTAGGCATAGTCCCAAATATTTATGAATTCACATCAGCAATCATATAAGAGTAATGGAAATGAAATACAATAATGTGAGCATGTTAACACATGTTATAACATACAACTTAAGTGAATCATCTAACACATGCATTTCATACATATAATGAAATCATGCATATAGCCAACATGTAGGAAATCATTTACATCAGCATATCATTTGAGAATTCAATCTCAAACTAATTCATAACATCATTTAATTCAATACATACTAATACAAGCATTTATACAAACACTTAAACTACACACTTAAGTCTACATATAGTATGTCGACTCAAAGTGCGCATTTAGGCGAATCTCTTCGCCAAACTAATTATGCACGCATTCATAATATCCTAATGCGACAAGAAGCCATGTCAATCACATCAGCAAAATATGGATGAAAACAGTATTTCCTACAAATGACTAAAATGCCCTAAATCTCATATTCTTCGTCTGCTTACGAAACAGGAAACGGACAGCATGTTGTACATGTCAAACGGTGTTGCCGTCGATAATATACTATTAAACGACATTGAAAGCGTTGGAAACAGTCAATCAAAGCGTCTAAAATCTGCACCTTTTCTCCTATAAGTGTATTGATCCAAACGGAGCGTATATGATTTGTCTACGGCGAATCGGGAACCTATTTTACAAGATGTATCAGCTATCGTGCTAAGGAAACGAGGGAACATTAAATCAGCAAGTGTTTGAGATATTTTCTTACCTAGAATCTCGGCGAAATCGTCGGGAAAGTGATTGAGGCGCGTTGCTTAGGCACGTGCAACACGTAGTGCAAGCAGCAGGGAATTCTCTCCCACTCTCTCTCACAATCTCTCACCTTTTCTCTCACACCAGCTAGGGTTTCTAGTAAATTCAGATGGGTGAGAGAAGTGAGGTTTTAAGCCCCTTTTATAACCTAAATCTTGCCCAAAACAGGCTTGAGAACAATGTTTACTTGATGCCTAACCAAATCGGGGCTGTTTCGGTCCAAAAAGATATTTCTGGTGGTCCCCTGGCCGAACGCGATCGGACTTAAGTTCATGCACGTAGGATGTCGCTCACATCCCATTTTCAGACTAGTAATGTTCGTAGATCGTACGTGGCGGTCCAGTTTCAGTTCAGCGGTCATCGCACGTAGATCAGGCCTACAAGTCTCATGATATGAAATAGAAATTTTTCCTGATCCGAGGGTGTAATTTGGCTGAATTCTGACGGTCAGAACGCTTAATAATAACGTGTCAAGTCGTGTGCCAGATTTGAATTTCAAATTCCAAATCTAACCCGATTCTCACTCTCTTCACTCCAGGCTCAATGAAATAGCCTGTGAATGTCGGTTGGACTTGATTTTCGAAATGATTGTCAAGTCCAGCTAGGCAGTTATAACGGTCTAAGATTGTAGGTATTGGACTTTCGACGCACGGTCTAGATCCAATACAAAGTTTCAAAGAGGTCCAGAGAACAAACCAGTTTAGAGTTTGATCCGAGGTTTTAGAGTATTATAGCGTCATTGGTTCTACTTGCTTTGGGTCTTGTAGAACGTATGTAAAGTGATCAAGGACTATTTCCCAGCTACTATAGCGTTGCGCTAGCTAACTTACACTTATTTTCCAAAGGAATTAATCCTACGCGATTTCTGGTCAAGTTGGTACTCGAGTTCAAGTACGAAATTTTCCTGGGCGTTACAATCTACCCCCCTTAATAAAAAATTTCATCCTCGAAATTTGTACCTTTTCGTACTCCTCGAGAAGCTGTGGGTAGTTCTTTCTGATCTCGGCTTCTATCTCCCAGGTAGCCTCTTCCTCAGAGTGATGCGTCCACAATACCTTCACAAGGGGAATCACCTTGCTACGCAGTACCTGCTCCCATCTGATGATATGGGAAGGATCAGAAACGTATTTCTTCAGCATAGAAACATGAAATACGTTGTGAATGCTCGCGAGAGGCGTGGGTAAAGCCAAACGGTATGCCACTGCTCTCACACGATCGAGGATCTGGAACGGATCAATGAATCGCGGTGCTAGCTTTCCCTTCTTCCCGAACCGAAGGACTCCCTTCATAGGGAAAACTCGTAAAAATACATGATCCCCAACTGTGAACTCTAGCGGCCGCCATCTCGTATCGGCATAACTCTTCTGTCTACTCTGCGCTGTGAGAAGCTGACGTCTAATAATATCAATCTTCTCCGACGTCGCCTGCACTAACTCTGGGCCAATCAAGCTACGCTCACCGACCTCTGCCCAACAATGCGGTGCGCGATAAGGTCGCCCATACAACGCCTCGTAAGGTGCCATACCGATACTCGCCTAGAAACTGTTGTTGTACGCGAACTCCACATATGCAAGACAATCATCCCAACTGTCCTTGAAGTCCAATGCGCAAGATCGCAACATGTCCTCTAAGATCTGGTTCACCCGCTCTGTCTGTCCATCTGTCTGTGGGTGGAAGGCAGTACTGAACTTCAACTTCACACCCATAGCCTCCTGAATGCGAGTCCAGAAAGTAGAAGTGAACCGCGTGTCTCTGTCCGACACGATCTCCAACGGAACTCCATGCAGATGCACGATCTCTCTGATGTATAGTCTAGCCAGCTCGTCTGCAGAGTTCGTGACTCTGATCGGTAGGAAGTGCGCCGACTTCGTCAGACGGTCGACGATCACCCATATGGAATCATGTCCCTTCCTCGTCTTCGGCAGCCCTGAAATGAAATCCATGGAAATGAAGTCCCACTTTCACTCTGCGATCGGCATAGGCTTCAAGAGTCCAGGTGGTCGGCGATGCTCTGCCTTCACCTGTTGGCAAGTAAGACAACGGGACACTAACTCTGCTATGTGGGTCTTCATACCTTCCCACCAATATGTCCTCTTTACGTCGCGATACATCTTCGTACTGCCTGGATGCATCGCGAGTCTAGTACAATGCGCAGCCTCGAGAATCTCTCGTCTCAAGTTAGGGATATCTGGGACGCATAGGCGGCCACGATAACATAAGCCCCCATCCGTGCCAACTCACCACTCAGCGTCCACATCATCACTGACCTGCTCTCGAAGCTTAGTCAGATGCGCATCATCCCTCTGCGCCTCGATGACTCGATCATCGATCTGAGATCGCACTTGCACATGTGCGATGAACTCATACGGCTCCTCTACAGTGAGTTTTTGCTCAAAGTCTTGTAAAAACTCAACCATATCCCACTCAGCAACCATCAGCGGAGCCGCAAACTCTATCGCCCTCTTGTGGCTCAACGGTCAGCCACAAGGTTCGCCTTCCCAGGATGGTAAGAGACTTCGAACTTGAAGTCCTTCAAAGTCTCCATCCATCGCCGCTGCCTCATATTCAAGTCTCGCTGAGAGAATATGTACTCGAGGCTCTTATGGTCGCAAAAGAGCTCGAACTCCTCTCCATAGAGGTAATGTCTCCAGAGTCTCAGTGCAAATATGACGGCTGCCAACTCTAGGTCGTGTGTAGGGTAATTCTCCTCGTGCTTGCTTAATTGTCTCGAGGCATACGAAATTATCCTGTCCTCTGCATAAGGACACAACCCAGACCAACGCTAGATGCATCAGTGTATATAGTGTACCTAACTCCTTGCTCTGGCAATACTAGCACAGGGGCGGACGTAAATCTATCCTTCAACTCCTGAAAAGATGACTCCGCCTTGCATTCCAGGCGAACTTCACGTCCTTCCATGTCAACTGAGATAAAGGTCTCGCGATCTTCGAGAAATCTCGAATGAAGCGTCGATAATAGCCAGCGAGACCCAAGAAACTCCTCACCTCAGTGACAGAACCAGGCTGCTCCCAGTCCTGAACTGTAGCCACCTTAGACAGGTCAACTGTCATGCCATCCTTGGACATCACGTGTCCCAGGAACTTCACTTCCTGCTTCCAGAAGTCGCACTTCTTGTACTGTGCGAACAACTGATGCTGTCTGAGTGTATCCAGGACCAAGCGCAAATGCTCCTCATGCTCCTCTCGACTCCTGGAGTGTACTAAAATGTTGTCAATGAACACAACGACGAATCTATAGAGGAATGGCCGAAATACCCGGTTCATTAGATCCATGAACAAGACTGGTGCATTCGTGAGACCGAACGACATCACAAGGAACTCGTAGTGGCCAAAGCTGGTCCTGAATGCTGTCTTCTGCACGTCCTCATCCCTGACGCGTAACTGATGATATCCTGACTAAAGATCAATCTTCGAGAAGTACTGCACTCCTCTCAACTGATCAAACAAGTCATCGATCCTGGGTAAAGGGTACTTGTTCTTCACCGTGATCTGGTTCAGTCTGCAATAATCAATACACAATCGCATCAAATCATCCTTCTTCCTTACGAACAGGACTGGTGCTCCCCAAGGAGACACACTAGGCCGTATAAGGCCAAGCTCCAACAGACCATCAATCTACGTCCTCAACTCCTCCATCTCACATGGTGCCATGCGATACGTCGGCAGTGAGACGGGCATGGAACCAGGCACCAGATCGATAGTGAAATCAATTTCTCGTCGAGGCGGCAAACCAGGGATCTTCCTGAACAGATCCCCAAAATCACAAACGACTGGCGTATGCTCAAGCATCTGGGCACCAGCGTCCCGTAGTAAAGTAGCGTATCTAAATATGCGGAAGGGGAGATTTACCCGCACTAGGAATGTAAAGGATGCACCCTCTAGCTCATAGGCAGTCACTATACGAGTCTCGCAGTCAATCTCGGCCCTCGCTGCAGTCAACCAGTCCATACTAAGAATAACATCGAGATAAACAAGAGAGGGGTCGACGACAAGATCAAGAGCCATCGTCTTGCCCCCCAGATCCACCAAACAGCCCTCACACATCAGGGTGGCGTCTGTAAAGGACCCGTGAGCTGTATAAACTCGCACCCCATCCATCCTAATAGTCGGTAGCCCAATGCGCCTGACTATGGCATGTGATATCAATGAAATCGTGGATCCTGTGTCCACCATCATAAGAATAGGAATACCTCCGACGTGGGTAGTGACCTCAAAGGCCGAATGCTGAGAAGTCTCTATCACAGCTGCCTCAGCTGTCAAGGCATGCACCCGCGCCTGCTGTGGCCGGTTCGGCCACTGTACCATGGGCCATAGAGGCGGCCTGAACTGTGATACCGGAGGTCTGAAGGAAGGGTACGCAGGAGCCAACCATAAAGGCGGTGCTGATATAGCCTGTGGGCGTGCACGGTCGATCTTCTGCGGCGGCGAGAACCCACTGTCCCGCATCCGAGTAAAACAACTATGTGCCGAATGGCCCGATCTCCCACAATAGGTACATGATAAATCAGGGCGCCGCAACGGTGGTACTGGCGCATTAGCCCTAGAAGGAGGGTTAGTGCAAGGCCTCTTACCCGCAAAGGGCCTGTCCTGCAACTCCGGTTGTGGCTTAGGAACAACAGGGCCACGAGATCGCGTAAGTCGATCCACATCCTGCTCTGCCTGCATGGACATGTGAATCAGCTCTGCGTAGGAGGGAATGCTCACGCAGCACATCTTCGACCGAATATCTGATCGCAAACCCTCTGAAAAGCGTCGTATGCGCATCTGCTCATCTGCCAGTATAGTCGGGACATATCTGCCCAACTCAGTGACCCGATGCTCATACTCAGTCACTGTCATGCCTCCCTGTCAGAGGCGCAGAAACTCATTCTCTCGGTCATGCCTATACGTCTGGGGATAGTATTTTTCGTGGAAGCGGAACTCGAACGCTGCTCAGGTCCATATGTAGTCAGTGGCAACGGTCCGTAACACACTGTTCCACCATAAGCTAGCCTCCCGCTCGAACAAGAACGTAACCAACTCGACCTGCTCAGTCTCTGAACAATGCAGCATCCGTAGTATCTTTGACACACGGTCGAACCAATACTCGGCCTCCTCGGGTCTATGAGAACCCGTAAAAGTGGGAGGCCGTAAGCGCTGAAATCGCTCTAATAAGCTCCGTGTGTCAGCGGCATTCTCCGCAGGGTAAGCAGGTGGTACAGGATGAGCCATGCCCTCATCCTGAGCATATGTATCGGCATCCTCAGCTGGATGCGCAGGTGGTGCAGGTGGAGGCACACTCCCACCCTGGGCTAAAGCCCCCACTATAGTAGTCAGGAGCTGCTGCTGCTACTGCATCATAGCCATCATTTGCTCAAATCTATCTGGAGGTGGAGCAGGATGTGGCATGTACTGCGTCGAAGAAGACGCACGGTACTACTCTCTGATGGGCGATGTGAAAGGCAGTGGTCCAACTGCAGGACCAGTAGTAGGCTGAGACACACGTGCTGTCTCAGGAATCGGGCCCACAGCAGGGTCCGCATGAGCATCGGACTGAAAGGGAACCTGATCCATAGGCTCACCCAATGTAAGCCGAGCTGTGCTCCGTGTAGCCTTCAGCGGCATTCCCTATATTCAAAATAGGGCACAACCTTATCAGTCTCAATAGCACAAACACACCGCAATCATTCACATAAAGAGTCAAAGGCATTCCATGCATTTCATTTAATCAAAATTGTCACAATACAAGGGATATCTCCTTACAGGCATCATGACAGGAAGTACATGGGAACTAAGACAGTTAAAGCCACAACAGTAACACAAGTAAACTACTAGCCTTAACAGGCTTATAAAACATAAAGCAGGAAATGACAACTGCTACTAAACAACATCTAAAATCTCATCACTAGTCTGAGTCGGGTGATGGAGGAGGAGCACCCTTATCCTACAAGCAGCACAGGATCGCCTTTAAGGTACTAGTCACCTTGCCGAATTTTCTCTTCATAACGACCTTGGTATCCTCGACCTCAGCGCGAAGTTCCTGAACTTTCCTTCGTAAGGCGACCTGGCTCTCCTCAATTCGGGTAATGCGATCATCACTAGTAGCTTGAGCAGAAGGAGGAGGGCTCTCATCTGTATCCTGAGCCTCCTCTTCTACCTCTTCCTGGACTTCTTCCTCTACTTTCGCTCCAGGTTCTCCCTCACTTGGATCCTCTTCGTCATCAAAATCGTCCTCGCTATCCTCATCAAGCTGAGTCTCACGGTACTGAGACCCGATCTTCATCTTGACCATGGTAGACTCATCAATGCAGTGTATCGAAATTAGCAACTCCGGCCCAAGTCTGTAAGCAAACTCAAGCACGATCTTGCATATAAGCCGGCCAAAAGGAAGCGACTTAGACGTTCTCCTTGATTTCACTATGAGGATAATCTGTCGCAATATGAAAGTGGCCATACACACATTTTCTCCCTAGGCCACCTGATACAAGAAATCAACCATAAGGTGCGTACATTCAATGCGATTTGTCGACCTGGGATACACGTTGAACGTGCAAATGTGGTGCAGCAGGCACAAATTATCAGACATATGAGACGCCTTGAGGCTATTGTTAGGCTGTCATGGAACCAGACTACCACATAGGAACCTGGTACGACTATCTTGCTCATGCCTACTCCTCAAATTCTTCGCACTGGGATGAACATCACCAAGGGGCACGTTCAGAAGTCGCGCTATCAACCGAACATCGATCGTAGCCATCCGGTCTCTATCAAAAGGAATCTTGAACTGCAATGGCTCCAATATAGGACTCTGGATACGAGCGTAGAAGGCACGAACGGTGCTCACATTAGAACGAGAACGAGCTTCAAATAGCGGACCCCAATGTGTAGCTTCAATGCGCTCGAATAACAGGAATTCGTCGAAGAGTCACCCTTTCATGTCTGCCTCAAATAACACCTTACGGTCAGTATATTCTCCGTGAGGCATCTCTGCTAATATCACTCGCCCAAGTTGAGTATGGGGATCCAAATCCCGCTTTGTATGGAACTCTCGGGCTGTGCTTGGACATGCGGCGGCGCTTGAACTAGCGGCGCCACCCCTCGATCTTCTGGATTGCGCAGGGCGACTAGGCCCAGCCTCATCCGCTGCGGTCTTTCTCTTTCCCATCAAAGAGAGGATGGTGGAGAGAGAGAAAAATCCCAAAATGGCTTCAACAAAAGCCATGAAAAATATGAGAAATGTAGAGAAATGGCTATCCAAACAGAAAAAAGGAGATCTAGGTGTTGTAGAGGGATGATTCAAGCTCCCCTAGAATGGATTTTTAAAAAGAAAAAAGAAGAAAAAAGGAGAATGGAGCTCCACACGATTTCAGCACATTTTGGGGGTTGTAGGAGCTCCAACGGACGAGATCGGAGAGGGAGAGGGTTGCTAATCATGTTGGAGGTATGGGATAGGGTTGTTTTCAGTAATGGGAGGATTTGGGAGTGATTTGGGGTCACAGTTTGAGATAGGGCAGCAAGAAAACGAGCAAGGGAGCTAGGGAGGGGGCTGTTTGTGAAGGAAGTGCCCTTTTTAGGAGTTTTCGACGGTCGGCCCACACATGGGAGGGGTACCCTAGCCAGATAAGGGCATGCGCCCGAGTTTCATTGTAAATGGGCCCCACCCATCGGCGATGCATCGCCGACCGGTGGTGCATCCGGCCAGTCTGGCCTGGTGGGCTGGGTCCCCCTACCCTGGAGGTCCCAGATATATATGGTCCCCACCCCAGATCATTGTAATTTGACCTAGGGAGGCCCAAACTTCCATTCAGGGATTTTTGGGACTAATTTATAAACCTGAATGTAATACCCTATCATGCAGCATATGATTTTAGGGTAGAAGGAGCTAATACATCCATCGAGCCCATTATTTGCTAAATATTACGAACTTAGAATGTCCTAAAGGCCAGTTTTCATAAAATTTTACTATTCACTATAAAATTTTATCGAAGTATAATTTTATATCATTTTCACATTAGGATCAATGCCTAACATGAAAAGAATAGAAAATAATTGAAGAATAGAGTGGTGAGAGGAAGAATTTTGAAGAAATTAGGTGAAACAGGGTTTTTAAGCCCTAGCGATTGAATGTAAGGGTTGTGGTTGCCCCACAGCCTAAGGATTCACATTTACAGGTTTAGAACCATTCAAAGAATGTCTCAACCCACCTACCTACAACTTATGAGCTACTTAGGTCACTTCACGCGACCCTAGATGCGTTACGGACTCGATCGCGCGATCGATACGAATAGACCTCCCCTATTGGCGAATCTGTGATCTTATAAGTGTTTCTAGACCCTTCTCGCACCCAACTAAGTCAAAGGAAGCGACAGCGTAAGTCGCATGACCATAACTCAGGCCCGGTATAATCTCATTCATGCTCTGATACCAACTTGTAACACCCTGAAAATCGGGGGTCGTGTATAAACTCAACTCCCGAGTTCCAGACCGTCACTTATGCAACAAAAATGATTATGATTCAATGTTGTCTGAGTTAAAGCATTAAAAGTCTACCAAAACTGCAATTCATACTCCAGATTCAGTGATAAAAGTAAGCGGAAGACTAAAGAATATATATATCACTGTACGGAAAATAAAATAGATCTCAACTGTCTCCAAAGTATGAATACATCTCTGAGTCTCATATACATGTAAATAACAGAAATCAAATGTCAAAATAGTCCCATTGAGTAGTCCCGCCAATCCAGGCCACCTAAGCAAAGCCGTCGTGGTACTGCATATATGAGAACTCGTCTTGGTCCTCATCATAGTCCGGCTCTGCCTCCTGAATCATCGCCTCACCTGCATCTAAGACAGGGTCTGGTGGGTGTTGCAAATACCATCCCATAACATGAAAGTGAGTAGCTAACTCAGTGGAATAATAGAGCAAGGATTAGCATGTTCTCAAATCAATCATGCGATAATAGTAAAGCAGTAAATCAAACATTCCTAATACTGTTATTAATGCAGTATGACATGACATGATGGATGCCCTCACCGACATTCTCCCTCATACGGCACCATCTTCGTCCGCGGCATGCTTGCGTACCGCTCAGTGCTCCACATCTTCCAGGCACATGCAATGTGATGTTGATATGATTACCGAGTTATTATTAGTCCGTTCAAAAAGCAGGATTGGAAAACTAAGGTACTTCCCTTATATCAATCTCAACACAAATCCTGTCTTGAGTCGTCACTCCTAGTAATCTCATATGATGTACATTTTGTAGGTCGCTGCAAGGGCTGCCAGGGCTGTTGCTCACACTCGTTGCACCGTTCCCCCATTACCTTATCAATACAAGCCTACTGTACTTCACTGCTACGGAAGGGTCGTCGCCTCCCGTAGACTCAGAATACGCTCGCGGTCACTACAAAGGACTCGTCGCCTGATCAGTGTAGGCTGACAGCAAGAATATAGTGTCCCATACCACCATAATCTGCTCACGAGTCATAGGTGCTCACTAGTCACTATGGAGAGATTTATGGCCCCAGTGTAGGCCGACAGCTCGACTACAGTGTCCCATACCACCATGCCCGGCTCATGAGTCTTTATGGATCAAGGTACCATGGTTGACAGGGTTTACAATGGTAAGTTCAGTACCCTAGGTTCAAGCAGTTATGACTCATACAAGGTGAACATACAATGGCCAGTCGGGTTACTTGACGGGCTCGACTAGCACGAGCGCATCTCAAGTCGAACGACATGAAGTGCATAAGACACCTCGTGTGGCCTAACCACTGCCGCCAACTCCAAAACACGACTCGCGTTCATCAAAGCGTCGTTCGTGGCAAAGATAAGCCAACCACGAATTCACTCGGTTGCCGACTGGCTGGACTAGGCATAGTCCCAAACATTATGAATTCACATCAACAATCATATAAGAGTAATGGAAATGAAATACAACAATGTGAGCATGTTAACACATGTTATAACATACAACTTAAGTGAATCATCTAACACATGCATTTCATACATATAATGAAATCATGCATATAGTCAACATGTAGGAAATCATTTACATCAGTATATCATTTGAGAATTCAATCTCAAACTAATTCATAACACCATTTAATTCAATACATACTAATACAAGCATTTATACAAACACTTAAACTACACACTTAAGTCTACATATAGTATGTCGACTCAAAGTGCGCATTTAGGCGAATCTCTTTGCCAAACTAATTCTACACGCATTCCTAGTATCCTAATGCGACAAGAAGCCATGTCAATCACATCAGCAAAATATGGATGAAAACAGTATTTCCTACAAATGACTAAAATGCCCTAAATCTCATATTCTTCGTCTGCTTACGAAACAGGAAATGGACAGCATGTTGTACATGTCAAACGGTGTTACCGTCGATAATATACTATTAAACAACATTAAAAGCATTGGAAACAATCAATCAAAGCGTCTAAAATCCGTACCTTTTTTCCTATAAGTGTATTGATCCGAACGGAGCGTATACGCTTCGTCTACGGCGAACCGGGAACCTATTTTACAAGATGTATCAGCTATCGTGCTAAGGAAATGAGGGAACATTAAATCAGCAAGTGTTTGGGATATTTTCTTACCTAGAATCGCGGCGAAATTGCCGGGAAAGTGATTGAGGCGCGTTGCTTAGGCACGTGCAACACGTAGTGTAAGCAACAGGGAATTCTCTCCCACTCTCTCTCACAATCTCTCACCTTTTCTCTCACACCAGCTAGGGTTTCTAACAAATTCGGATGGATGAGAGAAGTGAGGATTTAAGCCCCTTTTATAACTTAAATCTTGCCCAAAACAGGCTTGGGAACAATGTTTACTTGATGCCTAACCAAATTGGGGCTGTTTCGGTCCAAAAAGACATTTCTGGTGGTCCCCTGGCCGAACGTGATCGGACTTAAGTTCATGCACGTAGGATGTCACTCACATCCCATTTTCAGACCAGTAATGTTCGTAGATCGCACGTGGCGGTCCAGTTTCAGTTCAGCGGTCATCGCACGTAAATCAGGCCTACAAGTCTCATGATATGAAATAGAAATTTTTCCTGATCCGAGGGTGTAATTTGGCTGAATTCTGACGGTCAGAACGCTTAATAATAACGCGTCAAGTTATGTGCCAGATTTGAATTTCAAATTCAAAATCTAACCCTATTCTCACTCTCTTCACTCCAGGCTCAATGAAATAGCCTGTGAATGTCGGTTGGACTTGATTTTTGAAATGATTGTCAAGTCCAGCTAGGCGGTTATAACGGTCTAAGATTGTAGGTATCGGACTTTCGACGCGCGGTCTAGATCCAATACAAAGTTTCGAAGAGGTCCAGAGAACAAACCGGTTTAGAGTTTGATCCGAGGTTTTAGAGTATTATAGCGTCATTGGTTCTACTTGCTTTGGGTCTTGTAGAACGTATTTAAAGTGATCAGGGACTATTTTTCAGCTACTCTAGCGTTGCCCTAGCTAACTTACACTTATTTTCCAAAGAAATTAATCCTACGCGATTTCTGGTCGAGTTGGTACTCGAGTCCAAGTACAGATTTTTCCAAGGCGTTACAACTACTTCATTCAATTCTCTTAGATCTCAATGAAGAGTAGATTACTCTCTTGGAATAAGACTTAAACGATCTTGAGAAAAAGAGAATTGAATAAGCTATAAATTAAAATTTATAAATACCAATAAATAGCTTGTCGAGGACTTGAGTTTCTCTCTCTCTCTCTCTCTCTCTCTCTCTCTCTCTCTCTCTCTCTCTCTCGCAAAAGGATTATAGTAAATTTTTGTTGTAATTTAGAATAAGAAAAAGACTTAATTTATAGGAAAAAATTTTGAAACTTTGGCTAGCTTAAAACCGGCTTTAGCTAGCCGGAGTCCACCGAATTTGTTCCAATGGTTCTTGGATCACGCAGGATAAGATTTATCCAAATTCGGTTGGCCTGAGGTTAAATTCAATTAGCCGAATTTTCCAATCGGTTGGCCGAACTCCCGCAAAAAATCAAAGATATGCATTACTGGAATTTCACCTGAACGTTCTTAGGCTAGCCAAATTTCAAACTTAGGCTAGCCAAACCAAAACTTAGGCTAGCTAAATTTATAACAGAATTTGTTATTTTGCTTGGGCTTGAAGTTAGGTTGGTCGAATTAGAAATTAGGCTAGTTGAATTTTATAGAAAAAATACTTATATAAATTAATATAATGAATTTTTGAAAGATCCCAACGTAAGGTCTTTATAGGGTTATACTACCTGTGTTTTAGAAAAATATATTTTGTCACCTTGTCTTGAACTTTAACTTGATCTTGCTTGAATACGAGCGTCAATTTCCTATGTTGATCATAAGCCAATCTTGAGTTGATCTTAAGACATGTAGAGTAGTTGTGATTCCATTGTGATTTGAACTTGAAGTGCTTTTATCTTACGAAATTTGACAGTTTATGTGTGCTTAACATAATAGCGCTTACACAACTTATAAGTGTTTATACAAGATAAATGTTGAGCATATGATTTGAGGATATATTTTAATAACTAACACAAGTAATCAAGAAATATAACTATCAATTATCAGTAAAAATTAAGAGGATAACTATCACTTAAACTAACATGAAAGCAAAAAGCTTAAGGGGAAAGGTCATCATCTTATGAGTTGAATCACTTACTAATATTGTTGGAAGTGTGCACGCCCTTATAATCAAATCCTAAATCTTGCATGATTTATATATTAGGTGAAGCCCTACATTGGCATGATCCTAACCTAATAGACTCGAGTTGGCTTGGTCCACAAACAATCATAATCCGATAAGAACTATCACAAATAAGAATTAAGTTAATTTTAAAAATAGTAAACGAGACCCACACATTCAACTCACCTAGTGTAACACCCCAGATTTTTGCCAACCTGGAATTAGACGCCCTTAGGTGATGGGTCAACCATAACACCTTGGTAACCTCTTAGAACCCAATTCCAAAGCCAAAGAAATCATTTAGAACCAAATTCTTTAGAAATTTAATGTGTTTTAGCTAGCGCTAAATTAGATTACCTGTAAAATTAGCACCAACCACTTTAAATACGATCTGTAAGACCCAAAACCTCTAGAATTGTTAATGCTATCTTACCGTGAAACCTAGGATCAAACTCTAAACCCAGTTCCTCTCGGGAGCACTTTAAAAATTTGTATTGGATCTAGACCGCACGTCGAAAGTCCAATATATATAATCTTAGACCATTATGACCGCCTAGTTGGACTTGACAATCATTTCAAAAATCAAGCCCAACCGATATCCTGAGACCATTTTACTGAATCCGGAGTGAAGAGAGTGAGAAAAGGAAAATATTTAGAAAATTAATTCAATTTTTAATAAATCTGGCATGTGTCGCTTGCGTGACATTTTTAAGCATTCTGGCCGTTGGAATTTAGCCAAATTTCACCCTTTGATCAGGATAGGTGGCTCTTACATGTCATGGCATTTGTGGCTCTGATCGAGTTCCCGTAGCCGCTGAACTGAAACTGGTCCGCCACGCTCGATCTGGAAACCCGACCAGAATGAAAACTTAGCTGGACCTAGATCCAATATTAGAGAGCTTAAGTCCAACCGCATTTAGTAACAGGACCTCCAGAAGTTCTCCGTTGGATCGGAACAGACCCGATTTGGTTATAACTTAAGTATACCTTGACTTCAAGTCTGTTTCCGTTATGTTTGGGCTTATAAAAGGGCCTTAAACTCTCTCTCACAAACCCCATACGAATTTGAGAGAAAACTTAGGAGAGAGAAGAGAGAAAAGAGAGAGAAAGTGAGGGAGAAGTTGGTGATTCTTCCTGGGATTCTTCCTAGTCTCTCTACGTGCCTCATCCACCCTTCTGTATCGTTATTCCGGTGATTCTGGTTTCGTTCTAGATAAGAAAATCATAACCCTAACCTGTTTTAAGGTTCCTATGGGTACAAGTAGCTAAGTAGCTGACTCACCATGTGTTATAGGTCGTCATATCGATGTTAGCGGAAGCGTAGAGTACGTATTCAATTCATTACGCTTCTACGGCATAAGGTACGGATTTTAGACGCTTAGTTTACCATTTTTCAAAGCTTTTAATGTCGTTTAATGGTTGATTGTTGACAAGAATGTTGTTTGACATGTAGAACATGCTGTCCGTTTTTCATTTCGAATATGTACTAAGAATATGAGATTTAGGGTATTTTAGGTATTTGTAGAAAATACTGTATACGTATGTATTTTACTGATATGATGGACATGAGTATTTACCGTGTACCTATACTAGTTATACGTGTATGATCTGTTTGGCAAAGAGATTCGCCCTAATGCACATATTGGCCGACATATGCTATGTAGACTAATGTGTGTAGACTAAGTGTTTGTTGAAATGCCTAAATCAATATGATTTATGCCTGCCATATGTATTGAATGTAAGAACATGATTGTTTTGTATTAGACATCTCCTTGATATAAGGATTTGTCATATTGTATGTTGAAATCAACATACGTCAAGTACGTTGGAGTTGTGTAGTCTAAGTGTTTGTAAAAATGTATGTATTAGTAAGTATTGAGTGAATGGTGTTGTAGATTGGCGTTGAGACTGGATTCTCAACTAATTTGATGATGTACATGATTTCCTCCATGCTTGTTGTATTTCAATTGATTACCTTATGTGTGAAGTACTTGTGTATGGTTAACTGCTTATTATGTATGTTATAACATGCTGATAACATGCTGGAATTTCTTGTATTTCAATTATGTCTCTCTCATATGATTATTGATTTAGATTACAAGCGTTTGAGGCTATACTCTAGTCCAGGTAGTCGGTAGCAGATTAGAATTCGTGGTTGGATTCTATTCGCCACGAAGGATGTGTATGACGAACTCGAGTCGTACTAGAGTTGTCGGCAATGGTTAGGCCACACGAAGTGCTTGTGCACTTCATATCGGTCAATTCAACGTGCGCTCGTGCTAGTCAGACTCATCAAGTAACCCAACTGACCATTGTATGTTCACCTTGTATTGGTCATAATTTCTTGAACCTAGGGTACTGAACTTACCAGTGATAATCCTGATAATCATGGTACCTTGATCCGTTAAGACTCATGAGCCGGGCATGGTGGTATAGGACACCGTGGTCGAGCTGTCGGCCTGCGCTGGGGCCACAAACCACCCCATAGTGACCAGTGACCAACCCAGACTCGTGAGCAGATTATGGTGGTATGGGATACTATATTCTTACTGTCGGCCTACACTGATAAGGTGATGGGGGAGCGGTGTAACGAGTGCAAGCAACAGCCCTGACAGCCCTTTGTAGTGACCTCGAGCATATTCTGAATCTGTAGAGAGGCAACGGGCCTTCCTGTAGTAAACAGAGTATAAACTAGGCCTGTATTGATAAGGTGATAGGGGAGCGGTGCAACGAGTGCGTTCAACAGCCCTGACAGCCCTTGCAGCGACCTAGAACCGTACTTTGTATGAGATATGCTAGGACTGACGACCCTAGAATGGATCATTGTTTGGGTATTGATATAAGGGAGGTACCTTAGTTTCTCAATCCTGCTGTATGAAAAGGACTAATAACAACTCGGTAATCATATTCATATCGCACTGCATGTGCCTGGAAGATGTGGAGCATTGAGGGAAAAAAGCATGCCGCGAATGTAAGACGGTGTCGCATGAGGGAGTATGTTGCTGAGGGCATTTATCACGTCATTTCATTCTTGCATTAATTATAGTATTTAGGAATGTTTGATTTGCTTGCTTTATCATTATCGCTTGATTGATTTGATAATATGTTAACCTTTGCTCTATGATTCCACTGAGTTAGCTACTCACTCCCACATTACGGGACAGTGTTCTGGACACCCACCAGACCCTGTCTTAGATTCAGATGACGGCGTTGTTTGCAAAGTAGAGCCGG
Source organism: Magnolia kwangsiensis (assembly GCA_037074715.1). Taxonomy (NCBI): domain Eukaryota; kingdom Viridiplantae; phylum Streptophyta; class Magnoliopsida; order Magnoliales; family Magnoliaceae; genus Magnolia; species Magnolia kwangsiensis. Next base: position 65,488,364 of record CM073579.1, read on the forward strand.
ACTTGTATGATGATGAGGAGGATTTCTCCTATAGGCGGTTATCAGGCCGGTCTATGTGGACTGGGTTCTAATCGACGGGATTACAGGGAGGTTGATTTGATGCCATGACACTTATCATTTTATATTTTTGGAGCACTCATGTATATTCTTTTTGATCATTTTTTTGAGTATACATGTATATATTTAACCTGGTAACATGTTCACACTCAGGAGACTTACTACAGTTTATATATTTTATATATCTATCACAGTCTTCCGCTTGCTAATTTAACTGTCTCTGGAGTATGATATGTTGTTTTGGCTTAATCCACTTCATGTTTTATGCACTATTACAGCTAACATTCATCCATCATTGAAAATGTTGCATAAGTGATGTTCTGGAACTTGGGAGTGGAGTTTATGCTCGACCCTCGATTTTCAGGATGTTACACCTAGCCCATTTGAACCGACTTGACTAGGTCAACTATCTTTGACTCAACTAGGTTAGTGTTTCGTGATGTAGTAATAATCTCAGTAAGATCGAGGTCAATTCCACAGGGACTAATCTTGTGTGTATTCTTAAAGCAACTAGAAGTAGAATCAGAAGAAGATGTGAATCTAAATCTGAAATTGTAGACAAAATAATTGTGAATTGTTTAACTAAAACTCGTAAATTCAAAGTTGGGAACTAGGGTTTCTAAGGATCCACTCGTAGCAATCAGGATGATTCCTTACTTGATTCAAGTAACACGATTGGAATTGGAGTCCTATCTTATCCAATTGAAAGATATAGCAATTAAGATCAAATCTGAACTTCCTTTGACCTAATTCTCAAAAGAGGAGAATTATGATAATTGGTAGAGATTCTATCACCAAACCATGCCCATGAGACGATGGCAAACAACAGGATTTACCAATAGCATCATCTCAAAATAGGAAAAGAAGATACTCAGAGTTATTGCAGATTTACTATGATTTAAGTCACAATAAATCATTAAAAACTGAATGTATTCCTTAAATATCAAACTAGTTACAAAATAAGTTCAACATAAACATGAATGAAAGCAATAAAAACATCCCATTATGCTACAAGTTTCACCTCTTAGCCCTAGCTAAGAGGTTTAACCAACCATAGACATGATTAGATTTAAAATCCTAGAAGAAAACATGAAAATTAAGGAAGAAAGGAAGAAAAACGCTTGGCGATGGCTCTCCACCCTTGTGCTTTGCTCCTCCAAACCCTAGATGATACCCAAGGATGCCTTAGGGACTCCTATTTATAGTTGACCAACAGCTCCTTTTGCATCGACTTGGAAGAATCTAGAAATCACCTTAAATTTACGTAGTTCGCGTAAAATCTGTGTAACAGCTTCGATGCATTAAAGGTCTTTCGATATGATCTTCGATATAAGCTTTGATGTATCAAAGGTCTTTCGATATCATTGAAACTGGTCTAGAACTGTCCAGCGAGTTTGGCTTAAAAATTCTGCAATTTTTTACTCTACCTTTGATACATCTAAGTACCTTCTATATGATTGAAGGTGATTTTGGCAATTTTTCAGAATTAGACTTTTCTGGTCTCGAAAGTTGTTTTCAGGACAATTTTCAAAATTCCTTTTTTTTACTTCAAGTCTTCTATTCTCTTCCTTCATCACTTGGTTTCCTTGGATCTTTGGCATGTGAATTCTTCAATCTTGGTCTCCTAACATCCATCCCTTGCCTTAGTAATCTTTGAGCATCAAATCCATGTTTTTGGCACCCTTTGCAATCTAAGCTCTTAAATTCACCTGCGACACAAACATGAGTAAAATAGGACATTAAGTATTATCATGTTCATAAAACCAAGATATAAATGGGGGATAATATGCAATATTTGACCCGCAATAGTTAGCCCAAGCAAGGGATTTTGGATAAAATCCAAACCTATAATCAAATTGAAATTCATTCTATTAGATTTAGGGTAATCCTTGATTTCAATTCTAATGTCAAATTTAGGGATGAACTCACTCCATTGGTAAAAACTACCCTCTTTGATTCAATCTTAATTAAGTTTAGGTGCAGTAAGGGTTCAATGAAGTCATTATATATGGAACAAGTTTCATATGCCACAACTAATGGGCTAAAGTTAATATTGTTAAACTAGATACAAATCAATTTCTCAGTAAGAAGTTAGGAAGAGAATATACTTGCGTACATGTTGAGTTGATTCATCTAGTCAAGTGACATGCTTGACTCAACTCGGCTTAAATTCGAGTCTACACATGATTCTGACCTTCGAGCCAAATTAACTGAACATCACGAGTTAAAACAAACCAGAAACGGATTAGGTTCAACCCTCAAGCAAGAAACATGCAATGAGTCATCAACTTAGCGACTTAGTGATGTAAGAGATGCAACACAACCCACTAACTTGGTATCAATTATTTTTTGTTGGCTTGCTGACTAAAATGCCCACAATCTATTCTGAATACAACCCATCAAGCCAACACAGTAACAACTACAGATGTTTGGACATAGGCTTCAACTAAGTTAACTCAATGTAAGTCAAATGAACTTAGTTAAAAACCAAACAAAAGGGAGGTGAGAGTTTTCACACCAACGGAAGTTGGATGCTGCCGAACTCAATGTCCAGCAAGTTAACTCAGGAGGAGAAGCCGGGTAAGCAATCCGATTCAACTGAGTTAACTCAGTGACTCACCTCCCTTACTGTACTTCTTCTTTCTTCCTTTGTTTCTCTCTAGATGTAAAACAAGGCCTAGACTTAGTCTGGACTTGGCCAGATGCTTCAACAATGAGTTGAACTCGTTCCAACTTGATCCAACGACTCAGTCGGTCAAGTTGGTGCGGCAAAGTAACCCACTCTCCCTCTCTCTATTCTTCCTCTCTAATTTTTCTTCTTTCTTTTTTGCTTCCCTTCTCCCTCTAGAAGTGTTTCCATAGCTTTGGATTTAACCAAAACTTGCCCCGAGTTGCCTAGACTCAACAGTGAGTTGACTCGGTCTTGTGGCACATCAGCACCACCAACTCACCTCGGGAACTGAGCAGATCTAACAGTCAGCTGAGTCGACTCGATTGACTTGAGAGACCCACATCTTTTTTCTCTTTCTTTTTCTCTATATGCTTTCTCTCTGGCCCCTATAGACTAGTATAGACTCAATCCGATTACACTGACTCAAACCGTGACTTAACCCAACTCAATGTAATGCGGCATAAGACAACTCTCACCTCAGTTTCTCTCTTCCCTCCGAGATTTTCATAGCTTGAAAGGAGGCTTTAAATGAGGGGGGAGGCCTTTTTATAAAGACATGATCTTCCAAAGGTTTCATCTGAAACTAATTGCGTGATTAGTTATATAATTGAATGATAATACGATGAATTAATCCAATTATCATGTCCGAATCAATTTGTATGATCACAATCCACCTACATAGATGGATTACTAACACTCTGGCCCACCCATTGAATGCCTTAGATCAGAGATTGAGGCATATGCAAAATGGCATGATTTTTTTGTCAATCGAAGAAGATGACCAGCCTGATCATGGTGATTCTTGATCTAGGGGATCATCCTTTGATCCAAGGCTTCTAGATGGTCAATATTGTTCCCTCAAAGATTGTGGGACCTAACTTGTGGTGCGAAATGCACCCCCTAATTAATGATTTTGAGTTTCATAGATTCCACCCGACATGACTCATCCCACAATAGAATATCGCACGAGATATCGTTGTTGCTATATGGGATCTCCTAACGCCCTAATTTCAACGTCCAAGATGATAAGAGAACCAACAGATGGTTCGGATTGCACCTGAAGAAATATCTTCTAACCAAAAAATTCCCTATCCGGCTCTCTCTCTCTCTCTCTCTCTCTCTCTCTCTCTCTCTCTCTCTCTCTCTCTCTCTCTCTCTCTCTCTCTCTCTCTCTCTCTCATATAAAACCCTAGTTTCGAATGCATGGTTAGAGGGCTAGGATTCTTTGTATGAAAAATCAGGATTAAGAGAGATTCTCTCATATTTGCTAGCTCACTAAGGTAGAAATGGGATTTCTGCTTTCGAAAATTGCCCAAATGCAACTACTTTTATTCTCATGTTTGCGCACATGCACGTGCACAGTTACACATTCAATCAACGAGTTTGGGTCAGAAGCCTTGTGAGAACATGATGGAAGGTTCAGATCATCTAGACAGGTAGTCATGGTGGGCCATGATTAACGCATATGGACGTAGATCCTGATTTAGGAAGCACCACACACATGTTTGATTAGCGTTGAAGATTATGCACCTACACGTGTTTGAAAGTGTGAAAATGATTAGGGTTTGATCTGAATTGACCATTCTTCAAGATGGATAGTTTAGATTAACCAATCGTAAATAGAAGGTGGGCCACGATCATCTCAAACGAAAATAGTTCATTTCAAATGGCCTCAGGTTGGAAACGGCAGGAGAAGGCTTTCCTTCTTTGGGTCTCACGGGTCATCTCAGTTTGACTGGGCTCATCGTTTACAGTGTCGCGGGTGCACATATATCGTGTACAAGCAATGCCCTAAAGTGGGTCCATAATACTAATTCGAGAAATCCACTCCAATCATCAAATTCTAAGGATCCAACAAGGTCATTTGACCACAAATGAGGCCAAATCACAATTCAAGTGGTCCATACAACTTGATTTTAGTAACAAAATGACATTTTCCATCAATTCGGCAGTCCAATGTGTTTCAAGTCTGATCCACAGAGACCAATAGCTTCAACTATCCCTAATAAGACCCTAGCCTAGAGGATGAGGAAGATCCATAGCTTAGGTGGGCCATACTTAGTGAAGTTTGAATTTTATTGTTGATTATTGTCAATCTAATGGTCAAATCGATTATCAACTGTCCTAAGGTTCCTAGGGTATGCTTAGATGAAATTCAATTGTTGAATTAGTGGTCCCATGGCCTAGGTGTGATGATCAAGTGGCAGACCATTAAATTGGATGTCATGGATCCAATGAATGGTGGATCTAATGATCTAAGACCCAAGATTGATAGTGTATGGTTCAATTTGTCTAATCAATTAGGGTTTGAATTTTATCGCCATTGGGATCCTACCAATGCAATGGGTTCTGATGTTCAATGTCGATTCATAATGATGTGATTGCCTATTTTGAAACTCAACGGCCAAATGACCTAATCTATAGATGAAGATTATACTAGACAGTTAGATTGAGGAATAATTAAGTAAATGGGCTGATCTTAAAGTCGATTATAGGAATGGCCTAAATCCAAGATTAGTCAACAGATTGCGTATGTCAATTTAGAACAGGCATTGAGAGATTAATGCATCTTGTAATTTGATCGACTCGAGGTGTTTGGGTCTAATATCACAAGTTTCCACAGGTTAATTTAAATAGTGAATTGAATAAATATTAATGGTGCAAACTTTGTTTAAAATCAAGGGTCAATCAAAGGAAAATTATTCTTAAACCTTATGGTTGCATTGTGGATTGTCACTACCCAAGATCAAATGGTTGAGATGGGCAGATTAATGGATTATTGGGTGATGGTGTAGAGTAAATTTTGTGTGTTCCCATACATATATACACTATTTGTATTTTCAAAGTAACACCCAAGTACTGAAAAGTATGAGGTGGTACAATAAGGTTACAAAGTCCCAAAGTTTACCTTATTTTCTTGCGACCACAATTGATCAACAGTTGAGCATATCATCACTTAATTCGAAGACATGGCAGCAAATGACTTTTGGAAGCTTTGACAATTACCAGTTCCATTACCTAGATCAGCCTTTCAATGGTATATACTTAAAGTTGAACTCAATCCACTCATGGGAACAGATGGAAGAGGCTTTTCACGAATAGTTATATAAGGTAGAACCTGTAGTACACACCTATCACGCTCTGAAAATAAAGCTCGGGCTCCTTACTCCGATCTTAGGATGTGACTTAGAGATTTTTTTGTACAATTGATAATGTTTTCCATAACTATGATATCAATGAGATAAGAAATCAACTCACAAGCTTTTATTCCTCTATGAATCATTTACAGTTACATTGAATACAAAAGTTTCAAATACATGATACATTGTAGGATTTTTCAAAAGAATAAAACATCAGTGTACTATGTAAAGGCCATGATAAGATTTCCTACTACCTAACTAGCCCTAAAAAATGTGAATAAGGCATGAGCTATAAAGCCTAGTGGTACATCTCGTGTGTGTTGTGTATCTTGTACCATGCCATGAAACTTACCAATGCTCGCTTATCAGAGTACGTTATGAATCATGTATGTTATGTCACATGATATAGTGCAATAAATGGAAATGAAATCATATATTACATGCCTCCTGGGCCAATATCCAATACATCCCTCTAAATATCCAACACATATCAGTATAGTTACCATATGAAAAGCATCAGGCGATACCCAAATGCACCATGGTGTATGGCCACGCATACCTACCTTGTTGATGAGGCCAAACACATCATGACCAATAAACTAATCCACCCAACAACCAGCCTATTGCACTTCACCTCGCCAAGGGATCAATCTGAATACATTTTACACATCCACCTATGCCAAGTTGGTTAGGCCTCTTCCCACCCAACCTCGGTAGTGAGAGTCAAACGCACCATAACCCTTACGTCTACTCAGCCCAATAATAATGCACCAGATGATACCAACAAAGTTTAAAAAATTTCACCCATGGGACTTAGTGTATTAATTTCCAGTATTAAATAATATTTTCGATGTTCATGAGCTACGAATAGAACTATGGTATAAATGTCACAATAATGCTATTTATGATAAAGTATCCATTGTTCACGTGCATGTCATGCATAATCCACACCCAACAATGCAATACACACACCTCATGATATGCATACATACACCATGCACCCAATCAACCTAGGCTACTTTCCTCCACATACCATCCAACATAAATTGTGATGCTCAGTCCACATAAAACCAATCCTAATCATGTCCCATAAATCCATATATAATCACAATAACCATGGCCTCTTAGCTCATGTATATTTTACATCACAAATACCATGCACTTACAAGGCTAATTAGTATATTAATACCTGGTTAGAATAGTATAATCCACATACATCACCCACGGGGCTTAGTGTATTAATCCCTAGTGTAATGTTCATAATCATGAAATCATGCACATGCCCGATTACACACTCCATACATACATGTCATGCATCAAATCAATCATGATGCGTATGTATGTATATCTAGTGTATCAAAATGTCACTGTGAAACATACGGTTACTTGGATAGTCCTAGTACATGAATGCAAAGTGCACACAACCATAAAAGCATGTTTTCTCTACTTAGCACATAATTTCATCTAGGAATCACATGATGCAATGGTTATCATACCCAATCTAATCCACACATTCTAGCATATTCAAGAATCAAATATCACATATCGTGACATAGCATTTAGTCACACATTTAAAGGCTATGTTCTCAGCACATTAGCATATGGTTAAGTGGCTATAATGTCACACCTCATCACATGGTTGGGTGGCCATAATTTACCTCATTCATCACATAGCTCTATGGCCACAATTCATCACATTCATCGCTACTACTTAGTGTATAAAGTAAGCATCCAAGATTATATGGTTCACAACATACTTAGTTAATCCATACACTTAGCATAGGTCACAAGTTCCATGTTCAAGAGGCTATATATTTACCACAGTTCATAAGTTCAGGTGGCCGCACAATAATCATAAGTTCCTATGGTCTATGGCCACTTCATTAACATAAGTTCACATGGTTAATCAGCCACATAAATATCACTCTACTCACCATGGCTAAGGCCCCAAGGTCATATAATCAAATGTCTTACTTCCCCACACTCCACATAGCTAGGTGGTCACCCTTCATCATACTTCCACATGGTTGGACGGCCACACAACATTGCAAGTTCATATTATTAAGTGGTCTTATACATATCACATCCCTATATGGTCAAGTGGTCACTATATTACATGCTTACGTGTAGGTTTCATAAGTACACATAGGCCAGTGACAGCAATATTAAGAGTTTACTTAGATAAGTGGTCACACTCATATCACAGGTATTATAGTCGGGTGGTCATAACATCACAAGTTCACATCATGGTGGAATCAAACTATTTAGGCATACCAACCTGATGATGATTGGATCAACCCTTGGATGCATTGAATGGCACACACACATCATGGTGTCCCTAGGCAGCTTCACTCCATGGTAACTACCATTCGATTCCCATGGGATCGACATTTTAATCACATGAAGTCGACCACGCATTAGTTTATTTTTAAATTAATGATCTTTGTAGTGTGGCCCGCCCAAGGGACGACACGAACACCATAAGTTAGCCATTTGTGCAAGGCGGTGAGCAACTCTAGGGTCCATCACGGTGCATTTGAGGACTCTAAAGTTCAGTAGACATGTTATCATGAGTTATTTAGCTACGACGGAAATGGTAAAAATAATGAGTGTGGCTAGGATTGTAGGGGACAAGTGGTATTAGCGAGAGCTGGTGGGGAAAAAATAGAAGAAGCAAAGGCAATGATTGAAAGAGAGAACCCATATGTGATAGTGTTTGTTGTGAGAAAAGATCAGTAGGTGACTTGGAAATTTTGTTGCAACCGACTGTGGCTTTAGGTCATTGATTTTCCCAACATGAATGTCTTTGCTGCCCCGCATTATGGCTAAGGACTTTTTTAAATGCCAAAAGATTAGTGAGATGACCCAATTTTTAGGCTGACCCAATGGGCCAACTAATTAAGGGCCAGGATCTCACACATACTAGCAGCCACTACAAAGATGGGATTATTAAGTCTGGCGAAAGGAGACGTATGACACCACTACACGCGATTAGGAGAGAGCTGATACAGTGGTGAATTATGATTAACCACACTCATGCACACTATCACTGTAATTAGAATGCATTTATCTCAATCTAGACCATCCAAATCATGTGACGCATGGTAAATTGTTCATATATCAAAATTTTAGATTAATTGGACGATGAAACATGTTTTTACACATTAGACTGTTTTTCATTTTAGCCGTTGATTTGATGGAGGTGGTCGGACAATAGTGATCATCCTTTCGATGTTATTTTTTAGCTATGGCTCATGTAGTGTGTCCCACTAGTTAAATGCTTTGCCCAAGAATGCATGTATGTAACGTATGGAGTGGCTTTGTGCATGAAATATGAACTTTATGTACACTTTGTAAGTGAACTGGTGTGGCAAATTCCCATGATCAAACACGTGTATAAGATCAGATCTGCCCAATAAGCAATCCTACTTGGAAGAAGCCTGGTCCCAACTAATCATGTGTAAGACAAATGAATGGTTAAGAGACGCCAACAAATGGGTCATATTTATACCACGAAAGTCAGACATGCAAGTTGCCCATTGACCTATATTATTTCAACGCACAGAAATTAATAAGTAAAATTAAAGATGTATGACTTTAATAACAGATTACATGATATAAAATTCACATAACAAAAATGGAAGGAAAGCACCTGTATCTACGAAAGAATGAAAGGCTTAAATGATAGCAACAACAAAAGAGTGGAGGTGTGGATACCTGTTGCTTTCCTGAAGACTATTCACATCCTTTTGATGGCCCGGATGAATGATCTAAATCTCTTACAGCGAAAAGTCTTTGGGATACAATCACTTATCAGTCATGTTCAAAATACCTGTTCAAAATACCTCCTCTTAAAATGATTAATGGGATTTTTGTCGATAAGAATGGAAGAGGGAAAAAAAAATCATTTTGAAAGGAAGACTTCGCCGGCTACTTGATCTTTTAGGTTTTTCGGAAAACAAAACAACGGAAGAATAAAAGGGATCATGTAAATAATCCCGAGCCCGAGCACGGCCAGGCGAGCGCACAGGCATTTGATTTATGGCATAGCATTCTCAAGAACTCAACATAAGCTTACTACATGCTCCAATATATGAAAGAGAAAAAGTTCTCCTTTCTCTCCAATGTGGGACTATTCCCACAAACAAAAAATCAAAGATGTTCAAAGTTATTTCTCAAACTTCCTCTCTATATCTTTTGTTGTAAAAAAATATACCAACAAACCAACAATCCCTCATAATTTTTAAAAACAAAATATATGTAAGCATCTGACCTTCTGTGCATAAACAAAGGTGTCACATGAACTTGAACCTTGTCTTAGTGAAAATCAATCATTTACTATAGACATACTGGACCATGCTTTTCAAAACCAAGCTATTAATTAGTAAGATTAATACTTCACACACATGTTTGATCAGGACTTCTTTGGTGTATATTCATGCAAAGCACTTTTAAGGCCACATGATAATCCCACTTTCATGAGTGCTCTAGAGAATTAGCCAAATTCTCATATACGGTGGAAAAACCTTCACACTCATATAGGTGAGTCTATCAAGGACACACTTGTGACCATGCGTCCCATGCATAAGGATTATAGAACTCATTAAGAGGTCTAATCTCTTCCTCTAAATAGTCACAAGTAGTGGTGGTCCTTAGAATGGGTTAGGAAACCCAGTTTTCTTTATTCAGTACCTCTTAGAACCACTTTATAACTTATGTTTCCTATTATGCTTGTTTTCTGAGCTCTCTAATCATACAGGTTGGGTTACTATTACAAGCAATTCACTGGATACTGGATGTTGATCACCTTAAGTTTTCAGTCTAGTAGTGTTCCCAGATCACACGTGGTGGACCAGTTTCAGTTCAGCAGTTATCGAATCTAAATCAAGACTACAAGTTTCATGACATGAAAGAAAATTTTTTCCTGATCCGAGGGTGAAATTTGGCTGAATTTTGACGGCCAGAACACTTAAAAATAACGTACAACGACACGTGCCAGATTTTGAATTAAATTTCCAAATCTTTACCTTTTTCTCACTCTCTTTGCTCTATGCTCAATGAAATAGCCCCAGAACATCGGTTGGGCTTGATTTTCGAAACGATTGTCAAGTCCAGTTAAGCGCTCATAATGGTCTAAGTTTGTAGGTATCGGACTTTCAACGCGCGGTGTAAGACCCGTATCTTAGTCCGTACCGTTCCGTAGACTTCTGCGGTCTTACCGGTCGAATTTCGGCAACCTTCGACCCTTAACCGATATTGACACGCGACCCTGATTCATATGCTGTCAACCTGTATCGACTCAACCCAAGACCATTACCATAGCAACCGCGCCATCGTTGCGGTTCCGATGCCGTGACTTGCGCGCCGAGGCGATACCCTGGTCAAGAGATGTGGGCCAACGTTCGGTGCGAAGAAAACGCAGCGCGTTGCGAAACTCAAGAGAATCTCTACGATGTGTCACATCAATCCCATCAATCCCATCAATTAATCAATCCATCACATGTCAAGTACATGTCAAGGACACATCACTTTCACCCTTTCCCAAGCAAGCCACAAAAGTCCTCCATGCCCATGCCTTTCTTACACAAAAGGCCACTAAAGTCAAAAAGTTCTTACACCCATCTCTCTCCCATCCATCACTCCATCACCCATCACTCTCTCTCTCTCCCTTTACAACTCCTCTCTTTCTCATTTTCAAAAAAAAAATCCAAGCAAGAACCCCATACGTATGAGTATTCTCCAAGCCTCTCCCTCTCTTCTAAAAACTCAAGTGTGGCCCACCTCTCCATCCCAAGATCTCTCATCTCAACCCTCCATTTCTCATCTCCTCCGTTGAAATCCAAGCTAAGGTGCTAAGGAACCCCTAGGAGCAAGAAGATCGGACGGTGGGTGCATGACCATAGTAGTTTTTTCTATTTTTGAGATGGGCCAAGTGAGGCCATCCGATCAATGGTTTGGATCTCACTTGGGATCCTAGGATGTGGCCGATGGCCCACTTGGATCATCATAATCATTCCATGATGGGGCCATTCTCCATGGACCCCCATCATGATGTTTATTTCATTGCAAAGGAAGGTTATCTAGACCGTTCATATCGGTGGGGAACGGATATCCACCGTTGATTTTCAATTTCGGTGATCCCATGCCTAGAGGAATCCATTGATGTATGATTTCATATAAGAGAGGGCTCATAGTGGCGGATCCCTCCATCACAAGCGTGTCCCACCCTCTATCTCTCTCTCTCTCCACTTCATTTTCTTTTATTATATTGTGTTTGTGTGGCCCACTTGAATGGACCCCACCTTGAAGAATATTTATTTTGTTCAACTTTCTTCAAGTGGGGCCCACCTTATATGTTGTACCCTCATCATCCATCAATGGTGGCCCACCTAATTAGGGCCCACCACAATGTTTTGTTTTTTTTGTTTTTTTTAAAAGACCAAACCGTCCATCCTCTTACCGGCCTCATTTTAACCGTTGAGTAGGAGAATGGGCCTGATCTGAGCATCTGGTGGGCCATAGCATAGGGAACTTTAGTGGTTACCCTTAAAAATAATTCCTGATGGTTCTATGCATCCAAAAATCCCGAACTCTGGACTCATTGAGCTTGTGTTGAGCTAGGGAAGACAATGGACGGAGTGGATCTACTTGTTGTGGGCCCTAGATCCGAAAAACCTCCGAAAAATGGGTTTTCCATATTTTTAAAAAAATCATGTAAGAGGCGAAGCCTCTGCCTCTAACGCTAGCTGCAGCAGCAGCGGGCGGCCGTGCAGTCACCCACTACTATTGCCGTGGGCCCCACCATGATGTATGTGGAAATCCATGTCGTTCATGAGGTGGGCTCCCTTCTCAGGCGGGTCCCCTCCAAGTTTCAGCTCGATCCAAGACTCGAGTGGCCCACACTGAAGGAAATAGTGGGATTGAACCTCTACCATTGGAAAACCATTTTTTTTGGTCCACCGGAGTTTTAGATCAATATGAAATTTGTTTTTCCTTTTCGTCTAGGTCCCTGTGACCGTATGGACCGGTTGGATGGAAAATATATGCTATGGTGGGCCCCACATGGGACCCACAGTGTTGTATGTGTCATACATCCACCATCCAGGCGGACGGTGGTACCACCGTGATATTTGTGTTTTGTCTCCACCGTCCAGTGGACGGTGGAGCCCACTAGCGTGCTGAGTAAACTCTGTGGGGTCCACCCGTCCCTCTTGATCCCAAAAATGAGATATATTCAAATCTCTAGTGGACCTCACCCCAGGGAATATCGTGAATTGATTTCTGCCGTTGAAAATTTCTTGGGACCCACGAAAGTCTTGGGCCAAGCCTTATTGACCTTATCAATAGTTTGGGTGGAAAATAAACATTATGATGTGGCCCACTTTGATATATATGGGCTGATGTGCTTAGGCCATCTTGATGTGTTTTTAGGCCCATTGTTGAGGCCCATTTTGTATATATGGGCTGATGTATTTAGGCCCATCTTGACATGGGATTAGGCCCATTTAATGTAATTTAAGGCCCATGTAAGTGGACCCATTTGATGTATTCTAAGGTCCATGGGATTGGACCCATTTGATGTATTCTAAAGCCCATGTGAGTAGGTCCATTTGATATGTATAAGGCCCATGCGTCAAGAACCATTTGATGTAGTCTAAGGCCCACGAGTTATGACCCATTGCAATGCACATAAGGCCCATTGGAGTGGTCCATTTATGTGGCTCATTTGATGAGTAAAAAGGCCCATATGATATGGCCCATTTGATGTATTTAAGGCCCAATGGGATGTTGTAACACCCCGAATTTTTGCCAACCTGGGATTAGATGTCCTTACGCAATGGGCTAACCATAACACCTTGGTAACCTCTCAGAACCCAATTCAAAGCCAAAAAAATCACTTAGGATAAATTCCTTTAGAAATTAAGCGTAAGTTAGCTAGCGCTACGCTAGAGTAGCTGTGAAATTGTTCCTGAACACTTTAAATACGTTCTGCAAGACCCAAAACTTGTATAATCAATGCCGCTATAATACCCTGAAACTTAGGATCAAACTCTAAACCCGTTTGCTCTTAGGAACCCTTTGAAACTTTGTATTGGATCTAGACCGCGCGTCGAAAGTCCGATACCTACAATCTTAGACCGTTATGACCGCTTGGCTGGACTTGATAATCATTTCAAAAATCAAGCCCAACCGACGTTCAAAGGCTATTTCATTGAGCCTGGAGTGAAGAGAGTGAAAAATGGGTTAGATTTGGAAATTTTAATCCAAATCTGGCACGTGACTTGGCGCTTATTATTAAGATTTCTGACCATCAGAATTCAGCCAAATTTCACCCTCGAATTAGGAAAAATTTCTCTTTCATATCATGAGACTTGTAGACCTGATTTAGGTACGATGGGCGCTGAACTGAAACTGGACCGCCACGTGTGATCTGGGAACTCTACCGGACTGAAAAATTAGTGTGGACAACATCCAGTGACCATGAGCTTAAGTCCGACCGTGTTCGGCCAGGGGACCTCCCGAAACACTCCTTTGGATCGGAATAGCCCCGTTTTGGTTATAACTTAAGTGTACCTTGTTCCCAAGCCTAATTTGGGAAGGTTTTGGCCTATATAAGAGCTTTAAACCCTCACATATCTCACCCATCTGAATTTGCTAGAAACCCTAACTAGGGAGAGAGAGAAAGTGAGAGATTGTGAATGAGTGTGGGAGAGATCTTCCTGCCACTTGTACTAGTTCTTGTACGTGCTAAAGCAAGGCGTTCAAATCACTTTTTCGGTGATTCCAACGCACTTCTAGGTAAGGAAAACCCTAACCACTTGCTGATTTGGGGATTTCTTTGATTCAAATAGCAAAGTAGCTTATGTACTTGTGCATTAGGTCGTATTGACGTTGTTGACGAAGCGCATTCATTCCGTTCGAAACGATGCACATCTAAAGTGAAAGTGAAGATTTTAGATGCTTTGATTGACTGATTTCAAAGCTTTCAATGTCGTTTAATAGTAGATTATCGACGGCAACGTCGTTTGATATGTAGAACATGCTGTCCGTTTTCTGTTTCGTAAACGTACGGGAAATATGAGATTTAGGGCATTTTAGTCATTTGTAGGAAATACTGTTTACATCCATATATTTGCTGAAATGTTTGCCATGGATTTTTATCATGTTAGGATGTTTGGAATGCATGCATGATCGGTTTGGCGAAGAGATTCGCCTCAATGCACACCTTGGGTCGACATATGCTATGTAGACTAAAGTGTGTAGACTAAGTGTTTGTAAAAATGTTTGTACTAGTATGTATTGAGTAAATGGAGTTGTGAATGAGTTTTGAGATTGAATTCTCAAGTAATATGCTGATGTATATGATTTTCACCATGTTGGCTAAATCTATAGATTTCACTATATGTATGAAATGCATGTGTTGGATGAATTTCTTAAGTTCTATGTTATAACATGTGACCACATGCTTGTATTGTTGTATTGCATTTCTATTACTCTCATATGTTTACTAATGCTGATTTACAAATGTTTGGGACTATGACCTAGTCCAGGCAGTCGGTAAATGATCAAATTCGTGGTTGGCTTCTATTTTCCACGAAGGACGCGTCGATGAACGCAAGTCGTGTTTTGAGTTGGCGGTAGTGGTTAGGCCACACGAAGTGTTTCACGCACTTCATGTCGTTCGACTTGCGATGCGCTCGTACTAGTCGAGCCCGTCAAGTAATCCGACTAGCCGTTGTATGTTCACCCTGTATGAGTCATAACTGCTTGAACCTAGGGTACTGAACTTACCATTGGAAACCCTGTTAACCATGGTACCTTGATCCATAAAGACTCATGAGCCGGGCATGGTGGTATGGGACACCGTGGTCGAGCTGTCGGCCTACGCTGGGGCCACAAACCTCCCCGTTGTGACCAGTGAGCACCTATGACTCGTGAGCCGATTGTGGTGGTATGGGACACTACATTCGAGCTGTCGGCCTACACTGATCAGGTGACGAGCCCTTTGTAGTGACCGCGAACATATTCTAAGTCTACGGGAGGCGACGACCCTTCCGTAGTGACGAGAGTACATTAGGCCTGTATTGATAATGTGATGGGGGAGCGGTGCAACGAGTGCGAGCAACAGCCCTGGCAGCCCTTGCAGCGACCTACAAAGTATAACATCGTATGTGATTTCTAGGAGTGACAACCTGTAACACCCTGAAAATCGGGAGTCGTGTATAAACTCAACTCCCGAGTTCCAGACCGTCACTTATGCAACAAAAATGGTTATGATTCAATGTTGTCTGATTTAAAGCATTCACATGAGTAAAAGTATACCAAAACTGCAATTCATACTTCAGATCCAGTGATAAAAGTAAGCGGAAGATTAAACAATGTATATATCACTGTATGGAAAAACAAAGTAATCTCATCTGTCTCCAAAGTATGACTACATCTCTGAGTCTCATGTACATATACATAACAAAAGAATAATGTTCAAAAAGGAAAGTCCCACTGATGTCCCCTCGATCCAGGTCACCTACGGGAAGCCGTCATGATACTGCATATACGAGAACTCATCCTGGTCCTCATCGATCTCTGGCTCCACCTCCTGGATCTCGTCCTCACCTGCAGCTACAACAGGGTCTGGTGGGTGTTGCAAACACCATCCCGTAACGTGGGAATGAGTGATCAACTCAGTGGAATCATAGAGCAAAGATTAGCATGTTCACAATTCAATCACGCGATAATAGTAAAGCAGTAAATCAGACAATCCTAATACTGTTATTAATGCAAGATGATATGACGTGATGTATGCCCTCGCCGACGATCACCCTCATGCGGCAACATCTTACGACCGCGGCATGCCACACTCCCTAAAGTGCTCCACATCTTCCAGGCACATGCAATGCTATGGTGATATGATTTCCAAGTTGTTATTAGTCCATTCAAACAACAGGATTGGGAAACTAAGGTACTTCCCTTGTATCAATCCCAACACAGATCCTGTCTAGGGTCGTCACTCCTAGTAATCTCATACGATGTATATTTCGTAGGTCACTGCAAGGGCTGCCAGGGCTGTTGCTCGCACTCGTTGCACCGCTCCCCCATCACCTTATCAATACAGGCCTACTGTACTCTACTGCACGGAAGGGTCGTCGCCTCCCGTGGACTTAGAATACGCTCGCGGTCACTACAAAGGGCTCGTCGCCTGATCAGTGTAGGCCGACAGCTAGAATATAGTGTCCCATACCACCATAATCTGCTCACGAGTTTAGGTGCTCACTGGTCACTACGGGGAGGTTTGTGGCCCCAGCGTAGGCCGACAGCTCGACCACGGTGTCCCATACCACCATGCCCGGATCATGAGTCTTCGTGGATCAAGGTACCATGGTTAACAGGGTTTACAATGGTAAGTTCTGTACCCTAGGTTCAAGCAGTTATGATACATACAAGGTGAACATACATCGGCCAGTCGGGTTACTTGACGTGCTCGACTAGCGCGATCGCATCTCAAGTCGAACGACATGAAGTGCGTAAAACACTTCGCGTGGCCTAACCACTGCCGCCAACTCTCAACACGAATCACGTTCATCGACGCGTCGTTCGTGGCTATGACCAGTCAGCCACGAATTCGCTCGGTTACCGACTGCCTGGACTAGGTCAAGTCCCACACATCTATGGAATCATATTAGCATTACAGGTTAAAGTATTGGAATTGAAATACATCATGTGAGCATGTTAACACATGTTATAACATTCAACTTAAGCAAATCTTCAAGGCATACTTTCCATGCATGTAATGCAATCATGCATAAGGTAAACATGTGGGAAATCATTTAGGTCAGCATATTAGTCAAGAAATCAATCTCAAACTACTACATAACATCATTTAATTCAATACATACTAATACAAGCATTTATACAAACACATACACTACACACTTAAGTCCACATATAGTATGTCGACCCAAAATGCGCAACTTGGCGAATCTCTTCGCCAAAATGATTATGCAAGCATTCCTAACTCCCTAATGCGGCGACAAACCATGTCAATCACGTCAGCAAAATATGCATGTAGACCGTACTTCTTACAAATAACTAAAATGCCCTAAATCTCATATTCTTCGTTAATTTACGAAACAGGAAACGGAGAGCATGTTGTACATATCAAACGGCGATGCCGTCGATAATCTACTATTAAACGACATTGAAAGCGTTGTAAACCGTCAATCAAAGCGTCTAAAATCCTCACCTAGTCTCTTACGGTTGCGGAATTTTGAACGGAGCGTGTACGCTTCGTCTACGGCAATAGGAGAGCCTGATTTATGGAATACGTTAGCTAACATGTTATGCATCTAAGTAAACCCTAAATCAGCAAGTTTTTGGGGTTATTTTATACCTGAAAAATGGAGAAATCACCAGCCAGGTGATTGGAATGAAGTGCTGAAGCAGCAACTGTCAGGGGCTCGGAAGCGGAAAAATTCTCTTCTTCTCTTTCTCTCAAACTCTCTCTCTTTTTCTCCTAGGGTTGCAATTTTCGGATGGAAGGGAGAAATGAGGATTTCAACCCCTTTTATAAGCTTAAAATCGCCGAAAATAGGCTCCGGGACGAAGTTTACTTAGTGCCTATCCATTTCGGGGCTGTTTCGATCCAAAAACTGCTTTCTGGTGGTCCCCTGGTCGATTGCGATCAGACTTAAGCTCATGTGTGCCAGATGTAACTCGTATTAAGTTTTCAGTCTGGCAGGGTTCGCAGATCGCACGTGGCGGACCAGTTTCAGTTCAGCGGTCACCGCACATAGATCAGGGCTAAAAGTCTCATGATAATAAATAGAAATTTTTCCTGATCCGAGGGTGTAATCTGGATGAATTCTGACGGTCAGAACGCTTAATACTGACGCGTCAAGTCGTGTGCCAGATTTGAATTTGAAATTCCAAATCCGTCCCTATTCGCGGTCGCTTCAGTCCGGGTTCAACGAAATAGTCTGTGATTATCGGTTTGACTTGATTTTCGAGATGATTGTCAAGTCCAACTGGGCGGTTCTAACGGTCTAAGATAGGAGGTATCGGACCTTCGACGCGCGGTCTAGATCCAATTCAAGAATTCAATGTGGTCCAAAGAACAAACCTGCTTAGAGTTTGATCCGAGGTTACAGAGTGTTGTAGAGTTGTTTGTTCTACTCGATTTGGGTCTTGCAGAACGTATTTAAAGTGATCAGGGACTATTTCCCAGCTACTCTAGCGTTACGCTAGCTAACTTACGCTTAATTTCCATGGAAATTATTTTTACGCGATTTCGGGTCGAGTTGGTACTCAAGCCCAAGTATGAATTTTTCACGGGCGTTACACAACCCTAGACAGGATCTATGTTGGGATTGATATAAGTGAAGTACCTTAGATTCCCAATCCTGTTGTATGAAAAGGACTAATAATAACCCAGTAATCATTATTCATATCGCATTGCATGTGCCTGGAAGATGTGGAGCACTGTGGGAAGAAAGTATGCCGCGGGCGTGAGATGGTGTCGTATGAGGGAGTATGTCGGTGAGGGCATCCATCATGTCATTTCATGCATACATTAATACCAATATTTGAAAATGGTTGATTTATTGCTTTACTATTATCACGTGATTGATTTGAGAACATGGTAATCTTTGCTTTATTATCCCACTGAGTTGATCACTCACTCTCACGTTACGGGATGGTGTTCCGGACACCCACCAGTCCCTATTTTAGTTGCAGATTATGGCGCTGCTTGAGGAGCTGAACTTGTATGATGATGAGGACTTCTCCTCTGTGTTCTGATCGACGAGATTACAGGGAGGTTGAGTAGATGTCTGGACACTTGTCATTTTATATTTTTAGAGCACTCATGTATATTCTTTTCTTTCCATTTTTAGAGTATACATGTATTTAATTCACCTGGGAACATGTTCACACTCTGGAGACTTACAATCAATTATATATTTTATGTATTTATCAGTCTTTCGCTTGCTAATTTGAATGTCTTTGGAGTATGATATGCTGTTTTGGCTTAGTCTCAATCTTGTTTAATTTCATTCTACGGACAACATGCATTTATCATTATCTATGTTGCATAAGTGACGTTCTGGAACTCGGGAGTTGGGTTTCTACCCGACCCCCAATTTTTGGGGTGTTACAGTTGGTATCAGAGCATGATTGAGATTAAACTGGACCTAGGTTCTAGCCACGCGATGTACGCTGTCGCCCCTTTGACTTAGGTGGGTGCGAGAAAAATCTAAAAACACTCGTAGGACTTCAGTTTCGCCAATAGGCGAAGCCTACTCGAATTGATCATTTTGATCGAGTCCATGACATATCTTTGGTCGCGTGAAGTGACATAAGTTGCCTCTAGGTTGTTAGTTGGCGGGTTTGGGATGATTCCAGAAGAATTTTGAACCCAGAAATGCAAGTCCTTGGGTTGTGGGGCAACCACAACACCTTTACACTCAATTCCAAGGCCTAAAACCCATTTTCATCCAAATCCTTCAGAATCCCTCCTTCCACCACCCCATACTTCAACTTTTTCTAAGTCTTTTCACACTAGGCATAAATCCTAATGTGTAAAAGATAGCAAATCATACTTAGATAAAACTTTACTATAAATAGTAAATATAAGTAAAAATTAGACTTTTGGCCATTCCAATTATGGAATCTCTTGTAACAAATGGGTTAATTGGATGGAATAGCTTCTCCTATCCCAAAATCATATGCTACGTGAT
Source organism: Magnolia kwangsiensis (assembly GCA_037074715.1). Classification (NCBI taxonomy): domain Eukaryota; kingdom Viridiplantae; phylum Streptophyta; class Magnoliopsida; order Magnoliales; family Magnoliaceae; genus Magnolia; species Magnolia kwangsiensis. Next base: position 65,508,964 of record CM073579.1, read on the forward strand.
GTATAAACTTATTCTTGTTTACAAACTGGCCCCGGAACGCCACAAATGGAGTTTTGGGCCTATCTAGGCCAAAATACAATGAACTAGGGTGGGTCCCATACATATTTGGGGTCCCTAGGGCAGGGGGAACCCAGACCATATGGCAGGCGTGGCCGGATTACAACTTGGCCGGCGATGGCATCGCCGTACAGTGTGCCCCACTTGATCTGAAAATTGGGCCGACGCCCTTTTGTGGCTAGGGTACCTCCCACATGGGTGGTTCGCACCTTTAAACCCCCTAAAACCCATGCTCCCTTCACAAAAAACGTCCCCAAGCCCTCCCTTTTCTGTTTTCTTGCTGCCTCCCTCTCAAATCACGTCTCTAAACCACTCCCAATCCCATTTTCTGCTAAAAATGATCCCACTCCATCGTCCACGGCAGTAGGCAGTCCCCTCTCTCTCCATTTTCATTGTTTGAAGCTCCCACAACCTCCAATCAAGGCTGAAATCATGTGGAGCTCCATTCTCATTTAGTTTTCTCTTTTCCCTTTGAGAATCCAGCCTTTGGAAGCTTGATTCATCCCTCTACAGCTTCTAGATTTATTTCAATCCATTTGGGCAGCCGTTTCTCCCTATTTTCCTCTTTTTCCATGGCTCTTGTGGAGGCTATTTTGGCCTTTTTCTCCCTTTCCACCATCCTCCCTCTCATGTCCCTTTTATTTGAGCCTTTATACTCTTTTTGGTCTCAAATCATGCAAACCTCAAATCCCATTTCTCCCTTCGCTTGAGGAGTAGTGAAACTACATGGCCGATAGAGCTCTAATGGGCAACAGGTAGTATTCAACTAGACAGTATTAAAGAAGGTAAGTCGGGACCGTGGTAGAAGTCCTTTGGTAGAATTGGGCATCTATATCGTTGTCCTGTAGATTGTTTGTTTACCATTTTAGAGATTTCTGTATTTTGTTGTTGTTGGGTCTAGTGAAGTCATTGGTAGAAAGTGTGTTTGTATTAGTGGTTTGAGCTTAATATAGCCGAATGTGTTCCTGTCATAATTCATGTGGAACTTTATTCCATATATTGTGACATATTTTGTTAAATGAAGTGCATGAAGTTTCTTTCGCTGTAAGGTATTGTCCCTAGATTGGGTGTATCCTACGGTTTCCACTACCATGTTGTAAATCCTGTGATTAAGCCTACAAAATTAATTTTTATCCCACCCCACCCTCCTACCAAGCATGCCACTCTCAATCCCGACGTAGGATTAGGAAAACAGTTTCATTTCATACAAGTTAATGCTACTGGCCATATAGGCCCTTGGCGTTTTGGACCTAGAGTTAGTGCTTCTAGATTTGAAAGGTTTGACGATATAGGAAATCCAATCCCATTTAGACAATCTTGACCCTAAGCAATAGAGCAATTCCCTGTATTAGTAATGGTATGAAACCATCTAACGTATAAGTATAGATTTTGGATTATGGCTAACAAGTTACAGACTAGTCTACTAATTACCTTAAGTAGTGTAAAGCCTGTATATGCTAAGGAATAATAGGTTAGATTTTGTTAGAATGAGACTTCCTTCCTTGGGTAGATCCTCATAACATTCATAGTCTCCTTTAGTAACTATCAGGAAGCTTATTGAACTTAGAATAAACCAGCACACCCTTTAGAATTCCCCTTAGAATTGCCTTCCCAAGGATTTATTGCAATCGGGAACGCGGAGTAAAGGAATTGTATATTAGCGTTGTATTCGTGATTTGAATTGACTTCTTAATCCTGGTTGTTACCAATGAATCCAATGCTCTGATCAAGCAGAAGATCGACATCGACTCAGATTAAGAACTGATACAACGAGTTTTCTGTCCTGTTTAGACAGAAGGTTCAACGTATCCAGCTCAGACCCATTACATAACTTTTCTTCTATGTTGGCTCGACCACATACAACCAAAAGTTATTGCTTTGCCTTTGTTTAATATCATTTTACAGACAACATGCATTTATCATTATCTATGTTGCATAAGTGACGTTCTGGAACTTGGGAGTTGGGTTTCTACCCGACCCCCAATTTTTGGGATGTTACAGATGTACATAAGGTCCATTGCAATGTATGAGCCCAACACGGATTATGTAACGATGTTTGCAACAATCGTACCTTGGGAGAAATGTTGGTTTGACGTCCACATTACAAGTGTAATGTTGGTTGGATGTCCACATTATGACTCTCCCTAGGTCCCCTTTGAAAGGCAGTACTTGTTGTAGGCCGTCTAGGCCCATCTGCGTTGTAAGAATAGTTCATCACTTATTTACATGTTTAGTATAGTTTCATGACTTATGATCATACGCATCATATGTATGATTGATATGAGAATTGACTGATCATAGCATATGCCTTCGGGCAGGTTGTTTATGGGCTCCGCAGTTAGGCGGTGTTGCCCTATATGAGCGCACGATATGCGCAGGATTTGTTGCATGACTGGATAGCGTGATTCATGCATTTCGCATTTGTGTGACATGGTTATTGTACGCCCTAGCGACATCGGGGTCGTAGCCTCCACAGATGCATCGTGGTTGGCAGGATTGGATATCGAAAATATTATTCTACATGGGGTGTTATAGATATCCCTGGGTGAAAGTCCCTAAACCCTTATGGTACCAAGAGGTTGCTCCAACATCTAGACTGAGTGGGTAGATGAGCGTTGAGTGCCGATTACCAGACGGTTGCGATCTCCATTGTGTCGTAGTCGGTTGGAAGGGGGTGCGGCCTTATCCTCCTGAGAGTAGGGGCAATGCTAGGCTGAGTTTGACCAGCTCGAGGAATGGGTCCGCTATCGACGAGTCGTGCCCGATATTGGTAGACGGATAGTGAGGTCTCTTCCACTTACCTTATTGCACGCGATGAGGTGGCGATCTGGTTTAGAGTGTACTAGACCCCGGTGATATCCCAGAGTTGAGCTGTATTGACATGTGGACTTAGATGAGGATTGTATGCTTGACTTGCATCTTGCATCACATAGCCTTGGTATGGATCATGATATTTATGGATCCATCTGCATATTCCGCATTACTTTAATATTGCATGATCATATTACTACCTTATGCACACACTTTCATCACCCTCTAAGCTTTCTATAAGCTTATGCACGACCGTTGCGTGCAGGTGACGTTGGATCGCAGCAGCGCTAAGGCTTGAGCACGTGGTAGATTACTCCGGAGTTTTTGTTCATCATCATTGTATTTCCCTTTATGCTCATTGTACTTGTAAAGTTTTTGAACATAGTGGAAATGTAATGAAATTCTTGGTTGTTGTGTGTGGGTTATGCCTTTAGTTATGCTTCTTACGAATCAAACTGACGTTGAAAATCCTCCTCGTACCATCCCAGGATCGGAACCTGGCGAATGGGTGCTAGGAGCCGAGAATGGGGTTCTACGGAGGCTGTCAGCGTCGGATTCGGCGATCGAAAATTTTGTGAGCCCAGTTTCTGAGTTTGGGGCGTGACACGCGGTCTAAATCCAATACGAAGTTTCAAAGGGTTCCTGAGAGCAAATGGGTTTAGAGTTTGATCCTAGATTTTAGGGTATTATAGCGTCATTGCTTCTACAAGTTTCGGGTCTTGTAGAACGTATTTAAAGCGATCAAGGACAATTTCACAGCTAATCTAGCATAGCGCTAGTTAACTTACGCTTAATTTCTAAAGGAATTAATCCTAAGCTGTACAGATTTTTCTGAGGCGTTACAATCTACCCCCCTTAACAATAAATTTTGTCCTCGAAATTTGTACCTTTTTATACTCCTCGAGAAGCTGTGGGTAGTTCTTTCTGATCTCGGCTTCCATCTCCCAAGTAGCCTCTTCCTCAGAGTGATGCGTCCACAACACCTTCACAAGGGGGATGACCTTGCTATGCTATACCTGCTCCTTCCTGTCTAGTATACGTGCCGATCGTAGTATATATGTAACATCCTCACCTAACTGCACCTGCTCCCATCTAATGATATGGGAAGGATCAGGAACATATTTCTTCAGCTTAAAAACATGAAATACGTTGTGTACGCTCGCGAGAGGCATAGGCAAAGCCAGACGATAAGCTACTACACCCACACGGTCGAGAATCTGAAATGGGCCAATGAATAGCGGTGCTAGTTTCCCCTTCTTCCCAAACCGAAGGACTCCCTTCATAGGGAAAACTCTCAAAAACACATGATCTCCGACCGCGAACTCTAGCGGGCGCCGTCTCGTATCGGCATAACTCTTCTGTCTGCTCTGTGCTGTAAGAAGCCGGCATCTAATAATATCAACCTTCTCCGAGGTCGCCTACACTATCTCTAGGCCAATCAATCTGTGCTCACCGACCTCTACTCAGCAATGTGGTGCTCGGCAAAGTCGCCCATACGAAGTCTCATAAGGTGCCATACTGATACTCGCTTGCAAAACTGTTGTTGTATGCGAACTCCGCATATGGAAGACAATCATCCCAACTGTCTTTGAAATCCAACACGTAAGCGCACAGCATGTCCTCTAAAATCTGGTTCACCCGCTCTGTCTGTCCGTCTGTCTGTGGGTGGAAATCAATACTAAACTTCAACTTTACACCCATAGCCTCCTGAATGTGAGTCCAGAAAATAGAAGTAAAGTGTGTGTCTCTGTCCAACACGATCTCTAAGGGAACTCCATGCAGACGCACTATCTCTCTGATATACAACCTGACTAACTCGTCTGCAGAGTTCGTAACTCTGATCGGTAGGAAGTGCGCCGACTTCGTCAAACGGTCGATGATCACCCATGTAGAATCATGTCCCTTCCTCGTCTTCGGTAATCCTGAAATAAAGTCCATAGAGATAAAGTCCCACTTCCACTCAGCGATGGGCATAGGTTGAAGGAGTCCAGGTGGTCGGCAATGCTCTGCCTTTACCTGCTGGCAAGTGAGACAACGGGACATGAACACTGTGATGTGGGTTTTCATGCCATCTCACCAATATGTCCTCTTCACGTCGCGATACATCTTTGTGCTGCCTGGATGCATCGCAAGTCTGGTACTATGCGCAGCCTCGAGAATCTCTCGTTTCAAGTCAGGAATATCTGGGACGTATAGGCGGCCACGATAATGTAAGCCCCCATCCGTTCCAACTCGCCACTCGGCGTCTACATCATCATTGGCCTGCTCTCGAAGCTCAGTCAGATGCCCATCATCCCTCTGCGCCGCGATGACCCTGTCATCGATAAGAGGTCGCACCTGAACATGTGCGATGAACTCAAACGGCTCCTCCACAGTGAGTTTCTGCTCAAAGTCTCGCAAAAACTCAACCATGTCCCACTCGGCAACCATCAGTGGAGCCGCAAACTCTATCGCCTTCTTGCGGCTCAACGCATCAGCCACAAGGTTCACCTTGCCGGGATGGTAGGAAACTTCGAACTTAAAGTCCTTCAAAGTCTCCATCCATCGCCGCTGCCTCATATTCAGGTCCCGCTGTGTGAATATATACTTGAGGCTCTTGTGGTTGTAAAAGAACTCGAACTCCTCTCCGTAGAGGTAATGTCTCTATAGCTTCAATGCGAAAATGACGGCTGCCAACTCAAGGTCGTGTGTAGGGTAATTCTCCTCATGCTTCCTTAATTATCTCGAGGCATACGAAATTACCCTATCCTTCTGCATAAGGACACAACCCAGACCAACGCTAGACGCGTCAGTGTATATCGTGTATTTAACCCCTTGTTCTGGCAATACTAGCACAGGGGCGGACGTAAGCCTGTCCTTCAGCTACTGAAAAGCTACCTCGGCCTTTTCATTCCAGGCGAACTTCACATCCTTCCGTGTCAATTGAGATAGGGGTCTGGCGATCTTCGAGAAATCTCGAATGAAACGTCGATGGTAGCCTGCCAAACCTAGGAAACTCCTCACCTCAGTGACAGAACCAGGCTGGTCTCAGTCCTGAACTGCAGCTACCTTAGCCAGGTCAACTGTCATCCCATCCTTGGACACCACATGTCCCAGGAACTTAACTTCCTGCTTCCAGAAGTCGCACTTCTTATACTGTGTGAATAACTGATGTTGCCTCAGTGTATCCAGGACCAATCGCAAGTGCTTCTCATGCTCCTCTCAACTCCTAGAATATACCAAAATGTCGTCTATGAACACAATGAAAAATCGATAGAGGAATAACCGAAATATTCTGTTCATCAGATCCATGAACACGGCTGGTGCGTTCGTAAGACCGAACGACATCACGAGGAACTCGTAGTGGCCAAAGCTGGTCTTGAAAGCTGTCTTCTGCACATCCTCATCCCTGATGCGCAACTGGTGATACCTTGACTGAAGATCAATCTTCGAGAAGTATTGTGCCCCTCTCAACTGATCAAACAAGTCATCTATCCTGGGTAAGGGATATCTATTCTTCACCGTAATCTGGTTCAGCCTGCGATAATCAATACATAATCGTAATGAACCATCCTTCTTCTTCATAAACAATACTGGTGTTCCCCAAGGAGACACGCTCGACTGAATGAAACCAACCTCTAACAGATCATCAATCTGTTTCCTTAACTCTTCTATCTCACACAGAGCCATGCGATACGTCGGCAGTGAGACGGGCGTGGAACTAGGCACCAGATTGATAGTAAAATCAATCTCACGCTGAGGTGGAAAACCAGGAATCTTCCTGAACAGATCCTCAAAATCACGGACTACTGGCGTGTGCTCAAGTGTCGGGGCTTCGACGTCCCGCAATAAGGAAGCGTAGCTAAGTATTCAGAAGGGGAGATTAACCTGCACTGAAAATGAAAAGGGCGTGCCCTCCGGCTCATAGACTGTCACCATACGGGTCTCGCAGTCAATCTCGACCCTTCCTGCTGTCAGCCAATCCATGCCAAGAATGACGTCGAGATAATAAAGAGAGGGGTCGACGACAAGGTCAAGAGCCATCGTCCTGCCCCCCAGATCCACCAAATAACCCTCACACATCAGGGTGGCATCAGAAAAAGTCCCATGTGCTGTAAGAACTCGCACCCCATCCATCCGAATAGTCGGTAACCCAAGGCACCTGACTATGGAATGCGATATCAATGAAATCGTGGATCCTGTATCCACCATCACAAGTATAGGAGTACCTCCAATGTGGGCGGTGACCTCAAAGGCCAAGGGCTGGACAGTCTCTTTCTCGGATGTCTCTGCTGTCAAAGCATGTACCTGAGCCTACTGTGGACGGTTCGGCTGCGGTACCATAGGCCGTTGAGGCGGCCAGAAATGAGGTGTGAGAGGTCTGAAAGAAGGGTGTGCAGGAGCCAACCATAACAGTGGAGCAGATAATGCCTGTCGGAGAGGACGGTCGATTTTCTGAGCGATGAAAACCCGTTGTCTCTCATCCGAGCAAAACAGCTCTCCACAGTGTGGCCCGGTCTCCCACAATGGGTGCATGTCACACTGGGGCGCCTCATCGGAAGTATTGGCGCTGTAGCCCTAGGAGGAGGGTCGATGCGAGGCCTCTTGCCAAGAAATGGCCTGTCCTGTGTATCCGGTCGTGGCCTAGCAACCATAGGGCCACGAGATCGTGCCAAGCGATTCACATCCTGCTCTGCTCGCATAGACATATGTATCAACTCTTCATAGGAGGGTATGCTGACACAACACATCTTCGACCGAATGTCCGGTCGCAAGCCCTCAGAAAATCATCGTATATGCATCTGCTCATCAGCAAGTATCGTCGGGACGTATCTGCCTAACTCTGTAAACCGATGCTCATACTCTGTAACTGTCATGCCTCCCTGCCTGAGGCATAAAAACTCATTCTCCCTCTCGTGCCTGTAGGTCTGGGGATAGTATTTCTCATGGAAATGGAACTCGAATGCTGTCCAAGTCCAGACGTAGCTAGCAGCAACTGTCCGCAATACGCTATCCCACCATAAGCTGGCCTCTCGCTCGAATATAAACGTGGTCAACTCAACCTGCTCAGACTTCGAGTAGTGTAGCATCCTCAGAATCTTCGAAACACGGTCGAGCCAATACTCGGCCTGCTCGGGTCTGTGAGAACCCGTAAAAGTAGGAGGCCGTAAGCGCTGGAATTGCTCAAGTAGGCCCCGTGTATCAGCAGTGTTCCCCGTAGGGTAAGCAAATGGTGCAGGATGAGCCATCTCCTCATCTTGAGCCGAAGTCCCAGCATCCTCAGCTGGATGCACAGATGGTGCAGGTGGAGTCGCACTCCCACCCTGGGCTAAGGCCCCTGCTATCGTGGTCAAAAGATGCTGGTGTTGCTGGTGCATCTTGGCCATCAACTGCTCAAACCTATCAGGAGGTGGAGAAGGATGGGGCACATACTGCGTTGAGGAAGACGCACGATATTGCTCTCTGACTGGCAGTGTGAAAGGTGGTGGTCCGACTGTAGGACCTGCAGAAGGCTGAGACTCAGGTGCAGTCTCAGGAATTGGACCCACAGTAGGATCTATATGCTCATCAGTCTGGGGAGGAACCCGATCCATAGGCTTTCCCAGTGTAAGGCGTGCCGTACTCCGAGTCACTTTAGGTGGCATTCCCTATATTCAAAATAGGGCGCAACCTCGTTAGTTTCAGCAATAGCACAAACACACCACCACACAATCATTCACATAACGAGCCGAAGAAAGTCCATGCATTTCATTTAATCAAAATTGTCACAATACAAGAGATATATCTTTATATGCATTATGACAAGAAACACATGGGAAACTAAGCCAGTCAAGCTACAACTGCAACATAAGCTAACTACTAGCCTTCTCAGGCTAACTACAACCAACAAACATCTGGAATCTAATCACTCATCTGAGTCTGGCGATGGAGGAGGGCCACCCTTATCCTGTAGATAACACAGGATGGCCTTCTAGGTGCGAGTCACCTTGCCAAACTTCCGCTTCATGACGGCCTTGGTATCCTCAAGTTCTTGTTTTACCTCGGCCCGGAGTTCTTTGACTTCCCGTCGCAAAGTAACCTGATTCTCCTCAAGTCGGGCTATGTGAACATCCCTAGCAGTCCGAGTCACAGGAGGAGGACTCTCATCAGTATCTTGAGCCTCCTCTTCTTCTTCTTCCTAGACTTCTTCCTCTATTTCTGCCTCATCTTCTTCTTCACTAGCATCCTCTTCACTATCATATTCGCCCTCACTGTCATCATCAAGCTGAGCCTCACGCTGCCGAGGCCCTATCTTCATCTGATTCATGGTAGCCTCATTTGATGAAATGATTCGGCACAGGCAACTCCGACCCAAGTCTATAGGAAATCTCAAGCGCGATCCTGCATATGAGCCGGCCAAAGGGAAGTGACTCAGACGTTCTTCTCGATTTCGCTACGAGGATAATCTGTCGTAGCACAAACGTGGGCATGCACACGTTCTCTCCCTGATCCACCTGATACAGGAAATCAACCATGAGACGCGTGCATTCACTACGGTTGGTCGACCTGGGATACACATTGAACGTGAAAATGTGGTGTAACAGGTGAAAATCATCTGACATGTGGGTCGCTAAGAGGCTCTTGTTACGCTGCCAAGCAACTAAACCACCCCATAGAAACTAGGTGTTGTGATCTTGCTCACGAACACTCCTCAAGTTCTTAGCACTTGGATGTACCTCGCCAAGAGGCACATTCAGAAGTCGAGTTATCAGCCGAACATCGATCGTGGCTTCCCAATCTCTATCAAAGGGAATCCTGAATGCAATGGCTCCAACATAGGATCCTGTATATGAGCATAAAAGGTACGAACAGTGCCCACGTTCGCACGAGACTGGGCTTCGAAGAGTGGACCCCACCTGGCAGCTTCGATGCGCTCAAACAACAGAAATTCACCAAAGAGCCGCTCATCCACATACGCCTCAAACAGAACCTTGCGATTCGTATACGTGTCATGGGCCAAGTCTGCTAATAGTGCTCTTCTTATATGAGCATGGGGATCCAAATCCCACTTCGTATGTAGCTCTATCCCAACACTTTGACTAGTGGCAGCACTTGTGCTAGCGGCGCCACCTCTCGGCTTCCTCGAACGTGAAGGGCGACTAGGCCCAGATTCATCAGCGGCAGTTTTCCTCTTTCCCATGAGAGAGAGGATGGTGAAAAAGGAGAAAAAGGCTAAAATAGCCTCTACAAAAGCCATGAAAAATGGAGGAAATGGGGAGATAGGGCTGACCTAATGGGATAACACAAATTTAAGTCCTATAGAGGAATGAAATAGGGCCCCAAATGATAGGATTACAAAGGGAAAAGAGAAAAATATGTTGGGATGGAGGCTCACACGAATTTTAGCTTCTAATGGAGGATGAGAGAGCTCCAAATGATGAGAATGGAGAGAGAAGGGAGCTTGTATGGCTGTGAGTGATGGAGTGGTGTCGGTTGAGGTAGAAAATGGGAATAAGAGTGGTTTGGAAATGGGATTTGAGAGGGAGGCAGCAAAAACATGAGAAAAGGGGAGCTTGGAAGGGCTTTTTGTGAAGGAGATAGGTCTTTGGGGGTGTTTTAATGGACAAACCCTATGCACAGGGGCTACATTAACCCCCAAACAGCGTCGGCCTGATGCCCGGCCCGAGTGGGACACACTGAACGGCGAGGCCTCGCCGACCGATTTCAAGTCCGGCGATGCCCGGCCAATTGGGCGTGGTCCCCCAGTCCTAGGGGTCCCCAATGTATGTGGGTCCCACCTTAGATCATGTTGGATTAATGTGGGTGGGCCCTCAACTCCATTTCGATCCATTTCGGGTCATTTCAGATGTCAATGGCTATATATTCACTTTTAGCGACTTCTAACAGCTAGGATTGGGTTCAAAGAGGTTTAGACCCGTCCACACACGATCTAGAAGTGGTCCGGGGTCGTTTCATGTGACCACGGATGCTTACAGACTCGATCAAAATGATCGATTTGCGTGAACTTTGCCAATTGACAAGACTGGGACCCTATCAGTGTTTCTATGTTTTTCTCGCACCCACCTAAGTCAGAAAGCGACAGCGTACGCCGCGTGTCCATAACCCAGGTCTAGTTTAATCTAAATTATACTCTGATACCAACTTGTGACACCCTGAAATTCGAGGATCGAGTATAACTCAACTCCCGAGTTCCAGAACGTCACTTATGCAACAAAAATGCTTATAATTCAATGTTGTCTGAGTTAGTGCATTCACATGAATGATATTATACCAAAAATTGTAATTCATACTTCAGATCCAGTGATAAAATGCAAGCGGAAGACTGAAAGATATATATATATATATCACTGTGTATAAAATAAAATAATCTCGAACTGTCTCCAAAGTATGAATACATCTCTAAGTCACATATACATATACAAATCAAAAATAAAAATTTCATATGGTCCAACTAACAAGTCCCGCTGATCAAGGCCACCTACGCGAAGCTGTCGGAAAACTGCATATATGAGAACTCGTCCTGGTTCTCGCCGTAGTCCGGCTCCTCATCTTGAATTGCCTCGTAACCTGCATCTAAGACTGTCTGGTAGGTGTTGCAAACACCGTCCCGTAACGTGGGAGTAAGTGATCAACTCAGTGGAGTAATAGAGCAAAGATTAGCATGTTATCAAATCAATCACGTGATAATAGTAAAGCAAACAATCATACATTCCTAGATACTGTTGTTAATGCAAGCGTGAAATGACATGATAGATGCCCTCACTGACATACTCCCTCATGCGGCACCATCTTACGTCTGCGTCATGCTTTCTTTCCTCAGTGCTCCACATCTTCCAGGCACATACAGTGCGATATGGATACTGATTACCGAGTTGTTATTAGTCCATTCATACAACAGTATTGGGAAACTAAGTTACCTTCCTTATATCAATCCCAACACAGATCCTGTCTAGGGTTGTCACTCCTAGTAATCTCATACGATGTTATATTTATAGGTCGCTGCAAGGGCTGCCAGGGCTGTTGCTCGCACTCGTTGCACCGCTCCCCCATCACCTTATCAATATAGGCCTATTTGTACTCTTGTTGCTATGAAAGGGTCGTCGCCTCCCATAGACTCAGAATATGCTCGAGGTCACTACAAAGGGCTCATCACCAATCAGAGTAGGCCAACAGCTCGAATGTAGTGTCCCATACCACCACAATCGGCTCACGAGTCAAAGGTGCTCACTGGTCACTATGGGGAGGTTTGTGGCCCCATCGTAGGCCGACAGCTCGACCACGGTGTCCCATACCACCATGCCCGGCTCATGAGTCTTTATGGATCAAGGTACCATGGTTATCAGAGTTTTCAATGATAAGTTTAGTACCCTAGGTTCAAGCAGTTATGACTCATACAGGGTGAACATATAATGGCCAGTCAGGTTACTTGACGGGCTCGACTAGTATGAGCACATCTCAAGATGAACGATATGAAGTGCATAAAATACTTCGTGTGGCCTAACCATTGTCGCCAAACCAAGCACGACTCGCGTTCATCGACGCGTACTTCGTGGCAAATAGACACCAGCCACGAATTCCAACTGTTATCGACTGCCTGGACTAGGATATAGCCCCAAGCACTTGTAATCTACATCAGTCATCATATGAGAGCAACATGAATGAAATACAAACAATCAAAGCATGTTAACAACATGTATAACATACAACGTAAATGATACAACCAATCACATGTAGTTCATATACAAAAGGAAATCATGTATATCATCATATTGATTGAGAATTCAATCTCAAGATGAATCTACAACAACATGTACTCAATACATACTAATACAAACATTTATACAAACACTTAGTCTACACACTTAAGTCTATATAGCGTATGTCGACCTAAAGTGCACATTAGGGCGAATCTCTTCGCCAAACAGATCATGTACGCATAACCAGTATAATAACACGACAAATAAACATGAAAATCATTTTTACAAAATACGGACGTATACAGTATTTTCTATAAATATCCAAAATACCCTAAATCTCATATTTTCCGTACCTATACGAAATGGAAAACGGACAGCATGTTCTACATGTCAAACGGCGTTCTTGTCGATAATCTACTATTAAACGACATTGAAAGCTTTGAAATCAGTCAATCTAAGCATCTAAAATCCTCACCTTTTGCCGTAGACGCGTAGTGATTCGAATAGAAAGTCTACGCTTCGTCAACGGCGTTATGGCAAACTAATTCACAAGATACATAAGCTACATCGCTACTTGTATCAAAGGAATCCCTAAAACAGGTAGTGGATAGGGTTTTCTTACTTAAAAATGAGTTAGAATCACCGGGAAAGCGATTTGAATGCGGTGATTAACTACGTGTAGAAGCTGTATCAAGTGGTAAGAAGTTTCTCCCACAACTCACAATCTCTCTCTTTCTCTCTCTTCTCTTTCTAGGGTTTATTGTTAATTCGGATGGGAGAGATATGAGAGGGTTTTAAGCCCTTATATAGGCTAAAAACTCACCCATTTAGACTTAAAACAAAGGTATACTTGGGTTATAACCAAATCGGGTCTTTTCCGATCCAAAAGAGCATTTCGGGAGGTCCCCTGGCCGAACGCGGTCGGACTTAAGCTCATGGATACTGGATGTTGATCACCTTAAGTTTTCAGTCCAGTAGTGTTCCCAGATCTCACGTGGTGGACCAGTTTCAGTTCAGCGGTTATCGAACCTAAATCAAGACTACAAGTTTCATGACATGAAAGAGAAATTTTTTCTGATCCGAGGGTGAAATTTAGTTGAATTCTGATGGTCAGAACACTTAAAAATAACGTGCAACGACACGTGCCAGATTTTAAATTAAATTTCCAAATCTTTACCTTTTTCTCACTCTCTTTGCTCCAGGCTCAATGAAATAGCCCTAGAACATCGGTTGGGCTTGATTTTCGAAACGATTGTCAAGTCCAGCTAAGCGGTCATAATGGTCTATGTTTGTAAGTATCGGACTTTCGACGTGCGGTCTAAATCCAATACGAAGTTTCAAAGGGTTCCTGAGAGCAAATGGGTTTAGAGTTTGATCCTAGATTTCAGGGTATTATAGCGTCATTGCTTCTACAAGTTTTGGGTCTTGCAGAACGTATTTAAAGTGATCAGGGACAATTTCACAGCTAATCTAGCATAGCACTAGTTAACTTACGCTTAATTTCTAAAGGAATTAATCCTAAGTGATTCTTGATCGAGTTGGTACTCGGATCTCTGTACGGATTTTTTTGAGGCGTTACAAATGTAGATCAGCTATGCAATGTGGAGACATAGTATGTCAAATATCATATATTGAGGATGTAATGCAATGCGTAAATCCTGATAAGTCCACGAATACTGTCAACTTCATCTAAGCCATGCAAATGCAGAAATATAGCAACCTAAAATGCCATATGCTGCAGATGTAATGCAATATGTGGTGCGAATGAAATGATCAAGATGGAATGTGAAGTCGGGATGATAGTTCCTCCTTCCTCTCTCTTTCTTCTCTTTCTTTTTCTTTCCTCTTTCTTCTTCTAGTCTACTCTCCCCTGGCTCTGGATCTTCCTTCCTAGCTCTGAATAACTCCTCCCCACGTCTAAACCTCCTTATATAGTTGCTGGAGTGGTGAAAATCGGATTTGAATCGGATTTGGAAAGCTATGCATGCGCAGCGAAAGCCTTTTCGCAGCCAAGTTCAGTGCCTCGAAACACGCCACTTTCCTCGCTCAAATTTCAAAGAAACACCGTCCCTTAGGACTTTCTTGGGTCCTCTACATGATAGATGGTTAAAATCTGCCATATGATCAAAGATGGTAGGCCAAAACTGCCTGAAAAAGTCAGTTTTCGCGGATGTACGAAACCTTTCGCACCATTTCACTGTTGTGATCGCTGGGCCCCACAGAAGCATTTTCTGGAAAATCCACCCCGTCTATTGGATTCAGGATAAAATTTCAGTCAAGAATGGATGGTTTTGAACATCCATTGACGTGTCTCAGAGAAGAAATAACTAAAAGATCAAATTTGAAAGCTATAGGGTAGCCCTTTTGTGGCCTCTGTATCTCACACGTGTGTGCGCATGGGTACAAAAGGTCAGCATGGTTTTGTAGCTCTCGAAGCCCTCTACAAGATGGACGGTACGGATTATCCTTACGGGGCATGTGTGGGGTCCACTATCGACCGCAAAAAGGGCCAGCGGACGTGCGTTGGCTGACGAAAACGAAAATTTCTATTTTTTTTCTTTCTTTTTCGGTCAGAGACGGTCAACTGTCTCTGCAATTTTCCATGCACGTTTAGTGCACTTGTGCACTATGCACATTTTATTCATGTGGGGTCCACTGTGATGATTTTCAGAAAATTTCACCGTCTAAATTATTTCTCATCTCATTTAAACCGTCAATAATAATTTTGAGGCAGTTCCAGATATCAGGTGGGCCCAGAATCAACGGTTTATGGGCTGATCTGTCAGTTGGGGCACTTCCATAGTGATCCAATAGATGAAATTTTACGTGTACGGTTAATTTATGGCCCTCATCACATATATGAAGTTTCAAATTGATTGGATGGCGGGAACCATGTGATCTTGCATTCTGGGACCAATTTTGTGCCTCTTTAACGCGAATGGCTTAATTTTCTCAGATCCCTGCCGTGTAAATCCATCAATATTGGTCTTCTAGAGTCCTTTCCTTGCTCTGGTGACTTCAGATCATCAAATACACACTTTTAATATCCCTTTTTCAGTCAACGCTCCTGATTTCATCCTGCAATGAAAATATAATTAAAATATGGCATTAAATATTATCTTGTTGATAAAATCTGGTAATAGTCGGGGTCTAATATGCAATATTTGACCCTCATCAGATAGTACGTAGTATCACAGGCTATGGGGTCCATTACAAGGGACTTCTATCCAAACCAGTCCCATACCTAAATTTGCATAACCAGACTCAATGTGGTAGACTCCTAATCTCAGGTTAGTCACGTACCCCAACCGAAATCCTTGTCATTACAAAGGTACAAAATAATTAGTTGCACACCACCATCCTGAGTAGATGGTAAATGAATGAGTATAATGCTGAGTACGCAACTCCCACTCAGTAAGTCCACATATCTCTGGGATATCACTGGGGTCTAGTACACTCCACAATGACTGCTGCCTCCCAGCCTCACAACCAGCGAGTGAAAAATGTCCTCACTATCTGCTTAGCCAATAGTCTATCAATACCTACCCGGCTCGTCGATAGTGGACCCATTTATGAGCTGGTCAAACTCAGCCTAGCTTATAGCCCCCTCGGGTGGATAAGGCCACACCCTCTTCTAACCAACCATGACATAATGGAAGACGTCGCGTACCGGTATTCAGCACTTAGGTGCTCATGTATCTACTTGGTCTAGACGTTGCAATCTCCTCTGGTACCAGAGGATTCTAGGACTCTCACCCAAGGACATCTTATGTGCCCACAGTGTTAGAACCAAATATTTTTAGTATCTCATCTGGCCATCCACTATGAACCTGTGGAGGCCACAACCCTGATATCGCTAGGGTGCCTAGTGATCATGTCACGCAAATGCGAGATGTATGAGTCATATCATCTAGTCATGTATCAAACTGGTGCATATTGTGGATCATGTGGGGCAACTCCGTCTCTTAAGGAGTCTCCTAAATAACTTAGCCCAATGACAATGCTATGATTAACCATTCCTCACAACAGTCATACATATGATGTGTATGGGCATGAATCATGGAGTTACTAAGCATGTTATATGATGATGAACTATCTTCATAACGAAGATGGGCCTAGACGATCTACACACAACAAGTATAGGCCTAACAATGTGTAACGCCCTAAAAATTGGGGGTCAAGCATAGCTCAGTTTTCGAGTTCCAAAACATCACTTATACAACATTTTCAATGATAGATGAATGTTGGCTGTATTAGTGTATAAAATATGAAATAGATTAAGCCAAATCAGCAAATCATAATTCAGGGACAATGAGAAAATGCAAGCGAAAATCTGAAATACATAAATACATCAATACAAGTCCCCAAAATATGAGTGCTTTGCCAGGTCAATAAGTACAAAGTTTGCTTCAAAATACAAATATCAAAATGAAATAGACCACTACAAATATAGCTCTGAATCACCGTCAATCAGGACATGGCTCACATGAACCCGCCTGAGAACTGCATGAACGAGAATGCCTCCTCGTCATCATCAAACTCCGGCTCCGCCTCATAGGCATCACCATCACCTGCAGTTAAGTCAGAGTCTAGTTGGTGTTTAAGCACCATCCCAGAACATGGGAGTGAGTGATCAACTTAGTGGAACAATACCGCAAAGGTTAACATGTTATCAATTCAATCAAGCAGCAATGATAAATAAATACAATCAAACATATCTAATTACTCTGATTAATGCAAGTATGTATGAAGTAATGATGCATGCCCTCGCCTACACTCTCTCTGCGATCTTCATCTTACGGTCGCGTATGTCAGTCACTTCCTTAGTGCTCTGCCCAACGCCAAACGACACATGCAGTGTGGTGCATGTACATGATTACCATATTCTTATTAGTCATTTTCATACAGCGGGATTGGGAAGCTAAGGTACCTCCCTTATATCAATACCCAAACAATGATCCATTCTAGGGTCGTCAATCCTAGACAATCTCATACGATATTATAGTTCTAGATCGCTATAAAGGGCTCGTCACTAATCAATACAGGTCTAGTTATATCATAGATACTACAATAAGGCTCGTCGCCCTAATGCGATTTCAGGATATACTCGAGGTCACTACAAAGGGCTCGTCATCAATCAGAGTAGGCCAACAACTTGAATATAGTGTCCCATACCACTATAATCGGCTCATGAGTCTTGGTTGCTCACTGGTCACTATGGGGAGGCTCGTCGCCCCAGCGTAGGCCAACAGCACGACCACCGTGTTTCATACAACCATGTTCGACTCATGAGTCTTAGGGGATCGAGGTACCAGGGTTAACGGGATTTCACTGGTAAGTTTGGTACCTTAGATTCAAATAGTAGCGTCAAAACATGGTGAACATACATCGGTTAATTGGGTTAATTAACGAGCTCGACTAGGATGATCGTATATTGAGTTGATCGACATGAAATGCATAAGCACTCCGTGTGGCCTAACCACTGCCGAACATCCCGAGTACGACTCGAATTCGTTGAACACATCCTACGTGGTGAAAACGATCTCAACCACCAGTCCGAGAGAAGTTACAGATTACCTGGACTGAAATATAATCCCAACCACGTACAATCATAATAATGAATATTTAACTCAATTCCTACAATCATATAACATGTTATGAAATATAACTTAAACATGAATACACAGTACATGAAGGAAATCATATACATAATTAACATGGATAGTTAGACTAAACAGTTCATGGAGGAAATCATACACACAAGTAAGATAGTTGGGATTTCATATCTCAACTCCCTCATAAATCACACTTTACTAACTACTAACTCATTTAGACATTTTCAAAAAAACTTAGACTATACTTTTCAACATACATCACGTAGGTCGACCATATTACATATTAGGGCAAATCCTTTTGCCAAGGAGTTGTTGCATATATAACAATCATATACCTACGATAAATAATCATGGCAATCATAACATCAAATTCCTTAGGCATACAAACATTTCAACAAATACATGAAATACCCTATTTACAACATAGGTTAGACCTATACGTAAAACAAAACAGATAGCACATTTAGCATGTGTAATAGTGTCCATGTTAATAATAAATCATTATCAGACATTGAAAGTCTTGAAAACCATAACCTATACGTATATAGTCCGCACCTTAAATCAGAAAATACGAAACGGATATGATTTAGACGATAATTCTTCGTCAACGGTGAATAGGCAACCTAAGGCATGAATTAGGTTAGCTACATCAACACGTAAACTATTTTAAATTCTAAAACAGGTTAGGGTTTGATTGTATTCCCAAAAATGAAATTAGAATCGCTGGAATAACGATTCAGATGCGATGGATTAGGCACGTAGAGTAGATGGGAAGAATCCCAAGATGAATCACCAACTTCTCTCTCACTTTCTCTCTCTTTCTTAGCTAGGGTTTGAGAATTTATATGAAATTTGTGAGAGAGGGTTTAAGGTCCTTATATAGGCCCAAAACTGACAAAATTAGGCTCAAGGCCATGGTATACTTAGGTTATAACCAAATCGAGCTTATTTCGATCCAACGGAGCATTTTTGGAGGTCCCTTTACTGATGCGGTCGGACTTAAGCTCACAATTATTGGATCTTGATCAAGTTAAGTTTTCAGTCCGATTGGGTTTTCAGATCGACCGTGGCGGACGAGTTTCAGTTCAGCGGTCATCAAAACACGATCAGGGCCACAAGTATATTGGCATATATGGGCCATCTTCCCTGATCCGAGGGTGAATTTAGGTTAAAATCTAACTGTCAAAATGCTTATAAATGGCACGCAAGCGACACGACTCAGATTACTTAAATTTATATTTAATTTCTAAATAGATTCACCTTTCTCACACTCTTCATTCTAGACTCAAGAAAATCGTCTCAAGACCTCATCTAGACTTGATTTTTGAGGTGATAGTCAAGTCCAACTAGGCGGTCATAATTGTCTAAGTTCATCGCTATCGGACTTTCGATGTGTGGTCCAGGTCCGTTACAGAGTTTCTAAATGCTCTCGAGAGCAACGGGATTTAGAGTTGGATCCTAGATTTCAGGGTAATGTAGCATTACTAATTCTATAGGTTTTGGGTCTTACAGATCGCATCTAAAGTGATTGGTGCTAATTTCACAGGTAATATAGTTTGGCGCTAGTTAAGTCTCTTTAAATTTCTAAAGGATTAGGTTCTAAAGGATTTTTACTGGAGGTGGTACTCGGATCTTTGTACGAATTTTTCTAGGATGTTACACAATGGGACCATAGGAGAGTTACAATGCTGACATTTAACCATCATTGTTCTTATAATGTGGACATCAAACTATCATTGCTCCTAAGGCATGGCTCACCATAATCATTGTTACATACATCATGGTGGAATCACACATCACAATGGACCTTAAATACATCATATTTGGCCCCACGTAAATGCCGCACATACGTCTCATTGGGCCTCACTCATGGTCCCCATATACATCACATTGGGCCTCAACCCATGGGCCATCAAATACATCACAATTGGCCTCATATAATCAAGTGGGCCACATCACATGGGCCTCATATACCTCAAGTAGGCCGCATCATATGGGCTACACCAATGGACCTCATATACATCAAATGGGCCATGTCATCTACACCATTCACCTATTTTTAGAGATCATTCCAAAGTAATTCCAAAAGAATGAATCATATCGAAAGATCATCTGGACCATACCATAAATAGCAGTGGAGATAATGATTTTCACCGTTTAAAAATTCCAGGGCCCACCATCACATTTATTTTCCATCCAGTCTGTTCATAAGGTCACCAAGACCTGGTTGAGAGGAAAAACAAAAATCATTTTCATCCCATATTGTTCTGATCCTAAAAGGATTTCAATGGTAGGTGTTCATCTCTCCACTATTTTTTGCAGTGTGGTCCATCTGATAAATCTGCCTCATTTATAGCCTCGAGCCTTAAGACAAGCTTACCAATTGGATTGTTGGTTTAAATATAATACATACATCATGTACAAGCCCCACAGATGGGCGGTTTGGATGTAATACAGATGGATGGTGTTGATGAAACACATATCACGGTGGGGTCCTCCGTCCCTGCTGGATGGTGCTGCACTCCACACGTGTGGGTCCCACTATCTAGTAAAGTGGACGGTGGAGATACAACACATACAGGGTGGGTCCCACTTGTCCAGGATGTTGGACGGTGTGGATGAGACCCTTACATCACGGTGGGCTCCATCTAAATAGACGGACGGTGTGGATGGAATCCACGTATCAGGTGAGTCCCACATGAGTTGCTGACGTCCTCAATAGCTCAATAGCTGGTGTGAGATGCACCAACCAATCTGCTTCCATTCAGCAAGTGGATCTCATGTGGGGCCCACCAGATATATATGTTATATATATACCATATATATAATATAATATAATATATTATATTATATCATTATTATTTTTTCAACATCTAGGCCCTGGATGGCTTAGATGAAAACACATCCTTTGAGGTGGCTCACACCGTCCAAGAGGTTGGATAGTGTGGATAATTCACATGCATCACGGTCGTCCCATGTGGGTGGGCCACACGTGTTGGATCAAACTGCTATTTATGTTTTCCCCTTCATTTGGGCCTGACTAGATCAGGTGGGCCACGCTCTATCGCAAAAAGGGAGAGAGAGACAAGTGGTGATGAAGGGACCCCAACAATATGGGCCCACCCTTCCATGCATTACAACATATATCAATTGGGTCCCATTACATGTGGGCCCACCAATCAAAATCAATGGTGGAGATCCCCTCTTCACCAAAATGTAAGGTCTAGATGACTTTTTTCGTACAAGGAAATAAACATCATGATGGGGTCCATGGAGAATGGCCCCATCATGGGATGGATATATGAATCATGATGGGAAATCGCCCACACTTAGGGTCCAAAGTAAGATCCATACCATCAATCGGTAGGCCCCACTTAGCTCATCATTAAAACATAAAATCTAAGCCTATGAAACACCTACCGATTGCAATTCTTCTAGAATCCTTGATCTCCTAAGCTCCCAAGCTTCCTCTTTGATGGAGGATGATGAGAATTGAAGGGTGAAGATGAGAAATCTTGAGGTAGGGAGTGGGTTACACTTGGCTCCTCTCATGGAAGACTTGGACATTTCCTCTCTTTGAGAATTGTTTGAATGGAGTGAGAAAATGAGAGAGAGGCGATGTAAGAGTGAGTGATGGGTGATGGGTGAGTGTAAGAAAGGGATGGGTGGAGAGGAGAGAGAGTTGACTTTGGGAATGGGAGAGGGATGAGTTGCTTGTACTTGACTTATACTTGTGATAGAATGTGTACTTGATTGATTGATGTGATGGGTTGTAGAGATTCTCTCAGAATTCGTAACACACAGCGTTTTCCTCGAAGTAAACGTGGGCCCACAACTCATGGCTTGGGTATCGCATCAATGCACAAGTCGCAGCATTGGAACTGTGACGATGGCACGGTTACAAGGTATAAGTTTTGGGTTGAGCTGACTCTGATATATGGGATGCGACTTTGGGTCGCGCGCATATGCCGATTACAGGTCGCGGTTTGTTGGAATTAGAGAGGAAGGATCGCATGAGTCTTTGGAACGATACGGTCTAGGATACGGGTCTTACATATTGTATACATTATAATAATAAAAGTTAGGTCCAAAATACTTTGTAACCTTTGGCCTTTTACTAACCCTAGGCATAACACAGGATCAATTGAATCTTTTTTACTAGACCATTCAACCAATCTAGTATCAAGATCGAGAGGTTCACCCCTACTAATTTTTTATTTAAAAGGAAATGTTTCCACGAAGAAATCTATCTATAGATTATATAATTATAGAGTCTTCTAAGGTTAAATACTATAAGCTTTACTATTTAGTGCATATCCAACGAATACACAACGCATAGTTTTATCTTCTAACTTATCCCGTTTGGGGTCTACTTACCTAACATGAGCTAGACAACCCCATATCCTAAGATAATTTATGTTAGAAATCCTACCTCTCCACAACTCATAAGGAGATTTATCACTTTTACTCGAAGGAACCCTATTAAGGATATAGGCAGCTATTAGAATTGCTTCTCCCTATAATGTCACGACCCAAATTCGGAACCCGGGAACTTCCACTTCCTAAGTCTTGAACTTGGGTCAGAGAACTTCCTCGCCAATTACCGGACTTGGTGAACGATTAACAAACTTACAGAAAACCAAACCCAACTCATGGCGGAGGAATTATTTTTTCTCTCTGAACAATTAATTTGATTAGGTGGTTAGACTTTTCTTTTTACATGGTATCAACGCATATCGAATAGATGAACCTGTTCGATATATCACGCATAATATGGTGCACCAGCTCTCACTACAAGAAATTGGCCTTTTACCGACGAACTTATTTTCGACGAAATCAATTTCGATTGTAAACATGACTTTCCTTGATGAAATCATATTTCGTCGACAAAATATTCCCACCACAACCAAATATGTTCTCGCCACCATTTCAAATGACGGCCTGAAAACTTTTCCCTACGACATTATGTATTGTCGGTGAAAACTATTTTCTTGATGATTATTTTGTTGGTAAATGTAATTTTTCCTGACGAACCAAATAGTTCGTTGGCAAAAGATCCCTTCATGTCCTTTCTAATGACGGAGAGGCTATTTTTACTGATGTTATACAATATTGTCGGTAAAGGAACTTTTTATCGATGAAAAAAATCGTTGGTAAAGGAACTTTTTACCGACGACATAGATACATCGTCGGACAAAATGAATGGTGGATATATTATTTCACTTTGTGTGGTTGATCATGGATGTTGAGTTGTAATTTTTGTTTTTGGTGTAGCTAATAAGAATATTTAAAAACACATGTACGGAGTGGATGGGGATGATAGAGCACAGGTGGGCCTAAATATTTTTGAATCCTTTTAGTGATGAATTGTGAAAACTATCGCCCATAAAAATTTTTGTCGGTAATAATGTTATGTTTTAAGTCAAAAAATTTTTTTACCCTTCCCTCTTCTTACCTTACCCCCCTCTCCCGCCCGAACGAGCGCTGCTGCTTGCTCGACGACCCTATTCCGATTACCCTAAACCCTAACTCACTACTGCCTGCCCGACGCCCGATTGTCTCTGAAAGACCCGTATCCAAGACGTACTATTCTGTAAGCTTCTGCGGTCCTCCCGGTCAAATTTCGGCGACCCTCGAACTATATTCGATGTTTGCGCACGATCCTAAGCCGAGTCTTACTTATCGGAGTTGACTCGACTCAAAACTTGTACCCTAATGACACGCCGTTGCTGCGGCTTTAACGTTGTGATTTGCGCATCGATCCGATACCCAGGCCAAGAGATGCGGGCCCGCGTTCATTCTGAAGAAACACTGAGCGTTACAAATTATGAGAGAATCTCTACGACTCATCACATCAATCAATCAAGTACACATCATTTCACAAGTCAAGTATAACCACCCATGCCCCATGCCACCTCACCCCTCACAAGTCAACTCTCTCTCTCTCCCCACCCTTCACAAGTCAACTCTCTCTCTCTCCCCACCCGTCCCTCTTTTACCCAAAATTCAACTAAACCCATACCTTTCCATTCCTTTCCTTACAACACCCATTCCACCCATCCCTTATCATCCCATCACTCCTCTCTCTCTCTCTCTCTCTCTCTCTCTCTCTCTCTCTCTCTCCAATTTTCAAACTTATCTTTTCAAGCAACCATGGGAGGTGGACGTCCAAGCTCTTCATAAGAAAGAGCTAGGTGTGACCCACCTTCCTACCTCTCATCTCCACCCTCCAAAATTAATCTTAACCGTTGAATCTTGATTCCTTAGAGCTCTAGAACCCGTTGGTGGAAGAAGGAAGAAGAGATCTTGAGGTGAGTGATTGTTATTTTATTTTTCTGTGATTTAAGGGCCTACTTGTAATTGGGGCCGTCTTGATGTATGTGTTGTAGATCCTAGAGGGGCTCATAGTGGCAGGGCCCCTCATCTCGCTGTTCTCTCCTTCTTTCTCTCTCTCTCTCTCTCTCTTCTCTCTCTTTCTTTTTATGGTGTTGATGATATGTATGGCCCACTCGATGATGAATGCGTGGGACGTTGATTGTCCAGAATTTCTGGACAATCTAGATGTACGGGATGTCTAGCTGTGGGCTGCCCACTGTCCACCAGCAGCAGCCCACCTTGCAGCCGACTGGCCTGGATGAAGGGAAACCCAAATATCAGCTTTATCCAGCGGGTGGGCTACGATGCCGTGGGACCAGCGTGATGCACGTGTCTTGCGTCCACACCATCCAGTCCAATGGACGGTGGTCGCTGGACGTGGGTAGGCTGCAGATGTAGTCAATATATATATATATATATATATATATATATATATATATATATATATATATATATATATATATATATATATATATATATATATATATCTGGTGGGCCCCATGTGGGACCCACCTTTGTAACCTGATTGGCTCGTGCACCGTGCCAACTATATATAACTGCTGTATTTGCGTCATAGGTCGCGTGTCCATCCACACCGTCCATTGATGGTGGGAGCCACCACATGATGTATGTGATATATCCAAACCGTCCAGCCATTACAGTGATAGAATGTGTTGTATCCATACCTTCCAACCTTATGGCTGTGCAAAGAGAATGAGATAGATGTAAATTTCAGGTGGGGCTCACCTTGCACGTGCTGCATGTGTGGTGGGACCCCACTGAAATGTTTTTTTTTAATCCAGCTGTACATCCAGGCCATGGACATGGAAATTTCAGGTGGAATACATCGTACATCGTGCTATACCCAGCACGTGGGAATCCACCATGATATATGTGTTTTAATCTGCACCAACCATCATCTAAGGACGTGGGACCCCAGCAGCAGATGGCCGCTGAATTAACGTCCCCAAGTTCTGTGGGTCCATGTGATGTGAGTATGCCATGTACACCGTCCGTCAGGCAACTGTCCATGCCCTGGACGTTAGCTACAAGCATATGATAAAATAGTAATAATATATACAGATATATAAAATATCATATAATTTAATATATGTATATGATATACATATTCATATGTATATGTGGTGGGCCCCATGTGGGACCCACCTGCATTCAAAAGGGATTGGCTGGTGCATCTCACACCAGCTATATAGCTGCTGTAGTGACGTCACCAGCTTTTGTGGGACCCACCGTATGTGTGTTTCATCCCAACTGCCCATCTGGACGGTGGGAATCCACCGGCTAAATAGCCTTTGTATTGGCATCTACAAGTTCTGTGGGTCCCTCCATGATATATGCGTTGATCCACTCTGTCCATGTGTGGGGCCGCCTTATGATGTATGTGTTACATCCAAACCGTCCATCCGAATGGTGAGCTCATATTAAGGCTTGAGATTGAAAAATAAGACAAATCTATCCATTAGGTGGACCACACTACAATCAGTGGAGGATTGGGCACTTACCATTGAAACCCTTTTAGGGTCATGAAAATTTTGGACCAATATGAAATTTGTTTCCTCTTAATTCAGGTCTCGGTGACCGTATGAACAGTTTGGATGTAAAATACACATTGTGGTATGGTCCAGATGATCTTCCGATTGTCGTGGCCAATTCCGATTGTCAAGGTCAATTTTGATTGTTATGGCCGATTCCGATTGTCGAGGCCGATTCCGATTGTATAGGTCGATTCCGATTATCAAGGCCGATTGTCGAAGCCAATTCCGATTGTCAAAGCTAATTGTAGAGGCCGATTTCGATTGTCAAGGCCAATTCCGATTGTTGAGGCCAATTGCCGAGGTCTATTCCGATTGTCAAGGCCAATTGCCGAGGTCGATTTCGATTATCGAGGCCTATTGTTGAGACTCATATGATGTATATGCGGCCCGTAGTGAGGCCCATTATGATGTGTATTCGGCCTGTGTTTGAGGCCCAATGTGATGTATATGCGGCCCGTGTTTAAGGCTCAATGTGATGTATATGCAGCCTGTATTTGAGGCCCATTGTAATATGTATTCAGCCCTTGTTTATGGCTTAGTGTGATGAATATGAGGTTTATGTGATGAGGCCTATTGTAATGCATTTGAGGGCCTGGCGATGGAGCCCATTGTGATGTATATTAGGCCCATGTGAGAGACCCATCGTGATGTGTATTAAGCTCTTGAGTGAGGCTTATGGTGTTGTAAATTAGGCCCTTATGTGAGGCCATGGGTAAACTATATGTTAGGCTCTATGTGGGCCACTCCTTGGGGGCAATGTTAGTTAAATATCCACATTGTCGAGGCCGATTATGAGTATGTGATAGCATAGCATCATGATACATGCCGATACGCATCATCTGCATGTTTGATATGAGATGTGGTTGACTATTGCATATGTCATTGGGTAGGTTGTTGAGAGACTCCCTAATAGGCGGAGATTGTCTCACATGAGTGCATGATATGCACAGGGATTAATGCATGACTGGATTGTATGACTTATGCACCTTGCATTATGTGTTGTGATTATTGTATGCCCTAGCGACATCAGGGTCGTAGCCTCCACAGGTATATCGTGGAAGGCCAGATGAGATACCGAAAATCTGTTACTAGAATTGGGTTGTCATAGATGGCCCTGGGTGAAAAGCTCTAAACTCTCTTGGTACCAGAGGACGCCTCAATGTCGAGACCGAGTGGATATATATGAGCGCATGAGGATCGTATACCAGTAGGTCGCGTCTCTCACTGTGTCATGGTCGTTTGGGAGGGGGTGTAGCTTTACCCACCTGAGAGAGTAAGCATAACTAGGCTGAGTTTGATCAGCTCGTGAATGGGTCCGTTATCGGCGTGCCGGGTACATATTGGCCAACTGCTGGCTAGGCGAATAGTAAGGTCTCTTCCACTTACCCAGTTGTGCGCTTGATGGGGTGACAAGCTGGTGTAGAGTGTACTAGACCCCGGTGTTGATCCCGGAGATGAACAATATTGATATGTGGACTTATTGGCTAGGAGTTACATACTCATTCATTTATTTATTCACTATTCACTTGGGCTGGTGGTGCGCAACTATTGTTACGCGTGCTTTCGCAATGGCCAAGATTTCGGTTGGTGCTCGTGACTAACCTAAGACCAGGAATTTACCACATTGAGTCTGACTATCCAAATTAGGTATGAGACTGGTTTGGATAGAAGTCTTTTGTGATGGACCCCATACCCTGCGATACTATGTACTATCATCCCGACTTCACACTCTAGCATGATCATTCCATTCACACCATATATTGCATTACATCCATGACATATGGCATTTTGGGTTATTGTGTTCCTACATTTATATGGTCTAGGTACGGCTGACACTATTCATGAACTCATCAGGAATTGTATATTGCATTGCATCCTTGGCATATGATATTTGGCTCTTTATGACTCCTCATTTGCATAGCTGATCCGTATTGCGTACTTTGATATTGTTTGACTCACGGACTTGTTAGTATTTCTGTTTCCTCTGATATCATATAATTCATGATCTTCTTAGTATTTTCGATATTGTATGATCATGACATTGTATTGAATACTTGGCACTTACCTTATGCACACACTTACACCACTCTCCAAGCTTTATATAAGCTTATGCAAGGTAGATGAGTGCAGGTGATGTTAGGTTGCAGCAGCGTGGATCTTGGAGCATGGTCCTATGAGCAAGGGTCACATATAGCATCCGATTTTAGGCACACCGGCCAAAGATCCATACAAAGAACCTCTCTCGTTTATGCTCTCACGAGCAAGGGTCAACACAATGCACCCACTTTTAGGCACACTAGCTAAGGATCTTCCACAAGACCCTAACTGTTTATGCCCTCCACAGAATAAGGGTCAACACAACACACCCACCACATACACTCTCGCTGGAGGCCTCTTAGAGGACTTGCAAGGGGTGAGAAAGACCTTAGACCCAATCCTACAAAGGAATGATCACAAGGGTCCTCTGGACTCTAATAACTTACGGATAAGCAGATGAATCCCTTTTAGCTTGTTGTAAAAGATCTTCTCCTTTGTTGATGAAGAGTCTTCTGCTTCCTTGAACCGTAACTCAGAAGATGTACCAATGCATGACGATGGGTTGAGTCAAGGTTGTAATGGAATCCTATTCAATTGAAAGTTTTTCTATAAGGGAAATAGAGAAATTCCAATCATCTATGCATTCAAGGCATCCCAGCTTAATGATTTGCCATTAAGATGGTAGCTGGAGGATCCTTGAATGTGGAAGTTCATTCCCTAATCCACTCTATTGAATGTCAATGATGAAGGTGGATTGGAGGATGAACTTCCATGAGAGAAAGGGCTTTGGGCATATGATCTAAGGTTAAACACTCAAAAGCACTTCTTCTTTATCTATTAGCAATTAAAGACAAGTTCTCTATATATAGGTAAAAAGTTCCAACGGATATAAAACGGTCACATTTATGACAGAGTTCGATATCATCGAGTGTATACTCTTGATTGTATCGACTAGCTGCTTGATGATACAAATTCAAATGTCATATGCTTTTGAAACTTTTTTTCAGCTGGTCGAGGAAATCGAAACTTGCATTGATGTCATCAGATTTCGAACTCTGATTTCATGAACACAAAGATCGATTCCTCGACATTTGAAGATGAGAGGGATATTGCCTTTGAAATATTTCAGGTCAAGGATATGATTGAGATATACTTGATATCATCGAAATTTGAATGTCGATGATATTGATAGTCGTGTCGATGCATTGATAAATCCAAAGGATTTTCCAGTTAAGCTTGCTTGACATTTTATGTCCATTCTCGATGCAATCGACCTAGTCTCGATATCATCAATATTTGAATATCGATTCTATCGAGTGACCCTCGATCTAAGATAAAAACCACTTGAAAATATGCTGGTAAACTATGTGTCCAAGACCGATATCATCGAAGGCCTTCCGATATCATTAGTTTTTGATTTTCGAGGATATCGAGGAGTACTTCAATATATCGAAGGTCTTTATGATTTTTTTTTAAAAAATAGGGACATAAACTCTCTGCTGTCAATTTTATTAAGTCAACTTCGATAGATTCGAGATTCAAATTTCGGTGATATCGATACATCTATCGATACATTGATAATTTAGTCCAGAAGTATATGCGGTTGCTGGACAACTTATGTCCTCATTCGATAGTATCGATTGAGCATCGAGGAAATCGATAGCACTTCTCGATTATATCGATCAGTCTATCGATAAATCGATAGAGGTAGAAAACTTAGAGATTTTCTAAAATTTTGAAAAATTTTTCTAACCCAAAAATCTTATGATATTTTAATCAATTTTAAGGGTTTTAAATACCTGGTGTTTTGAGACATGGGATGTGAGGTTTAGATTTACCTGTGGCGAGTTCGGGCACACATCCGGTTGAGGTAGACGATTGATTGATCTTCCTATGGAGCTTCTCTGTCTAGCTTACTCAACACTCACGGTAATTGACAAACTAGGGCACTCTCAATCTCCCCCTTTGTCAATTACGTGACAAAATACCAAAACACCCTAAAATAACATCTAGATAAATACATCATAAATTGTGTGTATATGTATTTTACATAATTTTACAATGTCTAGTGAAATCATACACACAATCAATAGCTACTCTCCCTAACAGTATTCTCCCCCTATCTTGGTGCAGCTACTCCCCCTAACACTTGTATCATCATTCATAAACAGATATGCAGAATTTTTTCGTTAGGGTGTTTGATTTGTCCTCCCCCTTTTTGTCAGTCATTGGCAAAGGTATAACAATTGATATTGACTGAATTCTAAAGTATTTGAGAGAACTAATCATCCAAAGAACATACATTTATAAAAGATAGATGTATAATGATCAAAATAATTGATTAATCTGACATCATTTTTAGAAACTATTTATGCATAGCAGACCAAATAGAATAGTGATATAAACAGATAAAATAATGATCAAAACATCACATGCATTCCACCCCATTTAAGCGATGATCAAATAAAACGAGGGTTGGAAAAATATAAGCAAAGAAGAAATTATTTGTGATTCATAACCAGCCATATCCAAAATATCCAAAAACATATATACTATCCAAGATTGGTAGTAGTATGATTGTTATCCCAAAAAAAAAATTACCAAGCCCATTCATGGGCACCCAAAACCAACCATCAATATTTAGCCCATCCATGGGCATATACAACTCATAAAAAAAAAACTATCAGATTGTGCAGGTTGGTGAGTTATCACATACACTCATGGGAGCGTAGAGCATCCAAAAAGATACTAATGCTCATACGCAGAAATAAAAGTAAGGTGTATGTGATAGCGTCCAGAGACCAGCACTATGGAGCAGAGGAAGATGGTGTCGTGTTGACTCGACGACAGGTGATCAGATCAACCAACTGTTGCACGGTCTACTACACTCTATTTACTAGGTGTTCCAAGATGATAAACCTTTTGTTCATCGATTCCTTGAGCTGGGAGACATCTTGCTGTATTACTCTGATCCTATCCTGATGGAGCTTAAACCTTTTCGCATGCCCGGGCGCTGATTTGGTCGGTGCTTGATGGGGCGCAGGAGGTTCATTCCCAGCCATTTCAACCTCTTCAGCAGGAGCATCGCTGTCACCTCCTTCTCCTTCATCATGAATTCCTTCCTCCGGTGGATCCTCAGGAAACTTGTGGAATTTTAAATCCATCCTTCAAATGTTGTTTTTGTTGAAGACATGAAGGGGAAGTTCCGGATCATTAGTAGTTGGAAAGCTAATGGCATTACATACGGTGTGTATAATCCAGGGATAGGGCAAGTGAAGATCCCAGGATGTATGAATGGCATAGACTAACTGATGTACAATGAGGGTAAGGAGGTAGACCTTGATCCCTTTGGTTATGGAGTAGACTATCATGGTCATAAACCCAGTGAGATCGGAACGGTTGGTACTTCTAGGATAGATGTTGGAAGCGAAGATACCATGCAAGATCCGAAATCGTGGTTTCATGAACTTGGATTTTAGTGCATTTCCTTGGCGCCAAGGAATGTCACGACCATGGCAGAGAACCTTAGTGACCATGGATTGAGTTTCAATATTTTGAAGATCCATATCCGAAAGACCATCAGGTGACAGGGTAAGGCTAAAAATTCTAGTAATAAACTTAGGGGTGATCTCCACGTCATCACCATCAATAGACACAGTGATGGAAGGTGAATCAGACATAGGAGAATGACAGGCAGCGAAAATATTGTAAGTCGGTTCAAATTGACATGGCCCACCAAAGTTAAGAATAGGCAACCAATCAATTGCAGCAAAAAGCAGTTCGAGATTATACGGTATTAAACACTCCCTGTCAACCTTTCTTTCATGGATAAGCTTCCTACTAGTATATTTAGCCAGAACCGGATTTATTCTAGCCGGAGGAGGGGCTGGTATTTCAGATTGGGACCCGCCACGTGAAGCTTTTCGTGTCCTCTAACGAGTGGGAGTCCCCCGTTCAGGAGCTCCTGCTCTCTCTTTTGAAGCAAGGGTTTTTTGTCGAGAGGCTCTAGAAGACTCTTTAGGACCAGACACCTTTTCTTTGTCCTTACCCATTTGAACAGACAGAGATTTGAAAGATCTGAGGAAAATCGGACAAAATTTCTTCTTGAAAACCTGAAAATACCCAAACCAAAAATAAGATGGAATCTTGAAAAGTAGGAATGATAAGGGTAATACCGGTTTCGAGGAATGTCGATGACTCCTTAATGGATTTTCATGTGAACCGACGGAAGGTAAAAGGACTTTTTGATGAAAAAGTGTGATTTTTCCCGCTCGACCACCTTATATTGAGCGGCAATCTTCGATATTATCGACTAGTGTTTCGATAATATCGAGATACCCAACCCGATGTTATAGAAACTGTCTTCGATATCATTCTCGATCATATGACTCTTCCCATTCCAAAGAGACGTCAATGATATTGACCTCTGATCGATTAATCGAGAATCCACATGACTTATCGATAGACATATCGAAGGTGAATAATCTTCATTTTTCCGCACTTTCACAAACTTCCATATATAGTATAGAATATCTTTGAATCAATAGTATACACAACAAAATTTTGTACAAACATTGTATAAATCAAAATTATAAACATTAGAATGTTTTTATATAAAAAGATTGAGGTGAGAGACCTCAGATGTATCATTAGGAGCTCAACAAAAATAACATTATTTCAGCAAATGTCCAGATCTTGATGCATGACTTGGACTTGTCATTTCATGCTCAATATTTCAGGGCATATGAATAGAGTGAGTTATCAGGCAATTTAGCTTTTCTTTCACTATCCATTTTATTACAGAATTTTTTACTGTGGTAGATTTAATTTTCTTGTTTATCTCAGCCACTTGATTCGCTATTTCCTTTATTCTGTTTGCCATTTTCAGTGGTGATGGGTGTGTGTTTCTTCTATTATATTCCTAGGTGGACTCTTGACATTTTGTATTTCTCTGGTTGGTTTGAATTTACCAATATAATTTTGACCAGAATTATGTTGAGTCCTCCTAGGTGTTAGGCATTCAAATTTATAATGACCCGAATCACCATATAAGTGACAAACTGGAGTAATTATTGTGTTGCTTCTCGAAGAGGCAGATCTATCTATTTTTGCTACATTTCTGGTTCTTATTTTAGCTTTATCATACCCTAGGCCACTCTCGTCTTTTCCTCGTCTTCCCATCCCTCACAATTTTTTTAGCTTTTCACCACTCTGAGAAATTTTATAGTTTATTTCAACAGATTTTCTAGATTTCTCTAAGTTAAACTGAAGTGTGTGATTCTTATTCTGGAGACACTCATTTTCTTCTTCTAATAGTTCAATTTATTTAGTAAGCTTTGATGATTCAGTTTTTAGGGATAGATTGATTCTTTCCAACTTATCGTTATCCGAATGATATTGCTGTAGATCATTAATTAGATGTGTATTAATTTCTAAGATTTTTCCAAATATTTTTGCAGCAATTCCTTTTTATTTTCAGATATTCCAAGTCTTCTAACAATGTTGATGCTATAAATGTATAGTTGATTATAAGCATCTTGTAGTTTATTCTGTTCTACTTCTTCTTCCTTTTCAATTTCTTCATTGTCTAATGGAAATGATTCAGTGGCTTGCGGTTCCTCGTTCTTAGTTTCAATGGGAATGATTGGAGCAGTGAAGACCATAAGAATTTTTAAAGATTTCTGGTCTCCATTGCTCTTTGAGTCTTTAGATTTTGAGTTTGACTCTTCCGTATCATTTCATGTGGTAGCCATTGCCTTACCCTTAGTTTTTCTATTTGGGCATTCAGTAGACAGGTGTCCAAACTTCTGATAAGCATAACATTGTAGTTCTTTGGTCTTTTTACCAAATTTACCTGCAGATTGTTTATTATCCACCATTCTTCCTTTAAGTGGACGACCACGATTTTTCTGAAAGAACTTTCTGAACCGTTGAGCTAATAGAGCCACTTCCTCATCTTCATCTTCTCTTTCACTTTCGATATCCTCATTTGTTATTTTCTTTGAAGTTTTGAGGACAATATTTTTGGATTTTGGGGTTTGTTTGAAGTATAGTTCAAATGTTTGTATGGAACCTACATGTTCTTCTACTTTCATTTTATCTATGTTTTACATTCTTCAATGGTTGTTACTTTAGGATTGAACCATTCCGGTAATGATCTTAGTATTTTTCTATAGATTTTTGGGACTAGAACTTTCTCACCTAATCCACCCATGGAGGTGTAAATGATATTCAATTTTGTGAAAAACTCCATGAAGGTCTCATGCTCTTCCATTCTGAGACTTTCGAACTGTGATGTCAGGAGTTACAGTTTAGATCTCTTCACAGTGCTTGTTCCTTCATGGGTTGTTTCCAACAAATCTCATGCTTCTTTAGCTATCCCACACATACTGATTTGATTAAAAATATTTTGGGACACAACACAGTAGATAACATTCATAGCTTTAGCCTCAACAGTTTGGTTTTCCTTATCGAATGCTGTCCATTTTTCTTTGAATTTTAGTTTGGACATAGTTGTGCCAATTTCAAGTACTATCTATTCAAGTGGTGGCACATATCCTCTTTCAAATATATCCCAAACATCATGATCTAAAGATCTCAGAAAGTAGTGCATTCTAGCCTTCCAGTATGCATAATTTGATCCATCAAATACTAGAGGTCTAGAGATCGATGAGCCCTCTCCTTTGGCCATATTTCTTACTTCATTCAAGATCACTTTCTAGGAGATGAAGCCCTTTAAGTGAGAGCCGTTTTGATACCAATTGAAATTGTGTTAAAGACCGCTTTAGTAGAAGTACGAATATGCCAATATATCTTAGAGGGGGGTGAATAGGACTTTTATAAAAATTTTATAGTTTATTTAAAATCCTATTAAACTTGTCCTGAGTAGATATGCATGATTCAGGATTTCTTCTAGATAACTCTAATGGCTTTCAAGCCAATTAGAGGATCCAATCACAAAACTGATTTAATGATAAACATGATGCAATTTAGAGTTTATGATGGATGTAACTATGCGTGAGGTGTGATAAAATATGAAAGAATTTAAAGAAATCACACAAGTAATTAAAGACAAATTTCAATCACAAACACAGTCATTTTTATAATGGTTCGACTACTTGTCTACTTCACTCCCGGTAGACGCACTCAACCCTTGAGTGTGCCGGATTTCACTAAGAAGGTTTCACACGGTTCACCTCAAACCCAAGGTTTTAAATCAGGTTCACCTCTAACTAGTACAACCTACACTTAGGCTGACAGTTTATGCTCCCATGAGCAAGGGTCAATACATAGCACCCGATTTTAGGCACACTGGCCAAGGATCTACACAAGAAACCTTTCTCGTTTATGCTCTCACGAGCCAGGGTCAACACAATGCACCCACTTTTAGGCACACTGGCCAAGGATCTTTCACAAGACCTTAATTGTTTATACTTTCCACAAAGCAAGGGTCAACACAACGCACCCAGCACGTACACTCCCGCCGAAGGCCTCCTAGAGGACTTACAAGGGGTGAGAAACACCTTAGACCCAATTCTACAAAAGAATAATCACAAGGGTTCTCCGGACTCTAATAACTTACAGATAAGCAGATGTGTCCCTTTTAGCTCGTTGTCGAAGATCTCCTCCTTCGTTGATTAAGAGTCTTCTGCTTCCTTAAACTGCAACTCAGAAGATATACCAATGCATGACGACGGGTTAGGTCAAGGTTGTAATGGAATCCTACTCTATTGAAAGTTTTCCTATAAAGAAAATAGAGCAATTCCAATCATCTATGCATTCAAGGCATCCCAGCTTAATGATTTTCCATTAAGATGATAGCTGGAGGATTCTTGAATGCAAAAGTTCATTCCCCAATCCACTCTATTGAATGTCAATGATGAGGGTGGATTGAAGGATGAACTTCTATGAGAGAAAGGGCTTTGGGTATATGATCTAAGGTTAAACACTCAAAAGCACTCTCTTCTTTCTCTACCAGCAACTAAAGACAAGTTCTCTATATATAGGCAAAAAGTTTCAACAGATATAAAATGGTCACATTTATGACAGAGTTTGATATCATCGAGCAGGGTTGATATCATTGAGCATATACTCTCAATTGTATCGATTGGCCGCTTGATGACAAAAACTCAAATGTCATACGCTTTTGAAACCTTTTGCCAGCTGGTCAAGAAAATCAAAACCTGTGTCAATGTTATCGGATTTCAAACTCCGATTTCATCGACACGAGGATCGATTCCTTGACATTTGAAAATGAGAGAGGTACTTCCTTTGAAATATTTCAAGTCAAGGATATGATCGAGGTACACTCGATATCATCAAAATTTAAATGTCGATGATATCGATAGTCGTGTTGTTGCATCGATAAATCCAAAGGATTTTTTAGTTAAGTTTACTGGATAGTTTGTCTATTCTCGATGCAATCGACCCAGCCTCAATATCATCGATATTTGAATATTGATTCTATCGAGTGACCCTCGATATAAGATAAAAACCACCTGAAAATATGCTAGTAAACTGAGTGTCTAAGACCAATATTATCAAAGGCCTTCCGATATCCTCGATTTTTGAATTCTGAGGATAACAAGGAATACTTTGATATATCAAAAGTCTTTATGATTTTCTTTAGAAAAACAGGGACACAAATTCTCTGCTGTCAATTTTATTGAGTCAACTTCGATAGACTCGAGATTCAAATTTCGATGATATCGATACATCTATCGATACATCAATAATTCAATCCAAAAGTATATGCGGTTGCTGGACAACTTCTGTCCTCATTCGATAGTATCGATTGAGCATAAAGGACATCGACAACACTTCTCGATTATGTCTATCAGTCTATCGATAAATCGACAAAGGTAGAAAACTTAAAGATTTTTAAAATTTTGAAAAAGTTTTCTAACGTAAAAATCCTATGATATTCTAATCAATTTTAAGGGTTTTAAATACCTGGTGTTTTAGGACATGGGATGTGAGGCGTAGATTTACTTATGGTGAGTTCGAGCACACATCGAGTTGAGGCAAATGGTTGATTAATCTTCATATGGAGCTTGTCTGTCTAGCTGACTTAACACTTACGCTAATTGACAAACCAGGGCACTTTCAACATCTCCTCCCATGTTTGGTGTTAAATGGATTTTTGGCCTCTATTGAATAGGGATGAAGCGACTAGAATGGGCTTTCAGGAGCCCATGTAACACAATGCTTGGTTGGACTAATCACAATGTCCTTATAACATCCATTCCATCCATCAATCTCTTCAGCTCACATTTATGCCATGCACAGGGCAGATCTAAAACTTAGGTGGGCCTCACCACAAGAAACAACAAATATTAAATTCTTGGGGCTTGCAGAAGTTTTGGATCTTGCTGATATCTCGTTTTCCCTTCATTATGGTGGAAATCACCTTGTGAATGGGCCGGATGGCATATAAACATCATGGTAGACCCCACATCATGGATGGCATATAAACATCATGGTCGGCTCATCACATTTCTTTTTGGTTATTTCATAGCTCAATAGAACAATCTGTTTGGCTACCATTCTCAAAAATGATCCATGCCTTGTTCTGCATTTAAAATAAGGAAAAATCCCCTTATGCTTTGTTGCATGTAGATGTTTGCTAGAATACTTGGGTGTATTTTAATGGTATATGTCTAGAATCTAGCCTTTGTATCTAGGGTTTTTTCTAATGATCCAAACCTTTCATCTATTTGGTCTACTGTCCATAGTCCATATGGCCTACCCCAAAAAATCTTATTACTCAAGTGATTCTAGCTATTAGCAGGCTCTCGAGGATTACAAAATCCTCGGACTAGTGGATCATTTGATTGGTGTGATTTTGGCATATGCTCCATCCATGCTTGGGTATAATATATGAACAGTCAGGATCTCAAGTATGCTAGTGGATAGAGATTGAGTGCTTGACAACAAACTTAGATATTAGTATGTAGCATTGGAATTTCGATGCTTTCTTTTAAAATAAGAGAAATATTAAAATGTTACAAAAAAGTGTCCGATAAAAACACTATTAGAAAAGCTGGCATGCCATTACATATTATAATCTTATATAAACAATGAAGAAGCAAGTGCCATGCTGGGTTTACTGTCCATAATCCATATTAAATGCTAATGATCATATTGTTATAGTTTCTCGATTGGGGTGGTATATGCATCGTATTGTATGACATATGTTGGATCCAGTGGATAGGCTAGATTTTTTTTTTATTGGATTATCTAAGTGTCTAAATGAAACTGCGAGCACCATAACTTGTAGTACTATGAAAGCACTGGAGCATTTTTCTTAGATGATACTTATATTAGAAGGAATTTTGAGCTTCACTTTTAGTGATTTTTCTTCTCAGTATGGAACTATGGGAGTATTCAAGGAAGAGCTGGCAGGGTGTGGTGGATGATACATGGGCGTAGAAAGTTCCAATCAAACAGTCCAGTTTAAATGGATCCTTCTATCAGGGAATTAATGCCATCCATTTGCATGCACCCATTTTTATTTTTATTTATTTATTTATTATTTTTTTTTTTGCGTCAGATATAACAATCTGTAAATTTAAAATGGGTGTATGTAAATCAATGAGAGTATGCATAAACATCAATTCCCTAGATAGAACAATCCATCTAAACTGCACTGTTTGATTTGAACTACTAGTATGCTGCATATGCAATTTCATAGTAATTTCTTTGTATTAAACACTAATTCCCTGGATAGAATGATCCATCTAAAATGGACCGTTTGATTTGAACTACTTATATGCTGTATATGCAATTTGTAAGTAATTTTTCAGTATTAAACATCAAATCCCTAGAAAGAATGATCCATCTAAACTGGACTCTTTTATTTGAACTACTTCTATATAGCCAATGCAATTTCTAAGTACCTGAAATGTGTGTTGGACCTACTTGAAAATCTAGACAAACAGACTGTTGAAGTGTACCACTACAACTCAGAGCACTAAAACTTATAGCGATCTAAAAGCACTGTAGCATCTCCTAATAATCCGTTTGATAAATGCTTTAGGGATAAAATTACTGTCAATGGCTTGTGTTTGAGCCCACTAAAATTAAAATTTTGAATAGTACTGGCCCATCAAGCCTAGCTTAAAAATTCAAAATCAATGAAGAAGCCAAGCCCAAGAGGGATAAGGCACGTCCAGAGAGATCCATTGCTCACTAAAACGATTTGTGAGGAATAAGACACATACAAAGTGATCCATTGCTGAGGCATACATTGATAATGAGTGCCTGACATTTTGCTCCATGTATCTTCATGGCATAGATACTAGATTCAACTGAGAAGATCAGAATACCGACGAAGGGCAGGAGCATGAACAAGGACTCATATCTGTATTCGCACATAACATTCATCCTTTAAGATCCTCGATGTTTTAAGAGATAGACCTTGGGGATCAAGCAAAGACGTGGTGGTATGTGTTGCATAATTATGAAGAAATAAAGTCATACTTAGAGTAAGTCTTCCCTCGATAATTGAATCTCTACATATGATGATCTTAATATTTTTTACTAATGAAGTGCTAATTATGTGTAGTGAACACATCGAGGAGATGAAGTCCCAATACCCTATAAATTATGATCGAATGCATCAGGATCAGTTTCTAAAATGGTTCGCAAAAACGTGTAAGATTTCACCTTGTATCTCACCACACTTAGAATTTTATTATATTGCATAATATTTAAACTTAAGAAAATTCTTAAACAATCACATTCTGTACGTGATAATAGATGACAATGTTGCGCGCTAGCAACTCTGCGGATGCGTTTGATGCACTCTACTCACTGGCATGTGGCCCAGATGGACGTGTATCTAAATATCTAGGTTGTATTGTAAACGGCATTCGGTTTCACACTAAAGAGCATGAGAAGTATAGGACCACATAAAATAGGGGGTGGTTGTGGAGGGAACGTATGAAGAGGTATAAATTGACTTTTATGGCATTTTAACGGATA
This sequence comes from Magnolia kwangsiensis, assembly GCA_037074715.1. Lineage (NCBI taxonomy): Eukaryota > Viridiplantae > Streptophyta > Magnoliopsida > Magnoliales > Magnoliaceae > Magnolia > Magnolia kwangsiensis. The sequence goes on from CM073579.1 coordinate 65,549,077, forward strand.
TTATTAAGCTGAGTTATTATATGAGAAAGCGGGTGTACTTATTTAAATGTGATTGGTGAGACATTGGAAATTAGAAGTTGGGAATATAGATTGACAACTACTTTACGAGCATAAATTTATCTCGAAAGTGGTTTAAGGATGACTCATTTTTCATTGTCAGCCAAGCCGAACAAGTGTTTTACCTCTCTGACACTAAGTTAGGTGGCTCTTTGCATATGGTGTAGAAAATAAAGCCCAGGAACATATTTAACATTCCCAAAGATAGCGAGGACGGGAAAAATGAAACATTTAAGGTTAAACAAGCATATAAAAAAGACAAGCCATCTGGGGATAGAAGGACTGATCCAAATGTTGATATTGATGTGGTGCAATTGGATACAGATGATATGCCACGTGATCATGTTGATGCCTCAATAATACATGACATTGTTAGACATGATAGCTGTTTCATTGATGACGACATTGTAGACGATGAAAAGGAAATACTGATCAGTGATAGTAGTGGTGAAGAAGAAATACTCCTAAGTGACAGTATACGGACGATAATTATTAAATGTATGCATGATTTGCATGTCATTTTTCAATTTAAATAATTTAATTATTACATGTATATATGTTTTATAAGTCATGATTTATTCCTTTAATTAACTTGTTTATAATTCACATTTGCAGTTGAGTTAATTTCTGATTGTGTCCTCCTTAAACAGGAGTATAGCGGAAGCACGCACCATACTTCATCAGCTGTTGTGGATGGACTTTACAGCCTTATATTCTTCCAGTAAGGCCAAAGAGATACCCGGTCTGATCGATGAGTGTAGAGAGGAATATATTAATGATGACTCAGATGAAAGATTATACAATCTCAAAGAAATTTGGGACCTGATGGAGGAATATAACCCCGGGAAACTTTGTATGAAAGATGCGATTTTGTCACTTGTACATCTGAATGGAGTCCCGAGAGACCAGATTTCTCCTATTGTGACTGGCATGTTGGCTGTAACAATGTCGAGTGCTTCACACAACTTGACATATACTTTTGCAGCGTACGATAACTTACGCAGGGAGTACTTCGGATAGTTAATCCGAAGTTATTTCGTATTACAATGAAATACATGTATTTAATATAGAAAGACAATATGTAATGGAATTTTTAAATTTTACTAGAATGTTTATGATTTTATTATATTCTACTTGCATTATTGTGTAATAGTCTAACCATATTTTAATCATCTCTTTAAAGCACAAATTCATTCTACTATCAACACTACTTGTATAATATTTTAGTATATTCCACTTGCACTGTAAAGTTTAATGTGTTTATTATATTGATATTCATACACTTGTACTAACATTGTTCAAATTTATAAGTTCATAATTCGCACATATTCAATCTGGCACTAGGTAGGAGATCAGGTCATTTGCGCACTAGATCTACCCATTCCACTCGTGATGCAACGGAGACAGCATCGACGTTCCATGTTGCATCATAGGTGTCTGAGCCCTCGATTGAGTATGCATCGAGCACTACATGTAAGTCTAGACATATATTTATTTAGTGACTTCTGCTTATGTTTAGACTTAGATATTGTTTTGCGATAGTATCGTTGACCAGCTGACGAGGACGTGCACCCACGTGTGGGTTAGTTTTAGAGCGACTTACGCGTGATGGTAGGGTGATGGTAGAGTTCTCATAGGACTGCCTTAGACCTGTTGGGCACAATGTCAGGTTATTTATGTCGGAGGTCAGTGTCCTATACCGATCTCTGATCCCCGCCACCACCCCCCGTTGGGTAGACATGACAGATAATTTGCGGCAGATCATCCGTCAGCGCCTTCAGGTAAATTTTAGTAAATTAAATTTTCTTTTGTGAAAGTTCATCTACGGTTAAGTTATTTTCTTAATAAGTTTATTACATTAATCTTTTATTTACGAAAGTGCAAGATAAATTTGTCTAGATTTGAGTGTTCCTTACATTTCCTATGTAGTCGACGACATGGTCAGGGAGTGGTTCAAGGAGTACCGCAAAGAGTTACATCAATGGTACAAACAATGTAAGACCCACGATGAGGCCGTACTGTCCACACCGCCGCACGGGACTATAGACAATTGGCGGATACTCTACGAGAGATTTTTGTATGATGCTTTTCAAGTAATATTTATATATTTACAATATCTTAAGGTAACAATTAAATTCGTGATTAATAATAATATATTATGAATAATGTGTTCAGAAGAGGAGAAAAATAAATTTTACGAACAGAGAAAAGTTACAAGTGAACCACGTAACTGGTTTAAAGTTATTTATACGACATAGTAAGAGATTACTCATGATTATTTATTGCTTGCCTTCAAGTGCAGAGGTTTGTAAGTAGTATCCTATGAATACAGGATCGATCCCATAGGAAGATGAATTGCAAGAAGGAAAAAATTAAATGCAAAACAAACTAAGTAATAAAAACTAAACTGATGATTTGATTTTGAAATTTTTGAATGGATGTAATTCAACTAAATTAAAATAACACCCAAGCTTCAAAGTTCCACACATAAGTTAATGCACCAAAATCATGATGACTTGGATAACACAACTAGGATCTGAGCACTATAGTCAGCCTAATCGAAAAATAAAATAGTTTAAATATTTTAATAAATGATATAAAAGATTAAAAAATTATGGATTTACACCATTGACATATATTCTCAAGCACCAGTGATTTTAAGTATTCAATATCTATAGAATAATAAATATCAAAGAAATATAGCAGGTTGAGAACCTCTCCTATCTAGGAAATATGATTGATTTAGGGTAAGCCTATCCATCAATGTGGATCTCATATGATGAAAACATATAGATCCTACACGAGGATAAAAAATAAAACCTAAATAATAAATAACATACATATACCATTCTTCTCATCATTAAAACAATCAATCATCATAACTTACAGAATTATTAAATCCATGTGCTTCCATTTAAGCTTGAGTTAAAAGAAACTTAGAAAAATATAATTAAAATAAGAAAGAAAAAATAAGAAGAAAGAAATAAACGCAAATAGAAAATATCTAAAAAAAATAACTTATAAAACTTAAATAAAATTGAAAACTATCTAAAAACCCTAAATCTTGCTCTTGAATGCTTTCAATAATGCTTAGGAACGCCCTAAGAAGCCCTATTTATAAGTAGGAAACTCTAATTTTTATATAAAGTTGAAAAACCCTAGAAATCGCCTTAAATATATTTAGTTTCTCAAAATAGACTTCTCGCTGCACAGTTTGTTTAAAATAGATTTCTTACTACGCAGTTTTTCAAAATAGACCTCAGAGCTTCAGAATACACTTTTTCAAGACGATTTCAGGATTCTTCACTTCAAATATTTGATTTTCCTCATTCTTCATTTAGTTTTCTCAAATCTTTGGCATGTGAATTCTTCAATCTTGTTCTCCTAAGATCCATCCTTTATCTTGGTAATTTTTGAGCATCAAATTCATGCTTTTAACACCCTTTTTCAATCTAAGCACTTAAATTCACCTTGTAACACATACATGAGTAAAATAGAATATTAAGCGGATTCATTTTCATAAAACTAAGATATAAATGGAGAAAATTATATAATATTTGAGTCTTAATACACCCTCAACTATCATTTTTCTAGTCCCGAGCAAAATAAGTGAAGAAAAATAAAAATAAGAATAAAAATTAATTCTAGAAATAAAATTAAAATAAAAATAAAATTCTAATTTCACTACTTTCGCAGGTACTCTCGATTGTATTTAGTATATGCAACAAGCCTTTAAACCCCTAGGTTTCTCCTAGTGCACAAGTCATAGTCTCGTGAGGGTTTTTAGAAATGTTACCCACAAATATTGAAAACATGAAAAATAGTACACTCAAAATTTATACAATTATGCCTCCATTCATCATATGAATTCCAAAACAAAACAATACTTACCTTGAGTCTGAAGTTAGTTAAAATTTTAATTTCCTAATCCATTACATCCTTGAGTTCAGAGACCTAATCAAAATTTAGAATAGTTATGATCCATTATACTTAGGTGCTTATGACACTAGTGTAACTTTGAAAAATATGCATATTCTCCATCCTAACTCCTTTCAATCATCCTAAGAATATGAAATTTCTAGTTATCTCAGTTTCTTTATGATATTTCTTCTTTTACCATCATATCCTCATTATTATGGACCACCCTTAGATGAAGAATCCCATTGGGTTTGCTTTATAACATAAGGTATCGTATTTGTAATGGTAATAGTAATGGATACTCAGGTATCCTTATTTCGAATTACTGACATGAATATTATGGTCATTGCATTTATGCTGTATAATAAAATTTTCTTTTTCCATTACTCTTTTTTTCTTCAATATTTTCTCTTTTAAGCATATATCAATGGTACTAGTTCATTCAACCTTGTTTGAATTAAAAATTGTTATTTTAATTCACATATCATATTCCTCACTTAGTTAGCTAGGTTGTATTGTGAATTCAGTACATCAAATTACAACTCATTTTAAATTAGTGATTAAATAATTGAACTCAAGTCTATAACTTTCAGTTATCAGAATTCTGACTACTATTGGCCTAGACTAAGTATTAATTTTGCCTTTGGAATATATTCGCATAATATCATGTTTACATTCTTGTATATAAGCATATTATTTTGAAAATGTTGAAAAAAATTCCCCATAAACCTAAAAAAATAAACTTAAACCTTAAAAAAAAAAATAATAATAAAATAAACTGAAACCTAAAAAAAAAAAACTCACATGGATGACTATCCACATTCCCTAACCTAAAATCTACATTTTTCCCAATGTAATGGTAATGTAATGTAGAGAACAATAAAAATAAAAGAAAGGGTGGATAGTATCTACCATGAAGAACTCACCTGCTAGGTGATACTAAAAAAAATTGAATATGATACAAATCCTAAACAAATGCTCTGTCAAACTAGGAGTATCAATCTTAATATTCTGGCTCATGAAGAGGGACAGACTCCTCTCCTAAATAAAAGCTTTCTACATAAGGTTTCAATCTCTGACCATTAACTTTGTACACATTGCCACTACGTAAATTCTCAATTTCAACAGCCCTATGAGTATAAACATTCTTCACAATGAAGGGGCCTGTCCATCTTGATCTTAACTTTCCTGGAAAGAACTGGAGACGAGAATTGTACAATAGGACCTTTTGTCGAGGTTCAAAATTCTTCATAAGGCTATTTTGTCATGAAAAGCTTTAGTCTTTTCTTTGTATATTTTAGAATTTTCATAGGAGTCTCTCCTCAGCTCCTCTAATTCATTCAACTCTAATTTCCTTTGTCCACTTGCTTGGTTTATATCAAAGTTTAATTTCTTTATTACCCAGTAGGCTCTATGTTCCAATTCCATAGGAATCATAAAAATTTGATTGCTTGCTTCCAAGTGCAGAGGTTCGTAAGTAGAATTCCATGAATATAGGGTCAATCGCACAGGGAGATGAATTGTGAGAAGGAAAAAATCAAATGAAAAACAAATTAAGTAATAAAAACTAAACTAATGATTTCATTTTTAGATTTTTGAATGGATGTAATTCAACTGAATTATAATAACACCCAAACTTCAAAGTTCCACATATAAGTTAACGTTCCAAAATCATGATGACTTGGATAACACAACTAGGATCTGAGCACTATGGTCAGCCTAATCAGAAAATAAAACAGTTTAAATATTTTAATAAATGATATAAAATATTAAAAAATCATGGATTTGCACCATTGATATATATTCTTAAGCGCCAATGATTTTAAGTATTCAATATACATGAGATAATGAAAATTAAAGAAATATAGTAGATTGAGAACCTCTCCTATCTAGGAAATCTGATTAATATAGGGTAAGCCTATCCATCAATGTGGATCTCATAGGATGGAAACATATGGATCTCACAAGAGGATTAAAAAACTAAACTTAAACTGTAGATAACATGCATTCACCATTCTTCTCATCATTAAAACAATCAATCATCATAACTTAAAGAATTATTAAACTCATGTGCTTCCCTTCTAGCCCAAGCTAGAAGGAACTTAGAAAAACATAATTAAATTGCAGAAATAAAAAAATAAGAAGAAAGAAATAAATGCAAATAGAAAAGATATAAAAAAATAACTTATAAAACTTTAATAAAATTAAAAAATCTTTAAAAATCCTAATTCTTGTTTTGAGATGCCTTGAATGATGCTTACGCATGCCTAAGGAAGCCCTATTTATAAGTAAGGAACTCCAAATTTCGTATAAAGTTGAAAAATCCTAAAAATCGCCTCAAATATATGCAGTTTTCCAAAATAGACTTCTTGCTGCACAGTTTGTTTAAAATAGATTTTCTGCTGTGCAATTTTTCAAAATAGACCCAGAGCTTTAAAATACACTTTTTCAGGATGATTTTAAGATTCTTCACTTCAAATCTTCGATTTTTATCATTCTTCACTTAATTTTCTTAGATCTTTGGTATGTGAATTCTTTAATCTTGATCTCCTAAGATCCATCCTTTGCTTTGGTGATTTTTTAGCATCAAATTCATACTTTTAACACCCTTTTTCTATCTAAGCACTTAAATTCACCTTGCAACACATACATGAGTAAAATAGAATATTAAGGTGGATTCATGTTCATAAAATTAAGATATAAATGAGAAAAATTATGCAATATTTGAGTCTCAATACTCCTCCTAACCAACATTTTTCTAGTCTCGAGAAAAATAAGCAAAGAAAAATAAAAATAAAAATAAAAATTAATTATAGAAACAAAATTAAAATGAAAATAAAATTTTAACTGCACCACTTTTGCAGGTAATCTTGATTGCATTTAGCATATGTAACAAAATTTTAAACTCTTAAGTTTCCCCTAGTGGATGAGTTATAGTCTCATAAGGGTTTCCAGAAATGTCACTCACAAATATTGAAAATATGAAAAATAATTCAACACTTAGAAATTTATACAATTATGCCTTTGTTCATCATATGAATTTTAAAATAAAACAATACTTACCCTAAGTCTAAAATTAGTTAGAATCTCAATCTCCTAATCCATTGCATCCTTGAGTTCATAGACCTAATCAAAATTTAGAATAGTTATGATCCAATATACTTACGTGCTTTGTGACAGTAGTCTAACTTCGAGAAATATGCTTGTTCCCTATCCTAACTCTTTTTAATCATTCCAAGAATATGAAATCTCTAGTTATTTCATTTCCTTTATGACATTTCTTCTTTTATCATATCCTCATTATTATAAACCACTTTTAGATGAAGATTCCTATCAGGTTTGCTTCATAACATAAGGTATCATACTTGTAATGATAACAGTAATAGATACTTAAGTATCCTTACTCTGGATTACTGACACGATTGTTATGGTCACTGCATTCATGCTATATAAAAAAATTTTCTTTTTCCATCACTTTTTTTCTTCAATATTCTCTCTTTTAAGCATATCTCAATGGTACTAGTTCATTCAACCTTGATTGAATTAAAAGTTGTTATTCTAGTTCACATATCATATTCCTCACTTAGTTAGCTAGGGTATATTGTGAATTCAGTACATCAAATTACAACTCACTTTAAACTAGTGATTAGATAATTGAACTCAAGTTTATGATTTTTAGTTATCAGAATGCTGACTACTATCAACCTAGACTAAGTATTAACTTTGCCTTTGAAATTCGCATAATATCATATTCATATTCTTGTATATATTATTTTGAAAATGTTAAAATTTTTTCTCATAAACCTAAAAAAACCGAAAGCTAAAAATAAAAACCTCACATGGATAGTCACCACACCCCCAAACCTAAAATTTACGTTGTCCCCAATGTAATGATAATATAATGCAAAGAATAAAAAAAAAAGAAAGAAAGGTTGGATAGTACCTACCATGAAGAACTCACCTGCTAGGTGACACTAAAAAAAATGAATATGATACAAATTTTTCACAAATGCTTCGTCAAACTAGGAGCATCAATCTGAATATTCTGGCTCATGAAGTGGGACGGACTCACCTCCCAAATGAAAGTTTTCCACATAAGCATTCAATCTCTGACCATTAACCTTGCACACATTGCCATTACATGGATTTTCAATTTCAACAGCCCTACGAGTATAAATATTCTTCAGAATGAAGGGGCCTGTCTATCTTGATCATAACTTTTTCAGAAAGAACTATAGACGAGAATTATACAATAGGACCTTATGCTGAGGTTCAAAATTCTTCCTCAGGATATTTTTATCATGAAAAGCTTTGGTCCTCTCTTTATAGATTTTAGAATTTTCATAGGAGTCTCTCCTCAACTCCTCTAATTCATTCAACTCTAATTTCCTTTGTCCACTTGCTTGGTCCATGTTAAAGTTTAATTTCTTTATTGCCCAGTAGGATCTATGTTCTAATTCCACAAGCAAGTGGCAAGCCTTCCCATACACCAATCTGTATGAAGGCATTCCAATCAGGGTCTTATGAGTAGTCGTATAAGCCCATAAAGCGTCGGATAGTCTGAGGGACCAATCCTTCCTATCTGGCCTTATAGTTTTATCTAAAATGTATTTGATTTTTCGATTAGAAATCTTAGCTTGCCCACTCGTTTATGGGTGGTATGGGGTGCTCACTTTATTCTTGATATCATATTTCTTCATTAAAGTCTCAAATGTCCTATTATAAAAGTGAGACCCGCCATCACTAATGATGGCCTGTGGAGTTTTAAATCTAGAAAAAATATTTTTCTTGAGGAATCGTATGACTATTTTGTTGTCATTGGTCATACTTGAAACTGCCTCAATCCACTTTAAAACATAGTCTACATCAACCAATATATAAAGAAATTCAAAAGAAGATGGAAATGGGCCTAAAAAATCAATGCCCCAACAATCAAATATCTCTAATGGTAAAATTGGAGATAAAAGTAATTAAGTTCTTGACGCCATTGCCGGGGAGAGACTGAGATAGATCAGATCTGTGCAAGATAGTTAAGGTAAGTTTTTTTCTAAGGTAAGTTCTCTTCTAAACTCTCCAAATTTTTTGTAGATTTTTTTTTTTCACTTTGAAAATAAATTCAGTTGGGTCTTTCAAGCACTAACTATGACATAAGGTTGCCCTACTTGAGATTTTATCACCCAAGTACTATAGTTGTCCTACATTTACTATTTGATCACAAAGATCATTCGCTGAATCTATTTTTTAAATTAACATAGTTTAATTTCTGCATTAATTTTACTTTTGTTGATTTATTTATTTATTTTTTGTGGATTAAACCCTTATAGTCAGCTCTACTGCCTGGGTTGTTGATTTATTTTTTTCATGGATTGAACCGTCATGGTTGGCCCTACCGCTTGGGTTGTTGATTTATTTTTACTTTATGGACTGAACCCTCATGGTCGGCCCTACTGCTTGGGTTGTTGATTTATATTTATATTTTTATTTTAAGTATCATACTTACTATTTGAATCAGTAGTATTTGTTGTGTGGAGTGGATGGTTTATGTCCCATTGGAGTAGGGATCAAAACAATTGACTCTCTTCCAAAGGTGAACTAGTTCCAGGCCTTGATCATTCACTTAGAAGAAGTACTCAACATCACTTGGATTCCATGACAGACCTAATTGATAATCTAAATCCAAATCTGTCAGATCCAATTATAAATCAAAACAAAGAAAATTAACCTAATCCTCCTCTTAAGGATGAAAATGAAGTTCACACGAATTTGTTAAACTAACCACGGACTTTACATGAACATCTACACCCTATGAGATCTACTTTACCATCTTGTATAGTGTTCCCTGCTCACACAGGGAACATTGAATTTAAACTAGGTGTGATTTAATTGATTCCTAAATTTCATGGCTTAGACTCTGAAAGCCCCTACTTGTACCTTAAGGACTTTGAGGAAGTAATTGCAATGTTACAAGTAAACAATGACAATAGGGATGTACTTAAGCTTAGGTTATTCTCATTTTATTTAAAGGATCGGGCCAAAGCATGACTCAACTCTCTAAGACCTAATACCATCACTATATGGCAAGCCTTAAGTAGAGAGTTTTTGAAAAAGTTCTTTCTTGATCACAAAAAATGCACTAAAACAAGAAATCATGTTATTATCCCAAAAGGGGAATGAACTTTTTTTTCAAGCTTGGGAGCGCTTCAAAGACCTTCTAATTACTTGTCCACATCATGATTATGAACCATGTGTTTTGAACAAGAAATAAATGCATTCTATTTGAGAAATTTATTCAATGATAACAAAGAATTCAATGAGAGAACATTCATCACATTTATTTGAGTTCATTTATATCATCTGATTCCCTTGATTCTGAAAACAAAATATAATTAATGCAATGTAATGAATGAAAGAGAAGATAGTCTAATAGAAATTTTGACAGCATTCGGACCCTTGTTTCAATCATCTCCTAATACTTAGGAGGAATGTTGATTTCATCAACTAGTCTTCCAGAAAATGGAGCTTGTGCAAGCTTGAAGCCTCTGATTTGACCATCACAATCAGTTCTGAGCATCATTCCAGTCATCTTTCCTAGAAACATGAGCATCCTTTTGGTCATTCTTCTTTGAAATATGAAGCAGCCCATTGAAGTGTGGTTAGGACCCGAACAAATCAGGCCAATCATGTTGAATGGGCCTAAAAAGTCCCCCAGAATGTAAGATCATGAGGTTTCCACCGTCTGTTCGGTTCGAAACCTTATGTGCAACCTTAAAACCACAACTTAACCGTCCATGTCAAATTTCAGCTCCTGAATCCCTATAGAAATGACCAAACTGATAAATTAGCCCCTGAAATCATGATTTTGGGGCTTGTCTATCATCTGGATACACTTCAAATTCAGTTTTAACACGTTAAATGAGCTGACAACGCGGATGAACGGAGCGGATTTCTCAAAAACATCATGATGGAGCCCACATGTACGTCATGTGTACATCACATACAAGTGCGATCGACATGCACCATTTTTCTCAAAGTCGGTCAGCAGGCGCTGACTGACATCTTCTTCCCAAATACAAAAATGCACGCGGTGTTTTCACTGTGCCAGCCATTTTTGTGTAGTGGGGCCTACTCACTATTCCATTGAATGATCTGAACTGCTCATTCACTCCAGAGGATAGATATTGTAAGCCCCGTATCCTAAACCGTACCGTTCCATAGACTTTCACGGTATTCTCGATCGACTTCCGGCAACATTCGACCCTTAACCGATATTTACACGCGACCCTGATTCACACGCCGTCAACCCGAGTTGACTCAACCTAAGACCTTTACCATAGTGACCGCGTCGTTGCCGCGGTTCCAATGCCGTGAGTTGCGCCCCGAGGCGATACCCTGACCAGGAGATGTGGGCCAACATTCGGTGCGAGAAAAACGCCGCATGTTGCGAAACCCAAGAGAATCTCTACGAGTTATCACATCAATCCATCAATCTTAACATATCAAGTACATGTCAAGTACACATCACCTTTCACCCTTTCCCAAACAAGCCCCAAAAGTAAAAAAATCTCTTACACACCCATGCCTTTCTTACACAAATGGCCACAAAAGTCAAAAAGCTTTTACACCCATCACTCACCACATCCATCACTCCATCACCCATCACTCTCTCTCTCCCTTTACAACTCTCTCTCTCCTTCATTTTTTCAAAACACTCTCCCAAGCAAGAGAAAATCCACACATCCCAAGCCTCTCCAAGCTTTCCCAAGCAACAAAGGTGGCCCACTTTCCTACCCTTATCATCTCCCATCTCAACCATCCAAACCTCATCTCCTCCGTTGGAATCGGAGCTAAGGAGCTAAGGAAGCCTAAGGTGCAAGAAGAATTCGGTGGGTGATCTTTGATTTTATCTTTCATCCGTTTGTTTGATTTAAGGGTCCATGTATGTGGGACACACCTTGATGTATATTTTATATCAAAAAGGGGCCTATAGTGGCGGGGCCCCTCCATCACCCCCGTTACCTCTGATATCTCTCTCCTTCTCTCTCCCTCTCTTGTATTTTTATATGATGAGATGGCCGTGCGGCCCACCCAGGTGAACCCCACTTGAAGCATGCATCTAATCTATGCATCCATTGAGTGGGCCCACCTGGCATCCCGGATGGACAAGCCACATGTAGGGAAAACACAAATATCCTATTGATTTAAGTCAGGTGGGCCATGTCCATGTGAGACCCACCATCCATGGCCCCCACACATGGGACCCAGGTGTATACCCACACCGTCCAGCGTCCAAGGATGCTGGACATGGTTGCAGTGAAGGCTGAGCTGATAGTGGGTGTACTAACGGCAGCAACAGAGAAAAAAAAAGGAAGGGCTGTCCATGTAGGCCCCACCTTGATGTTTGTACTCAATCCAAGCCATCCATTCTTTTCTTCAGACCATTTCAGGCGTTAAGCCAAAAGATGAGGCCAATCTGATCATCAGGCGGGCCAATGTGTAGAAAATAGTGGCCTTTACCATAAAAAATCCACCCAATGATCCTATACACCAAATTTCATCGGATATTAGACTCGTTTAGCTTGTCTTAAGCCATAGGAGTGAGTGGACGGAGTGGATTTTGTTGTTCGGGCCCCACTGGTGTAAATCCTCAAAAAAACAAACTCCATTTCAAAAAAAAAAAAAAAGAAGTTGCAGCAGGTCGCTGCTGCTGCTAGAAGGTGCAGGCAACCCCTATAGTGCTAGCGGGCGGGCGGGCGGGCGGACATGTAGCGACCCACGGTCCAATCGTGGGCCCCACCATGATGTATGTTTGATATCCACTCTATCGATTAGGTAGGCCACCCCCTGAGGTGAGCCCCCTCCAAAAATGGGTCCCATTTGATGCACACGTGGCCCACATCACAGGAAACAGTGGTGATTAAATGTCTTCCATTGAAACCTTTTTGTGGCCCAGAAGTTTTGGATTCAACATGAAATTTATTTTTACCCTTCGTCCAGGCCTCTGTGGTCGTATGAATGGATTGGATGGCAAGCAAACACTACAGTGGGCCCCACGTAGGAACCCACAATGATGCACCTATTTTTATTCACACCGTCCACGCCAGTGGATGGTGGAACCCACCATAATATATGGGTTTTATTCACACCATCCGCCTGGACAGTGGACCCCTGAGGCATGTGTTCGATTCACACTGTCCAATGACAGTGGGGCCCACCGTGATGCATGTGTTGCATCTAGTCTGTCCACCCATTTTGAAAGCTCATAACATGAGCTAAAGAGTGAGTCAGATCCTTAGCTCATGTGGACCCCACCGTGATGCATGGGCTGCATCCAACCCATCCATCCATTTGGAAAGCCCATTTTATAGCATAGGCATAAAGAATGGGCCAGATCCATAGTCTAAGTGGACCCTACCTTGGCATGTTAGGCCCATCTTAATGTATCTATGGTAGTCCATTGGGGCCCACTTTGTTGTGGATGTAAGGCCCATGTCATGAGGTCATTCAATGTATTTGTGGCCCATGGTTGAGGCCCATTTGATGTTTTAGGGGCCCATGGGTTAAGGCTCATTGAGATGTACTAGGGCCTATGGGTTGAGGCCCATTTGATGTACATATGGGGCCCAATTAGTGTGGCCCATTGGTTATATATAAGACCCATGAGATTAGGCCCATTTGATGCATTCTAAGGCCCATGGGTTATGACCCATTGTAATGCACAGAAGGCCCATTGGTGCGGCCCATTGATGTGGCCCACTTGATGAATAAAAGGCCCATATGATATGGCCCACTTGATGTATTTAAGGCCAATGGAATGTACCTAAGGTTCATTGCTATGTGTGATCCCGGCACGGATTATGTAATGATGTTTAGGACGAGCTATGCCTTGGAGCAATGATGGTTTGACGTCCACATTGTGAGTATAATGTTGGTTAGATGTCCACATTACGACTCTCCCTGGGGCCTATCGTTAGGCCCGTGCTTTTTGTGTGTAGGCCGTTTAGGCCATCTGCATTGTAAGGATAGTGCATTTTTTTATAACATGAATAGTATAGTTCCATGATTCATGGTCATACGCATCATATGTATGCTTGATATGAGAAGTGACTGATCATAGCATATGCCTTCGGGCAGATTGTTTAGGGGCTCCCGAATAGGAGGTGTTGCCCTACATGAGCGTACGTTACGCGTAGGATTGCTGCATGACTGGATAGTGTGATTCCTGCATTCACATTGTGTGATATGGTACTGTACGCCTTAGCGATATCAGGGCCGTAGCCTCCACAAGTGTATCGTGGTTGGCAGGATTGAATACCGATAATCTTGTTCTACATGGGGTGCTATAGATATCCCTAGGTGAAAGTCCTTAAACCCTTATGGTACCAAGAGGTTGCTCCAACGTCTAGACCGAGTGGGTATAGGAGTACAGAGTGCCGATTACTAGACAGTCACGCTTTCCACTGTGTCGTGGTCGGTTGGAAGGGGGTGCGACCTTACCCGCCCAAGTGGAGGGGGCAAAGCTAGGCTGAGTTTGACCAGCTTAAGGAATGGTTCCGCTATCGATGAGTCGAGCCCGATATTGGCAGATGAATAGTGAGGTCTCTTCCACTTACCTTATTGCGCGCGATGGGGTGACGATCTGGTTTAAAGTGTACTAGACCCCGGTGATATCCTAGATTTGAGCTGTATTGATATGTGGACTTAGATGAGGATTCGCATGCTTGAGTTGCACTTCGCATCGCATGGCCTTGATATGGCCAACATCATTCATGCTTTGCACCGCATGGCCTTGGTATGGCTAATAGTATTCATAGATCGACCTGCATATTCCATATTACTCTGATATTGCATGGTCATATTGTTACTCTACGCACACACTCTCACCACCCTCTAAGCTTTCTATAAGCTTATGCATGACCGTTACGTGCAGGTGACGTTGGATCGCAGCAGCGCTAAGGCTTGAGCATGTGGCAGATTATTTTGGAGCTTTTGGCCTATCATCATTGTATTTCCCTTTATGCTCATTGTACTTGTAAAGTTTTGATCATAGTGGAAATGTAATGGAGTTTTTAGTTGTTGTTTGTGGGTTATGCTTATTACGAATCAAACTGATGTTGAAAATCCTCCTTGTAGCATCCCAGGATCGGAACCCAGCGAATGAGCGCTGGGAGTCGAGAATGGGGTTCTACGGAGGTTGT
This sequence comes from Magnolia kwangsiensis, assembly GCA_037074715.1. NCBI lineage: Eukaryota > Viridiplantae > Streptophyta > Magnoliopsida > Magnoliales > Magnoliaceae > Magnolia > Magnolia kwangsiensis. Next base: position 65,564,247 of record CM073579.1, read on the forward strand.
CGGTGCCAGATTCGGCGATCGGAGATTTTGTGAGCTCGGTTTCTGAGTTTGGGGCGTGACAGATATTAACCTTGCTTAGGTGAAATTTTGATCCCATGCAAGTGATTGTAAGATCCTAACTGTTTAACATAGGATGGACGACGGAGTGGATAATCTTGTAGACCACATCGATTTTACTTCAAAAATAGTCTTTCCTGGACGGTTTTTCGCCCTTAACCCAATGGACGGAATGGATTTTCCATGCATCTTCAGTAAATGGGCCATCGAAATTTGCAGAATCGGCATACGTCAACTCTATTGTAAGACAAAGCTTTCGTTCTTTTGTTGTGGGCCACACTTAGGTCGTAAAAGGTGGATCTGAACCATTCATTAGGTAGAGGGGTAAGAATCCACCAAAACGATGCTGATCTTTCTTGTCCATGTCCATTCATATGGTCTCTTCAGTGATTGAAAAAGGACCGTTCGACTGCTTTTGAGGCTTGATTATTCAGGTGGACCACATCATTGAATGATCAAAACTCACTATTCACGGTTGAAATCTCGAGAGGAAGACTGTGGACGGTGTGGATCTCTCAGATAGGGTGCGGATAGGGTACGAACAGGCTCTTTAAAAGGTCTGTTGAAAGAAGCATTATGCAGAAGCTCTTTGCAGAAGACATCGTGCAGAAGCTGTTTTGCAGGTGACGTTCTGCGGAAATTCTTTGTAGGAGACATCGGCGGAAGCTCTTTTGCAGGGGACATCGTGCGGAGACTCTTTTGCAGGGGACATCATGCGGAGACTCTTTTGCAGGGGACATCGTGCGGAAACTCTTTTGCAGGGGACATCGTGCGGAAACTCTTTTACAGGTGGCATTTTATGAAAATTCTTTTTGTGCGGGAAAGTCTTTGTGTGGAGATGGCTTTGTGCGCCGCACACTACCCCTTGCGCACAAAGCTCTCTCTTTGTGCTGAAAATCTCTTTCTCTCTTTCTGCTTCTCCCTCTTATTTTCTAGCCCACCAACTAATCAACTCTGATCCACCCCATCAAATGAGGTGGGGGAGGGGTATTTATAGGACACACCATGCTTACAAAGTGGTGATCACCACCACTTTTCTGTTCACATCATGATCATCTTCCTTCCTTAATCAACGATGTCCACCAAGCTCTCTCTTAAATGGTGGTGTAAAACCTCTTTCCATTAAAATGACACATGTGCACCCTTTATTACCAAAATACCTTTTTCAATGCTTTTTTACTGAAATACCTAAACTACCCTCGGACATGAAATTTTACCAAAATACCTAAACTACCCTTGGACATGGAATTTTATCAAAATACCTAAACTACCCCTGGACATGAAATTTTACCAAAATACCTAAACTACCCCCATACATGAAATTTTACCAAAATACCCAAAATACCCCAGGACATGGAATTTTTTCAAAATACCCAAAATAGCCCCGGACATGGAATTTTACCAAAATACCCAAAATACCCCTGGACATGGAATTTTACCAAAATATCTAAAATACCCCTAAACATGGAATTCTTTAACCAATGCAATGGCATATTTGTTATGCTTTAACCGATGCCTCATTGATCCTTCTTTGATTGATTCCTGAAATCAAATGGAGGATCGATCTTCCTCCGCTTGTAGAATCTTGAATGATCTGCAACTGAAGGATGACTGAATGATCATGCTTGCATAGAAGACTAGATAATCATACTTGAATGGAAGATCGAATGATTACGTTCGATCAGAAGACTGGAATGTTCATATTTGACCAGAAGATCAAATGATTGCATTCGATTGGAAGACTGGAATGCTCATATTTGACCAGAAGATAGAATGATCGCATTTTATTGGAAGACTGGAATGCTCATATTTGATTAGAAGATGTGAACGAACGTGCTTGAATGTAAGATTTGAACAATTGCGTTCGAATGAAAGATTTAAACAATCGCGTTCAAACAGAAGATTTGAATGCCCCATGCTGGCATTGTTGAGCAGATGCTTTACTAGAGAAGATGAAATTCTCTTTGAGCAATTTGATCAGATAACTGTCTTTCAACACTGTTGCTGCTGCAACGGTCTCTTTGATCAACTCTAGTGACTCTTTGTCATTACTCATAATTTTATGTCTAGAGAGTACCCCAACAGCTTTTTTAATTGTTTCCTTTATTCATAATCTGCATGATCTAAGCTTTCGAATGATAGTATTTCCTACCAAATTAATCGGAATTACTATCTCAAAATATTATAATTTTTCAATTTAGCTTTATGAAGCATTAATAATTTTGAAATATATTGAAAGCTTCTTCTCTCTTTTAGGATGATTGTGATATTCGCAATATGATAATGATTTCATCATTTCATCTTTGCACTCTTCATCATGCTTCGCATTGCATTCTTTGCTCATTATATCGCACTTTCGAGAATGTCATCTTCAGCTTAAAAAGTTCAATCATTGAATCTTTTTGCTTAATTATTTCTAGCTCGTGCTCCTTGACATAGGCTTTTCCTTAGACCTTTGTTGACCTTTACTGATCTTGAAAAATAAATAAAACTTCTCTTAATTTCTATTTAATAACTTTCTGAAATTCATAGAATATACTAATGATGATCTTGTTTGTTCCTTGTCTTCATCAAATCTAATACTTGAAGTCTTGCGATATCATTACTCATAATTCTCATCATATCAATTCCTTTGCCATATATTAGAAATTATCAGAAAGACCAAGGCATAGAATACTTTGAATACATAGATCCTTCCCCCTTTCCCGACCAATGTCGCATAAAGATTTCTTTAGAAGATAATATTTCCGAAGTAAAGCCTATTGATACTCCTGAAGAATAGATAATCTTTACTGCTCCTTTAATGAATCCAAAGAAGATATCTGAATCCTTATATTGTTCGGGAGAGAACAATGATTCTTTGCTAGTTTATTCTCTATTGCCTTTTGAGAATCTTGTACAATAATATTTCTCTATTCATCAAAAAGACGAAAGATGTAAAGACCTTATGGCTTTTGTCAATATATTAATTGACCTTGAAGACTTGAACCTTTGAGTAGATAATTGTCAATATCTTGAAGATATTTGCTATCTTTATAATTTAAACCTGATTCAAAAGAAATGCATTTTTGCATGTTGTCTAATCAATGTTTAAGATTTTATCAGGCAATTGCACATTTGAGTATATCCAGAGTAAAATAAGTATCTACAACATTTTGAATGTTATGCATAGTTTATGCTTTGCATATTTGAGCATCTCTAAAGTGAAATATGTATCTGCAGCATTTTGAATGCTATTCATAGCTTATGCTTTTGAGCAATGGAGATAATATACTCTTGAATGACCATACTTGACTGAACTTGACTTGACTTGAACTAAACTTGACTGACTAGACTCAACTGAACTAGACTGACACTACTGGACAGACACCTACACATACAGTTTAAGCTCTTGAGTAGTTGGAGCAACACGCAGTTTAAGCTCTTGAGTAGTTGGAGCAACACACAATTTAAGCTCTTGAGTAGTTGGAGCAAGCAGTTTCTTAGACTCATGTAGGAGTCGGGTCTCATGTGATGGTCTCTGTAACGCTTAGGAGTTCATTGGACTTCTCACTGCCAGGGATTTGTGCATAGGGTTGGCAGCAGTAACTCTCCAGAGTTCATGGGGCTCATAAGGCTACCTTTGGGGGGTTTAAGCCCTTCCTCATGAGTTAGTACTAGAATCAAACCGTAGATTTGGGGGGTCTTACGCATGGTTTGCCTATCTATGGACATGGTCCAAAGAACTCACACTGCGGCCCACTTTTTCTTCACCTGCAAGGTCGGGCCCATTCACCGGAGGGAATTTTCCTCCGTTTCCCGTGACGCTGCCTGAAGCTATACAGACGGCATGGGGGTTACATGTGACTAGCCGTCAAAGACTTTTTAGCCTTTTAGGCTTTTGGTCACTGGCTCATCCATAGCTCGCATGGGTATGCGTATGATGGCCTTCATGGGCTTTTTAAGGCCACTAGATTCTTGTTGTTGCCCGAATGGCAATCTTGATAGGTCTTATGCGTAGTTGGCCATATAGGCTTGGCTAGGTTGCCTTGAATGATAAGCAACCATTACTGTCATCAACTTTATGTGTGGTTAGCTATATAGTTTATTTCACTGCCAAATGACGATCAATGATTGATATTTCAGATCAATAATTGACATCTTAGATCAATAATTGATATTTCACTATTGCTGATAATGTTCTGAGAATATTTATATTATACTTGAAATAGTGGATCAGCTTGGCAATGATAATAATTTTGATAAGCAATTGATGACAACAGCGATAGTTGCGATAATCATCGGTACCTGGCGATTCTGACAGAAATCTTTGGCATCGTTGACAATCGTCAATGCTTGACAGCAATCATCAATGCTTGGCAGTAATTGTCAGTGTTTGGCCACTTGAAGACAATTATCAATGCTTGGTGGATCATCAATGCTTGATGCCGATCATCAACACTTAGTAGCGATCATCAACGCTTAGCGTTTAACAATGACTTGATATGCTTGAAAGCCTGTCTTTCATTCAAATAAATAAAAGAAATACATTTTATGGTGAGAAACATATTTCACAGCTTTTACTCACCTGTCTTGCCCCCTTTTGATTAGGAAGCATTGCTCTGGGAATCTTCGTAATCAAAATCACAATGTTGCAACCTGACTCCGCATCCCTTCATACTTTTTGTCCAGGATTAACTTTGCCCCTAGTCTCGAACTAGTCAAGTATGTGTATTCTTATTTCTTTTTTTTTTCCTTTTATATTGTACACCTTAACAATATCGCTTTTATCAATCTTCTTCTGTAACTTAGTCTTCAGGCCATTCACTTTTCTTTCTTCTTCAATTGTATCTCCTGAATTTCTCTTGAAATTCAAAGTCAATGAAAATTTACACTTTTTATTCATTCACATAAGCGAGAGTACATGACCTTGTCTTTCATAATCCTTTTGCTCCTTGAATTTTTGGTGACAACTGTCAATGCTTATAGAAATCATCAATGTTTTCTATCTCAGTGCTTGGTACCATCAGTGCTTACTTTTGCCCCAATTTTAACCTGCAAAAATTGATATAGACAATTGTCATCTCGGGAAATCAACAACTACCTCATTTCGGATTTTGAGATTTTAGGCTTCTAAAAATTTGTTTATCTTGCCCTTGATTTGGAAACATCAAAACTATAATTTATCTTCAAGGATAACATATTTTGTATGCTTTGTCTGCCCCCTGAATAATTACGCTGTAAATCTTCTAAGTTAAAATGTCGTGAATCTTCTTAGTCAAAACGTAGCGATTCTTCTCGGTATTCAGGAATGATATATTTTGTTGAACTGGCAAATATATTGATGAAAATTTTCCCCCATTATAAATATACTTGTCTTGATTTTTTCTTGCCTGTCCTTCTATAGAGCAAATATCTTCAATTGGGACCATATGTCATTACTTTTTTATTTCATATATGACAGTTTTACTATTGTTGGTCATTTCCTGCAGAATATTCTTTTCTTCTTTGCTTCATTTCCTCTAAATACTTTAACCATGGCAATTTGAATGCTTCTACAACTAGCGATTGATTCTGCATAAGTAGTATACTGTCCTTCTTTGACTGTATGTTTCCTTTAGTCCTTGAATTATCCAAACTCTTTCTCTACTTTCTTATTTGTAGAATCACTCATGTTCTCTTCATTGGAAGATCCAATCTTTTACTTTTTTGATAACCCTTCATTTTTCTTTTCTTTCTTCGGCAATATCTGTTGTTGTTCCCTTAAGACTCTCAAAATAGCTGATTCATATGAAAGTTATGACGATGTCCTCAGAGTCTTTATTGATCATAATTGATCCATCTACTTGTTGGCGAGCAATGTCTGATTTAGTCGAACTAACTTCTTATCTACATGCTTTCCTTAGGGTTCACTATTGTTAATGGTGGTCATTGTTAGAAGGTAAAAAACTTTTTCAGCAATATGCTCATGTAACGCCTCAGAAAAATTCGTATAGAGACTTGAGTAACAACTCGATCAGAAATCACGTAGGATTAATTCCTTTAGAAATTAAGCGTAAGTTAACTAGTGCTACGTTAGAATAGTTGTGAAATTGTCCCTGATGGCTTTAAATACGTTCTACAAGACCCAAAACTTGTAGAATCAATGAAGCTATAATACCCTAAAACCTAGGATCAAACTCTAAACCCGTTTGCTCTCAGAAACCCTTTAAAACTTTGTATTGGATTTAGACCGCGCGTCGAAAGTCCGATATCTATAATCTCAGACCATTAGGACCGCTTAGCTGGACTTGACAATCGTTTCAAAAATTAAACTCAACTGATGTTCTGAGGCAATTTCATTGAGCCTGGAGCGAAGAGAGTGAAAAAAAGGTAAAGATTTGGAAATTTAATTCAAAATTTGGCACGTGTTGTTGCGCGTTATTATTAAGTGTTCTGACCGTCAGAATTCAGCCAAATTTTACCCTCGGATTAGGAAAAATTTCTCTTTCATGTCATGAAACTTGTAGACCTGATTTATGTTCGATGACTGCTGAACTGAAACTGATCCGCCACATGCGATCCGGGAACTCTAGTGGACTAAAATCTTCATGTGAGCAGGATCCAATATACATGAGCTTAAGTCTGACCGCGTTCGGCCAGGCGACCTCCCGAAATGCTCTTTTGGATCGAAAAAGACCCGATTTGGTTATAACCCAAGTATACCCTTGTCCCAAGTCTATTTAGGTGAGATTTTAGCCTATATAAGGGCTTTAAACCCTCTCATATCTCTCCCATCCAAATTTACTATAAACCTTAGAAAGAGAAGAGAGAGAAAGAGAGAGATTGTGAGTGAGTTATGGGAGAGAATTCCTGCCACCTGCTCCAGCTTTGGCACGTACCAAAGCACCGCATTCAAATCACTTTTCCGGTGATTCCAACTCACTTCTAGGTAAGAAAACCGTACCCTCTAGCTGTTTTAGGGATTCCTTTGACACAAGTAGTGATGCAGCTTATGTATCTTGTGCACTAGGTCGCCTTAACGCCGTTGACGAAGCGTAGACTTTCTGTTCGAATCGATACATGTCTACGGCGAAAGGTGAGGATTGTAGGGGCTTAGATTGACTATTTTCAAAGCTTTCAATGTCATTTAATAGTAGATTATTGACCAAAACGTTGTTTGACATGTAGAACATGCTGTCCGTTTTTCATTTCGACTGTGTACGAAAAATATGAGATTTAGGGCATTTTAGGTATTTGTAGAAAATACTATATACGTCCGTATTTTGTAAAAAATGATTGTCATGTTTATTTGTCGTATTAGTATGCTGGTTATGTGTGCATGATCTGTTTGGCGAAGAGATTCGCCCTAATGCGCACTTTGGGTTGACATATGCTATGTAGACTAAAGTGTGTAGACTAAGTGTTTGTATAAATGTTTGTATTAGTATGTTATGAGTAAATGATGTTGTGAATTAGTTTTGAGATTAAATTCTCAATCAATATGATGATATACATGATTTCCTCCATGTGTGCTACATGAAATTGATTTCCTTTTGTATATGGAATACATGTGTTGGTTGATTTGCTTACGTTGTATGTTATAACATGTGTTAACATGCTTGTATTGTTTGAACTTCAATTCCAGTACTCTCATATGATCATTGATGTTGTTTAAAAATGCTTGGGGCTATACGTTAGTCCAGGCAGTCGGTAATAGATTGGAATTCGTGGTTAGTTTCTTTTTACCACGAAGGACGCATCGATGAACGCGAGTCGTGCTTTGGGTTGGCGGAAGTGGTCAGGCCACACGAAGTGTTTTATGCACTTCATGTCGTTCAGTTTGAGATGCGATCGTACTAGTCGAGCTCGTCAAGTAACCCGACTGGCCAATGTATGTTCACCATGTATGAGTCATAACTGCTTGAACCTAGGGTACTGAATACCATTGAAAACCCTGATAACCATGGTACCTTGATCCATAAAGACTCATGAGCTGGGCATGGTGGTATGGGACACCGTGGTCGAGCTGTCGGCCTACGCTGGGGCCACAAACCTCCCCGTAGTGACCAGTGAGCACCTTAGACTCATGAGCCGATTGTGGTGGTATGGGATACTACATTCGAGCTGTCGGCCTACACTGATTGGTGACGAGCCCTTTGTAGTGATCTCGACTGTATTCTGAGTCTACGGGAGGAGAGCAACAGCCCTGACAGCCCTTGCAGCGACCTATAAATATAACATTGTATGAGATTACTAGGAGTGATGACCCTAGACAGGATCCATATTGGGATTGACATAAGAAAAGTACCTTAGTTTTCCAATACTGCTGTATGAATGGACTAATAACAACTCGGTAATCATTATCCATATTGCACTGCATGTGCCTGGAAGATGTGGAGCACTGAGGAAAGAAAGCATACCGCAGATGTAAGATAGTGCCGCATGAGGGAGTATGTCGGTGAGGGCATCCATCATGTCATTTCATGCTTACATTAACAACAGTATCTAGGAATGGTTGATTGTTTACATTACTATTATCGCGTGATTGATTTGATAACATGCTAATCTTTGCTCTATTATTCCACTGAGTTGATCACTCACTCTCACGTTATGGGACGGTGTTTGCAAAACCTACCAGACACTGTCTTAGATGCACGTTACGAGGCGATTCAGGATGTGGAGCCGGACTACGACGAGGACCAGGACGAGTTCTCATGTATGCAGTTCGCTGACGGCTTTGCGTAGATGGCCTGGATCGGCGGGACTTGCTAGTTGGACAGTTATATGATATTTTATTTTTGGTTTGACTTATTTATATGTGACTCAGAGATGTATTCATACTTTGGAGATAGTTTGAGATCATTTTGTTTTCATACAGTGATATATATATATATATATATATATATATATATATATATATATATATATATATATATATATATCTTTCAGTCTTTCGCTTGCATTTTATCACTAGATCTGGAGTATAAATTGCAGTTTTGGTATAATCTTACTCATGTGAATGCACTAACTCAACCAACATTGAAGCATAAGCATATTTGTTGCATAAGTGATGGTCTGGAACTCAGGAGTCGGTTTCTACACGACCCCCGATTTTCAGGGTGTTACAAGTTGGTATCAGAGCATAATTTGGATTAAAACGGACCTGGGTTATGGACACGCGACGTACGCTGTCGCCCCTTTAACTTAGGTGGGTGCGTGAAAAACTTAGAAACACTCGTAGGACTTCAGTTTCGCCAATTGGCGAAGTTCACTTAAATCGATCATTTTGATCGAGTTCGTGTGCTTCTGTGGTCGCATGAAACGACTCCGGACCAGTTCTAGTTCATATGTGGATGGGTCTAGACCTCTTTGGACCCAATCCCAGCAGTTAGAAGTCGCTAAAAGTGATTTTACAACCGTTGACACCCGAAATGGATTGAAATGGAGTCGAGGTCCCACCCATGTCAATCCAGCATGATCTGAGGTGGGACCCATGCATTTTTGGGGACCACGCCCGAATGGCCGGCCATCGCCGAACATGAAGGTGGTCGGCGAGGACCTCGCCGGTTCGATGAGGTCTCACCGTTCAGTGGGCCCTACTCAGGTCGGGCGTCGGGCTGACGCACTTTGGTGGGTAAGGTACCCCCCCTACATGTGGGCCATCCCTTATAACCCCCCTAAAACCCTACTTCCTTCATAAAAATCCTTCCCAAGCTCTCCCTTCTCACATTTTTTGCTGCCTTCCCTTTCAAAACCCATTTTAAACCACCTCCATTCTCATTTTCTGCCTCAACCGACGCCACCCCACCACTCACAGCCATACAAGCTCCCTCCTCTCTCCATTCTCATCGTTTGGAGCTCTCCCATCCTCCATGGGAGGCTAAAATTTGTGTGAGCCTCCATTCCTACCTACCTTGCTCTTTTCCCTTTGGAATCCTAGCCTTTGAGGGCCTGGTTCACCCCTCTATAGGACCTAGAATCGTTTTATCCCTTTAGGGTAGCCATTTCTCCCCATTTCCTCCATTTTCCATAGCTTTTATAGAGGCTATTTTAGCCTTTTTCTCCCCTTCCACCATCCTCTCTCTCATGGAAAAGAGGAAGACCGCCGCAGATGAAGCTGAGCCTAGTCACCCTTCACGATCAAGGAAGCCGAGAGGTGGCGCCGCTAGTTCAAGTGTCGTCGCTAGTCCAAATGTTGGGAGAGAGCTGCATATGAAGCGGGATTTAGATCCCCGTGCTCACATAGGGCGAGCACTGTTGGCAGACTTAGCTCATGGGGCGTATACGGATCGCAAGATTCTGTTTAAGGCGCATGTGGATGAGCGGCTCTTTGGTGAATTTCTGTTGTTTGAGCGCATCGAAGCTGCCAGGTGGGGTCCGCTCTTTGGAGCCCAGTCTCGAGCGAACGTGAGCACTATTCGTGCCTTCTATGCTCATATCCAGGATCCTACATTGGAGCCATTGCAGTTCAGGATTCCCTTTGATAGAGATCGAGAAGCCACGATCGATGTACGACTGATAGCTCAACTTCTAAATGTGCCTCTTGGCGAGGTACATCCAAGTGCTAAGAACCTGAGGAGTGTTAGTGAGCGAGATCTCCGCACCAGGTTTCTATGTGGTGGTTTGGTTCGGTGGCAGCGTAACAAGAGCCTCTTGGCGTCCCACATGTCGGATGATTTTTTCCTACTGTACCACATTTGCACGTTCAATGTGTATCCCAGGTCGACCAACCGCAATGTACGCGTCTCATGGTCAATTTCCTGTATCAAGTGGGCCAGGGAGAGAATGTGTGCATGGACACCTTTGTGTTGCGACAGATCGTCCTCATAGTAAAATCGAGAAGGACGTTTGAGTCACTTCCCTTTGGCCAACTCATTTGTAGGATTGCGCTTGAGTTTGCTTATGGACTTGGGCCGGAGTTTCCTATGCCGATTCATTTCATTGATGAGGCCACCATGAATCAGATGAAGATAGGGCCTCGACAGCGTGAGGCTCAACTTGATGATGACAGTGAGGGTGAATATAATAGTGAAGAGGATGCTAGTGAAGAAGAAGCTGGGGCAGAAATAGAGGAAGAAGCCTAGGAAGAAGAGGAAGAGGAGGCTCAAGATACTGATGACAGTCCTCCTACTGTGACTCGGGCTGCTAGGGATGTTCACTTAGCCCGACTTGAGGAGAATCGGGTTGCTTTATGACGGGAAGTCCAAGAACTCCGGGCCGAGGTTAAACAAGAGCTTGAGGATACCAAGGCCGTCATGAAACGGAAATTTAGTAAGGTGACTCGCACTTTGAAGGCCATCCTGTGTTGTCTGCAGGATAAGGGTGCCCCTCCTCCATCGCCAGACTCGGACGAGTGATTCTAGATGTTTGTTGATTATAGTTAGTTCGTTTCCTGCTTTCAGTGTGTAAGCCTGAGAAGGCTAGTAGTTAGCTTATGTTGCAGTAGTAGCTTTGACTGGCTTAGTTTCCCATGTGTTTCTTGTCATGATGCATGTAAGGATATATCTCTTGTATTATGACAATTTTGATTTAAATGAAATGCATGGAGTTCTTCGGCTTGTTATGTGAATGATTGTGTGGTGGTGTATATGTACTATTGTTGAAACTGACTAGATTGCACCCTATTTTGAATATAGGGAATGCCACCTAAGGTGACTCGGAGTATGGCACGCCTTACACTGGGAGATCCTATGGATCGGGTTCCTCCCCAGAGTGATGATCACATGGACCCTACTATGGGTCTGATTCGTGAGGCTGCACCTGAGTCTCAGCCTTCTGCAGGTCCTACAGCTGGACCACCACCTTTCACACCGCCAGTCAGAGAGCAGTATCGTGTATCTTCCTCGACACAGTATGTGCCGCAGCCTGCTCTACCTCCTGATAGGTTTGAGCAGTTGATGGCCATGATGCACTAGCAGCACCAGCAGCTTTTGACTATGATAGCAGGGGCCTTAGCCCAGGGTGGGAGTGTGACTCCACCTGCACCGCCTGTGATCCAGCTGAGGATGCTGGGACTTCGACTCAGGATGAGGGCATGGCTCATCCTGCACCTTCTGCTTACCCTACGGGGAATACTACTGATTCACGGGGCCTACTTGAGCGATTTCAGTGCTTGCGGCATCCTACTTTTATGGGTTCTCACAGACCCGAGGAGGCTGAGTATTGGCTCGACTGTGTCAAAGATTTTGAGGATGCTGCACTGCTCGGAGTCTGAGCAGGTTGAGTTGGTTACGTTCATGTTTGAGTGAGAGGCCAGCTTATGGTGGGATAGCATATTACGGACGGTTACTACTGGCTATATCTGGACTTGGGCAGCATTCGAGTTCCGTTTCCACAAGAAATACTATCGCCAAACCTACAGGCATGAGAGGGAGAATGAGTTTTTATGCCTCAGGCAGGGAGGCATGACCGTTACAGAGTATGAGCATCGGTTTACAGAGTTGGGCAGATACGTCCCGATGATACTTGCTGAGGAGTAGATGCGCATACAACGATTTTCTTAGGGCTTGTGACCGGACATTCGGTCGAAGATGTGCTGTGTCAGCATACCTTCCTACGCAAAACTGATACACATGTCTATGCAGGCAGAGCAGGATGTGGATCACTTGGCTCGATCTCGTGGCCCTGTGGTTGCTAGACCATGACCAGATATGCAGGACAGGCCATTTGTTGGAAAGAGGCCTCGTATCGACCCTCCTCCTAGGGCTACAATGCCAGTACTTCCAATGAGGCGCCCCGGTGCATCATGTACTTATTGTGGGAGACCGGGCCACACTGTGGAGAGCTGTTTCGCTCGGATGAGAGACAACAAGTTTTTATCACCGCAGAAGATCGACCGTCCTCACCCACAGGCATTGTCTGCTCCACCTTTACGGTTGGCTCCTGCGCACCCTTCTTTCAGACCTCCCGCACCTCAGTTCCGGCCGCCTCAACGGCCTATGGTACCACGGCCGAACCGTCTACAGCAGGCTCGGGTTCATGTTTTGACAATAGAGGTAGCAGAGATAGAGACTGTCCAGCCCTTGGCCTTTGAGGTCACCATCCATATTAGAGGTACTCCTATACTTGTGATGGTGGATACAGGATCCATGATTTCGTTGATATCACATTCCATAATCAGGCGCCTTGGGCTACCGACCATTCGGACGGATGGGGTGCGAGTTCTTAAGCACACAAGACTTTTTCTGATGCCACCCTGATGTGTGAGGGTTGTTTGGTGGATCTGGGGGGCAAGACTATGGCTCTTGATCTTGTCGTCGACCCCTCTCTTTATTATCTCGACGTCATTCTCGGCATTGATTGGTTGACTGTAGGGAGGGCCGAGATCGACTGCGAGACTTGTATAGTGACAAACTGTGAGACTCGTATAGTGACAGACTGCGAGACTCGTATAGTGACAGCTGGAGGACACGCCCTTTTTATTTTCAGTGTAGGTTAATCTCCCCTTCCGCATACTTAGCTACGCTTCCTTATTACGGGATGTCGATGCCTCGACACTTGAGCACACGCCAGTAGTCCGTGATTTTGAGGATCTGTTCAGGAAGATTCCTGGTTTGCCACCTCAGCGAGAGATTGATTTTACTATCGATCTGGTACCTAGTTCTACGCCGGTCTCACTGCCGACGTATCGCATGGCTCCGTGTGAGATGGTGGAGTTGAGGAAACAGATTGATGATCTGTTGGAGGTTGGCTTCATTCGACCGAGTGTGTCTCCTTAGGGAGCACCAGTACTGTTTGTGAAGAAGAAGGATGGTTCAATGCGATTATGTATTGATTATCGCAGGCTGAACCAGATTATGGTGAAGAATAGATATCCCTTGTCCAGGATAGATGACTTGTTTGATCAGTTGAGAGGGGCACAGTACTTCTCAAAGATTAATCTTCACTCTGGGCATCACCAGTTGCGCATTAAGGATGAGGACGTGCAGAAGACAGCCTTCAGGACCATCTTTGGCCACTATGAGTTTCTCGTGATGTTGTTCGGTCTTACGAACGCACCAGCCGTGTTCATGGATCTGATGAACAGGATATTTCTGCTATTCCTCTATCGATTCGTCATTGTGTTCATAGACGATATTTGGTATATTTCAGGAGTCGAGAGGAGCATGAGGAGCACTTGCGATTGGTCCTGGATACACTGAGACAACATCAATTGTTCATACAGTATAAGAAGTGTGACTTCTGGAAGCAGGAAGTTAAGTTCCTGGGACATGTGGTGTCCAAGGATGGGATGGCAGTTAACTTGGCTAAAGTAGCTGCAGTTCAAGACTGGGAGCAGCCTGGCTCTGTCACTGAGGTGAGGAGTTTCTTAGGTTTGGCAGGCTACTATCGACGTTTCATTCGAGATTTCTCGAAGATTTCCAGACCTCTATCTCAGTTGACACGGAAGGATGTGAAGTTCGCCTGGAATGAAAAGGCAGAAACAGCTTTTTAGGAGCTGAGGGAAAGGCTTACGTCCGCCCCTGTGCTAGTATTGTCAGAGCAAGGGGTTAAGTACACTATATATACCGATGCGTCTAGCGTTGGTCTGGGTTGTGTCCTTATGCAGAAGGACAGAGTAATTTCATATGCCTCAAGATAATTAAGGAAGCACGAGGAGAATTATCCTACACACTACCTTGAGTTGGCAACTGTCATTTTTGCATTAAAGCTATGGAGACATTACCTCTACGAAGAGGAGTTTGAGCTCTTTTGTGACCACAAGAGCCTTAGATACATATTCGCACAGCGGGACCTGAATATGAGGCAGAGGCGATGGATGGAAACTTTGAAGGACTTCAAGTTCGAAGTTTCCTACCATTCTGGAAAGGCAAACCTTGTGACTGAAGCGTTGAGCCACAAGAATGCAATAGAGTTTACAGCTCCGCTGATGGTTGTCGAGTGGGACATGGTTGAGTTTGTGCGAGACTTTCAAACTCACTGTGGAGGAGCCATATGAGTTTATCACACATGTGCAGGTGCGATCTCTTATCGATGATAGAGTCATCGTGGCGCAGAGGGATGATGCGCGTCTGACTAAGCTTCGAGAGCAGGCTAGTGATGATGCAGACACTGAGTGGCGAGTTGGAACGGATGGGGGCTTACGTTATCATGGCTGCCTATGCGTTCCAGATATAGCTGACTTAAGACGAGAGATTCTCGAGGCTGCGCACAGTTCCAGACTTGCGATGCATCCGGGCAGCACCAAGATGTATCGTGACGTGAAGAGGACTTATTGGTGGGATGGTATGAAGACCCACATCACAGAGTTCGTGTCCCGTTGTCTCACTTGCCAGCAGGTGAAGGTAGAGCATCGCCGACCTCCTGGTCTCCTTCATCCTATGCCCATCGCTGAGTGGAAGTGGGACTTTATCTCTATGGACTTCATTTCGGGACTGCCGAAGACGAGGACAAGACATGATTCTATCTGGGTGATCGTCGACCGTCTGACGAAGTCGGTGCACTTCCTACTGATCAGAGTTACGAACTCTGCAGATGAGTTAGCCAGGCTGTGTATCAGAGAGATAGTACGTCTGCATGGAGTTCCCTTAGAGATCGTGTCGGACAGAGACACGTGCATTACTTCTATTTTCTGGACTCACATTTAGGAGGCTATGGGTGTGAAGTTGAAGTTCAGTACTGCCTTCCACCCACAGACAGACGGACAGACAGAGCGAGTGAACAAGATTTTAGAGGACATCTGCGAGCTTGCGCGTTGGATTTCAAAGACAGTTGGGATGATTGTCTTTCATATGTGGAGTTCGCGTACAACAACAGTTTCCAGGCGAGTATCGGTATGGCACCTTACGAGGCCTTATATGGGCGACCTTGCCGAGCACCGCATTGCTGGACAGACGTCGGTGAGCGCAGATTGATTGGCCCAGACATAGTGCAGGCGACATCGGAGAAGATTGATATCATCAAACGCTGGCTTCTTACAGCGCAGAGTAGACAGAAGAGTTACGCCGATATGAGACGGCGCCCGCTAGAGTTCGAGGTTGGGGATCACGTATTTTTAAGAGTTTTCCCTATGAAGGGAGTCCTTCGGTTCGGGAAGAAGGGGAAACTAGCACCACGATTCATTGGCCCGTTTCAGATTCTTGACCGTGTGGGTGTTGTGGCTTATCGATTGGCTTTACCTACGCCTCTCGCAAGCGTACACAACGTATTTCATGTTTCTATGCTGAAGAAATACATTCCTAATCCTTCTCATATCATTAGATGGGAGCAGGTGCAGTTAGGTGAGAATGTTACATATATACTGCGATCGGCGCATATAATAGACAGGAAGGAGCAGGTACTGCGTAACAAGGTCATCCCCCTTGTGAAGGTGTTATGGACATATCACTCTGAAGAAGAGGCTACTTGGGAGACAGAAGCCTAGATCAGAAAGAACTACCCACAGCTTCTTGAGGAGTATGAAAAGGAATAAATTTTGAGGATGAAATTTATTGTTAAGGGGGCTAGATTGTAATGCCTCGGAAAAATTCGTACAGAGACTCGAGTAACAACTCGATCAGAAATCACGTAGGATTAATTCCTTTAGAAATTAAGCATAAGTTAACTAGCGCTACATTAGAATAGCTGTGAAATTGTCTCCGATCGCTTTAAATACGTTCTACAAGACCCAAAACTTGTAGAATCAATGACGCTATAATACCCTGAAACCTAGGATCAAACTTTAAACCCGTTTGCTCTCAGAAACCCTTTGAAACTTCGTATTGGATTTAGACCGCGCGTCGAAAGTCCGATATCTATAATCTCAGACTGTTAGGACCGCTTAGCTGGACTTGACAATCATTTCGAAAATCAAGCCCAACTGATGTTCTGAGGCAATTTTATTGAGCCTGTAGCGAAGAGAGTGAAAAAAAGGTAAAGATTTGGAAATTTAATTCAAATTTTGGCACGTATCGTTTCGCGTTATTATTAAGTGTTCTGACCGTCAGAATTCAGCCAAATTTCACCCTCGGATTAGGAAAAATTTCTCTTTCATGTTATGAAACTTGTAGACCTGATTTATGTTCAATGACCGCTGAACTGAAACTGATCTGCCACGTGCGATCCGGGAACTCTACCGGACTAAAAACTTCATGTGAGCAGGATCTAATATACATGAGCTTAAGTCCGACCGCGTTCGGCTAGGGGACCTCCCGAAACGCTCTTTTGGATCGGAAAAGACCCAATTTGCTTATAACCCAAGTATACCCTTGTCCCAAGTCTATTTAGGTGAGGTTTTAGCCTATATAAGGCCTTTAAACCCTCTCATATCTCTCCCATCCAAATTTTCTATAAACCTCAAAATGAGAAGAGAGAGAAAGAGAGAGATTGTGAGTGAGTTGTGGGAGAGAATTCCTGCCACCTGCTCTAGCTTTTGCACGTACCCAAGCACCGCATTCAAATCACTTTCCCGGTGATTCCAACTCACTTCTAGGTAAGAAAACCCTACCCTCTAGCTATTTTAGGGATTTCTTTGATACAAGTAGCGATGTAGCTTGTGTATCTTGTGCACTAGGTCGCCTTAACGCCGTTGACGAAGCGTAGACTTTCTGTTCGAATCGATACACATTTACGATGAAAGGTGAGGATTGTAGATGCTTAGATTGACTGTTTTCAAAGCTTTCAATGTCGTTTAATAGTAGATTATCGACCAGAACGCCGTTTGACATGTAGAACATGCTGTCCTTTTTTCATTTCGACTGTGTACGAAAAATATGAGATTTAGGGCATTTTAGGTATTTGTAGAAAATACTGTATACGTCCGTATTTTGTAAAAATGATTATCATGTTTATTTGTCGTGTTAGTATGCTGGTTATGCGTGCATGATCTGTTTGGCGAAGAGATTCGCCCTAATGCGCACTTTGGGTGGACATATGCTATGTAGACTAAAGTGTGTAGACTAAGTGTTTGTATAAATGTTTGTATTAGTATGTTATGAGTAAATGGTGTTGTGAATTAGTTTTGAGATTAAATTCTCAATCAATATGATGATATACATGATTTCCTCCATGTGTGCTACATGAAATTGATTTCCTTTTGTATATGGAATACATGTGTTGGTTGATTTTCTTACGTTGTATGTTATAACATGTGTTAACATGCTTGTATTGTTTGAACTTCAATTCCAGTACTCTCATATGATCATTGATGTTGTTTACAAATGCTTGGGGCTATACGTTAGTCCAGGCAGTCGGTAATAGATTCGAATTCGTGGTTGGTTTCTTTTTATCACGAAGGACGCGTCGATGAACGCGAGTCGTGCTTTGGGTTGGCGGAAGTGGTCAGGCCACACGAAGTGTTTTATGCACTTCATGTCGTTCAGTTTGAGATGCGATCGTACTAGTCAAGCCCGTCAAGTAACCCGACTGGCCAATGTATGTTCACCATGTATGAGTCATAACTGCTTGAACCTAGGGTACTGAACTTACCATTGAAAACCCTGATAACCATGGTACCTTTATCCATAAAGACTCATGAGCCGGGCATGGTAGTATGGGACACCGTGGTCGAGGTGTCGGCCTATGCTGGGACCACAAACCTCCCCGTAGTGACCAGTGAACACCTTAGACTCGTGAGCCGATTGTGGTGGTATGGGACACTACATTCGAGCTGTCGGCCTACACTGATTGGTGACGAGCCCTTTGTAGTGACCTCGAGCGTATTCTGAGTCTACGGGAGGAGAGCAACAGCCCTGACAGCCCTTGCAGCGACCTATAAATATAACATCGTATGAGATTACTAGGAGTGATGACCCTAGACAGGATCCGTGTTGGGATTGACATAAGAAAAGTACCTTAGTTTCCCAATACTACTGTATGAATGGACTAATAACAACTCGGTAATCATTATCCATATCGCACTGCATATTCCTGGAAGATGTGGAGCACTGAGGAAGGAAAGCATGCCGCGAACGTAAGATGGTGCCGCATGAGGGAGTATGTCGGTGAGGGCATCCATCATGTCATTTCATGCTTGCATTAACAACAGTATCTAGGAATGTTTGATTGTTTGCATTACTATTATCACGTGATTGATTTGATAACATGCTAATCTTTGCTCTATTATTCCACTGAGTTGATCACTCACTCCCATGTTACGGGACGGTGTTTGCAACACCTACCAGACACTGTTTTAGATACAGGTTACGAGGCGATTCAGGATGTGGAGCCGGACTACGACGAGGACTAGGATGTGTTATCGTATATGCAGTTTACTGACAGCTTTGCGTAGGTAGCCTGGATCGGCAGGACTTGCTAGTTTGACAGTTATATGATATTTTATTTTTGGTTTGACTTATGTATATGTGACTCAGAGATGTATTCATACTTTGGAGACAGTTTGAGATCATTTTATTTTCATACAGTGATATATATATATCTTTTAGTCTTCTGCTTGAGTTTTATCACTGGATCTGGAGTATGAATTGCAGTTTTGGTATAATCTTACTCATGTGAATGCACTAACTCAACCAACATTGAAGCATAAGCATATTTGTTTCATAAGTGATGGTCTGGAACTCGGGAGTCAGGTTTCTACACGACCCCCGATTTTTAGGGTGTTACAGTTCATCTGATGAAGGCCAATTAATATCCGCTAACAAATTTTCCATGTTCCTGTGTACTTCGAGTATCCTAATATCGAAAGAGAAAATGAAAACTATATCGTTGATGCCGTCAAGGAGGATGAACTGAATAAGTGAGGTAAAACTATGTTTCGTAGTATTGCTCATAACCGAACCTTTAACCATACTTGGTAGGATGATACCCCTTGTAAAAGAAGATCAAACCCTTCTTTTTCCAGATATCACTATATTTCATCTTTCAGACCTCCATACACATGAATCCTTGGCATGTATGCTCAATTTTGGAAGAGCTATTGTACATTTCCCATATGAAAATTCGGATGATCACTGATTGCACTTGAAGATAAACAAATGAACCTTCCCGATTTGGAAACATCCCAGGCACGACCCATGCATGCCCAGCCAGAGAAAAGTGTAACCAGTGTGGCATCAAATGCTGGAGCTTCTAAGTTCATATTTTGAAGAAGAAAAAAAACCTCGCTTCTTCTTCACCAAGTGATTCTACCAGCCATGGCAAGACGTGTTCTACCAATTTCAGTGGCATCACACACAGGCTTTCATATAGAAGCTCTCACTGTTTTGCAGGACCGAAATGCTCATGAGCAAGAGGATGAACCTCAACTTCCTTGCCGTAGAAGTGCTTCTGTATGATGCCCATTATTTGGTCAATCATGTAAGCACAGCTTTGCATAAGAATCAGCTAAATTTGAATTGGCTCCAGCACTCTGAATGCTCTCTATCAAGCATCCAAAATTGTCGAATTGGCTTTCTTCTTCAGCATGCTCCTGAGTAAATAATAATTCCCCATCTACTGCTAGGAATATAACCTTATCCTCAACCATGTTGTGGAAGATGCATACTTCAGAAATAAATTATAACCTCTCATTAAAAGTTGATAGATCAAAGAAATCTCCTGAAAGTTGTATCTTCCTTGCCTAGTCAGCTATATCATTCAACTCTCTTTTTATAGCATTATGCCATTACAATATATAATCAATTGGCTATGCCATAATTAAATCAATTGCTGACTCCAAATGTTTCCTTTTTCCAGTGTTGGAAGATTCACAAGCGCAACACTTTTCTCTATTCGATCTATTCATTGGCCACATGTGGGATTCACACAGTACTGCAGTTAAGGATCATCTTTAAAACTTTTAATGATATTGGCAATATTTTCCTTCCATCCAGGTGAATATGACCTTTTGAAGAAGATTTTCATCCAGGACTATCTCACATAAGTATTTCAACATATCTTGATGCTCATTAAGTGAAATAGAGGAAGAAAGCCATGGAAGGAACTCTACCATCATATTCACAGGAATGCTGCGAAAGAACTGCCAGACCAAGGCAGCTTGTTCTTCGAATGAGAACTTGTCTACAAGCAAAGAGAAGACTTGCTCCTCTTCCTTAGACATGTGCTGACTAACTGATATTTAAATCATTCTCGTATAAGAAGCTAGCTCTCTCCTGAAACTATCATCATTCTCGCATTATTTGTCTTTAATCGAAACTGACTTGATCTTCTCTGACACTTTTTGGTGGAAGTCTATTGGACGTGAAGTGGACAACTACATTAGTCAGGAGAAAGATCGCTGCAGTATATTTTTCATTCAGAAAAAAGTATTAGATAGTTTAGTAAATAAAATCATACTTTATTTTTAAAGATGAAGGGGAGGATGTTCCTGTTGAGAGTCACCATTTTGGCGTCTATACAGACACCAAAAAGTGATAAATGTTCTTTGAGTCTTTGATAAGTTACCATCGAATAATATTCTCCAGTGAAGTCGCCATTTTGTTTCGAACAAGAAACAAATGCATTTCATTTGGGGAATTTATTCAATGATAACAAAGAATTCAATGAGAGAACATTCATCACATTTATTTGAGTTCATTTACATCCTTTGATTCCCTTGATTCTGAAAATAAAGTACAAGTAATGTAATGTAATGGATGAAAGAGGAGATAATCTGATAGAAATTTCGGTAGCATTCTGACGCTTGTTTCAATCATCTCCTAATACTTAGGAGGAATGTTGATTTCATCAACTAGTCTTCCATGAAATGGGGCTTGTGCAAGCTTGAAGCCTCTGATCTGACCGTCACGATCAGTTCTGAGCATCATTCTAGTCATCTTTCCTAGAAACATAGAGCATCCTTTCAGTCATTCTTCTTTGAAATATGAATCAGCCCATTGAAGTGTGGCTAAGACCCGAATAAATAAGGCCAATCATGTTGAATGGGCCTAAAAAGTCCCTTAGAATGTAAGATCATGGGGTTTCCACTGTCTGTTTGGCTCGAAACTTTATGTGTAGCCTTAAAACCACGACTTAATCGTCCATGTCAAATTTCAGCTCCTGAATCCCTGTCGAAATGACCAAATTGATAAATCAGCCCCAGAGATCATGATTTTGGAGCCCACCTATCATTTGGATATGCTTCAAATTTGGTTTCAACGCGTTAAATGATCTAAAAATGCGGATGAACAAGCGGATTTCTCACAAACATCATGATGGAGCCCACATGTACGTCGCATGTACATCACATACATGTGCGCTCGACGTGCACCATTTTTCTCAAAGTCGGTCAGCGGGCGTTGACCGACATCTTCTTCTCAAATACAAAAACACACACAGCATTTTCACTGTGCCAGCCATTTTTGTGTAGTGGGGCCTACTCACAACTTCATTGAATGATCTGAACCGCTCATTCACTCCAGAGGATAGATTTTAACCTTGCCTAAGTGAAATTTTGATCCCATGCAAGTGATTGTAAGATCCTAACCATTTAACATAGGATGGACGACAGAGTGGATAATCTTGTAGACCACACTGATTTTACTTCAGAAATAGTCCTTCCTGGATGGTTTTTCGCCCTCAACCCAACGGACAAAATGGATTTTCCATGCATCTTCAATAAATGGGCCACCAGAATTCAAAGAGTCGACATACGTCGACTCTGTTGTAAAATAGAGCTTCTGTCCTTTTGTTGTGGGCCACACTCAGGCCGTAAAAGGTGGATCTGAACCATTCATCAGGTAGAGGGGGGAAAATCCAACAAAACCATGCTTATCTTTCTTGTCCATGTCCATTCATATGGTCTCTTCAGCGATTGAAAAAGGACTGTTCGACTGCTTTTGAGGCTTGATTATTCAGGTGGGCCACATCATTGAATGATCAAAACTCACTATTCACGGTCGAAATCTCGAGAGGAAGACGGTGAATGGTGTGGATCTCTCTGACAGGGTGCGTATAGGCTCTTTAAAAGGTCAATTGAAAGAAGCATTATGCAAAAGCTCTTTGCAGAAGACATCTTGCGGAAGCTATTTTGCAGGTGGCGTTCTGCAGAAATTCTTTGCTGGAGACATCGTGCGGAAGCTCTTTTGCAGGTGCAGGGGACATCATGTGGAAGCTCTTTTGCAGGGGACATCATGCGGAAACTTGCAGGTGGCGTTTTATGGAAATTCTTTTTGTGCGGGAAAGTCTTTGTGCGGAGATGGCTTTGTGCGCCGCACACTACCCCCTGCACACAAAGCTCTCTCTTTGTGCGAAAAATCTGTCTCTCTCTCTACTTTCTTCTCCCACTTGTTTCTTGGCCCACCAACTGATCAACTCTGATCCACCCCATCAAATGAGGCAGGGGAGGGGTATTTATAGGCCCCACTACTCTTATAAAGTGGTGATCACCACCACTTTTCTATTCACCCCTTAAATGGTGGTGTACAACCTCTTTCCATTAAAATGACACCTGTGCACCCTTTATTACCAAAATACCCTTTTCAATACTTTTTTACTGAAATACCTAAACTACCCTCGGACATGGAATTTTACCAAAATACCTAAACTACCCCTGGACATGGACTTTTACCAAAATACCTAAAGTACCCTTGGAAATGGAATTTTACCAAAATACCAAAATAACCCTAGACATGAAATTTTACCAAAATACCCCCAGACATGGAATTTTACCAAAATACCTAAAATACCCCTAGATATGGAATTTTTTCAAAATACCTAAAATACCCCTGGACATGGAATTCTCTAACTAATACAATGACATATTTTTTATGTCTCAACACCATGACACGTGATTGATGCGTTTCGAAAGGGGCTTACCATGGATACCCGTCAGTTCATAGAGATGATGTGTGATGGAACCTTTCTTGACGAGGATTATAATAAGGCTTGGGATTTTTTGGATATGTTAGCAGAGAATACATAGACATAGGATGTCTCTGCTAAACTAGACCAAACTAGACCTATTCGTAGAGGAAAAGCGAGGATATATGTCCTAAGAGAGGAAGACGAGCTTAATGCAAAATTTGCTACATTGGCTAGAAAGGTCGAAGCCTTGGAAATTAGGAAGGTTGAAATGGTTAAAGCAAACACTTCCTTAGGTAATTCTTGTAGCATTTGTGGTGGTATAGACCATGACATAAAGGATTGTCCAATAATCTTTGTTGTACAAAATATAACACATGAGCATGAGCAAGCAAATGTTATAAATAACTATCAAAGGTCAGTTATGTAACCAATGAGAAACATGTGTAATCTAAATTGGTGTAACCATCCTAATCTTAGTTGGAGGAATGGAACACAAATTAATGCACCCAATTCACCTCAAATGCCTTCACAAAATAACTTTTTTGGGGCATCTAATAATGCACCATATGTGCCCCCGCCAAAGTGATCATCTGTGGAGGATGCATTGACTGTATTCATGAACTCTCAAAATCAAATGAATCAGTCTCTAATCCAATCAAATCAGGAATTAAAGACGGCCATGGCTAGGATTGAGACTCAACTAAATGTTAGGGAAAAAGGCACCCTTCCTTCTCAACCTGTGCCAAACCCCAGAAACACACTTTTCATTAGAGACTCAAATCCAAGTGGGCTACATCATGAACAAGTTAATGTCGTCTTTACCTTGAGAAGTAGAAAAGAGGTAGATAAGAAGATAATGCAACTGGTAGAAATACCAAAGGATGAGTCACTGTCTCAAGAGAATGATGAATCGGCTATGGTTCAAGAGCTGCAACAGCAAAAGGATAAAGAGACTAAGTCATATGAGCCTCCAGTTCTGTTCCCATCTAGACTTCGAAATCCAACTGTCCTCATGAAATATCAATAGGTGTTAGAGGTGCTCCAAAAGGTTACTGTCAATATTCCCCTTCTTGATGTCATTAGACAAATTCCATCATATACTAAATATCTCAAGGATTTGTGCACTGTAAAGGGGAAATTGAATGTGCACAAAAACGCCTTCCTTACTGAGAAAGTGAGTACTATCATTTAAC
Source organism: Magnolia kwangsiensis (assembly GCA_037074715.1). NCBI lineage: Eukaryota > Viridiplantae > Streptophyta > Magnoliopsida > Magnoliales > Magnoliaceae > Magnolia > Magnolia kwangsiensis. The sequence goes on from CM073579.1 coordinate 65,589,116, forward strand.
AAAGGGTCGTACCCAAATACAAAGACCTAGAAAGTCCCATTATTCCTTGTATTATTAGGAATTTTCACATTGAGCATGCTTTGCTAGATTTAAGTGCAAGTGTTAACTTAGTACCTTATTTGGTTTACGAACAAATGAGGTTATGAGAGCTTAAACTAACCATGATTACACTCCAACTCGCTAACCACTCCATTAAGGTACTAAGGGAAATTTTAGAGGACGTGCTTGTCCAAGTGGAGAAATTCTACTTCCCCGTAGATTTTATTGTACTAGACTGTAACATCCCGAAAATCGGAAGGTCGAGCAAAAACCCAACTCCCGAGTTCCAAAATGTTAGTTATGCAACATAGATATGTATGATTGAATGTTGTCTATGATAATGTATTAAACATGAGTGAGATTAAGCTAGAACAGCATATCATACCCCAGAGACAGTTAAATTAACAAGCGGAAGACTGTGATAGTATGTATAACATATATAAACTGTCGTATGTCTCCAGACTATGAACATGTTACCAGGTTATGTACATATATGTATACTCCAAAAGTAAACCAAAAGGATATACATGAGTGTTCTAAAAATAAAAAAAATGACAAGTGTCAAGGTATCTAAACAACCTCCCTGTAATCCCGTCAATCAGATCACGCATAAAGGAGGAATCCTCCTCATCATCATCCAGTCCAGCTCCGCTTCTCAAGCAGCGCCATCATCTGCAATCACAAAAAGGGACTGGTGGGTGTCCGGAAACACCATCCCGTAACGTGGGAGTGAGTAGCTAACTCAGTGGAATAATAGAGCAAGGATTAATATGTTCTCAAATCAATCATGCGATAATAGTAAAGCAGTAAATCAAACAATCCTAATACGGTTGTTAATGCAATATGACATGACATGATGTATGCCCTCACCGACGATCTCTCTCATACGGCACCATCTTACGACCGCGGCATGCAATCGACCCTCAAGTGCTCCACATCTTCCAGGCACATGCAATGGTATGGTGATATGATTACCGAGTTATTATTAGTCCATTTCATACAGCAATATTGGAAAACTAAGGTACTTCCCTTTTATCAATCCCAACACAGATCCTGTCTAGGGTCGTCACTCCTAGTAATCTCATACGATGTATATTTTGTAGGTCACTATAAGGGCTGCCAGGGCTGTTGCTCGCACTCGTTACACCGCTCCCCCATCACCTTATCAATACAGGCCTACTGTACTCTACTGCTACTAAAGGGTCGTCGCCTCCCGTAAACTCAGAATACGCTCACGGTCACTACAAAGGGCTGCCAGGGCTATTGCACGCACTCGTTGCTCCGCTCCCCCATCACCTTATCAATGTAGGCCGACAGCAAGAATATAGTGTCCCATACCACCATAATCCGCTCACGAGTCATAGGTGCTCATTGGTCACTACGGGGAGGTTTGTGGCCCCAGCGTAGGCCGACAGCTCGACCACGATGTCCCATACCACCATGCCCGGCTCATGAGTCTTGTGGATCAAGGTACCATGGTTAACAGGGTTTACAATGGTAAGTTCAGTACCCTAGGTTCAAGCAGTTATGACTCATATAGGGTGAACATACAACGGCCAGTCGGGTTACTTGACGGGCTCGACTAGCATGATCGCATCTCAAGTTGAACGACATGAAGTACGTAAAACACTTCGTGTGACCTAACCACTGCCGCCAACTCCAAAACACGGCTCGCGTTCATCGATGCATCGTTCGTGGCCAAGATATGCCAACCACGAATTCGCTCGGTTACCGACTGCCTGGACTAAGTATAGTCCCAAACAATCATGGAATCACATCAGCATTCATGTAAGAGTAATGGAAATGAAATACAACCATGTGAGCATGTTAACACATGTTATAACGTACAACTTAAGTAAATCATCATACACATGTCTTTCACACATATAATGAAATTATGCATATAGCCAACATATAGGAAATCCTCTCCATTAGCCTATTAATTGAGAATTCAATCTCAAACTAAATCATAAGGAAATCATCAAGTACATGTTATAGCATACCACTTAAGTGCAACATCAAGCATATGCATTTCATACATATAATGAAATCGTACATATGGCTAACGTGTAGGAAATCATTTACATCAGCATATTAATTGAGAAATCAATCTCAAATTAGTTCATAACACCATTTAATTCAATACATACTAATACAAGCATTTATACAAACACTTACACTACACACTTGAGTCTACATATATTATGTCGACCCGAAGTGCGCATTTAGGCGAATCTCTTCGCCAAACTAATTATGCACGCATTCCTAACATTCTAATGCGACAACAATTCATGTCAATCACATCAGCAAAATATGAATGAAAACAGTACTTCCTACAAATGACTAAAATGCCCTAAATCTCATATTCTTCGTTGATTTACGAAACAGGAAACGGACAGCATGTTGTACATGTCAAACGGCGTTGCCGTCAATAATCTACTATTAAACGACATTGAAAGCTTTGGAAATAGTCAATCAAAGCGTCTAATATCCACACCTTGTCTCTTATGGATGTGTAAATTTGAACGGATCGTATACGCTTCGTCTACGGCGATTAGAGAACCTGATACACAAGTTCTATTAGCTACTTCGTTAGGAAACGAAAGGAACCTCAAATCAGCAACTTCTAGGGTATTTTCTTACCTGAAAACGCGGAGGAATCGCCGGAAAAGTGATCGGAGTGCGTTGCCTAAGCACGTACAGCACGTGGCATAAGCAGCAAGAAATTCTCTCCTACTCTCTCTCACAAACTCTCACCTTTTCTCTCTCCCAATCTAGAGATTTTTATAAATTCGGATGGGAGAGAGGAGTGAGGGTTTCAACCCCTTTAATAACCTAAAACGTGCCCAAAATAGGCTTAGGAACAATGTTTACTTGATGCCTAACCAAATCGGGGCTGTTTCGGTCCAAAAGAGCATTTCTGGAGGTCCCCTGGCCAAATGCGGTCGGACTTAAGCTCATGCATACTAGATCTAGCACGCATCAAGTTTTCAGACCGGTAAGGTTCGCAGATCGCACGTGGCGGTCCAGTTTCAGTTCAGCGGTCACCGCACGTAGATTAGGCCTACAAATCTCATGATATGAAATAGAAATTTTTCCTGATCCGAGGGTGTAATTTGGCTAAATTCTGACGGTTAGAACGATTAATACTGACACGTCAAGTCGTGTGCCAGATTTGAATTTCAAATTCCAATTCTGTCTCTATTCGTACTCTCTTCGGTCCGGGCTCAATGAAATAGCCTGTGATTATCGGTTTGACTTGATTTTCGAAATGAGTGTCAAGTCCAGCTAGGCGGTTCTAACGATCTAAGATAGGAGGTATCAGACTTTCGACGCGCGGTCTAGATCCAATACAAAATTTCAAAGTGGTCTAGAGAACAAACCTGCTTAGAGTTTGGTCCGAGGTTATAGAGTATTATAGAGTCATTGGTTCTACTCGATTTGGGTCTTGTAGAACGTATTTAAAGTGATCAGGGACTGTTTCCCAGCTACTCCAACGTTGTGCTAGCTAACTTATGCTTAGTTTCTAAAGGAATTAATCCTAAGTGGTTTCTTTGGCTATGGAATTGGGTTCTGAACAATTTTCCAGGTGTTTTAATTGACCCACTGCCTAAGGACGTCAAATCCCAGATTGGCCAAAATTTGGGGTATTACATAGACACTGAACCATGTGTAAATGCTAGCACTCAAGTTTCCATCATTTTAGGCCAGACATTCCTAGCAACTTCAAATGCAATCATAAATTGCAGGAATGGAATGATGAACCTATCTTTTGGTAACATGACTCTGAGCTAAGTATTTTCAATCTATGTAAGCAGCCCATTGATAATAATGAAATCCATGAGTTGAATTTCATGGACTGCTTGATAGAAGAAGAGGAATTGGAACCTAATCTAAATAAGGAATTGATTTAAGTCTTTGGGGACTTGAAAAATTCTGATTTAGAAAAAGTACTTGCTGAAATTTGTGATGATAATGAGAGCAATACCACCGGGGACATTGGTATTCAACAATGGAGACCGCGCACTCAAATCCTATCTATCGAGGACTCACGACCTCTGCTATCACCAACCAATGTTCCAAAGCTTGATTTAAAATGACTACCAAATGAGCTTAAGTATGTATACTTAGGTGAAAATAAAATTTATCCTGTGATGATCTCTTCGTTTTTAGAGAAGGATTAAGAGATTAAATTGTTGAATGTTCTGAGGGACCATAAAGTAGCCTTGGGTTGAACCATTTCTGACATCAAGGGTATAAGCCCTTCCATATGCAACCATTGGATCCTCCTCAATGAGGACGTCAAACCAATTTGACAACCTTTAAAGCATCTCAATCCAAACATGATGGAAGTTATAAAAAATGAGGTGATCAAATTATTGGATGTGGGAATCATCTACCCAATATCCGATAGTATTTGGGTGAGTCCAACTCAAATAGTATCAAAGAAATCTAGAATAACTATTGTGTAGAATTCTAATAATGAACTCATACCAATACATGTCACCACTGGTTAGCATGTTTGCATTGACTATAGAAAATTGAACCAGGTCACAAAGAAGGACCATTTCCCTCTACCATTCATTGATCAAGTTTTTAAGAGGGTAGCAGGTCACTCCTATAATTTTTTGATGGATATTTCGGATATAATCAAATAGAGATAGCCCTAGAAGACCAAGAAAAAATCACATTCACTTTTCCATTTGGTATGTTTGCTTTCAAACGGATGCCATTTAGATTGTGTAATACCTCAGCAACTTTCCAACAGTGTATGTTAAGTATTTTTTCAAATATGGTTAGGAAGTTTCTTAAGGTTTTCATGAATGACTTCTTTGTATTTGGGAGTAGTTTTGAGGAATGTCTTAATAATTTATCTCTTGTCTTATCTAAGTGTGAGGAGAAGCACCTTGTCTTAAATTGGGAGAAATTTTATTTCATGGTTCAAAAGGGAATTATTTTGAGCCATGTTATCTCCAAAAATGAATTTGAGGTAAATCGCTCAAAACTCGTCATTATAGCTAATCTACTTATCCCCCGAACTATTAGAGATATTAGATCACTCTAGGGCACGCTGGTTTCTATAGAAGATTCATCAAGAACTTTAGTGCTATCACTAGACTCTTAACTAATCTTCTTCAAAAGAATGTTCCATTTAGGTGGACAGATGAGTGTGCAAGTGCCTTTAAAAAAATTATCCCTTACTACTGCATCTATCATGCGTCCACCAGATTGGACACTTCCTTTTGAATTAATGTGAGATGCAAGTGATTATGCCATAGGGACTGTTTTGGGCCAAAGAAAAGATAAATGTCCCTATGTTATTCACTATGCGAGTAGAACTCTAAACCAGGCCCAACTGAACTACTTAACAACTGAAAAAGAGTAACTTACAGTAGTTTTTACTTTGAATAGGTTTAGGTCCTACTTATTGGGATCGAAAGCGGTCATTTTCACGGACCACTCGGCTTTAAAATATTTACTATCTAAGAATGATGCAAAGCCGAGACTTTTGAGATGGATCCTCCTACTCTAAGAATTTGACTTAGAGATAAAAGATAAGAAAGGAGTAGAAAACGTAGTGGCCGATCATCTTTTCAAATTGGTGTTAGATGATTCCACCAAGAAGATGCATACCTATGATACTTTTCCTAATGAACAATTATTTATGATCTCCAAATTGCCTTCGTATGCGGATATAGTGAACTATTTTGTAACGGAAAAATTGTCATATCATTGGAAGTCACAAGATAGGAAGCCTTTTGAAACCGAGGTTAGGAACTTCTTCTGGGATGACCCGTATTTATATAAATATGAGACTGATCAAATTTTTAGACGTTGTGTCCCAGAGGATGAGGTTTAGAGTATTATTTTTTTTTTGCCACATGGAAGCATGTGGTGGCCATTTATATGCTAAGAAAACTACTGTAAAAATCTTACAGTGTGATTTTTACTGGCCCACCATGTTTAAAGACACCCATGCTTTCTTTGTTGCTTGTGATAGATGTCAAAAGGTTAGGAAGACTGTCCCGACGCAACATGATGCCTTTATCCCCAATTTTACCGTTGGAGATATTTGATTGTTGGGGTATTGATTTTATGGGCCCATTTCCATCTTCTTTTGGATTTATTTATACGTTGGTTGGTGTGGACTATATTTCAAAGTGGATTGAGGCAGTTCCAAGTAGGACTAATGACAATAAAGTGGTCATATGATTCCTCAAGGAAAATATATTTTTAGATTTGAAACTCCAAAGGCCATCATTAGTGATGACGGGTCTCACTTTTGTAATAGGACATTTGAGGCTTTGATGAAGAAATATGGCATTAAGCATAAATTGAACACCCCATTCCACCCACAAACGAGTGGGCAAGTTAATATTTTTAATCAGAAAATTAAACATATTTTAGAGAAAATGTGTTTTCCGACTTATAAATAGGGCTTTCTAGGGCATTCTTAAGCATCGTGCAAGGCATCCCAAAGTAAAATTTAGCGTTTTTAAAGAGTTTTTAATTTTATTAAAGTTCTATAAGTTATTTTTTTAGATCTTTTCTATTTGCATTTATTTCTTTCTTCTTATTTTTTTCTTCTTATTTTAATTATGTTTTTCTAAGTTCCTTCTAGCCCAAGCTAGAACGGAAGCACATAGGTTTAATAATTCTTTAAGTTATGATGATTGATTATTTTAATGATAAGAAGAATGATGTATGCATGTTATCTATTGTTTAGGTTTTATTTTTTATTCTCTTGTGAGATCCATATATTTCGGATAGTCTGAGGGACCAATCCTTCCTATATGGTCTTATAGTTTTATGTAAAATGTGTTTGATTTTTCGATTAGAAATCTCAGCTTGCCCACTCATTTGTGGGTGGTATGGGGTACTCACTTTATGCTTGATGACATATTTCTTATCAAAGCCTCCTATTGTAAAAGTGAGACCCGCCATCACTAATGATGGCCTTTCTTATCAAGAATGATGTATGCATGTTATCTATTGTTTAGGTTTTATTTTTTATTCTCTTGTGAGATCCATATATTTCGGATAGTCTGAGGGACCAATCCTTCCTATATGGTCTTATAGTTTTCTCTAAAATGTGTTTGATTTTTCGATTAGAAATCTCAGCTTGCCCACTCATTTATGGGTGGTATGGGGTACTCACTTTATGCTTGATGGCATATTTCTTATCAAAGCCTCCTATTGTAAAAGTGAGACCCTCCATCACTAATGATGGCCTTTGGAGTTCCAAATCTAGAAAAAAAAATTCCTTAAAGAATCATATGACCATTTTGTTGTCATTGGTCCTACTTGAAACTGCTTCAATCCACTTTGAAACATAGTCTACACCAATCAATATATAAAGAAATCTAAAAGAAGATGGAAATGGGCCCATAAAACTAATACCTCAACAATAAAAAATCTTCAATGGTAAAATTGGGGATAAAGGCATCATGTTGCGTCGAGACACTCTTTCCAACATTTGACATATATCCCAAGCAACATAGAAAGCATGAGTTTCTTTAATCATGGTAGGCCAGTAAAAATCACATTGCAGGATTTTTGCAGTGGTTTTCTTAGTAGAAAATGGGCCACCACATGCTTCCATGTGGAAAAAAGAAATAACACTCTGAACTTCATCCTTTGGGACACAATGTCTAAAAATTTGATCAGTCCCATATTTATATAAATACAGGTCATCCTAGAAGAAGTTTCTAATCTCAGTTTCAAAATGCTTCTTATCTTGTGACTTCCAATGATATGACATTTTTTTCATTTTAAGATAGTTCATTATATCTGCATACCAAACAATTTGGAGATCACAAATAATTGTTCATCAGGAAAAATATCCTGGATATGCATATCCTTAGTGGAATTATCTAACATTAATCTAGAAAGGTGTCAGCTACTACGTTTTCTACTCCTTTCTTATCTTTTATCTCTAAGTCAAATTCTTGGAGTAGGAGGATATATCTCAAAAGTCTCGACTTTACATCCTTCTTAGATAACAAATATTTCAAAGCCGAGTCGTCCATGAAAATGACCACTTTGGATCCCAGCAAGTAGGACCTAAACTTATCTAAAATAAAAACTACTGTAACTCTTTTTCAGTTGTTGAGTAGTTCACTTGGGTCAAGTTTAGAGTTCAACTCGTATAGTGAATAACGTAGGGTGTTTATCTTTCCTTTGGCCCAAAATAGCCCCTATGGCATGATCACTTGCATTGCACATTAGTTCAAAAGGAAGTGTCCAGTCTGGTGGACGCATGATAGGTGCTATGGTAAGGGATGATTTAATTTTATTAAAGAGACTTGCACACTTATCTTTCTACTTAAATGGAACATCCTTTTGAAGAAGATTAGTTAAGGGTCTAGTAATGGCACTAAAGTCGTTGATGAATCTTCTATCAAACCACCGTGCCTTAGAAGTAATTTATTATCTCTAACAGTTCGGGGGATAGGTAGATTAAAATAGTGTCGAGTTTTGAGCGATCTACCTCGATTCCATTTTTAGAGATAACATAACCCAAAACAATTCCCTTTTGAACCATAAAATGACGTTTCTTCCAATTTAAGATAAAGTGTTTCTCTTCATACCTAGACAAGACAAGAGATAAATTGTTGATGCATTCTTCAAAACTACTCCCAAATACAAATAAGGTGTCCATGAAAACCTAAAAAAATTTCCCAATCATATTTGAAAAATACTTAACATACACTGTTGGAAAGTTACTATGGCATTACACAATCCAAATGACATCCATTTGAAAGCAAACGTGCCAAATGGATAAGTCAACGTGGTTTTCTCTTGGTCTTCCAGGGCTATCTCTATTTAGTTATATCCAAAATATCCATAAAGAAAACTATAGAAGGAGTGAACTGCTGCCCTCTCAAAAACTTGATCAATGAATGGTAGAGGGAAATGATCCTTCTTTGTGACCTGGTTCAATTTTCTATAGTCAATGCAAAGACACCAACCAGTGGTGACACGTGTTGGTATTAGTTCATTAGTAGAATTCTGCATAATAGTTATTCCATATTTCTTTAGGACTACTTGAGTTGGACTCACCCAAACATTATCAGATATTGGGTAGATGATTCCCGCATCCAATAATTTGATCACCTCATTTTTTACAACTTTTATCATGTTTGGATTGAGAAGCCTTTGAGGTTGTCTAATTGGTTTGGTATCCTCATCGCGGTGGATCTGATGGGTGCATATGGAAGGGCTTATACCTTTGATGTCAGAAATGGTCCAGCCCGAGGCTCCTTTGTAGTCCTTTAAAACATTCAACAATGTGATATCTTGATCCTTGTCTAAAAATGAAGAGATTACCACGTGATAAGTTTTATTTTCACCTAAGTATACATACTTAAGCTCATTTGGTAGTGGTTTTAAATCAAGCTTTGGAACATTGGTTGTGATGATAGAGGTCGCGAGTCCTCGATAGATAGGATTTGAGTATGCGGTCTTCAATGGTACATACCAATGTCCTGGGTGGTAGTGCTCTCATTATCATCATAAATTTCAGCAAGCACTTTTTCAAAATTAGAATTTTTTAACTCCCCAAAGACTTAAATTAATTCCTTAGTCAGACTAGGTTCCAATTCCTCTTTTCTATCAAGCAATCCATGAAATTCAGCTTATGGATTTCATTATTATCAATGGGCTGCTTACATAGATTGAAAATATTTAGCTCTAGAGTCATGTTACTAAAAGATAAGTTCATCATTCCATTCCTGCAATTTATTATTGCATTTGAAGTTGCAATGAATGGGTGGCCTAAAATGATACGAACTTGATTGCTAGCGTTTACACATGGCTCAGTGTCTAGTACAATAAAATCCATGGGGAAGTAGAATTTCTCCACTTGGACTAGCATATCCTTTAAAATTTCTCTTGGTACCTTAATGGAGCAGTCATCAAGTTGGAGTGTAATTGTGGTTGCTTTAAGCTTGACTAACCCTATTTGTTTGTAAACCGAATAAGGTACTAAGTTGACACTTGCACTCAAATCTAGCAAAGCATGCTTAATTTGAAAATTCTCAATAATACAAGGAATAGTGGAACTTCTCGGTCCTTATATTTGGGTACGACCCTTAGTTGAATGATAGCGCACACTTTCTCAGTAACGAAGGCTTTTTGTGCACATTTAATTTCCTCTTTTCAGTACACAAGTCCTTGAGATATTTAACATATGATGAAATTTATCTAATGGCATCAAGTAGAGGAATATTAACAGTAACCTTTTGAAGGACATCCAACACCTCTTGATATTTCATGGGGACAATCAGATTCTGAAGTCTAGATAAGAACGAAACTAGATGCTCATATGACTTAGTCTCTTTATCCTTTTATTGTTATGGCTCTTGAAAGTCGGTTCATCATTCTCTTGCGACAGTCGTTCATCCTCTAGTATTTCAACTGGTTACATTATCTTGTTATCGACCTCTTTTTCACTTCTCAAGGTAATAATGACCTTAACTTGTTCATGATGTAGCTCACTTGGATTTGAGTCTCCAATGAAATATGTGTTTTTAGGGTTTGGCACAGGTTGAGAAGGAAGGGTGCCTTTTTTCCTAACATTTAGTTGAGTCTCAATCCAAGCCACGACCGTCTTTAATTCCTGATTTGATTAGATTAGAGACTGATTCATTTGAGCTTGAGAGTTCATGAATGCGATCAATGCATCTTCCACAGATGATCGCTTTGATGGGGTCACATATGGCGCATTGTTAGATTCCCCAAAGAAGTTATTTTTGAAATTACGGTGAAGACCGCTTTACTTGAAGTAGAAATGGGTCAATATATCCTAGAGGGGGGTGAATAGGACTTTTTAAAGTTTATATAAATTATTAAAAATCCTTATCACACTAATCCTATCACAGAGTATTGATTAGGATTACTCAACCTTAACTCACTGGCTTCCAAGCCTGATAGAGGATCCAATCACAAACTATTTAAAATACAGACAATGTATAGATGAGATTGTGATAGATATGACTGTGTGTGCATAGGATGTGATCATGCTCATATCATATATAAAGACATGCAAGGCAATCACATAAATGAAAGATAATATCAAACTCAAACACAGTCATTTTATAGTGGTTCGACGACTTGTCTACTCCACTCCCGGCTTCCACACTCAACCCTTGAGTGACCGAATTTCACTAAGGAGGTTTTTCATGGTTCACCTTAAACCTAAGGTTTTAAAGCAGGTTCACCTTCAACCTTTACAGAGGTTTTTACTCGGTTCACCTCAAACCCTGGAGTTTTACTGGCGTACTCCTAACCAGATGTTTATGCCCATATAGGACAAGGGTCCACACAACGCACCCTGAGGTTTCTACTCGGTTCACCTCTAACCCTGGAGTTTTACTGGCGTACTCCTAACCAGATGTTTATGCTCTCCACAGAGCAAGGGTCCACACAACTCACCCCGCACGTACACTCCCGTCGGAAGCCTCCTTCGAGGACTTCAAATGGTGAGCAACACTTAAAACCCAATCCTAAAAAGGAATGATCGCAAGTGTCCTCTGTACTCTTAGTACTTACTGATAAGTTGATGAGTCCCTTTCAGCACAATGATGAAGACCGTCTACTTGTTGATGAAGAGTCTTCAGCTCCCTTGATCCGCAACATGAAGATGTATATATGCTAGGCTTAGGTTGGGTCAAGGTTATGATGGACTACCACTCTCTAAAGGTTTTCCTATAAGGAAGATAGAGAGGTTCCCATCATCTATGCATTCAAGGCATCCCAGCTTAATGATACGTCATTAAGATAGTAGCTGAAGGATCCTTGAATGCGGAAGTTCATTCCCCAATCCACTCTATGAGATATCAATGATGAGGGTGGATTGGAGGATGAACTTCCTGAGAGAAAGGGCTTAGGTAAATGATAGGAAGGTTAAAACACTCTAAAGCACTCTCTACTTTCTCTACCAGCAATAAAGACAACTCTCTCTATTTATAGGCAAAAGATTCCAACGGATATAAACGGTCATATTTATGAAAGAGTTCGATATCATCGATCAGTCATCGATATGATCGAGCGTCTACTCTCGATTGTATCGGCCGACCTCTCGATGATAAGAACTTAATTGTCATTTCACTTTTGGAAACCTTCTACCGACTGGTCGATGAGATCGAGACACGCATCGATGTTATCGGATTTCGAACCCGATTCCATCGAGTGATGGTTCGATCTATTGACAGTTGAAAAATAAGAGAGAAGCCTTGAAGAATTTCAGGATCACAGATATGATCGGGGAACCAGTCGATGTCATTGGAATTTGTACATCGATCATATCGGTGACCTTTCGATGGGATCGATAAATCGTATAGATTTTACATGTAAGCTTGCTGGACGAATTATGTCCTGACTCGATCCAATCAACTTGGTCTCGATATGATCGATGTATGAATATCGATTTATCGACAGGCACCCCGATCAACATTAAAAGCAACCTGAAATTCATGCTGGAGAGAACATGCGCCCCACAGTCGATATGATCGACTGACTCTCGATATGATCGATATTTGAGTTCAGATGAAATCGGACAGTCATCGATATATCGAAGCAATTGATAGTTTTCTTTAGAAAAATAGGGGCGCCGGAAAGCAGTCTGTCAATACGATCGATCCACTTCAGATATGATCGATTTTCGAATATCGATGATATCGACTCGAAAGTCGATAGATTGATAAATCGTCCAGAAGATTGTTTGATTGCTAGACGCTTTTTGTCCTCACTCGATTGTATCGATTAATATGCCGAGGACATCGACAGATCTGGCCGATCATATCGAAAGGGGAATTGATATAATCGACAGTCCAAAAAAAACTTAGAAAATTTTCTTTTTGATAAAAAGTTTTCTTACATATAAACCCTAAGATGTTCTAGTTCTTTTTAAGTTTAATCACCTGGTGTTTTAAGATATGGGATGTGAGGCTATGATTTACCTTTTGGTGAGCTTCCACATATCCAGATGAGGCAGACGCTTGACTTGATCTTCTTGTTAGGTGCTGTCGTCCGACTGACTCAACATACAACGTAATTGACAAATCAGGGCACGTAATAGGTGCACTTTCAATCTCCCCCTTTGTCAATTACGTGATAAAATCCCCAAAACACCCTAGGAACATATCTAAATAGATACATCCTAAATTGTGTGTACATGTATTAACACAATTTTACAAATTCTAAACACCCATGTACACAACAAATAAATTCTCCCCCTTAATTCAAAAACTCCCCCTTTCTTGTTGCAGCTGCTCCCCCTAACACCTGCAACAAAGATATACAATTTCTGCTCTAGGTGTTTTGAATTGTTCTCCCCCTTTTTGTCAGTCATTGGCAAAGGTATAATGTAACGCCTCGAAAAAATTCGTACTGAGACTCTAGTACCAACTCAACCAGAAATCACGTAGGATTAATTCCTTTAGAAATTAAGCATTAGTTAGCTAGCGCAACGCTAGAGTAGCTATGAAATTATCCCTGAACACTTTAAATACGTTCTACAAGACCCAAAACTTGTAGAATCAATGGTGCTATAATACCATGAAACCTAGGATCAAACTCTAAACCGGTTTGCTCTCAGGAACCTTTTAAAACTTTATATTGGATCTAGACCGCGCGTCGAAAGTCCGATACCTACAATCTTAGACCGTTATGACCGCTTAGCTGGACTTGACAATCATTTCGAAAATCAAGCCCAACCGACATTCAGTGGCTATTTCATTGAGCCTGGAGTGAAGAGAGTGAGAAAAGGGTTAGATTTCGAAATTTAAATCCAAATCTGGCACGTGACTTGGCGTGTTAATACTAAGCGTTCTGACCATCAGAGTTCAGCCAAATTACACTCTGGGATCAGGAAAAATTTGTCTTTCATATCATGGACTTGTAGACCTGATCTAAGTGCGATGACCATTGAACTGAAACTGGACCGCCACGTGTGATCTACGAACTCTACCGGACTGAAAACTGGGTGTGAGCAACATCCAGTGACCATGAGCTTAAGTCCGATCGCGTTCGGCCAGGGTACCTCTCGAAATACTCTTTCGGACCAGAACAACCCCGATTTGGTTATACCTCAAGTAAACATTGTTCTCAAGCCTAATTTGGGAAGGTTTTAGCCTATACAAGGGCTTTAAACCCTCACTTATCTCACCCATCCAAATTTGCTAGAAACCCTAGCTAGAGAGAGAGAAAAAGTGTGAGATTGAGAGAGTGTGTGAGAGAGATCTTCCTTCCACCTGCACTAGCTGTTGCACGTGCTTAAGAAAAGCATCCCAATCACTTCGTTGGTAATTTCGCCCCATTTCTAGGTAAGGAAAACCCTAACCACTTACTGATTTGAGGTTCCGTCAATTCCAATAGCAAAGTAGCTTATACATCTTATGTATTAGGTCGCCGGTTTGCCGTAGACGAAGCGTATACGCTCCGTTCGAAACGACACACATCTAGGGTAAAAGGTGTGGATTTTAGACGCTTTGATTGACTGATTTCAACGCTTTCAATGTCGTTTAATAGTAGATTATCGACGGTAAAGCCGTTTGACATGTACAACATGTTGTCCGTTTTCTGTTTTGTAAATGTACAGAAAATATGAGATTTAGGGCATTTTAGTCATTTGTAGGAAATACTGTATACATGCATATTTTGTTGAAATGGTTGTCATGGCTATTTGTCGCATTAGGATATTAGGAATGCCTGCATAATTGGTTTGGCAAAGAGATTTTCCCAAATGCGCACTTTGAGTCGACATACACTATGTAGACTTAAGTGTGTAGACTAAGTGTTTATATAAATGTTTGTATTAGTATGTATTGAGTATATGGTGTTGTGAAATAGTTTTGAGATTGAATTCTCAAGTAATATGCTGATGTAAATGATCTCCATCATGTTGGCTAGATGTATTGATTTCTTTATGTATAGGAAATGTATATGTTGGATGAATTGCTTAAGTGGTATGTTATACCATGTTTCAACTTGCTTATATTGTTGTATTTCATTTCCATTACTCTTATATGATTGCTGATGTGGATTCACAAATGTTTGGGGCTATACTTAGTCGAGGCAGTCGGTAATAGAGTAAATTCGTGGTTTGCTTGTATTTACCATGAAAGACGCGTCGATGAACGCGAGTCGTGTTTGGAGTTGACGGCAGTGGTTAGGCCACACGAAGTGTTTTACGCACTTCATGTCGTTCGACTTGCGATGCACTCGTACTAGTCGAGCCCGTCAAGTAACCCGACTGGCCGTTGATTGTTCACCCTGTATGAATCATAACTGCTTGAACCTAGGGTACTGAACTTACCATTGAAAACCCTGTCAACCATGGTACCTTGATCCATAAAGACTCATGAGCCAGGCATGGTGGTATGGGACACCGTGGCCGAGCTGTGGGCCTACGCTGGGGCCACAAACCTCCCCGTAGTGACCAGTGAGTACCCTACTCTGAGCATATTATGGTGGTATGGGACACTTTATTCTTGCTGTCGGCCTAGACTGATTGGTGACGAGCCCTTTGTAGTGAGCTTGAGTTTATCCTAACACCGCATGGGGGCAGTGAGTCCTAATGCAGTCTTAAGGATAATTAGGCCTGTATTGATAAGGTGATGGGGGAGCGGTGCAATGAGTGAGAGGAACAGCCCTGGCAGCCCTTGCAGCGACCTACAAATGTAACATCGTATGTGATTTCTAGGAGTGATGACCCTAGACAGGATCTGTGTTGGGATTGATATAAGGGAAGTACCTTATTTTCCCAATACGGCTGAATGAATGGACTAATAACAACTTGGTAATCATATCCACATCGCATTGCATGTGCCTGGAAGATGTGGAGCACTGAACGGTACGCAAGCATGCCGCGACGCAGATGGTACCGCATGAGGGAGAATGTCGGTGAGGGCATCCATCATGTCATATCATATTGCATTAACAACAGTATCTAGGAATGTTTGATTAATTGCTTTACTATTATCGCATGATTGATTTGAGAACATGCTAATCTCTGCTCTATTATTTCACTGAGTTGATCACTCACTCCCACGTTACGGGATGGTATTTGCAACACCCACCAAACCCTGTCTTAGATGAAGGTGAGGTGACGATTCAGGAGGCAGAGCCGGATTACGATGAGGACTAGGACGAGTTCTCATCTATGCAGTTTCACGACGACTTTGCATAGGTGGCCTGGATTGGCGGGACATACTAGTTGGACTTCAGACATTTTGATTTCTGTTTATTACATGTATATGAGACTCAGTGATGTATTCATACTTTGGAGATAGTTGAGATTTATTTTGTTTTCCATACAGTAATATATATATTCTTCAGTCTTTCGCTTGCGTTTTATCACTGAATCTGGAGTATGAATTACAGTTTTGGTAAAATTTTACTCATGTGAATGCTTTAACTTAGACAACATTGAATCATAATCATATTTGTTGCATAAGTGATGGTCTGGAACTCGGGAGTCGGGTTTATACACGACCCCCGATTTTTAGGGCGTTATAAGTTAGTATCAGAGCATGATTTGGATTATACCGGGCCTGGGTTATGGACAAGCAATGTACGTTGTCGCTCCTTTGACTTAGGTGGGTGCGAGAAGGATCTAGAAACACTTATAGGATCGCAGTTTCGCCAATAGGTGAAGTATACTCATATCGATCGTTTGATCGAGTTTGTAACGCATCTAGGGTCGCGTGAAGCGACCTAAGTAGCTCCTAGGTTGTAAGTATGCGGGTTTGAGATGAACCTAGGAGAATTCTAAACCTTAAAATGCAAATCCTTGAGTCGTGGGGCAACCACAACCCTTACACTCAATCGCTAGGGCTTAAAAACCCCGTTTCACCCAATTCCTTCAGAATCCTTCCTCTCACCACCCCATTCTTCAATTATTTCTTAGTATTTTTATGTTAGACATTAATCCTAATGTAAAAATGTTATAAAATCATACTTAGATAAAATTTTACAATGAATAGTAAAAATACATGAAAATTGGCCTTTTGGCCATTCTAATTTTGAAATATTTCATAACAGATGGGTTAGTTGGATGGACTAGCTCCTCCTACCCCAAAATCATATGTTACATGATGTATAAGTTCATTCTGGTTTACAGAATGGCCCCGTAACACCCCAAAATGAGTTTTGGGCCTCTCAAGGCCAAACTACAATGAACTAAGGTGGGACCCACATATATTTGGGACCTCCAGGGCAGGGGGGATATAACCCATGTGGCCCCACCTGCCGTATTGATGGCCAGTCGGTGGGCCCCACTTGGTCTGAAATTTGGGTGCACGCCC
Source organism: Magnolia kwangsiensis (assembly GCA_037074715.1). NCBI lineage: Eukaryota > Viridiplantae > Streptophyta > Magnoliopsida > Magnoliales > Magnoliaceae > Magnolia > Magnolia kwangsiensis. The sequence continues at coordinate 65,606,464 of CM073579.1, forward strand.
TTTTTGGGGTAGGGCACCCCTCCCATGTACGGGTCATCCCTCAAAAGCCCCTAAATGTCCTACTCCCTTCACAGAAAATACCCCCAAGCCCTCCATTTTCATTTTTCTTGCTGCCCTCTCTCAAAACCCGCTGCCAAATCCCTTCCAATCCCTTCTTTTGCTAAAAATGACGCCTACCCACCCATTTGTGGCTGTGCATAGCACCCTCTCTCTTCAATCTCGTCCGTTGAAGCTCTTATAACCTCCATTTATGGCTGAAATCATGTGGAGCTCCATTCCCTTTTAGCTTTCTCTTTCTCCTTTGAAAATCCAACCCTTGGGAGCTTGATTTATCCCTCTAAAACACCTAGATTCACTTCAATCAGATTGGGCAGCCGTTTCCCCCTATTTCCTACATTTTCCATGGCCGTTGTTGAAGCCATTTTGACTTTTTTCTCTTTCTCCACCATTCTCTCTTTGATGGGAAAGAGGAAGACTCCCATAGACGAAGCTGGGCTCAGTCGCCCTTCACAATCAAGAAGGTTGAGAGGTGGCACCGCTAGGTCAAGCGCCGCCGCAAGTCCAAGCACGGCTCGTGAGTTTCATACAAAACGGGATTTGGATCCCCATGCTCACATAGGGCGAGTACTGTTAGCAGAGTTACCCCATGGCGCTTATACTGACCGCAAGTTCCTACTTGAAGCGCATGTGGATGGGCGGCTCTTTAGTGAATATTTGTTGTTTGCACGTATTGAGGCTGCACACTGGGGTCCGCTCTTTGAAGCACAGTCTCGAGCGAACGTGAGCACCGTTCGTGCCTTCTATGCTCGTATCCGGGATCCTACGTTGGAGCCATTACAGTTCAAGATTCCCTTTGATAGAGACCGGATGGCTACGATCGATGTTCGGCTGATAGCTCGCATTCTGAAGGTACCTCTTGGTGAAGTTCATCCAAGTGCTGAGAATCTGAAGAGTGTGCGTGATCGAGATCGCCGTACCAGGTTCTTATGCGGTAGTTTGGTTCCATGGTAGCCTAACAGAAGCCTCTCAGCGTCTCATATGTCAGATGATTTTTGCCTGCTGCACCACATTTGTATGTTCAATATGTATCCCAGGTCAACAAATCGCGTTGAATGTACGTGCCTCATGGTTGACTTCCTGTATCAGGTGGGCCAGGGAGAGAACGTATGTATGGCTACCTTTGTGTTGTGACAGATCGCCCTCATAGCGAGATCAAGAAGAACGTCTGAGTCTCTTCCTTTTAGCCGGCTCATATGCAAGATCGCACTCGAGTTTGCTTACAGACTTGGGCCGGAGTTGCCTATACCGATTCACTTCATCGATGAGACTACCATGGACAGAATGAAGATAGGGCCTCGGCAGCGTGAGGCTCAGCTTGATCATGATAGCGAGGGCGATTATGATAGTGAAGCGGATGTTGGTGAAGAAGAGGCTGGGGCAGAAATAGAGGAAGAAGCCCAGGAAGAAAAAGAAGAGGAGGCTCAGGATACTGATGAGAGCCCTCCTCCAGCGACACGGGCTACTAGAGATGCTCACATTGCCCGACTCGAGGAGAATCAGGTTGCCTTGCGACGAAAACTCCAGGAACTTCGAGCCGAAGTTGAGGATACCAAGGCCGTCATGAAGAGAAATTTTGACAAGGTGACTCGCACCTTGAAAGCTATCCTGTATTGTCTGCAGGATAAGGGTGCTCCTCCTCCATCCCCAGACTCAGACTAGTGATCTAGATCCGGATGATATTCGTTGTTATTAGTTATTTCCTACTTTCTGTGTGTAAGCCTTATAAGGCTAGTAGTTTGCTTATGTTGCTATAGTAGTTTACTGGTTTAGTTCCCATGTGTTTCTAGTCATGATGCATGTAAGGATATATCTCTTGTATTGTGACAATTTTGATTACATGAAATGCATGGAATTCTACGGTTTAGTATGTGAATGATTACGGTGTGTTTGTGCTATTGTTGAAACTGACAAGGTTGCGCCCTATTTTAAATATAGGGAATGCCGCCTAAGGCCACGCGGAGCACAACTCGACTTACATTGGGAGAACCTATGGATCGGGTTCCTCTCCAGTCTGATGCTCATACAGACCCTGCTGTGGGCCCGATTCCTGAGACAGCACGTGAGTCCCAGCCTCCTACAGGTCCTGCAGTTGGACCGCCGCCTTTCACACCGCCCGTCAGAGAGTAACATCTCGCGTCTTCCTCGACGCAGTACATGCCACAGCTCACTCCACCTCCTGATAGGTTTGAGAAGATGATGGCCATGATGCAGCAGCAGCAGCAGCTCTTGGCTACTATAGCAGGGGTTTTAGCCCAGGGTGGGAGTACGACACCATCTGCACCCCCTGTGCATCCAGTTGAGGATGCCGATACTTATGCTCAGGATGAGGGCTCATCCCGCACCGCCTGCTTATCTTATGGGGACTCCTGCTGATACACAGGGCCTATCAAGCGATTCCAGCGCTTGCAGCCTCCTACTTTCACGGATTCTCACAGACCCGAGGAGGCTGAGTATTGGCTCAACCGTGTGTCGAAGATTCTGAGGATGTTGCACTATTCAGAGTCCGAGCAGGTAGAGTTGGCTACATTCGTGTTTGAACGGGAGGCCAGTCTTTGGTGGGATAGTGTGTTGCGGACCATTGCAGTCGATTACATCTGGACTTGGGCAGCATTCGAGTTTCGTTTCCACGAGAAATACTATCCCCAGACGTACAGGCATGAGCGGGAGAATGAGTTTCTACGCTTCAGACAGGGAGGCATGACAGTCACAGAGTATGAGCATCGATTCACCGAGTTGGGCAGATACATCCCGACTATACTTGCAGATGAGCAGATGCGCATACGACGCTTTTCGAAGGGCTTGCGACCGGATATTCGGTCGAAGATGTGTTGCGTTAGCATTCCCTCCTACACTGAGCTGATTCACATGGCCATGAGGGCAGAGCAGGACGTTGATAGACTGGCATGATCTCGTGGCCCTATGGTGTCTAGGCCACGACCAGAGTTGCAGGACAGGCCCTTTGCGGGCAAGAGGCCTCGCATCGACCCTCCTCATAGGGCTACAACTCCAGTGTTACCGACGAGGCGCCCCGATCTGTCGTGTACTTATTGTGGGAGACTGGGTCATTCTGTGGGGAGCTGTTTCGTTCGGATGAGAAACAGTGGGTTCTCACCGCCGCAGAAGATCGACCGTCCAAGCCCACAAGCTATATCGGCACCGCCTTTACGGTTGGCTCCTGCGCACCCTTCCTTCAGACCTCCCACATCTCAGTTCAGGCCGCCTCTACGGCCTATGATACCACGACAGAACCGGCCACAACGGGCTCGAGTACATGCCTTGACAGCAGAGGAAGCCGAGACAGAGACTGCTCAGCACTCGGATTTTAAGGTCACCGCCCATATTAGAGGTATTCCTATACTAGTGATGGTGGACACAGGATCCACGATTTCATTGATATCGCATGCCATAGTCAGGCGCCTTGGGCTACCGACTATTCGGATGGATGGGGTGCGAGTTTATACAGCTCACGGGTCTTTTACAGATGCCACCCTGATGTGCAAGGGCTATTTGGTGGATCTGGGGGGCAGGACGATGACTATTGACCTTGTCGTTGACCCCTCACTCTATTTTCTCGACATCATTCTTGGCATGGATTGGCTGACTGCAACGAGGGCCGAGATTGACTGCGAGACTCGTATAGTGACTGTCTACGAGCCAGAGGGCGCGTCCTTTACATTCCCAGTGCGGGTAAATCTCCCCTTCCGCATACTTAGCTACGTTACTTTACTACGGGATGCTGGTGCCTAAACACTTGAGCATACGCCAGTCGTCCGTGATTTTGGGGATCTGTTTAGGAAGATCCCTGGTTTTTCACCTCAGCGTGAGATTGATTTTACTATCGATCTGGTGCCTGGTTCCACGCCCGTCTCACTGCCGACGTATCGCATGGCACCGTGTGAGATGGAGGAGTTGAGGACGAGATTGATGATCTGTTGGAGCTTGGTCTTATTCGACCCAGTGTGTCTCCTTGGGGAGCACCAGTTCTGTTTGTGAGGAAGAAGGATGGTTCGATGCGATTATGTATTGATTATCGCAGGCTGAACCAGATCACGGTGAAGAACAAATACCCTTTATCCAGGATCGATGACTTGTTTGATCAGTTGAGAGGGGCGCAGTACTTCTTGAAGATTGATCTTTAGTCAGGATATCATCAGTTGCGCATCAAAGATGAGGACGTGCAGAAGACAGCATTCAGGACTAGCTTTGGCCACTACGAGTTCCTTGTGATGCCGTTCAGTCTCACGAACACACCAGCCGTGTTCATGGATCTGATGAACAGGGTATTTTGGCCTTTCTTCTATCGATTCATCGTGGTGTTCATTGATGACATTTTGAAATATTCCAGGAGTCGAGAGGAGCATAAGGAGCACTTGCGCTTGGTCCTGGATACACTGAGACAGCATCAGTTGTTCGCACAGTACAAGAAGTGCGATTTTTGAAAGAAGAAAGTGAAGTTCCTGGGACACGTGGTGTCCAAGGATGGCATGGCAGTCGACCTGTCTAAGGTAGCTGCAGTTCAGGACTGGGAGAAGCCTAGTTCTGTCACTGAGGTGAGAAGTTTCTTGGGTCTTGCTGGCTACTATCGACGCTTTATTCAGGATTTCTCGAAGATCGCCAGACCTCTATCTCAGTTGACACGTAAGGATGTGAAGTTCGCCTGGAATGACAAGGTGGAGTCAGCTTTTCAGGAGCTGAAGGATAGGCTCACATCTGCCCCTATGCTAGTATTGCTAGAGAAAGGGGTTAGATACACTATATATACCAACGCGTCTAGCGTTGGTTTGGGTTGTGTCCTTATGCAGAGGGACAGGGTAATTTCGTATGCCTCGAGATAATTAAGGAAGCACGAGGAGAATTACCCTACACACGACCTAAAGTTGGCAGCCGTCATATTCGCACTAAGACTCTGGAGACATTACCTCTATGGAGAGGAGTTCGAGCTCTTTTGCGACCACAAGAGCCTCAAGTACATATTTACGCTGCGAGACTTGAATATGAGGCAGAGGCGATGGATGGAGACGTTGAAGTACTTCAAGTTCGAAGTCTCTTACCATCCTGGGAAGGCGAACCTTGTGGCTGACGCATTGAGCCGTAAGAAGGCGATAGAGTTTGGGCTCCGCTGATGGTTGCTGAGTGGGATATGGTTGAGTTTTTGAGAGACTTTGAGCAGAAACTCACCGTAGAGGAGCCGTATGAGTTCATCGCACATGTGCAGGTGCGATCCCAGATCGATGACCGGGTCATCGAGGCGTAGAGGGACGATGCGCATCTGACTGAGCTTCGAGAGCAGGCCAGTGATGATGCAGACGCCGAGTGACGAGTTGGGATGGATGGGGGCTTACGTTATCGTGGCCGCCTATGCGTCTCAGATGTCCCTGACTTGAGACGAAAGATTCTCGAGGCTGCGCATTGTACCAGACTCGCGATGCATCCAGGCAGTATAAAGATGTATCGTGACGTGAAGAGGACATATTGGTGGGAAGGTATGAAGACCCACATAGCTGAGTTCGTGTCCCGTTGTCTCACTTGTCACAGGTGAAGGCAGAGCATCGCCGACCACTTGGACTTTTGCAGCCTATGCCGATCGCAGAGTGGAAGTGGAATTTCATTTCCATGGACTTCATTTCAGGGCTGCCGAAGACGAGGAAGGGACATGATTCCATTTGGGTGATCGTCGACCGTCTGACGAAGTCGGCGCACTTCCTACCGATCAGAGTTATGAACTCTGCAGACGAGCTGGCTAGACTGTATATCAGAGAGATTGTGCGTCTGCATGGAGTTCTGTTGGAGATCGTGTCGGACAGAGACACGCGGTTCACTTCTATTTTCTGGACTCGCATTCAGGAGGCTATGGGTGTGCAGTTGAAGTTCAGTACTGCCTTCCACCCACAGATGGACGGACAGACAGAGCGGGTGAACCAGATCTTAGAGGATATGTTGCGAGCTTGCGCACTGGACTTCAAGGACAGTTGGGATGATTGTCTTACCTATGCGGAGTTTGCGTACAACAACAGCTTTCAGGCGAGTATCGGTATGGCACCTTAAGAGGCGCTGTATGGGCGACCTTGTCGCGCACCGCATTGCTGGGCTGAGGTCGGTGAGCGTAGCTTGATTGGCCTAGAGTTAGTGCAGGCGACGTCAGAGAAGATAGATATCATTAGACGTCAGCTTCTTACAGCGCAGAGCAGACAGAAGAGTTATGCCGATACGAGACGACGGCCGTTGGAGTTCACAGTTGGGGATCATGTGTTTTTGCGAGTTTCCCCTATGAAGGGAGTCCTTCGGTTCGGAAAGAAGGGGAAGCTAGCACCACGATTCATTGGTCCATTTCAAATCCTCGATCGTGCGGGAGCAGTGGCTTACCGATTGGCTTTACCCATGCCTCTCGCGAGCGTTCACAACGTATTTCATGTTTCTATGCTGAAGAAGTACGTTTTTGATCCTTCTCATATCATCAGATGGGAGCAGGTGCAGTTAGGAGAGGATGTTACATATATCCTGTGACTGACACGTATCCTAGACAGGAATGAGCAGGTACTGTGTAGCAAGGTGATTCCCCTTGTGAAGGTATTGTGGACGCATCACTCTGAGGAAGAGGCTACCTGGGAGACAGAAGCCGAGATCAGAAAGAACTACCCACAACTTCTCGAGGAGTACGAAAAGGTATAAATTTTGAGGATGAAATTATTTGTTAAGGGGGCTAGATTGTAACGCCCGGGAAAAATCCGTACTTGGACTCGAGTACCAACTCGATCTGAAATCGCGTAGGATTAATTCCTTTAGAAAATAAGTGTAAGTTAGCTAGTGCAACGCTAGAGTAGCTGGGAAATATTCCCTGATCACTTTAAATACGTTCTACAAGACCCAAATCGAGTAGAACCAATGACTCTATAAAACTCTATAACCTCAGATCAAACTCTAAGCAGGTTTGTTCTTTGGACCACTTTGAAACTTTGTATTGGATCTAGACCGCGCATCGAAAGTCCGATACCTACTATCTTAGACCGTTAGAACCGCCTTGCTGGACTTGACAATCATTTCGAAAATCAAGTCCAACTGATAACCACAGGCTATTTCATTGAGCCCGGATTGAAGAGAGTGCGAATAGGGACAGATTTGGAATTTGAAATTCAAATCTGGCACACGACTTGACGCGTCAGTATTAAGCGTTCTGACTGTCAGAATTCAGCCAAATTACACCCTCGGATCAGGAAAATTTTTTATTTCATATCATGAGCAAAATTACACCCTCGGGGCGGACGTAAGTCTGTCCTTCAGATCCTGAAAAGCTTACTCTGCCTGGTCATTCCAGGCGAACTTCACGTCCTTCCGTGTCAACTGAGATAAAGGTCTCGCGATCTTCGAGAAATCATGAATGAAGCGCCGATAGTAACCAGCGAGACCCAAGAAACTCCTCACCTCAGTGACAGAACCAGGCTGCTCCCAGTCCTGAACCGCAGATACCTTAGACAGATCAACTGTCATGCCGTCCTTGGACACCACGTGTCCCAGGAACTTCACTTCCTGCTTCTAGAAGTCGCACTTCTTGTACTGTGCGAACAACTGATGCTGTCTGAGCGTATCCAGGACCAAACGCAAGTGCTCCTCATGCTCCTCTCGACTCCTGGAGTACACCAAAATGTCGTCAATGAATACAACGACAAATCGATAGAGGAAAGGCCGAAATACCCGGTTCATTAGATCCATGAACACGGCTGGTGAGTTCGTAAGACCGAACAACATCACAAGGAACTCGTGGTGGCCAAAACTGGTCCTGAATGTTGTCTTCTACACGTCCTCATCCCTGACGCGCAACTGATGATATCCTGACTAAAGATCAATCTTCGAGAAGTACTGCGCTCCTCTCAACTGATCAAACAAGTCATCGATCCTAGGTAAAGGGTACTTGTTCTTTACCGTGATCTGCTTCAGCCTGCGATAATCAATACACAATCGCATCTAACCGTCCTTCTTCCTCACGAATAGAACTGGTGCTCCCCAAGGAGACACACTAGGCCGTATAAGGCCAAGCTCCAGCAGACCATCAATCTTCATCCTCAACTCCTCCATCTCACACGATGCCATGCGATACATTGGCAGTGAGACGGGCGAGGAACCTGGAACTAGATCGATAGTAAAATCAATCTCTCGTCTAGGTGGCAAACCAGGGATCTTCCTGAACAGATCCCCAAACTCACAAACCACTGGCGTATGCTCAAGTATCTGGGCACCAGCGTCCTGTAGTATAGTAGCGTAACTAAGTATGCAGAATGAGAGATTTACCCGCATTGGAAATGTGAAGGATGCACCCTCTAGCTCGTACGCAGTCACTATACGAGTCTCGCAGTCAATCTCGGCCCTCGCTGCAGTCAACCAATCCATGCCAAGAATGACGTCGAGATAAACAAGTGTGGGGTCGACAACAAGATCTAGGGCCATCGTCGTGCCCCCCAGATCCACCAAACAGCCCTCACACATCTGGGTGGCATCTGTAAAGGACCCCTGAGCTGTATAAACTCGCACCCCATCCATAGTAATAGTCCGTAGCCCAAGACACCTGACTATAGCACGTGATATCAAAGAAATCGTGAATCCAGTGTCCACCATCACGAGAATAGGAATGCCTCCAATATGGGCAGTGACCTCGAAGGCCGAATGCTGAGAAGTCGGTGTCGCAGCTGCCTCAGCTGTCAATGCATGAACCCGTGCCTGCTGTGGCCGGTTCTGCCGCTGCGTCGTAGGCCGTAGAGGCTGCCTGATCTGCGATACGGGAGGTCTGAAGGAAGGGTGCGCAGGAGGCAACCGTATAGGGGGTGCTGATATTGCCTATGGACGTGTACGGTCGATCTTCTGCGGTGGTGAGAACCCACTGTCCCGCATCCGAGCAAAACAACTCTGCGCTAAGTGGCCCGACCTCCCACAATATGTACATGATAACTCGAGGCGCCGAATCGATGGTGCTGGCGCTATGGCCCGAGTAGGAGGGTCGGCGCGAGGCCTCTTGCCCGCGAAGGGCCTGTCCGGTAACTTTGGTCGTGGCCTAGGAGCAACAGGGCCACGAGATCGCACAAGTCGATCCACATCCTGCTCTGCCCTCATGGACATGTGAATCAACTCCGCATAGGAGGGAATGATCACGCAGCACATCTTCGACCGAATATCCGGTCGCAGACCCTCTGAAAAGCACCGTATGCTCATCTGCTCATCTGTCAAAATAGTCGGGACGTATCTGGCCAACTCCGTGAACTGATGCTCATACTCCGTGACTGTCATGCCTCCCTGTCTAAGGCGGAGAAACTCATTCTCCCTATCATGCCTGTACGTCTGGGGGTAGTATTTCTCATGGAAGCAGAACTCGAATGCTGCCCAGGTCCATATATAATTGGCAGCAACGGTCTGCAATACGCTGTCCCACCACAAGCTGGCCTCTCGCTCGAACAGGAACGTAGCCAACTCGACCTGCTTAGCCTCTGTACAGTGTAGCATCCGCAGTATCTTCGACACACGGTCGAGCCAATACTCAGCCTCCTCGGGTCTATGAGAACCCGTAAAAGTGGGAGGCCGTAAGCGCTAGAATCGCTCTAATAAGCCCCGTGTATCTGTGGCATTCCCTACAGGGTAAGCAGGTGGTACAGGATGAGCCATGCCCTCATCCTGGGCATATGCATCAGCATCCTCAGCTGGATGCGCAGGTGGTGCAGGTGGAGGTACACTCCCAGTGTCCCCACAATAGTAGTCAGGAGCTGCTGCTGCTACAGCATCATGGCCATCATCTGCTCAAATATGTCTGGAGGTGGAGCAGGCTGTGGCGTGTACTGCATCGAAGAAGATGCGCGGTAAGGCTCTCTGACGGGCGGTATGAAAGGCGGTGGTCCAGCTGCAGGACCAGCAGTAGGCTAAGACGCACGAACTGTCTCAGGAATCGGGCACATAGCAGGGTCCGTATGAGTATCCGACTGCGACGGAGCCTGATCCATAGGCTCACCCAATACAAGCCGAGCTGTGCTCCGGGTAGTCTTCGGCGGCATTCCCTATATTCAAAATAGGGCATAACCTTGTCAGTCTCAATAGCACAACATACCGCAATCATTCACATAAGGAGTCAAAAGCATTCCATGTATTTCATTTAATCAAAATTGTCATAATACAAGGGATATCTCCTTACAAGCATCATGACGAGAAATACATGGGAACTGAGATAGTTAAAATTACAACAGCAACATAAGCAAAGCACTAGCCTTATCAGGCTTACACAACTTAAAGCAGGAAATGATTAACTACTAACAACAATATCAGAAATCATCGCTAGTCTGAGTCGGGTGATGGAGGAGGAGCACCCTTATCCTGCAAGCAGCACAGGATCGCCTTCAAGGTGCGAGTCACCTTGCCGAGTTTCCTCTTCGTAACGGCCTTGGCATCCTCGACTTCAGCACGAAGTTTCTGAACTTTCCTTCGCAAGGCGACCTGGCTCTCCTCAATTCGGGCGATGCGATCATCACCAGTAGCCTGAGTAGAAGGAGGAGGGCTCTCATCTGTATCCTGAGCCTCCTCTTCTGCCTCTTTCTGGACTTCTTCCTCAACTTTTACTCCAGGTTCTCCCTCACTTGGATCCTCTTCATCATCAAAATCGTCTTCGCTATCCTCCTCAAGCTGAGTCTCATGGTACTGAGACCCAATCTTCATCTTGACCATGGTAGAATCATCAATGCTGTGAATCAAAACTGACAACTCCGGCCCAAGTCTGTAAGCAAACTCAAGCGCGATCTTGCATATCAGTCGGCCAAAAGGAAGCGATTCTGACGTTCTTCTTGATTTTGCTATGAGGATTATCTGTCGCAAGATGAAAGTGGCCATACACACATTCTCTCCCTGGGCCACCAGATACAAGAAATCAACCATAAGGCACGTACACTCAATGTGATTTTTTGACCTGGGGTACACATTGAACGTGTAAATGTGGTGCAGCAGGCACAAATCATCAGACATATGAGACACCTTGAGGCTATTATTAGGCTGCCATGGAACCAGTTTACCGCATAGAAACCTAGTACGGCGATCTCGCTCACGCCTACTCCTCAAAGTCTTCGCACTAGGATCAACATTACCAAGAGGCACGTTCAGAAGTCACGCAATCAACCGAACATCGATCGTAGCCATCCGGTCTCTACCAAAAGGAATTTTGAACTGCAATGGATCCAGTGTAGGATTCTAGATACGAGCGTAGAAGGCACGAACGGTGCTCATATTAGCACGAGCACGAGCTTCAAAGATCGGACCCCAATGCGCAGCTTCAATGCGCTCGAATAACAGAAATTCGACGATACGAGACGACGGCCGTTGGAGTTCACAGTTGGGGATCATGTATTTTTATGAGTTTCTCTTATGAAGGGAGTCCTTCGGTTCAGGAAGAAGGGGAAGCTAGCACCACGATTCATTGGTCCATTTCAGATCCTCGATCGTGTGGGAGCAGTGGCTTACCGATTGGCTTTACCCACGCCTCTCGTGAGCGTTCACAACGTATTTCATGTTTCTATGCTGAAGAAGTACGTTTCTGATCCTTCCCATATCATCAGATGGGAGCAGGTGCAGTTAGGAGAGGATGTTACATATATCCTGTGACCGACACGTATCCTAGACAGGAAGGAGCAGGTACTGCGTAGCAAGGTGATTCCCCTTGTGAAGGTATTGTGGATGTATCACTCTGAGGAAGAGGCTACCTGGGAGACAGAAGCCGAGATCAGAAAGAACTACCCACAGCTTCTCGAGGAATACGAAAAGGTACAAATTTCGAGGATGAAATTTTTATTAAGGGGGGTAGATTGTAATGCCTCGAAAAAATCCGTACTGAGACTTGAGTACCAACTCAACCAGAAATCACGTAGGATTAATTTCTTTAGAAATTAAGCATTAGTTAGCTAGCGCAACGCTAGAATAGCTGTGAAATTGTCCCTGAACACTTTAAATATGTTCTACAAGACCCAAAACTTGTAGAATCTATGGTGCTATAATACCCTGAAACCTAGGATCAAACTCTAAACCGGTTTGTTCTCAGAAACCTTTTGAAACTTTGTATTGGATCTAGACCGCGCGTCGAAAGTTCGATATCTACAATCTTAGACTGTTATGACCGCTTAGCTGGACTTGACAATCATTTCAAAAATCAAACCCAACCGACGTTCAGTGGCTATTTCATTGAGCCTGGAGTGAAGAGAGTGAGAAAAGGGTTAGCTTTGGAAATTTAAATCCAAATTTGGCACGTGACTTGACTCGTTAATATTAAGCGTTCTGACCGTCAGAATTCAGCCAAATTACACCCTTGGATCAGGAAAAATTTCTCTTTCATATCACGAGACTTGTAGACCTGATCTAAGTGCGATGACCGTTGAACTGAAACCAAACCGCCACGTGCGATCTACGAACTCTACCGGACTGAAAACTGGGTGTGAGCAACATCCAGTGACCATGAGCTTAAGTCCGATCGCGTTCGGCCAGGGGACCTCCCGAAATGCTCTTTTGGACCAGAACAGCCCCGATTTGGTTATACCTCAAGTAAACATTGTTCCCAAGCCTAATTTGGGAAGGTTTTAGTCTATATAAGGGCTTTAAACCCTCACTTATCTCACCCATCCGAATTTGCTAGAAACCCTAGCTAGAGAGAGAGAAAAAGTGTGAGATTGAGAGAGTGTGTGAGAGAGATCTTCCTGTCACCTGCACTAGCTGTTGCACGTGCTTAAGCAACACATCCCAATCACTTCGTTAGTAATTTCGCCACATTTTTAGGTAAGAAAAACCCTAACCACTTGCTGATTTGAGGTTTCGTCAATTCTAATAGTGAAGTAGCTTATACATCTTGTGTATTAGGTGGCCGGTTCACCATAGACGAAGCGTATAAGCTCCGTTCGAAACGACACACATCTAGGGTAAAAGGTACGGATTTTAGATGCTTTGATTGGCTGATTTCAACGCTTTCAATGTCGTTTAATATTAGATTATCGACGGCAACGCCGTTTGATATGTACAACATGCTGTCCGTTTATTGTTTCGTAAATGTACGGAAAATATGAGATTTAGGGCATTTTAGTCATTTGTACGAAATACTGTATACATGCATATTTTGCTGAAATGGTTGTCATGGCTATTTGTCGCATTAGGATATTAGGAATGCGTGCATAATTAGTTTGGCAAAGAGATTCGTCCAAATGCGCACTTTGAGTCGACATACACTATGTAGACTTAAGTGTGTAGACTAAGTGTTTGTATAAATGTTTGTATTAGTATGTATTGAGCATATGGTGTTGTGAAATATTTTTGAGATTTAATTCTCAAGTAATATGCTGATGTAAATGATCTCCATCATGTTGGCTAGATATATTGATTTCTTTATGTATAGGAAATGTATATGTTGGATGAATTGCTTAAGTGGTATGTTATAACATGTTTCAACATGCTTATATTGTTGTATTTCATTTTCATTATTCTTATATAATTGCTGATGTGGATTCACAAATGTTTGGGGCTATACTTAGTTCAGGCAGTCGGTAACAGAGAAAATTCGTGGTTTGCTTGTATTTACCACGAAGGACGCGTCGATAAACGCGAGTCGTGTTTGGAGTTGGTGGCAGTGGTTAGGCCACATGAAGTGTTTTACGCACTTCATGTCGTTCGACTTGCGATGCGCTCGTACTAGTCGAGCCCGTCAAGTAACCCGACTGGTCGTTGATTATTTAGCATTGAAAACCCTGTCAACCATGGTACCTTGATCCATAAAGACTCATGAGCGGGGCATGGTGGTATGGGACACCGTGGCCTAGCTGTCGGCCTACGCTGGGGCCACAAACCTCTCCGTAATGACCAGTGAGCACCCTACTCTGAGCAGATTATGGTGGTATGGGACACTATATTCTTGCTGTCGGCCTAGACTGATTGGCGACGAGCCCTTTGTAATGACCTTGAGTTTATCCTGACACCGCATGGGGGCGACGAGTCTTGATGCAGTCTTAAGGATAATTAGGCCTGTATTGATAAGGTGATGGGGGAGCGGTGCAACGAGTGCGAGCAACAGCCCTGACAGCCCTTGTAGCGACCTACAAATGTAACATCGTATGTGATTTCTAAGAGTGACGACCCTAGACAGGATCTGTGTTGGGATTGATATAAGGAAAGTACCTTATTTTCCTAATACGGCTGAATGAATGGACTAATAAAAACTTGGTAATCATATCCATATCGCATTGCATGTGCCTGGAAGATGTGGAGCACTGAATGGAACGCAAGCATGCCGCGGATGCAGATGGTGCCGCATGAGGGAGAATGTCGGTGAGGGCATCCATCATGTCATGTCACATTGCATTAACAACAGTATTTAAAAATGTTTGATTAATTGCTTTACTATTATCGCATGATTGATTTGAGAACATGTTAATCTCTGTTCTATTATTTCACTGAGTTGATCACTCACTCCCACGTTACGGGATGGTGTTTGCAACACCCACCAGACCCTGTCTTAGATGCAGGTGAGGCAACGATTCAGGAGGCAGGGCCGGATTACGATGAGGACCAGGACAAGTTCTCATATATGCAGTTTCATGACAGTTTTGCATAGGTGGCCTGGATTGGCGGGACATACTAGTTGGACTTCAGACATTTTGATTTCTATTTATTACATATATATGAGACTCAGTGATGTATTCATACTTTAGAGACAGTTGAGATTTATTTTATTTTCCATACAGTGATATATATATTCTTCAGTCTTCCGCTTACATTTTATCACTGAATCTGGAGTATGAATTACAGTTTTGGTATAATTTTACTCATGTGAATGCTTTAACTTAGACAACATTGAATCATAATCAGATTTGTTGCATAAGTGATAGTCTGGAACTGGGGAGTCGGGTTTATACACGACCCCCGATTTTCAGGGCGTTACATATAAGACGTGATATTGACTGAAGATTGAAGCATATGGGAGAACCCCAGAGAGATAGATGTATATAAATAAAAATATTGTAAAGCATACATCAATGATACCACAGAACATAAATCCATTGAAGCAGTCAGCACAAGCATTGTATAAGTAAATGAGAATCTCAGTAAAATGAGAATTAAGTTCAGCCATATCAACAAAAAGACTTCATTGTCCAGAAATGTACGGATACCCAAAACAAGTAAACAAAGATGGATGCAAGATCAAATGTTTTTGACTAGACACATGGCTCTACTAAAACTGTCTCTTTCTAACACATAGAAGGCTCGCCAGACGTTAGTAGCTCAAGAATCTGCTCCACAGAGTGTTGGAGGGCTTCCATCCTGTTTTCTATTCCTGATAGTCGTTGTTCGCAGTGTTGGAGACGCTCATCAATTCTAGTGAGATTGTTTAAAAGTTGGCGCTCAAACACATGATGTTGATGATTTGTGACAGAAGCAGGACTATAATCAGGAGTTCGATTGGATCCCCAAAGAATTTCTTCATTAAGTATGGGACCAATATTTTCAACAGGTGGAAGGATCTTTGGATCCGATGAGACAGAAGCATACACTTGTTGCACTGCTTCATGGTCAAACCATTCTTCAGGATATACCTTATCAGTTGTTTTCGGCAGACCTGCCCAGTGTGCGAGCTTGCAGATAAGAGATGGAAAAGGTAGAAATTCAATACGGTTACTTCTGATTACCTTGATCAACTGGTCTAATATGAAAGTCGGTAAGCATACAAAAATCTCTTGATAGACATCATACAGAATGTTGAGTGTAATGGGACTCAGATATGTGTCATTTACGTCACAAGGGTACACATTCGTGCTGAAAAATACTGTGAAGGAGTCGAAACGAGATTCGTAGGTGTTTTACTGGAAGATTATTGCTATTATTTCTAGGAATTGTCCTACCTTAGCACAGTTCTTGTGTAATTTCCTCCCATCTACCCAAATCATTTAGATTTCTACTAGTGACAGGGATTTGAGTCACTTCAATGTTTAGAACATGACCAAGAACTGATGGAGTAATGTACTTGGTGTGCTGCCTGAATTTCAGACATATGAAAATCTTGGGTAACATGACAATAGTTGAAGAATTGCTGGATCATTTCAAACTGATATGGCCCGCCCATGTCAAACATATTTTTCCATCCAATGGTTTCCAGCATAAGATCCACCCCATTGAGTTTGACAGTACTCATGAGAATAGTATGATTGACTATTGTGACTTGTTCCCAGTCCGACTGGTTTTGAGGGGGTCTAGAATATTTCTCTTTCTTATTCTTGGAAGATTTTACTGATGAGAGAGCCTTACTTTTTCCTTTAATCATCTTCCTTATATCACTTGGGTGCCAAAATTTCAGCTAGACTTCACGCACATCAAACAGAGGAACTGATCAGGGCAGAGAGCTGGCCTCTTTAAAAGAATTTCCAATCAGTCTTTTTATTTAGGCGCTAAATGTCGATCATATCGTCCAACCTATCAATTGTATCGAGAGGTTGTCGATCGATGTTATCGAGACTACTGTCGATGTTATCCATGGTCACATGACTTTTCACATTCTGAACAGCTATCGATAGTATCGATCTTCAGTCGATGAAATCGAAAAAGACCATCACTTGTATTGAAAGTATTTACTATTCAAATATTTCCTACTTTTAGCATACTATTATATATTTTTTTTAAAAATGCACCAGTTCTATAACTATAAACGAGATAATGATCTTATACAAAACTTTCAAGGTCTCCAACCTTAGATGTTCTTTTAAAGGCTCAACAAAATTACATCATTTCAGCAAATCTCCAGATTTTGATGCATAACCTGGACTAACTTCTTCTCTCTCAGCATTTCTCAATATCACTTCTTCCTTTTCCTTCAATAATGTAGCAGTGGTTATTTGTGCAAAGACCTTTTATAATTGACTTCCCTGATTGATCTAGAATCTCGCATTCTTCTTTGTTGAAATTTACCAAATGCCCATTATCGCAGATTTGAGAGATGCTCAGTAAGTTATGTGCCAATCCTTTTATACAAAAAACATTCTCATTCTTAAACAGATTAATTCATTCTATAATTCCCTGACCAATTACTTCAGCAGTGGTTCCATCTCCGTAGGTGACTATCCCTTTGTGAAGGTCCTTATAGTTTGAAAGAAGAGATTTATCGCCAGTGACGTGTCTTGAGCAATCACTATCCAGGTACCATTTAGCCATATTGCCTGATAAATGATATGATTGAGTAACAAGGCAATTAGTCTTTTCTTTAATCACCCACTTTGTGACAGGAGTTTTACTTGTGATAGATTTGTCCTTCTTATTTGATTTGTCCACATGACTTAACTGCTCCTTCATCCTGTCAACTATCTCAAGGGGTGATGATTGCACACTTCTTTTATTTAGCTCATAAACTGACTCCTTATTTTTGCAATGAGCTGGGATAGGTTTGGTGTTACTACTGGATGCAACAGATTTTCCAAATGGTTGTGCATCAGTTTTTGTTCTAGCCTTTCCATAACCTAATCTCTTTTTGTCTTCTCCATATTTTTCCATTCCTAATAGTTTTTCTAATTTCACACCACTCTGGAAAAATTTACAGTTTATTTTGATAATTTTTCTAGATTCTTCTAGATCATTTTGAAGTGTATAATTTTTATCTTGAAGAATCAGGTTTTCCTCATTTAGTTTTTTGACTTGTTCCTCTAATTTCTTTGACTCAGATTTCAATGAGTTGTTAGTTCTTTTAAGTCTGTCATTGTCTGAGTGGCACTGCTGCAAATCAGTGATTAGATGAGTATTAATATTTGAAGCTTTATCCAGATCCATTTGCAGCAGTTCCTTTTTATTTTCAACAACTCCAAGTCTTTTGACAATATTAACGCTATGAATATAAAGTTGATTGTAAGCATTTTGTAACTCATTTTGCTCTTTATCTTCTTCTTCTTCAATTTCCTCATTGTTAGATGAAAATGATTCAGTGGCTAGTTGTTCTTCTTTTCTTTCAGATTTCATGGGAATAATTGAAGTGGTGGAGATCATAAGAATTTTTAAAGATTTCTGATCTCCATCACTTCCTGAGTCATTGTTTTCTGAATTTGACTCTTCCATATGATCCCATGTGGCGGCCATCGCCTTGCCTTTTGTTTTTCTGTTTGGGCATTCGGTAGATAGGTGACCATATTCATGACAGGCATAGCATTGTGGTTCTTTGGTCTGTTTACCAAATTTTCCTGCAGAAGGTTTGTAGTTCACCTTTCTACCTCTAGAAGGATGGCCGCGATTCTTCTGAAAGAATCTTTTGAATCTTTGTGCTAGCAAAGCCACTTCCTCATCATCATCTTCTTTTTCACTCTCACTGTCCTCATGTTTTGATTTCTTAAAAGTTTTTAGGACAGTGTTTTTAGATTTTTGGGGTTGTGTGAAGTGTAGTTCAAAAGTTTGTAGGGAACCTACCAGTTCTTCTACTTTCATCTCATCAATATTCCTACACTCCTCAATTGTTGTTACCTTGGGATTGAAGTATTTTGGTAAGGATCTTAAGATTTTTCTACATATTTTAGGTGCCGAAACCTTCTCTCCCAATCCACCCATGGAGTTACAAATGATGTTTAATTTTGTGAAAAACTCCATAAATGTCTCATGCTCTTCCATCCTGAGATTTTTAAACTGTGAAGTTAAGAGTTATAGTTTAGATCTCTTCACAGTGCTTGTGCCTTCATGGGTTGTTTCCAATAAGTCCCATGCTTCTTGAGAGGTCCCACACATACTTATCTGATTGAAAATGTCTTGGGACATGGCACAGTAGATGGCGTTCATTGCTTTTACTTCAGCATTTCGCTGTTCTTTGTCAAACGCCGTCTACTTCTCATTCGGTTTGGATTTAGCGATTGTGGTTTCATTTTCAAGTACAATTTATTCCGATGGTACCACATATCCTTTTTCAACTACATCTCAAACTTCATGATCTAAAGATCTCAGGAAGTAGTGCATTCTAGCCTTCCAGTAAGCATAGTTTGATCCATCAAATACTGGAGATCTAGTGACAAATGAGCCGTCTCCTTTGGCCATATTTCTACTTCAGTCAAGATCACTCTCTAGGCGGTGAAGCCCTTAAAGAGAGACCCGCTCTGATACGAATTGAAATTGCAGTGAAGACTACTTTAGTTGAAGTAGAAATGGGTCAATATATCCTAGAGGGGGGTGAATAGGACTTTTTAAAGTTTATATAAATTATTAAAAATCCTTATCATACTAATCCTATCACAGAGTATTGATTAGGATTACTCAACCTTAACTCTACTGGCTTCCAAGCCTGATAGAGGATCTAATCACAAACTATTTAAAATACAGACAATGTATAGATGAGATTGTGATGGATATGACTGTGTGTGCATAGGATGTGATCATGCTCATATCATATATAAAGACATGCAAGGCAATCACATAAATGAAAGATAATATCAAATTCAAACACAGTCATTTTATAGTGGTTCGACGACTTGTCTACTCCACTCCCGGCTTCCATACTCAACCCTTGAGTGACCGAATTTCACTAAGGAGGTTTCTCATGGTTCACCTCAAACCTAAGGTTTTAAATCAGGTTCACCTTCAACCTTTACAGAGGTTTCTACTCGGTTCACCTCAAACCCTGGAGTTTTATTGGCGTACTCCTAACCAGATGTTTATGCCCACACAGGACAAGGGTCCACACAACGCACCCTGAGGTTTCTACTCGGTTCACCTCTAACCTTGGAGTTTTACTGGCGTACTCCTAACCAGATGTTTATGCTCTCCATAGAGCAAGAGTCCACACAACGCACCGCGCACGTACACTCTCGTCGGAGGCCTCCTTCGAGGACTTTAAATGGCGAGCAACACTTAAAACCCAATCCTAAAAAGGAATGATCGCAAGTGTCCTCTGGACTCTTAGTACTTACAGATAAGTTGATGAGTCCCTTTCAGCACAATGATGAAGACCTTCTACTTGTTAATGAAGAGTCTTCAGCTCCCTTGATCCGTAACATGAAGATGTATATATGCTAGGCTTAGGTTGGGTCAAGGTTATGATGGACTACCACTCTCTAAAGGTTTTCCTATAAGAAAGATAGAGAGGTTCCCATCATCTATGCATTCAAGGCATCCCAGCTTAATGATATGTCATTAAGGTAGTAGCTGAAGGATCCTTAAATGCGGAAGTTCATTCCCCAATCCACTCCATGAGATATCAATGATGAGGGTGGATTGGAGGATGAACTTCCTGAGAGAAAGGGCTTAGGTAAATGATAGGAAGGTTAAAACACTCTAAAGCACTCTCTACTTTCTCTACCAGCAATAAAGACAACTCTCTCTATTTATAGGAAAAAGGTTCCAACGGATATAAACGGTCATATTTATGACAGAGTTCGATATTATCGATCAGTCGTCGATATGATCGAGCGTATACTCTCGATTGTATCGGCCGACCTCTCGATGATAAGAACTCAATTGTCATTTCACTTTTGGAAACCTTCTGCCGACTGGTCGATGGGATTGAGACACGCATCGATGTTATCAGATTTCGAACTCCGATTCCATCAAGTGATGGTTCGATCTATCGACAGTTGAAAAATAAGAGAGAAGCCTTGAAGAATTTCAGGATCACAGATATGATCGGGGAACCAGTCGATGTCATCGGAATTTGTACATCGATCATATCAGCGACCTTTCGATGGGATCGATAAATCGTATAGATTTTACATGTAAGCTTCCTAGACGAATTACTTGGTCTCAATATGATCAATATATGAATATCGATTTATCGACAGGCACCCCGATCAACATTAAAAGCAACCTGAAATTCATGCTGGAGAGAACATGCGCCCCACAGTCGATATGATCGATATTTGAGTTCAGATGAAATCGGACAGTCATCGATATATCGAAGTAATTGATAGTTTTCTTTAGAAAAACAGGGACACCGAAAAGCAGTATGTCGATACGATCGATCTACTTCAGATATGATCGATTTTCGAATATCGATGATATCGACTCGAAGGTCGATAGATCGATAAATCGTCCAGAAGATTGTTTGATTGCTTGACGCTTTTTGTCCTCACTCGATTATATCGATTGATATGCTGAGGACATCGACAGAACTAGTCGATCATATCGAAAGGAGAATCGATATAATCGACAGTGTAAAAAAAAAATTTAGAAAATTTTCTTTTTGAGAAAAAAGTTTTCTTACACATAAACCCTAAGATGTTCTAGTTCTTTTTAAGGGTTTAATCACCTGGTGTTTTGAGACATGGGATGTGAGGCTATGATTTACCTTTTGGTGAGCTTCCACATATCCAGATGAGGCAGACGCTTGACTTGATCTTCTTGTTAGGTGCTGTCGTCCGACTGACTCAACATACAACGTAATTGACAAACCAGGGCACGTAATAGGTGCACTTTCAATTTTGTGGAGGAATTTGAGATGCATTGGGCTCATTAATTTATGGTCCATTCCTCCAACTAAGATTAGGATTGTTATGCCAATTTGGATTATACATGTTTCCCATTGGTTGCATAACTGACCTTTGGTAGTTATTTATAGCATTTGCTTGATCATGCTCATGTGTGATATTTTGTACAATTGAGATTATTAGACAATCCTTTATGTCATGGTCTATACCACCACAAATGTTATAAAAATTACCTAAGAAAGTGTTTGCTTTAACCATATTAACCTTTCTAATTTCCAAGGCTTCGACCTTTCTGGCCAATACAGTGAATTTTGCATTAAGGTCTTCTTCCTCTCGTAGGACATACATCCCTGCTTTCTCTCTACGAATGGGTCTAGTTTGGTCTGATTTAACAGAGACATCCAATGTTTGCGTATTCTTTACTAACATATCTAGAAAATCCTAAGCCTTATTATGATCTTTTTCAAGAAAGGTTCCACCACATATCATCTCTATGAACTGACGGGTATCTATGGTGAGCCCCTTTCAGAAAGCATTAATCACGTGCCATGGTTCATAACTATGATGTGGACAAGTAATTAAAATATCTTTGAAGTGCTCCCAAGCTTGAAAAATAGTTCATTCTCCTTTTATGAGAATGACATGATTTCTTGTTTTAGTGCATTTATTTTGTGCTCGAGAAAGAACTTTTTAAAAAACTCTCTACTTAAGGCTTGCCATGCAGTGATGATATTAGGTCTTAGAGAGTTGAGTCATGCTTTGACCCAATCCTTTAGAGAAAATGAGAATAACTTAAGCTTAAGTACATTCCTATTGCCATTGTTTACTTATAATGTTGTAATTACTTCCTCAAAGTCCTTGAGGTGCAAGTAGGGGCTTTCAGAATCTAAGCCATGAAATTTAAGAATCAATTGAATCACACCTGGTTTAAAATCAATGTTCCCTATGTGAGTAGGGAACACTATGTAAGATGGTAAAGTTGATCCCTTAAGGTATAGATGTTCACGTAAAGTCCGTGGTTGGTTTAACTCATTCCTACGAACTTCATTTTCATCCTCAAGAGGAGGATTGCGTTGATTTTATCTATTTTAATTTATAGTTGGATCTGGCAGATTTGGATTTGGATTATCAACTGGGTCTACCATGAAATCCAAGTGATGTTAAGTGCCTCTTCTAAGTAAATGATCAAGGCCTGGAACTAGTCCACCTTCGGAAGAGAGTCGATTGTTTTGATCCCTACTCTTACGAGACATAAACCATCCACACCACATAACAAATACCACTAATTCAAATAGCAAGTATGATACTTAAAATAAAAATAAAAACTTAACCAATAACGCAGGCAGCAGGGCCAATCATAAGGGCTCAGTCCACAAAGCAAAATAAATCAACAACCTAACAGCAGGGTCAACCATGAGGGTTCAGTTTACAAAGAAAAAATAAATCAACAACCCAGGTGGAAGGGCCGACCTTGAGGGTTTAGTTCACAAAGTAAAATAAATCAATAACCCAGGTGGCAGGACCGACCATGAGGGTTCAAACCATAAAAGAGAAAATAAAAAATAAATCAATAAAAGTAAAACTAATGCGGAAATTAAACTATGTTAATATGGATAATAGATTCAGGGGATGATCTTTGTGATCAAACAGCAACTGTAGGTCAACCATAACACTTATGTCATAGTTAGTGCTTGAAACACCCAACTGAATTTACTTTCAAAGAGAAAAAGAAATAAAATCTATAAAAAATTTGGAGGGTTTAGAAGAGAACTTACCTTAGCTATCTTGCACAAATCTAAGTTATCTCAGTCTCTCCTCGGCAATGACGCCAAAAACTTGATTGCATGCCTCTAAGTGCAGAGGTTCGTAAGTAATATCTTGTCAATATAAGGTCGATCCCACAGGGAGATGAATTGCGAACAGGAAAAAATCAAATGCAAAACAAACTAAGTAATAAAAAATAGACTGATGATTTGATTTTAAGATTTTTTAATGGATGTAATTCAACTAAATTAAAATAACACTCAAGCTTCAATGTTCCACACATAGGTTAATGTTCTAAAATCATGATGACTTGATAATACCACTAAGATCTGAGCACTATGGTCAGCTTAATGGAAAATAAAACAGTTTAAATATTTTAATAAATGATATAAAAGATTAGAAAATCATGGATTTGCACCATTGACTGTTTCGACAAGAAAATAAATACGTTTCATTTGGAGAATTTATTCAATGATAACAAAGAATGAATGAGAGAACATTCATCACATTTATCTGAGTTCATTTACATCCTCTGATTCCCTTGATTCTGAAAACAAAGTATAATTAATACAATGTACTGAATGAAAGAGAACATAGCTCGATGAAAATTTTGGCAGCATAACAGCGCTATTTTGGTCATCTCCTAGGTACTTAGGAGGAATTGCTGATTTGATCAGCCAGTCTTCCAATAAGATAGAAATTTCGACAGCATTCCGGTGCTATTTCGGTCAGCTTCTAGGTACGTAGGAGGAATTGCTGATTTGATCAGCCAGTCTTCAATGAGATGGAGTATCCTTCCAGTCATTCTTCCTTAAAATATGAAGCAGCCCGTTGAAGTATGGCCAGGCCCCGAAGAAATCGAGCCGATCATGCTAAACAGGACTGAAAAGTCTCCCAGAATGTAAGATGAGGGGGTTGCCATCGTCCGTTCGAATTGAAACTTTATGTGCAGCCTTAGAACTACAAATTAGCCATGCACGTCAAATTTTAGCTACTGAATCCTTGTAGAAATGGCCAAATTGACAAATCAACCTCTGAAATCATGATTTGAGGCCCGCCTATCATCTGGATATGCTTCAGATTTGGTCCTAAAGCATCAAACATAATGATGAAGCAGATGACCAGAGCAGATTTCCCACAAACATCAAGGTAGAGCCTATATGTACACTGCATGTGTATACAGTGTACGTGCACAAGCCGTGCACCGTTATAGCCAAAGTCGGCTTGCAGGCGCTAACCGACACTTTCTTCCCAAATCCATAAAAAATGGGTAGTGTCCTCACCGTAGCTGTCATTTTTGTGTAGTGTGGTCCACTCACTACTCCGTTGAGTGATCTGAGCCATCCATTCTCTTCAGAGGATGGGCCTTACCCTCGCCTAGCTCTCCTTTTGTCACCATGCAAGCTCTTGTGAAATCTTAACTGTTAAATATAGGCTGAACGGTTGATCAGAAAACCTAGTGGACCGCACTACTTTCACTTCAAAAGCAGTCCTTCCTTGGTGGTTTTTCGTGCTGAACACAATGGACGACATGGATTTCTTATACAGCTTCAATAGATGGGCCGACGAAATTCACAGAGTCGATGTACGTCGACTCTGTTATAAAACAGAGCTTCTGTCCGTGCATTGTGGGCCACCATGATATAGGGAGGGGCTGATCTGAGTCGTCCATCAGATAGGGAGAAAAATAATTGAGGTGATGCTGATCTTTGGTGGCCATGTCCAGTCATATGATCTCTACAGTGATTGAAAAAGGACCGTTCAGCGACATTCAAGGCTTGATTATCCAGGTGGGCCATGTCAACAGACAATGAAAACTCTCCTTTCACGGTCGAAATCTCGAGAGGAAGACATTGGGCGGTGTGGATCTTTCAAGAGATGGTCGTACTGGGCATTAACAGTGCCCCAGTAAAAGGAAGAATCTTTCTTCCTCTTTTCACATCTGCAGCTCCGCCCGGTTGTGCGGGTACGCGCAACAGCAAGCTCCTTTCGCGACTACGCACAACAGCAAACTCCTTGCACGACTACGTGCAACAGACCGTTTGTTGCCTGGGCTGGCGCAACAGCCAAGCTCTCTCTCTGTCTCTCCTGACTTATTTTCCTCGTTTCTTTAGCCCACCATCTGATCTAGCTGATCCAACCCCTCAAATGGAGTAGGAGTGGGGTATTTATAGGCCCCACTACTCTTACAGAGTGGTGATCACCACCACCTATCTCTTCACATATGATCTTCTTCTTTTCTTAAACTATGGTGACCACCAAGCTACCTCTTAAATGGTGGTGTATAACCTTTCTCCCTTAAAATGACACATGTGTACCCTTTTTTTGCCAAACTACCCTTTTCAATCCCTTTTACCAAAATACCTAAACTACCCCTTGGACATGGAATATTACCAAAATACCAAAACTACCCCTGGAACTGGATCTTACCAAAATGCCTAAACCACTCTTGGAACTGGATTTTACCAAAATACCTAAACCACCCTTGGAACTGGATTTTACTAAAATACTTAAACCACCCTTAGAACTAGATTTTACTAAAATACCCAAACCACCCTTGGAACTAGATTTTACTAAAATACCCCCGGACATGGAATATTTTTTTATACCTTAACAGATGCCCCCTTGATCCTTCTTTGATTGATTCTTGAAATCAAATGAAGGATCGATCTTGCCCCGCCTGAAAAACTTGAATGAACTACAATTGAAGGATGACTAGATGATCATGCTTATATTGCAGACTGGCTTATCATACTTGCATGGCAGACTGGATGATCATACTTGACCAAAAAATTAAATGATCGCATTCGAACGGAAGATTGGAATGCTCGCATTCAAACGGAAGACTGGATGATCTTGAATGGAAAGCTTGAATGATTACATTCGAACAGAAGACTTGAATGAAGGCACTTGAACAGAAGACTTGCCCCCAGCCAACAGTGTCAAGCAGATGTTTCACTGGAGAGGATAAAATTCTCTTTTCATTGAAGCATTCTCTGCAATAGCTGTGACGACTTTGTCTTTGAGCGATTTAATCAGAGAACTAACTTTCAACACCACCATTATTGCTGTAACGATCTCTTTGATCAACTCTAGCGATTCTTACCTTTTGATCAACTCCAGTGATTCTTTCCTTCAACTCTGTATCTGGGGTTGTTCTTTAATGTTGCTCCTGCCGTAACAACTTTTTCAATTGTTTCCTTTACTCATGATCTGCATAACCCAAGCTTTTGAATAATGGTCTCTCCTGCCAAATTAATCAAAATTAGTATCTTAATTCATTACAATAATTTTTTCAATTTAGCTTTATGCAATATTGATAATTTTTAAAATAGATTGAGAGTTTCTTCTCTTTTTAGGCCGAGTGTGATATTCGCAATATGGTTTAATCAATCTTTGCACTTGTCATCATGCTTCACATTGTATTCTTTATATGGCACTCTTGGAGATTTCATCTTTAGCTCCAAAGGTTCGATCGCTGAGTCTTTTTACTGAGTCTCCTTGAGTTTGTGCTCCTTAGCATTTCTTCATAGACTTTTTCTTGGATCTTTCCTGATTCTGAAAAATTGAAAAATAGACAAGACTTCTTTTTAATTTTCATTTAATAATTTTCCAAAGGTCATAAAAGTTACTGATGATGATGATTCCGTTTGTTCTTTATCTCCATCAGATCCGATACATGGAGTCTTGCAATATTATTTTCAGAATAGCGAGAAGTTATGAATCGACATATGAATTCCTTCGCCATGCATAAGAGATTATCAGAAAGGTCAAGGCATAGATTATTTCAAAGACATTAAATCCTGCCCCCTTTTTAGGTCAATGTCGCATAAAGATTTCTTCAAAAGATAATATTTCCGAAGTGAAGCCTTTTGATACTCCTGAAGAATGGATAATCTTTATTGCTCTTTTGATGAATCTAAGGAATACATCTGATTCCTTATATTGTTTGGTAGAGAAAGATAATTCTTCACTAGTTTATCTTCTACCCCCTTTTGAGAACCTTGTGCGATAATATGTTTCTATTCATTAAGAAGGTGAGAGACAAAAAGACCTTATAGCTCTTGTCAATATAGTAATTGACCTTGGAGACTTGAGCTTTTGACTAGATAATCACCAATATCTTGAAGGCATTTACTGTTGATGTAATTTGAACCTGATTCAAGAGAAATGCATTTTTGCATGTTTTCTAATTAATGTTTAAAATTTTCATCAGGCAATTGCATATTTGAGCATATCTAAATTGAAATATGCATCTATAGCATTTTGAATGCTTCACATAGTATATGCTTTTTAAGCAGTGGAGATAGTGTACTTTTGACTGACCACACTTTGACTGGACAAAACTCACCTTGACCTGACTTGACTGGACTAGTCTAGATTGAACTAGACTGACTTGACTTGGCTAGTCTAGATTGAACTAGACTGGACTGGACTGGACTGATACTTGCACACATAGTTTAGGCTCTTGAGTAGTGGAGCGACACACAGTTTAAGCTCTTGAGTAGTGAAGCGACACATAGTTTAAGCTCTTTTGATTAGTGGAGCAACACAGTTTAAGCTCTTGAGTAGTTGGAGCAATTACGGCCGTGAATAGGATTTACGAACCAGGATGGCCACAGTAACTCTCTAGAGTTCGCGGGGCTTTTTTTCCTGGCTACCTTAAGTACCAAATCTAAGGTCGCCGATCCATCAATGAGTAGGTTTAGTCTAGTCCTTCCCCATGAGTTAGTACTGAAATCAAACCAGGGATCTGGGTTTTCTTCATCTGTGAGTTCAGACCCATTCCTAGGGAGGGTATTTTCCTCCTCGCCCATAACGTTGTCGGAGAGCTCACAGATGACATTGGTCTCACGCATGATTGGCCATTGAAGATGGCTTCGTCAACTGCCTACATGGGTATGTGTACGATGGCCTTCACGGGCCTTTTAGGGCCACTGGCTTCTCATTGCAGCCCTAATGGAGATCTTGATAGGTCTTATGCATAGCTGGCCCTCTTAGAGCTTCTGACCCTTTTTTAGAGCTTGACCCTTTTAAAGCTTGATCCTTTTAGAGCTTTTAGCCCTTTTAAAGTTTGGCTCTTTTAGAACTTTTAGCCCTTTTTAGGGTTTGGCTCTTTTAGAGCTTGGCTCTTTTTAGGGTTTGGCCCTTTTAGAGCTTGGCTAGACTGCCTTAAATGATAAACTGTTGTCGTTGACATGATAATTAATCATATAAGCTTTTGCTGAAGATAATAGATCAATAATTGAAGATGACAGATCGATGCTTTTGCTGAAGATAATAGATCAATAATTGAAGACAACAGATTGATGCTTTTGCTGAAGATAATAGATCAATAATTGAAGATGACAGATTGATGCATTTGCTGAAGATAATAGATCAATAATTGAAGATGACAGATTGATGCTTTTGCTGAAGATAATAGATCAATAATTGAAGATGACAGATCGATGATTGACATATTGCCCCATTGTCGTTGATGATATTTTAATAAAATGATCTTCACATCAGTGATACAGTGATGATAATGGTAATCATTGTTGATTTGGTGATAATTGTCGGCGCTTGAAAGTCTTTCTTTTTCTTTATATATGGCATCAGACTTCTGAGACTTTGCATTCTGAAACTTTTTATTTCAAAATTTTAGTCTTCTTGATACATTGATGTTCTAACATTCTTGATATCCTTCTTATCTTGCCCCATTTTGATTTTGAAGTATTATGCTCATAATCTTTGGAATCAAAACTGTAATCGTCTTCAAGGATAACATATTTTGTTTGTTTCTATCTGCCCCCTTAAAGGATCATAGGTCTTATGCATAGTTAGTTATATAGACTTGGCTAGGCTGCCTTAAATAATAAATTGTCATTGCTGTCATAAGATTTGCGTGGTTGACCATATAGGTTTATTTCACTGCTTCTTTCACTACCGCGAATGGCGAATCCATAACTAATAATTGATGTTGCGCCGCTGCCGATAATGTTCTGAGAATCAATAATTGATGTTGCGCCGCTTCTGATAATGTTCTGAGAATCAATAATTGATGTTGCGCTGCTTCTGATATGTTCTGAGAATCAATAATTGATGTTGCGCTGCTTCTGATATGTTCTGAGAATGCAATGTTGATGTTGATAAAAACTTTAATAAACGATTGATGGAGATAGCGATAATTGCTAATTTTTGCGATTGGCTTTTCATTTGGTGATTGTCATTGGTGCTTCGCGTTTGGCGATGACTCGATATGCTTGAAAACCTGCATTTTTTTCATATACACAAAAGAAATATATTTTATGGTGAGAAATATATTTCACATTTTGTACTCACCTTTCTTACTTTGGTGATGACTTGATACGTTCGAAAACCTGCCTTGTTTTTACTCCCTTGTCTTGTCCCCTTTTGATGAGGAAGCATTGCTCTGGGAATCTTCGTAATCAAAATCATGATATTACGACCTTTAACAAATATAATGACGCTACATCATCTCATACTTTTGTGCAAGATTAGCTTTACCCCCGGTCTTGGACTAATCAGGCCTGTATACTCTTATTTCATCTTTTATGTCATATACTTTAACAATTTTTCTTTTATCAACTATCTTCTGTAACTTGTTCTTCAAGCCATTCACTTTTCCTTCTTCTTCAACCATATTTCCTGACTTTGTCTTTTACAATCCTTTTACTCCTCTAATTGTCAGTGGCAATCGAAAATGCTTGATGGTAATCATCAATGCATTTAATGTGTCTCAACTTTGATTAGTGATTCTGAGATTTTGTCATTCTATGACTTTGCTTATCTTGGCTTACTTTTGTCCCAACTTTAACCTACAAAGATTAACATAGACAATTATCATAAACAACATCATTTCGGGGAATCAATGATTACCTCATTTGGGATTCTGAGAGTTTGTCATTCTGTGACTTTGCTTATCTTGCCATTTTTGATTTAGAAGCATCAAAATTGCATTTTATCTTCAAGGATAACGTATTTTACATGCCTTTGTCTGCCCCCTGAATAATTGTGCCAGGAATCTTTTGAATCAATACGCTGTGAATCCTCTGGATATTCAAGGATGATATATTTTGCTGAACTGGCAGATAACTTGAAGAAAATTTACCCCCATGATGAATATACTCGTCTTGGTTTCTTCTTGCCTGTTCTTCTTTTCTTCTTTGTTTTATTTCCTTTAATACTTTAACTATGACAATTCGATTTTCTCTGTAACTAGCAATTGATTCCTTATAAGCAGTACATTGCCTTCTTCAGCTGTATGTTTCATGTAGTCCTTGAATTGTTTGGACCCTTTATTTACTTTCTTATTTGTAAAATCATCAATGTTCTCTTTAGCAGAAAATTCAATCCTTTATTTTCTGACAATCCTTCCTTTTACCTTCTTTCTTCGGTAGTATTTGTTGTTGTTCCCCTAAGACTCTTGAAATAGCCAATTCATATGAGAATGGACTAGCTTTACTTTGACCCCTCCTCTTCTAATTTGGAAAGTTGTGACGATGCCCCCAGGGCTTTCTATTAACTGATGAATTTTTAATTCATTAATTGATCCGTTTACTTGTTGGCGAGCAAAGCTTGACTTAGTTGAACTAACTTTTCATCTGAAGGCTTTGTACATTCTTTGTATACCAACATGCTATCATCTGTCCTTCATTATCTCACAATGCTGCTGCTGAAGTAGACACAGCTTTCGATGCTTCCTTGCTTCTTCTTCATTCAACTTCCTCGCCATGGAAGTGCTTCTGAGACAGATCGAGGCAGCCTGTTCCTCTTCCTTAAACATGTACTGACTAGCTTTCTCCAGTAACTGCCATCGTTCTAGCATTATTTGTCTTTGATTGAAACTGATTTGATCATTCAGAACAGAGAGTTAGTTAATTTATTAAATAAAACCGTACCCTATTTTTAGAGAAGGGGAGGATGTTCTCGCTGAGAGTCGCCATTTTGGCGTCTACACAGACGCCAAAAAGTGATAAATGTTCTCTTAATATTTTTCAAGTTACCATCGAATAATAAAATCTCCAGTAGAGTCGCCATTTTGTTTCAATAAGAAAACAAATTCATTTCATTTGGGGAATTTATTCAATGATAACAAGGAATGAATGAAAGAACATTCATCACATTTATTTTGAGTTCATTTACATCCTCTGATTCCCTTGATTCTAAAAATAAAGTACAATTAATACAATGTACTGAATGAAAGAGAAGATAGCTCAATGGAAATTTTGGCAGCATAACAGCGCTATTTTGGTCATCTCCTAGGTACTTAAGAGGAATTGCTGATTTGATCGGTCAGTCTTCTAATTAGATAGAAATTTTGGCAGCATTCCAGCGCTATTTCAATCATCTCCTAGGTACTTAGGAGGAACTGCTCGATTTGATCAACCAGTTTTTAATGAGATGGAGCATCTTTCCAGTCATTCTTCCTTAAAATATGAAGCAGCCCACTGAAGTATGGTCAGGCCCTGAAGAAATCGAGCCGATCATGCTAAACGAGCCTGAAAAGTCTCCCAGAATGTAAGATCAGGGGGTTGTCATCGTCCGTTCGGACTGAAACTTTATGTGCAGCCTTAGAACCACAAATTAGCCATACACGTCAAATTTCAGCTCCTGAATCCTTGTAGAAACGGCCGAACTGACAAATCAGTCCCTGAAATCATGATTTGGGGCCCGCCTATCATCTAGAGCTATCCATTCTCTTCAGAGGATGGGCCTTACCCTCGCCTAGCTCTCCTTTTATCACCATGCAGGCTCTTGTGAATTCTTAACCGTTAAGCATAGGTTGAATGGTTGAGCAGAAAACTTGGTGGACCGCACTACTTTCACTTCAAAAGCAGTCCTTCCTTGGTTGTTTTTTGTGCTGAACACAATGGACGTCATGGATTTCTTATACAGTTTCAATAGATGGGCCGACGAAATTCACAGAGTCGATGTACGTCGACTCTGTTATAAAACAGAGCTTCTGTCCATGCGTTGTGGGCCACCATGATACAGGGAGGGGTTGATCCAAGTCGTCCATCAGATAGAGGGGGAAAAAATAATTGAGGTGATGCTTAGCTTTGTTGTCCATGTCCAGTCATATGATCTCTACAGTGATTGAAAAAGGACCGTTCAGCAGTTTTCAAGGCTTGATTATCCAGGTGGGCCATGTCAACAGATAATGAAAACTCTCCTTTCACGGTTGAAATCTCGAGAGGAAGACATTGGGCGGTGTGGATCTTTCAAGAGATGACCTTACTGGGCATTAATAGTGCCCTAGTAAAAGGAAGAATCTTTCTTCCTCTTTTCACGTCTGCAGCTCCGCCCAGTTGCGTGGGTACGCGCAGCAGCAAACTCCTTGCACGACTACGCGCAACAGACCTCGTTTGTTACATGGGCTGGCGCAACAGCTAAGCCCTCTCTCTCTCTCTCCCGACTTCTTTTCCTTGTTTCTTTAGCCCACCATCTGATCTAGCTGATCCAACCCCTCAAATGGAGTAGGAGTGGGGTATTTATAGGCCCCACCACTCTTACAGAGTGGTGATCACCACCACCCATCTCTTCACATATGATCTTCTTCTTTTCTTAAACTATGGTGACCACCAAGCTACCTCTTAAATGGTGATGTATAACCTTTCTCCCTTAAAATGACACATGTGCACCCTTTTTTACCAAACTACTCTTTTCAATCCCTTTTACCAAAATACCTAAACTACCCCTTGGACATGGAATATTACTAAAATACTTAAACTACCCTTGGAGCTGGATCTTACCAAAATGCCTCAACCACCCTTGGAACTGGATTTTACCAAAATACCTAAACCACCCTTGGAACTAGATTCTACCAAAATACCTAAACCACCCTTGGAACTGGATTTTACCAAAATTCCTAAACCACCCTTAGAATTGGATTTTACCAAAATACCCAAACTACCCTTGGAACTAGATTTTATCAAAATACCCCCGGACATGTAATATTTTTTTATGCCTTAATATTGACATATATTCTTAAGCGCCAGTGATTTTAAGTATTCAATATATATATGATAATGAATATTAAATAAATGTACAAGTTGAGGACCTCTCCTATCTAGAAAATCTGATTGATTCAAGGTAAGCTTATCCATCAATGTGGATCTCATATGATGGAAACATATGGATCTTACAAGAGGATCAAAAATAAAACCTAAATAATCGATAACATGCATATACCATTCTTCTCATCATTAAAAAAAATTCATCATCATAACTTAAAGAATTATTAAACCCATGTGCTTCCCTTTTAACTGAGGCTAGAAGGAACTTAGAAAAACATAATTAATATAAGAAAAAAAAAGAAATAAATAAATGCAAATAGAAAGGATCTATAAAAAATAACTTATAAAACTTAAATAAAATTGAAAACCCTTTAAAAACTTTAAATCTTGCTCTTGAATGCTTTGAATAATGCTTAGGAATGCCCTAGGAAGCCCTATTTATAAGTAGGGAACTCCAATTTTCGTAGAAAGTTGAAAAACCCTAGAAACTGCCTTAAATATACTTAGTTTTTCAAAATAGACTTCTCGCTGCACAATTTGTTTAAAATAGATTTCCTACTGTGCAGTTTTCCAAAATAGACCTCAGAGCTTCAGAATACACCTTTTTAGGACGATTTCAGGATTCTTCACTTCAAATATTTAATTTTCTTCATTCTTCATTTAGTTTTTTTAGATTTTTGGCATGTGAATTCTTCAATATTGGTCTCCTAAGATCCATCCCTTGCCTTGGTGATTTTTTAGCATCAAATTCATGCTTTTAACACCCTTTTTCAATCCAAGCACTTAAATTTACCTTGCAACACGTACATGAGTAAAATATAATATTAAGCGGATTCATGTTCATAAAACCAAGATATAAATGGGGGAAATTATGCAATATTTGAGTCTCAACCATTATTAAGTAGATATATTCTTTCCATGCACTTATATTAACTTTATTGTCCTTTCAATTGTACAGCGAGATTCCGTCACTAGCCAGGAGCCTAGACCAGTAAACTTCTATAGGGGGACTCACTGTTGATAGGCGATGTGATCTTGGGTTCATCCTAGAGACAATGAGAATTGGGTAAAAATTCTTACATTGTAAAATTTAATTGCATTGAATTATAATAATGTCATTTGTTATGAAAGTTCATATGTTTTCATTACAAGCAGTGATGGACACCATCGTAGTCAGCGGAGTGAGCCAGATATCCTGAGCATAGTGCTAAGCACCCATTTTAGATATGTGTGTGGGCTTGGTCGTGGTGCCAAGCTCATGACACTCGCTAGAGCTACCTCTAGTCAATCCGTCAGTGTAGATGAGATCAAAGAGCATCTGGAGAGGTAGAGGGAGGTGAAACAGAGGCAGAGGGAGGAGTAGAGGCGTAGGGAGCAGGAGGAGCAGAGGCGGAGAGAGGAGGAGAGGCAACAGGAGGAGCAGGAGAGGAGGATTGAGGAGATGCAGGTGGAGCATGAGTGATGGATGCAGGAGATGTTTCATGCTCTCACTACAAGCTTTGACACCGATGCCCCACCAGCTCCACCTTCATCTTCGTGATTTTTTTTCAATTTTATTTATGATTGATTTTATATATGAATGTTAAAATTATATGTATTTATGTGTGGATGAATATGGGTTGTATGTGGATATGGATAGGATTTTTCTTATTGATTTTATATACGAATGTTAAACTTATATGTATTTGTGTGTGGATGAATGTGGGTTGTATGTGGATGTGAATAGGATTGTTTGTGTATGAATGGATGTGGTTTGTGTTTGGATGGATTTAGTTTGCATTTGGATATGAATATGATGAAAATGTATTGTAATAGGTGTATTTACAGATGTATATTAGGAATTTTTTCCTGAATTTTGAAAATAAATGAAACCAGGAAGAAACAGACTATTACTGACAAAATATTTCGTTGGTAATAGTAGGTTGAAAACTTATACCGATGAATTATTTCATCGGTAATAGTGGGCTTATGCCGACAAACATACTCGTCGGTATTATTATTTTACCGACGAACGTACTTGTCAGTAATGTCGTCTATCCACAGTTTTACCGACGAAGATATTCGTCGGTATAAGCCGTGTTTACTGACGAAATATATTATTTTTTTCATACCAAAAGTAACATGTTTTGCCGACAATTTTAATTGTCTGTATTTGTTTTATCATTGCCGAAGAAGTTATATTTTGTTGGGAAAAGCCTTTAGCCACAGTCTTATTGCGACAATCTTAGCGACGACATATTTTGTTGGTAATAATCATTACCGACGAAAAAAGATAAAATAATGACGAATTATGTCATCGGTAAAAGAGCAATTTTTTATAGTGTCATAAATAATGAAGGAAACAATAACAAACTCCAATAGCTCTGACATGCATCCTGAAAAAGTTATTTGTATGAGAAAACCATATCTCGTGAGTCTACTGCGTGCCGGGAGTAAAACATGGCTTATTAGGGTACTCTTGTAAAGGCATTTAAAATAACCATAGGCATGTTGTCAACCAAGCATGTTATCATAGGTGAGCAGTTTATCAATCAAGTATGTCGTATAATTACAAAAGTTATCATGAACATGGCATCAATGTTAGGCATGTCACTCAACGAGCGACCATGAATCATGAGAATAGTCAATCATCATGTGCAAGATAATTAAATTCCATATTCTAATATAGGGCATACGATGGAAAGGCAATGGCAAAGCTGGTGTGTGGAGTCGGGATGATAGTTTGTGGTGTCGCAAGCCAGGGGTCCATCACAAAGGACTTTTATCCAAACTAGTCTCATACCTAATTTGGATAGCTAGACTCAATGTTATAAACTCCTAATCTCAGGTTAGTCCTATACTTAATCGAAATCATAGCCATTGCGAAGGTACATATAATGATTTATTTACGCACCACCAGCCTGAGTGAATAGTGGATGAATGAATGCACGAGTCAAATGTTGAACATTCCTGATTTATATGAGTATGTCTCCACAACACATAATACATCTCTTCCAGGAACTATGAACATACCACGTATGGATAATCCACCATCCTCACATACGAGTGGGACAACATGCCTCATCATCTGCTAATACATCTCCACTAGAAATTACAAACATACCACACATGGGTAAACCACCATCCTCACATAAGAGTGGGACAACATCTGTCATTATCTGCTAATACATCTCCATCATAAATCACAAACATACTACACACGGGTAAACTACCATCTTCACATAAGAGTGGGACAATATTTCTAAAAAAATAAAGTATTAGGCGTGTCAACCCCTACCCATCTAGCCATCAGCTAACAATGGAGGATCCTAATTTGTTTCACCTTACCCATCTTTAACAGTCGAAATACCACCCAACTCGACCCAGCACACGATGGTAGGTAAGCTCGTCTCACCTCTTCCTTTCCCGATCCTAGCAGTGGAAAGGACTCTTATACCCATCATATTGTGCTTACTCCCACTCGACACACGACAGAAGAGGACCCGATTGGCTAATCTTAACGAGTTCATTGGAGAATAGGCATCTCCAATATCGGGATCTAATCCCGGGGTGTCCATAGCGCAACCTTCTCAAACTTCTCAACAATATCAATACTCGGGCCATCACAAGGCCTCAACATAATCATCTCACCAAACTAGCCATCACATGGCCACTATATAAAACATCCGCTCATGAAATATGTCATAAATGAAAGCCCACATAATCAAGTGTATAATCATAATGGCATGTACATACCCCAACTCCTCTGAACTTTCATCCAGGCACAAGGACTAACACAAGGGCCCAAGCATAGTACATCAATGCTTCTCATCCAATCATATGGACCGACTCGAGAGATTAAAGTAAAATAATATCCAAAATCTCTCATCTCCTTTAGATCATGTCCAGGCATATAGAATAACATAGGGGCTCCAATTTCATAATGTGTTCATGCATGCATATAAAATGGATGCTTGCAAATCAATCATGTGTTTCAAAGTATCAAGTTGATACCAAAATAACAATGGCAAGATAAATCAAATTGCCAAGGCACGACACATAGATACTCGACCATAGACCTTCAAGTCATAGCCCATTGTCCATGGGAATGTTCATCTACACCCATAATCCTTTCTTGATATAGCCCGGATCATGGCCTTAGTACCCATAAGCGATGAGCCTTAACTTGGGCCCAACTAACATTTAATCATCAATCTATAATTTGGTCTTATGAGACCCAATCATGTGTATAGGCTACACGATGCATGCCATGTCCATCACATATTGGCTGCAGAACACATGCCATAAACATTATGTGTGACCTACACATCACACATCATCCTCATATCACAACACATCACATACTATAATCATCTCATACCCTCATGGGCTTCACTTAACAATAGTGTCAATTGGCCAAAATGTAACGCCCGTGAAAAATCCATACTTGGGCCCGAGCACCAACTCGACCCGAAATCGCGTAGAATTAATTTCTATGGAAATTAAGCATAAGTTAGCTAGCGCAACACAAGAATAGTTGGGAAATAGTCCCTGATCACTTTAAATATGTTCTACAAGACCCAAATCGAGTAGAACAAACGACTCTATAATACTCTATAATCTCGGATCAAACTCTAAGCAGGTTTGGTCTCTGGACCGCTTTGAACTTTTGTATTGGATCTAGAGCGCACGTCGAAAGTCCGATACTTCCTATCTTAGACCGTTAGGACTGCCTTGTTGGACTTGATACTCATTTCGAAAATCAAGTCAAACCGATAATCACAGGCTATTTCATTGAGCCCGGACCGAAGAGAGTGCGAATAGGGACAGAATTGGAATTTCAAATTCAAATCTGGCACACGACTTGATGCATCAGTATTAAGCGTTCTGACCGTCAGAATTCAGCCAGATTACACCCTCGGATCAGGAAAAATTTCTATTATATATCATGTGACTTTCAGCCCTGATCCACGTGCGGTGACTGCTGAACTGAAACTGGTCCGCCACGTGCGATCTGCGAACCCAACCGGACTGAAAACTTAATACATGCTAGATCTGGTACGCATGAGCTTAAGTCCGATCGCATTCGGCCAGGGGACCACCAGAAAGCATCTTTTGAACCAAAACAGCCCCGAATTGGATATGCACTAAGTGAACTTTGTACCGAAGCCTGTTTTCGGCATTTTTAAGCTTATAAAAGGGTTTGAAACCCTCATTCCTCTCTCCCATCCGAAAATTGCAAAAACCTAGATTTGGGAGAGAAAATGAGAGAGTTTGAGAGGAAGTGGGAGGATTTTTCCCTCCTTCGTGCCGCTACTTCCATGTGCTACAGCAACTCTTCCCAATCACCTGACCGGTGATTTCTCTACTTTATCAGGTATGAAACAACCCTAGAACTTGCTGATTTAGGGGTTACTTAGGTTCATAGCGTGTTAGCTAACGTAACTTGTAAAATAGGTTCTCCTACTGCCGTAAACGAAGCGTACACGCTCCGTTCAAAATCACGCATCCGTAAGAGATAAGGTGAGGATTTTAGACGCTTTGATTGACGGTTTACAACGCTTTCAATGTCGTTTAATAGTAGATTATCGACGGCATCGCCGTTTGACATGTACAACATGCTCTCCATTTCCTGTTTCGTAAATTAACGAAGAATATGAGATTTAGGGCATTTTAGTCATTTGTATAAAGTACGGTTTATACTCCTATTTTGCTGACGTGATTGACATGGTTTGTTGTCGCATTAGGAAGTTAGGAATGCGTGCATAATTAGTTTGGCGAAGAGATTCGCCTAATTGCGCACTTTGGGTCGACATACTATATGTAGACTTAAGTGTGTAGTGTATGTGTTTGTATAAATGTTTGTATTAGTATGTATTGAATTGAATGATGTTATGAGATAGTTTGAGATTGATTTCTCAATTAATATGCTGACCTAAATGATTTCCTACATGTTGACTATACGCAAGATTTCATTACATGCATGGAATATATGTGTTTGAAGATTTGCTTAAGTTGAATGTTATAACATGTGTTAACATGCTCACATGATTGTATTTCAATTTCAATACTCTTATATAAATTGCTGATGTGATTCCATAAGTGTTTGGGACTAGACTTAGTCCAGGCAGTCGGTAACCGAGCGAATTCATGGCTGACTGGTCATAGCCACGAACGACGCGTCGATGAACGCGATTCGTGTTTGGAGTTGGCGGCAGTGGTTAGGCCACGCGAAGTATTTTACGCACTTCATGTCGTTCGACTTGAGATGCGATCGCGCTAGTCGAGCCCGTCAAGCAACCCGACTGGCCGATGTATGTTCACCTTGTATGAGTCATAACTGCTTGAACCTAGGGTACTGAACTTACCATTGTAAACCCTGCTAACCATGGTACCTTGATCCACGAAGACTCATGAGCCGGGCATGGTGGTATGGGACACCGTGGTCGAGCTGTCGGCCTACGCTGGGGCCACAAATCTCCCCGTAGTGACCAGTGAGCACTTAGACTCGTGAGCAGATTATGGTGGTATGAGACACTATATTCTAGCTGTCGGCCTACACTGATTAGGCGACGAGTCCTTTGTAGTGACCGCGAGCATATTCTGAGTCCACGGGAGGCGACGACCCTTCTGTTGCAGAAGAGTACGGTAGGCCTGTATTGATAAGGTGATGGGGGAGCAGTGCAACGAGTGCGTGCAACAGCCCTGACAGTCCTTGTAGTGACCTACGAAATATACATCGTATGAGACTACTAGGAGTGACGACCCTAGACAGGATCTGTGTTAGGATTGGTACAAGGGAAGTACCTTAGTTTCCCAATCCTGCTGTTTGAATGGACTAATAACAACTTGAAAATCATATCACCATAGCATTGCATGTGCCTGGAAGATGTGGAGCACTCTAGGGAGTGTGGCATGCCGCGGTCGAAAGATGTTGCCGTATGAGGGAGATCGTCGATGAGGGCATACATCACGTCATGTCATCTTGCATTAACAACAGTATTAGGATTGTCTGATTTACTGCTTTACTATTATCGCATGATTGAATTGTGAACATGTTAATCTTTACTCTATGATTCCACCGAGTTGATCACTCACTCCTACGTTACGGGATGGTGTTTGCAACACCCACCAGACCCCGTTGTAGATGCAGGTGAGGCTGAGATCCAGGAGGCAGAGCCAGACTTTGACGAGGACCAGGACGAGTTCTCGTACATGCAGTATCACGACGGCTTTGCGTAGGTGACCTGAATCGATGGAATTTCAGTGGGACCATTTTGGATATTTATTTTGTTCATGTATATTATATGAGACTCAGAGATGTAGTCATACTTTGGAGACAGATGAGATTTACTTTGTTTTTCCATACAGTGATATATATATTGTTTAGTCTTCCGCTTGCTTTTATCACTGGATTTGAAGTATGAATTACAGTTTTGGTATACATTTACTCATGTGAATGCTTTAAATCAGATAACATTGAATCATAATCATTTTTGTTGCATAAGTGACGGTCTGGAACTCGGGAGTTGAGTTTATACACTAGCACCGATTTTCAGGGTGTTACAAGTTGGTATCAGAGCATGAATAAGAGTATACTGGGCCTGGGTTATGGTCTCGCGACGTACGCTGTCACTTCTTTTGACTTAGGTGGGTGCAAGAAGGGTCTAGAAACATTTCTAGGATCGCAGATTCGCCAATAGGCGAAGTCTGTTCGAATCGATCACATGATCGAGTATGTAACGCGTCTCGGGTCGCGTGAAGCAATCCGAATAGATCATAGGTTGTAGGAAGTCATGTTGAGACATTCTTTGAATGATTTCAAACTCGTAAAAGTGAATCCTTGGGCTGTGGGATGACCACGAATCCTGTATTCAATCGTCAGGGCTTAAAAACC
This sequence comes from Magnolia kwangsiensis, assembly GCA_037074715.1. Classification (NCBI taxonomy): domain Eukaryota; kingdom Viridiplantae; phylum Streptophyta; class Magnoliopsida; order Magnoliales; family Magnoliaceae; genus Magnolia; species Magnolia kwangsiensis. Next base: position 65,647,608 of record CM073579.1, read on the forward strand.
CCGTTTCACCAAAAATCTTCAAAATTCTTCCTCTCACCACTCCAATCTTCAATTTTTTCTTATCCTTTTCATGTTAGGCATCAAACCTAGTGTGAAAATAACATAAAATAATACTTTCACCAAATTTTACAGTGAATAGTAAAATTTCATAAAAAATGGCCATAAGGCCATTCTAACTTCACTTTATTTAGCAACTAATAGTCTAGATGGATGTACTAGCTCCTTCTACCCTAAAATCATATGCTGCATAATAGAGTTTTGTATTCAGGATTATGGAATGATCCCGGAAATCTCTGAACACATGTTCGGCCCTATATAGGTCAAAATACTATGAACCAAGGTTGGGACCATATATATTTGGGGTCCTTGGACCATGGGGGACCAAACCCATGTGGTCCCACAGACCGAATAGGTGGTCGGTCGGCGATGCCATCTTCGGTCCGGCGATGCGTCGCCGACCACCCTTGTCGGTTGGAGGTCCGCTTCGAGATGTGAGGGTATTTTGGGTTTTTCACACCCCACATGTAGGGTTCGTGGGTAGAAAACCCCTAAAACGTGCATCTCCTTCACAAACAGCCCTCTCCATAGCCCTATTTGCATTTTCCAGCAACTATCTCCAAAATTTGGGATTCCAAACCACCCCTAGATCCATCCTTGGCCAAAAATGACCACCCTCCATCATTCCTTTGAAGTTGGCAGCCCTCCCTCTTGAAGATTTCATCATTTGGAGCTCCAAAAACCCCCCAAATCGAGCTCAAATCGTGAGGTGCTCCATTCCACTTTTTCATTTTCATTTTTCCTTGAAAATACATCCTTGGGAAGCTTGAAGCATCCCTCTACAACGCCTAGATCTCCCTTTTTCAGTTTGGACAGCCACTTCTCCGCATTTTCTCCATTTTTCATGGCTTTCGTGAAAGCCATTTTAGGCCTTTTGTCACTCTCCACCATCTTATCTTTGATGGGTAAAAGGAAGACTGCAGTAGACGAGGCTGGGCCAAGTCGCCCTGCTTAATCGAGAAGACCGCGGGGTGGTGCCGCAAGTTCAAGCGCCACCACAGGTCCAGCTACAGCCTGAGAGTATCGTACAAAGCAGGATTTGGATCCCCATACTCACCTTGGGTGAGTAATTCTGTCAGAGATGCCTCACGGTCAATACACTGATCGCAAAGTATTGTTTGAGGCGGATGTGGAAGGGCGATTGTTCGGTAAATTTTTTTTGTTCGAGCACATTGAAGCTGTGCATTGGGGTCTGATTTTTGAAGCTCGCGCTCGTGCTAATGTGAGTATCGTTCGTGCCTTCTACGCTTGTATCCAGAATCCTACCTTGGAGCCATTGCAGTTTAAAATCCCTTTTGGTAGAGATCGGATGGTTACGATTGATGTGCGACTGATTGCGCGACTTCTGAATGTACCTCTTGGTGATGTTCATCATAGTGAGAAGAATCTGAGGAGTAGGCGTGAACGAGATCAGCGCACCAGGTTTCTGTGCGGTAAGTTGGTTCCATGGCAGTCTAATAATAGCCTCAAGGTGACGTATATGTCTGATGATTTACGCCTGCTGCACCATATCTGTACGTTCAATGTTTATCCCAGGTCAACGAATCGCATTGAATGTACACACCTTATGGTCGATTTCTTGTATCTGGTGGCCCAGGGAGAGAACGTATGTATGGCCACTTTCATCTTGTGACAGATAATCCTCATAGCCAAGTTAAGAAGAATGTCCGAATTGCTTCCTTTTGGCCGACTGATATGCAAGATCACGCTTGAGTTTGCTTACGGACTTGGGCCGAAATTGCCAGTTTTGATTTATAGCATTGATGAGTAGACTATGGTCAAGATGAAGATTGGGTCTCAATACCGTGAAAATCAGCTTGAGGAGGATAGCGAGGATGACTTTGATGATGAGGAGGATCCAAGTGAGGGAGAACCTGGAGCAGAAGTTCAGGAAGCAGTCCAGGAAGAGGCAGAAGAGGAGGCTCAAGATACAGATGAGAGCCCTCCTTCTGTGCAGGCTACTAGCGATGATCGCATCGCTCGGATTGAGGAGAGTCAGATCGCCTTGCGAAGGGAAGTTCAGGAACTTCGCACTGAAGTCGAGGATGTCAAGGCCGTTACGAAGAGGAAATTCGGCAAGGTGACTCGCACCTTGAAGGCGATCCTGTATTGCTTACAGGATAAGGGTACTCCTCCTCCGTCACCCGACTCAGACTAGCGATGCGACCTTTGATGTTGTTGTTAGTAGTTAGTCATTTCCTACTTTTGTTGTGTAAGCTTGTTAGGGCTAGTGCCTTGCTTATATTGCTGTTGTAATTTTAACTGTCTTAGTTCCCATGTATTTCTCGTCATGATGCTTATAAGGATATATCCCTTGTATTGTGACAATTTTGATTAAATGAAATGCATGGAATGCCTTTGACTCCTTGTGTGAATGATTGCGGTGTATTTGTGCTATTGAGACTGACAAGGTTGCGCCCTATTTTAAATATAGGGAATGCCGCTTAAGGCTACGCGGAGCACGGCTCGGCTTGTATTGACTGAGCCTATGGATCAGGCTCCTTCGCAGTCTGACACCCATGCAGACCCTGCTGTGGGCCCGATTCCTGAGACAGTTCGAGCGTCTGAGCCTACTGCTGGTCCTACAGTTGGACCACCGCCATTCACACCGCCAGTCAGAGAGCCTTATCGTGCGTCTACTTCGACGCAGCACACGCCACAGCCTGCTCCACCTCCTAACATATTTGAGCAGATGATGGCTATGAAGCAGCAGCAGCAGCAGCTTCTGACTACCATTGTGGGGACATTAGCCCAGGGTGGGGGTGTGACTCCACTTGCACCACCTGCGCATCCAGCTGAGGATGCTTATACATACGCCCAGGATGAGGGCATGACTCATCCTGTACTGCCTGCTTACCCTGCGGGGAATGCCGCAGATACACGGGGCCTATTAGAGCGATTTCAGCGCTTACGGCCTCCCACTTTTATGGGTTCTCACAGACCCGAGGAGGCCGAGTACTGGCTCGACCGTGTGTCGAAGATATTGCGGATGCTTCATTGCACAGAGGCCGAGCAGGTAGAGCTGGCTACATTCCTGTTTGAGCGAGAGGCCAGCTGTGGTGGGATAGCGTATTGCGGACCGTTGCCGCCGACTTTATATGGACATGGGCAGCGTTTGAGTTCCGCTTTCACGAGAAGTATTACCCCCAGACGTACAGGCATGACCTGGAGAATGAGTTTCTTCGCCTCCGACAGGGAGCCATGACAGTCACGGAGTATGAGCATCGATTTACGGAGTTGGGCAGATACGTCCCGACTATTTTAGCTGATGAGCAGATGCGCATACGGTGCTTTTTGGAGGGTTTGCGACCGGATATTCGGTCGAAGATGTGCTGTGTGAGCATTCCCTCATATGCGGAGTTGATTCACTTGTCTATGCGGGCAGAGCAGGATGTGGATCGACTTGCGCGATCTCGTAGCCTTGTTGCTTCTAGGCCACGACCAGACATGCAGGACAGGCCCTTCGGGGGCAAGAGGCCTCGCGTCGACCCTCCTACTAGGGCTACAGCGCCTGCACCACCGTTTCGACGCCCTAATTTGACATGTACATACTGTGGGAGGTCAGGCCACTTGGAGCAGAGCTGTTTCTCTCAGATGCGGGACAGTGGGTTCTCGCCGCCGCAGAAGATTGACCGTGCACGTTCACAAGCGATATCAGCACCGCCTATACGGTTAGCTCCTGCGCACCCTTCTTTCAGACCTCCGGTATCGCAGATCAGACAGCCTCCATGGCCCTTGACACAGCGGCCGAACCGGCCACAGCAGGTACGGGTTCATGCATTGACAGCTGAGGCAGCTGCGACACCGACTTTTCAGCATTCGGCCTTCGAGGTCACAGCACATATTGGAGGTACTCCTATTCTCGTAATGGTGGACACTGGTTCCACGATTTCTTTGATATCACGCGCTGTAGTCAGGCGTCTTGGGTTACAGACTATTACTATGGATAGGGTGCGAGTCCTTGCAGCTCATGGAGATTATTCAGATGTGTGAGGGTTGTTTGGTTGATCTGGGAGGCCGGACGATGGCTATTAATCTTGTCGTCGACCCCTCCCTTGTTTATCTCGACGTCATTCTTGGCATGGATTGGTTGACTGCAGCGAGGGCCGAGATTGACTGCGAGACTCGTATAGTGACTGTGTACGAGCCAGAGGGTGCATCCTTCACATTTCCAGTACGGGTAAATCTCCCTTTCCGCATACTTAGTTACGCCACTTTATTGCGAGACGCTGCTGCCCAGGTACTTGAGCATATGCCAGTCATTTTCGAGTTCGGGGATCTGTTCAGGAAGATCCCTGGTTTGCCGCCCCGACGAGAGATCGATTTCACTATCGATCTGGTTCCTGGTTCTACGCCCGTCTCACTGCCGACGTATCGCATGACACCATGTGAGATAGAGGAGTTGAGGACGCAGATTGATGGTCTGCTAGAGCTTGGCCTTATACGGCCTAGTGTGTCTCCTTGGGGAGCACCGATCCTATTCGTGAGGAAGAAGGACGGTTCGATGCGATTGTGTAATGATTATCGCAGGCTGAACCAGATCACGGTGAAAAACAAGTACCCTTTACCTAGGATCGATGACTTGTTTGATCAGTTGAGAGGAGCGCAATACTTCTCGAAGATTGATCTTCAGTCGGGATATCATCAGTTGTGCGTCAGGGATGAGGACGTGCAGAAGACGTCATTCAGGACCAGTTTTGGCCACTATGAGTTCCTCGTGATGTCGTTAGGTCTCACGAACGCACCAGCCGTGTTCATGGATCTGATGAACCGAGTATTTCGGCCTTTCCTCTATCGATTCGTCGTTGTATTCATTGACGACATTTTGGTGTACTCTAGGAGTCGAGAGGAGCATGAGGAGCACTTACGTTTGGTCTTGGATACGCTCAGACAGCATCAGTTGTTCACACAGTACAAGAAGTACGACTTATGGAAGCAGGAAGTGAAGTTCCTGGGACACGTGGTGTCCAAGGATGGCATGGCAGTTGAGCTGTCTAAGGTAGCTGCGGTGCAGGACTGGGAGCAGCCTGGTTCTGTCACTGAGGTGAGGAGTTTCTTGGGTCTCACTAACTACTATCGGCGCTTCATACAGGACTTCTCGAAGATCGTGAGACCCTTATCTCAGTTGACACGGAAGGACGTGAAGTTTGCCCGGAATGATAAGGCGGAGTCAGCTTTTCAGGAGCTGAAGGACAGACTTACGTCCGCCCCTGTGCTAGTATTGCCAGAGCAAGGGGTTAGATACACTATATACACTGACGCGTCTAGCGTTGGTTTGGGTTGTGTCCTTATGCAGAGGGACAGGGTAATTTCGTATGCCTCGAGACAATTAAGGAAGCACAAGGAGAATTAACTTACACAACACTTAGAGTTGGCAGCTATTATATTCGCACTGAGACTCTGGAGACATTACCTCTACGGAGAGGAGTTCGAGCTCTTTTGCGACCATAAGAGCCTCAAGTACATATTCAGGCAGCGAGACTTGAATATGAGGCAGCGGCGATGAATGGAGACGTTGAAGGACTTCAAGTTCGAAGTCTCTTACCATCCTGGGAAGGCGAACCTTGTGGCTGATGCGTTGAGCCCCAAGAAGGCAATAGAGTTTGCGGCTCCGCTGATGGTTGCTGAGTGGGATATGGTTGAGTTTTTATGAGACTTTGAGCAGAAACTCACAGTAGAGGAGCTGTTTGAGTTCATCGCACATGTACAGGTGCGATCCCAGATCGATGACCGAGTCATCGAGGCGTAGAGGGACGATGCGCATCTGACTGAGCTTCGAGAGCAGGCCAGTGATGATGCAGACACCGACTGGCGAGTTGGTATGGATGGGAGCTTACGTTATCGTGGCCGCCTATGCGTCCCAGATGTCCCTGACTTGAGACGAGAGATTCTCGAGGCTGCGCATTGTACTAGACTCGTGATGCATCCAGGCAGTACGAAGATGTATCGTGACGTGAAGAGGACGTATTGGTGGGAAGGTATGAAGACCCACATAGCAGAGTTCGTATCCCATTGTCTCACTTGTCAGCAGGTGAAGGCAGAGCATTACCGACCACCTGGACTTTTACAGCCTATGCTCATCGCAGAGTGGAAGTGGGATTTCATTTCCATGGACTTCATTTCTGGGTTGCCGAAGACTAGGAAGGGACATGATTCCATTTGGGTGATCGTCGACCGTCTGACGAAGTCGGTGCACTTCCTACCGATCAGAGTTACGAACTCTGCAGACGAGCTGGCTAGACTGTACATCAGAGAGATTGTGCGTCTGCATGGAGTTCCGTTGGAGATCATGTAGGACAGAGACACGCGGTTCACTTCTATTTTCTAGACTCGCATTCAGGAGGCTATGGGTGTGAAGTTGAAGTTCAGTACTGCCTTCCACCCACAGACAGACGAACAGACAGAGCGGGTGAACCAGATCTTAGAGGACATGTTGCGAGCTTGCGCATTGGACTTCAAGGACAGTTGGGATGATTGTCTTGCTTATGCGGAGTTTGCGTACAACAACAGCTTTCATACGAGTATCGGTATGACACCTTACGAGGCGCTGTATGGGCAACCTTGTCGCGCACCGCATTGCTGGGCAGAGGTCGGTGAGCGTAGCTTGATTGGCCCAGAGTTAGTGCAGGCGACGTCAGAGAAGATCGATATCATTAGGCGTCGGCTTCTCACAGCGCAGAGCAGACAGAAGAGTTATGCCGATACGAGACGGAAGCCACTAGAGTTCACAGTTGGGGATCATGTATTTTTGCGAGTTTCTCCTATGAAGGGAGTCCTTCAGTTCGGGAAGAAGGGAAAGTTGGCACCGCGATTCATTAGTCCATTCCAGATCCTCGATCGTGTGGGAGCAGTGACTTACCGATTGGCTTTACCCACGCCTCTTGCGAGCGTTCACAACGTATTTCATGTTTCTATGCTGAAGAAGTACGTTGCTGATCCTTCCCATATCATCAGATGGGAGCAGGTGCAGTTAGGAGAGGATGTTACATATATCCTGCGACCGACACGTATCCTAGACAGGAAGGAGCAGGTACTGCGTAGCAAGGTGATTCCCCTTGTGTAGGTATTATGGACGCATCACTCTGAGGAGGAGGCTACCTGGGAGACAGAAGCCGAGATCAGAAAGAACTATCCACAGCTTCTCGAGAAGTACGAAAAGGTATAAATTTCGAGGACGAAATTATTTGTTAAGGGCGGCAGATTGTAACGCCCGTGAAAAATCCATACTTGGGCCCGAGCACCAACTCGACCCGAAATCGCGTAGAATTAATTTCTATGGAAATTAAGCGTAAGTTAGCTAGCGCAACGCTAGAATAGCTGAGAAATAGTCCCTGATCACTTTAAATACGTTCTACAAGACCCAAATCGAGTAGAACAAACGACTCTATAATACTCTATAACCTCGGATCAAACTCTAAGCAGGTTTGGTCTCTGGACCGCTTTGAACTTTTGTATTGGATCTAGAGCGTACGTCGAAAGTCCGAGACTTCCTATCTTAGACTGTTAGGACCGCCTTGTTGGACTTGATACTCATTTCGAAAATCAAGTCAAACCGATAATCACAGGCTATTTCATTGAGCCCGGACCGAAGAGAGTGTGAATAGGGACATAATTGGAATTTCAAATTCAAATCTGGCACACGACTTGATGCATCAGTATTAAGCGTTCTGACCATCAGAATTCAGCCAGATTACACCCTTGGATCAGGAAAAATTTCTATTATATATCATGTGACTTTCATCCTTGATCCACGTGCGGTGACCGCTGAACTGAAACTGGTCCGCCACGTGTGATCTGCTGACCCAGCCGGACTGAAAACTTAATACATGCTAGATCTGGTACGCATGAGCTTAAGTCCGATTGCATTCGGCCAGGGGACCACAAAAAAGCATCTTTTGAACCGAAACAGCCCCGAATTGGATATGCACTAAGTGAACTTTGTACCGGAGCCTGTTTCCGGCATTTTTAAGCTTATAAAAGGGGTTGAAACCCTCATTCCTCTCTCCCATCTGAAAATTGTAAAAACCTAGATTTGGGAGAGAGAAAAGGAGAGAGTTTGAGAGAGGAAGTGGGAGGATTTTTCCCGCCTTCGTGCCGCTACTTCCACGTGCTACAGCAACTCTTCCCAATCACCTGGCCGGTGATTTCTCCACTTTATCAGGTATGAAACAACCCTAGAACTTGCTGATTTAGGGGTTACTTAGGTTCATAGCGTATTAACTAACGTAACTTGTAAAATAGGTTCTCCTACTGCCGTAGACGAAGCGTACACGCTCCGTTCAAAATCACGCATCCGTAAGAGATAAGGTGAGGATTTTAGACACTTTGATTGACGGTTTACAACGCTTTCAATGTCGTTTAATAGTAGATTATCGATGGCATCGCCGTTTGACATGTACAACATTCTCTCCGTTTCCTGTTTCGTAAATTAACGAAGAATATGATATTTGGGGCATTTTAGTCATTTGTAGGAAGTATGGTTTATACTCCTATTTTGCTGACGTGATTGACATGGTTTGTTGTCGCATTAGGAAGTTAGGAATGCGTGCATAATTAGTTTGGCGAAGAGATTCGCCTAATTGCGCACTTTGGGTCGACATACTATATGTAGACTTAAGTGTGTAGTGTATGTGTTTGTATAAATGTTTGTATTAGTATGTATTGAATTGAATGATGTTATGAGATAGTTTGAGATTGATTTCTCAATTAATATGCTGACCTAAATGATTTCCTACATGTTGACTATATGCATGATTTCATTACATGCATGGAATATATGTGTTTGAAGATTTGCTTAAGTTGAATGTTATAACATGTGTTAACATGCTCACATGATTGTATTTCAATTTCAATACTCTTACATAAATTGCTGATGTGATTTCATAAGTGTTTGGGACTAGACTTAGTCCAGGCGGTCGGTAACCGAGCGAATTCGTGGCTGACTGGTCATAGCCACGAACGACGCGTCGATGAACGTTATTCGTGTTTGGAGTTGGCGGCAGTGGTTAGGCCACGCGAAGTGTTTTACGCACTTCATGTCGTTCGACTTGAGATGCGATCTCGCTAGTCGAGCCCATCAAGCAACCCGACTGGCCGATGTATGTTCACCTTGTATGAGTCATAACTGCTTGAACCTAGGGTACTGAACTTACCATTGTAAACCCTGTTAACCATGGTACCTTGATCCACGAAGACTCATGAGTCGGGCATGGTGGTATGGGACACCGTGGTCGAGCTGTCGGCCTACGCTGGGGCCACAAACCTCCCCGTAGTGACCAGTGAGCACCTAGACTCGTGAGCAGATTATGGTGGTATGGGACACTATATTCTAGCTGTCGGCCTACACTGATCAGGCGACGAGTCCTTTGTAGTGACCGCGAGCGTATTCTGAGTCCACGGGAGGCGACGACCCTTCCGTTGCAGAAGAGTACAGTAGGCCTGTATTGATAAGGTGATGGGGGAGCGGTGCAACGAGTGCGAGCAACAGCCCTGACAGCCCTTGCAGTGACCTACGAAATATACATCGTATGAGACTACTAGGAGTGACGACCCTAGACAGGATCTGTGTTGGGATTGATACAAGGGAAGTACCTTAGTTTCCCAATCCTGTTGTTTGAATGGACTAATAACAACTTGAAAATCATATCACCATAGCATTGCATGTGCCTGGAAGATGTGGAGCACTCTAGGGAGTGTGGCATGCCGCGGTCGTAAGATGTTGCCGTATGAGGGAGATCGTCGGTGAGGGCATACATCACGTCATGTCATCTTGCATTAACAACAGTATTAGGATTGTCTGATTTACTGCTTTACTATTATCGCATGATTGAATTGTGAACATGTTAATCTTTGCTCTATGATTCCACTGAGTTGATCACTCACTCACACGTTACGGGATGGTGTTTGCAACACCCACCAGACCCCGTTGTAGATGCAGGTGAGGCTGGGATCCAGGAGGCAGAGCCAGACTTTGACGAGGACCAGGACAAGTTCTCGTACATGCAGTATCACGACGGCTTTGCGTAGGCGACCTGGATCGATGGGATTTCAGTGGGACCATTTTGGATATTTATTTTGTTCATGTATATTATATGAGACTCAGAGATGTAGTCATACTTTGGAGACAGATGAGATTTACTTTGTTTTTCCATACAGTGATATATATATTGTTTAGTCTTCCGCTTGCTTTTATCACTGGATCTGAAGTATGAATTGCAGTTTTGGTATACATTTACTCATGTGAATGCTTTAAATCAGACAACATTGAATCATAATCATTTTTGTTGCATAAGTGATGGTCTGGAACTCGGGAGTTGAGTTTATACACGACCCCCGATTTTTCGGATGTTACACAAATAGACTAGCAAGCTAACAATAATCAAAACATCCTTCCCTCGACAATGGAAGTAGGCTCACTTGGCATCTCATCTAATGGTTACTTGTAACCAGCTTACAACCCAAGTTCCATGGACAAGTAGGCTTTCATAAGCCCAAGGCATTAGGCCCAACACAAGAATAACCAATGTGACGAAAAGGTCCATACATTTAAGTGTCTTTAATAGAACACTGAGGCCCTATACCTCTTGTGAATGCTTAACAAATGGCCATCATGGCTCACATATAGCATGCACATGCATAAGACGCATAGGTTATAGTGGTACACAAGTTCTCGCTTGCATCATCATTATCACAAGCATCATTCAACATCAAATTCATCATCACAACTTACATCATGTAAACATGTGCAAGGATTACACAACATATGAGGATTTACATGCATCATCAATATCGTGGTCATCATCCATCACTATCATACATGCCCTAGTCATTAGTTATTTGTCATGCATGAGGTTATCCTTATGTTCACCAACATAATTTATTTATCATCATCCATTCATCAAGTAAAACATGGTTATCTTATCCACGTTCTCATCATGACAATCAATACGTGCAATCATTTGGATGTTAAGCATGGTGGTCAACTAGCATGTTATGTCATCATGCATATATATATACACAATATCATCATCATTACCATGAGGATCATTTTCATTTCATGATTAACATAAGAAATGTCATAAATACCATAAATAATTACTCATCCATCATCAATGCATATGCCATAATTCACTATCCATTAAATCATATCTATCATTTCAACCAAGAACTCACCATCATCATCATCATGTTACCACACATGTATTATTATCTCAATCATTACTAGGTGCGTCCCACCTAGTGTGAGTTCCACATTGACCTTGAACTACACATAAGGCATGGGGTCATATAGGTCATGTGTGAGTTCCACTTGGTGTAACAATAGGCCAACTCAAAGGTATAAATGTCCAACCACAAGGCTTTCAATGGTGTGAATCTGATTCCACAACTAAGTGGGCCTTACATATTCCACCATCAACTAGAAACAATACATAATCTCAAGCATAAAAGACAACATGCTAACATCTTTCATGTCATACATCATATTGGGCCCACTAGGCACATACACAACAAACCAAGAAAAAACTCAATTATCTAGTATATGCATTGTAAAATACGCCTCGCTAAGCGTGGTCCACTTGACTAGAGGCAGTATGCAAGACATGCTTCCCAGTAGACAATGGGCCTGCCCAACGAGCTCAAGAAAGGTTACTGTTGTGGGCTTCCCACTCCCCAACGATTTCTCTTAGTGTTGAGCCTACTTAGCCTTAGGGTCACATCATTTAGATAGGTCCAAGGCCACCTATATCTTAAGAGAACCTTTGGACAACAAGATCTCTCCACTAAATATTTTTCAATTTATATAACACCCATTTACAAAACATGCTAGATGGACCTTATTACATGAAAGGTAAGGCCCATACAATGTAACCCATACTGATGACCCATATAAGGTTTTCAACCCAACGACACCTGGGAGTTATTTTTCAGAGTTTTGATGCTGCATTAAATTCTTTGGGAAGGTGGTGGACCCCATTGACGTGGCCCCACATAAATTTTACATCAAACAGATTTTTTATGCAATGTTGGTTTCTGGACATCTTCAATTCAAATTTATGATAATGTGGGACCCACATCTGGTGAAAGGAAGGATTCATCTGGTATCTCTATGTGTGATCTTTAAAAGGTATAAGGCGAGCCTCATTGGTTGGGTGTATACAATTTATGGTGATGTCCAAACATGGGTACTTGGAGGAATTGTGAAGGAAACACGATGTAGAATTAGTTTTGGTCCAATTTTGAGTATGTCCCATGATCACAAGGGATGACTTTTCAGTGTATTGTCAGGTACCCTTGGTATTACTATATATGTGCTTCAAAAATTATAATCCAGGACCAACTAGTTGTGCACACATAATATTTGGTATAGGGCCAAACATAGGTATTTTAATTTTCTGCACAATTTTCTGCACAACTGTGTCTTGCCCCATTTTAGGATCTACTCCTTGATCATGTGAGGTCTGATTTAGTCCAATTAAAATACAATTTTTCTATTCATTGGTACAACTTAAAGGTTCCAAGTGGTGGCCTACTCATATCTTGTGCATGGGGTCCACTACAGAGGCTCAAAGTTGGTACAAAATACAAAAATAATTAAACGGTTTTCCACAATGGAGTCTGTCACAACTTAGGGCCTAATTTCCAAACACTTGGGGATCATTCTTGACAATAAGGTGAGACATCTCAACTCAATTATATAATTACTAAGTGTCAAAAATGAGATAAAAAGGTGAGACATCTCTTAAATTAGGACCCTTAAATATAAAGTTTGAGGCCCACTACAAAGTGTCAAAGATGTCTACATGCAATATAGTTAGGTACTTAGAAAATTCAACAAACAGAAAGTGCAAATGATATTTCAACATACACATCGAGTAGCACATGAAATGTATTGATCAAAACTCTATGATCAGATTCTTCGTTGGAAAATCCGAGCCATTGGATGCTTTTATAATGCATCATTTACGATATATGTATAGGTTTTCAACCATGTAAGGCCTTAGATTCATCTGGACCACACATAGTAATTCAAGGTTTATCCTTACAAGAGTATCCATTGGTCCAAAGTTTTCTAAATTCTATCATGAAAGAATATGACCATAGGGACCGTACATATGATATTACCTATCTTAAGTGAAAAAAATATCAATTACATTTGACCGTTGGAATCACGATATGGCCCACACAAAAATGGTCACAACAAGCTCTCAGATACATTTTCATATAAGACTAAGATCTCAGTCATCCGAACTCTGATCAAGGCGTATTATATAATGTGGGAAAGATACTTCGATTTTCTACGAATCTAACATAATATATATTTCTATTAGGTTTAATAAAGGGACCAAAAGTCGGTCATTATTTTGGCATATCGGAACCCTCTGTGTTCTGTTGGACAACATCCAAGTAAAGTTAATGACAAGGATGATTGGACCGTTAGATGGCCACGAAATATGGTCTAGATTTAACTCATATTATGATTCATATGATTCCCAAGTTTCAACTCAGATCTTAGTATGGTTGATTTTATATGAATTTTATAAGTTTCTGTCCAGATATAAAAACGAGTTTACATGTGAAGGGTGTGGATATAATGTTCATCATGGTGGGCCATACTGACGTGGGCCACTTGTTGACCACCATATCTATTAATATATGAAGCCATGGGGCTCCACACCATTGGACCCCACACATATCAAGAAATTAAAAAGGAAGAAAGAGGAAGGTGAGGAGGATGGAAGGAGGGATGCAGACTCACCTCAAATGGATGGATGGTTGGATGATGATGTGTGGCCCACTCCCTCTACGATTGATGATGGGCCACACCTTGGCCCCACTCTCTCTCACTCTCTTTTAAAATCTTAGAATTTTCTAAGTATAGGAAAAGAATGAGTGTAAGAGAGCTCCTACTCTTATATAAGGAATTGGAGGTTGAGGTGGCAAGATGATGTGGCAAGTTTATGGCTTCATCATTGGACCTAATAAGATACAAATAACAAAATTTAGAGTTGTCATCTATAAAAGTAATAAAATACATTTTACCTCCTTTGGTTTGAATTTCTTTTAAGTGACAAATATCAGAATGTATCAAGCTTAAGATTTCATAATCCATATCGACAATTTGAAAGGGTTTCCTAATCGATTTTTCCTTACTTCAATGAACACACTTAGCATAAGAGAACTTTTCACTTAATTTTAGAATTAGATTTAACACACTTATCCTCTTTACATATTTAGGATTGATGTGACGTAATCTACCATGTTAAACATTTACATTATGGACACTAATAAAATTAGTAGAAGAAGAATCTTTATTCAAGTTAACATATATTTTATATATATCATCTACTTTATAAGCTTTCCCTCCAAACTTTCCATTTTTAGAAAAAAAATCTTGCCTACATTTGGTAATAGCTTTAATTCTAGCTTAATCAAGCAAGTGATGGGACACTAAATTCTTCCTTAGTTCTAGGACTACAATACATCTTTAAGGGTGAGTTCTCGCCTCTTATAGCAATTGATGGGACACTAAATTCTTCCTTGGTTCTAATACATTCAGTATATCTTTAAGGGTGAGTTCTTAGTTAGAGGTGAACTTAAGAGTCACATATCCTTTTCCAGTGACTTTAATAGTTGCAGTGTTAGCCATAGGAATAATCTAGTGATGTTGGGATGGCTCATAGGTGTTGAACCATACTGGTCCGACCCAACATGTCTCTTACCTCTTAAATCAAGCCACCATCCTTCATTCACATTGATAGCACGTCTTCATGACAATAGCCACAAGTTTTCCTCTTCATCAGCTTTATTTGCTTCCACTATATAAGATTTAACATTTTCTTTACGATGTTTGCAGTTCCTAGCAAAATGGTCCAAAACACCCCAACTTAGCCTTAACTTTCTTGAACTTTTTTGTGGTGTTTTTAGATCATAATTTGATTTATTGTTACAATTATTGGGTTTTTTTAGGTGCTGAATTTTGGTATCAACATTATGGACTTTAGGATGACCATCATCTTTACGATCTTAAAGACGATCTTCCTCTTCAATACGAATGTCCACAATCAGTTTCTCTATTTTAAAACCATCATTTTTCCATCGAAGGTCCTTCCCGAATTACATACATAGAGGTGGTAACTTATCTATAATAGATGTTACTAAGTATTGCTCATTAACTTTAATGTCCTATTGCAATACCGCATTGAAGAGGAGTTGGACTTCTTCTGTTTGACCACAATAGATTCGTCGTCTACCACCATGCATTGGTTAAAATGACTTACTGCATATTTTATAGATCCAACTGCTTCATTATGACATTTTTTTATGAGAGCATTCTAGATATCCTTAGACGATATGGTCACAATAAAGATCAAACATAGAGTTTGTCATACAATTTAGAATATGATCTTTATAGAGATCATCATCTTCTTTCAATTTCTTAAGTTTCCAGGACGAATAAGGTTCCATCAAGTTAGTATATGGTTCCTACTTTAAGATGTACAATAGTTTCTATTTTCTCAAGAGAAATTCAATTTTCTTCTCTCACCTCTTAAAATTTAATCCATCAAACAAGTCTATTTTTACAGAGGAGAGCGAGTCTTAAAGGAGGACATTAGTGAAAAAAATTCTCTTTTAATTTCTAAGTCCAGATTAATAATAAATTACAAAATAATTCTGATAATCTAGTTAGAAGAAGTTAATGCAAATCAGACTTGTCAGATCAGATAAATTAATTGAACCTAAGAGATCAAATGAATTTGATAAAGGTAGGATCAGAAAATTAGATGACTCTTATTAAAAAATTAATTAGAAATTTGAAATAGAAAAGCTAACATAACAGTTACAAAGTAATTATAATTTGAACTAACAGATCTAACGTTACAATTACAGAATAATTATAATATGAAATAATAGATCTAACGTAATAGTTGCAGAGTAATTATCATGGATCTGTGGATATTAGTAATGAAACATATTTGAAAGATAAACAGGAATATCTACAAATCTTGAGCCAAGGGAAACAAATATGTACAGATTCGGTTCATAGATTAACAGATCCAGAATACTAATTCAAATATGTACATATCTGAAGTAGAGGGAAGCAGATCTACACATGAAATTAGTTTTTTTTCTCTAAATAGTCTTTAAATTGTTATTTTGATGCACAAAAATTAATAAGAAAAATTAAAGATGTATGAGTCTAATACCAGATTACATGGCCTGAAATTCACATAACGAAAATGAAATGAAAGCAGCTGTATCAATGAATGAAGGAAAGGCTTAAATGATAGCAATAACAACAAAATCAGTGGAGGCACAGATCCATGTTACTTTCCTGAAGACTATTCACACCCTTTTAATGGCCTTGAAGAGTGAAATACAGTTCTCCTGCTACAAAATGTCTTTGGAATACAATCATTTATCAATTGGAACGAACGACACCAACACCAACTGGTTGATGCTCACTATACCTCCTCTTAAAGTGATTAATGGGGTTTTTTATATCAGAAAGGAAGAGATAAAAAAAAAATCCTTCTAAAAAGAAGACCGTGTGCCTGCTGGATCTTTTAGGTTTTGTCATGCCCCAAATTGGGAACCCGGGAACTACTACTTCCCAAGTCCCGAACTAGGGTCAGACCAACTTCCTCTCTACTTACCGGACTTAGTGAACGAGTAGTAAACTTACTGAACACTAAACCCATCTCATGGCGGAGGAAATTTTTTTTCCAAAACGGTTAATTTGATTAGGCAGTTACACTTTTTTTTACATTGTATCAACGCATATTGAAGAGATGAACCTATTCGACATATAACACGTAAAATAGGGCACAAGCTCACAGTAATGAAGGAAACAATAGCAAACTCCAACAATTCTTGCATGCATCCTGAAAACGTGTAAGTTATATGTATGAGTAAACCATAACTCGTGAGTTTACTGTGTGCTAGGAGTAAAATACGGCTTATCAGGGCGCTCTTGTAAAGACATCCAAAACAACCATATGCATGTTATCAACCGAGCATGTTATCATAGGTGAGCAAGTTATGAATTAAGCATGTCATATAACTACACAGGTTATCATGAACATGACATCAATGTTAGGCATGCCACTCAACAAGCGACCATGAATCATGAGAACAGCTAATCATCATGTACAAGATAATCAAATTCCACATTCTATGATAGGGCATAGATGGAAAGGTAATGGCAGAGCTGGTGTATGGAGTTGGGATGATAGTGCGTGGTATCGCAAGCCATGGGGTTCATCATAATGGGCTTCTATCCAAACCAGTACCATACCTTATTTGGATAGATAGGCTCAATGTGGTAAAATCCTAATCTTAGGTTAGTTCTATACCCAACCGAAATTGTGGCCATTTTGAATGTGCACATAATGATTTATTTACGCACCACCAGCCTGAGTAAATAGTGGATGAATGAATGCATGAGTCAAATGTTGAACATCCCTCATTTTTGCGAGTACATCTCCACAACACATGATACATCCCCACTAGGAACCACAAACATTCCACACAGGGGTAATCCACCATCCTCACATAAGAGTGGGACAACATCCCTCATCATCTACTAGTACATCTCTACAACATAATACATCTCCATCAGAAATCACAAACGTACCACACATCAGTAATCCACCATCCTCACATAAGAGTGGGGCAACATTTCCAAAAAGTAAAATACTAGGTGTGGCAACCCCTACCCATCTAACCATCAGCTTAATAATGGGGGACCCTAATTTGTTTCACCCTACCCATCTTTAACAGTCAGAATACCACCTAACTCGACCCAGCACACGATGGTAGGTAAGCTCGTCACACCTCTTCCTTTCCTGGTCCCGAAAGTGGAAATGTAACATCCTGAAAATCGGGGGGTCGAGCTAAAACCCAACTCCCGAGTTCCAAAATGCTATTTATGCAACATAGATATGTATGATTGAATGTTGTCTATGACAATGTATTAAACATGAGTGAGATTAAGCCAGAACAGCATATCATACTCCAGAGACAGTTAAATTTGCAAGCGGAAGACTGTAATAGTATGTATAACATATATAAACTGTTGTATGTCTCCAGAGTGTGAATATATTACTAGGTTATACACATACATGTATACTTCAAAAGTAAATAAAATGAATATACATGAGGGTGCTAAAAATATAAAATGACAAGTGTCAATGTATCTAATCAACCTCCTTGTAATTCCGTCAATCAGATCACGCATAAAGGAGAGATCCTCCTCATTATCATCAAATCCAGCTCCGCCTCGCAGGCCGTGCCATCATCTGCAATCACAATAGGGACTGCTGGGTGTCCGGAAACACCATCCCGTAACGTGGGAGTGAGTGATCAACTCAGTGGGATAAGAGAGCAGAGATTAGCATGTTATCAAATCAATCATGCGATAATAGTAAAGCAGTAAATCAAACAATCTTAATACTGTTGTTAATGCAATATGACATGACGTGATGTATGCCCTCACCGACGATCTCCCTCATACGACAACATCTTACGACCGCGGCATGCCACACTCCCTAGAGTGCTCCACATCTTCCAGGCACATGCAATGCTATGATGATATGATTTTCGAGTTGTTATTAGTCCATTCAAACAGCAGGATTGGGAAACTAAGGTACTTCCCTTATATCAATCCCAACACAGATCCTGTCTAGGGTCGTCACTCCTAGTAATCTCATACGATGTATATTTTGTAGGTCGCTGCAAGGGCTGCCAGGGCTGTTGCTCGCACTCATTGCACCGCTCCCCCATCACCTTATCAATACAGGCCTACTGTACTCTACTGCTACTGAAGGGTCGTCGCCTCCCGTAGACTCAGAATACGCTCGCGGTCACTACAAAGGACTCGTCGCCTGATCAGTGTAGGCCGACAGCAAGAATATAGTGTCCCATACCACCATAATCTGCTCACGAGACTAGGTGCTCACTGGTCACTACGGGGAGGTTTGTGGCCCCAGCGTAGGCCGACAGCTCGACCACGGTGTCCCATACCACCATGCCCGGCTCATGAGTCTTCGTGGATCAAGGTACCATGGTTAACGGGGTTTACAGTGGTAAGTTCAGTACCCTAGGTTCAAGCAATTATGACTCATGCAGGGTGAACATACAACGGCCAGTCGGGTTACTTGACGGGCTCGACTAGCACGATCGCATCGCAAGTCGAACAACATGAAGTGCGTAAAACACTTCGCGTGGCCTAACCACTTCCGCCAACTCCAGAACACGGCTCGCGTTCATCGACGCATCGTTCATGGCCAAGATAAGCCAACAACGAATTCGCTCGGTTACCGACTGCCTGGACTAAGTATAGTCCCAAACAATTATGGAATCACATCAGCAAATCATGTGAGAGTATTGAAAATGAAATACAACCATGTGAGCATGTTAACACATGTTATAACGTACAACTTAAGTAAATCATCTTACACATGTCTTTCACACATATAATGAAATTATGCATATCGCCACATATAGGAAATCATCACCATTAGCGTATTAATTGAGAATTCGATCTCAAACTAAATCATAAAGAAATCATCAAGCACATGTTATAACATACCACTTAAGTGAAACATCAAGCATATGCATTTCATACATATAATGAAATCATGCATATAGCTATCATGTAGGAAATCATTTACATCAGCATTTTAATTAAGAAATCAATCTCAAACTAATTCATAATACCATTTAATTCAATACATACTAATACAAACATTTATACAAACACTTACACTACACACTTAAGTCTACATATAGTATGTTGACCCGAAGTGCGCATTTAGGCAAATCTCTTCGCCAAACTAATTATGCACGTATTCCTAACATTCTAATGAGACAATAAACCATGTCAATCACATCAGCAAAATATGAATAAAAACAGTACTTCCTATAAATGACTAAAATGCCCTAAATCTCATATTCTTCGTTGGTTTACGAAACAGGAAACAGACAGCATGTTGTACATGTCAAACGGAGTTGCCGTCAAGAATCTACTATTAAACGACATTGAAAGCTTTGGAAATAGTCAATCAAAGCGTCTAAAATCCGCACCTTGTCTCTTATGGATGTGCAAATTCGAACGGAGCGTATACGCTTCGTCTACGGCGATCAGACAACCTGATACACATGTACATCAGCTACTATTCTATTTGAATTGAAGAAATCCCCAAATCAGCAAGTGGTTAGGGTTTTTCTTACCTAGAAGTGCGTTGGAATCGCTGAGAAAGTGATCGGAGTGCATCGCCTAAGCACGTGCAGCAGTAGCAGCAGGTGGCAGGAAAATCACTCCCACTCTCTCTCACAAACTCTCACCTTTTCTCTCTCCCAATCTAGGGCTTTTTGCAATTTCGGATGGGAGAGAGGAGTGAGGGTTTCAACCCCTTTTATAAGCTTAAAAATGCCTGAAATAGGCTCGAGAATGAAGTTTACTTAGTGCATATCCAATTCGGGGCTGTTTCGGTCCAAAAGATGCTTTCTGGTGGTCCCCTGACCGAATGCGATCGGACTTAAGCTCACGTGTACCAGATCTAGTACGTATTAAGTTTTCAGTCCGGCTGGGTCCACAGATTACACGTGGCAGACCAGTTTCAGTTCAGCGGTTACCGCACGTAGATCAAGGCTGAAAGTCTCATGATATAAAATAGAAATTTCTCCTGATCCAAGGGTGTAATCTGGATGAATTCTGACGGTCAGAACGCTCAATACTGACGCGTCAAGTCGTGTGCCAGATTTGAATTTGAAATTCCAACTATGTCCCTATTCGCACTTTCTTCGGTCCGAGCTCAATGAAATAGCCTGTGATTATCGGTTTGACTTGATTTTCGGAATGAGTGTCAAGTCCAGCTAGGCGGTTCTAACGGTCTAAGATAGGAGGTATCAGACTTTCGACGCGCGGTCTAGATCCAATACAAAATTTCAAAGTGGTCCAGAGAACAAACCTACTTAAAGTTTGATCCGAGGTTATAGAGTATTATAGAGTCATACGTTCTACTCGATTTGGGTCTTGTAGAACGTATTTAAAGTGATCAAGGACTGTTTCCCAGCTACTCCAGCGTTACGCTAGCTAACTTATGCTTAGTTTCTAAAGGAATTAATCCTAAGTGGTTTCTTTGGCTATGGAATTGGGTTCTGAGCGATTTTTCAGGTGTTTAAATTAACCCACTGCCTAAGGACGTCAAATCCCAGATTGGCCAAAATCTGGGGTGTTACAGGAAAGGACTCTTGTACCCATCATACTGTGCTTACCCCCTCTCGACACACGACAGAAGAGGACTCAATTAGCCAATCTTAGCGGGTTCATTAGAGAATAAGCATCTCCAATATCAGGATCTAAGCCCAGGGTGGCCATAGTATGCCCTTCTCAAACCTTCTCAATAATATCAATACTTGGGCCATCATAATGCCTCACACACAAACATCCACTCATGAAATATGTCACCATGAAAGCCCATACAACAAAGTGCATGATCACAAAGCCACATACATACCCCAACTCCTCTGGACTTTCATCCAGGCACAAGGACCAACACGAGGGCCCAAAAATTACCATACGGACCAATAAGAGGGCCCAAAAACTACCATACCGACCAACAAGAGGGCCCAAACATAGTATATTAATTCTTCTCATCCAATCATATGGACCAACATGATGGCCCAAATCAAAATAATATCCAAAATCCCTTAACTCCTTGGATCATGTCCAGGCATATGGAATAATACAAGGGCTCCAATTTCATGATGTGTTCATGCATCCATATAAAATGAATCATCTATGTATATCAAACTATCTAAGGCAAAGTAGATTAACTTGCCATGTTATGGCACATGGATGCTAAATAGTAAACCCTCAGGTCATAATCCATTATCCATTGGAGATGTCCATGTGCACCCTTAATCCTTTCTTGATACGGGCCGAATAATGACCCTTGTACCCATAAGCAATGGCCCTTAACCTCGCCCAACTAACATTTAATCATAAATCTATAATCTGGTCTTATGAGACCCAACCATGTGTATAGGCTACACGATGCATGCCATGTCCATCACATATTGGCTACATATCACATGCCATAAACATTGTGTGTGACCTACACATCACGCATCATCCACATATCACAACACATCACATACCATAATCATCTCATGCCCTCATGGGCTTCACTTAACAATAGTACCAATTGGCCAAATAGACCAACAAGCTAACAATAATCAAAACATCCTTCCCTTGACCATGGAAGTGGGCTCACTTGGCCTCTCATCTAATGGTTACTTGTAACCATCTTACATCCCAAGTTCCATGGGCAAGTAGGCTTTCATAAGCCCAAGGCACTAGGCCCAACATAAGAATAACCAATGTTACGCAAATGCCCATACATTTTAAGTGTCTTCAATAGCACATTGAGGCCCTACACCTCTTTCTTGTGAATACTTAAAAAATGGCCACCAGGGCTCACTTAGCACATGCATACATAAGGTGTATAGGTTATGGTGGTACACAAGTTCTCGCATGCATCATCGTTATCATAAACATCATTCAACATCAAATTTATCCTCATAACATGTATCATGTAAGCATGTGCATGGAGTACATAACATACAGGGATTAACATGCACCATTAATATCATAGCCATCATCCATCACTATCATACATGCCCTAGGCATTAAGTGTCTATCATGCATGAGGTTATCCTTACGTTCACCAACATCATTTATTTATCATCATCCTGTAACACCCTAAATTTTGAGGGTCGAGTAAAGCTCTACTCCCTAGATCCAGCACATCAATTATGCAACATGGATGATGATGTTCAGATTTCATCCATATGAATGAGTTAAACATGAGTGGGATCATACTAAAACAACATATCATACTCAGAGATAATGTAATTTAAGCAAACAGAAGTTTGACGTATATGTATTAAAATAAGTAAACAGTTCACAACCTCCAGAGTTTGATGATGTAACAGGGTTTAATATATACAAGATTTGTCTTAAAATACACAAATATGGAAATGTAAGATGTCTAACTAGATAGACATCTCGTTATCCCGGTGAAGCAACTTGAGGTCTACATAGACCTGCTTGAGAGCTGACAGTATGAGAACTCCTCGTCCATGAAGTCTTGCTCTTCCACGTAGACCTCATCATCATCTGCATCTAAACCAGTGTCTAGTTAGTGTTTTAAAATACTGTCCCAGAGTGGGAGTGAGTGATCAACTCAGTGGTAGTATACGGTAAAGGTTAACATGTTATCAAGTCAATCACGTAGTAATGATAAAGTAACATAGCAATCACTTCCTAACTACTCTTATTAATGCAAAAATGGAGTGCAGGTAATGATGTATGCCCTCACATCTAAAGCTCCCTCAACAAGCGATGCCGACACCAATATCGTGTATAACAACACTACCTCTTGTGCGACTTTCATGCCGTTAAAGCACGTCCTAATGAATGCAGTGCAATGTATGGTCATGTTAGCCCAGTAGTCAATTAAGCTTATTCATACAGAAGATTTGGGAAGCTAGTATACCTCCCTTTATATCATTGACCCGAACCGAAAGATCCATCTAGGTTCGTCATCCTAGTCAAGCACATACGATATGTAAGTTATGGAGGCGTCGTTGCCAATGAAAAGCAGTCGATAGGTAAGTTCAATAGTTTATACTCGTGGTCACTAAGGGGTGGGTAATCACCTTAGCGTAGGCCAACAGCTCGAACACGGTGTCTCATACCACCATGTTCGGCTCACGAGTTTGAGTTGCTTACTGGTCACTATGGGGAGGCTCGTCACCCCACCGTAGGGTGATAGCTCGAACATGATGTCCCATACCACGATGCTCGGCTCATGAATCTTAGCAGATCATGGTACCATAGTTAAAGTGGGCCTTTACATCAGAGAGGAGTACCTTAGATTCAAGCAGAAGTGTTAGTACATGATAAACACACAATAGGCAAATCGGTTTGTTAGGCAAGTTTGATTGGTACGGGTACACGCTGACATAATCGACATGGAGCGCATAAGCACCCCTCGTGGCCTAACCACTATCGATAATCGTTGTGCGACCCAGATTCATCAAGTATACCTAATGTGGCGAGACTATTTCAGCCACTCGAACATAGACTGTTACCGATTGCCTGGACTACGTTATAACCCCAATCTTACTCAGATGTAGCAATTGAATACATATAATATAACCCATTCAACATTTAAAAAATAATCCAAGTGAAATCCACATTTGAGCATTTTATCGAACATATTGAACATACTACCAAACACTCGTATTTTATCCGTGAATCATGTAGCAGCAGATATGTTTACACGAAAGAAATTATACATATGAATAAGGTAATTACGAATCCTATCTTAATACTCCTAATAAATACAAACCATCAATAATTTCTCATTCAGACAATTCATCAAACACTTAGAATACACTTTATCAAATATATAGACTAGGTTAGTTACAATGTATATTTTAGCAAATCCTTATATAGAGGTGTCGGAATGCACATGACAACAATGAATCCTAGATTAGTAGTTATGACAAGAACAAATCATGTTTACATGTTCATTCATACATTCAACAAACACACGGAATGCATCTTTGTTCAACATAATTCATACATGTATAATATATCAAAAATGGCGTACCTAAGACAATATGGCAGTAATCAAGTCAGACATAAATCATTAACTGACATTAAAAGCATTGACAACCATAACCTAAACGTTTATAGTCCGCACCTTTCATCGCAATACTCAATTCGAACTCGGTTCGAATTCTACATTCCCGAAAATAGAACATCGGGTACCTAAATGGTGAAATCTGTTAGCTAGGTTGACAAACGACCATTTTAGATCTTAACTATAGCATTAGGGTTTAGATTTCTTATCCAAAATTGTAGTTGAAATAGGTTGGGTAGCGTAATAGAAAGGTGATTCAGTGCATGGAGTAGTGGGAGAGAATCCCAACAATGATCTCCCCAAATCTCTCCTCTCTTTCTTCTTTTCTTTTCTTTTCTCTCTTCTCTCTCCTAGGGTTTGAAGAAACTCGTATGGAATAGAAATGAGGTGAAATAAGGGCTATATATAGGCCTGAAAGTGATACAAATGGCCCTAGGGCCCTTGTATACTTAGGTTATATCCAAAGGGCGATTCCTTTTGACAAACAAGGTACATGGGGAGGCCCATTATTCACTTACATCATAGGGTACGTTCCCTGACAATGGATCTATGCCAGAATGTGATTTTAGTGCAATCGGATAAGTAGATTAACTGTGGAGGACCTATGTTAGATCAACGGTCGTACTTACTTGATTGAGGCCACGATTATATGGATATGTGTAGGGAAATTTCCTTTTCCCATGGGTGAAGTTTGGTCAAAAATTTACGGTCCGAAATCTTCATTTTCATGCGTGAGCGAAAGGCCTAATTCACTTAAATTTTAATACATTTTCTAAAGACATTCGCGTTTCTCACACACTTTACTCAGGGCTTAAGTTATGCGTTTCTGGACACAATTTGGGATCGATTCCCGCCATGGTTGTTAAGCCTAGTAGGACGGATGTAACCCTATATTTTTGCTATCATCAAACTTTCGATGTGTGGTCCCAGTCCGATACGAGGTTTCAATGTATTCCCGAGAGCGACAGGCTCATAAGATTTCTCCTAGGCTTTTAAGTAGTATTGAGTTAGCGATATTGATGGTTTTAGGTCTTGCCATTAGTTTAAATGGTGGTTCAAGCTAAATCCACCGATTAAGTAGTTTAGTATTTAATTAATTTCCATCTAAATTACGTCAGGGTACGATCCTTAGGTCTTTCTGCCTGAGGTGAAACTCGGGTCTTTATATGAATTTTTCTGAGACATTACCATCCATACATTAAATAAAAAATGGTTATGTTACCCGTGTTATCATCATGACAATCAATACGTGCATTATTATCACTTGGATATCAAGCATGGTGGTCAACTCACATGTTATGTTACCCACGTTATCATCATGACAATCAATACGTGCATTATTATCAATTAAATATCAAGCATGATGGTCAACTAGCATGTTTTGTCATTATATATATATATATATATTATCATCATTACCATGAGGATCATTTTTCACATCATGATTAATGTAAGAAATGTCATAAGTACAACAAATAATTGCTCATCTATCATCAATTATATGCCATAATTCACCATCAATTAAATCATATATATCATTTTAACCCACAACTTGAAAGTGCACCTACTAGTGCCCTGGTTTGTCAATTACTGTGTGGGTTGAGTCAATCGAACAACAACGCCTAATAGAAAGATCAATTCAACCGTCTGCCTCAACTGGATGTGTGGAAGCTCGCCATAGGTAAATCATAGCCTCACATCCCATGTCCCAAAACACCAGGTGATTAAAACCCTTAAAACTAAGTAGAACATCTTAGGGTTTTATAATAAGAAAACTTTTTATCAGACAGGAAAATATTCAAGTTTTCTTACCCTGTCCATTATATCGATTCACCTTTCGATATGATCGACCTGCTCTATCAATGTCCTCGACATCTCAATCGATACAATCGAGCGAGGACAAAAAGTGTCCAGCAACTGCACAATCATCTGGACGATTTATCGATATATCGAAGTTTCAATCGATATCATCGATATTCAAATATCGAGCCCATCGAAAGTGGATCGATAATATCGACAGGCAGTTTTTTGGCGCCCCTATTTTTCTAAAGAAATCTACTATAAGCTTCAATATATCGATGACTGTTCCGATTCAATCTGAATTTAAATATCGATCATCTTAGAAGTCGTTCGATTATATCCACAGTGGGAGCATGTTTCCTCCAGCATATATTTCAGGATGTTCTAAAAGTTGATCGGGGGCCACTCGAGGAAATCGATATTCTTATGTCGATGCCATCGAGTCCTAGTTGATTGGATCGAGTCTGGACATAAACTGTCCAGCATGCTTATAGGTAAAATCTATATGATTTATCGATCCTATTGACAAGGTCCCGATATCATCGACATTCAAATTTCGATGACATCGATTGACCCTCGATCATGTCCTATATCCTGAAATATTTCGGCTAGTCTCTCTCATTCTTCAAGTGTCGATAAATCAATCCAAGTATCGATGGAATTAGAGTTCAAAATTCGATGACATCAACACATGTATCGATCCCATCGATCAGCTAACAATAGGTTTCAAAAGTGTATGACTTTGAAGTTTATGTTATCGAGCGAACAGTCGATTCCATCGAGAGTATTCGCTCGATGATATCGACCATGCTTGATGATATCGAACTCAGTCATAAATATGACCGTTTTATATCCATTGAAACCTTTTGTCTATTTAAAGAGAGACTTGGTCATATTGTTGGTAGAGAAAGAAGAGAGTGCTTTTGTGTTTCTTACCCTCAGATCATATATCCAAAGCCCTTTCTCTCACGGGAGTTCATCTTCCAATCCACTCTTACCATTGACATTCAATAGAGTGGATTGGGAAATGAACTTCCGCATTTAAGGATCCTCCAGCAACTATCTTAATAGCATATCATTAAGTTGGGATGCCTTGAATGAATAGATGAGGGGAATTACTCTATCTTCCTTATAGGAAAATTCCAAGAGAGTGGATTTCCGTCCCAACCTTGACCCAACCCGAAGCCTAGTACTGGTACATCTTTTGTGTTGTGGATTAAGGAAGCTGAAGACTCTTCGTCAATGAGAAGGTGATCCTCATCACTACGCTAAAAGGGACTCATTAACTTATCTGTAAGTACCTAGAGTCCAGAGGACACTTGTAATCATTCCTTTCTAGGATTGGGTCTTAAGTGTTACTCACCCTTTGAAGTCCTTAAAGGAGGCCTCTGACGAGAGTGTACGTTGTGGGTGCATTG
Source organism: Magnolia kwangsiensis (assembly GCA_037074715.1). NCBI lineage: Eukaryota > Viridiplantae > Streptophyta > Magnoliopsida > Magnoliales > Magnoliaceae > Magnolia > Magnolia kwangsiensis. The sequence continues at coordinate 65,675,602 of CM073579.1, forward strand.
TGTGGACCCTTGCTTTATAGAGAGCATAAACATATAGGTACGTTGTGTGGACCCTAGCTTTGTGTGGGCATAAATATTTGGTTAGGAGTGCACCAGCAAAACTCCAGGGTAGAGGTAAACCGAGTAGAAACCTCCGTGTAAAGGTTGAAGGTGAACCTGATTTAAAACCTTAGGTTTGAGGTGAACCATGGGAAACCTCCTTAGTGAAATCTGGTACACTCAAGGGTTGAGTGTGGCAGCTGGGAGTGGAGTAGACAGGTACTCGAACCATTATAAAAATGATTGTATTTGTGATTGTCTTGTTTGTGTGATTTGCTTTACTATTTTAATATCTGAATGTTTGAGATCACACCTCACACACATTCACAGTCATATCCAGCATGAACTAAGTTCTACATTGCTATCTTTTGAATAGTTTGTGATTAGACCCTCTACAAGGCTTGAAAGCCAGTAGAGTTACATTTGAGTAATCCTGATAATTGTATATCTGATAGGATTAGTGCAATAGGATTTTTTAAATACATTGTAAAACTTTAAACAGTTCTATTCACCCCCCTCTAGGATATATTGGCATATTCCTACTTCAACTCAAGCTTTCTTCACCGCTATTTCAATTGGTATCAAAGCGGGTCTCTCTTTAAGGGCTTCACCGCCTAGAGAGTGATCTTGACTGAAGTTGTGAAATATGGCCAAAGGAGAGGACTCATCAGTCACTAGACCTCTAGTATTTGATGGTTCAAATTATGCATACTGGAAGGCTAGAATGCATTACTTCCTGAGATCTTTGGATCATGATGTTTGGGATGTAGTTGAAAAGGGATATGTGGTGCCATCTGAAAAAATCATACTTGAAGATGAAACTACCATCACTAAACCCAAACCTAAAGAAAAGTGGACGGCGTTCGACAAAGAACAGCGAACTGCTGAAGTAAAAGCAATGAACTCCATCTTCTGTGTCGTGTCTCAAGATATATTTAATTAGATAAGTATGTGTGAGACATCCAAGAAAGCATGAGATTACTGAAAATAACTTATGAAGGCACAAGCACTGTGAAGAGGTCTAAACTACAACTTTTGACTTCACTGTTCAAAAATCTCAGGATGGAAGAGCATGAGACATTTATGGAGTTTTTCACCAAATTGAATATTATTTGCAACTACATGGGTGGATTGGTAGAAAAGGTTCCGGTACCGAAAATATGTAGGAAAATACTAAGGTCCTTATCGAAATGGTTTAATCCCAAATTAACAACAATTGAGGAGTGTAGAAATATTGACGAGATGAAAGTAGAAGAACTGGTAGGTTCCCTACAAACTTTTGAACTACACTTAACACAACCCCAAAAATCCAAAAACATTGTTCTAAAAACCTCTAAGAAAATAAAACATGAGGACAGTGAGAGTGAAAAGGAAGATGTAGATGAGGAAGTGGCTTTGCTGGCACAAAGATTCAAAAGGTTCTTTCAAAGGAATTGCGGCCATCCCTCTAGAGGAAGAAAGGTGGATGACAAACGTTTTACAGACAAATTTGGAAAAAGAATCAAAGAACCACAGTGTTATGCATGTCATGAGTATGGACACCTATCTACTAAATGCCCAAATAGAAAAACCAAGGGCAAGGCAATGACCACCAAATAGGATGATATAGAAGAGTCAAACTTAGAAAATAGTGACTTAGAAAGTTATGGAGATCAGAAATCCTTGAAAATACTTATGGTCTCCACTGCTTCAGTCATTCAAACTGAATCTGAGAAAGAACAACAAGCTATTAAATCATTTCCATCTGACAATAAGGAATTTGAGGAAGAAGAAGAAATTGAAAAGGATAAACTACAGGATGCTTATAATCAACTATACATTCATAGCATCCATATCCTTAAAAAACTTGACATGTCTGAAAATAAAAAGGAATTGTTGCAGAAAGACTTGGACAGAACCTTGGAAATAAACATAAATTTAGCTAATGATTTGCAACAATATGACACAGACAATGATGAATTAAAAAGAGAAAACCTATCCCTAAAAATAGAATTATCAAACCTTATGAACTAGGCTGAATTGCTAAGAGATGATAATGCAAAACTCAAAAATGAGAACCACTCACTTTGTATTGACTTAGAAAAATCTAGAAAATTTGCCGAGATAAACTACAAATTTTCTCAGAGTGGTGAGAAATTGGAAAAATTGTTAGGGATGGGAAGACTAGGAAGAGACAAGAGTGGACTAGGATATGAGAAAAGTAAATAGAAAACTGGAAATAAAGCCCAAATAAAACTTACTGCTTCAAGTAGCAATATGGGAATTTCTCCAGTTTGCCATTTATGTGGTGATGTGGGCCATTATAAGTTTGAATGCTTGGCACTAAGGTGGACCTCACATAACTCTGATCAGAAAAACATTAGAATCAAACCCATTAGGGAAACACTGAATGATAAAGGTCTACTTAAGAAAAACACTTATCCACCACCACCTAAAGATAAGGACAAAATGAAGAAATTTGTCCCACAATGGGTAGTTAAAGAAAAATTGAACTGTCTGATGATTAATTTTCATATACCCTGATATATCAAGCAGAAAAAGGAACAAGTCCAGGTTATGCATCTAGATCTAGATATTTGCTGAAATGATGCAATTTTGTTGAGCCTTCAATATTACATCTGAGGTTGGAGACCTCGAACTTTTGTATATAAACATTATCATATTTATAATTGTATAGAATTGGCACAAACTTTTGTGACATATACTGATCATGCTAAGAAATACACAATAGTGTGTTGAAATTGTGAAAATTCTGAATAATACCTACTTTCGGTACAAGTGTTGGACTTTTTCAATTTCATCGACCGAGTGTCGATACAATCGACGGGTCTTCAGAATATGAAAAGCCATATGACTGTGGATGACATTGTGGACAGACTCGATAGAATCGATTGACAACTTCTCGATACCATCGATAATTGGTCGATATGATCGACAGATGGCACCCGATAAAAGTCAGTAGGACGTGGAAAAAGAAAAAAGAAAAAAGGGGGGGTTTATTCTTCAAGGGCTTCTTGGTCGTCTTCCCTGCTCGATCCTCTCGACCAATCACCAGGAGCCACGTCGGACTAACCAAATCCCTCCACAAATCAGGTAATATCCTTCTAACATCAACAGGATTTTTTTTTGGATACTCTTGGTTTGTCGGGCGTTTTGTCATTTTTCCCCAAAATACTTCAAAAAGCCTATTATTCCACTTGGGAAAAGATAAAAGTGCAGCATCCCGTCCGGGGCAGTCTTCAAGAGCTACCCAACAAAAAGTCCCTGCCTCAAGGGAAAGGACGAGGATCCCGAACCGTGGGACCCCCACACGGCAAAGATCACGGCACAGTGGGTCCCAGACTGAAGTTCCTACACTGTCTCAACCAGTGACACCTCCTCCGGCTATCCAACATCCTGCAAAATACACCGGAAGGAAGCTGATCTATGAAAGAAAAGTCAACAAGGGCTGTTTGGCACCATACAATTTGGAACCTCTATTCGCCGCAATTGGATGGCTGCTTATTCTAGATTTCGGAGGACCTTGTCAACTAGAACAAACACGTAACTTTCTTGCAGCATGTCATTCTCCAGTATCTGATCCTCCTTCATTCATGGTATCCCTGGATGGTGATGATGCATTTATCACTCCCGCCACTGTGGCTCACATTCTCAATCTGCAGTTGGCTCCAGAAGGCCTTCCAAATTTGGATCTCGATCTTCCAGATGTCCGATCAATGATAACCAAATACCTATGTCACAACAAAGATATTTCATGACATCAAGGGAATGCCTTAAAATCCAGGTACATGGAGCCCCGGTTTCAAGTCATGTATAGGATCTTCACTACAAATTTGTACCCAAGAAGTACAAATCAATCAGATCTCACAAGTCTCATGGTCATGATAATATACTCCGTTGCAACTGGGACAAAAATTTTCCTTCCAACACTGATTGTCAATCAGTTTGTCAATGCCATACATACATCTAGAGATCTACATCTGCCATATCCATGGATTATTAGAAGAATCTATCAAAGCATTAGCTTTCCTCCTACAAATGATCCTGTTCTTCCACTTCAAGTTTTTAATTTTAAAAACATTAGCAAGATGGATCTGATTTATCACGAGTACAAGGATGGAGGCATTCAAGAAGAAGGAGGTGAAGGTACTAGTGTCCCTCAGGGTGAGGAAACTGTGACGGAAGGTGGCGAGTCTGCCAGAGTTGATCCAGTCCCATCTATGTCAATCCCTGGGCATACTAAACGACACAAGCTGGACAGGATCGGTATAATTCAGCGAGACATCCAATCAGTGCAAGAACGACTTACTATCTTAGAGCGTGTTATCCACAAGGTACAACACTGTGCAACAGTTGGTCGATCTGATGACCTGTCACCGAGATGACACAGCTCCTTCTCATTCTGCTCCCTAGCACTGATTGCTAAAAGCTGTCACATACATTCACTCTTTAACTCAGCGTATGAACTATGATATCTTTTTGAATGTTCTACGCTTCCTTGAGTGCATGTGACAGCTCTCTCTCTCTCTCTCTCTCCCTTATTTTTACATAGGTTAAATTTTTTTTTTATGTGTAACCTCAGATGGTATGAAATATTGGTTGCAATACTTGGCAACCCTCAAATTGGCTTTTTTTTATTTGGATAATGGATTAAATACTACTGTCTGTGGCGGTATATATATTTTCTTTGATACTGGTTGATATGGCTGAATTCAATTCCTATTTCATTGACATTTTGGTGCTTATAAAATAACTGTGCTGATTGCTTCATCTATTTACTTCCTGCCATCATTAATGTATGCTTATCCTGTTGAAAATTTGTATACATCTATCTGTCTATGGTTCTCCCATATGCTTAAAATCTTCAATCAAATATCACTTGTTATACCTTTGCCAATGACTGACAAAAAGGGGGAGAAAAGTTAAAAATACCCCATGCAAAAAATTGGATATTTGTGCTCTTATATGTTGCAGGTGTAAGGGAGAGCAGCTGCACCAAGAAAGGGATATTTACACTATTCTGGTTGTGTACATGAATGTGTTAGAATTTATAAAATTGTGTAATCACATGTACACACAATTTAAGATGTATCTGTCTAGATATTTTCCTAGGGTGTCTTGGATATTTTGTCACGTAATTAACAAAGGGGGAGATTGAAAGTGCACCTACTAGTGCCCTGGTTTGTCAATTACTGTGTGGGTTGAGTTAGTCGAACAACAGCGCTTCATAGAAAGATCAATTCAAGCGTCTGCCTCAACTGGATGTGCGGAAGCTTACTATAGGTAAATCATAGACTCACATCCCATGTCCCAAAATACTAGGTGAGTAAAACCCTTAAAACTAAGTAGAAAAAACTTTTTATCAGACAGGAAAATCTTCAAGTTTTCTTACCCTGTCCATTATATCGATTCACCTTTCGATATGATCGACCTGCTCTGTCGATGTCCTCGGCATCTTAATCGATACAATCGAGTGAGGACAAAAAGCATCTAGCAACTGCACATTCATCTGGACGATTTATCGATATATCGAAGTTTTAATTGATATCATCGATATTCGAATATCGAGCCCATCGAAAGTGGATCGATAATATTGACAGACAGTTTTTCGGCACCCCTGTTTTTCTAAAGAAATTTATTATAAGCTTCGATATATCGATGACTGTTCCGATTCAATCTGAATTTAAATATTGATAATCTCGGAAGTCATTCGATTATATCGACAGTGGGCACGTGTTTCCTCCAGCAAATATTTCAGGATGTTCTAAAAGTTGATTGGGGGCCACTCGAGGAAATCGATATTCTTATGTCGATGCCATCGAGTCTAAACACAAACTGTCCAGCGTTCTTATAGGTAAATCTATATGATCTATCGATCTTATTGACAAGGTCTTGATATCATTGACATTCAAATTTTGATGACATCGATTGACCCTCGATCATATCCTATGTCCTGTAATATTTCAGCTAGTCTCTCTCATTCTTCAAGTGTCGATAAATCAATCCAAGTATCGATGGAATCGGAGTTCAAAATTTGATGACATCGACACATGTATCGATCCCATCGATCAGCTGACAATAGGCTTCAAAAGCGTATGACTTTGAAGTTTATATTATCGAGTGGACAGTAGATTCCATCAAGAGTATATGCTCGATGATATCGACCATGCTCGATGACATCGAACTCAGTCATAAATATGACCGTTTTATATCCGTTGAAACCTTTTGCCTATTTAAAGAGAGACTTGGTCATGTTGCTGGTAGAGAAAGAAGAGAGTGCTTTTGTGTATCTTACCCTCAGATCATATACCCAAAGCCCTTTCTCTCACGGGAGTTCATCTTCCAATCCACTCTTACCATTGACATTCAACAGAGTGGATTGGGAAATGAACTTTCACATTCAAGGATCCTCCAGCAACTATCTTAATAGCATATCATTAAGCTGGGATGCCTTGAATGAATAGATGACGGAAATCACTCTATCTTCCTTATATGAAAATTTTAAGAGAGTGGATTTCCTCCTAACCTTGACCCAACCCGAAACCTAGTACTGGTACATCTTTTGTGTTGTGGATCAAGGAAGCTGAAGAGTCTTCGTCAACAAGAAGGAGATCTTCATCACTGTGCTAAAAGGGACTCATCAACTTATCTGTAAATACCTAGAGTCCAGAGGACACTTGTGATCATTCCTTTCCATGATTGGGTCTTAAGTGTTGCTCACCCTTTGAACTCCTCAAAGGAGGCCTCCGGCAGGAGTGTACGCTGTGGGTGTATTGTGTGGACCCTTGCTCTGTGGAGAGCATAAACATCCGGGTGCGATGTGTGGACCTTTACTCTGTGTGGGCATAAACATCTGGTTAAGAGTGCACCAGCAAAACTCCAGGGTTAGAGGTGAACTGAGTAGAAACCTCCATGTAAAGGTTGAAGGTGACCTGATTTAAAACCTTAGGTTTGAAGTGAACCATGGAAAACCTCCTTATTGAAATTCAATACACTCAAGGGTTGAGTGTGGTAGTCGGGAGTGGAGTAGACAGGTAGTCGAACCACTATAAAAATGACTATTTTTGTGATTGTCCTGTTTGTGTGATTTGCTTTACTATTTTAATATCTGAATGTTTGAGATCACACCTCCTACACATACACAGTCATATCCAGCATGAACTAAGTTCTATATTGCTATCTTTTGAATAGTTTATGATTGGACCTTCTATTAGGCTTGGAAGCCAGTAGAGTTACATTTGAGTAATCCTGATAATTGTATATCTGATAGGATTAGTGCAATAGAATTTTTTAAATACATTGTAAAACTTTAAACAGTCCTATTCACCCCCTCTAGGACATATTGACATATTCCTACTTCAACTCAAGCGGTCTTCACCACTATTTCACAACTCACCATCATCATTATCATGTTACCACACATGTATCATAATCTCAATCATTACTACATGCATTCTACCTAGTGTGAGTTCCACATTGACCTTGGACTACACGCAAGGCATGTGGTCGTACAAGTTAAGTGTGAGTCACACTTGGTGAACCAATAGGCCAACTCAAAGACATAAACTTCCAATCATGAGGATTTTAATGGTGTGGATCTAATTTCACAATTAAGTGAGCCCCACACATTCCATCATCAACTAGAAACAATGAACAATCTCAAACATAAAGGACAACATGCAACATCTTTCATGTCATACATCATATTGGGCCCACTAGCCACATACACAACAAACTAAGAAAATGCCCAATTATCCAGTTTTTACATTTTAAAATGTCTCACTAAGTGTGGTCTACTTGACTAGAGGTAGTGTACAAGGCACGCTACCCAATAGGCAAAGGGTCTGTCCAACGGGCACAAGGAAGGTCACCATTGTGGGTTTCTCACTCCTCAACATTTTCTCTTAGTGTTGGGCCCACTTGGGCATTAGGGTTACATCGTTTAGATGGGCACAAGGCCACCTATCTCTTAAGAGAATATTTATACAACAAGATCTCTTTGCTAAATATTTTTCAATTTATATAACACCCATTTACAAAACATGCTAGGTGGACCTCATTACATGAAAGGTAAGGCCCATACAAGATAGCCCATGCTAGATGTGCCACTTAAGGTTTTGAGATCAACAACACCTGAGAACTATTTTTTAGAGTTTAGATGCTGCATTAAATGCTTTGGAAAGGTGCTAGACCCCACTGACGTGGCTCCACATAAATTTTACATCAAACAGATTTTTTTATGCAATGTTGATTTCTTGCCTTCTTTAATTCAGATTTATGATCATATGGGACCCACATCTGGTGAAAGGAAGGATCCATCTGGTAGCTTTATGTAATGTCTCGAAAAAATCCGTACAAAGACCTGAGTACCACCTCAGGCAAAAATAACTAAGGATTGAATTCTGTAGAAATTAGACAAAAATTAATTAAATACTAAACTGAATTAATCAGTAGATTAGCTTGAACTGCATTCTATGCGAACTGCAAGACTTAAAACCACTAAAATCACTAACCCAACATTACCTAGGAACCTAGGATCAATCTCAAAACCCAGTTGCTCATGGGAGCACATTGAAACTTTGTATCAGACTTGGACCGCGCGTCGTAAGTCCGATGACCCGAAACTATATGGTTATGACTGCCTTACTAGGCTTGACAACCATCGCAAAAATCTAGTCCAAATAGTGTCTAGAAAAGCACAATTTGAGCCTGGACCGAAGTGTATGAGAAATGCGAATATCGTTAGAAAATAAACTCAAGTGATTTGGGTTGTTCACATATAGGCCAAATTTAAGGTTTTAAACTGTCAGATTCTAACCCAACTACACCTTTAGATCAAGAAAATTTCCCTACACATGTCAGTGAACTTGTGGCCCTGATCGAGTGACGATAATCGTTGAACTGAAACTAGTCCTCCACGGTTGATCCACTAATTTGATCGGACCAAAATCTTAACCTAACATAGATCCATTGTTAGGGAACTTTCTCTGGACCGTATGTAGGTAATGGACTTCTAAATGAGCTCCGTTGGCCTGAAACAGCCACCTCTTGGCTATAACTTAAGTATACCATGGCCTTGGGGCCATTGACATCACTTCTGGGCCTATTTAAAGCCCTAAACCCACCCCTCTCTTTTTATACGAATTTTATAAAACTCTAGGAGAGAGAAGAGAGAAAAGAGGAGGAAAGAGTGAGGAGAAGAGAGAGAGAGAGAGAGAGTTGTTGGGATTCATTCTCACCACTCCACATGACGAATCATCTCTCCCGTGTCGCTATACCATCGAATCTGAATCCATTTTTGGGTATGAAATCTTAACCCTAATCTATTTTAAGAATCCAAATAGAGGAAATGGTGAAATAGCTAACCTATTTCATGATTTAGGTAGCCGTTGTGCCGTTGACAAAGGCATAATGTACGAATTGAGTTTGTAATCGACGAATTGGCGAAAGGTGCGGACTATAAATGTTTAGGTTATGGTCTTCAAGGCTTTCAATATTGGCAATGATTTATGTCTGACTTGATTGCTGCCATATGATCTTAGTTACGACGTATTTGATAAATTATACTTACGTATGAACTATGTGAACATATAATGTATTCCATGTGTTTGTTGAAATGATTGAATGAATATGAAATTATGATTTTTGCTTTCCATGATTATTAATTGAGAATACATGATTGTTGTATATATGACAACTCCTTTGTAAAAGGATTTACCATAATATATGTTATAACTAATTTATTACATGTATGTTGAAATGTGTAGTCTAAGTGTTTGATAAAATGTCTGAATGAGAAATTACTTATTGAAATATATTTAATGAGGGTGCCGAGATAAGATTCTCAATTACCTTATCTATAGTTATAGTTTCCTTCATGTAACCTATCTCACTACTATATGATTTATGGATGAAATGTCTATGTATGATAACATGTGCACTATGTGTTTGTTAAAATGTTCAAATGAGATTTGTATTTGAATTGGTTGTTAAATACTGTTTTAACTATCACATATGAATGCCTATTATATTTAAGTATGACTGGGACTATTGCATAGTCCAAAGATCGGTAACGACTTCCGATTGAGTGGCCAAATTAGTTTCGCCACAACAGATATGTTCGATGAATCTGAGCCGTACAGTGATTATCGATAGTGGTTAGGCCACGGGGGGTGCATATGTGCTCCATGTCGATTAAGTTAGCGTGCGCTAGTACCAATTGAGCTTCTCCAATAACTTGATTGGCCCAATGTGTGTCTACCATGTATGGACGCTACTGCTTGAATCTAAGGTATCACTTACCAATGAAAAGCCCGTTTAACCTTAGTACCACAATCTGCTAAGACTCATGAGCCAGACATGGTGGCATGGGATACCGTGGTCGAGCTGTCGCCCTATGCTGAGGTGAGGAGCCTCACGTAATGACCATTGAGCAACCCAAACTCGTGAGCCAAATACGGTGGTATGGGACACTGTATTCAAGTTGTCCACTGTAAGACCCGTATCTTGGTCCGTACCTTTTCGTACACTTCCGCGGTCTTACCGGTCGAATTCTGGTAACTTTCGACCCTTAATCGATATCGACGCGCGACCCTGATTCATGTGCCGACAACCCGAGTCGACTCAACCCGAGACCAATACCATAGCGACCGCACCGTCGCTGCGGTTCCGATACCGCGACTCGCGCGCCAAGGCGATACCCTGATTAAGAGTTATGAGCCAACGTTCGGTGCGAGAAAACGCCGCGCGTTGCGAAAAGCTAGGGAATCTCAACGATGTGTCACATCAATCACATCAATCCCATCAATCAATCACTCATCAAGCCATCACATGTCAAGTACACATCACTTCCATCCCTTTTCCCAAGCAACCACAAAAGTCTCCCAAACCCATACCTCTCTTACACAAAAAGCCAACAAAGTCTTCTCAACCCATACCTTTCTTACACAAAAGGCCAAAAAGTCAAGTTTTTCTTACACCACCATCACTCACCCATCCATCCATCACTCTCTCTCTCTCCCTTTACATCACTCTCTCTCTTTCTCTCTTTCTCATTCCAAAATTTCCAAGCAACAAAAATTGTAAGGGCTCCATACGTATGGAATTTCTCCAAAGACCTTAAGCTCCAAGTGGCCCACCTTCCTACCCCAAAATCTCCCATCTCAATCCTCCATTCTTCATCTTAGCCATTGAAGTTGAAGACAAGGTGCCAAGGAACCCCTAGGAGCGAGAAGATCGGACGGTGGGTGCTTCTATAGGGTAGATTTTCTTATTTTTATGGTGGACCAAGTGAGGCCCACCGATCAATGGTGTGGATCTCACTTGGGACCCTTATACGTGGCCGATGGACCACTTGGATCATCATGATCATTCCATGATGGGACCATTCTCCATGGACCCCATCATGATGTTTATTTTCATTTGGAAAGGTCATCTAGACTGTCCATATCGGTGGAGAATGGATCTCCACCGTTGATTTACGTTTTTAATGGTCCCATGTGCAAGGGATCCATTTATTGTATGTTTCATTGTAAGGGAGGGCCCATAATGATGGGGTCCCTCCATCATAAGCCGTGTCCCACTCTCCATGTCTCTCTCCCTCTCTCTTTTATTTTATTTTATTTTATTTTATTGCAATAGGATGGTGTGGCCCACTTGAATGGATCCCATCTTGATGTATTTATTTTATTCAAGTGGGGCCCACCTTAGATGTTATTTCCATGCCGCCCATCATGTGGTGGCCCACTTCATCAGGCCCACCACAAATATTTTTTTTTATGAAAGCCAGCCGTCCAGCGTCTGGGACGCTGGACGTTTCTAAGGAAATGAGAAAAAGAAGAAAAAGAAAGGGAAAGGAATGTAGGGGATTTGAGTGGTTGCCTTACATTGGTCCCACCGTGTTGTACCCAAACAATCCAAGCCGTCTATCCTCTTACCCACGACTTTTTAGCCGTTGGGTAGAAGTTTTGGGTTGATTGGAAGACCTGGTGGGCCATAGCATCAAATAATGCACCTCGATCATTCAAGGATCCATTTTCTCATTTTATTCATCTTCTAGCGTCAAAAAAATCCAGACTTTGGACTCATTTGGATGGCCTCGGGCCACTGATCGCTATAGCTGGAGTGGATTGTCAGAAAGCGGGCCCCACACATACTTTTTGTCAAAAGAATCGAAATTCAAGAGAGAGAGAGAGATGGGGTGTGGCAGCAGCTGCTGCGTCAGGCGCTGGCAGCGCCTGCACGGCTGCCAGGCGACGGGCGGCCGGACGCCGTGGACCCACAGCTCCAGCCGTGGGCCCCACCTTGATGTTTATATGATATCCAAACCGTCCACCGGATGGGCCACCCTCTAAAGTGGCCCCCCTTCTAAGAATGAGACAGATCCAAGACTCAGGTGGCTCACACCATAGGAAACAGTGTGAATAAACATCTACCATTGAAACTCTTCCTGGGGCCCACAGAAGTTTCGAATCAAGCTGAAATTTATGTTTTCCGTTCATACAGGTCTGAGTTACCTTATGAACGGGTTGGATTTCAAATACACATCACGGTGGGCCCTACGTGGGACCCACCTTTGTTTGGTCAGAGATGAGCAAGAAAAGAAAAAAAAAAGAAAAAGGAGGGGGGCAAGGCCCACGTGCCCTCCTCTCTCTATATCTCTCTCTCCCTCTATATCTCTCTGTCTCTCTCTCTCTCTAGCGATAGTAGGCCGTGGGCCCCACATCTTGTGTGTTCCGGGCCATGCCGTCCATCTGTTTTGATGGTGGGGTCCACTGTCATCTGACGCCAGCAAGCTCTGTGGGACCCACCATTACACATATATATATTATATTATATATTATATATTATATGTTTTATGTTATATATATTTATGTATGCCATATAATTTAAATGTATATTTTATAATATGAAAATTGTAGTGGGCCCTAGACCATGTGTCCCTATGAATAGTTTGGATGGAAATAAATGTTTTGTAAGGCCCATGGGTCGGGACCCATTGAATTTCAAAAGGGCTATGGGCTAGGCCCACTTGATTTATAAAATGCTTATGGGCTAGGCCCATTGATTTATTTTTGGCCTAAGAGCTTAGGCCCATTTGATGTGTTGTAAGTCCATGGGACTAAGCCCATTTGATGTACTTCAAGGCCCACAAAATTGGACCCATTTGTTACATTTTTAAAGCCCATGGAAGTAGGTCAATTGATATATGTAAGGCCATTGAACTCATGATAGGTTCATGGGTTGAGGCCCACTTGATCTACATGTGGGGCCTAATTGGTGTGGCCCATTTGATACATATTAGGCTCATATGACTAGGTCCAATTGATGCAATCCAAGGCCCACGGGTTTGACCCATTGCAATGCACATAAGACCCATTGGTGGCCCATTTATATGGCCCATCTGATGAATAAAAACCCATAGGATATGGCCCACTTGATATATATATGTAAGGTCCAATGGGGACAACCTACGGTCCATTGCAACGAGTAAATCCATTACAGGCTAAGTACAATGTGTACAACGATCGTGCCTTGGGAGCAATGTTGGTTTGACGTCCACATTGCGAGCGTAATGCTGGTTGGATGTCCACATTACGACTCTTAGGGCCCATCACCAGGCTGTACTTGCTGTGTTTAGACCGTCCAGGCCCATCTGCATTGTAAGACAATTCATTTTATTATAACATGTTTAGTATAGTTTCATGACCCATGATCATATGCATCATATGTATGCTTGATATGAGGATTTACTGGTCATAGCATTTGCCTTCGAGCAGGTTGTTTATGGGCTCCCGGTTAGGCAGTGTTGTCTTACATGAGCGCACGGTATGCGCAGGATTGGTTGCATGACTGGATAGCGTGATACATGCATTCCGCATTAGTGTGTCATGGTTATTGTACGCCCTAGCGACATCAGGGCCGTAGCCTCCACAGACGCATCGTGGTTGGCAGGATTGGATACCGAAAATCTCGTTCTACATGGGGTACTATAGATATCCCTGGGTGAAAGTCCCTAAACCCTTATGGTACCAAGAGGTTTCTCCAACGTCTAGACCGAGTGGGTAGATGAGCATTGAGTGCCGATTACCAGACGGTTACACTCTCCACTGTGTCGTGGTCGGTTGGAAGGGGGTGCGGCCTTACCCGCCCAAGTGTAGGGGGCAATTGCTAGGCTGAGTTTAACCAGCTCGAGGAATGGGTCCGCTATCGACTAGTCGTGCCCGATATTGGCAGACGGATAGTGTGGTCTCTTTCACTTACCTTATTGCGCGCGATGCGGCGGCAATCTGGTTTAGAGTGTACTAGACCCCGGTGATATTCCATACTTTGAGCTGTATTGATGTGTGGACATAGATGAGGACCTGTATGCTTGAGCTACATTGCACATCGCATGGCCTTGGGATGGCCGATACCATTCATGTCTTGTATTGCATAGCCTTGGTACGGCTCATGATGTTATGGTTCCATCTGCATATTCCGCATTACTCTGGCATTGCATGTTCATATTCTACCTTGTGCACACACTTTCACCACCCTCTAAGCTTTCTATAAGCTTATGCACGACCGTTGCGTGCAGGTGACGTTGGATCGCAGCAGCGTTGAGGCAGGAGCACGTTGCAGAGCGTTTGGAGTTTTTGGTTCTTTATCATTGTATTTCCCTTTATGCTCATTGTACTTGTAAAGTTTTTGATCATAGTGGAAATCTAATGGAGTTCTTGGTTGTTGTTTGTGGGTTATGCCTTTGGTTATGCTTATTACGAATCAAACTGACATTGGAAATCCTCCTCGTAGCATCCCAGGATCGGAACCTGGCGAATGGGAGCTAGGAGCCGAGAATGGAGTTTTACGGAGGCTGTCGGCGCCGGATTAGGCAATCGGAAATTTTGTGAGTCCGGTTTCCGAGTTTGGGGCGTGACATCCACCTATGCTAAGGTGACATGCCTTTCCATAGTGACCTCGAGTATAAACTAGGCTTACGTTGAGGTGACAAGCCTCTCCGTAGCGACCTGAACTTGCATATCCACTGCTTTGCAATCAGGGGTGATGTTACCCTATAACTCACCTATCGTATGTTATTAAATAGGATTGATGACCCTAGATGGATCATTTTTGGGTAAATGATATAAAGAGAGGTATCTTAGCTTCTCGAATATGTTGTATGAATAGATCTAATTAAGAACTTGGCTAATAAGGGAATGCTTGTTGTATTTCTTTATCATTACTGCTTGACTGAATTGATAACATGTTAACCTTTGCCTTATAGCTCCTCTAAGTTAATCACTCACTCCCACTCTGGGACGGTGTTTTAAAACACCAACTAGACCCTGTGTTAGTTTCAGATGTTGGCGAGGCTTACGAGGCAGAGCCTAACTTTTACGAAAATGAGGAGTTATCCTACATGCAAATCACCGGCGGGTCTATGAAGACCTGGAGTTGTGTCGTTAGGGTTACATGGATATTGATTAGATGACATTACACTTTATCATGTTGTAAATTTTAGAACTATACATGTAATTATTCAGCCTGGTGACATGATCATACTCTGAAGTTTATATCCACTTATACACCTTATATATCTATCACAGTCTCCCGCTTGCTAAATTTAATCATCTCCGGAGTATGATGTGCTGATTTAGTATAATCTCATCCATGTTTAATGCACTAACATGGAAAACATTTAATCATCATTATCTATGTTGCATAAGTGATGCGACGGATCTTGGGATTTGAGCTCTGCTCGACCCTCGCAATTCGGGGCGTTACACTTATGTATGGGTTTTAAAAGGTATAAGGCGAGACTCATTGGTTGGGTGTATACAATTTACAGTGATGTCCCAACTATGAGTACTTAGAGGAAATGTGTGGGAAATGCTGTAGAATTAGTTTTGACCCAATTTTGAGTATGTCCCATGATCATAAGGGACCACCTTTGAGTGTATCGTCAAGTGCCCTTGGTAGTACTATATATGTACTTTAAAAAGTATAAAATGGGACTAACTGGTTGTGCACACATAATATTTGGTATAGAGTCAAACATAGGTATTTTAATTTTCTGCACAACTGTGTCTTGCCCCATTTGGGATCCACTCCTTGATCATGTGGGGTCCTCTTTTGCCCAGGTAAAATATTATTTCTCTATCAATTGGTATAGGTTAAAGGTTTAAGGTGGTTTCTTACTCATATATTCTACGTGGGGTCCACTATAGAGGCCCAATGTTGGTACAAAACATAAAAATAATCAGACAGTTTTCAGCGATGGGGCCTGTCACAACTTAAGGCTCAATTTCCAAACACGTAGGGATCATTCCTGACAAAAGGTAGGACATCTCATCTCACTGATATAAGGATTAAACATCCACCATACTGGATCCCTTAAACGCAAAGTGTGAGGCCCACCACAAGGTGTCAAAGAGGCCTACATGCAATGTAGTTAGGTACTTGAATAATTTCAGCAAACAGAAAGTACAAATAATATTTCAATATACATATCGAGTAGCACATGAAATGTATTGATCAAATCTCTATGATCAGATTCTCTGTTAGCAAATCCAAGCCAATGGATGCTTTTAGAATACATCATTTAGGATATATATATATATATATATATAGGTTCCCAATGATGCAGGGCTTTGGATCCATCTGGAGCACATATAGAAATTCAAGCTTTATCCTTATAGTAGTGTCTGTCGGTCCAGAGTTTTCTAAATTCTATAATTAATGAATTTGACCATATGCACCGTACATATGATTACCAACTATTGAAAGTATGTTAATAAAAATATCAAATACATCTGACCGTTGGAATCATTGATATGGTCCACACAAGAATAGTAACAACAAGCTTCCTGATGCATTTTCGTACAAAGTCAAGATCTCAGCTATCTGAACTTTGATCAAGGCATATTATATAACGTTGGAAAGCTACTTTAATTTTCTATCAAGCCAAAAATATGTATATTTCTATTAGGTTTAATAAAGGGACCAAAAATATATCAACCTTTGGAAAATTGGAACCCTCTGTGTATTGTTGGACATCAGCCAAGTAAAGTTAATTCCACAGATGATTGGACCCTTAGATGGCTACGAAATTTGGCACAAAGTTATTCATATTATAGTTCATCTTATTATCAAGTTTCAACTCAGATCTTAGCATGGTTGATTTTATGCGAATTTTACAAGTTTCTATCCAGATACAAAAATGGGATTACTTGTGAAGGGTGTGGATATAATGTTTATCACGGTGGACCATACTGACGTGGGCCATTGTTAAGTGTCAAATGTTACATATTTTAGCCCATTTGTATCTTATTTTTACGAACATGATAAGGCTTAATAGTATATTTTATACAGGTTTGCGTTGCAATGTGAATTTAAGAGCTTAGATTGAAAAGAATGCTAAAAGCATGAATTTAATACTTAATGAACACCAAGGAAAAGAATGGATCTTTGGAGACCAAGATTGAAGATTTCAAGACCCAAGTGTCACACCCCAAACTCGGAAATCGGGCTCACAAAATTCTCGATCGCCGAATCCGGTGCCGACAGCCCCATAGTACCCCAGCTCGGCTCCTAGCGCCCATATGCCAAATTTCAATCCTGAGATCATATAAGGATGATTTTTCTAATGTACATTTAACTCATAATAAGCATAACCACAAGTATACCCAAATCAAAAAGGTGACATCATCATCACATATCCACTAAAATAAACATTTGAATACAATGTTTTAAGGGAAATACATATGTCAAAATTAAAACTCTAGAAGTTAGCTATATGCTCCAAACTCCACACTGTTGCAACCTAACATCACCTGCATGCATCTATCGTGCATAAGCTAATAGAAAGCTTAGAGGGTGGTGTAAGTGTGTGCACAAGGTAAGTGCCAAGTATTCAATACAATGTCATAATCAGATAATATTGAAAATACTGGTACGATCATAAATCATACGATATCAGAGTAAGCGAAAATACTGACAAGTCTATGAGTCAAACAATATCAAAGTACGCAATGTGGACGACTATGTAAATGTAGAATCACAGAGAGTTAAATATCAAATACCGAGGATGCAGTGCAATATACAATTCCTGATAAGTTCATGAATACCGTCAGTCATATCTGGACCATATAAATGCATAAACACAGTACCCAAAATGTCATATTCCATGGATGTAATGCAATATGTAGTGCAAATGGAATGACCATGTTGGAGTGTGAAGTCGGGATGATAGTACGTAGTATCGCAAGTTATGGGGTCCATCACAAGGGACTTCTATCCAAACTAGTCCCGTACCTAATTTGGATAGTAAGACTCAATGTGGTAAACTCCTGATCTCAGGGTAGTCACGTGCCCCAACTGAATCCTAGCCATTGCGAAGATAAACATAACAAATAGTTGCGCACAACAAGCTCGAGAGGATAGTGAATGAATGAATGAATGAGTATGTAACTCCTGCTCAATAAGTCCACATATCAGTACTGTTCATCTATGGGATCATCACCGGGGTCTAGTACACGCTACCTCAGCTTGCCGCCCCATGAAGCACATAACTGAAAAAGTGGAAGAGACATCACTATCCGCCTGGCCAGTAGTCAGCCAATATTTACCCAACACGTCTATAGTAGACCCATTCACAAGCTGGTCAAACTAAGCCTAGCTATGCCTACTCCTTCAGGCGGGTAAGACCACACTCCCTCCCAATTGACTAAAAAATAGTGGGAGATATGGCCTACTGGTGTACGACCCTCATGCGATCATAAATATTCACTCGGTCTCGACATTAGGGCATCCTCTGGTACTAAGAGAGTTTAGAGATTTTCACATAGGGCCATCTATGGTAGTCCGATGCTAATAACATATTTCTGGTGTCCCATCTGACCAACCAAGATATGCCTATGGAGGCTACGACTCTGATGTCACTAAGGCGTACAATAATCACAACACACAACGCAAGATGCATAAGTCATACAATCTAATCATGCATCAATCCTGCACATACTGTTCGCTCATGTAAAATAATTTCTACCTATCAGGGAGTCTCATAGCAACCTACCCAATAACATATGCAATGGTCAACCACATCTCATAATAAACATGTACATGATGCGTATGGGCATGTATCAAGATGTTATGCCGTCACATACTCATAACTGGTATTAATAACCAACATCGACAATCGACCTCGACAATGTGGACATTTAACCAACATTGTCCCCAAGGAATGGCCCACATAGAGCCTAACATATAGTGGACCCATGACTTCACACAAGGGTCAAATATACAACACCATGGGTCTCACTCAAGAGCTTAATACACATCACGATGGGCCTTTCACATGGGCCTAATATACATTACAATGGGCTCCATCGTCTGGTCCTCAATGCATCACAATGGGCCTCATCACATAGGCCTCATATATATCACATTGGGCCTTAAACATAAGCTGAATACACATCACAACAGACCTCAGAAACAGGCTGCATATACATTGCATTGGGCCTCATCATTCGGCCTCGATATCTGGCCTCGACAATCGAAATCAGTAATCAGAATTAACCTCGATAATTTACCTCGACAATCGGCCTCAACAATCGTAATCAACCTCGATGATCGAAATCGGCAATCGGCCACAATAATCGGAATCGATCGATAATAGACTCGATAATCGAAATCGGCAATCAGCCATGACAATCAAAATTGATCAATAATCAGCCTCGATAATTAGAATCGACAATGGACCACAACAATTGGAATCGATCGATAATCAGTCACGATAATCAGAATCGATAATCGGCCATGACAATCGAAATTAATCAATAATCACCTTGATGATCGATAATCGTCCTCAATAATCAAAATCATCAATCGATCATGACAATTGGAATCGATCAATAATCAACCTCGATAATCGGCCATGACAATCGGAATCGATTGATAATCGACCTCGATATTCAGAATCGGCAATCGGCCACGACAATCAGAATCGTCAATCGGTCACGATAATCAGCCTCGACAATTGGCATCGATAAGAATGGGCCTAACAAGGCCTAAGAGAAGGTGACAATGTGGAATTCAACCATCATTTCCCATCAATGTGGACATTTAACCAACATTGCTCCCAAGGAGTGGCCCATATAAACATCATTACATACATCATGGCAAATCACACATCACATCAGGCCTTAAATACACAACAGTTGGGCCCTGCACCTGTGCCTCAAATACATCACATGGGCCTCATCACATAGGCCTTAAATACACAACAGGTGGGCCCTATACCTGTGCCTCAAATACATCACATGGGCCTCTCATATACATCATGTCAGGCATCGCCAAAGGTCATGAACACATCACGATGGGCATCCTTACGTGAGCCATATATATACATCAATGTGGGCCTCGCCAAATGGGCCTGATACACATCACAATGGGCCTAATATACATAATAGGTGGGAAGCCCTAATGGGCCTCGATATACAATATAATGGGCCATAAATACATCACAATGGGCCACATCATATGGGCCATAAATACACCTCAAAGGGCCACAACCCATGGGCATCAATACTTCACAATTTGGCCACAACCCCGGGCCTCAAATACACAACATGTGGGCCATGCACATGGGCCTCAAATACATAACAGGTGGGCCCCCTTACATGGGACTCAAATATATCACATGGGCCTTAAACACGGGCCGTATAGACATCACAATGGGCCTTACACAAGGGCCTTATATACATCAAATGGGCTGCATCAATGGGGCACACTAATGTGCCTCGTAGATGGGCCTCAAATATATCAAGGTGGGCCTCATAGATGGGCCACAAGTATATCAAAGTGGGCCTTTCATATGGGCCACAAAATATATTAAAGTGGGCCTGACGGATGGGTCATAAAATACATCAAGGTGGGCCTGACGGATGGGTCACAAAATACATTAAGGTGGGCCTTACAGATGCGAGGTTGGATTACATCTAAAATCATTTCAATGGTTGTAGGTGCAACATTTGTATCACTGTACACATCATTCTATGGGGCACATGGCCACCAATGATGATCAGCATTGTCCAACAATGGATGTGCAAATCAGCACCGTACAAACACTATCCATGTGAATCAGCACCATCCAAACATTGTCCAGGCAAATTGACACCATCCAAACATTGTTCAGCACCATCTAGCACTGCCTGGTCAGTGTGGATGAAACAAATACATCATGATAGTGTCCATTTTGGCAAAACAGGTGGACAACTTAGGGATCACATACATCAAATGGGACCTTCAGAACTTTAAGACATGGTACAACAGCTTTATAGCTGGTGTGAGTACCAACCAACTCATCCAGCAGGTGGGTCCCACATGGGGCCCACCACATACATACATACATATATATATATATATATATATATGGGAAAAGGTACTATCCGCTCGACCTCACGGGTCTGTCCCATGAGGTTGAGCTGTGTGGGCCCCACCATGTTGTGTTTCGAACATCTACCTCATCAATTATATGCACCATTCCATCGAGGACCTAGGCCTCAAAAATCAAGTCAATCTGTGACTTGTGTGGGCCACACCACATACAGAAGTGGAGACGGGTCGTGCACCATTAAAACATTCATAATCATTTTTTGGGTCCCACCGAGATGTGGTTTACAAATCCAACCCATCCATTATGTGTGTCCCACTAGGATTAGGGGTCATACCAAGTTTTAGCAGCATTTAAAACTCAGGTGGGCCCCACTAAGTGCTTTTATATGTTTTAACGATGTCTTCACATGATTTTAGATGGTATGGCCCACCTGAGTTCCGTATACGGCTGATTTTTGGGATATCCCATAATTTAAAGGGGACCCATCAAATGCACGGTGTTGATGGTCGACATGCATCACGGTGGGGCCCACATAGCTCAACCTCATGATAAGCTTATCATGAGGTCGAGCGCATAGTACCTTTTCCATATATATATATATATAACATACAATATACAACAGGTGTGAGGTACCTAGCCAATCCACTTTCCATGTTCAGGATTGGACGAAGTAGATATACATAACAGGGTGGGTCCTCACCGTCCAGGAACACTGGATGGTGTGGATCAAACCCACACATCATGGTGGCCCACCCAGCATACGTCGGACAGACGATTTTGATGTAACAAACATATCAGGGGATGCACGTCCTTAGCAGATGGACAACATGGAGAAACAGATACATCACATTAGAGTCCACACGTGTGTGGGGCGACATTGCTGGGCAGATGGATAGAATACATAGATCACATGTAGGCCCCACAAAATTTCCTAACGTACAGTGCAGTAGTTGATGCTGCTACAGTGGCCTATTGGCCCACCGTCTAGATAGTGGACGGCTAGGATTAAATACTTATTATCATGGTGGCATCCCATCGATTGGAGTGCTAGATATAGAACACATCATCAAGGTAGGCTCCATGGATGGATGACCTGGATGAGACATACAGTCCAGGTGGGTCCCATCGTGTTAGGATAGATGGTGTGCATAAAACACTTACAACATAGAGGCCCTTACAACACTGACCAGATGGATGGTGCAGATAACACACACAGGGAGGGGCCTGCACAACATCGTTCAGATGGACGGTGTAAAAGGCACATACATCATGGAGGGTCCCACGTGGCAGGTGGGTCCACACGTGTGGGACCCACCAGCTTTGCATGTAGATGATATTTGTTTTCACCCTTCATCTAGGGCTTGTCAAGGAAGGGCGGCCTGGATACAACAAGTACATGGGGTGGGTCTCAGTGTCCAGATTTGCTGGACGGTGTGGATTCCACCCACTCATCTGATGGGTCTCGTCCAGATGGACGGACAGCTAAAACACATGCATTACAGGTGCGTCCCACGTCCAGCCCTGTTGGATGAACAGATGGCGTGGATTCCATCCACACATCAGGTGGGTCTCGGCTAGATGGGTAGATAGTGTGGATGAAATCCACACAGGTGGGTCTGTAAGTGCTATGATTTCATATCTCTTTAGTTGTCAAATTTTGTGGTGAAAAAACCTATTTCTATGTCTTGTATATCTTGTGTTTTGTGTTTGAAGACTAGTCATTACAATCAACATCGCATTTCAAGTCAAGATCTTAAAAGTAGAAAGTTTTCAAGTCTTGGATGAAGAAATCAAGAATAGAAGTATTCAAGGTTGCATGTTCAAGGTTTGATCAAGTTCAAGTTTACTAGAAGATTTTGTCAAGTCAAGATCAAGCTCATGAAGGCCTACTACAAGTTTTGAATATTCACAAGCTTCTCTTAAGGGTCATCTGAGTGTACAGAATTTCAATGTCCATCTCACTTTTAAGGTTTGTTTGACCTTAGATTGACCTTAGGATGGGCTTTATTGTAGGTCATTCCGGATACATAACTCATATATCTTTATATGCTTGTTTGGAGTGTTCTAAGACCAGTCCTTGGGACTTCAAGACCAGTCCTAACTTTGCTACGACCAGTCTTAGGTTTTTCAGGACCAGTCATAAGTAGTTGAAGATTTTTTGATCTTTCTAGTTGTCCTACGACCAGTCCTGGATATTCTACGACCAGTCCTGTGAGTTCTACGACTCATCCTTCGATCGGTCGTAGACCTACGACTCAAACTCCATCAACCATTTTTGGGGTCCTACGACCGGTCGTAGGTGTCTCACGACCAGTCGTAGGTGGCCCACGACCGGTCGTAGACCACTCTCGACCGGTCGTGGAACTGAAAATCAAATCCCGCGAAAATCTTTTAAAAATATTTGGAGCTACGACCAGTCCTAAGATCCTAAGACCAGTCGTAGACGGGATTTTTCAGTCTATAAATTGAGCACGAACTTCACAGTTTTAGTACTTAAAATCAATTCTATTCAAGCATTCTTTAGGCTATTCTCTGAGACAAGTTTGTGTTTATTTTAAGCTGCTTTGTGCTTATTTAATATTCATTTTGCTAGTTTATTCTTATTTGATTTTGATCTACGTTCCAATCTTATTAGAAAAGGGGAATTTCTGTTATTCCTTCTTCTGGATTCAAAATCAAATAGATCTAGCCCGTTTGATCTAAAATCAATTAGACGTAGAACCATTCTAAAATGAGTATTGGACTTTGAACGTCGAATCGAACTTCTACTCCGATTGGTTCTACCGGGCTTCATCAAAAGGTGATTAAGGTATTTTACATGTTTTGTAATTTACTTTCTCTGGTTTTTGTTTGAGATTCGCCAAAAAAATCTCATTGTATTGGTTATCTGAGGAGAGCCAGAAAACTCAGATTGTGGGGTTTTTGAATTGTGTAAGCCCGAGATCAAAGACGCAATTGTAAAGGTTTTAGGTGAACTTGTGAAACCTATTTTGATAGTGCATGCTAATATCCCCTGTTTGAGGATATTAGGAGTGGAGTAGCAATCTGTGTGGCTGTTGGATAACAGTTGGTGTACACACAGGCGAACCACTATATATCGTTGTGTTGTGGATGTGCTTTATTCTTTCATTCCTTTATTCATTCAGTTTTGTGATTTGTGTTGGTGGATGAATGTTGTAATCACTTCAAGCAAAGTGTGGATGAATGTTGTAATAACTTAGGATCTATTTTTCGCAAGTTATTTTGATTTCATTGCTTATTATTCCTCTTTGGTTTGTGATACAAGGACGTTCTAGAAATAAGGTTGTCCTACCTTAAACCTCTGGTTTTTGGTGTAAGGTTGTCCTTAGAACTGATAAAGTATCAATCTCCTTATTCTAGGCTATTGCAATTGTTTTATATTAAGCATTGTGCTTTAAATCTTTTATTATACGCTGTTATTAATTTTATTTGGCATTGCCCTATTCACCCCCACTCTAGGGCATATAGCTAGGCCCTTTCAAGTGGTATCAGAGCCTAATGGCTCGTGCTTAGTGTTTATTTATTGGATTTATTTCCTGAGCTAACGATCTAAACTATATTAAGATGTCAAATTTTGATAGCCTATCAGTCACTAGGCCACCACCCTTTATTGGCACAAACTATGCCTATTGGAAAACCAGGATGAGGATCTTCCTCAAATCCTTGGATGAAAGTGTGTGGCTGGCCACAGTGAATGAATGGAACCCTCCTATCACTGAAGTAGCTAATGACGATGGTTCAAAAACTATGAAAATAACGGCTTATTCTCTTTGGACCACACTTCAGAAAAGTGAAAGTAGTGCTAATGCAAAAGCACTAAATGCAATTACTTGTGCATTATCACCAGATGAATTCAAAAGAATCATCTCTTGTGAAAATGCAAAACAAGCATGGGATATATTAGAAATGACACACGAGGGTACATCTATTGTCAAGAAATCTAAAGTCCAACTCCT
This sequence comes from Magnolia kwangsiensis, assembly GCA_037074715.1. Classification (NCBI taxonomy): domain Eukaryota; kingdom Viridiplantae; phylum Streptophyta; class Magnoliopsida; order Magnoliales; family Magnoliaceae; genus Magnolia; species Magnolia kwangsiensis. The sequence goes on from CM073579.1 coordinate 65,700,994, forward strand.
CACAACTAAATTTGAAGAAATTCATATGGAGGAGAATGAGATGTTTATGGACTTCTACACTAGATTGAATGACATAGTGAACTCTATGTGGGGTCTTGGTGATAAAATCCCTGAAAGTAAAGTGTGCGCAAAAATACTACATTCACTTCCTGAACGGTTCAATTCTAAAGTGACCGCGATTCAGGAACTTCGTGATACGGATACCATGAGGGTTGAGGAATTAGTTGGTTCACTTCAAACCTATGAGTTATCCTTTAAGGCTCCTAAAGGAAAATCAATAGCTCTCAAATCATCTAAAAATATTTCTCAAGAGAGCACTTCGGATTCAGAAAATACCGAAGATGATATGGCACTTTTAGCAAAAAGGTTTTACAAAATTTTTAAAAACAAGAAAAAGATTGATTTTTAAAAATCAAATGATAAGAGACGATCTAAACCTAGAACTTGTAAATCCTTGAAAGATAGTCAATGTTACAACTGTTAAGAGTATGGGCACTTATCTAACAAATGTCCTAAAAAGGACAAATCAAAAAGGAAAAGCATGATGGCTACTTGGGATGAATCATCTGATTCTGAATCCTCTTCTAAATCAGAAGATTCTGAAACCGAGTCGGGCGATGGTGTTAAAGCCCTTATGACTCTAGCCAAGATCACCTATTCAGATCATGATGATACATCTAGTGAAGAAAATCTGAATAGTGATTGCGATAATGAAGATGATCTTCAAGATGCTTATAATGCTCTTTATAAAGAGAGTTGTAAAATTGCTGTCAAGATTAAATTACAAAAAGAAAAATTTTCTAAGCTTAAGGAAGATTATGAGTCTCTTGTCTTAGAAAAATCTCATATTTCTGATTTTTTTGAAAAAACAAAAAATGATTTAGATTTCAAAACCTCTCAAATTGAAGATTTGAAATCCGAAAAAGAGAAACTCAAAAATGAGGTAGCTTCTCTTCTGAGTTTGAAAGACACATGGAGATATGCCCAAGGAGATCCGAAATTGGAAAAATTATTGTCCGGATCAAGAAAATGTGGCGATCGATCTAGGTTGGGCTATGATAAAAATACATCTCCTAAATAAAAGAACATTGCTCCTACATTTGTTAAAGGAGAGTCTTCGACCTCAAAAGAAAAGAATACCTATCAAGGTTTTTCCAAAAATTCTAGGTCTTTCCAAAAACCTAAAAGTGGCCATGTCAACTTTAATTTTCAAAACCGAAGTCAATTAGCTGAAAAAATTATTGATCTTCTCAAGGAGTTATTAAAGTTGAACTCTATAGGTCGTTCTAACAACAATACACAGAAAAAGACTATCTATACTCCTAAACCCAAAACAGTTATGAAATGGGTTCCTAAAGTTGTCAGCTTGGTTGCCCACACTGCTTTCAAAGCAACAAGCCATTCAAAGTGGTACCTAGATAGTGGTTGCTCCAGACATATGACAGGTGACAAAGCTTTATTCACCGATCTTAAAGATATAACGGACGGGTCAGTCACATTTGGTGATGGAAGCAATTGCAAGATTATTGGCCAAGGTACGGTTCAACTTTATAACCTTCCCTTATTTAAGAATGTCTTATATGTTGAGGGTTTAAAACACAACCTATTAAGCATTTCTCAGATATGTGATAACAACCATAGTGTAAAGTTTTCTAATCAAGGTTGTGAGATAGTTAATAAAAGGGATTCTGTTATACTAACTGGTCGCAGAACTTCTGAAAACTGCTACATCGTTAGTAATGCTAGCTCATCTACTCAATCATGTTACATGGTCCATACCGATGAGACTGAATTATGGCATAAACGTCTTGGACATGTACACTATCGAAACTTATTTAGATTGAGCAAAAGAGAACTAATTAGAGGTCTACCCAAATTGTAAAAAGTAGACAAAATATGTGGTGAATGCTAGTTGGGCAAACAAATTAGGAGTTCTCACAAGAAAGTGAACTCTAACACCACATCTAGACCACTCGAGCTTCTCCACATGGATCTTATTGGACCTACCAGATCGGAGAGTCGAGGAGGCAAAAAATACATTTTGGTTATCGTAGATGACTATGCAAGATTCACTTGGGTATCATTCTTAAAAGATAAAACTGAAACCTTAGATGAAGTAAAAAATGTCATCAAACGAATCCAAAATGAGAAAAGTTCTCATGTTAGCAAGATCCGTAGTGATCATGGATCTGAATTCAAAAACAGTAGTTTTGAGAAATTCTGTAACGATCAAGGAATATCACATGAATTCTCAGCGCCCAAAACACCGCAACAAAATGGTATAGTTGAAAGGAAAAATAGAGTGCTTCAGGAAATGGCTAATGTTATGTTGAATAGCATGAAGCTCTCTAAAAATCTTTGGGTTGAAGCAGTTAATACCGCATGCTATATTATTACTCTGGTTTATACCAGTAAATCTGATAATAAGACTGCTTACGAATTATGGTTTGAAAAGAAACCCACTGTCAAATACTTTCGAGTTTTTGGCAGCAAGTGTTATATTTTACGGGATCGTGAAAATTTGGGTAAGTTTGATACGAAGAGTGACGAAGGAATTTTTCTTAGTTATTCTTTGAACAGTCGAGCTTATAGGGTTCTAAATAAGAAAACTAATGTGATTCAAGAGTCCATCAATGTGGTCATTGATGATCATTTGAATACATCAGCCCCAAGTTCAGATGATGATGAAGCTATTATTATTGACAATCTAGATATCTCATCAAGTCAAAAAGAATCTGAAACAAGGACTGTTAAAGATCATCCAACCAAGAAAATTCTTGAAAATCCTCTCACTGGAGTTCGTACTCGCAAACAACTTGAGAACATATGTAATTATGTTTGTTTTACATCCCAAATAGAATCGGTCAATGTAAAAGAAGCACTTTTTGACGAAAATTGGATAGTTGCTATGCAGGATGAACTTAATCAATTTGTTCGTAATGATGTCTGGTATCTTGTTCCTAGACCTAAAGATAAAAATATTATTGGAACAAAGTGGATCTTTAAAAATAAGTATGATGAACTCAGAAATATTATACGAAACAAGGCTAGACAGGTTGTACAAGGGTACACTCAGATTGAAGGCATAGATTACGATGAAACCTTTGATCCAGTTGCTCGCCTTGAATTAATCAGACTTTTTATTTTCATCGCATGTTTTAGAAATTTTAAAATTTATCAGATGGATGTAAAGAGTGCTTTCTTGAATGGCGATCTACATGAAGAAGTGTATGTTGAACAACCTTCAGGGTTTGAAGACCCTAAGTTATCTGACCATGTATTTCGTCTCAAAAAGGCTCTCTATGGTCTAAAACAAGCACCCAGGGCATGGTATGAAAAATTGACTAAATTCTTACTTAGTCATAGCTTTTAAGTAGGTAGTGTCGATAAGTCGCTTTTTGTTAAAAAGAATAATAATGATATTTTGATGGTTCAAATATATGTTGATGATATTATTATGGATCTACTTGTTCTAACATGTCTACTGAGTTTGCAGAGTTAATGAAATCAAGGTTCGAAATGAGCATGGTTGGCGAACTTAACTATTTCCTAGGGTTGCAAGTAAAACAACAACCTGATGGAATTTTCATTTCTTAGACCAAATATGCTTCAAACTTGGTTAAAAGGTTTGGATTTAAGAATGGTAAGAACTTTGATACTCCTATGAGTACAACATTAAGACTCTCAAAAGACTCTACAGGTAAAGATATAGATCCTAAACTATATCGCAGTATGATTGGTAGTTTGCTATATCTTACTGCTAGTAGACCTAATATCGCATTCAGTGTTGGTATTTGTGCGAGATATCTGTCTAATCCTAAGGAATCACATCTTACTGCTGTTAAACGGATTATTAGATATGCCGCAAGTTCTGTAAATTTAGGACTTTGGTATCCTTTTGATACTAATGTTCAATTAGCCGGGTATTCAGATGCTGATTGGGTCGGAAATATTGATGATAGAAAATCAACCAGTGGTGGTTGTTTTTACATTGAAAATTGCTTAGTTTCTTGGTTTAGCAAGAAACAAAGCTCAATATCGCTCTCTACTGCTGAGGCTGAATATATTGTAGCTGGATATGCATGTACTCAACTAGTTTGGATGAAACGCATGCTTAGCGATTATGGAATTAATCAAGATTCAATGATTTTACATTGTGATAATTTCAGTGCTATAAAAATTTTCAAAAATTCAATCCAGCATTCACGTACTAAGCATATTGACATTAGGTATCATTACATTCGTGAGTTGGTTGAAGAAAAAATCATTTCATTGGAATATATACCAACCGAAACTCAACTTGCTGATATATTTACTAAACCGCTCGACAAAAGCAGGTTTAATAAATTGAAATTTGATCTTGGTATGTGCATTTTACATTGAATATTCTTACTTGCATGTATCATAGTGTATTATATTTCACATTATAATTGTTTAAATTTCAAATTTTTTCATTTAAAATGCATTTTTGGTCGATGCTCGATCGGTCGTGGTTGTACACGACCAGTTGTGGTTCGACCGGTAGTGGACCACACACGACCGGTCGTGGATCTCATGAACATCATATAATTTGGGGAAAATCCCCTTCTTCTTCATTTCCACACCCACCTTCGACGAGTCGTGGCTCGACTAGTCATAGGATTTCTAGTTTTTCTTCAAGGTAAGTCCTATTTCATCATTTTTCTTGAAGATTCATGATCTCTATGCTTTGATTTGTTCATAGTATAGTTTGATTTCATCTCTTGTTGATTTTTTCAAGGGTTTGCTCTCTATTTGCTGATATAGAGAAAACCCATCTTTCATTTGTGCATCTTGCTTGTTCTTTATATATCTTTTTGAATATGGATGCTAGAGGGAAAAAGAAAACATCTCGTGGTCCATCTTCATCCAGATCTGGACCAATAACTAGACGGCATCTTCGGTCACCCAAAGATGATACTCAAGATGTACGGGATTTGCGTGCCCGTAACATTATCGTTGAGCATACCGCTGATCTAAATCACATTGTTCCATATGGTGTCATTCCCCTTCTTGAATCTGTAGGTTGGACTAATATTTTTCTTTGGGGTGGGTCTGCATGCCAGTCCATTGCTCAATCAATGGTTGCATGCATTTTAGATTTTTCCCTTGATAATTTAACATTTTCTATTGATACAAGAGAAGGAAAATTTGAAGTAGACCGTCATTTAATATCAGGTATTATGGATATACCTATTAATGATGAAGGAATACCGATTCATACTTTATACGAAAAACCTTTAGAATCGGAAAAACGCATGTTAACTAGAGATTTATGCAAAATTGATGTGCATTGGACTCATAAAGGGAATGCGCTCCCTGCAAAGTATCTGTTACCCAAATACAGAATGTTACATCGTTTCTTCATATCAAATGTATATCTTCGGTCTGGTAATAAAACTGAGTTAACTTCTTTCATGGTTCGTGTGTTACATTCTATTGCTTCTAGAATCAAGGTCTGTCTTCCTTCTTTGATTTGTCATTCTATTATACAATTTCATTTCCATCCAGGTCATAGTGATATTCCATTCGGTTATCTTATGAATGTTCTAGCCACTCACATGCTTGTCGATAAACCTGTTAATGAGGCACCAATGCTTCATCTCATTTTCAACAATGCCAATCTTAATAAGATGAAATTGGATCTGCTTCCTGGCCAATTTGATGAAGCTGGTGTTAGTGGTGTCGGTGGTGATGGTGGTGTTGCTGGAAACGAAGAGGAAGCTGGTGATCTTCCACAACAAGATGTTAATATGGATGACTTATTTGATGACATAGAAACTGATTCACCTAATGATCCAGATTATGATCCTTCTGGTTTTGATGAACGCCTTCATGTATTGGAGGAAAAACTTGATAATATGAATATAGCCCATGACATGAGATTCAAGTACATGAGAAAATATCTTCGTCGCATAAATAAGGGCTTACACCAGATTGATCCATCTATTCCTGCTCCCTCCTCTGGATCAGATTAAGTGAATTATCTTCTGAATAGTATAACATTTCTTTTACTCTGGATATGTATTATGGATTCTGGTTTCATAACATTTTGGATATTGTACTTTGTGGTATGGATTATGACTTGACACTTTAGATTTATTTTATGTCCTTTCATATCACCTTCTCATTATTTGCTCTCTATATTCTCCTTTATATTGTTCCTTTCCCTTGTCATTTTGTGACAAAAAGGGGAAGTAGTAAGCATTGCTAACAGGGGAGTAATACGGATAGGGGGAGTAAATTTGTTTGTATTGATTGAGAAGGATATGTGGAATGATGGATATATGGATTGAAGTTTTGAGGTTTTCATATTATGTATTGATTATACGTGCAATACTCGTATTACTCAGGGGGAGTAGAGTATTTTGTGGTTTCATGATTTATCATTCCTTATTATCTTTGATGCGTGTTTTGTCACAATTTGACAAAGGGGGAGAATGTAAGTGCTATGATTTCAAATCTCTTTAGTTGTCAAATTTTGTGGTGACAAAACCTATTTCTATGTCTTGTATATCTTGTGTTTTATGTTTAAAGACTAGTCATTGCAATCAACATCGCATTTCAAGTCAAGATCTTAAAACTAGAAAGTTTTCAAGTCTTGGATGAAGAAATCAAGAATAGAAGTATTCAAGGTTGCATGTTCAAGGTTTGATCAAGTTCAAGTTTACTAGAAGATTTTGTCAAGTCAAGATCAAGCTTATGAAGGCCTACTACAAGTTTTGAATATTCACAAGCTTCTCTTAAGGGTCATCTGAGTGTACAGACTTTCAATGTCCATCTCACTTTTAAGGTTTGTTTGACCTTAGATTGACCTTAGGATGGGCTTTATTGTAGATCATTCCGGATACATAACTCATATATCTTTATATGCTTGTTTGGAGTGTTTTAAGACCAGTCCTTGGGTCTTCAAGACCAGTCTTAACTTTGCTACGACCAGTCTTAGGTTTTTCAGGACCAGTCATAGGTAGTTGAAGATTTTTTGATCTTTCTAGTTGTCCTACGACCAGTCCTGGAGATTCTACGACCAGTCCTGTGAGTTCTACGACTCATCCTTCGATCGGTCGTAGACCTACGACTCAAACTCCATCAACCATTTTTGGGGTCCTACGACCGGTCGTAGGTGTCTCACGACCAGTCGTAGGTGGCCCACGACCGGTCGTAGACCACTCTCGACCGGTCGTGGAACTGAAAATCAAATCCCGCGAAAATCTTTCAAAAATATTTGGAGCTACGACCAGTCCTAAGATCCTAAGACCAGTCGTAGACGGGATTTTTCAGTCTATAAATTGAGCACGAACTTCACAGTTTTAGTACTTAAAATCAATTCTATTCAAGCATTCTTTAGGCTATTCTCTGAGACAAGTTTGTATTTATTTTAAGCTGCTTTGTGCTTATTTAATATTCATTTTGCTAGCTTATTCTTATTTGATTTTGATCTACGTTCCAATCTTATTAGAAAAGGGGAATTTCTGTTATTCCTTCTTCTGGATTCAAAATCAAATAGATCTAGCCCGTTTGATCTAAAATCAATTAGACTTAGAACCATTCTAAAGTGAGTATTGGACTTTGAACGTCGAATCAAACTTCTACTCTGATTGGTTCTACCGGGCTTCATCAAACGGTGATTAAGGTATTTTACATGTTTTGTAATTTACTTTCTCTGGTTTTTGTTTGAGATTCGCCAGAAAAATCTCATTGTATTGGTTATCTGAGGAGAGCCAAAAAAGTCAGATTGTGGAGTTTTTGGATTGTGTAAGCCCGAGATCAAAGACACAATTGTGAAGGTTTTAAGTGAACCTGTGAAACCTATTTTGATAGTGCATGCTAATATCCCTTGTGTGAGGATATTAGGAGTGGAGTAGCAATCTGTGTGGCTGTTGGATAACAGTTGGTGTACACACAGGCGAACCACTATATATCGTTGTGTTGTGGATGTGCTTTATTCTTTCATTCCTTTATTCATTCAGTTTTGTGATTTGTGTTTGTGGATGAATGTTGTAATCACTCCAAGCAAAGTGTGGATGAATGTTGTAATAACTTAGGATCTATTTTTTGCAAGTTATTTTGATTTCATTGCTTATTATTCCTCTTTGGTTTGTGATACGGGGACGTTCTAGAAATAAGGTTGTCCTACCTTAAACTTCTAGTTTTTGGTGTAAGGTTGTCCTTAGAACTGATAAAGTATCAATCTCCTTATTCTAGGCTATTGCAATTGTTTTATATTAAGCATTGTGCTTTAAATCTTTTATTATTTCACTGTTATTAATTTTATTTGGCATTGCCCTATTCACCCCCCCCTCTAAGGCATATAGCTAGGCCCTTTCAGGGTCACATAGAACTTGGTGATGTTCCTCCAGTAGTTATATGCCACTGGGTTGCTGGCCAGCAGCCCAACAGATGGGCGGTGCAGATTAGGTGGGTCCATAAAAGGGGAAAGAGAGAGAAGAGAGAGAGAGAGAGAGAGAGAGAGAGAGAGAGAGAGAGATGGACGGAGGAGGGGCCTTGCCACTATGGGCCCCTCTATACAATACATACATTAAGATGGGTCCCACCATATGTAGTCCATCAATCCACAAATCAACTAGAAAAACACCCACAAACAATGAAGATTCACCCACTTATGCTTCTTGGTCCAATAAAATCCCTAGCTCCTCGACTTCGACTTTAACGGAAGATGATGGAGATTGGACGATTGGATGGTGGAGATGGGAGGTAGGAAGTGGGCCTCACAAAGCTCTCTGATGGAGCTCTCATGGACATTGGGTTGCTTGCTTGAAAATGGAGAAATAAGAGAGAGAGAGAGAGGATGGGATGTAGAGAGAGAGAGGTACAGGTCTCGTGTTGAGCTGACTTTAATATACGGGACATAACTCAGGATCGAGTGCAAACGCCGTCAAGAGATCGCGGGTCACCGAAATTCCACCGGGAGGAGGGTGGAGACCTACAGAATGGTACAGGCTAAGATACGAGTCCTACAACTCTCCCCTCCTAATAAAAAATTTCTTCCTCAAAATTTACACAACAAACAAGGAAAGAGGAAACATCATCAAGTAATAAGTTAAGGCACAATCAATCTACCCAAGGATGAAGATAACGCTCTCTAATCTCAGCCTTGCGTTCCCAAGACACATTTTAAACAAAATGGTGAACCATACTAATCCTTAGATCCTAGATCAGAAATGATCAAAATGGGAATACAATGCAACCTCATAATCTTAATGGTAGGGAGCTATCAACAAATATGTGATATTATCTTTAGGTATTCCCAAGTTATGCTCTGATACCATCTTATGTCACGCCCTAAACTCGAAAACCTGACTCAGAAAATTTTTGATCGTCAAATCCGGTGTTGACAGCCTCCGTAGTACCCCATTCTTGCTCCTAACGTCCATATGCCAGATTCCGATCCTGAGATCTTACAAAGCGGATTTTTCTAATGTACATTTAACTCGTAATAAGCATAACCACAAGTATACCCAAATCACAAAGGCGACATCATTATCACATATCCACTAATATAAACATTTGAATACAATGCTGAAAGGAAAATATACATGTCAAAATTAAAGCTCCAAAAGTCAGCTATATGCTCTAAGCTCGATGCTGCTGCAACTTAACATCACCCACACGCATCTATTGTGCATAAGCTTATAGAAAGCTTAGAGGGTGGTGTAAGTTTGTGCACAAGGTAAGTGTCAAGTATTCAATACAATGTCATAATCATAAAATATCATAAATACTGGTAAGATCATGAATCATATGATATCAGAATAAGCGAAAATACTGATAAGTCCATGAGTTAAACAATATTGGAGTACGTAATGTGGATCGACTATGTAAATGCGGAATCACAGAGAGCTAAATATCAAATGTCGAGGATGTAGTACAATATACAATTCTTGATGAGTTCACGAATACCGTTAGCCGTATCTAGACCATATAAATGCAGCAACATAGTAATCCAAAATGTCATATGCCGCGGATGTAATGTAATATGTGGTGTGAATGGAATGACCATGCTGGAGTGTGAAGTCGGGATGATAGTATGTAGCATTGTAGACTATGGGGTCCACAAGGGACTTCTATCCAAACTAGTCTCATACCTAATTTGGATAGTAAGACTCAATGTGGTAAACTCCTTATCTCAGGTTAGTCGCGCGTCCCAACTGAAATCCTGGCCATTGCGAAGGTACACATAAAAAATAGTTGCTCACCACCAGCCCAAGTAGATAGTGAATGAATGAGTATGCAGCTCTTCAATAAGTCCACATATTAGTATTGTTCATCTCTAAAATCATCACCAAGGTCTAGTACACTCTACACCATCTTGCCGCCCCATCAAGCGCACAACTGGGTAAGTGGAAGAGACCTCACTATCCGCTTGACCAATAGTTAGCCAATATCTACCCGTCACGTCTATAGTGGACCCATTCAGGTGCTGGTCAAACTCAGCCTAGCTATGCCTACTCCCTGAGACGAGTAAGGCCACGCCTCTTCCCAACCGACTACAACATAGCGGGAGACGCGGCCTACTAGTATACGACCCTCATGCGCTCATAAATATCTATTCGGTCTCGACATTGGGGCGTCCTCTGATACCTAGTGAGTTTGGGAATTTTCACCCAGGGCCATTTATGACAGCCTGATGCTAATAATATATTTTTTATATCCCATCTAGCCATCCACAATATGCCTGTGGAGGATATAGCCATAATGTCGCTAAGGCGTACAGTAATCACAACACATGATGCAATGTGCATAAGTCATACAATCCAGTTATGCATCAATCCTGCGTATACCGTGCACTCATGTGAGACAATCTTTTCCTATCAAAGAGTCTCATAATAACCTGCCCAATGACATATATAATGGTCAATCACATCTCATAACAAACTGCAAATGATGCATATGGGCATGTTTCATGATGTTATGCCATCACACACTCATAACTGGTATCAATAATCGGCATCGTTAATCGACCTCGATAATGTGGACATTTAACCAACATTGCCTCCAAGGAATGGCCCACATAGAGCCTAACATATAGTGGACCCATGGCCTCACACAAGGGCCAAATATACAACACCATGGGCCTCACTCAAGAGCTTAATACACATCACGATGGACCTTTCACATGGGCCTAACATACATTACAATGGGCTTCATCGTCTGGCCCTCAATGCATCACAATGGGCCTCATCACATAGGCCTCATATACATCACATTAGGCCTTAAACACGGGCTGAATACACATCACAACATGCCTCAATTATGGGCCACATATACATCACATTGGGCCTTAAACACGGGCCGAATGTACATGACAATCGGCCTCAAATACGGGCTGCATATACATCACATTGAGCCTTGATAATTGGCCTTGATATCTGGCATCGAAAATCAGAATTGCCTCAATAATTGACCTCGACAATCGGCCCCAACAATCTGAATCACCCTCGATGATTGGAATAGACAATTAGCCACAGCAATCGGAATCGATCGATAATCAGAATCAACAATCGGCCATAACAATCGAAATCGATCAATAATCGGCTTCGATAATCTGAATCAGCAATCGGCCACAACAATCAAAATCGATCAATAATCGAAATTGTCAATCGAACATGATAATCAGAATCGATCAATAATCGAAATTGTCAATCGAACATGATAATTAGAATCGATCAATAATCGGAATCAGCAATCGGCCATGACAATCGAAATCGATCAATAATCGACATTGATAATTGATCATGATAATCAGCCTCGACAATCGTCATTGATGAGAATGGGCCTAACAAGGCATAAGGGAAGGTCACAATGTGGAATTCAACCGTCATTGCCCATTAATGTGGACATTTAACTAACATTACTACTAAGGAGTGACCTACATAAACATCATTACATACATCATGGCAAATCACACATCACATCGGGCCTTGAATACACAACAGGTGGGCCCTGCACCTATACCTCAAATACATCACATGGGCCTCATCACACGGCCTCAAATACACAACAGGTGGGCCCTACATCTGCACCTTAAATACATCACATGGGCCTCTCATATACATCATGCTGGGCCTCGCCAAAGGTCATGAACACATCACGGTCGGCGTCCTTACGTGGGCCATATATATATATCAATGTGGGCTTCGCTAAATAGGCTTGATACACATCATAATGGGCCGCTCGAATGGGCCTCATACACATAATAGGTGGGTCGCACCAATAAGCCTCAATATACAATATAATGGGTTGCAAATACATCACAATGAGCCACATCATATGGGCCATAAATACACCTCGATGGGCCACAACCCATGGGCCTCAATACTTCACAATTAGGCCACAACCCTTAGGCCTCAAATACACAACATGTGGGCTCTGTACATGAGCCTCAAATACATAACAGGTGGGTACATGGGCCTCAAACACGAACAGCATAGTCGTCACAATGGGCCTTACACAAGGGCCTTATATACATTAAATGGGCTGCATCAATGGGGTGCACTAATGGGCCTCATAGATGGGCCTCAAATATATCAAGGTGGGTCTCACAGATGGGCCACAAGTATATCAAAGTGAGCCTCTCGAATGGGCTATAAAATACATTAAAGTAGGCCTGACGGATGGGTCACAAAATACATCAAGGTGGGCCTAACGGATGGGTCATAAAATACATCAAGGTGGGCCTCACAGATGGGAGCTTGGATTACACCTAAAATCATTTCAATGCTTGTAGGTGCAACATGCATATCGCTATACACATCATTCTATAGGGCACATGGCTACCAATGATGATCAGCACTGTCCAACATTGGACGTGCAAATCAGCACCGTACAAACACTATCCATGTGAATCAGCGCCATTCCAAACATTGTCCAAGTAAATCGACACGATCCAAACATTGTCCACCACCGTCCAATACTACCTAGATGGTGTGGATGAAACAAATACATCACGATGGTGTCCACGCCGGAAAAACAGGTTGACAGCTTGGAGATGACATACATTAAATGGGACCCACGGAACTTTAAGATGTGGTACAACAACTATATAGCTAGTGTGAGTACCAACCAACCCGTCCAACAGGTGGGTCCCACATGGGGCCACCACACACACACACACACACACACACACACATATATATATATATATATATATAGAGCAGGTGTGAGGTACCTAGCCAATCCGCTTTCCACATCCAGGATTGGATGGAGTAGATATACATAAAAAGGTGGGTCCTCACTAACTAGGAACGCTGGACGGTGTGGATCAAACCCACACATCACGGTGGCCCACCCAGCATACGTTGGATGGACGATTTTGATGTAACAAACACATCAGGGAGGGGCGCGTCCTCAGTAGATGGACGACATGGAGAAACAGATACATCATGTTGGAGTCCACACGTGTGTGGGGCCGCGTTACTGGGCAGATGGATAGAATACATAGATCACGTGTGGACCCCATAGAATTTGCTGACGTACAGTGCAACAACTGCTGCTGCTACAGTGGCCTGTTGGCCCACCGTCTAGACAGTGGACGGTTGGGATAAAACACATATTATCATGATGGTGTCCCACCGATTGGACGACCAGATATAGAACACATCATCAAGGTAGGCTCCGTGGATGGATGACAAAGATGAGATAGACAGTCCAGGTGGGTCCCATCGTGCTGGGATGGGCGATGTGCATAAAACACATACCTCACGAAGGCCCTCACAGCACCGTCCATATGGATGCTGCAGATAACACACACACAGAGGGGCCTGCACAGCACTGTCCAAATGGACGGTGCAGGAGGCACATACATCATGGAGGGCCCCACGTGGCAGGTGGGTCCACAAGCGTGGGACCCACCATCTTTGCATCTAGCTAATATTTGTTTCTTCCTTCATCTAGGGCCTGTCTAGGAAGGACGGCCTGGATACAATGCATACATGGGGTGTGTCTCACCATCCAGATTTGCTGGATGGTGTGGATTCCACCCACTCATTTGGTGGGTCTCGTCCAGTTGGACGAATGGCTAAAACACATGCATTACAGGTGCATTACAGGTGCGTCCCACGTCTAGACCTGTTGGACGGATGGACAGCATGGATTCCATCCACACATCAGGTGGGTCTCGGCTAGATGGAGTAGACAGTGTGGACGAAATTTACACAGGTGGGTCCCATAAAACCTAGTGATGTTCCTGCAGCAGCTATTTACCGTTGGGCTGCTGCCCAGCAGCCCAACAGATGGGCGGTATAGATTAGATGGGTCCATAAAAGGGGGAGAGAGAGAGAGAGAGAGAGAGAGAGAGAGAGAGAGAGAGAGAGAGATGGGGTACATAAATCAAGATGGGTCCCACCATATGTGGTCCATCAATCCACAAATCAACTAGAAAAATACCCACAAATAATGAAGATTCACCCATCTATGCTTCTTGGTCTAATGAAATCCCTAGCTCTTCGACTTTGATTTTAACGGAAGATGATGGAGATTGGACGATTGGATGGTGGAGTTGGGAGGTAGGAAGTGGGCCTTACAAAGCTCTCTCATGGAGCTCTCATGGACGTTGGGTTGCTTGCTTGAAATGGAGAAATGAGAGTGAGAGAGAGGATGGGATGTAAAGAGAGAGAGGGGGGAATGAGTGATGTGTACTTTGACATGTAAGGGATGAGTTGCTTTAGCTTTGGGGTTGCTTGGGGATGGGGTGTTATACTTGTTATGATGTGGTGATTGATGGGATTGATTTGATTAGAGATTCTCTTGATATTTGTAACCCACAACATTTTTTCTTAAACTGAACACGGGTCCACATCTCTTGGCTGGGGTATCGCTTCGGCGCATGAGACGTAGCATTGGAACCGCGGCGACGGCGTAGTCAAAATGGTACAAGTCTCGAGTTGAGCCGACTTTGATATATGGGACACGACTCAGGGTCACACGCAAACGTCGACAACAAATCGAGGGTCGCTGGAATTCAACTGGAAGAACTGTGGAGGCTTACGGAATGGTACCGGCTAGGATACGAGCCTTACACCAAGGTGTAAGGCTCGTATCCTAGACCGTAACATTCCATAGGCTTCCGCGGTCTTCCCGGTCTAATTCCGTAACCTTCGACCTTTATTCGACGTTTGCGAGCGATCTTAAGCCAAGTCCTGTATATCGAAGTCGGTTCTACCCGAAACTTGGACCTTAGCGGCTGCACCGTCGCCTCGGTTCTAACGCTGCGACTCACCCACTGATCCGCTACCCGGGCTAGGAGATGTAGGCCCATGTTCAGTTCGAGAGAAATGCTGTGTTGCAAATTCATAGAGAATCTATCACATTAATCACTTCACTTGTCAAAGTATACCCATCAAGTCAAGTACCCTATCCCATTCCTCAAGTACACAACACCATCCCCAAAGTCAACCTTTCCATCCCATCTCTTACACATCCCATCGCTCCTTTCCCATCATCTCCTTCTCTTTCTCTTTCATTCTCTCTCTCATTTTCCTCTCTAAGCAACCCACGTCCATGGCTCTCCATGGGAGGAGCTTTATGTGGCCACTCTCTACTATCCAATCCAATCCTTCAAAGCCGATCTCAGCTGTTGAATCACACTCATTCGAGCTCTAGATCGCATTGGTGGAAGAAGGAAGAGAAGATCAAAGGTGAGTGCTTCTTTCTCTCTCTCCCTTTCTCTTTTATTATTTTGGTGTGATGATGTGGTCACGTGGCCCACCCAGATGTACCCTGCCTTGATGTATGTGATTTCCAAACCATCCATCAAATGGACCCCACGACTGTCCAAGCCATGTGGGCCCTACTTAACAGTGATGGGAAAATACAAATATCAATTGATCAAGTGGACCAAGCACGTGGGACCCACCTTGATAAATACGTACACGTCCAACATCCCTGGATGCTAGACGTTGTGAGCATGGACAGACAATGGGTGTACTAACAAAAATAAATGCTTGGTTTATGCTTTGGACGGGTTGCTCATGCAGGCCCGATCTCGATATATGGATTTAATCCACACCGTCCACCCTTTTTCCCATCTTATTTTAGCCGTTGAGCCGAAATGTGAAGCCAATCTAAACCTCTAGCGGGTCATAATGCAGAAAAAGTGGTTTTAGGTGATTTAAACAGTTAAGGCCCGATGTGATATTTCTATACACCAAAAATATTGCATATTGGACTTGTTAGTTCTATTACAAGCCAGGGAGACTAGTAGTCGGTGTGAATTTTTCTAATGCGGGCCCCACATATAAGAATCCCTTGAATAACAAAATAAATAATAAATAAATAAGCAAAACACATCCATGGACGTCCCTGTTGTTGTCAACATCCTTGCTGCTGGTTTAAAGGTGGAACAATGGGCCCCACCACAGGCCCTACCATGAAGTATGTTTCAAATCTACACCGTGCATTTAATGGCTTCTTTTCTTTAGAACTGGGTTTCCCCAAAAATCAACCATATGCACAACTCAGGTGGCCCACATGGTTGGAAATAGTGTTGATTGAATGTCTACCATTGAAATCCTTTTGGGTTATCACAGAAGTTTTGGATCAGTATGCAAATTATTTTTCCTCCTCATCTGGGTCTGTGTGACCTTATTAATAGATTGGATGGCAAATAAACATTGTGGTGGACCCCATTCGTGGGACCCACCTTGATGTACGTGTCTTATATCTCTGTCATCCATCTAATGCATGTCCAGGAGGACCAGGACTAGACTTAAAAAAAAAAACAGAGAGAGAGAAGAAAGAAGAGATATAGATAACATAATTAAATAATAATATATTTCATATATAACATATAAAATATATATAATATACATGGTTGGTGGGGCCACACGTGGCACCCACTAATGTACACGTTCATCCATAGGGCCCATGTTGATGTATGTTAATGTATCCACACCGTCCATTCAAGGACGGTGCCATACGGGGCCACATGTGATGTATGGGTATATCCACACTGTCCATTGATGGTGGGACCCACCCTTGATGTGTTTATATCTGACCGTCCATCAGAGGACGTGCTGGACAGGTGTCCAGCAGTTGTGGGGACCACCTTGATATGTGTTGTATCCGACCGTCTATTGAACGGTGGGGATTACCCGACTACACAGTTGCTGTGTCTGGACATCAATACGTTCCCGATCATGAGATATGTGTCATATCCTAGCCGTTCATCACTTGGACGGTGGGCCAGCAACCCTCCCAGTTGCTGTGTTGATGACAGTAAGTTCTGTGGGCCTGATCATTTGGTAAGACGTCCATCAGAAGGTGGGACCCACTGTGAAATAAATGTTTTATCAACACCGTCCAACCCTCTGTAGAGATCATTTTATGGTAGTACAGAGAGGATGAGGCAGATCTATGAGGTGGAACACACTGCAGAAAATAGTGGAGAGTTGAACGGCTACCATTGAAATCATTTTTGGTACCATAGAAATTCTGGATCATGATGATATTTATTTTTCCTCTTGATCTAGGTCTCTGTGACCATATGGACAGATTGGATGGAAAATAAACGTTATGGTTGGCCCTGCCCCTGGGAATTATTTAGCAGCGAAAATCATTATCTCCACTGCTAGATGTAGTATGGTCGAGATGATCTTTTGATATGATTTATTTTTGGATACATGATCTCTAAAAATAAATGTATGGTATAGATAGTTCAACTAAAATGGTGAGCTCGACTAGATGTATTTAAGGCCACATATTATGTATATAAGGCCCATTGGTATGGATATTGATGCGGCCTGCTTGATGTATATTTAAGGCCCACCTATTGTGTATTTGAAGCCCATGAGTTGTGGCCCATTGTGATGTATTTAAGGCCCATGGGCAAGGCTTGATGTGATGTATGACCCATATGATGAGGCCCATTGAGATGTATTTTCGGCCCATATGTCGTAGTCCATTGTGATGTAGTCAAGGCCCATGCGATACGGCCCATCATGATGTGTATTAGGCCCATGAGATGCGGCCCACCGTGACGTGTATTAGGACCATGTGATGTGACCCATAGTGATGTGTATGTAGCCCTTGTATGAGGCCCATTGCAATGTGTATTAGGCCTTCGTGTGAGGCCATAGGCCCACTATATGTTTAACCCTATATGGGCCACTCCTTGGGAGCAATGTTGGTTTGATGTCCACATTGATGGGCAATGATGGTTAGATGTCCACATTATGACCTTCCCTTAGGCCTTGTTAGGCCCATTCTCATCATTCCCTTAGTGGGTTAACCTAAATAAGTGGGCCCCATTCGTCATAGACGGATGGCTTTGTATTATTGGATTTGATATAACCATGGCTAAGTGCTGATCTTTATACTATAGTTGATCGGCTGATCATCTATGGACCCCGTTTTGTTTATCTGTTGATTATCGGTGCGATTGATGTGACTAATTTACCGATTCTGATTATCGATCGATCCCGATTATCGTGCCAATTCTCGATTCTGATTGACATGACCAATTTGTCAATTCTGATTATCGATCGATTCCGATTATCACAATCCATTGCCAATTTCGATCGATGTGACTGATTTGCTAACTCTGATTACCGATCAATTTCGATTGACGTGACCGATTGTTGATTCCAATTGTCATGACCGATTGTCGATTCTGATCGACGTGACCGATTTATCGACTCTGATTACCAATCGATTCCGACTGACATGACCAATTGCTGATTCTGATTATCGTGACAGATTACCGATTTCGATTGACGTGACCAATTTACTAATTCTTATTACCGATTAATTTTGATTATCGTGGCCAATTATCGATTGATTTCGATTGTAGTGGCCGATTACCAATTCTAATTATCGTGGCCGATTGATCGATTAGCCATCGAGGCCGATCATCATGATCGATTGCCGATTCTGAGTATTGAGGCTGATTATCGATCAATTCCGATTGTCGTGGTCGATTGATGATTCTGATTGTCGTGACCGATTCCGATTACTGAGGCCTACTCTAATTCTGATTTCAATTGTTGAGGCCAATTTTGATTGCCAAGGCCGATTGTCGAGACCTATATGAGGTATATGCGACCTGTAGTTGAGGCCCATTGTGATGTATCTGTGGTCCGTGGGCAAGGCCCACTGTGTTGTATATTAGGCTTTTGTGTGAGGCCGTCGGCCCATTATGTGTTTGGCCCTATGAGGGTCATTCCTTGGGGCAATGTTGGTTAGATGTCCACATTGTCTAGTCCGATTGTTAATACCGGTTATTGATACCGATTATGAGTATGTGACAGCATAGCATCATAATAAATATGCATCATCTGCATTTTTGTTATGAGATGTGATTGACCATCGCATATGCCATAGGGCAGGTTATTTAAGGGGCTCCCTGATAGGCGAGGTTACCCCACATGAACGCATGGTATGTGTAGGATTTATGCATGATTGCACTGTATGACTCATGCATCTTCCATTTGTGTGACATGACCACCGTACGCCCTAGCGACATCAGGGCTATAGCCTGCACAAACAAATCGTGGATGGCCAGATGGGACACAAAAAATCTATTCTACATGGGGTACTATAGATATCCTTGGATGAAAGTCCCAGAACCCTCTTGGTTCCAGAGTTTGCTTCAACGTCTAGACTGAGTGGATGCATGAGCGCATGAGGTTCGTATACCGTTAGGCCGCGTCTCCTACTATGTGGTGGTCGGTTGGAAGGGGGTGTGGCCTTACCTGCCCGAAAGGAGGGGAAAATTCTAAGCTGAGTCTAACCAGCTCAAGGAATGGGTCCGCTATCAATAAGCCAGGCCCGATATTGGCAGGCGGATAGTGAGGTCTCTTCCACTCACCTTGTTACGCGCGATGGGACGACAATCTAGTTTGGAGTGTAATAGACCCCGGTGATTTCTCAGGAGGAACCGTACTGATATGTGGATTTATTGAGTAGGAGTTTCATGTTTATTCATTCATTCATTCACTATCCACTTGGGCTGGTAGTGCACAACTAATTGTTGTGTACCTTCATTATGGCAAGATTTTGGTTGGGCGCACGACTAACCTGAGATCAGGAGTTTACCATGTTGAGTCTAACTATCCAAATTTAGGTATGAGACTGGTTTAGATAGAAGTCCCTTGCGGTAGACCTCGTAGCCTGTGATATTACGTACTATCATCTTGACTTCATAATCCAGCATGGTCATTTCATTCACATCGCATATTGCATTACATCCGCAGGCATATGGCGTTTTTGGTTTACTATGTTTCTGCACTTCTGTGGCCTAGACAGACTTAGCAGGATTTGTATATTGCATTACATGCTCGACATCTGATATTTGGCTTTTTAAGACTCCTTATTGCATAACTGTTCTATAGTGCGTATTCTGATATTGATTGACTTATGGACTTATCCATACTTCCTCATACTCTGTTATGGTATGATTTATGATCTTGTCAGTATTTCTGTTTACTCTGATAATTCCTACTCTTGTCAGTATTCCTGCTTACATTGATAATTCATGATCTTGTCAGTATTTCTGATTACTTTGATAATTCACGATCTTGTCAGTATTTTTGCTTATTCCGATAATTTACGATTTATGGATTACCAGTAATTTCGGTATTATATGATGATGGCATTGTATTGAATACTTGACACTTACTTTGTGCACACACTTACACCACCCTCTAAGCTTTCTATAAGCTTATGCACGATAGATGCATGCAGGTGATGTTAGGTTGCAGCAATGTTGAGCTTGGAGCATGCAGCGGTCTTCTGGAGCTTGATTTTTTATTTATATATTTTTCTTTCAGTATTGTACTCAAATGATTATATTAGTGGATATGTGATGATGATGTTGCCTTTGTGAATTTGGTAATCTTGTGGTTATGCTTATTACGATTTAAATGTACCTTGAAAAAAAAAATTCTCCTTGTAGAATTCTAGGATAGGAATCTAGCATATGGACGCTAGGAGCCAAGAATGGGGTACTATGGAGGCTGTCAGCACCGGATTCGGCAATCGGGATTCCTGTGAATCCGATTTCCTGGTTTGGAGTGTGACACCAAGATCCAAGAAAACCAAGTGGAGAAGGAAGGTAGTTGAAGGAAAAAAGTGCGGAAATTCACTTCATTATCTATGTCATTGACCATAGTTCAGTGACGCTGAAGCCATCGTTCGATGGCATAGAGCATAGGTCGATGACATCAAATTTTTACATTAAAATCAAGTTTGTTACTGGACATATTGGATGCAATTCTTGATGAATTGAAGTCATGATCAATGACTCGAAGAGATGATCAATGACATTGACGTCTGTTCGATGGCATTGAATTTATAAAAAAATTTGAAGCAACTCGCTGGACTAATTTGAACACTTTTTCGTTTACTCAAAGACTGATCGATGACATCAAAGTCTTGTTCAATGACATCGAAGGTGTGCTCGATGACAAGAAAAGTTATACAGTGCAGAAATGTTACACAGTGTGCAAAGGCGCAACTTTTGGAATTTAACTTACATTCAATGACATCAAAGGTTATTCGATGTCATCAAATGCGTTACACAAAGTTACGCAAACTGCGTAAATTGAGGCCGTTTTGCGATCTTACACGAACTAGGCTATAAATATGGGTTTCCTATGGACTTTTTAAGTTATCTAGGGTTTGGAGGAGCAAAGCAAAGGGGTGTAGCCATCATCTAAGAGTTTCTTCTTCCTTTCTTCCTAGTTTTTAATGCTTTCTTTTTGAGTTTTGATTTCAATCATGTTTATGGTTGGCTAAACCTCTTAGTTAAGGCTAAGAGGTGAAGCTTGTAGCATTTTTAGGATGTTTTTCTTGTTTGATTCTTATTCTTGTTGAACTTCTTGATTCTAATTTAATATTTAAGGAATACTTTTAGTTTTTAATGGTTTGTTGTAACCAAATTATAATAGATCTACAATAGCTTTAAGTATCTTCTTTCTCTTATTTTAGGATTGTGGGATTGGTAAATCTTGTTGTTAGCCATTGTATCCAGGGCATAGTTTAGTGATGGAATCCCTTCCAAACCTCACAATTCTCCTTCATTGAGAATTATGTCAATAAAAGTTTAGATTTGATTCTATTGATATATCTTCCAATTGGATAAGATAGGACTCCAATTTTAATTGTGTTCCTTAAATCAAATAAGGAAACATCCTGATAGCTATAAGTGGATCCTTGGAACCCTGGTTCCCTTTAGACTATTGAAATCACTTTCACAATTACTTTCTTTATTTTCAGATTTCTAACTTAGATCTTTCTCTAGTTCTAATTCTAGTTACCTTTATAATACACACAAGATTAGTCCATGTGGATTCGACCTCCGTCTTACCGAGATTATTACTATATCACAACCTTACACTTGGGGTTGTGAACAACCACTTTGCTGATCATTATAGCCAGTAATACATGCACACAAGGGCTCGACACTAGTGGGCCCCACACACATCAAATATATTAAAAGGAAGAAAGAAGAGGATGAGGAGGATGGAAGGAGGGGTGTAGACTCACCTCAAATGGAAGGATAGTTGGATGATGATGATGTGTGGTCCACTCCCTCTAGGTTGATGGTGGGCCACACCCTCCACTCTCTCTCACTCTCTTAAAATCTCATAAATTTATAAGTATAGGAAAAGAATGAGTGTAAGAGAGCTCCTACTCTTTTATAAGGAATTGGGGGTTGAGGTGGCAAGATGATGTGACAAGTTTATGGGGTCTTATTGGTACTAAAAGTGAGGTGGAAGGTGGTTTATGGTGTGGTAATGGATGGATGAGGTAGATGGTGCTAAGCATGCATTGGCTAAGGTGGAAGAAATATAGGCATGCATTGACTAATGGATAGATAAGGGTTATAGGTTGTAGGTGATGCATGGTGAATGATGAAGTGGAGTGTTGTAATTGAAAGTGCCCTGGTTTGTCAATTAGTGTGAGTGTTGAGTCAGTTAGACAAAGGAGCCTCATAGGAAGATTGATCATGCGTCTGCCACCACAGGATGTGTGCCCGAACTCACCAAAAGTAAACCTTAGCCTCACATCCCATGTCCCAAAATACCAGGTAAATAAAATCCTTAAAATTGAATAGAACTCCTTAAGGTTTTTGGCTAGAAAACTTTTTTTAAAATCAAGAAAATATTTAAAGTTTTCTACCTTTGTCAATTTATTGACACGTGATTTCTGTTGTCGATGTCCTCGAACCTCACTCGATCTTATCGAAATGAGGACCTAATATGTCCAGCAACCACAAAGATATCTGGATTGAATTATCGATGAATCGATGGACTCATCGATATCATTGAAATTTGAATCTCGAGTCCATCGAGCCAGCTCGATAAAATCAACATCTGGTCTGTTGTGTCCAAAGTACTACTAAGGAAAATCATATAATCCTCAATATATCGAAAGGCTCCTCGATATCCTCAAAATTCAAATTTCGATGATATTAGAAGACCTTCGATGATATCGGATTGGGACACAAATTTATCTAGCAAGTCTTCAGGTTAATCCTTCTTAGATCGAGGGACACACAATAAAATCGATATTCAAATATCGATCATATCAAGGCGCAATCGATGTCATCAGAATAGGACATAAACTATCCAACAAGCTGATAGGAAAATTCAATAGAATTATCAATGAATCGACACTGTCATCGATATCATCAACATTCAAATTTAAATGATATCGAGTGATGCTCGATTGTAAGACCCGTATCCTAGTTCGTACTGTTTCGTCGACTCCCGTGACCCTTCCCGTGGAAATTTAGCAATCCGCGACCTGTAATCAGTATTTGCGCATGACCCTAAGTCGTATCCCATAGATTTGAGTCAACTTAATCCGAGACTTGTACCATTGCGACCGCACCATGGCTGCGGTTCCAACGTCGAGACTCGCGCACTGATCTGATACCCTGGCTAAGAGATGTGAGCCAGTGTTTATTTCGAAGAAAATGCCGCGTATTTGCAATTTCAAGAGAATCTCTACAACATGTCCTATCCACCAATTAATCAATATTTTCTTTCTCCCCAAGTCAAGCAATCACCAAGTTAACTCTTTCTCACCCTCTCTCTTACACACCCATACATGTCAAGTACAACATCACCTCACCCATCACTCACATCCATCACTCTCCTTCCTTACAACCACCACCTCTCTCTCTCTCTCTCTCTTTCTCAACACACTTTCCACGAATTTTTAAGGAGAAAAAAAGGACATCCAAGCTCTTCCTTAGGTGAGAGAAAAGCGTATGTTGTGTGGCCCACTTCCCACCCCAAATCCTTCATCCTAGCCATTCAAACCTCATCACCCTCCATCAAAGTGAAGCACAAGGAGACCGGCGTTCCAATGGACCGAGATGATCGAACGGTGGGTGCTTCTATAGGATAGAATTTCATATTTTTATGATGGGCCAAGTGGGGCCTACTGATTGATGGTATGGTCTCACTTTGGACCCTAAGATGTGGCCAATAGCCCACCTTGATTCTCATAATCATTCCATGATAGGGCTATTCTTCATGGACCCCATCATGATGTGTATCTTCCTTGCATAAATAAGGTCATCTAGGCCGTACATTTTGGTGGAGAAAGGATCTCCATTGTTGATTTTGATCGATGGGCCATATTTAATGGGAACCACTTGATGTTTTTTGTAAATCATGCAAAGGAGGACCTATAGTGCCTGGGTCCCTCCATTACATGTGTGTTCCACTTTTTTTTCTCTCTCTCTCTCTCCCTTTCTCTTTCATTTCTTCCTATTGTATGTGATAATGTGGCCATGTGGCCCACCCGGATGGACCCATGAAGCATGTATTTTTTCCAAGCCATCTGTAAGTGGAGCTCACTTTATATGTATTGTACCCACACCATCCTCCATTTGGTGGCCCACCTTATGTACATGGGTTGCCCAGACTGTCCAACGTCCAGGGACGCTGGACGTTAATTGAAAACACAAATATTAGCTTTATTTTCAAAGCTTTTGGGAAGGGCTATCTATGTAGGCCCCACCTTGATGTATGGTTCTAATCCAAGCTGTCCATTCCATTCTCTAGATCATTTTAGGCATTGAGCCAAAAAATAAAATTAATCCGACTATTTGGCGAGCCATACCTTTGTAAATAGTGATTTTCACCATTTAAATACATTAAAAATTTTCTAGATGTCGAGATATATTGCGTATTGGACTCGTTTGGTCTGTCTCGAGCTATAGAATTCAATGGGTGGAGTGGATTTACCTGACACGGACCCCACTTAGAAAATTCCTCAGAAAAATCATTTTAAAAAAAATTAAGAAAAAGAGCAGCAGCTGCTACTGATTCGTCAGAGGATGCCAACAGTGTCCTTTGCACTGGGACGGTCCCTGGCCAACAGTGGGTCCCCAAACGTGGGCCCCACCGTGATATGTGTGGACATCAGCACCGTCCATTTTGTAGGCCCCCTGAGGGCAGTGGGTCACCCCAAGAATTAGCTATATACAGAGCTCAAGTGGTCCACAACATGGGAAAGAACGATGATTGAACATCAGCCATTGTAACCTTCTTTGGCATCACAAACGTTTAAATCAGTATGAAATTTGTTTTATTCCTTCCATCCAAGTTAGTGTGATCTTATCAACGGGTTGGACAACATGTAACGTTATGGTGGGCCCCACATGGGACCTACGTGTATTAATTGTATCCACGACTTCCATTGGTGTGGCCACCACACATGATGTATATGTTTTATTCATGCTGTCCACCGTCTAGCAAGGATAGTGGAGCCCTCTAATGTAAGTATTTTACCTATTTTATTCAGTCTAGGGGTGTGGACCCCACCTTGATGCATGTGCTTCCTTCTGTGCCGTCCATCTCAAGGGTCCACCATGATTCATGTGTTGTATCCAACCGTCTAACCATTTTGAGATATCGTTTTATGACATGGGAGGAAGGATGAGCTAGATCTTAAGTTCAGGTGGACCCCACCATTGAAAATAGTGGGGGCAGTGACATTCACCATTCAAAACTGCTTAAGGGCCACGGTAGTTCCAATCAAGCTGATATTTTTATTTTCACTTCATCTACCTCTATGTTAACTTATGAATTGGTTGGATCTAAAAAATACATAAGGGTAGGCCTGATTGATATACATGAAGTCCATTTGATTCGGCCCGTTGATATGACTCGTTTGATGTATTTGGAAGCCCATGGGTTGAGGCCCATTGTGATATATTCTCAGCCCATATGACGAGGCCCATTGGAATGTATTTTCGACCCATTTGGTAAGGCCCATTGTGATATATTAAGGCCCATGGGTTGAGGCTCATTGTGAAGTATAAGGGCCCGTGGGTTAATGCCCATTATGATGTATTTTGGGCCCATGAGTTGTATTCAAGGTCTGTTATTGAGGCCCACCTTAATGTGTATAAGGCCCGTTATTGAGGCCCACCTTGATATATTAGTGGCCCATTCCATTGAGGCCCACCTTGATGCATTTATGGCCCATCCATGAGGCCCACCTTGATGTATTAGAGTCCCAGATAGTGAGGCCCATTGTAATTTATTAGAGGCCCATATGTGAGGCCTAAAATGATGTATTTGGGGCCCATGGGTTGTAGCCCATTTGATATATTTCCAGCCCATCTAGTAAGGCCCATTGTGATGAATTCAAGGCCCATGGTTGAGGCCCAGTGCGATGTATGTATGGCCCGTTAAGTTGTGTATAAATTCTTTGTATGGACCATGCCTTGGGAGCAATGTTGGTTTAATGTCCATATTGTAAGAATAATGTTGGTTAAATATCCACATTATAACTCTCCCTAGGGCCCATTGATAGACCCATACTTGTTGTGTGTAGGCCATTAAGGCCCATCTTCGTTGTGAGGATAGTTCATCATCATATAAAATGCTTAGTATAACTCCATGATTCATGCCCATACGCACCATATGTATGCCTAATATGAGGAATGTTAGATCATAGAATATGCCATTGGATAGACCATTTATGAGACTCCTTATGAGACGGAGTGCCCCACATTTCGCGCAATATGCACAGGATTGTTGCATGACTGGTTAGTGTGACTCATGCATCTCGCATATATGTGACTTGATCATTGTACGCCCTAGCGACATCAAGACTGTGGCCTTAACAGACACATCGTGGATGGCTAGATGGGACATTGAAAATAATTAGTTCTAGCACTGTGGGCACTTAGGATGTCCTTGGGTGAAAATCCCAGAACCTCCTTGGTACCAGGAGTTGCTCCAACTTCTAGACCAAGTGCAATATGAGCGTCGATGCCTATATCATGAGGTCGTGTCTCCCACTATGTCGTGGTCAATTGGGAGGGGGTGTGGCCTTATCTGCCCGGGAGGAGGGGGCAATGCTAGGCTGAGTCTGACCAGCTCGAGGAATGGGTCCATTATTGACGAGTCGGGCCCAATATTGGTAGGCTGATAGTGAGGTCTCTTCCACTCACTTTGTTGTGCGCGATGAGGCAACAATTTGGTTTAGAGTGTAATAGACCCCGATGATTTCCCAGAGAGAAATCGTACTGATATATGGACCTACTGAGCAGGAGTTGCATACTCATTCATTCATCCATTCACTATCCACTCAGGCTGATGGTGCGTAACTATTTTTTATGTGTACCATCGCATGGCCAGGATTTTGGTTGGGCGTACGACTAACCTGAGATCAGGAGTTTACCACATTGTGTTTGACTATCCAAATTTAGGTATGGGACTGGTTTGGATAGAAGTCCCTTGTGATGGACCCCATAGCCTGTGATACTTCATACTATCATCTCGACTTTACATTCCAACATGGTCTTTTCATTCGCACCACATATTACATTACATCCGCAGTACTTAGCATTTTGGGTTACTATGTTTTTGCACTTATAGGCATAGATGAGGTTGATGGTATTCGTGGCTCATTAGGATTTGCATATTGCATTACATCCTCAACATCTGTTATTGTCTTATTATATTTTGCATCGCATAGCCTTGGTATGGCAGATAGTACTCATGGTCTTACCAGTATATTTCCACTTACTCTGATATTGTATTATTCATGATCTTGTCAGTATTTTCGCTTATTCCAGTGATGTATGATTTATGGGCTTTATGGTATACTTGGCACTTATCTTATGCACACAATTTCACCACCCTCTAAGCTTTTGTAAGCTTATGCACGATAGATGCGTGCAGGTGGTGTTAGGTTGCAGCAGCATTAAGCTTGGAGCATGCAATTGTCTTCTGAAACTTTGATTTCAATATATGTATTTTCCTTTCCGCATTATATTCAAATGATTATATAAGTGGATATATGATGATGATTTTGCCTTTATGATTTGGGTATACTTGTGGTTATACTTCTTATGAGAAAAATGTACGTTAGAAAATCCTCCTTGTAAGATCTCAGGATTGGAACCTGGCGTATGTATACTAGGGGCCGAGAATGGGATACTATGGAGGCTGTCGGCACCGGGTTCGACAATCAGGATTCCTGTGAATCCGATTTTCGGGTTTGGGACGTGACATCAATCATATCTTACCTGATAAGTTTTCAAAGGCAAGTGCTTTCACATTTTCAAATGTCGAGGAATTGAACCTCGCGTCGATGAAATCAGAGTTCAAAATTCAATGACATCGACGCATGTTCGATTTCCTCAACCAGTTGGCAAAAAGTTTCAAAAGCGTTTAACAGTTGGGTTTATGTCATCAAGCGGTCAATCGATGCTATTAAGAGTATACACTCGATAATATCGACCCTGCTCGATGACATCGAACTCTATAAAAAATGTGACCGTTTTATATCCGTTGGGACATGTTGAGACACCAAAAATATTCCATTACATTGGTCAAAAAATTTCATGGTGCAGAACTCTCCCAGGGTCATTCACCCTGTATTTTGAAAAAAATCAGTATCTGGAGGTATTTTAGGTATTTTGGTAAAAATCAGTATCCGGGGGTATTTTAGGTATTTCGGTAAAAATCAATATTTGGGGGTATTTTGGTAAAAATCAGTATCTAGGGGTATTTTTGTAAAAGGGAGTGAGTGAGGGTATTTTGGTAAAAAGAGAATGGATGGATATTGCCTTGTATGGAGAAAGAAGTGGTTGTACGCCACCATTTAAAGGGGAGCTTGATGGACACCATTGTTTAAGAGAGGAAGATGGACATTACGTGAAGGGAAAAGTGGTGGTGATCACCACTATGTAAGAGAGTGAGGCCTATAAATACCCCTCCCTATGCTTCATTTGAGAGGTTAGTCAATTGGTAGGTTGGGACATAAGAGGAATGAAGAAATGTGAAGAGAAGAAAGGCAATGGAGGAGCCCATTGCGCTAGCTCACGCAATGAAGAAGTGCATTGCACCAGCCAGCGCAAAGGAGAAGTGCATTGCACCAGTCTGCGCAATCAATGTGGAAGAAATCCCCTTTGCATGGGGTTTTGTCCAAGTGTAAAGCTTCTGCGCTACTTTTTAAGGAGACATTGTCCTGAAGACAGGTTTGTGCGTAACCGCGCAATGGAAGTTGTTTACAAGCAACCGCGCAATGGAGGTTGGAGAAAAACTCCTTTATGCAACTTTAAGAGGAATTCTTATCTTGACATCTCCCTTTTGCGCCACTTTAAGAGGAATTCTTGTCTTGACATCTCCCTTTTGCGCCACTTTAAGAGGAATTCTTATCTTAACCTCTGCCTTCTACGCCACATCAAGTGGAAGATTGTCTTGATGAAAGCTTTCCAACGCCTCTTCTAATGGAACATTGTCTTAAGATAAGGACTGGAGTGCCTTTTCTTATGGAAACATGTCTATAAGCCTTCTTCATGCGCCACCTCTTGTGGAGGATGTCCTAAGGATTGGCTTCCAACGACATTTCCTATGGAGAATATGTCTTAAGACTTGACTTCCAATGCCACTTCCCATGGAGGGCTATCTTGAAGACATGTTTATGTTGTCCTGAAGCCTCCTTGGTGTGCCACTTCATGTGGACTTTGTCTTGATGGAAGCCTTTGTCCCAAAGTAAACCTCATGCACTCCATGTTCCTTGTTTAAGCCTGTATACTTCTACCTTCAGACAAATGGCCCCCACACCTTCAGAAGTTGAGTATCAAGGAATTCACAGAGAAGAGAGAGAAAGGAGAGTATGATGGAAGGTCCATGTATTTCAAGGGATGATTGCCACTCCACATTTGGAGGGATGATCGCCGCTCCACTTTTCAAGGGAGGATGATCACTGCTCCACATTTCAAGGGATGATCGTTGTTCCACATTTCAAGGGATGATCGCCGCTCCACATTTCAAGGGATTCAAAGAAGAATAAACGAAAGGATGATCAGAATTGATCTCAACAAATAGATCAAGGGTTTCAAGCCCACACAACCTTTCCGCCTTGGCAAGGAACATCAAAAGTGTCAAAATGCTGCCGAAATTATCATCGGACTGTCTTATCTATCATTCATTACTTTGACTGATTGTACTCTGTTTTCATAATCAAGGGAAGCTGAGGATGTAAATGAGCTCAGAATAAATGTGATCATTGTTCTCTCATTGAATTCTTTGTTATCATTGAATAAATCCTCCAAATTAAACGCATTTGTTTTCTTATCGAAACAAAATGGCGACTCTGTTAGGGATTTATTATTCAATGGTAACTTAGAAAATATTTAGAAAATATTTATCACTTTTTGGTGTCTGTATAGATGCCAAAATGGCGATTCTCAGTGGAAACATCCTCTCCTTCATCTCTAAAAATAAAGTACATTTTTATTTAATTAAAATAACTAACACTGTTCCAAATGGCAGGCATACCGCAATGACCTTTCTCCCGACCAACATAGTTGTCTACTTCACATCCAATAGATTTCCACCAAAAGGTACAAGGGAAGATCAAATCAGTTGTGATTAAAGACAAACAATGCCAGGTAATGTCCAAAGTAGTTTTTGCTTATCAGTAGTGCAGCGAGACAATGAAGGACGGATGATAGTGTGTTAATGCACAAAAGTGTACAAAGTTTTCATCATGCGTTGATTTTGAGAGATGATAAGATATCAAAGATAAGGAAGAAAGAAGAGAGAATATTAGAAAGAACGAATACATAAAGAAGAATGAAGTAAAGAGTAGGAATTCATGTGTTTACATTGGCTCGGGCAAGCTATGACCAGTTGCGGGGGGCCATGAAAATGGTATACGATGTTGCACGCAACTGCGCAACATTGGACCGACAAGTGTGTTGAGACCTTTGCGCCGACTCGCACAAACCATGATTGGTTGTGATGACCCATGTAAAGGGTATAGGGTATTGCGCATATAGGGACAATGGTGATTCGATCAAGCTCATGAAGACGGCTAAGATTTGATGAAAGGTGGGCCCGTGGCATGCATATCAAAAGTTCGTACGTATGGAGGTCTTAAAAAATGAAAAATAGTGATATATGAAAAATGAAGGGTTCAATCTTCTTTTACAAGGAATATCATCCTGTTGAGTACGGATAATAGTACATTCGAAGTGTGCAGAAATAGAAAATTTGCAAGCAGATATTAATTAGCCTTCACCAAATGAACGTGTTACTGAAAGCCCTACTTTTCCAACAACGACTACTGTGAACAACAGTAAACCTTAAGGAAAGCCTTCAGATGAGAAGTTAGTTCAACTGAATTAGGCGTTGCTCGCCAACAAGTAGACGAATCAATTAATGAATTAACGAATTCATCTTTCAATAGAGAACTTTGTGGACATTGTCACAACTTGCCAGAGTAGAAGAGCAAGTCAAATTTGTAATTTAAAAAGAGTCAAAGTGAAGCTGCTCAACTCTCACATGAATCAGCTATTTGAAAGTCTTAAGAGAGTAGCAGTAGATACTGCCAAAGAAAGAAAGCAAAATGAAGGATCGTCAAAGGTAAAGAGTTGAAATTTCGATAAAGAGAACATCAGTGATTTTGCAAATAAGAAAGTAAAGAAAGGGTTCAGACAATTCAAGGACTATTGGAAATATACATTTGAAGAAGACGACATACTCTTTATGGTTGCTAATTGTGGAGAAAGTCGAATTGCCACGGCTAAAGTATTAAAGGAAATAAAGAAAAGAAGAAAAGAAGAATAGGCAAGAAGAAACCAAGATGAGTATATTCATCATGGGGGCAAATTTTCATCAATATATCTACTAGTTTTGCAAAATATATCATCCCTGAATACTAAGAAAAATAACGACGTTTTGATCAAGAAGATTCACTGCGTTTGACTCAGAAGATTCATGACATAATTTTTAGGGGGCTGACAAAGACATAAAAAATACGTTATCCTCGAAGATAATTACAGTTTTGATTTTAAAGATTATTAGCATAATACTTCTAAATCAAAAGGGGGAAAGATAAGCAAAACACCAAGATAACCAAAGTCTCAAAAACCAAAGTTTCAGAAACTAAAGTCTCAGAAATCAAAGTTTCAGAAACCAAAGTTTCATATAACCAAAGTCTTAGAATCCAAAGTCCCATGAATGCCAAGTCCTAGAATGCTGATGCTATACATTAAGAAAAGGCACATTCCTAAGCATATCAAGTTGAAGTATATTATTATTGTCAAGCACCGACGATGGTTGCTAGATTAGATTAGCAAAACTACCATTGCCATCGCCAAATTGCTGACGTGAAGATTATTCTATTATTGAAGTTTATCGGAATTGATATTATTACCAAGCTGAAACTCTGTTTGGGCCAAATTTTATAATATCATCAACATTAACAGGGGCGATATATCAATCATCGATCTGTTATCTTCAGTCATCGATTTGTTATCTTCAGTAAAGCCTGTACGATCAATTATCACATCAGCAACAACAGTCTATCATTAAAGGTAGCCTAGCCAAGCCTATATGGCCAACTACGCATAAGACCCATCATTATTGCCATTCGGGTAGTAGTGAGAAGCCAGTGTCCCTAAAAAGCCCGTAAAGGCCTTCATATGCATACCCATGCGGGCAATAGATGAAGTCAGTGACTTAAAGCCTTAAAAGGCCAAAAAGTCTTCAACGGCTAATCATACGTAACGCCCATGCCGCCTGTATAGCTTTTCGACAATGTCATGGGGAACAGAGAAAAATGCCCTCCTGTGAATGGGTCTGACCTTGCAGGCGAAGAAAACGCGGGCTGCAGTATGATCTTTTTGGCCATGTCCATTGATAGGCCAACCATGCGTAAGACCCCCTAGATCTTTGGCTTGATTTCAGTATTAACTCATGAGGAAAGGCTTAAACATACTCATTGATGAACTGGAGGCCCTACGTTTGGTACCCAAAAGGTTGCCTTGCAAGCCCTGTGAACTCTAGAGAGTTACTGCGGCCAACCCTATGCGTAAATCCAACCGAGTTCATAGCCTCGGTAGCTTCACTGGGCCCCTCTGATGGATCACAGTTTGTGAACTCATGATTCCTATTGGGAGGAACTGTAAACACGAAAATAAATACGATTCAAGACTTCTGCGGCCTCACGAATATTTCAACTGTCGGTGTTCAATTCTCACGTTTTCGGCCCACTCGAGCATTCGGTTTGGTTCATTTTTGCCCTAATGTCCTTAAATGAACTCATAAAATGGATGGATAGAGTGGATTTCTCACAAACATCACAATGGGCCCCACCTGGGTTCCCAGCGCAGGAACTTACCTGCAAAATCTACGTCCAACGCCGGGTTGGAAGCGGATTGCGTACTGAGTAACTCAGTACCATAAGCATACTGAGCAAATTCTATGGGGTCCATCGTGATTTATGTATTTTATCCACTCCATCCATCGATTTTAAAAGATAATTTTAGGGCTAGAGCATAAAAATGAAGTATATAAAAACCTTAAGTGGACCACACCATACGAAATAGTGTGAATTGAACATCTACCTTTGAAAATTTCTCGGGGGCTACAAAAGTGTTGGATCAAGCTTATATTTAGTTTTTTCACTTCATCCATATCCTTGTGATCATATTAAGAGGATTGATGAGAAATAAACATCATTGTGGGCCCTAAAAAGGTTTCAATGGTGGAAATCATTATTCCAACTGTTTCCTATGGTAAGGTCCACTTGATCTTTGGGTATGATTAAATTTTAGGTTTAATGCATAAATAAGATGGAAAAATGGATGGACGGCGTGGAGAGACCACATGCATTCACTTTGGTACACTAGCTACTCTACTTCCGTTTCTGATGTGGATTAGAAGTTACTCGACTTACGTGTAGTTGTAGGAGTCTTCAAGGATTCCAGATTCCCAAGACCTCAGGAAGGCTATTTTAGTAAGTCATGTTACTCGACTTAGGCATCCCAATATATGTAGAGATGAATGGACTTATTAGGCCCATTGTCATGTATATATTTTATCCATGCTGTCCATTCATTTTGAAAGATCATTTTAAGGAATGAGCTAAAAAATGAGGCATATCAAAGGCTCATGTAGACCACACCATAGAAAGTAGTAAAATTGAAATCCTACCTTTGAAAACCTTTTAGGGCATAAATTTTTTGGATGTAACTCCTTTTTTGACCCATGACGTTAAATAAAATTCTAAATCCAATGGACGGATTAGATTCGACATATAAATCACGACAAGACCCATGATCCTTATAACATGACAACATCGATCCTTACTACGTTATAACTACAAACCACACATGGCACACGCAATAATAACTACAATATATATAACATAACAACCGCGACAACCCACATAACATGACCTATGACGCAGATAACAACCATGACCCATATAACATGACAACCACGACCTATATCAACTACGACCCACATAACATGTCAATCACGACCCATATAACATAACAACCATGACCCGGATGACAACCACGACCCATATAACATGACAACTATGACCCACATAACATGATAACCATGACCCATATAACGTGATAACTACGACCTGTGACAACCACGACCCATATAACGTGATAACTACGACTTGTGACAACCACGACCTGGATGACAACCATGATCCATACAACATGACAACCACGACCCATATAAAATGACAACTACGACCCATGACAATCACAACCCATGTCACATGATAACCACGACCTATATAACTTGGCAATTACGACCCATGACAACCACGACCCATATAACTTCACAACCATGACCCGTATAATATTGCAACCTCGACCCTTGCTACATGACAACCATGATCCATTCGAAGGGTTATGGTTTACATGCCCAATGGATCGTGGTTTTCATCCACAAAGGGTCGTGATTGATATTTGACCCTACCCTTAAAATGACAGAACAAAAAGGATGGGTGACATGAATTATTCACATACATCAATGTGGGCCCATTTGCGATGTGGTTTGCATGGGTCATAGTTGCCATGTTATATGAGTCATGGTTGTCATGTTGCATGGTTCGTGGTTTACAACATGTTCACTTCCTTTTCTACCAAACCATTGGTACCATAACTTAAACTCCATAATGTGGTGATCCGATCCATCCACCTTGTCGGCTAGCTCATCGTGGGCCCAAAAAGTCTTGACTTGGGAAATATTCATTTCTAACAAGCATCACTGTGAGCCTGAAAAGTTTCTATAGTCACCATTATTTTCTATTTTGTGGCCCGCACGAGCATCAAATCAGGCTAATATTTGGGCCCTACCCCTAAAATGACACGACAAAAAGGATGGATGACATAGATTATACACATACATCATTGTAGGCCCATATGGGTTGTTGTTTGCATGGGCCGTAGTTGCCATGTTATATGGGTCGTGGTTGTCATGTTGTATGGATCATGGTATCCACGTGTTTACTTCCTCTTCTACCAAACCATTGGTACCATAGCTTAAGGCCCACAATGGGGTGATCTGATCCATCCACCTGTAACTCAGCTCGCTGTGGGCCCAAAAAGTCCTGACATGGGCAGTGTACATTTCTAACAAACATCACAGTGAGCCTGGAAAGTTTCAACAGTCACCATTATTTTTTATTATGTGGGCTACACGAGCATTGGATCGAAATAATATTTGGGCCCTAGCCCTAAAATGACATGGCAAGAAGGATGGGCGGCATGGATGAAACTCATACATGGTGGTGGGGTCCACAGACCATCGAGCACCTGCTTGGGGGAGTAGCTAATCTGTCGCTTTCTCAGGGGTTGGAGTAGCAGGTGACTTCTGCTTCACTCTAGGTCTATACGTCTCCTGAACCAAGGTCAGAGACATTTTGGTCTGAAGTAATCTCTAAAAGATGTCAAAAATCCCTTCTAAGGATATATGGAATGACCTAGCTTATTAGGTAATTTGCCTAGACTTCGAGGTGAGTACAGCCAATTTCCCTATATTAAAGGGCTCCAAGTGGCGTTGACCTGGACCAGATTTTTGAACCGGTTGATTTGGACTAATGAATGTCGGGTGGTTATTGAGATATAAGACAATTTCGTAATGGGACGCACCTAGGAATGACCCAAAACTCACAAACAAAATGGCAGATGGGATGTACCGTTGCATATGGCCTACTCAATCTCATAATTGTGGATGGAAACGGATTGGCCAGTGAACCTGCCATTGGCCAATGGCTAGTGGTGGGTGCTCTGTGGAGCCCACCATGAAGTATGTGTTTCATACACTCCGTGGGTCCATTTTTTTCATATCATTTTACGTTATGAGAACAAACATGAGGTAGATCCATATCACAAGTGGATCACACAATGTTGATTGAACGCCTACCATTAAGAACTTCTTTGGGGCCACAAAAGTTTTAGATCAAGCTGCTCTTTTTTTTTTCCCCTTCATCCAGGTTTTTATGACCTAATCAACACGTTGAATGTTAAATAAAGTTTACAATGGGTCCTGAAGGCTTTTAATGGTGGACATTCGGTCATTACTGTTTTTAAGTAGTGTGGTTGACCTAAGATTTAGAAGTGCCTCATTTTTTGTTTGAAGTAATAAAATGATCTGTAAAAATGGATGGAGGGCATGGATAAGATATATACACCATGGTGGAGCCTATAGAGCACAGACCACTAGCCACCTGGCTAGTGGCAGCGACTGGCTAGACCGCGTCTATCGTGGATATGGTCATTCACACAAATAAAAACAGTTGGCCAGGTCTTCTTCGCAACTTTAGCTAAGCCTAACCCACGACAAGATATGTTGGGTCGTCTGTGACATGTGCATGACATCCACGTCATGACATCTGACCTGTCCAACATGTGCACGCACTCATGTTCTCAATGTTGTGGAAAAATCAAGCCAATCCAAAGGTCAGGTTGGAGACCACGGGGAAGAGTGAGGATGAGGTAGCCCACCTGTCCAAACCTTCGTGTATTCAGCATACTGGATTCTGTATGTGCATCTAATCCATTCAGAAGCTGCATCCCAATATGATGATTGAACACTCCCAAAAAGTCAGGCATTTCAAAACTCAGTTGCCACATCACATCATTTTAGAGGTTTTAGGCATGATTTTACATGGTGTGACCTAGCTGAGTACTCTGGATAGGCTAAGGAGAACACATTACAAGAAGGAGGATTTTTGCCAGTGCTTTTAAGCGCAAATATAGTTAAGGTGCAAATAGAGAATGATAAAAACACAATGTCTAATCAATGCTTCAATTACTCACACTTCCTTTTCCTCCAAAGCCTTTTCTGATTTTAACTTTTGAAAGGCTTCTGGCTGTTCTAAATTCTCAAATTACAAGATTATCAGAAAAAATAGTTAAGGTAAATTACCAAAGAATGATAAAAACACAATGTTAAAATAGTTAAGGTAAATTACCAAAGAATGATAAGGACACATTACATCAAAAGTTCTACTTATCAAGACAGTGCAAATAGAGAATGATAAAAACACAATGTCTAATCAATGCTTCAATTACTCACACTTCCTTTTCCTCCAAAGCCTTTTCTGATTTTAACTTTTGAAAGGCTTCTGGCTGTTCTAAATTCTCAAATTACAAGATTATCAGAAAAAATAGTTAAGGTAAATTACCAAAGAAAAAGAAAATAAAAAAGGAAAAAAGAAAATATGAGAAAAGTTGTACAAATGGAGGTAAACATGGATTTTGTGTTAGAACGAAAAATATAGAGAAAGTTGTACAAATGGAAAGCAATTGACATGCAATGATTCTCTTCTTGCAATTGAACTGCCCACCCCTTTTGCTATCATCGAACATGTGTGTGAATGTGGTAACATGTAAATAGGGCCCTGCAATAAAGAAACAACATCCACCATTACATGGCCATACTGCACTTGGGTTATAATTCTTACAAGGTCATAAAACTCTTATATCTATTTAAAATACAACCTTGTTCAGACCCAAAAGAGAAACCCACAACATACAAACTCTTGTATCTCTTCTCAAATGTTTCAACCTACCTATCCTGAAAAACCAAACACATGGAGAAGAAAAACCTTGTCAGCATGATATCTGCAATGAAATAGTACTTCAATACAATCACAATTAAGAAAACAACAATAAATCACAATTAATGGTCTAAATATTTGGTATGTCAGCATGCAATCGTACAGAACAAGTTCTTTAATATTTTTGAGTTCAATTAACCAATTAGGAATGGCTGCATGTATATGGTATCCATACAATGACATCCTCTCTAAATTTGATTTTGCTGGCCCATGCCCAACCCATTGCCAAGCTTTGTTAAAAGGAGAATATTACATAGGATAGATGCCATTCACATATGAAAACTATCTTAATATGCTTTAACCCAAAAATCACAAGCTACTTATTGAGAAGTCATGAATTACAAATAAAATCAATGTCAAACAGACAGCTAATTAGAAACTATCCTTAAGAGAAAAAGAAAATTGCCTAAAACAATGGAAGATCTACCATACCTCAATTCCAGCATTATGCAAAGCTTTCACCATTTTTCAGAACTAGCATAGTAGCTCAGTGGAGCAACGAAATTTATGGTTGTGAAATTTGGTGAGTTGGATTCATGAATGAATGACATTTCTAAATTAGCATGCTCGTGAAATTTGTTGATTAGAATTTCTCCAAGGCTATCTTCCTACAATGGGCCCACATACAAGTCTCCTATTCATATTCTCCATTTAACAGAAGAGAGTGAGTTTCCTGCAATCCTGGTAACAAGGCTCCTTTGCATTGCCCTGAGGCTGTGCAGAATGAGAATTAATTAATGATAAATGGTTCTCTAGATTTTTCT
This sequence comes from Magnolia kwangsiensis, assembly GCA_037074715.1. Taxonomy (NCBI): domain Eukaryota; kingdom Viridiplantae; phylum Streptophyta; class Magnoliopsida; order Magnoliales; family Magnoliaceae; genus Magnolia; species Magnolia kwangsiensis. The sequence goes on from CM073579.1 coordinate 65,740,155, forward strand.
TTATGAATGGGTGAATATTATTAGGGGGAAAAAAAAAAGCCAATTTGACACAAGGCCCCATCTTTTGCCAATTTGTTCACCCATTCATTAGCAGACCATTATGTGGTTGACAACAACAGTCAGTGATTCAGATAAGCCTTTTACTTCTTCTTAGATGGGTGACAGCGTCCAGTGATTCAGTAAGTCTTTTGCCTCTTCTAAGATGTTATTGAGAAATGCTTGTGCCAACAAAAGAAAATTGTTTTGTAAACATACATGAAAGAAAAAATTTCTTGCAGGGAATTGTTTTCACTGTCAGAATTGTCTAATCACTACTCTTCATTTTCTTGAACACTTTCTCGACAGGTCCTACTGAGTTTACAGTTGGCACATTTGTACATCTATTTCAATTTTTTAAAACAATGGTTCACACTATAGATGAGTCATAGCTCATAACCAAGAAATGTACTAAACAGAAAGTAATCTCTCCTTAAATAGAACCGGAAAAGTACTGCTGCAAATATAAGCAAGAAATGTAGAAAACAAACTGACTTGCAATTTAAGCAATCACATGGGAATACAAAATATGGACAAGTCTAAAAAAAAAAATCAACCGGATCCAATAGAAAACCAGAAAAAAAAAAAACCTCAATAATAACAGAGCTTGAATCAATGATTGAACATAGATCCAAATGAGCAATGAATCATGCATGATAAACACGAATGAATATGTTGACAGTTGAGTTGCTCAAGCCCTGTAGAAAATGTCGTGGGCACATTATAAATCAAATGCAAGTGTACCGGTGTTCATATGGAAATGTCTATTAATTATGAAAGCTAAAGATGACGACCTATTTTCATAGCTCAACCAGTCTAGTGTTTTAAAAGGCATGAGGCAAATGGCCCTCTAGTGAGGTGAGACATACTCAAGGTGTTAGAACAAGCATTAATAGCCAATAAAGTAGTTTACCATTGCATTCTTCACATTTAAACATGGTGGGAACTTATCTTCACAGAAATCTCATATGACAATGGATGCTACCAGAAAGCGGCACTTACAGTTTCATCAGGAACAATTGTGTATATTTTTTATGGAGAAATCCAGACTTTCCCTGCTTATAAATAATCAACAATGTATGTAAAGCTGACGGTCAAAGCATATGATGAGGTAGAAAAGGAGTGAGAAGGATAAGAGTAAGAACTTGATAGAGCCTCACCTTTGGAGGATTCCATCTGTTTGCCACTAGATCCATCCGCTTTCAAAGCCTTTACAATCTTGGGAATATTTCTACAGGTTTCCAGTTATGAGAACAGAGTTAGTTCAGACTGTTCAATTGACCATAATAAATAGGTGTCCAATTAATTAGTGAAGCAGATTCTCCAATCTTAGTTATAAGAAAGAAAAAGGAAAAATACTTACCAATATATGGCTACAGACTTATGTTATGATACTACACTGCCATTAATTGGTGTTCAATTATGTTTATTTGACCCTGCCACTCGAGTCTAATGCACCAGGAAAAGGCATTTCAAGTATAAACACATAGCAGCCAGCATATAGATCTGGCGTAAATTTATATTTGACATGTATTTAGTAATAAACTCTACATGGCAGTTATACATAGTAGGTTCCATCTCATGCTATAAGAAAGGAGGGTTCATGTCAGATGGCAACCAGTCGTTGAACTTTTGCCAAGATTTTGTGAGAATTCCTGTTTTGCTTGGCAACAACAACGATATATGCAGTGCAAATCGGTTTTTATTTAGTTGTCCAATCTACTTTGTCGCGGGGTCCTGGGAGATGGAACAAAGTGTAAACATCTTATATTAAATGAGAATGTCAGATTTCTCGTAATAATACAAATAGAACCATCAATATGAATTGATTGCACTCTACTGGATGTAAGAAGCATGAAAATCCATTGTGCGGCAGTTCTTAGTTAAGATCAAATGCATGTGTGTGATAACAATAATCCATGTATGGAAAAATTTAAAGATAAAGGAAACTAATTCTTACATCATGAAGATAGTTGAAACTGTAATAACTTGCTGGTTCACGCTTCATATAGGTGGTGCTTGAACCAACCTTTTCAACCATCCAAAGCAAAGAATTTTCACCAACTAGGCAAGTTCTAAATCATCCTCTGGTTGCCAAAAATTTTAGTTTACAACGTCTTTTATTTCTTGACATCCTATCAAGTGAATAGCAATCCGGAGTTCTTAAAAGTTGAAAATCTTGAGAAAACAGCAAGTGGATTGGAGAAGTGTTTGTTATGATGCATAGAAATGTCTCACTGTGACGTGCTCAGAATTTTTAATAACAAATAGGAGAAGTGTCCTTTTTACATTTACATGAATACACAAGTGATGGAGATTAAATATGGATGCTTGATCCAGAATCAATTTTCAGTCCAAAGCTAGAATCAGCCATTTCATGCTAAAACCAAACATGAATGACAAAAATAAGCAGACCAATGAAAGTAGATGCAACACAGAAGTGAACTAGACCAGTCAACAATATGGGTAGGACAAACTTACCTTATACCTTTCAAACCTAGCATCTTCAACATCCCCATTGAGAGAAAAGTGACAACTCTTCCCACAGGATACAAGACCAAGGAAAGCCATGCAACTGGCCTGACCTAGTGTCATTGCACACAATGGGTCAGATGAATTGTAAATAATCACGTCCCCTCACTTGTAGAAATTAGACAAAGTACACATTTGTATAAAATAAAAATGTCTTGTGGCGCCTTCTTGCTTCAAAAGCAAGCACCTAAAAAAGCAAAAATGAGGAAGTTGATTGAAATAGACCAGTTGAAGACCTCTTATTTCTATACTTATGTTTCAAGTTATATAGATAGTCCAAATAAGCAAAATATGATACAAGAGGATATTTAATTCAAGCACAAAAAAATACTGATCTGAAAATGAGGAAGATGATAGAAAATATCCCACTATGCACAAAACACAATATTCTAAACAACAAGTGGATTCATATTTCTGACTTCCAACAGATCAAACATTCCATATTTGTTGACGAAAATGCATCATTTATTCTTTTTTCTTTGAAAGACACATCATGTAAGGTACTGTTGGAAATAGAAAAATAAATAAAATGATAGAAATATATGAAAATGATTTCGATAATGATATTTTCTACAAGTAGGGAACAATTAAGACAGCTACAACCTAACTGAAATTGCGCCTTAAAGAACACATTAGAACCCAACTAAATGAAGTTAACAAAATCAATCAATTCAATCGGTTATGTTGGCAAGTTTGTAATGGTTAGAGGTGACACAATTTACCTAGAAAAGCATCCAGAATAGTCCTGTATGGTGAACCCCTCATTTGCATCTACCTTCTCACAGTGTCCAAAGGATAACACATCAGTGTAGCAAGGGTCACAGATAACAAACCAGTTGCAAGAGATGACTCAGGCCTCTTTTGATACTTCTCTGGTAGTGAAATAATATGAACAATAGTATTAAATCAGTCAATTTCTATTTTTGTCTTTATATTTACTCTTTAAATAAGTCAATATGCACATCAAAGGTACCTTTAGAAATATAATTTACCAAATCCTATGTTAACACAACTCTGCCCACAACTAAGTGGGATTAGCATTTAATGCACTTAGGTGCCAGTTTCACACATGAGTCCTTCTCCCTAGCGATGGAATTCAGCATCTGGTTATATGCTGCAAATAAAGATTTGATTCCTTCTTAAGGAAAACTGCATTGGGAAGTAGTACTCTCATCCTTTCCTAATATTCCATGTAGCCTTATAAACATCAGGCAACTGCAAGTGGAGAGTTGAATGCATTGCAAATTCAAGAGAGAGAATAGAGTATGGACAAAAATGTATGGTTTGAAGTCAATGTCAATAAACCTCTTTTGCAGTTGTATCTTCAAGGTGGACAGCTGGAACCCATTCCACTATAAGTTTCCTGCAGCAAGCAATGGAAGCATGCAAGAGTTCCTGCAAACATGTATATGGTTCATTTGATTAAAGAGGCATTTACAATTATATTGAAGCATTTGATGCATTCTATATCATACATCATACTATGCCCATTCTTTAATGCACACGCCCTTTTGCATTAAAAATAAAAATAAATTAAAAGCCCACTTAAATTTGACTTCAAATGCACAAAATCCACAGACATATGTGCCCTCTGCTTGGTTACCAGAGCATGTGCGCCATTTTAGAATTTCCTTTGTTACCAAGAGCTCTAAGGAGGGTAAGAGTATGATGAAATGCTAACTTTACACATTTTTACACACAAGTTTCCATAAGAATGTATGGAAGACTTGTACAAGATCACCATACATGAGCATGGTTCAAAAAATAAAGCCTATCAGACCATCCTAAATGCTCAATCAGAATAGGGCCCAAGGACTTGCCTTTTTTCCTCAAATCAAGTAGAGCTTGGACTGTCCAATTGGACGGATCTTTGGTCATGGCCCATTACAACGTGGATTGCAGAATGGATGGGTCCTGATCACGTAAATCCTCGTATGCTTTGACAAATCCACCCTAAAATCCCCAAATTCCTATTTTAGACAATCCACCCTAAAATCCCTAAATCCCTAAATCGGCATTGAGATTGAGAGAGATTGAGAGAGAGAGAGAGAGGGCATGCGTGGTTAGGGATTCGGCAACAAGAACGTGGGTGGAGAGAGAGAGAGAGAGAGAGAGAGAGAGAGAGAGAGAGAGAGAGAGAGAGAGATCCCTAATTAGGGATTCAACTTTGTAAATCCCTAATTAGGGTTTCAACATAGTACATCCCTAATTAGGATATCACTAAGGTAGAAATTGATGAAATCTAGACTCTTACCTATTTCAGATCTTCATCTAAGCCCTGAAATTAATGGCAGCTCGCACGTGAGAGAGAGAGAGTCGGGGGTAGGAAGAAGCTGAGAGTCGGGAGAGAGAGAGAGTCGTCGGGAGAGGGAGAGGGAGAGGGAGAGGGAGAGGGAGAGTCGTCGGGAGAGAGAGAGAGAGACAGAGAGAGAGAGAGAGAGAGAGGGAGAGAGAGAGAGAGAGAGAGAGTTGGCAGCAAAATGGCAATCGCATTTTATTTTTTATTTTTTTATATATATGGAAATATCCGTGGGCCCACTTCTAAATAGTGCCGGTGCATGATGCACCCATAGTGCCGGTTTTAAGCATTTTTGTTGTAGTGACATGAGAGGCCACACATGATGAATAAACATGGATGTCATAAATACATCACGCTGGGCCCAATACATGTTGCACTTTCAGCTTCCCATATGAAGCTTTATAGTGGATACGGCCAGGACTATACATAAAAAGAGACCGCATCTCCCATCCAGCGAAGACTAGGATTAGGAAATGGATGTTAGTTGTAGTAGTTAGAGAGTGACAGTGCCTTAATCTATTAACTGATATTTCTAGTCCTGTCTTTTGCGTTGCCACTGCGACCATTTCAAATCGGCAAGAAGACCATATACCTTCCTCTATAAATATATGCATGCCTTGTCCTTGTTTCTCACCCTTCACTTTGAATCCCAATCGATACTACTTTAACTTTCTTTCTTATTTAGGTTTTAAGAGAATGAGGATGGCTGCTCACATCCTTGTACTTGTCCTCTATAGGACTTCTGTGTTGCCGTACTAAAACCACAACCACTAGGTTCCTATTCTTTTCTTTGCATTTGGTTATGACATGCACTCACCACTGTTTCTTTTCCTTTATTTACTTCTTCTCCTCCTTCATCTTCCTTCTTTTTTTTCCCTCTTGTTCTTCCTCTTCCTCTTCTTCTTCTTCTTCTTCTTTTTTATTTTATTTTATTTTTCTTTTTAATTTTTCTTTTTGTTGAGAACTAGGACTCCCACGATATATTTAACCATGATTTAAGAGGGAGCTTACCACCACATGTGATAAAAAAAGAAATCCAACTAACGCATCAGGTGGGCCCCACATTGTTAATTCCTTGGACCCAAAAATAGACTGGACCATGAACCTAGTGGGCCAGATTTGTATAAAGGAAATGGATTGTTAAACAATTATCTAACCCAGATGGTGATATTGTGTCCCTTAACATATGAACTGAGCTGGATGATGTTGTAGAGCCCACGATGATTTTCTTGGTTCTTGGATACGTAAACTAGCAAGTGCAATAAGCATTTCTATTTAGATTTCTTTCCAACGATTAATTTAACTCTAAAGCTTAGATCTTATCGTGACATTTATTTTGCAGTGTTCATCAATGGGTTTGTGTGCAAGGATCCAAAGATGGTGAAAGCAGATGATTTCTTCTTCTATGGGCTAGACATGCGCAACAACACTTCAAATAACATTGCCTCCAATGTGACAACAGTCAACGTTAATCAGATACCTAGACTCAACACTCTTGGTGTATCCCTTTCTTGCAACGACTATACACTCTATGGTTTCCCTACAAGAAAACAGCCCTTAGCCGACTGATGGGCTAACCCTTTGTCAGCGGCCAGTTTTAACAGCTACCGACAGGGTCGCTATATATAAAAGAAAAAAAAAACCTAACCCAATTCCCTCTCTCAAATGGTTCCACACAATCCTCTCTCTCTCTCTCCCCTTATTTATTCATGTCAATTTGCGCATTTTTTTTGGCATTTTTTAATCCTTCAAGTAACATTGTGCAATGATTTGTGTATTGGGAATTTTTGAGTTTCTAATCCTTATTTAGGGATTTGTAGTGTCGATTCCCTAATTGGGGATTTTTTAATATTACAAATTAGGAATTTAGGGATTTTAAAATTTTGGGGATCTTGAGGATTTTTTAAATTGGGAATTTCAAGTGATTTTGATAGCTGATTTGGTAGATTTGATGTTTATTTGTTCATATTTTATTTATTTATAAGGTTTTGATGGCCGATTTGGAGGATTTGATGGTTATTTATTCATGTTTTCTTAATTTGTAGGGTTTTGACAGCCGATTTGGAGGTTTTGGTGTTAACTACAATATTCCTTGGTGGCCCTTTGATGATGGAATAGCTAGTGTATCTAGTAGGGATAGGTTTTAGTATATACTTTCCTTTTCATAGAGTATTAGGTCCTTTATCTTATTCTTTAATGGACGTTCTCTCTTTTCACCAATGGTAATTTGGTGGCTAGCTTTCCATATATAGAAAAAGATCGGTAAGCTTACGCATCCTTCTAATTTGCATTTTGTATTTTTGGGAATGCCAATTACTTTGCTAAGAAATGATATAAATACATGAATCTAAAATTTCATGCCTTTTTTTGTAGGGTTGTAGAATGCTTTAGAGCGAACTACCCCTATTCTGGGAAAGCAAACAGTAAGTATAAAGATCAAGAATTGCGGCTTTGGTCTGTCGAAATTTTATAGCCTTGTAATTTTTACTCATGGTATCTAAGGAAATTTCTTTATAATTTGACTCTACATGCAAATAAATTTGAATTCCATGCATTTGCAGACTATGAATAATTCATAAATTGTGGTAGTGAGGCATTACATTAATTAGATCAAACAATGCTAACCATCTGACCACAGATACAACTCGTGTTTAAAAAATAGAGAAACAGTAAGTTTTTCTACAATTTGATTTTCATTTATTGAAGCGTGACACAGAGTCTTACAATTTCTTTTATGCTTGTAAGTGGGTTTAATCATGCATCAGTTGCTTTTTCATCTCTTTTAGAACACCCATCGTTAGAAACCTTAATAGGAACTGCTATCAATGGTAGAATTCATTTCTTTACAGGATCTTGAGATGGTTAAGTGATGAAGATGAGGAATTAAAAGCAACCAATAAGCAAAATACACATCTTTTAACATTTCATTATTGAAGCTGAAAGGAGATTACCTTTCTAGCAGTTGTCATGTGACCATGGTAATATTTTCTAAAGAAATTCCCTTCTTTTTTTTTTCTTCTTATGCAGATCTAGTTTGATTTGGGATTGGATTGAGAAAATACCATCATAGAAGAAGGAAAAAAATGACGGGTTCTGTTATGTGCGCACTCAATTTAGCATTTCAAACTCTTTCTATTTGATTTGGAACTTGCTGTCAAAGGAGAGATCCATTTTCCTTTTGTCATGTTTTGTTGTTTCAATTGGATTTAGAAATTCTTTGGAAGGAAAATGGCAATTGTAAGTATCGGGCATTACAGTCGTTACTGTTTAATTTCGGTAATGGTTTTTGGATAAGAAAATAGTACTACATTCGCCACTGATATGTAGTGATTTGGGCATTATAGCTGATTTCCTGTTAAATGTTGGCCATTGGTTGGAACTTTTTTAATCATCTATTTGTAATTATTGAAAGTCTTCTAGTGGCTAGGATCACCTAACATTGTGGTTTTAGTGACAAAGAGTTGCTATACATGTTGTCTTCTCATATATCTTTTTGATGATGCTTTTCTTCTTCTTCATGTGTAATTTGTTAAATTTCATCTGTCGGTTCTTTTGTTAGACTTGCACTCTTGTTCACTTAGCTATCAGATGTTGTAACACCCCGAATTTTTGCCAACTTGGGATTAGACATCCTTAGGCAATGGGTCAACTAAAACACCTGGGAAATCGCTCAGAACCCAATTCCATGGCCAAAAAAATCACTTAGGATTAATTCCTTTAGAAATTAAGCGTAAGTTAGCTAGCGCTATGCTGGACTAGCTGTGAAATTGTCCCTGACCGCTTTAAATACGTTCTACAAGGCCCAAAACTTATAGAATCAATGGTGCTATAATACCCTGAAACCTAGGATCAAACTCTAAACCTGTTTGCTCTCAGGAACTCTTTGAAACTTTGTATTGGATCTAGACCGTGCGTCGAAAGTCCGATACCTACAATCTTAGACTGTTATGACTACTTAGCTGGACTTGACAACCGTTTCGAAAATTAAGGCCAACCGACGTTCAGAGGCTATTTCATTGAGCCTGGAGTGAAGAGAGTGAGAATATGGTTAGATTTGAAAATTTTAATTCAAATCTGGCACGTGACTTGGCGTGTTATTATTAAGCGTTCTGACCGTCAGAATTCAGCCAAATTACACCCTCGGATCAGGAAAAATTTCTCTTTCATATCATGAGACTTGTAAACCTGATCTAGGTGCAGTGATCGCTGAACTGAAATTGGACCGCCACGTGCGATCTGCAAACTCTTCCGGTGTGAGAACTTGATGTGTGCTAGATCCAGTATGCATGAGCTTAAGTCAAACCGCGTTCGGCCAGGGGACCTCCAGAAATGATGTTTTGGATCAAAACAGCCCCAATTTGGTTAGCCCTCAAGTAAACATTATTCCCAAGTCTAATTTGGGAAGTTTTAAGCTTATAAAAGGGGTTTAAACCCTCACTTCTCTCACCCATCCGAATTTGCTAGAAACCCTAGCAGAGTGAGAGAAAAAGTGAGAGATTGTGAGAGAGTGTGGGAGGGATCTTCCTGCCACCTGCACCAGCTGCTACACGTGCTTAAGCAACATATCCCAATCACTTTTCTGGTGATTCCTCCGCATTTCTAGGTAAGGAAAATCCTAATCATTTGCTGATTTAGCATTCCGTCGATTCCATTAGCGATGTAGCTTATGTAGCTTGTGTATTAGGTCGCTTGTTCGCCGTAGATGAAGCATATACGCTCCTTTCGAAGCGATACACATATAGAGTAAAAGGTACGGATTTTAGACGCTTTGATTGGCTATTTTCAATGCTTTCAATGTCGTTTAATAGTAGATTATCGACGACAACGCCGTTTGACATGTACAACATGCTGTCCGTTTCCTGTTTTGTAAACGTAGGAAAAATATGAGATTTAGGGCATTTTAGTCATTTGTAGGAAATACTGTATACATCCATATTTTGCTGAAATGGTTGACATGGCTTTTTGTCACATTAGGATATTAGGAATGTGTGCGTAATTGGTTTGGCGAAGAGATTCGCCCAAAGGCGCACTTTGAGTCGACATACACTATGTAGACTTAAGTGTGTAGACTAAGTGTTTGTATGAATGTTTGTATTAGTATGTATTGAGTATATGGTGTTATGAAATAGTTTTGAGATTGAATTCTCAAGTAATATGCTGATGTAAATGATTTCCATCATGTTGGCAATATGGAGGGATTACATTGTATGTATGAAATGCATGTGTTGAATGAATTGCTTAAGTTGTATGTTATAACATGTGATAACATGCTTGTATTGTTGTATTGCATTTCAATTACTCTCACATGATTATTGATGCAGATTTATAAATGTTTGGGACTATGCTTAGTCCAGGCAGTCGGTAACAGAGAAAATTCATGGCTGGCTTGTATCTGCCACGAAGGACGCGTCGATGAACGTGAGTCGTGTTTTGAGTTGGCGGCAGTGGTTAGGCCACACGAAGTGTTTGATGCACTTCATGTCGTTCAGCTTGAGATGCACTCGTACTAGTCGAGCCCTTCAAGTAACTTGACTGGCCATTGTATGTTCACCATGTATGAGTCATAACTGGTTGAACCTAGGGTACTGAACTTACCATTGAAAATCCTGTCAACCATGATACCTTGATCCACAAAGACTCATGAGCCGGGCATGGTGGTATGGGACACCGTGGTCGAGCTTTCGGCCTACGCTGGGGCCACCAACCTCCCCGTAGTGACCAGTGAGCACTCTACTCTGAGCAGATTATGGTGGTATGGGACACTATATTCTTGCTGTCAGCCTACACTGATCAGGTGATGAGCCCTTTGTAGTGACCTTGAGTTTATCCTGACACCGCATGGGGGCGACGAGTCCTAATGTAGTCTTAAGGATATAATAGGCCTGTATTGATAAGGTGATGGGGGAGAGGAACAACGAGTGCGTGCAACAGCCCTGACAGCCCTTGCAGCGACCTATAAATATAACATCGTATGAGATTACTAGGAGTGACGACCCTATTGTGATTGCAGATGATGGCGCGGCCTACGAGGCAGAGCCGGACTTGATAATGATGAGGAGGATCCCTCCTTTATGTGTGTTCTGATCGACGGGATTACAGGGAGGTTCATTAGATGTCATGACACTTTTCATTTTATATTTTCAGAGCACTCATGTATATTTTTTCTTTCTATTTTGAGGTATACATGTATATGTTTAACCTGGTAACTTGTTCACACTCTGGAGATTTACAATCAATTATATATTATATGTATGTATCACAGTCTTCCGCTTGTTAATTTAACTGTCTCTAGAGTATGATATGCTGTTCTGGCTTAATCCCAGTCATATTTAATACATTAACACTGACAACATTCATTCATAGACATTTATGTTGCATAAGTGATGTTCTGGAACTCGGGAGTGGAGTTTTTACTCGACCCCAGATTTTCGGGATGTTACAGATGTCGACATTTATCTTGATGATAGAATCACTATAAGCATTTCATTTATGCATATTCTAAAGCTTCAAAGAGTGTTATGAAGATTTTATGGGAAATTGGAACATCTAGGTACACTGGCTCTGGAACCACATGGATAAAGGCGTGGACCTCTGCCTTTGAATCATTGACCCATTATGCTAGAATCTCTTAAATGATTTATCTACGTGTTGCCTTCCTTTTAGTCATTTTATTTTATAAGCATATTTCATTCAAGGTGACCTTTAAAGAGGATGCTTATGAAAGGGAAAACTTTCTGGCTACAAAATATCCTTATAGGCATTAGATATATAATCTTTATATACATGGAGATGCACTTTATGGGAACATTGCAAGTGTTTGATGGTGGTTTTCCTTTCCTTGACATTGTCTGATATATGATTTTGTAACTGGTTTCCTCTTCAATCTAAATGCAGTGATTTAAACATGTCCATCTAATAAATGCAGGATATCAACTGAACTTGCTGCCTTGTCTAGTCAGCAACATGGTGCCTCGTTACAAAACCAAAGCAACAACAATAATTTGTTCCAGAAAAATTTTGGGCATATCCAATGATCTCTCAAGTGATCCCAACCAACATTCACACAGGTGGTTACTACTTGGTTTAAGTAAATAAATCTTCAAGTATAGGATAAGACCACCTTTTGATGGCTATCTATTATTTCTTTTGAGTAATATATCATGATACACGTAGATGCTAAGATTCTTTCATTCCTTGAACAATACTCATTCACACTCAAATATTTAAATACTTGTGACAGATAATAATGTTTTCCAATGAATTGTATGTACGAAAACACTTAATTCCAAAGGGAAACATAGTCATGTTCTTTGAACTTTGCTCTTTTCTTGCTTTCTCTTAGTTTGGTAATTCTCTTGAACTTTCGGTGCTCTGTAATATCTGTTGAAGAAAGTCTGAATTAATTTTCATTTTTTTTTTCGTGTTCATAGATCCTTGAAAAGCTATACCATGCCAACCACATCATCATTGGAAATGAGTTGGTGAAGCTAGCATCCATTCAGCTCTCATTTAATGATTGTGCTTCTGCAATGGATACCATAAAACGGGTAGATGCAATAGTTTCATTGTATTATGGATCTCACACGTTGAAGCTATTTCCCATGGAATTTGCATGTAATATGTATGATCATAATCCATGTGCAATTAGAATGCCTCATTCAAGCTCATCTTCTTTGATTTTCACCCCTATTTTCCTCTTTTTTTTTTCTTTTTAATGTTTCTTAGGTAAGAGATTGTCTGTGATGATATCTTTTAACATATAATGGCCTACATGCATATGCCTTACTGTGAAAGATGGTTATGGTTCCTATCATTGCCTTGCTTGGATGGTAATTTTTCTCTAACATTGAATTTGAAGGTTACTAAAATTTTCTCTAGTCTTTGATTTATATAGAAAAAAAATTAAGAAAAAAAGTTGTGCAGATTTTGGTATGTAAGAACTCAATCAAAAGCTATTTGGAGTTGTGTTTCTCTTATTTCTTTTATTTCCAAGGACTCTAAGTACATAAAGAAAATTTAGCAGACTCATTGATATAAACCCAATCAAAAGCTATTTGTGGAATTGGGTTTCAATTGTTTTTTCATTTCCAATTTTATGCAGGGGTGAGCCCTCAACGGTCCAAACTCCAAGAACGTAAACGAGAAGTTTCTGTTATGTGTCTGACATGGAATGTTGTAAATACTTTCTTCCTCCTAGACTTTCAGTATTATGCAAAAATGACTTTTGTTTGAACTATAATAGTTACATTTGTCATGTATTTCTTTGACAAACTTCTATCAATTGATTAATTCACCACATGTCTAGGGGTTGGTGGAGTTCTAGGGGTTGACTGGGAGTTGCTTGCTTTCTGAGGTCCTAGTGTGTTGCTTTTGGAGGCGATGACCTCCCTTTTTTCTCCTTATTCTTTTTTTTCCTTTTGTCGTTTGATCATTGTTTTAGGCCATGTATTTATGTTCAACCTGTTGCTTTAAAAAAAGAATAGTGGAGTTAGAGAGAAGGTGAATATGCTAGAACATATGTACTATATGTAACTCATAATGGTCATTGACTGGAATATGCAATTGACATGAATTATCATTTAAGAATTACTGTGTCATGCTCTTTTTTTTTTTCATATAGTTTAAATGATTTCTTGTAGTTATTTGATGCGTGTATCCATTAATTATATCTTTAAACCGAGTGTCCTTCTATGCAATGATACGAATGGGATGCTGTCAAGGTGGAATGGCAACTGATTTATTTTTCTTTGAAAGAGTATCTTTTAAAAATCCATTTTCTTATATTGTCATGCTGTTTTTTGGCTTTATTGTTTCTTCAGATTGAATCAAGTTTGCTTGTTGACTGGGGATCCCATTAGTAATTAATGAATTTTACTATTGAATAAATTGAGTGATTGTGTTATTGGCCGCAGATATAATGAATGTGGACAACCACTTTCTTCCTGAAAGTTATGCGCCCCTTGCAGATAAACTGTGGAGAACTGGAATTTTCAGTCAATTGTTGCCAAAACTGCCTTGTCAACTGAATGTGTCTCATCTAATGTTCTGGTACTTATGTATCAATTCCACTCTTAACTCATCTCAGCCATCAGTTAGCACCACTGACACATCTCTTTCTTTTGGTAATGGAGTTTTGGTTGACTCTTTCTAGTAACATTGTATTTATTATTTGTATAGGAAAAGGGCTTAGATGAAATTGTCTTCAAGGCGATGGGAAGAGCCCTAATGAAGGCGGATGGTTGATCTTAGGAATGCAGTTGATCAACTAACCTTTACCAAGAAATGTTCCTGACTTGAATCTTGATTGACAAAACATGAATTGCAAGAGCCAACTCCACTTAGCTGCGCAATGCTACGACTGCTACTGCTATTATTAAGATGAATAGTGACAAGCTCCAAACTCGAAAATCGGGCTCACAAAATTTTCGATCACTGAAACTAGTGTCAATAGCCTTCGTAGTACCCTATTCTCTGCTTCCAGTGCCCATAAGACAAATTTCGATCCTGGGATCCTACAAGGAAGATTTTCAACGTATATTTATCTCGTAAGAAGCATAACTACAAGTTTACCCAAATCACAAAGGAAACATCATCATCACATATCCACTAATATAAATATTTGAAAACAATGCTGAAAGGAGATACATATATAAAAAATCAAAGCTCCAGAAGTCCATTTCGTGCTCCAAGCTCAACGTTACTGTGACATAACATCACCTGCACACATCTATCATGCATAAGCTTATAGAAAGCTTAGAGGGTGGTGTAAGTGTGTGTACAAGATAAGTGCCAAGTATTTAATGCAATCCCATAATCGTACAATGTCAGAAATATTGGTAAGATCATGAATCATACAATAACAGAGTAAGCGAAAATACTGACGGGTCCATGAGTCATACAATATTAGAGTACGTAATACAGATCAGCTATGCAAATGAGGAATCATAGAGAACCAAAAATCAGATGCCGAGGGTACAATGCAATATGTAAATCCTACTAAGTCTATCTAGGCCATATAAGTACATAAAACATAACAATGCTTGCAATTGTAATATGCAATGCGAATGAAATGACTATGCTAGAGTATGAGGTTGGGATGATAACACTTAGTATTGCAGGCTACGGGGTCCATCACAGGGGACTTCTATCCAAACCAGTCCCATACCTAAATTTGAATAGTCAGACTCAATGTGGTAAACTCCTAATCTCAGGTTAGTTGCGCGCCCAACCAAAATCCTTGCCATGTAAAGGTACATGTAACAAATAGTTGCGCACCATCAACCCGAGTGGATAGTGAATAAATGAAGGAATGAGCATGTAATTCCTGCTCAATAAGTCCACATATCAGTATTGTTCCTCTCTGGGGAATCATCGGGGTCTATTACACTCTAAACCAGATTACTGCCCCATCGCGTGCAATAAGGAGTGTGGAAGAGACCTCATTATCTGTCTACCAATATCGGGCCCAACTTGTGAATAACAGACCCATTCCTCGAGTTGGTCAGACTTAGCCTAGCATTGTCCCCTCCTCTTAGGCAAGTAAGGCCGTACCCTCTTCCAACCGACCATGACATAATGGGAGACACGCCTAATGGTATACGACCCTCATGCGCTCATGCATCCACTTGGTCTAAACATTTGAGTAACCTCTGGAACCAAGAGGGTTCTAGGACTTTCACCTAGGGATATCTATAGCACCCTATGTAGAATAAATTTTTGGTGTCCCATCTGGCCATCCTCGATATGCCTGTGGAGGCGCACAGTAATCACAACACACAATGTAAGATGCATGAGTCATATAATCCAGTCATGCATCAATCCTACACATACCGTGCGCTCTGTGAGATAATCTCCGCCTATCAGGGAGTCTCATAACAACTGCGACTATGACATATGTAATCGTTAATCATATCTCATAACAAACATGTAGATGATGCGTATAAGCATGTATCATGATGCTATGTTATCATATACTCATAATCAGTATCAATAATCGCATCGACAATCGACCTTAATAATGTGGACATTTAACCAACATTGCCCCCAAGGAATGACCCACATAGAGCCTAATATATAGTGGACCCATGACCTCACATAAGGGCCAAATATACAACACCATGAGTCTCACTCAAGAGCATAATATACATCACGGTGGGCCTTTCACATGGGCCTAACATACATCACAATAGGCTCTATCACCTGGCCTTCAAATGCATCACAATGAGCCTCATCACATAGGCCTCATATACATCAGATTAGGCCTTAAACATGGGTTGAATACACATCATAGAGGGCCTCAAATATGAGCTGCATATACATCACATTGGGCCTCAAACATGGGCTGAATGCATATCATAATGGGCCTCAAATATGGGACGCATATGCATCTCATTGGGCCTTGACAATCGGAATCAGAATCGACCTTAACAATTGGAATCAGAATCGACAATTGAAATTGACCTTGACAATCAGAATCAAAATCGACCTCGACAATCGGAATCAGAATCGGCCTCAACAATCAACCTCGACAATCAGAATTGATAAAGACAGTTAAAATCGACCTTGACAATCGGAATCAAAATCAGCCTCAACAATCGGCCTTGACAATTAGAATCAGAATTGACAATCAGAATCAAAGTTGATAATCAAAATTGGAATCAGCTTCGATAATCGGAATCGAAATCGGCCTCAAAAATTGACCTCGACAATTGGAATTGGTATGATAATCAGAATTGGCCTTGATAATCGACTTCGACAATCGGAATCGGAATCAGCCTCAACAATCGATCTTGACAATTAGAATCAGCATCGACAATCAGAATCGGTCTTGACAATCGAAATCGGAATCGGCCTCAACAATCACCCTCGACAATTAGAATCAGAATCGGAATCGGCCTCAACAATCGGCCTTGACAATCAGAATCACTATGGGCCGCTCAAATGGGCCTAACACACATTACTACGGGCTACTCAAATGGGCTTAACACACATCACTATGGGCTATTCACACAGGCCTAACACACCACTATGGGCCACATCACATGGGCCTCGAATAAATCATATGGGCCTTAACATATGGGTCATAAATACATCGCATCAGGCCTTACCCATGGGCCTCGAGTACATCACAATGGGCCAAAACCCATGAGCTTCAAATCCACAATAGGTGAGCCCTACACATGGGCCTTATACACATCAAGTGGGATACATCAATGGGTCGTAATTACATCACATTGGGCCTCATCGCATAGGCCTCACATACACCAAGTGTGCCCTACACATACAAGTGGGACACATCAATAGGTGGCCTGGATATAACACATAAATCACGATGGTTTCTATCGTTCAGACCGTTGGACGGTGTGTGTAAAATACATAAACCATGATGAAGTCCACTACACGGATAGTGGGGATCAACCCATACATCACGTGTGGGGCCCACGTCTAAGATCTAGATGCTCTGGATGATGGCTGGACAATGTGCATAAAATAATACTTCTTGGAAGTCCCACGTGGCAGGTGGGTGCCATATATACATCATAGTGGACCCCACCCACCACACTTCAAGATGGATGGTGTGGCATACAATACATATATCAAGGTGGATCCCACTTGCACACACATGTGGGGTGGCCCACATTACAACAGATGGAAGATGTCGATATAAACCACCCTACACATCCAACAGATGGGACGATGTGGGTCATGTCCCATGGAATGGTGGGCCATGTGGATGGGATCCACGGATGGATGGAATGCATGAAATAAAGGTGGGTCCCATTTGGGTCCCACCATAATATAACATTATATATACATGTATATATATATAATACATACACATCCAGGCCCCTAGACGGGCGCCCTGGACAAAACATTTGAATAATGTGGGTCCCACATCATCTGGGATGGATGGTCAAGATAAAACCCATACATCATGGGGTCCACATGATCTGCATGAACGAACTGTGTGTGAGAACACATACAAAAGGTGTGGGTCCCACCGTCAATGGATGGTGTAAATACAACACATAGATCATGAGGGGTCCAAGTGTGTGGCCTACTAGAGATTTGAATCTGCCACATTAGATGGTGTGGATGCACCACACATGCACAATGAGTGGGGCCCACAACCTGGATGGTCTGACATAGCACAAACATCACTATGCAACCCACCATCCAGCAGTCTGGACGGTGGAGGTACAACACGTATATAATGGTGTGGCCCACATCATAGGTGGACAGATAGCGTGGATGCAATCCACACATTAGGTGGGTCCACACGTGTGGCCCACCTCAACTCAAAGATGGGGCTGATATTTATGTTTTCTCTTCATCTAGGACTATCCAGACGGATGGGCAGCAGGCCTATCCGCTGGACAAGCGGCGAGATGGGTTCCACCACCAGCAAATGGCGTGGATCATGCATTGAGGTGGGCCACAATCCATCACACAAAGAGAGAGAGAGAGAGAGGAAGATCAAATGGTGATGGAGGGACCCCACCACTATGGGCCCTTTATGATTTCAATAAACACATTAAAAAATCGATCCCATCACAAATGGGCCTTTTAATAGCAAATCAATGGTGGATCACCCACCTATTAGCCTCCTTCTTGGTCTGATGGAATGTCAAACTCATTGGCTTCAATTTTAATGGAAGATAATGGAAAATGGAGGGTTGAGATGGGAGATGAGAGGGTAAGAAGTGGGCCACACTAAAGCTCCTCTCATGGAGCTCTCTTGCTTGGATGTTGTGTTGCTTGGGGTTTGATTGAAAAATGGAGAAAGTGAGAGAGAGAGGATGGGATGTAAAGAGAGAGAGAGAGAGAGAGAGAGAGAGAGAGAGAGAGATGGGTGAGTGAGTGATGGGTGATGTGTACTTGACATGTAAGGGATGAGTTGCTTTGACTTTGGGGTTGCTTTGGTAAGGGAGTGATTAGATATGTACTTGACCTTTGATGTGTACTTGATTGATGTGATTGATTGATTGATTTGACATGCTCTCTTGAGTTTTGCAAAGTGCATCGTTTTCCTTAAACTGAACACGGGCCCACATCTCCTACCCCGGGTATCACCTCGGCGCACGAGACACAACATCGGAACTGCGGCGATGACAAGTCATAAAGGTACAAGTCTTGGGTCAAGCTGACTTTGAAAAACAGGATACGACTTAGGGTTATGCGCAAATGTTGTCTACGCATCGCGGGTCACCAGAATTTGACTGGGAGGACCGCGAAAGCCTATGGAACAGTACGGGCTAGGATACGGGTTTTACAAATAGTCTGTAGTTTCTTGGGTATTTCACATTGACTGCTTTACTTTTATTTTTCTTTCTTTTATTAGAAATCATCATGTCGCTAACCGGCATGTGGTTTTTCTTTACCTTTCTATTATCAGACACCTACTGAAGATGTTAAACCAATGTACTTACAATATGCAAAGATGGAAGAAGATTATGGGCTTGCAAAGCGTGCAATGAAAGTCTATAAGCCAGCTACGAAGGCTGTCCTTGAAAATGAAAAAAATGAAAAAATATGAAATTTACATAGCTCGTTCAACTGAAATATTAGTGTCCCAAGTACGAGGGAAATATACGAGGTCTGTTCTTTTTCCCTTATTCGTTGAAATGGGCACATAGGCATGTATTTTTTTTTGATGCAATATTAAGTTGAATTCCAATCTCTAACTTTGATACCAATTAATTTCTTTTTACTATTTTGTTTTGCAGGTTTTAGGCATGATGAATAGGAGCTAGATCGATGGATTTTTTTATAAAAAAAAAGCCATTCAATTTATTATTGTAAATATTATTCGTGGTAGCTCTAGTAGAGTAGAGAAGGGAAATGGCTACAACATTAAACAAAGAAGCCTCCATTTACTTGCTTATAATTTGCTTTGTAAGCCATACCCCATCCTACCAATGTAACAGCCATTTTTTTCAGCTTGCACATACGAGTGCCACATCAGCATGTAAGGTGGCATGCCTAATGCTAACCTTTTACTCAGTGGCATCAAATGAATGGCTAAGATGAAAACTGTTAAGGAGATTTTTAGGCACAATACATCCATGGTTGGATGCAACAGACAAATGGTCTAGATTACCAAACAAAGCGCCCCACTTTGGGAAATCCAAAAGGCCTGTAATGTCTCTAAATGAAAGTTGTGTACCATATGGTTCCAATAAATGCACATGAAGGTTGGAAGAGTGTTGGGTTGCATGTGAAAGGGCCATATAGGCATGTATTTTTTTATAGGAAAACAATCACTAGGCACTATCTACTTCATAAGAGGAATTTGAAATCAGGTGGGCCTTGACCAATAGGGTCAATGATAAGGTCCGTCCATCCATAGGCATTATAAAATTTGAATACCACAACGTACCTCTAGAAAGTATAAATTGCTGGTAAATCCCACATGAAGCGACGACCAGCACAACCGCCAGTAAATCTCACATGCAGCGGTGACCAACACAACTGCCAGTAAATCCCACACACAGCGATGGACAGCACAACCACTAGTAAAGGAAGCGGACTACCAATAAAGCCATTATCGACCCAGGCTTTACTGGCTATTACCAAACTGCCAGCAAAGGCTTTGCCGGTGGTTTTCTGGACCTATGCTGGCATTTTTGACCGCCGATAAAGGCCATTTTTTTGGTAGTGTATTAACCCTCCTCACGCGCATCCACGGGCCTTAGAAATATTAACTGTTATAGAGGGCACACTCTATGTAGGGTTTGTCACCTCCAACCTTGACAATTGCCTGATAACAAAAATCCTATACAAGGGTGATGTGTTTGCCTTCCCAGAAGGCTCATCCACTTCCAGTTCAACATGGACAAAATCAATGCAGTTTCCATCAGTGCTCTAAATAGCCAAAACCCTAGTCTCATCATCATAGCTAATGCCATTTTTGGTTTAAACCCGCCCATCTCTAATGATGTTCTTGCAAAGGCCTTCCAAGTGGACAAGAAACTGATTGATTTAATCCAAGCATAGTCTAAATAATTAAGCAGATATGCTATCACTAAATAAGAAATGTTTGCATGACCTATTAAAGGAGAACTTTTATTTAAATAAGTAATGTTACTAAAAAAAAGTATAGGTAAATAAAAGGTTTATTTGCTTATGTTTATTTGATTTTGTTTAGGTAATTGCGCGCTCTCTCTCCATAAGAAATGCTAATATGAGGTCAACCTCATGGGAAGCTTGCCATGAGGTTGAGCTGTGTAGTCCCCACCGTAATCTGTCATACATCTACCCCATCAATCAGATATACCCTTCTATCTTTTTCAGTTTGGGTAGGCCACGTAAGTGATATATTTTGCTCAATTTATATAGATCTCTATAGTTTGCATGTCCAAGGAATTGATTTCATAGTTCAGTCTTGTCTGTGTGGACCATGTAGCATGAATGATTTGTTGAGTAAGAGTCATCAATTATATAACAATTTTCAGAAGGCCAGCGACCATTTAATATTACATGTCCTTTTTCATTAATTATCTCACATCAGTGATCTGAAATTTTTATGTTATTCTTTTTATCACAGATCTGAGATATGCTCAGAAAGTATTATTTATTACACCTTCAACATATAAAACATTTTCAAAGAGAGGTAGGTTAGGAAGTTGTACATTACATTGGCCAACAATCTTGCAGTTGCTTTCATTTTTTTATGTAACCGAGCCACCATTTATTTAGTTGATGTATAGCCTTATCACTTATTATGTATCTCGAACATCCACTATCCAGGTACCATCTTGAATGACTACTTGCTTTGAAAGCTGTGTAGATAACAAGACACTTAACCTTTGGAACCCATTTCGTTATGGTTCTAGTTTTAGGAGGGTCTCTTGCTTTCTTCTGCATTTGGGAGTTAAGATTTCTCCTATTTCTATATACTCCAGTCTTACCAAAGTTGGATTTCAATAGCTCTTAAAGTCCACAATTTTATCAACTAAAGAAGGATTTTGATTATTATTCATTCGATATTTGTGGCAGTTAACAGTATTTTTTATATTAGAGGCTTGAAGATGTTTTAAATGTTTGAAGTCATTCCTTTTATAGTATGATTCTTTTAGAGTCTCTACTTTAGAGATCAAGGATTCTCCTTTTACAAAGGTAAGAGCAGAATCCTTAGATTTCAAAGAGTTATTTTTAATATAACCTAGTATACACTTGTCACCACACCGTCGAGATGATGTTAATAGTTTTTCAAGTTTCTGATCACCATGAGTATATTTCCAAGTGTCCTTTGAACTCTGAAGGAATGAAACTTTAAGTTTTAATTTCTTATTTTTATATTTACATTTTCACAATTTAGAAAATTTTAAACTCAAATCTAACTTTTTTCATTTTTCAAAACAATCAGAAAAATAAGATTTTTTAAAAATATTTTTTTCAAGTTCTAATTGTAGTTTAACATAATTTTCTGTTTAGTCACATTCTTACAGCTTTCTCTATATAGGGCATCATATGCATCTTGAAGATCATCTTCATTTTCAAAGTTATTTCTTAGAGTTTCATAATCAGACATATTACAATCCTCTGAAGAAGTGATTTTGGCTATAGTCATAAAGGCTTTTAATTCATTTACATTTCCCTGGTCTGATTCGTCAGCTTTTAAATTAGTTTCAAATTCTAATGATTCATCCTTGTAAGTGCTATGTTTTCATATACCTTTGGTTGTCAAATTTTATGGTGTCAAAACCTATATCTATGTATTGTATGTCTTGTGTTTTATGTTTGAAGTCTATTCATTGCAATCAAGACATATCAAGACATCGCATTTCAAGACAAGATCTTATATGAAGACAGTTTTCAAGTCATGGATGAAGAATTCAATAATTGAAGTCTTCAAGATTGCATGTTCAAGATTCGATCAAGCTCAAGTATACTAGAAGACTTTGTCAAGTCAAGATCAAGCTCAAGAAGGCCTACTACAAGTTTTGTATATTCACAAGCTTCTCTTAAGGGTCATCTGAGTGTACAGACTTTCAGTGTCCATCTCACTTTTAAGGTTTTAGGTCATTCTGGATACATAATTCATATATTTTAATATGCTTGTTTGGAGTGTTCTAAGACCAGTCCTAAGGACTTCAAGACCAGTCCTAGCTTTGCTATGACCAGTCTTAAGTTTTTCAGGACCAGTTCTAGGTAGTTGAAGATTTTTGGATCTTTCTAGCTGTCCTACGACCAATCCTGGACATCCTACGACTAGTCCTGTGAGTTCTACGACTCATCCTTCGACCGGTCGTAGCCCTACGACTCAAACTCCAGCAACCATTTTTGGGGTCTTACGACCGGTCATAGGTAGCCCACGACCGGTCGTAGACCGCCCAGGACCAGTCGTGGAATTGAAAATCTTATCCCGCAAAAATCTTTCAAAAATCTTTGAAGCTATAACCAGTCTTAGGATCCCAAGACCAGTCGTAAATGGGATTTTTCAGGCTATAAATAGATCACGAACTTCAGAGTTTTAGTACTTCAATTTAATTCTATTTAAGCATTCTTTAGGCTATTCTCTGAGATAAGTTTGTGTTTATTTTAAGCTGCTTTTTGCTTATTTAATATTTCTTTTGCTAGCTTATTCTTATTTGATTTTGATCTACATTCCAATCCTATTAGAAAAGGAGAATTTCTGATATTCCTTCTTCTTAGATTCAAAATCAAATAGAACTAGCCCGTTTGATTTAAAATCAATTAGACTTAGAACCATTCTTAAAGTGAGTGTTGGACTTTGAACGTCGAATCGAACTTCTACTCCGATTGGTTCTATCGGGCTTCTTCAAAAGGTGATTTAGGTATTTTACATGTTTTGTAATTTACTTTCTCTGATTTTTGTTTTGAGATTCACCAGAAAAATCTCATTGTAGTGGTTATTTGAGGAGAGCCAGAAAACTCAGTTTGTGGGGTTTTTTTATTGTGTAAGCCCGAGATCAAAGACACAATTGTGAAGGTTTTAGGTGAACCTGTGAAACCTATTTTGATAGTGCATGCTAATATCCCCTGTGTGAGGATATTAAGAGTGGAGTAGTAATCTGTGTGGTAGTTGGATAACAGTTGGTGTACACACAGGCGAACCACTATGTATCGTTGTGTTGTGGATGTGCTTTATTCTTTCATTCCTTTATTCATTCATTTTTGTGGTTTGTGTTTGTGGATGAATGTTGTAATCACTTCAAGCAAGTGTGGATGAATGTTATAATAACTTACGATTTATTTTCCGCAAGTTATTTTGATTTCATTGCTTATTATTCTTCCTTGGTTTGTGATACAAAGGACATTCTAGAAATAAGGTTGTCCTACTTTAAACCTCTGGTTTTTTGTGTAAGGTTGTCCTTAGAACTGATAAAGCATCTATCTCTTTATTTCAGGATATTGTGATTGTTTTATATTCAACATTGTGCTTTATATCTTTTATTATTCCGCTGTTATTAGTTTTATTTGGCATTGCCCTATTTACCCCCCCTCTAGGGCATATAGCTAGGCCCCTTTCAAGTGGTATCAGAGCCTAATAACTTATGCTTATTGTTTATTTATTGGATTTATTTCCTGAGCTAACGATTTAAGCTATATTAAGATGTCAAATTTTGATAGCCTATCAGTCACTAGGCCACCACCTTTTAATGGCACAAACTATGCTTATTGGAAAGCCAGGATGAAGATCTTCCTTAAATCCTTGGATGAAAGTGTGTGGCTGACCATAGTGAATGAATGGAACCCTCCTATCACTGAAGTAACTAATGTTGATGTTTCAAAAACTATGAAAGTAACGGCTTATTCGCTTTGGACCACACTTAAGAAAAGTGAAAGTAGTGCAAATGCAAAAGCACTAAATGCAATTACTTGTGCATTATCACCAGATGAATTCAAAAGAATCATCTCTTGTGAAAATACAAAATAAGCATGGGATATATTAGAAATGACACACGAGGGTACATCCATTGTCAAGAAATCTAAAGTCCAACTCCTCACAACTAAATTTGAAGAAATTCATATGGAGGAGAATGAGATGTTTATGGACTTCTACACTAAATTGAATGACATTGTGAACTCTATGTGGGGTCTTGGTGATAGAATCTCAGAAAGTAAAGTGTGCACAAAAATACTACGTTCACTTCCTGAACGGTTCAATTCTAAAGTGACCGCGATTCAGGAACTTCGTGATACGGATACCATGAGGGTTGAGGAACTAGTTGGTTCACTTCAAACCTATGAGTTATCCTTTAAGGCTCCTAAAGGAAAATCAATAGCTATAAAATCATCTAAAAATGTTTCACAAGAGACCACTTCGGATACAAAAAATTTCAAAGATGATATGACACTTTTAGCAAAAAAGTTTTACAAAATCTTCAAAAACAAAAAAAAGGTTGATTTTCAAAAATCAAATAATAAGAGACGATCTAAACCTAGAACTCGTAAATCCTTGAAAGATAGTCAATGTTACAACTATCAAGAGTATGGGCACTTAACTAACAAATGTCCTAAAAAGGACAAATCTAAAAAGAAAAGCATGATGGCTACTTGGGATGAATCGTTTGATTCTGAATCCTCTTCTAAATCAGAAGATTCTGAATCTGAGTCGGGCGAAGATGTTAAAGCCCTTATGACTCTAGCCAAGATCACCCTTTCAGATAATGATGATATATCTAGTGAAGAAAATCTGAATAGTGATTGCAATAATGAAGATGATCTTCAAGATGCTTATAATGCCCTTTATAAAGAGAGTTGTAAAATTGCTGTCAAGCTTAAATTGCAAAAAGAAAAATTTTCTAAGCCTAAGGAAGATTATGAGTCTCTTGCTTTAGAAAAGTTTCATATTTTCGATTCTTTTGAAAAAACCAAAAGTGATTTAGATTTTAAAACCTCCAAAATTGAAGATTTGAGATCCGAAAATGAGAAACTAAAAAATGAGGTAGCTTCTCTTCAGAGTTTGAAAGACACATGGAGATTTTCCCATGGTGATCCTAAATTGGAAAAATTATTGTCCGGATCAAGAAAATGTGGCGATCGATCCAAGTTGGGCTATGATAAGAGTACATCTCCTAAACAAAAGAACATTGCTCCTAAATTTATAAAAGGAGAGTCTTCAAACTTAAAAGAAAAGAATACTTATCAAGGTTTTTCTAAAAATTCGAGGACTTTTCAAAAACCTAAAAGTAGCCATGACAGCTTTAATTTTCAAAACCGAAATCCATTGGCTAAAAAAATAATTGATCTTCTCAAGGAGCTATTAAAGTCTAACTCTATAGGTCTCTCCTATAACAACAAACAGAAAAAGACCATCTATACTCCTAAACCCAAAACAGTTCTGAAA
Organism: Magnolia kwangsiensis; assembly: GCA_037074715.1. Classification (NCBI taxonomy): domain Eukaryota; kingdom Viridiplantae; phylum Streptophyta; class Magnoliopsida; order Magnoliales; family Magnoliaceae; genus Magnolia; species Magnolia kwangsiensis. The sequence goes on from CM073579.1 coordinate 65,766,338, forward strand.
TGGGTTCCTAAAGTTGTCAGCTTGGTTGCCCACACTACTTTCAAAGAAACAAGTCATTCAAAGTGGTACCTAGATAGTGGTTGCTCAAGGCATATGACAGGTGACAAAGCTTTATTCACCGATCTTAAAGATATGACTGAAGGGTCAATCACATTTGGTGATGGAAGTAATTGTAAAATCATTGGCAAAGGTACGATTCAGCTCTATAACCTTCCTTTATTTAAGAATGTTTTATATGTTGAGGGCTTAAAACACAACCTTCTAAACATTTCTCATATATGTGATAACAACCATAGTGTAAAGTTTTCTAATCAAGGTTGTGAGATAGTTAATAAAAAGGGTTCTGTTATATTAACTGGTCGCAGAACTTCTGAAAACTGCTACATAGTTAGTGATGCTATCTCATCTACTTAATCATGTTACATGGTCCATACCGATGAAACTGAATTATGGCATAAACGCCTTGGACATGTACACTATCGGAACTTATTTAGATTGAGTAAAGGAGAACTAATTAGAGGTCTACCTAAATTGTAAAAAATAGACAAAATATGTGGTGTGAATGCCAGTTGGACAAATAAATTAGGAGCTCTCACAAGAAAGTAAACTCCAATACCACATCTAGACCACTCGAGCTTCTCCACATGGATCTTATTGGACCTACCAGATCGGAGAGTCGAGGAGGTAAAAAATACATCTTGGTTATCGTAGATGACTATACAAGATTCACTTGGGTATCATTCCTAAAAGAAAAAACTGAAACCCTATAAGAAGTGAAAAAGGTCTTCAAACGAATCCAAAATGAGAAGGGTTCTCATGTTAGTAAGATCCGTAGTGATCATGTATCTGAATTTGAAAATAGTAGCTTTGATAAATTCTGTAGTGATCAGGGAATATCACATGAATTCTCTGCGCCCAAAACACCACAACAAAATGGTATAGTTGAAAGAAAAAATAGAGTGCTTCAGGATATGGCTAATGTTATATTGAATAGCATGAAGCTCTCTCGAAATCTTTGGGCTGAAGCAGTTAATACCGCATGTTATATTATTAATCGAGTTTATACCAGTAAATCTGATAATAAGACTGCTTATGAATTATGGTTTGAAAAGAAACCTACTGTCAAATACTTTTGGGTTTTTGGCAGCAAGTGTTATATTTTACGGGATCATGAAAATTTGGGTAAGTTTGATACGAAGAGTGACGAAGGTATTTTTCTTGGTTATTCTTTGAACAGTCGAGCTTATAGGGTTCTAAATAAGAGAACTGGTGTGATTCAAGAGTCCATCAATGTGGTCATTGATGATCATTTGAACACTCCATCTCCGAGTTCAGATGATGATGAAGCTCTTATTATTAACAATCAAGATACCTCATCAAGTCAAAAAGAATCTGAACCAAGGACTATCAAAGATCATCCAACCAATCAAATACTTGAAAACCCTCTCACTGGAGTTCGTACTCGCAAACAAATTGAGAACATATGTAATTATGTTTGTTTTACATCCCAAATAAAATCGGTCAACGTAAAAGAAGCACTTTCTTATGAAAATTAGATAGTTGCTATGCAGGATGAACTTAATCAGTTTATTCATAATGATGTCTGGTATCTTGCTCCTAGACCTAAAGATAAACACATTATTGGAACAAAATGGATCTTTAAAAATAAGTCTGATGAACTTAGAAATATTATACGAAACAAGGCTAGACTGGTTGTACAAGGGTATACTCAGATTGAAGGCATTGATTACGACGAAACCTTTGCTCAAGTTGCTCGCCTTGAGTCAATCAGACTTTTTATTTCCATCGCATGTTTTAGAAAATTTAAAATCTATCAGATGGATGTAAAGAGTGCTTTCTTGAATGGCGATTTACATGAAGAAGTGTATGTTGAACAACCTTCAGGGTTTGAAGACCCTAAGTTATCTGACCATGTATTTCATCTCAAAAAGGCTCTCTATGGTCTAAAACAAGCACCTAGGGCATGGTATGAAAAATTGACTAAATTCTTACTTAGTCATAGCTTTCAAGTAGGTAGTGTCGATAAGATGCTTTTTGTTAAGAAGAATAATAATGATATTTTGATGGTTCAAATATATGTTGATAATATTATTTTTAGATCTACTTGCTCTAACATGTCTATTGAGTTTGCAGAGTTAATGAAATCAAGGTTCGAAATGAGCATGGTTGGTGAACTTAACTATTTTCTAGGGTTGCAAGTAAAACAACAACCTGATTGAATTTTCATTTCCCAGACCAAATATGCTTCAAACTTGGTTAAAAGGTTTGGATTTGAGAATGGTAAGAATTTTGATACTCCTATGAGTACAACGTTAAAACTCTCAAAAGACTCTTCAGGTAAAGATATAGATCTTAAACTATATCGCAGTATGATTGGTAGTTTATTGTATCTAACTGCTAGCAGACCTGATATCGCATTTAGTATTAGAATTTGTGTGAGATATCAGTCTAATCCTAAGGAATCTCATCTTACTTCTGTTAAACGGATTATTAGATATGTCGCAAGTTCTATAAATTTAGGACTTTGGTATCCTTTTGATACTAGTGTTTAATTAGCAGGATACTCAGATGCTGATTAGGCCGGAAATATTGATGATAGAAAATCAACCAGTGGTGGTTGTTTTTACATTGGAAATTGCTTAGTTTCTTGGTTCAGCAAGAAGCAAAGCTCAATATCACTCTCCACTGCTGAGGCTGAGTATATTGCAGCTGGATATGCATGTACTCAACTAGTTTGGATGAAACGCATGCTTAGCGATTATGGAATTAATCAAGATTCAATGATCTTACATTGTGATAACTCCAGTGCTATAAACATTTCCAAAAATCCAATCCAGCTTTCACGTACTAAGCACATTGACATTAGCTATCATTACATACGTGAGTTGGTTGAAGAAAAAGTTATTTCTTTGGAATATATATCAACCGAAAATCAACCTGCTGATATATTTACTAAACCGCTCGATAAAAGAAGGTTTAATAAACTGAAATTTGATCTTGGTATGTGCATTTTACATTGAATATTCTTGCTTACATGTATCATAGTGTGTCATATTTTATTTTATATCTGTTTAAATTTTAAATTTTTGCATTAAAAATTATTTTTTGGTCGATACTCAACCGGTCGTGGATGTACACGACCAGTTGTGGTACGACCGGTCGTGGAGCTCGTGAGTATGTTATAATATGGGAAAAATCCCCTTCTTTTTCATTTTCACTCCCACCTACGACGAGTCGTGGCTTGACCAGTCATAGGAATTCTTATTTTTCTTCAAGGTAAGTCCTATTTCATTATTTTTCTTAAAGATTCATGCTCTCTATACTTTGATTTGTTCATAGTATAGCTTGATTTCATCTCTTGTTGAGTTTTTCAAGGGTTTCCTCTCTATTTGCTGATCTAAAGAAAACCCATCTTTCATTTATGCATCTTTCTTACTCGTTGTGTATATATATATATATATATATGGATGCTAGAGGGAAAAAGAAAACATCTCGTGGTCCATCTTCTTCTAGATCTGTACCGATAACTAAACGGCAACTTCGGTCACCCGAAGATAATTCTCAAGATGTAAGAGATTTGCGTGTCCGTAACATTATCGTTGAGCATACCGCTGATCTTAATCACATTGCTCCATATGGTATTGTCCCCCTTCTTGAATCTGTAGGTTGGACTAACATTTTGCTTCAGGGTGGGCCTGCATACCAGTCCATTGCCCAGTCAATGGTTGCTTACATTTTACATTTTTCTCTTGATAATTTAACTTTCTCAATTGATACTAGAGAAGGAAAATTTGAAGTAGACCGTCATTTGATATTAGGTATAATGGATATACCTGTTAATGATGAAGGTATACCAATTCATACTTTATACGACAAACCATCTGAATCGGAAAAATGGATGTTAACAAGAGATTTATGCAAAATTGATGTACAATGGACTCACAAAGTGAATGCGCTCCCTGGAAAGTATCTGTTACCCAAATACAGAATATTACATCGTTTCTTCATTCCCAATGTATATCCTCGGTCCGGTAATAAAACCGAGTTGACTTTTTTCATAGTTCGTATGTTGCATTCTATTGCTTTTGGTACGAAGGTCTGTCTTCCTTCTTTGATTTGTTATTTCATTATTCAGTTTCGTCTCCATCTGGGTCATAGTGATATTCCGTTCGGTTATCTTATGACTGTTTTAGCCACTCACATGCTTGTCGATAAACCTGTTAATGAGGCACCAATTCATCATCTTATTTTCAACAATTCCAATCTTAATAAGATGAAATTGGATCTGCTCCCTGGCCAAGTTGATGATAGTGATGATGGTGGTGAAGCTGGAAACGAAGGGGAAGCTTGCGATCTTCCGCAACAAGATGTTAATATGGATGAGATTTTTGATGAGATAGAATCTGATTCACCTAATGATCCAAATTATGATCCATCTGGTTTTGATGCACGCCTTCGTGCATTGGAGGAAAAAGTTGATAATATGAATATAGCACATGATATGAGATTCAAGTACATGCGAAAATATCTTCGTCACATCACTAAGGGCTTACACCAGATTGATCCGACTATACCTGCTCCCTCCTCTGGATCAGATGAGGTGAATTATCTTCTGGGTAGTATAATATTATCTTTTTATATTGGATATGTAAAATGGATTATGGTTTGATAACATTATCTTTTGGATATTGTATTTTGGATTATGGATTATGGCTTGATGTTTCAGGTTTATTTTATGTCTTTCATATCAACTTCTCATTATCTGCTCTCTATGTTCTCCTTCCTATTGTGCCTTTCCCTTGTCATTTTGTGACAAAAAGGAGGAGTAGTAAGAGCTAAAAGCTAAAAAGGAGAGTAGTATGGAAAAGGGGAGTATTTGTTTGAATTGATTGATTGAGAAGGATATGTGGATTGAAGTCTTGAAGTTTTCATGTTGTGTATTATTTTCATGAGCAGTACTCGTATTACTCAGGGGGAGTAGAGTATTTTGTGATTTCATGGCTTATCATTCCTTATGCTATGTGTTTTGTCACAAATTTGACAAAGGGGGAGATTGTAAGTGCTATGTTTTCATATCCATTTGGTTGTCAAATTTTGTGGTGTTAAAACCTATATCTATGTATTGTATGTCTTGTGTTTTATGTTTGAAGTCTATTCATTGCAATCAAGACATATCAAGACATCGCATTTCAAGATAAGATCTTATATGAAGACAGTTTTCAAGTAATGGATGAAGAATTCAAGAATTGAAGTCTTCAAGATTGCATGTTCAAGATTCGATCAAGCTCAAGTATGCTAGAAGACTTTGTCAAGTCAAGATCAAGCTCAAGAAGGCCTACTACAAGTTTTGTATATTCACAAGCTTCTCTTAAGGGTCATCTGAGTGTACAGACTTTCAATGTCCATCTCATTTTTAAGGTTTTTTTTACCTTAGATTGACCTTAGGATGGGCTTTACTGTAGGTCATTTTGGATACATAACTCATATATTTTAATATGCTTGTTTGGAGTGTTCTAAGACCACTCCTAAGGACTTAAAGACCAGTCTTAGCATTGCTACAACCAGTCTTAAGTTTTTCAGGACCAGTTCTAGGTAGTTGAAGATTTTTGGATCTTTCTAGCTATCCTACTACCAGTCCTGGACATCCTACGACCAGTCCTATGAGTTCTACGACTCATCTTTCGACCGGTCGTAGCCCTACGACTCAAACTCCAGCAACCATTTTTGGGGTCCTACAACCGGTCGTACGTGTCCCACGACCGGTCGTAGGTGGCCCACGACCGGTCGTAGACCGCCTAGGACCGGTCGTGGAACTGAAAATCTTATCTCGTGAAAATCTTTCAAAAATCTTTAAAGCTAAACCAGTCCTAGGATCCCAAGATTAGTCGTAGACGGGATTTTTCACGCTATAAATTGAGCACGAACTTCAGAGTTTTAGTACTTCAATTTAATTCTATTCAAGCATTCTTTAGGCTATTCTCTGAGATAAGTTTGTGTTTATTTTAAGCTGCTTTGTGCTTATTTAATATTCCTTTTGCTAGCTTATTCTTATTTGATTTTGATCTACATTCCAATCCTATTAGAAAAGGAGAATTTCTGATATTCCTTCTTCTTGGATTCAAAATCAAATAGAACTAGCCCGTTTGATTTAAAATCAATTAGACTTAGAACCATTCTTAAAGTGAGTACTGGACTTTGAACGTTGAATCAAACTTCTACTCCGATTGGTTCTACCGGGCTTCTTCAAAAGGTGATTCAGGTATTTTATATATTTTGTAATTTACTTTCTCTGGTTTTTGTTTTGAGATTCGCCAGAAAAATCTCATTGTAGTGGTTATCTGAGGAGAGCCAGAAAACTCAGATTGTGGGGTTTTTTGATTGTGTAAGCCCGAGATCAAAGACACAATTGTAAAGGTTTTAGGTGAACCTGTGAAACCTATTTTGATAGTGCATGTTAATATCCCCTGTGTGAGGATATTAGGAGTGGAGTAACAATCTGTGTGGCTGTTGGATAACAGTTGGTGTACACACAGGCGAACCACTATGTATCGTTGTGTTGTGGATGTGCTTTATTCTTTCATTCCTTTATTCATTCAGTTTTGTGGTTTGTGTTTGTGGATAAATGCTGTAATCACTTCAAGCAAGTGTGGATGAATGTTGTAATAACTTAGGATTTATTTTTCGCAAGTTATTTTGATTTCATTCCTTATTATTCCTCCTTGGTTTGTGATACAAAGGACATTCTAGAAATAAGGTTGTCCTACCTTAAACCTCTGATTTTTGGTGTAAGGTTGTCCTTAGAACTGATAAAGTATCTATCTCTTTATTTCAGGCTATTGTGATTGTTTTATATTCAGCATTGTGCTTTATATCTTTTATTATTCCGCTGTTATTAGTTTTATTTGGCATTACCCTATTCACCCCCCCTCTTGGGCATATAGCTAGGCCCCTTTCAATCCTAAGTAGCTATCATACCCTTTCTTCTAGATTTATCTTTTTTAGTACATTTAGAAGCTAGATGCCTATATTCAGAACAATTAAAACATTGGGTGTCTTTTAGTTTTTTTATTTCCAAAAGTCAAATGGTTTTTGAAATTACGTGCTTTTTTTATTTTTGAAAATTCTATAAAATTTCTTTGCCAACATAGATATATCATCTTCATTTTCTTCAATATCAGAATTTATATTAGAATCCTTTAAATTAGATTTAGAAGATTTAAGAGCAATAGACTTGATTTTAGGAGCTCTGAAATTCAACTAGTAAGTTTGAAGAGAACTAACTGTTCAAAACCCCAAGTGTAGGGTCACGAGGTAGTAATAACTCGGTGAGACCGAGGTTGAATCCACAAGGACTATTCTTATGTGTATTTTGAAAGCAATTAGAAAAGTAGACTAAAATCTAAACCTAAATTTAGAAAAAAAGAGTAATTGTGAGTGATTATGAAAACTATCAACTCAAAGTGGGAACTAGGGTTTTCAAGGATCTACTTATAGAGATTAGAGAGATCTATGCTTGATTCAATGACACAATTACAATCAGAGTCCCATCTTATCCATTTGGAAGATATCTCAGTAAAACCAAATTGAACTTCCTTTGACCTAATTCTCAATGGATGAGAGTTGTGAGAACTGGAAGTTATTCCATCACAAAACCATGCCTAGGAGACAATGACTCACAATAGGATATACCAATCTCATAAACAAACATAAGAGAATCATGAAGATTAGAAGGCATTCCATCACCTAAACATGCCTATGGGATGATGGTGAACAACAGGGTTTTCTAATTTCACAATCTCAATATATGAAAAAAATATACTCAAAGCTATCGCAGATCTATTGTAATTTGAGTCATAACAAACCATTAAAAACTGAAAGTATTCCTTAAATATCAAACTAGAATCAAAGAGAGTTTAACTTAAACATGAATCAAAATAATAAAAAATATCCCATCATGCTACAAGCTTCACCTCTTAGCTCAGCTAAGAGGTTTATCCAACCATGGACATGATTGAACTAAAATCTCTTAAGAAAGTATGAAACAACTAAGAAAAATGAAGAAAAAATCTTAGTGATGGCTTCTCCACACTTTTGCTCCACTCCTCAAACCCTAGAAGATGCCTATGAATTCCTTGGGGACTTCTATTTATAGTTGTGTATCACCTCCTTTTCACCGAGTTAGAAAATTTCAGAAACTTCCTCAATTTTATGTAGTCCGCACAATATCTGCGTAACCCTCAACTGGTCGAGGATAACCTTCAACTGGTCGAGGGTCACCTTCGACTAGTCGATGATCTCCTTTGACTAGCCGAGGATGACAGGAATTTGGAGGATTTTATCGATGGAGTTTGAGTCGAGGATCTTCAACTAGTCGAGGGACTAGTCGAAGGAGATAGATTTTTAGAGTTCTTTTTCTTCACTTCAAGTCTTCAATGCTCTTTATTTCTCACTTAATTTTCTTGGATCTTTAGCATGTGAATTCTTCATTTTTAGTCTTCTAGGATCCATCCTTTGCTTGGTGATTCTTAAGCATTAAATCCATACTTTTAGCATCCTTTTCAATCTAAGCTCTAAATTCACATTGCAATACAAACATGATTAAAATAGAACATTAAGCATTATCATGTTCATAAAACCAAGTAATAAATGGGGAATAATATGCAATATTTGACCCTCAACATAATCCCCAACCATTATTTTGCTAGTCCCGAGCAAAGTATGCGAAAAATAAACTTCAATGCACATTGTTCAAACTTTTTCATAAAACAATCTTTTGTGTAATCAAGTATGAATGAATAGACTTAAGATGAGAAAGTGAGATTTTAAAAACCTAGAACCGAATCACATAAGTAATCAACCAAATAAGTTCTTTATCCATTAAGTCAAAGCATAGTTCGCATATCAAGTTTTTCAACATGCTTAGTGAAATTACTATCTTTTCATAATGTTAGCCATGCTCATCACTTGATTGGTTGAAAACTCCAGTACTGATTCCGAGCTTATCCCCTTTTCCTTCTTTTTCCATTTTTTAGTTATTTATTTTATATCAACGATCATTTGTATTCATTCAATATTTTCATCTTTTCTCTTTTCTTTTAGATTTTTCATTCTTTTTCGGACTTTTTCAATCTTTTCACCACCCATGACCCTTTTTGTCAATCTCCTATTTTTTAACTGGTTCTTTTCTTCTTTTAAGGTGGATAAAATTCTCCAGACTCGGCTCTCAATATCTTTCAATAATCATCATACTAACAATTAGAAAATTTAGTATTATTCACAGAAGACAATTTGAATGTCTTGTGATTTAGATTAACATAATTTTCAAATTTTCTCTTAATCAATTGATTGTAAGGACCATAAGTGATAGCCTACTTAGTTGATTAAACTCCAATAATTCAAAATTCGCTTCCTATTCTATCTTTATACTTAAAATAGTCTTAAATAAACAACTTATCGCTTTCCAAACAGACAAACATTGAAAATTTTTCAAAAGCTTTGAAAATTTTTGCTCAAAACTGAGAAAATACTAATTAATTTACCTAATCTTCCATCCCCAACCTAAAACCTACATTGTCCTCAATGTAAAAGAAATAAGCATGATTTACAAAAGAGACAACGTAATTAAAAGAGAAGTTATGGAAAAATAGTACTTAATGAATAAATTTTGAGGTTTTTTTCCAAAGGATCTCAGCGTAAAGGTGGGTCAGCACAAGAATTAAACAATAGAAAAGTAAACTATCCTAAACAAAGCGAAATCAAACTATCCTAAAACGATGGAAGCAAACTATCCTAGTCCTAAATTCTATGAAGGAAATAAACCTTACTATACCTCTATCAGACTAGGAGGTCAATCTTGGTAAATAGGATCAATCAAAGGTATGGACGTCCTTTGAATCAAATTTCTCAACAAATGACTTTAATCGATGTCCATTTGCTTTGAATTCATTGTCATTGTTCAGATTTTTTATCTCAACACCCCCATGAGGATAAACATTGGTAATAGTGAAGGGGCTAGTCCAACGAGATTGGAGTTTGCTTGGAAAGAGATGTGACCAAGAATTATACAAGAGGACTTTCTAACCTGGTGTGAATTATTTTCAAAGAATGTGTTGGTCATTAAACATCTTCATCTTTTCCTTGTAAATTCTTGAGTTCTCGTATGCATCATTCTGGATTTCTTCGAGTTCATTCAGCTGAAGTTTGTGTAGTGAGCCAGCATTGTCCATGTTGAAATTTAAATTTTTTATTGCCCAGTAGGCTCTATGTTCTAACTCCATAGGTAAGTGGCAAGCCTTCCATAGACAAGTCTAAAGGGAGACATTCCAATAGGGGTCTTAAATGGGGTACGATAAGCTCATAAGACATTAGTCAATCGGATTGACCAATACTTACGGTCAGGGTTAACCATCTTTTCTAAGATGTGTTTAATTTTCATATTTGAAATCTCAGCTTTCCCACTTGTTTGTGGGTGGTATGGAGTGCTCACTTTGTGGGAGATGTCATATTCATTAAGTTCGTGAATGGTCTGTTACAAAAATGTGAGCCCCCATCACTAATGATGACTCGAGGCATTTCGAACCGGAAAAGAATGTTCTCTTCTAAAAACTTAATGACCTTTTGATAGTCATTGTTCCGGCACGGAATCATTTCGACCCATTTAGTGATGTAGTCTACTACTAGCAGAATGTATAAATTCTCAAAACCTTTGGGGACTGGTCCCATGAAATCGATGCCCCAATAATCAAATGCTTCAATGATCAGAATGAGGTTAAGAGGTATCATATTTCAATGGGACAATGCTCCCAACTTCTGATAACGCACACAAGATTTACAAAACTCATAAGTGTCTCTGAACATAGTGGGCCAGTAAAAGCCACACTGTAGAATCTTGGCCATGGTTTTTTTAGCAGAAAAGAGACCACCACAAGCCTGCGAATGATAGAAGGAGATGACACTTTGGTGTTCATTATCCATCACACATCTCCTTAAGACTTGGTCTACGCAATTGGAACATCCAGAAAATCGGGGGTCGGGTAGAAACTCAACTCCAGAGTTCCAAAATGTCACTTATGCAACATAGATAATGATAAATGCATGTTGTCTGTAGAATGGCATTAAACAAGATTGAGACTAAGCCAAAATAACATAACATACTCCAGAGACAGTTAAATTAGCAAGCGGAAGACTGTAATAAATACATAAAATATATAATTGATTATAAGTCTCCAGAGTGTGAACATGTTACCAGGTTAATTAAATACATGTATACTCCAAAATGGAAAGAAAAGAATATACATGAGTGCTCCAAAAATATAAAATGACAAGTGACAAGGTGTCTAATCAACCTCCCTGTAATCCCGTCGATCAAAACACGGAGGACAAGTCCTCATCATCATACAAGTCAAGCTCCGCTTCACAAGCAGCGCCATCATCTACAACTAAAATAGGGACTGGTGGGTGTCTGAAATACCATCCCGTAACGTGGGAGTGAGTAGCTAACTCAGTGGAATCATAGAACAAAGATTAACATTTTATCAAATCTATCACGTGATAATGATAAAGCAAGCAAAACAAACATTCCAAAATACGGTGATTAATGTAAAGATGAAATGACATGATGGATGCCCTCACCGACATACTCCCTCATGCGGCACCATCTTACGCCCGCGGGCATGCTTGTATTCCTCGGTGCTCCACATCTTCTAGGCACATGCAGTGTGATATGGATAATGATTACCGAGTTGTTATTAGTCCATTCATACAACAGGATTGGGAAATTAAGGTACCTCCCTTGTATCAATCCCAACAAGGATCCTTTCTAGGGTCATCACTCCTACTAATCTCATACGATGATATATTTATAGGTCGCTGCAAGGGCTGTCAGGGCTGTTACTCGCACTCGTTGCAACGCTCCCCCATCACCTTATCAATACAGGCCTATTGTACTCTTGTTGCTACGAAAGGGTCGTCGCCTCCCATAAACTCAGAATACTTTCGAGGTCACTACAAAGGGCTCGTCACTAAGCAGAGTAGGCCGACAGTAAGAATATAGTGTCTCATACCACCATAATCTGCTCACGAGTCTGGGTTGGTCACTGGTCACTACGGGGAGGTTTGTGGCCCCAGCGTAGGCCAACAGCTCGACCACGATGTCCCATACCACCATGCCTGGCTTATGAGTCTTAGTGGATCAAGGTACCATGGTTATCAGGGCTATCACTAGTAAGTTCAGTACCCTAGGTTCAAGCAGTTATGACTCATACAGGGTGAACATACAATGGCCAGTCGGGTTACTTGACGGGCTCGACTAGTACGAACGCATCTCAAGCTGAATCACATGAAGTGCATAAAACACTTTGTGTGGCCTAACCACTACCGCCAACTCAAAGCACGACTCGCGTTCATCGACCCGTCCTTCGTGGCAAATAGAAGCCAACCACGAAATTCAATCCATTACCGACTGCCTGGACTAATGCATAGCCCAACGTCAAGGATCATATGAGAGTAATAGAAATGAAATACAACAATACAAGCATGTAGACAACATGTTATAACATACAATGTAAGCAAATCAACCAACACATATATTCCATACATATAATGAAATCAATTCATATAGGCAACGTGGTAGAAATCATATACATCATCATGTTAATTGAGAATCCAATCTCAAAACTAATTCACAACACCATTTACTCAATACATACTAATACAAACACTTAGTCTACACACTTTAGCCTACATAACGTATGTCGACTCAAAGTGTGCATTAGGGCGAATCTCTTCGCCAAACAGATCATACACGTATTTTTAGTATCATAACATGACAAATAAACATGTCAATCATTTTTTCAAAATACGGACGTATACTGTATTTCATACAAATACCTAAAATACCCTAAATCTCATATTCACCGTACTTATACTAATTGGAAAATGGACAGCATGTTCTACATGTCAAACGGAGCTCTCATCGATAATCTACTATTAAACGACATTGAAAGCTTTGAAAACAGTCAATCAAAGTGTCTAAAATCCTCACCTTTCGCCGTAGAAGCGTAACGAATCGAACAGAAAGTCTACACTTCGTCAACGGTGATATGACGACCTAATTCACAAGATACATCAGCTACTTCGCTACTTGTATCGAAGGAATCCCTAAAACAGGTTGAGGTTAGAGTTTTCTTACCTAGAACGAAGTTAGAATCGCCAGAATAGCGATGCAGGTGGGTGGCTTTGGCACGTGGAGCAGCAGGGAAGAATCCCTGGAGAAATCCCCAACTTCTCCCTCATTTTCTCTCTCTTTTCTCTCTTTCCTTCCTAGGGTTTCTAGCAAATTCGTATGGGTTAGAAAGCAAAGGGTTCAAGCCCCTTTTATAAGCCCAAACATAACCAAAACAGACTTTAAGTCAAGGTATACTTGGGTTATAGCCAAATCGGGTCTTTCCCGATTTAAAAGAGCATTTCGGTAGGTCCCCTGGCCGAACGAGGTCGGACTTAAGCTCATGAATACTGGATCCAGCACACATCAAGTTTTCAGTCCGGTAGAGTTCCCAGATCACACGTGGCGGACCAGTTTCAGTTCAGTGGTCATCGAACCTAAATCAGGTCTACAAGTTTCATGACATGAAAGAGAAATTTTTCCTGATCCGAGGGTGAAATTTGGCTGATTTCTGACGGTCAGAACGCTTAATAATAACGCACAACGACAAGTGCCAGATTTTGAATTTAATTTCTAAATCTTTACCCTTTCTCACTCTCTTCGCTCCAGGATCAATGAAATAGCCTCAGAATATTAGTTGGGCTTGATTTTTGAAAAGATTGTCAAGTCCAACTAAGCGGTCATCATGGTCTGAGATTGCGGATATCGGACTTTCGACGCGCGGTCTAGATCCAATACGAAGTTTCAAAGGGTTCCTGAGAGCAAACGGGTTTAGAGTTTGATCCTATATTTTAGGGTAAGATAGCGTCAATGATTCTATAGGTTTTGGGTCTTGCAGAACGTATTTAAAACGATCGGTGCTTATTTCATAGGTAATCTAGCGTAGCGCTGGCTAATTCACATTAAATTTCTAAAGAACTTCGTTCTAGATGATTTCTTGGCTTTGGTATTGGGTTCTGAGAGGTTATCAAGGTGTTATGGTTGACCCATTGCCTAAGGACGTCTAATCCCAGGTTGGCAAAAATCTGGGGTGTTACAATCTACCCCCCTTAAAACATAATTTCGTCCCAGAAATTGACTAAGGGTAATGAGTACCTAGAGAGACTTTTGTATTGACATTCTAAGGAAGGTTCAAATCCTATTTAATGACCTAACCTTACGTATAATCTAAATCAACTGTTTCGATCCTGAGCCAGTGGGGAAGGGGCTAACCATGTTTCTGCTGCGCCACTCTGTCCAACGGTTGTATTAGATAATCCTAAGTAGATTGGGCTCAATACGTTCTACCCCCTTAAAACTTAGTTCTACTTAAGGTTTAAGAATCTATGTCTCCATCCATATATCAGAACGAGGTGTAACTTAGAGCCTATCCTTGATATGAAATGGGAAACAACCTCTCACTACATTAGTCTTCCTTTGCTAATGATGCGTTCTATGGCATTGGTACCTATGATTATAGAAATGAGTTGAAATGATGGGTGTTGTGGTTGATTTCAAGGACAGATGTGAGTTGATGACAATATGTCTAAGTTTCTACTGGCTATAAGTCCTCGCCATTTCCCAAAGACAATGCGATAACTTTTGGTTGTAGGTGGTTGGGCCAACACGGAAGAAAGGTTGTGTAGTGGGTCTGAGCCGAATACATAGACTTTCTGCATAGACTCTGACAGAAAATTTGTCGTATCAGTTCTTAATCTTAGTCGATGCCGATCTTTTTCTTGATCAGAGCATTGGATTCATTGGTAACTACTAGGATTAAGAGTTCAGTTCAAACCGCGAATACATCACTCATACATATAGTTCCTTTACTCCGCGTTCCTGAATGCGCAATAAGCCCTTAGGAAAGGCAATTCAAAAGGGCGTTCTAAGGGACGTGCTGGGTCATTCTAAGTTCAATGTGAGGAATTTATAAGTTTTCCCTAAGAGTGAATGGTTATAAGTTAAAACAACTTTCCTAAGGGTTATAACAGAAGTCTATAAGTATTAAGGGGATCTATCGAAGGAATGAGGTTCTACTCCAACCAAATCCAACCTACTATTCATTAGCATATACAGGCTTTACACTACTTAAGGTAACTAGTAGTTTAGTCTGTAACTCACTAGCTATAATCCAAGCCTAAGCCTACACGCTAAATGGTTTCATACCATTTCTACTACAGGGGATTGTTCTATTGCTTAGAGTCAAGGTTATCTAATTGAAATTGGATTTCCTATATCGCCAGATCTTTCAAATCTAGAAGTACTAATTTTAGGTCCAAAATGCCAAGGGCCTATATGGCCAGTAGCATTAAGTTGTATTAAATGGAACTGCCTTCCTAATCCCATGTTAGGATTGGGAGTAGTATGCTTGGTAGGAGGGTGGGTTGGGATAAAAATTAATTTTGTAGGCTTAATCCCAGGATTTACAATATGGTAGGGGAAACCATAGGATACACCCAATCTAGGGACAATACCTTACAGCGAACGAAACGGCGTGCACTTCCTTTGACGAAATTTATCACAATATATGGCATAAAGTCCCACATGAATTATGACAGGAACACATGCGGCTATGCTAAGCCCAAACCACTAAACACAAATACATTTTCTACCTATGACATTACTAGACCTAACAACAACAAAACACAGAAATCCTTAAAATGACAATCAAACAATCTACAGGACAACGGTATAGATGCCTAATTCTACCAAAGGACTTCTACCACGGTCCCAACTTACCTTCTTTAATACTGTCTATTTTAATACTGTCTGTTGCCCATTAAAGCTCTATCGGCCATGTATTCTCACTACTCCTCAAGCGAAGAAAATGAAGAAATGGGATTTGAGGTTTGCACGATTTTGAGACAACAAAGAGTGTAAAGGTTCAAATAAAAGGGACATGAGAGGGAGGATGGTGGAAAGGGAGAAAAAGGTTAAAATAGCCTCAACAAAAGCCATGAAAATTGGAGGAAATAGGGAGAAATGGCTTCCCTAAAGGGATAAAACGAATCTAGGTCCTATAGAGGGGTGAATCAGGCCCTCAAAGGTTAGGATTTCAAAGGGGAAAAAGCAAGATAGGTAGGAATGGAGGCTCACACAAATTTTAGCCTTCAATAGAGGATGGGAGAGCTTTCATGGATGAAAATGAAGAGGAAAGGAAGTGCCAACGGCTGTGGACGATGGAGTGGCGTCGGTTGAGGCAGAGAATGGGATTGAGGACGATTTGAAATGGATTTTGAAAGGGGAGGCAGCAAAAAATGTGAGAAAGAAGAGCTTGGGAGACATTTTTGTGAAGAAGGTAGGGTTTTGGGGCAGTTTTAAGGGACAACCCACATACCAGGGGGCTACCCTAACCCCCAAACACCTCCGGCCCGACCAAATGGGGCCCAATGTACGGCGAGGTCCTAGCCAAAAAAACTCTAATCCGGAGAGGCCCGGCCTATGGGGCGTGGTCCCCCTGCTCTAGGGACCCCAAATGCATGTGGTTCCCACCTTGGATCATTTCGGATTAGTGCGGGTAGGCCCACGACTCTGTTTGAAGCGTTTTAGGGCCAATTTTCAAACTGAAATAATTTTATGCATCATGTAGCATATGATTTTGGGGTAGGAGAGGCTAATCCATCCAGCTAACCCATTTATTCCATGAGATTCCCTAATTGGAATGGCCAAAAGTATAATTTATTCATATATTTACTATTTATAATAAATTTTTGTTTAAGTATGATTCTTCATCATTTTTACATTAGAATTTATGTGTAGTATGAAAGAACTTAGAAAAAGTTGAAGAATGGGGTGGTGGAAGGAGAGATTCTTAAGGAATTGGATGAAAAGGAGTTTTAGGCGTTAAGATGGAGTGTAAGGGTGTTGTGGTTGCCCCACAACCCAAGGATATCCATTTATGGGTTTGGAATTCTTCAGGGAATGACTCAAACCCATTGACTGATGACCTAGAGGCGACTTAGGTCGCTTCACGCGATCGAAGACATGTTATGGCCTAAATTACCGCATAGTCTCACCTGTCAGCGAAACTTGGAATTCTAATGTGGTTTTTAAGTTTTCATCGCCCCCTTCCTAAGTCAGAGTGCGTCAGTGTGCATTGTGTTACCATAACCCAGGTCCGGTTTAATCCAAATCATGCTTTGATACCATCTATAACATCTTGAAAATCGGGGGTCGGGTAGAAACCCAACTCCCGAGTTCCAAAACGTCACTTATGCAACATAGATAATGATAAATGAATGTTGTCTATAGAATGACATTAAATAAGATTGAGACTAAGCCAAAACAGTATAACATACTCCAGAGACAGTTAAATTATCAAGCGGAAGACCGTAATAAATACATAAAATATATAATTGATTATAAGTCTCCAGAGTGTGAACATGTTACCAGGTTAATTAAATACATGTATACTCCAAAATGGAAAGAAAAGAATATACATGAGTGCTCCAAAAATATAAAATGACAAGTGACAAGGCGTCTAATCAACCTCCCAGTAATCCCGTCGATCAAAACACGGAGGAGAAGTCCTCACCATCATACAAGTCAAGCTCCACTTCACAAACAGCGCCATCATCTGCAGCTAAAATAGGATTTGGTGGGTGTCCGGAACACCATCCCGTAATGTGGGAGTGAGTAGCTAACTCAGTGGAATCATAGAACAAAGATTAACATGTTATCAAATCTATCACGCGATAATGATAAAGCAAGCAAAATAAACATTCCTAAATACTGTGATTAATGCATGGATGAAATGACATGATGGATGCCCTCACCGACATACTCCCTCATGCCACACCATCTTACGCCCGCGGCATGCTTGCATTCCTCAGTGATCCACATCTTCCAAGCACATGCAGTGCGATATGGATAATGATTACCGAGTTGTTATTAGTCCATTCATACAACAGGATTGAGAAATTGAGGTACCTCCCTTATATCAATCCCAACAAGGATCCTGTCTAGGGTCGTCACTCATAATAATTTCATACGATGATATATTTATAGGTCGTTGCAAGGGTTGTTAGGGCTGTTGCTCGCACTCGTTGCACCTCTCCCCCATCACCTTATCAATATGGGCCTATTGTACTCTTATTTCTATGGAAGGGTCGTCGCCTCCCGTATACTCAGAATACGCTCAAGGTCACTACAAAGGGCTCGTCACCAATCAGAGTAGGCCGACAGCAAGAATATAGTGTCCCATACCACCATAATCTGCTCACGAGTCTGAGTTGGTCACTGGTCACTACGGGGAGGTTTGTGGCCCCAGCGTAGGCCGACAGCTCGACCACGGTGTCCCATACCACCATGTCCAGCTCATGAGTCTTAGTGGATCAAGGTACCACGGTTATCAGGGTTATCACTGGTAAGTTCAGTACCTTAGGTTCAAGCAGTTATGACTCATACAGGGTGAACATACAATGGCCAGTCGGGTTACTTGACGGGCTCGACTAGTACGAATGCATCTCAAGCTGAACGATATGAAGTACATAAAACACTTCGTGTGGCCTAACCACTGCCTCCAACTCAAAGCACGACTCGCATTCATCGACGCGTCCTTCGTGGCAAATAGAAGCTAACCACGAAATTCAATCCATTACCGACTGCCTGGACTAGTGCATAGCCCCAAGCATTTGTAAATAATGTCAAGGATCATATGAAAGTAATAGAAATGAAATACAACAATACAAGCATGTAGACAACATCTTATAACATACAATGTAAGCAAATCAACCAACACATATATTCCATACATATAATGAAATCAATTCATATAGGCAGCATGGTGGAAATCATATACATCATCATGTTAATTGAGAATCCAATCTCAAAACTAATTCACAACACCATTTACTCAATACATACTAATACAAACACTTAGTCTACACACTTTAGCCTACATAACGTATGTCGACTCAAAGTGCGCATTAGGGAGAATCTATTCGCCAAACAGATCATACACGTATTTTTAGTATCATAACACGACAAATAAACATGTCAATCATTTTTTTAAAATACGGACGTATACTGTATTTCATACGAATACCTAAAATACCCTAAATCTCATATTCACCGTACGTATACGAATTGGAAAACGGACAACATGTTCTACATGTCAAACGGCGCTCTCATCGATAATCTACTATTAAACAACATTGAAAGATTTGAAAACAGTCAATCAAAGCATCTAAAATCCTCACCTTTCCCCGTAGAAGCGTAACAAATCGAACAGAAAGTCTACACTTTGTCAACAGTGATATGACGACCTAATTCACAAGATACATCAGCTACTTCGCTACTTGTATCGAAGGAATCCCTAAAACAGGTTGAGGTTAGAGTTTTCTTACCTAGAACGAAGTTAGAATCGCCAGAATAGCGATGCAGGTGGGTGGCTTTGGCACGTGGAGCAGCAGGGAAGAATCCCTGGAGAAATCCCCAACTTCTCCCTCATTTTCTCTCTCTTTTCTCTCTCTCCTTCCTAGGGTTTCTAGCAAATTCGTATGGGTTAGAAAGCAAAGGGTTCAAGCCCTTTTTATAAGCCCAAACATGACCAAAACAGACTTTAAGTCAAGGTATACTTGGGTTATAGCCAAATCGGGTCTTTCCCGATCTAAAAGAGCATTTCGTCAGGTCCCCTGGCCGAACGCGGTCGGACTTAAGCTCATGAATATTGGATCCAGCACACATCAAGTTTTTATTCTGGTAGAGTTCCCAGATTGCACGTGGCAGACCAGTTTTAGTTCAGTGGTCATCGAACCTAAATCAGGTCTACAAGTTTCATGACATGAAAGAGAAATTTTTCCTGATCCGAGACGCAGTCGGACTTAAGCTCGTGAATACTGGATCCAGTACACAGTAAGTTTTCAGTCCGGTAGAGTTCCCAGATCGCACGTGACGAACCAGTTTCAGTTCAGCGGTCATTGAACCTAAATCAGGTCTACAAGTTTCATGACATGAAAGAGAAATTTTTCCTGATCCGTGGGTGAAATTTGGCTAAATTTTGACGGTCAGAACGCTTAATAATAACGCGCAACGACACGTGCTAGATTTTGAATTTAATTTCTAAATCTTTACCCTTTCTCACTCTCTTTGCTTCAAGCTCAATGAAATTGCCTCAGAATATCAGTTGGGCTTGATTTTCGAAACGATTGTTAAGTCCAACTAAGCGGTCATCATGGTCTGAGATTGCGGATATCGAACTTTCGACGCGCAGTCTAGATCCAATACGAAGTTTCAAAGGATTCCTGAGAGCAAACGGGTTTAGAGTTTGATCCTATATTTTAGGGTAAGATAGCGTCAATGATTCTATAGGTTTTAGGTCTTACAGAACGTATTTAAAGCGACCGGTGCTTATTTCACAGGTAATCTAGCGTAGCACTGGATAATTCACGTTAACTTTCTAAAGAACTTCGTTCTAGATGATTTCTTGGCTTTGGTATTGGGTTCTGAGAGGTTACCAAGGTGTTATGGTTGACCCATTGCCTAAGGACGTCTAATCCCGGGTTGGCAAAAATCCGGGGTATTACAGTAATATTTAAACAAATACGGATCATTGCAGAAGAACTTACGAACCTCAATGAAGAATTTTTTTTCTTATCTTACGCAGTCCAATGTGTCAGCATGAAACATATGAAAGATAATTAGAAATATTAGTAAACCAATGTGAATGGGAGACTTTGAACAGTTATTCATTAGGAAATATGTCATTTATATGTGTCATCTCAAGGGAATTAGAGAGATCAAGGTGAGAAAGATGGTCAGCCACTACGTTTTCTACTCTCTTTTTATCTTTTATTTTCAAATCAAATTCTTAGTATAGGAGGATCTATCTTATCAGGTGGGGCTTAACATCATTCTTAGAAGAAGATACCTGAGTGCCACATGATCTGTGTAAATGACGATCTTGGATCTGATCACGTAGGATTTGAATTTGTCCAAAGCAAATACTACGGCTAAGAGTTTCTTTTCCGTAGTCGAGTAATGCACTTGGGCAGGATTTAGAGTTTTACTTGCTTAATGAATAACATAACGCTTCTTTTCTTTACTCTAGCCTAAAACTACCCCAAGAGCATAGTCAGATGTGTCACAAATAAGTTCAAAAGGAAGGCTCCAGTGGGGTAGCTACATGATAGGTACAGTGGTTAACATGCCCTTGAGTTTAGTAAAAGCTTCCTGGCATTGCTCAATCGACTCGTATGGTGCATCCTTTTGAAGTATATTACATAAAGAACGACAAAGGTGACTAAAGTCCTTTATGAATGTTTCGTAAAATTCAATGTGTTCTAGGAAGGATCGCATGTCTCATATGTTCTTGGGTGGACGTAGATAAGAGATAAGATCAATTTTAGCCTTATCTACCTCAATTCCCTTGGAAAAGATGATGTGTCTAAGGACAATTCTCTTATGAACCATGAAGTGTCACTTTTTCTAATTCAGTTACAATTTTTTTTCCTCGCATCACTTCAGTACATTTTTTAAAATTTCTAAATATTCGCTGAAGGATGGACCAAAGACTGAGAAGTCATCCATGAAGACCTTTAAATATTATCCCACCTTGTTAGAAAAAATACTCAACATGCATCATTGAAAAGTGGTGGGGGCATTATGTTGAGGATCAAATATTTCATATTAGACCTCAGTTATTACCTGAATTTACGAACATGATACTGCTTAACAACCTATTTTAATAGTGTTCATGTTGTAAGGTGAAATTAGGAGTCTGGATTGAAAAATGGTACTAAAAGCATGAATTTAATGCTCAGAAAGCACCAAGGCAAGGGACGGACCTTAGGGGACAGAGATCGAAGGATTTACATGCAAGAGATCTAAGACAATCAAGAAATTGATGTTAAAGGAACATGAAAATCATCCAAAATGTAAGATCATAGGGTTCTCATCATTCGTTTGGCTCGAAACTTTATATATGGCCTGCGGACCATAAATTAACCATACACATCAAATTTCAGCCATTGGATCCTTGTAGAAGTGGCCCAATGGACAGATCAGCCCACAACACTAATTTAGGGCCCACCTGATATTTGGATATACTTTAATTTTGTCTCAACCCCTTAAATGGGGTGAAAAAATGGATGGACGGAGCATATTTCTCATACACACTACAGTGGACCCTACAAGTGCATGTGTGAGTGTACAATGCGTACATAAATAATGTGCACCAGACCGAGAGTCCTGTCAACTCCCAGCTGACTCGAGCTCTCTCGCGTTGGCAAGCCAGCGGACGGATGCACATCCGCTGGTTCATCATAGTGGGCCTCATGCATCATCCATTCAGATGATCTGGACTGTCCATTATGTCTAGGGGGTGGCCACGACCTTGGCCATGGTGGCCTTTTAGCCCCATTCACACGTATCTATGTGTATCGCAAAAAAAGTAAGATGAATAGTGAGTTGATTTGATACAGTGGACCGCACCAAAACTCCACCAAAACCACTCCTTTTTGACTAGTTTTTCATAAGGAATCCAATAAATAGGGTGGATTTCCCTGAAAACACCATTATGAGGCCCATCGAACATGTCAGCGCAATAACTTTCTAAAAGGGTGAGATCCATGGGCGTTGTCCCCACCTCTTAGGTGTTTGATTATGTTGGTATGTTGTGTGATAGGATTTTCCCCCCTTGGTGAGCTCTATATTGGTTGTGTTATAATTTAAATTTTGAGAATGAAATTTTTATTAGAAGGGGAGAGCTGTAAGACCCGTATCCTAGACCGTACCATTCCTTAGGCTTTCGCGGTCCTCGAGGTTGAATTTTGGCAATCCTTAATCCATTATCGGCATTTGCGCGTGTACTTTAGAGTTGGCTTAACCCAAGAATTATACCCCCACGACTGCGCCATCGCCGTTGTTTCGATGCCACATCTCGCGTGCCGAGGCGATACTTAGGCCATGAGATGTGGGCCCGTGTTCAGTTCGAGGAAAAAGTCATGCATTTGTAAACACAGGATAATCTTTCAAATCAATCACATCACATCCCATCAATCAATCCCATCAATTACCTCACATGTCAAGTACAACACCCCATCCCCAAGCAACCCCAAAATCAAAGCAACCCATCCCTTACATGTTAAAGTACACATCACCCATCACTCACCCATCACACCCATCCCTCTCTCTTACATCCCATCCTCTCTCTCTCTCTCTCTCTCTCTCTCTCTCTCTCATTTTCTCCATTTTCAAGAAAACCCCAAGAAATTCAATGTCCAAGCAAGAGAGATCCATGAGAGGACCTTTAGTGTGGCCCACTTCCTACCCTTTCATCTCCCATCTCAACCCTCCATTTTTCATCATCTTCCATCTAGATTGAAGCCAACGAGTTCGGCGTTACATCGGACCAAGAAGGAGACCAATAGGTGGTTGTTTTCTAGAGTTGATTTATGTGGTTTTAATGAATTGAGGGCTCACATATGGTGGGACCCATCTTGATGTATGATTTGTATCATAGAGGGGCCCATAGTGGCAGAGTCTCTCCACTACTCTGATCTCTCTCCCTCCTTATCTCTTTCTCTCCTTTCATTGCATGATGGCTCACCTGATGCGTGTGTGTGGCCCACCATGATGCATGTATTCTATATCCATGTCGGCCTCATGAGTGGACCCAACTGCTTGTGTCCTGTGGTTGGTTAGACGGTCTAGCACTATTGGCACCATCTAGTAGGCCGGGACGAAGAGAAATCACAAATATCAGCTTTATCTTGGTGGATCCCACACGTGTGGACCCACCTGGAGGTGGATTGGCTGATGTATCCACATCAGTAAGATCTATGGGCCAATCATGTTTTTATGTGGTGTGACCCACCTTAATATATATATATATATATATATATATATATATATATATATATATATATATATATATATATATATATACACGTATATATATATGTATGGTGGGCCCCACGTGGGACCCACCTGATGTATGTGGAAATTCACACTGGACGGTGGATTGGACTGTGAGAATCTTAACCTCTTATCATGGAGATGATTGGACGGTGTATATCACCAGCTTTATTTAGATCAGGTGGGCCACACATGTGGACCCACCTGATATCTATGTTTCATCCAGGCCGCCCGGTCTATGTGAGGCCTACCGTGATGTAGAGTCTTATCCACGATGGTCCAGTAGACAGTGGTGTGGAGCCTACATTATTGTTTATATGTTATCCACGCCGTCCTGTACGTGAGTGGTGAGACGCACCATGACGTGTGTGTTATATCTACATCGTCCAGGGGCCACCATAATATTTATGATTTTCGCAGCACATGTGGGGTGGGACCCACCTGACATATGTGTTACATCCCAAGCTGTCCACCCACTGGGTCCCGTGCAGTAGGCAGCTCCTGCTGCCCTGCATGTCAGCAGATTCGCGGGCCACACCTTGATGTATGTGGTGTATGTGCACCGTCGAGTGGATCTGGACGGTAGACCACACCATGATGTATTTGTTTCATCCACACTGTCCAGATAGTACTGGACGGTGCTGCACATGTTTGGATGGTGCTGATTTACATAAACAATGTTTGGATAGTGCTGATTTACATGGGAAGTGTTTGGATGGTGTTGATTTACCTAAGCAATGTTTGAATAGTACTAATCATCATTAGTGGTCATGTACCCCATAAAATGATTGTGTACAGTGATACACATGTTGTACCTACAACTATTAAAATTATTTTAGTTGTAATCCAAGCTCCCATCTGTGAGGCCCACCTTGATGTATTTTTATGGCCCTTTCGTCAGGCCCACTTTGATGTATTTTGTGGCCCATGTGATGCGGCCCAGTTTGATATACTTGTGGCCCATATGTGAGGCCCACCTTGATATATTTGTAGCCCATCTATGAGGCTCATTAGTGTGTTCCATTGATGCAGCCCACTTAATGTGTATGAGGCAGCCCCCCTGTGATGTATATTAGGCCCATGTGTAGGGCCCACCTATTGTGTATTTAAAGCCCATGAGTTGTGGTCCATTGTGATGTATTCGAGGCTTAGGTGATGCGGTCCATTATGATGTATTCGAGGCCCATGGGATGTGATCCATTGTGATATATTTTCGGCCAAATGATGAGGCCCAACTTGATGTATATGTGGCCCGTGTGAGTGGCCCATTACGATGTATATTAGACTCTTGTGTGAGGCCATGAGCCTATTATATGTTTGGCTCTATATAGACCACTCCTTGGGAGCAATGTTGGTTAAATGTCCACATCGTTGGGCAATGAAGGTTAAATGTACACATTCTGGCCTTCCCTTAAGCCCTTTGTTAGGCCGATTCTGATTAAGGTGGCCGATTCTGATTAGTGAGGCTGATTATTGAGGCCAATTTCGATTCTGATTGTCGAGGCCGATCGTTGAGGCCGATTCCAATTCTGATTGTCGAGGTTGATTATCGAGGCCGATTCTGATTGTCGATTCCGATTCTGATTATCAAGGCCAATTGTTGAGGCCAATTTCAATTGTTAAGGCCGATTGTTGAGGCTAAATTCGATTTCGATTGTCGAGGGTGATTATCGAGGCTGATCGTTGAGGCCGATTACCATTCGGATTGTCAAGGTTGATTGTTGAGGCCGATTCCAATTCTAAATACCGAGGTCAATTCCGATTGTTGATACCGATTCTAATTCTCGAGGCCGATTCTGATTATCGAGGCTCAATGAGATGCATATGCAACCCATATTTGAGGCCCATTGTGATGTGCAGTCGGGCCCCAATGTGATGTATATGCGGCCCATAATTGAGGCATGTTGTGATGTGTATTCAGCCGATGTTTAAGGCCCAATGTAATGTATATGAGGCCTATATGATGAGGCCCATTGTGATGCATCTAAGGGCCAGGCGATGGAGCCCATTGTGATGTATGTTAGGCCCATGTGAAAGGCCCATCATGATGTGTATTAAGCTCTTGAGTGAGGCCCATGTTGTTGTATATTTAGCCCTTGTGTGAGGACATGGGTTCACTATATGTTAAGCTCTATGTGGGTCATTCCTTGGGGGCAATGTTGGTTAAATGTCCACATTATCGAGGTCGATTATCGATGTTGGTTAAATGTCCACATTGTCGAGGTTGATTTTTGATGTCGGTTATTGATATCGATCATGACTATGTGACAACATAGCATCATGATACATGCCCATACGTATCATCTACATGTTTATTATAAGATATGATTGACCATTGCATATGTCATAGTGTCAGTTGTTATGAGACTCCTTGATAGGTGGAAATTATCTCACATGAGTGCACGGTATGCATAGGATTGATGCATGACTAGATTGTATGACTCATGCATCTTGCATTGTGTGCTGTAATTACTGTACGCCCTAGCGACATTAGGGACATAACCTCCACAGGCATATCATGGAGGCCAAATGGGATATTGGAAATCTCTTCTACATGGGGTGCTATAGATATCCCTGGGTGAAGTCTCAGAACCCTCTTGGTTCAAGAGGTTGGTCTAATGTCTAGACCAAGTGGATGCATGAGTACATAAGGGTCGTATACTGGTAGGCCGTGTCTCCCACTATGTCATGGTCAGTTAGAAAGGGGGTACGACCTTAGCTGCCCAAGAGGAGGGGGTAATGTTATGCTGAGTTTGACTAGCTCGAGGAATGGGTTCGCTATCGATGAGCCGGGCCCTATATTGGCAGGCGGATAGTGAAGTATCTTCCCCTCACCTTGTTGCGTGCGATGAGGCAACAATCTGGTTTGGAGTGTAATGGACCTTAGTAATTTCTCAAAGAATAACCGTACTGATATGTGGACTTATTGAGCAGGAGTTGAATACTCATTCATTCATTCATTCACTATCCAGTCAGACTGATGGTGTGTAACTATTTGTTGCATATATCTTCACAATGGCTAGGATTTTGGTTAGGGCACATGACTAACCTGAGATCAGGAGTTTACCACATTGAGTCTGACTATCCAAATTTAGGTATGAGACTGGTTTGGATAGAAGTCCCTTGTGGTGGACCCCGTAGCCTGCAATACTACGTACTATCATCTCGACTTCACACTCTAGCTTGGTCATTTCATTCGCATCGCATTGTATCATCAACACATAGCATTTGGTTTATTGTGCTTCTATATTGCACAACATAATTAAGGTCGATGATATTCATGGACTCGGTATTCAATATTTCGCTTACTATGTCTCCACATTGCATAAGTGATTTACATTGCTTCCTCAATATATGATATTGGTTTATTATATTTTTGCATCGCATAGCTTGGATAAGGCTGATGGTATTTATAGGCTTATCAATATGTTTTCGCATTACTCCGATATTGTATGATTTATTAATATGCTCGTATTACTGATAGCATTTATGGACTCGTCAGTATTTCTTCTTATTCTGATTACTCTGATATTGAATACTTGACACTTATCTTGTGCACACACTTTCACCACCCTCTAAGCTTTCTATAAGCTTATGCATGATAGATGCATGCAGGTGGCAATAGGTTACACCAGCATTGATCTTGGAGCGTGCAACCGTCTTCTAGAGTTTTGATTTTTTTACATATATATTTCTCTTTCAGCATTGTATTCAAATGTTTATATTAGTAGATATGTGATGATGATGTTGCCTTTGTGATTTGGGTAAACTTGTGGTTATGCTTCTTACGAGTTAAATATACATTAAAAAAAATCCTTCTTGTAGGATCCTAGGATCGGAATCTAGCGAATGGATGCTGGGAGCCGAGAATGGGGTACTACGAAGGCTATTGGCACCAGATTTGAAAATTATGAATTTTATGAGCCCGGTTTCCGAGTTTGGGGCGTGACAGGATGCATTTGAGATTGTGAGGAGTTGTGGCCCACCATCCTTGAATAGTTGGATGATTTGAATTTTTCAGAGGAATTCTAGGCCCAAAAAGACCAAAGTCATGGAGAAAAACTAGGTTTTCAACGTTTCCCGTGGCCGAAAATTGCATCCAAACGCTGGTTGCTTTGCAGTTTTGCAGTTTCTACTACGTAAACTCTACAGGCTAGCACCGACTTCTCTAGCCTATAAAAGAGAGAGAGAGAGTGAGTGAGTGAGTGAGAGGGAGAGAGAGAGAGAGAGAGAGAGAGAGAGAGAGAGAAGGATGTGGGAAGACCATCTCTGGACATGGAAGAGAAGGGAGAAAGCGAGAAAGCATGGGTCAGCCGTGGATGGCCTTGGGTTTAATCTTTCCTATCCATTATTATTATTATTATTATTTTTTCCTTTCCTTTAAGTTTAGATGATCATAGTTATGACTAGCTAAGCCTCTTAGCTAGGGCTAAGAGGTGAATCCTGCAGCGTAATGGGGAATTTTCTACGTCTTTGATTCATGTTTAGGAACTTTCTTTAATTATATGGAATATTCATAGCTTTTAATATTTTGTTGTGACTTAAATTACAATGGATCTGCGATATCTTTGACTATTTTTCATGCATGTATGGAGATTATGGTCGTAGGAACCCTATTGTTCACCATCGTCTCACAGGCATGGTTGGATGATGGAACCCTGCCCTATGTTCATAACCCTCTTAGATTGGATGTCAATTGGTTAAATTCTGTTGTTTACTTTATCTTATGGGCATGGTTTTATGATGGAATCAAGTTTATTTCTCATACCTCTCATCTCTTAAAAACTGGATCAAAGGAAGTTCATATTTGATTTTTATGGCTATATCTTCTGACTGAATGAAGATGGGACTCTAAGTCCAGTTGCTTTCTTGAATCAAGTGTAGATCTCCCTAATCTCTACAAGTGGATCCTTGGAAACCCTAGTTTCCCACATTTAAATATTACAAGTTTTAGTTAATTAAATTCATAATTATTCCCTTAATTTTCCTTATTTTAGAGTATATCTTTGCCTAGTTCTAGTTCTGGTTACTTTTAGATTATGTACAAGGTACAATCCTTGTGGATTCAACTTCGGTCTTACCGAGATTATTACTACATCGCAACCCTATACTTGGGATGTGAACACATTACATAGCCCGAATGGCATCCTTCGGTAAGCAAAGGGGTCATAAGGACATGTAAATGTGGTCTTTGCTGATCTTCAAGGGCTATCTTGATTTAATTGTAGCCCGAATAACCATCGAGGAAGTAATAGTAAGAGTGACCAGCTAGCCTTTCCAAAATTTGATTGATAAAGGGTAAAAGAAAGTGGTCCTTCCTCATGATGGTATCTAACTTTCACTATCAAAAATAGGACAACGCCGATGGCTAAAAACCACCGGGAATAACCTTCCACGACAGCTAAAAGCTGTTGGACGGTGATTCCTAGTTGGTAAGAGTTCATTATTGGCATTAGCTACAATGGTGATTCCAGAATTCTTAAGAACCACCTGAGTTGGACTCACCCATTGGCAATCAGATATTGGGTATGTGATACCTACATCTAATAGCTTATGAACCTCAACCTTAACTACTTCCTTCATATTTGGACTTAATCTATGTTGTGGTTGTTATAAGATCTTTGCATTATCCTTAAGATGAATGCGGTGAGTACAAATCAAATGGTCAATTCCCTTGAGGTTCGCAATTGACCATCCAAGGGCTCTCTTATGCTTAATGAGAGTAGAGATGAGTATACTCTCCTGTTCTTGCTCAAGGTGGGAAGAAATCACCATCTGGTATGTCTCATATTAACCTAAATAGACATATTTCAAATCAGAGGGTAAAGGTTTTAGGTCAAGCTTCGGTGCCTTGAGGTTAGATGGTAGATGCATTACATCAGTTTGGGGCAATTCTTCGAATAGTGGCCTCCACCAATTTAACTTCAAGTACTAACATGGTATCTAGCGTGGTCCTCATCTCCTTAATCATGTCATCATCAAAATCATGGGAGTGGGCCAAGCACGTCTCTAGAGGGTCAGAGGATAAGGTCAGAAATGATGTATCTTCTATGAAAGAATCAATCATGTTAATATCGTAGGAATTATTTTCATCCTTTAACTGTCTACCTGTGTTGAAAAAGATATTCAACTCTAATGTCATATTCCTGAGAGACATACTCATGACTCCGTTCCTACAATTAATGATTACATTTAAAGTGGCAAGAAATGGGTGACCAAGAATGACAGAAATTTAAGTGCTCATGTCCACGATGGCTTAAGTATCCAAGATGATAAAATCTATCGGGTAGTAGAATTTGCCAACCTAGACCAACACATCTTCGATTATCCCTCTCAGTATACGAACTGAATGATCAACAAGTTATAATGTGGTTGAGGTGGGTTTCAATTCACCCAAACTTAGTTGTTCGTAGACCAAGGAATCAGATTTACGCTCACTCCTAAATCAAGAAGTGCATGCTCATTGCAGTAATTCTTTATTACACAAGTAATGGTTGGGCTACCGAGATCTTTGTATTTCTATGGCACATCTTTCTTTAGGATAACACTCACTTTTTCAGTTAAAAAGACATTACAAGAAAAAGCTCCATTCATGGTGCCTATTTTCACTGGCGGCCATGTATAACTACCGATGATCACTGATCATCAGCAACCGTCCAAAAAATGCCCCTGTTTTTGAAACGTGGGCGCCAATGAATTGACAGTACCAAAACCAATAATGGAGAGATGTATCATTTTCGTCACGCGCACAAAATCATTGTAAGTAGATCAGCGTAGAATGGACAAGTAAGCATAAAGGGAAATTTCAAAGTTCATTTAGAATATATAAGTGCTGCCCATAATGACTTATACAAACCAATGTTTCCATTCTTATAATTATAAAATGAAATAATATTACATGTGAAATAAAATAAATAACAACAAATTTGAGATATGAAATCCTATAATAACTCTTAGCAATCACAATCATGCATCCCTATCAAATGTAACATGCTTCTCGTCAAAATAAATATGAATTTCACCTGGGCCACCTGTGCTACCCGTAGAGTTATATATTTGATGGATGAGTGGCCAACTCAGTGTTAACTCCCCTCAAGATTACACACCGTCGCATTAGGTAAGAAATAGTATAAAACACCGAGACAACCAAAATAGAGGAAATGCAGTCTTATTAGATGCATGGATGCATGAATGCAATCATCGAACCTGGGAAACATCATCCAGTCGGTTCACCCATGCAATCATCGACCCGGGTAAAACATCCAGACGGTGTGTACCCCAGGTAAAACATCCGGACGGGTATGTGACTGGTCATTAGCGCAACATTTAGCGTAATCACGGGGCATAATTATCCAAGTCATCATCATAAATCGAATGGCAGGTTATTAGCGTAATATTTAGCGCGGTGCATAATGATCCAAGCCATTGAAATATGTCATGTATGCATATTAGCCAAGTCATTATTAGTCCATTTACAAGCAGCCAATTTAAATAAACTCAAAGGTCACTATAAGGAGCGTATAACACATAAGACAAATGATGACTTGGCAAATCATGAGACTAATAATGACAGCTCGATCATAAGTCCCATACCACCTCCCTGGCTCATGAGACTGCCACCTTAGGATGTTTAATGGTACCTTGTCGACTAGTGGCCAATCATATTATAATATATAGGGCTTACCATCACATGGTTGCATAGTATAAAACATCAGACCCATATAGGAAAAATGCCAAAACAAAGCCACATAGGGCTAATATCAAAATAAATCACATAGGGTGAGAATTAGACCATGCGATAAAAGACAATCCTTAAAAACCATTGGACAGAACAACCCGGGATGGTAGGCCCACATCAATGATCCATCTAAACCACCACTCAATAACCACCAAGTTGAAGGTTCATTATGATCACAACTAGTCAAGTTGCATTCCGAGTATAGGTGTACATTCATATGTGGGAATTTCTCACAAATGTACCAGTTTAAGTTCCATAAGCAATCCACAAAAGGAAATCCACAAGCATGAACAATTATACAGGATAATCATAAAGCATGAAATACGGCAGTTCAATTTTCACTAGCTAACACATGCGATTCTAAAGGGAGATAAATTTACATAAAAACTATAACTTAAGCTAATGAGAAGATGGAAAGCTTAAGGGGAGGAATCTTCACCTTATACTTTGGATCGTATACCAACATTGTTAAGGAATGTACGTTCCCTTACAATCAAATCCTACTATAAATCAGGATGCACAATTAGATCCAAGTTCTACATGCCACCTAGGGTTCAAGATTATAAACTAGGGTTCAGATTACTTTTAGGATTTTCGTATAGAATTAGAGCTTCGTGTTAGAGTTTAGTTATAGGCTTTAGATTCTAGGACTTGAATCCTATACTTGTATTCCCATTATTATTATTAGTAGTAGTATTGTGCAATGGGTCAAATGATATTCCTAATGGGAGTATTAATTTATTGATGTGAATAATGGTGGTTCATAAGTTCACGTTTGAATGTATTGACATTATCTAATGCCTTTATAATGACTAGTAATCTCTTAAATAATACAAGTAATAATAATAAGATATTTACTAATGATAGTACAATAGGGACTAATAGTAATGATATTATTTTCTAATGATTTTAAATCGTAACTATCAATTCCCATCATGATAATGATGTTATGACTTACCATGAATTATGAGGCCCAACAGTTAGATCCAATCCTAACACACTACTTAGAGTTAAGGTCTCAATCTAGGGTTTAGATTGCTTAGGTTTTTAGGGTTTTAGTCCTAAGGGTTAAACTACAATATGTGTGTAATTTGGGCAAAGCATAATGATATGGTTAGTTCACCATTCCTCTTTGATGATATATATGATAATACTTGCGATCATGGTAGTAACAAGTATTACAATGGTAACAATTATTAAAATTTATTATTAATGGTAATATATTTCAAGTAATGAGTGTCATACCAATATCATTTAATAGTAGTTCCTAACACTAACGTAGACGGTATGGTGATAGCTATCCATGATTAGTAACTATCATGATAATGTTTAAGAGTGACAAATGAAGTACTTTTACTTAGCCATTGCAACTAATATAGTATAGGTAGTCTATTAATGATTAATCATGTTTAATATTAATAAATTTAATGACGATTGTAATGATAACAATATAATCAAAATAATCTTTATATGGAAGGGAAATATGGCTCACCTAGTCGACTCGGTTGAATCAACTCAACTCATCGTCACTTGTCTCTGTCATCCTTTCCTCTCCTAGGCTAACCCAAATTAGACCAGGTCCACCCTAACCCAGCTGGAGTCAGCCTTAACTGAGTTGACTCAGTTCCAGCCGAGTTGACTTGGTTTGGGCTAGACAGCCCTGCTCCTTCTCCTCTCTTTTCTCTTTGATTTTTTTCTTTTCTCTCTTCTCTTTCTTTCTCCTGCTAGTTGAAACATCCAGCAATAGAAACCAAGTCCAGCCCAGGCACAACTAGCTTAAGCCAGGACTTGGCCTGACTCAAGCGAGGTGGGACGCTGCGACGTGAGCAGCGTCTGGGTGTGGCAACAACACCAAAAGCTGTAACATCCCGAAAATCGGGGGGTCGTGTAAAAACCCAACTCCCGAGTTTCAAAATGTTATTTATGCAACATAGATATGTATGATTGAATGTTGTCTGTGATAACGCATTAAACATGAGTGAGATTAAGCTAGAACAGCATATCATACTCCAGAGACGGTTAAATTAACAAGCGGAAGACTGTGATAGTATGTATAACATATATAAACTGTTGTATGTCTCCAGAGTGTGAACATGTTACCAGGTTATATACATACATGTATACTTCAAAAGTAAGTAAAAGAATATACATGAGTGCTCTAAAAATATAAAATGACAAGTGTCAAGGCATCTAATCAACCTCCCTGTAATCCCATCGATCAGAACACGCATAAAGGAGGGATCCTCCTCATCATCATCAAGTCCGGCTCCGCCTCACAGGCCGCGCCATCATCTGCAATCACAAAAAAGGTCTGGTGGGTGTCCAGGAACACCGTCCCGTAACGTGGGAGTGAGTAGCTAACTCAGTGGAATAATAGAGCAAGGATTAACATGTTATCAAATCAATCATGTGATAATAGTAAAGAAGTAATTCAAACATTCCTAATACTGTTGTTAATGCAATTATGACATAACATGATGTATGCCCTCACCGACGATCACCCTCATGCGGCAACATCTTACGACCGCGGCATGCCACACTCCCTAGAGTGCTCCACATCTTCCAGGCACATGCAATGCTATGGTGATATGATTTTCAAGTTATTATTAGTCCATTCAAACAGCAGGATTGGGAAACTAAGGTACTTCCCTTATATCAATCCCAACACAGATCCTGTCTAGGGTCGTCACTCCTAGTAATCTCATACGATGTATATTTCGTAGGTCGCTGCCAGGGCTGCCAGGGCTGTTGCTCGCACTCGTTGCACCGCTCCCCCATCACCTTATCAATACAAGCCTACCGTACTCTATTGCAACGGAAGGGTCGTCGCCTCCCGTGGACTCAGAATACGCTCACGGTCACTACAAAGGGCTCGTCGCCTGATCAGTGTAGGCCGACAGCTAGAATATAGTGTCCCATACCACCATAACCTGCTCACGAGTCTAGGTGCTCACTGGTCACTACGGGGAGGTTTGTGGCCCCAGCGTAGGCCGACAGCTCGACCACGGTGTCCCATACCACCATGCCCGGCTCATGAGTCTTCGTGGATCAAGGTACCATGGTTAACAGGGTTTACAATGGTAAGTTCAGTACCCTAGGTTCAAGCAGTTATGACACATACAAGGTGAACATACATCGGCCAGTCGGGTTACTTGACGGGCTCGACTAGCGCGATCGCATCTCAAGTCGAACGACATGGAGTGCGTGAAACACTTCGCGTGGCCTAACCACTGCCGCCAACTCTCAACACGAATCACGTTCATCGACGCGTCGTTCGTGGCTATGACCAGTCAGCCACGAATTCGCTCGGTTACCGACTGCCTGGACTAAGTCTAGTCCCACACATCTATGAAATCACATTAACAATATATGCAAAGGTATTGGAATTGAAATACAATCATGTGAGCATGTTAACACATGTTATAACATTCAACTTAAGCAAATCTTCAAACACCTACATTCCATGCATGTAATGGAATCATGCATATGGTCAACATATAGGAAATCATTTAGGTCAGCATATTAATCAAGAAGTCATTCTCAAACTACTACATAACATCATTTAATTCAATACATACTAGTACAAGCATTTATACAAACACATACACTACACACTTAAGTCTACATATAGTATGTCGACCCAAAGTGCGCAACTAGGCGAATCTCTTCGCCAAACTGATTATGCAAGCATTCCTAACTCCCTAATGCGGCAACAAACCATGTCAATCACGTCAGCAAAATATGCATGTAGACCGTACTTCCTACAAATGACTAAAATGCCCTAAATCTCATATTCTTCGTTAATTTACAAAACGGGAAACGGAGAGCATGTTGTACATGTCAAACGGCGTTGCCGTCAAGAATCTACTATTAAACGACATTGAAAGCTTTGGAAACAGTCAATCAAAGCGTCTAATATCCGCACCTTGTCTCTTATGGATGTTGAAATTCGAACCGAGCGTATACGCTTCGTCTACAGCGATAAGAGAACCTGTTTTACAAGATTTATTAACTATCAGGCTATGAAACGGAAGAAACATCAAATCAGCAACTTTCTAGGGTTTTTCTTACCTGAAAACGCGGAGGAATCGCCGGGAAAGTGATCGGAGTGCGTTGCCTAAGCACGTACAGCAGCAGCAGGAAAAGCTCTCCCACCTTCTCTCACAAACTCTCACTTTCTCTCTCACTCTTGCTAGGGTTTCTAGCAAATTCGGATGAGTGAGAGAAGTGAGGGTTTCAACCCCTTTTATAAGCTCAAATGTGCCCAAAACAGGCTTGGGAACAAAGTATACTTGAGGTATATCCAAATCGGGGCTGTTTCGGTCCAAAAGCTGCTTTCTGGTGGTCCCCTGGTCGATTGCGATCGGACTTAAGCTCATGCGTACCAGATGTAGCACGTATTAAGTTTTCAGTCTGGCAGGGTTCGCAGATCGCCCGTGGCGGACCAGTTTCAGTTCAGCGGTCACCGCACATAGATCAGGGCTGAAAGTCTCATGATAATAAATAGAAATTTTTCCTGATCCGAGGGTGTAATCTGGATGAATTCTGACGGTCAGAACGCTTAATAATGACGAGTCAAGTCATGTGCCAGATTTGAATTTGAAATTCCAAATCTGTCCCTATTCGCGGTCTCTTCAGTCCGGGTTCAACGAAATAGTCTGTGATTATCGGTTTGACTTGATTTTCGAGATGATTGTCAAGTCCAGTTGGGCGGTTCTAACGGTCTAAGATAGGAGGTATCGGACCTTCGATGCACGGTCTAAATCCAATACAAAAATTCAATGTGGTCCAGAGAATAGACCTGCTTAGAGTTTGATCCGAGGTTATAGAGTATTATAGGGTCATTGGTTCTACTCGATTTGGGTCTTGTAGAACGTATTTAAAGTAATCAGGGACTGTTTCCCAGCCACTCCAACGTTGCGCTAGCTATCTTATGCTTAGTTTCTAAAGAAATTAATCCTAAGTGGTTTCTTTGGCTATGGAATTGGGTTCTGAACGATTTTTCAGGTGTTTTAATTGACCCACTGCCTAAGGACGTCAAATCCCAGATTAGCCAAAATCCGGGGTGTTACAATCTACCCCCCTTAAAACACAGTGTCGTCCCCGACATTGGCGAAGGGCAAGGAGTACTTTCTCTAAGGAAGGTTCAAATCCTATTTAATAACCTAATCGTACATATAACCTAAATCAAATGTTTCGATCCTGGGCCAGTGGGAAAGAGCCCAACCACTCTTCCGCTGTGCCACTTTGATCAAACGGTAGCGTTGACTAACCTAACTGGATTGGACTCAATATGTTCTACCCCCCTTAAAACTTGGTTTTACTTAAGGTTGAAGAATCTTAACATCGATCCGTATATTAGAACGAGGCGCAACTTAGGAGCTATCCTTGACCTAAAATGGAAACAACCTTTCTCTACATGGTTTTCCTTGCTAATGATGCGTTCTATGGCATTGGTACCTATGATCAGAGAGATGAGCCTAATCTCTATTGTGGTTAAGTTCAGGGGTAGGTATGAGTTGGTGGCAAGATGTCGAATTCTCTACTGGCTTTAAGTCCTCGCCATTTCCCAAAGACACTGCGATCCCGTTCGGTTGTATGTGGTCGAGCCAACACGGAAGAAAAGTAGTATAGTGGGTCTGAGCTGGATACATAGACTTTCTGTCTAGCTAGGACAGAAGATTTATTGTATCAATTCTTAATCCGAGTCGATGCCGATCTTCTGCTTGATCAGAGCATTGGATTTATTGGTAACCACTAGGATTAGGAAGTCGATTAAAACTGCGAATACATCGCTTACATGTAGTTCCTTTATTCCGCGTTCCCGAATGCAATAAGCCCTTGGGGAAGGCAATTTTTAAGGGACGTGCTAGTACATTCTAAGTTCATTCTAAGGGATTTATAAATGGTCCCTAAGAGTGAATGGCTCCCTCCTATGGGCAACAACAGAAGTCTATAAATCATAAGGGGATCTATCGAAGGAAGGGAGTCCCATTCCAACCAAATCTAACCTACTATCCCTTAGCATATATAGGCTTTACACTGCCTAAGACAACTAGTAACCTAGTCTGTAACTCAGTAGTTATAATCCAAAGCCTAAGTTTATACGTTAAATGGTTCCATACCATTTCTACTACAGGGAATTCTTCTATTGCTTAGGGTCAAGATTATTTAAATGGAATTGGATTTCTTATGTCGTCAGATCCTTCAAATCTAGGAGTACTAACACTAGGTTCCAAACGCCTAGGGCCTATGTGGCCGGTAGCGCTTAGTTGTATTAAATGGAACCGCATTCCTAGTTCCATGGCGGGATCGGAAGTGGCATGCTTGGTAGGAGGGTGGGGTGGGATAAAAACTAATTTGTAGGCTGAATCCCGGGAGTTACAATACTCCCGATCCAGGGACGATACCTTACAGTGAAATGAGATGGCATGCACTCCATTCCACAAATTTCAGCTACATTAAGCCCAAACCACAACACAAACATTCATATAACAAGTCGAAAAGCATCATGCATTTCATTAAACTAAACTTGTCATAATACAAGGGATATCTCCCTACAAGTATCATGACAAGAAGTACATGGGAGCTATGTCGGTCAGCTACTACAACAACATAGGTAAACTACTAACCTTATCAGGCTTACAAAACACAACTTAAAACAGGAAATGACTGACTACAACCCGCGATACCTGGATCTAGATTACTAGTCCGAGTCGAGCGATGGAGGAGGAAATACAAAGAAATCGTTGTCCAAATGGACAGAACGAAATCTAGGCATTGTAGAGGGATACTTCAAGCTTCCCTAGGCTGGATTTTCAAAAAGAAAAGAGAAGGAAAAAAGGGAATGGAGCACCTCACGAATTCAGCTCGATTTGGGAGTTTTAGGAGCTCCAAGAGACGAAATCTTCAAGAGGGAGGGCTGCCAACTGAAATAGATTGATGGAGGGTGGTCGTTTTTGGCCAAGGATGGATCTAGGGTAGTTTGGAATCACGGATTTTTGGAGATAGTTGCTGGAAAACGAAAATAGGGCTATGGGGAGGGCTGTTTGTGAAGGAGGGGTATGATTTAGGGGTTTCCGTGAGATGGGAGCTACATGGGGATGATGTACAACCCATTTAAGGGCGTGCGCCCAACTTTCATGCCAAATGGGCCCCACCGGTCGGCGATGCATCGCCCGACCGGCGATGGCATCGCCGGCCAACTTCCAAGTTGGCCGGTGGGACCACATGGGTCTGATCCCCCATGATCCCAGGGGTCCAAAAATATATGGCCCACCCCCTGGTTCATTGTACTTTGATTTGTATGGGCCCAAATATGTGTTCGGGGCTCTCCGGGTCCACATCGCAATCCCGAATACCAAACTATATGATGCAGCATATGAATTTGGGGTAGAAGGAGCCAGTACATCTATCTAGATCCTTAGTTACTAAAGAAAGTGAAGTTAGAATGGCCTTATGGCCATTTTTCATGAAATTTTACTATTCACTGTAAAATTTTGTGAAAGTACTAATTTGTATTATTTTCACATTAGGTTTGATGCCTAACATGAAATGGATAAGAAAGAACTGAAGGTCGGAGTGTTTAGAGGAGGAATTTTGAGAATTTTTGGCGAAACGGGATTTTTAAGCCCTAGCGATTGATTACAGGAGTCGTGGTCATCCCACGGCCCAAGGATTCACTTTTGCGGTTTAAAACCGCTCATAGGACGTCCCCACCAGACTTCCTACAGCTTAGAAGTGATTCGGGTTGCTTTACGCGACCCGAAATACGTTACAGACTCGATCTTGCGATCGATCCTAATAGACTTCGCCTATCGGCGAATCTACAATCCTAGAAGTGTTTCTAGACCCTTCTCGCACCCACCTATGTCAAAGGAAGCGACAGCGTACGTCGCAAGACCATAACCCAGGCCCAGTATACTCTCATTCATGCTCTGATACCATCTGTAACATCCCGAAAATCGGGGGGTCGAGCAAAAACCCAACTCCCGAGTTCCAAAATGTTATTTATGCAACATAGATATGTATGATTGAATGTTGTCTGTGATAACGCATTAAACATGAGTGAGATTAAGCTAGAACAGCATATCATACTCCAGAGACGGTTAAATTAACAAGCGGAAAACTGTGATAGTATGTATAACATATATAAACTGTTGTATGTCTCCAGAGTGTGAACATGTTACCAGGTTATATACATACATGTATACTTCAAAAGTAAGTAAAAGAATATACATGAGTGCTCTAAAAATATAAAATGACAAGTGTCAAGGCATCTAATCAACCTCCCTGTAATCCCATCGATCAGAACACGCATAAAGGAGGGATCCTCCTCATCATCATCAAGTCCGGCTCCGCCTCACAGGCCGCGCCATCATCTGCAATCACAAAAAAGGTCTGGTGGGTGTCCAGGAACACCGTCCCGTAACGTGGGAGTGAGTAGCTAACTCAGTGGAATAATAGAGCAAGGATTAACATGTTATCAAATCAATCATGTGATAATAGTAAAGAAGTAATTCAAACATTCCTAATACTGTTGTTAATGCAATTATGACATGACATGATGTATGCCCTCACCGACGATCACCCTCATGTGGCAACATCTTACGACCGCGGCATGCCACACTCCCTAGAGTGCTCCACATCTTTCAGGCACATGCAATGCTATGGTGATATGATTTTCAAGTTATTATTAGTCCATTCAAACAGCAGGATTGGGAAACTAAGGTACTTCCCTTATATCAATCCCAACACAGATCCTGTCTAGGGTCGTCACTCCTTGTAATCTCATACGATGTATATTTCGTAGGTCGCTGCAAGGGCTACCAGGGCTGTTGCTCGCACTCTTTGTACCGCTCCCCCATCACCTTATCAATACAAGCCTACCGTACTCTATTGCAACGGAAGGGTCGTCGCCTCCCGTGGACTCAGAATACGCTCACGGTCACTACAAAGGGCTCGTCGCCTGATCAGTGTAGGCCGACAGCTAGAATATAGTGTCCCATACCACCATAACCTGCTCACGAGTCTAGGTGCTCACTGGTCACTACGGGGAGGTTTGTGGCCCCAGCGTAGGCCGACAGCTCGACCACGGTGTCCCATACCACCATGCCCGGCTCATGAGTCTTCGTGGATCAAGGTACCATGGTTAACAGGGTTTACAATGGTAAGTTCAGTACCCTAGGTTCAAGCAGTTATGACACATACAAGGTGAACATACATCGGCCAGTCGGGTTACTTGACGGGCTCGACTAGCGCGATCGCATCTCAAGTCGAACGACATGGAGTGCGTGAAACACTTCGCGTGGCCTAACCACTGCCGCCAACTCTCAACACGAATCACGTTCATCGACGCGTCGTTCGTGGCTATGACCAGTCAGCCACGAATTCGCTCGGTTACCGACTGCCTGGACTAAGTCTAGTCCCACACATCTATGAAATCACATTAACAATATATGCAAAGGTATTGGAATTGAAATACAATCATGTGAGCATGTTAACACATGTTATAACATTCAACTTAAGCAAATCTTCAAACACCTACATTCCATGCATGTAATGGAATCATGCATATGGTCAACATATAGGAAATCATTTAGGTCAGCATATTAATCAAGAAGTCATTCTCAAACTACTACATAACATCATTTAATTCAATACATACTAGTACAAGCATTTATACAAACACATACACTACACACTTAAGTCTACATATAGTATGTCGACCCAAAGTGCGCAACTAGGCGAATCTCTTCGCCAAACTGATTATGCAAGCATTCCTAACTCCCTAATGCGGCAACAAACCATGTCAATCACGTCAGCAAAATATGCATGTAGACCGTACTTCCTACAAATGACTAAAATGCCCTAAATCTCATATTCTTCGTTAATTTACAAAACGGGAAACGGAGAGCATGTTGTACATGTCAAACGGCGTTGCCGTCAAGAATCTACTATTAAACGACATTGAAAGCTTTGGAAACAGACAATCAAAGCGTCTAATATCCGCACCTTGTCTCTTATGGATGTTGAAATTCGAACCGAGCGTATACGCTTCGTCTACAGCGATAAGAGAACCTGTTTTACAAGATTTATTAACTATCAGGCTATGAAATGGAAGAAACATCAAATCAGCAACTTTCTAGGGTTTTTTTTACCTGAAAACGCGGAGGAATCGCCGGGAAAGTGATCGGAGTGCGTTGCCTAAGCACGTACAGCAGCAGCAGGAAAAGCTCTTCCACCTTCTCTCACAAACTCTCACTTTCTCTCTCACTCTTGCTAGGGTTTCTAGCAAATTCGGATGAGTGAGAGAAGTGAGGGTTTCAACCCCTTTTATAAGCTCAAATGTGCCCAAAACAGGCTTGGGAACAAAGTATACTTGAGGTATATCCAAATCGGGGCTGTTTCGGTCCAAAAGCTGCTTTCTGGTGGTCCCCTGGTCGATTGCGATCGGACTTAAGCTCATGCGTACCAGATGTAGCACGTATTAAGTTTTCAGTCTGGCAGGGTTCGCAGATCGCCCGTGGCGGACCAGTTTCAGTTCAGCGGTCACCGCACATAGATCAGGGCTGAAAGTCTCATGATAATAAATAGAAATTTTTCCTGATCCGAGGGTGTAATCTGGATGAATTCTGACGGTCAGAACGCTTAATAATGACGAGTCAAGTCATGTGCCAGATTTGAATTTGAAATTCCAAATCTGTCCCTATTCGCGGTCTCTTCAGTCCGGGTTCAACGAAATAGTCTGTGATTATCGGTTTGACTTGATTTTCGAGATGATTGTCAAGTCCAGTTGGGCGGTTCTAACGGTCTAAGATAGGAGGTATCGGACCTTCGATGCACGGTCTAAATCCAATACAAAAATTCAATGTGGTCCAGAGAATAGACCTGCTTAGAGTTTGATCCGAGGTTATAGAGTATTATAGGGTCATTGGTTCTACTCGATTTGGGTCTTGTAGAACGTATTTAAAGTAATCAGGGACTGTTTCCCAGCCACTCCAACGTTGCGCTAGCTATCTTATGCTTAGTTTCTAAAGAAATTAATCCTAAGTGGTTTCTTTGGCTATGGAATTGGGTTCTGAACGATTTTTCAGGTGTTTTAATTGACCCACTGCCTAAGGACGTCAAATCCCAGATTAGCCAAAATCCGGGGTGTTACAATCTACCCCCCTTAAAACACAATGTCGTCCCCGACATTGGCGAAGGGCAAGGAGTACTTTCTCTAAGGAAGGTTCAAATCCTATTTAATAACCTAATCGTACATATAACCTAAATCAAATGTTTCGATCCTGGGCCAGTGGGAAAGAGCCCAACCACTCTTCCGCTGCGCCACTCTGATCAAACGGTAGCGTTGACTAACCTAACTGGATTGGACTCAATACGTTCTACCCCCCTTAAAACTTGGTTTTACTTAAGGTTGAAGAATCTTAACATCGATCCGTATATTAGAACGAGGCGCAACTTAGGAGCTATCCTTGACCTAAAATGGAAACAACCTTTCTCTACATGGTTTTCCTTGCTAATGATGCGTTCTATGGCATTGGTACCTATGATCAGAGAGATGAGCCTAATCTCTATTGTGGTTAAGTTCAGGGGTAGGTATGAGTTGGTGGCAAGATGTCGAATTCTCTACTGGCTTTAAGTCCTCGCCATTTCCCAAAGACACTGCGATCCCGTTCAGTTGTATGTGGTCGAGCCAACACGGAAGAAAAGTAGTATAGTGGGTCTGAGCTGGATACATAGACTTTCTGTCTAGCTAGGACAGAAGATTTATTGTATCAATTCTTAATCCGAGTCGATGCCGATCTTCTGCTTGATCAGAGCATTGGATTTATTGGTAACCACTAGGATTAAGAAGTCTATTAAAACTGCGAATACATCGCTTACATGTAGTTCCTTTATTCCGCGTTCCCGAATGCAATAAGCCCTTGGGGAAGGCAATTTTTAAGGGACGTGCTAGTACATTCTAAGTTCATTCTAAGGGATTTATAAATGGTCCCTAAGAGTGAATGGCTCCCTCCTATGGGCAACAACAGAAGTCTATAAATCATAAGGGGATCTATCGAAGGAAGGGAGTCCCATTCCAACCAAATCTAACCTACTATCCCTTAGCATATATAGGCTTTGCACTGCCTAAGACAACTAGTAACCTAGTCTGTAACTCAGTAGTTATAATCCAAAGCCTAAGTTTATACGTTAAATGGTTCCATACCATTTCTACTACAGGGAATTCTTCTATTGCTTAGGGTCAAGATTATTTAAATGGAATTGGATTTCTTATGTCGTCAGATCCTTCAAATCTAGGAGTACTAACACTAGGTTCCAAACGCCTAGGGCCTATGTGGCCGGTAGCGCTTAGTTGTATTAAATGGAACCGCATTCCTAGTCCCATGGCGGGATCGGAAGTGGCATGCTTGGTAGGAGGGTGGGGTGGGATAAAAACTAATTTGTAGGCTGAATCCCGGGAGTTACAATACTCCCGATCCAGGGACGATACCTTACAGTGAAATGAGATGGCATGCACTCCATTCCATAAATTTCGGCTACATTAAGCCCAAACCACAACACAAACATTCATATAACAAGTCGAAAAGCATCATGCATTTCATTAAACTAAACTTGTCATAATACAAGGGATATCTCCCTACAAGTATCATGACAAGAAGTACATGGGAGCTATGTCGGTCAGCTACTACAACAACATAGGTAAACTACTAACCTTATCAGGCTTACAAAACACAACTTAAAACAGGAAATGACTGACTACAACCCGCGATACCTGGATCTAGATTACTAGTTCGAGTCGAGCGATGGAGGAGGAAATACAAAGAAATCGTTGTCCAAATGGACAGAACGAAATCTAGGCATTGTAGAGGGATACTTCAAGCTCCCCTAGGCTGGA
Organism: Magnolia kwangsiensis; assembly: GCA_037074715.1. Taxonomy (NCBI): domain Eukaryota; kingdom Viridiplantae; phylum Streptophyta; class Magnoliopsida; order Magnoliales; family Magnoliaceae; genus Magnolia; species Magnolia kwangsiensis. The sequence goes on from CM073579.1 coordinate 65,810,999, forward strand.
TTTTCAAAAAGAAAAGAGAAGGAAAAAAGGGAATGGAGCACCTCACGAATTCAGCTCGATTTGGGAGTTTTAGGAGCTCCAAGAGACGAAATCTTCAAGAGGGAGGGCTGCCAACTGAAATAGATTGATGGAGGGTGGTCGTTTTTGGCCAAGGATGGATCTAGGGTGGTTTGGAATCACGGATTTTTGGAGATAGTTGCTGGAAAACGAAAATAGGGCTATGGGGAGGGCTGTTTGTGAAGGAGGGGTATGATTTAGGGGTTTTCGTGAGATGGGAGCTACATGGGGATGATGTACAACCCATTTAAGGGCGTGCGCCCAACTTTCATGCCAAATGGGCCCCACCGGTCGGCGATGCATCGCCCGACCGGCGATGGCATCGCCGGCCAACTTCCAAGTTGGCCGGTGGGACCACATGGGTCTGGTCCCCCATGATCCCAGGGGTCCAAAAATATATGGCCCACCCCCTGGTTCATTGTACTTTGATTTGTATGGGCCCAAATATGTGTTCGGGGCTCTCCGGGTCCACATCACAATTCCGAATACCAAACCATATGATGCAGCATATGAATTTGGGGTAGAAGGAGCCAGTACATCTATCTAGATCCTTAGTTACTAAAGAAAGTGAAGTTATAATGGCCTTATGGCCATTTTTCATGAAATTTTACTATTCACTGTAAAATTTTGTGAAAGTACTAATTTGTATTATTTTCACATTAGGTTTGATGCCTAACATGAAATGGATAAGAAAGAACTGAAGGTCGGAGTGTTTAGAGGAGGAATTTTGAGAATTTTTGGCGAAACGGGATTTTTAAGCCCTAGCGATTGATTACAGGAGTCGTGGTCATCCCACGGCCCAAGGATTCACTTTTGCGGTTTAAAACCGCTCATAGGACGTCCCCACCAGACTTCCTATAGCTTAGAAGTGATTCGGGTTGCTTTACGCGACCCGAAATACGTTACAGACTCGATCTTGCGATCGATCCTAATAGACTTCGCCTATCGGCGAATCTACAATCCTAGAAGTGTTTCTAGACCCTTCTCGCACCCACCTATGTCAAAGGAAGCGACAGCGTACGTCACAAGACCATAACCCAGGCCCAGTATACTCTCATTCATGCTCTGATACCATCTGTAACATCCCGAAAATCGGGGGGTCGAGCAAAAACCCAACTCCCGAGTTCCAAAATGTTATTTATGCAACATAGATATGTATGATTGAATGTTGTCTGTGATAACGCATTAAACATGAGTGAGATTAAGCTAGAACAGCATATCATACTCCAGAGACGGTTAAATTAACAAGCGGAAGACTGTGATAGTATGTATAACATATATAAACTGTTGTATGTCTCCAGAGTGTGAACATGTTACCAGGTTATATACATACATGTATACTTCAAAAGTAAGTAAAAGAATATACATGAGTGCTCTAAAAATATAAAATGACAAGTGTCAAGGCATCTAATCAACCTCCCTGTAATCCCATCGATCAGAACACGCATAAAGGAGGGATCCTCCTCATCATCATCAAGTCCGGCTCCGCCTCACAGGCCGCGCCATCATCTGCAATCACAAAAAAGGTCTGGTGGGTGTCCAGGAACACCGTCCCGTAACGTGGGAGTGAGTAGCTAACTCAGTGGAATAATAGAGCAAGGATTAACATGTTATCAAATCAATCATGTGATAATAGTAAAGAAGTAATTCAAACATTCCTAATACTGTTGTTAATGCAATTATGACATGACATGATGTATGCCCTCACCGACGATCACCCTCATGCGGCAACATCTTACGACCGCGGCATGCCACACTCCCTAGAGTGCTCCACATCTTCCAGGCACATGCAATGCTATGGTGATATGATTTTCAAGTTATTATTAGTCCATTCAAACAGCAGGATTGGGAAATTAAGGTACTTCCCTTATATCAATCCCAACACAGATCCTGTCTAGGGTCGTCACTCCTAGTAATCTCATACGATGTATATTTCGTAGGTCGCTGCAAGGGCTGCCAGGGCTGTTGCTCGCACTCGTTGCACCGCTCCCCCATCACCTTATCAATACAAGCCTACCGTACTCTATTGCAACGGAAGGGTCGTCGCCTCCCGTGGACTCAGAATACGCTCACGGTCACTACAAAGGGCTCGTCGCCTGATCAGTGTAGGCCGACAGCTAGAATATAGTGTCCCATACCACCATAACCTGCTCACGAGTCTAGGTGCTCACTGGTCACTACGGGGAGGTTTGTGGCCCCAGCGTAGGCCGACAGCTCGACCACGGTGTCCCATACCACCATGCCCGGCTCATGAGTCTTCGTGGATCAAGGTACCATGGTTAACAGGGTTTACAATGGTAAGTTCAGTACCCTAGGTTCAAGCAGTTATGACACATACAAGGTGAACATACATCGGCCAGTCGGGTTACTTGACGGGCTCGACTAGCGCGATCGCATCTCAAGTCGAACGACATGGAGTGCGTGAAACACTTCGCGTGGCCTAACCACTGCCGCCAACTCTCAACACGAATCACGTTCATCGACGCGTCGTTCGTGGCTATGACCAGTCAGCCACGAATTCGCTCGGTTACCGACTGCCTGGACTAAGTCTAGTCCCACACATCTATGAAATCACATTAACAATATATGCAAAGGTATTGGAATTGAAATACAATCATGTGAGCATGTTAACACATGTTATAACATTCAACTTAAGAAAATCTTCAAACACCTACATTCCATGCATGTAATGGAATCATGCATATGGTCAACATATAGGAAATCATTTAGGTCAGCATATTAATCAAGAAGTCATTCTCAAACTACTACATAACATCATTTAATTCAATACATACTAGTACAAGCATTTATACAAACACATACACTACACACTTAAGTCTACATATAGTATGTCGACCCAAAGTGCGCAACTAGGCGAATCTCTTCGCCAAACTGATTATGCAAGCATTCCTAACTCCCTAATGCGGCAACAAACCATGTCAATCACGTCAGCAAAATATGCATGTAGACCGTACTTCCTACAAATGACTAAAATGCCCTAAATCTCATATTCTTCGTTAATTTACAAAACGGGAAACGGAGAGCATGTTGTACATGTCAAACGGCGTTGCCGTCAAGAATCTACTATTAAACGACATTGAAAGCTTTGGAAACAGTCAATCAAAGCGTCTAATATCCGCACCTTGTCTCTTATGGATGTTGAAATTCGAACCGAGCGTATACGCTTCGTCTACAGCGATAAGAGAACCTGTTTTACAAGATTTATTAACTATCAGGCTATGAAACGGAAGAAACATCAAATCAGCAACTTTCTAGGGTTTTTCTTACCTGAAAACACGGAGGAATCGCCGGGAAAGTGATCGGAGTGCGTTGCCTAAGCACGTACAGCAGCAGCAGGAAAAGCTCTCCCACCTTCTCTCACAAACTCTCACTTTCTCTCTCACTCTTGCTAGGGTTTCTAGCAAATTCGGATGAGTGAGAGAAGTGAGGGTTTCAACCCCTTTTATAAGCTCAAATGTGCCCAAAACAGGCTTGGGAACAAAGTATACTTGAGGTATATCCAAATCGGGGCTGTTTCGGTCCAAAAGCTGCTTTCTGGTGGTCCCCTGGTCGATTGCGATCGGACTTAAGCTCATGCGTACCAGATGTAGCACGTATTAAGTTTTCAGTCTGGCAGGGTTCGCAGATCGCCCGTGGCGGACCAGTTTCAGTTCAGCGGTCACCGCACATAGATCAGGGCTGAAAGTCTCATGATAATAAATAGAAATTTTTCCTGATCCGAGGGTGTAATCTGGATGAATTCTGACGGTCAGAACGCTTAATACTGACGCGTCAAGTCGTGTGCCAGATTTGAATTTGAAATTCCAAATCTGTCCCTATTCGCGGTCTCTTCAGTCCGGGTTCAACGAAATAGTCTGTGATTATCGGTTTGACTTGATTTTCGAGATGATTGTCAAGTCCAGTTGGGCGGTTCTAACGGTCTAAGATAGGAGGTATCGGACCTTCGATGCGCGGTCTAAATCCAATGCAAAAATTCAATGTGGTCCAGAGAATAGACCTGCTTAGAGTTTGATCCGAGGTTATAGAGTATTATAGGGTCATTGGTTCTACTCGATTTGGGTCTTGTAGAACGTATTTAAAGTAATCAGGGACTGTTTCCCAGCCACTCCAACGTTGCGCTAGCTATCTTATGCTTAGTTTCTAAAGAAATTAATCCTAAGTGGTTTCTTTGGCTATGGAATTGGGTTCTGAACGATTTTTCAGGTGTTTTAATTGACCCACTGCCTAAGGACGTCAAATCCCAGATTAGCCAAAATCCAGGGTGTTACAAAAGCTCTCTCTCCCTCTCTAATTTTCACCTCTTCCTTTCTCATTCTCTGCTGGAACCGAGCATTATTCGAACTAGGTCTAGCTTAATTAGGACAGGCCCACCTCAAACTCGGACCGGTTCGGGTCGCCTGGTGCAATGGTGCACCCATTCTCCCTCTCACTTTCTCTCCCTGTTTTCTTCCTTCTCTCTCTTTTCTTTCTAGTATTCTCTCCTTGTTTATTCTACTACAATGTCCTCCAATCCCTTGGACCAAGACAGATTCAAAAGCAGGTGGTGCAGATCATAGATGATTGAGCTCCAATGGTGATTCTCAATCTGATGGACCTTTTGTGATTCCAACAATTCCAAACAATTTAAATATACCCATAAGAGCTCGGGGGATCTTGAGATCGAAGCTCCAAGGGCATTTATTTTGTTGATGGGTTCTGAGGAAGGAAGAAAATAGCTATTTTCGAGGCACCATAAGAAACAAACTGGAATCCCTTGTTGTCATCCGATCCTCTCCTACATATGGGAAACCCTAGTCCCACCTGGACCATTGGATGGAAACCAAATGGTCGGGATTTAATCTGCCCGAAACTGCCTCCCAAAACTATTGGTAGAAATCGAAACTGATGCTTGGAACTCCCTAAACGAGTGGATGGCTGAGATGTTCTAGACAAACGGTCGATCTATGTTGAAATTAAGGGCCGGGATTGGAGGATCACTCCTTCACGCGGATCACCAAGCTGGCCTGCAGACAGTTTCTGTTTTAGGAAACATTGTGCTACTGGGTCCTATTTGCACAAGCGTTTGTGTGCATGCACCATCACGTCTTCCTGGAGGACCCACTAGGTTTTGGTCAGGCCTCAGTTGCACATCAGATGGACGACTCAAATCATCCATGACAATGATCATGATGGGCCGTAAAACGTCCCAAATGGACATTGTCCGTCGGCTGTAGAAACAAAGGAGAGAGAGGAACGTCTCTCCCTTTTTAAGAAAAACATGGGTCAGACCTGTCTGACCGGCCTGACACTTACGGTGCATGGTGGGTGTGCCCCAGTCGTGCACATGCACACCGTTATGTGGGGTCCACCATGCTGATTATGGGAAATCCACTCCGTCCATGATGCCCTATGAGACTAAATGGGTTCCATGACCAGAGATGGGGCAAGGCCAAGGCCCGGGTGGGCCATATCACTTGATCTAGCTTCTCTTAGTGTCAATTATGTTGATTCAATGGTCAGATTAACTTCAATCTGAGCATTAACGGTCAAAAGTCCTAGTGGGTCATTTGTAAGACTAATACTAACCATATACTAATGTTAATATTAATTTTTATTACTATTGCTACCCTTTATCATTATTATTATTATTTTTATCATTATTACTAGTATTACTATTATTACTTCCCATATGCATATTTTCTTTTATCATGTTGTGGGTCCCACTTTGTAGGTTATTAGGACTATCTGTCTCATAATTCTATGTTATTAAATATTTAACTATCATTATTATCATTATCTTCATTATTTTTGCTAAGTTGTTTACCATGGTCAGTATTTTGACCAATGCCTTTTATTTACTATAGAGTTTAATAAGGAAGATTAGATCATTTTTAAATTTGTGAGTGAGCCATACGTAGGTTTTTTCATGATTTATGAAGATCTAACGGTCAAGTCATTACAAAATATGATTAGTGATGATCTCTAGGATTCACAGCCTAGTTTAGTTGAAAATCATTAGAAAGTTTAATGATCAAGTGGTCTAATCATCATGATCAAGTGATTGGTGTCCTAAAATAGGTTTTTCTAATGACATGATGGTCCATCTCGAGTAATAATAAATGGATCGCTTGTCCTACAAGTTAGGATTTCTTTCAACAGTCGGATTTAACCTAGGATGCATGTGAATGTGTACTCAGCTAGGTTTGTATTTAAACCAAGTTAGTCTACACGGTAACACTTGAGTGCTGAAAAGTATGGGGTGTTACAATCTACCCCCCCTTAAAGAGAATTTCATCCCCAAAATTTACCATTTCTATTATGAATAGGAATGACAATTTAATTTACGATGTCTCTGCGTATTCTCTAGTCCTCCCTTTAGGGCTACTCGTATGCGTAAGAGTTCATGACCGACTACAAGAACAGGGTCATTGCAATCTTCCCCCCTTAAAGAAAAATAAGTCTACTCCTATTTCGCCATTGAATGATAGATGTACCTATTATTAATAGTACAAGTGGTTTAATCATCCTAAAGATGCTCCCCATGCCTACGTATGAAATCCTAACGAGCTTTATTTAAATTTCGCACAAATTTTTTTTAATTTTTTTTGTATTCGAGCCATCATGAATAGATGATTATAGTAGGTTTGAGCCCGATACATCGATCCTTTGCCTACGTAAAATAGAGGACTTTTTGTATCCATCCCTAATCCTAGTAAATCTCCATCTTCTGCCTAATTAGGGCATTGAGATCATTAGAATCTACTAGGATATGGGATTTGGTTCAAACAACGCAACTTCGCTTAAATGTGGTTCCATCAACCCGTGATTTTGATTATTCTAGACTCCTGAGAAATATCAAGTACTCTTCTACCTCCATAATGAATAAGACCATGAGCCTCATTACGCTTCCAATGCGCACTCTGATTATCTAAGTACTACTTGGAAATTTCAAGGCAAGGATTTCTACATGAAACCTGGGTTGAAAAGTTGCCAAGTCCATTTAAGATTTCTAATATAATTTCAATATACTTAGCCCAGGGTTGAAATCTTACCTAAGATCGTGTAATTTCTCCTCTAATTAATTCTTGCATGTCGAAATTTGTGGAAATGTTATTTTCAAGTGAAGATGTACTGAGAGATTCAAATAACATTTTCTAGCCAAATTCCTTAGATTTAAGAAGTGCTTATGTTCAACCTAACGTACAATGTGGTGGGTCCTACGAAGCCTAAGTTCAACCCATTTGATTGATTTTTACAATAGCGTTATCTCTGACCATGAAATCTTAGGAAAATTCATATCCTGAATCTCTAGAAAATTTTCATTTGGAAGTTAAGTACAAAAATGTTCTGGTTTGGTCCTTTTATACATCATAGTGGGCATTTGTACTTCCACAATACTTAAGTTTAGTTTCTAATTTCAAATGACTAAACCTAAAATCTTTCAGGGGAACCTACACTCATTTCTAAGTCCTATAGTTATCAAAACAATCTTTCAGGGAGCCTAACATTTTAAAGTATCTATATTATATATATATATATATATATATATATATATATATATATATATATATATATATATATATATATATATATATATATATATATATATTGCAGGGAACTTTTCATAAGTTCAATGACTAAATGTTCTATGGGTCTTAAGTTCATGTCTAAGTTCTTCGGTCATTCAAACAACTTTTCTAGGGGCCTAAAATCTTGAATCATTATGTTCTCAATTCCTCCTAATTCCAAATGGCTAACTTAATAGTTTTTAAGAATCTTTATATGAGTTTGAAGTCCAAAGGTCTAGTCCGAAAAATTTCAAGGGTCTAAAGTTTGAAGTACCTATGTTCTCAAGTTATCCTTAGTTAAGATGGAATTTCATCTACCATCCAAATCACTTATAAAGGAACCTAAGTTTGGGTCTCTACATTTCTAATAATTCTTCTATATCTAGGGGAATTTATCCTAAGTTCAATTTCTAATTTCAAATATCCTAACTTGAGACATTTGAGGCTTGTATAAGATCATTTCTCAAGTCCAAGTTTGTCTAAACTATGCTCTGATACCAACTTGTAATGCCTCGACTTTTCAGGACCCAACTACACGACCCATTTCCCAAGAACCCGAGTGTTAACCTTAAAAAATGGTCAAATGAGGGTATATATTTTTTTCTTTCATCAAAGTAAGCAGATGAGCATAGAATGGACAAGTAAGCATAAAGGGAAATTTCAAATTTCATTTAGAATATATAAGTGCTGTCCATAATGACTTATACAAACCAATGTCCTCATTCTTACAATTACAAATGAAATAATATTACATGTGAAATAAAGTAAATTCAATAAATTTGAGATATGAAATCTTGTAGTAACCCTTAGCAATCACAATCATGCATCCTTGTCAAATGCAGCTTGCTCCTCGTCAATATAAACATGAATTTCACCTGGGCCACCTGTGCTACCTGTACGGTTATATATTTGATGAATGAGTGACCAACTCAGTGTGAACTCCTCTCAAGATTACACACCGCCGCATTAGGTAGGAAATAATATAAAATACCCAGACAACTAAAACAGAGTAAATGCAGTCTTATTAGATGCATGGATGTATGAATGCAATCATCGAACCTGGGAAACATCGTCCAGTCGGGTCACTCATGCAATCATCGACCCAGGTAAAACATCCTGACGGTCTGTACCCCGGGTAAAACATCCAGACGGGCATGTGACTAGTCATTAGTGCAACATTCAATGTAATTGAGGGCATAATGATACAAGTCATTATCATAAATCGAATGACTAGTCATTAGCACAACATTCAGTATAATCGGGGCATAATGATCCAAGCCATTGTAATATGCCCTATATGCATGATTAGCCAAGTCATTATTAGTCTATTTGCAACCAGCCAATTTAAATAAGCTCAAAGGTCACAACGGGGAGTGTATAGCCCAGCGTAAGACAACAACTCGGGCATAGGTCCCATACCACCATCCTCGGCTCATGAGACTGCCACCTTAGGATGTTTAATGGTACCTCGTCGACTAGTGGCCAATCACAATACAATATATAGGGCTTACCATCACATGGTTGCACAATATAAAACATCAGACCCATATAGGAAACATACCAAAACAAAGCCACATAGGGCTAATATCAAAATAAGCCACATAGGGCGAGTATTAGACCATGCGATTAAAGAACATCCTCAAAAACCATTGGACACAACAACCCTAGATGGTAGGCCCACATCAATGATCCATCCAAACCACCACTCAATAAGCACCAAGTCGAAGGTCCATTACGATCATAACTAGTTAAGTTACATCTCCAGTATGGGTGTACATTTATATGTTGGAATTTCTCACTAATGTACCAGTTTAAGTTCCATAAGTAATCCACAAAAGGAAAACCACAGGCATGAATAATTATACAGGATAATCATAAAGCATGAAAGATAGCAGTTCAATTTTTACCAGCTAACACATGTGATTATAAAGGGAGATATCAATTATGAATTTAAATAAAAACTATAACTTAAGCTAATGAGAAGATGGAAAGCTTAAGGGGAGGAATCATCACCTTATACTTTGCATCGTCTACTAGCATTGTAAAGGAATGTGCGTTCCCTTACAACCAAATCCTACTATAAATTAGGATGCATAATTAGATCCAAGTTCTACTTGCCACTTAGAGTTCAAGAACATAACCTAGGGTTCGGATTACTTTTTGAATTTTAGTATAAAATTGGAGTTTCATGCTAGTGTTTAGTTATAGGCTTTAGATTCTAGGACTTGAATCCTATACTAGCATTCCCATTATTATTATTATTATTATTGTACAATGGGTCAAATGATATTCCTAATAGGAGTATTAATCTATTGATGTGAATAATGGTGGTTCAAAAGTTCACGTTTGAATGTATTGACATTATCTAACGTCTTTATAATGATTATTAGTCTCTTAGATAATACAAGTAATAATAATAGGATATTTTCTAATGATAATACAATAAGGATTAATATTAATGATAATATTTTCTAATGATTTTAAATCGTTACTATTAATTCCCGTCATGATAATGGATGTTATGACTTACCATGAATTATGAGCCCTACAGTTAGATCCAATCCTAACACACTACTTAAGTTAAGGTCTCAATGTAAGGTTTAGATTGTTTTAGTTTTTAGGGTTTTAGTCCTAGGGGTTGAACTACAATATGTGTGTAATTTTGGCAAAGCATAATGATATGGTTAGTCACCATTCCTCTTTGATGATATATATGATAATACTTGCGATCATGGTAGTAACAAGTATAACAATGGTAACAATTATTAAATCTATTATTAATGGTAATATATTTCAAGTGATGGGTGTCATACTAATATTATTTAATAGTAGTTCCTAACATTAACATAGACAGTATGGTGATAACTATCCATGATTAGTAACTATCATGACAATGTTTAAGAGTGACAAATGAAGTACTTATACTTAGCCATTGCAACTAACATAGTATAGGTAGTCTCTTATTTTCTCCTCTTCCTTTTTCATTCTCTACTGGAACCAAGCATTATTCGAACTAGGCCCAGCCTAATTGGGATTGGACCAACTTGAACCTGGACCGGCTTGGGTCGCCTGGTGCAACGGTGCACCCATTCTCCCTCTCACTTTCTCTCCTTGTTTTCTTCCTTCTCTCTCTTTTCTTTCCTATATTCTCTCCTTCTTTATTCTACTATAATGTCCCCCAATCCCTTGGACTGAGACAAAATCAAAATCAGGTGGTGCGGATCAAAGTGTGGCAGCGGCTTCGTTGGGTGACATGATTGAGCTCTAATGGTGATTCTCAATCCGATGGACCTTTCATGATTCCAACACTTCTAAACAATTTAAATATACCCATAGGAGCTCGTGGGATCTAGAGATCGAAGCTCTAAAGGCATTTTACTGGTGGGTTCTGAGGAAGAAAGAAAATGCCTGTTTTCGAGCCATCATAAGAAACGGACTGGAAACCCCTGCCGCCGTCTGATTCTCTCCTTCATATGGGAAACCCTAGTCCCACCTGGACCATTGGATGGAAACCAAACAGTTGGGATTTAATCTGCCCAAAACTGTCTCTCAAAACTGTGGGTAGAAACTGAAACCGACCCCGATTTTGCTTGGAACGCCCTAAACGAGTGGACGACTAAGATGTTCTAGACAAACGGTCGAGATATGCTGAAATAAGGGCTAGGATTGGAGGAACTCTCCTTCATGTGGATCGTCAAGCTAGTGTGTAGACAGTTTTCATTTTAGGAAACATCATGCTATCGGGTCCTGTTTGCGCTGGCGTTTGTGTGCATGTACCATCACGTCTTCCTCCTAGACCCACTAGATTTTGGTCAGGCCTCAGTTGCACATCAGATGGACGACTCAGATCATCAATGGCGATGATCATGGTAGGCCGTAGAACGTCCTAAATGGATGCTGTCCGTCGGCTGTAGAAACACAGATGAAAGAGGGACGTCTCTCCATTTTTAAGCAAAACACGGGTCAGACTCGTCTGACCAGCCTGAGACTTATGGTGTATGGAGGGTGTGCCCCAGTCATGTACATGCACACTGTTAAGTGGGGTCCACCATGATGATTATGGGAAATCCACTCCGCCCACGATACCCTATGGGACTAAATGGGTCCCATGACCAGAGATGGGGTAAGACCAAGGCCCGGGTGGGCCATATCACTTGATCTACATTCTCTTAGTGTGAATTATGTTGATTCAATGGTCAGATCAACTTCAATCCAAGCATCAATAGTCAAAAGTCCCTGTGGGTCATTTGTATGACTAATACTAACCATATACTAATGTTAATATTAAATTTTATTGCTATTGTTACCCTTTATTATTATTATTATTATTATTACTACTACTACTACTTCCCATATGCATATTTTCTTTTATCATGCTATGGGTCCCGCTCTGTAGGTTATTAGGACTATCTGTCTCATGATTCTATGTCATTAAACATTTAATTATCATTATTAACATTATCTTCATTAATTTTGCTAAGTTGTTTACCATGATCTGTATTTTGACCAACGCCTTTTATTTACTATAGGGTTTGTTAAGGAAGATTAGATCATTTTTAAATTTGTAACTGAGCCATATGTAGGTTATTTCATGATTTATGAAGATCTGACAGTCAGGTCATTACGAAATATGATTAGTGATGATCTCTAGGATTCACGGCCTAGTTTAGGTGAAAATCATTGGAAAGTTTAATGATCAAGTGGTCTAATCATCATGATCAAGTTATTGGTGTCCTAAAATAGGTTTTTCTAATGACGTGATGGTCCGTCTCAAGTAATAACAAATGGATCGCTTGTCCTACAGGTGAGGATTTCTTTCAACGGTTGGATTTAACCCAGGATGCATGTGAATGTCTACTTAGCTAGGTTTGTATTTAAACCAAGTTAGTCTACACGGTAACACTCGAGTACTGAAAAGTACCGGGTGTTACACTCCCTCCTCTCTCTTGTCTCGTGCGCTTCTCCTGGCCCTCTACCTTCCTCTCTCTCTCTCTCTCTCTCTCTCTCTCTCTCTCCCATCTTTCTTGACCGACCCTTTTCCTTCCTTGATTTATCTCCCTTCCTCTCCCTCCATCTCTCAATCTCCCTGATTTCCCTCCCTCTCCATTGACATCTCTCCTAGTTCGCTCTCTTTGAAGCAACCATTGATCAATCTCCCTCCAATAGCTGATGTGAATAGAAGAAATCTGAGCACATGAAGTGAAAGGCATTCTCTCTTTCTCTCTCATTTCCTCTTTTAATTGACAGAAATTGGGCAGCAACCATGGCAGGGGAAGCCATATCCATCGCTGTCCATGGCCTCCTACATGTTTGAAGAAATGCTTCAACCAAGATATTCTTGTTAAGGGTCTGTTTGGACAAGGGTGGCCAAGATGGATGGATTCTGATTGGGTAGCACTGTCCCTTCCGTTTTGGGCAACAAATGAAATGGAGTATAAACCAACATGGTATTACCAAACTTCTTCTCTCCTACCTGTATTACTAATTGAAGAAGGAAATGATCTCATCGACAGTATCTTGGTTATCAAGATGTTTAATTCTATGTACCGGACACATATATAAGATCTGCATCATTCATCTGTTTCGACCCGAAAATGGATGGAGCATACCCAAAAAATCACAGCGTTCCCCAATTGTCAGTGATTGCTTAGAAGGCTTTTGAGAAAATCCCATTGGACAGTTGAAAAGGAGTCCGAGCAAAGGTCAACACTCAATGGAAAAAAGGTCTTCAACTGGTGGCAAGGATCTTTTAACCAGTGGTATTGTAGCATTGGTACATCCAACAGTGGTATTATAGCATTGGTACATCCATGGTGGGACCTAACAAAAGACCGCCTAGCTCCAAATCTCATACACGGGTGATGTATGCATGGAGGTTAAAACTGATTTGGATATCAACATTTTTAAACACTGCTTGGATGACGCCATTTTTCCATTTTTTATATATATTTTTTAATTTGCAATTACAACTAAAGAGAACTAACTATAGCAATTCTTTAGTACTTTGGACAAAAATGAGTTTAAAATAGTTGATTCTCTATCTTGAACATATGTGCAGCACCAAACTACCCATGAGGTGGTTGTAGTGAGAACATAACATGCAAAAATCATCACCATCCATTATTTAAGTGGGCCACTAGTGTACTATTAACTTGTACCATTAGAAGACTTTCCAATAAGTACCAATAGCTATAATGGTGATTGTTGGTCTGCCAATGCAACTTCTTGCGTTGCTGGTCCCAAGCCCGGGTAAAGGAGGAGGGAAAAGGGCATCAAGGTGAGTTGTGTCATTTTTTCATTTTATTTTACATACAACATTAATCTTCAAGTCACTTAACTAATTTTCAAGTCACTTGACTAATTTTTAGGTCATTTGACATAGTCGGCATGGTCCACCCTCTGTTTAGTTGTAAGTAAAGTTGATCTATGTACTTTCATATGACATGATATTTTAGTGGTCAGACCAATTATCTATCCTCTCCCATTAACTTTTTCTTCTCTTTGAATTGTCTAGATGTTTTTTCTGTACGTATCATCTTCCAGGCCGATTTAGTAGCGAAAAATCTTTATCTTATTCTATTGATTGAAATAATGAGGCAGAGGCAAGTAAGTGCTATGAAGAAGGTAATTGTTGTAATGACTGTTGGGAAGGACCTTTCGTCACTATTTACAGATGTTGTAAGCTGCATACAAATAGAGAATCTAGAGTTGAAGAAGCTTGTATATTTATACCTTATAAACTATGCTAAAAGTCAACCTGATCTAGCTATACTTGTTGCAAATACGTTTGTGAAGGTAAGTGCTTTCATGTAGCAACCATTTCTTGGAATTTGGTTTGCGTCACCTTATAGATTGGCATGCTATAAAATCCATTTCCATTAATCAGTGCACTTCCTAGCAATTACTCTTGGTATATGGTCTAGACGGTATTTGTTCATGAGTTTGAATTGCTTATCCTAATAGGTGCACAATTTGGGATGGATTGGACTTCTATCTTGAGAAAACGCCATGATTTCAGGTAGTTATTATTGTAATGGAAAGTTAAAAAATTAAAAGAGAGAGAGAGATATATAATGAATTCATGGAAAGAAATGATCTAGCTAATACTTGTAAATACGTTTGTGAAGGTAAGTGCTTTCATATAGCAACCATTTCTTGGAATTTGGTCACGTCACCTTATAGATTGGCATGCTATAAAATCCATTTCCATTAATCAATGCACTTCCTAGCAATTACTCTTGGTATATGGTCTGGAAGATATTTGTTCATGAGTTTGAATTGCTTGTCCTAATAGGTGCACAATTTGGGATGGATTGGACTTCTATCTTGAGAAAACACCATGATTTTAGGTAGTTATTATTGTAATGGAAAGTTAAAAAATTAAAAGAGAGAGAGAGAGAGATATATAATGAATTCATGGAAAGAAATGATCTAGCTATACTTGTAAATACGTTTGTGAAGGTAAGTGCTTTCATGTAGCAACCATTTCTTGGAATTTGGTTTGCGTCACCTTATAGATTGGCATGCTATAAAATCCATTTCCATTAATCAATGCACTTCCTAGCAATTACTCTTGGTATATGGTCTGGACGATATTTGTTCATGATTTTGAATTGCTTGTCCTCATAGGTGTACAATTTGGGATGGATTGGACTTCTATCTTGAGAAAACGCCATGATTTCAGGTAGTTATTATTGTAATGGAAAGTTAAAAAATTAAAAGAGAGAGAGAGATATATATAATGAATTCATGGAAAGAAATGTTCTTTATCATCAGGGTTGCTTTCACTGGGTTTGATGCAGAAATCGTCGCCGACTTCACAGAAAGACAAATAGCATCAGTGACCACAGATTGCAACCTAGATTTAAACAAGGCTCGAGGTGCCATCAACAATGCTAACAGAATCCTCCAGGTCAGAAACATAATCATCTTCCTCTTCTTTCTCTACTCATCATTTTCAAAAGTTATGTTCACCATAATCTAATGAGAAAATTTAAACATTTCAGCACAAGTATTATGTTTTATACACATTCTCCTGAATTCAAGAGCATATCAAATAACTCACTACTTCAATAGAATTGAAAAAGAAAACCTATCCAAATTAGCTACCTAGGACTATATTTACCACCTTATAAACCCAAAAAAATTCCCTTTATTTTTTTACAGAGCTCTTCCCTTGCCAAGTCAAACTGACTCATGTGAAGCAAGGCCCTTTGGCAATTTCTTACTTAGATCTTGTGTGTGTGTGTGTGTGTGTGTGTGTGTGTGTGTGTGTTTAAAAAGTGGATTTGGGACCTTTGTCAACTTGCAAGGGAGTGGTAGTTTCTCTGCATTTGGTGGTAGCAATGCCATGGGAATAAAAAAACCATCCGACCTTTTCATGAAAATGAGAAGATAGAAGGTCTCCGACAAGATTTGCAATTGAAAACCAGGCAACCAATGTTACTTTTACTTGAAATCAATGATACTGGTACCCATATTGATGTGGGAAGTGTCTGTTTTTATTTTTATGGAACTGAAGCTGCAGTGTTCTTCTAAACATCAAATCTTCTAGTTTTTGTGTTGATGATGCCATTCCTATGGAAGTTATTCCATGTAAGATTCTTCATGGATCATTTGTGTCTCTGTATCAGTTGTAAATTAAGATTTTATTTCATTTATTCATTTTGATGGAGAGAGTGATAAGGATGTGTATAAAATTGTGTCTGTCATACATGTCCTAGTTTGGTTTATTAAAGCTTATATTTGTAGAGCATAGCAATGATACTTAAATACCATCTTCTATGCATTCATGGTAATGAGTGGGTCTTCTTTTACTAGAAAAGATAGCCCATAGCACAAGCATCGACTGGAACATATACCATTAGATGGCTATTAGCTGTGTAACCCATGCAAGCAAGCCTATATGTTGAATTGGATCGTAAGCCTCATGGCATGGGTTGGCTTCTATAATGTGTTTTCATCTGCTAGATGGTGTATCATGATATACAAACTGTAACACCCTGAAAATCGGGAGTCATGCATAAACCCGACTCCCGAGTTCCAGACCATCACTTATGCAATAAGAATGAATATGATTTAAAGTTGACCGAGTTAGAGCATTCATATGAGTAAGATTATACCAAAACTGCAATTCATACTCCAGATTCAGTGATAAAACGCAAGCAGAAGACTGAAGAATATATATATCACTGTATAGAAAACAAAATAAATCTCAACTGTCTCTAAAGTATGAATACATCTCTGAGTCTCATATACATGTAATAAAATAAAAATCAAAATGTCTGAAGTCCAACTTGTATGTCCCACCAATCCAGGCCACCTATGCAAAGCCGTCGTGAAACTGCATATATGAGAACTCGTCCTGGTCCTCTTCGTAATCCGGCTCTGCCTCCTGAATCGCCGCCTCACTTGCATCTAAGACAGGGTCTGGTGGGTGTTACAAACACCATCCCGTAACGTGGGAGTGAGTGATCAACTCAGTGGAATAATAGAGCAGAGATTAACATGTTCTCAAATCAATCATGCGATAATAGTAAAGCAATAAATCAAACATTCCTAAATACTGTTGTTAATGCAATATGACATGACATGATGGATGCCCTCACCGACATCTCCCTCATACGGTACCATCTGCGTCCGCGGTATGCTTGCGTACCGCTCAGTGCTCCACATCTTCCAGGCACATGCAATGTGATGTGGATATGATTACCAAGTTGTTATTATTCCTTTTCATACAGCAGTATTGGGAAACTAAGGTACTTCCCTTATATCAATCCCAACACAGATCCTATCTAGGGTCGTCACTCTTAGAAATCACATACGATGTTACATTTGTAGGTCGCTGTAAGGGCTGTCAGGGCTGTTGCTCGCACTCGTTGCACCACTCCCCCATCACCTTATCAATACAGGCCTAATGTACTCTCATTGCTACGGAAGGGTCGTCGCCTCCCGTAGGCTCAGAATACGCTCGCGGTCACTACAAAGGGCTCGTCACCTGATCAGTGTAAGCCGACAGCAAGAATATAGTGTCTCATACAACCATAATCTGCTCACGAGTCATTAGTGCTCACTGGTCACTACGGGGAGGTTTGTGGCCCCTGCATAGGCCGACAGCTCGACCACGGTGTCCCATACCACCATGTCCGGCTCATGAGTCTTTAAGGATCAAGGTACCATGGTTAACAGGGTTTACAATAGTAAGTTCAGTACCCTAGGTTCAAGCAGTTGTGACTCATATAAAGTGAACAATCAACGGCCAGTCGGGTTACTTGGCCAGCTCGACTAGTGCGAGCGCATCGCAAGTCGAAAGACATGAAGTGCGTAAAACATTTCGTGTGGCCTAACCACTTCCGCCAACTCCAAAACGACTCGCATTCATCGACGCGTCTTTCGTGGCAAATATAAGCCAACCATGAATGTACTCCGTTACCGACTGCCTGGACTAAGCATAGTCCCAAACATTTGTAAATCAGCATCAATAATCATGTGAGAGTAATTGAAATGCAATACAACAATACAAGCATGTTATCACATGTTATAACATACAACTTAAGCAATTCATTCAACACATACATTTCATACATACAATGTAATCCATACATATTGCCAACATGATGGAAATCATATACATCAGCATATTACTTGAGAATTTAATCTCAAAACTATTTCACAACACCATATACTCAATACATACTAATACAAACATTTATACAAACACTTATTCTACACACTTAAGTCTACATAGTGTATGTCGACTCAAAGTGCGCCTTTGGGCGAATCTCTTCGCCAAACCAATTATGCACGCATTCCTAATATCCTAATGTGATAAATAGCCATGACAAATAATTCAGCAAAATATGGATGCAAACTGTATTTCCTACAAATGACTAAAATGCCCTAAAGCTCATATTTCCCGTACGTTTACGAAACAGAAAACAAAAAACATGTTGTACATGTCAAACGGTATTGTTGTCGATAATCTACTATTAAACGACATTGAAAGGGTTGAAATCAGCCAATCAAAGCGTCTAAAATCCGACCTTTTTACCCTAGATGTGTATCATTCCGAACGGAGCGTATACGCTTCGTCTACGGCGAACAGGCGACCTAATACACAAGATGTATAAGCTACTTCGCTATTGGAATCGACGGAACCTTAAATCAGCAAGTGGTTAGGGTTTTCCTTACCTAGAAATGCGTTGGAATCACCGGCAAAGTGATTTGAACGCAATGCTTAGGCACGTGTAGCAGCTGCAGCAAGTGGCGGGAAGATCTCTCCCACACTCACTCACAATCTCTCACTTTCTCTCTCTCTTTTCCTAGGGTTTCAAGCAAATTTGGATGGGAGGGTTGTGAGAGGGTTTAAAGCCCTTATATAGGCTAAAACCTTCCCAAATTAGGCTTGGGAACAAAGTTTACTTAAGGTATAACCAAATCGGGGCTGTTCTGGTCTAAAAGAGTGTTTCTTGAGATCCTCTGGCCGAACGCGGTCGGACTTAAGCTTATGCATACTGGATGTTGCTCACACGAAGTTTTTAGATTGGTAGAGTTCGTAGATCGTACGTGGCGGTCCAGTTTCAGTTTAGCGGTCATCGTACCTAGATCAGGTCTACAAGTCTTATGATATGAAAGAGAAATTTTTCCTGATCCGAGGGTAAAATTTGGCTGAATTCTGATGGTCAGAACACTTAATAATAATGCGCCAAGTCACGTGCCAGATTTTGAATTAAATTTTCAAATCTAACCCATTTCTCACTCTCTTCACTCCAGGCTCAATGAAATAGCCTCTGAACGTCGGTTGGACTTGATTTTTGAAATGATTGTCAAGTCCAGTTAAGCAGTCATAACGGTCTAAGATTGTAGGTATCGGACTTTCGACGCGTGGTCTAGATTCAATACAAAGTTTCAAAGTGTTCCTGGGAACAAACCGGTTTAGAGTTTGATCCTGAATTTCTAGGTAACATAGCATTAGCAGTCCTACTAATTTTGGGTCTTATAGTTCATATTTAAAGTGATCCAAGTTAATTTTACTGAGTATTCAGTTTGGTACTTAACCAAATTCTACCCTAATAGGACAGAATACGGTCCTAGGGCCATTCTATGCCCCATTTTGGGCACTTCTAGTTATCATATTATTTTTATTATTTTTTTGAGAGTTCATCATCAATTTTACCCTGACTTCACAAAATTTTATAAGATTTTGAGTTGTGAAAAAATTCTAAAAATTCCAGAAGCAGCAGCTGTCCAATAAGTAATTATCGGATAGTTTCTCACAATGACCTACTTTAAACCATATTAAGTATTTTATTATATTTTTTAAATATTTTAATATAAAACTAGAATCATTTATCTTCAATCTAGTTTTTAAATCACCTAAATCGGAGTTATAACGAAGGAGATATAATTTTTCAAAGTTGAAAGAAATGTGCAGAAAAAAGTACAGAAACCGGCCTGCCAGACCGTTGTACGGACGGGTTTGGCAATGCATCGCCAAACCGGCGATCCCATCGCCGCTCACTGACCTGTTTGAGGTGATTTCACCGTCTGATATTTGAAATGGGTGTATTTTAGAACCTGGGATGAGTTATTTGACATGCAATATATGATTCTGGGGTAGGATAAGCTGATTTATCCAAATAGCCTACTTATTTTGTGAGATTATAAAAGGTTAATGGTTAAAAAACCTTTTTATTTATTTATTTACTATTCATAGTACTTTTTAGTTTAAGTATTGATTAACATCACCTAAACTTTAAGATTTGTGTCTAATATGAAAGCTCCTAGAAAATTTTGAAGGATAAAGTAGTGAAATGTGAGATTTTCGAAGGAAATAGGGATTTGAGACTTTTGGGATTAAGTTTTGAGAAGTTAATCAGGTGTTAGGATTGACCTATTGCCTAAGGACGTCTAATCCCAGGTTGGCAAAAATTCAGGGTGTTACACAAACACCCTTGCTTCTATATGGTAGTCAATGCACAATGTATATTGTTTTCATGGTAGCATGACACCTTTCTCAAATTTTAATACACTGTGCACATTCAATCACCTTCATCTTTAATTTTTGTAAGCATATTAGTTACTGACAAATCTCATTCTCCAAAATTTCTTAAATTTACCAATTTCTCATGCGATAATTAGGTTTCACTTAAGGGCCTATTTTCATCAAGTAAGTTGGAATGATGGCATTGGAATCTTTTGCGGTATAACTTTTATATTTGAGCATTTAAACAATTTGAACTTGGATGTGGATGGATCTATGTCAACCTTTGTAGGTAGAAACTTTATTTCTGAAAATGCATATCAAGATGTCATTAGTCAAATGAAGGATTTATCTGTTGAAGCTGGTGGGAAGGGCACTTCCAAGAAAGGACTCGATAGTCAATGTGGCCTTTTCTATGATATCATGGAATGCATTGAGGTTAGTACTCTTGTGAAGTGATTTTGAATGTTTGACAGATATACTGTAAGTGTATTTTTTATTTCTTTCACATCGATAAATGCTAACTGATGCTCTCTTCATGAAAGTGGATAAAATTGTTAGTACTGAAGGTACTGAAAAGGCAGCTGTTCTCGTTGAATATATCTCACCTTCTTCCAATGCTTAGCCTACAACTACACAACATAGTGCCTTTGTTCCTACTTCACTTCGCATGGCAAGTGTGGCACTTCAGTTTTTCCTTATGTAACACCCTGAAAATTGGGGGTCGTGAAGAAACCCAACTCCCGAGTTCCAGACCATCACTTATGCAACAAATATGCTTATGAATCAATGTTGTCTGAGTTAGTACATTAACATGAGTAAGATTATACTAAAACTGCAATTCATACTCTAGATCCAGTGATAAAACGCAAGCAGAAGACTGAAGAATATATATATCACTGTATGAAAAATAAAACAATCTCCAACTGTCTCCAAAGTATGAATATAACTCTGAGTCACATATACAGATATCAAACCAAAATTAAAATGTCGTATGAAGTCTAACTAGCAAAAATCCTGCCGATCCAGGCCACCTATACGAAGCCGTCAGAGAACTGCATGTACAAGAACTCGTCTTGGTCCTCGTAGTAATCCAGCTTCAGCTCCTGAATGGCCTCACTATCTGCATCTAAGACAGAGTCTGGTAGGTGTTGCAAACACCGTCCCATAACGTGGGAGTGAGTGATCAACTCAGTGAAATCATAAAGCAAAGATTAGCATGTTATCAAATCAATCACACAATAATAGTAAAGAAAACAATCAGATATTCCTAGATACTGTTGTTAATGCAAGTATGAAATGACATGATGGATGCCCTCACCGACATACTCCCTCATACGACAACATCTTACGTCCGCGGCATGCTTTCTTCCCTCAGTGCTCCATATCTTCCAAGCACATGCAGTGCGATGTGGATATGATTACCGAGTTGTTATTAGTCCTTTCATACAGCAGTATTGGGAAACTAAGGTACTTTTCTTATATCAATCCCAACACAGATCCTGTCTAGGGTCGTCACTCCTAGTAATCTCATACGATGGTATATTTCTAGGTTGTTGCAAGGGATGTCAGGGCTATTTCTCACACTCGTTACACCACTCCCCCATCACCTTATCAATACAGGCCTAGTTGTACTCTTGTCGCTATGGAAGGGTCATCGCCTCACGTAGACTCAGAATACACTCGAGGTCACTACAAAGGCTCATCACCAATCAGAGTAGGCCGACAGCTTAAATGTAGTGTCCTATACCACCACAATCGGTTCATGAGTCTAAGGTACTCACTGGTCACTACGTGGAGGTTTGTGGCCCCAGCGTAGGCCGACAGCTCGACCACGGCATCCCATACCACCATGCCCGGCTCATGAGTCTTAATGGATCAAGGTACCATGGTTATCAGGGTTTTCAATAGTAAGTTCAGTACCCTAGGTTCAAGTAATTATGACCAATACAAGGTGAACATACAATGGTCAGTCGGGTTACTTGACGAGATCGACAAGTATGAGCGCACCTCAAGCTGAACGACATGAAGTGCATAAAACACCTCGTGTGGCCTAACCACTGCCGTCAACCCAAAGCACGACTCGCGTTCGTCGACACGTCCGTCATGGCGATTATAAGCCAACCACGAATTCAGATCTATTATCGACTGCCTGGACTAGAGTATAGCCCCAAGCACTTGTAATCTACATCAGTGATCATGTGAGAATGACAGAAATGAAACACAATCAATCCAAGCATATTAACAACATGTTATAACATACAACATAAGCAAATCAACCAAACACAAGCATTTCATATATATAAGGAAATCAATTCATATAGCAACCATGGAGAAAATCATGTACATCACCGTATTAATTGAGAATCCAATCTCAAAACTATTCTACAAAAACATTTACTCAATACATACTAATACATACTTTTATACAAACACTTAGTCTACACACATTTGTCTACATAGCGTATGTCGACCCAAAGTGTGCATTAGGGCGAATCTCTTTGCCAAACAGATCATACACGCATGACTTGTATAATAATACGAAAAATACTCATGGAAATCATATCGGTAAAAAACGGACGTATACGGTATTTCCTAAAAATACCTAAAATACCCTAAATCTCATATTCTCCGTACGCAATCAAAATGGAAAACAGACAGCATGTTCTACATGTCAAACAGCGTTCTTGTTGATAATCTACTATTAAACGACATTGAAAGCTTTGAAAAAAGTCAATCAAAGCATATAAAATTCTCACCTTTCGTCGTAGAAGCGTAACGAATCGAATGGAAACTCTACGCTTTGTCAATGCCTGTATGACGACCTATATTACAAG
The DNA here is from genome assembly GCA_037074715.1 of Magnolia kwangsiensis. Taxonomy (NCBI): domain Eukaryota; kingdom Viridiplantae; phylum Streptophyta; class Magnoliopsida; order Magnoliales; family Magnoliaceae; genus Magnolia; species Magnolia kwangsiensis. The sequence goes on from CM073579.1 coordinate 65,834,443, forward strand.
ATAAGTCAGCTACTTCGTCACTTGTAACGATGGAATCCCTAAAACAGGTTGAGGTTAGGGTTTTCTTACCTAGAGTAAAGTCGGAATCACCGGAAGAGTGATTGGAATACTATGGTTAAGTATGTGTAGAAGCAGGACCGAGTGCTAGGGACTTTCCCTCACAACTTCCACACAATCTATCTCTTTTCTCTCCTCTTTTCTAGGATTTTTTTGTAAATTCGTATGGGAGGGTTATGAGAGGGTTTAGCGTCTGGACATCAGTTGGGCTTGATTTTCGAAACGATTGTCAAGTCCAACCAAGTGGTCATAATGGTCTGAGATTGTAGATATCGGACTTTTGACACGTGGTCTAGACCCAATACAAAGTTTCAAAGGGTTCCTAAGAGCAAACGGGTTTAGAGTTTGATCCTAGATTTTAGGACGTTATAGCGTTAACGATTCCACAAGTTTTGGGTCTTGTAGAACGTATTTAAAGTGATCAGTGCTAATTTCACAGCTAATCTAACATGGCGTTAGTTAACTTACGCTTAATTTCTAAAGGAATTAATCCTAAGTGATTTCTATCCGAAGTGGTACTCGGGTCTTTTTACGGATTTTTTTGAGACGTTACAATCTACCCCCCTTAAAGAATAAATTTTATCCTCAAAATTTGTACCTTTTCGTACTCCTCGAGAAGCTGTGGGTAGTTCTTTCTGATTTCGGCTTCTGTCTCCCATGTAGCCTCTTCTTCAGTGTGATGCGTCCACAACACCTTCACAAGGGGGATGACCTTGCTACGTAATACCTGCTCCTTCCTGTCTAATATACGCGCCGGTCGCAGTATATATGTAACATCCTCACCTAACTGCACCTGCTCCCATTTAATGATATGGGAAAGATCAAGAACGTATTTCTTCAGCATAGAAATATGAAATACGTTGTGTACGCTCGCGAGAGGCGTAGGCAAAGTCAGACAATATGCCACTGCACCCACATGATCAAGAATCTGAAATGGACGTATAAATCACGGTGCTAGTTTCCCCTTCTTCCCGAACGGAAGAACTCCCTTCGTAGGGGAAACTCTCAAAAATACGTGATCCCCAACCGCGAACTTTAATGGGCGCCGTCTCATATCAACATAACTCTTCAGTCTGCTCTGCGCTGTAAGAAGTTGGCGTCTGATGATGTCAATCTTCTCCGAGGTTGCCTGCACTATCTCTGGACCAATTAATCTGCGCTCACCGACCTCTGCCCAGCAATGTGGTGCTCGGCAAGGATGCCCGTACAAGGCCTCATAAGGTGTCATACCGATACTCGCCTGAAAACTGTTATTGTACGCGAGCTCCGCATATGGAAGACAATCATCCCAACTGTCTTTGAAATCTAACACACAAGCCCGCAGCATGTCCTCTAGAATCTAGTTCACCCGCTCTGTCTGTCCGTCCGTGGGTGGAATGCAGTACTGAACTTCAATTTCACACCCATAGCTTCCTAGATGCGAGTCCAGAAAATAGAAGTAAAGTGCGTGTCTCTGTCCGACACGATCTCTAAGGGAACTCCATGCAGACATACTATCTCTCTGATATATAGCCTGTCCAACTAGTTTGTAGAGTTCGTGACTTTGATCAAAAGGAAGTGTACCAACTTCGTCAAACGGTCGACGATCACCCAAATAGAATCATGTCCCTTCCTCGTCTTCGGCAGTCCCGAAATGAAATCCATAGAAATAAAGTCTCACTTCCATTCAGCTATAGGCATAGGCTGAAGGAGACCAGGAGGTCGGCGAATCTCTGCCTTCACTTGCTGGCAAGTGAGACAACGGGACACGAAATCTGTGATGTGGGTATTCATGCCATCCCACCAATAGGTCCTCTTCATGTCGCGATACATCTTTATGCTGCCCGGATGCATCGCAAGTTTAGAACTGTGCACAGCCTCGATAATCTCTCGTCTCAAGTCAGGGACATCTGGGATGCATAGACGGCCATGGTAACGTAAGCCCCCATCCATTCCAACTCGCCACTCGGCATCTGGATCATCACTGGCCTGCTCTCAAAGCTCAGTCAGACGCTCATCGTCCCTCTGCACCTCGATGACCCTATCATTGATAGGAGATCACACCTAAACATGTGCGATAAACTCATATGGCTCCTTCACAGTGAGTTTCTGCTCAAAGTCTCGTAAAAACTCAACTATGTCCCACTCGGCTACCATCAGCGAAGCCATAAACTCTATCGCCTTCTTATGGCTCAACGCGTCAGCCACAAGGTTCGCCTTGCCCGGATGGTAAGAAACTTCGAACTTAAAGTCCTTCAAAGTCTCCATCCATCATCGCTGCCTCATATTCAGGTCTCACTCCGTGAATATGTACTTGAGGCTCTTGGGGTCGCAAAAGAGCTCGAACTCCTCTCCATAGAGGTAATGTCTCCAGAGCTTTAATGCGAAAATGACAGCAGCCAACTCAAGGTCATGTGTAGGGTAATTCTCCTCGTACTTCCTTAATTGTCTCGAGGCATACGAAATCATCCTGTCTTTCTGCATAAGGACACAACTCAGACCAACGCTAGACGCATCGGTGTATATCGTGTACTTAACCCCTATCTCTCGCAATACTAGCACGGGGGCGGATGTCAGCCTGTCCTTCAGTTCCTGAAAAGCTGCCTCCACCTTTTCATTCCAGGCGAACTTCACATCCTTCCGTGTCAACTGAGATAGAGGTCTGGCGATCTTCGAGAAATCTCGGATGAAACGTCGATAATAGCCTGTCAATCCCAGAAAAATCCTCACCTCAGTGACTGAACCAGGCTGCTCTTAGTCCTGTATCGCAGCTACCTTTGCAAGGTCCACCGCCATCCCATCCTTGGACACCACATGTCCCAGGAACTTGACTTCCTCCTTCTAAAAGTCGCACTTCTTATATTGTGCGAACAACTAATGCTGTCTCAGTGTATCCAGGACCAATCGCAAGTGCTCCTCATGCTCCTCTCGACTCCTGGAGTATACCAAAATGTCATTTATAAACACGATAACGAATCGATAGAGGAATGACCAAAATACCCTGTTCATTAGATCCATGAACATGGCTGGTGCGTTCGTAAGACCAAACGACATGATGAGGAACTCGTAGTGGCCAAAGCTGGTCCTGAAAGCCGTCTTTTGCACGTCCTCATCCCTGACGCGCAACTGGTGATACCCTGACTGCAGATTAATATTCGAGAAGTATTGCATTCCTCTCAGTTGATCAAACAGGTCATCAATCCTGGGCAAAGGGTATTTATTCTTCACCGTAATCTGGTTCAGCCTGCGATAATCGATATATAATCACAGTGAACCATCCTTCTTCTTCACAAACAACACGAGTGCTCCCCAAGGAGACACACTCGGCCGTATGAAGCCAACCTCCAATAGATCATCGATCTGTTTCCTCAACTCCTCCATCTCACACGGGGCCATGCGATACGTTGGCAATGAGATGGGCGTCGAACAGAGTACCAGGTCGATAGTAAAATCAATCTCACGCTGAGGTAGCAACCCAGGAATCTTCCTGAACAGATCCTCATAGTCACGAACTACTGGCGTGCTCTCAAGTGTCGGGGCATCAACATCCCTCAATAAGGAAGCATTACACAGCACTTGGAAGGGAAGATTAACCTGCACTAGAAATGTAAAGGACGTGCCCTCCGGCTCGTAGAATGTCACTATACGGGTCTCGCAGTCAATCTCGGCCCTCCTTGCAGCCAGCCAATCCATGCCAAGAATGACGTCGAGATAATAGAGAGAGGGGTCGACGACAAGGTCAATAGCCATCGTCCTACTCCCTAGATCCAAAAAACAACCCTCATAGATCATAGTGGCTTCAGAAAAGGTCCCGTGTGCTATAAGAACTCGCGCCCCATCCATCTGAATAGTCAGTAGCCCAAGGTGCTTGACTACTGCATGCGATATCAATGAGATAGTGGATCCCGTATCCACCAATAGAAATATAGGAGTACCTCCAATGTGGGGCTATGACCTCAAAGGCCAAGGGTGGGCAGTCTCTGTCCTGGATGCCTCTGCTGTCAATGCATGTACCTGAGCCTGCTGCGGTCAATTCGTTCGCGGTACCATGGGCTGTTGAGGCGGCTAGAACTGAGGTACAGGATGTCTGAAAGAAGGATGCGCAGGAGCTGACAGTACGGTGGAGCGAATAATGCCTGTGGACGAGGACAGTCGATCTTCTGCGGCGGTAAAAATTCGTTATCCCTCATCCGAGCAAAACAGCTCTCTGCAGTGTGACCAGGTCTCTCACAGTAAGTACAGGTCACACCTGGGTGCCTCATCGGAAGTACTGGCTTGTAGCCCTCGGAGGAGGGTCGATGCGAGGCCTCTTGCCAAGAAATGGCCTATCCTGAGTATGTAGTCGTGCCCTACCAACCACAGGGCCACGAGAACATGCGAGTCGATCAACATCCTGCTCTTCTCGTATAGACATGTGAATCAGCTCGGCATAAGAGGGTATGCTGACACAACACATCTTCGACCGAATATTAGGTCGCAAGCCCTCAGAAAAATGTGTATGCCCATCTGCTCGTCGGCAAGTATCTTAGGGACGTATCTGCCCAACACTGTAAATCGATGCTCATACTCTATAACTGACATGCCTCCCTGCCTGAGGCGTAAAAACTCATTCTCCCTCTCGTGTCGGTAGGTCTGCGGATAGTATTTCTCATGGAATCGGAACTCGAATGATGCCCAAGTCCAGATGTAGCCAACTGCAACTGTCCGCAACACGCTATCCTACCATAAGCTGGCCTCTCTCTTGAATATGAAAGTGGCCAGCTCAACCTGCTCAGACTCTGAGCAGTGCAGCATCCTCAATATCTTTGAGACACGGTTGAGCCAGTACTCGGCCTCCTCGGGTCTGTGAGAACCCACAAAAGTAGGAGGCCACAAGCACTGGAATCGCTCAAGTAGGCCTCTAGTATCAGCAGCATTCCCCGTAGGGTAGGCAGATGGTGCAGGATAAGCTATACCCTCATCCTGAGTCGAAGTCCCAGCATCCTCAGCTGGATACACAGGTGGCACAGGTGGAGTCGCACTCCCACCCTGGGCTAAGGCCCCTGCAATGGTAGTCAAAAGCTGCTGATGCTGCTGGTGCATCATGATCATCAATTGCTCAAACCTATTAGGAGGTGGAGCAGGTTGAGGCACATACTGCGTCAAGGAAGACGCACGGTACTGCTCTCTAACTGGTGGTGTGAAGGGTGGTGGTCTGACTGTAGGACCTGCAGAAGGCTGAGACTCAGGTGTAGTCTCACGAATCAAGCCCACAGCAGGGTCCATATGATCATCACTTTGGGGAGGAACCCGATCCATCGGCTTACCCAGCGTAAGACGTGCCATGCTCTGAGTAACTTTAGGTGGCATTCCCTATATTCAAAATAGGGTGCAACCTATTCAGTTTCAACGATAGCACAAACACACCACACAATCATTCACATAACAAATCGAAGAAGCTCCATACATTTCATTAAATCAAAATTTATCACAATACAAGAGATATATCCTTACATGCATCATGACAAGAAACACATGGGAAATTAAGTTAGCCAAAGCTACAACTGCAACATAAACCAACTACTAAGTCTTCTTAGGCTCACACACAGAAAACAGAAAACAACCTAACTATGACCAACAAATGTCTGCAACCTAATCACTTGTCCGAGTCTGGCGATGGAGGAGGGGCACCCTTATCCTGCAGACAACGCAGGATAGATTTCAAGGTGCACGTCACCTTCTTGAACTTGTGCTTCACAAAGCCCAGTAGGTCCGTAATGTCCTGTCGCAAGGCAGCCTGGCCCTATCGTAGGGCAGCATGATCCTCCTCTAGGAGAGCTATACGAGTATCCCAAGAAGCCTGACCAGTGCCCGGCACTGGAACCGCAGGAGGGGAGCTCTCATCTGTACTCTGGGCCTTTGGCTCTTCCTCTTCTTGGATCTCGGCCCCAACTTCTTCTTCACTCTCTTCTTCTTCGCTCTCAGTCTCATCTTCGCTCTCCTCAAGTCAAGATTGACATTGCCATGGCCAGATCTCCATCTGATTGAGAGTAGCTTCATTGATCTGATGGATCGGCACCGGCACCTCCCCACCAAGGCCATAACCAAACCCATGTGCAATCCTGCATATAAGTCGGCCGTATGGGAGCGACTCAGTCCTCCTCCTCGAGAGTACAACCTGAACTATCTATTGCAACACAAATGAAGGCACACACAGGTTTGCCCTCTGCCCCACCGAATACAGGAAGCCCACCATGAGGCGCGTACACTCACTACGATTACTCCACCTGGGGTAGACGTTGAATGTGAAAATAAGATGGAGAAAACGGAAGTCGTCTATCATATGGGACACAAGAAGACTCCGGTTTGGCTGCCACTCAACCAGTTAGCCACAGAGGGAACGTGTGCGGCGGTCCCTTTCACGCATGCTATTTAGATTCTTAGCACTCGGATGTACCTCGCCAAGGGGCACATTCAGAAGCTGAGATATCAACCTGACGTCAACTGTGGCCCATCGATCCACTCCACATAAGACCCAGAACTGCAAGGGTTCCAGCGTAGCCTCATGAATGTTGGCAAAGAAAGCTCAGACCGTGCTTGCATTGGCGCATTGCCAGGCATCAAATAGCGGACCCCACTGTGCGTGTTCCAGGAGCTCGAGTAGCTGATATTCTCCAAAGGGTCGCCCATCCACCTGAGCTTTAAAAAGGACCCGACGGCCCTCATAAACTCTATGGGGTTGTTCTGCCAACCAAACCCTTCCAGCAGGAGATCGGGGATTAAGATCCCGCTTCGTTTGAAACTCACGAGCGACACTTGGACTTGCGGCGGTGCTTGAACTAGTGGTGCCACCTCTTGGCTTCCTTGAACGTGAAGGGTGACTAGGCCCAGCTTCATCAGTGACAGTCTTCCTCTTTCCCATGAGAGAGAGGATGGTGGAAAGGGAGAAAAAAGCTAAAATAGCCTCTATAAAGGCCATGGAAAAGGGAGAGATGGGTTGGGTTGGAGGCTTACACGATTTGAGCTTCAAATGGAGGATGGGAGAGCTCCAACGAATGAGAATGGAGAGAGAGGGGAGTGTATATGGCTGTAAACGATGGAGTGGCGTGGGTTGAGGCAGAAATCAACGGTGGGAGTGATTGAAAATGGGATTTGAAAGAGAACTCAGCAACTAGAAGGGAAAGGGAGAGCTTGGGGGTATGGTTTATGAAGGAGGTAAGGGTTTGGGATGTTTTTAATGGACTGCCCATAACTAGGGGGTCACCCTAACCCCAAAGCATCATCGGCCCGAAGGCCCGCCCGAATGGGGCCTACTGTACGGCGAGGCCTCGCCGACTCGACGAGGTCCTCGTCGACCTCTGTGCTAATCGGTGATGCCTCGCCATTCAGGCCAGGTCCTCTTACCCTGAGGTCCACAAATATATGTGGGTCCCACCTTGGATCATCCTAGACTAGCGTGGATAGGCCCACGACTCTGTTTCAAGCTATTTCGGATCATTTCGGGTACTATCTGACATATATTCGTATTTAACTATTTTTAACGGTTGGGATAGGGTAAATAGAGGTCTAGAACTGCCCACACACGAACTAGAAGTGGTCCGGGGTTATTTCATGTGACCATAGATGCACACGGACTCGATCAAAATGATCGATTTGAGTGAACTTCGCCAATTTGGCGAAACTGCGGTCCTATGAGTGTTTCTAAGTTTTTCTCACACCCACCTAAGTTAAAAGGGCGACAACGTACATTGCGTATCCATAACCCAGGTCCGGTTTAATCCAAATCATGCTCTGATACCAACTTGTAACACCCTGAAAATCGGGGGTCGTGTAGAAACCCAACTCTCGAGTTCCAGACCATCACTTATGCAACAAATATTCTTATGAATCAATGTTGTATGAGTTAGTGCATTAACATGAGTAAGATTATACCAAAACTGCAATTCATACTCTAGATCCAGTGATAAAATGCAAGCGGAAGACTGAAGAATATATATATCACTGTATGAAAAACAAAACAATCTCGAACTGTCTCCAAAGTATGTATATAACTCTGAGTCTAAGGTGCTCACTGGTCACTACGGGGAGGTTCGTGGCCCCAGCGTAGGTGGACAGCTCAACCACGGTGTCCTATACCACCATGCTCGGCTCATGAGTCTTAATGGATCAAGGTACCATGGTTATCAGGGTTTTCAATGGTAAGTTCAGTACCCTAGGTTCAAGCAATTATGACTAATACAAGGTGAACATACAATGGTCAGTCGGGTTGCTTAACGAGATCGACTAGTACGATCGCACCTCAAGATGAATGACATGAAGTGCATAAAACACCTCGTGTGGCCTAACCACTGTCGTCAACCCAAAGCACGACTCACGTTCGTCGACACGTACTTCATGGCGATTATAAGCCAACCACGAATTCAGATCTATTAGCGACTGCCTAGACTAGAGTATAGCCCCAAGCACTTGCAATCTACATCAGTGATCATGTGAGAATGACAGAAATGAAACACAATCAATCCAAGCATATTAACAACATGTTATAGCATACAACATAAGCAAATTAACCAAATACAGGCATTTCATATAAATAAGGAAATCACTTCATATAGCAACCATGGAGAAAATCATGTAAATCACCGTATTAATTGAGAATCCAATCTCAAAACTATTCCACAACAACATTTACTCAATACTTACTAATACATACTTTTATACAAACACTTAGTCTACACACATTTGTCTACATAGCGTATGTCGACCCAAAGTGTGCATTAGGGCAAATCTCTTCGCCAAACAGATCATACACGCATGACTTGTATAATAATATGACAAATACTCATGGAAATCATATCGGCAAAATACGGACATATACGGTATTTCCTAAAAATACCTAAAAGATTCTAAATCTCATATTCTCCGTACGCAATCAAAATGGAAAACAGGCAGCATGTTCTACATGTCAAACAGCGTTCTTGTCGATAATATACTATTAAATGACATTGAAAGCTTTGAAAATAGTCAATCTAAGCATCTAAAATCCTCACCTTTCCCCGTAGAAGCGTAACGAATCGAATGAAAACTCTACGCTTTGTCAACGCCTATATGACGACCTATATTACAAGATAAGTCAGCTACTTCGCCACTTGTAACGATGGAATCCCTAAAACAGGTTGAGGTTAGGGTTTTCTTACCTAGAGTGAAGTCAGAATCACAGGAAGAGTGATTGGAATATGATGGTTAAGTACGTGTAGAAGCAGGACCGAGTGCTAGGGACTTTCCCTCACAACTTCCACACAATCTCTCTCTTTTCTCTCTTCTCTTTCCTAGGATTTTTTGCAAATTCATTTGGGAGGGTTGTGAGAGGGTTTAAGGTCTTTAAATAGGTTAGAAAGTCACCCATTTAGACTTTAAACCAATGTATACTTGGGTTATAGACAAATCGGGTCTCTTCTCATCCAAAAGGACAATTCTGGAGGTCCCTTGACTGAATGCGGTCGGACTTAAGCTCATGGATGTTGGATCCTGATCACATTAAGTTTTTAGTTCGATCAGATTTCCAGTTCGCACGTGGCGGACCAGTTTCAGTTTAGCGGTCACTGAGACTCGATCGAGGATTCCAAGTACACTGACCTGAGTGGGAAATGTTTCCTGATTCGAGGGTGTATTTGGGTTAGATTCGAACGGTCTGAATGCTTATACTTAACCCGCAAGTGAAACATGCCAGATTTATTTAAATCACATTTAATTTTAAAGAATTTCAATCTTTCTCACACTCCTTGCTTCGGACTCAGTACAATAGCGTCTGGACATCTGTTGGGCTTGATTTTCGAAACGATTTTCAAGTCCAACCAAGTGGTATAATGGTCTGAGATTGTAGATATTGGACTTTCGACGCGCGGTCTAGACCCAATACAAAGTTTCAAAGGGTTCCTGAGAGCAAACGGGTTTAGAGTTTGATCCTAGATTTCAGGACGTTATAGCGTTAATGATTCCACAAGTTTTGGGTCTTGCAGAACGTATTTAAAGCGATCAGTGCTAATTTCATAGATAATGTAACATAGCGTTAGTTAACCTACACTTAATTTCTAAAGGAATTAATCCTAAGCGATTTCTGTCCGAAGTGGTACTCGGGTCTCTGTAAGGATTTTTCTGAGACGTTACACCTTACCACATGGTTCTACTGATCTGGTTCATGTAAATTACTACATGGTTCTCTTTTTTATACCATTTTCTTAGTCATAGTCTCTAATAACCTGGAGTTGTTCCTGACTCTTTCAAGTTTTATAGTATTCTACAAGAAAAGAGATTCATACTTCTATCCTGCATGGGCATTTTTACTCCATTTGTACTCATAATTGTTCTAAGAGCACTCCACAAGAACATTATTTGTGCAGGTGACTGCAACACACCTGATAATGCAACTCTCGTCTACGACATTCTTTTTGTTGGAATTTTCAAGTGAAGATCCAACAAGATGGAGGTATTTTATGGCATTGAGTAAGATGAGAAGGCCACTTAGGTGTGATGGTAAGCTTCTTTTGTTGTGGTTCTTTTATCTTGAAATTGAACTTTACCCACTATTTGATTAACGGTGTAGGATACTAAGAAGCATTAATCTGACCTGATATGATGCCAATGGTAAAGGTTTAGAGCAGAGGGAATGAAGATTGATCATGGAGATATGAAATAGTAGTTGAACATCTGGTGCTTGAGATTGGTGGCTAAATCTGGAGTATGGAATTTCACAATGTTGTGCTTGATTCAATTAGATGAATAGCCATGCAACCAATGCGTAGAGAGATATCAGGTGCCAACAAGGTCAGCATGTTGTGGTCTGGATTAACATCGGTGTAGCATCCCGAAAATCGAGGGTCAGGTAGAAACTCAACTCCCGAGTTCCAAAATGTTATTTATGCAACAAAGATAATGTTAAATGCATGTTGTCTGTAAACAGGCGTTAGACAAGATTGGGATTAAGCCAAAACAACATATCATACTCCAAAGATAATTAAATTAGCAAGCGAAAGACTGTGATAGTATGTATAACATATCTAACTGTTGTGTGTCTCAAGAGTGTGAACATGTTACCAGGTTAAATACATACATGTATACTTTAAAAATGGAAAGAAAAGAATATACATGAGTGCTCTAAAAATAGGAAATGACAAGTGTCAAGGCATCTAATCAACCTCCCTGTAATCCCGTCGATCAGAACACGCATAAAGGAGGGATCCTCCTCATCATCATAAAAGTTCAGCTCCGCTTCACAAGCAGCGCCATCATCTGCAACTAAAATAGGGATTGGTGGGTGTTGTAAACACCATCCCGTAACGTGGGAGTGAGTAGCTAACTCAATAGGATAATAGAACAAAGATTAGCATGTTCTCAAATCAATCAAGCAATAATAGTAAAACAATCAATCAAACATTCCTAGATACTATTGTTAATGTATGCATGAAATGATATGATAGATACCCTCACCGACATACTCCCTCATACGGCACCATCTGCGTCCGCAGCATGCTTTCTTCCCGCAGTGCTCCACATCTTTCATGAAATGCGATATGAATAATGATTACCAAGTTGTTATTAGTCCTTTTCATACAACAGGATTGGGAAACTAGATTACCTTTCTTATATCAATCCCAACACAGATCCTGTCTAGGGTCGTCACTCCTAGTAATCTCATACGATGTTATATTTGTAGGTCGCTGCAAGGGCTTTCAGGGCTGTTGCTCGCACTCGTTGCACTGCTCCCCCATCACCTTATTAATACAGGCCTAATTATCCTTAAGACTGCATCAGGACTCGTCGCCCCCATGCGGTGTCAGGATAAACTCAAGGTCACTACAAAGGGCTCGTCACCTGATCAGTGTAGGCCGACAGCAAGAATATAGTGTCCCATACCACCATAATCTGCTCAGAGTAGGGTGCTCACTGGTCACTACGGGGAGGTTTGTGTCCCCAGCGTAGGCCGACAGCTCGACCACAGTGTCCCATACCACCATGCCCGGCTCATGAGTCTTTATGGATCAAGGTACCATGGTTAAAAGGGTTTTCAATGGTAAGTTCAGTACCCTAGGTTCAAGCAGTTATGACTCATACAGGGTGAACATACAATGGCTAGTCGGGTTACATGACGGACTCGACTAGCACGAGCGCATCTCAAGCTGAACGACATGAAGTGCATGAAACACCTCGTGTGGCCTGACCACTGTCGCCAACCCAAAACACGACTCGCGTTCATCGACGCGTCTTTTGTGGTACATAGAAACCAACCACGAATTCGATCCATTACCGACTGCCTGGACTAGGTCATAGCCCCAAACACTTGTGCATCAACATCAGTAAGCATATGTGAGTAACAGAAATGAAATACAACATTGTAAGCATGTTGACACATGTTATGACATACAACTTTAAGCAAATCATCCCACACATGCATTTCATGTATATAATGAAATCAATACATATAGCCAACATGATGGAAATCATTTACATCAGCATATTACTTGAGAATTCAATCTCAAAACTCAAACACAACACCTTTTACTCAATACATACTAATACAAACATTTATACAAACACTTAGTCTACACACTTTAGTCTACATAGCGTATGTCGACCCAAAGTGCGCATTAGGGCGAATCTCTTCGCCAAACAGACCATGCACGCATTCCTAATATCATAGCACGACAATTAGCCATGGCAATTATTTAAGCAAAATACGGACGTATATTGTATTTCCTACAAATACCCAAAATGCCCTAAATCTCATATTTCCCGTACATATACGAAATGGAAAACGGACAGCATGTTCTACATGTCAAACGGCGTTGCCGTCGATAATCTACTATTAAACGACATTAAAAACTTTGAAATCAGTCAATCAAAGCGTCTAAAATCCGCACCTTTCACTTTAGATGTGTATCATTTCGAACGGAGTGTATACGCTTCGTCAACGGCATACAGGCGACCTAATACACAAGTTGTATAAGCTATTTTTCTATTTGAATCGACGGAATGCTAAATCAGCAAGTGTTTAGGATTTTACTTACCTAAAAATGCGTTGAAATCACCGGAAAAGTGATTGGGATGTGTTGCTTAAACACGTGAAGCGGTTGCAGCAAGTGGCAGGAAGATCACTCCAACACTCTCTCACAAACTCTCACTTTCTCTCTCACTCTAGCTAGGGTTTCTAGCAAATTCGGATGGGTAAGATAAGTGAGGGTTTCAAACCCTTATATAAGCTAAAACCTTTCCAAATTAGGCTTGGGAACAAAGTTCACTTGAGGTATAACCAAATCGGAGCTGTTTCGATCCAAAAGGGCACTTCGGGAGGTCCCCCGGCCGAACGCGGTCGGACTTAAGCTCATGGTCACTGGATGTTGCTCACATGAAGTTTTCAGACCAGAAGAGTTCGCAGATCGCACGTGGCGGTCCAATTTCATTTTAGCGGTCATCGCACCTAGATCAGGTCTACAAGTCTCATGATATGAAAGAGAAATTTTTCCTGATCCAAGGGTGTAATTTGGCTGAATTCTGACGGTCAGAACGCTTAATAATAACGCGCCAAGTCACGTGCCAGATTTGGATTTAAATTTCCAAATCTAACCCTTTTCTCACTCTCTTCACTCCAGGCTCAATGAAATAGCCTCTGAACGTCGGTTGGGCTTGATTTTTGAAATGATTGTTAAGTCCAGCTAAGCAGTCATAACGGTCTAAGATGGTAGATATCGGACCTTCGACGCGCGGTTTAGATCCAATACAAAGTTTCAAAAGGTTCCTGAGAGCAAACTGGTTTAGAGTTTGATCCAAGGTTTCAGGATATTATAGCGTCATTGATTCTACAAGTTTTGGGTCTTGTAGAACGTATTTAAAGCGATTAGGGACAATTTCGCAACCAATCTAGCGTAGCGCTAGCTAACTTATGCTTAGTTTCTAAAGGAATTAATCCTAAGTGATTTCTTTGGCTTTGGAATTGGGTTCTGAGAGGTTACCAAGGTGTTATAGTTGACCCATCGCTTAAGGACGTCTAATTCTAGGTAGGCGAAAATCTGGGGTGTTACAATCGGTCTCAGAGCCCTCGATCCCGATCACTTCAAATCTGACAATGGTTGTTGTTTTGCACAATTCATGCACCATGTATGTGTTGAGATCACATATAAAATGTATTACAGAATGTTATTGGTATAAAAGTCTTTTAGTCTTCAAACACCAAACCTGCCTAATATGCAGATTGTTTTTTATGCAAGGCTTAGGGATTGTTTGGGCACCATTGAGAAGGTTTTGGATTGGTTGGATGCCCTCATATCTACTAATTTTGTTGCTATATTCTGTTCATCCTGACCTGCCTAAGAACATGTTTTATTCATTCAGTTGTTCATGAAGGCAATAATTAAGGTACCAATACTAATAAGCCTTTCTCATTTGGTCCCAGCACTCGACGTAGACTGGTGAAGGAGAAATTCATTGTGAATAAGGTTGAAAAATTATTGGATGCCTTTCCCCAGGTCATGTTTTCTTTAGGCATAAGTAATGTTTCTAGAAATTTTGTATCATGAAATTTCTTGCATATGAAATGTGGTTGCTTTTGAAATTTTGATTGTGTGCAAAAAAAAGAAAAAAGAAAAAAAGAACAGTTTTGCACATTGCTACATTCTATACTCAAGTGATGTTATTCCTTAATTTGTTGCTCTATTACTTCACTTTGTCTGTACACTTGAACCAGAGGCCTTCAACAGAACAACATTATCTTTCTGATTATTTTCCATTACATTATGAATGGTTGCATTGCATCGTGAGAAGCTCAACATTAACAATTTATTAGCATTGGCTAAAGAGAGTGAAGGAGGCAACCTTTTCTTTAAGTTGTTTAAATGTGTGCATGACATAAATGCCTGAGATGGATATTGTACATAGAAACTTAATTTAGAAAAAGGGATTGTCCTTGTTTTACTATTCTTGTTTGATTTTATCCTCTGATGTAAAATATGCTAGTGACTTCTTCCTTTTATTTAATTTGTTTTGTTAGACATTATTATCTTTTCCACATGCAAGAAAAAATAGTGATGCTAGAGAGTTACCTGGTACAACTCTGTTATCCCTTGCCTTTAATCCTAAAGAGATGAGGGGCCAAGGGACATCAAAGGTAAGATGTTGATGTTATGGAATAGTGCTGAATTAGATGAGGTTCTGTCTTATTTAGTTGTTGAGAGCATCTTAAACTAAGATGAACCCAGGATATATTGAATGTGGGATGTTGCACTTGGTATTTAGGAATTACTAAAACTGCATGTCAGCTATGAAAATGCACTAATGGAAATGGTTGAATCTCTACAACTGCCAAGAAAGATTTTAATTCTCCATTTTCATTTTCGTCTTACTAGCCATTCCTTGAAGAGATTGGATGTGATGATCAAAAGGGGGATCCAAAATGGAGAATTATATTACTAAGATATTTCAATCATGTCAGAGCCCACATCACTGGTCGAATTGGTGAAGATCAAAAGGTTATTCCAATAATCTCATTAGTTTACCGTGCAACATGAACCAAGTCATATGATCTATCCAAATCACAAGAAAAAGGTTGAAATGTAATTAATTTATTTTTGTTATCTTGTCTTGCAGGTTACAGTTAGAGACAAACAATGGCTAGAAGGAGGAATTTTTTTTTTATATGTATTAAGGACATTTTCAATTTATTATTGTAAATATGATATATATTTTTCATTGTAAAGTAATACAATTTTATTTAGTATTCATTTTTAATTGTGTTGTACAACATTTTTTATATTCTAAATATTTAAAAAGAATTCAAGTTCCAATTAAATATAAACAATTAATGGATTAAGAAAAAAATAACGCCGTTTTAGAGGATCTTTACCAACGTTTTTGAGGATCTTTACCAGCGTTTAGGCAACCTTTTTTAAGGATCTTTATCGGCATTTTGGCAACCTTTTTACAATGCTTACGTAGACTTTTACCAATGCTTTTCTAGCTTTTAGTGGTGTTTCTCCAGTCTTTACCGGAAGTCAGAAAAAGATTCGGTAAAGGACAATAATCGCTGGTAAAGGACTAAATCTGAACTTCCTTTAACCTAATTCTCAATGGATGAGAGTTGTGAGAACTGGAAGCAATTCCATCACAAAATCATGCCCAGGAGACAATGGCTCACAATAGGATATATCAATCTCATAAACAAACATAAGAGAATCATGAAGATTAAAAAGGATTCTGTCACCCAACCATGCCCATGGGATGATGGTGAACAACAGGGTTTTCTAATTTCACAATCTCAATACATGAAAAGAATATACTCAAAACTATCACAGATCTATTGTAATTTGAGTCACAACAATCAATTAAAAACTGAAAGTATTCATTAAATATCAAACTAGAATCAAGAAAAGTTAAACTTAAACATGAATCAAAGTAATAAAAAACATCCCATCACACTACAAGCTTCACCTCTTAACCCTATCTAAGAGGTTTAGCCAACCATAGACATGATTGAACTAAAATCTCTTAAGAAAAGCATAAAAACAACTAAGGAAAAGGAAGAAAAAATCTTGGCAATGGCTTCTCCACACTTTTTCTTCACTCCTCAAACCCTAGAAGATGCCTAGGAATGCCCCGAGGACTTCTATTTATAGTTGTGCATCACCTCCTTTCGCACCGAGTTGGAAAATTTTGAAAACTGCCTCAATTTTAAGTAGTCGTGCAACATCTATGTAACCCTCGTCTGGTTAAGGACAACCTTCAACTGGTCGAGGATCTCCTTCCTTTTCTTTACTTCAAGTCTTTAATGTTCTTTATTCTTTGGCTTTCTTGGATCTTTGGCATGTGAATTCTTCATTTTTGGTCTTCTTGAGTGTTAAATCCATGCTTTTAGCATTCTTTTCAATACAAGCTCTTAAATTCACCTTGCAACACAAACATGATTAAAATAGAACATTAAGCATCATCATGTTCATAAAACTAAGTAAAAAATGAGGGATAATACGCAATATTTGACCCTCAACACTAAATAACTCCTCAAATTTCATTGTATCGGGATCCCTTAATTCTTATATAAGAGTAACTTTCGAATTAAACTTATCAAGGAGTGATCGCAATATATTTACTCAAACCTTACTTTCAAGGATTATATCTCTAAGACCCCACATGAAATTTACTATGTCATTTACTTTCATATTGAAGTCCATAAAAGACTCATTTTCTTTCATACGAATTTTCTCAAATTTATTTGTGAGGATTTGGATCTTAGATTTATATATATATATATATATATATATATATATATATATATATATATATATATATATATATATATATATATATATATATATATATATATATATATATATATATATATATATAATATTTGTTCCTTCATGTATCATTTCAAGAATATTCCATGCTTGTTTAGCTATGTTGTACAAAATGATTCTTTTGAATTCATCTGGTGATAGAGCACAAGTTATTGCATTTGCACTTCTTTCACTTTTCTGAATAGTAGTCTAAAAAGTGTATGCAATTTCTTTCATTGATATGGTTGTAACACCCTGAAAATCGGGGGTCGTGTATAAACTCAACTCCCGAGTTCCAGACCGTCACTTATGCAACAAAAATGATTATGATTCAATGTTGTCTGATTTAAAGCATTCACATGAGTAAAAGTATACCAAACCTGCAATTCATACTCCAGATCCAGTGATAAAAGCAAGCGGAAGACTAAACGATATATATATCACTGTAAGGAAAAACAAAGTAGATCTCATCTGTCTCTAAAGTATGAATACATCTCTGAGTCTCATATACATATACATGAACAAAATCAAATGTTCAAAATAGTCCCACTGAAGTCCCATCAACCCAGGTCGCCTACGCAAAGCCATCATGTACTGCATATACGAGAACTCGTCCTGTTCCTCGTCAAAGTCTGGCTCTGCCTCCTAGATCTCAGCCTCACCTGCATCTACAACAGGGTCTGGTGGGTGTTGCAAACACCATCCCTTAACGTGGGAGTGAGTGATCAACTCAGTGGAATCATAGAGCAAAGATTAGCATGTTCACAAATCAATCATGCGATAATAGTAAAGCAGTAAATCAAACAATCCTAATACTGTTGTTAATGCAAGATGACATGACGTGATGTATGCCCTGACCGACGATCTCCCTCATACGGCACCATCTTACGACCGCAGCATGCAATCGACCCTCAAGTGCTCCACATCTTCTAGGCACATGCAATGGCATGGTGATATGATTTCCAAGTTGTTATTAGTCCATTCAAACAGCAGGATTGGGAAACTAAGGTACTTCCCTTGTATCAATCCCAACACAGATCCTGTCTAGGGTCGTCACTCCTAGTAATCTCATACGATGTATATTTTGTAGGTCGCTGCAAGGGCTGTCAGGGCTGTTGCTCGCACTCGTTGCACCGCTCTCCCATTATCTTATCAATACAGGCCTACTGTACTCTACTGCTACTGAAGGGTCGTCGCCTCCCGTAGACTCAGAATACGCTCGCGGTCACTACAAAGGACTCGTTGCCTGATCAGTGTAGGCCGACAGCTAGAATATAGTGTCCCATACCACCATAATCTGCTCACGAGACTAGGTGCTCACTGGTCACTACGGGGAGGTTTGTGGCCCCAGCGTAGGCCGACAGCTCGACCACGGTGTCCCATACCACCATGCCCAGCTCATGAGTCTTCGTGGATCAAGGTACCATGGTTAACAGGGTTTACAATGGTAAGTTCAGTACCCTAGGTTCAAGCAGTCATGACTCATACAAGGTGAACATACATTGGCCAGTCGGGTTACTTGACGGGCTCGACTAGTGCGATCGCATCTCAAGTTGAACGACATGAAGTGCGTAAAACACTTCGCATGGCCTAACCACTGCCGCCAACTCCAAACACGACTCGCGTTCATCGACGCGTCGTTCGTGGCCAAGACCAGCCAGCCATGAATTCACTCGGTTACCGACTGCCTGGACTAAGTCTAGTCCCAAACAATTATGGAATCGCATCTGCAATTTATGTAGGAGTATTGGAATTGAAATACAATCATGTGAGCATGTTAACACATGTTATAACATTCAACTTAAGTAAATCTTCATGCACATATATTTCATGCATGTAATGAAATCATGCATATAGTCAACATGTAGGAAATCATTTAGGTCAGCATATTAATTGAGAAATCAATCTCAAACTATTTCATAACATCATTTAATTCAATACATACTAATACAAGCATTTATACAAACACATACACTACACACTTAAGTCTACATATAGTATGTCGACCCGAAGTGCGCAATTTGGCGAATCTCTTCGCCAAACTAATTATGCACGCATTCCTAACTTCCTAATGCGACAACAAACCATGTCAATCACATCAGCAAAATATGCATGTAATCTGTACTTCCTACAAATGACTAAAATGCCCTAAATCTCATATTCTTCGTTGATTTACGAAACAGGAAACGGATAGCATGTTGTACATGTCAAACGGCGATGCCGTCAATAATCTACTATTAAACGACATTGAAAGCGTTGGAAACCATCAATCAAAGCATCTAAAATCCTCACGTAGTCTCTTGTAGACTTGTGATTTCGAACGGAGCGTATACGCTTCGTCTACGGTAGTAAGAGAACCTGATTTACGAGTTACGTTAGCTAACATGCTATGAATCCTAGTAAACCCTAATCAAAAACTTCTAGGGTTGTTTCATACCTGAAAAAGTGGAGGAATCACCGGCCAGGTGATTGGGAAGTGTTGCTACAGCACTAGCAACAGATGGCACGAAGACGGGAAAAATCCCTTCTACACTCTCTCAAACTCTCACCTTTTCTCTCTCCCAAATCTAGGGTTTCTTGCAATTTTGGATGTGACAGAGGAGTGAGGGTTTCAACCCCTTTTATAAGCTTAAAAATGCCCGAAATAGGCTCGGGAACGAAGTTTACTTAGTGCATATCCAATTCGGGGCTGTTTCGGTCCAAAAGATGCTTTCTGGTGGTCCCCTGGTCGAATGCGATCGGACTTAAGCTCATGCGTACCAGATCTAGCACGTATTAAGTTTTCAGTCCGGCAGGGTTCGCAGATCGCACGTGGCGGACTAGTTTCAGTTCAGCAGTCACCACACGTAGATCAGGGCTGAAAGTCTCATGATATAAAATAGAAATTTCTCCTGATCCGAGGGTGTAATCTGGATGAATTCTGACGGTCAGAACGCTCAATACTGACGCGTCAAGTCGTGTGCCAGATCTGAATTTGAAATTCCAATTCTGTCCCTATTCGCACTCTCTTAGCTCCGGGCTCAATGAAATAGCCTGTGATTATCGGTTTGACTTGATTTTCGAAATGAGTGTCAAGTCCAGCTAGGTGGTTCTAACGGTCTAAGATAGGAGGTATCGGACTTTCGATGCGCGGTCTAGATCCAATATAAAGATTCAAAGCGGTCCAGAGAACAAACCTGCTTAGAGTTTGATCCGAAGTTATACAGTATTATAGAGTCATTGGTTCTACTCGATTTGGGTCTAGTAGAACGTATTTAAAGTGATCAGGGACTATTTCCCAGCTACTCCAGCGTTGCGCTAGCTAACTTAGTCATATTTTCTAAAAGAATTAATTCTACGCAATTTCGGGTCGAGTTGGTACTCGAGCCCAAGTATGGATTTTTCACGGGCGTTACAATGGTTCTATCTTCAACTACTGCTTCCATCACAGGAGGGATCCATTTAGTTACAGTAGCTTGCCACACACTTTCATCAATGGATTTGAGGAAAATCCTTATCCTGGATTTCCAATATGAATAGTTAGAGCCATCAAAGAGAGGTGGCTTGGTAATGGATAAACTTTCAAAATTTGACATCTTATAGCTTTAGATCTAGCTCAAAGAGGTAAATTTAAAAAATAAAAAGAGCAACCAGCTTTGATACCACTGGAAAGGATGAGCTATAGATGTCTTAGAGGGGGGTTAAATAAGAAAATGCCAAATAATCGAAATAAAATCAGAATATACAAAGAATATGAAATCTCAATCGCCTAAGTATTGAAACCTTGATTTTAAATAATTTGTCACCTAAAATATTAGGCAAAACAATCCTATTTCATGAATGTCTTTAAAATCAATCTTTCAAACTAGTAAGTGAATATAAAATAATTACAACATTGACCATAATAAATAAATAACATTTACCATCAGAAGGAAATACACATTCACCATAAATGCACAAGGAGTTACAGTGGTTCGGTACCTAAAATAACCACACCTACTCCACTCTCAAAATTACTATCCTTATAATTTTGGCTTTCACTATAATAAGGTTTTCACAAGTTCGCCTTAACAACCCAATACAGTTCTTTATGATTTTTACAGGATCACCACAATAAAAACCCATTTTGTGATTTTTACGGGATATCATAAATAAAAACCCATTGAGATTTTCACAGGCTATCTCAGAAAAACTTAAATGACATAAAGAAATAAATAACTTATCTTTAAATGCCGATTAAAGACGTGGTCGAAGCTTGTAGCGAAAAAACTTCTTTCTCAAATGTATAAGAGATAATATTTTCTTAAAAGAAAGAGTATAAGGTTGGCCGAATTCATGAGAATTCCACATAAATGCATTGTTAGAATTTGACCCAAACTTCACTCGAGTTGGCCGAATTTCAAATTTAGGCTAGTTGAATCAAAAGTTAGGTTGATTGAACTCTAGAGTCAAAACACTATTAAAAACCTAAAATAAATGAATTTTTGAAAGAGCCTAATCCTAAAGTCTTTCTAAGGTTATACCACCTATGTTTTAGCAAATACATGGGATAACTTGTCTTGTACTTTGACTTAATTTTGTCTGGAAATATGGCGACAACTACTTGAGACAATATGTCAATCTTAAGCTGATCATAAGATGATCTTGAGTTGATCTTCAAACATGTGGAATAGTTGTGATTTCATACTTACAATCTAACTTAAAACACTTTTGTCTTATGAAATTTGACAATCTATGTGTGCTAAACATATAAGCTGTTATGCCCTAAACTCGGGAACCGAGCTCACAAAATTCTCGATCATCGAATCTGGCATCAACAGTGTAACATCCCGAAAATCGGGGGGTCGAGCAAAAACTCCACTCCCGAGTTTCAAAATGTTATTTATGCAACATAGATTTGTATGATTGAATGTTGTCTGTGATAATGTATTAAACATGAGTGAGATTAAGCCAGAACAACATATCATACTCCAGAGACAGTTAAATTTACAAGCGAAAGACTGTAATAGTATGTATAACATATATAAACTGTTGTATGTCTCCAGAGTGTGAATATATTACCAGGTTATACACATACATGTATACTTCAAAAGTAAACAAAATGAATATACATGAGGGCGCTAAAAATATAAAATGACAAGTGTCAATGTATCTAATCAACCTCCCTGTAATCCCATCAATCAGATCACGCATAAAGGAGAGATCCTCCTCATCATCATCAAATCCAGCTCTGCCTCGTAGGTCGTGCCATATCTGCAATCACAATAGGGATTGGTGGGTGTCCGGAAACACCATCCCGTAACGTGGGAGTGAGTGATCAACTCAGTGGATAAGAGAGCAAAGATTAGCATGTTATCAAATCAATCATGCGATAATAGTAAAGCAGTAAATCAAACAATCCTAATACTGTTGTTAATGCAATATGACATGACGTGATGTATGCCCTCACCGACGATCTCCCTCATACGGCAACATCTTACGACCGCGGCATGCCACACTCCCTAGAGTGCTCCACATCTTCCAGGCACATGCAATGCTATGGTGATATGATTTTCAAGTTGTTATTAGTCCATTCAAACAGCAGGATTGGAAAACTAAGGTACTTCCCTTGTATCAATCCCAACACAGATCCTGTCTAGGGTCGTCACTCCTAGTAATCTCATACGATGTATATTTCGTAGGTCACTGCAAGGGCTGCCAGGGCTGTTGCTCGCACTCGTTGCACCGCTCCCCCATCACCTTATCAATACAGGCCTACAGTACTCTACTGCAACGGAAGGGTCGTCGCCTCCCGTGGACTCAGAATACACTCGCGGTCACTACAAAGGACTCGTCGCCTGATCAGTGTAAGCCGACAGCTAGAATATAGTGTCCCATACCACCATAATCTGCTCACGAGTCTAGGTGCTCACTGGTCACTACGGGGAGGTTTGTGGCCCCAGCGTAGGCCGACAGCTCGACCACGGTGTTCCATACCACCATGCCCGGCTCATGAGTCTTCGTGGATCAAGGTACCATGGTTAACAGGGTTTACAATGGTAAGTTCAGTACCCTAGGTTCAAGCAGTTATGACTCATACAAGGTGAACATACATCGGCTAGTCGGGTTGCTTGACGGGCTCGACTAGCGCGATCGCATCTCAAGTCGAACGACATGAAGTGCGTAAAACACTTCGCGTGGCCTAACCACTGCCGCCAACTCTAAACACGAATCGCATTCATCGACGCCTCGTTCGTGGCTATGACCAGTTAGCCACGAATTCGCTCGGTTACCGACTGCCTGGACTAAGTCTAGTCCCAAACACTTATGGAATCACATCAGCAATATATGTAAAAGTATTGGAATTGAAATACAATCATATGAGCATGTTAACACATGTTATAACATTCAACTTAAGCAAATCTTCAAGCACATATATTCCATGCACGTAATGAAATCATGCATTTAGTCAACA
The DNA here is from genome assembly GCA_037074715.1 of Magnolia kwangsiensis. NCBI lineage: Eukaryota > Viridiplantae > Streptophyta > Magnoliopsida > Magnoliales > Magnoliaceae > Magnolia > Magnolia kwangsiensis. The sequence continues at coordinate 65,858,206 of CM073579.1, forward strand.
TGTAGAAAATCATTTAGGTCAGCATATTAATTGAGAAATCCATCTCAAACTAATTCATAACATCATTTAGTTCAATACATACTAATACAATCATTTATACAAACACATACACTACACACTTAAGTCTACATATAGCATGTCGACCCGAAGTGTGCAATTAGGCAAATCTCTTCGCCAAACTAATTATGCACGTATTCCTAACTTCCTAATACGACAACAAACCATGTTAATCACATCAGCAAAATATGAATGAAATCTGTACTTCCTACAAATGACTAAAATGCCCTAAATCTCATATTCTTCGTTGGTTTACGAAACAGGAAACGGACAGCATGTTGTACATGTCAAACGGCGTTGCCGTCAAGAATCTACTATTAAACGACATTGAAAGCTTTAGAAACAGTCAATCAAAGCGTCTAAAATCCGCACCTTTTCCCTTTTTGGGGTGTGAGTTCGAACGGAGCGTATACGCTTCGTCTACAGCGATAAGAGAACCAAATTCACGAGTTACGTCAGCTAACAAGCTATGAATCCTAGCAAACCTCAAATCAGCAACTTTCTAGGGTTATTTCATACCTGAAAACGCGGAGGAATCACCGGGAAAGCGATAGAGATGCGTTGCTTAAGCACGTGCAACACGTAGCACAAGTGGCAGGAAGAACTCTCCCACCTTCTCTCACAAACTCTCACCTTTTCTCTCTCCCAATCTAGGGATTTTTGCAAATTCGGATGTGTGAGAGAAGTGAGGGATTCAACCCCTTTTATAACCCAAAACATGTCCAAAATAGGCTTGAGAACAATGTTTACTTGGTGCCTAACCAAATCGGGGATGTTTCGGTCTAAAAGAGCATTTCTGGAGGTCCCCTGGCCGAACGCGATCGGACTTAAGCTCATGCATACTGGATCTAGCATACATCAAGTTTTCAGTCCGGCAGGGTTCGCAGATCGCACGTGGCGGGCCAGTTTCAGTCCAGCGGTCACCGCACGTAGATCAGGGCTGAAAGTCTCATGATATAAAATAGAAATTTCTCCTGATCCAAGGGTGTAATTTGGATGAATTCTAATGGTCAGAACGCTCAATATTGACGCGTCAAGTCGTGTGCCAGATTTGAATTTGAAATTCCAACTATGTCCCTATTCACACTCTCTTCGGTTCGGGCTCAATGAAATAGCCTGTAATTATCGGTTTGACTTGATTTTCGGAATGAGTGTCAAGTCCAGCTAGGCAGTTCTAACGGTCTAAGATAGGAGGTATCGGACTTTCGATGAGCGGTCTAGATCCAATACAAAGATTCAAAGTGGTCCAGAGAAAAACCTGCTTAGAGTTTGATCCGAGGCTTTAGAGCATTATAGCACCATTGGTTCCACTCGCTTTGGGCCTTGTAGAACGTATTTAAAGTGATCAGGGACTATTTCCCAGCTACTTTAGCATCGCGCTAGCTAACTTACACTTATTTTTCAAAGGAATTAATCCTACGTGATTTCTTTGGCTATGGAATTGGGTTCTGAGCGATTTCTCAGGTGTTTTAGTTAACCCATTACCTAAGGACGTCTAATTCCAGATTAGCCAAAATCTGGGGTGTTACAAACAGTCTCCGTAGTACCTCACTCTTGGTTCCCAGCACCCATATACTGGATTCCAATCCTGGGATCCTACAAGGAGGATTTTCAGAATAATATTTTTGTAAAGAAGCATAACCATAAGCACAACCCAGACACAAACAATAACATCACCACATATCCACTACAATAAAAAACTTTTGAGTACAACGCATAAAGGGAAATACAAGATAGATATTGATAACTCCAAAAGCTCAGCCGCATGCTCCTACTTCAGTGTTGTTACATCCTAGCGTCACCTGCACGCAACGATTGTGCATAAACTTATAGAAATCTTAAAGGGTGGTGTATGTGTGTGCATAAGGTATGTGCCACATATGTAATATTAGAATAATGTGAAAAGATGCTGCCAAGCCCATGAATTCTATCAGTCGTACCAAGGCTATGCGATGCAAGGCCTATGTGGCCAAATGTCATATGCAAGATGCAATGCAAGCATACCTGTAAGACCCGTATCCTAGACCGTACCGTTCTATAGAATTTCGCGGTCTTATCGGTCGAATTCCGGCAACCTTCGACCCTATATTTATATTTACGTGCGACCCTGATTCGTATGCTGTCAACCCGTATCGACTCAACCCAAGACCATTACCACAGTGACCGTGCTATCGCTGGGGTTCCGATGCTGCGACTCGTGCGCCAAGATGATACTCTGGTCAGGAGATGTGGGCCAACGCTCGGTGCGAGGAAAATGCCGCGTGTTGCGAAACCCAAGAGAATCTCTACGACTTGTCAAATCAATCCCATCAATCAATCAATCTCATCACATCACATGTCAAGTACACATCACCTTTCACCCATTCCCAAGCAACCACAAAAGTCAAGAATCTCTTACAAAGCCCATACCTTTCTTACACCAAAAACTCTCAAAGTCAAAAAGTTCTTACACTTCCCATACCTTTCTTACACAAATGGCCATAAAAGTCAAGATTTTCTTACACACCCATCACTCACCACATCCATCACCCATCTATCTCTCTCTCCCTTTTACAACTCTCTCTCTCTCATTTTTAAACTCAAAATTCAAGCAAGAAGAATCCATATTTATGAGAAATTCTCCAAGCTTTCCAAAACTCCAAGTGTGGCCCACCTTTCCATCCCAAGATCTCCCATCCTAGCTATCCATTCCTCATCTCCTCCATTGGAATCAAAGCTAAGGAGCTAAGGAACCCATAGGAGCAAGAAGATCGAACGGTGGGTGCTAGATAATAGTAGTTTTTCATATTTTTAAGATGGGCCAAGTGAGACCAACCGATCAATGGTTTGGATCTCACTTGGGACCCTAAGTTGTGGTCGATGGCCCACCTTAATCATCATGATCATTCCATGATGGGGCCATTCTCCATGGACCCCATCATGATGTTTATTTCCTTACATTAAAGAGGTCATCTAGACCGTCCATACTAGTGGGGAACGGATCTCCACCGTTGATTTACGATTTCGGTGGTTCCATGTGTATAGGGATCCATTTGATTGTATGATTTCTTATAAGGGACGGCTTATAGTGGAGGAGCCCTCTATCACACGCGTGTCCCACCTCTACCTCTCTCTCTCTCCCTCTCTATTTCATTTTTTTATGTGATCATGATGTATTTGTGTAGCCCACTAGGATGGACCTCACCATGAAATCTCCACCTTATGCTGGCCATTTATAAGTGGGGCCCACCTTATATGTGTTAAACTGACACCATCCATCATCTGAAGGCCAACTTGAGCGGGCCCACACGCTATGCACCTGGGACGTCAGACCGTCCAGCGTCCCTAGACGCTGCACGTCATTAGGGAGACACAAATATAAGCTTGGTCCAAGCTTTTATGTGGACCACTCATGTAGGCTCCACCTTAATGTATGTTGTCAATCCAAGCCATCCATCCCCTTCCACGGCTCATTTTAAGCTTTGAGTCGAAAAATGAAGTTAATCTGTTCATTGAATGGGTCATAACTCTCAAAATAGTAACTCTTACCATTTAAATTTATTTTAATTTTTCTACAAGCCTGAATGTGTTCAATAGTAGACTCATTGGGCTTGTCTTGAGCCAGGGAAGTTAGTGGATGGGATGGATTTATATGATGCGGGCCGCACACATGAAAAACTACAAGAAAATGGATTTTTAAGAAAAAAATAAAATAATATATATAAGGGGCAGCTCCTGCTGCCCCTGACACAGCAGCAGCAGCGGCTGCGTGTGGGCGGATGGGCCAAGGGCCACGGCCCTGTATGTGGGCCCTGTCATAATGTATATTTTACATCCACCCCATTCATGAGGTGGGCCACCCCCAGTAGTGGGCCCCCTCCAAATTTCAGCCCCATCCATGGCTTGGGTGGTCCACACTACAGGAAACAGTGGGATTAAACCTCTACCATTGGAACACCTCTCATGGGCCACAGAAGTTTCGGATCAGGATGAAATTTGTTTTTCCTCCTCATCCAGGTCCGTGCGACCTTATCAACGTCTTGGATGGGAAAAATAAACATTAGGGTGGGCCCCACATGGGAACCCACCATGATTTATGTGTTTTGCTTCCACCATCCGCCTAGACGGTGGAGCCCACTATGATATTTGTGTCACCCCACCATCCCCTGGACGGTGGGTGTGTGCGTGTGTATGCGTGTGGGTGCGTGTGTGTATGTGTGGGGTTGTACATGTGTATATATATATATATATATATATATATATATATATATATATATATATATATATTATTGTATATACTATATACATATATATTATATTATGTAATATACCGGATGGTGGGCTTTTGTGGACCCACCGGGATGCATGTGTTGCATCTAAACCGTCCATCCATTTTAAAAGCTCATAACTTGAGGCTAAGATGAGTTAGATCCATTGTCCAAGAGGACCCCACCTTGGCCTGTTTTGATGCCTATCTTATTATAGTTGTAATAATTCATCGGGGCCCACTTTGATGTGGATGTAAGGCCCACAGAATTAGGCCCTTGATGTATTCTAAGGCCTATGGATTTAGGCCCACTTGATATAGGGCCTATGGGTTTAGGCCCATTTGATTTATATAAGGCCTATGGATTTAGGCTCATTTGACATATAAGGTCTATGGATTTAGGCCCACTTGATATAGGGCCTATGGGTTTAGGCCCATTTGATTTATATAAGGCCTATGGGATTAGGCCCATTTGATATGTATAAAACCCATGGAATTAGGCCCATTTAAGACATATAAGGCCCATGTGATTAGACACATTATGATGTACTTTGAGGCCCATGGGTTATGACCCATTGCAATGAACCTAAGGCCATTGGTGAAGCACAGTAATGTGGCCCATTTGATGAATGTAAGGCCACTAATGTATCCCACTTGATGTAATGAAGGCCCAATAGGATGTACCTAAGGTGCATTGCAATGTGTGAACCCAACATGGTTTGTGTAATGATGTTTACTATGGGTTATGGCTTGGGAGCTATGGTGGTTTGATGTCCACATTGCAAGTATAGTGTTGGTTAAATGTCCACATTATGACTCTCCCTGGGGCCATTGGTAGGCCGTAATTGTTGTGTGTAGGCCGTCTAGGCCCATCTGCGTTGTAAGGATAATTCATTACTTTGTAACATGCTTAGTATAATTCCATTATTCATGACCATACGCATCATATGTATGCTTGATATGAGGAATGTTTGATCATTGCATAAACTGTTGGGCCGAGACATTTACAGGACTCCTTATGAGACGGAGTGTCCCACATGAGCGCATGGTGCGCACGAGATTGTTGCATGATTGTATAGTATGACTCATGCATCTCGCATTTACTTGACATGTGACATCAGGACCATAGCCTCCACAGGCGTATCGTAGTTGGCAGGATTGGATACCAAAAATCTTATTCTACATGAGGTGCTATAAATATCCCTGGGTGAAAGTTCCTAAACCCTTATGGTACCAAGAGGTTACTCCAACGTCTAGACCGAGTGGGTAGATGAGCGTTGAGTGCCAATTACCAGATGGTTTCTCTCTCCACTGTGTTGTGGTCGGTTGGAAGGGGGTGAGGACTTACCCTCCTGAGAGTAGGGGGCAAAGCTAGGCTAAGTTTGAACAGCTCAAGGAATGGGTCTACTATCAACGAGTCGAGCCTGATATTGGCAAACGGATAGTGAGGTCTCTTCCACTTACCTTATTGCGCGTGATGAGGCGGCGATCTGGTTTAGAGTGTACTAGACCCCGGTGATATCCTAGATTTGAGCTGATTGATATGTGGACTTATATGAGGATTGTATGCTTAACTTGCATCTTGCATCACATAGTCCTAGTATGGGCGACATTATTCATGCTTTGCATCGCATAGCCTTGGTAGGCTAACGGTATTCATGAATCCATCAGCATATTCCGTATTATTCTGATATTGTATGATCATATTACTACCTTGCACACACACTTTCACCACCCTCTAAGCTTTCTATAAGCTTATGCATGACCGTTGCGTGCAGGTGATGTTGGGGCTCAGCAGCGTTGAGGCAGGAGCGCTTTGCAGATCATTTTGAAATTTTTATTCTTCATCATTGTATTTCTATTTATACTCGTTGTACTTAAAAAGTTTTTGATCATAATGGAAATGTAATAGAGTTTTTAGTTGTTGTTTGTGGGTTATGCCTTTGGTTATGCTTATTACGAATCAAACTGACGTTAAAAATCTTCCTCGCAGCATCCCAGGATCGGAACCTGGCGAATGGATGCTGGGATCTGAGAATGGAGTTCTACGGAGGCTGTTGGCGCCGAATTCGACGATCGGGAATTTTGTGAGCCCGATTTCTGAGTTTGGGGTGTGACAATACCAGTCCTCAACTGGATCCACATATCAATATAGTTCCTCTCTGGAATATCACTAGGGTCTAGTGCACTTCACATTGATTGCTCCTCCCCCAGGCACACAACCAAGTGAACCTCACTACCCATCTGGCCAGTAGTCAGCCAATATCTACCCGGCTCATCAGTAGCGAACCCATTCCTGAGTTGGTCAAACTCAACCTAGTTTTGCCCCCTACCCCTATGCAGATAAGGCCACACCCCTTCTAATTGACCACAACAAAGTTGGAGACGCGACCTACTGGTATTCGACACTCGGGTGCTCATGTTTTCACTCGGTCACGACGTTGGAGCAATGTCGGTATCATAAGGGTTTATGGACTTTCACCCAGGGATATCTATGGTGCCCTAGTGTTAGAACTAAATATTTTTGGTATCCAATCCTGTCATCCACGATATGCCTATGGAGGCTACAACCCTAATGTTACTAGGGTGTATAGTGATCATGTCACACAAATGTGTTGAGGCATAAAAAATATTCCATTGCATGTCCATTGCATTGGTCAGATAATTCCATGGTGTAGATCCTTCCTAGGGTTATGCACTCCGTATTTTAGTAAAAATGAGTGAAGAAGGGTATTTTGATAAAAATGAGTGAAAAAGGGTATTTTGGTAAACATGAGTGAAGAAGGGTATTTTAGTAAAAATGAGTGAAGAAGGGAATTTTGGTAAAAAAAAGAAGTAAAGAGGGTATTTTGGTAAAAGGGTGCATGGGTGTTATTTTAATAGAGAAGGGATGTACACCACCATTTAAGGGAAAATGGTTAAACACTACTAAGTAAAGAAAGATGATAGAAGTTTTATAAAGAAAGAAGTGGTGGTGATCACCACTATGTAAGAGAGGGATGCCTATAAATACCCCTCCCCATGCCACATTTGAAGGGTTGTTGTAAGTTGAAAGGTAAGAAGTCATAAGATAAGAGGAGAGAAGAAGTGCTTTACACATTTCATGCAACAAAAGGTGCATTGCGTGGTTCGTGCAACAGAAGGAAAGTAGAAGTGCATTGTGCAGCTTGCACAATAGAAAGAGACCAAAGCTCTCTGCACTACATCTCATAAAGCCTTATCTTAAAGAGTACATTGCGCGGTACATGCAATTGAAGTAGGAAAGAAATGGCATGGGCACCACTTTATGTTGGAGCCTGTCTTAAAGACAGGTCTTACACCAACTGCGCAAACCCTAGAAGAAATCCCCTTTGCATGGCTCGCGTAACCTCTCTTGGAGAGAAATACTCCTTGCGCCACTTGTAATGGAACTTATCCTGAAGAAGGACTTTTGTTGTCTTAGAGCCTTCCTCCATACGCCACTTGTTATGGAACTTGTCCTAAAGAAGGGCTTTTGTTGTCTTAGAGCCTTCCTCCATATGTCGCTTGTTATGGAACTTGTCTTGAACAAGGGCTTTTATTGTCTTAGAGACTTCCTTCATGCGCCACTTGTTATGGAACTTGTCCTGTAAGACCCGTATCTTAACCTGTACCGCTTCGTAGGCTTCCACAGTCCTCTCGGTCGAATTTTGGCAACCCGCGATCTGTTATCGGCATTTACGCTTGATCCCAAGACGTGTCATGTATATTAGAGCCAGCTCAACCCGAGACCTATACCAGTACGACCGCACCGTCATTGTGGTTCAGATGCCGCGTCTTGCACGACGATGTGGTACCCTAGCCAAGAGATGTGGGCCGCATTCAGTTCGAGAAAAACGCCGCGCGTTAAAAATCCTGAGAGAATCCATCACATTAATCACTTCACTTGTCAAAGTACACCTATCAAGTCAAGTACCCTATCCCATCCCCTAAGTACACTACACCATCCCCAAAGTCAACCTTTTCATCCCATCTCCTACACACTCCATCACTCCTCTCCCATCATCTCTCGCCTCTCTCTCATTTCTCTCCCAAGCTCCATGAGAGCAACTCCAACGTCCATGGCTTCCATGGAGAGGTTAGGTGTGGCCCACCTCCCTACCGCTTAATCCCGCCATGCAAAAACCATCTCCACCGTCCAAATGCATCCCTTGGATCTCTAGGATGCGTTGATGGAAGAAGAAGTCCAACAAGGTAAAAGGTGGGTATTTTGCTAGGATTATAATTATTTCTTTTGCTTATATTTGATGATTTGAGGGCCTACTTGTGGTGGGACCCATTTAATGTACGGTTTATATCGCCTAGAGGGGCCCATAGTGGCGGGGTCCCCCCATCACTGTAACACCCCGAATTTTTGCCAACCTGGAATTAGACGTCCTAAGGCAATGGGTCAACCATAACACCTTGGTAACCTCTTAGGAATCAATTCCAAAGCCAAAGGAATCTTTTAGAACCTAATTCTTTAGAAATTTAACGTGAATTAGCCAGCGCTACACTAGATTTCTTACAAAATTAGCACCAACCACTTTAAATACGATTTGTAAGACCCAAAACCTCTAGAATTGTTACTGGTACGTTACCCTAAAATCTAGGATCCAACTCTAAGCCCAGTTGCCCTCGAGATCATTTGGAAACTCCGTATCGGACCTGGACCGCACGTCGAAAGTCTGATAGTGACAAACTTAGACGAATATGACCGCCTAGTTGGACTTGACAATCACCTTGAAAATTAAGTCCAGATGATGTCCTGAGACTGTTTCCTTGAGTCTGAAGTGAAGAGTGTGAGAAAAGTGAATTTATTTAGAAATTAAATATAATTTTAATAAATCTGGCACGTGTCACTTGTGCGCTATTTTTAAGCGTTCCAACCGTTAGATTTTGACCCAAATTTACCCTCGGATCAGGATAGGTGGCCCTTATATGTCATAGCACTTGTGGCCCTGATCGAGTTTCAGTGACCGCTGAATTGAAACTGGTCCGCCACGGTCGATCTGGAAACCCAACCGGACTGAAAACTTAGTTGGACATAGATCTAATATTAAGGAGCTTAAGTCTGACCGCATTTAGTAACAGGACCTCCAGAAGTGCTCCGTTGGATCGGAACAGACCCGATTTGGTTATAACTTAAGTATACCTTGACTTCAAGTCTGTTTTCATTTTCTTTGGGCTTATAAAAGGGCCTTAAACTCTCTCTCACAAATTCCATACGAATTTTCAAACCCTAGCTAAGAAAGAGAGTGAAAAGAGAGAGAGAAAGTGAGGGAGAAGTTGGGGTTTTCTCTTGGGATTATTCCTTACTGCTCCACATGCCAAAGCCATCCACCTGCATCGCTATTCTGGCGATTATAATTTCGTTCTTAGGTAAGAAAGCCTAACCCTAACCTGTTCTAGGGTTTCAATTAGTGCAAGTGGTGAGGTAGCTAACTTAAATCATACAGTAGGTTGCCAATCAGTCGTTGACGACGATGTAGAGTTCCTATTCAATTCATTATGCTCCTACGGCGTAAGGTACGGATTTTAGACGCTTAGGTTACCATTTTTCAAAGCTTTCAATGTTGTTTAATGGTAGATTGTTGACAAGGATAATGTTTGACATGTAGAACATGTTGTCCATTTTTCATTTTGAATACGTACGAAGAATATGAGATTTAGGGTATTTTAGGTATTTGTAAGAAATACTGTATAAGTACATATTTTGCTGATATGATTGCCATGAGTATTTATCATATACCTATGCTAGTTATGCGTGTATGATTTGTTTGGCGAATAAGAGATTCGTCCTAATGCACATTATTGGCCGACATATGCTATGTAGACTAATGTGTGTAGACTAAGTGTTTATATAAATGTATGTATTAGTATGTATTGAGTAAATGGTGTTGTAGAGTAGCATTGAGATTGGATTCTCAACTAATTTGATGATGTACATGATTTCCTCCATGCTTATTATATTTGAATTGATTACCTTATGTGTGAAATACTCGTGTATGGTTAACTCCTTATGATGTATGTTATAACATGCTGATAACATGCTGGAATTACTTGTATTTCAATTCTTTCTCTCTCATATGATTATTGATTTAGATTACAAGTGTTTGGGGCTATACTCTAGTCCAGGCAGTCGGTAACAGATTTGAATTCGTGGCTGGATTCTATTCACCACGAAGGACGCGTTGACGAACCCGAGTAGTGCTTTGTTTGACGGCAGTGGTTAGGCTACACGAGGTGTTTATACACTTCATGTCGTTCAGCTTGAGGTGCGCTCGTACTAGTCAAGCTCGTCAAGTAACCTGACTGACCATTGTATGTTCACCTTATATTGGTCATAACTGCTTAAAATTAGGGTACTAAACTTACCAGTGATAACCCTGATAACCGTGGTACCTTGATCTACTAAGACTCATGAGCCGGGCATGGTGGTATGGGACACCATGGTCGAGCTGTCGGCTTACGTTGGGGCCACGAGCCTTCCCGTAGTGACCAGTGAGCAACCCAGACTCGTGAGCCAATCATGGTGGTATGAGATCCTATATTCGAGCTGTCGGCCTACACTGATAAGGTGATGGGGAAGCGGTGCAACGAGTGCGTGCAACAGCCCTGACAGCTCTTTGTAGTGACCTCGAACGTATTCTGAGTCTATGTGAGGCGACGACCCTTCCGTAGTAATAAGAGTACAACTAGGCCTGTATTGATAAGGTGATGGGGGAGCGGAGTAACGAGTGCTTGCAACAGCCCTTGCAGTGACCTAGAAATATACCATCGTATGAGACTACTAGGAGTGACGACCCTAGACAGGATCCTTGTTGGGAATGATATAAGGGAAGTACCCTAGTTTCCCAATCCTGCTATATGAAAAGGACTAATAGCAACTCGGTAATCATATTCATATCGCACTGCATGTGCCTGGAAGATGTGGAGTACTAAGGGAAGAAAGCATGCCACGGACGTAAGATGGTGTCGCATGAGGGAGTATGTTGGCAAGGGCATGCATCATATCATTTCATCCTTGCATTAATTACAGTATTTAGGAATGTTTGATTTTCTTGCTTTATCATTATCGCTTGATTGATTTGATAACATGTTAACCTTTGCTCTATGATTCCACTGAGTTGGCCACTCACTCCCACGTTACGGGACGATGTTGTACACACCAACCAGTCCCTGTTTTAATTTCAGATGATGGCGATGCTTGCGAAGTAGAGTCGGACTTGATGTGAGGAGGAGGATTCCTCCTATATACATGTTCTGATTGACGGGATTACAGGGAGGTTGAACAGACGCCATGACACTTGTCATTTTATATTTTTGGAGCACTCATGTATATTCTTTTTGATCATTTTTGGAGTATACATGTATATGTTTAACCTGATAACATGTTCACACTCTGGAGACTTTAAAAGTTCATATATTTTATATATCTATCACATTATTTCGCTTGCTAGTTTAACTGTCTCTGGAGTATGATATGCTGTTTTGGCTTAATCCACTTCATGTTTTATGCACTATTATGGCCGACATTCATCCATCATTGAAAATGTTGCATAAGTGATGTTCTGGAACTTGGGAGTGGAGTTTATGCTCGACCCTCAATTTTCGGGATGTTTAATTTCCTTTAGGTGACATGGATGAGACTAGATGGTATCTAAGATGTGTTGAGAATCTAAGCAAGAATCTTCTACATAATGATCACAATAATAATAGTAAAGGAACAGATTTAGAAAGTTGAGAATCGATTAGCATCTACAACAACTTTCAATGTATTTGCACTTTAATATTAAAAAAAAAAGAAAAATAAAAGAAAACCACTCTAAAAGTGTAACATCCCAAAAATCGGGGGTCGGGTAGAAACCCAACTCCCGAGTTTCAGAACGTCACTTATGCAACATAGATAATGATAAATGCATGTTGTCTGTAGAATGGCATTAAACAAGATTGAGACTAAGCCAAAACAGCATATCATACTCCAGAGAGAGTTAAATTAGCAAGCGGAAGACAATGATAAATACATAAAATATATAATTGATTGTAAGTCTCCAGAGTGTGAACATGTTACCAAGTTAATTAAATACATGTATACTCCAAAAATGGAAAGAAAAGAATATACATGAGTGCTCTAAAAATATAAAATGACAAGTGTCATGGCGTCTAATCAACCTCCCTGTAATCCCGTCGATCAGAACATGCATAAAGGAGGGATCCTCCTCATCATCATCAAGTCTGGCTCCACCTCGCAGGCCGCGCCATCATTTGCAATTACAAAAGGGTCTGGTGGTGTCCGGAACACCGTCCCATAACGTGGGAGTGAGTAATTAACTCAATGGAATCATAGAGGAAAGATTAGCATGTTATCAAATCAATCACGCGATAATAGTAGAGCAGTCAATCAAACATTCCTAGATACTATTGTTAATACATGCATGAAATGACATGATGGATGCCCTCACCGACATACTCCCTCATGCGTCACCATCTGCATCCGCGGCATGCTTTCTTCCCGCAGTGCTCCACATCTTCCAGGCACATGCAGTGCGATATGGATAATGATTACCGGATTGTTATTAGTCCTTTTCATACAGTAGGATTGGAAAACTAAGGTACCTTCCTTATATCAATCCTAACACAGATCCTGTCTAGGGTCGTCACTCCTAGTAATCTCATACGATGTTATATTTGTAGGTCGCTGCAAGGGTTGTCAGGGCTGTTGCTCGCACTCGTTGCACCGCTCCCCCATCACCTTATCAATACAGGCCTATTTATATCCTTAAGAATGTATCAGGACTCGTCGCCCCCATGCGATGTCAAGATAAACTCAAGGTCACTACAAAGGGCTGCCAGGGCTGTTGCTCGCACTCGTTGCTCCACTCCCTCAGCAAGAATATAGTGTCTCATACCACCATAATCTGCTCAGAGTAGGGTGCTCACTGGTCACTATGGGGAGGTTTGTGGTCCCAGCGTAGGCCGACAGCTCGACCACGGTGTCCCATACCACCATGCCCGGCTCATGAGTCTTTATGGATCAAGGTACCATGGTTAACAGGATTTCCAATGGTAAGTTCAATACCCTAGGTTTAAGCAGTTATGACTCATACATGGTGAACATAAAATGGCCAGTCGGGTTACTTGACGGGCTCGACTAGTATGAGCGCATCTCAAGCTGAGTGACATGAAGTGCATAAATCACTTCGCGTGGCCTAACCACTGCCGCCAACCCAAAACACGACTCGCATTCATCGACGCGTCCTTCGTGGCAAATAGAAACCAACCACGAATTCGATCCATTACCGACTGCCTGGACTAGGTCATAGCCCCAAGCATTTGTAAACCAACGTCAGTAAGCATATGTGAGTAACAGAAATGAAATACAACAATGTAAGCATGTTGACACATGTTATAACATACAACTTAAGCAAATCATCCAACACATGCATTTCATATATATAATGAAATCAATACATATAGCCAACATGATGGAAATCATTTACATCAGCATATTAATTGAGAATTCAATCTCAAAACTAATTCACAACACCATTTACTCAATACCTACTAATACAAACATTTATACAAACACTTAGTCTACACACTTTAGTCTACATAGCGTATGTCGACCCAAAGTGAGCATTAGGGAGAATCTCTTCGCCAAACAGATCATGCACGCATTCCTAGTATCCTAACATGACAAATAACCATGGCAAACATTTCAGCAAAATGTGGATGTAAACAGAATTTCCTAAAAATGACTAAAATACCCTAAATCTCATATTTTCCATACGCAGTCGAAATGGAAAATGGATAGCATGTTCTACATGTCAAACGGCGTGCTCGTCGATAATTTACTATTAAACGACATTGAAAGCTTTGAAATCAGTCAATCAAAGCGTCTAAAATCCTCACCTTTTGCCCTAGACATGTATTGTTTCGAACGGAACGTATACGCTTCGTCAACAGCGTACAGGCGACCTAATGCACAAGATACATAAGCTATGTTGCTATTTGAATCGAAAGAACCCTAAATCAACAAGTAGTTAGGGTTTTTCTTACCTAGGAGTGCATTGGAATCACCGAAAAAGTCATTGGAGTGAGGTGCTTTGGCACGGGCAAAAGCTGCAGCAAGTGGCAGGAATTCTCTCCCACTACTCTCTCACAATCTCACTCTCACTAGCTAGGGTTTCTAACAAATTCAGATGGGTGAGATATGTGAGGGTTTAAGGCCCTTATATAGGCTAAAACTTCACTGAAACAGACTTGGGAACAAAGTATACTTGAGTTATAACCAAATCGGGACTTTTCCAATCCAAAAGAGTGTTTCGGGAGGTCCCCTGGCCGAACGCGGTTGGACTTAAGCTCAGTGTCACTGGATGTTGTCCACACCTAATTTTCAGTCCGGCAGAGTTCATAGATCGCATGTGGCTGTCCAGTTTCAGTTCAGCGGTCATCGTACCTAAATCAGGTCTACAAGTCTCATGATATGAAAGAGAGATTTTTTTTGATCCGAGGGTGTAATTTGGCTGAATTCTGACGGTCAGAACGCTTAATAATAACGCGCTAAGTCACGTGCCAGATTTGGATTAAAATTTCCAAATCTAACCCCTTTCTCACTGTCTTTACTCCAGGCTCAATGAAATAGCCTCTGAACATCGGTTGGGCTTGATTTTTGAAACGATTGTCAAGTCCAGCTAAGCAGTCATAACGGTCTAAGATTGTAGATATTGGACTTTCGACGCGCGGTATAGATCCAATACAAAGTTTCAAAGGATTCCTGAGAGTAAACGGGTTTAGAGTTTGTTCCTATGTTTCAGGGTATTATAACGTCATTGATTTTACAAGTTTTGGGTCTTGCAGAACGTATTTAAAGTGTTCAGGGACAATTTCACAGCTACTTTAGCGTAGCACTAGCTAACTTACGCTTAATTTCTAAAGGAATTAATCCTAAGTGATTTCTTTGGCTTTGGAATTGGGTTCTGAGAGGTTACCAAGGTGTTATGGTTGACCCATTGCCTAAGGACGTCTAATCTCAGGTTGGAAAAAATCCGGGGTGTTACAAAAAGATCGAAGCATCACCTCATATATTGTTGGGGTAAATGAAAACCCACGCCTTATTTCTCTGCATTGACAAAGAAACAAGGTTTAAAAACTGAATCTCTAGACAAACCAATGAAAAAGTGAAAAAATTGAATTAAATATGCAAGTAGAAATTACACAAGTACCATTGATTTGGGTGGCAACTTATTTTCATGGATTCTGACATACAAATTCTACCTATAACTTCAACTAATTACAATAGAATACGTACTGTCCCATTCCCATTCGCTGTCTATTAAGAAACTAGTTGAATCACACTCAAATGTTCATCCAGGACATATATCAGCCCATACTTCTTCCATGACTGTCTAGAATCATCTGAAATTTGTACCATGTAAGTCAAAAGACACAGGAAACATCGAATTTCAGCTACCATGTGACTCACATTTATTATCAGTTCCCCTACATCATATGCATTGAAGAAAGAAAGAGGAAGCAGAAAACTTACAAGGGTTGCAACCCAACCCAAAGAACTGCATTGGCAAGTACTGAAGAGAAAACACTTTTGGAGGAACCACAAAGGAAAAATGTTGTAATATCAGCTGAAATAGCAGTGAAGACCGCTTGAGTTGAAGTAGGAATATGCCAATATGTCCTAGCGGGGGGTGAATAGGACTATTTAAAATTTTTCAATGTATTTAAAAAATCTATTACACTAATCCTATTAGATATACAATTATCTGGATTACTCAAAAAGTTACTCTACTGGCTTCCAAGCCTAGTAGAGGGTCCAAACACAAACTATTTGAAAGATAGCAATGAAGAACTTAGTTCATGCTGGATGTGACTGTGTATGTGTGTGAGGTGTGATCTCAAACATTCAGATATTGAAATAGTAAACCAAATCACACAAACAAGAAAATCACAAACACAGTCATTTTTATAGTGGTTCGACTACTTGTCTACTCCACTCCCGGCTGCTGCACTTAACCCTTGAGTGTATCGAATTTCACTAAGGAGGTTTTCCAAGGTTCACCTTAAACCTAAGGTTTTAAATCAGGTTCACCTTCAACCTTTACACGGAGGTTTCTACTCGGTTCACCTCTAACCCTGGAGTTTTACTGTTACACTCCTAACCAGATGTTTATGCCCACACAGAGCAAGGGTTCACACACGCACCCAGATGTTTATGCTCTCTACAGAGCAAGGGTCCACACAATGCACCCACAGCGTACACTCTTGCCGGAGGCCTCCATTGAGGACTTTAAATGGTGAGCAATACTTAAGACCCAAACTTAGAAAGGAATGATCACAAGTGTCCTCTAGATTCTAGATACTTATAGATAAGTTGATGAGTCCCTTTTTGTACAGTGATGAAGATCTCCTTCTTATTGATGAAGAGTCTTCAGCTCCCTTGATCCGCAACACAAAAGATGTACTAGTATTAGGCTTCGGGTCGGGGCAAGGTTAGGACGAAAATTCACTCTCTTGGAATTTTCCTATAAGGAACATAGAGTGATTCTCGTCATCTATTCATTCAAGGCATCCCAGCTAAAAGATATACTGTTAAAATAGTTGTTAAAGGATCCTTGAATGTGGAAGTTCATTTCTCAATCCACTCTATTGAATATCAATGGTAAGAGTGGATTGGAAGATGAACTCTTGTGAGAGAAAGGGCTTTGGGTATATGATCTGAGGGTAAGACACACAAAAAAACTCTCTTCTTTCTCTATCAACAATAAAGACTAACCTCTCTATATATAGGAAAAAGGTTCCAACGGATATAAAACGGTCACATTTATGACAGAGTTCGATATCATCGAGCAGGGTCGATATCATCGAGCGTATACTCCCAATAGCATCGACTGACCGCTCGATGATACAAACTTAAATGTCATTTTTGCTTTTGGAAGCATTTTGCTAACTGGTCAATGGGATCGAGACACACATTGATGTTATCGGATTTCGAACTCTGATTCCATCGATAGAGGGATTGATCTATCGACAGGTGAAAACAAGAGAGACAAGCCTTGAAGAATTTCAGGTTCTAAAGATATGATCGGGGAACAGCCGATGTCATCGGAATTTGAATGTCGATGATATCGAGATCTTGTCGATAGGATTGATAAATCATATAGATTTACCTATAAGCACGTTGGTCAATTTGTGCCAGACTCGATCCAATCGACCAGGACCCGATGACATCGACATAAGAATACCGATTTCCTCAAATGGCCCCCGATCAACGTTTAAAACATCCTGAAATATTTGCTTGAGGAAACATGCGCCCATTGTCGATATAATTGAATGACTGCCGATATGATCGATATTTGAATTCATATTGAATCAGAACAGTCATCGATATATCGAAGCTTATAGTAGATTTCTTTAGAAAAATAGGGGCACTGTAAAACTGCCTGTCGATATTATTGATCCGCTTTCGATGGGATTGATATTCGAATTTTGATGATATCGATTGAGACTTCGATATATCGATAAATCGTCTAGATGAATGTGCAGTTGCTAGACACTTTTTGTCCTCACTCGATTGTATCGATTGAGATTCTGAGGACATCGACAGAGCGGGTCGATCATATCGAAATGTGAATCGATACAATCGATAGGGTAAGAAAATTGAAGATTTTTCTATTTGGTAAAAAATTTTCTTACAATAAAACCCTAAGATGTTCTACTTAGTTTCAAGGGTTTTAATCACTTGGTGTTTTGGGACATGGGATGTGAAGCTATGATTTACCTATGGTGAGCTTTCACACATCCAGTTGAGGCAGACACTTGAATTGACCTTCCTGTTAGGCACTGTTGTTCGACTGACTCAACTTACACCATAATTGACAAACAAGAGCACTAGTAGGTGCACTTACAATCTCCCCCTTTGTCAATTACGTGACAAAATACCCAAAACACCCTAGAAAAATATCTAGACAGATATATCCTAAATTATGTGTACATGTGATTATATAATTTTACAAATTCTAACACTTCCATGTACACAACCACAATTTACTCCCCCTTACTATAAAAACTCCTTTCTTGGTGCAGCTGCTCCCCCTTACACCTGCAACATATAAGAGCACAAATATTCAATTTTTCGCATGAGGTGTTTTTAACTATTCTCCCCTTTTTTTTTCAGTCATTGGCAAAGGCATAACAAGTGATATTTACTAAAAAATTGAAGCATATGGGAGAACCACAGTGAGATAGATGTATATAGATATTCAACAGTGATAAGCATACATCAATGAAGGCGGGAAGTAAATAGATGAAGCAATCAGCACAATTATTCCATAAGCAACAAGAATGGCAATGAAATAGGAATGAAATTTAGCCTTATCAACCAGTATCTAAAAAAAAGTATACTGCCACAGATAGCAGTAAACTATCAACTGACATAAATATCAAACCATGTAGAGATACCCAAAATAAATAAACAAAGATGGGCACAAAATCAGGTGTTTATAGCTAGACACACTACTCCACCAAATCTGTTTACTTTTAACACATAGAAGACCCGTCAGTTGTTAGTAGCTTAAGAATCTGCTACACGGAATGTTGAAGAGCTTCCATCCTATTTTCTATTCCTGATAGTCGTTGTTCACAGTGTTGGAGCCGCTTATCAATTCCAGTGAGATTGTTTAAAAACTGGCGCTCAAGCACATGACACTGACGATTTGTGACAGAAGTAGGACTATATTCAGGAGTTTGATTGGATCCCCAAAAAGTTTCTTCATTAGGCATGGGATCACTATCTTCAACAGGTGGAGGAATCTTAGTATGCGATGAGACAGAGACATACACTTGTTGCGCTGCATCATGGTCGAACCATACTTTAGGATATACCTTATCAGTTGTTTCCGGTAGACCTACCCAGTGTACGAGCTTACAGATAAGAGATGGAAAAGGTAAAATTTTAAGATGGTCACTTTTGACTACCTTAATTAGCTAGTCCAGTATGAGAGTTGGTAGGCATATAGGGACCTCTTGATAGACATCATACAGAATATTGAGCACAACGGGACTCAGGTATGTGTCATTTTGCATCACATGGGTATACATTCGTGCTGAAAATACTGTGAAGGAGTTAAAATAAGATTCCTAGATGTTTTACTAGAAGGATATTGTCATCATTTCTAGGAATTGTCATGCCCTAGCACAGTGCTCAAGTAATTTCCCCTCATCTACCCAATTCGTTTAGATTTCTACTCTTGATAGGGATTTGTGTCACCTCAATGTTTAGAACATGACCAAGGACTGTTGGAGTAATGTGCTTAGTGTGTTGCATGAATTTTAGACATATGCAAGGTGAGTAATCTTGGACAACATGACAACAGTTGAAGAACTGCTGTATCATTTCAAAATGATATGGGCCGCCCATATTAAACATATTCTTCCATCCTATAGTCTCCATCATGAGATCTACCCCATAAGGTTTGACAGTACTAATGAGAATAGTACGATCGACTATCGTGACTTGTTCCCAATATGATTGGTTTTGAGGTAGTCTAGAATTTTTCTCTTTCTTAATCTTGAAAGATTTTGCAGATGAGAGAGCCTTACCTTTCCCTTTAACCATCTTCCTTGTTTCATTTGGATGCTGAGATTTCATCAAAACTCTGAGCAGATCAACCAAAGAAACTAATCAGGGTAGAGAGATGGGACTAGCTATTGAAAAATGATTTTTTCTCTCAATCAGCCTTTTTATTTGGGCACCATCTGTCGATCATATCGATCATTGTTTCGATACTATCGAGAAGTTACCGATCGATTCTATAGATTCTGTCTCAAATGTCATCAATGATCATATGGCTTTTTAAATTCTGAAAGGTCGTCGATTGTATCGATACTTATTTGATGTAATCAGAAAGTCATATCCAAGGTGAATGATTTTCTAGTTTCAAAATTCAGATGATTTTTCAAGCATACAGATAGAATTTCTAAGAAACAATGATATTCTTAGTAAAATAATATATAATCTATATATATACACAAAAATAAAAACATTTGACTGTTTGTATACAAAAGGAGGTCTGGAACCTTAGGTATTTAATTTGGGGCTTAGCAAAACTGCATCATTTCAGTAAATATCCAGATTTCGATGCATAATCTAGATATGTTCCTTCACTTTTAATGCTCCTCTCTATCATTCCTTCCTTCTCCTTTAATAATGTAGCAGTGGTTGTTTATGCGACGACCCTTAATTACAGATTTTCCTGATTGATCTAGGATATCACATTCTTCTTCGTTGAATTTGACCACATGCCCATTATCACAAATTTGAGAGATGCTTAAAAGATTATGCTTCAATCCTTTTATGCAGTAAGAATTCTCATTTTTGAATGATTCGATTTCGCTTATGATTCCTTGTCCAATCACTTTAGCGATGGTACCATCTCCATATGTGATTATCCCCTTCTTAAGAACCGTATATTCTAAGAGAAGGGATTTATCACCTATGACATGTCTTGAGCAACCATTATCTAGATACCATCTAGCATCATTGCCTGTTAAATGATCTGATTGTATAACAAGACAATTTCTCTTCTCTTTGATTACCCATTTTGTGACTGGATTCTTACTTGTGGCAGATTTATTTTTCTTATCTGATTCAACCACTTGATTCACTGAGTCTTTTTTCTTGTCAGATGGTTTAAATGGTGATAGTTATATATATCCTTTGTTCAACACATCCTTTGAATCACCACTTGTCTGATAAGCCTGTTTTTTGCCTTTGTTGTTACTGGAAACATCAGTTTTTCCATGTGTTCCATATCCAGTTCTTCTTCTAGCTTTTTCATATCCCAAGCCATATTTGTTATTTCTAGATTTTCCCATACCCAAAAGTTTTTCTAACCTCTCACCACTTTGGGAAAATTTACAGTTTAGTTGGGCTATTTTCCAAGATTCTTCTAATTCATTTTGAAGTGTATAATTTTTATTCTGAAGAATCAAGTTTTCCTCATTTAATGCTTTGACGTGTTTCTTTAATTTTTTTCGACTCAGATTTCAAGGAAATGTTGGTTCTTTCAAGTCTACCATTATCTGAGTGACATTGTTGTAAATTAGTAATTAGATGAGTATTAATATTTGAAGTTTTATATAAATCTAATTTCAGCAATTCCTTTTTGGTCTCAATTATACCAAGTCTTTTGACAATGTTAACGCTATGGATGTAAAGTTGATTATAAGTGTCTTGTAATTTATCCTTTTCGACTTCTTTCTCTTCTTTAGACTCATCATTATCAGATAAACATGATTCAGTGGCTTGTTGTTCTTCCTTGCTTTCAGATTCCACAACAATAATTGGAGTGGTGGTGGAGACCATAAGAATTTTCAATAATTTCTGATCTCCATCAGTTTCTGAGTCACTATTTTTTTTAATTTGACTCCTCCGTATCATCCCATGTGGCGGTCATTGCCTTGCCCTTGGTTTTTCTGTTTGGGCATTCAGTAGATAGGTGTCCATACTCTCGATAGGCGTAGCATTGTGGTTCTTTGGTCCTTTTTCTAAATTTTCCTGCAGAAGGTTTGTCATCCACTTTTCTACCTCTAGAGGGGCGGCCGTGATTCCTTTGAAAGAACCTTCTAAATCTTTGTGCAAGCAGAGCCACTTCCTCATCTTCATCTTCTTTTTCACTCTCACTGTCCTCATGTTTTGATTTCTTAGAAGTTCTTAGGACAATATTTTTGGATTTTTGGGATTGAGTGAAGTGTAGTTCAAAAGTCTGTAGGGAACCTACCAGTTCTTCTACTTTCATTTCATCAATGTTTCTACACTCTTCAATTGTTGTTACCTTGGGATTAAACCGTTACGGTAGGGATCTTAAGATTTTCCTACATATTTTAGGTACCGGAACTTTTTCTCCCAATCCACCCATGAAGTTATAAATAATATTCAATTTGGTGAAAATTTCCATAAATGTCTCATGCTCTTCCATCCTGAGATTTTGAACTGTGAAGTCAAAAGTTGTAGTTTAGATCTCTTCATAGTGCTTGTGCCTTCATGGGTTATTTCTAGTAGATCCCATGCTTTCTTGGATGTCTCACACATACTTATCTGATTAAATATATCTTGAGACACGGCATAGTAGATGGCATTCATTACTTTTGCTTCGGCAGTTTGCTGTTCTTTATCAAGCGCCGTCCACTTCTCTTTGGGTTTGGGCTTAGTGATGGTAGTTTCATCTTCAAGTACGATTTGTTCAGATGGTATCACATATCCCTTTTCAACTACATCCCAAACATCATGATCCAAAGATCTCAGGAAGTAATGCATTTTAGCCTTCCAGTATGCATAATTTGAACCATCAAATACTGGAGGTCTAGTGACTGATGAGCCCTCTCCTTTGGCCATATTTCACAACTTCAGTCAAGATCACTCTCTAGGCGGTGAATCCCTTAAAGAGAGACCCGCTCTGATACCAATTGAAATAGCGGTGAAGACCGCTTGAGTTGAAGTAGGAATATGCCAATATGTCCTAGAGGGGGGTGAATAAGACTATTTAAAGTTTTACAATGTATTTAAAAATTCTATTGCACTAATCCTATCAGATATACAATTATCAGGATTACTCAAAAAGTTACTCTACAGGCTTCCAAGCCTAGTAGAGGGTCCAAACACAAACTATTCGAAAGATAGAAATATAGAACTTAGTTCATGCTGGATATGACTGTGTATGTGTGTGAGGTGTGATCTCAAACATTCAGATATTGAAATAGTAAAGAAAATCACACAAATAAGGCAATCGCAAGCACAATCATTTTTATAGTGGTTCGACTACTTGTCTACTCCACTCCCGGCTACCGCACTCAATCCTTGAGTGTATTGGATTTCACTAAGGAGGTTTCCCAGGGTTCACCTCAAACCTAAGGTTTTAAATCAGGTTCACATTCAACCTTTACACGGAGGTTTCTACTCGGTTCACCTCTAACCCTGGAGTTTTACTGGTATACTCCTAATAAGATATTTATGCCCACACAGAGCAAGGGTCCACACAACACACCCAGATGTTTATGCTCTCCATAGAGAAAGGGTCCACACAACGCACCCACAGCGTACACTCCCGCTGGAGGCCTCCATTGAGGACTTCAAATGGTGAGTAACACTTAAGACCCAAACCTAGAAAGGAATGATCACAAGTGTCCTCTGGACTCTAGGTACTTACAGATAGGTTGATGAGTCCCTTTTTACACAGTGATAAAGATCTCCTTCTTGTTGATGAAGAGTCTTCAACTCCCTTGATCTGCAACACAAAAGATGTACTAGTACTAGGCTTCGGGTCGGGTCAAGGTTAGAATGGAAATCCACTCTCTTGGAATTTTCCTATAAGGAACATAGAGTGATTCTCGTCATCTATTCATTCAAGGCATCCTACTAAAAGATATACTGTTAAAATAGTTGTTGAAGGATCCTTGAATGCGGAAGTTCATTTCCCAATCCACTCTATTGAATATCAATGGTAAGAGTAGATTGGAAGATGAACTCCCATGAGAGAAAGGGCTTTGGGTATATGATCTGAGGGTAAGACACACAAAAACACTCTCTTCTTTCTCTACCTGCAATAAAGACTAACCTCTCTCTATATATAGGCAAAAGGTTCCAACGGATATAAAATGGTCACATTTATGACAGAGTTTGAAATCATCGAGCAGGGTAGATATCTTCGAGCGTATACTCCCGATAGCATCGACTGAGCGCTCAATGATACAAACTCAAATGTCATTTTCACTTTTGGAAGCCTTTTGCCAACTGGTCGATGGGATCGAGACACACATCGATTTTATCAGATTTTGAACTCCAATTCCATTGATAGAGGGATCGATCTTTCAACAGGTGAAAATAAGAGAGACAAGCCTTGGAGAATTTCATGTTCTAAAGATATGATTGGGGAACCGTCGATGTCATCGAAATTTAAATGTTGATGATTTTAAGACCTTGTCGATAGGATCGATAAATCATATAGATTTACCTATAAGCACGCTAGTTAGTTTGTGCCAGACTCAATCCAATCGACCAGGACTCGATGGCATCGACGTAAGAATATCGATTTCCTTAAATGGCTCTCGATCAACGTTTAAAACACCCTGAAATATTTACTAGAGGAAACATGCGCCCTCTATCAATATAATCGAATGACTGGCGATATGATCGATATTTGAATTCAGATTGAATTTGAACAGTCATCGATATATCGAAGCTTATAGTAGATTTCTTTAGAAAAACAGGGGGGCCATAAAACTGTCTATCGATATTATCGATCCGCTTTCGATGGGATCGATATTCGAATTTTGATGATATCGATTGAGACTTCGATATATCGATAAATCATCCAGATGAATGTGCGGTTGTTGGATGCTTTTTTTCCTCACTCGATTGTATCGATTGAGATGCCGAGGACATCGACAGAGCAGGTTGATCATATCAAAATGTGAATCGATCCAATTGACAAGGTAAGAAAACTTGAAGATTTTCCTATTTGGTAAAAAAATTTCTTACAATAAAATCCTAAGATGTTCTACTTAGTTTTAAGTGTTTTAATCAACTGGTGTTTTGGGACATGAGATGTGAGGCTATGATTTGCCTATGGCGAGCTTCCACACATCCAGTTGAGGCAGACACTTGAATTGATCTTCCTGTTAGGCGTTGTTGTTCGACTGACTCAACTTACATCGTAATTGACAAACAAGAGCACTAATAGGTGCACTTACATCAGCATCTCATATGCATGTATCATGTATAGTGAGAGAGGGGTAGATCTATAGTTTTGTATGGTTTACAGTTATGTCTTGTTTGTCGCCTCTTTACCTTCACATACATCACAGATGGTATAGCTCATGCCTTCAGAGTAAGAACAGTTCGCTACTTCATCAACCCATTCCAAAAACTGCAAGATGAAGTTCAGGAATAAAAACAAATGGGAAAGTGCACAACAAGTGATTAATACAAGCATAATTTGAAGCAGTAAATCCCATGTCACGTTTCATTGCCCGCTTAGCCCTTACACCTGATGAACCAGCACTGGCTTCTTGGAAACGCTCTTGATAGCACCAGCATAGAGTGACTGGTGACAAAAAGGCCAGGAATAAGGGCAGTCTGTGTAGTTAAGAATATTGGGTTAGTATTTCCCCTGTTCAGTAATTTATTAATCTCGTTATAATACAAAGTAGCCAATGAGTAATAATGTTAATGGAATCTTTGATTCTTTCTCAATATTCAAAATCAAGTTGGAAAAATACTTAAGGCTATTGAATTATATCATCTAAGAGATAAACTAGAAATTGGTGGCTTACTTTTGATAAAGTAACAAGTAACAATTTCCAAGATGATCAGAAATCACAAGAAAGGTTCAAAGACAACCTAGAAATATACATATTCATCAAAGCATCATATATGCCAAGTCAACCGCTGATCTTTTGGAAGTGCCATAGAACTTTGTGCATCTCCTACATGAATTAAAAAAAGGAAGAAAGAAAATGATAAGAGAAAGCTCATTGACAAGTAAGTGAAATCAGTTCTTTTGCTCGGGATTTCAAATGCACTAAAAGTTGTGAGTCACTTACAACTTGTAACTCACTTACAGGTGAAATTTTTTGTCCAAACACCACCTTTGAGTGGGTTGCCTCTAAACCCTAAATGCACCGAAAAATTGAGAAATTATATGATCCTTGGCCTCTGCAACCTATTTTCTGCAACTCACAACCAGTTTACCAGAATATACTATTCATGTTTCTCTAGTTTACAAGTCCATTCACCATGAATCAAATTCAGCAATGAAAACCAAACAAAATTAAAGAAAAGTCTTTATCCCTATCAAATGTTTTCAAGTATTTATAACACTCCAAACACTTTTAATTTATTTATTAAAATATTGAGTCGAGTCATCTGAAGACATCGAGTCAACCCAACCCAATGAGACATTTAGTCAAGTCAAGTTTTTGGGTTTTTGAACTATGGGGTCAGAGCTGCTTGCATCAAACCAGGAAAAAAAGGCATTTTATTCACATGGAAAACATAGATAAGTAGTCATTCTAATAAGAGACATTTCAACTCAACAACTTAAAATAATTAAAAAGTTGGTAAAAAACATAAGGATATATATTTCAGTAGTAGTTCAGTCCTCCAGTAAAGCTTGATTTGCTGAATTTACTGACATAATAATCAATATCCTCATCAGATAACCATGGAGGCATGGTAATTGGTTCGGGAGGCGATTCCGTAAGAGCTCCATTAGGTACAATTAGAGGACCCGGATTGTGAAGAGTAAGAAATTTCTTGATGTGTTCCCATATCAATCATAGAAAACTCAAATTCATCTACTTCGGGTTCCTGCATCATAACAACTGATGTTTTGTTAGCCCAGAAAAAAAATGGCATTGAAAGACATAACTATGTACAACCAATAATGACAGTGCCTACATTTATAGCATGTTCCCCAAGATGACTTTACACAAGATGAGAATGCCTACAAATAGCTTTGGTGAATATAAAATTAAATTCCATGTTGAAAAGGTAGGAATGTAATTGCTAGAAAATGGTGTTCACCTTGGAGTAGAATTATTAGCGGGATACTAGGTTTGGTTCCCAAAATTTCCTTGTGTTACCACAAAAAATTCCATGGAAATAAGATGTGACACGAGACATGCTAGCTCCAGCTCCATTAGGTACAATTAGAGGACCTGGATTGCGAAGTGTAAGAAATTTCTTGATGTGTTCCCATATCAATCATAGAAAACTCAAATTCATCTACTCCGGGTTCCTGCATCATAACAACTGATGTTTTGTTAGCCCAAAAAAAATCGCATTGAAAGACATAACTATGTACAACCAATAATGACACTGCCTACATTTACAGCATGTTCCCCAAGATGACTTTACACAAGATGAATGCCTACAAACAGCTTTGGTGAATACAAAATTAAATTCCATGTTGAAAAGGTAGGAATGTAATTGCTAGAAAATGGTGTTCTCCTTGGAGTAGAATTATTAGCGGGATACCAGGTTTGGTTCCCAAAATTTCCATGTGTTACCATAAAAAATTCCATGGAAATAAGATGTGACACTAGACATGCTAGCTCCAGTGTGAAGATGTCAGACCATTCCCACTAGGAATATTCTTGTCTACCAAGGATCGAGCCAAGCTGACCATCGGGTAGGCTACATGTGTGTGTTTAATGTGGGCCATTAATCATATTAACAATGAATTTATCTTGTATACATAAGAAATGATTTCTATGACATGCCATTTAAATTGTGAGATGTCTTGATGAGTGGCTCTTATGTAACACACACCCGTTTGCCTGAATGGATTCATAGGCCTACTGTAACGCCCGTGAAAAATCCATACTTGGGCTCGAGTACAAACTCGACCCGAAATTGCGTACAATTAATTCCTATGGAAATTAAGCGTAAGTTAGCTAGCGCAACGCTGGAGTAGCTGGGAAATAGTCCCTGATCACTTTAAATATGTTCTACAAGACCCAAATCGAGTAGAACCAACGACTCTATAATACTCTATAACCTCGGACCAAACTCTAAGCAGGTTTGTTCTCTCGACCACTTTGAATCTTTGTATTGGATCTAGACCGCGCGTCGAAAGTCCGATACCTCCTATCTTAGACCGTTAGAACCGCCTAGCTGGACTTGACAATCATTTTAAAAATCAAGTCAAACCGATAATCACAGGCTATTTCATTGAGCCCGGACCGAAGAGAGTGCGAATAGGGACAGAATTGGAATTTCAAATTCAAATCTGGCACACGACTTGATGCATTAGTATTAAGCGTTCTGACCGTCGGAATTCAGCCAGATTACACCCTCGGATCAGGAAAAATTTCTATTTCATATCATGTGACTTTCAGCCCTGATCTACGTGCGGTGACCGCTGAATTGAAACTGGTCCGCCACGTGCGATCTGTGAACCCTGCCGGACTGAAAACTTAATACGTGCTAGATCTGGTACGCATGAGCTTAAGTCCTATCGCATTCGACCAGGGGACCACCAGAAAGCATCTTTTGGACCGAAACAGCCCTGAATTGGATATGCACTAAGTAAACTTCGTTCCCGAGCCTATTTCGGGCATTTTTAAGCTTATAAAAGGGGTTGAAACCCTCACTCCTCTCTCCCATCCAAAATTGCAAGAAACCCTGGATTTGGAAGAGAGAAAAGGTGGGAGTTTGTGAGAGAGAGTGGGATAGATTTTTCCAGCCTTCGTGCCACCTGTTGCTAGTGCCTAAGCAACACCTCCTGATCACCAAGCCGGTGATTCTTCCACATTTTCAGGTATGAAACAACCCTAGAAGTTGTTGATTTAAGGTTTACTAGGATTCGTAGCATGTTAGCTAACGTAACTCGTAAAACAGGTTCTCTTATCGCCGTTGACGAAGCATATACGCTCCGTTCGAAACGACACGTCTATAAGAGACTAGGTGAGGATTTTAGACCCTTTGATTGACGGTTTACAATGCTTCCAATGTCGTTTAATAGTAAATTATCGACGGCATCGCCGTTTGACATGTACAACATGGTATCCGTTTCCTGTTTCGTAAATCAACAAAGAATATGAGATTTAGGCATTTTAGTCATTTGTAGGAAGTACAGATTACATTTATATTTTGCTGATGTGATTAACATGGTTTGTTGTCGCATTAGGAAGTTAGGAATACGTGCATAATTAGTTTGGTGAAGAGATTCGCCTAATTGCGCACTTCGAGTCGACATACTATATGTAGACCTAAGTGTGTAGTGTATGTGTTTGTATAAATGCTTGTATCAGTATGTATTGAATTAAATGATGTTATGAATTAGTTTGAGATGGATTTCTCAATTTATATGCTGACATAAATGCTTTCCTACATATTGACTATGTACATGATGCCACACTATGCATGAAATGTATGTGCTTGAAGGTTTGCTTAAGTTGAATGTTATAACCTGTGTTAACATGCTCACATGATTGTATTTCAATTCCAATACTCCTACATAAATTGCTGATGTGAATCCATAATTGTTTGGGACTCGACTTAGTCCAGGCAGTCGGTAACCGAGCGAAATCGTGGCTGGCTGGTCTTGGCCATGAACGACGGGTCGATGAACGCGAGTCATGTTTGGAGTTGGCGGCAGTGGTTAGGCCACGTGAAATTTTTTACGCACTTTATGTCGTTCGACTTGAGATGCGATCGCGCTAGTCGAGCTCGTCAAGTAACCCGACTGGCCGATGTATGTTCACCTTG
The DNA here is from genome assembly GCA_037074715.1 of Magnolia kwangsiensis. Classification (NCBI taxonomy): domain Eukaryota; kingdom Viridiplantae; phylum Streptophyta; class Magnoliopsida; order Magnoliales; family Magnoliaceae; genus Magnolia; species Magnolia kwangsiensis. Next base: position 65,887,794 of record CM073579.1, read on the forward strand.
TATGAGTCATAACTGCTTGAACTTAGGGTACTGAACTTACCATTGTAAACCCTGTTAACCATGGTACCTTGATCCACGAAGACTCATGAGTCGGGCATGGCGGTATGGGACACCGTGGTTGAGCTGTCGGCCTACGCTGGGGCCATAAACCTTCCCGTAGTGACCAGTGAGCACCTAGTCCCGTGAGCAGATTATGGTGGTATGAGACACTATATTCTAGCTGTCGGCCTACACTGATCAGGCGACGAGTCCTTTGTAGTGACCGCGAGCGTATTCTGAGTCTACGGGAGGCGACGACCCTTTAGTAGGAGTAGAGTACAGTAGGCCTGTATTGATAAGGTGATGGGGGAGCGGTGCAACGAGTGCGAGCAATAGCCCTGGCAGCCCTTGCAGCGACCTACAAAATATACATCGTATGAGATTACTAGGAGTGACGACCCTAGACAGGATCTGTGTTGGGATTGATACAAGGGAAGTACCTTAGTTTCCCAATCCTGCTGTTTGAATGGACTAATTAGAACTTGGAAATCATATCACCATAATATTGCATGTGCCTGGAAGATGTGGAGCACTCTAGGGAGTGTGGCATGCCGCGGTCGTAAGATGTTGCCGCATGAGGGAGATCGTCGGTGAGGGCATACATCACGTCATGTCATCTTGCATTAACAACAGTATTAGGATTGTCTGATTTACTGCTTTACTATTATCGCATGACTGATTTGTGAACATGCTAATCTTTGATCTATGATTCCACTGAGTTGATCACTCACTCCCACGTTACGGGATGGTGTTTGCAACACCCACCAGACCCTGTTGTAGATGCAGGTGATGCTGAGATCCAGGAGGCAGAGCTAGACTTCGACGAGGATCAGGACGAGTTCTCATACATGCAGTATCATGATGGCTTTGCTTAGGCGACCTGGGTTGACGAGACTTCAGTGAAAATATTTTGAACATTTGATTTTGTTCATGTATATGTATATGAGACTCAGAGATGTATTCATACTTTAGAGACAGATGAGATCTACTTTGTTTTTCCTTACAGTGATATATATATTGTTTAGTCTTCCGCTTGCTTTTATCACTGGATCTGGAGTATGAATTGCAGTTTTGGTATACTTTTACTCATGTGAATGCTTTAAATCAGACAACATTGAATCATAATTATTTTTGTTGCATAAGTGATGGTCTGGAACTCGGGAGTTGAGTTTATACACCTCCCCCGATTTTCAGGGTGCTACAAGTTGGTATCAGAGCATGAATAAGAGTATACTGGGCCTGGGTTATGGTCTCGCGACGTACGCTGTCACTTCCTTTGACTTAGATGGGTGCGAGAAGGGTCTAAAAACATTTCTAGGATCGGAGATTCGCTAATAGGCGAAGTCTGTTGGAATCGATCGCATGATCGAGTCTGTAACGAATCTCGGGTCGCGTGAAGCAACCCGAGTAGCTCCTAGGTCATAGGAAGTCGAGTTGAGACATTCTTTGAATGATTTTAAACCTGTAAAAGTAAATCCTTGGGCCATGGGATGACCACGACTCCTGTATTCAATCGCCAGGGCTTAAAAACCCCGTTTCACCAAAAATCTTCAAAATTCTTCCTCTCACCACTCCAATCTTCATTTTTTTCTTATCCTTGTTATGTTAAGAATTAAAAATAATGTGAAAATAATATAAAACAATACTTTCATAAAATTTTACAGTGAATAGTAAAATTTTATAAAAAATGGCCATAAGGCCATTCTAACTTCACTTTCTTTAGCAATTAATAGTTTAGATGGATGTAATAGCTCCTTCTATCCCAAAATCATATGCTGCATGATAGGTTTTTGTATTCATAATTGTGGATTGGTCCCAGAAAGCTCTGAACACATGTTTGGGCCTATATAGGTCAAAATACAATGAACCAAGGTTGGGACCATACTTATCTGGGGTCCTTGGACCATGGGAGACCTAACTCATGTGGTCCCACCGGCCGGATACACCACCGGTCGGCGATGCCATCGCCGATCCGGTGATGCATCGCCGTATAGGTGGGCCCACTTGCTGTAAATTTCGGGCGCACGCCCTTATATGCCCTGTACATTCCCCCCATATGTGTTCCGTCCAAAGAAAATCCCTAAAACTTGCACTTCCTTCATAAACAGCCCTCCCCATAGCTCCATTTTCATTTTCCAGCAACTATCTCCAAAATTCATGATTCCAAACCACCCCTAGATCCATCCTTGGCCAAAAAGACCACCATCCATCATTCCTTTGGAGTTGGCAGCCCTTCCTCTTGAAGATTTCATCTTTTGGAGCTCCAAAAACCCCCAAATCGAGCTGAAATCGTGAGGTGCTCCATTCCACTTTTTCATTTTCATTTCTCCTTAAAAATACATCCTTGGGAAGCTTGAAGCATCCCTCTACGATGCCTAGATCTCCCTTTCCGCATACTTAGTTACGCCACTTTATTGCATGACGCTGGTGCCCAGATACTTGAGCATATGCCAGTCGTTTTCGAGTTCGGGGATCTGTTCAGGAAGATCCCTGGTTTGCCGCCCCGACGAGAGATCGATTTCACTATCGATCTGGTTCCTGGTTCTACGCCCGTCTCACTGCCGACGTATCGCATGACACCATGTGAGATGGAGGAGTTGAGGATGTAAATTGATGGTTTGCTAGAGCTTGGCCTTATACGGCCTAGTGTGTCTCCTTGGGGAGCACCGGTCCTATTCGTGAGGAAGAAGGACGGTTCGATGCGATTGTGTATTGATTATCGCAGGCTGAACCAGGTCACGGTGAAGAACAAGTACCCTTTACCCAGGATCGATGACTTGTTTGATCAGCTGAGAGGAACGCAGTACTTCTCGAAGATTGATCTTCAGTCAGGATATCATCAGTTGTGCATCAGGGATGAGGACGTGCAGAAGACAGCATTCAGGACCAGTTTTGGCCACTACGAGTTCCTCGTGATGTCGTTCGGTCTTACGAACGCACCAGCCGTGTTCATGGATCTGATGAACCGGGTATTTCGACCTTTTCTCTATCGATTCATCGTTGTATTCATTGATGACATTTTGGTGTACTCTAGGAGTCGAGAGGAGCATGAGGAGCACTTGTGTTTGGTCCTGGATACGCTCAGACAGCATCAGTTGTTCGCACAGTACAAGAAGTACGACTTCTGGAAGCAGGAGGTGAAGTTCCTGAGACACGTGGTGTCCAAGGATGGCATGGCAGATGACCTGTTTAAGGTATCTGCGGTGCAGGACTGGGAGTAACCTGGTTCTGTCACTAAGGTGAGGAGTTTCTTGGGTCTCGGTGGCTACTATCGGCGCTTCATACAGGACTTCTCGAAGATCATGAGACCCTTATCTCAGTTGACACGGAAGGACGTGAAGTTTGCCTGGAACAATCAGGCGGAGTCAGCTTTTCAGGAGCTGAAGGACAGACTTACGTCCACCCCTGTGCTAGTATTTCCAGAGCAAGGGGTTAGATACACTATATACACTGACACTTCTAGCATTGGTTTGGGTTGTGTCCTTATGCAGAGGGACAGGGTAATTTCGTATGCCTCGAGACAATTAAGGAAGCACGAGGAGAATTACCCTACACACGACCTAGAGTTGGCAGCCATTATATTCGTACTGAGACTCTGGAGATATTACCTCTACGGAGAGGAGTTCAAGCTCTTTTGTGACCACAAGAGCCTCAAGTACATATTCACACAGCGAGACTTGAATATGAGGCAGCGGCGATGGATGGAGACGTTGAAGGACTTCAAGTTTGAAGTCTCTTACCATCCTGGGAAGCCGAACCTTGTGGCTGATGCGTTGAGCCGCAAGAAGGTGATAGAGTTTGCGGCTCCGCTGATGGTTGCTGAGTGGGATATGGTTGAGTTTTTGCGAGACTTTGAGCAGAAACTCACCGTAGAGGAGCCGTTTGAGTTCATCGCACATGTACGGGTGCGATCTCAGATTGATGACCGAGTCATCGAGGCGCAGAGGGACGATGCGCATCTGACTGAGCTTCGAGAGCAGGCCAGTGATGATGTAGACGCCGACTGGCGAGTTGGTATGGATGGGGGCTTACGTTATCGTGGCCGCCTATGCGTCCCAGATGTCCCTGACTTGAGAAGAGAGATTCTCGAGGCTGCGCATTGTACTAGACTCGCAATGCATCCAGGCAGTATGAAGATGTATCGTGACGTGAAGAGGACGTATTGGTGGGAAGGTATGAAGACCCACATAGCAGAGTTCGTGTCCCGTTGTCTCACTTGTCAGCAGGTGAAGGCAGAGCATCGCCGACCACCTGGACTTTAACAGCCTATGCCGATTGCAGAGTGGAAATGGGATTTCATTTCCATGGACTTCATTTCTGGGTTGCCGAAGATGAGGAAGGGACATGATTCCATTTGGGTGATCGTCGACTGTAACACCCTGAAAATCGGGGGTCGTGTATAAACTCAACTCCCGAGTTCCAGACCGTCACTTATGCAACAAAAATGGTTATGATTCGATGTTGTCTGATTTAAAGCATTCACATGAGTAAAAGTATACCAAAACTGCAATTCATACTTCAGATCCAGTGATAAAAGCAAGCGGAAGACTAAACAAGATATATATCACTGTATGGAAAAACAAAGTAATCTCAACTGTCTCCAAAGTATGACTACATCTCTGAGTCTCATATACATGTACATAACAAAAGAATAAAGCTCAAAAAGAAAAGTCCCACTGATGTCCCCTCGATCCAGGTCGCCTACGGGAAGCCGTCATGATACTGCATATACGAGAACTCATCCTGGTCCTCGTCATCATCTAGCTCCACCTCCTGGATCTCATCGTCACCTGCAACTACAACAGGGTCTGGTGGGTGTTGCAAACACCATCCCGTAACGTGGGAATGAGTGATCAACTCAGTGGAATCATAGAGCAAAGATTAGCATGTTCACAATTCAATCACGCGATAATAGTAAAGCAGTAAATCAGACAAGTCCTAATACTGTTGTTAATGCAAGATGATATGACGTGATGTATGCCCTCACCGACGATCACCCTCATACGGCAACATCTTACGACCGCGGCATGCCACACTCCCTAGAGTGCTCCACATCTTCCAGGCACATGCAATGCTATGGTGATATGATTACCAAGTTGTTATTAGTCCATTCAAACAGCAGGATTGGGAAACTAAGGTACCTCCCTTGTATCAATCCCAACACGGATCCTGTCTAGGGTCGTCACTCCTAGTAATCTCATACGATGTACATTTCGTAGGTCACTGCAAGGGCTGCCAGGGCTGTTGCTCGCACTCGTTGCACCGCTCCCCCATCACCTTATCAATACAGGCCTACTGTACTCTACTGCACGGAAGGGTCGTCGCCTCCCGTGAACTCAGAATACGCTCGCGGTCACTACAAAGGGCTCGTCGCCTGATCAGTGTAGGCCGACAGCTAGAATATAGTGTCCCATACCACCATAATCTGCTCACGAGTCAAGGTGCTCATTGGTCACTACGGGGAGGTTTGTGGCCCCAGCGTAGGCCGACAGCTCGACCACGGTGTCCCATACCACCATGCCCGGCTCATGAGTCTTCGTTGATCAAGGTACCACGGTTAATAGGGTTTACAATGGTAAGTTCAGTACCCTAGGTTCAAGCAGTTATGATACATACAAGGTGAACAAACATCGGCCAGTCGGGTTACTTGACGGGCTCGACTAGCGCGATCGCATCTCAAGCTGAACGACATGAAGTGCGTAAAACACTTCGCGTGGCCTAACCACTGCCGCCAACTCTCAACACGAATCACGTTCATCGACGCGTCGTTCGTGGCTATGACCAGTCAGCCACGAATTCGCTCGGTTACCGACTGCCTGGACTAAGTCAAGTCCCACACATCTATGGAATTACATTAACACTATAAAAAGGTATTGGAATTGAAATACATCATGTGAGCATGTTAGCACATGTTATGACATTCAACTTAAGCAAATCTTCACGGCATACTTCCCATGCATATTCAACTTAAGCAAATCCTCAAGCACATACATTCCATGCATGTAATGAAATCATGCATTTTGTCAACATGTAGAAAATCATTTAGGTCGGCATAATAATCGAAAAATCAATCACAAAGTATCAAATAACATCATTTAATTCAATACATACTAATACAAGCATTTATACAAACACATGCACTACACACTTAGGTCTACATATAGCATGTCGACCCAAAGTGTGCAACTAGGAGAATCTCTTCACCAAACTAATTATGCACGCATTCCTAACTTCCTAATGCGACAACAAACCATGTCAATCACATCAGCAAAATATGAATGTAAACAGTACTTCCTACAAATGACTAAAATGCCCTAAATCTCATATTCTTCGTTAGCTTACGAAACGGGAAACGGAGAGCATTTTGTACATGTCAAACGGCGATGCCGTCAAGAATCTACTATTAAACGACATTGAAAGCATTGGGAACCGTCAATCAAAGCGTCTAAAATCCTCACCTAGTGTCTTGTAGACTCGGGAATTGAAGCGGAGTGTATATGCTTCGTCTACGGCGAGTAAGGAGCCTAATACATAAGATCCATAAGCTACATCGCTATGGAAACAAGAAAAACTCAAATCACCAACTATTTAGGGTTTTTACTTACCTAGGATTGCGGTGGAATCGCCGGGAAAGCGGTAGAGGAGTGTTGCTTAAGCATGTGCAATACGTAGCACAAGTGGCGGGAAGAACTCTCCCACTCTCTCACAATCTCTCACTCTTTTTCTCTCTCCCAAGCTAGGGCTTCTCTCAAATTCGGATGGGAGAGAGGAGTGAGGGTTTCAACCCCTTTTATAGCCTAAAACATTCCCAAAATAGGCTTGGGAACAATGTTTACTTGGTGCCTAACCAAATCGGGGCCGTTTCGGTCAAAAAGGGCATTTCTGGAGGTCCCCAGGCCAAATGCGGTCGGACTTAAGCTCATGCATACTAGATCTAGCATACATCCAGTTTTCAGACCGGTTGGGTTCCCAGATCGCACGTGGCGGCCCAGTTTCAGTTTAACGGTCACCGCACCAAGATCAGGCCTATAAGTCTCGTGATATATAATAGATATTTTTCCTGATCCAAGGGTGTAATTTGGCTGTATTCTGACGGTCAGAATGCTTAATACTGATGCGTCAAATTTTTGTGCCAGATTTGAATTTGAAATTCCAACTATGTCCCTATTCACACTCTCTTCGGTCCGGGCTCAATGAAATAGCCTGTGATCATCGGTTTGACTTGATTTTTGGAATGAGTGTCAAGCCCAGCTAGACGGTCCTAACGGTCTAAGATAGGAGGTATCGGACTTTCGACGCGCGGTCTAGATCCAATACAAAGTTTCAAGGAGGTCCCGAGAACAAACCGGCTTAGAGTTTGATCCGAGGCTTTAGAGCATTATAGCACCCTTGGTTCCACTCGCTTCGGGCCTCGTAGAACGTATTTAAAGTGATCAGGGACCATTTCCCAGCTATTCCAACGTTGCACTAGCTAACCCAGTCACATTTTCTAAAGGAATGAATTCTACGCAATTTCGGGTCGAGTTGGTACTCGAGCCCAAGTATGGATTTTTCACGGGCGTTACAATCTACCCCCCTTAACAAATAATTTCGTCCTCGAAATTTTGTACCTTTTCGTACTCCTCGAGAAGCTGTGGGTAGTTCTTTCTGATCTCGGCTTCTGTCTCCCAAGTAGCCTCCTCCTCAGTATGATGCGTCCAAAGTACCTTCACAAGGGGAATCACCTTGCTACGCAGTACCTGCTCCTTCCGGTCTAAGATGCGTGTCGGTCGCAGGATATAAGTAACATCCTCTCCTAACTGCACCTGCTCCCATCTGATGATATGAGAAGGATCAGCAACGTACTTCTTCAGCATAGAAACATGAAATACGTTGTGGACGCTCGCGAGGGGCGTGGGTAAAGCCAATCGGTAAGCCACTGCTCCCACACGATCGAGGATCTGAAATGGACCAATGAATCGCGGTGCCAGCTTCCCTTTCTTTCCGAACCGAAGGACTCCCTTCATAGGGGAAACTCGCAAAAACACATGATCCCCGACTGTGAACTCTAGTGGTCTCCGTCTCGTATCGGCGTAGCTCTTCTGTCTGCTCTGCGCTGTAAGAAGCCGACGTCGAATAATATCGATCTTCTCTGACGTCGCCTGCACCAACTCTGGGCCAATCAAGCTGCGCTCACCGACCTCTAACCAGCAATGCGGTGCGCGACAAGGTCGCCCATACAGCGCCTCATAAGGTGCCATGCCGATACTCGCCTGGAAGCTATTGTTGTACGCAAACTCCGCATATGCAAGACAGTCATCCCAACTGTCCTTGAAGTCCAATGCGCAAGCTCGCAACATGTCCTCCAGGATCTGGTTCACTCGCTCTGTCTGTCCGTCCGTCTGTGGGTGGAAGGCAGTACTGAACTTCAACTTCACACCCATAGCCTCCTGAATACGAGTCCAGAAAATAGAAGTGAACCGCGTGTCTCTGTCCGACACGATCTCCAACGGAACTCCATGCAGACGCACAATCTCTCGGATATACAATCTAGCCAGCTCGTCTGCAGAGTTCGTAACTCTGATCGGTAGGAAGTGCGCCGACTTCGTCAATCGGTCGACGATCACCCAAATGGAATCATGCCCCTTCCTCGTCTTCGGCAACCCAGAAATGAAGTCCATGGAAATGAAATCCCACTTCCACTCTGCAATCGGCATAGGCTGCAAAAGTCCAGGTGGTCGGCGATGCTCTGCCTTCACCTGCTGACAAGTGAGACAACGGGACACGAACTCAGCAATGTGGGTCTTCATACCTTCCCACCAGTACGTCCTCTTCACGTCACGATACATCTTCGTGCTGCCAGGATGCATCGCGAGTCTAGTAGAATGCGCAGCCTCGAGAATCTCTCGTCTCAAGTCAGGGACATCAGGAACGCATAGGCGGCCACGGTAACGTAAGCCCCCATCCATGCCAACTCGCCAGTCGGCGTCAGCATCATCACTGGCCTGCTCTCGAAGCTCAGTAAGATGCGCGTCGTCCCTCTGCGCCTCGATGACACGGTCATCGATCGGGGATCGCACCTGAACATGTGCGATGAACTCAAATGGCTCCTCTACGGTGAGTTTCTGCTCAAAGTCTCGCAAAAACTCAACCATATCCCACTCGGCAACCATCAGCGGAGCCGCAAACTCTATCGCCTTCTTGCGGCTCAACGCATCAGCCACAAGGTTCGCCTTCCCAGGATGGTAAGAGACTTCAAACTTGAAGTCCTTCAGCGTCTCCATCCATCGCCGCTGCCTCATATTCAAGTCCCGCTGTGTGAATATGTACTTGAGGCTCTTGTGGTCGCAAAAGAGCTCGAACTCCTCTCCGTAGAGGTAATGTCTCCAGAGTCTCAGTGCGAATATAACGGCTGCCAACTCCAGGTCGTGTGTAGGGTAATTCTCCTCGTGCTTCCTTAATTGTCTCGAGGCATACGAAATTACCCTGTCCCTCTGCATAAGGACACAACCCAAACCAACGCTAGACGCGTCAGTGTATATAGTGTATTTAACCCCTTGCTCTGGCAATACTAGCACAGGGGCGGACGTAAGTCTGTCCTTCAGCTCCTGAAAAGCTGACTCCGCCTTATCATTCCAGGCGAACTTCACGTCCTTCCGTGTCAACTGAGATAAGGGTCTCGCGATCTTCGAGAAATCCTGAATGAAGCGCCGATAGTAGCCAGCGAGACCCAAGAAACTCCTCACCTCAGTGACAGAACCAGGCTGCTCCCAGTCCTGCACCGCAGCTACCTTAGATAGGTCAACTGCCATGCCATCCTTGGACACCACGTGTCCCAGAAACTTCACCTCCTGCTTCCAGAAGTCGCACTTCTTGTACTGTGCGAACAACTGATGCTGTCTGAGCGTATCAAGGACCAAACGCAAGTGCTCCTCATGCTCCTCTCGACTCCTAGAGTATACCAAAATGTCGTCGATGAAGACAACGACGAATCGATAGAGGAAGGGCCGCAATACCCTGTTCATCAGATCCATGAACACGGCCGGTGCGTTCGTGAGACCGAACGACATCACAAGGAACTCGTAATGACCAAAACTGGTCCTGAACGCTGTCTTCTGCACGTCCTCATCTCTGACGCGCAGCTGATGATATCCTGACTGAAGATCAATCTTCGAGAAGTACTGCGCTCCTCTCAACTGATCAAACAAGTCATCGATCCTGGGCAAAGGGTACTTGTTCTTCACTGTGAGTTGGTTCAGCCTGCGATAATCAATACACAATCGCAGTGAACCATCCTTCTTCTTCACGAACAAGACCGGTGCTCCCCAAGGAGATACGCTAGGCCGTATAAGGCCAAGCTCTAGTAGACCGTCAATCTGCGTCCTCAACCCCTCCATCTCACATGGTGCCATGCGATACGTCGGCAGTGAGACGGGTGTAGAACCAGGAATCAGATCGATAGTGAAATCGATCTCACGTCTGGGCGGCAAACCAGGGATCTTCCTGAACAGATCCCCGAACTCAGAAACAACTGGCGTCTGCTCAATTACCTGGGCACCAGCGTCGCGCAATAGAGTGGCGTAGCTAAGAATGCGGAAAGGAAGATTTACCCGCACTGAAAATGTGAAAGGCGTGCCCTCAGGCTCGTACACCATCACCACACGAGCCTCGCAGTCAATCTCGGCTCTCGCTGCAGTCAACCAGTCCATGCCAAGAATGACGTCGAGATATACGAGCGAGGGATCGACGACCAGATCAAGAGTCATCGTCCTGCCTCCCAGATCAACTAAACAACCCTCACACATCTGGGTGACATCCGAATAATCTCCATGAGCTGCAAGGACTCGCACGCTATCCATAGTGATAGTCTGCAACCCAAGACGTCTGACTACGGCACGCGATATCAAGGAAATCGTGGAACCAGTGCCCACCATGACAAGAACGGGAGTACCTCCGATATGGCCCGTGACCTCGAAGGCTGAATGCTGGAAAGTCGGCGTCGTAGCTGCCTCAGCGGTCAGTGCATGAACTCGAGCCTGCTGTGGCCGGTTCGGCCGCTGTGTCAAGGGCCGTGGGGGCTGTCGAATCTGCGATACTGTGGGTCTGAAAGAGGACTGCGCAGGAGCTGACCGTATAGGCGGTGCTGATATCGCCTGTGGACGTACACGATCAATCTTCTGCGGCGGCGAGAACCCACTGTCCCGCATCCTCGAAAAGCAACTCTGCGCTAGGTGGCCCGTCCTCCCACAGTATGTGCATGATAGATCAGGGCGCCGAAACGGTCCTACTGGCGCCGTGGTCCTGGTAGGAGGATCAATGCGAGGCCTCTTGCCCGCGAAGGGCCTATCTGGCAACTCCGGTTGCGGCCTGGAAGTAGTCGGGCCTCGTGATCGCGCAAGTCGATCCACGTCCTGTTCTGCCCGCATGGACATGTGAACTAACTCCGCATAGGAGGAGAAACTGATGCAGCACATCTTCGACCGAATATCCGGTCGCAAGCCCTCCAAAAAGCGCCGTATGCGCATCTGCTCATCAGCTAGAATCGTCGGGACGTACCTGCCCAACTCTGTGAACCGATGCTCATACTCGGTGACCGTCATCGCTGCCTGCCTGAGACGGAGAAACTCATTCTCCCTCTCGTGCCTGTAGGTCTGAGGATAATACTTCTCATGGAAGCGAAACTCGAATGCTGCCCATGTCCATACGAAGTCTGCGGTAACAGTCCGCAATACACTATCCCACCACATACTGGCCTCTCTCTCAAACTGGAAGGTAGCCAGCTCTACCTGCTCTGCCTCAGTACAGTGCAACATGCGCAGAATCTTCGACACTCGGTCGAGCCAAAACTCAGCCTCCTCGGGTCTGTGAGAACCCGTGAAAGTAGGAGGCCGCAAGCGCTGAAATCGCTCCAGAAGGCCCCGTGTGTCGGCAGGGTTCCCCGCAGGGAAAACAGGCTGTGCAGGATGTGCTATGTCCTCATCCTGGGCGTAAGCATAGGCATCCTCAGCTGGATGCGCAGGTGGTGCAGGCGGAGTAGATGCCGTCGCACCCCCACCCTGGGCTAAAGTCCCGACTATAGTAGTCAATAGCTGCTGCTGCTGTAGCATCATAGCCATCATCTGCTCGAATCTATCAGGTGGTGGAGCAGGCTGTGGCGGATGAGGTGCGGAAGTAGATGCGCGCTGTGGCTCTCTAACTGATGGTGTAAATGGCGGTGGTCCATCTGTAGGACCAGTAGCAGGCTGAGACGATCGAACAGTCTCAGGAATCGGGCCCACAGCAGGGTCCGGACGAGTGCCAGACTGAGAGGGAGTCTGATCCATCTGCTCAGACAACGAAAGCCGAACCGCGCTCCTCGTAGTCTTAGGTGGCATTCCCTATATTCAAAATAGGGCGCAACCTTGTCAGTCTCAATTGCTCAAATACACCACAATCATTCACTAAAGAGTCAAAGGCATTCCATGCATTTCAATTAATCAAAATTGTCACAATACAAGGGATATATCCTTACAAGCATCATGACTAGAATGACATGAAAATTAAGACAGTTAAGCAACAGCAACATAAGCAAAGCACTAGCCTCAACAGGCTTACACACATAAAACAGAAAATGGCTAACTACTCATAACAACATCAAAGATCGCGTCGCTAGTCGGAGTCTGGCGACGGAGGAGGAGCACCCTTATCCTGTAAACAACACAGGATTGCCTTCAAGGTGCGAGTCACCTTGCCAAATTTCTTCTTCGTGACGGCCTTGGCATCAGCGACCTCTGCTCGAAGTTCTTGGACTTCCCTTCGCAAAGCGGTCTGACTCTCCTCCATCCGAGCAATGCGATCGTCAATAGTAGTCTGCGCAGAAGGAGGAGGGCTCTCATCAGTATCCTGAGCCTCCTCTTCTGCTTCTTCCTGAGTCTCTTCCTGAACCTCTGCACTAGGTTCTCCTTCGCTTTGATCTTCCTCTTCATCAAAGTCGTCCCCACTATCCCTTTCAAGTTGATTTTCACGATATTGCGACCCAATCTTCATCTTAACCATCGTCGACTCATCGATGGTGTGAATCGATACCGGCAACTCGGGTCCAAGTCTATAGGCAAACTCAAGCGCAATCTTGCAAATGAGTCGGCCAAAGGGAAGGGATTCGGATGTTCTTCTCGACCTGGCTATGAGAACTATCTGCCGTAAGATGAAAGTGGCCATACATACGTTCTCTCCCTGGGCCACTAGAAATAAGAAATCGACCATAAGACGTGTACATTCAATGCGGTTCGTAGACCTAGGATAAACATTGAACGTGCAGATGTGATGCAGCAGACGCAAATCCTCAGACATGTACGTCGCCTTGAGGCTATTATTAGGCTGCCATGGAACCAACTTACCACACAGAAACCTGGCGCGGCGATCTCGTTCACGTCTAGTCCTCAAATTCTTCTCACTTGGATGTACATCACCTAGAGGCACATTGAGAAGTCGCGCAACCAACCGGACGTCGATCGTAGCCATCCGATCTCTACCAAAAGGGATTTTGAACTGCAAGGGCTCCAAGGTGGGATTCTGGATGCTAGTATAGAAGGCACGAACGGTGCTCACATTAGCACGAGCGCGAGCTTCAAAGATCGGTCCCCAGTGCGCAGCTTCAATGCGTTCGAACAACAGATATTCGCCGAACAACCGTCCATCTACGTCCGCCTCAAATAACACTCTACGATCAGTGTATTCACCATGAGGCATCTCTGATAGAATGGTTCGTCCAAGATGTGCATGGGGATCCAAATCCCGCTTTGTACGGCACTCCAGGACTGCAGCTGGACCTGCGGCGGCGCTTGAACTTGCGGCACCACCCCGCGGTCTTCTCAATCGAGCAGGGCGGCTCGGCCCAGCCTCGTCTGTTGCAGTTTTCCTCTTACCCATCAAAGATAGGATGGACGAGAGCGACAAAAGACCCAAAATAGCTTCCACGAAAGCCATGGAAAACGCCGAAAATGCGGAGAAATGGCTGCCCAATCTGACAAAAGGAAATCTAGGCGTCGTAGAGGGATGCTTCAAGCTTCTCAAGGCTGTAGTTTCAGGGAAAAATAAGAACAAAAAGATGGAATGGAGCTGCTCACGATTTCAGCACTATTTGGGGGATTTTGGAGCTCCAAATGGGAAAATCTTCAAGGAAAGGGGCTGCCAACACCCAATAATCGATGGGTGGTGGTCGGTTTTGGCCAAGGAAGGGTTTAGGAGGGGTTTGGGTCGCCGGGGTTTGGAATGGAGTGCTGAAAATCAAATCTAGGGTATGCAAGGGGGCTGTTTGTGAAGGAGAGGGGTGTTTTAGGGGTTTTCGTGGGATGGGAGGTAGCTAGGGGTGATGGGGGAGGTATTTAAGTGGGTGCGCCCAAAGGGCAGCACCAACAGAGGTGGCCGGCCGGCGATGCATCGCCCGGCCGGCGATGGCATCGCCGGCCAACCTTCAGGTTGGCCAGCGGGACCCCATGGGTCTGGTCCCCCATGGTCCCAGGGTCCCAAAAAAGTTGGTCCCACCCCTTGGTTCATTATATTTTGGTCTCTATGAGCCCAAACATGTGTTTGGGGCTTTTCGGGTCCACACCGCAATCTCGAATACCAAACCATATTATGCAGCATATGAATTTGGGGTAGAAGGAGCCAGTACATCTTTCTAGATCCTTATCTACTAAAGAAAGTGAAGTTAGAATGGTCTTATGGCCATTTTTCATGAAATTTTACTATTCACTGTAAAATTTGGTGAATATATTAATTTGTGTTATTTTCACATTAGGTTTGATGCCTAACATGAAATGGATAAGAAAGAACTGAAGGTTGAAGTATTTAGAGAAGGAATTTTGAAGATTTTTGGTGAAACGGGGTTTTTAAGCCCTGGCGATTGATTACTAGAGTCGTGGTCATTCCACGGCCCATGGATTCACTTTTGCGGTTTAAAACCGCTCGTAGGACGTCTCCACCCGACTTCCTACAGATTAGAAGTGATTCGGGTCGCTTTACGCGACCCGAGATACGTTACAGACTCGATCTTGCGATCGATCCTTATAGACTTCGCCAATCGGCGAATCTGTGATCCTAGAAGTGTTTCTAGACCCTTCTCGCACCCACCTAAGTCAAAGGAAGCGACAGCGTACGTCGCAAGACCATAACCCAGGCCCAGTATACTCTCATTCATGCTCTGATACCAACTTGTAACACCCTGAAAATCGGGGGTCGTGTATAAACTCAACTCCCGAGTTCCAGACCGTCACTTATGCAACAAAAATGGTTATGATTCGATGTTGTCTGATTTAAAGCATTCACATGAGTAATTGTATACCAAAACTGCAATTCATACTTCAGATCCAGTGATAAAAGCAAGCGGAAGACTAAACAAGATATATATCACTGTATGGAAAAACAAAGTAATCTCAACTGTCTCCAAAGTATGACTACATCTCTGAGTCTCATATACATGTACATAACAAAAGAATAAAGCTCAAAAAGAAAAGTCCCACTGATGTCCCCTCGATCCAGGTCGCCTACGGGAAGCCGTCATGATACTGCATATACGAGAACTCATCCTGGTCCTCGTCATCATCTAGCTCCACCTCCTGGATCTCATCGTCACCTGCAACTACAACAGGGTCTGGTGGGTGTTGCAAACACCATCCCGTAACGTGGGAATGAGTGATCAACTCAGTGGAATCATAGAGCAAAGATTAGCATGTTCACAATTCAATCACGCGATAATAGTAAAGCAGTAAATCAGACAAGTCCTAATACTGTTGTTAATGCAAGATGATATGACGTGATGTATGCCCTCACCGACGATCACCCTCATACGGCAACATCTTACGACCGCGGCATGCCACACTCCCTAGAGTGCTCCACATCTTCCAGGCACATGCAATGCTATGGTGATATGATTACCAAGTTGTTATTAGTCCATTCAAACAGCAGGATTGGGAAACTAAGGTACCTCCCTTGTATCAATCCCAACACGGATCCTGTCTAGGGTCGTCACTCCTAGTAATCTCATACGATGTACATTTCGTAGGTCACTGCAAGGGCTGCCAGGGCTGTTGCTCGCACTCGTTGCACCGCTCCCCCATCACCTTATCAATACAGGCCTACTGTACTCTACTGCACGGAAGGGTCGTCGCCTCCCGTGAACTCAGAATACGCTCGCGGTCACTACAAAGGGCTCGTCGCCTGATCAGTGTAGGCCGACAGCTAGAATATAGTGTCCCATACCACCATAATCTGCTCACGAGTCAAGGTGCTCATTGGTCATTACGGGGAGGTTTGTGGCCCCAGCGTAGGCCGACAGCTCGACCACGGTGTCCCATACCACCATGCCCGGCTCATGAGTCTTCGTGGATCAAGGTACCACGGTTAATAGGGTTTACAATGGTAAGTTCAGTACCCTAGGTTCAAGCAGTTATGATACATACAAGGTGAACAAACATCGGCCAGTCGGGTTACTTGACGGGCTCGACTAGCGCGATCGCATCTCAAGCTGAACGACATGAAGTGCGTAAAACACTTCGCGTGGCCTAACCACTGCCGCCAACTCTCAACACGAATCACGTTCATCGACGCGTCGTTCGTGGCTATGACCAGTCAGCCACGAATTCGCTCGGTTACCGACTGCCTGGACTAAGTCAAGTCCCACACATCTATGGAATTACATTAACACTATAAAAAGGTATTGGAATTGAAATACATCATGTGAGCATGTTAGCACATGTTATGACATTCAACTTAAGCAAATCTTCACGGCATACTTCCCATGCATATTCAACTTAAGCAAATCCTCAAGCACATACATTCCATGCATGTAATGAAATCATGCATTTTGTCAACATGTAGAAAATCATTTAGGTCGGCATAATAATCGAAAAATCAATCACAAAGTATCAAATAACATCATTTAATTCAATACATACTAATACAAGCATTTATACAAACACATGCACTACACACTTAGGTCTACATATAGCATGTCGACCCAAAGTGTGCAACTAGGCGAATCTCTTCACCAAACTAATTATGCACGCATTCCTAACTTCCTAATGCGACAACAAACCATGTCAATCACATCAGCAAAATATGAATGTAAACAGTACTTCCTACAAATGACTAAAATGCCCTAAATCTCATATTCTTCGTTAGCTTACGAAACGGGAAACGGAGAGCATTTTGTACATGTCAAACGGCGATGCCGTCAAGAATCTACTATTAAACGACATTGAAAGCATTGGGAACTGTCAATCAAAGCGTCTAAAATCCTCACCTAGTGTCTTGTAGACTCGGGAATTGAAGCGGAGTGTATATGCTTCGTCTACGGCGAGTAAGGAGCCTAATACATAAGATCCATAAGCTACATCTCTATGGAAACAAGAAAAACTCAAATCACCAACTATTTAGGGTTTTTACTTACCTAGGATTGCGGTGGAATCGCCGGGAAAGCGGTAGAGGAGTGTTGCTTAAGCATGTGCAACACGTAGCACAAGTGGCGGGAAGAACTCTCCCACTCTCTCACAATCTCTCACTCTTTTTCTCTCTCCCAAGCTAGGGCTTCTCTCAAATTCGGATGGGAGAGAGGAGTGAGGGTTTCAACCCCTTTTATAGCCTAAAACATTTCCAAAATAGGCTTGGGAACAATGTTTACTTGGTGCCTAACCAAATCGGGGCCGTTTCGGTCAAAAAGGGCATTTCTGGAGGTCCCCAGGCCAAATGCGGTCGGACTTAAGCTCATGCATACTAGATCTAGCATACATCCAGTTTTTAGACCGGTTGGGTTCCCAGATCGCACGTGGCGGCCCAGTTTCAGTTTAACGGTCACCGCACCAAGATCAGGCTTATAAGTCTCGTGATATATAATAGATATTTTTCCTGATCCAAGGGTGTAATTTGGCTGTATTCTGACGGTCAGAATGCTTAATACTGATGCGTCAAATTTGTGTGCCAGATTTGAATTTGAAATTCCAACTATGTCCCTATTCACACTCTCTTCGGTCCGGGCTCAATGAAATAGCCTGTGATCATCGGTTTGACTTGATTTTTGGAATGAGTGTCAAGCCCAGCTAGACGGTCCTAACGGTCTAAGATAGGAGGTATCGGACTTTCGACGCGCGGTCTAGATCCAATACAAAGTTTCAAGGAGGTCCCGAGAACAAACCGGCTTTAGAGCTTGATCCGAGGCTTTAGAGCATTATAGCACCCTTGGTTCCACTCGCTTCGGGCCTCGTAGAACGTATTTAAAGTGATCAGGGACCATTTCCCAGCTATTCCAACGTTGCACTAGCTAACCTAGTCACATTTTCTAAAGGAATGAATTCTACGCAATTTCGGGTCGAGTTGGTACTCGAGCCCAAGTATGGATTTTTCACGGGCGTTACATCGACTGTCTGACGAAGTCGACGCACTTCCTACCGATTAGAGTTACGAACTCCGCAGACGAGCTGGCTAGATTATACATCAGAGAGATTGTGTGTCTGCATGGAGTTTTGTTGGAGATCGTGTCGGACAGAGACACGCGGTTCACTTCTATTTTCTGGACTCGCATTCAGGAGGCTATGGGTGTGAAGTTGAAGTTCAGTACTGCCTTCCACCCACAGACAGACGGACAGACAGAGCGGGTGAACCAGATCTTAGAGGATATATTGCGAGCTTGTGCATTGGATTTCAAGGACAGTTGGGATGATTGTCTTGCATATGCGGAGTTTGCGTACAACAATAGCTTTCAGGCGAGTATCGGTATGGCACCTTATGAGGCGCTGTATGGGCGACCTTGTCGTGCACCGCATTGCTGGGTAGAGGTCAGTGAGCGTAGCTTGATTGGCCCAGAGTTGGTGCAGGCGACGTTAGAGAAGATTGATATTATTCGACGCTGGCTTCTTACAGCGCAGAGCAGACAGAAGAGTTATGCCGATACGAGACGCCAGCCACTAGAGTTCACAGTTAGGGATTATGTGTTTTTGCGAGTTTCCCCTATGAAGGGAGTCCTTCGGTTCGGGAAGAAGAGGAAGCTGGCACCGCGATTCATTGGTCCATTCCAGATCCTCGATCGTGTGGGAGCAGTGGCTTACCGATTGGCTTTACCCACGCCTCTCGCGAGCGTTCACAACGTATTTCATATTTCTATGTTGAAGAAGTACGTTGCTGATCCTTCCCATATCATTAGATGGGAGCAGGTGCAGTTAGGAGAGGATGTTACTTATATCCTGCGACCGACACGTATCCTAGACAGGAAGGAGCAGGTACTGCGTAGCAAGGTGATTCCCCTTATGAAGGTATTGTGGACGTATCACTCTGAGGAGGAGGCTACCTGGGAGACAGAAGCCGAGATCAGAAAGAACTACCCACAGCTTCTCGAGGAGTACGAAAAGGTATAAATTTCAAGGACGAAATTATTTGTTAAGGGGGGTAAATTGTAACGCCCATGAAAAATCCATACTTGGGCTCGAGTACAAACTCGACCCAAAATTGCGTAGAATTAATTCCTATGGAAATTAAGCGTAAGTTGGCTAGCACAACGCTGGAGTAGCTGGGAAATAGTCCCTGATTGTAACATCCCGAAAATCGGGGGGTAGAGCAAAAACCCAACTCCCGAGTTCCAAAATGTTATTTATGCAACATAGATATGTATGATTGAATGTTGTCTATGATAATGTATTAAACATGAGTGAGATTAAGCTAGAACAACATATCATACCCCAGAGACAGTTAAATTAACAAGCGGAAGACTGTGATAATATGTATAACATATATAAACTGTCGTATGTCTCCAGAGTATGAACATGTGACCAGGTTATATACATATATGTATACTCCAAAAGTAAACCCAAGGATATACATGAGTGTTCTAAAAATAAAAAAATGACAAGTGTCAAGGTATCTAAACAACCTCCCTGTAATCCCGTCAATCAGATCACGCATAAAGGAGGAATCTTCCTCATCATCATCCAGTCCAGCTCCGCTTCTCAAGCAGCGCCGTCATCTGCAATCACAAAAAGGGACTGGTGGGTGTCCGAAAACACCATCCCGTAACGTGGGAGTGAGTAGCTAACTCAGTGGAATAATAGAGCAAGGATTAACATATTCTCAAATCAATCATGAGATAATAGTAAAGCAGTAAATCAAACAATCCTAATACTGTTGTTAATGCAATATGACATGACATGATGTATGCCCTCACCGACGATCTCCCTCATACGGCACCATCTTACGACCGCGGCATGCAATCGACCCTCAAGTACTCCACATCTTCCAAGCACATACAATGGTATGGTGATATGATTACCGAGTTATTATTAGTCCATTTCATATAGCAATATTGGGAAACTAAGATACTTCCCTTTTATCAATCCCAACACAGATCCTGTCTAGGGTCGTCACTCCTAGCAATCTCATACGATGTATATTTTGTAGGTCGCTGCAAGGGCTGTCAGGGCTGTTGCTTGCACTCGTTGCACCACTCCCCCATCACCTTATCAATACAGGCCTACTGTACTCTACTGCTACTGAAGGGTCGTCGCCTCCCGTAGACTCAGAATACGCTCCCGGTCACTACAAAGGGCTGCCAGGGCTGTTGTACGCACTCGTTGCTCCGCTCCCCCATCACCTTATCAATGTAGGTCGACAGTAAGAATATAGTATCCCATACCACCATAATCCGCTCACGAGTCATAGGTACTCACTGGTCACTACGGGGAGGTTTGTGGCCCCGGCGTAGGCCGACAGCTCGACCACGGTGTCCCATACCACCATGCCCGGCTCATGAGCCTTTGTGGATCAAGGTACCATGGTTAACAGGGTTTATAATGATAAGTTCAGTACCCTAGGTTCAAGCAGTTATGACTCATGCAGGGTGAACATACAACGGCCAGTCGGGTTACTTGACGGGCTCGACTAGCACGATCGCATCTCAAGTAGAACAACATGAAGTGCGTAAAACACTTCGTGTGGCCTAACCACTGCCGCCAATTCCAAAACACGGCTCGCGTTCATCGACGCGTCGTTCGTGGCCAAGATAAGCCAACCACGAATTCGCTCGGTTACCGACTGCCTGGACTAAGTATAGTCCCAAATAATCATGGAATCACATCCGCATTCATGTAAGAGTAATGGAAATGAAATACAACCATGTGAGCATGTTAACACATGTTATAACGTACAACTTTAGTAAATCATCCTACACATGTCTTTCACACATATAATAAAATTATGCATATAGCCAACATATAGGAAATCCTCTCCATTAGCCTATTAATTGAGAATTCAATCTCAAACTAAATCATAAGGAAATCATCAAGTACATGTTATAGCATACCACTTAAGTGCAACATCAAGCATATGCATTTCATACATATAATGAAATCGTACATATGGCTAACATGTAGGAAATCATTTACATCAGCATATTAATTGAGAAATCAATCTCAAATTAATTCATAACACCATTTAATTCAATACATACTAATACAAGCATTTATACAAACACTTACACTACACACTTGAGTCTACATATAGTATGTCGACCCGAAGTGCGCATTTAGGCGAATCTCTTCACCAAACTAATTATGCACGCATTCCTAACATTCTAATGCAACAACAATTCATGTCAATCACATCAGCAAAATATGAATGAAAACAGTACTTCCTACAAATGACTAAAATGCCCTAAATCTCATATTCTTCGTTGATTTACGAAACAGGAAACGGACAGCATGTTGTACATGTCAAACAGCATTGCCGTCAATAATCTACTATTAAACGACATTGAAAGCTTTGGAAACAGTCAATCAAAGCGTCTAATATCCGCACCTTGTCTCTTATGGATGTGTAAATTCGAACGGAGCGTATACGCTTTGTCTACGGCGATTAGAGAACTTAATACACAAGTTCTATTAGCTACTTCGCTAGGAAACGAAAGGAACCTCAAATCAGCAACTTCTACGGTTTTTTCTTACCTAAAAACGCGGAGGAATCGCCGGAAAAGTGATCGGAGTGCGTTGCCTAAGCACGTACAGCACGTGGCACAAGCAGCAGGGAATTCTCTCTCACCTTCTCTCACAAACTCTCACCTTTTCTCTCTCCCAATCTAGGAATTTTTGCAAATTCGGATGGGAGAGAGGAGTGAGGGTTTCAACCCCTTTTATAAGACCAAACTTGCCCGAAATAGGCTCTGGTACAAAGTTCACTTAGTGCACATCCAAATCGGGGTTGTTTCGGTCCAAAAGATGCTTTCTGGTGGTCCCTTGACTGAATGCGTTCGGACTTAAGCTCACGCGTACCAGATCTAGCACATATTAAGTTTTCAGTCCGGCTGGGTCCGCAGATCGCACGTGGCGGACCAGTTTCAGTTCAGCGGTCACCGCACGTAGATCAGGGCTGCAAGTCTCATGATATAAAATAGAAATTTCTCCTGATCCGAGGGTGTAATCTGGCTGAATTCTGACGGCCAGAACGCTCAATACTGACACGTCAAGTCGTGTGCCAGATTTGAATTTGAAATTCTAATTCTGTCCCTATTCGCACTCTCTTCGGTCCGGGCTCAATGAAATGGCCTGTGATTATCGGTTTGACTTGATTTTCGAAATGAGTGTCAAGTCCAGCTAGGCGGTTCTAACGGTCTAAGATAGGAGGTATCGGACTTTCGACGCGCGGTCTACATCCAATACAAAGATTCAAAGTGGTCCAGAGAACAAACCTGCTTAGAGTTTGGTCCGAGGTTATAGAGTATTATAGAGTCATTGGTTCTACTCGATTTGGGTCTTGTAGAACGTATTTAAAGTGATCAGGGACTATTTCCCAGCTACTCCAGTGTTGTGCTAGCTAACTTACGCTTAATTTCTAAAGGAATTAATCCTAAGTGGTTTCTTTGGCTATGGAATTGGGTTCTGAATGATTTTCTAGGTGTTTTAATGGACCCACTGCCTAAGGACGTCAAATCCCAGATTGGCCAAAATTCGGGGTATTACACTGATCACTTTAAATACGTTCTACAAGACCCAAATCGAGTAGAACTAACGACTCTATAATATTCTATAACCTCGGACCAAACTCTAAGCAGGTTTGTTCTCTCGACCACTTTGAATCTTTGTATTGGATCTAGACCGCGCGTCGAAAGTCCGATACCACCTATCTTAGATCGTTAGAACTGCCTAGCTGGACTTGAAAATCATTTCGAAAATCAAGTCAAACCGATAATCACAGGCTATTTCATTGAGCCCGGACCGAAGAGAGTGCAAATAGGGACAGAATTGGAATTTCAAATTTAAATCTGGCACACGACTTGACGCATCACTATTAAGCGTTCTGACCGTCAGAATTCAGCCAGATTACACCCTCGGATCAAGAAAAATTTCTATTTCATATCATGTGACTTTCAGCCCTGATATACGTGCGGTGACCGCTGAACTGAAACTGGTCAGCCACATGCGATCTGCGAACCCTGCCGGATTGAAAACTTAATACGTGCTAGATCTGGTACGCATGAGCTTAAGTCCGATCGCATTCGACCAGGGGACCACCAGAAAGCATCTTTTGGACCGAAACAGCCCCGAATTGGATATGCACTAAGTAAACTTCGTTTCCGAGCCTATTTCGGGCATTTTTAAGCTTATAAAAGGGGTTGAAACCCTCACTCCTCTCTCCCATCCGAAATTGCAAGAAACCCTAGATTTGGGAGAGAGAAAAGGTGAGAGTTTGTGAGAGAAGTGGGATAGATTTTTCCAGCCTTCGTGCCACCTGTTGCTAGTGCCTAAGCAACACCTCCTGATCACCAAGCCGGTGATTCTTCCACATTTTCAGGTATGAAACAACCCTAGAAGTTGTTGATTTAAGGTTTACTAGGATTCGTAGCATGTTAGCTAACGTAACTCGTAAAACAGGTTCTCTTATCGCCGTTGACGAAGCATATACGCTCCGTTCGAAACGACACGTCTATAAGAGACTAGGTGAGGATTTTAGACACTTTGATTGACGGTTTACAATGCTTCCAATGTCGTTTAATAGTAAATTATCGACGGCATCGCCGTTTGACATGTACAACATGGTATCCGTTTCCTGTTTCGTAAATCAACAAAGAATATGAGATTTAGGGCATTTTAGTCATTTGTAGGAAGTACAGATTACATTTATATTTTGCTGATGTGATTAACATGGTTTGTTGTCGCATTAGGAAGTTAGGAATACGTGCATAATTAGTTTGGTGAAGAGATTCGCCTAATTGCGCACTTCGAGTCGACATACTATATGTAGACCTAAGTGTGTAGTGTATGTGTTTGTATAAATGCTTGTATCAGTATGTATTGAATTAAATGATGTTATGAATTAGTTTGAGATGGATTTCTCAATTTATATGCTGACATAAATGCTTTCCTACATATTGACTATGTACATGATGCCACACTATGCATGAAATGTATGTGCTTGAAGGTTTGCTTAAGTTGAATGTTATAACCTGTGTTAACATGCTCACATGATTGTATTTCAATTCCAATACTCCTACATAAATTGCTGATGTGAATCCATAATTGTTTGGGACTCGACTTAGTCCAGGCAGTCGGTAACCGAGCGAAATCGTGGCTGGCTGGTCTTGGCCATGAACGACGGGTCGATGAACGCGAGTCATGTTTGGAGTTGGCGGCAGTGGTTAGGCCACGTGAAATTTTTTACGCACTTTATGTCGTTCGACTTGAGATGCGATCGCGCTAGTCGAGCTCGTCAAGTAACCCGACTGGCCGATCTATGTTCACCTTGTATGAGTCATAACTGCTTGAACCTAGGGTACTGAACTTACCATTGTAAACCCTGTTAACCATGGTACCTTGATCCACGAAGACTCATGAGCCGGGCATGGTGGTATGGGACACCGTGGTCGAGTTGTCGGCCTACGCTGGGCCATAAATCTTCCCGTAGTGACCAGTGAGCACCTAGTCCCGTGAGCAGATTATGGTGGTATGGGACACTATATTCTAGTTGTCGGCCTACACTGATCAGGCGACGAGTCCTTTGTAGTGACCGTGAGCGTATTCTGAGTCTACGAGAGGCGACGACCCTTTAGTAGCAGTAGAGTACAGTAGGCCTGTATTGATAAGGTGATGGGGGAGCGGTGCAACGAGTATGAGCAACAGCCCTGGCAGCCCTTACAGCGACCTACAAAATATACATCGTATGAGATTACTAGGAGTGACGACCATAGACAGGATCTGTGTTGGGATTGATACAAGGGAAGTACCTTAGTTTCCCAATCCTGCTGTTTGAATGGACTAATAACAACTCAAAAATTATATCACCATAACATTGCATGTGCCTAGAAGATGTGGAGCACTCTAGGGAGTGTGGCATGCCGCGGTCGTAAGATGTTGCCGTATGAGGGAGATTGTCGGTGAGGGCATACATCACGTCATGTCATCTTGCATTAACAACAGTATTAGGATTGTCTGATTTACTGCTTTACTATTATCGCATGACTGATTTGTGAACATGCTAATCTTTGCTCTATGATTCCACTGAGTTGATCACTCACTCCCACGTTACGGGATGGTGTTTGTAACACCCACCAGACCCTGTTGTAGATGCAGGTGATGCTGAGATCCAGGAGGCAGAGCCAGACTTCGACGAGGACCAGGACGCGTTCTCATACATGCAGTATCATGATGGCTTTACTTAGCGACCTGGGTTGACGGGACTTCAGTGGGACTATTTTGAACATTTGATTTTGTTCATGTATATGTATATGAGACTCAGAGATGTATTCATACTTTAGAGACAGATGAGATCTACTTAGTTTTTCCTTACAGTGATATATATATTGTTTAGTCTTCTGCTTGCTTTTATCACTGGATCTGGAGTATGAATTGCAGTTTTGGTATACTTTTACTCATGTGAATGCTTTAAATCAGACAACATTGAATCATAATCATTTTTGTTGCATAAGTGATGGTCTGGAACTCGGGAGTTGAGTTTATACACCACCCCCGATTTTCAGGGTGTTACACCTACTCTCATCACAAAATTCTCTGCTCCATAATGAATTGATCTTTAGTTTAAGAGGAATGTTACTATGACACTCTTCTTTGTAGCTCACTTCCTTCAGTTCACATGGAAAACACATACTATGATTGGTATTGTTGACCTGGTGGGCCACCTCAAGTAGATTGGACTATTTGTATCAAAGAAATGAACATGTATATACTAATGAGAAGTACATGTTACAGATGTTGGTGGATTTATAGTGGAGTTAGAAAAGGTCACCTCAGTCAAAGCTCAGAGAGATTTTCTAGAAGGTCACCTCAGTCAAAGCAAATTAATGATTTCTTCAAGAATCCCATCATAGACCAAAAGTCTTTGTTGCATGGACTGCCTATGACCTGCATCATTGAGTCTTTTTTTAGTTATGTAAAAATTGTACAAGAGAAGAACTTCAATACTCTGACAGAGTGTGATGGATGGTATGCAAGCACTTTCAAATTTCTTAAAAATTGAATACCTAGCACACAAGAAATTCAAATTAAACTATCCAAATAAAATATTCCAGTTCAGATGTATCATTAACCGAAAAAAAAAAAAGATTATTTTGATTATTTGACCAATGAATTGGTGGACATTGATTGGGTGGTTAAAAATGAAATACATACAATGGTAACTAAGAATCAATTCTAAAGAAACGTAAATGATGATAAAAATACCCTTCTAGAGATATAGACATCAGAATTATCTATTCCCAATGCTAGAAAATGCTTACCAATCCAACAATCTTTTTTTTTTTTTAAATCATTGAGGCTAGATTAGAGTTCAGTCTCAACATGCATCTTTTATGAAAGTACAATGTACCAGAGTAGAAAGAAAACATAGAGAAGTAATAGAGAAGTATATGTTACATCTAGTAAAAAGATCCAGATTAACCATGCTTAAAAGAAGAGCACTCACATTCTTCAAGCCTTGTTGTTGAACAAAATCTAGACATCGTTTCACAAGCTGCACTAGATCGAAAAGCCTTCATGAATAGAAACATGCTTCTCTCACAAAGCCTTCTTGGATAGTAACATGATTCTCTCACAAAGACAGTGTGTCCATTCTACACGCAACCTCACTTGCAGGATGATGACGGTTCGACCGCTCCCTTATATATTTGAACCCTCCTTCAAGCTCAGAATCACTGCTTCCATCACTACTTGAATCCCTGTAATAGTCACCATCATTGTCCTCAGCAGGTTGCCTACCACACCAGAGACTAGCATAAACATGGTATGAAAGCCACAACTTTCAGATCTTAAAGAACATATTTGCATTCAGATTTTCATAGTAAAGTTTCGAGATTATAAATTGATTAAGATGAGAACAAACTCCTTAGTAAAGTTAACAATGAAGAAAATAATAAAAATCATCAATAAACCTGAGGTCGTTCATGTACTAGTTTGATGAGACTAACTTTCAGATCTCAATGAAGTTTGCAACCGGTGCTCCAGTGTTTCCATGTTCATGTACTCCTCCTAATAGTAGAAAGAGATGCATGAGTTTTAAAGATTACAAGGGGAAGGTATGTATAAAAATGAAATCTTTTTAGTAATTGACATTGTCTAATGACACAAAGTAGAAAGAGAAACAAATCATTTTTCAGACAACAAAAACCAGCTTTGAGCTAGTACCATACAAATAAGTAATCTATCTTGAAAAAAAAAAAAACTCAACATGGCAAAACTAAGAAACTTAAACACATGCATGACAGATCTTTGAAGTAGCATTCCTAGATAGGGATTCCTCCAAGCGCTTCACAAGTTCATTTGGCCTTGGCTATAATTGATGAGAAGCTTGTTGCCACTGAAAAAGCTCGAAGCTGCAAAGCAATGAGTAGTAAAAATGCAGCAGTTACAACTAAGTAGATACCTAAGAAAAATAATTAAGAAGCATATATTGTAATACCAAAAATGGAAGTACTAAACTACACATCATGGTTATGTCATGATTATTCATAGCACGTTACATTAACTTCTTTAATAATCTGTTACATTCACAATATTAAAGAGGATCTCAACCTCAAGTCCATTAACTTAATATTGAGTCATGGTTTCTCCCTTGCTTACATAACAAAAATATGTATAGGAAAAATGCCTAAGGATAGAAGAGTAAAATAAAATAAAGATAAGAATAATGATATTTTTGAGGCCTAGAGAAACTGCTAACACTAAACAGTATTTGTAAAGAAATGACTAATGTGCAACTGGTTCAGTTCAGTTCAAAACTTCAAAGAAGTTTGCAACCGGGAGTGGATGACACTAACTTTCAGATCTCAATGAAGTTTGCAACCGGTGCTCCAGTGTTTCCATGTTCATGTACTCCTAATAGTAGAAAGAGATGCATGAGTTTTAAAGATTACCAGGGGAAGGTATGTGCACAAATGAAATCTTTTCAGTAATTGAAGCTGTCTAATGACATGAAATAGAAAGAGAAACAAATCTTTTTTCAGACAAAAAAAAAAAAAAAAAACAACTTTGAGCTGGTACCATACAAACATGTAATCTATCTTGAAAAAAAATAAAAATGGCAGACCTTTGAAATAACACTCCTAAATAGGGATTCCAACCCTTTTTTTTTTTTTAATTTGGGGGGGGGGGGGGGGGGGGGGGGGGGGGGGGGGTGTAGGGTGTAAGCTTGCATTCCCAACCTTTAAAAAAAAAGTTCTTCAAACTAAAAATGGTGGTGGCTCTTTAAATGCACAAATGGCATAGTTTTATAGTCATTTAAACAGACTTTTTATTATGCCATTTCGTCAAAAATTTAGCATTTTTTTTTACAAAAGAGATTTTCAGATTATTGCAACAAAAATACATATATATTTTCAGGTTGCATTGTTGTTTTCATGCTGATGAAACAAAAATTTTCTCCAACCTGGTACTGACTTCTTTTGCTTTTCCTTTTTCTTTTCCTTTTCTTTTTCTCTACTACCTTTCTTTTCTTTTTTCCTTTCTGAAAACTACCTGTACATGCACTGTAACTAGCCCCTTTTTTTCTTCTCACCATATAAAAAAGCTACAATGGAAATCTCCCTTTTTCTCATTCCAATCCTCTCTTTCTCTATGTGGCTCCAACACTAAGGAAATCAATGAAAAGGCATGCTGATCTTCTCTCTCATGATCACTCTCACCATGCAAATAGAGCCTATTTCTGTTGTAGGCCTCATTGATTCAACTGCAGAAACTGATACTTCAAAATTGGAATCTGAATGGCCTAATTGATCAACACCACCCATTATCATCATCACTGGACCACCATGATAGAAACCATTTCTTGATTCACCAAACTTCTCATAACATCCATAGCTGAAAGGTACCACCTTCCCATTGGTGCCCGTAAGAAATTGAAAGGCTTGATGTTGTTGGGATGGGTTTAATCTAGTAAAACCCCCAACAACCATCCTGTTTGATGGTGAATTTTGGGAGAGATTAGTGCAGGTGGATGCAGACTCATCCCTATTTCTATTGTTGGTAGAATCACTACATGCATTTTTGTTATTCATCTTCAACCTCTTGTTTAAGGCCTGAGAGATTAGTGTAGGTGGATGCATTTTTCTTATTCATTAAAAATTTGGCATGTTATTTCATCAAAAAGATAAAATGCATGAAATCTAGCCATCTCATCAAACAGATAGCATGCCATTTCATCTAGCCATTTCATTAAACAGATAGCATGCCATTTCATCAAATAGTTAGCATGCATGAAATCTGAAAGACAGAAAAAGAGACACAAAGAGAGGAAGATATCAAACCTATGGAGAGGAGCCTCAGATTCCTTCGATTTTAAAAGATACCTCAAAGATATGAGAAGGGTTTTGAATGACTTGTGTTTCTTCAAGTAGGAGCTTCATAACTGTTGTAATGGAGAGAGATAGAGAGGGCAGAGATGCATTGGAGAGAGAGGGAGGAGAATGAGAAGATGGAGTAGAGATTACGAGGGGGAGAGAGGATTAGGGAACGGAGGGACAAAGGATTAGGGAACGGAGAGAGAGAGAGAGAGAGAGAGAGAGAGAGAGAGAGAGAGAGAGAGAGAGAGAGAGAGAGAGAGAGAGAGAGATACAGAAGTTTGGGCGCGGCTCTATTTTTTTGCGTGCACCCAATTTTGGGCATCCTTTTGTGAGACGGACCTAGACGGTCCTATCAAGAGCTCTGTGGGGCCCACCATGATGTATTTGGTTTATCCATTTTGATCATTAATTTTAATAAATTATTTCAATTTATTATCCCAAAATTAAAGTAGATTGAACGCCCAAGTGGACCACACCATAGGAAGCAAATGTGATTTAATCTCCATGTTTCCTACTGTGTGGTCCTCTCGAGCCTTTGATCTAACTGAGTTTTTATTTCCTTTACTAAAATAATATTTCAAAATAGATGGATGGCTTAGATATCACATATATATTTGTTTAGGCCCTATAGGGCCCCTTACATCACCATTAATTATTAATGGTGTAGCAACATTTTAACTACAGATTAAAATCGTAGTAACTATAGTTACGGTTTATATCCATAGAAAAAAACTAACACGGTTTGTATGCTTTGCCCCTTTTTTTGGTAGTAATTGTTCTCTCATCAAATTCTTTGTTATCATTGAATGAATTCCCCCAAATCAAACGCATTCGTTTCTTATCAAAACAAAATGCGAGATGCATGAGTCATACTATCTAGTTATGCATCAATCTTGCGTGTACCGTACGCTCACGTGGGGCAACTCCGTCTCTTAGGGAGTCTTAAAAATAACTAGCCCAATGACATATATTATGATCAATCATCCCTCATAACAAGCATGTAATTGATGCACATGGGCATGTATCATGATGTTATATCCAACGGTGATGATGTACTCTCCTACAATCAATAGATGGCCTAAATGACATACTTATATGAAGGATGGGCCTCATGGGTAAGTCTAATGTGTATAACAAGGGGAGTTAAGAGGATGGGCCTAAGTATAAAGAGTGGGTTTCCTCACCCTCTTCATCACGTAGTAAACTGGGCTTCCTATGAGGCCCTATAAGCACAAGATGGGCTTTATGGCTTGGATAAATCTACAAGGCATGATGGAAGCACCATTAATAATGGGGGCCCAACGGTTTAGGTTAGCCCACTAAGAGAAGATGAGAATGGGCCTAACATGGGCCCTAGGGAGGTTTATAACGTGGACATTTAACCACCATTGCCTCCTAAAGCGTGGCCCACTGTAGAAATTATATCACAATGGGGCCCATGGCCTTAATACAATCTGGACAACGGATGGGCAGCATGAATATAATCACATACATTATGGTGGGCCTCTTGGAACAGCCCATATGATCCAGCAAAATAAATGGGCAATGCAACACTTACATCATAATGGGCCTCATGGGGTAGCCCATGGCCCAAAAAAATGGATGGGTAGTGTGTATTTGAAGCATGCATACAATAAGGTGGACTCAGTGGTTAGACGCCCATCCCTATCTAGGCCTACTGGGCATCCAGCAATCTGAACGGCCTGACTGATCATGAATATAAGGTGGACCTTACATGATAATGGGCCTCACACATATACTGGGCCTACACATCACAATGAGCCTCACATAAGAGCCTCATACATGACAATGAGTTTCATCACATGGGCCTCATATGCATCACAATGGGCCTCATCACATGGGCCTTATATACATCACAATGGGCCTCACAAGATGGATAGTTTAGATATAATACATACATTATGTGGGCCAGCCGGGCATCCAATTGATGGACAGTTTAGATATAATACATATATTATGTGGGCTAGTCGGGGTCCAACTGATGGATAGTTTGGATATAATAGACATCACGATGGGTCCCACACATACAGCAGGTGGGCCCTACATGTACAACAGGTGGGCCCTACACATACAGAAGGTAGGTCCCACCGTCCTTAGATGGTGTGGATAAAACACTTACATTAGGTGGGTCACACCGTCCTTAGTTGGATGGTGTGGATAAAACACTTACATCACATGGTCCCACTTTCCTAGCTAGATGGTGTGAATAAAATAGATACATCACATGGGCCCACCATCCTTGTTGGACGGTGGAGATGAAGCACATACATCAGGTGTGTCCCATCGTCCCCTGCTGGATAGTGGGGATGAAACAGATACATCAAGGTAGGTCCCACTGTCCAACAGCTGGACGATGGAGAAATAACGTATACATCAAGGTGGGTCCATATGGTGGCCCACCAGTTCCATGATTTGGATGGTCTGTCCAGCGGCAAGCGGGCCCGACTCACTGGATAGACGGTGTGGATGGGATATACACACGGTGGGGTCCACGGATCAAGCTGATATTTATGTTTTCCCTTCATGCAGTCTATCCGAGAACGGACATCGTGGATAGGTGGGGTCCACATGGGTGGGCCACCCCACGGACTAAGCTGATTTTTGTGAATTCCCTAGATCTAAATGGCTGGATAAAATACATATACATCAAAGTGGGGTCCACAGTGTCCCATTGAGCTTGGAATCAAGCTAATATTTATGTTTTCCTCTCCATCCGAGCTTGTGTTACCGACAGGCCACACAAGCCCAAAAACGGGCAACAGATGGGCCTGTTCACTGGACAGAGGGCATCCCACTGGATGGACGGTCTGGATATTACATGCATCATCAGGTGGATCATCAAACAGGGGAGGAAAGAGAGAGAGGGAGGGAGGGAGGGAGGGAGAGAGAGAGAGAGAGAGAGAGAGAGAGAGAGAGTGGTTGGTGGGAGGAGCTCCGCCACTATGAGCTCCTCTCATGGATATAAACGTATACATTAATGGGTCCCCAATATGTAACACCCCAAAAATCGGGGGTCGGGTAGAAACCCAACTCCCGAGTTCCAGAACGTCACTTATGCAACATAGATAATGATAAATGTATATTGTTCGTAGAATGGCATTGAACAAGATTGAGACTAAGCCAAAACATCATATCATAATCCAGAGACAGTTAAATTAGCAAGCGGAAGACTGTGATAAATATATAAAATATATAATTAATTGTAAGTCTCCAGAGTGTGAACATGTTACTAGGTTAATTAAATACAGGTATACTCTAAAAATGGAAAGAAACGAATATACATGAGTGCTACAAAAATATAAAATGACAAGTGTCTAGACATCTACTCAACCTCCCTGTAATCCCGTCGATCAGAACACAGAGGAGAAGTCCTCCTCATCATCATACAAGTCCAGCTCCGCTTCTCAAGCAGCGCCATCATCTGCAACTAAAATAGGGACTGGTGGGTGTCCGGAACACCATCCCATAACGTGGGAATGAGTAATCAACTCAGTGGAATCATAGAGCAAAGATTAGCATGTTATCAAATCAATCACGCGATAATAGTAAAGCAAACAATCAAACATTTCTAGATACTATTGTTAATGCATGCATGAAATGACATGATGGATGCCCTCACCGACATTCTCCCTCATATGACACCATCTTACGCCCGCGGCATGCTTACGTTCCTCAATGCTCCACATCTTCCAGGCACATGCAATGCAATATGGATAATGATTACCGAGTGGTTATTAGTCCTTTTCATACAGCCAGATTGGGAAACTAAGGTACTTCCCTTATATCAATCCCAACACGGATCCTGTCTAGGGTTGTCACTCCTAGAAATCTCATACGATATTATATTTGTAGGTCGCTGCAAGGGCTGTCAGGGCTGTTGCTCGCACTCATTGCACCGCTCCCCCATCACCTTATCAATACAGGCCTAATGTACTCTCGTCGATACGGAAGGGTCGTCGCCTCCCGTAGACTCAGAATACCCTCGCGGTCACTACAAAGGGCTCGTCACCTGATTAGTGTAGGCCGACAGCAAGAATATAGTGTCCCATACCACCATAATCTGCTCACGAGTCATAGGTGCTCACTGGTCACTACGAGTAGGTTTGTGGCCCCAACGTAGGCCAACAGCTCGACCACGGTGTCCCATACCACCATGCCCGACTCATGAGTCTTTATGGACCAAGGTACCATGGTTAACAGGGTTTTCAATGGTAAGTTCAGTACCCTAGGTTCAAGCAGTTATGACTCATGCAAGGTGAACATACAATGGCCAGTCGGGTTACTTAACGAGATCGACTAGTACGAGCGCATCTCAAGCTGAACGACATGAAGTGCATGAAACACTTTGTGTGGCCTAACCACTGTCGCCAATCCAAAACACGACTCGCGTTCATCGACGCGTCCTTTGTAGTACATAGAAACTAACCACGAATTCAATCCATTACTGACTGCTTGGACTAGGTCATAGCCCCAAGCATTTGTAAACCAACGTCAGTAAACACATGAGAGTAACAAGAATGCATATAAACAAAACAAGCATGTTGTTATAGGTTATAACATACCACATAAGCAAATCCTCCAATACATGCATTTCATATATATAATGAAATCAATACATATAGCCAACATGATGGAATTCATATACATCAGCATATTAATTGAGAATTCAATCTCAAAACTAATTCACAACACCATTTTACTCAATACATACTAATACAAACATTTATACAAACACTTAGTCTACACACTTTAGTCCACATAGCGTATGTTGACTCAAAGTACGCATTAGGGTGAATGTCTTCGCCAAACCGATCATACACGTATTTCTAATATCATAACACGATAATTTTACATGTCAAGCATTTCAGCAAAATACGGACGTATACAGTATTTTCTATAAATGCCTAAAATACCCTAAATCTCATATTTATCATACATTTACGAAACGGAAAACGGACAACATGTTGTACATGTCAAACGGCGTTGTCATCGATAATTTACTATTAAATGACATTGAAAGCTTTAAAATCAGTCAATCTAAGCGTCTAAAATCCTCACCTTAAACTAAAAATTGTGAAACGGAGTTGATTCAGACGATAAGTCTTCGTCAACGGCGGGTACGCTACCTATGGCATGAAACAGGTTAGCTACACCAACACTACAACTATTCTAAGCTTCAAATCAGGTTAGGGTTAGGAGTTCTTACCGAAGAATGGAGCTGAAAATATCGGAATGGCGGTGCAGAAGTGGCGGCTATGGAACATGGAGCAGCAGGGAAGAATCCCAGGAGAGAGCTCCAAATCTCCCTCCCTTTCTCTCTCTTTCTCCCTCTCTTTTCTCTCTTCTCTCTCCAAATTCGTATGGAATGAAAGAGCAAGGGTTTAAGCCCTTTTTATAAGTCCAAAAGTGACGAAAATAGACTTGGGGCCAAGGTATACTTATTTTATGTCCAAATACGGACTGTTTCGTCTCAACGGAGCATTTCTGGAGGTCCCCTTGCCGAATGCGGTCGGACTTAAGCTCATGGATACTGGATCTTGCTCACATCAAGTTTTCAGTCTGGTACTGTTCCCAGATCGCACGTGGCGGACCAGTTTCAGTTCAACGGCTACCGGCACTCGATCAGGGCCACAAGTGTGTTGACATGTAAGAAACACCTATCCTGATCCAAGGGTAAAATTTGATCAAATTCTGACGGTCAGAACGCTTAGAAAATGTCATGCAAGCGACACGTGCCAGATTTCATAAATTATATTAATTTCTAACATTTCTCACACTCTTCACTCTGGACTCAAGGAAATCGTCGTGAGATATCATTTGGACTTAATTTTCGAGGTGATTGTCAAGTCCAACTAGGCGGTCAAGATTGTCTAAGTTCGGGGTAATCGGACTTCCGACGTGCGGTCCAGAGCCGATATAAAGTTTCAAGGTGCTCCCAAGAGCAATCGGGAATAGAGTTTGATCCTAGGTTTTACGGTATTGTAGCGTCACCTATCTTATACGTTTTGACTCTTGCAGATCGTATTGAAAGTGATTGGTGAGAATTTCATAGGCCATCTAGTGCAGTGCTAGTTAATTCTCATTGGATTTCTAAAGGAAGTAGCCTTTATTGATTTTTATTTGAGATGAGATTTGAAGGGTGGAGCGAGGGCGTTTGAAAATGGAAGAAGGAAGAGTTTGGAGGGGTGGTTTTTGCCAAAAATCAGGCATTTTGGTGAGAAAAGAGAGCTTAGAGGGTCACTTTGTGAAGGAAGTACCTGATCGGAGAGGTTTTAAGGGACGAACAACATACTAGGGGGCTACCCTAGCCCCTAAACACCTCCGGCCCGAAGCTCGGACCCAACTGAGCATTTTGACCAGCGATGCCATCGCCGATGAAAATCATTTCCGGCGAGGCCGGCCATATGGGTTGGGTTTCCCCTACCTTAGGGACCCTAAATATATGTGGGACCCACCCTGTTCATTGTATTTGGGCTTGGATAGGCCCAAGACTCCATTTGGGGCGTTTCGAGGCCATTTTGTAAACCAGAATGAGTTCATGCGTCATGTGGCATATGATTTTGGGGTAGGAGAGGCTAATCCAACCAACTAACCCATCTATTTTGTTAGATTCCAAAAGGTTAAGAGTAGAAACCCATTTTACCCATTTATTTACTATTCACGATAATTTTTAGCTTCGATATTGTTCTTCATCATTAATACCCTAGGACCAGTATTCTTTACTATTTAAACTTGAGGAGTCGTGTCTAATATGAAAGTACTTGGAGAAATTTGAAGAATGAGGTGGTGAAAGGTGAGTTTTGAAGGAAATGGGTTGAAGAGTGATTTCTTTGGCTTTGGGATTGAGCTCTGAAAGTGATAAGGTTGACCCATTGTCTAAGGATGTCTAATCCCAAGTTGGCAAAAATCCGAGGTGTTACACAATAGGTGGGCCATACATCTGGAAATCAGGTGGGAAATCCTATTCCCACCATAAAAATCAGGGCTTAGATGGCCTTAAACAATCTGTACAACAAAGAACATCATGGTGGGGTCCATGGAGAATGGCCCCACCATGGGTACATGCATGCAAATCATGGTGGGCCATTGGTCACACATAGGGTGCAAGATGGGATCCATACCATTAATTGGTAGGTCCCACTTGTCCCATGCTATCCTAAGAAGTACCCATCTCTATCTTCTTCAAGCTTCCTAGCAATCCCAAGGTCCTAAGCTTCACTTTTAATGTAGGGATGCAATGATGGGTTATGTTGATGGCTTGTAAGAGGCATGGGGAGAGAGAGGCATTCTAGTTATCATTACTTGTAAGGCATGAGTGGGCTACGGTGATGTCATCCTAGGCTAGGATGATGTCATAGTCATAATTCTCTTGTAGAGAATCCACTTGGAATATTTAGCTCTGCAACGTGTAGTCTATGGCTGAGATTATGCATAGGACATGTCTTTTAGTCTAGGTATTGCATCGGCGCACGAGACGCGGTGTTAGAACCACGGCAACGGTGCAGTCACAATGGTACAAATTTTGAGTTGAGTCGACTCGGGTCTATGGGAAGCAACTTAAGGTCGCTCACAAACATTTTCTACAAGTCATGGGTTGCCAAAATTTGACAGAAAGAATCATGGGGTCCTAAGGAACGATTTCGTACTAGAACATAGGCCTTACAGCTCTCCCCTCCTAATAAAAATTTTATCCTCGAAATTTACACTATCACGCGGAATAAAAGGAAGGAGGAAACATGACATCACATATATGTCAAAATACAATGCAAAGTACAATCAATCATCAAAGAGATGGGGATAACACTCTCAAATCTTAGCCTTGCACTTCCAAGAAGCCTCATCAGCACTATGGTGACCCCACTGCACCTTCACTAACCGAATGACCTTAGTCTAAAGGACCTGCTCCTTCCAATCAAGGATGCGAATTGGCTACTCAATGTAGGAAGCATCCTCATGGACCTTTAGGAGCTATTAATCAATCATAAGAATGGTGTTTGACTCACACTTCCACAACATAGAAACATAGAAAATGTTGTGGATGTCAGATGTTCACAACCCCAAGTGTAGGGTCGTGATATAATAATAATCTCGGTAAGACCTAGGTCGAATCCATAAGGACTGAACCTTGCACGTATTCTGAAAGTAACTAGAACCAAAACTAGAAGAAGATGTATTCTAAATTAGGAGAATTTAAGAGAATAATTGTAAAGTATGTAACTAAAACTTGTAAACTTCAAAGATGGAAAACTAGGGTCTAGGGTTTCTAAGGATCCACATGTAGAGATTAGGGAGATCTATACTTGATTCAAAACATAACTAGAATCAGAGTTCCATCCTTATCTAATTGGAAGATATCTCATTAAAAATCAAATAAGAACTTCCTTTGATCTAGTTCTCAAGGGATGAGAGGTATGAGAACTAGAATTGATTCCATCACAAAGTCATGCCCAAGAGACAAAGTAAATAACAGAATTTACCAATCCACAACTAATATGATAGAATTGTGAGAGTTAGGGAGGATTCTATCATCCAACCATGCCTAGGAGACAATGGTGAATAATAAGATTTTCTAAATTCATAAATCTCAATAAAAAGAACATACTCAAAGCTATGGCGAATTCATTATAATTTAAGTCACAAAGAATCATTAAAAACTGAAAGTATTCTTATAATTAAACTAAAATCAAAGAGAGTTCAATCAACATGAATCAAATCAAGAGACAACAACCCATCACGCTACAAGATTCACCTTTTTTCCCTAGCTAACATTTTGCCAATCATAAACATGATTAACTAAAATCTCTTATAAAAACATAAACAAAATTATAAGAAAAGGGAAGAAAACTTCAGCTAATAGCCTCTCCCTGCCTGATCTGCTTCCTTTCTCATCTTTCTTTACCCATGTTCTCCCCTGTTTGTAAGGCCCAAATCATAGTTCGTACCATTCTGTAGGCTTCTATGGTCCTCTCAGTCGATTTCCGACAAACCTGACCTGTATCCAATGTTTGAGCGTGATCCTAAGTCGAGTCTTGCATACAGAAGTCAGCTCGACCTGAAACTTGTATTCTAGTGACGCACCATCACAATGGTTCCAACGCCATGACTCGTGTACCAATCCGATACTTGGGCCAGGAGATGTGGGCCCGCGTTCATTATGTAGAAACGCCGCACGTTGCGAATTCTGAGAGAATCTCTACAACATATCGCATCAATCAAGTCAAGTAAATCCTTTATACCTCAATGCCACCTCACCCTATCCTAAGTACAAGCACCCATTCCCTCTTTTCCCCAAGTCAACTCTCTCTCTCTCTCCATACCCATTCCTCTTTTACACAATTTTTAACTAAACTCATACCTTCCCATCCCCATTCCTTACACACCCATTTCACCATTGTTTATCAATCCATCATTCCTATCTCTCTCTCTCTCATTCTTTAAGCAATCTCCTAAATCCCACAAGAGCTTCTAACGTCCAACTCCCCAAGCTTCTCATAGCCAAGTGTGGCCCACCCTCTCATCTCCCATCTCAACCATTCATTCTTCATCAACCTCCATTAAAATTGAATGTAAGGAGCATATGAGTCTAAGGAGTTAAAGAAGAAGGCTGATATATGGGTGATCCACCGTCGATTTCAATTTCTAAGGGCCCACTTATTGTGGGACCCACTTGATGTATGCATTGTATTTGGGAGGGCCCAATAGTGGTGGGGTCCCTCCCCTTCACGTGTCTCTCTCTCTCTCTCTCAGATTTTGTGGTCCACTTGATGAATGAATTGTACCCACGCTATCATGGTGGGGCACACCTTGCTGTATGTAATTCACCAGCATCGTCCATTTGGACTATACTGATTGGAGACCCCATGATGTATGTGAACATCTTAGCCATCCATTAAATGGACGTGGACCCTACCGCAGCAGCGTGTGGGCCCTACCATGATGGATGTGTAATACATCCAGACCGTCCATTCATGTGGAGACTACCATTAGGTCATCTGGCTAATGTCTCTGGATGCTAGGGCACTAACAGTCGCACCCACTCGCACACCTACGTGTGTGTGTGTGTGTGTGTATATATATTTTTATGATATATATTATTATATAATATAATATTTTATACTAAACAATGATATGGTGGGCCACTACCACATGGGACCCACTATACCTACAATAGCTATATAGCAACTGTATTAACGTCAGCTGCAACCGACGTGAGGTGAAATCCTCACAGTTTAGAGATCTAGACAATGGGACTCCCGTTGATGGATGGATCTCATCCAACCGCCCATCCATTTGGCTTGCATACCATGGTGGGCCACGCTCCTGGACCCCACCGTGATGCATGTGTTGTATCCCTACTGTCCATCTGTATGTGGACGTGGGGCCACTATAACGTTTGGGTCTTGCCACACATCCAGTACGCTGGACGGTTGGGACCCACCACTATTGGATGTGGCTCATCCAAATTGTCCATCCATTTAGGTGAGTCGGTTCTCATGCCTGGTAATAAAAATAAGACAGATCCAGTTATCAGGTGGACCACATTGCAGAAATAGTGGAGTTGAACGTCTACCATTGAAACCCCTCTTAGGATTATAGAAGTTTTGAACCAATATGATATTTATTTTTCCTCTAATCCAGGTGTTTGTGACCTTATGAACAGACTGGATGAGAAATAAACCCTATGGTTGGGTCCACTAGAATCTTAATTGTGAGACCCTGTATCACTACTATTAAGTGCGGTATGGTCTAGATGATCCTTGGATATAATTCATTTTTTTATAATACTTTACAATGATCTCTAACAATGGATGAATGGTGTATTGGAATTGGCCCATTTAACTTGGCCTATTTGAATCAGCCCATTTGATTCGGCCCATTTGACTCGGCCCATTTGATTCGGCCCACTTGAATCGGCCCATTTGACTCAGCCACTTGATTCAGCCCATTTGATTTAGCCCGTTTGATTAAGCCCATTTGACTTAGCCCATTTGATTCGACCCATTGATTTAGCCCATTTGAATCGGCCCATTTGATTCAACCCATTCAATTTGACCCATTTAATACGGCCCGATATTATATACACACACACACACAGACACACAAGCACACACACACACACACACACACACACACACACACACACACACACACACACACACATATATATATATATATATATTAGCCCATAAGTGAAGCCCAATGTGATGCATATATACCCTATAAGCGAGGCCCATGATGATGTATATTAGGCCCTTGTATGAGGCCGGGGGCCCATTATATGAATGGCCTTATGAGCGCTATTCCTTGGGAGCAATGTTGGTTAAAGGTCCACATTGATGGGCAATGATGGTTCGATGTCTACATTGTGACCTTCCCTTAGGCCTTGTTAGGCCCATTCTCATCATTCTTTAGTGGGTTAACCTAAATGCTTGGGCCCTATTGATTTTAATTGATCCATCATTGGACGTCCATTTATGGACCCTGCCTTGTGTTGAGGTTGATTATCGATGCCAGTTATCGTTACCGATTGTCGATACCGGCTATCGTTACCGATTATGAGTTTGTGACAACATAGCATCATGATACATGTCCATATGCATCTTTTGTATGTTTGTTATAAAATGTGATTGGCCATTACATATGCCATAGTGCAGGTGGTTTATGGGACTCCCTGATAGGCAGAGTTATCCCACATGAGCGCATGATATGCGCAGGATTGATGCATGATTGGACTGCGTGACTCATGCACTTTGCATTTGTGTGATTGTAATTACTGTATGCCCTAGTGACATCAGGGCTATAGCCTCCACAGAAACATCGTGAATGGCCGGATTGGACACCGAAAATACTGTTATTAGCATCGGGGTGTCATAGATGTCTTCGGTGAAAATCCTAAACTCAATGGTATAAGAGGATGACTCCAGCGTCGAGACCGAGTGGATACATGAGCAAACGAGGGTCATATACTAGTAGGATGTGTCTCCCACTGTCTCATAGTCAGTTGAAAAGGGGTGTGACCTTACCCACCTGAGTGAGGGGCAATATCTAGGTTGAGTTTGACCGGTTTGAGAAATGAGTCTAGTATCGACGAGTCGGGCTCAATATTGGCAGGCAAATAGTGAGGTCTCTTTCACTTACCCAGTTGTGTGCTCAGAAAGGGGCGACAAGCTGACATAGAGTGAATTAGACCCCAGTGATTGTCTTGTGTGAAAACTGTACTGATATTCGATGCTCTAGTGATGAGTTACATTGATATGTGGATTCAGATAAGGACTAGTGTACTTGAGTTACATCTTGCATCGCATGGCCTTAGTATGGCTGACATCATTCACTCCTTGCATCACATGGTCTCGATATGGCCGATAACACTCATGCCTTACATCGCATAGCCTTGGTATAGCTGATGACATTCATGGAATTATGGGCATTTCTACATTTCTCTGATATTGTAAATATGCATTTCTATTATATGCACACACTTTCATCGCCCTTTAAGCTTTCTATAAGCTTATACACAACTATTGCATGCAGGTGACGCTAAGCAGTAACAGTTCAGAAGCAGGAGTGTGCTGCAGAGCTTCTAGAGTTTTGGCTTTATTATCACTAGATTTCCCTTTATGTGCACTGTATTCAAAGTTTTTAATCATAGTGGATTTGTGATGATGTTGTTGGTTATTGTTTGTGGGTTATGCTTATTATGAATCAAAATCATGTTTAAAATCCTCCTTATAGAATCCCAAGATCGAAACCTACTATATGGGTACAGCGAGCCGAGAATGGGGTACTATGGAGGTTGTCGGTGCCAGATTCGGTGATCGGGAATTTTATGAACCCAATTTTCAATTTTGGGGCGTGATAAAAGTTGGTATCAGAGTATAACTTAGGAATAACTGAGAACAACATCGCATGTTTGCTATGATTTTAGGACAATTAGGTCCCGAGTGCGTAACATATCATTTTAGTCCCTTAACGTGCGTGTATTTGAGAGATTCTCAAGGTTGATTGGCGTCCTTGTTCTTTCTTATAGGACATGCCACCCAAGAGAGCGACTCGAGCAACCCATGCTTCACCACCTGAGGCTCCCATTTTACCACCTACAACTCCCGCTCCACCTTTAAAGATCCATGCTCC
The DNA here is from genome assembly GCA_037074715.1 of Magnolia kwangsiensis. Taxonomy (NCBI): domain Eukaryota; kingdom Viridiplantae; phylum Streptophyta; class Magnoliopsida; order Magnoliales; family Magnoliaceae; genus Magnolia; species Magnolia kwangsiensis. The sequence goes on from CM073579.1 coordinate 65,930,764, forward strand.
CCAGCCTAAGGATGTCATTCCTCCACCTGAGATCGGTGCGGATCTGATTGTACCTGTGGTGCCTCCCAGTTATAGCAGATGTTGCAGGCTATGATGGTTGCGCTTCAGGGACAGGGCAGGCACTTTGTTGTTTTGCCAGCCTAGGCAGAGCAAAAGCGCGGAAGCTTCCCTCTTCGAGAGTTCAGACAACTAGATCCCTTACTTTTCCAGGCGAGCTAGATCGACTGCAGTTGAGAGATGGTACTCCGATGTGGAGAATATTTTTTATATGATGGAATGTACGACCTAGCAGTGGGTCCAATTAGTAGTATTTCTTCTCCAACGTGAGGCCGAGCACTGGTGGACCTCCATTACTCGTCTTGTAAGGCCTGATTTTGTTTGGACATGGGAGGAGTTTGTAAACCGATTCGAGCAATAGTACTTCCCTGATCACATTCATCAGCAATGAGCATTAGAGTTCGAGACCTTGATGCAAGGAGACATGTCTGTGGCATAGTCGTGGCTCGTTTTATGATGTTATTGAGGTTCGCTACATATTTGGTTGATGATGAGGGGTGGAAGGCCCGCCGTTTCGAGATGGCTTGCGTTACGGTCTTTAAAAAGGCCAAGCTATATATCCTAGAGGAGGAGGGGTGAATATGACTGTGCCAAATTAAAATGGTAATAATGGAATTTAAATAAATTTAATGAAAATAACAAAGATAATCTCACAATGCTGAATATAAAAACAACCTCAAATGTATGAGTATTTGGAGATTGATACAAACGTTAATCTAAGGACAACCTTACACCATAATGCTTTTTGTATCAAAAACTCAAACTTGATACAGAGGAATAAATAAATAAATAAATAAATAGCAATGAAAGGAAATCTAAGTTATTACAACATTCACCATAATGCTTGAAATGTAAAGATTACAACATTCACATCTACAAGTACGACCCACAAACTTGAATGATAAAAAATATAGAAAATAAACCACACATCTAAACAAAAAGAATTATTGTGGTTCGCCTGTGTGTGCACCAACTGTTAAACAACAGCTACACATCTACTCCACTCCTAATATCCTCACACAGTGGATATTAGCGTTCATTATGAAAATAGGTTTTTCTCGGGTTCACCTAAAGCCCTCATAATTGTATCTTTCAAATGGGCTTACACAATTCAAAAACCCACACTCTTAAGTTTTCTAAATCTCCTCAAATAACTAAAATAATAAGATTTTTCAGGCTTAATCTCAAAAGAAACTGAAGTAAAGGAAATTACAACAATGTAAAATACATGGATTTCTCCTTTTGTTACAGCCCGGAAGAACCAAGTAGGAGTAGAAGTTCAACGATGAAGTTTAATGTCCAATACTCACATATGAAATGGTTCTAGGTTCTAAATTGATTTTAGAGTTAAAGTACCTTGGGCGAGCTTGATTTGATTTTGATTCTAAGAAATGGGAATACCTCAATTCCTCTTTCAAAAATAATTGGAATAAGAAAATTCAAAATTAAATGCAAAGAAAGCTACAAAAAGAGAATATTAAATGAGCACAGTAGAGCTTAAATAAATTACTAACTTATCTCTCAGAGTGATGCCTTGATTTTACTTGAATTGAGTTACCAAACTCTGAAATTCGTCGTCTATTTATAGGTGAGCAGATCACACCTTCGACTGGTCCTATGGACACTACGACTAGTCGTAGGTCGAACTGATTTTTAAAATTTTGAGCGCGATTAGATAAAACCATTCCATGACTGGTCATTGGCATTGCACGACCAATCGTGAGTCCTCCGCGACTGATCGTGATCTATCCACGACTGGTTGTGTGGAACCAGAAACAATTGCTGGAGTTCGAGTCGTAGCTGTAGGACTAGTCGTGAACAAGTCGTGCACTATTCACATGACTGGTCGAGCAGTCTCCAAGACTGGTCATGGCTCAACAAAAAATCTTAAAAATTTACAACAAACTTAGGACTAGTCTTGAAATTTCTTGGACTAGTCGAGCCAGTGCTAGGACTAATCGAACAGAGTCCAAGACTAGTTGAAGAATAGACCAAACACTTATAAAATGAGCAATTGAATTATGTATTCAAAATGACTTACCCTAAGGTTAATTTAAGGTCCTCCAAACCTTGTTAGTGAAGTATGAACATTGAATTCTTTTCCTTTTTAGGTGATAGTCTTTCTTTGAAGTCCACGAAGCTGCAATCTTGACACATGACGAAGCTTGTACTCTTGTTCTTGAGATCTTTTAAATCTTGAAGTTGCAGTACATATGCTGATCTTCACCATGAGTCTTAAACTATTCACATGTCTTTCGATGCTACTTTACAACATTGATAGTTAAAGCTTAAAGAAGTAAACAATGTACTTAATCTTGCATTTGAAGTAGATCTTTGTTCTTGACTTGAAGCACTTAACTTGAATTGAACATGTGATGCATTGCATTGATCATATATATATCAATGTGCTGGACAAGACAAAGATTATGGTTTTGGCACTATAAAATTTGACAATCAAAGGAACAGAAACTATAACACTTACAGTCTTGGAGGTTTGTTATTGGGCATGAGCTCCCAACTTTCCATGCGGTAGTACAGAGGGCTCAAATTCACAAGACTGAGTGGGCTAGCATACAGAGTGACCATAATCAAAGGAGAGACCGAAAGAGGCAAGCCCACCATCAGCAGCAGCGTTGTCAGCAGTAGAGGCGCACAAGACAACCAACCACCAGGGCACCAGTAATATCGGTAGCACCTTCGGAACCACCTCAGAGGTAGCTTCCTGGTGTCTATTATGGATGTAGTAGGATAGGACACCATAGGTGGGAGTGTTCCTGACTACAGCAGCAGCAGCTAAGGCCACCATAGCAGCCTCTACAGCAGCAGTTGAGACACCACAGCAACAGCGACAGTAGCTCCCACCACTAAGGCCCCTTCAGTAGTAGCATCAACACCAGCCTCCCAGGCCACAACATTAGAGGCAGCAGATTCGACTGCCTCAGTGACAATAGTAGTAGTAACATCCTTAGAGTGGATAGGCACCTCCCCAGCCAGTTCAGGTTAGGTTCTACGTAGCTCGGTGGGACCCGCAATCCTCTAGAGGAATCGTTGAGGGTATATTTCCAGTCTCTACATGCATTACTTCAGTTTGTTTGATTTCAGTTCTTCACACTCATTTATGTCCGAGGGATTCTGATGTTCAACTGGATTACTGATAAAGTCTGCCAAAAAGGGATTGACCGTATTGACGCCCTTGGGAAAGACTTAAGTATTAGGCTGCTTCTGTTCCTCTTGCCCCGTGTTAGTGGGAGAGATTTTCTTACCCGCCAACTTGTACGTGTTGCCGATGTCAGATTTTGACATTATCTTATGCATGGATTGGCTTGTCGAGTACCACGCCATCTTGGACTGTTCCTCAAGGACAGTCACGTTCTGCATACTAGGCTTGCCACAGTTTCAGTTCGTTGCCTAGCCTAAAGGAGAGCCGTTGTCTTTCTTAATGTCCTACACCGTTGAGGAGTCTGTTTCCGCTTATATTGATCAGTTTTCAATTTTCTGTGATTTTCTTGACATGTTCCAGGAGATTCTGGGGTTACTGCCTCGTCAGCATATTGAGTTCCAGATCGATCTTATGTTTAGTACCGAGCCTATCTCAAAGGCCCCTTGTCGTATGACACTAATGAAGTTGAGGGAGCTGTAGCGACAGTTGGACAAGTTGCATGAGTTGGGATTCAATCATCTGAGCAGTCCACCTTGTGGATCGCCAATACTCTTCATTAGGAAGAAGGATGGCTCGTTGAGGCTCTTCATGGATTATCGCGAGCTCAACCAAGTCACGATCAAGAACAAGTATCTACTCCCAAGGATCAACGATTTATTTGATCAGCTGCAGGGTGTGCAGTTCTTTTTAAAGATTGACCTGCATTCCATTTATCATCAGATTCGGGTCCGAGAGGATAACATCCTGAAGACAGTTTTCAGGACGTGTTATGGTCATTTTGAATTTCAGGTCATGTCTTTCAGACTGACCAATATGCCCGCAGTATTCATGCAGTTGATGAATGAGGTCTTCTGTCCATAACTCGATCAGTTTGTTGTGGTATTCATCAACGGCATTTTGATCTATTCAAGAACCCGTGAGAAGCATATGCAACATTTGGAGATTGCATTGTAGACCCTCTGTGCTCACCAACTGTATGCGAAGCTGAAAAAGTGCGAGTTCTAGCACGAGGAGGTGAGGTTTCTTGGTCACGTAGTGACGAGGGAGTGTGTCGCAGTGGACCCCTCAAAGGTTGAGGCAGTACGTCAGTGGGACCAGCCCACAAGTGCGTCCGAGATCCATATTTTTCTTAGTTTAGTGGGCTACTACCAATGTTTCATTGAGGGCTTCTCTCGTATCGCAGCCCCATTGACCAGGTTGACTCACGGAAGGGCACAGAGTTTATTTGTAGTGACACATGTGAGTGAGCATTTATGGAGCTGAAGGACTGCCTCACTTCTGCTCCTGTCCTCAATCTTCCCTTTAGGAGTCATGGATTTATTGTATTTACTGATGCTTCGCGTATTAGTCTGGGTGTTGTCCTGATGCAGCACGGGAGGCCAGTGGCCTTCGCATCTCGCTAGCTAAAGGTCCATGAGTTGAACTACCCCACCCATGATTTGGAGCTGGCAGTAGTCATCTTCGCACTGAAGGTGTGGAGACACTATCTCTACGTGGTCAGGTTCGATCTCTTTTCCGACCACAAAAGCTTAAAATACATATTCTCTCAGTCCGAGCTAAACATGAGGCAAAGGCATTGGATGGAGCTCCTGAAGGACTATGATTTCGATCTTCAATACCACCCAAGCAAGGAAAACATGGTGGCGGATGCCCTCAGGCGTCAGTCATGGGGCCTAGTGGCACATATGATGATTTAGGAGTGGAGGAGGCTCGAGAATATAGCAGAGTATGACTTCGAGTTTGGTCTGCAGTCTTCTATCGTTTAGCTATCGAGCCTGTCAATTCAACCTCTCTTGTCGCAAGGGTGATCGAGGCTTAGTAGACAGACGAGTCGTTATAAGATTACCAAGCAGATGCAACATCTGAGAGTCAGACAGATTGTCAGATTGGTTCTGATGGTGGACTTGGCTTCAGAGGTTGATTGTGTGTCCCGGATATTCTTGAGTTGTGTAGAGATCTTATGATCGAGGCACATGGATCATTGTTTTCCATCCACTCTGGCTCGACGAAGATGTACCGTGACATGAGGAGATAGTATTTTTATGCAGGGATGAAGTGCTAGATTGATAGTTTCATGGTCGAGTGTGACACATGCCAGCATGTCAAGGTCGATCATCAGAGAACCCTGGTCCATTGCAACCGTTATGCGTCCGGATGTGAAAGTGAGAGCACGTATCTACTGATTTTATCATGGGTTTGCCAAGGACTCAGCGTGGTCATGACGCCATCTGAGTTGTCGTGGATCGTCTGACGAAGTCGGAACATTTTTTTACAATTCGTGAGAATTGTCATTCGGACCAGCTTACCAAGCTATTTGTTGATGAGATCATGAGACTACACAATGTTCTTGTCTCGATCGTTTCAGACCAAGACCCAAAGTTCACATCTCAGTTTTAGGGAAGCTTTTAGAGGGCGATAGGGTCTGCCTTATGATTCAGCATCGCGTATCATCCGCAGACCGATGGACAGACTGAAAGGGTCAACTAGATCCTTGAGGATGTGCTAAGAGCTTACGTGATCAACTTCTGAGTTAGTTGGGATGAGCATCTACGATTGGTGGAGTTCGCATACAATAATAGCTACCAGACAACTATTGACATGACTCCTTTTGAGGCATTGTACAGCAAACTGTGTAGATCTCCAAGTTGTTGGACCGAGGTCGGATAGTGATGTCTCTTAGGTCCCGATCTTGTGTAATAGATGTCAGAGGCTATCGATATCATCAGGCAGAGGATGTGCACAGTCCAAAGCTGGTAGAAGAGTTTTGCTAATCGCCGGCGTCGTCCCTTAGAGTTCGCTGTTGGGGATAAAGTGTATCTCAAGGTTTCGCCCATGAAGGGTGTAGTTCATTTTGAAGCGAAGGACAAGCTTGCCCCGAGATTCATAGGACCTTTCGATATCACTGGGCGTGTTGGCGTCGTGGCCTATTGGCTTGCCTTTTCATCTCAATTGTCTACCGTCCACAATATTTTTCATGTCTCTACGCTGAGGAAGTTTAGCTTAGACATCATTTTCATTATTGATTGGCAGCCGCTGCAAGTTCACTTGGACACCTCTTACATTGAGCAGCCAGTTCATATTTTTAATTGGAAGGAGCAAGTCCTCTGGACCAAGGTCGTTCGCTTGGTGAAGGTTCAGTGGGGTCACCATTCAGTTAATGAGGCGTCTCAGGAGTGCAAGGTCAAGATTTGAGAGTGTTATCCCCATCTCTTTGATGATTGATCATATATTGTCTCCGATTTTATATGATGATACTTGTTTTTCTTTTCTATTATGAGTTATGTTTACTTGTAATGATAGTGTAAATTTTGAGGACGAAATTTTTTATTTGGAGGGGAGACCTATAAGGCCCGTATCATAGTCCGTATCGTTCCGTAGGCTTTCGCGGTCCTCTTGGTCAAATTTCGGCAACCCTCGACCTGTATCCGACGTTTGTGTACGATCCTAAGAAGAGTCCTGTATACTGAAGTCAGCTCGACCTGAAACTTATACCCTAATGACTGCACCATCGCCGTGGTTCCAACGTCGTGACTAGTGCACCGATCCGATAACTGGGCCAGGAGATGTGGGCCAGCATTCATTCTGAAGAAACACCGCACGTTGCTAATTTAAAGAGAATCTCTACAACATGTTACATCGATCAAGTCAAGTACATCCTCCATACCTCAATGCCACCTCACCCTATCCCAAGTACAAGCATCCATTCCCAGTTTTTCCCAAGTTAACTCTCTCTCTCCCTACCCATTCCTCTTTTACACAATTTTCAACTAAACCCATTCCTTCCCATCCCCATTCTTACAACACCCATTCCACCATTCTTTATCAATCCATCATTCCTCTCTCTCTTTCTCTCTCTCTCTCTCTCTCTCTCTCTCTCTCTCTCTCTCTCTCTCTCTCATTCTCTACGAAATCTCCCAACTCCAAAGAGACCTTCCAACGTCCAACTCCCCAAGCTTCTCAAAGATAATGTGGCCCACCCTCTCATCTCCCATCTCAACCTTCATTCTTTAACAACCTCCATCAAAATTGAAGGCATATATCATACAAGTCCAAGGAGTTGAAGAAGAGGGCCGATAGGTGGGTGATCCACCGTTGATTTCAATTTTTAAGGGCCCACTTATTGTGGGACCTATTTAATGTATGCATTGTATTTGGGAGGGCCCAATGTTCACACCCCAAGTATAGGGTTGGGATGTAGTAATAAACTCGGTAAGACCGAGGTCGAATCCACAAAGACTGAACCTTGTACGTAATCTGAAAATAAATAGAACTAGAACTAGAATAACATGAAATCTAAATCAAGTGATTATGAGGGTATAATGGTGAAATAGGAAACTAAAACTTGGAGAAATCAAATGTATGAAAATAGGGATTCAAAGGATCCACTTATAGAGATCAGGGAGATCTACACTTAATTCATGAACTCAACTGGACTTCGAGTCCCATCGTCATCCAGTTGGAAGATATATCACTAAAGCACAATCTGAGCTTCCTTTGCTCTAGTTTTCAAAGAGATGAAAGGTATGAGAATTAGAGTTGATACCATAAAAAAACCATGCCCATGAGACAAAGAAAACAACAGAATTTTAACCAATCCACATCCAATTTAAGAAATTTATGAACATTAGGAAGGATTTCGTCATCCAACCATGCCGATGAGATGATGGTGAACAATAGGGTTCCCAAATTCACAAACCCTATAATGCTAAGAACATTCTCAAAGCTATCGTAGACCCATTGTAATTTAAGTCACAACAAACCATTAAAAACTGAAAGCATTCCTATTGATAAAACGAGAATGAAAAGAGAGTTCAATTAAAACATGAATCAAAGCATGGAATCATTCCCATCATGCCATAAGCTTCACCTCTTAGCCCTATCTAAGAGGTTTAGCCAGACATGATCTAGCTAAAGATCTCTAAACAAATCAAAGGAAAAGAAGAAGGAAAACAAGGGAAAAGGAAAAAAAAAAACTAAGACTAGCCCTCTCTCTCTCTTCTTTGTGCACGGTCCAGCCAAGACCTGATGATCCCCCCCCCCCCCCCCCCCCCTCTCTCTATCTCTTTTTTCTTCCTTTTTTATAGGCAGTAGGAAGACGGCGGCTGGGAATCGGTTTAGAGTCAGACCAACTCTGTTTGGCAACAGAGTTCGCATGCACAGTGAAAGCACAAAATGTCTTGCGTTTGAAGCAGATTTGCAACGCGTTATCACCCCATCCGTCAATTCTGACATCTTTTCTAGGGTATTGGCCTCCTTATGGATACATTAGATGGTCTAGATCACCCATCCAACCATGATCAAGGTCACAAAATGCCCTACGAAAGTCGGGTACGTTCGGACGTTCATTTTTGGAAAGTTATTGCGCTAGGACGCTCGGTGGGCCCCACATTGGTATTTTTAGAGAAATCCACCCTGTCCATTGGATTCCTGGAGAAATGTCAGTCGGGAAGGAGTGGATTTTATCGAGTTTTGGTGCCGTCTACTGTATTAAACTAACTCGCCATTCATCCTACGTTTTTCGATGATCCACATGTATGCGTGTGTGAGGGGCCAAACGGCCACCTAGATGAGGGTCACACCCCACCTCTGGAATGAATGGATGGCTCAGATCTTGAAACATGATGACATTTGGGTCCCACTGATCAAAACTGACGGTCGACGGTGAGGACGCTAAGGCTTTGAAACCCTTTTTTAGAAAGGTATCAGTCAACGCACACTAACCGATTTCTTTAGTTGTGGTGCTCGGCTGAATCTTATGTACACGGTGTATACACACTGCAGTGTAGGGTTCACTTTGATGTATATATGAAATCCATTCCGACCATCCATTTCATCACTCTTGTTAAGGGGTTGATACCAAAATTGACGCATATCTAGATATCAAGTGGGCCCCAAATCAGGATTTTAGGGGCTCATCTGTCTATTGGGAAACTTTTACAAGGATCCAATGGCTAAAATTTGACACGTACGGTTAATTTATAATCCTCGGGCCATATAAAAAGGTTCAAGCCGAATAGATGTTGTGAACCTGTGATCTTGCATTTTGGACGATTTTTAGGCCCGTTTAACATAAGTAACTTGATTTTCTTGAATCACAGGTGTTAAATTCTTTGATCTCGATCCCCTGAGTCTATTCCTTGGTGATTTTTGAGCGTTAAATCCAGGCTTTTAATACCCTTTTCAGTCCACGCTCCTAAATACACCTTGCAATACCAACACAATTAAAACAGGCCGTTAAGTATTATCATATATGTAAAATCAGGTAATAATTGGGGTCTAATATGCAATATTCGACCCTCAACACGACCCCCAACTAGCATTTTGCTAGTCCTAAGTAAACTATGCAAAAAATTAGTTGAGAATTACAGGAGAATTTCTATAAACTCGAGTGATTTTTGAAAAACAATCAAAATACTAGAATTCTAAGATTCATGAATGTTGGGCAATACTTTCTTCTGGACTCAAGTGCACGGTAAGCTTTATAATCAAGTTCTAAGTATTAATCCATCAATTAGAAAAATTCTAAACATTAAGTTCCATGGGTGTATAGTGTAATCTCGGCTTATCATCATTAAGAGATCCAATCATCAATTTCATGATAACATTGATGATAGAAAGGGCATTCAGGATAACCATACCTAAATCAAAAACTGCCTTATAGTTTAATTTCTTTTTCTTCTTTTTTCCACAGTTTTCATGCCATGTTAACTATGGGGAATCGAATCCTCACTTATAGGGAGAAGACTTATGGTGACGATTGTTCACCCACAACCACATTTATCGGGTAGAGTCAAGGAGGGAAATCGAATCCTCACCTATAGGGAGAAAACCTATGGTGAAGATCATTCACCCAACCATTTCTAAAGACAGCCTTTCTTGAACATAATGGACAAATTCCCCACATTGGCTCTTTTCATGCCTCGTGACTACCAGGTTAACAATTCAATATCAAACTAAAGCTTAATCGCGTAAGCTCGATGTGATCTGTGAAATCATGACTCAATTAATGTTTAAAACTTCTATTCATAAATTAACAATTCAAACTTGACTGTGAAATCTAATGATGGCTGAATGCAAGAGTCATAAAGTAATGTATCTTATAATTCTAAATCAAGAATGGTCGTCAACATCACTTCAACTTCATAAGAATTTTTAGAAAAAATTGAAAAATTTTCTACAATTTTTGCTCAAGACTAAAGAAAATACTGATTAGGTAATCTAATCTCTCACCCCCAACCTAAAATCTACGTTGTTCGCAACGTAAAAGAAATAAGCATGCAATGCACATGGGATAACGACAGTAAAAGAGGAGTGAGGGAAAGATAGTACTTGGACGAAGGAATCAAGAGGCTTTTCCAAAGATATCAGCGAGAGAGCATGTAAGCACAAGAGTTTAAGTAAACTATCCTAAAGAAACTGGAAAACAAATTAACCTAGTGGCATAAAACAACCTAACCTAGAACATCATAAGCAAACTACCCTAGTCCTTTGAAATTAAGGGAAAACTACTCAATTATGCCGCAAGGTTCCTCTTGCAGCCAGTATCTTGATAAATTTCTCAGTAAGTTTCTCCACAAGATCATCCAAAAGCTCTTTTTGCAATAGTATTGGATGCCCTGGAGCATGAATTTCCAGAGAAATTTATGGACCTCAGCATGAGGTTTCCTTTTAATTTCTTGAGGTGTCCAAAGTATATATGATTCACCCGTGACAAAGAAAGTTTCAGAGTTAGTACCCCATAGTGAATCGGAGACTACAAGTAGATAAAATGCAGAAAATTTTTCAAGAAGTGATGTAGTCTCAACATATTCTGAAGTTATAGCTTTCGGTTCAATTTTCAGCTCCTCCTTCCTTAATGGTAAATAGTCAAGATCTGGGGAAGGAGGTGCTTCAGAATGAGGGTTCTCTCAGTCCATGACATCTACCGAGGTATTGTCTTGCGAGGCATCCACTTTTTCTTGTATCATGGGATCATTTGAATTTACAGAGTGTGCCAAGCAATCATCCAAAGAGTCAAAATATTCAGTTTGTAACACCCTAAATTTTTGCCAACATGGAGTTAGACGTCTTTAGGCAATGAGTCAATCATAACACTTTAATTGACTTCTCAGAACTTAGCCATAAAGCCTCAAATACTCTTTCAACCCATTTCCTTCAAAATCTCACCTTTCACCACCTCGTTCTTCAAATTTTTCCAAGTACTTTCATATTAGACGCTAATCCTAAAGTTTAAATGATGAAGAACAATACTTAAACTAAAACTTATTATAAATGATAAATACATGGATAAAATGGGCTTTTGACCATAAACCTTTTTTAAAATCTCATGATATAAATAGGTTATTTGGATATATTAGCTTCTCTTGATATTACACATCACGTAACCCATTTAAAATTGAAAGATGCACCCGTTTCAAATATCGGATCGACGAAACCACATCAAACGGATTCGAAGGGCCAAACGACCCAAATCGAGGGGACCCAAGGTGGGTCCCACACTTTTTTGGCACCTCAGGGGGGGGGGGGGGGGGGGGGGATGCCATCACCAATGGGGTGAGCCATCGCCCCGATGTCCAACGGTCGGCGATGGAATCGCCGAGCCCTGCATTTTTTCTGCACGTGTCATCTGACTTCAAAAGGTCATATCTCCCTCGTTATAACTCCAATTTAGGCGAATCAAAAGCCAGATTGAAGATAAATGAATCTATATTCATATAAAAATAAGTGAAAAATTGTAAGTACTATGATTTCATATCCCTTTAGTTGTCAAATTTTATGATGCCAAAACCTATATCTATGTCCTGTATATCTTGTGTTTTATGTTTGAAGTCTATTCATTGCAATCAAGACATTTCAAGACATTGAATTTCAAGATAAGATCTTAAAAGAAGAAAGTTTTCAACTCTTGGATGAAGAAATCAAGAATAGAAGTTTTCAAGTTTGCATGTTCAAGATTTGATCAAGTTCAAGTTTACTAGAAGACTTTGTCAAGTCAAGATTAAGCTAATGAAGGCCTACTACAAGTTTTGAATATTCACAAGCTTCTCTTAAGGGTCATCTGAGTGTACAGACTTTCAATGTCCATCTCACTTTTAAGGTTTGTTTGACCTTAGAATGACCTTAGGATGGACTTTACTGTAGGTCATTCCGGATACATAACTCATATATTTTTATATGCTTGTTTGGAGTGTTATAAGACCAGTCCTAGGGACTTCAAGACCAGTCCTAGCTTTACTACGACCAGTCTTAAGTTTTTCAGGACCAGTCCTAAGTAGTTGAAGATTTTTGGATCTTTGTTGCCGTCTTACGACCAGTCTTAAACATCCTACGACCAGTCCTGTGAGTTCTACGACTCATCCTTCGACCGGTCGTAGCCCTACGACTCAAAATCCAGCAACCATTTTTGGGCTACGACCAGTCGTTGTTATCCCACGACCAGTCGTAGATGGCCCACGACCGGTCGTAGACCACCAAGGACCAGTCGTGGAACTGAAAATCTTATCCCGCAAAACTCTTTGGAGCTACGACTAGTCCTAGGATCCTAAGACCAGTCGTAGACGGAATTTTTCAGGCTATAAATTGAGCACGAACTTCAGAGTTTGAGCACTTCAAATCAATTCTATTCAAGCATTCTTTAGTCTATTCTCTGAGACAAGTTTATGTTTAGTTTAAGCTACATTGTGCTTATTTAATATTCCTTTTACTAGCTTATTTTTATTTAATTTTGATCTACATTCCAATCTTATTAGAAAAGAGGAATTTCTGATATTCCTTCTTCTTGGATTCAAAATCAAATAGATCTAGCCCGTTTGATCTAAAATCAATTAGACTTAGAACCATTCTTAAAGTGAGTATTGGACTTTGAACGTCGAATCGAGCTTCTACTCCGATTGGTTCTATCGGGCTTCTTCAAAAGGTGATTCAGGTATTTTACATGTTTTGTAATTTACTTTCTCTGGTTTTTGTTTGAGATTCCCCAGAAAAATCTCATTATAGTGGTTATCTGAGGAGAGCCAGAAAACTCAGATTGTGGGGTTTTTGGATTGTGTAAGCCCGAGATCAAAGACACAATTGTGAAGGTTTTAGGTGAACCTGTGAAACCTATTTTGATAGTGCATGCTAATATCCCCTGTGTGAGGATATTAGGAGTGGAGTAGCAATCTGTGTGGCTGTTGGATAATAGTTGGTGTACACACAAGCGAACCACTATATATTGTTGTGTTGTGGATGTGCTTTATTCTTTCATTCCTTTATTCATTCAGTTTTGTGGTTTGTATTTGTGGACGAATGTTGTAATCACTTCAAGCAACTGTGGATGAATGTTGTAATAACTTAGGATTTATTTTTCGCAAGTTATTTTGATTTCATTGCTTATTATTCCTCTTTGGTTTGTGATACGAAGACGTTCTAGAAATAAGGTTGTCCTACCTTAAACCTCCGGTTTTTGGTGTAAGGTTGTCCTTAGAACTGATAAAGTATCAATCTCTTTATTTTAGGCTATTGTGATTGTTTTATATTCAGCATTGTGCTTTAAATCTTTTATTATTCTGCTGTTATTAGTTTTATTTGGCATTGCCCTATTCACCCCCCCTCTAGGGCATATAGCTAGGCCCTTTCAAGTGGTATCAGAGCCTAATAACACGTACTTATTGTTTATTTATTGGATTTATTTCCTGAGCTAATGATCTAAGCTATATTAAGATGTTAAATTTTAATAGCCTATCAGTCACTAGGCCACCTCCCTTTAATGGCACAAACTATGCCTATTGGAAAGCCAGGATGAGGATCTTCCTCAAATCCTTGGATGAAAGTGTGTATCTGGCCACAGTGAATGAATGAAACCCTCCTATCACTGAAGTAACTAATGGCGATGGTTCCAAATCTATGAAAGTAACGGCTTATTCGCTTTGGACCACTCTTCAGAAAAGTGAAAGTAGTGCAAATGCAAAAGCACTAAATGCAATTACTTGTGCATTATCACCAGATGAATTCAAAAGAATCATCTCTTGTAAAAATGCAAAACAAGCATGGGATATATTAGAAATGACACACGAGGGTACATCTATTGTCAAGAAATCTAAAGTCCAACTCCTCACAACTAAATTTGAAGAAATTCATATGGAGGAGAATGAGATGTTTATGGACTTCTACACTAGATTGAATGACATTGTAAACTCTATGTGGGGTCTTGGTGATAGAATCCCTGAAATTAAAGTGTGCGCAAAAATACTACGTTCACTTCCTGAACGGTTCAATTCTAAAGTGACCGCGATTCAGGAACTTTGTGATACGGATACCATGAGGATTGAGGAATTAGTTGGTTCACTTCAAACCTATGAGTTATCCTTTAAGGCTCCTAAAGGAAAATCAATTGCTCTCAAATCATCTAAAAATGTTTCACAAGAGAGTACTTCGGACTTTGATTTTCAAAAAATTTCAAAAATAAGAAAATCCTTGAAAGATTGATTTACAAAATTTTCAAAAATAAGAAAAAGATTGATTTTCAAAAATCAAATGATAAGAGACGATCTAAACCTAGAACTCATAAATCCTTGAAAGATAGTCAATGTTACAACTGTCAAGAGTATGGGCACTTATCTAACAAATGTCCTAAAAAGGACAAATCAAAAAGGAAAAGCATGATGGCTACTTAGGATGAATCATCTGATTCTGAATCCTCTTCTAAATCAGAAGATTCTGAAACCGAGTCGGGCGATGGTGTTAAAGCCCTTATGACTCTAGCCAAGATCACCTATTCAGATCATGATGATACATTTAGTGAAGAAAATCTGAATAGTGATTGCGATAATGAAGATGATCTTCAAGATGCTTATAATGCCCTTTATAAAGAGAGTTGTAAAATTGCTGTCAAGCTTAAATTACAAAAAGAAAAATTTTCTAAGCTTAAGGAAGATTATGAGTCTCTTGTCTTAGAAAAGTCTCATATTTCTGATTCTTTTGAAAAAACCAAAAATGATTTAGATTTCAAAACCTCTCAAATTGAAGATTTGAAATCCAAAAAAGAGAAACTCAAAAATGAGGTAGCTTCTCTTTTGAGTTTGAAAGACACATGGAGATATGCCCAAGGTGATCGAAAATTGGAAAAATTATTGTCCGGATCAAGAAAATGTGGCGATCGATCCAGGTTAGGCTATGATAAGAATACATCTCCTAAATAAAAGAACACTACTCCTAAATTTGTAAAAGGAGAGTCTTCAAACTCAAAAGAAAAGAATACTTTTCAAGGTTTTTCTAAAAATTCAAAAACTTTTCAAAAACCTAAAAGTAGACATGTCAACTTTAATTTTCAAAACCGAAATCATTTAGCTGAAAAAATTATTGATCTTCTCAAGGAGCTATTAAAGTCAAACTCTATAGGTCATTCCTACAACAATAGATAGAAAAAGACCATCTATACTCCTAAACCCAAAACAGTTATGAAATGGGTTCCTAAAGTTGCCAGCTTGGTTGCACACACTGCTTTCAAAGCAATAAGCTATTCAAAGTGGTACCTAGATAGTGGTTGCTCCAGGCATATGAAAGGTGACAAAGCTTTATTCACCGATCTTAAAGATATGACTGACGGGTCAGTCACATTTGGTGATGGAAGCAATTGCAAGATTATTGGACAAGGTACGGTTCAACTTTATAACCTTCCCTTATTTAAGAATGTCTTATATGTTGAGGGTTTAAAACATAACCTATTAAGCATTTCCCAGATATGTGATAACAACCATAGTGTAAAGTTTTCTAATCAAGGTTGTGAGATAGTTAATAAAAAGGGTTTTGTTATATTAACTGGTCGCAGAACTTCTGAAAACTGCTACATCGTTAGTGATGCTAGATCATCTACTCAATCATGTTACATGGTCCATACTGATGAGACTGAATTATGGCATAAACGCCTTGGACATGTACACTATCAGAACTTATTTAGATTGAACAAAAGAGAACTAATTAGAGGTCTACCCAAATTATAAAAAGTAGACAAAATATATGGTGAATGCCAGTTGGGCAAACAAATTAGGAGTTCTCACAAGAAAGTGAACTCTAACACCACATTTAGACCACTCGAGCTTCTCCATATGGATCTTATTGGACCTACCAGATCAGAGAGTCGAGGAGGTAAAAAATACATCTTGGTTATCGTAGATGACTATGCAAGATTCACTTGGGTATCATTCTTAAAAGACAAAACTGAAACCCTGGATGAAGTGAAAAAGGTCATTAAACGAATCCAAAATGAGAAAGGTTCTTATGTTAGTAAGATTTGTAGTGATCATGGATCTGAATTCGAAAACAGTAGTTTTGAGAAATTCTGTAGCGATCAGGGAATATCACATGAATTCTCAGTGCCCAAAACACCGCAACAAAATGGTATAGTTAAAAGGAAAAATAGAGTGCTTCAGGATATGGCTAATGTTATGTTGAATAACATGAAGCTCTCTAGAAATCTTTGGGCTGAAGCAGTTAATACCGCATGTTATATTATTAATCAGGTTTATATTAGTAAATCTGATAATAAGACTGCTTATGAATTATGGTTTGAAAAGAAACCTACTGTCAAATACTTTCGAGTTTTTGGCAGCAAGTGTTATATTTTACAGGATCGTGAAAATTTGGGTAAGTTCTATACGAAGAGTGACGAAGGAATTTTTCTTGGTTATTCTTTGAACAGTCGAGCTTATAGGGTTCTAAATAAGAGAACTGGTGTGATTCAAGAGTCCATCAATGTGGTCATTGATGATCATTTGAATACACCACCCCCAAGTTTAGATGATGATGAAGCTCTTATTATTGACAATCTAGATATCTCATAAAGTCAAAAAGAATCTGAACCAAGGACTGTTAAAGATCATCCAACCAATCAAATACTTAGAAATCCTCTCACTGGAGTTCGTACTCGCAAACAACTTGAGAACATATTAATTATGTTTGTTTTACATCCCAAATAGAATCGGTCAACGTAAAAGAAGCACTTTCTGACGAAAATTGGATAGTTGCTATGCAGGATGAACTTAATCAATTTGTTCGTAATGATGTCTAGTATCTTGTTCCTAGACCTAAAGATAAAAATATTATTGGAACAAAGTGGATCTTTAAAAATAAGTCTGATGAACTTGAAAATATTATACAAAATAAGGCTAGACTGGTTGTACAAGGGTACACTCAGATTGAAGGCATCGATTACGATGAAACCTTTGCTCCAGTCGCTCGCCTTAAATCAATCAGAATTTTTATTTTCATCGCATGTTTTAGAAAATTTAAAATCTATCAGATGGATGTAAAGAGTGCTTTCTTGAATGGCGATTTACATGATGAAGTGTATATTGAACAACCTTCAGGGTTTGAAGACCCTAAGTTATCTGACCATGTATTTCATCTCAAAAAGGCTCTCTATGGCTTAAAACAAGCACCCAGGGCATGGTATGAAAAATTGACTAAATTCTTACTTAGTCATAGCTTTCGAGTAGGTAGTGTCGATAAGACGCTTTTTGTTAAAAATAATAACAATGATATTTTGATAGTTCAAATATATGTTGATGATATTATTTATGGATCTACTTATTATAACATGTCTACTGAGTTTGCATAGTTAATGAGATCAAGGTTCGAAATGAGCATGGTTGGCGAACTTAACTATTTCCTAGGGTTGCAAGTAAAACAACAACCTGATGGAATTTTCATTTTCCAGACCAAATATGCTTCAAACTTGGTTAAAAGGTTTGGATTTGAGAATGGTAAGAACTTTGATACTCCTATGAGTACAACATTAAGACTCTCAAAAGATTCTTCAGGTAAAGATATAGATCCTAAATTATATCGCAATATGATTGGTAGTTTGTTATATCTTACTACTAGTAGACCTGATATCGCATTTAGTGTTGGTATTTGTGCGAGATATCAGTCTAATCCTAAGGAATCACATCTTACTGCTGTTAAACAGATTATTAGATATGTCACAAGCTCTATAAATTTAGGACTTTGGTATCCTTTTGATACTAATGTTCAATTAGCCAAGTATTCAAATGCTGATTGGGCCAGAAATATTGATGATAGAAAATCAACCAGTGGTGGTTGTTTTTACATTGGAAATTGCTTGGTTTCTTGGTTCAGCAAGAAGCAAAGCTCAATATCGCTCTCTACTGCTAAGGCTGAATATATTGCAGCTGGATATGCATGTACTCAACTAGTTTGGATGAAACGCATGCTTAGCGATTATAGAATTAATCAAGATTCAATGATCTTACATTGTGATAATTCTAGTGCTATAAACATTTCCAAAAACCCAATCCAGCATTCACGTACTAAGCATATTGACATTAGGTATCATTACATTCGTGAGTTGGTTGAAGAAAAAGTTATTTCATTGGAATATATACCAACCGAAACTCAACTTGCTGATATATTTACTAAACCGCTCGACAAAAGTAAGTTTAATAAATTGAAATTTGATCTTGGTATGTGCATTTTACATTGAATATTCTTGCTTGCATGTATCATAGTGTATCATATTTCATATTATAATTGTTTAAATTTTAAAATTTTTCATTAAAAATATATTTCTGGTTGATGCTCGACCGGTCGTGAACCACACTCGATCGGTCGTGGATCTCGTGAACATCATATAATTTGGGGAAACTCTCCTTCTTCTTCATTTCCACACCCACCTACACGAGTCATGGCTCAACCAGTCATAGGATTTCTAGTTTTTCTTCAAGGTAAGTCCTATTTCATCATTTTTCTTGAAGATTCATGATCTTTATGCTTTGATTTGTTCATAGTATAGCTTGATTTCATCTCTTGTTGAGTTTTTCAAGGGTTTCCTCTCTATTTGTTGATCTAGAGAAAACCCATTTTTCATTTGTGCATCTTGTTTGTTCTTTGTATATCTTTTTGAATATGGATGCTAGACGGAAAAAGAAAACATCCCGTGGTCCATCTTCATCCAGATCTGCACCGATAACTAAACAGCACCTTCGGTCACTCGAAGATGATTCTCAAGATGTACGGGATTTGCGGTCCGTAACATTATCATTGAGCATACCGCTGATCTAAATCACATTGCTCCATATGGTGTCATTCCCCTTCTTGAATCTGTAGGCTGGACTAACATTTTGCTTTGGGGTGGATCTGCATACCAGTCCATTGCTCAATCAATGGTAGCATGCATCTCAGATTTTTCTCTTGATAATTTAACATTTTCATTTGATACAAGAGAAGGAAAATTTGAAGTAGACCATCATTTGATATCAGGTATTATGGATATACCTGTTAATGATGAAGGAATACCGATTCATACTTTATACGATAAACCTTCAGAATCAGAAAAACGCATGTTAACCAGAGATTTATGCAAAATTGATGTGCATTGGACTCACAAAGGGAATGCGCTCCCTGCAAAGTATCTGTTACCCAAATACAGAATATTACATCGTTTCTTCATTTCCAATGTATATCCTCGGTCCGATAATAAAATCGAGTTAACTTCTTTCATGGTTCGTATGTTGCATTCTATTGCTTCTGGAACTAAGGTCTGTCTTCATTCTTTGATTTGTCATTCTATTATACAATTTCGTTTCCATCCGGGTCATAGTGATATTCCATTCGGTTATCTTATGAATGTTTTAGCCACTCACATGCTTATTGATAAACCTGTAATGAGGCACCAATTCTTCATCTCATTTTCAACAATGCCAATCTTAATAAGATGAAATTGGATCTGCTCCCTGGCCAATTTGATGAAGCTGGTGTTAGTGGTGTTGGTGGTGATGCTGAAAATGAAGAGGAAGCTGGCGATCTTCCTCAAGATGTTAATATGGATGACTTATTTGATGATATAGGAACTGATTCACCTAATGATCCAGATTATGATCCTTCTGATTTTGATGCACGCCTTCGTGCATTGGAGGAAAAACTTGATAATATGAATATAGCCCATGACATGAGATTCAAGTACATGCGAAAATATCTTCGTCACATAAATAAGGGCTTACACCAGATTGATCCATCTATTCCTGCTCCCTCCTATGGATCAGATTAAGTGAATTATCTTCTGAATAGTATAACATTTCTTTTACTCTGGATATGTATTATGGATTCTGGTTTCATAACATTTTCTTTTGGATATTGTATTTTGGATTATGAATAATGGCTTGACACTTCAGGTTTATTTTATGTCCTTTCATATCACCTTCTCATTATTTGCTCTCTATATTCTCCTTTCTATTGTTCCTTTCCCTTGTCATTTTGTGACAAAAAGGGGGAGTAGTAAGCATTGCTAAAAGGGGAGTAATACGGATAGGGAGAGTAAATTTGTTTGTATTGATTAAGAAGGATATGTGGATTGATGGATATATGGATTGAAGTCTTGAGGTTTTCATGTTATGTATTGATTATATGAGCAATACTCGTATTACTCAGGGGGAGTAGAGTATTTTGTGATTTCATGACTTATCATTCCTTATTATCTTTGATGCTGTGTTTTGTCACAAATTTGACAAAGGGGGAGATTGTAAGTGCTATGATTTCATATCCCTTTAGTTGTCAAATTTTGTGGTGCCAAAACCTATATCTATGTCTTGTATATCTTGTGTTTTATGTTTGAAGTCTATTCATTGCAATCAAGACATATCAAGACATCGCATTTCAAGACAAGATCTTAAAAGAAAAAAGTTTTCAATTCTTGGATGAAGAAATCAAGAATAGAAGTTTTCAAGTTTATATGTTCAAGATTTGATCAAGTTCAAGTTTACTAAAAGACTTTGTCAAGTCAAGATTAAGCTAGTGAAGGCCTACTACAAGTTTTGAATATTCACAAGCTTCTCTTAAGGGTCATCTGAGTGTACAGACTTTCAATGTCTATCTCACTTTTAAGGTTTGTTTGACCTTAGGATGGGCTTTAATGTAGGTCATTCCGGATACATAACTCATATATTTTTATATGCTTGTTTGGAGTGTTTTAAGACCAGTCCTAGGGACTTCAAGACCAGTCCTAGCTTTGCTACGACCAGTCTTAAGTTTTTCAGGACCAGCCCTAGGTAGTTGAAGATTTTCGGATCTTTCTTGCTATCCTACGACCAGTCATGGACATCCTACGACTAGTCCTGTGAGTTCTACGACTCATCCTTCGACCGGTCGTAGCTCTATGACTCAAACTCCCGCAACCATTTTTGGCGTCCGACGACCGGTCGTAGGTGTCCCACGACCAGTCGTAGATGGCCCACGACCGGTAGTAGACCACCCAGGACCGGTCGTAGAACTGAAAATCTTATCCCACAAAAATCTTTCAAAAATCTTTGGAGCTACGACCAGTCCTAGGATCCTAAGACCAGTCGTAGACGGGATTTTTCAGGCTATAAATTGAGCACGAACTTCGGAGTTTGAGCACTTCAAATCAATTCTATTGAAGAATTCTTTAGGATATTCTCTGAGATAAGTTTGTGTTTATTTTAAGCTACATTGTGCTTATTTAATATTCCTTTTGCTAGCTTATTTTTATTTGATTTTGATCTACATTCCAATATTATTAGAAAAGAGGAATTTCTGATATTCCTTCTTCTTGGATTCAAAATCAAATAGATCTAGCCCGTTTGATCTAAAATCAATTAGACTTAGAACCATTCTTAAAGTGAGTATTGGACTTTGAACGTTGAATCGAACTTCTACTCCGATTGGTTCTACCGGGCTTCTTCAAAAGGTGATTCAGGTATTTTACATGTTTTGTAATTTACTTTCTCAGGTTTTTATTTGAGATTCGCCAGAAAAATCTCATTATAGTGGTTATCTGAGGAGAGCCAGAAAACTTAGATTGTGGGGTTTTTAGATTGTGTAAGCCCGAGATCAAAGACACAATTGTGAAGGTTTTAGGTGAACCTGTGAAACCTATTTTGATAGTGCATGCTAATATCCCCTGTGTGAGGATATTAGGAGTGGAGTAGCAATCTGTGTGGCTGTTGGATAACAGTTGGTGTACACATAGGCGAACCACTATATATTTTTGTGTTGTGGATGTGCTTTATTCTTTGATTCCTTTATTCATTCAGTTTTGTGGTTTGTGTTTGTGGATGAATGTTGTAATCACTTCAAGCAAGTGTGCATGAATGTTGTAATAACTTAGGATTTATTTTCCGCAAGTTATTTTGATTTCATTGCTTATTATTCCTCTTTGGTTTGTGATACGAGGACGTTCTAGAAATAAGGTTGTCCTACCTTAAACCTCCGGTTTTTGGTGTAAGGTTGTCCTTAGAACTGATAAAGTATTAATCTCTTTATTTTAGGCTATTGTGAATGTTTTATATTCAGCATTGTGCTTTAAATATTTTATTATTCCGCTGTTATTAATTTTATTTGGCATTGCCCTATTCACCCCCCCTCTAGGGCATATAGCTAGGCCCTTTCAAAAATATAATAAAATATTTAATATAGTAAGGAGTATATTATTGTGACAATTATTTGAAAATTATTTGTTGGACAGTTGCTGCTTCTGAAATTTTTAATTTTTTTTTACAACATAAAATCTCATGAAATTTGGTAGAGATGAATTAAAATTGATGATGAACTAATATAAAAATTATTTAAGTAATATACTGAGTAGAAGTGCCAAAAAGGGGCATAGAATGGCCCTAGGACCTTATTCTGTCATGATTATGGCAGAATTTGGTTAAGTATTGAACTAAACAATCGATAGATTTAGCTTGAACTACTTTAAATATGAACTACAAGACCTAAAATGAGTAGAACCACTAATTCTATGCTACCTAGAAACCTAGGATCAATCTCTAAATCCAGTTGCTCTTGGGAGCATCATGAAACTTCGTATCGGACCTGCACCACACGTTGAAAGTCTGAATACTACGAAACTATACGGTTATGACTGCCTTGCTAGACTTGACAACTATCTTAGAAATCAAGTCCTAATAGTACCCAGAAAAGCACAACTTGAGCTCGTAGCAAGTGTGTGAGAAACGAGTATATCTTTAGAAAATGAACTGAAACTGTAACACCCCAAATTTTTGCCAACCTGGGATTAGACGTCCTTAGGCAATGAGTCAACCATAACACCTTGGTAACCTCTCAGAACCCAATTTCAAAGCTAAAGAAATCATTTAGAACCAAATTCTTTAGAAATTTAACGTGAATTAACCAGCGCTACACTAGATTTCCTGCAAAATTAGCACGAATAACTTTAAATGCGATCTGTAAGACCTAAAACCTATAGAATCGTTGACGCTACATTACCCTAAAACCTAGGATCAAACTCTAAACTTGTTTGTCCTCATGAATCCTTTGAAACTTTGTATTGGATCTAGACCGCACGTCAAAAGTCGGATTATCCCGAACTTAGACAATCCTGACCGCCTAGTTGGACTTGACAATCACCCCAAAAATTAAGTCTAAATGATGTCCCATGACGATTTTCTTGAGTCCAGAGTGAAGAGTGTGAGAGATGTTAGAAATAAAATAAAATTTATGAAATCTGGTACGTGTCGCTTACGCGACATTTTTAAGTGTTCTGGCCGTTGGAATTCGACCAAATTTCACCCTCGGATCAGGATAAGTGGCCCTTACATGTCATAGCACTTGTGGCCCTGATCGAGTTTCGGTGACCGCTGAACTGAAACTGGTCCGCCACGGTCGATCTGGAAATCCGACCGGACTGAAAACTTAGCTGGACCTAGATCCAATATTAGAGAGCTTAAGTCCGACTGCATTTAGTAACAGGACCTCCATAAGTGCTTCGTTGGATCGGAACAGACCCGATTTGGTTATAACTTAAGTATACCTTGACTTCGAGTCTATTTTGGTTATGTTTGGACTTATAAAAGGGCCTTAAACCCTTAGCTTTCTAACCCATACGAATTTGGGGAAAACCCTCCGAGAGAGAGGAGAGAAAAGAGAGAGGAAGTGAGAGAGAGTTGGAGCTTTCTCCTGGGATTCTTCTCAGCCTTGCTACATGCCTAATCCACCCTTTTGCATCACTTTTCTGGTGACTCCGGCTTCATTCTAGGCAAGAAAACCCTAACCTTAGCCTGTTTTAGGAATTCTATTGATGCAAGTAGTGAAGTAGCTGACTTATCTTGTGAATTAGGTTGTCATATCGTCGTTGACGACGACGTAGAGTTCCTATTCAATTCGTTACGCTTCTACGGCGTAAGGTACAAATTTTAGACGCTTAGATTACCTGTTTTCAAAGCTTTCAATGCCGTTTAATGATAGATTGTTGACAAGAATGTTGTTTGACATGTAGAACATGCTGTCTGTTTTTCATTTCAAATACGTACGAAGAATATGAGATTTAGGGTATTTTAGGTATTTGTAGGAAATACTATATACGTACGTATTTTGTCGATATGGTTGCCATGGGTATTTATCGTGTACCTATGTTAGTTATGCGTGTATGATCTGTTTGGCGAAGAGGTTCACCCTAATGCACATATTGGCTGACATATGCTATGTAGACTAATGTGTGTAGACTAAGTGTTTGTTGAAATGCTTAAATCAATATGATTTATGCCTGTCATATGCTTTGAATGTAAGAACATGATTGTTGTGTATTAGACATCTCCTTGATATAAGGATCTGTCATATTATATGTCGAAATCAACATACGTCAAGTACGTTGGAGTTGTGTAGTCTAAGTGTTTGTATAAATGTATGTATTAGTAAGTATTGAGTAAATGGTGTTGTAGATTAGCATTGAGATTGAATTCTCAACTAATTTGATGATGCACATGATTTCCTCCATGCTTAATGTATTTGAATTGATTACCTTATGTGTGAAATACTCGTGTATGGTTAAATTGCTTATGATGTACGTTATAACATGCTGATAACATGCTGGAGTTACTTGTATTTCAATCCTGTCTCTCTCATATGATTAATGACTTAGATTACAAGTGTTTGGGGCTATACTCTAGTCCAGGCAGTCGGTAACAGATTAGAATTCGTGGTTGGATCCTATTTGCCACGAAGGATGTGTATGACGAACCCGAGTCGTACTAGAGTCGTCGGCAGTGGTAGGCCACATGAAGTGCTTGTGCACTTCATGTTAGTCGATTCAACGTGCGCTCGTGCTACTCAGACTCGTCAAGTAACCTGACTGACCATTGTATGTTCACCTTGTGTAACGCCCTAAAAATCGAAGGTCGAGTAGAAACCCAACTCCCAAGTTCCAAAATGTCACTTATGCAACATAGATAATGATGAATGCATGTTGTCTGTAGAATGGCATTAAACAAGATTGAGATTAAGCCAAAACAACATATCATACTCTAGAGACAGTTTAATTAGCAAGCGAAAGAATGTGATAGATATATAAAATATATGAACTGTAGTAAGTCTCCAGAGTGTGAACATGTTACCAGGTTAAACATATACATGTATACTCTAAAAATGATCAAAAAGAATATACATGAGTGTGTAAATAAAAGGCAAAATACCAAGTGTATTGGCATCTTATCAGTAACCCTGTAACCCCGTCAATCAGAACCTGCATAGAGGAGGGATCCTCCTAATCATCATCAAGTCCGGCTCGGGTTCACAAGCATCGCTACCATCTGAAACTAAAATAGGGACTGGTTGGTGTGCGCAACACCGTCCCGTAACGTGGGAGTGAGTAGCTAACTCAGTGGAATCATAGAGCAAAGATTAGCATGTTATCAAATCAATCACGCGATAATGGTAAAGCAAGCAATCAAACATTCCTAAACACTATGATTAATGCAAGAATGAAATGACATGATGGATGCCCTCATCGACATACTCCCTCTGCGACACCATCGTACGTCCATGACATGCTTTCTTCCCTCAGTGCTCCATATCTTTCAAGAACATGCAGTGCGATATGAATATGATTACCGAGTTGTTATTAGTCCTTTTCATATAGCAGGATTGGAAAACTAGGATACTTCCCTTGTATCATTCCCAACAAGGATCCTGTCTAGGGTCGTCACTCCTAGTAGTCTCATACGATGTTATATTTCTAGGTCACTGCAAGGGCTGCCAGGGCCGTTGCATGCACTCGTTGCTCCACTCCCCCATCACCTTATCAATATAGGCCTAGTTGTACTCTTGTTGCTACGGAAGGGTCGTCGCCTCACGTAGACTCAGAGTACGCTCGAGGTCTCTACAAAGGGCTGCCAAGGCTTTTGCTCACACTCGTTGCACCGCTCCCCCATCACCTTATCAGTTTAGGCCGACAGTAAGAATATAGTGTCCCATACCACCATAATCTGCTCACGAGTCTGGGTTGCTCTGTGGTCACTATGAGGAGGTTTGTGGCCCCAGCGTAGGCCGACAGCTCGACCACGGTGTCCCATACCACCATGCCCGGCTCATGAGTCTTAGTAGATCAAGGTACCACAGTTATCAGGGTTATCACTGGTAAGTTCAGTATCCTAGGTTCAAGCAGTTATGACGAATACAAGGTGAACATACAATGGTCAGTCGGGTTGCTTGACAGGCTTGACTAGTACGAGCGCACCTCAAGCTAAATGATATAAAGTGCATAAAACACCTCGTGTGGCCTAACCACTGCCGTCAACCCAAAGCACGACTCGCATTCATCGACGCGTCCTTCGTGGCAAATAGAAGCCAACCACGAATTTGAATCTATTACAAACTGCATGGACTAGAGTATAGCACCAAACACTTGTAATCTACATCAGTGATCATATGAGAGTAATGGAAATGAAATACAAACAATCCAAGCATTTTAACAACATGTTATAACGTACAACGCACGCAAATTAACCAAACACATGTATTCCATATATATAAGGAAATTAATTCAATATAACAACATGGAGGAAATCATGTACATCATCATATTAATTGAGAATTCAATCTCAAAACTAATCTACAACAACATTTACTCAATACATACTAATATAAACACTTAGTCTACACACCTTAGTCTACATAGCATATGTCGACCCAAAGTGTGCGTTAGGACGAATCTCTTCACCAAACAGATCATACACACATAACTAGTATAGTAATATGATAAATAAACATGGAAAATATTTTTTTAAAATACGGACGTATACAGTATTTTCTACAAATACCTAAAATACCCTAAATCTCATATTTTCTGTACGTATTCGAAATGAAAATCGGACAGCATGTTCTACATGTCAAACAGCATCCTCATCAGCAATCTACCATTAAACAGCATTGAAAGCTTTAAAAATAGGTAATCTAAGTGTCTAAAATCTGCACCTTACGCCGTAGAAGAGTAACGAATTGAATAGGAACTCTACGTCGTCGTCAACTACGATATGATGACCTAATTCACAAGATAAGTCAGCTACTTCACTACTTGCATCAATAGAATTCCTAAAGCAAGCTAAGGTTAGGGTTTTCTTACCTAGAATGAAGCCAGAGTCAGTGGAAAAGTGATGCAGAAGGGTGGATTAGGCACGTAGCAAGGCTGGGAAGAATCCCAGGAGAAAGCTCCAACTCTCTCTCACTTTCTCTCTCTTTTCTCTCCTCTCTCTCCTAAGGTTTTTCTCAAATTCGTATGGGTTAGAAAGTTAAGGGTTTAAGTCCCTTTTATAAGCCCAAACATAACCAAAACAGACTCGAAGTCAAGGTATACTTAAGTTATAACCAAATCGGGTCTGTTCCGATCCAACAGAGCACTTCTGGAGGTCCTGTTACTAAATGCGGTTGGACTTAAGCTCTCTAATATTGGATCTAGGTCCAGCTAAGTTTTCAGTCCGGTCGGGTTTCCAGATCGACCGTGGTGGACCAGTTTCAGTTCAGTGGTCACCGAAACTCGATCAGGGCCACAAGTGCTATGACATGTAATGGCCACCTGTCCTGATCTGAGGGTGAAATTTGGTCAAATTCCAATGGCCAGAATGCTTAAAAATGTCATGCAAGAGACACATGCTAGATTTCATAAATTTTATTTAATTTCTAACATTTCTCACACTCTTCACTCTGGACTCAAGAAAATCGTCGTGGGACATCATCTGGACTTGATTTTTGGGGTGATTATCAAGTCCAACTAGGCGGTCAGGATGGTCTAAGTTGGGATAATCGGACTTCCGACGTGCGATCTAGATCCAATACAAAGTTTCAAAGGGTTCCTGAGAATAAACAGGTTTAAAGTTTGATCCTAGGTTTTAGAGTAACGTAGCGTCAACGATTCTAAAGGTTTTGGGTCTTACAGAACGTATTTAAAGTGGTTGGTGCTAATTTCACAGGTAATCTAGTTTAGCACTAGCTAAAACACATTAAATTTCTAAAGAATTTAGTTCTAAATGATTTTTTGGCATTGGAATTGGGTTCCGAGAGGTTACCAAGGTCTTATGGTTGACCCATTGCCTAAAGACGTCTAATTTTAGGTAGGCAAAAATTCAGGGTGTTACACCTTGTATTGGTCATAACTGCTTGAACCTAGGGTACTGAACTTACCAGTGATAACCCTGATAACCGTGGTACCTTGATCCTCTAAGACTCATGAGCCGAGCATGGTGGTATGGGACACCGTGGTCGAGCTGTCGGCCTACGCTGGGGCTACAAACCTCCCCATAGTGACCAGTGAGCAACCCAGACTCGTGAGCAATTATGGTGGTATGGGACATTATATTCTTGCTGTCGGCCTACACTGATAAGGTGATGGGGGAGCGGTGCAACGAGTGCGAGCAACAGCCTTGGCAGCCCTTTGTAATGACCTCGAGCGTACTCTGAGTCTACATGAGGCAACGACCCTTCCGTAGCAACAAGAGTACAATTAGGCCTGTATTGATAAGGTGATGGGGGAGTGGAGCAACGAGTGCGTGCAACAACCCTGACAGCCCTTGCAGCGACCTAAAAATATACCATCGTATGAGACTACTAGGAGTGATGACCCTAGATAGGATCCTTGTTATGAATGATATAAGGGAAGTACCCTAATTTCCCAGTCCTACTGTATGAAAAGGACTAATAACAACTCGGTAATCATATTCATATCGCACTGCATGTGCCTGGAAGATGTGGAGCACTGAAGGAAGAGAGCATGCCGCGGACGTAAGATGGTGTCGCATGAGGGAGTATGTCGGTGAGGGCATCTATCATGTCATTTCATTCTTGCATTAATCATAGTGTTTAGGAATGTTTGATTGCTTGCTTTACCATTATCGCGTGATTAATTTGATAACATGCTAATCTTTGCTCTATGATTCCACTGAGTTAGCTACTCACTCCCATGTTACGGGACGGTGTTGCGCACACCAACCAGTCCCTATTTTAGTTGTAGATGATGGCGCTGCTTGTGAAGTGGAGCCAGACTTTTATGATGATGAGGATTTCTCCTATATGCGTGTTCTGATCGACGGGATTACAGGGAGGTTGATTAGATGCCATGACACTTGTCTCTTTTTTTTTTACACTTTTGGAGTACTCATGTATATTCTTTTTGTTCATTTTTGAAGTATACATGTATATATTTAACCTGGTAACATGTTCACGCTCTGGAGACTTACAACAGTTTATATATGTTATACATACTATCACAGTCGTTCGCTTGCATAATTTAATTATCTCTGGAGTATGATATGCTGTTTTGGCTTAATCTACCTCATGTTTTATGCCTTATGCTGATAAAAATTCATCCATCATTGAAAATGTTACATAAGTGATGTTCTGGAACTCGGGAGTGGAGTTTATACCCGACCCCCGATTTTCAAGGCGTTACAGATGGTATCAAAGCATGATTTGGATTAAACCGGACCTGAGTTATGGTAACATGACGCACACTGACGCACTCTGACTTAGGAAGGGGGCGATGGAAACTTAGAAACCACATTAGAATTCCAAGTTTCGCCGACAGGTTAGACTCTACGGTAATTTAGGCCATAACATATCTTCGATCGCGTGAAGCGACCTAAGTTGCCTCTAGGTCATCAGTCGACTAGTTTGAGTCATTCCATAAAGAATTCCAAAGTTAGGAATGAATGTCCTTAGGTTATGGGTCAACCACAACCCTTACACTCAATCTCAAGGCCTAAAACCCCTTTCTATCCAATTCTTTCAAAAATCTCTCCTTTCACGACCTCATTTTTTAACTTTTTCTAAGTCCTTTCATATTAGACATAAATCCTAACGTATAAATGATGGGGAATCATACTTAAACAAAAATTTACTATAAATAGTAAATATATGCATAAATTGGACTTTTGACCATTCCAATTATGGAATCTCATGAAATAAATGGGTTAATTGGATAGATTAGCATCTCCTACCCCAAAACTATATGCTACATAATGCATAAACTCATTTCAGTTTACAAACTGGCCTCGAAAATGCCTTAAATGGAGAGGGGGCCTAAATGATCAACTTTCAGGGGGTTCTAGGGTGGGACCCAGACTTTTTTGGGGCCTAGGGGGCAGGAGGACCTCGCCGGTTTGGCGAGGCCTCGTATGTCAACGGGCCAGGCTGGGTCCGGGCTTCGGGCCTACCGAGTTTAGGGCCTAGTGGGACCCAATGGTCCAGGGTTCGACCCTCCGTTCATTCAAAATCACCTACTTCCTTCACAAAATCACCCCCAAGCTCTCTTTTTCTTCCAAAGCTATTGTTTTCTCTCTCAAACCCCACTTCCAATCACTCCCATCGCTTTCTTCTGCCTCAATCCACCTCCCTTCATCGGTTGCAGTGGTATACACTCCCCTCTCTTTCCATTCTCTCACGTTTTGAGCCCTTACATCGTCCATTTAAAGCTCAAATCGTGTGAGCTTCTAACCCAACCCATTTCATCCTTTTCCCTTTGCAATCCCAGCCTTTTTGGGCCTGTTTCCCTCCTCTATTAGACCTAGATTCGTGGCATCCCATTAGGTCATCCCTTCCCTTCATTTTCTTCATTTTTCATGGCTCTTTAGGAGCTAGTTGTAGCCATCTTCTCGATCTTTATGCCTTACCGTCGGGCGAGACCAAACGTAGTAGTTTAGTCCATAAACAGTGACCATATAGTGCTAGGACATCTAGAGTTTTGGACCTAGAGTTAGTACTCCTAGATTTGAAAGAACTGACGATATAGGAAATCTAATTTCAATTAGATAATCTTGACTCTAAGCGATAGAACAATCCCCTATAGTAAAAATGGTATGAAACCATTTAGCGTATAAGCTTAGGATTTGGATTACAGCTAGTGAGTTACAGACTAGTCTACTAGTTATATTAAGTAGTGTAAAGCCTGTATATGTTAAGGAATAGTAGGTTAGATTTGGTTGGAGTAGGACCTCATCCCTTCGATAGGTCCCCTTAATACTTATAGGCTTCTGTTATAACCCTTAGGAAAGTTATTTTAACTTAGAACCGTTCACTCTTAGGGAAAACTTATAAATCCCTCAGATTGAACTTAGAATAAACCAGCATGCACCTTAGAATTCCCCTTAGAATTGCCTTCCCAAGGATTTATTGCAATCGGGAACGCGGAGTAAAGGAATTGTATATTAGCGATGTATTCGTGGTTTGAATCGACTTCTTAATTCTAGTAGTTACCAATGAATCCAATGATCTGATCAAGCAGAAGATCGACATCCACTCGGATTAAGAATTGATACAATAAATTTTTTGTCCTAGCTAGACAGAAAGTCTACGTATCCAGCTCAGACCCACTACACAACTTTCCTTCTGTGCTAGCCCGACTACCTATAACCAAAAGTTATTGCTTTGCCTTTGGGAAATGTTGAGGGCATATAGTCAGTAGAGAATTAGGCAGCTTGCCACCAGCTCACGCCTGCCCCTGAACTCAATCACAATAGAGATTAGGCTTCTTTCTACAACCATAGGTACTAATGCCATAGAACGCATCATTAGCAAAGGAAGACCAATGTAGCGAGAGGTTGTTTCCCATTTCATGTCAAGGATAGGCCCTAATTTACATCTTGTTCTGATATACGGATCGAGACATAGATTCTTGAGCCTTAAGTAGAACTAAGTTTTAAGGGGGGTAGAACATTTTGAGCCCAATCTACTTAGGATTATCTAATACAACCGTTGGATCAGAGTAGCGCAGCGGAAGCATGGTTGGCCTCTTCCCCACTGGCCTAGGATCGAAGAAGTTGATTTAGGTTATACGTAAGGTTAGGTCATAAATTAGGATTTGACCCTTCCATAGAATGTCAATATGAAAGTCTCTCAAGGGACTCATTACCCTTAGTTAATTTGGGGGATGAAATTTTATTTTAAGGGGAGTAGATTGTAACACCCCGAATTTTTGCCAACCTGGGGTTAGACGTCCTTAGGTAATGAGTCAACCATAACACCTTGGTAACCTCTTAGAACCCAATTCCAAAGCCAAAGAAATCGTTTAGAACCAAATTCGTTAGAAATTTAACATGAATTAACCAGCGCTACACTAGATTTCCTACAAAATTAGCACCAATAACTTTAAATGCGATCTGTAAGACCCAAAACTTATAGAATTGTTGACGCTATGTTACCCTAAAACTTAGGATCAAACTCTAAACCTGTTTGTTCTCAAGAACCCTTTGAAACTTTGTATTGGATCTAGACCGCACGTCGAAAGTCTGATTATCCTGAACTTAGACAATCCTGACCGCCTAGTTGGACTTGACAATCACCCCAAAAATCAAGTCCAAATGATGTCCCACGACGATTTTCTTGAGTCCAGAGTGAAGAGTGTGAGAAAAGTTAGAAATAAAATAAAATTTATGAAATCTGGCACGTGTCGCTTGCGTGACATTTTTAAGTGTGCTGGCCGTTGGAATTCGACCAAATTTCACTCTCGGATCAGGATAAGTGGCCCTTACATGTCATAGCACTTGTGGCCCTGATCGAGTTTTGGTGACTGCTGAACTGAAACTGGTCCGCCAATGTCGATCTGGAAACCGGACCGGACTGAAAACTTAGCTGGACCTAGATCCAATATTAGAGATCTTAAGTCCGACCGCATTTAGTAACAGGACCTCCAGAAGTGCTCCGTTGGATCGGAATAGACCCAATTTGGTTATAACTTAAGTATACCTTGACTTCGAGTCTGTGTTGGTTATGTTTGGACTTATAAAAGGGCCTTAAACCCTTAGCTTTCTAACCCATACGAATTTGGGGAAAACCCTAGGAGAGAGAGGAGAGAAAAGAGAGAGAAAGTGAGAGAGAGTTGGAGTTTTCTCATGGGATTCTTCCCAGCCTTGCTACGTGCCTAATCCACCCTTCTGCATCGCTTTTCCAGCGACTCCGACTTCGTTCTAGGTAAGAAAACCCTAACCTTAGCATATTTTAGAAATTCTATTGATGCAAGTAGCGAAATAGCTGACTTATCTTGTGAATTAGGTCGTCATATCGTCGTTGACGATGACGTAGAGTTCCTATTCAATTCGTTACGCTTCTACGACGTAAGGTGCAGATTTTAGACGCTTAGGTTACCTGTTTTCAAAGCTTCCAATGCCGTTTAATGATAGATTGTTGACAAGAATGTTATTTGACATGTAGAACATGCTGTCTGTTTTTCATTTCGAATACATACGAAGAATATGAGATTTAGGGTATTTTAGGTATTTGTAGGAAATACTGTATACGTACGTATTTTGGCGATATGATTGCCTGGGTATTTATCATGTACCTATGTTAGTTATGCGTGTATGATCTGTTTGGCGAAGAGATTCACTAATACACATATTGGCCGGCATATACTATGTAGACTAATGTGTGTAGACTAAGTGTTTGTTGAAATGCCTAAATCAATATGATTTATGCCTGCCATATGCTTTGAATGTAAGAACATGATTGTTATGTATTATACATCTCCTTGATATAAGGATCTGTCATATTATATGTTGAAATCAACATACGTCAAGTACGTTGGAGTTGTGTAGTCTAAGTGTTTGTATAAATGTATGTATTAGTAAGTATTGAGTAAATGGTGTTGTAGATTAGCATTGAGACTGGATTCTCAACTAATTTGATGATGCACATGATTTCCTCCATGCTTGTTGTATTTGAATTGATTACCTTATGTGTGAAATACTCATGTATGGTTAAATTGCTTATGATGTACGTTATAACATGTTGATAACATGCTGGAACTTATATTTCAATCATGTCTCTCTATATGATTAATGACTTAGATTACAAGTGTTTGGGGCTATACTCTAGTCCAGGCAGTCGGTAACTAATTAGAATTCGTGGTTGGATCCTATTTGCCATGAAGGATGTGTATGACGAACCCGAGTCGTACTAGAGTCGTCTGCAGTGGTAGGCCACACGAAGTGCTTGTGCACTTCATGTCGGTCGATTCAACGTGCACTCGTACTAGTCGGACTCGTCTAATAACCCGACTGACCATTGTATGTTCACCTTATATTGGTCATAACTGCTTGAACCTAGGGTACGGAACTTACCAGTGATAACCCTTATGACTGTGGTACCTTGATCCACTAAGACTCATGAGCAGGGCATGGTGGTATGGGACACCTTGGTCGTGTCAGCCTACGCTGGGGCCACAAACCTCCCCGTAGTGACCAGTGAGCAACCCAGACTCGTGAGTAGATTATGGTGGTATAGGACACTATATTCTTATTGTCGGCCTACACTGATAAGGTGATGGGGGAGCGGTGCAACGAGTGTGAGCAACAGCCCTGGCGGCCCTTTGTAGTGACCTCGAGTGTACTCTGAGTCTACGTGAGGCGACGACCCTTCCGTAGCAACAAGAGTACAACTAGGCCTGTATTGATAAAGTGATGGTGGAGTGGAGCAACGAGTGCGTACAACTACCCTGACAGCCCATGCAGCGACCTAAAAATATACCATCTTATGAGACTACTAGGAGTGATGACCCTAGACAGGATCCTTGTTGGGAATGATATAAGGGAAGTACCTTAGTTTCCCAATCTTTCTGTATGAAAAGGATTAATAACAACTCGGTAATCATATTCATATCGCACTGCATGTGCCTGTAAGATGTGGAGCACTGAGGGAAGTAAGCATGTCGCAGACGTAAGATGGTGTCGCATGAGGGAGTGTATCGGTGAGGGTATTCATCATGTCATTTCATCCTTACATTAATCACAGTATCTAGAAATGTTTATTTGCTTTCTTTATCATTATCGCTTGATTGATTTGATAACATGTTAATCTTTGCTCTATGATTCCACTGAGTTAGCTACTCACTCCCACGTTATGGGATGGTGTTACGCACACCAACCAGTCCCTGTTTTAGTTGCAGATGATGGCGCTGCTTGTGAAGTGGAGCCGGACTTGTATGATGATAAGGAGGATTTCTCCTATATGCGTGTTCTGATCGACGGGATTACAGGGAGGTTGATTAGACGCCATGGCACTTGTCTTTTTTTTTTACACTTTTGGAGCACTCATGTATATTCTTTTTGTTCATTTTTGAAGTATACATGTATATATTTAACCTGGTAACATGTTCACACACTGGAGACTTACAACAGTTTATATATGTTATACATACTATCACAGTCTTCCGCTTGTATAATTTAATTGTCTCTGGAGTATGATATGCTGTTTTGGCTTAATCTACCTCATGTTTTATGCCTTATGCTGATAACAATTCATCCATCATTGAAAATGTTACATAAGTGATGTTCTGAAACTCGGGAGAAACGTAAGTGATAGAGTTTATACCCGACCCCCGATTTTCAGGACGTTACAGAAACGTAAGTGAATTGAGTCGATTCGCTTGCACGATGAATCTAAGGATTCAGACTGTCAGAATTTGACCCAATTAAACCCTTGGATCAGGAAAAATTGTAAACACAGGTCAGAGTACTTGTGACCCTGATCGAGTACCGGTGACCGTCGAACTGAAACTGTTCTACCACGGTCGATCTACAAACCCGATCGGACCAAAAACTTAGCTTGACCAAGATCCAGCATCAGGAAGCTTAAGTTTGACTGCATTCAGTAAAGGGGCCTCCAGAAGTGCTCCATTGGATCGGAATAGACGCTATTTGGCTGTAACCTAAGTATACCTTGGCCCTATGGCCATTCCTATCACTTTTGAGCCTACATAAAGGGCTTAAACCCTCTTTCTCTCTCATTCCATATGAATTTGGAAACCTAGGAGAGAGAAGAGAGCAAAGAGAGAAGGAAAGAGAGAGAAAGTGAGAGAGAGTTGGGGTTTTCTCTTGGGATTGGATCCCTGTTACTCCACGTGCTAAGCTACCACTTTTGCATCACTAATCTAGCGATTCTAATTCTAAAATTGGGTAAGAAATCCTAATCCTTATTTGGTTTAGATATTCAAATAGAAGGAATGGTGAAATAGCTAACCTATTTCATGCTATAGGTTGTCGTCGTGCTATAGACGAAGACTTAGTGCTGGAACTGAGTTCGTTACGAGTCTACCAGCTAAAGGTGTGGACTATAGATGTTTAGGTTATGGTTTCTGAGGCCTTCAATGTCAGTAATGATTTATGACTGACTTGATTGTTATCACATGTGCTTATATTCGAGGTTTCCGTATGTTACGTATATATATAGGCTATGTTGATTTACAATGCATCCAATGTGTTTATTGAAATGTTTGAATGAATATGGAATATGAATTTATGCTTGCCATGATTATTGATCATAAATACATGATTGTTGTGCATGTGGTAACTCCTATGTGAAAGGATTTTCCATAATACATGTTATAACTATTTTATTACATGTATGTTAATATGTGTATTCTAAGTGTTTGATAAAATGCTTGAATGAGAAAATGCTTGATGAAATGTGTTTAATGAGGGTGTTGAGATAGAATTCTCAATTACCTTATTTATAAGTACAATTTTCTTCAGGTAATCTACCTCGTTGCTACGTGATATATGGATGAAATGTCAATGTACGTTAACATGTACTCTATGTGTTTGTTAAAATGCTTAAATGAGATTTATATTTGAATTGGCTGCTACATGCTATCTTGACTAATGCATATGAATGCCTATTGCATTTAACTATGATAGGGACTATGACATAGTCCAGGCAATTGGTAACTATTCCTGTTTGAGTGGCTGAGCTAGTCTCACCAACTTTGTCGCATTCGGTGAATTCGAGTCGTAAGATGATTGTCGACAATGGTTAGTGCTCCATGTCGATTAATTCA
The DNA here is from genome assembly GCA_037074715.1 of Magnolia kwangsiensis. Lineage (NCBI taxonomy): Eukaryota > Viridiplantae > Streptophyta > Magnoliopsida > Magnoliales > Magnoliaceae > Magnolia > Magnolia kwangsiensis. The sequence goes on from CM073579.1 coordinate 65,968,047, forward strand.
ACGTATGCTTGTACTGGTCGAACTTGTCCAATAAACTGATTGTCCTATTGTGTGTTTACCATGTATGGTCGCTACTGCTTGAACCTAAGGTACCAAACTCACTAGTGAAAACCCGTTCAACCTTGGTACCTCGATCCGCTAAGACTCATGAGCTGGACATGGTGGTATGGGACACCGTGGTTGAGCTGTTGGCCTTTGCTGGGGTGACGAACCTTCTCGTAGTGACTAGTGAGGAACCCAAACTCGTGAGCTGAATACGGTGGTATGGGACACTGTATTCGAGCTGTCGACCTACACTGATCAGGTGACGAGCCCTTTGTAGTGCCCTCGAGCATACTCTGAGACTGTGTTGAGGTGATAAGCCTTTTCGTAACAACTAGAGTATAAAATCGGCCTACACTAGCGCAGCCTGACTGTGGTCCCCAGTCGGGTTGGTGACGAGCCTTTGAAAATAGACTGCCAGTTGGTAGGGCATTGGTGGTAGTCACCTGAACTTGCCTATCATATGTGATTAACTAGGATTGATGACCTTAGATGGATCAGTGTTGGGTAAATGATATAATGGGTGGTACCTTAGCTTCCCAACACTGCTGTATGAATCAATCTAATTAAGTATTGGCTAACATGATCATGCACCGCACTATATGTGCTTTGGTGAGGAAGAGCACTTTCGGGATTTACCATGCGCACTGTGAGATGAAGACGCTGAGGGAGTGTAGGCGAGGGCATGCATCATTAATACATATCGTGTTTGCATTAACCAGAGTACTTAGAGATGCTTGATTGTATTGCTTTATCATTGCTGCTTGATTGAATTGATAATATGTTAACATTTTCTTTATTATTCCACTAAGTTGATCACTCACTCCCATGTTATGGGACGGTGTTTTAAACACCCACCAGACCCTGTTTTAGTTTCAGATGATGGTGATGCGTATGAGGCGGAGTCGGACTTTTATGATGATGAGGAGGGTTTCTCCTATATGCAGTTATTAGGCAGGTCTATGTAGACCATGTTGTGATCGACGGGGTTATAGGGATGCTGATTAAATTCCATTACACTTGTTATTTTTCACCTTTGTAACACTCATGTATCTTCATTTTGTTCATTTTTAGAGTATACATGTATATATTTAACCTGGTAACAAGTTCACACTCTGGAGACTTATAACAGTTTATATATTTTATATATCTATCACAATCTTCTGCTTGTGAAATTTAACTGTCTCTAGAATATGATATGCTGTTTTGGTATAATCCCACTCATGTTTAATGCACTAATCTAAACAACATTCAATCATCATTATCTATGTTGCATAATTGATGCGTTGGAACTCAGGAGCTGAGCTTCTGCTCAACCCCTGATTTTTAGGGCATTACAAGATGATATCAGAGCATGATTTAGATTAAAATGGACCTGGGTTATGGTAACACGATGCACTCTGACTTTGGAAGGGGGCGATGGAATTTTGAAACCACATAAGAATCCCAAGTTTCGCCAACAGGCGAGATTAACTACTATAGTTTAGCCGTATGTGCCTGAGATCATGTGAATTGATCTTAGTCACATTTAGACTAATAGTTGACAAGTTGGAGCTGTACTTGACAATTTCGAGCTCCTTTCACCCCTCCACCCTTTCACACCCATATGAGTACAAACCCATCTTTTGTGTCTCATAACCTTCTAAACCCACAAACCTATCTCACCCTACAAGCTTTTTCAACCCAATGGCTCTTTTTGAGCTAGTTATAGTCATCTTCTCGATCCCTATGCTCCTTTCCCTCATGGGAAGGAAGAGAACGGCCCCTGATGAGGCTGGGCCTAGCCGTCCAAGCCGTTCTAAGAAGAAGACAAGGGCCAAGACAAGTGCAAGCGCCGAGCGAAAGTCGAAATGGGATCTTGACTCTCAAATTCTGTTAGAACAATCTCTACTGACGGGTGAGACCAAACACTCTAGCATAGTCCATAAACAGTGACCATCAAGTGCTAGGATATCTAGAGTTTTGGACCAAGAGATGGTACACCTAGATTTCAAAAGCTCTGACAGTATAGGAAATTTAATAAATTAATAATGTGAACCCTAGAACCTCCTTAGATGATATGGTCATGAGCGAAGTGCTCGAGCACAGTTAAATTCAAGTTCGGGCAACTCAATGTCTACCAGACAACTTTTGACCCTAATCGATAGAACAATTCCCTTCAAATTGTGGTTTGAGATTAGATGGTAGAGGCACTGCATCGGTTTGAGGAAACACTTCAAATTGTGGCCTCCATTGGTTAACTTCAAGTATCAGTGCAGTATCAAACTTGACACCCATCTCCCTAATCGTGTCATCATTAAAATCATGGGAGTGGATAAGGCACATCTCTGGAGGGTCAGATGATAAGGTCAAAGGTGTCCTATCTTCCATGAAAGAGTCAATCATGTTAATGTCGTGGAAATCATCATCATCCTCTAACTGTTTCATCCTCTAAACGTTTTCCTGTATTAAAAAATATGTTTGACTCTGATGTCATATTCCCAAAAGACATAATCATGACACCATTTCTGCAATTAATAATTACGTTTGAAGTGGCCAGGAATGGGTGACGAAGAATGACGGGAATCTGAGTGCTCATGTTACTAATGGATTTGGTATCCAGGATGATAAAATCTACAGGGTAGTAAAATCTATCGACCTGGACCAAGACATCCTCAATTATCCCTCTTGGTACATAAACAGAGCGATCAATAAGTTGTAGTGTAGTTAGGGTGGGTTTTAATTCACCTAAATCTAACTGTTTGTATACTGAGTAGGGAATCAGATTGACACGCTCCTAAGTCAAGAAGTGCGTAATCAATTCGATAGTCCCCGATTACAGATGATATGGTTAGGCTACCAGGGTCTTTGAATTTCTACGACACATCTTGCTTTAGGATGGCACTCACTTTCTCAGTCGAGAAGATTTTTTTTTGAATATTTTGCTCTCTTTTGGTCGTGCACAAGTCCTTCAAAAATTTGGCATATAAAGGTATTTTTTTTACGACATCAAGTAGAGAAATGTTGACATTCACTTCTTTCAACATCTCTAGAATATCCTAAGAGTTAGAGAGAGGTTTTGGTGTAATCAACCATTGGGGGAATGGAATAATCGGCTTCCCTTGAGGTTTCGGTTCTAATTCATGTGGAGCAATAGTAGGTCTATCATCATTGTCCTCTTCTGGATCCTTAGGATTTTCAGCCCTAACCGGAATGGTTTTGTTAATGATATTCACACTCCTAAGAGTGGTGATGGATTTATCTTGTTCCATTTGATTTGAGGAGCTAGGGTCACTTATTTTATATTGTGGTTTGGGATTGGGGAGAGGTTGAGTAGGAAGCATCCCCTTTCCCACAATTGCTAATTGTGACTCCATCCTTTGGACAGACAACACAAGCATTCCAATTGCTGATCTGATCTCCTGGATTGCTTGTATCATATTCTGATTAAGTAGCTCTTGGTCTTGAATGTGTTTTTGTAACACCTCGGATTTTGGCCAACCTGGGATTAGACGTCCTTAGGGTCGACTAAAACACCTGGGAAATCACTCAGAACCCAATTCCATAGCCAAAGAAATCACTTAGGATTAATTCCTTTAGAAACTAAGCATAAGTTAGCTAGCACAACGCTAGAGTAGCTGGGAAATAGTCCCTGATCACTTTAAATACGTTCTACAAGACCCAAAACTTGTAGAATCAATGGTGCTATAATACTCTAAAACCTCGGATCAAACTCTAAGCAGGTTTGTTATCTGTACCTCTTTGAAACTTTGTATTGGATCTAGACCGCGCGTCAAAAATCCGATACCTACTATCTTAGACCGTTAGAACCGCCTAGCTGGACTTGACAATCATTTCAAAAATCAAGTCCAACCGACATTCGCAGGCTATTTCATTGAGCTTGGACTGAAGAGAGTGAGAATAGGGTTAGATTTGGAATTTGAAATTCAAATCTGCCACACGACTTGACGCGTCAGTATTAAGCATTCTGACCGTCAGAATTCAGCCAAATTACACCCTCGGATCAGGAAAAATTTCTATTTCATATCACGAGACTTATAGGCCTGATCTACGTGCGGTGACCGCTGAACTGAAACTGGACCGCCACGGGCGATCTACGAACACTGATGGTCTGAAAACGGGATGAGAGCAACATCCGACAAGTACGAACTTAAGTCCGATCGCGTTTGGCCAAGGGACCACCAGAAATGATCTTTTGGACCGAAACATCCCCACTTTGGACAAACATCAAGTAAACTTTGTTCCCGAGCCTATTCCGGGCATTTTTAGGCTTATAAAAGGGGTTGAAACCCTCACTTCTCTCTCCCATCCGAATTTGAGAAAAACCCTAGATTGGGAGAGAGAAAAGCTGAGAGTTTGTGAGAGAGAGTAGGAGAGAATTTTCCTGCCGTTGCACCACCTGTTGTAAGTGCTTTAGCAACACACCAATCACCTGGCCGGTGATTTCTCCGCATTTTCAGGTAAGAAAATACCCTAGAAAGTTTCTGATTTAGTGTTCCCTTCGATTCATAGCATGTTAGCTGATAAATCTTGTAAATTAGGTTCTCTATTCGCCGTAGACGAAGCGTATATGCTCCGTTCGAATTCACATACCCAAAAGAGATAAGGAGCGGATTTTAGACGCTTTGATTGACTGTTTCCAACGCTTTCAATGTCGTTTAATAGTAGATTATCGACGGCAATGCCGTTTGACATGTACAACATGCTGTCCGTTTCCTGTTTCGTAAATAAGCGAAGAATATGAGATTTAGGACATTTTAGTCATTTGTAGGAAGTACTGATTTCATTCATATTTTTCTGATGTGATTGACATGGTTTATTGTCGCATTAGAATACTAGGAATACGTGCATAATTAGTTTGGCGAAGAAATTCTCCTAAATGTGCACTTCGGGTCGACATACTATATGTAGACTTATGTGTGTAGTGTAAGTGTTCGTATAAATGCTTGTATTAGTATGTATTGAATTAAATGGTGTTATGGATTAGTCTGAGATTGATTTCTCAATTAATATGCTGATGTGAATGATTTCCTACATGTTAGTTATATGCATGATTTCATTGTATGTATGAAATGCATGTGCTTGATGATTTACTTAAGTTGTATGTTATAACATGTGTTAACATGCTCACATGGTTGTATTTCATTTCCAACACTCTCATATGATTTCTGATGTAATTCCATAATTGTTTGGGACTATACTTAGTCCAGGCAGTCGGTAACCGAGCGAATTCGTGGTTGACTTATCTTTGCCACGAACGACGCGTCGATGAACGCGAGCCGTGTTTTGGAGTTGGCGGCAGTGGTTAGGCCACGCGAGGTGTTTTACGCACCTCATGTCGTTCGACTTGAGATGCGATCTTGCTAGACAAGCCCGTCAAGTAACCCGACTAGCCGTTGTATGTTCACCCTGCATGAGTCATAACTGCTTGAACCTAGGGTACTGAACTTACCATTGTAAACCCTGTTAACCATGGTACCTTGATCCACGAAGACTCATGAGCCGGGCATGGTGGTATGGGACACCTTGGTCGAGCTGTCGGCCTACGCTGGGGCCACAAACCTCCCCGTAGTGACGACGAGTCCTTTGTAGTGACCGCGAGCGTATTCTGAGTCTACGAAAGGCGACGAACCTTCCGTAGCAGTAGAGTACAGTAGGCCTGTATTGATAAGGTGATGGGGGAACGGTGCAACGAGTGCGAGCAACAGCCCTAGCAGCCCTTGCAGCGACCTACAAAATATACATCGTATGAGATTACTAGGAGTGACGACCCTAGACAGGATCTGTGTTGGGATTGATATAAGGGAAGTACCTTAGTTTTCCAATCCTGCTGTTTGAATGGATTAATAACAACTCGACAATCATATCACCATTACATTGCATGTACCTGGAAGATGTGGAGCACTGAGCGGGATGCACGCATGCCGCGGACGAAGATGGTGTCGTATGAGGGAGAACGTCGGTGAGGGCATCCATCATGTCATGTCATATTGCATTAACAACAGTATTAGGATTGTTTGATTTACTGCTTTACTATTATCGCATGATTGATTTGAGAACATGTTACTCCTTGTTCTATTATTCCACTGAGTTAGCTACTCACTCCCACGTTACGGGATGGTGTTTCCGGACACCCACCAGTCCCTTTTTGTGATTTCAGATGATGGCGCTACTTGAGAAGCGGAGCTGGACTTGATAATGATGAGGAGGATCCCTCCTTTATGCATGTTCTGATTGACGGGATTACAGGGAGGTTGATTAGATACATTGACACTTGTCATTTTATATTTTTAGAGAACTCATGTATATTCCTTTTTGTTTACTTTTGGAGCATACATGTATGTATATAACCTAGTAACATGTTCACACTCTGGAGACATACAACAGTTTACATATGTTATACCTACTATCACAGTCTTCCGCTTGTTAATTTAACTGTCTCTGGAGCATGATATGCTGTTCTGGCTTAATATCACTCATGTTTAATACATTAACACAGAAAACATTCAATCATACATATCTATGCTGCATAAATAACATTTTGGAACTAGGGAGTTGGGTTTTTACTCGACCCCTCGATTTTCGGGATGTTACAGATGGTATCAGAGCATGATTTGGATTAAACCGTGCCTGGGTTATGGTCATGCGACGTATACTGTCACTTCCTTTGACTTAGGTGGGTGTGAGAAGCGCCTAGAAACACTTATAGGATCACAGATTTGCCAATAGGCGAAGACTATTCGTATCAATTGTGCGATCGAGTCCGTAACGCATCTAGGGTCGCGTGGAGCGACCTAAGTAGCTCCTAGGTTGTAGGTAGGTGGGTTGAGACGTTATTTAAATGATTCTAAACCCATAAATGTGAATCATTGGGCTGTGGGACAACCACAACCCCTGTATTCAATCGCCAGGGCTTAAAAATCCCGTTTTACCTAAAATCTTCAAAATTCTTCCTCTCACCACTCCATTCTTCAATTCTTTCTCAGTTTTTTCATATTAGGTATTGATCCTAATGTGAAAATGACATAAAATCATAGTTCGACAAAATTTTACAGTGAATAGTAAAATTTCATGAAAACTGATCATTAGGCCATTTTAAGTTTACTTTCTTTAGCAACTAATGGTCTAGATGGATGTACTAGCTCCTTCTACCATAAAATCATATGCTGCATGATAGGGGATTGTATTCGGGTTTGTAGATTGGCCCCGAAAAGCCCCAAATGCATGTTTGGGCCTCTATAGGTCAATATACAGTGAACCAAGGTTGGGACCATATATTTTTGGGGTCCCTGGACCATGGGGGACCAGACCCATGTGGTCCCACCAACCGACCAGAGAGATGGTCGGTGATGCCGTCGCCGATTCGGCGATGCATCGCCGGCCACTGTGGCCCACTTGATGTAAGTTTTGGGATCTGGGGGTATTTTGGGTAGTGTACACCCCCCATGTGCGGTTCGTCCATAGAAAATCCCAAAAAGGGGTACTTCCTTCACAAACAGCCCCATCTCTTGCCCCATTTCATGTTTTTCTGCTGCCCTCCTCCAAACCGTGGCTTCAAATCGTTCCTAAACCCATTCCCTGCTGAAAATGACCACATTTCATCACTCCATAGCATTTTGCAGCCCTCCCTCTTGTAGATCTCATCATTTGGAGCTATTAAAACCTCCAAATCGAGCTGAAATCGTGAGGTGCTCCATTCCCTTTTCATTCTCTTTTCTCTCTGAAAATACATCCTAAGGGAGCTTGAAGCATCCCTCTACAACACCTAGATTTCGTTTTGTCCATTTGGACAACCATTTCTCTGCATTTCCTCCGCTTTCCATGGCTATTGTTAAGGCTGTTTCAGCCTTTTCCTCCCTTTCCATCATCCTCTCTCTCATGTCCCTTTTATTTGATCCTAAGACTCGCGGAAACCTGCTTACCCATCCCATTTCTCCACGTTCTTCGCTTGTTTGATTGCCGTTTGAAATTTCTGTGTTTTGTTGTTGTTAGGTAGAAAATGTGTTTGTGTTAGTGGTTTGGGCTTAATATAGCCGAATTTTGTTGAATGGAGTGCATGCCGTTCACTTGTTGTAAGGTATTGTCCCTAGATTGGGAGTATTGTAACTTCCAGGATTCAGCCTACAAATTAGTTTTTATCCCACCCCACCCTCCTACCAAGCATGCCACTTCCAATCCCGCCATGGGACTAGGAATGCCGTTCCATTTAATACAACTAAACGCTACTGGCCACATAAGCCCTTGGCGTTTTGGACCTAGAGTTAGCACTTCAAGATTTGAAGGGTCTGACGGCATAGGAAATCCAATTCCATTTAGACAATCTTGACCCTAAGCAATAGAACAACTCCCTGTAGTAGAAATGGTATGGAACCATTTAACGTATAAACTTAGGATTTGGATTATAACTACTGAGTTACAGACTAGGCTACTAGTTATCTTAGGTAGTGTAAAGCCTATATATGCTAAGGGAAAGTAGGTTAGATTTGGTTGGAATGGGACTCCCTTCCTTCGATAGATCCCCTGATGACTTATAAACTTCTGTTGTTGCCCATAGGAAAGAACCATTCACTCTAAGGGAAGACTTATAAATCCCTCAGGTCGAATTTAGAATGAACCAACACACCCCTTAAAATTGCCTTCCCCAAGGGCTTATTGCATTCGGGAACGCGGAGTAAAGGAACTGCATGTGAGCGATGTATTCGCGGTTTGAATCGACTTCTTAATCCTAGTTGTTACCAATGAATCCAATGCTCTGATCAAGCAGAAGATCGGCATCGACTCAGATTAAGAACTGATGCAACGCATTTTCTGTCCTGATTAGACAGAAGGTCAATGTATCCGGCTCAGACCCACTACACAACCTTTCTTCCGTGTTGGCCCAACCACCTACAACTAAACGTGATCACATTGCCTTTGGGAAATGGCGAGGGCTTAAAGCCAGTAGAGAATTAGACATCTTGCCACCAACTCATACCTGCCCCTGAACTTAACCACCATAGAGATTAGGCTCATCTCTATCGTAGTAGATATCAATGCCATAGAACGCATCATTGGCAAGGGAAAACCACCGTAATGAGAGGTTGTTCCCTAATTCATGTCAAGGATAGCCCCTAAGTTGCACCTCGTTCCGATATACGGAGCGATGCAAAGATTCTTGAACTTTGAGTAAAACCAAGTTTTAAGGGGGGTAGAACGTATTGAGTCCAATCCAGTTAGGTCAGCACATGCAACCGTTCGATCAGAGTGGCGCAGCGAAAGTGTGGTTAGCCTCTTCCCCACTGGCCCAGGATCGAAACATTTGAGTTAGGATGTACGTACAGTTAGGTCATTAAATAGGATTTGAACCTTCCTTAGAATGTCAAGATTGAAGTCTTGCTAGATACTCTTTACCCTTCGCCAATTTCGGGGACGAAATTGTGTTTTAAGAGGGGTAGATTGTAACACCCCAGATTTTGGCCAAACTGGGATTAGACGTCCTTAGGCAATGGGTCGACTAAAACACCTAGGAAATCACTCAGAACCCAATTCCATAGCCAAAGAAATCACTTAGGATTAATTCCTTTAGAAACTAAGCATAAGTTAGCTAGCGCAATGCTAGAGTAGCTGGGAAATAGTCCCTGATCACTTTAAATACGTTCTACATGACCCAAAACTTGTAGAATCAATGGTGCTATAATACTCTAAAACCTCGGATCAAACTCTAAGCAGGTTTGTTCTCTGGACCTCTTTGAAACTTTGTATTGGATCTAGACCGGGCATCGAAAGTCCGATACCTATTATCTTAGACCGTTAGAACCGCCTAGCTGGACTTGACAATCATTTCGAAAATCAAGTCCAACCGACATTCACAGGCTATTTCATTGAGCCTGGACTGAAGAGAGTGAGAATAGGGTTAGATTTAAAATTTGAAATTCAAATCTGGCACACGACTTGACGCGTCAGTTTTAAGCATTCTGACTGTCAGAATTCAGCCAAATTACACCCTCGGATCAGGAAAAATTTCTATTTCATATCACGAGACTTGTAGGCCTGATCTACGTGCGGTGATCGCTGAACTGAAACTGGACCGCCACGGGCGATCTACGAACACTGATGGTCTGAAAACGGGACGAGAGCAATATCCAACAAGTACGAACTTAAGTCCGATCGCGTTCGGCCAGGGGACCACCAGAAATGATCTTTTGGACTGAAACAGCCCCGCTTTGGACAAACATCAAGTAAACTTTGTTCCCGAGCCTATTCTGGGCATTTTTAGGCTTATAAAAGGGGTTGAAACCCTCACTTCTCTCTCCCATACGAATTTGAGAAAAACCCTAGATTGGGAGAGAGAAAAGGTGAGAGTTTGTGAGAGAGAGTAGGAGAGAATTTTCCTGTCGTTGCACCACCTGTTGCAAGTGCTTTAGCAACACACCTCAATCACCTGGCCGGTGATTTCTCCGCATTTTCAGGTAAGAAAATACCCTAGAAAGTTTCTGATTTAGTGTTCCCTTCGATTCATAGCATGTTAGCTGATAAATCTTGTAAATTAGGTTCTCTATTCGCCGTAGACGAAGCGTATACGCTCCGTTCGAATTCACATACCCAAAAGAGATAAGGAACGGATTTTAGACGCTTTGATTGACTGTTTCCAACGCTTTCAATGTCGTTTAATAGTAGATTATTGACGGCAATGCCGTTTGACATGTACAACATGCTGTCCGTTTCCTGTTTCGTAAATAGGCGAAGAATATGAGATTTAGGACATTTTAGTCATTTGTAGGAAGTACTGATTTCATTCATATTTTTCTGATGTGATTGAGATGTTTTATTGTCGCATTAGGATACTAGGAATACGTGCATAATTAGTTTGGTGAAGAGATTCGCCTAAATGGGCACTTCGGGTCGACATACTATATGTAGACTTAAGTGTGTAGTGTAAGTGTTTGTATAAATGCTTGTATTAGTATGTATTGAATTAAATGGTGTTATGGATTAGTTTGAGATTGATTTCTCAATTAATATGCTGATGTGAATGATTTCCTACATGTTAGTTATATGCATGATTTCATTGTATGTATGAAATGCATGTGCTTGATGATTTACTTAAGTTGTATGTTATAACATGTGTTAACATGCTCACATGGTTGTATTTCATTTCCAACACTCTCATATGATTGCTGATGTAATTCCATAATTGTTTGGGACTATACTTAGTCCAGGCAGTCGGTAACCGAGCGAATTCATGGTTGACTTATCTTTGCCACGAACGACGCGTCGATGAACGCGAGCCGTGTTTTGGAGTTGGCGGCAGTGGTTAGGCCACACGAGGTGTTTTATGCACCTCATGTCGTTCGACTTGAGATGCGATCGTGCTAGTCGAGCCTGTCAAGTAACCCGACTGGCCGTTGTATGTTCACCTTACATGAGTCATAACTGCTTGAACCCAGGGTACTAAACTTACCATTGTAAACCCTGTTAACCATGGTACCTTGATCCACGAAGACTCATGAGCCGGGCATGGTGGTATGGGATACCGTGGTCGAGCTGTCGGCCTACACTGGGGCCACAATCCTCCCCGTAGTGACCAGTGAGCGCCTGTCTCATGAGCAGATTATGGTGGTATGGGACACTATATTCTTGTTGTCGGCTTACACTGATCAGGCGAAGAGTCTTTTGTAGTGACCGCGAGCGTATTCTGAGTCTACGGGAGGCGACGACCCTTCCGTAGCAGTAGAGTACAGTAGGCTTGTATTGATAAGGTGATGGGGGAGCGGTGCAACGAGTGCGAGCAACAGCCCTGGCAGCCCTTGCAGGGACCTACAAAATATACATCGTATGAGATTACTAGGAGTGACGACCCTAGACAAGATCTGTGTTGAGATTGATATAAGGGAAGTACCTTAGTTTCCCAATCTTACTGTTTGAATGGACTAATAACAACTCGACAATCATATCACCATTACATTGCATGTGCCTGGAAGATGTGGAGCACTGAGCGGGATGCACGCATGCCGTGGACGAAGATGGTGCCGTATGAGGGAGAACGTCGGTGAGGGCATCCATCATGTCATGTCATATTGCATTAACAACAGTATTAGGATTGTTTGATTTACTGCTTTACTATTATCGCATGATTGATTTGAGAACATGTTACTCCTTGCTCTATTATTCCACTGAGTTAGCTACTCACTCCCACATTACGGGATGGTGTTTTCGGACACTCACCAGTCCCTTTTTGTGATTGCAGATGATGGCGCTGCTTGAGAAGCAGAGCTGGACTTGATAATGATAAGGAGGATCCCTCCTTTATGCGTGTTCTGATTGATGGGATTATAGGGAGGTTGATTAGATACATTGACACTTATCATTTTATATTTTTAGAGCACTCATCTATATTCCTTTTTGTTTACTTTTGGAGCATACATGTATGTATATAACCTGGTAACATGTTCACACTCTGGAGACATACAATAGTTTACATATGTTATACCTACTATCACAGTCTTCCGCCTGTTAATTTAACTGTCTCTGGAGCATGATATGTTGTTCTGGCTTAATCTCACTCATGTTTAATACATTAACACAGACAACATTCAATCATACATATCTATGTTGCATAAATAACATTTTGGAACTCGGGAGTTGGGTTTTTACTCGACCCCCCGATTTTCAGGATGTTACAGTTTTAAAATCAAATTCTCTTGAGGTTTCACTTCATTTGGAATTTGATTAAAGAAACCTTGATAAGTAGTAGTTTGTTCACTCCTCCAACTGAAGTTTGAATGATTTCTCCAACTAGGATTGTATATGTTAGAGGTGGGTCCATTGAAAGGCCTTTGGTAATTATTTACAACATTAGATTGCTTAGTCAGTACCTCTTGAAAGGCAGATACAATTGGACAATTTTCAGTTGTGTGACTGTTACAACCACACATACCGTAAACAACTTCCTTACCCTTGTCCATCCTTGATTCCATGGCCTCAAATTTCTTTATGAGATTAGCCACTTTAGAATTGAGATCATCATCCTCTTTTAGAAGGTATACTCCATCCATTTTCTTTGATTGAGTGGGCTTAGAAGTGGTATTTGATTTTGGGTATGTGTCCCATGCTTGTGTGTTTTTAGCAAGTCTATCCAAGTAATCCCACACATCATCGACATTTTTATTCATAAATTCTCCATTGTAAATTGTCTCGACCAATTGGCACATGGAAGATGTCAGTCCATTATAGAAAAAGTGTGTAATGTGCTACATTCCTATAACATCCCGAAAAATCGGGGGTCGAGTAAAAACTCAGCTCCTGAGTTTCAGAACATCACTTATGCAGCATGTTTGATGATGGATGAATGTCAGCTGTATTAGAGCATAAAATATGAAGTGGATTAAGCTAAAACAGCATATCATACTCTAGAGACAGTTAAATTTTGCAAGCCGAAGACTGTGATAAATATATAAAATGTATAATTGATTGTAAGTCTCCAGAGTGTGAACATGTTACCAGGGTAACTAAATGCATGTATACTACAAAAATGAAAAGAAAAGGATATACATGGGTGTTTAAATAAAAGGCGAAATACCAAGTGTATTGGCATCTAATCAGTAACCGTATAAACTCCGTCGATCAGAACCTGCATATAGGAGAAATCCTCCTCAACATCATCAAGCCCGGACTGACTCTGTCTCGCAAGCATCATCACCATCTGAAACTAAAATAGGGACTAGTTGGTGTGGCCAACACCGTCCCGTAACGTGGGAGTGAGTGATCAACTCAGTGGAAGGTATATACAGCAAAGGTTAACATGTTATCAATCCAATTAAGCAGTAATGATAAGGCAGTACAATCAAACAGGTCCTCGATACTCTTGTTAATGCAAGGATGATATGAAGAATGATGCATGCCCTCACCACAAGCCCCTCTGTGACATCATCTAACAATCGCGGCATGACTCACTTCCTCAGTGCTTTATCACCAACTCCGTTAGCACATGCAATGCGGTGTTATGAATATGCTTACCAAGTTCTTATTAGTCCTTTTCATATAGCAAGATTGGGAAGTTAAGGTACCGCCCTTGTATCATTACCCAAACGGTGATCCATTCTCGGGTCATCAGTTCGAGATAATCTCATACGATGTTACGGTTCTAGGTCACTGCAAGGGCTGTCAAGGCTGTTGCACGCAATCGTTTCTCCTCTCCCATCACTTCATCAATACAGGCCTAGTTATATCCTAAATACTGCAACAAGACTTGTCGCCCTTATGCACTATTAGGATATACTCGAGGTCACTACACAGGGCTCGTCACCAATCAATGTAGGCCGGCAACAAGAATATAGTGTCCCATACCACCATAATCTGCTCATGAGTATAGGTGTTCACTGGTCACTACAAAGGGCTCATCACCAATCAATGTAGGCCGACAGCACGAATATATTGTCCCAGACCACCATAATCGGTTCATGAGCCTTAGCGGATCGAGGTACCAAGGTTAGAGGGGATTTTCATTGGTAAGTTTGATACCTTAGGTTCAAGCAGTAGCAACCAAACATGGTGAACAAACATCAGTCAATCGGGTTAGTTGATAAGCTCAACTAGGCCAAGCGCACGTTGAGTTGAACGGCATGGAATGCATAAGCACTCTGTGTGGCCTAACCACTGCCGAACACCCCAAGTACGACTCAGATTCGTTAAACTCATCCTACGTGGCAAAAATAACCTCAACCACCATTTGGAGTACGATTACCGATTACCTGGACTGTAGCACAGCCCCATTCACATACAAATTCAATAATAGGCATATGAGGCATATCTTACAATCATGTAGACATTCATGAAGTATAACTTAAATGTAAATACAGTATATGGAGGAAATCATATACACCTTTAACATGATTCATCTAGGTTAATCAACCCATGAAGAAAATTATATACACAGTTAACATGATCGAAATTCATATCTCAACAACCTTAACAATCACACTTTACTAACTACTAACTCATTTAGGCATTTATACAAACGCTTAGATTACACTAATCAACATACATTATGTATGTCAACCATATCACATATTAGAGAAAATTCCTTTGCCAAGGAGTTGTCGCATACATAACAATTATGTAATAATGACAAACAATCACGGCAATCATTGCATCAAATTCCTTACGCATACATATATGTCAACAAACACATATTAGACATGTTATCATATATAGGTAATTCGCCCATGAATCACATAGTAGTGAGATAAGTTACATAGAGGAAACTATAACTATGGATGAGGGGGTTGAGGATCGCATCTCAACATCCTCGTTAAATACATTACAACATGCATTTTCTCATTCAGGCATTTTGTCAAACACTTAGGCCAAACATAATAGATACATATCATATATTGGTATATCATGTATTTGGGCTAAACTTTTAGCCCAGGAGTTATTACACAAACATCTAGCATACCTAGACGGAAGTTAATCATGGCAAGCACAAATCTAAATTTTATACGTATACGGTATTTTCTACGAATACGAGGAATACAATACATTCAACATAGTTAATGTATAACTGAAAAATGAAACGGACAACACTTTATACATGTGAAATAGCATCCTAGGCAAGAATAAATCATTACTTAACATTAAAAGTCTTGAAAACCATAACCTAAATGTATATAGTCCACACCTTAAACTAGAAAATGCGAAATGGATATGATTCAGACGATAAGTCATCGTCAACGGCGGATTGACAACCTAGAACATGAAATAGATTAGCTACATAATCACTTAAACTATACTAAGCCCTAAAACAGGTTAGGGTTAGGATTTCTTACCTAGGATTGGAGTCAGAAACGCCGGAATAGCGATACGGATAGGTGGATTAGGCACATAGTAAAGCTAAAAAGAATCCCAAGAAGCAGCACCAACTTCTCCCTCACTTTCCTCTCTTTTCTCCCTCTTGGAAAGCTAGGGTTTGGAAATTCGTATGGGATTTGGAATGAGGGTTTTAAGCCCTATTTATAAGCCTAAAATTGATAAAAATAGACTTAAGGCCAAGGTATACTTAGGTTATAACCAAATCGGGTCTGTTCCGATCCAACGGATCATTTCTGGAGGTCCTGCTACTAAATGCGGTCAGACATAAGCTCTCTAATATCAGATCTAGATCAAGCTAAGTTTTCATTCCGGTTGGGTTTCCAGATCAACCATGGCAGACCAGTTTCAGTTCAGCGGTTACGAAAACTCGATCAGAGCTACAAGTACTATGACATGTAAGGTCCACCTATCCTGATCTGAGGCTGAATTTAGGTTGAATTCTAATGGTCAGAACGCTTAAAAATAATGCGCAAGTGAAACGTTCCAGATTCCTTCAAATTATAATTAATTTTTCTAAACATCTTTCTTTTCCTACTCTCTTTACTTCGGGCTCAATAAAATGGTCTCAGGACATCAGTTGAGCATGATTTTCTAGGTGATTTTTAAGTCCAACTAGGCAGTCGTAATGGTCTAAGTTCGTAGATATTAGACTTTCGATGCACAGTCTAAAGCCAATATAAAATTACAAAGCATTTTCGGGAGCAACTAGGTTTAGAGTTGGATCCTAGATTTTAAGGTAATATAGCGCCAATGATTCTATAGGTTCTGGGTCTTACAGATCGTATTGAAAGCTATTGGTGCTAATTTTGCAGGAAATCTAGTGTAGCGCTAGTTAATACACGTTAAATTTCTAACGAATTTGGTTCTAAATGGTCTCTTTGACTTTGGAATCGAGTTTTGAGAAGTTACCAAGGTGCTATGGTTGACCCATTACCTAAGGACGTCTAACTCCAGGTTGACAAAAATTCGGCGTGTTACAGTTCCAAATCTGCATTATGGGCATGAGCTGACAAGATCCTTGAACCACTCCCAATATTGGAAGAATGTTTCATCCTCCTTTTGGGCAAAGTTCATGATTGACTTTCTAAGGGTGTTCATTTTGTGATATGAAAAAAATTTCTTTATGAACTCCCTTGTCATGTCATTCCATGTGCCAATAGATCGGGGATGTAGTGAATGTAACCACATCTTAGCTTTCTCTTTCAAAGAAAATGGAAAGAGTTTTTGCTTGACCGTGTCCTCAGACATGTTAGAAAAGTATAAAGTGGTTATAATTTCATCAAACTCTTTCAAGTGTATATACGAATTTTTAGATTCAAGCTAATGAAACTTTGGAAGGAGTTGGATCACCCCTGGCTTGATATTCATGTGCCCCACATTTTTTGGAAAAATCATGCATGAGGACATACTCACCCCCGCCTATTGTAAATAATCTCATAAAGTACGAGGCGGGGGTGCTTGTTGCACCTCATTCTCGTCTTGGATGTCCTCCACCCTAGGTTGGGGTAGAAGAGGTTAATTTGTGGCCATAACCTCAGTTAACTCTGAGGATCTCAAGTGGTGTCTAATCCTGTGATAAATAGATAACCCCTTAACCAATCCTCCTTGAGATGTAGGGTGTTGTCATGAACCCACTTGGGCATGAAACACTCACAGCCCTTAATTCAAATTCTAAACCTATACATAAAAGAAAGGAAGAAATACAAATTGAGAAAATAATAGAAAAGAGTTGGAAGGAAGTTACCAAATTAGAAGTCCTAAATTAAGAACCTGTAAAACAAAACAAACCAAGTTAGTTTCTACAGATAAAAAGTCTAGAAATAGCAAGAGATCTTAAAATAAAAGGCAAACTAGTTTCTAAAAAGGAAAATAAAAGTTTCTAAAAATAAATTAGGAAAATTCTAAAACTAAAATAGAAAGAAAGTTAGTTTCTAAATTAGAAGAAATCCGAGAATTAGAAAGTTTATAAAGATAAAACCTAATCTAAAATAGAAAACAAAAAGACTAGAAAATTAGAAAGAAATTTCCAATTTAGAATGTGTATGTTAAGGTTCTACAAAACAGGAAAATAAGTTAGTTTCTAGAAATTAGAAAAATCTAAACCTAAAGATAGAAAATCATAATCTAAACCTAAAGATAGAAAATCATAATTTAACCTAATTTTAAAACTAGTTAATTTTAGAAAAACGTAACCGTCAATCCATGGCAACGATGCCAAAAACTTGTTCACACCCCAAGTATAGGGTTGTGATGTAGTAATAAACTCGATAAGACCGAGGTCGAATCCACAAGGATTGAACCTTGTACATAATCTGAAAATCAACAGAACTAGAACTAGAATAAGATGAAATCCAAATCAAGTGAATATGAGGGTATAATGGTGAAATAGGAAACTAAAATTTGGAGAAATCAAAGGTAGGAAACTAGGGATTCAGAGGATCCACTTGTAGAGATCAGGGAGATCTAGGCTTGATTCACGAACTCAACTGGACTTCGAGTCCCATCTTCATCTAGTTGGAAGATATATCACTAAAGCACAATCTAAACTTCCTTTGATCTAGTTTTCAAAGAGACGAAAGGTATGAGAATTAGAGTTGATTCCATCAAAAAACTATGCCCATGAGACAAAGCAAATAACAGAATTTTAACCAATCCACATCCAATCTAAGGAATTTATGAACATTAAGAAGGATTTCGTCACCCAACCATGCCCAAGAGATGATAGTGAACAACAGGGTTCCCAAATTCACTAACCCTATAATGCTAAGAACATGCTCAAAGCTATCATAGATCCATTGTAATTTAAGTCACAACAAACCATTAAAAACTGAAAGCATTCATATTAATCAAACTAGAATCAAAAGAGAGTTTAATTAAAATATGAATCAAAGCATAGAATCATTCCCATCATGCCACAAGCTTCACCTCTTAGCCCTAGCTAAGAGGTTTAGCCAGACATGATCTAGCTAAAGATCTCTAAACAAATCAAAGAAAAAGAAGAAAGAAAACAAAGAAAAAGGAAAAAAAAAAAAAACTAAGACTAGCCCTCTCTCTCTCCTTTGTGCATAGTCAAGCCAAGACTTGATGATCCCCCCTCTCTCTCTTTTTTCTTCTCTTTTTATAGGCAGAAGGGAGGATGGTGGCTGGGAGTCGGTTTAGAGTTAGACCGACTCTGTTTCGCAATAATGTTCGCATGCGTAGTGAAAACGCAAAACGTCGTGCATTTGGCACGGATTTGTGGCACGTTATCACTGCATCTGTTAATTCTTACATCTTGTCTAGGGTATTGGCCTCCCTATGGACACATTAAATGGTCTGGATCACCCATCCGACCGTGATCAAGGTCACAGAATAGCTCACGGAAGTCGGATGCATCCAGATGTGCGTTTTTGAAAAGTTATTGCGTTGGGATGCTCGGTGGGCCCCACATTGGTATTTTCAGGGAAATCCACTCTATCCATTGGATTCCTAGAGAAATGTCAATCGGGAAGGAGTGATTTTTATCAGGTTTTGGTGCAGTCCACTGTATCAAACTAACTCGTTGTTCATCTTACGTTTTTCGACAATCCACGTGTATACGTGTACAAGGGGCCAAACGACCACCTAGACAAGGGTCACGCCCCACCTCTGGAATGAGTGGATAGCTTAGATCTTGAAACCTGATGACATTCGAGTCCCACTGATCAAAACCGATGGTCGGCGGTGAGGAAGTTGAGGCTTTGAAAACTTTTTTAGAAAGGTATCAGTCAGCGCACACTGACCAATTTCTTGAGTTGTGGTGCTCGGCTGGATCTTATGTACATGGTGTATACACACTGCAGTGTAGGGTTCACTTTGATGTATATATGAAATTCGTTCCGACTATCCATTTCATCACCCTTTTTATGGGGTTAAGCATATACAGATATCAGGTCGGCCCAAAATCAGGATTTTAAGGGCTGATCTGTCCGTTGGGCCACTTCCACAAGGATCCAATGGTTAAAATTTGATGTGCACAATTAATTTATAGTCCTCAAGCCATATATAAAGTTTTGAGCCGAACAGATAGTGTGAACCCTGGGATCTTACATTTCTTCTCGTTTAACATAAGTGGCTTGATTTTCTCAGATCACAGGCGTGTAATTTCTTCGATCTCAGTCCCCTGGAGTCCATCTCTTTCATTGGTATTTTTGAGCATTAAATCTATGCTTTTAATACCTTATTCAGTCCATGCTCCTAAATACACCTTGCAGCACAAACATGATTAAAATAGTCTGTTAAGCATTATCATATACGTAAAATTAGGTAATAATTGGGGTCTAATATGCAATATTCGACCCTCAACACCCAATAGTGGTGGGGTCCCTCCCCTTCACGTGTCTCTTTCTCTCTCTCCCTCTCTCTCTCTCTCTCTTTTTAATTTTGTTGTCCACTTGATACATGAGTTATACCCACGCTGTCATGGTGGGGCACACCTTATTGTATGTAATTCACCAACATCGTCCATCTGGGCGGTTGTAACACCTCAGATTTTTTTCAACCTGGAATTAGACGTCCTTCGGCAATGGGTCAACCATAACACCTTGGTAACTTCTCATAACTCAATTCCAAAGCCAAAGAAATCACTTTTCAACCCATTTCCTTCAAAGTCTCACAAATCACCCTCCCAAGCTTCCCTTTTCTGAAAATACTTCTCCAATCTCCGTAAAACCCCTCTCCAAACTCCTTCTTCCATTTTCATGCATCCCCTTTCTACCCATCTCAAAACCCACCTCCCTTGCTAAACTCCCTCTTCTTTCCCTTCCATTTGAGCACTCAAATCTCACCTCAAGAAGAAATCACTAAGGGCTAATTCCTTTAGAAATGAAATAAAAAAATTAACTAGCACTACACCAGATTACCTGACAAATTAGCACCAATCACTTTAAATACGATTTGCAAGACCCAAAACCTATAGAATTGTTAACGCTACATTATCCTGAAATCTAGGATCCAACTCTAAACCCAGTTGCTCTCGGGAGCATTCAAAAACTTCGTATCGGACTTGGACCTCATGTCGAAAGTCTGATAGCGATGAACTTAGACAATTATGACCGCCTAGTTGGACTTGACAATCACCTCAAAAATCAAGTCCAGATGATGTCTTGGGGCTATTTTCTTGAGTACGGAGTGAAGAGTGTGAGAAAAGTGAATATTTTTAGAAATTAAATATGAATTTAAGTAATCTGAGTCATGTCACTTGCGTGCCATTTATAAACGTTCAGACTGTTAGAATCTGACCTAAATTTACCATCGGATCAGGGAAGATGGCCCACACATGTCAAAGTACTTTTGGCCCTGATCGAGTTTTAGTGACCGTTGAACTGAAACTGGAACACCACGATCGATCTGGAAACCCGATCGGATTGAAAACTTAGGTTGACCTAGATCTGATATTAGAGAGCTTAAGTCTGACAGCATTTAGTAATAGGACCTCCAGAAATGCTCCGTTGGATCGAAACAGACCCGATTTGGTTATAACCTAAGTATACATTAGCCCTAGGGCTATTTCCGTTGCTTTTAGGCTTATAAAAAGGCCTTAAACCTCCATTCTCAAATCCCATACGAATTCTAAACCCTAGCCAATCTAAGAGAGAGAAAAGAGAGAGAAAACAAGAGAGAACCTGCTGTTCCTTCTTGGGATTCTTCCCAGTTCTTCTACACATCAAATCCATCATCTCTGAATCGTTAATTCGGTGATTCTGATTCCTTTCTTGGGTAAGTTAAGCAAACCCTAATCTATTTTGAAGCTTAGAATAGTTGAAGTGAAGTTATAGCTAACCTGTTTCATGCCTTAGGTAGCCTATCCGCCGTTGACGAAGACTTATCATCTGAATCACATCTATTATGTATTTTCTAGTTTAAGGTGCGGATTATAGACGTATAGGTTATGGTTTTCAAAGCTTTCAATGTCAGATAATGACTTATTATTGACGTGGATGCTATTTCACATGTAAAACGTGTCGTTTGTTTTGCGTTACGAATACGTATGAAATATGTATACCGTAGTGTATTATATGTATTTGTTGAAATACCTGTATATGTATAAATTTTAGATCTGTGGTTGCCATGATAAATCATTGTTAGTAGATGCTTGTTATGTATGCGACAACTCCTTAGAAAAAGGAATTGCCCAAATATGCAATATGTCAACATACATGATGTATGTTGATAGTGTAATCTAAGTGTTTGTGTAAATGTCTGAATGAGATAGAAATAGGTAAACTATGATATTTAAGTGTATTGAGAGATGACTCTCAATCACCTTGCTGGTATGTATGATTTTCTTCGTGTTGTATTTAGCCTATTTCAATTCATGCTAACTGTGTGTATGATTTTCTCCATGTATTGTATTCATGTTTAAGTTATATTTCATAACATGCTCATATGTATGTGGAATTTGAATAAAATGTTTACTATTAATAGTGTACGTGATTGGGACCATATTATGGTCCAGGCATTCGGTAACAGACTGAAATTCGTGGCTGAGATTGATTCGCTACGTAAGGCGTGTTTGACGAACCCGGGTCATACTAGAGTTGTCGGCAGTGGTTTGGCCACACGAAGTGTTTATGCACTTCATGTCGATTCACTCGCCGTGTGCTCGTGCTAGTCGAGCCCGTCAAGTAACCCGATTGACCCAATGTATGTTCACCATGTTTGGACGCTACTGTTTGAACCTAAGGTACCAAACTTACCAGTGCAAAGCCCCTTTAACCTTGGTACCTCGATCCGCTAAGACTAATGAGCCGGGCATGGTGGTATGGGACACCGTGGTTGAGCTGTCGGCCTATGCTGGGGCGACGAGCCTCCCCATTGTGACCAGTGAGCACCTAGACTCATGAGCTAATTATGGTGGTATGGGACACTATATTCGTACTGTCGGCCTACATTAATTGGTGACGAGCCCTTTGTAGTGACCTCGAGCATACTCTGAGTCTGCATTGAGGCGACGAGTCTTTTCACAGTATTAGGGTATAACTAGGCAAACACTGATCAGTTATCGCGTCCTGTGCGTGTGATGTGTTTTCCGCAAGAGCAACACTAATTTGGTGATAAGCCCTTTTATGGTGACCTAGAACCGTAACATCGTATGAGATTGTCTAGAACTGATAGCCTTAGAATGGATCATCGTTTAGGTATTGATACAAGGGAGGTACTTCAGCTTCTCAATCTTACTGTATGAAAAGGACTAATAATAACCCGGCAATCATGTTCATATCATTGCACTGCATGTGCCGATGATGAAGTGCAGAGAGGGTTGGAAGCATGCCATGAACGTAAGATGGTGTCGCACGAGGGAATGTTGGCGAGGGCATGCATTCATGAAACATCTCATCCATGCATTAATAAGAGTATTTAAGAATGGTTGATATGTTTGCTTTATCATTACTGCTTAACTGAATTGATAACATGTTAATCTTTACTCTATGATTTCACTGATTTGATCACTCACTCCCATGTTATGGGACGGTGTTTGCAACACCAACCAGTCCCTGTTTTAGTTTCAATGGTAGTGATGCTTGCGAGGCACATCCGGTCTTTTATGCAGATGAGGAGGGTTTCTCCTATATACAGTTCTTAGGTGGGTTCATGTGAACAATGCTCTGATTGACAGGGATTCAAGACTATGTTGGTAGTGATTTATCACTTTTTGATATATGTATTTTGAAACACGACTTGTAATTAAGACCTGGCAGAGCATACATATCTTAGGGACTTATGTTGATTTATATATGTATTTTAGTATTCTGCTCGTGTTTTCAGACTATCCCTGAATTATGTTTTACTGTTTTGACTTAATCCGCTTCATGTCTTATGCACTAATATAGCCGACATTCATCCATCATTGAAAATGTTGCATAAGTGATGTTCTGAAACTCGGGAGTGGAGTTTATGCTTGACCCCCGATTTTCAGGGTGTTATAGCGGTACTGATTGGAGACCCCATATTTATTGTAAACATCCTAACTGTCCATTCATGTGGAGCCTACCATCAAGCCGTCCATCCAGTGTCTCTAGATGCTAGGTACTGATAGTCTCACCCTCCTACACACTCATGCATGTATATATATATATATATTTATGATATATATTATTACATTATATAATATTTTATATTAAAAAAAGATATGGTGGGCCACTCCCACATGGGACCCACCGTACCTACAGTAGTTGTATTAACGTCAGCTGTAACCGATGTGAGGTGAAATCCCCACTGTCCATAGGTCTGGACGGTGTGACTCCCGCTGATGGATGGATCTCATCCAACCGTCCATCCATTTGGCTTGGCCACCATGGTGGGCCACACTCCTGGACCCCACCATGATGCATGTATTGTATCCCTACCGTCCATTTGTATGTGGACGTGGTACCATCGTGACATTTGGGCCTTGCCACCCGTCCAGTACACTAGACGGTTGGGACCTACCACTGTTGGATGTGGGTCATCCAAATTGTCCATCCATTTAGGTGAGCCTATTCTATTACCCGTGAAGAAAAATAAGATAGATCCAGTTATCAGGTGGACCACACTGCAGAAACAGTGGAGTTGAACGTCTACCATTGAAACCCCTCTTGGGATTACAAAAGTTTTGAACCAATATGATATTTGTTTTTTTCACTAATCCAGGTCTTTGTGACCTTATGAATAGACTGGATGAGAAATAAACACTATGGTGGGCCCCACCGAAATCTTAATTATAAGACCCTGTATCACCACTTTTAAGTCTAGTATGGTCCAGATGATCCTTGGATATGATTCATTTTTTTATAATGCTCTATAATAATCTCTAATAATGGATGAATGGTGTATTGAAATCGGCCCATTTGAATTGGCCCATTTGATTCGGTCTATTTGACCCAACCCATTTGAATCGACCCATTTGACTTAGCCCATTAATCTGCCCCATTTGATTCGGCCCGTTTGATGGCCATTGATTCGTCGAATTTAAATCGACTCATTTGACTCGGCCCATTTGATTGGGCCCATTGATTCGACCCATTTGATTTGACCCATTTGAATCGGCCCATTTGATTCGACCCATTTAATATGGCCCAATGTTATATATATATATTGGCCCATGAGTGAAGCCCAATGTGATGTGTATATGCCCCATAAGCGAGGCTCATGATGATGTATATTAGGCCCTTGTATGAGGCCGGGGGCCCATTATATGATTGGCCCTATGAGCGTCATTCCTTGGGAGCAATGTTGGTGAAAGGTCCACATTGATGGGCGATGATGGTTGGATGTCCACATTGTGACCTTCCCTTCAGCCTTGTTAGGCCCATTCTCATCATTCTCTATTGGGTTAACCTAAATGCTTGGGCCCTATTGATTTTAATTGATTCATCATCGGTTGTTCATCTATAGACCCCGCCTTGCGTTGAGGTTAATTATCAATGTCGATTATCGGTGCCGATTGCTGATACTGGCTATCGTTGCTAATTGTGAGTTTATGACAGCAAAGCATCATGATACATGCCCATACGCATCATCTGTATGTTTGTTATGAGATGTGATTGGCCATTGCATATGCCATAGTGTGGGTGGTTTGTAGGATTCCCTGATAGGTAGAGTTATCCCACATGAGCACACGGTATGCACTAGATTAATGCATGGTTAGTATGCGTGACTCATGCAATTTGCATTTGTGTGATTGTAATTATTATATGCCCTAGCGACATCAGGGCCATAGCCTCCATAGACACATCGTGGATGGCCGGATTGGACACTGAAAATAGTGTTACTAGCATTAGGGTGCCATATATGTCCCTAGGTGAAAATCTCTAAACCTGATGGTACTAGAAGATAACTTCAACGTCGAGACCGAGTGGATACATGAGCGCATGAGGGCCTTATACCAGTAGGTCGTGTCTCCCACTGTATCATGGTTGATTAGGAAAGGGTGTGACCTTACCCGCCTGAGTGAGGGGGCAATATGTAGGTTGAGTTTGACCAGCTTAAGAAATGGGTCTGCTATTGGCAAGCCAGGCCCAATATTGGCAGGTAGATAGTAAGGTCTCTTTCACTTACCTAGTTGTATGATCGGATAGGGGTAGTATGCTAGTTTAGAGTGAACTAGAGCCTGGTGACTGTCCTGTATGAAAACTGTACTGATATTCGATGCTCTAGTGATGAGTTGCATTGATATCTGGATTCGGATGAGGACTAGTGTGCTTGAGTTACATCTTGCATTGCATGGCCTTGGTATGACTGACATCATTCACTCCTTGCATCACATGGTCTCGATATGGCCAATAGCACTCATGCCTTGCATTGCATAGCCTTGGTAAGCTGATGACATTCATGGACTTACCAGCATTTTGGCATTTCTCTGTTACTGCAAACAAGCATTTTTACCATATACACACACTTTCATCACCCTCTAAGATTTTTATAAGCTTATGCACGACCGTTTTATGTAGGTGACGCTAAGCAGTAGTAGTTCAGGACAAAGAGTGTGCTGTAGAACTTCCAGAGTTTTTTTTTTTATTATCACTATATTTCCCTTTATGTGCATTGTACTCAAAGTTTTTTATCATAGTGGATTTGTGATGATGTTGTTGGCTGTTGTTTGTGAGTTATGTTTATTACGAATCAAAATCATGTTTGAAATCCTCCTTGTAGAATCCTAGGATCGAAACATGGTGTATGGGTGCCGGGAGCCGAGAATGGGGTACTACGGAGGTTGTTGGTGCCAGATTCGGTAATCAGAAATTTTGTGAGCCTGATTTTCTAGTTTGGGGCATGACACTGCTCCTCCCCCTTTTCTCTCTCTTTCTTCTTTCTTTATAGCAGTAGGGAGGGTCTGCAAAATTTGTACGCAACTCCTTCCACAAGGAGGAAATAACACCCCTTTTACACAGAACAGGACCGCGCCACGAAAATGCTAAAACTTGTTACATTTGATATGAATCTAGGAGAAAGGATTGTCCAATCTAGCAAATTCGACCACATAGGAGTGGTCGAGAGTTGCTTGGCTGGTGTCTGGATGGTCCAGATCATGCTGCTGGATCGAATCTTAATCGTCCAACGGCCCACCGTGGCTCGTGGGATGTCCGGAATTGCCATTCGCACGCTTTCTGTGAAAATCATTGCACTATAATGATTGGTGGGCCCATGATCGGTGCTGGCGAGGAAATCCACTTCATCCATTGGATTCACGTCAGATTTTAAAGTCGAGATGGATGGCTTTGGCCATCTGTTGATGCGACCTATGGAGTTCTTCTTGTGGCGAAGGTTATGATGTTCAGCGAATTGATGATTGTTGTCTGGCATGTCTCGGACCAAGATCACCTAGATCTTGGTCAGGCCCCTTCTCCAGTTTGAATGAATGGCTCGAATTGAGCTACTGGATTAAGATGGTGGCCCACAGAGATCATCTGTAAGTCCCTGTTTGCAGAAGTTTGAATCTGAACAGAAGTCGGGTTAGCGTACATTGACCGACCTGGTTGATTCGGTGCACAGTGGCCTCACTTCTGCTGTGTACTTACACAATGCATGGTGTGGCCCACTGTGAAGTTTTTATGAATTCATATCGTTCGTCTGTCTTCCCATCTAATTTAAGGGGCTAAGACCAAAATTGAAGCATATCCAAAGATCAGGTGGCCCTAAACTCTCAATGGTCGATCTGTCCACTGGATTTGATGATTTTTTTTTAGCGTTAAAACTATGCTTTTAGCATCCTTTTCAATCCAAGCTCTTGAATTCACCTTGCAACACAAGCATGATTAAAATAGAACATCAAGCATTATCATGTGTATAAAATCAAGTCATAAATGGGATCCAATATGTAATACAATCTCCAACCAGCATTTTGCTAGTCCCGATTAAAGTATGCAAAAATTAAGTTTAATGTGCAATGTTCAACCTCTTTCAGAAAACAATCTTTCGTGTATTAAGTATGCATGAGTAGACTCAAAATGAGAAAGTGAGATTTTGAAAACCTACCTGGAGCTGAACCATAGAAGCAACCGATCAAATAAATCCTTTATCCATTAGGTCAGAGCATAGTTCAACTATTAAGTTTTTCAACGTGCTCAGTGAATATACTATGTTTTCATAATATTAGTCATGCTCATCACTTCAAGATTGGCTGAGAACCCAAGTACTGATTCCAAACTTATCCCCTTTTGCTTCTTTTACTAGTTTTTTATTTTTTATTTTTTTTTATTTTTTTATATCAACAGTCATTTGTATTCATTCAGTCTTTTCATCCCTTTTAATTTTTTTTTTCAGACATTACATTTTCAAAGACATTTTTCATTTCCCTCAAAGATGTTGTCATTCTTCATTCTTTATGACCTTTTTGTTGATCTCCTATTTTTTAATTGGTTCTTTTCTTCTTTTAAGGTAGATGAAATTCTTTAGACTCAGTTCTCAATATCTTTCAATGATCACCATACCAAATAATTAGAAAATCTAATACTATTCATAGAGAATAATTTGAATAAAATAATATTCGAACTCACTCTTAACCAAGTGAATGTAAGAACCATGAGTGATAAATTACTTAGTTGCTCCAACTCTAACAATTCAAAACTCGATTTCTACTTTATTGTCATACTCAAAATAGTCTTAAATATACAACTTATCACTTTCCAAAAAGGTAAACATTGAAAATTTTTAATTTTTTTTTGCATATATTTGATCAAAACTGAGAAAACACTATTTAGTTTACCTAATATCCCATCCCCAACCTAAAATCTACATTGTCCTCAATGTAAAAGAAATAAGCATGATTTGTAAAAGAGACAACGTGTCACACCACAAGCCCTGTGAATCTCGATCGCCGAATTCGATGCCGATAGCCTCCGTAGTATCCCATTCTCGGCTCCTAGCATTCATATGCCCGATTCCGATCCTGGGATCTTATAAGGAGGATTTTTTTTAATATACATTTAACTCGTAATAAGCATAACCACAAGATTATCCAATTCACAAAGGCAACATCATCAACACATATCCACTAATATAATCATTTGAGTACAATACTGAAAGGGAAAATACATAAATAGAAAATTAAGCTCCAGAAGACCACTGTATGCTCCAAACTCAACACTGTTGTAACCTAACATCACCTGCATGCATCTATCGTGTATAAGCTTATAAAAAGATTAGAGGGTGGTGTAAGTGTGTGCATAAGGTAAGTGCCAAGTATTCAACGCTGTGTCATAATATGCACAAGGTCATGAATCATACATTATCAAAGTAAGAGAAAATACTGACCAGTCTATGAGTCAAACAATATCAGAATATGCAATACAGATCAACTTTACAAATGAGGAACAATATCAGAATACGCGATACAGATCAACTATACAAATGAGGAGTCATAAAGAGTCAAATATCAGATGCCATATCTAAACCATATAAATGAAGAAATACAGGTAACCCAAAATACCATATGCCGCGAATGTAATGTAATATGCGGTGTGAATGGAATGACCATGATGGATTGTGAAGTCGAGATGATAGTACGTAGTATCGCAGGCTATGGGGTCCATCACAAGGGACTTCTATCCAAACCATTCCCATACCTAAATTTGGATAGTTAGACTCAATGTGGTAACTCCTAATCTCAGGTTAGTCATGCGCCCCAACCGAAATCCTGGCCATTGCGAAGGTTCACATAACAAATAGTTATGCACCACCAGTCTGAGTGGATAGTGAATGAATGAATGAATGAGTATGCAAATTCAGCTCAATAAGTCCACATATCAGTATGGTTCATCACCGGGGTCATCACCAGGGTTTCGTATAGTCTAAATGGTACGGCCGCTCTCCAGGTGGCACAATCCAAGTGATCATAAGAAACCTCACTATCCGCCTGACTAATAGTCTGCCAATGCCTATTCGGCATGTCGATAGCGGACCCATTCCTTGAGCTGGTCAGACTTAGCCTAGCAATGCCCCCTACGCTCAGGCAGGTAAGGCCACACCCCCTCCCAACCGACCATGACACAGTGGGAGATACGACCTCCTGGTATTCGGCACTCGGGCGCTCATGTATCTACTCAGTCTCGACGTTGGGGTGTCCTATGGTACCAAGAGGGTTTTAGGGATTTTCATCCAGGGCCATCTATGGTAGCCGGATGCTCGAACCAAACATTTTTGGTGTCCCATCTGGCCATCCACGATATGGGCGCCGTAGCCCGTGGAGGCTACGGCCTTGATGTCGCTAGGGCGTACAGTAATCATAATGCAAGATGCATGAGTCATACAATCCAGTCATGCATCAATCCTACGCATACCGTGTGCTCATGTGAGATAATCTCCACCTATTAGGGAGTCTCATAACAATATACTCAATGACATATACAATGATCAACCACATCTCATAACAAACATGCAGATGATGAATATGGGCATGTATCATGATGTTATGTTGTCGCTTACTCATAATCGGTATTAATAACCGGCATCGACAATCAACCTCAACAATGTGGATATTTAACTAACATTGCCCCCGAGGAATGACCCTCATAGATCCTGACATATAGTGGACCCATGGCCTCACACAAGGGCTAAATATACAACACCATAGGCCTCACTCAAGATCTTAATACACATCACAATAGACTTTTCCCATGGGCCTAACATCACAATGGGTTCCATTGCCTGACCCTCAAATGCATCACAATGGGCCTCATCACATAGACCTCATATTCAGCACATTAGGCTTAAAACACGGTCTAAATATACATCATAATGGGCCTCAACCACGAGTCACATATACAACATATAGGTCTTGACAATTGGCCTCGACAATCAAGATCGATCGATAATCAGAATCGACAATTAGTCACGTCAATCGGAATTGGTAATCGGCCACGATAATTGGGATCGATTGATAATCAGATTTGGAAAATCGGTCACGTCAATCAAAATTGGCAATCAGCCACGTCAATCGGAATGGGCAATCGGCCACGATAATCGGCCTCGATCGCTAATCGGTCAATCGGCTTCATTAATCGGAACCAATGATCCGTATTGACAATCAGCGTTGACAATTAGCATCAATAATCGACACCGATAATCAGCATAAAAATAAGGTGAGGTCCATAGATGAACAACTAATCAACCGAAGATCGACCCTCAACCATGGTTATATCAAATCTGATAGTGCGAAACCATCCGTCTATGGTGAATGGGGCCCACTGATTAGGATTAACCCATAAGAGAATGATAAAAATGAGACTATCAAGGCTTAAGGAAAGGTAACAATGTGGACATTCAACCATCATTTCCCATCAATGTGGTCATTTAACCAACATTACTCACAAGGAGTGACCCACATAGGGCCGAACATACAGTGGCCAATGGCCCCACACAAGGGCCTAACATACATCGCTGTGGGCCTCACTCATGGGCCACATATGCATCATATTAGGCCACGTCCATGGGCCTCGAATACATCACAATGGGCCTCATCCCATAGGCTGTAAATGCATCACCACAAGCCTCCTACGTGGGCCTCATTTACAACATAGTGGGCCTCTCATACGGGCCAAAATACATCACAATAGGCCACACCGATGGGCCTTATATATATCAAGTGGGCTGCATCAATAGGCCGTACTAATGGGCCTCATAAACATCAAGGTGGACTGCATCACATGGGCTCCACCAACGGGCCAACATGCATCAAATGGGGCCACATCATATGGACCGCACCAATGGACCTAATATACACAATAGGTGGGCCCTACTCTCGGGTCTCAAATATAAAACATGTGGGCCCTACGTATAGGTCTCGAATGCATCAAATGGGCCACGTATCTAGGTTTCAAATATATCAAATGGGTCATGCATCATGGGCCTATACATAGCACAATGGGCCTTGCCTATGGACCTAATACATATCACAATGGGCCTTGCCCATAGGCATAATACGTATCATAATGGGCCTTACCCATGGGCCTTAAATTCAAGTAGGTGGGCCCCATCATATGGGCCTTGTATTCATCACATTGTGCCTCTCCCTCTGGGCCCACAATTCCATCATAATGGGCCCTATCCCGTAGGCCTCAATACACAATGGGTGGGCCCTACACGTGGGCCTAATATACATCACAGTGGGCCCCTAATACGGACCCAATATACGTCGCAAAGGGCCCACATCCCATGGCCTCAAATGCATCATAATGGGCCTCTACCCATGGGCTCCAATACATTAAGATGGGCCACATCAACTACACTATCCATTTATATTTTTAAGGATCATTTTAGAGCATTTTCAAAAAAATAATTCATATCGATAGATCATCTGGACTGTACCAAAAATAATAGTGATGATAATGATTCCCACTATTGAATTCCACTGGGCCTCACCGTAGTACTTATTTTCTATCCAATCTATCCATAAGGTCATAAAGGCCCGGATTTAAAGGAGAAACAAATATCATATTGGTTCCAAAACTTCTGTAATCTAAAAAAGGGGTTTTCAATGGTAGACGTTCAAACTCACTGTTTGCTGTAGTGTGGTCCACTTGATAATAGATCTGACTTATTTATAGTCTCAAGCCATACGACAAGGTCACCAAATGGATTGGCGGTTGATGCAACACATGTATCAAAGGGTGGGGCCCATGTGCACGTCAGATGGATGGATGACATGGAGGAGTCAAAAGGGCCCACCATAAAAAAATAAAAATAAATGGATGGATGGCATGGATGCTCAAACACACCAGGGGGTGGGGCCCACGTAGGTGGCCCACCAGAGAAATGAATTGCTTCGTATTAGTCCCAAAGTGATACTACTAAACGTGCAACAGCAGGTGGCCCACATCAAATCAAATGGATAGTTGGGATTTAAGATGGATGGACGGCTTGGATGGATTAAGCCATCAGCGTGGGGTCCACATGGGCGTCAATGCATAGACGGTCTGGATGGATAAAATCAACTAGTATGGGGTAGTGAGGATGCTACCAATCCGCTCATCAGGTGGGTCCCACACATGTGGCCCACCTCTAGAGAGTTTGGATACTATAATATAATATATTATATTACAGTATAATATAAAATAATATAATATATATATTAAAGAGCCACCGTCCAGAGGGTTTGATGTTCTGGACGGTGCATACCTGATGCATATGACGTGGTGAGTCCCACACGTGAGATACAATACATACATTAGTGGGTCCCACGTGGGGCCCACCAAAATGCATATTTGCCATCCCATCTGTTGATAAGGTCACACGTTGTAACACCCCGAATTTTTACCTACCTGGAATTAGATGTCCTTAGGTAATGGGTCAACCAAAACACCTTAGTAACCTCTCAGAACCCAATTCAAAAGCCAAAGGAATCATTTAGAACCAAATTCTTTAGAAATTTATCGTGTATTAACTAGCGTTGCACTAGATTTCCTGCCAAATTAGCACCAACCACTTTAAATACGATCTGTAAGACCCAAAACATATAGAATCATTGACGCTATGTTACCCTGAAACCTATGATCAATCTCTAAACCTAGTTACTCATGGGAGCATTCGAAAACTCCATATTGGATCTAGACCGCACGTCGAAAGTCCGATAGTGATGAACTTAGACTATTATGACCGCCTAGTTGGACTTGACTACCACCGCAAAAATCACGTCTAAACGATGCTCTGGGACGATTTCCTTGAGTCCGGAGTGAATAATGTGAGAAAATGAAGATTTTTAAGAAATTAAATATAATTTTAAGAAATCTACAACGGTTCACCTGCGCGTTACTTCTAAGTATTCTGACCGTTAGAATTCTACCCAAATTCACCCTCGAATCAGGATATGTGGCCCTTACATGTCATAGCACTTGTGGTCCTGATCGAGTTTCGGTAACCGCTGAACTGAAACTGGTCCGCCACGGTCAATCTGGAAACCTGACTAGACTGAAAACTTATCTTGACCTAGATCCAGTATTAGAGAGCTTAAGTCCGACCGCATTTAGTAACAGGGCCTTCAGAAGTGCTCCATTGGATCGGAACAGACACGATTTGGTTATAACCTAAGTATACCTTAGCTCTAAGTCTATTTTCGTCATTTTTGGGCTTATAAAAAGGCCTTAAACCCTCTCTCACAAATCCCATATGAATTTTCAAACCCTAGCTTTCCAAGAGAGAGAAAAGAGAGAGAGTGAGAGAGAAGTTGGTGATTCTTCATGGAATTCTTTCCAGCTTTGCTACGTGCCTAATCCACCTATCCGTATAGCTATTTCGGCATTTCTGATCCTTTCATAGGTAAGAAATCCTAACCCTAACTTGTTTTGAAGCTTAGACAAACTATAGGAAAGTTGTAGCTAACCTGTTTCATGCCATAGGTAGCGTATTCGCCGTTGACGAAGACACATCGTCTGAATCATATTGAATACACATTTTCTGGTTTAAGGTGTAGACCATATACATTTAGGTTATGGTTTTCAAGACTTTCAATGTTAAGTAATGATTTATTCTTGTATAAGATTCTATTTCACATGTATAAAGTGTTGTTCGTTTCGATTTTCGTATTTCACATGTATAAAGTGTTCGTTTCGTTTCGTTTCGTTTGACGAAAGGATTTGCCCTAATACGTATGCTAATGGATACATAATATGTATGATGTAATGTGTACACTAAGTGTTTGTAAAAGTATCTGAATGAGTTAGGAGTTAGTAAGATGTACTTATATGCGGGTTGAGATATGATTCTTAACTACATCAATGATGTGTATGATTCCCTCCATGAATCATGTAATTTAGTTTATTCATGCTAAATAAGTGTATGATTTCCTCCCTGACTTATGTGTTTAATTGAATCATGTTACATGTGTGTATGATTTCCTGTATGTACTGTTTACATTTAAGTTATACTTCATGATTGTTCAAATGAATGCAGGATATAAATCATATGCTAGCTATTAGCTTTGTATGTGAATGGGGTTGTACTACAGTTCAGGCAATCGGTAACCATTCTGTAAATAGTGGTTGACGTTATTTTCACCACACAAGATGAGTTTAGCGAATCTGAGTCGTGCTTGGGGTGTTCGGTAGTGATTAGGCCACACAGAGTGCTTATGCATCCCATGCCGTTCAACTCAATGTGCGCTTAGCCTAGTTGAGTTTATCAACTAACCCGATTAACCGATGTTTGTTCACCATGTTTTATTGCTACTGCTTGAACCTAAGGTACCAAACTTACCTGTGAAAAGTCCCTCTAACCTTGGTACCTTGATCCGCTAAGAATCATGAGTTGATTATGGTGGTATGGGACACTATATTCGTGCTGTCCGCCTACTCTGATTGGTGACGAGCCCTTTGTAGTGACCAGTGAGCACCTATACTCGTGAGCAGATTATGGTGGTATGGGACACTATATTCTTACGGACTACCTACATTGATTGGTGACGAGCCCTCTGTAGTGACCTCGAGTATATCCCGATAGTGCATAAGGACGATGAGTCTTGTTGCAGTATGTGGGATATAACTAGGCCTGTATTGATAAGGTGATGGGGGAGAGGAGCAACGATTGCGCGCAACAGCCCTGACAGCTCTTGCAGTGACCTAGAACCGTAACATCATATGAGATTATCTCAGACTGACGACCCAAGAATGGATCACTATTTAGGTAATGATACAAAGGAGGTACCTTAGCTTCCTAATCCTACTGTATGAAAAGGACTAATAAGAACTTGGTAAATATATTCATAACACCGCATTGCATGTGCTAATGGCGTTGGTGATAGAGCACTGAGAAAGTGAGTCATGCCGCGATCGTTAGATGATGTTGTAGAGGGGATTGTGGTGAGGGCATGCATCATTCTTCATATCATCCTTGCATTAACAAGAGATCTAGGATATGTTTGATTGTACTGCCTTATCAGTACTGCTTGATTGAATTGATAACATGTTAACCTTTGCTGTATAGATCCCACTGAGTTAGCTACTCACTCTCACATTATAGGACGGTGTTGTACACACCAACCAGTCCCTATTTTAGTTGCAGATGATGGCGATGCTTGCGAAGCAAAGCCAGACTTGATGATGATGAGGAGGATTCCTCTTATATGCAGGTTCTGATCGATGGGGTTACAGGGTTATTGATTAGATTCCAATACACTTAGTATTTTACCTTTTATTTACACTCATGGATATTCTTTTTGTTCATTTTTGGAGTATACATGTATATATTTAACCTGGTAACATGTTCACACTCTAGAGACTTATAACAGTCTATATATGTTATATATACTATCACAGTCTTTTGCTCGCATGATTTAACTATCTCTGGAGTATGATATACTATTTTGGCTTAATCTCACTCATGTTTAATATACTAACATAGACAACATTCAATCATAAGCATTTATGTTGCATAAGTGATGTTCTGGAACTTGAGAGTGGAGTTTATGCTCGACCCCTGATTTTTGGGATGTTACAGATGGTATCAGAGTATGATTTAGATTAAACTAGACCTGAGTTATGGTCACACACCACTCGCTGACGGCAATTTAATGGAGGAGGGTGCGAGAACAATCTAGAAATAAGTTTAGGACCCCCAGTTTGTTTGTTGGCGAAAGTTTACTAAAAATGATCGCTGAGATTAAGTCCGTACACACTCCTGATCTCACACAACAACTCCGAATCACTTCTAGACCATTAATTGACGGGTATAGATTGCGTTTTATCCCATTTCAGCCGTTAGAAATCACTAAGAGTGAATAGAGCTCAGGTTAGTGCCGATATGACCCAAAACGGCTCAAATCTGAGAAGGGGGCCAATTGATCATCTTCTAGGGGATTCCAGAGTGGGACTCCAACTTTTTTTAGACCTAGGGGGTGGGAGGACCTCACCCATTTGGCGAGCCCTCTCCAATTTTTCTAGGGAGTGGCGAGGCCCTCTCCGGTTCAGTGAGGCCTCGCCGGTCAGCGGGCTCGGCCGAGCTAGCCGCCCGGGCCGATGCAGTTTGGGGTTAAATGGGACTCCTTCATATAGGGTTCGACCCTCCGTTCATTCAAAATCCCCTACTTCCTTCATAAAATACACCCCTAAGCTCTCCCTTTCCTTCACCATTGTTGTTTTCTCTCTCAAACCGCCCCTCCAATCACCCATTCCATCATTTTCTGCTATAACCTACACCCCTCTATCGTTTACAGTAAACCTCACTCCCTTATCCTCTCCATTTTCTCTCATTTGAGCTTCACATCCTCCTTTTGAGGCTCAAAATCGTGTAAGCTCTCAACTCATCCCATTTCTTCCTTTTCCCTTCTTCAATCCCTATCTTTTGGGCCTATTTCATTCCTCTTTTGGACCTAGATCCGTGGAGACTCAAAGATCTCAGCCCTTCCCTTCATTTTCTTCATTTTTCATGGCTCTTTATGAGCTAGTTATAGTCATCTTCTCGATCTGTAACACCCTGAAAATCGAGGGTAGTGTATAAACCCGACTCCCAAGTTCCAGACCATCACTTATGCAACAAAAATGTTTATGATTCAATGTTGTCTGAGTTAAAGCATTCATATGAGTAAAAGTATACCAAAACTGCAATTCATACTCTAGATTCAGTGATAAAAGCAAGCGGGAGACTAAAGGATATACATATCACTGTATGAAAAACAAAATAGATCTCAACTGTCTCCAAAGTATGAATACATCTCTGAGTCTCATATACATGTAAATAAACAGAATCAAAATGTCAAAAATAGTCCCACTGAGAAGTCCCGCCAATCCAGGCCACCTAAGCAAAGCCGTCGTGGTACTGCATATATGAGAACCCGTCCTGGTCCTCATCATAATCCGGCTCTGCCTCCTGAATCGCTGCCTCACCTGCATCTAAGACAGGGTCTGGTGGGTGTTGCAAACACCATCCCGTAACGTGGGAGTGAGTAGCTAACTCAGTGGAATAATAGAGCAAAGATTAACATATTCTCAAATCAATCATGCGATAATAGTAAAGCAGTAAATCAAACATTCCTAATACTGTTGTTAATGCAATTTGACGTGACATGATGGATGCCCTCACCGACGATCTCCCTCATACGGCACCATCTTATGCCCGCGGCATGCTTTCTTTCCACATTGCTCCACATCTTCTAGGCACATGCAATGTGATGGTGATATGATTACCGAGTTATTATTAGTCCATTCATACAGCAGGATTGAGAAAATAAGGTACTTCCCTTATATCAATCCAAACACAGATCCTGTCTAGGGTCGTTACTCCTAGTAATCTCATACGATGTATATTTTGTAGGTCACTGCAAGGGCTGCCAGGGCTGTTGCTCGCACTCGTTGCACCGCTCCCCCATCACCTTATCAATACAGGCCTACTGTACTCTCATTGCTACGGAAGGGTCATCACCTCCCGTAGACTCAGAATACACTCGCGGTCACTACAAAGGGCTCGTCGCCTGATCAGTGTAGGCCGACAACAGGAATATAGTGTCCCATACCACCATAATCTGCTCACGAGTCATAGGTGCTCACTGGTCACTACGGGAAGGTTTGTGGCCCCAGCGTAGGCCGACAGCTCGACCACGGTGTCCCATACCACCATGCCCGGCTCATGAGTCTTTATGGATCAAGGTGCCATGGTTAATAGGGTTTACAATGGTAGTTCAGTACCCTAGGTCAAGCAGTTATGACTCATACAAGGTGAACATACAATGACCAGTCGGGGAACTTGACGGGCTCGACTAGTACGAGTGCATCTCAAGCTGAGTGACATGAAGTGCATAAAATACTTCGCGTGGCCTAACCACTGCTGCCAACTCCAAAACACGACTCGCGTTCATCGACGCATCGTTCGTGGCAAAGATAAGCCAACCACTAATTTATTCAGTTACTGACTGCCTGGACTAGGTATAGTCCCAAACATTTATGAATCCACATCAGTAATCATATAAGAGTAATGGAAATGAAATACAACAATGTGAGCATGTTAACACATGTTATAACATATAACTTTAGTAAATCATCTAACACATGCATTTCATACATATAATGAAATCCTGCATATAGCCAACATGTAGGAAATCATTTACATCAGCGTATTATTTGAGAATTCAATCTCAAACTAATTCATAATACCATTTAATTCAATACATACTAATACAAAAATTTATACAAACACTTAGACTACACACTTAAGTATACATATAGTATGTCGACTCAAAGTGCGCATTTGGGCGAATCTCTTCGCCAAACTGATTATGCACGCATTCCTAATATCCTAATGTGACAAAGAGCCATGTCAATCATATCAGCAAAATATGGATGAATTTCCTACAAATGACTAAAATTCTCTAAATCTCATATTTTTCGTCTGCTTACGAAACAGGAAACGGACAGCATGTTGTACATATCAAATGGCGTTTCCATCGATAATCTACTATTAAACGACATTAAAAGCGTTGAAAATAGCCAATCAAAGCGTCTAGAATCCGCACCTTTTTCCTAAAGGTGAACCGATTCGAACGGAGCGTATACGCTTCGTCTACGGCGAACCGGTAACCTAATACACAAGATCTGTAAGTTACTTTGCTAAGAAATCAACGGAACCTCAAATCAGCAAGTATTTAGGGTGTTTCCTTACCTAAAAATGCAGCGGAATCACCAAAAAAGTGATTGAGGTGCGTTTCTTAAGCACGTGCAACAGGTAGTGCAAGCAGCAGAAAGATCTCTCCCACTCTCTCTCTCACAATCTCTCACTTTTTCTCTCACACCAGCTAGGGTTTCTAGAAAATTTGGATGGGTGAGAGAAGTGAGGGTTTAAGGTCCTTTTATAAGCTAATTTCTTCCCAAATTAGGCTTGGGAACAATGTTTACTTGAGGTCTAACCAAATTCGGGCTGTTTCGGTCCAAAAAGACATTTCGGGAGGTCCCCTGGCCGAACGCGATCGGACTTAAGCTCATGCACGTCGGATGTCACTCATATCCCATTTTCAGACCAGTAGTGTTCGTAGATCGCACGTGGCGGTCCAGTTTCAGTTCAGCGGTCATCGCACGTAGATCAGGTCTACAAGTCTCATGATATGAAAGAAAATTTTTTCCTGATCCAAGGGTGTAATTTGGCTGAATTCTGATGGTTAGAACGCTTAATAATAACGCACCAAGTCGTGTGCCAGATTTGAATTTCAAAATTCCAAATCTAACCCTATTCTCACTCTCTTCACTCCAGGCTCAATGAAATAGCCTCTGAATGTCGGTTGGACTTGATTTTCGAAATGATTGTCAAGTCCAGCTAGGCAGTTATAACAGTCTAAGATTGTAAGTATTGGACTTTCGACGCGTGGTCTAAATCCAATACAAAGTTTCAAAGGGGTCATGAGAACAAACCGATTTAGAGTTTGATCCGAGGTTTCAGAGTATTATAGTGTCATTGGTTCTACTCGTTTTGGGTCTTTTAGAACGTATTTAAAGTGATCAGGGATGATTTCACAGCTACTCTAGCGTTGCGCTAGCTAACTTACACTTATTTTCTAAAGGAATTAATCCTACGTGATTTCTGGTCGAGTTGGTACTCGAGTCCAAGTACGAATTTTTGCAGGGCGTCACACTATCTTTATGCATTACCGTCGGGTGAGACCAAACACAATAGCTTAGTCCATAAACAGTGACCATCTAGTGCTAGGACATCTAGAGTTTTGGTCCTAGAGTTAGTACTCCAAGATTTTGAAAGATCTGATAGGAAATCCAATTCCAATTAGACAATCTTGACCCTAAGCGATAGAAAAAATCCCTAGTATTAGAAATGGTATGAATCCATCTAGTGTATAAGCTTAGAATTTGAATTACGACTAGGCTGCTAGTTGTATTAAGTAGTGTAAAGGCTGGCTATAAATTAAGGAATAGTAGGTTCAATTTGGTTGAGTGAGATCTCGTTCCTTTGTTGGATTCTCTTGATACGTATAGGCATCCTTAATAACTCTTAGGAAAGCTGTTTCAATTTATAGACTATTCATACATAGAGAAACTTGTATATTCCTCAAATTGAACTTAGGTCAAACCAGCATGCCCCTTAGAATTGCCCTCCCAAGGACTTAGTACAATCGGGGACACGGAGTAGAGAAACTATATATAAGCGAAGTATTCGCGGTTTGAATCGAATTCTCAATCCTAGTGCTTACCAATAAATCCAATGCTCTGATCAAGCAGAAGATTGGCATCGACTTGGATTAAGAACTGGTACGACAAATTTTCTATCCTAGCTAGACAGAAAGTCTATGTATCTGGCTCAGACCCACTACACAACTTTTCTTCCGTGTTGGCCCGACTATCTACAACCAAAAGTTATTACTTTTCCTTTAGGAAATGTTGAGGACGTATAGCCAATAGAGATTAGACATCTTGTCACAAGCTCGCACCTGCCCCTGAACTCAACCACAATAGAGATTAGGCTCATTTCTACAATCATAGGTACCAATACCATAGAATGCATCATTAGCAAAGGAAGACCAATGCATTGAGAGATTATTTCCTATCCCATGTCAAGGATAGGTCTTAAATTACACCTTGTTCCGACATATGGATTAAGACATAGATTTTAGAACCTGAAGAGTAGACATAAATTTTTAAGGGGGGTAGAACCTTATGAGCCCAATCTAGTTAATACAACCATTAGATCAAAGTGGCGCAGTGATAGTGTGGTTGGCCCTTTCCCCACTTGCCCAGGATCGAAGGAAATTTAGGGAAACAATTAGGGCGAAGGTCAGTGTATCCATAAGCCTACTCGTTAAATACGA
Source organism: Magnolia kwangsiensis (assembly GCA_037074715.1). Classification (NCBI taxonomy): domain Eukaryota; kingdom Viridiplantae; phylum Streptophyta; class Magnoliopsida; order Magnoliales; family Magnoliaceae; genus Magnolia; species Magnolia kwangsiensis. The sequence continues at coordinate 66,009,664 of CM073579.1, forward strand.
GCATAATAGAAGCCTTGGCCGATTCTGTATGATTAGAAGCCCCTTAGGATACTCTATTAGAGTGTTTATTAATCCCTACCTTGGACATAGATTCAGGCGAGGACTCTCTTAGATAGAGTGATCAAGACCCAAAGCTCAACCCTATTAATAGGACTTTTGAACCTTTTAGTGATTGACATTCCCTAAGTTTTTAGAGTGATCGAATTACGGAGTTATTGAAATGCACAAATGTGAAACATTCGCGGCTTGATCCAATTCTCAATCCTGGCAGACTACCAATGGACTCACTGTTTGATCGGACAGAAGACCAGGATCCACCAGGATTAGGAAAGGATACAACGTTGTCTACCCTGGTCAGGCGGACATTCGGCGTATCGGGATCAAGCCCACTACAACCGTCTCTCCGTATTGATCGACCATTGAACAAGTTTTTAGGAAAAAGGAATAATAGAACCTGTACTCATTACCCTTAGCCAATTTTGGGGATGAAATTATTTTTAAGGGGGGTAGATTGTAACACCCAGGATTTTTACCTACCTGGAATTAGATGTCCTTAGGCAATGGGCCAACCATAACACCTTGACAACCTCTCAGAACCCAATTCCAAAGCCAAAGGAATCATTTTGAACCAAATTCTTTAGAAATTTATCGTGTATTAACTAGCGTTGCACAAGATTTCCTGCCAAATTAGCACCAACCACTTTAAATACGATCTGTAAGACCCAAAACCTATAGAATCATTGACGATACGTTACCCTGAAACATAGGATCAATCTCTAAACCCAGTTGCTCACGGGAGCATTCGGAAACTCCGTATTGGATCTAGACCGGACGTCGAAAGTCCGATAGTGATGAACTTAGACCATTATGACCGCCTAGTTGGACTTAACTACCACCGCGAAAATCACGTCTAAACGATGCTCTGGGACGATTTCCTTGAGTCCGGAGTGAAGAGTGTGAGAAAATGAAGATTTTTAAGAAATTAAATATAATTTAAAGAAATCTGGAACGGTTCACTTGCACGTTACTTCTAAGTGTTCTGACCGTTAGAATTCGACCCAAATTCACCCTCGGATCAGGATAAGTGGCCCTTACATGTCATAGCACTTGTGGCCCTGATCGAGTTTCGGTAACCGCTGAACTGAAACTGGTCCGCCACGGTCAATTTGGAAACCCGACCGGACTGAAAACTTAGCTTGACCTAGATCCAGTATTAGGTAGCTTAAGTCCGACCGCATTTAGTAACAGGACCTTCAGAAGTGCTCCGTTGGATCGGAACAGACCCGATTTGGTTATAACCTAAGTATACCTTAGATCTAAGTCTATTTCCATCATTTTTGGGCTTATAAAAAGGCCTTAAACCCTCTCTCACAAATTCCATACGAATTTCCAAACCCTAGCTTTCCAAGAGAGAGAAAAGAGAGAGAAAGTGAGAGAGAAGTTGGTGATTCTTCCTAAGATTCTTTCCATCTTTGCTACATGCCTAATCTACCTATCCGTATAGCTATTCCAGCGTTTCTGATCCCATTCATAGGTAAGAAATCCTAATCCTAACCTGTTTTGAAGCTTAAACAAGCTGTAGGAAAGTTGTAGCTAACCTGTTTCATGCCATAGGTAACGTATCCGCTGTTGATGAAGACACATCATCTGAATCATATCGAATATGCATTTTCTGGTTTAAGGTGCGGACTATATACGTTTAGATTATGGTTTTCAAGACTTTCAATGTTAAGTAATGATTTATTTTTGTCTAGGATGCTATTTCACATGTATAAAGTGTTGTCCGTTTCATTTTTCAGTTATACGTTACCTATGTTGATTATACTATATTTCTCGCATTTGTAGAAATTACCATATACGTATAAAATTTAGATTTGCGCTTAACATGATTAATTACCGTGAATATATGCTTGTTACATGTGTGACAACTCCTTAGCAAAAGGACTTGCTCTAAATCATGCCACAGCCAATATACGCTATATATGTAAAAGTGTGTAGCTCACGTGTTTGTGAAAATATTTAAATGAATACGGAATCCGGATTCATGCATGCTATGATTATCCGTCGTGGGTATATGCAAGTGATATATGGGGCAACTCCCTAGTGAAAGGATTTGGTCAAATACATGATATATCAACATACGATATGTAGTTAGTATGTGTAATTTAAGGGTTTGTGAAAATGACTGAATGAGTATGGAATTCGCTTTCGTGCTCACCATGACTAATTGTCATGGATGTATGATTGTTGTATAGGCGATAACCCTTTGACGAAAGGATTTGCCCTAATACGTATGCTAATGGATACATAATATGTATGATGTAATGTGTAGACTAAGTGTATGTAAAAGTGTCTGAATAATTAAGAGTTAGTAAGATGTACCTATATGCAGGTTGAGAGATGATTCTTAACTACATCAATGATGTGTATGATTCCCTTCATGAATCAAGTAACTTAGGTTATTCATGCTAAATAAGTGTATGATTTCCTCCCTGACTTATGTGTTTAATTGAATCATGTTACATGTGTGTATGATTTCCTGTATGTACTGTTTACATTTAAGTTATACTTCATGATTGTTCAAATGAATGCAAGATATGAATCATATGCTAGCTATTAGCTTTGTATGTGAATGGGGCTTTACTACATTCTAGGCAATCAGTAACCGTTCTGTAAATAGTGGTTGAGGTTGTTTTTGCCACACAAGATGAGTTTAGCGAATCTGAGTAATGCTTGGGGTGTTCGGCAGTGGTTAGGCCACACGGAGTGCTTATGCATCTCATGTTGTTCAACTCAACGTGCGCTTGGCCTAGTTGAGCTTATCAACTAACCCAATTGATCGATGTTTGTTCACCGTGTTTGGTCGCTACTGCTTGAACCTAAGGTACCAAGCTTACCAGTGAAAAGCCCCTCTAACCTTAGTACCTCGATCCGCTAAGACTCATGAGTTGATTATGGTGGTATGGGAAACTATATTCGTGCTATTCGCCTACTCTGATTGGTGACGAGCCCTTTATACTGACCAGTGAGCACCTATACTCGTGAGCAGATTATGGTGGTATGGGACACTATATTCTTGTTGTTGGCTTACATTGATTGGTGACGAGCCCTCTTTAGTGACCTCGAGTATATCCTAATAGGGCATAAGGACGACGAGTCTTGTTGCAGTATATGGGATATAACTAGGCCTGTATTGATAAGGTGATGGGGGAGAGGAGCAACGATTGTGCGCAATAGCCCTTGCAGTGACCTAGAACCATAACATTGTATGAGATTATCTCAGACTGACGACTCGAGAATGGATCACCGTTTGGGTAATGATACAAGAGAGGTACCTTAGCTTCCCAATCCTACTATATGAAAAGGACTAATAAGAACTTAGTAAGCATATTCATAATACCGCATTGCATGTGTTAACGGCGTTGGTGATAGAGCACTGAGGAGTGAGTCATGCCGCGATCATTAAATGATGTCACGGAGGAGATTATGGTGAGGGCATGCATCATTCTTCATATCATCCTTGCATTAACAAGAGATCTAGGATATGTTTGATTGTACTGCCTTATCATTACTGCTTGATTGAATTGATAACATGCTAACCTTTGCTGTATAGATCCCACTGAGTTAGCTACTCACTCTCACGTTATGGGGCGATGTTGTACACACCAACCAGTCCCTATTTTAGTTGCAGATGATGGCGATGCTTACGAAGCAGAGACACACTTGATGATGATGAGGAGGATTCCTCTTATATGCAGGTTCTGATCGACGAGGTTACAGGGTTATTGATTAGATGCCAATACACTTGGTATTTTTCCTTTTATTTACACTCATGCATATTCTTTTTGTTCATTTTTGGAGTATACATGTATATATTTAACCTGGTAACATGTTCACACTCTAGAGACTTATAACAGTCTATATATGTTATATATACTATCACAGTCTTTCGCTCGCATGATTTAACTATCTCTGGAGTATGATATACTGTTTTGGCTTAATCCCACTCATGTTTAATACACTAACATAGACAACATTCAATCATAAGCATTTATGTTGCATAAGTGATGTTCTGGAACTCGGGAGTAGAGTTTATTCTCGACCCCCAATTTTCGGGATGTTACACACGTACTGGGATAAAAAGGAAAAACTAATTTCATATGATTTAAAACTTCTGCAACAAAGGGTTTAAATGGCAGTCGTTTAAACACACTGTTTCTTGCCCTGTGGGCCACCTGAGCCCCAAATGCAGGTGATGTTTTTGGAGATCCCACTGTCCCAAAGGGACCCGATAAATGCACGGTGTTGATGAACAACACACATCATGGTGGGGCCTACAAGTGGGACCACATCCCTACCCATTTTGTCCGTACGCAGCAGGATGCTATTGAGGACGTCAGCAACAGTGTCCCTGTCTTGTTTTATTTTTTTAAAGGAAATGTGTTTATCCGTGATTTTTCCCAGGTGGGGCCTGCATCAGCAAAATCTACCTCGTCCACTGGTTCCTGTGGCCTAAGACAAGCCAAACAAGTCCAATATTGGGTACGCTTCGATGTGTAAGAAGATTATAGTGCATTTTAACGGTGAAAACCACTGGTTTCTATGCCATGGCCCACCAGAAAATTAGATCAGCTGTATTTTTAGGCTCAATGCCTAAAATAAGCTGGGGAATGAAATGGATGGCGTGGATTGACTCCATACATCATGGTGGGACCTGTATGAGTGGTCCACCCAAAAATCTAAAAAAAAAAACCAACTGATGTTATCTATATATATATTATATTATATTTTTATTTTTCCACACACCCATGTTAGTACATGCACTCCATGTTAGCCCTAGCCTACTTCACGTCCAGGGTCCAGGGATGCTGGATGGCATGGATCATGGTGGGTCCCATTATCCAGGTGGGTCCCACATGAACATGGCCCACTTAATGGGTCTCATACTTTGTGTTTTCTCATCATCCATAAGTTAGGGTCCGCATGACTTAGATGGTTTGGATAAGATATACATTAAGGTGGGGTCTATCCAAGTGAGCCACATATCACATAAAAATGAAAGAGAGAGAGAGAGAAGCACCCACCTCTAGATCGACTTCTTCTTCCACAAATGTGATCTAAAGCTCCAAGGGAACAAGATTCAATGATTGAGATTGATTTTGGAGGGTTGGATTTCGGGGCAGAGAGATTGGTAAAGGGTTAGAATGGAGAGCTCTCATGGACGTTGGGAGCTCTCTCTCTTGCTAGGAAATAAGAAAGAAAGAGGGAGGGAGAGAGATAAGAGAGAGAAAAGTATTATGGCTTGTCATAATGGTGTAAGGCCTTCATTAATGCATAGGTAAGGGTAGATGTTGACTTTTGGGAAAAGAAGATGGAATGATTACCTAGCACATCACCCCATGATGGCTTAAAAATTGTGCCATTGTAATAGGTGGGTCCCACAAACACGATCAAGGTTTAAATAAAGCGCAGCCTACTTCTTTTGATGTACAACTCGGATTGCCGCACGAAATGCGGCTTTGGAATTGCGGTAACTATGCGGCCATGATGGTATAAGTTTCAAGTCAAGCCAACTCAGATATACTGGACACAACTTAAAATCACGCGCAAATGTCGATAATAGATTGTGGGTCACCGAAATTTGATCGAAAGGACCGCGGAAGCCTATGGAACGATACAGTCTAGGATATGGGTCTTACACAATGTAATTGAAAGAGAAGTGATGGAAAGATAGTACCCGATGAAGACAGAAAGTAAACTATCCTAAAACAACATAAAGCCGACTATTCTATAATGACATGAAGAAAACTATCCTAAAATAGCATAATGCCGACTATCTTAGAATGGAAAATAGAAAACCTAATTACACCTCCGTCAGCCTAGGAGGTCAATCCTGGTATACAGGATCAGTTAAAGGTATGGACATGTCCTTTGAATCAAATTTCTCAACAAATGACTTTAATCGATGTCCATTCACTTGAATTCATTGCCATTGTTTGAATTTTGAATCTAGACAGCCACATGAGGATAAACATTGATAACAGTGAAAGGGTTGGTCCAACGAGATTGGAGTTTACCTAGAAAGAGATGTAATCAAGAATTATATAAGAGGACTTTCTGACTTGGTGTGAATGATTTCTAAAGAATGTGTTTGTCATGAAATGCCTTCATCTGTCCTTTTAAATTCTTGAGTTCTCGTACGCATCATTCTGGATTTCTTCGAGTTCATTTAATTGAAGTTTGCATAGCGAGCCAGCATTGTCCAGATTGAAATTTAAAATTTTGATCGCCCAGTAAGCTCTATCTTCCAACTCCACAGGCAAGTGGCAAGCTTTCACATAGACAAGTCTAAAGGAAGACATTCCAATAGGAGTTTTTAATGCAGTACTATAGGCCCATAAAGCATCGGTCAATCGGATTGACCAATCCATATGGTCAAGGTACACCGTCTTTTTCAAAATGTGTTTATTTCTCTATTGGAAATCTCAACTTGCTCACTTATTTGTGGGTGGTATGGAGTGCTTACTTTGTGGGAGATGTCATATTTCTTCATTAGATTCGTAAATTGCTTGTTACAAAAGTGTGAGCCCTCGTCATTAATGATGTCTCGAGGCATTCTGAACCGGGAAAGAATGTTTTCTTTTAAGAATTTAATGACCATTTGATGGTCATTGTTCTGACATAGAGTCGCTTTGACCCATTTAGTGGCATAGTCTACTGCAAGCAAAATATATAAATTTCTAAAGGATTGGGGGAATGGTCCAATGAAATCAATGCCCCAGCAATCGAATGCTTCTATGATAAGAATGGGGTTCAAGGGCATCATATTTTGATGGGATAATGCTCTCCAATTTCTGACAACGCTCGCAAGCTTTGCAATACTCATAAGTGTCCTTGAACATAATAGACTAGTAAAAGCTACACTGTAGAATCTTAGTCATGGTCTTTTCAGTAAAAAAGTGACCACCATAGGCCTGAGAGTGACAAAAGGAGATGACACTTTGGTATTCATTGTCTAGCACACATCTCCTTAAGATTTGGTCTAGACAATATTTAAACAAATAAGGATCATCCCAGAAGAATTTGCACGAACCTTGGTAAAAAATTTCTTCTTATCTTGCGCATCAATATCAGCGAACTAAGGTGAATGAGAGACTTTGAACAATTGCTCATTAGGGAACATGTCATTGATACATGTCATCTCAAGGGAATTAAGGAGATCAGGGCGGGAAAGATGGTAAGCCACTACGTTCTCTAATCCTTTTTTATCTTTTATTTCTAAATTAAATTATTGGAGGAGGATCCATCTAATCAGGCGGGGCTTAGCATCATTCTTAAAAAGAAGATACTTGAGCATCGCATGATCTGTGTAAATGACAATCTTAGATCTGATCAAGCAGGACTTAAATTTGTCCAAAGCGAATACTACGGCTAAGAGTTCCTTTTTCGTAGTCGAATAGTTCACTTTGATAGGATTTAAAGTTCTACTTGTGTAATGAATAAAGTAGAGCTTCTTTTATTTTCTCTGGCCTAAAACTGCCCTAAGAGCATAGTCAGATGCATCGCATATAAGTTCAAAAGGAAGACTCCAATCAGGTGGCTGCATGATAGGTGCAATGGTTAACATGCCCTTAAGCTTAGTGAAAGGTTCCTGGCATTGCTCAGTCCACTCGTATGGTGCATCCTTTTGAAGTAGATTACATAGAGGACGAGAGAAATGACTAAAATCCTTTATGAATCTCCTATAAAAGCCAGCGTGTCCTAAGAAGGATCGCACGTCTCGTATGTTCTTAGGTGGAGGTAGGTTAGAGATTAGATTGATTTTATCCTTATCTACCTCAATTCCTTTGGACGAGATGATATGTCTAAGGACGATTCTCTTACGAACCATGAAATGACACTTTTCCCAGTTGAGTACCAAATTCTTTTCTTCACATTGATTCAACACATATTTAAGATTTTCTAAACAATCACTAAATGATGGACCAAAAACAGAGAAGTCGTCGATGAAGACCTTTAGATATTGCCCCACCATGTTAGAAAAAATACTCATCATGCATCGCTAAAAAGTGGTGGGGGTATTACGTAGTCTGAATGACATCCTTTGGTAAGCAAAGGTGCCAAAAGGACATGTGAATGTGGTCTTTTCTTGATCTTCAAGAGCTATCTCTATCTAGTTGTAGCCCGAATACCTGTCAAGGAAACAATAGTACGAGTGACCAGCTAGCCTTTCTAAGATTTGATCAATGAAGGGCAAAGGGAAGTGATCTTTCCTTGTGAAGGTATTCAACTTCTTATAGTCAATGCACATTTTCTAACTAACAATAACTCTAGTTGGTATGAGTTCATTATTGGCATTAGCTACAATGGTGATTCTGGACTTCTTAGGAACCATCTGAGTTAGACTCACCCATTGGCTATCAGATATAGGGTATATGATACTCACATCCAACAACTTAAGAACCTCGGCCTTAACCACTTCCTTCATGTTTAGATTTTATCTACGTTATGGTTGCTGAGAGGTCTTCGTATTATCCTCAAGATAAATGCCGTGAGTATAAACCGAAGGGTCAATTCCCTTAAGGTCCGCAATACCTCATTAAAGGGCTACCTTATGCTCAATGAGAGTAGATATGAGCATATTCCCTTGTTCTTGCTTAAGGTGGGATGAAATCACCACCGAGTATGTCTCATCTTGACCTAAGTAGACATATTTCAAATTAGAGGGCAACGATTTTATGTCAAGCTTCAGTTCCTTGAGACTAGACAGTAGCACTATATCGGTTTGGGGCAACTTTTCAAATTGTGGCCTCCACCGATTAACTTCAAGTACAATCACAGTATCAAGCATGACACCCGTCTCCCTAATCATATCATCATCTAAATCATGGGAGTCGAATTACTTCTCTGGTGGGTTAGAGGATAAAGTCACCAGATTCTATCTTCCACGAAAGAGTCAATCATATTAGTGTCATGGAAATCGTCATCATCCTCTAACCATTTGTCAAATTGAAAAGATATTCAACTCTAATGTCATATTCCCAAAAGACATGCTCATGGCTCCATTCCTGCAATTAATAATTGCGTTTGAAGTGGCAAGGAATGGGCAGCCATGAATGACAGGAACTTGAGTGCTCTTGTTACTGAAGGGTTCCATATCCAGGATGATAAAATCTATCATGGAGTAGAATCTGTCAACCTGAACCAACACATCCTCAATTATCCCTCTCAATACACGGACTGAGTGATTAACAGGTTGTAATGTGATTAGGGTCGGTTTTAATTCACCTAAACCTAATTGTTTGTAGACTGATTATGAAATCAGATTTACGCTTGCTCCTAAGTCAAGAAGTGCGTGCTCAATTCGGTAGTTCCCAATTACACAAGGTATGGTTGGGCTACCGGGATCTTTGAATTTTTGTGGCACATCTTACTTTAGGATGACACTTACTTTCTCAGTTAAGAAGGTTTTCTTTTGAATATTTTACAGTCTTTTGGTCGTACATAAGTCTTTCAAAAATTTGGCATATGAAGGTATTTGTTCAATCGCATCCAGTAGAGGAATATTGACTTTCACTTGTTTCAACACCTCTATAATGTCCTGAAAGTTAGAGAGAGGTTTTGGTGCAACCAACCATTGGGGGAATGGGGCAACTGGCTTGCCTTGAAGTTCTAGTTCTAATTCTTATGGAGCAGTGCTAGGTCTATCCTTGTTATCCTCTTTTGGGTCCTTAAGCTTTTCAGCCCTTACCGAAATAGATTTGTTAATAGTCTTCCCACTCCTACGAGTAGTGATAGGTTTAGCTTGCTCCATTTAGTTTGAAGAGCTCAGGTCGCTAACTTTATATTGTGGTTTTGGATTGGGAAGAGGTTGAGCAGGAAGGCTCCCCTTATTCCCAATCATATTCCTTATGTCAAGCCCTTGTATAGCTTTTGTAAGATCTTCAAAGGCTTGTACAATTCCCTAATTGAAAAGCTCTTGCTATTGAAGATGTTTTAGAACCGGATCCTCTTGAGGTTTCTCTTGATTTGGAATTTGGTTGAAGAAACCTTAAGGTGTAACAGTTTGTCCATTCCTCTAACTAAAGTTTAGATGATTTCTCCAACTAGGATTATATGTATTAGAGGTAGGTCCATTAAAAGGTCTCTGGTAATTGTTCACGGCATTAGATTGGTCATTCAACACCTCTTGAAAGGCAAATATCATTGGACATTTTCAGTTGTGTGTATGCTGCAAGCACAAATACCGCAAATAGTTTCCTTAACCTTATCTTTCTTTAAGTCCACAGTCTTGAGTTTTCTGGTGAGATTAGCCACTTTAGTATTGATATCATCGTCCTCTTTTAGGAAATACATTCCACCCCTCTTTGGATTGAGTCAGCCTAGACATGATGCTTGATTTTGGGGAGATGTCCCATGATTACGTGTTTTCAGAAGTTTATCAAAGTAGTCTCACACATCATCGACACATTTATTCATGAATTCCCCATTACACTTTGTCTCGATTAATTGGCGCATGGGAGATATCAGTCCATCATAGAAAAAATTCATAATGCGCTACGTTCCAAAACCATGTTGTGGGCATGAACTGACAAAATCCTTAAACCGCTCCCAACATTGGAAGGATATTTCATCTTCCTTTTGGGTGAAGTTCATGATCAACTTTCTAAGGGTGTTCGTCTTATGGTATTGGGAAATTTTTTTATGAACTCCCTTGTCATGTCATTCCATTTATGAGTAGATCGAGTTCGTAATGAATGCAAACCATGTCTTAGCCTTCTCTTTCAAAGAAAAAGGAAAGAGTTTTAGCCTAATCATCTCATCAAATACATTTGGAAAGTATAAAGTGGCTATAATCTTGTCAAACTCTTTCAGCTGTAGATATGAATTTTCATATTCAAGCCTATGAAATTTTGGAAGGAGTTGGATTACCCTTGGCTTGATATCCATACGTCCAGTATTTTCTGGAAAAACCATGCATGAAGTGTACTCACCCCCATCGATTGTAAATAATCTCATAAAGTTCGAGGTGAGGGTGCTTAATGCACCTCATTCTCATCCTGAACTTTCTCAGCCCTAGGTTGAAGTTATTGATTTACTAGTTGATTTGTAGCCATCACTTCAACTAACTCTGAGGATCTCGAGTGGTGTTTAATCCTACGATGGATAGATAACCCCTCAACCAATCCCCCTTCACTCAAAAGACGTCAAGTGTTGTCACGGACCCACTGGGGCATGAAACACTCTTAGCCCTCAATTTCAGATTTTGACCTAAACTTAAAAACAGAAAGGAAATAGAAATCTATAATTAGAAAGAAGTTACCAAATTAGAAGTTCCTAATTAAAATCTTACAAAACAAAACAAGTGAGTTTCTAAAAACAAAAGAAATCCTAGAATTAGAAAGTTTCTAGAAATAGAAAACAAACTCTGATAGAAAACAGAAAAATTAGAAAGAGATTACCAAATTAGAAAGTCTATATTAGAATCCTACAAAATAGGAATGTAAGGTTAGTTTTTAAAATTAAATAGAAAAATCTAATCCTAAAATTAAAAAATATAAAAACTTAATCTTAAACTAATCCCAAAACTAGCTAATCTCAGAAAAACGCAACCGTTAGTCCCCGGCAATGGCACCAAAAACTTATTCACAACCTCAAGTGTAGGGTCGTGATGTAGTAATATTCTTGGTAATACCAAGGTCGAATCCACAAGGACTGAACCTTTTATGTATTCTGAAAGTAACTAGATCTAAAACTAGAAGAAGAAGTAATATAAATTAGGAGAATTTAAGAGAATAATTATAAAGTATGTGAACAAAACTTATAAAATTCAAAGGTGTGAAACTAGGATTTCCAAGGATCCACTTATAGAGATCAGGGAGATCTATGCTTGATTCAAAACACAACTGGAATCAGAGTTCTATCCTCATCTAATTGGAAGATATCTCATTAAATATCAAATATGAACTTCCTTTGATCTAGTTTTTAAGAGATGAGAGGTATGAGAACTATAATTGATTCCATCACAAAGTCATGCCTAAGAGACAAAGCAAACAACAGAATTTATCAATCCACAACCAATTTGAGAGAATTGTGAGAGTTAGGGAGGATTCCATCATCCCACCATGCCCAGGAGACGATGGTGAATAACAAGATTTTCTAAATTCACAAATCTCAATAAAAAGAACATACTCAAAGCTATCACAAATTCATTATAATTTAAGTCACTACGAATCATTAAAAACTGAAAGTATTCTTATAATCAAACTAAAATCAAAGAGAGTTCAATCAACATGAATCAAAGCAATAGAGAATAATCCATCATGCTACTAGCTTCACCTCTTAGCCCTAGCTATCTGGTTTATCTAATCATTGGCATGATTAACTAAAATCTCTTTAAAAGAACATAAACATAATTATAAGAAAAGGGAAGAAAACTTCAGTTATAACCTTTCCACACCTGATCGATTTCCTTTCTCCTCTTCCTTTGCTTACATTCTCTCATGCTCCTCCCCCTTTTTCTCTCTCTTTCTTCTCTCTTTTATGGTAGCAGGGAGGGCCTGTGAAATCTGTACGCAAATCCATCTGCAAGGAGGAAACAACACCCCTTTTATGCAAAACCGGACTGCGTAGCAAAAACGTAAAAACTTACTGCGTTTGATCTAAATCTGGGAGGAAGGATCATCCAATCTAGCAAATTTGACCACATAGGAGTGGTAGAGAGTTTCTTGGCTGGCGTCTGGACTGTCTGGATCATGTTGTTGGATCGGATCTTGATAGTCCAACAGTCCGTGGTGGCCCGTGCACCATCAACAATTGTCTTTCGCGGCTCTTTACGAAAATCATTGCGCTATAATGATTAGTGGGCCCGTGATCGGTGCTGGTGAGGAAATGCTCTCCATCCATTGGATTCGCATCAAATTTTTAGGTCGAGAGGGATGGCTTTGGCCATCTGTTGATGCGGACTATGGAGTTCTTTTTCCGGTGAAGGTTTTAATCTTTAACTGTAACACCCCGGATTTTGGCTAACCTGGGATTTGACGTCCTTAGGCAGTGGGTCAATTAAAACACCTGAAAAATCGTTCAGAACCGAATTCCATAGCCAAAGAAACCACTTAGGATAAATTTCTTTAGAAACTAAGCATAAGTTAGCTAGTGCAACGTTGGAGTGGCTGGGAAACAGTCCCTGATCACTTTAAATACGTTATACAAGGCCCAAAGCGAGTGGAACCAAGGGTGCTATAATGCTCTAAAGCCTCGGATCAAACTCTAAGCCGATTTGTTCTCGGGACCTCCTTGAAACTTTGTATTCGATCTAGACCGCGCGTCGTAAGTCAGATGCCTACCATCTTAAACCGTTATGACCACTTAGCTGGGCTTGGCAATCGTTTCGAATATCAAGTCCAATTGACGATCACAGGCTATTTCATTGAGCCCGGACCGAAGAGAGTGTGAATAGGGACAGTTGGAATTTCAAATTCAAATCTGGCACACAAATTTGACGCATCAGTATTAAGCATTCTGACCGTCAGAATACAGCCAAATTACACCCTTGGATCAGGAAAAATTTCTATTACATATCACGAGACTTATAGGTCTGATCTTGGTGCGGTGACCGTTAAACTGAAACTGGGCCGCCACGTGCGATCTGGGAACCCTACCGGCCTGAAATCTGGATGCGTGCTAGATCCAGTATACATGAGCTTAAGTCCGACCGCATTTGGCCAGGGGACCTCCAGAAATGCTCTTTTGGACCGAAACAGTCCCGATTTGGATATACTTTAAGTATACCTTGACTTGGAGCCTATTTTGGGCATGTTTAGGCTTATAAAAGGGGTTGAAACCCTCACTCCTCTCCCCCATCCGAATTTGTAAAAAAATCCCTAGATTGGGAGAGAGAAAAGGTGAGAGTTTGTGAGAGAGATTGGAGGAGAATTCCTTGCCGCTTGTGCTACCCATTGCAAGTGCCTAAGCCACGCAACTCAATCACGTTGCCGGTGATTTCTTCGCTTTTCTAGGTAAGAAAGTGCCCTAAATAGTTGCTGATTTGGTGTTCCTCCATTTTCATAGCATGTTAGCTTATGGATCTTGTAAATCAGGTTGTCTATTCGCCGTAGACGAAGTGTACATGCTCCGTTCGAATTCACACATCTAAAAGGGAAAAGGTGCGGATATTAGATGCTTTGATTGACTGTTTCCAACGCTTTCAATGTCGTTTAATAGTAGATTCTTGACGGCATCGCCGTTTGACATGTACAAAATGCTCTCCGTTTCCCATTTCGTAAGCTAACGAAGAATATGAGATTTAGGGCATTTTAGTCATTTGTAGGAAGTACTGTTTACATTCATATTTTGCTGATGTGATTGACATGGTTTGTTGTCGCATTAGGAAGTTAGGAATGCGTGTATAATTAGTTTGGCGAAGAGATTCGCCTAGTTGCGCACTTTGGGTCGACATACTATATGTAGACTTAAGTGTGTAGTGTATGTGTTTGTATAAATGCTTGTATTAGTATGTATTGAATTAAATGATGTTATTTGATAGTTTGTGATTGTTTTTTTTTCAATTATTATGCTGACCTAAATGATTTTCTACATGTTGACTAAATGCATGATTTCATTACATGCATGGAATTTATGTCCTTGAGGATTTGCTTAAGTTGAATGTTATGACATGAGTTAACATGCTCACATGATTGTATTTCAATTCCAATGCTCTTACATAACTTGTTGATGTGATTCCATAAGTGTTTGGGACTAGACTTAGTCCAGGCAGTCGGTAACCGAGCGAATTCGTGGCTGACTGGTCATAGCCACGAACGACGCGTCGATGAACGTGATTCGTGTTTAGAGTTGGCGGCAGTGGTTAGGCCACGCGAAGTGTTTTACGCACTTCATGTCGTTCGACTTACCATGCGATCGCACTAGTCGAGCCCGTCAAGTAACCCGACTGGCCGATGTATGTTCACCTTGTATGTGTCATAACTGCTTGAACCTAGGGTACTGAACTTACCATTGTAAACCCTGTTAACCATGGTACCTTGATCCACGAAGACTCATGAGCCGGGCATGGTGGTATGGGACACCGTGGTCGAGCTGTCGGCCTACGCTGGGGCCACAAACCTCCCTGTAGTGACCAGTGAGCACCTATGACTCGTGAGCAGATTATGGTGGTATGGGACACTATATTCTTGCTGTCGGCCTACACTGATAAGGTGATGGGGGAGCGGTGCAACGAGTGCGAGCAACAACCCTGGCAGCCCTTTGTAGTGACCGCGAGCGTATTCTGAGTCTACGGGAGGCGACGACCCTTCCGTAGCAGTAGAGTACAGTAGGCCTGTATCGATAAGGTGATGGGGGAGCGGAGCAACGAGTGCGTGCAACAGCCCTGGCAGCCCTTGCAGCGACCTACAAAATATACATCGTATGAGATTACTAGGAGTGACGACCCTAGACAGGATCTGTGTTGGGATTGATATAAGGGAGGTACCTTAGTTTCCCAATATTGCTGTATGAAAAGGACTAATAACAACTCGGTAATCATATCACCATGACATTGCATGTGCCTGGAAGATGTGGAGCACTTGAGGGAGTGCGGCATGCCGCGGTCGTAAGATGTTGCCGCATGAGGGTGATCGTCGGTGAGGGCATACATCACGTCATGTCATCTTGCATTAACAACAGTATTAGGAATGTTTGAATTACTGCTTTACTATTATCGCGTGATTGATTTGATAACATGTTAATCCTTGCTCTATTATTCCACTGAGTTAGCTACTCACTCCCACGTTACGGGACGGTGTTCCTGGACACCCACCAGACCTTTTGTGATTGCAGATGATGGCGCGGCCTGCGAGGCGGAGCCGGACTTGATGATGATGAGGAGGATCCCTCCTTTATGCGTGTTCTGATCGACGGGATTACAGGGAGGTTGATTAGATACTTTGACACTTGTCATTTATATTTTTAGAGCACTCATGTATATTCTTTTACTTACTTTTGGAGTATACATGTATGTATATAACCTGGTAACATGTTCACACTCTGGAGACATACAACAGTTTATATATGTTATACATACTATTACAGACTTCCGCTGGTTAATTTAACTCTCTGGAGTAGGATATGCTGTTCTGGCTTAATTTCACTCATGTTTAATACATTATCACAGACAACATTCAATCATACATATCTATGTTGCATAAATAACATTTTGGAACTCGGGAGTTGGGTTTTTGCTCGACCCCCCGATTTTCGGGATGTTACAGATGGTATCAGAGCATGATTTGGATTAAACCGGGCCTGGGTTATGGTCACGCGACGTACGCTGTCGCTTCCTTTGACTTAGGTGGGTGCGAGAAGGGTCTAGAAACACTTCTAGGATCACAGATTCGCCGATAGGCGAAGTCTATAAGGATCGATCGCAAGATCGAGTCTGTAACGCATCTCGGGTCGCGTAAAGCGACCCGAATCACTTCTAAGCTGTAGGAAGTCGGGTGGAGACGTCCTATGAGCGGTTTTAAACCGTAAAAGTAAATCTTTGGGCCGTGGAATGACCACGACTCCAGTAATCAATCGCCAGGGCTTAAAAACCCCGTTTTGCCAAAAATTCTCAAAATTCCTTCTCTAAACACTTCAACCTTCAGTTCTTTCTTATCCATTTCATGTTAGGCATCAAACCTAATGTGAAAATAACACAAATTAGTACATTCATCAAAATTTACAGTGAATAGTAAAATTTCATGAAAAATGGCCATAATGCCATTCTAACTTCACTTTCTTTAGCAACTAAGGAGCTAGAAAGATGTACTGGCTCCTTCTATCTCAAATTCATATGCTGCATCATATGGTTTGGTATTCGGGATTGCGATGTGGACCCGGAAAGCCCCGAACACATGTTTGGGCTCATAGTGACCAAAATACAATGAACCAAGGGGTGGGACCTGACTTTTTGGGACCCTGGGACCATGGGGGACCAGACCCATGGGGTCCCACCGGTCAACTTGCAAGTTGACCGGCGATGCCATCGCCGGCCGGGCGATGCATCGCCGGCCGGCGAGCTCCGATGGGGCCGTCCTTCGGGCGCACCCCCTTAAACAGGGTCCACATCACCCCTATGCACCTCCCACCCCAAGAAAACCCCAAATAGGGGTACTTCCTTCACAAACAGCCCCTTCCCTAGCCCCATTTTCGTTTTTCAGCAACTATCTCCAAAAATTCGTGATTCCAAACCACCCTAGACCCATCCTTGGCTAAAACCGACCATCATCTATCACTTCTTTGGAGTTTGCAGCCCTTCCTCTTGGAGATTTCGTCATTTGGAGCTTCAAAAACCCCCAAATCGAGCTGAATTCGTGAGGTGCTCCATTCCCCTTTTTCGTTTTCATTTCTTTCTGAAAATACATCCTAGGGAAGCTTGAAGCATCCCTCTACAACGCCTAGATTTCATTCTGTCCCTTTGGGCGACCATTTCTTCGCATTTCCTCCATTTTCCATGGCTATTGTTAAGGCTGTTTCAGCCTTTTTCCTCCCTTTCCATCGTTCTCTCTCTCATGTCCCTTTTATTTGAGCCTTTACCCTCTTTTTGGGTCTCAGAATCATGCTAACCTCAAATCCCATTTCTCAACTTTCTCCGTTTGAGAAGTATTGAAAACACATGGCCGATAGAGCTCTAATGGGCAACTGACAGTATTGAACTTGATAGTATTCAAGAAGGTCAGTCGGGACCCTGGTAGAAGTCCTTTGGTAGAATTAGGCATCTATGTCGTTGCCCTTTAGCTTGTTTGATTACTGTTTAAAATTTCTGTGTTGTTTTGTTGTTAGGTAGAAAAATGTGTTTGTGTTGTGGTTTGGGCTTAATATAGCCAAAATTTGTTGAATGGAATGCATGTTGTTTCATTTCGCTATAAAATATTGTCCCTAGATTGGGAGTATTATAACTCCCTGAGATCCAGCCTACAAATTAATTTTTATCCCCACCCACCCTCCTACCAAGCATACCACTTCCAATCCTGCCATGGGACTAGGAATGCAGTTCCATTTAATACCACTAAGCGCTACCGGCCACATAGGCTCTAGGTGTTTTGGTTCTAGTGTTAGCACTCCTAGATTTGAAGGGTCTGACGACATAAGAAATCCAATTCCATTTAGACAATTTTGATCCTAAGCGATAGAGCAATTCCCTGTATTAGAGATGGTATGAAACCGTCTAGTGTATAGGCTTAGGTTTTGAATTATAGCGAATGAAATACAGACTAGCCTACTAGTTACCTTAAGTAGTGTACAGCCTGTATATGCTAAGGACTTGTAGGTTAGATTTGGTTGAAGTAGAACCTTATTCCTTCGACAGATCCCCTTATGACTTATAGACTTCTGTTGTTGCCCATAGGAAGGAACCATTCACTCTCAGGGAACATTTATAAATCCCTCAGATTGAACTTAGAATGGACTAGCACGCCCCTTAGAATTGCCATCCCCAAGGGTTTATTGCATTCGGGAACGCAGAGTAAAGGAACTGCATGTACGCGATGTATTAGCGGTTTGAATCGACTTCTTAATCCTAGTGGTTCCCAATAAATCCAATGCTCTGATCAAGCAGAAGATCGGCATCGACTCGGATTAAGAATTGATACAATAAATCTTCTGTTCTAGCTAGACAGAAAGTCTATGTATCCGGCTCAGACCTACTACATAACCTTTATTCTGTGATGGCCCAACCACCTACAACCAAACGGGATCACATTGCCTTTTGGGAAATGGCGAGGACTTAAAGCCAGTAGAGAATTAGGCATCTTGCCACCAACTCATACCTGCCCCTGACCTTAACCACAATAGATATTAGGCTCATCTCTATGATCATAGATACGAATGCCATAGAACGCATCATTAGCAAAGGAAAACCACTGTAATGAGAGGTTGTTCCCAATTTATGTCAAGGATAGCCCCTAAGTTGCACCTCGTTCCGATATACGGAGCGATGCATAGATTCTTGAATTTAAGTAAAACTAAGTTTTAAGGGGGGTAGAACGTATTGAGTCCAATCCAGTTAGGTTAGTCAACACTACCGTTTGATCAGAGTGGCGCAGCGGAAGAGTGGTTGGCCTCTTTCCCACTGGCCCAGGATCGAAACATTTGATTTAGGTTATATGTACGATTAGGTTATTAAATAGGATTTGAACCTTCCTTAGAGAAAGTACTCCTTGCCCTTCGCCAATGTCGGGGACGACATTGTGTTTTAAGGGGGGTAGATTGTAACACCCCGGATTTTGGCTAACCTGGGATTTGACGTCCTTAGGCAGTGGGTCAATTAAAACACCTGAAAAATCGTTCAGAACCGAATTCCATAGCCAAAGAAACCACTTAGGATAAATTTCTTTAGAAACTAAGCATAAGTTAGCTAGCGCAACGTTGGAGTGGTTGGGAAACAGTCCCTGATCACTTTAAATACGTTATACAAGGCCCAAAGCGAGTGGAACCAAGGGTGCTATAATGCTCTAAAGCCTCGGATCAAACTCTAAGCCGATTTGTTCTCGGGACCTCCTTGAAACTTTGTATTCGATCTAGACCGCGCGTCGTAAGTCAGATGCCTACCATCTTAGACCGTTATGACCACTTAGCTGGGCTTGGCAATCGTTTCGAATATCAAGTCCAACTGACGATCACAGGCTATTTCATTGAGCCCGGACCGAAGAGAGTGTGAATAGGGACATAGTTGGAATTTCAAATTCAAATCTGGCACACAAATTTGACGCATCAGTATTAAGCATTCTGACCGTCAGAATACAGCCAAATTACACCCTTGGATCAGGAAAAATTTCTATTACATATCACGAGACTTATAGGTCTGATCTTGGTGCGGTGACCGTTAAACTGAAACTGGGCCGCCACGTGCGATCTGGGAACCCTACCGGCCTGAAATCTGGATGCGTGCTAGATCCAGTATACATGAGCTTAAGTCCGACCGCATTTGGCCAGGGGACCTCCAGAAATGCTCTTTTGGACCGAAACAGTCCCGATTTGGATATACTTTAAGTATACCTTGACTTGGAGCCTATTTTGGGCATGTTTAGGCTTATAAAAGGGGTTGAAACCCTCACTCCTCTCCTCCATCCGAATTTGTAAAAAAATCCCTAGATTGGGAGAGAGAAAAGGTGAGAGTTTGTGAGAGAGATTGGAGGAGAATTCCTTGCCGCTTGTGCTACCCATTGCAAGTGCCTAAGCCACGCAACTCAATCACGTTGCCGGTGATTTCTTCGCTTTTCTAGGTAAGAAAGTGCCCTAAATAGTTGCTGATTTGGTGTTCCTCCATTTTCATAGCATGTTAGCTTATGGATCTTGTAAATCAGGTTGTCTATTCGCCGTAGACGAAGTGTACATGCTCCGTTCGAATTCACACATCTAAAAGGGAAAAGGTGCGGATATTAGACGCTTTGATTGACTGTTTCCAACGCTTTCAATGTCGTTTAATAGTAGATTCTTGACGGCATCGCCGTTTGACATGTACAAAATGCTCTCCGTTTCCCGTTTCGTAAGCTAACGAAGAATATGAGATTTAGGGCATTTTAGTCATTTGTAGGAAGTACTGTTTACATTCATATTTTGCTGATGTGATTGACATGGTTTGTTGTCGCATTAGGAAGTTAGGAATGCGTGTATAATTAGTTTGGCGAAGAGATTCGCCTAGTTGCGCACTTTGGGTCGACATACTATATATAGACTTAAGTGTGTAGTGTATGTGTTTGTATAAATGCTTGTATTAGTATGTATTGAATTAAATGATGTTATTTGATAGTTTGTGATTGTTTTTTTTCAATTATTATGCTGACCTAAATGATTTTCTACATGTTGACTAAATGCATGATTTCATTACATGCATGGAATTTATGTCCTTGAGGATTTGCTTAAGTTGAATGTTATGACATGAGTTAACATGCTCACATGATTGTATTTCAATTCCAATGCTCTTACATAACTTGTTGATGTGATTCCATAAGTGTTTGGGACTAGACTTAGTCCAGGCAGTCGGTAACCTAGCGAATTCGTGGCTGACTGGTCATAGCCACGAACGACGCGTCGATGAACGTGATTCGTGTTTAGAGTTGGCGGCAGTGGTTAGGCCACGCGAAGTGTTTTACGCACTTCATGTCGTTCGACTTACCATGCGATCGCACTAGTCGAGCCCGTCAAGTAACCCGACTGGCCGATGTATGTTCACCTTGTATGTGTCATAACTGCTTGAACCTAGGGTACTGAACTTACCATTGTAAACCCTGTTAACCATGGTACCTTGATCCACGAAGACTCATGAGCCGGGCATGGTGGTATGGGACACCGTGGTCGAGCTGTCGGCCTACGCTGGGGCCACAAACCTCCCCGTAGTGACCAGTGAGCACCTATGACTCGTGAGCAGATTATGGTGGTATGGGACACTATATTCTTGCTGTCGGCCTACACTGATAAGGTGATGGGGGAGCGGTGCAACGAGTGCGAGCAACAGCCCTGGCAGCCCTTTGTAGTGACCGCGAGCGTATTCTGAGTCTACGGGAGGCGACGACCCTTCCGTAGCAGTAGAGTACAGTAGGCCTGTATCGATAAGGTGATGGGGGAGCGGAGCAACGAGTGCGTGCAACAGCCCTGGCAGCCCTTGCAGCGACCTACAAAATATACATCGTATGAGATTACTAGGAGTGACGACCCTAGACAGGATCTGTGTTGGGATTGATATAAGGGAGGTACCTTAGTTTCTCAATATTGCTGTATGAAAAGGACTAATAACAACTCGATAATCATATCACCATGACATTGCATGTGCCTGGAAGATGTGGAGCACTTGAGGGAGTGCGGCATGCCGCGGTCGTAAGATGTTGCCGCATGAGGGTGATCGTCGGTGAGGGCATACATCACGTCATGTCATCTTGCATTAACAACAGTATTAGGAATGTTTGAATTACTGCTTTACTATTATCGCGTGATTGATTTGATAACATGTTAATCCTTGCTCTATTATTCCACTGAGTTAGCTACTCACTCCCACGTTACGGGACGGTGTTCCTGGACACCCACCAGACCTTTTGTGATTGCAGATGATGGCGCGGCCTGCGAGGCGGAGCCGGACTTGATGATGATGAGGAGGATCCCTCCTTTATGCGTGTTCTGATCGACGGGATTACAGGGAGGTTGATTAGATACTTTGACACTTGTCATTTTATATTTTTAGAGCACTCATGTATATTCTTTTACTTACTTTTGGAGTATACATGTATGTATATAACCTGGTAACATGTTCACACTCTGGAGACATACAACAGTTTATATATGTTATACATACTATTACAGACTTCCGCTGGTTAATTTAACTGTCTCTGGAGTAGGATATGCTGTTCTGGCTTAATTTCACTCATGTTTAATACATTATCACAGACAACATTCAATCATACATATCTATGTTGCATAAATAACATTTTGGAACTCGGGAGTTGGGTTTTTGCTCGACCCCCCGATTTTCGGGATGTTACATTAACGAATTGATGATCGTTGTCTAGCGTGTCCCAAATCTTGGTCTGGTCGCTCATCTGGTTTAAATGAACCGCTCAGATTGAGCTGCTAGATCAAGATGGTGGCCCACAGAGATCATCCGCATGTCTCTATTTAAATTTTCACAGGTAGAAGTTTGAATCCAAACAGAAGTTGGATGAGTGCACGCTGACCAACCTGGTTGATTCAGTGCACAGCGGCCACACCCCTGCTATGCACTTACATAATACCGGGTGTGGCCCGTTATGAAGTTTTTGTGAATCCACACCGTTCGTCCATCTTCCCATCTAATTTCAGGGGATGAGACCAAAATTGAAGCATATCCAGAGATCAGGTGGCCCTAAAATCTCAATGGTTTATCTGTCCATTGGCTTTGATGATTTTTTTAAGCGTTAAATCCATACTTTTAACATCCTTTTCAATCCAAGCTCTTTAATTCACCTTGCAACATAAGGATGATTGAAATAGAACATTAAGCATTATCATGTGTATAAAATCAAGTAATAAATGGGGTCTAATATGCAATATTTGGCCTTCAACACTAGAAAACTGAGGCGACAAGGCAAGCCTATAGGCCATGACGCCAATGCACCCAGTGATCTCAAAAGGTCCAATAAATCTCTTTGCTCCAAATCGAACCATACCCTTCATGGGTGAGACCTTGAGATATACATGGTCCCCAATTGTAAACTCCAAGGGGCGACATTGGCGATCAGCAAAACTCTTTTGATGGCTCTAAGCTGTGCGCATCCCTTACTTGATGATATTGATGACCTGATGTCTACTGCATGAGCTTGGGACCTATGATACGGTGCTCTCTAACCTCAGTCCAACAACTATGGGATCTACATTGTTTGCCATACAATGCCTCAAAGGGAGCATGCCAATGGTCGCTTGATAGTTGTTATTATATGCGAACTCAGCCAGGCGCAAATGCTCATCCCAGCTACCCGAGAAGTCAATCACACAAGCTCTAAGTATATCCACCAGTTCTAGTTGACCCTCTCGGTCTGCCCATCAGTCTGCGGATGATACGCGGTGCTGAACTATAAGGCAGACCCTATCGCCTTCTGAAAGCTCCTCCAAAACTGAGATGTGACCTCGGGTCTCAGTTAGAGACGATTGAAACTGGAACACCATGCAGTCTCACAATCTTATCAATGAATAATCTGGCAAACTGGTATAAAGCCTAAGTCATGACCACGATAACCTAGATGACGTCATGACCATGCCGAGTCCCCAACAAACCCATGAAAAAATATGTCGATACGTGCTCCCACTTTCACCTTGAGACGCTCAATGACTATAATGGACTTCGGGGTCTCTGATGATTGACCTTGACTCACCTGCATGTGTCACACACGATCACAAAACTGGCGATCTAGTGCTTTATTCTCCCCCCCCCCCAAAATACTACCTCCTAATGTCGTGGTACATTTTCGTCAAGCCAGGGTGGATAGTAAACCTCGATCGATGTGCTTCAGTCATAAGATCCCTACACAACTCTAGAATATCCAGGACACATAATCAGTCTCTGAAATGAAGTCCACCTTCAGAACCAATCTACCAATTTTCCTGACTCTCAGATGCCGCCTCTGCTCGATAATCTTGTAACGACTCGTATATCTGCTGAGCCTCGATCACCCTTATGACAAGAAAGGGTTGAATTGACAAGCTTGATAACTTTATGATAAAAGACTGCAGACCAAATTTGAAGTCATATTCTGTTATATCCTTGAGCATCTTCTAGTCTTGGACCATCATATGAGCCACCATGCCCCATGACTGACGACTAAGAGTATCTGCCATGACATTTGCCTTATCCGGATGGTATTAAAGATCAAAATCGTAGTCCTTCAGGAGCTCCATCCATCGCCTCTGCCTCATATTCAACTTAGATTGTGAGAAGATATACTTCAAGATCTTGTGGTCGGAGAAGAGCTCGAACCTAACCCTATAAAGATAGTACCTCCACACCTTCAGTGCAAAGATGACTGCGGCCAACTCTAAATCATGTATGGGGTAGTTCAGCTCATGGACCTAAAGTTGGCAAGACGCTTAGGCCGTTGGCTTCCCGTGCTGCATCAGGACAGCACCCAAACTAACATGTGAAGCAACAGTAAATACCACAAATCCTTCACTCTCAGAGGGAAGAGTGAGGACAAGTGCGGACATAAGATGGTCCTTCAGCTCTTCAAATGCTTGTACACATGCATCACTCCACACAAACTCAGTGCCCTTCCGGGTTAACAGGGCTATGATATAAGAGAATCTCTCCATAAATCGTTGGTAATAGTCAGTCAAACTAAGGAAATTAGGGATCTCAGATGCGTTCGCAGGCTGAACCTATTGATGCACTATATTAATCATCAAAGGGTCCACTGCGACACCCTCCCTCGTCACCATGTGATTGAGGAACTTCACCTCCTTCTACCAAAACTAAAACTTCTCCAGTTTTGCATAAAGCTGGTGGGCATGGAGGGTCTGTAAAACAATCTCTAAATGCTGCTCATGGTCCTAGCAAGTCCTCATATATATTAGAATGTCATCGATGAATACCACAATAAACTGATCAAGATATGGATGGAAGACCTCGTTCATCAGCTACATGAATATGGTGGGTGCATTACTCAATCCGAAGGACATGACCTGAAACTCAAAATGACCATATTGTGTCCTAAAGGTTGCCTTCGGGATATCCTCCTCTTGGACCTGAATCTGATGATAATCGGACCATAGGTCTATCTTCGAAAAGAACTACGCCTCCTGTAACTGATCAAATAAATCATCAATGCTCTAGCGTGGGTACTTATTCTTAACCGTGACCTTGTTGATCTCACGGTAATCCACGCAAAGCCTCAATGAGCTATCCTTTTTCTTCAGGAAGAGTACCGACACTCCCCACGGTGAACTGCTCGGACGGATAAAGCCCAACTCGTGCAACTCGTCCAACTGCTTCTGCAATTCCCAAAACTCCATTAGTGTCATACGATACAGGGTCTTTGAGATAGGCATGGTACTGGGCACAAGGTCGATCTGAAAGTCAATATGTCAGCGACGCGGTAATCTAAGAATCTCTTGAAACATATCGAAAAAATCACAAATAACCAACAACTGGTTGATGCTCACGGTGACAGGCTCCTCGACGACACAAGACATCAGAAAAGAAAGTTGCTCTCGTCTGGCCTCAGTTATGAACTGGAACTGTGGTAAGCTGGGTATATAGAACGTGATTGTCCTTACAGAGCAGTCCAATATGTTGTGACACTTAGTGAGCCAATCCATACCTAAGATGACGTCGAACTCTAACATCAGCAACACAAATAAATCAACAGGTAAGAAGGCCTCCCCTACCAAAACAGGGCAAGACGAACAAAATCGGCCTAGCACTGCAGTCTTCCCGAAGTGCGCGATACTGACAATCCCTCACGAGTAGACTCTAACTGCAGTCCACTCTAGCTGCAAAAGTCCTTAAACATAAAAGACTGCGATGCACTAGAATCAAACAAAAATCGAGCTATACTTGCAAAAACAGGGAGAGTGCCCTCAATGACTCCTTTGGATGATTGAGGGTCCTATTGGGCCTCATAGAATTTACCCTAAGCTGGTTGGGGAGGTGCCTATCCTCACTGTGAAAATGGCTGCCTCTGCTACTACGGTCTTGGAGGCTGGTGCTACTGCTGCTGCTACTGAGGTCTCTGATGTAAGGCCCGTATCCTGGCTCGTACCATTCTGTAGGCTTTCGCGGTCCTCCCGGTCGAATTTTAGCAACCCACGATCTATTATCAACATTTACGCACAACCTTGAGTCGTATCCCATATTTCAGAATTGGCTCAACCCGATGCTTGTACCCTAGGGACCGCGCCATTGCCACCGTTCTGACACCGTGTATTACATGCCGAGGCGACACCCAAGTCTGGAAATGTGGGCCCGAGTTCAGTTTGAAAAAAATGCCACGCATTTGTAAACGCAAGACAATCTTCCAAATCAATCACATCACATCACATCTCATCAATCACATCTCATTTCAAGTACACATCACCTCACACCCTATCCCCAACAACCCAAAAGTCAAAGCAACCCATCCCTTATTTGTCAAATTACACATCACCCATCACCCATCCCTCTCTCTCTCCTTACAACCCTCTCTCTCTCATTTATCCACCCATTCTCCATTTTCAAGCACCCAACGTCCATGGCTCTCCATGAGAGAAGCTAGTGTGGCCCACTCCCTTCCACCCAATCTAACCGTCCATGATCCATCTCAACCATTGAAATTCATTCATTGGAGCTTTAACATGCATTGCGGAAGAAGGAAGTGGAGATATAATGGTAGGTGTATTTTATGATTTGATTTATGATATTTTACTGATTTGAGGGCCTACATATAGTGGGACCCATCATGATGTATGTATTGTATTGAGGGTCCTATAGTGGCGGGGCCCCTCCTCCATCTATTTCTCTTTCTCTCTTCCTCTATCTCTCACTTCCTTGTGTTATGGTCCACCTGATGAGTGTGTTGCATCCACACCATCCAACAAATCTGGATGGTGAGACTAACCTGATGCATACATTACATCCAAGGCATCCGTCCTTGCTGGACATCCTGGACGTGGGCCACCTAGTTGCATGTATTTTATTTGTACCATCCGATCATGGATCCACCTTTGATGTGTATATATCCAAACCGTTCATCTGCTAGGTCCCATGTAGTAGGCAGTTATTACTGCCCTGGATACTAGCAAGTTACGTGGACCCTACCACCATGACACATGTGGTTTATATCCACGCTATTCGTAATGAGTGGAGCACGTGGGGCCCACCTTAATGATGTATGAATCCATGCCATCCACACCTCACATGGGCCCCTCCTTGATGATGTTAATCCACACCGTCAGTCCAGAGCGTCCAGAGGGTCTAGACCATATGTGATATTATATGGTGGGCCCTACGTGGGACCCACTGTGATATATGTGTTTTATCTTACTACATTAGAAACCGTGGGACCCATGTGTGTGGACCCCATGTGATGGATGAGTTTTATCAACGCTACCCATCCTTTTAACCCCAACTGTCCATCTATTTCATCCAGTTGGGTCGTGGATGGATGATGTATGTGTTTTATATGTATATATATAATATAAATATGAGAGAGTGAGGGTTGTAGTGGGTGGCCTAGCACGTGGGACCCACATGTATGTGTTGTGTCCACATCATCCAGATGGTTGGACGGTGGGACCCACATCTAATGGATGTGTTCCATCCAAACCGTCCATACATTTGGTAAGTTGGTCTTAGGTGGGCCACATATGTGGACCCCCACCCTGGTGTATGTGAATCATCCAAACCGTCCATCCATTTGATCAGCTTGTCCTAGAGCTTGGGATAAAGAATAAAACAGATCTAGTTATCAAGTGGACCACACTGCCAAAAATAGTGGAGATTGGAAGTCTACCATTGAAACCCTTTTTGGTCACAGAAGTTTTAGACCAATATGATATCTGTTTCACAGGTTGGTTCAGGTCTTTGTGACTTATGAACAGACTGGATGGAAAATACATGTTATGATGGCCCCTGTGAAATTTTGTATAGTGG
This sequence comes from Magnolia kwangsiensis, assembly GCA_037074715.1. Lineage (NCBI taxonomy): Eukaryota > Viridiplantae > Streptophyta > Magnoliopsida > Magnoliales > Magnoliaceae > Magnolia > Magnolia kwangsiensis. The sequence continues at coordinate 66,037,793 of CM073579.1, forward strand.
AAATCACTATCTCCACGGCTATTTGTGATGTAATCCAACTGACTTTTTGATCACTATCACCACTGTTATTTGTGGTATGGTCTAGATGATCTTTTGATATGATTCATTATTTGGATAATGCTCTAAAATGATCTCTATATATGGATGAATGGTGTAGTTGTTGTGGCCTATTTGATATGGCCCGTTGAATGTATTTGGGGCTCATGGGTTGAGGCCCATTGTGATGAATTTGGAACCCATGGACTGTGGCCCGATGTGATGTATCTATTGTCCATGTGCCGAGGTCCATTGTGATGCATATGCGGCCAATGAGTGAGGCCTGATGTGATGTATTCATGGCCCATGTGCTGAGGCCTAATGAGATGTATTACCAGCCCATATGTTGTGGCCCACTGTGATGTGTATTGGCCCATTAGTGCAGCCCATTAATGCGACTCATATGATGTATGTGCAGCCTATGTAATGAGGCCCATTGTGATGTATCTGAGGCCTATTGTGATGTATTTTTGGCCCATACATGTGGCCCAATGTGTAACGTCCTGAAAAAATCCGTACAAAGATTCGAGTACCACCTCTAGCAGAAATCAACTAGGACCCAATCCTTTAGAAATTTAATGAGAATTAACTAGCGCTAAACTAGATTACCTGTGAAATTAGCACCAATTACTTTAAATATGATCTGCAAGACCCAAAACCTATAGAATTAGTAATGCTACATTATCCTGAAATCTAAGATCCAACTCTAAACCTAGTTGCTCTCGGTAGCACATTGAAACTTCGTATCGGACCTGGACCACACATTGAAAGTCCGATAGTGGTGAACTTAGACAATTATGACGGCCTGGTTGGACTTGCAATCACCTCAAAAATCAAGTCCAGATGATGTCCTAAGACTATTTTCTTGAGTCCGAAGTGAAGTGTGTGAGAAAAGTGAATATATTTAGAAATTAAATATGAATTTAAGTAATCTGAGTCGTGTTGCTTGCAGACCAATTATGAGCATTCTAACCATTGGATTCTGACCCAAATACACCCTTGGATCAGGGAAGATGGCCCACATATACCAATATGCTTGTGGCCTTGATCAAATATCGGTGATCATTGAACTAAAATTGGTCCACCACGGTCGATCTAGAAACCTGATAGGACTGAAAACTTAACTTGATCAAGATCCAACATTTGTGAGCTTAAGTCCGACCACATTTAGCAAAGAGACCTCCAAAAATGCTCCGTTAGATCGGAACAAGCCCGATTTGGTTATAACCTAAGTATACCTTGGCCCTGGGGCTATTTTCGTTAGTTTTGGGCCTATATAAGGGCCTTAAACACCCTCTCTTAAATCCCATACAAAATTTAAACCCTAGCTAAGATAAGAGAGAGAAAAGAGAGATAAAGTGAGAGAGAAGTTGGAGATTTTTCCCAAGGAATCTACCTTGCCTCTCTACATGCCTAATCCACCTATCTGAATCATTATTCCAGCAATTCTAATACCATACATAGGTAAGAAATTCTAACCCTAACCTTTTCTAGGGTTTCCAATAGTCTAAGTAATGAAGTAGCAAACCTATTTCATATTCTAAGTTGTTAATCCATCGTTGACGAAGACTTATCGTCTAAATCATATCCATTTCTCATTTTCTGGCATAAGGTGCGGACTATATACATTTAAGTTATGGTTTTCAAGAATTTCAATGTTAGATAATGATTTATTACTGACATGGGTGCTATTACACATGCTAAATGCGCTATCTGTTTCATTTTATGTATATGTATAACCTATGTTGTAAATAGAGTATTTCATGTGTTTATTGAAATGTCTGTATGCATTTGGAATTTGATGTTATGATTGCCAGGATTAATTGTCATAGGTATATGATTGATATGTATGCGACAACTCCTTGGCAAAAGTATTTTCCCTAATACATAATACGGCCGACGTACGTGATGTATGTTGAAATGTGTAGTCTAAGTGTTTGTGAAAATGTTCGAATAGGTTAGTAGTTAGTAAAGTACGATTTATATGGGAGTTGAGATACGAATCCCAACTACCTTACTTGTATGTATAATTTCCTTCATGGACTTTTGAGCCTAATTATTCATGTTAATTATGTGTATGATTTCCTCCATGTACTATATATACATGTTTAAGTTATATTCCATAACATGTCGTATGATTGTAGGATTTGATTTAAATATGCATTATTATAATTGTACATAGTTGGGACTATATCATAGGCCATGTAATCGGTAACAGTTCTTAAACTGGTGGCTGAGGCTATTTTCGCCACGCAGAATGTGTTCGATGAATCCGAGCCGTACTTGGGAGGTTCGACAGTGGTTAGGCCACATGGAGTGCTTATGCATTTCATGTTGATCAACTCAGTGTGTGATCATCCTAGTCGAGCACGTCAATTTAACCGATTGACCGAATGCATGTTCACCATGTTTGGAGGCTACTATTTGAATCTAAGGTACCAAACTCACCAGTGAAGCCCTATTAACCTTGGTACCTCGATCTTGTAAGACTCATGAGCTGGACATGGTAGTATGGGACACCGTGGTCGAGCTATCATCCTATGCTGGGGCGACGAGCCTCCCCATAGTGACCAGTGAGCTACCTAGACTCGTGAGCTGAATATGGTGGTATGGGACACTGTATTCACGCTGTCGGCCTACATTGATTGGTGATGAGCCCTTTGTAGTGACCTCGATCATACCCCGAAACTGCATTGAGGCGACGAGCCTTATTGTAGTATTTAGGGTATAATTAGACCTGTATTGATTGGTGACGAGCCCTTTACAACGATGTAGAACTATAACATCGTATGAGATTTACTAGGATTAATGACCCTATAATGGATCATTGTTTGGGTATTAATATAAGGGAGGTACCTTAGCTTCCCAATCCTACTATATGAAAAGGACTAATAAGAGCTTGGTAATCATGCTCATAACATCGCACTGCATGTGCCATTGGTGTTGGTGTAGAGCACAGTGGTAGTGATTCATGCCGCGATATTTAGATGTTGTCTCAAGAGGGAGTGCAGGCGAGGGCATGCATCATTACCTCATATCATCCTTGCATTAACAAGAGTATCTAGGACATGTTTGATTGTACTGCTTTATCATTACTGCTTGAATGAATTGATAACATGTTAACCTTTGCTGTATAGTTCCACTGAGTTGATCACTCACTCCCACGTTCTGGGATGGTGCTTAAACACCAACCAGACTCTGACTTAGCTATAGGTGATGATGTGACACTCGAGATAGCAGGAGTATGAGGATGATGAGGAGGCGTTCTCCTTCATGCAGTTCTTAGGCGGGTTCATCTATGCCATGTCCTGATTAACGAGGATTCAGGGATATATTTGTAGTGGTCTATCATATTTTGATATTTGTATTTTGTGACAAATGCTTGTACTTATGACCTGGCAAAACATACATATCTTGGGGACTTATATTGGTATATATATATTTCTTCATTCTTTTGCTTGCATATTCTAACTGTCCCTAGATTATGTTACTGATTTGGCTTAATCTATTTCATGTTTTATGCACTAATATAAACAACATTCATCCATCATTAAAAATGTTGCATAAGTGATGTTTTGGAACTCTGGAGCTGAGTTATGCTCGACCCCCGAATTTCAGGGCGTTACAAGTTGGTATCAGAGCATGATTTGGATTAAACCAGACCTAAGTTATGGTCACATGATGTACGCTGACACCAATTTAACATAGGAGGGTGCGATAAAAATCTAGAAACACATTTAGGATTCCCAGTTTCGCCAATTGGCGAAGGATTACTGTAAACGATCGTCGAGATCGGGTCTGTTCACACCCGTGATCATGTAAATTGATCCCAATCCACTTCTAGACCGTCAATCGATGGGTTTAGATTGTATTTTGTCCCATCTTAGTCGTTTAAAATCAGTTAATGTGAATATACATCAGATTCTATTCGAAATGACGTGAAACGAGTCGAAACGGAGTAGGGGCCCAATCGAGGCACTTTCAGGGGGACCCAGGGTGGGACCTACATGTTTTTAAACTTTAGGCCGGGGGGGGGGGGGGGGGGGAGGACCTCGTCCCACCGGTGAGCCATCCCTGAACAGTCCAGAGATCGGAGAGGCCTTGCCGTCCAGCGAGCCAGTTCGGGCAGGCCGGCTCGGGCCAACTCTCCTAGGGTCCTATGTGGCCCACTGATCCATGGGGGTTCAATTTTAAAGACCCCTATCTCATCCTCTCTTCACAAACTACCCTCCCTAGCTTTCCTTTTCTAAAGAAACCCTCCAAAACTCCATAAAAATTCCTCTCCAAACCCTTTCTTCTTCCATTTTCTTGCACTCTCACCCTACCCATTTCAAAACCCACCTCCATTGCTGATTTTCCTTTCTTTTCTTTCCATTTGAGCACTCAAATCCCTACCTTGAGTCTCAAATTCATGAGAACCCTCTATCTCATCCCATTCTTCTTATTTCTTTCATTTTTCATGGCCCTATTCGAGTTTGTTACGGCCATATTTTCCATTTCCACCATTCTCTCTTTCATGAGGAAGAAGAGAGCTTCCGTAGATGAAGCTGGGCCTAGTCGCCCAACCCGTTCAAGGAAGCCGAGAGGTGCCACTGCGAGTTTAAGCGCCACTCAAAAGTTACAGACGTGAAAGGGATCATCGCACACGGTTCCTTTATGGTCGTCTGGTTGAATGATAGCCTAACAAAAGCCTTTTAGCGACCAATATGATGAACAATTTTTTCCTGCTTCACCACATCTCACGTTCAACGTCTACCCCAGATAGAGCAACCGCAGTGAATGCACGCACCTGATGGTGGATTTTTTGTACCAGGTGGGGTAGGGAGAGAAGTTATGTGTGCCTACATATGTCTTATAACAGATAGTCCTTATCACACGTTCTAAGAGAAGGACTGAATCTCTCCCATTCGGCCGACTCATATGCAAGATTGGACTTGAGTTTAGCTACAGACTTGGGGTGGAATTGCAGGCGTCGATCCATTACATCACCGAGACTACTCTCAATCAGATGGATATCGGGCCTCGGTAATGATAAGCCCTACTCGAGGAGAGCGAGGATGAGACAGAAAGCAAAGAGGAAGAGAGTGATGAAGTAGGTGGAGCCGAAATAGAAGAGAAGACGAGCAGGATGAGGAAGAAGAGGAGGCCCAGGATACGGATGAGAGCCCTCCTCCTGTGACTCAAGAGCATGATCCTGATCGGGCTGATAGGGAAGCCCATTTAGTTAGACTTGAGGATGGTCAGGCCACCCTACGATAAGATATTATTGATCTGCAGGGCCTCATGAAACACAAGTTTAAGAAAGTAACTCGCACTTTGAAGTTTATTCTGTGCTGCCTACAGGATAAGGGTGCCCCTCCTCCATCGCCAAATTTCGACGAATAGTCCTATATGTAGTTGTTGTTTGTCTATTTTGTTGCTTGTTCTTGTGTGTAGCCTTTAGAGGCATAGCAGTTTGGTAGTTGTTTTAGTGTTTGAAGTTTGGTTGTAATAGCTCACATGCATTCTCTGTTGTGATCCATGTAATGCTACACTTCATGTATTGTGACAATTTTGTTAGATGAAATGCATGTTATTTCTTTGAGTTAAGATGTGAATGTTGTGTGGATGGATTGTGGTATGATTAATCTCACTGGTTGCACCCTCTGTTGTATCTAGGGTATGCCACCTTAGGGCTCGAGGACTTCGCCCCATCTTTCTTTAGGCAATTCTCTTGATGCAGCCCCTCCCCTGAACGATAGCCACACGGACCCCCATTCAGGCCTGTTTCATCCTGATTCTATGCTGAATTTTTAGCCAGCTTCTGGCCCCGCTACTGGGCCGACTCCAGTGACACCATCTGTAGTACAACCTATCACACCTTCGGTTCCAGAGCAGCACCATGCGTCTACATCGACGCCGCATGCATCTCATTCTGCTCCACCTCCTGATAGGCTAGAGCAGATGATGTTGTTGATGCGATAGCAGCAGATTCAGCAACAACAGAAGCAACAACAGTTCTTGAACTGCATGGCGGGCATCTTTGCTCAGACGATGGGGATGACTCCACCTGCTTCACCTATGCACCTTATTGGGAACTCTAGTGCTAACGGTACATTTGAGCGATTCCAGCACTTACGGCCTCCCACATTCGTGGGTACTCATAGACTTGAAGAGGCTGAGTACTGGATAAACCGCATCTCTATGATGTTGAGACTGCTACACTGTTCTAAGGTGGAGTAGGTCGAGCTTGTCACCTTCATGTTTGAGAAGGAGGCCAGTTTATGGTGGGATAATGTTCTCTACACTGTAGCGGAGGGATTTGTGTGGACATGGGAGGCGTTTGAGACTCGCTTCTATGAGAAGTATTTCCCGGTCACCTACCGACATGAGAAGGAGAGTGAGTTCCTTCACCTCCATCAGGGAGGGATGTCGGTGACGGAGTATGAGAACCGGTTCATGGAGCTGGGCAGGTATGCTCCTTTGCTTCTGGGTGACCAACTGATGCAGATGAGGCATTTTTCAGACGGTCTACGGCCTAAGATTCGATCGAAGATATGCTGTCTGAGCATCTCTTCTTATGCCGAGTTAGTAGGCATGTCCCTGCGAGCTGAGTAGGATGAGGATAGGTTATTCCGCATGCGAGCACCTATAGCTCCCAGTCTGTGACCTGATCTTCCGTGTAGACCATTTCTTGGTAAGAGGCCACGGGTAGATTCTCCTGCCCTTGTGAGGTGACCAGATGTGTGGTGTAACTACTGTAAGAAGCTAGGACACATTGAGATGACTTCTTTCACTAGGATGAGGGACAGTGGATTCTCGCCGCCCCAGAGGATCAACCGCCAGTTCCCTCAGGCCATATTAGCACCACCCCTTCGATCAGCACCAGTTCACCCATCTTTTAGGCCATCTACTCCTCGCTTCAGGCCACTAAAATGGCCCATGGTACCTCAACCGAACCATCCACAGCAAGCTCGGGTTCATGCGCTTACAGTTGAGGCGCCCGAGACAGATTCAACACCGAGATCTTTCGAGGTTCTAGCTCATATCCAAGGTACGCCTGTCTTCTTATTAGTGGGCACTGGGTCCACTATTTCGATCATCTCTTACACGGTGGTCAAGCGACTAGGATTGGTTACTGCTCCTACGAAGGGAGTGAGACTCACGATAGCTACAGGGACCTTTTCAGACATTACACAGACCTATGAGTCTTGCTCAGTAGATTTGGGTAGGCAGGACAATGGTTGTTGACCTAATCATTGCTCCAATGTGTCACTCCGATGTTATCCTCAGGATGGATTGACTCACCAAGATGAGAGCAGAGATTGATTACGAGGCTGGAGTCATGACAGCCTACGGACTTGAGGGCACAGTCTTTACATTTCCAGTTCAGGTTAGTTGGTCCTGTCGAGTTAGTAGCTACGCTTCTTTGTTAGAGAGTATTGATGATTCGACGTTGTGAGATACGCTTGTGGTTCAGGACTTCATGGACGTATTTAAGAAGATCCCGGGACTCCCTCCTCGGCGTAAGATTGACTTTACTATTGATCTTTTGCCCGGTGCATCACCTATTTCCTTGCCGATGTATCGTATGCCTCCATGTGAGATGAAGGAATTAAGGAGTCAGATTGATGTGTTGTTAGAGGTAGGCTTCATTTGACCGAGTGTGTCACCTTGGAGAGCGCCTGTATTTTTTGTGAAGAAGATGGACGGTTCCCTATGATTATGTATTGATTATCATAGGTTGAACCAAGTGACAGTTAAGAACAAGTATCCCTTACCCAGGATTGATGATTTGTTTAATCAGTTGAAGGGGGCACGGTATTTTTTGAAGATAGATTTGCAATCAGGGTATCATTAGTTGCACGTTAGGGATGAGGACGTGCAGAAGTCCGCATTCAGGACCAATTTTGGTCATTACGAGTTCCTTGTGATGTCGTTTGAACTCACAAATGCCCCGCCCGTGTTCATGGAACTGATGAACAGGGTATTTCGGTCGTTTCAATACCGATTCATCATCGTATTTATAGACGACATTTTGATATACTCCATAAGTCGGGAAGAGCACGAGGAGCACCTAAGAGCAATCTTAGATACTCTTAAGAAGAATTATCTTTTTACGTCGTACAAGAAATGCAACTTCTGGAAAGAAGAAGTTAAGTTCCTGGGACATGTGGTGTCTAAGGAAGGTATAACATTCAACCTTGCTAAGGTAGCTGCGGTTCAGGATTGGAAGCAGCTTGGTTCAGTTACTGAGGTGAGGAGTTTTCTTGGTCTGGTAAGGTACAATCGACGATTCATTCGGGACTTTTCTAAGATTGTCAGACTGTTGTCTCAGTTGACACGGAAAGATTTGAAATTCGCTTAGAACGAAAAGGCCGAAGCATCTTTTCAGGAACTGAAGGACAAGTTGACGTCTGCCCCTGTGCTAGTATTGTCAGAGCAAGGGGTTAAGTATACGATATATATTGATGCCTCTCGCATTGGTTTGGTTTGTGTCCTTATGCAGAAGGATAGGGTGATTGTATACACCTTGAGACAGTTGAGGAAACACAAGGAGAATTACCCTACACATGACCTGGAGTTGGCAACCATCATTTTCACACTGAAGCTCTGGAGACATTACCTCTGCAGAGAGGAGTTCGAGCTCTTTTGCGACCATAAGAGCCTTAGATACATATTCTCTCAGTGAGATTTAAATACGAGGCAACGCCGATGGATGGAAACCTTGAAGGACTTTAAGTCCGAGGTCTCCTACCATTCGGGCAAGGCAAACCTTGTGGCAGACGCGTTGATCCACAAGAATACCATAGAGTTTGTGGCTCCGCTGATGATAGCAGAATGAGACATGGTAGAGTTTGTGCGAGACTTTGAGCAGAAAATCATGGTGGAGGAGCCGTACGAGGTTATCACACACATTCGAGTATAGCCCCTCATTGATGGCAGGATTATCGAGGCTCGGGCAGACGATGAGCTATTGGTGAAGATGAGAGAGTGAGTTGGTACAGATGAAGACTCCGAGTGGAGTGTTGGTACGGATGGAGGCTTATGTTATCGTGGCTGCCTATGCGTCCCAGACGTTTCTGACTTGAGACGAGAAGTTCTTGAGGCAGCCCACAGTACGAGGCTTGCAATGCATCCAGGTAGCACCAAGATGTATCAAAACATGAAGAGATCGTACTGGTGGGACAATATAAAGGTTCACATTGCAGAGTTTCTGTCCTGTTGTCTCACGTGCCAGCAGGTCATGAAGAGCATCGCCGACCTCCTGGACTACTTCAGCCCATGCCCATAACCGAATGAAAGTGGGATTTTATCTCTATGGATTTTATTTCAGGGCTACCGAAGACGAAGAAAGGACATGACTCCATTTGGGTGATCGTCAACTGATTGACGAAGTCAGCCCATTTCCTACCTATCAGAGTTACGAACTCTACAGACGAGTTGGCCAGATTATACATCAAAGAGATTGTACGTCTGCATGGAGTTCCCTTGGAGATTATGTCCGATAAAGACACACGATTCACATCTATCTTCTGGACTCGTATCCAGGAAGTGATGGGTGTGAAGTTGAAGTTTAGTACCGCATTCCATCCGTCGACAAACGGGTAGAAGGAACGTGTGAATCAGGTGCTAAAAGATATATTGCGAGCTTGTGTCTTGGATTTCAAGGATAGTTGGGATGACTGTCTTTCTTATGCAGAGTTCGCATATAACAACAGCTTTCAGGCGAATATTGGCATGGCTCCCTATGAGGCACTGTATGGTCGCCCGTGTAGAGCACCGCATTGCTGGGCAGAAGTGGGTGAGAAGACTCTGATTGGCCCAGAGTTGGTTCAGGCGACCGCAAACAAGATCGACATTATTAGGCATCGACTACTATCAGCACAGAGTAGGCAGAAGAGCTATGTCGATACGAGACGACGACCGCTTGAGTTTGAAGTTGGGAACCATGTATTCCTTAAGGTTTCCCCCATGAAGGGTGTCCTTTGGTTTGGTAAGAAAGAAAAGCTAACGCCGAGATTCATTGGCCCATTTTAAATACTTGATCGAGTGGGGGTCGTAGTATATCATCTTTCTTTGCCCACATCACTCATAGGCGTGCATAATGTATTCCATGTGTCCATGTTAAATAAGTATGTTCCTGATCCTTCGCACATTATCGGTTGGGAGCGGGTGCAGTTGAGCGAGGATGCCACCTATGTACTGTGACCGATACGTATCTTGGATAGGAAGGAGCGGGTATTGCGTAGCAAGGTCATCCCACTTGTGAAGGTATTGTGGATGCATCACAGTGAAGAAGAGGCTACTTGGGAGACTCAAGCTGAGGTCAGAAGAACTACCCTCGGATCCTCGAGGAGTATGAAAAGGTACAAATTTTGAGGATGAAATTTTTCATTAAGGGGGGTAGATTGTAACATCCTGAAAAAATCCGTATGAAGATCTGAGTACCACCTCTAGCAGAAATCACTTAGGACCAAATCCTTTAGAAATTTAATGAGAATTAACTAGCGCTAAACTAGATTACCTGTGAAATTAGCACCACTTACTTTAAATATGATTTGCAAGACCCAAAACCTATAGAATTAGTAATGCTACATTACCCCGAAATCTATGATCCAACTCTAAACCCAGTTGCGCTCGGTAGCACATTGAAACTCTGTATCAGACCTGGACCGCACATTGAAAGTCCGATAGCGACGAACTTAGACAATTATGACTGCCTGGTTGGACTTGACAATCACCTCGAAAATCAAGTCTAGATGATGTCCTGAGACTATTTTCTTGAGTCCGGAGTGAAGTGTGTGAGAAAAGTGAATATATTTAAAAATTGAATATGAATTTAAGTAATTTGAGTCGTTTCGCTTACAGACCAATTATAAGCATTCTGACCCAAATACACCCTCGGATTAGGGAAGATGACACACATATACCAATATGCTTGTGGTCCTGATCGAATATCGGTGACCGTTGAACTGAAACTGGTCTTCCACGGTCGATCTGGAAACCCGATCAGACTGAAAACTTAACTTGATCAAGATCCAACATTTGTGAGCTTAAGTCCGACTGCATTTAGCAAAGAGAGTTCAAGAAATGCTCCGTTGGATTGGAACAAGCCCGATTTGGTTATAATCAAAGTATACCTTGGCTCTAGGGCTGTTTTCGTTAGTTCCGGGCCTATATAAGGGCCTTAAACACCCTCTCTTAAATCTCATAAAAATTTTAAAACCTAGCTAAGATAAGAGAGAGAAAAGAGAGACAAAGTGAGAGAGAAGTTGGAGATTTTTCCCAGGTTTTCTACCCTACCTCTCTACATGCCTAATCCACCTATCTGAATCATTATTCTGGTAATTCTAATACCATACATAGGTAAGAAATTCTAACCCTAAACTATTTTAGGGTTTTCAATAGTCTAAATAATGATGTAGCTAACCTATTTCATATTCTAGGTTGTCAATCGGCCGTTGACGAAGACTTATCATCTAAATCATTTTTGTTCGTGCTTTTCGGCGTAAGGTGCAGACTATATATGTTTAGGTTATGGTTTTCAAGACTTTCAATGTTAAATAATGATCTATTACTGACGTGGGTGCTATTACACTTGCTAAATGCGCTATCTATTTCGTTTTACGTATATGTATAACGTATGTTGTAAATAAAGTATTTCATGTGTTTGTTGAAATGTTTGTATGCATTGGGAATTTGATGTTATGATTGCCATGATTAATTATCGTAGGTATATGATTGATATGTATGCGACAACTCCTTGGCAAAAGAATTTTCCCTAATACATAATACGGCCGACATACGTGATGTATGTTGAAACGTGTAGTCTAAGTATTTTTGAAAATGTCTGGATAGGTTAGTAGTTAGTAAAGTGTGGTTTATATGGGAGTTGAGATACGAATCCCAACTACCTTACTTGTATGTATGATTTCTTTCATGAACTGTTGAGCCTAATTATTCATATTAATTGTGTATGATTTCCTCCATGTACTATATATACATGTTTAAGTTATATTCCATAACATGTTGTATGATTGTAGGATTTGATTTAAATATGCATTATTGTAATTATACGTAGTTGGGACTGTATCACAATCCAGGTAATTAATAACAGTTCTCAAACTGGTGGTTGAGGATGTTTTCGCCATGCAGGATGTGTTCGACGAATCCGAGTCGTACTTGGGAGGTTCGACAGTAGTTAGGCCACATAGAGTGCTAATGCATTTCATGTCGATCAACTCAATGTGCGATCGTCCTAGTCGAGTGCGTCTACCCGATTAACCTAATGTATGTTCACCAGTTTGGATGCTACTGTTTGAATCTAAGGTACCAAACTCACCAGTGAAGCCCTATTAACCTTGGTACCACGATACACTAATACTCATGAGCCGGACATGGTGGTATGGGACACTATGGTCGAGCTATCAGCCTACGCTGGGGTGACGAGCCTCCCCATAGTGACCAGTGAGCAACCCAGACTCGTGAGCTAAATATGGTGGTATAGGACACTGTATTCGCGCTGTCGGCCTACATTGATTGGTGATGAGCCCTTTGTAGTGACCTCGAGCATACCCTGAAACTATATTGAGGCGAGGAGCCTTATTGTAGTATCTAGGGTATAATTAGACCTGTATTGATTGGTGACGAGCCCTTTGTGGTGACCTCGAGCATACCCTGAAACTGTATTGAGGTGACGAGCCTTATTGTAGTATCTAGGGTATAATTAGACCTGTATTGATTGGTGACGAGCCCTTTACAGCGATCTAGAACTATAACATCGTATGATATTTACTAGGACTGATGACCCTAGAATGGATCATTGTTTGAGTATTGATATAAGGGAGGTACCTTAGCTTCCCAATCCTGCTGTATAAAAAGGACTAATAAGAACTTGGTAATCATGATCATAACATCGCATTGCATGTGCCGTTGGTGTTGGTGTAGAGCATAGTAGTAGTGATTCATGCCGCGATCATTAGATGTTGTCGCAAGAGGGAGTGCAAGCGAGGGCATGCATCATTATCTCATATCATCCTTGCATTAACAAGAGTATCTAAGACATGTTTGATTGTACTGCTTTATCATTACTGCTTGATTGAATTGATAACATGTTAACCTTTGCTGTATAGTTCCACTGAGTTGATCACTCACTCCCACATTCTGAGACGGTGCTTAAACACCAACTAGACTCTGATCTAGCTGCAGGTGATGATGCGACACTCGAGACAGAGCAGGAGTATGAGGATGATGAGGAGGCGTTCTCCTTCATGCAGTTCTCCGGCAGGTTCATCTAAGCTATGTCCTGATTGACGGGGATTCAAGGCTATATTTATAGTGGTGTATCACATTTTGATATTTGTATTTTGAGACAAATACTTGTACTTATTACCTGACAGAGCATACATATCTTGGGGACTTATAGTAGTATATATATATATATTTCTTTAGTCTTCCGCTTTAATATTCTAATTGTCCCAAGATTATATTTGCTGATTTGGCTTAATCTATTTCATGTTTTATGAACTAATACAGACAACATTCATCCATTATAAGAAATGTTGCATAAGTGATGTTTTGGAACTCGAGAGCTGATTATGCTCGACCCTCGAATTTTAGGGTGTTACACAATGTGATGTATATGTGGCCCACGTGATGCGGCCCATAGTGATATATATGTAGCCCTTGTGTGAGGCCTAATGCAATGTATTTATGACCGTTATGATGTATTTATGGCCCAGGTGAGAGGCCCATTATTGTGAGGCCCTTTGTGATGTATATTAGGCCTTTGTGACTTTACGTTTGGCTCTATGTGGGCCACTCCTTAGTAGTAATGATGGTTAAATGTCCACATTGATGGGTGATGATGGTTGAATGTTCACATTGTGACCTTCCCTTAGGCCATGTTAGGCCTATTCCGATGGTCGAGGCCGAGGCCGATTCCAATTATTGAGGCCAATTCCATTTCTGATTGTCGAAGCTGATTGTTGATATTGATTCTGATTCTGATTATTGAGGCTAATCTTAATTGTCGATACCGATTTCGATTGTCGATTCTGATTCTGATTGTCGAGGCCCAATGAGATGCATGTGCAGCCCATATTTGAGGCTCATTGTGATGTGCATTTGGCCCATTTTTTAGGCCCAATATCATGTATATGCGGCCCGAATTTGAGGTCCGTTGTGATGTGTATTCAGTCCATGTTTAAGGCCCAATGTGATGTATATGAGGCCTATGTGATGAGGCCCATTGTGATGCATTTGAGGGCCAGGCGATGAAGCCCATTATGATGTATGTTGGGCCCATGTAAAAGGCCCATTGTAATGTGTATTAAGCTCTTGAGTGAGGCCCATGGTGTTATATATTTAGCCCTTGTGTGAGGCCGTGGGTCCACTATATGTTAGGCTCTATGTGGGCCATTCCTTAGGGGCAATGTTGGTTTAATGTCCACATTGTCGAGGTCGATTGTTGATGCTAGTTATTGATACCGATTATGAGTATGTGACAGCATAGCATCATGATATATGCCCATACGCATCATCTGCATATTTGTTATGAGATAAGATTGACCATTACATATGTCATAATACCGGTTGTTATGAGACTCCCTGATAGGCAGAGATTATCTCACATGAGTGCACTGTATGCGCACGATTAATGCATAATTGGATTTTTTGACTCATGCATCTTGCATTGTGTGTTTTGATTACTATACAGCCTAGCGACATTAGGGTCGTAGCCTCCACATGCATATCGTGGATGGCTTTATGTAACGCCCGTGAAAAAATCCGTACTTAGATTCGAGTACCGATTTGACCCGAAATCGCGTAAGAATAATTTCCATGGAAATTAAGCGTAGGTTAGCTAGCGCAACGCTAGAGTAGCTGGAAAATAGTCCCTGATCACTTTAAATACGTTCTACAAGACCCAAACCGAGTAGAACAGACAACTCTACAATACTCTATAACCTTGGATCAAACTCTAAGCGGGTTTATCCTCTGGACCATGTTGAACTTTTGTATTGGATTTAGACCGCGCGTCGAAGGTCCGATACCTCCTATCTTAGACCGTTAGAACCGGCCAGCTGGACTTGACAATCATTTCGAAAATCAAGTCAAACCGATAATCACAGACGATTTCGTTGAACTCGGACTGAAGCGACCGCGAATAGGGACGAATTTGGAATTTCAAATTCAAATCTGGCACACGACTTGACGCGTCAGTATTAAGCGTTCTGACCGTCAGAATTCATCCAGATTACACCCTCGGATCAGGAAAAATTTCTATTTATTATCATGAGACTTTCAGCCCTGATCTATGTGCGGTGACCGCTGAACTGAAACTGGTCCGCCACGTGCGATCTGCGAACCCTGCCAGACTGAAAACTTAATACGAGGTACATCTGGTACCCATGAGCTTAAGGCTGATCGCAATCGACCAGGGGACCACCAGAAAGCAGTTTTTGGACCGAAACAACCCCGAAATGGATAGGCATTAAGTAAACTTCGTCCCGGAGCCTATTTTCAGCGTTTCCAAGCTTATAAAAGGGGTTGAAACCTCATTTCTCCTTCACATCCGAATTTTACTAAACCCTAGAAAAGAGAGAGAGAGTTTGAGAGAAAGGGAAGAGGAGATTTTTCCCGCTTCCGAGCCCTGACAGTTGCTGCTTCAACACTTCATTCCAATCACCTGACTGGTGATTTCTCCACCTTTTCAGGTATAGAAAAACCCCAAAAACTTGCTGATTTAGGGTTTACGTCGATGTATAACATGTTAGCTAACGTAATCCATAAATCAGGTTCTCTTACAGCCGTAGACGAAGCGTACACGCTCCGTTCAAAATCCCGCGACCGTAAGAGACTAGGTGAGGATTTTAGACGCGTTGATTGACGGTTTACAACGCTTTCAATGTCGTTTAATAGTAGATTATCGACGGCATCGCCGTTTGACATGTACAACATGCTCTCTGTTTCCTGTTTCGTAAATTAACGAAGAATATGAGATTTAGGGCATTTTAGTCATATGTAGGAAGTACGGTCTACATGCATATTTTGCTGACGTGATTGACATGGTTTGTCGCCGTATTAGTGAGTTAGGAATGCTTGCATAATCAGTTTGGCGAAGAGATTCGCCAAGTTGCGCACTTTGGGTCGACATACTATATGTGGACTTAAGTGTGTAGTGTATGTGTTTGTATAAATGCTTGTATTAGTATGTATTGTATTGAATGATGTTATGTAGTAGTTTGAGATTGATTTCATGATTTAAAATGCTGACCTAAATGATTTCCTACATGTTGACCTTATGCATGATTGTATTACATGCATAGGAAGTATGCCTTGAAGATTTGCTTAAGTTGAATATGCATGGAAAGTATGCCTTGAAGATTTGCTTAAGTTGAATGTTATAACATGTGCTAACATGCTCACATGATGTGTTTCAATTCCAATACCTTTGTATATAGCGTTAAGGTAATTCCATAGATGTGTGGGACTTGACTTAGTCCAGGCAGTCGGTAACCGAGCGAATTCGTGGCTGACTGGTCATAGCCACGAACGATGCGTCGATGAACGTGATTCGTGTTGAGAGTTGGCGGCAGTGGTTAGGCCACGCGAAGTGTTTTACGCACTTCATGTCGTTTAACTTGAGATGCGATCGCGCTAGTCGAGCCCGTCAAGTAACCCGACTGGCCGATGTATGTTCACCTTGTATGTGTCATAACTGCTTGAACCTAGGGTACTGAACTTACCATTGTAAACCCTATTAACCGTGGTACCTTGATCCACGAAGACTCATGAGCCGGGCATGGTGGTGTGGGACACCGTGGTCGAGCCGTCGGCCTACGCTGGGGCCACAAACCTCCCCGTAGTGACCAGTGAGCACCTAGACTCGTGAGCAGATTATGGTGGTATGGGACACTATATTCTAGCTGTCGGCCTACACTGATCAGGCGACGAGCCCTTTGTAGTGACTGCGAGCGTATTCTGAGTTCACGGGAGGCGACGACCCTTCCGTGCAGTAGAGTACAGTAGGCCTGTATTGATAAGGTGATGGGGGAGCGGTGCAACGAGTGCGAGCAACAGCCCTGGCAGCCCTTGCAGTGACCTACGAAATACACTATCGTATGAGATTACTAGGAGTAACGACCCTAGACAGGATCTGTGTTGGGATTGATACAAGGGAAGTACCTTAGTTTCCCAATCCTGCTGTTTGAATGGACTAATAACAACTTGGAAATCATATCACCATAGCATTGCATGTGCCTGGAAGATGTGGAGCACTCTAGGGAGTGTGGCATGCCGCGGTCGTAAGATGTTGCCGCATGAGGGTGATCGTCGGTGAGGGCATACATCACGTCATATCATCTTGCATTAACAACAGTATTAGGATTGTCTGATTTACTGCTTTACTATTATCGCGTGATTGAATTGTGAACATGCTAATCTTTGCTCTATGATTCCACTGAGTTGATCACTCATTCCCACGTTACGGGATGGTGTTTGCAACACCCACCAGACCCTGTTGTAGCTGCAGGTGAGGACGAGATCCAGGAGGTGGAGCCGGAGATTGACGAGGACCAGGATGAGTTCTCGTATATGCAGTATCACGACGGCTTCCCGTAGGTGACCTGGATCGAGGGGACTTCAGTGGGACTATTTTGAACTTTATTCTTTTGTTTATTTACATGTATATGAGACTCAGAGATGTAGTCATACTTCGGAGACAGATGAGATTACTTTGTTTTTTCATACAGTGATATATACATTGTTTAGTCTTCCGCTTTCTTTTATCATTGGATCTGAAGTGTGAATTGCAGTTTTGGTATACTTTTACTCATGTGAATGCTTTAAATCAGACAACATTGAATCATAACCATTTTTGTTGCATAAGTGACGGTCTGGAACTCGGGAGTTGAGTTTATACACGACCCCCGATTTTCAGGGTGTTACACTTTATGGGACACCGAAAATCTATTCTACATGGGGTGCTATAGATATCCCTGAGTAAAAGTCCTAGAACTCTCTTCCTTCTAAAGGTTGCTCCAACATCTAGACTAAGTGGATATATGAGCGCATGAAGGTTGTACACCATTAGGTCGTGTCTCCCACTGTATCGTGGTAGGTTGGAAGGAGGTACGACCATACCTACCTGAGAGGAGGGGACAATGATAGGCCGAGTCTGACCAACTCGAGGAATGGGCCCGCCATCGATGAGATGAGCCCGATATTGTTAAGTGAATAGTGAAGTCTCTTCCACTCACCTTGTTGCACGCGCTGGGGTGACAATCTGGCTTAGAGTATAATAGACCCAATGATTTTTCAGAGAGGAACCGTATTGATATGTGGACTTATTGAGCAGGAATTGTATAATCATTCATTTATTCACTATCCACTCGATCTGGTAGTACGTTACTATTTATTACATGTACCTTCGCATGGACAGAATTTCGGTTGGACACGCGACTAACCTGAGATTAGGAGTTTACCACATTAAGTCTGACTATCTAAATTTAGGTATGGGACTAGTTTGAATAAAAGTCCATTATGATGAACCTCGTAGCCTACAATACTACATATTATCATCCCGACCTCACACTCCAACTTGGTCATTTCATTCGCATCGCATATTGCATCCGCAGGCATATGGCATTTTGGATTGTTATGTTTTCTGTACTTATATGGCCAAGATGAACTTATCAGGATTTGCATATTGTATTATACCCTCAGCATCTGATATTTGGCTCTCTATGACTCCTCATTTACATAGCTGATTTGTATTGTGTACTCTGTTATTGTATGACTCATGGACTTGTCAGTATTTTCACTTACTTTGATATCGTATGATTCACGATCTTACCGGTATATTTCTTCTTACTTTGATAATTCATGATCTTATCAGTATTTCTGCTTATTCCATTATTGTATGTTTTATGGCATTGTATTGCATACTTGACACTTACCTTACGCACACACATTCACCACCTTTAAAGCTTTCTATAAGCTTATGCACGATAAATGCGTGCAGGTGGTGTTAGGTTGCAGCAACATTGAGTTTGGAGCATGCAGCGGACTTCTGGAGCTTTGATTTTTTATATATGTATTTTCTTTTCAGCATTATATTCAACTGTTTATATTAGTGGATATGTGATGATGATGTTGCTTTTGTGATTTGGGTAAACTTGTGGTTATGCTTCTTATGAGATAATATATGTTGAAAAATCCTCCTTGTAGGATCCTAGGATCAGAATCTGGCGTATGCGCATTGGGAGCATAAAATGGGGTACTATGGAGGTTGTTGGCACTGGATTCGGTGATCGAGAATTTTGTGAGTCTGATTTTTGAGTTTGGGGCGTGACTGAAGTTGGCATCAGAGCATAACTTGAAAATACGTAAGGATAACTTCACATATTTGCTAATAGCTATACTACACTATATGATTGTTGGGAACTTAGAATGGTTAGATCCCCGAGTTTGAATAACTTAGAGATTTTCTGATATAGCTCCCTTCCATTGAGATTGTGAGGCTATATAGAATTCCAGTTTTAATAATTTTTGATCCAGGATCTGAGGTTCAATGGGATCATCATAGTGCTAATCAGGCTTCTTGGGATAAAGAGGCTGAGATTTGTGGGCGTTAGCCCATCTTTTAGGTGTTTGATTATGTTTGTATGTTGTGTTCTGATTATATATATAGTAATAGGATATCCCTCACTTGGTGAGCTCTGTATTAGTTGTGTTGTGGTTTAAATTTTGAGGATAAAATTTTTATGAGGGGAGAGTTATAAGGGCCGTATCCTAGCCTGTACCATTCTGTAGGCTTCTACGGTCCTCCCGGTCGAATTCTGGCAACCCGCGATTTGTTATCAGCATTTAAGTGCAACCCGGAGTCATATCTCATATTTCAGAATTAGCTCAACCCGAGACTTATACCCTAGCAACCAAGCCGTCACTACGTTTTCGATGCCGCATATTACATGCCGAGACGATAACTAGGTCAAGAGATGTGGACCCGCGTTCAGTTCAAGAAAAATGTCGTATATTTGCAAATCCAAGACAATCTTTCAAATTAATCACATCACATCTCATTAATTAATCCCATTAATCACATCTCATTAATCAATCACATTAATCACATCTCATGTCAAATACACATCACCTCACACCCCATCCCCAAGCAACCCCAAAGTCAAAGCAACCCATCCCTTACATGTCAAAGTACACATCACCCATCACTCCATCACCCATCCCTCTCTCTCCTATTTCTCTACCCTTTCTCCATTTTTGGTGAGGGTCAAATATTACATATTAGACCCCAGATATTATCTGGATTTACGAATATAATGCTATCTAATGGCTTGTTTTCTCATTCTTGTGTGGCAAAGTGATTTTATGAGCATGGATGGAAAAAGGACGTTAAAAGTTGAGATTTAACGATCTGATGATGCCAAAGGCAAGGGACGCACTCCAGGGGACCAAGATTGACAAATATACACGGTCAGAAATCCGAGAAAAGTTAGAAATTGAAGCTCAAGTGGCCTGAAGGACGTCCAGAATGCAAGATCACGAGGTTCCCACCATCCGTTCGGCTCGAAACTTCATACGTCGCCTGAGAACCATAAATTAACCGTACATATAAAATTTCAGCCATTGAAGATCTCGGGAAGTGCCGCAACTGACAGATCAGCCCATAAACCGTTGATTCTGGGCCCACCTGATATCTGGAACTATCTCAAAATTATTATTGACGCCTTAAATGAGGAGTCAAAACAGATGGACGGTGCAGATTTCTCCAAAACAGTGCAATGGACACCATATGAGATGAGTGTGTACAGTGCACATGTGCACTCGTCGTGCACCAAATGAGTTAAGTCGGTCAGCAAGACGCTGACCGACTTTCTTCTTAAAAAAAAAAATAAATTCGCACAACGGACGCATGGCCGCTGGCCGTTTTTACGAACGGTAGTGGGCCCCACCCATTGCTCGTATGGCCAATCTGATCCATCCACCGTGCAGAGGGCTTCGAGAACTACAAAACCATGCTGACCTTTTGCACCCATGCGTGCACACGTGTGAGATACAGAGGCCACAAAAGGGCTGCCCGGTAGCGTTCAAATCTGATCTTTTAGTTATTTCTTCTCTGGGACACGTCAATGAACGTTCAAAACTACCCATTGTTGACTGAAATTTCATTCTGAATCCAATGGACGGGGTGGATTTTCTAGAAAATGCTTCTGTGGGGCCCACCGACCTCAACAGCGAAATGGGGCGAAAGGTTTCGCACATCCGCGAAAACTGACTTTTCCGGACAGTTTTGGCCCACCATCTTTGATCATATGGCAGATCTGAACCGTCTATCATGTAGAGGACCCAAGAAAGTACTAAGGGACGGTGTTTCTTTGAAATTTGAGCGAGGAAAGTGGCGTGTTTCATGGTACCGAACTTGGCTGCGAAAATTGCACTCCGTGTCCTGCTACAACTCTGTCACTGACTCCAGCCTTCCAGCAGCTATAAAAGGAGGTTTTTGGACGTGGGGAGCATTCATTCAGGGTCTTGGGGGGGAGATCAGTAGGGAGGCAGCCACGGCTAGGAGCCTGACGTGGAGCAAAGAAGAGAGAGAGAGAAGAGCTTTGTATTTTTCCTTTCTTTCACTTTTCTTTTCCTTCTCTTTTTCTCTTTAATTATTTAGATTTTAGCCTAATTATGTTATCAGGCTAAACCTCTTAGCTAGGGCTAAGAGGTGAAGCTTGTAGTGAGATGGGAGGTTTTAATTTATGTTTTTATTTATTTATTTATGAATTGACGTTGAATTTAGTTGATTATTAATGGCATGTTCTGTTTAGTTTTTAATGGTCTGTTGTGACAGAAATTACAATGGGTCTGCAATGGCGTAGAGCATGTCCTTTTTTCTTTATGTTTATGATGTCAAGAAGCCCTGTTGTTCACCATAGTCTCCTGGGCATGGTTGGATGTCGGTACCCTTCCTAACCTTCATACATGTGATTGGGTGGTAATTAGTTTGATTCTGTTGTTTGCCATAGTCTTTGGGCATGGTTTGGTGATGGAATCCATTCTAATTTATCTTCCTTTCATCTCTTTGAAAACTAGATCAACGACAGTTCAGTAATTTCCATGATTTTTGATGCAAGCATAAGTTCTCCCTGATCTCTACAAGTGGATCCTCTGAATCCCTAGTTTCTCTTCCTCTGATTTATCTTAAGTTTAGAAAATTATTCCATCATTATTCCTCAATTTATACTTGATTTAGAATTCATCTTTTTCTAGTTCAATGTCTATTTAATTTTAGATAACGTATAAGTTTCAGTCCCTTAGGATTCGACCTCGGTCTTACCGAGTTATTACTACATCACAACCCTGCACTTGGGGAGTGAACAAGTTTTTGGCGCCGTTGCCGGGGACTGTCGGCTACGGTTTTCTGAAATTAATTAGTTTTGGGATTAGTTTAAGATTAGATTTTCTTTAGAATTTTTAATTCTAGGTTTAGAAGTAGTTATTTTCCTTGTTAGAAATTTTTCCTAACGTTAGAAACTTACTATTCTTCATTCTATCTGATTTTTAGAACTAACCTAATTTTTTTTTCTGTTTTGTAGGAAAATTCTAATTTAGTAAGCTCTTTCTAATTTCTCTTTCTTTAGAATTTCTTCTTTTTTTCTAGAAATTAGTTTACTCTTAATTAGAACTTTCTATTCTTAGAAACTAACTTATTTTGTTTTGTTTTGCAGATTCTTAACCTAGGACTCCAAATTTGGTAACTTCTTTCCATCTTTCCCTTTTATTTTCTAGATTTCTTCTTCCTCTCTTAGGTTTAAGTTAGAATTTGAGGGCTGAGTGTGTTTTATGCCCCAGTGGGCACGCGACAACACTCGACGTCTCGTGACTGAAGGAGGATTAGTTGAGGGGTTGACTGTCCATCGCAGGACTAGACACCACTTGAATTCTCCTGAGTTAGAGGACGTTATGGCTGAAAATCAACCTCAAGCACTACCCCAACCAGGGGTTGAGGAAGTACATGATGAGAATGAGGTGCATCAGACACCCCCGCCTCGTACTTTATGAGATTATTTACAACCGGCGGGGGTGAGTACGCCCTCATGCATGATTTTTCCTGAGAATACAGGACATATGGACATCAAGCCAGGGGTTATCCAACTCCTTCCTAAGTTCCATGGGCTTGAGTCTGAAGAACCATACTTGCATCTGAAAGAGTTCGATAAAATCATAGGCACCTTATACTTTCCTAATGTATCTAAGGATACTATTAGGCTGAAACTCTTTTCATTTTCCTTGAAAGAAAAAGCCAAGACGTGGTTACATTCACTGCGTCCTAGATCCATTGGCACATGGAATGATATGCAGAGGGAATTTATAAAGAAATTTTTCCCACATCATAAGACAATTACCCTCAGGAGAGCAATCATGAACTTTGCCCAAAAGGAAGATGAAACATTCTTCCAATGTTGGGAAAGGTTCAAGGATCTGGTTAATGCATGCCCACAACATGGCTTTGAAATATGGCGCATTACAAATTTTTTCTATGATGGGCTAACATCTTCCATGCGCCAAATGGTCGAGACAATGTGTAACGGAGAATTCATAAATAAAAATGTCGACGAGGTATGGGATTACCTCGATAGTCTCGCTGAAAAAACACAATCATGGGACTATTACCCAAGGACGAACACTACATCTAGGCCGACTCATTCAAGGAAAAAAGGAGGAATATATCTCCTGAAAGAGGATAATGATCTAAATGCTAAGGTGGCCAATCTCACCAGAAAATTTGAGGTCATGGAAGGAAGGAAGGAAAAGGTTAATGAAAGTGTTTGCGGCATCTGTGATTGCAACATTCATACTACTGAAAATTGTCCTTCAATACCTGCCTTTCAAGAAGTATTGAATGAACAATCTAATGCCGTAAATAACTATCAAAGACCTTTCAATGGACCACCCTCTAATACGTACAATTCTGGTTGGAAAAATCATCCGAATTTTAGTTGGAGGAACGGACAAACTGCTACCCCTCAAGGTTTCTTCAATCAAAATCCAAATCAGGGGAAACCTCAAGAAGAATCGGTTCAAATTTCCATACAAGAGCTGGCTCGGACAATGCAAGGAATTTCAGATTTTATGCAAAAAATAGATTCACGGATGACGGCTATGGAAAAAGGGATGCTCCCTGCACAATCACTCCCTAATCCGAAACCGCAATACAAGACAGGTGATCCCAGCTCTTCAAATCAAATGAGGCACGTTAAATCCATCACCACTCTTAGGAGTGGGAAGGTTATTGATAAAACCCTTCCGGTTAGGCCCAAAAAGCTTCAAGAACCAGAAGAGGACAACAATGATGGATCTAGTGGCGCCCCAAAAAAATTTGAACCGGAACCTCTAGAAAAGCCAGTTGCTCCGTTTCCCCAACGGTTGGTTGAACCAAAACGTCTATCTAACTCTCAGGATATCCTAGAGGTGTTGAAACAAGTGAAAGTCAACATTCCTCTGCTTGACGTTGTAAAACAGATACCTTCATATGCTAAATTTCTAAAGGACTTATGCACTACCAAACGACTGAAAAGTGTTCAAAAGAAGATCTCCTTGACTGAGAAAGTGAGTGCCATCCTGAAACAAGATGTGCCGCAAAAATTCAAAGATCCCTGTTGCCCAACCATATCATGTGTAATCGGGAACTATCGAATTGATCACGCACTTCTTGACCTAGGAGCAAGCGTCAATCTGATTCCCTACTCGGTATACCAACAGTTAGGTTTGGGTGAATTAAAACCCACTCGAACCACACTACAACTTGCTGATCGTTTTGTTCGTATACCAAGAGGGATCATCAAGGATGTGTTGGTCCAGGTAGATAGATTCTACTACCCTGTTGATTTTATCATCTTGGACACCGAACCCATCAACGACACGAGCACTCAGATTCCCGTCATTCTTGGTCGCCCATTCCTGTCTACTTCAAATGTAATTATCAATTGCAGGAATGGTGTCATGACTATGTCCTTTGGAAATTTGACATTAGAATCGAATATCTTTTTCAATAACGGCAGCAACTCAGAGGATGATGACGATTTCCACGATGTTAACATGATTGATTCTTTTGTGGAAGATAGAACACCTCTCACCTTATCCTCTGATCCTCTAGAGACGTGCCTGACCCACTCTCATGATCTTGATGATGATATAATTAGGGAGACGTGTGCCATGCTTGATACTGCACCGGTACTTGAAGTTAATCGGTGGAGGCCACAAATTAAAGAGTTGCCCCAAACTGATGTAGTGCCTCTACCGTCTAACCTCAAGTCACCGAAGCTTGACCTAAAACCTTTGCCCTCTGATTTAAAATATGTCTATTTAGGTCAAGATGAGACATACCCGGTGGTGATCTCTGCCCACCTGGAGAAAGAACAGGAGAGTACGCTGATATCTACTCTCATTGAGCATAAGGGAGCTCTTGGATGGACGATAGCGGACCTCAAGGGAATTAACCCATCGATTTGTACTCACCGTATATATCTTGAGGACAATGCAAAGGCTGTTCGGCAATCACAACGTAGATTAAATCCAAACATGAAGGAAGTGGTTAAGGCCGAGGTTCTCAAACTATTGGATGTGGGGATCATATACCCCATATCCGATAGTCAATGGGTGAGTCCAACTCAGGTGGTTCCTAAGAAGTCCGGGATCACCATCATAACCAATGCCAATAATGAACTCGTGCCAACCAGAGTTACTACTGGTTGGAGAATGTGCATTGACTACAGAAAGCTGAATACCGTCACAAGGAAAGACCACTTTCCTTTGCCCTTCATTAATCAAATCCTGGAAAGGCTAGCTGGTCATTCCTATTATTGTTTCCTTGACGGGTATTCAGGTTATAATCAGATTGAAATCGCCCCTGAGGATCAGGAAAAGACCACATTTACATGTCCCTATGGCACCTTTGCTTACAGAAGGATGCCATTCGGGTTATGTAATGCCCCTGCCACCTTTCAGCGATGCATGACGAGTATCTTTTCTGACATGGTGGGGAAATATCTAGAGGTCTTCATGGACGACTTCTCTGTTTTTGGTTCATCTTTCAGCGAATGCTTAGTAAGTCTTAAATGTGTGCTGAAAAGATGTGAAGAAAAAAATTTGGTACTTAACTGGGAGAAGTGTCATTTTATGGTTCAAAAGGGAATTGTCCTTGGGCATATCATCTCGTCTAAAGGAATCGAGGTAGATAAGGCAAAAATTGATCTTATCTCTAACCTACCTCCACCAAGAATATCAGAGACGTGCGATCCTTCTTAGGAACGCAGGCTTTTACAGACGATTCATAAAGGAATTTAGTCTCCTCTCTCGTCCTTTATGTAATCTTCTTCAAAAGGATACACCATACGAGTGGACTGAGCAGTGCCAAGAAGCTTTCACTAAGCTTAAGGGCATGTTAACCACTGCACCTATTATGCAGCCACCCGACTGGAGTCTTCCTTTTGAACTTATGTGTGACGCCTCTGATTATGCTCTTGGGGCAGTTCTAGGCCAGAGAAAAGATAAGCGGCCTTACGTTATTCACTACGCAAGTAGGACTCTAAATCCTACCCAAGTGAACTACTCGACTACGGAAAAGGAACTCTTACCCGTAGTGTTCGCTTTGGACAAATTTAGGTCCTACCTAATCGGATCCAAGATCATCATCTACACAGATCACGCGGCACTTAAGTATCTTCTTTCTAAGAATGATTCTAAGCCCCGCCTGATATGATGGATCTTTCTACTCCAAGAATTCGATTTGAAAATTAAAGACAAAAAGGGAGTAGAGAACGTAGTGGCCGATCATCTTTCTCACCTTAATACCTCTGATTCCCTTGAGGCGACACATATCAATGACATGTTCCCTGATGAACAACTGTTTAGAGTCTCTCATTCACCTTGATTCGCTGATATTGCTAATTATCTTGCTACAGGTGCCATACCGACACACTGGACGTCACAAGATAAGAAGAAATTCTTTACCAAGGTGCGTAACTTTTTCTGGGATGATCCATATTTGTTTAAATATTGCCCAGACCAAATCTTAAGGAGATGCGTACCAGACGATGAGCATCAGAGTGTCATCTCCTTCTGTCACTCACAGGCCTGTGGTGGTCACTTTTCTGCTAAAAAGACCATGGCCAAGATTTTACAGTGTGGCTTCTACTGGCCCACTATGTTCAGGGACACTCATGAGTTTTGCAAGGCTTGTGAGCGTTGTCAGAAATTGAAAGCATTGTCCCGTCGAAATATGATGCCCTTGAATCCCATCCTTATTATAGAAGCATTTGATTGTTGGGGCATTGATTTCATGGGACCATTCCCCCAATCATTTGGAAATCTGTATATTTTGCTCGCCGTAGACTATGTCACTAAATGGGTCGAAGCAATTTCGTACCGCAAAAATGACCATCGCACGGTCATTAAATTTTTGAAAGAAAATATCCTGTCGCGGTTCGGAACACCTCGAGCCATCATTAGTGACGGGGGCTCACACTTCTGCAATAAACCATTTGAGAGCTTAATGAAGAAATATGGTATCTCTCATAAGGTGAGCACTCCATACCATCCACAGATAAGTGGACAAGCTGAGATTTCCAATAGGGAGATCAAACATTTCCTAGAGAAAACGGTTAACCCTGATCGTAAGGACTAGTCAATCCGATTGACCGATGCCTTATGGGCGTACCGTACTGCTTTCAAAACTCCTATTGGAACATCTCCCTTTAGACTTGTCTATGGAAAAGCCTGTCACTTGCCTGTGGAATTGGAACATAAAGCATACTAGGCGATCAAAAATCTGAATTTCAATCTGGACAACGCTGGCTCGCTACGCAAACTTCAGTTGAATGAACTTGAAGAAATCCGGAACGATGCATATGAGAACTCGAGAATTTACAAGGACAGGATGAAGGCGTTTCATGATCAATATATTATACGAAAATCATTCATGCCTGGTCAGAAAGTCTTTTTGTATGACTCTCGACTACATCTCTTTCCGGGTAAGCTTCGATCTCGTTGGACCGGCCCTTACATTGTTGTTACTGCTTATCCTCATGGGGCCGTCGAGATAAGAGATCCCGACAATGGCAAGGAGTTTAAAGTTAATGGACATCGATTAAAGCCATTTGTTGAGACATTTGATTCAGAGGACATGTCCATGCCTCTGATTGCTCCTGTTTACCAGGACTGATCTCCTAGTCTGATGGAGGTATAGGTAGGTTTATCGCTTTCATAGGTTTAGGATAGTCGCTTTCATAGGTTAGTTAGTTCAATGTTTGTGGGTAACATTACTGCAAACCCTCACGAGACTACAACTCATCCACTAGGGGTAACCTAGGGGTTTAAAGGCTTGTTGCATACGCTAAATGCAATCGAGAGCACCTGCGAAAGTGGTATAGGTAGGATTTTATTTTTGTTATTTTTGTTCTGCTTTCTCTCTCATGCTGACAAGCTTCCATGCCGTGATCTATTGGAAACTCTCTTGATTTGTTATTCAGGTACTATCTTCCCATCACTTCTCATTTACTTTCGTTGTCCCATGTGCACTGCATGTTTATATCTTTTACATTGAGGACAATGTAGATTTTAGGTTGGGGGTGGGAAATTAGGTAACCTAATCAGTATTTTCTTGGTCTTGAGCAACAATTGTGAAAAATTTTAAATTTTTCTGAAAATTTTTATGAATTCGAAGTGATTTTGACAGATATCCCTAATTTAGATTTTCAAGGTACATAATGGTGGATTTATGACTCTTGGATTCCGGATCTGTTAAATTTCATAGTTAAGTGAATTATTAATCCATGATTAGAAGTTGTAAACATTGATTGAATCATGATTTCAGGACACGTCTTGCTTACACATTAAGACTTCAGTCTGATATTAAAGGGTTAATTTGGTAATCACTAAGCACGAAAGGAACCAGTCTGAAATATCTTGCCATCATGGTATAAAAATTGAAAAGGTTGGATAATTAATCTTCACCATAGGTTTGCTCCCTATAGGTGTAGAGTTAATTCCTCATGAATGATATGTGAAAAAGAGTCAGGTGTACGATCTTCACCATAGGTTTGCTCCCTATAGGTAAGGATTTGATTCTCCTTCCTTGGCATTACTTTGAATAGAAAAATCATAAGTTAATAGGTTAATCTATGAGGCAAATTTTGGATTAGGTTTTGGTTGTTATGAATTTTCTTGTTGGTTACCAATGATATCATGAAATTGACAATTGGATCTCTTAATGATGATAAGCCGAGATTAGACTATACATCCATGGATCTCAATGTTTAAAATTTTTCTAATTGATGGATTAATACTTTACACTTGATTATGAAGTCTACCGTGCGCTTGAGCTCAGGAGAATACAATTTCTAACATTCATGAATATTAAATTTCTCGTATTTTGTTCAAAATCTCACTCGATTTCATAGAAAGTTCTCCTATAATTCTCAACTTATTTTTCGCATATTTTGCTCGGGACTAACAAAATGTTGGTTGGGGATTGTGTTGAGGGTCAAATATTGCATATTAGACCCCAGATATTATCTGGATTTACGAATATAATGCTATCTAATGGCTTGTTTTCTCATTCTTGTGTGGCAAAGTGATTTTATGAGCATGGATGGAAAAAGGACGTTAAAAGTTGAGATTTAACGATCTGATGACGCCAAAGGCAAGGGACACACTCCAGGGGACCAAGATTGACAAATATACACGGTCAGAAATCCGAGAAAAGTTAGAAATTGAAGCTCAAGTGGCCTGAAGGACGTCCAGAATGCAAGATCACGAGGTTCCGACCATCCGTTCGTCTCGAAACTTCATACGTCGCCTGAGAACCATAAATTAACCGTACATATAAAATTTCAGCCATTGAAGATCTCGGGAAGTGCCCCAACTGACAGATCAGCCCATAAACCGTTGATTCTGGGCCCACCTGATATCTGGAACTGTCTCAAAATTATTATTGACGCCTTAAATGAGGAGTCAAAACAGATGGACGGTGCAGATTTCTCCAAAACAGTGCAATGGACCCCATATGAGATGAGTGTGTACAGTGCACATGTGCACTCGTCGTGCACCAAACGAGTTAAGTCGGTCAGCAAGACGCTGACCGACTTTCTTCTTAAAAAATAAAAATAAATAAAAAAAAAAAATCCGCACAGCGGACGCACAGCCGCTGGCCGTTTTTGCGAACGGTAGTGGGCCCCACCCATTGCTCGTATGGCCAATCTGATCCGTCCACCGTGTAGAGGGCTTCGAGAACTACAAAACTATGCTGACCTTTTGTACCCATGCGTGCACATGTGTGAGATATAGAGGCTACAAAAGAGCTGCCTGGTAGCGTTCAAATCTGATCTTTTAGTTATTTCTTCTCTCGGACACGTCAATGAACGTTCAAAACTACCCATTCTTGACTGAAATTTCGTTCTGAATCCAATGGACGGGGTGAATTTTCTAGAAAAAGCTTCTGTGGGGCCCACCGACCACAACAGCAAAATGGTACAAAAGGTTTCGTACATCCGCGAAAACTGACTTTTTCGGACAGTTTTGGCCCACCATCTTTGATCATATGGCAGATCTGAACCGTCTATCATGTAGAGGACCCAAGAAAGTACTAAGGGACGGTGTTTCTTTGGAATTTGAGCGAGGAAAGTGACGTGTTTCATGGTACCGAACTTGGCTGCGAAAATTGCACTCCGTGTCCTGCTACAACTCTGTCACTGACTCCAGCCTTCCAGCAGCTATAAAAGGAGGTTTTTGGACGTGGGGAGCATTCATTCAGGGTCTTGGGGGGGAGATCAGTAGGGAGGCAGCCACGGCTAGGAGCCTGACGTGGAGCAAAGAAGAGAGAGAGAGAAGAGCTTTGTATTTTTCCTTTCTTTCACTTTTCTTTTCCTTCTCTTTTTCTCTTTAATTATTTGGATTTTAGCCTAATTATGTTATCAGGATAAACCTCTTAGCTAGGGCTAAGAGGTGAAGCTTATAGTGAGATGGGAGGTTTTAATTTATGTTTTTATTTATTTATTTATGAATTGACGTTGAATTTAGTTGATTATTAATGGTATGTTCTGTTTAGTTTTTAATGGTCTTTTGTGGCAGAAATTACAATGGGTCTGCAATGGTGTAGAGCATGTCCTTTTTCCTTTATGTTTATGATGTCAAGAAGCCCTGTTGTTCACCATAGTCTCCTGGGCATGGTTGGATGTCGGTACCCTTCCTAACCTTCATACATGTGATTGGGTGGTAATTAGTTTGATTCTGTTGTTTGCCATAGTCTTTGGGCATGGTTTGGTGATGGAATCCATTCTAATTTATCTTCCTTTCATCTCTTTGAAAACTAGATCAACGGCAGTTCAGTAATTTCCATGATTTTTGATGCAAGCATAAGTTCTCCCTGATCTCTACAAGTGGATCCTCTGAATCCCTAGTTTCTCTTCCTCTGATTTATCTTAAGTTTAGAAAATTATTCCATCATTATTCCTCAATTTATACTTGATTTAGAATTCATCTTTTTCTAGTTCAATGTCTATTTAATTTTAGATAACGTACAAGTTTCAGTCCCTTGGGATTCGACCTCGGTCTTACCGAGTTATTACTACATCACAACCTTGCACTTGGGGAGTGAACAATTTTCAAGCACCCAATGTCCATGGCTCTTGATGAGAGAAGCTAGTGTGGCCCCCTTCCTACGACCCAATCTCACCGTCCATGATCCATCTCAACCATTAAAATTCAATCATTGGAGCTTTAGCATGCATTCGAGGAAGAAGGAAATGGAGATCTAACGGTGGGTGTATTTTATGAATTGATTTGTGAGATTTTGCTGATTTGATGGCCCACATATAGTGGCACCCATCATGATCTATGTATTGTATTGAGGAGCCCATAGTGGCGGGGCCCCTCCTCCATTCGTTTCTTTCTCTCTTTCTATTCCTTATGTGATGGTCCACCTGATGAGTGTGTTGCATCCACACTGTTTAGCAAATCTGTATGGTGAGACCCACCTAATGCATACATTACATCTAGGCCGTCCATCCTTATTGGACGTGGGCCACCTTGTTGCATGTATTTTATCTGTACCATCCGATTGTGGACCCACCTTTGATGTGTATATATCCAAGCCATTCATCTGCTCAGTCCCATGTAGTAGGCAGTTGTTGCTACCCTGGAGGCTAGCAAGTTATGTGGACCTTACCACCATGGTGCATGTTGTTTATATCCACGTCATCCGTGATGAGTGCAGCACGTTGGGCCCACCTTAATGATGCATGAATCCACATAGTCCACACCTCACATGGACCCCTCCTTGATGATGTTAATCCACACTGTCAGTCCAGAGCATCCAGATGGTCTAGACGCTGGACTCTCTTTTTCAAATATAATATTATATTATATTATATATATGTGTGTATATATATAATATTAACATAATAATATATATGATATTATATGGTGGGCCCTACGTGGGACCCACCGTGATATATGTTTTTTTATCTTGTTGCATCAGTAGCCATGGGACCCACGTGTGTGTGGAGCCCATGTGATGCATGCATTTTATGAATGTTGCCCATCCTTTTAACCCCAACCGTCCATCTATTTCATCCAACTGGGTCGTGGTTGGATGATGTATGTGTTTTATATGTATATATATAATATATTATATAATATAAATATGAGAGAGTGAGGGCTGTAGTGGGTGGTCGAGCACATGGGACCCACACGTATGTGTTGTATCCACACCGTCCAGATGGCTGGATGGTTCGACCCACGACTAATGGATTTGCTCCATCCAAACCGTCCATACATTTGGCAAGCTGGTCTTAAGTGGGCCACATACGTGGACCCCACCACCCTGATGTATGTGAATCATCCAAACCATCCATCCATTTGATCAGCTCGTCCTAAAGCTTAGGATGAAAAATAAAACAGATCTAGTTATCAAGTGGACCACACTGCCTAAAACAGTGGAGATTGGGCATCTACCATTGAAACTCTTTTGGGTCACAGAAGTTTTGGACCAATATGATATCCGTTTCACAAGTTGGTTTAGGTCCTTGTGACTTATAACAAACTAGATGGAGAATACATGTTATGATGGCCCCCGTGAAATTTCATATAGTGGAAATCACTATCTTCACTGCTATTTATGATGTAGTCTAACTGAACTTTTGATCACTATCATCGATGTTATTTGTGGTATGGACCATATGATCTTTTGATCTGATTCATTGTTTGGATAATGCTCTAAAATGATCTCTATAGATGGATGAATGGTGTAGTTGTTGTGGCCCATTTGATACGACCTATTGAATGTATTTGGGGCCCATGGGTTAAGGCCCATTGTGATGAATTTGGAGCCTATGGACTATGGCCCGATGTGATGTATCTATGGTCCATGTGCCAAGGCCCATTGTGATGCATATGCGGCCTATGAGTGAGGCTTGATGTGATGTATTCATGGCCCATGTACTGAGGCCCAATGAGATGCATTTTCGACCTATATGTCGTGGCCCATTGTGATGTGTATTGGCCCATTGGTGCGGCCCATTGATCGACTCATATGATGTATGTGTGGCCTATGTAATGAGGCTCTCACATGAGCACATGGTATGTGTAGGATTGATGCATGATTGGTTTGTATGACTCATGCATCTTGCATTGTGTGTTGTGATTACTGTACGCCCTAGCAACATTAGGGTCATAGCCTTCATAGGCATATCGTGGATGGCCAGATGGGACACCGAAAATCTATTCTGCAGGGGTGCTATAAATATCCCAGGGTGAAAGCTCCAGAACCCTCTTGGTTCCAGAGGTTGCTCCAACATATAGGTCGAGTAGTTGCATGAGCGCATGAAGGCTGTATACCATTAGGCCGCATCTCTCTTTGTATCATGGTAGGTTAGAAGGGGATATGGCCTTGCCTGCCCGAGAGGAAAGGGTAATGCTAAGCTGAGTCTGACCAACTCAAGGAATGGGTCCGCTATCGATGAGTCGGGTTCGATATTGATAGGAAGATAGTGAGGTCTCTTCCACTCACCTTATTGCGCGTGATGGGGTGGTAATCTAGTTTGGAGTATAATAAACCTCGGTGATTTTTCAGAGAGAAACCGCATTGATATGTAGACTTATTAAGCAAGCATTGTATACTCATTCATTCATTCATTCACTATCCACTCGAGCTAGTGGTGTGTAACTATTTGTTACGTGTACCTTCACTTGGCTAGGATTTAGTTGGACGCATGACTAACTTGAGATTAGGAGTTTACCACATTGAGTTTGACTATCTAAATTTAGATATGGGACTGGTTTGGATAGAAGTCCCTTGTGATGGACCCTATAGCCTACAATACTACGTAATATCATCCTGACCTCACACTCCAGCTTGGTCATTTCATTTGTATCGCATATTGCATTTGCAAGCATATGGCATTTTGGGTTGTTATGTTTTCTTTACTTCTATAGCCTAGACAGACTTAGTAGGATTTACATATTGCATTGTACCATCAACATCTGATATTTGGCTCTCTATGACTAATTTGAATAGTTGTTCTGTATTGCATACTCTGATATTGTTTGACTCGTGGACTCATTAGTATTTTCGCTTACTCTAAATCATATGATTCACGATCTTACCAATATATTTTTTCTCACTCTGATAATTCATGATCTTGTCAGTATTTTCGCTTATTCTGTTATTGTAACACCCCGAATTTTTGCCTACTTGGAATTAGACGTACTTAAGCAATGGGTCAACTATAACACCTTGATAACCTCTTAGAACTCAATTCCAAAGCTAAAGGAATCATTTAGAACCCAATTCTTTAGAAATTTAACGTGAATTAACCAGCGCTACACTAGATTTCCTGCAAAATTAGCACTAACCACTTTAAATACGATCTGTAAGACCCAAAACCTCTAGAATTATTACCGCTACGTTACCCTAAAATCTAGGATCCAACTATAAACCCAGTTGTTCCTGAGAATGCTTTGTAACTTTGTATTGGATCTAGACTGCACGTCGAAAGTCCGATAGCGATGAACTTAGACCATTATGACCGCCTAGTTGAACTTGACTATCGTTTCAAAAATTAAACCCAACCGATGTCCTGAGACCATTTCCTTGCATCCGGAGTAAAGAGAGTGAGAAAAAGAAGATTTTTAAAAAATAAATTAGAATCTGGAACGTTTCATTTGCGTGTTATTTTTAAGCATTCTGACCGTTAGAATTCGACCCAAATTCACCCTCGGATCAGGATAGGTGGCCCTTACATGTCATAGTACTTGTAGCTCTGATCGAGTTCGCATAACCATTGAACTGAAACTGGTCCGCCACGGTTGATCTGGAAACCCGACCGGACTGAAAACTTAGCTTGACCTAGATCCGATATTAGAGAGCTTAAGTCCGAACGTATTTAATAACAAGACCTCCAGAAGTGCTCCGTTGGATCGGAACAGACCCGATTTGGTTATAACTTAAGTATACCTTGACCTCAAGTCTATTTTTATCACTTTTGGGCTTATAAAAGGGCCTTAAACCCTTAGCTTTCTAACTCATACAAATTTTTCAAATCCTAGAGTTTTAAGAGAGAGAAAAGAGAGAAAAAGTGAGGAAGAAGTTGGGGTTTTCTCCTGGGATTCTTCCCTGCTGCTGCACATGCCAAGGCCATCCACCTGCATCGCTATTCTGGCAATTCCAACTCCGTTCTTAGGTAAGAAATCCTAACCCTAACCTATTTTGCAGCATAGGATAGTTGGAGTGATGTTGTAGCTAATGTATTTAATGCCTTAGGTTGCGTATCTGTCGTTGACGAAGACTTATCCTCTGCATCACCTCTTATACACATTTTCTCATTTAAGGTGTGGACTATATACGTTTAGGTTATGGTTTTCAAGACTTTCAATGTTAAGTAATGATTTATTCTTGCCTAGGATGCTATTTCACATGTATAAAGTGTTGTCCATTTTATTTTTCAGTTATATGTTAACTATGTTGAATATATTGTATTCCTTGTATTTGTAGAAAATACCGTATACGTATAAAATTTGGATTTATGTTTTCCATGATTAATTGCCGTCTATGTATGCTAGATGTATGTGTAACAACTCTTGGGCTAAAGGTTTAGTCTGAATACATGATATGCCAACATATGATATGAATTTAGTATGTGTAGCCGAAGTGTATGTGAAAATGACTAAATGAGTATAGACTTTGTATTCATGCTTTCCATGACAATCTGTCGTGGATATCTGATTGTTGTATGGGCGACTACCCTTTGACGAAAGGACTTGCCCTAATACATATGCTAACTAATACATACATGTATGACCTAATGTGTATGCTAAGTGTTTGTAAATAGATCTATATGAATAAATACTTGTAAACTGTTCTTTAAATGAGTGTTGAGATAGGATTCTCAGCCACTCTAATGATGTGTATGACTTCCTCCATATACTTTATTTCATACTCATTGCTTTTACTTAGAATTGCATAAGTGTGGATTCATGTTTATGTTGTACTACGTAACATGCTCAAATGATTATATGATTTGGATCATTACTCTATTACTTCCTTGAGCATCTCATATTCTAGATCGTTGTAATTGAATGTGATTGGGGCTATTGTATAGTCCAGGTAATCGATAATTATACTCCAAATGGTGGTTGAGGTTATTTTCGCCACATAGGATGAGTTTAACGAACCCGAGTCGTACTTGGGATGTTCGGCAGTGGTAGGCCACACGGAGTGCTTATGCATTTCATGTCGTTCAACTCAACGTGCGCTTGGCCTAGTTGAGCTTATCAACTAACCCGATTGACTGATGTTTGTTCACCATGTTTGGTCGCAACTGTTTGAATCTAAGACACCGAGTTTACCAGTGAAACTCCCGTTAACCGTGGTACCATATCCCCTAAGACTCATGAGCCGTGTATGGTGGTATGGGACACCGTGGTCGTACTGTCGGCCTACGCTAGGGCCACAAACCTCCCCTTAGTGACTAGTGAGCACCCTACTCTAAGCAGATTATGGTGGTATGGGACACTATATTCTTGTTGTCGGCCTACATTGTTTGGTGATGGGGGAGTGGGGTAACGATTGCGCGCAACAACCCTGACAACCCTCTGTAGTGACCTTGAGTTTATCCTGACACTGCATAGAGGCGACGAGTCCTGTTGCAATCTTGAGGATATAAGTAGGCCTGTATTAATAAGGTGATGGGGGAGAGGAGCAACGACTGTGCGCACAGCCCTGACAGCCCTTATAGCGACCTAGAACCATAACATCGTCTGAGATTCCTAGGACTGATGACCCTAGAATGGATCAACATTGGAAAATGATACGAGGGAGGTGTCTTAGCTTCCCAATCCTGCTGTATAAAAAGGACTAATAAGAACTTGGTAATCATACTCATGACATTGCACTGCATGTGTGATTGGCATTGGTGTGAGAGCACAGTGGTAGTGATTCATGCGGCGATCGTTAGATGATGTAACATCCCAAAAATCGGGGGTCGAGAAAAAACTCCACTCCCAAGTTCCAGAACATCATTTATGCAACATTTTCAATGATGGATGAATGTTGTTCACATTAGTGCAGAAAACATGAGTGGGATTAGACCAAAACAGCATATCATACTCCAGAGACAGTTAAATTAGCAAGCAGAAGAATGTAATAGATATATAAAGTATATGAACTGTTGTGGGTCTCCAGAGTGTGAACATGTTACCAGGTTAAACATATACATGTATACTCTAAAACTGATAAAAAAATATACATGGGTGTGTAAGAAAAAGGCAAAATAGCAAGTATATTGGCATCTAATCAGTAACCCTGTAACTCCGTCAATCAGAACCTGCATATAGGAGGGATCCTCCTCCTCATCATCAAGTCCGGCTCTGCTTCGCAAGCATCATCATCATCTCCAATTAAGATAAGAACTGTTTGGTGTGCGCAACACCGTCCCGTAACGTGGGAGTGAGTAATTAACTCAGTGGAATCATAGAGCAAAGATTAACATGTTATCAAATCAATCACGCGTTAATAGTAGAGCATTCAATCAAACATTCCTAGATACTGTTGTTAATGCAAGCATGAAAGGACATGATGGATGCCCTCACCGACATACTCCCTCATGCGGCGTCTGTGGCATGCTTTCTTCCCGCAGTGCTCCACATCTTCCAGGCGCATGCAATGCGATATGGATAATAATTACCGGGTTGTTATTAGTCCTTTTCATACAGCAGGATTCAAAAACTAGGATACCTTGCTTATATCAATCTCAACATAGATCCTGTCTAGGGTCGTCACTCCCAGTAATCTCATACGATGTCGCTGCAAGGGCTGTCAGGGCTATTGCTCGCACTCGTTGCACCTCTCCCCCATCACCTTATCAATACACGCCTAATTATCCTTCAGACTACATCAGGACTCGTCGCCCCCATGCGGTGTCAGGATAAACTCAAGGTTACTACAAAGGGCTCGTCACCTGATCAGTGTAGGCCGACAGCAAGAATATAATGTTCTATACCACCATATTCTGCTCAGAGTAGGGTGCTCACTGGTCACTACGGGGAGGTTTGTGGCCCCAGCATAGGCCGACAGCTCGACCAAGGTGTCCCATACCACCATGTCAGGCTCATGAGTCTTTATGGATCAAGGTACCATGGTTAACAGGGTTTCCAATGGTAAGCTCAGTACCCTAGGTTCAAGCAGTTATGACTCAAAAATGGTGAACATACAATGGCCAGTCGGGTTACTTGAAGGCTTCGACTAGTACGAGTGCATCTCAAGCTGAACGACATGAAGTGCATGAAACACTTCATGTGGCCTAACCACTGCCGCCAACCCAAAACACGACTCGAGTTCATCGTCGCGTCCTTTGTGGTACATAGAAACCAATCACGAATTCAGTCCGTTACCGACTGCCTGGACTAGGTCATAGCCCCAAGCATTTGTAAACCAACGTCAGTAAGCATATGAGAGTAACAGAAATGAATATAAACAATACAAGCATGTTGACACATGTTATAACATACTACGTAAGCAAATCAACTAACTCATGCATTCCATAAATATAATGAAATCAATTCATATAGCATACATGGTGGAAACCATATACGTCAGCATATTAATTGAGAAATCAATCTCAAAACTAATTCACAACACCATTTACTCAATACATACTAATACAAACATTTATACAAATACTTAATCTACACACTTTAGCCTACATAGCGTATGTCGACTCAAAGTGCGCATTAGGGCGAATCTCTTCGCCAAATAGATCATGCACGCATTTTTAATATCATAATACGACAAATAAACATGACAATCATTTTTACAAAATACGGACGTATACAATATTTTCTATAAATGCCTAAAATACCTTAAATCTCATATTTACCGTACGTTTACGAAACGAAAAACAGACAGCATGTTGTACATGTCAAATGGCGTTGCCGTCGATAATCTACTATTAAACGACATTGAAAGCTTTGAAATCAGTCAATCAAAGCGTCAAAAATCCTCACATTTTGCTCTAGACGTATATTGTTTCGAATCAAACGTATACGCTTCGTCAACGGCGTACACGCGACCTAATGCACAAGATACATAAGCTACATCGCTAATGAATCGAAGGAAACCCCAAAACAGCAAGTAGTTAGGGTTTTTCTTACCTAGGAGTGCGTTGGAATCGTCGGGAAAGTGATTGGAGTGCGGTGCTTTGGCACGTGCAAAATCTGGTGCAGGTGGCAAGAGAATCTCTCCCACACTCTCTCACAATCTCTCACTTTCTCTCTCTCTTTTCCTAGGGTTTCAACCAAATTCGGATGGGAGGGTTGTGAGAGGGTTTAAAGCCCTTATATAGGCTAAAACCTTCTCAAATTAGGCTTGGGAACAAAGCTCACTTGAGGTATAACCAAATCTGGACTGTTTCGATCCAAAAGAGCATTTCGGGAGGTCCCCTGGCCGAACGCGGTCGGACTTAAGCTCATGCATACTGGATCTAGCACACATCAGGTTTTCAGACCGGAAGAGTTTGCAGATCGCACGTGGCGGTCCAATTTCAGTTCAACGGTCATCGCACCTAGATCAGGTCTACAAGTCTCATGATATGAAAGAGAAATTTTTCCTAATCCGAGGGTGTAATTTGGCTGAATTCTGACAGTCAGAATGCTTAACTCCATGCTCCAAGTCACGTGCCAGATTTGAATTAAAATTTCTAAATCTAACCCTTTTCTCACTCTCTTCACTCTATGCTCAATGAAATAGCCTCTGAACGTTGGTTGGCCTTGATTTTCGAAACGATTGTCAAGTCCAGCCAAGCGGTCATAACAGTCTAAGATGGTAGATATCGGACTTTCGACACACGGTCTAGATCCAATACAAAGTTTCAAAGGGTTCCCGAGAACAAACCGGTTTAGAGTTTGATCCTGGATTTTAGGGTAACGTAGCATCAATGATTCTACAAGTTTTGGGCCTTACAGAACGTATTTAAAGAGATCAGGAATAATTTCACAGCTACTCTAGCATAGCGCTAGCTAACTTACACTTAATTTCTAAAGGAATTAATCCTAAGTGATTTCTTTGGCTTTGGAATTGGGTTCTGAGGTTACCAAGGTGTTTTGGTTGACCCATTGCCTAAGGACGTCTAATCCCAGGTTGGTAAAAATTCAGGGTGTTACCCCCTTTAAAATAAAATTTCATCCCCGAAATTGGCTAAGGGTAAGTAGTACTTAAGAGACTTTTGTATTGACGTTCTAAGGAAGGTTTAAATCCTATTTAATGACCTAAACCTAAATCAACTGTTTCAATCTTGAGCCAGTGGGGAAGAGGCTAACCACGCTTTCGCTGCGCCACTCTGATCTAACGGTTGCATTGGTTGATCCTATCAAGATTGGGCTCAACACGTTCTACCCCCCTTAAAACTTAGTTCTTCTTAAGGTTCAAGAATCTATGTATCGATCCGTATATCGGAACGAGGTGCAACTTAGGGGCTATCCTTGACATAAAATGTGAAACAACCTCTCACTACATTGGTCTTCCTTTGTTAATGATGCGTTCTATGGCATTGGTACCTATGGTTGTAGAAATAAGCCTACTCTCTATTGGCTAGATGTCCTCAACATTTTCCAAAGGTAAAGCAATAACTTTTGGTTGTAGGTGGTCGGGCCAACACGGAAGAAAAGTTGTGTAAGAGGTCTGAGCCGGATACATAGACTTTCTGTCTAGTTAGGACAGAAAATTTTTTGTATCAATTCTTAATCTAAGTCGATGCCGATCTTCTGCTTGATCAGAGCATTGGATTCATTGGTAACTACTAGGATTTAGAAGTCGATTCAAACCGCGAATACACCGCTTACATGCAGTTCCTTTCCTCAGCATTCCCGAATGCGATAGGCCCTTGGGGAAGGCAATTCTAAGGGGTGTGTTGGTTTATTCTACGTTCAATCTTAGGGAAGTAGAAGTTTTCCTTGAGAATGAATAGTTCTAAGGTAAATAAGCCTCCTAAGAGTTACTAAAGACGCCTATGAATGTTATGAGGATCTACCTAAGGAAGGGAGTCCCACTCCAACCAAATCTAACCTACTATTCCTTAGCATATACAGGCTTTACACTACTTAAGGTAACTAGTAGACTAGTCTGTAATCTACAGCCTAAGCTTATACGCTAAATGGTTTCATACCATTATGAATACAGGTAATCGTTCTATCGCTTAGGGTCAAGATTATCTAAATGGGATTGGATTTCCTATATCGTCAGATCCTTCAAATCTAGGAGCACAACTCTAAGTCCAAAACTCCAAGGGCCTATATGGCCAGTAGCATTAAGTTGTATGAAATGAAATTACTTTCCTACTCCTACGTCGGGATTGGGAGTGGCACGCTTGGTAGGAGGGTGGGTTGGGATAAGATTAATTTTATAAGTTTAATACCGGGATTTACAACATGGTAGTGGAAACCGTAGGATACACCCAATCTAGGGACAATAACTCACAGCGAACGAAATGGCATGCACTCCATTTGTCACAATACATGGAATAAAGTTCCACATGGATTATGACAGGAACGCATGCGGCTATGCTAAGCCCAAACCATTACGCAAACACATTTCTACCTATGACATCGCTAGACCAAACAACAACAAAACACAAAAATTCTTCAAACGGTAATCAAATAAGCTAAGAACGTGGAGAAATGGGATGAGTAAGCAGGTTGCCACGAGTCTGAGGATCAAATAAAAGGGACATGAGAGAGAGGACGGTGGAAAGGGAGAAAAAGGCTAAAATAGCCTTAACAAAAGCCATGGAAAGTGGAGGAAATGTGGAGAAAT
Source organism: Magnolia kwangsiensis (assembly GCA_037074715.1). NCBI lineage: Eukaryota > Viridiplantae > Streptophyta > Magnoliopsida > Magnoliales > Magnoliaceae > Magnolia > Magnolia kwangsiensis. The sequence continues at coordinate 66,080,187 of CM073579.1, forward strand.
GGCTGCCCTAATGGGCTGAAACAAATCTAGGCCCTGTAGAGGGGTGAATCAAGCTCCCAATGGCTAGATTTTCAAAGAGAAAGGAGCAAGATAAGATGGAATGGAGGTCCACACGATTTTTAGCCTCCAATGAAGGATGAGAGAGCTCTAAACGACGAGAATGGAGAGAGGAGGAAGCTCGTATGGCTTTGAGTGATGGAATGACGTCGGTTGAGGCAGAAAATGAGAATGGAGGTGGTTTGAAATGGCATTTGGGAGGGGAGGCAGCAACAAACATGAGAAGGGAGAGCTTGGGAGGCATTTTTGTGAAGGAAGTACGTCTTTTGGGGGGTTTCAAGGTATGACCCACATACCAGGGGGATACCCTAGCCCCCAAACACCTTCAGTCCAAAGGCCAGACCCAACGGTGGAGTTTGACCGGCGATGGATCGCCGACTCGGTGATGCCATCACCGGTGAACTTGCAAACTGGTGATGTAGGCCATATGGGCTGGGTTTCCCTTGCCCTAGGGAGCCCAAAAAAGTATGGGCCCCACCCCAGTTCATTATGGTTTGGCCTAGAGAGGCCCAAAACTCCATTTGGGGCGTTCCGAGGCCAGTATGTGAACCAAAATGAATTTAGGCATCATGTAGCATATGATTTTGGGGTGGGAGAAGCTAATCCATCCAATTAACCCATTTTTTACAAGAGATTCCATAATTGGAATGGTCAAAAGTATAATTCTTACCTATATTTACTATTTATAGTAAATTTTTATCGAAGTATGATTTTCTATGATGTACACATTTGGATTTATGCCTAGTGTGGAAAGACTTAAAAAAAGTTGAAGAATGGGGTGGTAAGAGGAAAGATTTTGAAGAAATTGGGTTAAACGGGATTTTTAAGCCCTGAGATTGAGTGTAAGGGATGTGGTTGCCCCACAACCCAAGGACATGCATTTTAGGATTTGTAAATTCTTCTTAGAACATCTCAAACCCGCCTACTAATAACCTAAAGGCTATTTAGGTCGCCTTACGCGACCCTAGATGCGTTACGGACTCAATCAAACGATCGATATGAGTAGACTTCGCCTATTGGTGAAACCGGAGTCCTACGAGTGTTTCTAGACTTTTCTAGCACCCACCTAAGTCAAAGGGGCAATAACGTATGTCGCGTGTCCATAAACCAGGTCCAGTATAATCTCAATCATGCTCTGATACCAACTGTAACATCCCGAAAATCGGGGGTCGAGTAAAAACTCCACTCCCGAGTTCCAAAACATCATTTATACAATATTTTCAATGATGGATGAATGTTGTTCATATTAGTACAGAAAACATGAGTGAGATTAGACCAAAATAGCATATCATACTCCAAAGACAGTTAAATTAGCAAGCAAAAGAATGTAATAGATATATAAAGTATATGAACTGTTGTGGGTCTCCAGAGTGTGAACATGTTACCAGGTTAAACATATACATGTATACTCCAAAAATGATAAAAAAAATATACATGGGTGTGTAAGAAAAAGAAAAAATACCAAGTATATTGACATCTAATTAGTAACCCTATAACCCCGTCAATCAGAACCTGGATATAGGAGGGATCCTCCTCATCATCATCAAGTCCGGCTCTGCTTCACAAGCATCGCCATCATCTCCAATTAAGATAAGAACTGTTTGGTGTGCGCAACACCGTCCCGTAACGTGGGAGTGAGCAATTAACTCAGTGGAATCATAGAGCAAAGATTAACATGTTATCAAATCAATCACGCGTTAATAGTAGAGCATTCAATCAAACATTCCTAAATACTGTTGTTAATGCAAGCATGAAATGACATGATGGATGCCCTCACCGACATACTCCCTCATGCGGCACCATCTGCGTCCGCTGCATGCTTTCTTCCCACAGTGCTCCACATCTTCCAGGCACATGCAATGCGATATGGATAATAATTACCGGGTTGTTATTAGTCCTTTTCATACAGCAGGATTCAGAAACTAGGGTGCCTTGCTTATATCAATCCCAACACAGATCCTGTCTAGGGTCGTCACTCCTAGTAATCTCATACGATGTTATATTTGTATATCGCTGCAAGGGCTGTTAGGGCTGTTGCTCGCACTCGTTGCACCTCTCCCCCATCACCTTATCAATACAGGCCTAATTAACCTTCCGACTACATCAGGACTCGTCGCCCCCATGTGGTGTCAGGATAAACTCAAGGTCACTACAAAGGGCTCATCACCTGATCAGTGTAGGCCGACAACAAGAATATAGTGTCCCATACCACCATATTCTGCTCAGAGTAGGGTGATCACTGGATACTACGGGGAGGTTTGTGGCCCCAGCATAGGCCGAAAGCTCGACCACGGTGTCCCATACCACCATGCCCGGCTCATGAGTCTTTATGGATCAAGGTACCATGGTTAACAGGGTTTCCAATAGTAAGTTCAGTACCCTAGGTTCAAGCAGTTATGACTCATACATGGTGAACATACAATGTCCAGTCGGGTTACTTGACGGGCTCGACTAGTAGGAGCGCATCTCAAGCTGAACGACATGAAGTGCATGAAACACTTCGTGTGGCCTAACCACTGCCGCCAACCCAAAACACGACTCGCGTTCATCGACGCATCCTTTGTGGTACATAGAAACCAACCACGAATTCAGTTCGTTATCGACTACCTGGACTAGTTCATAGCCCCAAGCATTTGTAAACCAACGTCAGTAAGCATATGAGAGTAACAAAAATGAATATAAACAATACAAGCATGTTGACACATGTTATAACATACTATGTATGCAAATCAACCAACTCATGCATTCCATAAATATAATGAAATCAATTCATATAGCCAACATGGTGGAAACCATATACATCAGCATATTAATTAAGAAATCAATCTCAAAACTAATTCACAACACCATTTACTCAATACATACTATTACAAACATTTATACAAACATAGTCTACACACCTTAGCCTACATAGCGTATGTCGACTCAAAGTACGCATTAGGGCGAATCTCTTCGCCAAACAGATCATGCACGCATTTTTAATATCATAATACGACAAATAAACATGACAATCATTTTTACAAAATACGGACGTATACAATATTTTCTATAAATGCCTAAAATACCCTACATCTCATATTTACTGTACGTTTACGAAAGGAAAAACGGACAGCATGTTGTACATGTCAAACGGCGTTACCGTCGATAATCTACTATTAAACGACATTGAAAGATTTGAAATCAATCAATCAAAGCGTCTAAAATCCTCACCTTTTTCCCTAGATGTATATCGTTTCGAATCGAACGTATACGCTTCGTCAACAGCGTACAGGTGACCTAATGCACAAGATACATAAGCTACATCGCTATTGAATCAAAGGAAACCCCAAAACAGAAAGTAGTTAGGGTTTTTCTTACCTAAGAGTGCGTTGGAATCGCCGAGAAAGTGATTGGAGTGCGGTGCTTTGGCACGTGCAAAAGCTGGTGCAGGTGGCAGGAGAATCTCTCCCACACTTTCTCACAATCTCTCACTTTCTCTCTCTCTTTTCCTAGGGTTTCAACCAAATTCGGATGGGAGGGTTGTGAGAGGGTTTAAAGCCCTTGTATAGGTTAAAACCTTTCCAAATTAGGCTTGGGAACAAAGCTCACTTGAGGTATAACCAAATCTGGACTGTTTCGATCCAAAAGAACATTTCGGGAGGTCCCCTGGCCGAACGCGGTCGGACTTAAGCTCATGCATACTGGATCTAGAACACATCAAGTTTTCAGACCGGAAGAGTTCGCAGATCGCACGTGGCGGTCCAATTTTAGTTCAGCAGTCATCGCACCTAGATCAGGTCTACAAGTCTCATGATATGAAAGAGAAATTTTTTCTAATCCGAGGGTGTAATTTGGCTGAATTCTGACAGTCAGAATGCTTAATAATAACGCGCTAAGTCACGTGCCAGATTTGAATTAAATTTTCCAAATCTAACCCTTTTCTCACTCTCTTCACTCCAGGCTCAATGAAATAGCCTCTGAACATCGGTTGGCCTTGATTTTCAAAATGATTGTCAAGTCTAGCCAAGCGGTCATAACGGTCTAAGATGGTAGATATCGGACTTTCGACGCGTGGTCTAGATCTAATACAAAGTTTCAAAGGGTTCCCGAGAACAAACCGGTTTAGAGTTTGATCCTGGATTTTAGGGTAACGTAGCATCAACGATTCTATAAGTTTTGGGTCTTGCAGAATGTATTTAAAGTGATCAGGGACAATTTCACAGCTACTCCAGCGTAGTGCTAGCTAACTTACGCTTAATTTCTAAAGAAATTAATCCTAAGTGATTTCTTTGGCTTTGGAATTGGGTTCTGAGAGGTTACCAAGGTGTTTTGGTTGACCCATTTCCTAACGACGTCTAATCCCAGGTTGGCAAAAATCCGGGGTGTTATAGATGATGTCGCATGAGGGAGTTTGTGGTGAGGGCATGCATCATTACCTCATATCATTCTTGCATTAACAAGAGATCTAGGACATGTTTGATTGTACTGCTTTATCATTACTTCTTGATTGGATTGATAACATGTTCACCTTTGCTGTATATAGATTCCACTGAGTTAATTACTCACTCCCATGTTACGGGACGGTGTTGGCCATACCAAGTAGTCCCTATTTTAGTTTCAGATGATGGCGATGCTTGCGAAGTAGAGCCGGACTTGATGATGATGAGGAGATTTCCTCCTATATGTAGTTTCTGATCGACGGGGTTACAGGGATACTGATTAGATGCCAATACACTTGTATTTTGCCTTTTATTTAAATACCCATGTATATTCTTTTCTTTCCATTTTGGAGTATACATGTATTTAGTTAACCTGGTAACATGTTCACACTCTGGAGACTTACAATCAATTATACATTTTATATATTTATCACAGTCTTCCGCTTAAGTAATTTAACTGTCTCTAGAGTATGATATGCTGTTTTGGCTTAATCCACCTCATGTTTTATGCACTCATATAGCTGACATTCATCCATCATAAAAAATGTTGCATAAGCGATGTTCTGGAACTCGGGAGCTGAGTTTCTGCTCGACCCCCGATTTCTGGGATGTTACAGATGGTATCAGAGCATGATTTGCATTAAACTGGACCTGGGTTATGCTAACACGACACACACTGACGCACTCTGACTTAGGAAGGGGGCGATGAAAACTTAGAAACCACATTAGATACCTAAGTTTTGCCGACAGGCGAGACTGAATATTGTAATTTAGTCCACAGTTCTTCTAATTTGTTTTGTTGAGATTCATGTACCCAGCTACACCCCAATCTCACCACCACCATAGGCCAGATTTCTATTGCTACTAAGTAATTCAGTAGGCCATACAAAGGATCGCAACAATAATAAAATCTAGGACCACAAAGGAAAGAAACGTTTAAATTCTTATGAACCACCATTCCACTCTATCCAGGACAATCCTCAGTTAAACCATAGATCATCAAATCATTTCTTTTTGCCTCCAAGTGCATCCCTTTGGGCCTTCTCTTTACACTTTTAGAGCCTTTAACTTAAAGTCAACTCACCCCCAACCGGTGTAGTTCTTGGTCTCCATCTCACATGACCAAAGCATCAAAATTCTCTCGAAGGCATTCATTTCTATATCTGTCATTCCTCATCTTGACACCTATCCATCTCAACATCCCTCATCAAATTTTCCACTCTCATGAAGTATCAACCAAGGTATTGAAAACAACTTCTCAGGACTCAATCCTAAAGTCGAACCCATTTCCTTCAAAATCTCTCCTTTCACCACCCCATTCTTCAAATTTTTCTAAGTCCTTTTGTACTAAACATAAATCCTAACATATAAATGATGGAGAATAATACTTAAATAAAAATTTACTATAAATAGTAAATATATTCATAAATTGGACTTTTGACCCTTCAAATTATGGAATCTCGTGGAATAAATGGGTTAGTTGGATAGAATAGTGTCTCCTACCCCAAACTCATATGTTATACATTGCATAAACTCATTCTGATTTATAAATTGGCCCCGAAAATGCCTCAAATGGAGAGGGGGCCTAAACGATCAACTTTCAGGGGGTTCTAGGGTGGGACCCAGAATTTTTTGAGGCCTGGGGGGCAGGAGGGCCTCGTCCAAATGGTGAGGCATTACCAGTTTGACCATAGGTCGGCGAGGGCCTCGCCGGTCAGCTGGCTGGTCGGGCCGGGCTGCCCGAGCCGATGCAGTTTGGGGTCAAATAGGACCCCTCTATACAGGGTTCGACCATTCGTTCATTCAAAATTCACTACTTCCTTAACAAAATCACCCCCCAAGCTCTCTTTTTCTTCTCAACTTGTTGTTTTCTCTCTCCAACCTCCCTTTCAATCATTCCTCCCTTCATTTTTCATTATTTTCTTCATCCCTCTACTGTTTTCAATCATACCTAGCACCTACACTCTCCATTTTCTATGATTGGAGCTCTCATAGCTCCCATTTGAGCTCCAAAAATGTGCCAGCCCCCAACCTCTTTTATCTTGACCTTTTCTTCCTTCTATTTTCCTTTTCTTAGACCCTTTACACTCCCATATCAGGTCCAAAGTCGTGGAAATCCAAAGATCTCAGCCCTTCCCTTCATTTTCTTCATTTTCCATGGCTCTTTTTGAGTTAGTTTTAGCCATTTTCTCGATCTCTCCGCTTCTACCAACGGGTGAGACCTAATATAGAAGCTTAGTCCATAAACAGTGACCATCTAATGCTAGGATATCTAGAGTTTTGGACCTAGAGTTAGTACTCCTAGATTTCAAAAGATCTGATAGGAAATCCAATTCCAATTAAACAATCTTGACCCTAAGCGATAGAACAATCCCTAGTATTAGAAATGGTATGAAACCATCTAGCGTATAAGCTTAAGATTTGGATTACAGTTAGTGAGTTACAGATTAGGCTACTAGTTTTATTAAGTAGTATAAAGACGCATTATACTGAGGAATAGTAGGTTTGATTTGGTGAAAGTAGGACTTCATTCCTTCAATAGATCCCCATAATACTCAAAGGCTCCTTTAGTAACTCTCAGGAAGCTTGCTTGACTTAGAACTAGTCACGTGTAGGGAAGACTTATATACCCCTCAGATGAAACGCTAGGATAAACTAGCACGCCCCTTAGAATTGCCTTCCCAAGGACTTAGTACGATCGGGGATGCGGAGTAAAGGTACTGTATATGATCGATGTATTCACGGTTTGAATTACATTCTTAATCCTAGTGGTTACCAATAAATTCAATGCTCTGATCAAGCAGAAGATCGGTATTGACTACGATTAAGAACTGATACGATAAATTTTCTGTCATCGCGAGGCAGAAGGTCTATGTATCCGGCTCAGACCCACTACACAACTTTTCTTCCGTGTTGGCCCGACCACCTACAACCAAAAGTTATTGCTTTGCCTTTGGGAAATGTTAAGGACATCTAGCCAATAGAGATTAGACATCTTGCCGGAAGCTCACACCCGTCCCTGGAATCAACCACAACATCCCTCATTTTTAGCCCCTTTCTATAATTATAAGTACCAATGCCAGAGAACGCATCATTAGCAAAGTAAGACCAATGTATGGAGAGGTTGTTTTCCATTTCATGTTAAGGAGAGGCCCTAAGTTACACCTCGTTCCGATATACGGATCGAGACATAGATTCTTGAGTCTTAAGAAGAACTAAGTTTTTAAGGGGGGTAGAACGTATTGAACCCAATCTAGTTAGGATTATCTAATACAACTGTTGGATCAGAGTAGCGCAGCGGAAGCGTGATTGGCCTCTTCCCCACTGGCCCAGGATCGAAGAAGTTGATTTAGGTTATACGTAAGGTTAAGTCATTAAAGAGGATTTGAACCTTCCTTAGAATGTCAATACTGAAGTCTTTCTAGGGACTCATTACACTTAGCCAATTTGGGGGATGAAATTATATTCTAAGGGGAGTAGATTGTAACACCCCGGAGTTTTGCCTACCTAGAATTAGACGTCGTTAGGAAATGGGTTAACTATAACACCTTGGTAACCTCTTAGAACTCAATTCCAAAGCCAAATGAATAATTTAGAACCCAATTCTTTAGAAATTTAACATGAATTAGCCAGCGCTACACTAGATTTTCTGCAAAATTAGCACTAACCACTTTAAATACGATCTGTAAGACCTAAAATCTCTAGAATTGTTACCACTACGTTACCCTAAAATCTAGGATCCAACTCTAAACCCAGTTGTTCCCGGGAATGCTTTGTAACTTTGTATTGGATCTAGACTGCACGTCGAAAGTCCGATAGCGATGAACTTAGACCATTATGACCGCCTAGTTGGACTTGACTATCATTTCAAAAATTAAGTCCAACCGATGTCCTGAGACCATTTCCTTGTGTTCGGAGTAAAGAGAGTTGTTGAGGACTAAAAACAAGAGAAGAATGGAAACAAATGAAGATCAAAAGGCTGTGAAGGAGAGTTGGAATGAAAGTGCGACAAAATGACTTATAAGTACTTTGCGTGGGTCCGCGTAAACGTTACGCTTTGTGTGGTACTGTGTAAACGATCTCCTTTGCGCGGGTCCCCACAAAGAGACAACGTATGCATTGGTGAAGTTCAGATAATTTGGTGATATTGTCCCACATCGCTAAGATGAGAGTTCGGCATGTGTGAGTGCCTATAAATACCCCTTTTCCTTCCTTCGTTAAAGGATCGATCGAAGACTACAAAGAGCAAGTGGAGCAAGAAGAGAAGATAAAGCGGAGCAAGTGGAGCAAGAAGACCAAAGGTGAGAGCGACCGTCCAGAAGGCTTTGCGTAGGACCATGCAGCTCAAAAGGCTTTGCGTCGGACCGCACAAACTATGTGCTTTACGCAGGTCCACGCAAACAGACTGCTCCGCAGTCTATTAAACTGAGGAGTCGTTACGCTACCGAAATAGAAGAGATCTCTGAGTTCTTCTGTTTGAATGCAAAAGAAGATAAGCCGTTGAAGTGCACATTCCTCCTAAGTCTTAGGAGATGTTCAAAATAGCGCTGGAAGGCTGTCAAAATTCTTATCTTCTTGAAGATTGATCAGTCTAGTCAGCAATTCCTCCCAAGTCTTTGGAGATGACTTAAATTCATGCCGAAATGCTGCCAAATTTTCTATTTGAATCTAATATCTTCATGTTATTAATCTGTACATATACAAATGAATATATCTTAGAATCAAGGGAGATTAAGAGGATGTAAATGAACTCAGAATAAATACGTGATGATCATCTTTACACTTTTCTTTTATTATGTTTAAATAAGATAATCCCCCGAGAATTGAAACGCATTTGTTTTCTTGTTAAAACAAAATGACGACTCTGCTGGGGACATCTTTATTATCTTACTTAACATTAACATTTGAAAAAAGTGTAAAAGCGATTGTCACCTTTTGGCATTTTCCAGACGCCAAAATGGCGACTCTTAGTGAGAACATCCTCCCCTTCATCTCTAAGATTGTTCATGTTAACCCTTCATATACTAACTTCACGTGTGTTTCATTATCGAAGGTACTTGAGTTCGACTGCAGCATACAACTGATGGCTAACTTTACGAGAAAAGTGAATTTTCGCTTCACCCCCATGGGATTCATAGTGGAATAGGCACCAAATGGTGCCCCAAAGCATAGGAGTCTGCGTCCCGCTAGCGAGAATACAGTGACTCGAATGACAACTGGAGTCATATCCGTTTCACCTCAATTGCAAGAAAGTGACAGAGATTGGACCATAGTCCTGTCACGCAAGACAAGAGCAAGGAACTTGAGGAAACATAAAGTGAACCCATCTTTGCCAAAGATCAGAGGACCGATAACGCGCAGTACAGTCAGGAAGAACCCTAAGCTCGCTCCTCCTGCGATATACCCCAAGCAGACAGGTTCACAGTTCACGTCGCGCGATTTTTCGGCTCTGGTCGCTCCGAGGAACAAGTGGACAAAAGAGCAAAAAGGTAAGGTGCCGTTAATAAGTTTACCAACGCCCGTGTTAGCCAAGGTAAGTTTGCTAAAAACTGTGTCACCCCGATCAATCAGCAACACAGAAAGCACACAGAAGTCCAATGAGACTCCGATCTTTCCCCTCTTTATAAGCCCCGCTGCATCAACATACTCTCATTTTACCCCAACAATAGCTTCAGCAAGCAGTAAAGAAACCACGGTGCATATGGCCGAGACGAATCGAGAAAACATGCCAACGATAGAAGATCATGTCAACCAAATGACTGAAGCACAAAGAGCGTTAATGGAGGAGTGCCAAAACCTCAAAAAAAGCTTTAGCTACTTTGGCACATAATGTAGCCCAAATAGCGGCTCCACCGATGATGGGGGCAACGAATGGGCAAGGAAGCCAACAGGAGGGTCCTCGTCCACAAGGAATCGGATTGTGAGAGTCTGTTCCAGTAGCGAGAGCCATAACACATGATGACATAAGACAGGTCGTTGAAGAAACTGTGAGAACAGAAAGGGAGCGGGAAAATACTGGCCGTTTCAGATACCGAACACTGTATCCAAGAGAAGTGGAAGATGTTCCGTTTCCAGCCAATTTTAAGCATCCAGATTTTTAAAAATTTAATGGAGAAGGATCACCGGAAGAACATCTGATGCACTTCATTACCAGTATGGGGAATTTTTCCACAGTACCACAATACTGCCTGAGACTGTTCGGGTCATCGCTAACCCATAAAGCATTCCGGTGGTATTCCAGTCTGACTCCTAGATCGATGCGGACTTGGGAACAAATGCAAGATGCTTTTATGTCAAATTTCTTCTCGTCGGAACGCGATGTCAGCATTATGGAGTTGGCCTCTATACGACAACAAGAAGGAGAGCCAGTGAAAAAGTTCATCGATAGATGGAAAACATTGGGAGCTTCATGCAGACAGTTGTCATAGGAAACGGAACAGGTAAAAATGTGTTTGAATTCCATAAAAACAGGAATCGCGTTCGGATTCACCAGTGCCGATATCCAAACATTCCGTGACCTGGCCACCAAAGCTCATGCGTTGGAATTAATGACAAGCAAAATGCCAGCTTTTCATCACGAGACTGTTAGAAGGGCATCTGGCCGGACGACTATGAATACTGTCGATCGTGATAAGAAAGACAAGGATACGAAGGGCTCAAAAGACAGGAGGCTGAGACAAAAAGAAGGATGGAATCAGTCAAAGTATAAATACAATAGAAAAAGGTTTAGGATGCTCGACTCTCATGAAGGGCTCGACTTCGACAAGGAAGATGTGGTTCCTATGATGAAAGAATTGCTAAAAGCCGGCACCATAGAATTGCCAGAACCCAAATGCCCGGAAGATGTGACAAAAACCAGGGAAAGAGATTTTTATCGATATCATTGCCTAGTAGGACACCCGATGGAGAATTGTTATATGCTGAAATGTATCATACAGCAGATGATAGAGAAGGGTGAAATAATAACCAGTGAAGGAAAGAAAAGGAATACAAGAGCGACAGTAAACATGTTCACAGCCCGAGAAAAAGCTCGAGAGATGGGAAGGAAAGAAAGTCAAAAGTCGGTAAAGAATACGTCAATGCTTACATTGCGCTCAGGGAGGAAGATGGCAAGTCCCGTAAAGCAGAAAATGGGGATTATAAGGAAAGAAATCATCAGTGAACAGAATAATGATGATGGAAAAGAGGACGAGGGTGAAACGGTGAAAGTGGCTTACGACGTAGTTAGCCATTTGAAAGGGATACCAGCACGTGTAAGCATCTATGATGCGATCAAGTTATCAGAAGAGTTTTGACAAAGTTTAATACAGGCATTATCTAATCGCAATGTCAGAGAAACTCTGCTGACAGAAATGAAGCAAGAAAGACACAATGAACAAGCAGATTGTCTTCCAATCATCTCATTCTCCAATGATGATTTGATTAGCGAGACGGAACATAACAAGCCCCTTATGATAGAAGGTCATGTCTGCGGGACAAGTGTAAAACGGATCATGATAGATAATGGGTCTGCAGTAAACCTTTTACCGCTTTCAATGGTAGGCAAATTGGGCTACCACCGTTCTGATCTGCACCCCAGTGAAATGATGATACATGGCTTCAATCAAGGTGGGCAGTGTGCGCTGGGTAAAATTATAGTGACGCTGAAAGTGGGAGAATTAAGTACTGACATCGTATGTCATGTTATAAACGCCGTAACGATGTACAATCTCCTTCTAGGAAGACCATGGATACGTCAATATAGTATCATACCCTCTACTTTGCATCAATGCTTCAAGTATTACAAGGACGGAGTACAATGTAAGGTAATGGCTGATGCAAAACCATATACGGAAGTCGAGTCTTTCTTTGCAGATGCCAGTTATTACAAACAGTTCTCTGAGGAGGTGAGACATAGTAATGAAAATAAAGTCTCGAAAGACGTTTAAGTAGACAAGGCTCGAGAAGAAAGGGTACAATCTTCTGGGACGACGTAAGTAAGGAAGAAGTTCTATTTTGTACCAAAGCACTTAAGACAACCTGGACAGTTACCATTAACACTATTATCGCCAGAGTAGTTACGAATTCTGTAATCTAATTATACAATGCCATTACCCAATGTTGAAATGTGTAGGCCATTTTTAGCTACCCCAGGAAGATTTCAAGTCAAGGCTAGTACTAAGCATCCCGAGCCGATAGAGTTCAAAACTGCAGTAAAGACGAAAGCAAGAAAGGAAAGCGCGAGCAATGTATACCGCAGTAAGCTGACATCGTAAAATCTGAAAAAGTACAGTTCAGTGAGCATGTAAATCATGAGAAACATAGGTTTTGATTGTAGCAAACCCACCAGACTAAATCATGGGAAGGGAATTCAAATCCCTCTTGGGGTTGAGCAGGAAAAGCGAAGAAAATTTCAAGGGTTAGGAGCAGAGGCGTCAATAAATATGATTATATCATACAGGTAGCGGAAGAAGATCCTGAGGTGGTTAAGTATCCTGAGACAGCGCCGAAGCAGATAGAAGACGAGGGGCAGCCGACGATAGACAGCTTGAGGGAAATAAATTTGGGTACAGAAAAAGAGCCCCGGAATACATTTATCAGTAGCGGTATCTCTGAACAAGAATCTGAGAAATATTTCCAACTGCTCACGGAAAATAAGGACATCTTTGCTTGGACATATGCGGAAATACCAGGTTTGGAACCTTCCATAGCAATGCACCGATTAAATATCTCCAAAGAGAAAAGGCCGGTTAAACAGGCACAAAGTCGGTTTCATCCAGACTTAATTCGATTAATTGAAGAAGAGGTCAGCAAGCTGATCAAAGTTGGGTTTGTTCGGAAGTCAAGTATCCCAAGTGGATATCGAACATTGTCCTGGTAAAAAAGAAAAACGGACAAATAAGAGTGTGCATTGACTTCAGGGACCTGAATGAGGCTTGTCCGAAGGATGATTTTCCTCTTCCAATAACAGAGTTGTTGATTGATAGTACAACTCAATATGCTGTTATGTCTTTCATGGATGGTTATACAGGGTACAACCAGATTAGAATGGCACTCGAAGATGAGGAAGCAACAACATTCAGAACGCCGCTGGGAATTTATTGCTATAAAGTCATGTCGTTCGGTCTCAAAAATGTTGGGGCGACGTACCAAAGAGCAATGCAAAATATATTCCAAGACATGATGCATAAACATGTCGAGGGTTACGTCGATGACTTGGTGGTTAGATCAGGAGATCATCAGGAGCATCGCGAACACTTAGAATCGGTTTTCTGTCAATTACGAAGGAAATAATTAAAGATGAATCTAGCCAAATGTGCGTTCAGAGTGTCTTCGGGAAAATTCCTTGGTTTCATTCTACGGCACAGGGGTATTGAAATCGATCCAGAGAAAGTCAAAGCTATTCAAAATATGCCACCACCGACAACCTTAAAAGGAATTGAAAAGTTTGCAAGGAAAACCGGCGTACATTCGTCGTTTTATTTCAAATCTGGCAGGAAGATGCTAGCCATTCTCACATCTGATGAAAAAGGACGTAGACTTCGTATGGGATCAAGCTTGTCAGAACGCATTCGACTCAATAAAGAGATTATTGAAGCAACCGTCGGTGTTAACGGCCTCGATAAAAGGAAAACCACTTATTTTATACATATCTGCGACTGAAAATTCCTTAGGTGCTTTGCTGGCTCAAGTAAATGAAGCTGGGAAGGAAGCCGCTCTTTATTACTTAAGTCGAACATTGATGGGAGCCGAATACAATTATTCTCCGATCGAGAAAGAGTGTTTGGTGTTAATATTCGTAGTCCAAAAGTTGAGGCATTATTGCCTCTCTCATGACATAACTCTAATCTCAAGAGCAGACCCGATCAAGTTTTTAATGACAAGGCCAATGTTGTCAGGAAGACTGGCTAAATGGATGTTGTTGCTTTCAGAATACACCATTACTTATAAACCGGCCAAAGCAGTGAAAGGACAGGTGGTGGTGGATTTCCTTGCAGCACACCCCGTGGTAGATTGTGAAGCTATCAATGATGACTTTCCAGATGAGCACGTTATGCTGGCCGAAGCACAAAGCCCATGGCAGATGTACTTCATCTACTGAACAAGTCACCTTGAGGAGTAATGAATATCACCCCTGCCCCTGCTCCTAATGCCCGCTGAATATAAGGCCCTCATCATTGGGATGGAAATAGCTCAACAGATGAAAAAAGGAATGCTGCATATCTTTGGCGACTCCAAATTAATTATAAATCAATTGAGAACCGAGTTCGAAGTATGAAAGCAAGAACTCTTGCCCTATTATTAAAAGATGCAGCAATTATTAGAATGGTTCTTCCATGTAGAAATTAAGCATAAACTGCGGTCTGAAAATGCAAAAGCGGATGCTTTGGCTAGTCTAGCAGCCGCCCTATCCTGCCCTAATAGGAGTCCTCTTCAAGTAACTATAGAAGAAAGAAGATTCTTACCATCTTCAGAGATCATAGAAGAAGCAGTTGAAACGCTTCCTATATCATGCTTAGAAATAACAACAGATGATTGGCATCAAACTTTTGTTGATTACCTCAGATTTGATATCCTGCCAGAGGATCAGGCAACGAAGCAGCAAATTAAACAGCGGTTGGTTAGATTTATCATATGCGATGAAGTATTATATAGAAAATCTTACAATGGAATGTTGTTACGCTGTTTAGACGAGCAAGAAGCAGGGCAAGTATTGCGGGAAGCACACTTTGGTGAACGTGGGGCACATCAGGCGGGTCAAAATTTATTCCACAGAATACATCGGATGGGTTATTATTGGCCCACCATGTTCAAAGATGCTATAGATTATGCAAAGCAGTGCCACAAATACCAGAGTCATGGAGACGTTATACATGTTCTCCCAGAAGACTTGCACCAGTCTGTTGCCTCTTGGCCCTTCTCCGCTTGGGGACATGATGTAATTAGTCCTATAAACCCGCCTTCATCCGGAGGAAACCAATATATTCTGGCAGCAACGGATTATTTCTCCAAATGGACTGAAGCAGTCGCTTTACGCAACGTTAAAGAAAAGGACGTGGTTAATTTCATCTAGCATGCCATAATATACAGTCACGGTATTCCAAAGAAAACTGTTATTGATAATGGCACTCCCTTCAAAAATAAAGGCATGGAAAAGCTGTGCCAGAAATTCAGCATTCATCACTCGTTTTCAACACCTTACTATCCCCCAGCCAATGGGCTAGCAGAGGCGTTTAATAAAATGATCATCAAAATACTAAAGAAGACGGTCACTGGCAACAAGCATGATTGGGATGAAAAGTTACAAGAAGCATTATGGGCATACAGGACTACTCAGCGCACAGCAACGGGGGCAACACCGTATTCATTAATCTATGGCATGGAGGCAGTTATCCCAATCAAAATACAAGTGCATCACTCAGAGTGGCGATACATCAGTCCATAACAGATGATGAAAATGCTAAAATAAGGCTAAAAGAGTTGAATCTGCTTGATGAGGGACGTCTGGCCGCCCAACAGTGATTGCAATCATATCAAGACAGGATATCGGCTGCCTTTGATAAACAAGTTAAACACCGCTCTTTTAAAAAAGGAGATATGGTGTTAATGTTGAAAAGACCTATAGTGGTCACCCACCGAACAGGGGGCAAATTTGAGCCCAAATGGGACGGGCCGTATGTAATAAATGAAGTCTATTCCAATGGAGCATATAGAATCACCGATCAAGATGGGAAAGGTATCAGTATACTGGTCAATGCTCGCTTCATCAAAAGATATTACCCTTAAAAAGAAGCTATTGATTTTGATCTAGAATATTATCAACATAATGATTCTATATCAAAGGGGCAAGAAGGAATGAGATCATGTCCATATGTTAAGAGAATCTATAAAGAAGAAACTCATGAGCATATTGACTACATTTAGCAAGTATTTTGAATGAAAGCGATCATCGCCATCAACAAATGAGTCTTGCAAGTGGCAAAGTTTGGCGGGTATCATCATGAAAATCCTTTTAAAGATATTATCAGAAGTAACGATGTATCAATCTCAGTCAGACACATTTATCATCTTGGCGATAACGATGATCACAATTATTATTGCCTTACAAGGCACAATAGGGCAACCTAGCCAAGCCATACGGCTAACTACGTATAAAGCCTACAATCATCCAAGGCAGTCTAGCCAAATCTTCAAAAGGTCAAAATCCTAAAAGGGCTAAAATCCTAAAAAGAAAAGAAAAATCATAGAAGAGCCAAGAGCCAAATCAAAATTTATTATGCTCTAAAAGAAGGGGTAAAATCTCTAAAATGATCAACCCAGGAAGGATCAATGAAAAAAGAGCCAACCAGCTACGCATAAGTCCTATCATTTTCGTCATTCGGGCAAGTGGACGAGAAATCAGCGGCCCTAAAAAGCCCGTGAAGGTTATCGTACCCACCCATGCGGGCAACTGATGAAGCCTACGACTAATATGTCTAAAAGGCTAAAAAGTAAATGGCTAGTCATGCGTAACTCCCATGTCGTCTGTATAGTTGCCTGGCAGCGTCATGGGGAACGGAGGAAAATGCCCTCCCGTGAATGGGCTCACTCTTGCAGACGAAGGAAATAAGGGCCGCAGTGTAAGCACCATGCCAACCATGCATAAGACCCTCTAGATTTATGGTTTGATTTCAGTACGTACTGTAAGTGCTATGTTTTCATATCCCTTTGGTTGCCAAATTTTATGGTGTCAAAACCTATATCTATGTATTGTATGTCTTGTATTTTATGTTTGAAGTCTATTCATTGCAATCAAGACATATCAAGACATCGCATTTCAAGACAAGATCTTATATGAAGACAGTTTTCAAGTCATGGATGAAGAATTCAAGAATTGAAGTCTTCAAGATTGCATGTTCAGGATTCGATCAAGCTCAAGTATACTAGAAGACTTTGTCAAGTCAAGATCAAGCTCAAGAAGGCCTACTACAAGTTTTATATATTCACAAGCTTCTCTTATGGGTCATCTGAGTGTACAGACTTTCAATGTCCATCTCACTTTTAAGGTTTGTTTGACCTTAGATTGACCTTAGGATGGGCTTTACTATAAGTCATTCTGGATACATAACTCATATATTTATTTGGAGTGTTCTAAGACCAGTCCTAAGGACTTCAAGACCAGTCCTAGCTTTGTTACGACCAGTCTTAAGTTTTTCAGGACCAGTCCTAGGTAGTTAAAGATTTTCGGATCTTTCTAGCTGTCCCACGACCAGTCTTGTGAGTTTTACGACTCATCCTTCGACCGGTCGTAGCCCTACGACTCAAACTCCAACAACCATTTTTGGGATCCTACGACCGGTCATAGGTGACCCACGACCAGTCGTAGGTGTCTCACGACCGGTTGTAGACCGCCCAGGACCGGTCGTGGAACTAAAAATCTTATCCCGCGGAAATCTTTCAAAAATCTTTGATGCTACGACCAGTCATAGGATCCTAAGACCAGTCGTAGACGGGATTTTTCAGGCTATAAATAGAGCACGAACTTGAGAGTTTTAGTACTTCAATTCAATTCTATTCAAGAATTCTTTAGGCTATTATCTGAGATAAGTTTGTGTTTATTTTAAGCTGCTTTGTGCTTATTTAATATTCCTTTTGTTCGCTTATTCTTGTTTGATTTTGATCTACATTCCAATCCTATTAGAAAAGGAGAATTTCTGATATTCTTTCTTCTTGGATTCAAAATCAAATAGAA
Source organism: Magnolia kwangsiensis (assembly GCA_037074715.1). Lineage (NCBI taxonomy): Eukaryota > Viridiplantae > Streptophyta > Magnoliopsida > Magnoliales > Magnoliaceae > Magnolia > Magnolia kwangsiensis. Next base: position 66,098,373 of record CM073579.1, read on the forward strand.
CTACCCCATTTGATTTAAAATCAATTAGACTTAGAACCATTCTAAAAGTAAGTATTGGACTTTGAATGTCGAATCGAACTTCTACTCCGATTGGTTCTACTGGGCTTCTTCAAAAGGTGATTCAGGTATTTTACATGTTTTGTAATTTACTTTCTCTGGTTTTTGTTTTGAGATTCGTCAGAAAAACCTCATTGTAGTCGTCAGAATAAACCGGTTTACAGATAACCACGTGCGATCTGAGAACCCTACCGGTCCGAAAACTGGATGTGTGCTAGATCCAGTATGCATGAGCTTAAGTCTGACCGCATTTCGCCAGGGGACCATCAGAAATGCTCCTTTGGCCCGAAACGGCCCCGATTTGGTTAGGCACCAAGTAAACATTGTTCTCAAGCCTAGTTTGGGCATGTTTTAGGCTATAAAAGGGGTTGAAACCCTCACTCCTCTCTCCCATCCGAATTTGAGAGAAACCCTAACTTGGGAGAGAGAAAAAGGTGAGAGATTGTGAGAGAGTGGGAGAGTTCTTCCTGCCACTTGTGCTACGTGTTGCACGTGCTCAAGCAACACACCTCTACCATTTTCCCGACGATTTCACCGCGATTCTAGGTAAGCAAATATCCTAAATAGTTGCTGATTTGAGTTTCCTTTGTTTCCATAGCGATGTAGCTTATGGATCTCGTGTATTAGGTTCCTTATTCGCCGTAGACGAAGCGTATACGCTCCGTTTCAATTCACGAGTCTACAAGACATAAGGTGAGGATTTTAGACACTTTGATTGATGGTTCCCAACGCTTTCAATGTCGTTTAATAGTAGATTCTTGACGGTATCGCCGTTTGACATGTACAAAATGCTCTCCGTTTCCCGTTTCGTAAATTAACGAAGAATATGAGATTTAGGGCATTTTAGTCATTTGTAGGAAGTACTGTTTACATTCATATTTTGCTGATGTGATTGACATGGTTTGTTGTCGCATTAGGGAGTTAGGAATACGTGCATAATTAGTTTGGCGAAGAGATTTGCCTAATTGCACACTTCGGGTCGACATGCTATATGTAGACTTAAGTGTGTAGTGTATGTGTTTGTATAAATGATTGTATTAGTATGTATTGAACTAAATGATGTTATGAATTAGTTTGAGATGGATTTCTCAATTAATATGCTGACCTAAATGATTTTCTACATGTTGACTAAATGCATGATTTCATTACGTGCATGGAATATATGTGCTTGAAGATTTGCTTAAGTTGAATGTTATAACATGTGTTAACATGCTCATATGATTGTATTTCAATTCCAATACTTTTACATATATTGCTGATGTGATTCCATAAGTGTTTGGGACTGGACTTAGGCCAGGCAGTCGGTAACCGAGCGAATTCGTGGTTGACTGGTCATAGCCACGAACGACGCGTCGATGAACGCGATTCGTGTTTAGAGTTGGCGGCAGTGGTTAGGCCACGCGAAGTGTTTTATGCACTTCATGTCGTTCAACTTGAGATGCGATCGCGCTAGTCGAGCCCGTCAAGCAACCCGACTGGCCGATGTATGTTCACCTTGGTTGAGTCATAACTGCTTGAACCTAGGGTACTGAACTTACCATTGTAAACCCTGTTAACCATGGTACCTTGATCCACGAAGACTCATGAGCCGGGCATGGTGGTATGGGATACCGTGGTCGAGCTGTCGGCCTACGCTGGGGCTACAAACCTCCCCGTAGTGACCAGTGAGCACCTAGACTCGTGAGCAGATTATGGTGGTATGGGACACTATATTCTAGCTGTCGGCCTACACTGATCAGGCGACGAGTCCTTTGTAGTGACCGCGAGCGTATTCTGAGTCCACGGGAGGCGACGACCCTTCCGTTGCAGTAGAGTACAGTAGGCCTGTATTGATAAGGTGATGGGGGAGCGATGCAACGAGTGCGAGCAACAGCCCTGGCAGCCCTTGCAGCGACCTACATAAATATACCTCGTATGAGATTACTAGGAGTGACGACCCTAGACAGGATCTGTGTTGGGATTGATATAAGGGAAGTACCTTAGTTTTCCAATCCTGCTGTTTGAATGGACTAATAACAACTTGGAAATCATATCACCATAACATTGCATGTGCCTGGAAGATGTGGAGCACTATAGGGAGTGTGGCATGCCACGGTCGTAAGATGTTACCGTATGAGGGAGATCGTCGGTGAGGGCATACATCACGTCATGTCATCTTGCATTAACAACAGTATTAGGATTGTCTGATTTACTGCTTTACTATTATCGCATGATTGAATTGTGAACACGTTAATCTTTGCTCTATGATTCCATTGAGTTGATCACTCACTCCCATGTTACGGGATGGTGTTTGCAACACCCACCAGACCCTGTTGTAGATGCAGGTGAGGCTGAGATCCAGGAGGCAGAGCCAGACTTTGACGAGGATCAGGACGAGTTCTCGTACATGCAGTATCACGACGGCTTTGCGTAGGCGACCTGGATCGATGGGATTTCAGTGGGACCATTTTGGATATTTATTTTGTTCATGTGTATTATATGAGACTCAGAGATGTAGTCATACTTTGGAGACAGATGAGATTTACTTTATTTTTCCATACATTGATATATATATTGTTTAGTCTTCCGCTTGCTTTTATCACTGGATCTGAAGTATGAATTGCAGTTTTGGTATACTTTTACTCATGTGAATGCATTAAATCAGACAACATTGAATCATAATCATTTTTGTTGCATAAGTGACGGTCTGGAACTCGGGAGTTGAGTTTATACACGACCTCCGATTTTTAGGGTGTTACAAGTTGGTATCAGAGCATGAATAAGAGTATACTGGGCCTGGGTTATGGTCTCGCGACGTACGCTGTCGCTTCCTTTGACTTAGGTGGGTGCGAGAAGGGTCTAGAAACATTTCTAGGACCGCAGATTCGCCATTAGGCGAAGTCTATTTGGATCGATTGCACGATCGAGTCTGTAACGCATCTCGGGTCGCGTAAAGCAACCCAAATAGCTTCTAAGCCATAGAAAGTCAGGTTGAGACATCCTATGAATGATTTTAAACCCGTAAAGGTAAATTATTGGGCCGTGGGATGACCACGACTCCTGTAATCAATCGCCAGGGCTTAAAAATCCCGTTTCACCAAAAATCTTCAAAATTCTTCCTCTAAACACTCCGATCTTTATTTCTTTATTATCCATTTCATGTTAGACATCAAACCTAATGTGAAAATAATAAAAATTAGTACTTTCACAAAATTATACAGTGAATAGTAAAATTTCATGAAAATTAGCCATAAAGCCATTCTAACTTCACTTTATTTAGCAAATAAGGATCTAGATGGATGTACTAGCTCCTTCTACCCCAAATTCATATGCTGCATCATAGATTTTGGTATTCGGGATTGCAGAATGGTCCCGAAAAGCTCCGAACACATGTTTGGGCTCACATAGGACAAAATACTATGAACCAGCGGTCGAACCTTATAGATCTGGGGTCCTTGGACCATGGGGGACCGAACCCATCTGGCCCCACCAGCCAGATGCACCACCGGTCGGCGATGCCATCGCCGATCCGGTGATGCATCGCCGTACAGGTGGGCCCCTTTGATGTGATTTTTGGGCGCACGCCCTTAAATGGCACGTGTACCCTCTCCATATAGCTCCCGTCCAACAAAAACTCCCAAATCATACCCCTCCTTCACAAACAGCCCTCCCCATAGCTCCGTTTTCATTTTTCAGCAACTATCTCCAAATTTCATGGTCCCAAATCATCCCTAGATCCCTCCTTGGCCAAAACCGACCATCATCCATCGATCCTTGGGAGTTGGCAGCCCTTCCTCTTGAAGATTTCACCATTTGGAGCTCCAAAAACCCCTAAATCGAGCTAAAATCGTGAGGTGCTCCACTCCACTTTTTCATTTTCATTTCTCCTTGAAAATACACTCTTGGGAAGCTTGAAGCATCCCTCTATGATGCCTAGATTTCCTTTTTCCAGATTGGACAGCCACTTCATATTTTTACCATTTTTCATGGCTTTCGTGGAAGCCATTTTAGGCCTTTTATCACTCTCATCCATCATATCCTTGATGGGAAAAAGAAAAACCGCAACAGACAAGACTGGGCCGAGTAGCCCTGCTCAATCGAGAAGACCGCGGGGTGGTGTCGCAAGTTCAAGTGCCGCCGCAGGTCCAGCTGCAGTCCTGGAGTGCCGTACAAAGCGGGATTTGGATCCCCATGCACACCTTGGGCGAGCAATTCTATCGAAGATGCCTCACGGCCAATACACTGATCGAAAAGTTTTGTTTGAGGCGGACGTAGATGGATGACTATTCGGCGAATATCTGTTGTTCGAATGCATTGAAGCTGCGCATTAGGGTCCGATCTTTGAAGCTCGCGCTCGTGCTAATGTGAGCACTGTTCGTGCCTTCTACGCTAGTATCCAGAATCCTACCTTAGAGCCATTACGGTTTAAAATCCCTTTTGGTAGAGATCGGACGGCTACGATTGATGTGCGACTGATTGCGCGACTTCTGAACGTGCCTCTTTGTGATGTTCATCCTAGTGAGAAGAACCTGAGGACTAGACGTGAACGAGATCGCCGCACCAGGTTTCTGTGCGGTAAGTTGGTTCCATGGCAGCCTAATAATAGCCTTAAGGCGACGTATATGTCTGATGATTTGCGCCTGCTGCACCATATCTGCACGTTCAATGTTTATCCCAGGTTTACGAATCGCATTGAATGTACACGCCTTATGGTTGATTTTATGTATCTGGTGGCCCAGGAGAGAACGTATGCATGGCTACTTTCATCTTACGACAAATAATCCTCATAGCCAGGTCAAGAAGAACATCCGAATCGCTTCCTTTTGGCCGACTGATTTGCAAGATTGCGCTTGAGTTTACCTACAGACTTGGGCCAAAATTGCCAGTTTCGATTCATACCATTGATGAGTCGACTATGGTCAAGATGAAGATTGGGTCGCAGTACTGTGAAAATCAGCTCGAGGAGGACAGCAAAGATGACTTTGATGATGAGGAAGATCAAAGCGAAGAAGAACCTGGAGCAGAGGTTCAGGAAGAAGCTCAGGAAGAGGCAGAAGAGGAGGCTCAGGATACAGATGAGAGCCCTCCTCCTTCTGCGCAGGCTACTATCGACGATCGCATTGCTCGGATGGAGGAGAGTCAGACCGCTTTGCGAAGGAAAGTTCAAGAACTTCACGCTGAAGTAGAGGATGCCAAGGCCGTTACAAAGAAGAAATTAGGCAAGGTGAATCGCACCTTGAAGGCGATCCTGTGTTGCTTGCAGGATAAGGGTGCACCTCCTCCGTTCCCAGACTTAGATTAACGATGCGACCTTTGATATAGTTGTCAGTAGTTAGTCATTTCCTGCTTTATGAGTGTAAGCCTGTTAGGGCTAGTGCTTTGCTTATGTTGTTGTTGCAATTTTAACTATCTTAGTTCCCATGTATTTCTCGTCGTGATGCTTGTAAGGATATATCCCTTGTATTGTGACAATTTTGATTAAATGAAATGTATGGAATGCCTTTGACTCCTTGTGTAAATGATTTCGGTGTAATTGTGCTATTAAAACTGACAAGGTTGCGCCCTATTTTGAATATAGGGAATGCCGCCTAAGGTTACGCGGAGCACGGCTCGTCTTGCACTGACTGAGCATATGGATCAGACTCCTTTGCAGTCTGGCACCCATACAGACCCTGCTGTGGGCCCGATTCCTGAGACTGTTCGTGCATCTCAGCCTGCCGCTGGTCCTACAGTTGGACCACCGCCATTTACGCCGTCAGTCCGAGAGCCTCATCGCGCATCTACTTCCACACAGCATCTGTCACAGCCTGCTCCACCTCCTGACAGATTAGAGCAGATGATGGCTATGATGCTGCAGCAGCAGCAGCTTCTGACTACCATCGTGGGGACATTAGCCCAGGGTGGGGGTGCGGCTCCATCTACACCACCTGCACCACCTGCGCATCCAGTTGAGGATGCTTATACATACGCCCAGGATGAGGGCATGGCTCATCCTGCGCTGCCTGCTTACCCTGCGGGGAATCCCACCGATACACGGGGCCTATTGGAGCGATTTCAGCGCTTGCGGCCTCCCATTTTCACGGGTTCTCATAGACCTGAGGAGGCTGAGTACTGGCTCGACTGTGTGTCGAAGATCTTGCGGATGCCTCATTGCACAGAGGCCGAGCAGGTAGAGCTGGCTACATTCCTGTTTGAGAGAGAGGCCAGCATGTGGTGGGATAGCGTACTGCGGACCGTTGCCGCCGACTATGTATGGACGTGGGCAGCGTTTGAGTTCCTCTTCCATAAGAAGTATTATCCCCAGACTTACAGGCACGATAGGGAGAATGAGTTTCTCCGCCTCAGACAGGCAGCCATGACAGTTACAGAGTATGAGCATCAGTTCACGGAGTTGGGCAGATACGTCCTGACGATTTTGGCTGATAAGCAGATGCGCATACGGCGCTTTCTGGAGGGTTTGCGACCGGATATTCGGTCGAAGATGTGCTGTTTGACCATTCCCTCTTATGCGGAGTTGATTCACATGTCCATGCGGGCAGAGCAGGATGTGGATCGGCTTGCGCGATCTCGTGGCCCTGTTACTTCTAGGCCATGACCAGACTTGCCAGACAGGCCCCTTGTGGGCAAGAGGCCTCGTAGTGATCCCCCTGCTAGGACTACAGCGCCTGTACCACCGTTTCGGCGCCTTGACTTGACATGTACATACTGTGGGAGGACAGGCCACTTGGCGCAGATCTGTTTTTCTCGGATGCGGGACAGTGGGTTCTCGCCGCCGTAGAAGATCGACCGTGCACGTCCACAGGCGTTATCAGCACCGCCTATACGGTCAGCTCCTGCGCACCCTACATTCAGACCTACGGTATTGCAGATCAGACAGCCTCTACGGCCCTTGACACAGCGGCCGAACCGGCCACAACAAGCTCGGGTTCATGCATTGACAGCTGAGGCAGCTGCGACACCGACTTTTCAGCATTCAACCTTCGAGGTCACAACCCATATTGGAGGTACTCCCATTCTTGTGATGGTGGACACTGGTTCCACGATTTCTTTGATATCGCGTGCCGTAGTCAGGCGTCTTGGGTTACAGACTATCACTATGGATAGCGTGCGAGTCTTTGCAGCTCATGGGGATTATTCGGATGTTACCCAGATGTGTGAGGGTTGTTTAGTTGATCTGGTAGGCAGGACAATGACTCTTGATCTTGTCGTCGATCCCTCGCTCGTTTATCTCGACGTCATTCTTGGCATGGATTGGTTGACTGCAGCGAGGGCCGAGATTGACTGCGAGACTCGTATGGTGACGGTGTACGAGCCTGAGGGCACGCCTTTCATATTTTCAGTGCGGGTAAATCTCCCTTTCCGCATACTTAGTTACGCCACTTTATTGCGCGACGCTGGTGCCCAGGTACTCGAGCATGTGCCAGTTGTTTTCGAGTTTGGGGATCTGTTCAAAAAGATCCCTGGTTTGCCGCCTCGACGAGAGATCGATTTCACTATCGATCTGGTTCCTGGTTCTACGCCCGTCTCACTGCCGACGTATCGCATGACACCATGTGAGATGGAGGAGTTGAGGAGGCAGATTGATGGTCTGCCAGAGCTTGGCTTTATACGGCCTAGTGTGTCTCCTTGGGGAGCACCGGTCCTATTCGTGAGGAAGAAGGACGGTTCGATGCGACTGTGTATTGATTATCGCAGGCTGAACCAGCTCACGGTGAAGAACAAGTACCCTTTACCCAGGATCGATGACTTGTTTGATCAGTTGAGAGGAGCGCAGTACTTCTCGAAGATTGATCTTCAGTCGGGATATCATCAGTTACGCGTCAGGGATGAGGACGTGCAGAAGACAGCATTCAGGACTAGTTTTGGCCACTATGAGTTCCTCGTGATGTCGTTCGGTCTCACGAACGCACCGGCCGTGTTCATGGATCTGATGAACCGGGTATTTTGACCTTTCCTCTATTGATTCGTCGTTGTCTTCATTGACGACATTTTGGTGTACTCTAGGAGTCGAGAGGAGCATGAGGAGCACTTACGTTTAGTCCTGGATACGCTCAGACAGCACCAGTTGTTCGCACAGTATAAGAAGTGCGACTTCTGGAAGCAGGAGGTGAAGTTTCTGGGACACGTGGTGTCCAAGGATGACATGGCAGTTGACCTGTCTAAGGTAGCTGCGGTGTAGGACTGGGAGCAGCCTGGTTCTGTCACTGAGGTGAGGAGTTTCTTGGGTCTCGCTGGCTACTATCGGCGCTTCATTCAGGACTTCTCGAAGATCGCGAGACCCTTATCTCAGTTGACACGGAAGGACGTGAAGTTCGCCTGGAATGATAAGGCGGAGTCAGCTTTTCAGGAGCTGAAGGACAGACTTACGTCCGCCCCTGTGCTAGTATTGCCAGAGCAAGGGGTTAAATACACTATATACACTGACGCGTCTAGCGTTGGTTTGGGTTATGTCCTTATGCAGAGGGACAGGGTAATTTCGTATGCCTCGAGATAATTAAGGAAGCACGAGGAGAATTACCCTACACACGACCTAGAGTTGGCAGCCGTTATATTCGCACTGAGACTCTGGAGACATTACCTCTACGGAGAGGAGTTCGAGCTCTTTTGCGACCACAAGAGCCTCAAGTACATATTCACGCAGCGAGACTTGAACATGAGGCAGCGGCGATGGATGGAGACGTTGAAGGACTTCAAGTTTGAAGTCTCTTACCATCCTGGGAAGGCGAACCTTGTGGCTGATGCGTTAAGCCGCAAGAAGGCGATAGAGTTTGCGGCTCCGCTGATGGTTGCCGAGTGGGATATGGTTGAGTTTTTGCGAGACTTTGAGCAGAAACTCACCGTAGAGGAGCCATTTGAGTTCATCGCACATGTACAGGTGCGATCTCAGATCGATGACCGAGTCATCGAGGCGCAGAGGGACGATGCGCATCTTACTGAGCTTCGAGAGCAAGCCAGTGATGATGTATGGGCGACCTTGTCGAGCACCGCATTGCTGGTTAGAGGTCGGTGAGCGTAGCTTGATTGGCCCAGAGTTAGTGCAGGCGACGTCAGAGAAGATTGATATTATTCGATGTCGGCTCCTTACAGCGCAGAGCAGACAGAAGAGCTACGCCGATACGAGACGGTGGCCACTAGAGTTCACAGTTGGGGATCATGTGTTTTTGCGAGTTTTCCCTATGAATGGAGTCCTTCGGTTCGGGAAGAAGGGGAAGCTGGCACCGCGATTCATTGGTCCGTTCCAGATCCTCGATCGTGTGGGAGCGGTGGCTTACCGATTGGCTTTACCCACGCCTCTCGCGAGCGTTCACAACGTATTTCATGTTTCTATGCTGAAGAAGTGCGTTGCTGATCCTTCCCATATCATCAGATGGGAGCAGGTGCAGTTAGGAGAGGACGTTACATATATCCTGCGACCGACACGTATCCTAGACAGGAAGGAGCAGGTACGGCGTAGCAAGGTGATTCCCCTTGTGAAGGTATTATAGATGCATCACTCTGAGGAGCAGGCTACCTGGGAGACAGAAGCCGAGATCAGAAAGAACTACCCACAGCTTCTCGAGGAGTACGAAAAGATACAAAATTTCGAGGATGAAATTATTTGTTAAGGGGGGTAGATTGTAACGCCCGTGAAAAATCCATACTTGGGCTCGAGTACCAACTCGACCCGAAATTGCGTAGAATTCATTCCTTTAGAAAATATGACTAGGTTAGCTAGTGCAACGTTAGAATAGCTGGGAAATGGTCCCTGATCACTTTAAATACGTTCTACAAGGCCCAAAGCGAGTGGAACCAATGGTGCTATAATGCTCTAAAGCCTCGGATCAAACTCTAAGCCGGTTTATTCTCGGGACCTCCTTGAAAATTTGTATTGGATCTAGACCGCGCGTCAAAAGTCAGATACCTACCATCTTAGACCGTTATGACCACTTAGCTGGGCTTGGCAATCGTTTCGAAAATCAAGTCCAACTGACATTCAGGGGCTATTTCATTGAGCCTGGAGTGAAGAGAGTGAGAATAGGGTTAAAATTGGAATTTAAAATTCAAATCTGGCACATGATTTGACGCATCAGTATTAAGCGTTCTGACCTTCAGAATACAGCCAAATTACACCCTTGGATCAGGAAAAATTTCTATTACATATCACGAGACTTATAGGCCTGATCTTAGTGCGGTGACCGTTAAACTGAAATTGGACCGCCACGTGCGATCTGGGAACCCTACCGGTCCGAAAACTGGATGTGTGCTAGATCCAGTATGCATGAGCTTAAGTCCGACCGCATTTCGCCAGGGGACCATCAGAAATGCTCCTTTGGCCCGAAACGGCCCCGATTTGGTTAGGCACCAAGTAAACATTGTTCCCAAGCCTAGTTTAGGCATGTTTTAGGCTATAAAAGGGGTTGAAACCCTCACTCCTCTCTCCCATCCGAATTTGAGAGAAACCCTAACTTGGGAGAGAGAAATTGGTGAGAGATTGTGAGAGAGTGGGAGAGTTCTTCCTGCCACTTGTGCTACGTGTTTCACGTGCTCAAGCAACACACCTCTACCGTTTTCCCAGCGATTTCACCACGATTCTAGGTAAGCAAATACCCTAAATAGTTGCTGATTTGAGTTTCCTTTGTTTCCATAGTGATGTAGCTTATGGATCTCGTGTATTAGGTTCCTTATTCGCCGTAGACGAAGCGTATACGCTCCGTTTCAATTCACGAGTCTACAAGACATAAGGTGAGGATTTTAGACGCTTTGATTGACGGTTCCCAACGCTTTCAATGTCATTTAATAGTAGATTCTTGACGGTATCGCCGTTTGACATGTACAAAATGCTCTCCGTTTCCCGTTTCGTAAATTAACGAAGAATATGAGATTTAGGGCATTTTAGTCATTTGTAGGAAGTACTGTTTACATTCATATTTTGCTGATGTGATTGACATGGTTTGTTGTCGCATTAGGAGTTAGGAATACGTGCATAATTAGTTTGGCTAAGAGATTTGCCTAATTGCACACTTCGGGTCGACATGCTATATGTAGACTTAAGTGTGTAGTGTATGTGTTTGTATAAATGATTGTATTAGTATGTATTGAACTAAATGATGTTATGAATTAGTTTGAGATGGATTTCTCAATTAATATGCTGACCTAAATGATTTTCTACATGTTGACTAAATGCATGATTTCATTACGTGCATGGAATATATGTGCTTGAAGATTTGCTTAAGTTGAATGTTATAACATGTGTTAACATGCTCATATGATTGTATTTCAATTCCAATACTTTTACATATATTGCTGATGTGATTCCATAAGTGTTTGGGACTGGACTTAGTCCAGGCAGTCGGTAACCGAGCGAATTCATGGTTGACTGGTCATAGCCACGAACGACGCGTCGATGAACGCGATTCGTGTTTAGAGTTGGCGGCAGTGGTTAGGCCACGCGAAGTGTTTTATGCACTTCATGTCGTTCGACTTGAGATGCGATCGCGCTAGTCGAGCCCGTCAAGCAACCCGACTGGCCGATGTATGTTCACCTTGGTTGAGTCATAACTGCTTGAACCTAGGGTACTGAACTTACCATTGTAAACCCTGTTAACCATGGTACCTTGATCCACGAAGACTCATGAGCCGGGCATGGTGGTATGGGACACCGTGGTCGAGCTGTCGGCCTACGCTGGGGCTACAAACCTCCCCATAGTGACCAGTGAGCACCTAGACTCGTGAGCAGATTATGGTGGTATGGGACACTATATTCTAGCTGTCGGCCTACACTGATCAGGCGACGAGTCCTTTGTAGTGACCGCGAGCGTATTCTGAGTCCACGGGAGGCGACGACCCTTCCGTTGCAATAGAGTACAGTAGGCCTGTATTGATAAGGTGATGGGGGAGCAGTGTAACAAGTGCGAGCAACAGCCCTGGCAGCCCTTGCAGTGACCTACATAAATATACCTCGTATGAGATTACTAGGAGTGACGACCCTAGACAAGATCTGTGTTGGGATTGATATAAGGGAAGTACCTTAGTTTTCCAATCCTGCTGTTTAAATGGACTAATAACAACTTGGAAATCATATCACCATAGCATTGCATGTGCCTGGAAGATGTGGAGCACTCTAGGGAGTGTGGCATGCTGCGGTCGTAAGATGTTGCCGTATGAGGGAGATCGTCGATGAGGGCATACATCACGTCATGTCATCTTGCATTAACAACAGTATTAGGATTTCTGATTTACTGCTTTACTATTATCGCATGATTGAATTGTGAACATGTTAATCTTTGCTCTATGATTCCACTGAGTTGATCACTCACTCCCACGTTACGGGATGGTGTTTGCAACACCCACCAGACCCTGTTGTAGATGCAGGTGAGGCTGAGATCCAGGAGGCAGAGCCAGACTTTGACGAGGACCAGGACGAGTTCTTGTACATGCAGTATCACGACGGCTTTGCGTAGGCGACCTGGATCGATGGGATTTCAGTGGGACCATTTTGGATATTTATTTTGTTCATGTATATTATATGAGACTCAGAGATGTAGTCATACTTTGGAGACAGATGAGATTTACTTTGTTTTTCCATACAGTGATATATATATTGTTTAGTCTTCCGCTTGCTTTTATCACTGGATCTGAAGTATGAATTGCAGTTTTGGTATACTTTTACTCATGTGAATGCTTTAAATCAGACAACATTGAATCATAATCATTTTTGTTGCATAAGTGACGGTCTGGAACTCGGGAGTTGAGTTTATACACGACCCCCGATTTTCAGGGTGTTACATTATCTGAGGAGAGCCAGTAAACTCAGATTGTGGGGATTTTTGATTGTGTAAGCCCGAGATCAAAGACACAATCGTGAAGGTTTTAGGTGAATCTGTGAAACCTATTTTGATAGTGCATGCTAATATCCCCTGTGTGAGGATATTAGGAGTGGAGTAGCAATCTGTGTGGCTGTTAGATAACAGTTGGTGTACACACAGGCAAACCACTATATATCGTTATGTTGTGGATGTGTTTTATTCTTTCATTCCTTTATTCATTCAGTTTTGTGGTTTGTGTTTGTGGATGAATGTTGTAATCACTTCAAGCAAGTGTGGATGAATGTTGTAATACCTTAGGATTTATTTTCCGCAAGTTATTTTGATTTCATTGCTTATTATTCCTCCTTGGTTTGTGATACAAAGGACGTTTTAGAAATAAGGTTGTCCTATCTTAAACCTCTGGTTTTTGGTGTAAGGTTGTCCTTAGAACTGATAAAGTATCCATCTCTTTATTTTAGGCTATTGTGATTGTTTTATATTCAACATTGTGCTTTATATCTTTTATTATTCCGCTGTTATTAGTTTTATTTGGCATTGCCCTATTCACCCCCCCTCTAGGGCATATAGCTAGGCCCCTTTCAAGTGGTATCAGAGCCTAATAGCTCATGCTTATTGTTTATTTATTAGATTTATTTTCTGAGCTAACGATCAAAGCTATTTTAAGATGTCAAATTTGGATAGCCTATCAGTCACTAGGCCACCACCTTTTAGTGGCATAAACTATGCTTATTGGTAAGCCAGGATGAGGATCTTCCTTAAATCCTTGGATGAAAGTGTGTGTGTAACACCCCGGATTTTGGCTAACCTGGGATTTGACGTCCTTAGGCAGTGGGTCAATTAAAACACCTGAAAAATCATTCAGAACCCAATTCCATAGCCAAAGAAACCACTTAGGATAAATTTCTTTAGAAACTAAGCATAAGTTAGCTAGCGCAACGTTGGAGTGGCTGGGAAACAGTCCCTGATCACTTTAAATACGTTCTACAAGACCCAAATCGAGTAGAACCAATGACTCTAGAATACTCTATAACCTCGGATCAAACTCTAAGCGGGTTTGTCCTCTGGACCACATTGAATTTTTATATTGGATTTAGACCGCGCGTCGAAGGTCCGATACCTCCTATCTTAGACCGTTAGAACCGCCCAGCTGGACTTGACAATCATCTCGAAAATCAAGTCAAACCGATAATCACAGACTATTTTGTTGAACCCAGACTGAAGCGACCGCGAATAGGGACGGATTTGGAATTTCAAATTCAAATCTGGCACACGACTTGACACGTCAGTATTGAGCGTTCTGACCATCAGAATTCATCCAGATTACACCCTCGGATCAGGAAAAATTTCTATTTATTATCATGAGACTTTCAGTCCTGATCTACGTGCGGTGACCGCTGAACTGAAACGGGTCCGCCACGTGCGATCTGTGAATCCTGCCAGACTGAAAACTTAATACGTGCTACATCTGGTACACATGAGCTTAAGTCTGATCGCAATCGACCAGGGGACCACCAGAAAGCGTCTTTTGGACCGAAACAGCCCCGATTTGGTTACCCCTCAAGTGAAACTTGTTCCCGAGCCTATTTCGGGCAAGTTTAGGCTTATAAAAGGGGTTAAAACCCTCACTTCTCTCACCCATCCGAATTTGCTAGAAACCCTAGCAAGAGTGAGAGAGAAAGTGAGAGTTTGTGAGAGAAGGTGGGAGAGCTTTTCCTACTGCTGCTGCACGTGCTTAGGCAACGCACTCCGATCACGTTGCCGGTGATTTCTCCGCGTTTTCAGGTAAGAAAAACCCTAGAAAGTTGCCGATTTTCTGATTCCTTGGTTCCATAGAGAAATAGCTAATAGATCTTGTGTATTAGGTTGCCTAGTCGCCGTAGACGAAGCGTATACGCTCCGTTCGAATTTCAACATCCATAAGAGACAAGGTGAGGATTTTAGACGCTTTGATTGACGGTTTACAACGCTTTCAATGTCGTTTAATAGTAGATTATCGACGGCATCGCCGTTTGACATGTACAACATGCTCTCCGTTTCCTGTTTCGTAAATTAACGAAGAATATGAGATTTAGGGCATTTTAGTCATATGTAGGAAGTACGGTCTACATGCATATTTTGCAGACGTGATTGACATGGTTTGTCGCCGTATTAGTGAGTTAGGAATGCTTGCATAATCAGTTTGGCGAAGAGATTCGCCAAGTTGCGCACTTTGGGTCGACATACTATATGTGGACTTAAGTGTGTAGTGTATGTGTTTGTATAAATGCTTGTATTAGTATGTATTGTATTGAATGATGTTATGTAGTAGTTTGAGATTGATTTCATGATTTAAAATGCTGACCTAAATGATTTCCTACATGTTGACCTTATGCATGATTGTATTACATGCATAGGAAGTATGCCTTGAAGATTTGCTTAAGTTGAATATGCATGGAAAGTATGCCTTGAAGATTTGCTTAAGTTGAATGTTATAACATGTGCTAACATGCTCACATGATGTGTTTCAATTCCAATACCTTTGTATATAGCGTTAAGGTAATTCCATAGATGTGTGGGACTTGACTTAGTCCAGGCAGTCGGTAACCGAGCGAATTCGTGGCTGACTGGTCATAGCCACGAACGACGCGTCGATGAACGTGATTCGTGTTGAGAGTTGGCGGCAGTGGTTAGGCCACGCGAAGTGTTTTACGCACTTCATGTCGTTTAACTTGAGATGCGATCGCGCTAGTCGAGCCCGTCAAGTAACCCGACTGGCCGATGTATGTTCACCTTGTATGTGTCATAACTGCTTGAACCTAGGGTACTGAACTTACCATTGTAAACCCTATTAACCGTGGTACCTTGATCCACGAAGACTCATGAGCCGGGCATGGTGGTGTGGGACACCGTGGTCGAGCCGTCGGCCTACGCTGGGGCCACAAACCTCCCCGTAGTGACCAGTGAGCACCTAGACTCGTGAGCAGATTATGGTGGTATGGGACACTATATTCTAGCTGTCGGCCTACACTGATCAGGCGACGAGCCCTTTGTAGTGACCGCGAGCGTATTCTGAGTTCACGGGAGGCGACGACCCTTCCGTGCAGTAGAGTACAGTAGGCCTGTATTGATAAGGTGATGGGGGAGCGGTGCAACGAGTGCGAGCAACAGCCCTGGCAGCCCTTGCAGTGACCTACGAAATACACTATCGTATGAGATTACTAGGAGTAACGACCCTAGACAGGATCTGTGTTGGGATTGATACAAGGGAAGTACCTTAGTTTCCTAATCCTGCTGTTTGAATGGACTAATAACAACTTGGAAATCATATCACCATAGCATTGCATGTGCCTGGAAGATGTGGAGCACTCTAGGGAGTGTGGCATGCCGCGGTCGTAAGATGTTGCCGCATGAGGGTGATCGTCGGTGAGGGCATACATCACGTCATATCATCTTGCATTAACAACAGTATTAGGATTGTCTGATTTACTGCTTTACTATTATCGCGTGATTGAATTGTGAACATGCTAATCTTTGCTCTATGATTCCACTGAGTTGATCACTCATTCCCACGTTACGGGATGGTGTTTGCAACACCCACCAGACCCTGTTGTAGCTGCAGGTGAGGACGAGATCCAGGAGGTGGAGCCGGAGATTGACGAGGACCAGGATGAGTTCTCGTATATGCAGTATCACGACGGCTTCCCGTAGGTGACCTGGATCGAGGGGACTTCAGTGGGACTATTTTGAACTTTATTCTTTTGTTTATTTACATGTATATGAGACTCAGAGATGTAGTCATACTTCGGAGACAGATGAGATTACTTTGTTTTTTCATACAGTGATATATACATTGTTTAGTCTTCCGCTTTCTTTTATCATTGGATCTGAAGTGTGAATTGCAGTTTTGGTATACTTTTACTCATGTGAATGCTTTAAATCAGACAACATTGAATCATAACCATTTTTGTTGCATAAGTGACGGTCTGGAACTCGGGAGTTGAGTTTATACACGACCCCCGATTTTCAGGGTGTTACACTTTATGGGACACCGAAAATCTATTCTACATGGGGTGCTATAGATATCCCTGAGTAAAAGTCCTAGAACTCTCTTCCTTCTAAAGGTTGCTCCAACATCTAGACTAAGTGGATATATGAGCGCATGAAGGTTGTACACCATTAGGTCGTGTCTCCCACTGTATCGTGGTAGGTTGGAAGGAGGTACGACCATACCTACCTGAGAGGAGGGGACAATGATAGGCCGAGTCTGACCAACTCGAGGAATGGGCCCGCCATCGAATGACATTGTGAACTCTATGTGGGGTCTTGGTGATAGAATCCCAGAAAGTAAAGTGTGCGCAAAAATACCATGTTCACTTCTTGAACGGTTCAATTCTAAAGTGACCGCGATTCAGGAACTTCGTGATACGGATACCATGAGGGTTGAGGAACTAGTTGGTTCACTTCAAACCTATGAGTTATCCTTTAAGGCTCCTAAAGGAAAATTAATAGCTCTAAAAACATCTAAAAATGTTTCACAAGAGAGCACTTCAGATATAGAAAATTTCGAAGATGATATGGCACTTTTAGCAAAAAAGTTTTACAAAATCTTCAAAAACAAGAAAAAGGTTGATTTTCAAAAATCAAATGATAAGAGACGATCTAAACCTAGAACTCGTAAATCCTTGAAAGATAGTCAATGTTACAATTGTTAAGAGTATGCGCACTTAGTTAACAAATGTCCTAAAAAGGACAAATCAAAAAAGAAAAGCATGATGGATACTTGGGATGAATCGTCTGATTCTGAATCCACTTCTAAATCAGAAGATTCTGAATCCGAGTCGGGCGAAGATGTTAAAGCCCTTATGACTCTAGCCAAGATCACCCTTTCAGATAATGATGATATATCTAGTGAAGAAAATATGAATAGTGATTGCGATAATGAAGATGATCTTCAGGATGCTTATAATGCCCTTTATAAAGAGAGTTGTAAAATTGCTGTCAAGCTTAAATTACAAAAAGAAAAATTTTCTAAGCTTAAGGAAGATTATGAGTCTCTTGCTTTAAAAAAGTCTCATATTTCTGATTGTTTTGAAAAAACCAAAAGTGATTTAGAATTTAAAACCTCCAAAATTGAAGATTTGAGATCCGAAAATGAGAAACTAAAAAATGAGGTAGCTTTTCTTCAGAGTTTGAAAGACACATGGAGATATGCCCACGGTGATCCTAAATTGAAAAAATTATTGTCCGGATCAAGAAAATGTGGCAATCGATCCGGGTTGGGCTATGATAAGAATACATCTCCTAAACAAAAGAACATTACTCCTAAATTTATTAAAGGAGAGTTTTCAAACTCAAAAGAAAAGAATACTTATCAAGGTTTTTCCAAAAATTTTAGGACTTTTCAAAAACCTAAAAGTAGCCATGACAGCTTTAATTTTCAAAACCGAAATCCATTGGCTGAAAAAATAATTGATCTTCTCAAGGAGCTATTAGTCTTACTCTATAGGTCACTCCTATAACAACAGACAGAAAAAGACTATCTATACTCCTAAACCCAAAACAGTTTTGAAATGGGTTCCTAAAGTTGCCAGCTTGGTTGCCCACACTGCTTTCAAAGCAACAAGCCATTCAAAGTGGTACCTAGATAGTGGTTGCTCCAGGCATATGACAGGTGACAAAGCTTTATTCACTGATCTTAAAGATATGACTGAAAGGTCAGTCACATTTGGTGATGGAAGCAATTGTAAAATCATTGGCCAAGGTACGATTCAGCTCTATAACCTTCCTTTATTTAAGAATGTTTTATATGTTGAGGGCTTAAAACACAACCTTCTAAGCATTTCTCAGATATGTGATAACAACCATAGTGTAAAGTTTTCTAATCAAGGTTGTGAGATAGTTAATAAAAAGGGTTCTGTTATATTAACTGGTCGCAGAACTTCTGAAAACTGCTACATAGCTAGTGATGCAAGCTCATCTACTCAATCATGTTACATGGTTCATACCGATGAGACTGAGTTATGGCATAAATGCCTTGGACATGTACACTATCGGAACTTATTTAGATTGAGCAAAGGAGAACTAATTAGAGGTCTACCTAAATTGTAAAAAATAGACAAAATATATGGTGAATGCCAGTTGGGCAAACAAATTAGGAGCTCTCACAAGAAAGTGAATTCTAATACCACACTTAGACCACTCGAGCTTCTCCACATGGATCTTATTGGACCTACCAGATCGGAGAGTCGAGGAGGTAAAAAATACATCTTGGTTATTGTAGATGACTATACAAGATTCACTTGGGTATCATTCCTAAAAGACAAAACTGAAACCCTGGAAGAAGTGAAAAAGGTCATCAAACGAATCCAAAATGAGAAGGGTTCTCATGTTAAGTAAGATCCGTAGTGATCATGGATCTGAATTCGAAAATAGTAGTTTTGAGAAATTCTGTAGTGATCAGGGAATATCACATGAAATCTCTGCGCCCAAAACACTGCAACAAAATGGTATAGTTGAAAGAAAAAATAGAGTGCTTCAGGATATGGCTAATGTTATGTTGAATAGCATGAAGCTCTCTAGAAATCTTTGGGCTGAAGCAGTTCATACCGCATGTTATATTATTAATCGGGTTTATACCAGTAAATCTGATAATAAGACTGCTTTATGGTTTGAAAAGAAACCTACTGTCAAATACTTTCGGGTTTTTGGCAGCAAGTGTTATATTTTACGGGATCGTGAAAATTTGGGTAAGTTTGATACGAAGAGTGACGAAGGTATTTTTCTTAGTTATTCTTTGAACAATCGAGCTTATAGGGTTCTAAATAAGAGAACTGGTGTGATTCAAGAGTCCATCAATGTGGTCATTGATGATCATTTGAACACTCCAGCTCTGAGTTCAGATGATGATGAAGCTCTTATTATTGACAATCAAGATACCTCATCAAGTCAAAAAGAATCTGAACCAAGGACTGTCAAAGATCATCCAACCAATTAAATACTTGGAAACCCTCTCACTGGAGTTCGTACTCGCAAACAACTTGAGAACATATGTAATTATGTTTGTTTTACATCCCAAATAGAACCGGTCAACGTAAAAGAAGCACTTTCTGACGAAAATTGGATAGTTGCTAGCAGGATGAACTTAATCAATTTGTTTGTAATGATGTCTGGTATCTTGTTCCTAGACCTAAAGATAAACACATTATTGGGAAAAAATGGATCTTTAAAAATAAGTCTGATGAACTTGGAAAAATTATACGAAACAAGGCTAGACTGGTTGTACAAGGGTACACTCAGATTGAAGGCATCGATTATGACGAAACCTTTTCTCCAGTCGCTCGCCTTGAGTCAATCAGACTTTTTATTTCCATCGCATGTTTTAAAAAATTTAAAATCTATCAGATGGATGTAACGAGTGCTTTCTTGAATGGCGATTTACATGAAGAAGTGTATGTTGAACAACCTTCAGGGTTTGAAGACCCTAAGTTATCTGACCATGTATTTCATCTCAAAAAGGCTCTCTATGGTCTAAAACAAGCACCCAGGGCATGGTATGAAAAATTGACTAAATTCTTACTTAGTCATAGCTTTCAAGTAGGTAGTGTCGATAAGACGCTTTTTGTTAAGAAGAATAATAATGATATTTTGATGGTTCAAATATATGTTGATGATATTATTTATGGATCTACTTGCTCTAACATGTCTATTGAGTTTGCAGAGTTAATGAAATCAAGGTTCGAAATGAGCATGATTGGCGAACTTAACTATTTCCTAGGGTTGCAAGTAAAACAAAAACCTGATGGAAATTTCATTTCCCAGACCAAATATGTTTCAAACTTGGTTAAAATGTTTGGATTTGAGAATGGTAAGAACTTTGATACTCTTATGAGTACAACATTAAAACTCTCAAAAGACTCTTCAAGTAAAGATATAGATCCTAAACTATATCGCAGTATGATTGGTAGTTTATTGTATCTAACTGCTAGCAGACCTGATATCGCATTTAGTGTTGGAATTTATGCGAGATATCAGTCTAATCCTAAGAAATCTCATCTTACTGCTGTTAAACGGATTATTAGATATGTCGCAAGTTCTATAAATTTGGGACTTTGGTATTCTTTTGATAATAGTGTTCAATTAGCAGGGTACTCAGATGCTGATTGGGCTGGAAATATTGATGATAGAAAATCAACCAGTGGTGGTTGTTTTTTCATTGAAAATTGCTTAGTTTCTTGGTTTAGCAAGAAGCAAAGCTCAATATCGCTCTCCACTACCGAGGCTGAGTATATTGCAGCTGGATATTCATGTACTCAACTAGTTTGGATGAAACGCATGCTTAGCGATTATGGAATTAATCAAGATTCAATGATCTTACATTGTGATAATTCCAGTGCTATAAACATTTTCAAAAATCCAATCCAGCATTCACGTACTAAGCACATTGACATTAGGTATCATTACATACGTGAGTTGGTTGAAGAAAAAGTTATTTCTTTGGAATATATATCAACCAAAAATCAACTTGCTGATATATTTACTAAACCGCTCGACAAAAGCAGGTTTAATAAACTGAAATTTGATCTTGGTATGTGAATTTTACATTGAATATTCTTGCTTACATGTATCATAGTGTATCATATTTTATTTTATATCTGTTTAAATTTCAAATTTTGCATTAAAAATTATTTTTTGGTCGATACTCGACCGGTCGTGGATGTACACAACTAGTCGTGGTACGACCGGTCATGCACAGCACTCGACCGGTCGTGGAGCTCGTGAGCATGTTATAATTTGGAAAAAATCCCCTTCTTCATCATTTTCACTCCCACATACGACGAGTCGTGGCTCGACCAGTCATAGGATTTCTTGTTTTTGTTCAAGGTAAGTCCTATTTCATCATTTTTCTTGAAGATTCATGCTCTCTATGCTTTGATTTGTTCATAGTATAGCTTGATTTCATCTCTTATTGAGTTTTTCAAGGGTTTTCTCTCTATTTGCTGATCTAGAGAAAACCCATCTTTCATTTGTGCATCTTGCTTACTCGTTGTATATTTTTTTTGAATATGGATGCTAGAGGGAAAAAGAAAACATCCCGTGGTCCATCTTCTTCCAGATCTGCACCGATAACTAAACGGCACCTTCGGTCACCCGAAGATGATTCTCAAGATGTAAGAGATTTGCGTGTCCGTAACATTATCGTTGAGCGTACCACTGATCTCAATCACATTGCTTCATATGGTATTATCCCCCTTCTTGAATCTGTAGGTTAGACTAACATTTTGCTTTGGGGTGGGCCTGCATACCAGTCCATTGCCCAATCAATGGTTGCTTGCATTTCAGATTTTTCTCTTGATGATTTAACTTTCTCAATTGATACTAGAGAAGGAAAATTTGAAGTAGACCGTCATTTGATATCAGGTATTATGGATATACCTGTTAATGATGAAGGTATACCGATTCATACTTTATACGACAAACCATCTGAATCGGAAAAACGGATGTTAACAAGAGATTTATGCAAAATTGATGTACAATGGACTCACAAATCGAATGCGCTCCCTGCAAAGTATCTGTTACCCAAATACAGAATATTACATCGTTTCTTCATTTCTAATGTATATCCTCAGTCCGGTAATAAAACCGAGTTGACTTCTTTCATGGTTCGTGTGTTGCATTCTATTGCTTCTGGTACGAAGGTCTGTCTTCCTTCTTTGATTTGTTATTTCATTATTCAGTTTCATCTCCATCCGGGTCATAGTGATATTCCGTTCAGTTATCTTATGACTGTTTTAGCCACTCACATGCTTGTCGATAAACCTGTTAATGAGGCACCAATTCATCCTCTTATTTTCAACAATTCCAATCTTAATGTAACACCCCGAATTTTGGCCAATCTGGGATTAGACGTCCTTAGGCAATGGGTTAATTAAAACACTTGAAAAATCTCTTAGAACCCAATTCCATAGCCAAAGAGATCACTTAGGGTTAATTCCTTTAGAAACTAAGTATAAGTTAGCTAGCGCAACGCTAGAGTAGCTGGGAAATACTCCCTGATCACTTTAAATACGTTCTACAAGACCCAAAACTTGTAGAATCCATGGTGCTATAATACTCTAAAACCTCGGATCAAACTCTAAACCGGTTTGGTCTCTAGACAACTTTGAAACTTTGTATTGGATCTAGACTACGCGTCGAAAGTCCGATACCTACAATCTTAGACCGTTAGAACCGTCTTGCTGGACTTGACAATCATTTCGAAAATCAAGTCCAACCGACATTCTCGGGCTATTTCATTGAGCCTGGACTGAAGAGAGTAAGAATAAGGACAGAATTGGAATTTAAAATTCAAATCTAGCACACGACTTGGCGTGTCAGTATTAAGCATTCTAACCATCAGAATTCAGCCAGATTACACCCTCGGATCAGGAAAAATTTCTATTTTATATCATGAGACTTGCAGGCCTGATCTACGTGCGGTGACCGCTGAACTGAAACTGGACCGCTACTTGCAATTTGTGAACCCTGCTAGACTGAAAACTTGATGCGTGCTAGATCCTGTAAGCATGAACTTAAGTTCGATCGCGTTCGGCCAGGGGACCACCAGAAATGATCTTTTGGACCGAAACAGCCCCAAATTGGATATGCCCTAAGTAAAATTTGTTCCTGAGCCTATTTTGGGCATTTTTAGGCTTATAAAAGGGGTTGAAACCCTCACTCCTCTCTCCCATCCGAATTTGAGAAAAATCCTAGATTGGGAGAGAGAAAAGGTGAGAGTTTGTGAGAGAGAGTAGGAGAATTTTCCCGCCGTTGCACCACCCGTTGCAATTGCCTAACTAACACACTTCGATCACCTGACCGGTGATTCTTTCACGTTTTCAGGTAAGAAATAACCCTAATAAGTTGTTGATTTGGGATTCTTTCCGTTCCATAGCATGTAAACTGATAGAACTCGTAAATTAGGTTCTCTATTCGCTGTAGACGAAGCGTATACGCTCTGTTCGAATCACTTCACCTATAAGAGATAAGGTGCAGATTTTAGACGCTTTGATTGACTGTTTCTAACGCTTTCAATGTCGTTTAATAGTAGATTATCGACGGCAACGCCGTTTGACCTGTACAACATGCTGTCCGTTTCCTGTTTCGTAAATAGGCGAAGAATATGAGATTTAGGGCATTTTAGTCATTTGTAGGAAGTACTGTTTTCATCCATAATTTGCTGATGTGATTAACATGGCTTCTTGTCACATTAGAATGTTAAAAATACGTGCATAATTAGTTTGGCGAAGAGATTCGCCTAAATGCGCACTTTGAGTCGACATACTATATGTAGACTTAAGTGTGTAGTGTAAGTGTTTGTATAAATGCTTATATTAGTATGTATTGAATTAAATGGTGTTATGAATTAATTTGAGATTGATTTCTCAATTAATATGCTGGTGTAAATGGTTTCCTATATGTTAGCCATATGCATGATTTCATCATATGTATGAAATGCATATGCTTGATGTTTCACTTAAGTGGTATGTTATAACATGTTCTTGATGATTTCATTATGATTTAGTTTGAGATTAAATTCTCAATTAGTATGCTGATGGAAATGATTTCCTATATGTTGGCGATATGCACGATTTCATTATATGTATGAAAGGCATGTGTTAGATGATTTACTTAAGTTGTATGCTATAACATGTGTTAACATGCTCACATGGTTGTATTTCATTTCCAATACTCTAATATGATTGCTGATGTGATTCCATAATTGTTTGGGACTATACTTAGTCCAGGCAGTCGGTAACCGAGCGAATTCGTGGTTGGCTTATCTTTGCCACGAACGACGGGTCGATGAACGAGAGTCGTGTTTTGGAGTTGGCGGCAGTGGTTAGGCCACACGAAGTGTTTTATGCACTTCATGTCGTTCAACTTGAGATGCGATCGTGCTAGTCGAGCCCGTCAAGTAACCCGAATGGTCATTGTATGTTCACCCTGCATGAGTCATAACTGCTTGAACCTAGGGTACTGAACTTACCATTGTAAATCCTATTAACCATGGTACCTTGATCCATGAAGACTCATGAGCCGGGCATGGTGGTATGGGACACCATGGTCGAGCTATCGACCTACGCTGGGGCCACAAACCTCCTCGTAGTGACCAGTGAGCACCTAGTCTCGTGAGCAGATTATGGTGGTATGGGACACTATATTCTTGCTGTCGGCCTACACTGATCAGGAGACGAGTCCTTTGTAGTGACCGCGAGCGTATTCTGAGTCTACGGGAGGCGACGACCCTTCCGTAGCAATAGAGACAGTAGGCCTGTATTGATAAGGTGATGGGGGAGCGGAACAATGAGTGCGTGCAACAGCCCTAGTAGCCCTTGCAGCGACCTACAAAATATATATCGTATGAGATTACTAGGAGTGACGACCCTAAACAGGATCTGTGTTGGGATTGATATAAGGGAAGTACCTTAGTTTCCCAATCCTACTGTTTGAATGGACTAATAACAACTCGAAAATTATATCACCATACCATTGCATGTGCCTGGAAGATGTGGAGCACTTGAGGGTCGATTGCATGCCGCGGCCGTAAGATGGTGCCGTATGAGGGAGATCGTCGGTGAGGGCATACATCACGTCATGTCATATTGCATTAATAACAGTATTAGGATTGTCTGATTTACTGCTTTACTATTATCGCATGATTGATTTGTGAACATGCTAATCTTTGCTCTCTTATCCCACTGAGTTGATCACTCACTCCCACGTTATGGGATGGTGTTTTCGGACACCCACCAGTCCCTATTGTGATTGCAGATGATGGCGCGGCCTGCGAGGCAGAGCTGGACTTGATGATGAGGAGGATTCCTCCTTTATGCGTGTTCTGATTGATGGGATTACAGGGAGGTTAATTAGATGCCTTGACACTTGTCATTTTATATTTTTAGCGCACTCATGTATATTCGTTTTGTCTACTTTTGGAGTATACATGTATGTATATAACCTGGTAACATGTTCACACTCTGGAGACATACAACAGTTTATATATATTATACATACTATCACAGTCTTCCGCTTGCTAATTTAACGTTCTCTAGAGTATGATATGATGTTTCGGATTAATCCCGCTCATGTTTAATGCATTAACACAGACAACATTCAATCATACATATCTATGTTGTATAAATAACATTTTGGAACTTGGGAGTTGGGTTTTTACTTGACCCCTCGATTTTTGGGATGTTACACTTAATAAGATGAAATTGGATCTGCTCCCTGGCCAAGTTGATGATGGTGATGATGGTGGTGAAGCTGGAAATGAAGGGGAAGCTGGCGATCTTCCGAAATAAGATGTTAATATGGATGACATTTTTGATGAGATATAATCTGATTCACCTAATGATCAAGATTATGATCCATCTGGTTTTGATGCACGCCTTCGTGCATTGGAGGAAAAAGTTGATAATATGAATATAGCCCATGATATGAGATTTAAGTACATGCGAAAATATCTTCGTTGCATCACTAAGGGCTTACACCAGATTGATCCGACTATACTTGCTCCCTCCTCTGGATCAGATGAGGTGAATTATCTTCTGGGTAGTATAATATTATCTTTTTGTATTGGATATGTATAATGGATTATGGTTTGATAACATTGTCTTTTGGATATTGTATTTTGGATTATGGATTATGGCTTGATGTTTCAGGTTTATTTTATGTCTTTCATATCACCTTCTCATTATCTTCTCTCTATGTTCTCCTTCCTATTGTGCCTTTCCCTTGTCATTTTGTGACAAAAAGGGGGAGTAGTAAGAGCTAAAAGCTAAAAAGGGGAGTAGTATGGAAAAGGAGAGTATTTGTTTGAATTGATTGATTGAGAAGGATATGTGGATTGAAGTCTTGAAGTTTTCATGTTGTGTATTATTTTCATGAGCAGTACTCGTATTACTCAGGGGGAGTAGAGTATTTTGTGATTTCATGGCTTATCATTCCTTATGCTATGTGTTTTGTCACAAATTTGACAAAGGGGGAGATTGTAAGTGTTATGTTTTCATATCCCTTTGGTAGTTAAATTTTGTGGTGTCAAAACCTATATCTATGTATTGTATGTCTTGTGTTTTATGTTTGAAGTCTATTCATTGCAATCAAGACATATCAAGACATCGCATTTCAAGACAAGATCTTATATGAAGACAGTTTTCAAGTCATCGATGAAGAATTCAAGAATTGAAGTCTTCAACATTGCATGTTCAAGATTCGATCAAGCTCAAGTATACTAGAAGACTTTGTCAAGTCAAGATCAAGCTCAAGAAGGCTTACTACAAGTTTTATATATTCACAAGCTTCTCTTAAGGGTCATTTGAGTGTACAGACTTTTAATGTCCATCTCACTTTTAAGGTTTGTTTGACCTTAGATTGACCTTAGGATGGGTTTACTGTAGGTCATTCTGGATACATAACTCATATATTTGTTTGGAGTATTCTAAGACCAGTCCTAAGGACTTCAAGACCAGTCCTAGCTTTGTTACGACCAGTCTTAAGTTTTTCAGGACCAGTCCTAGGTAGTTGAAGATTTTTGGATCTTTCTAGCTGTCTTACGACCAGTCCTGTGAGTTCTACGACTCATCCTTCGACCCGTCGTAGCCCTACGACTCAAACTCCAGCAACCATTTTTGGGGTCCTACGACCGGTCGTAGGTGACCCACGACCAGTCGTAGGTGTCCCACGACCGGTCGTAGACCACCCAGGACCAGTCGTGGAACTAAAAATCTTATCTCGCAGAAATCTTTTAAAAATATTTGATGCTACGACAAGTCCTAGGATCCTAAGACCAGTCGTAGACGGGATTTTTGAGGCTATAAATAGAGCATGAACTTCAGAGTTTTAGTACTTCAATTCAATTATATTCAAGCATTCCTTAGGCTATTCTCTAAGATAAGTTTGTATTTATTTTAAGCTGCTTTATGCTTATTTAATATTCCTTTTGCTAGCTTATTCTTATTTGATTTTGATATACATTCCAATCCTATTAGAAAAGGGGAATTTCTAATATTCCTTCTTCTTGGATTCAAAATCAAATAGAACTAGCCCGTTTGATTTAAAATCAATTAGACTTAGAACAATTCTTAAAGTGAGTATTGAACTTTGAACGTTGAATTGAACTTTTACTCCAATTGGTTCTACTGGGCTTCTTCGAAAGGTGATTTAGGTATTTTACATGTTTTGTAATTTACTTTCTCTAGTTTTTGTTTTGAGATTCGCCAGAAAAATCTCATTGTAGTGGTTATCTGAGGAGAGCCAGAAAACTCAGATTGTGGGGTTTTTTAATTGTGTAAGCCCGAGATCAAAGACACAATTTTGAAGGTTTTAAGTGAACCTGTGAAACCTATTTTGATAGTGCATGCTAATATCCCCTGTGTGAGGATATTAGGAGTGGAGTAGCAATCTGTGTGGCTGTTGGATAACAGTTGGTGTACACACAGGTGAACCACTATATATCGTTGTGTTGTGGATGTGCTTTATTCTTTCATTCCTTTATTCATTCAGTTTTGTGGTTTGTGTTTGTGGATGAATGTTGTAATCACTTCAAGCAAGTGTGGATGAATGTTGTAATAACTTAAGATTTATTTTCCACGAGTTATTTTGATTTCATTACTTATTATTCCTCCTTGGTTTGTGATACAAAGGACGTTCTAGAAATAAGGTTGTCCTACCTTAAACCTCTGGTTTTTGGTGTAAGGTTGTCCTTAGAACTGATAAAGTATCTATCTCTTTATTTTAGGCTATTGTGATTGTTTTATATTCAGCATTGTGCTTTATATCTTTTATTATTCCGCTGTTATTAGTTTTATTTGGCATTGCCCTATTCACCCCCCCTCAGGGCATATAGCTAGGCCCCTTTCACGTACTCATGAGGAAGGGCTTAAGCCTACTCATTGATGGACTGGCGACCCTAGATTTTGTACCTAAAGGTAGCCGTGCGAGCTCTGTGAACTCTAGAGAGTTACCGTGGCGAACCCTGTGCGTAAATCCAACCGAGTTCACCGCCTCGGTAGCTTCACTGGGCCCCTCTGATGGATCACGGCCTGTGAACTCACTAGGCAGTGAGGAGTCCAGCGAACTCTTGAGAGTTACAGAGACTATCGCATAAGACCAGCTCCACTACTCATGAGCTTAAACTGTGTGTGACTGACTAAATTGAAATATAGTACCGCCAACTTAAATACCCATGTAGAAAATCCCGCACTAACATAAAAGGTTAAAAATTTGCTATCATAAATACAATCGCAATGATATGCGATATAATAGTATAAATAGGAAAATATGATTACGATGATATGAGATATGATAATGCTTCAGCAAAAAGGGGAATATCTCAAAATGTTGTCATAAATACATCTATCAAAAGTCAAAAAAGTTGCTTCTTCAAAAAATATATGAACGAAAAATACATGCTGAAAGTTCCTCTGCAATTCCCAATGCCTCCATATATCTTTGCAAATCTTCTTTTAATTATGTTTGAGCTGCACCATGCTTTGATTTTTCTTCAAGAATAATCTTTGCCTGATCAGGAAGGCCGGCTAACTTACTCTCCAAAGATGTAATTACTTCTCTACTTTGTAGCAGCATGGATTTTTCTACATTAACAGATTGAATATTAGCTCGCATCTTCTCGTCAATATCGTGGATGGATGATTCCTTCTCGTGATTCTTCAACCCCAGCTGAGAGATTTCTTCTTTCGGAGTAGTAATGCGATCTTGAATAATCACTCTTTCATCAATATAAACCTTTAATTGATCCTGAAGAATTGAGTATTCTTGCTCAAGCTTAGAAATGGAGGAAGTAATTAAAGAATCTTATTCTTGAGACGTAGCCAATCGCTGCCCATATTTTAAGATTTCGGGTGGAATTGCAACATTTTCTGCTGACGCTAAAGAAATTACTGAATCGCGAAATCTGAGAAGAGAATCTTGCAAAGAAGATATATTAATTCTGGCCATCCTTGCAGAATTATCCAAGATCTCAATAGCGAGATCAAAGTCCGACCATTGTTCAGGATCTTTAAAGATATGGATTATTGTTGACAAAGAATTCCTCATCAAGAGCATCTTGTGAGTGGAGATTTTTACAAAGGATGAGAGCTCAAATGTAGTGGCTACCGAGTTGGAGCTGGCTACCCCACTGCGAGGAGGGGTTCCTATAACACAAAGGGAGAAAGTATAAAGAGATATCAATAGATGTCACGCCCCAAACTCGGAAATCGGGCTCACAAAATTCTCGATCGCCGAATCCGGCGCCGACAGCCTCCGTAGAACCCCATTCTAGGCTCCTAGCTCCCATTCGCCAGGTTCCGATCCTGGGATGCTACAAGGAGGATTTTCAATGTCAGTTTGATTCGTAATAAGCATAACCATTGGCATAACCCACAAACAACAACCAAGCACTTCATTACATTTCCACTATGATAAAAAAATTTACAAGTACAATGAGCATAAAGGGAAATACAATGGTAAAGAATAAAAACTCCAAAACGCTCTGCAACGTGATCCTGCCTCAGCGCTGCTGCGATCCAGCGTCACCTGCACGCAACGGTCGTGCATAAGCTTACAGAAAGCTTAGAGGGTGGTGAAAGTGTGTGCACAAGGTAGTAATATGAACATGCAATGTCAGAGTAAAGTGGAATATGCAGATGGATCTATAATATCATGAGCCATACCAAGGCTTATGCGATGCAAGACATGAATAGTATCAGCCATCCCAAGGCCATGCGATGTGCAATGCAACTCAAGCATACAGATCCTCATCTATGTCCACACATCAATACAGCTCAAAATATGGAATATCAACGGGGTCTAGTACACTCTAAACTAGATTGCCTCCACATCGCGCGTAATAAGGTAAGTGGAAGAGACCACACTATCCGTCTGCCAATATCGGGCGTGACTCGTCGATAGCGGACCCATCCTCGAGCTGGTCAGACTCAGCCTAGCATTGCCCCCTACTCTCAGGAGGGTAAGGCCGCACCCCCTTCCAACCGACCATGACACAGTGGAGAGCATAGCCAACTGGTATTCGACACTCAGCGCTCATCTACCCACTCGGTCTAGACGTTGGAGCAACCTCTTAGTACCATAAGGGTTTAGGGACTTTCACCTAGGGATATCTATAGTACCCCATGTAGAACAAGATTTTCGGTATCCAATCCTGCCAACCACGATACATCTGTGGAGGCTACGGCCCTGATGTCGCTAGGGCGTACAATAACCATGTCACACAAATACGAAATACATGATTCGCGCTATCCAGTCATACAACAAATCCTGCGCATATCGTGCGCTCATGTAGGGCAACAACGCCTAACCGGGAGCCCATAAACAACCTGCCCGAAGGCAAATGCTATGATCAGACAATTCTCACGTCAAGCATACATATGATGCGTATGATCATGAGTCATGAAACTGTACTAAACATGTTATAATAAAATGAACTATCTTACAATGCAGATGGACCTGGACGGCCTATACATGATAAGTACGGCCCAGTAATGGGCCCTAAGGAGAGTCGTAATGTGGACATCCAACCAACATTACACTCGCAATGTGGATGTCAAACCAACATTATTCCTAAGGCACGATCTTTGTAAACATCAGTACTTAGTCTGTAATGAATTTACACATTGCAATGGACCGTAGGTTGTCCCCATTGGACCTTACATATATATCAAATGGGCCATATCCTATGGGCCTTTTATTCATCAGATGGGCCACATAAATGGGCCACACCAATGGGTCTTATGTGCATTGCAATGGGTCAAACCCGTGGGCCTTGGATTGCATCAAATGAGCTTAGTCTCATGAGTCTAATATATGACCAATGGGCCACACCAATTGCGCCCCACATGTAGATCAAGTGGGCCTCAACCCATAGACCTAACATGAGTTCAATGAGCCTAAACCCCTAGGCCTTATGGTACATTAAATGGGCCTAAACCCGTAGGCCTTGTATGCATATAAAAGTGGGCCTAAACCCCTAGGCCTTACATATATCAAATGGCCTACTTCCATGGGCTTTAAATTTCAACAAAAAGGGTCCAATTACATGGGCCTTGAAGTACATCAAATGGGCCTAATCCCATGGACTTGCAACACATAAAATGGGCCTAAGTTCTTAGGCCTTAAATGAATCCAATGGGCCTAGCCCATAAGCATTTCATAAACCAAATGGGCCTAGCCCATAGGCCTTAGCTAAATCAAAGGGGTGGATGGTCTGGATACATCACACGCGTCAAGGGTGGGTCCCACTGTCCAGTGGACAGTGCGGATAAAGTACATACATCACACAGGGCCCCACCGTCCGCTGGACGGTGGAGGCCACCCATACTCAAGGTGGGTGCCGCCGTGGGGGGGGGTGTGCCACCGTCCGTCTGGACGGTGGACTTAACACATACATCATTGTGGGTCCCATGTGGGCCATTGCACTTCCCAGATGCCATCCAACCCGTTCATTAGGTCACTCGGACCTGGATGAAGGGAAAACATAAATTTCAGCTTGATCCAATACTTCTGTGGACCTCAAAAATTTTTCAATGGTAGAATTCAATTCACACTGTTTCACATGGTGTGGGCCACCTGAGTTTTGGATCTGTCTCATTTTTGGAGGGGGGCCACTTTAGGGGGTGGCCCACCACATGAACAAATTGGATCGTAAATAAACACCACTGTGGGGCCCACGTGAGGGCCGTGGGTGGCCAGCGCCCGCCCGCCCGCCTTCACGGCTGCACGCAGTAGCGTGCAGCACCGCCCGCTGACAGAGAGAGAGCAGAGGCTCTGCCTCTTTCAAAATCTGGGAAAAACCCGTTTTCCTGCGATTTTTCGCACATGGGGCCCCGCTAAAATGAAATTCGCTCCGGCCATTGTGTTCTATGGCTCGCAACAGGCGAAACGAGTCCAGAGTTCAAATTTTAAAATGCTTAGGAAGTGAAATAAAATACGAAAATGATGTTTGAATGGTGAGGATGCAATATTTGACGCTATGGCCCACCAGGTGCTCCGTTCAATCTCATTTTTTGTCTCAACGCCTAGAATGAGATGGTGAAAGGGATGGACGGCTTGGATTAGAACGATATATCAGGGTGGGGCCTATGCAGGTGGCTCACCCCAAAATTCCTTTTTCCTTCATTCTTTTTCCCTTTTTCATACAGGGACGTCCAGCGTCCCAGATGCTGGACGGTTTGGCATTTAAGAAAAGATTATGGTGGGCCTTGATTAGGTGGGCCACCACTGATGGATGGTGTATTTCAACATTTAAGGTGGGCCCCACTTGAAAAAAACTTGGACTAAAGAATACTTCAAGGTGGGGTCCATTCAAGTGGGCCACACAATCCTATTGCATAAAAATAAAATAAAATAAAATAAATAAAAGAGAGAGAGAGACATGGAGAGTGGGACACGCCTTGTGATGGAGGGTTCTGCCACTATGAGCCCTCCCTTGAATGCAATCATACATTACGGATCCCTTTGAACATGGGACCATCAAATATGTAAATCAACGGTGGAGATCCATTCCCCACCGATATGGACGGTCTAGATGACCTTTCTAAATGAAATAAACATCATGATGGGGTCCATGGAGAATGGCCCCATCATGGGACGATCATGATGATCTAAATGGGCCATCGGCCACATTTTAGGGTCCCAAGTGAGATCCACACCATGGATCGGTGGGCCTCACTTGGCCCATCATAAAAACAAGAAAAACTATCCTATAGAGGCACCCACCGTCCGATCTTCTTGCTCCTAGGGGTTCTTTGGCACTTTAGCTTCAACTTCAATGGATGAGATGACAAATGGAGGGTTGAGATGGGAGATGGTGGGGTAGGAAAGTGGGCCACTTGGAGTTTAGGGATGCTTGAAAATTTCCATACGTATGGACTCTTTTGTTTGGAGATTTTTGAAATGAGAAAGAGAGAAAGAGAGAGAGTGATGTAGAGAGAGATGGATGGATGGATGAATGATGGTTGTGTAAGAAAGTATTGACTTTTGAGACTTTTGTGTAAGAGAGGTATGGGTGGTGAAGACTTTTGTGGCTTTTTATGTAAGAGAGGTATGGTTTTGGGAGACTTTTGTGGTTGCTTGGAAAAAGGAAATAAAGTGATGTGTACTTGACATGTGATGGCTTGATAGATTGATTGATTGATGGAATTGATGTGATTGATGTGACACATCGTTGAGATTCCCTTGGGTTTCGCAACGCGTGGCGTTTTCTCGCACCGAACGTTGGCCCACATCTCTTGACCAGGGTATCACCTCGGCACGAGTCGCGGCATCGGAACCGCAACGACGGCGCCGTCGCTATGGTATTGGTCTCGGGTTGAGTCAACTCGGGTTGTCGGCACATGAATCAGGGTCGCGCGTCGATATCAGTTAAGGGTCGAAGGTTGCCGGAATTCGACCGGTAAGACCGCGGAAGTCTATAAAAAGGTACGGACCAAGATACGGGTCTTACAATAGAAGGTTATATATTGCTTCAAATAAAATAAGCTAATATGTATGCATCCGCATGTACCCGTCGTCAGGACACAATAAGTAGAAAGAGAGGCTCCTTGAATCACAGAAGGACTAGTCCCTACTATATCTGCAAGGGAAGGCGCCCTGGCCTCCGTACTTGACTCCATGGTGGTCGGAGTCGGCAAGTCCATGTTTTTAGTTGGAAATACAATCTCACGAGCTACTGTTTTAGGTGTCGATAATGGACTTTAAGGGATTTTTGGTGAAATCGCTGATGCAGTTGCAGGGGGATTTTAAGGAGAAATTTCACCTATCTCAATATTAGCGACATGAGCACCTGGAAAAAAGGGAGAAACAAAATAATTCTAAATAAATAATTAATATTAAATAAGTTAATAGATAAATATGTGAAAGTTAAATTCCCTTTACCTGGTGAGTATTCTTCTACAGCTATAGAAGATTTCGTAGGAATTCTATTGCTAAGGAGAGCTTCAGAGGTTGCAGGGTGTTCTGTTTCAATGCCTTCTGCAATTGCTTCCTCTTCTCCGTCAATATCAACTTCTCCTTCTTCAAAATTGTCATCTGTATCTTTGCTACTTTCACCATCTTCATCATCTTCATGCTGAGAAGAGGCAGTATTCTCTGATGATGATGCTGAGCTTTCATTCTCCAAAAGTTCTTCGTTAATTGCTGCAGTAGCAATTTTCTTTCCTTTGGAGGAAGCAGCCCGATTGATCTCTGGCGCGGGTTCTTTAATTAGAGGAGAGACAGGCACTTGTCCTGTTCCTTCGGGAGAGACGTGTGGTGAAGCTTGTGAATGCACCCTTGATCTATTCATCGGAGATGATGAACTGGGTGAGTGAGTTATAAAGGAAGCGCTGAAGCATCATGAGTTGGTTCGTCTTGAACCACTACAGTCTCTGCTGGAAGAGGAGAAGATGTACCTGCAATATCATTTGTAGCCTGATATGTGGATTCATGAGGAGCTTGCTCAAATTCCCTTAGGACATCGTGAGCAAACCATCCGTCTAAAGTATTAATGGGTTTTATCTTACGGATGGGTTCTTCTAGTGATATTTTTCTATAAATTTCTCCGCTATGTGACGCATGACTCTTCTCTAGGATA
Organism: Magnolia kwangsiensis; assembly: GCA_037074715.1. Taxonomy (NCBI): domain Eukaryota; kingdom Viridiplantae; phylum Streptophyta; class Magnoliopsida; order Magnoliales; family Magnoliaceae; genus Magnolia; species Magnolia kwangsiensis. Next base: position 66,133,824 of record CM073579.1, read on the forward strand.
AAGCCGATCCCGCTCTCTAGCTTGCCTTTCAACTTAGGTGGATGAAGAAAGATAGAAGAATCCACGGGTAAACATTTAGCGATCAAATATGACTGATGATCCCACCATCACATCCAGCTATTTGACGTACGAACTACGCGCTCGCAACTAGGAATTATGAAAGATGAATCAACACGGACATTCAAAAGTTGCTTCCATATCATGGCTCAATTAAGAGGGCCCATGCCGTAACAACGCATCTTTCGGGTGACCAGTCTGCAGTCTTTTGGTACAGTTTGATCGTAACAAATTGGCAAGCAAAACGGCTGGGATAATAAGGCTCTCGCCAGAATTCTGTCCCTTCCCGGAGAGGTAGATTGCAAGAACGAAGAGAAAGAAAGAACACCCTTTCTGCTGAGGTGAGTGTTCCTTGATCCACCATATATGTATTCTCGATGTAGCGGTGAAGACGAAATTGAAAAAAATCTATTTGGTCAGTGTCCCGGATCTTATTAACAACCCAGTCATATGCCCTCTTGGCCATAGCCCTTTGCTGAAAGAACCAAAGCGGAAGATGTGTAGGATGAACATATCCTTTTTCAGGCGCTTCGAAAGTCCAGGGAAAGTAGACTCCTAGCCAACCTGTGATATAATGCCTAGAAGTTTATGCTGATGAAGTTCCAAGAGTAGGATCCTTTATGTGGGTGGCTATCTCCCCAAGGGCTCTATAAATGGAGCATAATACTTGAGGAGCGAGAGAATATCTGTGGCCTTCTGCCAAGGCAACGACTACAACAAAAACCGTAGGGCGAACAATGTCTGCTCATTTGGAGCTGGGAAGTACAACAAGGCTTATCCAATAGGCCAAGAAAGCCACAAGTTCTCCAAATGAACTATACTCTGCTCTTTCCTTCATTGCATCATGGAGCCGTGTTAACTCCTTAGAGCGACAATCGTGAAATCTACAAAAAAGGAGAATATGTATATGCTGAAATTTCTAAAAAGGAAGAAAAGAGAAAAGAGTTGAGTCATGGGTTCATAAATACCTGAGGGATCTGGAGAAATGTGCAAGCCATTACAAGGGGGAAAGCTTGTGAATACTGGGGAATTTCCCCATCTCCTTGAAAAGCTCAATAGTGGTTTCAAAAATGGAAGGCCTACGATCAGGAGAAGAAATGATGGCTAGTTCCCTGTTGAAGGGGATGAATTCGTCATAGAATTTACCCGTTATGGGAAGACCGTCGATACGATGGAGGTCCCAGAGTGTTACACTCATTTCACCATATGGAAGGTGGAAAGAGTTGGTAGTTGGTGACCAATATTCGACGAAACCTTTTAACACATTGGGTTCTTTATAGAAGTGCTTGGATGTGACTTGTATAATATCATAAAGACCAATTTTGGCAAGCATATTCGCATGCTTCAGCAAGATAGCTTCTGCCCAGTCAGAATAATAATGTCGAGCAATTAGTAGACCTCTGGTCCGAAAGTCTTCTAGTCCCCAAAGTTGAGCGCGATCTCGAAAGCGTTGGCGGATGGTCTCGAAAAAATGAGAAGGAAAAAGATCATGAGGGCTATGGAAAGGCATAAGGAAAATCATGGGATAGATTTTTCCAATTTTTTGCCACGATTTTTTCATTCGTATTATCCCTTCAAGGATACGCGGTTCTCTCATTGCCCATGACTTAGTATATATCAGTTTTTTGCCTTGAGCATGATCCTTTGGTTCACAGTCAAGCATAGACTGGTGGCGGTAAACGTTGATAGGAATTATTATCATGCCTTCCGAGTGAGGGTTATCAAACTTCATGATAGCTTCAATAACTAGTACTGAGTCCCATGAGTTCTGGAGCCTCTTCTTCTTATGTTCAGCAATTTTCTCTTCAAATTCTTTCACCCTGTTTCGGCGAGCCTTCTTCGAATGAGAAGCAGGAGGAGTGTCTTCCCGAGGAGGTGGCCTTTGACTGTCAGTGTGGATATAGGCAGTCATTTTTAACCATTCATCCCAATCGTATTCTCTGCCATGCCTAGGAGGGCATTTAAGGCTTCCCAGCACTATTTCTCGATGAATAGGGGACGGTAGAGATTCAATACGGTTGGTGAAGTCGAAAGTGAGAAGTACAGGCTCTTTAAAGTAGGAAGGAGTGCGGGTGGTAGTTTTTATTCGCTTGATAGGGGGTTGATCAGAAGAGGGAGAAGGATGAAAAGAAGATGGATCGGGCAAATTAGGATGAGAAGGTTGTTTAGTAGGTGAATCTACAGGACGAAAGGTTCGCTTAGTACAAACCATGATGGAAATGGTGTTCAAGGGTTGAAATCAGAGAAGGGATGCAAAGGAAAAAAGAAAGAGGGAAGAAATGGTCGCTAAGTATCTGGAAAGGATTCAGGAGGGAAAAAGATAAGAAATGGCTAAGTGACGGAAATTCTGCTTTGCGCAGGATCGCGTAAAGGATATGCTTTGCGCGGACAAGGAAAGACTTAGGGATATTTTTTATGAATCACAGAGGTTGCGCGGAGCCGCACAAGCGATATGCTTTGCGCAGAGAAGAAAAGCTAGGACAAAATTTTGCACATGCGAAGGATTTGAGCAAAATGACAAGTCTTGCGCTATTTATAGGGTTTTTGGCCGAGTATGGTACACCGGCCAACATAAAAGGGGGGAAATTTCATTGATCCTTTCCTTTGATTTTAAGGAAAACAAAGAACGGATCAAGGGGGCATCTGTTGAGGACTAAAAATAAGAGAAGAATGGAAACAAATGAAGATCAAAAGGCTATGAAGTGGAGTTGGAATGAAAGTGCGACAAAATGACTTATAAGTGCTTTGCACGAGTCCGCGTAAACGTTATGCTTTGCGCAGTACCACGTAAATAATCTCCTTTACGTGGGTCCCCGCAAAGCGACAGCGTATGCATTGGTGAAGTTCAGATAATTCGGTGATATTATCCCACATCGCTAAGATGAGAGTTTGACATGTCGAATTAGATCTAGACCGCACGTCGAAAGTTCGATAGCGATGAACTTAGACCATTATGACGGCCTAGATGGACTTGACTATCGTTTCGAAAATCAAGCCTAACCGATGTCTTGAGACCATTTCCTTGTGTCCGGAGTAAAGAGAGTGAGAAAAGGAGGATTTTTAGAAAATAAATTAGAATTTAGAACGTTTCACTTACGCGTTATTTTTAAGCATTCTGACCTTTAGAATTCGACCCAAATTCACCCTCGGATCAGGATAGGTGGCCCTTACATGTCATAGTACTTGTAGCTCTGATCGAGTTTCCGTAACTGTTGAACTAAAAGTAGACGGCCACGGTCGATCTGGAAACCCGACCGGACTGAAAACTTAGCTTGACCTAGATCTGATGTTAGAGAACTTAAGTCCAACCGCATTTAGTAACAGGATCTTTAGAAGTGCTCCGTTGGATCGGAACAGACCCGATTTGGTTATAACTTAAGTATACCTTGACCTCAAGTATATTTTCATCACTTTTGGACTTATAAAAGGGCCTTAAACCCTTAGCTTTCTAACCCATACGAATTTCCCAAGCCCTAGATTTTTAAGACAGAGAAAAGAGAGAGAAAGTGAGGGAGAAGTTGGAGTTTTCTCCTGGGATTCTTCCCTGCTGCTTCACATGCCAAAGTCATCCACCTGCATCGTTATTCTAGTGATTCCAACTCCATTCTTAGGTAAGAAATCCTAACCATAACCTGTTTTGCAGCCTAGGATAGTTGGAGTGATGTTGTAGCTAACGTATTTCATGCCTTACGTTCCGTATTCGTCGTTGACGAAGACTTATCGTCTGAATCACCTCTTATACGCATTTTCTAGTTTAAGGTGCGGACTATATACGTTTAGGTTATGGTTTTCAAGACTTTCAATGTTAAGTAATGATTTATTCTTGCCTAGGATTCTATTTCACATGTATAAAGTGCTGTCCGTTTTATTTTTCAGTTATACGTTAACTATGTTGAATATACTGTATTCCTCGTATTTGTAGAAAATACCGTATACATATAAAATTTGGATTTGTGTTTGCCATGATTAACTGCCGTCTATGTATGCTAGATGTATGTGTAACAACTCCTGGGCTAAAGGTTTAGTCCAAATACATGATATGCCAACATATGATATGAATTTAGTATGTGTAGCCTAAGTGTATGTGAAAATGACTGAATGAGTATAGACTTTGTATTCGTGCTTGCCATGACAATCTGTCATGGATATCTGATTGTTGTATGGGCGACTACCCTTTGACGAAAGGACTTGCCCTAATACGTATGCTAACTAATACATACATGTATGACCTAATGTGTATGCTAAGTGTTTGTAAATAGATCTGTATGAATAAATACTTGTAAACTATTCTTTAAATGGGTGTTGAGATAGGATTCTCAGCCACTCTAATGATGTGTATGACTTCCTCCATATACTTTATTTCATACTCATTGCTTTTACTTAGAATTGCATAAGTGTGGATTCATGTTTATGTTGTACTACATAACATACTCAATTGATTATATGATTTGGATCATTACTCCATTACTGCCTTGAGTATCTCATATGCTAGGTCGTTGTAATTGAATGTGATTGGGGCTATTGTATAGTCCAGGTAATCGGTAATCGTACTCCAAATGGTGGTTGAGGTTGTTTTCGCCACATAGGATGAGTTTAACGAACCCGAGTCGTACTTGGAATGTTCGGCAGTGGTTAGGCCACACGGAGTGCTTATGCATTCCATGTCGTTCAACTCAACGTGCGCTTGGCCTAGTTGAGCTTATTAACTAACCCGATTGACCGATGTTTGTTTACCATGTTTGGTCGCAACTGTTTGAATCTAAGACACTGAGCTTACCAGTAAAACTCCCGTTATACCATGATCCCCTAAGACTCATGAGCTGGGCATGGTGGTATGGGACACTGTGGTCGTGCTGTCGGCCTATGCTGGGGCCACAAACCTCCTCGTAGTGAACAGTGAGCACCTTAGTCTGAGCAGATTATGGTGGTATGGGACATTATATTCTTGCTGTCGGCCTACATTGTTTGGTGATGGGGGAGTGGAGCAACGATTGCGCGCAACAGCCCTGACAGCCCTCTGTAGTGACCTTGAGTTTATCCTGACACTGCATAGGGGCGACGAGTCCTGTTGCAGTCTTAAGGATATAAGTAGGCCTGTATTGATAAGGTGATGGGGGAGAGGAGCAACGATTGAGCGCAACAGCCCTGACAGCCCTTGCAGCTACCTAGAACCATAACATCGTCTGAGATTTCTAGGACTGACGACCCTAGAATGGATCAACATTGGGAAATGATACAAGGGAGGTGTCTTAGCTTCCCAATCCTGTTGTATGAAAAGGATTAATAAGAACTTGGTAATCAAACTCATGACATCGCACTGCATGTGCCATTGGCGTTGGTGTGAAAGCACAGTGGTAGTGATTCATGTCGCGATCGTTAGATGATGTCGCATGAGGGAGTTTATGGTGAGGGCATGCATCATTACCTCATATCATTCTTGCATTAACAAGAGATCTAGGACATGTTTGATTGTACTGCTTTATCATTACTACTTGATTAGATTGATAACATGTTAACCTTTGCTGTATATTGTAAGACCCGTATCTTTGACCGTACCGTTCCATAGTCTTTTGCGGTCTTCTTGGTTGAATTTCGGCAACTTTTGACCCTTAACCATTATTTGCGTGCGACCCTGATTCGTATGCTGTTAACCCATATCGACTCAACCCAAGACCTTTACCATAGCGACCACGCCGTCGCTGCGGTTCCGATGCCGCGACTTACGCGCCGAGGCGATACCCTGGTTAGGAGATGTGGGCCAACGTTCGGTGCGAAGAAAATGCTGCGCGTTGCGAAACTCAAGAGAATCTCTACGAGGTGTCACATTAATCCCATCAATCCATCAATCCATCACATGTCAAGTACACATCACCTTTCACCTATTCCCAAGCAACCACAAAAGTCAAGGATTTCTTACACCCATCACTCACCCATCACACCCATCTCTCTCTCTTACACCTCCCTCTGTCATCTCTCACCTAACCTCTCTCTCATTTCTCCCAAGCTCCATGGGAGCAGCTCCCGTCCAACCTCCATGAGAAAGTAGTGTGGCCCACCTCTACCATCCGATTCCATCATCCTAAGCTCATCTCAGCCGTTGAATCACACTCATTCGGGCCCTAGATTGCATTGGTGGATGAAGGAAGCGAAGATAAAGGTGGGTGCTTCTCCCTTTCCTCCCTTCATTTCTTTTTATACTTTGTGTGGCGATTTAGGCGTGTGGTCCACTTGAATGGAACTCATCATGAGATGTTTTATCCAAGCCGTCTATGAGTGGGGTCCACCTTATGAGTGTTGTATCCACATCATCCATCATGTGGTGGCCCACTTGAATATAACCCACACTTACCGTGAGGTCCGTCCAGCGTCCAGGGACACTGGATGTCTCTGTGAAAACCCAAATACTTGCTGGGTTACAAGCTTGTGGGGTGACCCACTCATACGCACTCTACTTGATGGATGTGTTAAATCCGCGTCATCTATCCTATGCACCAACTCGTTTGAGGCGTTAAGCCAGAAAATGAGGTTGATCGGAGCATCGGATGGGCCATGCTACTTGTGAAGTGTGATCATACGTGGGCTCAGTTCCACAGCTCAGGTAGCAGAATGGGTGATAGATACATTGTTTCAATGCTGAGCCCACTCAGCTCCGCAGCTCGACTGATAGACGGAGTGAGAGATGCCTCATTTCAACACTGAGGTCTTGACATCCATCCCTAGTGGGGGCGGCTATCATTCCCACTCAGCTCCGCAGCTCGACTGATAGACGGAGTGAGAGGTACCTCATTTCATCACTGAGGTCTTGGCATCCATCCCTAGTGGGGATGGCTATCATGGACACCTAGCTCCACAGCGTAACTGGTTGGTGGGGTGGAGATGCATCGCTGCAACACTTGAGGCCTTGGTTTCTATCCCTAGCCAGGGTACTATCGTACATCCAGACCCCTTTTTGCTTAATTAGTAAACTGAGTGGAAAGATTCATTGTTTCAACTCTGGACGGACTCACCTAGCCCATGGTTCTGGTAGTAGGCGGAGTGGCAGATGCCCCGTTCCAACTCTTGTAGTCTTGATAACGTTTCCTGTGGTGGTGGTTAACATGAAGCGTGTATGGACTTGAGTGGACTGACCATGGGGGTCTATGGGACCCCTCCACTCCCTCCATTCATCCAGATGGCCCACACCATGGTGCTTGGGTCTTGTCCAAACCATCTACTACCCATTGACTGTGGGGCCACGTCCGTGTAGACCCTCTTTGATGCATGTTCAAACCCAGACCCTTTGCTCAACTAGTAACTGAGTGGAGCTACCTCATCTCAGCGCGGAGGTTCTAGCATCCACCCCTACTGGCGGTGGCAACCGAGTAATGTAAGCTGGCATGGGGTCAATGGGACCCATCCATGTCGTCCATCTATTTTGGGTAGTGCTGGTATACCTGGATAAGTTGAAATCAATGTCTGAACGGTGCTGGTCCTCTCTGATGCACCATGAGCCTCATGGATCTCCAGTATATGAGGGTATATGTTATGGGTAAGCATGGTCCGGCTAGAGATGAGGTCAGCTCAGACAGCTCTGTGGGACGTGAGGTCTGCCAGCACCGGTCATGACTGATGAGTTCCTCTATGGCCAAGTATAGATGTCGGCCACAGTCAGGTCTGCTCGGATCAGCCCACCTGCTGTTATTTTTCAGTCAGGTTGGGTCGGATCAGCCCACCTGCTGTTATTGTTCAGTCAGGTCGCTCGGATCAGCCCACCTGCTGTTATTGTTCAGTCAGGTCGGCTCGGATCAGCCACCTGATGTTATTGTTCAGTCAGGTCAGCTCGGATCAGCCCACCTGATGTTATTGTTCAGTCAGGTCAACTCGGATCATCCCACCTGCTGTTATTGTTCAGTCAGGTCGGCTCGGAACAGCCACTTGATGTTATTATTCAGTCAGGTCAGCTCGGATCAGCCCACCTGCTGTTATTATTCAGTCAGGTCGGCTCAGATCAGCACACCTGATGTTGTGTACGGTCAGGTCGGATCGGATCAGCCCACCTGATGTTGTGTGCAGTCAGGTCAGCTCGGACCAGCCCACCTGATGTTGTGTTCAGTCGGCTCAGCTCGGCCCCATGTGATGGTATTGTTAGACCTAGTAGGGTGGCCTAATTGTTACATATGAGACCCATGTGATTAGGCCCATTTGAGGTATTCTAAGGCCACGAGTTAGGTTATGACCCATTGCAATGCACATAAGGCCCATAGTTGTGGTCCATGTGATGAGAAAAAAAAAGGCACATTGATGTGACCCATTTGATGTATTTAAGGCCCAATGGGATATACCTAAGGTCCATTGCAATGTGTGATCCCAGCTCGAGTTATGTAATAATGTTTATGACGGTCGTACCTTAGGAGCAATGTTGGTTGGACGTCCACACTAAAAGTATAGTGTTGGTTAAATGTCTGTATTATAATTTTCCTTGGGCTCATTATTATGTCCATATTTGTGGGCCGTCTAGGCCATCTTCGTTATGAATAGCATCCCTTACCTTATAACATGCTTAGTATAACTCCTGGACGCTTAGGCTATTTGGTGTAATTAGGGCCTACTTGGTGAAGCTTGATTCGATGTATTTGGAGGCCCATTTGACTTGACTCATTTGATTCAGCCCTTTGTATAGGTCCATCTGACCGGCCTGTGTGTATCGGCCCATATGATTGATTAGGCCCATCTTGGTGTACTTGTGGCCTGGTGCTGAGGCCATATATAAGGACCATGTTAGGGGGCCCACTTAGATACACTTGTGATCCATTTAGGCGGGTATGTTATGAATGGGCCCACTTCCTGCTTATGCAGGGCCCACCTGTTGTATTCGTAATTCTTGTATAGAATTTATGGTGACGCACATCAAACCCTTATATGAGGTCGTGGGCCCACTGTGTGATTGGCGCTAGGAGGGCCACACCTTAGAGTAATGATGGTCAGACATCCACATTGTGACTGTCCCATAGGCCCTATTAGGCCTTTTCTCATCATTCCCTTAGTGGGTTAAACCAAACGAGTGAGACCCATTTGTCGTAGACGGATGGCTCCGTGATATCGGATTTAATATGACCACGACCAAGTGCCAATCTTTATACTATAATTGATCGGCCTATCATTTATGAACCCCGCATTGTATGTTTACTGAATTATCAGTGCCGATTATTGAGGCTGGTTATCGATCGCCGATTAGCGATCGAGGCTGACCATCTTGACCGATGTGTATGAGGCCCGTTGTTGAGGCCCACCTTGATGTGTACGAGGCCTGTTATTGAGGCCCACTTTGAGGTGTATGAGGCCAGTTGTTGAGGCCCACCTTGATGTGTACGAGGCTTGTTATTGAGGCCCACTTTGAGGTGTATGAGGCCCGTTGTTGAGGCCCACCTGGATGTGTAGGAGGCCCGTTGTTGAGGCCCACCTTGATGTGTACGAGGCCTGTTATTGAGGCCCACTTTGAGGTGTATGAGGCCCGTTGTTGAGGCCCACCTTGATGTGTATGAGGCCCGTTTTGAGGCCCACCTTGATGTGTACGAGGCCTGTTATTGAGGCCCACTTTGAGGTGTATGAGGCCCGTTGTTGAGGCCCACCTGGATGTGTATGAGGCCCGTTGTTGAGGCCCACCTTGATGTGTATGAGGCCCACCTATTGTGGTGGTGGTTGACCCAGATATGTTTGAGGCTTATGGGCAAGGCCCATTGTGATATGTGTTAGGCCTATGAGCAGGGCCCACCTGATTCGTATATTTGGCCCTTGTGTGAGGCCAAGCGCCCATTATATGTTTGATTCTACATGGGCCATCCCTTAGGGGCAATGTTGGTTAAAAAGTCCACATTGTCGAGATTGACGGTTGATACCGATTATGAGTATGAGAATTCATAGCATCATGATATATGCCCATACTCATCATCTGCATGTTTGTTATGAGATATGGTTGATCATTGCATATGTCATCGAGCATTCGGATATGAGACTCCCTGATAGTTAGAGGTTATCTCATGAGCGCATAGCATGCCAGGATTGATGCATGACTGGATTGTATGACTCATGCATCATGCATTATGTGCTATACGCCTTAGCGACATCAAGGTTGTGACCTCCATAGGTATTTCGTGGATGGCCAGATGGGGCACCGAAAATCTGTTCGAGCATTGGGCTGTCATAGATGACCCTGGGTGAAAATCCATAAACACCCTCTTAGTACCAGAGGATGCTCAACATCTACACCGAGTGGGTAGATGGGCGTTGAGTGTCGATTACCAGATGGCTACGCTCTCCATTGTGTCATGGTCGGTTGGAAGGGGGTACGACCTTACCCGCCTGAGAGTAGGGGGAGGAATGGGTCCGCTATCGACGTGCCGGATAGGTATTGGCAGACTATTGGCTAGGTGGATAGTGAGGTTTCTTACGCTCACTTGGATTGTGCGGCTAGGGAGAGCGGCAGTGCCATTTGGAGTGTACTAAACCCCGGTGATGATTCCCCAGAGAGGAACCGTACTGATTTGTGGACTTATTGAGAGTTGCATACTCATTCATTCATCCATTCACTATCCACTCGGGCTGGTGGTGTGCAATTGATTGTTGTGTATCTTCATTATGGCAAGGATTTCGGTTGGGCGCACGACTAACCTGAGATCAGGAGTTTACCACGTTGAGTCAGACCATCCAAATTTAGGTATGAGACTGGTTTGGATAGAGGTTCCTTGTGGTGGACCCCGTAGCCTGCGATACTATGTACTATCATCCCGACATCACACTCCAGCATGATCATTTCATTAGCACTATATACTGCATAGTCCATTACATCTTCGGCGTGTGGCATTGTGGGTTGTTATATTTCTGTATTCCTGTGACCTAGATGAGAGTGATGATAGTTGTTAGCTCTTTCGAATTATGTGTTACATTATACCCTTGTCATTTGACATTTGATTATCTATGACTCATCATTTTCATAGCTGTCCTATATTGCGTATTCTGATATTGATTAACTTATGAACTTGTTCATATTTCTACTTATTCAGTCATTGTATGGTTTATGGATTAATAGCTTTCCGGTATTGTATGATTATGATATTGTATTGCATACTTGGCACTTATCTCGTGCACACACTTACATCACCCTCTAAGCTTTCTATAAGCTTATGCACGATAGATGCGTGTAGGTGATGTTAGGTTGCAGCAGCATTGAGCTTGGAGCGCGCGGCTATTTTCTGGAGCTTTGATTTTGACATATGTATTTTTCCCTTTTAGAATTGTATTCAAATCATTTTTATTAGTGGATATGTGATGATGATGTTGCCTTTATGATTTGGGTAAACTTGTGGTTATGCTTATTACTAGTTAAATGTACAAAAAAAATCCTCCTTGTAGGATCTCAGGATCGGAAATCTGGCATATGAATATTAGGAGCCGAGAATGGGGTACTATGGAGGCTGTCGGCACTGGATTCGGCAATCGAGATTCCTGTGATCCGATTTCTGGGTTTAGGGCGTGACATATATAGATTCCACTGAGTAATTACTCACTCCCACATTACGGGACGGTGTTGGCCACACCAACCAGTCCCTATTTTAGTTTCAGATGATGGCAATGCTTGCGAAGCAGAGCCGGACTTGATGATGATGAGGAGGTTTCCTCCTATATGCAGTTTCTGATCGACGGGGTTACAGGGATACTGATTAGATGCCAATACACTTAGTATTTTTCCTTTTATTTAAACACCCATGTATATTCTTTTCTTTGCATTTTGGAGTATACATGTATTTAGTTAACTTGGTAACATGTTCACACTCTGGAGACTTACAATCAATTATACATTTTATATATTTATCACAGTCTTCCGCTTAAGTAATTTAACTGTCTCTAGAGTATGATATGCTGTTTTGGCTTAATCCACCTCATGTTTTATGCACTCATATAGCTGACATTCATCCATCATAAAAAATGTTGCATAAGTGATGTTCTGAAACTCAGGAGCTGAGTTTCTGCTCGACCCCCGATTTTTGGGATGTTACAGTTATTATATGGTTTATGACATTGTATTGCGTACTTGACATTTACCTGCATACACGCTTTCACCACCCTCTAGCTTTCTATAAGCTTATGAATGATAGATGCGTGCAGGTGGTGTTAGGTTGCAACAACACTGAGTTTGGAGCATGACGTGGACTTCTGGCACTTTGATTTTCGATATATGTATTTCCCTTTCAACTATGTTTTCAACTGTTTATATTAGTGGATATGTGATGATGATGTTGCTTTTGTGATTTGGGTAAACTTGTGGTTATGCTTCTTATGATATAAATGTATGTTGAAAAATCCTCTTTATAGGATCCCAGGATCGAAATCTGGCGTATGAGCGGTGGGAGCCAAGAATGGGGTACTATAGAGGTTGTTGGCATCGGATTCGGTGATCGAGAATTTTATGAGCCCAATTTCTAAGTTTTGGACGTGACATCTGATGACGTTGCTATTATGGTGAAGGCTGATGTGGTGATCTCAACTGCTAGTGTTGCTGGTGAGGGCGGGGCCAGTCCCGCCAACGGTGGTCCATCTCTCTGCATCCATAATAGGTACTAGAAAAATTACCTTTAAGGTGGTGCTGGAGGTGCTCTGGTGCTCGAGCAGCTGGGCGGGTTGCATGCCTCTGTTGTAACCTATGGTGCTACTGCTGGGAGCCATCAAAGGGGGCCTTCATCTTGTGGTCTCTCCTTTTATTACGATCCCTCTGCGAACCGGCCCACTTTGCCTCTTAAATCTAGGAACTCTGCACTACCTCCTCAAAAGTTGAGAGCATATGCCTAACACACATCCCTGGAGAGCAGATCGTAAGTCATTCTCGAAATAGTAGGCCTTTTACCTCTCATCGTCAACTAGATACGTCATAAATCTCAATAGCGTGATGAAGCGGGCCTCATACTAAGATACCATCACATCCCCTGTATTAGAATCTCGAACTCGAGTGCGCTTTGCTATCAGATGTAGTCAAGGAAAAACTTTCAGTCAAATCGGTCTATAAAATCCTCCCACGTCCATACGAACTCAGCCCTTGCCGAACGAGAGACTGATGCCCACTAGTGCTCGACCTCGCCCTCAAGTAGAAACATTACTAATGGGATCCGCTACTCAGTCGTGCATCTCATAGTGTCAAATATTTTCTCCACCCCTGAGCGTCATCTCTTTGCTGCAGTCGGGTTGGGCTCCCTCTAGAATCATGGGGGATCAAGTCGTGTGAAGTTTTAAAGAAGGGCGCTCGAGCACTCTTGCTCTTCTTGTGCAGGTGTCTTAGTGGGTTACCTACCCTCTCCTTAGAGGGCGGTGGTCATAGCCTACAACATCTGCTATAGCTGGTTAGCATTCACGGACACAGTCGGTGTTGTGCTAGTCTCAGACGGGGGTGCAAAAGTTCCGAGTGGGGGAACGGGAATCTCAGGTGGGGGAGCGCAAGTCGCTCAGGCCGCTCTCTTGGGCGCCATGTGTCACGCCCCAAACTCGAAAATCAGACTCACAAGAATCCCAATCGTTAAATCTAGTGCCGACAGCCTCTGTAGTACCCCATTCTCAGCTCCTAGTGCCCATATGCCAGGTTTTAATCCTGGGATCCTACAAGGAGGATTTTTTAATGTACATTTATCTCGTGTGAAGCATAACCACAAGTTTACCCAAACCATAAAAACAACATCATCATCATATATCCACTAATATAAACTTTGAATACAATGTTGAAAGGAAAATACATATGTCAAAATAAAATCAAAGCTCCAGAAGACGGCTGTATGCTACAAGCTCAACGCCGCTGCGACTAGCGATGGGCATCCAGCCGAGTTCAGTCAAGGTGAGACAAGCTTGGCTTGGCTTGTATATGATGTACTCGAGAGTTCGAGCTCGGCCTCGAGCTCAACATTGAAGCTTGGCTTGTTTGCTAAGGCTGACGAGTTGAGCTAGTGGTTCGAGTCGAGTTAAATTTATCTCGAGTCGAGCTTGACCTTGTTGGGTGAGACAGTAATGGATTCTATTATTAATCATCCTCCATTGATGAAAAATTCAAAAATCTTAGGAGAATCAAAGCAAAACCCAATGAAAAAACCAAACAAAGCTTCAAATCAGACGAGGAAACTTGTAAGAACCGATCTATTCTTGATTTTCTTCCACCGGAAGAAATACAAGTACTAGAAAAGAAATAGAGCAGAAAATAAATTAGAAATCGAAGTAAAGAGCTCTAGTCAATCAGATCATTGGATTTCCTTAAAGCTCTAACAAATCTAAGATGAACCCATCTTGAATTTCTTGGGTTTCTCCCCAAGAAGTAAATCTCAAGAGATTGAAATCATACTATTGTGGAGCTGAAATGAAAATTGGTGGTAGTGGTCTAAGCGAGCGTACGGCTGGCAGTGGGTAGAGAAAGAGAAGAAAGGGAAAGGGAAAAGGGGTGTATGCGGTTAGGTAGAGACTCTAGGGTTTATTTTTATTTTTATTTTTAAGTTAAAAGTTAAAACTTATATTAATATATATATATATATAATATTTAATATATATTATATATAATATATATAATATATAATATTTAATATATTTATTAATTGAGCAGAGTCAAGTTCGAGTTCGAGTCGAGTTGAAATGCCCCCTGGTCGAACTTGGATTGAACTAAACTCGAGCTTCAAATAATTAGCTTGGCTCAACTCAAATCGGCCATTCGAGTCGAGTCAATCCGAGCCGACTCGAGCCAAGTTGAGTGAGTTTTTCGATCTAGCTCGACTCGTGAACTCCTAGTTGCGACCAACACCACCTGCATGCATCTATCGTGCATAAGCTTATAGAAAGCTTAGAAGGTGGTGAAAGTGTGTGCGCAAGATAAGTGCCAAGCACACAAATATAATATCATAATTATAAAATGTCAAAACTACTGGAAGATTATGAATCATATGATATCAGAGTACGCAGAAATACTGACAAGTCCATGAGTCATACAATATCAGAGTAAGTAATACAAATCAGTTATATAAATGAGTAGTCATAAAGAGTCAAGTATTAGATACCAAGGATGCAATACAATATGCGGTGCAAATGACCATGCAGGAATGTGAAGTAGGGATGATGGTACGTAGTATCGCAAACTATGGGGTCCACCATAAGGGACTACTATCCAAACTAGTCCCATTCTTAAATTTGGATAGTTAAACTTAATGTGGTAAACTCCTAATCTCAGGTTAGTCGCGCTCCCCAACCGGAATCCTAACCATTTCGAAGGTACACATAAAAAATAGTTGCGCACCACCAGCCCAGGTGGATAGTGAATGAATGAATAAATGAGTATGCAACACCTGCTCCATAAATAAGTATTGTAAATCTCTAGGATCATCAGTAGGGTCTAGTACACTCTACATGTAATCGTCGCCCACCAGACGCACAACCATGCAAGTGGAAGAGACCTCACTATCCGCCTGGCCTGTAGTAAGCTAATATCTACCAGACACGTTGATAGCGGACTGAATCATGAGTTGGTCAAAATCAGCCTAGCTATGCCCACTATCCGTGGGCGGATAAGGCCACACCCCCTCCCAACCGAGCACGACACAGTGGGAGACGTGACCTACTGGTATATGGTCCTCATGCGCTCATATATATCCACTTGGTCTCGATGTTGAGGTGTCTCCTGGCCTCAGAGGTTTAGGGATTTTCACCTAGGGCCATCTATGGCAACTCGATGCTAATAATAGATTTCTAATGTCACATCTCACCATCCACGATATGCCCGTGGAGGGTACAGCCTTGATGTCACTGGGCATACAATAATCACAACACAATGCAAGATGCATGAGTCGTACAATCTAGTCATGCTTCAATCTTACACATATCGTGCGCTCATGTGAGATAACCTCCGCCTATTAGGGAGTCTCATAACAACTTGCCTAATGACATATGAATGGTCAACCACATCTTATAAAAAATATACAGATGATGCGTATGAGCATGTATCATGATGTTATGCTATCGCATACTCATAATCGGTTCGACAATCGGCACCGATAATTGATAATCGGCCTCGATAGTCAGCATCGGCCTTGATAATCAGAATTGGACTAATAAAGGGCCTAAGGGAAGGTCAAAATGTAGACATTTAACCATCATTGCCCATCAATGTGGACATTCAACCAACATTGCTCCTAAGCAGTGGCCCACATAGAGCCAAGCATAAAGTGGGCCCATGGCCTCACACAAAGGCCTAATATACATCACAATGAGCCTC
This sequence comes from Magnolia kwangsiensis, assembly GCA_037074715.1. NCBI lineage: Eukaryota > Viridiplantae > Streptophyta > Magnoliopsida > Magnoliales > Magnoliaceae > Magnolia > Magnolia kwangsiensis. The sequence continues at coordinate 66,150,145 of CM073579.1, forward strand.
ATACAAGGGCTATAAACACATCACTATGGGCTGCATTACATGGTCTTAATACACATCACGGTGGGCCACATCACATGGGCTTAATACGCATCATGATGGGCCTAATACGCATCATATGGTCCTAATACACATCATGGTGAACCTCAAATACAACAGGTGGGCCGCAACAATGGACCTCATATACACAACAGGCGGGCCCTGCTTATGGGCCTCAAATACATAACATGTGGGCTCTACACATGGGTCTCATATGAACGCGGGCCCATATCCTTTGGCTTGAGTATCACTTCAGTGCACAAGACGCGACGTCAGAACTGTGACGACGGTGCGGTCACAAGGATATAAGTTTAGAGTCAAGATGACTCTGATATAGAGACACGACTCAGGATCGTGCACAAACATTGATAACAGATCATGGGGCACTAGGATTCGACCGGTAGGACCATGAAAGCCTTTGGAATGGTAGGGATTAGGAATCGAGTCTCACACCATGTCCTACAGGAGGGAATAAGGGGTCTATTAGCCTTGAGAACTCTTGAAGGCACACACATTAGGGAACTATATCAAGGATTATTAAGTTATCAATCTCAGGGACATAATCGTTCTGAGTTTATAACAGATATGTGATGTTATCCTTAGTTATTCCCAAGTTATACTCCGATACCAACTCCTGTCATGCCTCAAACTCGGGAACCAGGCTCGTAAAATTTTCAATTGCCGAATCTGACACCAACAACCTCTTTAGTACCCCATTCTCGGCTCTTAGCACCCATATACTAGATTTTGATCCTGGGATCGTACAAGGAGGATTTTTAGAATAAAATTTTTGTAAAGAAGCATATCCATAAGCATAACCCAAACACAAATAATAACATCACCACATATCAACTATAATAAAAAACTTTTGAGTACAACGTATAAAGGGAAATACAAGATAGATATCAATATCTCCAGAAGTTCAGCTGCACGCTTCTGTCTCAATGCTGCTATGTCCTAGCATCACCTACACGTAAGGATCATGCATAACCTTATAAAAAGATTAGAGGGTGGTGTATGTGTGTGTAGGGTATGTACCAAGTATGCAATATCAAAGTAATATGAAAAAATTCCGGCCTACCCATGAGTTCTATCAGCCGTACCAAGGTTATGCGATGCAAGGCCAACGTGGCCAAATATCATATGTAAGATGCAACGCAAGCATACCAGTCCTCAGCTGGATCCACATATGTAATACCCCGGATTTTGGCCAATCTGAGATTTGACGTCCTTAGGCAGTGGGTCAACTAAAACACCCAGAAAATCGCTCAGAACCCAATTCCATAGCCAAAGAAACCAGTTAGGATTAATTCCTATGGAAATTAAGCATAAGTTAGCAAGCGCAACGTTAGAGTAGCTGGGACATAGTCCCTGATCACTTTAAATACGTTCTACAAGACCCAAATTGAGCAGAACCAATGGCTCTATAATACTCTATAACCTCGGATCAAACTCTAAGCAGGTTTGTTCTCTGGACCACTTTGAAATTTTGTATTGGATCTAGACCGCGCGTCGAAAGTCCGATACCTCCTATCTTAGACCGTTAGGACCGCCCAGCTGGACTTGACAATCGTTTCAAAAATCAAGTCCAACCGATAAACACAGGCTATTTCATTGAGCCCGGACTGAAGATAGTGCGAATAGGGACAGAATTAGAATTTCAAATTCAAATCTAGCACACGACTTGACGCGTCAGTATTGAGCGTTCTGACCGTCAGAATTCAGTCAAATTACACCCTCGGATCAGGAAAAATTTCTATTTCATATCATGAGACTTTCAGCCTTGATCTACGTGCGGTGACCGCTGAACTGAAACTGGTCCGCCACGCGCGATGTGCGAACCCCGCCGAACAGAAAACTTAATACGTGCTAGATCTGGTACGCATGAGCTTAAGTCCGATCGCATTCGACCAGGGGACCACCAGAAAGCATCTTTTGGACCGAAACAGCCCCGAATTGGTTATGCACTAAGTGAACCTTGTACCGGAGCCTATTTTGGGCGTTTTTAAGCTTATAAAAGGGGTTGAAACCCTCACTCCTCTCTCCCATCCGAATTTGAGAGAAGCCCTAGATTGGGAGAGAGAAAAGGTGAGAGTTTGTGAGAGAGATTAGGAGAGATTTTTTCTGCCTTCGTGCCACCTGTTGCACGTGCTTCAGCAACACATCTCAATCACCTGGCCGGTGATTCCTCCGCTTTTTCAGGTATGAAATAACCCTAGAAAGTTGCTGATTTGAGGTTCACTAGGATCCATAGCTTTTTAACCAATAGATCTTGTAAAACAGGTTCTCTTATCGCCGTAGACGAAGCGTATACGCTCCGTTCAAATTTATGCATCCATAAGAGACTAGGTGCAGATTTTAGACGCTTTGATTGACTGTTTCCAAAGCTTTCAATGACGTTTAATAGTAGATTATCGACGGCATCGCTGTTTGACATGTACAACATGCTATCCGTTTCCTGTTTCGTAAATCAACGAAGAATATGAGATTTAGGGCATTTTAGTCATTTGTAGGAAGTACTGATTACATTCATATTTTGCTGATGTAATTGACATGGTTTGTTGTCGCATTAGAAAGTTAGGAATACGTGCATAATTAGTTTGGCGAAGAGATTCGCCAAATTGCGCACTTCGGGTCGACATACTATATGTAGACTTAAGTGTGTAGTGTATGTTTTTGTATAAATGCTTGTATTAGTATGTATTGAATTAAATGATGTTATGAATTGGTTTGAGATGGATTTCTCAATTTATATGTTGACATAAATGATTTCCTACATGTTGACTATGTACATGATTCCATACTATGCATGAAATGTATGTGCTTGAAGATTTGCTTAAGTTGAATGTTATAACATGTGTTAACATGCTCACATGATTGTATTTTAATTCCAATACTCCTACATAAATTGCTGATGTGAATTCATATGTGTTTGGGACTATACTTAGTCCAGGCAGTCGGTAACTGAGCGAATTCGTGGTTGGCTGGTCTTGACCACGAACGACGCGTCGATGAACGCGAGCCGTGTTCTGGAGTTGGCGGCAGTGGTTAGGCCACGCGAAGTGTTTTACGCACTTCATGTCGTTCGACTTGAGATGCAATCGCGCTAGTCGAGCCCGTCAAGTAACTCGACTGGCCGATGTATGTTCACCTTGTATGAGTCATAATTGTTTGAACCTAGGGTACTGAACTTACCATTGTAAACCCTGTTAACCATGGTACCTTGATCCATGAAGACTCTTGAGCCGGGCATGGTGGTATGGGACACCGTGGTCGAGCTGTCGGCCTACGCTGGGGCCACAAACCTCCCCGTAGTGACCAGTGAGCACCTAGTCTCGTGAGCAGATTATGGTGGTATGGGACACTATATTTTTACTGTCGGCCTACACTGATCAGGCGACGAGTCCTTTGTAGTGACCGCGAGCGTATTCTGAGTCTACGGGAGGCGACGACCCTTCAGTAGCAGTAGAGTACAGTAGGCCTGTATTGATAAGGTGATGGGGGAGCGGAGCAACGAGTGCGTGCAACAGCCCTGACAGCCCTTGTAGCGAGCTACAAAATATACATCGTATGAGATTAATAGGAGTGACGACCCTAGACAGGATCTGTGTTGGGATTGATACAAGGGAAGTACCTTAGTTTCTCAATCCTGCTGTTTGAATGGACTAATAACAACTGAGAAATCATATCACCATAACATTGCATGTGCCTGGAAGATGTGGAGCACTTGAGGGACGATTGCATGCCGCGGTCGTAAGATGGTGCCGTATGAGGGAGATCGTCGGTGAGGGCATACATCACGTCAGGTCATATTGCATTAACAACAGTATTAGGATTGTCTGATTTACTGCTTTACTATTATCGCATGATTGATTTGAGAACATGTAAATCCTTGCTCTATTATTCTACTGAGTTAGGTACTCATTCCCACGTTACGGGATGGTGTTTGCAACACCCACCAGACCCTGTTGTAGATGCAGGTGATGCTGAGATCCAGGATGCAAAGCCAGACTTCGATGAGGACCAGGATGAGTTCTCGTACATGCAGTATCATGATGGCTTTGCTTAGGCGACCTGGGTTGACGGGACTTCAGTGGGACTATTTTGAACATTTATTTTTATCATTCACATGTATATGAGACTCAGTGATGTATTCATACTTTAGTGACAGTTGAGATCCATTTCGTTTTTTTCATACAGTGATATATATATTGTTTAGTCTTCCTCTTGCTTTTATCACTGGACCTGGAGTATGAATTACAATTTTGGTATACTTTTACTCATGTGAATGCTTTAACTCAGACAACATTGAATCATAATCATTTTTGTTGCATAAGTGACGGTCTGGAACTCGGGAGTTGAGTTTATACACGACCCCCGATTTTCACGGTGTTACAAGTTGGTATCAGAGCATGAATAAGAGTATACTGGGCCTGGGTTATGGTCTCGCGACGTACGCTGTCACTTCTTTTGACATAGGTGGGTGAGAGAAGGGTCTAGAAACACTTCTAGGATCGCCGATTCACCGATAGGCGAAGTCTATTTGAATCGATCGCACGATCGAGTCTGTAACGCATCTCGGGTCGCGTAAAGCAACCCGGATAGCTCTTAGGTTGTTGGTGAGTGGGTTGAGACATTCTTTGAATGATCTTAAACCCGTAAAAGTGAATCCTTGGGCCGTGGGATGACCACGACTCCTGTATTCAATCGCTAGGGCTTAAAAACCCCGTTTCACCAAAAAATCTTCAAAATTTTACCTCTCACCACTCCAATCTTCATTTCTTTCGTATCCTTTTCATGTTAGGCATCAAAACTAAAGTAAAAATAACATGAAATAATACTTTCATAAAATTTTACAGTGAATAGTAAAATTTCATGAAAAATGGCTATAAGGACATTCTAACTTCACTTTCTTTAGCAACTAATATTCTAGATGGATGTACTAGCTCCTTCTACCCTAAAATCATATGCTGCATGATAGGGTTTTGTATTCGAGATTGTGGATTGATCCCAGAAATCCCTGAACACATGTTTGAGCCTATATAGGTCAAAATATAATGAACCAAGGTTGAGACCATACATATCTGGGGTCCTTGGACCATGGGGGACCAAACCCATGTGGTCCCACCGACCAGATGCACCACCGGTCAGCAATGCCATCGCCGTACAGGTGGGCCCACTTGCTGCAAATTTCAGGCGCACGCCCTATCTTGGGTCGTGTACACCCCCCATATAGGGTTCGTCCATAGAAAACCCCTAAAACTTGCACTTCCTTCACAAACAGCCCTCCCCATAGCTTCATTTTCATTTTCCAGCAACTATCTCCAAAAATCGTGATTCCAAACCACCCCTAGATCCATCCTTGGCCAAAAACGACCACCCTCTATCGTTCCTTTGAAGTTGGCAGCCCTCCCTCTTGAAGATTTCATCTTTTGGAGCTCCAAAAACCCCCAAATCGAGCTGAAATCGTGAGGTGCTCCATTCCACTTTTTCATTTTCATTTCTCCTTGAAAATATATCCTTGGGAAGCTTGAAGCATCCCTCTACAACGCTTAGATCTCCCTTTTTCAGTTTGGACAGTCACTTCTCTGCATTTTCTCCATTTTTCATGGCTTTCGTGGAAGCCATTTTAGGCCTTTTATCACTCTCCTCCATCTTATCTTTGATGGGTAAAAGGAAGACTGCAGTAGACGAGGCTGGGCCAAGTCACCCTGCTCAATCGAGAAGACCGCGGGGTGGTGCCGCAAGTTCAAGCTCCGCCACAGGTCCAGCTACAGCCCGAGAGTGCCGTACAAAGCGGAATTTGGATCCCCATACTCACCTTGGGCAAGTAATTCTATCAGAGATGCCTCACGGCCAATACACTGATCGCAAAGTGTTGTTTGAGGTGGACGTGGAAGGGCGATTGTTCGGTAAATTTTTGTTATTCGAGTGCATTGAAGCTGCGCATTGGGGTCCGATCTTTGAAGCTCACGCTCGTGCTAATGTGAGCACCATTCGTGCCTTCTATGCTTGTATCCAGATTCCTACCTTGGATCCATTACAGTTTAAAATCCCTTTTGGTAGGGATCGGATGGCTACGATTGATGTGCGACTGATTGCGCAACTTCTGAACATGCCTCTTGGTGATGTTCATCCTAGTGAGAAGAATCTGAGGAGTAGGCGTGAACGAGATCGCCGCACCAGGTTTCTGTGCGGTAAGTTGGTTCCATGGCAGTCTAATAATAGCCTCAAGGTGACGTATATGTCTGATGATTTGCGTCTGCTGCACCATATCTGCACGTTCAATGTTTATCCCAGGTCGACGAATCACCTTAAATGTACACGCCTTATGGTCGATTTCTTGTATCTGGTGGCCCCGGGAGAGAACGTATGTATGGCCACTTTCATCTTGTGATAGATAATCCTCATAGCCAAGTCAAGAAGAACGTCCGAATCGCTTCCTTTTGGCCGACTGATATGCAAGATCGCGCTTGAGTTTGCTTACAGACTTGGGCCAACATTGCCAGTTTTGATTCATAACATTGATGAGTCGACTATGGTCAAGATGAAGATTGGGTCTCAGTACTGTGAGAATCAGCTTGAGGAGGATAGCGGGGATGACTTTGATGATGAAGAGGATCCAAGTGAGGGAGAACCTGGAGCAGAAGTTCAGGAAGAGGTCCAGGAAGAGGTAGAAGAGGAGGCTTAGGATACAGATGAGAGCCCTCCTCCTTCTGCGCAGGCTACTGGTGATGATCGCATTGCTCGGATTGAGGAGAGCCAGATCGCCTTGCGAAGGGAAGTTCAAGAACTTCGCGCTGAAGTCGAGGATGCCAAGGCCGTTAGGAAGAGGAAATTCGACAAGGTGACTCGTACCTTGAAGGCGATCCTGTGCTGCTTGTAGGATAAGGGTGCTCCTCCTCCGTCACTTGATTCAGACTAGCGATGAGATCGTTGATGTTGTTATCAGTAGTTAGTCATTTCCTTCTTTAAGTTGTGTAAGCCTGTTAAGGCTAGTGCTTTGCTTATGTTGCAGTGGTAATTTTAACTGTCTTAGTTCCCATGTATTTCTCGTCATGATGCTTGTAAGGACATATCCCTTGTATTGTGATAATTTTGATTAAATGAAATGCATGGAATGCCTTTGACTCCTTGTGTGAATGATTGCGGTGTATTTGTGTTATTAAGACTGACAAGGTTGCGCCCTATTTTGAATATAGGGAATGCCGCCTAAGGCTACGCGGAGTACGGCTCGGCTTGCATTAACTGAGCCTATGGATCAGGCTCCTTCACAGTCTGACACACATGCGGACCCTGCTGTGGGCCCGATTCCTGAGACAGTTCGTGCGTCTCAGCCTACTGCTGGTCCTACAGTTGGACCACCGCCGTTCACACCGCCAGTCAGAGAGCCTTATCGTGCATCTTCTTCGGCGCAGCACATGCCACAGCCTGCTCCACCTCCCGACAGATTCGAGCAGATGATGGCTATGATGCTACAGCAGCAGCAGCTCCTGACTACTATTATGGGGACACTAGCCCAGGGCGGGGGTGTGAGACTCCACCTGCACAACCTGCGCATCCAGCTGAGGATGCTGATGCATATGCCCAGGATGAGGGCATGGCTCATCCTGCACCACCTGCTTACCCTGCGGGGAATGCCGCAGATACACGGGGCTTGTTAGAGCCATTCCAGCGCTTACAGCCTCCCACTTTTATGGGTTCTCATAGACCCGAGGAGGCCGAGTATTGGCTCGACCGTGTGTCGAAGATATTGCGGATGCTTCATTGTACAGAGGCTGAACAGGTAGAGTTGGCTACGTTCCTGTTTGAGAGAGAGGCCAGCTTATGGTGGGACAGCATATTACGGACCGTTGCCGCCGACTTTGTTGGACATGGGCAGCGTTTGAGTTCTGCTTCCACGAGAAGTATTATCCCCAGACGTACAGGCATGACTGGGAGAATGAGTTTCTCCGCCTTAGACAGGGAGCCATGACGGTCACGGAGTATGAGCATCTGTTAATGAATTTGGACAAATACGTCCCGACTATTTTGGCTGATGAGCAGATGCGCATAAGGTGCTTTTCAGAGGGTTTGCGACCAGATATTCGGTCGAAGATGTGCTGTGTGAGCATTTCCTCCTATGCGAAGTTGATTCACATGTCCATGCGGGCAGAGCAGGATGTGGATCGGCTTACACGATCTCGTGGCCCTGTTGCTCCTAGGTCACGACCAGAGATACAGGACAGGCCCTCTGCGGGCAAGAGGCCTCGCGTCGACCCTCCTACTAGGGCTACCATGCTAGTACCCCCGATGTGGCGCTCTGATTTACTATGCACATATTGTGGGAGAGAGGGCTACTTGGCGCAGAGTTATTTTTTTAGGATGCGGGATAGTGGGTTCTCACCGCAGCAGAAGATCGACCGTGCACGTCCACAGGCGATATCGGCACCGCCTATACGGTTTGCTCCTGCGCACCCTTCCTTCAGACCTCCGGTATCATAGATCAGGCAGCCTTCACGGCCCACGGCGTAGCGGCCGAACAGGCCACAGCAGGGTCGGGTACATGCCTTGACAGTGGACGCAGCTGCGACATAGACTTCTCAGCATTCATCCTTCGAGGTCACTGCCCATATTGGAGGTACTCCTATTCTCGTGATGGTGGACACTGGTTCCACAATTTCTTTGATATCACGTGCTATAGTTGGGCATCTTGGGCTACAGACTATTACTATGGATGGGGTGCGAGTTTATACAGCTCACGGGTCCTTTACAGATGCCACCCAGATGTGTGAGGGTTGTTTGGTGGATCTGGGGGGCAAGACGATGGCTTTAGATCTCGTCGTCGATCCTGCTCTGGTTTATCTCGATGTCATTCTTGGCATGGACTGGTTGACTGTAGCGAGGGCCGAGATTGACTGCGAGACTCGTATAGTGACAGCCTACGAGCCAGAGGGTACATCCTTCACGTTTCTAGTGCGGGTAAATCTCCCTTTCCGCATACTTAGTTACGCCACCTTATTGCGAGACGTTGGTGCCCAGATACTTGAGCATACGCTAGTCGTTTGCGAGTTTGGGGATCTGTTCAGGAAGATCCCTGGCTTGCCGCCCTGACGAGTGATCGATTTCACTATCGATCTGGTTCCTGGTTCCTCGCCCGTCTCACTGCTGACGTATCGCATGGCACCGTGTGAGATGAGGGAGTTGAGGACGCAGATTGAAGGGTCTGACTACATAAGAAATTCAATTCCATTTAGACAATCTTGACCCTAGGCAATAGAAGAATTCCCTGCAGTAGAAATGGTATGGAACCATTTAACGTATAATCTTAGGCTTTAGACTGTTGCTACTGAGTTACAGACTAGCCTACTAATTACTTTAAGTAGTGTAAAGCCTGTATATGCTAAGAAATTGTAGGTTAGATTTGGTTGAAGTAGAACATTATCCCTTCGATAAATCCCTTTATGACTTATAGACTTATGTTGACGCCCATAGGAAAGAACCATTCACTCTCAGGGAATGTTTATAAATCCCTCAGATTGAACTTAGAATGTGCTAGCACGCCTCTTAGTATTGCCTTCACCAAAGGGCTTATTGCATTCGGGAACGCGGAATAAAGAAAATGCATTTATCAGCGAAGTATTCGCGGTTTGAATTGACTTCTAAATCCTGGTGGTTGCCAATAAATTCAATGCTCTGATCAAGCAGAAGATCGGCATCGTCTAGGATTAAGAACTAATATGGTAAATTTTCTGTTCTAGGCAGAAAGTCTATGTATCCTGCTCAGACCTACTACACAACCTTTCTTCTGTGATGACCCAACCACCTATAACCAAATGTGATCACATTGCCCTTGGGAAATGGCGAGGACTTAAAGCCAGTAGAGAATTCGATATCTTGCCACCTACTCATACCTGCCCCTAAACTTAACCACAATAGAGATTAGGCTCATCTCTAAGATCATAGGTACCAATGCCATAGAACGCATCATTAGTAAGGAAAACCCTGTAGAGAAAGGTTGTTTCCATTTTAGGTTAAGGATAGCCCCTAAGTTGCGCCTCGTTCCGATATACAGATCGATGCGAAGATTCTTCAACCCTAAGTAAAACCAAGTTTTAAGGGGGGTAGAACGTAATGAGTCCAATTTAGTTAGGTTAGTCAACGCTGTCGTTCGATCAGAGTGGCGCAGCGGAAGAGTGCTTGGCCTCTTTCCCACTGGCCCAGGATCGAAACATTTGAGTTAGGATGTACGTACGGTTAGGTCATTAAATACGATTTGAACCTTCCTTAGAAAAAGTACTCCTTATCCTTCGCTAATTTTGGGGACGAAATTGTGTTTTAAGGGGGGTAGATTGTAATACCCCGAATTTTGGCCAATCTAAGATTTGACGTCCTTAGGCAGTGGGTCAACTAAAACACCCGAAAAATCGCTTAGAACCCAATTCTATAGCCAAAGAAACCACTTAGGATTAATTCCTATGGAAATTAAGCGTAAGTTAGCAAGCGCAACGTTAGAGTAGCTGAGAAATAGTCCCTGATCACTTTAAATACGTTCTACAAGACCCAAATCGAGTAGAACCAATGACTCTATAATACTCTATAACCTCGGATCAAACTCTAAGCAGGTTTGTTCTCTGGACCACTTTGAAATTTTGTATTGGATCTAGACTGCGCGTCGAAAGTCCGATACCTCCTATCTTAGACCGTTAGGACCGCCCAGCTGGACTTGACAATCATTTCAAAAATCAAGTCCAACCGATAAACACAGGCTATTTCATTGAGCCCGGACTGAAGATAGTGCGAATAGGGACAGAATTAGAATTTCAAATTCAAATCTAGCACACGACTTGACGCGTCAGTATTGAGCGTTCTGACCGTCAGAATTCAGTCAAATTACACCCTCGGATCAGGAAAAATTTTTATTTCATATCATGAGACTTTCAGCCTTGATCTACGTGCGGTGACCGCTGAACTGAAACTGGTCCGCCACGCGCGATGTGCGAACCCCGCCGAACAGAAAACTTAATACGTGCTAGATCTGGTACGCATGAGCTTAAGTCCGATCGCATTCGACCAGGGGACCACCAGAAAGCATCTTTTGGACCGAAACAGCCCCGAATTGGTTATGCACTAAGTGAACCTTGTACCGGAGCCTATTTTGGGCGTTTTTAAGCTTATAAAAGGGGTTGAAACCCTCACTCCTCTCTCCCATCCGAATTTGAGAGAAGCCCTAGATTGGGAGAGAGAAAAGGTGAGAGTTTGTGAGAGAGATTAGGAGAGATTTTTTCTGCCTTCGTGCCACCTGTTGCACGTGCTTCAGCAAAACATCTCAATCACCTGGCCGGTGATTCCTCCGCTTTTTCAGGTATGAAATAACCCTAGAAAGTTGCTGATTTGAGGTTCACTAGGATCCATAGCTTTTTAACCAATAGATCTTGTAAAACAGGTTCTCTTATCGCCGTAGACGAAGCGTATACGCTCTGTTCAAATTTATGCATCCATAAGAGACTAGGTGCGGATTTTAGACACTTTGATTGACTGTTTCCAAAGCTTTCAATGACGTTTAATAGTAGATTATCGACGGCATCGCTGTTTGACATGTACAACATGCTATCCGTTTCCTGTTTCGTAAATCAACGAAGAATATGAGATTTAGGGCATTTTAGTCATTTGTAGGAAGTACTGATTACATTCATATTTTGCTGATGTAATTGACATGGTTTGTTGTCGCATTAGAAAGTTAGGAATACGTGCATAATTAGTTTGGCGAAGAGATTCGCCAAATTGCGCACTTCGGGTCGACATACTATATGTAGACTTAAGTGTGTAGTGTATGTGTTTGTATAAATGCTTGTATTAGTATGTATTGAATTAAATGATGTTATGAATTGGTTTGAGATGGATTTCTCAATTTATATGTTGACATAAATGATTTCCTACATGTTGACTATGTACATGATTCCATACTATGCATGAAATGTATGTGCTTGAAGATTTGCTTAAGTTGAATGTTATAACATGTGTTAACATGCTCACATGATTGTATTTTAATTCCAATACTCCTACATAAATTGCTGATGTGAATTCATATGTGTTTGGGACTATACTTAGTCCAGGCAGTCGGTAACTGAGAGAATTCGTGGTTGGCTGGTCTTGACCACGAACGACGCGTCGATGAACGCGAGCCGTGTTCTGGAGTTGGCGGCAGTGGTTAGGCCACGCGAAGTGTTTTACGCACTTCATGTCGTTCGACTTGAGATGCGATCGCGCTAGTCGAGCCCGTCAAGTAACTCGACTGGCCGATGTATGTTCACCTTGTATGAGTCATAACTGTTTGAACCTAGGGTACTGAACTTACCATTGTAAACCCTGTTAACCATGGTACCTTGATCCATGAAGACTCTTGAGCCGGGCATGGTGGTATGGGACACCGTGGTCGAGCTGTCGGCCTACGCTGGGGCCACAAACCTCCCCGTAGTGACCAGTGAGCACCTAGTCTCGTGAGCAGATTATGGTGGTATGGGACACTATATTTTTACTGTCGGCCTACACTGATCAGGTGACGAGTCCTTTGTAGTGACCGGGAGCGTATTCTGAGTCTACGGGAGGCGACGACCCTTCAGTAGCAGTAGAGTACAGTAGGCCTGTATTGATAAGGTGATGGGGGAGCGGAGCAACGAGTGCGTGCAACAGCCCTGACAGTCCTTGCAGCGAGCTACAAAATATACATCGTATGAGATTAATAGGAGTGACGACCCTAGACAGGATCTGTGTTGGGATTGATACAAGGGAAGTACCTTAGTTTCTCAATCCTGCTGTTTGAATGGACTAATAATAACTGGGAAATCATATCACCATAACATTGCATGTGCCTGGAAGATGTGGAGCACTTGAGGGACGATTGCATGCCGCGGTCGTAAGATGGTGCCGTATGAGGGAGATCGTCGGTGAGGGCATACATCACGTCATGTCATATTGCATTAACAACAGTATTAGGATTGTCTGATTTACTGCTTTACTATTATTGCATGATTGATTTGAGAACATGTAAATCCTTGCTCTATTATTCTACTGAGTTAGGTACTCATTCCCACGTTACGGGATGGTGTTTGCAACACCCACCAGACCCTGTTGTAGATGCAGGTGATGCTGAGATCCAGGACGCAAAGCCAGACTTCGATGAGGACCAGGATGAGTTCTCGTACATGCAGTATCATGATGGCTTTGCTTAGGCGACCTGGGTTGACGGGACTTCAGTGGGACTATTTTGAACATTTATTTTTATCATTTACATGTATATGAGACTCAGTGATGTATTCATACTTTAGTGACAGTTGAGATCCATTTCGTTTTTTTCATACAGTGATATATATATTGTTTAGTCTTCCGCTTGCTTTTATCACTGGACCTGGAGTATGAATTACAATTTTGGTATACTTTTACTCATGTGAATGGTTTAACTCAGACAACATTGAATCATAATCATTTTTGTTGCATAAGTGACGGTCTGGAACTCGGGAGTTGAGTTTATACACGACCCCCAATTTTCTCGGTGTTGCAACATATTAATACAGTTCCTCTCTAAAATTTCATCAAGGTCTAGTGCACTCCACATTAACTACCACTCCCCCAGGCGGGCAGCCAAGTGAGAGTAAGAGACCTCACTACCCGCCTAGCTAGCAGTCAACAATATGTACCTGGCTCATCAGTACCAGATCCATTCCCGAGATGGTTAAACTTAGCTTAGCTTTTCCCCATACCCCTCGGGCAGATAAGGCCACACCCCATTCTAATCGACCACGACACAATGGGAGACGCCTACTAGTATTCGGTACTTAGGTGCTCATGTTTCTACTCGGTCTCAATGTTGGAGTAACCTCTAGTACCATAAGCATCTAGGGACTTTCACCTAGGGACATCTATGATGCCCCAGTGCTAGAACCAAATATTTTTGATATCTAATCCTGCCATCCACGATATGCTTGTGGAGGCCATAGCCCTATTGTCACCAGGGCATACAGTGATCATGTCACACAAATACGAGATGCATGAGTCATACTATCCAGTCCTGCATCAATCCTGTACGTACCGTACGCTCTTATAGGGAAACTCCGTCTCTCAGGGAGTCCCAAAAATAACCAACCCAATAGCATATGTTATGATTAATCACTCCTCATAACAAGCATGCAAATGATGGATATGAGCATGTTTCATGATGCTCTACTAGGTATATCCAACGGTGATGTTGTACTCTCCTACAATCAAATAAATGGCCACAATGGCAACTTATATGAAGGATGGACCTCATGGGTAAGTCTAATGTATATAACAAGGGGAGTCAAGAGGATGGGCCTAAGAATAAAGAGTGTATTTCCTCACCCTCTCCATTACGTAGTAAACTGGGCTTCCTATGGGGCCCAATAAGCACAAATGAGTTTTATGGCTTGGACAAATCTACAAGGCATGGTGGAAGCACCATTAATAATGGGGGCCCTACGGTTTGGGTTAGCCCACTAAGAGAAAATGAGAATGGGCCTGACATGGGCCCTAGGGAGGTTTACAATGTGGACATTTAACCACCATTGCCTCCTAGAGCGTGGCCCACTATAGAAATTATCTCACAATGGGGCACATGGCCCTAATACAATCTGGACGACGGATGGGCCACATGAATATAATCACATTCATCATGGTGGGCCTCTTAGGATAGCCCATATGATCCAGTAAAATAGATAGGTAGCATATGCAACACTTATATCATAATGGGCCTCATGAGACAGTCCATGGCGTAGAAAAATGGATGGATAGCGTGTATATGAAGCATGCAAAAAACATGGTGGGCTCAATGGTTAATTGTCCAACCCTATCTGGTCTTGCTAGGTGTCCAACAATCTGGAGGGCCTAGTTGGTCATGAATATAAGGTGGGCCTTACATGATAATGGGCATCACACATAAAATGGGCCTCACACATATACCAGGCTTTACACATCATAATGGACCTCACACAAGGGCCTCATATATATATCAATGAGCCTTATCACATGGGCCGCATATACATCACAATGGGCCTCATCACATGGGTCTTATATACATCGCAATGGACCGCACAAGATGGACAATTATGATATAATACATACATTATATGGGCTAGTTGGGCGTCCAACCGATGGACGATCTGGATATAATAGACATCATGGTGGGTCCCACATCTATTAAAGGTGGGCCCTGCATGCACAACAAGTGGGCCTTGCATGTACAACAGGTGAGCCCTGCACATACAGCAGGTGGGTCCTATCGTCCTCAGCTGGATGGTGTGGATATAACACTTACATCAGATGGGTCACACGTCCTCAGTTGGATGGTGTGGATAAAACACTTACATCACATGGTCCCACCATCCCAACTGGACGGTGTGAATAAAATAGATACATCACATGGGCCCACCATCCCCGCTAGACAGTGGAGATGAAGCACATACATCATGTGTGTCCAACTGTCCCCTACTGGATGGTGGGGATGAAACAGATACATCAAGGTAGGTTCCACTGTCCAGTAGCTGGATGGTGGAGATACAACGTATACATCAAGGTGGGTCCGCATGGTGGCCCACTAGCTCCACGATCTGGACAGTCTGTCTAGTGACAAGTGAGCCCGGCTCGCTGGACGGATGATGTGGATGGGATACACGCACGGTGGGGTCCACGAATCAAGCTGATATTTATTTTTTCCCTTTGTGTAGGTCTGTTCGAGAATGGAAAGCATGGATAGGTGGGGTCCATGTGGGTGGGCCAACCCACGGACCAATCTAATAGTTGTGAATTCCCTAGATCTAGATGACCCTACATGACCAGCCAATCATACAGGCCTCAATGACCAGCAACACAGTCCACTTGCTAATTGTGTGGATAAAATATATATACATCAAAGTTTGGTCCACGTAGTGGCCCACTAAGCTTGGAATCAAGCTAATATTTGTGTTTTCCTCTCCATCCAAGCCTATGTGACCGACCGGCCACACATGCCGAGAAATGGGTAGCAGATGGGCCTGTTTGATGGATAGTGGGAGTCCCACTAGATGGATGGTCTGGATATTACATGCATCATTAAGTGGGCCATCAAAAAGGGGAGGAAAGAGAGAGGGAGGGAGGGAGGGAGAGAGAGAGAGAGAGAGAGAGAGAGAGAGAGGGAGGGAGAGAGAGAGAACGGTTGGGGGGAGGAGCTTCGCCATTATGAGCTCCTCTCATGGATCTATAATGTATACATCAATGGGTCCTAAATAGGTGGGCCATACCTCAGGAAATCAGGTGGAAAATCCTATTCCCACCATAAAAATCAGGGCCTAGATGACCTTAAACAATCTCCACAACAAAGAGCATCATGGTGGGGTCCATGGAGAATGGCCCCACCATGGGTACATGCATGTGAATCATGGTGAGCCATTGGCCACACCTAGGGTGCAAGATGGGATCCCTACCATAAATTGGTAGGTCCCACTTGTCTCAAGCATGAAATGAAGAAAACTAGCCTAGGAAGGATCCTTACTCTTGGGCGGGTGCTAGACTCCTCGGAGTTTCAACACCCTGTCCAGGGTTCGAGTATCCATAGGGGGTGAATTCCCAGGTGTAGGGAGTGAGTGTGTGGGGGTGTGTGTTCGTGTGTTTATGGGGTGTGTGTGTGTGTGTGTTTAAAAAAAAAAAAAAAAAACTAGCCTAGGAAGCACCAGACTCTATCTTCAAGCTTCTTAGCAATCCCAAGCTCCTAAGCTTCACTTTTAATGGAGGAAGATGATGTTCTAATGGTTGGATTGGGAGATCAAGGTTGGAAGATGGGCTAGGGTGTTGGGTTCTCTCCTTCCCTAGTTTGGATGTTGGGTTGCAATGAAGGAGAATGGTAGAGAATGGGAGAGAGAGAGAGAGAGAGAGAGGGGGGGGTTGGTTGTGGGGAGGTAATGATGAGTTGTCATGATGGCTTATAAGTGGCATTGGGAGGGAGAGGCATGCTAGTCATCATTACTTGTAAGGCATGAGTGGGGTAGGGTGGTGTCATCCTAGGTTAGGTAAGCTAGGATGATGTCATAGTCATAATTGTTCTTGTAGAGAATCTAATTTACCTGGAATCTTTGGTCTTGCAACGTGTAGTCTATGGTCGAGATTATGAGCGGGTCATATCCTTAGTTTAGGTATTGCATTGGCATATGAGACACGATGTTGGAACTGTGGCGATGGTGCAGTCACAATGGTATAGGTTTTGGGTTGAGTCAAATCGGGTCTACAGGATGCGACTTAAGGTCGCTTTTAAACTCTGTCTACAAGTAGCGGGTTGTCAGAATTCGATGAGGGAATTATGGGGTCCTAAGGAATGGTTTGGTACTAGGACACATGCCTTATATAAGCACTTCCATAAGCTTCCATATGATAAAAGAAATCAGAAAAAATAAAAAATCAAATTACAGATAGATCATGTTGAATGCATGAACAGGGGCAGAAACTGTAATCTTCTTTGGGATGGAACATAGAAGAAGAAAAAGAAAACCCTAAAATGTGGGAAGAGGGGATAGATGCTGAGGGTCAAATATTGCATATTGCACCCCATTTATATCTTGGTTTCACGAACGTGATACTGCTTAATGTCCTATTTTACTCATGTTTGCATTGTGAGGTGAAATTAAGAGCTTGGTTTGGAAAAGGTGATAAAAGTATGGATTTGATGCTCAAAGATCACCAAGGAAATGAATGGATCTTAGGAGATAGAGATTGAAGATTTTAAGGTCATAAGATTCAAGAAAACCAAGTGGAGAAGGAACAAAGCTGAAAGAACAAGTGCGAAATATGGATTTACTATGTCATCAAACACCATTCGATGATATCAAACACGGGTCGATGACATCGAATTTATGAAGGAAAATCTAGTTGGTCATTGGGAAAATTGAAGACATTTTTTAATGACTCGAGAACTTGTTCGATGACTCGAAGCTTTGCTCGATGACATCGAAGATCTGCTCGATGACATTGACTTTTTTGTGGAATTTTGGTAAAACTCGCTGGACATATTGGGCACCATTTTTGATGACTTGAAGCACTCCTCGATCACATCAAATATCTGCTCGATGACACCAAAAGTCTCTTCGATGACATCGACTTTATTAAAGAAATTGGATGAACTCTCTGGCCTGTTTTAACACATTATTGATTCCTTGAACAATGCTCGATGACATCGAAGGCCTCTTCGATGAGATCAAAGGTAGGTTCGATGACATAGAAGGTAATAGAGTTTGGATGAAGCTACAAAAGCATGGAAAAAGCACGTATAAAAGACACCTTCAATGGCATCAAAGCCTATTCGATGATGTTGAACGGATCGTGTGAAATTACACAGAGTTATGCAGAGTGCATAAATTTGAGGCAGATTCTGAATTTTTCCAGAGAGGTGGGAAAGGAGGTGTTACACAACTATAAATATGAGTCCCTAGGGCATCCTTGGGATCTATCTAATCATTCTAGGGTTTGGAGGAGTGAAGCACAAGGGCGGAGAGCTGTCACCAAGCATTTTCTTCTTTCTTCTTTAGTTTTTCATGCTTTCTTCTAGGGTTTTAGTTCCAATCTGTCTATGGTTGGCTAAACCTCTTAGCTAAGGTTAAGAGGTGAAGCTTGTAGTGTGATGGGATGTTTTCTATTACTTTGATTCATGTTTATGTTGAACACTCTTTGATTCTAGTTTGATATTTAAGAAATACTTTCAGTTTTTAATAGTTTATTGTTACTCAAATTACAGTAGATTTTGCAATAGCTTTGAGTATCTCTTTTCATGTATTGAGATTGTGAAATTAGGAAATCCTGTTGTTCACCATCGTCACCTAGGCATGGTTGGATGACGGAATCCCTTCTATTATTCATGATTCTCTTATGTTTAGTTAGAGATTTGTATATCCTATTGTGAGCCATTGTCTCCTGGGCATGGTTTTGTGATGGAATTACTTCCAGTTCTCACAACTCTCATCCATTGAGAATTAGGTTAAAGGAAGTTCAGATTTGGTTTTATTGAGATACCTTCCAACTGGATAAGATGGGACTCTGATTCCATTTGTGTCCTTGAATCAAGCATAAATCTCCCTGATCTCTATAAGTGGATCCTTAGAAACCCTAGTTCCCACCTTTAATTTCTTAAGTTTCTAATTTCATACATCACAATTACTCTCTTTATTTTCATATTTAGATTTGCATCTTTTTTTTAGTTTTACTTCTAGTTTCTTTTATAACACACATGATGTTAGTCCATGTGGATTTGACCTCGGTCTTACCGAGATTATTACTACATCGTGACCCTGCACCTGGGGTTGTGAACAAGTTTTTGGCACTGTTGTTGGGGACTAACGGTTGCATTTTTCTGAGATTGACTAGTTTTGGAATTAGGTTAAGATTAGAGTTTTTCTACTTTTTATTTTTAGGTTAGGGTTTATTCTAAATTATTTTAAAAACTTAGCTTTCTAAATCTCAGTTTAAAAACTTTCCTTTTCTGTTTTTAGAAACTACTTTCTAATTCTAGGTTTAGAAACCTTCCTAATTTACTTTTAGAAAGTAACCTTTTCTCTTTTTAGAAACTTTGATGAAGATGAAACATTAGTCAATCATGAATTTCACCCAAAAGGAAGATGAAACATTCTTCCAATGTTAAGAGTAGTTTAAGGATCTCGTCAGTTCATGCCCAAAACATTGTTTTGAAATGTGGCGCATAACAACTTTCTTCCACAATGGACTAACATATTTCATGTGCCAATTTGTCAAGACAATGTGCAATGGGGACTTCAAGAATAAAAGTGTCAAAGAGATGTATAATTATTTTGACAAACTCGCTGAAATTGCACAATCATGGGACATCTCTCCAAAACTGAGCACCATAAGCCTTGTGTTGAAGGTGAAATATTGCATATTAAACCCCATTTATATCTTAGTTTTATGAACATGATACTGCTTAATGTCCTATTTTATTCATGTTTGTCTTGCAAGGTAAATTTGAGAGCTTAGATTGGAAAAGGTGCTAAAAGCCTGAATTTGACATTCAAAGATCACCAAGGCAAAGAATGGATCTTAGGAGACAAAGATTAAAGATTTTAAGGTCCCAAGATTCAAGAAAACTAAATGAAGAAGGAACAAAGTCGAAAGAACAAATACAAAATACACATTAACTGTGTCATCGAGCACCATTCGATCATATCGAGGACACATTCTATAACATCGAACACAGGTCGATGACATTGACTTTATGAAGGAAAATCAAGTTGATCACTAGACAAATTGAAGACTTTTTTCGATGACTCAAAGCTTTGCTCAACGACATTGAAGACCTGCTTGATGACGTCGAATTTTCTTTAGAATTTCGGCAAAACTCGATAGACATATTGAGCACCATTTTCGATTACTCAAAGCACTCTTCTATGACATCGAAGATCGGTTCGATGACATGAAATTTATTGAAAAAATTGGAATAACTCTCTAGACTATTTTGGACACATTATCGATTCCTCGAACAATGTTCGATTACATTGAAGGCCTCTTCAATGACATCGAAGCTAGGCTCGATGACATAAAAAATCGCAGAGTCCGGATGAAGCTACAAAAGCGCGGAAAAAACTGTAACACCCCGGATTTTGGCCAACCTGGGATTAGACGTCCTTAGGCAATGGTTCAATTAAAACACCTGGGAAATCGCTCAGAACCCAATTTCATAGCCAAAGAAATCACTTAGGATTAATTCCTTTAGAAACTAAGCATAAGTTAGCTAGCGCTACGCTGGAGTAGCTGGAAAATAGTCCCTGATCACTTTAAATATGTTCTACAAGACCTAAAACTTATAGAATCAATAGTGCTATAATACTCTAAAACCTCGGATCAAACTCTAAACCGGTTTGTTCTCTAGACCTCTTTGAAACTTTGTATTGGATGTAGACCGCGCGTCGAAAGTCCGATACGTACAATCTTAGACCGTTAGAACCATCTAGCTGGACTTAACAATCATTTCATAAATCAAGTCCAACCGACATTCGCAGGCTATTTCATTGAGCCTGGAGTGAAGAGAGTGAGAATAGGGTTAGATTTGAAATTTGAAATTCAAATCTGGCACACGACTTGACGCATCAGTATTAAGCATTCTGACCATCAGAATTCAGCCAAATTACACCCTTAGATCAGGAAAAATTTCTATTTCATATCATGAGACTTGTAGGCCTGATCTACGTGCGGTGACCGCTGAACTGAAACTGGACCACCACGCGCGATCTACGAACACTGATGGTCTGAAAACGGGATGTGAGTAACATCTGACATGTATGAACTTAAGTCCGATCGCGTTCGGCCAGGGGACCATTAGAAATGGTCTTTTGGTTCGGAACAGCCCCGATTTGGATATAACTTAAGTAAACATTGTTCCCGAGCCTATTTCAGGCAAGTTTGGGCTTATAAAAGGGCTTGAAACCCTCACTCCTCTCTCCCATCCGAATTTGGGAAAAACCCTAGATTGGGAGAGAGAAAAGGTGAGAGTTTGTGAGAGAGAGTGGGAGAGAATTTCCTGCTGCTGGTGCTACCTGCTGCACGTGCTTAAGCCACTCGACTGAATCACTTTGCCGGTGATTTCTCCGCATTTCTAGGTAAGAAAACATCCCTAATTGTTGCTGATTTGAGGTTCCCCTAGTTCCATAGCGAGGTAGCTGATGCATCTTATAAATTAGGTTGCCTATTCGCCGTAGACGAAGCGTATACGCTCCGTTCGAAACGATACATATATAAAGTCAAAGGTGCGGATTTTAGACGCTTTGATTGACTGTTTCCAACGCTTTTAATGTTGTTTAATAGTAGATTATCGACGGCAATGCCGTTTGACATGTACAACATGCTGTCCATTTCCTTTTTTGTAAGCAGACGAAGAATATGAGATTTAGGGCATTTTAGTCATTTGTAGGAAATACTGTTTTCATCCATAATTTGCTGATGTGATTGACATGGCTTCTTGTCGCATTAGGATGTTGGGAATGCGTGCATAATTAGTTTGGCGAAGAGATTCCCCTAAATGCGCATTTTGAGTCGACATACTATATGTAGACGTAAGTGTGTAGTTTAAGTGTTTGTATAAATACTTGTATTAGTATGTATTGAATTAAGTGGTGTTATGAATTAGTTTGAGATTGATTTCTCAATTAATATGCTGATGTAAATGGTTTCCTACATGTTAGCTATATGCATGATTTCATTATATGTATGAAATGCATGTGCTTGATGATTCACTTAAGTTGTAAGTTATAACATGTGTTAACATGCTCACATGGTTGTATTTCATTTCCAATACTCTTACATGATTGCTTATGTGAATTCATGATTGTTTGGGACTATACCTAGTCCAGGCAGTCGGTAACTGAGCAAATTCATGGTTGGCTTATCTTTGCCACAAACGACGCGTCGATGAACGGGAGTCGTGTTTTGGAGTTGGCGGCAGTGGTTAGGCCACACGAAGTGTTTTACGCACTTCATGTCGTTCGACTTGAGATGCGATCATGCTAGTCGAGCCCGTCAAGTAACCCGACTGGCCGTTGTATGTTCACCCTGTATGAGTCATAACTACTTGAACCTAGGGTACTGAACTTACCATTGTAAACCCTGTCAACCATGGTACCTTGATCCATGAAGACTCATGAGCCAGGCATGGTGGTGTGGGACACCGTGGTCGAGCTGTCGGCTTACGGTGGGGCCACAAACCTCCCCGTAGTGACCAGTGAGCACCTATGACCGGGAGCGTATTCTGAGTCTACGGGAGGCGACGACCCTTCCGTAGCAGTGAGAGTACAGTAGGCCTGTATTGATAAGGTGATGGGGGAGCGGTGCAACGAGTGCGAGCAACAGCCCTGACAGGCCTTTCAGCGACCTACAAAATATACATCGTATGAGATTACTAGGAGTGATGACCCTAGACAGGATCTGTGTTGGGATTGATATAAGGGAAGTACCTTAGTTTTCCAATCCTGCTGTTTGAATGGACTAATAACAACTCAGAAATCATATCAGCATTACATTGCATGTGCATGGAAGATGTGGAGCACTTGAGGGACGATTGCATGCTGCGGTCGTAAGATAGTGCCGTATGAGGGAGACCGTCGGTAAGGGCATCCATCATGTCATGTCATATTGCATTAACAACAGTATTAAGATTGTTTGATTTACTGCTTTACTATTATCGCATGATTGATTTAAGAACATACTAATCCTTGCTCTATTATTCCACTGAGTTGATCACTCACTCACACGTTACGGGATGGTGTTTCCAGACACCCACCAGTCCCTTTTTGTGATTGCAGATGATGGGGCTGCTTGAGAAGCGGAGCTGGACTTGATAAGGACGAGGAGGATCTCTCCTTTATGCGTGTTCTGATTGACAGGATTATAGGGAGGTTGATTAGATACCTTGACACTTGTCATTTCATATTTTTAGAGCACTCATGTATATTCTTTTTGTTTACTTCAGTAGTATACATGCAGGTATATAACCTGCTAACATGTTCACACTCTGGAGATATCAATAGTTTATATATGTTATACATACTATCACAGTCTTCCACTTGTAAATTTAACTGTCTCTGGAGTATGATATGATGTTCTGGCTCAATCTCACTCATGTTTAATCCATTAACATAGACAACATTCAATCATACACATTTATATTGCATAAATAACATTTTAGAACTCGGGAGTTGGGTTTTTACTCGAGCCCCCGATTTTCGGGATGTTACAAAAGCACATATAAAAGAAACCTTCGATGACATCAAACCCTGTTCGATATCATCGAATGAATTGCGGGAAGTTACGTAGAGTTACACGAAGTGGATAAATTTGATGCAGTTTCTGGATTTTTTCAAAGAGGTGCAAAAGGAGGTGTTGCACAACTATAAATAAGAGTCCCCAGGACATCCCTGGGCATGAATCTAACCACTATAGGGTTTAGAGGAGCGAAGAATAAGGGCGGAAAGCTGTCGCCAAGTATTTTTCTTCACTAACAAAAAATCGGGCAAAGCCAACGGACTTGGAGTAGTTTTAGCTACGGCTAAAATCTGTTGGAAATTCTGACGGCTAAAATCCGTAGCCAAAACTATCTAAATCTATAACCAAAGAGTATTTTTTAATGGTGGATGTTCAAACGCTACTTTAAGCATGTGTTATGGTTCAACCGAGATTTATTTAGAACTCATTTTTTGCCATTATTCTTAAAAGAATATTTAGAAATTGATGTACGGTGTGGATGAAGCAAAAACATCATGGTGGGGCCCATAGAGCCCTACCAGATCCTATGCTCAAGGTACCCTTTTTTAACTATAATTATGTTTGAGTTTTGCATTTTTTTGTAAAAATGTGGTGACTCGTTTTTTTTTTTTTAAGCACGCACGCATACCCAGACACGCTCGCTGTGGGATTTCACCACAGATGGGTACTTAAACCCTTAACCTGGTGTTTAAACTCTTGGGAGTCTACCACTCGGGTAAGAGTAAGGACCCATGTGGTGACTCGTTTATATTAATAGTGGTAATGATAAAGGGTTATCCAGAAGAACCAAATAATGGGTCTAGTTGTAGATGGGTAATATGTATATATTTTATTATATGAAACTATCGTAACCATCCTGTAAATGGTCCATTACATGTATTGCTGGTAATAATGTGTATGTTATAAATGATGGTAAATGCATAATTAATGGATTTGAAAGTATCTCCTCATTTCAGATGAGGGATTTCTAAACATATGACTCTTTCTCTTTTGAACGGCGCAATCTTCCTCGTCAGAGATCTGAATCCTTGAAGATTCATCTCAAATAGGTGAGCTTCTCTCGAAATCCCCTATTTTCCGCGCCAATTGTTCCTCTTCTTGCTGTTTTTATTCAAGAATCCCTTCCATCTGTCATTGTTTTTTCTCTTTTCTTCTTGTGATGTTGCAAGCACACAGATGTTTGGGTTTAGGTTGATGAAAGCATAAATCATTATAAGCCTCATGGTGCATGGATCAGCTTGAATGCTTGGGTTGATGAAAGCATAGATCAGAGGATCGAGCTTGCCAAAGGCTTCTCGAGACTTGTGGATTTCTCTCAAACTCCAATGTGGGACCCACCCACCATCCCTAAACAGGAACTTCCTGTGAGAGTCTTTAGTAGGAAATCGACGTCCAGTTCTTGTAATAATAATGTGGACCCTCACAATGTGAGAACTGTAGATTAGCAAGAAATAACGGGGCGTGTCTGGATTCAAGAGTCTGACCATCGATGATACTGCTGGAGTTGTATTTTGTGAATGTGGGTCCCAATTCTCTTATCTTTTTAAATGAAGAGCTCAAAATCATAGTTGTTTATTTTATTTTGGAGTGTACAACTGCTTGACCTTTGATTCCTTCCAAAGATCTTGCACTGGCTATTGTTGATATGATACATTGAATTATTATTTTCATCATCATATTTTCATTACTGTATTGCGACTACGTGGATGGAATGATCATATATAACCATAGCATGGTAAGCCTATCATCCTACACAGTTTTCCCATGAGTGGTTTGTTTGCCAGGTGCATCCACCACAATTATATATGAAACCATAATTTACTATGCTCACTTTGCTCATTGAGGGACCACGACAACCTGGGAAGGATATTAATGTGTATTTGGAGCCACTGATTGCTAAGTTACAAGACTTGTGGTGGAAGGGGGTGATGACATTCGACGCATATCGTGGAAACAGGTTCAACATGTTTACTGTCTTGTTGTGGACAATTCATGACTTTCCCGCATGTGGTAATGTTTCTGGTTGTAGGACCGAGGGTAAGTGTGGTTGTCCTCCATGTGGTCCTCACACAAATTCCTCGTGACTATACCATGGAAAGAAACACGTTTATATGGGTCACAGAAGGTGGTTGCCACTAAACGATGAGGCTAAAAAGGAAAAGTGCGGGCACCTTCAATAAGATGGCCGATCTGTGACCACAACCAATTCATCTAACTGGGATTGAGGTCAAAAGCATCACTACGAAACTAAATGTACAGCGGGGGAAGATCGAAAAGAGGAAACAAATGGATACAAAAAGAGGACGGGAACAAGCTGATGATGCTGAATCAACAAGCTTCTTGAAGTGGTCCATATTATATGATCTAGAGTACTGGAAGGATATTGTCATACGCCATAACCTTGATGTTATGCACATTGAGAAGAATGTATGTGAAATTATTATTACACTGATGTTGAACACAATTGGAAAAACTAAAGATGACGCTAATGCATGAAGAGACTTAAAGTGGCTAGGAATAAAGAAGCGTATATAGATAGAAAATACCAATGGTAAGGTGATCCAAAAATGAGGTCTTTTCCTACTTCGAAAAGAAGAGAAACTTTTCATCCAGACTTATAGTGGGAATTGGAAGAACATCGCAAATGAAGATAGTGTGGATTTAAAGGAAATGAAGTCTCAGGATTACCACATGTTTATGTAACATCTGCTTTCAATTTTGATCCAACATACATTTAGGGATAGTAAGCATATGTGTACTATAATTAGAAGCTTTTACACCTTTTTCAATGCCCTATGCTCGCGAACCATAGATATTGAAATGTTAATGACTCTTGAGAAGAGCATGGCAAGGACATTATGTGAGCTTGAGATTACATGCCCTCCTTCGATTTTTGTTGTGATGATGCATTTGCCTATCCACTTGGCTTACGAGGCTGGCTTATGTGGTCCTGTCTATTATTGATGGATGTATCCATTCAAAAGGTATGATATGATTTTAATGTGAATAAACCCACCCATCATCTACAAATACATTTTTTAATGTGTCGTTAACTCTTTTAGGTTCATGAAGACGTTTAAGGCGTATGTCTGTAATAAGACATGACCTGAAGGTTGTATAGAAAAATGATACATTCAAGAGGAGATAGTTATATATTGTAGCCAATATAGAGGCAAAAATAATATGAGCCACTTGGAGAAACTGGAAAAGCAATTTGACGAATCAATTTCACTCCAGCCGAAGTTGTAAGATATTGTTGGTTACTTCGATGTTGACAAGGTTGGCCCAGTTGGCCCTAGTCAAAGTGTCATTTTAGAAGGTATTAAATACGAGCTGGCTCACACCTGGGTACTGAAGAGTCAACCAAACTATGATACATGGCAAGGGTATGAACTAGACTTACCTTGTATGTGTGTATATATATATATATATATATATATATATATATATGTCTTCTTCATTTTTATTTTTTTTTCAAATTTGATTCAACATAATTGTAACAACATTTATGAGAAAAAAATTGTCAATTTTGTTACAATCTTCTTAACGTAAAGGAAATATGTTAATTTCTTGAAGCAACGCACTATAATTGCTAGGAAGAGGACTAAGGT
Organism: Magnolia kwangsiensis; assembly: GCA_037074715.1. NCBI lineage: Eukaryota > Viridiplantae > Streptophyta > Magnoliopsida > Magnoliales > Magnoliaceae > Magnolia > Magnolia kwangsiensis. The sequence goes on from CM073579.1 coordinate 66,177,570, forward strand.
GGCAAGTAATGATGAGTTCATACCTTGGTTGAAGAAATAGGAAGACTTAGATGAATCAAGTAATGAAGACTTCAGAGATATAGTTAGGGGACCAAAGGCTTTTGTAACACAATACAATAGGTATTATATCAACGGTTTCCTCTTCATCACCAAGGATTAAGAAGAGAATAAATGAACCAAAACAATGGGGTTAACATAGAGAGTATGAGCACCTTCCGATCTAGTGCTAAGGACGAGAATACAGTGGATGAATCTGTACCTTATTATGGGGTCCTTCACAAAATCATCCAACTGGAGTACCGAGAAGGGTACAATCCAGTCCTACTAAAGTGTAATTGGGTGAAGGCGACACATCAAGGTGTTTCTTTCAATACTGAAGGGAATTTGAGATTGGTGAATTTTTCTAATCTTCTCAATTCAGACCAAGTGGGTGATGAGCCGTTTATTCTTGCAAAGCATGACGTGCAAGTTTTCTATTCTAGAGCTCCAAAAAATCCTGATTTTCGTTGAAGATGAGACGAGCCTTTTATTAGAAACACGGGTTATAACTGATGCTAAAGTAGGACCTAATCTCACTGAAGTAGAGATGGGTGGCGAGTTGTTATTCAGTGACAATGAAGCTATTTTTGTGGTTGTTGAAAAGAAAAAGAAAAGAAAGCGAGTAGGGAGAAAAAGTTGATTTGTTGGTACTTTTATGTATGTAACGAAACGATTTTGATTTAGGACCTTTTTTTATTTTCCCATTTTTATATTAATGTAATGCAAAATATTTACTACTTTTTTTACTCGTCTCTTTATTATACTTAAATTGGAACTTGATGCTGTTAATTTTACATTGTTTTAAAGTAAAGTGATGCTTTTAGCCGTCGGCATTGCTACAATTCACATACCACATGTCATCATTCAACATTTTTTTATGTTAGATGCTAGCTTTCATGGCCTATAAAGAGCCAGATGGCATAGATATTAAAAGTTGGATTCCTCGATGCCTGCCATGTGCTCTTACTTTACTCATTTGCATAAAGATTGGACTGCTCTAATCACTCATTTATGGCAAGTTTCTCCTATTGAATGTGGATGGATGTTTGTATTTTGAGTTAACTGTACCTTTTTAGGCCACTGACCGGATGGCCACCCATTTAGATTGCCTTGCATTTTGGGTATGGGCAGTCCACCTGGTGACCACAAAGCAATTCTCCTAATCATCTGGACTCCAGGCAGTTGTTGATGTTGTTGCTACCATTAAAGCTGGATTTTATGACATAGGTATGCATGCATGTTATTGAGAGGCTTGATGGTCATGTTATATTGTTTATGAACTCTGGATTTATCTTTATTATTTTTGTTATTTTTTTTTTATAAATCTTCTCAATATAGGGATTGTGGCTGGATTGGAGTCTATGACAACAAATCCAGTGGCTTGGGAAGGGTCGATAAATCCCAAGATATGTTCTCGCTGAACACTACACCTTTTAAGTTTTGCATGTTTTTTGCTTTAAGAAAGGATGTTTCTGGCACTCAACAAAGATCTTTTATATTGTCATAGGTAAAGAGTTTCCAGCAAGCTCAAGACTGTCTTCTACCCATGGGTGTTACTTCTGAAAATGTCGCTCATCGTTATGGTGTATCACGCCATGAGCAAGATCAAGCTGTTGTGAGTTCTATAGATGTAGAATTCATTCTTTGATGTTAGAATGCAGTTCTATAGATGTAGAATTCATGCTTTGATGTTAGAATGCAGTTTCTATGAAAATTTAATGCCTTGAAATGCATCACCAGGTCGCATCCCATAAGAAGGCAGATGCTGCGACTGCTTCTGGTAAATTCATTTTCAGTTGCATGGATGTTGAACTGACTTTCCATTTTAAAGGTTTTGCTAAAAAATCATGGATAGACTTCTAAGGTTAAGAGAGACAACACTTGCAAAGATGATATGGCAATTAGCATATTGATTTATGATTAAAATTTTGAAATTCTATTTCATCCTTTGATTTAATTTCATGGTTATCTTCTTCTCATGTGCTTGTAATCTTCTTAATGCCTGAAAAAGAAGTCAGGATGGGGACTTGTACTCATTTTACAACATAAGAAGATAAGAATGAAATTAAATTAAATTTTGTTATGTGTAACTTGAGTTGATGTAAGCCATGTGGGCGATTTCTGAGTGCCTGCGTATCATGCATGATAGTCTGGTAGATTATGAAATAATTCCCAGTGTAAAGTAGGGACAAGGGTGTATTAGCCCCACCTATAACCAGTGGTGTGTGAATCAACTTACTGGAAAAAAAATGGCCTTATCAGCCGATGGACTAATGATGTGTGGTTGATACAACCATAAGGGTGTCTTTTATTTTTACTTCTTATTTTCTCTTACCTTTTCACTTTTTTCTTCGTCTCAACCCTGAAGGAAGCTTATAAACTTACTCTAGAGTAGATCTAAGCCTTTTTTGGTAATAAAAGACAATAATTTTGGGGCCAATTTGCCATATACGTACTCATAAGGCCATAAATGGCCTCTTTTGTTTCAATTGCATTTCTTCATTTCAATTCAAATGGAAACTTAGAAACTTGTTTTAGAGTAGATTTATGCCTATTTTGGGATTTGACAAATCAAAGTTGAAGGGACCTTTCTGGGCAAAAAAAAAAAAATAATATATGGATGAACTTTTTTTTCCCCCCCTAAAGATTACAAGAATTTATTAAAAATGCCAAGAGGTGAGAGAAAAGAAAAACATGACATAGAAAAAGAAAACAACCAGACAGAAAGAAGGAAACCAAAAAAAAAAAAAAAAAAAAAACAAAGCAAATTTATTATTTGATCTCTTATTGTGTCCAACATATTTACCCAGGCTTTCAAAGATGTTTTTTTTTTTGGCTTGGCAGCATTTTGTTCTGCACATTATTTCTCTTTCGAAATTGCAACAACTAATATCTATCCCTCCCCTATATTACCTAAGCAAAAGTTTTTATTTATTTTTTTGGCAGTTAGATGATGATTGTTGTAACTCATGTGAAGAAGTCCGTGAAGCTTATCAAAAGAAGAATGGGGGCTGACAAATGTTGATTTGATTGACCAGGTCTATGAAAAACCTTCTTTGATCCTCTTTAAACTAGGTTAATGTTTAGAGGATCAGCGTAAAGTTCAAAGAACAGGCTTTGTGTAGGTCTTTTGTTAGCTGTTGTAAGAACTGGATTAACTTGGAAATTGTGCTTATTCTGAATCTTGCAGGTAAAAGAATGGAAGAATTGAGAGCATGGTTATAAAAAACAGTGACAATGCGGCCGTTGTAATTATATCAAACAAAGAATAGTATCTGGGGTCTAGCAGGGTTGTTTTTCTCCTTTTCATTCTCTTGTTTTGGGTGGCAATTCTATTTTCCCTTGAGGCCTTGCTTGTGCTGGCTTGATGGTTGTATTGCATCTTTTGTCTATATTATTTTTTTTCCCCTTTAAAATTATGATTATCCATAAAAAAGATACCTCTGTATTATAATCATTTTGGTCCCCACCATTATATGATACAGGGATGATTCAATTGACTGGAAAAGAAAAAGGGCCATAACGGCTGATATGATGATAGAGGCAATCATTTTATTTTATTTTTCTCTCACCTTTTCAGTTTTTCCTTCTTTCAGCCCTTGTTGGAGCTTAGAAACTTATTTTAGATTGGATATAGGAACCTATTTAGACTAGATGTAGGCCTATTTTGGAAATCAAAGCACAAGATTTAGTGAGATTCAACAAATCAAAGCAGAACGACCATTTTGGGGAAATTTGGGAAAGGGGAAAACCATCACATATTAATGATATTGCATATATTCATATTTCTAGATATTTGTGTGGAGTTTGTAGTATGGTATAAATTTTATTTTTTCGCTGTTAGTACTAGTAGTTGTAGTATGTAACTGCTAACCATAGAACTTCAGTGTTTACATGGCAGATGGCAGAGATGTTGTTACAAGTTGTAAAAGCAGAATGCCTTCAAGTTAATGAGGTAAAGATAACAGAAAACATTTATCATTCTTTCTTCGTAGTCTGCATTTTGAATGATAGAGCCACACTGCTATGTCATTTAATATGGTCATACACAGTTGGCTGGAGCCAACTTCTATTTTATTTTCTATAATCTTTGCCAATCTTCCCGATGCTTTTCCAATCTTCTTTGAACTAGGATGGGGGCTGACAAATCAATACTTCAACCATTCATAATCCTCATACCACTAGGTTATATAGAAATTAACTCCCTTCTCTTGCTGTGAACATGAAATTCAATCTCAAATTGCCTTATATATATATGTGTGTGTGTGTGTGTGTGTGTGTGTAGCTAGCACTCTATATAATGGACAGTCACATTATGAGAATATATCTAACAAACAAATAGTAGACAAAATCCGAATGTGTGTCATAGCTGTAGCTTAAATGATTTCAGGGATGCAACTGTGTCCATCCATCTCGACGCCAATTCATTAACTATCTACACATTCAACAGATGTTATCCCTATAGAAAAAAATTGGAAAGTCATATAATGTTCGAAGGTGTTCTCATTCTTCCTATTTGAAGTGGCATCATGTCTAAATGGCCACTATAACGTGTGGTTGTTTGAAAAATTGGAGCTAAAATAACAGCGATATGTTATAGACATCTCTTCACACAGGTAGGGTACAAATCCCCCATATGCAAGTTGTAGCATGTATGGTACATGTCTCAAAAATCACTTATGCTATATTTCTTTAGACTCTTAAGTTGAAGCTTTGGAAATGGTTGTTTTGCTTTATTTCTATGTAGATGAAGGGTTATGTACAACATATTACAGTTACAAAACCATTGTGATCTTGATAGGTCATATAGCCCAATGATTATCTTGATTTAATAGTAGTCGTAATCCTCAGATCAGTGGCCCACATATGAATGGTTAATTCACATGTGACATTGAATTCTTTTTCTTTCATTGCTCTATTTTGAGTAAATACTAATGATTTTTAGGAAATATTTATACTTGATTTTTTATGTTTGGAATTTAGATGATATATCTGATTTTGATTTCTTCATTTTCTTTTTTGTAGACTTACCTTCTCAAATAGGTTGGTTGGTTTAGGGCCTTGGAGAAATGGGTATATCTAATTTTAGATATGTGCATTGATTAGGCAATTAATTATTATTATTATTATTATTATTTAAATTTATGAGAAACTCCGATGGCTTGTTGGTGTCGATAATGTCGACGGCTTTTTCCGTCCTCCATAGCCGTCGAAAATGCTGAAAGTTTTAGCCGCCGAAAATGCCGACGACTATAACTGTTGTCCTCAGCCGTCGAAAACAGTAACAGCTAAAACTGTCGCCCTCAGCCATCGGAAATGCTGACTTTAACTATCGTAGATAACAACAACTAAAATCTGTCGGCAAGCAACACCCACGCCCCTTTTCTTGACGGACTATCGGACGGCTAATAGCTATCGAGGAAGTTCAATGTCGATGGCTTTTAGCTGTCGGCGTTGTCTTGTTTTTTCGTAGTGCTTAGTTTTTTTTATGTTTTCTTCTAGGATTTTAGATCCAATCATATCTATGGTTGACTAAACCTCTTGGTTATGGCCAAGAGGTGAAGCTTGTAGCGTGATGGAATGTTTTCTTTTGCTTTGATTCATGTTTACGATTGAACTCTCTTTGATTCTAGTTTGATATTTAAAAAATACTTTCAGTTTTTAATGGTTTATTGTGACTCAAATTACAGTAGATCTGCGATAACTATACGTATCTCTTTTCATAAATTGAGATTGTGAAATTAGAAAATCCTGTTGTTCACAATCGTCCCTTAGGCATGGTTGGATGATGGAATCCCTTCTAATCTACATAATGCTCTTATGTTTAGTTATGAGATTGTTATATCATATTGTGAACCATTGTTTCCTAGGCATGGTTTTGTGATGGAATCACTTCCAGTTCTCACAACTCTCATCCATTTAGAATTATGTCAAAGGAAGTCCAGATTTAGTTTTACTGAAACATCTTCCAACTGGATAAGATAAGACTCCGATTCCAGTTGTGCCCTTGAATCAAGAATAGATCTCCCTGATCTCTACAAGTGGATCCTTGAAAACCCTAGTTCCTACCTTTGAATTTCTTAAGTTTTAATTAAAGAATTCACAATTACTCTCTCTCAACTTCCAGATTTAGGTTTACATCTTCTTCTAGTTTCACTTGTAGTTTCTCTTAGAATACACACGAGATTAGTCTTTGTGAATTTTCTTACCAAGATTATTACTACATCGTAACCCTACACTTTTGGGTTGTGAACAAGTTTTTTGCATTGTTGCCGAGGACTAATGGTTGCGTTTTTCTAAGCTTTACTAGTTTTGGAATTAGTTTAAGATTAGGGTTTTTCTATTTTCTATTTTTAGGATTAAGGTTTTCTGAATTACTTTAGAAACTAACTTTTCTTTCTAATTCTAGGTTTATAAACTTTCTATTTTTTTTTTTAGAAATTACTTTCTAATTATGGGATAGAAACTTTCTTACTTTGTTTTTTTTAGAAACTATTTTTTTATAGAAACTTTCTATTTTCTGTTTTTAGAAACTTTCCTTTTTCATCTTTTTAGAAACTAGGTTGCTTTACTTATTTCCTTTTTAGAAACTAACTCACTTTCCCTTTTCTTTTGCAAGATCCCAATATAAAATCTTATAATTTGGTAATTTCTTTCTAATTCTCTTTCTATTTTTAGATTTCTATCTTCATTCTTTATATATATATATATATATATATATATATATATATATATATATATATGTGTGTGTGTGTGTGTAAGTTAGAATCTGAAATAGAGGGCTGGAGTGTTTCATGCACAACACTCGACGTCTTTTAAGTGAAGGAGGATTAGTTAAGGGATTATCTATCCATCACAAGATTAGAAACCACTCGAGATCCTCAAAGTTAATTGAACCGGGAATTAGCTGCAACCTTAAGTTATGAAAAACTAGGATAAGAATGAGGTGCACCATGCACTCTCGCCACTACACCAAAATTGTTTATTAAATATGGCTAGTGCTTTGGTTCAAAAATAGTATTGAGCCGTTTCTAATTACACACGGTTCTAAACTGTTTTTGAATACAGGGACTGTACCCTCTTTCCATGTATGACTCTTTTGCTTTCCCCTTTTCTTTAATCTCTCATCTCTCATCTCACATCTCTCTCTCTCTCTCTCTCTCTCTCTCTCTCTCTCTCTCTCTCTCTCTCTCTCTCTCTTCAAATCTCTAGTTTAGGTCAGTTTTCCCTCCTGCTCGTCCAGCTCTTCTTCTTCTCTACACTTCTTTAAAAAGCATCCCCATTACCTCAAATCTATGCCTCCAGATCTATTACCTCTCTCATTCTCCTCCGTTCTTCCTTCATTTCTCAATTTCTCTCCAGATTTCTTTAGTTTCCTCAGATCTAGGGTTTACAGATCTTGTTTCTGGAATTAGATCTACATTTCTCGCATTGTGTCCATAGATCTATCTCTTTTGTAGTTGATTTTTGTAGCTGATTTTATCTGTTAATTTCATCAAAAGCGGGTTTAGGAAGAGAAAGGGAGGGAAGAAACCAATGTCTTTGTTTTAAGAAAAAAAAAAATCCCCCAAATCTCTCTTCGAAAAATCTAGGGTTTCTTTCTATAACTGATCATGGTAACAACCCTAAGCTTGAAGCGGAGCAGTTGATCGACATCCTTGCAACGGTGATAAGTGAGGTCCGTAACAACAACAACATCAATGTCATCCTTTCCCCTAACCTCACAACGACTGTGATCATCGCATCCTGGTATCGGTCCAACATAGGCATCCTCCCACTCAACAAATACCTCCTCAGAATCTACGGCTACTACTACCCCATCTTCCTCACTCTCCTCCACATGTTATCGTCCACGCTCTACAACATCCTAGCCATCCATTGGATGAAGCTGGTCCCTTACCAGCCCATTGTCTCTCGATGCCAGTTCTTTAAGATCGCGGCTCTCGGCGCAATCTTCTACCTTTTGGTGGTCTGCGGGAACACCTTATTTTGGTACCTTCCGGTCTCATTCAACTAGATGATCGGCACCACGATGCCCTTCTTCACCTCCATCTTAACCTTTATCATCACCTACAAGAAGGAATCACGCGAGGTCTACTTTGTGCTGGTGCCGGTGAGCCCCTGTTCCATCTATTCCGATTCCTGGTCTGTGTCAGATCGACAGTCGGGTGTGCCCTAAAGTCTGTGGTGCAGGGGATCCTGTTGATGTCGGAGGGGGAGTGGCTGCATTCAATGAATCTGCTCATGTACATGGCACTAATGACAGTGGTGATATTGCTGCCATTCTCTATTTGTAAGACAAGTTGAAACATAGTTCATGACATATCATTTGATATCTAAACTCCAAGTTCTGAATCTCAGCCTTGTCTATTTCAATAATTGAACCACATGATGCTCAGTGACCATTTTGCTTGGTTTTTAAAGGAGATCTCATTCTTTCTAATTCGTTCCTGTTGGTGTGATTCTTCTACAACATTTTAAAGGGCTGAGTTTTTAAACAATTTCGTCAGTTGGTCCAAATGCAGCAATTATTCATTATTCACCGAATGCAAAATCATGATCAGAACTTGATGTTGTTAGCATATATCTATTTGACACAGGAGCACAGGTTTGTTTACAGCTCTTTCTTTTTTTGTTATTGCATTATTATTAATGATTTTTTTTAATTGAGGGATTTAATAAAATAGATAGATACACTTCATATCTGATGTAAGGAAAACTCATCATGTAGCAGCACCACACCATTTTTTTGTAGGTTATTGCCTCTTTCTTGTGCCCTCTAAACACATAACAAAAGATAATGGTTGAAGAACATGCTAGCTCCTAAATGCTAGCACCGAATAATAGTACTAAGGTTCCAAGTCTTTCATAGGCACCCAATGGGTAACACTTTGTGAGTCACATCATACAATTGCAGCATGAAGGACTTCAAAATTTTAAAACCTCATCTAAATGCCTGAGTCTTGGATATGCTTCATTCATATTCTTCATATCAGTTGATCCAAAGCATCATCTTAATTTCTGTTAAAAACCTTAGTTTTTATTATGGCCTCTCACATTATCAGGCTGTACATTTTGATTTTTTCTTATTTGGCTTGTGTTTGCAATGCATTTTTGTACTAATATTCCATCATGCTTTTTTTTTTTAATTGATACTTGTTATGTTTATTTTAAAGTATCATGATGGAACAATTGATATAACATGGACTGTTCATTTTGGGAAACCTTCTACACATGAGAAAGCCTGCTATACTACTGTAGGTGGACTCTTTTGCTAACTCTAGGTCCCTACATTCCTTGTAATTTATTTCATTTCTCTTGATGCTTGCTTTCAAGTTAGTCATGTTCATAGCTTTTGAAGAGGTGTAGTCGGATACTTCTTTAAGCTCATTAGTTGTTTCAAAACTGAAGTTGTTATTGTTGTCTTCTATTTTGTGAGAGAGTTGCTTATTAATGCTAATTGCATTGTTGGACTAGTGTCTTTCTAATAGTGTATCCTTGTTGAACTGTATTCTTTGTTAGAAAGTTGTCTTCTTAGATGATCAACTATTACTTATTTACTACTATATAGAGTAACTTTGAAAGTTAGCTATTTTTTGAAATTTCTATTTTTTTCATTAAAAAAGGTTATAAAGAGCATTCTTTTTCTTCCAAACAGAAGTTTATTAGGATTTTTTTTTATTTGAAATAATCACTAAATTATTTTTACTTTTATGAATACATCTTGTATCTCCTGTCATTTAGAAAATTGGGTTTGAAAGAAGTGCCTCCTTCGATGGTGTTTTAGCCAATATGGCTAATGATGAAAATCATATGTATTGCCACTTATTCCCATGTTTCCAATTTGGTAGCTCTATTGTTGCACAAAATTTATAGATCACTGTAGATTATTCTGTATTTTTGTAGTCTCAAAGAGGTTTTGTGATCAAATGATTATCTACTAGTGGGTGAAAAATAACCTTCTTTCTGGCTATTTGGCATCTGATTTTTCCTGCTGTGTGATGTGCTATATGGGGCGAATGGAAAAGATGATGTTTTCCTGAAGTCTTCAGGCCTGAGCAAGGCATTTGTGGACTTAATTAAAGTGCTAGTTTCTGAATGGGTGGCTCTTTTGAAAGTCAAGTGCGATTATATTTGGTCAGTCTTAGGGTTGTCCCTTTGGGATCCTCGTATTGTTTTTCTTTCTTGCTTGCAAGTGGGCCTTTAATAAATTTTTTATTACCCCTAAAAAAAGGAGAAAAGAAAAGAAAAAGAAACTTCTTTCTGCTAAACAGGATTACTTATCTTATTTTTATTTCGGATGCTTTCACTACGCCAAAATTGTTAAACAAGTACAGTTGGTATCTTGGTTCAGAAATGGCTTTAAGCCGTTTCTAAATTTGAAACGGTACTACACCTACTATAATTGTTGCGGTTATACGTCGTTATTTCCTCTATTTTGTTAGTGTGTCCCAATTGAGTGTTGGATCTTCTTATCTATTATTACTGTATTTTATTATTTTATTCTGAAACAGATGGACGAAATGGATTCGATTAGTAACCTCTTAGTGGACCCCACAAGGCCCAAGAGGCACACTGCATCCATTCGAACTGCAGCAGTCTAATAAGGTGGAAACAATTGTTCTGGGGTCTAGCCTCAATGTTGCATTTCTGATGCTTTCAAGATAAAAGACTTGAAAGGACCCTCCTTTTCCATTTTCATTACTTCATGATAACAATCAAATACTTGCTAATTCACTTGTGCATCTGTCTACAGACTAGGGCTAGGTTTGGCTTTGGCCCCACTTTTGAACTAGTCAGGGTGGCCCTTGTCCCAATACAGCAAAGTGCAATTTAACAGAGCAATATGCTAAGAATAATGTGGTCCACCTGATTTCTGTTGGGGTTGGTTATTGATGAGTCCACTTGATTTCTGTTGGGGCCGCCCGGATGGATTATGCATTACATATCTTATCAATAGGAAAATCGTAACCTTTTTATTTGTAGGCTACATATAGAGGCTTACAAAAAGAAATGCAATAATTGTCCACATTTGGGGAATGGCACACCAATGGTCTGGATTACTGAAACATGGTCTCCCATTGTAAGAATTGAAAATTCATGTATGTTATGTAAGTCTGCAGTTTTCATATTGTATGAGTCCATATATTTAAATATTTATTAAGCACTTTGGTATGTATCCATACTTGTGCTCCCACAACTATCCATGCTATTCATCTACTTTTCTTACCATGACTGGTTGTAATCTACCAAAATTCATCCAATCAACGGTTTAGATCATCTAATCAGGGTAAAATTCCCCATTCAATGAATTTCCTTTAATCTCTTATTGCCTTGAAGCTACACTGCAACATCCAGTTGTATAATGTCTTATTACCTTAAAGCTTCCCATTTCTCTGTTTCTGCATCAGACTATTAGTTAGCTTCTATATTTTGAGTTCTTGTTCACATTACAGGTTCACAAGTGTAGTAAACACCGCAGAAGCTATGACAAATGTGTGGATGGGTTTGATCATCATTGCCAGGTATATAGTTAAATGCTCTTTATATTTATATTTTCTATTTTAAAGAAGAAGAAGAAGATTTTCTAAGGGTTTTGTTGGCCCATATGTGACTACACATGTCAACTAGGCAGGTGTGTTGGGGCATTCAAATTGCATCGAGTGGGAGTTGGGACCCATAGTGTAGATGATTTAGCATCAATCAGGGTGAGCCACATGCCTACGCCGTATGGACGATTGATGAAAATTTTAATGGCTATCCATTGTTTTCATGCAAATGGGGCACATTGTTGAGTTAATTAGCCTAATTTATTGGGCCAAGTCAGTTGATTGTTTGCATCCTGATGAATGGCTAGGTTATCCTACAACATTGGCATGAACTCATCGAACGTGACCTTTCCATCACTATTGGCATCCATCTGGTTAAAAATCTCAACAAGCTTCCCAGGTTCTGTTATGTCTGCTGGAAGGCAGTCTTCTGGAAAGGCCTATATGGATTTCAATTAGCAGATGTTTTTGACCATGTCCAACTAAAACTATAGAAAAATACTAAGGTGATTCATGTGCATGCAGACTGGAAAGGTGAAGATTCAGGTCAAACATGTACAAGATCCAGGTTGTTCATTAGGTGGGGAATGCCATTCTTGATGTGCAACTATATTTTCAGATTCTCACATAAGAATATTGTGTTTGTAAGAATGACATTCTTGATGCACAACTATTGCAAGAAACATGATATTTGTTCCAAATTAGACCAATTAATCATGAAATTTCATTTATTTAGTGCAACCAAATGCACCCTAAAGATAGTGCTACGAAGCTCTTTTATGTATACGCCAACAAGCCAAGTACTAATTCTAGTTTGTAGAAATTGTTCCTAGACTCACTTCGTCAGTGGTCAGTCCCAGTCATATTGCAGAAACTGGTATCATTTAGGAAAGCCACACTGAATCTGTTCAAAACTTTGGTTTGCATGATCCATGTTAGGCTTCTTTGACATGGACTAGTTGCCTATACGACTTTGCTAATATGCATGAGTCTTTGGTACATGCCTGAATTAGCCATGGATTCGTCGTTTTTAGGGCCAGTACTAATTGCAACTGGGCAAGTCTACTCGATATTGCATGATATTTAAGCTATTCATCTCATCTACTTATTTGCATAGTTGTTGATACAGAATTTACATGTTTCATGTATTAATTTTCCCCTTAGACCTTGATAGAGATTTTTTTGCTACTGATCTTCTTTTATCTGGTATATTCGTGTTGTGAATTACTTGGAGTGGTGCATATGCAGTATTCCATCAAGTTCTGTTGACATATTTGCATTCTGTTTTTAATTGTGATCCAATCTAGCTAACATATGCTCATTTGAATTCTTTATCTGCCATTTTTACAGGATTAAGAAACACATCATTTGCAGGTTAATTCTCATTACACAAACTGTATATGCAGGGCAATAAATTTTGTTAACTTGACATGTTCAACAAAATGCGAGTCTTCTACTAGTTATAATAAATAAAGGAAGCTTGATTGTGAACATTGTACATTTATTCTTTTATAGACATGAACATATAGTTATATAAAGTTTGCTACTAATATTCTTATCTGTGTCCTTTTTTCTTTTTCTTTTTCCCTTTTTTCCTTTTTCCTTCCACAGACAAGCACACAAATACATATATATTAATTTATATATTGTATATTGAAGCCTCTAACAGTCCGTCGACAATCACAATACATGTTTAGACAATTAGTCCACAATGTATGCTTACCTAAGAATGGGTTCCTTTTCAGCAAATCTTTTGCTTTAACATGATTTTTTTTTTAGTCGGTAAATGCCATTCCAAAAGAATACTGCTCCACTTCTTACTAGAATGATAATGTTCATTATTTTCATTGCAGGAAGTAAATGAGTGCATATTATTTGGAGCATGCTACAGTTAATCATATCCAAAAACACTTTGAAATTTTGAAGAAGAACCTCGCTCCTTACTTTCATTAGGCCTTGCAATTCCTGTATATGCTTTGGAAGAACCATCAACAACTGTCTTCATCATTGCAATTTTTTGATTTTTTAATGTTTCTCTTCATATTTTCCAGCTGAGGGAATGTGCATTTTCTAGTTGAGGGAATGTCCATGCATGCCTAAGTGCTCAACTCATTGACTGATTACTCCTGTACATTATATATGTATAAATTTCACTATATAGTTGACTTGGATATATTGATCAATCAAATGTTGCACATAAAAGATTTAACAACTTTGCAGATGGAAAAGAAAAACTTATCACTTTGACCGCACCTGACACTGTGTCTAAACAGGCCCTTGAAGTGTCTTAGTTATGTTTTGGAAAATCAATGCACACATATTTGCTATACAGGGAAAAATCAACACTCCCTAAACTTGATTTTAAACAGATATATTTAGAGAATTTGATATTAGTCGAAGCAATGCTATAGGATATGCAACCATCATGTGGTGTTTGTTTGTTTATTTATTTTTTCTTCTATCCATTTTAATGTAGATATAGGATGAATTAGCATAATGTATGATTGGTTTCTCATCTTTCTTCAGGTTCTTACGACCATTGGAAAATTCTGTATCTGCGTGATAGCCGTGGGAATGATTTTTAAAATCATGTGATGCTCCCTATCCAACACCATGCATACAAAGTGGAATCAACAACCTTCTCGTTGTCTTAATCGGAGGAATACCCATTGATATGCCCACTGTATTGCCTGTTACACTCGCAATTGGTTCTCACCGCCTTTCTCAGCAGGTACTACTTTACTTAGTGATGATAATGATTATCATCGCTTGTTGTTTCATACACACTTATGTCTTTGTCTTTTATCTTCTTTAGGGTGCAATTACCAAACAGATGACTGCCATTGAAGAAATGGCTGGAATGGATGTGCTCTGCAGTGACAAAACTGGAACACTTACTTTGAATCATCTCACAATTGATAGGAATCTCATCGAGGTATAAAAACTTAAGTTTAGAAATCTCATTTATATCTTACATAACTAAGTTATTCAAAAAGAATCAGTGGTTGAAATGGAAATGGAGTTGTTGTTTGTTTGACCTGTGTTAACTCAATTGCACAGCATAATTCAAAAACCTGAAAACCTGACTCGATGTCCGACTGGGTCAAGTCGATTCAAAGCTCGAATGAGTCTTCACTTGACTCGACTCAAATAATAATAATTAAAAATATGCAAATTATATTGTTTGGTGGTTAATATTAACTTGCTGGACATATCAAATAAATAAATAAACCAAATTGAAGTGTTTGGTGTGGTGGTGATAGGTTTGTGTCCTCTGTAACTAGTTGGTGATTTGAGTTCACAAACTTTTTTTTTCTTTTTTTTTTTTTCTTTTTTTTTTTTTTTACACCTTACGAAGAAATCGGTTGACCTTGGGCAAGTGACATGGTCGAGTCATGCCAAGTCGTTTGAGTTTATGAGTCAACCCATCGAGTCCAACTCAAGCTAGTCAGCAAGTTTCCAAGAAACTCGGCTCAAAATCTAGTAGAGTTCAGTTGGCTTGGTCGAGTTTCGAGTTAAGCCTCCAAGTTTTGAAACTATGTTTCAGAGTGCTATTAAGCTTGAAAAACACTAGTGAATAGCAAATCTGGTTTAATGAGCCATGGATCTCAAATGGGAATTTTAGAATATAAATCTTCCCAATAGCTTTCCATTTAGGACTTCCATTATCATCTTTTCAACAACTCCCAATGATTCAACATCTAGAAATAATCAACATTTGGGCTAGCAGCTTTTGAGTCTAGGATGCTTATAGGAGTTGCAATCACATGTCCTATTGATGGAATTAGTTGCTCCAGTGTTTCTTAGTACTGATTGAGAAATACTTGAAATTGAATAAGTGAATTTTGAATATATAATTGAATGTACGAGTTCTATCCTCTTACTTTTCATTCTAGAAAAGGACTTCTCTAAAACTGACTCTTCCTAGTTGCTTTAGATGAATCTTAGTTTCTTATTTCTTTGCTATCTTCTAAGATGGGACATCATCTGAATAAGTTTTTACACTTCCCAGCCATCTTTTTAAGATTAATTAAGATTCTTTTGTGGTAGGTTTTCAACAAAGAAATAGACAGAGATATGGTCATCTTGCTTACAGCTAGAACCGCGATATTGGAGAACCAAGATGCCATTGATACAACCATCGTTAATATGCTTGCTGATCCAAAGGAGGTAACTAGACCATTTTTTAAATGAGGCTATTTTATCATGATTTTTTCTTTGGTCTTGATAACTTGGAGAAAAACTATAAGCAGCTGTTTTTCCTACAGGCCAGGGAAAATCTTACAGAAGTACATTTTTTTCCCTTCAATATTGTCGACAAGCAGACTGCGATTACATACATTGATTCTGACAGTAACAGGTATCGAGCTAGCAAAGGAGCTCCTAAATAGGTATTTACAGACTTGAATAACAAGAGAAAATGCTCCCTTGGGGTTTGTGTGAAGATGATTACAGGTATGTTGTTTGTGTGATGTTTATTGAGATCATGGGATTTAATGTTGGATTGATAAGTGTTCTCATGAATAAATCATGGTATTCAATTTTGAATGAAAACATTTCTGACTTACCTTTTTTATGATCCCAAAAGTCTAAAACACCTTATGGTGCCTCTTGAATTGACAAACTCTTACCTCTTATATCTATCTGAAACTAAAATGCTTTGTGTTGAATAGGTGATCAGCTGGTAATTACAAAGGAGACAGGATGACGTCTTGGCATGGGAACAAACATGTATCCTTCTTCAACGCTTATAGGCCATGATAAAGATGAACATGAAGCACTTCCCATTGACGAGCTTATTGAAAAGACAGATGGCTTTACTGGTGTATTCCCTGGTACTTGAATCTTCCTCATCAGTTTCATGAAGATTTTTATTCTTACAATTTCTATACATCACACAACATGGAAAGATTATCAAATTATTTAGGAGTAAATTACCACATGAGGAATAAGATTGGCTACTAATTGTTGGACTATACATATTTAATTGATTGTTTTCTAATGGGACATGTATATTTAATTGATCATTTTCTATGATTAAGTTTATATTCAATTATTATTATTATTATTGATTCTTTTCATCCTGCCCATTCAACTGTCAGAGCACAAGTATAAGATTGTGAAAATCCTTCAAGAAAAGTAGCACATCTGTGGAATGACAGGAGATGGTGTAAATGATGCACCAGCTTTAAAGAAAGCAGATATTGGAATAGCAGTAGATGCTACAGATGCTATTAGGAGCACTACTGATATAGTCCTAACAGAACCTGGCTTAAGTGTTATCATTAGCATTGTTTTAACCAGTCACGCTATATTCCAAAGGATGAGGAATTATACAATTGAGTAAAACATATTTTCAGCTGTCAGAAAAGAAGTCTTCAATTCCAACCAGTTGGACTACAAGTTACAGTCCACCCAGCAAATGACTACCAAATTTTCATGTGTGTGTGACGTCCACCCATCCAATAGGTTGGCCCCATCATCACCTTGTGCAAAAATCATCCAATCCATTCATCGACTGGCCCATATTTCTATTTTGCTATTTATCAATAGCCAAACAAATTGTTTTCTATGGTGTGGCCTACTTGTTGAGTAAATGGGATTGCTTTTTTTTTTTTTCACACTAGGAGATCCTCATTGTGGCCAACTATTGAAAGGGTGGGATGTCACATGCACTCGATAGGTTGAGGTTATCATCTAGGTGGACTTCGTCCAATGGTTGGAGCAGAGACCTCGCTAGAAAATGTTTGTATAAAAATATTAATGACTATCATGAAATTTGTAGATTTATGCCATGTAGATAACCATAAGGATTGTGGTAAGTTTTGTACATTTATGCTTTGCTTTTTTTCATTTTCATTTTAACTATTTTGAATTAACAAGAATCTTCCCCAGTTGCAATTCAATCTTCAATCATGTCTCCTTTTTTTTTTCTTTTTTTTTACACTTCGAATTTTTAATGGTACTTCGATTTTTGTCCTGTAAATAAGGAACTTTTGTGCCTTATTCTGACTTCCATTTTTATACTTACCATAGTCAATTACTTGTTAGGTTTTGTGAGGGGATAATAGTGCTCTTGCACATGACATTCGCAGAAAAATGAAGGTAATTAATACTCAAAAATTTTCTGATATATTTAATGTGGATTTAATACAAAAGTTTGATCAAGCATTTGCTTGGCCCCGTTTACCGTACATGTGGGACTGCCTTAGGGATCCTTTGTTCATATGGGGGGCCTTATGACATAAGTGATACCTTGAAAATCTTCCCATTGTATGTTCTTAACTGTCCAATCAAGCCCTGTTAAATGCAGACAATTCGTGCAATTGTTATTTTTGTTTGGTTCGTGGGATCATTTGATAATGGAGACATTGGGGCATATTCCATTCATTGATGCTGCCCTGAAGTACAATTCAGATTGCTGAAAGGTGGCCAACGCCTGTATCCTTGCTGGGTCGAGATGTTTTCATGAAATTGAGCATCATATGATACCTTATTGATAAATATCACTTTTTTATCACTAATAAAGTTCTTTTGAAGCCCAAATTGACCTGAGGTGATTTATTGGTGGTCCACCTGAATTTTATCATGTTTGCTACTTGTATTCTTAAGGAAAGTATTCTAAGCAAGGTTTAAAGTATCACCCAAAACTAGCACTTCACCCAATGTATACCAGTATTGCCTGTGAACTATACAGCTGTATCAACCCATATCAGCCCTAAATTTTGTGCATTTATCAGGGTTTAAAATTGTTCCTAAAATTTCATCCTGAAACCTAACCATTGGCAACATTAAGAACAGTTTAAAAATGTTCCTAAAATGTGACCATTGGAACTAAAACAACTTAAAACCATTCCTAAAATTCTGTTTCTAAAATTTGAAATGGTACCCAAAATGGTTCTGAACCGTTCTTGTTTTTTTGCAACGCCTCATTTAGGAACGGTTTTAAACCTTTCTTGAAGCATTTAGGAATGGTTTAAAACCATTCCTAAATGACAATTTTGGTGTAGTTTGTCTCGTACTTTACGAGATTATTTACAACCGGTGGGGGTGAACACGTCCTCTTGTATGGTTTTTCTATGAAACACATGAAACATGGATATCAAACCTGGAGTGATCCAACTCCTTCCAAAGTTCCTTGGACTTGAATATAAAACTCCATACCTACACTTGCAATAATTTGACGAGGTTATAGCCATTTTATACTTTCCTAATGTGTTCAAGGACACGGTCAGGCTAAAACTCTATCCTTTCTCCTTGAAAGAAAAGCTAAGATATAGTTACATTCACTATGTCTGTGATCTATTAGCACATGGAATGACATGATGGAGTTCATAAAAAATTCTTTCCATACCATAAGAAGAAAACCATAAGGAAGTTAATCATGAACTTCATCCAAAAGGAAAATGAAACATTCTTCCAATGTTGGGAGCGGTTTAAGGATCTCGTCAGTTCATGCCCACAACATGGTTTTGAAACGTGGTGCATAACAACTTTCTTCCATGATGGACTGACATCTTCCATGCACTAATTCATCGAGACAATGTGCAATGGGGAGTTCATGAATAAAAACGTCGATGAGGTGTGGGATTACTTTGACAAACTTGTTGAAACTGCAAAATCATGGGACATCTCCCCAAAATCTAGCATCACATCTAAGCTTACTCAAGCAAGGGAGAGGGGTGGGATATACTTGCTAAAAGAGGATGATGATATAAATGCTAAAGTGACCAATCTCGCAAGGAAGGTCGAGGCCATGGAACTTAAGAACGATAAGGCTAAAGAAGTTGTTTGTAGTATCTGTGCTTATATCATACATACAATTAAAATTTTCTAACAATACCTGCTTTTCAAGAGTCATTGAACGAGCCCTCGAATGTCGTGAACAACTACCAAAGACCTTTCAATGGACCCATCTCTAACACAAACAATTCTAGTTGAAAAAATCATCTGAACTTTAGTTGAAGGAATAGACAAACTGCTACTCCTCAAGGAATTCCTAACCAATTCTTAAATCAAGGGAAATCTTAAGAGGATCTAGTTTGGAAGCATATTTGAAACCAAGAGCTTATAAATTAGAGTATATTACAAATCCTTCAAGACCTTTCAAAGGCCATGCAAGGGCATGAGATAAAAAATTCAATTGGAGAAAAAGGGATTCTTCTAGCCCAACATTTCCCCGATCCTAAACCGCAATACAAAATAAGTAATCCAAGCTCTTCAAATCAAATGGAACAAGCTAAGTCTATCACCACTCTTTGGAGTGGGAAGATAATCGATAAATCTAATCTGGTAAGGGCTAAAAAGTCTAAGTACCCAAAAATAGATGAAACTGATAGGCCTAGCAACACTCCATAAGATTTAGAATTGGAACGCCAAAGCAAGCCAATTTCACCAATCCCCCAATGGTTGATTATACTAAAACCTCTCTAACTATTAGGACATTCTAAAGGTGTTAAAACAAGTGGAGGTTAATATTCCTCTCCTGGATGCCGCAAAATAAATTTCTTCATATGTTAAATTTTTGAAAGACCTATGCATGATTAAGAGGCGACAAAGTATCAAAAAGAAAAAAAAAATTGATAGAAAAAGTGAATGTCATTCTCAAGCAAGACGTGCCACAAAAATATAAAGATCCCAGTAGCCCAACCGTTCCTTGTATAATTGGGAACTACTGGATTGAGCATGCACTTCTTGACTTAAGAGTGAGCATAAATCTGATTCCTTACTCGGTTTACGAACAACTAGGTTTGGGTGAATTGAAACTCATTCGAACCACATTACAACTTGCTGATCGTTCAGTTCATGTACCAAGAGAGATAATTGAGTATGTGTTGATCCAGGTTGACAAATTCTACAACCCGATAGATTTTTATCGTCTTGAATACTCAACCCATCGTAGAAATGAGCACTCAAATTTCTGTCATTCTTGGTCGTCCATTCTTTGCCACATCAAATGCAATAATTAATTATAGGAATGGAGTCATGAGTTTATCTTTTGAAAATATGACATTAGAGTTGAATATCTTTTTTAATGTGGGCAAATAGTTAGAGGATGATGATGATTCCCACGACATTAACATGATTAACTCTTTCGTGGATGATAGAACACTTTTGACCTTATACTCTAATCCTTTAGAGGCGTGTCTAGTTCACTCTCATGATTTTGATGATGATATGATTAGGGAGACGAGTGTCATGCTTAAAAATGTGCTAATTCTTGAAGTTAACTAGTAGAGGCCACAATTTGAAGAATTGTCCCAAATTGATGTAGTGCCTTTACCATCTAACCTCAAGGTACTGAAGCTTAACCTAAAAACTTTACCCTCTGATTTGAAATATGTCTATTTAGGTTAAGATGAAACATACCCGATGGTGATTTCTTTCCACCATGAGTAAAAATAAGAGAGTATGCTTATCTCTACTCTCATTGAGCATAAGGGAGCCTTTGGATGGTCGATTGCTGACATCAAGGGAATTGACCCTTCGATTTGTACTCACTGCATTATCTGGAGGATAATGCTAAGACCCCCCAGCAACCACAACATAGATTAAATCCTAACATGAAGGAAGTGGTTAAGGCCGAGGTTCTTAAGCTATTGGATGTGGGTATCATATACCCTATATCCAATAGCCAATGGGTGAGTCCAACTCAGGTGGTTCCTAAGAAGTCTGGAATCACCACTGTCACGCTCCAAACTCAGAAACCGGACTCACAGAATTTTTGATCACTGAAACCAGCGCCGACAGCCTCCGTCGTACCCCATTCTCAGCTCTCGGCACCCATATGCCAAATTCTGATCTTGGGATCCTACAAGGATGATTTTTAATATGATTTTTTTCTAAAAGAGAATAACCATAAGCATAACCAAGTCATAAAACAACATCACCACATATCCACTATAATAAATCTTATAGTACAATGTGGGTAGGGAAATATAAGAATAACCAAAAGCTCTAAGAAGATTTACTGCAAGCTCTTGCCTCAACACTACTGCGACCTAACGTCACAACGATCATACATAAGCTTACAACGAAGCTTATAGGGTGCGTGCATGTGTGATCAATACATGTACCAAGCATGCAATATCAGAGTAAGCGAAAATACTGACAAATCCATGAATGTTATCAGCCATACCAAGGCTATGCGATACAAGGTCTACGCAGACAAATGTCATATGCAAGATACAAAGCATGCATGCCAGTCCTCATCAAGTCCACATGTTAAATACAGTTCATCACTCGAAAAGCACCAGGGTTTAGTATACTCTACACCAGATTGCCATCCAACTCGACGTGCAACCATGCAAGTGGAAAAGACCTCACAACCCGCCTAGCCAGTAGTCTGTCAATATCTACCTGGCTCCTCGATAGCAGACCCATTTATGAGCTGGTCAAACTTTTCCTAACCTTGCCTCCCACCCTTGGGCGAATAAGGCCACACCCCCTTCCAACAAACCATGATACAATGGGAGAAGCGGCCTACTGGTATTTGGCACTTGAGCGCTCATGTATCTACTTAGTCTAGATGTTGGAGCAACCTCTTAATACCATAAGGGTTTAGGGGCTTTCATCCACGGACATCCAAAGTGCCCATATGTTAGAGATAAATATTTTCGGTATCTAATCTAACCATCCATGATATGTCTGTGGCAGCCACAACCCTGATATCGCTAGGGCACTAAGTGATCATGTCACACAAATGCGACATGCCCAAGTCATACCATCCAGTCATGCATTAAACCTGTACGATCATGTGGGGAAATCCGTCTCACTGGGAGTCTCATAAACATCTCAACCCAGTGTTATGATCAATTACTCCTCATATCAAGCATACAAATGATGCGTATGGGCATGTATCATGTTGTTATACTAAGAATGTTCTCGGTGTGTCCTACTAGACTAAGTACACTAGCATCATTATAAGATATAGCAGGTAATGATCGGCCTTAACTGGTATGTCACTTATAAGAATAGGGGCTGAACAATACGCCCCACTAGACATATAGAAGCCTGTATGGAATGGTCCATATTAAACTATCATAACCTACTTAAGGTACTAACATATCATATATTCTAAGGTAGGGTCCCCTAAAAGGATGGTGGATCTAAACCACGAATCGAGGTGAGCTTTGACAGTGGATATACTGAATTTGATACCACATATTCTTCCATCTATGGCAAGGGGTGATGATGTACCAAACAATGGATGGCCTAAGCATCATACTTACATCAAGAATGAGCCTCATGGGTGAGTTTAATGGCTATACAAAAAGGTGAGTTGAGAGGGTGAAACTATGTACATCAAGTGGGCTTTCTTACCCTTAATTATACAATAAATTCAGCCTTCCTATGGGGCCTGATATGAATATAAAATGGGTTTCAAGGTTTAGGTGATTACAATAAGGCATGGTAGAAAGGCACCATCATCAATAGGTATCACTAACATAAGTGAGGGCCCAACAGTTTGGGTTAACCCACTAGATAAGGGTAGAAATGGGCTTAATAATGGGCCTAGGGAAGTTTACAATGGTGGACATTTAACCACCATTATCCAAATTTGTGGTCCATTTGGGATTAGAAATTGAAATCACAACGGGGCCCTTGACCATTACACTAATTTGGAAAATGGATGAACAACGTGTATAGTACATATGTCACGGCGGGCTTCACGACGCAGCCTATGGTTGGGCATACGACTCGTACATCATGGTGGGCCTTACCTATCACAATGGGCCCTGCACATGGGCCTTACACATCACATGGGACTCACACACGGGCCTCATACATCACAATGGGCCTCATCATATGGGCCTCATATATGGAAATAATGGGCCTCACACATGCAATCACAACATGCCTCTCATATAACAGATGGTCTCTGCACATTCAACAGGTGGGCCCTGCTCATATAGCAGTGTGGATATGTAGTGCATACACATGGCGGGTCCCAGCTAGATGGACGGCGTGGATATATAAATATATCACGGTGGGTCCCAATGGGATAGACAATGTAGATATACAATGCATACATCATGGTGGGTCCCAGCTAGACGGACGACGTGGATATACAACGCATACATCACGATGGGTCCCATGTCCCTATACAGGATGGCGTGGATAGAACACTGACATCATGTGGGTCCCATGTCCCTATATAGGACGGCTTGGATAAAACACTTACGTCAGGTGGGTCCCACATCCCTGTATAGGACAACATCTATAAAACATTGACATCATGGTGGGGTCCCACCGTCCAGGTGCTGGACGGTGTGGATATAATACATATGCCAGGTGGGGCCACATGTATGTGACCCACCAGAGTTTGGATTAAGCTGATACTTGCGATTCCCTATGTCTAGGTCTGTTCGAGAATGGACAACATGAATAGGTGAGTCCACATGGGTGGGTCACCCCACGGACCAAGCTAATATTTGCATTTTCCCTTCATTTTAGGCCTATTCAAAAACATGCAGTAAGGCAGCTATAACGTGGGCCCCAGTTTGGTCCACTTAGTTGGACGGCGTGAATAAAATCCATGTATTAACAAGGTGGGCCATTAATAGGGAAAAAGAGAGAGAAAATGTGTGTGTGAGGGAGGAGCTCCACCACTACGAGCTCCCCTCCAAGCATTACAACACACACATCAAATGGGTCCCACCACAAATTTAAGGTCTAAATGACCTCTATATGTTGATCATTAAATAAACAACATGGTGGGGTCCATGGAGAATGGCCCCATCATGGATTTACATATGTATCAAGGGGGACCATTGGCCGCACCTTAGGCCCAAAATGGGATCTCTACCATTAATCGGTAGGTCCCACTTGTTTTATGCCTCGAGATCAATGATCTAGACCTACGTACACCCACCTATGGTCCTCTTCTTTAGCTCCTTGGAATCCTTGGCTCCTAAACTCACTCTTTGATGGTGGATGATGAAGATTGAAGGGTTGGATGGTGAGATTTTATGGTAGGGAGTGGGCCTCACACTTGGATATTGTCTCTCCTTAGTTGCTTGGGATTTGGGTAGAAAAATGAGATGAGATGGAGTGAAATGAGAGAGTAGTGATTTTATGTAAGAGGGATGGGATGAGAGGCATGGGTGTGTAAAAGGAGTGATATAAGAGGTATGGGTTGTGTTGATTTTTGAATGAGAGAGGGATAGGTGTCATCCTTATTTGTAAGAGAGGGATGGGCTAGGTATGGGTTGTGATGGCTTATACTTGATTGATTAATGTGATAAGTTGGGTAGAGATTTTTTAGAATCTCACGGAATTCGTAACACGTAGCATTTTCTTAAGATATATGCAGGCCCACAACTCCTAGCTGGGTATCGTATTAGTGCGCAAGACGGAGCATTGGAACCATGACAACGATGCGGTCGCAAGGGTATAGGTTTCAGGTTTATTCGACTCGGATCTTCAGGATGCAACTTAAGGTGTAACACCCTGAAAATTGGGGGTCGTGTATAAACTCAACTCCCGAGTTCCAGACCGTCACTTATGCAACAAAAATGATTATGATTTAATGTTGTCTGATTTAAAGCATTCACATGAGTAAAAGTATACCAAAACTGCAATTCATACTTCAGATCCAGTGATAAAAGTAAGCGGAAGACTTAACAATATATAAATCACTGTATGGAAAAACAAAGTAGATCTCATCTATCTCTAAAGTATGAATACATCTCTGAGTCTCATAAACATATACATGAACAAATCAAAATGTTCAAAATAGTCCCACTGAAGTCCCATCGACCCAGGTCGCCTACGCAAAGCCATCATGATACTGCATGTACGAGAACTCGTCCTGGTCCTCGTCGAAGTCTGACTCTGCCTCCTGGATCTCAGCATCACCTGCATCTACAACAGGGTCTGGTGGGTGTTGCAAACACCATCCCGAAACGTGGGAGTGAGTGATCAACTCAGTGGAATCATAGAGCAAAGATTAGCATGTTCACAAATCAATCATGCGATAATAGTAAAGCAGTAAATCAGACAATCCTAATACTGTTGTTAATGCAAGATGACATGACGGGATGTATGCCCTCACCGACGATCTCCCTCATACGGCACCATCTTACGACCGCGGCATGCAATCGACCCTCAAGTGCTCCACATCTTCCAGGCACATGCAATGGTATGGTGATATGATTTCTGAGTTGTTATTAGTCCATTCAAACAGCAGGATTGAGAAACTAAGGTACTTCCCTTGTATCAATCCCAACACAGATCCTGTCTAGGGTCGTCACTCCTAGTAATCTCATACGATGCATATTTTGTAGGTCGCTGCAAGGGCTGTCAGGGCTGTTGCTCGCACTCGTTGCACCGCTCCCCCATCACCTTATCAATACAGGCCTACTGTACTCTACTGCTACTGAAGGGTCGTCGCCTCCCGTAGACTCAGAATACGCTCGCGGTCATTACAAAGGACTCGTCGCCTGATCAGTGTAGGCCGACAGCTAGAATATAGTGTCCCATACCACCATAATCTGCTCACAAGACTATGTGCTCACTGGTCACTACGGGGAGGTTTGTGGCCCCAGCGTAGGCCGACAACTCGACCACGGTGTCCTACCACCATGCCCGACTCATGAGTCTTCGTGTATCAAGGTACCATGGTTAACAGGGTTTATAATGGTAAGTTCAGTAC
Organism: Magnolia kwangsiensis; assembly: GCA_037074715.1. Classification (NCBI taxonomy): domain Eukaryota; kingdom Viridiplantae; phylum Streptophyta; class Magnoliopsida; order Magnoliales; family Magnoliaceae; genus Magnolia; species Magnolia kwangsiensis. The sequence goes on from CM073579.1 coordinate 66,203,814, forward strand.
CCTAGGTTCAAGCAGTTATGACTCACACAGGGTGAACATACATCGGCCAGTCGGGTTACTTGACGGGCTCGACTAGCGCGATCGCATCTCAAGTCGAACGACATGAAGTGCGTAAAATACTTCACGTGGCCTAACCACTGCCGCCAACTCCAAACACGACTCGCGTTCATCGACGCGTCTTTCGTGGCCAAGACCAGCCAACCACGAATTCGATCGGTTACCGACTGCCTGGACTAAGTATAGTCCCAAACAATTATGGAATCACATCAGCAATTTATATAGGAATATTGGAATTGAAATACAATCATGTGAGCATGTTAACACATGTTATAACATTCAACTTAGGCCAAATCTTCAAGCACATATATTTCATGCATGTAATGAAATCATGCATATAGTCAACATGTAGAAAATCATTTAGGTGAGCATATTAATTGAGAAATCAATCTCAAACTATTTCATAACATCATTTAATTCAATACATACTAATACAAACATTTATACAAACACATACACTACGCACTTAAGTCTACATATAGTATGTCGACCCGAAGTGCGCAATTAGGCGAATCACTTCGCCAAACTAATTATGCATGTATTCCTAACTTCCTAATGCGACAACAAACCATGTCAATCACATCAGCAAAATATGAATGTAATCTGTACTTCCTACAAATGACTAAAATGCCCTAAATCTCATATTCTTCGTTGATTTACGAAACAGGAAACGGATAGCATGTTGTACATGTCAAACGGCGATGCCGTCGATAATTTACTATTAAATGACATTGAAAGCGTTGGAAACCGTCAATCAAAGCGTCTAAAATCCTCACCTAGTCTCTTATAGACGTGTCGTTTCGAACGGAGCGTATACGCTTCGTCAACGGCGATAAGAGAACCTGTTTTACAAGATCTATTGGTTAAAAAGATATGGATCCTAGTGATCCTCAAATCAGCAACTTCTAGGGTTAGTTATTACCTGAAAAAGAGGAAGAATCACCGGCTTGGTGATCAGGAGGTGTTGCTTAGGCACTAGCAACAGGTGGCACGAAGGCTGGAAAAATCTATCTCACTCTCTCTCACAAACTCTCACCTTTTCTCTCTCCCAAATCTAGGGTTTCTTGCAATTTCGGATGGGAGAGAGGAGTGAGGGTTTCAACCCCTTTTATAAGCTTAAAAATGTCGAAAATAGGCTCCGGTACAAAGTTTACTTAGTGCATATCCAATTCGGGGCTATTTCGGTCTAAAAGATGCTTTCTGGTGGTCTCCTGGTCGAATGCGATCAGACTTAAGCTCATGCGTACCAGATCTAGCACGTATTAAGTTTTCAGTCCGGCAGGGTTCGCAGATCGCATGTGGCGGAGCAGTTTCAGTTCAGCGGTCACCGCACGTAGATCAGGGCTGAAAGTCTCATGATATAAAATAGAAATTTCTCCTGATCCGAGGGTGTAATCTGGCTGAATTCTGACGGTCAGAACGCTTAATACTGATGCATCAAGTCGTGTGCCAGATTTGAATTTGAAATTCCAATTCTGTCCCTATTCGCACTCTCTTCGATCCGGGCTCAATGAAATAGCCTGTGATTATCGGTTTGACTTGATTTTCGAAATGATTGTCAAGTCCAGCTAGGTGGTTCTAACGGTCTAAGATAGGAGGTATCAGACTTTCGACGCGCGGTCTAGATCCAATACAAAGATTTAAAGTGGTCCAGAGAACAAACCTGCTTAGAGTTTGGTCCGAGGTTATAGAGTATTATAGAGTCGTTGGTTCTACTCGATTTAGGTCTTGTAGAACGTATTTAAAGTGATCAGGGACTATTTCCCAGCTACTCCAGCGTTGCGCTAGCTAACTTACGCTTAATTTCCATAGAAATTAATTCTATGCAATTTCGGGTCAAGTTGGTACTTGAGCCCAAGTATGGATTTTTCACGGGCGTTACATAAGGTTGCGCGCATTCACTGTCTACAGGTCGTGGATCACCAGAATTTGATGGGTAGGATCACAAGAGTTGGCGGGATGGTATGGTACGAGGATATGGGCCTTACAGTTCTCCCCTCCTAATAAAAATTTTATCCTTGAAATTTATACTATCATGCAATTAGTCAGAACTCATAATGGAAAAGAAATCATAACTCATATGTAATTAGAGACAATATAAAATACAATCAATCATAAAAAAAGATGGGGATAACGCTCCTAAATCTCAGCCTCTCACTCCCTAGATGCCTCATCAACACTATGTTGACCACACTGCACTTCACCAAGGGAATGATCGTGGTCCGGAGGACCTGCTCCTTTTGACCAAGGATACTAGTTGGTTGTTCAATGTACGAAGCATTCGCACAAACCTTCAAAGGATGCCAATCTATCATAGAGATGATGTCTGATCGACACTTCCTCAACATAAAAACATGAAAAATATTGTGGACGCCAGACAACTCAGGTGGTAAGGCAAGCCTATAAGCTACGACGCCCTTGTGCCCAATGATCTCGAAGGGTCTTATGAATCTTGGACAAGCTTGCCCTTCTCTCCAAAATGAACCACGCCCTTCACGGGTGAGACCTTGAGATACACATGATCCCCAACTGCGAACTCCAAGGGACGACATTGATAATCAACAAAACTCTTCTGTCGGCTCTGAGTTGCACGCATCCTCTTCCTGAAGATATCGATGACCTCTAATGTTCTTTATACAAGCTCGAGACCTAGGAGATGATGCTCTCCAACCTCAGTCCAACAACTTGGAAATCTACATGGTCTGCCATATAATGCCTCGAAAGGAGTCATGCCAATGGTCGCTTGATAACTATTGTTGTATGTGAACTCAGTCAATCCCAGATGATCATCCCAACAATCTAAGAAATCAATCATGTAAGCCTGAAGCATATCCTCAAGAATCTGGTTAACCCTCTCAGTCTGCCTATCGGTCTGGGAATGATACGCGGTGCTGAGCTACAAGGTAGACCCTATCACCTTCTAAAAGCTCCTCCAAAACTGAGATGTGAACTTGGGGTCTTGATCACAAACAATCAAAACTGGAACACCGTGCAGTCTCACAATCTCCTCGATGAATATCTTAGTAAGCTGGTCTAAAGGCTAGGTCACACGAATCGCAAGAAAATGTGTCAACTTCGTTAGTTGATCAACGACAACTCAAATGACATCATGACTACGCTTAGTCTTCAGCAAACCCATAATAAAATCTATGGATACATGCTCCCACTTCCATAATGGGACGCTCAATGGCTGTAAGGGACTTGAGAGTCTCTGATGATCGTCCATGACATGTTGCCAAGTGTCACACTTGGCCACAAAACAGGCAATCTGACGCTTCACTCCCGCCTAAAAATACTACCTCCTCATGTCATGATACATCTTCGTAGAACCTGAATGAATAGTAAACCTTAATCAATGTGCCTCGTTCATCAGATCTCTGCGCAACTCTAGAACATTCGGGACATAATCGGCCACTGAAATAAAGTCCACCAACGGAACCAATCTGCCACTTTAACTTCTCCTCTAATGCGGTATTTTCTCGCCAATCCTACAATGATTAATCTGTCTGTTGAGCCTAGATCACCCTTGTGACAAGAGATGGTTGAATAGACAAGCTTAATAATTGAATAACGGTAAACTTCAGACCAAACTCAAAGTCATACTCAGCTACATCCTCGAGCATCCTCCACTCTTGAACCATCATATACCCCACCATTCCTTGTGGCTGACGGCTAAGGGCATTCATTCCCATGTTCGCCATGCCAACGTGGCTGAAGATCGAAATCGTAATCCTTCAAGAGTTCCATCCAGCGTCTCTGCCTCATATTCAACTCTGACTGCAAGAAGAGATACTTCAAGCTCTTATGGTCAGAGAAGATCTCGAACCTAACCCCATAAAGATAGTGCCTCTATACTTCAATGCAAAGACAATGGTAGCCGACTCCAGATCATGCGTGGGGTAGTTCTACTCATGAACCTTGAGCTAGCGATACGCAAAGGCCACAGGTTTCCCATGCTACATGAAGACAACACCCAAGCCAATATGCGAAGCATTGGTAAAAACCACAAATCATTACTCCTAGAGGGAAGAGTGAGGACTGGTGCGGACATCAGACGATCCTTCATCTCTACAAATACTCACTCACATGCATCACTCCAAACGAACTCAGCACCCTTCCAGATCAACCTGGTTAACGGGGCTGCAATACGAGAGAATCCCTCAATAAAACGTCGGTAGTAGCTCACTAAACCAAGAAAACTGCAGATCTCAGACGTATTCGTAGGCTAGCCCCACTGACGCACGACATTAATCTTTAAGGGGTCCACTGCGACACCCTACCTCGTCACCACATGACTGAGGAACCTCACCTCCTCTTACTAGAACTCGCACTTCTCTAGCTTCGCATAAAGCTAGTGTGCATGGAGGTCTGCAAAGTGATCTCCAGATGCTGCCTATGCTCATCGCGGGTCATCGAATAAATTAGGATGTTGTCAATGAATACCACAACAAACTGATCAAGATATGGACGAAAGACTTCATTCATTAACTGTATGAATACGATGAGCGCATTGGTCAGTCCAAAGGACATGATGTGGAACTCAAAATGACCATAGCTAGTCCTAAATGTTATCTTCGGGATATCCTCCTCTCAGACATGAACCTGATGATAACCAGACCATAGATCTATCTTCAAAAAGAACTACGCCTCCTGTAGCTGATCAAACAAATCATCAATTCTCGGGAGAGGGTACTTATTCTTAACCGTAACTTTGTTGAGCTCACGGTAATCTACGCAAAGCCTTAACGAGCCATCTTTCTTCTTCACGAAGAGTATCGACGCTCCCCAAAGTGAATTTCTTGGATGGATAAAGTCCAACTCACTCAACTCGTCCAGTTTCTTCTGCAGTTCCCACAACTCCAATGGTGTTATGCGATATGGGGCCTTTGAAATAGGCATAGTACAGGGCACGAGGTTGATCTGGAACTCGTTGTGTCGGTAAGGTGGTAACCCCAGAATCTTCTGAAACACATCAGAAAAACCACAAATGACTGGAAGTTGTTTGATGCATAAACGCTAGTTCCTTAACGACACATTACATCAGGCAAGATAGCTGCTCTCCTCTGGGTTCAGCCACAAATTGGAACTGTGGCACGTCGGGTATACAAAATGTGACTATCCTCTTGGAGCAGTCCAATATGACATGGTACTCAGTGAGCCAATCCATGCCGAGGATGACATCGAACTTGGACATTGGTAGAACAAATAGATCAGCAGGTAAAAATGTCTCCCCTACTAGAACAAGAAAAGAAGAACAAAATCAGCCTAAAACTATGGTCTTCCCTAAGGGCGTTGATACTGACAAACCCTCATGAGAAGACTCCAATGGAAACCAGTCGATCGGTAGAAATCCTCAGCCATAAAGGAATGCGATGCACCAGAATCAAACAAAATACGTGTTATGCATGTAGAAACAAGGATGGTACCCTCAACGACCCCTTTGGATGATTGAGGGTCCTGCTGGGTGGTGTAAAATCTACCCTAAGCCTGCTGGGGAGGTGTATGTCCCCACTGAGGTGGCTGCAGCTACTTCCACTGTGGTGGCCTAAACTATTGTCTCTCCTGTTGTGGAGGAGGCCTCAGTGGCATGTACTGCTGTTACTGCTACTATGATGGACGCTGTTGTGGCACTCTCGGCTGCTGCTATTGCTCCTGAGGGTGGGGACTCTCCTTCTTGCAGTGCCCTATCCCACCACATCCGAAGCATACACCTGAGAACTGACGTAAAGGTGGTGGTGGAGCTCGAAAGGCTAGGTAGCCTGTGTGCCTTTGGGGTGGTCACTACTACTGTTGGGAGCTACCGGAGGGGGCATTCCTCTTTCGATCTCCTCTCCAATTACGGGCCCACTGGGAATCGGCCCAATCTGTCTTATATATCTAGGCCTGTTGAACAACCTGCTCAAAAGTCAGAAGCAAGTGCCTAATGACACAACTCCAAAGGCTAAAGCAAATCCATTCTCAAAATGGCCAACCTTCTACCCCTCATCACTAACCAGATATGTCGTGAATCTAGACAACACGACAAATCAAGCCTCATATTGAGACACAGACATGTCCCACTGGACCAAAGTCTCAAACTCGAATGCGTGCTGCTGTCAAACATGCTTAACAAAGAACTTCCGGTCGAACCGGTTTACAAAATCCTATCATGTCCACTTAAAATTGTCTCCTACTGCTTGGGCTACTGATGCCCACCAGTGCTCAGCCTCACTCTGGAGAAGAAATACAGCTAACAAGACCCGCTATTGGGTCGTTCACCTCATTGTATCAAAAATCTTCTTCACCTCGGATCTCCATCTCTTTACTGTTGTGGGGTCAAGCTCTCCCTAAAAATGAGGGGATCTAGTTGTGTGAAGTCTGAAGGAGGGAGCTCGCGTGCTCCTACTCGGCCTGTGCGGATGAATCTGCAGGTCATCTACCCTGCCCCTGAAGAAGGGTGGTCATAGCTTGAAGCATCTAATGGAGCTTATCTACGCTCGGGAATACGGTCAGAGCCGCACTAATCTCAGATGGGGGAGCGGGAGTCGTTCGGGTTTCCCTCTTAGGCATCATGTCCTACAGGAAAGAACAAGGGCCTATCAGCCTAGAGAACTCTCGAATGTACACAAGTTAGGGGACTATATCAGAAAATTACGAACTCAGGGACCTAATCATCCTAAGTTTTTAGTAGATATGTGATGTTATCCTTAGGCATTCCCAAGTTATGCTCTGATACCAACTTCTGTTACCTCCCATACTCAAAAACTAGGCTCAAAGAATTCCTCATTGTTGAATCCAGTGCCGACAACCTCCATAGTACCCATTCTCGGCTCACGACACTCATATGCCAAATTCCGATCCTGGGATCCTAAAAGAGGATTTTCAATATGATTTTTTTTGTGAAGGAGTATAACCACAAGCATAACCAAGTCACAGAACAACATCACCACATATCCACTATAATAAATCTTTGAGTACAATGCAGGAAGAGAAATACAAAAATAACTAAAAGCTCTAAGAAAATATGTTGTAAGCTCTTGCCTCAACAAGTTGCAACCTAACGTCACCTGCACGCAACAGTCATGCATAAGCTTACAACAAATCTTAAAGGGTGGGTGCATGTGTGTAATGCATGTACTAAGCATACATGCAACCAAATGTCAAGTCGATGAATGTTATCAGCCATATTGAGGCTATGTGATGCAAGAACTATGTAACCAAATGTCATATTCGAGATGCAAAGCACGCATGCTAGTCCTCATCAACTCCCACTACAAGAAATTAGCCTTTTACTGATGAAGTTATTTTTGATGAAATCAATTTCGTCGGTAAATAGGACCTTTCCTGATGAAATATGATTTTTTTGGCAAAAGATTCCCACCACGACTGAATATGTTCCCGCCACCATTTACAACGACGACCTGAAAACTTTTACCAACAAAATTATTTATCATTAGTGAAAAATATTTTACCGACGAGTAATTCGTCGGTAAATGTAATTTTTCCCAACAAACTAAATAGTTTGTCGACAAAAGATTAGAGAGGTTATTTTTTTTTAACTTTATACAATATTGTCAATAAATGAACTTTTTACAGATGAAAACAATCGTTGGTAAAGGATTTTTTACCGACGAAATACATACATTGTCGGCAAAGATCAGCATTTTGAATTTTTTGATTAAAAAATAAAATTTGATAAAAATTTTACCGAAAAAAACAATCGTCGGTAAAGGATTTTTTAACGACAAAATACATACATCGTTAGCAAAAATTGAGAAAATAAAATTTGATAAAAATTTTATGATTTTGACAAAAAAATTTAGAATTTTTATTTTTAAAAAAATATTTGATAATAAATAAAATTTTTTATTAAAATTTTTGACAGAAAAATTAAGAGGAAAAAAAAATATACATTTTGAAAAAAAATGTGATTTTTAAATGGAAATTGAGATTTATCTCTAAAAACAATAACATTTTTTACAAAATTATTAGGCACATCTACTAATTGAACCTTTAACTATTTTTTGACAATTCTAATCAGTCCAAATTGAAGAGTAAATAACTTCAGATGTTTAAATCATTTTTCATTGAAATTATTGATCAATCTTGTATGCCTAATATCTTTCTTATATGTAGCTTGATTGGGGCAAGTAACTAGTTAAATTGAGGGTATTGATCAGTAAAATAGAGTGAATGGACCTAATCACATGTAAAATGGGCTAAATATTTTGGTCAAAATTGTGACCCAACTTATTGACCTCGTGAGTACCTAAGAATTGATGTTAGTAAGTTTTGTAGGCCCCATCATGATGTGTGTTGAACATCAACATCATGCATTTGATGTGTCCCCTTTAGGTTATTAGATATCTCAAAACTCATCCGTATACAAAACACAGTTGGACCATACCATCTGAAACTATATGAAGACATCCTAAAAAATATAAAAGCACTTGGTGGGGCCCACATGAGTTTTGGATGCAGCTAAAACTTGGTTTGACCCCTGATCCAACTGGGACACACATAATGAATGGGTTGGATATGTAAATCACATTTAGGTGGGCCCAATATTTGATTATGAATGAGACAGGTCCAAGGCTTAAGTACTGAAACACAAAGTGGGGATTGAACGTCCATTATAGAAAACTTCTTGGGAGTTGGAGAAGTTTTAGATTAAGCTGATATTTGTGCTTTCACTTCATCTACGTGTACCTGATATTATGAATAGGTTCGATAATAAAAAAATATCACGGTGTCCCTTGGAAAGGTTTCAATGGTGGGTGTCATTATCACTGCAGCTTCCTTGGTGTGGTCCATAGGAGCTGTGAACCTGCTTCATTTTTAGAAGCATACCTTAAAATGATCTGAAAAAAGTGATGAACAAAGTGGATAAAATAGTTACATCATGGTGGGCCCCACAGAGTGCTACCCGTACTAAACTTATTACTAATGAAATTTATTTCGTTGGTAAAAATGACCTTTACCAATGAAATAATATTTTGTCGTAATAAGATTCCCGCCCATATGAAACATATTCCTGCTGAGAGGCTATTTTTACTGACGATATGCAATATCGTCAGTAAAGAAGATTTTTACCGATGAAAAAATCGTTAGTAAAGGTGGACAAAATGAATGGTGGACATATAATTTCACTTTGTGTAGTTGGTCATAGATGTTGATTTGTAATTTTTATTTTTGCTATAGCTAATGAGTATATTTAAAAACATATGTACGGAGTGGATGGGGCTGATAGAGCATGGGTGGGCCCAAATATTTTTAAAGCCTTTTATCGACAAATGGTGACAAGTATTACCAACGAAAATTTTTGTCAGTAATAAGGTTATGTTTTAACCCGAGAAAACTCTAGTGCCCATCCATCTCTCTCTCTCTCTCTCTGTTGTTCTCTCTCTCCTCTTGCTCTCTCTCTCTCTCCCCCACACTCTTGTTGCCGAAGCCGTACGCACGCACGTCCTCTCTCTCTCCCTCTCTAAAGCTCGGATGAGGTATTTCTCTCTCTCTTTCTCAATCTCTCTCAATCTTAATGACGAATTAGGGATTTTAGGGTAGATTATCCAAAATCAGAATTTGGGGATTTTTTTATGGATTTGTCAATGCACATGGTAGGCCCACCATTACATATCTTTTCATCCACGCCATCCATCCATTTTTTTAGATCATTTTTTTATTATGAGACCAAAAAAAGAGATTGATCTAAATCTCAAGTGGACCCATCACAGAAAGTTGTGTTAGTTAAATGACCACCATTAAAAAATTCTAAGGGGCTACAAAAGCTTTGGATCAAGATAATATTTGTTTTTTCCCCTTCATCCTGGTCAGTTTGACCTAATCAATAGGTTGGATGTCAAATAAAAATTATAGTGGGCCCTAGGAGGTTTTTAATGGTGAACATTCAATTACTATTGTTTTCCTGTGGTGTGGTCTACCTGAGATTTATATCTTAAAAAAATGGATAAATGATGTGGATATAATAAATACATCATCAAAATATTTATAGGGGTTTGAATTTAATTACTAAATCAACTTTAATATCTCTAATTAGCGAACATATGTAATGTTTATTACAATGGTTGTGATAAGCCTGTTGAAATATATAACACTATAAGAAAAGCCACTTTTACCAACGAAAATTTTCGTAGGCAAAAGTCTTAATTTCGTACACAAAAGATTTTACCCGCGAAAATTTTCGTTGGCAAATTCCTTTCTAAAAGTCCAAGGGGAAAACCTTTTACCCACGAAAAAAAAATTCATTGGCAAAGGTTAGACTTTTGCCGACGAAATTTGTCGTAGGCAAAACATTTTACCAACGCTATTTTTTGTTGGTAAAAATAATGACAAAACTTTTTACCTACGAATATTTATGTAGGTAAAATATTTACAAGACTTTTTACCTACCAATAATTTCGTAGCTAAACATATTTACAAGACTTTTTACCTACGAATATTTTCATAGCTAAAAATATTTAAAACAATTTTTACCTACCAACAATTTCATAGCTAAAAATATTTACCAGACTTTTTACCTACCAACAAATTCGTAGCTAAAAATATTTAAACCACTTTTTACCTACCAACAATTTCATAGCTAAAAATATTTACAAGACTTTTTACGTACGAATATTTTCGTAACTATAAATATTGAAAACACTTTTTACCGACCAATAGTTTCGTAGCTAAAAGGTATATACAAGACTTTTACCCACAAATATATTCGCAGGTAAAAATACTTAGAAAACTTTTACCTACTACCAATTTCGTAGCTAAAAATTCTTTTACCTACGTATATTTTCGCAGGTAAAAAGATTTACCAAACATTTTCCTGCGAATAATTTTGTAGCTAAAATATTTACAAAAACTTTTACCTGCGTATAATATCGTATGTAAAAATACTTACAAAACGTTTAGCTACGAATATTTTTGTAGGTAAAAACATGGATGAGAATTTTAAATACAAAAAGTTTCGTAGGTAAAAACTTGGATCAGACTTTTATCTACGAAAATTTCCGTAGGAAAAAACTTTGATGAGACTTTTACCTACGAAAGTTTTCATAGGTAAAAGTTTTTTTTCTCCACATAATTCTTGATATACACCTGTTACAATATATTTCCTGATACACACCTGTTATGTAATATATTTCATCATATTCACATTCACATCCATTTAACTCCAAAGTATATAAATAAATTCATCCAAACATAAACTACATCATGCATAAATACATATAAGTTTAACATCACAAATAAAATATAAAAAATCACAAAGATGGAGGCGGAGGTGATGGGGCATCGATGGGTAAGCATACGGCGAGAGCCTGAAACATATCCGTTATCCGTCACTCATGCTCCACCTGCATCTCCTCCATCCTCCTCTCCTGCTCCTCCCTCTGCCTCGTCAGCTCCTCCATCCTCCTCTGTTGCTCCTCCAAATCTAAATGTACTGCAGTTAAAGAGTTACGCATGCAGTAAAGGCAAATATCATATACAAGGACTAACCAAAACAATACTAAATTAAGTAAATTTAAAACAGTTGTTTGCTAAGCCCACAGGAGTGTGGAGCTATGCACATCCACATATAGCTGCACATGCAAATATGGAAGATGTATATGAGATCCTAGCTTTCCATAATTCCATAACATGAACCAGATTGATTAGATGTTCTTGCACAAAAATCAGACAGATTTGCTTCTCAAGTCGGAGACTATACAAAAGAAACAGATTCGCTGATATAGTTTTCTTCTAGACATCTATTTGTTTTGTACACACTGGTCCATCTGATGAAAAAGCTCTTACCACACACGCTAATGCTATTTTGGTGCATGTGATTGGTAAGGCTCCATACAAGTGTGGTCAACATTTAAAGTAAATGTGTGGCCATTAGATGAGTGGACATACCTGAATTTGACACAACGAAAACCATATTGTGGTTGCACTTTGATGAACAGCTTTGATCATGCATCCATGCAAGCATTGCGGACACTCGAGCCTACCCTCTAAATAGTTGCTCAAGTCAAACATTATGGGAACTCTTTGTTATATTAAAGCACTAAAGTAGATAAACCAAATGCAGCTGATAACTATTATAGTTTCATTCATACAACCTAGATCACACGTTGTTGCTACTATCCAAGCTTCATTCGAAATAAAATCTTTGAAACAATCAGTGTAATGATAGAAAAAATAAAAAGAATTTATAATAAAAGCAAAGGAAATAAGAGCTAACAAAGGATAGAGCAAAGGCTAGTACATTATCAAACTGATTCCACATATCTGGCCAACTAAAATTCATGCACCTTAGAGAAAAAAGGATCCACACAATTCAAGAGCTTCATACCATCTTGTTGCAACATAATCCAATAAGCAAGGGAAATGTAATAAGTCCAATAATTTAGGAGCTCTAAAACATCAACCCTACTTGCACCAGCTTCAAAAATATAAGTCGGAGCTGCAACAATTTCATCATGAAGCTATAAAACTACAGCTTTCAAAAGGTAGAAAGTCACATTTCAAAAGATGACCTTCGGTTTGCTATACAGGGATCTTCAAAACCATAGTCATACATTTCATGATTTGCAGCTCTTAAGGAATTAAAAGAATCATAGTCCATTTGAAATGGTTGATTCTTCTCAGCTACACCATATTTTCTCTCACCAAGGAAATTGTCATCCAGGGAGCCCAACCTGTATGGGAGACATTAGAGAAATAAGACTAGTTCATGCAACATTTCATTCCAAAGTGAATCAGAAGTTAAGATCTTAAATTGGACCAACAAACAAACTAGAAAATGTAATGTATTTTAAGTAGCTTAAAAATCATGTAGCATAATTAGTGATAAAGAAAAAATAATCATGTACCCCAAGGTATCCCAAAACAGTTGTGTAACGGTAACGATGTGCACTGTTAGGAGTTCTAGGGCTGACCATTACAGAAAATGGCCCATAACAGCCTGTTACAGAGCCATTACAGTTTCTTAAAAATAAAAAATAAAAAATAAATAAAAAGAAGAAGTAGAAGAAGAAGAAGAAAAGAAAAGAAAAGGTCGTAATGGCCATTATGGCCTGTACACTAACAGTGTCAAAGGTTGGAAGCCAATTTCAGAACACACCGATGCAATTCAATTGTGAATATAGAAGTGATTGATGCAATTAGATGCAAAATCTATTCCCCTAGGGCTAGAGGACAAGGCCTAGTATTTCCACATATTCTTGGAATTGCATTATAGTTATTGAGAGAATTTCCTCAGTTGGATGTGAGATAACGAAGTAAAAGCATAAGCTTCTTTTATAAGCACCATAGATGCAATCATGTTTCATGGACCATTCCCAAAATACACAAATTGGAGATTATATTGCACCGCCATTGCTAGGCTTTTGGTGCCATAAAGTTAGTAAGTGCTTCTCAATGAATACAGGGAAATGCTATTTGAAGCACACAAATGAATGCTCCAAATACAAGCCCCACACATGCATCATGGCACATGCATACAAGATTTGGGAAGTTCATCAAGCATATGCAGTGGATGCTTTCTAACCTGAAATTAAGGCCACTCAATCTTGCAACGTCTCCTTTTACCATTTTGCAAGTTAGATCCATTTACAATCAGTAAGTTGTGGATCTCAACTAGCAGAACATCATGTAGCATAAAGAACAAATGTTAGAGTTGCATGCAAAATTTTACAAAATATGCAGCCCATTGGCTCAAACCAAGAGCTGAGAAGAAAGGGAATGGTGGTCATCTTTGAAATTCAAGGGCATTGGTGTCTTATGGTACTTAAGAGCATAGGAAAAATCACAGAACTAAGGATATAATAGCAGTTGAGTATTGACCATCTACTAGAGCAGAACAAAACTGTAGGAGTTTGTGCTCTATGAAATCAGCCTAATTTTTCACCTTGAAGTTTGGTTAGTTACAAAATCAAGGGTAATTGGATTGTTTGTGAAACTCAGGAACAACATGTATTGGACCTTTGATACAACCCAAACCAGGCTTTTACAAGTAGAAATATTGCCAATGCAATGTATATCCAGATTGTTTAGATGAGAACAGAACCACAGTTTCACATGTAGAGAGAGGATTTATTCATTTCCACTTCATTTCCAAGAAGAAGTGAGTCAAAAATGATTTTATTCATGACCATGACAACTTACATCCCTACATTTCATATGCATACATACATACATATATAATAGGTAAGCTGCACTCAAATCATGAACTCATACTGAAAGATTGAAGCCATAACAGCTCTCTTACATTTGCTTGGAAGGCTCTGATCCTTTGGATCTTCCAGCTGCAATTTGTAAATATAGAAGAAGAGGGAAAAAGAAGAGCAAGCTTGTTTTAAGGTAGAATGAGATAATTTTTGCAAGTGATTGTACATATCAATCTTTGAAGAAACTCATAGTTTAATTGTCTTAGAACTTCTTTTCTCAATAACATGACAAAACTTAGTATCCACTTGGCCTTCAGATAAGTGAGTTGCACTTGGTCTACATCATATGTACCCATCTACCTTAACTAAATGATGATAAATAAAATCAATTTTCACTACAAGAAAAATGGCCTTTACCGATGGTCAAAACCACCGGCAAAGCCTTTGCCCGCGGTTTACCAAGTGCCGGTGAAGCCTCGGTCGATAAAGGCTTTACCTGCGGTCGTGCTCCCTTTACTGGCGGTTGTGCAAGTCGCCGCTGCAAGTAGGATTTACTAGCGGTTGTTCTAACAGCCGCTGCATGTGGGATTTAATGACGATTTACACAATAGGCAGTTTTATTTGAATTTTCAGCTCTTAATCCATGTGGGACTGATTTAACTTTACTAACACTTCAATTAGCATTTAGGCTCCTAATTTCATAATGCATATGCATTTATAAACCTATCTATAATTATGATTTGGTTTTTTCTTTTCCCTATGCCTTACTAGTTAACCTTTCTTTTCCATTGCCTATCGCAGCTTCATGTTGCCTGCAGTTTCGAAATTCAACTCAATATTGCATCAAAATACATATTACAGCAATCGAAAACTTACTTATTTCCAAGGATTAAAGCTTTGGAAATTACAACCTAAGTTTCAAAGGCTCCACTGAAAATTAATAGAAGTGGGAGTATCTATTCTTCAAAAATAAATGAAAAAAGAAAAATCCCCTGAAACTGCCAAAACAACAAAAACTTGGATAAGCAATAAGAACTCCTCGCCACTGAGAATGAGCAGTCTAAAGGCTTCTGAGTTGCTGAAAATAGAAAAGATATTTTAGCCAATGAGCGGCACCAAAAATAAATAAATAAAATCCTCTGATATAACTCTGCAACACAAAAATGCCTCTGTTATAAACAACACAACATGTACAAGGCCCTCTGGAATTCAGATAATAAACTTGCTTCTTGTTGTTTTAAGAAAATTAACATCAACTTCTTCATGAAAGGTGCAATTCCCACAGGTACGGTTTTGTTTTTTTTATCTTTTTTTTTTATGGCAACAGTATGGAACAAAGTAAAAAAAATAAGCACACGTGTAAAGAAGCACACAAATACAAAAGTACAAGTTCATGTTTCATCTCATGGCTGCTACGGATTTCTACACTCCACAACAAGATAGCTCACAACCTTGCGAAGTTAAAACTGCAAATATGTCAGCCTCTTTGTATCCATCTTTCCCTAAAAACTTCTCAGTCTTGCTTCCATCAATTTTCAAATAATGTTTAACAAAAAATTAATTCAATTAACTTAAACCTACACCTAAACCCAAACTTATAACCCTAACTAGAACCCGAATACCTAAACCTATTCTCAAATCCTTAAACCTATAACCTATAACCTATAACCTTAACCTAATCTTAAAACTATAACCTAAACCTAAACCTATAACCTACACCTAAACCTAAACCTATAACCTATAACCTACACCTGAACCTATAACCTAAACCTATAACATAAACTTAAACTTAATTTACTTAACTTAAACTGACACTAAAACCCAAACCATAACCCTAACTCGAACCCGAACCCGAACCTGAATACATAAACCGAAACCTAAAACTATTCTCAAATCACTAAACCTATAACCTTAACTTAATCTTAAACCTATAACCTAAACCTAATCCTATAACCTTGACCTAAACCTAAACCTATAACCTATAACCTACACCTATAACTAAACCTATAACCTAAACATATAGCCTAAACCAAAACCTAAAACTTATAACCTAAACCTAAACCTATAACCTATAGCCTACACCTAAACCTATACCTAAAACCTAAAGTTAGACTTAATTCACTTAACTTAAACCTACACCTAAACCCAAACCCATAACCTGAACCCAAACCCGAATCTGAATACCTAAAACTAAACCTAAACCTATTCTCAAATCCCTAAACCTATAACCTTAACCTAAACAAAAAACCTATATAACCTAAACCTAAACATATAACCTATATCCTACACGTAAACCTAAACCTATAACCTATAACATAAACCTAAACCTAAACCTATAACCTTAACCTAATCTTAACCCTATAACCTAAACCTAAACCTATAACCTTAACATAAAACTAAACCGATAACCTAAACCTACACCTAAACCTATAACCTTAACATAAAACTAAACCGATAACCTAAACCTACACCTAAACCTATAACCTATATAACCTAAACTTGTAGCCTATATAACCTAAACTTATAACCTAAACCTAAACCTATAACCTTACCCTAAACGTATAACCTAAACCTAAACCTATAACCTATAACCTACACCTAAACCTAAACCTATAACCTACACCTAAACTTAAAACAATAACCTATAACCTAAACCTAATCTTAAACCTATAACCTAAACCTAAACCTAAACCTATAACATATAACTTAAACCTAAACCTATAACCTACACCTATAACATATAACCTACGCCTAAACCTATAACCTATATAACCTAAACCTATAACCTATATAACCTAAACCTATAACCTAAACCTAAACCGATAACCTAAACCTATAACCTATACCTATAACCTAAACCTATTACCATAACCTAAACCTATAACTTAAACCTATAACCTATAACCTAAACCTAAACCTATAACCTAAACCTATAACCTATAACCTACATCTAAACCTAAACCTATAACCTATAACCTACACCTAAACTTATAACCTATATAACCTAAACCTATAACCTATATAACCTAAACTTAAACCTATAACCTAAACATGTAACCTAAATTTAAACCCAAACCTATAACCTATAACATAAACTTAAGCCTATAACCTATAACCTAAACTTAAACTTAATTCACTTAACTTTAACCTACACATAAACCCAAACCTATAACCCTAACCCGAACCCGAACCTAAACTCGAATACCTAAACCTAAACCTAAACCTATTCTCAAATCCCTAAACCTATAACCTATATAACCTAAACCTAAACCTATAACCTTAACTTAAACCTATAACATAAACCCAAACCTATAACCTAAACCTATACCTATAACTTAATCCTAAACCTAAACCTAAACTGATAACCTAATCCTATAACCTATAACTTATACCTATACCTATAACCTAAACTTAAACCTATATCCATAACTTAAACCTAAGCCTATAACCTAAACTTATAACATAAACCTACAACCTAAACCTAAAATCTAAACCTATAACTTATAACCTATAACCTAAACCTAAGCTTAAAAACCTAATCCTAAGCCTGATCTCGAACTGGAAACCTAATCCGAATCCCTAAACCCACACCTAAACCTAAAGTTAAACCTATTCTCAAATCCCTAAACCTAAACTTAAACCTACACCTAAACCTAAACATATAGCCTAAACCTATAACCGTAACCTAATCTTAAACCTATTTCCATAAACTAGCTCTAATATTTTCATTGTAGAGATGGATAAGAGTTCGATGCAAGCTAAGAATAGGTTTGGCCCAGAGTATAAACAAGGGGTTCAAGAATTCATGGAATTTGTACAAAATCAGGCAGATTCAGGCAATATGATTAAGTGTCCATGTCAAAAATGTAAGAACATGGTTCATAAGACTTTAGATAAAGTAGACGATTTGTTCATAGTTGGGATTAACCAAGGTTGCACTTGGTGGATACATCATGGTGAAGAGTTTCACTAAAGAGTTGAGGCCACTGAAGTCCTTGCTGACCCAATTTTGACAGATGATGGGGATAAAGACGTTGATGAAATGCAAGATATCATAGGGGATATGTTTAGAGAAACAATTACAGATACCGACTTTGTAGCGACAAGTAGGTTGTTGAGGGATGCGCAACGTCTACTTTATCCGGGGTCTGAAAACTTCTCCAAGTTGATTTTTCTTATGAGGTTACTTCATTTGAAGACAATAAATTGTTAGAGGAACAAATCATTTGATATGTTGCTTGACTTGTTGAAAGAAGCATTACTAGACGATGAGACATTGCCTAAGTCTCATTACGAGGTAAAATTCTTGTTACGAGACTTGGGCCTTGGTTACATCCCCATACATACATGTATAAATGATTGTGTATTGTATTGGAAAGAGCTTGAAAATTTTGAAGAGTGTCCAAAATGTGGAGAGTCTAGGTGGAAGTATGATGAAGCCAAGCATAAGAAAATCTCACAAAAGGTTTTAAGGTACTTCCCATTGAAATCCAGATTGAAAAGATTGTTTATGTCTCGTAAGACGGCTGAAGATATGAGGTGACATAAGGAGAAATGCATTCATGATGATAGTACAGTGAGGCACCCTGCAGACTCTAAAGCCTGGCAAAATTTTGACAAGTAATATGACTGGTTTGTAGAAGATTCTTGCAATGTTCAACTAGATCTTATAAGTGATGGTTTTAATCCATTTGGTAATATGAGTAACTCATACAGTATGTGACTAGCGGTAATTATGCCCTACAATTTACTACATTAGTTATGTATGAAGAAATTATTTTTCATAATGTCATTGCTTATTCTTGGACCCAGGTCACCCGGGAATGACATTGATATATATTTGCGACCGTCTGTAGATGAGTTAAACGAGTTATTGAGTCAAGGTGTATAGACGTATGACACATTTACAGGACAGACATTTCAATTGTATACAGCGATCTTGTTGACAATAAATGACTTCCCCGCGTATGAAAATTTATCTGGGTGGAGCACGAAGGGAAAGTTATCTTATCCTACATATTGTATTGAGACTTGTTCATTATCATTGAAGTGTGGTAAAAAATGTGTTATATGGACCATCGTCATTTCCTTCTAAGCGATAGCAGTTGGTGCAGAAAGATAATGATCTTTGATGGTAAATAAGATTATAGGCTACCACTGAAAGAGCTATCTGGAGAAGATGTGATACAACATTGAGTAACATTAGAGAAGTTAGATTTGGTAAGGCACCGCACTTAAAGAAGAGGAAACGTATAGTATTAGAGTATAATTGGAGGAAGAATAACATTTTTTAAGTTGCCCTATTAGAGTGATATGAAATTGCGACACAACTTGGATGTCATCCAAATTGAGAAGAATATATGTGACAATGTCTTTAGAACATTAATGAACATAGAAAAGAAAATAAAAGACAGTTTCAAGGCTCAATTGGATATACAAGCAATGGTTTTAAGGAAAGAGTTACACTTGCAACTCCATAGAAATTCATTTACTATACAAACATCCTGCTATACATTGACAAAACAAGAGAAAAAGCGTTTATGTGAATGGTTGAGATTAGTGAAGTTTTTTTATGGGTATGCATCAAATATCTCTCAACACGTAAACATTATGTATTGTGAGATAACAGGAATGAAAAGTCATGATGGTTACATCCTTCTGCAATGTCTACCAGTGATTTGTGGATTCCTGAGCAAGGATATCAATGTGGCGCTGATTGAGTTGGGAATATTCTTTAAGGATTTGTGTTTGAATTCGTTGAATATAGAGGTTATTAAATGACTAGAGAGGGACATTGTTGTAATCCTTTACAAACTTGAAAGAATATTTACACCTGCATTTTTCAATGTCATGGTACACCTAGTAATTCACTTACCGTACGAGGCGAACCTTGCAGGCCTAGTATAATATCGTTAGATATATCCGATTGAAAGGTGATAGAACCTATTAAAATTTTTATTCATTTCATGAACTACCTATATGCATGTTTTCATACGTATAACATAGTGATTTTATATACAGATACCTTCACAGACTAAAACGATTTATGAGGAATAAGGCACGTCCAGAGAGATCCATTGCTGATGCAAACATTGATAATGAGTGCCTGATATTTTGTTCCATGTATCTTCGTGGCATGGAGACTAGATTCAACTGAGAATATCAAAATGCTAACGAATGGTAGGAGCATGAATAAGGACTGATATCTATATTCGCACATAACATCCATCCTTTAGGATTTACGATGTTTCAAGATATAGACCTTGGGGATCAAGCAAAGGCACGATGGTATGTGTTGCATAATTGTAAAGAAATAGAGTCGTACTTAGAGTAAGTCTTCCCTCGATAATTATATTTCTACATACGATGATCTTAATATTTCTTACTGATGACGTGTCAATTATGTATAGCAAACACACTGATGAGATGAAGTCCTAATACCTGATAAATTATGATCAAATGCATCAGGATCAGTTTCCAGAATGGTTCGTAAAACGTGTAAGATTTCACCTTGTATCTTATCACACTTAGAATTTTATTGTATTGCATAATATTTAAACTTAAGAAAATCCCTAAACAATTACATTTTGTATATGATAATAGATGAAGACGTTACGTGCTAGCAACTCTGCAGATGTATCTGATGCACTCTATTCATTGGCGTGTGGCCCTGATAAACATGTATCTACATATACAAGTTGTATTGTAAAAGGGATTTGGTTCCACACTGAAGAGTATGAGAAGTATAGGACCATGCAAAATAGTGGGGTGCTTGTTAAGCGAACATATGATGAGGTAAAAATTGACTTTTATGGCATTTTGACGGATATTATTGAGTTGAGTTATTGTATGAGAAAGTGGGTGTACTTATTTAAATGTGATTGGTGGGACATTGGAAATAAGAAGTTGGGAATACAGACTAACGACTACTTTACGAGCGTAAATTTATCTTGGAAGCGGTTTAAGGACCACCCATTTATCCTCGCCAACCAATCTGAACAAATATTTTACCTCGCTGATATAAGTTAGGTTTCCCTTGGCAATTAGTGTAGAAAATAAAGCCTAAGAATGTATTTAACGTTTCTGAACTAGACATTGAAGATAGTGAGGACAGGGGAAATGAAACTTCTAGGTTTGAACAAGCATATCAAGAAGACATGTCATCCGGGGATAGAGGGACTGATTTAAATGTTGATATTGATCTGGTGCATTGGACAAAGATAATGTGTCACCTGATCATGTTGATGCCTCAATAATATATGACATCATTAGAGATGATAGTGGTTTCAATGATGACGACATTGCAGACGACGAAGAGGAGATACTGATAAGTGATAGTGATGGTGAAGAAGAAATAGTCCTAAGCAATAGTAATATAGATGATGATGATTAAATGTACACATGATTTACATGTCATTTTTCAATTCGAATAATTTGATTATTACATGTATACATGTTTTACAAGTCATGATTTATTCCTTTAATTAACTTATTTATAATCCACATTTGTAGTTGAGTCAATTTCTGATCATGTCCTCCTCAAACCAGAGTGTAGTAGAAGCACGTAGCATACTTCATCAATTGTTGCGGATGGACTTTTCGGCCCTATCTTCTTCTGGCAGGGCCAAAGAGACACCCGGTCTGGTCAATGAGTGTAGGGACGACGATAACTTAGATGAAAGATTATACAATCTCATAAAAATTTTGGACCTGAAGAAGGAATATAACCATGAGAAACTTCATATAGAAGATGCAGTTTTGTCACTTGCACATCTAAATGGAGTCCCAAGAGACCAGATTTCTCCTATTGTGACTGCCACGTTGGTTGTAACAATGTCGAGTACTTCACACACCTTGACATATACTTTTGCAGTGTACGATAACTTACGCATGGAGTACTTTAGATAGTTGATCCAAAGTTGTTTCGTATTACAATGAAATACGTGTATTTAATATAGAATGACAATGTGTAATGAAAATTTCAAATTTT
The DNA here is from genome assembly GCA_037074715.1 of Magnolia kwangsiensis. Classification (NCBI taxonomy): domain Eukaryota; kingdom Viridiplantae; phylum Streptophyta; class Magnoliopsida; order Magnoliales; family Magnoliaceae; genus Magnolia; species Magnolia kwangsiensis. Next base: position 66,226,002 of record CM073579.1, read on the forward strand.
ACTAGAATGTTTATGGTTTTATTATATTCTACTTGCATTATAGTGTAAAGGTCTAATCATATTTTAATCATCTATCTAAGCATAAATACAAATTCATTCTACCATCAACACTACTTGTATAATGTTTTAGTATATTCCACTTGTACTGTAAAGTTTAATATGTTTATTATATTGATGTTCATACACTTGTATTAACATTGTTTAAATTTATAACTTTGTACTTCGCACATATTCAGTCATGGCACCAGGTGGGAGATCGCGTTGTTCATGCACTGGATCTAACCCTTCCACCCATGATGAGGTGGAGACAGTATCGACATCACATGCTGCATTACAAGCGTCTAAGCCCTCGGTTGAGCCTACACTGGGCACTGCATGTACGTGTAGACATATATTTCTTTTAGTAACTTCTGTTTATATTTAGACTTACATATTTCTTTTGTGACAACATCGTTGACTAGCCGATGAGGATGTTGACCCATGCATAATTTAGTTTTAAAGCAACTTATGCGTGAGGGTAGGGTGACGGTAGAGTTCTCACAGGACTGCCTTAAACCTATTGGGGACAATGCCAAATTGTTTACATTAGATGTCGGTGTCCTATGCTGATCTCTGATCCTTGCCACCACCCCCTGTTGGGTAGATGTGACAGATGATGTGCGACAGCTCATCCGTCAGCGCTTTCAGATAAATTTTAGTAAATTAAATTTTCTTTTCTAAAAGTTCATTTACGGTTAAGTTATTTTATTAATAAGTTTCTTGCCTTAATCTATTATTTACGAAACTGCAGGATAAATTTGTCTTAGATCTGAGTGTTCCCAGCATTTCCTATGTCGTTGATGACATGGTCAAGGAGCGGTTCAAGGAGTACTGCAGGGAGTTACACCTATGGTACAAGCAGTGTACGACCCACGAGGAGGTTGTACTGTCCGCACCACCGTAGGTGACTACAGACAACTGGTGGATACTCTGTGAGAGATTTTCATCTGAGTCTTTTTCATGTAATATTTACATATTTACGATATCTTAAGGTATCAATTAAATTTATAATTAATAATAATGTATTATGAATAATGTGTTCAAAAGAAGAGAAAAATAAATGTTGTGAATAGGGGAAAGTTGGAAGTGAACCACGTAGTTGGTTCAAAGTCATTTGTACGACATTGTCACGATATGGTAAGAAAATTCTGGTGATGTCGATATATTCAAAGTCATTTATATTAACTCTATTGTCATTTCAATTGCACAGTGAGATTCCATCACCGGCCATGAGCCTAGACCAGTAGACCTCTACAGAGGGACTCACTGTCAGCAGACAAAGGAATCTTGGGTTCATCCTAAAGCTAGCAAGAATTGGATAAAAGTCCTTACATTGTAAAATTTAATTGCATTGAAATATAATAAGGCCATTCATTATGAAAATTCATATGTTTTCATTACAGGCGATGATGAAAACCATACGCACTCAGCCTACTCTCAATAGTAGTCAGCGAAGTGAGCCAGATATCTTGAGCGAGGTGCTTGGCACTCGTTCTGGATATGTGCGTGGGCTTAGCCATGGTGTCAAACTCATGGCAACCGCTAGACCTACCTCCAGCTGATCCATCGCTAGTAAGAGTGCCCTACGCCGAGCTGATATTATAGAGAGAGAGGTTCAACAGATATGTTTCGTCGTCGATGAGATCAAAAAGTAGATAAGGAGGTAGAGGGAGGAAGCCGAGAGGTGACTAGAGGAGTAGGAGAGGAGGATCGAGGAGATGCAGGTGGAGTATTAGCCATGGATGTAAGAGATGTTTTAGGCTCTCGTTGCAAGATTATCCACTGATGCCCCACCACCTCCTCCTTCATCTGATACCCCACTACCTCCACCTTTATCTTTGTGATTTTTTTTAATGATTTATTTTATACAAATGTTAAACTTATATGTATTTGTGCGTAGATGAATGTGATGTGGATAATGTTGTTTGTGTATGTATGTATGCGGTTTGTGTTTGGATGGATGTAGTTTGTGTTTGGATGGATGTGGTGTGAATACGATGAAAATTATTGTAACAGGTGTATATCAGGAATTTTTTCCTAAATTAAAAAAAAAAAGACACTATTATCGACGAAATATTTCGTTGGAAATAGTAGGTTGAAAACTTATACCGACGAAATATTTCGTAGGTAGAAATTAATACAAAAATTTATACTGACGAAATATGTTGTTGGTAATAGTAGGTTGAAAACTTATACCAACGAAACATTTCATAACCAGAAATTAATATAAATAGTTTATACTTACAAAATATTTCGTAGGTAAAAGTTTAATCGATAGTTTCTACCTATGAAATATTTTGTAGGTAAAAGTTTAATCTATATTTTTTACCTACAAATATTTCATAGGTAAAAGTTTAATCCAGATTTTTTAGCTTCAAAATATTTCGTAGGCAAAATTTTTTACTTACGACATATTTCGTAGGTAAAAGTTTAATCCACAGTTTTATCGATGAAATATATTGTTTATTCCTACCAAAAGTAAAATGTTTTATCAACGAATTTTTTTCGTCGGTAATTGTTTTATCATTGTCGATGAAGTGAAATTTCATCAGGAAAATCCTTTAGCCACAGTCTTATCGCGACGATATTTTCGACAACATATTTCATCGGTAATAATAATTATTGACGAAAAAAATATGAAATAACAATGAAATATATCATCGGTAAAAGAGCAATTTCTTGTAGTGTCCACATGTCAAATACAAATCATCTCTTAGAAATCATTAGGGTCTAGTACACTCTATACTAGATTGCCGCCCAACTGGAGAGCAACCATTCAAGTGGAAAAGACCTCACTACTCGCCTGTCCAGTAGTCAGCCAATATCTACCCGGTTCGCTGATAACGAAACCATTTATGAGCTGGTCAAACTCAGCCTAACCTTGCCCCCTACCCTTGGGTGGATAAGGCTACACCCCCTTCCAACTGACTATAACACAGTGGGAGATGCAGTCGACTGATATTCGGCACTTGCGCACTCATGTATCCACTTGATCTAGATATTGGAGCAACCTTTTAGTACCATAAAGGTTTAGGGGTTTTCACCAAAGGACATCCAAAGTGCCAATATGTTAGAACTAAATTTTTTTGGTATCCAATCTAACAATCCATTATGTGTCTGTGGAGGCCACAACCCTGATATCACTAGGGCGCTAAGTGATCATGTAACATAAATGCAAGATGCATGAGTCATACCATCTAGTCATGCATCAAACCTATGCGTACTATGCGATCATGTGGGGCAACTCCATCTCACAGGGAGTCTCATAAACATATCAGCCCAATGCTATGATCAATCACTCCTCATATTAAGCATATAAATGATGTGTATGGGCATGTATCATGATGTTATACTAAGCATGTTCTCGATGTGTCCTACAAGACTAAGTACACTATCATAATTATCAGATATACCAGGTGATGATCAGCCTTAACCGGAATTTCACTTACAAGAATAGAGGCTGAATGTTACACCCCAGTAGACACATAGAAGTCTGTATGGAATGGTCCATATTAAACTATCCTAAGATACTCAAGGCACTGGCATATCATATATCTTAAGGTGGTGTCCCCTACAAGGATGATGGATCTAACCCGCGAATCGAGAAAAGCTTCGATAGTGGATATACCAAATCTGATATCACATATTCTTCCATTTACGGCAAGGGGTGATGATGTACTGAACAACAGATGGCCTAGGCGTCATACTTCCATTAAGAATGGACCTCATGGGTGAGTCTAATGGCTATACAAAAAGGTGAGTTGAGAGGGTGAAACTATGTACATCAAGTGGGCTTTCTTACCCTTAATTATACAATAAACTGGGCCTTCCTATGGGGCCCGATATGAATACAAAATGGGTTTCAAGGTTTGGGTGATTACTACAAGGCATGGTGGAAAGGCACCATCATCAATGGGGGCCCAACAGTTTGGGTTAGCCCAATGGGTATCACTAACATAAGTGGGGGCCCAATGGTTTGGGTTAACCTACAGGTAAGGGTGGAAATGGGCTTAATAATGGGCCTAGGGAAGTATATAATAACAGACATTTAACCGGCATTGTCCAAATGTGCAGTCCATTTGGGATTAGAAATTGGAATCACAACGGGGCCCTCGGCCCTTACACTAATTTAGAAAATGAATGAACAATGTGTATAGTGCATACGTCATGACGAGCCTCACGAGGTAGCCCATAGTTGGGTGTATAACTCATACATCATGGTGGGCCTGCATGAGGCGGTCCATACTCAATTATAAATGGATGGATAGTGCGCATAAAATCCACATATCATGGTGGGCCTTATGCATCACAATGGGCCCCACACATGGGCCTTACCATCCCACACATTAGAATGCACAAGATAAAAAAAATTCTTCACCGAGGTCGGTAAATTCTTCTGAGATGACCCATATTTATTCAAATATTTCTCAGATCAAATTCTAAAGGGATGTGTGTCAAAAAATGAACATCAAAGTGTCATCTCCTTCTATCACTCTCAAGCTTGTGGTGGTCACTTTTCTGCTAAAAAGACCACGAGAAAAATTTTGTAGTGTGGTTTTTATTGGCCACTACGTTCAAGGACACTCATGAGTTCTGTAAAGCTTGTGAGCGTTGTCAGAAATTGGGAGCATTGTCTCGTCGAAATACGATGCCGCTAAACCCCATTTTGATGATTGAAGTATTTGATTGGTAAGGCATCAATTTCATTAAGCCATTCCCCCAATCAGGGTGAAACATCAAAAGCTCAGATATGAGATGCCCATGTGGGGCTAATACGAATGACATATCAACAGAAAGGCTTAAAAGACAACCAGAAATGCCTAGGAACTGTAGTGCCATGACACAATGCTCGTGTTATCACGTCCCGTACACCTAACCCATTTAGATTGCATTCTATCACTGGGATTCGAGTTACTTCTAGGTTCAGGAGACGGCCAAGTATGATTGGAGTAATGAGTTTCGTATGATGCATGAGCTCCAATTGAATACACGGGGGATTATCATGATCAATATGGCAGCTATTGAAAAACTGATGAATCAACTCGAATTGGTAGGGTCCACCAAGGTTGAGTATATTTTTCCACCTTAGTACTTACAATAGGAGATCAACTCTGAATGGTTCGATTACGCTGTTAAGAACAATGCACTCTGCTATTGTAACTTATTCCTAAGCCAACTGATTGGGACGAGGCTTACTTATTTCTGGTTGCTTATTCTTTGATTTGGAGTATTTGGAATGAGTAAGATCCTTACCTTTTCCTTTCACCATGGTTCTTCTTAGAGGGTAGCCCAGTTATAGATAAGGAAAAACAATCAAAGAAGAAAAAGAACAGGATAAATAAATTTTGATGCTCATTTCTCTTTTATAGCAGAGAGTCGATGATATCGATATCCTATCGATGTCATCGAAGTCAGGCTCATAATGATATTGAAGACTGTATCGATGACCGTTGGAAAGGACCGATAGTTAAGAACCAACAGATATCGAGACAGGTTGAATTTATAACCGTTGGAAGGGACCGATGGTTAAGGCAATGTATTCCTAACAGTCATCGATGAGATCGAGACTTATTCGATTTCATCGAGTATAAAAGAATATTTGAAAAATATCTCTCTTAATATGCAAAATATAGTTACGACATAAAGATATACCTATATAGTACATGTTTAACCATACAAAAATAAGAAGACCAAGTCCTTAGATATGCTAATTCAACTCTTGTTTGACTTTGACTTGTCATCAAATTGCACATACTCCAATTGATTTCTGAAGATGGCTAAGCCTGTTTGCATCTAGAGGTTTAGTTAGTATGTCAGAAGGTTGATTTTCTATAGACACATAATCCAACACTATGACCTTTTCTTCAACAAGTTCTCGGATAAAATGATGTTTAATGTCAATATGCTTGGTCTGAGAATGTTGAACAAGATTCTTTGAAATATCGATAGCACTACTGTCGTCATAAAAGAGAGTCATAATTGACTACTCAATCCCATAATCCAGTAGCATCTGTTTCGTCCATAGGAGTTGAGCACATCAACTACCTGCAGCAATGTATTCGACTTCTACAGTGGACAGGGATATTGAATTTTATTTCTTGCTCTGCCAAGACACTATACAATTTCCAATATAAAAACATCCACCTGGTTGACTTGCGATCATCTAAATTTCTAGCCTAATCGGTGTCTGAGTATCTAGCAATGATGGTAGATGTTTCAAATGGATACCATAAACTAAAAGAGGTTGTTCCAGCCACATACTTGATGATTCTTTTAACTGTTGTTAGATGAGATTCCTTTGGATCAGCCTGATATCACGCACATGCTCCCTTGCTAAATGATATATCTGGATGACTTGCGGTTAGATATAATAGGCTTCCTATCATGCTTCGATACAGGTGTTGATCCACACTTTTCCCATTTATATCTTTAGAGAGTTTAAGTGTGGTGCTCCTGGGAGTATGATAGGTACACGACCATATTCAAGTCCAAATCTTTTTATTAGATCTTTTGTGTACTTGCTCTGACATATAAAGATCCCATTGTGCAATTGTTTCACTTGTAGGCCTAAGAAGAAGTTCAACTCACCAACCATACTCATTTCAAATTCAAATTTCATGACATCAGCAAAGTTATGAGCAGTATCTTCACATGTAAAACCAAAGACTGTCCTCCACATAGATTTGGGCAATGACTAATGAATTCTCTATCTTTTGAGTGAATAGTGTTTTATCTACACTACCCCTTCAGAATTTATGTGTAACACCCTGAAAATCGGGGGTCGTGTATAAACTCGACTCACGAGTTCTAGACCATCACTTATGCAACAAATATGATCATGATTCAATATTGACTGAGTTAGAGCATTCACATGAGTAAGATTATACGAAAACTTCAATTCATACTCCAGATCCAGTGATAAAATACAAGCGGAAGTCTGAAAGATATATATATCACTGTAAGAAAACAAAATAATCTCTGACTGTCTCCAAAGTATGAATACATCACTGAGTCTCATATACATGTAATAAAATAAAAATCATAACGTCATAAGGTCCAACTATGAAGTCCCGCCGATCCAGGCCACATATGTAAAGCCGTCGTAAAACTGCATATACGAGAACTCATCCTGGTCCTCGTCGTAGTCTTGCTCTGCATCCTGAATCGCCACATCACCTGCATCTAAGACAGGATCTGATGGGTGTTGCAAACACCATCCCGTAACGTGGGAGTGAGTGATCAACTCAGTGGAATAATAGAGCAAAGATTAGCACGTTCTCAAATCAATCACGCGATAATAGTAAAACAATCAATCAAACATTCCTAGATACTTTTGTTAATGCAATATGAAATGACATGATGGATGCCCTCACCGACATACTCCCTCATACGACACCATCTTACGCCCACGACATGCTTTCTTCCCACAGTGCTCCACATCTTCCAGGCACATGCAGTGCTATGTGGATATGATTACCAAGTTTTTATTAGTCCATTCATACAGCATTATTGGGAAACTAAGGTACTTCCCTTATATCAATCCCAACACAGATCCTGTCTAGGGTTGTCACTCCTAGTAATCTCATACGATGTTAACTTTATAGGTCGCTGCAAGGGCTGCCAGGGCTATTACTCGCACTCGTTGCACCGCTCCCCCATCACCTTATCAATACAGGCCTAATGTACTCTCATTACTACGGAAGGGTCGTCGCCTCCTGTAGACTCAGAATATGCTCGCGGTCACTACAAAGGGCTCCTCACTAATCAGAGTAGGCCGACAGCTCGAATGTAGTGTCCCATACAACCACAATCGGCTCACGAGTCATAGGTGCTCACTGGTCACTACGAGGAGGTTTGTGGCCCCAGCGTAGGCCGACAGCTCGACCACGGTGTCCCATACCACCATGCCCGGCTCATGAGTCTTTACGGATCAAGGTACTATGGTTAACAGATTTTCCAATGGTAAGTTCAGTACCCTAGGTTCAAACAGTTATGACTCATACAGGGTGAACATATAATAGCCCGTCGGGTTACTTGACGGGCTCGACTAATATGAGTGCATCTGAAGTAAAACGACATGAAGTGCATGAAACACTTCGTGTGGCCTAACCACTGCCGTCAACTCAAAACACGACTCGCGTTCATCGACGCGTCCTTCGTGTCAAACAAAAGCCAACCACGATTTCAATCCACTACCGACTGCCTGCACTAACGTATAGCCCCAAGCACTTGAATATCAACATCATTAATCATATGAGAGTAACAGAAATGAAATACAACAATGTAAGCCTTTTGACAAATGTTATAACATACAACTTAAGCAAATCATCCAACACATGCATTTTATATATATAATGAAATCAATACATATAGCCCACATGATGGAAATCATTTACATCAGCATATTACTTGAGAATTCAATCTCAAAACTCATTCACGACTCCATTTACTCAATACATACTAATACAAACATTTATACAAACACTTAGTCTACACACTTTAGTCTACATAGTGTATGTCGACCCAAAGTGCGCATTAGGGCGAATCTCTTCGCCAAACCGATCAGGAACGCATTCCTAATATCCTAACACGACAATTAGCCATGGCAAACATTTTAGCAAAATATGGATGTAAACAGTATTTCCTACAAATGACTAAAATGCCCTAAATCTCATATTTCCCGTACGTTTACGAAACAGAAAACGGACAGCATGTTCTACAGGTCAAACGGCATTGCCGTCGATAATCTATTATTAAACGACATTGAAAGCTTTGAAATCAGTCAATCAAAGCGTCTAAAATCTGCACATTTTGCCCTAGACGTGTATCGTTTTGATTAGAACGTATACGCTTCGTCAACGACGTACAGGCGACCTAATACACAAGTTACATAAGCTACATCACTAATCGAATCGAAGGAATCCTAAAACAGCAAGTGGTTAGGGTTTTCCTTACCTAGAAGTGCGTTGGAATCACCGGCAAAGTGATTTGAATGCGGTGCTTAAGCACGTGTAGCAGCTGCAACAAGTGGCGGAAAATCTCTCCCACAAGCCTCTCACTTTCTCTCACTTTCTCTCTCTTTCAATCTAAGGTTTCTAGTAAATTCGGATGGGAGATATATGTGAGGGTTTAAGGCCCTTATATAGGCTAAAACATAACCTAAATAGACTTGGGGACAAGGTATACTTAAGTTATAACCAAATCGGGGATGTTCCGATCCAAAAGAGCATTTCGGGAGGTCCCCTGGCCGAACGCAATCGGACTTAAGCTCATGGTCACTAGATGTTGCTCACACCCAGTTTTCAGTCCGGTAGAGTTCGTATATCGCACGTGGTAGTCCAGTTTCAGTTCAGCGGTCATCGCACCTAAATCAGGTCTATAAGTCTCATGATATGAAAGAGAAATTTTTCCTGATCCGAGGGTGAAATTTGACTGAATTCTGACGGTTAGAACGCTTAATAATAACGCGCAAAGTCTCGTGCCATATTTGGATTTAAATTTCCAAATCTTTTCCCATTTCTCACTCTCTTCACTCTAGGCTCAATGAAATAGCCCCAGAGCATCGGTTGGGCTTGATTTTTGAAATGATTGTCAAGTCCAGCTAAGCGATCCTAACGGTCTAAGATTGTAGATATCGGACTTCCGACGCATAGTCTAAATCCAATACGGAGTTTCTAGACATGTTTCAGAACAACTAGGTTTAAAGTTTAATCATATGTTTCAAGGTATCATAACGTCAGTGCTTCTACAAGTTTTGGGTCTTGTAGAACGTATTTAAAGTGATCAGGGACAATTTCACAGCTATTCTAGCGTAGCGCTAGCTAACTTACACTTAATTTCTAAAGGAATTCATCCTAAGTGATTTCTGACCGAGTTGGTGCTCGAGTCTCAGTACGGATTTTTCAAGGCGTTACAATCTACCCCCCTTAACAAAAAAATTTCATCCTCAAAATTTGTACATTTTCGTACTCCTCGAGAAGCTGTGGGTAGTCTTTTCTGATCTCAGCTTCTGTCTCCCGGGTAGCCTTTTCTTCAGAGTGATGCGTCCACAAACACCTTCACAAGGGGGATGACTTTGCTACGTAGTACCTGCTCCTTCCTGTCTAGTATACGCGCTGGTCGCAGTATATATGTAACATCCTCACCTAACTGCACCTGCTCCCATCTGATGATATGGGAAGGATCAGGAACGTATTTCTTTAGCATAGAAACATGAAATACGTTGTGTATGCTCGTGAGAGGCGTAGGTAAAGCCAGACGATAAGCCACTGCACCCACACGATCGAGAATCTGAAATGGTCCAATGAATCGCGGTGCCAGCTTCCCCTTCTTTTCGAACCGAAGGACTCCCTTCGTAGGGGAAACTCGCAAAAATACATGATCCCCAACCACGAACTCTAGCGGGCGCCGTCTAGTATCGGCATAACTCTTCTGTTTACTCTACGCTGTGAGAAGCCGGCGTCTAATGATGTCAATCTTCTCCGACATCACCTGCACTAACTCTGGGCCAATCAATCTACCCTCACCGACCTCTGCCCAACAATGCGGTGCTGGACAAGGTTGCCCATACAACGCCTCGTAAGGTACCATACCGATACTTGCCTGAAAACTGTTGTTGTACGCGAACTCTGCATATGCAAGACAATCATCCTAACTGTCCTTGAAGTCCAATGGGCAAGCCCGTAACATGTCCTCTAGAATCTGGTTCACCCGCTCTGTCTGTCCGTCTGTCTGTGGGTGGAAGGTAGTACTGAACTTCAACTTCACACCCATAGCCTCCTGAATGCGAGTCCAGAAAATAGAAGTGAAATGCGTGTCTCTGTCCGACACGATCTCCAACAGAACTCCATGCAGACGCACTATCTCTCTGATATACAGTCTAGCTAACTCGACTGTAGAGTTCATAACTCTGATCGGTAGGAAGTGTGCCGACTTCGTCAGACGGTCGACAATCACCCAAATAGAATCATGTCCCCTCCTCGTCTTCGGCAGCCCTGAGATGAAATCCATGGAAATGAAATCCCATTTTCACTCCGCGATCGGCATAGGCTACAGGAGTCCAGGAGGTCGGCGATGCTCTACCTTCACCTGCTGGCAAGTGAGACAACGGGACACTAACTCAGCAATGTGGGTCTTCATACCATCCCACCAATAGGTCCTCCTCAAGTCACGATACATCTTCGTGCTGCCCGGATGCATCGCAAGTCGAGAACTATGCGCAGCCTCGAGAATCTCTCATCTCAAGTCGGGGATGTCTGGGACGCATAGGCGGCCACGATAATGTAATCCCCCATCCGTGCCAACTCGTCACTCGACGTCTGCATCATCACTGGCCTGCTCTCGAAGCTCAATCAGATGCGCATCATCCCTCTGCGCCTCGATGACCCGGTCATCGATCTGAGATCGCACCTGTACATGTGCGATAAACTCATACGGATCCTCCACTGTGAGTTTCTGCTCAAAGTCTCACAAAAACTCAACCATATCCCGCTTAGCAACCATCAGCGGAGCCACAAACTCTATCATCTTCTTGCGGCTCAACGCGTCAGTCACAAGGTTCGCCTTTCCAGGATGGTAGGAAACCTCGAACTTGAAGTCCTTCAAGGTCTCCATCCATCGCCTCTGTCTCATATTCAAATCCCGCTGCGTGAATATGTACTTAAGGCTCTTGTGGTCGCAAAAGAGCTCGAACTCCTCTCCATAAAGGTAATGTCTCGAGAGCTTCAGTGCGAAAATGACGGCTGCCAACTCAAGGTCGTGTGAGGGTAATTCTCCTCGTGCTTCCTTAATTGTCTCGAGGCATACGAAATTACCCTGTCCTTCTACATAAGGACACAACCTAAACCAACGCTAGATGCGTCAGTGTATATAGTATATCTAACCCCTTGCTCTGGTAATACTAGCACAGGGGTGGACGTAAGCCTGTCCTTCAGCTCCTGAAAAGCTGACTCCACCTTATCATTCCAGGCGAACTTCACATCCTTCCGTGTCAACTGTGATAAAGGTCTGACAATCTTCAAGAAATCCCAAATGAAACATCGATAGTAGCCAGTAAGACCCAAGAAACTCCTCACCTCAGTGACAGAACCAGGCTGCTCCTAGTCCTGAACTGCAGCTACCTTCGCCAGGTCAACTGCCATGCCATCCTTGGACACCACATGTCCCAGGAACTTCACTTCCTGTTTTCAGAAGTCGCACTTCTTATACTATGCGAATAACTGGTGCTGTCTCAATGTATCCAGGACCAATCACAAGTGCTCCTCATGCTCCTCTCGACTCCTGGAGTATACCAAAATGTCGTCTATGAACACAATGACGAATCGATAGAGGAATGATCGAAATACCCTGTTCATCAGATCCATGAACATGGCTGGCGCGTTCGTGAGACCGAACGACATCACAAGGAACTCGTAGTGGACAAAGCTGGTCCTGAATACTGTCTTCTGCACATCCTCATCCCTGATGCGCAACTGATGATATCCTGACTGAAGATCAATCTTCGAGAAGTACTGCGCCCCTCTTAACTGATCAAACAAGTCATCAATCCTGGGTAAAGGGTACTTGTTCTTTACCATGATCTGGTTCAGCCTGCGATAATCAATACACAATCGCATTTAACCATCTTCTTCTTTACAAACAGAACTGGTGCTCCCCATGGAGACACACTCGGTCGAATGAAGCCAACCTCCAACAGATCATCAATCTGTTTCCTCAACTCCTCCATCTCACACGGTGCCATGCGATACGTAGGCAGTGAGACGGGTGAGGAACCAGGCACCAGATCGATAGTAAAATCAATCTCTCGCTGAGGCGGTAAATCAGGGATCTTCCTGAACAGATCCCCAAAATCACGGACGACTGGCGTAAGCTCAAGTGTCGGGGCATCAGCGTCCCGTAGTAAAGAAGCGTAGCTAAGTATGCGTAAGGAGAGATTTACCCACACTGAAAATGTAAAAGATGTGCCCTCTGGCTCGTAGACTGTCACCATATGAGTCTCGCAATCAATCTCGGCCCTCCCAGCAGTCAACCAATCCATGCCAAGAATGACGTCGAGATAAACAAGAGAGGGGTCAACGACAAGATCAATAGCCATTGTCCTTCCCCCTAGATCCATCAAGCAACCCTCGCACATCAGGGTGGCATCAGAAAAAGTCCTGTGAGCCGTAAGAACTGGCACTCCATCCATACGAATAGTCGGTAGCCCAAGGCGCCTGACTATGGAATGCGATATTAAAGAAATCGTGGATCCTGTATCCACATCACAAGTATAGGAGTACCTCCAATATGAGCGGTGACCTGAAAGGCCAAGGGCTGAGTAGTCTCTGTCTCGGCTGCCTCTGCTGTCAAGGCGTGTACCCGAGCCTGCTGTGGTCTGTTCAGCCGCGGTACCATGGGCCGTTGAGGCAGCCGGAACGGAGGTATGGGAGGTCTGAAGGAAGGATGTGCAGGAGCCGACCATAGAGGCTGTGCTGATAAAGCCTGTGGGCGTGACGGTCGATCTTCTGCGGTGGCGAGAACCCGCTATCCAGCATCCGAGCAAAACAACTCTGTACTGTGTGGCCCGATCTCCCACAATTAGTACATGATATATCAGGGCACCTTATCAGAAGACTAGCACTGTAGCCCTAGGAGGAGGGTCGATGCGAGGCCTCTTGCCCGTAAAGGGCCTGTCCTGCAAATCTGGTCATGGCCTAGCAACCATAGGGCCACGAGATCGCGTAAGTCAATCCACATCCCGCTCTGCCCTCATAAACATGTGAATCAGCTCAGCGTAGGAGGGAATGCTGACGCAACACATCTTCTACCAAATGTCCAGTCGCAAGCCCTCAGAAAAGCATCGTATGCGCATCTGCTCGTCTACAAGTATAGTCGGGACATATCTGCCCAACTCGGTAAACCGATGCTCATACTCTGTCACAGACATGCCTCCCTGTCTGAGGCGTAGAAACTCATTCTCCCTCTCATACCTATAAGTCTGGGGATAGTATTTCTCGTGGAAACGGAACTCGAACGCTGCCCAAGTCCAGATGTAATCAGTAGCAACTGTCCGTAATACGCTATCCCACCACAAGATGGCCTCCCGCTCGAACATGAACGTAGCTAACTCAACCTGCTCAGGCTCTGAGCAAAGAAGCATCCATAGTATCTTTGACACACTGTCGAGCCAATACTCGGCCTCCTCAGGTCTGTGAGAACCCATAAAGGTAGGAGGCCGTAAGCGCTGGAATCGCTCGAGTAGGTCCCGTGTATCAACAGGACTCCCCGTAGGGTAAGAAGAGGGTGTAGGATGAGCCATGCCCTCATCCTGGGTCAAAGTACCGGCATCCTCAGCTGGATGCACTGGTGGTGTAGGTGGAGTCGCACTCCCAGGGTTAAGGCCCCTGCTATCGTAGTCAAGAGCTGTTGGTGCTGCTGATGCATTATGGCCATCAACTGTTCAAATCTATCAGGAGGTGGAGCAGGCTGTGGCACATACTGCGTCGAGGAAAACGCACGGTACTGCTCTCTAACAGGTGGTGTGAAAGGCGGTGGTCCAGCTGCAGGACCCGTGGAAGGCTGAGACTCAGGCAGAGTCTCATGAAGAAGGCCCACAACAGGGTCTGTATGCTCATCAACATGGGAACGAACCCGATCCATAGGCTCTCCTGATGTAAGTCATGTCGTGCTCCGCGTAGCCTTAGGCGGCATTCCCTATATTCAAAATAGGGCGCAACCTTTGTCAGTCATAGCAATAGCACAAACACACCACCACACAATCATTCACATAACAAGCCAAAGACATTCCATGCATTTCTTTTAATCAAAATTGTCACAATACAAGAGATATATCCTTACATACATCATGACCAGAAACACATGGGAACTAAGCCAGTCAAAGCTACAACAGCATCATAAGCAAACTACTAGCCTTCTCAGGCTTACACACAGAAAGTAGGAAACAACAAACTACAACTAACAACATCTGGATCTGGATCACTAGTCCAAGTCTGGGGATAGAGGAGGAGCACCCTTATCCTGTAAGCAACACAGGATCGCCTTCAAGGTGCGGTCAGCTTGCCAAATTTTCTCTTCATAACGGCCTTGGTATCCTCAACCTCGGCCCAAAGTTCCTGGACTTCCGGTCGCAAGGCAACCTAACTCTCCTCAAGTCGGGCTATGTGAGCATCTCTAGTAGCCCGAGTCGCAGGAGGAGGGCTCTCATCAGTATCCTGAGCCTCCTCTTCTTCTTCTTCCTGGACTTCTTCCTCGATTTCTGCCCCAGCTTCTTCTTCACCAACATCCGCTTCACTATCATAATCGCCCTCGCTATCATCATCAAGCTGAACCTCACGCTGTCGAGGCCCTATCTTCATCTTGTTCATGGTAGTCTTATAGATGAAGTGAATAGGTACAGGCAACTCTGGCCCAAATCTGTAAGGAAACTCAAGCGCGATCTTGCATATGAACCGGCCAAAAGGAAGTGACTCAGACGTTCTTCTTGATTTCGCTACGAGGACTATCTGTCGCAACACAAAGGTGGCCATACATACGTTCTCTCCCTGGCCCACCTGATACAGGAAGTCAACCATGAGGCGTGTACATTCACTGCGATTTGTCGACCTGGGATACGCATTGAACGTACAAATGTGGTGTAGCAGGCAAAAATCATTCGACATGTGGGACGCTAAGAGGCTCCTGTTAGGCTGCCACGGAACCAAACCACCACATAAGAACCTGGTGCGGCGATTTCTCTCACGAGCACTCCTCAAGTTCTTGGCACTAGGATGTACCTCGCCAAGAGGCACATTCAGAATGCGAGCTATCAAATGAACATCGATCATGGCTTCCCTATCTCTGTCAAAGGGAATCCTGAACTACAATGGCTCCAACGTATGATCCTGAATGTGAACATAGAAGGCACGAACGGTGCTCACATTTGCACGAGAACAGACTTCAAAGAGCAGACCCCAACTGGCAGATTCAATGCGCTCAAACAACAGAAATTCTCCAAAGAGCCATTCATCTACGTGCACCTCAAACAGTACCCTACGATCAGTATAAGCACCATGAGCCCAGTCTGCTAACAGTACACACCCTACGTGAACATGGGGATCTAAATCCCGCTTTGTGTGAAACTCATGAGCTGTACTTGGACTTGCGGCGGTGCTTGAGCTAGCAGCGCCATCCCTTGGCTTTCTTGATCGTGAAGGGCGACTAGGCCCAGCTTCATCCGCAGTTGTTTTCCTCTTTCCCATGAGAGAGAGGATAGTGGAAAGAGAGAAAAAGGCCAAAATAGCCTCAATAAAAGCCATGGAAAATGAGGGAAATGGGAAGAAATGGCTGCCCAAATGATCTAAAGCGAATCTAGGAACTGTAGAGGGATGAATCAAGCTCCCAAAGGCTAGATTTTCAAAGGAAAAAGAGAACAATAAGTGGGAATGGAGCTCCACACGATTTCAACCTTGATTGGAGGTTGTGGGAGCTTCCATGGACGAGAATGGAGGGAGAGAGAGCTACGAACTGCTACAAATGGGTGGGTAGGCGTCGATTTTAGCAGAAAATAGGATTGGGAGAGGTTTGGCACCGAGATTTGAGGGGAGAGCAGCAAGAACATGAAAATAGAGGGCTTGGGAGGGGGGGGGGGCTGTTGTGAAGGAGGTGGTACTTTTAAGGGGTTTTAAGGTGCGAACCACCTATGGGGGAGGTGTCCTAGCCATAAAAGGGCGTTGGCCTAAATTTTATATCAAGTGGGGCCCACCGTACGGCGATGTATCGCCTAACCGGCGATGCCATCGCCGGCCAAGTTGAAATCCGGCCACGCCGGCCATATGGGTCGGTTCCCCCCTGCCCTAGGGATCCTAAATATGCGGGACCCACCCTAGTTCATTGTCTATTAGCCTAAATAGGCCTGTGACTCTATTTGGGGCATTTCGGAGCCAGCATGTAAACCAAAATGAACTTATGCATCATGTAGCATATTATTTTAGGGTAGGAGAAGCTAATCCATCTAATTAACATATTTTTTACAAGAGATTCCATAATTGGAATGACTAAAATTCAATTCTTACTTATATTTACTATTTATAGTAAATTTTTATTTAAGTATGATTTTATATCATTAACACATTAGGATTTATGCCTAGTGTGAAAATACTTAGAGAAAGTTGAAGAATGGGGTGGTAAGAGGAAAGATTCCGAAGGAATTGGATGAAACAGGGTTTTTAAGCCTTGAGATTGAGTGTAAGGGTTGTGGTTACCGCACAACCCAAGGACATGCATTTTTGGGTTTGGAATTCTTCTGGGAACATCTCAAACCCGCCTACTAATGACATACAGGCTACTTAGGTCGCCTCACGCGACCAAAGATACGTTATGGACTCGATCAAAACGATCGACTTGAGTAAACTCTGCCTATTGACGAAACTGAAGTCATATGAGTGTTTCTAGATTTTTCTTGCACCCACCTAAGTTAAAGGGATAACAACATACGTCGCGTGTCCATAACCCAGGCCCGGTATATTCCAAATCATGCTCTGATACCAACTTTTAACACCCTGAAAATCGGGGGTCGTGTATAAACTCGACTCTCAAGTTCCAGACCATCACTTATGCAACAAATATGATCATGATTCAATATTGACTGAGTTAGAGCATTCACATGAGTAAGATTATACTAAAATTGCAATTCATACTCCAGATCCAGTGATAAAATGCAAGCGGAAGACTGAAAGATATATATCACTGTAAGAAAACAAAATAATCTCTAACTGTCTCCAAAGAATGAATACATCACTGAGTCTCATATACATGTAATAAAATAAAAATCAAAATGTCATAAGGTCCAACTATGAAGTCCCGCCGATCCAGGCCACATACGTAAAGCCATCGTAAAACTACATAACGAGAACTTGTCCTGGTCCTCGTCATAGTCTGGCTCTGCATCCTGAATCGCCACATCACCTGCATCTAAGACAGGGTCTGGTGGGTGTTGCAAACACCATCTCGTAACGTGGGAGTGAGTGATCAACTCAGTGGAATAATAGAGCAAAGATTAGCATGTTCTCAAATCAATCACGCGATAATAGTAAAACAATCAATCAAACATTCCTGAATACTGTTGTTAATGCAATATGAAATGACATGATGGATGCCCTCACCGACATACTCCCTTATACGGCACCATCTTACGCCCGCAGTATGCTTTCTTCCCACTGTGCTCCACATCTTCCAAGCACATGCAGTGCTATGTGGATATGATTACCAAGTTTTTATTAGTCCATTCATACAGCAATATTGGAAAACTAAGGTACTTCCCTTATACCAATCCCAACAAAGATCCTGTCTAGGGTCATCACTCCTAGTAATCTCATACGATGTTAAGTTTATAGGTCACTGCAAGGGCTGCCAGGGCTGTTGCTCGCACTCGTTGCACCGCTCCCCCATCACCTTATCAATACAGGTCTAATGTACTCTCATTGCTACGGAAGGGTCGTCGTCTCCCGTAGATTCAGAATACGCTCGCGGTCACGACAAAGGGCTCGTCACCAATCAGAGTAGGCCGACAGCTCGAATGTAGTGTCCCATACCACCACAAATCGGCTCACGAGTCATAGGTGCTCACTGGTCACTACAGGGAGGTTTGTGGCCCCAGCGTAGGCTGACAGCTCGACCACGGTGTCCCATACCACCATGCCCAGCTCATGAGTCTTTATGGATCAAGGTACCATGGTTAACAGGGTTTCCAATGGTAAGTTCAGTACCCTAGGTTCAAACAGTTATGACTCATACAGGGTGAACATACAATGGCCCGTCGGGTTACTTGACGGGCTCGACTAGTACGAGCGCATCTCAAGTCGAACGACATGAAGTGCATGAAACACTTCATGTGGCCTAACCACTGTCGCCAACTCAAAAGACGATTCGCGTTCATCGACACGTCCTTCGTGGCAAACAGAAGCCAACCACGATTTCAATCTATTACCGACTGCCTGGACTAACGTATAGCCCCAAGCACTTGAATATCAACATCATTAATCATATGAGAGTAACAGAAATGAAATACAACAATGTAAGCCTATTGACACATGTTATAACATACAACTTAAGCAAATCATCCAACACATGCATTTCATATATATAATGAAATCAATACATATAGCCCACATGATGGAAATCATTTACATCAGCATATTACTTGAGAATTCAATCTCAAAACTCATTCACGACTCCATTTACTCAATACATACTAATACAAACATTTATACAAACACTTAGTCTACACACTTTAGTCTACATAGCGTATGTCGACCCAAAGTGCTCATTAGGGAGAATCTCTTTGCCAAACCGATCATGCATGCATTCCTAATATCCTAACACGACAATTATCCATGGCAAACATTTTAGCAAAATATGGATGTAAACAGTATTTCCTACAAAGGACTAAAATGTCCTAAATCTCATATTTCCCGTACGTTTACGAAACAGAAAATGGACAGCATGTTCTACATGTCAAATGGCATTTCTGTCGATAATCTACTATTAAACGACATTAAAATCTTTGAAATCAGTCAATCAAAGCATCTAAAATTCGCACCTTTTTCCCTAGACGTGTATCGTTTCGATTAGAATGTATACGCTTCATCAACGACGTACAGGCGACCTAATACACAAGTTACAAAAGCTACATCGCTAATCGAATCGAAGGAATCCTAAAACAGCAAGTGGTTAGGATTTTTCTTACCTAGAATTACGTTGGAATTATCAGCAAAGTGATTTGAATGCGGTGCTTAAGCACATGTAGCAGCTGCAGCAAGTGGCGGGAAATCTCTCCCACAAGCCTCTCACTTTCTCTCACTTTCTCTCTTTCAATCTAGGGTTTCTAGCAAATTCGAATGGGAGAGATATATGACGGTTTAAGGCCCTTATATAGGCTAAAACATAACCTAAATAGACTTGGGGACAAGGTATACTTAAGTTATAACCAAATCGGGGCTGTTCCAATCCAAAAGAGCATTTCAGGAGGTCCCCTGGCCGAACACGATCTGACTTAAGCTCATCGTCACTGGATGTTGCTCACACTCAGTTTTCAGTCCGGTAGAGTTCGTAGATCGCATGTGGCGTTCCAGTTTCAGTTCAGCGGTCATCGCACCTAAATCAGGTCTACAAGTCTCATGATATGAAAGAGAAATTTTTCCTAATTCGAGGGTGAAATTTGACTAAATTTTGACGGTCAGAACGCTTAATAATAACGTGCAAATTCTCGTGCCAGATTTGGATTTAAATTTCCAAATCTTTTTCCATTTCTCACTCTCTTCACTCTAGGCTCAATGAAATAGCCCCAGAGCATCGGTTGGGCTTGATTTTCAAAATGATTGTCAAGTCCAGCTAAGCGGTCCTAACGGTCTAAGATTGTAGATATCGGACTTTCGACGCCCGATCTAAATCTAATACGGAGTTTCCAGACATGTTTCAAAACAACTGGGTTTAGAGTTTGATCTAGGTTTCAGGGTATCATAGCGTCAGTGCTTCTACAAGTTTTGGGTCTTATAGAACGTATTTAAAGTGATCAGGGATAATTTCATAGCTATTCTAGCATAGCGCTAGCTAACTTACACTTAATTTCTAAAGGAATTCATCCTAAGTGATTTCTGACCAAGTTGGTACTCGAGTCTCAGTACGGATTTTTCCAAGGCGTTACATTATGGTACAAAAGAAATTGTGTCGGACATTCATACCAAGCATGCGGTGCTTATTTGAGACCATAATGTGCTTTGCTCAATTGATAAACATGTTGAGGATACTTGGGGTGTAAAAATCCCTTAGGTTGTTCCACATATACTTCTTCATTAAGTACTCCATTGAGAAATGCGCTTTTGACATCCATTTGAAATAGTTTAAATTTCAATGCACATGCAATTGACATGAGAATCCTGATTGACTCAAGGCGAGCTACAGGAGCAAATGTTTCATCAAAGTCAATGCCTTCTATCTGTGAGTATCCTTGAGCTACTAATCTTGCTTTATGCCTAATCACATTGCTAAATTCATCGGATTTATTCTTGAAGATCCATTTGGTTCTAATGATATTTGTATCAGGTGGCCAAGGAACTAGTTGCATACCTCATTTCTTTCAAATTTTTGAAGTTGTTCTTACATAGAATTTATCCAATATTCATCTTGAAGAGCTTCCACAATATTTTTTCCTCAATCTTTGAGGTAAAGTATAAATGACTATAGATGCTTTCTATTTGACGCCGAGTTCTTACACCATCATTAGGATCTCCAATAATTTGATTTGAAGGGTGACCTTTAATAATAGGTATGTTAGACAAAGATTGAGGTTCATTAGATGTGGAAGTTTTGTTGTCTGATTTACCTAGAATGCATTAGTCCACACCATCTTCGAATTCATTTAAGGGACTTTCTTCTTCATGAGGTTTGTCATCAACTACCACATTAACTAATTCTTAAATGGTGAGGGTTCTTAGATTATATACTCTATAAGCATGACTATTCAAGGTGTATCCTAAAAAGATGCCCTCATCACTTTCAGACTTAAACTTACCTAGGTGTTCTCTGTCTTTCAGGATATAACATTTACTGCCAAAGAAATGGAAGTGCTTCACACTAGGTTGTTTTCCATACCATATCTCATATAGTGTTTTGTTTAAGCCTACTGTCAAATATACTCTATTTATTATATAGCAGGCAGTATTAACTGCTTCAGCCCAGAAGCTTTTAGCCATATCCTTTCCATTTAGCATAACTGAGCCCATTTCCTACAAAACTCGATTCTTTCTTTCAACAACTCCATTTTGCTGAGGAGTTTTCAGGGCTGAGAATTCATGGGGAATTCCTTTCTCATCACATTATTTTTGAAATCCCTCATTTTCAAATTCACACCATGATCACTCTCAATATGATTTATGCAATATTCTTTCTCATTTTGTAGTCGCTTTTCCATGACTACAAATTCATCAAAAGCATCAGATTTTTCTTGAAGAAAAGCGACCCAGGTAAATATGGAGTGATCATCCACTACCACTAAGAATTATCTTTTCCTACCATGTCTTTCAACTTTGTTGTGATCCACTAGGTCCATGTGTAGCAAGTCCAATGGTTTTGATGTTATTATGGTGGTTGTCTTTTTGTGTCCAACTTTTATTTGTTTACCCTTTAGGAAATTACCACATACAATCCTTTCTTCCTTTCTAATCTTAGGAAGACCCCTTACTAGTCTTTTTGAACTTAACTTGGCTAAGTTTCAATAGTGCACATGACCTAGCCTTTGGTGTTATAGTTTGGACTTGCTTTTCACAATCATATTACATTTTATAGATAATACGTTCTCATTAGTACTTTCAATTACATAGCAGTTGTCACTTGTGCGTAAGCCTTTCATGATAGATTTTCCTGTTTGATCTAAATTCTACACACATTTTTTGAAAAAGTGACCAAGTGTTCTTTGTCGCAGATTTGTGAGATACTGAGAAGATTATGTTTTAGACCATCTACACAAAGTACATTTTTAATCTTAGGGAGTCCTAGTCCAACTATTGTTCCTTGTGCAATTATTTTGGCGGAGCTCCTATCTTCAAAAGTGACAGACCCACCATTAAAGTCTGAATACTCACAAAAGTGGGTTTGGTCACCGGTCATGTATCTGGAGCACCCACTATCAAGATACCATTTTGAACTATTACTGACTTTTAGTGCAGTATGGATTACTAGGCAATTGTTCTGGTCGTTCATACCCTCTAGACCTATATCATTTGCCATGATTCTAACTTCAGTTAATATCACTCTCTAGGTAGTGAAGCCCTTAAGAGAGACACGGTTTGATACCAATTGAAATTGCGGTAATGACCACTTTAGTAGAAGTAGGAATAGGTCAAAGTGTCCTAGAGGGGGATGAATAGGACTTTATAAAATTTTATGACAGTTTAAAATCCTATGATCATTATCTTGATCTAATATAACAATTTATCAAGATATCTTTAACTTAACTCTAATGGCTTCCAAGCCAAATAGAGGATCCAATCACTAAACTATTCAATATCTAAATAATATATAAATTTAGTCTATGATGGATGTATAAAGTGACTATGTGTGAGATGTGATGCTTATCAGTTCCAAATAATCATGCATCATGTGATCATTCAAAGTATACACAATAAAAGAATATGCAAAACAATCTCAAACTCAGTCATTTTATAGTGGTTTGGCTATATGCCTACTACACTCCCAGCGGATGCACTCAACCCTTGAGTGTACCAGACTTCACTAACAGAGGTTTCAAATCAGGTTTACCTCAAACCAGTAAACCTACACGAGGCTGATTCTAGGACCTAAATAAGGTACTTAACATGTCTCCACAAGACACAATTTTATGCCCCACACAGGAGCAAGGGTTAACACACAATAGCCAGGTTTTATGCCCCACACAAGAGCAAGGGTTAACACACAATACCCAGGTTTTATGCCCCACATAGGAGTAAGTGTTAACATAGGCCAAGGACCTACACCTAAGACCTAAGTTTATGATCACTAAGAGCAAAGGATACAAACAAGGAACTTGGGGTTTTAGGCCACACAAGCCAAGGATCCTCACAAGGAACCTAGAATTTATGCCCTATACAAGAGCAAAGGTTAACACACGGCACCTAGATTTTAGGCCACACAGGCCAAAGACGTACACTAAAGACCTACACAACACCCACACGTATTCTCCCATCGGAGGCCTCTTATGAGGACTTGAAGGGGTGAGAATCACCTATGACCCAATCCTACATAAAGGAATGATCAGCAGAGTCTCTGGACTCTAATGACTTATAGATAAGTAGATGAGTCCCATTAAGCACATTGATGAAGATCTCCTCTTTTGATGACAAAGAATCTTCTGCTTCCTTAATCCACAACACTTATAATGCTCCAATATAAGGCGACAGGTTGGGTCAAGGTTATGTTGGAATCCTACTCTATAAAATGTTTTCCTATTTTAGAGATGGAGTGATTCCAAGCATTTAAGCATTCAAGGTATCCCAGCTTAATGATTTTTCATTAAGGTGGTAGCTGGATGATCCTTGAATGCAGAAGTTCATTCCCCAATCCACTCTATTGAACATCAATTATGTGGGTGGATTGAAGGATGAACTTCCATGAGGAAAAAAGAGATTAGGGTAAATAGTATGTAGGACTCTCTCAAGGCTCTCTTTATTTTTCTCAGTACAACAACCAATAACAAGCTCTCTTTAAATAGGCAAAGAGATCCAACAAAAATAAAACAGTCAGATTTTTCACAGAGTTCGATATCATCTAACGTATACTTTCGAAGATATCAAGGGGCAGATCAATGATATGAACTCTTGTAACTATCACAGTTGAATCTCTTATACAGAACTCGATCATATCGAACATACTTCGATGACATTGGATTTTGAACTCCGATTTCATCGACCCATGGTTTGATTCCTTAACAATGAAAAAACAAGAGAGCAGGCTAAGAATGAGACAGTTGGTTTCGATATTATTAATCCTCCCATGATGTCATCGGATTTCAAATGTCGATGATATTGATACCTAGTTCGATTCATCGATCTTTTATAAAAGATTTCTTATAAACCCGTTGGACACTTCATTGTCCGCATTTGATGATATCAACTTAGATTCAATATGATTGATATTTGAATATCGATATTGTCAAGGGATTTTCGATTCCTCCAATCATTTGAAAAGGATTTTCCTAAAGAGCTTGTTGGACATTTTGGTCTGAAAATCAATAACATCAAATGTCCATCGATATCATCGGAGTTTGAATTCCTAGGATATCGAAGATTCCTTCGAGTCATCGATAAATGTACGTTTTGCTTTAGAAGCTTGTTGAACGCAAACAGACCAAAATTCGATTATATCGAGCCGTCTCGATGATCTTGAAATTTGAATGTCGATGATGTCGATTGCATTCCGAGGACATCGATAACTGTTGTCTGATCTCATTGAGGTGATCTCGATATATTGACAAAAGCTGAAAACTTAGAGAATTTCTGGATTTTGCAAAATAGTTTTCATACTTTAAACCATATGTTGTTCTATCCTCTTTTAAGGAATTTATTTATCTATATGTTTTGGGAGATGGGATGTGAGACTAAATTTACCTTTGAGGAGTTCATAGTACACATCTAGTTGAGGCAGACGATTGAATGATCTTCCTATGGGGTTTACTGGGCTTGCTGACTCAATACTCACGTTAATTAACAAATCAAGGCACTTTAAGACTGTACAATAAAAATCAGACAACGACACCCTCCCACAAGATCGGACGGATATTCCAAAACCCTAAAAATATTTCAAATAAAAATCGTTAGTCCCACGAACTCATCAGTGGAGGCAACACGACTGTTTACATGATTTACATGAATAAAAACTAAACGACGATGCCCTCCTGCGAGATCCAACAGATATTTTCCAAAAAATTTAAAAATATTTTCAAATAAAATCCCCAAGGAGTCTAGTTCAAAAGAGGATAGTTTTTAAGAAAAAAATTTTAAAAAAACATGTAGCGTGTAGTACACTGAGGAATCTTCCATATTTTCTAGTTGCGCTTAATGCAAACAATAAAAAAAGATTCGATCCCTTCCGGTTTCCTGAAGGACGATTGAATCCATATATGATATGAGTATGGTTGGCTTGATTTCCATATCTGGACATTCATGAGAGATGAATGTAAGTAAAAATGATTTGAACTATCTCTGGAAAGAATAAACAAACTTAAAGTGACGATAATCCATTGTAACCAAAGTATCAGAATCAGCAGACTGTATTACAAAAGATTACCCACACATACCTGGTCCGGGATGTTCAAAAAGTTTTGATCGAGTCCAGTATAGTGAGTTCGCCATAAGGCCACATCAACGTGCAGAGAAGCTAACCACTTTGACGATCAAATGAGACGAATACTCCTAGGGTGATTACGTAGAAAAGGAAACAACAGATCAAATAGTACAAGAATACTCGTAAAGCCGCATCGACGTACAGAGGCCATAAATTTCAGACTTATCCTCCAATGATATTAACAATCTAACGTGAAAGGGTTGTGATTGATGACACGTAATACTGCATTAATGCGCAAGGATAATTAAAACATTTTCTCAAACCCTCATGATATATGCGAGTCATCTCTTTTCCAAACAATCGACTGATAATGATACAATGGCAGGCAACAAATTTGAACCACTACCTTTTTTAACTAGAAGGGTGGGGTGTCTACTCACTTTGGCGCTCAACCTCAGCCAAAGAGGGGCCTCTGTAGACACCCCCCCCCCCAACCCCCAAGGCTAGTATCTTGGATCATATCCTAATCCCAACTCAAACCCTAATCCATACCAAATCCTAATCCTAACCTAACCCTACCCAAACCTCAGCCTAAACCCTAAACTAAGCCTAACCCTAGCTTAAACCCTAATCCAAATCTCAAACCATTGTCAAAGTCGAAGCGTACATATAAATCAATATAAAAACACACCCATTTGAGCCTAGAAGCCTGAAAGAAGATTACCGGATGAAGCAAAGCATCAAATAAAGCCCACCGACCAAAGCCCGACCCGAATTGAGCCCAGACGGTAGTCGAACTACCGAGGGCAATAGTTGGACTACCGTGGGCGGTAATCCGACTGCCGCTCCAGAAATGGACGGCTGTCTCTACCAAGCAACAACTATCCCTCATCCTAAAGTTAACTTTCATATGGATTTCCCCCCAGCCCATCTTATGTACCATTTTACCAACCTTCAAGAGCCAATGAGAGTATGTCACATGGCATTCCTCTCTCCCCAACCAATCCTAAGTTGCCATGTCATCTTTTACCCCTCTCAAACTCAATAATTACAATAATGCCATTGAGAACGATATAAATAGCCCTCTTCTCTTCACATTTCATACAACTTCTCATTTCCAAAATCCAAGTGAGGAAGAGTGAGAGAGAGAGAGAGAGAGAGAGAGAGAGAGAGAGAGACGAAGAGAGTGAGGGTGAGGAGCTCCCAAGCTTCTAAGATCAAATTTTTCAGATACCCCTTAGCCTCATCCTAACCATCTCAACCTTTAGCCCGGATTGATCATGGTGCAATCCATGTTTTATCCTACTCAAGAACAAGCCAAAGAGTTTTTTATTTTACGTACAAGCATTCATCATAATATCTTTTCCCTTCTCAACCCCCCTTCTTCTCTAAGATCTTTAGTGAACGTATGCTCTGTGACTTACCGTACATCGAATCCTATCACATCAAAAATTCCTAGCGTTCTAGTTCATTTTTCTTTGCCTTTTTTCATAAGCATCATTACATCAGCCTTCTAGACACATCGTTGGATTTATGCTCTATGGCTTGTTGAAATCTCAGATCTTGCTGTATTAGAAATCAATGTGTGCTTAGTCCTACTTTGACCACTGTAAGTGCTAAGTTATAAATCTAGCACCCTGAGTTGTCAAAATTTGTTGTGCAAAAATACTTCAGTATGGTTGACTTGTTTTGATAGATGGAAAGTTCACCTTCAGGTTCAAATTGATGAAAAGTTCATCTTCATTTAACGATAAGCGTGGTGTTATCTACATCAATGTTATATGTGCTACAAGTACACATGTTCAACTAAGTTGAAGATCATCAAGTTGAGGTACTCAAGTTCAAGTGCATCATTACTTCAATCTTCAAGCTTAAAGTTCAAGCTTATGTTAAAGCTTAAGATTAAGTCTCATATTCAAGATCAAGTATACTACTTCAAGCTCAAGTCACAAGAACAAGCTCAAGTACATTTACTTAAGTCTCAAGACATAAGTTCGAGGCAAGTTTAAGAATTCAAGGTCAAGCTTCATGTGCTTCAAAGTGTCCTATCTACCGAAGCAACCGATGATTCAAATTTCAATACTCACATTTAAGGTATACAAGACCCTAAAAAGACCTTAGGATTAGGTCATTAACATTGCGTGTTTAATTTGGGTCACTATACTTAATTTAGGCTTTGCTTCGACTAGTCCTAGTCTTGGTTTGACTAGTCTAGGCACTGGCTCGACCAGTCCAGGGTCATTCTCGACCAGTCCAGGATTTTACTCAAAAAATCAGATAAGGTTGTTTGTTCTTCAACCAGTCGTGTACCCTGCTTGACCTATTGTGGACTCTGGCTCGATTAGTCGAGCAGGGCTCGACTTGAACTCCAGTAACATGATTTTTATGTTCTCGACCAATTGAGGGTCTGTTTTATCTGATTGTGTCAGAAAATTTGAAATTTCATTCAGCTAGGACCAGTTAAGCCGAACCTAGGACCAGTCGAGTGAACTGATTTGCAGCCTTTAAATAGTGGACATTTCTCAAAAGTTTTCATTCATTCCAAGTCAATTAAAGCCACCACTCTGAGAGATAAGTCCCCACTATTATGAAGCTATTGTGAGGTATTTAAAATTTATTTTAATAGCTTTTTGGTTATTTAATTTCTTGATCTCTTGATTTCATTCTATTTGATTTAAAAATGGGATTTTGATTTAACCCTTTGTGAGATCCAAGAAATTGAATCCAAGTAGCCTAAGGTTGGATTTAATTTAAAATTCATCTAGACCTAGAACCCCTTCTTCTATGAGATTGAACTTTGAACATCCTCATCTACAAAGAACCAATTCTACCAGCTACATCGAAGATCTTTCTTCAGATAAGTATAGTTCATTTATTACATTGTGGTTTGTAATATTGCCAAAAAATCTTTCATTTTGGTTTTGACTAAGATAGCCTGAAAATCTCAGTGTGTGGGGCTTTTAATTGTGATAGCCCATTGAAAAAGTAGTTGTAAAGGTTTTAAGGTGAACCTTGGAAAACCTTCTTTCTTAGTGAAAGACAATATCCATGGGTGTAGATATTAGGAGTATAGTTGTGTGGTGGCTATTTGCGAACATTTGGTGTACAAACACGATCCACTATAATTTTTTGAGTTATGGTGGATGATTTTATTTGATTATGTGGGTGAATACTGTAATCTATTTTATGCTTTTGTGGTGAATATTGTAATAGCTAGGTTTATTTCATTTGCCTTAGTATCGGTCTGAGTTTTTGATACTTACCGACGTTTTTGAAATAAAGTTGTCTTACCATAAACCATTGGTTTTTTGTGTAAGGTTGTCCTTAGAACAATGTTGGTATTAACCTCTCAATACTTGTGCATTTAAGGTTGCCTTATATTCCTACTATTTGTATTATATTTCTACATTTAATTTTTTTATTTGGTATAGTCCTATTCACTCCAACCCCCCCCCCCCCCCTCTCTAGGACTTGGGGTTCACCCTTTTCAACCATATCATTCATCCATTTAGAATTCCTTACCACACCAAGTAGAGATTGCACATTTGTACAGGCAGAGAGGGTGCATAACACCTTCCCTCTTTGTAACCGAGGTCCCTTACTCAAAATCTCAGATTGTAAACCAAGAGTCAATCTAAGGTAGGAGAATCTTCGGATTTCTCCAACCTTAAATATTCCGTAGGTTCTAACCAACTATGGGATTTTGAGATTAAGTAGCTAGTGGCGACTCCAAACCGACAATCAAGGTTATATACCCCACAACATACAACTCATACAAAAAAAAAAAAAGAATAAAAACAAGATCACCTAAAAGAGCATGTGTGTCGATCTCCCAGCGTTCACACCATCCCATAGATAATTCTAAAGGGAAACATTCCAATAGGGGTCTTAAGTGCAGTTTTGTAAGCCCATAAGGCATCAGTTAATCAAATTAACCAATCCTTATAGTCAGGGGTAACCATTTTTTTCACATACGTTTAATTTTTCTATTAGAAATCTCAGCTTTCCCACTTGTTTGTGGTTGGTATGGAGTGCTCACTTTGTGGAAAATGTCATATTTCTTCATTACGTTCGCAAATGGCCTATTATAAAATGTGAACCTCCATCACTAATGATGGTTCGAGGCGTTTCAAATCAAAAAATGATGTTCTCTTTTAAGAATTTAATGACCTTTTGATGATCATTATTCCAGCATAGAATTACTTCAACCCATTTAGTGACACTCTATGGCAAGAAATATATTTAAATTACTAAAAGATTGGGGGAATGGCCCTATGAAATCGATGCCCCAGTAATTAAATGCTTCAATGATTAGAATAGGGTTCAAGGGCATCATGTTTCGACAGGACAATATTCTCAATTTCTAACAACGTTCACAAGCTTTGCAAAACTCATGAGTGTCCTTGAACATAGTGGACCAGTAAAATTTGTACTACAGAATTTTGGCCTTGGTTTTTTGGCAGAGAAGTGACCACCACACGCCTGAGAATGACAGAAGGAGATGACACTTTGGTGTTCATTGTCTGAAACACATCTCCTTAAGATTTTGTCTAGGAAATATTTAAACAAATAAGAATCATTCCAAAAGAATTTGCATACCTCGATGAAGAATTTTTCCTTATCTTATGCAGTCCGATATGTTGACATGAAACCTGTAGAAAGATAATTAGCAATATCCACAAATCAAGGTAAATGGGAGACTTTGAACAATTGTTCATTAGGGAACATGTCATTTATATGTGTTATCTCCACTACGTTCTCTACTCCCTTTTTATCTTTTATTCCAAATTAAATTCTTAGAGTAGGAGGATCCATCTTATCAGGCAGGGCTTAACATCATTCTTGGAATGAAGTTACTTGAGCACCACATAATTTTTGTAAATGACGATCTTGGATCCAATCAAGTAGGACCTAAATTTGTCCAAAGTCAACACTATGACTAAGAGTACCTTTTTCATAGTAAAGTAGTTCACTTTAGCAAGATTTAGAGTTCTACTTGCATAATGAATAACATAGAGCTTCTATTCTTTGGCCAAAAACTACCCCAAGAGCATAGTCAAACATGTCGCACATAAGTTCAAAAGGAAGGCTCCAGTCGGGTGGCTACATGATAGGTGCAGTGGTTAACATGCCCTGAACTTAGTAAAAGCTTTCTGGTATTGCTCAATCCACTCATATCTGAAAAGGCTGTGCTAAGAGTCTTAGGGGGGGGGGGGGGGGGGGCATCAATATGACTATGCCATATTTAAAAAATTTAATGCGGAATAAGAAAGAAATAAGACTATGCCAAATTAAAATTTTTTAATGCGGAATAAGAAAGAAATAAATAAAGATAAGACTTATCAATTCCAAATAGCAGAAATGAATAACAACCTCAAATGCACAAATATTGAGAGGTTGATACAGATGTTATTCTAAGGATAACCTTACACCAAAAATCAATGGCTAATGGTAGGACAACCTGATTTCTAGAATCATTTGTGTATCAAAATCCTAAATCAATATAGAGGAATAAAGAATAAAATAAAATTAATATCTACTACTATTACAACATTCACCATATGTGCAGAAAATAAATTACAATCATTCACTACAAATGCTAAAAATAAATTACAACATTCACACACTTAGGCACATTCAACCATCTACCACAACACTAGAAATTATAGTGGTTCGCTTGTGTGTACACTAGCTATTAGAAAATAGCCACATAACTACTCCACTCTTAATATCCTCACCCTCGGGATATTAGCGTTCACCCAAAACCTTCACAATTGTGTTTTTAAAGGGCTACCACAATTAAAAACCCCACTCACTGAGATTTTCTGGCTATCTTAATCAAAACCGAAAATGAAAGATTTTCTGGCAATCTTACAAACCAAATACAGAAAATTGAAATACACTTACTTGAGTATTCTTCTTTTGATGAAGCCCAGTAGAATCAATTCGATGTAGATGTTCAATGTCCAAACTCACATATGAAAGGGTTCTTAGGTCTAAATGATTTTTGGATTAAATTAACCTGGGCTAGCTTGATTTTATTTTGATCTCTAAAAGGATAAAATCAATATTCCCTTTTCAAAAGAAATAGAATTGAATAGAGATCACAAAATTAAATGTAAATAAGTTATTAAAAGAATTTTAAATACTAACCAATTAGCTTCTCGAATGTGGGGACAAGTTTACTTAGAGTTGTGACTTAAATATCTTTTAATGAATTAAAAAACTTTGAAAATCATCCTCAATTTATAGGTAAAAATACTATTCACTCGAATGGCCTACTGGTAGGTTCGATTGGTTGAAGGACCTACAACAATTTAAAATTTTGGACGCGATTAGTTAAGGTCGTTACTCGACTGGTCGAGTGGGACCTAGAAATATTGCTAGACTTTGAGCCGAGCCTGCTCGACTGGTTAAGCAGTCTCCAGGACTAATGGAGGATCCAACAAAAATTCAAAAAATTCACAACAAACCTTGGACTGATCGAGAAAATTCTTAGACTAGTCAAGACAATACTTGGACTAATCGAACCATAACTAGGAATAGTCGAAATATGACCTATAAAATTATCAAATGACCTATGATATAAATATAAATTGTATGACCAATCCTAATGTTAATCTGTCATGCCCCAAACTCGAAAAATGGGCTCACAAAATTCTTGATCGTCGAATCCGACACCGACAGCCTCCGTAAAACTCTATCTTGACTCCCGACGCCCATCCATCAGGTTTCGATCCTGAGATGCTATAAGGAGGATTTTCAATATCTGTTTGATTCGTAATAAGCATAACTAAAGACATAACCCACAAATAACAACCAAAAACTCCATCACATTTTCACTTTGATAAAAAAATTATAATTACAGTGCACGAAAAATGAAAATACAATGATGATAGATAAAAGCTCCAAAATGATTTACCATGCGCTCTAGCCTCAGCGTTGCTGCGATCGAACATCACTTGTACGCAAAGTTCATGCATAAGCTTATAGAAAGCTTAGAGGGAGTGAAAGTGTGTGCGCAAGATAATAATATAAGTATGCAATATCAGAGTAATGTGGAATATGCTGAAAAATCCATGAATACTATTAGCCATACCAGGGCTATGTAAGGCATAAATGATGTTGGCCATACTAAGGCCATGTGATGCGAGATGCAACTCAAGAATACGAATCCTCATCTAAGTCCATATATCAATACAATTCAACTCTGGAATATAACTAGGGTCTAGTATACTCCAAACTAGATGGTCACCCCATTGCGCCAATAAGGTGAGTGGAAGTGACCTCACTATCCATCTGCCAATATCGGGCTCGACGAG
This sequence comes from Magnolia kwangsiensis, assembly GCA_037074715.1. Classification (NCBI taxonomy): domain Eukaryota; kingdom Viridiplantae; phylum Streptophyta; class Magnoliopsida; order Magnoliales; family Magnoliaceae; genus Magnolia; species Magnolia kwangsiensis. Next base: position 66,259,172 of record CM073579.1, read on the forward strand.
TTGATATTGTACCTATTCCTCGAGCTGGTCAAACTCAGCCTAGCTTTGCCCCTTCTTCTCAGGCAGGTAAGGCAGCACCCCCTTCCAACTGATCATGATAAAGTGGAAAGCATGACCTTCTGGTAATCGGCACTCGGCGTTCATGCACCCACTCGGTCTAAACGTTAGAGCAACCTCCTAGTACCATAAGGGTTTAGGGACTTTCACTCAGAGATATCTATATCACCCCATGTAGAATAAGATTTTCGGTATCCAATCCTGCTAACTACAATATGCCTGTGGAGGCTATGGGTCTGATGTCGTTAGGGCATATAAGATACACGTCACATAATGTGAGATGCATGAATCATGCAATCCAGTCATACAGTAATCATGTGGGCATCTCCCTTTACCAGGGAGTCCCATAACAATCTGCCCAATGGCATGTGCTATGATCAATCACTCATCTCATTACCAGCATGCAGATGATGCGTATGGACATGTATTATGATGTTATGTTGTCATATACTCATAATCAATATCGATAACTGGCGTCGGCCTCAATAATCGACACCGATAATCAGGGTCGATAATCAGCGTCGGCCTCAATAATCAACACCGATAATTAACATCAATAATTGGCACCAATAATTAACATATAAATAAGGCGGAGTCCATAGATAAACAACCGATTATCCATAGTATAAAGATCGACACTCGGCCATGTTTTATTCATCTACAATGAATGGGGCCCACTTAATTGGGTTAACCCATGAAGAGAATGGGCTTAACAAGGCTTAAGGGAAGGTCACCATGAGGAAATCTAACCATCATTGCCCATTTATGTGGACATTTAACTAACATTGCTCCCATGGAGTGGCCTACATAAGGAATTCATACACAATGTAACGGCCACACATACATTCCATTGGGCCTCGCTCATGGGCCTCACACGCATTGCATTGGGCTTCATACAAGGGCCTTGACTGTACCACAATGGGCCACGCCCATGGGCCTTAAATACATCACAATTGGCCTTGAATACATTTTCACGGGCCTCGCCCATAGGCCTCATATATCAAGTGGTTGCATTACATGGGCCGCATTATATGGGCTGCACTAATGGGCCCAATACAGGTCACAAGGTCCGCATGGCATGGGCCTAACCTTCATCAAGTGGGTCGCACCATCTACACCATTCATTTATTCTTAGGGATCATTTTAGAGTATTTTTTTTTTAAAAAAATAATAAAATCACATGGACTGCACTCCAATTAACTATGGTGATAATGATTCCCACCATTAGAATTCTCAAGGCCTACCATAACATTTATTTTCCATCCAATCTATTCATGAGGTCACACAGACCTAAATTAAGATGAAAAATAAATTTCAAATTGATCCAGAACTGCTGTGACCCCAAGAAGGGTTTCAATGGTGGACATTCACTCAACACTATTTTCTACAGTGTGGTCCACTTAATATTAGATCTATCTCATTTTGGTCTAGAGCCTTAAACTAAGCTCGCCCTTTAGATGGACGGTTTGGATGTAACACATACATCAAGCATGAGCTCACCGTCAAAATGGATGGACGGCTTGTGTAAAACACATACATCATGTGGGACCTGCAACTTGCTGATGTCAAGAGAGCAGCCATGTAGCTGCTCCGCATGTTGCTTGCTACCCTTTTTAAAAGCAAAGGTGGGTCCCACGTAGGGCCCACCCTCATTTATTTTATATAAAATATATAATATATAGTTGCTACTGTGCAATTTTTTTCATTAAAAGGGGCAGAGGTGGGTCCCATGTAGGGCCCACCATTAGGAATATATATAATATAATAATATATATATATATATATATATATATATATATATATATATATTATATCAATGTAATGTCTAGGCCTTTGGATGGCCTAGACCATCACACACATCAAGGAGGGCCCCACACGTGGGTGGCTTACACTGTCAAAGGATAGTGGATACACCACACGCATTATGGTGTGGCCCATCTAACCGGATGGACGTAGTGGATGGGTCCCACAAACCCCATGACCAAGTCACACTTCACTATTAGCCACCCTCACTAGGAAATCAATGCCAAGACCTCAGCTTTGAAATGAGGCATCTTTCACTCCGCCTACCATTAGAGCTATGGGCCGGTGTTGAGACAAGGCATCTTTTACTTGAACTTCTTGAACTTGAATTTGACACTGTTTGTGTTACTCATCAGGAATATATATTGCATTGCATCCTCTGCATTTGATATTTGGCTCTCTATGACTCCTCATTTGCATAGTTAATTTCTATTGTGTATTCTCATATTATAGCACTCATGCACTGGTCAGTATTTCCCCTTACTCTGTTACCATGTGATTTAGGACTTTGTTAGTATTTCTGTTTACTCTGATAATTCCTGATCTTGTCAGTATTTCTGTTTACTCTGATAATTCATGACCTTATCAATATTTCTACTTATTCAGATATTGTACGATTTATGGATTACCAGTATTTCCAGTACTGTATGATTATGGCATTATATTGAATATTTGGCACTTACCTTGTGCACACACTTACACCACCCTCTAAGCTTTCTATAAGCTTATGCATGATATAAGCGTGTAGGTGATGTTAGGATGCAGCATTGTTGAACTTAGAGCGTGTAGTGGTCTTCTGGAGCTTGATTTTCTATTTATGTATTTTCCTTTTAGTATTGTACTCAAATGATTATATTAGTGGAAATGTGATGAAGATGTTGCCTTTGTCAATTGGGTAATCTTCTGGTTATGCTTATTACAAGTTAAATGTACATTGGAAAAAAAAATCCTCCTTGTAGGATCCCAGGATCGGAATGTGGCATATGAATGGTAGGAGCCGAGAATGCGGTACTACGGAGGCTGTCGGCACCGGATTCGACGATCGAGATTCCTGTGAATCCAATTTTTGGGTTTGGGGCATGATAGAAGTTGGTATCTGAGCATAACTTAGGAATACCTGAAGGAAACATCACGTATCTGCTGATAGCTTCCCTTCACTCGATGATTGTCGCGAACTCAGAATGATTAGATCCCCAAGTTCGAATAACTTAGAGACTTTTGATATAGTTTCCTACCACTAAGATTATCAGGTTGCATAGTATTCCACCTTCGACCATTTCTAACCCAAGATTCGAGGGTCACTGGAGTCCTTGCTGCTGGTTTAAAGGTGGAATGGTGGGCCCCACCATACGCCCCACCATGAAGTATGTTGTACATCTACACTGTGCATTTGATGGGTTCCCTTTTCAGAATTGGGATCCTCCAAAAATTAGCTGCATACACAACTCAGGTGGCCCACATGGTAGGAAAAAATGTTGATTGAACGTTTGTCATTAAAACCCTTTTGGGTTATCACAGAAGTTTTAGATCACTATGCAATTTATTTTTCCTCCTCATTCGTTTCAGTATGACCCTGTCAACAGATTGGATGGTAGAAAAACATTATGGTGGGCCCCAGGTGGGACCCACTGATGTGTGTATGTATGCCCACGCCGTCATCCATTTGGTGAAAACCACCATGATGTATGCTTTGGTCTGCACCGTCCTACAGGCATGGACGGTGGGCCACCATGATGTATGTTTATATCTATACCATCCATATGTTCGAACACGGCCCATCCCACATGTGTGGTACGTGTGGGAGTGGGACCCACTTGTAATATGTGTTATATACGCTGGACACCGACTTCTTTCATATATATATATATATATATATATATAATAATGAATAATATAATATGATACTATATATATGCATGTGGTGGGCCCCATGTAGGACCCACCTACTGCACGGATTGGCCAGTGCACCTCATGCAACTATTTGTTGTTGTGAATGACGTCACCAAGCTTTGTGGGTCCCGCATGTTGCACTCCACACTGTTCATCTTCTGGGCCCACCTTAATGGTCATCATCTGCACTGTCCAGCAGTTACTGGATGATGGGGTCCACCTTTGATGAATATGCTGTATATCCACATTGTCTATTAGGTGGACCGCACTACAAAATCAGTGGAGATTGAATGCCTACCATTGAAACCCTCTTAGGTGCATGAATTTTTTGGATCCATATGATGTTTATTTTTCATCGCAACCAAGTCTTTGTGACCTTATGAGCATATTGGATGGAAAATAGCATTATGATAGACCCCACTTGTTGATGTGTTATATTCCACACCGTTCATCTAAACGGTGTGCTAGTGTAGTACACCAAGATATATGTATTTACATCTACACCGTCCGTCTGTTTTGGTTGCCACGTGAGGCCCAGATAATGTGTATGGGGCCCACTTGTGACGTGCAGGGCCCACCTTAATGTGATGTAATTCCGGCCTGTTTGGTAAGGCCTATTGTGATGTACTTCCAGCTCATATGTCATGGCCCCTGGTGAAATATATTTTCGACCCATACGATTAGGCCCATGTGATGGGGTCCACCTTGGTGTACATATTCTATATTCACATTGTCCAACTTTAGACGGTGATGGTGGGGCCCTACTTTGATGATGTGTTGCATATTCCCACCGTCCACATGGATGGTGGGGCCAGTTGTGATATATGTGTTCTCCACATCATCCATATTTTTGGTCGGGACCCACCATAACATATATTTCATCCACACTTTCTAGATTGTGCTGGACAGTGCTGGATAATGTTCGGGTAGTGCTGATCATCATTATTGGGCCATGTGCCATATGGAATGATCATACAGTGATACACATGTTACACCTATAACTATTGAAATGATTTTTGGTGCGGCCCATGTGATGAGGCCTGCCTTGATGTATTTATGGCCCATCCTAATGTATCTTCGGCCCATGAGCGGGGGCCACCTGTTGCATATATATGGCCCATCGATGAGGCCCAGGGGTTATAGCCCATTGTGATTTACGATGAGGCCCATGGGTCGTAGCTCTTTGTGATGTATTTGAGGCCCATGGGTCGTGGCCCTTAGTGTTGTAGATTAGGCCATATATGCGGCCTGATGTGATGTATGTATTGTATATTTATGAAGTCCATTTATGGGGCCCACTTGATATATTTGGCCCATTGGTGTAGCCCATTAACATGGCCCAACTTGATATAATGAGGCCCATGTACAAAGCCCACCTGTTACATATACTAAGCCCATGTGCAGGGCCTGCCTGTTATGTATTTAAGGCACATGGAAGTAGCCCAATGAGATGTATTTATGGCCCTTTTGCCAAGGCCCATGATGATGTATATGCAGCCCACGAGTGAGGCCCGATGTGATGCAATTATGACCTATGATGATGTATATTAGACCTTGTATGAGGTCATGGGCCCACTGTATGCTCAGCCCTATGTAGGCCACTCCTTAGGAGTAATGTTGGTTGAATGTCCACGTTCATAGGCAATGATGGTTAAATGTCCACATTGTGACTATCCCTTATGCCTTGATTGGGCCATTCTCAATGATATCAATTGCCAATACTGATCATCAAGGCTGATTATCGATCGATTCTGATTGTCATAGCTGATTGACCGATTATCGATAGAGGCCGATTATCGTGGCCGATTATTAATTCTGATTGTCATGGCTGATTGACCGATTATCGATTGAGGCCGGTTATTTTGGCCGATTGCCGATTCCGATTGTCATGGGCAATTGCTGATTTTGATTATCATGGCCGATTGATCGATTATCGATAGAGGCCGGTTATTGTAGCCGATTGCCGATTCTGATTGTCATGGTCGATTGCCAATTTCGATTGTCGGGGCCTAATGTGATGAATATGTGACCCGTATTTGAGGTCCGTTATGATGTGTATCCAGCCCGTGTTTAAGGCCAATATGATATTTTTATTACCCGCCTTGATATATTAGTGCGGCCCATTGATGCAGCCCACTTGATGTGAATGAGGCCCATGTGCAGGGCCCACTTATGAAATGTATATTAGGCTCATGCGAACGGCCCATAGTGATGTATTTGTGACCCAGTTGATAAGGCCCATAGTGACGTATTTGCGGCCTAGTTGATAAGGCCAATAGTGATGTATTTGTGGCCCGCATAGCGAGGCTTGTCATAATGTATATCTAACCCTTGTATGAGGCCCATGTGAGAGACCCATCGTGGTGTGTATTAAGCTCTTGAGAGGGACCCATGGTGTTATATATTTGGCCCTTGTGTGAGGCCATGGGTCCACTATATGTTAGGCTTTATGTGGGTCATTCCTTGGGGCAAGTTGGTTAAATGTCCACATTGCGAAGCTGATTGTCGAGGTCGGTTATTGACACCGATTATGAGTATGCGACAGCATAGCATCATCATACATGCCCATACGCATCATCTGCATGTTTGTTATAAGATGTGGTTGACCATTGTAAATGTTATTGAGCAGATTGTTGTGAGACTCCCTGATAGGCGGAGGTTATTTTACATGAGCACACGGTATGTGCAGGATTGATGCATGACTGGATTGTATGACTCATGCATCTTACATTGTGATTACTGTACGCCTTAGCGACATCAGGGCCGTAGCCTCCACAGGCATATCGTGGATGGCCAGATGGGACACTGAAAATCTGTTCTAGCATCGGGCTGTCATAGATGGCCCTAGGTGAAAATCCCTAAACCCTCTTGGTACGAAAGGACGCCCCAACGTCGAGACCGAGTGAATACATGATCGTCCGAGTGTCGAATACTAGGAGGACATGTCTCCTACTGTGTCGTAGTCAGTTAGGAGGGGGTGTGGCCTTTCCCGCTCGAGGGTAGGGGCATTGCTAGGCTAAGTTTGACCAGCTCGTGAATGGGTCCACGATCGATGTACTGAATAGGTATTGACTGACTATTGGCCAGGCGAATAGTGAGGTTTCTTACGCTCACTTGGACTGTGCGGCTGAGAGAGCGACAGTGCCATTTGGAGTATACTAAACCTCGATGATGATCCCAGAGATGAACTGTACTGATACGTGGACTTATTGAGTAGGAGTTATATACTCATTCATTCATTCATTCCCTATCCACTCGGGTTGGTGGTGTGAAACTAATTGTTACGTGTACCTTCGCAATAGCCAGGATTTCGGTTGGGGCGCGTGACTAACCTGAAATCAGGAGTTTACCACATCGATTCTGACTATCCAAATTTAGGATGAGACTGGTTTGGATAGAAGTCCTTTGTGATGGACCCCATAGCCTGTGATATTACGTACTACCATCTCGACTTCACACTCCAGCATGGTCATTCCATTCGCACTGCATGTTACATTACATCCATGACATATGGTACGGATGACGCTATTTGTGTTACTCATCAGGAATATATATTACATTGCATCCTCTGCATCTGATATTTAGCTCTTTATGACTCCTCATTTGCACAATTAATTTCTATTGCGCATTCTTATACTATATAACTCATGCACTGGTCAGTATTTTCGCTTACTCTGTTATCGCGTGATTTAGGACTTTATCAGTATTTTTGTTTACTCTGATAATTCTTGATCTTTTTAGTATTTCTGTTTACTCTGATAATTCATGATCTTATCAGTATTTCTACTTATTCAAACATTGTACGATTTATGGATTATGAATATTTCTGGTATTGTATGATTATGGCATTTTATTAAATATTTGCCACTTACCTTATGCACACACTTACACCACCCTCTAAGCTTTCTATAAGCTTATGCATGATAGATGCGTGCAGGTGATGTTAGGTTCTAGCAGTGTTGAGCTTAGAGCGTGCGGTGGTCTTCTGGAGCTTAATTTTCAGTATTGTACTCAAATGATTATATTAGTGAAAATGTGATAATGATGTTTCCTGTGTGAATTGGGTAATCTTGTAGTAATGCTTATTACGGTTAAATGTACATTGAAAAAAAAAAATCCTCCATGTAGGATCTTAGGATCGAAATGTGGCATATGAATGCTAGGAGCCAAGAATGGGGTACTACGGAGGCTGTCGGCACCGGATTCGGCGATCGGGATTCCCGTGAATCCGATTTTTAGGTTTAGGGCGTGACAGAACTTCTTGCACTTGTATTTGAACTTCTTGATCATATACTTGAATGTAGGCAAGTATGGTGTAAAGTTGATCTTACAGAATAGCTACATAAGAAATAGATTCCAAGAGGTTTTGGCACTGCAAAATTTGACAAACCTAGGAGATAGATAAAACAGCATTTACAATCCCCCCCTTTGTCAAATTCATGACAAAACCAAATAAATAAAAATATGCATAACACGCACTGTAAAGAATCATGCATCATACATGCATAATAAAGAATCATGTACCACTTAAAAATTGGTCAATAAAAAATAGCAAACCAATACGCCCCCTTAATACATTACTCCATAAAATGCAAGAGGAGAAGAAATTAAAAAATTTGCAACCTAACCACTTCTCCACATAACATCCACTCTATAGAATCCACCATCAGTATGTAATAGGCATATCAATACAAATTCTGAAATTACGGAAATGACCAGTTAAGTTGAAGTAGGAATATGCCAATAAGTCTTAGAGGGGGGTGAATAGGACTTTTTAGATATTTATGATTATTTAAAATCCTATCAAACCCATCCTGAGAAAATGTACATAAATCAGGATTTCATCAGAGTAACTCTAATGGCTTCCAATCCAACTAGAGGATCCAATCATAGAACTATGTTGTAAAATAGATAAGATACAAATCAGAGTTTATGATGGATGTGACTTTGTGTGAGGTGTGATCATATATGAAAGCATTTAGAGAAATCACACAAGTAATTAAATACAAATATCAATCATAAACACAATCATTTTTATAGTGGTTTGACTACTTGTCTACTCCACTCCCGGCAGACGCACTTAACCTTTGAGTGTGCCGAATTTCACTAAGGAGGTTTCACACGGTTCATCTCAAACCCGAGGTTTTAAATCAGGTTCACCTTTAACCAGTATAACTTACACCTAGGCTAACAGTTTATGCTCCCATGAGCAAGGGTCAACACATAACACCCAATTTTAGGCACACTAGCCAAGGATCCATACAACGAACCTCACTTTTTATGCTCTCCACAGAGCAAGGGTTAACACAACGCACCCACTTTTAGGCATACTGGTCAAGGACCTACAATAAAGACCTAATGTTTATGCTCTCCATAGAGCAAGGGTCAACACAACACACCCATTACATACAATCCTGCCGGAGGCCTCCTAGAGGACTTGCAAGGGGTGAGAAACACCTTAGACCCAATCCTACAAAGGAATGGTCACAAGGGTCCTCTGGACTCTAACGACTTACAGATAAGTGGATATGCCCCATTTAGCACATTATCGAAGATCTCCTCCTTTATTGATGAAGAATCTTCTGCTTCCTTGATCCGTAACTCAGAAGATGTACCAATACATAGCGACGGGTTGGGTTAAAGGTATGATGGAACCCTATTTTCCTAAATGTTTTCCTATAAGGAAGATAGAGCGATTCTAATCATCTATGCATTTAAGGCACCCAGTTTAATGATTTGGCATTAAGGTGGTAGCTGGAGGATCCTTGAATGCAGAAGCTCACTCCTCAATCCACTCTATTGAATATCAATGGTGAGGGTGAATTGGAGGATGAATTCCATGAGAGAAAGGGCTTTTGGTATATGATCTAAGGTTAAACACTCAAAAGCACTCTCTTCTTTCTTTACCAGTAACTAAGACAAGTTCTCTATAAATAAGCAAAAGGTTCCAATGGATATAAAATGGTTACATTTATGACAGAGTATACTCTCGATTACATCGACTGACCGCTCGATGACACAAACTCAAATGTCAAACGCTTTCGAAACATTTTGACAGCTGGTCAAGGGAATCAAACATCGTTGATGTCATCGAATTTCAAACTTCGATTTCATCAACACAAGGATTGATTCATCAACATTTGAAAATGAGAGAGAGTTGTCTTTGAAATATTTCAAGTCAAGGATATGATTGAGGTACGCTCAATATCCTTGGAATTTAAATGTCGATGATATCGATAGTTGTGTCGATGCATCGATAAATCCAAAGGATTTTCCAGTTAAGTTTACTGGACAGTTTATGTCCATTTTTGATGCAATTAACCCATGCTCGATATCATTGATATTTGAATATTAAATCTATCGAGTGACCCTCGATCCAAGATAAAAACCACCTGAAAATATTGTTGGTATCTGTGTGTCCAAGACCGACATCGTTGAAGGCCTTCCAATATCATCAACATTTGAATTATGAGGATATCGAGGAGAACTTTGATATATCGAAGAGTTTATGATTTTCCTTATAAAAATAGGGACACGATATCTCTGTTGTCGATTTTTTTGAGTCAATTTTTATAGACTCATGATTCAAATTTTGATGATATCGATACAGATATCAATACATCGATAATTCCGTTTAGAAGTATATGCGGTTACTGGACAAACTATGTCCTCATTCGATACTATCGATTTAACTTCGAGGACATCGACAACATTTTTTGATTATATCGATCAGACTATCGATAAATCGAAAACTTAAAGATTTTCTAAATTTGTGAAAAAAATTTCTAACCAAAAAACCCTATGATATTCTAATCAGTTTTAAGGGTTTTAGATACCTGGTGTTTTGGGACATGAAATATGAGGCTTAGATTTACCTGTGGTGAGTTCGGATACACATCTGGTTGAGGTAGACGGTTGATTGATCTTCCTATGAAGCTTCTCTATTTAGCAGACTCAACACGCATACTAATTGACAAACCAGGGCACTTTCAATCGCCCCCCTTATCAATTACGTGACAAAATACCAAAACACCCTAGAACAACTTCTATACTAACACCCTAAATTGTGTGTACATGAACTTTACACAATTGTACAATGCTATCTAGTTTATATACACAAACATTCAGAAGCTGCACCCCCTAACTGTAAACTCCCCCTATCTTGGTGAAGCTGCTCTCCCTAACACTTGCATCACCTATTCACAAACAGATATACATAATTTTTCGTTGGAGTGTTTAATTTGTTCTCCCCCTTTTTCTTAGTCATTGGCAAAGGTAAATATACCAGTTGATATTGACTGAAGTTTAGATAATATGGGGGAACTAAAATTCAGAGAGCATACACATATAAAAGATAGATGCAAAAGAAACATCTCAATTCAAAAATACTGATATGCTTATCTGGACAAGAGGAGCAAAATAGTAAGCAGATAATATATAGATAAATCATCACATGCATCATAGTAGATAGAAACCAAATTCTTTGAAGTATTTGAAGTAGACCAAAGTCTCATGGCAGTAAAGATAAATGATATAGAAATTGCCATAACTAAAAGTATATACTGCCCAAGATTGGTAGGAGTATAACATTCATCCAAACTAAAAAGAAAAAAAAAAAAGAAAGAAAGAAGCCCATCCATGGGCATCTAAAAACAGAGTATATTCCTTACTTAGAGGATATCACACCAAAAAGAACTTGTCAAACTTTGTAAGTTAATAATGCATCACACATATATATATGAACGAAGGGCATTCAAAAAGATATTTATGCTCTAAGCATTTTCGAGAGACTCCAGGTATGTGATGACGGGAAGGACGTACTATAGACAACAAAAGCCTTTACTGCACTGGTAAGGAATCCAAAATTTGTTTTGTAGCATGTTGCAGAATCATCAGCATGTGTCTGATCTTTGAAAGATAGGATTCGTAGTCATCGAGTTGTTTCAACATGTGAGGTTGTCCATCTAGAAGGTCCTATACAATGTCTTGTTTTGTGACAGCCTGAGTGATTTTAATGGAGTCGGGGTTGTGTATAAGATTGCCTTTGCTTGAGATTGAATTGGATTTTCCCCCATGAAACACATTGTTAATGATTAGATTGCAGATATCTTCGTAGTTGAACCAGGCACACGGACGGGGAAGATCATTTGTAAGAGACAACCCAAATTGTTGTGACAGCTTCGACATAAGACATGGGAATGGAAGTGTAGTGATGGATCGTCTGAAGACACCTGAATTAATTGTTGTAGAATGAGAGTGGGTAGGTACACGTGAATACAAAGATGAACATCATATAGAATATTGAGAATGTATGGTGAAAGCTTGTTCCCAGAGACTTCACAGGGATAGACATTTGTGTTGAAGATGCTGTGAAGAATTTTATATGTAGGATTGAGATGCTTAACATGAAGAACATTCTTAGCATATCTCGATATTGTAGCAACATTATATATTGCTCGAGTAACTTCTCCCCATACACCAAGACCATTCATATTTCATGCTGATACAGGTATCTTAGTGACTTCTACTCCAACCAGATAACTTATCAGTCTAGGGGTGATGTGCTCGGTCTAATTTATGACACCTATTGAAACAATTGGAGGATTATTTTCAACATTGTAGATTAAGTTCAAAAACTGATGCGCAAGATTATGCTGAAATCCTCCACCAAAATTTATGACATTTCCCCACCCAATCATCTCTAAGATATTAATGATCCCAAAGGGTTCGATGCACTTCATATGGACTGTTCGTTCTGCCACAAATTTTAAGTTAAAAAATAGAGATGAGGCGATCACATTCTTCTTACCTTTCTTATTCTTATTTGTGGAACATTGTGGAAGAACCAGTCCTTTATCATGAGACATTGTTGCTTGAGATGAAGGAGTCCAATAGAAGCAATAAACCAAAACTGTTTGGAGAGATACAGTGCCAAACAAGTGAGCCTTTTTTTCCATTTTTTGACTTTAATTGAGCAGTAACTTTCGATATCATCGAGCATAGGTTCGATGATATTTATATACCCTATTTGATATTTTCAATGAAGATTAGAGGGAAGACTAACCGACCCGGCAATTCAGCTGCTCGAGAGTCCGTCGATGGTATCGATTCTCGGTTGATCTAATTGAACCGTTCACTCGATGTATTGACAGGCATATCAAAGGTGAAAGTTTTCAATTTTCAGCATTCAGACAACCCTTCATGTATACTTTAGTATATCTATGAGTCAAACAATATACATAAAAAAAATTTGTACAATAAACATCAGAATGTTTATATACAAAAAGATTGAGGTAAGAGACCTCAGATGTATCATTAGAAGCTCAGCAAAAATTGCATCATTTTAGCAAATATCCAGATCTCGATGCATGACCTGGACTTAATTTTTTTATGCTCAATATTTCTAGGCATGGGGATCATCCTTTCCTTTACCTTTAATAACATAGCAGTGGTTATTTGTGCGAGAACCTTTCAGCACTGATTTTCCTGAGAGGTCTAGGATATCATATTTTTCCTTGTTGAATGTAACCACATGTTCATTATCACATATTTAAGAAATTCTCAGTAGATTATGTGTCAATCCTTTTATACAAAAAGCATTCTCATTTTTGAGTGAATTTATTCCTTTGATGATTCCCTATCCGATTACCTCAGCAGTGCTTCCGTCTCTATAAGTGACTATCCCATTATTAAGATCTAAATAATTTGTAGGGAGAGATTTGTCACCTATGGCATGTCGTGAACATCTGCTATCCAGGTACCACTTAGTTTCATTGCCTGGTATATGGTTTGAATGAGTAACAAGACAATCCTTCTTTTCTTTTGGAACCCATTTTATGACAGAATTTTTAACTGGGGTAGATTTTGTTTTCTTATTTAATTCAACCACTTGATTCAATAGTTCCTTGTCATTTTAGGTGGTGATGGATGTGAATCTCTTTTGTCCATACTCCTAGGTTGACTCCAGACATTTTGCATTTTCCTAGTTGGTTTGAATTTTCCAATATGATTCTGACTAGAGCTATGTTAAGTCTTCATAGGAGACATGCATTCGAACTTATTATGACTAGAATCACCACAAAAATGATAAATAAGAGTAGTTTTTGTATTACTTCCCAAAGCAGCAGATTTTTCGGCCATTGGTGCTGCATTTTCAAATTTTGATTTAAATTTATCATATCTTAAGCCACTCTTGTCATTTCTAGGTCTTCCCATACCTAAAAGTTTTTCTAACTTCTCAACACTTTGGGAAAACTAATAGTTTTGCTTAGTAATTTTTCTGGATTCTTCTAAATCAAACAAGAGTGTATGATTTTCATTTTGAAGAAGCATGTTTTTATATTTTAATTGCTCAACCTGTATATTTAGTTTTTCAGACTCGAATTTAAGGAAGGTGTTAATTCTCTCAAGTTTATCATTATCTGAATGATATTGCTATAAATCATTGATTAGATGTGTATTAATTTCTAGAGTTTTTTCCAGATCTTTTTGCAGCAATTCCTTTTTATTTTCAAATATTTTAAGTCTTCTAACAATGTTGATGTTATGGATGTAAAATTGATTGTAAGCATCTTGTAGTTTATCCTATTCTTCTTCTTCTTCCATTTCTATTTCCTCATTATCTGATGGAAATGAATCAGTGACTTGTGGTTCTTCCTCGTTCTCAGTTTCACTAGGCATGATTGGAGCAGTGGAGATCATAAGAATTTTCAAAGATTTCTAGTCTCCATTGCTCTATGAGTCACTAGATTCTAAGTTTGACTCTTTCGTATCATCCCATGTGGCAGCCATTGCCTTACCCTTAGTTTTTCTATTTGGGTATTCAGTAGATAGGTGTCCAAACTTCTGACAGGCATAACATTGTGGTTCTTTAGTCTTTTTACCAAATTTACCTACAGAATGTTTGTTATCCCCTTTCTTCCTTTAAATGGATGGCCACAATTTTTCTGAAAGAACTTTCTGAACCTTTGAGCCAACAAAGCCACTTCGTTGTCTTTATCTTCTCTTTCACTTTCAATGTCCTCATTTGTTGTTTTCTTTGAAGTTTTAAGGATAGTAGTTTTAGATTTTGGGGTTTTTTTGAAGTGTAGTTCAAATGTTTGTAGGGAACCTACTAATTCTTCTACTTTCATTTCATCCATGTTTCTAAATTCTTCAATGGTTGCTACTTTAGGATTGAAACTTTTTGGTATGATCTTAGTATTTTCCTACAGATTTTAGGAACTGAAACTTTCTCACTTAATCCTCTAATGGAGTTGCAAATGATATTCAGTTTTATAAAAAAACTCCATACGGCAATATCTTACGACCGCGGCATGGCACACTCCCTAGAGTGCTCCACATCTTCCAGGCACATGCAATGCTATGGTGATATGATTTCCGAATTGTTATTAGTCCATTCAAACAGCAGGATTGGGAAACTAAGGTACTTCCCTTATATCAATTCCAACACAGATCCTGTCTAGGGTCGTCACTCCTAGTAATCTCATACGATGTATATTTCGTAGGTCGCTGCAAGGGCTGCCAGGGCTGTTGTACGCACTCATTGCTCCGCTCCCCCATCACCTTATCAATACAGGCCTACTGTACTCTACTGCTACTGAAGGGTCGTCGCCTCCCGTAGACTCAGAATACGCTCGCGGTCACTACAAAGGACTCGTCGCCTGATCAGTGTAGGCCGACAGCAAGAATATAGTGTCCCATACCACCATAATCTGCTCACGAGACTAGGTGCTCACTGGTCACTACGGGGAGGTTTTCGGCCCCAGCGTAGGCCGACAGCTCGACCACGGTGTCCCATACCACCATGCCCGGCTCATGAGTCTTCGTGGATCAAGGTACCATGGTTAACAGGGTTTACAATGGTAAGTTCAGTACCCTAGGTTCAAGCAGTTATGACTCATGCAGGGTGAACATACAATGGCCAGTCGGGTTACTTGACGGGCTCGACTAGCGTGATCGCATCTCAAGTTGACGACATGAAGTGCGTAAAACACTTCGTGTGGCCTAACCACCGCCGCCAACTCCAGAACACGGCCCGCGTTCATCGACGCGTCGTTCGTGGTGAAGATAATCTAACCACGAATTCGCTCGGTTACCGACTGCCTGGACTAAGCATAGTCCGAAACAATTAAGGAATCACATCAACAAATCATATGAGAGTATTGGAATTGAAATACAACCATGTGAGCATGTTAACACATGTTATAACATAGAACTTAAGTAAATCATCAAGTACATGCATTTCATACATACAATGAAACCATGCATATAACTAACTTGTAGGAAATCATTCACATCAGCATATTAATTGAGAAACCAATCTCAAACTAATCCATAACATCATTTAATTCAATACATACTAATACAAGCATTTATACAAACACTTACACTACACACTTAAGTCTACATATAGTATGCCGACCCGAAGTGCGCATTTAGGCGAATCTCTTCGCCAAACTAATTATGCACGCATTCCTAATATCCTAATGTGACAAGAAGCCATGTCAATCACATCAGCAAAATATGCATGAAAACAGTACTTCCTACAAATGACTAAAATGCCTTAAATCTATTCTTCATTGGTTTACGAAACAGGAAACGGACAGTATGTTGTACATGTCAAACGGTGTTGCCGTCGAGAATCTACTATTAAACGACATTGAAAGCTTTGGAAACAGTCAATCAAAGCGTCTAAAATCCGCACCTTTTCCCTTATAGGTGAAGTGATTCGAACGGAGCGTATACGCTTCGTCTACGGCAATCAGACAACCTGATACACATGTACATCAGCTACTATTCTATTTGAATCGAACAAATCCCTAAATCATCAAGTGTTTAGGGTTTTCCTTACCTAGAAGTGCGTTGGAATCGCCGGGAAAGTGATCGGAGTGCGTCGCCTAAGCACGTGCAGCAGCAGCAGCAGGTGGCAGGAAAATCACTCCCACTCTCTCTCACAAACTCTCACCTTTTCTCTCTTCCAATCTAGGGCTTTTTGCAATTTCGGATGGGAGAGAGGAGTGAGGGTTTCAACCCCTTTTATAAGCTTAAAAACGCTCGAAATAGGCTCGGGAACGAAGTTTACTTAGTGCATATCCAATTCGGGGCCGTTTCGGTCCAAAAGATGCTTTTTGGTGGTCCCCTGGCCGAATGCGATCGGACTTAAGCTCACGCGTACCAGATCTAGCATGTATTAAGTTTTCAGTCCGGCTAGGTCCGCAGATCACACGTGGCGGACCAGTTTCAGTTCAGCGGTCACCGCACGTATATCAGGGCTGAAAGTCTCATGATATAAAATAGAAATTTCTCCTGATCCGAGGGTGTAATCTGGCTGAATTCTGACGGCCAGAAAGCTCAATACTGACGCGTCAAGTCGTGTGCTAGATTTAAATTTAAAATTCTAATTCTGTCCCTATTCGCACTCTCTTCGGTCCGGGCTCAATGAAATGGCCTGTGATTATCGGTTTGACTTGATTTTCGAAATGAGTGTCAAGTCCAACTAGGCGGTTCTAACGGTATGAGATTGTAGGTATCGGACTTTCGACGCGCGGTCTAGATCCAATACAAAGATTCAAAGTGGTCCAGAGAACAAATCGGCTTAGAGTTTGATCCAAGGTTATAGAGTATTATAGAGTCATACGTTCTACTCGATTTGGGTCTTGTAGAACGTATTTAAAGTGATCAGGGACTGTTTCCCAACTACTCCAGCGTTGCGCTAGCTAACTTACGCTTAATTTCCATAGGAATTAATCCTAAGTGGTTTCTTTGGCTATAAAATTGAGTTCTGAGCGATTTTTCAGGTGTTTTAGTTAACCCACTGCCTAAGGACGTCAAATCCCAGATTGGCCAAAATTCGGGGTGTTACATCGAAGTAGTCCAGCTCTGCGTCCTGAATCACCTCATCACCTGCATCTAAGACAGAGTCTCGCAGGTGTTGCAAACAACGTCCCGTAATGTGGGAGTGAGTGATCAACTTAGTGGAATCATAGAGCAAAGATTAGCATGTTATCAAATCAATCACGCGATAATAGTAAAGAAGGCAACCAGACATTCCTAGATACTGTTGTTAATGCATGCATGAAATGACATGATGGATGCCCTCACCGACATACTCCCTCATGCGGCACCATCTGCGTCCACGGCATGCTTGCTTTCCTCAGTGCTCCACATCTTCCAGGCACATGTAATGCAATATGGATAATGTTTATCGAGTTGTTATTAATCCTTTCATACAGCAGTATTGGGAAACTAAGGTACCTTCCTTATATCAATCCCAACACAGATCCTGTCTAGGGTCGTCACTCCTACTAGTCTCATACGATGTTATGTTTATAGGTCGCTGCAAGGGCTGTCAGGGCTATTGCTCGCACTCGTTGCACCGCTCTCCCATCACCTTATCAATACAGGCCTAATGTACTCTCATTGCTACGGAAGGGTCGTCGTCTTCCATAACTCTAAATACGCTCGAGGGCACTACAAAGGGCTCGTCACCAATCAGTGTAGGCCGACAGCTCGAATGTAGTGTCCTATACCACCATAATCGGCTCACGAGTCAAAGATGTTCACTGGTCACTACGGGGAGGTTTGTGGACCCAGCGTAGGTCGACCGCTCGACCACGGTGTCCCATACCACCATGCCCGGCTCATGAGTCTTTATGGATCAAGGTACCATGGTTAACAGGATTTTCAATGGTAAGTTCAGTACCCTAGGTTCAAGCAGTTATGACTCATACAAGGTGAACATACAATGGCCATTCGGGTTACTTGATGAGCTCGACTAGTACGAGTGCATCTCAAGCTGAACGACAAGAAGTGCATAAAACACTTCGCGTGGCCTAACCACTGCCGCTTGCCCAAGACACGACTCGCGTTTATCGACGCGTCCTTCGTGGCAAATAGAAGCCAACCACGAATTTGATCCATTACCGACTGCCTGGACTAGAACATAGCCCCAAGCATTTGTAAATCAACATCAGTGTCATATGAGAGTAATAAAAATGAAATACAACAATACAAGCATGTTGACACATGTTATAACATACAACCTAAGCAAATCATCCAACACATGCATTTCATATATACAATGAAATCAATACATATAGCCAACATGACGGAATTCATATACATCAACATATTAATTGAGAATTCAATCTCAAAACTAATTCACAACACCATTTACTCAATACATACTAATACAAACATTTATACAAACATGTAACACCCTGAAAATCGGGGGTCGTGTATAAACTCAACTCCCGAGTTTCAGACCGTCACTTATGCAACAAAAATGATTATGATTCAATGTTGTCTGATTTAAAGCATTCACATGAGTAAAAGTATACTAAAACTGCAATTCATACTTCAGATCCAGTGATAAAAGCAAGCGGAAGACTAAACAATATATAAATCACTGTATGGAAAAACAAAGTAGATCTCATCTGTCTCTAAAGTATGAATACATCTCTGAGTCTCATATACATATACATGAACAAAATCAAATGTTCAAATTAGTCCCACTGAAGTCCCATCAACCCAGGTCACCTATGTAAAGCCATCATGATACTGCATGTACGAGAACTCGTCCTGGTCCTCGTCGAAGTCTGGCTCTACCTCCTGGATCTCAGCATCACCTGCATCTACAACAGGGTCTGGTGGGTGTTGCAAACACCATCCCGTAACGTGGGAGTGAGTGATCAACTCAGTGGAATCATAGAGCAAAGATTAGCATGTTCAAAAATCAATCATGCGATAATAGTAAAGCAGTAAATCAAACAATCCTAATACTGTTGTTAATTCAAGATGACATGACGTGATGTATGCCCTCACCGACGATCTCCCTCATATGGCACCATCTTACGACTGCAGCATGCAATCGACCCTCAAGTGCTCCACATCTTCCAGGCACATGCAATGGCATGGTGATATGATTTCCAAGTTGTTATTAGTTCATTCAAACAGCAGGATTGGGAAACTAAGGTACTTCCCTTATATCAATCCCAACACAGATCCTGTCTAGGGTCGTCACTCCTAATAATCTCATACGATGTATATTTTGTAGGTCGCTGCAAGGGCTGTCAGGGCTGTTGCTCGCACTCGTTGGACCACTCCCCCATCACCTTATCAATACAGGCCTACTGTACTCTACTGCTACTGAAGGGTCGTCGCCTCCCATAGACTCAGAATATGCTCGCGGTCACTACAAAGGACTCGTCGCCTGGTCAGTGTAGGCCGAAAGCTAGAATATAGTGTCCCATACCACCATAATCTGCTCACGAGACTATGTGCTCACTAGTCACTACGGGGAGGTTTGTGGCCCCAGCGTAGGCCGACAGCTCGACCACGGTGTCCCATACCACCATGCCCGGCTCATGAGTCTTCGTGGATCAAGGTACCATGGTTAACAGGGTTTACAATGGTAAGTTCAGTACCCTAGGTTCAAGCAGTTATGACTCATGCAGGGTGAACATACATCGGCCAGTCGGGTTACTTGACGGGCTCGACTAGCGCGATCGTATCTCAAGTCGAACGACATGAAGTGCGTAAAACACTTCGCGTGGCCTAACCACTGCCGCCAACTCCAAACACGACTCGCGATCATCGACGCGTCGTTCTTGGCCAAGACCAGCCAGCCACGAATTCGCTCGGTTACCGACTGCCTGGACTAAGTCTAGTCCCAAACAATTATGGAATCACATCAGCAATTTATGTAGGAGTATTGGAATTGAAATACAATCATGTGAGCATGTTAACACATGTTATAACATTCAACTTAAGCAAATCTTCAAGCACATACATTTCATGCATGTAATGAAATCATGCATATAGTCAACATGTAGGAAATCATTTAGGTCAGCATATTAATTGAGAAATCAATCTCAAACTATTTCATAACATCATTTAATTCAATACATACTAATACAAGCATTTATACAAACACATACACTACACACTTAAATCTACATATAGTATGTCGACCCGAAGTGCGGAATTTGGCGAATCTCTTCGCCAAACTAATTATGCACGTATTCCTAACTTCCTAATGCGACATCAAACCATGTCAATCACATCAGCAAAACAGGAATGTAAACTGTACTTCCTACAAATGACTAAAATGCCCTAAATCTCATATTCTTCGTTGATTTACAAAACAGGAAACGGATAGCATGTTGTACATGTCAAACGGCGATGCCGTCAATAATCTACTATTAAACGACATTGAAAGCGTTGGAAACCGTCAATCAAAGCGTCTAAAATCCTCACCTTGTCTCTTGTAGACTCGTGATTTCGAACGGAGCATATACCTTCGTCAACGGCGATAAGAGAACCTGATTTACAAGTTACGTTAGCTAACACGCTACGAATCCTAGTAAACCTTAAATCAGCAACTTCTAGGGTTGTTTTATACCTGAAAATGCAGAAGAATCACCGGCTTGGTGATCAGGAGTTGTTGCTACAGCACGTACAACAGGCGACACGAAGACGGGAAAAATCCCTTCTACACTCTCTCTCAAACTCTCACCTTTTCTCTCTCCCAAATCTAGGGTTTCTTGCAATTTCGGATGGGAGAGAGGAGTGAGGGTTTCAATCCCTTTTATAAGCTTGAAAACACCCGAAATAGGCTTGGGAACGAAGTTTACTTAGTGCATAAATAATTCGGGGCTGTTTCGGTCTAAAAGATACTTTCTGGTGGTCCCCTGGTGGAATGCGATCGGACTTAAGCTCATGCGTACCAGATCTAGCACGTATTAAGTTTTCAGTCCGGCAAGGTTCGCAGATCGCACGTGGCGGACCAGTTTCAGTTAAGCAGTCACCGCACGTAAATCAGGGCTGAAAGTCTCATGATATAAAATAGAAATTTCTCCTGATCCGAGGGTGTAATCTGGCTGAATTCTGACGGTCAGAACGCTTAATACTGACGCGTCAAGTCGTGTGCCAGATTTAAATTTGAAATTCCAATTCTGTCCCTATTCGCACTCTCTTCGGTCCGGGCTCAATGAAATAGCCTGTGATTATCGGTTTGACTTGATTTTCGAAATGAGTGTCAAGTCCAGCTAGGCGGTTCTAACGGTCTAAGATAGGAGGTATCGGACTTTCGACGCGCGGTCTAGATCCAATAAAAAGATTCAAAGTGGTCCAGAGAACAAACTTGCTTAGAGTTTGGTCCGAGGTTATAGAGTATTATAGAGTCGTTGGTTCTACTCGATTTGGGTTTTGTAGAACGTATTTAAAGTGATCAGGGACTATTTCCCAGCTACTCCAGCGTTGCGCTAGCTAACTTACGCTTAATTTCCATAGGAATTAATTCTACGCAATTTCGGGTCGAGTTGGTACTCGAGCCCAAGTATGGATTTTTCAAGGGCGTTACAATCTACTCCCCTTAACAAATAATTTCATCCTCGAAATTTGTACCTTTTCGTACTCCTCGAGAAGCTGTGGGTAGTTCTTTCTGATCTCGGCTTCTGTCTCCCAGGTAGCCTCCTCCTCAGAGTGATGCGTCCACAATACCTTCACAAGGGGAATCACCTTGCTACGCAGTACCTGCTCCTTCCTGTCTAGGATATGTGTCGGTCGCAGGATATAAGTAACATCCTCTCCTAACTGCACCTGCTCCCATCTGATGATATGGGAAGGATCAGCAACGTACTTCTTCAGCATAAAAACATGAAATACGTTGTGAACGCTCGCGAGAGGCGTCGGTAAAGCCAATCGGTAAGCCACTGATCCCACACGATCGAGGATCTGGAATGGACCAATGAATCGCAGTGCCAGCTTCCCCTTCTTCTCGAACCGAAGGACTCCCTTCATAGGAGAAACTCGCAAGAACACATGATCCCCAACAGTGAACTCTAGTGGCTGTCGTCTCATATCAGCATAACTCTTCTGTCTGCTCTGCGCTGTAAGAAGCCGACACCTAATGATATCGATCTTCTCTAACGTCGCCTAAACTAACTCTGGGCCAATCAAGCTACGCTCACCGACCTCTACCCAGCAATGCGGTGCGCGACAAGGTCGCCCATACAGCGCCTCATAAGGTGCCATACCGATACTCGCCTGAAAACTGTTGTTAAACGCAAACTCTGCATATGCAAGACAATCATCCCAACTGTCCTTGAAGTCCAATGCGCAAGCTCGCAACATGTCCTCTAAGATCTGGTTCACTCGCTCTGTCTGTCCGTCTGTCTGTGGGTGGAAGGCGGTACTGAACTTCAACTTCACACCCATAGCCTCCTGAATGCGAGTCCAGAAAATAGAAGTGAACCGCGTGTCTCTGTCCGACACGATCTCCAGCGGAACTCCATGTAGACGCACAATCTCTCTGATGTACAGTCTAGCCAGCTCGTCTGCAGAGTTCGTAACTCTGATCGGTAGGAAGTGCGCCGACTTCGTCAGACGATCGACGATTACCCAAATGGAATCATGTCCCTTCTTCATCTTCAGCAACCCAGAAATGAAGTCCATGGAAATGAAATCCCACTTCCACTCTGCGATCGGCATAGGCTGTAAAAGTCTAGGTGGTCGGCGATGCTCTGCCTTCACCTGCTGACAAGTGAGACAACGGGACACGAACTCTGCTATGTGGGTCTTCATACTTTCTCACCAATACGTCCTCTTCACATCACGATACATCTTCGTACTGCCTGGATGCATCGCGAGTGTAGTACAATGCGCAGCCTCGAGAATCTCTCGTCTCAAGTCAAGGATATCTGGGACGCATAGGCGGCCACGATAACGTAAGCCCCCATCCATACCAACTCGCCAGTCGGCGTCTGCATCATCACTGGCCTGCTCTCGAAGCTCAGTCAGATGCACATCATCCCTCTGCGCCTCGATGACTCGGTCATCGATCTGGGATCGCACCTGTACATGTGCGATGAACTCAAACGGCTCCTCTACGGTGAGTTTCTTCTCAAAGTCTCGCAAAAACTCAACCATATCCCACTCGACAACCATCAGCAGAGCCGCAAACTCTATCGCCTTCTTGCGGCTCAACGCATCAGCCACAAGGTTCGCCTTCCCAGGATGGTAAGAGACTTCAAACATGAAGTCCTTCAACGTCTCCATCCATCGCCGCTGCCTCATATTCAAGTCTCGCTGCGTGAATATGTACTTGAGGCTCTTGTGGTCGCAAAAGAGCTCGAACTCCTCTCCGTAGAGGTAATGTCTCTAGAGTCTCAGTGCAAATATTACGGCTGCCAACTCTAGGTCGTGTGTAGGGTAATTCTCCTCGTGCTTCCTTAATTGTCTCGAGGCATACGAAATTACCCTGTCCCTCTGCATAAGGACACAACCCAGACCAACGCTAGACGCGTCAGTGTATATAGTGTATTTAACCCCTTGCTCTGGCAATACTAGCACAGGGGCGGACGTAAGTCTATCCTTCAGCTCCTGAAAAGCTAACTCCGCCTTGTCATTCCAGGCGAACTTCACGTCCTTCCGTGTCAACTGAGATAAGGGTCTCGCGATCTTCGAGAAGTCCTGAATGAAGCGCTGATATTAGCCAGCGAGACCCAAGAAACTCCTCACCTCAGTGACAGAACCAGGCTGCTCCCAGTCCTGCACCGCAGCTACCTTAGACAGGTCAACTGTCATGCCATCCATGGACACCACGTGTCCCAGGAACTTCACTTCCTGCTTCCAGAAGTCGTACTTCTTGTACTGTGCGAACAACTGATGCTGTCTGAGCGTATCCAGGACCAAACGTAAGTGCTCCTCATGCTCCTCTCGACTCCTAGAGTACACCAAAATGTCGTCAATGAATACAACGACGAATCGATAGAGGAAAGGCCGAAATACCCGGTTCATCAGATCCATGAACACGGCTGGTGCGTTCGTGAGACCGAATGACATCATGAGGAACTCGTAGTGGCCAAAACTGGTCCTGAATGCTGTCTTCTGCACGTCCTCATCCCTGACGTGCAACTGATGATATCCTGAATGAAGATCAATCTTTGAGAAGTACTGCGTTCCTCTCAGCTGATCAAACAAGTCATCGATCCTGGGTAAAGGGTACTTGTTCTTCACCGTGACCTGGTTCAGCCTGCGATAATCAATACACAATCGCATCAAACCATCCTTCTTCCTCACAAACAAGAGCGATGCTCCCCAAGGAGACACATTAGGCCGTATAAGGCCAAGCTCTAGCAGACCATCAATCTGCGTCCTCAACTCCTCCATCTCACATGGTGCCATGCGATACGTCGGCAGTGAGAGGGGCGTAGAACCAGGAACCAGATCGATAGTGAAATCGATTTCACGTCGGGGCAGCAAACCATGGATCTTCCTGAACAGATCACCAAACTCGGAAACGACTGGCTTATGATCAAGTATCTGGACGCCAGCGTCGCGCAATAAAGTGGCGTAACTAAGTATGCGGAAAGGGAGATTTACCCGCACTGGAAATGTGAAGGATGCATCCTCTGGCTCGTACACAGTCACTATACGAGTCTCGCAGTCAATCTCGGCCCTCGCTGCAGTCAACCAATCCATGCCAAGAATGACGTCGAGATAAACAAGAGAGGGGTCGATGACAAGATCAATAGCCATCGTCTTGCCTCCCAGATCCACCAAACAACCCTCACACATCTGGGTAACATCTGAATAATCTCCATGAGCTGCAAGGATCCGCACCCTATCCATAGTAATAGTCTGTAACACAGGACGCCTGACTAAAACACGTGATATCAAGGAAATCGGGGAACCAGTGTCCACCATCACAAGAATAGGAGTACCTCCAATATAGGCTATGACCTCGAAGGCTGAATGCTGAAAAGTCGGTGTCGCAGCTGCCTCAGCTGTCAATGCATGAACCCGAGCCTGCTGTGGCCGGTTCGGCAGCTATGTCAAGGGTCGTGGAGGCTGTCTGATCTGCGATACTGGAGGTCTGAAAGAAGGGTGCGCGGGAGCTAACCGTATATGCGGTGCTGATATCGCCTGTGAACGTGCACGGTCAATCTTCTGCGGCGGTGAGAACCCACTGTCCCGCATGCGAGAAAAATAGCTCTGCGCCAAGTGGCCCGTCCTCCAACAATATGTGCACGATAACTCAGGGCGCCGAAACGATGGTGCTGGCGCTAGAGCCAGAGTAGGAGGGTTGATGCGAGGCCTCTTGCCCGCGAAGGGCCTGTCCTGCATGTCTGGTCGTGGCCTAGAAGCAACAGGGCCACGAGACCGCGCAAGTCGATCCACATCCTGCTCTGCCCGCATAGACATGTGAATCAACTCCGCATATGAGGGAATGGTCACACAACACATCTTCGACCGAATATCCGGTCGCAAACCCTCCAAAAAGCGCCGTATGCGCATCTGCTCATCAGCCAAAATAGTCGGGACGTATCTGCCCAACTCCGTAAACCGATGCTCATACTCCGTGACTGTCATGGCTCCCTGTCGGAGGTGGAGAAACTCATTCTCCCGATCATGCCTGTAAGTCTGGGGGTAATACTTCTCGTGAAAGCGAAACTCAAACGCTGCCCATGTCCATATATAGTCGGTGGCAACGGTCCACAATACGCTATCCCACCATAGGCTGGCCTCTCGCTCAAACAGAAATGTAGCCAGCTCTACCTACTCGGCCTCTGTGCAATGAAGCATCAGTAATATCTTCGACACACGGTCGAGCCAGTACTCAGCCTCCTCGGGTCTGTGAGAACCCGTAAAAGTGGGAGGCCGTAAGCACTGAAATCGCTCTAATAGGCCCCGTGTATCTGCGGCATTCCCCGCAGGGTAAGCAGGCGGTACAAGATAAGCCATGCCCTCATCCTGGGCGTATGTATAAGCATCCTCAGCTGGATGCGCAGGTGGTGCAGGTGGAGTGACGCCCCCACCCTGGGCTAATGTCCCCACAATGGTAGTCAGAAGCTGCTACTGCTGCTGCATCATAGCCATCATCTGCTCAAATCTGTTAGGAGGTGGAGCAGGCTGTGGCGTGTGCTGCGTCGAAGTAGACGCACGATAAGGCTCTCTGACTGACGGTGTGAACGGCGGTGGTCCAACTGTAGGACCAGCAGCAGGCTGAGACGCACGAACTGTCTCAGGAATCGGGCCCACAGCAAGGTCCGCATGGGTGTCAGACTGCGAAGGAGTCTGATCCATATGCTCACTCAATGTCAGCCGAACCGTGCTCCGCGTAGCCTTAGGTGGCATTCCCTATATTCAAAATAAGGCGTAACCTTGTCAGTCTCAATAGCACAAATACACCGCAATCATTCACACAAGGAGTCAAAGGCATTCCATGCATTTCATTTAATCAAAATTGTCACAATACAAGGGATATATCCTTACAAGCATCATGACGAGAAATACATGGGAACTAAGATAGTTAAAATTACAACAGCAACATAAGAAAGGCACTAGCCCTAATAAGCTTGCACACAAAAGCAGGAAATGACTAACTACTAACAACAACATCAAAGGTCGCATCGCTAGTCTGAGTCGGGTGACGGAGGAGGAGCACCCTTATCCTGCAAGCAACCTAGGATCGCCTTCAAGGTGCGAGTCACCTTGCCGAATTTCCTCTTTGTAACGGCCTTGGCATCCTCGACTTCAGCGCGAAGTTCCTGAACTTCCCTTCGCAAGGCGATCTGAATCTCCTCAATCCGAGCAATGCGATCATCGCTAGTAGCCTGCGCAGAAGGAGGAGGGCTCTCATCTGTATCCTGAGCCTAAGCTTCTGCCTCTTCCTGAACTTCTTCCTGAACTTCTGCTCCAGGTTCTTCTTCGCTTTGATCTTCCTCATCATCAAAGTCATCCTCGCTATCCTCCTTAAGCTGATTTTCACGGTACTGCGACCCAATCTTCATCTTGACCATAGTCGACTCATCAATGCTATGAATCGAAGCTGGCAATTCCGGCCCAAGTCTATAAGCAAACTCAAGCGCGATCTTACAAATCAGTCGACCAAAAGGAAGTGATTCGGATGTTCTTCTTGACTTGGCTATGAGGATTATCTGCCGTAAAATGAAAGTGGCCATACATACGTTCTCTCCCTGGGCCACCAGATACAAGAAATCGACCATAAGGCGTGTATATTTAATGCGATTCGTCGACTTGGGATAAACATTGAATGTGCAGATATGTTGCAGCAGGCGCAAATCATCAGACATATACGTCGCCTTGAGGCTATTATTAGACTGCCATGGAGCCAACTTACCACACAGAAACCTGGTGCGGCGATCTCGTTCATGCCTACTCCTCAGATTCTTCTCATTAGGATGAACATCACCAAGAGGCACGTTCAGAAGTCACGCAATCAGTGGCACATCAATCGTAGCCATCCGATCTCTACCAAAAGGGATTTTGAACTGCAATGGCTCCAAGGTAGGATTCTGGATACTAGCGTAGAAGGCACGAATGGTGTTCACATTAGCACGAGCACGAGCTTCAAAGATCGGACCCCAATGCGCAGCTTCAATGCGCTCGAACAATAAAAATTCACTGAACAATCGTCTTTCCACATCTGCCTTAAACAACACTTTGTGATCAGTGTATTGACCGTGAGGCATCTCTGATAGAATTACTCGCCCAAGGTGAGCATGGGGATCCAAATCCCGCTTTGTACGGCACTCTAGGGCAGTAGCTAGACCTGTGGCGGCGCTTGAACTTGCGGCACCACCCCGCGGTCTCCTCGATTGAGCAAGGCGACTTGGCCCAGCCTCATCTACTGCAGTTTTCCTTTTACCCATCAAAGATAAGATGGTGGAGAGTGACAAAAGGCCTAAAATCATTTTCATGAAAGCCATGGAAAATGGAGAAAATGCGGAGAAGTGGCTGTACAAACTGGAAAAGGGAGATCTAGGCATTGTAGAGGGATGTCACAAGCTTCCCAAGGGTGTATTTTCAAGGAGAAATGAAAATGAAAAAGTGGAATGGAGCACCTCACGATTTCTGCTCGATTTGGGGGTTTTTGGAGCTCCAAAAGATGAAATCTTCAAGAAGGAGGGCTGCCAACTTCAAAGGAACGATGGAGGGTGGTCATTTTTGGCCAAGGATGGATCTAGGGTGGTTTGGAATCACGGAATTTGGAGATAGTTGCTGGAAAATGCAAATAGGGCTATGGGGAGGGCTGTTTGTGAAGGAGATGCAAGTTTTAGGGGTTTTCTTTGGACAGGACACATATGGGGGGAATGTACAAGGCATATAAGGGCGTGTGCCCGAAACTTGCAGCAAGTGGGCCCACCTGTACAGCGATGCATCGCCGTATCAGCGATGGCATCGCCGACCGGTGGTGCATCCGGCCAGTGGGACCATATGAGTTTGGTCCCCCATGGTCCAAGGACCCCAGATATGTACGGTCCAACCCTTGGTTCATAGTATTTTGACGTATATAGGCCCAAAAATGTGTTCAGAGCTTTCCGGGACCAATCCACAATCCTGAATACAAAACTCTATCATGCAGTATATGATTTTGGGGTAGAAAGAGCTAGTACATCCATCTAGACTATTAGTTACTAAATAAAGTGAAATTAGAATGGCCTTATGGCCATTTTTCATGAAATTTTACTATTCACTATAAAATTTTATGAAAGTATTATTTTGTGTTATTTTCACATTAGGTTTGATGCCTAACATGAAATGGATAAGAAAGAAATGAAGATTAGAGTGGTGAGAGGAAGAATTTTGAAGATTTTTGGTGAAACAGAATTTTTAAGCCCTTACGATTGAATACAGGAGTCGTGGTCATCCCACGGCCCAAGGATTCACTTTTATGGGTTTAAAATCATTCAGAGAACGTCTCAACCCGACTTCCTACAACCTAGGAGCTATTCGGGTGCTTCACGCGACCCGAGATGCGTTACAGACTCGATCATGCGATCGATTCAAATAGACTTCTCCTATTGGCGAATCTGCGATCCTAGAAGTGTTTCTAGACCCTTCTCACACCCACCTAAGTCAAAAGAAGCGACAGCGTACGTCGCGAGACCATAACCCGGGCCCAGTATACTCTTATTCATGCTCTGATACTAACTTGTAACACCCTGAAAATCGGGGGTATAAACTCAACTCCCGAGTTCGAGACCGTCACTTATGCAACAAAAATGATTATGATTCAATGTTGTCTGATTTAAAGCATTCACATGAGTAAAATAATACTAAAACTGCAATTCATACTTCAGATCCAGTGATAAAAGCAAGCAGAAGACTAAACAATATATAAATCACTGTATGGAAAAATAAAGTAGATCTCATCTGTCTCTAAAGTATGAATACATCTCTGAGTCTCATATACATATACATGAAAAAAATTAAATGTTCAAAATAGTCCCACTGAAGTCCCATCAACCCAGGTCACATACGCAAAGCCATCATGATATTGCATGTACGAGAACTCATCCTGGTCCTCGTCGAAGTCTGGCTCTGCCTCCTGGATCTCAGCATCACCTGCATCTACAACAGGGTCTAGTGGGCGTTGCAAACACCATCCCGTAACGTGGGAGTGAGTGATCAACTCAGTGGAATCATAGAGCAAAGATTAGCATGTTCACAAATCAATCATGCGATAATAGTAAAGCAGTAAATCAGACAATCCTAATACTGTTGTTAATGCAAGATGACATGACGTGATGTATGCCCTCACCGACGATCTCCCTCATACGGTACCATCTTACTACCGCGGCATGCAATTGACCCTCAAACAGTAGGTGATATGATTTCCAAGTTGTTATTAGTTCATTCAAACAGCAGGATTGGGAAACTAAGGTACTTCCCTTGTATCAATCCCAACACAGATCCTGTCTAGGGTCGTCACTCCTAGTAATCTCATACGATGTATATTTTGTAGGTCGCTGCAAGGGCTGCCAGGGCTGTTGGTCGCACTCGTTGCACCGCTCCCCCATCACCTTATCAATACAGGCCTACTGTACTCTACTGCTATTGAAGGGTCGTCGCCTCCCGTAGACTCAGAATACGCTCGCGGTCACTACAAAGGACTCGTCGCCTGGTCAGTGTAGGCCGACAGGTAGAATATAGTGTCCCATACCACCATAATCTGCTCACGAGACTATGTGCTCACTGGTCACTACGGGGAGGTTTGTGGCCCCAGCATAGGCCGACAGCTTGACCACGGTGTCCCATACCACTATGCTTGGCTCATGAGTCTTCGTGGATCAAGGTACCATGGTTAACAGGGTTTACAATGGTAAGTTCAGTACCCTAGGTTCAAGCAGTTATGACTCATACAGGGTGAACATACATCGGCCAGTCGGGTTACTTGACGGGCTCGACTAGCGCGATCGCATCTCAAGTTGAACGACATGAAGTGCGTAAAATACTTCGCGTGGCCTAACCACTGCCGCTAACTCCAAACGCGACTCGCGTTCATCGACGCGTCGTTCGTAGCCAAGACCAGCCAGCCACTAATTCACTCGGTTACCGACTGCCTGGACTAAGTCTAGTCCCAAACAATTATGGAATCACATCAGCAATTTATGTAGGAGTATTGGAATTGAAATACAATCATGTGAGCATGTTAACACATGTTATAACATTCAACTTAAACAAATCTTCAAGCACATATATTTCATGCATGTAATGAAATCATGCATATAGTCAACATGTAGGAAATCATTTAGGTCAGCATATTAATTGAGAAATCAATCTCAAACTATTTCAAAACATCATTTAATTCAATACGTACTAATACAAGCATTTATACAAACACATACACTACACACTTAAATATACATATAGTATGTCGACCCGAAGTGTAGAATTTGGCGAATCTCTTCGCCAAACTAATTATGCACGTATTACTAACTTCCTAATGCGACAACAAACCATGTCAATTACATCGGCAAAATAGGAATGTAAACTGTACTTCCTACAAATGACTAAAATGCCCTAAATCTCATATTCTTCGTTGATTTACGAAACAGGAAACGGATAGCATGTTGTACATGTCAAACGGCGATGCCGTCAATAATCTACTATTAAACGACATTGAAAGCGTTGGAAACCGTCAATCAAAGCGTCTAAAATCCTCACCTTGTCTCTTGTAGACTCGTGATTTCGAACGGAGCGTATACGCTTTGTCAACGGCGATAAGAGAACCTGATTTACAAGTTACATTAGCTAACACGCTACGAATCCTAGTAAACCTTAAATCAGCAACTTCTAGGGTTGTTTTATACCTGAAAACGTGGAAGAATCACCGGCTTGGTGATCAGGAGTTGTTGCTACAGCACGTGCAATAGGCGGCACGAAGACGGGAAAAATCCCTTCTACACTCTCTCTCAAACTCTCACCTTTTCTCTCTCCCAAATCTAGGGTTTCTTGCAATTTCGGATTGGAGAGAGGAGTGAGGGTTTCAATCCCTTTTATAAGCTTAAAAACACCCGAAATAGGCTCGGGAACGAAGTTTACTTAGTGCATAAATAATTCGGGGCTGTTTCGGTCCAAAAGATACTTTCTGGTGGTCCCTTGGTCGAATGCGATCGGACTTAAGCTCATGCATAGCAGATCTAGCACGTATTAAGTTTTCAGTCTGGCAAGGTTCACAGATCGCACGTGGCGGACCAGTTTCAGTTCAGCGGTCACCACACGTAGATCAGGGCTGAAAGTCTCATGATATAAAATAGAAATTTCTCCTGATCCGAGGGTGTAATCTGGCTGAATTCTGACGGTCAGAATGCTTAATACTGAAGCGTCAAGTCGTGTACCAGATTTGAATTTGAAATTCCAATTCTGTCCCTATTCGCACTCTCTTCGGTCCGAGCTCAATGAAATAGCCTGTGATTATCGGTTTGACTTGATTTTTGAAATGAGTGTCAAGTCCATCTAGGCGGTTCTAACGGTCTAAGATAGGAGGTATCAGACTTTCGACGCGCGGTCTAGATCCAATACAAAGATTCAAAGTGGTCCAGAGAACAAACCTACTTAGAGTTTGGTTCGAGGTTATAGAGTATTATAGAGTCGTTGGTTCTACTCGATTTGGGTCTTGTAGAACGTACTTAAAGTGATCAGGGACTATTTCCCAGCTACTCCAGCGTTGCGCTAGCTAACTTACGCTTAATTTTCATAGGAATTAATTCTACGCAATTTCGGGTCGAGTTGGTACTCGAGCCCAAGTATGGATTTTTTACGGGCGTTACAAAACACTTAGTCTACACACTTTAGTCTACATAGTGTATGTCGACTCAAAGTGCGCGTTAGGGCGAATCTCTTTGCCAAACAGATCATGCACTCATTCCTAATATCATAACACGACAAATAACCATGGTAATCATTTTAACAAAATACGGACGTAAACAGTATTTCCTAGAAATGACTAAAATACCCTAAATCTCATATTTTCCATACGCACTCGAAATGGAAAACGGACAACATGTTCTACATGTCAAACGGCGTTCTCTTCGATAATATACTATTAAACGACATTGAAAGCTTTGAAATCAGTCAATCAAAGTGTCTAAAATCATCACCTTTCGCTTTAGACGTGTATTGATTCAAATAGAACGTATACGCTTAGTCAACGGCGTATCAGCGACCTAATGCACAAGATATGTAAGCTACTTCGCTATTGAATCAAAGGAATCCCTAAAACAGCAAGTAGTTAGGGTTTTCTTATCTAGAAGTGCTTTAGAATCACCGGGAAAATGATTTGAATGCGGTGATTAATCACGGGTAGTAGCTGTAGCAAGTGGCGGGAAATCTCTCTTACAACTCTCTCACAATCTCTCACTTTCTCTCTATCTCTTTCTAGGGTTTCAAGGAAATTCGGATGGGAGAGATATGAGAGGGTTTAAGGCCCTTATATAGGGTAAAACATAACCTAAATAGACTTGGGAACAAGGTATACTTGAGTTATAACCAAATCAGAACTTTTTTGACTAAAAGAGTGTTTCGGGAGGTCCCCTGGCCGAACGCGGTCGGACTTAAGCTCATGGTTACTGGATCTAGTACACATCAAGTTTTCAGACCGGTGGAGTTCCCAGATCGCACGTGGCGGACCAGTTTCAGTTTAGCGGTCATCGTACCTAAATCAGGTCTACAAGTCTCATGATATGAAAGAGAAATTTTTTCCTGATCCGAGGGTGAAATTTGGATGAATTCTGACAGTCAGAAAGCTTAATAATAACGCGCAATGACACGTGCCAGATTTGGAATTAATTTCCTAAACCTTTACCCTTTTCTCACTCTCTTCAGTCCAGGCTCAATGAAATAGCCTCAGAACATCGGTTGGGCTTAATTTTTGAAACGATTGTCAAGTCCAGCTAAGCAGTCATGATGGTCTAAGATTATAGATATCGGACTTTCGACGCGCAGTCTAAATCCAATACGAAGTTTCAGAAGGTTCCTGAGAGCAAACGGGTTTAGAGTTCGATCCTAGGTTTCAGGGTATTATAGCGTCATTGATTCTACAAGTTTTGGGTCTTGCAGAATGTATTTAAAGCGATCAGTGCTAATTTCACAGCTAATCTAGTATAGCGTTAGCTAACTTACGCTTAATTTCTAAAGGAATTAATCCTACATGATTTCTGGTCGAGTTGGTACTCGAGTCACTATACTGATTTTTCCGAGACGTTACAATCTACCCCCCTTAACAATAAATTTCATTCTCGAAATTTGTACCTTTTCATACTCGAGAAACTGTGGGTAGTTCTTTCTGATCTCGGCTTCCGTCTCCCATATAGCCTCTTCCTCAGAGTGATGCGTCCACAACACCTTCACAAGGGGGATGACCTTGCTACACAGTACCTGCTCCTTCCGGTTTAGTATACGCGCTGGTCGCTGTATATATGTAACATCCTCACCTAACTGCACCTGCTCCCATCTGATGATATGGGAAGGATCAGGAACATATTTCTTCATCATATAAACATGAAATACGTTGTGTACACTCGCGAGTGGCGTAGGCAAAGCCAGACGATAAGCCACTGCACCCACACGGTCGAGAATCTGAAATGGACTAATGAATTGAGGTGTTAGTTTCCCCTTCTTCCTGAACCGAAGGACTCCCTTCATAGGGAAAACTCTTAAAAACATGTGATCCCCAACCGCGAACTCTAGCGGGCGCCATCTCGTATGGCATAACTCTTCTATCTACTCTGTGCTGTAAGAAGCCGGCGTCTAATGATATCAATCTTCTTCGTCGTCGCCTGCACTATCTCTGGGCCAATCAATTTGCGCTCACCGATCTCTGCCCAGCAATGCGATGCTCGGCAAGGTCGCCCATACAAAGCCTCATAAGGTGCCATACCGATCCTCTCCTGGAAGCTGTTGTTGTACGCAAACTCCGTATATGCAAGACAATCATCCCAACTGTCTTTGAAATCCAACGCGCAAGCTCGCAACATGTCCTCTAGAATCTGGTTCACCCGCTCTGTTTATCCGTCTGTTTGTGGGTGGAAGGCCGTACTAAACTTCAACTTCACACCCATAGCCTCCTGAATGCGAGACCAGAAAATAGAAGTAAAGCGCGTGTCTGTGTCCGACACGATCTCCAAAGGAACTCCATACAGATGCACGATCTCTCTGATATACAGCCTGGCTAACTCGTCTACAGAGTTCGTGACCTGATCGGTAGGAAGTGCGCCGACTTCGTCAGACGGTCGACGATCACCCAAATAGAATCATGTCCCTTCCTCATCTTCGGCAATCCTTAGATGAAGTCCATGGAAATGAAGTCCCACTTCCACTTAGCTATAGGCATAGTGTAACACCCTGAAAATCAGGGGTCGTGTATAAACTCAACTCCCGAGTTCCAGACCGTCACTTATGCAACAAAAATGATTATGATTCAATGTTGTCTGATTTAAAGCATTCACATGAGTAAAAGTATACCAAAACTGCAATTCATACTTCAGATCTAGTGATAAAAGTAAGCGGAAGACTAAACAATATATATATCACCGTATGGAAAAACAAAGTAAACCTCATCTGTCTCTAAAGTATGAATACATCTCTGAGTCTCATATACATACACATGAACAAAAATAAATATCCAAAATGGTCTCACTGAAGTCCCATCGATCCAGGTTGCCTACGCAAAGCCATCGTGATACTGCATGTACGAGAACTCGTCCTGGTCCTCGTCGAAGTCTGGCTCTGCCTCCTGGATCTCAGCCTCACCTGCATCTACAACAGGGTCTGGTGGGTGTTGCAAACACCATCCCGTAACGTAGGAGTGAGTGATCAACTCAGTGGAATCATAGAGCAAAGATTAGCATGTTCACATATCAATCATGCGATAATAGTAAAGCAATAAATCAGACAATCCTAGTACTGTTGTTAACGCAAGATGATATGATGTGATGTATGCCCTCACCGACGATCTCCCTCATACGGTAACATCTTACGACCGCGGCATGCCACACTCCCTAGAGTGCTCCACATCTTCCAGGCACATGCAATGTTATGGTGATATGATTTCCGAGTTGTTATTAGTCCATTCAAATAACAGGATTGGGAAACTAAGGTACTTCCCTTATATCAATCCCAACACAGATCCTGTCTAGGGTCGTCACTCCTAGTAATCTCATACGATGTATATTTCGTAGGTCACTGCAAGGGCTGCCAGGGCTGTTGCTCGCACTCGTTGCACCACTCCCCCATCACCTTATCAATACAGGCTTACCGTACTCTACTGCAACGGAAGGGTCGTCACCTCCCGTGGACTCAGAATACGCTCGCGGTCACTACAAAGGACTCGTCGCCTGATCAGTGTAGGCCGACAGCTAGAATATAGTGTCTCATACCACCATAATCTTCTCACGAGTCTAGGTGCTCACTGGTCACCACGGGGCGGTTTGTGGCCCCAGCGTAGGCCGACAGGTCGACCACAGTGTCCCATACCACCATGCCCGGCTAATGAGTCTTCTTGGATCAAGGTACCATGGTTAACAGGGTTTACAATGGTAAGTTCAGTACCCTAGGTTCAAGCAGTTATGGCTCATACAAGGTGAACATACATCGGCCAGTCGGGTTGCTTGACAGGCTCGACTAGCGCGATCGCATCTCAAGTCGAACGACATGAAGTGCGAAAAACACTTCGCGTGGCCTAACCACTGCCGCCAACTTCAAACACGACTCGCGTTCATCGACGCGTCGTTCGTGGCCAAGACCAGCCAGCCACGAATTCTCTCAGTTACCGACTGCCTGGACTAAGTATAGTCCCAAACAATTATGGAATCACATCAGCAATTTATATAGGAATATTAGAATTGAAATACAATCATGTGAGCATGTTAACACATGTTATAACATTCAACTTAAGTAAATCTTCAAACACATATATTTCATGCATGTAATGAAATCATGCATATAGTCAACATGTAGGAAATCATTTAGGTCAGCATATTAATTGAGAAATCCATCTCAAACTAATTCATAACATCATTTAATTCAATACATACTAATACAAACATTTATACAAACACATACACTACACACTTAAGTCTACATATAGCATGTCGACCCGAAGTGTGCAATTAGGCGAATCTCTTCTTCAAACTAATTATGCACGTATTCCTAACTTCCTAATGCGACAACAAACCATGTCAATCACATCAGAAAAATATGAATGTAAACAGTACTTCCTACAAATGACTAAAATGCCCTAAATCTCATATTCTTCGTTAATTTACGAAACAGGATACGGAGAGCATATTATACATGTCAAACGGCGATGCCGTCAATAATCTACTATTAAACGACATTGAAAGCGTTGGGAACCGTCAATCAAAGCGTCTAAAATCCTCACCTTATGTCTTGTAGACTCGTGAATTGAAATGGATCGTATACGCTTCGTCTACGGCGAATAGGGAACCTAATACACAAGTACATTGCTATGAAAACAAAGGAACCTCAAATCAACAACTATTTAGGGTATTTACTTACCTAGAATCGCGGTGAAATCGTCGGGAAAGCGATATAGGTGCGTTGCTTAAGCACGTGCAACACGTAGCACAAGTAGCAGGAAGAACTCTCCCACTCTCTCTCACAATCTCTCACCTTTTTCTCTCTCCCAAGTTAGGGTTTCTCTCAAATTCGGATGGGAGAGAGGAGTGAGGGTTTCAACCCCTTTTATAGCCTAAAACATGCCCAAAATAGGCTTGGGAACAATGTTTACTTGGTGCCTAACCAAATCGGGGCCGTTTCGGTCCAAAAGAGCATTTCTGAAGGTCCCCTGGCGAAATGCGGTCGGACTTAAGCTCTTGCATACTGGATCTAGCACACATCCAGTTTTCAGACCGGTAGGGTTCCCAGATGGCACGTGGCGGTCTAGTTTCAGTTTAACGGTCACCGCACCAAGATCAGGCCTATAAGTCTCGTGATATGTAAAAGAAATTTTTCCTGATCCAAGGATGTAATTTGGCTGAATTCTGACGGTCAGAACGCTTAATACTGATGCGTCAATTCGTGTGCCAGATTTGAATTTTAAATTCCAATTCTAACCCTATTCTCACTCTCTTCACTCCAGGCTCAATGAAATAGCCTCTCAATGTCAATTGGACTTGATTTTTGAAACGATTCCCAAGCCCAGCTAAGTGGTCATAACGGTCTAAGATGGTAGGTATCGGACTTTCGACGCACGGTCTAGATCCAATACAAAGTTTCAAGGAGGTCCCGAGAATAAACCGGTTTAGAGTTTGATTCGAGGCTTTAGAGCATTATAGCACCATTGGTTCCACTCGCTTTGGGCCTTGTAGAACGTATTTAAAGTGATCAGGGACCATTTCCCAGCTATTCTAACGTTGCACTAGCTAACTTAGTCATATTTTCTAAAGGAATAAATTCTACACAATTTCGGGTCGAGTTGGTACTTGGGCCCAAGTATGAATTTTTCACGGGCGTTACAATCTACCCCCCTTAACAGATAATTTCGTCCTCGAAATTTTGTACCTTTTCGTACTCCTCGAGAAGCTGTGGGTAGTTCTTTCTTATCTCGGCTTCTGTCTCCCAGGTAGCCTCCTCCTCAGAGTGATGCGTCCATAATTCCTTCACAAGGGGAATCACCTTGGTACGCAGTACCTGTTCCTTCCTGTCTAGGATACGTGTCGGTCGCAGGATATATGTAACATCCTCTCCTAACTGCACCTGCTCCCATCTGATGATATGGGAAGGATCAGCAACGTACTTCTTCAGCATAGAAACATGAAATACGTTGTGAACGCTCGCGAGAGGCGTGGATAAAGCCAATCGGTAAGCCACCGCTCCCACACGATCGAGGATCTGGAATGGACCAATGAATCGCGGTGCCAGCTTCCCTTTCTTTCCGAACCGAAGGACTCCCTTCATAGGGAAAACTCGCAAAAACACATGATTCGTCTGTTTGTGGGTGGAAGGCAGTACTGAACTGTGGGCCAATCAAGCTATGCTCACCGACCTCTAGCCAGCAATGAGGTGCGCGACAAGGTCGCCCATACAGTGCCTCATAAGGTGCCATACCGATACTCGCCTGAAAACTGTTGTTGAACGCAAACTCTGCATATGCAAGATAATCATCCCAACTGTCCTTGAAGTCCAATGCGCAAGCTCGCAACATGTCCTCCAAGACTGGTTCACCCGCTCTGTCTGTCCGTCTGTCTGTGGGTGGAAGGCAGTACTGAACTTCAACTTCACACCCATAGGCTCCTGAATGTGAGTCCAGAAAATGGAAGTGAACCGCGTGTCTCTGTCCGACACGATCTCCAGCGGAACTCCATGCAGACGCACAATCTCTCTAATGTACAATCTAGCCAGCTCGTCTGCAGAGTTCGTAACTCTGATCGGTAGGAAGTGCGCCGACTTTGTCAGACGGTCGACGATCACCCAAATGGAATCATGTCCCTTCCTCGTCTTCGGCAACCCAGAAATGAAGTCCATGAAAATGAAATCCCACTTCCACTCTGCAATCGGCATAGGCTGCAAAAGTCCAGGTGGTCGGCGATGCTCTCCCTTCACCTGCTGACAAGTGAGACAACGGGACACGAACTCAGCTATGTGGGTCTTCATACCTTCTCACCAATACGTCCTCTTCATGTCAAAATACATCTTTGTGCTGCTTGGATGCATCGCGAGTCTAGTACAATGCGCAGCCTCAAGAATCTCTCGTCTCAAGTCAGGGACATCTGGGACGCATATGCGGCCACGATAACATAAGCCCCCATCCATACCAACTCGCCAGTCAGCGTCAGCATCATCACTGGCCTACTCTCGAAGCTCAGTAAGATGCGCATCGTCCCTCTGCGCATCGATGACTGGGTCATCAATCTGAGATCGCACCTGTACATGTGCGATGAACTCAAACGGCTCCTCTACGGTGAGTTTCTTCTCAAAGTCTCGCAAAAACTCAACCATATCCCACTCGACAACCATCAGCGGAGCCGCAAACTCTATCGCCTTCTTGCGGCTCAACGCATCAGACACAAGGTTCGCCTTTCCAGGATGGTAAGAGACTTCAAACATGAAGTCCTTCAACGTCTCCATCCATCGCCGCTGCCTCATATTCAAGTCTCGCTGCGTGAATATGTACTTGAGGCTCTTGTGGTCGCAAAAGAGCTCGAACTCCTCTCCGTAGAGGTAATGTCTCTAGAGTCTCAGTGCGAATATTACGGCTGCCAACTCTAGGTCGTGTGTAGGGTAATTCTCCTCGTGCTTCCTTAATTGTCTCGAGGCATACGAAATTACCCTGTCCCTCTGCATAAGGACACAACCCAGACCAACGCTAGACGCGTCAGTGTATATAGTGTATTTAACCCCTTGCTCTAGCAATACTAGCACAGGGGCGGACGTAATTCTGTCCTTCAGCTCCTGAAAAGCTGACTCCGCCTTGTCATTCCAGGCGAACTTCACGTCCTTCCGTGTCAACTGAGATAAGGGTCTCGCGATCTTCGAGAAGTCCTTAATGAAGCGCCGATAGTAGCCAGTGAGACCCAAGAAACTCCTCACCTCAGTGACAGAACCAGGCTGCTCCCAGTCCTGCACCGCAGTTACCTTAGACAGGTCAACTGCCATGCCATCCTTGGACACCATGTGTCCCAGAAACTTCACCTCCTGTTTCTAGAAGTCGCACTTCTTGTACTGCGCGAACAACTGATGCTGTCTGAGCTTATCCAGGACCAAACGTAAGTGCTCCTCATGCTCCTCTCGACTCCTAGAGTACACCAAAATGTCGTCAATGAATATAACGACGAATCGATAGAGGAAAGGCCGAAATACCCGGTTCTTCAGATCCATGAATACGGCCGGTGCGTTCGTGAGACCAAACGACATCACGAGGAACTCGTAGTGGCCAAAACTAGTCCTGAATGCTGTCTTCTGCACGTCCTCATCCCTGACGCGCAACTGATGATATCCCGACTGAAGATCAATCTTCGAGAAGTACTGCGCTCCTCTCAACTGATCAAACAAGTCATCGATCCTGGGTAAGGGATACTTGTTCTTCACCGTGACCTGGTTCAGCCTGCGATAATCAATACACAATCGCATCGAACCGTCCTTCTTCCTCACGAATAGGACCGGTGCTCCCCAAGGAGACACACTAGGCCGTATGAGGCCAAGCTCTAACAGACCATCAATCTGCGTCCTCAACTCTTCCATCTCACATGGTGCCATGCGATACGTCGGCAGTGAGACGAGCGTAGAACCAGGAACCAGATCGATAGTGAAATCGATCTCACGTCGGGGTGGCAAACCAGGGATCTTCCTGAACAGATCCCCGAACTCGGAAACGACTGGCACATGCTCGAGTACCTAGGCACCAGCGTCGCGCAATAAAGTGGCGTAACTGAGTATACGGAAATGGAGATTTACCTGCACTGTAAATGTGAAGGATGCACCCTCTGGCTCGTACACAGTCACTATACGAGTCTCGCAGTCAATCTCGGCCCTCGCTGCAGTCAACCAATCCATGCCAAGAATGACGTCTAGATAAACAAGAGAGGTGTCGACGACAAGATCAATAGCCATCGTCCTGCCTCTCAGATCAACTAAACAACCCTCACACATCTGGGTAACATCCGAATAATCCCCATGAGCTGCAAAGACTCGCACGCTATCCATAGTGATAGTCTGTAACCCAAGACGCCTGACTACAGCACGTGATATCAAAGAAATCGTGGAACCAGTGTCCACCATCACAAGAATAGGAGTACCTCCAATATGGGCTGTGACCTCGAAGGCCGAATGCTGAAAAGTCGGTGTCGCAGCAGCCTCAGCTGTCAATGCATGAACCCGTGCCTGCTGTGGCTGGTTTGGCCGCTGTGTCATGGGCCGTGGAGGCTGTCTGATCTGTGATACCGGAGGTCTGAATGTAGGGTGCGCAGGAGCTAACCGTATAGGCGGTGCTGATATCGCCTGTGGACGTGCACGGTCAATCTTCTACGGCGGCGAGAACCCACTGTCCCGCATCCGAGAGAAGCAGCTCTCTGCCAAGTGGCCTGTCCTCCCACAGTATGTACATGTCAAATCAGGGCACCGAAACGGTGGTACAGGCACTATAGTCCTAGTAGGAGGATCAATGCGAGGCCTCTTGCCCGCGAGGGGCCTGTCCTGCATGCTGGTCGCGGCCTAGAAGCAACAGGGCCACGAGATCACGCAAGTCGATCCACATCCTGCTCTGCCCGCATAGATATGTGAATCAACTCCGCATATGAGGGAATGCTCAAACAGCACATCTTCGACCGAATATCCGGTCGCAAACCCTCCAAAAAGCGCCGTATGCGCATCTGCTCATCAGCCAAAATCGTCGGGACGTATTTGCCTAACTCCGTGAACCGATGCTCATACTCTGTAACTGTCATGGCTGCCTGTCTGAGGTGGAGAAACTCATTCTCCCTGTCGTGCCTGTAAGTCTGGGGATAATACTTCTCATGGAAGCGGAACTCAAACGCTACCCATGTCCATACAAAGTCGACAGCAACGGTCCGCAGTACGCTATCCCACCACAGGCTGGCCTCTTGCTCAAATAGGAAGGTAGCCAGCTCTACCTGCTCGGCCTCTGTGCAATGTAACATCCGCAAAATCTTCGACACACGGTCGAGCCAGTACTCAGCCTCCTCGGGTCTGTGAGAACCCGTGAAAGTGGGAGGCCGTAAGCGCTGAAATTGCTCTAATAGGCCCCGTGTATCTGCGGCAGTCGCCGTAGGGTAAGCAGGCGGCACAGGATGAGCTATGCCCTCATCCTGGCCATATGTATAAGCATCCTCAGCTGGATGCGCAGGTGGTGCAGGTGGAGCCACACTCCCACCCTGTGCTAATGTCCCCAAGATGGTAGTCGGAAGCTGCTGCTGCTGCTGCATTATAGCCAACATCTGCTCAAATCTGTCAGGAGGTGGAGCAGGCTGAGGCAGATGCTGTGTGGAAGTAGATGCGCGATGTGGCTCTCGGACTGACGGCATAAATGGCGGTGGTCCAACTGTAGGACCAGCGGCAGGCTGAGACGATCGAACTGCCTCAGGAATCGGGCACACAGCAGGGTCCGCATGAGTGTCAGACTGCGAAGGAGTCTGATCCATATGCTCAGTCAATGCAAGCCGAATCGTGCTCCGCGTAGCCTTAGGCGGCATTCCCTATATTCAAAATAGGGCACAACCTTGTCAGTCTTAATAGCACAAATACACCGTAATCATTCACACAAGGAGTCAAAGGCATTCCATGCATTTCATTTAATCAAAATTATCCCAATACA
This sequence comes from Magnolia kwangsiensis, assembly GCA_037074715.1. NCBI lineage: Eukaryota > Viridiplantae > Streptophyta > Magnoliopsida > Magnoliales > Magnoliaceae > Magnolia > Magnolia kwangsiensis. The sequence goes on from CM073579.1 coordinate 66,302,526, forward strand.
AGGGATATATCCTTACAAGCATCATGACGAGAAATACATGGGAACTAAGACAGTTAAGATTACAACAGCAACATAAACAAAGCACTATCCCTAACAGGCTTACATAACAAAAGCAGGAAATGACTAACTACTAACAATAACATCTAAGGTCGCATTGCTAGTCTGAGTCGGGTGACGGAGGAGGAGCACCCTTATCCTGTAAGCAACACAGCATCGCCTTCAAGGTGCGAGTCACCTTGCCGAATTTCTTCTTTGTAACGGCCTTGGCATCCTCGACTTTAGCTCGAAGTTCCTGAACTTCCCTTCGCAAGGCGATCTGACCCTCCTCGATCCGAGCAATGCGATCATCGCTAGTAGCCTGCGCAGAAGGAGGAGGGCTCTCATCTGTATCCTGAGCCTCCTCTTCTGCCTCTTCCTGAGCTTCTTCCTGAACCTCTGCTCCAGGTTCTTCTTCGCTTTGATCTTCCTCATCATCAAAGTCATCCTCGCTGTCCTCCTCAAGCTAATTTTCACGGTACTGCGACCCAATCTTCATCTTGACCATAGTCGACTCATCAATGGTATGAATCGAAACTGGCAATTCCGGCCCAAGTCTGTAGGCAAACTCAAGCGCAATCTTGCAAATCGGTAGGCCAAAAGGAAGCGATTTGGATGTTCTTCTTGACTTGGCTATGAGGATTATTTGTCGTAAGATGAAAGTAGCCATACATACGTTCTCTCCCTGGGCCACCAGATACAGGAAATCAACCATAAAGCGTGTACATTCGATGCGATTCGTCGACCTGGGATAAACATTAAACGTGCAGATATGGTGCAGCAGGCGCAAATCATCAGACATATACGTCGCCTTAAGGCTATTATTAGGCTGCCATGGAACCAACTTACCGCACAGAAACCTGGTGCGGCGATCTCGTTCACGTCTACTCTTCAGATTCTTCTCACTAGGATGAACATCACCAAGAGGTACGTTTAGAAGTCACGCAATCAGTCGCACATCAATCGTAGCCATCCGATCTGTACCAAAAGGGATTTTAAACTGCAATGGCTCCAAGGTAGGATTCTGGATACTAGCGTAGAAGGCACGAACGGTGCTCACATTAGCACGAGCGCGAGCTTCAAAGATCGGACCCCAATGCGCCGCTTCAATGCGCTCGAACAATAAAACTTCACCGAACAGTCGCCCTTCCACGTCCGCCTCAAATAACACTTTGCGATCAGTGTATTAGCCATGAGGCATCTCTGATAGAATTACTCACCCAAGGTGAGAGTGGGGATTCAAATCCCGCTTTGTACGACACTCTAGGGCTGCAGCTGGACCTGCGGCGGTGCTTGAACTTGCGGCACCACCTCGCCGTCTCCTCGATTGAGCAGGGTGGCTTGGCCCAGCCTCGTCTGTTGCAGTTTTCCTTTTACCCATCAAAGATATGATGGATGAGAGTGATAAAAGGCCTAAAATGGCTTCCACGAAAGCCATGAAAAATGGAGAAAATGCAGAGAAGTGGCTGTTCAATCTGGAAAAAGGAGATCTAGGCGTCGTAGAGGGATGCTTCAAGCTTCCCAAGGATGTATTTTCAAGGAGAAATGGAAATGAAAGAGTGGAATGGAGCACCTCACGATTTCAGCTCGATTTGGCGATTTTCGGAGCTCCAAATGATAGAATCTTTAAGAAGAAGGGCTGCCAACTCCAAAGGAATGATGGATGATGGTCGTTTTTGGCCAAGGAGGGATCTAGAGGCAATTTAGAACCACAAAATTTGGGGATGGTTGCTGAAAAATGAAAATAGGGCTATGGGGAGGGCTGTTTGTGAAGGAGGGGAATGATTTGGGAGTTTTCATTGGACGGGACCTATATGGGGAGGGTACACATGAGATTTAAGGGCATGCGCCCAAAAATCACAGCAAACCGGCCCACCTGTACGGCGATGCATCGCCGGATCGGCGATGGCATCGCCGACCGGTGATGCATCCGGTTGGTGGAGCCAGATGGGTTCGGTCCTCCATGGTCCAAGGACCCCAGATATGTACGGTTTGTCCCCTGGTTCATGGTATTTTGGCCTATGTGAGCCCAAACATGTGTTCGGGGTTTTCCGGGACCATTCCACAATTCTGAATACCAAACCCTATGATGCAGCATATGAATTTGGGGTAGAAGGAGCTAGTACATCCATCTAGACTATTATTAGCTAAAGAAAGTGAAGTTAGAATGGCCTTATGGCAATTTTTCATGAAATTTTACTATTCACTATAAACTTTTGTGAAAGTATTATTTTGTGTTATTTTCATATTAAGTTTGATGCCTAACATGAATTGGATAAGAAAGAAATGAATATTGGAGTGGTGAGAGGAAGAATTTTGAAGATTTTTGGTGAAACGGGGTTTTTAGGCCCTGACGATTGATTACAGGAGTCGTGGTCATCCCACGGCCCAAGAATTTACTTTTACGGGTTTAAAATCGTTCATAGGACGTCTCAACCCGACTTCCAATGGCTTAGAAGCTATTCGGGTTGCTTTACGCGACCGGAGATGCATTACAGACTCGATCGTGCGATCGATTCAAATAAACTTCGCCTATCGGCGAATCTGCAATCCTAGAAATGTTTCTAGACCCTTCTCACACCCACCTAAGTCAAAAGAAGTGACAGGGTACGTAGCGAGACCATAACCCAGGCCCAGTATACTTTTATTCAAGCTCTGATACCAACTTGTAACACCCTGAAAATCGGGGGTCGTGTATAAACTCAACTCCCGAGTTCCAGACCGTCACTTATGTAACAAAAATGATTATGATTCAATGTTGTCTGATTTAAAGCATTCACATGAGTAAAAGTATACCAAAACTGCAATTCATACTTCAGATCCAGTGATAAAAGCAAGCGGAAGACTAAACAATATATATATCACTGTATGGAAAAACAAAGTAAACCTCATTTGTCTCTAAAGTATGAATACATCTCTGAGTCTCATATACATATACATGAACAAAAATAAATATCCAAAATGGTCCCACTGAAGTCCCATCGATCCAGGTCGCCTACGTAAAGCCATCGTGATACTGCATGTATGAGAACTCGTCCTGGTCATCGTCGAAGTCTGGCTCTGCCTCCTGGATCTCAGCCTCACCTGCATCTACAACAGAGTCTGGTGGGTGTTACAAACACCATCCCATAACGTGGGAGTGAGTGACCAACTCAGTGGAATCATAGAGCAAAGATTAGCATGTTCACAAATCAATCATGCGATAATAGTAAAGCAGTAAATCAGACAATCCTAGTACTGTTGTTAATGCAAGATGATATGACGTGATGTATGCCCTCACCGACGATCTCCCTCATACGGCAACATCTTACGACCGCGGCATGCCACACTCCCTAGAGTGCTCCACATCTTCCAGGCACATGCAATGCTATGGTGATATGATTTCCGAGTTGTTATTAGTCCATTCAAACAGCAGGATTGGGAAACTAAGGTACTTCCCTTGTATCAATCCCAACACAGATCCTATCTAGGGTCGTCACTCCTAGTAATCTCATACGATGTATATTTCGTAGGTCACTGCAAGAGCTGCCAGGGCTGTTGCTCGCACTCGTTGCACCACTCCCCCACCACCTTATCAATACAGGCCTACCGTACTCTACTGCAACGGAAGGGTCGTCGCCTCCCATGGACTCAGAATATGCTCGCGGTCACTACAAAGGACTCGTCGCCTGATCAGTGTAGGCCGACAGCTAGAATATAGTGTCCCATGCAACCATAATCTGCTCACTAGTCTAGGTGCTCACTGGTCACTACGGGGAGGTTTGTGGCCCCAGCGTAGGCCGACAGCTCGACCACGGTGTCCCATACCACCATGCCCGGCTCATGAGTCTTCGTGGATCAAGGTACCATGGTTAACAGGGTTTACAATGGTAAGTTCAGTACCCTAGGTTCAAGCAGTTATGGCTCATACAAGGTGAACATACATCGGCCAGTCGGGTTGCTTGACGGGCTCGACTAGCACGATCGCATATCAAGTCGAACGACATGAAGTGCGTAAAACACTTCGCGTGGCCTAACCACTGCCGCCAACTTCAAACACGACTCGCGTTCATCGACGCGTCGTTCGTGGCCAAGACCAGCCAGCCACGAATTCGCTCAGTTACCGACTGCCTGGACTAAGTATAGTCCCAAAAAATTATGGAATCACATCAGCAATTTATATAGGAATATTAGAATTGAAATACAATCATGTGAGCATGTTAACACATGTTATAACATTCAACTTAAGTAAATCTTCAAACACATATATTTCATGCATGTAATGAAATCATGCATATAGTCAACATGTAGGAAATCATTTAGGTCAGCATATTAATTGAGAAATCCATCTCAAACTAATTCATAACATCATTTAATTCAATACATACTAATACAAACATTTATACAAACACATACACTACACACTTAAGTCTACATATAGCATGTCGACCCGAAGTGTGCAATTAGGCGAATCTCTTCGTCAAACTAATTATGCACGTATTCCTAACTTCCTAATGCGACAACAAACCATGTCAATCACATCAGCAAAATATGAATGTAAACAGTACTTCCTACAAATGACTAAAATGCCCTAAATCTCATATTCTTCGTTAATTTACGAAACAGGAAACGGAGAGCATATTATACATGTCAAACGGCGATGCCATCAATAATCTACTATTAAACGACATTGAAAGCATTGGAAACCGTCAATCAAAGCGTCTAAAATCCTCACCTTATGTCTTGTAGACTCGTGAATTGAAACGGATCGTATACGCTTCGTCTACGGCGAATAGGGAACCTAATACATAAGATCCATAAGCTACATTGCTATGGAAACAAAGGAACCTCAAATCAGTAACTATTTAGGGTATTTACTTACCTAGAATCGCGGTAAAATCGCCGGGAAAGCGATATAGGTGCGTTGCTTAAGCACGTGCAACACGTAGCACAAGTAGCAGGAAGAACTCTCCCACTCTCTCTCACAATCTCTCACCTTTTTCTCTCTCCCAAGTAAGGGTTTCTCTCAAATTCGGATGGGAGAGAGGAGTGAGGGTTTCAACCCCTTTTATAGCCTAAAACATGCCCAAAATAGGCTTGGGAACAATGTTTACTTGGTGCCTAACCAAATCGGGGTCGTTTCGGTCCAAAAGAGCATTTCTGAAGGTCCCCTGGCCAAATGCGGTCGGACTTAAGCTCATGCATACTGGATCTAGCACACATCCAGTTTTCAGACCGGTAGGGTTCCCAGATCGCACGTGGCGGTCCAGTTTCAGTTTAACGGTCACCGCACCAAGATCAGGCCTATAAGTCTCGTGATATGTAATAGAAATTTTTCCTGATCTAAGGGTGTAATTTGGCTGAATTCTGATGGTCAAAACGCTTAATACTGATGTGTCAATTCGTGTGCCAGATTTGAATTTCAAATTCCAATTCTAACCCTATTCTCACTCTCTTCACTCCAGGCTCAATGAAATAGTCTCTGAATGTCAGTTGGACTTGATTTTTGAAACGATTGCCAAGCCCAGCTAAGTGGTCATAACGGTCTAAGATGGTAGGTATCGGACTTTCGACGCGCGGTCTAGATCCAATACAAAGTTTCAAGGAGGTCCCGAGAATAAACCGGTTTAGAGTTTGATCCGAGGCTTTAGAGCATTATAGCACCATTGGTTCCACTCGCTTTGGGCCTTGTAGAATGTATTTAAAGTGATCAGGGACCATTTCCCAGCTATTCTAACGTTGCACTAGCTAACTTAGTCATATTTTCTAAAGGAATAAATTCTACACAATTTCGGGTCGAGTTGGTACTCGGGCCCAAGTATGGATTTTTCACGGGCGTTACACATAGGCTGAAGGAGTCCAGGAGGTCGGCGATGCTCTGCCTTCACCTGCTGGCAAGTGAGGCAACGGGACACGAACTCTGTGATGTGGGTCTTCATACCATCCCACCAATACATCCTCCTCACGTCGCAATACATCTTTGTGCTGCCCGGATGCATTGCAAGTCTAGTACAGTACGCAGCCTCGAGAATCTCTTGTCTCAAGTCAGGGATATCTGGGACGCATAGGCAGCCACAGTAACGTAAGCCCCCATCCGTTCCAACTCGCCACTCGGTGTCTGCATCATCATTGGCCTTCTCTCGAAGCTCAGTCAAATGCGCATCATCCCTCTGCGCCGGGATGACTCTGTCATCGATACGAGGTCGCACCTACACATGTGCGATGAACTCGTACGACTCCCCTACAATGAGTTTCTGCTCAAAGTCTCGCAAAAACTCAACCATATCCCACTCAGCAACCATCAGCGGAGCCGCAAACTTTATCGCCTTCTTACTGCTCAATGCATCAGCCACAAGGTTCGCCTTGCCCAAATGGTAGGAGACTTCGAACTTGAAGTCTTTCAAAGTCTCCATCCATCGCCGCTGCCTCATATTCAAGTCCCGCTACGTGAATATGTACTTGAGGCTCTTGTGGTCGCAAAAGAGCTCGAACTCCTCTCCGTAGAGGTAATGTCTCCAGAGCTTCAGTGCGAAAATGACGGCTGTCAACTCCAGGTCGTGTGTAGGGTAATTCTCCTCGTGCTTCCTTAATTGTCTCGAGGCATACGAAATTACCCTGTCCTTCTGCATAAGGACACAACTCAGACCAACGCTAGACGCATCAGTATATATCATGTATCTAACCCCTTGCTCTGACAATACTAGCACAGGGGTGGACATCAACCTGTCCTTTAGCTCCTGAAAAGCTGACTCCACCTTATTGTTCCAGGCGAACTTCACATCCTTCCGTGTCAGCTGAGATAGAGGTCTGGCGATCTTCGAGAAGTCTCGAATGAAACGTCTATAGTAGCCTGCCAAACCTAAGAAACTCCTCACCTCAGTGACAGAACCAGGCTGTTCCTAGTCCTGCACTGCAGTTACCTTAGCCAGGTCAACTGCCATCCCATCCTTGGACACCCATGTCACAGGAACTTCACTTCCTGCTTCCAGAAGTCGCACTTCTTATACTGTGCGAACAATTGATGTTGTCTGAGTGTATCCAGGACCAATCGCAAATGCTCCTTATGCTCCTCTCGACTCCTGGAGTATACCAAAATGTCGTCTATGAACACAATGACGAATCGATAGAGGAAAGGCCGAAATACCCTGTTCATCAAATCCATGAATATGGTTGATGCGTTCGTAAGACCGAACGACATCACAAGGAACTCGTAGTGGCCAAAGCTGGTCCTGAAAGCTGTCTTCTACACGTCCTCATCCCTGACGCGTAACTGGTGATACCCTGACTGAAGATCAATCTTCGAGAAGTACTGGGCCCCTCTCAACTGATCAAACAAGTCATCTATCCTGGGCAAGGGATATCGGTTCTTCACCGTAATCTGGTTCAGCCTGTGATAATCAATACACAATCGCATAGAACCATCCTTCTTCTTCATAAACAGTACTGGTGCTCCCCAAGAAAACACACTCGGTCGAATGAAACTAACCTCCAACAGATCATCAATCTGTTTCCTCAACTCCTCCATCTCACACGGTGCCATGCGATACGTCGGCAGTGAGACGGGTATGGAACCAGGCACCAAATCGATAGTATTATCGATCTCTCGCTGAGGCGGCAAACTAGGAATCTTCCTGAACAGATCCCCAAAATCACGGACTATAGGCGTATGCTCAAGTGTCGGGGCATCGATGTCCCGCAATAAGGATGCGTAGCTAAGTATGCAGAAGGAGAGATTTACCCATATTAAAAATGTAAATGGCGTGCCCTCCGGCTCGTAGACTGTCACCATACGGGTCTCGAAATCAATGTCGGCCCTCCCTATAGTCAACCAATCCATGCCAAGAATGACGTCGAGATAATAGAGATAAGGGTCGACGACAAGATCGAGAGCCACCGTCCTACCCCCCAGATCCACCAAACAACCCTCACACATCATGGTGGCATCCTAAACCTCAAGTGATACCCTCGAGCCTCATCGTCAATACCGAGCAAATAGCATGGATCACCTGGTGTCGAAGACCATAGTAGGCCTGACTCCCACCAACACGGTTGGGTGAGTAGATATTCGGCTACGCCTAGCTAAAGAGTTGGAGCGAATGTAGTTAGGTTTGACCCACCCCTGAAATAGGTCCGCTACCGGCGTGTCGGGTGAGTATTGACATGGCTATAGCCCCCCATTGACAAGGCGGGTGTATGAGGCCTCCATTTAACAAGTTTTGGACTTGCTCTGGATACCAGGCCCCGGTGATTCCCAATGATGATAATTATATTATGATGTGGACTTTTAGAGGAGGACTTGCATGCTTGCATACACTCGGCATACTTTTGCATATCATCTCTTTGATTGCATCCTACCCTCTTGGCTTTACGTTGCATTACCTGGTCAACATGCTTCAGTTTGTGTACTATGATATTTTGGTTCTTACTACATGATTATACATGTTGAGGGTCAAATATTGCATATTATCCCCCATTTATCTCTTGGCTTTACAAACATAATATGGTTTAACGGTATATTTTACATGTGTTTGTGTTGCAATGTGAATTTAAGAGCTTGGACTGAAAAGAATGCTAAAAACATGATTTTAGCACCCAAAAGTCATCAAGGCAAATAATGGACCTGTGGAGACCAAGATTGAAGTTTTCAAGGTTTCGAGATCTAAGAAAACCAAGTGAAGAAGACGAAGACTGTGCTATTAAGAACCGTTTGATGACATCAAATATCCTTTTGATGACATCAAAATTATGAGGGAAAATTGAGTTGGTTACTGGACATATTGGGTGTTTTTTCGATCAATTGAATACATGTTCGATGACTCGAAGGAATGTGCTCGATGACATTGAAGACTCCTCTATGGCATTGAATTTATAAAAGAAATTGAAGTAACTCGCTGGACTGTTTTAGACACATTCTCGTTGACTCGAAGACCTATTCAATGGATCGAATCTTCATTTGATGACATTGAAGGATGGTTCGATGACAGTCTTATGCAGCGCGAAAGAGCGAAAAGGCATGACTTTTAGATTCAAACCCCTTTGATGTCCATAAAGGGTGTTCGATGACATCAAAGGCATTACGCAGAGTTACGTAGAATGCATAAATTTGATCCAATTTTACAAATCTGCATAACTTGGCTTATAACTAGGGGTTTCTGAAATTGTGGTAAAGACCGCTTTAGTAGTAGGAATATGCCAATATGTCTTAGAGAGGGTGAATATGACTTTTATATATTAAAAAAAATTATGGTTTATTTAAAATTCTATCAAACTTGTCCTGAGTAGATATGCATGAATCAGGATTTCTTTAAGATAACTCTAATGGCTTCCAAGCCAATTAGAGGATCCAATCACAAAATTGATTTAATGATAAACATGATGCAATTTAGAGTTTATGATGGATGTAACTGTGTGTGAGGTGTGATCAAATACGCAAGCATTTAAACAAATCACACAAGTAATCAAAGACAAATATCAATCACAAACACAATCATTTTTATAGTGGTTCAACTACTTATCTACTCCACCTCCGATAGATGCACTCAACCCTTAAGTGTGCCGAATTTCACTAAGGAGCTTTCACACGGTTCACCTCAAACCCGAGGTTTTAAAACAAGTTCACCTCTAACCAGTACAACCTACACCTAGGCTGATATTTTATGCTCCCACGAGTAAGAGGCACCCAATTTTAAGCACACTGGCCAAGGATCCACACAAGGAACCTCTCTCATTTATGCTTTCACGAGCGAGGGTCAACATAAGGCACCCAATTTTAGGCACACTGGCTAAGGATCTTCTACAAGACCTTAACTATTTATGATCTCCACAGGGCAAGGGTCAACACAACGCACCCACCACATACACTCCCACTGGAGGCCTCCTAGAGGACTTGCAAGGGGTGAGAAACACCTTAGACCCAATCCTACAAAGAAATGATCACAAGTATCTTCTGGACTTTAATAACTTATAGATAAGTGAATGAGTCCCTTTTATATCATTGTCAAAGATCTCCTCCTTTATTGATGAAGAGTCTTTTGCTTCCTTAAATCGCAACTCAGAAGATGTACCAATGTATGGCGACGGGTTGGGTCAAGGTTGTAATGGAATCCTTCTCTATTAAAAGTTTTCCTATAAAGGAAATAGAGTGATTCCAATCATATATACATTGAAGGCATCCCAACTTAATGATTTGCCATTAAGGTGGTAGTTGAAGGATCCTTGAATGCCGAAGTTCATTCCCCTGTCCACTTTATTGAATGTCAATGATGAGGGTGGATTGGAGGATGAACTTCCATGAGAGAAAGGCCTTTGGGTATATGATCTAAGGTTAAATACTCAAAAGCACTCTCTTCTTTCTCTTCTAGCAACTAAAGATAAGTTATATATATATATATATAGGCCAAAAGTTCCAACAGATATAAAACGGTCACATTTATGACAGAGTTCGATATCATCGAGCAGAATCGATATCATCGAGTGTATGCTCTCGATTGTATCGACTGGCCACTCGATGACACAAACTCAAATGTCATATGCTTTTGAAACCTTTTGCCAGCTGGTCGAGGAAATCGAAACCTACATCGACGTCATAGGATTTCGAACTCCGATTTCATCGACACGAGGATTGATTCCTCGACATTTGAAAATGAAAGAGACATTGCCTTTGAAATATTTCAGGTCAAGGATATGATCGAGGTACAATCGATATCATCAGAATTTAAATGTCGATGATATGATAGTCGTGTCGATGCATCTATAAATCCAAAGGATTCTCCAGTTAAGCTTGCTGGACAGTTTATGTCCATTCTTGATGCAATCGACCCAGCCTCGATATCACCGATATTTGAATATCGATTCTATCATTCTAAGATAAAAACTAACTAAAATTTTACTGGTAAACTGAGTGTCCAAGACATATATCATTGAAGGCCTTCCAATATCATTGGTTTTTGAATTAAGAGGATATCGAGGAGTACTTTGATATATCTAAGGTCTTTATGATTTTCTTTAGAAAAATAGGGACACAAACTCTCTCTGTCGATTTTATCGACTCAAATTCAATAGACTCAAGATTCAAATTTCGATGATATCGATACATTAATAATTCAGTCTAGAAGTATATGTGGTTGTTGGACAACTTTTGTCCTCATTTCGATAATATCGATTGAGCATCGAGGACATCAACAACATTTCTTAATTATATCAATCAGTCTAACTTAAAAACCTTATGATATTCTAATCAATTTTAAGGGCTTTAAATACCTGGTGTTTTGGGACATGGGATGTGAGGCTTAGATTTACCTGTGGCAAGTTCTGGCATACATCTGGTTGAGGTAGATAGTTAATTGATCTTCCAATGGAGATTCTTTGTCTAGCTGATTCAACACTCACGCTAATTGACAAACCAGGGCACTTTTAATCTCCCCCTTTGTCAATTACGTGACAAAATACTGAAACAACATCTAGACAAACACATCCTAAATTGTGTGTACATGTATTTTACACAATTTTACAATGTCTAGTGAAACCATACACACAATCAGTAGCTGCTCCCCACTAACTGCATTCTCCCCCTATCTTGGTGCAGCTGCTTCCCCTAACACCTGTATCACTATTCATAAATGAATATACATAATGTTTCCCTCAAGGTGTTTGATTTGTTCTCCCCCTTTTTTCTAGTCATTGGCAAAGGTATAACAGTTGATGTTGACTGAAGTTTGAAGTATTTGAGAGAACAAAATGCAGGACATAAGCACAATAATGGATGTAATAGAAACATCTTATTTCAGCAACCATGTATGCTTAGACAGACAATATATAGATTAGAATATCACATGCATCACACACCAGAGAAAATAGGGGATACAAACATGGCAATAAATATGTGTGGATTATAAACAGCCATATCCAAAAAAATCCAAAATATATATACTGTCCCAGTTTGGCAGTAGTATAACAGTTAGTCAGTGTAAACAAGAAACCATCCAATCTTAGCCCCCCAAAAAAAAAATGAGCATACTCAAAACAAAATGTTACAAAAAACCACAGCGACATGGAAGCTCTTAACATCCCCAAGGATCCCCATGTGTGAGAAATTCTACCACTTGCTAGCTGGTTTGCTGGAGAATCTCGACTTTCTCTTCAATCACAGTGAGTCACCTTTCATAGTTGTAAAGGCGCTCCTCCATACTAGCCATCCTGTTCAGTAGGTGACGTTCAAGGTGATGAGCTTGGTGATTTGTGATAGACTCTAGACTTAGCAGTGGTGTTCGATTTGATCCCCAAGGAGTAGGAGGACATGAAGGTTGAGCATGTTGAGCGGTTGACTACATGGGAGCGCTATTCTCGGGAAGAGATGAAGTGAGACATAACTGTTGAGCCACCTGAGCTGCATCACTATCAGACCATGCTTTTGGATGAATGTCATCAGATGTGGAAAGGAGGCCAACATCATGAGGGAGTTTACAGATGAGTGCAGGAAAGGCTAGTGTAATCCAATGGTTGCCTTGGATGATACGAATTAACTGCTTGAGAAGAAGTGTTAGGAGGCACACTTGAATTTCTTGATACACATCGTAAAGCACATTCAACACAAAGGGGGAAAGATGATTACAATTCACGTCACATGGATATACATTGGACCCAAAAATGTTATGGAGAATTTTAAAAGTGGGCCCAAGATGATTGATGTTAAGTGAATTATCATCATTTCGAGGAATAGTGGTTCTTTGGCTTAGTGCCCAAGTTACCTCTCCCCAAACACCTAGACCATTGAGATTCTTATTGGTTACTAGAATTCGAGTGACCTCGAGATCTAGAAGATGACCCAAAGTGATGGGAGTGATGAGTTTTGAGTAATGTAAAAATTTGAGTTGAATGCATGGGGGATCATCATGAATGACATGACATTTACTGAAGAATTCATGGATCAACCCTAGTTGATAAGAACCACCAAGATTTAGAATATTTTGCCATCCTATCACTTCTAGGAGGAAGTCCACACCAAAAGGCTCAATGGCACTATTAAGAACCAAATGTTCAACAATAGTGGTGGGATGTCTTTCCGTTGGATTGAGTTGAGGCTTACTAGGTTGCTTGGTCTTTGATTTTGAAGATTGAGAAAGAGACTTACCTTTGCCTTCGATCATGATTTTTCAATGTGAGAGATAGGTAAAGTTAAGAAGAAGCAACCAGAGAAGAGAGGGGATATGAGGATTTGAAATTGAATACATCCTTTGTTATTATAGTAAAGTTGTCGATCATATCGATCCCTCATCGATGACATCGATATCACACTCATAATGACATTAAAGACCATGTTGATGACCATTGGGAACATGCTGATATCCAGTGGAAATTGGGACAGTCCAACCATTGGGAAGGACAGCTGGTTATAACGTTGCATTCCTAAGATTCTTCAATTTCATCGATGGTGAATATCGATATCATCGAAATGAAAATATCGATGATATCGACACAGTTTAAATGTTATTGAGAATGTCATGGTCTGGCATCCCAAAACTAACATGGTTAATTCATGAGGTTTAGCCTTGTGGCTGATACTTAACCACGAATGTCCCAGTGTAAAGATTTACCTATGTGGATCATGGTCACTGGGATATTTTTAGTGAGTTCATACTCCAATGGATTTTTGAAGATCACTAAACCTATTTGTATCAAGAGGTTTAGTGAGGATATCTACAAGTTTCTTTTCTATGGAAACATTATCTAATGCAATAATCTTGTCTTCAACAAGTTCTCGGATAAAATGATGACGGATGTTAATGTGATTGGTCCAAGAATGTTAAAAAGGATTTTTTTGGAATGTTGATAGCGCTTGCGTTATCACAGAACAGACTCATTGTGGGTTGTTTAATCCCGTAGTCCAACAACATTTGTTTCATCTAAAGGAGTTGTGCATAGCAACTTCCTGCGACAATGTATACAGCCTCGACAGTGGATAATGATATTGAGTTTTTCTTCTTACTCTGCCAGGAGACCAAACAATTTTCAACATAAAAAAATCCTCCACTTGTTGATTTTCGATCATCCAAATTTTCAGCCCAATAAGCATCAGAGTATCCAGTGATGATGGTGGATATTTCAAATGGATACCACAGTCCGAAAGAGGAGTTCCTGCTATGTATTTAATGATACACTTAATGGCCGTTAGGTGAGATTCCTTAGGATCTGCCTGATATCGAGCACATACTCCCACACTAAAAGATATATCAAGATGACTAGTTGTGAGATATAGTAGGCTTCCTATCATACTCCGATAGAGATGTTGATCCAGACTCTTGCCTTTACATCTTTGGAAAGTTTGAGTGTTGTGCTCATGAGAGTGTGATAAGAACGACCAGACTCGAGACCAAATTTTTTTTACCAAATCATTTGCATACTTGGTTTGACAAATGAAGATTACATCATTTATTTGCTTGATTTGTAATCCTAGGAAGAAGTTTAATTCACCAACCATACTCATTTCAAATTCTGATTTCATAAGGTTGTCAAATTTGAGAGCAGCATCTTCACATGTTGAATCAAAGACTATATCATCCACATAAATTTGTGCAATAAGCAGTAAGTCCTTTATTGTTTGAGTAAATAATGTTTTATCCACACTTCCTGTAACGACTCAAAAAAATCCGTACAAAGACCCGAGTATTAACTAAGGCAGAAATCCCTTAGGACTAAATCCTTTAGAAACTAGATGAGAATTAACTAAGTGCTAACTAGATCACCTGTGAAATTAGCACTAATCACTTTAAATATGATCTGCATGACCCAAAACCTGTAGAATCGTTAACGCTACATTATCCTAAAATCTAGAATCCAACTCTAAACCCAATTGTTCTTGAGAGCACTTTGAAACTTTGTATCAAACCTGGACCACACGTCGAAAGTCCGATAACAATGGACTTAAACGATATTGACCGCCTGTTTGGACTTGACTATCACCTTGAAAATCATGTCCAAATGATGTCCTGAGACTGTTTCTTTGAGTCCAGAGTGAAGAGTGTGAAAAAGTGAAGATTTTTAAGAAATTCAATATGAATTTAAGTAATCTGAGTCATGTCGCTTGCACGCCGATTATAAGCATCTTGACTGTTGGTTTTTGACCCAAATTCACCATCGGATCAGGGATGATGGCCCACACATGTCAATATACTTGTGACCCTAATCGAGTTTCGGTGACCGTTGAACTGAAACTGTTCCGCCACGGTCGATCTGGAAACCCAATCGAACTAAAAACTTAACTTGATCAAGATCTAGCATCTATAAGCTTAAGTCCGATCGCATTTAGTAAGAGGACCTCCAAAAGTGTTCCGTTGGATCGAAACAGACCCGATTTGGTTATAACCTAAGTATACCTTGGCCCTAAGGCTAATTCCGTCAGTTCTGGGCCTTTATAAGGGCTTGAAACCCTCACCCTCTCTCACCATACGAATTTCCTACAACCCTAAGAAAGAGGAGAGAGTAAAGAGAGAGAAAGTGAGAGAGAAGTGGGAGCTACTCCTGAGATTCAATTTTCGTTACTCCACGTGCTTATTTATCGCTAACGGATCGCTATTCCGGTGATTTCAAATACACTATTGAGTAAGAAAATCTAATCCTAATCAGTTCTAAGGTTTTAACTAGTTAAAGTGATGTAATAGCTAACCTATTTCATGTAATAGGTTACCGTTGGGCTGTAGATGAAGCGTGAGTGAACGAACTAAACTCATTATGCGTTTATCGGCGTTAAGGTGCGGATTATAAATGTATAGATTATGGGTTTCAAAGCTTTTAATGTCAGATAATGATTTATTACTGATGTGGATGCTATTACACATGTCAAATGCGCTATCTGTTTTATTTTACGATTATGTATAGTCTATGTTATAAATAGAGTATTCCATGTGTTTGTTAAAATATTTGTATGCATATGAAATCTGATGTTTTGATTGCCATGATAAATCGTTATTAGTACATGCTTGTTATGTATGCGATAACTCCTTAGCAAAAGGATTTTCCCAAATATGCAATATGCCAACATACGTGACGTATGTTGAATAGTGTAGTCTAAGTATTTGTCTAAACGCCTAAATGGGTTAGAAATTGGTAGAGTATGATTTTAAAGGTTATTGAGATATGAATCTCAAATACCTTACTTGTGTGTATGATTTCCTCCATGAAATGTTTAGTCTATTTTATTCATGTTAACTGTGTGAAAGATTTTCTCCATGTATTGTATTCATGTTTAAGTTATATTTTGTAATATGTTCATATGGATGTGGAATTTGAATCAAATGTCTATTATTGCTATTGTATGCGTCTGGGACCATGTTATGGTCCAGGCAATCAGTAACAGGCTTTGAGTTCGTGGTTAAGATTTATTCGCCATGAAAGACATGTTTGACTAACCCGATCCGTATTATAGTTGTCGGAAGTGGTTTGGCCACACGGAGTGCTTATGCATTTCATGTCGATCAACTAAACGTGCGATCATGCTAGTATAGCTCGTCAAGTAACCGGATTGACCCTATGTATATTCACCATGTATGGACGCTCCTGTTTGAATCTAGGGTACCAAACTTACCAGTGCAATCTCGTTAACCTTAGTACCTCGATCTGCTAAGACTCAAGAGCCGGACATGGTGGTATGGGACACCGTGGTTGAGCTGTCGGCCTACGCTGGGGCGACGAGCCTCCCCATAGTGACCAGTGAACAACCCAGACTTGTGAGCCGATTATGGTGGTATGAAACACTATATTCGAGCAGTTAGCCTACTCTGATTGGTGATGAGCCCTTTGTAGTGACCTCGAGTATATCCTGAAACTGCATTGTGGTGACGAGCCTTATTGCAGTATATGGGATATAATTAGACCTGTATTGATTGCTAACAATCCCTTTACAACGATCTATAACTGTGATATCGTATGAGATTGTCTAGGACTGATGACCCTAAAATGGATCATCGTTTAGACAATGATATAAGGGAGGTACCTTAGCTTCCCAATCCTGCTGTATGAAAAGGACTAATAATAACTCAGTAATCACGTTCATAACATCGCACTGCATGTGCCCCAGGTTGAAGAGCATAGGGAGAGCATAGGGAAGAAAGCATACCGCGGACGTAAGATGGTGTCGCATGAGGGAGTGTAGGCGAGGGCATGCATCATGAAAACATCTCATCCTTGCATTAACAAGAGTATCTAGGAATGTCTAATATGCCTGCTTTATCATTACTGTTTCACTGAATTGATAACATGTTAATCTTTACTCTATGATTCCACTGAGTTGATCACTCACTCCCACATTTTGGGATGGTGTTATGAACATCCACCAGACTCTGTCTTAGCTGCAGATGATGACGTGATTCCAGAGGCAGAGCCTGATTACTACGATGATCAGGACGAGTTCTCATATATGTAGTTTTCTGACGGTTTCGCTTAGGCCGTGATGATCGACGGGGCTACAGGGATTTTCATTTTAGTTGAAACTATTTCTCCACATTTTGATTACTTTTTTTGAACTAATACATGTATATGGTGACTCAGTGATGTATTCATACTCTGGGGTTTGACAGAAATCTTTTGAACTCATATACGTTGAGAATATCTTTCAGTCTTTCGCTTGCGTTTTATAAACTGATCTAGAGTATGAATTACTGTTTTGGTATAATCCCACTCATGTTTAATGCACTAATATGAACAACATTCAATCATCATTATCTATGTTACATAAGTGATGCATTGGAACTCGGGAGTGGAGCTTATGCTCGACCCCCGATTTTCAGGGCATTATAAGTTGGTATCAGAGCATGATTTGGATTAAACTGAAAGTGGGTTATGGTCATATACATACGCTGACACCACTTTAGCATAGGAGGGTGCAAGAAAAATTTAAAAACAGGTCTAGGACTCCTAGTGTCATCAATTGGCGAAAGTTTATTGAAAATGATCGCCGAGATCGAGTCCGTGCACACTCCTGATCACACACGAAGACTTCAAATCAAGTTTAGACCATCAATTGATAGGTATAGACCGTGTTTCATCTCATTACAATCGTTTTAATTCAATAAATGTGGATGTATATCAGATTTGTTTCGAAACGAATCGAAATGACTCGAATCGGAAGAGGGGGCCAAACGGGCCACTTCCAGGGGGACCCAAGGTGGGACCCATACTTTTCTAGACCTAGGGGGGAGGACCTCACCCAAATGGCCAGCCCTCGCCAGACAGGTCAGTGACCAACAAGGACCTCGCCGACCAGCGGGCCAAATAGGCTCGGGCTATCGGGCCGATGCCCTTTGGGGTATAATGTGGACCACTCGTCCACAGTTGCAAATTTAAAGCATCCCCTATCACCCCTTCTCTTCATAATCTCATCCTCTAAGCTCTCCTTTTTCTTCAAAATTGCTCATTCCCCTCTCAAATCATCCTTTCAATCCCTCCTTCCCTCATTTTTCTTCAAGATCTACATCCCTCCACTGTTCTCAGCCATACCCATCACCCAATCCTCTCATTTCCTTTGATTTGAGCTCTCAAATCCCCCATTTGAGCTTTAAATTCGTGTAAACCTACTAACCCATCCTATTTTGTCATTTTTCTTCTCTATCCCCTTTTATTTAAGCCTTTACACCCTCTTATAAGGCCTAAATCTGTAGAGACCCAAAGATCTCATCCCTTTCCTTCCTTTTTATCACTTTTTCATGGCTTTCTTGGAGGTTGTTGCGGTCTTTTTTTTCGATTTCCTCTATTCTTTCTCTTATGGGGAAGAAAAGAGCTCCTGTGGATGAAGCTGGGCCTAGTCACCCCGCTCGCTCGAGGAGACCGAGAGGCACCGCCGTGAGTACTAGTGCTGGTAGGGAGTTACAGACTAAGGGAGGTCTTGATCCCTAGGCTCCCGTTGGATGGGCTTTATTTGCAGAGCTATCTCATGGAGTTTATGAGGGCCATAGGGTCCCTTTTGAAGTGCATGTGGATGGGCGACTCTTCGAAGAATACTTGTTGTTCGAGTGCCTAGAAGAGGCCAGGTGAGATCCACCATTTGAAGACGAGTCTGGTGCAAACATGAGCACTGTCCGAGTCTTCTATGCCCACATTCGAGAGCTTACACCAGAGCCCTTGCAGTTCAAGATCCCCTTTGGCAGAGATCATAAGGCCATAAACAACGTTGGTTTAATATCTCAGCTCCTGAATGTGCCACTTGGCGAGGTACATGCAAGTGAAAGGAATTTGAATAGTATACATGAAAGGGATCACCGCACCAGATTTCTATGTGGTCGACTGGTTCAGTGGCAACATACTAAGAGCCTCTTAGTGACAAATATGAGGGGCAACTTCCATCTGCTTCACCACATCTGCACGTTCAACGTCTACCCCAGGTGGAGCATTCGCAGCGAGTGCACGCGCCTCATGGAGGATTTCCTGTACAAAGTTGTGCATGCTTACATTTGTACTATGATAGATAATCCTCATCGCATGATCAAGACGAAAGACTAAGTCGCTCCCCCTCGGCTGACTCATATGCAAGATTATACTTGAGTTTGGCTACAGACTTGGGGTGAAATTGCCAAGGACGATTCATTACATCAACGAGACCACTCTCAATCAAATGAATATCGGGCTACATCAATGACAAGCCCAACTTAAAGAGAGCGAGGATGAAACTAAGAGCAAAGAAGAAGAAAGTGAAGGAGAAGGCGGGGCTGAAATAGAAGAAGAGGAAGAACAGGAAGAGGAGGCTCAGGACGCGAGTGAGAGCTCTCCTCCGACGACACTGGAGCAGGATGCTGGTCAGGCCACCAAGGATGCTGGTATAGCTCGACTTGAGGAAGGTTAGGCTGTCCTATGAAAGGATTCATGGATCTTTGGGGCCTCGTGAAACACAAGTTCAAGAAAGTGACTCGCACTCTGAAGACTATCCTGTGCTGCCTACAGGATAAGGGTGCCCCTTCTCTGTTGCTAAATTCGGATGCTTAGTCATCCATGTTGATGCCCCGTAGTTTGTTTGTTGTTTGTAGGATGTTGGTGTTTTATGTTGTTAGGCTTAGTAAAGTAGTAACTATTAGGATGTTTTAAATATTTGAAGTCCTGGTTGTATTAACGCACCTGCATTTCCTGTCATGATCCATGTAAAACTGTATTCTATGTATTGTGACAAATTTTGGTAAATGAAATGCATACAGTCTTTTTGCTATGAAGTGTATAAAATGCTTAAAGGATTGTGTGTTGCTATGCTGCATCTTACTTTAGTTGCACCCTATGTTGTGTAGGGAATGCCACCTAAGTTCACACGGAGCACGGCATGCCTCACATTGGGTGATTCGATGGACCAGGCACCTCCCCAGAGTGATGGTCATATGAACCCTGGTTTGGGCTCGGTTCGTGAGACGATGCCTGAGTCTCAGCCTTCGATTGGTCCTGCAGTTGGGTCACCACCTTACACACCACCAATTCTGAGCAGAACCGTGCGTCTTCTTCAACACAGTATGTGCCTCAATCAGCTCCACCTACAGATAGGTTGGAACTGTTGTTGATGATGATGCACCAGCAGCAGGAGCAGCACCAGCAACAGCAGATGTGACACCAGCAGCAGCACCAGCAGCTCTTGGCCACCATTGCAGGAGCCCTAGCTCAGGGTGGGGGTACGACTCCACCTTCACCATCTATATGCCCAGCTGAGGCTGTAGGGCCTTCTGCTTGGGATAAGGGTGTGACATAACCTACACCTGCTATATACCCTACAGGGAATTCAGATACGAGTGGCCTCCTAAAGCAATTCCAACGCTTGCGGCCTCCTACATTTTCGGGTTCACACAAACCCGAGGAGACCAAATATTGGCTAGACCACATCTCCAAGATGCTGAGGATGCTACATTGTACAGAGCCAGAGTATGTTGAGTTGGTTACCTTTATGTGGGAGAAGGAAGCCAGCCTGTGGTGGGATGGTATCCTGCGGACCGTGGAAGATGACTATGTATGGATGTGGGCAACATTTGAGACCTGCTTCCATGAGAAATACTATCCCCTTACCTACCAACATGAGAAGGAGAATGAATTTATGCGCCTCAAATAGGGAGGCATGTCAGTGACAGAGTACGAGCACCAGTTTATGGAGTTGGGCAGATATGTCCCGACTGTACTTGCTGATGCACAGTTGTGGATGTAGCATTTTTTCGAGGGCCTGTGACCTGACATTTGCTCGAAGATGTATTATGCTAGCATACCCTCCTATGCTGAGCTAGTACACATGTCTATGAGAGCAGAGCAGGACAAGGATCGATTGTCACGTTCTCGTGGGCCTATGATCCTTATGCCATGATCAGATATGCCGAGCAGGTCATTCATCGGCAAGAGGACCCGTACCGACTCTCCTCCTAGGATCGTTGCGCCACTAGTTCAGATGAGGCGACCTGGTGTGACATGTACATACTGTGGGAGACCAGGCCATGTTGCAAAGAGCTATTTTACGCGTATGAGAGACAGCGGGTTTACGCCACCGCAGAGGATAGACCGCTTCACCCTCAGGCTCTATCGACTCCACCCCTACGAACTGCACCTACACATCCATCGTTTTGACTGTCAACACCCCTATTTAGGCCGCCCCAATGGCCCATGGTACCGTTGCCAAACCGCCCGTAGCAGGCTCGGGTGCATGCATTTATAGCTGAGACTTCTGAGGGTGCAGCTCTAGCATCGAGGTCATTCGAGGGTATGACTCATATCCAAGGTATTTCAGTTTTCTTACTGGTGGACACTGGGTCCACTACTTCTATGATTTCATGCTCGACAGTCAAGCAACTAGGATTGGATACTGCTCCTACAAAAGGAGTGAGGGTTATCACCGCCACTGGGACATTTTCTGATATTACTAAGATTTGTAAGAGCTGTCTGATAAACTTCGGGAGTAGGACTGTATTAGTCGACATGATTGTCTTTCCTCTATTCCATTACAACGTCATTCTTGGTATGGATTGGCTCAGTACGATGCGAGCGAAAATTGATTGCGAGGCTAGAGTGGTGACAACCTATGGACATGAGGGCATAGCTTTTACTTTCCCAGTTCAGGACAGTCACCCTTCTCGAATGAGTTATTACGCTTCCTTACAGAAAAATGTTGATGGTCGAGCAATTGAAAACACGCCTGTAGTTCAGGATTATGAGGAGGTGTTTGCGACGATTCCTAGTTTGCCTCCACAGCATGAGATTGATTTTTCTATTGATCTCGTGCCTGGTGCAGTACCTGTTTCATTACGAATGTATCGTATGCCGCCATGTGAGATGGAGGAACTGAGGAAACAGATTGACAGGTTGGTAGAGAAGGGCTTCATACGACCAAGTGTGTCTCCTTGGGGAGCACCTGTGTTGTTTGTCAAGAAGAAAGATGGGTCATTGCGGTTATGTATTAATTACCACAGGTTAAATTAATTAACCGTGAAGAACAAGTATCATTTGCCTAGGATAGACGATCTATTTGACCAGTTAAAAGGGGCATGATACTTTTTAAAGATTGACCTACAGTCAGGGTATCATCAGTTGCGCGTCAGGGATGAAGACGTGCAGAAGACTGCATTCAGGACCAGCTTTGGACATTACGAGTTCCTTGTGATATCGTTCGGCCTTACGAACGCACCGGCCGTGTTCATGAACTTGATGAATCACATTTCTATACCGATTCATCATCGTGTTTATCTATGATATTTGGTATATTCTGCGAGTCAGGAAGAGTATGAGAGGCACCTACAAGCAGTCTTGGATACTCTGAGGAAGAACCAGTTGTTCGCGCAGTACAAGAAGTGCGACTTCTGGTGGGAGGAAGTCAAGTTCCTGGGACATGTAGTGTCCAAGGAAGGGATAGCAGTGGACCTTGTTAAGGTAGCTGTGGTTCAGGACTAGAAACAGCCTAGTTCGGTTACTGAGGTGAGGAGTTTTCTTGGTCTAGCAGGCTATTACCAACGCTTCATCGGGACTTCTCAAAGATAGCCAAACCTTTATCTCAGTTAACTCGGAAAGACTTGAAGTTCGCCTAGAATGAGAAGGAGCTGAAGGACAGACTGACGTCTGCCCCTGTGCTAGTATTGCCAGAGCAAGGGGTTAAGTATACGATATATAACGACGCATCTCGCGTTGGTCTAGGTTGTGTTCTTATGCAGAAGGATAGGGTGATTGCATATGCCTCGAGACAGTTGAGGAAACACGAGGAGAATTACCCTACGCACAACCTCGAGTTAACAGTGGTCATATTTGCATTAAAGCTCTGGAGACATTACCTCTACGGAGAGGAGTTCGAGCTCTTTTGCGACCACAAGAGCCTTAAGTATATATTTACTCAGCGGGACTTGAATATGATGCAGCACCGATGGATAGAAACCTTGAAGGACTTCAAGTTCGAGGTCTCCTACCATCCTGGCAAGGCCAACCTTGTGGCAGACGTGCTGAGCCGCAAGAAGGTGATCATATTTATGGCTCCACTGATGATTGAGGAGTGGGATATGCTAGAGTTTTTTCGTGACTTTGAGCAGAAGCTCACTATGGAGGAACGGTTTGAAGCCATCGCACATGTTCATGCACAACCCCTCATTGATGGTAGGATCATCAAGGCTCAGGCAGACGATGAGATTTTGGTGAAGATGAGAGAGCAGGTTGGTACAAATGAGGACTCAGAGTGGACTGTTGGTAGAATGGGGGCTTACATTATCGTGGCCGCCTATACGTGCCAAACATTCCTGAGTTGAGGTGAGAAGTTCTTAAGGCAACGCACAATTCAAAGCTAGCGATGCATCCTGGAATCACGAAGATGTATCGAGATGTGAAGAGGTCGTACCGGTGAGATAACATGAAGACTCATACAGCAGAGTATGTGTCCCGTTGTCTCACGTGTCAGCAGGTCAAGGCAGAGCATCGCCGACCTCCCGGACTGCTTCAGCCCATGCCCATAGCTGAATGGAAAAGGAACTTCATCTTTATGGACTTTATATCAGGGCTTCCGAAGATGAGGAAGGGACATGATTCTATCTGGGTGATCGTCGACCGATTGATGAAGTCGGCTCATTTCCTTCCGATTAGAGTCACGAACTCTGCAGATGAGTTGGCCAGGCTGTACATCAAAGAGATAGTTCGTTTGCATGGAGTTCCCTTGGAGATTGTGTCAGACAGAGACACGTGATTCACATCTATCTTCTGGACTCGTATCCAGGAAGCGATGGGTGTGAAGTTAAAGTTCAGTACCACGTTTCACCCACAGACTGACGGGCAGACGGAGCGGGTGAATCAGATTTTGGAGGATATGCTATGGGCTTGTGTTTTAGACTTCAAGGACAATTGGGATAACTGTCTCCCATATGCAGAGTTCACCTACAATAACAGTTTCCAGCCGAGTATTGACATGACTCCTTATAAGGCCTTATATGGGCGCGCTTGTCGAGCACCGCATTGCTGGACAGAGGTTGGCGAGCGTAGTTTGATTGGCCCATAATTAGTACAAGAAACCTCAGAAAAGATCGACATTATCAGGCATCGACTTCTGACAGCCCAGAGCAGACAGAAGAGCTATGCTGACACGAGGCAGCGACCACTGGAGTTTGAGGTTGGAGGCCATGTATTCCTCCTAGTTTCTCCTATGAAGGGAGTCCTGCGGTTTGGAAAGAAGGGGAAGCTCACACCGAGGTTTATTGGTCCATTTCAGATTCTGGATCGAGTGGGGGCAGTAGCATATCGCCTGGCTTTACCCACACCACTCGTAAGCATACACAACATATTTCATGTGTCCATGCTGAAGAAATACGTTCCCGATCCTTCACACATCATTAGAGGAGCAAGTGCAATTGAGTGAGGATGTTACATATGTACTGCGTCCGACTCGTATCTTAGACAGGAAGGAGTAAGTGTTACGCAGTAAGGTGATTCCACTCGTGAAGGTATTATGGACACACCATACTGAGGAGGAAGCTACTTGGGAAACAGAAGCTGAAGTAAAAAGAAATACCCTCAGATTCTCAAGGAGTACGAAAAGGTACTAATTTCAAGGAGGAAATTTTTCTTTAAGGGGGGTAGATTGTAACGACTCGAAAAAATCCGTACAAAGATCTGAGTATTAACTCAGTCAGAAATCCCTTAGGACTAAATCCTTTAGAAACTAGATGAGAATTTACTAAGTGTTAACCTAGATCACCTGTGAAATTAGCACTAATTACTTTAAATATGATCTGCAAGACCCAAAATCGTTAACGCAACATTACCCTAAAATCTAGAATCCAACTCTAAACCCAGTTCCTCTTGGGAGCACTTTTGAAACTTTGTATCGGAATTGGACCACACGTCGAAAGTTCGATAATAATGAACTTAAACGATATTGACCGCCTAGTTGGACTTGACTATCACCTCGAAAATCACGTCCAAACGATGTCTTGAGACTGTTTCCTTGAGTCAGGAGTGAAAGTGTGAAAAAGTGAAGATTTTTAAGAAATTAAATATGAATTTAAGTAATCTGAGTCGTGTCACTTGCGCGCCGATTATAAGCATTCTAACCGTTGATTTTTGACCCAAATTCACCCTCGGATCAGGGATGATAGCCCACACATGTCAATATACTTGTGACCCTGATTGAGTTTCGGTGACCGCTGAACTGAAACTGGTCCGCCACGGTCGATCTAGAAACCCGATCGAACTGAAAACTTAACTTGATCAAGATCCAGCATCTATGAGCTTAAGTCCAACTGCATTCATTAAGAGGACCTCTAGAAGTGTTCCGTTGGATCGAAACTGACCCGATTTGGTTATAACCTAAGTATACCTTGGCCCTAGGGCTAATTTTGTTAGTTCTGGGCCTATATAAGGGCTTGAAACCCTCACCCTCTCTCACCATACGAATTTCCTACAACCCTAAGAAAGAGGAGAGAGTAAGGAGAGAGAAAGTGAGAGAGAAGTGGGAGCTACTCCTGGGATTCATAACATGTTTAAGTTATATTTCATAACATGTTCATATGGATGTGGAATTTGAATCAAATGTCTATTATTGCTATTGTACACGACAGGGACCATGTTATGGTCCAGACAATTGGTAACAGGTCGTGGTTGAGATTTATTTACCATTAAAGACGTGTTTGACAAACCTGAGCTGTATTAGAGTTGTCGGTAGTGGTTTGGCCACATGGAGTGCTTATGCATTTCATGTCGATCAACTCAACGTGCGATCATGCTAGTTGAGCTCGTCAAGTAACCCGATTGACCCGATGTATGTTCACCATGTATGGATGCTCCTGTTTGAATCTAGGGTACCAAACTTACCAGTGTAATCATGTTAACCTTGGTACCTCGATCCGCTAAGACTCATGAGCCGGACATGATGGTATGGGACACCATGGTCGAGCTATCGACCTACGCTGGGGCGACGAGCCTCCCCGTAGTGACCAGTGAATAACCCAGACTCGTAAGCTGATTATGGTGGTATGGAACACTATATTCGAGCTGTCGGCCTACTCTAATTGGTGACGAGCCCTTTGTAGTGACCTCGAGTATATCCTGAAACTACATTGGGGCAACGAGCCTTATTGCAGTATATAAGATATAACTAGACCTGTATTGATTAGTGACGAGCCCTTTACAGCGATCTAGAACTATAATATCATATGAGATTGTTAGGACTGACGACCCTAGAATGGATCATCATTTGGGTAATGATATAAGGGAGGTACCTTAGATTCTCAATCCTGCTGTATGCAAAGGACTAATAGTAACTCGGTAATCACGTTCATAACATCGCACTGCATGTGCCCCGGGTTGAAGAGCACAGAGGGAAGAAAGCATGCTGCGGACGTAAGATGGTGTCGCACGAGGGAGTGTAGGCGAGGGCATGCATCATGAAAACGTCTCATCCTTGCATTAATAAGAGTATCTAGGAATATCTGATATGCCTGCTTTATCATTACTACTTGACTGAATTGATAACATATTAATCTTTGCTCTATGATTTCACTGAGTTGATCACTCACTCCCACGTTCTGGGACGGTGTTCTGAACACTCACCAGACTCTATCTTAGCTACAGATGACGACGTGATTCAGGAGGCAAATCCTGATTACTACGACGATCAGGACAAATTCTTATATATGCAGTTTTCTGACGGTTTCGCTTAGGATGTGATGATCGACGAGGCTACAGTGCTTTTCATTTTAATTGAAACTATTTCTCCACATTTTGATTACTTTTTTGAACTAATACATGTATATGGTGACTCAGTGATGTACTCATACTCTGGGGTTCGGCAGAAATATTTTGAATTCATATACGTTGAGAATATCTTTCAGTCTTCCACTTGCGTTATATAAACTGATCTGGAGTATGAATTACTATTTTAGTATAATCCCACTCATGCTTAATGCACTAATATGAACAACATTCAATCATCGTTATCTATGTTGCATAAGTGATGCATTGGAACTCGGGAGTAGAGTTTATGCTCAATCCCTGATTTTCAGGGCGTTACACTTCCCCTGCAGAATTTATGGTCTAAAATAAATTTTGTCAATTGTTGTCACACCCCAAACTCGGGAACCGGGCTCACAAAATTCCCGATCGCCCAATCCGGCGCCGACAGCCTCTGTAGAACCCCATTCTCGGCTCCTAGCTCCCATTCGCCAGGTTCCGATCCGGGGATGCTACGAGGAGGATTTTCAACGTCAGTTTTTTTTTATATAATAAGCATAACCAAAGGCATAACCCACAAACAACAAGCAAGAACTCCATTACATTTCCACTATGATCAAAAACTTTATAAGTACAATGAGCATAAAGGGAAATACAATGGTAAAGAACAAAACTCCAAAACGATCTGCAACGTGCTCCTGCCTCCGCGCTGCTACGAACCAACGTCACCTGCATGCAACGGTCGTACATAAGCTTATAGAAAGCTTAGAGGGTGGTGAAAGTGTGTGCGCAAGGTAGTAATATGAACATGCAATGTCATAGTAATGCGAAATATGCAGATGGATCCATAATATCATGAGCCGTACCAAGGCTATGCGATGAAAGACATGAATGGTATCGGCCACCCCAAGGCCATGCAATGTGCAATGCAACTCAAGCATACAGATCCTCATTTATGTCCACACATCAATATAGCTCAAATATGGGATATCACCGGGGTCTAGTACACTCTAAACCAGATTGCCGCCACATCGCGCGCAATAAGGTAAGTGGAAGAGACCTCACTATCCGTCTGCCAATATCGGACGTGACTCGTCGATAGCAGACCCATTCCTCGAGCCGGTCAGACTTAGCCTAGCATTGCCCCCTACACTCGGGCAGGTAAGGCCGCACCCCCTTCCAACCGACCACAAAATAGTGGAGAGAGTAACCGTTTGGTAATCGGCACTCAACGCTCATCTACCCACTCGGTCTAGACGTTGGAGCAACCTCTTGGTACCATAAGGGTTTACGGACTTTCACCCAGGGATATTAATAGCACACCATGTAGAACAAGATTTTCGATATCCAATCCTGCCAACCACGATGCGTCCGCGGAGGCTACGGCCCTGATGTCGTTAGGGCGTACAATACCCATGTCACACAAATGTGAAATGCATGATTCACGCTATCCAGTCATGCAACAAATCCTGCGCATATCGTGCGCTCATGTAGGGTAACACTGCCTAACCAGGAGCCCATAAACAACCTGGCCGAAGGCATATGCTATGATCAGTCAATCCTCATATCAAGCATACATATGATGCGTATGATCATGGTTCATAAAACTATGCTAAACATGTAAATGAGTGATGAACCATTCTTACAACGCAGATGGGCCTAGACGGCCTATACACAGAAAGTACGGCCCAGTAATGGGCCCTAAGGAGAGTCGTAATGTGGACATCCAACCAACATTACACTCGCAATGTGGATGTCAAACCAACATTGATCCCAAGGCACGATCTTTGTAAACATCGCTACTTAGTCTGTAATGGAATTACACATTGCAATGGACCGTAGGTTCTTCCCATTGGACCTTACATATATATCAAATGGGCCATATCTTATGGGCCTTCTATTCATCAGATGGGCCACATAAATGGGTCATACCAATGGGTCTTATGTGCATTGCAATGGGTCAAAATCCGTGGGCCTTGGACTGCATCAAATGGGCTTAACTCATGGGTCTTAAAGGTAACGAATGGGCCACACCAATTGAACCTCATAAGTAGGCCAAATGGGCCCTAACCCTTAGGCCTTGCATGCATATCAAAGTGGGCCTAAACCCCTAGGCCTTACATATATCAAATGGGCCTACTTCCGTGGGCTTTAAAAATGCATCAAATGGGTCCAATTCATGGGCCTTGGAATACATCAAAAGGGCCTAGTCCTATGGGCTTGGAACATATCAAGTGGGCCTAAACCCATAGGCCTCATATGAATCAAATGGGCCTAACCCATAGGCCCTTCATAAATCAATGGGCCTAACCCATAGACCTTTTGTAATTTAAATGGGCCTAGCCCATAGGCCTGTTATAAATCAAATGGGCCTAACCCATACATGAGTGGCCCACCCAATCAGCCACTCATGCCTTAAAATGATTTCACCAGGCGGATGGACGGTCTGGATGCATCACATACATCATGGCGGGTCTCACGTGGGGATGACACATGCATCTTGGAGGGCTCCACCATCCGCTGGACGGTGGAGTCAATACAACATCAAGGTGGGTGCCACCGTCCACTGGACGATGGGCTTAGGACACATACATCCTTGTGGGTCCCATGTGGGGCCCACTGTAATATTTATTTGGCATCCAACCCATTGATAAGGTCAAACAGACCTAGTTGAAGGAAAAATAAAAATTTCATCTTGGTTCAAAACTTCTGTGGGCCCCAAAAAGGATTTCAATGGCAGATATTCAATTTCACGGTTTCCTGTGGTGTGGACCACCCGAGTTTTGGATCGAGCCGAAATTTGGAGGGGGCTCACCTGAGGAGGGGACCCACCACATGAACGGCGTGGATTAAACATATGAATCATGGTGGGGCCCATGGAAGTAGCCGTGGGTGGCTGCTAGGACGCCCGCCCGTCAACGTGCAGCCCTGCTGCTGCGTCAATGGCAGCAGGCACTGCCTCTTTTCCTTCCCTTTTTTTTTGATCTCTTGAAAAAATTACATGTGGGGCCCACTCCTTGAAAATCCACTCCGCCCAAAAAATTCTAAGGCCCAAACATGCCTTAAAAATCTAAGGGTTAACATTTAATTGGCGTGTAGAAACGACCAGATGGGCCCTAAAAGCCTTAGAAGGGTAAAAGTACCATTTTCTATGGAATGGCCCGCCTGATCATCGGATTGAGCCCATTCTTTGGCTCAACGCCTAAAATGATATGGCAAAGAGGACGGACGGCTTATATTGTACCGATACACTAAGGTGGGACCTACTTTTACACTCCTTCTAAAAAATCTTTTTTTTAAACTGCTGCAACAGTACACCCACTGGCAGCGCACACTTCGTGTATTTGCAATGTCCAGCGTCCCTGGACGCTGGACGGTTGTAAATGGTACATATTTAAGGTGGGCCCCACCCTCATACATGTTGTCAAGGTGAGCCACCAAATGATTGGATGGTATAGATATCACACATCTACAAGGTGGGGTCCAACCAAGTGACCACACAACCATATCATCAAAAGAGAGAGAGAGAGAGAGAGAGAGAGAGAGATGGAGGG
Source organism: Magnolia kwangsiensis (assembly GCA_037074715.1). Taxonomy (NCBI): domain Eukaryota; kingdom Viridiplantae; phylum Streptophyta; class Magnoliopsida; order Magnoliales; family Magnoliaceae; genus Magnolia; species Magnolia kwangsiensis. The sequence continues at coordinate 66,333,227 of CM073579.1, forward strand.
TGGGACACACTTGTGATGGAGGGACCCCGACATTATGGGCCCTCTCTTACAATGAATCATACATCAAGTGGGCCTCAAAGCATGAGGGACCACTGAAATCTAAAATCAACGGTGGAGATCCTTTCCCCACCAACATGGACGGTCTAAATGACCTTTGAAAAGAAAATAAACATCATGATGGGGTCCATGGAGAATGGCCCCATCATGGAATGATCATGATGATCCAAGTGGTCCATCAACCACAACTTAGGGTCCCAAGTGAGATCCACACCATGGATCGGTGGGCCTCACTTGGCCCATCATAAAAATAAGAAAAACTATCCTATAGAGGCACCCACCGTCCGATCTTCTTGCTCCTAGGAGTTCCTTGGCACCTTAGCTTCAACTTTAATGGATGAGATGAAGAATGGAAGGTTAGGATGGGGAGATCATGGGGTGAAGAGGTGGGCCACACTTGGAGTTTAGGAAGCTTGGAGAAATTCCATACGTATGGAGCTTGGAAAATTTTTTTTGTTGCTTGGAGATTTGAAATGAGAAAGAGAGGAGTTGTAAAGGGAGAGAGAGAGTGATGGATGGATGTGGTGAGTGATGGTTGTGTAAGAAATCTTTGACTTTTGTGGCCTTTTGTGTAAGAGAGGTATGGGATGTGAAGACTTTTGTGTAAGAGAGGTATGGGTTTGGGAGACTTTTGTGGTTGCTTGGGAAAAGGGGTGAAAGTGATGTATACTTGACATGTACTTGACAAGTGATGGATTGATGGATGATTGATTGATGGGATTGATGTGATTGATGTGACACATCGTAGAGATTCCCTTGGGTTTCGCAATGCGCGGCGTTTCCTTGCACCGAACGTCGGTCTACAACTCTTGACCAGGGTATCGCCTCGGCGCGTGAGTCATGGCATCGAAACCGCAACGATGGCGTGGTCGCTATGGTATTGGTCTTGGGTTGAGTTGACTTAGGTTGTCGGCATATGAATCAGGGTCGCACGTCGATATCGGTTAAGGGTCGAAGGTTGCCAGAATTCGACCGGTAAGACCGTGAAAGTCTATGAAAAGGTACGGACCAAGATACGGGTCTTACAATCGTTCATACCAAGCACGAGGTGCTTGTTTGAGACCATAAAGATCCTTGTTCAGATGATAAACATAATAGGGATTCTTAGGATCTGAAAATCCTTTTAGTTGTTCTACATAAACTTCTTCAACAAGGTCTCTATTAAGAAAAGCACTTTTTACATCCATTTGAAACAATTTAAACTTAAATGCACATGCAACAGATATAAGAATTCTAATAGACTCAAGGAGAACTACAGGAGTAAATATCTCATCAAAATTAATACCTTATATCTGTGAGTACCCTTGAGCTATAAGCCATGCTTTGTTCCTAATCACATTTCCTGATTCAACGGATTTATTCTTGAAGACCCATTTGGTTCCAATGACATTAGTATCGAGTGGCTTGGGAACCAATTGTCATACCTCATTTCTCTAAAATTACTGAGGTTCTTCTTGCATAGCATTAATCCAGTGTTCATCTTGAAGAGCTTCTACAATATTCTTGGGTTCAATCTTTATGGTAAAACAGAAATGACTATAGATATTTTCTATATGTCGTCGAGTTCTCACACCATCATTAGGATCCCCAATAATTTATTCTCGAGGGTGATCCTTAATGATGGGTATGTTAGATGATGGTTGGATAATGGTTGGGGTTCATTAGGTGATAGAGATTTGTCATCCGATTTATCTAGTATACATGAATCTACATCATCTCCTAATTCATTCGCAGGTGTATCTTCTTCATGAGGTTGATCATCGATTACCACAATGACTAACTCCTGAATAGCGAGGGTTCTTAGATTGTATACTCTATAAGCATGACTATTCATGGCATACCTCAGAAAGATGCCTTCATCACTTTTAGACTCAAATTTCCCTAGGTGATCTCTGTCTCTTAAGATATAACATTTGCTACCAAAGACCCAAAAATATTTTACACTAGGTAGCTTTCTATACCATAGTTCATTTGGAGTTTTGTTCAGACTTACTCTAAGATATAGTTTATTTATGATGCAGCAAGCGATATTGATAGCTTCTGCCTAAAAACATTTTGCCATATATTTCCCATTTAGCATAACTAACCCCATTTCCTGCAATACTCGATTTCTCCTTTCGACAACTCCATTTTGCTGTGGGGATTTTGGGGTGAAGAATTCATGATGAATTCCTTTCTCATTGTAATATTTTTCAAATCTTTCATTTTCAAAATCCCCACCATGATTAATTCTGATGGGAGTGATGTTATATCCTTTTTCATTTTGAATTCACTTTGCCAAGGTCACAAGTTCCTCAAAGGCATCTGATTTATCCAGAAGAAATGCAACCCAAGTAAATCTGGTGTAGTCATCTACTACAACCAGGAAGTATCTTTTCTTGCCATGGCTTTCCACTTCGATTGGACCAACCAGATCCATATGTAGCAAGTTCAGGTTTTGTTGTTGCTATGGTGGTTGTCTTTTTGTGGCCGACTTTTATCTGTTTTCCTTTTAGACATTCTCCACAGACAACTTTTTCTTCTTTTCTAATCTTAGGAAGTCCTCTAACCAAATTTTTTGAACTAAGCTTCGCTAAATTTTGGTAGTGAACATGTCCCAACCTTTGGTACAATACTTTTGATTAATTCTTTATAGCCATATTACACTTTGTGGATAGCACTCTCATTTGTACTTTTAATGACATAACAGTTATCACTAGTGCGTAAACCTTTTATGAGAGATTTTCCTATATGATCTAAAATCCTACACACATCTTTTAAGAAAGTGACCAGATGTTCTTTGTCACAGATTTGGAAGATACTAAGGAGATTATGTTTCAGACCTTCTACATAGAGGACATGTTTGATTTTTGGAAGGCCTGGTACAGCTATTGTTCCTTGTCCAACAATTTTGGCTAAGCTACCATCTCTAAATGTGACTGATCCTCCATCAAAGTTTGAATACTCACAAAAGTGAGTTTGATCACTAGTCGTGTCTGGAGCATCCATTATCAAGGTACCATTTTGAAGTATTTCTAACTTTCAAAGTAGTATGGATTACAGGGTAATTATTTTGATTTGTCACATCCTCTAAGACTCTTTTGATCATGATTCCAACTTCAGTCAAAATCACTCTCTAGGCGGTGAAGCCCTTAAAGAGAGACCCACTTTGATACCAATTGAAATTGCGGTAAAGACCGCTATAGCATAAGTAGGAATATGCCAATATGTCCTAGAGGGGGGTGAATAAGACTTTTATAAAAAATTTATGGTTTATTTAAAATCCTATCAAACTTGTCCTGAGTAGATATGCATGAATTAGGATTTCTTCAAGATAACTCTAATGGCTTCCAAGACAATTAGTGGATCGAATCACAAAACTGATTTAACGAAAAACATGATGAAATTCAAAGTTTATGATGGATGTAACTGTGTGTGAGGTGTGATAAAATATGAAAGCATTTAAAGAAACCACACAAGTAATCAAAAATAATTATCAATCACAAACACAGTCATTTTTATAGTGGTTTGACTACTTGTCTACTCCACTCCTGGCAGACGCACTCAACCCTTGAGTGTGCCAGATTTCACTAAGGAGGTTTCATATGGTTCACCTTAAACTCAAGGTTTTTTATTAGGTTCACCTCTAACCAGTACAACCTACACCTAGTCTGACATTTTATGCTCCCACGAGCAAGGGTCAACACATAGCACCCGATTTTAGGCACATTGGCCAAGGATCCTGACAAGGAACCTCTCTCGTTTATGCTCTCACGAGCGAGGGTTATCACAAGGCACCCACTTTTAGGCACATTGGCCAAGGATCTTCTATAATACCTTAACTATTTATATTCTTCACGGAGCAAGGGTCAATACAACGCACCTACCACGTACACTCCCACCATAGGCCTCCTAGAGGACTTGCAAGGGGTGAGAAACACCTTAAACCCAATCCTACAAAGGAATGATCACAAGTGACCTATGGACTCTAATAACATACAGATAAGCGGATGAGTCCCTTTTATCTCATTGTCAAAGATCTCCTCCTTTGTTGATGAAGAGTTTTCTTCTTCCTTGAACTGCAACTCAAAAGATGTATTAATGCATGGCGATGGATTGGGTCAAGGTTGTAATGGAATCCTACTCTATTGAAATTTTTCCTATAAGAGAAATAGAGTGATTCCAATCATTTATGCATTCAAGGCATACCAGCTTAATGATTTGCTATTAAGGTGGTAGTTAGAGGATCCTTGAATGAGGAAGTTCATTCCCTAATCCACTCTATTGAATGTTAATGATGAGGGTGGATTGGATGATGAACTTCCATGAAAGAAAGGGCTTTGGGTATATGATCTAAGGTTAAACACTTAAAAGTACTCTCTTCTTTCTCTACCAACAACGAAAGACCAGTTCTCTCTATTTATAGGCAAAAAGTTCTATAAAATATAAAATGGTCACATTTATGACAGAGTTTGATACCATCAAGCAGGGTCAATATCATCAAGTGTATACTCTCGATTGTATCGACTGACCGCTCAATGACATAAATTCAATTGTCATACGCTTTTGAAACCTTTTACTAGCTGGTCGAGAAAATCAAAACCTGCATTGATGTCATCCGATTTCAAACTCTGATTTCATTGACACGAGGATCGATTCCTTGACATTTGAAAATGAGAGAGACATTGCCTTTGAAATATTTCAGGTCAAGGATATGATCAAGGTACACTCGATATCATCAGAATTTGAATGTCGAGGATATCATAGTCGTGTCAATGTATTGATAAATCCAAAGGATTCTCCAGTTAAGCTTACTGGATAGTTTATGTCCATTCTCGATGCAATCAACCCAACCTCGACATCATCGGTATTTGAATATCGATTCTATTGAGTGGCCCTCGATCTAAGATAAAACCAACCTAAAAATATACTGGTAAACTGAGTGTCCAAGGCCAATATCATCGAAGGCCTTCTGATATCATCGATTTTTGAATTTCAAGGATATCGGGAAGTACTTCAATATGTCGAAGGTCTTTATAATTTTTGTTAGAAAGATAGGGACACAAACTCTCTACTGTCGATTTTATCGAGTTAATTTCGATAGACACGCGATTTAAATTTTAATAATATTGATACAAATATTGATGCATCGATAATTCAGTCTAGAAGTATATGCAGTTGCTGGATAACTTTTATCCTCATTTCGATAGCATCGATTGACCATCGATGACATTTCTCAATTATATTGATCAGTCTATCAATAAAACGACAGAGGTAGAAAACTTGGAAATTTTTTGAACTTTTGAAAAAGTTTTCTAACTAAAAAATCATATGATATTCTAATCAATTTTAAGGGTTTTAAATAACTGGTGTTTTGGGAGATGGGATGTGAGGCTTAGATTTACTTGTGGCGAGTTTAGGCACACATCCGGTTAAGGCAAATAGTTGATTGATCTTCCTATGGAGCTTCTCTGTCTAGCTAACTCTACACTCACGCTAATTGACAGACCAGGGCACTGTCAATTTCCTAAGCACTTTTTAGGATATGTTGGGTTTAGAGAAGTAGAGCAAAAGGGCGAAGCCGCTTCCCAAGAGTTCTTCTTCCCTTCTTCTTATTTTTTTAATGCTTTCTTTTAGGGGTTTTAATCAAATCATGTTTATGGTTAGCGGGATCCCTTAGCTGGGGTGAAGGGGTGAAGCTTGTAACATGGTTGGGATGTTTTTCAAGTTTGATTCTTGTTATTGTTAAACTCATTTGATTCTAATTTGATATTTAAGGAATACTTTTAGTTTTCAATGGTTTGTTGTGACTTAAATTTCTTGAGTTTCTAAACAAACACCTAACAATTACTCCCTCTACTTTCCTGATTTAGGTTTACATCTTCTTTTAGTTATACTTCTAGTTGCTTTTAGAAAATACATGAGATTAGTCCTTGTGGATTCGACCTCAGTCTCATCGAGATTATTACTGCATCGTTACCGTAAACTTGGGGTTGTGAACAAGTTTTTTGGCATTGATGATGGGGAATAACGATTGTGTTTTTCTGAGATTGATTAGTTTAGAAATAGGTTAAGATTAGGGTTTATTTACTTTCTATTTTTATGATTAGGGTTTCTCTAGAATTTTTAGAAAGTAACTTATCTTTTTATCTTTTTAGGATCCTAATATAGAAACTTCTAATTCAGTAACCTCTTTCTAACTTCTCTCTCTCTTTCTGTTTTTAGATGAGGGATTGTTTTCTAGTTTGTTTTTAGAAACCTTCTAATTCCAAAATTTTATTTTTTTAGAAACTAACTTATCTTTCTACTTTTTTTTTTAGAAACTTTCGAATTTTAGAATTTCTGTTTTAGAAACTGACTTGTTTTGTTTTATTCCGTAGGATCATAATTTGGGAACTTCTAATTTGGTAACTTCTTTCTAATTCTTTCCCTTTCTATTTCTTTATCTCTATTTTCTTCTTCTTTCTTTTAGATTTAGGTTGAAATTTGAAATTGAAGGTTGAGAGTGTTTCATGCCCAAGTGGGTTCGTGACAACACTCAACATCTTTGAAGTGGAGGAGGATTAGTTGAAGGTTATCTATCCATCATAGGATTAGACACCACTCGTTATCCTCAGAGTTAATTAAGGTTATGGTTGCAAATCAACCTGTAAATCAACCAGTGAATTAGCTTCAACCTTAAGTTACGAAAATCCAGGATGAGAATGAGATGCACCATGCACCACCTCCTCGTACTTTACAAAATTGCTTACAACTGGCTGGGGTGAGCACACCCTCATGTATGGTTTTTCCAAGAAACGTAAAAAACATGTATATCAAGGCTAGAGTGATCCAACTACTTCCAAAGTTCATTAGACTTGAATCTAAAGGTCCATACCTGCACTTGCAAGAGTTTGATGAGGTTATAGTCACTTTATACTTTCTTAACGTGTCTGAGGACACGGTCAGGTTAAAACTCTTTCCTTTCTCCTTGAAAGAGAAAGCTAAGACGTGGTTGCACTCACTACATCCACGATCTATTAGCACATGGAATGACATGATGAAGGAGTTCATAAAAAAATTCTTTCCATACCATAAGACAAACACCATTCGAAAATCAATCATTAACCTCTCCCAAAACGAAGATGATAAATTCTTCCAATGTTGGGAGTGGTTCAAGGATCTCGTTAGTTCATGCCCACAACATGGTTTTGAAACATGGAGTGTAACAACTTTCTTCCACGATGGACTAACATCTTCCATGCGCCAATTCGTCGAGACGATGTGCAATAGGGAATTCATGAACAAGAATGTTGATAAGGTGTGGGATTACTTTGACAAACTCACTGAAACCGCATAATCATGGGACATCTTGCAAGAATCTAGCACCACATCTAAACTTACTCAAGCAAGGGAGGGGGGTGGGATATACTCGGTGAAAGAGGAAGATGATATAAATGCTAAAGTGGCCAGTCTCACAAGGAAGGTAGAGGCCATGGAACTTAAGAAGGATAAGGCTAAGGAAGCTGTTTGTAGTATCTATGCTTGCAACAGGCATAAAATTGAAAATTGTCCAACGATACCTACTTTTCAAGAGGCACTGAATGAGCAATCAAATGCCATGAGCAACTACCAAAGACCTTTCAGTGGACCCATCTCTAACACATACAATCCTAGTTAGAGAAATCATATGAACTTTAGTTGGAGGAATGGGCAAATTCCTACATCTCAAGGAATCCCTAACCAATTCTTAAATCAAGGGAAACCTCAAGAGGATCCTGTCTGGAAACATATTCAAAACTAAGAACGTATCAATCAGAGTATATTGCAGACCCTTCAAAACCTTTCAATAGCCAAACAAGGGCATGAGGCAAAAAATTCAATTGGGGAAAAAGGGATTCTTCCAGCCCAACCTTTCCCCAATCCTAAACCACAATATGAAATAAATGATCCAAGCTCTTTAAATCAAAAGGAGCAAGCTAAGTCTATCACTACTCTTAGGAGTGGGAAGATAATTGACAAATTTATTCTGGTAAGGGCTGAAAAGTCTAAGGACCCGGAAGTAGATGAAACTAATAGACTTAGCAACACTCCACAAGAGTTAGAACTAGAACTCTAAATCAAGTTGATTTCACCATTCCCTTAACGATAGATTGCACCAAAACCTCTCTAACTCTTAGGACATTTTAGAGGTGTTGAAACAAGTGAAGGTCAATATTCCTCTACTCGATGTTGTAAAATGAATTTCATCATATACCAAATTTTTGAAAGACTTGTGTATGACCAAAAGATAAAAAAATATTCAAAAGAAAATCTTTTTAACTAAAAAAGTGAGTGTCATCCTAAAGCAAGATGTGCCTTAAAAATACAAAGATCCAGGTAGCTTAACCATTGCTTGTGTAATTGAAAATTACCGCATTAAGTATGCACTTCTTGACTTAGGAGCAAGCGTGAATCTGATTTCTTACTCGGTTTATGAACAACAAGGTTTGGGTGAATTAAAACTCACCCAAACCACATTGCAACTTGTTGATCGCTCAGTTTGTGTACCAAGAGGGATAATCGAGGATGTATTGGTCCAGGTTGACAAATTCTACTACTCCATAAATTTTATTGTCCTGGATATTTTGAGAGTCAAATATTACATATTATCCCACATTTATTTCTTAGTTTTACAAATATAATATAGCTTAATGGTATATTTTACATGTGTTTGTGTTGTAAGATGAATTTAAGAGCTTAGAATGAAAAGAATACTAAAAGCATGGATTTAGTGCTCAAAATCCACCAAAGTAAAGAATGGATCTTCGGAGACCAAGATTGAAGATTTCAAGGCCGTAAGATTCAAGAAAACTAAGTGGAGAAGGAAGGAAGTTGAAAGAACAAGTGTAGAAATCACAAAGACTCTATCATCGAGAGTCATTCAATGACATCGAAGATATGTTCGATGACATCGAACACTGGTCGATGACATCAAAATTATGAGGAAAAATTAAGTTGGTTGCTAGAGATATTAGGTGTTTTTCTCAATTAATCAAATTTATGACTCGAAGGAAGGTGCTCAATGACATCGAAGACTTCTCGATGACACCGAATTTATTGAAGAAATTGAAGCAACTAGCTGGACTGTTTTCGACAAATTTTCAATGACTTGAAGACCTGTTCAATGGATCGAAGCTTCGCTCAATGACATCGAAGGGCGGTTCGATGACATAAAGACTTATGCAGTACTAAAGAAGTAAAGGCACGACTTTCGGATTCAAACCCCTTTGATGACATCGAAGGGTGTTCAATGACATCGAAGGCGTAATGCAGTCTGCATAAATTAAATTTGTTTTGTAATTTTGCAGAACTTTGCTTATAAATAGGGGTTTCTAGGAACTTTCTAGGAGATCTAGGGTTTAGAGGAGAAGATCAAGAGGGTGGAGCCACTTCTTAAGAGTTCTTGTTCCCTTCTTATTAGTTTTTAATGCTTTCTTTTAGGGTTTTCATTCTAATTATGTCTATGGTTGGCTAGATCCTTTTGTTGGGGCTAAGGGGTGAAGCTTGTAGCATGGTTGGGATGTTTAGCTTGTTTAATTCTTGTTATTATTGAACTCTTGTATTCTATTTGATATTTAAGGAATACTTTTAGTTTTTAATGGTTTATTGTGACTTAAATTACAATGGATCTGCAATAGCTTGAAGTGTTTTCTTTTTTTATTTGGAGTTTGTGAAAATAGGAAATCTTGTTGTTCTCCATCGTCCATTGGGCATGGCTAAGTGATGAAATCCCTTCTATTCTTCACAATTCTCCCATGTTTGTTGTTGGATCTTTATATCTTATTGTCTACCATAGTCTCTTGCGCATGGTTAGGTGATGGAATCACTTTCAATCTTCATAACTTTCATCCGTTGAGAATTAGGTCAATGGAAGTTCAGATCTGAGTTTATTGAATATCTTCCAATTGGATAGGATATGACCCTAATTGCAGTTGAGTACCTTGCATCAAATAAGGAATCATCCTAATAGCTGCAAGTGGATCCCTAGAAACCCTAGCTCCCACCTTTAAATTCACAAGTTTCAATTACATTATTCACCATTTCTCTCTTAAATATTTTACTTATAGATTTAGATCTTCTTCTAGTTTTAGATCTAGTTACTTTCAGAAACGTAGAAGATTAGTCCCTGTGGATTCGACCTCGGTCTCACCGAGATTATAAATACATCGCGACCCTACACTTGAGGTTGTGAACAAGTTTTTGGTGATGTTGTCAGGGATTAACGACTGTGTTTTTCTAAGATTGACTAATTTTGAAATTAGGTTAAGATTAGGATTTTTTTTTTGTTTTTTATTTTTAGGATTAGGTTTTTCTAAATTATTTTAGAAACTGACTTCGCTTTCTAATTATAGGTTTAGAAACTTTCCTAATTTGATTTTAAAAACTATTTTTTTCTCTTTTTAAAGACTTTCTATTTTCTGTTTTTAGAAACTAGTTTACTTTCCTAATTTATTTTTTAGAAACTTTCTAATTTTAGAATTTATGGTTTTAGAAATTGACTTGTTTTGTTTTGTTCTGCAAGATCTTAATTTAGGAACTTCTAATTTGGTAACTTCTTTCTAATTATATATTTCTATTTCCTTTCTTTCCTTTAGGTTAAGGTTGGAATCTGAAATTGAGGGCTGAGAGTGTTTTATGCCTAAGTTGGTCTGTAACAACACTCAACGTCTTTTGAGTGAAGGAGGATTAGTCGAGGGGTTATCTATCCATCGCAGGATTAGACATCACTCGAGATCCTCAGAGTTAATTGAGGTTATGGCTGCTAATCAACCGGTCATTCAACCGAGAAGATAACCTCAACTTCGGGTTGAGGAAGTCCAGGATGAGAATAAGGCGCATCAAGCACCCCCACCTCGTACTTTACGAGATTACCTACAACCGACTGGGGTGAGTACACCCTCATACATGGTTTTTCCAAAAAATATGGGACACATGAATATCAAGTCAGGGGTGATCCAACTCTTAAAATTTCATGGGCTTGAATCTGAAAATCCATAACTACACTTGAAAGAGTTTGACGAGATTATAACCACTCTATACTTTCCAAATGTGTCCGATAACACAGTCAAGCTGAAACTCTTTCCTTTTTCTTTGAAAAAGAAAGCTAAGACATGGTTGCATTCACTATATCCTCGATATATTGGTTGATGGAATGACATGACAAGGGAGTTAATAAAGAAAATTTTCCCAAACCTTAAGACGAATACCCTTAGAAAGTCAATCCTGAATTTTGCCCAAAAGGAAGATGAAACATTCTTCTAATGTTGAGAGCGGTTCAAGGATCTTGTTAGTTCATTCCCACAACACAGTTTTGAAACGTGGGACATCATGAACTTTTTCTATGATGGACTGACATCTTCCTTGTGCCAATTAGTCGAGACAATGTGTAATGGGGAATTTATTAATAAAAATGTCGATAATATGTGAGACTACTTTGATAAGCTTGTTGAAAACACACAATAATGGGACATCTTCCCAAAATCAAGCACCATGTCTAGGCTGACTCAATCTAAGGAGAGGGGTGGAATGCATCTCCTGAGAGAGGATGATGATGTCAATGCTAAAGTGGCTAATTTAACAGAAAACTCGAGGTCGCGAAATTAAAGAAGGATGTAAAGGAAACTATTTGCGGTATTTGTGCTTGTAACATTCACACAACTGAAGATTGTCCAACAATATTTGCCTTTCAAGAGGTACTGAATGAGAAATCCAATGCCGTAAATAATTACCAAAGACCTTTTAGTGAGCCCACCTCCAATACATACAATCTCAGCTGGAGAAATCATCCAAACTTTAGTTGGAGAAATGGACAAACTGTTACACCTCAAGGAATCCCTAACCAAATTCCACGTCAAGGGAAACTTGAGGATGATCTGGTTTTAAAGCATCATCAAAATTAAGAGCTTTTCAATCAGGGTATGCTCCAAGTCTTTCAAGACCTCACAAAGGCCATACAAGGACTTGAGACTAGAAGTGCGATTAGGAATAAAGGGAGCCTTCCAGCTCAACCTCTTTCCAATCAAAAATAGCAATATGAAGTTAGCGACCCAAGCTCGTCAAATCAGATGGAGCAAGCTAAATCTATCACCACTCTTAGGAGTGGGAAGACCGTTGACAAAACCATTCCGGTTAGGACTGAAAACCCAAAGGATCCGGAAGAGGAAAAGAATGATAGGTATAGCTAAGCCCCACAAGAATTATAATTGAAACCTCAAAGAAAGCCGATTGCTCCATTTCCCTAATGGTTGATTGTACCAAAATCTCCATCTAACTCTCAGGACATCTTAGAGGTGTTGAAACAAGTAAAGGTCAATATTCCTTTACTAGATGCGGTTAAATAAATACCTTCATATGCCAAATTTCTAAAAGACTTGTGTATGAACATAAGATAGCAAACTATTCAAAAGAAAATCTTCTTAAGTGAAAAAGTGAGTGCCATCCTGAAGCAAAATGTGCCACAAAAGTACAAAGATCCCGGTAGTCTAACCATTGCTTGCGTAATTGGGAACTATCGGATTGAGCACACACTTCTTGACTTAGGAGTGAGCGTAAATCTAATCACATACTCAGTCTACGAACAACTAGCTCTAGGTGAATTAAAACTCACCCGGACCACATTACAACTTGTTGATCGCTTAGTTCGTGTACCGAGAGGGATAATTAAGGATGTGTTGGTCCAGGCAGATAAATTCTACTACTCGGTAGATTTTATTATCTTAGATACTCAGCCCATCATAGACATGAGCACTCAAATTCTCGTCATCCTTGGTCATCCATTCCTTGCTGTATCAAGTGCGATCATTAATTGCAAGAATGGAGTCATGAGTTTATCTTTTGAAAATATGACATTGAAATTGAATATCTTTTTCAACACAGGCAAGCACTTAGAGGATGATGATAATTTCCACGATATTAACATGATCGACTCTTTCGTGGAAGATACAACTCTTTTGAGCTTATGCTCCGACCCTCTTGAGACGTGTCTAGCCCACTCCCATGATTTTAATGATGATATGATTAGGGAGACAAGTACCATGCTTGATACCGTGCTGGTACGTGAAATTAATTAGTGGAGGCCACAATTAGAAGAATTGTCCCAAACTAATGTAGTGCATCTACCGTCTAACCTCAAGGCATCGAAGCTTAACCTAAAACATTTGCCCTCTGATTTGAAATATGCTTATTTAGGTCAGGACGAGACATACCCGATGGTGATTTCTTTCCACCCTAAGAAAGAACAGAAGAGTATGCTCATCTTTACTCTCATTGAGCATAAGGGAGCCCTTGGATGGTCGATTGTGGACCTCAAGGGAATTGACAATTCGATTTGTACTCACCGTATTTATCTAGAGGATAATGCAAAGACCTCTCAGAAACCACAATATAGACTAAATCCAAACATGTAGGAAATGGTTAAGGCTGAGGTTCTTAAGCTATTGGATGTGAGTATCCTATACCCTATATCCGATAGCCAATGGGTGAGTCCAACTTAGGTGGTTCCCAAGAAGTCCAGAATCACCATTGTAGCCAATGCCAATAATGAACTTATGCTAACTAGAGTTACTATTGGTTGGAGAATCTGCATTGACTATAGGAAGTAGAATACCATCGAGAGAAAGGACCACTTTTTATTGCCCTTTATTGATTAAATTTTGGAAAGGTTAACTGGCCATTCCTATTACTGTTTTCTTAATAAATATTCGAGCTAAAATCAGATCGAGATATCCCATGAAGATAAAGAAAAGATCACGTTCACATGTCCTTTTGGCACCTTTGCTTACCAAAGGATGTCATCCTACCACCTTTCAACAATGTATGATGAGTTTTTTTTCTAACATGTTGGGGCAATATTTAGAAGTCGTCATGGATGACTTCTTAGTCTTTGGTCCATCTTTCAGTGATTGCTTAGAAAAACTTAAATGTGTGCTGAAAAGATGTGAAGAAAAGAATTTGGTACTTAATTTGGAGAAGTATCACTTCATGATTTGTAAGGGAATTGTTCTTGGACACATCATCTTGTCCAAGGGTATTGAGGTATATGAAGAAAAAATTAATTTATCTCTACCCTACCTCCACCTAAAAGCATACAAGACGTGTGATCCTTCTTAGGCCACACTGGGTTTTATAGGAGATTCATAAAGGACTTCAACCACATCTCTCATCCTCTATGTAATCTACTTCAAGAGGATATACCATACGAGTGGACTGAGCAATGTCAGTAAGCTTTTACTAAGCTTAAGGGGGTGTTAACTACTGCACCTATCATGCAACCACCCAACTGGAGCGTTCCTTTTGAACTTATGTGTGACACATCTGACTATGTTCTTGGGGTAGTTTTAGGCCAGAGGAAAGAAAAGAGGCCCTACATTATTCATTATGCAAGTAAAACTCTAAATCCTGCCCAAGTGAATTACTCTTCTACAGAAAAAGAACTCTTGGCCATAGTATTCACTTTGGACAAATTTAGATCTTACTTGATCAGATCCAAGATCATTATCTACATTGATCATGTTATGCTCAAGTATCTTCTTTTAAAGAATGATGATAAGTCTCACTTGATAAGATGTATCATGTCTCAAACTTGGAAACCGGGCTCACAAATTTCTCGATCACTGAATTCAGTGTTGAAGCCTCCGTAGTACCCCATTCTCAGCACCGAGTGTCCATACGCCAGATTTTGATCCTGGGATCCTACAAGGAGGATTTCTTAATGTTCATTTAACTCGTATTAAGCATAACCACAAGTATACCCAAATCACAAAGGCAACATCATCTGCACGCTCCATGCTCGGCGCTGCTGCAACCTAACACCACCTGCACTCATCTATCGTGCATAAGCTTATAGAAAGCTTAGTGGGTGGTGAAAGTGTGTGTGTGTGTGTAAGATAAGTGCCGAGTATACAATATAATGCCATAAATCATACAATATCAAAGTAGGCAGAGATACTAACAAGATCAATATCAGAGTAAGTGAAAATATACTGATAAGTCCATAAGTGTCATCAGTCGTACCAAGGTTATGTGATGCATGGCATGAATGTTAACGGGCATATCAAAGCAGAAACATGGCAGCCCAAAATGCTAAATGTTACGGATGCAATGCAATATTTGGTGCGATTGAAATGAACAAGCTGGAGTGAATTCGGGATGATAGTACGTAGTATTGCAGGCTATGGGGGTCCTTTACAAGAGACTTCTATCCAAACTAGTCCCATACCTAAATTTGAATAGTCTGACTTAATGTGGTAAACTCTTGATCTCAAGTTAGTCACGTGCTCCAACTGAAATCCTGGCCATTATGAAAGTACATGTAATAAATAGTTGCGCACCACCAGCCCGAGTGGATAGTAAATAAATGAATGAATGAGTATGTAACTCCCACCCAATTAGTCCACATATTAGTACGATTCATCTTTGGGATCATCATTGGGGTCTATTACACTCTATGCCAGCTTGTCGCCCCTATTCGAGTACATAATTGGGTGAGTGGAAGAGATCTCACTATTCGCCTGTCAATATTAGGCCTGGCTCGTCGATAACGAACCCATTTCTCAAGCTAGTCAAACTCAACCTAGATCTCTCTCACTCAGGTGGGTAAGGTCACACCCCCTCCTAATCGACCATAGTGGGAGACGCGGCCTACTGCTATACAACCCTCATGTGCTCATATATATTCACTCGGTCTCGACGTTGGGGCATCTCCTAACCATGGAGGTTTAAGGATTTTCACCCAGGGACATCTATGGAGCTCGTATGCTAGAACCAAATATTTTTAGTGTCTCATCTGGCCATCCACGATATGGCTGTGGAGGCTATGGCCCTAATATTGTTAGGGCGTACAGTAGTCATAACACACAATGCAAGATGCATGAGTCATACAATCTAGTCATGCATCAATCCTGCGCATACCATAAGTTCATGTGAGATAGCCTCCGCCTATCAAGGAGTCTCATAACAACCTACCCAATGACATATGCAATGGTCAACCACATTTCATAACAAACATGTAGATGATGCGTATGGGCATGTATCATGATGCTATGCTGTCACATATTTATAATCGGTATCAATAACCGACCTCGACAATGTGGACAATTAACCAACATTGCCCCCAAGGAATGACCCACATAGAGTCAAACATATAATGGGCCCACGGCCTCACACAAAGGCCTAATACATAACATAATGAGACTTACTCAAGGGCCAAATATACACAATAGGTGGGCCCTACTCATGGGCCTTAAATACATGACATGTGGGTCGTACACATGCATCTCGAAAACATCAAATGGGCCATGCATCATGGGCCTAATACATATCACAATGGGCCTTGCCCATAGGCCATGAATACATTACAATGGGCTTTGTCCATGGGCTATGAATACATCACAATGGGCCTTACCCATGGGCCTCAAATACATCTCAATGGGCCCCATCACATAAACCTCCTATTCATCAAATTAAGCCTTAAACACGGGTTGCATGTACATCACACAGGCCGAATACACATCACAATGAGCCTTAACTACGGGTCGCTTATACATCATATAGGTCTTGACAATCGAAATCAGCCTCGATAATCAAAATTAGCCTCAACAATCGAAATCGACACTCGAAATATACCTCGACAATCGGCCTCGACAATCAGAAATAGCCTATACAATTGGCCTCGATAATCGAAATCGGCCTCGATAATCGGAATCGGCCTCGATACTTGACCTCGACAATCAAAATTGGCCTATATAATCGGCATCGACAAATCGAAATCGACCTCGTTACTTGACCTTGACAATTGGAATTGACCTCAATACTCAGCCTTGACAATTGAAATAGGCCACACAATCGGCCTCGACAATCAGAATCAGCCTCGATACTTGACCTCGACAATCGAAATTGGCCTATACAATTGGCATCGACAAATTAGAGTCGACCTCAATACTCAACCTCGACAATCAGAATCGACCTCGATACTCAGCCTCAACAATCAGAATCGGCCTATATAATCAACTTCAACAAATTAGAATCGTCCTATATAATCGACCTCGATAAATTAGAATTGGCCTCGATACTGAGCCTCGACAATCAGAATCGACCTCAATACTCAGCCTCGACAATTGAAATTTGAAAAGGGCAAGCTATATGTCCTAGAGGAGGGGGGGGATGAATAGGACTATGCCAAATTAAAATGATAATAGAGGAATAAAAATAATTAAAGGAAAGATAGCACTTTAAACAAACTACAATACTGAAAATTAAAGTAGCCTTAAATGTATGAGTATTGAGAGGTTGATACAAATGTTATTCTAAGGATAACCTTACATCAAAAACCAAGGTTTATGGTAGAACAACCTGATTTCTAGAAAGGTCTTTGTATTAAAAACTCAAACATGATATAGAGGAACAAATAAATAAATAAATAATAAAGAAATGAAATATAAGTTCTTACAACATTCCCCACAATGCTTGAAATATAAATATTATAACATTCACTTTCACAAGTACATCCCACAAACTTGAATGATAAAAGATATAAAAAATAAACCACACATCCAAACACAAAGAATTATAGTGGTTAGGCTGTGTGTACACTAACTGTTAAGTAATAGCCACACAACTACTCCACTCTTAATATCCTCATACAGTGGATATTAGCGTTCACTATTAAAATAGATTTTTCTCAAGTTCACCTAAAACCCTCACAATTATGTCTTTCACGTGGGCTTTACTCAATTCAAAAAATCCCTCACTCTGAGTTTTCTAGCTCTCCTCAGATAACCAAAACACTGAGATTTTTCTGGCTCAATTTCAAAAGAAACTAAAAATAAAAGATTTACATAAATGTAAAATACCTGGATTTCTTCTTTTGTTGTTGCCTGGAAGAACCAAGTCGGAGTAGAAGTTCAACAATGAAGTTCAAAGTCCAATACTCACATATGAAATGGTTATAGGTTCTAAATTGAATTTAGAGTTAAAGTCCCTTGGGCTAGCTTAATTTGATTTTGATTCCAAGAAATGGGAATACCTCTATTCCTTTTTCAAATATAATTGGAATAAAGAAATTCAAAATTAAATGCAAAGAAAGCTACAAAAGAGAATATTAAATGAGCACAATATAGCTTAAATAAATTACTAACTTATCTTTCAGAGTGATGCCTTGATTTTACTTAAATTGAATTACCAAACTTTGAAATTTCCAATCTATTTATAGGTGAGAAGAACGTACCTTCGACTAATCTTGTGAACACTACGACTGGTCGTGGGTCGAACGAATTTTTAAAATTTTGAGCGCGATTGGATAAAACCGCTCCACGACCAGTCGTGAGTCCTCCACGACTAGTCGTGACCTGTCCACGACTGGTTGTGTGGAGTCTAAAATAGTTGCTGGTGTTTGAGTCGTGGTTGTAGGACTGGTCATGAACGAATCGTGCACTGTTCAACAAAAAATTCTAAAAAATTGTAACAAACTTAGGACTAGTCTTAAAATTTCTTGGATTGGTCGAGTCAGTGCTAGGACTAGTCGAATAGAGTCTAGGACTAGTCTAAGAATAGACCAAATACTTATAAAATAAGCAATTGAATTATGTATTCAAAATGACCTACCCTAAGATCAATCTAAGGTTGTCAAAACTTTGTTTGTGATGTATGAACAATGAACTTCTTTTCCATTTAGTTGATAATCTTTCTTTGAAGTCCATGAAGCTTACAATCTTGACACATGATGAAGCTTGTATACATATGTTGATTTTCACCTTAAGTCTTGAACCATTCACATGTCTTTCGATGTCGCTTTACACCATTGACAGTTGAAGCTTTATAGAAGTAAACAATGCACTTGTTCTTACATTTGAAGTAGATCATTATTCTTAACTTGAAGCACTTGTCATGACTTGAACATGTGATGCATTGCCTTGAACACACACACACACACACACACACACACACACACACACACACACACACATATATCAAAGTGCTACACAAGACAAAGATTGTGGTTTTAGCACTTCAAAATTTGACAATCAAAGGAGCAGAAACTATAACACTTACAGAATCGGCCTATACAATTGACCTCGACAAATCGGAATCGACCTATACAATTGGCCTCGTCAAATCGAAATCGGCCTCAACAAATCAGAATTGGCCTATACAATCGGCCTCAATAAATCAGAATCGACCTCAATACTCGGTCTCAACAAATCAGAATGGACCTATACAATCGACCTTGAAAAATTGAAATTGGCCTATACAATTGGCCTCGACAAATCGGAATCGGCCTCTACGCAAGGCGGGATCTATGGATGAACCGCCGATGGTGAACCAGGCAATATCAATGAAGCCCAATCGTTTGGGGTAACCAATTAGAGAATGATGAGAATGGGCCTAACCAAGCCTAAGGGAAGGTCACAATGTGGACTTCTAACCATCATTACCCATCAATGTGAACATTCAACCAACATCATTCCCAAGCAGTGGCCCACATGGGGGCAAACAGAAGGTGGGCCCATCCCCTTAGATACATCGCATAGGCCACAACCCATGGGCCTAATGCCCATCATAATGGGCCTCATCAAATGGGATATTATAACACCCCAGATTTTTGCCAACCTAGGATTAGATGTCCTTAGGCAATGGGTCAACCAAAACACTTTGGTAACCTCTCAAAACCCAATTCCAAAGCCAAAGAATACACTTAGGATTAATTCCTTTAGAAATTAAGCGTAAGTTAGCTAGCGCTATGCTGGAGTAGCTGTGAATTTGTCCCTGATCACTTTAAATATGTTCTGCAAGATCCAAAACTTGTAGAATCGTTGATGCTACGTTACCCTAAAATTCAGGATTAAACTCTAAACCGGTTTATTCCCGGGAACCCTTTGAAACTTTGTATTGAATCTAGACCACGCGTCGAAAGTCTGATATCTACCATCTTAGACCGATATGACTGCTTGACTGGACTTGACAATCGTTTCGAAAATCAAGGCCAACCGACGTTCAGAGGCTATCTCATTGAGCCTGGAGTGAAGAGAGTGAGAAGAGGGTTAAATTTGGAAATTTTAATCCAAATATGGCACGTGACTTAGTGCATTATTATTAAGCGTTCCAACCATCAGAATTCATCCAAATTACACCCTCGAATCAGGAAAAATTTCTCTTTTATATCATGAGACTTGTAGACCTGATCTAGGTGCGATGACCGCTGAACTGAAACTGGACCGCCACGTGCGATCTATGAACTCTGCCAGACTGAAAACTGGGTGTGAGAAACATCCAGTGACCATGAGCTTAAGTCCGACCGCGTTCGGCCAGGGGACCTCCCGAAATGCCTTTTTGGACCAGAACAGCCCCGATTTGGTTAGACCTCAAGCAAACATTGTTCCCAAGCCTATTTTGGGAATGTTTTAGCTTATAAAAGGGCTTTAAACCCTCACTTATCTCACCCATACGAATTTTCTAGGAACCTTAGCTAGAGAGAGAAAAAGTGAGAGTTTGTGAGAGAGTGTGGGAGAGATCTTCCTGCCACTTGCTGCTGCTGCTACACGTGCTAAAGCAGCGCACTCCAATCACTTTCCCGGCGATTCCAACGCACTTCTAGGTAAGAAAAACCCTAATCACTTGATGATTTGGGGATTTCTTCGATTCAAATAGCAAAGTAGCTGATGTACGTGTGCATTAGGTCGCCTGTGCGATGTTGACGAAGCGTATACGCTCCGTTCGAAACGATACACATCTAAAGTGAAAGGTGTGGATTTTAGACTCTTTGATTGACTGATTTCAACACTTTCAATGTCGTTTAATAGTTGATTATCGATGGTAATGCCATTTGACATGTACAACATGTTGTCCGTTTTCTGTTTCGTAAACGTACGGGAAATTTGAGATTTAGGGCATTTTAGTCATTTGTAGGAAATACTGTTTGCATCCATATTTTGCTGATATGATTGACATGGCTTTTTGTCACCTTAGGATATTATGAATGCATGCATAATCAGTTTGGTGAAGAGATTCGCCCAAATACGCACTTTGAGTCAACATACAATATGTAGACTTAAGTGTGTAGACTAAGTCTTTGTGTAAATGTTTGTATTAGTATTTATTGAATTAAATGGTGTTGTGAATTAGTTTGAGATTGAATTCTCAAATAATATGCTGATGTAAATGATTTTCTTCATGTTGGCTATATGTACGATTTCATTATATGTAAGAAATGCATGTTCTAGGCGATTTACTTAAGTTATATGTCATAACATGTGTTAACATGCTCACATTGTGGTAATGCATTTCTGTTACTCTTATATGATTGATGAAGTGGATTTACAAATGTTTGGGACTATACCTAGTCCAGGCAGTCGGTAACCGAGTAAATTCGTGGTTGGCTTATCTTTGCCACGAACGACGCATCAATGAACGCGAGTCGTGTTTTGAGTTGGTGGCAGTGGTTAGGCCACGCGAAGTGTTTCACGCACTTCATGTCATTCGACTTACGATGCGCTCGTACTAGTCGAGCCCGTCAAGTAACCCAACTGACCATTGTATGTTCACTCTGTATGAATCATAACTGCTTGAACCTAGGGTACTGAACTTACCATTGGAAACCCTGTTAACCATGGTACCTTGATCAACAAAGACTCATGAGCCAGGCATGGTGGTATGGGACACCGTGGTAGAGCTGTCGGCCTATGCTGGGGCCACAAACCTCCCCGTAGTGACCAGTGAGCACCTATGACTCGTGAGCAGATTATGGTGGTATGGGACACTATATTCTTGTTGTCGGCCTACACTGATCAGGTGACGAGCCCTTTGTAGTGACCGCGAGCATATTCTGAGTCTATGGGAGGCGACGACCCTTCCGTAGCAATGAGAGTACATTAGGCCTGTATTGATAAGGTGATGGGGGAGCGGTGCAACGAGTGCGAGCAACAGCCCTAGCAGCCCTTGCAGCGACCTACAAATATAACATCATATGAGATTATAAGGAGTGACGACCCTAGACACGATCTGTGTTGGGATTGATATAAGTAAGGTACCTTAGTTTTCCAATACTGTTGTATGAATGGACTAATAATAACTCGGTAATCATATCACCATCACATTGCATGTGCCTGGAAGATGTGGAACACTGTGGAAAGAAAGCATGCCGCGGGCATAAGATGGTGTCGTATGAGGGAGATCGTCGGTGAGGGCATCCATCATGTCATGTCATATTGCATTAACAACAGTATTTAGGAATGTTTGATTAATTTCTTTACTATTATCGCATGATTGATTTGAGAACATGCTAATCTCTGCTCTATTATTCCACTGAGTTGATCACTCACTCCCATGATACGGGACGGTGTCGCGCACACCAACCAGTCCCTGTTTTAGTTGTAGATGATGGCGCTGCTTGTGAAGCGGAGCCGGACTTGATGATGAGGAGGAGGATCCCTCCTTTATGCGTGTTCTGATCGACGGGATTACAGGGAGGTTGATTAGACACCATGACTCATGTCATTTTTATATTGTTGGAGTACTCATGTATATTCTTTTCTTTCCATTTTTGGAGAATACATATGTAACACCCCAGATTTTGGCCAATCTGGGATTAGACGTCCTTAGGCAATGGGTTAACTAAAACACCTGAGAAATCGCTCAGAACCCAATTCCATAGCCAAAGAAACCACTTAGGATTAATTCCTTTAGAAATTAAGCGTAAGTTAGCTAGCGCAACGCTGGAGTAGCTAGGAAACAGTCCCTGATCACTTTAAATACGTTCTACAAGACCCAAATCGAGTAGAACCAATGACTCTATAATACTCTATAACCTCGGACCAAACTCTAAGCAGGTTTGTTCTCTGGACCACTTTGAATCTTTATATTGGATCTAGACCGCGCGTCGAAAGTCCGATACCTCCTATCTTAGACCGTTAGAACTGCCTAGCTGGACTTGACACTCATTTCAAAAATTAAGTCAAACCGATAATCACAAGCCATTTCATTGAGCCCGGACCGAAGAGAGTGCGAATAGGGACAGAATTGGAATTTCAAATTCAAATTTGGCACACGACTTGACTCGTCAGTATTGAGCGTTCTGACCTTCAGAATTCAGCCAGATTACACCCTCGGATCAGGAGAAATTTCTATTTTATATCATGAGACTTTCAGCCCTGATCTACGTGCGGTGACCGCTGAACTGAAACTGGTCCGCCACGTGCGATCTGCGGACCCAGCCTGACTGAAAACTTAATACATGCTAGATCTGGTATGCATGAGCTTAAGTCCGATCGCATTCGGCCAGGGGACCACCAGAAAGCATCTTTAGGACCGAAACAGCCCCGAATTGGATATGCACTAAGTAAACTTCGTTCCGAAGGCTATTTCGGGCGTTTTTAAGCTTATAAAAGGGGTTGAAACCCTCACTCCTCTCTCCCATCCGAAATTACAAAAATCCCTAGATTGGGAGAGAGAAAAGGTGAGAGTTTGTGAAAGAAGGTGGGAGAGAATTCCCTGCTGCTTGTGCCACGTGCTGTACGTGCTTAGGCAACGCACTCCGATCACTTTCCCGGCGATTCCTCCGCGTTTTTAGGTAAGAAAAACCCTAGAAGTTGCTGATTTGGCATTCCTTTTGTTCCATAGCCTGTTAACTCATAGATCTTGTAAATTAGGTTCTCTATTCGCCGTAGACGAAGCGTATACGCTCCGTTCGAATTTGCACATCCATAAGAGACAAGGTGCGGATATTAGACGCTTTGATTGACTATTTCCAAAGCTTTCAATGTCGTTTAATAGTAGATTCTTGACGGCAACGCCGTTTGACATGTACAACATGCTGTCCGTTTCCTGTTTCGTAAACCAACGAAGAATATGAGATTTAGGGCATTTTAGTCATTTGTAGGAAGTACTGTTTTCATTCATATTTTGCTGATGCGATTGACATGAATTGTTGTCACATTAGAATGTTAGGAATGTGTGCATAATTAGTTTGGCGAAGAGATTCGCCTAAATGCACATCTCGGGTCGACATACTATATGTAGACTCAAGTGTGCAGTGTAAGTGTTTGTATAAATGCTTGTATTAGTATGTATTGAATTAAATGGTGTTATGAATTAATTTGAGATTGATTTCTCAATTAATATGCTGATGTAAATGATTTCCTACATATTATCCATATGTACGATTTCACTATATGTAAGAAATGCATATGCTTGATGTTGCACTTAAGTAGTATGCTATAATATGTACTTGATGATTTCCTTATGATTTAATTTGAGATTGAATTCTCAATTAATAGGCTAATGGAGAGGATTTCCTATATGTTGGCGATATGCATAATTTCATTATATGTGTGAAAGACATGTGTAGGATGATTTACTTAAGTTGTACGTTATAACATGTGTTAACATGCTCACATGGTTGTATTTCATTTCCATTACTCTTACGTGAATGCTGATGTGATTCCATGATTGTTCGGGACTATACTTAGTCCAGGCAGTCGGTAACCGAGCGAATTCGTGGTTAGCTTATCTTCGCCACGAATGACGCGTCGATGAACGTGAGCCGTGTTTTGGAGTTGGCGGCAGTGGTTAGGCCACACGAAGTGTTTTACGCACTTCATGTCGTCAACTTGAGATGCGATCGCGCTAGTCGAGCCCGTCAAGTAACCCGACTGGTCGTTGTATGTTCACCCTGCATGAGTCATAACTGCTTGAACCTAGGGTACTGAACTTACCATTGTAAACCCTGTTAACCATGGTACCTTGATCCACGAAGACTCATGAGTCGAGCA
The DNA here is from genome assembly GCA_037074715.1 of Magnolia kwangsiensis. Lineage (NCBI taxonomy): Eukaryota > Viridiplantae > Streptophyta > Magnoliopsida > Magnoliales > Magnoliaceae > Magnolia > Magnolia kwangsiensis. The sequence goes on from CM073579.1 coordinate 66,358,045, forward strand.
TGGTGGTATGGGACACCGTGGTCGAGCTGTCGGCTTACGCTGGGGCCACAAAACTCCCCGTAGTGACCAGTGAGCACCTAGACTCGTGAGCAGATTATGGTGGTATGGGACACTATATTCTTGCTGTCGGCCTACATTGATAGGGTGATGGGGGAGCGGTGCAACGAGTGCGAGCAACAGCCCTGACAGCCCTTTGTAGTGACCGCGAGCGTATTCTGAGTCTACGGGAGGCGACGACCCTTCAGTAGCAGTAGAGTACAGTAAGCCTATATTGATAAGGTGATGGGGGAGCGGTGCAGCGAGTGCGTGCAACAGCCCTGGCAGCCCTTGCAGCGACTTACAAAATATACATCGTATGAGATTACTAGGAGTGACGACCCTAGACAGGATCTGTGTTGGGATTGATACAAGGGAAGTACCTTAGTTTCCCAATCCTGCTGTTTGAATGGACTAATAACAACTCAGAAATCATATCACCATAGCATTGCATGTGCCTGGAAGATGTGGAGCACTCTAGGGAGTGTGGCATGCCGCGATCGTAAGATGTTGCCGTATGAGAGAGATCGTCGGTGAGGGCATACATCACGTCATGTCATATTGCATTAACAACAGTATTAGGATTGTTTGATTTACTGCTTTACTGTTATCGCATGATTGATTTGATAACATGCTAATCTCTGCTCTCTTATCCCACTGAGTTGATCACTCACTCCCACGTTATGGGATGGTGTTTCCGGACACCCACCAGTCCCTATTGTGATTGCAGATGATGGCGCGGCCTGCGAGGCGGAGTTAGATTTGATGATGATGAGGAGGATCTCTTCTTTATACGTGATCTGATTGACGGGATTACAGGGAGGTTGATTAGATACATTGACACTTGTCATTTTATATTTTTAGCGCCCTCATGTATATCATTTTGCTTACTTTTGAAGTATACATGTATGTATATAACCTGGTAACATATTCACACTCTGGAGACATACAACAGTTTATATATGTTATACCTACTATCATAGTCTTCCGCTTGTTAATTTAACTGTCTCGGGAGTATGATATGCTGTTCTAGCTTAATCTCACTCATTTTTAATACATTATCACATACAACATTCAATCATACATATCTATGTTGCATAAATAATATTTTGGAACTCGGGAGTTGGGTTTTTGCTCGACCCCCCGATTTTTGGGATGTTACAGATGGTATCAGAGCATGATTTGGATTAAACCGGGCCTGGGTTATGCTCACACGACGTACGCTGTAGCTTCCTTTGACTTAGGTGGGTGCGAGAAGGGTCTAGAAACACTCATAGGATCCCAGATTCGCTAATAGGCGAAGTCTATTCATTTCGATCGCGTGATCGAGTCCGTATCGCATCTAGGGTCGCGTAAAGCAACTCGAATAGCTCCTAGGTTGTAGGTATGTGGGTTGAGACATTCTTTGAACAATTCTAAACCCGTTAATGTGAATCCTTGGGCCGTGGGACAACCACGACCCCTGTATTCAATCGCCAGGGCTTAAAAATCCCGTTTCACCGAAAATCTTCAAAATTCTTCCTCTCACCACTCCAATTTTTAATTTTTTCTTATCCTTTTCATGTTAGGCATCAATTATAATGTGAAAATAATATAAAATCATACTTTCACAAAATTTTATAGTGAATAGTAAAATTTCATGAAAAATAGCTATAAGGCCATTCTAAATTCGATTTCTTTAGCAAATAATAGGCTAAATGGATGTACTAGCTCCTTTTACCCCAAAATCATATGCTGCATGATAGGGTTTTGTATTCAGGATTATAGATTAGCCCCAAAAAGCCTCAAATGGATGTTTAGGCCTCCCTAGGGCAATCTACAATGAACCAAGTTGGGAACCATACCTTTTTGGAATCCCTAGGGCAAGGGGAACCCATCCCATATGGCCTCATTAGCCAATTTGAAAGTTCACCGGCGATGCCATCGCCGATTCGGCGATGCATCACCGGTCAAACTTGTCAGATGGGTCTGACCTTTGGGCTGGAGGAGTTTGGGGGCTAGGGTAGCCCCCTGGTATGCGGTCCGTACCTTGAAACCCCCTAAAAGATGTACTTCCTTCACAAACGGCCCCCATTCCAAGCTCCATTTTTGTTTTTGCTGCCCTATTCCAAAAATTGTGATTTTAAATCACCCTCAAATCCATTCCTGGCCTAAAACGACCACATTCCATCATCCCATTGAAGTTTGCAGCCTTCTCTCTTGAAGATCTCGTTGTTTGGAGCTCTTACAACGCCCAAATCGAGCTGAAATCGTGAGGTGCTCCATTCCCCTTTTTCATTCTCTTTTCTTTCTGGAAATACATCCTAGGGGAGCTTGAAGCATCCCTCTACAATGCCTAGATCTCCCTTTTCTAGTTTGGTTAGCCATTTCCTTGCATTTCCCCCATTTTCCATGGCTATTGTTAAGCTGTTTTAGCCTTTTTCTCTCTTTTCACCATCCTCCCTCTCAATCCTATTTCTCCATTTTCTTTGCTTAAGGGATACTGAAAATATATGGCCGAGAGAGCTCTAGTGAGCAACAGACAGTATTAGACTCGACAGGGATAAAGAAGGTAAGTCGGGACTGTGGTAAAGTCCTTTGGTAGAGTTAGGCATCTATGCCTTTGCCCTGTAGATTGTTTGATTTTTGTTTTAAGGATTTTTGTGTTTTGTTGTTATTGGGTCTAGTGATGTCACTGGTAGACAATGTGTTGTGTCAGTGGTTTGGGCTTAGCATAGCCGAATGCATCTCTGTCATAATTCATGTGGAACTTTATTCCATATATTGTGATGAAATTTGGTTAGATGGAATACATGCCGTTTCATTTCGCTGTAAGGTATGGTCCCTAGATTGGGAGTATTACAACTCCCGGGATTCAACCTGCAAATTAATTTTATCCCAACCCACCCTCCTACCAAGCATGCCACTTCCGATCCCGCTATGGGACTAGAAATGCGGTTCCATTTAATACAACTAAGCGCTACCGGCCACATAGGCCCTTGGCGTTTTAGACTTAGAGATAGCACTCCGAGATTTGAAGGATCTGACTATATGGGAAAGCCTTCTACCGTATAATCTTAGGCTTTGGATTATAGCTTTCTTAGGCTTTGGATTATAGCTGCTGAGTTACAGACTAGCCTATTAGTTACCTTAAGTAGTGTAAAGCCTGTATATGCTAAGGGATAATAGGTTAGATTTGGTTGGAATGGGACTCCCTTCCTTTGATAGATCCCCTTATGACTTATAGACTTCTGTTGTTGCCCATAGGAGGGAGCCATTCACTCTTAGGGACCATTTATAAATCCCTTAGAATGAACTTAGAATGTACTAGCACGCCCCTTAGAATTGCCTTCCCCAAAGGCTTATTGCATTCGGGAACGCGGAATAAAGGAACTACATGTAAGCGATGTATTCGCGGTTTGAATCGACTTCCTAATCCTAGTGATTACCAATAAATCTAATGCTCTGATCAAGAAGAAGATCGGCATCAACTCAGATTAAGAATTGATACAATAAATCTTGTCCTAGCTAGACAGAAAGTCTATGTATCCGGCTCAGGCCCACTATACTACTTTTCTTCCGTGTTGGCTCGACCACATACAACAGAACGGGATCACAGTGTCTTTGGAAAATGGCGAGGACTTAAAGCCAGTAGAGAATTCGACATCTTGCCACCAAGTCATACCTACCCCTGAACTTAACCACAATAGAGATTAGGCTCATCTCTATGATCATAAGTACCAATGCCATAGAACGCATCATTAGCAAGAAAAACCATGTAGAGAAAGGTTGTTTCCATTTTAGGTCAAGGATAGGTCTTAAGTTGCACCTCGTTCTGATGTACAGAGCGATGCATAGACTCTTGAACTTTAAGTAGAACCAAGTTTTAAGGGAGGTAGAACGAATTAAGTCCAATCCAGTTAGGTTAGTCAACGCTACCGTTCGATCAGAGTGGCGCAGCGGAAGAGTGGTTGGCCTCTTTCCCACTGGCCCAGGATCGAAACATTTGATTTATGTTATATGTACGATTAGGTTATTAAATAGGATTTGAACCTTCCTTAGAAAAAGTACTCCTTGCCCTTTGCCAATTTCGAGGATGAAATTTTGTTTTAAGGGGGGTAGATTGTAACACTCCGGATTTTGGTCAATCTGGGATAACGTCCTTAGGCAATGGGTTAACTAAAACACCTGAGAAATCGCTCAGAACCCAATTCCATAGCCAAAGAAACCACTTAGGATTAATTCCTTTAGAAATTAAGCATAAGTTAGCTAGCGCAACGCTGGAGTAGCTGGGAAACAGTCCCTGATCACTTTAAATACGTTCTATAAGACCCAAATCGAGTAGAACCAATGACTCTATAATACTCTATAACCTCGGACCAAACTCTAAGCAGGTTTGTTCTCCGGACCACTTTGAATCTTTGTATTGGATCTAGACCGAGCGTCGAAAGTCTGATACCTCCTATCTTAGACCGTTAGAACCGCCTAGCTGGACTTGACACTCATTTCGAAAATCAAGTCAAACCGATAATCACAGGCCATTTCATTGAGCCCGGACCAAAGAGAGTGCGAATAGGGACAGAATTGGAATTTCAAATTCAAATCTGGCACATGACTTGACGCGTCAGTATTGAGCGTTCCGACCGTCAGAATTCAGCCAGATTACACCCTCGAATCAGGAGAAATTTCTATTTTATATCATGAGACTTTCAGCCCTGATCTACGTGCGGTGACCGCTGAACTGAAACTGGTCCGCCACGTGCGATCTGCGGACCCAGCCGGACTGAAAACTTAATACGTGCTAGATCTGGTATGCGTGAGCTTAAGTCCGATCGCATTCGGCCAGGGGACCACCAGAAGGCATCTTTTGGACCGAAACAGCCCCGAATTGGATATGCACTAAGTAAACTTCATTCCCGAGCCTATTTCGGGCGTTTTTAAGCTTATAAAAGGGGTTGAAACCCTCACTCCTCTCTCCCATCCGAAATTACAAAAATTCCTAGATTGGGAGAGAGAAAAGGTGAGAGTTTGTGAGAGAAGGTAGGAGAGAATTCCCTGCTGCTTGTGCCACGTGCTGTACGTGCTTAGGCAACGCATTCCGATCACTTTCCCGGTGATTCCTCCGCATTTTCAGATAAGAAAAACCCTAGAAGTTGCTGATTTGGCATTCTTTTCGTTCCATAGCTTGTTAACTCATAGATCTTGTAAATTAGGTTCTCTATTCGCCGTAGACGAAGCGTATACGCTCCGTTCGAATTTGCACATCCATAAGAAACAAGGTGCGGATATTAGATGCTTTGATTGACTATTTCCAAAGCTTTCAATGTCGTTTAATAGTAGATTCTTGACAACAACGCCGTTTGACATGTATAACATGCGGTCCGTTTCCTGTTTCGTAAACCAACGAAGAATATGAGATTTAGGGCATTTTAGTCATTTATAGGAAGTACTGTTTTCATTCATATTTTACTGATGCGATTGACATGAATTGTTGTCGCATTAGAATGTTAGGAATGTGTGCATAATTAGTTTGGCGAAGAGATTCGCCTAAATGCGCATCTCGGGTCGACATACTATATGTAGACTCAAGTGTGTAGTGTAAGTGTTTGTATAAATGCTTGTATTAGTATGTATTGAATTAAATGGTGTTATGAATTAATTTGAGATTGATTTCTCAATTAATATGCTAATGTAAATGATTTCCTACATGTTATCCATATGTACGATTTCACTATATGTATGAAATGCATATGCTTGATGTTGCACTTAAGTAGTATGCTATAATATGTACTTGATGATTTCCTTATGATTTAATTTGAGATTGAATTCTCAATTAATAGGCTAATGGAGAGGATTTCCTATATGTTGGCGATATGCATAATTTCATTATATGTGTGAAAGACATGTGTAGGATGATTTACTTAAGTTGTACGTTATAACATGTGTTAACATGCTCACATGGTTGTATTTCATTTCCATTACTCTTACGTGAATGCTGATGTGATTCCATGATTGTTCGGGACTATACTTAGTCCAGGCAGTCGGTAACCGAGCGAATTTGTGGTTAGCTTATCTTCGCCACGAATGACGCGTCGATGAACGTGAGCCGTGTTCTGGAGTTGGCGGCAGTGGTTAGGCCACACGAAGTGTTTTACACACTTCATGTCGTCAACTTGAGATGCGATCGCGTTAGTCGAGCCCGTCAAGTAACCCGACTGGCCGTTGTATGTTCACCCTGCATGAGTCATAACTGCTTGAACCTAGGGTACTGAACTTACCATTGTAAACCCTATTAACCATGGTACCTTGATCCACGAAGACTCATGAGCCGGGCATGGTGGTATGGGACACCGTGGTCGAGCTGTCGGCCTATGCTGGGGCCACAAATCTCCCCGTAGTGACCAGTGAGCACCTAGACTCGTGAGAAGATTATGGTGGTATGGGACACTATATTCTTGCTGTCGGCCTACATTGATAAGGTGATGGGGGAGCGGTGCAACGAGTGCGAGCAACAGCCCTGACAGCCCTTTGTAGTGACCGCGAACGTATTCTGAGTCTACGGGAGGCGACGACCCTTCAGTAGCAGTAGAGTACAGTAGGCCTGTATTGATAAGGTGATGGGGGAGCGGTGCAACGAGTGCGTGCAACAGCCCTGGCAGCCCTTGCAGCGACCTACAAAATATACATCGTTTGAGATTACTCGAAGTGACGACCCTAGACAGGATCTGTGTTGGGATTGATACAAGGGAAGTACCTTAGTTTCTCAATCCTGCTGTTTGAATGGACTAATAACAACTCAGAAATCATATCACCATAGCATTGCATGTCCTGGAAGATGTGGAGCACTCTAGGGAGTGTGGCATGCCGCGGTCATAAGATGTTGCCGTATGAGGGAGATCGTCGGTGAGGGCATACATCACGTCATGTCATATTGCATTAACAACAGTATTAGGATTGTTTGATTTACTGCTTTACTGTTATCGCATGATTGATTTGATAATATGCTAATCTCTGCTCTCTTATCCCACTGTGTTGATCACTCACTCCCACGTTACGGAATGGTATTTCCGGACACCCACTAGTCCCTATTGTGATTGCAGATGATGGCGCGGCCTGCGAGGCGGAGCTGGATTTGATGATGATGAGGAGGATCTCTTCTTTATGCGTGATCTGATTGACGGGATTACAGGGAGGTTGATTAGATACATTGACACTTGTCATTTTATATTTTTAACGCCCTCATGTATATTCACTTTGCTTACTTTTGAAGTATACATGTATGTATATAACTTGGTAACATATTGACACTCTGGAGACATACAACAGTTTATATATGCTATACCTACTATCACAGTCTTCCGCTTGTTAATTTAACTGTCTCTGGAGTATGATATGCTGTTCTAGCTTAATCTCACTCATGTTTAATACATTATCACAGACAACATTCAATCATACATATCTAAGTTGCATAAATAACATTTTGGAACTCGAGAGTTGGGTTTTTGCTCGACCCTCCAATTTTCGGGATGTTAAACATGTATTTAATTAACCTGGTAACATGTTCACACTCTGGAGACTTACAATGAATTATATATTTTATGTATTTATCATAGTCTTCCGCTTGCTAATTTAACTGTCTCTGGAGTATGATATGTTGTTTTGGCTTAGTCTCAATCTTGTTTAATGCCATTCTACAGACAACATGCATTTATCATTATCTATGTTGCATGAGTGACGTTCTGGAACTCGGGAGTTGGGTTTCTACCCGACCCCCGATTTTCGTGGTGTTACAGATACAAAAACATCACAATGGTCACGTTACATGGGCTAGAAATACATCGAATTAGGCCTTACCAAATGAGCCAAAAATACATCACAATGGGCCGAGACATATGGTCCGTAAATACATAACAAGTGGGCCTCAAATAGCCAATAGGTGGGCCTCAAACATACATCACACGCGGCCCTTGCACATGTAGCAAGTGGGCCTACTCATCACAGCTAGGCCTACCAGCGGCCTAGCCAAAGAACGACTTGGATAACATACACATTATGGTGGGTCGCATCATTGGGCCTCACCAATAGGCCTTATATACAACAAGTGGGCCACATCAATGGGCTGCACTAATGGGCCTCATACAAATGGTTCGATACAAATAGGCCAAGTCGAATGGGCCCAAGCCAACCACACCATTCATTTATAGCTAAAGTTCATTTCAGAGCATTATCAAAACATGAATCATATCCCACAGATCATCTGAACCATACCAAAAATAGTAGTGGAGATAAAGATTTTCACCATTAGCAATTCACATGGCCCACCTAAACATTTAATTTCTGTCCAATCTGTTCATAAGGTCACAAAGGCTTGAATTAAGAGAGAAAACAAATATCATTTAGATCAAAAACTGTTGTGGTCATAAAAGGATTTCAATGGTATGCGTTCATCTCTCCTCTATTTTCTATAGTGTGGTCCACCTGAGCATCGAATTTTCTTTATTTATTTATCCTAAGCCTTAAGATGAGCTTACCAAAAGGATGGGAAGTTCGGATGTAACACACACATCAGCAGGACTCACAGAACTTGCTTGCGTCATTAGTAGCTAATGGGGTCCCCAACGAATGGATGGACAGTTTAGATATAACATTTACCTCGAGATGGGACCCCATGGCCTTGCTGACATCATCATAACAGGTGGGTCCCACCGTATTGGACGGTATAGATGAAGCTCATACATAGTGAGGGACCCACAGAACTTACTGGCGTCACCACAACAGCTTATAGCTGAGTGTGGTTAACCAACTAGTCTATTCCACTCATCAGGTGGGTCTCACCTGGGGCCCATCATATAATAATATATTATATATTATTATAATATTATTATTATTATCATATTTATTAATTATTATTATATTATATATATTTTTTTAAGGACGTCTAACGTCCAGACTTGGACGTTGGCGTGTATAATCACATACATTGAATGGGGTCCACTGTCCTGGACATTTGGACAAAGTGGATATAGATTAGATACATCGAGGTGTGTCCTTCAGATGGATGGATAGTTAGCGTAGATGTCATACCTCACATGAGGCAGCAGCTGGCAGCGGCTGCTATCTCAAACGGCAGAGGTGGGTCCCACGTAGGGCCCACCATAACATTATCTACCATCCAATCTGTTGGTAAGGTCACACAGATTCGGATTGAAGAGGAAAAACAAATTTCATAATGATCCAAAACTTCTGTGACCCACATAGGGTCTCAATGGCAGATGCTCAATCCCACTGTTCCCTGCCATGTGGGCCATCTGAGCTGAGTATACGCTGATTTTGGGGGTGCCCCACATCAAAAAGGAGCCCCATTAAAGTGCAGGGTGTTGATGTTCTCACACATCATGGTGGGGCCCACATTTGAGACCCACGTCCCTGGCCTTTTCGCCTATGCAGCAGTAGTGCAGGATGTTGCTGCAGTGTCCTCGGATGAGCAGCAGTGCCTGTTGCTCTTTCATATATATATTTTTAAAAAACTGTATTTTTGAAGTTTTTCCTGGGTGGAGCCCGTATTAATAGAATCCACTCCAGCCATTGGATACTATGGATCAAGACAAACCAAACAAGCCTAATATTCAACATGTTTTGGAGTGTTAAAACATTAGAGTGGATTTTAACGGCAAAAACTAATGTTTTCTATGAAATGGCCCGCCAGATAATCGGATTGGCCTCATATTTCAGGTCAACGTCTAAAATGAGCTGGGGAATGGAATGGATGGCATGGATTAAACCCATACTTCAAGGTGGGGCCTACATAAGTGGCCCACCCAAAAAGCTTAAATGAAGGTGATATATTTTTATTTTTATTTTCTTTACAAAGCACGTCCGGACACTGGAGTGCATCCCACTTTCTGGTCACACTTCACTCCCTAGATGCACGGCGTGAATCAAGGTGGGTCCCTCATAGGCATGGTCCACTTGATTTGGATCAATTCGATATCTGTGTCTTGCCATCATCATAAGGTAGGGCCCACATGGCTTGGACAATGTAGATCCTGTTGAGGCATAAAAGATGATGAAGGATTGAAGCAAGAAGAGACAAAGAAATGGATGGGATACTTGGAACGAAGAAGAAAATGATAGTTTTAAAGGGATTTGTGCAGGATCGTTCAACCAGTGTCAGTTGCGCGGTACCATGTAATCAATGTTGTTTGCGTGGGAGCGCGCAATGAGAATATCAGTTGTGCAGGAAACGTTGTAGAAATGGTTCTATGGAAAGGTCTAAAAGCATTAAAATTAGTCCCACATCGCTAGGATTAGGATTTTCACATGTGCGAGGGTCTATAAATACCCCTTCCCCTCCTTCATTAAGGGTAATTGAAGATTTTTAAGAGGAGCAAAGTGGAATAAAAGATAGAAGGTAGGAGAGAAGTCTCCTAGTAGTTGCGTAGGACCGCACAACCAGTATCGGTTGTGCAGGTCAGCGCAACTAGACTGCCCTGCCGTCTGTGAAGCTCAAGGGCCATCATGCTGCCAAAATGCTCGTGCAAGGCTTTTATCCTTCTAGCACTCTCCCCTCTCCTATTGTCAAGTGTAGAGGAAGAAGATTAGCCGATCGAATCGACATTTTTCCTAAGTATTAGGAATGACTGAAACAGATGCCGTTATGCTGTTGAAATCTCTATTTTATCGAAGACTCGTCGATCTAATCGATATTCCTCCTAAGTCCTAGGAGATATTTGAAACAGGCGTCGAAAGGCTGTCGAAATGAACTTTAGATACTTAAAGCATAAGTTATTTATTTCCAAATAATCTATCTTAGAATCAAGGGATGTAAAGAGGATGTAAATGAACCCAGTACTAATGAAATGTAATGAATGTTCCTAATACTCTTTCTCTGTGATGTTTGAATAAGAAAATTTCCCAAATCAAATGCATTTGTTTCTTTGTCGAAACAAAATGGCGACTCTGCTGGGGAACTTATTATTTTATTATCTTGTTTCAATATTAACAGTGAAGTTGTTACGAACTTATGTCACAGTTTGGCGTCCTATGGATGCCAAAATGGCGACTCTTAGTGGGAAGTCCTCCCATTCATCTCTAAGATAGATCACTCTAATCATTCAATTACTAATTATAACTATGTGTCATGATTGAAGGTTTTAAAATCTGACTACAACTTATTACTCATGGCGACTCCTGTAAGAAAAGTGAACTTCCGATTTACCCTGACAAGGTTCGTGATAGAATACACACCATGTCGTACAAGTAAAAGTGGCAAGGCTCAAGTAATAGCTGGAGTCATTTATGCTTCACCCCGGTCATCAAAAGACAATGCAGGCTGGACCGTCGTAACCTCTCGTAAGGCAAGAACACGAAATGTTAGAGGTTCTTAGATGAATCAGCCTTCATTAAGAATCAGAGGGCCTGTAACACGAAGCACAGTTAGAAGAAATCCTGAACTTGCTCCTCCGGCGATTTATCTGGCCCAAACAGTTCCCCAGTTGACAGCAAATGACTTCCCAGCTTTAAATGCTTCAATGGCTGAACGAACGAGAGAACAAAAGAGAAAAGCATTGGTAATCAGATCTCCAATGCCATCCCAAAAAGATTCACCAGTATCGGCGTCATCTCAGTCACTTGATGCTCCAGGTGGCACGAAAAAGTCCAAGGAAACTCCGTCCCCTCTTTTTTCTGCGAGCCCTATTACATCAGCATACTCTTGCTCTCCTTTAATTACTGCCTCGTCAAAAAGTGGAGAAGCTGCAGTATTCATGGCTAGAACAAATTCAGATTATAGAGCAACTATAGAGGATCGTTTCGATGCAATGGCAAAAGCCCAAAATACATTAATGAAAGAATGCAGAGATCTTAAAGAAGCCTTGACGACCTTCATGTATAATGCAGCTCAAATAACAGTCATTGAAAAAGTTGGCCGAACGGAAAGAGAACGAGCAAATATTGGACATCATAGGCATCGTGTGTCGTATCTAAGAGAGGTGGATGATATTCCTTTCCCATCTAATTTCAAATGTTCAGACTTTCAAAAGTTTGATGGGAAAGGATCTCCTGAAGAACATTTAACGCACTTCATTACTAGTATGGGAGATCTCTCTACAGTACCACAATATTATTTTCAATTGTTCGGGACATCACTGACAGGTAGTGCATTCCGATGGTATTTCAATTTGGCTCCGGGTTCTATCCGCACTTGGAAGCAGATGCAAGATGCTTTTACATCTCAGTTTTTCTCCCCAAGTCACGACATTAATATCGTTAAGTTATCGTTAAGTTGGCTTCTGTATGACAAGGCGAAGGCAAGTCGACAAGGAGTTATGTAGATAGATGGAGGGCATTGGGAACTTTGTGCAAACCGTTGCTAAAAGAAATTGAGCAAGTCGAGATATGTCTGAACTCTATGAAAAAGGAATTCGTAATGGGACTGGCCAATTCCAACATCAACACTCTTCATGATTTGGCCGCAAAGGCTCATTCTTTGGAATTAGTAAATCAGATGGTGCCGATATTTCACCATGATGTGGCTTAAAGGGATCCTAGTAGGATAACAGTAAATACCAGTTTAGCTATCAGCAGCGTAAAAGTGTAAAAGGTTTAAAGGAAGAAAGCATGAGGCGAAAAGAAGAATTGGCTCAATCAAGAAGAAATAAAAAGGTCAGAATGCTTAATTCGCATGAGGGATTTGCTTTTGATAAGGAAGATATCATTCCAATGATGGACCAGTTATTGAAAGTTGGTGCAATAGAATTGCCAGACCGTAAACGCCCTGGAGAGGCAACAAGGCGCGGAGGGTAAAATTTTTATTGCTATCATCGTCTAGTGGGACATCCAACAGAAAACTGCTATACATTGAAGTGTATTATACAACGAATGATAGACAAGAATGAAATAATCATCGAAAAAAGGACAAGCAAGGAGGTCATGAGAAGTACGGCTTTCGACTGCAAAGACTACAACGACCGAAGTCACGAAAAGAGAATTTCAATTGGGGCCGGCCAGGAAAGGCGAAGAAAATTTAAAGACATCGAGGCAAGGTCATCAGCAAACATGGTTACGGTAAAGGAGCTAGCGAAAGAAGATACTAAAGTAATAGAGCATCCTGAGGGAGCTCCGAAGCAAATGGAGGACGGGGGGCAACCAACGACGGACAGCCTGTTAGAAATAAACTTGGGTACGAAAGAGGAACCATGAAACACGTTTATTGGGGCCAACCTCTCTAAACAAGAGTCGGGAGAATACGTTCAGCTTCTTAGAGAAAATAAAGATGTGTTCACTTGGACGTATGTAAAAATGCCCGGATTGAAGCCTTCTGTGGCGTTACACCGACTAAATATCTCTAAGGAGAAGAGGCTGGTTAAACAGGCGCAAAGGAGATTTCATCCAGATCTAGTTCCCCTCATTGAGGAAGAGGTTAATAAGTTGATAAAGGTCAAATTTATTAGGGAAGTCAAGTATCTTAAGTGGATCTAGAATATTGTCCCGGTAAAGAAGAAAAATGGACAGGTCAGTACAACTTAAGTGGATCTAGTTCCCCTCATTGATTTTAGAGACCTGAATGAAGCCTGCCCAAAAGATGATTTTTCGCTCCCGATAACTGAATTACTAATTGATAGTACAACTCAGTACACCGTTATGTCTTTTATGGATGGTTATGTGAGATATAATTAGATTCGGATGGCTCCCGAGGATGAAGAGGCGACGGCGTTAAGAACTTCATTGGGAATTTTTTGTTATAAGGTGATGCCGTTTGGACTTAAAAATGCTGGGGCAACATATCAGAGGGCGATGCAAAACATTTTTCAAGACATGATGCACAGGTACATTGAGTGTTATGTTGACGACTTGGTGGTTAGGTCAGGAAGCCATCGAGAACATCATGAACACTTAGTGTCAGTCTTTCAACGACTTAGAAAGAAACAATTAAAGATGAACCCTACTAAGTGTGCATTCGGAGTGTCCTCTAGAAAGTTTTTGGGCTTTATTGTTCAGCACAGGGGCATTAAGACTGACCTCGGGAAAATCAAGGCTAGTCAGGATATGACGCCATAAAAACCATTAAAGGAAGTGAAGAGTTTGCAAGGAAAATTAGTATACGTCCGACGGTTCATCTTAAATTTGGCAGGGAGATGTCAGCCATTTTCTCATTTGATGAAAAAGGATACAGAGTTTGTGTGGAGCGAAGCTTGTTAGAATGCGTTCGACTCAATAAAGGAATTGCTGAAAAAGCCCCCAGTACTGGCATCTCCGGTAAAAGGGAAGCCGCTTATCTTGTACACATCGGCAGCCGAACATTCCTTAGGAGCCCTGTTGGCGCAAAAGAATGAGTTTGAAAAAGAAACAACTCTTTATTACTTAAGTTAGACCTTGATGGGTGCAGAATGCAATTATTCCCTGATAGAGAAGGAATGCTTGGCATTAACATTCGCAGTACAGAAGTTGAGGTATTATTGTTTGTCACACGATATAACATTGGTTTCAAGGGCAGACCCGATAAAGTTTCTAATGACAAGACCGATGTTTTCTGGAAGGTTGGCTAAATGGATGTTGTTACTTTCATAGTACGCTATTACATATGAACCAACAGAAGCAGTAAAGGGCAGGCAATGGCAGATTTCCTGACAATGCACTCCGTGATAGAGTCTGAGGCCATCAATGATGACTTTTCGAATGAGCAAATCATGTTGACTGAATCATAGAATCCGTGGCAAATGTATTTTGATGGCGCGTCTCGAACATCAGGAGCGGGGGCAGGAGTGATATTCATTACTCCCCAAGGTGATTTACTACCTTACTCCTTTGCATTAGGTACTGCATGTATGAACAATGAGGCTGAGTATAGGGCCCTGATTATTGGAATGGAGATGGCTAAAGAAATGAAGATAAGAGTATTACATATTTTTGGAGATTCTAAATTGATTATAAATCAATTAACAATCGAATTCGAAATAAGAAAGCAAGAACTTTTACCGTACTATCAGAAGGCACAACAGTTGTTGGAACAATTCTCTTATGTTGAAATCAAACATATCCCTCAGTCAAAGAATGCAAAAGCCGATGCCTTGGCTAGTTTGGCAGTAGCTCTGTCTTACCCTAATCGAAGCCCTCTTCAAGTAACTATAGAGGAGAGAAGATTTTTTCCATCAGCAGAGGTTATTAAAGAAGTTACTGAAGCCCTTCCTGTATCATGCTTAGAGATTACAATAGAAGATCGGAGTCAGCCTTTCATAGATTATCTGAAATTTAATATACTACCAGAAGAATCTGTGCAAAGACAGCAAATCAGACAACGGTCAAGTAGATTCATCATCTGCAGTGAAGTATTATATAAACAATCTTACAATGGAGTGTTGCTACGTTGTTTAGATAAGCAAGAAGCGGACCTGGTGTTGCGAGAAGCATACTCTGGAGAATGTGGGGTATATCAAGCTGGTCGAAATTTATTTCATCGAGTACATAGAATGGGACATTATTGGCCCACCATGTTTAAAGATGCAATAGATTATGCGAAGCGATGTCATGAATGTCAGATTCATGAGGATGTTATACATGTTCCTCCAGAAAACTTACATCAGTCAGTTGCCTCTTGGCCTTTCTCTGCATGGGGGCTCGATGTTATTGATCCTATCAATCCGCCTTCATCCAAAGGGAAGCAATATATATTGGCAGCAACGGATTATTTCTCCAAATGGACCGAAGCAGTTGCGTTGTGCAATGTTAAAGAAAAGGATGTAATAAGTTTCATCCGATATGCGATAATATACCGCCACGGTATTCCAAAAAAAATTGTTACAAACAATGGCACTCCTTTCAAGAATAGAGGCATGGAAAAACTGTGTCAAAAATTTAATATCCATCACTCGTTCTCAACGCCTTACTATCTGCTGGCTAACGGATTGGCAGAGGCATTTAATCAAACAATAATCAAAATATTGAAGAAGACAGTAACAGGGAACAAATGTGATTGGGATAAAAGGTTACAAGAAGTGTTATGGGCGTACAGAACTACTCATCGTATAACAACAGGAGCAACACCGTATTCGCTAGTTTATAGTGTGGAAGCAGTAATTCCAATTAAAACGCAAGTAGTGTCGTTAAGAGTGGCAGTGCACCAGTTTATAACTGATGATGATAATGCAAAAATAAGATTGAAGGAACTGGATTAACTTGATGAGAAGCGCCTGACTACATAACAGCGACTGCAAGCATACCAAGCATGAATATCAGTCGCATTTGATAAGTGAGTTAGAATCGCTCTTTCAAAAAGAGGGATATGGTGCTGATGTTGAAATGGCCGATTGTGGTCACCCGTCGAACAGGAGGCAAGTTTGAGCCTAAATGGGATGGCCATTACGTCATAAAAGAAGTATATTCCAATGGAGCATATCGAGTTGTGGATCAAGACGGGTAAGGAATAAGCATACTAGTCAATGCTCACTTCCTTAAGAGATATCGCCCGTGAATATATTTGTCGATTTTGCTCCAGAAAATTATCCGGATAATAATTCTATATCAAAAGGGGGCATACTAGTCGATAAATATGATCATAAATCGTGCAGTCTTCTACAGAAATATATTACGTCAATATCTCCAGGAATGAAAGAGTATATCTCCAACAACAGTCACAAGCATATCCAGGGGGCAGGTTCAAGACCAAATGAGATAAGATGTACTCAATAAAAGCAAAGTTCTTCAAAGGAGTAAATGGAAGCCTATGTTGGACTATACTCGCGTTGACAAAAAGGAATTGATCAAGATCATATGATAGCAAATAAAGGAAGACGAAGAAGATGAGCGCCATTAAGTGAGCTCTATAAAATTTTGCCTGAAATTGATATCACCATTAAGCTGGTATATTGCAAACAATACAGATAAACAATTTCAGGTGAAAATACTCATCATCGTCTTCCAAGATAGCATTCTAAATCATCACCGAAAGTCTTTCAAGACATTTTAAATGAAAAGTCTTGATGACCACTGTCAATCGATATCGATTGCTATCAGTATTGATGATCATTGCCGACGCTAAATATTGCCATCGAAATCACCAGGTATCAATGATTTTAAAATAAACAGAGAGCAACTATCACTGTCACCAATCAATCGCTTATCAAAGTTTCCATCATCGCTAAGCTGATACATTATTTTAAACATGATATAAAAGTCCTTATGACATTGTTAGCAACAGCGAAATGTCAATTATTGATCAACCATATGATGATAGTAGAATGCATCATACAACGAACTATATAAAATTGGTGACAGTGATGATTTCTTATCATAAAAAGGCATCCCAGTCAAGTTAATGGCCCGCTGTGCATGAGACCTATGAAGATCGTCATTCGGGCAGTGGCGAGAAGCCAGTGGCCCTAAAAAGCCTGTGAAGGCCATCATACGGATACTCATGCGGGTAGCTGACGGAGTCAATGACCAAAAGTCTAAAAGGCCAAAAGTCCTCAATGACCAAAAGCCTGAATGACCAAAAGCCCTCAATGACCAAAAGCTTGAATGACCAAAATTCCTCAAATGACCAGTCAGCGTAACCCCCATGCCGTCTGTATAGCTTTCTGGCAGCGTCACTGGGAATGGAGGACAATGCCTTCCCGTGAATGGGCCCAACCTTGCAGGGAAAGAAAATGAGGGCTGCAGTATGAGCTTTAGATAGGCCAACCATGCATAAGACCCCCCAGATTTGTAGTTCGATTCCGGTACTGACTCATGAGGAAGGGCTTAAACCTAATCATCGATGGACTGACAACCATGGATTTGGTACCCCCAAAGGTAGCCTTGTGAGCTCAACGAACTCTAGAGAGTTACTATGGCCAACCCTGTGCGTAAAACCAACCGAGTTCACGGCCCCGATAGCTTCACTGGGCCCCTCTGATGGATCACGATTTGTGAACTCTCTAGGCAGTGAGAAGTCCAGCAAACTCTAGAGAGTTACAGACGCCATCACGTAAGACCCGACTCTAACTAGAGTCCAAATAAATTCGCTCCACTACTCAAGGGCTTAAACTGCGTGTGCAATTGACTGAATTGAAATCTAGCACCGCCAATAAAATATAAACAAATGAAGTCATGTAGGAAATCCCATACTAACAAGCATAAAATGTTGCTGTTCTATAAATAGTTCTTTATTGAATATCATGATAAACTATGTGCAACATTATAGATATATATTTCATTTTAAATGATTGTTCAAATATGCAAAGTATAAGTTGTACAATATTTAGAATGTAGTAAGTTCATGTTTCATTCTAGATATATTCAAATGTGTAATTGCCTGATGAAATTTTTTAAATATTGATTAGATAAATATGCAAAAATGCATTTCTCTGGAATCAGGTGTGAAATTACATTGACAATAAATACCTCCAAGGTATTGGCAAGAGCTCAAATCTCCAACAGTGCAATATAAAGAATACAAAGCAAAGCATGATGACAAGTGTAAAAATTGCCTAAATCATATTGCGAATACCACACTTAGACTAAAAGGAAGAAACTTTCTATCTATCTCAAAATTATCAATACTTCATAAAGCTACATTGAAAATTATAATGAATCAGGATACTAATTTTGATTAATTTGGCAGGAAAAGATCGTCACTTGAAAATTTGAGTTATGCAGCTTGTGGGTGAAGGAAACAATCCAAAGAGGATGTTGCAGTAGGAGCAGCATTAAAGAACAACCCTAGATACAAAGTTAAAGAAAAGAATTGTTGGAGTTGATCAAGAGGAAAGAATCACTAGAGTTGACCAAAGAGACCATTATAATGGAAACGGTGTTGAAAGAAAGCTCTCTGATCAAATCGCTCAAAAAATGAAGCTGTCACAGCTGTTGAAGAAACGTGCTTCAATGAAAAGAGAATTTTATCCTCTTTAGTGAAGCATCTGCGCTTGGCCTAGTTGAGCTTATCAACTAACCCGATTGACCGATGTTTGTCCATCATGTTTGGTCACTACTGTTTGAATCTAAGGCACTGAACTCACTAGTGAAACTCCCATTAACCTGGGTACCGTGATCTTCTAAGACTCATGAGCTGGACATGGTGGTATGGGACACCGTGGTCGAGCTGTCAGCCTACGCTGGGGCAATGAGCCTCCCCGTAGTGACGAGTGAGCACCCTACTCTCGTGAGCCGATTATGGTAGTATGGGATACTATATTCATGCTGTCGGCCTACACTGATTGGTGACGAGCCCTCTGTAGTGACCTCAAGTATATCCTGACACTACATATGGGTGATGAGCCATATTGTAATATTCAGGATATAACTAAACTTGCATTGGTTGGTGACGAGTCCTTTACAACAATCTAGAACAGTAATATCGTATGAGATTTCCTAGACTAACGACCCTAAAATGGATCATTGTTTAGGAATTGATATAAGGGAGGTACCTTAGCTTCCCAATCCTGCTGTATGAAAAGGACTAATAAGAACTTGGTAATCATGCTCATAACATCGCACTGCATGTGCCATTAGCATTGGTGTGAGAGCACAGTGGTAGTGATTCATGCCATGATCGTTAGATGTTGTCACAAGAGGGAGTTTTTGGTGAGGGCATACATCATTATTTCATATTATTCTCACATTGACAAGAGTATCTAGGACATGTTTGATTGTACTGCTTTATCATTACTGCTTGATTGAATTGATAACATGTTAACCTTTGCTGTATAGTTTCACTGAGTTGATCACTCACTCCCACGTTACAGGATGGTGTTTGAAACACCAACCAGTCCCTGTTTTAGTTTCAGATAATGGCGATGCTTGCGAAGTAGAGCCAGACCTTATGATGTTGAGGAGGATTTATCCTATATGCAGGTTTTGATCGATGGGGTTATAGGGTTACTGATTAGATGTCAATACACTTAGTATTTTGCATTTTATTTAAGCACCCATGTATATTCTTTTTTTTTTTCATTTTTAGAGTATATATGTATATAATTAACCTGGTAACATGTTCACACTCTGAAGACTTACAACACTTTATACATTTTATATATTTATCGCAGTCTGTCTCTTGTAAATTTAAATGTCTCTGGAGTATGATATGTTGTTTTCGTCTAATCCCACTCATGTTTAATGCATTAATATGAACAACATTCAATCATCATTATCTATGTTGCATAAGTGATGCGTTGGAACTCGGGAGCTGAGCTTCTGCTCGACCCCCAAATTCCAGGGTGTTATAATGGGTCCCACATATATGGGCCCACAAATCACAAAATTAGCAAATAAAAGCACTCACCTTTGGATCTCCTCTTCCTTCTTCCACTAATGTATGTTAGAGCTCCAAGGAAAGAATTTTAACAGTTGAGATTTGAAAGGGCCTAGCTATATGCCCTAGAGGGGGGGGTGAATAGGGCAATGCCAAATAAAACTAATAACAGCGGAATAATAAAAGAAATAAAGCACAATGCTGAATTTAAAGTAGCCTAAATAAAGAGATTAATACTTTATCAGTTCTAAGGACAACCTTACACCAAAAACCAAAGGTTTAAGGTAGGACAACCTTATTTCTAGAACGTCCTTTGTATCATAAATTAATGAGGAATAAAAAGCAAGAAAATCAAAATAACTTGCAGAAATAAATCCTATGTTATTACAACATTCATCCACACTTGCTTGAAATAAAATGATTACAACATTCATCCACAAACACTCTCCACAAAACAGAATGAATAAAAGAGAGAAAGAGTAAAACACATCCACAACACAACGATATATAGTGGTTCGCCTGTGTGTACACCAACTGTTATCCAACAACCACACAGAATGCTACTCCACTCCTAATATCCTCACACAGGAGATATTAGCATGCACTATCAAAATATGTTTCACAGGTTCACCTAAAACCTTCACAATTGTGTCTTTGATCTCGGGCTTACACAATCTAAAAACCCCACAATCTGAGTTTTCTGGCTCTCATCAAATAACCAATACAATGAGATTTTTCTGGAAAATCTTAAACAAAACCAAAAAAAGTAAATTACAAAAATGTAAAAATAACTGAATCACCTTTTGAAGAAGCCCGGTAGAACCAATCGGAGTAGAAGTTCGATTCAACATTCAAAGTCCAATACTCACTTTAAGAATGGTTCTAAGTCTAATTGATTTTAAATAAAAAAGGGCTAGTTCTATTTGATTTTGAATCCAAGAAGAAGGAATATCAGAAATTCCCCTTTTCTAATAAGATTGGAATGTAGATCAAAATATGATAAAAATAAGCTAGCAAAAGGAATATTAAATAAGCACAAAGTAGCTTAAAATAAACACAAACTTATCTCAGAGAATAGCCTAAATACAAGTGGCATCGCTCAGAGTGGCGTGGAGGCAGTTATCCTGATCGAAATACAAGTGGCATCGCTCAGAGTGGCGGTACATCAATCCATAGCAGATGATGAAAATGCTAAAATAAGGCTGAAAGAGTTGGATCTGGTTGATGAGGGATGTCTGGCCGTCCAACAGCGATTGCAATCATATCAAGCTAGAATATCGGCTGCCTTTGATAAACAAGTTAAACACCACTCTTTCAAAAAAGAAGATATGGTGTTAATGTTGAAAAGACCTATAGTGGTCACCCGCCGAACAGGGGGCAAATTTGAGCCCAAATGGGACGGGCCGTGTGTAATAAATAAAGTCTATTCCAATGGAGCATATAAAATCACCGATCAAGATAGGAAAGGTATTAGTATACTGATCAATGCTCGCTTCATCAAAAGATATTACCCCTAAGAGAAGCTACTGATTTTAATCCAAAATATTATCAACATAATGATTCTATATCAAAAGGGGGAAGAAGGAACAAGATCATGTCCATATCTTAAGAGAATCTATAAAGAAGAAATTCATGAGCATATTGACTACATTTAGCAAGTATTTTGAATGAAAGCGATCATCTCCATCACCAAATGAGTCCTGCAAGTGGCAAAGTTTGGCGGGTATCATCATGAAAATCTTCTTGAACATATCAATCTCAGTCAGACACATTTATCATCTTGGTGATAACGACGATCACGATTATTATTGCCTTACAAGGCACGATAGGGCAGCCTAGTCAAGCCTATATGGCTAACTACGCATAAAGCCTACAATCATTCAAGGCAGTCTAGCCAAGCTAAATCCTAAAAGGGCCAAAATCCTAAAAAGAAAAGAAAAATTATAGAAGAGCCAAGAACCAAATCAAAATTTATTATGCTCTAAAAGAAGGGCTAAAAGCTCTAAAAGGACCAAGCCCTGGAACGATCGATAAAAAAGAGCTAGCCAACTAAGCATAAGTCCTATCATTTTTGCCATTCGGGCAAGCGAACGAGAAGTCAATGGCCCTAAAAGCCCGTGAAGGCTATCGTACCCACCCATGTCGGTAGCTGATGAAGCCTACGACTAATATGCCTAAAAGGCTAAAAAGTAAATGGCTAGTCACGCGTAACTCCCATGCCTTCTGTATAATTGCCTGGCAGCATCACGGGGAACGGAGGAAAATGTCCTCCCGTGAATGGGCTCGCTCTTGCAGACGAAGGAAATAAGGGCCGCAGTGTGAGCACCATGCCAACCATGTGTAAGACCCCCTAGATTTGTGGTTCAATTCCGGTACTAACTCATGAGGAAGGGCTTAAACCTACTCATCGATGGACTGACAACCATGGATTTGGTACCCCAAAGGTAGCCTTGCGAGCTCTATGAACTTTAGAGAGTTACCGCGGCCAACCCTGTTCGTAAAACCAACCGAGTTCACCGCCCCGGTAGCTTCACTAGGCCCCTCTGATGGATCGTGGTTTGTGAACTCCCTAGGCAGTGAGAA
Organism: Magnolia kwangsiensis; assembly: GCA_037074715.1. NCBI lineage: Eukaryota > Viridiplantae > Streptophyta > Magnoliopsida > Magnoliales > Magnoliaceae > Magnolia > Magnolia kwangsiensis. The sequence continues at coordinate 66,380,870 of CM073579.1, forward strand.
GTCCAGTGAACTCCTAAGAGTTAAAGAGACTATCACGTGAGACTCGACTCTTGCATGAGTCTAAGTTGCCTCAACTACTCAAGAGCTTAAACTGTGTGTGTGCTCCACTACTCATGAGCTTAAACTGTGTGTGACTGACTAAATTAAAATATAGTACCGCCAACTTAAATACCCACATAGAAAATCCCACACTAACATACATAAAAGGTTAAAATTTGCCATCATAAATACAATCTCAACGATATGCGATATGGTAGTATAAATAAACAAATATGATTACGATAATATGAGATATGATAATGCTTCAGCAAAAATGAGAATATCTCAAAATGCTGTCATAAATATATCTCTCGAAAGTCAAATAAGTTACTTGTTCAAAAAAACATATGAACGGAAAATACATGCTTAAAGTTCCTCTGCCATTCCCAATGCCTCCATATATCTTCGTAAATCTTCTTTTAATCGTGCCTAAGCTGAATCATGCTTCGATATTTCTTCAAGAATAATCTTTGCCTGATCAGGAAGACCGGCTAGCTTACTCTCAAAAGATGTAATCACTTCTCTACTTTGTAGCAGCACGGACTTTTCTGCATTAACAGATTGAATATTAGCTCGCATCTTCTCCTTGATATCCTGGATGGATGATTCCTTCTCGTGATTCTTCAACTCCAGCTGAGAGATTTCTTCTTTCAGAGCAGTAATGTGATCTTGAATAATCGCTCTTTCATCAGTATAAACCTTTAATAGATCCTGAAGAATTGAGTATTCTTGCTCGAGCTTAGAAATGGAGGAAGTAATCAAAGAAGCTTGTTCTTGTGACGTAGCAAATCGCTGCCCATATTCTAAGATTTCAGGTGGAATTGTAACATTTTCGGCCGACGCTAAAGAAATTACTGAAATGCAGAATCTGAGAAGCGAATCTTGCAAAGAAGATATATTAATTTTGTCCATCCTTGCAGAACTCTCTAAGATCTCAATAGCAAGATCTAAGTCCGACCATTGTTCAGGATCTTTAAAGATATGGATTATTACTGACAAAGAATTCCTCATCAAGAGCATCTTGTGAGTGGAGATTTTTGCAAAGGATGAGAGCTCAGATGTAGTGGCTACCGAGTCGGAATTGGCTGCCCCACTGCGAGGAGGGTTTCCTATAACACAAAGGGGAGAAAGTATAAAGAGATATCAATAGAAGGTTATATATAGTTTTGAATAAAATAAGCTAATATGTATGCATCTGCATGTACCTAGCATCGGGACACGATTAGTAGAAAGAGAGGCTCCTTAAATCACAGAAGGACTAGTCCCCACTATATCTACAAGGGAAGGCGCCTTGGCCTCTGTACTCGAGTCCCTGGTGGTCGGAGTCGACGAGTCTGTGGTTTCAGTTGGAAATACGATCTCACGAGCTACTGTTCTAGGTGCAGCTAATGGACTTAAAGGGATTCTCGGTGGAATCGCTGATGCAGTTGCAGGGGGATTTGAAGGGAAAATCTCACCTATCTCAATATTAGCGACATGAGTACCTGAGAAAAGGGGGAGATATAATAATTCTAAATAAATAATTGATATTAAATAAGCAAATAAATAGATCTTTAAAAGTTAAATTTCCTTTACCTGGTGAGTATCCATATTCATCGTAATCTAAAGGTTCCTCTTCTTCTTCTACAGTTATAGGAGATTTGGCAGGAATTCAAGCGCTGAGGAGAGCTTCAGAGGTTGTAGGATGTTCTGTTTCAGTGCCTTTTGTAATTTCTCCCTCTTCTCCGTCAATATCAACTTCTCCTTCTTCAAAATCGTCATCCATGTCTTTGCTGTTTTCACCATCTTCATTATCTTCATGCTGTGAAGAGGCAGTATTCTTTGATAATGAGGCTGAGCTTTCATTCTCCAAAAGTTCATCCTCAATTTCTACAGTAGCAATTTATTTTCCTTTGGAGGAAGTAGCCCGACTGATCTCTGGTGCAGGTTCTTTGATTAGAGGAGAGACAGGCACTTGTCTCGTTCCTTCGAGAGAGACGTGTGGTGAAGGTGAAGCTTGCGAACGCGCCCTTGATCTAGTCATCAAAGATGATGAACTAGGGCGAGTGGGTTGTGAAGGAAGCGCTGAAGCATCATGAGTTGGTTCGTCTTGAACCGCTACAGTGTCTGCTGGAAGAGGAGAAGATGTACCTCCAATATCCTCCGTAGCCCGATGCGTGGAGTCACGAGGAGCATGCTCAAATTCTCTTAGGACCCCATGAGCAAACCAGCCGTCTAAAGTATTAATGGGTTTTATCTCACGAATGGGTTCTTCTAGTGATATTTTTCTACAAATTTCTCCGCAATGTGACGCGTGACTCATCTCTGGGATAAAGCCGATCCCGCTCTCTAGCTTGCCTTTCAACCTAGGTGGATGAAGAAAGATAGAAGAATCCACGGGTAAACATTTGGCGACCAGATATGACTGATGATCCCACCATTGCATCCAGCTATATGAGGTACGAACTATGCGCTCATAACTAGGAATTATGAAGGACGAATCAACATAGAAATTCAAAAGTTGCTTCCATATCATGGCCCAGTTGAGAGGGCCCATGCCGTAACAACGCATCTTTCGGGTGACCAATCTGTAATCTTTTGGTACAATTTGATCGTAACCAATTTGGCGGGCAAAACGGCTGGGATAATAAGGTTCTCGCTAGAATTCTGTCCCTTACCGGAGTGGTAGACTACAAGAATGAAGAGAAAGAAAGAACACCCTTTCTACTGAGGTGAGTGTTCCTTGATCCACCATATCTGTATCCTCGATGTAGCGGTGAAGACGAAATTGAAAGAAATCTATCTGGTCAGTGTCCTGGATCTTATTAGCAATCCAGTCATACACCCTCTTAGCCATAGTCCTTTGCTGAAAGAACCAAAGCGGAAGATCTGCAGGATGAACATATCCTTTTTCAGGCGCTTCGAAAGTCCAGGGAAATTAGACTCCTAGCCAACCTGTGATATAATGCCAAGAAGTATATGCTGATGAAGTTCCGAGAGTAGGATCCTTTATGTGGGTGGCTATCTCCCCAAGGGCTCTATAAATGGAGCATAATACCGGGGGGGTGAGAGAATATCTGTGGCCTTCTGCCAAAGCACTGGCTACAACAAAAACTGTAGGGCGAATGGCGTCTGCCCATTTAGAGCTGGGAAGTACAACAAGGCTTATCCAATAGGCTAAGAAAGCTGCAAGTTCTCCGAATGAACTATATTCTGCTCTTTCCTTCATTGCATCACGAAGCTGTGTTAACTCCTTGGAGCAACAATTGTGAAATCTACAAAAAAGGGAGAATATGTATATGCTGAAATTTCTAAAAAGGGAAGAAAAGAGAAAAGAGTTGAGTCATGGGTTCATAAATACCTAAGGGATCTGGAGAAATGTGCAAGCCATTGCAAAGGGAAAAGCTTGTGAATGCTGGGGAATTTCCCAATCTCCTCGAAAAGCTCAATAGTGGTTTCAGAAATGGAAGGCTTGCGATCAGGAGAAGAAACGAAGGCTAGTTCCCTATTGGAAGGGATTAATTCGTCATAGAATTTACCCATTATGGGGAGCCCGGCGATACGATGGAGGTCCCAAAGTGTTACACTCATTTCTCCATATGGAAGGTGAAAAGAGTTGGTGGTCGGCGACCAATATTCGATGAAACCTTTTAACACATTGAGTTCTTTATAGAAGTGCTTGGATGTGACTTCTATAGCATCGTAAAGATCAATTTTGGCGAGTGTGCCTGCATGCTTCAGCAAGATAGCTTCTGCCTAGTCAGAATAATAACTTCGAGCGATTAATAGACCTCTGGTGCGGAAGTCTTCTGGTCCCCAAAGTTGAGCGCGATCTCGAAAGTGTTGGCGGATGGTCTCATAAAAATGAGAAGGAAAAAGATCATGAGGGTTGTGAAAAGGCACGAGGAAAATCATGGGATAGATTTTTCCAATCTTTTGTCACGGTTTTTCCATCCCTATTATCCCTTTAAGGATACGCGGTTCTCTCGTTGCCCATGACTCAATGTACATCAGTCTTTCGCCTTGAACATGGTCCTTTAGTTCACAGTCAAGCATAGACTGGTGGCGGTAGATGTTGATGGGAATTATTGCCATGCCTTCTGAGTGGGGGTTATCAAACTTCATGATACCCTCGATGACTCGTACCGAGTCCCATGAGTTCTGGAATCTCTTCTTCTTATGCTCAACAATTTTAACTTCGAATTCTTTCGCCTTGTTTCGACGAGCCTTCTTTGAATGAGAAGCAGGAGGGGTGTTTTCCCGAGGAGGTGGCCTCTGACTATCAGTGTGGATGTGGGCAGTGGTTTTTAACCATTCATCCCAATCATAGTCTTTGCCATGCCTAGGAGGACATTTAAGGCTTCCCAGCGCTATTGCACAATGGATAGGGGATGGTAGAGATTCAATGCGATTGGTAAAGTCGAAAGTGGGCAGAACGGGCTCTTTAAAGTACGAAGGAGTCTTGGCGGTAGTTTTTGTTCGTTTAGTAGGAGGTTGATCAGAAGAAGGGGAAGGGCGAAAAGATGATGGATAAGGAAAGTCAGGATGAGAGGGTTGTGCAGTAGGTGAATCAACAAGGCGAAAGGTTCGCTTGGTACGAGCCATTGTGGAAATAGTGTTTAGAGTCTAGAGGAAATCAGGGAAGGGGTGTAAAGGAAAGTAGAAAGAGGGAAGAAACGGCCACTAAGTGTTTAGAAAGAGTTTAAAAGGGAGAGAGAAACAAGAAATCGCTAAGTGTCGGACGGGGTGCTTTGCTCGGAGCGAAAGGGACTTGGAGAAAATTTTTCGCAGCAACACGGGTTGCACGGTACCGCACAAAGTATATCGATTGCGCAGAGAGGAATGACTTAGATGAAATTTCATCCCTACGGGAAGGAGGTTTGAGCAAATAACAAGGTCCTTGGTCTATTTATGGGTCTCTGGTCGAGTACGGTACGCGGGTCGATCAAAAAGAAGAAGAATTTCATTGATCCTTTCCTTTGATTTTGAGGAAAACAAAGAACGGATCAAGGGGGCATCTGTTGAGGAGTAAAAAAAAGAGAAGAATGGAAATAAATACAGATTGAAAGACTGCGAATGAGAGTTGGAAGAAAAAGCCATCAAATGGCTTATAAAGGAGTTTGCGCAAGACGTAGTCTGTGCGTGGGACCGCGCAAGGCATATACTTTATGTGGGATAGCGCAAACGATATCATTTGCGCGGAACCGCTCAATCGACATCACACTACGTTGATACTGGCAAGATAAGTGTGGTTTGTTTTGTCCCACATCGCTAAAGATGAGATTTTTGCATGTGTGAGTGCCTATAAATACCCCGTTCCATCCTTGATTAAGGGTTGGTTGATTGAAGGCGACGAAGAGCAAGTAAGGCAAGAAGAGAAGAAAAAGAGGAGCAAGTGGAGCAAGGAGATTGAAGGTACGGGCGACAGCCCAAAGGGATTTGCGCAGGACCGTGCAAACCATATGCTTTGCGCGGGTCCGCGCAAACTGGCTGCTCTGCAATCTGTAAAGCTTAGGAGTCGACATGCTACTGGAATAATCCGCTGTTCAAGTCCTTCTGTTCAGGTACAAAGGGGAATAATCCGCTGAAGCGTACATTCCTCCTAAGTCTTACGAGATGATCGAAATAGTGCCAAAATGCTGTCGAAATCTTTATTTCCCTAAAGAAGAATTGATTCAATCAGCAATTCCTCCTAAGTCCTTGGAGAAGATTGAAATTCAGGATGAAATGCTGCCGAATTTGCTATTTGAATTTAATGTTTTAATGTTTACACATATTTAAATGAATGTATCTTAGAATCAAGGGAGATTAGAGGATGTAAATGAACTTGGAATTAATAAAATGTGACGATCGTCTTTGCACTTTTCCTCTATTACGATTAACTAAGATAATTCCCCAAGAATTGAAACGCATTTGTTTTCTTATTAAAACATTTAGTACTCAAAAGTCACAAAAGGCAAAAAATCGACCTGTGGAGACCAAGACTGAAGATTTCAAGGTCCCAAGATCCAAGAAAACCAAGTGAAGAAGGAAGTTGAAAGAACAAGCGTAAAAATAGCAAAGATTGTGCCATCGAGAACCATTCGATGACATCGAACACTGGTTGATGATATTGAATTTATGAGGGAAAATTGAGTTGGTTGCTGGACATATTAGGTATTTTTCTTAATCAATCAAAGACATGTTCGATGACTCGAAGGAAGGTGCTCAATGACATCAAAGGCTGCTAGATGACATTGAATTTATTGAAGAAATTGAAGCAACTCATTGAACTATTTGGGACACATTCTTGATGACTCGAAGACCTGTTCGATGGATCGAAGCTTCATTCGATGACATTGAAGGATGGTTCAATGACACAGATACTTACATAGTGCGAAGGAGCAAAAAGCCACATCTTTTGGATTCAAACCCCTTTGATGTCATCGAAGGGTGTTCGATATTATATAAGGTGTTACGCAAAGTTACGCAGAATGCGTAAATTTGATCCAATTTTACAGATTTGCAAAAATTAGCTTATAAATAGGGTTTTCCTAGGGACTTTTTAGGATATCTAAAGTTTGGATAAGTAGAGTAAAAGGGTGGAGCCACTTCCCAAGAGTTCTTCTTCCCTTCTTCTTAGTTTTTAATGCTTTCTTCTAGGGTTTTTAATCCAATCATGTCTATGGTTGGCTAGATCCCTTAGCTAGGGCTAAGGGGTGAAGCTTGTAGCATGGTTAGGATGTTTTCTTGTTTAATTTTTGTTATTGTTGAACTCCTTTGATTCTAGTTTGATATTTAAGGAATACTTTTAGTTTTTAATGGTTTGTTATGACTTAAACTGCATTAGATCTGTAATAGCTTGAAGTATCTTCTTTTTCTGTTTGAAGTTTACGAAAATAGGAAATCTTGTTGTTCTCCATCGTCCCTTGGGCATGGCTGAGTGATGGAATTCCTTCTATTCTTTACAATTCTCCCATGTCGATTCTTAGATCAGTATATCCTACTATCTACCATAGTCTCCTGAGCATGGTTAGGTGATGAAATCACTTCCAATCCTCACAACTTCCATCTGCTGAGAATTAGGTTAATGAAAGTTCAAATCTGATCTTATTGAATATCTTCCAATTGGATAGGATATGACTCTAATTCTAAATAAGTGACTTGAATCAAATAAGGAAACATCTTAATAGCTGCAAGTGGATCACTAGAAACCGTAGTTCCCACCTTTAAATTTCTTGAGTTTCTAAACAAACACCTCACAATTACTCTGTCTACTTTCTTCCTGATTTAGGTTTACATCTTCTTCTAGTTCTACTTCCAGTTGCACTTAGAAAACACACAAGATTAGTCCTTGTGGATTTGACCTCGGTCTCACTGAGATTATTACTACATCGCGAACCTACACTTAGGGTTGTGAATAGTACACCATGCACACACGAGTGTACTCACTAGGCTTTTTGCCTAAGCCTCTCCTTTTCCATTTTTTCCAGGGTAGGAGTATCTTGTGGGACAACTTTCTTGATGCATTGTATTTATTTCGTGATTTAGCAATATTGATGTTGTGTACCTTTTGGAAAACATTATACTTGTAGTCATTTGGATTTATAATGGAGACTGTTGCTTGGTATTGTGATCACGAATCATCATGCTCAGGTATTATATATATATAAAATCACTCTAAGAAAAAATTTTCTATTTCTAAAATCATCCTGCTCTCTCAATTAATTCAGATTTAGATACACATCTTCTTCTAGTTTTAGTTCTACTTACTTTCAAAATACGCACGAGATTAGTCCCTGTGGATTCGACCTCGCTCTCACTAAGATTATTATTACATCGCGACCCTACACTTGGGTTGTGAACAATGTGCGTGATGTCGCACTCCCATACCACCCCTCTTTCATGTATACCCAAAGTCAACTCTTCTCCATACCACATCCTATGCATGACCTCATCATATCATGACATCCCATGTCCCTTTAATCCATAATTAAGTCTTAATCATGCACAAATTGCCATAATCCTAGCCTAAGCTAACCATAATCACATTAATCTAACTCAACCACATTTTTAGTCATTTCTATACAAATATCATTCCCTTAGTATCTTCACCATTTTCTAAAATGAGAGAGAGACAGGGGGGGATCTTGGTAGGCTATCAACTTCATCAATCCATCTCAACCATCTATCTTGATCATCAAGGTGAGTACACCCCCCCCCCCCCCCCCCTCACTTGTCTTTTGGTGTATTTTCTTTAGTTTATTAGATGATGATTGAGGGACACACTTGTAGTGGCCCCACTGTGATCTTTATATGCCATCCATTCCAATCAACAAAACTCTTACATGTGATTAAAGGGAAGACAAAAAGATCAGCTTATTCCAAAGCTTGTGTCAGACCCACTAACCGTGGGCCCCAATGGGGTTTATCGGCCAACATTCAAAGTCTTCATGACCATGGCTAGTTGTTAAATTTTCTCGATAAATAAATAAATAAAATGAAACATATTTGGTAGTGAACCATTGTTACTCTCCAAACCCAGAAATCGGATTCACAGGAATCCCGATTACCAAATACGGTGCCGACAGGCTCTGTAGTACCCCATTCTCGGCTCCCAGCATCCATACGCTAGATTGCGATCCTGGGATCCTACAAGGAGGATTTTTTTATATACATTTAACTCGTAATAAGCATAACCACAAGATTACCCAATTCACAAAGGCAACTTCATCATCACATATCCACTGATATAAATAGTCGAATACATTATTGAAAGGGAAATACATAAAATGAAAATCAAGCTCCAGAAAATCCCTGTACGCTCCAAACTCGACATTGCTACAACCTTACATCACCTGCACGCATCTATCGTGCATAAGCTTATAGAAAGCTTAGAGGGTGGTGTAAGTATGTGTACAAGGTAAGTGCCAAGTATTCAATACAATGTCGTCATCATATAATATTAGAAATACTGGCACTCTATAAATTGTACAATATCAGAATAAGCAGAAATACAGACAAGATCATGAGTTATCAGAGTAAACAAAAATACTGACACGATCATAAATCATATGATAACAGAGTAAGTAAAAATGCAGACAATTCCATGAGTTAATCAATATCAGAATAAGCAATATAGAATAGTTATGCAAATGAGGAGTCTTAAAAAAATAACATATCAGATGTCAAGGATGCGACGCAATATGCAGTTGTCCATGAATAGCATCATCCGTATCCAGACCACATAAATGTAGAAACACAGTAACCCAAAGTGTTATATGTCACGGATGTAATGCAATATGCAGATGTAATGCAATAAGTGCATATATCAGTACAGTTCATTTCTAGGATCATCACCGATGTTTAGTACACTCCAAATGGCACTACTCCTCTCCTAGCAGCATAGTCCAAGTGAGCGTAAGAAACCTCACTATTCGTCTGGCCAATAGTTCATCGATATCTATCCGGCACATCGATAGCGGACCCATTTATGAGCTGGTCAAACTCAGCCTAGCTATGCTCCCTACCCTCGGGCGGGTAAGGCTAAACCCCCTCCCAACCAACCACAACACACTGGGAGACACGACATCCTGGTATTCGGCACTCGGGTGCTCATATATCTACTCGATCTCGACGATGGGGCCTCCTCTGGTACCAAGAGGGTTTAGGAATTTTCACCCAGATAAGGCAGCCCGATACTAGTAACAGATTTTTGGTGTCCCACCTGGCCATACACGATATGCCTGTGGAGGCTACGACCCTAATGTTGCTAGGGCGTACAATAATCACAACTCATAATGCAAGATGCATGAGTCATATAATCCAGTCATGCATTAATCCTGCGCATATCGTGCGCTCATGTGAGACAATCTCTGCATACTAGGGAATCTCATAACAACCAGCACTATGGCATATCAATTCTCAATTATGTCTCATAACAAACATGCAGAGGATGTGTATGGCCATGTATCATGATGCAATGCTGTCACATACTCATAATCGGTATCAATAACTGACATCAACAATCGGCCTCGACAATGTGGACATTTAACCAACATTGCCCCCAGGAATGACCCACATAGAATCAAACATATAATGGGCCCATGGCCTCACACAAGGGCCTAATATACAACACAATGAGCCTCTCACATGGGCCTAACATACATTACAATGAACTCCATCGCCTGACCCTCAATGCATCACAATAGCCCTCATCACATAGGCCTCATATACATCATATTTGGCCTTAAACATGGGCTAAATGTATATCATAATGGGCCTCAAATATGTGCTGCATATACATCATATTGGGCCTCGACAATTGGCCTCGATATCCGACCTCGATAATCAGAATCGACAATTGGTCACAATAATCAACCTCGATCGCTAATCAGTGATCAGCCACGACAAGCGAAATTGATCGATAATTGGCCTCGATAATCGAAATCAGCAATCGGCCATAACAATTGGAATCAATCTATAATCGGCCTCAATGATCAGAATCGGTAATCAACATCGATGAGAATGGCCTAACAAGGCCTAAGGGAAGGTCACAATGAGAACATCTAACCGTCATTGCCCATCAATGTGGAAATCTAACCAACATTGCTACCAACGAGTGGCCCACATAAGGCTAAACATATAGTAAGCCCATGGCCTCACACAATGGTTTCATAAAACAAGTGGGTCAGATCACATTGGCCTAATGCACATCATTATGGGCCACATCATATGGGCCGAAAATACATCTCAATAGGCCTCATCATATGAGTAAGAATATATCACAATGGGTCTCACTAAATGGGTTGAAAATACATCAGAATGGACCAAGACGTATGCGCCAAGTATACATCTCAATGGGCTACGACACATGGGCCCAAGTACATCATAATGGGCCACAACCCGTGGGCATCAAATACAACAAGTGGGCCGCATCAATGGGCCTTATACACCTCAGGTGGGCCCTACTCATGGGCCTCAAATACATAACATGTCGGCCCTACACATGGGCCTCAGATACATCATACGGGCCACAACCCATGGGCCTAATGCAAATCATAATGGGCCTCATTAAATGGGATGGAAAATAAATCACAATGGGCCAAATGGGCCAGAAATATGTCACAATGGGCCACGACATACAGGCCAAGTATACATCTCATTGGGCTTCGAACCATGGGCCGGGTATACATCATAAGGGCCATGCGTCATGAGCTTAATACATATCATAATGGGCCTTGCCCATAAGCCTCAAATTCAAGTAGGTGGGCCCCATCATATGGGCCACACCAATGTGCCAATATGCATCAAGTGGGTCCCACCATATGTGGGCCCTCAAATCATAAATCAAATAATTAAAATCACCCACCTTATGTTCTTCTTCTTCCTTCTTCCACCTATGCCTTCAAGAGCTCCAAGGGGTGCGATTCAATAGTTGAGATCGATTTTGGAGGTTGGAATTGGGTGATAGGGAGTGGGCCACACCTAATTTCTCTTATGGAGGCCATGGACGTGCAAGCTCTCACGGTGCTTGGGAGAAAATGAGAGAGAAAGATGTGAGAGAGAGATGATGGGAGAGAAGTGATGGGAGAGAAGTAATGGTGAGTGATGTAAGTAGGTACTTTATTGTAAGAAAAGATTGACTTTTGGGGATGGTGGTTGTACTTAGGGATGAGTGTGAGTGATGGGAGTATACTTGACATTTGATGTGATGGATTCTGTTGAGATTTGCAACACGTGGTGTTTTTCACAAACTGAACATGGGCCCACATCTCCTTGCCCGAGTATCACCTTGGTGCGCGAGACGCGACATCAAAACCGCGGCGACGGTATGGTCGCACATGTACAAGTTTAGAGTCAAGTCGACCTTGATATACAGGAATCGGCTTAAGATCGCGTGGAAATGTCAGATACAGGTCGAGGGTTGTCGAAATTCAACCAGGTGGACTGTCGAAGAATATAAAATGGTATGGTCTAGGATGCGAGCCTTATAGCTCTCCCCACCAAATAAAAATTTCATCCTCAAAATTTATAGAACAGACAAGGGATGAGGAAACATCATCAAGTATATATGTTAACGCTCAATCAATCTATAAAAAGATGAAGATAATACTCTCTAATTTTAGCCTTGCGCTCCTAAGACGCCTCCTTAACAGAATGATGAACCATACTAATTCTCGGATCCCAAATGAGAAACAATCGAAAAGGGAATACTATGTAGCCACACGATCTCAACAGTAGAGAGCTATATTTTTTTAAAAAAAATTAAGTTATTCAAACTCGAAGATCTAATCATTATAAGTTCTCAACAATCATAGAGTGCATGACATCTATCAACAGATATGTGATATTTTCTTTAGGTATTCCCAAGTTATGCTCTAATACCATCTTCTGTCACGCTCTAAACTCAGAAATTGAATTCACAGGAATCCCAATTGACGAATTCGGTGCCGACAGCCTCCTTAGTACCCCATTCTCAACTCCTAGCATTCATACGTCAGATTTTGATCATGGGATCCTACAAGGAGGATTTTTTTTTGTACATTTAACTCGTAATAAGCATTGAAATTACGGTGACGACCGCTTTATTTGAAGTAGAAATAGGTCAGTATATCCTAGAGGGGGATGAATAGGACTTTTTAAAGATTTATACGTTATTTTTAGTCCTATCCCACTATTCCTATCACAGAGTATAAATTAGGATTACTCAAGAATTAACTCTATTCGCTTCCAAGCCTAATAGAGGATCCAATCACAAGCTATTTAAAAGAAAAACAATGTAGATGAGATTGTGATGGATATGACTGTGTGTGTATAGAATGTGATCATATATAAAGACATGCAAGGTAATCACATAAATGAAAGACAATATCAAACTCAAACACAGTCATTTTATAGTGGTTTGACGACTTGTCTACTCCACTCCCGACTTCCACACTCAACCCTTGAGTGACCGAATTTCACTAAGGAGGTTTCCCATGGTTCACCTCAAACCTAAGGTTTTAAATTAGGTTCAACTTCAACCTTTACAAAGGTTTCTACTCGGTTCACCTCAAACCCTGGAGTTTTGCTAGCGTACTCCTAACCAGATGTTTATGCCCATACAGGACAAGGGTCCACACAAAACACCCTCAGGTTTCTACTCGGTTCACCTCTAACCCTGGAGTTTTATTGGCGTACTCCTAACCAGATGTTTATGCTCTCTAAGAGCAAGGGTCCTACAACGCACCCCGCACGTACACTCCCGTCGGAGGTCTCCTTCAAGGACTTCAAATGGTGAGCAACACTTAAAACCCAATCTTAAAAAGAAATGATCGCAAGTGTCCTCTGGACTCTTAGTACTTACAGATTAGTTGATGAGTCCCTTTCAGCACAGTGATGAAGACCTTCTACTTGTTGATTAAGAGTCTTCAGCTCCCTTGATCCGCAACATGAAGATGTAGATATGTTAGGCTTAGGTTGGGTCAAGGTTATGATGGACTACCACTCTCTAAAGGTTTTCATATAAGGAAGATAGAGAGGTTCCCATCATCTATGCATTTAAGGCATCCCAGCTTAATGATATGTCATTAAAGCAGTAGCTGAAGGATCCTTGAATGCGAAAGTCCATTCCCCAATCCACTCTATGAGATATCAATGATGAGGGTGGATTGGAGGATGAACTTCCTGAGAGAAAGGGCTTAGGTAAATGATAGGAAGGTTAAAACACTCTAAAGCACTCTCTACTTTCTCTACCAGCAACGAAGATAACTCTCTCTATTTATAGGCAAAAGGTTTCAACGGATATAAATGGTCATATTTATGACAGAGTTCGATATCATCGAGCAGTCGTCGATATGATCGATCGTATACTCTCGATTGTATTGGCCGACCTCTCGATGATAAGAACTCAATTGTCATTTCGCTTTCGGAAACCTTCTGCCAACTGGTCGATGAGATCGAGACATGCATCGATGACATCAGATTTCGAACTCCAATTCCATCGAGTGATGGTTCGATCTATCGACAGGTGAAAAATAAGAGAGAAGCCTTGAAGAATTTCAAGATCACAGTTATGATCGGGAAAGCAGTCGATATCATCAGAATTTGTACATCGATCATATCGGCGACCTTTCTATGGGATCGATAAATCGTATAGATTTTACATGTAAGCTTGCTGGATGAATTATGTCCTGACTCGATCCAATCGACTTGGTCTTGATATGATCGATATATGAATATTGATTTATCGACAGGCACCCCGATCAACATTAAAAGCAACCTGAAATTCATGTTGGAGAGAACATGCGCCCCATAGTCGATATGATCGACTGACTCCTGATATGATCGATATTTGAGTTCAGATTGAATCGGACAGTCATCGATATATCGAAGCATATGATAGTTTTCTTTAGAAAAACAGGGGCGCCGGAAAGCAGTCTATCGATATGAACGATCCACTTCAGATATGATCGATTTTCGAATATCGATGATATCGACTCGAAGGTCGATATATCGATAAATCGTCCAGAAGATTGTTGGATTGCTGGACGCTTTTTGTCCTCACTCGATTGTATCGATTGATATGCCGAGGACATCGACAGAGCTGGTCGATTATATCGAAAGGGGAATCGATATAATCGACAGTGTAAGAAAAACTTAGAAGATTTACTTTTTGATAAAAAGTTTTCTTACACATAAACCCTAAGATGTTCTAGTTCTTTTTAAGGGTTTAATCACCTGGTGTTTTGGGACATGGGATGTGAGGCTATGATTTACCTTTTGGTGAGCTTCCACACATCTAGATGAGGCAGACGCTTGACTTGATCTTCTTGTTAGGTGTTGTCGTCCGACAGACTCAACATGCAAAGTAATTGACAAACCAAAGCACGTAATAGGTGCACTTTCAATCTCCCCCTTTGTCAATTACGTGACAAAATCCCCAAAACACCCTAGGAACATATCTAAACAGATATATCTTAAATTGTGTGTACATGTATTAACATAATTTTACAAATTCTAAACACCCATGTACACAACAAACAAATTCTCCCCCTTAATTCAAAAACTCCTCCTTTCCTATTGTGGCTGCTCCCTCTAACACCTGCAACAAAGATATACAATTTTCGCTCGGGGTGTTTTGAATTGTTCTCCCCCTTTTTGTCAGTCATTGGCAAAGGTATAAGACGTGATATTTACTGAAGATTGAAGCATATGAGAGAACCCCAGATAGATAGATGTATATAAATAAAAATATTGTAAAGCATACATCAATGATACCACAGAACATAAATCCATGAAACAATCAGCACAAGCACTGTATAAGCAAATGGGAATCTCAGTAAAATGAGAATTAAGATGAGAAATAAGTTCAGCCATATCAACAAAAAGATTTCATTATCCAGAAATGTAGGGATACCCAAAATAAGTTAGCAAAGATGGATGCACAATCAAATGTTTTTCCCGACTAGACGCATGGCTCTACCAGAAACTATCTCCTCTTGTCAACTTGAAAGCTCCCAGTTGTTAGAAGCTCAAGAATCTGCTGTACAGAGTGTTGGAGAGCTTCTATCCTATTTTCTATTCCTGATAGTCGTTGTTCACAGTGTTGGAGACGCTCATCAATTTTAGTGAAATTGTTTAAAAGTCGGCGCTCAAGCACATGATGCTGACGATTTGTGACAGAAACAGAACTGCAATCAGGAATTCGATTAGACCCCCAAAGAATTTCTTTATTAAGCACGGGACCACTATCTTCAAGAGGTGGAAATATCTTCGTATCTGATAAGGCAGAAGCATACACTAGTTGCGCTGCTTCATGGCCGTACCAAACTTCAGGATATACCTTATCAGATGTTTCTGGCAGACTCACCCAATGTGCGAGCTTGCAGATAAGAGATGAAAAAGGCAGAAATTCAAGATGATCACTTCTGATTACCTTGTTCAGCTGGTTTAATACGAAAGTCGGTAAGCATACAGGAATCTCTTGATAGACATCATACAGAATGTTGAGTTCAATGGGACTAAGATATGTGTCATTTACGTCACAAGGGTATACATTCGTGCTAAAAATACTGTGAAGGAGTCGGAACGAGATTCCTAGGTGTTTTACTGGAAGAATATTGCTATCATTTCTAGGAATTATCCTACCTTGGCACAGTGCTTGTGTAATTTCCTCCCATCTACCCAAATCATTTAGATTTCTACTAGTGACAGGGATTTGCATCACTTCAATATTTAGAACATGACCAAGAACTGATGGAGTAATGTGCTTGGTGTGCAGCGTGAATTTCAGACATATGCAAGGTGGGTAATCTTGGGTAACATGACAACAGTTGAAGAACTTCTATATCATTTCAAACTGATATGGCCCGCCCATGTCAAACATATTCTTCCATCCAATGGTCTTGTAACGCCCTGAAAAAATCCGTACTTGGACTCGAGTACCAACTCGACCAGAAATCGCATAGGATTAATTCCTTTAAAAAATAAGTGTAAGTTAGCTAGCGCAACACTAGAGTAGCTGGGAAATAGTCCCTGATTACTTTAAATACGTTCTACAAGACCCAAAGCGAGTAGAACCAATGACGCTATAATACTCTAAAATCTCGGATCAAACTCTAAACTGGTTTGTTCTCTGGACCTCTTTGAAACTTTGTATTGGATCTAGACCACGCGTCGAAAGTCCGATACCTTCAATCTTAGACTGTTATAACCGCCTAGCTGGACTTGACAATCATTTCAAAAATTAAGTCCAACCGACATTTGCAGGCTATTTCATTGAGCCTGGACTGAAGAAAGTGAGAATAGGGCTAGATTTGAAATTTGAAATTCAAATCTGGCACACGACTTGACGCATTATTATTAAGTGTTCTAACCATCAGAATTCAGCCAAATTACACCCTCGGATCAAGAAAAATTTCTATTTCATATCATGAGACTTGTAGACCTGATCTACGTGCGGTGACCGCTGAACTGAAACTGGACCGCCACTTGTGATCTACGGACACTGCTAGTCTGAAAATGGGATGTGAGCGACATCCGACGTGCATGAACTTAAGTCCGATCGCGTTCGACTAGGGGACCACCAGAAATACCTTTTTGGACCGAAACAGCCCTGATTTGGTTAAGTATCAAGTAAACATTGTTCCCAAGCCTGTTTCGGGCAAGATTTAGGTTATAAAAGGGGCTTAAACCCTCACTCCTCTCACCCATCCGAATTTTCTAGAAACCCTAGCAAGATTGAGAGAGAAAGTGAGAGTTTGTGATAGAAGGTGGGAGAGTTTTTCCTGCTGCTTGTGCTACCTGTTGCACGTGCTTAAGCAACCCGACTCAATCACTTTTCTGGCGATTACGCCGCATTTCTAGGTAAGAAAATACCCTAAATAGTTACTGATTTGAGGTTCCATCATTTCCATAGCGAAGTAGCTTATGGATCTTGTGTATTAGGTTGCCTATTCGCCGTAGACGAAGCGTATACGCTCCGTTCGAATTGATACGCTTCTAGGAGAAAGGGTGCGGATTTTAGACGCTTTGATTGACTGTTTCCAACACTTTTAATGTCGTTTAATAGTAGATTATCGACGGCAACGCCGTTTGACATGTACAACATGCCGTCCGTTTCTTGTTTCGTAAGCAGACGAAGAATATGAGATTTAGGGCATTTTAGTCATTTGTAGGGAATACTGTTTTCATCCATAATTTGCTGATGTGATTGACATGGCTTCTTGTCACATTAGGATATTAGGAATGCGTGCATAATTAGTTTGGCGAAGAGATTTTCCTAAATGCGCACTTTGAGTCGACATACTATATGTAGACTTAAGGGTGTAGTCTAAGTGTTTGTATAAATGTTTATATTAGTATGTATTGAATTAAATGGTGTTATGAATTAGTTTGAGATCGAATTCTCAAATGATTTGCTGATGTAAATGATTTCCTACATGTTAGCTATATGCATGATTTCATTATATATATAAAATGCATGTGCTTGATGATTCACTTAAGTTGTATGTTATAACATGTGTTAACATGCTCACATTGTTGTATTTCATTTCAAATACTCTTACATGATTGCTAATGTGGATCCATAATTGTTTGGGACTATACTTATTCCAGGCAGTCGGCAACCGAGCAAGTTCGTGGTTGGCTTATCTTTGCCACGAACGACGCGTCGATGAACGTGAGTCGTGTTTTGGAGTAGGCGGCAGTGGTTAGGCCACACGAGGTGTTTTACGCACTTCATGTCGTTCGACTCGAGATACTCTCGTGCTAGTCGAGCCCGTCAAGTAACTCGACTGGTTATTGTATGTTCACCCTGTATGAGTCATAACTACTTGAACCTAGGGTACTGAACTTACCATTTTAAACCCTGTCAACTATGGTACCTTGATCCACAAAGACTCATGAGCCGGGCATGGTGGTATGAAACACCGTGGTCGAGCTGTCGGCCTACGCTGGGGCCACAAACCTCCCCGTAGTGACCAGTGAGCACCTATGGCTCGTGAGCAGATTATGGTGGTATGGGACACTATATTCTTGCTGTCGGCCTACACTGATCAGGCGACGAGTCTTTTGTAGTCACCGCGAGCGTATTCTGAGTCTACGGGAGGCGACGACCCTTCCGTAGCAGTGAGAGTACAGTAGGCCTGTATTGATAAGGTGATGGGGGAGCGGTGCAACGAGTGCGAGCAACAGTCCTGACAGCCTTTGCAGTGACCTACAAAATATACATCGTATGAGATTACTAGGAGTGACGACCCTAGAAAGGATCTGTGTTGGGATTGATATAAGAAAAGTACCTTAGTTTCCCAATCCTGTTGTTTGAATGGACTAATAATAACTCGGTAATCATATCACCATCACATTGCATGTGCCTGGAAGATGTGGAGCACTGTGGGATGATTGCATGCCATGGGCGTAAGATGGTACCGTATGAGGGAGATCATCGGTGAGGGCATCCATCATGTCATGTCATATTGCATTAACAACAGTATTAGGATTGTTTGATTTACTGCTTTACTATTATCGCATGATTGATTTGAGAACATGTTAATCCTTGCTCTATTATTCCACTGAGTTAGCTACTCACTCCCACGTTACGGGATGGTATTTGCAACACCCACCCGACCCTGTCTTAGATGCAAGTGAGGTGGAGATTCAGGAGGCAGAGCCGGACTATGATGAGGACTAGGACGAGTTCTCATATATGCAGTACCATGACGGCTTTGCTTAGGTGACCTGGATTGGGGGGACTTCTCAGTGGGACTACTTTTAACATTTTTATTTTGTTTATTTACATGTATATGAGACTCAGAGATGTATTCATACTTTGAAGACAGTTGAGATCTACTTTGTTTTCCATACAGTGATATATATATATATATATATATATATATATATATATATTCTTTTAATCTTTCGCTTGCTTTTATCACTGAATCTGGAGTATGAATGGCAGTTTTGGTATACTTTTACTCATGTGAATGCTTTAACTCAGACAACATTGAATCATAATCATTTTTGTTGCATAAGTGACGGTCTGGAACTCGGGAGTTGAGTTTATACACGACCCCCGATTTTCAGGGTGTTACAAGTTAGTATCAGAGCATGAATGAGATTATACCGGGCCTGGGTTATGGTCACGTGATGTACGCTGTCACTTCCTTTGACTTATGCGGGTGCGAGAAAGGTCTAGAAACACTTATAGGATCGCAGATTCGCCAATAGGCGAAGTCTATTCGTATCGATCGCGCGATCGAGTTCGTAACGTATCTAGGGTCACGTGAAGCGACTTAAGTAGCTCCTAGGTTGTAGGTAGGTGGGTTGAGATGTTCTTTGAACGATTCTAAACCCGTAAATGTGAATCCTTGGGCTGTGGGACGACCACAACCCTTGCATTCAATCGCTAAGGCTTAAAAACCCCGTTTCACCTAAATTCTTCAAAATTCTTCCTCTCACCACTCCATTCTTCAATTATTTCTTATTATTTTCATGTTAGGCATTGATCCTAATGTGAAAATGATATAAAATCATACTTCAATAAAATTTTACAGTGAATAGTAAAATTTCATGAAAACTATCCATTAGGCCATTCTAATTTTGCAATATTTAGCAACTAATGGGCTAAATGGATATATTAGCTCCTTATACCCCAAAATCATATGCTGCATGATAGGGTATTGCATTCAGGTTTACAGATTGGCCCTAGAAAGCCCTGAATGGATGTTTGGGCCTCCCTAGGGTAATCTAGAATGAACTAAGGTGGGGCCCATAGATTTTTGAGGTCCTTAGGACAGGGGGACCCGACTCATGTGGTCCCACTGGCCACCTTGCGAGATGGCCGGGGATGTCATCGCCGATCTGGCGATGCATCGCCATCCGGTGGGGCCCACTTGATGTAAATTTTGGGCGCACGTGCTGGTTTGGTTAGTACACCCCTCCCACATGTGGGCCGACCATAGAAAACCCCTACAAAAGGGTACTTCCTTCACAACAGCCCCCTTCCCAAGCTCCTTCTCATGTTTTCTTGCTGCCCTCTCTCAAATTGTTGCTCCAAATCCTTCCTAAACCCATTTCTTGCTGAAACCGAATCCACTCCATCACTCCATTATAGTTTGCAACTCCTCTTACAAATCTCTTCCGTTGGAGCTCCTACAACCCCCAAAACGTGATGAAATCGTGTGGAGCTCCATTCCCCTTTTTCTTTCTTTTTTCTTTTTGAAAATCCATCCTAGGGGAGCTTGAAGCATCCCTCTACAACACCTAGATCTCCTTTTTTCAGTTTGGGCAGCCATTTCTCAACATTTTCACCTTTTTCATGGCTTTTGTTGAAGCCATTTTGGGATTTTTCTCTCTCTCCACCATCCTCTCTTTGATGGGAAAGAGAAAGACCGCAACGGATGAGGCTGGGCCTAGTCGCCCTGTGCAATCAAGAAGACCGAGGGGTGGCACCGCTAGCTCAAGCGCCGCCGTAAGTCCAAGCACAGCCCGAGAGTTCCATACAAAGCTGGATTTGGATCCCCATACTCAACTTGGGCGAGTGATATTAGCAGAGATGCCTCACGGGGAATATACTGACCGTAAGGTGTTGTTTGAGGCAGACGTGGAAGGACGACTCTTTGGTAAATTCCTGTTATTCGAGCGCATTGAAGCTGCACATTGGGGTCCGCTATTTGAAGCTCATTCTCGTACTAATGTGTGCACCGTTCGTGCCTTCTATGATCGTATCCAGAATCCTACACTGGAGCCATTGCAGTTCAAGATTCCTTTTGGTAGAGACCGGATGGCTACGATCGATGTTCGGTTGATAGCGTGACTTTTGAACGTGCCCCTTGGTGATGTTCATCCCAGTGCGAAGAATTTGAGGAGTAGGCGTGAGCGAGATCATCGTACCAGGTTCCTATGCGGTAGTCTGGTTCCATGGCAGCCTAACAATAGCCTCAAGGTGTCACATATGTCTGATGATTTGAGCCTGCTGCACCACATTTGCACATTCAGTGTGTATCCCAGGTCGACAAATCGCATTGAGTGTACGCGCCTTATGGTTGATTTCTTATATTAGGTGGCCCAAGGAAAAAATGTGTGTATGGCCACTTTCGTGTTGCGACAAATTATCCTCATAGCGAAATCAAGAAGAACGTCTGAGTCGCTTCCTTTTAGCAGACTTATATGCAAGATCGCGCTTGAATTTGCTTACAGACTTGGGCCGGAGTTGCCAGTTCCGATTCACTGCATTGATGAGTCTACCATGGTCAAGATGAAGATCGGGTCTCAGTACCGTGAGACTCATCTTGAGGAGGATAGCGAGGACGATTTTGATGATGAAGAGGATCCAAGTGAGGGAGAACCTGGAGCAGAAGTTGAGGAAGAAGTCCAGGAAGTGGTAGAAGAGGAGGCTCAGGATACAGATGAGAGCCCTCCTCCTTCTACTCAGGCTACTAGTGATGATCGCATTGCCCGAATTGAGGAGAGCCAGGTCACCTTGCGAAGGGAAGTTCAGGAACTTCGGGCTGAGGTCGAGGATACCAAGGCCGTTATGAAGAGGAAATTCGGTAAGGTGACTCGCACCTTAAAGGCGATCCTGTGCTGCTTGCAGGATAAGGGTGCTCTCCCTCCGTCACCCGACTCAAACTAGCGATGAGATCTTAGATGTTGTTTGGTAGCAGTTGTCGTTTCCTGCTTTAAGTTGTGTAAGCCTGTTAAGGCTAGTAGTTTACTTATGTTGCTGTGTACTTTAACTGTATTAGTTCCCGTGTACTTCTTGTCATGATGCTTGTAAGGAGATATCCCTTGTATTGTGACAATTTTGATTAAATGAAATGCATGGAATGCCTTTGACTCGTAATGTGAATGATTGCGGTGTGTTTGTATTATTGAGACTGGCAAGGTTGCGCCCTATTTTGAATATAGGGAATACTGCCGAAGGCTACACGGAGCACAACTCGGCTTACATTGGGTGAGCCTATGGATCAGGCTCCTTCGCAGGCTGATGCTCATGCGGACCCTGCTGTGGGCCCGATTCCTAAGACAGCACGTGCGTTTCAGCCTACTATTGGTCCTGCAGTTTGACCACCGCCTCTCACACCGCCTGTCAGAGAGAAGTATCGCTCGTCTTCTTCGACGCAGTACATGCCACAGCCTGCTCCACCTCCAGATAGATTTGAGTAGATGATGACTATGATGCAGCAGCAGCAGTAGCTCCTGACTACTATAGTGGGGGCTCTAGCCGAGAGTGGGAGTGTACCTCCACCTGCACCACCTGTGCATCCAGCTGGGGATGCCGATACATATGCTCAGGTTGAGGGCATGGTTTATCCTGTACCACCTGCTTATCCTGCGGGGAATGCCGCAGACACACGGGGCTTACTAGAACAATTCCAGCGCTTACGACCTCCCACTTTTACGGGTTCTCATAGACCCGAGGAGGCCGAGTATTGGCTCGACCGTGTGTCAAAAATACTGCGGATGCTGCATTGTTTAGAGGCTGAGCAGGTCGAGTTGGCTACGTTCTTGTTCGAGCCGGAGGCCAGCTTATGGTGGGACGGTGTGTTGCGGACCATTACCGCCGATTACATATGGACCTGGGTAGCGTTCGAGTTTCACTTCCACGAGAAATACTATCCCCAGACGTATAGGCATGATCTGGAAAATGAGTTTCTGCACCTCAGACAGGGAGGCATGACGGTCACTGAGTATGAGCATAGCTTCACTGAGTTGGGTAGATATGTCCCGACTATACTGGCAGATGAGCAGTGCGCATACGGCACTTTTCTGAGGGTTTGTGACCAGATATTCGGTCGAAGATGTGTTGCGTGAGCATTCCCTCCTACACGGAGCTGATTCACATGTCCATGCGGGCAGAGCAGGATGTGGATCGACTTACGTAATCTCGTGGCCCTATTGCTCCTAGGCCACGATCGGAGTTTCAGGACAGGCCCTTTGCGGGCAAGATGCCTCGCGCCGACCCTCCTTCTAGGGCTACAGTGCCAGTACCCCCAATGCGGCACCCCGATTTATCATGTACATATTGTGGGAGATCGGGCCATTTGGCACAGAGTTATTTTACTCGGATGCGAGACAGTGGATTCTCGTCGCCGTAGAAGATCGACCGCACACGCTCACAAGCTATATCAGTACTGCCTTTACGGTTGGCTCCTGCGCACCCTTCCTTTAGACCTCCAGTATCTCAGATCAGGCCGCCTCTACGGCCCATGGCACAGCGGCCGAACTGGCCACAGCAGGCACGGGTGTATGCCTTGACAGCTGAGGCAGCTGCGACAGAGACTTCTCAGCATACGGCCTTTGAGGTCACTGCCCACATCGGAGGTATTCCTATTCTTATGATGGTGGACACAGGGTCCACGATTTCATTGATATCACGTGTCATAGTCAAGCGCATTGGGCTACCGACTATTAGGATGGATGGGGTGCGAGTTTATACAGCTCACGGGTCCTTTACAGATGTCACCCTGATATGTGAGGGTTATTTGGTGGATCTGGGGGGCAAGACGATGGCTCTTGATCTTGTCGTCGACCCCTCTCTTATTTATCTCGACGTCATTCTTGGCATGGACTGGTTGACTACAGCGAGGGCCGAGATTGACTGCGAGACTCGTATAGTGAGTGCCTACGAGCCAGAGGGCGTATCCTTCACATTCCCAGTGCGGGTAAATCTCCCCTTCCGCATACTTAGTTACGCTACTTTACTACGGGACGCTGGTGCCCAGATGCTGGAGCATACGCCAGTCGTTTGTGAGTTTGGGGATCTATTCAGGAAGATCCCTGGTTTGCCGACTCGACGAGAGATTGATTTCACTATCGATCTAGTGCCTGGTTCCACACTCGTCTCACTGCCGACGTATCACATGGCACCGTGTGAGATGGAGGAGTTGAGGACGTAGATTGATGGTCTGTTGGAGCTTGACCTTATACGGCCTAGTGTGTCTCCTTGGGGAGCACCAGTCCTGTTCGTAAGGAAGAAGGATGGTTCGATGCGATTGTGTATTGATTATCGCAGGCTGAACCAAATTACGGTGAAGAACAAGTACCCTTTACCCAGGATCGATGACTTGTTTGATCAGTTGAGAGGAGCGCAGTACTTCTCGAAGATTGATCTTCAATTAGGATATCATCAGTTGTGCGTCAGGGATGAGGACGTGCAGAAGACAGCATTCAGGACTAGCTTTGGCCACTACGAATTCCTTGTGATGTCGTTCGGTCTCACGAACGCACCAGCCGTGTTCATGGATCTAATGAACCGGGTATTTTGGCCTTTCCTCTATCGATTCGCCGTTGTGTTCATTGGCGACATTTTGGTATACTCCAGGAGTCGAGAGGAGCATGAGGAGCACTTGCGCTTGGTCCTGGATACACTCAGACAGCATCAGTTGTTCGCACAGTACAAGAAGTGCGACTTCTGGAAGAAGAAAGTGAAGTTCCTAGGACACGTGGTGTCCAAGGATGGCATGACAGTTGACCTGTCTAAGGTAGCTGCAGTTCAGGACTGGTAGCAGGCTGGTGCTGTCACTGAGGTGAGGAGTTTCTTGGGTCTCGCTGGCTATTATCGACGCTTCATTCGGGATTTCTCGAAGATCACGAGACCTCTATCTCAGTTGACACGGAAGGACGTGAAGTTTGCCTGGAATGACAAGACGGAGTCAGCTTTTCAGGAGCTGAAGGACAGGCTTACGTCCGCCCCTGTGCTAGTATTGCCAGAGCAAGGGGTTAGGTACACTATATACACTGACGCGTCTAGCGTTGGTCAGGGTTGTGTCCTTATGCAGAAGGACAGGATAATTTCGTATGCCTCGAGACAATTAAGGAAGCACGAGGAGAATTACCCTACACACGACCTAGAGTTGGCAGCCGTCATATTTGTACTGAGACTCTGGAGACATTACCTCTATGGAGAGGAGTTCGAGCTCTTTTTCGACCACAAGAGCCTCAAGTGCATATTCACGCAGCGAGACTTGAATATGAGGCAGCGGCGATGGATGGAGACTTTGAAGGACTTCAAGTTCGAAGTCTCTTACCATCCTGGGAAGGCGAACCTTGTGGCTGACGCGTTGAGCCGTAAGAAGGCGATAGAGTTTACGGCTCCGCAGATGGTTGCTGAGTGGGATATGGTTGAGTTTTTATGAGACTTTGAGCAGAAACTCACTGTAGAGGAGCCGTATGAGTTCATCGCACATGTGTAGGTGCGATCTCAGATCGATGACCGGGTCATTGAGGCGCAGAGGGATGATGCGCATCTGACTGAGCTTTGAGAGCAGGCCAGTGATGATGCAGACGCCGAGTGGCGAGTTGGCATGGATGGGGGCTTACATTATCGTGGCCGCCTATGCATCCTAGATATCCCTGACTTGAGACGAGAGATTCTCGAGGCTTTGCATTGTACCAGACTCGCGATGCATCCAGGCAGTACGAAGATGTATCGCGACGTGAAGAGGACCTATTGGTGGGAAGGTATGAAGACCCACATAGCAGAGTTCGTGTCCCGTTGTCTTACTTGCAACAGGTGAAGGCAGAGCATCGTCGACCACCTGGACTCTTGCAGCCTATGCCGATCGCAGAGTGGAAGTGGGACTTCATTTCCATGGATTTCGTTTCATGGCTGCCGAAGACGAGGAGGGGACATGATTCCATATGGGTGATCGTCGACCATCTGACGAAGTCGGCACACTTCCTACCGATCAGAGTCACGAACTCTGCAGACGAGCTGGCTAGACTATACATCAGAGAGATCGTGCGTCTGCATGGAGTTCCGTTGGAGATCGTGTCAGACAGAGACACGCGGTTCACTTCTATTTTCTAGACTCGCATTTAGGAGGCTATGGATATGAAGTTGAAGTTCAGTACTGCCTTCCACCCACAGACAGACGGACAGATAGAGCGAGTGAACCAGATCTTAGAGGATATGTTGCGAGCTTGCGCATTAGACTTCAAGGACAGTTGGGATGATTGTGTTGCATATGAGGAGTTCGCGTACAACAACAGTTTTCTGGCGAGTATCGGTATGGCACCTTACGAGGCGTTGTATGGGCGACCTTGTCGTGCACTGCATTGCTGGGCAGAGGTCGGTCAGCGTAGCTTGATTGGCCCAGAGTTAGTGCAGGTGACGTCGGAGAAGATTGATATTATTAAACGTCGGCTTCTCATAGCACAGAGCAGATAGAAGAGTTATGCCGATACGAGACGGCGGCCGCTTGAGTTCACAGTTGGGGATCATGTATTTTTGTAAGTTTTTCCTATGAAGGGAGTCCTTCGGTTCGGGAAGAAGGGGAAGCTAGCACAGCGATTCATTGGTCCATTCCAGATCCTCGATCGTGTGGGAGCAGTGGCTTACCGTTTGGCTTTACCCACGCCTCTCGCTAGCGTTCACAACGTATTTCATGTTTTTATGCTGAAGAAGTACGTTTCTGATCCTTCCCATATCATCAGATGGGAGCAGGTGCAGTTAGGAGAGGATGTGACATATATCCTACGACCGACACATATCCTAGACAGGAAGGAGCAGGTACTGCATAGCAAGGTGATTCCCCTTATGAAGGTATTGTGGACGCATCACTCTGAGGAAGAGGCTACCTGGGAGACAGAAGCTGAGATCAGAAAGAACTACCCACAGCTTCTCGAGAGTACGAAAAGGTACAAATTTCGAGGATGAAATTTTTTGTTAAGGGGGGTAGATTGTAACGCCCTGAAAAAATCCATACTTGGACTCAAGTACCAACTCGACCAGAAATCGCGTAGGATTAATTCCTTTAGAAAATAAGTGTAAGTTAGCTAGCGCAACGCTAGAGTAGCTGGGAAATAGTCCCTGATTACTTTAATTACGTTCTATAAGACCCAAAGCGAGTAGAACCAATGACGCTATAATACTCTAAAACCTCGAATCAAACTCTAAACCGGTTTGTTCTCTGGACCTCTTTGAAACTTTGTATTGGATCTAGACCGCGCGTCGAAAGTCCGATACCTTCAATCTTAGACCGTTATAACTGCCTAGCTGGACTTGATAATCATTTCGAAAATCAAGTCCAACCGACATTCGCAGGCTATTTCATTGAGCATGGACTGAAGAGAGTGAGAATAGGGTTAAATTTGGAATTTAAAATTCAAATATGGCACACAACTTGACGCGTTATTATTAAGCGTTCTGACCATCAGAATTCAGCCAAATTACACCCTCGGATCAGGAAAAACTTTTATTTCATATCATGAGACTTGTAGACATGATCTACGTGCGGTGACCGCTGAACTGAAACTGGACCGCCACGTGTGATCTACGGACACTGCTGGTCTGAAAATGGGATGTGAACGACATCCGACGTGCATGAACTTAAGTCCGATTGCGTTCGGCCAGGGGACCACCAGAAATGCCTTTTTGGATCGAAACAGCCCCGATTTGGTTAGGTATTAAGTAAACATTGTTCCAAGCCTGTTTCGGGCAAGATTTAGGTTATAAAAGGGGCTTAAACCGTCACTCCTCTCACCCATCTGAATTTGCTAGAAACCCTAGCAAGAGTGAGAGAGAAAGTGAGAGTTTGTGAGAGAAGGTGGGAGAGTTTTTCCTGCTGCTTGTGCTACCTGTTGCACGTGCTTAAGCAATGCGACTCAATCACTTTTCCGGCGATTACGCCTCATTTCTAGGTAAGAAAATATCCTAAATAGTTGCTGATTTGAGGTTCCGTCATTTCCATAGCGAAGTAGCTTATGGATCTTGTGTATTAGGTTGCCTATTCGCCGTAGACGAAGCGTATACGCTCCGTTCGAATTGATACGCTTCTAGGAGAAAGGGTGCGGATTTTAGACGCTTTGATTGACTGTTTCCAACGCTTTCAATGTCGTTTAATAGTAGATTATCGGCGGCAACGCCATTTGACATGTACAACATGCCGTCCGTTTCTTGTTTCATAAGCAGACGAAGAATATGAGATTTAGGGCATTTTAGTCATTTGTAGGGAATACTGTTTTCATCCATAATTTGCTGATGTGATTGACATGGCTTCTTGTCGCATTAGGATATTAGGAATGTGTGCATAATTAGTTTGGCAAAGAGATTTGCCTAAATGGGCACTTTGAGTCGACATACTATATGTAGACTTTAGGGTGTAGTCTAAGTGTTTGTATAAATGTTTGTATTAGTATGTATTGAATTAAATGGTGTTATGAATTAGTTTGAGATTGAATTCTCAAATGATTTGCTGATGTAAATGATTTCCTACATGTTAGCTATATGCATGATTTCATTATATGTATGAAATGCATGTGCTTAATGATTCACTTAAGTTGTATGTTATAACATGCGTTAACATGCTCACATTGTTGTATTTCATTTCAAATACTCTTACATGATTGCTGATGTGGATCCATAATTGTTTGGGACTATACTTAATCCAGGCAGTCGGCAACCGAGCAAGTTCGTGGTTGGCTTATCTTTGCCATGAACGACGCGTCGATGAACGTGAGTCGTGTTTTGGAGTTGGCGGCAGTGGTTAGGCCACACGAGGTGTTTTACGCACTTCATGTCGTTCGACTTGAGATGCGCTCGTGCTAGTCGAGCCCGTCAAGTAACCCGACTGGTCATTGTATGTTCACCCTGTATGAGTCATAACTGCTTGAACCTAGGGTACTGAACTTACCATTGTAAACCCTGTCAACCATGGTACCTTGATCCAAAAAGACTCATGAGCCGGGCATGGTGGTATGAGACGCCGTGGTCGAGCTGTCGGCCTATGCTGGGGCCACAAACCTCCCTGTAGTGACCAGTGAGCACCTATGTCTCGTGAGCAGATTATGGTGGTATGAGACACTATATTCTTGTGTCGGCCTACACTGATCAGGCGACGAGTCCTTTGTAGTGACCGTGAGCATATTCTGAGTCCACGGGAGGCGACGACCCTTCCGTAGCAGTGAGAGTAGAGTAGGCCTGTATTGATAAGGTGATGGGGGAGCGGTGCAACGAGTGCGATCAACAGCCCTAGCAGCCCTTGCAGCGACCTACAAAATATACATCGTATGAGATTACTAGGAGTGACGACCCTAAACAGGATCTGTGCTGGGATTGATATAAGGGAAGTACCTTAGTTTTCCAATCCTGTTGTTTGAATGGACTAATAATAACTTGGTAATCATATCACCATCACATTACATGTGCTTGGAAGATGTGGAGCACTGTGGGATGATTGCATGCCGCGGGCGTAAGATGTTGCCGTATGAGGGAGATCGTCGGTGCGAGCATCCATCATGTCATGTCATATTGCATTAACAACAGTATTAGGATTGTTTGATTTACTGCTTTACTATTATCGCATGATTGATTTGAGAACATGTTAATCCTTGCTCTATTATTCCACTGAGTTAGCTACTCACTCCCACGTTATGGGATGGTGTTTGCAACACCCACCAGACCCTATCTTAGATGCAGGTGAGGCGGCGATTCAGGAGGTAGAGCCGGACTATGATGACGACCAGGATGAGTTCTCATATATGCAGTACCACGATGGCTTTTCTTAGGTGGCCTGGATTGGCGGGATTTCTCAGTGGGACTACTTTTGACATTTTTATTTTGCTTATTTACATGTATATGAGACTCAGAGATGTATTCATACTTTAGAGACAGTTGAGATCTACTTTATTTTCCATACAGTGATATATATATATATATATAATATATATATATATATATATATATATATATATATTCTTTTAGTCTTCCGTTTGCTTTTATCACTGAATCTGGAGTATGAATTGCAGTTTTGGTATACTTTTACTCATGTGAATGCTTTAACTCAGACAACATTGAATCATAATTATTTTTGTTGCATAAGTAACGGTCTGGAACTCGGGAGTTGAGTTTATACACGACCCTCGATTTTCAGGGTGTTACAGGTCTCCATCATAAGATCCACCCCATTGAGTTTGACAGTACTCATGAGAATAGTACGATCGACTATGGTGACTTGTTCCCAGTCCGACTGGTTTTGAGGAGGTCTAGAATATTTCTCTTTCTTATTCTTGGAAGATTTTGTAGATGAGAGAGACTTACCTTTTCCTTTAATCATCTTCCTTATATCACTTGGGTGCCAAAATTTCAGCTAGACTTCACACACATCAAACAGAGGAACTGATCAGGGCAGAGAGCTGGCCTCTTTAAAAGAATTTCCAATCAGTCTTTTTATTTGGGCTCCAAATGTCGATCATATCGTCCAACCTATCGATTGTATCGAGAGGTTGTCGATCGATGCTATCGAGACTGCTGTCGATGTTATCCATGGTCATATGACTTTTCACATTCTGAATAGCTATCGAAAGTATCGATCTTCAGTCGATGAAATCGAAAAAGGCCATCACTTGTATTGAAAGTATTTGCTATTCAAATTTTTCCTACTTTTAGCATACTATTATATATATATAAAATGCACCAGTTCTGTAATTATAAACGAGATAAAGATCTTATACAAAACTTTCAAGGTCTCCAACCTTAGATGTTCTTTTGAAGGCTCAACAATATTACATCATTTTAGTAAATCTCCAGATTTGATGCATAACCTGGACTAACTTCTTCTCTCTCAGTGTTTCTCAATATCATTCCTTCCTTTTCCTACAATAATGTAGCAGTGGTTATTTGTGCGAAGAACTTTTATAATTGACTTCCCTGATTGATCTAGAATCTCGCATTCTTCTTTGTTGAAATTTACCACATGCCCATTATCGCAGATTTGAGAGATGCTTAGTAAGTTATGTGCCAATCCTTTTATGTAAAAAGCATTCTCATTCTTAAACAGATTAATTCCTTCTATAATTCCCTGACCAATTACTTCAACAGTGGTTCCATCTCCGTAAGTGACTATCCCTTTGTGAAGATCCTTATAGTTTGAAAGAAGAGATTTGTCGCTAGTGACGTGTCTTAAGAAACCACTGTCCAGGTACCATTTAGCCATATTTCCTGATAAATGATCTGATTGAGTAACAAGGCAATTAGTCTTTTCCTTAATCACCCACTTTGTGACAGGAGTTTTACTTGTGGTAGATTTGTTCTTCTTATTTGATTTGTCCACATGACTTAACTGCTTCTCCATCCTGTCAACTATCTCAAGTGGTGATGATTACACACTTCTTTTATTTAGCTCGTAAACTGACTCCTTATTTTTGAAATGATCTGGGATAGGTTTGGTGTTACTACTAGATGCAACAGATTTTCCAAATGGTTGTGCATCAGTTTTTGTTCTAGCCTTTCCATAACCTAATCCCTTTTTTTCTTCTCCATATTTTCTCATTCCTAATAGTTTTTCTAATTTCTCACCACTCCGGAAAAATTTACAGTTTATTTTGGCAATTTTTCTAGATTCTTCTAGATCATTTTGAAGTGTATAATTTTTATCTTGAAGAATCATGTTTTCCTCATTTATTTTTTAGACTTGTTCCTCTAATTTCTTTGACTCAGATTTCAATGAGTTGTTAGTTCTTTTAAGTCTATCATTGTCTGAGTGGCATTGCTGCAAATCAGTGATTAGATGAGTATTAATGTTTGAAGCTTTATCCAAATCTATTTGCAGCATTTCCTTTTTGTTTTCAACTATTCCAAGTCTTTTGACGATATTAACACTATGGATGTAGAGTTGATTGTAAGCGTTTTGTAATTCATTTTTCTCTCTATCTTCTTCTTTTTCAATTTCCTCATTGTCAGATGAAAATGATTCAGTGGCTTGTTGTTCTTCTTCTCTTTCAGATTCCATGGGAATAATTGGAGTGGTGGAGATCATAAGAATTTTCAAGGATTTCTAATCTCCATCACTTCCTGAGTCATTGTTTTCTGAATTTGACTCCTCCGTATCATCCCATGTGGCGGCCATCGCCTTGCCCTTGGTTTTTCTATTTGGACATTCGGTAGATAGGTGACCATATTCATGACAGGCATAGCATTGTGGTTCTTTGGTCTATTTACCAAATTTACCTGCAGAAGGTTTGTAGTTCACCTTTCTTCCTCTAGAAGGATGGCCGCGATTCTTCTAAAAGAATCTTCTAAATCTTTGTGCTAGCAAGGCCACTTCCTCATCATCATCTTCTTTTTCGGTCTCACTGTCCTCATGTTTTGATTTCTTAGAAGTTTTTAGGACAGTGTTTTTGGATTTTTGGGGTTGTGTGAAGTGTAGTTTAAAAGTTTGTAGGGAACCTACCAGTTCTTCTACTTTCATCTCATCAATATTCCTACACTCCTCAATTATTGTTACTTTTGGATTGAAGCGTTCCGGTAAGGATCTTAAGATTTTTCTACATATTTTAGGTGCCGGAACCTTCTCTCCCAATCCACCCATGGAGTTACAAATAATGTTTAATTTTGTGAAAAATTCCATAAATGTCTCATGCTCTTCCATCCTGAGATTTTCAAACTATGAAGTTAAGAGTTGTAGTTTAGATCTCTTCACAGTGCTTGTGCCTTCATGGGTTGTTTCCAATAAGTCCTATGCTTCTTTAGAGGTCCCACACATACTTATCTGATTGAAAATGTCTTGGGACACCGCACAATAGATGACGTTCATGGCTTTTGCTTCAGCATTTCGCTGTTCTTTGTCAAACGCTGTCCACTTCTCATTCGGTTTAGGTTTAGTGATTGTGGTTTCATTTTCAAGTACAATTTGTTCTGATGGTACCACATATCCTTTTTCAACTACATCTCAAACTTCATGATCTAAAGATCTCAGGAAGTAATGTATTCTGGCCTTCCAATAAGCATAGTTTGATCCATCAAATACTGAAGGTCTAGTGATAGATGAGCCCTCTCCTTTGGCCATATTTCTACTTCAGTCAAGATCACTCTCTAGGTGGTGAAGCCCATAAGAGAGACCCGCTCTGATACCAATTGAAATTCTGGAGAAGACCGCTTTAGTTGAAATAGAAATCAGTCAGTATATCCTAGAGGGGGGTGAATAGGACTTTTTAAAGATTTATACGTTATTTTTAGTCCTATCCCACTAATCCTATCACAGAGTATAAATTAGGATTACTCAAGAATTAACTCTATTGGCTTCCAAGCCTAATAGAGGATTCAATCACAAGCTATTTAAAAGACAAACAATGTAGATGAGATTGTTATGGATATGACTGTGTGTTTATAGAATGTGATCATATATAAAGACATGCAAGGCAATCACATAAATGAAAGACAATATCAAACTCAAACACAGTCATTTTATAGTGGTTCGACGACTTGTCTACTCCACTCCCGGCTTCCACACTCAACCCTTGAGTGACCGAATTTCACTAAGGAGGTTTCCCATGGTTCACCTCAAACCTAAGGTTTTAAATCAGGTTCACCTTCAACCTTTACAGAGGTTTCTACTAAGTTCACCTCAAACCCTGGAGTTTTACTGGCGTACTCCTAACCAGATGTTTATACCCATACAGGACAAGGGTCCACACAATGCACCCTGAGGTTTCGACTCGGTTCATCTTTAACCCTGGAGTTTTATTGGCGTACTCCTAACCAAATGTTTATGCTCTCCACAGAGCAAGGGTCCACACAACGCACTCCTCACGTACACTCCCGTCGGAGGCCTCCTTCGAGGACTTCAAATGGTAAGCAACACTTAAAACCTAATCCTAAAAAGGAATGATCGCAAGTGTCCTCTGGACTCTTAGTACTTACAGATAAGTTGATGAGTCCCTTTCAGCACATTGATGAAGACCTTCTACTTGTTGATGAAGAGTCTTCAGCTCCCTTGATCCACAACATGAAGATGTAGATATGCTAGGCTTGGGTTGGGTCAAGGTTATGATGGATTACCACTCTCTAAAGGTTTTCCTATAAGGAAGATAGAGAGGTTCTCATCATCTATGCATTCAAGGCATCCCAGCTTAATGATATGTCATTAAAGCAGTAGCTGAAGGATCCTTAAATGCGAAAGTTCATTCCCCAATCCACTCTATGAGATATCAGTGATGAGGGTGGATTGGAGGATGAACTTCCTGAGAGAAAGGGCTTACGTAAATGATAGGAAGGTTAAAACACTCTAAAGTACTCTCTACTTTCTCTACCAGCAACGAAGATAACTCTCTCTATTTATACGCAAAAGGTTCCAACGGATATAAACGGTCATATTTATGACAGAGGTCGATATGATCGAGCAGTCGTCGATATGATCGATCGTATACTCTCGATTGTATCGGCCGACCTCTCGATGATAAGAACTCAATTGTCATTTCTCTTTTGGAAACCTTCTGCTGACTAGTCGATAGGATCGAGACACGCATCGATGACATCGGATTTCGAACTTCAATTCCATCGAGTGATGGTTCGATTTATCGACTGGGGAAAAATAAGAGAGAAGCCTTGAAGAATTTCAGGATCACTGATATGATCGGGGAAGCAGTTGATGTCATCAGAATTTGTACATCGATCATATCGGCGACCTTTCGATGGGATCGATAAATCGTATAGATTTTACATGTAAGCTTACTGGATGAATTATGTCCTGACTCGATACAATTGACTTGGTCTCGATATGATCGATATATGAATATCGATTTATAGACAGGCACCCCAATCAACATTAAAAGCAACCTGAAATTCATGCTGGAGAGAACATGCGCCCCATAGTTGATATGATCGACTGACTCCCGATATGATCGATATTTGAGTTCAGATTAAATCGGACAGTCATCGATATATCGAAGCATATGATAGTTTTCTTTAGAAAAATAGGGGCGCCGGAAAGCAGTCTGTCGATATGATCGATCCACTTCAGATATGATCGATTTTTGAATATTGATGATATCGACTCGAAGGTCGATATATCGATAAATCGTCCAGAAGATTGTTTGATTGCTGGACGCTTTTTGTCCTCACTCGATTGTATCGATTGATATGCCGAGGATATTGATAAAGCTGGTTGATTATATCGAAAGGGGAATCGATATAATCAACAGTGTAAGAAAAACTTAGAAGATTTACTTTTTAATAAAACGTTTTCTTACACATAAACCCTAAGATGTTCTAGTTCTTTTTAAGGGTTTGATCACCTGGTATTTTGGGACATGGGATGTGAGGCTATGATTTACCTTTTGGTGAGCTTCCATACATCCAGATGAGGCAGACGCTTGACTTGATCTTCTTGTTAGGTGCTGTCGTCCGACTGACTCAACATACAACGTAATTGACAAACTAGGGCACGTAAAAGGTACACTTTCAAGCATAATCACAAGATTACCCAATTCATAAAGGCAACATAATCATCATATATCTACTAATATAATCATTTGAGTACAATGCTGAAAGAAAAATACATAAAATAGAAATCAAGCTCCAGAAAACCCCTGCATGCTCCAAACCCGACATTGCTGCAACCAAACATCACCTACACGCATCTATTATATATTAACTTATAGAAAACTTAGAGGGTGGTGTAACTGTTTCCACAAGGTAAGTGTCAAGTATTCAATACAATGTCGTCATCATACAATACCGAAAATATCGGTAATCCATAAATCATACAATATTGAAATAAGAAGAAATACTGACAAGATCATGAGTTATCAGAGTAAACAGAAATACTGGCAAGATCATAAATCATATGATAATAGAGTAAGAAGAAATACGAACAATTCCATGAGTCAATCAATATCAGAATATGCAATATAGAATAGTTATGCAAATGAGGAGTCATAAAAAAAATAAGATATCAGATGCCGAGGATGGATGCAATATACAATTCCTGATGAGTCCACGAATAGCATCATCCATATCTAAACCATATAAATGCAGAAACACAGTAACCCAAAGTGCATATGCCACGGATGGAATGCAATATATGGTGTGAATGGAATGACCATGCGGGAGTGTGAAGTCAAGATGATAGTACGTAGTATCACAGGCTATGGGGTCTATCACAAGGGACTTTTATCCAAACTAGTCCCATACTTAAATTTGGATAGTTAGACAGATGTGGTAAACTCCTAATCTCAGGTTAGTCATGTGCCCCAACCGAAATCTTGGCCATTGTGAAGGTACACATAACAAATAATTATGCATCTCCATCCCAAGTGGATAGTGAATGAATGAATGAATGAGTATGCAACTCCTGTTCAATAAGTGCATATATCAGTACAATTCATTTATGAGATCATCACTGGGGTTTAGTACACTCCAAATGGCACAGCCCCTCTCCCAGCAGCACAGTCCAAGTGAGCGTAAGGAACCTCACTATTTGTCTGGCCAATAGTCTACCAATATCTATCCGACTGTCGATAGCGGACCCATTTATGAGATGGTTAAACTCAGCCTAGCTATGCCCCCTGCCCTCAGGTGGGTAAGGCCACACCCCCTCCCAATCGACCACGACACACTGGGAGACGCGACCTCATAGTATTTGGCACTCGGGCGC
Source organism: Magnolia kwangsiensis (assembly GCA_037074715.1). Classification (NCBI taxonomy): domain Eukaryota; kingdom Viridiplantae; phylum Streptophyta; class Magnoliopsida; order Magnoliales; family Magnoliaceae; genus Magnolia; species Magnolia kwangsiensis. Next base: position 66,417,727 of record CM073579.1, read on the forward strand.
TCATGTATCCACTCGGTCTCGACGTTGGGGCATCCTCTTGTACTAGGAGGGTTTAAGGATTTTCACCCAACACCATCTATGGCAGCCCGATGCTAGTAACAAATTTTCAGTGTCTCACCTGGCCATCCATGATATGCCTATGGAGGCAATGGCCCTGATGTCGCTAGGGCGTATAATAATCACAGCTCACAATGTAAGATGCATGAGTCATACAATCCAGTCATGTATCAATCCCGCGCATACCGTGCGCTCATGTGAGACGACCTCTACCTATCAGAGAGTCTCATAACAACCAGCACTATGACATATGCAATCGTCAATCATGTCTAAAATAAACATGCAGATGATGCATATGGGCATGTATCATGAAGCAATGCTGTCACATACTCATAATCGGTATCAATAACTGACATCAACAATCGACATCAATAATGTCGACATCTAACCAATATTGCCTCCAAGGAATGGCCCACATAAAATCAAACATATAATGGGCCCACGGCCTCACACAATGGGCATCTCACGTGGGCTTAATATACATTACAATGGACTCCATGGCCTGACCCTTAATGCATCACAATGGGCCTCATCACATAGGCCTCATATACATCACACTGGGCCTTAAATACGGGCTGAATGTACATCATAATGGGCCTCAAATATGGGCCGCGGGTGTATCATATTGGGCCTCGACAATTGGCCTCGATATCTGACCTCGACAATCGGTCACGATAATCAACCTATAACATCCTGAAAATTGAGGGTCGAGAATAAACTCCACTCTTGAGTTTTAGAACATCACTTATGCAACATTTTGGAGCTGAAAGAGAAATGAAATGGGTCAAAGAAAGGGAAAATAGCGAAAAGAAAAGGGTAAGATAGGATAGGTTGGGGGCTGGCACATTTTGGAGCTTCAAATGAAAGCTTGGGAGCCCCAATCATGGAAAATGGAGGAAGTAGCTACTGGATATGATTGAGAACAGTGGAAGGATGATGGAAATAACGGAAAATAAAGGAAGGAGTGCTTGGAAGGGAGGTTTGAGAGAGAAGGCAGCAAGTTTGGAGGAAAAAGAAAGCTTGGAGGGTCACTTTGTGAAGGAAGTGATAGAATGTGGATGAAATAGGGGTCGAACCCTTTACCATAGGGTCCCACTAAGCCTCAAACACGATCGGCCCGGACGGCCCGCCTGGCCAAGCCCGTTGACCGGTAAAGCCCTCGTCGACTACTGGACAAATTAGTGAGGGCTCGCCATTTGGGTGAGGACCTCTTGCCCCCCAGGTCCCAAAAAAGTCTGGATCCCACCCTGGAACCCCCTGAAAGTTGATCGTTTAGGCCCCCTCTCCATTTGAGGCATTTTCAGGGACAATTTGCAAACCGGAATGAGTTTATATGATGTGTAGTATATTATTTTGGGGTAGGAGATGCTAATATATCCAACTAACCCATTTATTCCATAAGATTTCATAATTTGAATGGTCAAAAGTACAATTTATACATATATTTACTATTTATAGTAAACTTTTGTTTAAGTATTATTCTCCATCATTTATACATTAGAATTTGTCTAGTATGAAAGGACTTAGAAAAAGTTAAAGAATGAGGTGGTGAAAGGAGAGATTTTGAAGGAAATGGGTTAGACTTTAGGATTGAGTCCTAAGAAGTTATTTTCAATACCTTGGTTGATACTTCATAAGAGTGGTGAGATTAGTGAGGGATGTTGAGATGGATAGGTGTCAAGATGAGGAATGACAGATATAGAAATGAATGCATTCGAGGGAACTTTGGGGTATCATTCATAGGTAAAGTAGGCATTGATGTCTTGGTCATGTGAGATGGAGACTAAGAACAATACTGATTGGGGGTGAGTTGGCTTTAAGTTGAAGGTTCTAAAAGTTAAAGAGAAAGCCCAAAATGATGCTCTTGGAGGTAAAAAGAAATGATTTGATGATCTATGGTTTAACTGAGGATGGTCCTGGATAGAGTGGAATGGTGGAACATATGAACTTAAACGTTTACTTTCCTTTGTGGTCCTAGATTTTATTATTGTTGCGATCCTTTGTGTGGCCTATTGAATTACTTAGTAGCAATAGAGATCCGGTCTGTGGTGGTGGTGAGATTGGGGTGTAGCTTGGTACATGAATCTTAACAAAATAAATTAAAAGATCAGTGGACTAAATTACAATATTCAGTCTCACTTGTCGGTGAAACTTAGAATTCTAATGTGGTTTTTTAAGTTTTCATCACCCCCTTCCTAAGTCAGAGTGCGTCATTGTGTATTGTGTTACCATAACTCAGGTCCAGTTTAATCCAAATCATGCTCTGATACCATCTGTAACATCCCAAAAATTACGGGTCGAGCATAAACTCCACTCCCGAGTTCTAGAACATCACTTATGCAACATTTTCAATGATGGATGAATGTTATTCATATTAGTACAAAAAACATGAGTGACATTAGACCAAAACAGTAGACCATACTCCAGAGACGGTTAAGTTTCTTAAGCGGAAGACTGTGATAAATATATAAAATGTATAATTGATTGTAAGTCTCTAGAGTGTGAACATGTTACCAAGTTAACTAAATACATGTATACTCCAAAAATGGAAAGAAAAGAATATACATGGGTGTTTAAATAAAAGGCGAAATACCAAGTGTATTGGCATCTAATAAGTAACCCTGTAAACGCCGTCGATCAGAACCTGCATATAGGAGAAATCCTCCTCAACATCATCAAGAAAGACCGACTCTACCTTGCAAGCATCGTCACCATCTGAAACTAAAACAGGGACTGGTTGGTGTGTACAACACCGTCCCGTAACGTGGGAGTGAGTACCTAACTCAGTGGAAACTATACAGCAAAGGTTAACATGTTATTAATTCAATTAAGCAGTAATGATAAAGCAGTACAATCAAACATGTCCTGGATACTCTTGTTAATGCAAGAATGATATGAAGTAATGATGCATGCCCTCACCACAAACTCCCTCATGTGACATCATCTAAAGATCGTAGCATGAATCACTACCACTGTGCTCTCACACTAATGGCACATGCAGTGCGATGTCATGATTATGATTACCAAGTTCTTATTAGTCCTTTTCATACAACAATATTGGGAAGCTAAGACACCTCCCTTATATCATTTTTCAACATTGATCCATTTTAGAGTCGTCAGCTCAAGAGAATCTCATACGATACTATGGTTCTATGTCGCTACAAGGGCTGTCAGGGCTGTTACGCGCAATCGTTACACCACTCCCCCATCACCTTATCAATACAGACCTATTTATATCCTTAAGACTATAACAGGACTTGTCGCCCCTATGCAGTGTTAGGATAAACTCAAGGTCACTACAGAGGGCTACTAGGGCTGTTGCACGCAATCATTGCTCCTCTCCCCCATCACCAAACAGTGTAGGCCGACAGCAAGAATATAGTATGCCATACCACCATAATCTACTCAGAGTAGGGTGCTCACTGGTCACTACGGGGAGGTTTGTGGCCCCAGCGTAGGCCGACAGCTCGACCACAGTGTCCCATACCACCATGCCCGACTCATGAGTCTTAGGGGATCTTGGTATCATGGTTAACGGGAGTTTCACTGATAAGCTTGGTGTCTTAGATTTATACAGTTGCGACTAAACATGGTGAACAAACATCGGTCAATCGGGTTAGTTGATAAGCTCAACTAGGCCAAGCATACGTTGAGTTGAACGACATGGAATGTATAAGCACTCCGTGTGGCCTAACCACTGTCGAACATCCCAAGTACGACTCAGATTCGTTGAACACATCCAATGTGGTGAAACAACCTCAACCACTATTTACGGAACGATTACCGATTACCTGGACTGTAGCATAGCCCCAATCACATATAAATTCCATAACATGTATATGAGTCATATCCTACAATCATGTGGACATTCATGAAGTATAACTTAAATGTAAATACAGTACATGGAGGAAATCATATACACCTTAAAATGATTCATCTAAGTTAATCAATTCATGGAGGAAATCATATACACAATTAATACAAACAATCTAAGTTACACAATGCATGGGGAAATCATATACTCAAGTATTATGATTGAGATTCATATCTCAACAACCTTAAAAATCACATTTTTACTAACTACTAACTCATTCAGACACTTTTACATATACTTAGTCTACACATTTCATCATACATATTGTGTATTCATTAGCATACGTATTAGGGCAAATCCTTTCGTCAAAGGGTTATCGCCCATACAACAATCATATATCCATGACAATTAGTCATGGCGAGTACGAAAGAAAATTCCATACTCATTCAGTCATTTTCACAAATACTTAGGCTACACATACTAACTACATATCGTATGTTGATATATCATGTATTTGACCAAATCCTTTCACTAAGGAGTTGCCCCATATATCACCTACAGATACCCACGATGGATAATCATAGCATGCATGAATCCGGGTTCCGTATTCATTTAAACATTTTTACAAACACGTGAGCTACACACTTTTACATATATAGCGTATATTGGTCGTGGCGTGATTTAGGGCAAATCCTTTCGCTAAGGAGTTGTCACACATGTAACAAGCATATATTTATGGCAATTAATCCTGTTAAGCACAAATCCAAATTTTATATGTATACGGTATTTTCTGCAAATACGAAGAATACAGTATAATAAACATAGGTAACGTATAACTGAAAAATGAAATGGACAACACTTTATACATGTGAAATAGCATCCTGGGTAAGAATAAATCATTACTTAACATTAAAAGTCTTGAAAACCATAACCTAAACGTATATAGTCCGTACCTTAAACTAGAAAACATGTATAAGATGTGATTCAGACGATAAGTCTTTGTCAACGGCAGATAGGCAACTTAAGGCATGAAATACGTTAGCTACAACATCACTTCAACTATCCTATGCTGCAAAACAGGTTATGGTTGAGATTTCTTACCTAAGAATAGAGTCAGAAATGCCGGATTAGTGATACAGATAGGTCGATTAGGCACATAGTAAAGCTGGGAAGAATTACAGGAAGAATCACCAACTTCTCCCTCACTTTCTCTCTCTTTTCTCTCTTCTCTCTCCTAGGGTTTCTCTTAAATTCGTATGGAGCAAATAAGAGAGGGTTTAAGGCCTTTTTATAAGCACAAAGGGAGGAAAATAGACTTGGGACCAAGGTATACTTAGGTTATAACCAAATCGGGTGTGTTCCGATCCAACGGAGCACTTCTAGAGGTCCTGTTACTAAATGCGGTCGAACTTAAGCTCTCTAATATCAGATCTAGGTCAAGCTAAGTTTTCAGTCCAGTCGGATTTCTAGATTGACCATGGCGGACCAGCTTCAATTCAACGGTTACAGGAACTCAATCAGAGCTACAAGTACTATGACATGTAAGGGCCACCTATCCTGATCTAAGGGTAAATTTGGGTCGAAATCTAACAGTCAGAACGCTTAAAAATAACGCGCAAGTGAACCGTTCCAGATTTCTTAAAAATATAATTAATTTTTCTAAAAATCTTCTTTTTCCTACTCTCTTCACTCTAGGCTCAATAAAATGGTCTCAGGACATCGGTTGGGCTTGATTTTCTAGGTGATTGTCAAGTCTAATTAGGCGGTTGTAATGGTCTAAGTTCATAGCTATCAGACTCTCGATGCGCGGTCTAGAACTAATACAAAGTTTCCAAATGATCTCGAGGGCAACTGGGCTTAGAGATTGATCCTAGATTTTAGGGTAAGATAGCGTCAATCATTCGATAGGTTTTGGGTCTTACAGATTGTATTTAAAGTGGTTGGTGCTAATTTGGCAGGAAATCTAGTGTAGCGCTAGTTAATACACGATAAATTTCTAAAGAATTTGGTTCTAAATGATTTCTTTGCCTTTAGAATTGGGTTATGAGAGGTTACCAAGGTGTTATGGTTGACCCATTGCCTAAGGACGTCTAATTCTAGGTAGCCAAAAATCTGGGGTGTTACACAACTTCAATGTAACGCCTCGGAAAATGGATACAAGACATATACGTTAAAGGGGGTCCCACATGGACGGTGTGTATAAGACACGTACACTACAGTGGTGTCCACATAATGTTATATGGATGCTGTGGATATAAAATAAATGCATCAAGGTGGGTCCCACCTGCCCAACGTGTCACATGTGTCGGGCAGGTCTCATGTCAACAACAGGTGTACGGCATGGCTATAAAACACATTCATCAAGGTGGATCCCACCCGTTCAAAATGTTGGATGGTCTGGACCAAACCTATACTTCAGGTGCGTCCCACCATTGGACGAACAATTGGGATATATACACATGCCTCATGCTGGGGCCCACAGAACATGCTAACGTTAGCGGCACCAATGGGTCCTACTATCTCCAGACGGATAGACGGTGTGGATGCAAATGCATGAACGGTTGGATATCATGCATACCACATGTGGTTCCCACAGACCCTGTTGACTTCAATACAGGTGGGACCCACAGAACTTGCTGGCATCATGACAACAACTATATTGCTGTTGTCCGCGCACACTGACCAACCCATTTCTAAACAATGTGGGGTACCACGTAGGCACCACCTTATATATATATAATAAAATATTATTATAATAGATTATTATTATTATAATTATAATACTACATCCATTCCAGAGTCCAGACACTGGACGTTGGATAGATGGTGCTGATATAAACACATACATCATGGTAGGTTTCACATGGGTAGATGGTGTGGGCAAAACACTTACATCAGTGGGTCCCATGCAGGGCCCACCATAACATTTATCTACCATCCAAACAGTTGATAAGGTCACACAGACCCTAGATGAAGAGGAAAATAAATTTCATAATGATCCAAAACTCCTGGGACCCAAAAAGAGTTTCAATGGTGGACGTTTAGCCCCTATTTCTTTGAAGTGTGGACCACCTGAGTCTCGTAAATGATTGATTTTTGGGGGATCCCAGTTCCCAAAGTGGGCCTATCAAATGCATGATGTTGATGTGTACAACACGTCATGGTGGGGACCACGGCTGGGATCGTGGGTCCCTGCCCGTTTGTCCATAGCAGCGTAGGACACTACCTGTGCGTCCTCAGGCGGCACCATCGTCCTACTTCATATAAGTGTTGTGTTTTTTTTTTTTTGAAAAAAGGATGTTTTCTTGAGGTTTTTCACATGTGGGGCCCACATCAGGGGAATTCGATCCCAACCGTTGGATTTCATGGCTCAGGACAGACCCATGAAGACCAATATTGAGTATGTTTTGGTATATAGAAACATCAGAGGGAATTTTAATGGTGAAAACCACTGTTTTCTATGCAATGACCCACCATATAATCAAAATAACCTCATTTTTTGGCTCAAAGCCTAAAATGAAATGGGGAATGGAATGGACAACATGGATCTAATTAATGCATCAAGGTGGGGCTTATATGAGTGGCCCACCCAAAAGCCTTGAAATTAAAATGCTTTTTGGTGTGAGTACACCTCGCTGTCTGATCACACTTTACTGCTAGCTACGTCCAGACCGTCTGGATGAAACCCATAACACACGGTGGGTCCCTCTATCCCAAATGGATGATGTGGACACCACACATGACTCACGTGGGTCCCACTATTGATGGATGGTGTGGTTAAAATACATACTTCAAGGTGGGTCCCACATGAATTTAGCCCACCTGATTTGGATCAATATGGTATTTGTGTTTTCCCAACACCAATAAGGTAGGGCCCACATGGCCTGTATGGTGTGGATTTCACACGTACAACATGGAGGGTCCCACTCCACATCATCATTATCATCAAAGAAAAGTAGAGAGAGAAAGACAGAAAGATCGGTGAGAAGGGGAGGGACCCCGCCACTATGGGCCCTCCCTAAACAATGCAAACATCAAGATGGGTCCCACCATATGTGGGCCCTCAAATCATAAATCAAATAAATAAAATCACCCACTATATGATCTTCTTATTCCTTCTTCCACCTATGTATTCAAGAGCTCCAAGGGGTGCGATTCAACGGTTGAGATCAATTTTAGAGGGTGAGATTGGGTGGTAGGGAGTGGGCCACACCTAATTTTTCTCATGGAGGCCATGGACGTACAAGCTCTCATGGTGCTTGGGAGAAAATGAGAGAGAAAGTTGAGAGAGAGAGATGATGGGAGAGAAGTGATGGGAGAGAAGTGATGGTGAGTGATGTAAGTACATACTTTGTTGTAAGAAAAGGTTGACTTTTGGGGATGGTGGTTGTACTTGGGGATGGGTGTGAGTGATGTGAGTGTACTTGACATTTGATGTGATGGATTCTCTTGGGATTTGTAAAGCGCGGTGTTTTCCTCAAACTGAACATGGGACCACATCTCCTGGCTCAGGTATCACCTTGGCGCATGAGACGGGACATCAGAACCGCAGCGATGACACAGTTGCACAAGTACAAGTTTCGAGTCGAATCGACTTTGATATGCAGGAATCGGCTTAAGATCGCGAACAAATGTTAAATATAGGTCGAGGGTTGTTGAAATTCGACCGGGAGGACTGCGAAAGCCTATGAAATGGTATGGTCTAGGATACGGGCCTTACAGCTCTTCCCACCTAATAAAAATTTTATCCTCAAAATTTACAGAACAGACAAGGGATGAGGAAACATCATCAAGTATATATGTTAAGGCTCATTCAATATATAAAAAGATGAAGATAACTCTCTCTAATTTTAGCCTTGCGCTCCCAAGATGCCTCCTTAACAAAATGATGAACCATACTAATTCTCGGATCCCGAATGAGAAACGATCGAAACGAGAATACTATGTAGCCTCGCAATCTCAATAGTAAGGAGCTATATTAAAAAAAAATAAATCTCTATGCTATTCAAACTTGGGGACGTAAAATCATTCTAAGTTCTCAAAAATCATAGAGTGCATGATAACTATCAGCAGATATGTGATATTATCTTTAGGTATTCCTAAGTTATGCTCTGATACCATCTTCTGTCACATCCTAAACCTGAAAATCGGATTCACAGGAATCCCGATTGTCGAATTTAGTGTCAACAGCCTCTGTAGTACGCCATTCTCGATTCCTATCATCTATATGCCAAATTTCGATCCTGGGATCCTACGACGAGAATGTTTTTTATACATTTAACTCGTAATAAGCATAACCACAAGATTACCTAATTCACAAAGGCAACATCATCATCATATATCCACTAATATAATCATTTTAGTACAATGCTAAAAGGAAAATACATAAAATGAAAATTAAGCTCTAGAAAACCTCTTCATGATCCAAACTCGACATTACTGCAACCTAACATCACCTACATGCATCTATCGTGCATAAGCTTATAGAAATCTTAGAGGGTGGTTTAAGTGTGTGCACAAGGTAAGTGTCAAGTATTCAATACAATGCTGTCATTATATAATACTGAAAATACTAGTAATCCATAAATCGTACAATATCGGAATAAACAAAAATGTTGATAAGATCATGAGTTATTAGAGTAAATAAAAATACTGACAAGATCATAAATCATATGATAACAGAGTAAGTGAAAATGCGGACAATTCCATGAGTCAATCAATAACAGAATATGCAATATAGAACAACTATGCAAATGAGGAGTCATAAAAAAACAGATATCAGATGTCGGAGATGCGATGTAATATGTAATTCTTGATGAGTCCACGAATAACATTATCTGTATTTAGACCATATAAATGCAGAAACATAATAACCCAAAGTACAATATGCTGCGGTTGTAATGCAATATGCGTGTGAATGGAATGACCATGCTGGAGTGTGAATTCAGGATGATAGTACGTAGTATCGCAGGCTATGGGGTCCATCACAAGGGAATTCTATCCAAACTAGTCTCACACCTAAATTTGGATAGTCAGCCACAATATGGTAAACTCCTGATCTCAGGTTAGTCGCATGCCCCAATCAAAATCCTGACCATTGCGAAGGTACACGTAAAAAATAGTTGCGCACCTCCATCCTGAGTGGATAGTGAATGATTGAATGAATGAGTATACAACTCCTGCTTAATAAGTCAACATATCATTACAGTTCATTTCTGTGATCATCAACGGGTCTAGTACACTCCAAATGGCACTGCCACTCTCCCAGTAACACAGTCTAAGTGAGCGTAAGAAACCTCACTATCCGTCTGGCCAATAGTCCGCCAATATCTATCAGGGTCGATACTAGACTCATTTACGACCTAGTTAAACTCAGCCTAGCAATGCCCCCTACCCTCTAGAGGGTAAGGTCACACCCTCTCCCAACTAACCACGACACAATGGGAGACGCAGCCTCTTAGTATTCGGCACTCGGACACTCATGTATCCACTAGGTCTCGACGTTGGGGCATCCTCTGGTACCAAGAGGGTTTAGGGATTTTCACCTAGGGCCATCTATGACAAACCAATGCTAGTAATAAATTTTTGATGTCCCACCTAGCCATCCACGATATGCCTGTGGAGGCTACGGCCTAGATGTCCCTAGGGCGTACAATAATCACAGCTCACAATGCAAGATGCATGAGTCATAAAATCCAGTCATGCATCAATGCCATGCACATCGTGTGGTCATGTGAGATAATCTCTGCCTTTCAAGGAGTCTCACAACAACTAGCACTATGGCATATGCAATCGACAATCATTTCTCATAATAAACATGTTAATTATATGTATGGGCATGTATCATGATGCTATGCTGTCACATACTCATAATCGGTATCAATAACGGGCATCAACAATCGGCCTCAACGATGTGGACATTTAACCAACATTGCCCCCAAGGAATGGCCCACATAGAATTAAACATATAAAGGGCCCATGGCCTCACACAAGGGCCTAATATACAACACAATAGACCTCTCACATGGGCCTAACATACATTACAATAGACTCCGTCGCCTAACCCTCAATGCATCACAATAGGCCTCATCACATAGGCCTCATATACATCATATTGGGCCTTAAACACGAGCTGAATGTACATCACAATGGGCCTCAAATATGTGCCACATTTACATCATATTGGGCCTCGACAATTGGCCTCGATATCTGTCCTCATCAATCGGAATCGGCAATCGATCACGATAATCAACCTCAATCGCTAATCGGCGATCGGCCACGTCAAGCTTAATCGATCGATATTTGGCCTCGATAATCGGAATCAGCAATCAGCCATAATAATTGGAATCAATCAATAATCGGCCTCAATGATCAGAATCGGCAATCGACATCGATGAGAATGGCCTAACAAGGCCTAAGGGAAGGTCACAATGAGACATCTAACCATCATTACCCATCAATGTGGACATCTAACCAACATTGCTCCCAATGAGTGGCCCACATAGGTCCAAACATATAGTGGGCCCATGGCCTCACACATTAGTTTCATATATCAAATGGGTCACATCACATGGGCCTAATGTACATCGCTATGGGCCACATCATATGGGCTGGAAATACATACCAATAGCCCTCATCATATGAGCAGGAATATATCACAATGGACCTCACTAAATGGGTCAGAAATACATCCCAATGGGCCACGACGTATGTGCCAAGTATACATCTCAATGGGCCACGACCCATGGGCCCTAGTACATCATAATGGGCTGCAACCTGTGGGCTTCAAATACAAAAGTGGGTGGCATCAATTGGCGTTATACACCTCAGGTGGGCCATGTTCATGCACCTCAAATACATAACTTATGGGCCCTACACATGAGCCTCAGATACATCATACGGCCACAACCCATGGGCCTAATGCAAATCATAATGGGCCTCATTAAATGGCTGGAAAATAAATCACAATGGGCTAAATGGGCTGAAAATATCTCACAATGTGCCGCGACATATGGGTCGAGTATACATCTCATTGGGCTTTGTCCAATGGGCCAGGTATACATCAGAAGGGCCACGCGTCATGAGCTTAACAGATATCGCAATGGGCCTTGCCCATAAGCCTCAGATTCAAGCAGGTGGGCCCCATCATATGGGCTGCACCAATGGGCCAATATGCATCAAGTGGGCTACATCAATGGGCTACGCAAGTGGGCCATATACACATCAAGTGAACTACACCAATGGGCTGCACTACTTGGGCTACACCATCTACACTGTTTGTCTATTTTTAGAGATCATTAGAGAGTATTAGCCAAAAATAAATCATATCCAAAGATCATCGAAACCATACTATAGATAACAATGGAGATAATGATTGGCACCGCTTAAAATTTCCAGTGCCCACCATAACTTTTATTTTCCACCCAATCTATTACGTAACATCACAAGGACCTAGATTAAGAGGAAAATAAATTTGATAATGATCCAGAAGTCCTCTGACCCAAATGGGTTTCAATGATGGACGTTTAATCCTTCACTGATCTATAGTGCGGTCCACCTAATAGATGGCGCAGGTAAAATACTCATACTATGGTGGGGTTCACTGCACGGATGTATGGCTTGGAATAAAACACATATACCATGTTAGGTTCCACATAGCACCATAGATGCACTAAATGGATACAACACCACATCCAGGTGGGCTTCATGCGCCCTGTGTAGATGGACAACATGGATATAAGACACATACATTAAAGGGGGTCGCACATGGATGGTGTGTATAATACGCGTACACTATAGTGGTGTCCACATAATGTTATATGGATGCTGTGGATATAAAATAAATGCATCAAGGTGGGTCTCACCTACCCACATGTGTCACACATGTGGGGCAGGTCTCATGTCCACAATAGGTGTATGGTGTGGCTATAAAACACATTCATTAAGGTGGATCCCACCTGTTTAAAATGTTGGATGATTTGGACCAGACCCATACATTAAGTGCATCCCACCATTGGACGAACAAATGGGATATATACACATGCCTCATGCTGGGGCCCATAGAACTTACTGACGTCAGTGGTAGCAATGGGTCCCACTGTCTCCAAACGGACAGACGGTGTGGATGCAAATGGATGAACAGTTAGATATCACACATACCACATGTGGGTCCCACAAACCCTATTGACTTCAATACAGGTGGGACCCACAGAACTTGCTGACGTCATGACAGCAGCTATATTGTTGCTATCCGCACACACCAACCAACCCATTTCTAAACAAGGTGGGGTCCCATGTAGGCACCACCTTATATATAATATATAATATTATTATAATAGATTATTATTATTATTATTATTATACTACATCCGGTCCAACGTCCAGATGCTGGACGTTAGATGGACGGCGCTGATATAAACACATACATCATGGTAGGTTCCACATGGGTGGACGGTGTGGGAAAAACACTTACATCAGTGGGTCCCATGCGAGGCCTACCATAACATTTACCTACCATCCAAACTGTTGATAAGGTCACACAGACCCTAGATGAAGAGGAAAATAAATTTCATAATGATCCAAAACTCCTGGGACCCAAAAAGAGTTTCAATGGTAGATGTTTAGCCCCTATTGCTTTGAAGTGTGGACCTCCTGAGTCCTGTAAATGGATGATTTTTAGGGGATCCGAGTTCTCAAAGGGAACCTATCAAATGCACGGTGTTCGTGTGCAGTACACATCATGGTGGGGCCCACAGCTGGGACCGTGGGTCCATGCTCGTCCATGCACAACAGCGCAGGACGCTGCCTACACATCCTCAGGCAGTAGCAATGTCCTGCTACATATAAGTATTGTATTTTTTTTCCTTTGAAAAAGGATGTTTTCTTGAGGTTTTTCACAGGTGGGGCTCACATCAGGGGAATCCAGCCCAGCCGTTGGATTTCATGCCACCGGACAGACCCATCAAGACCAACATTGAGAATGTTTTAGTGTATAGAGACATCAGAGTGAATTTTAATGATGAAAACTGAAAGTGCACCTATTACGTGCCCTGGTTTGTCAATTACGTTGTATGTTGAGTCAGTCGGACGACAACACCTAACAAGAAGATCAAGTCAAGCGTCTGCCTCATCTGGATGTGTGGAAGCTCACCAAAAGGTAAATCATAGCCTCACATCCCATGTCCCAAAACCCCAGGTGATTAAACCATTAAAAAGAACTAGAACACCTTAGGGTTTATGTGTAAGAAAACTTTTTATCAAAAAGAAAATCTTCTAAGTTTTTCTTACACTGTCGATTATATCGATTCCCCTTTTGATATGATCGACCAGCTCTGTCGATGTCCTCGGCATATCAATCGAAACAATCGAGTGAGGACAGAATGCGTCCAGCAATCAAAACAATCTTCTGGACGATTTATCAATATAACTACCTTCGAGTCGATATAATCGATATTCAAAAATCGATTATATCTGAAGTGGATCGATCATATCGACAAACTGCTTTTTGGTGCCCCTATTTTTTTAAAGAAAACTATCAATTGCTTCGATATATCGATGACTGTCCGATTCAATCTGAACTCAAATATCGATCATATCGGGAGTCAGTCGATCATATCGATTGTGGGGCGCATGTTCTCTCCAGCATGAATTTCAGGTTGCTTTTAATGTTGATCGGGGTGCCTATCGATAAATAGATATTCATATATCGATCATATCAAGACCAAGTCGATTAGATCGAGTCAGGACATAATTCATCCAGCAAGCTTACATGTAAAATCTATAAGATTTATCGATCCCATCGAAAGGTCGCCGATATGATCGATGTACAAATTCTGATGACATCGACTGTTTCCCTGATCATATCTGTGATCCTGAAATTCTTCAAGGCTTCTCTCTTATTTTTTAACTATCGGTAAATCGAACCATCACTCGATGGAATCGGAGTTCGAAATCCGATAACATCGATGTGTGTCTCGATCCTATCGACTAGTAGCCAGAAGGTTTCCAAAAGAGAAATGACAATTGAGTTCTTATCATCGAGAGGTCGGCCGATACAATCGAGAGTATACGCGCGATCATATCGACGACTGCTCAATGATATCGAACTCTGTCATAAATATGACCGTTTATATCCGTTGGAACCTTTTGCCTATAAATAGAGAGAGTTGTCTTTATTGCTGGTAGAGAAAGTAGAGAGTGCTTTAGAGTGTTTTAACCTTCCTATCATTTACATAAGCCCTTTCTCTCAGGAAGTTCATCCTCCAATCCACCCTCATCATTGATATCTCATAGAGTGGATTGGGGAATGAACTTTCGTATTCAAGGATCCTTCAGCTACTACCTTAATGACATATCATTAAGCTGGGATGCCTTGGATGCATAGATGATGGGAACCTCTCTATCTTCCTTATAGGAAAACCTTTAGAGAGTGGTAGTCCATCATAACCTTGACCCAACCTAAGCCTAGCATATATACATCTTCATGTTGCGGATCAAGGGAGCTGAAGACTCTTCATCAACAAGTAAAAGGTCTTCATCATTGTGCTGAAGGAACGCATCAACTTATCTGTAAGTACTAAGAGTCTAGAGGACACTTACGATCATTCCTTTTTAGGATTGGGTTTTAAGTGTTTCTCACCATTTGAAGTCCTCGAAGGAGGCCTCCGACGGGAGTGTACGTGCGGGGTGCGTTGTGTGGACCCTTGCTCTGTGGAGAGCATAAACATCTGGTTAGGAGTACGCCAGTAAAACTCCACGGTTAGAGGTGAACCGAGTAGATTCCTCAGGGTGCGTTGTGTGGACCCTTGTGCTGTGTGGGCATAAACATCTGGTTAGGAGTACGCCAGTAAAACTCCAGGGTTTGAGGTGAACCGAGTAGAAACCTCTGTAAAGTTTGAAGGTGAACCTGATTTAAAACCTTAGTTTTGAGGTGAACCATGGAAAACCTCCTTAGTGAAATTCGGTCACTCAAGGGTTGAGTGTGGAAGCTAGGAGTGGAGTAGACAAGTCATCGAATCACTATAAAATGAATGTGTTTGAGTTTGATGTTGTCTTTCATTTATGTGATTGCCTTGCATGTCTTTATATATGATCACATTCTATGCACACACAGTCATATCCATCACAATCTCATCTACATTGTTTGTCTTTTAAATAGTTTGTGATTGGATCCTCTATTAAGCTTGGAAGCTAATAGAGTTAATTCTTGAGTAATCCTAATTTATACTCTGTGATGGGATTAGTGGGATAGGACTGAAAAATAACGTATAAATCTTTAAAAAGTCCTATTCACCCCCCTCTAGGATATATTGACCTATTTCTACTTCAACTAAAGCGGTCTTCACCGATTTCAATTGGTATCAGAGCGGGTCTCTCTTAAGGGCTTCACCGCCTAGGGAGTGATCTTGACTGAAGTAGGAATCATGGTCAAGAAAGTTCCAGAGGATGTGACAGATCAAAATTGCCTTGTAATCCACACCGCTCTGAAAGCTGATAATTGTTCAAAGTGGTATCTTGATAGTGGATGTTCTAGACACATGACTGGTGATCGTACTCATTTTTGTTCATACTCAAACTTCGATGGTGGATCAGTCACATTCGGAGATTGTAGCTCGGCTAGAATTGTCGGACAAGGAACAATAGGAGTACCAGGTCTTCCAAAAATTAAAAATGTTCTCTGTGTTGAAGGTCTGAAACATAATCTCCTTAGTATCTCTCAAATTTGTGATAAGGAATATCTGGTCGCTTTCTCAAAAGATGTGTGTAAAATAATAGATCTTACAGGAAAATCCCTCATAAAAGGTACACGCACTAGTGATAACTGTTATATTATTGAAAGTACCAACGATAAGGGTCTGTCCACAAAATGTAACATGACTGTAAAGAATGAATAAAGACTATGACATCAAAGGTTGGGACATGTCCATTACCAAAATTTAGCTAGACTTAGCTCAAAAAACTTGGTTAGAGGCCTTCCCAGAATTAGAACAAAAGAAAAAGTAGTTTGTGTGGAATGTCTAAAAGGAAAACAGATAAAATTCAGACATAAAAAGACAACCACCATAGCCACAACAAAGCCCTTGGATCTACTGCATATGGATCTAGTGGGTCCTACTAAAGTGGAAAGTCATGGCAAGAAAAGATACTTTTTGGTGATAGTAGATGACTACACTAGATTTACTTGGGTTGCATTTCTTCGAGAAAAATCAGATGCTTTTGGAAAATTTGTTGTCTTGGCAAAACAAATTCAAAATGAGAAGGGATATGATATAAAACATATTAGAAGTGACCATGGTGGTAAATTCAAAAATTATGAATTTGAAAAATACTGCAATGATAAAGGAATTCATCATGAATTTTCAGCCCCAAAAACCCCTCAACAAAATGGGGTTGCTGAAAGGAAAAATCGAGTATTGTAAGAAATGGGATCTGTCATGCTAAATGGAAAGGACACGGCAAAGAGCTTTTGGGCAGAAGCTGTCAATACCGCCTACTACATCATAAACAGAGTATATCTTAGAGCAGGTCTGAACAAAACTCCATATGAACTATGGTATGGGAAACTGCTAAATGTGAAATACTTTCGGATCTTTGGTAGTATGTAACATCCCGAAAATCGGGGGTCGAGTAAAAACCCGACTCCCGAGTTCCAAAATGTTATTTATGCAACATAGATATGTATGATTGAATGTTGTCTGTGTTAATGTATTAAACATGAGTGAAATTAAGCCAGAACAGCATATCATACTCCAAAGATAGTTAAATTAACAAGCGGAAGACTGTGATAGTATGTATAACATATATAAACTGTTGTATATCTCCAGAGTGTGAACATGTTACCAGGTTATCTACATACATGTATACTCCAAAAGTAAACAAAAAGGATATACATGAGTGCTCTAAAAATATAAATGACAAGTGTCAAAGTATCTAATTAATCTCCCTGTAATCCCGTCAATCAGAACACGCATAAAGGAGGGATCCTCCTCAGCATCATCAAGTCCAGCTCTGCTTCTCAAGCAGCGCCATCATCTGCAATCACAAAAAGGGACTGGTGGGTGTCCGGAAACACCATCCTGTAATGTGGGAGTGAGTAGCTAACTCAGTGGAATAATAGAGCAAGGATTAACATGTTCTCAAATCAATCATGCGATAATAGTAAAACAGTAAACCAAACAAACCTAATACTGTTATTAATGCAATATGACATGACATGATGGATGCCCTCACCGACGTTCTCCCTCATACGGCACCATCTTCGTCCGCAGCATGCGTGCATCCCGCTCAGTGCTCCACATCTTCCAGGCACATGCAATGTGATGGTGATATGATTACCGAGTTATTATTAGTCCATTTCATACAGCAATATCGGAAAACTAAGGTACTTCCCTTATATCAATCCCAACACAGATTCTGTCTAGGGTCGTCACTCCTAGTAATCTCATACGATGTATATTTTGTAGGTCGCTGCAAGGGCTGCCAGGGCTATTGCTCGCACTCGTTGCACCGCTCCCCCATCACCTTATCAATACAGGCCTACTGTACTCTACTGCTACTGAAGGGTCGTCGCCTCCCGTAGTCTCAGAATACGCTCGCGGTCACCACAAAGGGCTGCCAGGGCTGTTGCACGCACTCGTTGCTCTGCTCCCCCATCACCTTATCAATGTAGGTCAACAGTAAAAATATAGTGTCCCATACCACCATAATCTGCTCACGAGTCAGAGGTGCTCACTGGTCACTATGGGGAGGTTTGTGGCCCCAGCGTAGGCCGACAGCTCGACCACGGTGTCCCATACCACCATGCCCGGCTCATGAGTCTTCGTGGATCAAGGTACCATGGTTAACAGGGTTTACAATGGTAAGTTCAGTACCCTAGGTTCAAGCAGTTATGACTCATGCAGGGTGAACATACAACGGCCAGTCGGGTTACTTGACGGTCTCGACTAGCACGATCGCATTTCAAGTCGAACGACATGAAGTGCGTGAAACACCTCGCGTGGCCTAACCACTGCCGCCGACTCCAGAACACGGCTCGGGTTCATCGACGCGTCATTCGTGGCAAAGATAAGCCAACCACGAATTTGTTCGGTGACCGACTGCCTAGACTAGGTATAGTCCCAAACACATATGAATTCACATCAGCAATTCATGTAAGAGTATTGGAAATGAAATACAACCATCTGAGCATGTTAACACATGTTATAACATACAACTTAAGTAAATCATCAAGTACATGCATTTCATACATATAATGAAATCATGCATATAGCTAACATGTAGGAAATCATTTACATCAGCATATTAATTGAGAAATCAATCTCAAACTAATTCATAACACCATCTAATTCAATACATACTAATACAAGCATTTATACAAACACTTACACTACACACTTAAGTCTACATATAGTATGTCGACTCAAAGTGCGCATTTAGGCGAATCTCTTCGCCAAACTAATTATGCACGTATTCCTAACATTCTAATGCGACGATAAGCCATGTCAATCACATCAACAAATTATGGATGAAAACAGTACTTCCTACAAATGACTAAAATGCCCTAAATCTCATATTCTTCGTCTATTTACGAAACAGGAAACGGACAACATGTTGTACATGTCAAACGGCGTTGCCGTCGATAATCTACTATTAAACGAGATTGAAAGTGTTAGAAACAGTCAATCAAAGCGTCTAAAATCCACACCTTTCACTTTGTATATAAATCGTTTCGAACAGAGCGTATACGCTTCGTCTACGGCGATCAGGCGACCTAATACACAAGCTACATAAGCTACATCGCTAATGGAATTGACGGAAGCTTAAATCAGCAAGTGTTGAAGGTTTTCCTCACCTAGAAGTGTGTTGGAATTGCCGGGAAAGTGATTGGAGTGCGTCGCCTAAGCACGTACAGCAGCAGCAGCAGGTGGCAGGAAGATCTCTCCCACCTTCTCTCACAAACTCTCACCTTTTCTCTCTCCCAATCTAGGGCTTTTTGCAAATTCGGATGGGAGAGAGGAGTGAGGGTTTCAACCCCTTTTATAAGCCCAAACTTGCCCAAAATAGGCTCCAGGTCAAGGTATACTTAAAGTATATCCAAATCGGAGCTGTTTAGGTCCAAAAGATGATTTCTGGTGGTCCCCTAGCCGAACGCGATTGGACTTAAGCTCATGCATACAGGATCTATCACGCATCAAGTTTTCAGTCCGGCAGGGTTCGTAGATCGCAAGTAGCAGTCCAGTTTCAGTTCAGCGGTCACCGCACGTAGATCAGGTCTGCAAATCTCATGATATGAAATAGAAATTTTTCCTGATCCGAGGGTGTAATTTGGCTGAATTCCGACGGTCAGAATGCTTAATACTGACGCGTCAAGTCGTGTGCCAGATTTAAATTTTAAATTCTGAATCTATCTCTATTCCCACTCTCTTCAGTACGGGCTCAATGAAATAGCCTGTGATTATCGGTTGGACTTGATTTTCGAAATGATTGTCAAGTCCAGCTAGGCGGTCCTAACGGTCTAAGATAGTAGGTATCGGACTTTCGACGCGCGGTCTAGATCCAATACAAAGTTTCAAAGTGGTCCAGAGAACAAACCGGCTTAGAGTTTGATCCGAGGTTTTAGAGTATTATAGCACCATGGATTTTACAAGTTTTGGGTCTTATAGAACGTATTTAAAGTGATCAGGGACTGTTTCCCAGCTACTCCAGTGTTGCGCTAGCTAACTTATGCTTAGTTTCTAAAGGAATTAATCCTAAGTCATTTCTTTGGCTATGGAATTGGGTTCTGAGCGATTTTCCAGGTGTTTTAGTTGACCCATTGCCTAAGGATATCAAATTCCAGATTGGCCAAAATCCGGGGTGTTACATAGTAAATGCTACATTTTAAAGGATAGGGATCATCTAGGGAAGTTCGAATCTAAAAGTGATGAAGGCATTTTTCTTGGATACACCATGAATAGTCGTGCTTATAGAGTGTTCAACTTAAGAACCTTACTATTCAGGAATCGGCGAATGTGGTAATAAATGATCATCCTCAAGATATGAATTCTCCTGTGAATGATATAGACAATAATGTAGATTCATGCATACCCAAAAAATCAGATGATAAATCTTCATTATTAGATGAACCTCAACAATCATCAGACAAACCTGTCATCAAAGATCACCCTCGAGAGCAAATTATTGGAGACCCTAATGTCGGTGTTAGAATTAGACGACAAATAGACAATGTCTATAGTCACTTCTGTTTTACCTCAAAGATTGAACCCAAAAAATATTGTAGAAGCTCTTCAAGATGAACACTAGATAAATGTCATGCAGGAAGAACTTCAACAATTTCAGAGAAATGAGGTGTGGAAACTAGTTCCCAGACCAACAGATACAAATGTCATTGGAACAAAATGGGTCTTCAAAATTAAATCTGACGAATCAGGGAATGTAATTAGAAATAAAGCAAGATTAGTTGCTCAGGGATACTCACAGATTGAAGGAATTGATTTTGATGAAACCTTTGCCCCCGTTGCATGTCTAGAATCCATTAGAATTCTCATGTCTATTGCATGTGCACTAAAATTCAAATTATTTCAAATGGATGTTAAGAGTGCCTTTCTTAATGGGGATCTTGCTGAAGAAGTATATGTGGAACAACCAAAAGGATTTTCAGACCATAAGCATCCTCATCATGTTTATCGGTTGGACAAAGTTCTGTATGGTATCAAACAAGCACCATGTGCTTGGTATGAACGGTTAACGAAGTTTCTTCTAGACCATGAATTCCGCAGAGGAAGTGTAGACAAAACATTGTTCACCCATAGAACAAAGGATTCATTACTTATAGCACAAATTTATGTGGATGATATTGTGTTTGGATCAACATGCGAAGATGAGGCATTCAAATTCGCCAACCTCATGAAATTCGAATTTGAAATGAGCATGGTTGGTAAATTAAATTTCTTCTTAGGGCTACAGGTCAAGCAACTGGATGATGGAACTTTCATAAATCAAGCTAAGTATGCAAAAGACCTAGTGAATAGATTTGGCCTTTAATCGGGTCGTACTTATCACACGGCTATGAGTACTACTCTGAAACTTTCAAAAGATACTAATGGCAAAAGTGTGGACCAACATCTTTATCGAAGCATGATCGGAAGTCTACTATATCTAACTTCCAGTCGTCCAGATATATCCTTTAGTGTTGGGGTATGTGCTCGTTATCAGGCGGATCCTAAGGAATCTCACCTAACAGCAGTTAAAAGGATTATCAAGTATGTTGGAGGGACAATTACCTTTGGACTATGGTATCCGCATGAAACCTCCACCTTCATTGCAGGATATTCAGATGCTGATTGGGCTAGAAATTTGGATGATCGAAAATCAACTAGTGGTGGATGCTTTTATGTTGGCAATTGTTTAGTTTCCTGGCAGAGCAAGAAACAAAACTCAATCTCATTATCCACTGCAGAAGCTGAATATATAGATGCTGGTAACTGTTGTGCTCAACTCCTCTGGATGAAACAGATGCTATTCGATTACGGGATTGCACAATCCACAATGAGTCTCTTCTGTGACAATACCAGTGCTATCAAATCTCAAAGAACCCAGTTCAGCACTCTCAGACCAAGCATATTGACATTCGTCATCATTTTATCCGAGAACTAGTTGAAGAAAAGACCATTGTGTTAGAATATGTTACTACAGAAAAGCAACTTGCCGATATCCTTACAAAGCCTCTTGACACAAATAGGTTTTGTGACCTCCAAAAGTCAATTGGCATTTGTTCGCATTGATAATATCTCTGAACTTATGGTACTCACTGAAAACCTTTAGGTCTGAGTTGTTCATGGTTAAAATTCTTACAGTCTCGATGATATCTGCACAGTATCGATTTTATAATCGATTCCATCGAAACTGTTCATCGATCCAATCGACGGTTGTCTTGCTGCTTTCAAACAACCGTCAGAGCAATGTTTGGGTAAAAGTTTTACGATGCAATTGGTAACTGATCGATATAATCGATAAGTCTGCTATATAAAGAGAAAGGCGCACTCGAACTCATATTTTTCTTCTCTTTCAGTCTTTATCAGCATTTCACCTCCTCAAACATGACCCAAAGGAAAGGTAAGGCTCACTTCCAATCTTTAGATGAGACAAGCATCCAATCAAATTTCCGTAGGTATCATCCTACTCCAAAAGAATATAGTCCATCTGTCATCAGTGAACGACTAGTGCTCCATAGTGCAATTGAGCCTTTTGGTGTTGATCTTCTTCTCGAAGTAATTGGGTGGAAAAATATTCTACATCTTGGAGGATCATACCAACTGGGGGTGATACATGAACTCCACAAACATAGCCATATCATTTGTGAAGATCCCCCCAGCATTCGAATTGTTCTTGCCCACTATTCAAAGCTTATCACTCTAGTGACTGTGGCAAAACTTCTTGATCTTGAGGTCACTAAGATTCCTGTAACCAATCGAAATCTCAATGGATTGGGAGTATTGGGAGAAATTACTCGCGCATTGTGCCAAGGGACTACAGTTCCGTGAACTGATGGAAATTTATTGCATATCAATCATCTTGGACCTACCTTCAAGATTCTTCACAGCATCTTCTGCTCAAATGTGTATCCATGCAATATCCTTTGTGAACATCTTTCTTCGTTTGTGATCAATATTCTCTATGATATATATAAAGAAAATCGTGTGTGCTTGCCAACTCTTCTTCTTACGCAGGTCATTCGTGTCCTCCAAGGATCTCATACTGAGTCACTGCCCTTTTCAGTGCTCATATGCAAGCTCGCCCACCATGCTGGAATTCCTGCCACATGTGATGAAGTGCATCCGGAAGCCTAGTTTGATAATGATGCATCACTAACAGCACAACGATTCCGTCTTCCTTTGTCTCCCTCAAGGCACTACCCTTCTGGATCCAGATCCGATCATCCACCCACAATGAGGCCCACACAGGGAGGATCAAATTGCCCCCCAATTGTCAGTCCTGAGTCAATTACTAATCGCCCAGCTCATCATCTCGAACGTCACCTGCTCAATGGGTTAGTTGGTATAGAGGACAGGCTGAACAATTGTGAAAGGCGTCTCACTCTTATTGAAGAAAAGCTTGATATCCTTCATGGAACTACTCAATACCTGGTAAACTTGATCACCAGTGATGTTTCTCAACACCATTAAGAGTCCGCTTAGTTGGCCTTTGCCTATCCTATACATTTTTTTATGCATTTCTTCTTGGACAAATAGCGGGACTGCTATATGTGGCAGTATATATATTTTTGATATGGCTGAATCTAATTCATATTTCAGTGTCGTTCTTACTGCTATTGCAATAAATATGTTGCTTGTTTCTTCCTTGATGTATGCTTTACACTGCTCTCATTCATATGCATCTATCTATCTCTGTGGTTCTCCCATATGCTTCAATCTTCAGTCAATTTCACGTCATATACCTTTTCCAATGACTGACAAAAAGGGGGAGAACAATTCAAAACACCCCAAGCGAAAATTGTATATCTTTGTTGCAAGTGTTAGGGCGAGCAACCGCAACAAGAAAGGGGGAGTTTTTGAATTAAGGGAGAAAATTTGTTTGTTGTGTACATGGGTATTTAGAATTTGTAAAATTATGTTAATACATGTACACACAATTTAGGATGTATCTGTTTAGATATATTCTTAGGGTGTTTTGGGGATTTTATCACGTAATTGACAAAGGGGGAGATTGAAAGTGCACCTATTATGTGCCCTAGTTTGTCAATTACATTGTATGTTGAGTCAGTCGGAGGACAGCACCTAACAAGAAGATCAAGTCAAGCATCTGCCTCATCTGGATGTGTGGAAGCTCACCAAAAGGTAAATCATAGCCTCACATCTCATGTCCCAAAACACCAGGTGATTAAACCCTTAAAAAGAACTAGAACATCTTAGGGTTTATGTGTAAGAAAACTTTTTATCAAAAAGAAAATCTTCTAAGTTTTTCTTACACTGTCGATTATATCGATTCCCCTTTCGATATGATCAACCAGCTCTGTCGATGTCCTTGGCATATCAATCGATACAATCGAGTGAGGACAGAATGCGTCCAGCAATCAAAACAATCTTCTGGATGATTTATCGATATATCGACCTTCGAGTCGATATCATCGATATTCGAAAATCGATCATATCTGAAGTGGATCGATCATATCGACAGACTGCTTTCCGGCGCCCCTATTTTTTTAAAGAAAACTATCAATTGCTTCGATATATCGATGACTGTCCGATTCAATATGAACTCAAATATCGATCATATCAGGAGTCAGTCGACTGTGGGGCGCATGTTCTGTCCAGCATGAATTTCAGGTTGCTTTTAATGTTGATCGGGGTTCCTATCGATAAATCGATATTCATATATCGATCATATCGAGACCAAGTCGATTGGATCGAGTCAGAACATAATTTGTCCAGCAAGCTTACATGTAAAATCTATACGATTTATCGATCCCATCGAAAGGTCGCCGATATGATCGATGTACAAATTCTGATGACATCGACTGTTTTCCCAATCATATCTGTGATCCTGAAATTCTTCGAGGCTTCTCTCTTATTTTTCAACTGTCGATAGATCGAATCATCACTCGATGGAATCAGAGTTCAAAATTCGATAACATCGATGCGTGTTTCAATCCCATCGAACAATCGGCAGAAGGTTTCCAAAAGAGAAATGACAATTGAGTTCTTATCATCGAGAGGTCGGCCGATACAATCGAGAGTATACGCTCGATCATATCGACGACTGCTTGATGATATCGAACTCTGTCATAAATATGACCGTTTATATCCATTGGAACTTTTTGCCTATAAATAGAGAGAATTGTCTTTATTGCTGGTAGAGAAAGTAGAGAGTTCTTTAGAGTGTTTTAACCTTCCTATCATTTACCTAAGCCTTTTCTCTCAGGAAGTTCATCCTCCAATCCACCCTCATCATTGATATCTCATAGAGTGGATTGGGGAATGAACTTCCGCATTCAAGGATCCTTCAGCTATTACCTTAATGATATATCATTAAGCTGGGATGCCTTGAATGCATGGATGATGGGAACCTCTTTATTTTCCTTATAGGAAAACCTTTAGAGAGTGGTAGTCCATCATAACCTTGACCCAACCTAAGCCTAGCATATATACATCTTCATGTTGCGGATCAAGGGAGCTGAAGACTCTTTATCAACAAGTAGAAGGTCTTCATCATTGTGCTGAAAGGGACTCATCAAATTATCTGTAAGTACTAAGAGTTCAAAGGACACTTGCGGTCATTCCTTTTTAGGATTGAGTTTTAAGTGTTGCTCACCATTTGAAGTTCTCGAAAGAGGCCTCCGACGGGAGTGTACGTACGGGGTACGTTGTGTGGACCCTTGCTCTGTGGAGAGCATAAACATCTGG
The DNA here is from genome assembly GCA_037074715.1 of Magnolia kwangsiensis. Classification (NCBI taxonomy): domain Eukaryota; kingdom Viridiplantae; phylum Streptophyta; class Magnoliopsida; order Magnoliales; family Magnoliaceae; genus Magnolia; species Magnolia kwangsiensis. The sequence continues at coordinate 66,444,019 of CM073579.1, forward strand.
TTAGGAGTATGCCAGTAAAACTCCAGGGTTAGAGATGAACCGAGTAGAAACCTCAGGGTGCTTTTTGTGGACCCTTGTCCTGTGTGGGCATAAACATCTGGTTAGGAGTACGCCAGTAAAACTCCAGGATTTAAGGTGAACCGAGTAGAAACCTCTGTAAAGGTTGAAGGTGAACCTGATTTAAAACCTTAGGTTTGAGGTGAACCATGGGAAACCTCCTTAGTGAAATTTGGTCACTCAAGGGTTGAGTGTGGAAGCCAGGAGTGGAGTAGACAAGTCGTCGAACCACTATAAAATGACTGTGTTTGAGTTTGATGTTGTGTTTCATTTATGTGATTGCCTTGCATTTCTTTATATATGTTCACATTCTATGCACACACAGTCATATCCTTCACAATCTCATCTACCTTGTTTGTCTTTTAAATAGTTTGTGATTGGATCCTCTATTAGGCTTGGAAGCCAATAGAGTTAATTCTTGAGTAATCCTAATATATACTCTGTGATAGGATTAGTGGGATAGGAATGAAAAATAACGTATAAATCTTTAAAAAGTCCTATTCACCCCCCTCTAGGATATACTGACCTATTTCTTCTTCAGCTAAAGCGGTCTTCACCCCAATTTCAAAAACCACTATTTTCTATGCAATGGCTTGCCATATAATTGGATTAACCTCATTTTTTGGCTCAACGCCTAAAATGAAATGGAGAATAGAATGGACAACATAAATCAGATTATTGCATCAAGGTGGGACCTGTATGAGTGGCCCACCTAAAAGCCTTAAAATTAAAATGCTTTTTTGGTGTGAGTACACCTCACTTTCTGATCACACTTCACTACTAGCTACGTACAGACTGTCTGGATGAAACCCACAACACAGAGTGGGTCCCTCTGTCCCAGATGAATGAAGTGGACACCACACATGACTCATGTGGGTCCCACTGTTGATAGACCGTGTGGGTAAAATACATACTTCAAGGTGGGTCCCACATGAATGTGGCCCACCTGATTTGGATCAATATGATATTTGTGTTTTCCCAACACCAATAAGGTAGGGCCCACATGGCCTGTACGATGTGGATTTCACACGTACAACATGGTGGCTTCCACTCCACATCATCATTATCATCGAAGAAAAGTAGAGAGAGAAAGAGAGGAAGATCGGTGAGAAGGGGAGGGACCCCACCACTATGGGCCCTCCCTAAACAATGCAAACATCAAGATGGCTCCCACCATATGTGGGCCCTCAAATCATAAATCAAATAAATAAAATCACCCACCTTATGATCTTCTACTTCCTTCTTCCACCTACGTGTTCAAGAGCTCTAAGAGGTGCAATTCAACGGTTGAGATCGATTTTAAAGAGTGGGATTAGGTGGTAGGGAGTGGGCCACACCTAGTTTATCTCTAGAGGCCATGGACATACAAGCTCTCATGGTGCTTGGGAGAAAATGAGAGAGAGAGAGATGATGGTTGAGACGTGATGGGAGAAAAGTGATGGTGAGTGATGTAAGTAGGTACTTTGTTGTAAGAAAATGTTAACTTTTGGGGATGGTGGTTATACTTGGGGATGTGTGTGAGTGATGGTGAGTGATGAGAGTGTACTTGACATTTAGTATGATGGATTCCCTTGGGATTTGCAACTCGCCGTGTTTTCCTCGAACTGAATGTGGGACCACATCTCATAGCCCGGGTATCACCTCGGTGCACGAGACGTGGCATCGGAACCATGGAGATGAAATGGTCACATAGGTTCAAGTTTCGAGTTGATTCGACTCTGATATGCAGGACTCGGCTTAAGATCGCTCGCAAATGTCAGATACAGGTCAAGAGTTGTCGGAATTCGACCGGGAGGACCGCGGAAGCCTATAAAATGGTACGGTCTAGGATACGGGCCTTACAACCATGCAGATTGAACATTCACTGTTACAAAGAAAAAAAAAAGCAATTGCCAACCACCCATTGAATGTTCATGGTGACAAATCGAGTGGTGGGCCATGCTTGTACACATGTGGCATTTACCCTGGCATATGTGTTGTATAATTATAATGTCCCTAGTCAGGTCCTTCTTTGATGTATATCCATCCGTCCCTACATTGTCCAAATATCTGGATTTCCATGATGATATGGGTTGCACCCCAATGCCAATAACATATGTGTTTGATCCACACCATCTGGTGGTGGCCCACCAAGATGCCCATGATAAATCTACATAGCCCATCTGTTTTGGTAGACCACAATATTGCAAGGAACTAACATCCAAGAAGATCTAGATCTTAGGTGGGTCATACAAAACATGAAACAGTAGGAATTGAACACTTACCAGTGAAAGCTTCCAGGGCCCCACCGTGCATATGTACCCCATCCAGGCCATCCATGTTTATCTTCCAATTCATCTAGGGACACATGTCCCTAGATGCAAAAAACCCAAAGTTTGAGTGGACCCCACCATAGGAGGCAGTGAGGGTAATGTCACCCATCGTTGGATGTACATGTGTCCACCGTAATTCTTATTTGCCATCTATCCTATTGCAAAAAAAGGGAGCAGCAGTGGGACCTACAATCCCATGATGTGATAGCCTGGTCCCATGTTGTTGGGGCCCACCATGATGCACCAATTTGATACTCAAGCCATCCATCCAACAGTGGGACCCACTATGATGTAAAAGTTATATCCACCATTCATCTATTTGTTATCTCTTTAGAGTATTGAATGGATTAAATTCAATGCCCATGTGAACCCCACCCTGATGTATCTGTTTTATCCTCACCATCCATGCACTTTACCATATCATTTTATTTCGTGAGTCCAAAAATGAGTTAGATCCAACTCTCAGAGGGGCCATGCTGACAGAAACAATAAGGAATGATGCCTACCTACCGTTGAAACCTTACTTAGGTTACATGTAAAATTTATTTTCATGGCTACCTGGGGGTTGTGGGGCCCACCGGAGACTCCTACCATGATGATCATACTCCAAACCAAGTGGCCCTCCATTTTGACCAACAGGGTGGCCAACGGGCAAGGGTGGGCCAATTGGAAATGAGACAGGTTCAAGTTCAAGGGAATCACACCATGGGAAGTCATGGTTGGGGGGTCCACTATAACTTATTTTGGGCCAATCTTTACAGTCCATGGGGCCCACATTTTTAGGTAGTACAGACATCAGCGAGGCTTTGTGGGCCACCTAAAAAAATGAATGAATGAAGTAGATGCGCACCTCAATGGACCACGTCCACATGATAACAATAGTAATTGATCCTTCACCATTAAAGACGCCCTAGGGGCCACTGTACCATTTACATACTAACCAAACTATCTAGATCGTGGGGCTTAATGTGGGCTTAAGAAGAGGTATATGTGATTTATATGGATGTCCATCTGCATGTGCAACAAGTTCTAGAGCATGGTATAATAAAATAGAGCATGCCCAAATCTGGTGGCCCACACCAGTTGAGTATCTGGCAGATGGGCCCTCCTGTGGACCCACAGTGACGGTTATTTGCCATTCGACTTGCTCTTATGACCCTGGATGGAGTGGATATTAAAACTTTTGTGGCCCAAATCATATTGTCATGAGATGCTTAGGTGACTGCTAAACTATGTAAACTTATTATACAATGCAATCCCAAATCATGTGATCTTGTGTTGCTCGGGCACCTTAGACCATGTGAAATTGTGCGACCTATGTGGTCCACCCCCTCGAAATCATGTGTTGTTGTTGTTGCTATAAATTGTGCATCATTGAGTTCCGACCCTTAATTAAGTAATTATCTAATGTGTAGATAATCTTTGACCACATGGAATTGTGATTGGAGTGTGGCCCCAAGTCGTAGGATCGTATGACATGTGTTCAATGTTAATGTATGTGTGGACACTAGTGGTGAGAAGATGCGATGGATGTATACGTATGAGCAATATAGTGTAGTGATAAGTGTCCAACCCTTAATTATAGGGTAATGTGATGTATGTGTGGCCACCCAATCATACCTAGTGGTGGTATATATGTAGCCATATAACTGTATAATTATGAAATGCACATAAAGCCACCTAACTGTATGGAGCAAATTGGCATTAGTGGCCATTTGACAATCCAACCACGTGCTTTGGGCTAGGCATGGCCATCATGTATAGCCATATTTTGTGTGTGGATTACCTAGTTATGAGAATTGTTATGTAGGGTTGGATTATAAAACCTAATGGTAGCGTGGCCGCCCTCAATCCAATATAACATCATCCACATATGGTCCTTACATTATGCTCATCAATAATAAGGTGGAAGTGGGAACCATTAGATTATAAGTGATGCGACGAAATATGGCCCTTAACCTCTTAATCATGTGACATCAAATTTAGGCCAATGACCATAAGAAAAATGTGAGGCACTTGTCACCTAAGACTTAATTTAATGTAGTGCAACCTTGTATTCATCTGTAGGATTATGAATTTTCAACTATTCTTGTATGTTTTGAAATGTGGACACTAAACCAGGATAGTGATAGCATATACACTAAAATCATGTGAAATTGTGGCACTTTTTGCCTGAGTGTTCATAATCTCTAGTGTAGGGTCACGATGTAGTAATAATCTCGGTGAGACCGAGGTCGAATCCATAAGGACTGACTTGTGTGGCTTCTGAAAGTAACTAGAACTAGAACTAAAAGAAGATGTAAATCTAAATTTGAATTAATTGAGAGAGTTATTGTGATTAAAGTGATTAAAACAAAAAAATTCAAAGGTGGTGACTAGGGTTTCTAAAGATCCACTTGTAGAGATCAGGGAGATCTATGCTTAATTCAAAGACACAACTGGAATCAGAGTCTCATCTTATCCAATTAGAAGATATCTCAGTAAAATCAAATCTGAACTTCCTTTGACTTAATTCTCAATGGATGAGAGGTGTGAGAATTAAAATTAATTCTGTCAAACCCTAAACTCGAAAAACTAGGCTTAAAAAATTTTTGATCACCGAATCTAATGTTGACAGCCTCTGTAGTACCCCATTCTCAGCTTCTAGTGCCCATACGCCATATTACGATCTCGGGATCCTATAAGGAGGATTTTACAACATACATTTATCTCGTAAAAAGTATAACCACAAGTTTACCCAAATCACAAAGGCAACATTATCATCATATATCCACTGATATAAACAGTCGAATACATTACTGAAAGGAAAATACATTATCAATAATCAAAGCTCTAGAAGACAGTCACGTACTCCAAGCTCGATGTTGCTACAACCTAACGCCACCTGCAAGCATCTATCGTGCATAAGCTTATAGAAAGCTTAGAGGGTGGTGTAAGTGTATGTGCAAGGTAAGTGTCAAGTATGAAATATCAGAGTAATGTAGAAACATGCCTGTAAGTCCATAATTACCATCAACCTTATCTAGGGTATGCGATGTAAAACATAATAAGCCAATATCATATACTGAGGATGCAATGCAATATGCAAATCTTGACGGGTCTACGAATACCGTCAACCTCATCTAAGCCATATAAATGCAGAAATGTAGCAACCCAAAATGTCATATTTCGTAAATGTAATGCAATATGCAGTGCGAATGAAATGACTAAGCTAGAGTGTGAAGTCGAGATGATAGTACGTAGTATCGTAGACTATGAAGTTCATCACAAGGGACTTCTATCCAAACCAGTCCCATAACTAAATTTGGATAGCCAGACTTAATGTGGTAAACTCCTGATCTCAGGTTAGTCATGTGCCCCAACCGAAATCCTGGCCATTTTGAAGGCACATAACAATTAGTTACGCACCACCAACCCTAGTGGATAGTGAATGAATGAATGAATTAAATGATGAGTATGCAACTACTGCTTAGTAAGTCCACATATCAGTATCGTACATATCTGGGATCATCATCGAGGTCTAGTACACTCTAAGCTGGCTACCGCCCCTGCTGACCGCGTAACCCAGCGAGTGAAAAAGACCTCACTACCCGCCTGCCAATATTAGTCCGGCTTGTTGATCACGGACCCATTTATGAGCTGGTCAAACTCATCCTAGCATATAGCCTCCTCACTCTGACGAATAAGGCCACCCCAATCGACCATGACACAGTTAAAATCATGGTGACGGTGCAGTCAAAAGGGTACAAGTCTCGGGTCAAATCGACTTACATATACAGGATGTGACTCAAGGTTGCACACAAAGGCCGGTTACAGGTTGCGGTTTGTCCCGGATTGTAGAAGTCTATAGAATGGTACAGTCTAGGATATAGGTCTTACAGCTCTCCCCAACTAATAAAAATTTCGTACTCAAAATTTACACTATTATGTAATTAGACATAACTCATAAGGAAAGGGAGGAGAAATCATAACATATATATATATATATATATATATATATATATAATTATATGTGTTATGATTTCATATCCCTTTGGTTGTCAAATTTTATGGTGACAAAACCTATATATATATGTCTTGTACATCTTGTGTTTCATGTTTGAGACTGTTCATTGCTTCAAGACATCGTATTTCAAGATAAGAACTTAAATGAAAAAAGTTTCAAGTCTAGTCATGGATGAAGTATACAAGAATAGAAGTCTTCAAGTATGCATATTCAAGATTCTAACAAATACAAGAAAAGAAGAAGACTTTATCAAGTCAAGAAAGGTTCAAGCTCGAGAAGGCCTACAACAAGATTTGTAAATTCTTAAGCTTCTCTTAAGGGTCATCTGAGAGTATAGACTATCAATATTCATCTTACTTTCAAGGTTTGTTTGACCTTAGATTGACCTTAGGTTGGGCTTTATTGTAGGTCATTCTGGATACATAATTCATATATTTTAAATATGCTTGTATGGGCTGTTTTAAGACCAGTCCTAGGGACTTCAAGACCAGTCCTAACTCTGCTACGACCAGTCTTAAGTTTTTCAGGACCAGTCCTAGGTTGTTGAAGATTTTTGAATTTTTCTGGTTATCCTACGACCAGTCCTGGACATCGTACGACCAGTCCTGTGAGCTATACGACTCGTCCTTCAACCGGTCTTAGCCCTATGACTTGAACTCCAGCAACTAATCTGGGGGTCCTACGACCAGTCGTAGGTGGCCCACGACCGGTCGTAAGCTACCCAGGACCAGTCGTGGAACAGCTAATCCTTATCCCGTGGAAATCTTTGAAAATCTGTTGAAGCTACGACCAGTCCTACGGATTCTAAGACCAGTCGTAGATGGGATTTTTCAGGCTATAAATAGAGCACGAATTTCAGAGTTTTTCAATTCAATTCAAGCAATTTTAAGGCCATACTCTGTGATAAGTTCGTGTTTATTTTTAAGCTACTTTGTGCTCATTTAATATTCCTTTTGCTAGCTTATTTTGTATTTGATTTTGATTTACATTCCAATCTTATTAGAAAAGAGGAATTTTTAATATTCCTTCTTCTTGGATTCAAAATCAAATAGAACTAGCCCTTTTAATTTAAAATCAAACAGACTTAGAACCATTCATAAAGTGAGTATTAGACTTTGAACGTTGAATCTAACTTCTACTTCGATTAGTTCTACCAGGCTACTTCAAAAGGAGATTCAGGTATTTTACATTTGTGTAATTTACGTTCTTTGGTTTTGTTTGAGATTTTTCAGAAAAATCTCATTGTTTTGGTTATCTGAGGAGATCCAGAAAACTCAGATTGTGTGGATTTTTGGATTGTGTAAGCCCGAGATAAAAAGACACAATTGTGAAGGTTTTAGGTGAACCTGTGAAACCTATTTCAATAGTGCATGCTAATATCCCCTGTGTGAGGATATTAAGAGTGGAGTAGCATTCTGTGTGGCTGTTGGATAACAGTTGGTGTACACACAAGCGAACCACTATATATCTTTGTGTTGTGGATGTGCTTTATTCTTTCATTCCTTTATTCATTCAGTTTTGTGGATTGTATCTGTGGTTGAATGTTGTAATCATTTTATTTCAAGCCAGTGTGGGGAATGTTGTAATAACTTAGGTTTAATTTCCTGCAAGTTATTTCTTTACTTTATTTATTCCTCTCGGTTTGAGTTTTTGATACAAAGGACGTTCTAGAAATAAGGTTGTCCTACCATAAGCCTTTAGTTTTTGGTGTAAGGTTTTCCTTAGAACTAAATTAGTATCAACCTCTCAATACTAGTTTATTGAGGTTACTTTTTAATTTAGCATTGTGGATTGTTTTATTTTATTATTCCGCTGTTATAAGTTTTATTTGGCATAGCCCTATTCACCCCCCCCCCCCCCCCCCCCCCTCTAGGGCATATAGCTAGGCCCTTTCAAGTGGTATTAGAGCCTAATAGCTCGTGCTTATTGTTTATTCATTGGATTTATTTCCTGAGCTAACGATCTAAGCTATATTAAGATGTCAAATTTTAATAGCCTATCAGTCACTAGGCCACCACCCTTTAATGGCACAAACTATGCCTATTGGAAAGCCAGGATGAGGATCTTCCTCAAATCCATGGATGAAAGTGTGTGGCTGGCCACAGTGAATGAATGGAACCCTCCTATCACTGAAGTAACTAATGACGATGGTTCAAAATCAATAAGAGTAACGGCTTATTTTCATTGGACCACACTTTAGAAAGGTGAGAGTAATGCCAATGCAAAAGCACTAAATGCAATTACTTGTGCATTATCACCAGATGAATTCAAAAGAATCATCTCATGTGAAAATGAAAAACAAGCATGGGATGTATTAGAAATGACACACGAGGGTACATCAATTGTCAAGAAATCTAAAGTCCAACTCCTCATAACTAAATTTAAAGAAATTCATATGAAGGAGAATGAAACGTTTATGGACTTCTACACTAGATTGAATGACATTGTGAACTCTATGTGGGGTCTTGGTGATGGAATCCTAGAAAGTAAAGTGTGCACAAAGATACCACGCTCACTTCCCGAACGGATCAATTCTAAAGTAACCGCGATTCAGGAACTTCGTGATACGGATACCATGAGGGTTGAGGAACTAGTTGGTTCACTACAAACCTACGAGTTGACCTTTAAAGCTCCTGAAGGAAAATTAATTGCTCTCAAATCATCTAAAAATATTTCACAAGAGAGCACTTCGGATTTAGAAAATTCCGAAGATGATATGGTGTTTTTAGCAAAAAAGTTTTAAAAAATTTTCAAAAGCAAGAAAAGAGTTAATTTTCAAAAGTCAAATGATAAGAGATGATCTAAACCTAGAGCTCAAAAATCTTTGAAAGATAGTCAATGTTACAACTGTCAAGAGTATGGGCACTTAGCTAACAAATGTCCTAAAAAGGACAAATCAAAAAGGAAAAGCATGTTGGCTACTTGGGATGAATCGTCTGATTCTGAATCCTCTTCTAAATCAGAAGATTCTAAAATCGAGTCGGGTGATGATGTTAAAGCCCTTATGACTCTAGCCAAGATCACTTTTTCAGATAATGATGATATATCTAGTGAAGAAAATTTGAATAGTGATTGCGATAATGAAGATGATCTTCAGGATGTTTATAATGCCCTTTATAAGGAGAGTTGTAAAATTACCGTCAAGCTTAAGTTACAAAAAGAAAAACTTTCTAAGCTTAAAGAAGATTATGAGTCTCTCGTTTTAGAAAAGTCTCATATTTCGGATTCTTTTGAAAAGACCAAATGTGATTTAGATTTCAAAACCTTTAAAATTGAAGATTTGAGATACGAAAATGAGAAACTAAAAAATGAGGTAGCTTCTCTTCTGAGTTTGAAAGACACATGAAGATATGCCCAAGGTGATCCTAAATTGGAAAAATTATTGTCCGGATCAACAAAATGTGGCAATCGATCCAGGTTGAGCTATGATAAGAATACATCTTCTAAACAAAAGAATATTGCTCTAAAATTTGTAAAAGGAGAGTCTTTAACCTTAAAAGAAAAGAATACTTATCAAGGTTTTTCCAAAAATTCAAGGACTTTTCAAAAACCTAAAGGTAGCCATGTTAACTTTGATTTTCAAAACCGAAATCCATTGGTTGAAAAAATAATTGAACTACTCAAGGAGCTATTAAAGTATAACTCTATAGGTCACTCCTATAACAACAGACAGAAAAAGACCATCTATACTCCTAAACCCAAAATAGTTCTGAAATGGGTTCCTAAAGTTGCCTTCTTGGTTGCCCACACTGCTTTCAAAGCTATAAGTCATTCAAAGTGGTACCTAGATAGTGGTTGCTCCAGGCATATGACAGACGACAAGGCTTTATTCACTGATCTAAAAGATATGACTGACAGGTCAGTCACATTTGGTGATGGAAGCAATTGCAAGATCATTGGCTAAGGTACAATTTAGCTTTATAACCTTCCCTTGTTTAAGAATGTTTTATATGTTGAGGGCTTGAAACACAACCTATTAAGCATTTCTCAGATATGTGATAACAACCATAGTGTGAAGTTTTCTAATCAAGGTTGTAAGATAGTTAATAAAAAGGGTTCTGTTATATTAACTGGTCGCATAACTTCTGAAAACTGCTACATTGTTAGTGATGCAAGCTCATGTACTCAATCATGTTACATGGTCCATACCGATGAGACTGAATTATGACATAAACGCCTTGGACATGTTCACTACCGGAAGTTATTTAGATTGAGCAAAAGAGAACTAATTAGAGGTCTACCCAAATTGTAAAAAGTAGATAAAATATGTGGTGAATGCCAGTTGGGCAAACAGACTAGGAGCTCTCACAAGAAAGTGAACTCCAATACCACATCTAGACCACTTGAGCTTCTCCACATGTATCTTATTGGACCAACCAAAACGGAGAGTCGAGGAGGAAAAAAATACATCTTAGTTATCGTAGATGACAATACCAGATTCACTTGGATATCGTTCTTAAAAGATAAAACTAAAACCCTTTATGAAGGGAAAAAGATCATCAAACGAATCCAAATTGAAAAAGGTTCTCATGTTAGTAAGATCCGTAGTGATCATGGATCTAAATTCGAAAATAGTAGTTTTGAGAAATTCTGTAGCGATCAGGGAATATTGCATGAATTCTCTGCGCCCAAAACTCCTCAACAAAATGGCATAGTGGAAAGAAAAAATAGAGTGCTTCAGGATATGGCTAATGTTATGTTGAACAGCATGAAGCTCTCTAGAAATCTTTGAGCTGAAGCAGTTAATACCGCATGCTATATTATTAATCGGGTTTATACCAGTAAATCTGATAATAAGACTGCTTATGAATTATGGTTTAAAAAGAAACCTAATGTCAAATACTTTCGAGTTTTTGGCAGCAAGTATTATGTTTTATGAGATCGTGAAAATTTAGGAAAGTTTGATACGAAGAGTGATGAAGGTATTTTTCTTGGTTATTCTTTAAACAGTCAAGCTTATAGGCTTCTAAATAAGAGAAATGGTGTGATTCAAGAGTCCATCAATGTGGTCATTGATGATCATTTGAATACACCAGCCCCGAGCTCAGATGATGATGAAGTTCTTATTATCGACAATCAAGATACCTCATCAAGTCAAAAAGAATCTGAACTAAGGACTGTCAAAGATCATCCAACCAATCAAATTCTTGAAAACCCTCTCACTGGAGTTCGTACTCACAAATAACTTGAGAACATATGTAATTATGTTTTTTTTACATCCCAAATAGAACCGGTCAATGTGAAAGAAGCACTTTCTGACGAAAATTGGATAGTTGCTATGCAGGATGAACTTAATCAATTTGTTCGTAATGATGTCTGGTATCTTGTTCCTAGACCTAAACATAAACACATTATCAAAAAAAAATGGATCTTTAAAAATAAGTCTGATGAACTTGGAAATATAATACGAAACAAGGCTAGACTGGTTGTACAAGGGTACACTCAGATTGAAGGCATCGATTACGATGAAACCTTTGCTCCAGTTGCTCACCTTGAATCAATCAGACTTTTTATTTCCATCGCTTGCTTTAGAAAATTTAAAATTTATCAAATGGATGTAAAGAGTGCTTTCTTGAATAGAGATTTACATGAGGAGGTATATGTTGAACAACCTTCGGAGTTTGAAGACCCCAAGTTATCTAACCATGTATTTCACTCAAAAAGGCTCTCTATGGTCTAAAACAAGCGCCCAGGGCAGGGTATGTGTAACGCCCATGAAAAATCCATACTTGGACTCGAGTACCAACTCGACCCGAAATTTGTGTAGAATTCATTCCTTTAGAAAATATGACTAGGTTAGCTAGTGCAACGTTAGAATAGCTGAGAAATGGTCCCTGATCACTTTAAATACGTTCTACAAGGCCCAAAGCGAGTAGAACCAAGGGTGCTATAATTCTCTAAAGCCTCGGATCAAACTCTAAGCCGGTTTATTCTCGGGACCTCCTTGAAACTTTGTATTGGATCTAGACCACGCGTCGTAAGTCAGATACCTACCATCTTAGACCGTTATGACCACTTAGCTGGGCTTGGCAATCGTTTCGAAAATCAAGTCCAACTAACGTTCAGAGGCTATTTCATTGAGCCTGGAGTGAAGAGAGTGAGAATAGGGTTAGAATTGGAATTTGAAATTCAAATCTGGCACATAAATTTGACGCATCAGTATTAAGCGTTCTGACCGTCAGAATACAGCCAAATTATACCCTTGGATCAGGAAAAATTTCTATTACATATCACAAGACTTATAGGCCTGATCTTGGTGCGGTGACCGTTAAACTGAAACTGGACCGCCACGTGCAATCTGGGAACCCTACCGGTCCGAAAACAGGATGTGTGCTAGATCCAGTATGCATGAGCTTAAGTCCGACCGCATTTAGCCAGGGGACCATCAGAAATGCTCCTTTGGACGAAAATGGCCCCGATTTGGTTAGGCACCAAGTAAACATTGTTCCCAAGCCTATTTTGGGCATGTTTTAGGCTATAAAAGGGGTTGAAACCCTCACCCCTCTCTCCCATCCGAATATGAGAGAAACCCTAACTTGGGAGAGAGAAAAAGGTGAGAGATTGTGAGAGTTCTTCCTGCCACTTGTGCTACGTGTTGCACGTGCTCAAGCAACACACCTCTACCGTTTTTCCGACGATTTCACTGCGATTCTAGGTAAGTAAATACCCTAAATAGTTGCTGATTTGAGTTTCCTTTGTTTCCATAGCGATGTAGCTTATGGATCTCGTGTATTAGGTTCCTTATTCGCCGTAGACGAAGCGTATAGGCTCCGTTTCAATTCACGAGTCTACAAGACATAAGGTGAGGATTTTAGACGCTTTGATTGATGGTTCCCAATGCTTTCAATGTCGTTTAATAGTAGATTCTTGACGGCATCGCCGTTTGACATGTACAAAATGCTCTCCGTTTCCCGTTTCATAAATTAACGAAGAATATGAGATTTAGGGCATTTTAGTCATTTGTAGGAAGTACTGTTTACATTCATATTTTGCTGATGTGATTGACATGGTTTGTTGTCGCATTAGGAAGTTAGGAATACGTGCATAATTAGTTTGGCGAAGAGATTTGCCTAATTGCACACTTCGGGTCGACATGCTATATGTAGACTTAAGTGTGTAGTGTATGTGTTTGTATAAATGATTGTATTAGTATGTATTGAACTAAATGATGTTATGAATTAGTTTGAGATGGATTTCTCAATTAATATGCTGACCTAAATGATTTTCTACATGTTGACTAAATGCATGATTTCATTACGTGCATGGAATATGTGTACTTGAAGATTTGCTTAAGTTGAATGTTATAACATGTGTTAACATGCTCATATGATTGTATTTCAATTCCAATACTTTTACATATATTGCTGATGTGATTCCATAAGTGTTTGGGACTAGACTTAGTCCAGGCAGTCGGTAACCGAGCGAATTCGTGGCTGACTGGTTATAGCCACGAACGACGCGTCGATGAACGCGATTCGTGTTTGGAGTTGGCGGCAGTGGTTAGGCTACGCGAAGTGTTTTACGCACTTCATGTCATTCGACTTGAGATGCGATCACGCTAATCGAGCCCATCAAGCAACCCGACTGGCCGATGTATGTTCACCTTGTATGAGTCATAACTGCTTGAACCTAGGGTACTGAACTTACCATTGTAAACCCTGTTAACCATAGTACCTTGATCCACGAAGACTCATGAGCCGGGCATGGTGGTATGGGACACCGTGGTCAAGCTGTCGGCCTATGCTGGGGCCACAAACCTCCCCATAGTGACCAGTGAGCACCTAGACTCGTGAGCATATTATGGTGGTATGGGACACTATATTCTAGCTGTCGGCCTACACTGATCAGGTGACGAGTCCTTTGTAGTGACCGCGAGCGTATTCTGAGTCCACGGGAGGCGACGACCCTTCCGTTGCAGTAGAGTACGGTAGGCCTGTATTGATAAGGTGATGGGGGAGCGGTGCAACGAGTGAGAGCAACAGCCCTGACAGCCCGTGCAGTGACCTACGAAATATACATCGTATGAGATTACTAGGAGTGACGACCCTAGACAGGATCTGTGTTGGGATTGATACAAGGGAAGTACCTTAGTTTCTCAATCCTGCTGTTTGAATGGACTAATAACAACTTGGAAATCATATCACCATAGCATTGCATGTGCCTGGAAGATGTGGAGCACTCTAGGGAGTGTGGCATGCCGCGGTCGTAAGATGTTGCCGTATGAGGGAGATCGTCGGTGAGGGCATACATCACATCATGTCATCTTGCATTAACAACAGTATTAGAATTGTCTGATTTACTGCTTTACTATTATCGCATGATTGAATTGTGAACATGCTAATCTTTGCTCTATAATTCCACTGAGTTGATCACTCACTCCCACGTTATGGGATGGTGTTTGCAACACCCACCAGACCCTGTTGTAGATGCAGGTGAGGCTGAGATCCAGGAGGTGGAGCCAGACTTTGACGAGGACCAGGACGAGTTCTCGTACATGCAGTATCACGATGGCTTCGCGTAGGCGACCTGGATCGATGGGATTTCAGTGGGACCATTTTGGATATTTATTTTGTTCATGTATATTATATGAGACTCAGAGATGTAGTCATACTTTGGAGACAGATGAGATTTACTTTATTTTTCCATACAGTGATATATATATTGTTTAGTCTTCCGCTTGCTTTTATCACTGGATCTGAAGTATGAATTGCAGTTTTGGTATACTTTTACTCATGTGAATGCTTTAAATCAGATAACATTGAATCATAATCATTTTTGTTGCATAAGTGATGGTCTGGAACTCGGGAGTTGAGTTTATACACAACCTCCGATTTTCAGGGTGTTACAGTATGAGAAATTGACTAAATTCTTACTTAGTCATAGCTTTCAAGTAGGAAGTGTCGATAAGACACTCTTTGTTAAGAAGCATAACAATGATATTTTGATGGTTCAAATTTATGTTGACGATATTATTTATGGATCAACATGCACTAACATATCTATTGAGTTTGCAGAGTTAATGAAATCAAAGTTTGAAATGAGCATGGTTGGTGAACTAATTTATTTTCTAGGGTTGCAAGTAAAACAACCTGGTGAAATTTTCATTTCCCAAACCAAGTATGCTACGAACTTGGTTAAAAGGTTTGAATTTGAGAATGGTAAGAACTTTGATACTCCTATGAGTACAACGTTAAGACTCTCAAAAGACTCTATGGGTAAAGATATAGATCATAAACTGTATCATAGTATGATTGGTAGTTTATTATATCTAATTGCAAGTAGACTGATATCGCGTTTAGTGTTAGTATTTGTGCGAGATATCAGTCTAATCCTAAGGAATCACATCTTACTGCTGTTAAACGGATTATTAAATATGTCGCAAGTACTATAAATCTGGGTCTTTGGTATCCTTTTAATACTAGTGTTCAATTAGCTGGGTACTCAGATGTTGATTGGGCCGGTAATATCGATGATAGAAAATCAACCAGTGGTGGTTGTTTTTACATTGGAAATTGCTTAGTTTCTTAGTTCAGCAAGAAGCAAAGCTCAATATCACTCTCCACTACTGAGGCTGAGTATATTGTAGCTGGATATGCATGTACTCAACTAGTTTGGATGAAACGCATGCTAAGAGATTATGGAATTAATCAAGATTCAATGATATTACATTGTGATAATTCTAGTGATATAAATAGTTTCAAAAATCCAATCCAGCATTCACGTACTAAGCACATTGACATTAGGTATCATTACATTCGTGAGTTGGTTGAAGAAAAAGTTATTTCCTTGGAATATATACCAATCGAAACTCAACTTGCTGATATATTTACTAAATCGCTCGACAAAAGCAGGTTTTATAAATTGAAATTTGATCTTGGTATGTACATTTTACATTGAGTATTCTTTCTTGCATGTATCATAGTGTATTATATTTGGTATTATATGTGTTGAAATTTTAATTTTTTTCATTAAATATGTATTTTTGGTCGATGCTCGACCAGTCGTACTCATCACTCGACCGGTCGTGGAGCTCGTGAACTTGATATGATTTGGAGAAAACCTCCTTCTTCTTCATTTTCACTCCTACTTATGACGACTCATGGCTCGACCAGTCATAGGATTTCTTATATTTCTTCAAGGTTAGTCCTATTTCTTCATTTTTCTTAAAGTTTGATATTCTCTATGCTTTGATTTGACAATTGTGTAACTTGATTTCATTTTTTTGTTGGGTTTTTCAAGGGTTTCTTCTCAAATTGCTGATCTAAAGAAAACCCATCCTTATTTTTATGCATTTCTCTTGCTCTTAGTATATCTTGTTGAAGATGGATGCTAGAGGGAAGAAGAAAACATCCCGTGGTCCATCCTCATTGATTACACCGATAACAAAATGGCACCTTCGGTCACCCGAAGATGATCCTTAAGATGTACGGGATTTGCGTGTCCATAATGTTATCATTGAGCGTCCCATTGATCTCAATCATGTTGCACCATATAGTATCGTTCCTCTCCTTGAATCTGTTGGTTGGGCTAACATTTTACTTTGGGGTGGGCCTGCATACCAGTCTATTACACAATCAATGGTTGCATGTATCTCAGATTTCTCCCTTGACAAATTAACTTTTTCAATTGCTACTAGAGAAGGAAAATTTCTTGTAGACCGACATTGATATCGGGCATTATGGATATACCCGTCAAAGATGAAGGTATTCTGATTCATACTCTATACGACAAACCATCTGAATCGAAAAAACATATGTTGACAAGAGACCTATGTAAAATTAATGTGCAATAGACACACAAAGGGAATGCGCTCCCTTCAAAATACTTGTTACCCAGATACATAGTATTACACTGTATATTTATTTCAAATCTTTATCCTCGGTCTGGTAATAAAACTGAGTTAACTGCTTTCATGGTCCGTATATTACATTCCAATGCTTCTGGAACTATGGTCTGTCTACCTTCATTGATCATCATTTTATCATACAGTTTCGACTTCATCTAGGTCATAGTGATATTTCGTTTAGTTATCTCATGACTGTGTTAGCCACTCAAATGCTTCTTGATAGACCTGTTAATGAAGCACCCATTCATCATCTTTTATTCAACAATACAAATTTAAATAAGATGAAGTTGGATTTGCTTCCTGGTCAAGTTAATGAAGGTGGTGTTGGTGGTAATGGTGGTGAAGCCGGAAATGAAGGGGAAGCTGGTGATCTTCCTCAACAGAATGTTAATATGGATGAGTTATTTGATGATATAGAAACTGATTCGCCAAATGATCCTGATTACGATCCATTTAGTTATGATGCACGCCTTCGTGCATTGGAGGAGAAGGTTGATAACATGAGTGTAGCCCACAATATGCAGTTTAAATATATGCGAAAATATCTGCGTCGCATTAATAGGGGCTTACACCAGATTGATCCTACTATCCCTACTTCCTCCTTTAGATCCGATTAGGCGGATTATCTTTTGGATTGTATAACATTATCTTATCTTTTATTTTGGATATTGTATTAACTTGGTTATGGCTTGATGATTCTGGATTTATATTTTGAGATATGATATTTTCTTCCATATTCCTTTCTCATTATCTGCTTATTATTACTCTCTATGTTGTTGTTCTCTTTCCTATTGTGACTTTCCCTTATCATTTTGTGACAAAAAGGGGGAGTAGTATGGTAAAGGGGAGTAATATAGAAAGGGAGAGTAATTTGTATGGATTGATTGATTGAGGAGTATATGTGGATTGATAATATGGAATGTGGATAACTTGCGCTTTGCTTAATGTTTCCATGTTTTTTCTCTCAGGGGAGCATATTTTGCTCGCATTTGTATGATGTGTGTTTTGTCACAAATTTGACAAGGGGGGAGATTGTAAGTGCTATGATTTCATATCCCTTTGGTTGTCAAATTTTGTGGTGACAAAACTTATATATATATATAATAGATATATATATATATATATATATATATATATATATATATATATATATATATATATATATATATATATGTCTTGTACATCTTGTGTTTCATGTTTGAGACTATTCATTGCTTCAAGACATCGTATTTCAAGACAAGAACTTAAATGATGAAAGTTTCAAGTCTAGTCATGGATGAAGTATACAAGAATAGAAGTCTTCAAGTATGCATGTTCAAGATTCTAACAAATACAAGAAAAGAAGAAGACTTTATCAAGTCAAGAAAGGTTTAAGCTCGAGAAGGCCTACAATACGATTCATAAATTCTCAAGCTTCTCTTAAGGGTCATCTGAGAATATAAACTATCAATGTTCATCTCACTTTCAAGGTTTGTTTGGCCTTAGATTGACCTTAGGTTGGGTTTTATTGTAGGTCATTTTGGATACATAATTCGTATATTTTAAACATGATTATACGGGCTGTTCTAAGACCAGTCCTAGGGACTTCAAGACCAGTCCTATCTCTGCTACGACCAGTCTTAAGTTTTTCAGGACCAGTCCTAGGTTGTTGAAAATTTTTAAATTTTTCTGGTTCTCAGGACCAGTCCTAAGTTGTTGAAGATTTTCAAATTTTTCTGGTTGTCCTACGACCAGTCCTGTGAGCTGTACGACTCGTCCTTTGACCGGTCTTAGCCCTGTGACTCGAACTCCAGCAACTAATCTGGGTGACTCCACGACCAGTCGTAGGTGGCGTACGACCGGTCGTAGGCTACCCAGGACCAGTCGTGGAACAGCTAATCCTTATCCCGTAGAAATCTTTGAAAATCTGTTGAAGCTACGACCAGTCCTAGCAATCCTAATACCAGTCGTAGATGAGATTTTTCAGGCTATAAAAAGAGCATGAATTTCAAAGTTTTTCAATTCAATTCAAGCAATTTTAAGGCCATACTCTGAGATAAGTTTGTGTTTATTTTTAAGCTACTTTGTGCTCATTTAATATTCCTTTTGCTAGCTTGTTTTATATTTGATTTTGATCTACATTCCAATCTTATTAGAAAAGAGGAATTTTTAATATTCCTTCTTCTTGGATTCAAAATCAAATAGAACTAGCCCTTTTGATTTAAAATCAATTAGACTTAGAACCATTCATAAAGTGAGTATTGGACTTTGAACATTGAATCGAACTTCTACTCCGATTGGTTCTACCGGGCTACTTCAAAAGGAGATTTAGGTATTTTACATTTGTGTAATTTACATTCTTTGGTTTTGTTTGAGATTTGCTAGAAAAATATTATTGTTTTGGTTATCTAAGGAGAGCCAGAAAACTCAGATTGTGTGGGTTTTTGGATTGTGTAAGCTCGAGATTAAAAGACACAATTGTGAAGGTTTTAGGTGAACCTGTGAAACCTATTTTGATAGTGCATGCTAATATCCCCTATGTGAGGATATTAGGAATGGAGTAGCATTCTGTGTGGCTATTGGATAACAGTTGGTGTACACACAGGCAAACCACTATATATCTTTGTGTTATGGATGTTCTTTATTCTTTTATTCCTTTATTCATTCAGTTTTGTGGATTGTATCTGTGGTTGAATGTTGTAATCATTTTATTTCAACCCAGTGTGGGGAATGTTGTAATAACTTAGGTTTAATTTCATGCAAGTTATTTCCTTGCTTTGTTTATTCCTCTCGATTTGAGTTTTTGATGCAAAGGACGTTCTAGAAATAAGGTCGTCCTACCATAAGCCTTTGGTTTTTGGTGTAAGGTTGTCCTTAGAACTAAATTAGTATCAACCTCTCAATACTAGTTTATTGAGGTTGCTTTTTAATTCAGCATTATGGATTATTTTATTTTATTATTCTCTTATTATAAGTTTTATTTATCATATCCCTATTCACCCCCTCTCTAGTGCATATAGCTAGGCCCTTTCAAAAATAAAATACAATTGAATATCGCTTGCGAATCTTAGGCTCTTGCTCTTAAGACGCCTCATGTACAATATGATGACCCCTACTAAACCTCAGATCCTGGATAAGAAACAATCGAAACTAGGATATCTTACAGCCTCACCATCTCATTAATGACTAATCTAACACAATGTTCCTAATGCCTAGTCATTCAAATCATTATTGACTCTTGACGACTGAGGATCTTGCTAAGCTGCATAAAACTTTCCCTAGGCCTAATGGGGAGGTGTATGCCTCCCCCCTCCCCCTCCCAAAGAGGTTATCGCTGCTGAAAATGGGGTCACTCACGCTTACGATGCCCCGTCTCACCACATCTGAAGCAAACTCCCGTGAATGGTCTCTATGGTGGTGTTGAAGGTGATGATGACACTCGAAAGGATGGATGGTTCCTGTGCCTCTGTGGCCGTCGACGCTACTGTTGCTGGGAACTACCAGAGGGGGTGTTCCTCTTCCAGTCTCCTCTGTGGTCACGGATCCTCTGCGAATCATTTCATTCTGCCTCATAAATTCGGGCCCTCTGAACTACATGCTCAAAGGTCAAGTGTATGTGTCCGACGACACAGCTCCTGAGGCCAAAATGTAAGCAATTCTTAAAATGGGGGGCCTTTCACTCCTCATCATCAACCAAATATGGCACGAACCTTGATAGCGACATGAAACGATTCGCATACTGCACCACAAATATGTCTCCCTGCACTAAGGTCTTGAACTCTAATGCTCGCTGCCGACGAAAGTGGTCAGGAAATATTGTTTGTCGAATCGGTCATGAAATCATCCTATGTCCAGATGAAGTCAGCTCCTGCAATACGAGTGATGGAGCTCCACTAGTTCTCGGCCTCACACTGGAGAAGAAATACGGCTAAACGGACCCACTTTTGGGTCGTACATCCCATCGTATCAAAAATTTTCTCCAACTTGGAGCGCCATTTCTCGGTTGTTGTCGAGACATTATAGTGTTGTTATCTTTAAGGTGATATTCATACTTTATTACTGATTACATAATTTATAAAAGAGTTGTAGTAAATTCACCTCCAGGATACAATTAGTCTCTTCTCCTAAACTAGAGAAATGTGGGTTTCAGCCTATAAAACCAAAAAATCACACCTTAAATATACTTTTGTAGTGCACACCCCTGAGTTCTTTACCATTATAGTTTACCCTTGACTTTTTAACTATTTACAATTTACCCCCTAAAAGATCTACAATTTCTACAACTTCTTAAAAATTAACCTAAAGTGAAAAATGAGAAAAATAAGAGGAAACCTGAACTGATTTGTTATATAAAATGTGTGACCAATCATAGAGCTATTCTAATTAAGAATACCTAAATGAATTCCTTAAGCTAACGAGGAATCAACTTCAAGATGAGCCGACCTTGATGGACCAACACCGAGCAAAACTGCTTGAGGGCAGAGCCCGGCAGCATAAGTCACCTCCTAAGCTTATTAGATTGACCCTGACCTAAAAGTCGGGATATCCGGAGAGAATCCTACCTCGTACCAAGAAATGAAATATTTGGCAAAATTCTAGCGAAAGATCACGTCAACTAAGGTGGGCTCAGCAACACTTTCAAAAACATATCCTCATTTAAATAAGAACCATCCAACATATTGTTGAAACCTAAATATTACATTTTTATCCCTCCAATTACATTAGCTTTCTTGGCATTTAAGTGTTAATCTGATATAATTATGTATGTTTTCATCATGTGAGGTGGTTTTGAACATAAAGATGAATATGCACTTAAAAGGATGAATTTATAGCTCAAAAGAATAAAATTAATAATTAGATATTTGGATGTCATTAATGAAGAATTCACATTCCAAATATCTAAGAAAACCAAGTACAAATGATGGAAAAAAGATTAGTAAAATCACAAGTCCAACAATAAAATAAATAGGCCGTTCAATCCCACCTAAGGTTGGTTCAATCCGACTGAAAGTACATAAAATAGTCCAGCAAAAAAGTGTAATTTTTAAAATTAATTTGGCTCGACCTTTAGTTTGACTGAAGATAACTTCGGTTCCACCTAAGATGGCTTAGGTGGGACCTAAGTTAGATATATTTTGCATAGTTTTTTCACATGAAATTTAGTACGACCGAACAATAACAAAAGTGTAGAAATTGGAGTCGATTGAAAGTCGATGTGAACTTTTACTATTTAAATGAGTTTTCTTAGTTGTTTTATATATGCATTAGAGCTTGGGAAAGAGACTAATGGATGGTGGAGTCTCTACGAAGCCATTCTTCTTCTTTGACTTCTCAATTTTAGTTTGTATTTCTTTTATTTTTCTTAAAGGTTATTAGTCATGTTAGGTTAATCTCTTAGCTGAGATAAGGGATGAAGCTTATATTTCATTACATTATTTAGTTTGTTTGATTCAGAAAACTATTGTTGGAATTATGATATTAAAAATAATAAATTTAAAATTTTACTTTAAAGTCTTTAAGTTGTTTATAGTATGATGAAAGCTTTGATTTAACAATTGTTTATCCTTAATTTAGAGAATGATTCAATCTGTATAATCAATTGATCTATGGTTGCCTAAGGGTGTTATAGACACTTTTAATTCCATGCGATTGATGTCCAAGTGCGTCATGAAGGAATTGTTCAATTTAATTCATATTCTTATATTTTTTATGATTGGTTTAACAGCTTTATCATCTTACTAGATAGTGTTTCGACAAGAAAACAAATACATTCGATTTGGGAGATTTATTCAATGATAACGAAGAATTTGATGAGAGAACATTGATCACATTTATTCTGAGTTCATTTACATCCTCGATTTCCCTTGATTCTGAAAATAAAGTACAATAATGCAACGCAATGAATGAAAGAGAAGACAGTCCAATAGAAATTTGGGCAGCATTTCGACGGTTGCTTTAGTTATCTCTTAGGACTTAGGAGGAATGTTGAATTGATCAACCAATCTCTAAAGAGATGGGGGTTATGCGGGCTTGAAGCCCCTGATCTGACTGTTGAGATCAATTCTAATCATTCTTCCGGTCATTCTTCCTTGAAATGTGGAGCGGTCCCTTAAAATGTACAACTTGCATGATGGCAAAAGGACACCTAGGTGAGGGTAATACCCACTCTTTTAAGTGAATGGATGAATCGAATCATGCAATAGAGCGGAGAGTGGGCCCCACTACTCAAAACCGACGACACAGTGTCCGCACACTGTTGCTTTTGAGAAGAAGGTCGAGTCAACCGACTTTGACTAAGGACCCTCTAGCGGTGTGTGTCGAGCGTACGAGTACTTTATGTACATGCAATGATCAATGGTCTCCATAATGATGTTCGTGAGAAATTTGCTCCATCCATCCATTTTGACACTGTGTTTAAGGGGTTGAGATCGAATTTGAAATACATCTAGATATTAGGCGGGCCCTAAATCAAGATTTTAGGGGCTGATCTGTCAGTTTAGCCATTTCAACAGGGATCCAGGAGCTGAAATTTGGTGTGTACAACTAATTTGTGGTCCCAAGGCTATATATAAAGTTTCGAGTCGAATGAATAGTGGCAACCCTGTGATCTTGTATTTTGGCTGATTTTCAGGCCCGTTTAATGTGAGCGGCTTGGTTTTCTCAGATCTTGGCCATGTAAATTCATCGATCTGGTCCCCTGCTTGTCTATGTGCCACATTTTAAGGTACCACTCCACATTTCAAGGAAGAATGACTGGAAGAATGATCAGAACTAATCTTAACGGTCAAATCAAGGGCTTCAAGCCCACACAACCACCATTTCCTTGGTGATTGGTTTATCAATTCAACATTCCTCCTAAGTAACTGTCGAAATGCTGTCGAAATTTTCATCGGACTATCTTCTCTTTCATTCATTGCATTGCATTAATTGTATTCTATTTTTAGAATCAAGGGAATCCGAGGATGTAAATGAAATCATAATAAATGTGATCAATGTTCTTTCATCAAATTCTTTGTTATCATTGAATAAATCCCCCAAATCGAATGCATTTATTTTCTTGTCGAAATAATGACGCCAGGTCGCAGCCGTAGCTTCATCGCAGCAGGAGTGTGTAGTCGAGCTTTAGGAGTTTCCATTATTATTATCTTGTATTTCCCTTCATACGCATGTAATTCAAATTTTAGGATCATAGTGGATTTTATAATGGTGTTCTTGTGGTTATTGTTCATGGGTTATACTTATTATGAATCAAAATCATATTTGAAATCCTCCATGTAGAATCCCAGGATTGGAACCTAGTGTATGGGTGTTGGGAGTCATAATTTTGTAAGCCTGGTTTTCAAGTTTGGGGCGTGACATACAACTTAGTGGGTTCTACTTCTGAAAAGGCCAAGCTATATGTCTTATAGGGGGGGGGGGGGGGAGAGGATGAATAGGACTATGCCAAATTAAAAAAATACATAGCGAAATTAAAGAATATGATAGCCAAATAAAGGCAAGCAATTCACAATGTAGGAATGAAAAGTAGCCTCAATAATCAAGTATCAAGAGGTTGATACAAATGTTGTTCTAAGGATAACCTTACACCATAAAAACTAAGGGTTTGTGGTAGGACAACCTTACTAAAATGATGAGTATCAAATTCTCAAATTGAAGAGGAAAATAAAAGAAAATAGCAAGAATTGAAATCTACACTATTACAACTTCCCACAATGCTTGAAATATAAATATAACAACATTCACATTCACACATACATCCCACAATTTTTAATGATAAAAGGTAGGAAAAATAAATCACATATCCACAAAACACAAAGAGTTATAGTGGTTCGCCTATGTGTTCACCAACTGTTTAACAACAGCCACACAGCTTGCTACTCCACTTCTAATATCCTCACACAGGGGATGTTAGCATTCACTAATTAAATAGGTTTTTCTCAGGTTCACCTAAAACCCTCACAATTGTGTTTTTTAGTGGGCTTACACAATTAAAAAAATCCCACTTCTGAGTTTTCTGGCTTTCCTCGGATAACCAATGGATTGAGATTTTTCTGGCTTAGTCTCAAATAAAACCAAAAGAAAGAAATTTACAATAATGTAAAATACCTGGATTTCTCCTTTTGTTATAGCCTGGAAGAACCAAGTCAGATTAGAAGTTCGAATATAAAAATTTAATGTCCAATACACACTTTAAAATGGTTCTAAGTTCTAATTGATTTAAAATTAAATCAAGTTGGGCTAGCTCTATTTGATTTTGATTCTAAGAAGAAGGAATTCAGCAATTCCTCTTTCAAATTAGATTGGATTTGAGAAACAAAATCAAATTGACAAAGCTAACAAAAGAGAAAATTAAATGTGCACAATGTATCTTAAAAAAAAAACACTAACTTATCTCTTAGAGTGATGCCTTGATTTTTCTTAAATTGGATTATTAAACTTTGAAATACGTGCTTTATTTATAGTTGCAAAAACTCATCTACGACTGGTCCTAAGGACACTATGACTGGTCGTAGCATAAACGAATTTTTAAATTTTTGAGCACGATCGGATAAAACTGTTCCGCAACTAGTCGAAGGCTGTCCACGACCGGTCGTGACTCCTCCAAACTGGTCGTGACCTGCCTACGACTGGTCGAACAAAGCTTGATTTTATCGCTGGAGTTTGAGTCGTAGTTGTAGGAATGGTCGTGAACAAGTCATGCACTATTCACATTACTGGTCGAGCAGTCTCCAGGATTGGTCGTAGATGAACCAAAAAATTTCAAAAATTTACAACAACTTAGGGCTGGTCTTAAAATTTCTTGGACTAGTCGAGCCAGTTCTAGGACTAGTCGAACAGAGTCTACGACAAGTCTTAGAACATACTAAATACTTATAAAAAAGACTCAATTTGAATTATGTATACAAAATGACCTACCCTAAGGTCAATCTAAGGTCAATCATACCTCGAAAGTGATGTATGAACATTGAGACTTCATTTCTTCAGATGATGGTTGGCCTTTGAAGATTATAAAACTTGAGATCTCTATACATGATGTAGCTTGAACTTGAGATCTTCTAAAGCTTGGATTTAAGTTATACTTCATCTTGAGTTGTATTTGAGTCTTGAGTTGTACTTGAGTCTTGAACAAGAACTTGTCTTTTAATGTAGCTCTTGAAAGACTCTGATCTTTGAAGTGTACAGGAGTGGACAACGTACTTGACCTTGCATGGCTTGAAGTAGAGCTTCATTCTCAACTTGAAGCATTGTGATGCAGTGCCTTGAACGTATATATATCCTCATGCTACACAAGACACGGGTAGTGTTTTTAGCACCATAAAATTTGACAAACAAAGGAGCTATCAGCCATAACACTTACAATCTCCCCCTTTGTCAAATTTGTGACAAAATACACTTAACAATAATATGACTAATATTACACAAGAATCATGCACCAGCTATAAGAGAAAACCAGTTACAGCCTGGTTAAAGAATCATGCACCAATTATCATCAACTAGTACAAGAACTTCTTACTTGCTTCCCTTGAGTAGCACACATAATCTAAAAAAATTTATGCAACTACCCCACCAATCCATATCCATTCCACATATATATATATATATATATATATATATATATATATATATATATATATATATATATATATATATATATATATCCATAAGCAATCAATCCAAATATTTACAAAGGAAAAAAAATAAGAAATGGAAAAGGATAATAAACAAGAGAGTAATAAAGAAATTAACTAGCCACGATATAAGCAAAGTCAAAGTTTATATATCATTAACCAGCATAAAGCAAAGTCAACCAAAGTTAGTATCACAAACTAAAAGAAAGCAAAGTAGTATAAGAGTTATTATAAACCATAGGATAAAAACACCTAATCAGATCCTAAAGGAGCAGGTATGGTAGGATTAAGTTGATAAAGGCCCTTATTTAAGCGCCTAAGATACTTACGCATATATTTAAATTGTAAATCATGGGCAACGTTTTCTACCTTTTCCTCAAGTGCATGTAGACTCGCATCAAAATCAGATGACTCATAGTCAGGATCATTTGTAGAGTCTAATTCAACTTTATCAAAAATGTCATGCATATTTATATCATCAAGAGGAAGATCACCAGCTTCATCTTCATTCACTCCTTCAGCTCCACCACCACCAACATCTACTTGGCTAGGAGCCAATTCTAATTTCATCTTGTTTATATTAGAGTTGTTGAAAATAAGATCATGGATAGGAGCCTCTCCAATAGGCATAACAACTAGCATGTGAGTAGCTAACACAGTCATAAGATAGGCAAATAGAATATCACTGTGTCCTAAATGGAGATAAAACTAAATAATGGAATGATATATTAAAGAAGGAAAATAGATATTTACACCAGTGATGATGGAATGAAAAATATGAACCATAAAGGAAGTCAATTCTGTTTTATTACCAGAACGTGAATACAGATTGAAAATAAAGATTCAATGCAAAACCCTGTATTAGGTAACAAGTACTTCGAGGGGAGTGCATTCCCCTTATGAGTCCATTGCACATCCATATTGTATAAAGCTCTAGTGAGCATGCGTTTTTCTGATTCTGAGGGTTTCTCAACTAGAGTATAAATAGGAATACCCTCATCATTAACAGGTATGTCCATTAGAGCTGAGATCAGATGACGGTCAATTTCGAATGGACCTTTTCTAGTAGCAATTTTAAATGTTAAATTCTCAGTCAAAAAATCAAAAATGCATGCAAACATGGATTGATCAATAGACCAATATGCTGGCCCACCCCAATGTAAGATGTTATCCCATCCTACTGTCTGAAGAAATGGAAGGAGACTAAAAGAAGTAATGTGTTCAATACACACAGATCGCTTAACAATAACATTGCGCATTCTTATATCCCGAACATATGAGGGATCATCTTCAGGTGACGGAAGATGGCGCCTTATTAAAGGAGTAGATCTAGATGAGAAAGCACCATAGGAAGTTTTCTTTTTACCTCTAGCATCCATTTATAACCAAGAAATGAAGGAATCAAGAGGTTGTAGAAGATGTAGAGTGGGTTTCTTCAAAATCAGATTTTGAAGAAGAAAACCCCAAAAACTTCAAGAAAACTTGAAATCAAGCACTCCAAGAAGGAAAAATGAAGAGATTAGAGCTTGAATCTAGAAGGAAACTAAAATAATACACTCACCTTGAAGAATCAAAGAGATGGGTACGACTAGTCGTGCCACGGCCCGTTGGAGAAGAAAGAAGAAATGAGGAAGAAACGGTTTCCCCAAATTCGAAAGGACCAGCGCGCTACACTACTAGTCGTGGGATGTCCTCAACTGGTCATTCTATGACTGGGCGAGCACGTCCTCGGCTGGTCGTGTACCAACAAAAATATGCATTTTTTATAAAAAAATTTAAAATTTAAACCAATAAATTATCAAATATATATATACACTATGATACAAATATGCATGAATAATCAACTTAGAATGTACATACCAAGATCAAATTTTAATTTATTAAACCTGCTTTTATCGAGTGGTTTAGTGAAAATGTCAGCAAGTTGAGTCTTAGTTGGAATGTATTAATGAAATTATTTTTTCTTCCACTAATTTATGAATGTAATGAAACCTAATGTCAATGTGCTTAGTACGTGAATGCTTGATTGAATTTTTAGATATATTTATCACACAGGAATTATCACAATATAAAACCATTGAATCCTGTGAAATTCCATAATCTCTTAACATACGTTTCATCCAAACAAGCAGAGTACATGCATTTCCAGCTGCGATGTATTCAGCCTCAGTAGTAGAGAACGATATAGAACTTTTCTTCTTGCTAAACCAAGAAACTAAATAATTTTCAATATAGAAACAGCCAACACTGGTAGATTTTCTATCATCGATACCAGCCCAATCAGTATCTGAGTACCCAGCCAATTGAACACTAATCTCATGTGGATACTAAAGACCCATATTTGTTGTACTTGCAACATATCGCATAATCCGCTTAACAGTAGATAATTAAGATCAGACTGATATCTAGCACAAATACCAACACTCAAAGGAATATCAGGTCTACTATCAGTTAAATAAAGTAAACTGCCAATCATACTACGATATAATTTAGGATCCACATTTTTACCCATAGAGTCCTTTAAGAGTTTTAAGGTTGTACTCATATGTAACGTCTCGAAAAAATCCATACAGAGACACGAGTACCACCTCAGGCAGAAATCACTTAGGATTAATTCCTTTAGAAATTAAGCGTAAGTTAACTGTGCTATGTTAGATTAGCTGTAAAATTAGCACTGATCGTTTTAAATGCGTTCTGCAAGACCCAAAACTTGTGGAATCGTTAACGCTATAATACCTTAAAACCTAGGATCAAACTCTAAACCCGTTTTCTCTCAAGAACCCTTTGAAACTTTGTATTGGATCTAGACTGCGCGTTGAAAGTCCGATATCTACAATCTCAGACCATTATGACTGCTTAGTTGGACTTGACAATTGTTTCGAAAATCAAGCCCAACTGATGCCCTAGGACTGTTTCATTGAGCCCGGAGCAAGGAGTGTGAGAAAGAGTAGAATCCTTTATAAATTAAATGTGATTTAAATAAATCTGACACGTGACACTTGCGGGTTAGTTATAAGCATTCAGACCGTTGAAATCTGACCCAAATACACCCTCAGATCAGGAAACATTTCCCATTCATGTCAGTGTACATGGAATCCCTGATCGAGTCTCAGTGACCGCTGAACTAAAACTGGTCCGCCACGTGCGATCTGGAAACCCGATCGAACTGAAAACTGAAGGTGATCAGGATCCAGCATCCATGAGCTTAAGTCCAACCGCATTCAGTCAGGGGACCTCCAGAAATGTCCTTTTGGATCGGAAAAGACTCGATTTGGCTATAACCCAAGTATACCTTGGTTTAAAGTCTAAGTAGGTGAGTTTTTAACCTATATAAGGGTCTAAAACCTCTCACATCCCTCCCATACGAATTTACAAGAAACCCTAGGAAAGAGAAGAGAGAAAAGATAGAGATTTTGTGAGAGTTGTGAGGAAAGGTTCCCGTCACTCGATCCTGCTACCACACGTGCTTAGCCATCGTATTCTAATCACCCTTCCGGTGATTCTGACGTCATTCTTGGTAAGGAAACCCTAACCTTAACCTATTTTATGGATTCTATCAATACAAGTATCGAAGTAGCTGACTTATCTTGTGATATAGGTCATCATATCGACGTTGACGAAGCATAGAGTTTCTATTCGATTCGTTACGCTTCTACGGTGTAAGGTGAGGATTTTAGATGCTTAGGTTAACTGTTTTCAAAGCTTTCAATGCCGTTTAATAGTAAATTAGTGACAAGGACGTTGTTTGACATGTAGAACATGCTGCCTGTTTTTCATTTCCAATATGTACGGAGAATATGAGATTTAGGATATTTTAGGCATTTGTAAGAAATACTGTATACGTACGTATTTTGCCATCAGGATTGTTATGAGTATTTGTCGTGTTATTATACTTGTTATGCGTGTATGATCTGTTTGGCGAAGAGATTCACCCTAATGCACACTTTTGGTCGACATATGCTATGTAGACAAATGTGTGTAGACTAAGTGTTTATATAAAAGCATGTATTAGTAAATATTGAGTGAATAGGGTTGTAGATTAGTTTTGAGATTGGATTCTCAATTAATATGATGATGTATATGATTTCCTCCATGTTTTTTATATTGAATTGATTTCCTTATATATATATGAAATACTTGTGTTTGATTGAATTGCTTATGTTGTATGTTATAACATGTTGCTATCGTGCTTGGATCACATGTATTTCATTTCTGTCACTCTCATATGATCATTGACTTAGGTTACAAGTGCTTAGGGCTATACTCTAGTCCAGGTAGTCGGTAACAGATTTGAATTCGTGGTTGGCTTCTACTCGCCACAAAGGACGCATCGATGAACCCGAGTCGTGCTTGGGTTGACGGCAGTGGTTAGGCCACACGAGGTGTTTATGCACTTCATGTCGTTCAGCTTGAGGTGCGCTCGTACTAGTCGAGCTCGTCAAGTAACCCGACTGACCATTGTATGTTCACCTTGTATTAGTCATAATTTCTTGAACCTATGGTACTGAACTTACCAGTGAAAACCCTGATAACCATGGTACCTTGATCCATTAAGACTCATGAGCCGGGCATGGTGGTATGGGACACCGTGGTCGAGCTGTTGGCTTACGTTGGGGCCACAAACCTCCCTGTAGTGACCAGTGAGCACCTCAGACTCGTGAGCCGATTGTGGTGATATGGGACACTACATTTGAGCTGTTGGCCTACTCTGATTGGTGACGAGCCCTTTATAGTGACTTCGAGCGTATTTTGAGTCTATGTGAGGCGACGACCCTTCCGTAGCAACAAGAGTACAACTAGGCCTGTATTGATAAGGTGATGGGGGAGCTATGCAATGAGTGCAAGCAATAGCCCTAACAGCCCTTGCAGTGACCTAGAAATATATCATCGTATGAGACTACTAGGAGTGACGACCCTAGACAGGATCTATGTTGGGAATGATATAAGGGAAGTACAATAGTTTCTCAATCCTGCTTTTTGAAAGGACTAATAACAACTTGGTAATCATATCCATATAGCACTGCATGTGCCTGGAAGATGTGGAGCACTGAGGGAAGAAAGCATGTCACGGATGTTAGATGGTGTCGCATGAGGGAGTATGTTGGTGAGGGCACGCATCATTACTGCATCTCATCCTTGCATTAACAACAGTATCTAGGAATGTCTGATTGTTTGCTTTACTATTATCGCGTGATTGATTTGATAATATGCTAATCTTTGCTCTATGATTCCACTGAGTTGATCACTCACTCTCACGTTACGGGACGGTGTTTGCAACACCTACCAGAATCTTTCTTAGATGCAGATAGCGAGGCGATTCAGGAGCTGGAGCCGGACTACTACAAGGACCAGGACGAGTTCTCGTACATACAGTTTTCTGATGACTTTGCATAGGTGGCCTGGATCAGCGAGATTTTTCTAGTTGGACTATCATATAACCTTTGATTTTAGTTTGTTATATGTATTTGTGACTCAGAGTTATATTCACACTTTGGAGACAGTTCGAGATTGTTTTGTTTTACATACAGTGATATATATATATATATATATATATATATATATATATATATCTTTCAGTCTTCCGCTAGCGTTTTATCACTAGATCTGGAGTATGAATTGCAGTTTTGGTATAATCTCACTCATGTTAATGCGCTAACTCAGACAACATTGAATCATAAACATATTTGTCGCATAAGTGATGGTCTGGAACTCGGGAGTTGGGTTTCTACACGACCCTCGATTTTCAGGGTGTTACATCATAGGAGTATCAAAATTCTTACCATTCTCAAATTTGAACTTTTTAATCAAGTTCAAAGCATATTTAGTCAGATAAATGAAAATACCATTAGGTTGTTGTTTTACTTGCAACCCAAAAAAATAGTTCAATTCCCCAACTATGCTCATTTTGGACTTAGATTTCATTAAATTTGTAAACTTAAAAGTCATGTTAGTATAGGTAGATCCATAAATAATATCATCAACATAGATCTGCACTAATAAGATATAATCATTATGTTTTTTAACAAAAGAGTCTTATCAACACTTTCCATTTGAAAATTATGACTGAGTAAAAACTTAGTCAATTTTTCATATCGTGCCGTAGGAGCTTGTTTTAAATCATAAAAAGCCTTTTTTAGGCTATATACATGATCAGCATTCTTAGGATTTTCAAAACTCATTGGTTGTTCAACATAAACTTCTTCATACAGATCGCCATTTAAAAATATACTTTTACATCCATTTGATAAATTTTAAACTTTCTAAAGCAAGTAATGGATATAAATAGTCTGATTGATTCAAAACGAGCTACTGGGGTAAAGGTTTCATCATAATCAATGCCTTCAATTTGAGTATACCCTTGTATAACCATTCTACTTAGTACCAATAATGTGTTTATCTTTAGGTCTAGGAACAAGATACCAAACATCTTTTCTCACAAATTGGTTAAGCTCTTCTTACATCGCAATTATCCCATTTTCGTCTGTAAGAGCTTCTTTTAGGTTTGCCAGTTCAATCTCGGATGTAAAGCACACGTAATTACATATATCTTCTAGTTTTCTACAAGTGCACACACTAGTGAGATGGTTTATAAGAATCTGAGTGGTTGGATGATCTTTGACAGTCCTCAGATTAGAGTTATTTTGACTCGATGACGTGTCTGGTTTGTCAATTAGAAGAATTCCACCATGATCTGAACTTGAGGCAGGTGTATTCAAGTGATTGTCCATAACCACATTGATGGACTCTTGAATAACACCGGTCCTCTTTTTTAGTACTTGATATGCTCGCCTATTTAAAGAATACCCTAAAAAGATCCCTTCGTCACTTTTAGTATCAAACTTTCCTAGATTTACACAGTGACGTAAAATATAGCACTTGCTGCCAAAGACTCGAAAGTATTTGACAGTGGGCTTCTTATCGAACCAAAGTTCATAAGTAGTTTTATTATTTAATTTACTTGTATAAACCCAATTGATTATATAACATACAGTATTTACAGCTTCAGCCCATAGATTTTTAGATAGCTTCATACTATTCAGCATTACATTAGCCATTTCTTGAAGCACTCTATTTTTTCTTTCAACAATTCCATTTTGTTGTGGTATTTTGGGCACAAAGAATTCATGCGATATTCCCTGGTCGCTACAGAATTTCTCAAAACTGCTATTCTCAAATTCAGATCCATAATCACTACGAATCTTATAGACTTGAGAACCTTTTTCCGTTTGAATCCGTTTGTAAATCCTTTTTACTTCTTCGAGGGTTTCTGATTTATCCCTTCAGAAGGCTATTAATGTAAATCTGGTAAAATCATCCATGATTACTAAAATATATTTTTTACCACCTCGACTCTCCATCCTGTTAGGTCCTATAAGATCCATATGGAGAAGTTCGAGTGATCTTGATGTGGCATTGGAGTTTACCTTTTTGTGAGAGTTCCTAGTTT
Organism: Magnolia kwangsiensis; assembly: GCA_037074715.1. Taxonomy (NCBI): domain Eukaryota; kingdom Viridiplantae; phylum Streptophyta; class Magnoliopsida; order Magnoliales; family Magnoliaceae; genus Magnolia; species Magnolia kwangsiensis. The sequence goes on from CM073579.1 coordinate 66,478,295, forward strand.
GTTTGCCAATCTTGCATTCACCACATATTTTGTTTACTTTTTATAATTTAGGTAAACCTCTTATTAGTTCTCTTTTGCTCAATCTGTACAGATTACGGTAGTGTACATTTCCAAGGCATTTATGCCATAATTCAGTCTCATTAGTATGGACCATGTAACATGATTGACTATATGAGCTGGATTCACTAATAATATAGTAGTTTTCAGAAGTTCTACGACCAGTTAATATTACTGAACCCTTATTATTTAGAATTTCACAACCTTGGTTAGAAACTTTTACACTAGATTGCTATCACATATTTAAGATATGCTTAATAGATTTTGTTTTAACCCTTCAATATATAAAATATTTTTAAACAAAGGGAGGTTATAGAGTTGAACCGTACCTTGGCCAATAATCTTGCAGTTGCTGCCATCACTGAATATGACTGAACCATCAGCCATGTCTTTGAGATTGATGAATAGACCTTTATCACTAGTCATATGCCTTGAGCATCCACTGTCTAGGTACCATTTTGAATGGCTTGTAGCTTTGAAAGCCATGTGGGCAAACAAGCAGGTAACCTTAGGAACCAATTTCATAACTGTTTTGGGTTTAGAAGTATATTGGGTCTTCTTTTGTTTGTAGTTGTTGTAAGAGTGACCTATTGAGTTAGATTTTAGAAGCTCCTTGAGTAAATCAACTATTTTTTTTAGCTAAAAGGTTTTGGTTATGATTTTTTATAATTGATATAATTGCTTTTAAGTTTTTGAAAAGTTTTAGTATTTTTAGAAAAATTTTGATTTGTACTTTTCCCTTTTGAGTTTGAAGTCTCTCCTTTTACAAACTTGGGAGAAGTATTCTTCTATTTAGGAGGAATGTTTCTATCGTAGCCCAAACCAAATCGGTCGCCACATTTTCTTAATCTAGATAAAAGTTTTTCAAACTTTAGATCTCCTTGGGCATACCTCCATATATCCTTTAAACTCAAAAGTGAAGAGACTTCAAGTTTAAGTTTTTTATTTTCAGATTTAAGATTTTCAATCAGGGAGGTTTTGAATTCTAAATCGCATTTAACCTCTTCAAAAGAATCTGAAATATGAGATTTTTCTAAAACAAGAGACTCAAAATTTTCTTTAAGCTTTAAAAATTTTTCTTTTTGAATTTTAAGTTTAACAGCAATTTTACAACTTTCCATGTATAAGGCATTGTAAGCATCTTGAAGATCATCTTCATTTTCACAATCACTATTCAGATTTTCTTCATGAGTTAAATCATCATTATCTGAAAAAGTGAACTTGACTATAGTCATAAGGGATTTAACTTCACTGCCCAACTCGCTTTCAGAATCTTTTAATTCAGAAGAGGCTTCAGAATTAGAGGATTCATCCCAAGTAACCAACATACCCTTCTTTTTAGGTTTATCCTTTTTAAGACACTTGTTTGCTAAATGCCCATATTTATGACAGTTGTACACACTGACTGTCTTTTAATGATTTTTAAGTTTTAGGTTTAGATTTCTTCTTATCATTTGATTTTTGAAAATCAACCCTTTTTTACTTTTGAAAATTTTATAAAACATTTTTCGCTAAAAGGATTATATCATCTTCAGAGTTTTCTAAATTAGAATTGTTATTATTTTCCTAAAAACTATTTTTAGAAGATTTAAGGGCAATAGATTTACCTTTCGGAGCTTTAAAAGTTAACTCATAAGTTTGTAAAGAGCCAACTAATTCCTCTACCCTCATATTGTCTGTATCATGAAGTTCCTGGATCGCAGTTACGTTAGAATTGAACCGTTAAGGAAGTGAGTGTAGTATTTTTACACATACTTTACTTTTAGGGATTTTATCACCAAGACCCCACATAGAGTTCATAATGTCATTTAATCTAGTGTAAAAGTACATAAATATTTCATTTTCTTCCATATGTATTGTTGAGGCATAAAAAAATGATGATGAAAAGATTGAAGCAAGAAGAGATAAGAAGAAAGAAAGAATCCTTGAAAAGAAGGAGAAAGAGATTGCTTTGAAAAGGGTATGCAGGACCACACAACCGATACTAGTTGCACGGGTCCGCCAATAGATATTCTTTACGCAGGTCCGCGCAATGAAAAAATCAGTTGCACAGGACCCTGAAACGTGCTGTTGAAAATGGTCCTTTGCAGAGTGATCTAAAGCATTGAAAGATTTGTCCCACATCGCTAAGATCAAAATTTTCATACGTACGAGGGTTTATAAATACCCCTTCCCCTCCTTCATTAAAGGTAATTGAAGATTTTTAAGAGAAGCAGAACGGAGCAAAAGACTGAAGGTAGGAGAGGAGTTTCTTGGTGGTTGCGCAGGACTGTGCAACCAATGTCTATTACGCTGGTTCGCTCAACCAGACTGCCCTACAGTCTGCGAATATCAAAGGCCGTTATGCGCCGAAATGTCTGTGCAAGGCTTCCCTTCTTCTAACCTTCTCCTATTGACAAGTTCAGAGGAGAAAGATTAGTCGATTGAATCGACATTTCCCCTAAGTATTAGGGATGATTGAAATGGGCGTTGTTATGCTGCTGAAATCTCTATTTCATTGAAGATTCGTCGATCAGATCGACATTCCTCCTAAGTCCTAGGAGATGATCGAAACAGGCGCCGAAAGGCTGTCGAAATGAATCCTTGATATTTAAAGCATAAGTCATTTATTTGCAAAAGATTTATCTTAGAATCAAGGGATGTAAAGAGGATGTAAATGAACTTAGTATTAATAAAATGTGATGAATGTTCTAAATACCCTTTCTCTGTTATATTTAAATAAGACAATTTTCCAAATCAAATGCATTTGTTTCTTGTTCGAAACAAGATGACGACTCTGCTGGGGAATATAGATCTTTATTGTCTTATCTAAATATTAACAGTGAAATTGTTATGAACTTTCATCACAGTTTGGCATCCTATGGATGCCAAAATGGCAACTGTCGGTGGAAAAATCCTCCCGTTCATCTCTAAGATAGATCGCTTAAATTGTTCATCTATTAATTATAACTATGTTTTATGTTGAAGGTTTTTTAAGACCCGACTATGACTTACTATTCATGGTAACTCCCGTAAGAAAAGTGAACTTCTGATTCATCCCGACAGGATTCGTGTTAGAATACACACCAAATCATGCAAGTGAAGGTAGCGTGGCTCAGGTAACAGCTGGGGTTGTTTCTGCTTCGTCCCAATCATCAGAAGGTGACGCAGGCTGGACCGTCGTGACATCTAGTATGGTAAGAGCACGAAATGCCAGAAATTCTAGAATGAATCAGCCTTCATTAAGAATCAGAGGGCCAATAACACGTAACGTAGTTAAAAGGAATCCCAAACTTGCTCCTTCGGCGATCTATCCTGAGCAAATGGCTCCACGATTGACAGCGCGTGATTTTCCAGTTCTGAATGCTCCGGTAGCTAAACGGACGAGCGAACAAAAAGGAAAAGCACTGGTGATCAGGTCACCAATGCCATCTCAAACAAATTCACCAGTATCAACATCACTTCAGTTAATTGATGCTGCAGGGGGCATGGAAAAGTCCAATGAAGCTCCGTTCTCTCCCTCTGCTACGAGTCTTGTTACGTCAGCATATTCTTGCTCTCCTTCAATTACTGCTTTGTCAAAAAGTGGAGAAGCTGCAGTATATATGGCAGGAACAAATCTAGATTATAGAGCAACTATAGAAGATCATTTCAATGCAATGGCAGAAGCTCAAATGCATTAATGGAAGAATGCAGAAGCCTTAAAGAGGCATTAGCAACTCTTGCACATAACGTAGCTCGGATGGCGATTCCCCAGAATGTAACGGAAGCGCAAGAAAATTGGCCTGATGTTCACCCACCACAGGGGGCAGGGTCGCTGGGGTCCATTCCAGCGGCAAGAACTGTGACATAAGATAAGGTGAGGCAAGTGGTTGAGGAAGTGGTAAGAGAAGAAAGAGAACGTGAAAATACTGGACGTTTCATGTATCGAACACCGTATCCAAGGGAAGTACAAGACATCCCCTTTCCGGCTAACTTCAAGCATCCGAATTTTTTAAAGTTTAATGGAGAAGGATCCCCGGAGGAGCATTTGATGCACTTCATCACCAGTATGGGAAATTTTTCTACAATACGATAGTATTGCTTGCAACTGTTTGGCTCGTCGCTAACACATAGAGCATTTCGATGGTATTCTAGTTTGGCACCAGGATCGATACGTACCTAGAAAAAAATGTAGGAAGTTTTTATGTCAAACTTTTTCACTTCAGAATGTGACATCAGTATCACGAAGCTGGCCTCTATACGGTAGAGAGAAAGAGAGCCGATGGAAAAATTTATAGACAAATGGAAAACATTGGGGGCCTAATGTAGACAGTTACCGAAAGAAAAAGAACAAGTTAAAATGTGTCTGAATTCTATGGGGACAAGGATTGCGTTTGGACTCACAGCACTGATATCAGAACTTTTCATGACTTGACTACTAAGGCTCACGCTTTGGAGCTGATGACTCGCAAGATCCCAGCATTTCATCATGAGACGATCAGGAGGGTATCTGGCAAAATGGCTGTGAGCGCTGTTGATCATGACAGGAGAGGTAAAGATACAAGGGACTCGAGAGAAAGGAGACTAGATCGAAGAGAAGAAGGGAGTCAGTCAAGGAATAGATACAGTGGGAAGAGGCCTAGAATGCTGAATTCTCATGAGGGGTTCACATTTGATAAGGAAGATGTCACCCCTATGATGGAACAATTATTGAAAGCTGGCATGATAGTATTACTAGAGCCTTAACGCCCAGAAGATGTGATAAGAACCAAAGAAAGGGATTTCTGTCGTTATCATCGCCTAGTGCGACACCCAACAGAGAATTGCTATACATTGAAATGTATAATACAGTGACCGATCGATAGGGGTGAGATAGTGCTAGGCAAAGAAAAAGAAAGGGGTGCCATGACAACAGTAAATATGCTTACAATCCGAAAGAAAGACCAAGATGTGAATGAAGAAGAAGATAGTAAGATGGCAAAGAATGTTTCAGTAATCATGCTACGGTCAGGTAAAAAAGTGGTAAGCCCTATAAAGAAGAAATCAGAAATCACTAGGAAAGAAATGATTGAAAGACAGAGTAATGACGACAAGACTAAAGAGAAGAATGAGGTGACGAGAGTGACTTGTGACGTAGTAAGTCATCTAAAAGGAATACTGGCCCGATTAAGTGTTTATGATGCACTTAAGCTATCAAAAGAATTTTGACAGAGTCTGATTCAGGCATTGTCCAATCATGACATTAGAGAAACTTTACTGGCAGAGTTAGAACATGAAGAGCTTGATGAACGAGAGGACTGTCTCCCAGTAGTTTCTTTTTCTGATGACGATTTGATCTGTAAGGGAGGACATAACAAGCCACTGATGATAGAGGGCCATATCCGGGGGAAGAGAGTCAATCAGATAATGATAGATAATGGGTCTACAGTGAATCTTTTACCGCTTTCGATGTTAAGTAAGTTGAATTACCGTCGCTCAGAATTACGCCCCAGTGGAATGATGATACAGGGTTTTAATCAAGATGGGCAACGCGCACTTGGCAAGATTACGGTAACGCTGAAAATAGAAGAATTGACTACTGACATAGTGTGTCATGTTATAAGTGCAGTAACAACAGACAACCTTCTCCTAAGAATGCCGTGGATACATCAGTACAATATCATACCCTCCACTCTGCATCAGTGTTTCAAATATTGCAAAGATGGAGTACAACATAAAGTAATGGTTGATGCGAAACCATATACAAAGGTCGAGTCCTTTGCAGATGTTAGCTACTATAAAGAGTTTGCTATAGAGAAGATAAGTAATGACGAGAATGTCGTCTTAAAGGATGATCATGAAAGTGCAATTATAGAAAAAGCAAAAAAAGTAGGACCACGTGGGACCACAGAAATAAATAAAAAATTCTATTTTGTGTCGAAACATCTAAGGCAGCCAGGACAACCGCCATTAACCTTGATGTTCTCTGAATAGTTGAAAATTTTACAGTCTAATTATACAGTGCAGTTGCCGTACGCTGAAAGAAATAGGCCGTTTTCAGCCGCTCCAGGAAAATTTCAAGTTAAGGCAAGCGAAAAATACCCTGAGACAATAGAGTTCTATGTTTCGGGAGAAGTAAAGACAAGAGGAGAGACTCAAAACAATGTGTGCCATGGTAGGTTGACGTCTCATGACCTTCAGAAGTATAACCTGGCAAGTAAGAAGATTATGAAAAACATGGGTTTTGATTATGAAGAACCCACCGACTTGAACCATGGGAAGGGAATTTAAATCCCTATTGGGATCGATCAGGATAAGCACAGAAAATTTCAAGGGTTGGTGGCAGACTAATCGATAAATACAATTACAGTCATGCAGTCTTCTGCAGAAATACACTGCCTCAATATCTCCAAGAAGAAAGAGTATATCTCTAACAACGGTCACAATCATATCAGGGGGGCAAGCTTAAGGCCAAATGAGATAAGATGTACTTAATAAAAGAGGTGTACTTCAAAGGAGTAAATAGAAGCCCATGTTTGCCTATACTTGCATTGTCGAGAAGGAATTGCTCCTAAAGGCGCTACTGATTTTGATACAGAACATCATCAGAGTAATAATTCTGTATCAAAAGGGGGCAAGAAAAGATGAATAGAATGAATAAAGAAGAAGTTCTCAAGCATATCAAGATCATATGATAGTAAATATTAGATATAAAAAAAAAGATGAGGAAGATGAGTGCCATTAAGCGAGCTCTACGAAAATTTCTTGAAATTGATATCACCATCAAGCTGGTATATTGTGAACAATACAGACAAATGATGCAGGTAAACAGATGGGTATAATTGAAGACATTGGCAGAAGTCATGGTGCATCAATTTTAGGCAGAAATACCTATCAAAGCCTTCTAAGATAACATATTAAGTCATTGCCAAACGAAAAGTGTTGATGGTTGCTGTCAAGCATTAACGATCATCGCTGATAAAAATCTCCATCCTGCTGTCAAGCAATAATGATCACTGGTAAACATCAACGATCATCGGCGATACAAAAAAAAAAAAGAAAAAAAAAAAGAGAGAAATCTTCATCGAAATCAGAATCATCAGGTATCAATGACTATAAAAATAAAAAGAGAGCAACTATCGTTATCGCCGATCAATCGCTTATCAAAGTTGCCATCATCGCTAAGCTGATACATTATTTTAAACATGATACAAAGGTCCTTATGACATTATCACAGTAGCAAAATGTCAATTATTGATCAACCATCTGCTGACAGTAGAATAAATCATATAGCTACCTGCATGTAAGATTAGTGACAGCGATGGTTGCTTATCATAAAAAGACAGTCTAGCCAAGTCCCCAAAAAAAAAGAGAAAAGAAGAAAAAAAAAGGGCCGAGTCCTAAAAGGACCAAGTCTCTAAGACCTAAAAAGGCTAAGTCCTAAAAGGACCAAACCTTAAAAGGGACTAACTACGCATATGACCTATAATCATTTAAGGCAGCTCAGTGAAGCCAATGTCCCGCTGTGCATGAGATCTATCAAGATCGCCATTCGGGCAGGGGTGAGAAGCCAGTGGCCATAAAAAGCTAGTGAAGGTCATCGTATACATACCCATGCAAGCAGTTGACGGAACCAATGACCAAAATCCAAAGGGCCAAAAGTTGACTAAAAACCAAAGGGCCAAAAGTCTTCAAATGACCAAAAGCCAAAGGGCCAAAAGTCAACCAAAAGCCAAAGTGCCAAAAGTCCTCAAATGGTCAGTCAGCGCAACCCCCATGCCGTCTGTATAGCTTTCCCGCAACGTTATGGGGAATAGAGGACAATGCCCTCCCATGAATGGGCCCGACCTTGTAGACGAAGAAAATGAGGGTTGCAGTGCGAGCTTTAGATAGGCAAACCATGCATAAGATCTCCCAGATTTGTGGTTCGATTCCGGTACTAACTCATGAGTAAGGGCTTAAACCTACTCATCGATGGACTGGCAACCATGGATTTTGTACCTCCAAAGGTAGCCTTGCAAGCTCTGTGAACTCTAGAGAGTTACCGTGGCCATCCCTATGCATAAAACCAACCGAGTTCACCGCCCCGGTAGCTTCACTGGGCCCCTCTAATGGATCGCGGTTTGTGAACTCCATAGGCAGTGAGAAGTCCAGCAAACACTAGAGAGTTACAGAGGCCATCACGTGAGACCCGGCTCCACTACTCATGAGCTTAAACTGTGTGTGAAATTGACTGAATTGAAATCTAGCACCGCTAATGATAAAATATATACATAAGTCACGTAGGAAATCCCTTACTAACAAGCATAAAATACTAGTGCTCATAGTAGTTCATTAATCGATAAATATACTAAGGCTACCTTACAAGCAACATTATGCATGATATTGAAATTCAAAAGAGATTACTTGTTCAAATTGAAAATCAAAAGAGATTACTTGTTCAAATAGCATGTACATAAAAGGAATTATATGCTTAAAGTTCTTCAGAAATCCCCGCTATTATCATATACTTTTGCAAATCTTCTCTCAATTGCATTTGAGCTGCAATATGCTTGGACTTTTCCTCAAGAATAATCTTTATTTGGTCAGGAAAACCGGTCAGCTTGCCTTCTAAAGACGTAATCACTTCTTTGTTCTTAAGCAACTCAGACCTTTCAGTGTTAACAGACTGAATGTTGACTTGAATCTTTTCTTTAGTTTCCTTTATGGCTAAGTCATTCTCATGACTCTTAGATTCAAGCTGCGAGATCTCTTCCTTTAAGGCAGCGATGCAATTTTGAATACTTGATTTATCGTCAGTATAGATTGTCAATTGACCTTGAGAAGAGAATCACGTAGAGAAGAGATGTTAATTTTTTCCATTCTTGCAGAACTTTTTAAAATTTCAATGGCAATGTCTAGGTCTGACCACTGCTCAGGATCTTTAAAGATGTGGACTACTGAAATGGCCAAGCTATATGTCTTAGAGCGGGGGGGGGGGGGGGGGGGGGGGGGGGGGTGAATAGGACTATGCCAAATTAAAATTAAATACAAGGATTAAAATAAAGAAATAGCCTTACAAATTAAATTAATTCACAATGCTGAAATAAAATCAATCCTAATAAACAAGCATTAAGAGGTTGATACAAATTCAGTTCTAAGGACAACCTTACACCATAATCAACAAGGGCTTATGGTAGGACAACCTTATTTCTAGAACATCTTTTGAATCAAAAACTCAATCTGAAAATAAATAACAAAGGAATTGCAATCTTAAGAATTGATTATTCTAGGGACAACAATGCACCATAAAAACGGCAGGATAACCTTACTAGAATAATTACTGAAATTGAAGCACAGATTGATAAAAGTATAGCACGAGATAAAATGCTAAAATAAATCTCAAGATTATTACAACATTCTCCACACTTGCTTGAAATGTAAATAGTTATAGTATTCACATCCACATGTACATTTCACAAAACTGAATGATGAAAAATAAGGAATTAAGCAAGAAATCAATCCACAAGACAAAGTTATAGTGGTTCTCCTGTGTGTACACCAACTGTTTTACAACAGCCACACAGAATGCTACTCCACTCATAATATCCTCACATAGGGATATTAGCGTTCGCTATCAAAATAGGTTTCACAGGTTCACCTAAAACCTTCACAATTGTATCTTTTAACTTGAGCTTACACTATCCAATAACCCACACTATTATGAGTTTTCTGGCTCTCCTCAGATAACCAACAAATGAAAATTTTCTGGCGAATTCCAAACAAAAACCAAAAGAATGGAAATTTTACAGAATTGTAAAATACCTGGATTTTTGCTCTTGTAGCAGCCCGGAAGAACCAATTGGAGTAGATGTTCGGATGTGAAAGTTCAATGTCCAATACTCACTTTATAATGGTTCTAAGTTCTAATTGATTTTAAAATTAAATCAGACTGGGCTAGCTCTATTTGATTTCAATTCCCAAAAGAAAGAAATTAATATTTCCTCTTTTCAAATCAGATTGGAATATAGAATCAAATCAAATAGAAAAAATCTAATAAAAGGAAATTGAATTATGCACAATATAGCTTAAGAATAGACATAAACTTATCTCAGAGTGGAGCTTTTAATTCACTTAATTTTTGATAAAAAACTCTAAAATTCGTGTGCTATTTATAGCTGTAGAAATTTATCTTCGACTGGTCCTAAGGTCACCACGACTAGTCAAAGAAGAAACAAATTTTTAAAATTTCGGGCGCGATTAGATAAAACCGTTACACGACCGGTCGTGAGCAATCCACGACTGGTAGTGAACCTCACACGACTAGTCGTGCAACCTTTGATTTAGTTACTGGAGTTGGAATCGTGGTTCCACGACTGCTCGAAGGTCAAATCGTGACCATCCCACGACTAGTCAAGTAGACTCTAGGACTAGAGGTAGCCGAACAGAAAAAATCTGATAATTTGTAACAAAACTTCGACTGGTATTAAAATTTTTAGGATTGGTCGAACCAGTGCTAGGACTGGTCGAACAAGGTCCAGGACTAGTCTTAGAATAGAGAAAAATCATTTTTTGAAGATATATGAATTATGTATCCAAAATGACCTACACTAAAGGTCAACCTAAGGTCAATCAAATCTTACCATGGACATTGAACCTTCATTAGCTTAGACATTGAACTTTACGAAGCTTGAGTTCTTCTTGATGTAGTTCAGACACTTCACAAGATTTGAAGTCACCATCAGTATGAATTGTGCTAAATTCCCTATCTTATGCTAGAGTCTTGATCTTGAATATACGAACTTTGAGTCTTGAACATGAACTCTTCATGAATATCATCAAAATTGTAGCTTGAACTAGCTTGAGGAGTTCACCGTCGTGTCTCGAAGTACACCTGTGATGTCTCAAACATATACAACAAGATACAAGACACATATAGAGGTTTTGACACACAAAATTTGACAACTAAAGAGGATTCATACCATAGTACTTACAATCTCCCCTTTTGTCAAATTTGTGACAAAACACACTCCTATAGTTCATATAGTTCAAAGAACGCACAAAATACAATAAGAGAAGCATGCATAAGAGAAACATGCACCAATAAAGAATCATGCGCTGGTTGTCATACATGAGATAACCATAGCATGCATAATGTATCTGGAAGCTTACAATCTCCCCCTGAGTAGTACACCTACCAATCATCATATTTTTCATATGTGTACACAATTATCATCATGAATCATTAACACAATTCTCTCCCTTTTTATCAAAAATATGACAAAGGAAGAATCAAAAGCAAGATAATTAATAGATGAGTCAAAATATCATAAGATGTTATCAAGTTAAGTCAAAGAACTCAGTCACACAACCAAAGAGAAAGTAAAGTCATATAGTTATTACAAACCAAAGAGAAAGTATGTAAAATTCTCATTCTGATCCAGAAGAAGGAGCAGGTATGGTTGGATCAATTTGATGAAGCCCTTTTTGTAAGCGCCTAAAATACTTGCGCATACTTTTGAATTGGGCATTTTGGCCAACATGCATCTGTTCTACGTTTTCCTCTAATGCACTCAGACGTGCATCCAAATCAGATGACTCATAGTCAGGATCATTCCCAGAGTCAGAATCAATTTCATTAAAAATATTGTCCATATTGATATCATCTGGAGGAGGAGCATCACCTTCTTCATCATTCTCAGCTTCAGCAGCAGCTCCACCTGCACCAATATCAACTTTTCCTCAAGTCAAATCTAACTGCATTTTGTTTATGTTGGAGTTGTTGAATATAAGGTGTTGGATAGGAGCCTCTCTAACAGGCATAGCTACCAACATGTGGGTTGCTAACACATTCACAAGATACCCAAATGGAATATCACTATGACCAGGATGAATACGGAATTGAATGATAGAGTAGCAAATCAAAGAGGGCAAACAGATATTGGCACCAGTAACAATTGAGTACAAAATGCGAACCATAAGCAGAGTCAACTCATTCTTGTTTCCAGAGAAAGGATATAGATTAGAGGTGAAGATATGATGCAAGACTCTGTATCTGGGCAACAAATACCTGGTTGCGAGGGAATTCCCAGTACGATTCCATGGTGCATCCATGTTATATAAAGCTCTAGGAAAAATACGTTTTTCAGACTCAGTTACTTTTTCAGCCAAAATGCTACGATGAATACCTTCATCATTTACTGAAATATCCATAAGGCCTGAGATTAAGTGTTGATCAATGGAAAATGGCCCTTCTCTTGTAGCAATAGAGAAAGTTAGTTGATCAGTAGGAAATTTAGTAATACACGCAACCATGGCCTGCGCTATGGACTGGTATGCCGGCCCGCCCCAGCGTAAAATGTTTTCCCATCCTATAGACTGAAAGAGAGGAAAAAGATTGAAAGGAGCAATATGATTGAAATCAACGGCCTTTTCTACAATTACATTGCGCATACGCAAATCACGAACATACGATGGATCATCTTCGGTAGCCCTAAGATGGCGTCTGGTGATAACATTAGATCTAGAAGATGAAGCACCTCTAGAATTCTTCTTTTTAGCTCTTGGATCCATTTTCTTGAAGAAATACAAGAAATTTTAAGAAAATGAAAATGGGTTTTTCTAGAATCAGCAAATGAGGAAGAAAATCTAAAAATCTTGAAGAAAGAGATGAAATAGACAACAATAATCAAGAAATTGAAGAGAAAAGACAATGAATCTAAGAGAAAAGAAAGAAAAATGCTTTAACCTAAAGGAATCGAACACAGGGGTTCGACTAGTCGAAGCTTAGCTCGTTGGAGAGGAGGTTAGAATGAAGAGGAAGAAGATTTTCCCTAAAATAAAACCCATCAGCGCACTACACGACTGGTCGTGGGTCGTCCTCGACCAGTCGTGGCACGACTAGTTGAGTACGTCCTCGACTGGTCGTGTACCATAAAAAAAATACAATTTTCATCAAAATTTTGTAATAAAAATTATTAATATATTAATATATATACATTATACTACTGAGATGCATAATCAATCAATTTAAATTGCACATACCAAGATTAAATTTCAATTTGTTAAACCTGCTTTTGTCGAGCGGTTTAGTGAATATGTCAGCAAGTTGAGTTTCAGTGGGTATATATTCTAAGTATATTACTTTTTCTTCCACTAACTCACGAATATAATAGAATCTAATGTCAATGTGCTTAGTACGTGAATGTTGGATTGGGTTTTTTGAAATATTTATCGCACTGGAGTTATTACAGTATAGAACCATTGAGTCCTGTGCGATACCATAATCACTTAACATTCTTTTCATCCAAACCATCTGTGTACATTCATTTCTAGCTGCAATGTATTCAGCCTCAGCAGTTGAAAGTGATATGAAACTTTGCTTCTTGTTAAACCAAGAAACCAAGCAGTTTCCAATGTAAAAACAACCACCACTGGTTGATTTTCTGTCATTAATATTACCAGCCCAATCAACATCTGAATACCTAGTCAATTGAACACTAGTATCATAAGGATACCAAAGATCCAAATTAACTAAACATGCGACATATCTAACAATTCTCTTAATAACAGTTAAGTGTGATTCTTTAGGATTAGACTGATATCTAGTACAAATTCCAACACTTAAAGAAATATCAGGTCTACTTGCAGTTTAGTAAAGCAAACTACCAATCATGCTACGATACAACTTAGGATTTACATCTTTACCTGTAGAGTCTTTTGAAAGTCTTAGAGTTGTACTCATAGGAGTATCAAAACTCTTACCTTTCTCAAATCCGAACCTCTTAATCAAGTTCAAAGAATACTTGGTTTGAGAAATAAAAATTCCATCAGGTTGTTGTTTTACTTGTAGCCCTAGGAAATAATTTAATTCCCCAACCATGCTCATTTCGAATTTTGATTTCATTAACTCTGCAAACTCAACAGTCATGTTAGTACACATTGATCCATAAATAATATCATCAACATAGATTTAAACCATTAAGATATCATCGTAATGCTTCTTAACAAAGAGAGTCTTATCGACACAACCCATTTGAAAATTGTGACTCAGTAAAAACTTTGTCAATTTTTCGTACCAAGCCCTAGGAGCTTGTTTCAAACCATAGAGAGCTTTTTTAAGATGATATACATGATTAGTAAACTTAGGGTCTTCAAACCCTGGAGGTTGTTCCACATATACCTCTTCATGTAAATCGTCATTCAAAAAGGCACTCTTTACATCCATTTGGAAAATTTTAAACTTCTTAAAACATGCAATGGATATAAAAAGTCTGATAGATTCAAGATGGGCTACAGGGGCAAAGGTTTCATCGTAATCGATGCCTTCAATTTGTGTGTACCCTTGTATAACTAGTCTTGCTTTATTTCGAATAATAATTTCCAAGTTCATCAGACTTATTTTTGAAAATCCACTTTGTTCCAATTATGTGTTTATCATTAGGTCTAGGAACAAGATACCAGACATCATTATGAAAAAATTAATTAAGTTCTTCCTGCATCGTAACTATCCAGTTTTCATCAGAAAGTGCTTCTTTTATGTTTACCGGTTCAATCTGGGATGTAAAACATACGTAATTGCAGATGTCTTCTATTTGCCTACGAGTGTGCACACCAGTGAGAGGGTTTCTAAGAATTTGACTAGTTGGATGATCTTTAACAGTCCTTAATTCAGAATTAATTTCACTTGATGAAGTATCTGGTTTTTCAATTACAAGAACTTCATCATTGTCTGAACTCGGGGAAGGTGTATTCAGGTGATCATCAATGACCACATTGATTGATTCTTGAATCACACCAGTCCTGTTGTTCAAAACACAATAAGCACGAATGTTTAAAGAATATCCTAAAAAGGTCCCTTGTCACTTTTAGTGTCGAACTTTTTCAAGTTTTCACGGTCACGTACAATGTAGCACTTACTGCGAAAAAAATGAAAGTATTTGATAGTAGGCTTTTTGTAAAACTACATTTTATAAGCCGTTTTATTATTTGATTTACAAGTATAAACACGGTTAATAATGTAGTAGGCAGTATTTACTGCTTCAGCCCATAGATTTCTAGGGAGCTTCATGCTATTCAACATAACATTTCCCATTTCTTGAAGCACTTTGTTTTTTCTTTCCATAATATCATTTTGTTGTGGTGTTTTGGGCACATAAAATTCATGTGATATTCCCTGTTCGCTATAAAATTTCTCAAAACTGCTATTTTCAAATTCGAATCCATGATCACTACGGATCTTACTAACTTAAGAACATTTTTCAGTTTGGATTCGTTTGATGATATTTTTCACTTCATCAAGGGATTCTGATTTGTCTCTCAAAAATTAAACCCAAGTGTATCTTGTATAATCATTTACGATAACCAAGATGTATTTTTTACTGCCTCGACTTTCCGTTCTTGTTGGTCTTATAAGATCCATGTGGAGAAGCTCGAGTGGTCTAGATGTGGCATTGGAGTTCACCTTTTTATGAGAACTCCTAGTTTGTTTACCGTACTGGCATTCACCACATATTTTGTCTATTTTTTATAACTTAGGTAGACCTCTAATTAGTTCTCCTTTGCTCAATCTGTATAAATTTCGGTAATGCACATGTCCAAGGCGTTTATGCCATAATTCTGTTTCATTGGTGTGGACCATGTAACATTTTTGGTTAGATGAACTACCATCACTTACTATATAGCATTTTTCAGAAGTTCTGGGACCAGTTAATATTATAGAACCCTTTCTATTTATGATCTCACAACCTTGATTGGAAAATTTTACACTTGGTTGTTATCGCATATTTGAGATATGCTTAACAGGTTGTGTTTCAGCCCCTCAACATATAAAACATATTTAAATAAAGGAAGGTTGTAAAGTTGAACCATACCTTTGCCAATAATCTTGCAATTGCTTCCATCACCAAATGTGACTGACCCATCAGTCATATCTTTAAGATCAGTGAATAAATATTTGTCTCCTGTCATATGCCTGGAGCATCCACTATCTAGGTACCACTTTGAATGGCTTGTTGCTTTGAAAGCAGTGTGAGCAACCAAGCAGGCACCCTTAAGAACCTATTTCAGAACTGTTTTGGGTTTAGGAGTATAGTTGGTCTTCTTTTGATTGTAGTTGAAAGAATGACCTACCGAGTTAAATTTCAAGAGCTCCTTGAGTAAATCAATTATCTTTTCAGCTAGTGGGTTTCTGTTTTGATTTTTGAAATTGACATGGCTTCTTTTCAATTTTTGAAAAGTTTTTGTATTTTTAGAAAAACCTCAATAAGTATTTTTCTTTTTTGAGTTTGAGGAATCTCCTTTCACAAATTTGAGAGGAGTATCCTTCTATTTGGGAGGTATATTCTTATCATAGCCCAACCCAGATCGATCGCCACATTTTCTTAGTCCGGATAATAATTTTTCTAATTTTGGATCACCTTGGGCATATCTCCATGTGTCTTTCAAACTCAGAAGAGAAGATACTTCATTCTTAAGTTTCTCATTTTCAAATTTCAAATCTTCTATCACGGAGGTTTTGAATTCCAAATCACATTTTGATTTTTCAAGACAAACTGAAATTTATGCCTTTTCTAAAACCAGAGTCTTGAAACATTCTTTGAGTTTAAAATACTTTTCTTTTTGAAGTTTAAGTTTGACAGTAATTTTACAACTTTTCTTATATAAGGCATTATAAGCAACTTGAAGATCTTCTTCATTTTCATGGTCACTATGCATATTTTCTTCACTAGTTGAATCACCGTGATCTGAGAATGTGAACTTGGCTAGAGTTATAAGGGCTTTTACATCACTGCCCGACTCGATTTCAGAATCTTCTGATTCAGAAGAGGCTTTAGAATCGGATAATTCGTCCCATGTAGCCAACATACCCTTCTTCTTGGGTTTGTCCTTTTTAGGACATTTGTTTGCTAAATGCCCATATTCTTAACAGTTGTAACATTGACTATCTTTCAAAGATTTTTAGGTTTGAGATTTTGGTTTAGATCATTTTTTTTCGTTTGTCTTTTGGAAATCGACCCTTTTCTTACTTTTGAAAATCTTGTAAAACTTTTTAGCTAAAAGTACCATATCATCTTCTGAATTTTCTAAATCTGAGTTTTCTAGAGAAATACTTTTAGAAGATGTTAAAGCAATAGATTTACCTTTAGGAGCTTTAAAATTCAATTCATAGGTTTGTAAAGAACCAACTAGTTGTTCTACCCTCATGTTATCCGTATCACGAAGTTCCTAGATCGCGGTTACTTTAGAGTTGAACCGTTCAAGAAGTTAGCGTAGTATCTTTGCACATACTTTACTTTCTGGGATTTTATTACTAAGACCCTACATTGAGTTTACAATGTCATTCAGTCTAGTGTAAAAGTCCATAAACATTTCATTTTCCTCCATATGAATTTCTCCACATTTAGTTGTGAGGAGTTGGACTTTAGACTTCTTGACAATTGATGTACCCTCGTGTGTGATTTCAAATATATCTCAGGCTTGCTTTGCAGTATCACAGGATATGATTCTTTTGAATTCATCCAGTGATACTGCGCAAGTGAGAGCATTTAGTGCTTTAGCATTGACACTATTCTCACTTTTCTGAAATGTAGTCCATGAGAAATAAGGAGACACTCTCATTATTTTTGAACCGTCGGTTCCAGTTACTTCAGTGGTAGGGGGTTTCCAGTCGGTCATTGTGGCTTGCCACACACTCTCATCCAATGATTTGAGGAAGATCCTCATTCTGTCTTTCCAATAGGCATAATTGGAGCCATCAAATGGTGGAGGCCTAGTGACTGAAAGGCTATCGAAATTCGACATCTTTTTATATAGCTTAGATCGTTAGCTCAGGAAATAAATCCAAAATAAAAGCAATAAGAACAAGCTATTAGGCTTTGATACCACTTGAAATGGCCAAGCTATATGTCCTGGGGGGGGGGGGGTTGAATAGGACTATGCCAAATTAAAATTAAATATAGCGGATTAAAATGAAGAAATAGCCTTACAAATTAAATCAATTCACAACGTTGAAATAAAATCAATCCCAATAAACAAGCATTAAGAGGTTGATACAAATTTAGTTCTAAGGACAACATTACAACATAATCAACAAGGGCTTTTGGTAGGACAACCTTATTTCTAGAACGTCTTTTGAATCAAAAACTCAATTTGAAAATAAATAGCAAAGGAATTGCAATCTTAAGAATTGATTATTCTAGGGACAACCATGCACCATAAAAATGGCAGGACAACCTTACTAGAATAATTACTGAAATTGAAGCACAGATTGATAAAAGTATAGCACGAGATAAAATGCTGAAATAAATCTCTGGATTATTACAACATTCTCCACACTTGCTTGAAATGTAAATAGTTACAGAACTCGCATCGACATGTACATTCCACAAAACTGAATGATGAAAAATAAGGAATTAAGTAAGTAATCAATCCACAAGACAGAGTTATAGTGGTTCGCCTGTGTGTACACCAACTGTTTTACAACAGCCACATAGAATGCTACTCCACTCATAATATCCTCATACAGGGATATTAGCGTTCACTATCAAAATAGGTTTCACAGGTTCACCTAAACCTTTACAATTGTGTCTTTTAACTTGGGCTTACACAATCCAAAAACCCACACTATTCTGAGTTTTCTGGCTCTCCTCAGATAACTAACAAATGAAATTTTTCTGGCGAATTCCGAACAAAAACCAAAAGAATAGAAATTTTACAGAATTGTAAAATACCTGGATTTCTCCTCTTGTAGTAGCCTGAAAGAACCAATTGGAGTAGATGTTCGGATGTGAAAGTTCAATGTCCAATACTCACTTTATAATGGTTCTAAGTTCTAATTGATTTTAAAATTAAATCAGACTGGGCTAGCTCTATATGATTTCAATTCCCAGAAGAAAGAAAATAATATTTCCTCTTTTCAAATCAGATTGGAATATAGAATCAAATCAAATAGAAAAAAGCTAACAAAAGGAAATTGAATTATGCACAATATAGCTTAAGAATAAATATAAACTTATCTTAGAGTGGAGCTTTTAATTCACTTAATTTTCGATAAAAAACTTTAAAATTCGTGTGCTACTTATAGCTGCAGAAATTCGTCTTCGACTGGTCCTAAGGTCACCATGACTAGTTGAAGAAGAAATAAATTTTTGAATTTTCGGGCGCGATTAGATAAAACCGTTACACGACTGGTCGTGAGTAGTCCACAACTGGTCGAAGGCCATCCACGACTGGTCGTGGACCTCACACGACTAGTCGTGCGACCTTTGATTTAGTTGCTGGAGTTGGAATCGTGGTTCCACGACTGGTCGAAGGTCGAATCGTGACCATCCCATGACTAGTCGAGCAGACTCCAGGACTAGTCGTACCCGAATAGAAAAAATCTGATAATTTAAAACAAAACTTATACTGGTCTTGGAATTTCTAGGATTGGTCGAACCAGTGCCAGGACTAATCGAACAAGGTCTAGGACTAGTCTTAGAACAGATAAAAATTATTTGGAGAAGATATATGAATTATGTTTCCAAAATGACCTACACTAAAGGTCAACCTAAGGTCAATCAAACCTTACCAAGGACATTGAACCTTTATTAGCTTGGACGTTGAACTTTTCGAAGCTTGAGTTCTTCTTGATGTAGTTCGAACACTTCATAAGCTTTGAAGTCACCATCAGTATGAGTTGTGCTCAGTTCCCTATCTTATGTTAGAGTCTTGATCTTGAATATACGAACTTTGAGTCTTGAACATGAACTCTTCATGAATATCATCAAAATTGTAGCTTGAACTAGCTTGAGGAGTTCACCGTCGGGTCTCGAAGTATAGCTGTGATGTCTCAAACATATACAACAAGATACAAGACACATATAGAGGTTTTGACACAAAAAATTTGACAACCAAAGAGGATTCATACCATAGTACTTACAACTACCGCTGACAAGTTGTTCTTCAATAAAAGCATTTTGTGAGTGGGAATCTTTGAAAGAAATGTTAACTCAGAGATAGTGGCCATAGACTCGGGGCTAGCTGCCCCACTACAGGGAAGAATTCCTATAACACAAATAGGAGATAAAATTAGAATAAGCAATGCAAGGTGAAGGATATACGGTTCCTCAAATTGATATATATACCCGTCGTAGAGGTGTGACCAATAGGTGGGGAAACTTCTGGGGCTGCAGAGGTACCAGCTTCCAGCATGTCGGCAAGAGAAGGCGCCCTAACTTCTATGCTTGAATCCCTGGTAGTAGGAGTAGGCAGATTAGTAGCTTCAATGGGGAATGCAATTTCGCGGGCTACCCTTCTTGGTAGTATAAGAGGAGCTATAAGAACCCGTGGTGA
The DNA here is from genome assembly GCA_037074715.1 of Magnolia kwangsiensis. Taxonomy (NCBI): domain Eukaryota; kingdom Viridiplantae; phylum Streptophyta; class Magnoliopsida; order Magnoliales; family Magnoliaceae; genus Magnolia; species Magnolia kwangsiensis. The sequence goes on from CM073579.1 coordinate 66,498,605, forward strand.
AATCGTTAGTGCAGCTGAACGAAGGTCCACAGAGGGGGCATCGCTCGTGTCAATATTAGCCACATGCGTACCTGAAAAAGTAACAATGATGATAAAATAGTTATCACTAGATAAGCACGTGAATATTCAAGGAATTCGGATTCCCTTACCAGGTGAATATCCATATTCCCCATAATCTAGGGGTTCTTCATCTTCTTTGGTTACTGCATGTGGCTTATCAGGAACAGAAGTGGCAGGGAAAATTTCAGGAGCTAGGTGGAGATCTTCTTCCTCTACATTTTCGGTAGCTATATTTTCCTCCTCATCTATATTGACTTCTCCTTCTTCGAAGTTGTCATCTTGTGCTCCATTGCTTGCATCATCATCATCTTCAGACCCCATGGGAGTGGAATCTTCTGATGAAGAAGATGAACTTTCATTTTCCAAACTCTCTTCATCTACTTCCGCGATCACAACTTGTTTTCCTTTATAAGAGATGGGCTGGCTGCTTTCTCCTGGAGACTTCTTGCTAGCCGAAACTGAGGGAGATACAGAGGTCTGCCTTGTCTCTTCTTGGGGAATAGGTGATGATGCTTGTAGTCATGCTCGCAATCTGGTCATTGGAGACGATGAGCTGGAAGGAGGAGGTTGTGAAGGAGCAGGCTCGTTCTGAGCCAAATTCTCCTGAGCCGTGGCAATTTCTTCAGGAATGGGGGAGGATGTCCCTTCAAAATTTTCTAAAACTCGACCGCCAAATTCGTGAGGGACATGTTCAAATTTTGCCAGAATTCTGTGAGCGAACTAGCCATTTAAAGTATTAATTGGTTTCCTCTCACGAATCGGCTCTTCCGTAGATATTTTTCTGCAAATTTCATCATGGTGAGGTGCACGATTCTTCTATGGAATGAAACCAAATCCATTCTCAAGTTTTCTGCCCCTGAGCCGAGGCAGGTGGAGAAAGAGAGGGGAGTCCACTGGTAAGCATTTGTTGACCAGGAATGATTGATGGTCCCATCATCTCATCCAACTGTAGGAAGTATGGACTATCTGGTTGCAGCCAAGAATGATGAAAGAGGAATTGACACGACCGCCCAATAGTTGCTTCCATATCATGGCCCAGTTCAAAGGACCTGTTCCGTAGTAGCGCATTCTCTTGGTGACCAACCCATAGTCTTCCGGTACGGCTTGGTCATAGCCGAATTGGAGAGCGAAGTGGCTGGGGTAGTAGGGCTCTCTCCAGAATTCCGTCCTTTCTCTGAGAGGAGACTGTAGGAACAGATGGAGAGAAAGAAAGCCCTTTCTGCTATAGTCAATGCTCCCTGGTCCACCATATTTATGTCTTTAGTGTAGCGGTGGAGACGAAACTGGAAGAAATTTATTTGATCAAAGTCCTAGATCTTGTTGATTACCCATTCGTATGATCTTCTGGCCATCGCCCTTTACTGAAAAAATTAGAGAGGAAGATGTGAAGGATTGACATATGCCTTCTCTGGTGCTTCAAAGGTCCAAGGGAAGTAAACTCCCAACCATCTAGTAAAGTAGTGCCAGGCAGTATATGCTGAGGAAGATCCCAAGGTGGGGTTCTTGATATGCGTAGATATTTCTCCAAAATCCCAGTAGATGGAACGTAGTACGGGAGGCGCAATGGAATATTTCTGACCTTCCACTAGGGCACCAGCAACGACAAAGGTGGTGGGGCGAATAATATCTGCCCACTTGGAGCTAGGAAGAGCTACTATGCTTTACCAGCAAGCCAGAAATGCTGTGAGTTCCCCGAAGGAACTATAATCTGATCTTTCCTTCATGTTGTCGAGGAGATTCGTCAGTTCTTTGCAGCGACTGTCACAGAATCTACAGGGTAAAGTAAGAGATTAGTGCAAGGGAATATGTGATAGAAAGAAAAGTGCTAATTTCTGAGTCTAAAATACCTGAGCATTCTGGAAAAATGAGCTAGCCACTGCAGAGGGGAAAGTTTGTGAAAATTTAGAAATTTTCCCATTTCCCTGAAGAGTTCAATGGTGGTTTCGAAAATGGAGGGTCTACAATCTGGAGAAGATATGAATGCCAGCTCTGCGTTCGATGGGATGAACTCATCATAAAATCTTCCTGTTAATGGAAGACATGCTATGCGATGCAAATCCCAGAGTGTTACGCTCATTTATCCAAATGGCAAGTGAAGGGAATTGGTAGTGGGAGACTAATATTCAAGGAAGCCTTTAAGCACGGAGGGTTCCTTATAGAAGTATCTAGATGTGACTTCTATCCCATCATAAAGGCCAACTTTGGCAAAAGTACTCGCATGTTTCCTCAAGATGGCCTCTACCTAGTCAGAATAGTAGCGGCGAGAAACCAACAGGCCTCTTGTCCGAAAGTCCTCTGATCCCTAAAGAGGGTCGCAGTCCTTATAGCACTGTCTGATGGTCTCGTACAAGGATGTTGGAAAAAGATTATGAGGACTGTGAAAAGGGGTGAGGAAGATCATGGAATGAACTTCCCCAATGTTTTTTCGTGGCTTCTGTACTTGTAGTTTTCCTTCAAGAATGTAGGGTTCTCTTGTTGCCCATGATTCCGTGTACATTAACTTCTCTCCGTCCATGTAGTCCTTGGGCTCACATTCAAGGATGGATTGATGGCGATGGACGTTGATGGGGATTACTATCATACCTTCTGAATGAGTGTTGTCGAATTTCATAACGCCCTCAATTACTAGAACTGATTCCCAAGAGTTTTGGAGCTTCTTCTTGTTATGTTCCTTTATCTTCTCTTCGAACTCCTTCGCCTTATTTCGGAGAGCCTTCTTAGAGCACGAAGAGGGGAAGTATCTTCTCTTGGAGGGGGTCTGTCGCTATCAGTACGGATGTGGGCAGTCGTCTTTAGCCATTTATCCCAATCATATTCGCGACCGTGCTTTGGAGGCCGTTTTAAGTTTCTCATGACTATAGCCCGATGAATGAGAGAGGGAAGTGATTCAATGTGATTAGTGAAATCAAAAGTAGGGAGCACTAACTCTTTGAAGTATGCAGGAGTTTGAGTAGTGGTTTTGGTAGGTTTAGTCAGTGGCTGATCAGCAGAAGGAGAAGGGCAATAAGAAGACGTATCAGGCAAGTCAGGATGAGAAGGCTGGTCAGTTGGAGGGTCTACGAGATGAAAATTTCTCTTAATATGGGCCATGAAGAGAAGGGAATTGAAGGCTCAAGGGTGACTGCAGGAAAGGCTTGAAGGAAGTAAGGAAATGTGCTAAAGTTTTAAAAATAGGACAGTACAGAGGAAATTCACTAGAGTCCTGGTTGCGCAGGTCCGCGTAATCAAAATCAGTTGCGCGGAATGTCATAACACTTGGGAGACTTGCACAGATGGGAAATCCGTTGTGCAGGTCCTCACAATCGATATCGGTTACACGAGAAAATTGGCAGAAAAAAAAATTCACCGCAGAATGGAGAAGTGCAGGATATGAAAGGGGCGCGGTATTTATAGGTTGCTACGGTCGAGTATGAACGCGAGTCGGTTGTGCGGGTCCGCGCAAGTAAGGTGAAATGGAAGATATTTGATTCTTTTTCGTTTCTTGAGGAAACAAAGAAAGGATCAAGGGGGCGTCTGTTGAGGCATAAAAAAATGATGATGAAAAGATTGAAGCAAGAAGAGATAAGAATAAAGAAAGAATCCTTGAAAAGGAGAAAGAGATTGCTTTGAAAAGGGTGCACAGGGCCGCGCAACCAATACTAGTTGCGTGGGTCCGCGCAATAGATATTCCTTGTGCAGGTTCACGGAATGAAAAAATCAGTTGCGTAGGACCTTGAAATGTGCTGTTGAAAATGGTCCTTTGCAGAGTGATCTAAAGCACTGAAATATTTGTCCCACATCGCTAAGATCAGAATTTTCACACGTGCGAGGGTCTATAAATACCTCTTCCCCTCCTTTATTAAAGGTAATTGAAGATTTTCAAGAGAAGCAGAACGAAGCAGAAGACTTAAGGTAGGAGAGGAGTTTCCTGGTGGTTGCGCAGGACCATGCAACCAATGTCTATTGCGCGGGTCCATGCAACCAGACTGCCCTACAGTCTGCAAAGATCAAAGGTCGTTATGCCGCCGAAACATCTGTGTAAGGCTTCCCTTCTTTCGACCTTCTCCTATTGACAAGTTAAGAGGAGAAAGATTAGTCGATTGAATCAACATTTCTCCTAAGTATTAGGGATGATTGAAATGGGCGTTGTTATGCTGCTGAAATCTCTATTTCATTGAAGATTCATCGATCAGATCGACATTCCTCCTAAGTCCTAGGAGATGATCAAAACAGGTGTCGAAAGGCTGTCGAAATGAATCCTTGATATTTAAAGCATAAGTCATTTATTTACAGAAGATTTATCTTAGAATCAAGGGATGTAAAAAGGATGTAAATGAACTCAGTATCAATAAAATGTGATGAATGTTCTCAATACCCTTTCTTTTTTATATTTAAATAAGAAAAATTTTCAAATAAAATGCATTTGTTTCTTGTTCGAAACATGTATTTCCTCAAATTTGGTTGTGAGGATTTAGACTTTAGATTTCTTGACAATTGATGTTCCCTCGTGTGTCATTTTTAATATATCCCAAGCTTGCTTTGTAGAATCATAGGATATAATTCTTTTGAATTCATCCGATGATAGTGCACAAGTAATTACACTTAGTGCTTTTGCATTTGTACTACTCTCACTTTTTTGAAGATTGGTCCATGAAAAATAAGGTGTTATTCTCATTGATTTTGATCCATCGATACCAGTTACTTCAGTGGTAGGAGGGGTCCATTCATTCACTGTGGCTAGCCACACACTCTCATTCATGGATTTTAGGAAAATCCTCATTCTAGCTTTCCAATAAGCATAATTGGTGCCATCAAAGGGTGGAGGCCTCGTGACTGAATGGCTATCAAAATTTGAGATCTCATATATAGCTTAGATCAATTAGCTTAGGAAATAAATCTAAAAGTATAACAATTAACACGAGCTATTAGGATCTGATACCACTGGAAAAGGCCAAGCTATGTGTACTAAAGGGGAGGGGGTGTGAATAGGACTATGCCAAATTTAAAAAATACATAGCAGAATTAAAGAATATGATAGCCAAATAAAGGAAAGCAATTCACAATGCAAGAATGAAAAACATCCTCAATAACCAAGTATCGAGAGGTTGATACAAATGTTGTTCTAAGGACAACCTTACACCATAAAAACCAAAGGTTTATGGCAGGACAACCTTACTAGAACGATGAGTATCAAATTCTCAAAATGAAGAGAAAAATAAAAGGAAATAGCGAGAATTAAAATCTACACGATTACAATATTCCCACAATGCTTAAAATATAAATATTACAACATTCACATTCGCACATACATCCCACAATTTTAAATGATAAAAGAGAGGAAAAATAAATCACGCATCCACAAAACAAAAAGAGTTATAGTGGTTCGCCTGTGTGTTCACTAACTATTAAACAACAGCCACATAGCTTATTACACTCCTAATATCCTCACACAGGGGATATTAGTATTCACTAATCAAATAGGTTTTTCTCAGTTTTACCTAAAACCCTCACAATTGTGTCTTTTAGTGGGCTTACACAATTTTAAAAAAAAAAATCCCACTTTTGAGTTTTCTGGTTTCCCTCAGATAACCAATAGATTGAGATTTTTCTGGCTTAATCTTAAATAAAACCAAAAGAAAAAAATTTACAATAATGTAAAATACCTGGATTTCTCCTTTTGTTGTAGCCAGAAGAACCAAGTCAGAGTAGAAGTTCAAATATAGAAGTTCAATGTTCAATACTCACTTGAAAATGGTTCTAGGTTCTAATTGATTTTAAATTAAATCAAGTTGGGCTAGCTCTATTTAATTTTGATTCTAAGAAGAAGGAATTCAGTAATTCCTCTTTCAAATCAGATTGGAATATAGAAACAAAATCAAATCGACAAAGCTAATAAAAGAGAATATTAAATATGCACAATGTAGCTTAAAAAATGCTAACTTATCTCTCAGACTGATGCCTTGATTTTTCTTGAATTGGATTATTAAACTCTGAAATTCATGCTTTATTTATGGTTGTAGAAACTTGTCTACAACTGGTCCTGAGGACACTACGATTGGTCATAACAAAAATAAATTTTTAAGCGCGATCGGATAAAACCATTCCACGACTAGTCGAATGCTGTCCACGACTGGTCGTGACCTGCCTACGACTGGTCAACAAAGCCTGATTTAGTCATTGAAGTTTGAGTGTAGCTGCAGGAGTGGTCATGAACGAGTCCTACACTGTTCACATGACCTGTCGAGCAGTCTCCGGGATTGGTCGTAGTTAAACCAAAAATTTTCAAAAAATTACAACAACTTAGGAATGCTCCTAAAATTTCTTGGACTGGTCAAGCCAGTTCTAAGACTAGTCGAACAGGGTCTAGGACTAGTCTTAGAACAGACTAAATACTTATAAAAAAGACTCAATTTGAATTATGTATACAAAATGACCTACCTTAAGGTCAATCTAAGGTCAAACATACCTTGAAAGTGATGTATGAACATTGAGACTTCGTTTCTTCAGATGATGGTTGACCTTTGAAGATTATGAAACTTGAGATCTTTATACTTGATGTCGCTTGAACTTAAGATCTTCTAAAGCTTGGATTTAAATTATACTTCATCTTGAGTTGTGCTTGAGTCTTGAGTTGTACTTCAGTTTTGAACAAGAACTTGTCTTTTAATGTAGCTCTTGAAAGACTCTGAACTTTGAAGTTTACAGGAGTGGACAATGTACTTGACCTTGCATGGCTTGAAGTAGAGCGTCATTCTCAACTTAAAGCATTATGATACAGTGCCTTGAACATATATATATATATATATATATATATATATATATATATCCTCGCTACACAAGGCACAAATAGTGTTTTTGGCACCACAAAATTTGATAAACAAAGGAGCTATCAGCATAACACTTACAACTTCCAAGTAGTCCTGCAAGCAGATTGGTCCACACATAAACATTACCGTGGGTCCCAACAAGTAGATAATATAGGTAACTCACATACATTAAGGTAGTACAAGGAAGAATAGTTCATTTGCACAAGGCACACGTCAACGGGCTCCATGATCGAACTGTTTGGTTAGTAAAACAATTGAACAATGTAGAAAAAATACGTACAATTAGTGGGTTCACAACTGTTCGGAAGTTATACGTTCAATTAATACTATTTCATATCATCTAAATTATTTAGGAATTGGATCTAGGTCATTTTGGAATCATGTTCTAGAATTAGCTAGCCTAATGGATAAATGGTGAAATATACAATACTTACATCAAGGTAGGGTCCATAATCAATCTAACACATGTCCTAAGTTCACAAACCGAAGAGGTTACACCATCAGCATAGTCCACGAGTTTGAGTAATCACACAAGTCTCATATGCCCACATAGTCTTATGGCCACTCCATTATCAAAAGTCCATATGGTTGAGTGGCCACACAAATGTCACTCTACTTGTCATGATAAGGGACTTAAGGTGAGATGGTTGCTTATTGTTATTATTATTATTATTTTAATTATACCATAGCTCACATAATGGGGCAATCGCTTTACTAAACTTTCACATAGTCATGCAGCCAGTACCACAATTTCACATAGTTTAACAGTCACCTAAGCACCACATGATCATATGGTTGGGCTACACATTCCCCATGTACCCACTTGATTTACGACTATCCACGTCACTCATGATCACAAGATTTATGAGCTACATTTTCAACACCATTTTGCCAAATCTAGCTATCATTCATCAAGTCAGTGATCATATGGTTAAGGGCCATAACAATCATAAATCCACTTAGACAAGTAGCCACACAATTGCCCCAATTTCATACAGTTAGGTGGGCTATAAAAATCACACACTCACATGGTGTGGTGGCTCACACAATTTCCACTAATCCACACAACTAGTTGGGACACCCAAAATCCCAAATTCCTATGGTGTAGGGATCCACATGATTTCTACCAACTGACAGTCTAAATGAGGAATAACCATTACAGTGGGTACCATGGAAACGACTTAGATTGTAATAAATATATAAGCAGCCCTACACTCTAAAATGATGTAAAAAAATAGATGAATGACTGGTAAAACATGTATATTAGGTGGCCAATGATTGGTTAAAAAGAATAGATGGATAAATTTCTCACAAACATTACTGCAGCTTTAGGGAATATTTAACGGTGGAGAAGTGATCAATATTACTCCCGTGGCATGAGATTTGGATCTGACTAGTCTATGGGACCATACCCTAAAATGATAAGGATAAACTAATGAATGGCATGGATCTACATCATGCTACAAGGTGGAGTCCATGGTCAAGGAAGTGTCCCAGCATATAAGAGACACACTAGAGCGTAAGAATTTCCAATGGCTTTTACAATTGTTTCTACTTGCAGCGTAGCCCACCTAAAATTGAGTTCTACTTCATCTTATGTCCACAGACAGGAGGTGGGCCCACTTCCCAAGTGACTGAAAAATATAGGCAGTGTGGGTATACAACACATGCACCTAGGTGGGTTTCACATGCATCACATTATATCTAGGAAAGTTTTCATTGGTAAGCATGCAATTCCCTTTCCTTATTATTATTGTTATTATTATTATTATATTTTGTACAATTGTGGGTCCCATTGACATGGTGGGGTCCACCCCATTAACAGTTTGTACAAAATACAACATCATAGTTGATACTACCCACTAGATAAATGACATGGCTATAAAGTACATACATTGGGTGGGGCCACAACACATGGATGGTCTAAATGATGGACAAATTGGATATAAAATACATGTAATGAATTGGCTCCACTGTCCAATAACCGACCTAACTTTGGTGGTAGTTACACATCATGGCAGAACTCAAGGGATTTAACGGTAGGGATTTTCATTCCCACTGTTTCTTATGGTGTGGTCCACCTAAGGCGTGGATATGCCTCATAATTTCACACATTTCTTAAAATGGTTTGAAGGAGTGGATGAATGGCCCAGATATACTTTTCATCACCAAGGTAGGCCTGTAAGTGCTATGATTTCATATCCCTTTGGTTATCAAATTTTGTGGTGCCAAAACCTATATCTATGTCTTGTATATCTTGTGTTTCATGTTTGAGACTATTCATTGCTTCAAGACATCGTATTTCTAGATAAGAACTTAAATGAAGAAAGTTTCAGGTCATGGATGAAGAATTCAAGAATAGAAGTCTCCAAGTATGCATGTTCAAGATTCAAATAAGTACAAGTATAGAGGAAGACTTTCTCAACTCAAGAAAGGATCAAGCTCGAGAAGGCCTATAACAAGAATCATAAATTTTCAAGCTTCTCTTAAGGGTCATCTGAGTGTACAGACTATCAATGTCCATCTCACTTTTAAGGTTTGTTTGACCTTAGATTGACCTTAGGATGGGCTTTACTGTAGGTCATTCTGGATTCATAATTCGTATATTTTAATATGCTTGTTTGAGCTGTTCTAAGACCAGTCCTAGGGACTTTAAGACCAGTCCTAGCTCTGTTACGACCAGTCTTAAGTTTTTTAAGACCAGTCCTAGGTTATTGAACATTTTTTAATTTTTCTGGTTGCCCTACGACCAGTCCTGGACATCCTACGACCAGTCCTGTGAGCTGTACGACTTGACCTTCGACTAGTCTTAGTCGTACGACTTAAAATCCAGCAACTAAACTCAAGGTCTTATGACCAGTCGTAGGTGACCCATGACTAGTTGTAGGTGGCCCACGACCGGTCGTAGGCTACCCAAGACCAGTCGTGGAAAAGCTAATCCTTATCCCGTGGAAATCTTTGAAAATATTTGAAGCTACGACCAGTCCTAGGATCCTAAGACCAGTCATAGATGGGATTTTTTAGATTATAAATAGAGCACGAACTTCGGAGTTTTTCAATTCAATTCAACTCAATTCAAGCAATCTTTAAGCTATTCCTTTTACTAGCTTGTTTATTATTTGATTTTGATCTACATTCCAATCTTATTGGAGAAGGGGAATTTCTGATATTCCTTCTTCTTGGATTCAAAATCAAATAGAACTAACCCTTTTGATTTAAAATCAATTAGACTTAGAACCATTCTTCAAGTGAGTATTGGACTTTGAACGTTGAATCGAACTTCTACTCCGATTGGTTCTACCGGGCTACTTCAAAAGGAGATTCAAGTATTTTACATTTGTGTAATTTATATTCTTTGGTTTTGTTTGAGATTTGTCAGAAAAATCTCATTGTTTTGGTTATCTGAGGAGAGCCAAAAAACTAAGATTGTGTGGGTTTTGGGATTGTGTAAGCCCGAGATAAAAAGACACAATTGTGAAGGTTTTAGGTGAACTTGTGAAACCTATTTTGATAGTGCATGCTAATATCCCCTGTGTGAGGATATTAAGAGTGGAGTAGCATTCTGTGTGGCTGTTGGATAACAGTTGGGGTACACACAGGCGAACCACTATATATCGTTGTGTTGTGGATGTGCTTTATTCTTTCATTTCTTTATTCATTTAGTTTTATGGATTGCAGTTGCGGATGAATGTTGTAATCATTTTATTTCAAGCAAGTGTGGGGAATGTTGTAATAACTTATGATTTATTTCTGTAAGTTATTTTGGTTGCTTTACTTTTTATTCCTCATTGGTTTGTGATATAAAGGATGTTCTAGAAATAAGGTTGTCCTACCTTAAACCTTTGGTTTTTGGTGTAAGGTTGTCCTTAGAACTGATATAGTATCATTCTCTTAATTCTAGGCTATTGAGATTACTTTTAATTTAACATTGTGCTTTATTTCTTTTATTATTTCGCTGTTTTAAGTTTTATTTGGCATTGCCCTATTCACCCCCCCTCTGGGGCATATAGCTAGGCCCTTTCAAGTGGTATCAGAGCCTAATAGCTCATGCTTATTGTTTATTTATTAGATTTATTTCCTGAGCTAACGATCTAAGCTATATTAAGATGTTAAATTTTGATAGCCTATCAGTCACTAGGCCGCCACCCTTTAATGGTACAAATTATGCCTATTGGAAAGCCAAGATGAGGATCTTCCTCAAATCCTTGGATGAAAGTGTGTGGCTGGCCACAGTGAATGAATGGAACCCTCCTATCACTGAAGTAACTAATGACGATGGTTCAAAATAAATGAAAGTAACGGCTTATTCTCTTTGGACCACACTTCAGAAAAGTGAGAGTAGTGCCAATGCAAAAGCACTAAATGCAATTACTTGTACATTATCACCAGATGAATTCAAAAGAATCATCTCTTGTGAAAATGCAAAACAAGCATGGGATGTATTAGAAATGACACGCGAGGGTACATCAATTGTCAAGAAATCTAAAGTCCAACTTCTCACAACTAAATTTGAAGAAATTCATATGGAGGAGAATGAGATGTTTATAGACTTCTACACTAGATTGAATGACATTGTGAACTTTTTGTGGGGTCTTGGTGATAGAATCCTAGAAAGTATAGTGTGTGCAAAGATACTACGCTCACTTCCTGAACGGTTCAATTTTAAAGTGATCGCGATTCAGGAACTTCGTGATACGGATACCATGAGGGTTGAGGAATTAGTTGGTTCAATACAAACCTATGAGTTATCCTTTAAAGCTCCTAAAGGAAAATCAATTGCTCTCAAATCATCTAAAAATGTTTCACAAGAGAGCACTTCAGATTTAAAAAATTTCAAAGATGATATGACGCTTTTAGCAAAAAAGTTGTACAAAATTTTCAAAAGCAAGAAAAAAGTTGATATTCAAAAGTCAAATGATAAGAGACGATCTAAACCGAGAACTCAAAAATCTTTGAAAGATAGTCAATGTTACAACTGTCAAGAATATGGGCACTTAGCTAATAAATGTCCTGAAAAGGACAAATTAAAAAAGAAAAGCATGATGACTACTTTGGATGAATCGTCTGATTCTGAATCCTCTTCTAAATCAGAAGATTTTAAAACCGAGTCAGGCGATGATGTTAAAACCCTTATGACTCTAGCCAAGATCACTTTTTCAGATAATGATGATATATCTAGTGAAGAAAATCTGAATAGTGATTGCGATAATGAAGATGATCTTCAGGATGCTTATAATGCCCTTTATAAGGAGAGTTGTAAAATTGCCGTCAAGCTTAAATTACAAAAAGAAAAATTTTCTAAGCTTAAGGTAGATTATGAGTCTCATATTTTTTATTCTTTTGAAAAGACCAAATGTGATTTAGATTTTAAAACCTCCAAAATTGAAGATTTGAGATCAGAAAATGAGAAACTCAAAAATGAAGTAGCTTCTCTTCTGAGTTTGAAAGACACATGGAGATATGTCCAAGGTGATCCTAAATTGAAAAAATTATTGTCCGGATCAAGAAAATGTGGCGATCGATTGGGGTTTATCTATGATAAGAATACATCTCCTAAACAAAAGAACATTGCTTCTAAATTTGTAAAAGGAGAATCTTCAATCTCAAAAGAAAATAAAACTTATCAAAGTTTTTCTAAAAATTCAAGTAATTTTCAAAAACCTAAAGGTAGCCATGTCAACTTTGATTTTTAAAACCGAAATCCATTGGCTGAAAAATAATTGATATACTCAAGGAGCTATTAAAGTCTAACTCTATAGGTCTCTCCTATAATAACAGACAGAAAAAGACCATCTATACTCCTAAACCCAAAACAGTTCTAAAATGGGTTCCTAAAGTTGCCTACTTGGTTGCCCACACTGCTTTCAAAGCTACAAGCCATTCAAAGTGGTACGTAGATAGCGGTTGCTCCAAGCATATGATAGGCGACAAGGCTTTATTCACCGATCTAAAAGATATGACTGATGGGTCAGTCACATTTGGTGATGGAAGCAATTGCAAGATCATTGGCCAAGGTACGATTCAGCTTTATAACCTTCCCTTATTTAAGAATGCTTTATATGTTGAGGGCTTGAAACACAACCTACTAAGCATTTCTCAGATATGCGATAATAACCATAGTGTGAAGTTTTCTAATCAATGTTGTGAGATAGTTAATAAAAAGGGTTCTGTTATATTAACTAGTCAGAACTTCTGAAAACTGCTACATCGTTAGTGATGCAAGCTCATCTACTCAATCATGTTACATGGTCCATACCAATGAGACTGAATTATGGCATAAATGCCTTGGACATGTATACTATCAGAACTTATTTAAATTGAGCAAAAGAGAACTAATTAGAGGTCTACCCAAATTGCAAAGAGTAGACGAAATATGTGGTGAATGCCAGTTAGGCAAACAGACTAGGAGCTCTCACAAGAAAGTGAACTCCAATACCACATCTAGACCACTCAAGCTTATCCGCATGGATCTTATTGGACCAACCAGATCGGAGAGTCGAGGAGGAAAAAAATACATCTTGGTTATCGTAGATGACTATACCAGATTCACTTGGATATCATTCTTAAAGGACAAAACTGAAACCCTTTATGAAGTGAAAAAAATAATCAAACGAATCCAAATTGAAAAAGGTTCTCATGTTAGTAAGATCCGTAGTGATCATGGATCTAAATTCGAAAACAGTAGTTTTAAGAAATTCTGTAGCGATCAGGAAATATCGCATGAATTTTCTGTGCCCAAAATGCCGCAATAAAATGGTATAGTTGAAAGAAAAAACAGAGTGCTTCAGGATATGGTTAATGTTATGTTGAATAGCATGAAGCTCTCTAGAAATCTTTAGGCTGAAGCAGTTAATACCGCATGTTATATTATTAATCGGGTTTATACCAGTAAATCTAATAATAAGACTGCTTATGAATTATGATTTGAAAAGAAACCTACTGTCAAATACGTTCGGGTTTTTAGCAACAAGTGTTATATTTTATGTGATCGTGAAAATTTGAGAAAGTTTGATACAAAGAGTGATGAAGGTATTTTTCTTGGTTATTCTTTGAACAGTCGAGCTTATAGGGTTCTAAATAAGAGAGCTGGTGTGATTCAAGAGTCCATCAATGTGGTCATTGATGATCATTTGAATGCACCAGCTCCGAGTTCTGATGATGATGAAGCTCTTATTATCGACAATCAAGATACCTCATCAAGTCAAAAAGAGTTTGAACCAAGGACTGTCAAAGATCATCCAACCAATCAAATTCTTGGAAACCCTCTCACTGGAGTTCATACTCACAACCAACTTGAGAACATATGTAATTATGTTTGTTTTACATCCTAAATAGAACCGGTCAATGTGAAAGAAGCACTTTCTGACGAAAATTGGGTAATTGCTATGCAGGATGAACTTAATCAATTTGTTCGTAATGATGTCTGGTATCTTGTTCCTAGACTTAAAGATAAACACATTATTGAAATAAAATGGATCTTTAAAAATAAGTCTGATGAACTTGGAAATATAATACGAAACAAGGCTAGACTGGTTGTATAAGGGTACACTCAGATTGAAGGCATCGATTACGATGAAACCTTTACTCCAGTCGCTCGCCTTGAATCAATCAGACTTTTTATTTCCATCGTATGCTTTAAAAAATTTAAGATTTATCAGATGGATGTAAAGAGTGCATTCTTGAATGGCGATTTACTTGAAGAGGTGTATGTTGAACAACCTTCAGGGTTTGAAGACTAAAAGTTATCTAAGCATGCATTTCGTCTCAAAAAGGCTCTCTATGGTCTAAAACAAGCGCCCAAGGCATGGTATGAAAAATTGACTAAATTCTTACTTAGTCATAGCTTTCAAGTAGGAAGTATTGATAAAACGCTCTTTGTTAACTTGCTCTAACATGTCTATTGAGTTTGCAGAGTTAATGAAATCAAGGTTCGAAATGAGCATGGTTGGAGAACTAAACTATTTCCTAGGGTTGCAAGTAAAACAACAACCTGATGAAATTTTCATTTCCCAGACCAAATATGCTTCAAACTTGGTTAAAAGGTTTGGATTTGAGAATGGTAAGAACTTTGATACTCCTATGAGTACAACATTAAGACTCTCAAATGACTCTACAGGTAAAGATATAGATCCTAAACTGTATCGTAGTATGATTGGTCGTTTATTGTATCTAACTGTTAGTAGACCTGATATCGCATTAAGTGTTGGTATTTATGCAAGATATCAGTCTAATCCTAAGGAATCACATCTTACTACTGTTAAACGGATTATTAGATATGTCGCAAGTACTATAAATCTGGGTCTTTGGTATCCTTTTGATACTGGTGTTCAATTAGCCGGGTACTTAGATGCTGATTGGGCCGGTAATATCAATGATAGAAAATCAACCAGTGGTGGTTGTTTTTACATTGGAAATTTCTTAGTTTCTTGGTTCAGCAAGAAGCAAAGCTCAATATCACTCTCCACTGCTGAGGTTGAGTATATTGCAGCTAGATATGCATGTACTCAACTAGTTTGGGTGAAACGCATGCTAAGCGATTATGAAATTAATCAAAATTCAATGATCTTACATTGTGATAATTCCAGTGCTATAAATATTTCTAAAAATCCAATCCAGCATTCACATACTAAGCACATTGACATTAGGTATCATTACATTCATGAGTTGGTTGAAGAAAAAGTTATTTCCTTGGAATATATATCAACCGAAAATCAACTTGCTGATATATTTACTAAACTGCTTGACAAAAGAAGGTTTAATAAATTGAAATTTGATCTTGTTATGTGCATTTAACATTGAGGATTCTTGCTTGCATGTATCATAGTGTATTATATTAGTATTATTTATGTTTAAATTTTATTTTTTTTTACATTAAATATGTATTTTTGGTCGTTTCTCGACCGGTCGTATCTGTACACGACCAGTTGTGGTACGACCGGTTGTGCACTGCACTCGACCGGTCGTGGAGCTCGTGAACATGATATATTTTGGGGAAAACCCCCTTCTTTTTCATTTCCACTCCGACCTACGACGAGTCGTGGCTCGACCAGTCATAGGATTTCTTGTATTTCTTCAAGGTTAGTCCTATTTCTTCATTTTTCATGAAGATTCATGCTCTTTATGCTTTGATTTGATCATTATGTAGCTTAGTTTCTTCTTTTTGTTGGATTTTTTAAGGGTTTCTTCTCAAATTGTTGATCTAGAGAAAACCCATTCTTCTTTTTGTGCATTTCTCTTACTCATTGTATATCTTTTTGAAGATGGATGATAGAGGGAAGAAGAAAACATCCCGTGATCCATCCTCATCCAGATCTACACTAATAAAAAAATGGCACCTTCGGTCACCCGAAGATGATCGTCAAGATGTACGGGATTTACGTGTCCGTAATGTTATCATTGAGCATACCGCTGATCTCAATCATATTGCTCCATATGGTATTGTCCCTCTCCTTGAATCTATTAGCTGGGCTAATATTTTGCTTTGGGGTGGGCCTGCATACCAGTCTATTGCACAATTAATGGTTGCATGTATCTCAGAATTCTCCCTTGACAACTTAACTTTTTAAATTGATACTAAAGAAGAGAAATTTGAAGTTGACCGTCATTTAATATCAGGTATTATGGATATACCCATTAATGATGAAGGTATACTGATTCATACTCTATACGACAAACCATCTGAATCAAAAAAATGCATGTTATCAAGAGACTTATGCAAAATTGATGCGCAATGGACACACAAAGGGAATACGTTCCCTTCGAAGTATCTGTTACCTAGATACAGAGTGTTACATCATTTTTTTATTTCAA
The DNA here is from genome assembly GCA_037074715.1 of Magnolia kwangsiensis. Classification (NCBI taxonomy): domain Eukaryota; kingdom Viridiplantae; phylum Streptophyta; class Magnoliopsida; order Magnoliales; family Magnoliaceae; genus Magnolia; species Magnolia kwangsiensis. Next base: position 66,515,281 of record CM073579.1, read on the forward strand.
ATTTGTATCCTTGATCCAGTAATAAAACTGAGTTGACTTTTTTCATGGTTCGTGTGTGTTACATTCTATTGCTTCGGGTACCATGGTCTACCTTCCTTCTTTGTTCTGTCATTTTATCATACAGTTTCGTCTCCATCCGAGTCATAGTGATATTCCGTTTACTTATCTTATGACTGTGTTAGCCACTCACATGCTTGTCGATAAACCTATTAATAACGCACCAATTCATCATCTTATTTTTAACAATTCCAATCTTAATAAGATGAAGTTGGATTTACTTCCTGGCCAAGTAGATGAAGGTGGTGTTGATGGTGATGGTGGTGAATCCGGAAATGAAGGGGAAGATGGCGATCTTCCTCAACAGGATGTTATATGGATGAGTTATTTGATGAGATAGAAACTGATTCGCCAAATGATCCTGATTACGATCCATCTAGTTATGATGCACGCCTTCGTGCATTGGAGGAGAAGGTTGATAACATGAGTGTCGCCCACGATATGCAGTTTAAATATATGCAAAAATATCTTCATCGCATTAATAGGGGCTTATACCAGAATGATCCTACTATCCCTGCTCCCTCCTCTGGATCTGATTAGGCGAATTATCTTTTGGATTGTATAACATTATCTTATCTTTTATTTTGGATATTGTATTAACTTGGTTATGGCTTGATGATTCTGGTTTATATTTTGAAATATGCTATGTCCTTCCATATTTCTTTCTCATTATCTACTTTTTATTATTCTCTATGTTGTTGTGACTTTCCTATTGTGACTTTCTCTTGTCATTTTGTGACAAAAAGGGAGAGTAGTATGGTAAAGGGGAGTACTACGTAAAGGGGGAGTAATTTGTTGGATTGATTGATTGAGAAGGATATGTGGATTGAGAATATGGAGTCTTGATGTTTAGATTTTATTTATTATTTACATGAGGAGTACTCGTATCTCTCAGGGGGAGTAGAGTAATTTGTATGATGTTGCTCTTATCTGTATGATATGTGTTTTGTCACAAATTTGACAAAGGGGGAGATTATAAGTGCTATGATTTCATATCCCTTTGGTTGTCAAATTTTGGGGTGCCAAAACCTATATCTATGTCTTGTATATCTTGTGTTTCATTTTTGAGACTATTCATTGCTTCAAGACATCGTATTTCAAGACAAGAACTTAAATGAAGAAAGTTTCAGGTCATGGATGAAGAATTCAAGAATAGAAGTCTCCAAGTATGCATGTTCAAGATTCAAACAAGTACAAGTATGGAAGAAGAATTTGTCAACTCAAGAAAGGATCAAGCTCGAGAAGGCCTACAACAAGATTCATAAATTTTTAAGCTTCTCTTAAGGGTCATCTGAGTGTACAGACTATCAATGTCCATCTCACTTTTAAGGTTTGTTTGACCTTAGATTGACCTTAGGATGGGCTTTACTGTAGGTCATTCTGGATTCATAAATTGTATATTTTAATACGCTTGTTTGGGCTGTTCTAAGACCAGTCCTAGCTCTACTACGACCAGTCTTAAGTTTTTCAGGACCAGTCCTAAGTTGTTGAAGATTTTTGAATTTTTCTGGTTGTCCTACGACCAGTCCTGTGAGCTGTACGACTTGTCCTTCGACCAGTCTTAGCCCTACGACTTAAACTCCAGCAACTAAACTGGAGGTCCTACGACCAGTCGTAGGTGACCCATGACCAGTCGTAGGAGGCCCACGACCGTTTGTAGGCTACCCAGGACTAGTCATGGAACAACTAATCCTTAACCCGTAGAAATCTTTAAAAATCTTTGAAGCTACGACCAGTCCTAGGATCCTAAGACCAGTCGTAGATGAGATTTTTCAGGTTATAAATAGAGCACGAACTTCAGAGTTTTTCAATTCAATTCAACTCAATTCAAGCAATCTTTAGGCTATAATCTGAGATAAGTTCATGCTTATTTTTAGCTACTTTATGCTCATTTAATATTCCTTTTGCTAGCTTGTTTATTATTTGATTTTGATCTACATTCCAATCTTATTTGAGAAGGGGAATTTTTGATATTCCTTCTTCTTGGATTCAAAATCAAATAGAACTAGCTCTTTTAATTTAAAATCAATTAGACTTAGAACCATTCTTAAAGTGAGTATTGGACTTTGAACGTTGAATCAAACTTCTACTCCGATTGGTTCTACCGGACTACTTCAAAAGGAGATTCAAGTATTTTACATTTGTGTAATTTACATTCTTTGGTTTTGTTTGAGATTTGCCAGAAAAATCTCATTGTTTTGGTTATCTGAGGAGAGCCAGAAAACTCAGATTGTGTGAGTTTTTGGATTGTGTAAGCCCGAAATAAAAAGACATAATTGTGAAGGTTTTAGGTGAACCTGTGAAACCTATTTTGATATTGCATGCTAATATCCCCTGTGTGAGGATATTAGGAGTGGAGTAGCATTCTGTGTGGCTGTTGGATAACAGTTGGGGTACACACAGGTGAACCACTATATATCGTTGTGTTGTGGATGTGCTTTATTCTTTCATTTCTTTATTCATTCATTTGTGTGGATTGCAGTTGTGGATGAATGTTGTAATCATTTTATTTCAAGCAAGTGTGAGGAATGTTGTAATAACTTAGGATTTATTTCTAAAAGTTATTTTGGTTGCTTTGCTTTTTATTCCTCATTGGTTTGTGATACAAAGGACGTTCTAGAAATAAGGTTGTCCTACCTTAAACCTTTGGTTTTTAGTGTAAGGTTGTCCTTAGAACTGATATAGTATCATTCTCTTAATTCTAAGCTATTGAGATTACTTTTAATTCAGCATTGTGCTTTATTTCTTTTATTATTCCGCTGTTTTAAGTTTTATTTGGCATTGCCCTATTCACCCCCCCCCCCCCCCCCCCCCCCCCTCTAGGGCATATAGCTAGGCCCTTTTAGGGCCCCAAAAAAAATTGAGCATGAGTACAATTTACACTATCCAAGTGGCGTGACTTGCATGAGCTTCTAATCGGCCTAATTTTTAGGACCATATAATGAATGGGGCTAGTAAGATGGATGAACGGTGTGGATTTAGCACATACATCATGGTGTGGTCATGATCAGCCCCACAAAACTTTACCCCAAAGGTGGGCAAGGACCTCCCTTTTTGGACGCACAACGTCCAGGGAGGATGTCACCTCCTCCATGCCCTTTCTTTTCTATTTTATTTTATTTCATTTTATTTTTTTGTATATTTCTCATCAAGGTGGGCCACTTGAGAGATCCAGTCCATCCATTGTGTGTGTCCCACTTGGTTGAGAGGTCAATCCAAGTTTCAAGTGCATCCAAATTTCAAGTGGACCCCAGTAAGTACTTTTATATGATTTTCCTACTCATCACAAGATTTTAGATGGTGTGGGCCACCTAAGTTCCATGTATGGCTGATTTTTGGGGTATCCCAATTTGTAAAGGGGACCCATCAAATGTATAGTGTAGATATTTAACATACATCACGATGGGGCCTGTGGTGGGACCCATCGTCCTTGTCTATGTTTTCAAGTAGCAGGACTGGACGCTGGCAGCAACAACATCTAGTATCCTTTTGTTTATTTATTTATTTATTATTATTATTGTTTTCTTATAGTTTTTCATAGGTGGGGCCCACATGAGGACAATCCACTCCATCCGTTAGATTCTATGACTCGTGACAGACCCAACAAGCCCAATATGCAACATTTTTTGGTGCATAGAAACATCATAGCATGCCCTAACAGTTTATTACCATTAATATGGTCTTTTTTATATTGTGGCGTACCCGAGATTTGGGTTGGCTTCATTTTTCGGCTCAATGCCTAAAATAATCTAGGAAATTGAATGGATGGTGTGGATCAGATACATACATCATGGTGGGGCCTATTGTGGGTCCCACACTCCACCCCCCCTATAACAAGTAATAGGGACGCTGGCAGCAACAACGTCCACTCTCATCTCTTTTTTTTTGCTTTTTTCTTTTTTCTTTAATTTTTATTTTTATTTTGAAGTGTGCACGTGTGTGCATGGGTGTGTGTGAGTTTGGTCAACCCAATGAGCCATACATGGATGGTTGGATAACTATAAAGATCATAGTGGGGCCATGTTTTACTGTCCGAGCTGATATTTATGTTTTCTCTTCATCCACATCCTTGTGAGCATGTACCCATGTATGATGGTTAGTTTACATCATGGTGGGCCCACAGCTAGTGGGTCCCACACAAGCTTTAGATCAAGCTAATATTTGTTTCATCCCATCATCCATATGTGTATGACCATATATCACAATGGGCTCTACCATCTATGGGTCCTACATCATCATTATCATCACATCATCACCACAATTAATCATCCAAATAATCATGAAAGAAAACAAACCATAAGAGTGGAGGGGGTGTACTCACATTGATGGATTAGATGGATGGTTGAAATGGATGGAAGGGATGGGATTAATGAAGTTGAAGGCCCACCAAGATCACTCTTCTCTCTCTCTATTGTAGGAAATGGTGAAAATGTTAAGGGATGGAGGGGTATTTGTAGAGAAATGGATAAAATTTTTGGTTAGGTTAGGCTAATGTGATTAATGTTAGCTTAGGATAGGATTATGGGAATTTGTACATGATTAGGAATGAATGGTGGATTAAAGGGGCATGGGATGGGATGGTGTGATGATGTCATGTATAGGGTGTGGTATAGAGAGAAGTTGACTTTGGGGAGCACATGATAGAGTGATAACATGAGAGGGTGACATCACATACATGGGTATAGATTCTCTCACCCATGTGTGGCATGTACATGTGTGCATGGCATGTGTTGTGCACGTGTGTGGAATGGAGTATATGGCGTCATGCGCATACGATACACTAACAATTCTTTATGGAGTATCTCACTAACGGAGTGTCATATAGAAGCATGGGTGGTACCTACATGATCGCGGCATTGGGGCGGTCGATATGAAATCAGTTTCAAAACCTTGGGGTTCTGGTCAATCAGGTGTGCACTATGCACGACTAGTCCAGGTTTGGCTAAGGGTGTCGATCTTCGTGCACATATGCATATAAAGTGGTACGGAATGGACGGGGTTTTACAATCTACCCTATTAATAAAAATTTCATCCTCAAAATTTCTAGTCACAAATGCATTATCAAAATCATAACATGGAAAGTCAAACATATATATCATCATACATATACAATACAATCATCCATCCCACAAGTGAGGGTATTGCTCGTAGCTATCTCCCTCATGCCCAAGTGCTAAGTATAATTTCTAGGTTCTCTAGTAGGGAACCCTGTTTTGACTAAGTTCTCAAACCAGGAATCCTAGATTCATGTCTCTAGATTCATACAAACCTAGGGTACTAATAGCATATAGCTTTTTGATCAATCGCTGTGGGAGACCTAGTTTAAGTTCTTCTACATTTTTCAGTTACTGACTTTGCTCGTAAGTGATACCAAATCTTATGCTCTGATACCATATTCTTTCACGCCCCAAATTCGAGGATGGACAGCTTCCATGATGCCCCGAATCCAACACTCGACTTCCATACCCTAAGTCCCGAGTTTGGTGCACCACAAGGAAGATTTTTAACTGAATTTTTTTCTTATATATATAATAATAATAATACCTGAGCATGAAGATCCATGATCAAAATATCAAGCAACACTCTTCATTATAAATCTTGATGGTTACAAGTACAATGCTTTTCAAAAGGTACACAATGACAACATTGCCAAAATAAAAAATAGATACATTGTATCGAGAAAGAAAAGTCTTCCAAGATACTCCTACCCTGAAAAAAAAAATAGAAAATAGGAAGCTTAGGCAAAAAGCCTAGTGAATACAAACGTGTGTGCAGTGTGTCCTACATGCAAGCAAGATAAATATGCCACAAAGAAATCAGGTATGGTGAAAGGCATGTAGTATGTAAGGTATGATGTCAATGCTAATGTAATGCATATACATCATAGTAATACTCTGAGTCAATACTATCAGCATTACTAAGTCATATTTTCATTTCTCCTATACCATAGCTATAATCGTATCACACAAATCTGAAAGTGCCTTGATTTATCAATTAGCATGAGTGTTGAGTCAACTAGACAAAAAAGCTCTAGAGGAAGATCAATCAGTTGTCTGCCTCAACCAGATGTGTTCAAACTCACCATAGTAAATCTAAGCCTCACATCCCATGTCTCAAAACATCAGATAAATAAAAACCTTAAAATCTATTAAAATATCATAGGGTTTTTGGGTTAGAAAACTTTTATTACAAAATAGGAAAATCTCTAAGTTTTCTACCCCTGTTGATTTAGGTGTGTTGTCAATGTCCTCAAAAGCTCAATCAATAAAATGGAATGAGGACATAAAGTGTCCAGCAACTGCATATACATCTGGATGGAATTATCGATGTATCGATACCCCTATCGATATCATCGATATTTAAATCTTGAGTTTATCGAAGTAGACTCGATATAATTGACAGTAGAGTATTTGTGTCCTTATTTTTTATAGTAAAATTATGAAGACCTTCGATATATCAAAGTACCCTCGATATGCTCGAAATTCAAATCTCGATGATATCGGAAGGCCTTCGGTGATATCGGTCTTAGAAACAGTTTTTCCAGTAACATTTTATAAGTGGTTTTTATTTCAAATCGAGGGTCACTCAATAGAATTGATATTCAAATATCGATGATATCGAAGATGGATCGATTGCATCAAGAAAGGACAAACTGTCCAGTAAGCTCACTGATAAAATCTAAAGATTTATCGATGCATCGACACGACCTTTGATATCATTGACATTAAAATTCTGATGATATCGAGTGTACCTTAATCATATCTTTCAACCTGAAAAATTTAAATCAAGTCTCTCTCATTTTTCAAATGTCGAGGAATCGATCCTCGTATCGATCATATCAGAGTTTGAAACCTCGACTAGCTGGCAAAAAGTTTTAAAAACGTATGACATTTGAGTTTGTGTCATTGAGTGGCCAGTCAATGCAATCGAGAGTATACACTCGATGATATCGACCCTCCTCGATGATATCAAACTCTGTCATAAATGCAACCATTTTATATCCGTTGGAACTTTTTACCTATATATTAAAAGTTTGTCTTTAGTTGCTATGAGAGAAAAAAGAGAGTGCTTTTGAGTGTTTAACCTTAGATCATTTACCCAAAGCCCTTTCTCTCAAGAAAGTTTATCCTCCAATCCACTCTCATCATTAAATTCAATAGAGTGGATTGGGGAATGAACTTCCACATTCAAGGATCCTCTAGTTATCACCTTAATGGCATATCATTAAGCTGGGATGCTTTAAATGCATAGATGATTAGAATCACTCTCTCCCTTTATAGGAAAATATTTGAGAGCAGGATTCCATCATAACCTTTGCCCAACCCATCACCATACATTAATATATCTTCTAAGTTACAGTTTAAGGAAACAGAAGATTATTCATCAACAAAGGAGGAGATCTTCATCAACGAGCTAAAAAGGGACTCATCTGCTTATCTGTAAGTTGGTAGAGTCCAGAGGACCCTTATGATCATTCCTTTGTAGGATTGGGTCTAAGGTGTTTCTCACCCTTTCAAGTCCTCTAAGAGGCCTCTAGCGGGAGTGTAAGTGGTGGGTATGTAGTGTTGACCCTTACTTTGTAGAGAGCATAAACTTTCAGTTAAAGGCAAACCTGTCTAAAACCTTGGGCTCGAGGTGAACCGTGTGAAACCTCAGTTAGAGTCTTATGGAAGACCCTTGGCCGGCGTGCCTAAAAGTGGGTGCAATGTGTTGACCCTTGCTCGTGAGAGCATAAAAAGTCGGCCTAGGTGTAGATTGTAGAGGTTAAAGGTGAACTTGATTTAAAACCTTAGGTTTGGGGTGAACCATGGGAAACCTCCTTAGTGAAATCCGATACACTTAAGAGTTGAGTGCGGTTATAGGGAGTGGAGTAGACAAGTAGTTGAACCACTATAAAAATGACTGTGTTTGAGATTACTATTCATTATCTGTGTGATTTACTTTAATATTTTCATATCTGATTATCTGAGATCACACCTCACACACACATAGTTATATTCATCATTAACTAGTTTGCATATTGTTCATCTCTCCAATAATTTGTGATTGGATCCTCTACCGAGCTTGGAAGCCAGCAGAGTTACTCTTGAGTAATCCTAATATATGCTTGTTATTAGGATTAGTGTGATAGGATTTTAAATTATCATAAAATTATTAAAAAGTCCTATTCACCCCCCTCTAGGACATATTGGCATATTCCTGCTTCAACTAAAGCAATCTTTACCATAATTTCAACATCTGTAATCACATCATCATCATCATATTGTCATGCCATATCATAACTATATATCTCAAGAAAACACCGTGGTCGACACCCATGCACCAAACACCAGCAATCGAACTCGCTACCCACCAATGGGGTTAACTACAAAACTGGAAGAAAAGGAAGGTTGAAAACCATCTTAAAAGATAATAAAGGATGGTTTTGGACTGTCACAAGGGCCATCCTATTTTGAGGCGTCGTATTACTTAAAGGACAGTCATGAACCATCATTTCTAAGGACATTTAAAGGACGATTGTGTACTGTCTGTAAAGAAGGACGGTCATGGACCATCAATAAATATAGACGTTATAAGGTCTTTGATGAACCTTAAAAGGACGGTCCTGGACCATCCTTAAAAAAGACAGTCATGGACCATCCTTAAAAAGGACTGTTATGGCAGTCTCTGATGAACCTTAAAAGGATGGTCATGGATCGTCCTTAAAAAGGACTGTTATGAGCGGTGTACGATGAACCTTAAAAGGATGGTTATGGACCGTCTTAGATTTGAATATTTAGAAGAATATGGATAGCCTAAAGCTGTCAGAAAATTTCTCGCATTAAAAATAAAAAAAGAAAAAAATCAGCAATAATTTCTTTTTGTCTTTCATCTAATTAAAAATATATTCAACCAACAAAACATTATAATTCAAAATCATGAAGAATTGCAGAAACTTCATTCGCTTTTTTTTTTTTCCAAAAAAGTTGACACACTTTTTTAAAATAAAACTGGTCATTAAAATAAAAATAATGCAAGAAAATAATGCAAAAAAGTGTTTCAATTCAAGTTAATAGAAACAACAACAAAAACTAAAGCTTTATAAAAAGGGGCATGTGTTAAAGGGATACATCCTTGATTCCCATGCATGAGAGTCCAATGATGATGAGAACAAGAACCGCAACAAAGGGCCCATAAATACGGCAATGTTATCCTACAAAGGAATAAGATAATATTAGATGTTAATGCACTTGATCAGATTGCACATAAAGTTTTGATTAAAGTTACAGTTTAGTAAAGGTTTGTAGTGCTATGCATGGATGATAAGGAAGCTTAAAAGAACTAAAAAACTAAGCCCTTTTGTTTTCCATTGCAACAGATTATGTACAATCTTATTGAAACTAAGCAATGAATTAAAAGAGAGTTTAAAAAAATATAAAAACAACAATAAGTAAAGGTTATGTTTAGGTTTAGGTTATAAGTTTATGTTATAGGTTATAGGTTAAAAGTTTAGGTTATAGGTTTTGGTTTAGGTTAAGGTTATAAGTTTAGGTTTAGGTTATAGGTTTAGGTTATAGGTTATAGCTTTCGGGAATTGAGAATAGGTTAAGGTTTAGGTTTAGGAAATCGGGTTTGGGTTCGAGTTTGAGATTGGGTTTAGGTTTGGGTTTTCAAGTTTAGGTTAAGGAGTTGAGATTAGGATTAGGTGTAGGTTTAGGTTAAGGGATTTGGGAATACATTTAGGTTTTAAGTTTAGGTTTAGGTTATAGGTTTAGGTTGTAAGTTTAGGTTTAGGTTATAGGTTTGGGTTATAAGTGTAGGTTATAGGTTTAGATTTAGGTTAGGTTATAGGTTAAGTTTTAGGGAATTGAGTTTAGGTTATAGGTTATAGGTTATACATTATAGGTTAAGGTTTAGGTTATAGGTTAAGGTTAAGGTTTAGGTTATAGGTTTTGGGATTTGAGAATAGGGGAAGGTTAATGTTGTAGGTTATAGGTTTAGGTTATAAGTTTATGTTAATGTTGTAGGTTATAGGTTTAGGTTTGGGTTTAGGTTTAGGGATTTGAGAATATATTTAGGTTTTAGGTTTAGGTTTAGGTTTTGCATTTTGATTTTAGGTTTAGGTTTAGGTTATAAGTGTAGGTTATAGGTTTAGGTTTTGGTTAGGTTATAGGTTAAGGTTTAGGGAATTGAAAATAGGTTAAGGTTTAGGTTTAGGAAATCAGGTTCGGATTCGAGTTCGGGTTTAGGTTTGAGAATAGGTTTAGGCTATAGGTTATAGGTTTTTGGTTAAGGTTTAGGTTATAGTTATAGGTTTTGGAATTTGAGAATAGGTTTATGTTATAAGTATAGGTTTAGGCTTAGGAATTCAGGTTCGGGTTCGGGTTTATGTTAGGGTTTAGGTATAGGTTTCGGTTTAAGTTATAGGTTACAGGTTTAGGTTATAGGTTTTGGGACTTGAGAATAGGTTTAGGTTATAAGTATAGGTTTAGGTTAGGGTGTAGGTTAAGGTTTAGGGAATTGAGTTTAGGTTATAATTTATAGGTTTTTAGTTAAGGTTTAGGTTATAGTTATAGGTTTTGGGATTTGAGAATAGGTTTAGGTTATAAGTATAGGTTTAGGTTTAGGAATTTGGGTTTGAGTTCGGGTTTAGGTTTGGGTTTTCAGGTTTAGGTTAGGGAGTTGAGATTAGGATTAGGTGTAGGTTTAGTTTTAAGGATTTGAGAATACGTTAAGGTTTAGGTTTAGGAAATCAGGTTCGGGTTCGGGATCGGGATCAGGTTTACGTTTGGGTTTTAGGCTTAGGTGTTAGGTTTAGATTATAGTTAGGTTATAACCTGGTTTAGGCTAGGTTATGGGTTAAGGTTTAGGGAATTGTGTTTAGGTTATAGGTTATAAGTTATAGGTTAAGGTTTAGGGAATTGAGTTTAGGTTATAGGTTATTGTTTTAGGTTATAGGTTGTAGGTTATAGATTAAGGTTTGGGGAATTGAGTTTAGGCTATAGGTTATAGGTTATGGGTTAAGTTTTAGGTTTAGGTTATAGGTTTTGGGATTTGAGAATAGGTTTAGGCTAAGGTTTAGGTTTAAGAAATTGGGTTCGGGTTTGAGATCGGGTTTAAGTCTGGGTTTTCAAGTTTAGGTTTAGGTTAAGGAGTTGAGATTAGGATTAGGTGTTGGTTTAGGTTTAAGGATTTGAGAATACATTTAGATTTTAGGTTTAGGTTAAGGTTATAGGTTTTGGTTTAGGTTATAGGTTATAACTTTAGGGAAATTGAAAATAGGTTAAGGTTTATGTTTAGAAAACCGAGTTCAGGTTTGGGATCGAGTTTAGGTTTGGGTTTTCAAGTTTAGGTTTAGGTTTAGGTTAGGTAGTTGAGATTAGGATTATGTGTAGGTTTAGGTTTAGGGATTTGAGAATACATTAAGGTTTAGGTTTAGGAAATCGGGTTCAGGTTTACGTTTGGGTTTTAAGCTTAGGTTTTAGGTTTAGATTATAGTTAGGTTATAACTGTAGGTTATAGGTTTAGGTTTAGGTTAGGTTATGGATTAAGGTTTAGGGAATTGCATTTAGGTTATAAGTTATAGGTTAAGGTTTAGGGAATTCAGTTTAGGTTGTAGGTTATAGGCTATAGGTTATAGGTTAAGGTTTAGGGAATTGAGTTTAGGTTATAGGTTATAGGTTATGGGTTTTTAGTTAAGGTTTAGGTTATAGTTATAGGTTTTTGGATTTGAGAATAGGTTTAGGTTATAAGTATAAGTTTATGTTTAGGAATTCGGGTTTGGGTTCGGGTTCGGGTTTAGGTTATAGGTTTCATTTTAAGTTATAGGTTATATGTGTAGGTTATAGGTTTTGGGATTTGAGAATAGGTTTAGGTTATAAGTATAGGTTTAGGTTAGGGTGTAGATTAAGGTTTAGGGAATTGAGTTTAGGTTATAGGTTATAGGTTTTTTATTAAGGTTTAGGTTATAGTTATAGGTTTTGGGATTTGAGAATAGGTTTAGGTTTAGGAATTCGGGTTCAGGTGTTCGAGTTTAGGTTATATGTTCAGGTTTAGGTTATAGGTTAAGGTTTAGGGAATTGAGTTTAGGTTATAGGTTCATGTTATAGGTTATAGTTTTAGGTTAAGGTTTAGGTTTAGGTTATAGGTTTTGGGATTTGAGAATAGGTTTACGTTATAAGTATAGGTTTAGGTTAGGTTGTAGGTAAAAGTTTAGGGAATTGAGTTTAAGTTATAGGTTTACGTTATAGGTTATAAGTTTAGGTTGTAGTTACAGGTTTTGGGATTTGAGAATTGGTTTAGGTTATAGGTTAAGGGTATGGTCCAAATATAGATATAAACATGACCTGTCCAAATGGCTTGGCCACTCCAATGTTGCCCATAGGAAATGAAAAACTTCATCATGGTCATAACAGCGGTTCCCACCTTCCATCGACCCCCGCTCAACATCCGAATAGCTCCGACGCATATCCGTGTCTGCTCCGTCAATGTTTAATATATAAACACGGGCCTATCCAAATGGCCAGGCCACCCATATTGCTATCCATAGGAAATGGATAGCTTCATTATGGTCATAACAACGGTTCCCACCTTCCAGGGACTGCCACTCAATTAAATCATAAATTACCTACCCATCCAAGGTTGGTGCATGTCAACTCACCTTTGTTTAACGCCAATAAAGATGCATCTAACAAGGCCAAATATGCATGTTCAAATTTTCACCACAGATAGGATCGAATCTAATATTGCCCCATGTCACACCCCAAACCTAGAAATCAGATTCACAGAAATCCCGATCGTCGAATCTGGAGCCGACAGCCTCCATAGTACCCCATTCTCGGCCTCCGACGTCTATATGCCAAATTTCAATCCCGGGATCCTACAAGGAGGATTTTCAACGTACATTTATTTCATAACAAGCATAACCACAAGTTTACCCAAATCACGAAGGAAACATTATCATCATCACATATCCACTAATACAAATATTTGAATATAGTGCTGAAAGAAAAATACATATGTCAGAAATCAAAGCTCCAAAAGTCCGTTGTATGCTCCAAGTTCAACACTACTACAACCTGACGCCACCTGCACACATCTATCGTGTATAAGCTTATAGAAATCTTAGAGGGTGGTGAAAGTGTGTGCCCAAGGTAAGTGCCAAGTATGCAATACAATGCCAAAAATCATACAATGGAATAAACGGAAATACTGACAAGATACGAGATCAGAGTAAGTGAAATTATATTGCTAAGTCCACAAGTCATACAATATCAGAGTACGTAATACAGATCAGCTATACAGATGAGGAGTCAAAGCGAGCCAAATATTAGATGTCGAGGATACAATGTCATAAATCATACAATATCGAAATAAGTGAAAATATACTGATAAGTCTATGAGTACCATCAGTCGTACCCAGTCTATGTGATGCAAGGCATGAATACTAATGCCCATATCAATGCAGAAACATGGTAACCCAAAATGCTAAGTACTGTGGATGTAATGTGATATGCGGTGCGAATGAAATGACTAAGCTGGAGTGAAGTCGGGATGATAGTACATAGTATCGCAAGCTATGGGGTCCATCACAAGGGACTTCTATCCAAACCAGTCCCATACCTAAATTTGGATAGTCAGACTCAATGTGGTAAACTCCTGATCTCAGGTTAGTCGCGTGGCCAACCGAAATCCTAGCCATATGAAGGTACACAACAATTAGTTGCGCACCATCAGTCCGAGTGAATAGTGAATGAATGAATGAATGATTATGTAACTCTTGCTCAATAAGTCCACATATCAGTACTGTTCATCTTTAGGATCTTCATCGGAGTTTAGTAACTCCAAATGGCACTACCACTCTCCCTAGTCGCATAGTCTAAGTGAGCATAAGAAACCTCACTATTCGCCTAACCAATAGTCTGTCAATACCTATTCGGCACGTCGATAGCGGACCCATTAACGAGCTGGTCAAACTCAGCCTAGTAATGCCCCCTGCACTCGAGCGGGTAAGGCCACACCCCCTCCCAACCGACCACAGCACAGTGGGAGATGCGGCTTCCTGATATTCGGCACTCGGGCGCTCATGTATCCACTCGGTCTCGATATTGGGGCATCCTCTGGTACCAAGAGAATTTTAGGAATTTTCACCTAGGGCCATCTATGACAGCCCGATGCTCGAACCAAACATTTTCGATGTCCAATCTGGCCATCCACGATATGCCTGTAGAGGCTACAACCCTGATGTCACTAGGGTGTATAGTGGTCATGTCACACAAATGCGAAATGCATGAGTCACATAGTGCAATCATGCATAAATCCTACGCATACCATGCTCTCATGTGGGACAACCCCGCCTATCAGGGAGCCCCATCAATAACCTGCCCTATGACATATGTGATGGTCAATCACATTTCATAACAAACATGTAGATGATGAGTATATATTATGATGTTATGCTATCACCTACTCATAATTGGTATCAATAACCAGCATCAACAATCGGCCTGACAATGTGGACATTCAACCAACATTGTCACCAAGGAATGGCCACATAGAGCCAAACATATAATGGGCCCATGGCCTCACACAAAGGCCTAATATACAACACGATGGGCCTTACTCGAGGGTTTAATACACATCAAATGGGCCATGCATCATGGGCTTAATACGAGTCACAATGGGCCTCAACTACAGGTCGCATGTACATCATATAGGTCTCGACAATCGAAATCGGCCTCTATAATCGGAGTCAAAATCGACAATCGGTATCGTCATCGATAATCAAAATCAGTAAATTAATCATGTCAATCGAAATCAGCAATTGGTCATGATAATCGAAATCGATTGATAATTAGAATCGGTAAATCGGTCATGTCAATCGGAATCGGCAATCAGTCATGACAATTGGAATCGATAGATAATCAGAATCGGTAAATCGATCACGTCAATTAAAATTGACAATCGGTTACAATGATCAAAATTGGAATCAGCAATCGGTCACGACAATCAGAATTGGCCTCGATAATCGGTCGAACAAGGCTTAAGGAAAGGTCACGAAGGGGACATTCAACCACCATTGCCCATCAATGTGGATATTTAACCAACATTACTCTCAAGGAGTGGCCCACATAAACATCATTACATACATCATGGCAAAATCACACATCACATCGGGCCTTGATTACACAACAGGTGGGCCCTGTACCTGGGCCTCAAATGCATCACATGGGTCTCTCATATACATCACGTTGGGCCTCGCCAAAGGTCACTAACACATCATAGTGGGCCTTCTCATGTGGACCATATATACATCAATGTGGGCCTCACCAAATGGGCCATAAATACATCTTGATGGGCCCAAACCCATGGGCCATAATATATCACAATATGCCTCAACCCATGGGCCCCAAATACATCATAATAGACCTCAGATTCAAGTACGAGGGTCCATTATATGGCCTCAAGTATACAACAAGGTGGGCCTCAACAACAGGCCATAAATATGACAAGTGGGCCACATTACATGGGCCATATATATACTAAGGTGAGGTACACTTGAATTATAGATCTATCTTCTTTTTAGCCTCAAGCCCCAAAACAAGCTTTCGAAATGGTTGGACAGATTGTATGCAACACATGCATCATGGTGGCGGTCCACATGAAGGCCCACCATCATGTATATTAAATGTAATATAATATATAAACTACATATAGTATATATATATAATATTATATATAATATAATATTACATATATATATACACACACACACACATACAGAGTCTAGTGTGGATGGTGCGAATAGAACACATAAATCATGGTGGGTTCCACCAGATGGGTGGATCTGACTCATTTTTTTTTATCATGCCATAAAATGATCTTTCAAAATGTATAGACGGTTTGGACGCAACATATGCATCATGGTGGATCCCATTATCCAAACAGTGGACATTGTGGGTAAACACATATATCATGGTGGTTCCCACCATCCACTGCTGTGGACAGTGTGACTAAACCACATACATCATGGTGGATTCCACCGTGAGGAGAGAACACATACATCTTGGGGTCCCATGTGGGGCCCACCTTAGTGTTTACTTGCCGTCCAACATGTTGATAAGGTTACACTGACCTAGATGGAAGGAAAAATAAATTTCATATTAACCCAAAACTTCTCTGAAACCAAAAATGGATTTTCAATGGCAGAATTCAATCACCGCTGTTTCCAATAATGTGGGCCACCTGAGTCTTGGATGTGGCTGAAATTTGGATGGGGCCCACTTCAGGAAGGGGCCCACCTAATGAATAGGTTGGATGACAAATATACATCATGGTGGGGCCCATGGCTGGGGCCGTGGGTCCCTGCCCATTCCACGCTGATGCTAGCAGCGTCTTACTGCACGGCAGCAGCAGGCGTTGCACCCTTGTATGTGTTTTTATTTTTATTTTTTTGAAATCTCATTTTCGTGAGGTTTTTCATACATGGGACCCACATCGAAGGAATTCACCCCGCCCACTAGTTTCTACAACCCATGACCAATACATCAAGTCCAATATTAGGCATTTTTCGGCGTGTAGAAAAATTCAAATGGATTTAAACAGTAAAAACCACTTTTTGCTAAGGTATGGCCCACCAGAAATTTGCATTAGCCCCATTTTTTTGGTTCAATGCCTAAAATGGTTTGTGGAAAGGGATGGCTAGCATGGATTGCATTTATACATCCAGGTAGGGCCTATACAAGTGGCCCACCTAAATAGCCTTAAACCAATGCTAATATTTGAGTTTTCCGTTCATCGTCCAGGCGTCCAAAGATGTTGGACGTGATGTCTTTCAAGTGGGCAGCCCATGTGAGCCACCAAATGATGGATGGGGGTGGATACAGTACTTATAAAGTGGGCCCCACCTATAGATGACTTGGAATTAAATACATGCCTTATGGTGGGGTCCATCCAGGTGGGCCACATGGCCATATAATCCCACACAAAATAAATAAATAAAAAGAAAGGGAGAGAGAAAGAGAGAAAGCGGGACATGCGTAATGGAGGTGCCCCGACACTATAAGCCCTCCGTTTCAACCATCCAATCATACATCAAGTGGGTCCCATTACATGTGGGCCCATCAAATCAAAGATCAATGGTGGAGATCCCTTCTCCACTAAGATGTAAGGTCTAAATGACCCCTTTTTAAGCTAGAAAACAAGCATCATGATGGGGTCCATGGAGAACGGCCCCATCAGTGAATGATAATAAAATCAAAGTGGGCCATCAACCACATCTAGGATCCCAAGTGAGATCCATACCATTAATCGGTAGGCCTCACTTGGCCCTTCATCAAAACATAAAAACTTAGCCTAATAAGCACCCATCGTCGATCTTCTTGGTCCGTTGAAAAGTTGATCTCCTTGTGCTTCACTTTGATGGAGGGAGATGAGGTTTGAATGACTAGGATGAAGGTTAAGGGATGGAAAAGTGGGCCACCAAAAACCACTTCTTTCTAACATGGAAGAGCTGGGATGTGAGGTACTCTCTCTTGCTTAGAAAGTGGTTTGAAAAATGAGAGAGAGAGGGTTGTAAAGAGAGAGAGATAGATGGGTGATGGAGTGATGGATGTGGTGAGTGATGGGTGTAAGAACTTTTTGACTTTTGGGGATTTTGGTGTAAGAAAGGTATGGACTTGTAAGAAACTTTTGACTTTAGGGGTTGCTTGGGGAAGGGTGAGAGGTGATGTGTACTTGACATGATGGGATTGATTGATTGATGGATTGATGTGACTAATTATAATGATTCTCTCGAAATTCATACGCGTGGTGTTTTCCTCGCACTGAACACTGACCCGCATCTCCTGGCCAGAGTATCAGATTAGTGTGCGAGTCACGACATTGGAACCGCGGTGACGACGCAGTCATTAAGGTATCAGTTTTAGGTTGAGTCGACTCGGGTTGATGGCATGTGAATCAGGGTCACTATAACATCCCGAAAATCGGGGGGTCGAGCAAAAACCCAACTCCCGAGTTCCAAAATGTTATTCATGCAACATAGATATGTATGTTTGAATGTTGTCTGTGATAATGTATTAAACATGAGTGAAATTAAGCCAGAACAGCATATCATACTCCAGAGACAGTTAAATTAACCAGCGGAAGTCTGTAATAGTATGTATAACATATATAAACCATTGTATGTCTCCAGAGTGTGAACATGTTACCAGGTTATATACATACATGTATTCTTCAAAAGTAACCAAAAGAATATACATGAGTGCTCTAAAAATATAAAATGACAAGTGTCAAGGTATTTAAGCAACCTCCCTGTAATCCCGTCAATCAGAACACGCATAAAGGAGGGATCCTCCTCATCATCATCAAGTCCAGCTCCGCCTCATAGGCCGCGCCATCATCTGCAATCACAAAAGGGTCTGGTGGGTGTCCAGGAACACCGTCCCGTAACGTGGGAGTGAGTAGCTAACTCAGTGGAATATTAGAGCAAGGATTAACATGTTCTCAAATCAATCACGCGATAATAGTAAAGCAATAAATCAAACAATCCTATACTGTTGTTAATGCAATTATGACATGACGTGATGTATGCCCTCACTGACGATCACCCTCATGCGGCAACATCTTACGACCGCGGCATGCCGCACTCCCTCAAGTGCTCCACATCTTCCAGGCACATGCAATGTCATGGTGATATGATTACCGAGTTGTTATTAGTCCTTTTCATACAGCAATATTGGGAAACTAAGGTACCTCCCTTATATCAATCCCAACACAGATCCTGTCTAGGGTCGTCACTCCTAGTAGTCTCATACGATGTATATTTTGTAGGTCGCTGCAAGGGCTGCCAGGGCTGTTGCACGCACTCGTTGCTCCGCTCCCCCATCACCTTATCAATACAGGCCTACTGTACTCTACTGCTACGGAAGGGTCGTCGCCTCCCGTAGACTCAGAATACGCTCGCGGTCACTACAAAGGGCTGCCAGGGCTGTTGCTCGCACTCGTTGCACCGCTCCCCCATCACCTTATCAGTGTAGGCCGACAGCAAGAATATAGTGTCCCATACCACCATAATCTGCTCACGAGTCATAGGTGCTCACTGGTCACTACGGGGAGGTTTGTGGCCCCAGCGTAGGCCGACAGCTCGACCACGGTGTCCCATACCACCATGCCCGGCTCATGAGTCTTTATGGATCAAGGTACCATGGTTAACAGGGTTTACAATGGTAAGTTCAGTACCCTAGGTTCAAGCAGTTATGACTCATACAAGGTGAACATACAACGGCCAGTCGGGTTACTTGACGAGCTCGACTGGCACGAGCGCATCGCAAGTCGAACGACATGAAGTGCGTAAAACACTTCGCGTGGCCTAACCACTGCCGCCAACTCCAACACGACTCGCATTCATCGACACGTCCTTCGTGGCCAAGATAAGCTAACCACGAATTCTTTCGGTTACCGACTGCCTGGACTAGGCATAGTCCCAAACAATCATAGGATCACATCAGTAGTTGTGTAAGGGTAATGGAAATGAAATGGAACCATGTGAGCATGTTAACACATGTCATTACATACAACTTAAGCAAGTCTTCAAACACATGCCTTTCATACATATAATGAAATCATACATATCGCCAACATATAGGAAATCATCACCATCAGCGTATTAATTGAGAATTCAATCTCCAACTAAGTCATAAGAAACTCATCAAGCACATATTATAACATACCACTTAAATGAATCATTAAGCACATGCATTTCATACATATAATGAAATCGTACATATGGCTAACATGTAGGAAATCATTCACATCAACATATTCATTGAGAAATCAATCTCACACTAATCCATATCACCATTTAAGCCAATACATACTAATACAAGCATTTATACAAACACTTACACTACACACTTAAGTCTACATATAGTATGTCGACCCGAAGTGCGCATTTAGGCGAATCTCTTCGCCAAACTAATTATGCACGCATTCCTAACTTCCTAATGCGACAACAAACCATGTCAATCACATCAGCAAAATATGAATGTAAACGGTACTTCCTACAAATGACTAAAATGCCCTAAATCTCATATTCTTCGTTAGCTTACGAAACGGGAAACGGAGAGCATTTTGTACATGTCAAACGGCGAAGCCGTCAAGAATCTACTATTAAACGACATTGAAAGCGTTGGAAACAGTCAATCAAAGCGTCTAATATCCGCACCTTATGTCTTGTAGACTCGAAAATTGAAACGGAGCGTATACGCTTCGTCTACGGCGAATAGAGAACCTGATTTACGAGATCCATAAGCTACATCGCTATGGAAACAAGGGAAACTCAAATCAACAACTATTTAGGGTATTTACTTACCTAGAAAAGCGGAGAAATCACCGGCAACGTGATTGAGTTGCGTTGCTTAGGCACTTGCAACAGGTAGCACAAGCGGCAAGGAATTCTCCTCCAATCTCCCTCACAAACTCTCACCTTTTCTCTCTCCCAATCTAGGGATTTTTGCAAATTCGGATGGGAGAGAGGAGTGAGGGTTTCAACCCCTTTTATAAGCCTAAACATGCCCAAAATAGGCTCCAAGTCAAGGTATACTTAAAGTATATCCAAATCGGGGCTGTTTCGGTCCAAAAGAGCATTTCTGGAGGTCCCCTGGCCAAATGCGGTCGGACTTAAGCTCGTGCATACTGGATCTAGCACGCATCCAGATTTCAGGCCGGTAGGGTTCCCAGATCGCACGTGGCGGCCCAGTTTCAGTTTAACGGTCACCGCACCAAGATCAGGCCTATAAGTCTCGTGATATGTAATAGAAATTTTTCCTGATCCAAGGGTGTAATTTGACTGTATTCTGACGGTCAGAATGCTTAATACTGATGCGTCAAATTTGTGTGCCAGATTTGAATTTGAAATTCCAACTATGTCCCTATTCACACTCTCTTCGGTCCGGGCTCAATGAAATAGCCTGTGATCGTCAGTTGGACTTGATATTCGAAACGATTGCCAAGCCCAGCTAAGTGGTCATAACGGTCTAAGATGGTAGGCATCTGACTTACGACGCGCGGTCTAGATCCAATACAAAGTTTCAAGGAGGTCCCGAGAACAAACCTGCTTAGAGTTTGGTCCGAGGTTTTAGAGCATTATAGCACCATTGGTTCCACTCGCTTTGGGCCTTGTAGAACGTATTTAAAGTAATCAGGGACTGTTTCCCAGCCACTCCAACGTTGCGCTAGCTAACTTATGCTTAGTTTCTAAAGAAATTTATCCTAAGTGGTTTCTTTGGCTATGGAATTGGGTTCTGAACGATTTTTCAGGTGTTTTAATTGACCCACTGTCTAAGGACGTCAAATCCCAGATTGGCCAAAATCCGGGGTGTTACAATCTACCCCCCTTAAAACACAATGTCGTCCCCGACATTGGCGAAGGACAAGGAGTACTTTCTCTAAGGAAGGTTCAAATCCTATTTAATAACCTAATCGTACATACACCCTAACTCAAATGTTTCGATCCTGGGCCAGTGGGAAAGAGGCCAACCGCTCTTCCGCTGCGCCACTTTGATCGAACGGTAGCGTTAACTAATCTAACTGGATTGGACTTAATTCCTTCTACCCCCCTTAAAACTTGGTTTTACTTAAGGTTGAAGAATATTTGCATCGATCAGTATATCGGAACGAGGCGCAACTTAGGGGC
Organism: Magnolia kwangsiensis; assembly: GCA_037074715.1. Classification (NCBI taxonomy): domain Eukaryota; kingdom Viridiplantae; phylum Streptophyta; class Magnoliopsida; order Magnoliales; family Magnoliaceae; genus Magnolia; species Magnolia kwangsiensis. Next base: position 66,537,011 of record CM073579.1, read on the forward strand.
TATCCTTAACCTAAAATGGAAACAGCCTTTCTCTATATGGTCTTCCTTGCTAATGATGCGTTCTATGACATTGGTATCTATGATCATAGAGATGAGCCTAATATCTATTGTGGTTAAGGTCAGGGGCAGGTATGAGTTGGTGGCAAGATGCCTAATTCTCTACTGGCTTTAAGTCCTCGCCATTTTCCAAAAGGCAATGTGATCCCGTTTGGTTGTAGGTGGTTGGGCCATCACAGAATAAAGGTTATGTAGTAGGTCTGAGCCGGATACATAGACTTTCTGTCTAGCTAGAACAGAAGATTTATTGTATCAATTCTTAATCCGAGTCGATGCCGATCTTCTGCTTGATCAGAGCATTGGATTTATTGGGAACCACTAGGATTAAGAAGTCGATTCAAACCGCGAATACATCGCGTACATGCAGTTCCTTTACTCTGCGTTCCCGAATGCAATAAACCCTTGGGGATGGCAATTCTAAGGGGCGTGCTAGTCCATTCTAAGTTCAATCTGAGGGATTTATAAATGTTCCCTGAGAGTGAATGGTTCCTTCCTATGGGCAACAACAGAAGTCTATAAGTCATAAGGGGATCTGTCGAAGGAATAAGGTTCTACTTCAACCAAATCTAACCAACAAGTCCTTAGCATATACAGGCTGTACACTACTTAAGGTAACTAGTAGGCTAGTCTGTATTTCATTCGCTATAATTCAAGACCTAAGCCTATACACTAGACGGTTTCATACCATCTCTAATACAGGGAATTGCTCTATCGCTTAGGATCAAAATTGTCTAAATGGAATTGGATTTCTTATGTCGTCAGACCCTTCAAATCTAGGAGTGCTAACACTAGAACCAAAACACCTAGAGCCTATGTGGCCGGTAGCGCTTAGTGGTATTAAATGGAACTGCATTCCTAGTCCCATGGCAGGATTGGATGTGGTATGCTTGGTAGGAGGGTGGGTGGGGATAAAAATTAATTTGTAGGCTGGATCTCAGGGAGTTATAATACTCCCAATCTAGGGACAATATTTTATAGCGAAATGAAACAACATGCATTCCATTCGACAAATTTTGGCTATATTAAGCCCAAACCACAACACAAACACATTTTTCTACCTAACAACAAAACAACACAGAAATTTCAACAGTAGTCAAACAAGCTAAAGGGCAACGACATAGATGCCTAATTCTACCAAAGGACTTCTACCAGGGTCCCGACTGACCTTCTTGAATACTATCAAGTTCAATACTGTCAGTTGCCCATTAGAGCTCTATCGGCCATGTGTTTTCAATACTTCTCAAACGGAGAAAGTTGAGAAATGGGATTTGAGGTTAGCATGATTCTGAGACCCAAAAAGGGGGTAAAGGCTCAAATAAAAGGGACATGAGAGAGAGAACGATGGAAAGGGAGGAAAAAGGCTGAAACAGCCTTAACAATAGCCATGAAAAATGGAGGAAATGCGAAGAAATGGTCGCCCAAAGGGACAGAATGAAATCTAGGCGTTGTAGAGGGATGCTTCAAGCTTCCCTAGGATGTATTTTCAGAAAGAAATGAAAATGAAAAAGGGGAATGGAGCACCTCACGATTTCAGCTCGATTTTGGGGTTTTAGGAGCTCCAACGGATGAAATCTTCAAGAGGGAGGGCTGCCAACTTCAAAGGAATGACGGAGGGTGGTCTTTTTTGGCAGAGAATGGATCTAGGGTGGTTTGGAATCACGAATTTTTGGGATAGGGCAGCTGAAAACGAAAATGGGGCTAGGGGAGGGGCTGTTTGTGAAGGAAGTACCCATATTTGGGGTTTTCTTGGGGTGGGAGGTGCATAGGGGTGATGTGGACCCTGTTTAAGGGGGTGCGCCCGAAGGACGGCCCCATCGGAGCTCGCCGGCCGGCGATGCATCGCCGAACCGGCGATGGCATCGCCGGTGAAGTTGCAAACTGGCCTCTGAGGCCATATGGGATGGATTCCTCTTGCCCTAGGGATTTCAAAAAGGTATGGTGCACACTCTAGTTCATTGTAGATTGCCCTAGGGAGGCCAATACATTTTTAACATCCATTCAAGGATTTTTGGGTCCAAAATTCAATCCCGAATACAAAACCCTATCATGCAGCATATGATTTTGGGGTAGAAGGATCTAGTACATCCATCTAAACTATTATTTGTTAAAGAAAGTGAAGTTAGAATGGCCTTATGGCCATTTTTCATGAAATTTTACTATTCACTGTAAAATTTTGTGAAAGTACTAATTTGTGTTATTTTCATATTAGGTTTGATACCTAATACGAAATGGATAAGAAATAATTGAAGATTGGGGTGGTGAGAGGAAGAATTTCGAAGATTTTCGGCGAAACGGGGTTTTTAAGCCCTGGCGATTGAATACAGGAGTTGTGGTTGTCCCACGGCCCAAGGATTCACATTAACGGTTTAGAATTGTTCAAATAATAGCTCAACCCACTTACCTACAACCTAGGAGCTATTCGGGTTGCTCTACGCGACCCTAGATGCGATACGGACTCGATCACGCATTTGAAATGAATAGACTTCGCCTATTGGCGAACCTGGGATCCTAGAAGTGTTTCTAGACCCTTCTCGCACCCACCTAAGTCAAAGGAAGCGACAACGTACGTCGCGTGACCATAACCCAGGCCCGGTTTAATCCAAATCATGCTCTGATACCATCTATAACATCCCGAAAATCGGGGGGTCGAGCAAAAACCCAACTCCCGAGTTCCAAAATGTTATTCATGCAACATAGATATGTATGTTTGAATGTTGTCTGTGATAATGTATTAAACATGAGTGAAATTAAGCCAGAACAGCATATCATACTCCAGAGACAGTTAAATTAACCAGCGGAAGTCTGTAATAGTATGTATAACATATATAAACCATTGTATGTCTCCAGAGTGTGAACATGTTACCAGGTTATATACATACATGTATTCTTCAAAAGTAACCAAAAGAATATACATGAGTGCTCTAAAAATATAAAATGACAAGTGTCAAGGTATTTAAACAACCTCCCTGTAATCCCGTCAATCAGAACACGCATAAAGGAGGGATCCTCCTCATCATCATCAAGTCCAGCTCCGCCTCATAGGCCGCGCCATCATCTGCAATCACAAAAGGGTCTGGTGGGTGTCCAGGAACACCGTCCCTCTATAACATCCCGAAAATCGGGGGGTCGAGCAAAAACCCAACTCCCGAGTTCCAAAATGTTATTCATGCAACATAGATATGTATGTTTGAATGTTGTCTGTGATAATGTATTAAACATGAGTGAAATTAAGCCAGAACAGCATATCATACTCCAGAGACAGTTAAATTAACCAGCGGAAGTCTGTAATAGTATGTATAACATATATAAACCATTGTATGTCTCCAGAGTGTGAACATGTTACCAGGTTATATACATACATGTATTCTTCAAAAGTAACCAAAAGAATATACATGAGTGCTCTAAAAATATAAAATGACAAGTGTCAAGGTATTTAAGCAACCTCCCTGTAATCCCGTCAATCAGAACACGCATAAAGGAGGGATCCTCCTCATCATCATCAAGTCCAGCTCCGCCTCATAGGCCGCGCCATCATCTGCAATCACAAAAGGGTCTGGTGGGTGTCCAGGAACACCGTCCCGTAACGTGGGAGTGAGTAGCTAACTCAGTGGAATATTAGAGCAAGGATTAACATGTTCTCAAATCAATCACGCGATAATAGTAAAGCAATAAATCAAACAATCTTATACTGTTGTTAATGCAATTATGACATGACGTGATGTATGCCCTCACTGACGATCACCCTCATGCGGCAACATCTTACGACCGCGGCATGCCGCACTCCCTCAAGTGCTCCACATCTTCCAGGCACATGCAATGTCATGGTGATATGATTACCGAGTTGTTATTAGTCCTTTTCATACAGCAATATTGGGAAACTAAGGTACCTCCCTTATATCAATCCCAACACAGATCCTGTCTAGGGTCGTCACTCCTAGTAGTCTCATACGATGTATATTTTGTAGGTCGCTGCAAGGGCTGCCAGGGCTGTTGCACGCACTCGTTGCTCCGCTCCCCCATCACCTTATCAATACAGGCCTACTGTACTCTACTGCTACGGAAGGGTCGTCGCCTCCCGTAGACTCAGAATACGCTCGCGGTCACTACAAAGGGCTGCCAGGGCTGTTGCTCGCACTCGTTGCACCGCTCCCCCATCACCTTATCAGTGTAGGCCGACAGCAAGAATATAGTGTCCCATACCACCATAATCTGCTCACGAGTCATAGGTGCTCACTGGTCACTACGGGGAGGTTTGTGGCCCCAGCGTAGGCCGACAGCTCGACCACGGTGTCCCATACCACCATGCCCGGCTCATGAGTCTTTATGGATCAAGGTACCATGGTTAACAGGGTTTACAATGGTAAGTTCAGTACCCTAGGTTCAAGCAGTTATGACTCATACAAGGTGAACATACAACGGCCAGTCGGGTTACTTGACGAGCTCGACTGGCACGAGCGCATCGCAAGTCGAACGACATGAAGTGCGTAAAACACTTCGCGTGGCCTAACCACTGCCGCCAACTCCAACACGACTCGCATTCATCGACACGTCCTTCGTGGCCAAGATAAGCTAACCACGAATTCTTTCGGTTACCGACTGCCTGGACTAGGCATAGTCCCAAACAATCATAGGATCACATCAGTAGTTGTGTAAGGGTAATGGAAATGAAATGGAACCATGTGAGCATGTTAACACATGTCATTACATACAACTTAAGCAAGTCTTCAAACACATGCCTTTCATACATATAATGAAATCATACATATCGCCAACATATAGGAAATCATCACCATCAGCGTATTAATTGAGAATTCAATCTCCAACTAAGTCATAAGAAACTCATCAAGCACATATTATAACATACCACTTAAATGAATCATTAAGCACATGCATTTCATACATATAATGAAATCGTACATATGGCTAACATGTAGGAAATCATTCACATCAACATATTCATTGAGAAATCAATCTCACACTAATCCATATCACCATTTAAGCCAATACATACTAATACAAGCATTTATACAAACACTTACACTACACACTTAAGTCTACATATAGTATGTCGACCCGAAGTGCGCATTTAGGCGAATCTCTTCGCCAAACTAATTATGCACGCATTCCTAACTTCCTAATGCGACAACAAACCATGTCAATCACATCAGCAAAATATGAATGTAAACGGTACTTCCTACAAATGACTAAAATGCCCTAAATCTCATATTCTTCGTTAGCTTACGAAACGGGAAACGGAGAGCATTTTGTACATGTCAAACGGCGAAGCCGTCAAGAATCTACTATTAAACGACATTGAAAGCGTTGGAAACAGTCAATCAAAGCGTCTAATATCCGCACCTTATGTCTTGTAGACTCGAAAATTGAAACGGAGCGTATACGCTTCGTCTACGGCGAATAGAGAACCTGATTTACGAGATCCATAAGCTACATCGCTATGGAAACAAGGGAAACTCAAATCAACAACTATTTAGGGTATTTACTTACCTAGAAAAGCGGAGAAATCACCGGCAACGTGATTGAGTTGCGTTGCTTAGGCACTTGCAACAGGTAGCACAAGCGGCAAGGAATTCTCCTCCAATCTCCCTCACAAACTCTCACCTTTTCTCTCTCCCAATCTAGGGATTTTTGCAAATTCGGATGGGAGAGAGGAGTGAGGGTTTCAACCCCTTTTATAAGCCTAAACATGCCCAAAATAGGCTCCAAGTCAAGGTATACTTAAAGTATATCCAAATCGGGGCTGTTTCGGTCCAAAAGAGCATTTCTGGAGGTCCCCTGGCCAAATGCGGTCGGACTTAAGCTCGTGCATACTGGATCTAGCACGCATCCAGATTTCAGGCCGGTAGGGTTCCCAGATCGCACGTGGCGGCCCAGTTTCAGTTTAACGGTCACCGCACCAAGATCAGGCCTATAAGTCTCGTGATATGTAATAGAAATTTTTCCTGATCCAAGGGTGTAATTTGGCTGTATTCTGACGGTCAGAATGCTTAATACTGATGCGTCAAATTTGTGTGCCAGATTTGAATTTGAAATTCCAACTATGTCCCTATTCACACTCTCTTCGGTCCGGGCTCAATGAAATAGCCTGTGATCGTCAGTTGGACTTGATATTCGAAACGATTGCCAAGCCCAGCTAAGTGGTCATAACGGTCTAAGATGGTAGGCATCTGACTTACGACGCGCGGTCTAGATCCAATACAAAGTTTCAAGGAGGTCCCGAGAACAAACCTGCTTAGAGTTTGGTCCGAGGTTTTAGAGCATTATAGCACCATTGGTTCCACTCGCTTTGGGCCTTGTAGAACGTATTTAAAGTAATCAGGGACTGTTTCCCAGCCACTCCAACGTTGCGCTAGCTAACTTATGCTTAGTTTCTAAAGAAATTTATCCTAAGTGGTTTCTTTGGCTATGGAATTGGGTTCTGAACGATTTTTCAGGTGTTTTAATTGACCCACTGTCTAAGGACGTCAAATCCCAGATTGGCCAAAATCCGGGGTGTTACAGTCACATACAAATTCCGGTTAAGGGCTGAAGGTTGTTGGAATTCGACGGGAAGGATCGCGAGAGTCGACAGAACATTACGGACTAGAATACGGGTATTACACCCCACCAGAAACCTGAAAATCAGAAAATTTTATCATGATTATAGAGATTTATCATCGTCATCTAAGAATTGCTCAATTCTATTTATACATTTTGCAAGTTTACTTATAATTATCATTGGCTCTTAATCTATTTATTATGAAAATCTTAAATGTCACCTGATAATGCTCCTTTTATAAAGCTTGATTGGAACAAATAATTTGGTGAAGATCAATGTCCATGAGCTCATAAACAATGTACACATCATTAAATGTTTTCCTATAAGGAGGTGATATTATATCTTTGATAGCCACAACCTGTATGACAGAGAAAAATGCAACCAATACAATCTGTTACAATTCAAAGGAGAAAAAGGATTTATGGCTGCATCGATATTCTAGTACATTACGAACAGCTGCTTACATACCTAAAAAGTCAGATTGAGATCAAGCCACTACGTAGTTCTTTTTAATTAACCAAGTTACTAAAGGTCATAAATTTCATATTTAACAAAGTATCATTGAACGTCGTGTCAAATTGTTTCTAATTGGTGCATTTAAAAAAAATTCAAATACACAATCAATGTATATTCTTGTTACATCTCGTACTATAACTAGAGATAATGTACTGTCAATACTTCAGTTACGTTTGAAATTGAAATCCTTTAGTGACTTGGTTAATAAAAAACAAATGACAACAAGCCATAATTAATAAACAGGATGCTAAAGATTAAAGTATCAAAAGTGAGATACAATAAAAAAGAAGAAGAGGCTTTTCATAAACTGTCAAAACATGCCACACATGTGGTCACCAATCACAAAAAAAAATAAAGATCTATATATATCTGTAAATATATGCACATGATCATCCATACCACATGAATTAATTAATCACAATTTCCCAAGAAGAGTGCAAATCATTGAATCATTGAATTTAATCTAGTCATCAATTATTTATAAAGAATTACTCAATTAGAACTAACGTTTATCATCATTTCCATGTTGTATTAAGAAATCATTGAATGTTTATGTAGATGATGGCACAGATAAAAAAAGTAATTGCTAAAATCTCAACTTTTGTTCTACCACTCTTGTTAATTCACATCAAAGTAAAGGATTGATGTAATTTGCAAATAATCCTAATTTGATAGGTGGAGCATATGCTAACTCTTCCGTGCACGGTTTGATTTATAATCAGTGGCATTCACGTCACTTATCGAACCATCCATTCGGTCCACCCTAATTCTTCTAGTTAATGTGTAAAAATTGAAGTAATTTGGATGCTTTTAAGCATCCGTTGCTATGTCTATCATATGAAAATTATCTTTCCCATTCATTTTTTTGATGTAACAGATTGGATTGTTTGGGTTGTCCAAATCGTATCATTTTATCCAGACAACATAGGAAGAATGGCCTTGGACATGGTGGATGGTCTTTGGTGATGGGATGCTAAAATCTTTGTTTATGTTGGGTGTTAGTTTAGGTTTGGTCAAATCTCATTTCCATATCATCGATTACTCAATGATTCCAGATGGCCCACCTCAAAAGCCCATATTCATCAGGGTATTCATCGGGGTAAGGAAAAGGCACTCACCTAGAGATCGTTTGGTTGAATTGGATCTACCTCTTGATGGCTTGGATCTTGTGGTGAAGGGTCCACCTCTCTCTCTCTCTCAAACTTGTTTTGCTCCTGATCCCTCCCTCACACATAAACAGATTTTAATGGAGCTGGAGAGGAAAAAAAGAAATTGGGAGGGATCATGAATGAGTTTTCATTTTTGAGCGGGGAAAGTTTTGGCACACCGCCAGTCTCGGGCCACGATTGTGCATGAGTTTTGAATTGGGATGTTAGGTGGGTCCCACCGTGATGTTTGTGATAAATCCAACCCATCCATCCATTGTTTAAGTTCATTTTAGTATACATGTGACAAAAATTAGGAGGATCCAAAACTCGAATGGGCCACACAAGATGAAATAGTGGGAAAAGGAATTCCTACCGTTGAAACCTTTTTAGATCTGTCTTCATATTTATATGTCATCCAAACTGCTTACGATGTCTTTTTTATTGGGATGAAGTGAAAACACTGAAAACCAAAAACTTTGACCGATATAAAACTTTGATGGCCATACAAATATTTCAATAGTGAAAAATAAATCCCCACTTTTCATCTCTTGTGGGCCATTTGAGTCTTGGATCTACCTTATTTTTTCTCACATGTCCTAAAATGAGATCAAAAAATAGATGAACGGGTTTGATTTCTCACGAACATAGTAGTGGGCCCCACCTAGAATACTTGCGCAGAATCTTCTTGCGAAAGCCTTTCGCAGGAAATTCGCATCTTGGATGAAGACGTCACGTCTAGAGACGGATTGGCTACTCCCCCTGACACCAGCCCCGTGGTTGGTGGTTAGTGCACTGTGGCCCCCACCATGTTGTACGTGTTTCATCCATTCCGTTCATCCATTTTTAAAGATCATTTTATGGCTTGATACAAAAAATTATAAGGATATAAATCTTAGGTAGGCCACACCATAAGAGAAAAATAATAGATGGATATTTACCATTAAAATTCTCTTAAGGCCCACTATACTGTTTATTTGGTCATAAAGATCCAGATGAAGGGAAAAAATAAATATCAGCTTAATCCAAACTTTTATTGCCCCCGAAATGTTTTTAATGTCAAAATTCATTTAACACTATTTCCTGTAATGTGGTCGACTTGAGATTGATATATAATTCATTTTTTTCTCATGTCATAAAATGATATATAAAAATAGATGGACGGCATGGATGACACACATACACCATGGTGGGTCCCACAGGGCACTGACCACCAGCCAATGGCTGGTGTCAGGGGGAGTAGCCAATACATTCTTGTAGCGTCTGACGCTCCTCGAGCTCCAGGTTGTACGAACGGTTCAAAGGAGATAAAAGTTATATGGGACCCATATGATGTATTTATTATATCTACACAATTTATATATTTTTAGATATAATTATGGAACATTATCTAAAAAATGAATTGTCATGCCCCAAACTTGGAGGATGGGCTCACAAAATTCCCGATCGTCGAATCCGGTGCCGATAGCCTCCGTAGTACCCTATTCTCGATTCCCGACACCCATTCGCCAGGTTTCGATCCTGGGATACTACGAGGAGAATTTTCAACATCAGTTTGATTCGTAATAAGCATAATCAAAGGCATAACCCACAAACAACAACCAAAAACTCCATCACATTTCCAGTATGATAAAAAATTTATAAGTACAGTGCGCGTAAAGGGAAATACAATGTTGATAGACAAAAGCTCCAAAATGATCTACCACGTGCTATAACCTAAGCGCTGCTGCAATCCAATGTACCTGCATGCAGCAGTCGTGCATAAGCTTATGGAAAGCTTAGAGGGTGATAAAATTGTGTGCGCAAGGTAGTAATATAATTATGCAGTATCAGAGTAATGTAATGAATACCATTAGCCATACCAAGGTTATGCGATGCAAGGCATGAACGATGTTGGCTGTATCAAGGCCATGCGATGCAAGATGCAACTCAAGTATACAAATCCTCATCTGAGTATAACCGGGGTCTAATACACTCTAACCAGATTATCGCCCCATCGCGTACAATAAGGTGAGTGGAAGAGACCTCACTATCTTCCTGTCAATATCGGGCTTGGCTTGTCGATAGTGGACCCATTCCTAGACCTGGACAAACTCAGCCTAGCATTTCCCCCTCCTCCCGGGCTGGTAAGGCCGCATCCCCTTTTAACCGATCACGACACAGTGGAAAGCGCAACCTTCTGGTAATCGACACTTGGCGCTCATGTACCCACTCGGTCTAGACATTGGAGCAACCTCCTAGTACCATAAGGGTTTAGAGACTTTCACCCAGGATATCAATAGCACCTCATGTAGAATAAGATTTTTGGTATCCAAATCCTACCAACCATGATACTGCTGTGGAGGCTACGGCCCTGATGTCATTAGGGTGTATAGTAACTATGTCATACAATGCAAGATGCATAAGTCACACAATCCAGTCATACAATAATCATGCGCGTACCGTGTGCTTATGTAGACATCTCCCCTTACCAAGGAGTCCATAACAATCTACCCAATGGCGTGTGCTATGATTAATCATGCATCTCATCACAAGCATGCAGATGATGCGTATGAACATGTATCATGAAGCTATGTTGTCACATACTCAAAAATTCAGAATAAAAATTGAAATCGATAATAGGAATCAATAAATCACATACGGCTAATGGGGCCCACTTATTTGAGTTAACCCATGCCAAGAATGGGCCTAACAAGGCGTAAGGGAAGGTCACAATGAGGACATCTAACCATCATTGCCTATTAATGTGGACATCTAACCAACATTGCTCCCAAGGAGTGGCGTATATAAGGAATCCATATACAATGTAACGGCCACAGATACATCACATTGGGCCTCGCTCATGCGCATCGCATACATCGTATCGGCCCGATTGAATGGGCCGATTCGAATGGGTCGATTCAAGTGGGCTAACCAAATGGTCGAATCAAATGAGCCAATTCAATGCATCACCATGGGCCTCACATGTGGTCCTCATATACAATAAATGGACCATGTATTTGGGCCTTAATTTCATCAAATGGGCCACACGATATGAGCCTAACCATACAAATAGGTGGGCCCCACCCATAGGATAAAATACATCATGATGGCCTGATGGATGGGCTGCACCCATGGTCCTTAAGCGGGCTTGGACCACACCAAACTCATTTCAATAGTTGTAGGTGTAACATGTGCATCACTGTACACTATCAACCCATGGGGCATATGGACCATTAATGATGACAGCACTGCCCAAACATTGTCCATATACATTAGCACCATCCAAATCTTGTCCAAGTGCGCCAACACCATCCATACATTTCCCAGGTGCGGGTCCTACTATTAGGATGGCTGGGATGATCATACACATCACGTGGGACCTATGGAACTTGCTGACGTCAGTCCAACAGCGGGACCCACCATCGAAAAGGTTTGGAGGCATATATACATCACGTGGGACCCATGGAGGGTGCTAACATGAATGGACAGTGGATCTTACCAGATGGACATACACAACAGCTACATAGCTACTGTACGTTGCAGCTACAGCTGCTCTAAAGAGAAGAGAGGTGGGTCCCACGTGGGGTCCACCCTATATATATACACACACACACACACACACATATATATATATATATATATATATATATATATATATATACAGTATAATATGTATACATATATAATATATAGTAGTTGTTAGTGCAACTTTTATGTAATAAAGGGGCCAGAGATGGGTCCCACACCTCATGCATATATATATATATATATATATATATATATATATATATATATATATATATATATATATATATATATATATATATATAATATAATATATAATATTATAATAAATATATTATACCAATATGACGTCCAGGCTCTTGGACGGCCTGGACAATCGCATTCATCAAGGAGCCCCACACGTGTGGTGGGTCCCACCGTCCAAGGATAGTGGACACCAAACATGCCTGATGGTGTGGCCCATCAGAATGAATGGATGGCATAGGCAGGTCCCATGGACCCCACCGCCAAGTCACGCTCCACTGTTAGCCACCGCACTAGGGAATCCATGCTAGGACCTCAGTGTTGAAAGGAGGTATCTTTCACTCAGTCTGCCAGTTGAGCTAGGGTCTGGGCCCCACGTTTAAATGAGGTATCTCCACTCAGTCTACCAGTTGAGCTATAGAGATGGGTCCCATGCCAGGCCACACTTCGCATTAGCCACCATACTGTCCGTTGGCACTTCACTGTTAACCACTATGTCCAACGTCCCTGGACTGACGGTGTGGATGTACACCTCATCAAGGTGAGTTCCACATGGCCCACCTGTTTTTGAATCAGCCTGATATTTGTGCTTCCCTTTCACCCGGGCCCGTGTGACTTTTCGGTCATGCAGGCCCCCAAAAAGGATCAAGGTGGCCCACTTATTTAGATGGCATGGATAAAATACACAAATTATATGTAGGCCATAATCATAAAAGGAGAAGGAGAGAGAGAGAGAGAGAGAGAGAGAGAGAGAGAGAGAGAGAGAGAGAGATCGACGAAGATGGAGGGGCCCCGCCACTATGGGCCCCTCTTTGATATAAAGCCTACATCAAGGTGGGTCCCACCATAAGTGGGCCCTTACATCACAAAGAAAATAAAGGAGTTGAGATCCAAGATCACCCATTGTCTCCTTCTTGCTCCCTTAACTTCCTTCGCTTCTTGCTTTGATCCTAACGGAGGAGATGGAGTTTGGATGGTTAAGATGGGAGATGAAGGAGGTAGGTAGTGTGCCACAGACAAAGTTCTCTTGGAGGGCTTAGGAGGCTTGAAGGTGGGATTTTGCTTGCTTATAAAGTGATTTGAAAAAAAAATGAGAGAGAGAGAGAGGGTTATAAAGAGAGAGAGAGAGAGAGAGAGAGAGAGAGAGAGCGAGAGAGAGAGAGAGAGATGGGTGATGGAGTGATGGATGTGGTGAGTGATGGATGTAAGAGCTTTTTGACTTTAGGGGTAGATGGTGTAAGAAAAGGTATGGGTGTGTAAGAAAATTTTGACTTTAGGGGTTGCTTGGGGATGGGTGAGAGGTGATGGTTACTTGACATGTACTTGACCCTTGATGGGATTGATTGATGGATTGAGGTGACATGTTGTACAGATTCTCTTGGGTTTTGCAATGCGCATGTTTTTCTCAAACTGGAAGCAGGCCCATATCTCCTGGCCTGGGTATCGCCTCGACGTGTGAGACGCGGCATCATTGCTACGATCTTTATGGTACAAGTCTTGGGTTGATAGCGTATGACTCAGGGTCATGCGCAAATACCGGTTAAGGGTCGAAGGTTGGCAAAATTGATCAGGAAGACCTGAAAGTTTACAAAATGGTACAGTCTAGGATACGGGTCTTATAGCTCTCTCCTCCAAATAAAAATTTTATTCTCAAAATTTACACAATCATCACAACTAGTCATAACTCATGAGAGAGAAGAAATATAACATCACTATATAAAATCAAAGATAAAATACAAAATACGACACATAATCAATCATCAAAGAGATGGGGATAACTCTCTCGAATCTCAACCTTGCGCTCCTAAGAAGCCTCTTCAACAAAATGATGACCCCACTGAACCTTCACCAACGAAATGACCTTGGTCCAGAGGACCTACTCCTTTCGATCAAGGATACGAGCTGGCTACTCAATGTAGGAAGCATCCTCACAAACCTCTAATGGCTGCTAATCAATAACAGGAGCGATGTCTAACCCACACTTCCTTAACATAGAGATATGGAAAACATTGTGTACGTCAAACAACTGAGATGACAAGATAAGAAGATAGGCCATGGCACTAACGCGCCTAGTGATCTCAAAAGGTCTTATGAATCATAGAACAAGCTTGCCCTTTGCTCCAAATTAAACTACGCCCTTCATGGGTGAGACCTTGAAATACGCATGATTCCCTACATCAAACTCCAAGGGACGATGCTGCCGGTCAGAAAAACTCTTCTTCCGGCTCTAAGCTGTGCACATCCTCTGCCTGATGATATTGATAGCCTCTGATATCTTCTGCACGAGCTCGGGACCTAGGAGACGATGCTCTCCAACCTCTATCCAATAACTCGGTGATATGCATGGTCTACCATATAATGCCTCAAAAGGAGCCATATCGATGGTCGCCTGATCATTGTTGTTATATGCGAACTCAACCAATCGTAGAGGCTCATCCCAGCTACCCCTAAAATCAATTGTGCAAGCCTGAAGCATATCCTCAAGGATCTAGTTAACCCTCTCGGTCTGGCCATCGTTCTGCAGATGGTACGCAATACTGAGCTGCAAATTAACCCCCATCGCTCTCTAAAAGCTCTCCCAAAACTAAGACGTGAACCTCGGATCACTGTCAGAAATGATCAAGACTAGAATGCCATTCAGTCTCACAATCTCCTCAAGGAACAATCTCGAAAGGCAATCTATAGACCAAATCACACGCATCGCAAGAAAATGTGCCGACTTTGTTAAATGATCCACAACGACCCAGATGACGTCATTTCCACGCTGAGTCCTCGACAAGCCCATAATAAAATCTGTCGATACGTGCTCCCACTTCCACGTCGAGATGCTCAACGGCTGCAATGGACCAGGGGGTCTCTAATGACCGGCCTTGACACGCTGGCACATGTCACACTTGGCCCCAAAACTGGCGATCTAGCGCTTCACCCTTATCCAAAAATACTGTCACCTCATGTCACAGTATATATTCATCAAGCATAGAAAACCGTGATCAATGTGCCTCCGTAATAAGATCTCTGCACAAATCAGGAATATCTGGGACACATAACCTGCCTCTAAAGAGAAGTCCACCTTATGAACAAATTTGTTAATCTACCTAACTCTCAGATGCCGCATCAACCATATAACTCTTTAATGACTCATCAGCCGATTAAGCCTCGATCACCCTTACATCAAGAGAGGATTGAATCAACAGTCTCGATAACTGCACGATAGAAGACTGTAAACCGAACTCAAAATCATACTTTGCCACAAACTTAAGCATCCGCCACTCCTGAATCATCATATACACCACTAGGCCACATGGCTGATGGTTGAGGGCATCTGCTACCACGTTTACCTTACCTGGGTGGTACCAAAAATTGAAATTATAGTCCTTCAGGAGCTCCATCCAGTGCCTCTGCCTCATGTTTAGCTCAAACTGTAAGAAGAGGTACTTTAAGCTCTTGTGGTTAGAGAAGAGCTTGAACTTAACCTCATAGAGATAGTGCCTCCACACCTTTAGTGCGAAGACTACATTAGCCAGCTCCAAATCATGTGTGGGGTAGTTCAGCTCATGGACCTTGATCTGACAAGACGCGAAGGCCACTAGTCTCCCGTGCTGCATCAAGACAGCACCCAAACTAATATGCGAGGCATTGGTAATTACAATAAATCCATCACTCCCAGAGGGAAAAGTGAAGACAAGAGTAGACGTGAGGCGGTCCTTCAACTCCATAAATTCTCTCTTGCACACGTCGCTCCAAATAACTGGTTAGCGGGGCTGCAATGTGGGAGAAGCCCTCGATAAAATGCTGGTAGTAGCCCGTTAAACCAAGGAAACTATGGATCTCAAATGCAGTCGTGGGCTGGCCCCACTGACGCACTGCTTCAACCTTCGAGGGGTCCACTGCGATGCCCTCCCTTGTCACCACGTGACCAAGGAACTTCACCACCTCCTGCCAGAACTCCCACTTCTCCAGCTTCACATACAGCTAGTGTGCACGGAGGGTCTGTAAAGTAATCCCTAAGTATTACTCATGCTCCTCATGGGTCCTTGAATAGATTATAATGTCATCAATGAAGACTATAACAAACTGATCAAGATACAAGTGGAAGACTTCGTTTATCCATTGCATGAATATCGCGGGTGTATTAATCAGTCTGAAGGACATGACTTGGAACTCAAAATGATTGTAGCGTGTCCTGAAAGCTGTCTTCAAAATGTCCTCCTCTCAGACCTGAATTTGATGATAACCAGAATGCAGGATCTTCGAAAAGAACTGTGCACCTTGCAGCTGATCAAACTAATCATCAATCCTTGGGAGCGGATACTTGTTCTGGATCGTGACTTTGTTGAGCTCACAGTAGTCCACACAGAGCCTTAACAAGTCGTCCTTATTCTTCACGAAGAGTACCGACACTCCCCACCGTGAACTGCTCGGATGTATAAAGCCTAACTAGCGCAACTCGTCCAACTGCTTTTGCAGTTCCCACAAGTCCAACGATGTCAAATGATACGGGGCCATTGAAATAGGCGCAGTACCGAGCACGAGGTTGATCTAAAACTCGGTGTTTCGGTGAGGCGGTAATCCTTGAATCTCCTGGAACACATCGGGAAAATCGTAAACTACAAGCAAGTGACCAATACAAGCTGCAACAGACTCCTTGACGGTGCAGGACATTAAGAAAGATAATGGCTCTCCATGGGGGTCTTCAATGAACTAAAAATGTGGCGAGCCGGATATACAGAATGTGACTATCCTCGTGGAGCAGTCCAATATGAAAAAGTACTTGGCAAGCCAATCCATGCCCAAGATAACGTCGAAATCTGACATCGGCAGCACGTACAAGTCAGCGGTTAAGAAAATCTCTCCCACTAATATGGGGTAAGATGAACAGAAGCAGCCTGATATTGTAGTCTTCCCTAAGGGCATCGATATAATCGACCCCTCTCGAGCAGACTCTATCACCAATCCAGTCGAATGGTAGAAGCCCTTAGACATAAACGAGTATGAAGTACCAAAATTAAATAAAACTCGAGCGATGCATGCAGAGACTGGAAGTATATCCTCAACGACTCCTCCAGATGACTGAGGATCTTGTCGAGCCACGTAGAATCCAGCCTGAGCCAGCTGGGGAGGTGCCTGTCCCCTCTGAGCGTGCTGCTACTACAGCTGTCGCTGAGGTGATCAAAACAGTTACCTTTGCTGCTGTGACCTCAGAGGTTGGTGTTAATTCTACTGCTAAGGTGGCCTCAGTGGTGGGGGCTGCTATTGCTGCTGCTGTGGGGGTCTCTGCTACTGCAGTGGTGGAGGCTGCAGTGGACCTCTCGGCTGCTACTACTGCTAGGGGCAGGGATACTCCTACATACGGTGCCCCATCACACTGCACCCAAAACAGGTGCCGATGAATTCCTACGGAGGTGGTACTGGAGTTGTTGTTGGTGCTCGGAAGGCTGGCGTAACATCCCAAAAATCGGGGGTCGAGTAAAAACTCCACTCCCGAATTCCAAAACATCACTTATGCAACATAAATGTGTATGATTGAATGTTGTCTATGTTAATGTATTAAACATGAGTGGGATTACGCCAGAACAACATATCATACTCCAAAGACAGTTAAATTAGCAAGCGAAAAACTGTGATACATACATATAATATATAATTGATGGGAAGTCTCCAGAGTGTGAACATGTTACCAGGTTATATACATACATGTATACTCCAAAAGTAAACAAAAAGAATATACATGAGTGCTCTAAAAATATAAAATGACAATTGCCAAGGCATCTAATCAACCTCTCTGTAATCCCGTCAATCAGAACACGCATAAAGGAGGGATCCTCCTCATCATCATCAAGTTCAGCTCCGCTTCTCAAGCAGCACCATCAACTGCAACCAAAATAGGGACTGGTGGGTGTCTGGAAACACCATCCTGTAACGTGGGAGTGAGTGATCAACTCAGTGGAATAATAGAGCAGAGATTAGCATATTATCAAATCAATCATGCGATAATAGTAAAGTAATAAATCAAACATTCCTAAATACTGTTGTTAATGCAATATGACATGACATGATGGATGCCCTCACCGACGATCTCCCTCATACGGCACCAACTTATGCCCGCGGCATGCTTTCTTCCCACAGTGCTCCACATCTTCCAGGCACATGCAATGTGATGGTGATATGATTACCGAGTTATTATTAGTCCTTTTCATACAGCAGGATTGGGAAACTAGGGTACCTTGCTTATATCAATCCCAACACAGATCCTGTCTAGGGTCGTCACTCCTAGCAATCTCATACGATGTTATATTTGTAGGTGGCTGCAAGGGCTGCCAGGACTGTTACTCGCACTCGTTGCTCCTCTCTCCCATCACCTTATCAATACAGGCCTATTATATCCTTAAGACTACATCAGGACTCGTCGCCCCCATGCTGTGTCAGGATAAACTCAAGGTCACTACAAAGGGCTCGTCACCTGATCAGTGTAGGCCGACAACAAGAATATAGTGTCCCATACCACCATAATTTGCTCAGAGTAGGGTGTTCACTGGTCACTACGGGGAGGTTTGTGGCCCTAGCGTAGGCCGACAGCTACACCACGGTGTCCCATACCACCATGCCCGACTTATGAGTCTTTGTGGATCAAGGTACCATGGTTAACAGAGTTTTCAATGGTAAGTTCAGTACCCTAGGTTCAAGTAGTTATGACTCATACATGGTGGACATACAATGGCCAGTCGGGTTACTTGACGGGCTCGACTAGCACAAGCGCATCTCAATCTGAACGACATGAAGTGCATGAAACACTTCGTGTGGCCTAACCACTGCCACTAACTCAAAACATGACTCGCGTTCATCGACGCGTCCTTCGTGGCAAAGATAAGCCAACCACGAATTTACTCGGTTACTGACTGCCGAGACTAAGTATAGTCCCAGACATTTATGAATCCACATCAGCAATCATATAAAGGTAATGGAAATGCATTACAACAATGTGAGCATGTTAACACATGTTATAACATATAACTTAAGTAAATCATCTAGTACATGCATTTCTTACATATGATGAAATCATACATATAGCCAACATGAAGGAAATCATTTACATCAGCATATTATTTGAGAATTCAATCTCAAAACTATTTCACAACTCCATTTAATTCAATAAATACTAATACAAACATTTATACAAACACTTAGTCTACACACTTAAGTCTACATATTGTATGTCGACTCAAAGTGCTCATTTGGGCGAATCTCTTCGCCAAATTGATTATGCACGTATTTCTAATATCCTAAGGTGACAAAAAGACATGTCAATCATATCAGAAAAATATGGATGTAAACAGTATTTCCTAAAAATGACTAAAATGCCCTAAATCTCATATTTTTCGTCTGCTTACGAAACATGAAACGGACAACATGTTGTACATGTCAAACGGCGTTGCCGTCGATAATCTACTATTAAATGACATTGAAAGCATTAAAATCAGTCAATCAAAGCGTCTAAAATCCGTACCTTTCACTTTAGATGTGTATCGTTCCGAACGAAGTGTATACGCTTCGTCTACGGTGATCAGACAACCTAATACACAAGATTCGTAAGCTACTTTACTATTGGAATCGACGGAACCTTAAATCAGCAAGTGTTGAGGATTTTCCTTACCTAGAAAAGCGTCGGAATCACCAACAAAGTCGTTGGAATACGTCACTTAAGCACGTGCAGCAGCAGCAGCAGGTGGCAGGAAAATCTCTCCCACCTTCTCTCACAAACTCTCACTTTTTCTCTCTCTCAATCTAGGGTTTTAACCAAATTCGGATGGGAGAGAAATGAGAGGGTTTCAAGTCCTTTTATAGCCTAAAACCTTCCCAAATTAGCCTTGGGAACAATGTTTACTTGGGTTATCACCAAAACGGGGCTGTTCTGGTCCAAAAGAGCATTTCTGGAGGTCCCCTGGCCAAACGCGGTCGGACTTAAGCTCATGCATACTGGATCTAGCACACATTAAGTTTTCAGACCGAAAGAGTTCGCAGATCGCACGTGGCGGTCCAATTTCAGTTCAGCGGTCACCGCATCTATATCGGGTCTACAAGTCTCATGATATGAAAGAGAAATTTTTCCTCATCCGAGGGTGTAATTTGGATGAATTCTGATGGTCAGAACGCTTAATAATAACGTGCCAAGTCACGTGCTAGATTTGAATTAAAATTTCTAAATCTAACCCTATTCTCACTCTGTTCACTCCAGGCTCAATGAAATAGCCTCTGAACGTCGGTTGGCCTTGATTTTCGAAACGATTGTCAAGTCCAGCCAAGCGGTCATAACGGTCTAAGATGGTAGATATCGGACTTTTGACGCGTGGTATAGATCCAAAACAAAGTTTCAAAGGGTTCCCGAGAACAAACGAGTTTAGAGTTTAATCCTAGGTTTCAGGGTATTATAGCACCATTGATTCTACAAGTTTTGGGTCTTGTAGAACGTATTTAAAGCAGTCAGGGACAATTTCACAGCTACTCCAGCGTACCGCTAGCTACCTTACGCTTAATTTCTAAAGGAATTAATCCTAAATGATTTATTTGGCTATGGAATTGGGTTCTGAGCGGTTACCAAGGTGTTTTGGTTGACCCATTGCCTAAGGACGTCTAATCCCAGGTTCGCAAAAAATTCAAGGTGTTACACTAGGTAACCCATGCGCCTTTGCTGTTGTGGTCGACGCTGCTTGGAGTCACCAGAAGGAGCGTGCCTCTTTCGGTCTCTCCTCTGACAGCGATCAGGCTGAGAACCAGCCCACTTAGCCTCATAAATCTAGGCCTTCCGTACCACACCCCCGAAAGTTGGGAGCTTGTGCCCAATAACATGACCTCAAAGACCGTAATGCAAGTCATCCTTGAATCGGCGGGCTCTCCACTCCTCATCATTTACCAGATATGGTGCAAATCTAGACAGCGCTGCAAAATGAGTTGTATACTGAGCCATTGTCATATCACCCTGTACCAGGGCCTTGAACTCCAACGCTCGCTGTCGTCAGATGTGATCGGGAAAATACTGTCAGTCAAACCGATCCACAAAATCCTCCCAGGTCCATACAAAATTAGCACCTGCTACTTGGGGACTGATGTCCACTAGTGCTCACCCTCACCATGGAGAAGAAATACTGCTAATCGAACTCACCGTTGGGACGTACATCCTATTATATCAAATATCTTCTCCACATCGGAGTACCACCTCTCAGTTATCGTCGGGTCTAGCTCACCCTGAAAACGTGAGGGATCGAGCTGTATCGGAGTGCCACCTGCTCCTGCTTTGCCTGGTCTGGAGAAATGAAGGGGTGCCTGCCCTGCCCCTTCAAGACGGCCATCACAGCCTACAACATCTCTGTAACTAGGAGACACTCACCGATACGGTCGAATCTGCACTGGTCTCTGGTGGAGGAGCAACATCCTCAGGATGGGCGGTAGGAATCTCTGGTGGTAGAGTGGGGATGTAGGTGGTAGGGCGGGAGCTGTAGGTGGTGGAGCGGGAGTCTCAGGTGGTGGTGCGAGAGTCAATCGGGTCACTCTTTTGGGCATTATGTCCTACAGGAAAAGGCAAAGGTGCCTATCAACTTTGAAAACTCTCAAAGGAACGAACATTAAAGGTCTGTAACAAGAAATTGTTAAGCTATCCGAACATGGGGACTTAGTCATTCTAAACTCATAGTAGACATGTAATGTTGTTCTTGGTGAGTCCCAAGTTATGCTCTGATACCAACATCTGTCACACCCCAAACTTGGAGACCAGGCACACGAAATTCCTGATCACCGAATCCGGCACCGACAGCCTCCGTACTACCCCATTCTCGGTTCTTGGTGCCCATTTGCTAGGTTCTGATCCTGGGAAGCTATGAGGAGGATTTCTAACAACAGTTTGATTCGTAATAAGCATAACCAAAGGCATAATCCACAAACAACAACCAAAAACTCCATCACATTTCAACTATGATCAAAAATTTTTAAGTACAATGTCCATAAAGAAAAATACAATGATGAAAGATAAAAGCTCCAAAATGATCGACCACGTGCCATAGCCTTAGTGCTGTTGTAACACCCCAAATTTTTGCCAACTTGGGGTTAGACGTCCTTAGGCAATGGGTCAACTAAAACACCTGGGAAATCGCTCAGAACCCAATTCCATAGCCAAAGAAATCACTTAGGATTAATTCCTTTAGAAACTAAGCATAAGTTAGCTAGCACTACGCTGGAGTAGCTGTGAAATAGTCCCTGACCGCTTTAAATACGTTCTACAAGACCCAAAACTTGTATAATCAATGGTGCTATAATATCCTAAAACTTTGGATCAAACTCTAAACCCGTTTGCTCTCTAGAGCTCTTTGAAACTTTGTATTGGATCTACACCGCACGTCGAAAGTTCGATACCTACAATTTTAGACCGTTATAACCGCCTAGCTGGACTTGACAATCATTTCGAAAATCAAGTCCAACCGACATTCACAGGCTATTTCATTGAGCCTGGAGTGAAGAGAGTAAGAATAGGGTTAGATTTGGAATTTGAAATTTAAATCTGGCACACGACTTGGCACGTCAGTATTAAGCGTTCTGACCATTAGAATTCAGCTAAATTACACCCTTGGATCAAGAAAAATTTCTATTTCATATCATGAGACTTGTAGACCTGATCTACGTGCGATGACCGCTGAACAAAAACTGGACCACCGCGTCCGATCTGGGAACTCTACCGGTCTGAAAACTTGATGTGTGTTAGATCCAATATGCATGAGCTTAAGTCCGACCGCGTTCAGCCGGGGGACCTCCAGAAATGCTCTTTTGGACCGAAACAGCCCCGATTTGGTTATCCCTCAAGTAAACATTGTTCCCAAGCCTAATCTGGGAAGTTTTTAGATTACCCTAGCAAGAGTGAGAGAGAAAGTGAGAGTTTGTGAGAGAAGGTGGGAGAGTTTTTCCTGCTGCTGCACTACCTGCAGCACGTGTTTAAGCCACGCAATCCAATCACTTTGCCGGTGATTTCGCCGCATTTCTAAGTAAGAAAATACCCTAAACACTTGCTGATTTGGAGTTCCATCGATTCCTTAGCGATGTAGCTTACGAATCTTGTATATTAGGTTTCCGGTTAGCCGTATACGAAGCGTATACGCTCCGTTCGAAACGATGCATATACAAAGTGAAAGGTGCAGATTTTAGACACTTTGATTGGTTGTTTTCAACGCTTTCAATGTCATTTAATAGTAGATTATCAACGGCAACGCCGTTTGACATGTACAACATGCTGTCCGTTTCCTGTTTCGTAAGCAGACGAAAAATATGAGATCTAGGGCATTTTAGTCATTTGTAGGAATTATTGTTTTCATCCAAATTTTGCTGATGTGATTGACATGGTTTCTTATCACATTAGGATATTAGGAATGCGTGCATAATTAGTTAGGTGAAGAGATTCGCCTAAATGCACACTTTGAGTCGACATACTATATGTAGACTTAAGGGTGTAGTCTAAGTGTTTGTATAAATGTTTGTATTAGTATGTATTGAATTAAATGATATTATGAATTAGTTTGAGATTGAATTCTCAAATGATATGCTGATGTAAATGATTTCCTACATGTTAGCTATATGCATGATTTCATTATATGTATGAAATGTATGTGTTAGATGTTTTACTTAAGTTGTATGCTATAACATGTGTTAACATGCTCACATTGTTGTATTTCATTTCTATTACTCTTACATGATTGCTGATGTGTATTCATAAATGTTTGGGACTATACTTAGTCCAGGCAGTCGGCAACCGAGTGAATTCGTGGTTGGCTTATCTTTGCCACGAACGACGCGTCGATGAATGCGAGTCGTGTTTTGGAGTTAGCGGCAGTGGTTAGGCTACACGAGGTGTTTTATGCACTTCATGTCATTCGACTTGAGATGCACTCGTACTAGTCGAGCCCGTCAAGTAACCCAACTGGCCTTTGTATGTTCACCATGTATGAGTCATAACTGCTTGAACCTAGAGTACTGAACTTACCATTGAAAGCCCTGTTAACCATGGTACCTTGATCCATAAAGACTCATGAGCCGGGCATGGTGGTATGGGACACCGTGGTCGAGCTGTCGGCCTACGCTGGGGCCACAAACCTCCCCGTAGTGACCAGTAAGCACCCAGACTCGTGAGCAGATTATGGTGGTATGAGACACTATATTCTTGCTGTCGGCCTACACTGATAAGGTGATGGGGGAGCGGTGCAACGAGTGCGAGCAACAGCCCTGACAGCCCTTTGTAGTGACCGCGAGCGTATTCTGAGTCTACGGGAGGCGACGACCCTTCCGTAGCAATGAGAGTACATTAGGCCTGTATTGATAAGGTGATGTGGGAGCGGAGCAACGAGTGCTTGCAACAGCCCTGACAGCCCTTGCAGCGACCTATAAATATAACATCGTATGAGATTACTAGGAGTGACGACCCTAAAAAAGATCTGTATTGGGATTGATATAAGGGAAGCACCTTAGTTTCTCAATCCTGCTGTATGAAAAGGTCTAATAATAACTCGGTAATCATATCACCATCACATTGCATGTGCCTGGAAGATGTGGAGCACTGTGGGATGAAAGCATACCGCGGGCGTAAGATGGTGCCATATGAGGGAGATCATCGGTGAGGGCATCCATCATGTCATGTCATATTGCATTAACAACAGTATTAGGATTGTTTGATTTACTGCTTTACTATTATCGCATGATTGATTTGATAACATGCTAATCTCTGATCTCTTATCCCACTGAGTTGATCACTCACTCTCACATTACGGGATGGTGTTTTCGGACACCCACCAGTCCCTATTGTGATTGCAGATGATGGCACGGCCTGCGAGGTGGAGCTGGACTTGATGATGACAAGGAGGATCTCTCCTTTATGCGTGTTTTGATTGACGGGATTACAAGGAGGTTGATTAGATGCCTTGACACTTGTCATTTTATATTTTTAGCGCACTCATGTATATTCGTTTTGTTTACTTTTGGAGTATACATGTATGTATATAACCTGGTAACATGTTCACAGTCTGGAGACATACAACAGTTTATATATGTTATACATACTATCACAGTCTTCCGCTTGCTAATTTAACGGTCTCTAGAGTATGATATGATGTTTTGGATTAATCCCACTCATGTTTAATACATTAACACAGACAACATTCAATCATACACATTTATGTTGTATAAGTGATGTTCTGGAACTCGGGAGTGGAGTTTTTACTCGACCCCCCGATTTTTGGGATGTTACAGCTGTTGCGATCCAACGTCACCTACAAGCAACGATCGTACATAAGCTTATGGAAAGCTTAGAGGGTGGTGAAAGTGTGTGCACAAGATAGTAATACAATTATGTAGTATCAAAGTAATGCAGAATATGTTGATGAATCCTTGAATACCATTAGCCGTACCAAGGCTATGCGATATAAGGCATGAATGATGTAGGTCGTACCAAGGCCATGCGATGCAAGATGCAATTCAAGCATACAAATTCTCATCTGAATCCACATATCAATGCAGTTCAACTCTAAAATATAACCAGGGTCTAGTACACTCTAACCAGATTGTCTCACATCACGCGCAATAAGGTTAGTGGAAGAGATCTCACTATCCACCTGCCAATATCGGGCTCGGCTCATCGATAGCAGATCCATTCCTCGAGCTGGTCAAACTCAACCTAGCATTGCCCCTCCTCTCGGGTGGGTAAGGTCGCACCCCCTTTCAATCGACCATGACACAGTGGAAAGTGCGACCTTCTGGTAATCGGCACTCGGCACTCATGCACCCACTTGGTCTAGACGTTGGAGCAACCTCTTAGTACCATAAGGGTTTAGGGCCTTTCACCCAGGGATATCAATAGCACCCCATGTAGAACAAGATTTCTGGTATCCAAATCCTTCTTCCAACCATGATACTCCTGTAGAGGCTACGACCCTGATGTCATTAAGGCGTACAGTAACCATGTCATACAATGCAAGATGCATGAGTCACGCAATCCATTCATACAACAATCATGCGCGTACCGTGTGCTTATGTGGACATCTCCCCTTACCAGGGAGTCCATAACAATCTATCCAATGGCGTGTGCTATGATCAATCATGCATCTCATCACAAGCATGCAGATGATGCGTATACACATGTATCATGATGCTATGTTATCATATACTCAAAAATTTGAAATCGATAATACGAATCGATAAATCACATACGGTGAATGGGGCCCACTTATTTGAGTTAACCCATGCCAAGAATGGGCCTAACAAGACCTAAGGGAAGGTCACAATGAGGACATCTAACCATCATTGCCCATCAATGTGGACATTAACCTACATTGCTCCCAAGGAGTGGCCTATATAAGGAATCCATACAGAATGTAACGGCCACACATACATCACATTGGGCCTTGCTCATGGGCCTCACATACATCACATCGGCCCGATTGAATGGGCCGATTCGAATGGGTTAATTCAAGTGGACCAACTAAATGGGTCGAATCAAATGAGTCGATTCAATGCATCACTATGGGCCTCACATGTGGACCTCATATACAATAAATGGACCATGTATCTGGGCCTTGATTACATCAAATGGGCCACGTGATATGAGCCTAACCATACAAATAGGTGGGCCCCACCCATGGGCCAAAATACATCATGATGGCCTCATGGATGGGCCGCACCCATGGTCCTCAAGTGGGCTTAGACCACACCAAACTCATTTCAATAGTTATAGGTGTAACATGTGTATCACTGTACACTATCAACCCATGGGGCACATGGCCCATTAATGATGACAGCACTGCCTAAACATTGTCCATATACATCAGCACCATCCATACATTGCCCAGGTGCGGGTCCCACTATTAGGACGGCTGGGATGATCATACACATCATGTGGGACCCATGGAACTTGCTGACGTAGTCCAATAGTGGGACCCACCATCAGAAAGGTTTGGAGGCATATATACATCACGTGGGACCCATGGAGTGTGCTAACATGAATGGACAGTGGGTCCCACCAGATGGACATACACAACAGCTACATGGCTGCTATACATTGCAACTATAGTTGCTCTAAAGAGAACAAAGGTGGGTCCCACATATATACACACACACGCACACACACACACACATATATATATATAGTATATTATATATATAATATATAGTAGTTGTTAGTGCAGCTTTTATGTAATAAAGGGGCCAGAGGTGGGTCCCACACCTCATGCATAAACATATATAATATAATATATAATATTATAATAAATATATTATACCAATATGACGTTCAAGCCCTTGGATGGCCTAGACGGTCGCATTCATCAAGGAGGGCCCCACAAGTGGGGTGAGTCCCACTGTCCAAGGATAGTGCACACCGCACATGCTTGATGGTGTGGCCCATCAGAATGGATGGATGGCGTAAGCGGGTCTCATGGACCCCACTGCCAGGTCACGCTTCACTGTTAGCCACCGCACTAGGGAATCCATGCTAGGACCTCAGTGTTGAAAGGAGGTATCTTTCACTCAGTCTGCTAGTTGAGCTAGGGTTTAGGCCCCACGTTGAAATGAGGTATCTCCGCTCAGTCTACCAATTGAGCTATGGAGATGGGTCCCATGCCAGACCACACTTCGAATTAGCCACCCTACTGTCCATTGGCACTTCACTATTAGCCACTATGTCCAATGTCCTTGGACGGACGGTGTGGATGTACACCTCATCAAGGTGGGTCCCACATGGCCCACTTATTTTAAATCAGCCTGATATTTGTGTTTCCCTTTCACTGGGGCCTGTGTGACCCTCCGGTCATGCAGGCCCCCAAAAAGGATCAAGGTGGCCCACTTATTTAGATGGCATGGTGTAACATCCCGAAAATCGGGGGGTCGAGTAAAAACTCCACTCTCGAGTTCCAAAACATCACTTATGCAACATAAATGTGTATGATTGAATGTTATCTGTGTTAATGTATTAAACATGAGTGGAATTAATCCAAAACATCATATCATACTCTAGAGACCGTTAAATTAGCAAGCGAAAGACTGTGATAATATGTATAACATATATAAACTGTTGTATGTCTCCAGAGTGTGAACATGTTACCGGGTTATATACATACATGTATACTCCAAAAGTAAACAAAACGAATATACATGAGTGCACTAAAAATATAAAATGACAAGTGTCAAGGCATCAATCAACCTCCCTGTAATCCCGTCAATCAGATCACGCATAAAGGAGAGATCTTCCTCCTCATCATCAAGTCCAGCTTCGCCTCGCAGGCCGCGCCATCATCTGTAATCACAATAGGGACTGGTGGGTGTCCGAAAACACCATCCCGTAACGTGGGAGTGAGTGATCAACTCAGTGAAATATTAGAGCAAGGATTAACATGTTCTCAAATCAATCATGCGATAATAGTAAAGCAGTAAATTAAACATTCCTAATACTATTGTTAATGCAGTATGACATGATGTGATGGATGCCCTCACCGACGATCTCCCTCATACGGTACCATCTAACGACCGCGGGATACAATCGTCCCTCAAGTGCTCTACATCTTTCATGCACATGCTATGTAATGGTGATATGATTTCCGAGTTATTATTAGTCCATTCAAACAGCAGGATTGGGAAACTAAGGTACTTCCCTTATATCAATCCCAACACAGATCCTGTCTAGGGTCGTCACTCCTAGTAATCTCATACGATATATATTTTGTAGGTCGCAGCAAGGGCTGCCAGGGCTGTTGCTCGTACTCATTGCACCGCTCCCCCATCACCTTATCAATACAGGCCTACTGTACTCTCACTACTACGGAAGGGTCGTTGCCTCCCGTAGACTCAGAATACGCTCGCGGTCACTACAAAGGGCTGCCAAGGCTGTTGCTCGCACTCGTTGCACCGCTCCCCCATCACCTTATCAATGTAGGCCGACAGCAAGAATATAGTGTCCCATATCACCATAATCTGCTCACGAGTTATAGGTGCTCACTGGTCACTACGGGGAGGTTTGTGGCCCCAGCGTAGGCCGACAGCTCTACCACGGTGTCCCATACCACCATGCCCGGCTCATGAGTCTTTGTGGATCAAGGTACCATGGTTGACAGGGTTTACAATGGTAAGTTCAGTACCCTAGGTTCAAGCAGTTATGACTCATACAGGGTGAACATACAACGGCCAGTCGGGTTACTTGACGGGCTCGACTAACACGAGCGCATCTCAAGTTGAACGACATGAAGTGCATAAAACACCTCATGTGGCCTAACCACTGTCGCCAACTCCAAAACACGGCTCGCGTTTATTGACGCATCATTTGTGGCAAAGATAAGCCAACCACGAATTTCCTCGGTTGCCGACTGCCTGGACTAGGTATAGTCCCAAACAATCATGAATTCACATCAGCAATCATGTAAGAGTATTGGAAATGAAATACAACAATGTGAGCATGTTAACACATGTTATACCATACAACTTAAGTAAATCTTCCAACGCAGGCATATCATACATATAATGAAGTCATGCATATAGCTAACATGTAGGAAATCATTTACATCAGCATATTAATTAAGAAATCAATCTCAAACTAATTCATAACACCATTTAATTCAATACATACTAATACAAACATTTATTCAAACACTTACACAACACACTTAAGTCTACATATAGCATGTTGACTCAAAGTGCGCATTTAGGCGAATCTCTTCGCCAAACTAATTATGCACGTATTCCTAACATCCTAATGCGACAAGAAGCCATGTCAATCACATCAGCAAATTATGGATGAAAACAGTATTTCCTATAAATGACTAAAATGCCCTAAATCTCATATTCTTCGTCTGCTTACGAAACAGGAAACGGACAGCATGTTGTATATGTCAAAAGGCGTTGCCGTCGATAATCTACTATTAAACGACATTGAAAGCATTGAGAACAGTCAATCAAAGCGTCTAATATCCGCACCTTTTCTCCTAGAAGCGTATCAATTTGAACGGAGCGTATACACTTCGTCTACGGCGAACTGGGAACCTAATACGCAAGATCCATCAGCTACCATGCTATGGAAACCAAGAAACCTCAAATCAGCAACTATTTAGGGTATTTTCTTACCTATAAATGCGGAGAAATCACCGGCAAAGTGATTGGATTGCGTGGCTTAAACACGTGTAGAGGTAGCACCAGCAGCAGGAAATTCTCTCCCACCTTCTCTCACAAACTCTCACTTTCTCTCTCACTCTTGCTAGGGTTTCTAGCAAATTCGGATAGGTGAGAGGAGTGAGGGTTTCAAGCCCTTTTATAAGCCCAAACATGCCCAAAACAGGCTTCAAGTCAAGGTATACTTAAGGTATATCCAAATCGGGGCTGTTTCGGTCCAAAAGGACATTTCTGGTGGTCCCCTGGCGGAATGCGATCGGACTTAAGTTCGTGCGCATTGGATGTCGCTCACATTCCGTTTTCAGACCATCAGTGTTCGTAGATCGCACGTGGCGGTCCAGTTTCAGTTTAGCGGTCACCGCACGTAGATCAGGCCTACAAGTCTCATGATATGAAATAGAAATTTTTCCTGATCCAAGGGTGTAATTTGGCTGAATTCTGACGGTCAGAATGCTTAATACTGACGCGTCAAGTCATGTGCTAGATTTGAATTTCAAATTCCAAATCTAACCCTATTCTCACTCTCTTCAGTCCAGGCTCAATGAAATAGCCTGCGAATGTTGGTTGGACTTGATTTTCGAAATGATTGTCAAGTCCAGCTAGGCGGTTCTTACGGTCTAAGATTGTAAGTATCGGACTTTCGACGTGCGGTCTAGATCCAATAGAAAGTTTCAAAGAGGTCCAGAGAATAAACCGGTTTAGAGTTTGATCCGAGGTTTTAGAGTATTATAGCACCATTGATTCTACAAGTTTTGGGTCTTGTAGAACGTATTTAAACCGATCAGGGACTATTTTCCAGCTACTCTAGCGTTGCGCTAGCTAACTTATGCTTAGTTTCTAAAGGAATTAATACTAAGTGATTTCTTTGGCTATGGAATTGGGTTCTGAGCGATTTCCCAGGTGTTTTAGTCGACCCATTGCCTAAGGACGTCTAATCCCAGGTTGGCCAAAATTCGGGGTGTTACAATCTACCCCCCTTAAAACACAATTTCGTCCCCGAAATTGGCGAAGGGTAAGGAGTATCTAGCAAGACTTCAGTATTGACATTCTAAGAAAAGGGTCAATCCTATTTAATGACCTAATCGTACGTATATCCTAACTCAAATGTTTCGATCCTGGGCCAGTGGAAAAGAGGCCAACCACGCTTCCGCTGCGCCACTCTGATCGAATGATAGTGTAGACTAACCTAACTGGATTGGACTTAATGCGTTCTACCCCCCTTAAAACTTGGTTCTACTTAAAGTTCAAGAAGCTATGCATCACTCCGTATATCAGAACGAGGCACAACTTAGGGGCTATCCTTGACATAAATTAGGAAACAACCTCTCATTACAGTGGTTTTCCTTTGCTAATGATGCATTCTATGGCATTGGTATCTATGGCGATAGAGATGAGCCTAATCTCTATTGTGGTTGGGTTCAGGGGCAGGTATGAATTGGTGGCAAGATGTTGAATTCTCTACTGGCTTTAAGTCCTCACCATTTCCTAAAGGCAATGTGATCACGTTTGGTTGTAAGTGGTTGGACCATCACTGAAGAAAGGTTGTGTAGTAGGTCTAAGCCGGATACATAGACTTTCCGTCTAGCTAGGACAAAAGATTTATTGTATCAATTCTTAATCCGAGTCGATGCCGATCTTCTGCTTGATCAGAGCATTGGATTTATTGGTAACCACTAGGATTAAGAAGTCGATTCAAACCGCGAATACATCGCTTACATGCAGTTCCTTCACTCCGCGTTCCCGAATGCAATAAGCCCTTGGGGAAGGAAATTCTAAGGGGTGTGTTGGTTTATTCTAAGTTCGACCTGAGGGATTTATAAGTCTTCCCTAAGAGTGAATGGTTCTAAGTTACATAAGCTTCCTGAGAGTCACTAAAGGAGTCTATGGATGTTATGAGGATCTATCCAAGGAAGGGAGTCCCATTCCAATCAAATCTAACCTACTATTCCTTAGCATATACAGGCTTTACACTACTTAAGGTAACTAGTAGACTAGTCTGTAATCTATAGCCTAATGGAATGGCATTCCTAGTCCCATGTCGGGATTGGAAGTGACATGCTTGGTAAGAGGGTGGGGTGGGATAAAAACTAATTTTGTAGGCTTAATCCCAGGATTTACAACATGGCAGTGGAAACCACAGGATACACCCAATCTAGGGACAATACCTTACAGCGAACGAAACAGCATGCACTTCATTTGACAAATTATGTCACAATATATGGAATAAGGTTCCACATGAATTATGACAGGAACGCATTCGGCTATATTAAGCCCAAAACATTACGCAAACACATTTCTACCTATGACATCACTAGACCCAACAACAACAAAACACAGAAATCCTTAAAACAGTAATCAAACAAGCGAAGAACGTGGAGAAATGGGATGGGTAAGCAGGTTTCCATAAGTCTAAGGATCAAATAAAAGGGACATGAGAGAGAGGACAATGGAAAGGGAGAAAAAGGCTAAAATAGTCTTAACAATAGCCATGGAAAGCGGAGGAAATGCAGAGAAATGGTTGCCCAAATGGACAGAATGAAATCTAGGCACTGTAGAGGGAAGCTTCAAGCTCCCCTAGGATGGATTTTCAGAAAGAAAAGAGAATGAAAAAGGAGAATGGAGCTCCTCATGATTTCAACTCGTTTTGGGGATTATAGGAGCTCTAACGGACGAGATTTACAAGAGGGAGAGTTGCAAACTGCAATGGAATGATGGAGTGGGGTCGGTTGTGATCGAAAATGAGATTGGGAGAGGTTTGACATCGAGATTTGAGGGGAAGACAGCAAAAATGTGAAGAAAGGAGAGCTTGGAGGGGCATTTTGTGAAGGAGGTACGTCTTTTGAGGGATTTCAAGGTACGACCCGCATACCAGGGGGCTACCCTAGCCCCCAAACTCCTCCAGCCCAAAGGCCAGACCCAACGGAAGAGTTTGACCGGCGATGCCATCGCTGGTGAACTTGCAAACTGGCCATGAAGACCATATGGTCTGGATTCCCCCTGCCCTAGGGACCCAAAAAAGGTATGGTTCCCACTTTAGTTCATTCTAGATTGCCCTAGGGAGGCCCAAACATCCATTTGGGGCTTTTCAGGGACAATCTGTAAACCTGAATGCAATTCCCTATCATGCAGCATATGATTTTGGGGTAAAAGGAGCCAATACATCCATCTACCCCAATAGTTGTTAAATATTACAAACTTAGAATGTCCTAATGGCCAGTTTTCATAAAATTTTACTATTCACTATAAAATTTTGTCAATGTATGATTTTATATCATTTTCACATTAGGATCAATGCCTAACATGAAAATAATAAGAAATAATTTAAGAATGAAGTGGTGAGAGGAAGAATCTTGAAGAAATTAGGTGAAACGGGGTTTTTAAGCCCTAGCGATTGAATGCAAGGGTTGTGGTTGTCCCACAGCCCAAGGATTCACATTTACGGGTTTAAAATCATTCAAAGAATGTCTCAACCCACTTACCTACAACCTAGGAGCCACTTAGGTCGCTTCACGCGACCCTAAATGCGTTACGGACTCGATCGCGCGATCGATACAAATAGACTTCGCCTATTGGCGAATCTGCGGTCCTATAAGTGTTTCTAGACCCTTCTCGCACCCACCTAAGTCAAAGAAAGTGACAGCGTACGTCGCGTGACCAAAACCCAGGCCCGGTTTAATCCAAATCATGCTCTGATACCATCTGTAACCTCCCAAAAATTGGGGGGTCGAGTAAAAACTCCACTCCCGAGTTCCAGAACATCACTTATGCAACATAATTATGTATGATTGAATGTTGTCTATGTTAATGTATTAAACATGAGTGGGATTAATCCAAAACATCATATTATACTCTAGAGACCGTTAAATTATTAAGCGGAAGACTGTGATAGTATGTATAACATATATAAACTGCTGTATGTCTCCAGAGTGTGAACATGTTATCGGGTTATATACATACATGTATACTCCAAAAATAAAAAAAATGAATATACATGAGTGCGCTAAAAATATAAAATGACAAGTGTCAAGGCATCTAATCAACCTCCCTGTAATCCCATCAATCAGATCACGCATAAAGGAGAGATCCTCCTCCTCATCATCAAGTCCAGCTCCGCCTCGCAGGCCGCGCCATCATCTGCAATCACAATAGGGACTGGTGGGTGTCTACAAACACCATCCCGTAACGTGGGAGTGAGTGATCAACTCAGTGGAATATTAGAGCAAGGATTAACATGTTCTCAAATCAATCATGCGATAATAGTAAAGCAGTAAATCAAACATTCCTAATACTGTTGTTAATGCAGTATGACATGACGTGATGGATGCCCTCATCGACGATCTCCCTCATACGGCACCATCTAATAACTGCGGCATGAAATCGTCCCTCAAGTGCTCCACATCTTCCAGGCACATGCAATGTAATGGTGATATGATTTCTGAGTTATTATTAGTCCATTCAAACAGCAGGATTGGGAAACTAAGGTACTTCCCCTATATCAATCCCAACACAGATCCTGTCTAGGGTCGTCACTCCTAGTAATCTCATACGATGTATATTTTGTAGGTCACTGCAAGGGCTGACAGGGCTGTTGCTCGCACTCGTTGCACCGCTCCCCCATCTCTTTATCAATACAGGCCTACTGTACTCGCACTGCTACGGAAGGGTCGTCGCCTCCTGTAGACTCAGAATACGCTCGCGGTCACTACAAATGGCTGCCAGGGCTGTTGCTCGCACTCATTGCACCGCTCCCCTATCACCTTATCAATGTAGGCCGATAGCAAGAATATAGTGTCCCATACCACCATAATCTGCTCACGAGTCATAGGTGCTCACTGGTCACTATGGGGAGGTTTGTGGCCCCAGCGTAGGCTGACAACTTGACCACGGTGTCCCATACCACCATGCCCGGCTCATGAGTCTTTGTGGATCAAGGTACCGTGGTTGACAGGGTTTACAATGGTAAGTTCAGTACCCTAGGTTCAAGCAGTTATGACTCATACAGGGTGAACATACAACGGCCAGTCGGGTTACTTGACGGGCTCGATTAGCACGAGCGCATCTCAAGTTGAACGACATGAAGTGCGTAAAACACCTCGTGTGGCCTAACCACTGCCGCCAACTCTAAAACACGGCTCGCGTTCATCAACGCGTCGTTCGTGGCAAAGATAAGCCAACCACGAATTTGCTCGGTTGCCGACTGCCTGGACTAGGTATAGTCCTAAACAATCATGAATTCACATCAGCAATCATGTAAGAGTATTGGAAATGAAATACAACAATGTGAGCATGTTAACACATGTTATATCATACAACTTAAGTAAATCTTCCAACGCAGGCATATCATACATATAATGAAATAATGCATATAGCTAACATGTAGGAAATCATTTACATCAGCATATTAATTGAGAAATCAATCTCAAACTAATTCATAACACCATTTAATTCAATACATACTAATACAAACATTTATACAAACACTTACACTACACACTTAAGTCTACATATAGCATGTTGACTCAAAGTGCGCATTTAGGCGAATCTCTTCGCCAAACTAATTATGCACGCATTCCTAGCATCCTAATGCGACAAGAAGCCATGTCAATCATATCAGCAAATTATGGATGAAAACAGTATTTCCTACAAATGACTAAAATGCCCTAAATCTCATATTCTTCGTATGCTTACGAAACAGGAAACGGACAGCATGTTGTACATGTCAAACGGCGTTGCCGTCGATAATATACTATTAAACGACATTGAAAGCGTTGGGAATAGTCAATCAAAGCGTCTAATATCTGCACCTTTTCTCCTAGAAGCGTATCAATTCGAACGGAGCGTATACGCTTCGTCTACGGTGAACTGGGAACCTAATACACAAGATCCATCAGCTACCATGCTATGGAAACCAAGAAACCTCAAATCAGCAACTATTTAGGATATTTTCTTACCTAGAAATGTGGAGAAATCACCGGCAAAGTGATTGGATTGCGTGGCTTAAACACGTGTAGCAGGTAGCACCAGCAGCAGGAAATTCTCTCCTACTTCTCACAAACTCTCACTTTCTCTCTCACTCTTGCTAGGGTTTCTAGAAAATTCAGATGGGTGAGAGGAGTGAGGGTTTCAAGCCCTTTTATAAGCCCAAACATGCCCAAAACAGGCTTCAGGTCAAGGTATACTTAAGGTATATCCAAATGGGGCTGTTTCGGTCCAAAAGGACATTTCTGGTGGTCCCCTGGCGGAACGCGATCGGACTTAAGTTCATGCACGTTGGATGTCGTTCACATCCCGTTTTCAGACCATCAGTGTTCGTAGATCGCACGTGGCGGTCCAGTTTCAGTTCAGCAGTCACCGCACGTAGATCAGGCCTACAAGTCTCATGATATGAAATAGAAATTTTTCCTGATCTAAGGGTGTAATTTGGCTGAATTCTGACGGTCAGAATGCTTAATACTGACGCGTCAAGTCGTGTGCCAGATTTGAATTTCAAATTCCAAATCTAACCCTATTCTCACTCTCTTCAGTCCAGCCTCAATGAAATAGCCTGCGAATGTCGGTTGGACTTGATTTTCGAAATGATTGTCAAGTCCAGCTAGGCGGTTTTAACGGTCTAAGATTGTAGGTATCGGACTTTCGACGCGGGGTCTAGATCCAATACAAAGTTTCAAAGAAGTCCAGAGAACAAACCGATTTAGAGTTTGATCCGAGGTTTTAGAGTATTATAGCACCATTGATTCTACAAGTTTTGGGTCTTGTAGAACGTATTTAAAGAGATCAGGGACTATTTCCCAGCTACTCTAGCATTGCACTAGCTAACTTATGCTTAGTTTCTAAAGGAATTAATACTAAGCGATTTCTTTGGCTATGGAATTGGGTTCTGAGCGATTTTCCAGGTGTTTTAGTCGACCCATTGCCTTAGGACGTCTAATCCCAGGTTGGCCAAAATTCGGGGTGTTACACATGGGTAAAATACACAAATTTAGGTGGGCCATAATCATAGAAATAGAGAGAGAGAGAGAGAGAGAGATATTGGCGAAGATGGAGGGGCCCCACCACTATGGGCCCCTCTTTGATACAAAGCTTACATCAAGGTGGGTCCCACCATAGGTGGACCCTTACATCACAAAGAAAATAAAGGAGTTGAGATCCAAGATCACCCACGGTCTCCTTCTTGCTCCCTTGGCTTCCTTCGCTCCTTGGCTTCGATCCTAACGGATGAGATGGAGTTTGGATGGTTGAGATGGGAGATGAAGGGAGTAAGAAGTGGGCCACACACAAAATTCTCTTAGAGGGCTTGGGAGGCTTGGATGTGGGATTTTTCTTGCTAGGAAAGTGGTTTGAAAAAAAAAATGAGAGAGAGTGTTGTAAAGAGAGAGAGAGAGATGGGTGATGGAGTGATGGATGTGGTGAGTGATGGGTGTAAGATCTTTTTCACTTTAGGGGTAGATGGTGTAAGAAAAGGTATGGGTGTGTAACACCCCATATTTTTTAACAACCTAGAGTTAGACGTCCTTAGGCAATGGGTCAACCATAACGCCTTGGTAACTTCTCAGAACTCGATTACAAAGCCAAAGAGATCATTTAGAACCAAATTCTTTAGAAATTAAACATGAATTAGCCATCGCTACACTAGATTACCTATGAAATTAGCACCAATCACTTTAAATACGTTTTGTAAGAGCCAAAACCTCTAGAATTGTTACCGCTACGTTACCATAAAATCTAGGATCAAACTCTAAACCGGTTTGTTCTTAGGAACCCTTTGAAACTTTGTATCAGACCTGGACCGCACATCGAAAGTCTGATTATCTCGAACTTAGACAATCCTGACCACCTAGTTGGACTTGACAATCATTTCAAAAATTAAGCCCAACTGATGTCCTGACGCTATTTTACTGAGATCGGAGTGAAGAGAGTGAGAAAAGAAAAAGATTTAGAAAAGAAATTCTAAATCTGGCACGTGTCATTGCACGTTATTTTTAAGCGTTCTGACCGTCAGAATTCAGCTAGATTTCACCCTCGAATCAGGAAAAATTTCTCTTTCATGTCATGAAACTCGTAGTCCTGATTTAGGTTCGGTAACCGTTGAATTGAAACTGGTCTGCCATGGTCGATCTGGAAACCCGACCGGACTGAAAACTTAGCTGGACCTAGATCCAATATTAGAGAGCTTAAGTCCGACCGCATTTAGCCAGGGGACCTCCAGAAATGCTCTTTTTGATCGGAAAAGACCCAATTTGGCTATAACCCAAGTATACCTTGACTTAAAGTCTGTTTTGGTTATGTTTAGGCTTATAAAAGAGCCTTAAACCCTTAGCTTTCTAACCCATATGAATTTTCCAAAACCTAGAGAATGAGAGAGAGAAAAGAGAGAAAGTGAGGGAGAAGCTGGTGATTTTTCCTGAGATTCTTCTCATCCTTGCTACGTGCCTAATCCACCCTTCTGCATCACTTTTCCGGCGACTCCGGCTTCGTTCTACATAAGAAATCATAACCCTAACTTGTTCTAGAGTTCCAATAGCATAAGTGATGATGTAGCTAACATATTTCATGGTATAGGTTGCCATTAACCGTTGACGAAGACTTTTCGTCTGAATCAACTCTGTTTCGCAATTTCTGGTTAAGGTGCGAATTTTAGACGCTTAGATTACCTGTTTTCAAAGCTTTCAATGCCGTTTAATGGTAGATTACTGATGAGGATACTGTTTGACATGTAGAACATGCTGTTCGTTTTTCATTTCGAATACGTACGAAGAATATGAGATTTAGGGTATTTTAGGTATTTGTAGGAAATATTGTATACGTACGTATTTTGCCGATATGATTGCCATGAGTATTTTTCGTGTACCTATACTAGTTATGCGTGTATGATCTGTTTGGCGAAGAGATTCGCTCTAATGCACATATTGGTTGACAAATGCTATGTAGACTAATGTGTGTAGACTAAGTGTTTGTTGAAATGCCTAAAACAATATGATTTATGCCTGCCATATGTTTTAAACGTAAGAACATGATTGTTGTATATTAGACATCTCCTTAATATAAGGATTTGTCATATTATATGTTGAAATCAACACACGTCAAGTACGTTGGAGTTGTGTAGTTTAAGTGTTTGTATAAATGTATGTATTAGTAAGTATTGAGTAAATGGTGTTGTAGATTAGCGTTGAGATTGGATTCTCAACTAATTTGATGATGTACATGAATTCCTCCATGCTTGTCGTATTGAATTGATTACCTTATGTTTGAAATACTCGTGTATGGTTAACTGCTTATGATGTATGTTATAACATGCTGGTATTACTTGTATTTCAATTCTGTCTCTCTCATATGATTATTGATTTAGATTGCAAGTGTTCGGGGCTATACTCTAGTCCAGGCAGTCGGTAACAGTTTAGAATTCGTGGTTGGATTCTATTCACCATGAAAGATGTGTATGACGAACCTGAGTCGTACTAGAGTCGTCGGCAGTGGTTAGGCCACACGAAGTGCTTGTGCACTTCATGTCGGTCGATTCAACGTGCGCTCGTGCTAGTCAGACACGTCAAGTAACCCGACTGACCGTTGTATGTTCACCTTATATTCATCATAACTGCTTGAACCTAGGGTACTGAACTTACCAGTGATAACCCTGATAACCGTGGTACCTTGATCCACTAAGACTCATGAGTCGGGCATGGTGGTATGGGACACCGTGGTCGAGCTGTCGGCCTACGCTGGGGCCACAAACCTCCCCGTAGTGACTAGTGAGAAACCCATACTCGTGAGCAGATTATGGTGATATGAGACACTATATTCTTACTGTCGGCCTACATTGATAAGGTGATGGGGGAGCGGTGCAACGAGTGACAGCAACAGCCCTGGCAGCCCTTTGTAGTGACCACAAGGGTACTTTGAGTCTACGTGAGGCGACGACCCTTCCGTAGCAACAAGTGTACAACTAGGCCTGTATTGATAAGGTGATGGGGAAGTGGACCAACGAGTGCGTGCAACAGCCCTGACAGCCCTTGCATCGACCTAGAAATATATCATCGTCTGAGACTACTAGGAGTGACGACCCCAGACAGGATCCTTGTTGGGAATGATATAAGGAAAGTACCCTAGTTTACCAATCCGGCTGTATGAAAAGGACTAATAACAACTCGGTAATCATATTCATATCGCACTGCATGTGCCTGGAAGATGTGGAGCATTGAAGGAAGAAAGCATGCCGCGGATGTAAGATGGTGTCGCATGAGGGAGTATGTCGGTGAGGGCATTCATCATGTCATTTCATTCTTGTTTTAATCACAGTATTTAGGAATGTTTGATTTGTTTGCTTTATCATTATCGCTTGATTGATTTGATAACATGCTAACCTTTGCTCTATGATTCTACTGAGTTAGCTACTCACTCCCACGTTACGGGACGGTGTTGCGCACACCAACCAGTTTCTATTTTAGTTGCAGATGATGGCGCTGCTTGTGAAGTGGAGCCGGACTTGATGATGATGAGGATTTCTCTTATATGCGTGTTTTGATCGACGGGATTACAGGGAGGTTGATTAGACACCATGACACTTGTCATTTTATATTTTTGGAGCACTTATGTATATTCTTTTTGATCATTTTTGGAGTATACATGTATATGTTTAACCTGGTAACATGTTCACACTCTGGAGAATTACAACAGTTCATATATTTCTTCCGCTTGCTAATTTAACTGTCTCTGGAGTATGATATGCTGTTTTAGCTTAATCCTAATCTTGTTTAATGTCATTCTATAGACGACATGCATTTATCATTATTTTTGCTGCATGAGTGACATTTTGGAACTCGAGAGTTGGGTTTCTACCCGACCCTCAATTTTTGGGGTGTTACAGATGGTATCAAATCATGATTTGGATTAAACCGGACCTGGGTTATGGCAACACAATACACACTGACGCACTCTGACTTAGGAAGGGGGGGATGGAAACTTAGAAACTACATTAGAATCTCAAGTTTCTCCGATAGGTCGGACTATCGGCAATTTAGGCCATAATATACCTTCGGTCGCGTGAAGCGACCTAAGTCGCCTCTAGGTCGTTAGTCGATGGGTTTGAGACGTTCCCTGAAGAATTCTAAACCCAAAAATGGATGTCCATGGGTTGTGGGGCAACCACAACACCTTACACTCAATCTCAAGGCCTAAAACCCCTTTTTCTCCAATTCCTTCAAAAACTCTCCTTTCACCGCCTCATTCTTCAGCTTTTTCCTAAGTCCTTTCATACTAGGCATAAATCCTAATGTGTAAATGATGGAGAATCATACTTAGACAAAAATTTACTATAAATAGTAAATATATGTATCAATTGGACTTTTGACCATTCCAATTATGGAATCTTATGGAATAAATGGGTTAATTGGATGGATTAGCCTCGCCTACCCCAAAATCATATGCTACAAGTCATATAAATTCATTTCGGGTTGCAAATTGGCCCCGAAACACCTCAAACGGAGTCGTGGGCCTACCCACATTAATCCAGCATGATCTAGGGTGGGACCCATATGGATTTTGAGCCCTTAGGACAGGGGGACCATGCCCAAAAGGCGTGCCATCGCTGATTTACAAGATGGTCGGCGAGGTCTCATCGTACAATGGGCCCATAACGGTCGAGCCTTAGGGCCGACGCTGTTTGGGGGCTAGTGTAGCCCCTGTGCATAGGGGCCGTCCGTTAAAACCCTCCCAAAACACTACCTCCTTCACAAAAACACTTCCCAAGCTCTCCCTTTTTCACGTTTTTACTTCCTCCCCTCTCAAATCTGATTTCAAATCACCCCCAATCCCGTTTTCTGCTACAACCGACGCCCCTCCATCGTGCACAGCTGAACGCACCTCCTTCTCTCTCCATTTTCATCCGTTGGAGCTCTCCCATCCTCCATTTGAGGCTCAAAATTGTGTGAGCTTCTAACCCAACCCATTTCACCCTTTTCTCTTTGCAATCCCAGCCTTTTGGGGCCAGTTTCCCTCCTCTATCAGACCTAGATTCGTGACAACCCATTAGGTCAGTCTTTTCTTCCATTTCACCACTTTTTCAAGGCTCTTTTTGAGGTGGTTGTAGCCATCTCCTCGATCTTTATGCTTTACCGTTAGGTGAGACCAAATGCAGTAGCTTAGTCCATAAACAACGACCATCTAGTGCTAGGACATTTAGAGTTTTGGACCTGGAGTTAGTACTCCTAGATTTTGAAAGATCTGACGATATAGGAAATCCAATTGTAATTAGATAATCTTGACGTTAAGCGATAGAACAATCCCCTATAGTAGGAATGGTATGAAACCATCTAGCGTATGAGCTTAGACTTTGGATTACAGCTAGCGAGTAACAGACTAGGCTACTAGTTGTATTAGGCAATGTAAAGCCTGTATATGCTAAGGAATAGTAGGTTAGATTTGGCTGGAGTAGAACCTCATTCCTTCGATAGATCCCCTTAATATTTATAGATTTCTGTTATAACACTTAGGAAAGTTTTTTTAACTTAGAACCATTCACTCTCAGGGAAAACTTATAAATCCCTCAGATTGAACTTAGAACAAACTAGCACACCCCTTAGAATCCTCCTTAGAATTTCCTCCCCAAGGGCTTATTGCATTCGGGAACACAGAGTAAAGGAACTGTATATATAAGCAAAGTATTTACGGTTTGAATCGACTTCTTAATCCTAGTAGTTACCAATGAATCCAATGCTCTGATCAAGCAGAAGATCGGCATCGACTCGGATTAAGAACCGATACTACAAATTTTCTGTCCTAGCTAGGTAGAAATTCTATGTATCCGGCTCAGACCCACTACACAACCTTTCTTCCGTGTTGGCCCAACCACTTACAACCAAAAGTTATCTCTTTGTCTTTGGGAAATGGCGAGGACTAATAGCCAGTAGAGAATTAGATATCTTGCCACCAACCCACACCTGAACCTGAGCTCAACCACAATAGAGATTAGGCTCATCTCTATAGCCATAGGTACCAATGCCATAGAATGCATCATTGACAAAGGAAGACCAATGAAGTGAGAGGTTGTTTCCCATTTCATGTCACTGATAGGTCCTAAGTTACACCTCGTTCCGATATACGGATCAAGACATAGATTTTTGAACCTTAAGTAGAACTAAGTTTTAAGGGGGGTAGAACGTAATGAGCCCAA
This sequence comes from Magnolia kwangsiensis, assembly GCA_037074715.1. Lineage (NCBI taxonomy): Eukaryota > Viridiplantae > Streptophyta > Magnoliopsida > Magnoliales > Magnoliaceae > Magnolia > Magnolia kwangsiensis. Next base: position 66,580,374 of record CM073579.1, read on the forward strand.
TCTAGTTAGGATTAGCTAACACAACCGTTGGATCGGAGTAGCGCAGCAGAAGCGTGGTTGGCCTCTTTTCCACTGGCCCAGGATCGAAGAAGTTGATTTAGGTTATACGTAAGCTTAGGTCATTAAATAGGATTTGAACCTTCCTTAGAATGTCAATACTAAAGTCTTTCTAGGTACTCATTACCCTTAGCCAATTTAGGGGATGAAATTTTGTTTTAAGGGGGGTAGATTGTAACACCCCGTATTTTTTACCAACCTGGAGTTAGACGTCCTTAGGCAATGGGTCAACGATAACGCCTTGGTAACCTCTCAGAACTCGATTCCAAAGCCAAAGAGATCATTTAGAACCAAATTCTTTAAAAATTTAATGTGAATTATCCAGCGCTACACTAGATTACCTATGAAATTAGCACCAACCACTTTAAATACTCTCTATAAGACACAAAACCTTTAGAATTGTTACCGCTACGTTACCCTAAAATCTAGGATCAAACTCTAAACTGGTTTGTTCTCAGGAACCCTTTAAAACTTTGTATCGGACCTGGACCGCACATCGGAAGTCCGATTATCTCGAATTTAGACAATCCTGACCGCCTAGTTGGACTTGACAATCATTTCAAAAATCAAGCCCAACTGATGTCCTGACGCTATTTTACTGAGATCGGAGTGAAAAGAGTGAGAAAAGGAAAAGATTTAGAAAAGAAATTCTAAATCTGGCACGTGTCATTGCGTGTTATTTTTAAGCGTTCTAACCATCAGAATTCAGCCAGATTTCACCCTCGGATCAGGAAAAATTTCTCTTTCATGTCATGAAACTCATAGTCCTGATTTAGGTTCGGTAACCCTTGAATTGAAACTGATCCGCCACAGTCGATCTGAAAACCCTACCGGACTGAAAACTTATCTGGACCTAGATCCAATATTAGAGAGCTTAAGTCCGACCGCATTTAGTCAGGGGACCTCCATAAATGCTCCTTGAATAGGAAAAGACCCGATTTAGCTATAACCCAAGTATACCTTGACTTAAAGCCTATTTTGGTTATGTTTGGGCTTATGAAAGGGCCTTAAACCCTTAGCTTTCTAACCCATATGAATTTTCCAAAACCTAGAGAGTGAGAGAGAGAAAAGAGAGAGAAAGTGAGGGAGAAGCTGGTGATTCTTCCTCGGATTCTTCCCAGCCTTGCTACGTGCTTAATCCACCCTTCTGCATCGCTTTTCCGGCGACTCCGGCTTCGTTCTATGTAAGAAATCATAACCCTAACTTGTTATAGAGTTCTAAATAGCATAAGTGATGATGTAGCTAACATATTCCATAGTATAGGTTGCCATTGAACCGTTGACAAAGACTTATCGCCTGAGTCAACTTTGTTTCACAATTTATGGTTAAGGTATGGATTTTAGACGCTTAGATTACCTGTTTTCAAAGCTTTCAATGCCGTTTAATGGTAGATTGTTGATGAGGATGCTGTTTGACATGTAGAACATGTTGTCCATTTTTCATTTCGAATATGTACGAAGAATATGAGATTTAGGGTATTTTAGGTATTTGTAGGAAATACTGTATACGTACGTATTTTGCCGATATGATTGCCATGAGTATTTGTCATGTACCTATACTAGTTATGCATGTATAATCTGTTTGGCGAAGAGATTCGCCCTAATGCACATATTGGTTGACATATGCTATGTAGACTAATGTGTGTAGACTAAGTGTTTGTTGAAATGACTAAAACAATATGATTTATGCCTGCCATATGTTTTAAACGTAAGAACATGATTGTTGTGTATTAGACATCTCCTTAATATAAGGATTTGTCATATTATATGTTGAAATCAACACACGTCAAGTATGTTGGAGTTGTGTAGTCTAAGTGTTTGTATAAATGTATGTATTAGTAAGTATTGAGTAAATGGTGTTGTAGATTAGTGTTGAGATTGGATTCTCAACTAATTTGATGATGTACATGAATTCCTCCATGCTTGTCGTATTGAATTGATTACCTTATGTTTGAAATACTCATGTATGGTTAACTGCTTATGATGTATGTTATAACATGCTGGTATTACTTGTATTTCAATTCTGTCTCTCTCATATGATTATTGATTTAGATTGCAAGTGTTTGGGGCTATACTCTAGTCCAGGCAGTCAGTAATAATTTAGAATTCGTGGTTGGATTCTATTCGCCACGAAGGATGTGTATGACGAACCCGAGTCGTACTAGAGTCGACGGCAGTGGTTAGGCCACACAAAGTGCTTGTGCACTTCATGTCGGTCAATTTAACGTGCGCTCGTGATAGTCGGACGTGTCAAGTAACCCGACTGACCGTTGTATGTTCACCTTATATTCGTCATAACTGCTTGAACCTAGGATACTGAACTTACCAGTGATAACCCTGATAACCGTGGTACCTTGATCCACTAAGACTCATGATCCGGGCATGGTGGTATGGGACACCCTGGTCGAGCTGTCAGCCTACGCTGGGGCCACAAACCTCCCCGTAGTGACCAGTGAGAAACCCAGACTCGTGAGCAGATTATGGTGATATGAGACACTATATTCTTACTGTCGGCCTACATTGATAAGGTGATGAGGGAGCGGTGCAACGAGTGACAGCAACAGCCCTGACAGCCCTTTATAGTGACATCGAGGGTACTTTGAGTCTACGTGAGGCGACGACCCTTCCGTAGCAACAAGAGTACAACTAGGCCTGTATTGATAAGGTGATGGGAAAGTGGACCAACGAGTGCGTGCAACAACCCTGACAGCCCTTGCATCGACCTAAAAATATATCATCGTCTGAGACTACTAGGAGTGACGACCCTAGACAGGATCCTTGTTGGGAATGATATAAGGAAAGTACCCTAGTTTCCCAATCCGGCTTATGAAAAGGACTAATAACAACTCGGTAATCATATTCATATCGCACTGCATGTGCCTGGAAGATGTGGAGCACTGAGGGAAGAAAGCATGCCGCGGACGTAAGATGGTATCGCATGAGGGAGTATGTCGGTGAGGGCATCCATCATGTCATTTCATTCTTACATTAATCATAGTATTTAGGAATGTTTGATTTGCTTGCTTTATCATTATCGCTTGATTGATTTGATAACATCACTGAGTTAGCTACTTTGCTCTATGATTCCACTGAGTTAGCTACTCACTCCCACGTTACGGGACGGTGTTGCACACACCAACCAGTCCCTATTTTAGTTGCAGATGATGGCGCTGCTTGTGAAGTGGAGCCGGACTTGATGATGATGAGGAGAATTTCTCTTATATGCGTGTTCTAATAGACGGGATTATAGGGAGGTTGATTAGACACCATGACACTTGTCATTTTATATTTTTGGAGCACTCATATATATTCTTTTTGATCATTTTTGGAGTATACATGTATATGTTTAACCTGGTAACATGTTCACACTCTGGAGACTTACAACAGTTCATATATTTCTTCCGCTTGCTAATTTAACTGTCTTTGGAGTATGATATGTTGTTTTGGCTTAATTCTAATCTTGTTTAATTCCATTATATAGACGACATGCATTTATCATTATCTATGCTGCATGAGTGTCATTTTGGAACTCGAGAGTTAGGTTTCTACTCAACCCTCAATTTTTGGGGTGTTACAGGGTGTGTAAGAAACTTTTGACTTTAAGGGTTGCTTAGGGATGGGTAAGGGGTGATGGTGTACTTGACATTTACTTGACCCTTGATGGGATTGATTGATGGATTGAGGTGACATGTTGTAGAGATTCTCTTGGATTTTGTAATGTGCGGTGTTTTCCTCAAACTGAACGCGGGCCCACATCTCTTGCCCTGGGTATCGCTTCGGCCCGCGAGATGCGGCATCGATACTACAGCTACTGCGCAGTCACTATGGTATAAGTATTGGGTTAAGTTGACTCAGGTTGATGACGTGTGACTCAAGGTCATGCGCAAATACCGATTAAGGGTTGAGGGTTGCCGAAATTCAATTGGAAAGAGCGCGAAAGTCTACGGAATGGTACGGTCTAGGTTAGAGGTCTTACATGACTAATATTCAAAGATCATTTGGTGCACACCATAAATAGTGGCAGAGATAATGATTTTCACCTTAGACAATTCGCGTGGTTCACTTGATAGTTAGATTTGTCTTATTTTTCATCTCAAGCCTTAATACGAGCTCGTCAAATGCATGAACGGTTTAGATATAAAACATACCCCATGATCAAATCCATAGAACTTACTAATGTGAATACAATGCAATGCACTACGCATGCGATTTTCTTTCTTGCTAAGCAAGGCACGGCCTGAAACTCCATACCTAAAGCATGTGAAATTGGATTATTGTACTGAGTAAACCTGTTGGGCCCACCGAGAATGCATGTGGTTTATCCATGCCATCCATTCATTTTTCTAGATCATTTTAGGGGTTAAACCCAAAATTGATGCATATACAAAGCTCAAGTGGATCATACCACAAGCAAAAATGGAAGTATTGATTTCCACCGTTGAAAATTTTCTAAGGCCCCAAGTGATGTTTATTTGTCATCCAACCTGTTCGTAAGATCAGACAGACATGGAAGAAGGGAAAAAAAAAATATCATCTTGATCTAAAACCTCGGTCACCCCTAAGAATTTTTCAACGGTAGATGTTCAATTCACAGTGTTTCCTATGGTGTGGTCCAATTGAGATTTGTATATATTCCATTTTTTGTGTAAAGTACTAAAATCATGTGATAAAATAGATGGGCGTAGTGGATACAATGCATAAATGATAGTGGGGCCCACAGAGTTTACTCAGTACGCTTAGCATACTGACTTACTCATGTAATCCACTTCCGAAGCGCGCTGAGTATACTCTGTGGGGTCCACCGTGATTTACATGTTTTATCTACTATGTCCATCCATTTTAAAAGATTATTTGAAGACTTGTGCCCAAAAATTATGTATATCAAAATCTCAAGTGGACCTCACCAAGGGAAACCGATTGGACGGCATGGATGAAACACATACATCATGGTGAGGGCCATAGAGCACCGACCACCACTCATTGCCTGGTGTCAGGGGTAGTAGCCAATCCGTTCCCAAGCGTACTGAGTAAATCCTATGGAGCCCACAATGATTTTTTCATTTTATCCACTCCATCCATCCATTTTAACATATAATTTTTTTACATAAGCTCAAAAATGAAGCCTATAAAAATCTGAAGTGGACCACATCATAGGAAATAGTATAAACTGAACGTCTATCATTAAAAGAATTTGGGAGGCCATTGAAGTTTTGGATCAAGTTGATATTTTAGTTTTCCCTTCATCTATGTATTTGTGATCTATTGAACAGGTTGGATAACAAATAAAAATCACTGTAGGCCATAGGAAGATTTCAACAGTGGAAATCATTATTCCCACTATTTCCTGTGGTATGGTCCACTTCGTCCACATCGTCCACTGAGAGAGAGAGTGAGATAGGGTGTAAGAGTGAGAGTGAGAGATACTTCAAGTCTCTCTCACGAGCAATCATGGGTCACGTGGTCGATGCTCTGTGGGGCCCACCATGATGTTTGTGTTTCATCCTTGCCATCCATCTATCTTTTCATTTCATTTTATGGTATGAGATGAAAAAATGAGGTATATCCCAATCTCAACTGGACCACATTATAGGAAATAATGTTGGATAAGCATCGATCATTAAAAATATTTTGGAGGCCATATAAAGTTTTGGATTAATCTAATATTTTTTTTCCCTTCATCTGGGCCCATATGACCTAACCAACAGATAGGATGTTAAATAAAAAGTACAGTTGGCCTTAGGAGGGTTTTAATGGTGGATATACAATCACTATTGTTTTCAAGTGGTGTGGTCCACCTGAGATTTATATCCCTCTCATTTTTGGTATCAAGCCCTAATATGATTTGTAAAAATGGATGGATAGCATGGATGAAACACATACATCATGGTGGGACCCATAGAGCACCGACCAACATCAACCAAGTTTTGTGAGCCCCACTATGATGTATTTGTTATATCCACACTGTCCATCCATTTTGAGATATCATTTTACGTCATGAGCCACAGAATGAGGCAGATAAAAATCTGAAATCTCAGGGGCACCACACCACATGAAATCAATAGTAATTGGACATCCAATAGTAATCCATCATTCAAATCCTCCTAAGGCTTACTGTACTGTTTATTTGACATCCAATATGTTGATTAGGTTGTACAACGCCAGATGAAGGGAAAAAAAAAAAAATCAGCTTGATCCAAAACTTTTATGGCCCCAAAATGGTATGACATCCAACATTGTACTATTTATATTTTTTTTAGATGTCTTCACATAGTTTTAGATGGTATGGCCCACCTGAGTTTCATATTCGAATGATTTTTGAGATATCTCATAAGCTAAAGGGGAGACATCAAATGCACGGTGTTGATGTTCGACACACATCATGATGGGCCCATTTTACATGTCTGGTCCATTCACTCTGTCTTACTGATCATTACCCTCAATTCGACTAGTTACTCGCCTCGATCATACTACATATGAGAAAGATATTAGGCAAATAAGATTGATCAACAATTTGAGTGGATTTTGATTTAAACATCTAAAGTTATTTACTATTCATTTTGAACTGATTAGATTGTCCAAAAATGGTTAAAGGTTGTTCATAATATCAAAAATATATGAATGAATAGAAAACACAAACATTAGCTTGATTCAAAACTTTTATGACCTTGAAGAAATTTTAAATGGTAGAGGTTCAATCACACTATTTCCTATGGTGTGGTCCATTTGAGCTTTGGATATGCTTCCTTTTTGTTCTTTAGACCTCAAATTATCAGTTAACATGGATGAATGGAGTAGATAAAATAAATAAATAACGGTGGACCCCACAGAGTTTACTCTGGTAAGGGTAACGAGTAACTCACTTAAATGTAGTGGAGACGGGTTTCCTTAAAACATTCATAATTATATATTGGGCCCCACTATGATTTATGTGTTGTATCCAAACCGTCCATCCATTTTGAGATATTATTTTAGGGCATGACCTAAAGAATGAGGTAGATAAAAACATGTACTGGACCTCACCACAGAAAACAGTGGAGAGAGTGATTCCCACCATTGAAACTATCCTAAGGCCTACCATAATTTTTATTTGAAATCCAACCTGTTCAAAAGTTCAAAAAGACAAGAAATAAGGTAAAACATAAATATCAGCTTGAGCTAAAACTTTCGTGGCCTTTAGAAGTTTTTAATGGTGGGTGTCACTGTCCCCACTATTTTTTTTGTTGGAGTCCACTAGAGCTTTGGATTTATCTTTTTTCACAATTTTGTTTTATTTTTAAAATTTTCTTTTCCAAAATATCTTTTTTTTATCGATTTTTTTTTTCAAAATTATCAACATTATTCAAAGTTCTTAATTTTTTTTTCAAAATCTAGATTTTTATAAAATCATAGTTTTTTTTTTTTTTTTTCAAAATCTAAATTTTTCTTTAATTATTTTTCTAAGCTTCTCAAGTATTTTTTTTTTCTTAAACATTGTTAATTTTTATTGTTAAACATTATTAATTATTTTTTCTTAAACATTGTTAATTTTTTTTCTTAAACATTGTTAATTATTGTTAATCTATTCAAAATTTTATTGTTAATTATTATTAATTATTATTGTTAATTATGTTAATTATTTTTTATTCAAAAAAATTTTTAATTTTTATTGTTAAACCTTGTTAATTTTTTTCTGAAAAGGGCCTAGCTATATGCCCTAGAGGGGGGGTGAATAGGGCAATACCAAATAAAACTAAACAGCGGAATAATAAAAGAAATAAAGCACAATGTTGAATTGAAAATAATCTCAATAGTCTAAAATAAAGAGAATGATACTATATCAGTTCTAAGGACAACCTTACACCAAAAACCAAAGGTTTAAGGTAGGACAACCTTATTTCTAGAACGTCCTTTGTATCACAAACCAATGAAGAATAAAAAGCAAAGCAACCAAAATAACTTGCAGAAATAAATCCTAAGTTATTACAACATTCCCCACACTTGCTTGAAATAAAATGATTACAACATTCATCCATAAAACTGAATAAATAAAAGAATGAAAGAATAAAGCACAACCACAACACAACGATATATAGTGGTTCACTTGTGTGTACACCAACTGTTATCCAACAGCCACACAGAATGTTACTCCTCACACAGGGGATATTAGCATGCACTATCAAAATAGGTTTCATAGGTTCACCTGAAACCTTCACAATTGTGTATTTTTTATCACGGGCTTACACAATCCAAAAACCCACACGATCTGAGTTTTCTAGCTCTCCTCAGATAACCACAACAATGAGATTTTTCTGATAAATCTCAAACAAAACCAAAGAATGTAAATTACACATATAAATTACCTGAATCTCCTTTTGAAGTAGCTCGGTAGAACCAATCGGAGTAGAAGTTCGATTCAACATTCAAAGTCCAATACTCACTTTAAGAATGGTTTTAAGTCTAATTGATTTTAAATAAAAAAGGCTAGTTCTATTTGATTTTGAGTCCAAGAAGAAGGAATATCAGAAATTCCCCTTTTCAAATAAGATTAGAATGTTGATCAAAATCAAATAATAAACAATCTAGCAAAAAGGAATATTAAATTTGCACAAAGTAACTTAAAAACAAACACAAACTTATCTCAGAGTATAGCCTAAAGATTGCTTGAATTAAGTCGAATTGAATTGCAAAACTATGAACTTCGTGCTCTATTTATAGCCTGAAAAATCCCATCTACGACTGGTCTTTGGATCCTAGGACTGGTCGTAGCTTCAAAGATTTTCAAAGACTTCCGCGAGATAAGGGTTCACTGTTCCATGCCTGACCCTAGGTAGCCTACGACCGGTCGTGGGCCACCTACGACTGGTTGTGGGTCACGTACGACCGGTCGTAGGACTCCCAATTTAGTTAATGGAGTTTGAGTCGTAGGGCTAAGACTAGTCGAAGGACGAGTCATACAGCTCACAGGACTGGTCGTAGAATGTCCAGGACTGGTCGTAGGACAACCAGAAAATTTTAAAAATCTTCAACAACCTATGACTGGTCCTGAAAAACTTAAGACTGGTCATAGCAGAGCTATGACTAGTATTGAAGTCCCTAGGACTGGTCTTAGAAAAGCCCGAACAAGCATATTACAAAATATGAATTATGTATCCAAAATGACCTACAGTAAAGCCCATCCTAAGGTCAATCTAATGTCAAACAAACCTTAAAAGTGAGATGGACATTGATAGTCTGTACACTCAGATGACCCTTAAGAGAAGCTTAAGAATTTATGAATCTTGTTGTAGGCCTTCTCGAGCTTGATCCCTTTTTGAGTTAACAAAGTCTTCTACTATACTTGAACTTGTTTGAATCTTGAACAATCATACTTGAAGACTTCTATTCTTGAATTCTTCATCCATGACTTGAAACTTTCTTCATATAAGTTCTTGTCTTGAAATACGATGTCTTGTAGCAATGAATAGTCATGAAACACAAGAAATACAAGACATGGATATAGGTTTTATCACCACAAAATTTGACAACCAAAGAGATATGAAATTATAGCACTTACAATCTCCCCCCTTGTCAAATTTGTGACAAAACACATATCATATAGATAAGAGTAACATCATACAAATTACTTTACTCCCCCTGAGAAATACGAGTATTGCTCATGTAAACAATAAATATGAGTATTTCTCATGTAAATAATAAACAACATGTAAACATCCAGACTCCATTTTCTCAATCCACATATCCTTCTCAATCAATCAATCTAAACAAAAAATTCCTCCCCCTTTCCATCCTTTCCATACTACTCCCCTTTACCATACTACTCCCCCCTTTTGTCACAAAATGACAAGGGAAAGTCACAATAGAAAGAGAACAACAACATAGATAGTAATAATGAGAAATAAATATGGAAGGACAAAGCATATTTCAAAATAAAAACCAGAATCATCAAGCCATAACCAAGTTAATAGAATATCCAAAATAAAAGACAAGTTAATGTTATACAATCCAAAAGATAATACCTAATCAGATCCAGACGAGGGAGCAGGGATAGTAGGATCAATCTGGTGTAAGCCCCTATTGATGCGACGAAGATATTTTCACATAATTTAAATTGCATATCATGGGCTATACTCATGTTATCAACCCTCTCCTCTAATGCACGAAGGCGTGCATCATGATTAGATGGATCATAATCAGGATCATTTGGCGAATCAGATTCAATTTCATCAAATAACTCATCCATATTAATGTCTTGTTGAGGAAGATCACCAACTTTTCCTTCATTTCCAGCTTCACCACCATCACCACCAACACCACCTTCATCTACTTGGCCAGGAAGTAATTCTAACTTCATCTTATTAAGATTAGTATTGTTAAAAATAAGACGATAAATTGGTGCCTCATTAATAGGTTTATCGACAAGCATGTGAGTGGGTAAAATAGTCATAAGATAACCAAACGGAATATCACTATGACCCAGATGAAGACGAAACTGAATGATAAAATGACAGATCAAAGAAGGAAGGCAGACCATGGTACCAGAAGCAATAGAATGCAACACACGAACCATGAAAGAAGTCAACTCAGTTTTATTACCGAACCGAGGATACACATTTGAAATGAAAAAATGATGTAACACTCTGTATCTAGGTAACAGATACTTTGAAGGGAGCGCATTCCCTTTGTGTGTCCATTGCGCATTAATTTTGTATAAGTCTCTTGTTAACATGCATTTTTTCGATTCAGATGGTTTGTCGTATAGAGTATGAATCGGTATACCTTCGTCATTAATGGGTATATCCATAATACCTGATATCAAATGATGGTCTACTTCAAATTTTCCTTCTCTAGTATGAATGGAAAAAGTTAAATTGTCAAGGGAGAATTCTGAGATACGTGTAACCATTGATTATGCAATAGACTGGTATGCAGGCCCACCCCAAAGAAAAATGTTAGCCCAGCCAACAGATTCAAGGAGAGGGACAATACCATATGGAGCAATGTGATTGAGATCAGCGGTATGCTCAACAATAACATTACGGACATGCAAATCTCGTACATCTTGAGGATCATCTTTGGGTGACCGAAGGTGCCGTTTTGTTATTGGTGTAGATCTAGATGAGGATGGACCACGGGATGTTTTCTTCTTTCCTCTAGCATCCATATTCAAAAAGATATACAAAGAGCAAGAGAAATGCATAAAAAGAAGTATGAGTTTTCTCTAGATCAGCAAATTGAGAAGAAACCCTTGAAAAAACCAACAAAAAGATGAAACTAGCTACATAATGATCAAATCAAAACATAGAGAGCATGAATCTTCAAGAAAAATGAAGAAATAGGACTAACCTTGAAGAAATATAAAAAATTCTATGACTGGTCGAGCCACGACTCGTCGTAGGTCAGAGTGAAAATGAAGAAGAAGGAGATTTCTCCAAATTATATCATATTCACGAGCTCTACGATCAGTCGAGTGCGGTGCAAAACCGGTCGTACCTCGACTGGTCGTGTACAGCTACGATCGGTCGAGTATCGACGAAAAATATAATTTTTAATGTAAAAATTAAAATATAAACACAAATAATATTAAATATAATACACTATGATACATGCTAGGAAGAATACTCAATTTAAAATGCACATACCAAGATCAAATTTTAATTTATTAAATCTGCTTTTGTCGAGCGGTTTAGTAAATATATCAGTAAGTTGATTTTCGGTTGATATATATTCCAAGGAAATAACTTTTTCTTCAACTAACTCACGAATGTAATGATACCTAATGTCAATGTGCTTAGTACATGAATACCGGATTGGATTTTTGAAAATATTTATAGCACTGGAATTATCACAATGTAAGATCATTGAATCTTGATTAATTCAATAATCGCTTAACATGCGTTTCATCCAAACTAGTTGAGTACATGCACATCCTGCTGCAATATACTCAGCCTCAGCAGTGGAGAACGATATTGAGCTTTGCTTCTTGCTGAACCAAGAAACTAAGTAATTTCCAATATAAAAACAACCACCACTGGTTGATTTTCTACTATCGATATTACCGGCCCAATCAGCATCTGAGTACCCGGCTAATTGAACACTAGTATCAAAAGGATACCAAAGACCCAGATTTAAAGTACTTGCGACATATCTAATAATCTTTTTAACAGCAGTAAGATGTGATTCCTTAGGATAAGACTGATATCTTGCACGAATACCAACACTTAACACGATATCAGGTCTACTTGCAGTTAGATACAACAAACTACCAATCATACTACGATATAGTTTAGGATCTATATCTTTACCTGTAGACTCTTTTGAGAGTCTTAACGTTGTACTCATAGGAGTATCAAAGTTCTTACCATTCTCAAATCTAAACCTTTTAACCAAGTTTGAAGCATATTTGGTCTGGAAAATAAAAATTCCATCAGGTTGTTATTTTACTTGCAACCCTAGGAAATAGTTTAGTTCACCAACCATGCTCATTTCGAACCTTGATTTCATAAGATCTGCAAACTCAATAGACATGTTAGAGCAAGTTGATCCATAAATAATATCATCAACATAAATTTGAACCATCAAAATATCATTGTTATGTTTCTTAACAAAGAGCGTCTTATCAACACTTCTTACTTGAAAGCTATGACTAAGTAAGAATTTAGTCAATTTCTCATACCATGCCTTGGGCGCTTGTTTTAGACCATAGAGAGCTTTTTTGAGACGAAATACATGGTTAGATAACTTGGGGTCTTCAAACCCTGAAGGTTGTTCAACATACACCTCTTCATGTAAATCGCCATTCAAGAAGGCACTCTTTACATCCATCTGATAAATCTTAAATTTTCTAAAGCATGCGATGGAAATAGAAGTCTGATTGATTCAAGGTGAGCGACTGGAGCAAAGGTTTCATCGTAATCGATGCCTTCAATCTGAGTGTACCCTTGTACAACCAGTCTAGCCTTGTTTCGTATTATATTTCCAAGTTCATCAGACTTATTTTCAAAAATCCATTTTGTTCCAATAATGTGTTTATCTTTAGGTCTAGGAACAAGATATTAGACATCATTACGAATAAATTGATTAAGTTCATCCTGCATAGTAACTATCCAATTTTTATTAGAAAGTGCTTCTTTCACATTAACCGATTCTATTTGGGATGTAAAACAAATATAATTACATATGTTCTCAAGTTGTTTGCGAGTATGAACTCCAGTGAGAGGGTTTCCAAGAATTTGATTAGTTGGATGATCTTTGATAGTCCTAGGTTCAGATTCCTTTTGACTTGATGAGGTATCTTGATTTTCGATAATAAGAGCTTCATCATCATCTGAACTCGAAGCTGGTGTATTCAAATGATCATCAATGACCACATTGATGGACTCTTGAATCACACTAGTTCTCTTATTTAGAACCCTATAAGCTCGACTGTTCAAAGAATAACCAAGAAAAATACCTTCATCACTCTTCGTATCAAACTTTTCCAAATTTTCATGATCACGTAAAATATAACACTTGCTGCCAAAAATCCAAAAGTATTTGACAGTAGATTTCTTTTCAAACCATAATTCATAAGCAGTTTTATTATAAGATTTACTGGTATAAACCTGATTAATAATATAACAAGCGGTATTAACTGTTTCAGCTTAAAGATTTCTAGAGAGCTTCATGCTATTCATCATAACATTAGCCATATCCTGAAACACTCTGTTTTTTCTTTCAACTATACCATTTTGTTGCGGTGTTTTGGGCACAGAGAATTCATGCGATATTCCCCGATCGCTACAGAATTTTTCAAAACTACTTTTTTCGAATTCAGATCCATGATCACTACGGATCCTACTAACATGAGAAACTTTTTCATTTTGGATTCATTTAATGACCTTTTTCACTTCATCCAGAGTTTCAGTTTTATCTTTTAAGAAAGATACCCAAGTGAATCTGGTATAGTCATCTATAATAACCAAGATGTATTTTTTGCCTCCTCGACTCTCCGATCTGGTTGGTCTAATAAGATCCATGTGGAGAAGCTCGACTGGTCTAGATGTGATATTGGAGTTCACTTTCTCGTGAGAGCTCCTAATCTGTTTGTCCAACTAGCATTCACCACATATTTTATCTACTCTTTGCAATTTAGGTAGACCTCTAATTAGTTCTCTTTTGCTCAATCTAAATAAGTTCTGGTAGTATACATGTCCAAGACGTTTATGCCATAATTCAGTCTCATTGGTATGGACCATGTAACATGAATGAGTAGATGAGCTTGCATCACTAACAATGTAGCAGTTTTCAGAAGTTCTGCGACCAGTTAATATAACAGAACCCTTTTTATTAACTATCTCACAACCTTGATTAGAGAACTTCACACTATGGTTGTTATCGCATATCTGAGAAATGCTTAGATGGTTGTGTTTCAAGCCCTCAACATACAAAACATTCTTAAATAAGGGAAGGTTATATAGTTGAACCGTACCTTGGCCAATGATCTTGCAATTGCTTCCATAACCAAATGTAGCTGACCCGTCAGTCATATCTTTTAGATCGGTGAATAAAGCCTTGTTACCTGTCATATGCCTAGAGCAATGACTATCTAGGTACCACTTTGAATGGCTTGTAGCTTTGAAAGCAGTGTGGGCAACCAAGCAGGCAACTTTAGTAACCCATTTCAGAACTGTTTTGGGTTTAGGAATATAGATGGTCTTTTTTTGTCTGTTGTTAAAGGAGAGACCTATAGAGTTAGACTTTAATAGCTCCTTGAGTAGATCAATTATTTTTTTAGCCAATGGATTTCGGTTTTAAAAATCAAAGTTGACATGGCTACCTTTAGGTTTTTTAAAAGTCCTTGAATTTTTGAAAAAATCTTGACAAGTATTCTTTTCTTTTGAGATTGAAGACTCTCCTTTTACAAATTTAGGAGCAATGTTGTTTTGTTTAGGAGTTGTATTCTTATCATAGCCCAACTCGGATCGACCACCACATTTTCTTGATCCGGACAATAATTTTTCCAATTTAGGATCACCTTGGGCATATCTCCATGTGTCTTTCAAACTCAGAAGAGAAGCTACCACATTTTTGAGTTTCTCATTTTTGGATTTCAAATCTTCAATTTTGGAGGTTTTGAAATCTAAATCACATTTGGTCTTTTCAAAAGAATCGAAAATATGAGACTTTTCTAAAACGAGAGACCCATAATCTTCTTTAAGCTTAGAAAATTTTTCTTTTTGTAATTTGAGCTTGACGACAATTTTACAACTCTCCTTATAAAGGGCATTATAAGCATCTTCAAGATCATCTTCATTATCGCAATCACTATTTAGATTTTCTTCACTAGATATATCATCATTATTTGAAAAAGTAATCATGGCTAGAGTCATAAGGGCTTTAACATCATCGCCCGACTCGGTTTCAGAATCTTCTGATTTAGAAGAGGATTCAGAATCAGATGACTCATCCCAAGTAGCCATCATGCTTTTCCTTTTTGATTTGTCCTTTTTAGGACATTTGTTAGCTAAGTGCCCATACTCTTGACAGTTGTAACATTGACTATCTTTCAAAGATTTTTGAGCTCTAGGTTTAGATCGTCTCTTATCATTTGATTTTTGAAAATCAACTTTTTTCTTGTTTTTGAAAATTTTATAAAACTTTTTTACTAAAAGTGTCATATCATCTTCGAAATTTTCTAAGTTCGAAGTGCTTTCTTGTGAAACATTTTTAGATGATTTGAGAGAAATTGATTTTCCTTTAGGAGCTTTAAAGGACAAGTCGTAGGTTTGTAATCAACCAACTAGTTCCTCAACCCTCATGGTATCCGTATCACGAAGTTCTTGAATCACGGTCACTTTAGAATTGAACCGTTCAGGAAGTGAGCATAGTATTTTTGTGCACACTGTACTTTCTGGGATTCTATCACCAAGA
Source organism: Magnolia kwangsiensis (assembly GCA_037074715.1). Classification (NCBI taxonomy): domain Eukaryota; kingdom Viridiplantae; phylum Streptophyta; class Magnoliopsida; order Magnoliales; family Magnoliaceae; genus Magnolia; species Magnolia kwangsiensis. Next base: position 66,596,319 of record CM073579.1, read on the forward strand.
CCCCACATAGAATTCACAATGTCATTCAATCTAGTTTAGATGTCCATAAACATCTCATTCTCCTCCATATGAATTTCTTCAAATTTAGTTGTGAGGAGTTGGACTTTCGATTTCTTGACAATAGATGTATCCTCGTGTGTCATTTCTAATACATCCCATGCTTGTTTTGCATTTTCACAAGAGATGATTCTTTTGAATTCATCTGGTGATAATGCACAAGTAATTGCATTTAGTGCTTTTGCATTGGCACTACTCTCACTTTTCTGAAGTGTGGTCTAAAGAGAATAAGCTGTTACTTTCATTGATTTTGAACCATCGACATTAGTTACTTCAGTGATAGGAGGGTTCCATTCATTCACTATGGCCAGCCACACACTTTCATCCAAGGATTTGAGGAAGATCATCATCCTGGCTTTCCAATAGGCATAGTTTGTGCCATTAAAGGGTGGTGGCCTAGTAACTGATAGGCTATCAAAATTTGACATCTTAATATAGCTTAGATCGTTAGCTCAGGAAATAAATCGAATAAATAAACAATATGCATGAGCTATTAGGTTCTGATACCACTTGAAAAGGGCCTAGCTATATGCCCTAGAGGGGGGGTGAATAGGGCAATGCCAAATAAAACTAAACAACGAAATAATAAAAGAAATAAAGCAGAATGCTGAATTGAAAATAATCTCAATAGCCTAATATAAAGAGAATGATACTATATCAGTTCTAAGGACGACCTTACACCAAAAACCAGAGGTTTAAGGTAGGACAACCTTATTTCTAGAACGTCCTTTGTATCACAAACCAATGAGGAATAAAAAGCAAAGCAACCAAAATAACTTGCAGAAATAAATCCTAAGTTATTACAACATTCCCCACACTTGCTTGAAATAAAACGATTACAATATTCATCCACAAACACAATCCACAAAACTGAATAAATAAAAGAATGAAAGAATAAAGCACAACCACAACACAACGATATATAGTGGTTCGCCTGTGTGTACACCAACTGTTATCCAACAGCCACACAGAATGCTACTCCACACCTAATATCCTCACATAGGAGATATTAGCATGCACTGTCAAAATAGGTTTCACAGGTTCACCTAAAACCTTCACAATTGTGTCTTTTTATCACGGGCTTACACAATCCAAAAACCCACACAATCTGAGTTTTCTGGCTCTCCTCAGATAACCACAACAATGAGATTTTTCTGGTAAATCTCAAACAAAACCAAAGAAAGTAAATTACACAAATGTAAAATACTTGAATCTCCTTTTGAAGTAGCCCGGTAGAACCAATCAGAGTAGAAGTTCGATTCAACGTTCAAAGTCCAATACTCACTTTAAGAATGGTTCTAAGTCTAATTGATTTTAAATCAAAAAGGCTAGTTCTATTTGATTTTGAGTCCAAGAAGAAGGAATATCAGAAATTTCCCTTTTCAAATAAGATTGGAATGTAGATTAAAATCAAATAATAAACAAGCTAGCGAAAAGGAATATTAAATGAGCACAAAGTAGCTTAAAAATAAACACAAACTTATCTTAGAGTATAGCCTAAAGATTGCTTGAATTGAGTCGAATTGAATTGCAAAACTCTGAAGTTCGTGCTCTATTTTTAGCCTGAAAAATCCCATCTACGACTGGTCTTAGGATCCTAGGACTGCTCGTAGCTTCAAAGATTTCCGCGGGATAAGGATTCGCTGTTCCACGACTGTCCCTGGGTAGCCTACGACCGGTCGTCGGCCACTTACGACTGGCCGTGGGTTAGCTACGACCGGTCGTAGGACCCCCAATTTAATTGCTGGAGTTTGAGTCTTAGGGCTAAGACTGGTCGAAGGACGAGTTGTACAGCTCACAGGACTGGTCGTAGAATGTTTAGGACTGGTCGTAGGACAACCAAAAAAATCTAAAAATCTTCAACAACCTAGGACTGGTCCTGAAAAACTTAAGACTGGTCGTTGCAGAGCTAGGACTGGTCTTGAAGTCCCTAGGACTGGTCTTAGAACAGCTCGAATAAGCATATTAAAATATATGAATTATGTATCCAGAATGACCTACAGTAAAGCCCATCCTAAGGTCAATCTAAGGTCAAACAAACCTTAAAAGTGACATGGACATTGATAGTCTGTACACTCAGATGACTCTTAAGAGAAGCTTGAGAATTTATGAATCTTGTTGTAGGCCTTCTCGAGCTTGATCCTTTCTTGAGTTGACAAAGTCTTCTACTATACTTGAACTTGTTTGAATCTTGAACAATCATACTTGAAGACTTCTATTCTTGATTTCTTCATCCATGACTTGAAACTTTCTTCATATAAGTTCTTGTCTTGAAATACGATGTCTTGAAACAATGAATAGTCATGAAACACAAGAAATGCAAGACATGGATATAGGTTTTGTCACCACAAAATTTGACAACCAAAGGGATATGAAATCATAGCACTTACATTTTCTTAAACATTGTTAATTATTGTTAATCTATTCAATTTTTTTTCAAAATTCGTAATTTTTTTAAACTTCTCAATTTTTGACCTAGATAAATAATACACACATGAAAGTGGCCTCCACAGTAACCCCACGTTAAAGCAAGGAAGGGTAAGACGATTTAGGACCATCTCTAATGCAGACGGTTTTTGGCCGTCTCATATAACTGCTTTAAGACGGCTAAGGACTGTCTCTAATGCAGACGGTCTTTGACCGTCTCATATGACTACTTTAAGATGGCTAAGGACCGTCTCTAATGTAGATGGTCTTTGACCGTCTCATATAACCGCTTTAAGAAAGCTAAGGACCGTCTCTAATGCAGATGTTCTTTGACCGTCTCAAATTACCAGTAAAAGACAGCCAATGACCGTCTCGAATGCAGACGGTCTTTGACTGTCTGGAATGACTGCCTATAAGATAGCAAATAATTGCTATAAGACAACCAATGACGGTCTCTAATGCAGATGGTCTTTGACCATCTCAGATGATTGCATATAAGACAGTCAAAGAAAGTCTTTTATTCCAGACGGTCGATAGCTGTCTTTTCTCCATAGTTAATGCAGACGGTCGATAGCTGTCTTTTCTCCATAGTTATTGCAGTTTTTTACCGTCTTTAATAATTTGTGGATGTTCAACATTATTAAGATAGTTATGCTCCATATTAAGGATGATCAAGAGCCGTCTAAAATTTAGAGACGGTTTATGTCCGTCTATAAACCATCTTTAAACCAAGGAATTTTGCGGACGGTCCACAATCATCTTAAAATGCGTCTTTTTTTTTTTCATTTTTCACAGTGTTACAACCTTCATTTGGTATACTAGTATTGGACCTCGTTTGCACTTCTCTTCACTGGCGAGTCAGATAGATCCCTGTTTACACCTCAGCCCTTAGCAGGTTGGACCTACCTTTTTTCAACTCGACCTCATCAGTGGGGTCAAATCCATGACCCATGTATCCACTCGACCTGACGTTGAGATATCCCTAGCTAGTATCAGGGTTTAGGGACTTTCAACCCAAGGGGCATATCATCCCGTACTATTTCCACACTTCCGGTGTCTCGTTCATTTTCAGGGATAACCCAACTCATCATTATAGATGCACATTTCGTTGTCAAGATCCAACTCATGTTATATGGTATGACTGTGGTATTTTGATCATCATGTATGTCATGATTATGTATGAATTCAAGCAATTATGATAAGGCATACGTTCAAGGGCATGTGTTATGCATATAATGCCATGAGTTTAGGGTCTGCCTAACCTTTAAGCCAAAAATGACATATAATCATCATGTGCCACTATCAGCTATATTAATCCATGGTCATGTGACTAAACTAACGAGGATATATCTTACACATGAACAAATGTATTGAAGTATACTTGCACATACCATTATTCCATGGTGCATGAGTATGATCAATATCAACATGGTTAAGTAGATGAATTTGGTATGTTAAGAAGTGTAACAACATTAATCAAGATATTAAATCATATACTTTCATTAAACATAATCACTAACATCACTAATATCATCCATAGCTACCAGAATCACGAGCATTAAGTGTATTCAGAATTACACCATATCCTTCGCAAGATAGATATTCCATTAACGGGTTTAGCCCGACATGATTTTCATCCATTAGGACCACATGGTTATACCTTAACTGGGCCCTATGGTTAATGAGTGCCTTGACATATATATGATGATGCTTCCTCTTCCCTTATCTATTCTATAAATTTCAAGGATGAAATTTTTATTAGGAGGGGAGAGCTGCAAGGCGTGTATCCTAGTCCGTACCGTTCCATAGACTCTAGCAATCCTTCCCATCGAATTTGACAACCCTTGACCTATAATCGGCGTTTGCGCGTGACCCTAAGTCGCGTCCCAAATATCTAAGTCAGCTCGACTCAAAACTTGTACCCTACCAACCATGCTATTGTCACAGTTCCAACGTCGTGCCTCACGCGACGATGCGATACCCGGGCCAGGAATTGTGGGGCCGCATTTATTTTGAAGAAAACACTGCACATTGTGAATTCCAAGAGAATCTCGACAACCCATCACATCAATCAATCAATCAAAAGTCAAGTACACAACACATCCCTCTCTTACCAACAGTGCATGGCTCCCATCTCTCTCCCATTCCCAAAGTCAACTCTCTCTCTCTCTCCACCCATCCCTTTCTTACAACATCCATTCCTCTCATTCCATGTATCTTACAACACCCTCAAATCTCAAGCAACCATGAGAGAAAAATTCTAAGGAGGGAAAAGTCAAGAGAAGGCCCACCTCCCTACCACCCAATCTCATCATCCAACCCTCTAAAATCAATCCCAACCATTGAATCTCATCCCTTGGAGCTCTAAAACTCATTGGCGGAGGAAGAAGTCCAAGATCTAAGGTGGGTGTTTATAGGATTAGATTGTGATTTGTGTGATGGACCAAGTGGGGCCTACCGATTGATGGTATGGATCCCCTTTGGGACCCATATTGATGTATGTATTTAAGGGGCCCATAGTGGCTGGACCCCTCCATCACACCGTCACTTTTCTCTCTCTCTCCCTTATTATTATTCTTCTTCTTATGATTGATGATGATATGTGTATATGGCCCACCCTGATGTACTCCACCATAAAGTATGTATTCTATTTCCATGTTGGCCACTCGTGAGGCCCACCTTATCAGTGTTCAGCAGCCCTAGATGAAAGGAAAATACAAACATCAGCTTATTCAAAGCTGAGGTGGGCCATAGGTGTGGACCCACCCTGGTGTTAGCCAAAAGAGGATTTGCTGGTGTATGTTACATAGCCAATAGCAGTGGTATTGACATCAGTAAGTTTTGTGGGTCTCGCTCGATGTATGGGTTCAGATCTAGGCCATTTGTCCAAGGTCGGGACGTGTGGCCACCTTGATGATATGTCGTAGATCCACACTGTCCAGACCTTTGGACGCTGGGTCCTCCATGCCTTATATGTTATATCCAGACTCTCCAGACCATGGGCCTCATGTGAGGTATACGTTATACCTAGAACGTCCATCCGTGGACTCCCCTTGATGACTTCTTGTGTCCAGGTCGTCCAGCATGCTGGATGCTGGATACTTATAGTTAAAACAAAATAGTAATAAAATAAATAAAAAAGTAAATATAATATATGTGATAGGCCCCTCGTGGGACCCACCTACCTGGAAACTGAATGGCTTACGTACCTTAATTAGCTATATATAGTTGTTGTATCAACGTCAACAAAGCTCTGTGGCCTGACCATGATTTATATGCATACATCCACACTGTCCATCCTCACTTCCATGTGGGGACCACCTGATGATTTGTTATATACCCAAGCCGTCCACCTCTAGATGTGGGGCCCACCATGAGTTCCTATCCACACCGTCCATGAGATTCTGGATGGTGGGGCTTGTTGCACGTGTGGCAGCCCACACCGTCCATTCCACTGGATGGTGATTGCTATCGGGACATGTAGTATAAAATTATTAATAATAATAAATAAATATATATAAAACAACAATAATAATAATAGTAATATATATTATAATATATATAATATATTGTGATGTCACCATTTAGGACCCACCTTTATAGAAGGTTGATTGGCTGGTGTACCTACATCAACTATATAGGTGTCACTACACCAAAATCGTCAACGGTTCAGAACCATTTTGGGTAATGGAATTTTAGGAACGGTTTTAAACTGTTCTGGTGCCAACTGTCATGCTTTTGGCACAAAATTTAAGAAACGTTTTTAAATGCCTATTAATGTTACCGACGGTCAAATTTTAGAATGGAATTTTAAGAACAATTTTAAACCCTGATAAACATACGAAATTTAGGGTCAAGGGAAATAGATTAACAGAAGTTTATTACATTCTATCAAAATAGAGATTAATCCAAATAAAAATATAAAAAAAATAATGTGCTTAAAGATGTTTCATTACAAAATCAAATTTACAAAATAAGCTATACTTTAAATTATAGCTTTGCGATGACGACGTGTAAAGTTCCCTCCTCAATGCATTGATCATCATCTCCTAGACCCATAGGAACAAGGTGCTTCCCACCTAAGAACATAAATAACTATAGAAATTGAAGTTAATTGGTAATTGAGTGAAAAAGAAAAGTTTCCCTACTAATGATCAAGATTGAAGAATGGGAGAATGCTACAAAAGAATAAAAACACAAACACACATCTGGGACCCCTCGGTGCCTAGGCCAATTAACCCTGCTTGATATGACCTAGAGGATTATGATGCAAAATGCACATCAGGCATAGTAAGCTTGAAATGTTTCCCGAGACATTGTTGTTGGTCTGTTAAAGGAAGAAAAAAAAGAAGAAGAAAACTCACCATTAGGGAAGATAAGGCAATTTGGGAGCTCAAAACCATATGATTTGAAGTTCATCTTTTGCATATCGTGGGAGTACACCAAAGCGATCTTTCTTTATTGCATCAAATGAGAAGATTAGCTTCCCACCCTTCGCCATTTCCTGAAAATAGGAGTAAAGAAAGCAAAGAATTCTAGTGAATGTAATGGAACTAGCTTCTCAACTAGTGAGTGGGAGAAATGCAGAAAATCTCCCCCATTTGATCACAAGAAACAAAGTGAACTGGGCTTGAAAAGTCCATTCCATAAGTTACACTTGCAAACCATGAATGGTCACAATCATCTGACAGGGGAGATGGTGGATCAAGGCCCATCCCAAACTAGTTCGCGTGAGCCCTAAATGCTAGTGCATGCCTTTCTAATAGGTAAAAAGAATGTTCCATATGATTTAGATAAAATAGGTAACAACTTACAGCTAGATGCAGTACCACAATAGCAAAAATGAAAATCAGAATCAAAGTCATAACGATAAAGGTGTTAAGACCATAATCATGTCTTGAGGGAGTAAACCAGTGGAAGAGTAGCCCTGAGAAGGAAAATGTTTCCATATAACAAACAAGAGAGACAGCAAACAATGCCATATACCTAGATCCAACATTAAAAAACATTAGAAATTTTTAAGAAAGTCTTACTCATCAGGAAATTTACATAAAAGAAAGAAATATACACATGCTGATCCATAAATTGAAACAAGAGAACCAAATCAAGGATGTGAAAAAAAAAGTCCGAAGGCTATCCAGCTAGAGCATCAAGAGAGTTAAAAAAAAAAAAAAAAGTAAAAAGATAGCTTAACCAACCAGAATTGTTTCTCTTTGCTAACCCAATTTTTATTCCATCCATGTATAAAATCCAACAGCAGAATAACTTGTACAAGAAGAAACAGTCCTGAGCCGAACTTTGATATCATCTCTTCATTGATGAAATCAAACAGTCAGCTACAGAAGTCTACACATATGAAGAATATGTGCTCAAAAACAAATAAATAAAAAACAGTGCCAAAATCTTAAGTGAAAGAGGAGAAGAAGCTCTGTTTGTTAGCAAAGGATTTTGTTTATTCAAAAGGACCTTAGCCTTCACATGTTATTGAAAGAAGAGTATGCAGTCCCCTCAATAACAACATCACCATCATAGGTCACCTTAGTGGATTCGGTAAAGTGGTGGATGTGAAAGTTCACATGCAACGTTCCTCATTTTTTTGAAAAAAAAAAAAGAAAAAGAAAAAGCGTAAGCCACCAGATACGACTTTCTGTTAATGGATGGTTACGATTGTCAGATCATGGCAGTTTCTTTGGACATTTACGATCTGGATTGATTAATGATAGTGCGTGATAACATGAATTTGTACTAATATGCAACTTTTGTCCATGATCTTCATCAGATTCTACATCGATGAGGTCCTGATCTGGGAAGTAATCTGCAGTGACGAGATGGGCGGTGATTACCCATCGAAATCGATGTCCCTCTACACCACCATATGGGATGGATCGACATGGGCCATGTCGGGTGGCTAGTTCAAGGTCAACCATAAGTATGCACCCTTCATTTTTGAATTCACAAATCTCGTCCACCATGGCTGTGCCATCGATCCCATCAAGCAGCTCCCCACCCCCAAATGCTCCAAGCCTAATGCCGAACTTTCAAACAGCGATTATGTTGAGGTGATGCCAGAGAGGTGAGTCGCCATGCAACAGTTCTGGGAGAAGTACATGATCTCAAATGATTAGAGTATAATACAAGATTCTCATAAGAAAATGTGTCAGATGCGGAAAAGGCCCATCTCATACGACACATACAACTGAAGCAGGTGAAAATGAATAACTGTAGAAAAATTAACCGCCAATCTCAAAGCATACTCGGTTTTCAATTCACATTCATATTACATACTCTTGACTCTAGGTGCCGGAATGAATCAGGTCCAACCTTCGAAGAGTTACACATGATCCTATCAAGTCTTAAAACATGGGATAAATGAGAGAGTTAGATGATTTGAGATAGATTTTTATAACGCCCTGAAAATCGGGGGTTGAGCAGAAGCTCAGCTCTCGAGTTCCAATGCATCACTTATGTAACATAAATGAGATGATTGAATGTTGTTCAAGGTAGTGCATTAAACATGAGTGGGATTACACCAAAATAGTAATTCATACTCTAGATCAGTTTAAATAACACAAGTGGAAGACTTAAAGATATATATACATGAATAGGAAATCAAAGATCATTGTCGATCTGTTAGAGTATGAATACATCACTGAGTCACCATACACATGTAATAGTGCAAAAACATAATGTTAAAAGAATAGTCCAACTACACTGATAAACCCTGTAGCCCCGTCAACCAGTACGGCCTAAGCAAGACCGTCAGAGAACTGTATATAAGAGAACTCATCCTGATCGTCGTAATAGTCAGGCTCCACCTCCTGAGTCGCATCGTCATCTGCAACTAAGACAAAGTCTAGTGGGTGTTCAGAACACCGTCTCAGAAAGTGGGAGTGACTGATCAACTCAGTGGAATCATAGAGTAAAAATTAACATGTTATCAATTCAGTCAGGCAGTAATGATAAAGAAAACATATCAACCATTCCTAAATACTCTTATTAATGCAGGGATGAGATGTTTCAGGAATGCATGCCCTCGACTACACTCCCTCGTGTGACACCATCATACGTTCGCGGCATGCTTTTAGCCCTCTGTGCACTTCATCGTCGGCACATTCAGTGCAATGATATGAACATGATTACCGAGTTATTATTAGTTCTTTTCATACAGCAGGATTGGGAAGCTAAGGTACCTCCCTTGTATCATTACCCAAACGATGATCCATTCTCGGGTCATCAGTCCGAGACAATCTTATACGATAGTATAGTTCTAGATCGTTGTAAAGGGCTCGTCACCAATCAATATAGGTCTAGTTATATCCTATAGACTACAACAGGGCTCTTCGCCCCAATGCAGTTTCTGGATATACTCGAGGTCACTACAATGGGCTCGTCACCAATCAGACTAGGCCGACAGCTCAAATATAGTGTCCCATACCACCATAATCAGCTCACGAGTATAGGTGCTCACTGTCACTACAAAGGGCTCGTCACCAATCAGAGTAGGCCGACAGCTCGAATATAGTATCCTATACCACCATAATCGGCTCATAAGTCTTAGCGGATCGAGGTACCAAGGTTAAAGGGGCTTTCCAATGGTGAGTTTGGTACCTTAGGTTCAAATAGTAGCATCCAAACATGGTGAACATATATCGGGTCAATCAGGTGACTTGACGGGCTTGACTAGCACAATCACACGTGGAGTTGATCGACATGAAATGCATAAGCACTCCGTGTGGCCAAACCACTGCTGACAACTCTAGTACGGCTCGGGTTCGTCTAACACATCCTAAGTGGCGAATAAAGCTCAACCACGAACTTAACTCTGTTACCGAATGCCTGGACCATAACATAGCCCCAATCGCGTACATATGATTCAACATCCACATTCATATAAGCATGATATGAAATATAACTTAAACATGAATATTATACATGGAGAAAATCATACACACAATTAGCAGGAATGAAATAAACTAAACATAACATGAAGGAAAGCATACACACAATTAGTATGAACGAAAGAGACTACATATAACATAGAGGAAATCATACACCCAAGTAAGGTGATTGAGATTTATATCTCAATTCCCTTACAAATCATACTTTACCTATTTCTAGCCCATTCAGGCATTTATACAAACACTTGGATTACACTATTCAACATACATCACGTATGTTGTCATCTTACATATTTAGGCAAATCCTTTTGCTACGGAGTTGTCGCATACATAACAGCATGTACTAATAATGATTTATCATCGCAAACACTAGATCACATTTCACATGCATACAAACATTTTATGAATCACATGGAACACTCAGTTTGTAATATATGCTATACATAATCGTAAGACACAACAGATAGTGCATTTGACATGTATAATAGCATCCACGTCAGTAATAAATCATTATCTGACATTGAAAGCTTTGAAAACCATAACATATATGTCTATAATCCGCACCTTACGCCTTATAAGCGTAACGTATATGATTTAAGCGATAATCCTTTTGCCAATGGCGGTTTAGCAATCTATAACATGAACTAGGTTAGCTATTTCATTACTCTGTCTGTATCAAACCTTAAAATAGGTTAGGGTTTGATTTTCTTACCCAAGTGTGGAATCAGAATCACCGAAACAATGATTCAGATGGGTGGATTTGACACATTGTGCAGTTGGGTGGAATCACAAGATGAAATCACTACTTGTCTCTCACTTTCTCTCTCTTTTCCTTCTTCTCTCTCCTAGGGTTTTTCTTAAATTCGTATGGAGCAAATGAGAGAGGGTTTAAGGCCTTTTTATAAGCTCTAAATCGATGAAAATAGCCCTAAGGCTAAGGTATACTTAGGTTATAACCAAATCGACCTTATTCTGATCTAACGGAGCATTTTTGGAGGTCCTGTTACTGAGTGTGGTCAGACTTAAGCTCTTGGATGTTGGATCTTGATTGAGTCAAGTTTTTAGTTCGATCGGATTTCCAGATCGACCGTGGTGGACCAGTTTCAGTTCAGCGGTCACCGAAACTCGATCAAGGCCACAAGTAATTTGACATGAATGCGCCATCATCCCTGATCCAAGGGTGAATTTGGGTCAAAATTCAACGATCAGAATGCTTATAAATGGCGGGCAAGCGACACGACTCAGATTTCTTAAAATCATATTTAATTTCTTAAAAATCTTCAGTTTCTCACACTCTTCATTACGGACTCAAGGAAATCGTCCCAGAGCATCGTTTGGACGTGATTTTCGCGGTGATTGTCAAGTCCAACTATGCGGTCAATATCTTCTAAGTTCATTGAAATTGGACTTTTGACGTGCGGTCCAGGTCCGATACGAAGTTTCAAAGTGCTCTCATGAGCAACTAGGTTTAGAGTTGGATCCTATATTTTTGAGTAGCATAGCGTTACTAATTCTACAGGTTTTGGATCTTATAGATCATATTTAAAGTGATTGGTGTTAATTTCATAGGAAATCTAAGTTAATACTTAGCAATTCTCGACTAATTTCTAAATGATTTAATCCTAAGGGTTTTCTGAATGAGTTAGTACTCGGGTCTTTGTATGGATTTTTCCAAGTCGTTACAATCTACCCCCCTTAAAGAAAAATTTTATCCTCGAAATTAGTACCTTTTCGTACTCCTTAAGAATTTGAGGGTTGTTCTTTTTGATCTCGGCCTCTATCTCCCCAGTAACTTCCTCCTCAGTATGATGTGTCTACAGAATTTTCACCAGTGGAATGACCTTACTGCGCAACACATGCTCCTTCCTGTCTAAGATACGCGTCAGACGCAGTACATATATAGCATCCTCGCTCAACTATACCTGCTCCCATCTGATGATGTGGGAAGGATCAGGAACGTATTTCTTCAGCATAGATACATGAAATACGTTGTGTATACCTGCAAGTGGTGTGGGTAAAGCCAGGCGATACGCTACTGTTCTCACTCGATCCAGTATCTGAAATGGACCAATAAAACTCGGTGTGAACTTCCCCTTCTTGCCAAAATGCATAACTCCCTTCATATGAGAAACTCGTAGGAACACATGGTCTCCAACTTCAAACTCAAGTGGTCGCCACCTCATATCGGCATAACTCTTCTGTCTACTCTGAGCTGTCAGCAGTTGACGTCTAATAATGTCGATCATCTCTGAGGTCGCCTGTACTAACTCTGGGCCAACCAAACTGTGCTCGCTAACCTCTGCCTAGTAATGCAGTGCTCGGCAAGAGCGCCCATACAAGGCCTCATAAGGGGCCATGCCTATACTCACCTGGAAACTGTTATTGTAGGAAAAATCTGCATACGGGAGACAATCGTCCCAACTGTCCTTGAAGTCCAACACACAAGCTCACAACATATCTTCCAAATTTTGATTCACCTGCTCCGTTTGCCCGTCGGTCTGTGGGTGAAATGCGGTACTCAACTTCAACTTCACACCCATCGCTTCCTGGATACGAGTCCAGAAGATAAATGTGAATTGTGTGTCTCTGTCCGACACAATCTCCAAGGGAACTCCATGCAGACGAACTATCTCTTTGATGTACAGCCTAGCCAACTCGTCTGCAGAGTTCGTGACTCTGATCGGCAGGAAGTGAGACGAATTCGTCAATCGGTCGAGGATCACCCAGATAGAATCGTGTCCCTTCCTTGTCTTCTATAGCCTTGAAATGAAATCCATAAAGATGAAGTCCCACTTCCATTCAGCTATGGGCATGGGCTGAAGTAGTCCAGGAGGTCGGCGGTGCTCTGCCTTGACCTGCTGGCATGTGAGATAATGGGCTACATACTCTGCTATATGCATCTTCATGTTATCACACCAGTGTGATCTCTTCACATCTCGATACATCTTCATACTTCCAGGATGCATCGCTAGCTTCGAATTGTGCGTTGCTTCAAGGACTTCCTGTCTCAACTCAGGAAGGTTTGGGATGCACAGGCAGCCAAGATAACGTGGGACCCCATCCAAATCCACACTCCATTCGGCATCCTCATCGTCACTAGCCAGCTTTCTAAGCTCAACCAATCGCTCATCGCCCTTCTGGGCTTCTATAATCCTGTCATCAATAAGAGGTCATGCTCGAATGTGTGCGACACACTCGAACGGTTCCTCTACAGTGAGTTTCTGCTCGAAGTACCACACGAACTCTACTATATCCCATTCTGCCACCATGATCGGAGCCGCATATGCTATAGCCTTCTTGCGGCTCAACGCGTCCACCTCAAGGTTGGCCTTGCCAGGATGGTAGGAGACCTCAAACATGAAGTCCTTCAAGGTTTCCATCCATCGACGTTGCCTCATATTCAAATCTCATTGAGTGAATATATAGGTAAGGCTCTTGTGGTCGCAAAAAAGCTCAAACTCCTCTCCATAGAGGTAATTTCTTCAGAGCTTTAATGCAAAAATGACGGCTGCCAACTTTAGATTGTGTGCAGGGTAATTCTCCTCTTGTTTCCTCAACTATCTCGAGGCATATGCAATCACCCTGTCCTTCTGCATAAGGACACAATCCAGACCAACTCGAGATGCATCAGTGTATATAGTATACTTGGCCCCTTGCTCTGGCAATACTAGCACAGGGGCGGACGTCAGTCTGTCCTTCAGCTCCTGAAAAGCTGCTTTGGCCTTCTCATTCCAGGCAAACTTCAAGTCTTTCTGAGTCAACTGAGATAATGGTCTAACAATCTTTGAGAAATCCTGAATGAAGCGTCGATAATAGCCTGTCAGGCCTAGAAAATTCCTCACCTCAGTAACTGAACTCAGCTACTTCCAGTCCTGAACTGCGGTTACCTTAGCAAGGTCCACCGTAATCCCTTCCTTGGACACTATATGTCCTAAGACTTGACTTCCTCCCGCCAGAAGTTGCACTTCTTATATTGCGCAAATAACTAGTTCTTCTTTAGAGTATCTAAGACTATTTGTAAGTGTCTCTCATGATCTTCCCTACTCATAGAATATACCAAAATATCATCGATAAACACGATGACGAATCAGTATAAAAATGGTCGAAACACCCGGTTCATCAATTCCATGAACACGGCCGGTGCGTTCGTAAGACCGAACGACATCACAAGGAACTCGTAATGTTCAAAGCTGGTCCTGAATGCAGTCTTCTGTACGTCTTCATCCTTGACGCACAACTGATGATACCCTGACCGTAGGTCAATCTTCGAAAAGTATCGCGCCCCCTTCAACTGATTAAACAGGTCATCTATCCTGGGCAAAGGATACTTATTCGTCACAGTTAATTGGTTCAACCTGCGGTAATCAATATATAACCGCAACGACCCATCTTTCTTCTTGACAAACAACACATGTGCTCCCCTAGGAGACACACTAGGTCGTATGAAGCCTTTCTCTACCAGGTCGTCAATCTGTTTCCTCAGATCTTCCATCTCACATGGCGGCATGCGATACATCGGTAGCACCGGTAGCAAAATAGGTACTGCACCAGGCACGAGATCAATAGTAAAGTCGATCTCATGCCGAGGAGGTAATCCAGGTATCTTGCTGAACACATCCTCAAAATTTCAAACTACAGGCGTAACTCCAAGTGTTGGGCCTTCCACATTCTTTAATAAGGACATGTAACAACGTAAACGACAGGGCATACTGACCTGAACTGGAAAAGTAAAGGCCATGCCCTCGGATCCATAGGCTGTCACCACCCTAGTCTCACAGTCGATCTCCGCTCGCATCTAGGTGAGCCAGTCCATACCGAGAATAACGTCGTAATGCCATACCGGGGCAATGATCAGGTCGACGCGAACTGTCCTGCCTCCTAAGTCTACCAAGCATCCTGTACACATCTTGGTAATGTCGAAAAAAGTTCCTATAACTGCAGGAGTCTCACCCCCTTCGTAGGTGTAACATCCCGAAAATCGAGAGTCGGGTAGAAACCCAACTCTCGAGTTTCAAAATGTCACTCATGCAGCATAGACAATGATAAATGCATGTTGTCTGTAGAATGGCATTAAACAAGATTGGAATTAAGCCAAAACAACATATCATACTCCAGAGATAGTTAAATTAGCAAGCAGAAGAATGAGATAGATATATAAAATATATGAACTGTTGTAAGTCTCCAAAGTGTGAACATATTACTAGGATAAACATATACATGTATACTCCAAAAATGATAAAAAAGAATAAAGATGAGTGCACAAAAAATATAAAATGACAAGTGTTATGGCGTCTAATCAACCTCCCTGTAATCCCGTTGATCAGAACACGCATATAGGAGAAATCCTCCTCATCATCATCAAGTCCGGCTCCACTTCACAAGCAGCGCCATCATCTGTAACTAAAATAGGGACTGGTTAGTGTATTTAACACCATCCCGTAACGTGGGAGTGAGTAGCTAACTCAGTGGAATCATAGAGCAAAGGTTAGCATGTTATCAAATCAATCAAGCGATAATGATAAAGCAAGAAAATCAAACATTCTTAAATACTGTGATTAATGCAAGAATGAAATGAGATGATGGATGCCCTCACCGACATACTCCCTCATGCGACACCATCTTACGTCCGCGGCATGCTTTCTTCCCTCAGTGCTCCACATCTTCCAGGCACATGCAGTGTGATATGAATATGATTATCGAGTTGTTATTAGTCCTTTTCATATAGCCGGATTGGGAAACTAGGGTACTTTCCTTATATCATTCCCAACAAGGATCCTGTCTAGGGTCGTCACTCCTAGTAGTCTCAGATGATGATATATTTCTAGGTCGCTGCAAGGGCTACCAGGGCTGTTGCACGCACTCGTTGCTCCACTCCCCCATCACCTTATCAATACAGGCCTAATTGTACTCTTGTTGTTACGGAAGGGTCGTCGCCTCACGTAGACTCAGAGTACGCTCGAGGTCACTACAAAGGGCTGCCAGGGCTGTTGCTCGCACTCGTTGCACCGCTCCCCCATCACCTTATCAGTGTAGGCCGACAGTAAGAATATAGTGTCCCATACTACCATAATCTGCTCACGAGTCTGGGTTACTCACTGGTCACTACGGGGAGGTTTGTGGCCCCAGTGTAGGCCGACAGCTCGACCACGGTGTCCCATACCACCATGCCCAGCTCATGAGTATTAGTGGATCAAGGTACCATGGTTATCAGGGTTATCACTAGTAAGTTCAGTACCCTAAGTTCAAGCAGTTATGACAAATACAAGGTGAACATACAATGGTCAGTCGGGTTACTTGATGAGTCCGACTAGCACGAGCGCACGTTGAATCGACCGACATGAAGTGCACAAGCACTTCGTGTGGCCTCACCACTGCCGACGACTCTAGTACGACTCGGGTTCGTCACACACAACCTTCGTGGCAAATAGAATCCAACCACAAATTCTAATCTGTTACTGACTGCCTGGACTAGAGTATAGCCCCAAACGAAAGTAATCTGAATCAGTAATCATATGAGACAGACAGAATTAAAATAACATGTAATTCAAGCATGTTAACAACATGTTATAAAGAACAACATAAGCAATTCAACTAAACACAAGTATTTCATACACATAAGGTAATCAATTCAATATAATAAACATGAAGGAATTCATGTACATCATCAAATTAGTTGAGAATCCAATCTCAACGCGAATGTACAACACCATTTACTCAATACTTACTAATACATGCATTTATACAAACACTTAGACTACACAACTCCAACGTACTTGACGTATGTTGATTTTAACATATAATATGACAGATCCTCATATCAAGGAGATGTCTAATACAAAACAATCATGATCTTACATTCAAAACATATGGCAGGCATAAATCATATTGATTTAAGCATTTCAACAAACACTTAGTCTACACACATTAGTCTACATAGCATATGTCGGCCAATATGTGCATTAGGGCAAATCTCTTCGCCAAACAGATCATACACGTATAACTAGTATAGGTACATGACAAATACTCATGGCATTCATATCGACAAAATACGTACGTATACAATATTTCCTACGAATACCTAAAATATCCTAAATCTCATATTCTTCGTACGTATTCGAATTGAAAAATGGACAGCATGTTTTACATGTCAAATAGCATCCTTATCAGCAATCTACCATTAAACAGCATTGAAAGCTTTGAAAATAAGTAATCTAAGCATCTAAAATCTGCACCTTACGCCGTAGAAGCGTAACGAATTGAATAGGAACTCTACGTCATCGTCAACGATGATATGACGACCTAATTCACAAGATAAGTCAGCTACTTCGCTACTTGCATTAATAGAATTCCTAAAACAGGCTAAGGTTAGGGTTTTCTTACCTAGAACGAAGCCGGAGTCACCGGAAAAGCGATGCAGAAAGGTGGATTAGGCACGTGGAGTAGCAGGGAAGAATCCCTGGAGAAATCCCCAACATCTCCCTCACTTCTCTCTCTTTTCTCTCTTCTCTCTCCTAGGGTTTTCCGCAAATTCGTATGGGATAGAAAGCTAAGGGTTTAAGCCCAAACGTGACCAAAACAGACTTTAAGTCAAGGTATACTAGGGTTATACCCAAATCGGGTTTGTTCCAATCCAATGGGGCACTTCTGGAGGTCCTGTTACTAAATGTGGTTGGACTTAAGCTCATGGACACTGGATGTTGATCACATTAAGTTTTCAGTTCGATCGGACTTCCAGATCGCACGTGGCGGACTGGTTTCAATTCAATGGTTACCGAACCTAAATCAGGACTACGAGTTTCATACATGAAAGAGAAATTTTTCCTGATCCGAGGGTGAAATCTGGCTGAATTCTGACGGTCAGAATGCTTAAAACTAACGCGCAACGGCACGTGCCAGATTTTGAATTATTTCTCTAAATCTTACCTTTTCTCACTCTCTTCACTCCGACCTCAGTAAAATAGCGTCAGGACATCAGTTGGGCTTGATTTTCGAAGCGATTGTCAAGTCCAACTAAGCGGTCATCATGGTCTGAGATTACGGATATCGGACTTTCGACGCATGGTTTAGATCCAATAAAAAATTTCAAAGGGTTCATGAGAACAAACTGGTTTAGAGTTTGATCCTGGATTTTAGGGTAACGTAGCGTCAACGATTCTAGAGGTTTTAGGTCTTATAGAACGTATTTAAAGTGGTTGGTGCTAATTTCATAGGTATTCTAGTGTAGTGCTGGCTAATTCACGTTAAATTTCTAAAGAATTTAGTTCTAAATGATCTCTTTGGCTTTGGAATCGAGTTCTGAGAGGTTACCAAGGCATTATGGTTGTCTCATTGCCTAAGGACGTCTAACCCCAGGTTGGCAAAAATCTGGGATGTTACAGTAGAACTAGTTTTCAGCCCCAAACGCTTGACTGTAGTGCAGGACACTATAGAAGTAGTGGAGCCAGTGTCCACTAATAAAAAGACCTGTATACCTTGGATGTGCACCGTGACTTCAAAAGCTGGCGGTATTGTAACTACTGCCTTGGATGCCTCAACTGTAAGTGCATGCACACGAGCCTGCTGCATACGGTTCGGTTGTGGCACCATAGGCCGTTGAGGCGGCCTAAAATGAGGTGTTGGTGGTCGAAAAGATGGATGCGCAGTGCAGACCGTAGAGGAGGAGCTGATATAGCCTGAGGGCGAGGATGATCGATCCTCTGCGGCGGTGAGAACCCACTGTCTCTCATATGCGTGAAGCAGCTCTCCACAACATGACCTGGTCACCCACAATAAGTACAGGTCACACCAGGTCGCCTCATCGGTATTAGTGACACTGCGATCCTAGGAGGAGAGTCGATATAGGTCCTCTTGCCATGGAATGGCCTGCTCGGCATATCTGGTCGTGGCATGGGGATCATAGGACCACGAGAATGTGAAAAATGCTCCCCATCCTGCTCTGCTCGCATAGACATGTGTACTAGCTCAGCATAGGATGGTATGCTAATACAATACATATTCGAGCGAATGTTGGGGCACAGGCCCTCAGAAAATCGTCGCATCCACATCTGTGCGTCAACAAGCACAGTAGGGAGATATTTGCCCAACTCTGTAAATCGGTGCTCATACTTAGTCGCGGTCATGCCTCCCTGTCTGAGGTGCAAAAACTCATTCTCCTTCCTGTGCCGATACGTAAGGGGATAGTATTTCTCATGGAAGTGGGTCTCGAATGCTGCCCACGTCCAAACATAGTCAACGGCTACAGTCCGCAGTACACTATCCCACCACAAGCTGGCTTCCTTCTCTAGCATAAAGGTCACTAACTCGACCTGCTCTTGCTCGGTACAATGCAACATCCTTAGCATCTTGGAGATGCGATCAAGCCAATACTCGGCCTCCTCAGGTCTGTGAGAACCTGAAAATGTAGGAGGTTGCAAGTGCTGGAATCGCTCTAAAAGGCCATTCGTACCCAAGTTTCCTGTAACATATATGGCAGGGGTAGGCAAGGTCACACCCTCGCCCTAAGCGGAAAGCCCTACAGCCTCAGCAGGCCGTAGAAAAGGTGAAGGTGGAGTCGCACTCTACCCTAAGCTAAGGCTCCTACAATGGTGGCCAAGAGCTACTGTTGCTGCTGGTGTCGCATCTGTTGCTGCTAATGCTGCTCCTACTGATAGTGCATCATTGTCAGCAACTATTCCAACCTATCTATAGGTGGGGCTGACGATGGCACATGCTGTGTCGAAGAAGACGCAAGGTTCTGCTCACAAACCGGTGGTGTATAAGGTGGCAGCCCAACTGTAGGACCAGTAGAAGGCTGAGACTAAGGCATAGTCTCACGATCCGAGCCCAAACTAGGGTCCACACGACCATCACTTGGGGTGGTACCTGATCCATGGAATCACACAATGCTAGGCGTGTCGTGCTCCGCGTGAACTTAAGTGGCATACCCTACACATAGGGTGCAACCCAGATCAGATTCAACATAACCACAATCCATGCACACAGCATTCACACACAAATTTAAAGTAACTTTATGCATTTCATTTTCAAAATTTTCATAATACATGCGACATAGGTTTTACATGGATCATAACAGAAGATGCATGTGAGCTAATACAACTAAGCTTCAAACATTGAGCTATAACATTAAAACAACTATCAAACTACGAAGCCTATAGAGGCTACACATAAAACCAACAACTACAAACAAATGGCAAACAACTACGGGGCAACAACATGGATGATTGCGCATCCGAATCTGGTGACGGAGAAGGGACACTTTTATCCTGCAAGCAACATAGGATAGTCTTCAGTGTACGAGTCACCTTCTTGAACTTCTGTTTCATGAGGCTCCGAAGATCCATAATGTCCTGTCGTAGGACAGCCTGGCCCTCCTCAAGTCGAGCCATATGGGCATGTCTAGCGGCCTGACCCACGTCCTGCTCCAATGTCGTAGGAGGAGAGGCCTCACTCGTGTCCTGAGCCTCCTCTTCTTCTATTTCTGCCCTGCCTTCTCCTTCACTTTCTTCTTCTTCGCTTCCTGATTCATCTTCGCTCTCATCAAGTTGGGCTTATCATTGACATGGCCCGATCTTCATTTGATTCAGAGTAGTCTCGTTGATGTAATGGACCAACACTGGCAATTCTACCCCAAGTCTATAGCCAAACTCAAGTGCAATCTTGCATATGAGTCGGCCGAAGGGGAGCGACTCAGACGTTCTTCTTGATCGCGCGATAAGGATGATCTGTCGCAGTATAAATGTAGGCACGCACAACTTCACTCCTTGCCCCACTTGGTATAGGAAATCCATCATGAGACGCGTGCACTCACTGTGATTGCTTCACCGAGGGTAGACGTTGAACGTGTAAATATGGTGAAGCAGACGGAAATTGCCCGACATATGGGTCGCTAAGAGGCTCTTGTTATGCTGCCACTCAACCAATCGACCACAAAGAAACCTAGTGCGGTGATCCCTTTCACGTACACTATTCATATTTCTCTCACTAGCATGCACCTCGCCAAGTGGCACATTTAGGAGCCAAGCTATCAACCTAACATTGATTATGGCTTCCCGGTCTCTGCCAAAGAGGATCTTGAACTGCAAGCGCTCTAGTGTAGGCTCTCGAATGTGGGCATAGAAGGCTTGGACAGTGCTCACATTTGTGCGAGACTCTCCTTCAAATAGCGGACCCCACCCGGCCTCTTCCAAGCGCTCGAACAATAATTACTCGCCAAAGAGTCGTCCATCCACATGCACTTCAAAAAGAACCCTACGGTCCTCATAAATGCCATGAGATAGCTCTGCCAACAATGCTCTTCCAATAGGAGCCTGAGGATCAAGACTCCGCTTGGTCTGCAACTCTCTCCCAGTGCTTGTACTTGCAGTGGGTCCTCATGGTTTCCTCGAGCGAGCGGGACGACTAGGTCCAACTTCATCCCCTAAAGCCCGTTTCTTTCCCATGAGAGAAAGGATGGTGGAAATCGAGAATAAAGTCGCGACAATCTCCAAGAAAGCCATGGAAAGTGAAGAAAATGGAGGAAAGAGGTGAGATCTTTGGGTCTCCATGGATTTGTGCTTGATATGGGAGTGGAAAGGCTCAAAGAAACAGAGTTTTGAAGAAAGAAAAGATCAAAATAAGATGGGTAGGTGGTTGGCACAATTTTGAATCTTAAATGAGGGATTTGAGAGCTAAAATCTAAGAAATTGAGAGGGTTAAGTGAAGGGTATGGCTGAGCACGATGGAGGAATGAAGAATTGAACAAAAAATGGAAGAAGAAAAGGTTGGAAGGGCGATTTGAGAGAGATATGGACTGTTTTGATGAAAAGGGAAAGCTTGAGGGTAGAGTTTGTGAAGGAAGTAGTAGATTGGGGATGAAATAGATGTCGGACCATGGAGCATTGGGTCCCACTAGGCCCCATGTGCGATCGGCCCAAAGGCCCGGTCCAGAACAGCCCGTCGGTCTGCGAGGCCTCGTCGAATCGGCGATGCCCTCGCCGGCCGCTGACCTAGTTGGCGAGGGCTCACCCTTTGGGTGAGGTCCTCCCCACCCCCTATGTCTAAAAATATATGGGTCCCACCCTGGGTCCCCCTGGAAGTAGTTCGTTTGGCCACTTCTTCCGATTCGAGTCATTTCGGGTCCTTTCAGAAAAAATCTGATGTACATCCACATTTATCAACTTTTAATGTCTGAAATTGGATGAAACTTGGTCTATACCCGTCAATTGATGGTCTAAACTTGATTTGAGGTCGTCGTGTGTAATCAGGCACATGCAAGAACTCGATCTCGGTGATCGTTTTCACTAAACCTTCGCCAACGAACGAACTGGGAGTCCTAGACCTGTTTCTAGATTGTTCTCGCACCCTCCTACGCTATAGTTGTGTCAATGTACATCGTGTGACCATAACCCATGTCCACTTTAATCTAAATCATACTCTGATACCAACTTGTAATGCCCTGAAAATTGGGGGTCAAGTAGAAGCTCAGCTCCCGAGTTCCAATGCATCACTTATGCAACATAAATGAGATGATTGAATGTTGTTCAAGGTAGTGCATTAAACATGAGTGGGATTACACCAAAATAGTAATTCATACTCCAGATTAGTTTAAATAACAAAAGCGAAAGACTTAAAGATATATATACATGAATAGGAAATCAAAGATCACTGTCGATCTGCTAGAGTATGAATACATCAATGAGTCACCATACACATATAATAGTGCAAAAACAGAATGTCAAAAGAATATTCCAACTACATTGATAAACCCTGTAGCTCCATCGACCAGTACGGCCTAAGAAAAATCGTCAGAGAACTGCATATAAGAGAACTCATCCTGATCGTCATAATAGTCAGGCTCCGCCTCCTGAGTCGCATCATCATCTGTAACTAAGACAGAGTCTGGTGAGTGTTCAGAACACCGTCCCAGAACGTGAGAGTGAGTGATCAACTCAGTGGAATTATAGAGTAAAGATTAACATGTTATCAATTCAATCAAGCAGTAATGATAAAATAAACATATTAACCATTCCTAAATACTCTTATTAATGCAGGGATGAGATGTTTCATAAATGCATGCTCTCGCCTACACTCCCTCATGCGACACCATCTTACATTCGCGTCATGCTTCCAGCCCTCTGTGTACTTCATCATCGGCACATGCAGTGCAATGATATGAACATGATTACTGAGTTATTATTAGTCCTTTTCATACAGCATGATTGGGAAGCTAAGGTACCTCCCTTATATCATTACCCAAACGATGATCCATTCTTGGGTCGTCAGTCCGAGACAATCTCATACGATAGTATAGTTCTAGATCGCTGTAAATGGCTCGTCACCAATCAATACAGGTTTAGTTATATCCCATAGACTACAACAAGGCTCGTTGCCCCAATGCAGTTTCAGGATATACTCGAGGTCACTACAAAGGGCTCGTCACTAATCAGAGTAGGCCGACAGCTCAAATATAGTGTCCCATACCACCATAATCGGCTCATGAGTCTTAGCGGATCGAGGTACTAAGGTTAAAGGGGCTTTCCAATGGTGACTTTGGTACCTTAGGTTCAAACAGCAGTGTCCAAACATGGTGAACATACATCGGGTCAATCAGGTTACTTGACGGGCTCGACTAGCACGATCGCACGTTGAGTTGATTGACATGACATGCATAAGCACTCCGTGTGGCCAAACTACTGCCAACAACTCTAGTACGCTCGGGTTCGTCAAACACCTCCTACATGGTAAATAAAGCTCAACCACGAACTTAAGTCTGTTACCTAATGCTTAGACCATAACATGGCCCCAATCACGTACATATGATTCAACATTCACATTCATATAAGTATGATATGAAATATAACTTACACATGAATACTATACGTGGAGGAAATCATACACACAATTAGCAGGAATGAAATAACCTAAACATAACATGAAGGAAAGCATACACACAATTAGTAGGAATGAAAGAGACTACATATAACATAGAGAAAATCATACACCCAAGTAAGGTGATTGAGATTCATATCTCAATTCCCTTACAAATCATACTTTACCTATTTCTAGCTCATTCAGGCATTTATACAAAAACTTAGATTACACTATTCAAAATACATCATGTATGTTGTCATCTTACATATTTAGGTAAATCCTTTTGCTACGGAGTTGTCGCATACATAACAAGCATGTACTAACAATGATTTATCATCGCAAACACTAGATCAGATTTCATACGCATACAAACATTTTATCAATCACATGGAACACTCAGTTTGTAACATATGCTATACATAATCGTAAGACAGAACAGATAGTGCATTTGACATGTATAATAGCATCCACGTCAATAATAAATCATTATTTGACATTGAAATCTTTGAAAACCATAACCTATATGTCTATAATCTGCACCTTACACCGTAGAAGCGTAATGTATATGATTTAAGCGATAATCCTTTTGCCAATGGTGGTTTAGCAACCTATAACATGAACTAGGTTAACTATTTCATTACTCCGTCTATATCAAACCTTAAAATAGGTTAGGGTTTGATTTTCTTACCCAAGTCTGGAATCAGAATCACCGAAACAATGATTCAGATGGGTGGATTTGACACATTGTGCAGTTGGGTGGAATCACAAGATGAAATCACCACTTATTTATCACTTTCTCTCTCTTTTCCTTCTTCTCTCTCCTAGGGTTTTTCTTAAATTCGTATGGAGCAAATGAGAGAGGGTTTAAGGCCTTTTTATAAGCTCTAAATCGATGAAAATAGCCCTAAGGCTAAGGTATACTTAGGTTATAACCAAATCGACCTTATTTTGATCTAACGGAGCATTTTTGGAGGTCCTGTTACTGAGTGTGGTCAGACTTAAGCTCTTGGATGTTGGATCTTGATCGAGTCAAGTTTTTAATTTGATCAGATTTCCAGATCGACCGTGGTGGACCAGTTTCAGTTCAATGGTCACCGAAACTCGATCAAGGCCACAAGTAATTTGACATGAATGCGCCATCATCCCTGATCCAAGGGTGAATTTGGGTCAAAATTCAACGATCAGAATGCTTATAAATGGCGGGCAAGCGACACGACTCAGATTTCTTAAAATCATATTTAATTTCTTAAAAATCTTCAATTTCTCACACTCTTCACTCCGGACTCAAGGAAATTGTCCCAGAGCATCGTTTGGATGTGATTTTCACGGTGATTGTCAAGTCCAACTATGCAGTCAATATCTTCTAAGTTCATTGAAATCGGACTTTCGACGTACGGTCCTGGTCCGATACGAAGTTTCAAAGTGCTCCCATGAGCAACTGGGTTTAGAGTTGGATCCTAGATTTTTAAGTAACATAGTGTTACTAATTCTACAGGTTTTGGATCTTACGGATCATATTTAAAGTGATTGGTGTTAATTTCACAGGAAATCTAGGTTTGTACTTAGCAATTCTTGACTAATTTCTAAAGGATTTAATCCTAAGGGTTTTCTGACTGAGTTGGTACTCGGGTCTTTGTACGGATTTTTTCGAGTCATTACAATTTTGTAAGAATCACCTTCTCTACAAAACTCATGTGATCCACACCACCAAAATAATGAAATGTATGTTAACAAAGATGTCAATCAATTCTGAAATCTCAACTGGCTAAAAACATGCGAAGCTTATATGCTGAATTAATATTTCATTTTTTTCAAGCAATACCTGAAATGAACAGAGTGCTTTTCATATTGGAAAAGCAAAGGGTTGATAACTTGCCGAGTTTTGATTTGAGTCAGTCAGTTTTAGAACTACTTGTAAATACACTCCTAGGAAATCAATTCACCCCATACGGTATCCCTGGTCAGCATCAAATACATCAAAAACACATGAATCCATAACAAGGCCAGATACGAACCTTGTCAGAGGTCACCTCGTTGAATATAGGATCTTGCCCGTGATGAGCTTTTGTTGATTCTGTATGATATTGTAAGACATAAAAAACACATGAATCCATAATAAGACAAATTAAGAAAATAGAACAATTCTCAATCAACTAAATCTAAGAAATTTTCAGTGCATTGCATCAGTTCCTGATATTGCAAGCCAACAAATCACCTGCAACCAGTCGTATGAGAGGCAGACACACTTTCCTCTGTGTCAAACCCACCCGACAAATCAAGCAAACTTTATTTGACAAGATCAATAGCAGCATTTAGCACAATAAACATTCATATCAATGCAAATATAGTAATGCCACACGTCATTAATTTCAACTACTGCTATTTCAATGCAAGTTGTAGAAATCTGATCACGCTACAAATAACAACCAGTTGTATGGTGACCGGGTGTCATGCCCCAAATCTGAAAATTGGATTGACAGAAAACTTGATCACCGAATCTGGTGCCAACAGCATCTGTAGTTCTCCATTCTCGGCTCCCAGCATTCATATGCCAGGTTCCGATCTTGGGATCCTACAAGGAGGATTTTACAACGTATATTTTTTTTTATATAAGAACCATAACCACAAGTATACCCAAATCATACAGGCAGCATTATCATCACATATCCACTAATATAATTATTTGAATACATTGCTGTAAGGTAAATACATATATCGAAATCAAATCTCCAAAAGTCTGCCACACACTCCAAGCTGAATGCTGCTGCAACCAAACGCCACCTTCACGCATCTATCGTGCATAAGCTTATAGAAAGCTTAGAGGGTGGTGAAAGTGTGTGCATAAGATAAGTGCCAAGTAAGCAATATTAGAGTAATTAAAGTAACCAAAAATACTGATATCATAATCATACAATATCAGAATACTGGCAAGATCATAAATACCATAAGACTTATCCAGGCTATGCGATGAAAAAATAATTAAATAATATCTTATACTGATGAAACAAGGTAGATCAGCTATGCGAATGAGGAATCATAGAGAACCAAATATCAGATGTCGTATCTAGACCATAAAATATGGAAACACAGTAACCCAAAATGACATATACAACGGATGTAATGCAATATGCGGTGAAAATGGAATGAACATGTTGGAGTGTGAAGTCGGGATGATAGTACGTAGTATCGCAAGATATGGGGTCCATCATAAGGGACTTCTATCCAAACCAGTCCCATACCTAATTTTGGACAGTCAAATTCAATGTGGTAAACTCCTGATCTCAGGTTAGTTGCGCACCCAACCGAAATCCTGGCCATTGCGAAGGTACACGTAACAAATCATTACGCACTACCAGCCCAAGTGGATAGTGAATAAATGAATGAATGAGTGTGCAACTCCTGCTCAATAAGTCCACATACCAGTATGGTTCCTCTTTGGGATCATCACCGGGGTCTAGTACACTCCACGTCACCAGCCACCCCATCAAGTCCACAACTGGGTAAGTGGAAGAGACCTCACTATCCACCTGGCCAATAGTCTGCCAATACCTACTCGGTTCGTTGATAGCGGACCCATTCCTCAAGCTGGTCAAACTCAGCCTAGCTATGCCTACTCCCTCGGGCGGGTAAGGCTGCACCCCCTCCCAACCGATCATGACACAGTGGGAGACACAGCCTCCTGGTATTCGGTACTCTAGCGCTCATGTATCCACTCGGTCTCGACGTTGGGGCATCCTCTGGTACCAAGAGGGTTATAGGGATTTTTACCTAGGGCCATCTATGGCAGCCCAATGCTCGAACCAAACATTTTTGGTGTCTCATCTGGCCATCCACGATATGCCTGTGGAGGTTACGACCCTGATGTTGCTAGGGCATACAATAATTACTACACACAATGCAAGATGCATGAGTCATACGATCAAGTCACTCGTTAATCCTGCACATACCGTGTGCTTATGTGTGATAACCTCCGCCTATCAGGAGTCTCATAACAACGTGCCCAATGAAATATGCAATGGTCAACCACATCTCATAACAAACATGTAGATGATGTATATGGGCATGTATCATGATGCTATGCAGTCACATACTTATTATCGTTATCAATAACCGGCATCGACAATCAACCTCGACAATGTGGACATTTAACCAACATTACCCCCAAGGAATGACCCATATAGAGCCTAACATATAGTGGACTCATGGCCTCACACCAGGACTAAATATACACCACCATGGGTCTCACTCAAGAGCTTAATACACATCACGATGGGCCTCACTCATGGGCCACATACACATCAAGTGGGTCGCATCCAACAGGTCTAATATACATCGCAATGGGCCGCTCCCATGGGCCTAATATACATCAAGTCAGGTCTCATTATATGGGTCGAAAATATATCACAATGGGCCACGTCCCATGGACCTCAAATACATCATAATGGGCCTCGGCAATCGAAATCGACACTCGGAATTGACCTCGATAATCCGCCTCGACATTCAGAATCGACCTTGACAATTAAAATCAGGAAATCAATCAATTCAATCGGAATAAAAAATCGATCATGATAATTGTCCTTTATCGCTAATCTGAATCGGCAAATCGATCACGACAATCGGCATCGATAATCAGCATCGATAATCGGCGTTGACCTTGATAATCGGCATCGATAATCATTAGATAAACAAAGCAGGGTCCATAGATGATCAGCCAATCAACAATAGTATAAAGATCGGTACTCGGCGGTAGTTATATCAAATCCGATAACACGGAGCCACCCATCTATGGCGAATGGGGCCCACATATTTGGGTTAACTCACGAAGAGAATGGGCATAACAAGGCCTAAGGGAAGGTCACAATGAGGACATCTAACCATCATTGCCTCTCAATGTGGACATCTAACCAACATTGCTCCCAAGGAGTAATCTACATAAGGAATTCATAAACAATGTAACAGTCACACACATACATTACATTGGGCTGCGCTCATGGGCCTCACATACAACACATCGGTTCTCGAATACTCATCAGGTGGGCCTCGCACCTGAGCCTCAAATGTATCACAATGGGCCTCTTATGTCAAGCAGACCACATAACATGGGCCACATTATATGGGCCGCACCAACGGGCTTCATATATATCAAATGGGCCACATTGATGGGCCTCATTTGGGCTCATCCTCATGTATATTTGAGATCCGACCTATTCATAAGTTAACATAGAGATAAATGAAGTAAAAATAATATCAGCTTATTTAGAAACCACCACGGCCTTAGAAGTTTGAACGGTGGATGTCACTGTCTACTATTTAAATGGTGGGGTCCACTTGAACTTTAGATATGATTCACCACTATTTTCCCATCCTGTAAAATGATCTCACAAACGGTTGGATGTCATGGATACAACACTTGCATCATGGTGGGCCTCACCGTTCAAATAGGGGATGGTGTAGATAAAGCCCATACATAGAGAGTGGGTCCCACTGCTGGATGGGCGACGTGTGCAAAACACAAACCATGCGGGCCTCCATGTGCAGCCACTTCCCATTTGTAAGGCAGAGGTGGGTCCCACCTAGGGCCCACCCTTATATATATATATATATATATATATAATGCATAGCTGTAACTATACAGCTTGGCTGCATTAAAACATAGGGAGTAGGGGTGGGTCCCACGTAGGGCCTACCTTTCTCAAATAATATAATATTTTAATATAATATATAACATATTATTTATACTATATAAGGCATCCTTAGTGGTGGGACACACAGAAGTGGTTGTCGCCAGATGGCGGTGGGCCCCACCAACAAAACAGATCGACGACATATTTCAAAACACATACATCATGTGGGGCCTACATCCCACTAATGTTACGGGGAGAGAGAGAGAGAGAGAGAGAGAGTGAGAGAGAGAGAGAGAGAGATACTGTACGAGCAACATTGCTGCCTTAAAAAGAGGTGGGTTCCACATAGGTCCCACCCTTAGATCTTTGTAATATAATATATAATATTATATTTATTATACACGTGCAGCTTTTGCTGCTGTAAGGAGGCAAAGGTGGGTCCCATGTAGGGCCCACCACAACATATATATTAAATATAATATATAATATTATATAATACATAATATATATGATATAATATATATATGATATAATATATATATATATATATATATATATATATATATATATATATATATATATATATATATATATATACATACATACATACATATAACCCTTCAAACATCCTGGCCGTCCAGGGCCTGGACTGTCACAACCATATAAACATCAGGGAGGGTCCGACACGAGGGAGTGGGTCCCACCATCCCAAAGATGGTGGACAGCTTGGATTCCTACCCCGATGGTGTGGGCCATCAAAATTGGTGGAAGGTGCAGGTGAGTCCCATGGACTCCATCGTACACTGCATAGTTAGCCACCCCCACTAGGAAATCGATGCCAAGGCCTTAACGTTGCAACGAGGTATCTTTCACTTAGTCTACCAGTTGAACTATGGATCTAGAATGTAAGGGAGGGCCCACAAGGACGTGGGCCCCATCATCCAAAAATGGTGGACTGTTTAGATAAGACCCATACACCATGGTGTGGCCCATCTGGGCGGATGGAGGGAGTGGATGGGTCCCATGGACCCCACGGTCAGTCCATACCCATGTCAGTACATTCATGTCAGTACACACTCCATGTTAGCCACCACCACAGGGATCGATACCAAGACCTCCAGTGATGAAATGAGGCATCCTTCACTCGATCTGCCACCTAAGCTAGGGAGCTAGGTGGGTTACGTTGGATCACACTTCACTGGCAGCCACCCCTATGGATGATTAGGATAGCATATAAACATCATGGTGTGCACCACATAGATGGGGTCCATCAATAGATGGCATGGATGATATACACACATTAGGTGGGCCATAATCATAGAAAGAGGAGAGAAAAGAGAGAAAGAGAGATCGGAGACAACGGAGGTGATGGAGGGGCCCCGCCACTATGGGTCCCTCTTTGATACAAAATATACATCAAGGTGGGTCCCACACACATGTACCCTTAAATCAAACAAACGGATGAAAGATAAAAATCAAAGATCACCCACCGGCTTCTTCTTACACCTTAGGCTTCCTTTGCTCCTTAGCTTTGATTCCAACGGAGGATATGAGGTTTGGATGGTTGAGATGGGAGATGAAAGGGTAGGAAAGGTGGGCCACACTTGTGGCTCTCTTGGAGTGGAAGGGCTTGGATGTATGAAAGCTTTTGGGTTTGCTTGGAATGAGATTTGAAAATGAAGGAGACAGAGGGTTGTAAGGAAAGAGGAGTGATGGGTGATGGATGTGGTGAGTGATGGGTGTGTAAGAGATTTTTAACTTTTGGGGTTTTTTGTCTAAGAAAGGTATGGGCTTGTAAGAGACTTTTTGACTTTTGTGGTTACTTGGGAATGTGTGAATGTTGATGTGTATTTAACATGATGGGATTGATTGATTGATTGATTAATATGACAAGTCGTAGAGATTCTCTCAGAATTTGTACGCGCGGTGTTTTTCTCACATCGAATGCTGGCCCACATCTCCTGACCAGGGTATCGGATTGGTGTGCAAGACATGACATTGGAACTGCGGCAACGATGCGGTTGCAGTGGTACTGAAAGTGCACCTATTACGTGCCCTGGTTTGTCAATTGCGTTGTATGTTGAGTCAGTCGGACGACAGCACCTAACAAGAAGATCAAGTTAAGCGTCTGCCTCATCTGGATGTGTGGAAGCTCAACTAAAGGTAAATCATAGCCTCACATCCCATGTCCCAAAACACCAGGTGATTAAACCCTTAAAAAGAACTAGAACATCTTAGGGTTTATGTGTAAGAAACCTTTTTATCCAAAAGAAAATTTTTTAAGTTTTTCTTACACTGTCGATTATATCGATTCCCCTTTCGATATGATCGACCAGCTCTGTCGATGTCCTCGGCATATCAATCGATACAATCGAGTGAGGACAAAAAGCATCCAGCAATCAAACAATCTACTGGACGATTTATCGATATATCGACCTTCGAGTCGATTTCATCGATATTCAAAAATCGATCATATCTGAAGTGGATCGATCGTATCAACAGACTGCTTCCGACGCCCCTATTTTTCTAAAGAAAACTATCATCTGCTTCGATATATCGATGACTGTCCGATTCAATCTGAACTCAAATATCGATCATATCGGGAGTCAGTCGATCATATCGACTGTGGGGCGCATGTTCTCTCCAACATGAATTTCAGGTTACTTTTAACGTTGATCGGGGTGCCTGTCGATAAATCGATATTCATATATTGATCATATCGAGACCAAGTCAATTGGATCGAGTCAGGACATAATTCGTCCAACAAGCTTACATGTAAAATCTATACGATTTTCGATCCCATCGAATGGTCGCCGATATGATCGATGTACAAATTCCCATGACATCGTCTGGTTCCCCGATCATATCTGTGATCCTGAAATTCTTCAAGACTTCTCTCTTGTTTTTCAACTGTCGATAGAAACGAACCATCACTTGATGGAATCAGAGTTCGAAATCCGATATCATCGATGTGTGTCTCGATCCTATTGACCAGTTGGCAGAAGGTTTCCAAAAGTGAAATGACAATTGAGTTCTTATCATCGAAAGGTCGGCCGATACAATCGAGAGTATACGCTCGATCATATCGACGACTAATCGATGATATCGAACTCTGTCATAAATATGACCGTTTATATCCGTTGGAACCTTTTGCCTATAAATAGAGAGAGTTGTCTTCATTGCTGGTAGAGAAAGAAGATAGTGCTTTAGTGTGTTTTAACCTTCCTATCATTTACCTAAGCCCTCTCTCTCGAGAAGTTCATCCTCCAATCAACCCTCATCATTAATATCTTATAGAGTGGATTGGGGAATGAACTTCCACATTCAAGGATCCTTCAGCTACTGCTTTAATGACATATCATTGAGCTGGGATGCCTTGAATGCATAGATGATGGGAACCTCTCTATCTTCCTTATAGGAAAACCTTTAGAGAGTGGTAGTCCATCATAACCTTGACCCAACCTAAGCCTAGCATATATACATCTTCATGTTGCGGATCAAAGGGAGCTGAAGACTCTTCATCAACAAGTAGAAGGTCTTCATCATTGTACTGAAAGGGACTCATCAACTTATCTGTAAGTACTAAGAGTCCAGAGGACATTGCGATCATTCCTTTTTAGGATTGGGTTTTAAGTGTTGCTCACCATTTGAAGTCCTCGAAGGAGGCCTCCGACAGGAGTGTACGTGTAGGGTGTGTTGTGTGGAGCCTTGCTCTGTGGAGAGCATAAACATCTGGTTTGGAGTACGCCAGCAAAACTCCAGGGTTAGAGGTGAACCGAGTAGAAACCTCAGGGTGCGTTGTGTGGACCCTTATCCTGTGTGGGCATAAACATCTGGTTAGGAGTACGCTAGTAAAACTCCAGGGTTTGAGGTGAACCGAGTAGAAACCTCTGTAAAGGTTGAAGGTGAACCTAATTTAAAACCTTAGGTTTGAGGTGAACCTTGGGAAACCTCCTTAGTGAAATCCGATCACTCAAGGGTTGAGTGTGGAAGCCGGGAGTGGAGTAGACAAGTCATCGAACCACTATAAAATGAGTGTGTTTTGAGTTTTATATTATCTTTCATTTATGTGATTGCCTTGCATGTCTTTATATATGATCACATCCTATGCACACACAGTAATATCCATCACAATCTCATCTATACATTGTTTGTCTTTTAAATATTTTATGATTGAATCCTCTATCAGGCTTGGAAGCCAGTAGAGTTAAGGTTGAGTAATCCTAATCAATACTCTGTGATAGGATTAGTGTAATAAGGATCTTTAATAATTTATAAAATTTTTAAAAAGTCCTATTCACCCCCCTCTAGGATATACTGACCTATTCCTGCTTCAACTAAAGCGGTCTTCACCACAATTTCAATTGGTATCAGAGCGGGTCTCTCTTTAAGGGATTCACCGCCTAAAGAGTGATCTTGACTGAAGTAGAAATATGGCCAAAGGAGAGGGCTCATCTGTCACTAGAACTCCAGTATTTGATGGATCAAACTATGCTTACTAGAAGGCTTAAATGCACTACTTCCTGAGATCTTTAGATCATGAAGTTTGGGATGTAGTTGAAAGAGGATATGTGGTACCATCGGAACAAATTGTACTTGAAAATGAAACCACAATCGCTAAACCCAAACCGAATGAGAAGTGGACGGCGTTTGACAAAGAACAACGAAATGCTGAAGCAAAAGCAATGAACGCCATCTACTGTGCCATGTCCCAAGACATTTTCAATCAGATAAGTATGTGTGGGACGTCTAAAGAAGCATGGGACTTATTGGAAACAACCCATGAAGGCACAAGCACTGTGAAGAGATCTAAACTACAACTCTTAACTTCACAGTTTGAAAATCTCAGGATGGAAGAGCATGAGACATCTATGAATTTTTTCACAAAATTAAACATCATTTGTAACTCCATGGGTGGATTGGGAGAGAAGGTTCTGGCACCTAAAATATGTAGAAAAATCTTAAGATTCTTATCGGAATGCTTCAATCCCAAGGTAACAATAATTGAAGAGTGTAGGAATATTGATGAGATGAAAGTAGAAGAACTGGTAGGTTCCCTACAAACCTTTGAACTACACTTCACACAACCCCAAAAATCCAAAAACACTGTCCTAAAAACTTCGAAGAAATCAAAACATGAGGACAGTGAGAGCGAAAAAGAAGATGAAGATGAGGAAGTGGCCTTGCTAGCACAAAGATTCAGAAGATTCTTTCAGAAGAATTGGGGTCATCCTTCTAGAGGTAGAAAGGTGAACTACAAACCTTCTGCAGGCAAATTTGGTAAACATACCAAAGAACCACAATGCTATGCCTGTCATGAATATGGTCACCTATCTACCGAATGCCCAAACAGAAAAATCAAGGGCAAGGCGATGGCCGCCACATGGGATGATACGGAGGAATCAAATTCAGAAAATAATGACTCAGGAAGTGATGGAGATCAGAAACCTTTGAAAATTCTTATGGTCTCCACCACTTCAATTATTCCCATGGAATCTGAAAGAAAAGAAGAACAACTAGCCACTGAATCATTTTTATCTGACAATGAGGAAACTGAAGAAGACGAAGATAAAGAGCAAAATGAATTGCAGGATGCTTATAATCAACTATACAATCATAGCATCCACATCCTTAAGAAAATTGGCATGAATGAAAACAAAAAGAAATTGTTGCAGAAAGACTTGGATAGAACCTTAGAAATAAACATACATTTGTCCAATGATTTGCAACAATATCTTACAGATAATGATCAATTGGAAAAAGAAAACCTATCCCTAAAAGAAGAATTATCCGAACTCATGAATAAAGCTGAACTGCTAAGAGATGATAATACAAAACTCAAAAATGAGAAACACTCACTTTGCATTGATTTAAAAAAATCTAAAAAATTTACCGAGATAAACTATAAGTTTTCTCAGAGTGGTGAAAAACTTGAAAGAATGTTAGGGATAGGAAGGCCTGGAAAAGATAAGAGTGGCCTAGGGTATGAGAAAATCAAAATGAAAACTGGAAAATCTGTTGCTTCACGTAGCAATACAAGAATGTCTCCAGTTTGTCATTTGTGTGGTGATATGGGACATTACAAGTTTGAATGCTTAAAAATAACTTCTTGTAACTTTGGTCAAAATGACACTGATAAACTTAATCGGACCAGAGTAATGTAAAATATCCTTTTATCACCCAAAATGGAAGACAGAACGAAGAAACCACTAGATCAAGTTGGTAAGATAACAAAAGTCACCACAATAAAAACTTCTGTCTTAAGGTGGAGAGTGAAGGAAAAACTGAACTTTATATCCTGAATTCCTGAGCATATAAAAATACGTTCAGATTTTGCATCAAAATCTGGATAATTTGTGAAATGATGCATCTTTTGCCTAATCCTCAATGTTACATCTAAGGTTGGAGACCTTTAATTTTTGCATATAAACAGTATCATGCTTATATTTGTATAGGATTTTTTTTTATAAACTGGTTAAGTTAGAAATTATACAATAGCATGTCAAAATCAGGAAAAATTCTGAATAGCACATACTTTCAAAGCAAGTAACGATCTTCTTCGATTTCATCGACTGAGGATCGATACAATCGACAGCTGTTCAGAATGTGAAAAGCCGTGTGTCCTTGGATAACATCGTGGGTAGTCTCGATAGAATCGATCAACAACTTCTCGATACAATCGATGGGTTGGTCGATATGATCGACAAATGGCGCCTGATAAAAGCGAGCGAAACGAGAAAAAAAAGGGTTTCTCAAAGGGCGATTCGATTGTCTTCCCTGTCCGATCCTCTCGACCAATTATCCTAAGCCAGGTAGGACCAACCAAATCTCACCCCAAACCAGGTAATATTCTTCCATCATCAGAATCTCCTTCTCTTGGTTTTTCGGGATATGTTTTTATCATTTTTCCAATATTTCAAATAGCCTTTTCTAATACATGGGAAAGGATAAAAACGTGGCATCCGGTCTAGGTGAATCATCAAGAAGTACTCGACAAAAGGTTCTTGCCTCAAGGGAGAGAGCAAGGATCCCGGACAGAGGGACCCCCACACGACAAAGATCACGACACGGTGGGTCCCAAACCAAAATTCCTGAACCATCTCAACCTGTGCCTTCTCCTTCTACTGTCCAACGGCCACCAAAATATGCCAATCGAAAGTTGATTTTTGAGAGAAAAGTAGATGGAGATTGTTTAACGTCCTACAACTTAGAACCTCTGTTTGCTGCTATTGGTTGGCTGCTCATCCTGGATTTTGGTGGACCATGCCAAATGGAAAGAACACATAACTTCTTTGCCGCATGTCATTCTCCGATGGCTGATCCTCCTTCCTCCATGGTTTCCATGGATGGTGATGATGTATTTATCACTCTGCCACCATAGCACATATTCTCAATCTTCAAATGGTTCCAGGAGGCCTTCCAAACTGGGATCTTGACTTTCCAAATGTGCGCTCCAAGATAACCAAATACCTATGCAATAATCGAGATATCCCATGGCATCAAGGGAATGCCCTGAAAGCTAGGTACATGGAGCCCCGGTTCAGAGTCATGCATGGAATCTTCACCACCAATCTGTATCTGAGAAGCACTAACAAATCGGATCTAACAAGCCTTACGGTGATGATAATCTACTCCGTCGTGACCGGGACGAATATCTGCCTTCCAACCTTAATTGTAAATCAATGCGATACACACGTCTAGAGATTTGCATCTGTCATATCCCTGGATCATTAGCAGAATCTGTCAGAGCATTGACTTTCCTTCTACAACTGATCCAGTTTTTCCCCTCAAAGTTTTCAACAAGAAAAATCTTTAGAAAATGGATCTGAGGTTTCATGAATACAAGGAGGAAACTGAGGAAGAAATTCATGCTGAAGCGGAAGGAGGAGAAGGTGGAGATCCCATGAAAGGAGATGCAGTGGCTGATGATGCACCTCTTGGACCAGATGTTGCACCATCCACATCAACCACCGAGTATGGCAAAAGGCTGAAACTGGATAGGATTAGGGCCATACAGAAGGACGTGCACTCAATGAAGGAGCGCCTCACTGTTTTAGAATGAATGGTTCAAGGAATACAAAGCACGGTCCAACAGCTGGTGGATTTACTAACGTGCAGACGCAACGACACGATGCCATCTCACTCTACTCCCTGATGCCAGTTTTATACAAGCCTTCATGCACCCTTACTCTTATTTCTGCGTATGAACATCAGTATCTTTTTGGATGTTCTACGCTTTCAATGGTGCATGACTAGCTTCTTTTTCTTTCTTTCTGGTTTATGTTTGGATGAGTTTGCCAACGGTTGGGCTAAAATACTTTTTATTGTTGGTTTATTTTACTGCCATCTGAGGC
Organism: Magnolia kwangsiensis; assembly: GCA_037074715.1. Classification (NCBI taxonomy): domain Eukaryota; kingdom Viridiplantae; phylum Streptophyta; class Magnoliopsida; order Magnoliales; family Magnoliaceae; genus Magnolia; species Magnolia kwangsiensis. Next base: position 66,634,527 of record CM073579.1, read on the forward strand.
AGCATTGAATATTTCTGCCAATCTTGGGCAGCTTACATTTGGTTTAATCTAGTTTGTTTACTTCTGCCATTTGATTTTCTCCCTGGTTTATTGTAGTCTTAAGGTTATGGTCTGAATGCTTATCTATTAACTTCATACTGAATGCTTCATTGATGCTTGCTTTATACTGCTCTCATTCATATGCATCTATCTATCTCTCTATGGTTCTCCCATATGCTTCAATCTTCAGTCAATATCACGTCTTATACTTTTGCCAATGACTGACAAAAAGGGAGAGAACAATTCAAAACACCCCGAGCGAAAATTGTATATCTTTGTGTCTTTGTTGCAGGTGTTAGGGGGAGCAGCCGCAACAAGAAAGGGGGAGTTTTTGAATTAAGGGGGAGAATTTGTTTGTTGTGTACATGGGTGTTTAGAATTTGTAAAATTGTGTTAATACATGTACACACAATTTAGGATGTATCTATTTAGATATGTTCCTAAGGTGTTTTGGGATTTTGTCACATAATTGACAAAGGAGGAGATTGAAAGTGCACATATTACGTGCCCCGGTTTCTCAATTACGTTGTATGTTGAGTCAGTCGGACGACAGCACCTAACAAGAAGATCAAGTCAAGCGTCTGCCTCATCTAGATGTGTGGAAGCTCAAAAAAAGGTAAATCATAGCCTCACATCTCATGTCTCAAAACACCAGGTAATTAAACCCTTAAAAAGAACTAGAACATCTTAGGGTTTGTGTGTAAGAAACCTTTTTATCCAAAAGAAAATTTTCTAAGTTTTTCTTACACTGTCGATTATATCGATTCCCCTTTCGATATGATCGACCAGCTCTGTCGATGTCCTCGGCATATCTATCGATATAATCGAGTGAGGACAAAAAGCGTCCAGCAATCAAACAATCTTCTGGATGATTTATCAATATATCGACCTTCGAGTCGATATCATCGATATTCGAAAATCGATCATATCTGAAGTGGATCGATCGTATCGACAGACTGCTTCCGGCGCCCCTATTTTTCTAAAGAAAACTATCATCTGCTTCGATATATCGATGACTGTCCGATTCAATTTGAACTCAAATATCGATCATATCGAGAGTCAGTTGATCATATCGACTGTGGGCCGCATGTTCTCTCCAGCATGAATTTCAGGTTGCTTTTAATGTTGATCAGGGTTCCTATCGATAAATCGATATTCATATATTGATCATATCGAGACCAAGTCGATTGGATCGATTCAGGACATAATTCGTCCAGCAAGCTTACATGTAAAATCTATACGATTTTTGATCCCATCGAATGGTCGCCGATATGATCGATGTACAAATTTTCATGACATCGTCTGGTTCCCCGATCATATCTGTGATCCTGAAATTCTTCAAGACTTCTCTCTTATTTTTCAACTGTCGATAGAAACGAACCATCACTCGATGGAATCGGAGTTTGAAATTTGATATCATCGATGTGTGTCTCGATCCCATCGACCAGTTGGAAGAAGGTTTCCAAAATCGAAATGACAATTGAGTTCTTATCATCGAGAGGTCGGCTGATACAATCGAGAGTATACGCTCGATCATATTGATGACTGATCGATGATATCGAACTCTTTTATAAATATGACCGTTTATATCCATTGGAACCTTTTGCCTATAAATAGAGAGAGTTGTCTTCATTGCTGGTAGAGAAAGAAGAGAGTGCTTTAGTGTGTTTTAACCTTCCTATCATTTACCTAAGCCCTTTCTCTCAGAAAGTTCATCCTCCAATCCACCCTCATCATTGATATCTTATAGAGTGGATTGGGGAATGAACTTTCGCATTCAAGGATCCTTCAGCTACTGCTTTAATGACATATCATTGAGCTGGGATGCCTTGAATGCATAGATGATGGGAACCTCTATATTTTCCTTATAGAAAAACCTTTAGAGAATGGTAGTCCATCATAACCTTGACCCAACCTAAGCCTAGCATATATACATCTTCATGTTGCGGATCAAGGGAGCTGAAGACTCTTCATCAACAAGTAGAAGGTCTTCATCATTGTACTGAAAGGGACTCATCAACTTATCTGTAAGTACTAAGAGTCCAGAGGACACTTGCGATCATTCCTTTTTTAGGATTGGGTTTTAAGTGTTGCTCACCATTTGAAGTCCTCGAAGGAGGCCTCCGACGGGAGTGTACGGGCGGGGTGCGTTGTGTGGAACCTTGCTCTGTGGAGAGTATAAACATTTGGTTAGGAGTACGCCAGCAAAACTACAGGGTTAGAGGTGAACCGAGTAGAAACCTCAGGGTGCGCTGTGTGGACCCTTGTCCTATGTGGGCATAAACATCTGGTTAGGAGTACACCAGTAAAACTCCAGGGTTTGAGGTGAACCGAGTAGAAACCTCTTTAAAGGTTGAAGGTGAACCTGATTTAAAACCTTAGGTTTTAGGTGAACCATGGGAAACCTCCTTAATGAAATCCGGTCACTCAAGGGTTGAGTGTGGAAGCCGGGAGTGGAGTAGACAAGTTGTCCAACCACTATAAAAGGACTGTGTTTGAGTTTGATATTATCTTTCATTTATGTGATTGCCTTACATGTCTTTATATATGATCACATCATATGCACACACAGTCATATCCATCACAATCTCATCTATACATTGTTTGTCTTTTAAATAGTTTATGATTGGATCCTCTATCAGGCTTGGAAGCCAGTAGAGTTAAGGTTGAGTAATCCTAATCAATACTCTGTGATAGGATTAGTGTAATAAGGATCTTTAATAATTTATAAAAAATTTAAAAATTCCTATTCATCCCCCTCTAGGATATACTGACCTATTCCTACTTCAACTAAAGCGGTCTTCACCGTAATTTCACGTATAAGTCTCGGATTGAGTTAACTCAGGTTTGTAGGACTTAACTTAGGATCGCGCGCAAATGTCGGTTAAAGGTCGAAGGTTGACAAAATTCAACCGAGAGGACCGTGAAAGTGGATGAAATAGTACGAACTAGGATACAGGCCTTACAGCTCTCCTCAGCTAGTAAAAATTTCATCCTCAAAATTTAAACCAGAACATAACCAATAAAGAGCTTACCAGGGGAGGGAAACCACACCACCATATATATATAATTGGAACACAACATACCAACATAATCAAACACTAAGAGATGGGGATAACACTCACAAATCTCAAGCTCTTACTCCCAAGACGCCCCATTCATGAACAATCTAGGAAGACGGTGTAGGGGCTAAGTCACACAAATCGTCGACGATTCTTGATGTCTGAGGATCCTTCTGCTGCTACTATAGCTGATGGGGTCTCAGTGGCAGATACTGTCGTCGCTACTGCTGCTGCTGAGGACAGGGACACTCGCTCCTACGATGCCCTATCCCACCACTCCCAAAGCAAGCATCAGAGAATGGTTGGGTGGTAGGGGCTGCCGAGGGTGGGGACACTCCCAGAAGTGGTGCCCCACCTCATCACATCTGAAGCATACACTTGAGGACTGACGTTTAGGTGGTGCAAATGCTTAGAAGGACGGACAGTTCTTATGCCTCTGTGGCCGTCAACATCACTGTAGCTGGGAGCTACTGGAGGGGGCCTTCCTCTGAAGAATGACGGTCATTGCTTCAAACATCTGTTGTAGCTGGTTCGGACTTACGGACACGGTAAGTGCTGCGCTGGACTCGGATGGGGGTGTAGAAGTCTCAGGTGGGGGAACAAAAATCTCAGGTGAGAAAAAGGAAGTCGCTCGGATCACCCTCTTATGTGTCATATCCTACAAGAAGTAACAAGGGCCTATCATCCTTAGGCACTCTCGAATGCACACATGATAAGGAGATATATCAGGAAGTTTCTAAGTTATTCCAACTTGGGGGTCTAACCATTATACGTTCTCAAAATCACACAGTGTAGTGTAGTTATCAGCAGAGATGTGATGTAATCCTCAGGTATTCTCAAGTTATACTCTGATACCAACTTCTGTCACGCCCCAAATCTGAAAATCTAATTCACAGGAATTCCGATCGCTGAATCTGGTGTCGACAGCCTCCATAGTTCAACATTCTCGGCTCCCAGCATTCATAAGACAGGTTTCGATCCTAGGATCCTATAAGGAGGATTTTACAACGTACATTTTTTTATATAAGAAGCATAACCACAAGTATACCCAAATCATAAAGGCAACATTATCATCACATATCCACTAATATAATTATTTGAATACAATGCTGTAAGGTAAATACATATATCGAAATCAAATCTCCAAAAGTCTACTACACACTCCAAGCTGAATGCTGCTGCAACCAAACGCCACCTTCACACATCTATCGTGCATAAGCTTATAGAAAGCTTAGAGGGTGGTGAAAGTGTGTGCACAAGATAAGTGCAAAGTAAGCAATATTAGAGTAATTAAAATAACTGAAAATATTGATAAATCCATAATCATACAATATCAGAATACTGGTAAGATCATAAATACCATAAGACTTATCCAGGCTATGTGATGCAAAAATAATTAAACAATATCATATACTGATGAAACAAGGCAGATCAGCTATGCAAATGAGGAATCATAGAGAGCCAAATATCAGATGTCATATCTAGACCATATAAATATGGAAACACAGTAACCAAAAATGACATATACAGTGGATGTAATGTAATATACGGTGCAAACGGAATGAATATGCTGGAGTGTGAAGTTGAGATGATAGTACGTAGTATCGCAAACTATGGGGTCCATCACAAGGGACTTCTATCCAAACCAGTCTCATACCTAAATTTGGATAGTTAGACTCAATGTGGTAAACTCTTAATCTCAGGATAGTCGTGCGCCCAACCGAAATCTTAGCTATTACGAAGGTACACGTAACAAATTATTGTGCACCACCAGCCTCAGTGGATAGTGAATAAATGAATGAATGAGTGTGAAACTCCTGCTCAATAAGTCCACATATCACTACAGTTCCTCTCTTGGATCATCACCGGGGTCTAGTACACTCCATGCCACCTACCGCCCCATTAAGTGCACAACTGGGTAAGTGGAAGAGACCTCACTATCCGTTGGCCGGTAGTCTGCCAATACCTACTCGGCTCATTGATAGCGGACCCATTCCTCGAGCTGGTCAAACTCAGCCAAGCTATGCCTACTCCCTCAGGCGGGTAAGGTCGCACCCGCACCCAACTAACCACAACATAGTGGGAGACGTGGCCTCCTGGTATTCGGCACTCGGGCGCTCATGTATCCACTCAGTCTCGATGTTGGGGCGTCCTCTAGTACAAAGAGGGTTTTAGGGATTTTCACCCAGGGCCATCTATGGCAGCCTAATGCTCCAACCAAACATTTTTAGTGTCCCATCTGGCCATCTACGATATTCCTGTGGAGGCTACGGCCCTGATGTTGCTAGGGCGTACAATAATCACTACACACAATGTGAGATGCATGAGTCATATGATCCAGTCACGCGTTAATCCTGCGCATACCATACGCTCATGTGAGATAACCTCCGTCTATCAGGGAGTCTCATAACAACCTGCCCAATGACATATGCAATGGTCAACCACATCTCATAACAAATATGCCGATGATACATATGGGCATGTATCATGATGCTATGTGGTCACATACTCATTATCGGTATCAATAACCAGCATCGACAATCAACCTCGACAATGTGGACATTTAACCAACATTACCCCCAAGGAATACCCCATATAGAGCCTAACATACAGTGGACTCATGGCCTCACACCAGGACCAAATATACAGCACCATGGGTCTCACTCACTAGCTTAATACACATCACGATGGGCCTCACTCATGGGCCACGTATACATCAAGTGGGTCACATCCCACGGATCTAACATACATCATAATTATCCGTTCCCATGAGCCTAATATACATCAAGTCGGGCCTCATTATATGGGCCTAAAATATATCACAATGGGCCACATCCCATGGACCTCAAAAACATCATAATGGGCCTCGATAATCGGAATCGACACTCGAAATCAACCTCGATAATCGGCAATCGAAATTGGCCTATACCATTGGCCTTGATAATTAAAATCGACAAATCAATTAAGTTAATCGGAATAAAAAATTAGTCACGATAATCGGCCTCGATCGTTAATTGGAATTGGCAAATAGGTTAGGACAATCGGCACCAATAATTAGCATCGATAATTAGCACCGATAATCAGGGTCGATAATCGGCGTCGACCTCGATAATTGGCATCGATAATCAGTAAATAAATAAAGCAGGGTCCATAGATGATCAGTCAGTCAACCATAGTATAAAGATCAGCACTCGACGGTGATTATATCAAATGTGATAACACGGAGCCACCCGTTTGTGGTAAATGGGGCCCACATATTTAGGTTAACTCACGAAGAGAATGGGCCTAACAAGGCCTAAGGGAAGGTCACAATGAGGACATCTAACCATCATTGCCCCTCAATGTGGACATCTAACCAACATTACTCCCAAAGAGTGATCTACATAAGGAATTCATAAACAATGCAACAACCATACACATACATTACATTAGGTAGCGCTCATGGGCCTCACATACAACGTATCGGGTCTCGAATACTCATCAAGTGGGCCTCGCACCTGGGCCTCAAATGTATCACAATGGGCCTCTTATGTCAAGCGGACCACATCACATGGGCCACATTATATGGGCCGCACCAACGGACTTCATATATATCAAATGGGCCACACTGATGGGCCTCATTTGGGCCTAACCTCATGTATATTTGAGATCTAACCTATTCATAAGTTAACATAGAGATAAATGAAGTGAAAATAATATCAACTTATTTAGAAACCACCACGGCCCTAGAAGTTTGAACGGTGGATGTCACTATCTACTATTTAAATGGTGGGGTCCACTTGAACTTTAGATATGATTCACCACTATTTTCCCATACTGTAAAATGATCTCACAAACGGTTGGATGGCATGGATACAACACTCGTATCATGGTGGGCCCCACCATTCAAATAGGGGATGGTGTAGATAAAACCTATACATAGAGAGTGGGTCCCACCACCGGATGGGCGACGTGTGCAAAACACAAGCCATGCGGGCCTCCATGTGCAGCCACTGCCCATTTGTAAGGCAGAGGAGGGTCCCACCTAGGGCCCACCCTCATGCATTATATATAAAGAATATAATTTATATATATAATGCATAGATGTAACTGTACAGCTTGGCTGCGTTAAAACAAAGGGAGTAGGGGTGGGTCCCACGTAGGGCCCACCCTTCTCAAGTAATATAATATGTTAATATAATACACACACACACACACACACACACATATATATATATATATATATATATATATAATGCATAGCTGTAACTGTACAGCTTGGCTGTATTAAACAAAGGGAGTAGGGGTGGGTCCCACGTAAGGCCCACCTTTCTCAAATAATATAATATATAATATATAATATATTATTTATACTATATGAGGCATCCTTAGTAGTGGGACACACAGAAGTGGTTATCGTTAGATGGCGGTGGGCCCCACCAACAAAACAGATGGACGACATATGTCAAAACACATACATCATGTGGGGCCTACATCCCACTGACGTTATGGGGAGAGAGAGAGAGAGAGAGAGAGAGAGAGAGAGAGAGAGAGAGATACTGTATGAGCAGCATTGCTGCCTTAAAAAGAGGTGGGTTCCACGTAGGTCCCACCCTTAGATCTTTGTAATATAATATATAATATGATAATTATTATACGCGTGCAGCTTTTGCTGCTGTAAGGAGGCAAAGGTGGGTCCCACAACAACATATATATTAAATATAATATATAATATTATATATTACATAATATATATGATATAATATATATATATATAACCCTTCAGACGTCTAGGGCGGCCAGGGCCTGGATTGTCACAACCATACAAACGTCAGGGAGGTCCCCACATGAGGGAGTGGGTCCCACCGTCCCAAAGATAGTGGACGGCTAGGATGCCTACCACGATGGCGTGGCCCATCAAAATGGGTGGACAGTGCAGGTGGGTGTCATGGACTCCACCATACACTACATAGTTAGCCACCCCCGCTAGGAAATTGATGCCAAGGCCTTAGCGTTGCAACGACGTATCCTTCACTCAGTCTGCCAATTGAACTATGGATCTGGAATGTCAGGGAGGGCCCACACAGACGTGGGCTCCATCATCCAAAAATGGGGGAGGGTTTAGATAAGACCCATACACCATGGTGTGGCCCATTTGGGTGGATGGAGGGAGTGGATGGGTCCCATGGACCCCACGGTCAGTCCATACCCATGTCAGTACATTCATGTCAGTACACACTCCATGTTAGCCACCACCACAGGCATCAATACCAAGACATCTAGTGATGAAATGAGGCATCCTTCACTCTATCTGCCACCTAAGCTAGGGAACTAGGTGGGCCACGTTGAATCACACTTCACTAGCAGCCACCCCCACTGTTAGCCACCTCAAGGTGGGCCCACCCCTATGGACGGTTGGGATGGCATATAAACATTATGGTGTGTCCCACATAGATGGGATCCACCGATAGATGGCATGGATGATATACACACATTAGGTGGACCATAATCATAGAAAGAGGAGAGAAAAAAGAGAGAGAGATCGAAGACAATGGAGGTGATGGAGGGGCCCCGCCACTATGGGCCCCTCTTTGATACAAAATATACATCAAGGTGGGTCTCACATACATGTACCCTTAAATCAAATAAATGGATGAAATACAAAAATCAAAGATCACCCACCGACTTCTTCTTACACCTTAGGCTTCCTTTGCTCCTTAGCTTTGATTCCAATGGAGGATATGAGGTTTGGATGGTTGAGATGGGAGATGAAAGGATAGGAAAGATAGGCCACACTTGTGGCTCTCTTGGAGTGGAAGAGCTTGAACGTATGGAGGCTTTTGGGTTTGGTTGGAATGAGATTTGAAAATGAAGGAGAGAGAGGGTTGTAAGGAAAGAGGAGTGATGGGTGATGGATGTGGTGAGTGATGGGTGTGTAAGAGATTTTTGACTTTTGGGATTTTTTGTGTAAGAAAGGTATGGGCTTATAAAAGACTTTTTGACTTTTGTGGTTGCTTGGGAATGGGTGAAAGTTGATGTGTACTTGACATGATGAGATTGATTAATTGATGTGACAAGTTATAGAGATTCTCTCGGAATTCGTACGCACGACATTTTTCTCGCATCGATTACTGGCCCACATCTCCTGACCAGGGTATCGGATCAATGTGCAAGATGCGGTGTTAGAACCGCGGTGACGATGTGGTCGCAGTCGTACAAGTATCGGATTGAGTCAACTCAGGTTTGTAGGACTCGGCTTAGGATCACACACGAACATCGGTTAAAGGTCGAAGGTTGCCGAAATTCGACCGAGAAGACCACGGAAGTTGACGGAACAGTATGAACTAGGATACGGGCCTTACACTAGGGATGTAGATCTTTTGGGCCACTGCATGGATGGACTGTTGGGAAAACCCTATAGCTACAACCACTTTAAGATTTGCAGAATTTGAGATTGAGAATCTTTATAAAATAACCCAACAAGCAATTTTAAACAGCAAGGAGTTGGTCAGCTGCAACAACTAGTCTACAACATTCAAAAGAATAATAAGTGGTACAAAATAATTACTCTTAACCTTGAATTCTCCCACAGAAGCTTCAGCTTCATGTCAGATTTCAATTTCACAATGCCCTGAGGCAAAGAACCCGATAACCCAAATCACAAAATATAGAAGTGCATTAATATAAATGAAAATGCATTAGGCAATAACTACCGTACAATGTATAGGAAACTAGGTAGAATGTCCTTGTCACATTAGTTGCAGCATCAAGTACTCTAAGCCATTAATTTCAGTCCTCTTGAGTAGGCACAAAAGGGCTGGCATTATGTCCCATATAATCCAATAACTATCAAAATAGCTACAAACAAACCAATCAAAAGAAGTTACTAAAAAAAAAACAAAATAAAATGAAACAAAAAATAAAAAACAAAAAAAAAACAAAAAAAAGCAAAAATTAAAAAATAAAAAATAAATAAAAAACATAACAAAACAAAATAATCTTGTCTCAATTTAGAAGGTGGTTTTGCTGTTTTTCTTTTTTTTCTTTTGTGTGTGTGTGTGTGTGTGTGTGTGTGTGTGTGTGTGTGTGTGAAAAAGATATTGTTGATGATACCTACACTTTTGTGGAGATTGATAAGTTAACTTAAGAATATAGATTGAATCCAATAGGAAAACAAATCCTCAGCTTTAAATAGGCAACTCGACAGAGAACATTCCTACTAAAGAATAACCCATTACGTCTTTTATTTCTATTTTTAAGTTTTGAATGGCATAAGAAGATTACTTCCTAATCAAACATTTGAAGTAAGGTGATTGATTAATGAAATTTACTGTCTTAACATGAGAAAATTCAATCCTACTGTGGCTTTCTTCAATCCATGAAACTAAAATTTTATAGCTAATGAGAAATGAAGAGACATAATTGTAACAGTTTCTCAAAGGGAATCAAGGTACATACGTGATTGGTCAAATCCTCATGTATGATTTTTCCCTTTTCATCCAGCTCTCCCTATGGAAAGCCAGCAACAAGATAGTATTATTAGTTTGGATATTAATAAGAAAATCGAGTATGTAAATATACAATTGAAATTGAAAGTAATTGAATCTATTGAACAAACAGAGATTACATACCCTCAAAAGGCCCAATATGGGTTTTAGGAGGAAAATGAAAGAAAATGAGTGTCAGGTATGTACAAAATCAAACTTAAAATGAATCCATCTAAAGGAAGCAAGCATATGGAGTAGGAAGAGGCTTACTACAAGTCCATTGATCGCCCGTCTCCAAGAATGTGGAATCCTTGCCCACCCATTCGGGATGATAAGCTTTAAGGAAACATTTGACAAACAATAGCATTGTGTTAATTAAACATGGGAATAGTAGATAGGTAATTCCCATGCCAATCATTGGAAGAATAAAAGTTTTTTTTTTTTTTTTTTTTGTTTTTTGACAGGTGGAAGTATACACAGCAGTATATTTGAGTACTTACCATCCAAACCGGATTTAAGGTATGGAACAATGAAAGATGAGGGGTACACTTGATCAAGGCTGCTATCCAACAATGTGTCAACACATTCAAAAGTAGCGATCACTCTTCTACCTTTGTATGAGCTAACATGAAAATGAGGCATAATGGAGAGCTCACCTTGGCATTCTGTAGTGCAAGGAATGCAATCTAGACAAAGTTAAGAAAGTTGAGGTCCTTCCAGTAAACATTCTCAAGAACTGGGACCTGCGATGGCTATAAGAAGTTACTTCAACAGCTTAGAGAGATGGGAATACATCTGACAAATATATATTTTTCTTTTTTATCAATCAACAAAATAAATAATAAATCTCGATCACTTTTAAATACTTGTAGCCATCTTAAGCTTAAATGATATTTTGTGGATCCGCCCTGAGTGCATTTAAAACATGAAAAATGATAAGTTTTAAGAACCAAATGCTAGTTATTACAACAACCAAGCAAGAATAACAGAGCAATATGATTTTTGACAGCATTTTAATCAATGTCAAAATAAAGACTAACCATCTACAGGATTAAATACAATGAAATAATCATGGAATATATATATATATATATATATATATATATATATATATATATATATATATCTCACACTTCTCAGAAATATAAAATACAAAAAAAAAATATAGGAATGAAATGACAAAAAGCCAGGATATCATGGACCAAGAGGAAGATGAGTACCCTCAAGAAAAAACTCATGTCAAGCATATTTAATGCCACGAACTGTCATTATGTCGTTGGTTGGCTTCACCAAAGATTTTATCCACACTAGATTAAGAAACAACAACAAATAGAATCACTGCTTATATTTCTAAGGGATTCTATAAAAACAATAAAATAGAAATTTACTTCGATGTAAAAGCTGAATGCCAATTTGCAGCACAGAAGCAACAACCAGAAAATTGTGTATCTGAAAATATAAATAAATAGCTAAAATTTGAGTACATCTGAGTGAAAAAATAACCAAGATCTACCGATGACATATTCAAAGCATAAGAACATAGCGTATTATCAAACTCACTTGAAAAGCATAAGAATATAGCGTATTATAGAACATGGGATGCAGTATAAGAAGATTATATACTCAGGAAAGAAAAAGACTATGGATTCTCTGGTAATTTGGAATACTCATAGTAGACTGATCTTGATGTGTGAACCATCCATTAAGTGGTTTTAAGCTGGCTAGCTCGTTTTGAATGTTTAACATATTTAATCAACTAATTTTAACCATTGATCTTTTTATTTCAACTATTAAAATGTCTTGATTGTGCTTGATGGAAGATTGAGGTCAAAACTTAATGATCTATCTCTTAAATTGGCACGAGAATTTTCCAAGGATAGTAACCACGACAAGTGAATAGATCTAATCAATTTAGGTGCATACATAAGATAAGCTTTTAAACTTTATGTAATAGGCATACCAAACTGCAGGGGTGAGGAAGAAATATGGGGATAGGATATCCCAGACTTCTATTTCCCATGTAGAAGACAATTGCTTCACCAAGGGTGGATGTGCAAGATCGTTTATGTTTGGGACTTCTAAAGCCTCTCTAATTCAAATTGAAAGTGTCTCTCATTATGGTAGTCTCCGCTCCCAGGTTGTGTAGACCCCACATTGATGTGTCTGTAAAATCTAGTTTGTCCATTGCATGATGAATTCCTTAGTATTTGGCTAAAGGCCCAAAATTAGACCAATCGATCCATGACTCAAAACCATAGGAGAAAATACACCTCTTATGTCTGGCCAGAGCTTAGAGGCCTAAAAGTCAGGCCGGAGCTACAGGGAAATATGTACTTACTCATGTTTAGCTAGAGTCACAGAAAAAATGGAAATATTGAACTCACTTGAAAAGCATAAGATCTACTGATGATGCTGAAAAAGAAGACAACCGACATCCATTTGGGGCCACCACATGAATAGTCCCATTTGCTAGAAGTGGTCCCATTCAGAGTCTGAGATAGCATGTAGACCACTTCTAGCTACCCAGGTCCTTCCAGTGGTCAGCCCACTCTGAATAGGTGATGCTGAAAAAGATGACAACCGACATCCATCCAATCATACCAAGTCCACCAATCAGGCGGCAGAGATTGTTCCATGAAAGGCATTCCCAGCCCACCACCCATCCACTGTCGGCCCCCACATATTAGCTCCAAGGACTCCAAAATAGTAAAACACAACACATAAATCTCACCAAAAACCCTAGAACTTGCAGAAACACAAGATATTGACATAGACAAAATTTTTCCCAAATGGAATCAAATCAATCAGAGGTTAGTTTCCAAACACTACTAGTAGAATCGAACAATCTTTAACAAGAAAACAAAATCAAACCCTACAACCCCTAGAATTCAACATACAACCTCATCAAAACACCAAAATCCAATGGTGAAACAGTCTGACAAAAGGCCCCCATACATGCCACATGATCCACTGACATGGCATGGATAGAGGACTCCTGACAGAGAATGCCCATTGTCATGATATATCTTCCTAGGGGTTTCCTAACAAAGCCTTACCAATTTTCAGTAAAGCAAGTGTAAACAAGCATAAACCAGCATATAAATATAAAGTGTCCTTAATTTCAGGCCAAGATATATTTTTCCCTGTTCTGTTAGAGAACCAAGCCTGCCTTGTCCTATTTAACCTATGGCAGTCAGGTTCACATAAGATGTTTTGAGCTAGATTGGTAACATTTGCACAAGTTACAACTACAGCATTGGAGACACGCTCGCCGCTGTCCATTTGAGTACAGTGCAGCATCTGATTCCACCATGGGATTTGAAATAGCCCAATATTTCTTAGGCCTAAATAAATGCAAAACTTAAGACCATCCGAAATCACCTGCACTTCATCCACTGTGTTACAGATCCTGCCACAGATATTTCCCATTTGATCTCTACCAATGCCACCTTTTCCTCCACCCATGTAATTACCAAATGCATAGTCCCTTCTCACAAGCATAACAACATACACCTTGCATGCAAAAATCCTCAAAACAATTTATGGCACATGAGATATTCAGGTTTCACTATTCATTTATGGCACATGGAGAAGCTAGTAGTAGATTTTCATAACAAGAATTTAAAACATTCAAAATATATACCTGATGCACCTACATTCAGGTCCCATTGTTCGAGGCTATGTCGGCCCGTGACAAATCCACTCCATACATCAGTTTTACACAACCAAAATAGGACAGGATGATAAAAATCAGGCAAGTCCAAAACTCATGTGGCACTAGCTGGATTGAATGCCCAACATTGAAAATTTGGCTTCAAGGAAATGAATGACATCTGTAGCACTAGCTGTTAGAAAAGTTAATAATAATAAAAAAAAATAGTAGCACTAAGATTTACCTTTAAAGTTAACATGACAAGAGATAATAATTGTAAACAAAAGTGTTGGGAACATCCAAACTTGTATTGACCGATGAAAGAATGCACAAACAATAGAATTTAATGGAACAATACAAACCCAACAGCTGATCTTTGCAGTCTATGCATAACCCATCGTTGCTCCCACTGACCATCCAATCAATCCATACTACATTTGGAATTCGTACGTGTAATGTTCCCATCTATATTTCTTAATTACAGGCATCGAAATGAATAAACAGAGGAGGTATGCCCTATTCGCACAAACACATGGTCTAAAGCGGTAAGTGTTGGATCACTGCCGCTAATGAGGTGGATCAATGTTGATTGTTCCCCTCCAATATATTAGGCTAGTCCATTCATGGATGGGACAAAAAAATATGAAAGAAACAGAGAGATTAAATGTACAACAGTGGTACACATTATTGGTTGAAGCATTTCTTCAAACAACTAACATGCAGATGTCGGCGGCCATGAACATCAGTGGATATGGCTGCCTCCGTGATGGTTGCTATCCAAATTTTGATAATCGAAAGGGGAAGTGAGAGAGACAGAGATGAGGGGAGAGAGATCGAGAGAGTATACCTTTGATTTTCTCGAGAGCGTATGAAGGAGGAGGCAGAGTAGACGCGGAAGCCATTGAGATTAGAAGAGATCTCGATCTAAGAAGATTAGAAATGGCGGGAATTGATTGGGTTCTTCCACACTCACAAACATTCGACCGCCATTAAACCTGAGAGGGAGAGAGTGAAAATGGTTCAGATCTGGTCGACGCCGATCTCCATTTGAGAGAGAGAGAGAGAGAGAGAGAGAGAGAGAGAGAGAGAGAGAGAGAGAGAGAGAGAGAGAGAGAGAGACACGAGACGAGATGGAAGAAAAGGGGAGCAAAGAGGGAGAGGGAGACGGAAATGGATGCGAAGTAGGGTTCGGGAGCATTTGGCATAAGAGAGGACTGAAAATGAATCAGTAGTCTGCGGCATATATAAACCAATGTGCCTATTGAGCCTTGCGGGGTCCACTCAGAGGTTACTAATCGAATCCCTTCCATTCATTTGTTTCAAAATAAAACACTAAAACATAAGAATAACAAATAAGAAAATCCAACACCCAATAGGGACACACTAATAAAATAGTGAAAATAATACGTATACCATTGAATACCGTTTTAAATCAGAAACGGCTCGAGTAGGGTGGAATACCATTTCAAATCAGAAATGGTTTGAAGCCATTTCTGAACCAAAATGGTCACAATTCTAGTTAAACTATTTTGGTGTAGTGCGTTATATTGCCATCAGCAAGTTCTGTGGCCCCTTTTGATAAATGTGGTGTAATCCACATCGTCCATCTAGATAGGAGGTGTGAGGCCACCATGATGCATATGTTACATCCAAATCGTCCATCCAAATGGTGAGCTCGGCTTATGGCCTGAGATTAAAATATAGAACAGATCTACCTATCAGGTGGAGCACATTGTAAATATGAGTGGGGGGTTGAATGGATACCATTGAAATCCTTTCAGTATCGCAGAAGTTCTGGATCAACGTGAAACTTATTTTTCCTCTTAATACAGGTCTTAGTGACCTTATGAATAGATTGGATGGAAAATAAATGTTATGATGGCCCCTAAGAATTTTAAACTGTGGAAATCATTATCTCCACTACTATTTGTGGTATGGTCCAGATGATCTTCCGATATGATTCATTTTTGTTGGTAATGCTCTAAAATAATCTCTAATAATAGATGAATGGTGTAGATGGTCCAGCTAGGACGATGGACCCATCTTGATGTATATCGGGCCCATGTAATGAGGCCCATTGTGATGTATATGCAACCTATGCTTGAGGTGCAATGTGATGTATGAGCGGCCCTTGTAATGAGGGCCCATTACGATGTATATGATGCCATATGATGAGGACCGATGTGTTATATTTGAGGCTCATTTGGTGATGCCCCCATGTGATGTAATTGTGGCCTTTGATGAGGCCCAATATGATGTATGAGAGGCCCATATGTGTGGCCTAATGTGATATATTTGTGACCCATTTAGTGAGGCCCATTATGTTGTGTATGGGGCCCTTATGTGAGACCCAGTATGAGGTATATGTGACCCATTTGGTGCAGCCCATTGTGATGTATATTAGGCTCATGTAAGCGTCCCACTTGATGAATATGAGGCCCAATGTGATGTATTTGTGGCCCATCCATGAGGCCCAATCTGATGTATTTGTGGCCCATCCATGAGTCCCAATGTGAAATACTTGTAGCCCATCCATTGAGGCCCAATGTGATGTGTATGTGGCCTTTGAGTAAGGCCCATCGTGATGCGTATTAGGCCCTTGTGTGAAGTCATGGGCCTACTATACAATTGGCTCTATGTGGGCCACTCCTTGGGAGAAATGTTGGTTAAATGTCCACATTGATAGGCGATGATGGTCAAATGTCCACATTGTGACCTTCCCTTAGTCCTTTGTTAGACCCTTCTCATTATTCTAGGTCAACCCAAATCATTGGGCTCCATTGATGTTACATGGTTCATCATCATTGTAAATGGATGTCTTCGTGCTACCAAATTAGGCATATCCATGGCCGAAGGCCAATCTTTATGTTTTGGTTTAGATCGGTTATTCATCTACGGCCTGCCTTGC
Organism: Magnolia kwangsiensis; assembly: GCA_037074715.1. Taxonomy (NCBI): domain Eukaryota; kingdom Viridiplantae; phylum Streptophyta; class Magnoliopsida; order Magnoliales; family Magnoliaceae; genus Magnolia; species Magnolia kwangsiensis. The sequence goes on from CM073579.1 coordinate 66,651,654, forward strand.
ATATAGGCCGATTATCAAGCTGATTATTGAGGCCAATTATTTAGGCTGATTATCAATAATGATTATCAAGGTCGATTATCGATGCCAATTATCAGTGCCGGTTATTGATACTGATTATGAGTATGTGATAGCATAACATCATGATACATACCCATACGCATCATCTGCATGTTTGTTATGAGATATGATTGACCCTTGCATATGCCATAGGACAGTTGTTTATGGGACTCCCTAATAGGCGGAGTCGTCTAACATGAGCTTATGGTATACACAAGATTAATACATGATTGGATTGTGTGACTCATGCATCTTACATTTGTGATATAACTACTATATGCCCTAGCGATATTAGGATTGTGGCCTCTACATGCTTGTTATGGATGGCTAGATGGGATATCAAAAATGTTTGGTTCAAGCATCTAGGCACGTTAGATGTCCGTGGATGAAAGTCCCTGAACCTCCGTGGCCAGGAGACGCTTTAATATGTAGACCGAGTGGATATATGAGCGCCTGAGTGCTGAATACTAGTAGGTCGTGTCTCCCACTGTGTTGTGGTCGGTTGGAAGATGGTGTGGCCTTATCAGCTTGAGTGAGGGGGCTATAAGCTAGGATAAATTTGACCAGCTCCCAAATGGATCACCTATCAATGAGTCAGGTAGGCATTGGTATACTGGTGACAGGGGAGTAGTGAGGTCATTTTCAATCGCTGGACTACACGGCCGACAGAGGCGATAGTTAGCTTAGAGTGTACTAGACCCTGGTGATGATCCCAGAGATGTACGATACTGATATGTGAACTTATTGAGCAGTAATGACATACTCAATATTTGATTGATTGATTCATACACCATCCATTTGGGTTGGTGGTGTGCAACTAATCGTTATGTACCTTCGCAATGGCCAGGATTTCGATTAGGGCGTGCGACTAACCTGAGATCAGGAGTTTATCACATGGAGTCTAGCTATCCAAATTTAGGTATGAGACTGGTTTGGAAAGAAGTTCCTTGTGATGAACCCTATAGCCTGCGATACTATGTACTATCTCTCGACTTCACACTCCAGCTAGGTCATTTCATTCGCACCGTATATTACATTATATCTGTGGCATATGGAATTTTGGGTTGCATGTCTCTACATTTATATGGTCTAAATGAGGTTGACGGTATTCGTGGACCCGTCTGGATTGCATATTGTATTGCATCTTCAGTATATGATATTTGGCTTACTATGACTTTGCATTGCATAGTTGATCTACATTGTTTCCTCAGTATATGAAATTTGGCTTACTATGTGTAACGTCTTGAAAAAATCCGTACAAGGACCTGAGTACCACCTTAGGCAAAACTACCTAAGGACCGTATCCTGTTTTAATTTAGGCAGAATTTAGTTAAGTACTAAACTAAATAATCGGTGGATTAAGCTTGGGCCACCATTTTCACAAATGAGAAGGCCTAAAACCATTAATACCATTGACTCAACATCACTTAAAGACCTAGGAGAAATCCCGAGAGCCTGTAGCTCTCGAGAATACATTAAAACTCCGTATCGGACCTAGGCTGCACGTTGAGGGTCCGATGACCGTAAAGCTATATGACTATGTTCATCCTACTAAGCTTGACAACCATCGCATGAATCAAGCCTAGATAGTTTCCAGAAACGTATAATATGAGCCATGAGTAAAGTGTGTAAGAAACACGAATACTTTTAGAAAATGAGATGAAACTTAAGTGAATTGGGTCATTCGCTCTCACGCGAAATTGAGGAATTCGGACTGTCAGTTTCTGACCAAACTTCACCCATGGGAAAAGAAAATTTCCCTGCACATATCTATATAAATGTGGCCCTGATTGAGTAAGTATGATCGTTGATCTAACACAGGTCCTCCAAGGCCAATTGCCTTATCCGATTGCACCAAAATCATGTCCTGGCATAGATTCATTGTCAAGAAAAGTACCCTATGATGTAGGTGAGTAGTGGGCCTCCCTGTGAGCCCTGTTTGTCAAAGACAACTGCCCAAAGGGTATAACTTATGTATATAGTGGCCCTGGGGCCATTTACATCACTTCTGAGATTATAAATAGCCCTTATATTACCCCACCTCTCTCATATACGAATTTCTCCAAAACCCCAAGGGAGAGAGGAGAGAAAAGAAGAGAAAAGAGGAAAGAGAGAAGAAGGATCTTGGGAGATCGTTGCAGGAATTCTCTCCCACGATTCCACGCACCGAATCACCTCCCCTTCACGCTACCATATCTCTTTCGGTTACAATTTGGGTAAGAAAACCTAACCCTAATGTCATTGTAGAGATCCAAGTTGATTTTTTGTCGAACTAGCTAACCTATGACGTCATTTAGGTGTCTGACGTTCCGTTTTTAGAAACGTAGAGTTTGGACCGAGTCTGAATCGAGCATCCTGATGAAAGGTGCGGACTATAAACGCTTAGGTTACGGTTATCAATGCTTTCAATGTCAGCTAATGATTTATGTCTGACTTGATTACTGCCACATTATCTTAGATAGGTTGATTTCGGTATAATATACATGAATGAATTGTGTTGAGTAAAAGATGCATCCCATGTGTTTGTTGAAATGTTTGAATGAATATTTAAACATCACTTGTGCTAACCATGACTTCTAATCTGGGATTTATCATTGTCATATGCATGTTGACCTCTCTGTATAAGGATTTGCTAAAATATATGTTGTAACTAAGCTAGTCTATATATTTGGTGAATTATAGTCTAAGTGTTCGATGAATTGTCTGAAGGAGAAATTGTTGATAATTTATATTTATTACAAGTATTAAGATAGGATTCTTAATTACCTTATTCATATGTATAATTTCTTTCATGTAATCATACTTGCCTCTATACATTTCATGGATAAATTGTAAGTGTTTGGTAACATGGACAATGTGTTTGATGAAATGCTCAAATGTGGAATTTACTAGGATTGTTTGTGAAATGCTGAAATGATTATCACGTGTTTATGTAACGTCTCGGAAAAATCCGTACAAAGACCCGAGTTTCACCTCAGGCAGAAAGACCTAAGGACCGTACCTTGTCGTAATTTAGATGGAAATTAATTAAATACTAAACTACTTAATTGGTGGATTTAGCTCAAACCACCATTTACATAAATGACAAGACCCAAAACCATCAATATCGCTAACTCAATACTACTTAAAAACATAAGAGAAATCCCATGAGCCTGTCGCTCTCGGGAGTACATTGAAACCTCATATCAGACCGGGACCACATGTTGAAAGTTTGATGACCACGAAACTTAGGGTTAAAGCAGTCCTACTGGGCTTGATAACCATTGCGGGAATCAAGCTCTGATTGTGTCCTGAAATGCAAAACTTGAGCCCTGAATAAAGTGTGTGAGAAACGCGAATATCTTTAGAAAATGTATTGAAACTTAAGTGAATTGGGCCTTTTGCTCACGTGCGAAAATGAAGATTTTGGACTGTTAATTTCTGACCAAACTTCACCCATGGGAAAAGGAAATTTCCTTGCACATATCTGTATAACCGTGGCCTCAATCGAGTAAGTACGACCATTGATCTAATAAAGGTCCTCCACGGTCGATCTACTTATTCGATCACACCAAAATCATATCCTGGCATAGATCCATTGTCAGAGAACTTACCCTACGATATAAGTGAATAATGAGCCTCCCCATGTGCCCTGTTTGTCAAAAATAGTCACCCTTTGGATATAACCTAAGTATACCAAGGCCTTAGGGCCATTTGCATCACTTCTAAGCCTATATATATAGCCCTTATTTCACCCCATTTCTATTCCATACAAATTTCTTCAAACCCTAGGAGAGAGAAGAGAGAAAAGAAGAGAAAAGAGGAAAGAGAGGAGAAAGATTTTGGGAGATCGTTACAGGGATTCTCTCCCACTACTCCATGCACTGAATCACATTTCTATTACACTACCCAACCTGTTTCAACTACGATTTTCAGTAAGAAATCTAAACCCTTATACTATAGTTAATAATTAGAATGGTCGTTTGTTAACCTAGTTAATAGATTTCACCATTTAGGTACCCGACATTTTTTTTTCGGGAACATAGAATTCAAACCGAGTCCGAATAGAGTATTCTGACAAACGGTGCGGACTATAAATGTTTAGGTTATGGTTGTTAATGCTTTCAATGTCAGTTAATGTTTTATGTCTAACTTGATTAATGCCATATTGTCTTAGGTGTGCCGTTTTCGATATATTTTACATGTATGAATTATGTTGAACAAAGATGCATTCCATGTATTTATTGAAATGTATGAATGAACATGTAAACATGATTTGTGCTTGTCATAACTACTAATCTAGGATTCATCGTTATCATGTGCATGCCGACACCTCTGTATAAGGATTTCTAAAATATACATTGTAACTAACCTAGTCTATATATTTGATGAAGTGTTGTCTAAATGTTTGATGAATTGTCTGAATGAGAAATTGTTGATGGTTTGTATTTATTATGAGTATTAAGATAGGATTCATAATTACCTTATTTATATGTATAGTTTCTTTCATGTAAGCATCTCTTCCGCTACATGATTCAGGGATAAAATACAAGTGTTTGGTAGTATGTTCAATATGTTTGATAAAATGCTCAAATGAGGATTTCACTTGGATTATTTGTTAAATGTTGAATGGGTTATTATATGTATTCAATTGCTACATCTGAGTGAGATTGGGGCTACAACGTAGTCTAGGCAATCGGTAACAGTCTTTATTTGGATGGCTGAAATAGTTTCGACACATTGGGTATACTTGATGAATTTGGGTCGCACGACGATTGTCAACAGTGGTTAGGCCAGGAGGGGTGCTTATGCACTCCATGTCGATTAAGTCAGCATGTACCCGTACCAATCAAACTTTCCTAACAAACCGATTGGCCTATTATGTGTTTACCATGTATAAACACAACTACTTAAATCTAAGGTACCCTTCACCAATGTAAAGGCCCACTTTAACCGTGGTACCATGATCCACTAAGACTCATGAGCTGGGCATGATGGTATGGGACACCGTGTTCGAGCTGTCGGCCTACGCTGGGGTGACGAGCCTCCCCGTAGTGACCAGTGAGCAACTCAGACTTATAAGTCGGGCATGGTGGTATGGGACACCGTGTTCAAGCTGTCGGCCTACGCTGAGGTGACCAGCCTCCCGTAGTGATCGCGAGTATAAATTCGTGTATTTTCTTATTAACTACTCTTTATTAAGAATGATGCCCTACAACTTGCCTATCATATGTGCTTAACTAGGAGTAACAAACCTAGATGGATCCTTCAGTGCGGGTCAATGATATAAAGGGAAGTACCCTAACTTCCTAAATCTGCTGTATGAATAAGCTTAATTAAGTACTCGGCTAACACGACCATGCAACGCATTGCATTAGTTAAGATGTGCTTTAAAGGCGATGAAGTTGACCATGAAAGTGCACCTACTACGTGCCCTGGTTTGTCAATTACGTTGTAAGTTGAGTCAGTCGGACAACAGCGCCTAACAAGAAGATCAAGTCAAGCGTCTGCCTCAACTGGATATGTGGAAGCTCGCCATAGGTAAATCATAGCCTCACACCCATGTCCCAAAACACCAAGTGATTAAAACTCTTAAAAAGAACTAGAACATCTTAGGGTTTCTGTGTAAGAAAACTTTTTATCAAAAAGAAAAATCTTTAAAGTTTTTCTTACACTGTCGATTATATCGATTACCCCTTCGATATGATCGACCAGCCTGTCGATGTCCTCTGCATCTCAAATCAATACAATCGACTGAGGAAAAAAAGCGTCCAGCAATCAAACAATCATCTGGACGATTTATCGATATATCGACTGGTGAGTCGATATCATCGATATTCGAATATCGATCCTATCGGAAGAAGATCGATACTATCGACAGACTATTTTTGAGTGCCCCTGTTTTTTCTAAAGAAAATAAACATAAGCTTCGATATATCGATGACTGTCCGATTCAATCTGAATTCAAATATCGATCATATCGGAAGTCAGTCGATCATATCAATTGTGGGCGCATGTTTTCACCAGCATAAATTTCAGGTTGTTTTTAATGTTGATCAGGGTGCCAGTCGATAAATCGATATTCATATATCGATCATATCGAGACCTCGTCGTTTGGATCGAATCCGGACAAAAATCGTCTAGCAAGCTTATAGGTAAATCTATACGATTTATCGATCCCATCGACAAGGTCTCCGATATGATCGATGTACAAATTCTGATGACATCGACTGTTCCCCGATCATATCTGTAGAACTTGAAATTCTTCAAGGCTTCTCTCTTATTTTCACCTGTCGATAGATCGATCCATTGCTTGATGGAATCGGAGTTCGAAATCCGATAACAACGATGTGTGTCTCGATCCCATCGACTAGTTGGCGAAAGGTTTCCAAAAGTGAAATGACAATTGAGTTTGTATCATCGAGAGTTCTGCCGATATAATCGAGAGTATACGCTCGATCATATCGACGACTGCTCCATGATATCGAACTCTGTCATAAATATGACCGTTTATATCCGTTGGAACCTTTTACCTATATATAGAGAGATTAGTCTTTATTGTTGGCAGAGAAAGAAAAGAGTGCTTTTGAGAGTTTTAAACTTCCTATCATTTACCTAAGCCCTTTCTCTCAAGAAGTTCATCCTCCAATCAACCCTCATCATTGATATCACATAGAGTGGATTGGGGAATGAACTTCCAAATTCAAGGATCCTCCAGCTACTATCTTAATGGCAAATCATTAAGCTGGGATGCCTTGACTGCATAGATGATTGGAACCACTCTATATTCCTTATAGAAAAATCTTTAGAGAGTGGTATTCCATCATAACCTTGACCCAACCTAAAGCCTAGTATAGATACACCTTTGTGTTGTGAATCAAGGGAGTTGAAGACTCTTCATCAATAAGAAGGAGAACTTCATCATTGCGCTGAATGAGAATCATCAACTTATTTATAAGTATCTAGAGTCCAGAGGACACTTCTGATCATTCCTTTCTAGGATTGGGTTTTAAGTGTTGCTCATCCTTTGAAGTCCTCGAAGGAGGCCTCCGACGGGAGTGTACGTGCCGGGTGCGTTGTGTGGACCCTTGCTTTGTGGAGAGCATAAACATCTGGTTAGGAGTACGCCAGCAAAACTCCAGAGTTAGAGGTGAACAGAGTAAAAACCTCCAGGTGCGTTGTGTGGACCCTTGCTCTGTGGAGAGCATAAACATCTGGTTAGGAGTATGCCAGCAAAACTCCAGGGTTTGAGGTGAACCCAGTAGAAATCTTTGTAAAGGTTGAAGGTGAACCTGATTTAAAACCTTAGGTTTGAGGTGAACCATGGAAAACCTCCTTAGAGAAATCCGGTCACTCAAGGGTTGAGTGTGGAAGCCGAGAGTGGAGTAGACAAGTAGTCGAACCACTATAAAATGACTGTGTTTGAGATTGATATTGTCTTTCATTTATGTGATTGCCTTACATGCCTTTATATATGATTATCTGAAATCACATCTTATGCACATATAGTCATATCCATCACAATCTAATTCATAAATTTGTTTATCTTACAAGTAGTTGTGATTGAATCCTCTATCAGGCTTGGAAGCCAGTAGAGTTAATTTTTGAGTAATCCTAATCTGTACTCTGTGATAGGATTAGTGTGATAGGATTGAAAAATAACTTATAAATCTTTAAAAAGTCCTATTCATCCCCCTCTAGGACACATTGACATATTCCTACTTCAACTTAAGCGGTCTTCACCGCTATTTCAGACCAGAGGCAGTGATGTCATATGCGAAATAAGTTGTTGAAGTCACTTATGAGGGAGCTTCAATGCGAGGGCATACATTATTACTTGCACTCCATTCTTACATTAATAAGAGTAGTTAAGAAGTGATTGTTATGTTGCTTTATCATTACTGCTTGATTGACTTGAGAATATGTTAACTTTTACCTTATAGTACTATTGAGTTGGCCACTCATTCTCATTATAGGACAGTGTTTTAAAACATAAACCAGACTCTGGTTTAGATGTAGGTGCTGATGAAGTTTATGCGATGAAGTAGAACTTTATGGATAAGGAGGATGAGTTCTCTTACTTTCAGCTCTTGGGCAGGTCTATGTAGACCTCGTATCGATGTGCAGGGACTACATGGATATTTGTCTTAGTTGGACACATCTACTTTTTCACATTTTGTTTATTTTGAAACAGTACATGTATATATTGAGCTCGGTTACATATTCATACTATGGAGGTTGTGAAACACTTACATGCTTATATATATATATATATATATATATATATATATATATATATATATATATATATATATATATATATATATATATATATATATATATGTTTCAGCGTTCTGCTTGTTTAGTTTAATTATATTCGGAATATGATATGTTGTTTTAATATAATCTCACTCATGCTTAACTCATTAATATGAACGAAATCAGAACATCATTATACATTTTGCATAAGTGATGTACTGAATCTCGGGAGTAGAGCTTTGCTCAACCCTCTAAATTTAGGGCATTACACTATAACTCTGCATTGCATAGTTGATCTATATTGTTTCCTCAGTATATGATATTTGGCTTACTATGACTACGCATTTCATAACTTGTAACGCCCTGAAATTCGAGGGTTGAGCATAACTCAACTCCCGAGTTCTAAAATATCACTTATGCAACATAATTATAATGGATGTATGTTGTCTGTATTAGTGCATAAAACATGAAGTAGATTAAGCTAAATCAGCAGACATAATTCAGGGATAACGAGAAAATGTAAGCGAAAGTCTTAAATATAAATGTAAACCAAAACAATCCCCAAAATATGCGTGCTCTGCCTGGACAATAAATACAAACTGTCTCAAAATACATGTATCAAATTGTGTATAACCGCCAGTCAGGGTAAGGCTCACGTGAACGCTCCTAAGAACTGCATAAATGAGAATGCCTCCTCATCCTTGTCGAACTCCGGCTCTACCTCAAACGGCGCAGGATCATCTGCATCTAAATAAGAGTTTGGTTGGTGTTTAAGCACCGTCCCAGAACATAGGAGTGAGTGATCAACTCAGTGAAATTATACAGTAAAGGTTAACATGTTATCAATTCAATCAAGCAGTAATGATAAAACAGTACAATCAAATATGACCTAGATATTCTTGTTAATGTAAGATTGATATGAGGGGATGATGCATGCCTTCACCACAATCTCCCTCTGCGATCTTCATCTTACGGTCGCGCATGTCAGTCACTTCCTCAGTGCTCTACACCAACGCCAACAACACATGCAGTGCAATGATATGAGTATGATTACCAAGTTCTTATTAGTCCTTTTCATACAGCAGGATTGGGAAGCTAAGAGACCTCTCTTATATCAATTCCTAAATAATGATCCATTCTAGGGTCATCAGTCATAGAAAATCTCAGACGATGTTGCAGTTCTAGATCGCTGCAAAGGGCTCGTCACTAATCAATAAAGGTCTAGTTATATCCCAGATACTATAATAAGGCTCGTCGTCCATATGCAGTGTCGGGATATACTCGAGGTCACTACAGAGGGCTCGTCACCAATCAGTGTAGGCCGACAACACGAATATAGTATCCCATACCACCATAATCGGCTCATGAGAGTAGGGTGCTCACTGGTCACTACGAGGAGGCTCGTTGCCCCAGCGTAGGCCGACAGCTCGACCACGGTGTCCCATACCACCATATCCGGCTCATGAGTCTTAGGGGATCACGGTACCGAGCTTAATGGGATCTTCACTAGTGAGTTCGGTGCCTTAGATTCAAACAGTAGTGACCAAACATGGTGAATATACATCGGTCAATCGGGTTAGTTGATAAGCTCAACTAGGCCAAGTGCACGTTAAGTTGATCGAGATAGAATGCATAAGCACTCCGTGTGGCCTAACCACTATCAAACATCCTAAGCATGACTCAGATTCGCTGAACACATCTTGCGTAGCGAAAACAACCTCAACCACCATTTGAAGAACGGTTACCGATTACCTGAACTGTAATATAGTCTCAATCACGTACAAGCTCAATAACAGGCATTTGATTCATATCCTATATTCATATGAGCATGTGGTGAAATATAACTTGAGCATAAATACAGTACATGGAGGAAATCATACACACAGATAAGGTGATTCAGATTTATATCTCAATACCCTAAAAATCATGCTTTTACCAAATACTAACTCATTCAGACATTTTTACAAACATTTAGACTACACTATTCAACATACGACCACATTACGTATATCAGGGCAAATCCTTTCACCTAAGAGTTGCCGCATACTTATCAATCACATATCTATGACAAATAATCATGGCATTCATAACAGCAAATTTCATACGTATACGGGTATTCTAACATGTACCTGAAATACTTGATTTGTAACATAGGTTATGCGTATACGTAAATCAAAACGGATAACACATTTAGCATGTGAATTAGCATCCACAATATGAATAAATCATTATCTAACATTGAAAGTCTTGAAAACCATAACCTAAATGTATATAATCCGTACCTTAAACCAGAAAATGTGAAATAGATATGATTCAGACGATAAGTCTTCCTCAATGGCGGATACGCTACCTAAAGCATGAAACAGGTTAGTTATAACTTCACTACAACTATTCTAAGCTTCAAAACAAGTTAGGGTTTGACTAACTTACCCAAGAACAGAATCAGAATCACTGGAATAACGATTCAGATACGCAGGACTGATACGTAGAAGAGCTGAGAAGAATCTCACCGAGAAACAACAGGTTCTCTCTTAATTTCTCTCTCTTTTCTCTCTTGAATTGGCTAGGGTTGGAAATTCGTATGGGATTTGGGAATGAGGGTTTAAGGCCTTTTTATAAGCCTAAAATCGATGGAAATAGCCCTAAGGCCAAGGTATAGTTAGGTTATAACCAAATCAGGCTCTTTCTGATCCAACGGAACACTTCTGGAGGTCCTCTTATCAAATGCGGTCGGACTTAAGCTCACTAATATTGGATCTTAAGCAAGTTAAGTTTTTAATTTGATCAGGTTTCCAGATCATCCATGGCGGACCAGTTTCAATTCAACGGTCATCGAAACTCGATTAGGGCCACAAGTGCTTTGACATGAATGGGCCGCCTTCCCTGATCCGAGGCTGAATTTGTGGCAAAAATCAATGTCCAGAACGTTTAGAAATAACGTGCAAGCGACACGACCCAGATTACTTAAATTCTTATTTAATTTCTTAAAAATCTACACTTTCTCACACTCTTCACTCCGGACTCAAGGAAATGGTCTCAGGACATCGTTTGGGCTTGATTTTTGAGGTGATAGTCAAGTCCAACTAGGCGGTCATAATTGTCTAAGTTCATCTCTATCAGACTTTCGATGTGCAGTCAAGGTCCGATATGAAGTTTCAAAGTACTCCTGAGAGCAACTGGGTTTAGAGTTGGATCCTAAATTTCTGGGTAATATAACGTTAGCACTTCTATAGGTTTTGGGTCTTACAGATTGTATTAAAAGTGATTGGTGCTAATTTTACAGGTAATCTAGTTTAACACTAGTTAATACACATTAAATTTCTAAAGGATTTGGTTATAAATGATTTCTACTAAAGGTGGTACTCGGGTCTAAGAATGGATTTTTCTAAGATGTTACATAACTGATATACATTGTTTCCTCAGTATATGATATTTGGCTTATAACTCTGCATTGCATAACTGATCTACATTGTTCCCTCAACATATGATATTTAGCTTATGACTCCACATTGAATAGCTGATCTACATTGTTTCCTTAGCATATGATATTTGGCTTATGACTCGGCATTACATAGCTGATCTACATTATTTCCTTAGTATACGATATTATTTTTTAATATTTTACATCTCATTACTTGGATAAGGCTGATGGCATTTATGGACTTATCGGTATGTTTTCGTATTGCTCTGAGATTACATACTTGACACCTACCTTGGAGACATACTTACACCACCCTCTAAGCTTTCTATAAGCTTATGCACGATAGATGCATGCAGGTGGCGTTAGGTCGCAGCAGCGTTGAGCTTAGATCATGCAGCGGTCTTCTAAAGCTTTGATTTTCGATATATGTATATTTTTGTTTTAGTAGTGTATTCGATTGTTCATATTAATGGATATGTGATGATGATGTTGTCTTTACAATTTGGATAAACTTGTGGGTATGCTTGTTATGAAACAAATGTACATTGAAAATCCTCCTTGTAGGATCCTAGAATCAAAAATCTGACATATGGGCGTTGGAAGCCGAGGATGGGGTTCTACGGAAGCTGTCGGTACTAGATTCGGCGATCGAAAATTTTTTGAGCCTGATTTCCAAGTTTGGGTCATGACAGAAGCTGGTATCAGAGCATAACTTAGGAATACCTGAGGATAACATCACATATCTACTGATAGCTACCTTACACTCTGTGATTATTGTGAACTTAGAATGGTTAGGTCACGAGTTCGATAACTTAGCAATCTTCTGTTATAGACCCTTAACGTGCATGCCTTCGAGAGTTCTCGAGGTTGATAGGTACCTTTGTTCTTCCTTATAGGACATTCTGCCCAGGAGAGTCACCCGAGCGACTTCCGCTCCACCACCTTTGACTCTTACTCCACCACCAGAGACCCATGCTCCCCAGCCTGAGGATGCCACTCCTTTACCTGAGATTAGTACGGATCTGACCATACCTGTGATTGCCTCCTAGTTACAGCAAATGTTGCAGGCTATGACGGCCGCCCTTTAGGGGTAGGGCAGGCACCCCATTATTTTGTTAGCCCAGGAAGAGCAGGAGCATGCGAGTGCTCTTCTTTAAGAGTTCCAACAGCTCGATCCCATGCATTTCCAGGGCAAGCCAGATCCGACAGTAGCCGAGAGATGACGCTCTAAGGTAGAGAATATTTTTAATACGATGTCGTGTACGACCCAGCAGCAGGTCCATTAGCTGTATTTCTTCTCCAAGGTAAGGCCAAGCACTGGTGAACCTCTATCTCCTGTGTTATAGGAGCTTACTTCATTGGGACATGGGAGGATTTCATTCACCGATTCGACCAACATTACTTCCTCGACCACTTTCGTCGACAGCGAGCGTTAGAGTTCAAGACCTTGGTACAAGGAGACATGTTTGTTCCCAGCAACAGAAGCGTCGACGACCGTAGAGGTATAGGAACCATCCATCCTTTCGAGCGATAATAGCACCACAGAAATCGATCATCGGTGTTTGCTTCAGATGTGGTGAGACGGGGCATCATAAGTGTGAGTGCCCCCATTTTCAGTAGCAATGACCTCTTTAGAGGGGGGACATACACCTCCCAAGCAAGCCTAGGGCAGGTTTTATGCAACTCAACAGGACCCTCAGTCGTTAAGAGGAGTCACTGATGATTCGTGCGACCAGGCATTAGGACCATCTTGTTAGATTAGTCATTGGTGAGATGGTGAGGTAGTAAGGTATCCTAGTTTCGATCGTTTCTAATACAGGATCTGAGATTCAGAAGGGGTCATCATAGTGTTGATGAGGCATCTTGGGAGAGTGAGGTTGAGATCAGAGAGCGTTATCCCCATCTTTTTATAAACTAATTGTGCCTTGACATATATATGATGATGTTTCCTCTTCCCTTGTTTGTTCTCTAAATTTTGAAGATGAAATTTTTATTAGGAGGGGAGAATTGTAAGGCCTGTATCCTAGTCCATACCGTTCTCTAGACTCGCGCCATCATCCTCATCAAAATTCAGCAACCCTCGGCCTGTAATCGGTATTTGCTAGTGACCTTAAGTCGCATCCCGAAGATCTGAGTCAGTTCGACTCGAAACTTGTACCCTAGTGGCCACACCGCCATCGCAATTCCAATGCCGCGTCTCGCGTGCCAATGCGATACCAGGGCTAGGAATTGTGGGCCCGCATTTATTTCGAGGGAAACGTCGTGCGTTACAAATTTTGAGAGAATCTTTGCAAAACGTCACATAAATCAATCAATCACAAGTCGAGTACACAACCCATCCCTCTCTTACCAATAAGGCATGTCTCTCATCTCTCTCCCATTTCTAAAGTCAACTCTCTCTCTCTCTCTCTCTCTCTCTCTCTCTCTCTCTCTCTCCACCCATTCCTTTCTTACAATATCCTTTCCTCCCATTCCATCTCTCTTACAACACCCTCTCCTCTCTCATTTTCTCCACCAAATCCCAAGCAACCATGAGAGAAAAATTCTAAGGAGAAGAAACTCAAGAGAAGGCTAACTTCCCTACCACCTAATCTCATCATCCAACCCTCTAAAATCAATCCCAACCATTGAATATCATCCCTTGGATCTCTAGAACTCATTGGTGGAGGAAGAAGTCTAAGATCTAAGGTGGGTGTTTATAGGATTAGATTGTGATTTTTTTGATGGACCAAGTAGGGCCTACCGATTGATGGTATGGATCTCATTTGGGACTCATCTTGATGTATGTATTGATGTATGTATTTGAGGGGCCCATAGTGGCGGGGCTCCTCCACACACCATCCCTTTTTTTTCTCTCTCTCTCTTTCTTATTCTTCTTCCTCTTCATATGATTGATGATGATTTGTATGTGGCCCACCCTGAAGCACTCCACCATAATGTATTCTATATCCATGTCGGCCACCCGTGGTACTCACCTTACTGGTGTCCAGCAGCCCTGGACGAAAGGAAAATACAAACATCAGCTTGTTCAAAGCTGAGGTGGGTCACACGTGTGGACCCACCTTGGTGTTAGCCGGAAGAGGATTGGCTGGTGTACGTTACACAACCAATAACTGTGGTATTGACGTTAGAAAGTCCTGTGGATCTCACTGGATGTATGTGCTTCAGATCTAGGCTGTTCGTCCAATGTCAGGATGTGTGGCCACCTTGATGATGTGTCGTAAATCTACACCGTCTAGACCTCTGGATGATGGGTCCTTCATGCCTTACATGTTATATCCAGACCATCCGGACCATGGGTCCCATGTGAGGTATAAGTTGTACCCAGACCGTCCATCCATGAACTGCCCTTGATGATGCCTCGTGTCTAAGCCGTCCAGCATGCTGGACGCTAGATTCCTACAGTTAAAATAAAATAGTAATAAAATAAAATAAACTATAAATATAATATATGTGGTGGGCCGCGCATGGGACCCACCTGCCTGGAAACTGAATGGCTAGTGTACTTTATTCAGCTATATATAGCTGCTGTATCAATGTCAGCAAAAGCTTCGTGGTCTGACCATGATGTATATGCATTCATCCACACCGTCCATCCTCACTTCCATGAGGGGATCACCTGATGATGTGTGATATATCCAGGCTATCCACCTCTAGATGTGGGTTCCACCGTGATGTCCTATCCACACCATCCGTGGGATTTTGGACAGTGGGTCTTGCTGCACTTGTGGCAGTCCACTAGATGGTGATTGCTGCTGGGACATGCAGTATAATAAATAAATAATATATATATATATATATATATATATATATATATATATATATATATATATATATATATATATATATATAAAAAATCATAATAGTAATATATATTATAATATATAATATATTGTGGTGGCCGTATGTGGGACCCACCTTTATAGCTGGTTGATTGGCCGGTGTACCCACTTCAGCTATATAGCCGTTGTATTACCGTCAGCAAGTTCTGTAGCCCCATTTGATAAGTGTGGTGTAATCCACACTGTCCATCTAGACAGGTGGTGTGAGGCCACCTTAATGTATATGTTACATCCAAACCGTCCATCCAAATGGTGAGCATGTCTTAAGGCCTAAGATTAAAATATATAACAGATCTACCTATCAGGTGGACCACAATGCAAATATCAACACGGGGTTGAACGAATACCATTGAAATCCTTTAGGTATCGCAGAAGTTCTGGATTAGTCATGGTGACCTTATGAACAGATTTTATGGAATATAAACGTTATGGTGGCCCCTGGGAATTTTAAACGGTGGAAATCATTATCTCCACTGCTATTTGTGATACGGTACAAATGATCTTCCTATATGATTCATTTATGTGGGTAATGCTTTAAAATAATCTCTAATAATAGATGAATAGTGTAGATGGTCTTGCTAAGACAATGTTGTAATGTCTTAAAAAAATCCATACAAAGACCTGAGTATCACCACAGGTAGAAATACCTAAGGTCCTTATCCTTTTGTAATTAAGGCTAAATTTAGTTAAGTACTAAACTAAATAATTGGTGGATTTAACTCAAACCACCATTTCCACAAATTAGAAGACCTAAAACCATTAATATCGCTGACTCAACACTGCATAAAGACCTAAGGAAAATCCCAAGAGCATGTCACTCTCGGGAGTATATTGAAACACTGTATCGGACCTAGACTACATGTCGAGAGTCCGATGACCGCGAAACTATAGAATTATGTCCGTCCTACTGGGCTTAACAACTATCATGGGAATCGAGCCTAGATGGTGTCCAGAAATGCACAACTTGAGCCCTAAACGAAGTGTGTGAGAAATGCGAATATATTTAAAAAAACTTAAGTGAATTGGGTCCTTTGCTCACACGCAAAATTGAGGATTTTGGACTGTCAGTTTATGACCAAACTTCACCTATGGAAAAAGGAAATTTTCCTACACAATTCCATATAGCTGTAGCCCCGATCGAATAAGTACGACCGTTGATCTGACACGGGTCCTCCACGTTCGATCAGCTTATCCGATCACAGTGAAATCACATCTTGGCATAGATCCATTGTCAGGGAACTTACCTTATGACGTAGGTGAGTAGTGGGCCTCCTTGTGAGCCCTGTTTGTCAAAAACAGCTGCTCAAAGGGTATAACCATGTATATAGTGGCCCTGGGGCCATTTGTATCACTTCTGGGATTATATATAACCCTTATTTCACCCCACCTCTATCTCATACGAATTTCTCAAAACCTTAGGAGAGAGAAGAGAGAAAAGGAGAGAAAAGAGGAAGGAGAGGAAGACTTTTGGGAGATCGTTGCTTTGATTCTCTCCGATGACTCCACGCACCAAATCACTTTCCCGATACGCTACATGATCTATTTTGGCTACGATCTGGGTAAAAAATCCTAACCCTAATACCGTAGTTGAGATCCAGAATGGTTGTTTTTCAACCTAGCTAACCAATTTCACTATTTAGGTACCTGACATTCCGTTTTGGGAGCGTACAATTCGAATCGAGTCCGAATCAAGTATTTGGATGAAAGGTGCTAACTATAATCCTTTAGGTTATGGTTGTCAATGCTTTCAATGTCAGCTAATGATTTATGTCTGACTCATTGCTGTCATACTACCTTAGATACGCTGTTTTCAATATAATATGCAAGTGTGAACTATATTGAATAAAAGATGTATTACATGTGTTTGTTGAAATGTTTGAATGAACATGTAAACATGATTTATACTTACCATGCCTACTAATCCAGGATTCATCGTTGTCATATGCATGCTGACCTATCTATGTAAGGATCTGCTAAAATATATGTTGTAACTAACCTAATTTATATATTTGGTGAAGTGTAGCTTAAGTCTTTGATAAATTGTCTGAAAGAGAAATTATTGATGATTTATATTTATTATGGGTGCTGAGATATGATTCTCAATTACCTTATTTATATATATAGTTTCCTTTAAGTAAACTTATTTGACTATACGCGATTTATAGATGAAATGCAGGTCTTAGGTAATACGGTCCATGTGTTTGATGAAATGAACAAATGAGGAATTTATTTGGACTGGTTTTTGAATGTTGAGATGGTTATTACATGTGTCTACCTATTGCATTTGAGTAGGATTGGGGCTACAGTGTAACCCAGGCAATCGGTAACAGTTCCTATTCGGATGAACGAATTAGTCTCGTCACATTGGGTATACTTGATGAATCTGGGTTGCACGATGATTGTCGACAGTGGTTAGGCCACAAGGGGTGCTTATGCGCTCCATGTCAATTAAGTCAGCATGTGCCTGTACCAATTAAACTTGCCTAACAAACCGATCGGCCTATTGTGTGTTTACCATGTATGGACTCTACTGCTTAAATCTAAGGTACCCCTTACCAATGTAAAGGCCCACTTTAACCATGGTACCACGATTAGCTAAGACTCATGAGCCGGGCATGGTGGTTTAGGACACCGTGTTCGAGCTGTCGGCCTACGCTAAGGTGATGAGCCTCCCCATAGTGACCAATGACCAAACTCAGACTTGTGAGCCAGGCATGGTGGTGTGGGATATTGTGTTTGAGCTATCGGCTAACGTTGAGGTGATTAGCCACCCCATAGTGACCGCGAGTATAAACTTTAAATTTGTATATCAACTACTTTTCGTTAGGAGTGATGACCCTACAACTTGCCTATCGTATGTACTCAACTAGGAGTGACGAACCTAGATGTATCCTTTGGTTCGAGTCAATGATAAAAAGGGAGATACCCTAGCTTCCCAAATTTACTATATGAATAAGCTTAATTAACTACTAGGCTAACATGACCATGCATTCACTGCATAGTTAGGACATGCTTTAAAGGCATGAAAGTCGCATAAGAGGTAGTATTGTCATATGTGATATTAGTGTCAATGTCGCTTGTTGAGGGAGCTTTGATGCGAGGGCATACATCATTACTTGCATTCCATTCCTGCATTAACAAGAGTAGTTAGGAAGTGATTGTTATGTTATTTTATCATTACTACTTGACTGACTTGATAATAGGTTAACCTTGGCCTTATAATACCACTGAGTTGATCACTCACTCCCACTCAGGATGGTGTTTTAAAACACCAACTAGACTCTAGTTTAGATGCAGGTGATGATGAAGTATATGCATCAGAGCAGGACTTCATGGACAACGAGTTCTCCTACTGTCAGCTTTCAGGCGAGTCTATGTAGACTTCATGCTGATACACTAGGAACACTAGGACTTTGGTTTAGATGGACATCTTACAGTTCCACATTTTGTATATTTTATAACAAAACATGTATATATTTAGCCCGGTTACATCATCATACTCTGTAGGTTGTGAAACACTTACATACTTACATATACATGTTTCAGACTTCCGTTTGCTTAATTAAATTATCTCTAGAGTATGATATGTTGTTTTTAGTATAATCTCACTCATGTTTAACTCATTAATATAGATAAAATTTGAACATCATTATCCATGTTGTATAAGAGATGTGTTGGATCTCGGAAGTAGAGCTTTGTTTGACCCTCGAAATTTAGGGTGTTACAAATTGGTATCAGAGCATGATTTGGATTAAACTAGACCTGGGTTATAGGTAACACAACACACTTTGACACACCCTGAATTAGGAAGGGGACGATGGAATTTAGAAACAATCTTAGGATCCCCAAGTTTTACCGACGGGCGAGATTGACTGTTGTAGTTTAGCCCATACGCATCCTAGATCATGTGAATTGATTCATTCACCTTTAGGCCATCAATCGACGGGTTTGAACCGTTAGTCGATAAATTTTAAACTTGAAATAGGGCCAAAAGGCTTGAATATGTGCATGTTGAACTATGAAAATGGACCCAGCGGGCCTAAGGGCCCGAATCTCGAGATTTACTAGGACCCAAGGTGGCCCATGCATCAAATCATGACCCGAGGGGCTGGCCACCCTCAAACACCCTTGGGGAGCCCGCCAGCACCGCCGGCCTCCATAGTCTGGTGTGGCGGGGTACCGCTGTCGGCTGGCTATGTGAGGTCTCTCCCACATATGGGGCCACTCACTTAACTCCTTTAAACCCTCTAAATGGCCTCCCTTGCCCATTTCACCCTATTCCTACCCCAAAAACACCGCCAAACCCACCAAAAACTCCCCTTTCTCTCTCAAATCTCCTTCTCCATACACTCAATTCCCTCATTTCCCTTAAATCCTACACCCCTCCACCGTTATTTCTCAAAAAGTACCCTTTCCATCTCTCCATCTCCATTATTCTCACCTATTTGTGTACAAAAACACTCTTTTGTGTCTCATAACTTCCATATCTTCAAACTCACTTCAATCTTAAGACCTTTCCACCACAATGGCTCACTTTGAGCTTGTCACCGCCATTTTTTCCATCTCAACACTCCTTTCCCTTACGGGAAAGAAGAGAGTGGCCCCGGAAGAGGCCGAGCCTAGCTGTCCAAGCCGCTCTAGGAAGAAGATGAGTGCCAAGACAAGGGCAAGCACCGAGCAAAGGTCAAAACAGGACATCAATCCTCGAATCCTGATAGAATGGTCTACCAGTGAGTGCCGAAATTGGTAAGTTCCACGATCACAAGGTTGTGTTTAAAGCACATGTTGATAAGAAGTTATTTAGGTTATATCCAATAATCGACCTCCTTCTGGAGACTGGGTGGGGTTATATCCAGAGAAAGCTCACACAAGTGAAGGCACCAGAAGAGATTTCTATGCTCATATACGGGACCCAACTCTAGAGCCTCTCCAGTTTAATATTTCATTAAGGAGACAGGAAGTTAGAGTCGCTGTGGATGTTATAGCCCATATCATGAGAATAGAGCGTGGTGTGGTACATGCTGTAAGTGCTATAGTGAATAGCCCCTTGTGATTGTCAAATTTGTGGTGACAAAGACACTGCATTGAAACTTGTTTATGTAATGAACAAAAGATCTATTCAAGATACAAGATTGGCTTCGAGTAGACAAGTACAGCTATTCAAGTTGAAGATCTCGAAGGTGAAGATTTTAGAAGATCTCAGGTTCTTGGAAGCTATTCAAGTTCAAGTTCTCAGAAGTTTTTCAAGTTGAAGATCTCAAGTTCAAGAACTCAATCTTCATAATACTCAAGGTCACTGGTATTCAAGTTTCAATGTCCTTACTTCACTATTGAGGTATGACTGACCTTAGGTTGACCTTTAGAGTAGGTCACTTTGGATACATAATCCATATATCTTTTATAAGTGACTTGGATCTGTTCTAAGGCTAGTCCTAGACCTTGTTCGACTAGTCCTAGCACTGGTTCGACCAGTCCAGGAAATTCCTCGACCAGTCCTAAGTTGTAGAGGATTTTTAAAATTTTCTGGTTATTCTTCGACCAGTCCTGGAGACTGTTAAACCAGTCCTATGAACAGTGTCGACTAGTTCTTCAATCGGTCATGGTTCTTCGACTCAAAGTACAGCATTAAGATTCAGCCATCTTCGACCAGTCGTATGGAACCTACGACCAGTGGAAGGGGACCTTTGACCAGTCGTAGGGTACCCAGGACTGGTCGTGAAACTGAAAATCTTATCACGCCTGATGTTTTCAAAATTTTATTGGTTCTTTGACCAGTTGTAGAAGTCGTAAGACCAGTCAAAGACGTGATATGCTCGCCTATAAATTGAACACAAATTTCAAAGGTTTCATAAGTAATTCAAGTAAATTCAAGGCTCCACTCTGAGATAAGTTAATATTCATTTTAAGCTACATTGTGCTTAATTTTTATTCTCTTTTGTTAGCTTTCATTATTTGATTTTTTTTCTGAATTTCAATCTGATTTGAAAAGATGAATTGCTGTATTCCTTCTTCTTGGAATTAAAATCAAATAGAGCTACACCCAATTTGGTTTAATTTAAAATCAATTAGAACTAAAACCATTTTAAAGTGAGTATTGGACATTGAACGTTAATTCAAACTTCTACTCCGATTGGTTCTTTTGGGCTGCTACAACGAAGGAGAAATCCGGGTATTTTACGTTTGAATAATTTACTTTCTTTTGGTTTCTTTTGAGATTCACCAAAAAAATCTCATTGTATTGGTTATCTGAGGAGAGCCAGGGAAACTCAGAAGTGGGGTTTTTTTAATTGTGTAAGCCCACAGAAAAAAATACAATTGTAAAGGTTTTTGGTGAACCTGTGAAAACATACATTGTTAGTGAACGCTAATATCCCCTGTGTGAGGATATTAGGAGTGGAGTAGCATTATGTGTGGCTGTTGTATAACAGTTGGTGAACACGCAGGCGAACCACTATAATCCCTTGTGTTGTGGTTGAATGGTTTTTATTTCATATCTTTATTTATTCATTTAAGGGATGTACATGTGGTTGTGAATGTTGTAATCTTTTATTTCAAGCATTGTGGGGAATGTTGCAATAGTTTAGAATTTATTTCTTGCTATTCATTTATCAGCTTGATATTGGATTGTTCTAGTAAGATTGCCCTGCCATTTTTATGGTGCATGGTTGTCCCTAGAACAATACATATTTGTGATTATAAATTATTCTTCAGTGCAGTTTGTATTTATTTTTTATTCCTCTTCGATTTGAGACTTGATACAAAGACCTTTCTAGAAATCAGGCTGTCCTACCATAAACTCTAGTTTTTGGTGTAAGGTTGTCCTTAGAACAACATTTGTATCAACCTCTCAAGATCTGAATTTTGAGGTTGCCTTACAATCTTGTATTGTGGTTTATTTTGTTATCTTGTTGGCTATCATATTCCTTTAATTTTCGCTGTTATAAATTTTTATTTGGCAGACCTATTTACCCCCCCCCCCCCCCCCCCCCCCCCTCCCTCTAGGACATATAGCTAGGCCTTTTCAAGTGGTATCAGAGCCTAATAGCTCTTTTTTTTTTTTTTTAATTTCTTGGATTTAATTCCTGAGCTAACGATTTAAGCTATTTAAGATGTCAAATTTTGATAGCCTATTAGTCACTAGGCCTCTACCCTTTGATGGCTCCAATTATGCCTACTGGAAATCCAGGATGAGGATTTTCCTCAAATCAATGGATAAGAGTGTATAGCAAGCCACAGTGACTGAATGGAAACCTCCTACCACTGAAGTGACTGGAGTCGATGGTTCAAAATCAATGAGAGTAACTCCTTATTTCTCTTGGAACACCCTTCGAAAAAATGAGAGTAGTGCCAATGCAAAGGCACTAAATGCAATCACTTACGCACTATCACCGGATGAGTTCAAACGAATCATATCCCGTGATACTGTAAAGCAAGCCTAGGATATATTAGAAATGACACACGAGGGTACTACAATTGTCAAAAAATCTAAAGTCTAACTCCTCACAACTAAATTTGAAGAAATTCATATGGAGGAAAATGAAACATTTATAGATTTTTATACAAGACTAAATGACATTGTAAACTCTATGTGGGGTCTTGGCGATACAATCCCGGAAAGTAAAGTGTGTACAAAGATACTACGCTCTCTTCCTGACCCGTTCAACTCCAAAGTAACCACGATCTAGGAACTTCATGATACAGATAATATGAGGGTAGAAGAACTAGTTAGTTTTTTACAAACTTATGAGTTAAGCTTTAAAGCTCCTGAAGGTAAATCTATCGCTCTAAAATCTTCTAAATGTAATTCTGAAGAAAATTCTGTTTCTGAAGATGATATGGCTCTTTTAGCAACATTTTTTTTATAAAATATTCAAAACCAAGAAAATGGTAGATTTTAAAAAATCAAATGAGAAGAAAAGATCTAAACCTAAATCTAAAACTTGGAAGTCTTTGAAAGATAATCTGTAACACCCCAGATTTTTGCTAACCTAGAGTTAGGTGTCCTTAGGCAATGGGTCAACCATAACACCTTGGTAACCTCTCAGAACTCAATTCCAAAGCCAAAGAAATCATGCAGAACCTAATTCTTTAGAATTTAACGTGAATTAGCCAGCGCTACACTAGATTACCTGTGAAATTAGCACCAACCACTTTAAATATGATCTGTAAGACCCAAAACCTCTAGAATTGTTAACACTATCCTACCCTGAAACCTAAGATCAAACTTTAAACCCGTTTGCTCACGAGAGCATTCGGAAACTCCATATCGGATCTGGACCGTATATCGGAAGTCCGATTATCCCGAACTTAGACAATCCTGACCGCCTAGTTGGACTTGACAATCACCTCAAAAATCAAGTCCAGATGATGTCCCACGACGATTTTCTTGAGTCCAGAGTAAAGAGTGTGAGAAATGTTAGAAATTAAATAAAATTTATGAAATTGGGCACGTGTCGCTTGCGCGACATTTTTAAGTGTTCTGGCCGTTGGAAATTGACCAAATTTCACTCTCGGATCAGGATAGGTGGCCCTTACATGTCAACACACTTATGGCCCTGATCGAGTTTCGGTGATCGCTGAATTGAAACTGGTCCACCACGGTCAATCTGGGAATCCGACCGGACTGAAAACATAGCTGGACCTAGATCTAATATTAGAGAGCTTAACTCCGACCGCATTTAGTAACAGGACCTCCAGAAGTGCTCCATTGGATCGGAACAGACCCGAATTGGTTATAACTTAAGTATACCTTGGCTTTGAGTCTGTTTTGGTTATGTTTGGACTTATAAAAGGGCCTTAAACCCTTAGCTTTCTAGCCCATACGAATTTTCCAAAACCTAGAGAGTGAGAGAGAGAAAAGAGAGAGAAAGTGAGGGAGAAGCTAGTGATTCTTCCTGGGATTCGTCCCAGTCTCTCTACGTGCCTCATCCACCCTTCTATATCGTTTTTTCAGTGACTCCGGTTTCGTTCTAGGTAAGAAAACCCTAACCTTAGCCTTTTTTAGGAATTCTATCAATGCAAGTAGCGAAGTAGCTGACTTATCTTGTGAATTAGGTCGTCATATCGACGTTGACGAAGCGTAAAGTTCCTATTCAATTCGTTACGCTTCTACGACGTAAGGTGCAGATTTTAGACGCTTAGATTACCTGTTTTCAAAGCCTTCAATGTCGTTTAATGGTAGATTGTTGACAAGAATACTGTTTGACATGTAGAACATGCTGTTCATTTTTCATTTCGAATACGTGCGAAGAATATGAGATTTAGGGTATTTTAGGTATTTGTAGGAAATACTGTATACGTACGTATTTTGCCAATATGATTGCCATGGGTATTTTTCGTGTACCTATGTTAGTTATGCGTGTATTATCTGTTTGGCGAAGAGATTCGTCCTAATGCACATATTGGCCGACATATGCTATGTATACTAATGTGTGTAGACTAAGTGTTTGTTGAAATGCCTAAATCAATATGATTTATGCCTGCCATATGTTTTGAATGTAAGAACATGATTGTTGTGTATTAGACATCTCCTTGATATAAGGATCTGTCATATTATATGTCGAAATCAACATACGTCAAGTACGTTGGAGTTGTGTAGTCTAAGTGTTTGTATAAATGTTTGTATAAGTAAGTATTGAGTAAATGAGGTTGTAGATTAGCGTTGAGATAGGATTCTCAACTCTTTTGGTGATGTATATGATTTCCTCCATGTTCGTTTTATTCGAATTGATTACCTTATATATATGGAATGCTTGTGTATGGTTAAATTGCTTATGTTGTATCTTGTAACATGTTGCTAACATGCTTGAATTACTTGTTATTTCAATTCTGTCTATCTCATATGATTACTAATTCACATTACATGTGCTTGGGGCTATACTCTAGGCCAGGCAGTCGGTAACAGACTTGAATTCGTGGTTGGATTATATTCACCACGAAGGACGCGTTGACGAACCCGAGTCGTGCTTTGGTTGACGGCAGTGGTTAGGCCACGCGAGGTTTTTATGCGCTTCATGTTGTTCAGCTTGAGGTGTGCTCATGCTAGTCGAGCTCATCAAGTAACCCGACTGACCATTGTATGTTCACCTTGTATTGGTCATAACTGCTTGAACCTACGGTACTGAACTTACCAGTGATAACCCCTGATAACCGTGGTACCTTGATCCACTAGGACTCATGAGTCGGGCATGGTGGTATGGGACACAGTGGTTAAGCTGTCGGCCTACGTTGGGGCCACAAACCTCCCCGTAGTGACCAATGAGCAACGTAGACTCGTGAGTAGATTATGGTGGTATGAGACACTATATTCTTGTTGTCGGCATACACTGATAAGGTGATGGGGGAGCGGTGCAACGAGTGCGAGCAACAGCCCTGGCAGCCCTTTGTAGTGACCTCTAGCGTACTCTGAGTCTACTTGAGGCGACGACCCTTCCGTAGCAACAAGAGTACAACTAGGCCTGTATTGATAAGGTGATGGGGGAGCGGTGCAACGAGTGCGTGCAACAGCCCTGACAGCCCTTGCAGCGACCTAGAAATATACCATCGTATGAGACACTAGGAGTGACAACCCTAGACAGGATCCTTGTTGGGAATGATATAAGGGAAGTACCCTAGTTTTCCAATCTTGCTGTATGAAAAGGACTAATAACAACTCGGTAATCATATTCATATCGCACTGCATGTGCCTGGAAGATGTGGAGCACTGAGGGAAGAAACCATGTCGCGGACGTAAGATGGTGTCGCATGAGGGAGTATGTCGGAGAGGGCATCCATCATGTCATTTCATTCTTACATTAATCACAGTATTTAGGAACGTCTGATATGCTTGCTTTATCATTATCGCTTGATTAATTTGTTAACATGCTAATCTTTGCTCTATGATTCCACTGAGTTAGCTACTCACTCCCACGTTACGGGACGGTGTTGCGCACACCAACCAGTCACTGTTTTAGTTGCAGATGATGGCGCTACTTATGAAGTGGAGCCGGACTTGTATGATGATGAGGAGGATTTCTCCTATATGCGTGTTCTGATCGACGGGACTACAGGGAGGTTGATTAGACGCCATGACACTTGTCTTTTTCTTGCACCTTTAGAGCATTCATGTATATTCTTTTTGTTCATTTTTTGAGTATACATGTATATATTTAACCTGGTAACATGTTCACACTCTGGAGACTTACAATAGTTTATATATGTTATACATACTATCACAGTCTTCCGCTTGCATAATTTAATTGTCTCTGAAGTATGATATGTTGTTTTGGCTTAATCCCACTCATGTTTAATACACCAACATAGACAACATTCAATCATAAGCATTTATGTTGCATAAGTGATGTTTTGGAACTCGAGTGTTGGGTTTCTATATGACCCCCGATTTTCAGGGCGTTACATAGTCAATGTTACAACTGGCAAGAATATGGGCATTTAGCAAACAAATGTCCTAAAAAGGACAAACCCAAGAAGAAGGGTATGTTGGATACATGGGATGAATCATCTGATTCTGAAGCTTCTTCTAAATCAGAAGATTCTGAAACCGAGTTGAGTAATGAAACGAAAGCCCTTATGGCTCTAGCTAAGTTCACTTTTTCAGACCATGATGATTAAATTAGTGAGGAAAATCTGAACAGTGATTGTGAAAATGAAGATGATCTTCAAGATGCTTACAATGCCCTATACAAGGAAAGTTATAAAATTGCTGTCAAACTTAAACTTCAAAAAGAAAAGTTTTTTAAACTTAAAGAATGTTTTGAGTCACTTGTTTGAGAAAAATTCCAAATTTCAGATTGTTTTGAAAAATCAAAATGCGACTTAGAATTCAAAACATCCCAGATTGAAAATCTAAAATCTGAAAATTAGAAACTTAAAAATGAAGTATCTTCTCTTCTGAGTTTAAAGGACACATGGAGATATGCCCAAGGTGATCCTAAGTTGGAGAAACTATTATCCAGATCAAGAAAATGTGGCGACAGATCTGGGTTGGGTTATGATAAGAACATACCTCTTAAAAAGAAGAATACTCCTCCTAATTTTGTGAAAGGAGAGTCCTCAAACTCAAAAGGAAAAAGTACTTATCAAGGTTTTTCTAAAAATTTAAAAACTTTTCAAAAACCTAAAAGCAGCCATGTCAACTTTAATCAGAAATGAAATCCATTAGCTGAAAAGATAGTTGATTTACTCAAGGAGCTCTTAAAATCTAACTCTATAGGTCATTCTTGCAACAGCAGATATAAGAAGACCAACTATCCTCCTAAACCCAAAACAATATTGAAATGGGTTCCTAAGGTTACCTGCTTGGTTGCCCACACCGCTTTCATAGCTCTAAGCCATTTAAAGTGGTACCTAGATAGTGGATGCTCTAGGCACATGATAGGTGACAAGGCTTTATTCACCGATCTAAAAGATATGACTAATGGGTCAGTCACTTTTGGTGATGGCAGTAACTGCAAGATTATAGGCCAAGGTACGGTTCAACTTTGTAACCTTCTAGTGTTTAAAAATGTCTTATATGTTGAAGGTCTAAAACATAACCTTCTTAGCATATCTCAAATATGTGATAATAACCATAGTGTACGATTTTTTAATCAAAGCTGTGAGATTCTGAACAATAAGGGTTCTATAATACTAACTGGATGTAAAACGTCTGAAAACTGCTATATTTTTAGTGAATCCAGCTCATCTAATCAAACATGTTACATGGTCCATACAGACGAGACTGATTTGTGGCACAAACGTCTTAGACATGTACATTACCGAAATTTATATAGATTGAGTAAACGGAAACTTATAAGAGGTCTACCCAAGCTTCGAAAACTAGATAAAATATGTGGTGAATGCCAGATAGGCAAACAAATAAAAACCCCATACAAAAAGGTGAATTCAAATATCACATCAAAACCACTCGAACTCCTCCAAATGAATTTAATAGGACCTACCAGAACGGAGAGTCGAGGTGGCAAAAGGTATATCTTGGTAATGGTGGATGACTTTACCAGATATACATGGGTAGTCTTCTTAAGGGACAAATCAGAAACCCTTGAAGAAGTAAGAAAAATTCTCAAAAGGATTCAAACGGAAAAAGGTTCTTAAATCAGTAAGATTCGTAGTGATCATGGATCTGAATTTGAGAATAACAGTTTTGAGAAGTTCTGTAGCGACCAAGGAATATTGCATGAATTCTCAGCGCCCAAAACTCCACAACAAAATGGAATAGTGGAAAGGAAGAATAGAGTGCTTCAAGAAATGGCTAATGTCATGTTGAATAGCATGAATCTCTCTAAGAATCTTTGGGCTGAAGTGGTCAATACAGCTTGCTATATTATTAATCGAGTCTACACTAGCAAAGATAATAATAAAATGGATTACGAAATGTGGTTCGATAAAAAGCCTACTGTCAAATACTTTCGAGTTTTTGGTAGCAAGTGTTATATTTTACGAGATCGTGAAAATTTGAAAAAGTTTGATACAAAGAGTGATGGAGGAATTTTCCTAGGATATTCCTTAAACAGTTGAGCTTATAGGGTTCTGAACAAAAGAACCGGTGTGATTTAAGAGTTCATCAATATTGTCATTGATGATCACTTAAACACACCAGTCTTAAATTTAGATAATGATGAAGTTCTAGTAATTGATAAAATTGATACTTCATCTAATCAGAATGATTTTGAATTAAGGACTGTTAAAGATCATCCAACCACACAAATTATTGAAAACCCTCTCACTGGTGTTCGCACCTGTAGACAACTTGAGGATATATGTAATTATGTGTGTTTTACATTCCAAATAGAACTATCTAACGTAAAAGAAGCTCTTGCTGATGAAAACTGGATAGTTGCGATGCAATAAGAACTTAACCAATTCGTAAGAAATGATGTTTGGTATCTCGTACCAAGACCTAAAGATAAACACATCATAGGAACAAAATGGATCTTCAAAAATAAGTCTGATGAGCTTGAAAATATAATTAGAAACAAGGCCAGACTAGTGGTACAAGGTTATACTCAAATTGAAGGAATTGATTTTGATGAAACCTTTACACCTGTAGCACGTCTTGAATCAATCAGACTGTTTATATCCATTGTGTGTTTTAGAAAGATTAAGATTTATCAAATGGATGTGAAAAGTGCATTTTTAAATAACGATTTGCATGAGGAAGTTTATGTGGAACAACCGATGGGTTTGAAGATCCCAAGAATACTAATCATGTGTATAGGCTTCGAAAGGCACTCTATAGATTAAAACAAGCGCCTAGGGCATGGTATGAGAACTAACAAAATTTTTGTTAAGCCATAATTTTCGAATGAGATCTGTTGATAAAACTCTGTTCATTAAAAAACAAAATGATCATATTTTGATGGTACAGATTTATGTTGATGATATCATTTATGGATCTACTTGTACTAACATGACTACTGAGTTTGCAGATTTGATAAAATCATAGTTTAAAATGAGCATGGTTAGGGAATTGAATTACTTTCTAGGGTTACAAGTAAAGCAACAACCTGATGGAATATTCATTTCTCAAACTAAATATGCCTTGAATTTAATTAAGGAATTTGGATTTGAGAATGGTAAGAACTTCAATACTCCTATGAGTACTACCCTGAAACTTTCAAAAGACTCTGAAGGTAAAAATGTTGATCCGAAACTTTATCGGAGTATGATTGGTAGTCTATTGTATTTAACTACTAGTAGACCTGATATCACGTTAAGTGTTGGTATTTGCGCTAGATATCAGTCTAGTCCTAAAGAATCACACTTGATTGTTGTCAAGCAGATTTTGCGATATGTCACAAGTACTGTGAATCTCGGTCTCTGGTATCCTCATGAAACTAGCATTCAATTAGCTGGGTACTCGGATGCTGATTGGGCTGGTAATCTTGATGATAGAAAATCAACCAGTGGTGGTTTCTTTTATATCGAAAACTGTTTAGTTTCTTGATTTAGTAAGAAATAAAGTTTTATATCACTTTCAACAGCTGAAGCTGAATACATCGCAGCTGGTAATGCGTGTACGCAGCTTGTTTGGATGAAGAGAATTCTAAGTGACTATGGAATTAAACAGGATTCTATGTTGTTATATTATGATAATTCTAGTGCCATTAATATTTCAAAAAATCCTATTCAGCATTTTTGTACTAAGCACATTGACATTAGATTTCATTATATTCGTGAATTAGTAGAAGAAAAGGTTATATCTCTGGAATATATACCCACCAAGAATCAACGTGCTGATATTTTCATGAAACCGCTCGACAAAAGTCAGTTTAATCAAATGAAATTTGATCTTGGCATGTGCATTATAAGATGACGTTTTATGCATTTTTGTATCATATTGTATATGCTTGATAGGTTAGATTTCAATTTTTGCAAAATATTCTCAAAAATATTGAAAATTCTTTTAATAAAAATGCAAAATAAACTCATGACCAGTCGAGGAACTCGTGAAACCCTTTTATTTGGGGAAATCCTTCATCTTTCTCATTTCTATT
The DNA here is from genome assembly GCA_037074715.1 of Magnolia kwangsiensis. Taxonomy (NCBI): domain Eukaryota; kingdom Viridiplantae; phylum Streptophyta; class Magnoliopsida; order Magnoliales; family Magnoliaceae; genus Magnolia; species Magnolia kwangsiensis. The sequence goes on from CM073579.1 coordinate 66,682,706, forward strand.
TCTTCCTCCAAGCGGTCGAACCTCGACTAGTCGAAGCTAACTCCAAAAATCTTCATTGTTTATGGTCATGCGCTTAAACAATATCTTAAGCGCCTGAACAAGGGCATGCATAAACTTGATCCCTCCATCCGTGCTCCTTCATCTGAGTCAGATTAGTTCATTTCCTATTTTCTAGTTTGTAGTAACTTTCTTTATATCATGTTCACTTGACTGAATTTGCTATTGTCGCTATCACTGTTTATGGCTCAGTTTATCTATTATATGTGTTTCTTATGCTATGGTTTCAATTCTTATTTGGTTACCTCCTTGATTATTACTCCTTTCCAATCTGCTTTGTTCTTCCATTGTCATATTATGACAAAAAGGGGGAGTAGATATATCTACTTTTGCTTCGTAGTTTAAAGTTAGATTGGTGAAATATGTTACTCAGGGGGAGTATGTACAGTGCTGGACTGTATGAGCATGAGTATATGAGTATGGAGTGCTTGTTGGTTCATCAGTTTAACAACTGGTGCATGATTCTTTAATCAAATAATTTGTTATATGTATCCTATCTCGGAAGTGTGTTTTGTTACAAATTTCACAATGGGGGAGTTTGTAAGTGATATAGTGAATAACCCCTTGTGATTGTCAAATTTGTGGTGACAAAGACACTGCTTTGAAACTTGTTTATGTGATGAACAAAAGATCTATTCAAGACACAAGATTGGCTTCGAGTAGACAAGCACAACTATTCAAGTTGAAGATCTCGAAGGTGAAGATTTCCAAAGCTCTCAGGTTCTCGAAAGCTATTCAAGTTGAAGATCTCAAAAGCTCTTAAGTTCAAGTTCTTAGAAGTTTTTCAAGCTGAAGATCTCAAATTCAAGAACTCAATCTTCATGATACTCAAGGTCACTGATATTCGAGTTTTAATGTCCTTACTTCACTATTGAGGTATGACTGACCTTAGGTTGACCTTTAGAGTAGGTCACTTTGGATACATAATCCATATATCTTTTATAAGTGACTTGGATCTGTTCAAAGGCTAGTCCTAGACCTTGTTCGACTAGTCCTAGCACTGGTTCGACTAGACCAGGAAATTCCTTGACCAGTCTTAAGTTGTTGAGTATTTTCAGAATTTTCTAGTTATTCTTCGACCAGTCCTGGAGACTGTTCGACCAGTCTTATGAACAGTGTCGACTAGTTCTTCGACCGGTCGTGGTTCTTCATCTCAAAGTACAACATTAAGATTGGGCCATCTTCTACCAATCGTATGGAACCTACGACCTGTCGAAGGAGACCTTCGACCAGTCATAGGGTACCCACGACCAGTAGTGAAATTGAAAATCTTATCGCGCCCAATTTTTTCAAAATTCTGTTGGTGCTTCGACCAGTCGTAGAAGTCGTAAGAGCAGTCGAAGACGTGATATGCTCGCCTATAAATTAAACATGAATTTTAAAGGTTTCATAAGTAATTCAAGTAAATTCAAGGCTCCACTCTGAGAAAATTTAGTATTCATTTTAAGCTACATTGTGCATAATTTTTATTCTCTTTTGTTGGCTTTCATTATTTGATTTTATTCTTGAATTCCAATCTGATTTGAAAAGAGAAATTGTTGTGTTCCTTCTTCTTAGAATTAAAATCAAATAGAGCTACGCCTAATTTGGTTTAATTTAAAATCAATTAGAACTAGAACCATTTTAAAGCGAGTATTGGACATTGAACGTTGATTCAAAATTCTACTCCGATTGGTTCTTCTCGACTGCTACAACGAAGGAGAAATCCAGGTATTTTATGTTTGAGTACTTTACGTTCTTTTGGTTTCTTTTAAGATTCATCAGAAAAATCTCATTGTATTGGTTATCTGAGGAGAGCCAGGAAAACTCAGAAGTGGGATTTTTTTAATTATGTAAGCCCACAGACAAAAACACAATTGTAAAGGTTTTTGGTGAACTTGTGAAAACCTACATTGTTAGTGAACGCTAATATCCCCTATGTGAGGATATTAGGAGTGGAGTAGCATTCTGTGTGGCTATTGTATAACAGTTGATGAACACACAGGCGAACCACTGTAATCCCTTATGTCATGGTTGAATGGTTTTTATTTCATATCTTTATTTATTCATTTGAGGGATGTACATGTGGTTGTGAATGTTGTAATCTTTTATTTCAAGCATTGTGGGGAATGTTGTAATAGTTTAGAATTTATTTCTTGCTATTCATTTATCAGCTTGATATTGGATTATTCTAGTAAGGTTGCCCTGCCATTTTTATGGTGCATGGTTGTGTTGAGGGTCAAATATTGCATATTAGACCCCGGTTATTTCCTGAATTTACGTAGAAGATACTGTTTAAAGGCCGATTTAATCGTGTTTATGCTGCAGGTTGAATTTAGGAGCTTAAGTTGGAAAATAATGTTAAAAGCTTGGATTTAACGCTCTGATGATCACCAAGGCAAGGGATGGACCCAAGGGGAGTAGGAACGATAGGTTTACACGTCAAAAACCCGAGAAAATCGAGAAACTGACGTTCAAATGGCCGAAATTGGTCCAAAATGTAAGATTGCAGAGTTCCCACCATCCGATCGGCTCTGAATTTCATACATCACCTAAGGACCACAAATGAACCGTACACCTCAAATTTCAGCTCCTGAATCCCTACAGAAGTGGGACAACGGACAGATCAACCATCAAAACATTGATTTGGGGCCACCTGATATCTGGATATTCTTCAATTTGTGTCTCAACCGCTTAATTTACATGAGGAAAGGAATGAGCAGAGCGGATTCTTCAGATACGTCAATATGGGACCCACCTTGCCTGGTGCATGTGCACAGCACACGTAGGGCCGCCTCCCACCGAAATCACAAGTCGGTCAGCGCAATCGCTGACCGATGTTTTTTTTTTTTTTTAATTTCGTCCCAGCGTCTTCTCTACACCGTGCGATTTTGGCCAGTGGGGCCCACTCGACGCCCAAAGTGACGATCAGATCCATCCATTCAAATTTTAGGTGTGGTACTAACCTCACCTAGCTGTCCTTTTGATCCCATGCACATGTACGGACGTAGATCGATGGAAAATGCAGGATGGACGGCTGGGGTACAGATTCCGTGGGCCACGTCAACACAAGTCCAAACCAACCATTCCCGGATGATTTTTTGTCCTAAATACAGTGGACAGCATGGATTATACATGAAACATCATCCTGGGGCCTATTGATCATCGCAAGCGGCGTCCGAAGGCTCTGTTACGCAACAGAGCCTGTGGCCTTCACTTGTGGTCCATCAGCATGGTTCTGAAATCCAATCTGAACCATTCATTCATTCCAAAGAATGGGCATAACCATCGCCTAGGTGTTTTTTTTTTATCCCATCCAATCTATTGAACAATCCTAGACGTTGAACAAATTCGGACGGCGGTCTAAGAAATCCCATGGGCCACATAAACAACGAGTCAAAACCATCCCTTCTCAAACGGTTTTTCGAGAGAAAGATAATGGACGGAGTAGATTTCTACTAAGGCACTGATAGTAGGCCCACTGAGTTTCACAGCATAAGAGATTACGCATGTCTCTGTTCGTAGATATCCGAGAAAATTGGAAGTTCAAGGAAGCAGTGGCCCACCATCTTGGATCAGATGCAAGATCTGAACCATCCATGATGTAGATCGTTCAAAATTGCCTTAGGGGGTGTTATCATTTTGGAAAGAAAGTAAGGAAGAGTAAAGTTTGAACTTGCCATCTTCGCTGCGTGAAAACCTTACGCAGGTGCTGCGTAAAACGTCCACCTCATGTGCGTGCACCTTCTCACCGACTTCAGAGCGTATAAAAGAGAGAGCTTTGGGACCTGGGTAGAGGGAAGACGTGGAGCAGCTTTGGACGTAGAGAAACAGGGGAGCTTGGGCTTGGAGACGTGGGTGTGGACGTGTGGAGCAAAGAGAAAGAAAGGGTTTGGATTTATTTTCTGTTTTATTTCCAAGACTTACATGGAGATCAGTCCAGCCATGGCAGGATAAATCCTCCTAGCTAGGGCTAGGAGGTGAAGCTTGTAGTGAGATGGAAGATTTTATGATTTTAATTTAATTTTAATACATGAATTGAAGTTGATTTTAGTTTGATTAATGTTGAAAATATTTTTAGTCTTAATGGTCTGTTGTGACTGAAATTACAGTGGGTCTGCGATGACTTTAAATGTTTTCTTTTCTCCTTTATGTTTATGATGTCAGGAAGCCCTGTTGTTTACCATAGTCTCCTGGGCATGGTCGGATGTCGGTACCCTTCCTAACTTTCATCCATGTGATTGGTTGGTAATTAGTTAATTCTGTTGTTGCCATAGTCTCTTGGACATGGTTTGGTGATGGAATCCATATACCTTTCATCTCTTTGAAAAGTAGTTCAACGGCAGTTCAGTAAATTTCATAATTTTTGAAGCAGGCATAAGATCTCCCTGATCTCTACAAGTGGATCCTCTGAATCCCTAGTTTCCCTATCTCTGATTCCTCTTAAATTTTAGATAAATATTCCATCATTATTTCTTAAAAGTCTATTTGATTTAGAGTGCATCTTATTCTAGTTCTAGTTCTAGTTAATTTTAGATTACGTACAAGTTTCAGTCCCTTGGGATTCGACCTCGGTCTTACCGAGTTTATTACTACATCACAACACTGCACTTGGGGAGTGTACAAGTTTTTGGTGCCATTGCCGGGGACTGTTAGATACGTTTTTCTGAAATTAATTAGTTTTAGGATTAGATTTTCTTTTTAGAAATTTTTAATTCTAAATTTAGAAGCTTAGTTATTTTCCTTATTAGAAATTTTTCCTAACTTTAGAAACTTTCTATTCTTCATTCTATCTGATTTTTAGAACTAACCTAATTTTTCTGTTTTGTAGGAGACTTCTAATTTAGTAAGCTCTTTCTAATTTCCCTTTCTTTGGAAATTCTTATTTTCTCTAGAAATTTGTTTATTTTTAATTAGGACTTTCTACTCTTAGAAACTAACTTATTTTGTTTTGTTTTGTAGATTCTTAACCTAGGCCTCCAAATTTGGTAACTTCTTTCCATCTTTCCCTTTTATTTTCTAGATTTCTACTTCTTCCTTTCTCTTAGGTTTAAGTTAGAATTTGAGGGCTGAGTGTGTTTTATGCCCCATTGGGCACGCGACAACACTCGACGTCTCGTGACTGAAGGAGGATTAGTTAAGGGGTTGACTGTCCATCGTAGGACTAGACACCACTTGAATTCTCCTGAGTTAGAGGACGTTATGGCTGAAAATCAACCTCAAGCACTATCCCAACCAAGGGTTGAGGAAGTACATGATGAGAATGAGGTGCATCAGGCACCCCCGCCTCGTACTTTACGAGATTATTTACAACCGGCGGGGGTGAGTACGCCCTCATGCATGATTTTTCCTGAGAATACAGGACATATGGACATCAAGCCAGGGGTTATCCAACTCCTTCCTAAGTTCCATGGGCTTGAGTCTGAAGAACCATACTTGCATCTGAAAGAGTTCGATGAAATCATAGGCACCTTATACTTTCCTAATGTATCTGAGGATACTATTAGGCTGAAACTCTTTCCATTTTTCTTGAAAGAAAAAGCTAAGACGCGGTTACATTCACTGCGTCCTAGATCCATTGGCACATGGAATGATATGCAGAGGGAATTCATAAAGAAAATTTTCCCACATCATAAGACAATTACCCTCAGGAGAGCAATCATGAACTTTACCAAAAAGGAAGATGAAACATTCTTCCAATGTTGGGAAAGGTTCAAGGATCTGCTTAATGCATGCCCACAACATGGCTTTGAAATATGGCGCATTACGAATTTTTTCTATGATGGGCTAACATCTTCCATGTGCTAAATGGTCGAGACAATGTGTAACGGAGAATTCATCAATAAAAATGTCGACGAGGTATGGGATTACCTCGATAGTCTCGCTGAAAAAACACAATCATGGGACTATTACCCAAGGATGAACACTACGTCTAGGCCGACTCATTCAAGGGAAAGAGGAGGAATATATCTCCTGAAAGAGGATAATGATCTTAACGCTAAGGTGGCCAATCTCACCAGAAAATTTGAGGCCATGGAAGGAAGGAAGGAAAAGGTTAATGAAAGTGTTTGCGGCATCTGTGATTGCAACATTCATACTACTGAAAATTATCCTTCAATACCTGCCTTTCGAGAAGTATTGAATGAACAATCTAATGCCGTAAATAACTATCAAAGACCTTTTAATGGACCACCCTCTAATACATACAATCCTGGCTGGAAAAATCATCCAAATTTTAGTTGAAGGAACGGACAAAAATCTACCCCTCAAGGTTTCTTCAATCAAAATCCAAATCAGGGAAGGCCTCAAGAAGAACCGGCTCAAAATTCTGTGCAAGAGCTGACGCAGATAATGCGGAATTTCATACAAAAGATAGATTCACGTATGATGGCTATAGAAAAGGGGATGCTTCCTACACAACCAATCCCCAATCCTAAACCGCAATACGAGACAGGTAATCCCAACTCTTCAAATCAAATGGGGCACGCTAAATCCATCACCACTCTTAGGAGTGGGAAGGTTATTGATAAAACCCTTCCGGTTAGGCCTGAAAAGCCTCAAGAATCAGAAGAGGACAACAATGATGGATCTAATGGCGCCCCATAAAAATTTAAATCGGAACCTCTAGAAAAGCCAGTTGCTCCGTTTTCCCAACGGTTGGTTGAACCAAAACGTCTATCTAACTCTCAAGATATCCTAGAGGTGTTGAAACAAGTGAAAGTCAACATTCCTCTGCTTGATGTTGTAAAACAGATTCCTTTATATGCTAAATTTCTAAAGGACTTATGCACTACTAAACGACGAAAAAGTGTTCAAAAGAAGATCTCCTTGACTGAGAAGGTGAGTGCCGTCCTAAAACAAGATGTACTGCATAAATTCAAAGATCCCGGTTGCCCAACCATATCATGTGTAATCGAAAACTATCAAATTGATCACGCACTTCTTGACTTAGGAGCGAGCGTCAATTTGATTCCCTATTCGGTATACCAACAGTTAGGTTTGGGTGAATTAAAACCCACCCGAACCACACTACAACTTGCTGATCGTTTTGTTCGTGTACCAAGAGGGATCATCGAGGATGTATTGGTCCAGGTTGATGATTCTACTACCCTGTTGATTTTATCATCTTAGACACCGAACCCATCAATGACACGAGCACTCAGATTCCCGTCATTCTTGGTCGCCCATTCCTGTCCACTTCAAATGCAATTATCAATTGCAAGAATGGTGTCATGACTATGTCCTTTGGAAATTTGACATTGGAATCGAATATCTTTTTCAATAACGGCAGCAACTCAGAGGATGATGACGATTTCTACGATGTTAACATGATTGATTCTTTTGTGGAAGATAGAACGTCTCTCACCTTATCCTCTGATCTTCTAGAGACGTGCCTGGCCCACTCCCATGATCTTGATGATGATATAATTAGGGAGACATGTGCCATTCTGGATACTGCACCGGTACTTGAAGTTAACCGGTGGAGGCCAAAAATTGAAGAGTTGCCCCAAACTGATGTAGTGCCTCTACTGTCTAACCTCAAGCCACCGAAGCTTGACCTAAAACCTTTGCCCTATGATTTAAAATATATTTATTTAGGTCAAAATGAGACATACCCGGTGGTGATCTCTGACCACCTGAAAAAAGAACAGGAGAGTATGCTCATATCTACTCTCATTGAGCATAAGGGAGCTCTTGGATGGACGATGGCGGACCTCAAGGGAATTAAACCATCGATTTGTACTCACTGCATATATCTTGAGGATAATGCAAAGGCTGTTCGGCAATCACAACGTAGACTAAATCCAAACATGAAGGAAGTGGTTAAGGCTGAGGTTCTTAAACTATTGGAAGTGGGGATCATTTACCCCATATCCGATAGTCCATGAGTGAGTCCAACTCAGGTGGTTCCTAAGAAGTCTGGGATCACCATCATAGCCAATGCCAATAATGAACTCGTGCCGACCAGAGTTACTACTGGTTGGAGAATGTGCATTGACTACAGGAAGCTGAATACCTTCACTAGGAAGGACCACTTTCCTTTGCCCTTTATAGATCAGATCTTGGAAAGGTTAGCTAGTCATTCTTATTACTGTTTCCTTGACGGATATTCAGGTTATAATCATATTGAAATCGCCCCTGAAGATCAGGAAAAGACCACATTTACATGTCCCTATGGCACCTTTGCTTACAGAAGGATGTCATTCGGGTTATGTAAGGCCCCTGCCACCTTTCAGCGATGCATGATGAGTATTTTTTCTGACATGGTGGGGAAATATTTAGAGGTCTTCATGGACGATTTCTCTGTTTTCGGTTCATCTTTCAGCGAGTGCTTAACAAGTTTTAAATGTGTGCTGAAAAGATGTGAAGAAAAGAATCTGGTACTTAACTGGGAGAAGTGTCATTTCATGGTTCAGAAGGGAATTGTCCTTGGACACATCATCTCGTCCAAAGGAATCGAGGTAGATAAGGCAAAAATTAATCTTATCTCTAACCTACCTTCACCCAAGAACATCAGAGACGTGCGATCCTTCTTAGGACATGTAGGATTCTACAGACGATTCATAAAGGACTTTAGTCTCCTCTCTCATCGTTTATGTAATCTTCTTCAAAAGAATACACCATACGAGTGGACTGAGCAGTGCCAAGAAGCTTTCACTAAGCTTAAGGGAATGTTAACCACTACACCTATTATGCAACCACCCGACTGGAGTCTTCCTTTTGAACTTATGTGCGACGCCTCTGATTATGCTCTTGGAGCAGTTCTAGGCCAGAGAAAAGATAAGCGGCCTTACGTCATTCACTACGCAAGTAGGACTCTAAATCCTGCCCAAGTGAACTACTCGACTACGAAAAAGGAACTCTTAGCCGTAGTGTTCACTTTGGACAAATTTAGATCTTACCTGATCGAATCTAAGATCATCATCTACACAGATCACGCGGCACTTAAGTATCTTCGTTCTAAGAATGATTCTAAGCCCCGCCTGATACGATGGATCCTTCTACTCCAAGAATTCGATTTGGAAATTAAAGACAAGAAGGGAGTAGAGAACGTAGTGGCCGATCACCTTTCTCGCCTTAATACCTCTGATTCCTTTGAGGCGACCCATATCAATGACATGTTCCCTGATGAACAACTATTTAGATTCTCCCATTCACCTTGGTTCGCTGATATTGCTAATTATCTTGCTACAGGTGCCATACCGATACACTGGACGTCACAAGATAAGAAGAAATTCTTTACCAAGGTGCGTAACTTTTTCTGGGATGATCCATATTTGTTTAAATATTGCCCAGACCAAATCTTAAGGAGATGTGTGTCAGACGATGAGCATCAGAGTGTCATCTCCTTCTGTCACTCACAGGCCTATGGTGGTCACTTTTCTGCTAAAAATACCACGGCCAAGATTCTACAGTGTGGCTTTTACTGGCCCACTATGTTCAGGGACACTCATGAGTTTTGCAAAGCTTGTGAGCGTTGTCAAAAATTGGGATCATTGTCCCATCGAAATATGATGCCTTTGAATCCCATCCTTATTATTGAAGTATTTGATTGCTGGGGCATTGATTTCATGGGACCATTCCCCCAGTCATTTGGAAATCTGTATATTTTGCTCGCCGTAGACTATGTCACTAAATGGGTCGAAGCAATTCCGTGCCGCAAAAATGACCATCGCACGGTCATTAAATTTTTGAAGGAAAATATCCTATCGCGGTTTGGAACGCCTCGAGCCATCATTAGTGACGGGGGCTCACACTTTTGTAATAGACCATTTGAGAGTTTAATGAAGAAATACGGTATCTCTCATAAGGTGGCACCCCATACCATCCACAGACAAGTGGACAAGCTGAGATTTTCAATAGGGAGATCAAACATATCGTAGAGAAAATGGTTAACCCTGATCGTAAGGACTGGTCAATCCGATTAACCGATGCCTTATGGGCATACCGTACTGCTTTTAAAACTCCTATTGGAACATCTCCCTTTAGACTTGTCTATGGAAAGGCTTGTCATTTGCCTGTGGAATTGGAACATCAAGCATACTGGGTGATCAAAAATCTAAATTTTAATTTGGACAACGCTGGCTCGTTACGTAAACTTTAGTTGAATGAACTCGAAGAAATTCGGAACGATGCATATGAGAACTCGAGAATTTACAAGGACAAGATGAAGGCGTTTCATGATCAGCATATTCTATGAAAATCATTCACACCAGGTCAAAAAGTCCTTTTGTACGATTCTCGACTACATCTCTTTCCGGGTAAGCTTCGATCTCGTTGGACCGTTCCTTACATTGTTGTTACTGCTTATCCTCATGGGGCCATCGAGATAAGAGATCCTGACAATGGCAAGGAGTTTAAGGTAAATGGACATCGATTAAAACCATTTGTCGAGACATTTGATTCAGAGGATATGTCCATGCCTCTGATTGCGCCTGATTACCAGGATTGATCTCCTAGTCTGATGGAGGTATAGGTAAGTTTATCGCTTTCATAGGACTAGGGTAGTTGCTTTATTTGTCTGGCTAAAGACGGTAAATTTAGCGCTCCTGGGAGGCAACCCAACTTTTTTATTCCATTTCATTTTCTTAGTTAGATAATTCAATGTTTGTGGGTAAAATTACTGCAAACCCTCACGAGACTACAACTCATCCACTAGGGGTAACCTAGGGGTTTAAAGGCTTGTTGCATACGCTAAATACAATCGAGAGCACCTACGAAAGTGGTATAGGTAGGATTTTATTTTTGTTATTTTTGTTCTGCTTTCTCTCTCATGCTGACAAGCTTCTCTCCCAGCGATCTCTTGAAAAATCTCTCTCGATTCGTTATACAGGTACTATCCTCCCATCACTTCTTATTTACTTTCGTTGTCCCATGTGCATTGCATATTATATCTTTTACATTGAAGACAATGTAAATTTTAGGTTGGGGGTGGGAGATTAGATACCCTAATCTGTGTTTTCTTGGTCTTGAGCAAAAATTGTGAAAATTTTTAAAATTTTTTTAAAAATTCTTACAAATTCGAAGTGATTTTGACAGATATCCCTAATTTAGATTTTTAAGATACATAATGTTGGATTTATGACTCTTGGATTCCGTATCTGTTAGATTTCATAGTTAAGTGAATTATTAATCCATGATTAGAAGTTGTAAACATTAACTGAGTCATGATTTCACATGTCACATCTCGCCTTCACATTAAGGTTCCAGTTGATATTGAATGGTTAATTTAGTAATCACTAAGCATGAAAGGAACTAGCCTGGAATATTTTCCTAATAGGATTGATATGAAAAAAAAAAAAAAAAGAAAAAGAAGATACTTTTGGAAAGATTTGGGCAAATGGTCTTCACCATAGGTATGCTCCCTATAGGCGAGGATTTGACTCCCAACAGTTGATATTCAGAAAATGTTAGGCGATTGGATTTCACCATAGGTTTGCTCCCTATGGGTGAGGATTTGATTCCCTTCCTTGGCATTACTTTGAATAGAAAAATCACAAGTTAATAGGTTAATCTATGAGACAAGTTTTGGATTAGGTTTTAGTTGTCATGAATTTTTTTGTTGGTTACCAATGATATCATGAAATTGACGATTGGACCTCTTAATGATGATAAGACGAGATTACACGATACACCCATGGATCTTAATGTTTAAAATTATTCTAATTGTTAGATTAATACTTTGAACTTGATTATGAGTTTACCGAACTTGAGTCCAGGAGAACATAATACACAACATCCATGAGTCTTGGAATTTTAATGCTTGGATTATTTTTCAAATATCACTCAGGTTTACAAAATCTTTTATATCAATCTCAACTTAATTTTCGCATACCTTGCTCGGGACTAGCAAGATGTTGGTTGGGGGTTGTGTTGAGGGTCAAATATTGCATATTAGACCCCAGTTATTTCCTAAATTTACGTAGAAGATACTGTTTAAAGGCCGATTTAATCGTGTTTATGCTGCAGGTTGAATTTAGGAGCTTAAGTTGGAAAATAATGCTAAAAGCTTGGATTTAACGCTCTGATGATCACCAAGGCAAGGGATGGACCCAAGGGGAGCAGGAACAACAGGTTTACACGTCAGAAACCTGAGAAAATTGAGAAACTGACGTTCAAATGGCCGAAATTAGTCCAGAATGTAAGATTGCAGAGTTCCCACCATCCGATCGGCTCTGAATTTCATACATCACCTAAGGACCACAAATGAACCATACACCTCAAATTTTAGCTCCTGAATCCCTACAGAAGTGGGCCAACGGATAGATCAGCCATCAAAACAGTGATTTGGGGCCACCTAATATCTGGATATTCTTCAATTTGTGTCTCAACCGCTTAATTTACATGAGGAAAGGAATGAGCGGAGCGGATTCTTCAGATACGTCAATATGGGACCCACCTTGCCTGGTGCATGTGCACAGCACATGTAGGGCCGCCTCCCACCGAAATCACAAGTCGGTCAGCGATTGCGCTGACCGACGTTTTTTTTTTTATTATTTTTTTTATGTCATCCCAGCGTCTTCTCTACGCCATGCGATTTTAGCCAGTGGGGCCCAGTCGACGCCCGAAGTGACGATCAGATCCGTCCATTCGAATTTTAGGTGTGGTACTAACCTCACCTAGCTGTCCTTTTGATCCCATGCACATGTACGGACGTAGATCGATGGAAAACGCAGGATGGACAGCTGGGGTACAGATTCCGTGGGCCACGTCAACACAAGTCCAAAATAACCATTCCCGGACAGTTTTTCATCCTAAATACATTGGACGGCATAGATTCTACATGAAACATCATCCTGGGGCCCATTAATCATCGCAAGCGGCGTCCGAAGGCTCTGTTACGCAACAGAGCCTGCGGCCTTCACTTGTGGGCCATCAGCATGGTTCTGAAATCCAATCTGAACCATTCATTCATTCCAAAGAATGGGCATAACCATCGCCTAGGTGTTTTTTTTTATCCAATCCAATCTATTGAACAATCCTAGACGTTGAACAAATTCGAACGGCGGTCTAAGAAATCCCGTGGGCACGTAAACAGCGAGTCAAAACCGTCCCTTCTCGAACGGTTTTTTGAGAGAAAGATAATGGACGGAGTGGATTTCTACTAAGGCACTGATAATAGGCCCACTGAGTTTCACAGCCTAAGAGATTACGCATGTCTCTGTTCGTAGATATCCGGGAAAACCGGAAGTTCAAGGAAGCATTGGCCCACCATCTTGGATCAGATGCAAGATCTGATCCATCCATGATGTAGATCATTCAAAATTGCCTTAGGGGGTGTTGTCATTTTGGAAAGAAAGTAAGGAAGAGTAAAGTTTAAACTTGCCATCTTCGCTGCGTGAAAACCTTACGCAGGTGCTGCGTAAAACCTCCGCCTCATGTGCGTGCACCTTCTCACCGACTTCAGAGCGTATAAAAGAGAGATCTTTGGGACCTGGGCAGAGGGAAGACGTGGAGCAGCTTTGGACGTGGAGAAACAGGGGAGCTTGGGCTTGGAGACGTGGGTGTGGACGTGTGGAGCAAAGAGAAAGAAAGGGTTTGGATTTATTTTCTGTTTTATTTCTAAGACTTACATGGAGATCAGTCTAGCCATGGCAGGCTAAATCCTCCTAGCTAGGGCTAGAGGTGAAGCTTGTAGTGAGATGGGAGATTTTATGATTTTAATTTAATTTTAATACATGAATTGAAGTTGATTTTAGTTTGATTAATGTTGGAAATATTTTTAGTCTTTAATGGTCTGTTGTGACTGAAATTACAGTGGGTTTACGATGACTTTAAATGTTTTCTTTTCTCCTTTATGTTTATGATGTCAGGAAGCCCTGTTGTTCACCATAGTCTCCTGGGCATGGTCGGATGTCGGTACCCTTCCTAACTTTCATACATGTGATTGGTTGGTAATTAGTTAATTCTGTTGTTGCCATAGTCTCTTGGACATGGTTTGGTGATGGAATCCATATACCTTTCATCTCTTTGAAAACTAGTTCAACGGCAGTTCAGTAAATTCCATAATTTTTGAAGCAGGCATAAGATCTCCCTGATCTCTACAAGTGGATCCTCTGAATCCCTAGTTTCCCTATCTCTGATTCCTCTTAAATTTTAGATAAATATTCCATCATTATTTCTTAAAAGTCTATTTGATTTAGAGTGCATCTTATTCTAGTTCTAGTTCTAGTTAATTTTAGATTACGTACAAGTTTCAGTCCCTTAGGATTCGACCTCGGTCTTACCGAGTTTATTACTACATCACAATCCTGCACTTGGGGAGTGAACAGGTTGTCCCTAGAATAATACATATTTATGATTACAAGTTATTCTTCAGTGCAGTTTGTATTTATTTTTTATTCATCTTCGGTTTGAGACTTGATACAAAGACCTTTCTAGAAATCAGGTTGTCCTACCATAAACTCTGGTTTTTGGTGTAAGGTTGTCCTTAAAACAACATTTGTATCAACCTCTCAAGATCTGAATTTTGAGGATGCCTTACTATCTTGCATTGTGGTTTATTTTGTTATCTTGTTGGCTATCATATTCCTTTAATTTTCACTGTTATAAATTTTTATTTGGCATAGTCCTATTCACCCCCCCCCCCCCCCCCCCCCCCCCCTTCTAGGACATATAGCTAGGCCTTTTTACATTCTAGTGAAGTTAATCTTGCTAGTGGACGAGAGAGAGATCGCCGCACACGTTCCTTTATGGCTGACTGGTTAATTGGAGGTGAGAAAATAGCCTTACATCTACACGTATGACGGTAGATTTTTGCCTACTCCACCACATATGCACATATAACATGTATCCTAGGTGGAGTAACCGCACAGAATGCACTCGATTCATGGTGGACTTCATGTACAAAGTTGGACGAAGGGAAAAAGTATGCCTGCCCACTCTCACATTATCTCAGATAATCTACACTATGCAATCTACTCGGGGGGGATGCATCCCTCCCATTCGGCCGACTTATCTGCAAGCTCACCTGCAACTTTGGCTTTAGGCTTCATATGGATAATCTTGCGCCTATCCACTTCATCAGTGAGACTACACTCAACAACATGAGAATAGGCCCTAGGCAATGCCAAGCTAGAATCGATGAGTACAGGGATGAGATAGAAGAAGAAACTGAAGAAGAGGAAGGCAGTGAAGGAGAGGAAGGTGGTGAAGAGGAGGAAGGTAATGAAGAAGAGGATGACAATGAGGAAGGGGATCAGGAAGAAGAAGAGGAGGCCCAGGACTCAGACGAGGGACCTCTTACTGCTCCTAAGGACCGCCATGACCGAGCCACCTTAGACACCCACATGGCTAAGATTAAGGAAAATCTAGCCTACTTGAAGAAGACGTTTGAGGAGAACCAGGCCTATCTGAAGCAAAAGTTTAAGAAAATATCTCGCACCCTAAAGGCCCTCCTGTGCTATATGCAGGATAAGGGTGCGCCTCCGCCTTCGCTAGAATTGGAGGACTAGTCATATGTTTATAGTTATTGTTCTTGTTTTTTTTGTTTTTTTTTTAGTAATAGCCTTGGTTAGGCTTAGTTGGATGTTAGGTTAGTCAATGTTAAAGCCTTTTGTTAAATTAGCTCACATACATTCTGTCATAATTCATGTAATGCTATATCATATGTATTGGGACAAATTTTGGTTAAATGAAATGCATGAAGCTTCTTTTGTTTAGAAATGTATAGAATGTTTGGAAAAAGTGGATGATGTTATCCTAATACTATAAACGTTACACCCTATGTTGTATATGGGGAATGCCTCCTAAAACCACTCGGAACATGTCATGTCCCCCTCTTGGCGGATTGATTAACGGGGCTCCTTCCCCAAGTGATAGCGACACGGACCCTAGTTTGGGCCCGGGTATTGAGATAATGCCGAATTCATAACCGGCCACTGGCCCCACAAATGGGCCAACACCAAGTGCACCACCGGTTCTGGGTCAAAACCATGCGTCTTCATCGACACCACACCTTCCTCAGGTGGCCTCTCCCACTGATAGGTTAGAGTAAATGATGCTCCTAATGCAACAACAATAACAAGTTTTGTCTACTATAGAAGGGGCCATTGCCCAAAACATGAATGTGGTCCCGCTTGTGCCACCTGTGCAGCCTATTGGGTCTATGATTGCTAGTGGCCTATTTGAACGCTTTCAGCATTTTTACCCTCCTACTTTTACAGGTACTCATAGACCTGAGGAGGCTGAGTACTGGTTAGATAGCATATCCAAGATGCCGAAACCGTTGCACTGTACTGAAACAGAGTAAGTTGAGCTTATTACATATATGTTTGAAAAGGAGGCTAGTCTTTGGTGGGATAGCATCCTACGAACCATTCTTATAGGATTTTTATGGATGTGAGATGTGTTCGAAATCCATTTTCATGAAAAGTACTTCCCCCTCACTTACGGTAATGAAAAGGAGGGTGAATTTCTCCACCTCCGACAGGGAGGAACAACTGTGGTAAAATAAGAGAGGTGTTTCATGGAGCTAGCCAGATATGCTCCATTGATCCTAGCAAATGAGCCAATGAAAATACGGTAGTTTTTAGAGGGTCTGCAGGCTGATATCAACACTAAGATGTGTTGCCATAGCATTCCCAACTATGCTAAGCTAGTGAACATGTCCGTGTGAGCTGAGCGGGATGGTGAAAGAGTGTCTCAGACATGTATTCCAAGTTCTCAACAAGCGGCCATAGATGGACTCGCCTCCCAGGCTAATGGCTTCGTCGACCCAACTGAGGCAAACTAAACGTTGGTGTACTTATTGTAACAAAGGGGGACACATAGACCCCTTTTGTTTTACTAAGATGAAAGATAACGGTTTCACACCACCTCAAAAGATCAACCGCCAGCACCACTAGCTATTTCAGCTCCACCCCTACAATCTGCATCACCGGCACAACTGTTCTACTGACCTCCCGTATCTCAGAATAGTCTGCCTCAACGGCCTATGGTAGCGCAACTAAATCGCCCACAACAAGCTCGAGTGCATGGCCTCACAGCCGAAGCATCTGAATCAGCGGTTGCAATACAGCTAGCCTTTGAAGTCACTGCCCACATCTAAGGTACACCAGTATTTCTATTGGTGAACAACGGGTCCACTATTTCAATGATAGCATGCTCTACAGTCAAGCGATTAGGGTTGAACACGACCCTTATGGTTGGGGTGGGAGTTGTCATAGCAGCATGAACTTTTACAGATGCCACTAAGCTTTGTAAAAATTTTCTGATAGACTTAGGGAGCAGAGTGGTGTACATTGACTTGATAGTAACTAAGCTATATCATTACGATGTCATCCTTGGCATGGATTGGCTCATCAAAATGAAGGGCAAAATCGACTGTGAAACCAGATTGGTGACAGGCCATGGGCCCGAAAAAAACTAAGCTATAGTTGGCCCTACTGCATTAGTTGTTATGCCTCCCTGTTGGAAAATGAAAGGGCCTAGCTATATGCCCTAGAGGGGGGGTGAATAGGGCAATGCCAAATAAAACTAATAACAACGGAATAATAAACGAAATAAAGCACAATGTTGAATTTAAAGTAGCCTAAATAAAGAGATCGATACTTTATCAGTTCTAAGGACAACCTTACACCAAAAACGAAAGGTTTAAGGTAGGACAACCATATTTCTAGAACGTCCTTTGTATCACAAATTAATGAGGAATAAAAAAAAAGGAAATCAAAATAACTTGCAGAAATAAATCCTATGTTATTACAACATTCATCCACACTTGCTTGAAATAAAATGATTACAACATTCATCCACAAACACTCTCCACAAAACAGAATGAATAAAAGAGAGAAAGAGTAAAACACATCCACAACACAACGATATATAGTGGTTCGCCTGTGTGTACACCAACTATTATCCAACAGCCACACAGAATGCTACTCCACTCCTAATATCCTCACATAGGGGATATTAGCATGCACTATCAAAATAGGTTTCACAGGTTCACCTAAAACCTTCACAATTGTGTCTTTGATCTCGGGCTTACACAATCCAAAAACCCCACAATCTGAGTTTTCTGGCTCTCCTCAGATAACCAATACAATGAGATTTTTCTGGCAAATCTCAAACAAAACCAAAAAAAGTAAATTACAAAGATGTAAAATACCTAAATCACCTTTTGAAGAAGCCCAGTAGAACCAATTGGAGTAGAAGTTCGATTCAACGTTCAAAGTCCAATGCTCACTTTAAGAATGGTTCTAAGTCTAATTGATTTTAAATAAAAAAGGGCTAGTTCTATTTGATTTTGAATCTAAGAAGAAGGAATATCAGAAATTCCCCTTTTCTAATAAGATTGGAATGTAGATCAAAATCAAATAAAAATAAGCTAGCAAAAGGAATATTAAATAAGCATAAAGTAGCTTAAAATAAATATAAACTTATCTCAGAGAATAGCTTAAAGATTGCTTGAATAGAATAGAATTGAATTGCTAAAACTTTGAAGTTCGTGCACTATTTATAGCTTGAAAAATCCCGTCTACGACTGGTCTTAGGATCCTAGGACTGGTTGTAGCTTTAAAGATTTTCAAAGATTTTCACGGGATAAAATTTTCTGTTCCACGACCGGTCCTAGGTGGTCTACGACCGGTCGTGGGCCACCTACGACCGGTCATAGGACCCTCAAAATGTTTGCTAGAGTTTGAGTCGTAGGGCTATGACCGGTCGAAGTATGAGTCGTAAAACTCACAGGACTGGTCGTAGGATGTCTAGGACTGGTCGTAGGATAGCCAGAAAGATCCGAAAGTCTTTAACAATCTAGGACTGGTCCTGAAAAACTTAAGACTGGTCGTAGCAAAGCTAGGACTGATCTTAGAACAGCCCAAACAAGCATATTAAAATATATGAGTTATGTATCCAGAATGACCTACAGTAAAGCCCATCCTAAGGTCAAACAAACCTTAAAAGTGAGATGGACATTGAAAGTCTATACACTCAGATGACCCTTAAGAGAAGTTTGAGAATATACAAATCTTGTAGGAGGCCTTCTTGAGCTTGATCTTGACTTGACATAGTCTTCTACTAAACTTGAACTTGATCGAATCTTGAACATGCAAACTTGAAAACTTCTATTCTTGAATTCTTCATCCATGACTTGAAAATTTTCTTCATTTAAGTTCTTGTCTTGAAATGCGATGTCTTGATTGCAATGAATAGGCTTCAAACATAAAACACAAGATATACAAGACATAGATATAGGTTTTGACACCACAAAATTTGACAACCAAAGAGATATGAAATCATAGCACTTATAGAAAATCATGATGGTTCGTCACTTGGGGACACGCCAGAAGTCCAATATTTCATGGACATGTTTAAAGTGATCCCTGGACTACCTCCTCAGTGTGAGATCGACTTTACCATCAACCTTGTGCCAGATGTGCTGCCTATTTCCTTACCGACATACCGCATGCCTCCGTGTGAAATGAGGAATTGAGGAAGTAGATTGATGATCTATTGGATTCAAGTTTCATACGGTCGAGCGTACTCCTTAAGGAGCTCCTGCATTGTTTGTGAAAAAGAAGGATGGATCTCTTTAGTTGTGTATAGATTGTCGCAGGTTAAACCACGTCATAGTGAAGAATAAGTATACTCTACCCAGGATAGATGACCTGTTTGACCAGTTGAAGGGAGCGAAGTATTTCTCTAAAATAGACTTACAGTCTGGGTATCATCAGTTGCGCGTTAGGAATGAAGACGTGCAAAAAATAGCTTTCAGGACCAGCTTCGGGCACTACGAATTCCTTGTGATACCGTTTGGACTTTACAAAGCACCAACCGTATTCATGGATCTCATGAATCGAGTATTTTGGTCGTATCTGTACCAATTCATTATCGTATTTATAAATGATATTTTGATATACTCCAAGAGTTAGAAGGATCATAAAGAGCACCTGCGAGTAGTTCTTAATACTCTCAGATAGAATCAATTATTTACACTATACTGAAAATGTGACTTCTAGAAGAAAGAAGTCAAGTTCCTGGGACACGTGGTTTCCAAGGAAGGAATCACTGTGGACCTTGCCAAGGTAACCGCATTACAAGATTGGGAGTGACCCAGTTTGATTATAGAAGTGAGGAGTTTTGTCAGACTTGCCGGCTATTATTGCTGATTCATCAAAGATTTTTTTAAGATAGCCCGACCGTTGTCGTAACTCACTCGGAAAGATCCTAAGTTTGCTTGGAACGAGAAAGCAGAAGCAGCCTTTCTGGAATTAATGGACAAGTTGATGTCTGCGCCTATGCTAGTACTATCAGAGAAAGGGGTTAGATATACTATTTACACCAATGCTTCTCGAGTCGGTTTGGTATACAGAAGGATAGGGTGATCGCCTATGCCTCACGACAGTTGAGGAAACACGAAGAAAACTACCCAACTCATGACCTGGAGTTGGCGGTAGTCATTTTTACATTAAAGCTTTAGAGACATTACCTCTATGGAGAGGAGTTCGAGCTCCTTTATGACCTCAAGAGCCTCAAGTACATTTTTACGTAGAGGGACCTGAATATGAGGTAACGACGTTGGATGGAGACCTTAAAAGACTTTAAGTTTGAGGTCTCCTACCATCCTGGCAAGGCCAACCTTGTGGACTATGTGTTGAGCTATAAGAAAATAATAGAATTTGCAGTCCCACTAATGATAGAAGAGTGGAATATGGTAGAATTCGTGCGAGATTTTCAATGGAAGCTGATAGTGGAGGAGCCATTCGAGAGCCTCGCACACATCCACGTGCAACCACTTATTGATGAGTGAATCATTGTGCCTTAGAAAGAAGATGAATTGTTAGTGAAGGTAAGAGAACATGCAAGTGACAGCGAAGAATCCAAATGGAGGGTTAGATCGGATGGAGGTTTGTGATATCGTGGCCGCATATACGTCCCAAACCTCCATGACTTTAGGAGAGAAGTTCTAGAGGCCACCCACAATTCAAAGTTGGTGATGCATCCAGGTAATACAAAGATGTATTGAGACGTGAAGCATTCGTACTGGTGGGACAACACGAAGGCCCAAAGAGTAGACTTTATATCCCGATGGCATACGTGCTAACAAGTCAAGGCAAAGCATCGTTGACCCCCTAGTTTACTTCAGCCTATGCCCATAGCTGAGTGGAAGTGGAATTTCGTATCCATGGATTTCATTTCTGGCCTACCTAAGACAAGAAAGGGGCATAACTCCATTTGAGTGATTGTGGACCAATTGATGAAATCAGCTTATTTTCTCCTGATTAGAGTTTCTAACTCCGCTGATGACATGCTCAAGGTGTACATTAAAGAGATAGTGCAATTGCATGAAATTCTTATAGAAATTGTGTCAGACTAAGACACACAATTCATGTTTATTTTCTGAACTTGAATCTAAGATGTAATAGGAGTGAAATTGAAGTTCAGTACTGCGTTCCACCCACAGACTGATGGACAGATGGAACGGGAAAAATCAAATACTCAAAGACATGTTGCGAGCGTGCATGCTTGATTTCAAGGACAATTGGGATGATTGTCTCCCCTATGCCGAGTTTGCTAATAGTAACAGCTTCCAAGCAAGCATTGGCATGACTCTTTACGAAGCCCGGTATGGACGCCCATGTCGAGCTCCACATTGTTAGGCAGAAGTTGGCGAGAAGAGTTTGGTTAGCCCAGATTTGGTACAGGTGACCTCAGAGAAGATTGATATTATCAAGTGTTGACTTCTTGTAGCCCAGAGCAGACAGAAGAGTTATGCCGATACGGATGAAATTTGATGTTGAGGACCATGTATTCCTTAAAGTTTTCCCAATGAAGGGAGTCCTTCGTTTTGGCAAGAAGGGAAAACTCACACTGAGATTCATTGGACCATTCTAGATTTTAGACTGAGTGGGTATGATAGCAAACCGTCTTGCCTTGCACACACCACTCAGGCATGCACAACATATTTCACATATTGATGCTGAAGAAATATGTTCTTGACCCTACCCATATTATCAAATGGGAACAAGTGCAGCTAAGTGAAGTTGCTACGTATGTATTGCGGCCCACACGTGTTCTAGATAGAAAAGAACAAGTGATACACAACAAAGTTATCCCGCTCGTGAAAGTGTTATGAACACACCACATTGAGGAAGAGGCTACTTGGGAAATGAAAGTCGAGGTCCTTAAGAACTACCCTCAAATCCACTAATTTTGGGAACAAAATTTTTCTTTAAGGGGGGTATATTGTAAGTCTCAAAAAAATTCATACATAAGCACGAGTATCACCTCAGGTAGAAATACCTAAGGATGTTATCCTGTCATAATTAAAGAAAATTTTAGTTAAGTATTAAACTAAATAATTGGTGAATTTAACTCAAACCACCATGTCCACAAATAAGAAGACCTGAAACCATAAATATCGCTGACTCAACACTATATAAAGACATAGGGGAAATCCCAAGAGCGTATCACTCTAAGGAGTACATTAAAAGCCCATATCGGACCTAGACCGCACGTCGAGAGTTCGATAACAGCGAAACTATAGGATTATGTTTGTCCTACTTGGTTTAACAACCATCGCAGGAATTGAGCCTAGATGGTATCTAGAAATGTACAACTTGAGCCCTAAATGAAGTGTGTGAGAAATGCGAATATCTTTAGAAAATGAAAGGAAACTTAAGTGAATTGGGCCATTCGCTCACACATGAAATTGAGGATTTCGGACCATCAATTTCTGACCTAACTTCACCCATGGGAAAAGAAAATTTTTCTACACATATTCATAAGTTGTGGCCCCGATCGAGTAAGTACGACCATTGATCTAACACGCATCCTCCACAGTTGATCAGCTTATCCTATCGCATCGAAATCACATCCTGGCATAGATCCATTGTCAAAGAACTTACCCTATGATGTAGGTGAGTAGTGGACCTCCCTGTGAGCCCTATTTGTCAAAAATAACTGCCTAAAGGGTATAACCCATGTATATATTAGCCCTTGTGCCATTTGCATCACTTTTATACTTATATATATGTAACGCCCGTGAAAAATCCGTACTTGGAATCGAGTACCGATTTGACCCGAAATCGCGTATAAACAATTTCCATGGAAATTAAACGTAAGTTAGCTAGCGCAATGCTAGAGTAGCTGGGAAATAGTCCCTGATCACTTTAAATACGTTCTACAAGACCCAAATCGAGTAGAACAGACAACTCTACAATACTCTATAACCTTGGATCAAACTCTAAGCGGGTTTATCCTCTGGACCATGTTGAACTTTTGTATTGGATTTAGACCGCGCATCGAAGGTCCGATACCTCCTATCTTAGACCGTTAGAACCGCCCAGCTGGACTTGACAATCATCTCGAAAATCAAGTCAAACCGATAATCACAGAGTATTTCGTTGAACCCGGACTGAAGCGACCGCGAATAGGGACGAATTGGGAATTTCAAATTCAAATCTGGCACACGACTTGACGCGTCAGTATTAAGCGTTCTGACCGTCATAATTCATCCAGATTACACCCTCGGATCAGGAAAAATATCTATTTATTATCATGGGACTTTCAGCCCTGATCTATGTGCGGTGACCGCTGAACTGAAACTGGTCCGCTACGTGCGATCTGCGAACCCTGCCAGACTGAAAACTTAATACGAGGTACATCTGGTACCCATGAGCTTAAGTCTGATCGCAATCGACCAGGGGACCACCAGAAATCAGTTTTTGGACCGAAATAGCCCCGAAATGGATAGGCATTAAGTAAACTTCGTCCCGGAGCCTATTTTCGGCGTTTCCAAGCTTATAAAAGGGGTTGAAACCCTCATTCCTTCCTTGCATCCGAATTTCACCAACCCTAGAAAAGAGAGAGAGAGTTTGAGAGAAAGGGAAGAGGAGATTTTTCCCGCTTCCGAGCCATCAACGGTTGCTGCATCAGCACTTCCTTCCAATCACCTGGCTGGTGATTTTTCCACATTTTCAGGTATAGAAAAACCCCAAAAACTTGCTGATTTAGGGTTTACGTAGATTCTGAGCATGGTAGCTAACGTAATCCATGAATCAGGTTCTCTTACCGCCGTAGACGAAGCGTACACGCTCCGTTCAAATTCCCGCGACCGTAAGAGACTAGGTGAGGATTTTAGACGCTTTGATTGACGGTTTACAACGCTTTCAATGTCGTTTAATAGTAGATTATCGACGGCATCGCCGTTTGACATGTACAACATGCTCTCCGTTTCCTGTTTCGTAAATTAACGAAGAATATGAGATTTAGGGCATTTTAGTCATATGTAGGAAGTACGGTCTACATGCATATTTTGCTGACGTGATTGACATGGTTTGTCGCCGTATTAGTGAGTTAGGAATGCTTGCATAATCATTTTGGCGAAGAGATTAGCCAAGTTGCGCACTTTGGGTCGACATACTATATGTGGACTTAAGTGTGCAGTGTACGTGTTTGTATAAATGCTTGTATTAGTATGTATTGTATTGAATGATGTTATGTAGTAGTTTGAGATTGATTTCATGATTTAAAATGCTGACCTAAATGATTTCCTACATGTTGACCTTATGCATGATTGTATTACATGCATAGGAAGTATGCCTTGAAGATTTGCTTAAGTTGAATATGCATGGAAAGTATGCCTTGAAGATTTGCTTAAGTTGAATGTTATAACATGTGCTAACATGCTCACATGATGTGTTTCAATTCCAATACCTTTGTATATAGCGTTAAGATAATTCCATAGATGTGTGGGACTTGACTTAGTCCAGGCAGTCGGTAACCGAGCGAATTCGTGGCTAACTGGTCATAGCCACGAACGACGCGTCGATGAACGTGATTCGTGTTGAGAGTTGGCGGCAGTGGTTAGGCCACACGAAGTGTTTTACGCACTTCACGTTGTTCAACTTGAGATGCGATCGCGCTAGTCGAGCCCGTCAAGTAACCCGACTGGCCGATGTTTGTTCACCTTGTATGTATCATAACTGCTTGAACCTAGGGTACTGAACTTACCATTATAAACCCTATTAACCATGGTACCTTGATCCACGAAGACTCATGAGCCGGGCATGGTGGTATGGGACACCGTGGTCGAGCTGTCGGCCTACGCTGGGGCCACAAACCTCCCCGTAGTGACCAGTGAGCACCTTGACTCGTGAGCAGATTATGGTGGTATGGGACACTATATTCTAGCTGTCGGCCTACACTGATCAGGCGACGAGCCCTTTGTAGTGACCGCGAGCGTATTCTGAGTCCACGGGAGGCGACGACCCTTCCGTGCAGTAGAGTACAGTAGGCCTGTATTGATAAGGTGATGGGGGAGCGGTGCAACGAGTGCGAGCAACAGCCCTGACAGCCCTTGCAGTGACCTACGAAATGTACATCGTATGAGATTACTAGGAGTGACGACCCTAGACAGGATCCGTGTTGGGATTGATACAAGGGAAGTACCTTAGTTTCCCAATCCTGCTGTTTGAATGGACTAATAACAACTTGGTAATCATATCACCATAGCATTGCATGTGCCTGGAAGATGTGGAGCACTCTAGGGAGTGTGGCATGCCGCGGTCGTAAGATGTTGCCGCATGAGGGTGATCGTCGGTGAGGGCATACATCACGTCATATCATCTTGCATTAACAACAGTATTAGGATTGTCTGATTTACTGCTTTACTATTATCGCGTGATTGAATTGTGAACATGCTAATCTTTGCTCTATGATTCCACTGAGTTGATCACTCATTCCCACGTTACGGGATGGTGTTTGCAACACCCACCAGACCCTGTTGTAGTTGCAGGTGAGGACGAGGTCCAGGAGGTGGAGCCGGAGATTGACGAGGACCAGGATGAGTTCTCGTATATGCAGTATCACGACGGCTTCCCGTAGGTGACCTGGATCGAGGGGGACTTCAGTGGGACTATTTTGAACTTTATTCTTTTGTTTATTTACATGTATATGAGACTCAGAGATGTAGTCATACTTTGGAGACAGATGAGATTACTTTGTTTTTCCATACAGTGATATATACATTGTTTAGTCTTCCGCTTGCTTTTATCACTGGATCTGAAGTATGAATTGCAGTTTTGGTATACTTTTACTCATGTGAATGCTTTAAATCAGACAACATTGAATCATAACCATTTTTGTTGCATAAGTGACGGTCTGGAACTCGGGAGTTGAGTTTATACACGACCCCCGATTTTCAGGGTGTTATAAGTTGGTATCAGAGCATGAATGAGAGTATACTGGGCCTGGGTTATGGTCTTGCGACGTACGCTGTCGCTTCCTTTGACTTAGGTGGGTGCGAGAAGGGTCTAGAAACACTTCTAGGATCGCAGATTCGCCGATAGGCGAAGTCTATTATGATCGATCGCAAGATCGAATCTATAACATATCTCGGGTCGCGTAATGTAACCCGAATCACTTCTAAGCTGTAGGAAGTCGGGTTGAGACGTCCTATGAGCGGTTTTAAACCACAAAAGTGAATCCTTGGGCCGTGGAATGACCACGACTCCAGTAATCAATCGCCAGGGCTTAAAAACCCCGTTTAGCCAAAAATTCTTAAAATTCCTCCTCTAAACACTTCAACCTTCAGTTTTTTCTTATCCATTTCATGTTAGGCATCAAACCTAATGTGAAAATAACACAAATTAGTACATTCACCAAATTTTACAGTGAATAGTTAAATTTCATGAAAAATGGCCATAAGGCCATTCTAACTTCACTTTCTTTAGCAACTAAGGAGCTAGATAGGTGTAATGGCTCCTTCTACCCCAAATTCATATGCTGCATCATATGGTTTGGTATTCAGGATTGTGATGTGGACCCGGAAAGCCCCGAACACATGTTTGGGCTCATAGAGACCAAAATACTATGAACCAAGGGGTGGGACCTGACTTTTTGGGACCCTGGGACCATGGGGGACCAGACCCATGGGGTCCCACCGGTCAACTTGCGAGTTGACCGGCGATGCCATCGCCGGCCGGGCGATGCATCGCCGGCCGGCGAGCTCGGTTGGTGCTGTCCTTCGGGCGCACCCTCTTAAATAGGGTCCACATCACCCCTAGCTACCTCCCACATCACGAAAACCCCCAAAACCCACCTCTCCTTCACAAACAGCCCCCTTACATAGCCTAGAATCGATTTTCAGCAACCCATTCCAAACCCCGGCGACCCAAACCACTCTTAAACCCTTCCTTGGCCAAAACCGACCACCACCCATCATTTATTGGGTGTTGGCAGCCCCTTTCCTTGAAGATTTCCCCATTTGGAGCTCCAAAATCTCCCAAATATAGCTGAAATCGTGAGGTGCTCCATCCCATCTTTTTGTTTGTATTTTTCCATGAAAGTACAGCCTTGGGAAGCTTGAAGCATCCCTCTACGACGCCTAGATTTCATTTTTTCAGATTGGGCAGCCATTTCTCCGCATTTTTGACGTTTTCCATGGCTTTTGTGGAAGCCATTTTGGGCCTTTTGTCGCTCTCATCCATCATATCTTTGATGGGTAAGAGGAAAACTGCGACAGACGAGGCTGGGCCGAGCCGCCCTGCTCGATCGAGAAGACCGCGGGGTGGTGCCGCAAGTTCAAGCACCGCCGCAGGTCCAGCTGCAGTCTTGGAGTGCCGTACAAAGCGGGATTTGGATCCCCATGCACACCTTGGACGAACCATTCTATCAGAAATGCCTCATGGTGAATACACTGATCGTAGAGTGTTATTTGAGGCGGACGTAGATGGGCGATTATTCGGCGAGTATCTGTTGTTCGAACGCATTGAAGCTGCGCACTGGGGACCAATCTTTGAAGCTCCCGCTCGTGCTAATGTGAGCACTGTTCGTGCCTTCTATGCTAGCATCCAGAATCCTACCTTGGAGCCTTTGCAGTTCAAAATCCCTTTTGGTAGAGATCGGATGGCTACGATCGACGTCCGATTGATTGCGCGACTTCTCAACGTGCCTCTAGGTGATGTGCATCCAAGTGAGAAGAATTTGAGGACTAGACGTGAACGAGATCGCCGCACCAGGTTTCTGTGCAGTAAGTTGGTTCCATGGAAGCCTAATAATAGCCTCAAGGCGACGTACATGTCTGAGGATTTGCGCCTGCTGCATCATATCTGCACGTTCAATGTCTATCCCAGGTCGACGAACCGCATTGAATGCACACGTCTTATGGTAGATTTCTTATTTCTGGTGGCCCAGGGAGAGAACGTATGTATGGCCACTTTCATCTTACGGCAGATAGTTCTCATAGCCAGGTCGAGGAGAACATCCGAATCGCTTCCCTTTGGCCGACTCATTTGCAAGATTGCACTTGAGTTTGCCTATAGACTTGGGCCCGAATTACCGGTATCGATTCACACCATCGATGAGTCGACAATGGTCAAGATGAAGATTGGGTCGCAATACCGTGAAAATCAACTTGAAAGGGATAGTGGGGATGACTTTGATGAAGAGGAAGATCAAAGCGAAGAAGAACCTAGAGCAGAGGTTCAGGAAGAGGTTCAGGAGGAAACAGAAGAGGAGGCTCAGGATACTGATGAGAGCCCTCCTCCTTCTGCGCAGACTACTATCGACGACCGCATTGCTCGGATGGAGGAGAGTCAGACCGCTTTGCGTAGGGAAGTCCAAGAACTTCGAGCAGAAGTCGCTGATGCCAAGGCCGTTACAAAGAAGAAGTTTGGCAAGGTGACTCGCACCTTGAAGGCAATCCTGTGTTGCTTACAGGATAAGGGTGCTCCTCCTCCATCACCAGACTCCGACTAGCGATGCGATCTTTGATGTTATTATTAGTAGTTAGTCATTTCCTGTTTTAAGTTGTGTTTTGTAAGCCTGATAAGGCTGGTAGTTTACCTATGTTGCTGTAGTAGCTGACTGACATAGCTCCCATGTACTTTTTGTCATGATACTTATAGGGAGATATCCCTTGTATTATGACAATTTTGATTAATGGAAATGCATGGAATGCTTTTGACTCTTTAGTGAATGATTGTGGTGTAATTGTGCAATTGAGACTGACAAGGTTGCGCCCTATTTTGAATATAGGGAATGCCACCTAAGACTACGAGGAGCGCGGTTCGGCTTTCATTGTCTGAGCAGATGGATCAGACTCCTTCTCAGTCTGGCACTCGTCCGGACCCTGCTGTGGGCCCGATTCCTGAGACTGTTCGATCGTCTCAGCCTGCTGTTGGTCCTACAGGTGGACCACCGCCATTTACACCATCTGTTAGAGAGCCACAGCGCGCATCTACTTCCGCACCTCATCCGCCACAGCCTGCTCCACCCCCTGATAGATTCGAGCAGATGATGGCTATGATGCTACAGCAGCAGCAGCTTTTGACCACTATAGTTGGGACGTTAGCCCAGGGTGGGGGTGCGACTACCTCTACTCCACCTGCACCACCTGCGCATCCAGCTGAGGATGCCTATACTTACGCCCAGGATGAGGGCATAGCACCTCCTGCGCAGCCTACTTTCCCTGCGGGGAATCCTGCCGACACACGGGGCCTACTGGAGCGATTTCAGCGCTTGCGGCCTCCTACTTTTTTGGATTCTCACAGACCCGAGGAGGCAGAGTTCTGGCTCGACTGAGTGTCGAAGATTCTACGCATGTTGCACTGTACCGAGGCTGAGCAGGTAGAGCTGGCTACCTTCCAGTTTGAGAGAGAGGCCAGTATGTGGTGGGATAGCATATTGCGGACTGTTGCCGCGGATTTCGTGTGGACATGGGCAGCATTCGAGTTCCGCTTCCATGAGAAGTATTATCCCCAGACCTACAGGCACGAGAGGGAGAATGAGTTTCTCCGTCTCAGGCAGGCAGCGATGACGGTCACCGAGTATGAGCATCGGTTCACAGAGTTGGGCAGGTACGTCCCGACGATTCTAGCTGATGAGCAGATGCGCATAGCATACGGTGCTTTTTGGAGGGCTTACGACCGGATATTCGGTCGAAGATGTGCTGTGTCAGCTTTCCCTCCTATGTGGAGTTGGTTCACATGTCCATGTGGGCAGAGCAGGACGTGGATCGACTTGCGCGATCTCGAGGCCCGACTACTTCCAGGCCGCGACCGGATTTGCCAGACAGGCCCTTCGCGGGCAAGAGGCCTCGCATTGATCCTCCTACCAGGACCACGGCGCCTGTACGACCGTTTCGGCGCCCTGATTTATCATGCACATACTGTGGGAGGACGGGCCATTTATCGCAGAGTTGCTTTTCCAAGATGCGGGACAGTGGGTTCTCGCCGCCGCAGAAGATTGATCGAGTACATCCACAGGCGATATCAGCACCGCCTATACGGTCAGCTCCTGCGCATCCTTCGTTCAGACCTACGGTATCGCAGATTCGACAACCTTCACGGCCCTTGACACAGCGGCCGAACCGGCCACAGCAGGCTCGAGTTCATGCACTGACCGCTGAGGCAGCTACGACGCCGACTTTCCAGCATTCAGCCTTCGAGGTCACGGGCCATATCGGAGGTACTCCCGTTCTTATCATGGTGGACACTGGTTCCACAATTTCTTTGATATCGCGTGCCGTGGTCAGACGTCTTGGGTTGCAGACATCACTATGGATAGCGTACGAGTCTTTGCAGCTCATGGAGATTTTTCGGATGTCACCCAGATGTGTGAGGGTTGTTTGGTTGATCTGGGAGGCAGGACGATGACTCTTGATCTGGTCGTCGATCCCTCGCTCGTTTATCTCGACGTCATTCTTGGCATGGATTGGTTGACTGCAGCGAGAGCCGAGATTGACTGCGAGACTCGTATAGTCACAGCGTACGAGCCTGAGGGCACATCCTTCACATTTCCAGTGCGGGTAAATCTTCCTTTTCGCATTCTTAGCTACGCCACTCTATTGCGCGACGCTGGTGCCCAGGTACTTGAGCAGACGCCAGTTGTTTCTGAGTTCGGGGATCTGTTCAGGAAGATCCCTGGTTTGCCGCCCCGACTTGAGATCGATTTCACTATCGATCTGATTCCTGGTTCTACACCCGTCTCACTGCCGACGTATCGCATGGCACCATGTGAGATGGAGGAGTTGAGGACACAGATTGATGGCCTGCTAGAGCTTGGCTTTATACGGCCTAGCGTGTCTCCTTGGGGAGCACCGGTCTTGTTCGTGAAGAAGAAGGATGGTTTGCTGCGATTGTGTATTGATTATCGCAGGCTGAACCAGCTCACGGTGAAGAACAAGTACCCTTTGCCCAGGATCGATGACTTGTTTGATCAGTTGAGAGGAGCGCAGTACTTCTCGAAGATTGATCTTCAGTCAGGATATCATCAGCTGCGCGTCAGAGATGAGGACGTGCAGAAGACAGCATTCAGGACCAGTTTTGGCCACTACGAGTTCCTCGTGATGTCGTTCGGTCTCACGAACGCACCGGCCGTGTTCATGGATCTGATGAACCGGGTTTTTCGGCCTTTCCTCTATCGATTCGTCGTTGTCTTCATCGACGACATTTTGGTATACTCTAGGAGTCGAGAGGAGCATGAGGAGCACTTGCGTTTGGTCCTTGATACGCTCAGACGACATCAGTTGTTCGCACAGTACAAGAAGTGCGACTTCTGGAAGCATGAGGTAAAGTTTCTGGGACACGTGGTGTCCAAGGACGGCATGGCAGTTGACCTGTCTAAGGTAGCTGCGGTGCAGGACTGGGAGCAGCCTGGTTCTGTCACTGAGGTGAGGAGTTTCTTGGGTCTAGCTGGCTACTATCGGTGCTTCATTCAGGATTTCTCGAAGATCGCGAGACCCTTATCTCAGTTGACACGGAAGGACGTGAAGTTTGCCTGGAATGATAAGGAGGAGTCAGCTTTTCAGGAGCTGAAGGACAGACTTACGTCCGCCCCTGTGCTAGTATTGCCAGAGCAGGGGGTTAGATACACTATATACACTGACGCGTCTAGCGTTGGTTTGGGTTGTGTCCTTATGCAGAGGGACAGGGTAATTTCGTATGCCTCGAGACAATTAAGGAAGCACGAGGAGAATTACCCTACACACGACCTGGAGTTGGCAGCCATTATATTCGCACTGAGACTCTGGAGACATTACCTCTACGGAGAGGAGTTCGAGCTCTTTTGCGACCACAAGAGCCTCAAGTATATATTCACGCAGCGAGACTTGAATATGAGGCAGCGGCGATGGATGGAGACACTGAAGGACTTCAAGTTTGAAGTCTCTTACCATCCTGGGAAGGCGAACCTTGTGGCTGATGCGTTGAGCCGCAAGAAGGAGATAGAGTTTGCGGCTCCGCTGATGGTTGCCGAGTGGGATATGGTTGAGTTTTTGCGAGACTTTGAGCAGAAACTCACCGTAGAGGAGCCATTTGAGTTCATCGCACATGTACAGGTGCGATCTCAGATCGATGACCGAGTCATCGAGGCGCAGAGGGATGACGCGCATCTTACTGAGCTTCGAGAGCAGGCCAGTGATGATACTGACGCCGACTGGCGAGTTGGTATGGATGGGGGCTTACGTTACCGTGGCCGCCTATGCGTCCCAGATGTCCCTGACTTGAGACGAGAGATTCTCGAGGCTGCGCATTCTACTAGACTCGCGATGCATCCTGGCAGCACGAAGATGTATCGTGACGTGAAGAGGACGTATTGGTGGGAAGGTATGAAGACCCATATAGCTGAGTTCATGTCCCGTTGTCTCACTTGTCAGCAGGTGAAGGCAGAGCATCGCCGACCACCTGGACTTTTGCAGCCTCTGCCGATTGCAGAGTGGAAGTGGGATTTCATTTCCATGGACTTCATTTCTGGGTTGCCGAAGACGAGGAAGGGGCATGATTCCATTTGGGTGATCGTCGACCGATTGACGAAGTCGGCGCACTTCCTACCGATCAGAGTTACGAACTCTGCAGACGAGCTGGCTAGATTGTATATCCGAGAGATTGTGCGTCTGCATGGAGTTCCGTTGGAGATCGTGTCGGACAGAGACATGCGGTTCACTTCTATCTTCTGGACTCGCATTCAGGAGGCTATGGGTGTGAAGTTGAAGTTCAGTACTGCCTTCCACCCACAGACGGACGGACAGACGGAGCGAGTGAACCAGATCCTGGAGGACATGTTGCGGGCTTGCGCATTGGACTTCAAGGACAGTTGGGATGACTGTCTTGCATATGCGGAGTTTGCGTACAACAATAGCTTCCAGACGAGTATCGGCATGGCACCTTATGAGGCGCTGTATGGGCGACCTTGTCGCGCACCGCATTGCTGGTTAGAGCTCGGTGAGCGCAGCTTGATTGGCCCAGAGTTGGTGCAGGCGACGTCAGAGAAGATTGATATTATTCGACGTCGGCTTCTTACAGCGCAGAGCAGACAGAAGAGCTACGCCGATACGAGACGGAGACCACTAGAGTTCACAGTCGGGGATCATGTGTTTTTGCGAGTTTCCCCTATGAAGGGAGTCCTTCGGTTCGGAAAGAAGGGGAAGCTGGCACCGCGATTCATTGGTCCATTCCAGATCCTCGATCGTGTGGGAGCGGTGGCTTACCGATTGGCTTTACCCACGCCCCTCGCGAGCGTCCACAACGTATTTCCTGTTTCTATGCTGAAGAAGTACGTTGCTGATCCTTCCCATATCATCAGATGGGAGCAGGTACAGTTAGGAGAGGATGTTACTTATATCCTGCGACCGACACGCATCTTAGACCGGAAGGAGCAGGTACTGCGTAGCAAGGTGATTCCCCTTGTGAAGGTACTATGGACGCATCACTCTGAGGAGGAGGCTACTTGGGAGACAGAAGCCGGGATCAGAAAGAACTACCCACAGCTTCTCGAGGAGTACGAACAGGTACAAATTTCGAGGATGAAATTATTTGTTAAGGGGGGTAGATTGTAACGCCCGTGAAAAATCCGTACTTGGAATCGAGTACCGATTTGACCCGAAATCGCGTATAAATAATTTCCATGGAAATTAAACATAAGTTAGCTAGCGCAACGCTAGAGTAGCTGGGAAATAGTCCCTGATCACTTTAAATACGTTCTACAAGACCCAAATCGAGTAGAACAGACAACTCTACAATACTCTATAACCTTGGATCAAACTCTAAGCGGGTTTGTCCTCTGGACCATGTTGAATTTTTGTATTGGATTTAGACTGCGCGTCGAAGGTCCGATACCTCCTATCTTAGACCGTTAGAACTGCCCAGCTGGACTTGACAATCATCTCGAAAATCAAGTCAAACCGATAATCACAGAGTATTTCGTTGAACCCGGACTGAAGCGACCGCGAATAGGGACGAATTGGGAATTTCAAATTCAAATCTGGCACACGACTCGACGCGTCAGTATTAAGCGTTCTGACCGTCAGAATTCATCCAGATTACACCCTTGGATCAGGAAAAAATATCTATTTATTATCATGGGACTTTCAGCCCTGATCTATGTGCGGTGACCGCTGAACTGAAACTGGTCCGCTACGTGCGATCTGTGAACCTTGCCAGACTGAAAACTTAATACGAGGTACATCTGGTACCCATGAGCTTAAGTCTGATCGCAATCGACCAGGGGACCACCAGAAATCAGTTTTTGGACCGAAACAGCCCCGAAATGGATAGGCATTAAGTAAACTTCGTCCCGGAGCCTATTTTCGGCGTTTCCAAGCTTATAAAAGGGGTTGAAACCCTCATTCCTTCCTTGCATCCGAATTTCACCAACCCTAGAAAAGAGAGAGAGAGTTTGAGAGAAAGGGAAGAGGAGATTTTTCCCGCTTCCGAGCCATCAACGGTTGCTGCATCAGCACTTCCTTCCAATCACCTGGCTGGTGATTTTTCCACATTTTCAGGTATAGAAAAACCCCAAAAACTTACTGATTTAGGGTTTACGTAGATTCTGAGCATGGTAGCTAACGTAATCCATGAATCAGGTTCTCTTACCGCCGTAGACGAAGCGTACACGCTCCGTTCAAATTCCCGCGACCGTAAGAGACTAGGTGAGGA
Organism: Magnolia kwangsiensis; assembly: GCA_037074715.1. Classification (NCBI taxonomy): domain Eukaryota; kingdom Viridiplantae; phylum Streptophyta; class Magnoliopsida; order Magnoliales; family Magnoliaceae; genus Magnolia; species Magnolia kwangsiensis. Next base: position 66,717,619 of record CM073579.1, read on the forward strand.
TTTTAGACGCTTTGATTGACGGTTTACAACGCTTTCAATGTCGTTTAATAGTAGATTATCGACGGCATCGCCGTTTGACATGTACAACATGCTCTCCGTTTCTTGTTTCGTAAATTAACGAAGAATATGAGATTTAGGGCATTTTAGTCATATGTAGGAAGTACGGTCTACATGCATATTTTGCTGACGTGATTGACATGGTTTGTCGCCGTATTAGTGAGTTAGGAATGCTTGCATAATCAGTTTGGCGAAGAGATTCGCCAAGTTGTGCACTTTGGGTCGACATACTATATGTGGACTTAAGTGTGTAGTGTATGTGTTTGTATAAATGCTTGTATTAGTATGTATTGTATTGAATGATGTTATGTAGTAGTTTGAGATTGATTTCATGATTTAAAATGCTGACCTAAATGATTTCCTACATGTTGACCTTATGCATGATTGTATTACATGCATAGGAAGTATGCCTTGAAGATTTGCTTAAGTTGAATATGCATGGAAAGTATGCCTTGAAGATTTGCTTAAGTTGAATGTTATAACATGTGCTAACATGCTCACATGATGTGTTTCAATTCCAATACCTTTGTATATAGCGTTAAGATAATTCCATAGATGTGTGGGACTTGACTTAGTCCAGGCAGTCGGTAACCGAGCGAATTCGTGGCTGACTGGTCATAGCCACGAACGACGCGTCGATGAACGTGATTCGTGTTGAGAGTTGGCGGCAGTGGTTAGTCCACGCGAAGTATTTTACGCACTTCATGTTGTTCAACTTGAGATGCGATCGCGCTAGTCGAGCCCGTCAAGTAACCCGACTGGCCGATGTTTGTTCACCTTGTATGTATCATAACTGCTTGAACCTAGGGTACTGAACTTACCATTGTAAACCCTATTAACCATGGTACCTTGATCCACGAAGACTCATGAGCCGGGCATGGTGGTATAGGACACCGTGGTCGAGCTGTCGGCCTACGCTGGGGCCACAAACCTCCCCGTAGTGACCAGTGAGCACCTTGACTCGTGAGCAGATTATGGTGGTATGGGACACTATATTCTAGCTGTCGGCCTACACTGATCAGGCGACGAGCCCTTTGTAGTGACCGCGAGCGTATTCTGAGTCCACGGGAGGCGACGACCCTTCCGTGCAGTAGAGTACAGTAGGCCTGTATTGATAAGGTGATGGGGGAGCGGTGCAACGAGTGCGAGCAACAGCCCTGGCAGCCCTTGCAGTGACCTACGAAATGTACATCGTATGAGATTACTAGGAGTGACGACCCTAGACAGGATCCGTGTTGGGATTGATACAAGGGAAGTACCTTAGTTTCCCAATCCTGCTGTTTGAATGGACTAATAACAACTTGGTAATCATATCACCATAGCATTGCATGTGCCTGGAAGATGTGGAGCACTCTAGGGAGTGTGGCATGCCGCGGTCGTAAGATGTTGCCGCATGAGGGTGATCGTCGGTGAGGGCATACATCACGTCATATCATCTTGCATTAACAACAGTATTAGGATTGTCTGATTTACTGCTTTACTATTATCGCGTGATTGAATTGTGAACATGCTAATCTTTGCTCTATGATTCCACTGAGTTGATCACTCATTCCCACGTTACGGGATGGTGTTTGCAACACCCACCAGACCCTGTTGTAGTTGCAGGTGAGGACGAGGTCCAGGAGGTGGAGCCGGAGATTGACGAGGACCAGGATGAGTTCTCGTATATGCAGTATCACGACGGCTTCCCGTAGGTGACCTGGATCGAGGGGGACTTCAGTGGGACTATTTTGAACTTTATTCTTTTGTTTATTTACATGTATATGAGACTCAGAGATGTAGTCATACTTTGGAGACAGATGAGATTACTTTGTTTTTCCATACAGTGATATATACATTGTTTAGTCTTCCGCTTGCTTTTATCACTGAATCTGAAGTATGAATTGCAGTTTTGGTATACTTTTACTCATGTGAATGCTTTAAATCAGACAACATTGAATCATAACCATTTTTGTTGCATAAGTGACGGTCTGGAACTCGGGAGTTGAGTTTATACACGACCCCCGATTTTCAGGGTGTTACAATATAGCCCTTATTTCACCCCACCTCTATGTAACACCCTGAAAATCGGGGGTCGTGTATAAACTCAACTCCCGAGTTCCAGACCATCACTTATGCAACAAAAATGATTATGATTCAATGTTGTCCGAGTTAAAGCATTTACATGAGTAAAAGTATACCAAAACTGCAATTCATACTCCAGATCTAGTGATAAAAGCAAGCGGAAGACTAAACAATATATATATCACTGTAAAGAAAGATAAAGTAGATCTCATCTGTCTTTAAAGTATGAAAACATCACTGAGTCTCATATACATATACATGAACAAAATCAAACGTTCAAAATAGTCCCACTGAAGTCCCATCAACCCAGGTCACCTAAACGAAGCCATCGTGATACTGCATGTACGAGAACTCGTCCTGGTCCTCGTCAAAGTCTGGCTCTGCCTCCTGGATCTCAGCATCACCTGCATCTACAACAGGGTCTAGTGGGTGTTGCAAACACCATCCCGTAACGTGGGAATGAGTGATCAACTCAGTGGAATCATAGAGCAAAGATTAGCATGTTCAAAAATCAATCATGCGATAATAGTAAAGCAGTAAATCAGACAATCCTAATACTGTTGTTAATGCAATATGACATGACATGATGGATGCCCTCACCGACATTCTCCCTCATACGGCACCATCTTCGTTTGCGGCATGCGTGCATCCCGCTCAGTGCTCCATATCTTCCAAGCACATGCAATGTAATGGTGATATAATTTTCGAGTTGTTATTAGTCCATTCAAACAGCAGGATTGGGAAACTAAGGTACTTCCCTTGTATCAATGCCAACACAGATCCTGTCTAGGGTCGTCACTCCTAGTAATCTCATACGATGTATATTTTTGTAGGTCGCTGCAAGGGCTGCCAGGGCTGTTGCATGCACTCGTTGCTCTGCTCTCCCATCACCTTATCAATACAGGCCTACTGTACTCTACTGCTACTGAAGGGTCGTCGCCTCCCGTAGACTCAGAATATGCTCCCGGTCACTACAAAGGACTCGTCGCCTGATCAGTGTAGGCCGACAGCAAGAATATAGTCTCCCATACCACCATAATCTGCTCACGAGACTATGTGCTCACTGGTCACTACGGGGAGGTTTGTGGCCCCAGCGTAAGCCGACAGCTCGACCACGGTGTCCCATACCACTATGCCCGGCTCATGAGTCTTCGTGGATCAAGGTACCATGGTTAACAGGGTTTACAATGGTAAGTTCAATACCCTAGGTTCAAGCAGTTATGACTCATGCAGGGTGAACATACAACGGCCAGTCGGGTTACTTGACGGGCATGACTAGCTCGATCGCATCTCAAGTCGAACGACATGAGGTGCGTAAAACACCTCGCCTGGCCTAACCACTGCCGCTAACTCCAAAACACGGCTCGCGTTCATCGACGCGCCGTTCGTGGCCAAGATAAGCCAACCACGAATTCGCTCGATTATCGACTGCCTAGACTAAGTATAGTCCCAAACAATTATGAAATCACATCAGCAAATCATATGAGAGTATTGGAATTAAAATACAACCATGTGAGCATGTTAACACATGTTATAACATACAACTTAGGCAAATCTTCAAGCAAATACATTTCATGCATATAATGAAATCATGCATTAAGCTAACATGTAGGAAATCATTTATATCAGCATATTAATTGTGAAATCAATCTCAAACTAATTCATAACATCATTTAATTCAATACATACTAATACAAGCATTTATATAAGCACTTACACTACACACTTAAGTCTACATATAGTATGTCGACCCGAAGTGCGCATTTAGGCGAATCTCTTCGCCAAACTAATTATGCACGCATTCCTAACATTCTAATGTGACAACAAATCATGTCAATCACATCAGCAAAATATGGATGAAATCAGCACTTCCTACAAATGACTAAAATGCCCTAAATCTCATATTCTTCGTTGATTTACGAAACAGGAAACAGATAGCATGTTGTACATGTCAAACGGCGATGCCGTCGATAATCTACTATTAAACGACATTGAAAGCGTTGGAAACCGTCAATCAAAGCGTCTAAAATCCTCACCTTATCTCTTATGGATGCGTGAATTCGAACGGAGCGTATACGCTTTGTCTACGGTGATAAGAGAACCTAATTTACGAGTTACGTCAGCTAACATGCTATGAATCCTAGTAATCCTCAAATCAGCAACTTCTAGGGTTAGTTCTTACCTAAAAATGCAGAGGAATCGCCGGCTGAGTGATGGAAGTGTGTTGCTTAGGGACTTGCAACAGGTAGTGCAAAGGCGGGAAAATTCTCCTCCATTCTCTCTCACAAACTCTCACCTTCTCTCTCTCCCAATCTAGGGTTTCTTTCAAATTCGGATGGGAGAGAGGAGTGAGGGTTTCAACCCCTTTCATAAGCTTAAAAATGCCCAAAATAGGCTCAGGTACAAGGTTTACTTAGTGCATAACCAAATCGGGGCTATTTCGGTGCAAAAGATGCTTTCTGGTGGTCCCCTGGATGAATGCGATCAGACTTAAGCTCATGCGTACCAGATCTAGCACGCATCAAGTTTTCAGTCCGGCAGGGTTCGTAGATCACCCGTGGCGGACCAATTTCAGTTCAGCGGTCACCGCACGTAGATCAAGGCTGCAAGTCTCATGATATGAAATAGAAATTTTTCCTGATCCGAGGGTCTAATTTGGCTGAATTCTGACGGTCAGAACGCTTAATACTGACACGTCAAGTCGTGTGCCAGATTTGAATTTCAAATTCCAAATCTGTCCCTATTCGCACTCTCTTCAGTCCGGGCTCAATGAAATATCCTGTGATTATCGGTTGGACTTGATTTTTGAAATGATTGTCAAGTCTAGCTAGGCGGTTCTAACGGTCTAAGATAGGAGATATCGGACTTTCGACGCGCGGTCTAGATCCAATATAAAATTTCAAAGTGGTCTAGAGAACAAACTTGTTTAGAGTTTGATCCGAGGTTATAGAGTATTATAGAGTCATTGGTTCTACTCGATTTGGGTCTTGTATAACGTATTTAAAGTGATCAGGGACTATTTCCCAGCTACTCTAGCGTTGCGCTAGCTAACTTAGTCTTATTTTCTAAAGAAATTAATTCTACGCAATTTCGGGTCGAGTCGGTACTCAAGTCCAAGTATGGATTTTTCCCAGGCATTACACTCTATCTCATACGAATTTATCAAAACCCTAGAAGAGAGAAGAAAGAAAAGGAGAGAAAAAGGGAAGGAGAGAAGAAGGCTTTTGGGAGATCGTTGTTGTGATTCTCTCCCACGACTCCACACACTGAATCACTTTCCCGTTACGCTACACGATCTGTTTCGGCTACAATTTAAGTAAGAAATTCTAACCCTAATATCGTATTTGAGATCCAGAATGGTTGTTTTTCAACCTAGCTAACTGATTTTACTATTTAGGTACTTGACATTCCATTTTTGGGAACGTAGAATTCGAACAAGTTTTAATCAAGTATTCTGTTGAAAGGTGTAGACTATAAACATTTAGTTTACGGTTGTCAATGCTTTTAATGTCAGACTTGATTGCTGCCATATTGCCTTAGATACACTGTTTTCGATATAACATGCATGTATGAACTATATTGATAAAAGAGGTGTTACATGTGTTTTTTGAAATGTTTGAATGAACATGTAAACATGATTTATGCTTACCATGCCTACTCATCTAGTGTAACACTCCAGATTTTTGCCAACCTGGGATTAGATGTCCTTAGGCAACGGGTTAACCATAACACCTTGGTAACCTCTCAGAACCCAATTCCAAAGCCAAAGAAATCACTTAGGATTAATTCCTTTAGAAATTAAGCGTAAGTTAGCTAGCGCTACGCTAGAGTAGCTGTGAAATTATCCCTGATTACTTTAAATACGTTCTGCAAGACCCAAAACTTGTAAAAACAAGGACGCTACAATACCCTGAAATCTAGGATCAAACTCTAAGCCTGTTTGCTCTCAGGAACCTTCTGAAACTTTGTATTGGATCTAGATAGCGCGTCGAAAGTCCGATACCTACAATCTTAGACGGTTATGACCGCTTAGCTGGACTTGACAATCGTTTCGAAAATCAAGCCCAACCGACGTTCAGGGGCTATTTCATTGAGCCTGGAGTAAAGAGAGTGAGAAAGGGGTTCGATTTGAAAATTTTAATCCAAATCTGGCACGTGACTTTGCGCGTTATTATTAAGCGTTCTGACCCTCAGAATTCAGTCAAATTTTACCCTCGGATCAGGAAAAATTTCTCTTTCATATCATGAGACTTATAGACCTGATCTAGGTGCGATGACCGCTGAACTGAAACTGGACCGCCACGTGCGATATACGAACTCTACAGGACTGAAAACTGGGTGTGAGCAACATCCAGTGACCATGAGCTTAAGTCCGACAGCGTTCAGACAGGGGACCTCCCGAAATGCTCTTTTAGATCGAAACAGTCCAGATTTGGTTATAACCCAAGTATACTTTGTTCCTGAGTCTAAAAGGGTGAAGTTTTAGCCTATATAAGGGCTTGAAACCCTCTCATTTCTCTCCCATCCGAATTTGGATAAAACCCTAGATTGAGGGAGAGAGAAAGTGAGAGTTTTTGAGAGAATTGTGGGAGAGAATTCCCGCCATTTGCTGCAGCTTTTGCACGTGCCAAAGCACCGCACTCCAATGACTTTCCCGGTGATTCCAACGCACTCCTGGGTAAGAAAAACCCTAACTACTTGTTGTTTTGGGATTCTTTTGATTCAAATATCGAAATAGCTTATGTATCTTGTGCATTAGGTCGCCATAACACCGTTGACAACGCGTTGACATTCGATTCGAATCGATACACTTCTACGACACAAGGTGAGGATTTTAGACGCTTTGATTGACTGATTTCAAAGCTTTCAATGTCGTTTAATAGTAGATTATCGATGGCAACACCGTTTGACATGTAGAACATGATGTCCGTTTTTCATTTCATATACGTATGGGAAATAAGAGATTTATGGCATTTTGGGTATTTGTAGGAAATACAGTATACGTCCGTATTTTGTTGAAATAATTTTCATGGCTAATTGTCGTGCTATGATATTAGGAATGCGTGCATGGTCTATTTGGCGAAGAGATTCGCACTAATGCGCACTTTGGGTCGACATATGCTATGTAGACTAAAGTGTGTAGACTAAGTGTTTGTATAAATGTTTGTATTAGTATGTATTGAGTAAATGGTGTTGTGTAGGATTTTTTGAGATTGAATTCTCAAGTAATATGCTAATGTAAATGATTTCCATCATGTTGGCTATAGGTATTGATTTCATTATATGTATGAAATGCATGTGTTGGATGATTTGCTTAAATTGTATGTTATAACATGTGTCAACATGCTTACATTGTTGTATTTCATTTCTGTTACTCACATATGCTTACTGATGTTGATACACAAATTCTTGGGGCTATGACCTAGTCCAGGCAGTCGGTAATGGATTAAATCCGTGGTTGGCTTCTACGTACCACATAGGACGCGTCGATGAACGCGAGTCGTGTTTTGGGTTGGCGGCAGTGGTTAGGCCACACGAATTGTTTCTTGCACTTCATGTCATTCAGCTTGAGATGCGCTCGTACTAGTCGAGCCCGTTAAGTAACCCGACTTGCCATTGTATGTTCACCCTGTATGAGTCATAACTGCTTGAACCTAGGGTACTGAACTTACCATTGGAAACCCTATTAACCATGGTACCTTGATCCATAAAGACTCATGAGCCGGGCATGGTGGTATGGGACACCGTGGTCGAGCTGTCGGCCTACGTTGGCGCCACATATCTCCCCATAGTGACCAGTGAGTACCCTACTCTGAGCAGATTATGGTGGTATGGGACACTATATTCTTGTTGTCGGCCTACACTGATCAGGTGACGAGCCCTTTGTAGTGACCTTGAGTTTATCCTGATACCGCATGGGGGCGACGAGTCCTGATGCAGTCTTAAAGATAATTAGGCTTGTATTGATAAGGTGATGGGGGAGAGGTGCAACGAGTGTGAACAACAACCCTTGCAGCGACCTATAAATATAACATCGTATGAGATTACTAAGAGTGACGACCTTAGACAGGATCTGTGTTGGGATTGATATAAGCAAAGTACCTTAGTTTCTCAATACTGCTGTATGAAAAGGAATAATAATAACTTGGTAATCATATCCATATCACATTGCATGTGCCTGGAAGATGTGGAGTACTGTGGGAAGAAAGCATGCCGCGGGCGTAAGATGGTACCGTATGAGGGAGAATTTCGGTGAGGGCATCCATCATGTCATCTCATACTTGCATTAACAATAGTATCTAGGAATGTTTGATTGTTTGCTTTACTATTAACGCGTAATTGATTTGATAACATGCTAATCTTTGCTCTATGATTCCACTGAGTTAATTACTCACTCCCACGTTACGGGACGGTGTTCCGGACACCCACCAGACCCTTTTGTAATTACAGATGATGGCGCGGCCTGCAAGGTGGAGCCGGACTTGATGATGATGAGGAGGATCCCTCCTTTATGCGTGTTCTGATTGACGGGATTACAGGGAGGTTGAGTAGATGCCTTGACACTTGTCATTTTATATTTTTAGAATATTCATGTATATTCTTTTCTTTCCATTTTTGGAGTATACATGTATTTAATTAACCTGGTAACATGTTCACACTCTGGAGACTTACGAGTAATTATATATTTTATGTATTTATCACAGTCTTCCGCTTGCTAATTTAACTGTCTCTGGAGTATGATATGTTATTTTGGCTTAGTCTCAATCTTGTTTAATACTATTCTACAGACAACATGCATTTATCATTATCTATGTTGCATAAGTGACATTCTGGAACTCGGGAGTTGGGTTTCTACCCGACCCCTGATTTTTGGGGTGTTACATCTAGGATTCATCATTGTCATATGCATGCTGACCTATTTATGTAAGGATCTACTAAAATATATGTCGTAACTAACCTAATCTATATATTTGGTGAAGTGTAGCTTAAGTGTTTGATAAATTTTCTTAATGATAAATTGTCAATGATTTGTATTTATTATGGGTATTGAGATGGGATTCTCAATTACCTTATTCATATGTATAGTTTTCTTTATGTAATCTTATTTGACTCTATGCAATTTATGGATGAAATGTAAGTCTTAGGTAATATGATCCATGTGTTTGATGAAATGCACAAATGAGGAATTTATTTGGATTGGTCGTTAAATGTTGACATGGTTATCACTTGTGTCTACCTATTACGTTTGAGTAGGATTGGGGCTATAACGTAGCCCAGACAATCGGTAATAGTTTCTATTTGGGTGTCCGAATTAGTCTCCCCACATTGGGTATACTTGATAAATCTGGGTCACACGACGATTGTCGATAGTGGTTAGGCCACGAGGGGTGCTTATGCTCTCCATGTCGATTAATTCAACATGTGCCCGTACTAATCAAACTTTCCTAACAAACCAATCGGCCTATTGTGTGTTTACCATGTATGGACGCTACTAATTGAATCTAAGGTACCCCTTACCAATGTAAAGGCCCATTTTAACCACGGTACGACGATCCACTAAGACTCATGAGCTGAGTATGGTGGTATGGGATACCATGTTCGAGCTGTTGGCCTAGGCGAAGGTGACGAGCCTCCCCCTAGTGACCAATGAGCAAATTCAAACTCATGAGCCGGGCATGCTAATATGAGACACCGTGTTTAAGTTGTCAGCCTACCTCGAGGTGATTAGCCACCACGTAGTGACTACGAGTATAAACTTTGAATTCGCCTATCGACTGCTTTTTCATTGGGAGTGATGACCCTATAACTTGACTAGGAATGACGAACCTAAATGGACCCTTCGGTTTGGGTTAATGATAAAAAAGGAGATACCCTAGCTTCCTAAATCTGTTGTATGAATAAGCTTAATTAACTACTGGGCTAACCTGACCATGCATTGCATTGCATTACTTAGGACGTACTTTAAAGGTGGGGAAATCGCATAGGAGGCAATGTTGTCATATGTGATATTGGTGTTAGTGTCACTTGTTGAGGGAGCCTTGATGCGAGGGCATACATCATTACTTACATTCCATTCCTGCATTAACAAGAGTAGTTAGGAAGTGATTGTTATGTTGCTTTATCATTACTGCTTGATTGACTCGATAACATGTTAACCTTAGCCTTATAGTACCATTGAGTTGATCACTCACTCTCACTATGGGACGGTGTTTTACAACACCAACCAGACTCTGGTTTAGATGCAGGTGACAATGAAGTCTATGTGTCGAATCAGGACTTTATGGATGAGGAGGAGTTCTACTGTCAACTTTCATGCGGGTTTATGTAGACTTCATGCTGATACGGGGGGAACACTGGGACTTTGGTTTAGATGGACATCTTGTAGTTCCACATTTTGTATATTTTATATCAAAACATGTATATATTCATCCTGGTTACATCATCATATCTGAAGGTTATGAAACACTTACATACTTACATATTCATGTTTCAGACTTCCGCTTGCTTAATTAAATTTTCTCTGGAGTATGATATGTTATTTTTAGTATAATCTCACTCATGTTTAACTCATTAATATGGACGAAATCTGAACATCATTATCCATGTTGCGTAAGTGATGAACGGGATCTCTGGAGTAAAGCTTTTCTTGACCCTTAAAATTCAGGGCGTTACAGATGGGCCCATGTAATGATGCCCATTGTGATGTATATGTGGCCCATGTTTGAGGCCCAATATAATGTATGAACGGCCCATGTAATGATGCCCATTGTGATGTATATGAGTCCCGATGTGTTATATTTGAGGCCCACATGTGATGTAATTGTGGCCTTTGATGAGGCCTGATATGATGTATGAGAGGCCCATATATGTGGTCCAATATGATATATTCGTGACCCATTTGGTGAGGCCCATTATGTTGTGTATGTGGCCCTTATGTGAGTCCCCATATGAGGTATATGTGGCCCATTTGGTGCTGCCCATTGTGATGTATATTAGGCCCGTGTGAGTGGCCCATTGTGATGTGTATTAGTCCCATGCGATGTGGCCCACTTGATGAATATGAGGCCTAATGTGATGTATTTGTGGCCCATCCATGAGGCCCAATATGATGTATTTGTAGCCCATCCGTAATACCCAATGTGATGTACTTGTAGCCCATCTGTTGAGGCCCAATGTGATGCATATGTGGCCCTTGAGGAAGGCTCATTGTGATGTATATTAGGCCCTTGTGTGAGGTCATGGGCCTACTATACGATTGGCTCTATGTGGGCCACTCCTTGGGAGTAATGTTGGCAACTGTCTACTTTAATGGACGATGATGGTTAAATGTCCATATTGTGACATTCCCTTGGGCATTTGTTAGGCACATTCTCATTATTCTGGGTCAACCTAAATCATTAGGGCCCATTGATGTTGCATAGTTCATCATCGCTATAGACGGATGTCTTCATGCTACTGGATTGGGCATATCCACGGCTGAAGGCCAATTTTTATGTTTTGGTTTAGATCGGCTGTTCATCTATGGACCCCGCCTTGCATATAGGCTGATTATGTAGACCGATTGTTGAGGTTGATTATCGAGGCTGATTATTTATATCGATTGTCAAGGCCGATTATCAATGATAATTATCAAGGCCGATTATCGATGCCAATAATCAGTGTCAGTTATCGATACCGATTATGAGTATGTGACAGCATAACATTATGATACATACCCATACACATCATCTGCATGTTTGTTATGAGATGTGATTGACCCTTGCATATGTCATAGGGCAAGTTATTTATGAGACTCCCTAATAGGTGGAGTCATCCCACATGAGCGCATGATATACGTAGGATTGATGCATGATTGGACTGTATGACTCATACATCTTGCATTTGTGATATGACTACTATATGCACTACTGATATTAGGGTTGTGGCCTCCATAAGCTTAACGTGAATGACTAGATGTGACATCAGAAATGTTTGGTTCGAGCATCTGGGCATGTTGGATGTTCGTGGCTGAAAGTCCCTAAACCTTCATGGCCAGGAGATGCTCCAATGTCTAGACCGAGTGGATACATGAGCGCCTGAGTTTCGAATACCAGTAGGCCACATCTTGCACTGTGCCATGGTCGGTTGGAAGTGGGTGTGGCCTTATCCGCCTGAGTGAGGGGACTGTAAGATAGGCTGAGTTTGACTAGCTCTCAAATGAGTCTGCTATTAACGAGCCAGGTAGGCATTGGTATACACTGGCAGGCAGGCAGTGGGGTCTTTTTCACTCACTTGGTTTCTTGGCCAGTAGGGGCGGTAGCTAGCTTGGAGTGTACTAGACTCCGGTGATGATCCTAAAGATGTATGATACTGATATGTGGATTTACTAAGCAGCATTGGCGTGCCCAGCATTTCTTTCATTCATTCATTCATACACTATCCACTAGGGCTGGTGGTGCGCAACTAGTTGTTGTGTACCTTTACAATGGCCAAGATTTCGGTTGGAGTGTGCTACGAACCTGAGATCAAGAATTTATCACATGGAGTCTAGTTATTCAAATTTAGGTATGGGACTAGTTTAGATAGAAGTCCCTTGTAATGAACCCTATAGCCTGTGATACTACGTACTATCATCCTGACTTCACACTCTATCTTGGTCATTTCATTTGCCCCGCATAGTGCATTATATCCACGGCATATGGTATTTTGTTTTGCTATGTTTCTGCATTTATATAGCCTAGATGAGGTTGACGATATTCGTAGACTCGTCAGGATTCGCATATTGTATTATATCCTCAGTATATGATATTTGTCTTACTATGATTCTGCATTACATAGCTGACCTATATTGTTTCCTCTGTATATGATATTTGGCTTACTATGACTCCACATTACATAACTGATATACATTATTTCCTCAGCATATAATATTTAGCTTATGACTCCACATTGCATAGCTAATCAACATTGTTTCCTAAGCATATGATATTTGGCTTATGACTCCACATTGCATAGTTGATCTACATCGTTTCCTTAGTATATGTTATTGGTTTTTTATGTTTTGAATCTCATAGCCTGGATAAGGCTAATGGTATTTATGGACTTACTGGCATGTTTCTGTATTGCTCTGAGATTACATACTTAGCACCTACCTTGAGCATACAATTACACCACTCTCTAAGCTTTCTATAAGCTTATGCACAATAGATGTGTGTAGGTGGCGTTAGGTCACAGTAGTGTTGAGCTTGGAGCATGCAGCAGTCTTCTGAAGCTTTAGTTTTTGATATATACATACATTTCCCTTTCAACATTATATTCAATTATTCATATTAGTGGATATGTGATGATGACGTTGTCTTTGTGATTTGGGTAAACTTATGGTTATGCTAGTTATGAAACAAATGTACATTGAAAATCCTCCTTATAGGATCTCAGAATCAGAAATCTGACGTATAGGCACTGGAAGCCAAGAATGGGGTTCTACGGAGGCTATCGGCATCAGATTCGGTGATCGGGAATTTTGTGATCCAGGTTTCCAAGTTTCGGGCATGACAAGTGGTGGTGGTGCAAAGTACATGCACCAAGTGGTTATGAGATAAAAGGCATGGATATAACATATAGTAAATGAGCCACAGGATGGATGGTGCGGGTAAAACTCATATAATGTAGTGGGCTTCACCTTCAAGTGGGCTGTTAGTAGGTTAGATTACAAATAATTATCATGGTAGTTCTATAATGGTTTGAAAGGCACAGGTAAACCTCGTAAGATACAGTAAGCCTTAAGTTGAACGACTTGGGTATATAATATATAGATAAGAGTTAGTCATGGTTGGATGACGTGAGTTTGTCTCCTATGATGTAGGGGGTTCTACTTCCAAGTGGTCCTGCAAGCAGATGGGTCCACACACAAACATTACCATGGGTCCCAACAAGTAGATAGTATAGGTAACTCACATACATTAAGGTAGTACAAAGAAGAAGAGTTCAGATGCACAAGGCACACATCAGCGGGCTCCATAATCGAAATGTTTGGTTGGTAAAATGTTCGGCTCGCATCCCAGCCCATACTGTTTCATAAACTTTCGCAATCCTCCTGGTAGAATTCCAGTTACCCGCGATCCGTTATCAGCGTTTCCGCCCAACCCTGCGTTGTGTCTCGTATTAAAGAGTTGGCTCGACCCGAGACTTGTACCCTTCTAACTGTACCGTCGTCACGGTTCCGACGCAGTGTCTCGCGCGCCGATGTGATATCCAGGCTAGGAGATGTGGGCTTGCATTAAGTTCAAGAAAAATGCTGCATGTTGTAAAACCCAAGAGAATCCATCAGATCAATCACCTCACTTGTCAAAAGGACACCCATCACTCAACCCATTACTCTTCCCATTCCCAAGTACAACAGCAACTCCAAAAAGTCAACTTTCCCATCACCTCACCATCCCTCTCTCCCATCACTTCTCTTACATCACTCTCTCTCTCTCTCATTCTCCAAGCAATCCCAAGAACTCCCAACGTCCAAGTTTTTCCTCCATTTTTCCACCCACCATGAAGCTTCATACCCCATCATCCAACCCCTAAAACTCAATCTTAACCATTGATTCTTTCTCCTGGGAGCTAAATCATCCTAGTGCGGAAGGAGTAGTTTTGAAGGTGGGTGATTTTATTTATTTGATTTGTGATTTTGTAACACCCCAAAATTTGGGGGTCGGGTAGAAACCCAACTTTCGAGTTCCAGAACGTCACTTATGCAACATAGATAATGATAAATACATGTTGTTTGTAGGATGGCATTAAACAAGATTGAGACTAAACCAAAACAGCATATCATACTCCAGAGACAGTTAAATTAGCAAGCGGAAGACTGTAATAAATATATAAAATGTATAAATGATTGTAAGTCTCCAGAGTGTGAACATGTTACCAGGTTAACTAGATACATGTATACTCCAAAATAGAAAGAAAAGAATATAAATGGGTGTGTAAATAAAAGGCATAATACCAAGTGTATTGGCATCTAATCAGTAACCCTGTAACCCCGTCAATCAGAACCTGCATATATGAGGGATCCTCCTCATCATCATCAAGTCCGGCTCTTCTTCGCAAGCATCGCCACCATCTGAAACTAAAATAGGGACTGGTTGGTGTGCTCAACACCATCCTGTAATGTGAGAGTGAGTAGCTAACTTAGTGGAATCATAGAGCAAAGATTAACATGTTATCAAATCAATTAAGCGATAATGATAAAGTAAGCATATCAAACATTCCTAAATACTGTGATTAATGCAAGAATGAAATGACATGATGGATGCCCTCACTGACATACTCCCTAATGCGACACCATCTTACGTCCGTAGCATGCTTTCTTCCCATAGTGCTCCACATCTTCCAAGCACATGCAGTGCGATATGAATATGATTACCGAGTTGTTATTAGTCCTTTTCATACAGCCGGATTGGGAAACTAGGGTACTTCCCTTATATCATTCCCAACAAGGATCCTGTCTAGGGTCGTCACTCCTAGTAGTCTCATACGATGATATATTTTTAGGTCGCTGTAAGGGCTGTCAAGGCTGTTGCACATACTCGTTACTCCACTCCCCCGTCACCTTATCAATACAAACCTAGTTGTACTCTTGTTGCTACGGAAGGGTCGTCGCCTCACGTAGCCTCAGAGTACGCTCGAGGTCACTACAAAGGGCTATCCGGGCTGTTGCACGCACTCGTTGCACCGCTCCCCCATCACCTTATCAGTGTAGTCCGACAGCAAGAATATAGTGTCCCAACCACCATAATTTGCTCACGAGTCTGGGTTGCTCACTGGTCACTACGGGGAGGTTTGTGGCCCCATCGTAGGCCGACAGATTGACCATGGTGTCCCATACCACCATGCCCGGCTCATGAGTCTTAGTGGATCAAGGTACCATGGTTATCAGGGTTATCACTGGTAAGTTCAGTACCCTAGGTTCAAGTAGTTATGACGAATACAAGGTGAACATATAACGGTCAATCGGGTTATTTGATGAGTCCAACTAGCACGAGCGCATGTTGAATCCACTGACATGAAGTACACAAGCACTTCGTGTGGCCTAACCACTGCCGACGACTCTAGTATGACTCGGGTTCGTCATACACATCCTTCGTAGAGAATAGATTCCAACCACGAATTCTAAACTGTTACAGACTGCCTGGACTAGAGTATAGCCCCAAACACTTGTAATCTAAATCAATCATCATATGAGAGAGACAGAATTGAAATACAAGTAATTCCAGCATGTTATCAGCATATTATAACCTACATCAAAAGCAGTTAACTATACACGAGTATTTCACACATAAGGTAATTAATTTAATACAACAAACATGGAGGAATTCATGTACATCAATAAATTAGTTGAGAATCCAATCTCAATGCTAATCTACAACACCATTTACTCAATACTTACTAATACATACATTTATACAAACACTTAGACTACAAAACTCCAACGTACTTGACGTGTGTTGATTTCAACATATAATATGAAAAATCCTTATATCAAGGAGATGTCTAATACACAACAATCATGTTCTTACATTCAATACATATGGCAGGCATAAATCATATTGATTTAGGCATTTCAACAAAAACTTAGTCTACACACCTTAGTCTACATAGCATATGTCGGCCAATATGTGCATTAGGGCGAATCTCTTTGCCAAACAGATCATACATGTATAACTAGTATAGGTACACGACAAATACTCATGGCAATCATATCGGCAAAATACGTACGTATATAGTATTTCCTACAAATACCTAAAATACCCTAAATCTCATATTCTTCGTACGTATTCGAAATGAAAAATAGACAGCATGTTGTACATGTCAAATAACATTCTTGTCAACAATCTACCATTAAACGGAATTGAAAGCTTTGAAAACGGGTAATCTAAGCATCTAAAATTCACACTTTACGCCGTAGAAGCTTAATGAATTGAATAGGAACTCTACGTCATCGTCAACGACTGATTGGCAACATACAACACAAGATGAGTAAGCCACTTAGCTATTTGTATCCATAGGAGCCTTAAAATAGGTTAGGGTTAGGGTTTTCTTACCTAGAACGAAGTTGGAATCGCCAGAATAGTGATGCAGGTGGATGACTTTGGCACGTGGAGCAGCAGGGAAGGATCCCAGGAGAAAGCCCCAACTTCTCCCTCACTTTCTCTCTCTTTTCTCTCTTCTCTGATAGAGTTTTCCCCAAATTCGTATGGGTTAGAAGGCTAAGAGTTTAAGGCCCTTTTATAAGCCCAAACATAATGAAAACAGACTCTAAGTCAAGGTATACTTAAGTTATAACCAAATCGGGCCTGTTCCGATCCAACGGAGCATTTCTGGAGGTCCTGTTATAAAATGCGGTCGGACTTAAGCTCACTAACATCAAATCTTTAGTCAGTTAACTTTTCAGTCCAATCGGATTTCCAGATCGTCTGTGGCGGACTAGTTTCAATTCAACGATTACCGAACTCTGATCAAGGCCACAAGTCCTTGGACATGTAAGGGAAAATTTTCCTGATCTGAGGGTGAAATTTGGTTGAAATTCGATGGTCAGAACGATTAAAAATAGCGCTCAAGTGAACGTGCCAGATTTAGAATTATTTTTCTAAATCTTTTCCTTTTCTCACTCTCTTCACTCCGAACTCAATAAAATAGCGTCAGGACATCAGTTGGGCTTGATTTTCGAAACGATTGTCAAGTCCAACTAAGCGGTCATAATGGTCTGAGTTTATAGATATCTGACTTTTGATGTGCGGTCTAGATCCAATACAAAGTTTCAAAGTGCTCCCGAGAGCAACCGGGTTTAGAGATTGATCCTAGATTTTAGGGTAACATAGCGGTAACAATTCTAGAGGTTTTGGGTCTTACAGATCGTATTTAATGTGGTTGGTGCTAATTTCACAGGTAATCTAGTTTAGCGCTAGCTAAAACACATTAAATTTCTAAAGAATTTGGTTCTAAATGATTTCTTTGGCTTTGGAATTGGGTTCTGAGAGGTTACCAAGGTGTCATGGTTGACCCATTGCCTAAGGACGTCTAACCTCAGGTTGAAAAAAATCTGGAGTGTTATAGATTTGAGGGCCCACATATGTGGGACACATCTTGATATATTTGTTGTATCAAAGAGGATCCCATAGTGGCGGGGTCCCTCCACGAACCGATTCTCTCTCTCTCTCTCTCTCTCTCTCTCTCTCTCCTCTCTCTCTCTCCTCTCTCTCTCTTTCATGTTGTAAGCCCAACCATGATAGTGCATTCCATCTGGATCATCCAGACTGCCCAGACTATCCAGACGGTCCAGATCATTCAGATAATCCAGATTGTCCAAATGGTGCTGATCCACCATGTGGTGTGTGTTTTGCCAACGCCGTCCGTACATGGGGCCCGCTTTGAGGTGTGTACGGTATACACCATCCACCCATGAGGGGCCCTATCTAGAGAGACGTGATCCAGACTGTCTATTAGACGGACATCCAAACCCCCCTGGATGCTGGAGTCCTTCAAATAGTAAAAGGATTAATATAATAATAATATTTATAACATATATATATATGTGTGTGTGTGTGTGTGTGACATTATGGTGGCCCCACGTGGGACGCCACCTCGATGGAAGTGTTCCATGCAAACCGTCCAAACGGTGGGGCCTACCCAACACAATGTATGTGTTTATATTAACTTTGTCCATCCAGCATCTAGTGTTTGGACGCTGCGCATGCTAGATTGGATATTTTATACACACACACACACACACACACACACACACACACACACACACAAAAATGCTCACCTGTGAACCAGTTCGTACGTACTACGTACGAAATTTTTTGAGAACCCATCGTACGTGATTTGGATCCAAAATCTAAACCGTTCATGTGAATCAGCACCTCCTGAAAGCCCCCCCCCCCCCCCCACCAGGCCCAAGTTTTACTTTAATCTAAAAGTTTGATGGGCCATGAAAAATGAAAACAATTTCCTCCCTTAATTTGCATTTCTCTTTGCTATGGCCCTCCAGAATTTTAGATCGGGGTGAAAATTTATCACATGGGGTTTCATGGGATTCCGCATCACATGGACTATTTAGATTAGACACCCATGGCACATGTGCAAAGGTGCGCACGTGCGCAGGTGCATAGGGGAGCATGACTCTATATATAATAATAATAATAATATAATATATATTATATAATATATGACGGTGGGCCTTGATGTACGTGGGACCCACCTGATATATTTTTTGCATCCATTGTCCATCAAGGGTGGCGGAATCCACCGTGATTTACGTAATTCATCCTCACCATCTAGTAAATCTGGACGATGAGGTCTTCCTAATGAATGTGGTGTAATCACACTGTCCACTCATGCGAGGTCCACCATGACGTATGTGTTGTATTAGGACTGTGCAACAGCACTGGACATGGCCCACCTTGATGTATTTATTATGTATTCACACCGTCCAATGGATCTGGACGGTGAGACCTGCCATGAGGTGTGTGATGTATTCACACAGTCCGTCCATTTTGCTGCATTCGTGGGACCACCCTGATGCATCTGTACATCCAAAGTCTAGCCATTTGGATAGTGGGACCTATTGTTATGTATGTTGTATCCATGTTGTCTATTTAGCAAGGCCCAATTGTTGCATGCGTAGGGCCTACCCCACACGTGTGGCACGAGTGGGGGTGGGACCCACTCTGATGTAAGAGTTTTTAGCCACGTGGTCCACCCCCGGACATGGGACCTCACTTGGATGAAGGTGTTTCATTTAGACCGTCCAAACTGTGGGACTTCACTGTCATGTTTGTGTTAAAATCCACTCCATCCATACATGGGATGTGGGGCCCACCCTGGTACACGTGTTTTTCCCTCGATGTCCATCTATTTTGCCACCATGGGACCCACCTTGGGTGTATATGTTCTACAAAAACCGTCCACCTGTTTTACCAGCATGGGACCACCATGATGTGTTTATTTCATCCACACCGTCCAGATCGTGCTGGACGGTGCTGGACAATGTTTAGATGGAGCTGATCTACCTGGACAATGTTTGGACAGTGTTGATCATCACTAGTGGGGCATGTGCCCCATGAAATGATAGTATACAGTGATACATGTGTTACACCTACAACCATTGATATAATTTTTGGTGTAGTCCAAGTCCACTTGAGGTCCATTGGGGTAGCCCATAGTGTTGTGTAGTAGGCCCATGTGTAGGGCCCACCTATTGTGATATGTATTAGGCCCATGGGTTGTGGCCCAATCTGATGTGTATGAGTCCTATATGATGGGGCCTACCTGCTTGAATCTGAGGCCCATGGGCATGGCTTATTGTGATATATTTGAGGCCTCTGGATAAGGCCCATTGTGATGTATTCGTGGCCTATGGGCAAGGCCCGTTGTGATATGTATTAGGCCCATGGGTTATGGTCCACTTGATGTATATAAGGCCCATTGATACGGCCCACTTAATATATATGAGGTCCATTGGTGCGGCCCATTGATGTGGCCCACTTAATATATATGAGGCCCATTGGTGCGGCCCATTGATGTGGCCTATTTGATGCATATTAGGCCCATTGGTGCGGCCCATCCATGAGGCCCATCATGATGTATATTTGAGGCTCATATGATGGGGCCCACCTGCTCGAATCTGAGGCCCATGGGCATGGCCCATTGTGATCTATTTGAGGCCCATCGGCAAGGCCTGATGTGATGTGATTATGGCCCATATGATGAGGCCCATTGAGGTGTATTTTGAGCCCATGTGATGCGGCTCACTTGATGTATGAGACCCTTGTGTGAGGCCATGGGCCCACTATATATTTGGCTCAATGTGGGCCATTCCTTGGGAACAATGCTGGTTAAACGTCCACATTCATGGGCAATCATGGTTAAATGTCCTCATTGTGACCTTCCCTTAGGCTGACTATCGAGGCCGATTCCGATTGTCGAGGCCGAGGTTGAATATCGGGGCTGATAGTCGAGGACGATTATCAATACTGATTGTAAGTATGTAACAATATAGCATCATGATACATGCCCATATGCATCATCTGCATATTTTTTATGAGATGTGGTTGACCATTGCATATGTCATTAGGCATGTTGTTATGAGACTCCCTAATAGGCGAAGATTGTCTCACATGAGCACATTGTATGCGCAGGATTGATGCATGATTGGATTATATGACTCATGCATCTTGCATTGTGTGTTGTGATTACTATACGCTATAGTAACATTAGGGTTGTAACCTCCACAGACATCTCGTGGATGGGTAGATTGGACATCAAAAATCTATTGCTAGCATCGGGCTACCATAGATGGCCCTGGATGAAAATCTCTAAACCCTCTTGGTACCAGAGGACACCCCAATGTCGAGACTGAGTGGATATATATGAACGCATGAGAACCATATACCACTAAGCCGTGTCTCCCACTATGTCGTGGTCGATTGGGATGGGGTATAACCTTACCCACCTGAGTAAGGGGGTAATATCTAGCTTGAGTTTGACTAGCTTGAGGAATGGGTCTGCTATCAACGAGTTGGGCTCAATATTGGTAAGTAGAGAGTGAGATCTCTTCCACTTACCCAATTGTGTGCTCAGATAGGGGCAGCATGCTGGCGTAGAGTGTAATAGACCCCGGTGATGATCTCAGAGACGAACAATACTAATATGTAGACTTATTGGGCAGGAGTTGCATACTCATTCATTCATTCATTCACTATCCACTCGGGCTGGTGGTGCATAACTATTTGTTACGTGTACCTTCGCAAAGGCTTATATTTTGGTTAGTGTGCTCGATTAACCTAAGATCAGGAGTTTACCACATTGAGTCTAACTATCCAAATTTAGGTATGGGACTAGTGTGGATAGAAGTCCCTTATGGTGGACCCCATAGGTTATGACACTATATACTATCATCCCAACTTCACACTCCAGCTTGGTCATTTCATTCGCATCGAATATTGTATTACATCCGTACTTATATGGAATTTTAGGATTTGTTATGTTTCTATACTTATATGGCCTAGACGGACTCAGCAGGATTTACATATTGCATTTTGACATATGATATTTGGCTCTCCTGAACTCGTCATTTTCAAGCTGATTTGTATTGCGTACTTTGATATTGTATAATTCATGGACTTGTCAGTATTTCTACTTACTCTAATATTATATGGTTCGTGGACTTATTAGTACCTTTGTTTACTCTGATATTACATTTTGAAAATGCATATACTGCTCACACACTTACACCCCTCTTTATGATTTTTATAAGCTTATGCATGATAATGCGTGCAGGTGGGGTTGGTCGCAGCGGCGTTGAGCATAGACCATGCAGCTATCTTCTAGGGCTTTAATTTTATTTTGACATATGTATTTTCCCTTTCAGCATGATATGCTTTTTTATGGTTTGGGTAAACTTGTGGTTATGCTTCCTACGAGATACATGTACGTCAAAAAATCCTCCTTACAGGATCCTATGATCGAAACCTAGCATATGGGCACTGGGAGTTGAGAATAGGGTACTACGGAGGCTGTCAGCAAGAGATTTGGTGATCGAAATTCCTATGAATCTATTTTGCAGGTTTGGGGCGTGACATAAAACAATTGAACAGTGTAGACAAAATACGTACATTGAGTGGGTTCATAAGTGTTTGGAAGTTATACGTTCAATTAACACTATTTCATATCGTCTAACTTATTTAGGAATTGGATCTAGGTCATTTTGGATCATGTTCTAGAATTAGCTAGCCTAATGGATAAATGGTGAAATATGCAAATACTTACATCAAGGTAGGGTCTATAATCAATCTAACACATTTCCTAAGTTCACATACCGAAGAGGTTACACCATTAGTATAGTCCACGAGTCTGAGTAATCACACAAGTCTCATATGCCCACATAGTCTTATGGCCACTCCATTATCAAAAGTCCATATGGTTGAGTGGCCACACAAATGTCACTCTACTTGTCATAATAAGGGACTTAAGGTGAGATGGTTGCTTATTATTATTATTATTATTATTATTATTATTATTATTTTAATTATACCATAGCTCGCATAATGGGGCAACTGCTTTACTAAACGTTCACATATTCATGCGGACAGTACCACAATTTCACATAGTTTAGCGGTCACTTAAGCACCACATGATCATATGGTTAGGCCACACATTTCCCACATACCCACATGATTTATGGCTATCCACGTCACGCATGATTAAAAGATTTATAAGTTATATATTCAACACCATTTTGCCAAATCTAGCTGCCATTTATTCCATCAGTGATCATATGGTTAAGGGCCACAACAATCATAAATCCACTTAGACAAGTAGTCACACAATTTCTCCAATTTCATACAGTTAGGTGGGCTATAAAAATCACACACTCACATGGTGTGGTGGCTCACACAACTTCCACCAATCCACATGACTAGTTGGGACACCCAAAATCCCAAATTCCTATGGTGTAATGATCCACATGAATTCTGCCAACTAACGGTCTAGATGAGGAATAACTATTATAACGAGTACCATGAAAATGACTTAGATTCTAATAAATATATAGACAGCCCTACATTCTAAAATGATGTAACAAAATAGATGAATGGCTAGTAAAACGTGTATATTAGGTGGCCCATGATCAGTTAAAAAGGATAAATGGATAAAATTCTCCCAAACATTACTGCAACTTTACAGAATACTTAATGGTGGAGAAGTGATCAATAATTTATTTTATTTTATATATTTCACCTCCTCCATGCCTTTTCTTTTCTTTTCTTTTTTTTTTTTTTACTTTTTTTTTTTTTTGGTATATTTCTCATCAAGGTGGGCCACTTGAGAGATCTAGTCCATCCATTGTGTGTCCCACTTGGTTGAGGGGTTAGTCCAAGTTTTAGGTGCATCCAAATTTTAGGTGGACCCTAGTAAGTACTTTTATATGATTTACCTACTCTTCATAAGATTTTAGATGGTGTTGGCCACCTGAGTTCCATGTATGGCTGATTTTTAGGGTATCCTAATTTCTGAAGGGGACCCATCAAATGCACTATGTAGATATTTGACATACATCACAATGGGGCCTGTGGTGGGACCCATCGTCTTGTCTATGTTTTCAAGTAGCAGGACTGGATGCTGGTAGCAACAATGCCTAACATCCTTTTGCTTGTTTATTTATTTATTATTTTTTTATTTTCTTATAGTTTTTCATAGGTGGGGCCCACATGAGGACAATCCGGTCCATCTGTTAGATTCGATGACTCGTGACAGACCTAACAAGCCCAATATGCAACATTTTTTGTCACACAAAAACATCACAACAGGCCCTAACATTTTATTACCATTAACACAATCTTTTTTATTATGTGGCCTACTAGAGATTTGGATTAGCTTCATTTTTTGACTCAAAGCCTAAAATAATTTGGGAAATTGAATGAACGGTGTGGATCAGATACATGCATCATGGTGGGGCCTGTTGTGGGTCCCACACTCTCCCCCTTATAACAAGCAATAGGGACGCTGGCAGCAACAACATCCACTCTCCTCTCTCTTTATTTTTTCTTTGTTATTTTTTTAAAATTTTTATTTTTATTTTTATTTTGAAGTGTGCACGTGTGTGCATGGGTGTGTGTGAGTTTGGTCAGCCTAATGGGCCATGCTTGGATGGTTAGTTGACTGTAAAGATCATAGTGGGGCCATGTTTTGCTAATCAAGCTGATATTTATGTTTTCTCTTCATCCACATCCTTGTGACCATGTACCCATGTATGATGGTTAGTTTACATCACGGTAGGCCCATGGCTAGTAAGTCCCACACAAGATTTAGATCAAGCTAATATTTGTTTCATCCCATTATCTATATGTGTATAACCATATATCACAATGGTCCCTACCATCAATGGGTCCTACATCATCATTATCATCACATCATCACCACAATTAATCATCCGAATAATCAAGAAAGAAAACAAACCATAAGAGTGGAGGGGGTGCACTCACATTGATGGATTAGATGGATGGTTGAGATGGATGGAAGGGATGGGATTGATGGATTGACGGCCCCACCAAGATCACTCCTCTCTCTTTCTCTATTGTAGGAAATGATGAAAATGCTAAGGGATGGAGGAGTATTTGTAGAGAAATGGATAATTTTTTTGGTTAAGTTAGGCTAATGTGATTAATGTTAGCTTAGGATAGGATTATGGGAATTTATGCATGACTAGGAATTAATGATGGATTAAAGGGGCATGGGATGGAATGGTGTGATGATGTCATGTATAGGGTATGGTATGGAGAAAAGTTAACTTTGGAGAGCACATGGGAGAGGGATGACATGGGAGGGTGACATCACACACATGGGTAGAGATTCTCTCACCCATGTATGGCATGTACATGCGTGCATGGCATGTGTGGAATGGAGTATATGGCACCATGCACGCATGATACACTAACAATTTTTTGCAATGTATCTCACTAACGGAGCGTCGTATAGATGCATGGGTGGTACCTATACGATCACGGCGATGGGGCGATCGATATCAAATAAGTTTTGAAGCCTTGGGGTTCTGGTCAGTCAGGTGTGCACTATGCACAACAAGTCCAGGTTTGGCTAAGGGCATTGATCATTGTGCACATAGCCATATAAAGTGTTATAGAATGGACGGGGTCTTACATTTGGTACTCCTTTGAAGAATACATTTAAATTTTTTAATCTTCCAGAAGAAAATGATGATTCCTCACAATTTTATCCTCCTCCGCTTTTGTGAATTTTATGAGATAACTTTCCCTCTTCATCAGAAAGATGAGAGATAGGAGGACATATTATAATTGAAGACTGATAATCGATTCGGAAGTGTGTCCGCCTTAGGTTAGAAAGTAACAAATATTTTGGATAGACTTGATGTTGTTATAATTTAAACTTGCTTCAAAATAAATGCATTTCTGTATGTTTGTTTATTCTAAGCATGATATTTTCATGATTTATTTTATCATATCAAGCAATTGCATATTTGGGGCAATTTGCATATTTGAGCATATCTTAAATAAAATAGATGACTTCATATATTTATTTGTATTTGTAGCATTCTGATGCTGTGCATAGTTTAAGCTTTTGAGTATTAGAGCTATTATACTTTAACTAAACATGCTTTGATTGAACTTGACTTGACTCTACTTGACTGGACACTTTCACACATAGTTTAAACTCATGAGTAGTGGAGCAGGCACAGTTTTTTTTAAACTCATGTGGAGTCGGGCTTACGTGAATGGTCTTTGTAACTCTTATGAGTTTGTTGGGCTTATCACAGCCGAGGAGTTCACAAACCACAATCCATTAGAGGGGCCCAATGAAGCTACCAGGGTATTGAACTCAGTGGATTTTACGCACAGGGTTGGCCGCAGTAATTCTCTAGAGCTCACTGGGAGTGCAAGGCTACCTTAGGGTACCAAATCCAAGGCCACCAGTCCATCAATGAGGGGGTATTTTATTTTTAGAGACTCATCCTCATGAGTTTCTACTAAAATCAAACAAGAAATCTGGGGGGTCTTATGCATGGTTGACCTATCTATGGATGAGCCAAAGATCACACACTGCAGTTCGCTTTTTCTTCGTCTGCCAGGTTGGACCCATTCACGAGGGGGCATTTTCTCTCAGTTTCTCTCATAGCGTTGTCAGAAACTGTATAGATGACATTAGTCTCATGCATGGTTGGCCGTACAGGCACACGCCACTGCTTGCATAGGTCTAAGCATGTGAGGGCCTTCGCGGGCTTTTTAGGGGCACTGGCTTCTCACTACTACCCTGCATAATTTTAATATATCGCCGATTGTAGTATGTCTTTCTACATAGCATTCCACTACTGTAGATGATAAATCGCCATCTCCATGACCACTGTTATGGATGATGAGTTGATAAATGATATACTGCCATTGTTGATAATAATATCTTTGACGATTTTTATGTTTAAAATAATGTATCAACTTGGCAATAATATCGATTCAATGATGATGGCTTTTGCAATAGTAATCAATAGCAAATAGCAATGACAATGGAAATATCATTAGTTTGACGATAATCACCGGCGCTCGACCATAATCGATGATAGTATTAATTTCTAGCGATGATCGGCGATAATGATAAATTTAATACACTTGATATGTGCTTTATATGCTTGAGAATCTGTCTTTTATAGTCAAGTTCAAAGTATTAATCCACAAATTAGAACAATTCTAAACATTGAGTTCCACGTGTACATAGTGAAATCTGGATTTATCACAATCAAAGGTTCAATTCTTAAGTTTCATGATAACATTGATAATCAAAAGTGCATTTAGAAAAACTAAAACCTAAACCAAAACTTGCCTTACATTTCATCTTTTCATTCTTTTAGCTTTTGATTTTTCTATCGATGGCTTTCACGTTATGTCAACCTTTTTAAAGATCTCTAATAGGTAGCCATTTTCGATGATAACTATTTTTTTAGCTGGGTATTTATTTATTTTTTATTATTTTAAATTTTCTCATTGAACATGATGGATAAATTCCTCAAGTTGGTTCCTTCAAAGCTTAATAATCACCAAGTGAATAATTCAATATCAAACTGATACCTTAATGTGTAAGCAAGATGTGACATGTGAAATCATGACTCAATCAATATTTAAAACTTCTAATCATGGATTAATAATTCAAACTTAACTATGAAATCTAACAAGTAACTAAACCCAAGAGTCACAAATCACCAACATTAAGTGTCTTATACTTCTAAATTATGGATAAACTTTAAAATCGCTCGAATTTATAAAAATGTTCAAAATATTTTTAATTTTTTTTTCTTACAAAGTAAGAAAACACTGATTAACTTGCCTAATCCACACACCCTAACCTAAAATCTACATTGTCTTCAATGTAAAAGATATAAGCATGTAATGCACATGAGACAACGAAAGTAAAGGAGAAGCGATGGAAATGTAGTACCTGAAGAAGGAATCTAGAGGCTTTTCCAATGGTCTTAGTGTGAAGATGGGTTAGCACAAGAGTTAAACCAACAAAAAGTAAATTATCCTAAAATAAATGGAGAGCAAACTATCCTAAACAGCATAAAGCTGACTATCCTAGACATAAAATGAAAGCAATAAACTAATCCCAAACTACGAAAGCAAGGGAAAGCTACTTAGTTATGCCACAAGGTTCCTCCTCCAGCCAATATCTTGATAAATTTCTCAGTAGGTTTCTCAATAAGATCATCCAAAAGTCTTTTTTACAATGGGCTTGGATGTCATGGAGCATGAATTTTCAGAGAAATTTATGGACCTCAATAAAAAATTTTCATTGAATCACTTGAGGTATCCAAAGTATATATGATTCACCTGTGACTGAAAAAGTTTCAATGTACTCCATGGTGAATCAGAGACTACAGGTAGATAAATTTTTAAAAAAATCTGAGCAGATGATGTAGTCTTAACACATTCTGAAGTTTCAGACTTCCGTTCAATTGTTAGCTCTCCCTCCTTTGGTAGTAAACATTCAGAATCTGTGGAGGGAAAGGTTTCAAAATAAGGGTTCTCTTAGTCGGTAATAACTATCGAGGTGTTATCATGCAAGGCATTCACAATATCTTGTATCATAGGATCATTTGAATCTATAAAGTGTGCTAAGTAATTGTTCGAAGAGTTACGAAATTCAGCTAAGTAATTTCATTTTCCTCATTGAAATTTGTGATAATTTGCTCAAGGATTTCATCGTCTCTGCAAGTGGATGGAAGTATGATCTCTTTCTCTTCATCACAGTGAGAATAAATTGTCACCAAATGTATCTAGTCTTGCCTTTCATAGTTGGATTGAGAATCAATAGGCGAAGAATTGATGTGAAGACTTTGTTCATCGGTACTACTTAGTAAAAGCATTGTATTGTTAAAAGTGTATAACTCAGATGGTAGCCTCAACTGGGTAGTTTCAACTTCCAGAGTCATATTGAGCAACTCGTCCATCTTTTGAATCATATCATCATTCAATTCAGGGGAGTGGTCTAAACATGTCTCAAAAGAGTTAGAAGAGTTGGTTAAAAGGGGCTCATCCTCCACATTTAAATCAGCCATGTCAGATGAGTGGATTAGCTCATTCTGACCGATCACTTCGTCTACTTCTTGATCATTGACCTGGACTAAACTTGAGATTGATTCTAAGGGAATTTGGGCTGCACATTCATGATCGTGATCCTAATACTCATCATTTTCCAATTCAGTACAATACACACTTAGGATGGGATCGCTTTCCTCACATTCTATTCCTAAATTGGGTTGAGGTTCAAATAAACTAACCTCTCCTTTATCATTAAAACCAAGTGTGTCATGTGAGTGAAGTGTGTCATTATTATTATATTTGAAAGACACCCACATCTCTTAATCATTCCTTTGGATTGTTATCAAGATCAACTTTTTTAAAAATTGAACCATATGCTCATTAACACAATCCAACTCTTTATTCTGAATTTTAGTATTCTCCATAATCGTATCACGTGAACCCCATTGTTGTATATCTTTTATAAGTTCTTGAAATCTCTGAAGTGTGTTTTGCTGACCGAGCTTCAGAGCATGTATGGAATTCTGAAGTGAATTCTCTTGGATCGTTTCTTGTTGGATCTCAGAGGTATAGGGCCAAAGAGAATTGTCACTATGTTGCATTATTGATTTAACTTTCCAATCTTAATGTTTCCACTGATCATAAGCAGGGAATTGGGAATGACGAATAGGATCGGGTTGAAGTTGGGGTGAACTAGCCACCATTAGCTTATTGAGGCATGATTCAGGCACTTTTATCGTTCTTCTGATGCTAGAAAAATTATGTGTAACCCTGATGTGACTCCTCTTGGATCGTTTCTAATTAGGTTTCAAAGGTAGAGGACCCAAGAGAGTGTTCACTATGATGTCCTACTGGTTCATCTTCCCAACATTGATGTTTTCACTGATTATAGTCATACGAGTCATAGGTGGGAGAATCTGATCGTTGTTGATACATATTATCACCCATAATATAATCTCTCATCATTTTTTTCTTATCTGATGGATGATAATAATTCTCGTTCCCATAGTTATGATAACCCAAATACTCACGTATTATTTTCTTAATCCGTGGTGTGTAATTGTTCTCCTGTATATGATCGCATAAGGATTTCTTAACTGGTGGAGCATTGTATTCCGTCTGGTTCTCGATGATGGTATCAAAAAAAATTTGAGACATGGGTTGTTTCCTCATATAATCATTTGACAGCCCTTCACAATTTCTTGCATTCTCTAAAACTAGCTCAGCATATTGACATTCTCACTCTTGTATATACATGGTGAAACCCTAATTCTGAACCTAATATTAAAAGAAAATAGAAGAAAAATCCTACAACACTATGGAAAGTAAGTAGAGAGAAGCTAGAAGGAAGTTACTAGATTAGAGGAGATCTATATTTGGATCTACCAAAAGAAAAAAGAAAGTGAACTAGTTTCTAAAAAAAGAAATAATAAAGTTTCTAAAAATAAAAATAGAAAGATGAGTTAGTTTCTAAAACTAAAAAAGAAAGTTTCTAAAAATGCAACCTAGTTTCTAAAAACAAATTAGGAAAGTTACTAAAAATGAAAAAGGAAAGTTTCTTAACCCAAAAAGCTAAGTTAGTTTCTAAAAATAAATTAGAAATAACCCTTATCTTAACTTGTCTTATCTAATCTTATCCTATCCTATCTTATCTTATCTTATCTTATCTTATCTTATCATATCCTATACTATCTAATCTTATCTTATTTATCTTATCTTATCTTATCTTATCTTATTTTATCTAATCTAATCTTATATTATCTTAGAATTAGATAATAAATTAGTTTCTAAAAACTAAAAAGTAAAGTTTCTAAAAAAATGATTAGGAAAGTTTTAAACCTATAATTCGAAACTTTCTAAAAACAGAAAACTAACCAAAAAAATTAAAAATAGGAAAACCCTAATCGTAACCTAATTCTAAAACTAGTTAATCTCAGAAAAATGCAACCGTTAATCCCCAACAATGGCGCTAAAAACTTGTTCACAACCTCAAGTGTAGAGTCACGATGTAGTAATAATCTTGATGAGACCGAGGTCGAATCCACAGGGACTGACTTGTGTGTCTTTTGAAAGTGACTAGAACTAGAACTAGAAGATGATGTAAATCCAAATTTGAATTAATTAAGAGAGTAATTGTGATTAAAGTGATTAAAACTAACAAATTCAAAGGTAATGACTAGGGTTTCCAAGGATCCAGTTGTAAAGATCAGGGAGATCTATACTTGATTCAACGACACAACTAGAATCAGAGTCCCATCTTATCCAATTGGAAGATATCTCAGTAAAACCAAATCTAAACTTCCTTTGACCTAATTCTTAATGAATGAGAAGTGTGAGAATTGGCAGTGATTCATCACAAAACCATGCTCGTGAGACAAGGAAAACAATAGGATTTACCAATCCCACAACCAATCATAAGAGAATTGAGAAGATTAGGTAGGATTCCATCACCCAACCATGCCCATGGGATGATGGTGAACAACAGGTTTGCCTAATTGCACAATCTTAATACATGAAAAAAACATACTCAAAGCTATTGCAAATCTATTGTAATTTAAGTCACAATAAACAATTAAAAACTGAAAGTATTCCTTAAATATCAAACTAGAATCAAAGATAATTCAACTTAAACATGAATCAAAGCAATATAAAATATCCTATCATGCTACAAGCTTCACCTCTTAGCCCTAGTTAAGAGGTTTAGCCAACTATAAACATGATTAGACTGGAATCTTTTAAGAAAAGTATAAAAACAATTAAGGAAAGGGAAGAAAAACTCTTAGCAATAGCTTCTCCACACTTTGCTCCACTCCGTAAACCCTAGAAGATGCCTAGGAACATTCTAGGGAGTCCTATTTATACTTGTGGAACTCCAACTTTTACACCTAGTTGGAAAACTCTAAAATTGCCTCAAATTTATGCAGTTTCTCAAAATAGGCTTCACTCTACACAATTTCACTGAATGCCCCAGCGTTTCAGAATATGCTTCTTCAGGACACTTTTAGGAATATGTTTATTTTTAGGACAATTTCAGGATTCCTTTTCTTCACTTCAAGTCCTCAATGTTCTTCATTCCTCACTTGGTTTTCTTGGATATTTAGCGTGTGAATTCTTCAATCTTAGCCTTCTAAGATCCAACCCTTGCCTTAGTGATTCTTGAGCATCAAATCCATGCTTTTAGCACCCTTTTCATTCCCAGCTTTTAAATTCACCTTGCAACACAAACATGAGTAAAATAGAAAAGTAATAAATGGGGGATGATATGCAATATTTGACCCTCAACACTGACCATGTGAAAGTTTGATAAAGTGGATGCCACATTATGTGAGTTATGGTGTGATGAGAATAAGTGATCATGTGATCTTGAATCTTTAATGATGTGGGTAGAGTGTTATTTGTGTAGCCACTCGACCATAGGAACTTAGTAATTAAGTGGCCACGAGATGGTACAGACTTATGATAATTGTGTTGTCACTTGGATTTGTGAATTGTACTAATTGTGTAGCCTGTTAAGCTTGTGAACTTAAGATGTGTGTCGGATTGATTTGTTAGACCTAACTTGTTGTTGGCATAAGACCACTTTGTAGTCCCTAATGATGTGTTCGCTATGAAATTAGAATGGTG
The DNA here is from genome assembly GCA_037074715.1 of Magnolia kwangsiensis. Taxonomy (NCBI): domain Eukaryota; kingdom Viridiplantae; phylum Streptophyta; class Magnoliopsida; order Magnoliales; family Magnoliaceae; genus Magnolia; species Magnolia kwangsiensis. The sequence goes on from CM073579.1 coordinate 66,750,456, forward strand.
GACTTGCTAGCCTTGTGGGTCCATTACGGGCAGGCATATTGAACCTATGTTTGGGCCTCTTGGTAAGTGTATGAGACTTCTTGTGATGTGTGTATGTCAAGTTCCATTTGGGCCTTATGAATGAGTTATTATTGAGTCCTTAAATGAACTAATTGTGACAATTAAATCGGCCACCCAACTAGCCAGAAGGTTAGGATGTAGCGACCCACTAACTAGTCCATTCAAGTGTAGCAATGAATCGGGCATTAGTCCACTTGAGATGATAGCTAGACATGTTGAGGTGTTGGATTGAAATCGAACTATGCATGTAGCGATGGCACATGTGCAGTGATTGTGTGATGTGATACATGTAGTTTGATTCAATGATTGTATTGGACAATGCTAGCTTATGTTCACATGCGTGGATCTTTGTGTGTGGATTTTATACATGTTATGATATGTGCGCATCCCTTGCATGTGTTTGATATACATTTTGTTGTGGTGACACTGTATGAGGTTTTGGCCATGTGGTTGATGCCAAGTGATAGATTAATCCTAGTTGTGTTATTGTGTGGTTGGTGCACATTTGTGACATGAAATGTGTGGATACCTGCATAGCACATTAGACCATTGTTTTGCCTAGTTGGCATCATGATTATTTTTGGCTATCCTAGTTCATGTATGGACTATGGGTGGTATGAGATTGTCTTCTCTTACTTGATTCAAAATTAATTGAGAAAAGGGTTGCTCCTTAAGTGAGCTATTGTAAAAGATACCCGAATGCATCATTTTCAATTTTCAGCGAGTCAATATTGAGTTAACTCAGTTGGGATTCTCAAACAGTAAGTTACTGGAGATTAGAGTTTAGGGACTACTTGTAGTACAACATCATTGATTTCTTGGTCTGATGAATCCTCTAAAGTTCTCCTTAGTGATCCCCGATATTAGTTGATGGTAGTTAGTTTGACTCGATTGGGACACTGGATGAGTCAACTCATGATTGAGTCGGGAGAATTTTCAATTGGAGATAGTGGGTTTTTTTTCCAGTTTCCTACCTGGGTGGAAGCTATCCTTTATCAATAGTAAGAGAGAAACTTGAGTACACCCTCCCCTAATAGTTGACTGAGTTTACAATCTAGTTTTGTAAATAGTCACTAAGTCAGCTTGTTAACAAGTTGTTTGAAGTGGAGTTTGTAGGGGTAGGTTTTGAAGTTATACCTGTTTTAGGGAGCAGCCCTATCTGATGGTGTAGAGAGGTCGGAGTAAGTACCACGATGAGCTTGGACAAATTGGAATGCTGATCTGACAAACACAACCCAGTCCTTAAACTCCACTTGTCTGGAGTTTTTGAAAACTCAAGCTGGGTTGATCAGGTCGGGGTGATTTTGAGTCGACCTAACTCAGTTGTGTGGTAATTCAGCTGGAACAGAGTGGTGCAGCTGGAGTTTGAAAAGGCCGAGCTAAACGTCCTAGAAGGGGAGGGGGGGGGGGGGGGGGGGGGGGTGAATAGGACTATGCCAAATTAAAAATAAATGCAGAATATAAAGATAGATAGCATAATCGAAAAGGAAAGAAGCACAAGTAAAAACAACCTCAAATGCACTAGTCTTAAGAGGTTGATACAAACTTAGTTCTAAGGACAACCTAACACCAAAAACTAAAGGCTTGTGGCAGGACAACCTTACTAGAACATTTGTAAGTATAAAAAACCTAAACTAATAAAGAGGCAAAGAAAATAAATTAAATTATTACAACATTCACCATAAGTGCATAAAATAAATTAAGTTATTACAACATTCACCATAAGTACATAAAATAAATTACAACATTCACACATATAAGCACATTCACTCATCCACTACAAGTCCAGGAATTATAGTGGTTCGTATGTGTGTACACCAACTATTAGAAAAATAACCACACAACTACTCCACACCTAAAATCCACACCTACTGGATATTGGCTTTCACTATGAAAAGGTTTTCCAAGGTTCACCTTAAAACCTTCACAATTATGTCTTTAATTGGGCTTACACCATTATAAAAACCTAACACTTTGAGATTTTCTGGATTACCTCATACAAAACCAAAAATGAGATTTTCCTCACCTAACCTCACAGACCATAAAAGATATATAAAGCATAAATAATACTTATATGGAAATTCTCCTTTTGAAGAAGCCTGGTAGAACCAATTCGATATAAATGAAAATGTTTAATGTTCAGTCTCACAGATGAAAAGATTCTAGTTCTAAATGATTCTTAATTAAATCAACCTGGGCTAGTTTGATTTGATTTTGATCAAAAGAAAGGGTAAAACACAAATCACTTCTTAATATAAAATTGGAATAAATATTAAAAAATCAAATTACAAAAGTTTATAAAAGGAATCTAAAATTAACACAATATAGCTTATTAAATTCATAAACTTATCTCTTAGAGTAGTGTCTTGGTTTAGCTTAGAATGAATGAAAAAACTATGAAATATGTGCTTTATTTATAGGTGAAAATACTGTTCACTCGATTGATCTAAGGGTCGGTTCGACTGGTCAAAGGACCAACCACATTTCAAAGTTTATGGCGTGATAAGATAAGATCGTTACTCAACTGGTCGAGTCGCTTGCTCAAATGGTCGAGTGGCCGGCTCGACTGGTAGAGTGGGACCAAAAAAGCTTGCTAGACTTTGAATCGAGAACTACACGACTGGTCAAGCACTGGTCACTTGACTGGTCGAGAGTCCAACAGAAAATCTAAAAAATTACAACAAACCTTTGACTGGTCGAGAAAACTCTTAGACTGGTTGAGCCAGTACTTGGACTAGTCGAATAAGGACTAAGACTGTTCGAGAAAATGACCTATAAACTTATGAAATGACCCACATAAAATATGCAATGAATATGACTCAACCTATGGTCAATCTAGGGTCATCCATACCTTGTTTGTGAGTTAGAAGAATTGAAATATCATTTGTTTCAGAACGTTGATTTCTTGTGATACATGAAGATTGAGTTTCATCTCTTGAACTTGAGCTTGAGTTACACTTGAGTTCGTAAGTCTTTAGCGTACAGTATTTGAACTTCAAACTTGAACTTGAGTTCTTGAGCCTTAGTTCTTGAATTTGAGCTTGAAACCATGAACTTCAACAATCTTCTCTTCAACTTGAAAATGTAGGCAAGTTCGACGAAGATGTAGACAACTTTAAAATGCATGAATTTGATCAATTCAACTCAAAGCATGATAAAAATTCTAAATGGTTTGGCACAATAAAATTTGACAACTCTTCGGGTGCTAGATTTACACTATAGCATTTACAGAGTTTAGATTGTTGGTCGGCAAGTTGATGTAGAATCATTGAGTCTGTAACGGAGTTGAATCGATCCTTGGATTAGGCTGGTTACAGGGATAGATGGAATCTTCCCACTCTGTTTCCTTCTCAGCAAGGGAACGGGTCATATCTGCCTCTGACTCGCTCTCTTAAACGACTGAGTTGAGTTGCAACAACAACTGAAAACTTGTTCCAGCAGCTGGCTCTCTCTCTCTCTCTCCTTCCTTCCCTCTCTCTCTCTCTCTCTCTCTCTCTCTCTCTCTCTCCCTCTTTCTTCTTCTTCTTCTTCTTCTTCTCCTTCTTCTTCTTCTCTCTCTCTCTCTCTCTCTCTCTCTCTCTCAGCAGGGAAATGAGTTGAATTTGCTATAGACTTGCCTACAGGGGTGGCTGAGTCGAGTTGCTACAGAGACATGTAACTCGCTCCAGCGATTGGCACCCTCTCTCTTTCTCTCTCTATCCTTCCTTGGAAGTCACCCTAATATCCGGCTATTTATAGCCATTCCTTTTTTTAGAGTTTTCTACAGCTAATCCCAGGGATTAACATACTGTTAATAAGAAAAGATGTTGAGAGATTCATCCAATGGTTCTCTCTCATTTAGCTTATCTTCTACATGGGTGCTGGTAGTTGTTCCATATGAGTCTTTGATGAGGTGGGACACGTATTAAATGGTTTAGATTCACCATTGGATGTCTCTTAAAAGTTTTTAGTTTTTTTTATGATTTTGAAGAAGATGATCTGACAATCATGGCATTTTCTAACTGGTCGGTTGATCCATTGATCAGGGTTGTTTAATAGGTTTAAATGATGTTCAAGAGGCATGTGTGGTCCATTTAATGGTGTAAGGAGAGTCATTGGTTAGGACAACTTGCCGTAGCCGAAAACCATTGCGCCATTTCAAGTTCTCGTCATTATCTCAGTTGTTAAGAGAAATATCCAATAGTCCTATTTTCGACGTCTTGGATGGTTTGAGGGAAGCTTCTAGATGGCAGAGAAGGGTTGAGATTTACACCAGTATGAAATGAAAATTATTCCTTCAGCTTTTTGCTGAGTAAAGAGCTATTTTCGAAAATGGTAGGTGTGATTCGGATCTGCCACGTCATATGGGTGAAGCTTCTAACATCCAAGGTGAATGGATTTGCCAGCGAATACCGGTGACATGGATTTCTGCTTGAGGAGAGAGCTCTATATGCCATGCTTTCTAGAGCAGGCGATTGCGTACGTACACATGCACCACCACTTGTAAAGTGAATGTGGTTATGGTTGGTGGCCTCAACTAAACACGATGAACAGCTCGAATCTAACAACGCAGGATTCAATTGTCCTTGATGATGGGCCATTTCATGATGACAAATGCCCAATTCATTTGAATGCGTGTGTGGCGGGAAGAGTGGAAAAGTCCCAGTTTTTTCTTAAGTTTTTTTGGTCAAACTCTATTTAACCGATACTAGATTTTGTGTTTTAGTGGGTGTACGTAGTTTTTTGTACATGCATGGATGAAAATGGGGCCCACGTGATGATCTGCATAAATCTACACCATCCATTCTTCTAGGTAGACCACTAAACACTTAAGGCTGAAGACTAGTCAGTATTAAAGTTTTGGTGTTTTTCATTTAGGGTTTTATAATTACTAAATGTAAAGTATTGTTAATCTAATAGTGGTTTTAATTCCATGGTGTCCTTTGACAGTTATGGGCTATGACAATATGTGACCTAGTCTTCTTTACTGTTTGAGTCTTGCTACGGGTTTCATGATGCTAAGAAATGAGTGATTGATCTTATTTGTAAGTTGAAGTTTATGATCAAAATTGAAGGTTGTTACATAAGGCTTGTATCCATCGCCCCACATAAATTCCTAAAGATCACGCATAATTAAAATCATACCTTAACCATAATTTCCAAGGATAAATAATTGATAATGGTAAATCAAACAATTGCATGGAGGATTCATAATAATATGGAAGAATATAAAAATAAGATAAATCATATCAACTCAAATTAGTGTAAGCTTAAAGGAATCCCTCACCTTAGGTCGAATCACCCTCTCGTATCATTAGGATTTTTGTGTATGCTTTAGAGTTGAATTCTAACATGATTACATGAGTTGTATAGTTAAATTGCAATACTAAATAGGTTCTATAATCGACTTAGACTAGAGTTAGTCTAAGATCTAAATTTGGTTCAACCTACTATTATCGTACGCAAGGAGACTTAAGTTTTAGATGTAGCTTGGGTGGAACATGTGAAATATCATAACTAAATAGAATTTAGTCCTTATGGAAAATTTTAAAGGTAGCATGATGGCTAATTCACCTCTCGAGTTAGTAGAAAACTAGTTGAATTCGATGGCCTTAGTGTGTTGCGGACGTTAAACCCGGCAGCTATAACAGGTGGTCCTCCCTTTCTCTCTCTTCCTCTCATTTGTTGGAAGGTGATCGCTGAACGATCTTCTCCTATAACACCCCGGATTGTTACCAACCTGGAATTACACGTCCTTAGGCAATGGGTCAACCATAACACCTTAGTAACTTCTCATAACTCAATTCCAAAGCCAAAGAAGTCGCTTTTCAACCTATTTCCTTCAAAATCTCACCTTTCACCACCTCATTATTCAAATTTCTCTAAGTACTTTCATATTAGACATAAATCCTAAAGTTTAAAAGGTGAAGAACTATACTTAAACTAAAACTTAATGTAAATGGTAAATATATGAATAAAATGGGATTTTGAATATTAAATTTTTAGAATATCATAATATAGATAGTTTATTTGGATATATTAGCTTCTCCTACCCCAAAATCATATATTGTACATCGCGTAACTCATTCCGGTTTACAAATGAGACTCGATAAATGCCTCGACAGACTCGTAGGCCCAAATGGCTCAATTCGGGGGGACCCGAGGTGGGTCCCACATATTTTCGGCATCCCCAAGGGGGAGTACCTCAACCCTGGGGTGAGCCCTCACTCAAATGTCCAGTGACCGGTGAGGGGCTCGCTGGTTTGGTGAGGCCTCGTCCGTACAACGGATTAGGCAGCCCATTTTTTGCAATTTTTTGTGCATTTTGTCCAACTTTGAAAAATCATATCTCCCTCGTTATAACTCTAATTTAGGTGGTTCAAAAACTAGATTGAAGCTAAATAAGTCTAGTTTTATATAAACATATGTTAAAAATATAATAAAATACCTAATATAGTTTAAAGTAGGTCATTGTGAAAACTGTCTGAAAATCACTTGTTGGACAGTTGCTGCTTCTGAAATTTTAAGAATTTTTATACAACACAAAATATCATGAAATTTGGTTAAGATGGGGTAATATTGATGATTAACTATTAGAAAAATAATTAAAATAATATAATAACTAGAAGTGCTCAAAACAGGGTATAAAATGGCCCTAGGACAGTATTCTACCATAATTAGGGTAGAATTTGGTTAAGTACTAAACTGAATACTTAGTAGAATTAGCTTGAACCACTTTAAATACGAACTATAAGACCCAAAATGAGTAGGACTGCTAATTCTACATTACCTAGAAACCTAGGATCAATCTCTAAACCCAGTTGCTTTTGGAAGCATCATGAAACTTCGTATCGGACTTGGACCGCACGTTGAATGTCCAATAGCGATGAACTTAGACAATTATGACTGCCTAGTTGGACTTGATAATCACCTCAAAAATCAAGTCTAGACGATGTCCTGAGGCTATTATCTTGAGTCTGGAGTGAAGAGTGTGAGAAAGTGAAGTTTTTTATAAAATTAAATATGAATTTAAGTAATATGAGTCGTGTCACTTGTGCGCCGATTATGAGCATTCTGACCATTGGTTTTTGACCCAAATTCACCCTCGGATCAGGGAAGATGGCCCACACATGTCAATATACTCGTGGCCTTGATCGAGTGTCGATGACCGTTGAACTGAAACTGCTCCGCCACGGATGATCTATAAACCCGATCGGACTAAAATCGTAACTTGCTTAAGATCCAATATTAGTGAGCTTAAGTCCGACCGCATTTCATAAGAGGACCTCCAGAAAGGTTCTGTTGGGTCAGAAAAAATCTGATTTGGTTATAACCTAAGTATACCTTGGCCTTGGGACTATTTACCTCAGTTTTGAGCCTATATAAGGGCCTTAAACTCTCTCTCATATATCTCATACGAATTTTCAACCCTAGCAAAAATAAGAGAAGAGAAAGAGAGAGAAAGTGAGTGAGAAGTTGGTGTTTCATCTTGGGATTCTTCCCAGTTCCTCTACGTACCTAATCCATCGTATCTGAATCGTTATTCCGGTGATTCTAATTCCATTTTTGGGTAAGACAATCAAACCCTAACCTGTTTTGGAGCTTATAGAAGTATAAGTGTTGTTGTAGCTAACCTATTTCATGCCTTAGGTTATCAATCCATCGTTGACAAAGACTTAGTATCTTAATCATATCCGTTACACATTTTTTGATTTAAAGTGCAGACTATATACATATAGGTTATGGTTTTCAAGGCTTTTAATGTCAGTTAATGATTTATTACTGACGTGGATGTTATTTCACATGCTAAATGCCATGTTTGTTTCGCGTTTCAATTATATATAAAATATGTTGCGTTTAGTGTATTTCATGTATTTGTAGAAAGGATCGTATACGTATGAACTTTGAAATTGTGTTTGCCATGATTAATTGTCATGTATATATGCTAGTTGTATGTGTAACAATTTCTTGGTGAAAGGATTCTCCCACATACATGTTATGCCAACATATGTTGTGTATGTTATATTGTGAAGCCTAGGTGTTTGTGAGAATGGCTGAATGAGTATAGAATGTGTATTTGTGCTTGTCATAATTAACTATTGTAGGTATATGATTGTTGTGTAAACGACAATTCCTCGACGAAAGGATTTACCCTAATATGTATTATAACCAACGTATGTTATATACGTTGGATGGTGTAACCTAAGTGTTTGTAAAATTAACTGAATGAGTTAGTAGTTAGTAAATCGTGATTTGTAGGGAGTTGAGATACGAATCCCAACTACCTTAGCTATGTTATGATTTCCCCCATGTAATGTATACAATTCATGTTCAACTGAGTGTATGATTTCTTCCATGTACTATATAAACATGTTTAAGTTATATTCCATAGTATGCACAAATGATTGTAGGATTTGACTTAAGTCTTCATTACTGCTTTGATTATCTCATATACTTATTTGTTATGATTGTACATGGTTAGGACTATATCACAATCCAGGTAATCGGTAACAGGCCTTAAACTGGTGGCTGAGGTTATTTTTACCACACAGGATGTGTTCGATGAATCCGAGCCATACTTAGGATGTTAATAGTGGTTATGCCATATGAAATTCTTATGCTCTTCATGTCGATCAACTCAACGTGCGCTCGTACTAGTCAAGCTCGTCAATTAACCCGATTGACCCGATGTATGTTCACCATGTTTGGACGCTACTGTTTGAATCTAGGGCACCAAACTCACCAGTGAAATCCCGTTAACCTTGGTACCTCAATCCACTAAGACTCATGATCCATATATGGTGGTATGGGATACCATGGTCGAGCTGTCTGCCTACGCTGGCGCGATGAGCCTCCCCGTAGTGACCAATGAGCAACCTAGACTCATGAGCCGATTATAGTGGTATGAGACACTCTATTCATGCTGCCGGCTTACATTGATTTATGACGAGCCCTTTATAGTGACCTCGAGCATACCTTGACACTGCAAGCAAGTGATGAGCCTTCGAAAATAGACTGCCAGTTGGTAGGACATCACTGGAGTGACTTCAAGTATGAATAGGCCTACCTCAGCGCAGCCTGGCTGTGGTCCCCAGTCAGGTCAGTGATGAGCCTTCGAAAATAGACTGCCAATTGGTAGGGTGTTGGTTGTAGTGACCTGAACTTTCCTATCATATGTGATTAACTAGGATTGACGACCCTAGATGGATCAATGTTGGGCAAATGATATAAAGGGTGGTACCCTAACTTCCTAATCCTGCTATATGAAAAGGACTAATAAGAAACTGGTAATCATGTTCATAACATCACACTGCATATGCCATTGGCATTGGTGTAGAGCATAGTGGTAGTGATTCATGCCGCGATCGTTAGATGATGTCACAAGAGGGAGTTTGTGGTGAGGGCATGCATCATTTTCTCATATCATTCTTGCATTAACAAGAGTAATTAGGACATGTTTGATTGTACTGCTTGATTGAATTGATAACATGTTAACCTTTGTTGTATAGTTCTACTGAGTTAATCACTCACTCACACGTTATGGGACGGTGTTCGAAACACCAACCAATCCTTGTTTTAGTTTCAGATGATGGCGATGCTTGCGAAGCAGAGTTAAACTTTTATGATGATGAAGAGGGTTTCTCCTATACAGCTATCAGGTGGGTTTATGTAGACCATGTTTTGATAGACGGAGTTACAGGGATGCTAATTAGATGTCATTACAATTGTTAGTTTGCACCTTTGAAACACCCATGTATATTCATCTTGTTCATTTTTGAGTATACATGTATATATTTGACCTGGTAACATGTTCACACTCTGGAGACCTACAACAATTTATATATTTTATATATCTATCAAAGTCTTCCACTTGCAAAAATTTTAACTGTCTCTGGAGTATGATATGATGTTTTGGTATAATCTCACTCATGTTTAATGCATTAATATGAACAATATTCAATCATCATTATCTATATGGCATAAGTGATGCGTTGGAACTCGAGAGCTGAGCTTCTACTCGACTCCCGATTTTTAGGGCATTACAAGATGGTATCAGAGCATGATTTAGATTAAACTGGACTTGGGTTATGGTCACACAATGCACACTGATGCACTCTGACTTAGGAAGGGAGTGATGGAATCTAGAAACCACATTAGAATCCTAAGTGTCGCCGATGGGCGAGATTAACTATCGTAGAATAGCCGATACGTAATTGAGACTATGTAAAATGATCTCACATCCCCACTTCTATTCACTCAAGCTTCTATCTTCTTATACATCTTACACTCATCTACCACTATTCTTTACAACTCTTCACCTTATACCCCCCTCATTTGGACATAAAACTCACATTTTTATGTCCCATAACCTACACAACCCCCAAATTATGGGACATTTAGGGCCGTTCGACCAACCACATTAGGTCAGATTAGGGCGGATGGAAATGTAAAAGTAACAATAAATGTATGTGTAAGGTATTGTCCCTAAATTGGGTGTATCCCATGGTTTCTAATGCCATGGTTGGAATGCATGCAATTAACAGTAAGTCTCGGGATTTCCTTTCAAATTATACTTGGACATTCATCATCATGGGATTTGGAAGTCCAATCTCACACTTTCCAACACAAGGCTCATTTTCCAAAGCCTATAAAATTAAATTTTAATCTCATCCCACCCTCCTTCCAAACATGTCATTTTCAAATCCCGAGGTGGGATTAGCAACGCAATTAGCAGGTATAGTCCTATGCGTAGTACTCGAGCGTAATTAAATTCAGGTTCGGGCAGCTCAATCCTAACAAGACAACTTTTGACCCTAAACGATAGAACAATTTCTTGTATTAGAAATGGTACGAAACCATCTAGCGTATAAACATAGACTTTAGATTACAACTAGTGCATTACAGACTAGGCTAATAGTTATATTAAGGTGAAAGACTAAATATGCTAAGACAATTGAAAGACAACTGAATATACCAAGGAATAGTAGGTTTGATTAGGTTGGAGTGAGACTTCATTCCCTCGTTGGATCCCCTTAATACTTAAAGGCTCCTTTAGTAACTCTCAGGAAGCTTTCTTGACTTAGAACTAGTTACGTTCAGGGAAAACTTATATATCCCTCAGATTGAACACTAGGATAAACCAGCACGCCCCTTAGAATTACCTTCCCAAGGACTTATTATAATCGGGAACGCGGAGTAAAAGAACTATATATAAGCAAAGTATTCGCAGTTTGAATCGAATTCTCAATCCTAGTAGTTACCAATGAACTCAATGCTCAGATCAAGCAGAAGATCGGGATCAACTAGGATTAAAATTAATACAACAAATTTTTTTTCCTAGCTAGGCAGAAGGTCTATGTATCTGAATCAGACCCATTACATAATTTTTCTTCCATATTAGCTTGACCACTTACAACCAAAAGTTTATTACTTTGCCTTTAGGAAGTGTTAAGGACATATAGCCAATAGAGATTAGGCATCTTACACCTTTGGAATAGGGATGCTGATTAGATGCCATTACAATTGTTAGTTTGCACCTTTGGAACACCCATGTATATTTATCTTGTTCATTTTTGAGTATACATATAAATATTTAACCTGGTAACATGTTCACACTCTGGAGACCTACAACAGTTTATATATTTTATATATCTATCAAAGTCTTCCACTTGCAAAAATTTTAACTGTCTCTGGAGTATGATATGCTGTTTTGGTATAATCCCACACATGTTTAATGCATTAATATGAACAACATTCAATCATCATTATCTATGTTGCATAAGTTATGCGTTGGAACTCGGGAGCTGAGCTTCTTCTTGACCCTCGATTTTCAGGGTGTTATATCTCCCTCTGCATGTTGGCTTTTATAAGCCTTCATACGATGAGAGGGAGAGTCCATATCCAATGCAATAGCGCTTTGCGCTGGTTTTCTTGCGCATGAGCGCTTGTTATTTGGCATTATATGTTGATCTGGGTCCTAAGTTCCATTTGTTATCCTATTTCTTTTAACACGTCGAAGGGGAATGCCTGTTTCAGTGGCCATTAGATGAATGGATTACATTCTTCGATGGTCAGCCATGTAGTGAGGAAGGTGACTCCTACTTTAAGGGTGTGTCGTTCTCCGACCCATATTCTTTCAAGTTGTCTCTTTGAAAAGGCCGAGCTAAGAGTCCTAGAGGGGGGGATTGAATAGGACTATGCCAAATTTAAAATTAAATGCAGAATTTAAATAAATATAAATAAAAATAACACTTAAATAATCCCACAATGTAGAAATGAATAATAACCTCAAGTGTGTAAGTATTGAGAGGTTGATACAGATGTTTTTATAAGGACAACCTTACACCAAAAACTAATAGCTTATGGTAGGACAACCTAATTCCTAAAACGGTCTATATATCAAAATCTCAAACCGATATAGAGGAAAGAAACTAAGCTATTACAACATTCCCACACTTACATAAAAAGAATTACAACATTCTCCGCAAATGCATAAAGGGAAATTATAACATCTACACAATGCCACAATCAAATAATCACCACAAGATCAGAAGTTATAGTGGTTAACTTGTGTGTACACCAACTGTTTAGAAAAATAGCCACACAACTACTCCACTCCTAATATCCTCAAACAGTGGATATTAGCGTTCACTATGAAATAGGGTTTTTCAAGGTTCACCTAATACCCTCACAATTGTGTATTTCAACTGGGCTTATACAATTCAAAAACCCCACACTCTGAGTTTTCTGGATCACCTCAGACAAACCAAAAGAAAGAGATTTTTCTACCACAATCTCAAAGAAACCAAAGAAAAGATTTACAAAACTGTAAAATACTTATTTGGATATTCTCCTTTGATGCAACCTGGTAGAACCAATTTGTAGTAAAAGTTAAATGTAGATGTTCAATGTTCACACTCACTTATGAAATGGTTCTAAATTCTAAATTGATTTTAGATTAAATCACCTTTGGCTAGCTTGATTTGATTTTGATTCCAAGAAATGGGAAAACTTCAATCCTTTTTTCAAATAAAATTTGAATGTAAAATACAAAATCAAATGAAAAAAAAGCTAATTAAAGAGAATATAAAATGAGCACTAAATAACTTAAAAATATCACTAACTTATCTCTCAAAGTGGTGTCTTGATTTTGCTTGAATTGAATGAAAAACTCTGACAATCATGCTCTATTTATAAGTGCAAAAATCGTTCCTTCGACTGGCCCAAAGGACAACTCGATTGGTCGAAGGACCAAAAAACTTTTGAAATTTTGTGCACGATAAGATAAGGCCATTCCACGACTGGTCAAAGGGCTTGCTCAACCGGTCGAGTGGCCTCCACGACCGGTTGAGTTCTATCCACGACTGGTTGTGAGGGACCCATTTTAGTTGTTGGACTTTGAGTCGAGCCTGCTGGACTGGTCGAGCACTGTTCACTCGACCGGTCGAGCAGTCTTCAGGACTGGTCGAGGAAATAACAAAAAATTCTGAAAATTAGTAACAAACTTAGGGCTGGTTAAGGAAATTCTTAGACTGGTCGAGCCAGTACGAGGACTAATCAAACATAATCTAAGACTAGTCAAAAAATAATCTATGCACTTATAATGTGACCCAATTAAATTATATATTCAAAATGACCTATCCTATGGTCAATCTAGGATCATTCATACCTTATAAGTGATATATGAACATTGAATCTTCTTTTGGTTTAGTTGATAGTTGTTCTTTAAAGTTCACGAAGCTTGATATCTTGACATATGATGAAGCTTGAACTTGAGACATTTTGAAGCTTGAATTTGAATACATTGAAGCTTGAGCTTGAGGTACTTGAGTTGTATTTCACCTTGGGCTTTGAGTACTGAAGTAAAAACTATTGTCTTGCCTTAAATGAAGCTTTGAAACCTTGAACTTTGAAGCTTGAAGGAGTGAACTATCACATGGTATTGTACTTGAGCATGTATATCTCTTGATCTTGCATTTGAAGTTCTTAAGGTAAAGACTTTTGTTCTTGTATATGAGATGCATAGTCTTGAATATGTAGATGAGCTACACAAGACAGATTCCAAGAGGTTTTGGTACTTTAAAATTTGACAATTATAGGAGCTAGAAAATACTACACTTACAATCTCCCCTTTTGTCAAATTTGTGATAAAATATACTTCATTAAAATAAGATAAGCCTTACACGCACAATAAAGAATCATGCACCCTATATTTAGAAGAAAGTATTATGCACTGGTTACAATAACCAGTATAAGCCAATACTCATCAACATCAATACTCATCAACACTCACCCCCTTACTTACTCCCTCTTACTATTACAAAAAATGTGAATAAGTGAATAAATGACTACCTATCCACAATTCCACATTTTACAAGCATGATAAAATTCTTCTCCTTTTTGTCACAACATGACAAAGGAAAGAACTAATAAATGATCATGGAAGTAGATAAATAAGGAAGTAAATAGAGGAGTAATGAAAAAGAAATACATATAAGATCAAGATTACCAAGTAACTAAAACCATAAGAAAGTATGTTCAAGCATGTCTAAGCCCATAAAATAAGAAAAAGTCAAGTATCTTAAAAGTTATTACAAACCACATAATCAAATACTAATCTGAACTCAACGAAGGAGCAGGTATGGTAGGATCAATATAATGAAGTCCATTATTAATGCACTTCAGATACTTGTGCATATATTTAAATTGTAAGTCATGAGACGCATTCATATTTTCAACTTTCTCCTCAAGAGAGTGCAAACGCGCATCCAAGTCAGATGGCTGATAATCAAGATCATCTGCAAAATTGGATTCAATTTCATAAAAAATATCATCCATATTGATGTCATTTGGAGGCAAATCACCCTCTTCATTTGCAACACCAGCTCCACCAGCACTGGGGCTAACTTCAAATCATCTTGTTAATATTGGAGTTGTTGAAGGTTAAGTGGTGAATGGGAGCTTCTCTAACAGGCATACCAACTAAACTATGGGTGGCCAACACAGTTATAAGATAAGCGAAGGGAATGTCATTGTGTCCAAGATGGAGACGGAATTGAATGATGCTATGACTTACAGATGTTCAAGAAATGATGGGATGAAGAATACGAACCATGAACGTAGTAAACTTGGTTTTGTTACCAGAACGAGGACAAACATTTGAAATGAAAATCCTGTGAAGAATTCAGTATCTGGATAAAAAAGACTTGGAGGCAAGCACATTTCCAGTAGTATTCCATTCCGCATCTATATTTCATAAATCTTTAGTGAGCATTTTCTTCTCAGTTTCAGATGGTTTTACAACTAGAGAACAAATGGGAATACCTTCATCATTGACAGGTAAATCTATTAATCCAGAGATAAGATGACGATCCACATCAATTGGATCTTCTCTAGTTGCAATAGTAAAAGGTAAAAGTCAGATTTTCAGCAGAAAAATCAGTAATACAAACATATATAGCCTTCGTAATGGTGCGGTATGCTAGCCCACCCCAATGTAGTATGTTATCCCATCCTACGAACTGAAGGAGAGGAAGGATATCAAACAGAGCCAAATGATCAACATTAACAGACCGTTCTACTATAACATTGCGCAACCGAATATCCCACACATAAGTGGGATCATTTTCGAGTGAACGAAGGTGGCGCACTGTAATAGGAGTTGACCGAGATGAAGAGGGACCACGAGATCCTTTCTTCTTGGTTCTACCTTCCATTTGCAACAAGGAAATCAAGCAATAAAGAAATTGTAAAAGATGTAAAATGGGTTTCTAAAAGATCAGATTTTTTAGTAGAAAACCCCAAAAGCCAATATAATTCTTTAAATAAACTTCACAAATAAAGAAAATGAAGTGCAAAGGACTAAAATAAAGAAAATGAAGTGCAAAGGACTAGAATCTATAAGAAAATCGAAAACAACACACTAACTATGGAGGAATCGAAGATGGGTTCGACCGGTCGATGTTGAGCTCGTTGGAGAAGACAACCCAAATGATGAAAAAAGTGATTTTTCTCCAAATAAAGCACCAAACCCACAATTCACAGCTGGTCGAGCTCTACCAATCGTGCCACGACTGGTCGAGTATGTACTTGACTGGTCGTACACAACCCAAAATGTGCAATTTTCATAAAATTTAAAATTTAAACATTTAAAATAACAAATATATACATTATGATATAGAAATACGTGAATTAACAATTCATATTGGACATACTAAGATCGGATTTCAATTTCGCAAACCTACTTTTGTCGAGCGATTTTGTGAATATGTGAGCAAGTTGAGTCTTGGTCGGAATATATTCCAAAGAAATTGTCTTGTCTTCCACTAATTCACAAATATAGTGATATCTAATGTCAATGTGCTTTGTTAGTGAATGCTGGATTAGATTTTTTAAGATATTAATTGCGCTTGAATTATCACAATATAAAATCATAGTAACTTGCGTAATTCTGTAATCACTTAGCATTATTTTCATCCACACAAGCTGAGTACATACATTACCTGCTGCAATGTATTCAGCCTCAGCAGTTGAGAGTAATACCGAACTTTGTTTCTTACTTTGTCAAGAAACTAAACAGTTCCCTACATAGAAACAACCACCACTGGTTGATTTTCGATCATCAATGTTACCAACTCAATCAGCATCCATGTAACTAGCCAATTGCACACTAATATCATGTGGATACCAGAGACCAAGATTTGCTGAACTAGCTACATATCGCATGATCTACTTAACAATAATAAAATGTGACTCTTTAGGGTCAAATTGATATCTAGCACATATTCATATGCTAAATACAATATCAGGTCAGCTCGTAGTTAAATAAAGAAAATTTTCATCATACTGTGATATAGCTTAGGATCCACACTCTTACCTCTAGAGTCCTTTGAGAGTTTTAAAGTAGTACTCATAGGAGTATCAAAATTTTTCTCACTCTCAAATCTAAACTTTTTAACTAAGTTCAGAGCATATTTAGTTTGGGAGATAAAGAAACCATCAAGTAGTTGTTTTACTTGTAACCCTAAGAAATAATTCAAATTTTCAACCATGCTCATTTCGAATTTAGACTTCATAAGATTTTCAAACTCAACAGTCATGTTAGCACAGGTAGATTCATAAATAATATCATCAACATAAATTTACACTACTAAAATGTGATCATTATGTTTCTTTACAAATAATGTCTTATCAACACTTCCCATTATAAAGTTATGACTTAGTAGAAACTCAGTCAACTTTTCGTACCATGCCATGGGAGCTTGTTTCAAATCACAGAGTGCCTTTTTTAGGCGATCGACATGATCAACATTCTTAGGGTATTCAAAACCCGTTGGTTGTTCAACATACACTTCTTCATGCAAATCGTCATTTAAGAATGCACTCTTTACATCCATTTCATATATTCTGAACTTTCTAAAACATGAAATGGATATAAATAGTCTAATTGATTCAAGACGAGCTACTGGGGTAAAGGTTTCATCATATTCGATGCCTTCAATTTGAGTGTACCCTTGTACAACCAACCTTGCCTTGTTTCTAATAATATCACCAAATTCATCAGACTTATTTTTAAAAATCCATTTTGTTCTGATAATATGTTTATTTTTCTTTCTTGGAACTAAGTACCAAACATCATTTCTAACAAATTGATTGAGCACTTCTTGCATCGCAACTATCCAATTTTTGTCAGTAAAAGCTTCTTTTATGTTATCTAGTTCTATTTGAGATGTATAGCACACGTAATTTCACATATCTTCTAGTTGTTTATGAGTGTGCACACCAGTGAGAGGGTTTCTAAGAATCTAATTAGTTGGATGGTCTTTAACAGTCCTCAGTTCAGAGTTATTTTGACTTGATGAAGTATTTGGTTTATCAATTAGAAGAACTTCATCATTTTTAGAACTTGAGATAAGTGTATTCATGTGATCATCAATAACCACATTAATGGACTCATGAATTATACTAGTCCTTTTATTAAGAACCCCATATGCTCGAGTATTCAGAGCATACCCTAAAAATATCCCTTCAACACTTTTGGTGTCAAACTTTTTCAGATTTTCTTGATCACGTAAAATGTAGCACTTGCTGCCAAAAATACGAAAGTATTTGACAGTAGGCTTCTTATCGAACCATATTTCATAAGCCATTTTACCATTTCTTTTTCTAGTGTAAACGCGGTTAATTATATAACATGCAGTATTTATGGTTTTGACCCAAAGATTTTTAGGGAGCTTCATACTATTTAACATTACATTTGTCATTTCTTGAAGCAATCTATTTTTTCTGTCTGTTATACCATTTTATTGTGGTGTTTTGGGCACAGTGAATTCATGTGATATTCCCTGATCACTGTAAAATTTCTCAAAAGTGCTATTCTTAAATTCTGATCCATAATCACTATGAATCTTACAGACTTGAGATCCTTTTTTCGTTTCGATACATTTAAGTACCCTTTTTACTTCATCAAGAATTTTTAATTTGTCCCGTAAGAAGACTACCCATGTATTCTGGTAAAGTCAATAACAATTACCAGAATGTACTTCTTGCCACTTCGACTCTCCATTCTAGTTGGTCCAATGAGATCCATGTGGAAAAGTTTGAGTGTTTTAGATATCGCATTGGAGTTTACCATTTTGTGAGTACTCCTACTTTGTTTTCCAATCTGACATTCACCACATATTTTGTCTACTTTTTATATTTTAGGTAGACCTCTTACCAACTCTCTTTTGCTCAATCTATACAAGTTGTGGTAGTGTACATGTCTGAGGTGTTTATGTCATAATTCAGTTTCATCAGTATGGACCATGTAACACGATAAATTAAATGAGTTTGAATCACTCACAATGTAGTAGTTTTTAGAAGTTCTATAATCAATTAATATTATAAAACCATTTTTATTTAGAATTTCACAACCTTGGTTAGTAAATTTTACACTATGATTATTATTGCATATTTGAGAGATGGTTAATAAATACAGTTTTTGAAATGGCCTAGCTATATGTCCTAGAGAGGGGGGGGGGGGGGGGGGGGGGGGGGGGGGGTGAATAGGACTATGCCAAATTAAAGGAATTACAGCGGAATAAAACCAAGAGATAGCCAAATAAATAATTCAATTCTAAAAGTTGAAATAAAAGCAACCTCGATATACTAGTATTGAGAGGTTGATACGAATTCATTTCTAAAGACAACCTTACACCATAAAAACCAAGGGTTTATGGCAGGACAACCTTATTTCTAAGATGTCCTTTGTATCAAGAACTCAAACCAAAGAGGAATAAATAAATAGAAAGGAATTGAAATAAATTGTAGAAATTTAAATCTAAATTATTACAACATTTCCCACTGTGCTTGAAATGAAAATTACAACATTCACATCCACACTTACATTCCACAATTATGAATGATAAAAGATAGAAAGAATAATTCATACATCCACAAAACACAAAGAGTTATAGTGGTTCGCCTGTGTGTACTCCAACTGTTATAAAACAGCACACAGATTGCTACTCCACTCCTAATATCCTCACACAGGGGATATCAACGTTCACTATCAAAATAGGTTTCACAGGTTCACCTAAAACCTTCACAATTGTGTCTTTTTGACTTGGGCTTACACAATTCAAAAAATCCCTCCATCTGAGTTTTCTGGCTCTCCTCAGATAACCACACAATGAGATTTTTCTGGCTCAATCTCAAAACAAACCAAAAAGAAATGTAAATTACAATAAATGTGAAATACCTGGATTTCTCCTTTCATAGTAGCTCGGAAGAACCAATCGGAGTAGATGATTGAATGTAGAAGTTCAAATCCAATACTCACTTTAAAATGGTTCTAAGTTCTAATTGATTTTAAGTTAAACCAAATGGGCTAGCTGTATTTGATTTTGATTCAAAGAATAAAAAATTACAGAATTTTCTTCTTTTCAAATTAGATTGGAATGCAAATCAAAATCAAATAACAATAAGCTAACAAAAGGAATATTAATTATGCACAAATTAGCTTAAAATGAACACAAACTTATCTCAAAGTGGATCCTTGATTTTCTTAAATTTCTATATGAAACTCTAAAATTCGTGCTTAATTTATAGTAGCAGAAACCTCATTTACGACTGGTCTTGAGGACACTACGACTGGTTGTAGCAGAACCGATTTTTGAATATTTAGGCGCGATCAGATAAAACCGTTCTTCGATTGGTTCTAGGCCCTCTACAACTGGTCGAAGGTACCCCAAATACATCACTGGAGTATGAATCGTAGATACAGGACTGGTCGTAGGTCAGGTTGATACTATTCACACGACCAGTTGAACAGTCTCCAAGACTGGTCTTAGCTTAACCAAGATTTCTGATAATTTGCAACAACTTACGACTCGTCTTGAAATATCTAGGACTGGTCAAGGCAATGCTAGGACTAGTCGAACAAGGTCCAGGACTAGTCTTAGAATAGACCAAAATCATGTATAACAATATAGTTTGAATTATGTATTTAAAATGACCTACCCTAAGGTCAATCTAAGGTCTATTATACCTGGAGCATGAAGTATGAACATTGAACTTCATTCATTTAGCGAAGGGAGACCTTTGAACCTTATCAAGCTTGAGCTCTCGCACTTGATGCAGCTTAGTCTTTAAATACGAAAAATCTTGAACTCACAGTTCTTCTTGAGTTGCACTTTGAGACTTGAAGTGTACTTTAGTCTTGTAATCTTTATCGAAGTAGCTTTGAACATATACGCTTACAGATGTTGACAAAGTACATGGCTTAACTTGACTTGTAGTTGATCAATGTACATGACTTGAAGAACTTGTGAAGCAGTGACTTGAACATATATAAATCAACATACAAATGTAAGACAATGATAAAGGTTTTGACATCATAAAATTTGACAACCAAAGGAGTATGTGACTGCTGCACTTACAATCTCCCCCTTTGTCAAATTTGTGACAAAATATTCAATAACAACATAACCAGTATCAATATGAATATGAAAAAATTATGCAAAACACTTCACCTTCCTTCTAACTCCCCCTGAATTACTCCCCCTGAGTAGCACACATATATCCAAAAAAAAACCAAAGAAAATCGATTTCTCTCCAAAAAAAAAAACATCAGAGAAATTCTCCCCCTTTTGTCACAATATGACAAAGGAAGAACAAAACAATGGAAAACAGGAGTAATCAAGGAGACAAGATATATGAAAATAAAGATCACAACTATTAAAATAGTTCAATCCACAGCCAATAAACCATAGTCAGCAAACCATATAAAGTTCACAATCCAAAATAAATATAAAGTTATTACTGACCAAAGCGTTAATCAATCAATCTGAACCTGAAGAAGGAGTAGGTATGGAAGGATTAAATTGATGCATGCCCTTATTTAAGCGCCTAAGATATTTGCACATATATTTAAATTGTAAATCATGGGCAACATTCATGTTATCAACTTTAACATCCATATGCTCCATCTTCTCTTCTAGTGCACGCAAACGTGCATCAAACCCAGATGGTTCATAATCAGGGTCATTAGCAGAATCAAACTCAATTTCATCAAAAATATCATCCATGTTTATGTCATTTGGAGGAAGATCATCAGCATCTTCTTCATTTCCAACTTTTGCTCCACCATCACCATCCACTTGGCCAGGAGCCAATTCCAACTTCATTTTATTTATATTTGTGTTGTTAAAAATTAGATTATGGATAGGAGCCTCTCCAACAGGCATAGCGACCAACATATGAGAAGCTAGAACAGTCATAATATAGGCAAAAGGTATATCACTATGACCAGGATGGAGATGAAACTGAATGATGAAATGACATATTAAAGATGGAAGACAGACTTTAGTACCAGTAACGACAGAGTGCAAAGCACGAACCATAAAAGCAGTCAACTCTGTTTTGTTACTAGAGCGAGGATACAGATTTCAAGTAAAACTTTTGTGTAGGGCTCTATATCTGGGTAACAAGTACTTTGAGGGGAGTGCATTTCCCTTGTGAGTCCATTGTACATTCATGTTACATAATGCTCTAGTGAGCATCCATTTTTCAATCTCAGAGGGTTTTTCAGATAGAACATGAATGGGGATACCCTCATCATTAACTGGAATATCCATAAGGCCAAATATTAAATGACGGTCCACATTAAAAGGCCCTTCTCTAGCATCTATTTTAAAAGTTAAATTTTCAGTAGAGAAATCTGATATACATGAAAACATGGATTGTGCAATAGATTGGTATGCAGGCCCACCCCAATGTAAGATGTTGTCCCAACCCACAACTTGGAGAAGAGGAACGATACCAAATGGAGCAATGTGGTTAAGATCAACAAATTTTTCAACAATAACCTTGCGCAAACGCAAATCCTGTACATATAAAGTATCATTTTTGGGAGAACGAAGATGATGCTGAGTTATTGGAGCTGATCTAGAGGATGATGGACCACGAGCAATTTTCTTTTTTTCTCTAGCATCCATTACCACAAAGGAATACAAAGGAGTAAGAAATCACAAGGAAATAGAGATGGGTTTTTCTAGATCAGCAAATGAAGAAGAAAAATACCCAAAATCTCAATAAGGCTTGAAAACAAGTACTCCAATGATAATAAAGAAGAGAATAGAACTTGAATCTACTATTTTGACCAAAAGCATGCACTAACCTTGAAGATCAGGTCGATGGGTTCGACTGGTCGAATGACCGCCCGTTGGAGAGGAGGTTAGAAATGAGGAAGATGAGATTTTCTCCAATTTTAAAATAAACAATGCGCTCCACAACTAGTCTTGGCTTGTCCATGACCGGTCGTACCAGGACCGATCGTGTACACCCACGACCGGTCAAGTACCGACAAAAATATGCATTTATTTATAAAAATTAAAATTTAAACACATAAATTCTTAAATATATTTACACTATGATATACAACTGCATGAATAATCAATTTTGTATGCACATCCAAGATCAAATCTTAATTTATTAAGCCTGCTTTTGTCGAGCGGTTTAGTGAAAATGTCAGCAAGTTGAGTCTCGGTCAGAATGTATTCTAAAGATATTATTTTTTCTTCCACTAATTCATGAATATAATGATACCTAATATCAATGTGCTTGGTACGTGAATGATAGATTGGATTTTTTGAAATATTTATAGCACTAGTATTATCACAATATAAAACCATTGAATCTTGTGCTATTCCATAATCACTTAACATATGTTTCTTCCAAACAAGCTGAGTACAGGCATTTCCAGCTGCGATGTATTCAGCCTCAGCAGTGGAAAGTGATATAGAACTTTGTTTCTTCCTAAACCAAGAAATTAAACAATTTCTGATATAGAAACAACCACCACTAGTTAATTTCCTTTCATCAATATTTTCATCACAATCAGCATCAGTGTACCTTGCTAATTAAATACTAGTATCTATGGATACCAAAGAACCATATAAACTGAACTTGTGACATATCACATAATTCGCTTAACAACAGTTAAATGAGATTCTTTAGGATTAAACTGATATCTCGTGTAAATACCAACACTTAAAGCAATATTAGGTCTACTAGCAGTTAAATAAAGCAATCTGCCAATCATACTATGATATAACTTAGGATCAACATTTTTACCTGTAGAGTCCTTTGAGAGTCTTAGGGTTGTACTCATAGGAGTATCAAAAGTTTTACCCTTTCAAATTTGAACTTTTTGATCAAGTTCAGAGCATATTGCTCTGAGAAATAAAAATTCCATCAAGTTGTTGTTTTACTTGCAACCCTAGGAAATAGTTCATTTCCCCAACCATGCTCATTTCGAACTTAAATTTTATTAAATCTACAAACTCAACAGTCATGTTAGCACAAGTTGATTCATAAATAATATCATCAACATAGATTTGAACCATTAAGATATCATTGTTATGTTTCTTAACAAAAAGTGTCTTATCGACACTGCCCATTTGAAAGTTATGATTGAGTAGGAACTTAATCAATTTCTCGTACCATGACCTGGGAGCTTATTTTAGACCATAAAGAGCCTTTTTAAGACGGTATACATGATCAATAAACTCAGGGTCTTCAAACCCTGTAGGTTATTCAACATATACTTCTTCATGTAAATCACTATTCAAAAAGGAACTCTTTACATCCATTTGATAAATTTTAAACTTTGTATAGTAAGCAATGGATATAAAAAGTCTAATTGATTTAAGACGAGCAACTGGTGCAAAAGTTTCATCATAATCAATTCCTTCAATTTGAATGTACCCTTGTACAACCAGTCTTGCCTTATTTCGAATAATATTACCAAGTTCATCAGACTTATTTTTAAAATTCACTTTGTTCCAATAATATATTTATCTTTAGGTCTAGGAACAAGATACCAGATATCATTTTGAACAAATTGATTAAGTTCTTCTTGCATAGCAACTATCCAATTTTTATTAGAAAGAGCTTCCTTTACGTTACTCGATTCTATCTGAGATGTGAAACATACATAATTACATGTCTTCAAGTTGACTACGAGTGCGTACACCAGTGAGAGGATTTTCAAGAATTTGAAAAGTTGGATGATCTTTAACAGTCCTCAATTCAAAATCATTTTGATTTGATGATGTATCTTGTTTTTCAGTCAAAAGAACTTCATCATTATCTGAACTTGGGGCAGGTGTATTCAAGTGATCATTTATGACCACATTTATAGACTCTTGAATAACACCAGTCCTTTTGTTCAATACACGATATGCATGACTGTTTAAAGAGTATCCTAAAAAGATACCTTCATCACTCTTAGTGTCAAACTTTCCCAGATTTTCCCGATCACATAGAATATAACACTTGTTGCCAAAAACTCAAAAGTATTTAACAGTGGGCTTCTTATCAAACCATAATTTATACGCTGTTTTATTATTAGATTTACAAGTATAAACACGGTTAATAATATAGCAGGCAGTATCACTGCTTCAGCCCAAAGATTTCTAGGGAGCTTCATACTATTTAACATTATATTTCCCATTTCTTGAAGAACTCTATTTTTTCTTTCCACAATTACATTTTGTTATGGTGTTTTAGGCCCAGAGAATTTATGCGATATTCCGTGATCGATACAGAATTTCTCAAAACTGCTATTTTCGAACTCAGATCCATGGTCACTACAGATCTTACATACTTGAGAACCTTTCTCAGTTTGAATTCGTTTGATAATCTTCTTCACTTCACTAAGGGTTTTTGATTTGTCCCTTAAGAATGATACCCAAGTAAATCTGGTATAATCATCCACGATTACCAAGATGTATTTTTTACCACCACAACTCTCCATTCTGATTAGTCCAACAAGATCCATGTGGAGAAGCTCGAGTGGTCTTGATGTGGCATAGCTCGAGTGGTCTTGATGTGGCATTGGAGTTCACCTTTTTGTGAGATCTCCTAGTTTGTTTACCATACTGACATTCACTACATATTTTGTCAAGCTTTTGCAACTTAGGTAGACCTCTAATAAGTTCTCCTTTGCTCAACTTGTATAAGTTACGGTAATGCACATGTCCAAGGCGTTTAGGGTATAATTCTGTTTCATTGGTACGGACCATGTAGCACGATTGATTAGATGAGCTACCATCATTTACAATATAACAGTTTTCAGAAGTTTTGCGACCAGTTAATATTACAGAACCCTCTTTGTTTATAAATTCATAACCTTGATTGGAAAATTTAACACAATGGTCATTATCGCATATTTGAGATATGCTCAACAGGTTGTGTTTTAATCCCTCAACATATAAAACATTCTTAAATAAAGGGAGGTTATAGAGATGGACCGTACCTTGGCTAATAATCTTGCAATTGCTACCATCACCAAATGTGACTAATCTATCAGTCATATCTTTAAGATCGGTGAATAAAGCCTTGTCACCTGTCATATGTCTGGAACATCCACTATCTAAGTACCACTTTGAATGACTTATTGCTCTGAAAGCAGTGTGGGCAACCAAGCAGACAAACTTAGGAACCCATTTCAGAACTGTTTCGGGTTTACGAGTATAGTTGGTCTTCTTATGTCTGTTGTTGTAAGAATAACCTATAGAGTTAGATTTTAAGAGCTCCTTGAGTAGATCAACTATCTTTTTAGCTAGTGGGTTTCGATTCAGATTTTTGACGTTGACATAGCTGCTTTTAGGTTTTTGAAAAGATTTTGAATTTTTAGAAAAACTTTGATAAGTACTTTTCTCTTTTGAGTTTGAGGACTCTCCTTTCACAAACTTAGGAGTATTCTCCTGTTTAGGAAGTATATTCTTATCATAGCCCAACCCAGATCTATCACCACATTTTCTTAATCCAGATAATAGTTTTTCTAACTTTGGATCACCTTGGGCATATCTCCATATGTCTTTTAAACTTAGAAGAGAAGATACTTCATTTTTAAGTTTCTCATTTTCAGATTTCAGATTTTCAATCAGAGAGGTTTTGAATTCTAAATCGCATTTTGACTTTTCAAAACAGTCTGAAATTTAGGATTTTTCTAAAACAAGTGATTCATAACATTCTTTGAGTTTAGAAAACTTTTCTTTTTGAAGTTTAATTTTGACAGCAATTTTACAACTTTCCTTGTATAGGGCATTGTAAGCATCTTGAAGATCATCTTCATTTTCACATTCACAATTCAGATTTTCCTCACTAGTTGAATCAATATGATCTGAAAAAATAAACTTGGCTAGAGTCATAAGGGCTTTTACTTCATTGTCCGACTCAGTTTCAGAATCTTCTGATTCAGAAGAGGCTTTAGAATCAGATGATTCATCCCAAGTAGCCAACATACCCTTCTTTTTGGGTTTGTCCTTTTTAGGACATTTGTTTGCTAAATGCCCGTATTCTTGGCAGTTGTAACATTGACTATCTTTCAAAGACTTCCAAGATTTTGATTTAGATTTAGATCTTTTCTTATCATTTGATTTTTGAAAATCTATCCATTTCTTGCTTTTGAAAATTTTATAAAACTTCTTTGCAAAAAGAGCCATATCATCTTCAAAATCAGAATTTTCTTCAGAAATACATTTAGAAGATTTTAAAGCGATGGATTTACCTTTAGGAGCTTTAAAGTTTAACTCATAGGTTTGTAAAGAACCAACTAGTTCTTTGTAACACCCCGGATTTTGGCCAATCTGGGATTTGACGTCCTTAGACAGTGGGTCAATTAAAACACCTGAAAAATCGTTCAGAACCCAATTCCATAGCCAAAGAAACCACTTAGGATAAATTTCTTTAGAAACTAAGCATAAGTTAGCTAGCACAACGTTGGAGTGGCTGGGAAACAGTCCCTGATTACTTTAAATATGTTCTACAAGGCCCAAAGCGAGTGGAACCAATGCTGCTATAATGCTCTAAAACCTCGGACCAAACTCTAAGCAGGTTTGTTCTCTGGACCACTTTGAATCTTTGTATTGGATCTAGACCGCACGTCGAAAGTCCGATACCTCCTATCTTAGATCGTTAGAACCGTCTAGCTGGACTTGACACTCATTCCAAAAATCAAGTCAAACCGATAATCATAGGCTATTTCATTGAGCCCGGACCGAAGAGAGTGAGAATAGGGTTAGAATTGGAATTTGAAATTCAAATCTGGCACACAATTTGACGCATCAGTATTGAGCGTTCTGACCGTCAGAATACAGCCAAATTACACCCTTGGATCAGGAAAAATATCTATTATATATCACGAGACTTATAGGCCTGATCTTGGTGCGATGACCGTTAAACTGAAACTGGACCGCCACGTGCGATCTGGGAACCCAACCGGTCTGAAAACTGGATGTGTGCTAGATCCAGTATGCATGAGCTTAAGTCCGACCGCATTTGGTCTGGGGACCTCCAGAAATGCCCTTTTGGACCGAAACGGCCCCGATTTGGTTAGGCACCAAGTAAACATTGTTCCCAAGCCTATTTTGGGCATGTTGTAGGCTATAAAAGGGGTTGAAACCCTCACTCCTCTCTCCCATCCGAATTTGAGAGAAGCCCTAGCTTGGGAGAGAGAAAAAGGTGGGAGATTGTGAGAGTGTGGGAGAGTTCTTCCTGCCACTTGTACTACGCGTTGCACGTGCTTAAGCAACACACTTCTACCGCTTTCCCGGCGATTCCACCGCGATCCTAGGTAAGTAAAAACCCTAAATAGTTGTTGATTTGAGTTCCCCTTATTTCCATAGCGATGTAGCTTATAGATCTTGTGTAATAGGCTTCTTATTCGCCGTAGACGAAGCGTATACGCTCCGTTTCAATTTCCGAGTCTACAAGACATAAGGTGAGGATTTTAGACGCTTTGATTGACGATTCCCAACGCTTTCAATGTCGTTTAATAGTAGATTCTTGACGGCATCGCCGTTTGACATGTACAAAATGCTCTCCGTTTCCCGTTTCGTAAGCTAACGAAGAATATGAGATTTAGGGCATTTTAGTCATTTGTAGGAAGTACTGTTTACATTCATATTTTGCTGATGTGATTGACATGGTTTGTTGTCGCATTAGGAAGTTAGGAATGCGTGTATAATTAGTTTGGCGAAGAGATTCGCCTAGTTGCGCACTTTGGGTCGACATACTATATGTAGACTTAAGTGTGTAGTGTATGTGTTTGTATAAATGCTTGTATTAGTATGTATTGAATTAAATGATGTTATTTGATAGTTTGTAATTGATTTTTCAATTATTATTCTGACCTAAATGATTTTCTACATGTTGACTAAATGCATAATTTCATTACATGCATGGAATTTATGTGCTTGAGGATTTGCTTAAGTTGAATGTTATAACATGTGTTAACATGCTCACATGATTGTATTTCAATTCCAATGCCCTTACATAACTTGTTGATGTGATTCCATAAGTGTTTGGGACGAGACTTAGTCCAGGCAGTCGGTAACCGAGCGAATTCGTGGCTGACTGGTCATAGCCACGAACGACGCGTCGATGAACGTGATTCGTGTTTAGAGTTGGCGGCAGTGGTTAGGCCACGCGAAGTGTTTTACGCACTTCATGTCGTTCGACTTGCGATGCGATCGCACTAGTCGAGCCCGTCAAGTAACCCGACTGGCCGATGTATGTTCACCTTGTATGTGTCATAACTGCTTGAACCTAGGGTACTGAACTTACCATTGTAAACCCTATTAACCGTGGTACCTTGATCCACGAAGACTCATGAGCCGGGCATGGTGGTATGGGACACCGTGGTCGAGCTGTCGGCCTACGCTGGGGCCACAAACCTCCCCATAGTGACCAGTGACCACCTAGACTCGTGAGCAGATTATGGTGGTATGGGACACTATATTCTAGCTGTCGGCCTACACTGATCAGGCGATGAGCCCTTTGTAGTGACCGCGAGCGTATTCTGAGTCCACGGGAGGCGACGACCCTTCCGTGCAGTAGAGTACAGTAGGCCTGTATTGATAAGGTGATGGGGGAGCGGTGCAACGAGTGCGAGCAACAGCCCTGGCAGCCCTTGCAGTGACCTACGAAATATACATCGTATGAGATTACTAGGAGTGACGACCCTAGACAGGATCTGTGTTGGGATTGATACAAGGGAAGTACCTTAGTTTCCCAATCCTGCTGTTTGAATGGACTAATAACAACTAGGTAATCATATCACCATGACATTGCATGTGCCTGGAAGATGTGGAGCACTTGAGGGAGTGCGGCATGCCGCGGTCGTAAGATGTTGCCGCATGAGGGTGATCGTCGGTGAGGGCATACATCACATCATGTCATCTTGCATTAACAACAGTATTAGGATTGTCTGATTTACTGCTTTACTATTATCGCGTGATTGAATTGTGAACATGCTAATCCCTGCTCTCTTATCCCACTGAGTTGATCACTCACTCCCACGTTACGGGATGGTGTTTCCGGACACCCACCAGTCCCTTTTGTGATTGCAGATGATGGCGCGGCCTGTGAGGCGGAGCTGGACTTGATGATGAGAAGGAGGATTCCTCCTTTATGCGTGTTCTGATTGACGGGATTACAGGGAGGTTGATTAGATACTTTGACATTTGTCATTTTGAATTTTTAGTGCCCTCATGTATATTCATTTTGTTTACTTTTGAAGTATACATGTATGTGCATAACCTGGTAATATATTCACACTCTGGAGACATACAACAGTTTATGTACGTTATACATACTATTACAGTCTTCCGCTTGCAAATTTCACTGTCTCTGGAGTATGATATGCTGTTCTGGCTTAATCTCACTCATGTTAATACATTATCTCAAACAACATTCAATCATACATATCCATGTTGCATAAATAACATTTTGGAACTCGGGAGTTGGGTTTTTGCTCGACCCCTCGATTTTCGGGATGTTACAGATGGTATCAGAGCATGATTTGGATTAAACCGGGCCTGGGTTATGGTCACGCGATGCACGCAGTCGCTTCCTTTGACTTAGGTGGGTGCGAGAAGGGTCTAGAAACACTTCTAGGATCCCAGGTTCGCCAATAGGCGAAGTCTATTCATTTCAATCGCGTGATCGAGTCCGTATCGCATCTAGGGTCGCGTAGAGCAACCCGAATAGCTCCTAGGTTGTAGGTAAGTGGGTTGAGCTGTTCTTTGAACAATTCTAAACCGTTAATGTGATTCCTTGGGCCGTGGGACAACCACGACCCCTGTATTCAATCGCCAGGGCTTAAAAACCCCGTTTCACCAAAAATCTTCGAAATTCTTCCTCTCACCACCCTAATCTTCAATTATTTCTTATCCATTTCATGTTAAGCATCAATCCTAATGTGAAAATAACATAAAATCCTACTTTCACAAAATTTTACAGTGAATAGTAAAATTTCATGAAAAATGGCTGTAAGGCCATTCTAACTTCACTTTCTTTAGCAACTAATGGTCTAGATGGATGTAATAGATCCTTATACCCCAAAATCATATGCTGCATGATAGGGTTTTGTATTCGGGATTGAATATTGGACCCAAAAATCCTCGAATGGATGTTAAAAATGTATTGGCCTCCCTAGGGCAATCTACAATGAACCAGAGTGTACACCATACCTTTTTGGAATCCCTAGGGCAAGGGGAATCCATCCCATATGGCCTCAATGGCCAGTTTGCAACTTCATCGGCGATGCCATCGCCGATTCGGCGATGCATCGCCGGTCAAACTTGTCGGATGGGTTTGAACTTTGGGCTGGAGGAGTTTGGGGGCTAGGGTAGCCCCCTGGTATGCGGTCCGTACCTTGAAACCCCCTAAAAGATGTACTTCCTTCACAAACGGCCCCCATTTCAAGCTCCATTTTCATTTTTGCTGCCCTATTCCAAAAATCGTGACTTTAAATCATTCCCAAATCCATCCTTGGTTGAAAAAGACCACTCTCCACCATTCTATTTCAGTTTGCAGCCCTTCCTCTTGAAGGTTTCATCGTTTGGAGCTCTTACAACGCTCAAATCGAGCTGAAATCGTGAGGTGCTCCATTCCCCTTTTTCATTCTCTTTTCTTTCTGAAAATGCATCCTAGGGGAGCTTGAAGCATCCCTCTACAACGCCTAGATCTCCCTTTTCTAGTTTGGTTAGCCATTTCCTTGCATTTTCCCCATTTTTCATGGCTATTGTTAAGCTGTTTTAGCCTTTTTCTCTCTTTTCACCATCCTCCCTCTCAATCCTATTTCTCCATTTTCTTTGCTTAAGGGACTGTGGTAAAGTCCTTTGGTAGAATTAGGCATCTATGCCTTTACCCTGTAGATTGTTTGATTTTTGTTTTAAGGGTTTCTGTGTTTTGTTGTTGTTAGGTTTAGTGAAGTTACAGGTAGAAACTGTGTTTGTGTTGTGGTTTGGCCTTATCATAGCCGAATTTTGTTGAATGAAATGCATGCCGATTCATTTTGTCCTGAGGCATTGTCCCAAGATTGGGAGTATTATAACTCCCGGGATTCAGCCTACAAATTAGATTTTTATCCCACCCCACCCTCCAACCAAGCATGCCACTCCCTATCCCACTATGGGACTAAGAACGCGATTCTATTTAATACAACTGAATGCTACTGGCCACATAGGCCCTTGGCATTTTGGTCCGAGAGTTAGCACTCCTAGATTTGAAGAGTCTGACGACATAAGAAATCCAATTCCATTTAGACAATCTTGACCCTAAGCGATAGAACAACTCTCTGTAGTAGAAATGGTATGGAAAGCCATTTACCGTATAATCTTAAGCTTTAGATTATAGCTACTGAGTTACAGACTAGCCTACTAGTTACCTAGAGTAGGGTAAAGCCTGTATATGTTAAGGAATGATAGATTAGTTTTGATTGGAATGAGACTCCCTTCCTTGGATAGATCCCCTTATGACTTATAGACTCCTGTGGTTGCCCATAGGAAGGAACCATACACTCTTAGGGAACATTTATAACTCCCTCAGATTGAACTTAGAATGAACTAGCACGCCCCTTAGAATTGCCTTTTCCAAGGACTTATTGCATTCGGGAACGCAGAGTAAAGGAACTACATGTAAGCGATGTATTCGTGGTTTGAGTCGATTTCTTAATCCTAGTGGTTACCAATAAATCCAATGCTCTGATCAAGCAGAGGATCGGCGTCGACTCAGATTAAGAACTGATACAACGCATTTTCTGTCCTGATTAGACAGAAGGTTCAACGTATCCGGCTTAGACCCACTATACGACCTTTCTTCTGTGATGGCCCAACCATCTACAACTAAACAGGATCACATTGTCTTTGGAAAATGGCGAGGACTTAAAGCCAGTAGAGAATTAGACATCTTGCCACCAACTCATACCTGCCCCTGAATTCAATCATAATAGAGATTAGGCTCATCTCTATGATCATAGGTACCAATGCCATAGAACGCATCATTAGCAAGGAAGACCATATAGAGAAAGGCTGTTTCCATTTTAGGTTAAGGATAGCCCCTAAGTTGCGCCTCGTTCCGATATACGGATCGATGCAAATATTCTTCAACCTTAAGTAAAACCAAGTTTTAAGGGGGGTAGAAGGAATTAAGTCCAATCCAGTTAGATTAGTTAACGCTACCGTTCGATCAAAGTGGCGCAGCAGAAGAGTGGTTGGCCTCTTTCCCACTGGCCCAGGATCGAAACATTTGAGTTAGGTTGTACGTACGGATAGGTTATTAAATAGGATTTGAACCTTCCTTAGAAAAAGTACTCCTTGCCCTTCGCCAATGTCGGGGACGACATTGTGTTTTAAGGGGGGTAGATTGTAACACCCCGAATTTTGGCCAATCTGGGATTTGACGTCCTTAGACAGTGGGTCAATTAAAACACCTGAAAAATCGTTCAGAACCCAATTCCATAGCCAAAGAAACCACTTAGGATAAATTTCTTTAGAAACTAAGCATAAGTTAGCTAGCACAACGTTGGAGTGGCTGGGAAACAGTCCCTGATTACTTTAAATACGTTCTACAAGGCCCAAAGCGAGTGGAACCAATGCTGCTATAATGCTCTAAAACCTCGGACCAAACTCTAAGCAGGTTTGTTCTCTGGACCACTTTGAATCTTTGTATTGGATCTAGACCGCACGTCGAAAGTCCGATACCTCCTATCTTAGATCGTTAGAACCGTCTAGCTGGACTTGACACTCATTCCAAAAATCAAGTCAAACCGATAATCATAGGCTATTTCATTGAGCCCGGACCGAAGAGAGTGAGAATAGGGTTAGAATTGGAATTTGAAATTCAAATCTGGCACACAATTTGACGCATCAGTATTGAGCGTTCTGACCGTCAGAATACAGCCAAATTACACCCTTGGATCAGGAAAAATATCTATTATATATCACGAGACTTATAGGCCTGATCTTGGTGCGATGACCGTTAAACTGAAACTGGACCGCCACGTGCGATCTGGGAACCCAACCGGTCTGAAAACTGGATGTGTGCTAGATCCAGTATGCATGAGCTTAAGTCCGACCGCATTTGGTCTGGGGACCTCCAGAAATGCCCTTTTGGACCGAAACGGCCCCGATTTGGTTAGGCACCAAGTAAACATTGTTCCCAAGCCTATTTTGGGCATGTTGTAGGCTATAAAAGGGGTTGAAACCCTCACTCCTCTCTCCCATCCGAATTTGAGAGAAGCCCTAGCTTGGGAGAGAGAAAAAGGTGGGAGATTGTGAGAGTGTGGGAGAGTTCTTCCTGCCACTTGTACTACGCGTTGCACGTGCTTAAGCAACACACTTCTACCGCTTTCCCGGCGATTCCACCGCGATCCTAGGTAAGTAAAAACCCTAAATAGTTGTTGATTTGAGTTCCCCTTATTTCCATAGCGATGTAGCTTATAGATCTTGTGTAATAGGCTTCTTATTCGCCGTAGACGAAGCGTATACGCTCCGTTTCAATTTCCGAGTCTACAAGACATAAGGTGAGGATTTTAGACGCTTTGATTGACGATTCCCAACGCTTTCAATGTCGTTTAATAGTAGATTCTTGACGGCATCGCCGTTTGACATGTACAAAATGCTCTCCGTTTCCCGTTTCGTAAGCTAACGAAGAATATGAGATTTAGGGCATTTTAGTCATTTGTAGGAAGTACTGTTTACATTCATATTTTGCTGATGTGATTGACATGGTTTGTTGTCGCATTAGGAAGTTAGGAATGCGTGTATAATTAGTTTGGCGAAGAGATTCGCCTAGTTGCGCACTTTGGGTCGACATACTATATGTAGACTTAAGTGTGTAGTGTATGTGTTTGTATAAATGCTTGTATTAGTATGTATTGAATTAAATGATGTTATTTGATAGTTTGTAATTGATTTTTCAATTATTATTCTGACCTAAATGATTTTCTACATGTTGACTAAATGCATAATTTCATTACATGCATGGAATTTATGTGCTTGAGGATTTGCTTAAGTTGAATGTTATAACATGTGTTAACATGCTCACATGATTGTATTTCAATTCCAATGCCCTTACATAACTTGTTGATGTGATTCCATAAGTGTTTGGGACGAGACTTAGTCCAGGCAGTCGGTAACCGAGCGAATTCGTGGCTGACTGGTCATAGCCACGAACGACGCGTCGATGAACGTGATTCGTGTTTAGAGTTGGCGGCAGTGGTTAGGCCACGCGAAGTGTTTTACGCACTTCATGTCGTTCGACTTGCGATGCGATCGCACTAGTCGAGCCCGTCAAGTAACCCGACTGGCCGATGTATGTTCACCTTGTATGTGTCATAACTGCTTGAACCTAGGGTACTGAACTTACCATTGTAAACCCTATTAACCGTGGTACCTTGATCCACGAAGACTCATGAGCCGGGCATGGTGGTATGGGACACCGTGGTCGAGCTGTCGGCCTACGCTGGGGCCACAAACCTCCCCATAGTGACCAGTGACCACCTAGACTCGTGAGCAGATTATGGTGGTATGGGACACTATATTCTAGCTGTCGGCCTACACTGATCAGGCGATGAGCCCTTTGTAGTGACCGCGAGCGTATTCTGAGTCCACGGGAGGCGACGACCCTTCCGTGCAGTAGAGTACAGTAGGCCTGTATTGATAAGGTGATGGGGGAGCGGTGCAACGAGTGCGAGCAACAGCCCTGGCAGCCCTTGCAGTGACCTACGAAATATACATCGTATGAGATTACTAGGAGTGACGACCCTAGACAGGATCTGTGTTGGGATTGATACAAGGGAAGTACCTTAGTTTCCCAATCCTGCTGTTTGAATGGACTAATAACAACTAGGTAATCATATCACCATGACATTGCATGTGCCTGGAAGATGTGGAGCACTTGAGGGAGTGCGGCATGCCGCGGTCGTAAGATGTTGCCGCATGAGGGTGATCGTCGGTGAGGGCATACATCACATCATGTCATCTTGCATTAACAACAGTATTAGGATTGTCTGATTTACTGCTTTACTATTATCGCGTGATTGAATTGTGAACATGCTAATCCCTGCTCTCTTATCCCACTGAGTTGATCACTCACTCCCACGTTACGGGATGGTGTTTCCGGACACCCACCAGTCCCTTTTGTGATTGCAGATGATGGCGCGGCCTGTGAGGCGGAGCTGGACTTGATGATGAGAAGGAGGATTCCTCCTTTATGCGTGTTCTGATTGACGGGATTACAGGGAGGTTGATTAGATACTTTGACATTTGTCATTTTGAATTTTTAGCGCCCTCATGTATATTCATTTTGTTTACTTTTGAAGTATACATGTATGTGCATAACCTGGTAATATATTCACACTCTGGAGACATACAACAGTTTATGTACGTTATACATACTATTACAGTCTTCCGCTTGCAAATTTCACTGTCTCTGGAGTATGATATGCTGTTCTGGCTTAATCTCACTCATGTTAATACATTATCTCAAACAACATTCAATCATACATATCCATGTTGCATAAATAACATTTTGGAACTCGGGAGTTGGGTTTTTGCTCGACCCCCCGATTTTCGGGATGTTACAGATGGTATCAGAGCATGATTTGGATTAAACCGGGCCTGGGTTATGGTCACGCGATGCACGCAGTCGCTTCCTTTGACTTAGGTGGGTGCGAGAAGGGTCTAGAAACGCTTCCTTCTAAGACCACTCTCCACCATTCTATTTCAGTTTGCAGCCCTTCCTCTTGAAGGTTTCATCGTTTGGAGCTCTTACAACGCTCAAATCGAGCTGAAATCGTGAGGTGCTCCATTCCCCTTTTTCATTCTCTTTTCTTTCTGAAAATGCATCCTAGGGGAGCTTGAAGCATCCCTCTACAACGCCTAGATCTCCCTTTTCTAGTTTGGTTAGCCATTTCCTTGCATTTTCCCCATTTTTCATGGCTATTGTTAAGCTGTTTTAGCCTTTTTCTCTCTTTTCACCATCCTCCCTCTCAATCCTATTTCTCCATTTTCTTTGCTTAAGGGACTGTGGTAAAGTCCTTTGGTAGAATTAGGCATCTATGCCTTTACCCTGTAGATTGTTTGATTTTTGTTTTAAGGGTTTCTGTGTTTTGTTGTTGTTAGGTTTAGTGAAGTTACAGGTAGAAACTGTGTTTGTGTTGTGGTTTGGCCTTATCATAGCCGAATTTTGTTGAATGAAATGCATGCCGATTCATTTTGTCCTAAGGCATTGTCCCAAGATTGGGAGTATTATAACTCCCAGGATTCAGCCTACAAATTAGATTTTTATCCCACCCCACCCTCCAACCAAGCATGCCACTCCCTATCCCACTATGGGACTAAGAACGCGATTCTATTTAATACAACTGAATGCTACTGGCCACATAGGCCCTTGGCATTTTGGTCCGAGAGTTAGCACTCCTAGATTTGAAGAGTCTGACGACATAAGAAATCCAATTCCATTTAGACAATCTTGACCCTAAGC
Organism: Magnolia kwangsiensis; assembly: GCA_037074715.1. Lineage (NCBI taxonomy): Eukaryota > Viridiplantae > Streptophyta > Magnoliopsida > Magnoliales > Magnoliaceae > Magnolia > Magnolia kwangsiensis. The sequence continues at coordinate 66,787,815 of CM073579.1, forward strand.
GATAGAACAACTCTCTGTAGTAGAAATGGTATGGAAAGCCATTTACCGTATAATCTTAAGCTTTAGATTATAGCTACTGAGTTACAGACTAGCCTACTAGTTACCTAGAGTAGGGTAAAGCCTGTATATGTTAAGGAATGATAAATTAGTTTTGATTGGAATGAGACTCCCTTCCTTGGATAGATCCCCTTATGACTTATAGACTCCTGTGGTTGCCCATAGGAAGGAACCATACACTCTTAGGGAACATTTATAACTCCCTCAGATTGAACTTAGAATGAACTAGCACGCCCCTTAGAATTGCCTTTCCCAAGGACTTATTGCATTCGGGAACGCAGAGTAAAGGAACTACATGTAAGCGATGTATTCGTGGTTTGAGTCGATTTCTTAATCCTAGTGGTTACCAATAAATCCAATGCTCTGATCAAGCAGAGGATCGGCGTCGACTCAGATTAAGAACTGATACAACGCATTTTCTGTCCTGATTAGACAGAAGGTTCAACGTATCCGGCTTAGACCCACTATACGACCTTTCTTCTGTGATGGCCCAACCATCTACAACTAAACAGGATCACATTGTCTTTGGGAAATGGCGAGGACTTAAAGCCAGTAGAGAATTAGGACTTAAAATGACAAGTGTCAAGGCATCTAATTAACTTCCCTGTAATCCCGTCAATCAGAACACGCATAAAGGAGGAATCCTCCTCATCATCATCAAGTCCAGCTCTACCACGAAGGCCGCGCCATCATCTGCAATCACAATAGGGACTGGTGGCTGTCCGAAAACACCATCCCGTAACGTGGGAGTGAGTGATCAACTCAGTGGGATAAGAGAGCAAAGATTAGCATGTTCACAAATCAATCATGCGATAATAGTAAAGCAGTAAATCAGACAATCCTAATACTGTTATTAATGCAATATGACATGACGTGATGTATGCCCTCACCGACGATTTCCCTCATACGGCACCATCTTACGACCACGGCATGCAATCGACCCTCAAGTGCTCCACATCTTCTACGCACATGCAATGGTATGGTGATATGATTTCCGAGTTGTTATTAGTCCATTCAAACAGCAGGATTAGGAAACTAAGGTACTTCCCTTATATCAATCCCAATACAGATCCTGTCTAGGGTCGTCACTCCTAGTAATCTCATACGATATATATTTTATAGGTCGCTGCAAGGGCTGCCAGGGCTTTTGCACGCACTCATTGCTCCGCTCCCCCATCACCTTATCAATACAGGCCTACTATACTCTACTGCTACGGAAGGGTCGTCGCCTCCCATAGACTCAGAATATGCTCGTGGTCACTATAAAGGACTCGTCGCCTGATCAGTGTAAGCCGACAGCTAGAATATAATGTCTCATACCACCATAATCTGCTCACGAGACAAGGTGCTCACTGGTCACTACGGGGAGGTTTGCGGCCCCAGCGTAGGCCAACAGCTCAACCACGGTGTCCCATACCACCATGCCCGGCTCATGAGTCTTCTTGAATCAAGGTACCATGGTTAACAGGGTTTACAATGGTAAGTTCAGTACCCTAGGTTCAAGCAGTTATGACTCATGCAGGGTGAACATACAATGGCCAGTCGGGTTACTTGACAGGCTCGACTAGCACGATCGCATCTCAAGTTGAACGACATGAAGTGCATAAAACACTTCGTGTGGCCTAACCACTGCCGCCAACTCCAAAACACGACTCGCGTTCATCGACGCGTCGTTCGTGGTAAAGATAAGCCAACCACGAATTCGCTCGGTTACCGACTGCCTGAACTAAGTATAGTCCTAAACAATTATGAAATCACATCAACAATCATATTAGAGTATTGGAAATGAAATACAACCATGTGAGCATGTTAACACATGTTATAGCATACAACTTAAGTAAATCATCTAACACATGCCTTTCATACATATAATGAAATCGTGCATATCACTAACATATAGAAAATCATTTCCATCAGCATACTAATTGAGAATTTAATCTCAAACTAAATCATAATGAAATCATCAAGCACATGTTATAACATACCACTTAAGTGAAACATCAAGCATATGCATTTCATACATATGATGAAATCATGCATATGGCTAACATGTAGGAAACCATTTACACCAGCATATTAATTGAGAAATCAATCTCAAATTAACTGATAACACCATTTAATTCAATACATACTAATACAAGCATTTATACAAACACTTACACAACACACTTAAGTCTACATATAGTATGTCGACTTAAAGTGCGCATTTAGGCGAATCTCTTCGCCAAACTAATTATGCACATATTCCTAACATTCTAATGCGACAAGAAGCCATGTTAATCACATCAGCAAATTATGGATGAAAACAGTACTTCCTACAAATGACTAAAATGCCCTAAATCTCATATTCTTCGCCTATTTACGAAACAGGAAACGGACAACATGTTGTACATGTCAAATGGTGTTGCCGTCGATAATCTACTATTAAACAGCATTGAAAGCGTTGAAAACAGTCAATCAAAGCATCTAAAATTCACACCTTATCTCCTATAGGTGAAGTGATTCGAACGGAGCGTATATGCTTCGTCTACAGCGAATAGAGAACCTAATTTACGAGTTCTATCAGTTTACATGCTATGGAACGGAAAGAATCCCAAATCAGCAACTTATTAGGGTTATTTCTTACCTGAAAATGTGGAGGAATCATCGGCCAGGTGATCGAAGTGTGTTGCTTAGGCACTTGCAACGGGTGGTGCAACGGCGGGAAAATTCTCTCCTACTCTCTCTCATAAACTCACCTTTTCTCTCTCCCAATCTAGGGTTTTTCTCAAATTCGGATGGGAGAGAGGAGTGAGGGTTTCAACCCCTTTTATAAGCCTAAAAATGCCCAAAATAGGCTCAGGAACAAAGTTTACTTAGGGCATATCCAATTCGGGGCTGTTTCGGTCCAAAAGATCATTTCTGGTGGTCCCCTGGCCGAACGCGATCGGACTTAAGTTCATGCTTACAGGATCTAGCGCGCATCAAGTTTTCAGTCCGGCAGGGTTCGCAGATTGCAAGTAGCGGTCCAGTTTCAGTTCAGCGGTCACCGCATGTAGATCAGGCCTGCAAGTCTCATGATATGAAATAGAAATTTTTCCTGATCCGAGGGTGTAATCTGGCTGAATTCTGATGGTCAGAACGCTCAATACTGACACGCTAAGTCGTGTGCCAGATTTGAATTCAAATTCCAATTCTGTCCTTATTCTTACTCTCTTCAGTCCAGGCTCAATGAAATAGCCCGAGAATGTCGGTTGGACTTGATTTTCGAAATGATTTTCAAGTCCAGCAAGGCGGTTCTAACAGTCTAAGATAGTAGGTATCGGACTTTCGATGCGCGGTCTAGATCCAATACAAAGTTTCAAAGTGGTCAAGAGAACAAACCGGTTTAGAGTTTGATCCGAGGTTTTAGAGTATTATAGCACCATGGATTCTACAAGTTTTGGGTCTTGTAGAACGTATTTAAAGTGATCAGGGAGTATTTCTCAGCTACTCTAGCATTGCACTAGCTAACTTATACTTAGTTTCTAAAGGAATTAACCCTAAGTGATCTCTTTGGCTATGGAATTGGGTTCTAAGAGATTTTTCAGGTGTTTTAATTAACCCATTGCTTAAGGACGTCTAATCCCAGATTGGCCAAAATTCGGGGTGTTACAATCTACCCCCCTTAAAACATAATTTTGTCCCCGAAATTGGCGTAGGGCAAGGAGTACTTTTTCTAAGGAAGGTTCAAATCCTAGTTTACAACCTAACCTTACGTAAAGTCTAACTCAGTTGTTTTGATCCTGGGCCAGTTGGGAAGAGGCTAACCATGCTTCTGCAGCGCCACTCTGATCGAACGGTAGCGTTGACTAACCTAACTGGATTGGACTTAATACGTTCTACCCCCCTTAAAACTTGATTCTACTTAAAGTGCAAGAATCTATGCATCGATCCGTATATCGGAACGAGGTGCAACTTAGGGGCTATCCTTGACATGAATTTGGAAATAACCCCTCAGTACAGTAGTTTTCCTTCGCTAATGATGCGTTCTATAGCATTGGTATCTGAGGTGATAGAGATGAGCCTAATCGCTGTTGTGGTTAAGTTCAGGGGCAGGTATGAGTTGGTGGCAAGGTGTCGAATTCTCTATTGGCTTTAAGTCCTCGCCATTTTCCAAAGGCAATGTGATCATGTTTGGTTATAGGTGGTTGGGCTATCACAGAAGAAAGGTTGTGTAGTAGGTCTGAGCCGGATACATAGACTTTCTGTCTAGCTAGGACAGAAGATTTATTGTATCAATTCTTAATCCGAGTCGATGTCGATCTTCTGCTTGATCAGAGCATTCGATTTATTGGTAACCACTAGGATTGAGAAGTCAATTCAAACCGCGAATAAATCGCTTACATGTAGTTCCTTTATTCCGCATTCCTGAATGCAATAAGCCCTTGGGGAAGGCAATTCTAAGGGGCGTGCTAGTACATTCTAAGTTCAATCTGAGGGAGTTATAAATGTTCCCTGAGAGTGAATGGTTCTAAGTTACACAAGCTTCCTGAGAGTTACTAAAGGAGTCTATGGATGTTATGAGGATCTATCCAAGGAAGGGAGTCTCATTCCAATCAAATCTAACCTACTATTCCTTAACATATACAGGCTTTACCCTACTCAAGGTAACTAGTAGACTAGTCTGTAACTCAGTAGCTATAATCCAAAGCCTAAGATTATACGGTAAATGGTTCCATACCATTACTAATACAGGGAATTGCTCTATCGCTTAGGGTCAAGATTATCTAAATAGAATTGGCTTTCCTATATCGTCAGTTCCTTCAAATCTAGGAGTGCTATCTCTAGGTCCAAAATGCCCAGGGCCTATGTGGCCAGTAGCGTTTAGTTGTATTAAATGGAACAGCATTCCTAGTCCCATGGCGGGATTGGAAGTGGCATGCTTGGTAGGAGGGTGGGTTGGGATAAAAACTAATTTGTAGGCTAAATCCCGGGAGTTACAATACTCCCAATCTAGGGACAATACCTCACAACAAATGAACGGAATGCACTCCATTCAACAAAATTCGGCTATATTAAGCCCAAACCACTAACACAAACACATTTTCTACCTAACAACAACAAACACAGAAATTTCAAACGGCAGTCAAACAAGTGGAGAACGTGGAGAAATGGGATGGGTAAGCAGGTTTCCGCAAGTCTGAGGATCAAATAAAAGGGACATGAGAGAGAGGACGATGAAAAGGGAGGAAAAGGCTGAAACAGCCTTAACAATAGCCATGGAAAGAGGAGGAAATGCGGAGAAATTATTGCCCAAATGGATAGAATGAAATCTAGGCGTTGTAGAGGGATGCATTAAGCTCCCTAAGGATGTATTTTCAGAGAGAAAAGAGAATGAAAAAGGGGAATGGAGCACCTCACAATTTCAGCTCGTTTTGTGGGTTATAAGAGCTCCAAACGACGAGATTTGCAAGAGGAAAGGCTGCAAACAGCAATGGAGTGATGGAGTATGGTTGTTTTCAGCAGGGAATGGATTTGGGAGTGGTTTGGATCCACGGATTTGGGAGAGGGCAGCTAGAAAATGCAAATGGATCTAGGGATGGGGCTGTTTGTGAAGGAAGCACCTCTTTTTGGGATTTTCTATGGTCGAACCCTACATGGAGGGTATACACAACCCAAAATAGGGCGTGCGCCCAAAAATCAAATCAAGTGGGCCCCACCGGACGGCGATGCATCATCGAACCGGCGATGGCATCACCGACCGTCCGGTGATCTGGTCGGTGGGACCACATGGGTCTGGTCCCCCATGGTCTAGGGACCCCAAATAACTATGGACCCCACCTTGGTTCATTGTATATTGTCCTATATAGGCCCAAACACGCGTTCGGGGCTTTCCGGGGCCAGTCTGCAAACCCGAATACAATTCCCTATCATGCAGCATATGATTTTGGGGTAGAAGGAGCTAGTACATTCATCTAGTCTATTAGTTTCTAAAGAAAGTAAAATTAGAATGGCCTAATGGCCAGTTTTCATAAAATTTTACTATTAACTGTAAAATTTTGTTGAAGTATGAATTTGTATCATTTTCACACTAGGATCAATTCCTAGCATGAAAATGATAAGAAAGAATTGAAGAATGAAGTAGTGAGAGGAAGAATTTTGAAGATTTTAGGTTAAACGGGGGTTTTAAGCCCTGGCGATTGAATGCTGGGGTTGTGGTTGTCCCACAGCCCAAGGATTTATATTTAAGGGTTTAGAATCATTCAAAGAACATCTCGACCCACTTACCTACAACCTAGGAGTTATTCGGGTCGCTTCACGCGACCCCAGATGCGTTACGGACTCGATCACGCGATCGATTCGAATAGTCTTCGCCTATTGGCGAATCTGCGATCCTAAAAGTGGTTCTAGACCCTTCTCGCACCCACCTAAGTCAAAGGAAGTGACAGCGTACGTCGCGTGACCATAACCCAGGCCCGGTTTAATCCAAATCATGCTCTGATACCATCCGTAACATCCCAAAAATCAGGGGGTCAAGTAAAAACTCAACTCCCGAGTTCCAAAATGTTATTTATGCAACATAGATATGTATGATTGAATGTTGTCTGTGTTAATGTATTAAACATGAGTGGGATTAATCCGAAACATCATATCATACTCTAGAGACCGTTAAATTAGCAAGCGGAAGACTGTGATAGTATGTATAACATATATAAACTGTTGTATGTCTCCAGAGTGTGAACATGTTACCAGGTTATATACATACATGTATACTCCAAAAGTAGACAAAACGAATATACATGAGTGCGCTAAAAATATAAAATGACAAGTGTCAAAGCATCTAATCAACTTCCCTGTAATCCCGTCAATCAGAACACGCATAAAGGAGGAATCCTCCTCATCATCATCAAGTCCAGCGCCGCCTCGCAGGCCGCGCCATCATCTGCAATCACAATAGGGACTGGTGGGTGTCCGAAAACACCATCCCGTAATGTGGGAGTGAGTGATTAACTCAGTGGGATAAGAGAGCAAAGATTAGCATATTCACAAATCAATCATGCGATAATAGTAAAGCAGTAAATCAGACAATCCTAATACTGTTATTAATGCAATATGACATGACGTGATGTATGCCCTCACCGACGATCTCCCTCATACGGCACCATCTTATGACCGCAGCATGCAATAGACCCTCAAGTGCTCCACATCTTCCACGCTCATGCAATGGTATGGTGATATGATTTCAGAGTTATTATTAGTCCATTCAAACAGCAGGATTAGGAAATTAAGGTACTTCCCTTATATCAATCCCAACACAGATCCTGTCTAGGGTCGTCACTCCTAGAAATCTCATACGATATATATTTTGTAGGTCGCTGCAAGGGCTGCCAGGGCTGTTGCACGCACTCGTTGCTCCGCTCCCCCATCACCTTATCAATACAGGCCTACTGTACTCTACTGCTATGGAAGGGTCGTCGCCTCCTGTAGACTCAGAATACGCTCGCAGTCACTACAAAGGACTCATCGCCTGATCAGTGTAGGCCGACAGCAAGAATATAGTGTCCCATACCACCATAATCTGCTTACGAGACTAGGTGCTCACTGGTCACTACGGGGAGGTTTGCGGCCCCAGCATAGGCCGACAGCTCGACCACGGTGTCCCATACCACCATGCCCGGCTCATGAGTCTTCGTGGATCAAGGTACCATGGTTAACAGGGTTTACAATGGTAAGTTCAGTACCCTAGGTTCAAGCAGTTATGACTCATGCAGGGTGAACATACAATGGCCAGTCGGGTTACTTGACGGGCTCGACTTGCACGATCGTATCTCAAGTTGAACGACATGAAGTGCATAAAACACTTTGTGTGGCCTAACCACTGCCGCCAACTCCAAAACACACTCGCGTTCATTGACGCGTCGTTCGTGGCAAAGATAAGCCAACCATGAATTCGCTCGGTTACCGACTGCTTGGACTAAGTATAGTCCCAAACAATTAGGAAATCACATCAGCAATCATATTAGAGTATTGGAAATGAAATACAACCATGTGAGCATGTTAACACATGTTATAGCATACAACTTAAGTAAATCATCTAACACATGCCTTTCATACATATAATGAAATCGTGCATATCGCCAACATATAGGAAATCATTTCCATCAGCATACTAATTGAGAATTTAATCTCAAACTAAATCATAATGAAATCATCAAGCACATGTTATAACATACCACTTAAGTGAAACATCAAGCATATGCATTTCATACATATGATGAAATTATGCATATGGCTAACATGTAGGAAACCATTTACACCAGCATATTAATTGAGAAATCAATCTCAAATTAATTGATAACACCATTTAATTCAATACATACTAATACAAGCATTTATACAAACACTTACACTACACACTTAAGTCCACATATAGTATGTCGACTTAAAGTGCGCATTTAGGCGAATCTCTTCGCCAAACTAATTATGCACATATTCCTAACATTCTAATGTGACAAGAAGCCATGTTAATCACATCAGCAAATTATGGATGAAAACAGTACTTCCTATAAATGACTAAAATGCCCTAAATCTCATATTCTTCGTCTATTTACGAAACAGGAAGCGGACAGCATGTTGTACATGTCAAACGGCATTGCCGTCGATAATCTATTATTAAATGACATTGAAAGCGTTGGAAACAATCAATCAAAGCGTCTAAAATCCGCACCTTATCTCCTATAGGTGAAGTGATTTGAACGGAGCGTATACGCTTCGTCTACAGCGAATAGAGAACCTAATTTACGAGTTCTATCAGTTTACATGCTATGGAACGGAAAGAATCCCAAATCAGCAACTTATTAGGGTTATTTCTTACCTGAAAATGCGGAGGAATCACCGGCCAGGTGATCGAAGTGTGTTGCTTAGGCACTTGCAACGGGTGGTGCAACAGCGGGAAAATTCTCTCCTACTCTCTCTCACAAACTCACCTTTTCTCTCTCCCAATCTAGGGTTTTTCTCAAATTCAGATGGGAGAGAGGAGTGAGGGTTTCAACCCCTTTTATAAGCCTAAAAATGCCCAAAATAGGCTCAGGAACAAAGTTTACTTAGGGCATATCCAATTCGAGGCTGTTTCGGTCCAAAAGATCATTTCTGGTGGTCCCCTGGCCGAACGCGATCGGACTTAAGTTCATGCTTATAGGATCTAGCACGCATCAAGTTTTCAGTCCGGCAGGGTTCGCAGATCGCAAGTAGCGGTCCAGTTTCACTTCAGCGGTCACCGCACGTAGATCAGGCCTGCAAGTCTCATGATATGAAATAGAAATTTTTCCTGATCCGAGGGTGTAATCTGGCTGAATTCTGACCGTCAGAACGCTCAATACTGACACGCCAAGTCGTGTGCCAGATTTGAATTTAAAATTCCAATTCTGTCCTTATTCTTACTCTCTTCAGTCCAGGCTCAATGAAATAGCCCGAGAATGTCGGTTGGACTTGATTTTCGAAATGATTGTCAAGTCCAGCAAGGCGGTTCTAACGGTCTAAGATAGTAGGTATCGGACTTTCGACGCGCGGTCTAGATCCAATACAAAGTTTCAAAGTGGTCCAGAGAAAAAACCGGTTTAGAGTTTGATCCGAGGTTTTAGAGTATTATAGCATCATGGATTCTACAAGTTTTGGGTCTTGTAGAACATATTTAAAGTGATCAGGGAGTATTTCCCAGCTACTCTAACGTTGCGCTAGTTAACTTATACTTAGTTTCTAAAGGAATTAACCCTAAGTGATCTCTTTGGCTATGGAATTGGGTTCTAAGAGATTTTCCAGGTGTTTTAATTAACCCATTGCCTAAGGACATCTAATCCCAGTTTGGCCAAAATTCGGGGTGTTACATAAAAGCAGCCTCAATATACTAGTATTGAGAGATTGCTACGAATTCAGTTCTGAGGACAACCTTACACCATAAAAGCTAAGGGTTTATGGCAGGATAACCTTATTTCTAGAATGTCCTTTGTATCAAAAACTCAAACCAAAGAGGAATAATTAAATAGCAAGGAATTGAAATAAATTGCAGAAATTTAAATCTAAATTATTACAACATTCCCCACCGTGCTTGAAATGAAAATTACAACATTCACATCCACACTTACATTCACAAAACACAAAGAGTTATAATGGTTCGCCTGTGTGTACACCAACTGTTATAAAACAGCCACACAAATCGCTACTCCACTCCTAATATCTTCACACAGGGGATATCTGCGTTCACTATCAAAATAGGTTTCACAGGTTCACCTAAAACCTTCAAAATTATGTCTTTTTGACTTGGGTTTACACAATTCAAAAAACCCCTTTCGTCTGAGTTTTCTGGCTCTCCTCAGATAACCTGTAATGCCCTGGAAAAATCCGTACTTGGACTCGAGTACCAGCTCGACTAGAAATCGCGTAGGATTAATTCCTTTGGAAAATATGTGTAAGTTAGCTAGCGCAACGCTAGAGTAGCTAGGAAATAGTCCCTGATCACTTTAAATACATTCTACAAGACCCAAAGCGAGTAGAACCAATGACACTATAATACTCTAAAACCTCGGATCAAACTCTAAACAGGTTTGTTCTCAGGACCTCTTTGAAACTTTGTATTGGATCTAGACCGCGCGTTGAAAGTCCGATACCTACAATCTTAGACCGTTATAACCGCCTAGCTGGACTGACAATCATTTCAAAAATCAAATCCAACCGACATTCAGAGGCTATTTCATTGAGCCTGGAGTGAAGAGAGTGAGAATAGGGTTAGATTTGGAATTTGAAATTCAAATCTGGCACATGACTTGACGCGTTATTATTAAGCGTTCTGACCGTCAGAATTCAGCCAAATTATACCCTCGGATCAGGAAAAATTTCTATTTCATATCAGGAGACTTGTAGACCTGATCTACGTGCGGTGACCGCTGAACTGAAACTGGACCGCCACGTGCGATCTACGAACACTACTGGTCTGAAAATGGGATGTGAGTGACATCCGACGGGCATGAACTTAAGTCCGATCGCGTTCGGCCAGGGGACCTCCAGAAATGTCTTTTTGGACCAAAATAGCTCCGATTTGGTTAGGCATCAAGTGAACATTGTTCCCAAGCCTGTTTTGGGCAAGTTTTAGGTTATAAAAGGGGCTTAAACCCTCACTTCTCTCACCCATCCGAATTTGCTAGAAACCCTAGCTGGTGTGAGTGAAAAGGTGAGGGATTGTGAGAGAGAGTGGGAGAGAATTTCCTGCTGCTTGCACTACTTGTTACATGTGCTTAAGCAACGTGCTTCAATCACTTTCCCGGTGATTTTGCCGCGTTTCTAGGTAAAAAAATATCCCAAATACTTGCTGATTTAAGGTTTCTTTGGTTCCTTAGCATGGAAGCTTATAGATCTTGTGTATTAGGTTCCCGGTTCGCCGTAGACGAAGCGTACGTGCTCCGTTCGAATCAATACACTTCTAGGATAAAAGGTACAGATTTTAGACGCTTTGATTGACTTATTTCAATGCTTTTAATGTCGTTTAATAGTAGATTATCGACGGCAACGCCGTTTGACATGTACAACATGCTATCCATTTCCTGTTTCGTAAATAGATGAAAAATATGAGATTTAGGGTATTTTAGTCATTTGTAGGAAATACTGTTTTCATCCATATTTTGCTGATATGATTGACATGGCTTCTTGCCGCATTAGGATATTAGGAATGCGTGCATAATCATTTTGGCAAAGAGATTCGCCCAAATGCGCACTTTGAGTCGACATACTATACGTAGACTTAAGTGTGTAGATTAAGTGTTTGTATAAATGTTTGTATTAGTATGTATTAAATTAAATGGTGTTATGAATTAGTTTGAGATTGAATTCTCAATTAATATGCTGATGTAAATGATTTCCTACATGTTAGCTATATGCATGATTTCATTATATGTATGAAATGCATGTGTTAGATGTTTTACTTAAGTTGTATGTTATAACATGTGTTAACATGCTCACGTTGTTGTATTTCATTTCCACTACTCTTATATGATTGCTGATGTGAATTCATAAATGTTTGGGACTATACCTAGTCCAGGTAGTGGGAAACCGAGTGAATTCGTGGTTAGCTTATCTTTGCCACGAAAGACGCATTGATGAATGCGAGCCGTGTTTTGGAGTTGGCGACAGTGGTTAGGCCACGCGAGGTATTTTATGCACTTCATGTTGTTCGACTTGAGATGCACTCGTGCTAGTCGAGCCCGTCAAGTAACCCGACTAGCCATTGTATGTTCACCCTGTATGAGTCATAACTGCTTGAACCTAGGGTACTGAACTTACCATTGTAAACCCTGTCAACCATGGTACCTTGATCCATAAAGACTCATGAGCCGGGCATGGTGGTATGGGACACCGTTGTCGAGCTGTCGGCCTACGCTGGGGCCACAAACCTCCTCGTAGTGACCAGTGAGCACCTATGACTCGTAAGCAGATTATGGTGGTATGGGACACTATATTCTTGCTGTCGGCCTACATTGATAAGGTGATGGGGGAGCGGTGCAACGAGTGCGAGCAACAGCCCTGACAGCCCTTTGTAGTGACCTCGAGTGTATTCTGAGTCTATGGGAGGCGACGACCCTTCTGTAGCGTCGAGAGTACAAGTAGGCCTGTATTGATAAGGTGATGGGGGAGTGGTGCAACGAGTGTGAGCAACAGCCCTAGCAGCCCTTGCAGCGACCTACAAAATATATATCGTATGAAATTACTAGGAGTGACGACCCTAGACAGGATCTGTGTTGGGATTGATATAAGGGAAGTACCTTAGTTTCCCAATCCTGCTGTTTGAATGGACTAATAATAACTCGGTAATCATATCACCATCACATTGCATGTACCAGGAAGATGTGGAGCACTGAGCAGTACGCAAGCATGCCGTGGACGCAGATGGTGCCGTATGAGGGAGAATGTCGGTGAGGGCATCCAACATGTCATGTCATATTGCATTAGCAACAGTATTAGGAATGTTTGATTTACTGCTTTACTATTATCGCATGATTGATTTGAGAACATGCTAATCTTTGCTCTATTATTCCACTGAGTTAGCTACTTACTCCCACGTTACGGGACGGTGTTTGCAACACCCACCAGACCCTGTCTTAGATGCAGGTGAGGCAGCGATTCAGGAGGCAGAGCCGGATTATGATGAGGACCAGGACGAGTTCTCATATATGTAGTACCACGACGGCCTTGCTTAGGTGGCCTGGATTGACTGGACTTCTCAGTGGAACTATTTTTGACATTTGATTTCTGTTTATTTACATGTATATGAGACTCAGAAATGTATTCATACTTTGGAGACAGTTGAGATCTATTTTATTTTCCATACAGTGATATATATATTCTTTAGTCTTCCGCTTACTTTTATCACTGGATCTGGAGTATGAATTGTAGTTTTGGTATACTTTTACTCATGTGAATGCTTTAACTCAGACAACATTGAATCATAATCATTTTTTTTGCATAAGTGACGGTCTGGAACTCGGGAGTTAAGTTTATACACGACCCCCGATTTTCAGGGTGTTACAAGTTGGTATCATAGAATGAATAAGATTATACCGGGCCTGGGTTATGGTCACATGACGTACGTTGTCACTTCCTCTGACTTAGGTGGGTGCGAGAAAGGTCTAGAAACACTTATAGGATCGCAGCTTCGCCAATAGGCGAAGTCTACTCGTATCGATCGCATGATCGAGTTCGTAATGCATCTAGGGTCGCGTGAAGTGACCTAAGTAGCTCCTAGGTTGTAGGTAGGTGGGTTGAGACATTCTTTGAATGGTTATAAACCTGTAAATGTAAATCCTTGGGCTGTGGGGCAACCACAACCCTTACATTCAATCGCTAGGGCTCAAAAACCCCGTTTCACCTAATTTCTTCAAAATTCTTCCTCTCACCACTCCATTCTTCAATTATTTCTATGAATTTTCATCTTAGGCATTGATCCTAATGTAAAAATGATATAAAATCATACTTCAACAAAATTTTATAGTGAATAGTAAAATTTCATGAAAACTGGCCATTAAGCCATTCTAAGTTTGCAATATTTAGAAAATAATGGGCTAGATGGATGTATTAGCTTATTCCACCCCAAAATCATATGCTACATGATAGGGTAATGAATTCAGGTTTACAGATTGGCCCTGGAAATCTCTGAATGAAAGGTTGGTCTCCCTAGGCCAATATAGAATGAACTAAGGTGGGGCCCATACATATTTGAGGTCCCTGGGGCAGGGGGGACCCAACCCATGGGGTCCCACCAGCCAGAGTGGTGACCGGCCTGCGATTCATCGCCGATGGGTGGGCCCCACTTGTATTGAAATTCGGGCGCACGCTCTCTTTTGGGTAGGGCATCCCTCCCATGTGTGGTCCGTCCATCAGAAACCCCTAAATGAGGTACCTCCTTCACAAAAAATTCCCAAACGCCCTCCCTTTCACATTTTTCCTGCTGCCCTCTCTCAAACCGCAGCTCCAAATCCCCTCTAATCCCACCAATTACTGAAAACGACGCCTGTCCATCCTTCTAGGGTGATTAGTAATCCTCTCCCTCTCCGATTTCATCGTTTGGAGCTCCTACAACCCCCAAAACGAGCTGAAATCGGGTGGAGCTCCATTCCTCTTTTTCCTTCTCTTTTCTTTTTAAAAATCCAGCCTTAGGGAGCTTAAAGCATCCCTCTACAACGCCTAGATTCCCTTTTGTCCATTTGGGCAGCCATTTCTCCCCATTTCTCTCACTTTTCATGGCTATAGTTGAAGCCATTTTGGGTCTTTTATCTTTCTCCACCATCCTCTCTTTGATGGAAAAGAGAAAGACCGCAGCGGATGAGACTAGGCCTAGTCAACCTACACAATCCAGAAGACCGAGGGGTGGTGGCGCTAGCTCAAGCGCCGTCGTAAGTCTAAGCACAGCCCGAGAGTTCCATACAAAGTGAGATTTGGATCCCCATGCTCAAATTGGGCGAGTGATATTAGCAGAGATGCCTCACGGTGAATATACTGACCGTAAGGTGTTGTTTGAGGCGGACGTGGAAGGGCAACTCCTCGGCGAATTCCTATTATTCGAGCGCATTGAAGCTGCACATTGGGGTCCGCTCTTTGAAGCCCGTTCTCGTGCTAATGTGAGCACCATTCGTGCCTTTTACGCTCGTATCCAGAGTCATACATTAGAGCCATTGCAGTTCAAGATTCCCTTTGGTAGAGACCGGATGGCTACGATCGATGTTCGGTTGATAGCGTGACTTCTGAACGTGCCCCTTGGTGATGTTCATCCCAGTGCAAAGAATTTGAGGAGTAGGCGTGAGCGAGATCGCCGTACCAGGTTCCTATGCGGTAGTCTGGTTCCATGGCAGTCTAACAATAACCTCAAGGCATCTCATATGTCTGATGATTTGCGCCTGCTGTACCACATTTACACGTTCAACGTTTATCCTAGGTCGACAAATCGCATTGAATGTACGCGCCTTATGGTTGATTTCTTGTATCAGGTGGCCCAGGGAGAAAATGTGTGTATGGCCACTTTCGTGTTGCGACAGATTATCTTCATAGCGAAATTAAGAAGAACGTCTGAGTCGCTTCCTTTTGGCCGACTTATATGCAAGATCGCACTTGAGTTTGCTTACAGACTTGGGCCGGAGTTGCCAGTTCCGATTCACTGTATTGATGAGTCTACCATGGTCAAGATGAAGATCGGGTCTCAGTATCGTGAGACTCAACTTGATGAGGATAGCGAGGGTGATTTTGATGACGAAGAGTATCCAAGTGAGGGAGAACCTAGAGCGGAAGTAGAGAAAGAAGTCCAGGAAGAGGTAGAAGAGGAGGCTCAGGATACTGATGAGAGCCCTCCTCCTTCTACTCAGGCTACTAGTGATGATCGCATTGTCCGAATTGAGGAGAGCTAGGTCACCTTACGAAGGAAAGTTCAGGAACTTCGGGCTGAGGTCGAGGATACTAAGGCCGTTATGAAGAGGAAATTCGGCAAGGTGACTCGCACCTTGAAGGCAATCCTGTACTTCTTGCAGGATAAGGGTGCTCCTCCTCCATCACCCGACTCAGACTAGCGATGAGATTTTAGATGTTGTTGGTAGCAGTTAGTCATTTCCTGCTTTATGTTGTGTAAGCCTGTTAAGGCTAGTAGTTTACTTATGATGCTATTGTAGCTTTAACTGTCTTAGTTCCCATGTACTTCTTGTCATAATGCTTGTAAGGAGATATCCCTTGTATTGTGACAATTTTGATTAAATGAAATGCATGGAATGCCTGTGACTCTTTATGTGGATGATTACAGTGTGTTTGTGCTATTGAGACTGACAAGGTTGCGCCCTATTTTGAATATAGGGAATGCCGCCGAAGGCTACACGGAGTACAACTCGGCTTACATTGGGTGAGCCTATGGATCAGGTTTCCCTTCAGTCTGGTGCTCATTTGGACCCTGCTGTGGGCCCGATTCGTGAGACAGCACGTGAGTCTCAGCCTCCTCCTGGTCCTGCAGTTGGACCACCACCTTTCACACGGCCCGTCAGAGAGCAGTACCGTGCGTCTTCTTCGACGCAGTACATGCCACGGCCTGCTCCACCTCTAGATAGATTTGAGCAGATGATGGCCATGATGTAGCAGCAACAGCAGCTCCTGACTACTATAGTGGGGGCTCTAGCCCAGGGTGGGAGTGTGACTCCACCTGCACCACCTGCTCATCCAGCTCCAGTACCTCCGATGCGGTGCCCTGATTTATCATGTACTTATTGTGGGAGAGCGGGCCATTGGGCACAGAGTTGTTTCGTCGGATGCGGGACAGTGGGTTCTCACCGCCGCAGAAGATCGACCATACACGCTCACAGGCTATATGAGCACCACCTTTACGGTTGGCTCCTGCACACCCTTCCTTCAGACCTCCGGTATCTCAGTTCAGGCTGCCTCTATGGCCCGTGGCACGGCGGTCAAACCGGCCACAGCAGGCGTGGGTGCATGCCTTGACAGCTGAGGCAGCTGAGACAGAGACTTCTCAGCATACGGCCTTTGAGGTCACTGCCCTCATTAGAGGTATTCCTATTCGCTTGATGGTGGATACTGGATCCATACTTTCTTTAATATCGCATTCCATAGTCTAGCGTCTTGGACTGCCGACCATTCGTATGGATGGAGTGCGAGTCCTTTCAGCTCATTGGGATTTTTCTGATGCCACCCTGATGTGTGAGGGTTTCTTAGTGGATCTGGGAGGCAGGACGATGGCTCTTGATCTTATCGTCGATCCTTTTCTTGTTTATCTCGACGTCATTCTTGGCATGGACTAGTTGACTGCTGGGAGGGCTGAGATTGACTGCGAGACTCGTATGGTGACGGTGTACGAGCCAAAGGGAACGCCTTTTACATTTTCAGTTCGGGTAAATCTCCCCTTCCGTATACTTAGCTACGCTTCTTTACTTCGGGACGTTGGTGCCCAGATGCTTGAGCATACGCCAGTCGTTTGTGATTTTGGTGATCTGTTCAGGAAGATCCCTGGTTTGTCGCCTCGACGAGAGATTGATTTCACTATCAATCTGGTGCCTGGTTCCACGCCCGTCTCACTGCCGACGTATCGCATGGCACAGTGTGAGATGGAGGAGTTGAGGACGCAGATTAATGGTCTGTTGGAGCTTGGCCTTATTCGACCTAGTGTGTCTCCTTGGGGAGCACCAGTCCTGTTTGTAAGGAAGAAGGATGGTTTGATGCGATTGTGTATTGATTATCGCAGACTTAACCAGATCACGGTGAAGAACAAGTACCCTTTACCTAGGATCGATGACTTGCTTTATCAGTTGAGAGGAGAGCAGTACTTCTCGAAGATTGATCTTCAGTCAGGATATCATTAGTTGCGCGTCAGGGATGAGGACGTGCAGAAGACAACATTCAGGACCAGCTTTGGCCACTATGAGTTGCTTGTGATGTCGTTCGGTCTCACGAACCCACCAGCCGTGTTCATGGATCTGATGAACCGGGTATTTCGGCCCTTCCTCTATAGATTCGTCGTTGTGTTCATTGACGACATTTTGATATACTCCAGGAATTGAGAGGAGCATGAGGAGCACTTGTGCTTGGTCCTGGATACACTCAGACAGCATCAATTGTTCGCACAGTACAAGAAGTGCGACTTCTGGAAGCAAGAAGTGAAGTTTCTGGGACACGTGGTGTCCAAGGATGGCATGGCAGTCGACCTGTCTAAGGTAGCTGCAGTTCAGGACTGGGAGCAGCCTGGTTCTGTCACTGAGGTGAGGAGTTTCTTGGGTCTCGCTGGCTACTATCAACGCTTCATTCTGGATTTCTCAAAGATCGCGAGACCTTTATCTCAGTTGACACGGAAGGACGTGAAGTTCGCTTGGAATGACAAGGCGGAGTCAGCTTTTCAGGAGCTGAAGGACAGACTTACGTCCGCCTCTGTGCTAGTATTGCCAGAGCAAGGGGTTAGGTACACTATATACACTGATGCGTCTAGCGTTGGTCTGGGTTGTGTCCTTATGCAGAACGATAGGGTAAGTTCGTATGCCTCGAGATAATTAAGGAAACACGAGGAGAATTACCCTACACACAACCTGGAGTTGGCAGCCGTCATATTCGCACTGAGACTCGGGAGACATTACCTCTATGGAGAGGAGTTCGAGCTCTTTTACGACCACAAGAGCCTCAAGTATATATTCATGCAGCGAGACTTGAATATGAGGTAGCGGCGATGGATGGAGACTTTGAAGGACTTCAAGTTCGAAGTCTCTTACCATCTTGGGAAGGCAAACCTTGTGGCTGATGCGTTGAGCCGCAAGAAGGCGATAGAGTTTGCGGCTCCGCTGATGGTTGCTGAGTGGGATATGGTTGAGTTTTTACGAGACTTTGAGCAAAAACTCATGGTAGAGGAGCCGTATGAGTTCATCGCACATGTGTAGGTGTGATCTCAAATCGATGACCGGGTCATCGAGGCGCAGAGGGATGATGCGCGTCTGAATGAGCTTCGAGAGCAGGCCAGTGATGATGCAGACGCCGATTGGCGAGTTGGCACGGATGGGGGCTTACGTTATCGTGGCCGCCTGTGCGTCCCAGATATCCCTGATTTGAGACGAGAGATTCTCGAGGCTGCGCATTGTACCAGACTCGCGTGCATCCAGGCAGTACGAAGATGTATCGGGACGTGAGAAGGACCTATTGGTGGGAAGGTATGAAGACCCACATAGCAGAGTTCGTGTCCCGTTGTCTTACTTGCCAGCAGGTGAAGGCAGAGCATCGCCGACCACCTGGACTTCTTCAGCCTATGCCGATCGCAGAGTGGAAGTGGGACTTCATTTCCATGGATTTCGTTTCAGGGCTGCCGAAGATGAGGAAGGGACATGATTCCATATGGGTGATCGTCGACCGTCTGACGAAGTTGGCGTACTTCCTACCGATCAGAGTCACGAACTCTGCAGACGAGCTGACTAGACTATATATCAGAGAGATCGTGCATCTGCATGGAGTTCTGTTGGAGATCGTGTCGGACAGAGAACGCGGTTCACTTCTATTTTCTGGTCTCGCATTCAGGAGGCTATGGGTGTGAAGTTGAAGTTCAGTACTGCCTTCCACCCACACACAGATGGACAGACAGAGCGCGTGAACCAGATCTTAGAAGACATGTTGCGAGCTTGCGCATTGGACTTCAAGGACAGTTGAGATGACTGTCTTGCATATGCGGAGTTCGCGTACAACAACAGTTTCCAGGCGAGTATCAGTATGGCACCTTATGAGGCGTTGTATGGGCGACCTTGTCGAGCACTGCATTGCTGGGTAGAGGTCAGTGAGCTCAGATTGATTGGCCCAGAGTTAGTGCAGGCGACGTCAGAGAAGATTGATATTATTAGACGTCGGATTCTCACAGCGCAGAGCAGACAGAAGAGTTATTCCGATACGAGACGGCGGCCGCTAGAGTTCATGGTTGGGGATCCTGTATTTTTGTGAGTTTTCCCTATGAAGGGAGTCCTTCGGTTCGGGAAGAAGGGGAAGCTGGCACTGCGATTCATTGGTCCATTCCAAATCCTCGATCTTGTGGGAGCAGTGGCATACCGTTTGGCTTTACCCATGCCTCTCATGAGCGTTCACAACGTATTTCATGTTTCTATGCTGAAGAAATACGTTTCTGATCCTTCCCATATCATCAGATAGGAGCAGGTGCAGTTAGGAGAGGATGTTACATATATCCTACGACCGACGTGTATCCTAGACAGGAAGGAGCAGGTACTGCGTAGCAAGGTGATTCCCCTTGTGAAGGTATTGTGGACGCATCATTCTGAGGAATAGGCTACCTGGGAGACGGAAGCCGAGATCAGAAAGAATTACCCACAGCTTCTCGAGGAGTACGAAAAGGTACAAATTTCGAGGATAAAATTTTTTATTAAGGGGGGTAGATTGTAACGCCCTGAAAAAATCCGTACTTGGACACGAGTACCAACTCGACCAGAAATCGCGTAGGATTAATTCCTTTGGAAAATAAGTGTAAGTTAGCTAGCGCAACGCTAGAGTAACTGGGAAATAGTCCTTGATCACTTTAAATAAGTTCTACAAGACCCAAAACGAGTAGAACCAATGACACTATAATACTTTAAAACCTTGGATCAAACTCTAAACCGGTTTGTTCTTAGGACCTCTTTGAAACTTTGTATTGGATCTAGACCGCACGTTGAAAGTCCGATACCTACAATCTTAGACTGTTATAACCGCCTAGCTGGACTTGACAATCATTTCGAAAATCAAGTCCAACCGACATTCAAAGGCTATTTCATTGAGCCTGGAGTGAAGAGAGTGAGAATAGGGTAGATTTTAAATTTTGAAATTCAAATCTGGCACACGACTTGGCGCATTATTATTAAGCGTTCTGACCATCAGAATTCAGCCAAATTACACCCTCGGATCAGGAAAAACTTATCTTTCATATCATGAGACTTGTAGACCTGATATACGTGCGATGACCGCTGAACTGAAACTGGACCGCCACGTGCAATCTACGAACACTACTAGTCTAAAAATGGGATGTGAGCGACATCCGACATGCATGAGCTTAAGTTCGATCGCGTTCAGCCAGGGGACCTCTAGAAATGTCTTTTTGGACCGAAACAGCCCCGATTTGGTTAGGCATCAAGTAAACATTGTTCCCAAGCCTGTTTTGGGCATGTTTTAGGTTATAAAAGGGCCTTAAACCCTCACTTCTCTCACCCATCCGAATTTGGTAGAAATCCTAGCTGGTGGCAGAGAAAAGGTGAGAGATTGTGAGAGAGAGTGGGAGAGAATTTCCTGCTGCTTGCACTACCTGTTGCACGTGATTAAGCAACGCACCTCAATCACTTTCCCGACGATTTCGCCGCATTTCTATGTAAGAAAAGACCCCAAACACTTGCTGATTTAAGGTTCCGTCGTTTCCTTAGCATGATAGCTTATACATCTTGTGAAATAGGTTGCCTTTTCGCCGTAGATGAAGCGTATATGCTCCGTTCGAATCAATACACTTCAAGGATAAAAGGTGCGGATTCTAGATGCTTTGATTGACCGTTTTCAATGCTTTCAATGTCGTTTAATAGTAGATTATCGACGGCAACGCCGTTTGCCATGTACAACATGTTGTTCGTTTCCTGTTTCGTAAGCAGACGAAAAATATGAGATTTAGGGCATTTTAGTCATTTGTAGGAAATAATGTTTTCATCCATATTTTTCTGATATAATTGACATGGCTTCTTGTTGCATTAGGATATTAGGAATGCGTGCATAATCAGTTTGGCGAAGAGATTTGCCCAAATGCGCACTTTGAGTTGACATACTAAATGTAGACTTAAATGTGTAGACTAAGTGTTTGTATAAATGTTTGTATTAGTATGTATTGAATTAAATGGTGTTATGAATTAGTTTGAGATTGAATTCTCAAATAATATGCTGATGTAAATGATTTCCTACATGTTGGCTTACGTATGAAATGCATGTGTTAGATGATTTACTTAAGTTGTATGTTATAACATGTGTTAACATGCTCACATTATTATATTTCATTCCCATTACTCTTATGTGATTGCCGATATGAATTCATAAATGTTTGGGACTATACCTAGTCCAGGCAGTCGGAAACTGAGTAAATTCGTGGTTGGCTTATCTTTGCTACGAACGACGCGTCGATGAAGGCGAGTCGTGTTTTGGAGTTGGCGGCAGTGGTTAGGCCACACGAAGTGTTTTATGCACTTCATGTCGTTCGACTTGAGATGTGCTCATGCTAGTCGAGCCCGTCAAATAACCCGACTAGCCATTGCATGTTCACCTTGTATGAGTCATAACTGTTTGAACCTAGGGTACTGAACTTACCATTGTAAACTCTATTAACCATGGTACCTTGATCCATAAAGACTCATGAGCCGGGCATGGTGGTATGGGACACCGTGGTCGAGCTGTCGGCCTACGCTGGGGCAACAAACCTCCCCGTAGTGACTAGTGAACACCTATGACTCGTGAGCAGATTATGGTGGTATGGGACACTATATTCTTACTGTCGGCCTACACTGATCAGGTGACGATCCCTTTGTAGTGACCGCGAGCATATTCTGAGTCTACGGAAGGCAACGACCCTTTCGTAGCAATGAGAGTACAGTAGGCCTGTATTGATAAGGTAATGGGGGAGTGGTGCAACGAGTGCGAGGAACAGCCCTGGTAGCCCTTGCAGCGACCTACAAAATATACATCGTATGAGATTACTAGGAGTGATGACCCTAGACAAGATCTGTGTTGGGATTGATATAAGGAAGGTACCTTAGTTTCCCAATCCTGCTGTATAAAAAGGACTAATAATAACTCGGTAATCATAGCACCATCACATTGCATGTGTCCGGAAGATGTGGAGCACTGTGGGAAGAAAGCATGCCGCGGGCTTAAGATGGTGCCGCATGAGGGAGATCGTCGGTGAGGGCATCCATCATGTCACGTCATATTGCATTAACAACAGTATTAGGAATGTTTGATTTACTGCTTTACTATTATCGCGTGATTGATTTGAGAACATGTTAATCTTTGCTCTATTATTCCACTGAGTTAGCTACTCACTCCTACGTTACGGGATGGTGTTTGTAACACCCACCAGACCCTGTCTTAGATGTAGGTGAGGCAGCGATTTAGGAGGCAGAGCCAAATTATGATGAGAACCAGGACGAGTTCTCATATATGTAGTACCACGATAGCTTTGCTTAGGTGGCCTGGATTGACGGGATTTCTCAATGGGACTATTTTTGATATTTTGATTCTGTTTATTTACATGTATATGAGACTCAGAGATGTATTCATACTTTGGAGATAGTTGAGATCTATTTTGTTTTCCATACAGTGATATGTATATCCTTTAGTCTTCCGCTTGCTTTTATCACTGGATCTGGAGTATGAATTGTAGTTTTGGTATACTTTTACTCATGTGAATGCTTTAACTCAAAAAAACATTGAATCATAATCATTTTTGTTGCATAAGTGACGGTCTGAAACTCGGGAGTCGGGTTTATATACGACCCCCGATTTTCAGGGTTTACACTAACAAAGCATAAAAGGATATAAAAGTATGTATGATGCATCAATAATATAGCAAGTAATCAAAGCATGCATTGCGTAAATAAAGAAAAAGCATCATTACATCATTATTAAAATAACATGAGAAAACTTGTAGCATTTATAGTTTTGAAAATAGTTACAGTGGTAAAACAAAATAAAACCATTTTACAGTTCTCCTGTGATGCCTAATGTTGTCAAGTACTGTTGTAAATTTTCTTGGAAATTAACTTGGGCTGAAGCGTGTTCCAAACGAGCAGTTGAGATCATTCGTGGAGGATTAGGGAGGCCGGCCAATTTCCCTTCCAATGAGACTATGAGTTCTTCATTCTTTATCAATTCAGACCTTTCAGAGTTTATAGAATGAAAACTGCAGTCTATCTTTTCTTGTACCCTCTTGATATTTACCCACTCCTCTGAACTTTACTTTTCCAACTGTGCAATCTCTTACTTCAAAAGAGAAATACGATTTTGGATGGTTTCTTTGTTATCAGTGAAGGTCTTCAGTTGCTCTTGCAAAGATAATTTTTCTTGATCATGGTAAGACACAATCGGAGCAAGTTGAGAAACTTTTTCCTTGGAGTATGCCAGCTGTTTCTTGTATTCTGAGATTTTAGGTGGAATAGTCAAAGTTTTAGCTGAAGACAAAGTGGCTATTGAATTATGAAACCTTATGAGGGAATTACGCATAATAAAAACGTCGACTTTGACCATTCGCGTGACACTATCCAGTACTTCCAAAGTGGAAATTAGATCGGGCCATTGATCAAGATCTTTAAACATTTTGACGATCGCCAACACGAAATTCTTGATCAATGCCAATTTATATGAGGAAAATTTCTCAAAAGACAATGTGTTTATTGAAGTTCCTATGGAGCCAGGGCTTACTACACCACTTTGAGGTATATTCCCTGTCAAGACATAAAAAATATGAAATTATAATAAAATTTTATGTGCAGGCAATATAAAGGAATGAAGATAGGAGAAAGAAGTACCTTCTGTTGATGTGGGAATAGTAAGCGGTTCTGTCTCTCTAGTTAAAGGAGACCTAGGAGCCACCATTTCAGCAAAAGAAGGGGCCATAGCTTCGGTGCTTGAAATAACAGTGGTAGAAATAAGCGGCACTGTTGGCTCCACTAGAAAAGCCATTTCACATTCGGTGCTTGAAGCAACCGTGACCGGAGTAGGCAGATCAGCGAACTCCATTGGGAAAGCAATCTTATGTACCGTTAAGAGTGGAGGAATTGAAAACCTTGGCGAAGCTCTTGTCATGAAGGATGGCAAGTTTGAAGGAGAAGCGCTGTTTACTCCTGTATTTGTCGCTTGATTGCCTAAGATAAAATGTGTGAGGTAAGGAAGAAAGAAAGAAAGGACGAAGGCAAACAACGATAATAAAACTTTCTTACATGGTGAGTCCCTGTATTCCCTGTAATCAAGGAGCTCGCCTTCTTCGTCCTTTGCGATAGGAGAAATTCTCGCAGGTGCAGCTTCAGAAGTCAAGGGTATATACCCCTCATTAGTTCGAGCCTCCCCCACATCTGTATCAATATTATTGCCGATATCAACTTCTCCTTCTTCATAATCGTCATCTCGATCTTCTTCTTTCGTTACACTCTCATCTGAGTCGGTACGTTCGGATGAAGAAGATGAACTCTCATCGCTGGAATCTTTTTCGCTTTATTCTTCAATAATAACTTGTTTCCCTTTAAAGGGAAGAGATTTTTGGCCTTCTAGTACGATCTTTGTAACGGTTACAACTGGAGAAACTTGGGCTGTAGTCCCTGCTTGGGGAGAAGATTAGGCACGGGTCCTAGATTTAGTCATCGGGGAAGAAGCCGGCTGCTGTGAAGACAAGTGAGTCCTAGAAACAGGCAAAGGAATTGACTGTTGTTAAGGAGGAGCAAAAGAAGATGGTTGGTCTAGAGGATTGTCGACATTCTCTAGCTTAGGGGCGGCCTCTTCTACAACTCCCCTTCGTGGGCACTGGAGAGGGATTTGTTTGAATTCACGGATGTCGTCGTACGATGTCCAGCCCTCGAGAGTGTTATCATGTTTTATTTCATGGATAGGCTCGTTTATGGAGATGTATACACATCGATGTCTAGCCGAGGGCGCATGACTTGTCTCAGTAATGAAATCGACCCCCGCTTCAATAGCACGACCTTTGAGTGAAGGAGGAGGAAGCCATACAGGCTTATTCACCAGTTGACTCTTCTTAACTAAATAGGATTGGTGTACCCACCATCTCATATGATTATATGATGGCTTGGGGGTACGATCACAACCTAGAATGATGAAAGAAGAATTGGCTAGACCCAGTAGTTGTTTCCAGATCATTGCCCAGTTAAAGGGGCGAGTGTCATAACTTCGCATCCTTCTGGTTACGAGTCCACAATCTTCTGACACTCCTTGATCAAAACCAAACTGACAGGTGAAGCGGCTTGGATAGTATGGCTCGCGCCAGAATTCAGTCCCCTCTCTCAATGGGAGGCTGCATGATTTAATCGATATAAAGAAAATCCTTTCCTCCACTGAGAGTGAGTCCATATTTGTTTTCTCCGTATTCACGGTGTAGTGAGGTAGGTTGAAATGGAAATAGTTAATTTTGTCGTCTGAGGCAATGGTATACTTTGCCCAGTCGTAGGATCTTTTTACCATGGACCTTTTTTGGAAGAAATAGAGAGGAACCCGGGAAGGGTGAACGTAGGCCTTCTCAGGTGCTTCAAAGGTCCAAGGGAAGTAAATGCCAAGCTAATCGAGAAAATAGTGTCATGGCATATATATTAAGGAAGAATCGACAGATGGGCTATTTTATGTGGCATGCAATTTCCCTAAAGCCTCTATAGTTTTAACAAAGCACTGGAGGAGCAAGAGAAAATTTGGTTCCTTCAGCCATAATACCTGCAATGACAAACAAAGACGGGCGGATGGCATCCGTGGACTTAGAACTGGGGAAGAATACCACACTCAACCAATAAGCGTTGAATGCCGCAAGTTCCCCATAATTTGAATAATCGGCGCGGCCTTTTATGTTCTTACGAAGACTTTCAATCTCTAGCATACGGTCACCATTAAACCTGAAAGATGAACAAATAAAGGGTGGGTTATATACATATCAAGCTGTAAAAAGAAGAGATGTAGAAAGAGGATTCTCACTTGAAAGCCTAACTGAAATGAGGTAGCCATAGCATGGGATGGATATTACGAATGTTTGGGAACTTAGACATTTCCCTAAATAGCTCTGTGGTTGACTCGGAAATGGAGGGAACTAGATCAGATGAGGACATGAAGGTAAATTCCTCGTTGGTAAGAATGAGTTCATCAAAATATTTTCCTGTTATTGGCAATCCAGTGATCCTATAGATATCCCAGAGGGTAATGCTCATTTCCCCTTCTAGGAGATGGAAGGAATTGATGGATGGACATTAGTAGTTGAGGAACACCTTCAGGATAGAAGCTTCTTTGCAGAATGGGAATGATGTAGCTTCAATGGTGTGGAAGATGTGGACCTTTAACAAAGCTCCAGTGTACATTTCCAGTATTGCGGTGGCCCACTCAGAGTAATAGTTGCGTGGAGTAAGGAGACCTCTCGTTCTAAACTCTTCTGGACTCCATATAAGCGTACGGTGGCTGAAACGCTGTTTAAGCATCTCATAGAAATAGGTGGGGTACAAGCTGTGGACGTCGTAGGTAGGAATGAGGAAGATCATAGGGTGGATGTCTCCTACTTTCTACCTCGGATTGGGTGGCTGCAAAATGCCCTCCAGTAATATTGGCTCTTTGAAAGACGAGGACTCTGAATACGCTAGCCTTTCTGCGGTAAGGTGGTCTCTAGGCTCGCAGACTAGCATAGAATGGTGGCGATGAATGCCGACTGGGATTAAGACAATGCCCTGTCTATAGGGATTATCGAATCTGATGGTACCCTGTACCTCGCGGACAGATTCCCAGGAGTTGTTAAGTTTCTTTCTGTTGTGCTCCTTTTATTTTTTCCTAGAATTCTTGAGCCTTATTGCGGCGGTGTTTCTTAGGTCTGAAAGGAGGAGTATCCTTTTGAGCAGGTGGCCTCTGGCTACTCGTCTGATAGTGGGCTGTTGTTTTCAACCAGTTCTCCCAGACATATTCACGACCATGCTTAGGAGGACTCTCGAGATCGCCCATGATTATAGCTTGACAAATGAGAGATGGAAGCGATTCAATACGGGGAGAGAAATCAAAAGTAGGAAGAACGGGCTCTTTTATAAAGGTGGGATGGCTAGGTGTGGTCTTCAATCATTTATGAGAGGGTTGAGCAAGAGAAGATGGTGATTCGACAGCTTGAGGGGTTACCGAATGATAGGCTTCGGTATTCGGGAGCTCTTGATGGGAAGGTTGCTCAGAAGGAGGGTCTTTGGCAACAAAGGTTCTTTTTGTACGAGCCAAGGTTCAATGAAGTTGGAAAATTTAGAAAAGAAGCCAAGTCAGAAAGAAATTGGTTGTGCAGATCGCGCAACGAAAGGTTCTTGCATGGGCAGCGCAATAACTTAAGGCCTTGCGCGACGAAAAATCGTTGCGTGGGTCGCGCAACTAAGCACGGTTACGTGGGTATGAAAAAAAAATCTGAAAAAAAGTCTAGCTCTGGAAGTGGAAAATGAGGAAATGACAAATGCTGGGCAATTTATAAAGGCAAGGCTCGATTAACCTACATGGATTTTCGTTGTGCAAGTCGCGCAACGGCCATGAGTGATGACAGATTTTGGTTTAAGATTGATCTGTATTCTTTAATTCAGGGAAACAAAGCAATGGATCAAGGGGGCATCTGTTGGAGCATGCAAAATCATGAATGATGAAGAAGGATTCAGAAGTTGGAAATAACTAAAAGGAGGAAAGGATCCCGTTGTGTGGGTCGCGCACCTGGTTGCACTGGAAAAATAGCAGTTACTTAGATGATCTGAGTAGCGTAGAGGGGTGTGCGGGTAGCATGGTTGATGCAAACTCACGCAGAGTGTTGCGTGGTTAACGAAGACTATTTTGGTGAATGCGGACCGCAAAACATGGTGTGCGGGTAGGATAGGTAAGACTACCGTTACGCGGGTAGCGCAACAAAAGGCAGAGACGGATTAAAATGAACGGTTGAGATTGATGTAAAGTGGGGCCCATGGCACAAAAATTGAGGTGCCACATGTGCAAAGGCCTATAAATACCCCACTCCCCTCTTCATTTAGGACGAAAAGTTTTCTAGAGGAAGGCGGAGCTCTGAAGATAGATTGAAGGTGAGGAGACAAGTTGGTTGCCCGAGTTGGGCAACCAGGGTACTTGGTTGTGCCGACCTCGTAATAGGTTGAGAGGGTCGCGCAACCAAGATATTAGGTTGTGCCGACCTCATAACAGGTTGTGCGGTTCTTACCCTCAAGCATCACGTTGCGCCGACCGCACAACATGTGTTGCAGTCGCGTGGGTCGCGCAACCAGGTCATCATGTGACCAAGGCAAAAAGGCGCTGAAATGCTGCCGGAATCACGTAAGTGCAATCTTTACTGCTTCAAAACTCTCTCCTTTGCACAATGGACGAGTTCAAAAGAGAGATTAGTTAAATAGCTTCAACATTCGTCCTAAGTCTTGCGAGATGACCAAAGCTGCTATCGAAATGCTGCCGAATTCAAGATTTGACTTACAAACTTCATTGATTAAAATATTTGTTCATTTCAAAGTATTCTATCTTGGAATCAAGGGATTTGAAAGGGATGTATATAAACTCAGAATTAATAAGCGTCATGATTATTGTATGAAATCTCTTTGTTATATTTGAATAAAGTAATTTCCCCAAATCGAAATGTATTTGTTTCTTGTTCGAAACAAGGTACATGAGAGACCGGTTTTAATGGATATAGTGAGAAATTTTTATGTCAGGAATACGATTCCAGGTCAACAAACAACAACAAGCGGTGCTAAACTTTTCTATTTATCCCTTCTTTCCCATGGTGAATATGTGAAATCCAAATTACAAAGAAACAAAAATTAAATGTATCAATTGTAGTTCTCCTGCATAAGGAGCCTTAGAACTTAAGTAATGAATGGTTTGGAAATTTACAAGGACTAATTAGAAAAAAGACTGGGCTAAAATCCAAGTAGATAAAATAAAATTCTCAGGTGGATTAAAATTCCAAGTAGAAAAAATTTTGGGCTGAAATTAAATGGATTTCCAGAGTTCTTGTCAGTAGAACAATGATGCTCAGCTGCAAGCAACAAAATTAAAAGTGAAAATTATAACATATTTCAAATGGAAAATGAAATTGAGCAATACTTGTACATAATGTTTAGGAGCATGTTTGGTGGATGGTTGAAAATGAATTCATCTTATTTTTGTTAATCATAAATATATATTACATATCACATAAAATGAGATTAAATCATTTTCATGTCAACTAAACAAGTCTTAATTATATTCTTGATAATAATAATAAATAAATAAATAATCCAACATCAGTGCCATCAAGAATTTAAAGGATCTAAGCCTACTGTAGATCATCTTAATGGGAAATCAGACCATTTCTGACTTTCTGGTATTTCTACTAACAAATTCTGCAATCGGCATATTATCTTTTCACATACTTTTCATAATGAATTGGCTAGAATTCTCATCAAGTGAGTTGTCTAAGCCTAAGATTAGAATGGTCCATCTTCCATGGTATACCACAGGTAAGCCATGACACAAAAACCAACATAAACAAAAACGGTTTAGTAGGAAATGTAAACAGTTAAAAAAATAAAAACCATAAATCATCGAAGGTTCATTTTTAACTCCAATCAATCATTAGGATGATTCACTCCACATGATTTTTGTACCATGCCCCATCCCCAACAACACCAAGTAGATGGGCAGTTCAGATCATCTTTACATATGGGGCACGTTGTATCCATGCTACATGAGCAATGCAATGCAGGTCATGTGAAATGGACCCAAAGAAGAAATATGAAAGAAAGTCGTTCTACCTATCAACTAAAGAAGTCCTAAGCAAACTGCACATCACTTGAATGTAGGGATGTAAACAGGCTGCACAACTAGTTTTATGGGGATAGAAAAAAAAAAAGAAAAAAAGAATCTAACTAGAGACAAAGAAGCTAACTAAATGTTCAAAACAAAAATAAAAACAATCCATGCACACACATATACAAATTAATCTATTTTCTCTAGGCAATGATGAGAAAAATCTATTTTCTGTAAGCATCAATATACTGTCAAAGAAGAAACTCCATGCAAGTAAATAACATCTGTCGATACATGGTGCACTTACTTCTCATAAAGTTTTTTTATATTCTTCTCTTGGTCTTCATAAAAAAACAACTCTTCCTTCTTTTAGAAGCCTTCTGAGATTCATTTTCCCAGGAACTGTAATAGCCAAGAGCAAAACCTATCAGGTATCCACAACGCCAGTCAGAAAACATGCCTTCAAATGCCCTTCGAAAGATTATTGATGGATGAATCATCCTCCCTATAATTTTTCAGAATGAAGAAATCAGTTTCCAATAATAAACTATAGTTTGGTAAGAAACAAAAAGATCCACCCAAGATGCCTTACATCTGATGATTGATCTCTTGTGAAATCTTAAAATCATGTTCATCTATGAACCTATTGAATATAGGAAAACAAAATGTATCTTCCCTGATCTGGTTTTTTTTTTTTTTTTTTTTTTTTTTTTTTTTTTTTTTTTGTGCATTTGGAATGAACCCACAAAGGCATTTCCTCCAATTAACAAAACCATCGAATTCAATGCATTATGGGAAGGGAATCCCTATTGAAATCTTATGTGGCCAAATAAGATAGATTTCTGACATAAAACCACAAAATTGCTCATTAAGAACATGAAAGGAAATGTGTTGGTAGTACCCTTATTTCTTGTAGTGCCTTGCCTAATGCTACCCTAGTTGGACAAGCCACCTTGTTTTCCTTAAAACGAAACGTTATAGTTTCTCATCAATGGAGTGAACGTCTATTAAGTACTTGTCCTTGCATACAAACATGTGGGCTAGGCTTATGTCATCAAGGTGAGATTGCTTGCAAAATGAAGTTAAAAGCCAAGCATTTATACAGTTACCAACAACAGAACAAGGTTCTATAATACAAGGCTTGTGGGGCAAGGTGTGCTCCATTGTACCCACTCGTCCATCCAGGACATCTATATGCTAACCCCCAGGAATACCATGAAATTTTATAACCATTGACATTGAAGGAAATACATTTGGTCAAAGATAGATATTATTATTATTATTATTGATAAAATCTCTAATCAAGCTATTCATAGAAATTGTGAGAAGTGCTGCATTTTTCTTTTCTAATATGTATACATGATTTTTACATGGTATTATATAATACTTTGGCTAAAAGTTTGTAAGGTACCATTGAGTTGCTCTTGAGAACATTCAAAAACTTCGTATTGGACCTGGACCGCACGTCGAAAGTCCAATTGCAATGAACTTAGACATTTATGACCGCCTAGTTGGACTTGACTATCACCTCAAAAATCAAGCCCAAACGATGTCCTGAGACCATTTCCTTGAGTCCAGAGTAAAGAGTGTGAGAAAGTGAAGATTTTTAAGAAATTAAATATGAATTTAAGAAATCTGAGTCGTGTCACTTACGCGTCATTTATAAGCATTCTGACCATTGGTTTTTGACCCAAATTCACCCTCAGATCAGGGAAGGTGGCCCATACATGCTTAAGTGCTCGTGGCCCTAATCGAGTTTCGGTGACCGTTGAACTGAAACTGGTCCACCGCGGTCGATTTGGAAACCCGATCGGATTGAAAACTTTACTTGCTTAAGATCTTATACTAGTGAGCTTAAGTCCGACCGCATTTGATAAGAGGACCTCCAGAAGTGTTTCGTTGGATCAGAAAGAGCCCAATTGGTTATAACCTAAGTATACCTTAGCCCTAGGGTTATTTTCATCGATTTTGGGCTTATATAAAGGCCTTAAACCCTCTTTCTCAAATCCCATGTGAATTTTCAACCCTAGCCAATATAAGAGAGAGAAAAGAGAGAGAAAGTAAGTGAAAACCTAGTGTTTCATCTTAGGATTCTTTCCAGTTCTTCTACGCACTAATCCATCGTATCTGAATCGTTATTCTGACAATTCTAATTCCATTTTTAGGTAAGTCAATCAAACCCTAACCTGTTTTGGAGCTTAGGAGAGTTTAAGGGTTGTTGTTGCTAATCTATTTCATGTCTTAGGTTGCCTATCCGTCGTTGACGAAGAGTTATCGTCTTAATCATATTCATATTGCGTTTTCTGGATAAGGCGTGGACTATATATGTTTAGGTTATAGTTTTCAAGACTTTTAATGTTAAATAATGATTTATTCTTGATATGGATGCTATTACACATGCTAAATGCACTATTCATTTTGATTTGTGTATATGTATAACCTATGTTATAAATAGGGTATTTCATGTACATGTGGAAATATTTGTATGCGTAAGTTATTTGATGTTAAGATTGCCATGATTATTTGTCATAGATATATGAATGATATGCATGCGACAACTCCTAGATGAAGTTATTTACCCTAATATGTAATGTGGTTGACATACGTGATGTATGTTGAATAGTGTAGTCTAAGTGTTTGTATAAATGCTTGAATGAGATAGCATTCAGTAAAGTGTGATTTATAAGGTTGCTGAGATATGAATCTCAATTACCCTGGTTGTGTGTATGATTTCCTCCATGAATTATTTAGTCTATTTTATTCATGTTAACTGTGTGTATGATTTCCTCCATGTACTGAATTCGTGTTTAAGTTATATTTCATAACATGTTCATATGAATGTAGAATCTGAATCAAGTGCTTATTATTGAGCTTGTACGTGATTGGGACTATATTATATTTCAGGTAATCGAGACATCCTTAAACTGGTAGTTGAGGTTGTGTTCACCACGCAGGATGTGTTCGACGAATACGAGTCATACTTGGGATGTCTGACAGTGGTTAGGCCACATGGAGTGCTTATGCATTCCATGTCGATCAACTCAACGTACGCTTGTCCTATTGAGCTCATTAAATAACCTGATTGACCGATGTATGTTCACCATGTTTGAACGTTATTGTTTGAATTTAGGGTACCAAACTTACCAGTGAAATCCCGTTAACCTTAGTACCTCGATCCCCTAAGACTTATGAGCCGGATATGGTGGTATGGGACACCGTAGTCGAGCTGTCGGCCTACGCTGGGGCGACGAGCCTCCCCGTAGTGACCAGTGAGCATCCTAAACTCGTGAGCCAATTATGGTGGTATGAGACACTATATTCGCGCTGTCGGCCTACATTGATTGGTGACGAGCCCTCTATAGTGGCCTCGAGCATACCTTGATACTGTAGACAGGTGACGAGCCCTTTTGTAGTAACTAAGGTATACTAGGCCTATATTGATTGGTGACGAGCCCTTTACAGCAACCTAGAATAGTAATATTGTATGAAATTTCCTAGGATTGACAACCCTAGAATGGATCATTGTTTGAAAATTAATATAAGGGAGGTACCTTAGCTTCCCAATCCTACTATATGAAAAGGACTAATAAGAACTTAGTAATCATGCTCATAACATTGCACTACATGTGTCGTTAGTGTTGGTGTAAAGCACAGTCGTAACGATTCATGCCGCAATAGTTAGATGATGTCGCAAGAGGGAGATTGT
Organism: Magnolia kwangsiensis; assembly: GCA_037074715.1. Classification (NCBI taxonomy): domain Eukaryota; kingdom Viridiplantae; phylum Streptophyta; class Magnoliopsida; order Magnoliales; family Magnoliaceae; genus Magnolia; species Magnolia kwangsiensis. The sequence goes on from CM073579.1 coordinate 66,822,100, forward strand.
GGTGAGGGCATGCATTATTTGCTCATACCATTCTTGTATTAACAAGAGTATCTAGGACATGTTTGATTGTACTGCTTTATCATTACTGCTTGATTAAATTGATAACATGTTAACCTTTGCTGTATAGTTCTACTGAGTTGATCACTCACTCCTGCGTTCTGGGATGGTGCTTAAACACTAACCAGACTTTGACTTAGCTGCAGGTGACGGTGATGCCTGCGAGGCGGAGCCGGAGTTTGATGAGGACGAGGAGGCATTCTCGTTCATGCAGTTCTTAGGTGGGTTCATGTGAGCCATGTCCTAGTTGGCGGGGATTCTGGGCTATGATTGTAGCGATTGATCACATTTTGTTATATGTATTTTGAGACTTGACTTGTAATTATGACCTGACAGAGCATACATACCTTAGGGACTTATATTGGTTTATATACATATTTCAGTCTTCCACTTACATTCTCAGACTGTCCCAGAATTATGTTTGTTGTTTTGGCTTAATCTACTTCATGTTTTATGCATTAATACAGACAACATACATTCATCATTAATTATGTTGCATAAGTGATCTTTTGGAAGTCGAGAGCTGAGTTATGCTCGACCCCCGATTTTCAGGGTGATACAAGAATATTTGGCCCATTTTACATATCTGGTCCATTCACTCTATTTTACTAATCAATACTCTCAATCTAACTAATTACTCACCTCAATCAGGCTACATATGAGAAAAATATTAGGCATAAAAGATTGATCAAGAATTTCAGTGAAATTTGATTTCAACATCTGAAGTTATTTACTCTTCAATCTAAACTTATTAGATTATCCAAAAATGATTAAAGGTTCAATTAGTGGATGCGCCTAATAATTTAATAATTTTATTTTTCACAGATAAATTTCAATTTCCATTTAAAAATAACATTTTTTTTTGAAAATTAATATTTTTTTACTCTTTTAATAAAATATCATTTTTATTATAAAATATTTCAAAAATAAAAATACAAACATGTGATTTTCTCATATTTTAATTTTTTCTCTAAAATTTCAAATTGCCGATTTTTTTCTTCAAAAGCATCATTTTGTTCTCAAAATTTTTCTTAAACATTTTTAAAATTTTTAAACTTCTCAATATTCTTTTTCATGTGATATTACAAATCATTTAAATTTACCTTATATATATATATATATATATATATATATATATATATATATATATATATATATATATATATTTCATAGTTAAAAGTAACCCTTTGGATTTTTTTTGAAAAATTATTTACAGCCTTTAGCGACGAAAATATTCGTCGCAAAAAGTCGCATCCACGTTTTTAAGGTACGAAAAGTTTCATAGCTGAAAGTAACCCTTTGGATATTTTTCAAAAATTGTTTACAACCTTTAGCGATGAAAAATTTCGTCGTTAAAAGTCTCATCCATGTTTTTTAGCTACGAAAATTTTCATAGCTAAAAGTAACACTATTGGATTTTTTCCAAAAATTGTTTACAACCTTTAGCGACGAAAATGATCATTGCTAAAAGTCTCATCCGCATTTTTTAGCTACGAAAATTTTCATAGCTAATAGTAATTTTTTTTCAAAAATTGTTTACAGCCTTTAGCAGTAAAAAATTTCATTGCTAAACCCTTTGGATTTTTTAAAAAAATTGTTTACAGCCTTTAGCGACGAAAACTTTCATCGCTAAAAGTCTCATCCATGTTTTTTAACTACGAAAATTTTCGTAGCTAAAACTAATCCTGTTGGATTTTTTCTAAAAACTGTTTATAGCCTTTAGCGACAAAAATGTTCGTCGCTAAAAGTATCATCCGCATTTTTTAGCTATGAAAATTTTCATAGCTAAGAGTAATGTTTTTTCAAAAATTATTTCCAGCCTTTAGCGACAAAAATTTTCGTCGCTAAAAGTAACCATTTGAATTTTTTTCAAAATTTGTTTACAGCCTTTAGTGACGAAAAGTTTTGTGGTTAAAAGTCTCATCCACATTTTTTAGCTATGAAAAGTTTCGTAGTTAAGAGTAATTTTTTTTCAAAAATTGTTTACAGCCTTTAGCGACAAAAATTCTCGTCGCTAAAAGTAACCCTTTGGATTTTTTTCAAAAATTGTTTACAGCCTTTAGCGACGAAAAGTTTCGTCACTAAAAGTCTTATCCACTTTTTTTAGCTACGAAAATTTTTGTAGCTAAAAGTTTCATTTTTTTTTTCTAAAAATTGTCTATAGCCTTTAGCGACACAAATTATCATTGCTAAAATTGACTTTTAGCGACAAAAAAAGTTTCGTCACTAAAAATCCACTTTCTTGTAGTGTGTATACCTGATTTGACTCAACCTGAGACTTATACCATTGCGACCGTGCCGTTGTCATGATTACAATACTGCATCTTGCACATCGATCCAATACCCAGGCTAGGAGTTGTAGGCCCGCATATATTTTGAAGAAACTCCACGTATTACGAATCCCCAGAAGAGAATCTCTACAACCCATCCCATCAATCAATCAATGTACAAGTCAAGTACACATCCATCACTCACCCATCCCTCTCTCAACCAAAGTCAACTCTCAAGTCAAGTACACATCCATCACTCACCCATCCCTCTCCCTTACAATCACTCTCTCTCTCTCTCATTTCTCCCTTCACTCCTAAGAAAGAAAGAAGAGCAGACGTCCTAGATCTAAGGAGAGCAAGGAGAGTTTTGTGTGTGGCTCACTTCCTACCCCAAGATCCTCACCATCCAACCCTTCAACTCTTATCATCTACCATCAAAGAAGAAGCCAAGGAGTTTAACTTGCTAAGGATCCAAGAAAAAGAGTAAACAGTGGGTGATTTATAGGTTAGATTGTGTTTTTGATGATGGGTCGAGTGGGGCCTACCGATTGATGATATGGATCCTATTTGGGACCCATCTTATGTATGCTTTATATCATGTATTAAGGGACCCATAGTGGTGGGGCCCCTCCATTACACGATTTTTCTCTCTTCTTCTATCTCTCTCCTTTTGTGAATGATGGCCCACCTTGATGGATGGATTAGATCCACACCGTCTGATCATGAGGCCCACCTCGTTGGTGCCCTTTTTTAGGCAGACCTTGGATGAAGGGAACCACAAATATCAGTTTGGTCCAAACCGTGGTGGGCCACTACATGGACCCACCTTACATGTGTACATCCTCACCGTCTAGCACTCTGGACGGTGGGAGCCACTTTATGTATGAATTGTATATCCAGTTTGTCCATCAATGGACATCTAGAGCTTGGACGATTTAAAAAAAAAGGAATATATATATATATATATATATATTAATATATAATATAATATGTATATATATATGAGATAGATTCAAATCTTTGGTGGAGCTCACCACCGTCCAACACGTTGGACGGCGGGGTCCACCCATGGTGTGTGTGTTTTACCTACACCCTCCATCTGTAGGGCCTACCCATCTGTTGTATGGGTTGCTTCCACACCGTCTAGTAAAGGATGGTGCTGTTGAAGCACCTTAATGTAAGTGTTTCATCAACGTCGTTCGTTTTTCTAGCGGGTGGGGCCCACCTTTTATAAGTGTATTTTATATCCTTGACTGTCCTTTCATTTTGAGCTAGGACATGGGACCCACCTTGTATATATGTATTATCAGCACCATCCGTCCGTTTTGAGCTAGACATGGGACATACCTTATATATATATATGTGTGTGTGTGTGTGTTTTATCAACACCGTCCAACCCTCTGTAGAGATTATTTTATGGTAGTACAGAGAAGATGAGGTAGATCTAAAATTCAGATGGATCCTACACGTGGTGCACATGCCTGAAATCCAAGCCGTGCAAACTATGTAGGGCCTATTTTGATGTATGTGTTTTATTCCAACCGACCAGATGACTAGACGGTGGACCACCATTGATGTATATGTTGTAATCCACCGTCCAGATGGCTAGACGTGGGCCACACACTGATGTATTTGCTATAATCCACACCATCCATATAGCTGGGCGATGGGCCACACCGTGATGTATATGTTATATCTAACCATTTATCAGGTGGACCACACTGCAAAAACTAGTGAGGGCTTAATTGTCCACCATTGAAATCCTTTTGGGACCATAAAAGTTTTGGATCAATATGATTTATTTTTCCTCATGTCTTTGTGACCATATGAACAGATTGGATGGAAAATAAACGTGATGGTGGTCCCTATGGAGTTTTAACAGTGAAAATCATTATCGCCACTGTTATTTATGGTAGGGTCTAGATGATCTTTCATTATAATTTATTTGGGTATGGCTCTAAAATAACCTCTTAAAATAGATGAATGGCGTAGATACTGCAACCTATTGATGGGGCTCACTTGATAGATATAAGACGTATTGGTGCGGCCCATTGATACGACATATATGATGTATATGCAACCCATATGTGCGACCCAATATGATGTATGTGTGGCCCATTATGATGTATTTAAGGCCTAGGTATGAGGCCATCACAATGTATTCGAGGCCCATGGCTGTGGCCCACTTGATGTATATGAGGCCCATGTATGCGGCCCATTATGATATGTGAGGCCTATATGATGAGCCCAGTGTGATGTATGTGAGACCCATGTTACAAGGTCCATTGTGATTGTATAAGGCCCATTATGATTGTATGAGCCCCTTTGAGATTGTATGAGGCCCGTTGTGATTGTATGAGGCCCATTGTGATTGTATGATGCCCTTTCCCCATTCTAAGTTAGATTCTATGGTAGGTCGTACTCTAGGTGCAATGGTAGTTAAATGTTCACGTTGCAAATCTCCCTAGAGCCCATTATCAAGCCCATTTCCATCTTCTCATATTGGGCTAAACCAAACCGTTAGGCCCCCATTGATAATGGTACCTTACACCATGCCTTATAGAATTAACCACACCTTGGAGCCCACCTTGTGTATGTATTGGGCCCCATAGGTAAGTCCAATTTATTGCGCCATAGAGAGGGTAAGGAATCCCACTTATGGTACTTAGACTCGTCTCTGTCATCGGTGGGGGATATTGTAACTCTCCGTCACTGTTGCACACGTGGGTGGGCACACGTAGGCAGACACTGATGTTGGTGGGGCCTAAGGGCCTGAGCGAGCTACCAGTGGTTGGCAGACTACTGTGCACACAGTGATGGCATAACTTTGTCCCACATTGGAAGCATCGTCCGATGTTGTGGTGGCTATAAGTTGGATTCCTTCCTTAACTATTGTGATACGTTTTAAATTAGTGAGCTTCGGTAAAGTAGTCTATATCACCCCTTTCCATAGACGGAAGGATATGCAGTATTAAGTTTGGTGTATCCTTTGTTTAGAGTCTATCTTGATATTTGGACTATATCTGCCATCTTCTGTGGACCCCATTATTCATATGAATGTCGTGAGGGATGATTGATTAAAGCATATGCCATTGGGCTGAGATGTTTATGAGACTCTTTATGTGACAGAGTTCCCCCACATGATCATGCAATACGTGCGGGTTTGATGCTTCGTCTAGATACGACTGACGATATTCATGGATTCGTCAGGATTTGCACATTGCATTGCATCCTTAGCATATGATAATTGGTTTGCTGTCTCTGCATTGCATAGCCTAGATAAGGCTTATGATATTTATTGACTTGCCAATATGTTTGCGCATTGCTCTGATATTACATACTTGACACTTACCTTGTGCACACACTTTCACCACCTTTTAAGCTTTCTATAATCTTATGCATGATAGATGCATATAGGTGGCGTTAGGTTGCACTAGCGTTGAGCTTGGAGCATGCAACTATCTACTGGAGCTTTGATTTATGATATATGTCATTCCCTTTCAGCACTGTATGCAAATGTTTATTTTAGTGGATATGTGATGATGATGTTGCCTTTGTGATTTGGGTAAACTTGTGTGAGTGTTATAGATTCTACTCCTTTCATTATCAAATTTTGTAGTGCCAAAACCACAATCTTTGTCATGTGTATGTTCAAGGCAATGCATCAAGTCATGTCAAGTGCTTCAAGTTGAAAACTATGATCTACTTCAAATGCAAGATCAAGTACATTGTTTACTTCTTTAAAGCTTCAACTGGCAATGTTATAAAGTGACATCGAAAGACATGTAATGGTTCAAGACTCAAGAAGTAGATCAACATATGTACTACAGCTTTAAGATTCAAAAGATCTCAAGTACAAGAGTACAAGCTTCATCATGAGTCAAGATTGCAAGATTTATGGACTTTAAAGAAAGACTATCAACTAAAAGGAAAAGCTGTTCAATGTTCATACTTTAAGGTTTGAAAGACCTTAGATTGACCTTAGGGTAGGTCATTTGGAATGCATAATTCAATTACTTTTTTTGTAAGTGTTTGGTCTATTCTTCGACTAGTCCTAGACTCTGTTCGACTAGTCCTTGCACTGGCTTGACTAATCCAAGAAATTCCTAGACCAGTCCTAAGTTTGTTGTAAAATTTTAGAATTTTTTGTTAAGCCACGACTAGTCTTAGAGATTGCTTGACCGATCATGTGAACAGTGCACGATTCGTTCATGACCAGTCCTGCAGCTATGACTCGAACTTTAGCAACTATTCCAGGTCTCACACGACTAGTCGTGGGCAGGTCACGACCAGTCGTGGAGGTCACACAATCGGTCGTGTAGTGCCTACGACCAGTCTTGAAATAGTTTTATTCGATCACGTTCAAAATTTTTAAAATTCTTTGGACCTATGACCAGTCGTAATATCCACAGGACCAATCGAAGGTGCGATCTACTCACCTATAAATAGACGACGAATTTCAGAGTTTGGTAACTCATTTCAAGTAAAATCAAGGCATCACTCTGAGAGATAAGTTAGTAATTTATTTAAACAATTGTGCTCATTTAATATTCTCTTTTTGTAACTTTCTTTACATTTGATTTTAAATTTCCTTATTTCAATTATATTGAAAGAGGAATTGAGGTATTCCTAATTCTTGGAATCAAAATCAAATCAAGCTAGCTTAAGGTACTTTAACTTTAAAATCAATTTATAACCTAGAACCATTTTATATGTGAGTATTGGACATTGATTTTCAACGTTGAACTTTTACTCTGACTTGGTTCTTCGGGCTAAAACAAAAGGAGAAATCCAGGCATTTTACATTTGTGTAAATCTTTTACTTTGGTTTCTTTTGAGATTAAGCCAGAAAAATATTAGTGTTTTGGTTATCTGAGGAAAGCAAAAAAACTCAGAGTGAGGGATTTTTTGAATTGTGTAAAGCCCACTTGAAAGACACAATTGTGAGGGTTTTGGGTGAACCTGAAAAACCTATTTGAATAGTGAACGCTAATATCCACTTTGTGAGGAAATTAGGAGTGGAGTAGTTGTGTGGCTGTTGTTTAACAGTTGGTGTACACACAGGTGAACCACTATAATTCTTTGTGTTTGGATGTATGGTTTATTTTCTATATCTTTTATCATTCAAGTTTGTGGGATGTACTTGTGGATGTGAATATTGTAATATTTACATTTCAAGCATTATGGGGAATGTCGTAGTAACTTAGATTTCATTTCTTTGTTATTTATTCTTTTATTTATTCATTTGTATCAAGTTTGAGTTTCTGATACAAAGACCTTTCTAGAAATAAGGTTATCATATCGTAAACCTTGGTTTTTGGTGTAAGGTTATCCTTAGAAAAACATTTGTATCAACCTCTCAATACTCATACATCTGAGGCTGCTTTATTTTCAGTATTGAGGTTTGTTTAAAGTGCTATCTTTCCTTTAATTATTTTTATTCCGTTATTATCATTTTAATTTGGCAGTCCTATTCACCCCCCCCCCCCCCCCCCCTCTAGGATATATATCTTGGCCTTTTCAACTTGTGGTTATGCTTATTATGAGTTAAATGTACGTTGGAAAATCATCCTTGCAGGATCCCAGGATTGAAATCTAGCGTATGGGGTTTGGGAACTGAGAATGGGGTATTACGGAGGCCGTCAACACCTAATTTGACGATCGGGAATTTTGTGAACCCAGTTTCCAAGTTTGGGACATGACATGGGTGCTTTCGTAAAGACATCCAAAACAACATATGCATGTTATCAACCAAGCATGTTGTTATGGGTGAGCAGGTTATCAATCAAGCATGTTGTATAACTACATTGGTTATCATGAACATGATATTAATAATAGGCATGCCACTCAACAAGCAACAACGAATCATTAGAATTGCCAATCATCATGAACAAGATAATCCAATTCCATTTTTTACTATATGGCATATGATTGAAAGGTAATGGCAGAGTTGACATGTGGAGTCAGGATGATAGTACGTGGTGTTGCAAGACGTGGGGTTCATCATAAGGGACTTCTATCCAAACTAGTCTTATAATAGATTTAGATAGCTAAACTCAATGTGGCAAACTCCTTATCTAATGTTAGTCCCATTCCTAACTGAAATTTTGGCCATTGTGAAGATTCACATAATGATTTATTTGCGCACCACCTGCATGAGTGAATAGTGGATGAATGAATGCATGAGTCAAATGCTGAACATTTCTCATTTTGCGAGTACATCTCCACAACTCATGATACATATCAACCAGGAATCATGAACATACCATGTAAAGGTAATCCGCCATCCTCACATAAGAGTGGGACAACATTCCTCACCATCCGCTAGTACATCTCCACAACACATAATACATCTCCATCAGAAATCACAAACACATCACACATAGGTAATCCACCATCCATACATAAGAGTGGGACAACATTTCCAAAAAGTGAAGTATTGGGCATGTCAACCCCTACCCATCTAGCCATCGGCTTAACAATGGGGGACCCTGATTTGTTTTGCCCTACTCGGCCTCAGCAGTCGGAATACCACCCACCTCAACCTAGTACACGACAGTAGGTAGGATCGTCACACCTCTTACCTTCCTAGTCCCGGCAGTGGAAAAGACTCTTGCACCCATCATACTGTGCTCACCCCACTCGACACATAAGAGAAGAGGACCCGATTGGACAATCTTAACAAGTTTATTGGAGGATAGGCATCTCCAATATCAGGATTTAAGCCCCGGGTGGCCATAACGCAGCCTTCTCAGATCTTCTCAACAATATCAATACTTGGACCATCAAGCCTCAACACAAACCACATCACCCAACTAGTCATCACGTGGCTACCATATAAAACATCCACTCGAAAAATATCACCATGAATGACCATATAATCAAGTGTGTAATCACAATGGCATGTACACACTCCAACTCCTCTAGACATTCATCCAGACACACGGACCAACATGAGGGTCCAAATACTACCATATGAACTAACATGAAGGCCTTAAATAACCATGCAGGCCAACACGAGGGCCTAAACATAGTACATCGATGCATCTTATCCTCATATGGAACAACATAAGGCCCTAAATCAAAACATTATCCAAAATCTCTCAACTCGTCTGGATCATGTCTAGGAATATGGAATAACACAACGGCTCCAATTTCATGATGTGTTCATGCATGCATATAAAATGGATGCTTACAAATCAACCATGTGTATCAAACTATCAAGTTGATACCAATATAACAATGGTAGGATAAATCAAATTGCCAAGGCATGGCACATAAATACTCAACAATAAACCCTTAAGTCATAGTTAGCCCATTGTTCATGGGAATGTTCATCGACACCCTTAATCCTTTCTTAATACGGGCTAGATCATGGTCTTAGTACCCATAAGCAATTGGCCTTAACTTGGGCCTAACTAAGATTTAATCATCAATCTATAATCTGGTCTTATGAGACCCTAACCATATATATAGTCTACATGATGTATGCCATGTCCATCACATATTGGCTACATAAAACATGTCATAAACATTGCGTGTGAGATACATATCACACATCATCCACATATCACAACATATCACATACAATAATCATCTCATGCCCTCATGGGCTTCACTTAACAATAGTTTCAATTGGCCAAATAGACAAGCGAGCTAACAATAATCAAAACATTCTTCCCTTGACCATGGAAGTGGGCTCACTTGACCTCTCATCAAACAATTACTTGTAACCAACTTACAACCCAAGTTTCATGGGCAAGTAGGCCTTCATAAACACAAGGCATTATGCCCAACACAAGAATACCCAATGTGACGCAAAGGTCTATACATTTAAGTGTCCTCAATAGTACACTGAGGCCCTACACCTCTTATGAATACTTAACAAATGGCCACCATGGCTCACATATAGCATGCACATATATAAGGTGTATATGTTATGGTACTACACAAGTTTTCACATGTATCATCATTATCATAGACATCATTCAGCATTAAATTCATCATCATACCATGTGTTATGCAAGCATGTGCATGAAGTATATAGCACATTGGGATTAACATGCATCAACAATGTTAGGATTGAGTCCTAGTACCATTCCATTCCTTTGAATTCTGCAATCCTCTCCGTCAAATTCCTTCAACCTGTAGATAGCATTTGTGAGCGACCCTGAGTTGCGTCTAGTGAACCTAAGCCAACTTAACCTAAGACTTGCATCATTGTGACTGCATCATCGGCGCGTTCCAACGCCGCATCTCATTCGCCAATCTGACTCTTAGATTGTGAGATGTGGCCCAAGCATCATCATGGCCATGGACCGCAAGTTGTGGGGCCATTCCAGTTATTGCAATTCCCTAGAACAATCATGAGGACGACATTGCCATCCATGCCTCTTACATGTAATCATTCCAAGCATGCTTTGCAATCATTTTAAGCATTCCTTCTCTAGCCCCATGCCTTCTTACAAATCAATCATTGCTCTTATACCTCTTACAATGCAATCATTTCCTCCCTACATCTCTCTCATCCTCCCTCTTTTCCTTTCCATTCTTCCCTTGTTAGTAACCCCAAACATCCATGAGAGCTCCATTTTTTAGCCCTATTGCAACCCAAGATCTCTCAATCCAACCATCCCAAGCCCATCACAACCATTAAAACCTTTCTTTTAGAGCAATAGAACCTAAAGGTTGAAGGAGGAGATTTGAGGTGGGTGTCATGTATAGGAGTAGAACTCTTATTTTCTTCCTTAAATCTTTAGTTTTCTTACACGGGGGCATGTAGGGCCCACCAATGAATGGTGGAGATCCTACTTGGCCCCTTGGATGTGGCTAATGACCCACCCTTGTTGCATGCATGAGCCATGATGGGGCCATTCTCCATGAACCCCGTCATACGTTTCGTTTTAATGCAAGACTTTAATAGGTCATCTAGACACTAATTTCATAGTGGGGATGGAATCCCCACCTTAGATTTTAGTTGTAGGGCCCATGCATGCAAGGAGCTCATGATGTAAGGTTTGGATTTGTTTGGAGGGGCTCCTAGTGGCGGAGTCCCCTCCTTTTGGCCAATCTCTCTCTCTCTCTCTCTCTCTCTCTCTCTCTCTCTCTCTCTCTCTCTCTCTCTCTCTCTCTCTCTCTCTCACCCCCCGCCTTGTGCGATGGCCCACCTGATGATGCAAGTACTTTATCATAATTGCCCACCAATGGGACACCTACCATCCGACAAATAGGGCCCATCTTGCTGCCCAGATTGGGCCTGCATGGCTGGACAGACCATGCAGGCCTGGTTGAAGGGAAAAACACAACTATCGGCCTAATCTTGGGGCTGTGTGGCCCACCATGATGGACCCTACTATGATGTATGCATTTTATATCCATGTCATCCACTTGTGCGGCCAACCATGGTGTTATCCACGCTGCCTATCCAGTAGGCAAGCCTGTTGCCTGTCCATTTTGACATGCCTGGATGAAGGAAAACAAATATCATCTTGTATTTATGTGGTGAGCCACACGTGTGGACCCACCATTGACGTATATTTTGTTTACCCTCACCGTCCAATTCCTAGATGTGGATGGTGCGGCCTGCCTTGATGAGGTGTGGCATCCACATTGTCGAGATAGGTTGGACGTGGGAGCCCACCATGATGTAAGTGTTTTTATCCACACCGTCCAACCCCTGGATGGTGGAACACACCCTGCACGTGTTGCACGTGTAGGTGGTGGGGCTCGCCTTGATGTAAATGTTTTAGCCACGTCATCCATTGTTGTACATGGGACCCCACCTTGATGCTTGTGTTTCACCCAGACCGTCTAAATGGTGGGGCCCTGAGTGATGTATGGGCTTTATCCTCACTGTCCATCCCTGGACGTGGGACCTACATGACTTTTATGTTCTATCCACATAGGCCAGACCTTAGACATGGACCCCACCATATGTATGTGTCTCATCCAGACTATCCATCTGTTTAGTGGCCAAATAGGGCTAGCGGCAGTGGGTTGACCATCCTGCAAGATGACCCACTTACTGTATGCAATTTTATCCTCCCTGTTTAGCTGGTGAGGCCCATTTTGTGATGCATAAGGACTACCTTGATGTGTGTATTATAAGCACACTGTCCATCTATTTTATTTATTTATTTATTACCATAGGGCTGACTTGTGAGGACCACCTTGATGTATATGTCACACATATTGACCATCTGTTTTGCTGGAATCATGGGCTGCCCCATAAGGCCCACTATGATATATCTATTACACACACCATCCTCCCATTATGCATAGACCATGGGCTATTTCATGAGGCCCAATTGTGATGTGTATGAGGCCCATGTGATGAAGCCCAATATGATGTATGTGAGGCCATGTGATGAGGCCCAATGTCATGTATGTGAGGCCCTTGTATGAGGCCCATGATGATGTGTATGAGGCCCTTGTGTGAGGCCTATTGTGATGTACATGAGGCCCTTGTGTGAGGCCCATTGTGATGTACATGAGGCCCTTGTGTGAGGCCCATTGTGGTGCCTATGAGGCCTATGTGATGAGGCCTAATTGTGATGTGTGATTCCACCATGATGTATGTGATTAAATCCTTGCTGCCCATCCAATTTGCCCAGTTATGGGCCGACTTATAAGGCCCACATTGGTGGATATTGGACGCACCTTAGCTATTTATTTTAGAGCATATGGGCTGCCCATAAGGTCCACCATAATCTATGTATTGCATGTTTCCTTGGCCATGGTATTTTTTTGGGTTATGGGCTGCCCCAAATAGCCCATTTTATATATGTATACTTTGGGCCATTTCTTGAGGCCCACCATGTTGTGTGAGATGTTATGAGTGCTGCCCATTTGTTTCCCAAGTAGTATTCGGGCCATGAGCCCCGTTATAAGTTAGATTTCATGATGAACCACATTCTAGGGGACAATGGTGGTTAAATTTCTACATTGTGAACATCCCGAGGGCCCATTCTTAGGCCCATTCTCTTTGATTTGGGCCCTCATAGTGTTGTCTATCTAACCTTAGTGGGCTAACCCAAACTATTGAGCCCCCACTAGTGATTATGCTTCCTCTATGCCTTGTAAACTTGTCAAGTCATAGAGCCCACCTTGTGCTTATTGGGCCCTATAGGATGTCCGGTTCAGTATGTGATGGAACAGGTGAGGAAGCCTATCCCTTGTTCTTAAGACCATACTTGATATGAGTAGGCCATCTAAGCCCATCCTTGTTATGAGGAGAATACATCATCATTGTATAATATACTTAGTATAACTTCATAATTCATGCCCATGCACATCATATGCATGCTTGATATGAGGAGTGATTAATCATAACATATGACATTGGGTGGATTGTTATGGGACTCCCTGAGAGATGGAGTTGCCCAACATGAGCGTGTGGTATGCACAGGATTAATGCATGACTAGATAGTGTGACTTATGCATCTCACATTTGTGTGACATGATTACTGTACATCCTAGCGATATCAGTGTTGTGACCTCTATAGGTATAGCATGGATGACTGGATTGGATACCGAAAATACTTGTTACTAGCACTAGGGAAGATAGATGTCCTTGGGTGAAAGTCCCAGAACCCTTATGGTACAAGAGGACGCTCCAATGTCAAGACTGAGTGGATACATGAGCGAACGAGGGCCGTATACCAGTAGGTCGTGTCTCCTACTGTGCCATGGCCAGTTGGAAGAGGGTGTGGTCTTACCCGTCAGAGGGAGGGGATAATGTTAGGTTGAGTTTCACTAGCATGAGGAACGGGTCCACTACCGAAAAGTTGGGCTAATGGTGGTAAGCGGATAGTGAGGTCTCTTTCACTTACCCTGTTGTGTGCTTAGATGGGGTGAAAAGCTGGTGTAGAGTGTACTAGACCCTAGTGATTTTTCAAAGATGAACTGTATTGTTATGTGGATTCAAATGAAGATTGGTATACTTGAGTTATATCTTGCATATATCATTCAGACATGTAAGCCTTGTATCGCATAGCCTTGGTATGACTGATAGCATTCATGGACTTGCTAAAATTTTCCCATAACATTCATGGACTTGCCAGTATTTTCACATTACTTTGATATTATATACTTAGCACGTATATTGTGCACACACTTACACCACCCTCTGAGCTTCCAATAAGCTTATGCATGATAGATGCATGTAGGAGACGCTAGGACGCAGTCGAGCTGAGGTCAGAGCATGCAGCTGAGCTTTTGAAGTTTTTGGTATCTGTCTTGTATTTTCCTTCATGCCTTGTACTCAAAGTTTTATTTTATTTATTATAGTGGATATGTGGTGATGTTTCTTGTTGTTATTTTGGGTCATGCTTATGGTTATGCTTCTTATGAAACAAATTTATGTTAAAAATCCTCCTTACAGGATCCTCAGATCGGAACGTTGTATATGGGTGCCAGGAGCTGAGAATGGGGTACTACATAGGTTGTCAGCGTCGGATTCGACGATTGGAAACTTTCTGAGCCCAGTCCTCAAGTTTGGGACATGACGGGAGTTAGTATCAGAGCATAACTTGGGAATAATGAAGAATAACACAACATATTTGCTATGAACTTAGGACGAATCGGCCCCGAGTGCGTAACCTTCCGATTCAGTTCCTTATCATAGCAACCCTTGATAGGCCCTTTATTCCTTTCTATAGGACATGACTCCTAAGAGGGCGACCTGAACTACTCCCGCTCCACCACCCACAATTCTCATTCCCCCACCTGAGTCTCCTGTTCCCATGCCTGAGAATCCAGCAGACCCTATGCCTCCGTCCGAGACTAGTGTCGCCCCTACCGTGTCAGTTAGTGCCGATCAATTACAACAGATGCTCCATGCTATGAAAATCACCCTCCATGAGTAGGGTAGGCACCCCACTGAGACCCTGGAGTAGGTAGAGCAAGAGCACACTCACCTTATTATGAGATTTCCTTCGACTCAATCCCCCACGATTTTAGGGAGAGCCTGATTTGTCTGTGGCCAGTAGATGGTGCTCCCATGTGAAGAAGTTGTTTGAGACCATGAGATGTATGACTTAGTACTAGGTCCCATTAGCAGTGTATCTTCTTGAGGGTGAGGCCGAGCATTAGTGGGCCTCCATCGCCCATACTATCAGGCCTGATTTTGTGTGGACATGGGAGGATTTTATTGACCGGTTTGACAAAAGTTTTTCCCCGACCACATTAGATAGCAGCAAGCATTGGAGTTTAAGACTTTGATGTAAGGGGATATGACCGTAGCTTAGTACGAGGCTCATTTTATCGCTTCGTCTAGATTCACGCTGTAATCAGTTGATGATGAGGGGCGAAAGGCCCGCCATTTTAAGAGCAACCTATGTTATGGTCTTTGTGGCCATATTGTTGGCCATATCCTTTAGACTTTTAAGGAGGTAATCCAAAGGACACAGGTTTATGAGGCTGAGTGGGATAGTTTGCAGAGGGATCATAGTCAGAGGAGAGACCGAACGAGGAGGGGCCCCTCCGGTAGCCCTCAGCAGTAGCAGCTGAGAGTACGATAGTAGCCTCCACCACAGCAACATTGACAATAGATCC
The DNA here is from genome assembly GCA_037074715.1 of Magnolia kwangsiensis. Taxonomy (NCBI): domain Eukaryota; kingdom Viridiplantae; phylum Streptophyta; class Magnoliopsida; order Magnoliales; family Magnoliaceae; genus Magnolia; species Magnolia kwangsiensis. Next base: position 66,837,981 of record CM073579.1, read on the forward strand.
TACTATTAAGGGTCAAATATTGCATATTATCCCCCATTTATTACTTAGTTTTATGAATATGATAATGCTTAAGGTTCTATTTTAATCATGTTTGTGTTACAATGTGAATTTAAAAGCTCAGATTGAAAAGGATGATAAAGGCATAAATTTAACTCTAAGAATCACCAAAGCCAAGGATGGATCTTGAAAGACCAAGAATGAAGAATTTATATGCCAAAGATCTAAGAAAATCAAGTGAGGAATGAAGAGCATTAAAGATTTGAAGTGAAGAAAAGGAATCCTAAAATTGTCTTGAAAATAAACATATTCCTGAAAGTGTCCTGAAGAAGCATATTTTGAAACTCTGGGACATTCTATGAAATTGCGCAGAGTGAAGTCTATTTTGTGAAACTATGTAAAATTAAGGTGATTTTTAGAGTTTTCCAACTAGGTGCTAAAGTTAGAGTTCCAAAACTATAAATAGGATTCCCTAGGATGTTCCTAGGCATCTTCTAAGGTTTGTGGAGTGGAGAAAAAGTGTGGAGAAGCCGTCGTCAAGAGTTTTTCTTCCCTTTCCTTAGTTATTTTTATGCTTTTCTTAAGAGATTCTATTTCAATCATGTCTATGGTTGGCTAAACCTCTTAACTAGGGTTAAGAGGTGAAGCTTGTAGCATGATGGGATGTTTCTATTGCTTTGATTCATGTTTATATTGAACTCTCTTTGATTCTAGTTTGATTATAAGGAATACTTTTAATTTTTAATGGTTTGTTGTGGCTCAAATTACAATGGATATGCGATAACTTTGAGTCTATTCTTTTCATGTTTTAGAATTGTAAATCTAAAAAATCCTATTTTTCACCATCATCCCTTGGGCATGGTTGGATGATGGAATCTTCCCTAACTTTCACAATTTTCTCAGATTGATTATAGGTTTGGTAAATCCTTTTATGGGTCATTGTCTCACGGGCATGGTTTTGTGATGGAATCACTTCCAGTTGTCACACCTCTCATCTATTGAGAATTAGGCCAAAGGAAGTTCATATTTGGTTTTACTAAGATATCTTCCAATTAGATAAGATGGGACTTTGATTCCATTTGTGTCCTTGATATAAGCATAGATCTCCCTGATCTCTACAAGTGGATCCTTGGAAACCGTAGTTTCCCACCTTTGAATTTCTTAAGTTTTTCATTAAATCTCTCATAATTTCTCTCTATACTTTCAGATATACATTTTCATCTTTTTTCTAGTTCTTCTTCTAGTTGCTTTCAAAATACTTACGAGATTAGTCCTTATGGATTCGACCTTAGTCTCACCAAGATTATTACTATATCGTGACCCTACACTTAGGGTTACGAACAAGTTTTTGGAACCATTGTTGGGGATTAATGGTTGCATTTTTCTGAGATTAACTAGTTTTAGAATTAGGTTAAGATTAAGGTTTTTCTATTTTCTATTTTTAGGGTTTGTTTTCTATTTTTAAAAACTTTATAATTCTAGGTTTAGAACTTTCCTAATCGGTTTTTTTTTTTAAAAAAAAAAACTTTCCTTTTTTGTTTTTAGAAACTAATTTATTTTCTAATTATAAGATAAGGTTAGATAAGATAAGATAGGATAAGATAAGATTACAAAAGATAGGATAGGATAGGATACGATAAGATACGATAAGATAAAATTAGCTAAGATAAGATAAGATAGGATAGGATAGGATAAGATAAGATAAGATAAGTTAAGATAAGATAAGATAAGAGTTGTTTTTATTTTATTTTTTTAGAAACTAACTTATCTTTTTAGATTTAGAAACTTTCCTTTTTTGTTTTTAGAAACTAGGATTTTTTTTTTCCTTTTTAGTTTTTGACACTAACTCATCTTTCTATTTTTATTTTTAGAAAATTTCTTAATTTTTTTTTAGAAACTAATTCATTTTCCTTTTTCTTTTACAGGATCCTAACATAGATCTCCTCCAATCTGGTAACTTCCTTCTAACTTCCCCTCTACTTACTTTTCATATTGTTGTAAGATTTTTCTTTTATTCTTTTTTTTTTTAGGATTAGATTTAGAGCTAGGGTTTCATCATGTAAGAGTGGAAACGTCAATATGCTGAGCTAGTTTTACAGAATGCGAGAAATTGTGAAGGGTCGTCAGATGATTATATGAGGAAACAACCCATGTCTCAAAAATTTTCTAAAACCATCATCGAGAACTGAACGGAATACAATGCTCCACTGTTAAGAAATCCTTACGAGATCATATGCGTGAGAACAATTACACCCCGCAGATTAAGAAAATAGTACATGAGTGTTGGAGTTATCATAACTATGGGAGTGAGAATTATTATCACCCATCAGACAAGAAGAAAACAATGAGAGATTAAATTATGGGTGATAATATGCATCAACAACCATTAGATTCTCCCACCTATGACCCGTATGACTATAATCAATGGAAACATCAATGTTAGGAAGGTGAACCACAAGACATCATAGTGAACATTCTCATGGGTCCATTATCTTTGAAACCCAATTTTTCTCTCATCAGAAGAATGATAGAGGTGCTTAAATCATGCCTCGATAAGCTAATGGAGGCTAGTACACCCTAGCCTTAACCCAATCCAATTCTTCATCCTAACTCCCTACTTATGATAAGTGGAAACATCAAGATTGGGAAGCTGAATCAACAATGCAACATAATGACAATTCTTTTGGGTCCTATAGCTCTCAGATCCAACAAGAAATGATCCAAGAGAATTCACTTCAGAATTCCATAAAAACTCTAGAGCTTAATCAACAAAACACACTCCAGAGATTTCAAAAACTTATAAAAGATATACAACAATGGGGGTCACATGATGTGATTATGGAGAATACTGAAAGTAAGAATGAAGAGTTGGATTGTGTTAATGAGCATATGGTTCAATTTCTCAAATAGTAGATCTCGATGATGGTTGAAAGGAATGATCAAGAAACATGGGTGTCTTTCAAATATAATGATAATGACACACTTCACTCACATGACACACTTAGTTTCAATGATGAGGGAGATGTTAGTTTATTCGAATCTCAACCTAATTTAGGAATAGAATGTGAGGAAAGTGATCCCATTCCAAGTGTGTACTACACTGAATTGGAAAATGATGAGTATCGAGATGATGATCATGAATGTGCAGCCCAAATTCTCCTGTAATCAATCTTAAGTCTAGTCTAGGTCAATGATCAAGAAGTATACGAAGTGATCAGTCATAATAAGATACTTTACTCATCTGACATGGTTGATTTAAATGTGGAGGATGAGCCCCTTTCAACCAACCCTTTTAACTCTTGTGAGACATGTTTAGACCACTCCCTTGAATTGAATGATGATATGATTCAGGAGATGGACGAGTTGCTCGATATGACTTTGAAAGTTGAAACCACCTATTTGAGGCCATCATCTGAGTTGTACATTTTTGACAATATAATGCCTTTACTGAGCAATACCGATGAACAGAGTCTTCACATTAATTCTTCACCTGTTGATTCTTAATCCACCTATGAAAAGCAAAACAAGATACATCCGGTGATGATTTATTCTCACCCTGATGAAGAGATAGAGATCATGCTTCCATCCACCTCTAGAGATGAAAGAATCCTTAGGCAGATTATCACAAATTTCAATGAGGAAAATGAGTCACTATCAGTTAAAATTTTTAACTCTTCGGACGATTGCTTAGCATACTTTGCAAATTCAAATGATCCCATGATACATGACATAGTGAATGCCTTATGTGACAACACCTCGGTAGTTGTTATTGACTGAGAGAACCCTTATTCTAGATCCTGAATGTTTACTATCACAGCAGGGAGAGCTGACAATTGAAGCGAAGTCTGAAACTTCGGAATGTGTTAAGACTATATTATTTACTGAGAATTTTTTTAAAAAATTTATTTGCCTGTAGTCTCTAATTCACCATGGAGTACTAACATTGAAACTTTTCGGTCACAAGTGAATCATATATACTTTGGATATCTTCAGCGATTCACTGAAATTTTTTTACTGAGGTCCATAAATTTCTCTAAAATTCATGCTTCAGGGCATCCAATCTTATTGCAAAATGGGCTTTTGGATGATCTTGTTAAGAAACCTACTGAGAAATTATCAAGATATTGGCCGAAGGAGGAACCTTACTGCATGACTAAGTAAATTTTTCCCTTGCTTTCCTAGTTTAGGATTAGTTTACTGCGTTTATGTTATATCTAGGATAGTCGGCTTTATGCTGTTTAGGATAGTTTATTTTCCATTTTTTTTAGGCTAGTTTGATTTTAGTTGGTTTAACTCTTGTGCTAACCCATCTTGACATTAAGAATTGGAAAAGCCTCTGGCTTTCTTCTTTAGGTACTACCTTTCCATCACTTCTTTACTTTCATTGTCTCATGTGCATTGCATGCTTATATATTTTACATTTAGGATAATGTAAATTTTAAGTTGGTGGTGCGGATTAGGCAAGCTAATCAGTGTTTTCTTAGTCTTTGAGCTAAAAATTGTGAAATTTTTTTGAAAATTTTTGTAAATTCAAGCGATTTTGAAGTTCATCATAATTTAGAAGTATAAGATACTTAATGTTGGTGATTTATGACTCCTGGGTTCAATTACTTGTTAGATTTCACAGTTAAGTTTGAATTATTAATCCATGATTATAAGATTTAAACATTGATTGAGGCATGATTTCACGTGTCACATCTAGCTTACACATTAAGGTGTCAGTTTGATATTGAATTATTAACTTAGTGATTATTAAGCATGGAAGGAACCAACCTGGGAAATTTTTTCATCATGTTCAATGAGAAGAATTGAAAATAATAAATAAATACCCTGCTAAAAAAAAGCAGTTATCGTCCTGAAATACCATTGAAGACTTGAAGTGAAGAAAAGGAATCCTGAAATTGTATTAAAAATAAAAAATATTCTTGAAAGTGTCCTGAAGAAGCATATTCTGAAACTTTAAGGCATTCTATGAAATTGCGCAGAGTGAAGCCTATTTTGAAAAACTGCGTAAATTTGAGGTATTTTTTAGAGTTTTCAAACTAGGCGTGAAAGTTGGAGTTCCACAATTATAATTAAGACTCCCTAGGAAGTTCCTAGGCATCTTTTAGGGTTTGTGGAGTGGAGCAAAAGTGTAGAGAAGCCGTCGCCAAGAGTATTTCTTCCCTTTCCTTAGTTGTTTTTATGCTTTTCTTAAGAGATTCTAGTTCAATCATGTTTATGATTGGCTAAACCTCTTAGCTAGGGCTAAGAGGTGAAGTTTGTAGTGTGATGAGATGTTTCTATTACTTTGATTCATGTTTATATTGAACTCTCTTTAATTCTAGTTTGATTATAAGGAATACTTTTATATTTTAATGGTTTGTTGTGACTCAAATTACAATGGATCTGTGATAGCTTTGAGTATGTTCTTTTCATGTTTTAGGATTGTGAATCTAGGAAATCCTATTGTTCACCATCGTCCCTTAGGCATGATTGGATGATTAAATCCTTCCTAATTTTCACAATTCTCTTAGATTGATTATGGGAATGGTAAATCCTTTTTGTGAGCCATTGTCTCATGGGCATGGTTTTGTGATGAAATCACTTCTAGTTCTCACACTCTCATCCATTAAGAATTAGGCCAAAGGAAGTTCATATTTGGTTTTACTGAGATATCTTCCAATTGGATAAGATGGGACTCTGATTCCAGTTGTGTCCTTGAAAAAAGCATAGATCTCTTTGATCTCTACAAGTGGATCGCTAGAAACCCTAGTTTCCCACCTTTGAATTTCTTAAGTTTTCATTAAATCTCTCACAATTACTCTCTATACTTCCAGATTTACATTTTCATCTTTTTCTAGTTCTTCTTCTATTTGCTTTAAGAATACTCATGAAATTAGTCCTTATGGATTTGACCTCGGTCTCACCAACATTATTACTACACCGCGACCCTACACTTGGGGTTGTGAACATTTACCACCAAGGCCCCCTCGGAGTAGCAGCAACACTAGCCTCCGTGAGCACAACAGCCAAGGTAGCAGTTCTAGCACAACAAAGACCTCAAAGGGGACAAGCACCTCCCTAGCCAGCTCAGGCTAGATTCTACGTGGCTCAGTAGGACCTGCAGTCGTTAGGAGGAGATATTGAGGGTATTCTTCTTGTTTCTACTTGCATTGCCCGAGTTTTGTTTGATTTTGGTTCTTCGTACACTTTCATGTTCGAGGGTTTTTGCCATTCGACTAGATTGTCATCAGAGTTTTCCTGCGAGGGGTTATTAGTGTCGACGTCCTTGGGGAAGACCGTAGTGTTAGGTTGCTTTTATTCATCTTGCCCTGTTTTGGTAGGGGAGACCTTCTTGCCCGCCGACTTATTTGTGCTGCCAATGTCAGAGTTTATCGTCATCATGGGTATGGATTGGTTCGCCAAGTGCCATGTCATTTTAGATTGTTCTGCTAGGACTGTCACATTTTGTATACCTGGCCTGCCACAGTTTCAGTTCATAATTGAACCTAAAGGATAGCTACTATCTTATTTGATGTCATGTGCCGTAGAGGAGCTTGTTGCAGTGAGCATTGATCAGTTACCAATTTCTTGTGATTTTCTTGATGTTTTTCAAGAGATTCCGAGGTTGCCACCTTGCCGACATATTGAGTTCTAAATTGATCTTGTGCCCGGTACCATGCCTATCTCGAAGGCCCCTTATCATATGACATCGATGGGGTTGCGAGAGCTACAGCAACAGTTGGACAAGTTGCGTGAACTAAGCTTCATCCATTCAAGCATTTCATCATGAGGAGTGCTGGTACTATTTGTCAAGAAGATGGATGGCTCATTGAGGCTCTGCGTGGATTACCGCGAGCTCAACTGGGTCACGATCAAGAAGAAGTATCCGCTCCCGGGGATCGATGATTTATTTGATCAGTTGTAGGGTGTATGGTTCTTTTCAAAGATTGACTTATAGTCCAATTACCATCAGATTCGGATCTGAGAGGAGGATATCCCGAAGACAGCTTTCAGGATGCATTATAGTCATTTTGAGTTTCAGGTCATATCATTCAGACGGACCAATGCCCTGTTGTTTTCATCCAGTTGATGAATGAGGTCTTTCATCCTTATCTCGATCAGTTTATTGTGGTCTTCATTGTCGACATTCTGATCTATTCGAGGACTCGCGAGGACCAAGAGCAGTATCTGGAGATTGCATTGCAGACCCTCCGTGCCCTCCAGCTCTCTGCAAAATTAGAGAAGTGTGAGTTTTGGCAAGAGGATGTGAAGTTCCTCGGTCACGTGGTGACAAGGGAGGGTGTCGCAGTGGACCCCTCAAAGATAGATGTAGTGCATCAGTGGGGCCAGCCCATGAACGCATCTGAGATCCGCAGTTTTCTTAGTTGGTAGGATATTATCATGTTTTATTGAGGGATTCTCTCGTATCGCAACATTCTTGACTAGGTTAACCTGGAAGGGCTTTGAGTTTGTGTGGAGTGATGCCTGTGAGCAAGCATTTATGGAGCTGAAGTATCTCTTCTCACAATCCGAGTTGAATATGTGGTAGAGACGTTGAATGGAGCTCCTAAAGGACTACAATTTTGATCTTCAATATTACCCGAGCAAGGAAAATGTGGTGGCGCATGCCCTCAGTCGTCGGCCACGAGGCCTAGTGGTACACATGATGATTCAAGAGTGAAAGATGCTTGAGGATATTGCAGAACATGTAACACCTCAAATTTTGAGGGTCGAGCAAAGCTCTACTCCCGAGATCCAGCACATCACTTATGTAACATGGATAATGATGCTTAGATTTCATCCATATTAATAAGTTAAACATGAGTGAGATTATACTAAAAACAGCATATCATACTCCAAAGATAATTTAATTAATCAAGCAGAAGACTGAAACATATATATTTATATAAGTGTTTCACAACCTCCAGAGTATGATGATGCAATCGGGCTGAATATATATATGTTTTGTTATAAAATATACAAAATGTGGAACTGTAAGATGTCCATCTAAACCAAAGTCCCTGTGTTCCCTGCGTATCAGCACGAAGTCTACATAGACCTTCCTGAAAGTTGATAATAGGAAAACTCCTCCTCATCCATGAAGTCTGCTCTGTCCCATAAACTTCATCATCACTACATCTAAACCAGTTGGTGTTTTTAAACACCATCCTAGAGTGGGAGTGAGTGATCAACTTAGTGGTACTATGTAACATCCCGAAAATCGGGGGATCGAGCAAAAACCCAACTCCCGAGTTCCAAAATGTTATTTATGCAACATAGATATGTATGATTGAATGTTGTCTATGATAACGCATTAAACATGAGTGAGATTAAGCTAGAACAGCATATCATACTCCAGAGACAGTTAAATTAACAAGCGGAAGACTGTGATAGTATGTATAACATATATAAACTGTTGTATGCCTCCAGAGTGTGGATATGTTACTAGGTTATATACATACATGTATACTCCAAAAGTAGACAAAACGAATATACATGAGTGCGCTAAAAATATAAAATGACAAGTGTCAAAGTATCTAATCAACCTCCCTGTAATCCCGTCAATCAGAACACGCATAAAGGAGGGATCCTCCTCATCATCATCAAGTCCAGCTCCGCCTCGCAGGCCGCGCCATCATCTGCAATCACAAAAGGGTCTGGTGGGTGTCCAGGAACACCGTCCCGTAACGTGGGAGTGAGTAGCTAACTCAGTGGAATAATAGAGCAAGGATTAACATGTTCTCAAATCAATCATGAGATAATAGTAAAGCAGTAAATCAAACAATCCTAATACTGTTGTTAATGCAATTATGACATGACGTGATGTATGCCCTCACCGACGATCTCCCTCATACGGCAACATCTTACGACCGCGGCATGCCACACTCCCTAGAGTGCTCCACATCTTCCAGGCACATGCAATGCTATGGTGATATGATTTCCGAGTTGTTATTAGTCCATTTAAACAGCAGGATTGGGAAACTAAGGTACTTCCCTTGTATCAATCCCAACACAGATCCTGTCTAGGGTCGTCACTCCTAGTAATCTCATACGATGTATATTTTGCAGGTCGCTGCAAGGGCTGTCAGGGCTGTTGTACGCACTTGTTGCTCCGCTCCCCCATCACCTTATCAATACAGGCCTACTGTACTCTACTGCTACTGAAGGGTCGTCCCCTCCCATAGACTCAGAATACGCTCGCGGTCACTACAAAGGACTCGTCGCCTGATCAGTGTAGGCCGACAGCTAGAATATAGTGTCCCATACCACCATAATCTGCTCACGAGTCTAGGTGCTCACTGGTCACTACGGGGAGGTTTGTGGCCCCAGCGTAGGCCGACAGCTCGACCACGGTGTCCCATACCACCATGCCCGGCTCATGAGTCTTTATGGATCAAGGTACCATGGTTAACAGGGTTTACAATGATAAGTTCAGTACCCTAGGTTCAAGCAATTATGACTCATGCAGGGTGAACATACAATGGCCAGTCGGGTTACTTGACGGGCTCGACTAGCACGATCGCATCTCAAGTTGAACGACATGAAGTGCGTAAAACACTTCGTGTGGCCTAACCACTGCCGCCAACTCCAGAACACGGCTCGCGTTCATCGACGCGTCGTTCGTGGCGAAGATAAGCTAACCACGAATTCGCTCGGTTACCGACTTCCTGGACTAGGCATAGTCCCAAACACATAGAATCACATCAGCAAATTAAGTGAGAGTATTGGAAATGAAATACAACCACGTGAGCATGTTAACACATGTTATGACATACAACCAGAGTAAATCATCTTACACATGTCTATCACGCATATAATGAAATTATACATAGCACCAACATATAGGACATCATCTCCATCAGCATATTAATTGAGAATTCGATCTCAACTAGATCATAAGGAAATCATCAAGCACATGTTATAACATACCACTTAAGTGAAACATCAAGCATATGCATTTCATACCAATAATGAAATCGTACATATGGCCAACTTGTAGGAAACCATTTACATTAGCAATTTAATTGAGAAATCAATCTCAAATTAATTCATAACACCATTTAATTCAATACATACTAATACGAGCATTTATACAAACACTTACACTACACACTTAAGTCTACATATAGTATGTCGACCCGAAATGCGCATTTAGGCGAATCTCTTCGCCAAACTAATTATGCACGCATTCCTAACATTCTAATACGACAATAAACCATGTCAATCACATTAGCAAAATATGCATGAAAACAGTACTTCCTACAAATGACTAAAATGCCCTAAATCTCATATTCTTCGTTACTTTACGAAACAGGAAACGGACAGCATGTTGTACATGTCAAACGGCGTTGCCGTCAAGAATCTACTATTAAACGACATTGAAAGCTTTGTAAACAGTCAATCAAAGCGACTAATATCCGCACCTTTTCCCTTTTAGGGGTGAGAGTTCGAACGGAGCGTATACGCTTCGTCTACGGCGAATAGAGAACCTAATTTACGAGTTATATCAGTTTACATGCTATGGAACGGAACGAATGCCAAATCAGCAACTTCTAGGGCTATTTCTTACCTGAAATCGTGGAGGAATCGCCGGGAAAGTGCTTGGATCGCGTGGCTTAAACACGTGTAGCAGGTAGCACCAGCAGTAGGAAATTCTCTCCCACCTCTCTCACAATCTCTCACCTTTTCTCTCCCTCAATCTATGACTTTTCCCAAATTCGGATGGGAGAGATATGAGAGGGTTTCAACCCCTTTTTTAAGCTTAAAAATGCCCGGAATAGGCTCGAGAACAAAGTTCACTTGATGCTTAACCAAAGCGGGGTTGTTTCGGTCCAAAAGATGATTTCTGGTGGTCCCCTGGTCGAATGCGATCGAACTTAAGCTCATGCGTACCAGATATAGCACGTATTAAGTTTTCAGTCCGGCAGGGTTCGCAGATCGCGCGTGGTGGACCAGTTTCAGTTCAGCGGTCAACGCACGTAGATCAGGGCTGAAAGTCTCATGATATAAAATAGAAAATTTTCCTGATCCAAGGGTGTAATCTGGCTAAATTTTGACGGTCAGAATGCTTAATACTGATGCGTCAAGTCGAGTGCCAGATTTGAATTTCAAATTCCAAATCTGTCCCTATTCGCACTCTCTTCGGTCCGGGCTCAATGAAATAGCCTGTGTTTATTGGTTGGACTTGATTTTTGAAATGATTGTCAAGTCCAGCTAAGCGGTCATAACGGTCTAAGATTGTAGGTATCGGACTTCCGACGCGCGGTCTAGATCCAATACAAAGTTTCAAAGAGGTCCAGAGAACAAACCGGCTTAGAGTTTGATCCAAGGTTATAGAGTGTTATAGGGTCATTGGTTCCACTCGCTTTGGGTCTTGTAGAATGTATTTAAAGTGGTCTAAGTTAATTCTACTGAGTATTCAGTTTGGTACTCAACCAAATTCTACCCTAATTATGGCAGAATACGGTCCTAGGGCCATTCTATCCCCCATTTTGGGAACTTCTAGGTATCATATTATTTTTATTATTTTTTTAGGGGTTCATCATCAAGTTTACCCTAACTTCTCCAAATTTCATAAGATTTTGAGTTGTAGAAAAATTCTAAAAATTCCAGAAGCAGCAGCTGTCCAACAAGTGATTATCAGAAAGTTGCTCACAATGACCTACTTTAAACTATATTAAATATTTTATTATATTTTTCACATATTTTTATATAAAATTAGACTCATTTATCTTCAATCTGGTTTTTGAATCACCTAAATCGGAGTTATAACGAAGGATATATGATTTTTCAAAATCCGAAGAAACGTGCAGAAAAAAAGGTACAGAAACTCGCTGTACGGACGAGTTCGGCGATGCATCGCCAAACCGGCGATGGCATCGCCAACCACTGACTTGTTTGGGGTGATTTCTCCATCTGATATTTAAAATGGGTGTATTTTAGAACCTGAGATGAATTATTTGACATGCAATATATGATTTTGGGGTAGGAGAAGCTGATCTATCCAATTAGCCTACTTATTTAGTGAGACTTCAAAAGGTTAATGGCTAAAAACCCTTTTCATTTATTTATTTACTATTCATAGTACTTTTAGCTTAAGTATTGATCAACATCACCTAAACTTTAAGATTTGTGTCTAATGTGAGAGCTCTTAGAAAATTTTGAAGGATAAAGTAGTAAAAGGTAAGATTTTCGAAGGAAATAGGGATTTGAGACTTTTGGATTGAGTTTTGAGAAGTTAATCAAGTGTTAGGATAGACTCATTGCCTAAGGACATCTAATCCCAGGTTGGCAAAAATCTGGGGTGTTACAATCTACCCCCCTTAAAACAAAATTTCGTCCCCGAAATTGGTGAAGGGCAAGGAGTACTTTTTCTAAGGAAGGTTCAAATCCTATTTAATGACCTATCCGTACATATATCCTAACTCCAATGTTTCGATCCTAGGCCAGTGGGGAAGAGGCCAACCACTCTTCCGCTGTGCCACTCTGATCGAACGGTAGCGTTGACTAACCTAACTGGATTAAACTTAATTCGTTCTACCCCCCTTAAAACTTAGTTTTACTTAAAGGTCAAGAATCTATGCATTGCTCCGTATATCGGAACGAGGCGCTACTTAGGGGCTATCCTTGACATGAATTGGGAACAACCTCTCATTACAGTCGTTTTCCTTTGCTAATGATGCGTTCTATGGCATTGGTATCTATGGTGATGGAGATATGCCTAATCTCTATTATGGTTGAGTTCAGGGGCAGGTATGAGTTGGTGGCAAGATGTCGAATTCTCTACTGGCTTTAAGTCCTCGCCATTTCCCAAAGACACTGTGATCCCGTTCGGTTGTATGTGGTCGAGCCAACATGGAAGAAAAGTAGTATAGTGGGTCTGAGCCGGATACACAGACTTTTTGTCTAGCTAGGACAGAAATTTATTGTATCAATTCTTAATCCGAGTCGATGCCGATCTTCTGCTTGATCAGAGCATTGGATTTATTGGTAACCACTAGGATTAGGAAGTCGATTCAAACCGCGAATACATCACTTACATGTAGTTCCTTTATTCTGCGTTCCCAAATGCAATAAGCCCTTGGGGAAGGCAATTCTAAGGGGCGTGCTAGTTTATTCTAAGTTCAATCTGAGGGAGTTATAAATGTTCCCTTAGAGTGTATGGTTCCTTCCTATGGGCAACAACAGAAGTTTATAAGTCATAAGGGGATCTATCGAAGGAAGGGAGTCCCATTCCAACCAAATCTAACCTACTATCCCTTAGTATATATAGGCCTTACACTGCCTAAGTCAACTAGTAGCCTAGTCTGTAACTCAGTAGTTATAATCCAAAGCCTAAGTTTATACGTTAAATGGTTCCATACTATTTCTACTACAGAGAAGTCTTCTATTGCTTAGGGTCAAGATTATCTAAATGGAATTGGATTTCTTATGTCGTCAGATCCTTCAAATCTAGGAGTACTATCGCTAGGTCCAAAACGCCAAGGGCCTATTGGCCAGTAGCATTAAGTTGTATTAAATGGGACCGCATTCCTAATCCCATGTTGGGATAGGGAGTGGCATGCTTGGTAGGAGGGTGGGGTGGGATAAAAATTCATTTGTAGACTGAATCCCGGGAGTCACTATACTCCCAACCTAGGGACAATACCTTACAGCGAAATGAAACGGCATGTATTCCATCTAACCAAATTTCGTCACAATATATGGAATAAAGTTCCACATGGATTATGACAGAGATGCATTCGGCTGTGCTAAGCCCAAACCACTGACGCAATACATTGTCTACCAGTGACATCCCTAGACCCAATAACAACAAAACACCGAAATCCTTGAAACAAAAATAAAACAATCTACAGGGCAAAGGCATAAATGCCTAACTCTACCAAAGGACTTTACCACAGTCCCGACTTACCTTCTTTATCCCTGTTGAGTCTAATACTATCTGTTGCTCACTAGAGCTCTCTCGGCCATATATTTTCAGTATCCCTTAAGCAAAGAAAATGGAGAAATAGGATTGAGAGGGAGGATGGTGAAAAGAGAGAAAAAGACTAAAACAGCTTACCAATAGCCATGGAAAATGGGAGAAATGCAAGGAAATGGCTAACCAAACTAGAAAAGGGAGATCTAGGCGTTGTAGAGGGATACTTCAAGCTCCCCTAGGCTAGATTTTCAAAAAGAAAAGAGAAGGAAAAAAGGGAATGGAGCACCTCACGAATTCAGCTCGATTTGAGGGTTTTAGGAGCTCCAAGAGATGAAATCTTCAAGAGGGAGGGCTGACAACTGAAATAGATTGATGGAGGGTGGTCGTTTTTGGCCAAGGATGGATCTAGGGTGGTTTGGAATCACGGATTTTTGGAGATAGTTGCTGGAAAACGAAAATGGGGCTAGGAAAGGGGCTGTTTGTGAAGGAAGTATCCCATTTAGGAGTTTTTTATGGATGAACCATACGTGGGAGGGGTGTACTGCCCAAAATACCCCCACGCCCCAAATTTTACCTCAAGTGGGCCCACCTGTACGGCGATGCATCGCCGAACCGGTGATGGCATCGCCGACCGTCCGGTGATCTGACCGATGGGACCATATGGGTTTGGTCCCCCATGGTCCAGGGACCCTAAAAATGTTTGGCCCCCACCCTGGTTCATTGTAGATTGCCCTATGGAGGCCAAAACATGCATTCAGGGCTTTCCGGGGCCAATCTGCAATCCCGAATACAAAACTCTATCATGCAGCATATGATTTTGGGGTAGAAGGAGCTAGTACATCCATCTAGCTCATTAGTTTCTAAATAAAGCAAATTTAGAATGGCCTTATGGCCATTTTTCATGAAATTTTACTATTCACTGTAAAATTTTGTCTAAGTATGCTTTTGTATCATTTTTACACTAGGATCAATGCCTAATATGAAAATAAGATGAAAGAATTAAAGAATGGAGTGGTGAGAGGAAGAATTTCAAAGATTTTAGGTAAAACGGGGTTTTTAAGCCCTGACGATCGAATACAGGAGTCGTGGTCATCCCACGGCCCAAGGATTCACTTTTATGGGTTTAAAATCGTTCAAGAACGTCTCAACCCGACTTCCTACGACCTAGGAGCTATTCGGGTTGCTTTACGCGACACGAAATGCGTTACAGACTCGATCGTGCGATCGAAATGAATATACTTCGCCTATTGGCGAATCTGGGATCCTAGAAATGTTTCTAGACCCTTCTCGCACCCACCTAAGTCAAAGGAAGCGACAGTGTACGTCGTGTGACCATAACCCAGGCCCAGTTTAATCCAAATCATGCTCTGATACCATCTGAAACATCCCGAAAATCGGGGGGTCGAGCAAAAACCCAACTCCCGAGTTCCAAAATGTTATTTATGCAACATAGATATGTATGATTGAATGTTATCTATGATAACGCATTAAACATGAGTGAGATTAAGCTAGAACAACATATCATACTCCAGAGACAGTTAAATTAACAAGCGAAAGACTGTGATAGTATGTATAACATATATAAACTGTTGTATGCCTCCAGAGTGTGGATATGTTACTAGGTTATATACATACATGTATACTCCAAAAGTAGACAAAACGAATATACATGAGTGCGCTAAAAATATAAAATGACAAGTGTCAAAGTATCTAATCAACCTCCCTGTAATCCCGTCAATCAGAACACGCATAAAGGAGGGATCCTCCTCATCATCATCAAGTCCAGCTCCGCCTCGCAGGCCGCGCCATCATCTGCAATCACAAAAGGGTCTGGTGGGTGTCCAGGAACACCGTCCCGTAACGTGGGAGTGAGTAACTAACTCAGTGGAATAATAGAGCAAGGATTAACATGTTCTCAAATCAATCATGCGATAATAGTAAAGCAGTAAATCAAACAATCCTAATACTGTTGTTAATGCAATTATGACATGACGTGATGTATGCCCTCACCGACGATCTCCCTCATACGGCAACATCTTACGACCGCGGCATGCCACACTCCCTAGAGTGCTCCACATCTTCCAGGCACATGCAATGCTATGGTGATATGATTTCCGAGTTGTTATTAGTACATTCAAACAGCAGGATTGGGAAACTAAGGTACTTCCCTTGTATCAATCCCAACACAGATCCTGTCTAGGGTCGTCACTCCTAGTAATCTCATACGATGTATATTTTGCAGGTCGCTGCAAGGGCTGCCAGGGCTGTTGCACGCACTCGTTGCTCCGCTCCCCCATCACCTTATCAATACAGGCCTACTGTACTCTACTGCTACAGAAGGGTCGTCGCCTCCCGTAGACTCAGAATACGCTCGCGGTCACTACAAAGGACTCGTCGCCTGATCAGTGTAGGCCGACAGCTAGAATATAGTATCCCATACCACCATAATCTGCTCACGAGTCTAGGTGCTCACTGGTCACTACGGGGAGGTTTGTGGCCCCAGCGTAGGCCGACAGCTCAACCACGGTGTCCCATACCACCATGCCCGGCTCATGAGTCTTTATGGATCAAGGTACCATGGTTAACAGGGTTTACAATGGTAAGTTCAGTACCCTAGGTTCAAGCAATTATGACTCATGCAGGGTGAACATACAATGGCCAGTCGGGTTACTTGACGGGCTCGACTAGCACGATCGCATCTCAAGTTGAACGACATGAAGTGCGTAAAACACTTCGTGTGGCCTAACCACTGCCGCCAACTCCAGAACACGGCTCGCGTTCATCGACGCGTCGTTCGTGGCGAAGATAAGCTAACCACGAATTCGCTCGGTTACCGACTTCCTGGATTAGGCATAGTCCCAAACACATAGAATCACATCAGCAAATCAAGTGAGAGTATTGGAAATGAAATACAACCACGTGAGCATGTTAACACATGTTATGACATACAACCAGAGTAAATCATCTTACACATGTCTATCACGCATATAATGAAATTATACATAGCACCAACATATAGGACATCATCTCCATCAGCATATTAATTGAGAATTCGATCTCAACTAGATCATAAGGAAATCATCAAGCACATGTTATAACATACCACTTAAGTGAAACATCAAGCATATGCATTTCATACCAATAATGAAATCGTACATATGGCCAACTTGTAGGAAACCATTTACATTAGCAATTTAATTGAGAAATCAATCTCAAATTAATTCATAACACCATTTAATTCAATACATACTAATACGAGCATTTATACAAACACTTACACTACACACTTAAGTCTACATATAGTATGTCGACCCGAAATGCGCATTTAGGCGAATCTCTTCGCCAAAATAATTATGCACGCATTCCTAACATTCTAATGCGACAATAAACCATGTCAATCATATCAGCAAAATATGCATGAAAACAGTACTTCCTACAAATGACTAAAATGCCCTAAATCTCATATTCTTCGTTAGTTTACGAAACAGGAAACGGACAGCATGTTGTACATGTCAAACGGCGTTGCCGTCAAGAATCTACTATTAAACGACATTGAAAGCTTTGGAAACAGTCAATCAAAGCATCTAATATCCGCACCTTTTTCCTTTTAGGGGTGAGAGTTCGAACGGAGCGTATACGCTTCGTCTACGGCGAATAGAGAACCTAATTTACGAGTTATATCAGTTTACATGCTATGGAACGGAACGAATGCCAAATCAGCAACTTCTAGGGCTATTTCTTACCTGAAAACGTGGAGGAATCGCCGGGAAAGTGCTTGGATCGCGTGGCTTAAACACGTGTAGCAGGTAGCACCAGCAGCAGGAAATTCTCTCCCACCTCTCTCACAATCTCTCACCTTTTCTCTCCCTCAATCTATGACTTTTCCCAAATTCGGATGGGAGAGATATGAGAGGGTTTCAACCCCTTTTATAAGCTTAAAAATGCCCGGAATAGGCTCGGGAACAAAGTTCACTTGATGCTTAACCAAAGCGGGGTTGTTTCGGTCCAAAAGATGATTTCTGGTGGTCCCCTGGTCGAATGCGATCGGACTTAAGCTCATGCGTACCAGATATAGCACGTATTAAGTTTTCAGTTCGGCAGGGTTCGCAGATCGCGCGTGGTGGACCAGTTTCAGTTCAGCGGTCACCACACGTAGATCAGGACTGAAAGTCTCATGATATAAAATAGAAATTTTTCCTGATCCAAGGGTATAATCTGGCTGAATTCTGACGGTCAGAATGCTTAATACTGATGCGTCAAGTCGAGTGCCAGATTTGAATTTTAAATTCCAAATCTGTCCCTATTCGCACTCTCTTCGGTCCGGGCTCAATGAAATAGCCTGTGTTTATTGGTTGGACTTGATTTTTGAAATGATTGTCAAGTCCAGCTAAGCGGTCATAACGGTCTAAGATTGTAGGTATCGGACTTCCGACGCGCGGTCTAGATCCAATACAAAGTTTCAAAGAGGTCCAGAGAACAAACCGGCTTAGAGTTTGATCCAAGGTTATAGAGTGTTATAGGGTCATTGGTTCCACTCGCTTTGGGTCTTGTAGAATGTATTTAAAGTGGTCTAAGTTAATTCTACTGAGTATTCAGTTTGGTACTCAACCAAATTCTACCCTAATTATGGCAGAATACGGTCCTAGGGCCATTCTATCCCCCATTTTGAGAACTTCTAGGTATCATATTATTTTTATTATTTTTTTAGGGGTTCATCATCAAGTTTACCCTAACTTCTCCAAATTTCATAAGATTTTGAGTTGTAGAAAAATTCTAAAAATTCCAGAAGCAGCAGCTGTCCAACAAGTGATTATCAGACAGTTGCTCACAATGACCTACTTTAAACTATATTAAATATTTTATTATATTTTTCACATATTTTTATATAAAATTAGACTCATTTATCTTCAATCTGGTTTTTGAATCACCTAAATCGGAGTTATAACGAAGGATATATGATTTTTCAAAATCCGAAGAAACGTGCAGAAAAAAAGGTACAGAAACTCGCTGTACGGACGAGTTCGGCGATGCATCGCCAAACCGGCGATGGCATCGCCAACCACTGACTTGTTTGGGGTGATTTCTCCATCTGATATTTAAAATGGGTGTATTTTAGAACCTGAGATGAATTATTTGACATGCAATATATGATTTTGGGGTAGGAGAAGCTGATCTATCCAATTAGCCTACTTATTTAGTGAGACTTCAAAAGGTTAATGGCTAAAAACCCTTTTCATTTATTTATTTACTATTCATAGTACTTTTAGCTTAAGTATTGATCAACATCACCTAAACTTTAAGATTTGTGTCTAATGTGAGAGCTCTTAGAAAATTTTGAAGGATAAAGTAGTAAAAGGTAAGATTTTCGAAGGAAATAGGGATTTGAGACTTTTGGATTGAGTTTTGAGAAGTTAATCAAGTGTTAGGATAGACTCATTGCCTAAGGACGTCTAATCCCAGGTTGGCAAAAATCTGGGGTGTTACAATCTACCCCCCTTAAAATAAAATTTCGTCCCCGAAATTGGTGAAGGGCAAGGAGTACTTTTTCTAAGGAAGGTTCAAATCCTATTTAATGACCTATCCGTACATATATCCTAACTCCAATGTTTCGATCCTGGGCCAGTGGGGAAGAGGCCAACCACTCTTCCGCTGTGCCACTCTGATCGAACGGTAGCGTTGACTAACCTAACTGGATTAAACTTAATTCGTTCTACCCCCCTTAAAACTTAGTTTTACTTAAAGGTCAAGAATCTATGCATTGCTCCGTATATCGGAACGAGGCGCTACTTAGGGGCTATCCTTGACATGAATTGGGAACAACCTCTCATTACAGTCGTTTTCCTTTGCTAATGATGCGTTCTATGGCATTGGTATCTATGGTGATGGAGATATGCCTAATCTCTATTATGGTTGAGTTCAGGGGCAGGTATGAGTTGGTGGCAAGATGTCGAATTCTCTACTGGCTTTAAGTCCTCGCCATTTCCCAAAGACACTGTGATCCCGTTCGGTTGTATGTGGTCGAGCCAACATGGAAGAAAAGTAGTATAGTGGGTCTGAGCCGGATACACAGACTTTTTGTCTAGCTAGGACAGAAATTTATTGTATCAATTCTTAATCCGAGTCGATGCCGATCTTCTGCTTGATCAGAGCATTGGATTTATTGGTAACCACTAGGATTAGGAAGTCGATTCAAACCGCGAATACATCACTTACATGTAGTTCCTTTATTCCGCGTTCCCAAATGCAATAAGCCCTTGGGGAAGGCAATTCTAAGGGGCGTGCTAGTTTATTCTAAGTTCAATCTGAGGGAGTTATAAATGTTCCCTTAGAGTGTATGGTTCCTTCCTATGGGCAACAACAGAAGTTTATAAGTCATAAGGGGATCTATCGAAGGAAGGGAGTCCCATTCCAACCAAATCTAACCTACTATCCCTTAGTATATATAGGCCTTACACTGCCTAAGTCAACTAGTAGCCTAGTCTGTAACTCAGTAGTTATAATCCAAAGCCTAAGTTTATACGTTAAATGGTTCCATACTATTTCTACTACAGAGAAGTCTTCTATTGCTTAGGGTCAAGATTATCTAAATGGAATTGGATTTCTTATGTCGTCAGATCCTTCAAATCTAGGAGTACTATCGCTAGGTCCAAAACGCCAAGGGCCTATTGGCCAGTAGCATTAAGTTGTATTAAATGGGACCGCATTCCTAATCCCATGTTGGGATAGGGAGTGGCATGCTTGGTAGGAGGGTGGGGTGGGATAAAAATTCATTTGTAGACTGAATCCCGGGAGTCACTATACTCCCAACCTAGGGACAATACCTTACAGTGAAATGAAACGGCATGTATTCCATCTAACCAAATTTCGTCACAATATATGGAATAAAGTTCCACATGGATTATGACAGAGATGCATTCGGCTGTGCTAAGCCCAAACCACTGACGCAATACATTGTCTACCAGTGACATCCCTAGACCCAATAACAACAAAACACCGAAATCCTTGAAACAAAAATAAAACAATCTACAGGGCAAAGGCATAAATGCCTAACTCTACCAAAGGACTTTACCACAGTCCCGACTTACCTTCTTTATCCCTGTTGAGTCTAATACTATCTGTTGCTCACTAGAGCTCTCTCGGCCATATATTTTCAGTATCCCTTAAGCAAAGAAAATGGAGAAATAGGATTGAGAGGGAGGATGGTGAAAAGAGAGAAAAAGACTAAAACAGCTTACCAATAGCCATGGAAAATGGGAGAAATGCAAGGAAATGGCTAACCAAACTAGAAAAGGGAGATCTAGGCGTTGTAGAGGGATACTTCAAGCTCCCCTAGGCTAGATTTTCAAAAAGAAAAGAGAAGGAAAAAAGGGAATGGAGCACCTCACGAATTCAGCTCGATTTGAGGGTTTTAGGAGCTCCAAGAGATGAAATCTTCAAGAGGGAGGGCTGACAACTGAAATAGATTGATGGAGGGTGGTCGTTTTTGGCCAAGGATGGATCTAGGGTGGTTTGGAATCACGGATTTTTGGAGATAGTTGCTGGAAAACGAAAATGGGGCTAGGAAAGGGGCTGTTTGTGAAGGAAGTATCCCATTTAGGAGTTTTTTATGGATGAACCATACGTGGGAGGGGTGTACTGCCCAAAATACCCCCACGCCCCAAATTTTACCTCAAGTGGGCCCACCTGTACGGCGATGCATCGCCGAACCGGTGATGGCATCGCCGACCGTCCGGTGATCTGACCGATGGGACCATATGGGTTTGGTCCCCCATGGTCCAGGGACCCTAAAAATGTTTGGCCCCCACCCTGGTTCATTGTAGATTGCCCTATGGAGGCCAAAACATGCATTCAGGGCTTTCCGGGGCCAATCTGCAATCCCGAATACAAAACTCTATCATGCAGCATATGATTTTGGGGTAGAAGGAGCTAGTACATCCATCTAGCTCATTAGTTTCTAAATAAAGCAAATTTAGAATGGCCTTATGGCCATTTTTCATGAAATTTTACTATTCACTGTAAAATTTTGTCTAAGTATGCTTTTGTATCATTTTTACACTAGGATCAATGCCTAATATGAAAATAAGATGAAAGAATTAAAGAATGGAGTGGTGAGAGGAAGAATTTCAAAGATTTTAGGTAAAACGGGGTTTTTAAGCCCTGACGATCGAATACAGGAGTCATGGTCATCCCACGGCCCAAGGATTCACTTTTATGGGTTTAAAATCGTTCAAGAACGTCTCAACCCGACTTCCTACGACCTAGGAGCTATTCGGGTTGCTTTACGCGACACGAAATGCGTTACAGACTCGATCGTGCGATCGAAATGAATATACTTCGCCTATTGGCGAATCTGGGATCCTAGAAATGTTTCTAGACCCTTCTCGCACCCACCTAAGTCAAAGGAAGCGACAGTGTACGTCGTGTGACCATAACCCAGGCCCAGTTTAATCCAAATCATGCTCTGATACCATCTGAAACATCCCGAAAATCGGGGGGTCGAGCAAAAACCCAACTCCCGAGTTCCAAAATGTTATTTATGCAACATAGATATGTATGATTGAATGTTATCTATGATAACGCATTAAACATGAGTGAGATTAAGCTAGAACAACATATCATACTCCAGAGACAGTTAAATTAACAAGCGGAAGACTGTGATAGTATGTATAACATATATAAACTGTTGTATGCCTCCAGAGTGTGGATATGTTACTAGGTTATATACATACATGTATACTCCAAAAGTAGACAAAACGAATATACATGAGTGCGCTAAAAATATAAAATGACAAGTGTCAAAGTATCTAATCAACCTCCCTGTAATCCCGTCAATCAGAACACGCATAAAGGAGGGATCCTCCTCATCATCATCAAGTCCAGCTCCGCCTCGCAGGCCGCGCCATCATCTGCAATCACAAAAGGGTCTGGTGGGTGTCCAGGAACACCGTCCCGTAACGTGGGAGTGAGTAACTAACTCAGTGGAATAATAGAGCAAGGATTAACATGTTCTCAAATCAATCATGCGATAATAGTAAAGCAGTAAATCAAACAATCCTAATACTGTTGTTAATGCAATTATGACATGACGTGATGTATGCCCTCACCGACGATCTCCCTCATACGGCAACATCTTACGACCGCGGCATGCCACACTCCCTAGAGTGCTCCACATCTTCCAGGCACATGCAATGCTATGGTGATATGATTTCCGAGTTGTTATTAGTACATTCAAACAGCAGGATTGGGAAACTAAGGTACTTCCCTTGTATCAATCCCAACACAGATCCTGTCTAGGGTCGTCACTCCTAGTAATCTCATACGATGTATATTTTGCAGGTCGCTGCAAGGGCTGCCAGGGCTGTTGCACGCACTCGTTGCTCCGCTCCCCCATCACCTTATCAATACAGGCCTACTGTACTCTACTGCTACAGAAGGGTCGTCGCCTCCCGTAGACTCAGAATACGCTCGCGGTCACTACAAAGGACTCGTCGCCTGATCAGTGTAGGCCGACAGCTAGAATATAGTATCCCATACCACCATAATCTGCTCACGAGTCTAGGTGCTCACTGGTCACTACGGGGAGGTTTGTGGCCCCAGCGTAGGCCGACAGCTCAACCACGGTGTCCCATACCACCATGCCCGGCTCATGAGTCTTTATGGATCAAGGTACCATGGTTAACAGGGTTTACAATGGTAAGTTCAGTACCCTAGGTTCAAGCAATTATGACTCATGCAGGGTGAACATACAATGGCCAGTCGGGTTACTTGACGGGCTCGACTAGCACGATCGCATCTCAAGTTGAACGACATGAAGTGCGTAAAACACTTCGTGTGGCCTAACCACTGCCGCCAACTCCAGAACACGGCTCGCGTTCATCGACGCGTCGTTCGTGGCGAAGATAAGCTAACCACGAATTCGCTCGGTTACCGACTTCCTGGATTAGGCATAGTCCCAAACACATAGAATCACATCAGCAAATCAAGTGAGAGTATTGGAAATGAAATACAACCACGTGAGCATGTTAACACATGTTATGACATACAACCAGAGTAAATCATCTTACACATGTCTATCACGCATATAATGAAATTATACATAGCACCAACATATAGGACATCATCTCCATCAGCATATTAATTGAGAATTCGATCTCAACTAGATCATAAGGAAATCATCAAGCACATGTTATAACATACCACTTAAGTGAAACATCAAGCATATGCATTTCATACCAATAATGAAATCGTACATATGGCCAACTTGTAGGAAACCATTTACATTAGCAATTTAATTGAGAAATCAATCTCAAATTAATTCATAACACCATTTAATTCAATACATACTAATACGAGCATTTATACAAACACTTACACTACACACTTAAGTCTACATATAGTATGTCGACCCGAAATGCGCATTTAGGCGAATCTCTTCGCCAAAATAATTATGCACGCATTCCTAACATTCTAATGCGACAATAAACCATGTCAATCATATCAGCAAAATATGCATGAAAACAGTACTTCCTACAAATGACTAAAATGCCCTAAATCTCATATTCTTCGTTAGTTTACGAAACAGGAAACGGACAGCATGTTGTACATGTCAAACGGCGTTGCCGTCAAGAATCTACTATTAAACGACATTGAAAGCTTTGGAAACAGTCAATCAAAGCGTCTAATATCCGCACCTTTTTCCTTTTAGGGGTGAGAGTTCGAACGGAGCGTATACGCTTCGTCTACGGCGAATAGAGAACCTAATTTACGAGTTATATCAGTTTACATGCTATGGAACGGAACGAATGCCAAATCAGCAACTTCTAGGGCTATTTCTTACCTGAAAACGTGGAGGAATCGCCGGGAAAGTGCTTGGATCGCGTGGCTTAAACACGTGTAGCAGGTAGCACCAGCAGCAGGAAATTCTCTCCCACCTCTCTCACAATCTCTCACCTTTTCTCTCCCTCAATCTATGACTTTTCCCAAATTCGGATGGGAGAGATATGAGAGGGTTTCAACCCCTTTTATAAGCTTAAAAATGCCCGGAATAGGCTCGGGAACAAAGTTCACTTGATGCTTAACCAAAGCGGGGTTGTTTCGGTCCAAAAGATGATTTCTGGTGGTCCCCTGGTCGAATGCGATCGGACTTAAGCTCATGCGTACCAGATATAGCACGTATTAAGTTTTCAGTTCGGCAGGGTTCGCAGATCGCGCGTGGTGGACCAGTTTCAGTTCAGCGGTCACCACACGTAGATCAGGACTGAAAGTCTCATGATATAAAATAGAAATTTTTCCTGATCCAAGGGTATAATCTGGCTGAATTCTGACGGTCAGAATGCTTAATACTGATGCGTCAAGTCGAGTGCCAGATTTGAATTTCAAATTCCAAATCTGTCCCTATTCGCACTCTCTTCGGTCCGGGCTCAATGAAATAGCCTGTGTTTATTGGTTGGACTTGATTTTTGAAATGATTGTCAAGTCCAGCTAAGCGGTCATAACGGTCTAAGATTGTAGGTATCGGACTTCCGACGCGCGGTCTAGATCCAATACAAAGTTTCAAAGAGGTCCAGAGAACAAACCGGCTTAGAGTTTGATCCAAGGTTATAGAGTGTTATAGGGTCATTGGTTCCACTCGCTTTGGGTCTTGTAGAATGTATTTAAAGTGGTCTAAGTTAATTCTACTGAGTATTCAGTTTGGTACTCAACCAAATTCTACCCTAATTATGGCAGAATACGGTCCTAGGGCCATTCTATCCCCCATTTTGGGAACTTCTAGGTATCATATTATTTTTATTATTTTTTTAGGGGTTCATCATCAAGTTTACCCTAACTTCTCCAAATTTCATAAGATTTTGAGTTGTAGAAAAATTCTAAAAATTCCAGAAGCAGCAGCTGTCCAACAAGTGATTATCAGAAAGTTGCTCACAATGACCTACTTTAAACTATATTAAATATTTTATTATATTTTTCACATATTTTTATATAAAATTAGACTCATTTATCTTCAATCTGGTTTTTGAATCACCTAAATCGGAGTTATAACGAAGGATATATGATTTTTCAAAATCCGAAGAAATGTGCAGAAAAAAAGGTACAGAAACTCGCTGTACGGACGAGTTCGGCGATGCATCGCCAAACCGGCGATGGCATCGCCAACCACTGACTTGTTTGGGGTGATTTCTCCATCTGATATTTAAAATGGGTGTATTTTAGAACCTGAGATGAATTATTTGACATGCAATATATGATTTTGGGGTAGGAGAAGCTGATCTATCCAATTAGCCTACTTATTTAGTGAGACTTCAAAAGGTTAATGGCTAAAAACCCTTTTCATTTATTTATTTACTATTCATAGTACTTTTAGCTTAAGTATTGATCAACATCACCTAAACTTTAAGATTTGTGTCTAATGTGAGAGCTCTTAGAAAATTTTGAAGGATAAAGTA
This sequence comes from Magnolia kwangsiensis, assembly GCA_037074715.1. Classification (NCBI taxonomy): domain Eukaryota; kingdom Viridiplantae; phylum Streptophyta; class Magnoliopsida; order Magnoliales; family Magnoliaceae; genus Magnolia; species Magnolia kwangsiensis. The sequence goes on from CM073579.1 coordinate 66,864,327, forward strand.
GTAAAAGGTAAGATTTTCGAAGGAAATAGGGATTTGAGACTTTTGGATTGAGTTTTGAGAAGTTAATCAAGTGTTAGGATAGACTCATTGCCTAAGGACGTCTAATCCCAGGTTGGCAAAAATCTGGGGTGTTACAATCTACCCCCCTTAAAACAAAATTTCGTCCCCGAAATTGGTGAAGGGCAAGGAGTACTTTTTCTAAGGAAGGTTCAAATCCTATTTAATGACCTATCCGTACATATATCCTAACTCCAATGTTTCGATCCTGGGCCAGTGGGGAAGAGGCCAACCACTCTTCCGCTGTGCCACTCTGATCGAACGGTAGCGTTGACTAACCTAACTGGATTAAACTTAATTCGTTCTACCCCCCTTAAAACTTAGTTTTACTTAAAGGTCAAGAATCTATGCATTGCTCCGTATATCGGAACGAGGCGCTACTTAGGGGCTATCCTTGACATGAATTGGGAACAACCTCTCATTACAGTCGTTTTCCTTTGCTAATGATGCGTTCTATGGCATTGGTATCTATGGTGATGGAGATATGCCTAATCTCTATTATGGTTGAGTTCAGGGGCAGGTATGAGTTGGTGGCAAGATGTCGAATTCTCTACTGGCTTTAAGTCCTCGCCATTTCCCAAAGACACTGTGATCCCGTTCGGTTGTATGTGGTCGAGCCAACATGGAAGAAAAGTAGTATAGTGGGTCTGAGCCGGATACACAGACTTTTTGTCTAGCTAGGACAGAAATTTATTGTATCAATTCTTAATCCGAGTCGATGCCGATCTTCTGCTTGATCAGAGCATTGGATTTATTGGTAACCACTAGGATTAGGAAGTCGATTCAAACCGCGAATACATCACTTACATGTAGTTCCTTTATTCCGCGTTCCCAAATGCAATAAGCCCTTGGGGAAGGCAATTCTAAGGGGCGTGCTAGTTTATTCTAAGTTCAATCTGAGGGAGTTATAAATGTTCCCTTAGAGTGTATGGTTCCTTCCTATGGGCAACAACAGAAGTTTATAAGTCATAAGGGGATCTATCGAAGGAAGGGAGTCCCATTCCAACCAAATCTAACCTACTATCCCTTAGTATATATAGGCCTTACACTGCCTAAGTCAACTAGTAGCCTAGTCTGTAACTCAGTAGTTATAATCCAAAGCCTAAGTTTATACGTTAAATGGTTCCATACTATTTCTACTACAGAGAAGTCTTCTATTGCTTAGGGTCAAGATTATCTAAATGGAATTGGATTTCTTATGTCGTCAGATCCTTCAAATCTAGGAGTACTATCGCTAGGTCCAAAACGCCAAGGGCCTATTGGCCAGTAGCATTAAGTTGTATTAAATGGGACCGCATTCCTAATCCCATGTTGGGATAGGGAGTGGCATGCTTGGTAGGAGGGTGGGGTGGGATAAAAATTCATTTGTAGACTGAATCCCGGGAGTCACTATACTCCCAACCTAGGGACAATACCTTACAGTGAAATGAAACGGCATGTATTCCATCTAACCAAATTTCGTCACAATATATGGAATAAAGTTCCACATGGATTATGACAGAGATGCATTCGGCTGTGCTAAGCCCAAACCACTGACGCAATACATTGTCTACCAGTGACATCCCTAGACCCAATAACAACAAAACACCGAAATCCTTGAAACAAAAATAAAACAATCTACAGGGCAAAGGCATAAATGCCTAACTCTACCAAAGGACTTTACCACAGTCCCGACTTACCTTCTTTATCCCTGTTGAGTCTAATACTATCTGTTGCTCACTAGAGCTCTCTCGGCCATATATTTTCAGTATCCCTTAAGCAAAGAAAATGGAGAAATAGGATTGAGAGGGAGGATGGTGAAAAGAGAGAAAAAGACTAAAACAGCTTACCAATAGCCATGGAAAATGGGAGAAATGCAAGGAAATGGCTAACCAAACTAGAAAAGGGAGATCTAGGCGTTGTAGAGGGATACTTCAAGCTCCCCTAGGCTAGATTTTCAAAAAGAAAAGAGAAGGAAAAAAGGGAATGGAGCACCTCACGAATTCAGCTCGATTTGAGGGTTTTAGGAGCTCCAAGAGATGAAATCTTCAAGAGGGAGGGCTGACAACTGAAATAGATTGATGGAGGGTGGTCGTTTTTGGCCAAGGATGGATCTAGGGTGGTTTGGAATCACGGATTTTTGGAGATAGTTGCTGGAAAACGAAAATGGGGCTAGGAAAGGGGCTGTTTGTGAAGGAAGTATCCCATTTAGGAGTTTTTTATGGATGAACCATACGTGGGAGGGGTGTACTGCCCAAAATACCCCCACGCCCCAAATTTTACCTCAAGTGGGCCCACCTGTACGGCGATGCATCGCCGAACCGGTGATGGCATCGCCGACCGTCCGGTGATCTGACCGATGGGACCATATGGGTTTGGTCCCCCATGGTCCAGGGACCCTAAAAATGTTTGGCCCCCACCCTGGTTCATTGTAGATTGCCCTATGGAGGCCAAAACATGCATTCAGGGCTTTCCGGGGCCAATCTGCAATCCCGAATACAAAACTCTATCATGCAGCATATGATTTTGGGGTAGAAGGAGCTAGTACATCCATCTAGCTCATTAGTTTCTAAATAAAGCAAATTTAGAATGGCCTTATGGCCATTTTTCATGAAATTTTACTATTCACTGTAAAATTTTGTCTAAGTATGCTTTTGTATCATTTTTACACTAGGATCAATGCCTAATATGAAAATAAGATGAAAGAATTAAAGAATGGAGTGGTGAGAGGAAGAATTTCAAAGATTTTAGGTAAAACGGGGTTTTTAAGCCCTGACGATCGAATACAGGAGTCGTGGTCATCCCACGGCCCAAGGATTCACTTTTATGGGTTTAAAATCGTTCAAGAACGTCTCAACCCGACTTCCTACGACCTAGGAGCTATTCGGGTTGCTTTACGCGACACGAAATGCGTTACAGACTCGATCGTGCGATCGAAATGAATATACTTCGCCTATTGGCGAATCTGGGATCCTAGAAATGTTTCTAGACCCTTCTCGCACCCACCTAAGTCAAAGGAAGCGACAGTGTACGTCGTGTGACCATAACCCAGGCCCAGTTTAATCCAAATCATGCTCTGATACCATCTGAAACATCCCGAAAATCGGGGGGTCGAGCAAAAACCCAACTCCCGAGTTCCAAAATGTTATTTATGCAACATAGATATGTATGATTGAATGTTATCTATGATAACGCATTAAACATGAGTGAGATTAAGCTAGAACAACATATCATACTCCAGAGACAGTTAAATTAACAAGCGGAAGACTGTGATAGTATGTATAACATATATAAACTGTTGTATGCCTCCAGAGTGTGGATATGTTACTAGGTTATATACATACATGTATACTCCAAAAGTAGACAAAACGAATATACATGAGTGCGCTAAAAATATAAAATGACAAGTGTCAAAGTATCTAATCAACCTCCCTGTAATCCCGTCAATCAGAACACGCATAAAGGAGGGATCCTCCTCATCATCATCAAGTCCAGCTCCGCCTCGCAGGCCGCGCCATCATCTGCAATCACAAAAGGGTCTGGTGGGTGTCCAGGAACACCGTCCCGTAACGTGGGAGTGAGTAACTAACTCAGTGGAATAATAGAGCAAGGATTAACATGTTCTCAAATCAATCATGCGATAATAGTAAAGCAGTAAATCAAACAATCCTAATACTGTTGTTAATGCAATTATGACATGACGTGATGTATGCCCTCACCGACGATCTCCCTCATACGGCAACATCTTACGACCGCGGCATGCCACACTCCCTAGAGTGCTCCACATCTTCCAGGCACATGCAATGCTATGGTGATATGATTTCCGAGTTGTTATTAGTACATTCAAACAGCAGGATTGGGAAACTAAGGTACTTCCCTTGTATCAATCCCAACACAGATCCTGTCTAGGGTCGTCACTCCTAGTAATCTCATACGATGTATATTTTGCAGGTCGCTGCAAGGGCTGCCAGGGCTGTTGCACGCACTCGTTGCTCCGCTCCCCCATCACCTTATCAATACAGGCCTACTGTACTCTACTGCTACAGAAGGGTCGTCGCCTCCCGTAGACTCAGAATACGCTCGCGGTCACTACAAAGGACTCGTCGCCTGATCAGTGTAGGCCGACAGCTAGAATATAGTATCCCATACCACCATAATCTGCTCACGAGTCTAGGTGCTCACTGGTCACTACGGGGAGGTTTGTGGCCCCAGCGTAGGCCGACAGCTCAACCACGGTGTCCCATACCACCATGCCCGGCTCATGAGTCTTTATGGATCAAGGTACCATGGTTAACAGGGTTTACAATGGTAAGTTCAGTACCCTAAGTTCAAGCAATTATGACTCATGCAGGGTGAACATACAATGGCCAGTCGGGTTACTTGACGGGCTCGACTAGCACGATCGCATCTCAAGTTGAACGACATGAAGTGCGTAAAACACTTCGTGTGGCCTAACCACTGCCGCCAACTCCAGAACACGGCTCGCGTTCATCGACGCGTCGTTCGTGGCGAAGATAAGCTAACCACGAATTCGCTCGGTTACCGACTTCCTGGATTAGGCATAGTCCCAAACACATAGAATCACATCAGCAAATCAAGTGAGAGTATTGGAAATGAAATACAACCACGTGAGCATGTTAACACATGTTATGACATACAACCAGAGTAAATCATCTTACACATGTCTATCACGCATATAATGAAATTATACATAGCACCAACATATAGGACATCATCTCCATCAGCATATTAATTGAGAATTCGATCTCAACTAGATCATAAGGAAATCATCAAGCACATGTTATAACATACCACTTAAGTGAAACATCAAGCATATGCATTTCATACCAATAATGAAATCGTACATATGGCCAACTTGTAGGAAACCATTTACATTAGCAATTTAATTGAGAAATCAATCTCAAATTAATTCATAACACCATTTAATTCAATACATACTAATACGAGCATTTATACAAACACTTACACTACACACTTAAGTCTACATATAGTATGTCGACCCGAAATGCGCATTTAGGCGAATCTCTTCGCCAAAATAATTATGCACGCATTCCTAACATTCTAATGCGACAATAAACCATGTCAATCATATCAGCAAAATATGCATGAAAACAGTACTTCCTACAAATGACTAAAATGCCCTAAATCTCATATTCTTCGTTAGTTTACGAAACAGGAAACGGACAGCATGTTGTACATGTCAAACGGCGTTGCCGTCAAGAATCTACTATTAAACGACATTGAAAGCTTTGGAAACAGTCAATCAAAGCGTCTAATATCCGCACCTTTTTCCTTTTAGGGGTGAGAGTTCGAACGGAGCGTATACGCTTCGTCTACGGCGAATAGAGAACCTAATTTACGAGTTATATCAGTTTACATGCTATGGAACGGAACGAATGCCAAATCAGCAACTTCTAGGGCTATTTCTTACCTGAAAACGTGGAGGAATCGCCGGGAAAGTGCTTGGATCGCGTGGCTTAAACACGTGTAGCAGGTAGCACCAGCAGCAGGAAATTCTCTCCCACCTCTCTCACAATCTCTCACCTTTTCTCTCCCTCAATCTATGACTTTTCCCAAATTCGGATGGGAGAGATATGAGAGGGTTTCAACCCCTTTTATAAGCTTAAAAATGCCCGGAATAGGCTCGGGAACAAAGTTCACTTGATGCTTAACCAAAGCGGGGTTGTTTCGGTCCAAAAGATGATTTCTGGTGGTCCCCTGGTCGAATGCGATCGGACTTAAGCTCATGCGTACCAGATATAGCACGTATTAAGTTTTCAGTTCGGCAGGGTTCGCAGATCGCGCGTGGTGGACCAGTTTCAGTTCAGCGGTCACCACACGTAGATCAGGACTGAAAGTCTCATGATATAAAATAGAAATTTTTCCTGATCCAAGGGTATAATCTGGCTGAATTCTGACGGTCAGAATGCTTAATACTGATGCGTCAAGTCGAGTGCCAGATTTGAATTTCAAATTCCAAATCTGTCCCTATTCGCACTCTCTTCGGTCCGGGCTCAATGAAATAGCCTGTGTTTATTGGTTGGACTTAATTTTTGAAATGATTGTCAAGTCCAGCTAAGCGGTCATAACGGCCTAAGATTGTAGGTATCGAACTTCCGACGCGCGGTCTAGGTCCAATACAAAGTTTCAAAGAGGTCCAGAGAACAAACTGGCTTAGAGTTTGATCCAAGGTTGTAGAGTGTTATAGGGTCATTGGTTCAACTCGCTTTGGGTCTTGTAGAACGTATTTAAAGTGGTCTAAGTTAATTCTACTGAGTATTCAGTTTGGTACTCAACCAAATTCTACCCTAATTATGGCAGAATACGGTCCTAGGGCCATTCTATCCCCCATTTTGGGAACTTCTAGGTATCATATTATTTTTATTATGTTTCTAGGGGTTCATCATCAAGTTTACCCTAACTCCTCGAAATTTCATAAGATTTTGAGTTGTAGAAAAATTCTAAAAATTCCAGAACCAGCAGCTGTCCAACAAGTGATTATCGGACAGTTGCTCATAATGACCCACTTTAAACTATATTAAATATTTTATTATATTTTTCACATATTTTTATATAAAATTAGACTCATTTATCTTCAATCTGGTTTTTGAATCACCTAAATCGGAGTTATAACGAAAGATATATGATTTTTCAAAGTCCAAAGAAACGCACAAGAAAAAAGGTATAAAAACTCGCTGTACGGACGAGTTCGGCGATGCATCGCCAAACCGGCGATGGCATCGCCGACCACTGACCTGTTTGGGGTGATTTCTCCATCTGATATTTAAAATGGGTGTATTTTAGAACCTGAGATGAATTATTTGACATGCAATATATGATTTTGGGGTAGGAGAAGCTGATCTATCCAATTAGCCTACTTATTTAGTGAGACTTCAAAAGGTTAATGGCTAAAAACTCTTTTCATTTATTTATTTACTATTCATAGTACTTTTAGCTTAAGTATTGATCAACATCACCTAAACTTTAAGATTTGTGTCTAATGTGAGAGCTCTTAGAAAATTTTGAAGGATAAAGTAGTAAAAGGTGAGATTTTCGAAGGAAATAGGGATTTGAGACTTTTGGATTGAGTTTTGAGAAGTTAATCAAGTGTTAGGATAGACTCATTGCCTAAGGACGTCTAATCCCGGGTTGGCAAAAATCTGGGGTGTTACATACTATTAGGCAAAGCTTAACATGTTATCAAGTCAATCAAGCAGTAATGATAACAATCACCTCCTAACTACTCTTGTTAATGCAGGAATGAAGTACAATTAATGATGCATTCCCTCGCATCAAAGCTCCCTCAACAAGCGATGCTGACACTAATATCGTATATGACAACATTTCCTCCTGTGTAATTTCCACGCCTTTAAAGCACGTCCTAACTAATGCAGTACAATGCATGGTCATGTTAGCCTAGTAGTTAATTAAGCTTATTCATACAACATATTTAGAAAGCTAGGGTACCTCCCTTTATATCATTGACCTGAAACAAAGGATCCATCTAGGTTTATCACTCCTAGTCGATCACATGCGATAGGTAAGTTGTAGGGTCATCACTCGCAATGAAACATAGTCAAAAGGCAAATTGATAAGTTTATACTCGCAATCACTAAGAGGTGGCTAATCACCTCGGCATAGGCCGACAGTTAAAACATGGTGTCCCATACCACTATGCCCAGCTCACGAGTTTGAGTTGCTCACTGGTCACTACAGGGAGGCTCGTCACCCCAGCGTAGGCCGACAGCTCGAATAACGTGTCTCATACCACCATGCTCGGCTCATGAGTTTTAGCGGATTGTGGTACCATAGTTAAAGTGGGCCCTTACATTGATAAGGGGTACATTAGATTCAATCGGTAGTGTTCATACATGGTAAACACACTATATGCCGATTAGTTTGTTAGGCAAGTTTGATTGGTACGGGCACACGCTGACTTAATCGACATAGAGTGCATAAACATCCCTTGTGGCCTAACCACTATCGACAATCGCTGTGTGACCCAGATTCATCAAGTATACCCAATGTGACAAAACTAATTCAGGAATTGTTACTAATTGCCTAGGCTACATTGTAGCCCTAATCTTAATCAAACGCAGTAAGTAAACACATGTGAAAATTATTTCAGTATTTAACAAACAATCTAAAAAAACTCCTCATTTGAGCATTTCATCAAACACATTGCACACATTGCCAAACACTTGCATTTTTCCATAAATTGCATAGCGATAAATAAGATTACATGAAAGGAACTATACATATGAATAAGGTAACTAAGAATCCTATCTTAATACTCTTTATAAATACAAATCATTAACAATTTCTCATTCAGAATATTCATCAAACACTTAGACTACACTTCATCAAATATATAGACTAGGTTAGTTACAGCGTATATTTTAGCAAATCCTTATACAAAGAGGTCAGTATGCATATGTCAATGATGAATCTTAGATTAGTGGTCATGGCAAGCATAAATCATGTTTACATGTTCATTTAATCATTTCAACAAACACATGGAATACATATTTTGTTTAACATAGTTTATATTTATAAAATATCAAGATCAGTGTGTGTTAAATATCAAGTCAAACATAAACCATTAGCTAACATTGAAAGCATTAAAAACCATAACCTAAACGTTTATAGTCCGCACCTTTCGTCGGAATGCTCGATTCAAACTCGGTTTGAATTCTACGTTCTTGAGAACAGAACGTTGGGTAACTAAATGGTGAAATCGGTTAGCTAAGTTGACAAACAACCATTCTAAAAGGGTTAGGATTTCTTACCCAAATCGTAACTGAAACAGATCGTGTTGCGAAATGGGAAGGTGATTCGGTGCGTGGAGTTGTGGGAGAGAATTATGACATGATCTCGCAAGATTTCTCTTATCCTTACTCTTTTCTCTCCTTTTTCTCTCTTCTCTCACCTAGGGTCTGGAGAAATTCGTATAAGAGAGAGATGGGGTCGTATATGGGTTATGTATAGGCCCAGAAGTGATACAAATGGTCCCAGGGCCCTGTATACTTAGGTTATATCTAAAGGGGGGATGTTTCTGACAAACGGGGCTCATAGGGAGGTCCACTACCCACTTATGTCATAGGATAAGTTCCCTGACAATGGATTTATGCTAGGATGTGATTTTAGTGCGATTTGATAAGCTGATCTACCGTGGAGGACCCGTGTTAGATCAATAGTCGTACTTACTCGATCGGGGCTACAAGTATACGGATATGTGCAGGAAAATTTTCTCTTCCCATGGGTGAAGTACGATCTAAAATCCTTAATTTCGCGTGTGAGCGATTGACCCAATTCACTTAAGTTTTATTATATTTTCTAAAGATATTCATGTTTTTCACACACTTCACTCAGGGCTCAAGTTATGCATTTTTGGACACTATCTGGGCTTGATTCCCATGGTGGTTTTCAAGCTCAGAAGGACAAACATAATCGTATAGTTTCGCAATCATTGGATTCTCAACATGCGGTCTAGGTCTGATGCGGGGTTTCAATATACTCCCGAGAGCAACAGGCTCTTGGAATTTTTCATAAGTCTTTATATCGTGTTAAGTCGTTGGTATTAATGGTTTTAGGTCTTCTCATTTGTGGATATGGTGGCCCAAGCTAAATCCACCGATTATTTAGTTTAGCACTTAACCAATTTTTGCCTAAATTACGACAGGATATTGTCCTTAGGTATTTTTTACTGAGGTGGTACTCGTGTCTTTTTAAGGATTTTTTCGAGACATTATAGCATATGACTTCGAGTTTGACTTACAGTTTTTTATCGTGCAGTTATAGAGCCTGTCGATTCAACCCTCTCTAGTCGCAAGGGTGATTGAGACTCAATAGTTGCACAAGTCATTGCATAATTATCAAGAAGAGGTGACATCTGAGAGTTAGTCAGATTGGTAGAATAGTTCTTATAATGGACTTCACTTCAAAGGCCGATCACGTGTCCAGGATGTTCCAAAGTTGCACAGGGATCTTATGATCGAGTCACATCAATCGAGGTTTTCTATCCACCCTGGCTCGACTAAGATGTACCGCAATATGAGGTGACAGTATTTTTTAGAAGGGATAAAGCACCAGATAGCCAGTTTTATGGCCGAGTGTGACACTTTCCAGCGTGTCAAGGCTGATCCTCAGAGACCCCCAGGTCCATTACAGCCATTGAGTGTCCTGACGTGGAAGTGGGAGCACGTATCCATAGATTTTATTATGAGCTTACCAAGGACTTAGCACAGTCATGATGCCATCTAGGTTGTTATGGATTGTTAGACAAAGTCAACACATTTCCCCACAATTCGTGCGACCTAACCTTTGGATTGGCTTGCTAGATTATTTATTAATGAGATTGTGAGACTGCATGGTGTTCTAGTCTCAATCATTTCTGACCGAGACTGGAGATTCACATCTCAGTTTTGGAGGAGCTTCCAGAAGGGGATGGGGTTTGCCTTACAATTCAGCACAGCGTACATCCGCAGACCGATGGGCACACCGACAGGGTCAACCAGATTCTGAAGGAAATGCTTAAAGCTTATGTGATCGACTTCTAGAGTAGTTGATATGAGCATTTATGCCTGGCTGAGTTCACATATAATAACAACTATTAGGCTACTATTGGTATGGATCCCTTTGAGGCCTTGTATGGCAGACCATGTAGATTTTCCAATTGTTGGGCCAAGGTTGAAGAACACCCCTAGGCCCTGAGCTTGTGTAGTAGACATCAAAGGTTATCGATATGATCAGGTAGAGGATGTGCATAGCTCAGAGATGGTAGAAGAGTTTTACTGATCATCGACGTCATCCCTTGGAGTTCACAGTTAGGGATAGAGTATATCTCAAGGTCTCACCCATGAAGGGTGTGGTTTGATTTGGAGCGAGGGGCAAGCTCACCCCAAGATTTATTGGACCTTTTGAGATCAATGAGCGCATTGATGTTGTGGCTTATAGGTTCACCTTAACACCAGAGTTTTCTGAAATCCACAACGTTTTTCATGTTTCTCTGCTATAAAAATGTGGGTTAGACACCATTCCCGTATTGATTAGCAGCTACTTGAGGTCCGTGAGGATGCTTCCTACATTGAGCAACTAGTTCGTATCCTTGATTAGAAGGAGTAGGTCCTATAGACCAAGGTCATTCTTTTGGTGAAAGCATGGTGGGATCACCATATTGTCAATGAGGCATCTTGAGAGCGTGAGGCTGAAATTAGAGAGCACTATTCCCATATTTTTTAAAATTGATTGTACCTTATATTCTATCTTTGATATATATGTTTATGCAATGCTTCATTGTCTCTTCCTTCTTATTTTGTTCCATGGGGTAGTGTAAATTTCAAGGACAAAATTTTTATTAGGAGGGGAGAGTTGTCCGGCCTGAGTCCTATTACTATTCATTCCTTAGGATCCCGTGATCCTCTCCGTCGAAATCCAGTGACCCGTGAGCTATAAAAAGTGTTTGCAAGCGACCTTGAGTTGTGTCCTATGAAACCTAGCCAACTCAACCCGAGGCCTACATCATTATGACTGCATCGTCAGCACGGTTCCAATGCCGCATGTCATGCACCAATCTAATGCTTAGATTGTGAGATGTGGCCCGTGCATCATCATGCCATGGACCGCACATTATGGGGCCATTCCAGTTAATGCATTTTCCTAGAACAATCATGATGATGAAATCACCACTCATGCCTTTTACATGTAATCATTCCAAGCATTCTTTATAATCATTTCAAGCATGCCTTCTCTAGCCCCATGCCTTCTTACAAATTAATCATTACTCTTACATGTCTTACAATGCAATCATTTCCTTCCTACATCTCCCTCTCTCTCTCTCTCTCTCTCTCTCTCTCCCTCTTTTCCTTTCCATTATTCCCTTGATCGTAACCTCAAACATCCATGAGAGCTCCATTTTTTAGCCCCATTGTAGTCCAATATCTCTCAATCCAACCATTCCAAGCCCATCACAACCATTAAAACCTTTCTTTTGGAGCATAGAACCTTAAGGTGGAAGAAAAAGGAGGAGATTTGAGGTGGGTGCCATGTCTAAGAGTAAAACTCTTATTTTCTTCCTTAGATCTTTGGTTTTGTTGCATGGGGGCATGTAGAACCCACCAATGAATGGTGGAGATCCTACTTGACCCCTTGGATGTGGCCAATGGCCCACCCTTGATGCATGCATGAGCCATGATGGGGTTATTCTCCATGGACCCCATCATGAAGTTTTGTTTTAATCCAAGACTTTGATGGGTCATCTAGACCCTGATTTCATGGTGGGGATGGCATCCCCACCTTAGATTTTCAAATGTAGGGTCCATGTATGCATGGAGCCCATGATGTAAGGTTTGGATTTGTTTGGAGGGGCTCATAGTAGCGGAGTCCCCTCCTTTTGGTCGATCTCTCTCTCTCTCTCTCTCTCTCTCTCTCTCTCTCTCTCTCTCTCTCTCTCTCTCTCCCCCTTGTGTGATGGTCCACTTGATGATGCATGTACTTTATCATAACTATCCACTAGTGGGACACCCACCATCTAGCAAATAGGGCCCATCTTGATGCCCAGATTGTGCCTGTATGGCTAGATAGACCATGCAGGTCTGGTTGAAGGGAAAACATAAATATCGACCTAATCCCGAGGCTGTGTGGCCCACTCTAGTGGACCTTATTGTGATGTATGCATTTTATATCCATGTCGTCCACTTGTGCGGCCCACCGTGATGTTATCCACGCTGCCTATCTAGCAGGCAGGCTTGCTGCCTGTCTGTTTGGACAGACCTGGATTAAGGAAAATAAATATCTTCTTATATCTACGTGGTGGGCCAAACGTGTGGACCCACCATTGACGTATGTGTTATATAACCCCATCGTTCGGTGCCTGGACATAGATGGTGGGGCCTGCCTTGATGAGGTGTGGTGTCCACACCATCCAAATAGGCTGGACATGGGAACCCACTATGATGTAAGTGTTTTTATCCACACCCTTCAATCCCTGGACGGTGGGACCCACCCTGCACATGTTGCATGTGTAGGTGGTGGCGCTTACCTTGATGTAAGTGTTTTAGCCACACCGTCCAGTGTTGGATGTGGGACCCCACCTTGATGCTTATGTTTCATCAAAACCATCCAAATGGTGTGGCCTTGACATGCTGTATGGGTTTTATCCTCACCATCCATTCCTATTCACGGGACCCACATAACGTTTGTGTTTTATCCACATAGTCCAGACCTTAGACGTGGACCCCACCATATGTATGTGTCTCATCTAGACCGTCCATTTATTTAGCACCCAAATAGGACGAACAACATTGGGTTAACTGTCTAGCAAAATGGCCCACTTGTTGTATGCATTTTTATCCTCCCTGTTTAACTGGTCAGGCCCATTTTGTGATGCATAAGGCCCACCTTGATGTGCGTATTGTAAGCACACTGTCCATCTATTTTTATTTTTTTTACCATCAGGCTAACCTGTGAGGCCCACCTTGATGTATATGTCACACATGTTGACCATCTATTTTGGTGGAATCATGGGCTGCCCCATAAGGCCCACTATGATGTATGTGTTACACACACCATCCTCCCATTATGCATAGACCATGGGCTGTTTCATGAGGCCTAATTATGATGTATATGAGGCCCATGTGATGAAGCCCAATATGATGTATGTGAGGCCCATGTGATGAGGCCCAATTCGATGTATGTGAGGCCCTCGTATGAGGCTCATGGTGATGTATATGAGGCCCTTATGTGAGGACCATTGTGATGTACATGAGGCCCTTATGTGTGGCCCATTAGGATGTACATGAGGCCCTTGTGTGAGGCCTATTGTGGTGAATATGAGGCCTATGTGATGAGGCCCAATTATGATGTGTGATTCCACCATGATGTATGTGATTAAATCCTTGCTACCCATCCAATTTGCCCAATTTTGGGCTAGCTTATAAGGCCCACATTGGTGAATGTTGAATGCACCTTAGCTATTTATTTTGGAGCATATGGGCTGCCCGTGAGGCCCACCATAATGTATGTATTATATGTTTCCATTAGTCATAGTATTTTTTTGGGGCTATGGGCTGTCCTAAATAGTCCGTTTGATATATGTAGACTTTAGGCCATTTCTTGAGGCCCGCCATATTGTGTGAGATGTTATGAGTGCTACCCATTTGTTTCCCAAGTAGTATTCAGGCCATGAACCCCATTATAAATTAGATTTCATGATGGGCTGCATTCTAAGGGTCAATTGTGGTTAAATGTCCACGTTGTGAACCTCTCTAGGGCCCATTAGTAGGCCCATTCTCATCAATTTAGGTCCCCATAGTGTTACCTATCTAGCTATAATGTCTTAGATTTTCACTGTTTTGGATTTGCCAAAAATCCTTAAATTTTTTAATAACTAGCCACGTCATCACTTACAGACCATTAACGCTTGAGGTGAGCTTACACATAGCTGGTACTAATAAAGAACTATATAAATAAGATTGACCAACCATAGAAAATTAATGAACCCAACTGATCACTTAAAATCAAGTTTATCTCCATGATATGTTCACATAGGGCCCAAATCTAACCAACCTACCACTGATTAAAAACAGCCCTTAGACCATAGTACATGCACCATACTCAACTTAGAGATAAAACATATACATTTAGGGGGACCCAAGATGTCCCACGGAGAAAAAGGACAAACCTTAGGGGGGGCCACCACCAAATCGGCAGTGTACTGCCGAAGGCTCCAGAGGAGCGCGATGAAACCGCCACGATGGCCGCGCGCTACTGCCAGCCTGACCATGTGGGTCCCTCTAACATGTGGGGGTCCCCTTTACACGACCTTATACCCTTTTAAACCCCCTTTTACCCCTCTCCAACTCATTTTCACTCCCCATAAACCCTCTACTCTCAGATCTACCCAAAGCCAATTCAGATGAGGCTGGTTCTTAAAAATAGATCAAATCAACCCTATTACTCTTTTAGCCTAAAATTGACGGTTTAGAGCAATCATGACCAAATCTCTACTTTCACTAATTATAAATAGGCCACGCTATGAACATAGTTAATCCAAACACTAATCATCGCCCATGAGAAATCTCGATACCTAATTCATTCTAAAAATGCCCCAATTTTCTAAACAAGCTCTAGATTTCCCGTTAGTGAGCCAGTAGTTCCAAAACTATAGAATAATGTTCGTCTCACTAGGCTTGATGCCCATCATGGGAGGCGAACCAAGAAAGTGCCTAGAATGACTCAACTTAGGCCGGAAGCTAAGTGATTGCAATGCGCAAATCCCCTCGGCCGAAATCTGAAACTTCAGTGAATTAGACCTTAAATCTTTCATGCAATTGTAGCTTTTTGACAGTTAGATCATAACCAAACTCGAGGAATGAGTTAATGATATTTTCTTGATCATATTTGTATAGTCGCGACCCCGATCAACCATCGGTGACCGTTGAATAGACTTCTAATCAAATCTGTTGATCGGCGCATCCAAATGGTGAGCCGTTTGTATCCATACGTAGATCATCATTAGGGTTAACTGTCATACTATGCATATCAATATGCACACCCCATACTGGGCTCTAGAGGTTAGAAATATCCTCCCATAGGGCTAGTATAGTAAAAACCTAGCCATTGGGGCCATTTGTGTAACATCTAGCATTATATAAGGGCCGCTTTTGGGCACCCCCTCTCCCTATATGAATTTGTATTTTTCAAAGGATAGAAAGAGAGAAAGAGGAAGAGAAAGAAGGATAGAAGAAGAGAGAGCAGGAGTGGGGGAGGCTTCAGTGCTTCCTTTTCATCAGTTTCCTCTAATCGAAACTCTAGCATCGATCGTTTTCCTCCGTAGAATCCATCACATTCATGAATCTTACCTAATTGTTTCTAAATTGGTATAAGAATCATTTTTCCTAATTTTCTAATCCTACGTGTGCCACTAGTCGAGCGGATCGTCATAAGGTGTGGACCATTATTTCTAGGTTTCCATTTATCAACCCTTGAGGGTCTCAGTTAATGATATCTTATGTTGAATGAGTTGTAATAGCTAGTATGTTCATATTTCATGTTTGATTGTATTATATGTTATTAGTTGGGTATGGATTCTCACATGTTCGATGAAATGTCTAAGTGGTAAAATGTATTGATTTGTCAATGTTCACATGCTTGATTTATTGCCTAAGTGATTGTATTACTTTATGCATTCCCACATATTTGACTTAATGCTTTAAGTGAATGTAATACCTTATGGATGCTCATGTGTTCAATGAAATGCCTAGCTGGTTACGTAGTGAAATTTATGCTATAATTATGTGATATAATGTTAGTCCATAACGATACTTGAGATTGTTACGATATTGGGTCGGTTGGCTAATCGCCTGAACTAAAAGGGAGGCTCAAGTTAGGGTAGCCACTCCATGCTTGTTTGATCGACCCGGGTTAGATACAGACGATCAATAGTAGCACCTAATGCTAGTTGCATTGTGCTTCTCCCATGTCAATCGAATTATCTCATTAGTTGACTTATCATGTATGTTCACAATGTATGACACGACAAAATAGAATCTAGGATACCCCATTCCCAATGGATGTGTCCACTCATAACCGTTAGTGCGATATGATTCTATTAAGACTTATGAGCTAGGCATGGTGGTATGGGACACCGTGTCCGAGCGCTGAGGTGATGAGCTTCCTCGTAGTCACCAGTGAGCAACTAAGATCATGAGCTGGGCATGGTGGTATCGGACATTGTGTCCGAGCTGTCGACCTATGTTGGGGTGAAGAGCCTCCCAATAATGACTAGTGAGTACTCATAAAGGTGATATACCATTGTTCGAACGGCCCCCATCAAATTACCCGGCCAATGATTGCGTGCTAGAATACTGTTTGAACGACCCGGCATGAATAAAATTGGGTGACGATCTATTTTTCTTTATGTGTTTGGTTTTATGTGACAAGCCCGCACCTTGAAACTGAGTGATCATAACCCGTATTAGGTGATGATTCATACTGGGTTGATCTTCATACATTTAGGTATGATACCGTATCTTTAAAATTATTGATTTATAATATAAATGAGTGATACCTAAATTTAGATCAAGGGACACTGGTAAGGAGCCACTACGTGTGGCAACGAGTCACGTGATCTGGATAAGGACTCGTGATATAACGTTAGTATCCTAGCTTTGCCAATATGCTGGATGAATTAAACTGAATAATTACTCAACTAATATGATCATTCACCGCATTATATTAGCTTAGAATGTGGTGAACAGGCACGGTTGTCACGTGATGAGAAAGTATTTTCATTTATGAAACAGGTGGTCAAAGTCACGTGTGAGGGAATGTTGTTTGGAATTGGCATGCATCGTGTCATATTTTCATATACTCATTTAACAAGAGTTTTTAGAAAATGTTTGATTTCTTGTTTTATCATTACCTGCGCTAATTATGTTGATAGCATGTGTAACTTAGAACTAATGCAACCACTGAGTTAGCTACTTGCTCTCACCTGGGATGGTGTTTTAAAATATCAACCAGGCATATCATTGATGTAGGTACTAGTGAATCTACAAATAGCTAAGGTTATATGGGGTTGTGTCAATGCCTTCACGTTTTAATGAATTGGGAGTAAAGTGAAAGTTTTACACTTTAATAATCTTGGGTATGTATATTGTGACTTATATAATCCTATTTTGGACGATCATCACAATTGAAATCGTATTTTTTCTCTTAGCCATATATTTCTAAATCAATTGTCATCTCTACCTCACTTTGGATCCGTTAATTCGAATTGCACTATTGTGATTATCTGCTTATGAAATAAATTTAAATTTGAATAAGGACACACGTGCATTTTCATTTGGTTAACACCTGAGAACTTGGGATCGGATTCTATGTATTCGGGTGCCGATTTTTGGGGTGTTACACTAACCTTAGTGGGCTAACCCAAACTGTTGGGCCCCCACTATTAATTATGCTTCCTCCATGCCTTGTAGACTTGTCCAAGTCATAGACCCCACCTTATGCTTTTTGGGCCCCATAGGAAGCCCGGTTCACTACGTGATGGAATTTGTGAGGAAGCCCATCCCTTGTTCTTAGGCCTATACTTGGTATGAGCAGGCCATCTAGGTCCATCATTATTATAAGGAGAGTACATTATCATCATATAACATGATTAATATAACTTCATGATTCATGCCCATGCGCATCATATGTATGCTTGATATGAGGAGTAATTGATCATAACATATGGCATTGGGCGGATTGTTATGGGACTCCTTGAGAGACAGAGTTGCCCCACATGAGCACGTGGTACCCGCAAGATAGATGCATAACTAGTGTGCTCATGCATCTGGCATTTATGTGACATGATTACTATACGCCCTAGCAATATGAGGGTTGTAGCCTCCACATGCATAACATGGATAGCTGGATTGGATATTGAAAATAGTTGTTACTAGCACTGGAGCGCGATAGATATCTTTAGGTGAAAGTCCCAGAACCCTTATGGTATTAATAGGATGTTCTAAATGTTGAGACCGAGTGGATACAAGGGAGTACAAGGGCCATATACCACTAGGCCGCATCTCTCATTATGTCATAGTCAGTTGGAAGGGGATGTGGTCTTACCCGCCCGAGGGAGGGGGCAATTGTAATATCCCAAAAATCGGGGGTCGAGCATAAACTCCACTCCCGAGTTTCAAAACATCACTTATGTAACATTTTCAATGATGGATGAATGTCGGCTGTAACAGTGCATAAAACATGAAGTGGATTAAGCCAAAACAACATATCATACTCCAGAGACAGTTAAATTAGCAAGCGGAAGAATGTGATAGATATATAGAATATATGAACTGTTGTGGGTCTCTAAAGTGTGAACATGTTACCAGGTTAAACATATACATGTATACTCCAAAAATGATCAAAAAGAATATACATGAGTGCTCCAAAAATATAAAATGACAAGTGTCATGGCATCAAATCAACCTCCCTGTAATCCCGTCGATCAGAACACGGTCTACATAGACCCACCTAATAACCGCTTATAGGAGAAATCCTCCTCATCATCATACAAGTCCGGCTCCGCCTCGCTGGCCGTACCATCATCTGAGACTACAACAGGGTCTGGTGGGTGTCCAGAACACTGTCCCTTAATGTGGGAGTGAGTAGCTAACTCAGTGGAATCATAGAGAAAAGGTTAACATATTATCAAATCAATCAAGCGATAATGATAAAGTAAATCAAACATTCCTAAATACTGTAATTAATGCAAGAATGAAATGACATGATGGATGCCCTCGCCAAATACTCCCTCATGCGACACCATCATATGTCCGTAGCATGTTTTCTTCACTCAGTGCTCTACATCTTCCAGGCACATGTAGTGCGATATGAATATGATTACCAAGTTGTTATTAGTCCTTTTCATACGGCAGGATTGTGAAGCTAAGGTACCTCCCTTATATCAATACCCAAATAATGATCCATTCTAGGGTCGTCAGTCCTAGCATATCTCATACAAAGTACGGTTCTAAATCGCTGCAAGGGCTGTCAGGGCTGTTGCACGCACTCGTTGCACCACTCCCCCGTCACCTTATCAATACATGCCTAGTTTATACTCTGTTTACTGTGGGAAGGCTCGTCACCTCTCCGCAGATTCAGATTATGCTCGAGGTCACTACAAAGGGCTGTCAGGGCTTTTTCTTGCACTCATTGCATCACTCCCCCATCACCTTGTTAGTGTAGGCCGACAGCAAGAACATAGTGTCTCATACCATCATAATCTGCTCACGAGTCTGGGTTGCTCACTGGTCACTACGGGGAGGTTTGTGGCCCCAGCGTAGGCTGACACTCGACTACGGTATCCCATACCACCATGCCTGGCTCATGAGTCTTTGGGGATCGAGGTACTAAGGTTAGAGGGGCTTTTCAATGGTAAGTTTGGTACATTAAGTTCAAACAATAGCATCCAAATATAGTGAACAAACATCGGGCCAATCGGATTACTTGACAAGCTCGACTAGTACGAGTGCATGTTGAGTTGATCGACATGAATGCACAAGCACTCGATGTGGCCTAACCATTGTCGACAAGCAACGTACGACTCGGGTTCGTCGAGACATGTCCTAAGTGGCGAGACAATCTCAGCCACCAAGCAGAGTCTATTACCGATTGCATGGACTATTTCATAGTCCCAAACACTTGTAATCTAAATCAATAATCATATGAGGGAGACAAAATTGAAATACAAGTTATTCCAGCATGTTATCATCATGTTATAACATACGTCATAAGTAGTTAACGATACACGAGTATTTCACACGTAAGGTAATCAATTCATATAACAAGCATGGAGGAATTCATATACATCATCAAATTAGTTGAGAATCCAATTTCAACGCTAATCTACAACACCATTTACTCAATACATACATTTATACAAACACTTAGACTACACAACTCCAACGTACTTGACATATGTTGATTTCAACATATAATATGACAAATCCTTATATCAAGGAGATGTCTAATACACAACAATCATGCTCTTACATTTAATACATATGGCAGGCATAAATCATATTGATTTAGGCATTTCAACAAACACTTAGTCTACACACATTAGTCTACATAGCATATGTGGGCCAATATGTGCATTAGGGCGAATCTCTTCGTCAAACAAATCATACACGCATAACTAGCATAGGTACATGAAAAATACTCATGGCAATCATATCAGTAAAATACGTACGTATACAGTATTTCCTATAAATATCCAAAATACCCAAAATCTCATATTCTTCGTACGTATTCGAAATGAAAAATGGGCAGCATGTTCTACATGTCAAACAGCATTCTTGTCAATAATCTACCATTAAACGGCATTAAAAGCTTTAAAAATAAGTAATCTAAGCGTCTAAAATCTGCACCTTATGCTGTAGATGCCTAATGAATTGAATAGGTACTCTACGCTTTCAACAACATCGATATGACGACCTATAACACAAGGTGAGTTAGCTACTTAGCCACTTGTACCCATAGGAACCTTAAAATATGTTAGGGTTAGGGTTTTCTTACCTAGAACGAAGTTGGAATCCCCAGAATAGCGATGCAGGTGGATGGCTTTGGCACTGGAGCAGCAGGGAAGAATCCTAGGAGAAAACCCCAACTTCTCCCTCACTTTCTCTCTCTTTTCTCTCAAATCTCTAGGGTTTGGGAAATTCATATGGGTTAGAAAGCTAAGGGTTTAAGGCCCTTTTATAAGCCTAAACATAACGAAAACAGACTTGAAGTCAAGGTATACTTAAGTTATAACCAAATCGGGTCTGTTCCGATCCAACGGAGCACTTCTGGAGGTCCTGTTACTAAATGTGGTCAGACTTAAGCTCTCTAATATTGGATCTAGGTCCAGCTAAGTTTTCAGTCCGGTCGGGTTTCCAGATCGATCGTGACGGACCAGTTTCAGTTCAGCAGTCACCGAAACTGGATCAGGGTCATAAGTGCTATGACATGTAAGGGCTACCTATCCTGATCCGAGGGTGAAATTTGCTCGAATTCCAATGGCCAAAATGCTTAAAAATATCGAGCAAGCGACACGTGCCATATTTCATAAATTTTATTTAATTTCTAACATTTCTCACACTCTTCACTCCGGACTCAAGGAAACAGTCTGAGGACATCATCTGGACTTGATTTTTGAGGTGATTGTCAAGTCCAACTAGGCGGTCATATTCATCTAAGTTTGTCACTATCAGACTTTCGACGTGCGGTCCAGGTCCGACACAGAGTTTTCAAATGATCTCGAGGGCAACTGGGCTTAGAGTTGGATCCTAGATTTTAGAGTAATGTAGCGGTAACAATTCTAGAGGTTTTGGGTCTTACATATCATATTTAAAGTTATTGGTGCTAATTTTGTAGGAAATCTAGTATAGCGCTGGCTAATTCACGTTAAATTTCTAAAGAATTAGGTTCTAAATGATTCCTTTGGCTTTGGAATTAATTCCTAAGAGTGATATGGTTGACCCATTGCCTAAGGACGTCTAACCCTAGGTAGGCAAAAATTTAGGGTGTTACAGCAATGTTAGGTTAGGTTTGACCAGCTTGAGAAATGCGTCTGCTATCGACGAGCCGGGATAATATTGGGAGGCGGATAATGAGGTCTCTTCTACTTACCCAATTGTACAATTAGATGGGGTGGTAAGCTGGCGTAGAGTGTACTAGACCCATGTGATATTTCGGAGATGAGCTGTATTATTATGTGGATTCATATAAGGATTGGTATTCTTGAATTACATCTCGCATATATCATTCGACCATGTACACCTTACATCACATAGCCTTGGTATGGCTGATATCATTTATGGACTTTCCAGCATTTCCATAAAGCATTCATGAACTTGCTAGTATTTTCGTATTACTCTGATATTATATACTTGACACGTATATTGCGCACACACTTACAACACCCTCTGCACTTCCTGTAAGCTTATGCATGATTGATGTGTTCAGGTGACGCTAGGATGCAGTCGAGCTGAGGCAGGAGCGTGCAGCTGAGCTTTTGAAGTTTTTAATATCTATCTTATATTTTCCTTCATGCCATGTACTCAAATTTTTTTATTATAGTGAATATGTGGTGATGTTTTTTGTTATTGTTGTGGATTATGCTTATAGTTATGCTTATTATAAAAAAAATTTATATTGAAAATCCTTCATGTAGGATCCTAAGATCAGAACCTGGTATACCGATGCCAGGAGTCGAGAATGGGGTACTAGAGAGGTTGTCGACATCGGATTCGGTGATATGAAACTTTGTGAGCTTGATCCTCGAGTTTGGGGTGTGACAGGAATTAGTATCAAAGAAAAACTTGGGAATAACTAAGAACAACACCACATATTTACTATGAACTTAAGACAAATTGGTCCCCAGTGCGTAACCTTCCGATTTAGTTCTTTATCATAACAACCCTTGATAGGCCACTTGTTCATTTTTGTAGGACATGACACTTAAGGGGGAGACCCGAACGACCCAACCGGCTCCAGCTCTACCACCAATAGTTCCCGTTCCCCCACTTAAGCCTCCTATTCCCATGCACAAGACTCTTGCAAACCCTGCGCACCCGTCCGAGACTAGTGCTACCCCTACTGTGTCAGTTAGTGTCAATCAGTTACAGGAGATGCTTCGGGTTATGATAGACGCTCTCCATTGGCAGGGTAGGCACCCCACTAAGACCTCGAAGTAGACAGAGCAGGAGCACACGAATTCCCTATTACGAGATTTCCTTCGGCTCAATCCCCCACAACTTCAGAGAGAGCCCGATCCATCTATGGTCGAGAGATGGTGCTCCCGGGTGAAGAAGATGTTTGAGACCATGAGAGGCATGACCCAGCAGCGGGTCCCATTGACAGTATATTTTCTTGAGGATGAGGTCGAGCATTAGTTGAACTCCATCACCTGTGCTACCGAGCCTGATTTTGTGTGGACATGGGAGGATTTCATTAACCAGTTTGACCGAAAGTTTTTCCCCAACCACATTTGACAGTAGCGTGCACTGGAGTTTAAGACTTTACTGCAAGGGGATATGACCATAGCTCAGTACAAGGCTCATTTTGTCACGCAGTCTAGATTTATGCCATACTTAGTTGATGATGAGGGGTAGAAGGCCCGCCGTTTTGAGAATAGCGTATGTTATGGTCTCCGTGGCCATGTTGTTGGTCATGTGCTTCATACTTTTGAAGAGGTAGTCCGGGGAGCCCAAGTTTATGAGGCTGAAAGGGATGGCTTGCAGAGGGATCGTATTCAGAGGGGAGATCAGAAGAGAAGGGCCCCCTCCGGTGGCCCTCAGAAGCAACAGTCAAGAGCACCACAGCAGCAGTGACAAAAACTCCTACCACTGTGGCCCCGTCAGTAGCAGTAGCACCACCAGCCTTTAAGACCACAATAGCTAAGGCAACAATTCTGGGCAAAATAGCAGTTGTAGTAATAGAGACCTAAGAGGGGATAAACACCTCCCCAGCCAGCTCAAGCTTGATTCTACATGGCTCAGCAGGACTTGCAGTCATCAGGAGGAGTTATTAAGGCTATTCTTCCTATTTCTGCATGCATTGCTCGAATTTTATTTAATTATGGTGTCTCACACTCTTTCATGTATAAGGGTTTCTGTCGTTTGACTAGATTGCCGGCAGAGTTTCCCGCGAGGGGTTATCAGTGTCAACGCCTTGGGGAAAACTGCATCGTTAGGTCGATTCTATTCGTCTGGCCCTATTTTTGTAGGGGAGACCTTCTTACACACTGACTTGTTTGTGGTGCCAATGTCAGAGTTCAACGTCATCCTGGTTATGGATTGGCTCATCGATTAACATACATTCTGGACTATTCCGAGAGGACTGTCACATTCTGTATACCTAGCCTACCACAGTTTCACTTCATAGCTAAGCCTAGAGGAGAGCCATTATCTTGTTTGATGTTATGTGTTATAGAGGAACCTGTCACATGAGCATTGATTAGATGCCAGTTTCTTGTGATTTTCTTGATGTTTTTTAGGAGATTTTAGGGTTGCCGTTGAGCCGACATATTGAGTTTCAGATTGATCTTGTGCCCGGTACTGCACCTATCTCGAAGGCCCCATATCGTATGACACCAATGGAGTTGTTGGAGCTGCATCAGCAGTTGGATGAGTTGCATGAGCTAGGCTTCATCCATCTAAGAAGTTCACCGTGGGGAGCGTCGGTACTATTTGTTAAGAGGAAGGTTGGCTCATTGAGGCTCTTCGTGGATTACCGTGAGATCAACTGGGTCACAATCAAGAATAAGTATCTGCTCCTAAGGTTCGATGATTTATTTGATTAGATGTAGGGTGTATGGTTCTTTTCAAAGATTGACTTGCAGTCCAGTTACCATCAGATTCAGGTTCGAGAGGAGGACATCCCGAAGACAGCTATCAGGACGCGCTATGGTCACTTTGAGTTTCAGGTCATGTCCTTTGGACTGATCAATGCACCAGCCATTTTCATGCAGTTGATAAATAAGGTCTTTGTCCTTATCTCGATTAGTTTGTTGCGGTCTTCATCGATGGCATTTGATCTATTCAAGGACTGGCAAGGACCATGAGCAGCATTTAGAGATTCCATTGTAGATCCTTCGTGCCCATCGATTCTATGTGAAGCTAAAAAAGTGTGAGTTTTGGCAGGAGGAGGTGAAGTTCCTTAGTCACATGATGTCGAGGGAGGGTGTCACAGTGGACCCCTCAAAGATAGATGTAGTGTATCAGTGGGGCCAGCCCACGTACGCGTCCGAGATCCACATTTTTCTTGGTTTGGTGGGATATTATCGATGTTTTATTGAGGGGTTCTCTCGTATCGCAGCACTATTGACCAGGTTGACCCGGAAGGGTATTGAGTTTATGTGGAGTGATGCCTATGAGCGAGCATTTATGGAGTTGAAGGACTGCTTCACGTCCGCTCCTGTCCTCACTCTTCCCTTTGGGAGTGAAGGATTTGTGGGGTTTACTGATACCTCGCATGTTAGCTTGGATGTTGTCGTGATGTAGAACGGGAAGCCAATGGCTTATGCATCTCGCCAGCTCCAGGTCCATAAGTTGTACTACCTCACGCACGATTTAGAGTTGGTAGCAATCATCTTCACACTGAAGGTGTGGAGACATTATCTCTATGGGGTTAGGTTCGAGCTCTTCTCCAATCATAAGGGCTTGAAGTATCTCTTCTCATAGTCCGAGTTGAATATGAGACAAAGACGTTGGATGGAGCTCCTAAAGGACTACAATTTTGATCTTTAGTACCACCCGGGCAAGGTGAACGTCGTGGCGGATGCCCTTAGCCATCAGGCATAAGGTTTGGTGGCACATATGATGATTCAAGAGTAGAATATACTCGAGGATATTGTAGCATATGACTTTGAGTTTAACTTGCAGTCTTCTATCATGCAGTTATCTAGCCTGTCGATTCAACCCTCTTATCGCAAGGGTGATTGAGGCTCGGCAGATGGATGAGTCATTACAAAGTTATCGAACCAAGGAGCAACTTGGAGTTAGTTAGATTGGTAGATTAGTTCTAATGGTGGACTTCGCTTGAGAGGCCGATTATGTCCCGGAGGTTCCATAGTTACGTAGGGATCTTATGACGGAGGCACATCGGTCGAGGTTTTCTATCAACCCTGGTTCAACAAAGATGTACCGCAATATTAGGCGACAATATTTTTTGGCGGGGATAAAGTGCCAGATCGCTAGTTTTGTGGCTAAGTGTGACACTTGCCAACGTGCAAGGCCGATCATCAAATATTCCTAGGTCCATTACAGCCATTAAACATCCCAACGTGGAAGTGGGAGCACTTATCCACAAATTTTATTATAGACTTGCCAAGGACTCAGCGTGGTCATGGTGCCATCTGGGTTGCTCATGAATTATCTAATCAAGTCGACACATTTCCTCGTGATTCGTGTGACCTGGCCTTCGGACTGGCTTACCAGATTGTTTATTGATGAGATTGTGAGACTGCATGGTGTTCCAGTCTCAATCGTTTCTAATTGAGACCCGAGATTCACATCTTAGTTTTGGAGGAGCTTACAAAAGGGGATGAGGTCTGCCTTATAGTTCCGCACCGCGTATCATTCGCATACCGATGGGCATACTGTCAGGGTCAATCAGATCCTGGAGGATATGCTCAGAGCTTGTGTGATCGACTTCTCGAGTAGTTGGGATGAGCATTTGCGCTTAACTGAGTTTACATATAATAACAGCTATCACGTTACTATTGGTATGACTCCCTTTAATGCCTTGTATGGCAGACCATGTAGATATCCTAATTATTAGGCTGAGGTTAGAGAGCATCGTCTCTTAGGCCTCAAGATTGTGCGGCAGACATCAGAGGTTATCGATATCATTAGGTTATAACATCCTATACTTTTTAGTACTTGGGTGTTACCGAGTAACCAAATTTAGAATAAGTACAAATCTAATTCACCTAGACATTCACTTGTTCTAGCCCAAATCTGACCATTAGGAGCAATATTCAACTCTAGAACAAGTTATACATTCATTAATTATTGAGACGGATCACTACATCATCAAGTCACCCTATTTTTAAGATTTTAATCACCTTGATAGATCAATTGTTCTAATGGATAAATCAGACAAACCATTATGAATCATAGAGGGCCCTAATCTTGGATCGTCTTAAAGATTGGGATCTGAATCGTCAAATGATACCCATTTAGGCACATAAACTAAGCATTATAGCCACTAGGACATTAGATCCACCTCATCTTTGGCCTAAAGACATGATAGTTGTGTCCAAGATGAGTGGATGGAGCAAATTCCATTAAACAATCTTGGGACACAAATTCATCAGGTTCACAGTTCAACAAGCCCACAACATCCAAATTCACTACGTGATCATCATTAACCTAACTTTTGGTAGTTAAACCTACCATAGAATGTAATGCCCCGAAAAAATCCGTACTTGGACTCGAGTACCAACTCAACCAGAAATCGCGTAGGATTAATTCCTTTAGAAAATAAGCATAAGTTAGCTAGCGCAACGCTAGAGTAGCTGGGAAATAGTCCCTGATCACTTTAAATACGTTCTACAAGACCTAAAGCGAGTAGAACCAATGATGCTATAATACTCTAAAACCTCAGATCAAACTCTAAACCGGTTTATTCTCAGGACCTCTTTGAAACTTTGTATTGGATTTAGACCATGCGT
The DNA here is from genome assembly GCA_037074715.1 of Magnolia kwangsiensis. Taxonomy (NCBI): domain Eukaryota; kingdom Viridiplantae; phylum Streptophyta; class Magnoliopsida; order Magnoliales; family Magnoliaceae; genus Magnolia; species Magnolia kwangsiensis. The sequence goes on from CM073579.1 coordinate 66,892,093, forward strand.
CGAAAGTCCGATACCTACAATCTTAGACCGTTATAACCGCCTAGCTGGACTTGACAATCATTTCAAAAATCAGGTCCAACCGACATTCAGAGGCTATTTCATTGAGCCTGGAGTGAAGAGAGTGAGAATAGGGTTAGATTTGGAATTTGAAATTCAAATCTGGCACATGACTTGGCACGTTATTATTAAGCGTTCTGACCATCAGAATTCAGCCAAATTACATCCTTGGATTAGGAAAAATTTCTATTTCATATCACGAGACTTGTAGACCTGATTACGTGCGATGACCGCTGAACTGAAACTCAACCGCCACGTGCGATCTACGAACACTACTTGTCTTAAAATGGGATGTGAGAGACATCCGATGTGCATGAGCTTAAGTCCGATCGCGTTCGGCCAGGGGACCTCCAGAAATGTCTTTTTGGACCGAAACAACTCCGATTTGGTTAGGCATCAAGTAAACATTGTTCCCAAGCCTATTTTGGGCATGTTTTATGTTATAAAAGGGCCTTAAACCCTCACTTCTCTCACCCATCCGAATTTTCTATAAACCCTAGCTGGTGTGAGAGAAAAGGTGAGAGATTGTGAGAGAGAGTGGGAGAGATCTTCCTGCTGCTTGCAGTACCTGTTATACGTGCTTAAGCAACGCACCTCAATCACTTTCCCGGTGATTTCGCCACATTTCTAGGTAAGAAAAGACCCCAAACACTTGCTGATTTAAGGTTCCGTCGTTTCTTAGCGTAGTAGCTTATACATCTTGTGAAATAGGTTTCCGGTTCGCCGTAGATGAAGCGTATACGCTCCGTTCGAATCAATACACTTCTAGGATAAAAGGTGCGGATTCTAGATGCTTTGGTTGACTGTTTTCAACGCTTTCAATGTCGTTTAATAGTATATTATCGACGACAATGCCGTTTGACATGTACAACATATTGTCCGTTTCCTGTTTCGTAAGTAGACAAAAAATATGAGATTTAGGGCATTTTAGTCATTTGTAGGAAATGTTGTTTTCATCCATATTTTGCTGATATGATTGACATGGCTTCTTGTCACATTAGGATATTAGGAATGCGTGCATAATTAGTTTGGCGAAGAGATTCGCCCAAATGCGTACTTTGAGTCGACATACTATATGTAGACTTAAATGTGTAGACTAAGTGTTTGTATAAATGTTTGTATTAGTATGTATTGAATTAAATGGTGTTATGAATTAGTTTGAGATTGAATTCTCAAATAATATGCTGATGTACATGATTTCCTATATGTTGGCTATATGCATGATTTCATTATGTGTATGAAATGCATGCGTTGGATGATTTACTTAAGTTGTATGTTATAACATGTGTTAACATGCTCACATTGTTGTATTTCACTTCCACTACTCTTATATGATTGCTGATGTGGATTCATAACTGTTTGGGACTATACCTAGTCCAGGCAGTCGGTAACCGAGTAAATTCGTGGTTGGCTTATCTTTGCCACGAACGACCCATCGATGAATGCGAGTCGTGTTTTGGAGTTGGCGGCAGTGGTTAGGCCACACGAAGTATTTTATGCACTTCATGTCGTTCGACTTGAGATGCGCTCATGCTAGTCGAGCCCGTCAAGTAACCCGACTGGCCATTGTATGTTCACTCTGTATGAGTCATAACTGCTTGAACCTAGGGTACTGAACTTACCATTGTAAACCCTGTCAACCATGGAACCTTGATCCACAAAGACTCATGAGCTGGGCATGGTGGTATGGGACACCGTGGTCAAGCTGTCGGCCTACGCTGGGGCCACAAACCTCCCTGTAGTGACCAGTGAGCACCTATGACTCGTGAGCAGATTATGGTGGTATGAGACACTATATTCTTGCTGTCGGCCTACACTGATCAGGCGACGAGCCCTTTGTAGTGACCACGAGCGTATTCTGAGTCTACGGGAGGCGACGACCCTTCTGTAACAATGAGAGTACAGTAGGCCTGTATTGATAAGGTGATGGGGGAGCGGTGCAACAATTGCGAGCAACAGCCCTGGCAGCCCTTGCAGCGACCTATAAAATATACATCGTATGAGATTACTAGAAGTGACGACCCTAGACAGGATCTGTGTTGGGATTGATATAAGGGAAGTGCCTTAGTTTTCCAATCCTGCTGTATGAATGGACTAATAATAACTCGGTAATCATATCACCATCACATTGCATGTGCCTGGAAGATGTGGACCACTGTGGAAAGAAAGCATGCCGCGGGCGTAAGATGGTGCCGTATTAGGGAGATCGTCGGTGAGGGCATCCATCATGTCACGTCATATTGCATTAATAACAGTATTAAGAATATTTGATTTACTGCTTTACTATTATCGCATGATTGATTTGAGAACATGTTAATCTTTGCTCTATTATTCCACTGAGTTAGCTACTCACTCCCACGTTACGGGATGGTGTTTGCAACACCCACCAGACCCTGTCTTAGATGCAAGTGAGGCAACGATTCAGGAGGCAGAGTCGGATTATGATGAGGACCAGGACGAGTTCTCATATATGCAGTACCACGACGGCTTTGCTTAGGTGGCCTGGATTGATGGGACTTCTCAGTGGGACTACTTTTGACATTTTGATTTTATTTATTTACATGTATATGAGACTCAGAGATGTATTCATACTTTGGAGACAATTGAGATCTATTTTGTTTTTCATACAGTGATATGTATATCCTTTAGTCTTTCGCTTGCTTTTATCACTGAATCTGGAGTATGAATTGCAGTTTTGGTATACTTTTACTCATATGAATGCTTTAACTCAGACAACATTGAATCATAATCATTTTTTTTGCATAAGTGACGGTCTGGAACTCGGGAGTCGGGTTTATACACGACCCCCGATTTTCAGGGTGTTACATAGAAGTTCACTTAAATAGGCCTAGAGACCTTTAGAAATCTGATGATCAAATGGAGAGACTATCTAGCCGTTAGATTGCTGATAATTAACACTTAAGACAAGATAGCTTGGTATGGCCCACCCAAGCTTTGGATCTACCTGATCTTTAGGCAAGGATGTTAATTTAGGCCCTTCAAAGTAAATGGACCAAGTGGATTGGAGCATACATCAATGTGGGCCTCACCGCAATTATGTGTGTACGAGACGTGCATGCAGTCACTGTGCACCAAATATGTCAACACAGTTTAACTATGTTGACTCGATAAAACAAAGAAAAAAGAGATTTTTTCTCTCTCTCTCTCTCTCTCTCTCTCTCCATCATTCCCACCCAATTACATTTTAAACGGAAGGCCTCCGTTTGTGTCCAATGTGTCCCACCATCTCGGATCAGATCAACGATCCAAACCATCCATCAGGAACAGAAGGAGAATCTGACCAATACCATGGAAATTTCTACACGAGTCTCACTCACATGGGTGAAAAATCATGTCCGCAAACAGCATAGCGTGCAACATGTTTTCCTTCTTAAATAAGATTTTTCTGTTTCTAGTTATATGATCTTGCAAATTCGAAAACCCGTTCTCAAATCCTAGTTGTGCGTCCAAGAGAATCCCTGCCTTCTAAAATAGGGTTTTACAAAAGGAAGAGAGAGAGAAGTTAAGGAAGGAATATTCCTTGTGCATTGCTAACACAATCCTCACCATCCGCTGACTCCTAGGAGCGTTTGGATTCATCTCGATCGTCCACATTACGACGCCCTTTAGCTAAAGAAAACCTCACCGAGATCTCCTTGCAGTGTGAGTCATCTCGTGCCCAATGGGAATATCTTGTGAAACCACTAATATTCATCACAATCTTCCAAAATATGGGTCCGACAATGTCTAGTAGCCCAATCAGAATCGTCCATGTGTGGCTGATCACAAGATCAACCATTGAACGAAGATCCACCATTGGGGGGTGATCATCTTCCTCGTTAAGTTGGAAATACCCATCACTAGTGATGTGGCCCATTCTCTGATCAGGGTCGTCCATCTAGAGGACCATAATGCCAGAAGATCATCTGTAACCTCTGATCAAACCCATACAGGCTTGATTCAATTCCATGGCCATAAAACACCATAGGTTAAGCCACCAAAACAGTATCTAATCGGTTCATTAGGAGCCAATGCTTCTAGGCTCCTATAAAGCTATAAATACTCTCTTTTATTTTAGGGCATCCATTGCTAAAAATAGTAACCGACAGAGAGAGGATAGGGCACCGTTCATGTTGCACCGAGTCTACTTAGCTCAACTGAAACTAAGTCGGGTCGGGTCGGGAATGGGTTGTTGGTTTGTCTTCTAGCATGGGAAAAGAAAGAAGAAAGAAAGGAATAAAATAGAGGAGAGAGGAGAAAAAGAAATAGAGATAAGACGAGAGAGAGGGAGAGGAGAGAATTGAGTCGAGTTTGGCTGCCTCAATTTGGTTCGGGTCATGGTCTGAGCCTGGGCGAAATCCAGACCTTGCTGGACGAATTGCTGAATGTTTCCCAACAAGAGGAAGGAAGGCAGAGATGAAGAAATGAGGAGTAAGGAAGGTAGAGAGGAAGACGACAGAGAGAAAGAGAGAGTCATGGGTGGTGTCGAGTTCAAAAGTTGACTCATTGCTGAGTCTAACTCACCCTTGTTACACTATTATCCTGAGTTGTTGCAATCCATGAAGAAAAATAATGGAGAAAAGAAGAAGAAGAAAGAGGAAAGGAAGAAGAAAGGTGAGAAAGGAGGAAGGAAGGATGATTGTCCTTATGAATCGACTTAAAGAGTTGTGAGCCAGATGAAGGGTTGACTGTTTAGCTACCTCATTGGATGCCTCTTAGAGAAAGGAAAGAGGAAAGAGGAAAAGGAAGAGAAAGGAGGAGAAAGGAAGGGAATGGAAAGAAAGAAGAAGGAAAGAAAAGGTGTGGGAAGATGAGAGCTGAGTTGAACTGCTGAGTCAATTCAGTAATTTCCCAAGTTTCGTTGAGTTCGGGACGTGTTGAATCGCTGAGTCAAGCTACTGAGTCGACTAATGATTCTATCCTAAAGTGTGCGCGGGGATTCTAACAAGCATGGAAAAGTGGACCTGACTTGAGGGGTGAGGAACATCCCCCATTGCTTCTTTCATTCATATATTTCCATGTTAGCTTAAACCTCAAATGTAAAGAATTTTAGAGAATTATAAGTATTAATTTCATTTATGTTGACATTTATGAAGTAACTCTTTTAATCCCTATTACCCAAGTTCTATAACCATATGTATGTAATGTTTCCTTATGATTTCCGTGCCACATTTATGATTGTTTGTCTATAGGTACTCTTCTACTAGTCATGATGTGAAGTAGGAATTTCCATGCTAATTTAGCTATAAATTGCATAGTGAAGATTTGCCTTCATTGTCCTTAACTTCCAATATTAGTTGGCTCTAACATATGGAATGTTTCTTTTAATGAAGGTAGAAGGAACTCTTAAACAATTTAAATGATATCACTCCATTGAGATTTATATGTCACCTTATTGAAGGAATCCCTCTTGGCCTTCTGCGTCCATTGATTTCCTATTTAGATAAATAGTCTTTATGAATAAATTATAGATTATAAGGAATGTAGACTCATCCATGCTATTGATACACCATTTTTGATAAGCCTTAAGAATCTAAATCTATTAGTGTTATATATAACATTTAATATGCTGATTTTAGATTTATCTCTACCATACGTACCTTAAGAACAATAAAAACATGAATTCATTCCTATGTTGTATTGATGAGCATCAGGAAATGCTTTATTCCCTATTTCTCAAACCTTAAATTTAATAACCAGGTGGATAGAATTTAGTTTTTTATTCCCTATGTCATATTAGTATTTTCTTGATTATATGCATATTTCAATTAGTAATGACAAGAGTTATGAAGTTTCAGTTCATTTTATCTTACAAATTGTACAATGAATATTATGTATGAAATGTTATTTTTTGTAAGAAACATAGCCTGAACTTGTCAACAATTAATCATAGTTGACATGTCACATATATGGGCCCTCATTTGGACCTAGAGAAATTAAAAAGGATTTATGATGAGCTCATGTTTGGATGTTTGATATATTATTAAAAGACTTCAAGCTTTGATGATGTTTATGAGAGTAATCTTGTTAATCCCAAGGAATGCACATGGGTATCATGGTGCATAACATCCATGCATGACATTTGAGCTTTACCGGGTGCTCGATATAAGCCACGTTCTGTTAAGTTACTAAGAGTTTTATTACTTTAGTTAAACCCTCAGATTATGTTCATTCATACCACTATGGGCCGCGCTTTTTTACATGAGGCTTTTTCAGGACTTTGGAACCTCCTCGGGTGTATCCTGAATATTTTTCCAGGAGGTCAAACATCCTTGGGTGCACTCACTTACATGGCCTTTTCCAGGTAGTTAATCTACTTGGGCAGTCTTTTCTTTTAACAAGGCCTTTTCCAGGTAGTTAATCTACTGTGGGCGGTCTTTTCTTTTGACAGTTGCATGTGTATCCCCAAATTTATGATTTGAGCATACATTCATACATTCATACATGTATTCATATGACTTTGCCTTGTTTACGATATTACTATCTTATGAAATGAAAATGCTGGTTTAATCTACATTAGAATGATTTGATATGCTTAAATCTTTGAGGGAAGTTCCCAATGAGTTTTCACTCATCCAATCTTGCGATTGCACCAAATAGACACATGTTTGATGACAGGTGGAGACCCCTATGATGGGATCCCAGGGATGACTGAGGTGGAGTTTGGCAAGGAGGGCCTCTATGCAGATGTAGTTGAGTCATTGGAGCTCAACTAATATTTTAGGATTTACTTGCTTTCATATCTTAGATTTTAAGTTTTGTTTGAGTTGTAATAACAATTCCCCTACTGAGGGAATTCATGTTGCCTTCATTTACTTGTATTAAACTTCATTATTGTTACTCTTGATATTCTAGTTTACATGGTAGTTGCCCAGTTTACGTCATAAAATTTTCTAGTGACTAGATGTAAAGTTTTTCACTTTATAGTGTAATAGTTGGGTTCTCATACTCCAGCGATCATCCTTTGGCTTTAAGAACCAGGGTGTTTTACAAGTAGAGGATGCACACACCTCAGAGTTGGCAGAAGAGTTTTGCTGATCATCGGCATCATCCCTTAGAGTTCACAGTTGAGGACAGAGTGTATCTCAAGGTCTCACCCATGAAGGGTGTGGTTCAATTTGGAGCAAGGGGAAAGCTCATCCTGAAATTTATTGGACCTTTTGAGATCACTGGGTGCATTGGCATCGTGGCCTATAGGTCCGCCTTACCACTAGAGTTTTCTGATATCTAAAACATTTTCCATGTTTTTATGTTGCGGAAGTATGGGTTAAACACCATTCCCTTGATTGATTAACAGCCACTTGAGGTCTGTGAGGATGCTTCCTGCATTGAGCAGTAAGTTCGCGTCTTTGATCGAAAGGAGCAGGTCCTCCGTACTAAGGTCATTCCTTTAGTAAAAGTGTAGTGGGGTCACTATAGCATCGATGAGGAGTCTTGGGAGTACAAGGCTGAGATTAGAGAGCGTTATCCTCATAGTTTTAAAGATTGATTATACCTCATATTCTATCTTTGATATATATGTTTATGTGATGCCATATTTTCTCTTCCATGGGGTAGTGTAAATTTTGAGGACAAAATTTTTATTAGGAGGGAAGAGTTTCAGGCCCGAGTCCTAGTACCATTCCACTCCTTAGGATCCCACGATCCTCTCCATCGAATTCCGTCAATCCGTAACCTTAGATAGTGTTTGCAAGTGACCCTGAGTTGCGTCCTGTGAACCCGAGCCAACTCAACCTGACCTGCATCATTGCGACCACATCGTCGGTGCAGTTCTAATGCCACGTGTCATATGCCAATCCAATGCTTAGATTGTGAGATGTGGCCTGCGTATCATCATGGTCGTGGATCACAAGTTGTGGGGCCATTTCTATTAGTGCATTTCCCTAGAACAATCTTGATGATGACATCACCGCCCGTGCCTCTTACATGTAATCATTCTAAGCATGCTTTGTAATCATTTCAAACATGCCTTCTCTATCCCCATGCCTTCTTACAAATCAATCATTGCTCTTACACTTCTTACAATGTAATCATTTCCTCCCTGAAAGTGCCCTGGTTTGTCAATTAGCGTGAGGGTTGAGTCGATGAGTGAAGTGAGCCCCATAGGAAGATCGTACAAGCTATTGCCTCAAATAGATGTGTGTTCTGAGCTTGTCATAGGAAAATTAAGCCTCAAATCCCATGTCCCAAAAAACCTAGGTAAATAAATCCTTACAAGCCTTAGAACAACATAGGAGTTAAAAGTCTGAAAACTTAATACTTAAAAAGGAAAATTTTCTAAGTTTCTGCTTTGTTCGATGACATCGAGCTTCATTCGATGAAATCAAACACTTATTTTCAATGACATCAAATAGGGTTCGATGACATCAAAATAAGTTCTTTTATGTCTAGCAACCACAAAGTAATTGAACATAATTTTCAATGGATCGAAAATACCTTCGATGACATCGAAGGTTAGTCGATGAGATCGAAGAACTTAGAGCATTAATGTAACACCCTGAAAATCGGGGGTCGTGTATAAACTCAACTCCCGAGTTCTAGACCGTCACTTATGCAACAAAAATGATTATGATTCAATGTTGTCTGAGTTAAAGCATTCACATGAGTAAAAGTATACCAAAACTGCAATTCATACTCCAGATCCAGTGATAAAAGCAAGCGGAAGACTAAAGAATGTACATATCACTGTATGGAAAACAAAATAGATCTCAACTGTCTCCAAAGTATGAATACATCTCTGAGTCTCATATACATGTAAATAAACAGAAATAAAATGTCAAAAATAGTCCCACTGAGAATTCCCATAAATCCAGGCCACCTAAGCAAAGCCGTCGTGGCACTGCATATATGAGAACTCGTCCTGGTCCTTATCATAATCCGGCTCTGCCTCCTGAATCGCTGCCTCACCTGCATCTAAGACAGGGTCTGGTGGGTGTTGCAAACACCATCCCGTAACGTGGGAGTGAGTAGCTAACTCAGTGGAATAATAGAGCAAAGATTAGCATGTTCTCAAATCAATCATACGATAATAGTAAAGCAGTAAATCAAAAATTCCTAATACTGTTGTTAATGCAATATGACATGACATGATGGATGCCCTCACCGACATTCTCCCTCGTACGGCACCATCTACGTCCGCGGCATGCTTGCGTACCGCTCAGTGCTCCACATCTTCCAGGCACATGCAATGTGATGGTGATATGATTACCGAGTTATTATTAGTCCATTCAAACAGCAGGATTGGGAAACTAAGGTACTTCCCTTATATCAATCCCAACACAGATCCTGTTCAGGGTCGTCACTCCTAGTAATCTCATACGATATATATTTTGTAGGTCGCTGCAAGGGCTGTCAGGGCTGTTGCTCGCACTCGTTGCACCGCTCCCCCATCACCTTATCAATATATGCCTACTTGTACTCTCGTCGCTACGGAAGGGTCGTCGCCTCCCGTAGACTCAGAATACACTCGAGGTCACTACAAAGGGCTACCAGGGCTGTTGCTCGCACTCGTTGCACCGCTCCCCCATCACCTTATCAATGTAGGCCGACAGCAAGAATATAGTGTCCCATACCACCATAATCTGCTCACGAGTCATAGGTGCTCACTGGTCACTACGGGGAGGTTTGTGGCCCCAGCGTAGGCCGACAGCTCGACCACGGTGTCCCATACCACCATGCCCGGCTTATGAGTCTTTATGGATCAAGGTACCATGATTGACAGGGTTTATAATGGCTAGTTCAGTACCCTAAGTTCAAGCAGTTATGACTCATACAGGGTGAACATACAATGGCCAGTCGGGTTACTTGATGGGCTCGACTAGTACAAGCGCATCTCAAGTCGAACGACATGAAGTGCATAAAACACCTCGTGTGGCCTAACCACTGCCGCCAACTCCAAAACACAGCTCGCGTTCATCGACGCGTCGTTCGTGGCAAGGATAAACCAACCACGAATTCACTCGATTGCCAACTTCCTGGACTAGGTATAGTCCCAAACATTTATGAATTCACATCAGCAATCATATAAGAGTAATGGAAATGAAATACAACAACGTGAGCATGTTAACACATGTTATAACATACAACTTGAGTAAAACATCTAACACATGCATTTCATACATATAATGAAATCATGCATATAGCTAACATGTAGGAAATCATTTACATCAGCATATTAATTGTGAATTCAATCTCAAACTAATTCATAACACCATTTAATTCAATACATACTAATACATACATTTATACAAACACTTAGTCTACACACTTAAGTCTACATATAGTATGTCGACTCAAAGTGCGCATTTGGGTGAATCTCTTTGCCAAACTGATTATGCACGCATTCCTAATATCCTAATGCGGCAAGAAGCCATGTCAATCATATCAGCAAAATATGGATGAAAATAGTATTTCCTACAAATGACTAAAATGCCCTAAATCTCATATTTTTTGTCTATTTACGAAACAGGAAACGGACAGCATGTTGTACATGTCAAACGGCGTTGCCGTCGATAATCTACTATTAAACGACAGTGGAAGCATTGAAAACAGTCAATCAAAGCGTCTAAAATCTGCACATTTTATCCTATAAGTGTATTGATTCGAACGGAGCATGTACGCTTCGTCTACGGCAAACCGGGAACCTAATACACAAGATCTATAAGCTACCATGATAAGGAACTAAATGAACCTTAAATCAGCAAGTATTTGGGAGATTTTCTTACCTAGAAACGTGGCAAAATCGCCGAAAAAGTGATTAAGGCGCGTTTCTTAAGCACGTGCAACAGGTAGTGCAAGCAGTAGGAAATTCTCTCCCACTCTCTCTCACAATCTCTCACCTTTTCTCTCACACCAGCTAGGGTTTCTAGCAAATTCGGATGGGTGAGAGAAGTGAGGGTTTAAGCTCCTTTTATAACCTAAAACTTGCCCAAAACAGGCTTGGGAACAATGTTCACTTGATGCCTAACCAAATCGGGGTTGTTTCGGTCCAAAAAGACATTTCTGGAGGTCCCCTGGCCGAACGCGATCGGATTTAAGTTCATGCACATCGGATGTCGTTCACATCCCATTTTCAGACTAGTAGTGTTCGTAGATCGCACGTAGCGGTCCAGTTTCAGTTCAGCAGTCACCGCACGTAGATCAGGTCTACAAGTCTCATGATATGAAATAGAAATTTTTCCTGATCCGATGGTGTAATTTGGCTAAATTCTGACGGTCAGAACGCTTAATAATAATGCGTCAAGTCGTGTGCCAGATTTGAATTTCAAATTCCAAATCTAACCCTATTCTCACTCTTTTCACTCCAGGCTCAATGAAATAACCTCTGAATGTCGGTTGGACTTGATTTTCGAAATGATTGTCAAGTCCAGCTAGGCAGTTATAACGGTCTAAGATTGTAGGTATCGGACTTTCGACGCGCGGTCTAGATCCAATATAAAGTTTCAAAGAGGTCCTGAGAACAAACCGGTTTAGAGTTTGATCCGAGGTTTTAGAGTATTATAGCGTCATTGGTTCTACTCGCTTTGGGTCTTGTAGAACGTATTTAAAGTGATCAGAGACTATTTCCCAGCTACTCTAGCGTTGCGCTAGCTAACTTACACATATTTTCTAAAGGAATTAATCCTACGCAATTTCTGGTCGAGTTGGTACTCGAGTCCAAGTACGGATTTTTCCAGGGCGTTACAATTAACCAGCAAATCCTCTTGGAAAATATTCTAATATTACTCGAGTAATCGAACGAGCTTCGATGTTATCGAAATTTAAACTTCAATAACATCATGCAAGTTTTGAGGATATCGAATCCAGACAAATTTGTGTCCAGCAAGCTTAAAAGGAAAATCAATAAAAATGTTTAAGGAATCGAGGAAGCCTCGGTTACATTGAAAAAGGACAAAGAAGTGTCCAGCGAGTTTTCATGGAATATCTTCTGAAAAGATTGATGAATCGATCTAAGAATCGATGACATCAAAATTTGAAATTCGATAAGATCGAATCAGGTTCGATGACAACAAAGCCAACTTTGAAATGTCTATCAAGCTCTTGTGTAATGCCATGTTGAGGAATCGAGCACTGATTTGATAACATTGAAGTTCAAATCTCGATGACATCGATCTTCTTTCCATTAGTCCCTGAAATATTTTTCAGTTGAGTTCGTATCATCAAACTGATATTCGATGACATTGAAAGTATACATTCGATGTTCGATGACATCGAATTGAGTTAGAAACTGACAGTTTTATTTCCATTGGGGCTTTTTGTCTTTATAGGGAGAGGTTGTTCTTAGTTGCAAGAGATTGAGAAAAAGAGAGAGTTTTAAGAGAGTAATTGCATACCACCTACCCTAAGTCCTTTTTCTCATGGGAGTTCATCCTTCTATCCATCCTCCGCATTGATATTCAATAGAGTGGATTGGTGAATGAACTTCCTCATTCAAGGATCATCCGGCTACCGTCTTAATGGCAAATCATTGAGTTGGGATCCCTTGAATGCTTAAGAGCTTAGAATTACTCCATCTCTCAAATGATTAATATTCATTAGAGTAGATTCCAACATAACCTTGACCCAACCCACTGTCTTACATTAGAGCAATATCAGTGTTGCAGATCAAGAAAGCTGAAGAATCTCCGTCATTAAGGGAGTATATCTTCATTAACATACAGAACGAGGCTCATCTACTTATACGTAAGTCATTAGAGTCTAGAGACCCTATTGATCATTCTTTGTGTAGGATTCACAGGTGCATCTCACCCCTTACAAGCCCTCATAGGAGGCCTCCGATGGGAGAGCATGTTTAGGTTCTTAGTGTAGGACCTTTGCTCTTCTATATGGCATAAACTCAGGTCTTTTATATTGGTCCTTGGACTGTGTGGCATAAACTAGAGTTCTTGTGTGGATCCTTGACCTGTATGGTCTAAACTAAGTTCCTTGTGTGAATCCTTTACTCTTGTGTAGGGCATAAACTCAAGTCCTTTGTGTATGTCTTTGGCCAGTGTGGCCCAAACTAGTGTTCTTATGTGGATCATTGACCTGTGTCGTCTAAACTAAGTTCCTCATGTGGATCCTTTGCTCTTGTGTAGGGCATAAAACCTAGGTTCCTTGTGTGAATCCTTTGCTCTTGTGTAGGGCATAAAACTTAGGTGCTTTGTGTGGATCCTCTGCTCTTGTGAATGGCATAAAATCTATGTGCTTTGTGTAGGACCTTTGCTCTTATGTAGGGCATAAACGTACGTTTTCCTTGTGCAGGTATGTTTAGGTACCTTGTGTAGGTCCTATAGTCCACCTTCTATAGGTTGTAAAGGTTTGAGGTGAACCTGATTTGAAACCTCCGTTAGTGAATTCCGGTACACTCAAGGCTTGAGTGCATCTGCAAGGAGTGGAGTAGGCACATAGCTGAATTAGGATTGATATTTGCATATTCTCTTATTGTGTTTACATTGAATGATCACATGAAATCAGGACAATATGAATGTCTAGAACTGATAAGACTCACATCCCATACACTTTCACATACTTCATCCATCATAGACTAAGTGTCATATCTTTTTTAAATATTGAGTAGTCTTGTGATTGGATCCTCTACTTGGCTTGGAAGCCTGTAGAGTTAAAATGAGTATATCTTGATAATTGCACATTAGATCAAGATTAGGTTAATAGGATTTTAAATTTTCATAAAAATTTATAAAGTCCTATTCACCCCCCTCTAGGACACTTTGACCTATTTCTACTTCTCCTATAGTGGTTGTAACACCCCGGATTTTGGCCAACCTGGGATTAAACGTCCTTAGGCAATGGGTCGACTAAAACACCTGAAAAATCGCATAGAACCCAATTCCATAGCCAAAGAAATCACTCAGGGTTAATTCCTTTTGAAACTAAGCATAAGTTACCTAGCGCGACGCTAGAGTAGCTGGGAAATAGTCCTTGATCACTTTAAATACGTTCTATAAGACCCAAAACTTGTAAAATGCATGGTGCTATAATACTCTATAACCTGGGATCAAACTCTAAACCGGTTTATTCTCTGGACCGCTTTGAAACTTTGTATTGGATCTAGACCACGCGTCGAAAGTCCGATACCTACAATCTTAGACCGTTAGAACCGCCTAGCTGGACTTGACAATCATTTCGAAAATCAAGTCCAACCGATAATCACAGCCTATTTCATTGAGCTCGGACTGAAGAGAGTGCGAATAGGGACAGATTTGGAATTTGAAATTCAAATCTGGCACATGACTTGACGCGTCAGTATTAAGCGTTCTGACCATCAGAATTCAGCCAAATTACACCCTCGGATCAGAAAAAATTTCTATTTCATATCATGAGAATTGTAGGCTTGATCTACGTGCGGTGACCACTGAACTGAAACTGGACCGCCACGTGCGATCTGTGAACCCTGCCGAACTGAAAAATTGATGCATACTAGATCCAGTATGCATGAGCTTAAGCCTGACCGCATTTGGCCAGGGGACCTCCAGAAATGCTCTTTTGGACCGAAACAGCCCCGATTTAGATAAACCTCAAGTGAACTTTGTTCTCGAGCCTATTTCGGGCATTTTTATGCTTATAAAAGGGGTTGAAACCCTCACTCCTCTCTCCCATCCGAATTTGAGAAAAATCCTAGATTGGGAGAGAGAAAAGGTGAGAGTTTGTGAGAGAGAGTAGGAGAGGATTTTCCTGCTGTTGCCCTGCCTGTTGCACGTGCCTAAGCAACACACTTCGATCACCTGGCCGGTGATTTCTCCACATTTTCAGGTAAGAAAATACCCTAGAAGTTGTTGATTTAGTGTTCCCTTGGTTTAATAGCAAAGTAGCTGATAGATCTCGTAAATCAGGTTCCCTATTCGCTGTAGACGAAGCGTATACGCTCCGTTCGAAACGATATGTTTATAAGAGATAAGGTGCGAATTTTAGATGCTTTGATTAATTGTTTTCAATGCTTTCAATGTCGTTTAATAGTAGATTATCGACGGCAACGCCGTTTGACATGTACAACATGTTGTCCGTTTCCTGTTTCGTAAATAGATGAAGAATATGAGATTTAGGGCATTTTAGTCATTTGTAGGAAGTACTGTTTTCATCCATATTTTGCTGATGTGATTGACATGGCTTCTTGTCGCATTAGAATACTAGGAATGCGTACATAATTAGTTTGGTGAAGAGATTCGCCTAAATGCGCACTTTGGGTCGACATACTATATGTAGACTTAAGTGTGTGGTTTAAGTGTTTGTATAAATTCTTGTATTAGTATGTATTGAATTAAATGGTGTTATGAATTAATTTGAGATTGATTTCTCAATTAATATGCTGGTGTAAATGGTTTCCTACATGTTAGCCATATGCACGACTGCATTATATGTATGAAATGCATGTGCTTGATGATTCACTTAAGTTGTATGTTATAACATGTGCTTAATGATTTCATTATGATTTAGTTTGAGATTG
Source organism: Magnolia kwangsiensis (assembly GCA_037074715.1). Taxonomy (NCBI): domain Eukaryota; kingdom Viridiplantae; phylum Streptophyta; class Magnoliopsida; order Magnoliales; family Magnoliaceae; genus Magnolia; species Magnolia kwangsiensis. Next base: position 66,907,592 of record CM073579.1, read on the forward strand.
AATTCTCAATTAGTATGCTGATGGAAATGATTTCCTATATGTTGGCGATATGCACGATTTCATTATATGTATGAAAGGCATGTGTTAGATGATTTACTTAAGTTGTATGCTATAATATGTGTTAACATGCTCACATGGTTGTATTTCATTTCCAATACTCTAATATGATTGTTGATGTTGATTCATAATTGTTTGGGACTATACTTAGTCCAGGCAGTCAGTAACAGAGAAAATTCATGGCTATCTTGTATTTGCCACGAAGGATGCGTTGATGAACGCGAGTCGTGTTTGGAGTTGGCGGCAGTGGTTAGGCCACGTGAAGTGTTTCACGCACTTCATGTCGTTCGACTTGCGATGCGCTAGTGCTAGTCGAGCCCGTTAAGTAACCCGACTGGCTATTGATTGTTCACCCTGCATGAGTCATAACTGCTTGAACCTAGGATACTGAATTTACCATTGTAAACCCTGTTAACCATGGTACCTTGATCCACGAAGACTCATGAGCCGGGCATGGTGGTATGGGATACCGTGGTCGAGCTGTCGGCCTACGTTGGGGCCACAAACCTCCTCGTAGTGACCAGTGAGCACCTGTCTCGTGAGCAGATTATGGTGGTATGGGACACTATATTCTTGCTGTCGGCCTACACTGATCAGGCGACGAGTCCTTTATAGTGACCGCGAGCGTATTCTGAGTCTACGGGAGGCGACGACCCTTCCGTAGCAGTAGAGTACAGTAGGCCTGTATTGATAAGGTGATGGGGGAGCGGAGCAACGAGTGCGTGCAACAGCCCTGACAGCCCTTGCAGCGACCTACAAAATATACATCGTATGAGATTACTAGGAGTGACGACCCTAAACAGGATCTTTGTTGGGATTGATATAAGGGAAGTACCTTAGTTTCCCAATCCTGCTATTTGAATGGACTAATAAGAACTCGAAAATCATATCACCATACCATTGCATGTGCCTGGAAGATGTGGAGCACTTGAGGGTCAATTGCATACCGCGGTCGTAAGATGGTGCCGTATGAGGGAGATCGTCGGTGAGGGAATACATCACGTCATGTCATAATTGCATTAACAACAGTATTAGAAATGTTTGATTTACTGCTTTACTATTATCGCATGATTGATTTGATAACATGCTAATCTCTGCTCTCTTATCCCACTGAGTTGATCACTCACTCCCACGTTATGGGATGGTGTTTTCGGACACCCACCAGTCCCCTTTTGTGATTGCAGATGATGGCGCGGCCTGCAAGGCGGAGCCAGACTTGATGATGATGAGGAGGATTCCTCCTTTATGCATAATCTGATTGACGGGATTACAGGGAGGTGGATTAGATGCCTTGACACTTGTCATTTCATGTTTTTAGAGCCCTCATGTATATTCTTTCTTTCTCTTTTTAGGTATACATGTATGCATATAACCTAGTAACATGTTCACACTCTGGAGACATACAACAGTTTATATATGTTATACATACTATCACAGTCTTTCGCTTGCAAATTTAACTGTCTCTGGAGTATGATATGTTGTTCTGGCTTAATCTCACTCATGTTTAATACATTAACATAGACAACATTCAATCATACATATCTATGTTGTATAAATAACATTTTGGAACTCGGGAGTGGAGTTTTTACTCGACCCCCTGATTTTCGGGATGTTATAGTGGTCTTTACCGCAATTTCAATTGGTATTAGAGAAGGTCACTCTTAAGTGTTTAACCGCCTAGAGAGTGATCCTGACTGAAGTTGTGAAACTAGGGCCGATAGTGTGGGACAAGAGGGTGCAAAAGATAACACTGCAAATATCCAAAACCAACTCTATACTGAAACTCTTAAACTACTGGGTAGTATCAAAATGTGAAATAGTTAGGACAATCGCCTAGTGATCCATACTACTCTTAAGGCTGGCAATAATTCGAAGTGGTATCTTGACAGTGGGTGCTCCAGACACATGACCGGTGACCAAACTCACTTTTTTGAGTATTCAGAGTTTAATGGTGGGTTAGTCACATTTGAAGATGGGAGCTCCACTAAAATAATTGGTCATAGAATGATAGTCGGCCTAAGTCTTCCCAGAATAAAAAATGTTCTTTATGTAGAAGGTTTACAACATAATCTCTCAGATCTGTGACAAAGAACACCTAGTCACTTTTTCAAAAGATGTGTGTAGAATCTTAGATCATACAGGAAAATCTATTATGAAGGGTCTACACACGAGTGTCAATGCTATGTTATTGAAACTAGTAGGGAGAATATACTATCCACGAAATGCCACATGGCCATGAAGAAAGAGTCCAAACTGTGGCACCAAAGGCTGGGACATGTCCACTATCAAAACCTAGCCAAGCTAAGTTCAAGGAATTTGGTGAGAGGACCTCCCAAGATTAGAAAGGAAGAGAAGATTGTGTGTGGTGACTGTCTAAAAGGTAAATAGATAAAAGTTGGACACAAAATGTAATGACTCGAAAAATTTCGTACCAAGACCCGAGTACCACCTCGATCAGAAATCACTTAGGATTAATTATCTTAGAAATCAAGCATAAGTTAATTAGTGCTAAGTTAGATTGGCTGTGAAATTAGCACTGTTCGCTTTAAATAAATTCTGCAAGACCTAAAACTTGTAGAATCAATGACGCTATAATACGCTGAAATCTAGGATCCAACTCTAAACCCAGTTATTCCCGAGAATATTTAGTGACTTTGTATTGATTATAGACCGTGCATCGAAAGTTCGATATCTATAATCTTAGACCATTATTACCATCTAGTTGGACTTGACCATCCTTTCAAAAATCAAGCCCAACTGATGTCCTGACACCATTTTCTTACGTCCGGAGTAAAGAGAGTAGGAAAATGAAGATTTTTAGAAAATTAATTATAATATTATGAAATCTGGCACGGTTCACTTGCGCGTTATTTTTAAGCGTTCTGACCATTGGAATTCGACCAAATTTCACCCTCGGATCAAGAAAGTTGTCCCTTTCATGTCATAGAGCTTGTAGCCCTGATTTAGGTTTGGTGACCCTTGAATTGAAACTGGTCCGCCACGAACAATTTGGATATCCGATCGGACTGAAAACTTAACTTACTAAAGATCTGATGATAGTGAGCTTAAGTCCGACCGCATCTGATCAGAGGACCTCCAGAAATGCTCCGATGGATCAGAAAGATCCCAATTTGGTTATAACCTAGGTATATATTGACTTAAAGTCCATTTTCGTTATGTTTGGGCTTATAAAAGGGCCTTAAACCCTTAGCTTTCTAACCCATACAAATTTTCCAAACCCTAGAGATTTAAGAGAAAGAAAAGAGAGAGAAAGTGTGGGAGAATCAGGTGAAACTCCGTAGGATTCTTCCTAGTGCATCTATACACAGAACCGGCATTTCTAAATCGTTCTTCAGACAATTCTGATTCCATTTTTGGGTAAGTTAAGCTAAACCTAACCTGTTTTGAAGCCTAGACTAGCTGAAGTAGAGTTCTAGCTAACCTGTTTCTTGCCATAGGTAGTGTATCCGCCGTTGATGAAGACACGTCATCTGAATCATCTTAAATACATTTTTTTCTGGTTTAAGGTGCGGACTATATACGCTTAGGTTATGGTTTTCAACCCTTTCAATGTTAGATAATGATTTATTCATGTTGTGCTTACTGTTATACATGCCAAATTTTGTCTTTCGCATACGTATACTTTGTATTGTAAATACCATATTTTATGTATATGTTAGAATACACGTATGCGTATGAAATTTGCTGATTTGCTTGCCATGATAAATTGTCATTGTGATATGCCTAATATGTATGCAGTAACTCCTTAGTGAGAGGACTTGCCCTAATTTACAACGATGTCGACATACGTGATGTATGTTGAATAGTGTAAGCTAAGTGTTTGTTTAAATGTCTAAACGAGATAATGGTTAGAAAATGTGTTTGCTAAGATGGTTGAGATATGGATTTCAACCATAATGTTTGTGTGCATGATTTCCTTCATGAATCATGTGACTTAGGTTATCCATGCTAAATAAGTGTATGATTTTCTCCATGGATTTTGTGTTTAATTGAATCATGTTACATGTGTGTATGATTTCCTGCATCTACTGCTTACATTTAAGTTATACTTCATGATTGTACAAATGAATGCAGGATATGAATCATATGCTAGTTATTAGCTTTGTATGTGAATGGGGCTATATTACAGTCCAGGTAATCGAAAACCGTTCCATAATTAGTGGTTGAGGTTGTCTTCGCCACATGGGGTAAGTTTAGCGAATCTGAGTCGTGCTTGGGGTGTTCGGAAGTGGTTAGGCCACACGGAGTGCTTATGCATTCCATGTCGTTCAACTCAACGTGCGCTTGGCCTAGTTGAGCTTATCAACTAACCCGATTGACCGATGCTTGTTCACCATGTTTGGTTGCTACTGTTTGAATCTAAGGCACTGTGCTTACCAGTGAAACTCCCGTTAACCATGGTACTAAGATCTCCTATGACTCATGAGTCGGGCATGGTGGTACGGGTCACCGGGGTCATGCTGTCGGCCTACGCTGGGGCCACAAGCCTCCCCATAGTGACCAGTGAGCACCCTACTCTAAGCAGATTATGGTGCTATGGGACACTATATTCTTGATGTCGGCTTACACTGATTGGTGACGAGCCCTCTGTAGTGACCTTGAGTTTATCCTGACACCGCATAGGGGCGACGAATCCTGATGCAGTCTTAAGGATATAAATAGGCTTGTATTGATAAGGTGATGGGGGAGTGGTGTAACGATTGCACACAACAGTCCTGACAGCCCTTGCAGCGACCTAGAACCATAATATCGTATGAGATTCCTATGACTGACGACCCTAGAAAGGATCAATATTGGGAAATGATACAAGGGAGGTGTCTTAGCTTTCCAATCCTGCTGTATTAAAAGGACTAATAAAAACTTGGTAATCATATTCATAACACCGCATTGCATGTGCTAACGGTGTTAGTGATAGAGCATTGAGGAAGTGAGTCATTCCACGATCGTTAGATGATGTCGTAGAGGGGATTGTGGTGAGGGCATACATCATTCTTCATGTCATCCTTGCATTAACAAGAGATATAGGACCTATTTGATTGTACTGCCTTATCATTACTACTTAATTGGATTGATAACATGTTAACCTTTGCAATATAGTACCAGTGAGTTGATCACTCACTCCCATGTTCTTAGACGGTGTTTAAACACCAACCAAACTCTGACATAGCTACAGAAGATGGCAATGCTTGCAAGGTAGAGCTAGACTTCGACGAGGACGAGGAGGCGTTCTCATATATACAGTTCTCAGGCGTGTTCATGTGAGCCTCGTCCTGACCAACGGGGATATTTTTGGGACATGTATTGGATCATTTTGAACAGTTCATGTATGTATTTTGAGACACAGATGTATGTATATTGCCCTGGGCAGAGCACGCATTATTTGAGAATTTATTTTGAATTATATATATATATTTAAGTCTTCCACTTGCATTTCCTCAATATCCCTGAATTATTTCTGTTAATCTGGCTTGATCTCTTTCAAGTTTTATGCTTTAATACAGATAACATACAATCTGCATCAAATATGTTACATAAGTGATGTTTTGAAACTCGGGAGCTGAGTTGTGCTCAACCTCCCGAATTTCAAGGTGTTATAAGTTGGTATCACAGCTTGATTTGGATTGATCTGGACCTGGGTTAGGGTCACACACCGTACGTTGATGCCACTATACCATAGGAGGGTGCGCGAAGAACATAAAAACCTTCGTAGGATCCCAGTTTCGCCAATTGGCGAAGTTCACTCAAATCGATCATTTTGATCGAGTCTGTGCACACTCCTGATCACACACGGTGACCCCAAATCTCTTCTAGACCATCAATTGATGGGTATAAACTGCATTTTATTCCATTCAAGCTGTTAGAAATCGTTAATTTTGAATAGAGGTCAGGTTAATTCCAAAATTGCTCAAAATGGTTCGAAATGGAGTCAGGGCTCAAATCTAACACATCCAGGGGGACCCAGGGTGGGCCCCAAATGTTTTTGGCCATAGTGGGGGTAGTAGGACCTCGCCAGACTATCCAGAGGTTGGCGAGCCCTCGCTGGTCGGCGGGCTAGTCGGGCTAGGCTACCCAGGCTGATGCATTTTGGGGTTAAATAGGACCCTTTGGTCCAGGGTTCGGCCACCCATTCATCCAAAATCTCATACTTCCTTCACAAATCAGACCTCCAAGCTTTCCTTTTCTTTAAAAACTGCCGTTTTCTCTCTCAAACCTCCTTTCCAATCATCCCTTCTTTCATTTTCTATTATTTCCTTCATCCCTCTACCATTCTCCACCATATCCAGTAGCTACTTCATCCATTTTCCCACGATTGGAGCTCCTAAGCTCTATTTGAAGCTCCAAAACATGGTAACCTTCAATCTCTCTTGTCTTTGGCCTTTCTCTTCTTCTATTTCTTCTTTTCTTGGCCCATTGCATCCCTGTACCTACCCAAACTCGTAGGGAACCCATTAGGTTAGACCTTTTTCTCCCCTTTCATCACTTTTCCATGGCCTTTATAAAGGCTACTATAGCCTTTTTCTCCTTTTCCACCATCATCTCTCTCATGGGAAAGAGGAAGGGTGTCGCTGATGAAGCTGGGCCTAGTCGCCCTTCAAGTTTAAGAAAGCCAAGAGGTGGCGGCGCTAGTTCAAGTGCCGCCGCTAGTCCAAGTGTTGGGAAAGAAATACATACGAAGCGGGATTTAGATCCCCAAGCACTTTTTAGAAGGACGTTGTTGACAGAGTTGGCTCATGGCGCATATACGGATCATAAAGTTCTGTTTGAAGCACATGTGGATGGGCACCTCTTTGGTGAGTATTTATTGTTCGAGCATATTGAAGCTGCCGGGTGGGGTCCGCTCTTTGAAGGCCAGTCTCGTGCTAATGTGAGCACTGTTCATGCCTTTTATTCTCTTATTTGGGACCCTACACTAGAGCCATTATAGTTCAAGATCCCCTTTGGCAGAGATCGGGAAGCCACAATCGATGTTCGCTTGATAGCTCGACTGCTGAACGTGCCACTTGGCGAGGTACACCCAAGTGCTAAGAATCTGAACAGTGTTCGTGAGAGGGACCGCCGCACCAGGTTTCTATGTGGTAATTTATTTGAGTGGCAGCGTAACAAGAGCCTCCTAACGACCCATATATCGGGTGATTTTCGTCTGCTGCATCACATCTGCACGTTCAATGTTTACCCCAGGTGGAGTAACAGCAGTGATTGTACGTGTCTCATGGTAGATTTCCTGTATCAAGTGAGGCTGGGAGAGAATGTGTGCATGGATACATTTGTGCTGCGAAAAATCATCCTCATAGAGCGATCAAGAAGAATGTCTGAGTCACTTCCCTTTGGCCGGCTCATATGTAAGATTACGCTCGAGTTTGGCTATAGACTTGGGGCAAAGTTGCTTGTGCCTGTTCATTATATCAACGAAGCTACTCTGAACCAGATAAAGATGGGACCTCGGCAGCTTCAGGCCCAACTTGCTGATGACTGCGAGGGTGAGTATGATAGTGAAGAGGAAGAAAGTGAAGAAGAAGGTGGGGCTGAAATAGAGGAACAAGTCCAGGAAGAAGAGGAAGAGGAGGCTCAGGATACTGATGAGAGTCCTCCTCCTGTGACTCGGGCTACTAGGGATGCTCATATAGCCCGACTAGAGGAGAGTCAGGTTGCCTTACGACGAGAAGTCCAAGAACTCCGGGCCGAGGTAAAACAAGAGCTTGAAGATACCAAGGCCTTCATGAAGAAAAAATTTGGCAAGGTGACTCGCACCTTGAAGGCCATCCTATGCTGCCTGAAGGATAAAGGTGCCCCTTCTTCATCACCAGATTTCGATGCATGGACTCATGTAGTCGTTGTTTGCTTATTTGGTGTTTGTTTTTATGTGTGGTTTGCTTGTCGTTTATCAGTTGGTAGTTGTTTAGTGTTGGAGCTTCGTGTGTGAAGCTTAAATGTTTTGTTCACATGCTTTCTCTGTCGTGATTCATGTAATGCTGCAAATCATGTATTGTGATAATTTTGTTAATGAAATGCATGTGTTTTCCTTAGTTCGTGAAGTACAGACTGTGAATGAATTGTGTGAATGCCTAATTTCTTTGGTTGCTACCCTCTATTGTGTGTAGGGTATGCCGCGTAAGGGTTCGAGATCTTCGGCCCATCTTTCTCCAGGAGATTCACTTGACGGGGCCTCACCCTGAGCGATACTCCTATGGACCCTCATGTGGGCCCATCTAGTTCAGATCCTAGGCCGAGTTCTTAGCCGGCTTTTGGTCCTGCTGTTGGGCCACCTCCTGTGACACCTTCTGTGGTGCCTCCTGTCACGCCTGCAGCTCTTGAGCAGCATCGTGCGTCTGCATCGATGCCTTCTACATCACAATCTGCTCCGTCTTTTGATAAGCTAGAGCAGATGATGCTGTTGATGTAGCAGCAATAGATACAGTAGTAGCAGCAGCAACAACAGTTCTTATCCTCCATGGTTGGAATTTTTACTCAATCGATGGTGGCGACTCCACCTGCCTCGCCTCTACACCCTGTTGGGCATGCTAGTGTGAGCGGATCTTTCGAGCGATTTCAGCACTTGAGGCCTCCTACATTTACAAGTACTCACAGACCTGAGGAGGCTGAGTATTTGATAGACCGCATCTCGAAGATGCTGAGACCGTTGCACTGTTCTGAGGTGGAACAGGTTGAGTTGGCCACCTTCATGTTTGAGAAGGAGGCTAGCCTATGGTGGGACAGCATTCTCCGCACTGTGGCGGAGGGATATGAGTGGACGTGGGCAGCGTTTAAGGCACGCTTCCATGAGAGGTATTTCCCTATCACATACAGGAACGAGAAGGAGAGTGAGTTCCTTCACCTTCGCCAGGGAGGCATGTCGGTGACAGAGTATGAAAACAGGTTTACGGAGCTAGGGAGGTATGCTCCTTTGATTCTGAGTGACCAGCCGATGAGGATGCGGTATTTTTCTAAGGGTTTGCAGCCTAAGATCAGATCGAAGATGTGCTGTGTGAGAATTTCTTCCTATGCAGAGCTGGTGAGTATGTCCTTACGTGTAGAGCAGGACGGGGACAGGTCGGCCCGCGCGCGAGCACCTATGGTTCCTAGGCCGAGACTTGAGTTCGAGAGTAAGCTTTTCCTCATGAAGAGGCCTCGATTGGAGACACCGTAGGGGTCTTCTGCACCTCCTGCCTATGTGAGGCACCCTAATGTGTGGTGTGGCTATTGTAGGAAGCCTGGCCACACTAAGACTACATGTTTCTCCAGGATGAGAGACAGTGGGTTCTCACCGCCTCAGCGGATTGGTTGTCCGATGCCTCGGACCATTTCACCACTACCCCTTCATTCTGCACCAGTTCATCCATCCTTCAGACCTCTAGCACCTCATTTTAGGTCACCGCAACGGCCTATGGTACCACAGCCTAACCGTCCTCAGCAAGCTCGGGTACACGCATTGACAACTGAGCCATTCGGGACAGAGACCGCGCCACCTTAGGCCTTTGACGTCACAGCCCATATCGGAGGTACTCCTATATTCTTGTTGGTGGATACAGGATCCACGATCTCAGTCATATCTTCTTCAGTAGTCAAGCGCCATGGGCTACAGACTACTCGTATGGTTGGGGTTCGAGTTATTTCAGCACACGGGACCTGTACTGATGCCACTACGATGTGTGAGGGTTGTTTACTAGATCTAGGGAACAGGACGATGGTCATTGACCTTATCGTCGACCCCTCTCTCTATCATTTAGACGTCATTCTTGGCATGGATTGGCTAACTGCGGGGAGGGCCGAGATTGACTGCGAGACTCGCTTAGTGACAGTTTACGAGCCAGAGGGTACGTCCTTTACATTTCCTGTGTAGGTCTGTCACCCCTCTTGAGTGATTTGTTATGCTTCCTTGTTAAGGAATGTTGATGTCCCAACACTTGAAAGTACGCTAGTAGTTCGTGATTATGAGGATGTGTTCAGGAAGATACCTGGGTTGCCACCTCAGCGCGAGATCAATTTTACATTGACTTGGTACCCGGTTCGACGCCCATCTCATTGCCGACGTATCGCCTGGTCCCATATGAGATGGAGGAGTTAAGGAAACAGATCGATGATTTATTAGAGGTTGGCTTCATAAGACCGAGTGTATCTCCTTGGGGAGCACCTGTGTTGTTCGTGATAATGAAAGATGACTCATTGCAGTTGTGTATTGATTACCACAGGCTGAATCAGATTATGGTGAAAAATAAGTACCCATTTCCTAGGATAGATGACCTGTTTGATCAACTGAGAGGAGCGCAATGCTTCTCGAAGATTGATCTACAGTCAGGGTATCACCAGCTGCGCGTCAGGAATGAGGACGTATAGAAGATGACTTTCAGGACTAGTTTTGACCATTATGAGTTCCTCGTGATGTCATTTGGTCTTACAAACGCACCAGCCGTGTTCATGGACCTGATGAACCATGCATTTCGGTCTTTCCTCTATCGATTCGTCATCATATTTATATAAGACATTCTGATATACTCTAGGAGTCAAGAGGAGCATGATGAACACTTACGATTGGTCCTAGATACTCTGAGACAGCACCGGTTGTTCGCACAGTACAAGAAGTGTGACTTCTGGAAGGAGGAAGTCAAGTTCCTGGGGCATGTCGCGTCCAAGGATGGGATAGTAGTGGACCTTGCTAAGGTAGCCGCGGTGCAGATTGGAAATAGCCTGGTTCGGTTACTGAGGTGAGGAGTTTCTTGGGACTTGCTGGCTAATATCGATGATTCATTTAGAACTTCTCTAAGATAGCCAGACCCTTGTATCAGTTGACACTGAAGGAGCTGAAGTTCGCCTGGAATGAGAAGGCGGAATCAGCTTTTCAGGAGCTGAAAGACAGGCTGACGTCCGTCCCTGTGCTAGTATTGCCAGAGCAAGGGGTTAGATATACGATCTATACGGACGTGTCTCACGTTGGTTTAGGTTGTGTCCTCATGCAGAAGGACAGGGTGATTGCATATGCCTCGAGACAATTAAGGAAGCATGAGGAGAATTACCCTACACATGACCTAGAGTTGGCAGCGTCATCTTCGCATTGAAGCTCTGGAGACATTACCTCAATGAAGAGGAGTTCGAGCTCTTTTGTGACCACAAGAGCCTCAAGTATATATTCACGCAGCGAGACCTGAATATTAGGCAGCGACAATGGATGGAGACCTTGAAGGACTTTAATTTCGAGGTTTCCTACCATTCGGGCAAGGCAAACCCTGTGGCTGACGCGCTGAGCCACAAGAAGGCGATAGAGTTTGTGGCTCCGCTGATGGTTGCTAAGTGGGACATGGTTGATTTTTTGCGAGACTTTGAGCAGAAACTCACTATGGAGAAGCCATTCGAGGTTATCGCACACGTTCGGGTGCGACCTCTTATCGATGACAGGGTCATCGCGGCGCAAAGGGACGATGAGCATCTAACTGAGCTTCGAGAGCAGGCCAGTGATGATACAGATGCCAAGTGGAGAGTTGGAACGGATGGGGGCTTACGTTATCGTGGCTGCCTATGGGTTCCAGATATCCCTGATTTGAGACGAGAGATTCTCGAGGCTGCCCACAGTTCTAGACTTGCGATGCATTCGGGCAGTACGAAGATGTATCGTGACATGAAGAGGACGTACTGGTGGGATGGCATGAAGACCCAGATTGCATATTATGTGTCCTGTTGTCTCACTTTCTAGCAGGTGAAGGCAGAGCATCGCCAACCTCCTGGTCTCCTTCAGCCTATTCATATAGCTGAGTGGAAGTGAGACTATATCTCTATGGATTTCATTTCAGGACCTCCTAGTGTCACGCCCCAAACCCAAAAATCGGATTCATAGGAATCCTGATCATCGAATCCGGTGCCGACAGCCTCCGTAGTACCCCATTCTCAGCTCCTGGCATTCATATGCCAGATTCCAATCCTGGGATCCTACAAAGAGAATTTTATTATATATAATATATATATATACATTTAACTAGTAGTAAGCATAACCACAAGACTGCCCAATTCACAAAGGCAACATCATCATCACATATCCACTAATATAATCATTTGAGTACAATACTGAAAGGGAATACATAAATAAAGAAAAATCAAGCTCCAGAAGACCACTGCAGGCTCCAAGCTCAACATTGCTGCAACCCAACATCACCTGCACGCATCTACCGTGCATAAGCTTATAGAAAGCTTAGAGGGTGGTGTAAGTGTGTGCACGAGGTAAGTATCAAATGTTCAATATAATGCCATCATCATAAATGCCGAAATTATTGGTCATCCATAAATCATACAATATCGGAATAAGGAGGAATACTGACAACATCATGAATTATCAAAGTAAGCAGAAATACTAACAAGATCATAAATCATACGATAACAGAGTAAGCGGAAGTACGGACAAGTCCATAAGTAAATCAATATCAGAATACGTAATATATAAACAGCTATGTACTAAGGAGTCATAAAGAGTCAAATATCAGATGTCGAGGATGTAATGCAATATACAAATCCTGCTAAGCCTGTCTAGGCCATATAAATGCAGAAACATAGCAACCCAAAATACCATATGCCTACGGATGTAATGCAATATGCGATGCGAATGAAATGACCATGCTTGGAGTGTGAAGTCGGGATGATAGTGCGTAATATCGCATGCTACGGGGTCCGCCACAATGGACTTCTATCCAAACCAGTCCCATACCTAAATTTGGATAGTCAAACTCAATGTGGTAAACTCCTGATCTCAGGTTGGTCGCGCGCCCAACCGAAATCCTTGTCATAACGAAGGTAAACAACAATTAGTTACGCACCACCAGCCCGAGTGGATAGTGAATGAATGAATGAGCATGTAACTCCTACTCGACAAGTCCACATATCAGTACGGTTCCTCTCTGAAAAATCACCGGGGTCTAGTACACTCTAAACCAGATCGCCGTCACATCGAGCGCAATAAGGTAAGTGGAACAGACCTCACTATCCGTCTGCCAATATCGGGCTCGACTCGTTGATAGCGGACCCATTCCTCAAGCTGGTCAGACTCAACTTAGCATTACCCCCTACTCTCGGGCGGGTAAGGCCGCACCCCCTTCCAACCGACCACGACACGGTGGAGAGCGTAACCATCTGGTAATCGGCACTCAACGCCCATCTACCCACTCAGTCTAGACGTTGGAGCAACCTCTGGAACCAAGAGGGTTTAGGGACTTTCACCTAGGAACATCTATAGCACCCCATGTAGAACAGATTTTCGGTATCCCATCTGGCCATCCACGATATGCCTGTGGAGGCTACGACCCTAATGTCGCTAGGGCATACAGTAATCACAACACATAATGCAAGATGCATGAATCATACAATCTAGTCATGCATCAATCCTACGCAAATCATGCGCTCATGTGAGATAACCTCCGTCTATCAGGGAGTCTCATATCATCCTACCCAATGACATATGCAATGGTCGATCACATCTCATAACAAACATGCAGATGATGCATATGGGCATGTATCATGATGCTATGCTGTCACATACTCATAATCGGTATCAATAACCGGCATCAATAATCGGCTTCGACAATGTGGACATTGCCCTAAAGAATGACCCTCATAGGGCCAAACACATAATGGCTTGATGGCTCACACAAAGGCCTAATATACAACACAGTGGGCCTTGCCCAAGGACCACAGATACATCACAATGGGCCTTAACTACGGGTCGTATATACGTCATATAGGTCTCGGCAATCGGCCTTGGCAATCGAAATTGGTCTCAACAATCAAAATCAGAATCGGTGTAGGCCTCAGTAATCGGAATCGGTCACGATAATCGAAATAAAAAATCGATCATGATAATCGGAATCGATCGATAATCGGAATCGACAAACCGGTCACATCAATCGAGATCGATCGATAATCAGAATTGGTAAATCGGTCACGTCAATCGCACCGATAATCAGCAGATAAACAAAACAGGGTCCATAGATGATCAGCCGATTAACTATAGTATAAAGATCAGCACTCGGCTGTAGTTATATCAAATTCGATAACACGGAGCCATCCGTTTATGGCGAGTGGGGCCCACTTATTTAGGTTAACCCACTTAGAAATGCGCGAATGGGCCTAATAAAATCTACGGGAAGGTCACAATGAGGACATCTAACCATCATTGTACATCAATGTGGACATTAAACCATCATTGCTTCCAAAACATGGCCCGCCATAATCATCATTACATACATCATAGAGTAATCACATATCACAATGAAGCTCATATACATCACATTCGGCCCCATACAAGGGCCCCACATACGTCTCATTGGGCGTCACTCGTGGCCCTTATATCCATCACATTGGGCCTCAACCCATGGGCCATTAAATACATCAAGTGGATCGCATCCACGGGCTGCACCAATGGGCTTCATATACACAACAGGTGGGTCTTGCTTATGGGACTCAATTACATAACTTGTGGGTCCTACACCTGGGTCTCATATGCATCAAATGGGCCACATATTTGGGCCCTGTATACATCAAAAGGGGCCACATGTCATAGGCCTAATACATATCACAATGGGCCTTGCTCATAGGCCATGAATACATCACAATGGGCCTTGCCCATGGGCCTCAAATTCAAGTAGGTCGGCCCCATCATATGGGCCTCAAATATACATTACGGGTGGGCCTCAAATATACATCATAGGTGGGCCTCAATTATAAATCATAGGTGGGCCCCATCGCATGTGCTAAAAATATAAACAGGTGGGCCCCGCACACGGGCCAAAAATGCATCATGATGGGTCTCATGGATGGACTGCACTAATGAGCCTCATATACATCAAGTGGGCCTCATATAAGTCGCATTGGGCCTCATACTGGGCCGCATCATATGACCCCGGTTGACTGCATATTTGGGCCTGGCCGTTGAGCCCCTGGCCTTAAAATGATCTGCAACCACCGTCCTATAGATGGTGAGGGTAAAACCCATACATCATGGCCCACGTCCTCATATGGACAGTGCGGCTACAATACAAACATCCTAGGTGGGCCCCATGCCTATCTAAATGAAGGACGACTAAGATATACATCACATTCATCAACGGTGGGCTACAGAACTTGCTGACGTCAACTGCAACGGCAGCAAAAACTGCTGGTTGTCCCGTAGATGGATGACCCAGTTACAAAATACGTACATAATTAAGATGGGCCCCACTTGATGCCAGGTGGGTGGTTGGATAAACACATACTGTATGATCAGGCCCAGAGAATTGCTAATGTCCAAACAGATGGACGGTGTGCAGATACAACCCATACGTCTAGTGGGGTCCATAGATAAACGGTGCAGATGAAGCACTGCATCATAGTGGGGTCCACGTCCCTTTACTGGATGGACTGAGTGGATGTAAAACATTTACATCAAGGTGGGTCCCACATGTGTGGGATGGGCACCACATGTCCAGAAATAGATGGATGGAGTGTATATATATAAAACACAACACCGAGCTGGCCTCCACAGCATCGTCCCAATCCATGAACGGTGTAAGTAAAATTCAAGCATCAAGGTGGTTTCCACGCAGCATCAAGGTGAGCCCCACCTCATTAGTGACGTCACTGGGTGGGATGGCCCACCGTCCAGATGATGGACGATGTAGATAGGACAGATACATCACGGTGGCCTTGCACAGCACCATCCAAATGGACGGTGCAGAGAATTACATCAAGGTGGTTTCCACCGTCCAGATCGCTGGACAGTGAGAATAAAATACATAATTCCCGTGGGGTCTATCATTCATCAGGGTAGGCCCCACACATGTGGTAGGTGGGATTCCACTGTCCAGATTGCTGGACGGTGAGAATACAACGTATACATCAAGATGTGGCCCACCGTCCAGTCTTCCGGACGGTGAATCTAACACATACATCAATCTGGTCCTCAGGACCTGTTGACGCTGCTACAGCAGCTTATGTAGCTGTGCACCACACACCGGCCAATCCCCTTGGTGGGTCCCACGTCCAGGGACTAGACGTGAGTTGTTCCACATCCACCGTATAGATGATGGATGGTCAGGATGGGGTGGATATAAAACATGCCTCATGATAGGACCCACAATACTCTGCTGACGTCTACACAGCAGCCACTACTGCTGGGACCCACTGCCCATGAGAATGGCAGGATACATAATACATATCACAAGGTGGACCCCACCTTCACACGTGTAGCACGTGTGAGGTGGGTCCCACACCTAGAAAAATAGATGGGTAGAGGGGATAAAATATGTAAATCATGGTGGATTCACCCAGCACCATCCAAACAGATGGACGGCTGGGATAAAACACACACATCCTGGTGGTCCACATGCTGAGCAGCACATCATCAAGGTGGGACCCACATCCCATGCATGGATGGGATGGATGACATACAAGCATCAAGGTGTATTCCATATGATTGGGGTCCACCGTCAGATGGATGGTGTAGAGCACAAACACATCATAGAAGGTGCCCACCGTCCAGCAGCCGCTGGACGGCTGGGATATAAAATACTTTAAGGTGGGGTCCACACACCACATGGACCACCACATGCATCGTGACAGATCCCATCGTCAGCAGGATGGACGGTGGGCTAAAATTACATAAATCATGGTGGGGTCCTCATCCTAGACAGTGGAGACGTCCCACCATCCCAGAGACGGACAAGATAGATAGAACATACATATCAGGTGGGTCCACACGTGTGGATCCACTAGCGATTGAAGGGGGCTGGCCAGAGTCTTTCCACCGTTCAGTACATCTGCATGGTGCAGATTAATAAATACTTCAAGATGGGTAGATCTTCACCGTCCTGATCTGCTGGATGGTGCAGATTTAATAAATATATCAAGGTGGGTCCCATTCCACACGTGCAGCACGTGTGGGATGGCCCCCCTCCCAAGCTGAAAATGGATAGACGGTGTGTGTAAAACACATGCATTACAGTGGGTCCAACCACCGTCTTTACAGGTGGACGGTAATGGATATACAATAAATACATCAGAGTGGGTCCCACCCCACACGTGTGACACGTGTGGGTGGGTCCTGCGTCCAAATGGGTGGATGGTTTTGGATATAACCATACGTCATGGTGGGACCACCGAGCTTCCTGCTCCATTCAGCAGCTCAGTGCTGCTGGAACCCACCGTCTTGCCTGTATGGACGGTGTGGATCAAATACATCACGGTGAGGGTCACACTCACGTCCAGATCGCTGGACGGTGTGTATTTCACACACACATCAGGTGGGTCGACGTACATGTGGCCCACACAATAAATCAAGCTGATATTTGTGGATTCCTTCATCCAGGTTGTCCATCAATGGGCAGTGAGATGGGCTCCACCAACTGGATGCCCGGAAAAAGATCTGGATGGCCTGGATTTTGGCTGAACCCATTAGGTGGGCCACACGCCCTATCATCACCATAAAAAGAAATGAAGGGGAAAGAGAGGAAAAGGGAGGGAGAAACAGATGGTGGAGGGGCCTCGCCACTATGGGCCCTTCAATACAATACATACATCATGATGGGTCCCACATATGTGGGCCCTCAAATCATAAAATTAATAAATAAAGCACCCACCTCATGATCTTCGTCTTCCTTCTTCCACCAACGCGTTCAAGAGCTTCAAGGGGTGCAATTTAACGGTTGGGATCGATTTTGAAGGGTAGGATTGGGTGATAGGGAGTGGGCCACACTACTCTCCCATGGAGCTTGAGAGATGAGAGAGAAATGAGAGATGAGAGAGAGAAAGAGAGATGGGTGTGATGGGTGTGAGTGATGTGTACTTGTGTAAGAGAGAGTTGACTTTAGGGAAAGGGTGGTTGTACTTGGGGATGGGTGAGTGATGGAGGGTGATGTGTACTTTGATTGATGGGATTGATGGAATTGATGTGATGTTTTCTATGGATTGCAACGCGTGACATTTATTCTCAAACTGAACGCGGGCCCACATCTCCTAGCCCGGGAATTGCCTTAGCGCGCGAGATGCGGCATCGGAATGGCGGCGACGGTGCGGTCGTACTGGTACAAGTCTCGGGTCGAACCGACACAGACCGACAGGATCCGTCTCAAGATTGCGCGCAACACCGGTTACAGATCGAGAGTCACCGAAAATCGATCGGAATGACCGCGAAAGCCTAAGGAACAGTACGAATTAGGATACGGGTTTTACACCTGGTCTCCTTAAACCTATTCTATCTGGGTGATCGTCGACCGCTTGATGAAGTCAGCGCACTTCCTTCCAGTCAAAGTTACAAACTCTGCAGACGAGTTGGCTAGATTGTACATAAGGGAGATTGTTCGTCTGTATGGAGTTTCCTTGGAGATCATATCGGATAGAGACACGCGGTTTACTTATATTTTCTAGACTCGCATCCAGGAAGCGATGGGTGTGAAGTTAAAGTTCAGTACTGTATTCCACCCACAGACCGATGGACAGACAGAGCGGGTGAACCAGATCTTAGAAGACATGTTGCAGGCTTGCGTGTTGAATTTCAAGGACAGTTGGGATGATTGTCTTCCATATGCGGAGTTCGTGTACAATAACAGTTTTCAGGCGAGTATCGGTATGACACCTTATGGGGCCTTGTATGGACATCCTTGTCGAGCACCGCATTGCTTGATTGAAGTCGATGAGCGAAAATTGATTGGTCATGAGTTAGTACAGGTGACCTCAGAGAAGATTGACATCATCAGGCGTCGACTTCTCACAGCGCAGAGCAGGCAGAAGAGTTATGCCGTTATGAGGCGACGACCGCTGGAGTTCGCGGTTGGAGATCATGTATTCTTAAGAGTTTCTCCTATGAAGGGAGTCCTTCGGTTCGGGAAGAAGGGGAAGCTCACGCTAAGATTTATTGGCCTATTCCAGATACTTGATCGAGTGAGAGCAATAGCATACCGTCTAGCTTTACCTACGCCTCTCACCAGCATACACAACATATTTCATGTTTCTATACTAAAGAAATACGTTCCTGATCCTTCCCATATCATCAGATGGGAGCAGGTGTAGTTGAACGAGGATGCCACTTATGAACTGCGCCCGACACGTATCTTGGATAGAAAGGAACAGGTATTGCGTAGCAAGGTCATCCCCCTTGTGAAGGTATTATGGACACATCATACTGAAGAAAAGGCTACCTGGGAGACAGAAGCTGAGATCAGAAAGAACGACCCACATCTTCTTGAGTATGAGAAGGTACGAACTTCGAGGATGAAATTTTCTTTTTAGGGGGTAGATTGTAACGACTCAAAAAATTCCATACCAAGACCCGAGTACCACCTCAATCAGAAATCACTTAGGATTAATTCTCTGAGAAATCAAGAATAAGTTAATTAGCGCTAAGTTAGATTGGCTGTGAAATTAGCACTATTCGCTTTAAATACTTTCTGCAAGACCTAAAACTTGTAGAATCAATGACGCTATAATACCTTAAAATCTAGGATCCAATTCTAAACCCAGTTGTTCCCGAGAATGTTTGGTGACTTTGTATTGATTATAGACCGCGCATCGAAAGTCTGATATCTATAATCTTAGACTGTTATTACCGCCTAGTTGGACTTGACCATCCTTTCAAAAATCAAGCCCAACTGATGTCCTGACACCATTTTCTTGCGTCCGGAGTAAAGAGAGTAGGAAAATGAAGATTTTTAGAAAATTAATTATATTATTATGAAATCTGGCAGGGTTCACTTGCGTGTTATTTTTAAGCATTCTGACTGTTGAAATTCAACCAAATTTCACCCTCGGATCAGGAAAGTTAACCCTTTCATGTCATAGAGCTTGTAGCCCTGATTTAGATTTGGTGACCGTTGAATTGAAACTGATCTGCCACGGACAATCTGGATATCCGAACGAACTGAAAAATTAACTTACTAAAGATCTGATGCTAGTGAGCTTAAGTCTGACCGCATCTGATCAGAGGACCTCCGAAAATGCTCCGTTGGATCAGAAAGATCCCGATTTGGTTATAATCTAGGTATACCTTGACTTAAAGTCTGTTTTCATTATGTTTAGGCTTATAAAAGGGCATTAAACCCTTAGCTTTCTAACCCATACGAATTTTCCAAACCCTAGAGATTTAAGAGAAAGAAAAGAGAGAGAAAGTGTGGGAGAATCAGGTGAAACTCCGTAGGATTCTTCCTAGTGCATCTATACACTGAACCGGCATTTCTAAATCGTTCTTCAGGCGATTCTGATTCCATTTTTGGATAAGTTAAGATAACCCTAACCTGTTTTGAAGCCTAGACTAGCTGAAGTAGAGTTCTAGCTAACCTTTTTCTTGCCATAGGTAGTGTATCCACCGTTGATAAAGACACGTCGTCTGAATCATCTTAAATATGTTTTTTTCTAGTTTAAAGTGCGGACTATATACGCTTAGGTTATGGTTTTCAACCCTTTCAATGTTAGATAATGATTTATTCATATTGTGCTTGTCGTTAAACATGCCAAATATACTATCTATTTTGTCTTCCCCATACGTATACTTTGTATTGTAAATACCATATTTTATGTATATGTTAGAATACACGTATGCGTATGGAATTTGCTGATTTGCTTGCCATGATAAATTATCCTTGTGATATGCCTGATATGTATGCGGCAACTCCTTGGTGAGAGGACTTGCCCTGATTTACAACGGTGTCGACATACGTGATGTATGTTGAATAGTGTAAGTTAAGTGTTTGTTTAAATGTCTAAATGAGATAATGGTTAGAAAATTTGTTTTCTAAGATGGTTGAGATATGGATTTCAACCATAATGTTTGTGTGCATGATTTCCTTCATGAATCATGTGACTTAGGTTATCCATGCTAAATAAGTGTATGATTTCCTCCATGGCTTATGTGTTTAATTGAATCATGTTACATGTGTGTATGATTTCCTGCATGTACTGCTTACATTTAAGTTATACTTCATGTTTGTATAAATGAATGCAGGATATGAATTATATGCTAGTTATTACTTTTGTACGTGAATGGGGCTGTACTACAATCCAGGTAATCGGAAACCGTTCCATTATTAGTGGTTGAGGTTGTCTTCGCCACATGGGGCGAGTTTAGTGAATCTGAGTCGTGCTTGGGGTGTTCGGCGGTGGTTAGGCCACATGGAGTGCTTATGCATTCCATGCCATTCAACTCAACATGTGCTTGGCCTACTTGAGCTTATCAACTAACCCGATTGACCGAAGCTTTTTCACCATGTTTGGTCGCTAATGTTTGAATCTAAGGCACTGAGCTTACCAGTGAAACTCCCGTTAACCATGGTACCAAGATCCCCTAAGACTCATGAGCCGGGCATGGTGGTATGGGACACCTGGTCGTACTTTTGGCCTACACTTGGGCCACAAACCTTCTCGTAGTGACCAGTAAACACCCTACTCTGAGCAGATTATGGTGGTATGGGACACTATATTCTTCCTGTCGGCCTACACTGATTGATGATGAGCCCTCTGTAGTGACCTTGAGTATATCCTGACACGACATCGGGGCGACGAGTCCTGATGCAGTCTTAAGGATATAAATAGGCCTGTATTGATAAGGTGATGGGGGAGTGGTGTAACGATTACGCGCAACAGCTCTGGCAGCCCTTGCAGCGACCTAGAACCATAATATTGTATGAGATTCCTAGGACTGACGACCCTAGAAAGGATCAATGTTAGGAAATGATATAACGGAGGTGTCTTAGCTTCCCAATACTTCTGTATGAAAAGGACTAATAAGAACTTGGCAATCATATTCATAACACCGCATTGCATGTGCTAATGGTGTTGGTGATAGAGCACTGAGGAAGAGAGTCATGCCGCGATCGTTAGATGATGTCGCAGAGGGGATTATGGTGAGGCCATGTATCATTCTTCATGTCATCCTTGCATTAACAAGAGATATAGGACCTATTTGATTGTACTGCCTTATCATTACTGCTTGATTGGATTGATAACAAGTTAACCTTTGCTATATAGTACCACTGAGTTGATCACTCACTCCCATGTTCTGGGATGGTGTTTAAACACCAACCAGACTTTGACTTAGTTGCAGGAGATGGCGATGCTTGAGAGGCGGAGCCAGACTTCGACGAGGATGTAACATCCCAAAAATCGGGGGGTCGAGCAAAAACCCAACTCCCGAGTTCCAAAATGTTATTTATGCAACATAGGTATGTATGTTTGAATGTTGTCTGTGATAATGTATTAAACATGAGTGAGATTAAGCCAGAAAAGCATATCATACTCCATAGACAGTTAAATTTGCAAGCGGAAGACTGTGATAGTATGTATAACGTATATAAACTGTTGTATGTCTCCAGAGTGTGAATATATTACCAGGTTATACACATACATATATACTTCAAAAGTAAACAAAATGAATATACATGAGGGCGCTAAAAATATAAAATGACAAGTGTCAATGTATCTAATCAACCTCCCTGTAATCCCGTCAATCAGATCACGCATAAAGGAGAGATCCTCCTCATCATCATCAAATCCAGCTCCGCCTCGCAGGCCGCGCCATCATCTGCAATCACAATAGGGACTGGTGGGTGTCCGAAAACATCATCCCGTGACGTGGGAGTGAGTGATCAACTCAGTGGGATAAGAGAGCAAAGATTAGTATGTTATCAAATCAATCATGCGATAATAGTAAAGCAGTAAATCAAACAATCCTAATACTATTATTAATGCAATATGACATGACGTAATGTATGCCCTCACCGACGATCTCCCTCATACGGCAACATCTTACGACCACAGCATGCCACACTCCCTAGAGTGCTCCATATCTTCCAGGCACATGCAATGTTATGGTGATATGATTTCCAAGTTGTTATTAGTCCATTCAAACAGCAGGATTGGGAAACTAAGGTACTTCCCTTTTATCAATCCCAACACAGATCCTATCTAGGGTCGTCACTCCTAGTAATCTCATACGATGTATATTTTGTAGGTCGCTGCAAGGGCTGCCAGGGATGTTGCACGCACTCGTTGCACCGCCCCCCCATCACCTTAACAATACAGGCCTACTGTACTCTACTGCTACGGAAGGGTCGTCGCCTCCCATAGACTCAGAATACGCTCGCGGTCACTACAAAGGGCTGCCAGGGCTATTGCTCGCACTCGTTGCATCGCTCCCCCATCACCTTATCAATGTAGGCCGACAGCAAGAATATAGTGTCCCATACACCATAATCTGCTCACGAGTCTAGGTGCTCACTGGTCACTACGGGGAGGTTTGTGGCCCCAGCGTAGGCCGACAGCTCGACCACGGTGTCCCATACCACCATGCCCGGCTCATGAGTCTTCGTGGATCAAGGTACCATGGTTGACAGGGTTTACAATGGTAAGTTCAGTACCCTAGGTTCAAGCAGTTATGACTCATGCAGGGTGAACATACAACGGCCAGTCGGGTTACTTGACGGGCTCGACTAGTGCGATCGCATCTCAAGTTGACGACATGAAGTGCGTAAAACACTTCGTGTGGCCTAACCACTGCCGCCAACTCCAGAACACGGCTCGCATTCATCGACGCGTCGTTCGTGGCGAAGATAAGCTAACCACGAATTCGCTCGGTTACCGACTGCCTGGACTAAGAATAGTCCCAAACAATTAAGGAATCACATCAGTAAATCATATGAGAGTATTGGAATTGAAATACAACCATGTGAGCATGTTAACACATGTTATAACATAGAACTTAAGTAAATCATCAAGTACATGCATTTCATACATACCATGAAACCATGCATATAACTAACATGTAGGAAATCATTCACGTCAGCATATTAATTGAGAAACCAATCTCAAACTAATCCATAACATCATTTAATTCAATACATACTAATACAAGCATTTATACAAACACTTACACTACACACTTAAGTCTACATATAGTATGTCGACCCGAAGTGCGCATTTAGGTGAATCTCTTCGCCAAACTAACTATGCACGTATTCCTAACATTCTAATGCAACAATAAACCATGTCAATCACATCAGCAAAATATGAATAAAAACAGTACTTCCTACAAATGACTAAAATGCCCTAAATCTCATATTCTTCGTTGGTTTACGAAATAGGAAACGGACAGCATGTTGTACATGTCAAACGGCGTTGCCGTCGAGAATCTACTATTAAATGACATTGAAAGCTTTGGAAACAATCAATCAAAGTGTCTAAAATCCGCACCTTGTATCTTATGGATGTGCAAATTCGAACGGAGCGTATACGCTTCGTCTACGGCGAATAGGGAACCTAATACACAAGCTACATAAGCTACATCGCTAATGGAATTGACGAAAGCTTAAATCAGCAAGTGTTGAAGGTTTTCCTCACCTAGAAGTGTGTTGGAATCCCCGGAAAAGTGATTGGAGTGCGTTGCTTAGGCACTTGCAGCAGGTGGCACGAGCAGCAAGAAATTCTCTCCTACTCTCTCTCACAAACTCTCACCTTTTCTCTCTCCCAATCTAGGGCTTTTTTGCAAATTCGGATGGGAGAGAGGAGTGAGGGTTTCAACCCTTTTTATAAGCCCAAACTTGCCCGAAATAGGCTCGGGAACAAGTTTCACTTGAGGGGTAACCAAATCGGGGCTGTTTCAGTCCAAAAGGACATTTCTGGTGGTCCCCTAGCTGAACGCGATCGGACTTAAGCTCATGCATACTGGATCTAGCATATATCAAGTTTTTAGTCCGGCAGGGTTCGCAGATCACACGTGGCGGACCAGTTTCAGTCCAGCGGTCACCGCACGTAGATCAGGGCTGAAAGTCTCATGATATAAAATAGAAAATTTTCCTGATCCAAGGGTGTAATCTGGATGAATTCTGACGGTCAGAACGCTCAATACTGACGCGTCAAGTCGTGTGCCAGATTTGAATTTGAAATTCCAACTATGTCCCTATTCGCACTCTCTTCGGTCCGGGCTCAATGAAATAGCCTGTGATTATCGGTTTGACTTGATTTTCGAAATGAGTGTCAAGTCCAGCTAGGCGGTTCTAACGGTCTAAGATAGGAGGTATCGGACTTTCGACGTACGGTCTAGATCCAACACAAAGATTCAAAGTGGTCCAGAGAACAAACCTGCTTAGAGTTTGGTCCGAGGTTATAGAGTATTATAGAGTCGTTGGTTCTACTCGATTTGGGTCTTGTAGAACGTATTTAAAGTGATCAGGGACTATTTCCCAGCTACTCCAGCGTCGCGCTAGCTAACTTACACTTATTTTTCAAAGGAATTAATCCTACGTGATGTCTTTGGCTATGGAATTGGGTTCTAAGCGATTTTTCAGGTGTTTTAGTTGACCCATTGCCTAAGGACGTCTAATCCCAGATTGGCCAAAATCTAGGGTGTTACAGAGGACGAGGAGGCGTTCTCATATGTGCAGTTCTCAGGCGGGTTCATGTGAGCCTCGTCCTGACCAGCTGGGATCATTTTTGGGATATGTGTTGGATCATTTTGAATAGTTCATGTATGTATTTTGAGACACAGATATATGTACATTGCCCTGGGCAGAGCACTCATTATTTGGAGATTTATTTTGAATTATATATGTATTTAAGTCTTTCGCTTGCATTTCCTCAATATCCTTAAATTATGTCTGCTAATCTAGCTTGATCTATTTCATGGTTTATGCTTTAATACAGATAACATACAATCTGCATCAAATATGTTGCATAAGTGATGTTTTGGAACTCGGGAGCTGAGTTGTGCTCGACCCCCGAATTTCAGGGCGTTACACAAAAAGACAACCACCATAGCAACATCTAAGCCATTGGATTTGCTACACATGGACTTGATGGCCCCCACCAAAGTTAGAAGCCATGATAGAAAAAGATGTCTTAGTGGTAGTAGAAGATTAGTCTAGATTTACGTGGGTTGCCTTCTTTTGAGAAAAATCTGATACTTTTGATAAATTTGTAGTTATAGAAAAACGACTCCAAAATTAGAAAGGATACTGCATAAATTGTATTAGGAGTGATCATGGTGGTGAATTTGAAATGATCGGTTTCAAAGATACTGTGATGAGAATGGAATTCGACATGAATTCTCAGCCCCAAAAACTCCACATTAAAATGGAGTTGTTGAAAGAAAGAATCGAGTACTGTAGGAAATGGGCTCAGTTATGCTGAATGGAAAAGATATGGCCAAAAGCTTCTAGGTCGAAGTAGTCAATACTGGTTGCTATATAATAAATAGGGTATATCTGAGAGTAGGTTCAAATAAGACACCATATGAGTTATGGCACAAAAAACAACCTAGTGTAAAATACATCCGTGTCTTTAGCAATAAATGTTATATCCGGAAAGACAAAGACCTTCAAGGAAAATTTGAATCTAAAAGTGACGACGATATTTTTCTAGGGTATGCCTTGAATAGTCGTGCTTATAAAGTATATAGTCTAAGGACTCACCATTCAAGAATTTGTTAATGTGGTTAATGACTACCAATCTCATGAAGAAGAAAGTCCTTTGAATGAATTAGAGGATGATGTGGATTCATGCATTCTAGGTAAATCAGATAACAAAATCCCCTCCTCTAATGTACCTCAACCATCAACTAACATACCCATCATTAAGGATAATCCCCTCAATCAAATCATTGGAGATCCTAATGATGGTGTAAGAACTCGATGTCAAAAGGAAAGCATTTATAGTCATTTTTGCTTCACCTCAAAGATTGAGCCCAAAAATATTATAGAAGCTCTTCAAGATGAATATTGGATAATGCTATGCAAGAAGAACTTCAACAATTTAGTAGAAATGAGGTGTGGAAACTCCTTCCTAGACTAGTTGATACAAATATAATTGAAACCAAATTGATCTTCAAAAATAAATCTGATGAATCAGGGAATGTGATTAGAAATAAGACAAGGCTGGTAGCACAAGGATATTCACAAATAGTGGGCATTGACTTCCATGAAACCTTTGCTCCTGTAGCTCACCTCGAGTCAATCAGGATTCTCATGTCTATTATATGTGAATTAAAATTTAAAGTATTTCAAATGGATGTTAAAAATGCATTTCTCAATAGGGTACTTGAGGAAGAAGTATATGTAGAATAACCTATGGGATTTTCAGACCCCAAGTATCCTCAGTATGTCTATCGGTTAAGCAAAGAACTTCATGGCCTCAAACAAGCACCTCGTGCTTGGTACGAACATTTAACGTAATTTCTTTTGGACCATAATTCTATAGGGGTATTGTCAATAAAACACTGTTCACAAAAAATATAGATAATTCATTGCTTATTGCTTGATCTATGTGGATGATATAGTCTTTAACTCTACATGTGAAGATACTGCTCATAGTTTTACTGAACTCATGAAATCTGAATTTGAAATGAGTATGGTCGGTGAGTTGAATTTCTTTTTGGGACTACAGGTGAAGCAAATGCACAATGGAATATTTATATGTCAGTCCAAGTATGCAAAATATTTAGTAAAGAGATTTGGACTTGAATCGGGCCGTACCAATCGTACCACCATGATTACCACACTCAAACTTTCTAAAGATACAAATGACAAGAGTGTGGATCAACATCTGTACCGAAGCATGATAGGTAGCCTACTATATCTCACAACCAGTTGTCTAGATATATCGTTTCGCGTGGGTGCTTATGCACGATATTAGGCAGATCCAAAGGAATCACACCTATCAGTAGTTAAAAGAATCATCAAAATGTGGCAGGAACAACCACCTTCGAATTATGGTACCCATTCAAAACATCTACCATCATTGCCAGACACTCCGATGCTGATTGGACTGGAAATTTAGATAATCACAAATCAACCAGTGGTAACTGTTTCTATATCTGTTTCTATATCAATAATTATTTAGAATCTTAGCTGAGCAAGAAACAAAAATCGATATCCCTGTCCACTGTTGAGGCCAAATACATCGCAACAGGTAGTTGTGCACAACTCCTCTAGATGAAATAAATGTTGCTGGATTACGGGATTGAGCAATCCATAATGACTCTTTTCTGTGATAATATAAGTGCCATCAATATTTCAAAAAATCCAGTTCAACAATCAAGGATTAAGCATATTGACATTCGACACCATTTTATTTGAGAGCTTGTTGAAGAGAAAATCATTGTACTGGATTATGTGTCTACAGAAAGATAACGATATCCTTACAAAATATCTTGATGCGAATAGATTTGGTGATATCTAAAAATTCATTGGATTATGTGAAATTTGATAGAATGCACAGTCGAAATAAGCTAAATAGGTACATGTAATGCCCTGAAAATCGGCGGTCGATCATAACTCAGCTCCCGAGTTCTAGAACATCACCTATGCAACATTTCAATGATGGATGAATGTTGTCTGTATTAGTTTCTAAAACATGAATTAGATTAAGACAAATTAACAAACATAATCTATGGACAATTGTAATACACAAGAGGAAGACTGAATATATATATATATATATATATATATATATATATATATATATATATATATATATATATATATATATATATATATATATATACTAGTGTAAGTCCCCAAAATATGTATGTAGTGCCAGGTGAATATTAACAATTATTGTGTCAAGATACAAAATGTCAAAAGGAATGTAATAGTCATCTACAAGTATAATCCCTGAAGCCCCGTCGATTAGGACACGACTCATATGAACCCGCCAGAGAACTGCAGTAGGAGAACGCCTCCTCATCATCCTCGAACTTCGGCTCAGCATCATGGGTTGCATCATCATCTGCAACTAAAACAGAGTCTGGTTGGTGTTTAAACACCGTCCCAGAACATGGGAGTGAGTGATTAACTCAGTGGAGCTATACATCAAAGGTTAACATGTTATCAATTCAGTCAAGCAGTAATGATAAATCAGTACAATCAAACATGTCCTAATTACTCTTGTTAATGCAAGGATGTATGTAGAAATGATGCATGCCCTCGCCTGCATTCCCTCTGCGATATTCATCTCACGGTCGCGCCTGTTAGTCACTTCCTCAGTGCACTGCCCAACGCCAAACGGCACATACAATGCGGTGCATGAATGTGATTACCAAATTCTTATTAGTCCTTTTCATACAGCAAGATTGGGAAGCTAAGGTACCACCCTTTATATCATTGGCCCAACATTGATCCATTTAGGGTCGTCAATCTTAGTTAATCACATACGATAAGCAAGTTCAGGTCACTACCACCAACACCCTACCGACTGACAGTCTATTTTCGAAGGCTTGTCACCAACCCGACTAGGGAACACAACCAGGCTGAGTCGAGGTAGGCCTATTTATACTCAAGGTCACTCCATTAATGCCCTACCAACTGGTAGTCTATTTTCGAAGGTTCATCACCAACCCGACTGGGGACCACAGTTAGGCTGCACCAGTGTAGGTAAACAACTCGAATATAGTATCCCATACCACCATATTCGGCTCACGAGCCTGGGTTGCTCACTGGTCACTATGTGGAGGCTCGTCGCCCCAGCGTAGGCCGACAGCGTGACTACGGTGTCCCATACCACCATGACCGGCTCATGAGTCTTAGCGGATCGTGGTACCAAGGTTAAATGGGCATTTCACTGATAAGTTTGGTATCTTAGGTTCAAGCAGTAATGTCAATACATGGTGAACATACATTGGGTCAATCAGGTTACTTGACGAGCTCAAATGGTATGAGTGCACATTGAGGTGATCGACATGAAGTGCGTAAGCACTCCGTGTAGCCTAACCACTACCGACATCCTAAGTACGACTCAGATTAGTCGAACACATCCTGTGTGGCGAAAACATTCTCAACCATCAGTTTAAGGACTATTACCAATTATCTGGACTGTGATATACTCCTAACAACGTACAATCATAATAATAAACATGTAAGGTAAATCCTACAGTCATATGAATATGTTATGACATATAGCTTGAACATGAATACACCATACATGGAGAAAATCATACACACAGTTAACATGAATAATTAAGCTAAACAATTCATGGAGGAAATCATACACACAAGCAAGGTAGTTGGGATTTCTTATCTCAACTCCCTCATAAATCACGCTTTACTAACTACTAACTCATTCAGACATTTTCACAAACACTTAGACTACACTTTTCAACATACATCACGTATGTCGGCCGTATTACGTATTAGGGCAAATCCTTTTTTCCAAGGAGTTATCGCAAACATAACAATCATATACATATGACAAATAATCATGGCAATTATAACATCAAATTCCTTAGGCATACAAACATTTCAACAAACACATGAAATACCCTATTTACAACATAGGTTAGACATATACGTAAAACAAAATAAATAGTGCATTTATCATGTGTAATAGCGTCCACGTCGATAATAAATCATTATCAGACATTGAAAGTCCTGAAAACCATAACCTATACGTATATAGTCTGCACCTTAAATCAGAAAATGCGAAACGGATATGATTTAAATGATAAGTCTTCGTCAACGGCGAATAGGCAACCTAAGGCATGAATTAGGTTAGCTACATCAACACTTAGACTATTCTAAATTCTAAAACATGTTAGGTTTTTATTGTCTTACCAAAAAATGGAATTAGAATCGCTGAAATAATGATTCAGATGCAATGGATTAGGCACGTAGAGTAGCTAGGAAGAATCCCAAGATGAATCACCAACTTCTCTCTCACTTTCTCTCTCTTTACTCTCTTCTCTCCTAGGGTTTTCCCAAATTCGTATAGAATATGTGAGAGGGGTTTTAAAGCCCTTATATAGGCTCAAAACTGATGGAAACAGTCCCAGGACCATGGTATACTTAGGTTATGTCCAAATTAGGTTTGTTTCGATCCAACGGAGCATTTCTGGAGGTCCCTATACTAAATGCAGTTGGACTTTAGCTCCCTGATATTGGATCTTGCTCAAGCTAAGTTTTCATTCTGATCGGGTTTACAGATCACCCGTGGTGGACCAGTTTCAATTTAACGGTCATCGAAACTCGATTAGGGCCATAAGTATATTGGCATATGTGGGCCATCTTCCCTGATCTGAGGGTAAATTTGGGTCAGAATCCAATGGTCAGAATGCTTATAAATGGCACTGTAACACCCCGAATTTTGGCCAATCTGGGATTTGACGTCCTTAGGCAGTGGGTCAACTAAAACACCTGGAAAATCGTTCAGAACCCAATTCCATAGCCAAAGAAACCACTTAGGATTAATTCCTTTAGAAACTAAGCATAAGTTAGCTAGCGCAACGTTGGAGTAGCTGGAAAACAGTCCCTGATCACTTTAAATACGTTCTATAAGACTCAAATCGAGTAAAACCAATGACTCTATAATACTCTATAACCTCGGACCAAACTCTAAGCAGGTTTGTTCTCTGGACCACTTTGAATCTTTGTATTGGATCTAGACAGCGCGTCGAAAGTCTGATACCTCCTATCTTAGACCGTTAGAACCGCCTAGCTGAACTTGACACTCATTTCGAAAATCAAGTCCACCCGATAAACACAGGATATTTCATTGAGCCCGGACCGAAGAGAGTGCGAATAGGGACAGAATTGGAATTTCAAATTCAAATCTGGCACACGACTTGACGCGTCAGTATTAAGTGTTCTAACCGTCACAATTCAGCCAGATTACACCCTCGGATCAGGAGAAATTTCTATTTTATATCATGAGACTTTCAGCCCTGATGTACGTGCGGTGACCGCTGAACTGAAACTGGTCCGCCACGTGCGATCTGCGGACCCAGCCGGACTGAAAACTTAATACGTGCTAGATCTAGTACGCGTGAGCTTAAGTCCGATCACATTCGGTCAGGGGACCACCAGAAAGCATCTTTTGGACCGAAACAGCCCCGATTTGGATATGCACTAACTGAACTTTGTATCGGAGCCTATTTCGGGCAAGTTTGGGCTTATAAAAGGGGTTGAAACCCTCACTCCTCTCTCCCATCTGAATTTGCAAAAATTCCTAGATTGGGAGAGAGAAAAGGTGAGAGTTTGTGAGAGAAGGTGGGAGAGAATTCCCTGCTGCTTGTGCCACGTGCTGTACGTGCTTAGGCAACGCACTCCGATCACTTTCCCGGCGATTCCTCCGCGTTCTCAGGTAAGAAAATACCCTAGAAGTTGCTGATTTGAGGTTCCTTTCATTTCCTAGCGAAGTAGCTAATAGAACTTGTGTATTAGGTTCTCTAATCGCTGTAGACGAAGCGTATACGATCCGTTCGAACTCACACCACAAAAAGGGAAAAGGTGCGGATTTTAGACGCTTTGATTGACTGTTTCCAAAGCTTTCAATGTCGTTTAATAGTAGATTCTCGACGGCAACGCCGTTTGACATGTACAACATACTGTCCGTTTCCTGTTTCGTAAACCAATGAAGAATATGAGATTTAGGGCATTTTAGTCATTTGTAGGAAGTACTGTTTTCATGCATATTTTACTGATGTGATTGACATGGCTTCTCGTCGCATTAGGATATTAGGAATGCGTGCATAATTAGTTTGGCGAAGAGATTCGCCTAAATGCGCACTTCGGGTCGACATACTATATGTAGACTTAAGTGTGTAGTGTAAGTGTTTGTATAAATGCTTGTATTGGTATGTATTGAATTAAATGATGTTATGGATTAGTTTGAGATTGGTTTCTCAATTAATATGCTGATGTGAATGATTTCCTATATGTTAGTTATATGCATGGTTTCATTGTATGTATGAAATGCATGTACTTGATGATTTACTTAAGTTCTATGTTATAACATGTGTTAACATGCTCACATAGTTGTATTTCAATTCCAATACTCTCATATGATTTGCTGATGTGATTCCTTAATTGTTTGGGACTATGCTTAGTCCAGGCAGTCGGTAACCGAGAGAATTCGTGGTTAGCTTATCCTAGCCACGAACGACGCGTCGATGAACGAGAGCCGTGTTCTGCAGTTGGCGGCAGTGGTTAGGTCACACGAAGTGTTTTACGCACTTCATGTCGTCAACTTGAGATGCGATCGCGCTAGTCAAGCCCGTCAAGTAACCCGACTGGCCATTGTATGTTCACCCTACATGAGTCATAACTGCTTGAACCTAGGGTACTGAACTTACCATTGTAAACCCTGTTAACCATGGTACCTTGATCCACGAAGACTCATGAGCCGGGCATGGTAGTATGGGACACCGTGGTTGAGCTGTCGGCCTACGCTGGGGCCACAAACCTCCCCGTAGTGACCAGTGAGCACATAGTCTCGTGAGCAGATTATGGTGGTATGGGACACTATATTCTTGCTGTCGGCCTACACTGATCAGGGGACGAGTCCTTTGTAGTGACCGCGAGGGTATTCTGAGTCTACGGGGGGCGACGACCCTTCAGTAGCAGTAGAGTACAGTAGGCCTGTATTGATAAGGTGATGGGGGAGCGGTGCAACGAGTGCGAGCAACAGCCCTGGCAGCCCTTGCAGCGACCTACAAAATATACATCGTATGAGATTACTAGGAGTGACGACCCTAGACAGGATCTGTGTTGGGATTGATATAAGGGAAGTACCTTAGTTTCCCAATCCTGCTGTTTGAATGGACTAATAATAACTCGAAAATCATATCACCATAACATTTCATGTGCCTGGAAGATGTGGAGCACTCTAGGGAGTATGGCATGCCGCAGTCGTAAGATGTTGCCGTATGAGGGAGATCGTCGGTGAGGGCATACATCACGTCATGTCATATTGCATTAACAACAGTATTAGGATTGTTTGATTTACTGCTTTACTATTTTCGCATGATTGATTTGAGAACATGTTAATCCTTGCTCTATTATTCCACTGAGTTAGCTACTCACTCCCACGTTACGGGACGGTGTTCCTGGACACCCACCAGACCTTTTTGTGATTGCAGATGATGGCGCGGCCTGCGAGGCGGAGCCAGACTTGATGATGAGGAGGAGGATCCCTCCTTTATGCGTGTTCTGATCGACGGGATTACAGGGAGGTTGATTAGATATCTTGACACTTGTCATTTTATATTTTTAGAGCACTCATGTATATACTTTCTTTCTATTTTGAGGTATACATGTATATGTTTAGCCTGGTAACATGTTCACACTCTGGAGACATACAACAGTTTATATATGTTATACATACTATCACAGTCTTCCGCTTGTTAATCTAACTGTCTCTAGAGTATGATATGCTGATCTAGCTTAATCTCACTCATGTTTAATATGTTATCACAGACAACATTCAATCATACATATCTATGTTGCATAAATAACATTTTGGAACTCGGGAGTTGGGTTTTTGCTCGACCCCCCGATTTTTGGGATGTTACAGATGGTATCAGAGCATGATTTGGATTACGGGCCTGGGTTATGGTCACGCGACGCACGCTGTCGCTTCCTTTGACTTAGGTGGGTGCGAGAAGGGTCTAGAAACACTTCTAGGATCCCAGATTTGCCAATAGGCGACGTCTATTCATTTCGATCGCGGGATCGAGTCCGTAGCGCATCTAGGGTCGCGTAAAGCAACCCGAATAGCTCCTAGGTTGTAGGTGAGTGGGGTGAGACGTTCTTTGAATAATTTTAAACCCGTAAATGTAAATCCTTGGGCCGTGGGACAACCACGACCCCTGTATTCAATCGTCAGGGCTTAAAAACCCCGTTTCACCGAAAATCTTCGAAATTCTTCCTCTCACCACTCTAATCTTCAATTTTCTCTTATATTTTTCATGTTAGGCATCAATACTAATGTGAAAATAATATAAAATTATACTTTCACAAAATGTTACAGTGAATAGTAAAATTTCATGAAAAATGGCCATAAGGCCATTCTAACTTCACTTTCTTTAGTAACTAATAGGATAGATGGATGTACTAGCTCCTTCTACCTTAAAATAATATGCTGCATGATAGGGTTTTCTATTCTGGATTATAGATTGGCTCTGAAAAGCCTCGAATGGATGTTTGGGCCTCCCTAGGGCAATCTACAATGAACCAAAGGGGGAACCATAACTTTTTGAAATCCCTAAGGTAAGGGGAACCCATCCCATATGGACTCAATGGCCAATTTGCAACTTCACCAGCGATTCCATCGCCGATTCGGCGATGCATCACCGGTCAAACTCTTCAAATGGGTCTGGTCTTTGGGCTGGAGGAGTTTGGGGGCTAGGGAATCCCCCTGGTATGCGGTCCGTACGTTGAAACCCCCTAAAAGATGTACTTCCTTCACAAACGGCCCCCATTCCAAGCTCCATTTTCGTTTTTGCTGCCCTATTCTAAAAATTGTGATTTTAAATCACTCCCAAATCCATCCTTGGTTGAAAACGACCACTCTCCACCATTCTATTTCGGTTTGCAGCCCTTCCTCTTGAAGATTTCATCGTTTGGAGCTCTTACAACACCCAAATCGAGCTGAAATCATGAGGTGCTCCATTCCCCTTTTTCATTTTCATTTCTTTCTGAAAATACATCCTAGGGAAGCTTGAAGCATCCCTCTACAACGCCTAGATCTCCCTTTTCTATTTTGGTTAGCCATTTCCTTACATTTCTCCCATTTTTCATGGATATTGTTAAGCTGTTTTAGCCTTTTTCTCTCTTTCCACCATCCTCCCTCTCAATCTTATTCCTCCATTTTCTTTGCTTAAGGGATACTGAAAATATATGGCCGAGAGAGCTCTAGTGAGCAACAGACAGTATTAGACTCGACAGTGATAAAGAAGGTAAGTCGAGACTGTGGTAGAGTCCTTTGGTAGCATTAGGCATCTGTGATGCTGTCTTGTAGATGTTTGATTACTGTTTGAGATCTTCGTGTTTTGTTGTTGTTAGGTTTAGTGACGTCAGAGGTAGAAAATGTGGAACTTTGTTCCATGTATTGTGAATAGCCCGCCACTCCCAATCCCAACATGGGATTAGGAATGTAGTTTCGTTTCATAGGCCCTTGGCGTTTTGGTCCTAGAGTTAGCACTTCTAGATTTGAAGGATCTGACGATATAGGAAACCCAATTCTATTTAGATAATCTTGACCTTGAGTGATAGAACAATTCCCTGTAGTAGAAATGGTATGGAACCATTTAACGTTTACACTTAGGCTTTAGATTATAAGTACTGAGTTATAGACTAGGCTACTAGTTGACTTAGGCAGTGTAAGGCCTATATATGCTAAGGGATAGTAGGTTAGATTTGGTTGGAATGGGACTCCCTTCCTTCGGTAGATCCCTTTATGACTTATAGATTTCTGTTGTTGCCCATAGGAAGGAACCATACACTCTCAGGG
The DNA here is from genome assembly GCA_037074715.1 of Magnolia kwangsiensis. Classification (NCBI taxonomy): domain Eukaryota; kingdom Viridiplantae; phylum Streptophyta; class Magnoliopsida; order Magnoliales; family Magnoliaceae; genus Magnolia; species Magnolia kwangsiensis. Next base: position 66,943,877 of record CM073579.1, read on the forward strand.
AACATTTATAACTCCCTCAGAATGAACGTAGAATGTACTAGCACACCCCTTAGAATTGCCTTCCCCAAGGACTTATTGCATTCGAGAACGCAGAGTAAAGGAACTGCATGTAAGTGATGTATTCGTGGTTTGAGTCGACTTCTTAATCCTAGTGGTTACTAATGAATCCAATGCTCTGATCAAGCAGAGGATCGACATCGACTCGGATTAAGAACTGATACAACGCATTTTCTGTCCTGATTAGACAGAAGGTTCAACGTATCCGGCTTAGACCTACTAACAACCTTTCTTTTGTGATGGCCCAACCACCTACAACCAAACAGGATCATATTGTCTTTGGAAAATGGCGAGGACTTAAAGCTAGTAGAGAATTCGACATCTTGCCACCAACTCATACCTGTCCCTGAACTTAACCACAATAGAGATTAGGCTCATCTCTATGATCATAGGTACCAATGCCATAGAACGCATCATTAGCAAGGAAAACCATGTAGAGAAAGGTTGTTTCCATTTTAGGTTAAGGATGGCCCCTAAGTTGCGCCTCGTTCCGATATACGGATCGATGCAACGATTCTTCAACCTTAAGTAGAACCAAGTTTTAAGGGGGGTAGAACGTATTGAGTCCAATCCAGTTAGGTTACTCGACGCTACCGTTCGATCAGAGTGGCGCAGCGGAAGAGTGGTTGGCCTCTTTCCCACTGGCCCAGGATCGAAACAATTGAGTTAGGATGTACGTACGGTTAGGTCAATAAATAGGATTTAACCTTCCTTAGAAAAAGTATTCCTTGCCCTTCGCCAATTTCGGGGACGAAATTTTGTTTTAAGGGGGGTAGATTGTAACACCCCGGATTTTGGCCAATCTGGGATTTGACGTCCTTAGGCAGTGGGTCAACTAAAACACCTGGAAAATCGTTCAGAACCCAATTCCATAGCCAAAGAAACCACTTAGGATTAATTCCTTTAGAAACTAAGCATAAGTTAGCTAGCGCAACGTTGGAGTAGCTGGAAAACAGTCCCTGATCACTTTAAATACGTTCTATAAGACTCAAATCGAGTAAAACCAATGACTCTATAATACTCTATAACCTCGGACCAAACTCTAAGCAGGTTTGTTCTCTGGACCACTTTGAATCTTTGTATTGGATCTAGACCGCGCGTCAAAAGTCTGATACCTCCTATCTTAGACCGTTAGAACCGCTTAGCTGGACTTGACACTCATTTCGAAAATTAAGTCCAACCGATAAACATAGGCTATTTCATTGAGCCCGGACCGAAGAGAGTGCGAATAGGGACAGAATTGGAATTTCAAATTCAAATCTGGCACACGACTTGACGCGTCAGTATTAAGCGTTCTGACCGTCACAATTCAGCCAGATTACACCCTCGGATCAGGAGAAATTTCTATTTTATATCATGAGACTTTCAGCCCTGATCTACGTGCGGTGACCGCTGAACTGAAACTGGTCCGCCACGTGCGATCTGCGGACCCAGCCGGACTGAAAACTTAATACGTGCTAGATCTGGTACACGTGAGCTTAAGTCCGATCGCATTCGGTCAGGGGACCACCAGAAAGCATCTTTTGGACCGAAACAGCCCCGATTTGGATATGCACTAAGTGAACTTTGTACCGAGCCTATTTCGGGCAAGTTTGGGCTTATAAAAGGGGTTGAAACCCTCACTCCTCTCTCCCATCCGAATTTGCAAAAATCCCTAGATTGGGAGAGATAAAAGGTGAGAGTTTGTGAGAGAAGGTGGGAGAGAATTCCCTGCTTCTTGTGCCACGTGCTGTACGTGCTTAGGCAACGTACTCCGATCACTTTCCCGGCGATTCCTCCGCGTTCTCAGGTAAGAAAATACCCTAGAAGTTGCTGATTTGAGGTTCCTTTCATTTCCTAACGAAGTAGCTAATAGAACTTGTGTATTAGGTTGTCTAATCGCCGTAGATGAAGCGTATACGATCCGTTCGAACTCACACCACAAAAAGGGAAAAGGTGCGGATTTTAGACACTTTGATTGACTGTTTCCAAAGCTTTCAATGTCGTTTAATAGTAGATTCTCGACGGCAACGCCGTTTGACATGTACAACATACTGTCCGTTTCCTGTTTCGTAAACCAATGAAGAATATGAGATTTAGGGCATTTTAGTCATTTGTAAGAAGTATTGTTTTCATGCATATTTTGCTGATGTGATTGACATGGCTTCTCGTCGCATTAGGATATTAGGAATGCGTGCATAATTAGTTTGGCGAAGAGATTCGCCTAAATGCGCACTTCGGGTCGATATACTATATGTAGACTTAAGTGTGTAGTGTAAGTTTTTGTATAAATGCTTGTATTGGTATGTATTGAATTAAATGATGTTATGGATTAGTTTGAGATTGGTTTCTCAATTAATATGCTGATGTGAATGATTTCCTACATGTTAGTTATATGCATGGTTTCATTGTATGTATGAAATGCATGAACTTGATGATTTACTTAAGTTCTATGTTATAACATGTGTTAACATGCTCACATGGTTGTATTTCAATTCCAAAACTCTCATATGATTTGCTGATGTGATTCCTTAATTGTTTGGGACTATGCTTAGTCCTGGCAGTCGGTAACCGAGAGAATTCGTGGTTAGCTTATCCTCGCCACGAACGACGCGTCGATGAACGCGAGCCGTGTTCTGGAGTTGGCGGCAGTGGTTAGGTCACACGAAGTGTTTTACGCACTTCATGTCGTCAACTTGAGATGCGATCGCGCTAGTCGAGCCCGTCAAGTAACCCGACTGGCCATTGTATGTTCACCCTGCATGAGTCATAACTGCTTGAACCTAGGGTACTGAACTTACCATTGTAAACCCTGTTAACCATGGTACCTTGATCCACGAAGACTCATGAGCCGGGCATGGTGGTATGGGACACCGTGGTCGAGCTGTCGGCCTACGCTGGGGCCACAAACCTCCCCGTAGTGACCAGTGAGCACATAGTCTCGTGAGCAGATTCTGGTGATATAGGACACTATATTCTTGCTGTCGGCCTACACTGATCAGGCGACGAGTCCTTTATAGTGACCGCGAGCGTATTCTGAGTCTACGGGGGGCGACGACCCTTCAGTAGCAGTAGAGTACAGTAGGCCTGTATTGATAAGGTGATGGGGGAGCGGTGCAACGAGTGCGAGCAACAGCCCTGGCAGCCCTTGCAGCGACCTACAAAATATACTTTCTTTCTATTTTGAGGTATACATGTATATGTTTAACCTGGTAACATGTTCACACTCTGGAGACATACAACAGTTTATATATGTTATACATACTATCACAGTCTTCCGCTTGTTAATCTAACTGTCTCTGGAGTATGATATGCTGATCTAGCTTAATCTCACTCATGTTTAATATGTTATCACAGACAACATTCAATCATACATATCTATGTTGCATAAATAACATTTTGGAACTCGGGAGTTGGGTTTTTACTCGACCCCCGATTTTCGGGATGTTACAGGCACACAAGCGACACGAATCAAATTACTTAAATTTATATTTAATTTCTAAATATAATCACCATTCTCACACTCTTTGCTCCGTACTTAAGCAAATCGTCTCAGGACCTCATCTGGACTTAATTTTTAAGGTGATTGTCAAGTCCAACTAGGTGGTCATATTTGTCTTAGTTCGTCGCTATCGGACTTTTGATGTACGATTCAGGTCTGATGCAGAGTTTCAATGTGCTCCCGAGAGCAACCGGGTTTAGCGATTGATCCTAGGTTTCAGGGTATTGTAGCATTAACAATTCTATAAGTTTTGAGTCTTGCAGATCGTATTTAAAGTGATTGGTGCTAATTTCACAGGTAATATAGTTTAGCGCTAGTTAATTCTCATTTAATTTTTAAAGGATTTGGTCCTAAGTGATTTCTGCTTGAATTGGTACTCGGGACTTCGTATGGATTTTTCTGAGATGTTACAAACTACCCCCCTTAAAGAATAATTTCTTTCCCGAAATTGCCTAAGGGTAACCAGTAAAGGTATATAATTTTGTCCCTGATTTCATTTTCTTAGGGTACATAATAAGTACATCAGCCTAGCTCATATTGGTCTACCCCCCTTAAAAGTTTCTACCCTTGAGGTTTAAAAACAAATATCTAATTCATTATTATCATGCTAAGTGTTTGATGATAAAGTTTACTTAATGGTGGTATAATTTACTATTTATGATTGAGCTAATACGGAAAGACAGTTGTGGTAGGCTCAAATCCGATACGTCAATTGTCTGCCTAACCAGGGTAAACAACGTTATTGTAACATCCCGAAAATCGGGGGGTCGAGCAAAAACCCAACTCCCGAGTTCCAAAATGTTATTTACGCAACATAGATATGTATGATTGAATGTTGTCTGTGATAACGCATTAAACATGAGTGAGATTAAGCTAGAACATCATATCATACTCCAGAGACGGTTAAATTAACAAGCGGAAGACTGTGATAATATGTATAACATATATAAACTGTTGTATGCCTCCAGAGTATGGATATGTTACCAGGTTATATACATACATGTATACTCCAAAAGTAGACAAAACGAATATACATGAGTGCGCTAAAAATATAAAATGACAAGTGTCAAAGTATCTAATCAACCTCCCTGTAATCCCGTCAATCAGAACACGCATAAAGGAGGGATCCTCCTCATCATCATCAAGTCCAGCTCCGCCTCATAGGCCGCGCCATCATCTGCAATCACAAAAGCGTCTGGTGGGTGTCCAGGAACACCGTCCCGTAACGTGGGAGTGAGTAGCTAACTCAGTGGAATAATAGAACAAAGATTAGCATGTTCACAATTCAATCACGCGATAATAGTAAAGCAGTAAATCAGACAAATCCTAATACTGTTGTTAATGGAAGATGATATGACGTGATGTATGCCCTCACCGACGATCACCCTCATACGGCAACATCTTACGACTGCGGCATGCCACACTCCCTAGAGTGCTCCACATCTTCCAGGCACATGCAATGCTATGGTGATATGATTACCAAGTTGTTATTAATCCATTCAAACAGCAGGATTGGGAAACTAAGGTACTTCCCTTGTATCAATCCCAACACGGATCCTGTCTAGGGTCGTCACTCCTAGTAATCTCATACGATGTACATTTCGTAGGTCACTGCAAGGGCTGTCAGGGCTGTTGCTCGCACTCGTTGCACCGCTCCCCCATCACCTTATCAATACAGGCCTACTGTACTCTACTGCACGGAAGGGTCGTCGCCTCCCGTGAACTCAGAATACGCTCGCGGTCACTACAAAGGGCTCGTCGCCTGATCAGTGTAGGCCGACAGCTAGAATATAGTGTCCCATACCACCATAATCTGCTCACGAGTCAAGGTGCTCATTGGTCACTACGGGGAGGTTTGTGGCCCCAGCGTAGGCCGACAGCTCGACCACGGTGTCCCATACCACCATGCCCGGCTCATGAGTCTTCGTGGATCAAGGTACCACGGTTAATAGGGTTTACAATGGTAAGTTCAGTACCCTAGGTTCAAGCAGTTATGATACATACAAGGTGAACAAACATCGGCCAGTCGGGTTACTTGACGGGCTCGACTAGCGCGATCGCATCTCGAATTGAACGACATGAAGTGCGTAAAACACTTCGCGTGGCCTAACCACTGCCGCCAACTCTCAACACGAATCACATTCATCGACGCGTCGTTCGTGGCTATGACCAGTCAGCCACGAATTCGCTCGGTTACCGACTGCCTGGACTAAGTCAAGTCCCACACATCTATGGAATTACATTAACACTATAAAAAGGTATTGGAATTGAAATACATCATGTGAGCATGTTAGCACATGTTATAACATTCAACTTAAGCAAATCTTCAAGGCATACTTCCCATGCATATTCAACTTAAGCAAATCCTCAAGCACATACATTCCATGCATGTAATGAAATCATGCATTTTGTCAACATGTAGAAAATCATTTAGGTCAGCATAATAATTGAAAAATCAATCACAAACTATCAAATAACATCATTTAATTCAATACATACTAATACAAGCATTTATACAAACACATACACTACACACTTAAGTCTACAAATAGTATGTCGACCCAAAGTGCGCAACTAGGCGAATCTCTTCGCCAAACTAATTATGCACGCATTCCTAACTTCCTAATGCGACAACAAACCATGTCAATCACATCAGTAAAATATGAATGTAAACAGTACTTCCTACAAATGACTAAAATGCCCTAAATCTCATATTCTTCGTTAGCTTACGAAACGGGAAACGGAGAGCATTTTGTACATGTCAAACGGCGATGCCGTCAAGAATCTACTATTAAACGACATTGAAAGCGTTGAGAACCGTCAATCAAAGCGTCTAAAATCCTCACCTTATGTCTTGTAGACTCGAAAATTGAAACGGAGCGTATACGCTTCGTCTACGGCGAATAAGGAACCTAATACACGAGATCCATAAGCTACATCGCTATGGAAACAAGGGAAACTCAAATCAACAACTATTTAGGGTATTTACTTACCTAGAATCGCGGTGAAATCGCCGGGAAAGTGGTAGAGGTGTGTTGCTTAAGCACGTGCAACACGTAGCACAAGTGGCAGGAAGAACTCTCCCACACTCTCACAATCTCCCACCTTTTTCTCTCTCCCAAGCTAGGGCTTCTCTCAAATTCGGATGGGAGAGAAGAGTGAGGGTTTCAACCCCTTTTATAGCCTACAACATGCCCAAAATAGGCTTGGGAACAATGTTTACTTGGTGCCTAACCAAATCGGGGCCGTTTCGGTCCAAAAGGGCATTTCTGAAGGTCCCCTGGCCAAATGCGGTCGGACTTAAGCTCATGCATACTGGATCTAGCACACATCCAGTTTTCAGATCGGTAGGGTTCCCAGATCACACGTGGCGGTCCAGTTTTAGTTTAACGGTCATCGCACCAAGATCAGGCCTATAAGTCTCGTGATATATAATAGATATTTTTCCTGATCCAAGGGTGTAATTTGGCTGTATTCTGACGGTCAGAACGCTCAATACTGATGCGTCAAATTGTGTGCCAGATTTGAATTTCAAATTCCAATTCTAACCCTATTCTCACTCTCTTCGGTCCGGGCTCAATGAAATAGCCTGTGATTATCGGTTTGACTTGATTTTTAGAATGAGTGTCAAGTCCAGCTAGACGGTTCTAACGGTCTAAGATAGGAGGTATCGGACTTTCGACGTGCGGTCTAGATCCAATACAAAGATTCAAAGTGGTCCAGAGAACAAACCTGCTTAGAGTTTGGTCCGAGGTTTTAGAGCATTATAGCACCATTGGTTCCACTCGCTTTGGGCCTTATAGAACGTATTTAAAGTAATCAGGGACTGTTTCCCAGCCACTCCAACGTTGTGCTAGCTAACTTATGCTTAGTTTCTAAAGAAATTTATCCTAAGTGGTTTCTTTGGCTATGGAATTGGGTTCTGAACGATTTTTCAGGTGTTTTAATTGACCCACTGTCTAAGGACGTCAAATCCCAGATTGGCCAAAATCCGGGGTGTTACAATCTACCCCCCTTAAAACACAATGTCGTCCCCGACATTGGCGAAGGGCAAGGAGTACTTTTTCTAAGGAAGGTTCAAATCCTATTTAAGAACCTAATCGTACATATAACCTAAATCAAATGTTTCGATCCTGGGCCAGTGGGAAAGAGGCCAACCACTCTTCCGCTGCGCCACACTGATCGAACGGCAGTGTTGACTAATCCTAACTGGATTGGACTTAATACGTTCTACCCCCCTTAAAACTTGGTTCTACTTAAAGTCTAAGAATCGTTGCATCGATCCGTATATCAGAACGAGGCGCAACTTAGGGGCTATCCTTAACCTTTCTCTACATGGTTTTAAGTCCTTGCCATTTCCCAAAGACAATGTGATCCTGTTTAGTTGTAGATGGTTGGGCCATCACAGAAGAAAGGTTGTGTAGTGGGTCTAAGTCGGATACGTTGAACCTTCTGTCTAATCAGGACAGAAAATGTGTTGTATCAGTTCTTAATCCAAGTCGATGCCGATCCTCTGCTTGATCAGAGCATTGGATTCATTGGTAACCACTAGGAGTAAGAAATCGACTCAAACCGCGAATACATCGCTTACATGTAGTTCCTTTACTCTACGTTCCCGAATGCAATAAGTCCTTGGGAAAGGCAATTCTAAGGGGCGTGCTAGTTCATTCTAAGTTCAATCTGAGGGAGTTATAAATGTTCCCTGAGAGTGTATGGTTCCTTCCTATGGGCAACAACAGGAGTCTATAAGTCATAAGGGGATCTATCCAAGGAAGGGAGTCTCATTCCAATCAAAACTAATCTATCATTCCTTAACATATACAGGCTTTACCCTACTCTAGGTAACTAGTAGGCTAGTCTGTAACTCAGTAGCTATAATCCAAAGCCTAAGATTATACGGTAAATGGCTTTCTATTCCAGTTCTACTACAGGGAATTCTTCTATTGCTTAGGGTCAAGATTTGTCTAACTGGAATTGGATTTCTTATGTCGTCAGATCCTTCAAATCTAGGAGTGCTAACACTAGATCCAAAAACGCCTAGGGCCTATGTAGTCGGTAGCGCTTAGTTGTCTTAAATGGAACCGCATTCCTAGTCCCATAGCGGGATAGAGAGTGGCATGCTTGGTTGGAGGGTGGGGTGGGATAAAAATCTAATTTGTAGGCTGAATCCCGAGAGTTATAATACTCCCAATCTAGGGACAATACCTCACCACAAAATGAATCGGCATGCATTTCATTCAACAAAATTCGGCTATGATAAAGCCAAACCACAACACAAACACAGTTTCTACCTGTAACTTCACTAAACCTAACAACAACAAAACACAGAAATCCTTAAAACAAAAATCAAACAATCTACAGGGCAAAGGCATAGATGCCTAACTCTACCAAAGGACTTTACCACAGTCCCGACTTACCTTCTTTATCCCTGTCGAGTCTAATACTGTCTGTTGCTCACTAGAGCTCTCTCAGCCGTATATTTTCAGTATCCCTTAAGCAAAGAAAATGGAGAAATAGGATTGAGAGGGAGGATGGTGAAAAGAGAGAAAAAGGCTAAAACGGCTTAACAATAGCCATGAAAAATGGGGGAAATGCAAGGAAATGGCTAACCAAACTAGAAAAGGGAGATCTAGGCGTTGTAGAGGGATGTTTCAAGCTCCCCTAGGATGTATTTTTAGAAAGAAATGGAAACGAAAAAGGGGAATGGAGCACCTCACGAATTCAGCGCGATTTGGGGGTTTTAGGAGCTCCAACGGATGAAATCTTCAAGAGGGAGGGCTGGCAACTTCAAAGGAATGATGGGGGGTGGTCATTTTTGGCAGGGAATGGATCTAGGGGTGGTTTGGAACCACGGTTTTGGGTTAGGGCAGCAAGAAAGCGAAAATGGGGCTAGGGAAGAGGACTTTTGTGAAGGAAGTACATCTTTTAGAGAGTTTCAAGGTACGGACCGCATACCAGGGGACTACCCTAGCCCCCAAACTCCTCCAGCCCAAAGATCAAGCCCATCCGACAAGTTTGACCGGCGATGCATCGCCGAACCGGCGATGGCATCGCCGGTGAAGTTGCAAACTGGCCTCTGAGGCCATATGGGATGGATTCCTCTTGCCCTAGGGATTCCAAAAAGGTATGGTGCACACTCTAGTTCATAGTAGATTTCCCTAGGGAGGCCAATACATTTTTAACATCCATTCGAGGATTTTTGGGTCCAATCTTCAATCCCGAATACAAAACCCTATCATGCAGAATATGATTTTGGGGTAGAAGGATCTAGTACATCCATCTAAACCATTATTTGCTAAAGAAAGTGAAGTTAGAATGGCCTTATGGCCATTTTTCATGAAATTTTACTATTCACTGTAAAATTTTGTGAAAGTACTAATTTGTGTTATTTTCATATTATGTTTGATGCCTAATATGAAATGGATAAGAAAGAAATGAAGATTGGAGTGTTTAGAGGAGGAATTTTGAAGATTTTTGGTGAAACGGGGTTTTTAAGCCCTGGCGATTGATTACAGGAGTCGTGGTCATCCCACGGCTCAAAGATTCACTTTTGCGGTTTAAAACCACTCATAGGACGTCTCCACCCGACTTCCTACAACTTAGAAGTGATTCGAGTTACTTTACGCGACCCGAGATACGTTACAGACTCGATCTTGCGATCGATCCTAATAGACTTCGCTTATCGGCGAATCTGCGATCCTAGAAGTGTTTCTAGACCCTTCTCGCACCCACCTAAGTCAAAGGAAGCGACAGCGTACGTCGCGTGACCATAACCCAGGCCCGGTTTAATCCAAATCATGCTCTGATACCATCTGTAACATCCCGAAAATCGGGGGGTCGAGCAAAAACCCAACTCCCGAGTTCCAAAATGTTATTTACGCAACATAGATATGTATGATTGAATGTTGTCTGTGATAACGCATTAAACATGAGTGAGATTAAGCTAGAACATCATATCATACTCCAGAGATGGTTAAATTAACAAGCGGAAGACTGTGATAATATGTATAACATATATAAACTGTTGTATGCCTCCAGAGTATGGATATGTTACCAGGTTATATACATACATGTATACTCCAAAAGTAGACAAAACGAATATACATGAGTGCGCTAAAAATATAAAATGACAAGTGTCAAAGTATCTAATCAACCTCCCTGTAATCCCGTCAATCAGAACACGCATAAAGGAGGGATCCTCCTCATCATCATCAAGTCCAGCTCCGCCTCATAGGCCGCGCCATCATCTGCAATCACAAAAGGGTCTGGTGGGTGTCCAGGAACACCGTCCCTTAACGTGGGAGTGAGTAGCTAACTCAGTGAAATAATAGAGCAAAGATTAGCATGTTCACAATTCAATCACGTGATAATAGTAAAGCAGTAAATCAGACAAATCCTAATACTGTTGTTAATGCAAGATGATATGACGTGATGTATGCCCTCACCGACGATCACCCTCATACGGCAACATCTTACGACCGCGGCATGCCACACTCCCTAGAGTGCTCCACATCTTCCAGGCACATGCAATGCTATGGTGATATGATTACCAAGTTGTTATTAATCCATTCAAACAGCAGGATTGGGAAACTAAGGTACTTCCCTTGTATCAATCCCAACACGGATCCTGTCTAGGGTCGTCACTCCTAGTAATCTCATACGATGTACATTTCGTAGGTCACTGCAAGGGCTGCCAGGGCTGTTGCTCGCACTCGTTGCACCGCTCCCCCATCACCTTATCAATACAGGCCTACTGTACTCTACTGCACGGAAGGGTCGTCGCCTCCCGTGAACTCAGAATACGCTCGCGGTCACTACAAAGGGCTCGTCGCCTGATCAGTGTAGGCCGACAGCTAGAATATAGTGTCCCATACCACCATAATCTGCTCACGAGTCAAGGTGCTCATTGGTCACTACGGGGAGGTTTGTGGCCCCAGCGTAGGCCGACAGCTCGACCACGGTGTCCCATACCACCATGCCCGGCTCATGAGTCTTCGTGGATCAAGGTACCACGGTTAATAGGGTTTACAATGGTAAGTTCAGTACCCTAGGTTCAAGCAGTTATGATACATACAAGGTGAACAAACATCGGCCAGTCGGGTTACTTGACGGGCTCGACTAGCGCGATCGCATCTCGAATTGAACGACATGAAGTGCGTAAAACACTTCGCGTGGCCTAACCACTGCCGCCAACTCTCAACACGAATCACATTCATCGACGCGCCGTTCGTGGCTATGACCAGTCAGCCACGAATTCGCTCGGTTACCGACTGCCTGGACTAAGTCAAGTCCCACACATCTATGGAATTACATTAACACTATAAAAAGGTATTGGAATTGAAATACATCATGTGAGCATGTTAGCACATGTTATAACATTCAACTTAAGCAAATCTTCAAGGCATACTTCCCATGCATATTCAACTTAAGCAAATCCTCAAGCACATACATTCCATGCATGTAATGAAATCATGCATTTTGTCAACATGTAGAAAATCATTTAGGTCAGCATAATAATTGAAAAATCAATCACAAACTATCAAATAACATCATTTAATTCAATACATACTAATACAAGCATTTATACAAACACATACACTACACACTTAAGTCTACAAATAGTATGTCGACCCAAAGTGCGCAACTAGGCGAATCTCTTCGCCAAACTAATTATGCACGCATTCCTAACTTCCTAATGCGACAACAAACCATGTCAATCACATCAGTAAAATATGAATGTAAACAGTACTTCCTACAAATGACTAAAATGCCCTAAATCTCATATTCTTCGTTAGCTTACGAAACGGGAAACGGAGAGCATTTTGTACATGTCAAACGGCGATGCCGTCAAGAATCTACTATTAAACGACATTGAAAGCGTTGGGAACCGTCAATCAAAGCGTCTAAAATCCTCACCTTATGTCTTGTAGACTCGAAAATTGAAACGGAGCGTATACGCTTCGTCTACGGCGAATAAGGAACCTAATACACGAGATCCATAAGCTACATCGCTATGGAAACAAGGGAAACTCAAATCAACAACTATTTAGGGTATTTACTTACCTAGAATCACGGTGAAATCGCCGGGAAAGTGGTAGAGGTGTGTTGCTTAAGCACGTGCAACACGTATCACAAGTGGCAGGAAGAACTCTCCCACACTCTCACAATCTCCCACCTTTTTCTCTCTCCCAAGCTAGAGCTTCTCTCAAATTCGGATGGGAGAGAGGAGTGAAGGTTTCAACCCCTTTTATAGCCTACAACATGCCCAAAATAGGCTTGGGAACAATGTTTACTTGGTGCCTAACCAAATCGGGGTCGTTTCGGTCCAAAAGGGCATTTCTGAAGGTCCCCTGGCCAAATGCGGTCGGATTTAAGCTCATGCATACTGGATCTAGCTCACATCCAGTTTTCAGACCGGTAGGGTTCCCAGATCGCACGTGGCGGTCCAGTTTTAGTTTAACGGTCATCGCACCAAGATCAGGCCTATAAGTCTCGTGATATATAATAGATATTTTTCCTGATCCAAGGGTGTAATTTGGCTGTATTCTGACGGTCAGAACGCTCAATACTGATGCGTCAAATTGTGTGCCAGATTTGAATTTCAAATTCCAATTCTAACCCTATTCTCACTCTCTTCGGTCCGGGCTCAATGAAATAGCCTGTGATTATCGGTTTGACTTGATTTTTAGAATGAGTGTCAAGTCCAGCTAGACGGTTCTAACGGTCTAAGATAGGAGGTATCGGACTTTCGACGTGCGGTCTAGATCCAATACAAAGATTCAAAGTGGTCCAGAGAACAAACCTGCTTAGAGTTTGGTCCGAGGTTTTAGAGCATTATAGCACCATTGGTTCCACTCGCTTTGGGCCTTGTAGAACGTATTTAAAGTAATCAGGGACTGTTTCCCAGCCACTCCAACGTTGCGCTAGCTAACTTATGCTTAGTTTCTAAAGAAATTTATCCTAAGTGGTTTCTTTGGCTATGGAATTGGGTTCTGAACGATTTTTCAGGTGTTTTAATTGACCCACTGTCTAAGGACGTCAAATCCCAGATTGGCCAAAATCCGGGGTGTTACAGTTATATTCCTTCTTAATCCCAATGGATCCTGTTCTTCTGCTCGGTCAAAGCAGTGAGTCCTTTGGTAATCACCCAGGATTGAGAATTGAGTTAAGCTGCGAATGCCTCGTATGGATATGGTTCTGAAATTCCAAAATCTGCTCATCCTAAGTATTTAAGGGGTATTATCATTTCTTTGGAGGTTCAAGCCTTATGTTTATAAGGTTGTCCTTCCGGTCCTATTCAACAAGTGTTTTTATTCAACCTATGTTTAACTTGGTCGATAATAAGTTCTTCCATGGTGGTCATAGTTAGAAGACTATGCTATAAGGGTTTTCAACGTCGTAAAATTATATTTGCATGACATCATTTTGATCATATGGTCCTACCTGAGGGTCCTAATTTAATTGTACCAAAAATGACTAAAAACATATACATCTTTACGTATAATAAAATTTAATCACAGGATAATTCCTAGTATAACTATAAATAATTCCTAAATAGACATCGAATACTAAACTTTATAAGGAAAAGGTATGACCAGTCTATTGGTAACTCTATATTTTATTTATGTATAAATATTTGTCAACCCTTCCCTTATTTGTTACCTCTACTTACCATATTATTTTTAATCCATCATTAGGCCTATTCTTTCATATGAATTAGTTTAATACTAGGATCTTAGTTTCTTTCCTTCAATGACTTCGTTATTGACCTACCAAGGAAGATCCAGCTCCTATCTAGTGACCTAACTTTAAGTATAACCTAGATTAGTTTCCTTCGACCCCGTGTCAGTGGCTATTAGCCCACCAAGCACCCATTGCGCTTATGAGTGGGTAGACTATCAGGTCAATGCACACCTTTCTGATTCCTAAGTTTATTGGGCAATCCTTACAGAGTTTGGTAGTGTTAAAGAAGATCCTTGTCGCAGTAAGGACTCTCAACACACCCATAGGGGTAACATTCAACCCCCAAACACTTGACTATAGAGCATGACACTCTCAAAATAGTGGACCCAGTGTCTACCAATAGGAAAACAGGTGTACCTTAAATTTGGGTAGTGACCCCAAAGGTCCAAGGTGTTGCAGTTGCTGACTCAGATGTTTTAGCTACAAGTGCATGCTCACGAGCTTGTTGAGGATGATTTGGTTGCGCTGCCACAGGTCGTTGAGGTGGCCTATTTTTAGGTACATGCGATCGGTAATATGATTGCATTGGTGGTACAGATCGTAGTGGTGAAGTCGTTATACCACGTGGTGGCTGACGGGCGACCTTCTGAGGTGGCGTGATACCATTGTCTTTCATCTTAGTAAAGCAGAAGGGGTCAGTGTGTCCCCCTTTGTTGCAATATGCACACCAATGTTTCGTTCACCTTTGCTCGGTCGACGGAGCCACAAGCTTGGGAGGTGAGTCTACATGTAGCTCTTACCTGGGACTGGCTGGTGCTACAATTCAGGACAAGGCCTCGGGCCCATTAGGTTACTTGTCCAAGAAACTCCATCACTATGTTGTTCAGCTCGTAGAGACAAGTTGACTAGCTCGATATAATTGGGAATGTTAGCGCAACTCATTCGAGAGCAGATATTAGGCTGCAATCCATCTGAAAAATGTCGCATTTTCATCGATTCGTCGGCTAGGATCAAAGGAGCGTGTCTGGATAGCTCCATGAATCTTTTCTCATATTCTGACACGGTCATCCCTCCCTGTCGGAGGTGAAGAAACTCACCCTCCTTTTCATCACAATATGTGAGGGGAAAGTACTTATGGAAGCATGTCTCAAATGCATCCTAGGTCCACACATATCCTACAGAAACTATTCATAGGATGTTGTCCCACCATAAACCAGCCTCCTTCTCGAACATATAGGTGGCTAGCTTGACTTGCTCTGCCTCATTGTAGTGTAACGGCTTCAACATATTAGAGATGTGATCGAGCCAATAATCAGCCTCCTAGGGTCCATGAGTACCCATAAAAGTGAGAGGATGGAAACGCTGAAAGCGCTCAAAAAGTCCGCTAGTATTCATGTTCCCAGCAGGGTGCGTAGGTGATGCAGGCAGAACCACAGTCATATTCTGGGTAAAAATACCAGCCATGGAGGTTAAGAACTATTGCTGCTGCTACTGAATCTGATGTGTCTGCTGCTGTAGCTGCTGCTGTATCTATTGTTGCTGCATCAACTGCATCATCCGCTCTAGCCTATCAGGAGGCGGAGCGAATTGTGATGCATGAGGCGTCGACGTAGACGCACGGTTTAGCTCAGGAACCGAAGGTGTGATAGGTGGTACCACAGGTGGTGTCATAGGTGTCGGCCCAGCAGTGGGGCCAGTGGCCGGCTGAGAATTTAGCATAGGATCAAAGTGAGACAGGCCCGAACTGGGGTCCGTATGGGTATGACTTAGGGGAGAGGCCCCGCAGATCAATAATATCCTGTCGTAGGGTGGCCTGGCCCTCCTCAAGTCTAACTAAATGGGCTTTCATATCAGTCTAATCAGGATCATGCTCTCGAGCCGTAGGAGGTGGGCTCTCATCCGTTTCCTAGGCCTCTTCTTCTTCAGTCTGCTCTTCTTCTATTTCGGGTCCAGCTTCTTCATTACTCTCTTCCTCTTCGCTTTCAGTCTCATCCTCACTCTCCTTGAGTAGGGCTTGTCGTTGCCGTGGCCCGATATCCATCTGATTGAGAGTAGTCTCATTGATGTAATGGATCGGCGCTGACAATTCCACCCCAAGTCTGTAGCCAAACATAAGTGCAATCCTGCATATGAGTTGGCCGAATGAGAGCGATTAAGTCCTTCTATTAAAACGTGCGATAAGGACTATCTGTGGCAAGACATACGTAGGCACACACAACTTCTCTCCCTGCCCCACCTAGTACAAGAAGTCCACCATCAGGCGCGTGCACTCACTGTGGTTGCTCCACCTGGGGTAGATGTTGAACGTGCAGATGTGGTAAAGGAGTCAGAAATCATCCGTCATATTGGTCGCTAAAAGACTTTTATTTGGCTGCCATTCAACCAGACGACCACAAAGGAACTGTGTGCGATGATCCCTTTCACGTGCACTATTCAGATTCTTCTCACTTGCATGTACCTCTCCAAGTGGTGCATTCAGAAGTCGAGATATGAAAGCAACATTGATTGTGGCCTCTCAATCTCTTCCAAATGGAATTTTAAACTGCAAGGGCTCCAATGTTGGCTCTCAAATGTGGGCATAGAAAGCTCGGACAGTGCCCACATTTGCACGATGCTCACCCTTAAATAGTGGACCCCACTTGGCTTCTACTAGGCACTCGAGCATCAAGTATTCTCCAAATAGCCGCGCATCTAGATGAGCTTCAAAAAGGACCCTATGGCCTTTATAAACTCCATGAGACAACTTCGCCAACAAAGCCCTTCTTATGGGAGCATGGGGATCTAGATCCCACTTCGTCTGCAACTCTCGATTGGCATTTGAACTCGCGCAGGCACCTCTCGGCCTCTTAGAACGGGTGGGGCGTCCCACCTTCATCTACGAGAGCTCTCTTCTTTCCCATGAAAGAGAGAATGGTGGAAATAGAAAATATGGTCGTAATAAGCTCGAATAGGGCCATGAAAAAGGAAGGAAAAAAGGGAAATGGAATGGGTATGGGGTTTCCACGAATTTGAGACTCAAAGTAGGGATTTGAGTGCTCAAATGGACAGAAAAGGGAGGCAAATCAACAATGGAGGTGGGTTTTGTAATGGGTAGAGTGAGAGTACATGAAAATGGAAGAAGGAAGGGTTTGGAAGATGATTTTTTATGGAATATTTGAGAGATTTTTGAACAAAGGAAAGCTTGAAGGGGTGGTTTATGAAGGGAAGATGCTGTAGGAGGGTTTTTATTCAACCAACCATGGATCAATGGGCCACACTAGGCCCTAGGAGCATCAGCCCGAGCCAGCCCTAGGTCCAAAAAAGGTATGGTCCTCCTACGCCCTAGGAGCATCGGCCCGAGCCAGCCCTAGGTCAATCCAGTGATGGCTCGCTAGTGGGGCGAGGTCCTCCTACACCCTAGGTCCTAAAAAAGTATGGTTCCCATCCTGGGCCCCCCTAAAGATGTCCCATTAGGCTCCCTACTCCGTTTCGACCGTTTCGGGTCATTTCAAATAAAATCTGATGTATATCCTCACCAATTTTAAATGGCTAGGATAGGATGAAACACAATCTAAACCCATCAATTGATGGTCTAAAAGTGGTTTAGGGTCGTTGTGTGTGATCAGGAGTGTGAACGGACTCGATCTCGGCGATCGTTTATAATAATCTTTCGCCAATTAGCGAAACTGGGAATCCTAAACTTATTTAAAGATTTTCCTCACACCCTCCTACATTATATTAGCATCATCATACATCGTGTGACCATAACCTAGGTCTGGTTTAATCTAAATCATGCTCTGATACCAACTTATAACGCCCTGAAAATCGGAGGTCGAGCATAACTCAGCTCTCGAGTTCCAGAATATCACCTATGCAACATTTTTAATGATGGATGAATGTTGCCTGTATTAGTTCCTAAAACATGAATTATATTAAGCCAAATTTACAAGCATAATCTAGGGACAATTATAAAATGCAAGCAGAAGACTGAAAAAAATAAAAAATATATATATATACTAGTGTAAGTCTCCAAAATATGTATGCAGTGTCAGGTCAATATTGATAAGTGTTGCGTCAAGATATAAAATGTCAAAAGGAATGTAATAGTCCTCTTCAAGTATAATCCCTGAAGTCCCATCGATTAAGACACAGCTCACATGAACCCACCTAAGAACTGCATGTAGGAGAACGCCTCCTCATCATCCCCAAACTCCAGCTCTGCATCATAGGTCGCATCATCATCTGTAACTAAGACAGAGTCTGGTTGGTGTTTAAACACCATCCCAAAATGTGGGAGTGAGTGATCAACTCAGTGGAGCTATACAACAAAGATTAACATATTATCAATTCAGTCAAGTAGTAATGATAAAGCAGTATAATCAAACATGTCCTAATTACTCGTGTTAATGCAAGGATGTATGTAGAAATGATGCATGCCCTCGCCTGCACTCCCTCTACGATCTTTATCTCACGGTCATGCATGTCAATCACTTCCTCAGTGCACTGCCCAACGCCAAACGGCATATGCAATGCAGTGCATGAACGTGATTACCAAATTCTTATTAGTCCTTTTCATACAGCAGTATTGGGAAGCTAAGGTACCACCCTTTATATCATTTACTCAACATTGATCCATCTAGGGTCGTCAATCCTAGTTAATCACATACGATAGGCAAGTTCAGGTCACTATCACTAATGCCCTACTAACTGACAGTCTATTTTTGAAGGCTCATCACCAACCTGACGGGGGACCACAGCTAGGCTGCGCCGAGGTAGGCCCATTCATACTCGAGGTCACTCCACTAATGCCTTACCAACTAACAGTCTATTTTCGAAGGCTCATCACCAACCCGACTGGGGACCACAGCTAGGCTGTGCCAGTGTAGGCCGACAACTTGAATACAGTGTCCCATACCACCATATTCGGCTCATGAGTCTGGGTTGCTCACTAGTCACTACGGGGAGGCTTGTCGCCCCAGCGTAGGCCGACAGCTTGACCACGGTGTCCCATACCACCATGCCCGGATTATGAGTCTTAGTGGATCATGGTACTAAGGTTAAACGGGCATCTTACTGGTAAGTTTGGTATCTTAGGTTCAAGCAATAGCGTCCATACATGGAGAACATACATTGGGTCAATCGGGTTAATTGACGAGCTCGAATGGTACAAGCGCACATCGAGGTGATCGACATGAAGTGCGTAAGCACTTCGTGTGGCCTAACCACTGCCGACATCCCAAGTACGGCTCAGATTCGTCGAACACATCCTACGTCACAAAAATATTCTCAACCACCAGTTTAAGGACTATTACCAATTACCTGGACTGTGATATAGTCCTAACAACGTATAATCATAATAATAAACATGTAAGGTAAATCCTACAGTCATATGAACATGTTATGACATATATCTTAAACATGAATACACCATACATGGAGGAAATCATACACACAAGCAAGGTAGTTGGGATTTCTTATTTAAACTCCCTCATAAATCACACTTTACTAACTACTAACTCATTCAGAAATTTTCACAAACACTTAGACTACACTTTTCAACATACATCACGTATGTCGGCCGTATTACGTATTAGGGCAAATCCTTTTTGCCAAGGAGTTGTCGCATACATAAAAATCATGTACCTATGATAAATAATCATGGCAATCATAACATCAAATTCCATAGGTATACAAACATTTCAACAAACACATGAAATACCCTATTTACAACATTGGTTAGACATATACATAAAACAAAATAGATAGCGCATTTAGCATGTGTAATAGTGTCCACATCAATAATAAATTATTATCAGACATTGAAAGTCTTGAAAACCATAACCTATATGTATATAGTCCGCACCTTAAATCAGAAAATGCGAAATGAATATGATTTAAACGATAAGTCCTCGTCAACAGGGAATAGGCAACCTAAGGCATGAATTAGGTTAGCTACATCAATACTTAGACTATTCTAAATTCCAAAACAGGTTAGGTTTTGATTGTCTTACCTAAAAATGGAATTAGACACGCCGGAATAATGATTCAGATACGATGGATTAGGCACATAGAGTAGCTGGGAGGAATCCAAAGATGAATCACTAACTTCTCTCTCACTTTCTCTCTCTTTACTCTCTTATCTATCCTAGGGTTTTCCCAAATTCGTATAGAATATGTGAGAGGGGTTTTAAAGCCTTTATATAGGCTCAAAACTGATGAAAACTGTCTCAGTACCATTGTATACTTAGGTTATGTCCAAATCGGGTCTGTTCCGATCCAACGGAGCATTTTTGGAGGTCCCTTTACTGAATGTGGTCGGACTTAAGCTCCTTGATATTGGATCTTGGTCAAGCTAAGTTTTCAGTCCGATCAGGTTTACAGATCGCCCGTGGCAGACTAGTTTCAGTTCAGCGGTCATCGAAACTCAATCAGGGCCACAAGTATATTGGCATATGTGGGCCATCTTCCCTGATCAGAGGGTGAATTTGGGTTAGAATCTAATGGTCAGAATGCTTATAAATGGCGTGCAAGTGACATGACTCATATTACTTAAATTTATATTTAATTTCTAAATAGATTCACCTTTCTCACACTCTTCGCTCCGGACTCAAGCAAATCATCTCAGGACCTCATCTGGACTTGATTTTTGAGGTGATTGTCAAGTCCAATTAGGAGGTCATATTTGTCTAAGTTTGTCGCTATCGGACTTTCGATGTGCGAACCAGGTCCGATACATAGTTTCAATGTGCTCCCGAGAGCAACCGGGTATAGCGATTGATCTTATTTTTCAGGGTATTGTAGCGTTAACAATTCTACAAGTTTTGAGTCTTACAAATCGTATTTAAAGTGATTGGTGCTATTTTCAAGGTAATCTAGTTTAACACTAGTTAATTCTCGTTTAATTTTTAAAAGATTTGGTCCTAAGTGATTTCTGCTTGAGGTGGTACTCGGGTCATCATACGGATTTTTTTGGGACATTACAGTACATCTGAGGACTAAGGTCCTCCTCTTTAAAAAAGGGGAACATAGATTTTGCCTCGGTCTTGGTTAAATGTACATATCCAAAATAGGCATATTTCTATGTACTAACTAATGCCCACTTGGTATGTCAAAGAATATCCAAATTCAAATTTTTTAAAATTTAACATATTCGATGACATCTAGTCACTCTCGATGTCATCACAGACTCTCGGGTATACGAAACATTATATCCCAAGAATGTCCATTGGTTCTTTCCAACGGGTATCGAAACAAACTTCGACGCCACTACAAGTCTTTATTAGATGACATCGAATTAGATTCGTTGTCATCGATGATCTTTGTTATAAAAAAATAGCTAGAGTGTGAAAAATCCAAAACTGTTTCTTCTCATCTTCTTTGGATTCTGACTTCCTTCAATTCTTCTATCATAAGGATACTTCTCATCTAAGGAAGGAAGTATGGTGAAGGGTAAAGGTAAGGAACTACTTTGTGCTAAATCTTCTAAAACAAAGATATCCAGAAGTGATAAACCGGAGGCATGTGGTTCTCCTCCCAAATGCCCAGATTGGGAGAAAGTCACAATAGCCAATCATGTTGTCATCAACAGTGTTATTGATCCATATGGGGTGGACCTCATGCTGGAGACAATTGGATGGCAAAATATACTCAATCTTGGTTGTCCATACCAATATGATTTAATTCACCAGTTCTTCAATTATTGTCACACCGTCCGTGAAGATCCACCGTGTATTAGCTTGGAGTTTATGCATCAAACCAAACTCATCACTCTAGTGTTACTTGAACGTCTCCTGCGTGTGGAGTTTACACTGATACCTGTCACTGAGCGAAATCTGAATGCTCTAGGAGTATGGGGGGAAGTGACTCGTGCACTGTATAAAGGGGCCACTATTCCTCAAAATGTAGGGAATGTACTTCATGTTAAGTATTTTGAAACCACATTTAAGATTATCATTGATATTTTTAGTACAAATGTTTATCCCTGTGATGCAATGGGAAAGGATCTCTCTCCTCTTATGCCGAATGTCTTGTACGACATCTACCAAGAAGTTCCTGTGTGCTTGCTAACCCTAATTCTAGGGTAATTAACTCGAATAGTCAAAGGGGAACACCTTGATACACTCCCTTTCCCATCCCTCATATGCAAGCTAGCACACTTTGTGGAATTTCCACCCACATCAGATATAATGCAGCTAAAAGTTCGGTTTGATGAGGCTTCGCTTCAGCACTTGTACCTGACCACCTCCTACCAACCAGACTATCCTCATCCTCTGACCCGTGGAGCAGAAGACAGTCAGCGCTCAATGCCATGGGGTTCTAAATGCACGCTACTTAACAGTTTGGAGTCTGTCTGCAATCGCCAGAGTTGTAGTCAGAACAAACTTGGGAGACACATGCTGAATGGACAAGCCGACATTGAAGAACATCTTCGACGTTGTGAGTCACACCTGACTAGGATCGAGGATACTCTCATTGCATTACAACATACTACGCAACAAGATATTGACTTGCTGACAGATGGTGAGACTAGGGCACCACACTTGGTGCCTATATGTTGGTTTGGTTAGTCTGTGCTGACATTATTTTGTTGTGTGCCCCTAGATGGGAAAATTGGTTGGATAATCCTTTTTGTGGTGACATATGCGCATGTTGACATTTTTTTGATGTTTTAAATAGTTAATCACTGCCAAGCTTGGGCAGTTTTCTTTTTTCCTCAGTTTAAAGAATGATGATATTTCTGATCTTGAGATAAAAATGTCTATGAGAATTAATATTGTCTGTAGGCTGCTAATTAATGCTTATTATATACCCATGGAAGTGTTTAATTCAGTCGAGGAATGATGATCTTAGTGCTTTATATTCAAATGCATATTTGTGTATATAATGTCATATATGGAATGTTAATTGTTTATACATTTTGGAGATATGCTTACAAGTTATGAACCACTGATTGCTTCCCTACCATGAGTTGATCCCCACATGGCCCTCTTATTACATTGTTTCTCCCAGTTTCTTCAAGCTCAACTACGGTTAATCAATCTAATATTGGTACATACTAACCTTTGCCAATGATTGCCAAAAGGGGGGAGAACAAATCCCACCATGAGAACAATTATGAGTATGGTTTATATGCATGGTGATACAGGTGATAGGAGGAGCAGCTGCAAGGAGCGGGAGCAGCTATATGAAGACTCATGCTATGTGTGAACTCAATGGATTATCTGTAAAATTGTGTAAAGTTCATGTACACACAATTTAGGGTGTTGTTCTAGGCATTGTTCTAGGCATTTTGTGTTTTGGTAGGTAATTGACAAAGGGCCTCACATGGTCATGATGGGCTTCATATAATCACAGTGGGCCTTAAATGGTCACGATGAGCCTCATACAATCACAATGGGCCTCATAAAATCACAATGTTATGCTAACACATACTCAGTGCGTATTCCAACATAGTCGTAATCAATGATTGACCTATATATATGGTGGGGTCCATAGAAGGACAGTAGATCTAATCCATAATATGAGGATCGATCCTCGACAATGAATATACCAAATTAGATAGCACGGATCCCTCCGTCTATGGTAATGTTGTACTCTCCTCATATCAAGGTTGGGCCTAGGTGGCCTACTTATATTCCTAAGGATCTGGAATGGGCTTCTTTTGTCATACTATCATATGGCCCACTAGATGCCCTAAGGGTGCCAAATAAGTCCTAGATGGACTCCAAGATTAAAAGAAAATAATCTTACGAGCAACTAATTGGGGCCTAATGTTATGGGTTAATCTAATATGAATAGGTGGGTCATGCAAACATCAATGGGGCCTAATGATTAGGGTCAATCCACTTAGTGAATCATGAGAGTAAGCCTAATAAAGGCCTAAGGGAAGGTCACAATGTGGACATTTAACCATCATTACCCATCTATGTGGACATTTAAACAACATTTCTCCCAAGGAGTGGCACACATGGAGCCTAACATATAGTGGGTCCACGGCCTCTAAAAAGGGACTATAATACACATCACAATGGACCTTACACAAGGGCCACACATACATCACATCGGACCTCACACATGGGCTAAATATACACCATATTGGGCCTCAAATACATCTCAACAGGCTGCATCCATGTGCCTCTCATACATTATAATGGGCCACTTGGATAAAACACGTACATCATTTGGGGACCACATGGATGGACGGTGTGAATATACAACACATCTCAAGGTGGCCCCACTCATCTAGAGTGTTGGATGGTGTGGATAAGACTTGTACATCACGGCTAGCCCCACATGGATGGGCGGTGCATATAACACATACCTCAAGACAAAATAAAAGGATAGCTGGATAGAGAACACACGCATCAAGGGGCCCACCTTCCCACAAAATAGATGGACAACATTGCTGCAAAACACATACATCATGGTTGGCCCATACAGCACCATCCAGATGGACTGTGTGTATATAAAATACATATATCAAGGTGGGCCTCACATGCTAACATGCTGCAATGTCGGATAGCATGGTAAAATTCATACATTAAGGTGGATTTCCACCGTCTAGATCACTGGATGGTGCGGATGCAAGGCACATATATCGAAGTGGGGGCCACGTCCCAGCTGGATGGGTGGTTAGGATATAAATATATACCTCATGATCAGAGCCATGGAACTTGCTAAAGTCAACACAATAGCTATCAGAAGGTGCACAGATGAACGGTCTGGATTTAAAACCGATGGACAGTGTGTATATAACACACTCCTCATGATCAGGCCCGACTTGCTAACGTCCTCAAATGGATGGATTAGATGCAACACATACATCATATGGACTCACAAAACTTGTGGCGTCAATGCAGCAGCTACCTAGATGGTGGCTGCTGACCACTGTCCAAAAGATGGACAGCCGGGGACTTAATAGATACATCATGGTGGGGTACCATCAAATGGATGGTTGGATAAAACACACACTCTAAGGTGAATCCCACCATAATGTTTATTTTCCATTCAATCTATCCATATGGTCACAAAGACCTGGTTAAAGAAGAAAAACAAATATCATTTTATCTAAAACTTTTGTACTTGTAAAGAATTTCAATGGTGGATTCTCAATCCCAACTGATTTCTGCAATTTGGTCCACCTGATGGACGGATGGATCTAACACACATATCACGGTGGGTCCCATCCAGATGGACGGCCAGGATGAAGTAAATACGCTAGGCGAGACCCACAAAACTTGTCGATGCAAGTACAATAGCTATTTTCTGCGGGTACCAGCCCACCGTCCATCAGATGGGTGGTTTGGATGAAGAACAGATGGACAGTGGGGTATAAAACGTATACATCACAACATGGCCCAATGTGCTCATAACTGCACGTACAACAACTGTTGCAACGGCTAGTGGCCCACCGTCCATCAGATAGACGATTTGGATTTAAACAGATGAATGATGGGGATATGACCCACTTGCTGACGTCAACAGATCAGCTATATATCTGGTTGGTGGTAGACCAACCAATCTTCTTTCACGGTGGGTGGGTCCCACGCGGGGCCCATCAGATATATATATATATATTAATATATATTTTATCTTATATATTCATATATATATTATACAGACCAGCGTTCAGGCCCTGGATGACCTAGATGCTACGTATGCAACGAGATAGGGCCCACATGGCACCATCCATTTGGACGGTGCTGATATAATACATTCATTAAAGGTGGGTCCACATGTGTGGCCCACTAACAGCCTAATTAAAGATGATATTTGTGTTTTCACTTCATCAAGGCCTATTCAAATGGATAGGATGCAGGGTGGGCCCCACAAGTGGAATGTAGTGTGGCCCAATAAATGGACAACATGGATAAAATGTGTAAATCCTCGGGTGGGCCAACAACAATGAAAGAGAGATAGAGAGAGAGAGAGAACGACGGTGTAGTTGAGGGGCCCTGCCACTATGGGCCCCTCTTAGATCACAACACATACATCAAAGTAGGTCCCATCATAATTGCGCCTTAAATTAAAATCATGATCTAGAGATATGAACACCCACCAATTGCTAATCTTCTTGGTTTATTGTACTTTTTATCTCCTAGGCTTTCACTTTGATGGTGGAAGATGAGAATTAAAGGGTTGGATGGTAAGATGAGGGGGTAGGAAGATGGGTCCTCTCTTGTTTATTTTCTCTCCTTAGGATTTTCTCTCATGGAAGTGTGGGATTTGGTGGGGAATAGGATGGGATGGAGTGATGTATGGGAGAGAGGGATAGTGTTGTAAGAAAGAGATGGGTAGAAAGAGAGAGAGAGAGAGAGAGAGAGAGAGAGAGAGAGAGAGAGAGAGAGAGAGAGTTGACTTTGGGAATGGGAGAGAGATGGGAACCATGCCTTATTGGTAAGAGAGGGATGGGTTTTGTATTGACTTGTGATTAATTGATTGATGTGATGGGTTGTAGAGATTCTCTTAGAATTCACAATATGCGACGTTTCTTTGAAAAATATGTGAGCCCACAACTCCTGGCTAAGGTATCTCATCGGTGCACGTGACACAGCGTTGGAACAGTGGCGATGGTGCGGTCACTAGGATATAAGCTTTAAGTTAAGTCAACATATATATACAGGATGCGACTTAGGGTCGCGCGCAAATGCCGATTATAGGTCGCGGGTTGTCGGAATTCAACCGGGAGGCCGGCTAAGTCTAGAGAACGGTACGATCTAGGATATGGGTCCTATGCTCTCCCCTCCTAATTAAAATTTCATCCTCAAAATTTACACTATCATCACAACTAAACATAGCTCATAAAAGAGGGAAATTATTTCACTATGTAAAATCAGAAACACAACCCACGAATGCAGTCAACAACAAGGAGGCAGAGATGATACTCACAAATCTCAGCTTCTCGCTCCCAAGATGCCTCATTATCACTATGGTGACCTCTACTGAACCACAAATCCTAGATCATAAACGATCGAAATTAGAATACCTTGCAGCCTTAGAATTTCATAAATGATAAATTTAACCAGACGGTCATAAGGTTCGGTCACGCGAATCATCGGCGACTCCTTCTGACGACTAAGGGTCCTGCTGGGCTGCATAAAGTCTACCCTGGGCCTGCTGGGGAGGTGTGTGTCATCTCTGTGGTCGTTGCTGTCATGACTGCTATTGGGGTCCCGATGATAGGATCTGTTATCGCTACTTCTGGTGCTGAAGGTGGGCACACTTGTCTCGTCTCATCGTACCCATGACAAACATCGACGAACTGCCTCGAAGGTGGTGCTGGGAGTGCTATTGATGCTCAGACGGCTGGACGATTCCTGTGCCTTTGTGGCCGTCGACGCTGTTGCTACTGGAAGTTACCGGAGGGGGCTTCCTCTTTCGGTCTCTTCTTTAGTCACGATCCCTCTGCAAACTGACTCACTCAGTGTCATAAATTTGGGCCCTCTGTACTACCTCATCAAAAGTCAGGAGCTCATACTTAACAATATAGCCTCAGAGACCATAATGTAAGCCATTCTTAAAATGGTGGGTCTTTCGCTCCTCATCATAACCTAAATATGGCACGAGTATAGATAGCGCTATAAAACGAGCCACATACATTGCCACAGACATGTCTCTCTGCACTAAGGTCTTGAATTCTAATGCTCGCTGGCAATGAAAGTGGTTGGGGAAGTATTGTTGGTCAAATCGATCTATGAAATCCTCCTAAGTCCAGATAAAATCAGGCCCTACAACACGGGTAACGGGAGTCCAATAGTAATCAGCCTCACCTTGGATAAGAAATACGGCTAACCGGGCCAGCTGCTGGGTCATACATTCCATCGTATCAAAAATCTTCTCCACCTCGAGCGCCATTTCTCGGCTGCTGTCGGATCTGGCTCACCCTGAAAACACGGGAGATCGAGTTGTCGAAACTCTCTTAGAAGGGCACTCGTGTGCTCCTTCTCTGCCTGGGCTAGCGAAACAAAGGGGTTCCTGCCCTGCCCCTGAAGAGTGGTCGTCATAGCCTATAACATACATTGTAACTAAGAGGTACTCATGGGTATGGTCGGATCCGTACCAATCTCAGGTGGAGGAATGACATCCTCAGGCTAAAGTGTAGGGATCTCTGGTGGTGGAGTGAGAGTCTGTAACATCCTGAAAATCGGGGGTTGAGTAGTAACCCAACTCTCGAGTTCCAAAACGTCACTTATGCAACATAGATAATGATGAATGCATGTTGTCTGTAGAATGACATTAAACAAGATTGAGACTAAGCAAAAACAGTATATCATACTCCAGAGACAGTTAAATTTCGCAAGCGGAAGACTGTGATAAATACATAAAATATATAATTGATTGTAAGTCTCCAGAGTGTGAACATGTTACCAGGTTAACAATATACATGTATACTCCAAAAATGAGCAAAAAGAATATACATGGGTGTTTAAATAAAAGACAAAATATCAAGTGTATTGGCATCTAATCATTAACCCTGTAACCCCGTCGATCAGGACCTGCATGTAGGAGAAATCCTCCTCAACATCATCAAGTCCGGCTCTGCTTCGCAAGCATTGCCATCATCTGAAACTAAAAAAAATAGGGACTAGTTGGTGTTGCAAACACTGTCCCGTAACGTGGGAGTGAGTAGCTAACTCAGTGGAAACTATACAGTAAAGGTTAACATGTTATCAATTCAATCAAGCAGTAATGATAAAGCAGTACAATCAAACATTTCTAAATACTGTAATTAATGCAAGGATGAAATGACATGATGTATGCCCTCGCCAACATACTCCCTCATGCGACACCATCTTACGTCTGCGACATGCTTTTTTCTCTCAGTGCTCCACATCTTTCAGGCACATGCAGTGTGATATGAACATGATTACTGAGTTGTTATTAGTCCTTTTCATACAGTAGGATTGGGAAGCTAAGGTACCTCCCTTATATCAATACCCAAACAATGATCCATTCTAGGGTCGTCAGTCCTAGCATATCTCCTACGAAGTACAGTTCTAGGTCACTGCAAGGGCTGTTAGGGCTGTTGCACGCACTCGTTGCACTGCTCCCCCATCACCTTATCAATACAGGCCTAGTTTATACTCTGTTTACTGCGGGAAGGCTCGTCACCTCTCCGCAGATTCAGAAGATGCTTAAGGTCACTACAAAGGGCTGTCAGGGCTGTTGCTCACACTCGTTGCACCGCTCCCCCATCACCTTATCAGTGTAGGCTGACAGTAAGAATATAGTGTCCCATACCACCATAATCTGCTCACGAGTCTGGGTTGCTCACTGGTCACTATGGGGATGTTTGTGGCCCCAGCGTAGGCCGACAGCTTGACCACGGTATCCCATACCACCATGCCCGGCTCATGAGTCTTAGGGGATTGAGGTACCAAGGTTAGAGGGGCTTTTCAATGGTAAGTTTGGTACCTTAGGTTCAAACAATAGCGTCCAAACATCGGGCCAATCGGGTTACTTGACAAGCTCGACTAGTATGAGCGCACGTTGAGTTGATCGACATGAATGCGCAAGCACTTGACGTGGCCTAACCACTGTTGACAAGCAACGTACGGCTCGAGTTAGTCGAGACATGTCCTAAGTGGCGAGACAATCTCAGCCACCAAGCAGAGTCTATTACCGATTGCCTGGACTATTTCATAATCCCAAACACGTATAATTACAACAAATAAGCATATGAGATTATCAAGGCAGTAATGAATAAATAAATCTATCCTACAGCCATTTGAACATACTATGGAAACATGGATATACAATACATAAAGGAAATCATACACACAGCTAAACATGAATCATGTACAATCCATGGATGTAAATATGCACATAGCTAAGGCAGTTGGGATTCATATCTCAACTCCCTTATAAATCAAAATTTACCAACTACTAACACATTCAGACATTTTATACAAGCACTTAGACTACACCTATTACATAATACATATTGTGTATTAATTAGGATACGTATTAGGGAAAAACCTTTCGTCAAAGGGTTATCGCCTATACAACAATCATATATCTATGACAGTCTATCATGGAAAGCACACTTATAAAGTCTATACTCATTCGGTCATTTTCACAAACACTTAGGCTACACATACTAACTACATATCGTATATTGGTATATCATGTATTTGGACTAAACCTTTAGCTCAGAAGTTGTTACACATACATCCAACATACATAGATGACAGTTAATCATGGTAAGCACAAATTTGAATTTTTTACGTATACGGTATTTTCTACAAATACGAGGAATACAGTATAATTAACATAATTAACGTATAACTGAAAATCGAAATGAACAACACTTTGTACATGTCAAATAGCATCCTAAGCAAGAATAAATCATTGCTTAACATTAAAAGTCTTGAAAACCATAACCTAAACGTATTACAGTTCGCACCTTAAACCAGAAATTGCAAAACGGAGTTGATTCAGATGATAAGTCTTCGTCAACGGCTCAACGGCAACCTATCCATGAAATAGGTTAGTTACATCATCACTTATGCTATTTGGAACTCTAGAATAGGTAAGGGTTATGATTTCTTACCTAAGAGCGGAGCTGGAAGCACCGGAATGGCGGTGTAGAAGCAGCGTTGAAGCACAAGGAGTAGCAGGGAAGAATTTATAGAAGAAAAACCCCATCTTCGCCCCCACTCTCTCTCTCTTTTTTAGGGCTTAGGAAATTCGTATGGAATGAGAGAGTAAGGGTTTAAGCCCTTTTTATAAGTCCAAAAGTGACGAAAATGGCCTTATGGCCAAGGTATACTTATTTTATAACCAAAGTGGACTTGTTCTGATCCAACGGAGCACTTTTGGTAGTCCCTTTTCTGCGTGCGGTTGGACTTAAGCTTCCTGACGTTGGATCTATGTTAGGCAGAGTTTTTAGTCTGATCAAATTTCCAGATCGCCCGTGGCGGACCAGTTTCAGTTCAACGGTCACCGGTACTCGATCGGGGCTGTAAGTGCGTTGACATGAATGGGCCATTTCTCCTAATCCGAGGGTGAATTTGGATCAGATTCTGACGGTCAGAATGCTTAGAAAAGGTGCACAAGAGACACGTGCCAGATTTCATAAATTTTATTTAATTTCTAACATTTCTCACACTCTTCACTCTGGACTCGAGAAAATCATCGTGGGACATTATCTGGACTTGATTTTTGGGGTGATTGTCAAGTCCAACTAGATGGTCATATTTGTCTAAGTTTGGGATAATCGGACTTCCGATGTGTGGTACAGATCCGATACGGAGTTTCTGAATGCTCCCGTGAGCAGCCGGGTTTAGAGTTTGATCCTAGGTTTTAGGGTATTGTAGCGTCAACTATTCTACACGTTTTGGCTCCAGCAAATCATATTTAAAGTGATTGGTGAAAATTTCACGGGTTGAATAATCTAACACTTAGTTAGTTTCATCTAATTTCTAAAGGAAGTAGCCTATAATAATTTCTGTTTGAGATGAGATTTGAAGGGTGGAGTGAGGGTACTTGAAAACGAAAAAAGGAAGAGTTTGGAGAGGGACTTTTTGAGAGATTTGAGAGATTTTTCCAGAAAAGGAAAGCTTGGAGGGGTAGTTTGTGAAGGAAGTAGTAGATTGGAGGGGTTTTGATCGACGACCCATACATCAGGGGGTTTCCCTAGCCCCCAAACATGATCGACCCGAAGCCCGGTCCCATCTGGGCCCGTTTACCGGCGAGGCCCTCGCCGACCACTGGGCCAATTGGTGAGGGTGAGCCCCTTGGGCGAGGTCCTCCTGCCCCCCCATGTCCCAAAAAGGTGTGGGGCCCACCCTGGATCTCTCTGGATTCATGTGGGTAGGCCCCCGACTCCATTTGAGGTATTTTTGGGGTCAATTTGTAAACCGGAATGAGTTTATGTGATGTGTAGCATATGATTTTGGGGTAGAAGATGCTAATCTATCCAACTAACCTATTTATTTTGTTAGATTCCAAAAGGTTAAGGGTAAAAACCTATTTTATCTATTTATTTACTATTTATGGTAAGTTTTAATTTCAATATTATTCTTTCTCATTTATACCCTAGGATTGGTGTGTATTATGAATGTTCTTAAAAAAAATGAAGAATAGAGTGGTGGAGGGTGAGATTTTGAAGGAATTGGATAAAAAGAGGTTTTAGGCTTTGAGATTGAGTGTAAAATGTTGGGGTTGACCTACCACCTAAGGACATTCATTTCTAGGTTTGGAATGGAATGAAACATGGTCTAAACCCTTCGATTGACGGTCTAGAAGTAATTTGGGATCGTTGTGTGTGATCAGGAGTGTGCACGGACTCAATCTTGGCGACCGTTTACAGTGAGTTTTAGTTTAAGTATAGTTCTTTACTATTTAAACTTGAGGATTCGTGTCTAATATGAAAGTACTTGGAGAAGTTTGAAGAATGAGGTGGTGAAAGGTGAGTTTTGAAAGAAATGGGTTGAAAAGTAATTTCTCTGACTTTGGAATTGAGTTTTGAAAGTGATAAGGTTCACCCATTGCCTAAGGACGTCTAATTCCATGTTAACAAAAATCCGGGGTGTTACAGAGTCACTTAGGTCGATCTCCTAGGAGGCATGTCCTATAGGAAGGAACGAAGACACCGATTATCCTTAAACACTCTCGAATATTCATACGATGGGGAGCTCTATCAGAAAGTCTCTAAGTTATTTGAACTCGGGGACCTAATCATTTTAAGTTCTCAATAATCATAGAGTGTAGGGTAGCTATCAGAAAATATGTGATATTATCCTCACGTATTCCTAAGTTATGCTCTAATACCAACTTCTATCACGCCCCAAACTCAGAAATCAGGCTCACAGAATTCTCGATTGCCGAATCCGGTGCGGATAGCCTTATAGTACTCCATTCTTAGTTCCCAGCACCCGTACACCAGATTCCAATCCTGGGATCCTACAAGGAGGATTTTTCAACATACAATTATCTCGTAAGAAGTATAATCACAAGTTTACCTAAATCACAAAGGCAATATCATTATCATATATCCACTAATATAAACAGTTGAATACAGTACTGAAAAGGAAATACATATATCGAAAGTCAAAGCTCCAAAAAACTACTACACACTCTTAGCTCAAGGCTGCTACAACCTAACGCCACCTGCACCCATCTATCGTGCAACATATAGGTTACGGTGCAACAAGAAAGGCCCACAGTTGGACAGAGTGAATAGATAATAAATACATCAAGGTGGGGCCCCCATCTGCTACCAAAACAGATGAAATGCTTGGATCAAACATAAGCCTGAGGTGGTACCCACTGTCTAGACCCGTTGGACAGTGCAAGTAAGTCCATACATTAAGGTGAGTCACGCATGTGGCCCACCAGTTGTATATTTTTATGTGTATATATATTATTGTATAGGTAAAAATATTATTTTATTTATTTAAAATGCACGTCTATGGCCTATTGCCCATTTGAAATGGCCAACAGATGTGTGTGGTGCAGCTTACCTATTTGCAAGGTGAGGCCCATAGTCAATGCAGCCCACCTGACGTTTAGTGAGGCCCACCATCAGTGCAGCCCACTTGTTGTCAACGTGCACAGCCCATGTTGCAAGCCATTTTGGAAGAAATTTCTGGCCCCATTTATTAACTCAAACACGGCTCATTCCAGGGCCACTTTTCAACCTATATCCAAGCTCAAATAGAGGCTCGATGGCTGCCATTTTCCCATCCAAAGAACGGCTTGAAATGTAGGCATTTTTATCCAGATTCCCAGATCGATATTAGCCTGATTTTTGGGGCATATTGTAGCTCAATTAGAGCTCATTTGTAGGCTATTTCTAGACTAAGTTTTAGCCCCAAGTTAGGGCCATTCCCAAGCCATTGTCTGGCCCCAAATAGGGCCTGTACTCAGGCCACGTTCAACCTCAAACAAGGCTTGCACTCAGGCCACGTTCTTGATATATGTATTTTATATACAGACTGTCTATCAGGGAGTCCCATAAATAATCTGCCCAATGACATATGCAATGGTCAACCGTACCTCATATCAAACATACAGATGATGTGTATGGGCATGTAACGTGATGTTATGCATGATTATCGAACATAATAATGATTGATCTTACATAATCATAATGGGCCTCTCACAGTGGAATGGGCCTTGTCTAGCCACAATGGGTCTCATACAAGGACCTCATATACATCGCATTGGGCCACACTTATGGGCCTCATATATAACACTTTTAGCCTCATACTTGGGCCTCACATACATCACGCTGGGCCACATGCCATGGGCCTCGAATACATCACGCTGGGCCTCATTACATGGGTCGTATATACATCATAACAGGCCTCAAATACGGGACGCGTATACATCACAATGGGCCTCCAAATTACAATGGGCCTAATACCATCACAACAAAATGGTCCTCACACATCGTAATGGGCCTCATACATTCACAATAGGCCTCATACCATCACAATGGGCCTTACATAGTCACGATGGGCCTCATACAATCACAATGGGCCTCACATGGTTATATTGGGCCTCATGTAATCATAATGGGCCACACTTGGTCATGATGGGCTTCATACAATCCAATGGGCCTCACGTGGTTATATTGGGCCTCAAGTAATCACAATGGGCCTCATACAATCATAATGGGCCCCATACACAATGGGCCTCATAAAATCACAATGTTATGCTAACACATACTCAGTGCATATACCAACATAGTTGTAATCGATGATCAGCCTATATATATGGTGAGGTTCATAAAAGGACAGCAGATTTAATTCATAATATGAGGATCGATCCTCGATAGTGAATATAACAAATTAGATAGCATGGATCCCTCCATCTATGATAATGTTGTACTCTCCTCATATCAAGGTTGGGCCTAAGTTGCCTACCTATATTTGTAAGTGCTATGATTTCATATCCCTTTGGTTGTCAAATTTTATGGTGCCAAAACCTATATCTATGTCTTATATATCTTGTGTTTCATGTTTGAGACTATTCATTACTTCAAGACATCGCATTTCAAGACAAGAACTTAAATGAAGAAAGTTTCAAGTCATGGATAAAGAATTCAAGAATAGAAGTCTTCAAGTATACATGTTTAAGATTCAAACAAATACTAGTATAGAAGAAGACTTTTTTAACTCAAGAAAGGATCAAGCTCGAGAAGGCCTACAACAAGAGTCATAAATTCTCAAGCTTCTCTTAAGGGTCATTTGAGTGTACAGACTTTTCCATGTCCATCTCACTTTTAATGTTTGTTTGACCTTATATTGACCTTAGGATGGGCTTTACTGTAGGTCATTCTGGATACATAATTTGTATATTTTAATATGCTTATTCAGGTTATTCTAAGACCAGTCCTAGGGAATCAAGACGAGTCCTAGCTTTGCTATGACCAGTCTTAAGTTTTTCAGGACCACTCTTAGGTTGTTGAAGATTTTTAAATTTTTCTGGTTGTCTTACGACCAGTCCTGGACATCCTAAGACCAGTCTTGTAAGCTGTACGACTGGTCCTTCGACTAGTCTTAGCCCTATGACTCAAACTCCAACAACTAAATTGGGTGACCCACGACCGGTCGTAGGTGACCCACGACCGGTCGTAGGTGACCCACGACCAGTCGTAGGCTACCCAGGACCAGTTATGGAACAGCTAATCCTTATCCCTGAAAATCTTTAAAAATCTTTGAAGCTACGACCAGTCCTAGGATCCTAAGATCAGTCGTAAATGGGATTTTTCAGGCTATAAATAGAGCACGAACTTCAGAGTTTTTCAATTCAATTCAATTCAATTCAATTCATGCAATCTTTAGGCTATACTCTGAGATAAGTTCGTGTTTATTTTTAATCTACTTTGTGCTCATTTAATATTCCTTTTGCTAGCTTGTTTATTATTTGATTTTGATCTACATTTCAATCTTATTTAAAAAGGAGAATTTCTGATATTCCTTCTTCTTAGATTCAAAATCAAATACAACTCGCCCTTTTGATTTAAAATCAATTAGACTTAGAACCATTCTTAAAGTGAGTATTGGACTTTGAACGTTGAATCGAACTTCTACTCCGATTGGTTCTACCGGGCTACTTCAAAAGGAGATTCAGGTATTTTACATTTGTGTAATTTACTTTCTTTGGTTTTGTTTGAGATTTGCCAGAAAAATCTTATTGTTTTGGTTATCTGAGGAGAGCCAGAAAACTCAGATTGTGTGGGTTTTTGGATTCTGTAAGCCCGTGATAAAAAGACACAATTGTGAAGTTTTTAAGTAAACCTGCGAAACCTATTTTGATAGTGCATGCTAATATCCCCTGTGTGAGGATATTAGGAGTGGAGTAGCATTCTGTGTGGCTGTTGGATAACATTTGGTGTACACACAGGCGAACCACTATATATCGTTGTGTTGTAGATGTGTTTTATTCTTTCATTCCTCTTTACATTCAGTTTTGTGGATTGTATTTGTGGATGAATGTTGTAATCATTTTATTTCAAGCAAGTGTGGGAATGTTGTAATAACTTAGGATTTTGGTTGCTTTTCTTTTTATTCCTCATTGGTTTGTAATACAAAGGACGTTCTAAAAATAAGGTTGTCCTACCTTAAACCTTTGGTTTTTGGTGTAAGGTTGTCCTTAGAACTGATATAGTATCATTCTCTTATATCTAGTTTATTAAGATTGATTTTTTCAGCATTATGCTTTATTTCTTTTATTATTCTGTTGTTTTAAGTTTTATTTGGCATTGCCCTATTCACCCTCTCTCTAGGGCATATAGCTAGGCCCTTTTAATATTCCTAAGGATCTAGAATAGGCTTATGTCGCCATACTATCATGGCCCGCTAGATGCACTAAGGCCAAATAAGTCCTAGATGGACTCTAAGATTAAAAGGAAATAATCTTAGAAGCAACCAATGGGGACCCAACTTCATGGGTCAATCCAATATGAATAGGTGGGTCATGCAAACATCAATGGGGAAGGTCATGATTAGGGTCAACACACTTAGAGAATGATCAGAGTAGGCTTAACAAAGGCCTAAGGGAAGGTGAAAATGTGGACATTTAACCATCATTGCTCATCAATGTGGACATTTAACCAACATTGCTCCCAAGGAGTGGCCCACATGGAGCCTAACATATAGTGGGTCCATGGCCACCCAAAAGGGCCTAATACACATCATAATGGACCGCTCATCAATGTGGACATTTAACCAACATTGCTCCCAAGGAGTGGCCCACATGGAGCCTAACATATAGTGGGTCCATGGCCACCCAAAAGGGCCTAATACACATTATAATGGACCTTACACAAGAGCCACATATATATCACATCGGGCCTTACACATGGGCCAAATATACATCATATTGGGCCTCAAATACATCTCAACGGCCGATCCATGGGCCTCTCATACATCATAATGGGCCGATTGGATCAAGCACGTACATCATGTGGGGGCCATGTGGATGGACGGTGTGAATGTACAACACATCTCAAGGTGGGCCCCACCCATCCAAAGTGTTGGACGGTGTGGATAAGACCCATACATCATGGTTGACCCCACATGGATGGGCGGTGCATACAACACATACCTCAAAGTGGGCCCCACCTGTCCCACGACAAAATAAATGGACAACTGGATATAAAATGCACTCATCAAGGGGCCCACCGTCCCATAAAATAGATGGACAACATTGCTGCAAAACACATACATCAGCACCATC
The DNA here is from genome assembly GCA_037074715.1 of Magnolia kwangsiensis. Taxonomy (NCBI): domain Eukaryota; kingdom Viridiplantae; phylum Streptophyta; class Magnoliopsida; order Magnoliales; family Magnoliaceae; genus Magnolia; species Magnolia kwangsiensis. The sequence goes on from CM073579.1 coordinate 66,981,768, forward strand.
CAGATGGACAGTGTGTATATAAAATACATATATCAAGGTGGGCCTCACCAGCTAACACGCTGCATTGCCGGACGGCATGGTAAAATACATACATTAAGGTGGATTTCCACCGTCCAGATCAATGGATGGTGCAGATGCAAGGCACATATATTAAAGTGGGGGCCACATTCCAGCTGGACAGATGGTTAGGATATAACATATACCTCATGATCAGAGCCTTGGAACTTGTTGAAGTTAACACAAGTGCACAGATGGACGGTCTGGATTTAAAACCGATGGATGGTGTGTATATAACACACTCCTCATGATCAGGACTGGCTTGCTGATGTCCTCAAATGGATGGATTGAATACAACACATATATCATACGGACCCACAAAACTTGTGACGTCAATGCAGCAACTGCGTAGATGGTGGCTACTGACCCACCATCCAAAAGATGGATGGCTAGGATTTAATAGATGCATCAGGGTGGGGTTCCATCATATGGATGGTTGGATAAAACACTTGCTTCAGGGTGGGTCTCACCATAATGTTTATTTTCCATCTAATTAATCCATACGGTCATAAAGACTTGGTTAAAGAGGAAAAACAAATATCATTTGATCCAAAACTTTTGTACTCCCAAAGAGTTTCAATGGTGGATGATCAATGCCCACTAATTTCTGTAGTGTGGTCCACTCGATGGACGGCTAGATCTAACACACATATCACGGTGGGTCCCATCCAGATGGACGACCAGGATGAAGCAAATACCCACTACACCAAAATCATGGATCTGGAACGGCTAAGGATTTGGTTTTAAAATGGTTTTAAACCGCATCTGATTTGCCATGGTTTTGAACCGTTTTTGAATTTCTAACTCCATTCAACTTCTTTTTAATGGTTGAGGTTGCTGTTCGAACTGCTTTTTTGGTGTGTCCCACTTGAGTTTTGGATCTTCCTTATTTTTAAGATCCTGTTTAATTATTATATTTGAAAAGATATGGATGGAGTGGATTTGATTAAGATCATCTCCGTGGACCCCACATAACCCCAGGCGGCACTATGAAATATCTCTGCCTAGGGTCACGGCCCATTCAATCCTGGCGTTATTTCCCAAATTCGATAAAACCCTAATCTCTCTCGCTCTCTCCCTTTCGCAATCTCCCTCTCTCTCTCTCTCACGCGATCTCCCTCTCCCTCTCGATCCCTCTCTCTCACGCGATCTCCCTTTCCCTCTCGATCCCTCCCTCTCTCTCACGCGATCTCCCTCTCCCTCTCGATCCCTCCCTCTCTCTTGATCTCCCTCACTCTCGATCTCCTGTTGCCAATCTGAAGAGGTAATGTTGCCTTTTGATTTTTATGTTCATTTTGGATTTGAATATCTGTTTGGATGATGAAATCAGCTGTAATAGAACCCTAGCCGAAGCTCTATTTGTTGAGAGTATTACCTTGAAGAGTTTTTCTTTCTTCTTTCATGGTGATTGGTATGGGAGTGGGTTGGAGTTCAATAAAGTCATTTTGGATCTTTAACCATCTTTTTATCCAACTTGATTGGGATTGTAATGGTTTTTGGCTAGTTTGGTTTTAAATTATGAAATGCTATCTCCCTAGGGCCAAGCCTATAAAAATAATATTTTTCCTGGCATATTGACAGTTCTATGTCCGTGTAAAATCCACTCTGTCCATGAGTTTCACCAGATCATGTTAGGATGATAGCCCAAAAAATAGGTTTATCCAACAACCAAGTGGGCCACACCCCATGAAACAATGGGAGTGGAAACCCCCTACATTGAAATCTTCATGTAATAGGCGTTGTAGGAAACTCCAGGCAAGATGCTTACCGTTCTAGCTTAAACCCAGCCTAAGTCCACCAAAGGACAAAATCATACAACACATATCCAGAAAAGGATGCCCACTAAATTCATTTGGATTGATTCCGTTGTCCATCCAAACCCATCTATGCACTTTGACTAAAACCATTCCTATGTTATAGTTTCTCCTCAATAGACTGAACAAGTATTAAGTACTTGTCTCGCGTTGAAACATATGGGCCAAGCTTAGGTCACCAAGATGAATTTTCTTGGAAAAACAAGCTAAAAGCCAAGCATTTCAGCTAGAACGTGATTCTAGTTGTATGATTCTTAATCTTAATCCTGAACCATATATTTTACCAATTCAAATTGATAAATTCTACAATTTATGGAAAAAAAAAACTTTTAGGAGTTTCTTTTTCTTTTAATGAAACTTGCAATGTGATTCTAGTTGTAATATACATTGCTTTCGTGTGCTCGGTAAATTTTAGATGATTTTTCTTTCATAGTCAGATTTTAAAACTTTATTCATTTCACTACTACTTTGCAAGATCATTTGAGTCCAACAAACTAGTTCTCACTGTTCAAGTTTCAACTTCTGCAGACAAATTAGTTGGATGTTCAACTAAAAGCAGTACAGTTGCTTGGTGACCTGCTTGCTTTACCTGATAATAAGCAGTGCAATATTCTATGGAGATTGTTCCTTTTTCGCTCCAAGCTTAGATGTGTGACATTTAAGTTTTTTTTTTTTTTTTTTTTTGAAGAATATTAGTAGGATTCACCTCTCTGGTACATCCTTGTCCCTATCGGGTCATGAACTTGTAATCAAAATTTGCATTTAAAATAAGCGCTTGTATTTGAACTTCTGGACTATTGAACCCAAAATATTTTGTGGTGATTTAGCATTGCATTATACTGCATGCATGAGTGTTTCAATAGATTTGAAGTTTTGCAGGTCTTATATACATATTTTCTTAGTATCATATGGAATTTTATACACATATTGTAGCCCTGTTCATGTAATGAAGCATTTATACCCTCAATCATCATTGTTCCTATAGGAAGGTAAGCATTTTTATATTTGTATCCAGCTTGTAACATGCAGCGTTCGGCACATAGTGAAGATTTTATTCGTTCATGTTACTAACTGGTACTGGACAAGTGTTTCAGATTTTAGATTTATGGTCCAAAGAGGCCAAAGCATTAAAATTCGTACTTGGGCAGACTGCTAAGGATTGGTAGTTTAATTTCAGCATCTACTAGAATTAGAGTTGTATCTTTTGCAATTTACGGTTGTTTCTCTATTTACAGTTGTACTACACAATATTTGATAGTATTTAGCAGCAACTGGCATCGAGTATTGGTGCAGCTCTTGTGACATTGTTGTAGCAGTCTGTAGTACTGACTCTGTTGCATCTTAAAAGTAGTCTATGGGGATCTATTTGTTCTGATGAGTGCAGGACTTGCATGTCATCTTAATGCTTGTTGTGCATTGCCTTTAAAAGAGTTACCAAAGGTGCACTCGGTGTTTTTAGGATTTAATTCGTGAGGGAGAAGAAACATCTTTTACATCATAATTATTGCTAAGTTTGTAGTAAAAACAACTACTTTAATATTTTCGTTTGGTAAAACGGTGAGTTGATACTTGATGGGTTATCAGAGACTTCTAATCGTAGAAGGAAGATCTTGTGGCTAATTAGATTGTAACTCTTTTAAGAGAATAAGTGTTATGAACCTTTTCATGATAATGTCATAGAACTTAAATACCATAGCAGGCGTCTGTGCTCTCAGGACCTAGATGATGGGAGTTTATGGTTGTGCAAGGAATGAAGATTAGCAAGTCCAGGTACATGTTTACTTCCCTTCTGTTAGAATTTGTTGTAAACCAAAAGTTCAAGTATGTGGTCTTTTAACTAGTACTTTATCTTTGGAATTATGTATTGTAATTTCTTTCAAGTTGCCCTTGGATTTTGTTTGTAAACCAGACTTGTCAATTTGGTTGATGAATTATTACATTGTTGTTGCATTTGGATGTACAGTAGATTGATTTACAATCATTCTGTTTAATTTACAGGAAATGACAAAAACTGATGAAATTTCCCAGTATTTATAGCGAAGAGTTCTACCACGAATTTCAGCAGGCACTTGTTATTGGGGTTTTATAAGTAGGGACTGTAGCAGCTGGATCTCGTGTCACATTTCAATGATCCAGACCATTTATATGATGGGCCTCAAAGCAGATGGGGGTTAAGTAAAATAATTTCTTTTCTATTATTCTTCATTGATTGAGTAGGACAAGTTGCTAAAAGCTGTTGCACATTTCATTTTGTTTCTTGATATTTTTATTTTTATTTTTGAAAGATGACAATTTATTAATAAAAGGCCAAAAGGCCAGCTCTGTTCAGTATTTACAACACGGCCCAATCGCTGCCTAAGAAATTACAATCTCTCAAAGCAGGTGACACCTTTGTCCAGTCAATTACATCACTCTTGGCCCTAAGAAAAGCCCACAAGTATTCTATATTGGTGATCTTTTTGGTCTTAGCAGAGCTGGGATGTGCAGCTTTCATATTCTTCGACCATAGCTAGAAAAATGTGAGTGTTATCTTTTCATATTTCCATGTCTTTTACTAATTCTTTTGACATCTTTGGTCTAACATCTTTTTCTAATTGATCAAGGTAATCATAGCAGTAGGATTTTAATATTTGATTTCTAGATACTTGGTGATACCTAAATGGAAATCTTTATTAGTGTCTTATATACCATCATTGAATGCTTCTTTAGTAGAAATTATAGCACTATTAATTCCAATCAGGTCCAAGCCAGAGTCTCTAGATTGGTGGCTTCGAACATTCCACTTGCACTTTTAGTTGAATGTGCAGCTCCTTTTTTTATCGAAATCTCGATTACATGTTTGTATGATACTGTTTGTTTATTACTTTTTGTTTTTTTATTTCTAGAGTCTGCTATGAAACACGGTTATGATACATCAGTTAGATTGTCATAGAAAGGTAAAATTTGTCCAGCTCTTTTTCTTCTGTGTTCTTCTCATAAAAAGGTAAAATTTGTCCAACACTTTTTATTTTGCATTTAAATTTTCCTGCTGTAGATTGTGTGGGACCATTTAATTAAATTCTTAAACTAACTCTAGATAGATGCTATATTTATTCCATTTAAGAATTAGCTACCCAAACAGCCCTGCTGCTTGGTGTCCTGAATGGTTTCATGGATAAAGAATTAAGATGACTTGGTGTTACTTCATCTTAGACCATTATCTAATAATGATTCAAATCATATGCAGACATTGAACACATGATCCCTCTTCTATGCAACTTTAAATGCTCTTGCATGCTTTTACATGGTAAGCTTGATCTATTGAAGTTACCATTACTGTCAGCTGTCAATCATATTAAAGGTTTTTTGGCAAATATTTTTCTTTTTCAGGTTTGCTCTTGGGGAGGTTATACCTTCATTATTAATCTTATCCCAATGCAGGTCCTTCTGTGCATTTTAACTGGTCGCTACTCTTCTTGGCTGTACACTGCTTATGCTCCCCTCATAAGTATCCATTCTTTAAAAAAAATGTATGGCATTGGGAAGCTTGTATAACTTCCTTCGTGAACCTTGTAGGATCACTCTTGAATGTCCTGCAACTTACCTCACTGGAGATATATAGTCTGTTATCGATGAACTGTTTCCTTTTGATGGGAAGATTTTTTTTTATATTTATCTTCATCAATGCAGGTTGTCTTGGGAACTTTGCTTGTTGACGGATATTTATCTTCATCTGAATTTCAAGCTTGTTGAAGGATTTCGAAGATTTTGAGGTCTATGCAACACATTTCGAGCCAATTATGATGATCTTCCATGGATAATCTTGGATTTCTTCAGACGATTTCGAACTCAAATACTATTAGATTGAATGCATTTTCTTACATTTTACTTGTTCTTGTGATGTCCAGATCCCTGTAGATAAACTCAATCTGTTTTTTTTTTTCCAACCTGAAATTCTAGCTTAAGAACTTCACTTTTTGAAGATTTTAGATGTTTTTTTTAATTATTATTATTGATTTCGATATTCTTTTAGTGATTCTTGTCGATGATCTTTGAATTCTTTGAGAGATTAATGGATTCAAATGATCAAATCACAGTTCTTGAAAGGTTTTCTGTCACTTGATTCTTGACTGTGTAGAATCAGTATATCTTGAGCATCAATGAATCGGACCTCTGTAATCTCTGTTTTCTAATTTCCCATTTTGGAGATTTTCTCAGTGAGATCCATTAAAGCTTCCTTTTTAACTCTTTTATAAGCAGTTCTGGCTACCTTTAAAAAAATAGTTCTGGTTTATTCAAGCAATTCCTAGCATGGAATGAGTTACGGTTTTTGAAATGGAAATCCCAGAAGCAGCTAGCAAAGCAAGATTTTTTATTTTTTATTTTTTGCCTATGGGTTACTAGATGATTTGTGTTGTTGACTGTAAATTTCTCCGTTATGGTTTTCAAATTCGTCTCTCTTCTTTGTTAATTCAGGTTTCTTTATGGTTGCTTTGATTTCCTCATATCTCTGTGTTTTTTTCTTCTTGAATTACTGTCGGGTTTAGATTACTATTAAATCAATCATTTGTTTCTTTTTTTAGGCAATTACAGAGATCTTTTCCAAGCATTCTGTTCCTCAGCTTTTTGCAGCAATGGCTAAGCTACTTCTGATGCGATGTCTCCTCACATTTCTCTATTCTGCATTATTGTTTTCTGCAACCTCAGCAACTACCGATCCTCTCTCTCTCTCTCTCTCTCTCTCTCTCTCTCTCTCTCTCTCTCTCTCTCTCTCTGCTTCTGATTGTTGATATGGTAGAATGACTTAGATATAAGCTTTGGATAGAAAAATGTGAGCTCATTGTGATCAGTATTGATTTCTTTTCTTTTGCAATGCAGAAATTTGGCATTCAATCAAATTAGCCAGAACATCCCATCCTCCTTAGCTTCTATGAAATATCTTTGCTCCCTATGAGCTTCTTGTTGAATACGAACTCAAAAAGTTTTTGGTTTATGAATATATATGGGACATTTTCATTAAATCTTAGCCACAATTTCCTGTTTGGGCCCATTGGAAACATATTTACAGATCTATTAAATCTAAAACAATTGTTAGATTTAAAACAATAATTTTTATATGTAGAAAAGTAGATGAGAATATATATATATATATTTGTTTGGTCTCGATTTTGAGTACTTTTGCATGTTCTTAGTTGCATTCTCTGTTGTACTACAGTGTAGCCAGTTTGTATGAAACTCGGACCCTTAGTTTATTTCACTTGTTTATTACCACATTGCTGTTTCTTTCATCATTTGAAGTCATGGTGACTATTTCTTACCTCAGTTTATTTCACTTGTTTATTCATGTCGCTTCTTAGGTAATGGTCGTAATTGCAGATTTTATGCTTGTGTGGCTTCCTGCTCCAACCGTTTCACTTAGGCCACCTCTGATAGTTAATTCTAGGCCTCATGATAATTTCTTCTACAGCTGCCCTGGTAATGCATTTTAGGTGGTTTTTTGTTATTCTACGAGTTAAAAAATTGGCTTAAGTATTGCATTTAACATATTTAGATCTTTGTTTCCAAAACAGATGGTGTGTTATTTCGCTTAAATTTTCTATTGGAATTCTCAATGCAAGTTGCTTTGGCAGGAACATCATACTCCTTTTTACAAAGAATAGGAGCAATAGTGGTAAAATAAAGAAAATCAGCTTATTTATTTATGATTACTGTTAAGTCTATAATGAATTCAATGTTTCAGTGAAGAACATCTGCATAATTGTTTCTTATTATCTCTAGGTCTGTTTTGCAGTGCAATGGATCAAAGATTTTTGTGGTTGGAACAAGTTCATCTCTGGTAGGTCAACCCTTTCATTGTATGGATTGTCATGAGATTTAGATTAAGCCTACATGCTAGTTTAGCAGTAGTTCTTTATGTGAAATTACTCTTGGAAACTTTTCTACTTGGTGTATGCAAGAGCTTTGGGAGGTTTATATTCTTTAGCTGTCCAAGATAGTTTCTTGGATTATTAAGTTTAGATTCTGAGTTGCACAAGTCTTCTACCCAGCTGCTTCCCCTGCTTTGAATTGCAGTCCTGCTCCCACTCCTGCTTCCTGGATGTTTATACTTGTTAATATAATCCCACTGGCAATGCATGCAGAAGATTAGTGTGAAGATGAAATTGTTGAAGAATATTCTCAAGGAATGAAGAAAGAATCAATTCAGGGAGATTGATGAAATTGTATTCAGTGATTTGCCACTTTTGATTTTCTGTTTCTTCTCCTTGATTATCTTAGGTTTTTCAGTACCAAAATTCAGTTAGCTTCCTGGTGGCCTTGATTAAAATTTGCATTGATATATTTTAAGGATGAAAAGGGTGAGGAATGGCTTGAGGAAGAATTTAAGAAGATGCAATGCTTCCTGAAAGATGCAGATGCTAAATAAGAAGCAGATGGGACATCATTAACTTTTTTTAGTTCTTAGTTTGGGTACCTGCGACCAATTTTCTCTTTTCCTAATTGTCTATTTAGTTCTTAGTTTGGGTACATGCATGGTAAGAGTTTTTCTTTTTTCCTTTTTTTTCCTTCTTCTTATATATTGCCTATCTTTTCTGCAATAGAACTCCAAAATGACCAAAATGCAACATTTAAGAAATACTTTTATAGGAACTCCATGATGGTGAGACGTGACCTTTTTCCACAACTATATTTTATTTTCCAATAGCATGTGTATTTTATTTGATGGTGTTTTTCATGTAAATGTAATTTATGGCTTACATGCCTTGGAATTTCAATTATTTTTCCATGTGTAGGATGGCTCTAGAGGTTTTATAACCAAGAAGTGGATCTGATTTCAAGCGAGTGTTGCTCCATTTAGAGAACCTTGAGCTTATACTTCATTGTTGTAAATGTCTTGGAATTTTGTAGTGCATGTCGGGTACTGTTAGCTTAATCACAAGGTGTTTTCATGAGGAGGATGGACTCTAGGAAGTTTAACAGTAGTAGTCTTCTACATATGCTCTGAGAGAACATCTATGATCTAGTTTCTGGGTGTAAATCTTTTCATAATCTAGTTTCTGCATATGCTCTGAGATTTTGATCATGCTTTTTATTCTTTTGTTCTTGGTTTGTGTAGGGGTCTATTCGAAGTATGTTAGCAGAGATTGAAATAATATAATTGGTTCAAGCAGCAAGGTTTCAGTAACATAGCTGCAACTACTATGTTGGAGCTTTTCATTCTTTCTTTTAGGAAATTGGGTTTTATGCTCTTCTTATAAATGAAAATAATTGTCTCTCATAGTCTAGTTAGTTTCTCTCTTTCTACATGTGGAAGGGTCTATAACTGTTGGAGATGTGTTTCTTGATAGGCATAAAATGCTATAAGGGACAAGCAGCAGCAGCTCTTTCTACATGTATTTTATATCCACGCCATCCATTCATTATTCCGGATCATCAAGAGGCTTCCAGAGATCAGAGAGAGGGAATGGCTTCATGGGTTGTGCCACCTCTCCCTCCAATCTTAGCATTTGATTCTTTATATCTCCTTCTCTCTTTCTTTTTTCTTTTCTTTTCTTTTATAAATAATAAAAATAAATTTTAAAAAATAGCCCTTCTTTCTCTTCTTCTTCTTCTTCCTTTTCTACTTCTCCTCTTCTTCATGAGGGATTTTTCCCTATTTTGGGGTCCCAAGAAACCTTGGGTGTATTATACAGGCAGTGATGATTCTCGAAATTTCTCTTGATACTTAGAAATTTATGGAAATGCATTCTCTGCATTTCATGGCAGGGCATGTTTGGAGGGTTTGTTCTTTGTGATTTCAGGCAACTAATACATGCAGCCATGGAAGAGGTTGCGCCTAAATGCATGTCTGAAAGAAGGCGAATTTGAGCCTATTTTTTCAATTCCCTTTTTACCCTCTCTCTCTCTCTAAATATAAATTTTTTTTAAAGGTGCTATTCTGGGGTTACCACAGTAACTTGGATTTATTTAGACAATTTATTTTTTTAAAAAAATGATAATATTTTAAAAAATGATGCTTTTTTCATACTTTCAGGGAACCTTGGCTGTATATCCCCAAGGAATAACAAGGTGATGCTTATTATGATAGTCTACAGATAATACCATATCCTACTTTAGGAATATGTAGATATGACGTATCCTTCATGAACCATGTTTATTTAGTTGTTGTAACCTCTGGTGATGATTTTTCTTTGCAATTATAATGAGCTGAAGCTGTCTTACCGTCTAGATGCATGCTCTAGTAAATGAAAGCAGATTGTAATTTGTAAGTATATAGGAGTAGAGTCCAGTACATATATGAGTTTGAACCTTATTTATGGAATGTACCAATGGTGCCTTATTCTAGAAACTAATTTATTCATTTATATGATTCCTACAGTCTAGACAATCCTAAGTTTTAACACTTATGCTCCTGTTGGTTTATTTGATTTTCTTTGTTCTTCTAACATCGCATACAATGTTCTTACTATAATGATCCTTGGATGATGCATGATGTGAACGATATTCTCTGAGCAATAAAACTTTACCTTTCATCTTGTTCTTACAGTTGGCTGCGTGGAAGGATGATGATGGAGACTGGTATGAGATAGGCTTGCACATATTTTGTAAGCTTAGTGTCTTTGACTGATTGCAATGTGGGACTTGGGAATTTACTTCTTCTAGATATTATTTCTCAAAGATTTCTTATTGTTGATGTTTTAATTTCTTTTCCTATAATGGAAGAGGGTCAATGCAATGACAGTCAAGTCATGCATGAGTAGTTCACATTTCAAGTACTGAATGGGCTTTCTTGTTGGAATTAAAGAAGAAATCTATATGCTAGTTGATTTCCTGAATGTTTTATTTTTGAGGTATCATGTGATGCTTTGAACGAAAGGCTTGACTTTTTTTTTGTTTGACCCTGTAATGGTACTGGTGGGCCCGCCTCTTGATCTGATATTACCCATCATGGGATGGACCATGCTATTTTTTATTATTTTTGTACCTTGTTGTTCTTAGGTTAAAATAACCAATCCAAAGAAACACTGTGTGCGTCCTAACACAGGCATTGTTTTGCCTGGGATGACATGTAACATTATAGGTGATCCTCTAGTTTTTGTTGTTGAATAGTCACTCTTTTGTGTGTTTAGTTTTTGATTCTTTCTATTGTTTTTTGGCTAACCAAATTGCTTACGGTCTTTGTTTTGATTTTAATAGTTACAATGCAAGCCCAAAAAGAAGCTCTGCTTGATATGCAATGCAAAGACAAGTTCCTCTTTCAGAGTGTCATTGCAAGTCATGGTGCAACCACAAAGGACAATGTGTTTTATTGGAGCACATCTTGGAGGATTTTTTATTTATTTTTACTGTATTCATACAATTGTAAACTTAATGTTGCAAATATATATAATTTTTTATTATAAAGTTGTGAGAAATTTGTTCAATATTTAATTTTTAATTGTATATAATATTCTTTGGTTTTTAAATATAAAAACAAATGTACAGCTTTTATTGACCATTCAAAATAATGAAAAATACCGGTCCAAATATTTTAAATTTGCCTGTTGAGAATGGTTTAAAACTGTTCCTAAAATTTGAAATTGACCATTTGTAAACTTACGAATGGTTTAAAACTGTTCCTAAGAGTCTGTTCTTAAATTTTAAAACGGTACTTGATATGGTATTGAACCGTTCCAGATTATATGTGATGCCTCTTTTAGGAACGGTTTTAAACCGTTCTTGAGGGATTTAGGAACGGTTTAAAACCGTTCCTAAATGACATTTTTGGTGTAGTGACCCTAGGAGGGACCTACAGAACTTGTTAAAGCAAGTACATCAGCTATTTTCTATGGGTACCGGCCCACCGTTCATCAGATGGATGGTTTGGATGAAGAACAGATGGACAGTGGGGGTATAAAACATATACATCACAGCGTGGTCCACGGTGCTCGCGGCTGCATGTACAACAGCTGTTGGAGCAGTTGATCACCCACCGTCCATCAGACGAAAAGTTTGGATTAAAATTAATGGACGGTGGGGATATGACCCACTTGATGACGTCAACACATCAGCTATATAGCTGGTGTGGTGGTAAACCAGCCAATCCTCTTTCACGGTTGGTGGGTCCCACATGGGGCCCATTAGATATATATATATATATATATATATATATATATATATAATATTTTATTTTATATATATATATATATTATAGACCAGCATCCAGGCCCTGGACGGCCTAAATGCAATGCATGCAATGAGATAGGGCCCACATGGCACCATTCAGATGGACGGTGCTGATATAATACATTCATTAAAAGTGGGCCCACATGTGTGGCCCACCAACGACCTAATTAAAGCTGATATTTATGTTTTCCCTTCATCAAGGTCTATCTAAACTGACAGGCGACAGGGTGGGCCCTACAAATGGATTGTTGTGTGGTCTACTAAATGGACAACATGGATAAAATATGTAAATCCTCGGGTGGGCCATCAACATTGAAAGAGAGAGAAAGAGAGAGAGAGAGAGAGCGAGAGATAGTGCAGTTGAGGGACCCCGCCACTATGGATCCCTATTAGATCACAACACATACATCAAAGTGGGTCCCATCATAAGTGGGTCCTTAATCAAAATCATGATTTAGAGCTATGAACACCCACCGATTGCTAATCTTCTTGGTTCCTTGGACCCTTAGCTCCTAGGCTTTCATTTTGATGGTGGAAATGAGAATTGAAGGGTTGAATAGTGAGATGAGGGGGTGGAAAGATGGGTCCTCTTATGGTTATTTTCTCTCCTTAGGATTTTCTCTCATGGAAGCTTAGGATTTGATGGGGAATGGGATGGGATGGAGTGATATATGGGAGAGAGGGATGGTGTTGTAAGAAAGAGATGGATGGGGAGAGAGAGAGTTGACTTTGGGAATAGGAGAGAGATGGGAGTCATGCCTTGTTGGTAAGAGAGGTATGGGTTGTGTACTTGTGATTAATTGATTGATGTGATGAGTTGTAGAGATTCTCTCAGAATTCGCAATGCGTGGCGTTTCATCAGAAAATACGCGGGTCCACAACTCTGGGCTAGTGTATCGCATCGGCATGCGAGATGCGGCGACAATGCGGTCGGTAGGATACAAGTTTCGAGTTGAGTCGAAATAAATATATAGGTTGCGACTTACAGGTCGCGGGTTACCGAAATTCGACCAGGAGGACCACGGAATCCTACGGAACGGTATGGTCTAGGATACAAGTCCTAAAAAACTAATAGGAAGAGTGGTCTAAAAAATTAAGAGTACTTCAAAGCATACATTAAATGAAAGTAGAAAATATCTTACTCCACCCAAAATAACTGAAAGGATGGTGGAGCTGTTGAACCAAGTGAATCAACTAAATCAGAAAACCAGGAAAGTGATGAAACATGGAAATTTGACACAAATACCTAAAAACTCCAAGCAAATCCAAAATGAAGATAAAGTTGTTGGAGCATAAAAAACTATGGAGGAGGATTCAAAGTTAGAAAAAGAGAAGAATAAGATAGACACAAAGTATTTCCATTGCGCGGGTCAAGCGAATAGATGAGTAGTTGCACGGATCGCGTAGCCAGAAGAGTAGTTGTGTTGACCAGTCAGCCAGATTAGTGCGTTGCGTGAATAACACGATTGTGTTACCCTTACACGAGCCGCGCATCAGAGAATATCATTGTGTGGATCTCGCAACTAACTTTGTTGTTGCGCGGTTAACACAATTAAGAACGGAAGATGATCAAGATGAACGATCGGATTTGGCATAAGGTCGGACCCATGGCTTAGAAATTGAGGATTGACACATGTGGGGGGCCTTTAAATACCCCACTCCTCTCCTCATTTGAAGAAGAAATCTTCTAGAGAAATTGGAGCTCTGAAGAAAGACTAAAGGTGAGGATCAGAAGAAAAGGTCAGTTGCACGGATCGTATAGCTCAAGCGTTTAACTGCGCTGATTGCGCAACACGTGAAAGAAGCTGCGCTGATCGCGTAACTTGGGCAATAGCTTGCACTGATGACAAAACCCACAATTCAGTTGCGTTGGTCGCGCAACCAGGTAATCATGTGACCTAGGCTAAAAAGAGGCTGAAATGCTGTCAGAATTATGGAAAGCATTCAAGTTCAATCTTCATTGCTTTAGGCCTTCTCCTTTGCACAATGGACAAGTTTAAAAGAGAGATTGGTTGATAAAGATCGACATTCCTCCTAAGTTATAAGAGATGACTGAAGCCACTGTTGAAATGCTGCCAAATTCAAGATTTGACATATGAGCTTTATTGATTATAATATTGTTTATTTCAAAGTATTCTGTCTTGGAATCAAGGGATTAAGAAGGGATGTAGATAAACTCAGAATCAATATTACCATGATTGTTGTATGAAATCTCTTTGTTATGTTTGAATAAAATAATCTCCCTAAATCAGATGCATTTGTTTCTTTATCGAAACAAAATGACGACTCTGCTGGGGACTTATTATTTTATTTCAATGATAACGTTGAGAGTATCATAGGATCTTCATGGCATTTTTTGGCATCTTCTGACACCAAAATGGTGACTCTTAGTGGGAACATCCCCCCTTCATCTCTAAGATAGATTATTTACTTTCTAGACACTAATCATAAATTTGCTTTGTCACTGAAGGCTTTCGGATCAAACTATAAATCACAACCAATGGCAATTTCTGCCAGAAAAGTGAGCTTTTATTTCACTCCAACCGGATTCATGATAGAGTACGTGCCAAATCCACCTCGGGAACACATGACTCAACTGTCTATAAGCAAGAACAGCCTAGCTCGAGATACACCAAGGGTGGTACCTACTTCACCTCAGCCATCGGAAGGAGATAAAGACTGGACCCTAGTGACGTGTAACATCCCGAAAATCGGGGGTCGGGTAGAAACCCAACTCCCGAGTTCCAAAATGTTATTTATGCAACATAGAAAATGTTAGATGCATGTTGTCGATAAAAATGCATTAAACAAGATTGAGATTAATCCAAAACATCATATCATACTCTAGAGACCGTTAAATTAGCAAGCGGAAGACTGTGATAGTATATATAACCTATATAAACTATTGTATGTCTTCAGAGTGTGAACATGTTACCAGGTTAAATATATACATGTATACTCCAAAAATGATCAAAAGAATATACATGAGTGCTCCAATACTATAAAATGATAAGTATCAAGGCATCTAATCAACCTCCCTAAAATCTCGTCGATTAGAACACACATAAAGGAGGGATCCTCCTCCTCATCATCAAGTCCGGCTCCGCTTCACAAGCAGCGCCATCATCTACAATTAAAATAGGGACTGGTGGGTGTCTGAAAACACCATCCCGTAACGTGAGAGTGAGTGATCAACTCAGTGGAATAATAGAGCAGAGATTATCATGTTATCAAATCAATCATACGATAATAGTAAAGCAATAAATCAAACATTCCTAAATACTGTTGTTAATGCAATATGACATGACATGATGGATGCCCTCACCGACGATTTCCCTCATATGGCACCATCTTACGCCCGCGGCATGCTTTCTTCCCACAGTGCTCCACATCTTCCAGGCACATGCAATGTGATGTAGATATGATTACAAAGTAGTTATTAGTCCTTTTCATACAGTAGGATTGGGAAACTAAGGTACCTTCTTTATATCAATCCCAACACAGATCCTGTCTAGGGTCGTCACTCCTAGAAATCACATACGAGGTTATATTTTGTAGGTCGCTGCAAGGGTTACCAGGGCCGTTGCTCACACTCGTTGCACCACTCCCCCATCACCTTATCAATACAGGCCTAATTATCCTTAAGACTGCATCAGGACTCATCGCCCCCATGCGGTGTCAGGATAAACTCAAGGTCACTACAAAGGGCTCGTCACCTGATCAGTGTAGGTCGACAGTAAGAATATAGTGTCCCATACCACCATAATCTGCTCAGAGTAGGGTGCTCACTGGTCACTGCGGGGAGGTTTGTGGCCCCAGCGTAGGCCGACAGCTCGACCACGGTGTCCCATACCACCATGCCCGGCTCATGAGTCTTTATGGATCAAAGTACCATGGTTAACCGGGTTTTCAATGGTAAGTTCAGTACCCTAGGTTCAAGCAATTATGACTCATACATTGTGAACATACAATGGCCAGTCGGGTTACTTGACGGGCTTGACTAGTACGAGCGCATCTCAAGCTGAATGACATGAAGTGCATGAAACACTTCGTGTGGCCTAACCACTGCTGCCAACCCAAAACACGACTCGCGTTCATCGACGCGTCCTTCGTGGTAAATAGAAACTAACCACGAATTCGATCCATTACCGACTGCCTGGACTAGGTCATAACCCCAAACATTTGTAAACAACATCAGTAAGCATATGAGAGTAGTAGAAATGAATATAAACAATACAAGCATGTTGACACGTGTTATAACATACAACTTAAGCAAATAATTCCACACATGCATTTCATATAAACAATGAAATCAATACATATAGCCAACATGATGTAAATCGTTTACATCAGCATATTACTTGAGAATTCCATCTCAAAACTCATACACAACACCATTTACTCAATACATACTAATTCAAACATTTATACAAACACTTAGACTACACACTTTAGTCTACATAGCGTATGTCGACTCAAAGTGCGCTTAAGGGCGAATCTCTTCGCCAAACCAATCATGCATGCATTCTTAATATTCTAACATGATAAATAGCCATGGAAAATATTTTATCAAAATATGGACGTAAGCAGTATTTCCTATAAATGACTAAACTACCCTACATCTCATATTTACCGTACGTTTACGAAACAGAAAACGGACAGCATGTTGTACATGTCAAACGGTGTTGCCTTCGATAATCTACTATTAAACGACATTGAAAGCTTTGAAATCAGTCAATCAAAGCATCTAAAATTCTCACCTTTTAACCCTAAATGTGTATCGTTTCGAATGGAGCGTATACGCTTCGTCTACGACGAACAGGCGACCTAATACACAAGATGTATAAGCTACTTCGCTATTGGAATTGATGGAACCTTAAATCAGCAAGTGGTTAGGGTTTTTCTTACCTAGAAGTGTGTTGAAATCATCGGGAAAGTGATTGAAGTGCGTTGCTTTAGCACGTGTAGCAGCAGCAGCAAGTGGTGGGAAGATCTCTCCCACACTCTCTCACAAACTCTCACTTTTTCTCTCTCTAACTAGGGTTTCTAGCAAATTCGGATGGGTGAGAGAAGTGAGGGTTTGTAAGACCTATATCCTAAACCGTATCATTCGGTAGACTTTCGCGGTCTTCCTGATCGAATCTCAGCAATCTCGACCCTTAACTGGCATTTACGCGCGACCCTGATTCACACGCCGTTAACCTGAGTTGACTCAACCCGAGACTTGTACCCTAGCGACCGTGTCGTCGCCATGGTTCCGATGGCGCGTCTCGCGCGCCGAGGCGATACCCAGGCCAGGAGATGTGGACCCGCGTTCAGTTCGAGAAAACACCACGCGTTGCAAGTATCAAGGGAATCTCTACGAAACATCCCATCAATCCTATCAATCAAAGTACATATTACTAATTAATGCCAAGTACAACCACCCCTCCCCAAAAGTCAACATTTTCTTACAACAAAGGACATGCTTACATCACTCAGCATTACTTCTCTCCCATCACACTCTCTCTCTCTCTCATTTCTCTCTCATTCTCCATGCAAGAATCGTCTAAGCCTCCATGAGAGGCCATGTATGGCCCACTTCCTAACTCCCATCTCCACCATCCATGATCCATCTCGACCGTTAAATCTCAACCATTGGAGCTTTAAAAGGCGTTCATGGAAGAAGAAATCCAAGAAGATCAAATGTGGGTCCTTCCTTCTCTCTTTCTCCCTCTCTTTTTCCTTTGTTTGTGAGTGATTTGTTTTATTTTCAACCGTTGATTGAGGGTCCACTTGTGGTGGGACCCATCTGATCTCTCTTTTCTCTTCTCTTTCTCCCTCTCTCCCTTTTTCTCATTTTTCTTTTATGATGATAATGCTTGTAGCCCACCTCATGACATGTTGGGGGGCCAGGCCGCCCAAGGCATGGACGTGGCCCACCCTGATGTAAATTCACACTGTCCAGCTGTGTGGATGGTGGGACCCACCTGCTGAATATATGATCAGCACCGTCCATCATCTGGATGGTGGTGACCCACATGACATATGTATTGTATCCACGCTGTCTATCCCTGGACGCTGGACAGCATGATAACACAAATATCTGCTTGATCAAAACTCTAATAGGCCACACCACGTGGACCCACCTGGATGTAGGTTGGCTGGGGTACCCTCCTACGTAGCAGCTGCTGCCCTACTCTAATGTCAGCAAATCTTTTGGGTCACAGTAAGAAGTATGTGTTATATCACTCTGTCCTGCCATTTCGCTCGTGTGGGGCCCACCCACACGTGCTACACGTGTGGGATAGGACCCACCTTGATGTACCTGCTGTATATCCAAACCGTCCGTCCGCCTGAAGATAGTGGATCCCACGCAATTGACGTCAGTAGGCTTTGCTGCCCCATCACGAGGCAAGTATACATCTGTTTTGATCCACACCACCCAACCTAAGTGAAGCAGATTCAAATTTCTGGTGGGCCACAGGCGTGGACCCCACCCTGATGTATTGTGCCCACGCCATCTAAGGCCAGCAACCTTCCTTGATGATGGTCATCCAGACTGTCCAGCAGCACCTGCTGCTGGACTATATGCAGAGACAAACGCAGTAGCAGCTTGATACTGCGGCTGGTGACCCACTCACGTGGACCCCACCTTACTGCATGTGCAGTGCATCCACGCCATTCATCTAGAGAGATCATAGGCCCAGATTGGGATAGATCCGTGGTATTGAATGGTAACAGTTTGCAGCAGGCCCTGATGCAGCGGATAATACAAATAGTGGCTTGGTATTTCACTTTGGGGTGGCCCACCAATGTGGACCGTACACTTGTATGCATGTGCTTTAGATCTACTCCGTCTGTTTGTAGTGACCCATCATGATATATGAATTTTATCCCACCGTCCATATGGACAGTGGGGATCAACAGCTTTGAAGATGCTGATGACGTCAGTGAAACGTGAGCCTGAGCATGAGGTATGTGTAATGTCCATGCCGTTCACCATTGGCACACGTGTGGGGCTCACCCACACATGCTTCACATGTGGGATGGGACCCACCTCGATGTATATATTTCTTTATCCACACCGTCCATCGCTGGACGGTGTGCTATGTGGAGCCTACTCATGATGTATGTATTCTTCAATGCCGTCCATTCAATCTGGTGGGTCCCACACGTGTGGACCCACCTGGGAAACAGATTGGCTGGTACCTCAGCCAGCAGCTTGCTGCTACAGGTGGCGTCAACAATTTATGTGGGTCCCTTGATCCACACCGTCCATTCAAATGGTGGGACCCACTGCTGTGATGACGTCAGCAGGTTGTGGGTCCCACATGATGTATGTGGTACTTCCAAACCGTCCAACCATCTGGTGAGCTTGTCTTTAAGCTTGAGACAAAGAAATGAGGCAGATCTATTAAGTGGACCACACTACAGAAATCAGTGAAGATTGAACATCCACCATTGAAACCCTTTTTGGGTGTACAGAAGTTTGGATCAATATGATATTTGTTTTCCACTTAATTCAAGTATTTGTGACCTTATGATCAGATTGGGTAGAAAATAATGTTATGGTGGGCCCTATCTTGATAATGCGTTATATTCACACCGTTGGTGTGGGACGCCACTATAATATTTGTGTTTCATTCCTGTTGCCTAACTGTGGGCCCCACGTGATGTACTTGTGGGACCCACGTGATGTATGTATCTCCACCGTCTAGTCCTTGGACAGTGGGACTTACCTTGATACACGTATGGGAAACGGATTGGCTAGAGTACCCTCACACCAGCTATATACCTGTCATGCGTGCAGGGCCCACTTGATGTATATAAGGACCACTAGTGTGACCCATTGATGTAGTCCACATTGTTGTACATAAGGCCCACTAGTGCGGCCCATTGATGTAGCCCACCCGATGAATTTGTGGCCCATTTGTGCTAGGCCCGTTAGTGCAGCCCACCTGATGTATTTATGGCCCATTTGTGCGAGGCCCGTTAGTGCGACCCACCTGATGTATTTGTGGCCCATTTGTGTGAGGCCCGTTGGTGCGGCCCATGTAATGCAGCCCATTTGATGTATTGTGGCCCATTTGTGCGAGGCCCGTTGGTGCGGCCCATGTAATGCGGCCCGCCTGATGTATTGGGCCCATGGGTTGAGCCCCATTGTGATGTATTGGGCCCATGGGTTGAGGCTCATTGTGATGTATTTGGGGCCCATGGGTTAAGGCCCATTATGATGTATTCAATGCCCTTATATGAAGCCCAATGTGATGTATGTGAGGCCCATGAATGAGGCCCAATGTGATGTATGTGTGGCAGATACGTTGCGTATAAATCCATTATGTGGGCCACTCCTTGGGAGCAATGTTGGTTAAATGTCCACATTGATGGGCAATGATGGTTGGATGTCCACATTGTGACCTTCCCTTAGGCCTTGTTAGGCCCATTCTCATCATTCCCTCAGTGGATTAACCTAAATAAGTGAGCCCCATTCACCGTAGACGGATGGCTCCGTGTTATCGGATTTGATATCACCACGGCCGATTGCTAATCTTTATACTGTAGTTGATCGGCTGATCATCTATGAACTCCATTTTTTTTATCTGCTGATTAGCGATCGAGGCCGATTGACTTGACCGATTGCCAATTAGCGATCGAGGCCGATTATCATGACCGATT
This sequence comes from Magnolia kwangsiensis, assembly GCA_037074715.1. NCBI lineage: Eukaryota > Viridiplantae > Streptophyta > Magnoliopsida > Magnoliales > Magnoliaceae > Magnolia > Magnolia kwangsiensis. Next base: position 67,002,440 of record CM073579.1, read on the forward strand.
GCTGATTAGCGATCGAGGCCGATTATCATGACCGATTGACGATTAGCGATCGAGGTCAATTATCATGACCGATTGTCGATTTACGATCGAGGCTGATTGTCATGACCGATTGCCAATTAGCGATCGAGGCCGATTATCATGACCGATTGCTGATTAGCGATCGAGGCCGATTATCATGACCGATTGACGATTAGCGATCGAGGTCGATTATCATGACCGATTGTCGATTTACGATCGAGGCTGATTGTCATGACCGATTACCGATTAGTGATCGAGGCGGATTATCCTGACCGATTGCCGATTAGCGATCGAGGCCGATTATCATGACTGATTACCGATTAGCGATCGAGGCCGATTATCCTAACCGATTGTCTCATACGAGCGCACGGTTTGTGCATGATTGATACATGACTGGATTGTATGACTCATGCATCTTGCATTATGTGTTGTGATTACTATTACATAGCATTATGATCCATGCCCATACGCATCATTTGCATGTCTGTTATGAGATATTATTGACCATTGCATATGTCATAGTGCAGGTTATTATGAGACTCCCTGATAGGCGGAGATTGTCTCACATGATCGCACGGTTTGCACAGGATTGATGCATGACTGGATTGTATGACTCATGCATCTTTCATTGTGTGCTGTGATTACTATACGCCCTAGCGACATCAGGGTCGTTGCCTCCACAAGTATTTCGTGGATGGCCAGATGGGACACCGAAAAATCTGTTCTATATGGGGTGCTATAGATATCCCTGGGTGAAAGTCCCTAAACCCTCTTGGTTCCAGAGGTTGCTCCAACGTCTAGACCGAGTGGGTAGATGACCGTTGAGTGCCGATTACCAGATGGCTACGCTCTCCACTGTGTCGTGATCGGTTGGAAGGGAGTGCGGCCTTACCTGCCTGAGAGGAGGGGGCAAAGCTAGGCTGAGTTTGACCAGCTCGAGGAATGGGTCCACTATCGACGACCCGGGCCCGATATTGGCAGGCGGATAGTGAGGTCTCTTCCACTCGCCTTGTTGCGCGCGATGGGGCGGCAATCTGGTTTGGAGTGTCATAGACCCCGGTGATTTTCCAGAGAGGAACCGTACTGATATGTGGACTTATTGAGTAGGAGATGCATGCTCATTCATTCATCCATTCACTATCCACTCGGGCTGGTGGTGCGCAACTAATTGTTGTATACCTTCATTATGGCATGGATTTCGGTTAGGCGCACGACTAACCTAAGATCAGGAGTTTACCACGTTGAGTTTGACTATCCAAATTTAGATATGAGACTGGTTTAGATAGAAGTCCCTTGTGGTGGACCCCAGAGCCTGCGATACTACGTACTATCATCCCGACTTCACACTCCAGCATGGTCATTTCATTCGCATCGCATATCACATTGCATCCGAGGCATATGGCATCTTGGGTTGCTATGTTTCTGCACTTATATGGCCTAGACAAACTTTACAGGATTTGTATATTGTATTGCATCCTCGGCATTTGATATTTAGCCCTTTATGACTCCTCATCGCATAACTATTCTATATTGCGTATTCTGATATTGATTGACTCATAGACCCGTTCATACTTCCGCTTACTCTGTTATCGTATGATTTATATCTTGTCAGTATTTCTTCTTACTCTGATAATTCCTGCTCTTGTCAGTATTTCTACTTATTCAGACATTGTATGGTTTATGGATTACTAATTTTCTGGTATTGTATGATTACAGTATTGTATTGAGTACTTGACACTTACTTTGTGCACACACTTATACCACCCTCTAAGCTTTCTATAAGCTTATGCACGATAGATGCGTGCAGGTGATGTTAGCTTGTAGCCGTGTTGAACTTGGAGCGTGCAGCGGTCTTCTGGAGCTTGATTTTTTATTTATGTATTTTTTCCTTCAGCATTGTTCTCAAATGATTATATTAGTGGATATGTGATGATGATGTTGCTTTATTTGGGTAATCTTATGGTTATGCTTATCACGATTTAAATGTAAAAAAAAAATAAATAAATAAAAATTCCTCTTTGTAGGATCCCAGGATCGGAATCTGGCGTGTGAACGATAGGAGCCGAGAATGGGGTACTATGGAGGCTGTCGGCACCGGATTCGACAATTGGGATTCTTGTGAATCCAATTTTCGGGTTTGGGGCGTGACAGGGTTTCAAACACTTTTATAGACTAAAACCTTCCCAAATTAGGCTTGGGAACAAGGTTCACTTGAGGTATAACCAAATCGGGGCTGTTCTGGTCCAAAAGAGCATTTCTAGAGGTCTCTTGGCCAAACGCGGTCGAACTTAAGCTCATGCATACTGGATCTAGCACACATCAAGTTTTCAGACCGGTAGAGTTCCCAGATCGCACGTGGCGGTCCAGTTTCAGTTCAGCGGTCATCGCATCAAGATCAGGTCTACAAGTCTCATGATATGAAAGAGAAATTTTTCCTAATCTGAGGGTGTAATTTGGCTGAATTCTGACGGTCAGAACGCTTAATAATAACGCGCCAAGTGACGTGCCAGATTTGAATTAAAATTTCCAAATCTAACCCTTTTCTCACTCTCTTCACTCCATGCTCAATGAAATAGCCTCTGAACATCGGTTGGCCTTGATTTTCGAAACGATTGTCAAGTCCAGCCAAGCGGTCATAACAGTCAAAGATGGTAGATATCGGACTTTCGACGCATGGTCTAGATCTAATACAAAGTTTCAAAGGTTCCTGAGAACAAACCGGTTTAGAGTTTGATCCTGAATTTTAGGGTAACGTAGCATCATTGATTCTACAAGTTTTGGGTCTTGTAGAACATATTTAAAGTGATCAGGGATAATTTCACAGCTACTCCAGCGTAGCACTAGCCAACTTACGCTTAATTTCTAAAGGAATTAATCCTAAGTGATTTCTTTGGCTATGGAATTGGGTTCTGAGTGGTTACCAAGGTGTTTTGGTTGACCCATTGCCTAAGGACGTCTAATTCTAGGTTGGAAAAAATCCGGGGTGTTACAATCTACCCCCCTTAAAACACAATTTCATCTCCGAAATTGGCTAAGGGTAGTGAGTACTTATTTTAAGGAAGGTTCAAATCCTATTTAATGACCTAACCTTACGTATGACCTAAATCAACTATTTCGATCCTGGGCCAGTGGGGAAGAGGCTAACCACGCTTCCACTGTGCCACTCTGATCTAACGGTTGCATTGGCTGACCTAACTAGATTGGACTCAATATGTTCTACCCCCCTTAAAACTTGGTTCTACTTAAAGTTCAAGAATCTTTGCATCGATCTGTATATCGGAACGAGGTGCAACTTAGGGGCTATCCTTGACATAAAATGGGAAACAACCTCTCACTACATTGGCCTTCCTTTGTTAGTGATGTGTTCTATGGCATTGGTACCTATGGTTGTAGAAAGGAGCTGAAATGATGGGTGTTGTGGTTGATTTCAAGGACGGATGTGAGTTCGTGGCAAGAGGTCTAATCTCTATTGGATGTATGTCCTCAACATTTCTCAAAGGCAAAGCAATAACTTTTGGTTGTATGTGGTCAAGTCAACACAAGAAAAGTTGTGTAGTGGGTTTGAGCTGGATACGTTGAACCTTCTGTCTAATCAGAACAAAAAATTCGTTGTATCACTTCTTAATCCGAGTCGATGCCGATCTTCTGCTTGATCAGAGCATTGGATTTATTGGTAACCACTAGGATTAAGAATTCGATTCAAACCGTGAATACTTCGCTTACATATATAGTTCCTTTACTCCGCGTTCCCGAATGCAATAAGCCCTTGGGAAAGGCAAGTCAAAGGGATGTGCTGGTTTATTCTAAGTTCAATCTTAGGGATGTATAAGTTTTCCCTGGGAATGAATGATCCTAAGTGAAAACAATTTTCCTAAGGGTTATAACAGAAATCTATAAGTATTAAGGGGACCTATCGAAGGAATGAGGTTCTATTCCAACCAACTCTAACCTACTATTCCTTAGCATATACAGGCTTTACGCTACTTAATACAACTAGTAGCCTAGTCTGTATCTCACTCGCTATAATCCAAAATCTAAGCCTATACACTAGATGGTTTCACACCACTTCTAATACAGGGAATTGTTCTATCGCTTAGGGTCAAGATTATTTAAATGGAATTGGATTTCCTATGTCGTCAGATCCTTCACATCTAGGAGTGCTAACTCTAGGTCCAAAACGCCAAGGGCCTATATGGCCAGTAGCCTTAAGTTGTATTAATTGGAACTGCATTCATAATATCCTATGTTGGGATTATGCACTCCATTCAATAAAATTTGTCACAATACATGAAATAAAGTTCCACATGGATTATGACAGGAACGCATTCGGCTATGCTAAGCCCAAACCATTATGCAAACACATTTCTACCTATGACATCGCTAGACCCAACAACAACAACGCACAAAAATCCTTCAAACGGTAATTAAGCAAGCGAATAACGTGGAGAAATGGGATGGGTAAGCAGGTTGCCATGAGTCTGAGGATCAAATAAAAGGGACATGAGAGAGGATGGTGGAAAAGGAGAAAAAGGATAAAATAGCCTTAACAAAAGCCATGGAAAGTGAGGGAAATGGAGAGAAACCGCTGCCCAAATGGACTGAAGTGAATCTAGGCGTTGTAGAGGGATGATTCAAGCTTCCAAGGGCTGGATTTTCAAGGGAAAAAGAGAAAGCTAAATAGGAATGGAGCTCCACACATTTTCAGTCACGTTTTGGGGGTTGTAGGAGCTCCAACGGATGAGATTGAAGAGGGAGAGGACTGTCCGCTGCTGTGGACGATGGAGGTGGATCATTTTTAACAGAAAACAGGATTGGGAGTAGTTTGGAGCCGAGTGTTAAGATGTGGCAACAAGAAAAAACAAAAATGGAGGCTTGGGAGTGGGATTTTGTGAAGGAGGTATGATTTTTAGGGAGTTTCAAGGTGCAGCCCACATATAGGAGACCTCCCCTACCCTTTTTAGGGCGTCCGCCCAAAGCACGGCCCAAATGGGGCCCACCAGTCACGGATGCCATAGCCGGGCGACCATCAATCCTGTCAGTGGGGCCACATGGGTTGGGTCCCCCCTGCCCTAGGGACTCCAGATATATATGGGCCCCACCCCAGTTCATTGTGGTTTGGCCTAGAAAGGCCCAAAACTCCATTTGGGGCGTTCCGAGGCCAGTCTGTGAACAATAATAAATTTATATATCATGTAACATATGATTTTGGGGGTAGGAGGAGCTAGTCCATCCAACTAACCCATCTGTTATGAAAGAGTTCAAAATTGGAATGGCCAAAAGGCCAATTTTCACGTATTTTTACTATTCATTGTAAAATTTTTCCTTAGTATGATTTTATATCATTTTCACATTAGTATTAATGCCTAACATGAAAATACTGAGAAAGAATTGAAGAATGGGGTGGTGAGAGGAAGGATTCTGAAGGAATTGGGTGAAACGGGGTTTTTAAGCCCTAGTGATTGAGTGTAAGGGTTATGGTTGCCCCACAACCCAAGGATTTGAATTTTTGGGTTTAGAATTCTTCTGGAATCCTCCCAAACCTTCCAACTAATGACCTAGAGGCAACTTAGGTCACTTCACATGACCATAGATGCGTTACGGACTCGATCGAACGATCGATTTGAGTAAACTTCACCTATTGGTGAAACTGCGATCCTATAAGTGTTTCTAGATCCTTCCGCACCCAGCTAAGTCAAGGAAGTAACAGCGTATGTCGCGTGTCCATAACCCAGGTCCAGTTTAATCACAATCATACTCTGATACCAACTATTACATCCCAAAAATCGGGGGTTGGGTAGAAACCCAACTTCCGAGTTCCAAAAATGTTATTTATGCAACATAGATAATGTTAGATGCATGTTGTCGATAAAAATGCATTAAACAAGATTGGGATTAATCCAAAACATCATATCATACTCTAGAGACCGTTAAATTAGCAAGTAAAAGACTGTGATAGTATGTATAACCTATATAAACTATTGTATGTCTTCAGAGTGTGAACATGTTACCAGGTTAAATATATACATGTATACTCCAAAAATGATCAAAAGAATATACATGAGTGCTCCAATACTATAAAATGACAAGTATCAAGGCATCTAATCAACCTCCCTGAAATTCCGTCGATCAGAACAAGCATAAAGGAGGGATCCTCCTCATCATCATCAAGTCCGGCTCCACTTCACAAGAAGCGCCATCATCTGCAACTAAAATAGGGACTGGTGGGTGTCCGGAAACACCATCCCGTAACGTGGGAGTGAGTGATCAACTCAGTGGAATAATAGAGCAGATATTAGCATGTTATCAAATCAATCATGCGATAATAGTAAAGCAATAAATCAAACATTCCTAAATACTGTTGTTAATGCAATATGACATCACATGATGGATGCCCTCACCAACGATCTCCCTCATACGGCACCATCTTACGCCCGCGGTATGCTTTCTTCCCACAGTGCTCCACATCTTTCAAGCACATACAATGTGATGTAGATATGATTACCAAGTAGTTATTAGTCCCTTTCATACAGTAGGATTGGGAAACTATGGTACCTTCCTTATATCAATCCCAATACAGATCCTGTCTAGGGTCGTCACTCCTAGAAATCACATACGAGGTTATATTTTGTAAGTCGCTGCAAGGGCTGCCAGGGCTATTGGTCGCACTCGTTGCACCACTCCCCCATCACCTTATCAATCAGGCCTAATTATCCTTAAGACTGCATCAGGACTCGTCGCCCCCATGCGGTGTCAGGATAAACTCAAGGTCACTACAAAGGGCTCATCACCTGATCAGTGTAGGCCGACAGCAAGAATATAGTGTCCCATACCACCATAATCTGCTCAGAGTAGGGTGCTCACTGGTCACTACAGGGAGGTTTGTGGCCCCAGTGTAGGCCGACAGCTCGACCACGGTGTCCCATACCACCATGCCCGGCTCATGAGTCTTTATGGATCAAGGTATCATGGTTAACCGAGTTTTCAATGGTAAGTTCGGTACCCTAGGTTCAAGGAATTATGACTCATACATTATGAACATATAATGGCCAGTCGGGTTACTTGACGGGCTAGACTAGTACGAGCACATCTCAAGCTGAATGACATGAAGTGCATGAAACACTTCGTGTGGCCTAACCACTGCCGCCAACCCAAAACACGACTCGCGTTCATCGATGCGTCCTTCGTGGTAAATAGAAATCAACCATGAATTCGATCCATTACCGACTGCCTGGACTAGGTCATAGCGCCAAACATTTGTAAACAACATCAGTAAGCATATGACAGTAGTAGAAATGAATATAAACAATACAAGCATGTTGACACGTGTTGTAACATACAACTTAAGCAAATAATCCCACACATGCATTTCATATAAACAATGAAATCAATACATATAGCCAACATGATGGAAATCATTTACATCAGTATATTACTTGAGAATTCCATCTCAAAACTCATACACAACACCATTTACTCAATGCATACTAATACAAACATTTATACAAACACTTAGACACACACTTTAGTCTACATAGCGTATGTCGACTCAAAGTGCGCTTAAGGGAGAATCTCTTCGCCAAACCAATCATGCACGCATTCCTAATATTCTAACACGATAAATAGCCATGGAAAATATTTTATCAAAATATGGACGTAAGCAGTATTTCGTACAAATGACTAAAATACCCTAAATCTCATATTTACCATACGTTTACGAAACGAAAAATGGACAGCATGTTGTACATGTCAAACGGCGTTGTCATCGATAATCTACTATTAAACGACATTGAAAGCTTTGAAATCAGTCAATCAAAGCGTCTAAAATCCTAACCTTTTTACCCTAGATGTGTATCGTTCCAAACGGAGCGTATACGCTTCGTCTACGACGAACAGGCGACCTAATACACAAGATGTATAAGCTACTTCGCTATTGGAATCAACGGAACCTTAAATCAGAAAGTGGTTAGGGTTTTCCTTACCTAGAAGTGCGTTGGAATCGTCAGGAAAGTGATTGGAGTGCGTTGCTTTAGCACGTGTAGCAGCAGCAGCAAGTGGTGGGAAGATCTCTCCCACACTCTCTCACAAACTCTCACATTTTCTCTCTCTCTAGCTAGGGTTTCTAGCAAATTCGGATGGGTGAGAGAAGTGAGGGTTTTAAACCCTTTTATAGCCTAAAACCTTCCCAAATTAGGCTTGGGAACAAGGTTCACTTGAGGTATAACCAAATCGGGGCTGTTCTGGTCCAAAAGAGCATTTCTAGAGGTCCCCTGGCCAAACGCGGTCGGACTTAAGCTCATGCATACTGGATCTAGTACACATCAAGTTTTCAGACCGGTAGAGTTCCCAGATCGCACGTGGCGGTCCAGTTTCAGTTCAGCAGTCATTGCACCAAGATCAGGTCTACAAGTCTCATGATATGAAAGAGAAATTTTTCCTGATCCGATGGTGTAATTTGGCTGAATTCTGATGGTCAGAACGCTTAATAATAACATGCCAAGTCACGTGCCAGATTTGAATTAAAATTTCTAAATCTAACCCTTTTCTCACTCTCTTCACTCCAGGCTCAATGAAATAGCCTCTGAACGTCGGTTGGCCTTGATTTTTGAAACGATTGTCAAGTCCAGCCAAGCGGTCATAACAGTCTAAGATGGTAGATATCAGACTTTCGACGCGCGGTCTAGATTCAATACAAAGTTTCATAAGGTTCCTAAGAACAAACCGGCTTAGAGTTTGATCCTGGATTTTAGGGTAGCGTAGCATCATTAATTCTACAAGTTTTGGGTCTTGTAGAATGTATTTAAAGTGATCAGGGACAATTTCACAGCTACTCTAGCGTACCGCTAGCTAACTTACGCTTAATTTCTAAAGGAATTAATCCTACGTGATTTCTTTGGCTATGGAATTGGGTTCTGAGTGGTTACCAAGGTGTTTTGGTTGACCCATTGCCTAAGGACGTCTAATTCCAGGTTGGCAAAAATCTGGGGTGTTACATGACGACTCGTAAGATGAGAGTACGAAATGCAAAGAATCTTTGAACAAACCCATCTTTACTAAGAGTTAAGGGCCCTATGACACGTAATGCAACTAAAAGAAACCCTGAACTCTCTCCCCTTACAATTTATCCCAAGTGAGTGGTCCCACAGTTAACATTACGTGACTTTTTGGCTTTAGTCATCCCGAGGGCCAAGTGAACAGAAAACAAAAGAGTAAAGCGATAATGATGAGTTCACCAATGCTCGTGTCACACTAGGTAAGTACGTTGATGTCTGTATCGCCCCGATTGGTTAATAGCACAGGAATTACACGAAAGTCAAATGATACTCCACTCTCTCCTTTCTACGTAAGTCCTGTAACGTCAACATACTCTCACCCTACTCTAGCTATGGATTCATCGAAAAGTAGAGAAGCCATGGTACATATGGCCGAGACAAATCAGGAAAATAGGTCGACTACAGAAGATCGTATCAATGAGATGGCAGAAGTACAAAGAGTGCTAATGGATGAATGCAGAAACCTCAAGGAAGCACTAACAACTCTTGCACATAATGTGTCCTAGATTGTGGCTCCACCAATGATGGGTGCAGTAAATGGCCATGAAAGCCGTCCTGAATGCTCTCACCCACAAGGGGCAGGATCAAGAAAATCTTTTCCAGCAGCAAGGACTGTAATATAGGATGATGTAAGACAAGTCGTCGAAGAAGCTGTCAGAATAGAAAGAGAGCCTACGAATACTGGCCATTTCAGGTATTAGACGCATATTCAAGAGAAGTAGAAGATATCCCTTTTCCAACTAACTTTAAGCATCCGGACTTTCAAAGTTTAACAGAGAAGGATCGCAAGAAGAGCATTTAATGCACTTCATCACTAGTATGGGGAATTTCTTGACAATACCTCAGTATTGCTTATGGTTATTCAGATCATCACTAACACACAAAGCATTCCGATGGTATTCTAATTTAGCTCCAAGGTCCATACGTACGTGAGAGGAGATGCAAGATGCCTTTATGTTAAATTTATTCTCTTTAGAACATGACGTTAGTATCACGTAATTGGCTTCTGTACGGCAAAGAAAAGGAGAACCAGTGGAAAAGTTCATAGACAAGTGAAAAACATTAAGAGCTTCGTGCAGGCATTTACCAGAAGAAAAAGAACAAGTCAAGATGTACCTGAATTCCATGAAAATAGGAATTACATTTGGACTCACTGGTACCGATATCCAAACCTTCCGTGACTTAGCCACCAAGGGTCATGCATTGGAATTGATGACCCGTAAGATGCCGGCCTTTCTCCATGAAACAGGTATGAGAGCATCCAGCAGGGTGGCCGCTAATACTGTCGAGCATGATAAAAGAAGTAAGGATACTAGGGATTCAGGAGACAAGAGGTAAGAACATAAAGAAGAATGGCGACAGCCAAGAAATAGATACGACGACAGAAAAGGAGTCAGGGTGCTTAACTCTCATGAGGGGTTCACTTTCGACAAAGAAGATGTCATTCCTAGGATGAATCAGTTCCTGAAAGCTGACACAATATCATTACCATAACCCAAACATCCTGAAGATGTGACAAGAACGAGGGAAAGAGATTATTGTCATTATCATCGCTTGGTAGGACACCCGACAGAGAATTGTTATACCTTGAAGTGCATAATACAGTGAATGATAAACATGGGTGAGATAGTAATTGGTGAAGAAAAAGAAAGGGGTACTATAACAACGGTGAATATGCTCACAATCCAAGGAAAGGCTCAGGATAAAGAAGAGAAAAAAGATTGGAAGGCAATAAAGAAAGTAGCAATGATCACACTAAGATCAGGAAAGAAGATAATAAGTCCCACAAAACAACAGGTAGGTGCTTAAGAAAAGAAGCCACTGAAAGACAGAACAATGAAGACCGGAATGAAAAGAAGAATGAAATGATGAAGGTGACTTACGATGTAGTAAGTCATTTGAAAGGCATTCGGGCTCGGCTAAGCGTATACGATGCTCTTAGATTGTCAGAAGAATTTTAGCAAAGCTTGGCCCAAGCATTGTCTGACCATGATGTCAGAGAGACTTTACTAGCAGAGATGAAGCATGCGGAAGACAATAAATAAGAAAATTGTTTGCCAGTCATTTCCTTTTCCAATGACGATTTGATCTGTGAAGTAGAGCATAACAGACCGCTAATGATAAAAGGTCATATCCAGGGAAAGAAAGTTATGTGGATTATAATAGATAATGGCTCCGTAGTTAATATCCTGTAAGTATCAATGTTGAGTAAGTTGGGCTACCGCCGATCGGATCTGCATCCTAGTGGGATGATGATACAAGGTTTCAATCAAGACGGACAACGTGCACTTGCAAGATTACAGTGATGCTGGAAATAGGAGAACTGACTACTGATGTTGTGTGTCATGTTATAAATGACACAACGACATATAATCTCCTCTTAGGGAGACCATAGATACATCAATACAACATTGTACCCTCTACTCTGCATTAGTGTAACATCCCGAAAATCGGGGGGTCGAGCAAAAACCCAACTCCCGAGTTCCAAAATGTTATTTATGCAACATAGATATGTATGATTGAATGTTGTCTGTGATAATGTATTAAACATGAGTGAAATTAAGCCAGAACAGCATATCCTACTCCAGAGACAGTTAAATTAACCAGCGGAAGTCTGTAATAGTATGTATAACATATATAAACTGTTGTATGTCTCCAGAGTGTGAACATGTTACCAGGTTATATACATACATGTATACTCCAAAAGTAGATGAAACGAATATACATGAGTGTGCTACAAAATATAAAATGACAAATGTCAAAGTATCTAATCAACCTCCCTGTAATCCCGTCGATCAGAACATGCATAAAGGAGGGATCCTCCTCCTCATCATCAAGTCCAGCTCCGCCTCGCAGGCCGCGCCATCATCTGCAATCACAAAAGGTCTGGTGGGTGTCCAGGAACACCGTCCCGTAACGTGGGAGTGAGTAGCTAACTCAGTGGAATAATAGAGCAAAGATTAACATGTTATCAAATCAATCATGCGATAATAGTAAAGCAATAAATCAAACAATCCTAATACTGTTGTTAATGCAATTATGACATGACGTGATGTATGCCCTCACCGACGATCACCCTCATGCGGCAACATCTTACGACCGCGGCATGCCACACTCCCTAGAGTGCTCCACATCTTCCAGGCACATGCAATGCTATGGTGATATGATTACCGAGTTGTTATTAGTCCTTTTCATACAGCAATATTGGGAAACTAAGGTACCTCCCTTATATCAATCCCAACACAGATCCTGTCTAGGGTCGTCACTCCTAGTAGTCTCATACGATGTATATTTTGTAGGTCGCTGCAAGGGCTGTCAGGGCTGTTGCACGCACTCGTTGCTCCGCTCCCCCATCACCTTATCAATACAGGCCTACTGTACTCTACTGCTACGGAAGGGTCGTCGCCTCCCGTAGACTCAGGATACGCTCGCGGTCACTACAAAGGGCTGCCAGGGCTGTTGCTCGCACTCGTTGCACCGCTCCCCCATCACCTTATCAGTGTAGGCCGACAGCAAGAATATAGTGTCCCATACCACCATAATCTGCTCACGAGTCATAGGTGCTCACTGGTCACTACGGGGAGGTTTGTGGCCCCAGCGTAGGCCGACAGCTCGACCACGGTGTCCCATACCACCATGCCCGGCTCATGAGTCTTTATGGATCAAGGTACCATGGTTAACAGGGTTTACAATGGTAAGTTCAGTACCCTAGGTTCAAGCAGTTATGACTCATACAAGGTGAACATACAACGGCCAGTCGGGTTACTTGACGGGCTCGACTAGCGCAATCGCATCTCGAATTGAACGACATGAAGTGCGTAAAACACTTCGCGTGGCCTAACCACTGCCGCCAACTCTCAACACGAATCACATTCATCGACGCGTCGTTCGTGGCTATGACCAGTCAGCCACGAATTTGCTCGGTTACCGACTGCCTGGACTAAGTCAAGTCCCACACATCTATGGAATTACATTAACACTAAACAAAGGTATTGAAATTGAAATACATCATGTGAGCATGTTAGCACATGTTATAACATTCAATCTTAAGCAAATCTTCAAGGCATACTTCCTATGCATGTAATGCGATCATGCATAAGGTCAACATGTAGGAAATCATTTAGGTCAGCATATTAATCATGAAATCAATCTCAAACTACTACATAACATCATTTAATTCAATACATACTAATACAGGCATTTATACAAACACATACACTACACACTTAAATCCACACATAGTATGTCGACCCAAAGTGCGCAACTTGGCGAATCTCTTCGCCAAACTGATTATGCAATCATTCCTAACTCTCTAATGCGGCGACAAACCATGTCAATCACGTCAGCAAAATATGCATGTAGACCGTACTTCCTACAAATGACTAAAATGCCCTAAATCTCATATTCTTCGTTAATTTACAAAACGGGAAACGGAGAGCATTTTGTACATGTCAAACGGCGATGCCGTCAAGAATCTACTATTAAACGACATTGAAAGCTTTGGAAACAGTCAATCAAAGCGTCTAATATCCGCACCTTATGTCTTGTAGACTCGGAAATTGAAACGGAGCGTATACGCTTCGTCTACGGCGAATAAGGAACCTAATACATAAGATCCATAAGCTACATCGCTATGGAAACAAGGAAAACTCAAATCACCAACTATTTAGGGTTTTTACTTACCTAGGATTGCGGTGGAATCGCCGGGAAAGCGGTAGAGGAGTGTTGCTTAAGCATGTGCAACACGTAGCACAAGTGGCAGGAAGAACTCTCCCACTCTCTCACAATCTCTCACTCTTTTTCTCTCTCCCAAGCTAGGGCTTCTCTCAAATTCGGATGGGAGAGAGGAGTGAGGGTTTCAACCCCTTTTATAGCCTAAAACATTCCCAAAATAGGCTTGGGAACAATGTTTACTTGGTGCCTAACCAAATCGGGGCCGTTTCGGTCCAAAAGGGCATTTCTGGAGGTCCCCAGGCCGAATGCGGTCGGACTTAAGCTCATGCATACTGGATCTAGCACACATCCAGTTTTTAGACCGGTTGGGTTCCCAGATCGCACGTGGCGGCCCAGTTTCAGTTTAACGGTCACCGCACCAAGATCAGGCCTATAAGTCTCGTGATATATAATAGATATTTTTCCTGATCCAAGGGTGTAATTTGGCTGTATTCTGACGGTCAGAATGCTTAATACTGATGCGTCAAATTTGTGTGCCAGATTTGAATTTGAAATTCCAACTATGTCCCTATTCACACTCTCTTCGGTCCGGGCTCAATGAAATAGCCTGTGATCATCGGTTTGACTTGATTTTTGGAATGAGTGTCAAGTCCAGCTAGACGGTTCTAACGGTCTAAGATAGGAGGTATCGGACTTTCGACGCGCGGTCTAGATCCAATACAAAGTTTCAAGGAGGTCCCGAGGACAAACCGGCTTAGAGTTTGATCCGAGGCTTTAGAGCATTATAGCACCCTTGGTTCCACTCGCTTTGGGCCTTGTAGAACGTATTTAAAGCGATCAGGGACCATTTCCCAGCTATTCTAACGTTGCACTAGCTAACTTAGTCATATTTTCTAAAGGAATTGATTCTAAGTGGTTTCTTTGGCTATGGAATTGGGTTCTAAGCAATTTTCCAGGTGTTTCAATTGACCCATTGCCTAAGGACGTCAAATCTCAGATTGGCCAAAATCCGGGGTGTTACAATCTACCCCCCTTAAAACACAATGTCGTCCCCGACATTGGCGAAGGGCAAGGAGTACCTAGAGGGACTTTAGTATTGACATTCTAAGGAAGGTTCAAATCCTACTTAATAACCTAACCGTACATATAACCTAAATCAAATGTTTCGATCTTGGGCCAGTGGGGAAGAGCCTAACCACGCTTCCGCTGCGCCACTCTAATCGAACGGGAGCGTTGACTAACCTAACTGGATTGGACTTAATTCCTTCTACCCCCCTTAAAACTTGGTTTTACTTAAGGTTGAAGAATATTTGCATCGATCAGTATATCGGAACGAGGCGCAACTTAGGGGCTATCCTTAACCTAAAATGGAAACAGCCTTTCTCTATATGGCCTTCCTTGCTAATGATGCGTTCTATGGCATTGGTATCTATGATCATAGAGATGAGCCTAATATCTATTGTGGTTAAGGTCAGGGGCAGGTATGAGTTGGTGGCAAGATGCCTAATTCTCTACTGGCTTTAAGTCCTCGCCATTTCCCAAAAGGCAATGTGATCCCGTTTGGTTGTAGGTGGTTGGGCCATCACAGAATAAAGGTTATGTAGTAGGTCTGAGCCGGATACATAGACTTTCTGTCTAGCTAGAACAGAAGATTTATTGTATCAATTCTTAATCCGAGTCGATGCCGATCTTCTGCTTGATCAGAGCATTGGATTTATTGGGAACCACTAGGATTAAGAAGTCGATTCAAACCGCGAATACATCGCGTACATGCAGTTCCTTTACTCTGCGTTCCCGAATGCAATAAACCCTTGGGGATGGCAATTCTAAGGGGCGTGCTAGTCCATTCTAAGTTCAATCTGAGGGATTTATAAATGTTCCCTGAGAGTGAATGGTTCCTTCCTATGGGCAACAACAAAAGTCTATAAGTCATAAGGGGATCTGTCGAAGGAATAAGGTTCTACTTCAACCAAATCTAACCAACAAGTCCTTAGCATATACAGGCTGTACACTACTTAAGGTAACTAGTAGGCTAGTCTGTATTTCATTCGCTATAATTCAAGACCTAAGCCTATACACTAGACGGTTTCATACCATCTCTAATACAGGGAATTGCTCTATCGCTTAGGATCAAAATTGTCTAAATGGAATTGGATTTCTTATGTCGTCAGACCCTTCAAATCTAGGAGTGCTAACACTAGAACCAAAACACCTAGAGCCTATGTGGCCGGTAGCGCTTAGTGGTATTAAATGGAACTGCATTCCTAGTCCCATGGCAGGATTGGATGTGGTATGCTTGGTAGGAGGGTGGGTGGGGATAAAAATTAATTTGTAGGCTGGATCTCAGGGAGTTATAATACTCCCAATCTAGGGACAATATTTTATAGCGAAATGAAACAACATGCATTCCATTCGACAAATTTTGGCTATATTAAGCCCAAACCACAACACAAACACATTTTTTCTACCTAACAACAAAACAACACAGAAATTTCAAACAGTAGTCAAACGAGCTAAAGGGCAACGACATAGATGCCTAATTCTACCAAAGGACTTCTACCAGGGTCCCGACTGACCTTCTTGAATACTATCAAGTTCAATACTGTCAGTTGCCCATTAGAGCTCTATCGGCCATGTGTTTTCAATACTTCTCAAACGGAGAAAGTTGAGAAATGGGATTTGAGGTTAGCATGATTCTGAGACCCAAAAAGAGGGTAAAGGCTCAAATAAAAGGGACATGAGAGAGAGAACGATGGAAAGGGAGGAAAAAGGCTGAAACAGCCTTAACAATAGCCATGGAAAATGGAGGAAATACGAAGAAATGGTCGCCCAAAGGGACAGAATGAAATCTAGGCGTTGTAGAGGGATGCTTCAAGCTTCCCTAGGATGTATTTTCAGAAAGAAATGAAAATGAAAAAGGGGAATGGAGCACCTCACGATTTCAGCTCGATTTTGGGGTTTTTAGAGCTCCAAAAGATGAAACCTTCAGGAGGGAGGGCTGCAAACAGCCATGGACTGAAGGAGTGTGGTTGTTTTTGGCCAAGGAAGGATTTAGGGTGGTTTGGAATCACGAATTTTTGGGATAGGGCAGCTGAAAATGAAAATGGGGCTAGGGGAGGGGCTGTTTGTGAAGGAAGTACCCCTATTTGGGGTTTTCTATGGACGGGACCTACATGGGAGGGGTACACGACCCAAAATAGGGTGTGCGCCCAAAAATCACTGCAAGTGGGCCCCACCGGTCGGCGATGCATCGCCCGACCGGCGATGGCATCGCCGGCCAACTTCCAAGTTGGCCGGTGGGACCACATGGGTCTGGTCCCCCATGGTCCCAGGGTCCCAAAAAAGTTAGTCCCACCCCCTGGTTCATAGTATTTTGGTCTCTATGAGCCCAAACATGTGTTCGGGGATTTCCGGGTCCACATCGCAATCCAGAATACCAAACCATATGATGCAGCATATGAATTTAGGGTAGAAGGAGCCAGTACATCTTTCTAGCTCCTTAGTTGCTAAAGAAAGTGAATTTAGAATGGCCTTATGGCCATTTTTCATGAAATTTTACTATTCACTATAAAATTTGATGAATGTAGTAATTTGTGTTATTTTCACATTAGGTTTGATGCCTAACATGAAATGGATAAGAAAAAACTGAAGGTTGAAGTGGTTAGACGAGAAATTTTGAGACTTTTTGGCAAAACGGGGTTTTTAAGCCCTGACGATTGATTACTGGAGTCGTGGTCATCCCACGGCCCAAGGATTCACTTTTGCGGTTTAAAACCGCTCATAGGACGTCTCAACCCGACTTCCTACAGCTTAGAAGTGATTCGGGTTGCCTTACGCGGCCCGAGATGCGTTACAGACTCGATCTTGCGATCGATCCTAATAGACTTCGCCTATCGGCGAATCTGCGATCCTAGACGTGTTTCTAGACCCTTCTCGCACCCACCTAAGTCAAAGGAAGCGACAGCGTACGTCGCGTGACCATAACCCAGGCCCGGTTTAATCCAAATCATGCTCTGATACCATCTGTAACATCCCGAAAATCGGGGGGTCGAGCAAAAACCCAACTCCCGAGTTCCAAAATGTTATTTATGCAACATAGATATGTATGATTGAATGTTGTCTGTGATAATGTATTAAACATGAGTGAAATTAAGCCAGAACAGCATATCCTACTCCAGAGACAGTTAAATTAACCAGCGGAAGTCTGTAATAGTATGTATAACATATATAAACTGTTGTATGTCTCCAGAGTGTGAACATGTTACCAGGTTATATACATACATGTATACTCCAAAAGTAGATGAAACGAATATACATGAGTGCGCTACAAAATATAAAATGACAAATGTCAAAGTATCTAATCAACCTCCCTGTAATCCCGTCGATCAGAACATGCATAAAGGAGGGATCCTCCTCCTCATCATCAAGTCCAGCTCCGCCTCGCAGGCCGCGCCATCATCTGCAATCACAAAAGGTCTGGTGGGTGTCCAGGAACACCGTCCCGTAACGTGGGAGTGAGTAGCTAACTCAGTGGAATAATAGAGCAAAGATTAACATGTTATCAAATCAATCATGCGATAATAGTAAAGCAATAAATCAAACAATCCTAATACTGTTGTTAATGCAATTATGACATGACGTGATGTATGCCCTCACCGACGATCACCCTCATGCGGCAACATCTTACGACCGCGGCATGCCACACTCCCTAGAGTGCTCCACATCTTCCAGGCACATGCAATGCTATGGTGATATGATTACCGAGTTGTTATTAGTCCTTTTCATACAGCAATATTGGGAAACTAAGGTACCTCCCTTATATCAATCCCAACACAGATCCTGTCTAGGGTCGTCACTCCTAGTAGTCTCATACGATGTATATTTTGTAGGTCGCTGCAAGGGCTGTCAGGGCTGTTGCACGCACTCGTTGCTCCGCTCCCCCATCACCTTATCAATACAGGCCTACTGTACTCTACTGCTACGGAAGGGTCGTCGCCTCCCGTAGACTCAGGATACGCTCGCGGTCACTACAAAGGGCTGCCAGGGCTGTTGCTCGCACTCGTTGCACCGCTCCCCCATCACCTTATCAGTGTAGGCCGACAGCAAGAATATAGTGTCCCATACCACCATAATCTGCTCACGAGTCATAGGTGCTCACTGGTCACTACGGGGAGGTTTGTGGCCCCAGCGTAGGCCGACAGCTCGACCACGGTGTCCCATACCACCATGCCCGGCTCATGAGTCTTTATGGATCAAGGTACCATGGTTAACAGGGTTTACAATGGTAAGTTCAGTACCCTAGGTTCAAGCAGTTATGACTCATACAAGGTGAACATACAACGGCCAGTCGGGTTACTTGACGGGCTCGACTAGCGCAATCGCATCTCGAATTGAACGACATGAAGTGCGTAAAACACTTCGCGTGGCCTAACCACTGCCGCCAACTCTCAACACGAATCACATTCATCGACGCGTCGTTCGTGGCTATGACCAGTCAGCCACGAATTTGCTCGGTTACCGACTGCCTGGACTAAGTCAAGTCCCACACATCTATGGAATTACATTAACACTAAACAAAGGTATTGAAATTGAAATACATCATGTGAGCATGTTAGCACATGTTATAACATTCAATCTTAAGCAAATCTTCAAGGCATACTTCCTATGCATGTAATGCGATCATGCATAAGGTCAACATGTAGGAAATCATTTAGGTCAGCATATTAATCATGAAATCAATCTCAAACTACTACATAACATCATTTAATTCAATACATACTAATACAGGCATTTATACAAACACATACACTACACACTTAAATCCACACATAGTATGTCGACCCAAAGTGCGCAACTTGGCGAATCTCTTCGCCAAACTGATTATGCAATCATTCCTAACTCTCTAATGCGGCGACAAACCATGTCAATCACGTCAGCAAAATATGCATGTAGACCGTACTTCCTACAAATGACTAAAATGCCCTAAATCTCATATTCTTCGTTAATTTACAAAACGGGAAACGGAGAGCATTTTGTACATGTCAAACGGCGATGCCGTCAAGAATCTACTATTAAACGACATTGAAAGCTTTGGAAACAGTCAATCAAAGCGTCTAATATCCGCACCTTATGTCTTGTAGACTCGGAAATTGAAACGGAGCGTATACGCTTCGTCTACGGCGAATAAGGAACCTAATACATAAGATCCATAAGCTACATCGCTATGGAAACAAGGAAAACTCAAATCACCAACTATTTAGGGTTTTTACTTACCTAGGATTGCGGTGGAATCGCCGGGAAAGCGGTAGAGGAGTGTTGCTTAAGCATGTGCAACACGTAGCACAAGTGGCAGGAAGAACTCTCCCACTCTCTCACAATCTCTCACTCTTTTTCTCTCTCCCAAGCTAGGGCTTCTCTCAAATTCGGATGGGAGAGAGGAGTGAGGGTTTCAACCCCTTTTATAGCCTAAAACATTCCCAAAATAGGCTTGGGAACAATGTTTACTTGGTGCCTAACCAAATCGGGGCCGTTTCGGTCCAAAAGGGCATTTCTGGAGGTCCCCAGGCCGAATGCGGTCGGACTTAAGCTCATGCATACTGGATCTAGCACACATCCAGTTTTTAGACCGGTTGGGTTCCCAGATCGCACGTGGCGGCCCAGTTTCAGTTTAACGGTCACCGCACCAAGATCAGGCCTATAAGTCTCGTGATATATAATAGATATTTTTCCTGATCCAAGGGTGTAATTTGGCTGTATTCTGACGGTCAGAATGCTTAATACTGATGCGTCAAATTTGTGTGCCAGATTTGAATTTGAAATTCCAACTATGTCCCTATTCACACTCTCTTCGGTCCGGGCTCAATGAAATAGCCTGTGATCATCGGTTTGACTTGATTTTTGGAATGAGTGTCAAGTCCAGCTAGACGGTTCTAACGGTCTAAGATAGGAGGTATCGGACTTTCGACGCGCGGTCTAGATCCAATACAAAGTTTCAAGGAGGTCCCGAGGACAAACCGGCTTAGAGTTTGATCCGAGGCTTTAGAGCATTATAGCACCCTTGGTTCCACTCGCTTTGGGCCTTGTAGAACGTATTTAAAGCGATCAGGGACCATTTCCCAGCTATTCTAACGTTGCACTAGCTAACTTAGTCATATTTTCTAAAGGAATTGATTCTAAGTGGTTTCTTTGGCTATGGAATTGGGTTCTAAGCAATTTTCCAGGTGTTTCAATTGACCCATTGCCTAAGGACGTCAAATCTCAGATTGGCCAAAATCCGGGGTGTTACAATTAGTGTTTTAAATACTATAAAGATTGGATATCGCATAAATTAATGGCCGACGCAAAATCATATACAAAAGTTGAATCCTTCTTTTCAGATGCAAGTTATTATAAAGGGTTCACAAAAGAATAAAAAAAAGGATGATGAAAGAGAAATCCGAAGCAAAACTCAGATAAATACGATAAAAGAAGAAGCAGATGAAGCAGGACTAGCCAGAACTGCTGAGACAAAGAAGAAATTCTATTTTGTGCCGAAACATCTAAGACAGCCTGATCAATTACCACTGACCTTGTTGTTACCAGAGCAGTTATAAATCTTGCAATCCAATTACGCAATGTTGTTGCCGCATGTTGAAAGGAATAAACCATTTTCAAATGTTCCAGGAAGATTTCAGGTCAAGGCCAGTGCAAAGCATCAAGAACCAATAGAATTTTACACTGCGGTTGAATCAAGGGCTAAAGAAGAGACCGGGAATAATGTGTATCACGGTAGGCTAACACCGCAGGATCTCGAAAAGTATAGTTCGAAAAGTAGAGAGATTATGAAAAATATGGGCTTTGATTGTGAAGAGCCCACTGGCTTGAATCATGGGAAAGGGATCCAAGTTCCTATCAGAATTAATCAGGAAAAGCGAAGAAAATTCCAACGGCTAGGGGCAGAATCATTAGTAAATACATTTACAGTCAGGCAGTCATCAAAAGAAGAGCCCAAGACAATTGAATGCCCTGAGATGGCATTGAAAAAATAGAAGACGGGGGGCAACCAACGATAGATAGTTTGCAAGAGATAAATTTAGGGACGGAAGAAGAGCTGAGAAATATGTTCATAAGTGTCGGTCTTTCTGAACAGGAGTCTATGGAATATATTTGATTACTCAAGGAAAATAAAGACGTCTTCGCTTGGACATATGCAGAGATGCCGGGCTTAGAACCTTCTGTAACGATGCATCGATTAAACATATCCAAAGAGAAAAGACTGATTAAACAAGTGCAAAGGCGATATCACCCAGACTTGGTTACCTTGATAGAAGAAGAAGTGAATAAGTAAATAAAATTTGGGTTTATCAAGGAAGTCAAATATCCTAAATGGATATCAAACATTATCCCAGTGAAGAAGAAAAACGGGCAAGTCAGAGTGTGTGTTGACTTCAAAGATCTAAATGAAACCTATCCGAAAGATGATTTTTCCCTTCCAATAACTGAACTACTGATTGATAGCACAACTCATTATATTGTCATATCCTTCATGGACGGTTACGCGAGGTATAATCAGATTAGAATAGCACTTGAAGATGAAGAAGCGACAACATTCAGAACGTCATTGAGAATTTATTGTTATAAAGTAATGGCATTTGGTCTTAAAAATGCCGGAGCAACATATCAGAGGGTGATGCAGAATATCTTTCAAGACATGATGCACAGACATGTTGAATGTTATGTTGATGACTTGGTGGTCAGATCAGGAGATCACCAGGAGCATCGTGAAAATTTGGCATCAGTTTTTTGTCGGCTTAGAAGGAAACAGTTAAAAATGAATCCAGCTAAATGTGCGTTTGGAGTATCTTCATGAAAGTTCCTCAGTTTTGTTATTAGGCATAGGGGCATTGAGATTGTTCTAAGAAAAATCTAATCTATTCAAGATATGTTGCCTCCGAAAACATTAAAGGAACTGAAAGGTTTGCAAGGAAAGTTAGCATGCATTCGTCGTTTTATTTCAAATCTTGGAAGGAGATGTCAACCTTTTTCCCGTCTGATGAAGAAAGACAGAATTTGTGTGGGATCAAGACTGCCAAAACGCGTTTGACTCAATCAAAGATTTACTGAAACAGCCACCAGTGTTGACTGCTCTAATAAAAGGGAAGCAGCTGATTTTGTACATATCTGTGGCTGAGAGTTCCTTAGGAGCTTTATTGGCTCAGGTGAATGAAGCTGGAAAAGAAACCGCTCTCTATTATTTGAGTCAAACTTTGATGGGTGCAGAATGTAACTATTCCCCGATTGAGAAGGAATGCCTAGCGTTGATATATGCAGTACAGAAGTTAAGACATTACTGTCTCTATCACCCCATAACTCTGATCTCGAGGGCAGATCCTATAAATTTTTTAATGACGAGACCAATGTTGTTTGGAAGGTTGGCAAATGGATGTTGTTGCTTTCAAAATATACTATTACATATGAACCGAAAAATGCAGTAAAAGGACAAACAGTGGCAGACTTCCTTGCAGCGCATCCCATAGCAGAGCATGAAACCATCAATGATGATTTTCCAAACGAACGAGTTACGTTGGTTGAGTCGCAAAGACCGTTGCAAATGTATTTCGACGCCACCACTCGAGCATCAAGAGCGGGGGTAAGAGTGATATTTATTACTCCTCAAGGATACGTGTTGCCTTACTCCTTTACTTTAAGCACCACATGCACAAATAATGAGGCAGAATACAGAGCCCTGATTATTGAAATGGAAATGGCTTGAGAAATGAAGATAAAAAGGATGCATATTTTCAGAGATTCTAAGTTGATTATAAATCAATTGACAATTGAATTCGGAGTGAGAAAGCAAGAACTATTACGGTACTGCTGGAAAGCGCAACAATTGCTAGAACAATTCTGTCACGTTGAGATCAAACATGTGCCATGGTCTGAAAATGCAAAGGCAGATTCTTTGGCTTGCCTAGCAGCAGCCTTGTCTTGCTCAAATCGAAGTCCTCTTCAAGTAACCATCGAAGAAAGAATATTTTTACCATCTGTAGAAGTCATTGAGGAAACTGTTGAAATGCTTCCTGTATCATGTTTGGAGATAAATGCAAATGATTGGCGTCAACATTTCATCAATTATCTCAAATATAACATTTTTCCAGAAGAACTAGCAGAGAAATAATAAGTCAAGCAATGGTAAAAAAGATTCATTCTATGCAATGAAGTATTATACAGAAAGTTGTACAATGAAATGTTGTTACATTGCTTAGATGAACGAGAGGCAAGTCACATATTACGAGAAGCGCACTCTGGGGAGTGTGGGGGCACATCAAGCCGGTCGAAATTTTTTCCATCGGGTACATCGCATGGGATATTATTGGCCTTCCATATTCAAAGATGCAATAGATTATGCGAAGCGGTGTCATGAATGCCAAATTCATGGGGATGTCATACACGTTCCTCTGGAGGACTTGCATCTGTCAATTGCCTCTTGGCCCTTTTCAGCTTGGTGACTGGACGTCATTGGTCCTAAAATCCACCTTCGTCGAAAAGAAAGAAATATATATTGGCAGTAACAGATTATTTCTCTAATGGATGGAGGCAATTGCTTTACGCAATGTTAACGAAAGGGATGTCATTAATTTCATCCGGCACACAATCATATATTGTCATGGTATCCCGAAGAAGATTGTTATAGATAATGGCACCCCCTTTAAAAATAGAGGTATGGAAAAGCTCTGTCAGAAGTACAGTATTCATCACTCATTTTCAACACCTTACTATCCACCAACTAATGGATTAGTAGAGGCATTTAACAAAATGATAGTCAAGATACTGAAAAAGACGGTGGTCGGGAATAAGCATGACTGGGATGAAAGATTGTAGGAAGCTTTGTGGGCATATCAAACTACTCATCAGACAACAACGAGAGTAATGTCGTATTCTCTGTATATGGTGTGGAAGCAGTGATCCCAATTAAAATACAAGTAGCATCACTTAGGGTGGCAGTGCACCAGTCTATAACAGATGATGCGAATGCAAAGATAGGACTGCTTGAGTTGGATTTTCTTGATGAAAAATGGCTGGCAGCCCAACAGTGACTGCAATCATATCAAGCCAGAATATAAGCCACCTTTGATAAACATGTTAAATATCGTTCCTTTAAGAAAGGGGATGTGGTGCTAATGTTGAAAAGACCTATAGTTATCAACTGTCAAACAAGAGGCAAATTTGAGCCTAAATGGGATGGGCCTTATATAATAAAAGAAGTATACTCTAATGGCGCGTACAGAGTTGTAGATCAAAAGGGACAAGGGATTAGTATACCAGTCAATGCTCGCTTCATAAAGAGATATTATCCCTAACGATGTTACTAGTTTTGATCCAAAACATTACTGGCCTAATACTCTTGAATCAAAAGGGGGCACGAATGAACTAGACCATGTTTATATGTCATCAAAAGAATGAATAAAGGAGAAGTTTGTGAGCATGTCAAGACTCGATATTGAATAAGTAGTTACCATCGTTATTATTAAGCAATATCTGAAAAATACTGTTAGAATTGGTATTGTCACCATGTCTATATATTATAAATAACGTAGATTGGTTCTTCTGAAAATATCAGCAAGAGTGGTGACATATCAATCTCAATTAGAAGCTTACCATCCTCAGAGCACAACAATAATGATCACTCTCAATCAGAAGTTTATCATTCTCGCAGCACCACAACGATAATCACATCTATTATTACCTTTTAAGGCATTTTAAGGCAGTCTAGCCAAGTCCTAAAAAGGCCAAGTCAAAAAAGGACCAAGTCTTATGTAACACCCTGAAAATCGGGGGTCGTGTATAAACTCAACTCCCGAGTTCCAGACCGTCACTTATGCAACAAAAATGGTTATGATTCAATGTTGTCTGATTTAAAGCATTCACATGAGTAAAAGTATACTAAAACTGCAATTCATACTTCAGATCCAGTGATAAAAGCAAGCGGAAGACTAAACAAGATATATATCACTGTATGGAAAAACAAAGTAATCTCAACTGTCTCCAAAGTATGACTACATCTCTGAGTCTCATATACATGTACATAACAAAAGAATAATGTTCAAAAAGAAAAGTCCCACTGATGTCCCCTCGATCCAGGTCACCTACGGGAAGCCGTCATGATACTGCATATACGAGAACTCATCCTGGTCCTCGTCATCATCTAGCTCCACCTCCTGGATCTCATCGTCACCTGCAACTACAACAGGGTCTGGTGGGTGTTGCAAACACCATCCCGTAACGTGGGAATGAGTGATCAACTCAGTGGAATCATAGAGCAAAGATTAGCATGTTCACAATTCAGTCACGCGATAATAGTAAAGCAGTAAATCAGACAAGTCCTAATACTGTTGTTAATGCAAGATGATATGACGTGATGTATGCCCTCACCGACGATCACCCTCATACGGCAACATCTTACGACCGCGGCATGCCACACTCCCTAGAGTGCTCCACATCTTCCAGGCACATGCAATGCTATGGTGATATGATTACCAAGTTATTATTAGTCCATTCAAACAGCAGGATTGGGAAACTAAGGTACCTCCCTTGTATCGATCCCAACACGGATCCTGTCTAGGGTCGTCACTCCTAGTAATCTCATACGATGTACATTTCGTAGGTCACTGCAAGGGCTGCCAGGGCTGTTGCTCGCACTCGTTGCACCGCTCCCCCATCACCTTATCAATACAGGCCTACTGTACTCTACTGCACGGAAGGGTCGTCGCCTCCCGTGAACTCAGAATACGCTCGCGGTCACTACAAAGGGCTCGTCGCCTGATCAGTGTAGGCCGACAGCTAGAATATAGTGTCCCATACCACCATAATCTGCTCACGAGTCAAGGTGCTCATTGGTCACTACGGGGAGGTTTGTGGCCCCAGCGTAGGCCGACAGCTCGACCACGGTGTCCCATACCACCATGCCCGGCTCATGAGTCTTCGTGGATCAAGGTACCACGGTTAATAGGGTTTACAATGGTAAGTTCGGTACCCTAGGTTCAAGCAGTTATGATACATACATGGTGAACAAACATCGGCCAGTCGGGTTACTTGACGGGCTCGACTAGCGCGATCGCATCTCGAACTGAACGACATGAA
The DNA here is from genome assembly GCA_037074715.1 of Magnolia kwangsiensis. NCBI lineage: Eukaryota > Viridiplantae > Streptophyta > Magnoliopsida > Magnoliales > Magnoliaceae > Magnolia > Magnolia kwangsiensis. The sequence continues at coordinate 67,029,301 of CM073579.1, forward strand.
GTGCGTAAAACACTTCGCGTGGCCTAACCACTGCCGCCAACTCTCAACACGAATCACATTCATCGACGCGTCATTCGTGGCTATGACCAGTCAGCCACGAATTTGCTCGGTTACCGACTGCCTGGACTAAGTCAAGTCCCACACATCTATGGAATCACTATAAAAGGTATTGGAATTGAAATACATCATGTGAGCATGTTAGCACATGTTATGACATTCAACTTAAGCAAATCTTCAAGGCATACTTCCCATGCATATTCAACTTAAGCAAATCCTCAAGCACATACATTCCATGCATGTAGTGAAATCATGCATTTTGTCAACATGTAGAAAATCATCTAGGTCGGCATAATAATTGAAAAATCAATCACAAAGTATCAAATAACATCATTTAATTCAATACATACTAATACAAGCATTTATACAAACACATGCACTACACACTTAGGTCTACATATAGCATGTCGACCCAAAGTATGCAACTAGGCGAATCTCTTCGCCAAACTAATTATGCACGCATTCCTAACTTCCTAATGCGACAACAAACCATGTCAATCACATCAGCAAAATATGAATGCAAACAGTACTTCCTACAAATGACTAAAATGCCCTAAATCTCATATTCTTCGTTAGCTTACGAAAGGGGAAACGGAGAGCATTTTGTACATGTCAAACGGCGATGCCGTCAAGAATCTACTATTAAACGACATTGAAAGCATTGGGAACCGTCAATCCAAGCGTCTAAAATCCTCACCTAGTGTCTTGTAGACTCGGGAATTGAAGCGGAGTGTATATGCTTCGTCTACGGCGAGTAAGGAGCCTAATGCATAAGATCCATAAGCTACATCGCCATGGAAACAAGAAAAACTCAAATCACCAACTATTTAGGGTTTTTACTTACCTAGGATTGCGGTGGAATCGCCGGGAAAGCGGTAGAGAAGTGTCGCTTAAGCACGTGCAACACGTAGCACAAGTGGCGGGAAGAACTCTCCCACTCTCTCACAATCTCTCACTCTTTTTCTCTCCCCCAAGCTAGGGCTTCTCTCAAATTCGGATGGGAGAGAGGAGTGAGGGTTTCAACCCCTTTTATAGCCTAAAACATTCCCAAAATAGGCTTGGGAACAATGTTTACTTGGTGCCTAACCAAATCGGGGCCGTTTCGGTCCAAAAGGGCACTTCTGGAGGTCCCCAGGCCAGATGCGGTCGGACTTAAGCTCATGCATACTAGATCTAGCATACATCCAGTTTTCAGACCGGTTGGGTTCCCAGATCGCACGTGGCGGCCCAGTTTCAGTTTAACGGTCACCGCACCAAGATCAGGCCTATAAGTCCCGTGATATATAATAGATATTTTTCCTGATCCAAGGGTGTAATTTGGCTGTATTCTGACGGTCAGAATGCTTAATACTGATGCGTCAAATTTGTGTGCCAGATTTGAATTTGAAATTCCAACTATGTCCCTATTCACACTCTCTTCGGTCCGGGCTCAATGAAATAGCCTGTGATCATCGGTTTGACTTGATTTTTGGAATGAGTGTCAAGCCCAGCTAGACGGTCCTAACGGTCTAAGATAGGAGGTATCGGACTTTCAACGTGCGGTCTAGATCCAATACAAAGATTCAAAGTGGTCCAGAGAACAAACCGGCTTAGAGTTTGATCCGAGGCTTTAGAGCATTATAGCACCCTTAGTTCCACTCGCTTCGGGCCTTGTAGAACGTATTTAAAGTGATCAGGGACCATTTCCCAGCTATTCTAACGTTGCACTAGCTAACCTAGTCAAATTTTCCAAAGGAATGAATTCTACGCAAAGTCGGGTCGAGTTGGTACTCGAGCCCAAGGATGGATTTTTCACGGGCGTTACAATCTACCCCCCTTAACAAATAATTTCGTCCTCGAAATTTTGTACCTTTTCGTACTCCTCGAGAAGCTGTGGGTAGTTCTTTCTGATCTCGGCTTCTGTCTCCCAAGTAGCCTCCTCCTCAGTATGATGCGTCCATAGTACCTTCACAAGGGGAATCACCTTGCTACGCAGTACCTGCTCCTTCCGGTCTAAGATGCGTGCCGGTCGCAGGATATAAGTAACATCCCCTCCTAACTGCACCTGCTCCCATCTGATGATATGAGAAGGATCAGCAACGTACTTCTTCAGCATAGAAACATGAAATACGTTGTGGACGCTCGCGAGGGGCGTGGGTAAAGCCAATCGGTAAGCCACTGCTCCCACACGATCGAGGATCTGAAATGGACCAATGTATCGCGGTGCCAGCTTCCCCTTCTTTCCGAACCGAAGGACTCCCTTCATAGGGGAAACTCGCAAAAACACATGATCCCCGACTGTGAACTCTAGTGGTCTCCGTCTCGTATCGGCGTAGCTCTTCTGTCTGCTCTGCGCTGTAAGAAGCCGACGTCGAATAATATCAATCTTCTCTGACGTCGCCTGCACCAACTCTGGGCCAATCAAGCTGCGCTCACCGACCTCTAACCAGCAATGCGGTGCGCGACAAGGTCGCCCATACAGCGCCTCATAAGGTGCCATGCCGATACTCGCCTGGAAGCTATTGTTGTACGCAAACTCCGCATATGCAAGACAGTCATCCCAACTGTTCTTGAAGTCCAATGCGCAAGCTCGCAACATGTCCTCCAGGATCTGGTTCACTCGCTCTGTCTGTCCGTCCGTCTGTGGGTGGAAGGCAGTACTGAACTTCAACTTCACACCCATAGCCTCCTGAATGCGAGTCCAGAAGATAGAAGTGAACCGCGTGTCTCTGTCCGACACGATCTCCAACGGAACTCCATGCAGACGCACGATCTCTCTAATATACAATCTAGCCAGCTCGTCTGCAGAGTTCGTAACTCTGATCGGTAGGAAGTGCGCCGACTTCGTCAATCGGTCGACGATCACCCAAATAGAATCATGCCCCTTCCTCGTCTTCGGCAACCCAGAAATGAAGTCCATGGAAATGAAATCCCACTTCCACTCTGCAATCGGCATAGGCTGCAAAAGTCCAGGTGGTCGGCGATGCTCTGCCTTCACCTGTTGACAAGTGAGACAACGGGACACGAACTCAGCAATGTGGGTCTTCATACCTTCCCACCAGTACGTCCTCTTCACGTCACGATACATCTTCGTGCTGCCAGGATGCATCGCGAGTCTAGTAGAATGCGCAGCCTCGAGAATCTCTCGTCTCAAGTCAGGGACATCAGGAACGCATAGGCGGCCACGGTAACGTAAACCCCCATCCATGCCAACTCGCCAGTCGGCGTCATCATCATCACTGGCCTGCTCTCGAAGCTCAGTAAGATGCGCGTCGTCCCTCTGCGCCTCGATGACACGGTCATCGATCGGGGATCGCACCTGAACATGTGCGATGAACTCAAATGGCTCCTCTACGGTGAGTTTCTGCTCAAAGTCTCGCAAAAACTCAACCATATCCCACTCGGCAACCATCAGCGGAGCCGCAAACTCTATCGCCTTCTTGCGGCTCAACGCATCAGCCACAAGGTTCGCCTTCCCAGGATGGTAAGAGACTTCAAACTTGAAGTCCTTCAGCGTCTCCATCCATCGCCGCTGCCTCATATTCAAGTCCCGCTGTGTGAATATGTACTTGAGGCTCTTGTGGTCGCAAAAGAGCTCGAACTCCTCTCCATAGAGGTAATGTCTCCAGAGTCTCAGTGCGAATATCACGGCTGCCAACTCCAGGTCGTGTGTAGGGTAATTCTCCTCGTGCTTCCTTAATTGTCTCGAGGCATACGAAATTACCCTGTCCCTCTGCATAAGGACACAACCCAAACCAACGCTAGACGCGTCAGTGTATATAGTGTATTTAACCCCTTGCTCTGGCAATACTAGCACAGGGGCGGACGTAAGTCTGTCCTTCAGCTCCTGAAAAGCTGACTCCGCCTTATCATTCCAGGCGAACTTCACGTCCTTCCGTGTCAACTGAGATAAGGGTCTCGCGATCTTCGAGAAATCCTGAATGAAGCGCCGATAGTAGCCAGCGAGACCCAAGAAACTCCTCACCTCAGTGACAGAACCAGGCTGCTCCCAGTCCTGCACCGCAGCTACCTTAGACAGGTCAACTGCCATGCCATCCTTGGACACCACGTGTCCCAGAAACTTCACCTCCTGCTTCCAGAAGTCGCACTTCTTATACTGTGCGAACAACTGATGCTGTCTGAGCGTATCAAGGACCAAACGCAAGTGCTCCTCATGCTCCTCTCGACTCCTAGAGTATACCAAAATGTCGTCGATGAAGACAACGACGAATCGATAGAGGAAAGGCCGTAGTACCCGGTTCATCAGATCCATGAACACGGCCGGTGCGTTCGTGAGACCGAACGACATCACAAGGAACTCGTAATGACCAAAACTGGTCCTGAACGCTGTCTTCTGCACGTCCTCATCTCTGACGCGCAGCTGATGATATCCTGACTGAAGATCAATCTTCGAGAAGTACTGCGCTCCTCTCAACTGATCAAATAAGTCATCGATCCTGGGCAAAGGGTACTTGTTCTTCACTGTGAGTTGGTTCAGCCTGCGATAATCAATACACAATCGCAGCGAACCATCCTTCTTCTTCACGAACAAGACCGGTGCTCCCCAAGGAGATACGCTAGGCCGTATAAGGCCAAGCTCTAGTAGACCATCAATCTGCGTCCTCAACTCCTCCATCTCACATGGTGCCATGCGATACGTCGGCAGTGAGACGGGTGTAGAACCAGGAATCAGATCGATAGTGAAATCGATCTCACGTCGGGGCGGCAAACCAGGGATCTTCCTGAACAGATCCCCGAACTCAGAAACAACCGGCGTCTGCTCAAGTACCTGGGCACCAGCGTCGTGCAACAGGGTGGCGTAGCTAAGAATGCGGAATGGAAGATTTACCCGCACTGAAAATGTGAAAGGCGTGCCCTCAGGCTCGTACACCGTCACCACACGAGCCTCGCAGTCAATCTCGGCTCTCGCTGCAGTCAACCAGTCCATGCCAAGGATGACGTCGAGATATACGAGCGAGGGATCGACGACCAAATCAAGAGTCATCGTCCTGCCTCCCAGATCAAGTAAACAACCCTCACACATCTGGGTGACATCCGAATAATCTCCATGAGCTGCAAGGACTCGCACGCTATCCATAGTAATAGTCTGCAACCCAAGACGTCTGACTACGGCACGCGATATCAAAGAAATCGTGGAACCAGTGTCCACCATGACAAGAACGGGAGTACCTCCGATATGGCCCGTGACCTCGAAGGCTGAATGCTGGAAAGTCGGCGTCGTAGCTGCCTCAGCGGTCAGTGCATGAACTCGAGCCTGCTGTGGCCGGTTCGGCCGCTGTGTCAAGGGCCGTGGGGGCTGTCGAATCTGCGATACTGTGGGTCTGAAAGAGGACTGCGCAGGAGCTGACCGTATAGGCGGTGCTGATATCGCCTGTGGACGTACACGATCAATCTTCTGCGGCGGCGAGAACCCACTGTCCCGCATCCTCGCAAAGCAACTCGGCGCTAGGTGGCCCGTCCTCCCACAGTATGTGCATGATAGATCAGGGCGCCGAAACGGTCCTAGTAGGAGGATCAATGCGAGGCCTCTTGCCCGCGAAGGGCCTATCTGGCAACTCCGGTCGCGGCCTAGGAGTAGTCGGGCCTCGTGACCGCGCAAGTCGATCCACGTCCTGCTCTGCCCGCATGGACATGTGAACCAACTCCGCATAGGAGGAGAAACTGATGCAGCACATCTTCGACCGAATATCCGGTCGCAAGCCCTCCAAAAAGCGCCGTATGCGCATCTGCTCATCAGCTAAAATCGTCGGGACGTACCTGCCCAACTCTGTGAACCGATGCTCATACTCGGTGACCGTCATCGCTGCCTGCCTGAGACGGAGAAACTCATTCTCCCTCTCGTGTCTGTAGGTCTGAGGATAATACTTCTCATGGAAGCGAAACTCGAATGCTGCCCATGTCCATACGAAGTCTGCGGTAACAGTCCGCAATACACTATCCCACCACATACTGGCCTCTCTCTCAAACTGGAAGGTAGCCAGCTCTACCTGCTCTGCCTCAGTACAGTGCAACATGCGCAGAATCTTCGACACTCGGTCGAGCCAAAACTCAGCCTCCTCGGGTCTGTGAGAACCCGTGAAAGTAGGAGGCCGCAAGCGCTGAAATCGCTCCAGGAGGCCCCGTGTGTCGGCAGGGTTCCCCGCAGGGAAAGCAGGCTGCGCAGGAAGTGCTATGCCCTCATCCTGGGCGTAAGCATAGGCATCCTCAGCTGGATGCGCAGGTGGTGCAGGCGGAGTAGATGCAGTCGCACCCCCACCCTGGGCTAAAGTCCCGACTATAGTAGTCAATAGCTGCTGCTGCTGTAGCATCATAGCCATCATCTGCTCGAATCTATCAGGTGGTGGAGCAGGCTGTGGCGGATGAGGTGCGGAAGTAGATGCGCGCTGTGGCTCTCTAACTGATGGTGTAAATGGCGGTGGTCCATCTGTAGGACCAGTAGCAGGCTGAGACGATCGAACAGTCTCAGGAATCGGGCCCACAGCAGGGTCCGGACGAGTACCAGACTGAGAAGGAGCCTGATCCATCTGCTCTAACAATGAAAGCCGAACCGCGCTCCTCGTAGTCTTAGGTGGCATTCCCTATATTCAAAATAGGGCGCAACCTTGTCAGTCTCAATTGCACAAATACACCACAATCATTCACTAAAGAGTCAAGGCATTCCATGCACTTCAATTAATCAAAATTGTCACAATACAAGGGATATATCCTTACAAGCCTCATGACTAGAATGACATGGAAATTAAGACAGTTAAGCAACAGCGACAAAAGCAAGGCACTAGCCCTAATAGGCTTTACACACATGAAACAGAAAATAGCTAACTACTCATAACAACATCAAAGATCGCGTTGCTAGTCGGAGTCTGGCGACGGAGGAGGAGCACCCTTATCCTGTAAGCAACACAGGATTGCCTTCAAGGTGCGAGTCACCTTGCCAAATTTCTTCTTCGTAACGGCCTTGGCATCAGCGACCTCTGCTCGAAGTTCTTGGACTTCCCTTCGCAAAGCGGTCTGACTCTCCTCCATCCGGGCAATGCGATCGTCAATAGTAGTCTGCGCAGAAGGAGGAGGACTCTCATCAGTATCCTGAGCCTCCTCTTCTGCTTCTTCCTGAGTCTCTTCCTGAACTTCTGCACTAGGTTCTCCTTCGCTTTGATCTTCCTCTTCATCAAAGTCGTCCCCACTATCCCTTTCAAGTTGATTTTCACGATATTGCGACCCAATCTTCATCTTAACCATCGTCGACTCATCGATGGTGTGAATCGATACCGGCAACTCGGGTCCCAGTCTATAGGCAAACTCAAGCGCAATTCTGCAAATGAGTCGGCCAAAGGGAAGGGATTCGGATGTTCTTCTCGACCTGGCTATGAGAACTATCTGCCGTAAGATGAAAGTGGCCATACATACGTTCTCTCCCTGAGCCACCAGAAATAAGAAATCGACCATAAGACGTGTACATTCAATGCGGTTCGTCGACCTAGGATAAACATTGAACGTGCAGATGTGATGCAGCAGACGCAAATCCTCAGACATGTACGTCGCCTTGAGGCTATTATTAGGCTGCCATGGAACCAACTTACCGCACAGAAACCTGGTGCGGCGATCTCGTTCACGTCTAGTCCTCAAATTTTTCTCACTTGGATGTACATCACCTAGAGGCACGTTGAGAAGTCGCGCAACCAACTGGACGTCGATCGTAGCCATCCGATCTCTACCAAAAGGGATTTTAAACTGCAAGGGCTCCAAGGTAGGACTCTGGATGCTAGCATAGAAGGCACGAACAGTGCTCACATTAGCACGAGCGCGAGCTTCAAAGATCGGTCCCCAGTGCGCAGCTTCAATGCGTTCGAACAACAGATATTCGCCGAACAATCGCCCATCTACGTCCGCCTCAAATAACACTCTACGATCAGTGTATTCACCATGAGGCATCTCTGATAGGATGGTTCGTCCAAGGTGTGCATGGGGATCCAAATCCCGCTTCGTACGGCACTCCAGGACTGCAGCTGGACCTGCGGCGGCGCTTGAACTTGCGGCACCACCCCGCGGTCTTCTCAATCGAGCAGGGCGGCTCGGCCCAGCCTCGTCTGTTGCAGTTTTCCTCTTACCCATCAAAGACAGGATGGATGAGAGTGACAAAAGACCCAAAATAGCTTCCACGAAAGCCATGGAAAACGCCGAAAATGCGAAGAAATGGCTGCCCAATCTGACAAAAGGAAATCTAGGCGTCGTAGAGGGATGCTTCAAGCTTCCCAAGGCTGTAGTTTCAGGGAAAAATAAGAACAAAAAGATGGAATGGAGCTGCTCACGATTTCGACACTATTTGGGGGATTTTGGAGCTCCAAATGGGAAAATCTTCAAGGAAAGGGGCTGCCAACACCCAATAATCAATGGGTGGTGGTCGGTTTTGGCCAAGGAAGGGATTAGGATGGGTTTGGGTCGCCGGGATTTGGAATGGAGCGCTGAAACTCAAATCTAGGGCATGCAAGGGGGCTGTTTGTGAAGGAGAGGGGTGTTTTAGGGGTTTTCGTGGGATGGGAGGTAGCTAGGGGTGTTGGGGGGTGTATTTAAGTGGGTGCGCCCAAAGGGCAGCACCGTCCGAGGTGGCCGGCCGGCGATGCATCGCCCGGCCGGCGATGGCATCGCCGGCCAACCTCCAGGTTGGCCAGCGGGACCCCATGGGTCTGGTCCCCCATGGTCCCAGGGTCCCAAAAAGTCTAGTCCCACCCCTTAGTTCATAGTATTTTGGTCCCTATGGGCCCAAACATGTTTTTGGGGCTTTCCGGGTCCACATCGCAATCCCGAATACCAAACCATATGATGCAGCATATGAATTTGGGGTAGAAGGATCCAGTACATCTTTCTAGCTCCTTAGTTGCTAAAGAAAGTGAAGTTAGAATGGCCTTATGGCCATTTTTCATGAAATTTTACTATTCACTGTAAAATTTGGTGAATGTACTAATTTGTGTTATTTTCACATTAGGTTTGATGCCTAACATGAAATGGATAAGAAAGAACTGAAGGTTGAAGTGTTTAGAGAAGGAATTTTGAGAATTTTTGGCAAAACGGGGTTTTTAAGCCCTGGCGATTGATTACTAGAGTCGTGGTCATTCCACGGCCCATGGATTCACTTTTGCGGTTTAAAACCGCTCATAGGACATCTCCACCCGACTTCCTACAGCTTAGAAGTGATTCGGGTCGCTTTACGCGACCCGAGATGCGTTACAGACTCGATCTTGTGATCGATCCTTATAGACTTCGCCTATCGGCGAATCTGTGATCCTAGAAGTGTTTCTAGACCCTTCTCGCACCCACCTAAGTCAAAGGAAGCGACAGCGTACGTCGCAAGACCATAACCCAGGCCCAGTATACTCTCATTCATGCTCTGATACCAACTTGTAACACCCTGAAAATCGGGGGTCGTGTATAAACTCAACTCCCGAGTTCCAGACCGTCACTTATGCAACAAAAATGGTTATGATTCAATGTTGTCTGATTTAAAGCATTCACATGAGTAAAAGTATACTAAAACTGCAATTCATACTTCAGATCCAGTGATAAAAGCAAGCGGAAGACTAAACAAGATATATATCACTGTATGGAAAAACAAAGTAATCTCAACTGTCTCCAAAGTATGACTACATCTCTGAGTCTCATATACATGTACATAACAAAAGAATAATGTTCAAAAAGAAAAGTCCCACTGATGTCCCCTCGATCCAGGTCACCTACGGGAAGCCGTCATGATACTGCATATACGAGAACTCATCCTGGTCCTCGTCATCATCTAGCTCCACCTCCTGGATCTCATCGTCACCTGCAACTACAACAGGGTCTGGTGGGTGTTGCAAACACCATCCCGTAACGTGGGAATGAGTGATCAACTCAGTGGAATCATAGAGCAAAGATTAGCATGTTCACAATTCAGTCACGCGATAATAGTAAAGCAGTAAATCAGACAAGTCCTAATACTGTTGTTAATGCAAGATGATATGACGTGATGTATGCCCTCACCGACGATCACCCTCATACGGCAACATCTTACGACCGCGGCATGCCACACTCCCTAGAGTGCTCCACATCTTCCAGGCACATGCAATGCTATGGTGATATGATTACCAAGTTATTATTAGTCCATTCAAACAGCAGGATTGGGAAACTAAGGTACCTCCCTTGTATCGATCCCAACACGGATCCTGTCTAGGGTCGTCACTCCTAGTAATCTCATACGATGTACATTTCGTAGGTCACTGCAAGGGCTGCCAGGGCTGTTGCTCGCACTCGTTGCACCGCTCCCCCATCACCTTATCAATACAGGCCTACTGTACTCTACTGCACGGAAGGGTCGTCGCCTCCCGTGAACTCAGAATACGCTCGCGGTCACTACAAAGGGCTCGTCGCCTGATCAGTGTAGGCCGACAGCTAGAATATAGTGTCCCATACCACCATAATCTGCTCACGAGTCAAGGTGCTCATTGGTCACTACGGGGAGGTTTGTGGCCCCAGCGTAGGCCGACAGCTCGACCACGGTGTCCCATACCACCATGCCCGGCTCATGAGTCTTCGTGGATCAAGGTACCACGGTTAATAGGGTTTACAATGGTAAGTTCGGTACCCTAGGTTCAAGCAGTTATGATACATACATGGTGAACAAACATCGGCCAGTCGGGTTACTTGACGGGCTCGACTAGCGCGATCGCATCTCGAACTGAACGACATGAAGTGCGTAAAACACTTCGCGTGGCCTAACCACTGCCGCCAACTCTCAACACGAATCACATTCATCGACGCGTCATTCGTGGCTATGACCAGTCAGCCACGAATTTGCTCGGTTACCGACTGCCTGGACTAAGTCAAGTCCCACACATCTATGGAATCACTATAAAAGGTATTGGAATTGAAATACATCATGTGAGCATGTTAGCACATGTTATGACATTCAACTTAAGCAAATCTTCAAGGCATACTTCCCATGCATATTCAACTTAAGCAAATCCTCAAGCACATACATTCCATGCATGTAGTGAAATCATGCATTTTGTCAACATGTAGAAAATCATCTAGGTCGGCATAATAATTGAAAAATCAATCACAAAGTATCAAATAACATCATTTAATTCAATACATACTAATACAAGCATTTATACAAACACATGCACTACACACTTAGGTCTACATATAGCATGTCGACCCAAAGTATGCAACTAGGCGAATCTCTTCGCCAAACTAATTATGCACGCATTCCTAACTTCCTAATGCGACAACAAACCATGTCAATCACATCAGCAAAATATGAATGCAAACAGTACTTCCTACAAATGACTAAAATGCCCTAAATCTCATATTCTTCGTTAGCTTACGAAAGGGGAAACGGAGAGCATTTTGTACATGTCAAACGGCGATGCCGTCAAGAATCTACTATTAAACGACATTGAAAGCATTGGGAACCGTCAATCCAAGCGTCTAAAATCCTCACCTAGTGTCTTGTAGACTCGGGAATTGAAGCGGAGTGTATATGCTTCGTCTACGGCGAGTAAGGAGCCTAATGCATAAGATCCATAAGCTACATCGCCATGGAAACAAGAAAAACTCAAATCACCAACTATTTAGGGTTTTTACTTACCTAGGATTGCGGTGGAATCGCCGGGAAAGCGGTAGAGAAGTGTCGCTTAAGCACGTGCAACACGTAGCACAAGTGGCGGGAAGAACTCTCCCACTCTCTCACAATCTCTCACTCTTTTTCTCTCCCCCAAGCTAGGGCTTCTCTCAAATTCGGATGGGAGAGAGGAGTGAGGGTTTCAACCCCTTTTATAGCCTAAAACATTCCCAAAATAGGCTTGGGAACAATGTTTACTTGGTGCCTAACCAAATCGGGGCCGTTTCGGTCCAAAAGGGCACTTCTGGAGGTCCCCAGGCCAGATGCGGTCGGACTTAAGCTCATGCATACTAGATCTAGCATACATCCAGTTTTCAGACCGGTTGGGTTCCCAGATCGCACGTGGCGGCCCAGTTTCAGTTTAACGGTCACCGCACCAAGATCAGGCCTATAAGTCCCGTGATATATAATAGATATTTTTCCTGATCCAAGGGTGTAATTTGGCTGTATTCTGACGGTCAGAATGCTTAATACTGATGCGTCAAATTTGTGTGCCAGATTTGAATTTGAAATTCCAACTATGTCCCTATTCACACTCTCTTCGGTCCGGGCTCAATGAAATAGCCTGTGATCATCGGTTTGACTTGATTTTTGGAATGAGTGTCAAGCCCAGCTAGACGGTCCTAACGGTCTAAGATAGGAGGTATCGGACTTTCAACGTGCGGTCTAGATCCAATACAAAGATTCAAAGTGGTCCAGAGAACAAACCGGCTTAGAGTTTGATCCGAGGCTTTAGAGCATTATAGCACCCTTAGTTCCACTCGCTTCGGGCCTTGTAGAACGTATTTAAAGTGATCAGGGACCATTTCCCAGCTATTCTAACGTTGCACTAGCTAACCTAGTCAAATTTTCCAAAGGAATGAATTCTACGCAAAGTCGGGTCGAGTTGGTACTCGAGCCCAAGGATGGATTTTTCACGGGCGTTACATCTTAGTTCGAAAAGGACCAAGTTTTTCAAGGACTAGCTACGCATATGACCTATCATTTTCATCATTCGGGTAGCAATGAGAAGCCAGTGGCCTTAAAAAGCCCGTGAAGGCCATCATATGCATACCCATGCATGCAGCTGATGAAGCCAAGCAACTAAAGGCCTAAAAGGCCAAAAGTCCTCGACAGCTAGTCACGCATGCAAGACCAATGTCGTCTGTATAGCTTTCTGGTAGCATCACTGGGAACGAAAATAAATGCCCTCTCATCAATGGGCCCGACGTTACAGATGAAGAAAAATCAGGCCGCAGTGTGAGCTCTTTGGGCCATGTCCATAGATAAGCCAACCATGCGTAAGACCCCCCAGATTTAGGGTTATTGATTTCAGTACTAACTCATGAGGAAGGGCTTAAACCTACTCATTGACGGACTAGCGGCCCTGGATCTAATACCCCAAAGGTAGCTTTGTGTGCTCTGTGAACTGTAGAGAGTTACCGCGGCCAACCCTGTGCTTAAATCCAACCAAGTTCACAGTCTTGGTAGCTTCACTGGGCCCCTGTGATGGATCGCAGCTTGTGAACTCACTAGGCAATGAGAAGTCCAGCGAACTCCTAAGAGTTATAGAGATCATCACATAAGACCACTTGACTCCACTACTCAAGAGTCTAAAAAACTGTGTGTTCCACTACTCAAGAGCTTAAACTGGTTGTGCTCCACTGAGATCTTAAACTGTGTGTGCTCCACTACTTAAGAGCTTAAACTGTGTATGCTCCACTACTCAAGAGCTTAAACTGTGTGTGAATGACTAAATTAAAATTTAGTACCACCAACTAAGACGAGGATCATCTAGGAACACCCTTGCTAACAAATCATAAAAGGATAAAAAAAAAAAGTATAATACATCAATAATATAGTAGTAATGAAAGCATTGTGCAAAATAGAACAAAAATAGCATTATCAAAATATCATGAGAAACTTACATACAAATTTAAAAAACTATTATGGTAACAAAACAAAGTAATCTTAAAGTTCCCCTGTAATGCCTAATGCTGCTAAGTATTGTTGTAAATTCTCTTAAAAATTAACTTAAGAAGAATCTTATTCTAGGCGGGCAATCAAAATCATTCTCACAGGATCAGGGAGACCAGTCAATTTCTCTTCCAGTAAGGTAATTACTTCTTCATTCTTAATCAGTTCAGATCTTTCGGAGTTCATAGAATGAAGACTACACTCTATCTTTTCTAGCACTCTTTCAATATTTAGCTTCTCCTCCAAACTTTGTTTCTTCAGCTGCACAATCTCTTACTTTAGAAGAGAAATGTAATTTTGGATGGTTGTTTCATTATCAACAAAAGTCTTCAGTTGCTCTCGCAGAGATGATTGTTCTTGATCATGGCGAGACACAATTGGAGCGAGCTGAGAAACCTTTTTTTTTTTAGTATGCAAGTTGCTTCTTATATTCCAAGGTTTCAAGGGAAATAGTCACGGTTTTAGCTGAAGACAGAGTAGTGATTAAATTATGAAACCTTAAAAGGGAATTATGTATAGAAGAAATGTCAACTTTGACCATTCGTGCAACACTGTCTAGTACATCCAAAGCGGCGATCAAATCAGACCATTGGTCAGGATCCTTAAACATCTTAACGATCGACAATATAGAATTCTTAATCAATGCCAATTTATAGGAAAAAACTTTCTCAAAAGATAACACATTGGACGAAGTTCCAATAGAGCCGGAGCTTGCTGCACCGCTTTGAGGTACATTTCCTATTAAGAAACAAGAAAGTATAAAGTTATAATAAAATTATGTGCAGGCAATATAGAGAATGTAAATAAGAAATGGAAATACTTTCTGTTGTTGTTGGAATAGCAAGCGGTTGAGTCTCTCTAGTGAGAGAAGACTTAGGTGCTACCATCTCAGCAAACGAGGGAGCCATATCTTTGGTACTCGAAGCAATAATGGTAGAAGTAAGCAGCATGGTTGGCTCCATTGGAGAAGCCATTTCACGTTCAGTACTTGAAGAAATTGTGATAAGAGTAAGCAAACCAGTTGAATCCATTGGGAAAGCAATCTCGCGTGTCACTGATAATGGAGGTATTGAAAATCTTGGTGAAGCTCTTAATGCATCAGGGGGGAAATTCGTAGGAGAGGCACTGTTTACCTCCATATTTATAGCTTGATCAACTAAGAAAAGAGTGTTTAAATTAGAAGGAAATAAAGAAGTAACAAAAGTAAGATATGACAATAAAACTTTCTTACATGGTGAATGTCCATACTCCCCATAATGAAGGAGTTCTCCTTCTTCTTCCTTTGCGATGGGCAAAACTTCAGCAGGTACGGCTTTAGAGATAGGGAGTGTATGTCCCTCGTCAGCTGGAGCATCTTCCACAATTATATCATTATTATTGCCAACATCGACTTCCCCCTCCTCATAACTAGAACCCTGGTCTTCTTCTTCTATTTTTCTTTCATCAGAAGTAGTACTTTCAGATGAAAAAGTTGAACTTCCATCACTCGAATCCTTTTTACTTGAATCTTCAACAACCACCTGTTTCCCTTTGGAAGGAGGAGGCTGCTGACTTTCTGGTTCAATCTCTTTGGTGGCTAAAACCGAAGAAACGATGGCTGTAGTCCCTTCCTAGGGAGAAGATTGGGCACGTGTTCGGGACTTGGTCATTGAAGAAGAAGTGAATTGCTATGGGGAAAGGCGAGTCCTTGAAACAGGGGAAGACGTTGGTTGTTGTAGAGGATGAGTGGAAGAAGAAGGTCGGTCCAGAGGATTGGCAATATTCTCTGGTTGAGTAACAACCTCATCCGCAACTCCTCTTGGTGGACGTTGGAGAGGAATTTGTTCAAATTCACAAATGTCACCATATGTTGTCCAGCCCTTGAGAGTATTATCAAGTTTTATTTCGTGGATGGGCTCATCTACAGAGATATATACGCAGCGATGACTAGCTGAGGGGGCCTGACTTGTTTTTGTAATGACACCAACCCCTGCCTCAATAACACGACCCTTAAGCGTAGGAGGAGGAAGCCATATAGGACTATTAACCGGTAGAATTTTTCTATCCAAGTAAGATTGGTGTACCCACCATCTCATGTGGTTGTATGACACCCTTAGGGTACGATCACAACCCGGAATGATAAAGGAAGAATTGGCCCAGCCCAATAACTGCTTCCAAGTCATCGCCCAATTAAATGGGCTAGTACCGTAACTTCGTATTCTTCTAGTAACTAGAGCACAATCTTCTGGTACTACTTGATCGAAGCCGAACTAATGTGCAAAATGTCTCGGATAATGTGGCTCTCCCCAGAATTTTGTTCTTCTCTTAACAGGAGACTACATGATCTGATCGATATGAAAAATTCTCTTTCTTCTGAGGAGAGGGATTTTGTATCTTCTTTTTTCATGTCTACAATATAACGAGGCAAACCGAAATGGAAGTAATTTATTTTAACATCGGAGGCATTGACATCTTTTGCCAAATCGTAAGATCTCTTTGCCATAGATCTCTTTTGAAAGAAGTAGAGAGGAACCTGAGAAGGGTGGACATAAGATTTTTTCGGTGCTTCAAAAGTCCAGGGGAAGTAAATGCCAAGCCAACCAAGAAAATAATGTCATGGAATGTATGTTGAAGCAGAACCAACAGATGGGCTTTTTACGTGACATGAGATCTCTCCAAGGCCTCTATAGCTTGAACAAAGAACTGGGGGAGCAAGGGAAAACTTAACTCCTTCAGCCATGTCACCTGCAGCGACAAATAATGATTGACGGATGGCATCCGCTGATTTGGATCTAGGGAAGACCACCGCGCTTAGCTAGTATACGATAAATGCCGCAAGCTCCCCATAGAAAGAATATTCGGCATGACCTTTTTTATTTCTTCAGAGACATTCAAGCTCCAGTGAATGGTCGCCATTAAACCTAAAAGGATGAGCAAATGAAGGTAAGGTTATATATATATATATATATATATATATATATATATATATATATATATATATATATATATATATATATATATATATATATATATATATATCTCAAGATGTAATGAGAAGAGATTGAAGAAAAGAATTCTTACTTGACAGCTCTACTGAAATGGGCTAGCCATTGCATAGGATGAATTTTGTTGATGTTTGGAAACTTAGACATTTCCTTGAAAATTTCGGTGGTCGACTCCGAAATAGAAGAGATACGATCAGGCGAGGACACGAAAGTAAATTCTTCATTAGTGGGGACAAATTCATCGAAAAATTTTCCAGTTATCGGCAAGCTCGTGATCTTGTAAATATCCCTAAGAGTAATACTCATTTCTCGTTCTAGAAGATGGAAGGAGTTGGTGAAAGGGCACCAGTAGTTGATGAAAGCTTTTAAAACAGAAGCTTCCTTACAAAAGGGGGATGATGTCGCTTTGATTGCATGGAAGATATTGATCTTCAACAAAGTTCCTACATACTTCGCTAATATTGCCGTGGACCATTTGGAATAATAATTACCAGGGGTAAGAAGACCTCTCGTTCTAAATTCTTTCAGGCTCCATATCAGGGAACAGTGGTTAAAACGCTGCTTGAGTATCTCATAGAAGCAGGTTGGATATAAACTATGAACGTCATAGGAGGGAACAAGGAAAATCATGGGATGAATGCCGCCTGCTTGTTGTCTCGATCTCGGCAGCCGTAGAATACCTTCTAATATGTTTAGCTCCTTAAATGACCAAGACTCTGTATATGTTAATCTTTCTACAGTAAGGTGATCTCTAGGTTCGCAAACAAGCATGGAGAGATGCTGGTGAATGTTGATCGGAATCGAGATGAGGCCCTGTCTGTATGGGTTGTCAAATTTTATGGTGCCTTGCACAGCGCGGACCGATTCCTTAAACTTATGGAGCTTCTTCCTATTGTTTTCCTTTATCTTCTCTGGGAATTCCTAAGATTTGTTGCGGTGATGTTTCTTGGGTCTAGAAGGAGGAGGGGTCTCCTCTCTAGTAGGTGGCCTTTGACTGGTCGTTTGATAGTGTGATGTCGTCTTCAACCAATTCTCTCAGTAGTACTTGTGGCCATGCTTTGGAGGCATCTGAAGATCGCTCATGGTGATAGCTCTATGAATAGGAGATGATAATGTTGCGATATGTGAAGAAAAATCAAATGTAGGGAGTACGGGTTCTTTCATATAGGCAAGACGTCTGGGGGTTGTCTTAAATCGTTTACACGAAGGTTGAGTTGGAGAGGCAGGAGATTCTGTTGCTGGAGGGGCGGTGGCACGGAAAGTTCAGTATTTGGCAGCTCTTAATGAGAAGGGTGATCAGAAGGAGGATTTACAGTAATGAAGGTTCTTTTTGTACAAGCCATGATTGAGTAAAATCAGAAATTTGGCTAAGACGGGAAAACTGGCCAAGTGTTGGTTGTGCGTACAGCGCAACAGTACAGAAGACTTCCTAGTGCGGGAGTAGGTTACGCGGATCGTGCAACAGTTTTTGGGTTGCGCGGACAGCGTAACTATTCAAAGCCTTGCGTGAATGAAAATTCATTACGTGGGTAGTGCAACAACTATTGGTTGCGTGGGAAGAGAATGTGGAGACAGAGTTTCGCTACAAAAGAGAGGAATGAAGAAATGAGTAAGTGATGGGCTATTTATAGAGGAGAAGGCCGAGTATGAACTCGGGTGGCCGTTGCACTGGTCGCACAACGACACTAAGGATAATAGAATTCTTTTTGAGATTGATCTGGATTCTTTAATTCAAGGGAATAAAAGAACGGATCAAGGGGGCATCTTTTGAAGCATAAGAAATTATGGAGGAAGATTCAAAGTCACAAAAAGAGAAGAACAAGACAGACACAAAGTATTTCCATTGCATGGGTCATGCGAACAAATTAGTTGCGCGGATCGCACAGCCAGAAGAGTAGTTGCACGAACCGCTCAGCTAGATTAGTGCGTTGCGCGATTGAAATGATTATGTTACCCTTGCGTGAGACACGTATGAGAGAATATCATGTGTGGATCGCGCGACTAACTTTTTTGTTGCGCGGTTAACGCAATTAAGAATGGAAGATGATCAAGATGAATGGTCAGATTTGGCATAAAGTGGGACTCATGACCCAAATACTGAGGACTGACACGTATGGGGGGTTATAAATACCCCACTCCTTGAAATAGCGGCGAAGATCACTTGAGTTGAAGTAGGAATATGCCAATATATCTTAGAGGGGGGTGAATAGGACTTTTTAAAGTTTTACAATGTATTTAAAAATCCTATTTCACTAATCCTATCAGGATTACTCAAATGTAACTCTATTGGCTTTCAAGCCTTATAGAGGAACCTGTCACAAACTTTTTGAAAGATAAGCAAGTTGCATACAAGATTATGATGGATATGACTGTGTGTGTGTATGAGGTGTGATCTTAAATAATCAGATATAAGAGCATGTAAGAAATATCACATAAATGAAAAATAATAACAGTCTCAAATACAATTATTTTTATATTGGTTCGACTACTTG
The DNA here is from genome assembly GCA_037074715.1 of Magnolia kwangsiensis. Classification (NCBI taxonomy): domain Eukaryota; kingdom Viridiplantae; phylum Streptophyta; class Magnoliopsida; order Magnoliales; family Magnoliaceae; genus Magnolia; species Magnolia kwangsiensis. The sequence goes on from CM073579.1 coordinate 67,048,443, forward strand.
TCTACTCCACTTTCGGCTGCCACACTCAACCCTTGAGTGTACAGGATTTTACTAAGGAAGTTTCCTAGGGTTCACCTCAAACCTAAGGTTTTAAATAAGGTTCACCTTCAACCTTTACACAGAGGTTTCTACTCGGTTCACCTCTAACCTTGGAGTTTTACTGGTTCACTCCTAACCAGATGTTTATGCTCTCTATAGAGCAAGGGTCCACACAATGCACCCGAATGTTTATGCTCTCCACAGAGCAAGGGTCTACAAAATGCACCCACTACGTACACTCCTGCCAGAGGCCTCCTATGAGGACTTCAAAGGGTGAGCAACACTTAAGACCCAATCCTAGAAAAGAATTATCACAAGTGTCCTCTGGACTCTAGATACTTACAGATAAGTTGATGAGTCTCATTCAGCGCACTGACATATATCTCCTCCTTGTTGTTGAAGAGTCTTCGGCTCTCTTAATCCGTAACACAAAAAGATGTACCAGTACTTGGCTTTAGGTTGGGTCAAGGTTAGGATGAAAATCCACTCTCTTAGAATTTTCCTATGAGGAAGATAGAGTGATTCCCATCATCTATTCATTCAAGGCATCCCAACTTAATAATATGCTATTAAGATAGTTGCTGAAGGATCCTTAAATACGAAAGTTCATTTCCCAATCCACTCTATTGAATGTCAATGAATGAGAGTGGATTGGAAGATGAACTCCGGTGAGAGAAAGGGCTTTGGGTATATGATCTAAAGGTAAAACACACAAAAACACTCTCTTCTTTCTCTACCAGCAATATAGACAAGTCTCTCTTTATATAGACAAAAGGTTCCAATGGATATAAAATGGTCATATTTATGATAAAGTTCGATATCATCGAGCGTATACTCTCGATGGGATCAACTGTCCACTCGATAACACAAACTCAAATGTCATACGCTTTTGAAACCCTTTGCCAGCTGGTCGATGGGATCGATACTGGTGTCGATGTCCTAGGATTTTGAACTCCAAATCCATCGATACTGGGATCAATCTATCGACATTTGAAGCATGAGAGACAAGTCTTGAAATATTTCAGGTTTTTAGCATATGATCGGGGAACAACCAATGTCATCAGAATTTGAATATCGATGATACCGATGCTGTGTTGATGGGATCCATAAATCGTATAGATTTACCTATAAGCACACTGGACAGTTTGTGTCCAGTCTCGATCCAATCGACTAAACCTTTATAGCATCGACATAAGAATATCGATTTCCTTGAGTGGCCCCCGATCAAATTTAAAAATAATCTGAAATATTTTTTAAAAAAATGCACACCCACTATCAATATGATCAATGACTTTCTGATATGATTGAGATTTGAATTCAGATTGAATCGGGAAAGACATCGATATATTAAAGCACATAGTTATTTTCTTTAAAAAATAGGGGTGCTGGAAATCTGCTTATCGATATTATCGAGCCACTTCTGATGGGCTCGATATTTGAATATCAATGATATAGGTGGGTGTATCGATATATTAATAAATCTGTCCATATGAGTATGCAGTTGCTGGACACTTTTAGTCCTCTTATCGATAGTATCGATCAAGAGTCGAGGACATCGACAGTGCAAGTCGATCATATTGAAATGTGTATTGGTACAATCGACAGGGCAAGAAAACTTACTGATTTTCTGATGTTTGAAAAAGTTTACTTACCCAAAAACCCTCATATGTTCTAAGTTATTTTTAAGGGTTTTAATCACCTGGTGTTTTGAGACATGGGATGTGAGGCTATAATTTACCTATGGCGAGCTTCCACACATTCGGTTAAGGCAGGCGCTTGAATTGGATGCTCTATAATCCGACTGACTCAACACACACGGTAATTGACAAACCAGGGCACTAGCAGGTGCACTTTCAGTCTCCCCCTTTGTCAATTACGTGACAAAAATGCCAAAACACCCTAGGATAATATCTAGACAGACACATCCTAAATTGTGTATAAATGCAATTTATACAAATTTACAAAATCAAATGATCCCATGTACACAACCAGTATTTGCTCCCCCTTTCTTAGTGCAGCTTCTCCCCCTTACACCTGCAACATAAGAGCAAATATCCAATTTTCCACACGGGGTGTTTTAACTTTTCTCCCCCTTTTTGTCAGTCATTGACAAAGATAAAGCGGTAGATATTGACTGAAGTTAAAGAAGCATATGGGAGAATATAGATGTATAGAGATGAAATCAGTTTAAATCGTACATCAACTTCAGAAGATATGAATGCATATTAAATAAGACAGATATGAAAAACATACGCATTCCAAATCAGAGCCAAGGGACTTTAAGACAATATTGGCAATAAAAGATGATAATGATATTCAGCTATATCCAATTAAAATCTAAAATTAAGAAATCCCAAAAACATACTACTCCAGACAGCAGTAAGCTATCAACCATCAAACATAAATACCAGGCCCATGTAAGGGCACCCAAAAATATACATCACTAGCCCAGCTGTGGGCATAGACAAAAAAAAAAAAAAACTATGAACGCTTAGAAAGCTGTCATACACACTAATGATAACGTAGAACATCCAAAAAGATACTGATTTTCAAACGCGAGATATGAGTAAGGTGTGTATGATACCATGCATGAACCAGCCTCACGGAACAAAATGAGATGGTATCATGTCGACACGTCATTAGATCCACCAATTGTTGAACCGTGCTCTACACTCCTTGAACCATCCTTTCTAAGATAGTAAGCCTTTTTTGAACTGAGTGGATGTCCTTCTGAATTGCCCCAATTCTGTCTAGCTTGAACCTTTTGCCATACCCGGCTATTGACGTGGACAGAGTTGGATCGTGTCCAGGAGGTGCATCTTCAGCCATTGCAGTCCTTCCCATGGGATCACCACCTTCTCCTTCTACTTCTCCGCCTGAATTTCTTCCTCGGGGTTCTCCTTGTACTCGTGAAAGTCCAAATCCATTTTCTGAGTATTTCTTTTATTGAAAACTTGAAGCGGAATATCGGATCAGTAGTCGATGGGAACCCGATTCTGTTGCATATCATGTTGATAATCTAGGGGTATGGCAGATGGAGATCCCTGGATGTGTGGATCACGTTTACCAACTGAGAAACAAGCAGAGTCAGAAGGCAAATCTTTAACCCTCTGGAAAGTGAGTATACGATCATGATCATAAGGCCGGTGAGATCGGACTAGTTGGTACTTCTAGGATGGACATTAGTAGTAAAGATATCATGCAGAATCTGAAATCTAAGATCCATATACCTAGATTTTAACGCACTTCCTTGATGTCAGGGGATGTCCCTACCATTACAGAGGTATTGAGTGACCCTGGATCGAATGTCCATGTTATCAAGATCCAACTGTGGGATACCTTCTAGGACTATGTTGAGTCCGATAGTAGCAGCCACTGTAGCCGGCGTGATCAACAAGTCATCATCATCTAAAGATACCATGAACGAAGGAGGGTCAGCCACCGGGGAATGACATGCAGCAAGGAAGTTGCGTGTCCTCTCAAGTTGGCATGGCCCACCAAAGTCCAGAACGGGCAGGCAATCTATTGCGACAAACCGGGGTTCCAGGTATTATGGTTTAAGACACTCCATGTCTACCTTTCTTTCTTAGATAAGCTTTCTGCCCATATATTTTGGTGGACGTGAAGGTGTACCAGTTGGAGGAGGTGCTGGCGGTGACATCTGTGCCTCAGATTGTAACTCACGATGTCTTATGCATTGCCGAGTGAGGGTCCCACGTTCCGGGACAAGTGTGCTTCTTCTTGATGCAACCACCTTTTATCGGGTAGTTCTTGAAGACTCCCTAGGACCAGATGCTACTCCTTTGTCTTTTCCCATGTAGACCAATAAAATTTTGAAGGATTTGAGAAAAATGACAAGACACCTGACAAAGAGAAAATACCCAAAAAGAAATGGACCCTTGACATTTTACAAGAATATTACCCGATTTACGAAAGGTTTTGAGTAGCCTGACTTGGCTTCCAGTAATTTAGCTGAGAGGATCGAGCAGAGAAGATAACAGAAAAACCCCTTAAAACTAAACCCTCTTTTTCGTGCCACTGACTTTTAATGGGCGCCATCTGTCGATCATATCGATCTTAGTTTCGATGATATCGAGAAGTTGCCAATCGATTCTATCGAGTCTGTCTCCGACGTTATCCACAGTCATATGACTTTTCACATTTTGAAGAGCCGTCGATTGTATCAACCCTTAGTCAGTTATATCGAAAGTGAATATTTTTCAAGTTTTTCACCATTTCGACACACTTTTATGCATATCTTGATTAGTATACATCACAAAATTTTGTACAAGATCTGTACAGCTCAAAAATTATAAACATGATAATGTTTATATACAAAAAGTTAGAGGTGTGCAACCTCAGATGTAACATTAAAAGCTCAGCAAAATTGCATAATTTTAGCAAGTATCCAGATATAGATGCATGATCTGGTCTTGTTCCTTTTTCTTCTTGATATTTCAGGGTATATAAAAGTTAATCATCAGAAAGTTCCATTTATCTTTTACTACCCATTATGAGATAGATTTCTTCATTCTGTCCTTTTCTTTAGATGGTGATGGATGGATAGATGTTTCTTCTTGGAGGACTTGTATCATTCAGTGTTTCTCTAATTGGTTTGAATTTTCCATGTGATTTCGATCAGAGTTGTGTGAGGTCCGTCTTGGTGCTAAGCATTCAAACTTATAATGACCTACATCACCACATAAATGACAAACTGGATAAATTCCCATATTGCTACCTGAAGCAGCTTGTTTTGTTGGAGCTTTATTTTCAGTTTTCTTTTTAATTTTCTCATACCCTAGGCCACTCTTGTCTCTTCCTTGTCTTCCCATCCTTAATAACTTTTCTAGCTTCTCACTACTCTAGGAAAATTTGTAGTTGATTTTAGCAACTCTCCTGGATTTTTCTAAGTCAATGTTAAGTGAGTGATTCGTATTCTTGAGTTGTGTATTATCATCTCTTAACAATTCAGGCTAGTTCACAAGTTTTGATAATTCTATTTTTAGGGATAGGTTTTCTCTTTCTAACTTGTCATTGTCTGAATGATATTGTTACAAATCATTGACTAATTTTGTGTTAATTTCCAAGGTTCTTTCCAAGTCTTTCTAACCAAATCTTTTAAGGATATGGATGTTATGAATATATAGTTGATTATAAGCATCTTGCAGTTTATCCTTTTTAACTTCTTCTTCTTCTTCGGTTTCCACATTATCCGATGGAAATGATTCAGTAGCTTGTTGTTCTTCCTCAGATTCAGATGGAATGATCGAAGCAGTGGAGACTATAAGTATTTTCAAAGATTTTTAATCTTCATCGCTTCCTGAGTCACTTGATTCTGAATTTGACTGTTCCGTATCATCCCATGTGGTGGCCATTGCCTTGCCCTTGGTTTTTCATTTTGGGCATTCGGTAGATGTGTCCATACTCCCGATAGGCGTAGCATTATGGTTCTTTGGTTCTTTTCTCAAATTTGCCTATAAAAGGTTTGTCATCCACCTTTCTACCTCTAGAGGGGTGGCCGTGATTCTTTTGAAAGAATCTTCTGAATCTCTGTGCCAGTAAAGTCACTTCCTCATCTTCATCTTCTTCTTCACTCTCACTATCCTCGTGTTTTGTTTTCTTAGAAGTTTTTAGAACAGTGTTTTTAGATTTTTAGGATTGTGTGAAGTGTAGTTCAAAAGTTTGTAAGGAACTTACTAGTTCTTCTACTTTCATCTCATCAATATTTCTACACTCTTCAATTATTGTTACTTTGGGATTAAACCATTCCGGTAGGGATCTTAAGATTTTTCTACATATTTTTGGTACCAGAACTTTTTCTCCCAATCTACTCATGGAGTTACAAATAATATTCAACTTAGTGAAAAACTCCATAAATGTCTCATGCTCTTCCATCCTGAGATTTTCATACTGTGAAGTCAGAAATTATAGTTTAGACCTCTTCACAGTACTTGTGCCTTCATGGCTTATTTTTAGTAGATTCCATGCTTTCTTAAATGTCTCATATATACTTATCTGATTGAATATATCCTGAAACATGGCACAGTAGATGGCGTTCATTGCTTTTTCTTCAGTAGTTCGTTATTCTTTGTTGAACATCGTCCACTTTTCTTTGTGTTTGGGTTTAGTGATGGTACTTTCATTTTCAAGTACGATCTGTTCAGATGGTAACACATATCCCTTTTCAACTACATCCCAAACATCATGATCCAAAGATCTCAGGAAGTAGTGCATTCTATCCTTCCATTATGCATAATTTGAACCATCAAATACTGGAGGTCTAGTGACTGATAAGCCCTCTCCTTTGGCCATATTCCTAAACTTCAGTCAAGATCACTCTCTAGGCGGTGAAGCCCTCAAAGAGAGACCCGCTCTGATACTAATTGAAATAGCGGTGAAGATCGATTGAGTTGAAGTAGGAATATGTCAATATGTCCTAGAGGGGGGTGAATAGGACTTTTTAAAGTTTTACAATGTATTTAAAAATCCTAATGCACTAATCCTATTAGATATACAATTATCAGGATTACTCAAATGTAACTCTACTGGCTTTCAAGCCTTGTAGAGGATCCAATCAAAAACTTTTTAAAAGATAAACAAGTTATATACAAGATTATGATGAATATGATTGTGTGTGTATGAGGTGTGATCTTAGACAATCATATATAAGAGCATGTAAGAAATATCACACAAATGAAAAATAATAACAGTCTCAAACACAATCATTTTTATAGTGGTTCGACTACTTGTCTACTCCACTCCCGACTGCTGCACTTAACCATTGAGTGTACCGAATTTCACTGAGGAGGTTTCCCAGGGATAACCTCAAACCTAAGGTTTTAAATCAGGTTCACCTTTAACCTTTACACAGAGGTTTCTACTCGGTTCACCTCTAACTCCGGAGTTTTACTGGTTCACTCCTAACCAGATGTTTATGCTCTCCTCCATAGAGCAAGGGTCCACACAATACACTCAGATGTTTATGCTCTCCATAGAGAAAGGGTCCACACAACGCACCCACTATGTACACTCCCGCCGAAGGCATCCTATGAGGACTTCAAAGGGTGAGCAACACTTAAGACCCAATCCTATAAAGGAATGATTACAAGTGTCCTCTGGACTCTAGATACTTACAGATAAGTTAATGAGTCCCATTTAGCGCAATGATGAAGATCTCTTACTTGTTGTTAAAGAGTCTTCGGCTCCCCTGATCCATGATACAAAAAGATGTACCAGTACTTGGCTTTAGGTTGGGTCAAGGTTAGGACAGAAATCCACTCTCTTAAAATTTTCCTATGAGGAAGGTAGAGTGATTCCCATCATCTATTCATTCAAGGCATCCCAACTTAATGATATGCTATTAAGATAGTTGCTGAAGGATCCTTGAATACGGAAGATCATTTTCAAATTCACTCTATTGAATGTCAATGAATGAGAGTGGATTAGAAGATGAACTCCCGTGAGAGAAAGGGCTTTGGGTATATGATCTAAAGGTAAAACACACAAAAGCACTCTCTTCTTTCTCTATAGTGTAAGGCCCACCCCCACAGCACATGATATTGTCCGCTTTTCCCGGTGGGCTCACGGCTTTAAAAAGCGTCATGTCTGTTAAGGGAGAAACTCCACATATAACCACCATAACTCTAGACAACTCTTCCAATGTGGGACAAGTTACGCTACAGTCAACTGTAACAGTAGCTAGCCCAACACAGTAGCCTGCCAGCCACACAGTAGCCTGCCAGCCTTCCTTGGGGCCCGCCCACATGTGCGCCCTCCCACATGTGCCCGCCCACATGAAGCAGTGACTGGGGCATCAAAGTCAGCAATATGGATAAGTCTCTCATTATATAGGAAAAAGGTTCTAACGGATATAAAATGGTCAGATTTATGGCAGAGTTCAATATCATTGAGCAGTGTCGATATCATCGAGCGTATACTCTCAAAGGGATTGACTGTCCGCTCGATAACACAAACTCAAATGTCATACGCTTTTGAAACCCTTTGCCAGTTGGTCGATGGGATCGATACTGGTGTCAATGTCATCAGTTTTCGAATTCCGATTCCATCGATACTGGGATCGACATTTGAAGCATGAGAGAGACAAGTCTTGAAATATTTTAATTTTTTAGGATATGATCGTGGAACAACCGATGTCATCAGAATTTGAATATCAATGATATAGAGGCCGTGTCGATGAGATCCATAAATCGTATAAATTTACCTATAAGCACGCTGGACAGTTTGTGTCCAGTCTCAATCTAATTGAATAGACCTCGATAGCATCGACATAAGAATATCGATTTCCTCGAGTGACCGTCGATCAAAGTTAAAAACAACTTAAAATTTTGCTGAAAGAAATGCACACCCACTATCAATATGATTGATGGCCTTCCGATATGATCGAGATTTGAATTCAGATTGAATTGGAAAAGACATCGATATATCGAAGCACATAGTGATTTTCTTTAAAAAACAGGGGTGCCAAAAATCTGCCTGTCGATGTTATCAAGCCACTTTCAATGGGCTCGATATTTGAATATCGATGCTATCGATGGGTGTATTGATATATCGATAAATCTGTCCACATGAGTATGCAGTTGCTGGACACTTTTAGTCCTCTTATCAATAGTATCGATCAAGAGTTGAGGACATCGACAACGTAGGTCAATCATATTAAAATGTGTATTGATATAATTGACAGGGGAAGCAAAATTAGAGATTTTTTTATGTTTGAAAAAGTTTACTTACCTAAAAATTCTCATATGTTTTAAGTTATTTTTAAGGGTTTTAATCACCTGGTGTTTTGGGACATGGGATGTGAGGCTATAATTTACCTATGGTGAGCTTTCACACATCCGGTTGAGGTAGGCGCTTGAATTGGAGGCTCTGTAGTCCGACTGACTCAACACACAGCAATTGACAAATCAAGGCACTAGCAGGTGCACTTTCACTCCTCTCCTCATTTAAAGAAGAAATCTTCTGGAGAAACCGGAGCTCTGAAGAACGACTGAAGGTGAGGAGCAGAAGAAAAGGTCAGTTACACGGATCATGTAGCTCAGGCGTTTGACTGCACTGATTGCGCAGCACAGGAAAGAAGCTGCACGGATCGGGTAACTTGTGCAATAGGTTGCGCTGACCGCGCAACCCATAATTCAGTTGCGCTGGTCGTGTAACCAGGTCATCATGTGACCCAGGCTAAAAAGAGTCTGAAATGCTGTTAGAATTATAGAAAGTATTCAAGTTCAATCTTCGTTGCTTTAGGCCTTTTCCTTTGCATAATGGACAAGTTTAAAAGAGAGACTGGTTGATAAAGCTCGACATTCCTCCTAAGTTATAGGAGATAACTGAAGCCACTGTTGAAATGCTGCCGAATTCAAGATTTGACATATGAGCTTTATTAATTATAATATTATTCATTTCAAAGTATTCTATCTTGGAATTAAGGGATCAAGAAGGGATGTAGATAAACTCAGAATCAATATTGCCATGATTGTTGTATGAAATCTCTTTGTTATGTTTGAATAAAATAATCTCCCCAAATCAGATACATTTGTGTCTTTGTTGAAACAAAATTGACATCTCCCAAGAAAAAAATGTTAAATGGGTTGTAAAGAATAAGAACAACTACTTTATAATTCACACTAAACTTAAGGCAGGCAGTAGTTCCAAGTGGTATCTTAATATAGGATGACAGGTAATTGGACCCACTTTTGTGAGTATTCAAAATTTTATGGTGGGTTAGTCACTTTTGGTGATGGGAGCTCAGCTAAGATTTTTGGATGAGGGACAATAATTGGGCCTGGCTTTCCCAAGATTACAGATGTTCTTTGCGTAAAGGGACTGAAACACAATCTCCTAAGCATTTCCAAAATTTGTACCAAAGAGCATTCTGTAAACTTCTCTAAAAATATGTGTAAGATCTTAAATCATAAAGGTAAACTAGTTATGAATGGTCTTCACACAAGTGACAACTGCTATGTAATTGAAAGCAGTGGAGAAAGTGTCCCATCCACAAAATGCCACATGGTCTTAAACAATGAATCCAAGCTATGACACCAAAGACTTGGGCATGTCCACTATCAGAATTTGGCAAAGTTAAGTTCAAGAAACTTGGTGAAAGGTCTCCCTAAGATCAGGAAAAAGGAGAATATTGTGTGTGGTGATTGTCTAAAAGGCAAACAAATAAAAGTTGTACACAAAAAGACAACCATTGTTGCAACTTCCAAACCTCTTAACCTGCTATACATGGATGTAGTGGGACCTACTAAAGTTGAGAGCCATGGGAAAAAGAGATACTTTTTTATAGTAGTGGATGATTATTCAAGATGCACTTGGGTTACCTTTCTTCAGGAAAAATCTAATGCATTTAAAGATTTCCAAAAGTTGGCAAAATGGATACAAAATAAAAAAGGATATTTCATAAAACGAATCAGGATTGATCACAGTTGAGAGTTCAAGAATGATCAATTCGAATCACACTGTGATAAGAATGAAATTAGACATGAATTCTTAGCTCCAAAGACACCTCACTAGAATGGAGTGGTAGAGAGGAAAAACAGGGGTATTACAAGAAATGGGCTCAGTTATGGTAAATAGTAAAAACATGGCTAAAAGTTTCTGGGTCGAATCGGTCAACACAGCTAGCTACATAATTAATAGAGTATATCTCAGGGGAGGATTGAACAAGGGTCCATATGAATTATGGAGTGGAAAACAACCTAGTGTAAAATATTTTTGTGTCTTTGGTAATAAATGTTATATTCTTAAAGATAGAGAACATCTAGGCAAGCTTGACTCTAAAAGTGACAAAGGTATTTTCCTTGAATACTCTACTAACAGTTGTGCTTATATAGTACATAATTTGAGGACACTCACTAAATGATGTCATCCTAAGGCCCAACACTAAGAGAAATCATTGGGGAGTGAGAAGCCCACAATGATAACCTTCCTTGAGCTTGTTGGGCAGGCCCATTGTCTACTAGGCAGCATGCCTTGGATACTACCTCTAGTCAAGTGGACCACGCTTACCGAGGCCTATTTTACAATGCATAAACTAGATAATTAAGCTTTTTCTTGGTTTGTTGTGTGTGGCTAGTGGACCCAATATGATGTATGACATGAAAGATGTTAGTATGTTGTCCTTTATGTTTGAGATTATGTACTATTTCTAGTTGATGGTGGAATATGTGGGGCCCACTTAGTTGTGGAATCAGATCCACACCATTGAAAGCCTTGTGGTTGGATGTTTATACCTTTAAGTTGGCCTATTGGTACACCAAGTGGGACTCACACTTGACCTATACGATCCCATGCCTTCTGTGTAGTCCAAGGTCAATGTGGAACTTACACTAGGTGGGACGCAGCTAGTAATGGTTGAGATGATGATACATGTGTGGTAACATGATAATGATGATGGTGAGTTCTTGGGTGAAATGATAGATATGATTTCATAGATGGTGAATTGTGACATATGCATTGATGATGGATGAGTAATTATTTATTATACTTATGACATTTCTTGTGTTAATCATGAAGTGAAAATGATCCTCATGGTAATGATGATGATATTATGTATATATGTGCACGATGGCAAAACATGCTAGTTGACCACCATGCTTAATATCCAAATGATTGCACGTATTGATTGTCATAATGATAACGTAGATAAGATAACCATGTTTTACTTGATCCATGAATGATGATAAATAAATTATGTTGGTGAATGTAAGGATAACCTCGTGCATGACAGACAACTAATGACTAGGGCATGTATGATAGTGGTGGATGATGGCCACGATATTGATGATGCATGTGAATCCTTATATGCTGTGTATTCCTTGCACATTCTTGCATGATATAAGTTGTGATGATGAATTTGATGTTGAATGATGCTTATGATAACGATGATGCAGGCGACAACTTGTGTACCACTATAACCTGTGCACCTTATGTATGTGTATGCTATATGTGAGCCATGGTGGCCATTTATTAAGTATTCACAAGAGGTATAGGGCCTCAGTGTTCTATTGAAGACACTTAAATGTATGGACCTTTGCATCACATTGGATATTCTTATGTTGGGCCTAGTCTGTTGGGCTTATGAAAGCCTACTTGCTCATGGAACTTGGGATGTAAGCTGGTTATAAGTAATCATTAGATGAGATGCCAAGTGAGCCCACTTCCATGGTCAAGGGAAGGATGTTTTGACTATTGTTAGCTTGCTGGTCTATTTGGCCAATTGACTCTATTGTTAAGTGAAGCCCATGAGAGCATGAGATGATTATGGTATGTGATGTGTTGTGATATGTGGATGATGTGTGATGTGTAGCTCCTACACAATGTTTATGGCATGCGTTATATAGCCAATATGTGATGGACAAGGCATGCATCATGTAGCTTATACACATGGTTAGGTCTCATAAGACCAGATTATAGATTGATGATTAAATGTTAATTGGGCCCAAGTTAAAGCCTATTGCTTATGGGTACTAAGGCCATGATCCGACCTGTATTAAGAAAGGATTATCGGTGTAGATGAACATTCCCATGGACAATGGGCTATAACTTGAAGGTCTATTATCGAGTATCTATGTGTCGTGCCTTGGCAATTTGATTTATCCTATCGTTGTTATGTTGGTATCAACCTAATACTTTCATAAACATGGTTGATTTGTAAGCATTCATTTTATATGCATGCATGAACACATTATGAAATTAGAACCCTTGTGTTATTCCATATGCCTAGACATGATCCAAAGGAGTTGAGAGATTTTGGATATTTTTTTGCTTTAGTCCCTCGTGTTGGTCCATATGATTGGATAAGAAGCATCGATGTACTATGCTTGGGCCCTCCTGTTAAGTTGGGGTATGTACATGTCATTGTGATTATTCACTTGATTTTGTAGGCTTTCATGGATGACATATTTCACGAGCGGATGTTTTATATGGTGGCCATGTGAAGCTAGTTTGGTGAGATGATTATGTCGAGGCCTTGTGATGGCCTAAGTATTGATATTATTGAGAAGTTTGAGAAGGGTGCACTATGGCCACCCTGGGATTAGATCCCGATATTGGATACACCTATCCTCCAATGAACCTGCTAAATTGGCCAATCGGGTCCTCTTCCATCATGTGTTGAGTGGGGGTGAGCACAGTATGATGGGTGCAAGAGTCCTTTCCACTACCGGGACTGGAAAGGGAAGAGGTATGACGAGCCTACCTACCATTGTGTGCTGGGTTGAGTTGGGTGGTATTCTGACAGTTGAGGCTGGGTAGGGTGAAACAAATTAGGATCCCCCATTTTTAAGCCAATGGGTAGATGGGTACGGGTTGACACGCCCAATACTTTACTCTTTTTTTTTTGTAAATTTTATCCCACTCTTATGTGAAGATGGTGGTTACCCATGTGTAATATGTTTATGATTTCTGGTGGAGAAGTACTAGAAGATAATGACGGATGTTGTCCCACTCTTATGTGAGGATGGTGGTTTACACATGTGTGGTGTGTTTGTGATTTCTAGTGGAGATGTACTAGTAGATAATAAGGGATGTTGTCCCACTCTTATGTGAGGATGGTGGATTATCCATATGTAGTATGTTTGTAGTTCCTGGTGGAGATGTATTATGTATTGTAGAGACATAATCACAGAAATGAGGGATGTTCAGCATTTTACTCGTGCATTCATTCATCCACTATTTACTTGGGTTGGTGGTGTGTAAATAAATCATTATGTGTACCTTCGTAATGGTTACGATTTCAATTAGGTATGGGACTAACCTAAGATTAGGAGTTTATCACATTGAGTCTAGCTATCCAAATTAGGTATGTGACTAGTTTGGATAGAAGTCCCTTATGATGGAGCCCATGGCTTGCGACACCACGTACTATCATCCCAACTCCACACGCCAGCTTTGCCATTGCCTTTCCATTGTATGCCCTATAGTAGAATATGAAATTTGATTATCTTACACATGATGATTGGGTATTCTCATGATTCATGGTCACTCGTTGAGTGGCATGCCTAACATTCATGTCATGTTCATGATAGCCTTTGTAATTATACGACATGCTTAATTAATAAATTACTCACCTATGATTGCTTGATTAATAAACTGCTCACCTATGATAACATGCTCGGTTGACAATATGCCTATGGTTGTTTTAGATGTCTTTACGAGAGCACCCTGATAAGCCATGTTTTACTCCTAACACGTAGTAGACTCACGAGCTACGGTTTGTGATGTTTTATTTAAACCAATCTGATTTAAATAATTTTTAAACTCACAAGTGTACGAATTAGATGTATATATGGTAAATATTATGAGATTATTCCCATGAGGACTGGTTGTCACAATTCAAAATTTCAGACTCTTCTTAACTAATCCAACTAATAATGTAGCCAACCATTAAGTAAACTAACACAAATCTATGGAAAATAACCGAGAGTAATGAGTAAAATCCAATCAAGGAGAAGACTAGGACTTTTGAATCCACCCCTAATTATCCTAACTCTTGTTTTACCTGTTGATTCACCCTAATTCAGATTGATATAAATTTAATAAACAAAGCACACCCTATGTCCTTGATCGGGCACACAGAATGTATAATCCTTTAAAGCATATGGATCACATCTTTCCATCCATGGTTAAGTATGAAGAGATGTAGATTTCTGTTTCTTTCTCTATAGGAAACCAGTTCATGGTCAGACACAAGCACCTAGTTAAGATTCCACACAACATCCATATCTAGACTTTGGTCGAGCTTATAGAATGGACAAGTATGAAAATTACAGTTAAGCACACTAGCGAAAGAAACAAATCAATCAGATTAAAATAAATTCAACATAGACAAGAGTGATTCAAATTAGGGGCTTCATCTCAACCCTAGCTATAAGATTACCAATCCAGAATTTCAAATAAAAAGAAGGAAAAATAAGATTTAAACGCTAAGAATATCTCCCTTCTTCCTTCCTCTCTCTCTCTCCTCTTTCTTCTCTTTCTCCTCTCCTTGGCTCTCCCCAGGCTCTGGCTCCTTTCTCCCCACGTCCGAAACCTTCTTTTATAGCTGGTGGAGGTGGTGGAAATTGGATTTGGAAAGTTGTCGCACGGGCAGCGAAAGCTTTTTCACAACTAAGTTTGGGGCTTCATAACTCTCGTGTTCCTTGCATTATGTCTGTAAAATCAACATCTCTTGGGACATTTTTGACTTCTCTACATGATGGACAGCTTGGATCAGCCATATGATCAAAGATGGTGGGCCACAACTGCCTGAAAAAGTCAGTTTTTGCCGATGCGTGAAATCTTTCGCACTTTGAATGATGCGTAGCTCAGTGGGCCCCACAGAGGTATTTTCAGGGAAATCCACCCTGTCCATTGGATTCAGGATGAAATTTTAGTCAAGAATGGGTGGTTTTGAACATCCATTGACTCGTCTCAGAGAAGAAATCACAAAAAGATCAGATTTAAACATTATAGGGCAGTCCTTTTGTGGCCCCTTTATCGTACACGTGTACGTGTATGGATGTAAAGTATCAACATGGGTTTGTAGTATTTGTGCCCCTCTTCACGGTGGACGGTATAGATCGTCCATACAAACGATAGGTGGGGCCCACAACTGATCGCAAAAAGGGCCAGCGGACGTTCGTTTCCGTCTGCTGAAAACAGCAATAGCCGTCCAGAGAGAAGACACAGTCAAAGGTCGGTTTGACCAAAGTGAAGGTGCGGTACACGGTTAGTGCATATGTGCTTTATGCACACTCTGTACATATGGGGTCCATGATGATGTGTTTCTGAAATCTGATCCAGTCATTCATCTTCTCATATTATTTTAGCTGTCAATACCAAAGTTGAGGCAGTTCCATATATCAGGTGGGCCCCAAATTGGAGATTAATGGTTGATCTGTCCGTTGCCCCACTTCTCGAGATTTCAATGGCTGAAATTTAATATGTATGGTTAATTTATGGCCCCCATCGCATATATGAAGTTTTGAGTCAATCGGATGGCGGGAACCATGTGATCTTGCAATCTGGATGGTTTTCGGGCCTATTTAATGCGAACGGTTTGATTTCCTTACATCCCTGGTGTATAATTTCTTCAATCTTAGTCCTTTGGAGAGCCTCCTTTGCTCTGGTTACTTCAGAGCATCAAATCCACACTTTTAATATCTTTTTTCAATCAATGCTCCTGATTTCATCCTGTAATAAAAACACAATTAAAATATGGCATTTAAGCATTATCATATATGTAAAATTATGTAATAATTGGGGTTTGATATGCAATATTCGACCCTCATCATAACCCCGAACAATCATTTTGCTAGTACCGAGAAAAACATGCGAAAAGTAATTTCAGAAATATAGGACAATTCCTGTAAACCCAAGTATCTTGTGAACAAATAGTTGAGATACAAAAATTCTAAGATTCATGAATGGTGAGTGGAATTTTTCTCATAGAATCATGTTCATGGTAAATTACATAATCAAGTTCAAAATATTAATCCATTAATTAGAAAATTCTAAACATTGAGTTCCATGGGTGTATAAGATAATCTCGGCTTATCACTATTAAGAGATCCAATTGTCAATTTTATGATATCATTGGTAATTAACAATGGAATTCATGACAACTGAAATCAACACTTTCCTTACAGATTAACTTTGCATTCTATCAGCATTTGATTTTTTTCATGAACAGAAACACTAAGGAAGGGAATCAAATCCTCACCTATGGGGAGCAAACCTATGGTGAAAACTTGTCGCCTAACTTTTTCTAAATGTCAACCATGAGGGATCGAATCTACACCTATAGGGAGCAAACCTATGGTGAAGATTATGCGACTTACCCTTTCAATTCTTCTTATAAACTGATTCTAATTTATTTTTATTTTTTTTCAGGCTGGTTCCTTTCATGCTTTTCAAGTTGGTTCTGTTCATGCTTAGTGATTACCAAGTTAATCATTAAATATCGAATCGGAACCTTAATGTGTAAGAGAGATGTGATATGAGAAATCATGACTCAATCAATGTTTCAAGCTTCTAATCATGGGTTAACAATTCAAATTTAACTGTGAAATCTAACAGACAACTGAATCCCAGAGTCATAAAGTACCAACATTCTGTATCTTATAATTTTAAAATCACAACTATCCTTCAAAATCACTTCAAATTCATAAAAAAATTCTAGTAAAAGTTAAAAATTTTCACAATTTCTACTTAAGACGAAGAAAATACTAATTAGGAAACCTAATCTCCCACCCCCAACTTAACATCTACATTGTCCTCAATGTAAAAGAAATAAGCAAGCAATACACATGGGACAACGAAAATAAAAGAGGAGTGATGAAAATTAAATACCTGGATGATAGAATCAAGATGCTTTCCAAAGATATCAATGTAAAAGTGAGTCAGCACAAGAGAGAAATCACAAAAGTAAAATAACAAAAATAAAATCACAAAAAGAAAATCCTACCTATACCACTTTCACAGGTACTCTCGATTACATTTAGCGTATGCAATAAGCCTTTAAACCCCTAGGTTGCCCCTAGTGGACGAGTTGTATTCTCGTGAGGGTTTGCAGCAATGTTACCCACAAACATTAAACTAACTAACTAGGAAAAAAAATGAAAAGAAAAAGCTGGGTTGCCTCCCAGGAGCGCTAAGTTTATTGTCTTCAGCCAGACAAGAAATGAAAGCAATCATGAACCATTGACCAGTATCTTGGTTAATTTCTCAGAAGGTTTTTCAACAAGACCATCCAAAAGCCCGTTTTGCAGTAGGCTTGGATGTCCTGAAGCATTAATAACAAGAGAAATTGAAGAACCTCAGCATAAAGTGTTCTTTTTATCGTCTGAAGTGTCCAAAGTATATTTGATTCACCTGTGGCAGAAAAAATTTCGAAGTTAGTATACCATGATGAATCAGAGACTACAAGTAGATGAAATTCAGAAAAATTTGTAGTAGGTGATGTAGGCTCAACAAATGTCGATGTTTCACTCTGTAGTTCAATTTTCAACTCTTCCTCATTTAATGGTAAACATTTAGGAACTAGGGAAGGAGGTACTTCAGAATACGGGTTCTCTCGATTCATGACAACTGTCGAGGTATTATTTTGTAAGGCATTCACTATTTCTTGTAACGGGGGATCGTTTGAATTCATAAAATGTGCTAGGCAAGTCTCAAGAGTATCTTCAGAAGATTTAAGGAAAGAGTCAAGCACGAGACTCTCAATCATGTTCACTTCAAATATATCATTTAAGTCTGATGGTTGTTGTCCGGCATTGAAAACATTGAGTTTAAGCTTCATATTACCGAAAGACAACTTTATCACTCCATTCCTGCAATCTATGACAGCATTGGATATAGCTAAGAATGGACGTCCTAAGATAACCGAGATTTAACTAGTAGGATTCTGGACAGGCAGAGTATCTAAGATGATGAAATCCACTGAAAAATAAAACTTATCAACTTAGATTAACACATCCTCAATAACACCATGGGGCACCTTGACAGATCTATCAGCTAGTTGTAGTATTATTTTAGTGGATTTCAGCTCACCCAGTCCTAGTTGCTCATATACAGAATATGACAACAAATTAACGCTCTCCCCTAAATCAAGCAATGCCTTCTCAATCTTATAATCTCCTATGACACAAGAAAGGTGGGAGCTCCTGGATTCCTAAATTTAGGAGGGTTGTTATGTTGAATCATAGAGCTGAATTGCTCTGCAAGGAAAACCTTCTTATGAACATGCATCTTACGCTTCTGAGTGCATAAATCTTTAAGAATCTTAGCGTAAGTAGGGACTTACTTGATAGCATCAATCAATAAAATGTTAATTTGCACTTGCTTAAACATCTCCAATATCTCATTAAAGTTGTTTCCTTTCTTAACTGGTGCTAGACGTTGAGGAAAAGGTGTTTTAGGCACATAGGATGGCATAGGAGTGGTTTCTTGAGGGTCAGAGTGCTTTTGGACTTTGGATGCACTAGTATGTCTTTCTACTTCATTTTGGTCCTCCGGTTTGAAATTTGATTCTTTCCTAGGCATCTCTACTCTGTTCTCAATCTGTTTACCGGACCTAAGGATAATGATTGATTTGGATTGCTCATAATATTGTTCTTAGTTTGAGTTAGAGTCAATCTCATACTGTCCCTTTAGATTTGCCACAGGTTGACTAGGGAACTTGCCCTTTTCTCTCTCACTCAATGTGGCAGCAAGTTGACCCAACTGTACTTCTAGCTTGGCAATAGATTACGCATTTGCATGTAAGCTTTGATGGTTAGCTAGTAAAGTTTTTTGGGTGTCTTTTTGAAATTGAAGAGAACTCTGCATAAAAAGATTGAGTGTATCTTCAAGAGATGGTTTCTGTGATTGTTGAGGAATCTGTTGATATTGCGGAAACTATTGAAGTTGTTGATTGCCAACTTGAGGGTAAGGTTGCATAAGAGGATTTTCAGATGGTCCTCCTTGTTGTGGTCCTTTTGTCCAAGAGAATAATCATTATAACATGTTGTTGGTTCATTTTCCCAATTTTGATGTTTCCACTGATTATGGTCATACGGATCATAGGTGGGAGAATCTGATGGTTGATAATAGCCCTCATGCCTATAGTTATGATAATCTCAACACTCACGTACTATCTTATTAATCCTTGGGGTGTAATTATTCTCCCGCATATGATCGAGTAAATACTTCTTAACCGGTGGATCATTAGATTCCGGTTGGTTCTCGATGATAATTTCAGAAAAGTTTTGAGACATTGGTGGATTTTTATCATAATCATCATCCCAATATGTTATTCTTCTCAACATATTGATATTTCCACCCGTGCATATACATGGAGAAACCCTAACTCCGAATCTAATTCGAAAGAAAAAATCCTACACCAATCTAGAAATAGGAAGAGAGATAATTAGAAAGAAGTTAGCAATTTGGAGATCTATATTAGAATCTTGCAAAAGAAAACAAAACAAGTTAGTTTCTAAAAAATAAAAACTATAAAATTAGAAATTTTCTCAAGAACAAAAAAGAAGAGTTATTTCTAAAAAGGAAGGAAATCCTAGAATTATAAAGTTACTAAAAATTAAAATAGAAAGTTAATTTCTAAAAAAGAAAGTTTCTAATCTTAGAAAAAAAAAGCTAAGTTAGTTTCTAAGAAGGGAAAATTTTCTAAAACTAGAAAATAGAAAGTTACTTAAAAGAAGAATCTAAATCTAAAATTAGAAAATAGAAAATTTCTAAAAAAATAAAACCCTAATTCTAAAAATAGAAATTAGAAAAAGAAGAGAATTTAGAAAGAGATTACTACATTAGAAGTTCAAGTCAAGACCCTGCAAAATAGGAAATAGGTTAGCTTCTAAAAAAAACTTTAACCTAAAGTTAGTAAAATCCTAAGGCTATGAATTATGATAAGAGAGAATCCTAAATCTAATTGGACCGAAACAGTCCCCGGCAACGGTGCCAAAAACTTGATGTTTTAATTTAAACTAATCTGATTTAAATAATTTTTAAACTCGTAAGTGTACGAATCAGATGTAGATATGGTATGTATTACAAGATCATTCCCATGAAGACTGGTTGTCATAATTCAAAATTTAAGACTCTTCTTAACTAATTGAACTAATAATGTAGCGAACCATTAAGTAAACTAACATAAATCTATGGAAAATAACCGAGAGTAATGAGTAAAATCCAATCATGAGTAAAATCCAATCAAGGAGAAGACTAGGACTTTCAAATCCACCCCTAATTATCTAACTCTTGTTTTACCTATTGATTCACCCTAATTCAGATTGATATAAATTTAATAAACAAAGCACACCCTATGTCTTTGATCGGGCACATAGAATGTATAATCCTTTAAATCATATGGATCACATCTTTCCATCCATGGTCAGGCATGAAGAGATGTAGATTCCTCTTTCTTTCTCTATAGAAAACCTGTTCATGGTCAGACACAAGCGCCTAGTTAAGATTCCACACAACATCCATATCTAGACTTTGGTCAAGCTCATAAAATGGAGAAGCATGAAAATTACAGTTAAGCACACTAGCGAAAGAAACAAATCAATCAGATTAAAATAAATTCAACATAGACAAGAGTTATTCAAATTAGGGGCTTCATCTTAGCCCTAGGTACAAGATTACCAATCCATAATTTTAAATAAAAAGAAGAAAAAATAAGATTTAAACGCTAAGAACATCTCCCTTCTTCCTTCCTCTCTCCTCTTTCTTCTCTTTTTCCTCTCTTTGGCTCTCCCTAGGGTCTGGCTCCTTGCTCCCCATGTCTAAAACCTTCTTTTATAGCTGGTGGAGTGGTGAAAATCGGATTTGGAAAGCTGTCGCATGCGCAGTGAAAGCTTTTTCACAGCCAAGTTTGGGGCTTCATAACTCTTGTGTTCCTTACATTATGTCTGTAAAATCAACGTCTCTTGGGACATTTTGACTTCTCTACACAATTGATGGCTTGGATCAGCCATATGATCAAAGATGGTAGGCCACAACCGCTTGGAAAAGTCAGTTTCTGTGGATGCGCGAAACCTTTCGCACTTTGAATGATGCGTAGCTCAGTGGGCCCCACAGAGGTATTTTCAAGGAAATTCACCCTGTCCATTGGATTCAGGATGAAATTTCAGTCAAGAATGGGTGGTTTTGAATATCCAATGACGCGTCTCAGAGAAGAAATCATAAAAAAATCAGATTTGAACGTTACAGGATAGTCCTTTTGTGGCCCCTGTATCGTACACGTGTACGTGTATGGATGCAAAGTATCAACATGGGTTTGTAGTATTCGTGACCCTCTTCACGGTGGACGGTACAGATCGTCTATACGAACGATAGGTGGGGCCCACAACTGATCGCAAAAAGGGCCAGCGGACTTTCATTTCCGCCAGCTGAAAACGGCAATAGCCGTTTATAGAGAAGACATGGTCAAAGGTCGGTTTGACCAAAGTGAATGTGCGGTGCATGGCTAGTGCATATGTGCTCTATGCACACTCTGTACATCTAGGGTCCATGATGATGTGTTTATGAAATCCAATCCAATCATTCATCTTCTCATATTATTTTAGCCGTCAATACCAAAGTTAAGGCAGTTCCAGATATCAAGTGGGCCCCAAATTGGAGATTAATGGGCTGATCTATCTGTTGGCCCACTTCTTGAGATCTTCAATGGATGAAATTTAATATGTACAGTTAATTTATGGCCCCCATCGCATGTATGAAGTTTCGAGTCAATTGGATGGTGGGAACTATGTGATCTTTCATGCTGGCTAGTTTTTGGGCCTGTTTAATGCGAACGGCTTGATTTCCTCGGATCCCTGGCATATAATTTCTTCAATCTTGGTCCTCTAGAGTATGTCCCTTGCTCTGGTTACTTCAGAGCATCAAATCCATGCTTTTAATATCCTTTTTTGATCAATGCTTTGATTTCATGCTTTAATAAAAACACAATCAAAATATGGCATTTAAGCATTATCATATACGTTAAATTAGGTAATAATTGGGGTCTGATATGCAATATTCGACCCTCATCAGTTTTCTCGTACAGATGACATACACTTTTTAAAGATGCATGTCAGAGCTATTGGAGGTTGTTATTGTTTCCTTCATTACTGTTGAGCTGGTGCACCATATTATGTGTGATATGTCGTACAGGTTCGTCTCTTCGATATGCGTTGATACCATGTAAAAAGAAAAGTCTAACCACCTAATCAGATTAATTGTTCAGAGAGAATAATAATAATTCCTCTGCTATGAGATGGGTTTGGTTTTCAGTAACTTCGACTTAGGAAGTGGAAGTTCTCGGGTTCTGAATTTGGGGCGTGACATTATAAGGAGGAGCAATTCTAATAGCTACCTATATCCTTAATAGGGTTCCCTCGAGTAAAAGTGACAAATCTCCTTATGAGTTGTGGACAGGTAGGATTCTTAACATAAATTATCTTAGGATATGGGGTTGTCTAGCTCATGCTAGGCTAGTAGATCCCAAACGTGATAAGTTAGAAGATAAAACTATGAGTTAAGTATTTGTTGGATATGCACTAAATAGTAACGCTTATAGGTTTTTAACCTTAGAAGACTCTACAATTATAGAATCTAACGACATAGATTTCTTCGAGGAAACTAAATAAAAAATTAGTGGGGGTGGGCCTCTAGATCCTGATACTAGATTGGTTAAATGGACTAGTCCAAAGGACTCAATTGATCCTGATGTTATGCCCAGGGTCAGTAAAAGGCCAAAGGTTACAAAGTATTTTGGACCTAACTTTTATTATTATAATGTATAGAATAACCCCATATCATTCCACGTGGTTATGTCATCTCATGATACTTCCTTTTAGAAGGAGGTTGTAGATTTGGAGATGGACTCAATCATGGCTAATCATACTTGGAATCTAGTTGACTTACTTGATGGTCTAAAACATTTTGGTTATAAGTGAATTTTTAGGAAGAAGCTTAGACTTGATGGTTCTATAGATAAGTATTAGGCCAGATTAGTAGCCAAGGTATATAAACAGAAGGATGGAATATATTTCTTTGATACCTACTCACCTGTCTCTAGAATTACATCGCCTAGAGTGTTGATCGCAATTACTCATACATCAAATGGATGTTAAAACTACCTTTTTGCATGGAGATATCGATGAGGAAATCTATATGGAGTAACCCGAAGTGTTTGTAGACACTGCTCAACATTTAAAGGTGTGCAGATTGGTTAAATCCATGTACAACTTAAAACAAGCTCCTAAATAGTGGCATGCTAAGTTTGACTCCATTTTAAGAGATGACAGTTTTAAGATAAATGAAGTAGATAAATGTATATCTATTATAAGAACAATGGAGTAATGAGTATCATTATATGTTGATATGTTAATGATCTTCTAATATTTGGATCAATTTATATCATCATAAATCAAACCAAAACATTCTTATCCTATAAGTTTGAAATGAAAGACTTGGGAATGGTTAATGTGATCATTGTGATAAAGATTATTAGGAAGAATGTTGAGGTTCAAATATTGCATATTATACCCTAGTTATTACCTGAATTTATGAACATGATACTGTTTAACGACCCATTTTAATCATGTTTGTGTTGCAAGGTGACTCTAGGAGCCTAGACTGAAAAGGGTACTAAAAGAATGGATTTAACGCTCAGAAGTCACTAAGGTAAGGGACAAACCCCAGGGGATCGAGATTGAGGAATTTACATGCCAAATATCCGAGAAAATTAAGTAATTGAAGTCCAAGAGGCCTGAAAATAGTATAGAATGCAAGATCACAGGGTTCTCACCATTCGTTTGCCAGAAAATTTATATATGGCCTGAGGACCATAAACTAACCATGCACGTCGAATTCAGCCATTGGATCCTTGTAAAAGTGGACCAATGGATAGATCAACCCATAAATCATTAATTTGAGGCCCACCTAATCTCTGGATATGCTTCAATTTTGGTCTCAATCCTTTAAGTGAGATGGGAAGGTAGATAGATAGTGTGGATTTATCAGAAATATCATTCTGGGGCCCACACAAGTGTTGCACGTGCACTCACTTGCACCAAGCTAATCAAAACCGTCAATGACCACTGACCCATTTGGATTTTCTGCCTCTGTTTCGTAGACAGAGCTTATGGATGAAGCTTGGTGGGCCACTATCATCATATAATTCGATAATCCTCACCGTTCATTAAATTCAAAGGGCCAAACCAACCGTACCCTAATCTACGACCAGATTTTCTCAAACATTGCATGTACATAAAGTCTCAAATGCAGGACGGACAGTAGAAGTGCAGATTCAGTGGGCTGCATCAAAAGCACTCCAAAACCATCCATTTCTATCTGACATCTCATCACCAAGCTAATGGACGGAGTAGATTTTCTCACCGACACTGATCATGGGCCCATCGAATGTTCCAGCGCAAGAAATTATGCAGGTGGGTGCGAAAGCAGCGTCCAGACGCTGCCAACCAAGCTGGGCCGTTATGTGATCTTGGCTGTGATCGGATCAGTAATCCAGACCTCCATTGTGTAGGTCATCTAAAAACATCCGAGGTGACGATATTTTTTTGGAAAGAAAGTAAGAAAAGCAGAGAAGTTTTTCCCAATTTTCTTAGTTGCATAAACAGTCGTGCACTTGACTTTCCTGCTACATAGAGAAGTTCTCCACCACCCCTACTGCGTAGAGAGGCTCTCCACCATCCTAGCTTAGCCTATAAAAGGAGAAGAGAATAGAGAGAGAAGCATCCAAGTATGAACATGTAGCAAAAGAAGAGAGAGAGAGAGAGAGAGAGAGAGAGAGAGAGAGAGAGAGAGAGAGAGAGAGAGAGAGAGAGAGAGAGATCACGTGGGCAACCTACCAATAGAGATTTTTTTTTTCTCTCTTCCCTATTTTTTATGTTTTTTTCTTTGAGATTTAGCTTAATCTGGTCATGATTAGCTAAAGCTTTTAGCTAGGGCTAAGAGGTGAAGCTTGTAGTGTGATGGGATTGGTTCTATGTCTTTGATTCATTTTTATTGAACTATCCTTGGTTTTAGTTTTATTATATGGAATATTCATAGTTTTTAATGGTTTATTGTGACTTAAATTACAATGGATTGCGATAGCTTTGAGTTTTTCTATGCATATATAAAGGTTATGGTCGTAGGAGCATTGTTGTTCTTCATCGTCTCATGGGCATGGTTGGATGATGGAATTCTTCTTAACATTCATAACTCTCTCAGATTGGATGTGGATTGGTTAAATTCTGTTATTTGTTTTGTCTCATAGGCATGGTTTTGTGATGGAATCAATTCTAATCCTCATACCTCTCATCTCTTGAACACTAGATCAAATGAAGTTTAGATTGGTTTGTAATGAAATATCTTCCATCTGGATGAAGATAAGACTCTGATTCCAGTTGTATTCCTGAATCAAGCATGAATCTCCCTGATTTCTACAACTAGATCCTTGGAATCCCTAGTTTCCCACCTTTGAATTTCACAAGTTTTAGTTTAATAGTTCATCATTATTCACTTAATTCTCTCTGATTTAGATTACATCTTCGCCTAGTTCTAGTTACTTTCAGAATACGTATAACGTTCCGTCCCTATGCATTCAACCTTCGTCTTACTGAGATTATTACTACATCACAACCCTATACTTGGTGTGTGAACAAGTTTTTGGTGAAAAGGCCTAGCTATATGTCCTAGAGGGGGGGGGGGGTGAATAATACTATGCCAAATAAAACTTATAACAATAGAAATTAAATAAATACGATAACCAACAAATAATATAAATAAACCACAATGCAAGAATGTAAAGCAACCTCAAAATTCAGATCTTGAGAGGTTGATACAAATGTTGTTCTAAGGATAACCTTACACCAAAAACTAGAGTTTATGGTAGGACAACCTTATTTCTAGAAAGGTCTTTGTATCAAATCTCAAATCGAAGAGAAATAGAAAAATAAATACAAACTGCACTAAAGAATAAAATGCAATCTCAAATATATATTGTTCTAGGGACAACCATGCACCATAAAAATGACAAGGCAACCTTACTAGAACAAATAAAGAAATTGATAAAGGAATAGAAAGAAATAAATGCTAAACTATTACAACATTCCTACAATGCTTGAAATAAATGATTACAACATTCACATCCACATATACATACACAAATGAATAATTAAATATATGAAATATAAATCATTCAACCACCAAATACAAGGGATTATAGTGATTCGCTTATGTGTTCACCAACTGTTAAACAACAGCCACACAAAATGCTACTCCACTCCTAATATCCTCACGCAGGGGATATTAGTATTCACTTTTAAAGTAGGTTTTCACAGGTTCACCCAAAACCTTCACAATTGTGTTTTTCTCTATGGGCTTACATAATTAAAAAAAACCACTTCTAAGTTTTCCTAGTTCTCCTCAGATAACCAATACAATGAGATTTTTTTCTGGCAAATTCCAAAAGAACCCAAAATAGAAAAGAATTTAAAATTAAATGTAAAATACCTAATTTTCTCCTTCGTTGTATCAGCCCTGAAGAACCAAGTCAGAGTAGATGATTGAATGTCCAAGTTTAATGTCTAATACTCACATTACAATGGTTCTAGTTCTAATTGATTTTAAATTAAACCAAAATGGGCTAGCTTTAATTGATTTTGATTCCAAAGAAAGGGAAATAACAATTCCTCTTTTCAGATTAGATTGGAATACAAGAAACAAAATCAATTAATAAAGCTAGAGAAAGAGAATATTAAATACACACACTTAGCTTAAAATGGAGCACAGTCTTATCTCTTAGAAGGCCAAATTACTTAGCTTGAATTGTCTCTCTATTATTCTGAGATTCGTGCTCTATTTATAGCTAGGCAAAACACATCTTCAACCGGTCTTAGGACCTCTACGACTGGTCGAAGAACCAACTAAAATTTGAAATTTCAGGCGCGATAAGAAAAGACGGTTTCACGACTGGTTGTAAGTACCCTACGACTAGTCGTAGGTTGCATACGACTGGTCGTAGATAGATAATTTTCAACGCTGCACTTTGAATCGTAGATCTACGACTAGTCGAAGAACTAGTCGACACTGTTCACACAACTGGTCGAACAGTCTCCAGGACTGGTCGTAAAATAACCAAAAAAGTCTAAAAATCTTCAACAACTTAAGACTGATCGTGGAATTTCTTGGACTAATCGAACCAGTGTTAGGACAAGTCAAACAAGGTCCAGGACTAGTTTAAAACAGATCAAATTCACTTATAAAACATATATGGATTATGTATCTAAAATGGCCTACTCTAAAGGTAAACTAAAGGTCAGTCATTCCTCAATAGTGAAGTAAGGACATTGAAACTTAAAGACAAGTGACCTTTGAGTATAATTAAGCTTGAGATCTTGAACTTGAAAGCTTCGCTTGTCTATCGAAGCTAATCTTGCTAGACTATCATCATGACTCTTCATGTCTTAAATAGATCTTTTGTTTATCACATATACAACTTCAAAGCAGTGTCTTTGTCACCACAAATTTAACAATAACAAGGGGCTATAAACTATAGCACTTACAATCTCCCCCTCTGTCAAATTAGTGAGAAAACACATTTCCAAGATATGATACATAACATAGAATATCTGATTAAAGAATCAACCATCAGTTGTTGTCAACTGGCACACATATATGAACCTGTAAATCAATATTTAGCATACAGTCCACCTTTACACATACAGTCACATACTCCACATACTCCCCCTGAGTAACATATTCCACAAAAAAAAAATATGCACTATCACAAAAAAAATAAAATATTATGCACAATGCTACTCACAATGCTACTCACTCCTCATAGGCAAGGCAATCCAATCCAATCCAACATGAGAAGCATAAGAATCATTATCCATTCTCCCCCTTTTTGTTACAATATGACAAAGGAAGCAAAGAACAGATGACTAAGGAATAATAAGGAGATAAATAAGAGGTAAGACAAGATATGAGAACATAGCAAAAGCAACACACATAATTCATAAACTGAGCTAAGTCAACTAAAGCTATAGTGGTAAATCCGGTTAAGTGAGCACAATAGTAAGATAGTTATTACAGACCAAAAAACTTAAAAGATCTAATCTGAACCAGATGAAGGAGCAGGGATGGAAGGATCAAGTTGATGCATGTCCTTATTCAAGCGCCTAAGATACTTGCACATATACTTGAATTGTAAATCATGGGCAACAATCATGTTTTCCATCCTAACATTGATATTCTCAACCTTGGTTTTCAATGCATGCAAACGTGCATCAAAAGCAGAAGTTTCAAAATCTGGATCATTTGCAGAGTCAGAATTAAGTTCTTCAAAAATATCATCCATGTTAATATCATCAGGAGGAAGATCACCAACATCTTCCTCATGTTCAGCTTTAGCCTCACCAACACCATCTCTTCGGCCAAGAAAAAATCCCAGCTTCATCTTATTAATATTAGAGTTGTTAAATATCAGATGATGGATAAGGGCTTCTCCAAACGACATATCAACTAACATGTGTAGCCAATACAATCATCAAATAACCAAAAGGGATATCACTATGACAAGGATGGAGTCGAAACTGAATGATAGAGTGACGAATTAAGGATGGTAAACAAATATGAGCACCTCTAGCAATATTAGGAAGAACACGAACCATGAATGTCGTTAACTAAGTTTTATTACCTGATCGAGGATACAAGTTGGACACAAAGATCCTATGAAGAACTCTATATTTTGGTAACAAAAATCTTGAGGGGAGCGCATTTCCTTTATGCATCCATTGAACATCTAAATTGTATAAATCCTTAGTTAGCATGTGTTTTTTAGTCTATGAGGATTTTTCAGACAATGTATGAATGGAAACTCCCTCATCATTTACAGGAATTTTCATAAGAGCTAAAATCAAGTGACAATCAACTCCAAATGGTCCTTCTCTTATGGCAAATTTAAACGTTAGATTTTCCAGTAAAAATTCACATATGCAAGCAAACTGGACTGGGCAATGGACCGGTATGCTGTCCCAACCCAATGCAATAAGTTATCCCAACTTACAACTTAGAGCATAGGAAGGATATCAAAAGAAGCAGTATGATTAATATCAATAGGATGTTTAACAATAACATTACGTAATCTGATGTCCCGAACAAAGGATGAATCATCCTTGGGAGCCCTAAGATGACGCGTAATGATAGAGGCCGATTTGGAAGAAGATGGACCACGAGAAGTTATTTTTCTCCCTCTAGAAGTCATTTGCAACAAAGATTTCAAGAAGACAAGGAGTTGCAAATGATTGAGAAGAGGGTTTTCTCAAATCAGATTTTTTAAAAGAAAACCCCAAATCATAACGAAATTCAAAAAGATAACTTCAAGAGAGAAATAGAAGTAATCTAGACACAAATCTATAAGAAAATGTAAATGGATCACTAACCATGAAGATTTCGAAGGTTGGCTTCGACTAGTCGGATGTCGGCTCGTTGGTGAGTGAAAAGGAAATGAGGAAGATGAAGTGTTTTCCCCAAATTAAAGAGATTTCACGAGTTTCTCGACTAGTTGTGGATGTACATGACTGGTCACATCACGACTCGTCATGTATATTCACGATCGATCGAGGATCAGCCAAAATGCAATTTTCCTTTAAGTTTTACAAAATTTTCTGTATGATTTACAAAAATTAAAATCTAAACTAACAAGAATATACAATATGATACAAAAAGGTATAAATTATTATCTTAAAATGCACATAACAAGATCAAATTTTATTTGGTTAAACCTGCTTTTATCGAGAGGTTTAGTGAAAATATTAGCACGTTGATTCTCGGTAGGTATATATTCCAAAGATATAATCTTTTCTTCTACTAATTCATGGATAAAATGAAATTTACAGTTAATGTGCTTTGTACGAGAATGCTGAATAGGATTTATTTTTTGAAATATTTATGGCATTGGAATTATCATAATATAATAACATAAAATTCTATTTAATTTCATAATCACTTAACATTCGATTCATCCAAATAAGCTGTGTACACGCATTACTAGCTGCGATGCATTCAGCTTCAACTGTTGAAAGTGATATAAAACTTCGTTTCATGCTAAACCAAGAAACTAAACAGTTTTCGATATAAAAGCAACCACCACTGGTTGATTTTTTATCATCAAGATTACCAGCCCAATCAGCATCCGAGTGCCCAGCTAATTAAACACTAGTCTCATGTGGATACCAGAGACCGAGATTAACAGTACTTGTGACATATCGCATAATCTGCTTAACAGCAATCAAGTGTGATTCGTTAGGATTAGACTGATATCTAGCACAAATACCAACACTTAGTGCAATATCAGGTCTACTAGTAGTTAAATACAATAAACTATCAATCATGCTCTGATATAATTTCAAATCAACATTTTTACCTGTAAAATCTTTTGAGAGTTTCAAGGTAGTACTCATAGGAGTATCGAAGTTCTTACTATTCTCAAATCCAAATCTCTTAATTAAATTCAAAGCATATTTAGATTGAGAAATGAATATTTCATCAGGTTGTTGCTTTACTTGCAGCCATAGGAAATAATTCAATTCCCCAACCATGCTCATTTTAAACTGTGATTTCATTAAATATGCAAACTCAATAGTCATGTTAGTACAAGTAGATCCATAAATGATATCATCAACATAAATTTGAACCATTAAAATATGATTATTATGTTTTTTAACAAACAGAGTTTTATCAACAGATCCCATTTGAAAATTATGGCTTAACAAAAACTTTGTTAGTTTTCATACCATGCCCTAGAAGCTTGTTTTAATCCATAAAGTTCCTTTTTAAGGCAATACACATGATCAGCATTTTTGGGATCTTCAAAATCCATCAATTGTTCAACATAGACTTCCTCATGTAAATCACCATTTAAGAAAGCACTTTTCACGTCCATTTGATAAACCTTAATATTTCTAAAACATGCAATGGATATAAATAATTTGATTGATTCAAGACGTGCTACTGGTGTAAAGGTTTCATAAAAATCAATACTTTCAATTTGAGTGTAACCTTATACCACTAGCCTAGCCTTGTTTCTAATTATATTTCCAAGCTCGTCAGACTTATTTTTGAAAATTCATTTTGTTCCAATGATGTATTTATCTTTGTGTCTAGGTACGAGATACTAAACATCATTTCTTACAAATTGGTTAAGTTCTTCTTGCATCGCAACAATCCAATTTTCATCAACAAGAGCTTCGTTTATGCTAAATGGTTCTATCTGGGATGTAAAACATACGTAATTACATATATACTCAAGTTGTCTACGAGTATGAACACCAGTGAGAGGGTTTCTAAGAATTTAAGTAGTTGGATGATCTTTAACAGTCCTTAGTTCAGAATCAATCTGATTAGATGAAGTATCAGGTTTATCAATTATAAGAACTTCATCATTATCTGAACTTGAGACTAGTGTGTTTAAGTGATCATCAATGACCACTTTGATGGACTCTTGAATTACACTGGTCTTTTTGTTTAGAACGCTATAGGCACAACTGCCAAAAACTCGACAGTAATTGACAGTAGACTTTTTATCGAACCACATTTTGTAAGCCATTTTATTATTACCTTTACTGGTGTAACCTCGGTTAATAATATAGCAAGCTGTATTGACTGCTTCAGCCCAAAGATTCATAAAGAGCTTCATGTTATTCAACTTGACATTAGACATTTCTTGAAGCACTCTATTTTTCCTTTCACTATACCATTTTGTTGTGGAGTTTTAGGCACTGAGAATTCATATAATATTCCTTGGTCACTACAGAACTTCTCAAAATCGCTATTCTCAAATTCAGATCCATGATCACTACGAATCTTACTGATTTGAGAACCTTTTTTAGTTTAAATCTTTTTGAGAACTTTTCTTACTTCTTCAAGGATTTCTGATTTATCCCTTAAGAAGACTACCCATGTATATCTAGTAAAGTCATCTACTATTACCAAGATATACCTTTTACCACCTCGACTCTCTGTTCTGGTAGGTCCTATCAGATCCATGTGAAGAAGTTCGAGTGGTCTTGATGTGGTATTGGAATTCACCTTTTTGTGTGAGTTCTTTGTTTGTTTGTCAAACTGGCATTCACCACATATCTTATCTAATTTTTGAAGTTTGGGTAGACCTCTTATAAGTTCCCGTTTGCTCAATCTATATAAATTTCGGTAGTGTACATGTCCAAGATGTTTGTGCTACAATTCAGTCTCGTCTGTATGGACCATGTAACATGTTTGATTAGATGAGCTAGATTCACTAACAATATAGCAGTTTTCAAATGTTCTACGTCCAATTAGTATTACAGAACCCTTGTTGTTTAGAATCTCATAGCTTTGATTAGAAAACTAAACATTATGGTATTCCATATTTGAGATATGCTTAGAAAATTATGGTTTAGCCCTTCAACATATAAGACATTCTTAAATAACGACAGGTTATAAAGTTGAACCATACCATCAGTCATATCTTTTAGATCGGTGAATAAAGCCGTGTCGTCTGTCATATGCCTGGAGCATCCACTATCTAGGTACTACTTTGAATGGCTTGTAGCTTTGAAAGCGGTGTAGGCAACCAAGCAAGTGACCTTTGGAATCCATTTCATAACCATTTTGGGTTTGGGTGGATAGTTGGTCTTCTTTTGATTGTAAGAATTAGAAGTATGACATATTGAGTTAGACTTTAGAAGCTCCTTAAGTAAATCAACTATCTTTTTAGCCAAAGGATTTTGGTTATGCTTCTTATAGTAGAAACAATTTTCTTTAGGTTTTTGAACAGATTTAAGGTCTTTAGAAAACACTTGTCCTTTCCCTTTTGAGTTTAAGGTCTCTCCCTTTACAAACTTAGGAGGTGTATTTTTCAGTTTAGGAGAAATATTCTTATCATAACCCAAACTGGATCAATCGCCACATTTTCTAGATCTTGATAAGAGTTTTCCTAATTTAAAATCACCTTGGGAATATTTCAAAGTTTCCTTTAAAATCAAGACAGAAGAGACTTCATGGTTTAGTTAGTCATTTTCAGATTTAAGATTTTCAACTTGGGTAGTTTTAAAGTCCAAATCACATTTTGTCTTTTCAAAATAGTTTGAAATATAGGACTTTTCTAAAATAAGAGATTCATAAATTTCTTTGAGTTTAGAAAATTTCTCTTTTTAAAGTTTCAGTTTTACTGTAATTTTACAACTCTCCTTGTATAGGGCATTATAGGCATCGTGAAGATCATCTTCATTTTCACATTCACTGTTCATATTTTCTTCACTTGTTGAATCATTATCTGAAAATGTGAATTTGGCTAGAGTCATAAGGGCTTTCACTTCATTGCCCAACTTAGTTTCAGAAAATGTGAATTTGGCTAGAATCATTATCTGAAAATGTGAATAAGACTATGCTAAATAAAACTTATAACAACATAAATTAAATAAATACGATAGCCAATAAATAATATAAAAAAAAAATAATACAAGAATATAAAGCAACCTCAAAATTCAAATCTTGAGAGGTTATACAAATGTTGTTCTAAGGACAACCTTACACCAAAAACCAGAGTTTATGGTAGGACAACCTTACTTCTAGAAAGGTCTTTGTATCAAATCTCAAATCAAAGAGGAATAGAAAAATAAATACAAATTGCACTAAAGAATAAAATGCAATCTCAAATATATATTGTTCTAGGGATAACCATGCACGATAAAAATGGCAAGGCAACCTTACTAGAACAAATAAAGAAATTGATAAAGGAATAACAAGAAATAAATGCTAAACTATTATAACATTCCCACAATGCTTAAAATAAATGATTACAACATTCACATCCACAAATGAATAATTAAAGATATGAAATATAAACCATTCAACCACCAAACATAAGGGATTATAGTGGTTCACCTGTGTGTTCACCAACTGTTAAACAACAGCCACACAGAATGCTACTCCACTCCTAATATCCTCACACAGGGGATGTTAGCGTTCACTATTAAAGTAAGTTTTCACTAGTTCACCCAAAACTTTCATAATTGTGTTTTTCTCTGTGTGCTTACACAATTAAAAAAACCACTTCGGAGTTTTCCTAGCTCTTCAAATCATATGGAACAAGCTAAATCTATCACCACTCTTAAGAGTGGGAAGATCATTGACAAAACTATTCTGGTTAGGGCTGAAAAGCCTAAGGACCTAGAAGTGGACAAAGATGATAGATTTAGCCATACTCCATAAGAATTAGAAGTGGAACCTCAAGAAAAGCTAGTTGCTTCATTTCTCCAACGTTTGGTTGCACCAAAACCTCTCTTTAACTCTCAGGACATTCTAGAGGTGTTGAAATAAGTGAAGGTTAATATTCCTCTACTTGATGTCATAAAAAAAATACTTTCATATGCCAAATTCCTAAAAGACTTGTGCATGACTAAAAGATGACAAAATATTTAAAAGAAAATCTTATTGATTGAGAAAGTGAGTGTCATCCTAAAGCAAGATATGCCATAAAAATTCAAAGATCTCGATAGCCCAACCATATCATGTGTAATTGGAAACTATTGAATTGAGCATGCACTTCTTGACTTAGGTGTGAGCATCAATCTAATTCCCTACTTGGTGTACAGGTAGTTAGAATTGGGTGAATTAAAACACACCTTAACCACATTACAACTTGCTGATCACTTTGTTCGTATATCGAGGGATAATTGAGGATGTGTTAGTCCAGGTTGACAAATTCTACTACCCTTTAGATTTTATCATCCTGGATACTAAACCCATTAGTAACATGATCACTCAGATTCCCATCATTCTTGGCTGCCCATTCCTTGCCACTTCAAATGCAATTATCAATTGAAGGAATAGTGTCATAAGTATGTCTTTCAAGAATATGACATTAAATTCAAACATATTTTTCAATACAGGCAGACGGTTAGAGGATGATGACGATTTCCATGACATTAACATGATTGACTCTTGCATGGAAGATAGGACACCTCTGTCCTTATCCTCTGACCCTCTAGAGATGTGCCTAGCTCACTCCTATGATTTTGATGATGATATGATTAGGGAGATGTATGCCATGCTTGTTGTTATGCCGATACTTGAAGTTAACCAGTGGAGCCATAATTTGAAGAGTTGCCCCAGACTGATGAAGTGCCTCTACTGTCTAACCTCAAATCACCGAAGCTTGACCTAAAACCTTTGCCTTCTGATTTGAAATATG
This sequence comes from Magnolia kwangsiensis, assembly GCA_037074715.1. Lineage (NCBI taxonomy): Eukaryota > Viridiplantae > Streptophyta > Magnoliopsida > Magnoliales > Magnoliaceae > Magnolia > Magnolia kwangsiensis. Next base: position 67,084,210 of record CM073579.1, read on the forward strand.
TTTATTTAGTTTAAGATGAGACATACCTAGTGGTGATTTATGTCCACCTGGAGAAAGAACAGGAGAGTATGCTCATATTTACTCTCATTGATCATAAGGGAGCCCTTGGATAGATGATTGCGGACCTCAAGGGAATTGACCCTTCGATTTGTACTCACCACATTTATCTTGAAGATAATGCGAAGCCCTATCGACAATCATAATATACACTAAATCTAAACATGAAGAATGTGGTTAAAGCTGAGGTTCTTAAACTATTGGATGTGGGTATCATTTACCCTATATCTGATATTTAATGGGTGAGTCTAACTCAGGTGGTTCCTAAGAAGTCCAGAATCACCATCGTAGCCAATGCTAATAATGAACTTATGCCAACTAGAGTTACTACTGGTTGGAGAATGTGCATTGACTACAGGAAGTTGAATACTGTCATGAGGAAGGACCACTTTCCTTTGCCCTTCATTGATCAGATCTTAGAAAGGTTAGTTGTTTATTCCTATTACCGTTTCCTTGATGGGTATTCGGGCTACAATTAGATAAAAATATCCCCTGAAGATTAGGATAAGACTACATTTACATGCCCTTAGGGCACCTTTGCTTACTAAAGGATGTCATACAGATTATGTAATGCCTCTGCCACCTTTCAGCAATGTATGATGAGTATCTTTTCTGAAATGGTGAGGTAATATCTAGAGGTCTTCATAGACGATTTCTCTATCTTTGGTCTATCTTTCAGCAAGTGCTTAGAGAGTTTTAAATGTGTACTGAAAAGATTTGAAGAAAAGAATTTCATACTTAATTGGGAGAAGTGCCATTTTATGATTCATAAGGGAATTGTCCTTGGATATATCATCTAGTCCAAAGGAATTGAGGTTGGTAAGGCTAAAATCGATCTTATCGCTAACCTACCTCCACCCAAGAATATACGAGATGTGCGATCCCTTTTAGGACACGTTAGGTTTTACAGACGATTTATAAAGGAGTTTAATTTCATCTCTCATCCTCTATGTAATTTACTTCAAAAGGATGCACCATATGACTGGACCGAACAATACTAGGAATCTTTCACTAAGCTTAAAGGCATGTTAACTACTGCATCTATCATACAACTACCCGGCTAGAATCTTCCTTTTGAACTTATGTATAACGCATTTGACTATGATCTTAGGGCGGTGTTAGGCTAGAGAAAAGAAAAGAAGCCCTACGTTATTCATTATGCAAGTAAGACTCTAAATCCTGTCCAAATGAGCTGCTTAACTACAGAAAAGGAACTTCTAGTCGTAGTGTTCGTTTTGGATAAATTTAGGTCCTACTTGATTAGATCCAAGATCATCATCATTAATACAGATCATGTGGTGCTCTAGTATCTTCTTGTTAAGAATGATGTTAAGCCTCGCCTGATAAGATGGATCCTTCTACTCAAAGAATTTAATTTAGAAATTAAAGATAAAAATGGAGTAGAGAATGTAGTGGTTGACCATCTTTCCGGCCTTAATCTCTCTGATTCCCTTGGGATGACATATATCAATGACATGTTTCTTCATGAACAATTGTTCAGAGTCTCCCATTCACCTTGGTTCGTTGATATTGTTAATTATCTTGTCACAGGTTTCATATCGACCCATTGGACTGCGCAAGAAAATTTTCATCAAGGTGCATAACTTTTTCTGGGATGATCCATATTTGTTTAAATATTTCCTAAACAAAATCTTAAGGAGATGTGTGCCGGATGATGAGCATCAGAGTTTCATCTCCTTCTATCACTTATAGGCCTGTGGTGGTCACTTTTCTTCTAAAAAGACCATGGCTTAGATTCTTTAGTGTGGCTTTTACTGGCCCACTATGTTCAGGGACACTCATGAGTTTTGTAAGGCTTGTGAGCATTGTCAGAAGTTGGGAGCATTGTCCTGTCAAAATATTATGCCCTTAAACCTCATTCTTATCATTGAAGCACTTGATTGCTGAGGCATGGATTTCATGGGACCATTCTCTTAATCCTTTGGAAATCTATACATTTTGCTCGCCCCATAGACTATGTCACTAAATGGGTAGAAGCGATTCCGTACTAGAACAATGACCATCGCATGGTCATTAAATTCTTAAAAGAGAACATCCTTTCCTAGTTCGGAATGCCTCAAGCCATCATTAGTGATGGGAGCTCACATTTTTATAATAGACCATTCGAGAGTTCAATGAAGAAATATGGTATTTCCCATAAAGTGAGCACCCCATGCTACCCACAAACAATTGGGCAAGCTAAGATTTCCAATAAGGATATCAAACACATCTTTGAAAAGACAGTTAACCCTGATCGTAAGGATTGGTCAATCCGATTGACAGATGCTTTATGGGCTTACCGTACTGCATATAAGATCCCTATTAGAATATCTCTCTTTAAACTTATCTATGAGAAAGCTTGCCACTTTCCTATAAAGTTAAAACATATAGCCTACTGGGTGATGAAAAATCAGAATTTCAATCTGGATAACGCTGGCTGGTTGCGCAAACTTCAGTTGAATGAACTTGAAGAAATCAGGAATGATGCGTACGAGAACTCAAGAATTTATAAGGACAGGATGAAGGAGTTTCATGACCAACATATTCATCAAAAATCATTCACACCAGGTCAGAAAGTCATTTTGTATGATTCTCAGTTACATGTTTTTCCGGGTAAGCTTCAATCTCATTGGACTAGCCCTTTCACTATTATCAATGTTTATCCTCATGGGGTCGTCGAGATTCAGAATCTAAACAATGGTAATGAGTTTAAAGTAAATGGACATCGATTAAAGCTATTAGTTGAGTAATTTGATTAAGAAGACATGTCCATACCTCAGAATGATCCTTCTTACCAGGATTGATCTCCTAGTCTGATGGAGGTATAGGTAGGTTTATTGCTTTCATAGGACTAGGGTAGTTTTTTTTTATCCTTCTAGGTTAGTCGGCCTTATACTGTTAGGTTAGTTTATTTTCTCGTTGTTTTAGGATAGTTTACTTTTGGTGAATTAACTCTTGTGCTGAGCCGCCTTCACGTTAAAATCTCTTTGAGAAGAAGCCGCGTAACTCCATCATCAGGTACTATCTTTCCGGCACTTCTCCTTTACTTTCACATTCTCACATGCATTGCATGTTTAACTCTTTTACATTGAGGACAATGTAGATTTCAGGTTGGGGATGGGAGATTAGGTTACCTAATCTGTGTTTTCTTGGTCTTGAGAAAAATTTATGCAATTTTTTTAAAAAAATTTAGAAATTTTTGTGAATTCAAAGTGATTTTGACGACCATCTTTGATTTAGAAGTATAAGATACATAATGTTAGTAATTTATAACTCTTAGATTCAGTTATCTCTTTGATTTCACATTAAGTTGAATTGTTAATCCATGATTAGAAGTTTTACACACTGATTGAGTCATGATTTCACATGTCACATCTAGCTTACACATTAAGGTTTCAGTTCGATATTAATTTATTAACCCGCTAATCAATATGCATGGAAGGAACCAACTTAGGGAATTTGTCCATCATGTTCAAAGAAAAAAAAATACCTAGCTAAAAAATAGTTGTCTTCAGAAAGGGTTGGGCGAATGATATTTACCATGGGTTTGCTCCCTATAAGTGAGGGTTTGATTCCTCTCTTTAGCTTTATCATTAAAAGGTTGACATAGTGTGAAAGCCATCAATGAAAAAATTAAAAGCTGAAAGAATGAAAAGTTGAACTGTAATGCAAGTTTTGGTTTACGTTATGGTTATCCTGAATGCTCTTATGATTATCAATGTTATCATGAAATAAAGAATTGAGCCTTTGATTGTGATAAGTTTAGGTTTCACTATACACCCATGGAACTCAATGTTTAGAATTTTTTAATCGATGGATTAATACATTGAACTTGATTATGAAGTTTATCCAGCACTTAAGTCCAGGAGAAATTATTGCCCAACGTTCATAAATCTTAAAATTTTAGTATCTAGATTATTTTTTAAAATTCACTTGGGTTTGTAGAAATTGTCTCATACTTCTTAAATTATTTCTTGCATACTTTGCTCGGGACTAGCAAAATGCAGGTTGGATATTGTGTTAAGGGTCAAATATTGCATATTAGACCCCAGTTATTACCTGAATTTATAAATATGATACTGTTTAATAGCCTATTTTAATCATGTTTGTGTTGCAAGGTGAATCTAAGAGCCTGGACTAAACAAGGGTACTAAAAGCATGGATTTAACGATCAGAAGTCACCAAGGCAAGGGATGGACCGTAAGGGACCAAGATCAAGAAACTTACATGCCAAATATTCGATAAAATCAAGTAATTGAAGTCCAAGATGTCTGAAAATCATCCAGAATGCAAGATCATAGGGTTTTCACCATCCACTCGGCTTGAAACTTTATATCTAGCTTGAGGATCATAAATTAACCATAACATTGAATTTCAACCATTGGATCCTTGTGGAAGTGGCCCAACGGACATATCAGCCCATAAATCATTAATCTGGGGCCCACCTAATCTTTGGATATGCTTCAATTTTGGTCTCAACCCTTTAAGTGAGATGGGAAGACAGATGGACAGTGTGGATTTATCAGAAATATCATTGTGGGGCCCATACGAGTGCTGCACTTGCACTGCAGCATGTGCACTCACTGTGCACCAAGCCAACCAAAACGATTAGCAACTGCTAACCCATCTGGATTTGGAAATCTGTATTTTCTGCCTCTGTTTCGCAGACAGCTTGTGGATGAAGCTCGATGGGCCACTATCATATATAATTAGATGATCCTCACCGTTCATTAAATTCAGAGGACCAAACCAACCGTACCCTAATCGGTGACTCGATTTTCTCGAACGTTGCATGTACATGAAGTCTCATACGCAGGACGGATGACAGAAGCACAAATTCAGTGGGCCACATCAAAAGCACTCCAAAACCATCCATTTCCACCTAAAATCTCGTCACGAAGCTAATGGATGGAGTAGATTTTCTCACCGACGCTGATCATGGGTCCATCGAATGTTCCAGCGCAAGAAAATATGCAGGTGGCTGCGAAAGTAGCGTCCGGACGCTGTCGGCCAAGGTGAGCCGTTATGTGATCTTGGCTGTGATCGGATCAGAAATCTGGACTGTCCATTTTGTAGGTCATCCAAAAATGTCCTAGGTGGCATTATTTTTTGGAACAAACGTGAAAAGTGGGGAAGTTTTTCCCTATTTTCTTAGTTGCGTAAACAGCCATGTGCATGACTTTCCTGTTGTATAGAGAGGTTCTCCACCACCCCTACTGCATAGAGAGGCTCTCCACCGTCCTGCCTTAACCTATAAAAGGAGAAGAGAAGAGAGAAAGAAGCATCCAAGTTTGAACGTGGAGCAAAGAAGAGAGAGAGAGAGAGAGAGAGAGAGAGAGAGAGAGAGAGAGAGAGAGAGAGAGAGAGAGAGAGAGAGATCATGTGGGCAGCCTTCCAATAGAGTTTTTTTTTCTCTCTTCCCTATTTTTTTTTTTTTTTCTTTAAGATTTAGTTTAATCATGGTCATGATTAGCTAAAGCTCTTAGCTAGGGGTAAGAGGTGAAGGTTGTAGTGTAATGGGATTGGGTTTGTCTTTGATTCATGTTTATTGATTTATCCTTAGTTTTAGTTTGATTATATAGAATATTCATAGTTTTTAATGGTTTATTGTGACTTAAATTGCAATGGATCTGCGATGACGTTGAGTATTTTCTATGCATATATAGAGTTTATGGTGGTAGGAGCCCAGTTGTTCACGATCGTCTCATGGGCATGGTTGGATGATGGAATCCTTCCTAGTGTTCATAAGTCTCTCAGATTGGATGTGGATTGGTAAAATTCTATTGTTTGTTTTGTCTCATGGGCATGATTTTGTGATGGAATCAATTCTAATTCTCATAACTCTCATCTCTTGAATGCTAGATCAAAGGAAGTTCAGATTGGTTTTTAATGAAATATCTTCCATCTAGATGAAGATAGGACTTTGATTCCAGTTGCGTTCGTGAATCAAGCATAGATCTCCATGATTTCTACAAGTGGATCCTTAAAATCCCTAGTTTCCCACCTTTGAATTTCATAAGTTTTAGTTTAATAGTGCATCATTATTAACTTAATTCTCTTTAATTTAGATTACATCTTTGCCTAGTTCTAGTTCTAGTTACTTTCAAAATATGTATAAGGTTCAGTCCCTGTGGATTCAACCTCGGTCTTATCGAGATTATTACTACATCACAACCTATACTTGGGGTGTGAACAAAGAACGATAGTTCTTTATCAATCTCATTATATTGAATCTATTCTAAAGAAGTATAACATGTCGGATTACAAACTCGTTTGGACTCTTTATGATCGTAGTGTGCACCTTTATCCTAATAAAGGAACAAGTGTAAGTCAGAATAGATATGCTAGTATCATTGGTAGTTTGATCTATGCAAAGAACTATACTAGACCGGATATAGCTTATGTTGAAGGGAAATTAAGTAGGTTTACTAATAATTTTAGAAATGAACATTGGGAAGCTGTGCAAAGAGTATTGAAATACTTGAAAATGACTCAACACTATGGTTTACAATATGCTAGACATCCAGTGGTATTAGAAGGATATTCTTATACTGTTTGGAATTCTATTTTTGATGGTTGTAAAGCAACCAATGGCTACATCTTCTTCATTAGAGGAGGAGCTCTAACTTGTAAATCTAAGAAACAATCTATTATTTTTTACTTTATTATGGAATCTGAACTTATAGCTCTAACATCCATTGTGAAAGAAGCTGAGTGGTTGAAAAATATATTTTATGAAATTTCATTTTGGAGTAAACCTGTACCTTCAGAAAACTTAATTGTGATAGTAATGCAACTACCAAATGGGAAAATAATGCATAATATAATGGGAAAAGGAGACCCATACATCAAAAACACAATAAGATCAGACAGTTACTTAAGGGAGTAATCTCTATAAATGAAATTAGATAGCCAGAAAATCTGGCAGATTCTTTAACTAAAGGCCTTACAAGGGAAAAATATATAACATTGTGAGATAAATGGGTCTTAAGCTAATTGAGTGAATTGCTTGTAATAGTAACCCAACCCGTAGGATTAGAGAGCTCAGAAAACAGGTTTAATAGGAAAAATGAGTTGTAGAGTGGTTCTAAGAGGTACTGGATAAAGGAAATTGGGTTTCCTAACCTATTCTAAGGACCAACACTACTTGTGACTATTTGGAGGATGAGGTTAGACCTCTTAATGAGTTTTATAATCCTTATGGATGGGACACATGGTCACAAGTATTTGATTTGGAGAATTATCTCACTCAATAATGACAAAAAGAAGGAACTAAGAGAACAATCATAGAATTTATTCATTCTGAGTTCTTTACATCCTTTTGATCCTCTGATTCTAAGATAGAATTTAAGAGAACAATCATAGAATTAATCATCAAACTTTTCGACCACCCAGGTCAAGGACCTACTACAAGGACTTAAGAGTTTATGCTCTTCACAAAGCAAGGGTTAACACAAAACACCCACCACGTACACTCCCGTTGGAGGCCTCCTACGAGGTCTGACAAGGGGTGAGAAACACTTTAGATCCAATTCTATAAAAGGAATGATCACAAGGGTCCTTGTAACGCCTTGAAAAAATCAGTACTTGGACTCGAGTACTAACTCGACCAGAAATCGCGTAATATTAATTCCTTTAGAAAATAAGTGTAAGTTAGCTAGTGCAACGCTAGAGTAGCTGGGAAATAGTCCCTGATCACTTTAAATACGTTCTATAAGACCCAAATCGAGTAGAACCAATAACTCTATAATACTCTAAAATCTCGGATCAAACTCTAAGCAGGTTTGTTCTCTGGACCACTTTGAAACTTTGTATTGGATCTAGACCGCGCGTCGAAAGTCCGATACCTACTATCTTAGACCGTTAGAACCGCCTAGCTGGACTTGACAATCATTTCGAAAATCAAGTCCAACCGACATTCGCAGGCTACTTCATTGAGCCTGGACTGAAGAGAGTAAGAATAGGGACAGATTTGGAATTTAAAATTCAAATCTGTCACACGACTTAACGTGTCAGTATTAGGCGTTCTGACCGTCAGAATTCAGCCAAATTACGCCCTCGGATCAGGAAAAATTTCTATTTCATATCATGAGACTTGCAGCCCTGATCTACGTGCGGTGACCGCTGAATTGAAACTGGACCGCCACGTGCGATCTACGAACACTGATGGTCTGAAAACGGGATGTGAGCAACATCCGACGAGCGTGAACTTAAGTCCGATCGCGTTTGGCCAGGGGACCACCAGAAATGGCCTTTTGGACCGAAACAGCCCCGAATTGGATATACATCAAGTAAACTTTGTTCCCGAGCCTATTCCGGGCATTTTTGTGCTTATAAAAGGGGTTGAAACCCTCACTCCTCTCTCCCATCCGAATTTGAGAAAAACCCTAGATTGGAAGAGAGAAAAGGTGAGAGTTTGTGAGAGAGAGTAGGAGAGAATTTTCCCACTGTCGTGCCCCCTGTTGCACGTGCTTTAGCAACACGCTCCGATCACTTGGCTGGTGATTTCTCCACATTTTCAGGTAAGAAAATACCCTAGAAAGTTGCTGATTTAGTGTTCCTTTCGTTCCATAGCATGTTAGCTGATAAATCTTGTAAATCCAGTTGTCTAGTCGCCGTAGACGAAGCGTATATGCTCCATTCGAAACGATACGCTTCTAGGAGATAAGGTGCGGATTTTAGACGCTTTGATTGACTGTTTCCAACGCTTTCAATATCGTTTAATAGTAGATTATCGACGGCAAAGCCGTTTGACATGTACAACATGTTGTCTATTTCCTGTTTCGTAAACCGACGAAGAATATGAGATTTAGGGCATTTTAGTCATTTGTAGGAAGTACTGTTTTCATTCATATTTTGCTGATGTGATTGACATGGCTTATTGTCGCATTAGAATGTTAGGAATACGTGCATAATTAGTTTGGTGAAGAGATTCGCCTAAATGTGCACTTCGGGTCGACATACTATATGTAGACTTAAGTGTGTAGTGTAAGTGTTTGTATAAATGCTTGTATTAGTATGTATTGAATTAAATGGTGTTATGGATTATTTTGAGATTGATTTCTCAATTAATATGCTGATGTAAATGATTTCCTACATGTTAGCTTTATGCATGATTTCATTATATGTTTGAAATGCAGGTGCTTGAAGATTTTCTTAAGTTGTATGTTATAACATGTGTTAACATGCTCACATGGTTGTATTTCATTTCCAATACTCTCATATGATTGCTGATGTGATTCCATAATTGTTTGGGACTATACTTAGTCCAGGCAGTCGGTAACAGAGCAAGTTCGTGGTTGGCTTATCTTTACCACGAACGACGCGTCGATGAACACGAGCCGTGTTTTGGAGTTGGCGGTAGTGGTTAGGCCACACGAAGTGTTTTGCACACTTCATGTCGTTTGACTTGAGATGCGATCGTGCTAGTCGAGCCCGTCAAGTAACCTGACTGGCCATTGTATGTTCACCCTGCATGAGTCATAACTGTTTGAACCTAGGGTACTGAACTTACCATTGTAAACCCTGTTAACCATGGTACCTTGATCCACGAAGACTCATGAGCCGGGCATGGTGGTATGGGATACTGTGGTCGAGCTGTCGGCCTACGCTGGGGCCGCAAACCTCCCCGTAGTGACCAGTGAGCACCTATGTCTCGTGAGCATATTATGGTGGTATGGGACACTATATTCTTGCTGTCAGCCTACACTGATCAGGCGACGAGTCCTTTGTAGTGACCGCGAGCGTATTCTGAGTCTACGGGAGGCGACGACCCTTCAGTAGCAGTGAGAGTACAGTAGGCATGTATTGATAAGGTGATGGGGGAGCGGTGCAACGAGTGCAAGTAACAGCCCTGACATCCCTTGCAGCGACCTAAAAAATATACATCATATGAGATTACTAGGAGTGACGACCCTAGACAGGATCTGTGTTGGGATTGATATAAGGGAAGTACCTTAGTTTTCGAATTCTGCTGTTTGAATGGACTAATAACAACTTGGCAATCATATCACCATTACATTGCATGTGTCTGGAAGATGTGGAGCACTGAGCGGGATACAAGCATGTCGCGGGTGTTAGATGGTGCCGTATGAGGGAGAACGTCGGTGAGGGCATCCATCATGTCATGTCATATTGCATTAACAACAGTATTAGGATTGTCTGATTTACTGCTTTACTATTATCGCATGATTGATTTGAGAACATGCTAATCTTTGCTCTATGATTCCACTGAGTTGATTACTCACTCCCACGTTACGGGATGGTGTTTGTAACACCCACCAGACTCTGTCTTAGATGCAGGTGATGCAGAGATCCAGGAGGCAGAGCCAGACTTTGATGAGGACCAGGACGAGTTCTCATACATGCAGTATCACGACAGCTTTGCTTAGGTGACCTGGGTTGACGGGACTTCATAGTGAGACTCTTTTGAACATTTGATTTTGTTCCTTTACATGTATATGAGACTCAGTGATGTATTCATACTTTAGTGACAGTCGAGATCTACTTTGTTTTCCATACAATGATATATATATTCTTTAGTCTTTCACTTGCTTTTATCACTGGATCTGGAGTATGAATTGCAGTTTGGTATACTTTTACTCATGTGAATGCTTTAACTCAGACAACATTGAATCATAATCATTTTGGTTGCATAAGTGACGGTCTGGAACTCGGGAGTTGAGTTTATACATAACTCTCGATTTTCAGGGTGTTACAAGTTGGTATCAGAGTATGAATAAGATTATACCAGGCCTGGGTTATGGTCACGTGACATACGTTGTTGCTTCCTTTGACTTAGGTGAGTGCGAGAAGGGTCTAAAAACACTTGTAGGATCGCAGATTCGCCAATAGATGAAGTTTATTCATTTCGATCGCATGATCGAGTCCGTAACGCTTCTAGGGTCGCGTGAAGCGACCTGAGTAGCTTCTAGGTTGTAGGTAAGTGGGTTGAGACGTTCTTTGAATAATTTTAAACCCGTAAATGTAAATCCTTGGGCCGTGGGACAACCAAAACCCCTGCATTCAATCGTCAGGACTTTAAAACCCCGTTTCACCTAAAATCTTCAAAATTCTTCCTCTCACCACTCCAATCTTCAATTATTTCATATTATTTTCATGTTAGGCATTGATCCTAGTGTGAAAATGATACAAAATCATACTTTGACAAAATTTTACAGTGAATAGTAAAATTTCATGAAAACTGGCCATTAGGCCATTTTAAGTTTGCTTTCTTTAGCAAATAATGGGTTATATCGATGTATTATCTCCTTCTACCCCAAAATCATATTATGCATGATAGGGAATTGTATTTGGGATTGCATAATGGCCCCAGAAAGCCCCGAACGCATGTTTGGGCCTCTATAGGTTAATCTACAATGAACTGAGGTGGGGCCCATAGTTTTTTGGGGTCCCTAGACCATGGGGGACTAGACCCATGTGGTCTCGCTGACCAACTAGGGAGGTGGTCGGCGATGTCATCACTGGTTTGGCGATGCATCGTAGTCCGGGGTGGCCCACACGAGCTGAAAGTTGGTACGTGTGGTCTTTTGGGGTAGTACACCCCCTCCATGTAGTGTTTGTCCAAAGAAAATCCCAAAAATGGGTACTTCCTTCACAAACAGCCCCTTCCCTAGCTCCATTTACGTTTTCTAGCTGCCCTAACCCAAAACCGTGGTTCCAAACCACTCCCAAATCCATTCTTGGCTAAAAACGACCCCACTCCATCATTCCATTGCTGTTTGCAGCCCTCCCTCTTGCAAATCTCGTCGTTTGGAGCTCTTAAAACCCCCAAATTGAGCTGAAATCGTGAGGTGCTCCATTCTCCTTTTTCATTCTCTTTTCTCTCTGAAAATCTATCCTAGGAGAGCTTGAAGCATCCCTCTACAATGCCTATATCTCCCTTTTCCAGTTTGGATAGCCGTTTCTTTGCTTTTCCCCCATTTTTCATGGCTTTTGTTGAAGCTATTTTGGGTCTTTTGTCTCTCTCCTCCATCCTCTCTTTGAGGGGAAAGAGAAAGACCGCAGCGGATGAGGCTGGGCCTAGTCACCCTGCTCAATCAAGAAGACCGCGGGGTGGCGCCGCTAGCTCAAGCGCCGCCGCAAGTCCAACCACAGCCCGAGAGTTCCTTACAAAGCGGGATTTGGATCCCCATACTCAACTTGGGAGAGTGATTTTAGCAGAGATGCCTCACGGTGAATACAATGACCATAAGGTGTTGATTGAGGTAGACGTGGAAGGGCGACTCTTCGGCGAATTCCTATTATTCGAGCGCATTAAAGCTGCGCATTGGGGTCCGCTCTTTAAAGCTCGTGCTCGTGCTAATGTGAGCACCGTTCGTGCCTTCTACGCTCGTATCCAGAATCCTACACTGGAGCCATTGCAGTTTAAAATTCCTTTTGGTAGAGACCGGATGGCTACGATTGATGTTCGGTTGATTGCGCGACTTCTGAACGTGCCTCTTGGTGATGTTCATCCGAGTGCGAAGAGTTTGAGGAGTAGGCATGAGCGAGATCACCGTACCAGGTTTCTATGCGATAAACTAGTTCCATGGCAGCCTAATAATAGCCTCAAGGTGTCTCATATGTCTGATGATTTGCGCCTGCTGCACCACATTTGCACGTTCAACGTGTATCCCAGGTCGACAAATCGCATTGAGTGTACGCGCCTTATGGTTGATTTCTTGTATCTGGTGGCCCAGGAAGAGAATGTGTGTATGGCCACTTTCATCTTGTGACAGATTATCCTCATAGCGAAATCAAGAAGAACGTCTGAATCGCTTCCTTTTGGCCGACTGATATGCAAGATCGCGCTTGAGTTTACTTACAGACTTGGGCCGGAGTTTCCAGTTCCGATTCACAGCATTGATGAGTCTACCATGGTCAAGATGAAGATCGGGTCTCAGTATCGTGAGACTCAGCTTGAGTAGGATAGCGAGGATGATTTTGATGATGAAGAGGATCCAAGTACGGGAGAACCTGGAGCAGAAGTTGAAGAAGAAGTCCAGGAAGAGGCAGAAGAGGAGGCTCAGGATACAAATGAGAGTCCTCCTCCTTCTGCTCAGGCTACTGGCGATGATAGCATTGCTCGAATTGAGAAGAGCCAGGTCGCCTTGCGAAGGGAAGTTCAGGAGCTTCGAGCTGAGGTCGAGGATACCAAGGCCGTTACGAAGAGGAAATTCGGCAAGGTGACTCGCACCTTGAAGGTGATCCTGTGCTGCTTGCAGGATAAGGGTGCTCCTCCTCCATCACCCGACTCAGACTAGCGATGATCTTTGATGTTGTTGTTAGTAATTAGTCATTTCCTGCTTTAAGTTGTGTAAGCCTGATAAGGCTAGTAGTTTGCTTATGTTGCTGTTGTAACCTTAACTGTCTTAGTTCCCATGTACTACTTATCATGATGCTTGTAAGGACATATCCCTTGTATTGTGACAATTTTGATTAAATAAAATGTATGGAATACCTTTGACTCTTTATGTGAATGATTGCGGTGTGTTGTGCTATTGAGACTGACAAGGTTGCGCCCTATTTTGAATATAGGGAATGCTGCCGAAGGCTACATGGAGCACAGCTCGGCTTACATTGAGTGAGCCTATGGATCAGGCTCCTTCGCAGTCTGATACCCATGCGGACTCTGCTGTGAGCCCGATTCCTGAGACAGTACGTGCATCTCAGCCCACTACTGGTCCTACAGTTGGACCACCGCCGTTCACACCGCCCGTCAGAGAGCCTTACCGCTCGTCTTCTTCGATGTAGTACATGCCACAGCCTGCTCCACCTCCAGATAGATTTGAGCAGATGAAGGCTATGATGCAGCAGCAGCAGCAGCTCCTGACTACTATTGTGGGGACACTAGCCCAGGGTGGGAGTGTGGCTCCACCTGCACCACCTGCGCATCCAGCTGAGGATGTCGATACATATGCCTACGATGAGGGCATGGCTCATCCTGTACCACCTTCTTACCCTGCGGGAAATGCCGCAGACACACGGGGCTTATTAGAGCGATTCCAGCGCTTACGTCCTCCCACTTTTACGGGTTCTTATAGACCCGAGGAGGCCGAGTATTGGCTCGACTGTGTGTCGAAGATACTGTGGATGCTACATTGTACAGAGGCTGAGCAGGTCGAGTTGGCTACGTTCCTGTTCGAGCGAGAGGCCAGCTTGTGGTGGGACAGTGTATTGCGGACCGTTGCCGCAGATTATCTATGGACCTGGGCAGCGTTCGAGTTCCGCTTCCATGAGAAATACTACCCCCAGACGTACAGGTATGACCGGGAGAATGAGTTCCTGCGCCTCAGACAGGGAGGCATGACAGTCACTGAGTATGAGCATCGGTTCACCGAGTTGGGCAGATACGTCCTGACTATTTTGGCAGAAGACAGCATTCAGGACCAGCTTTGGCCACTATGAGTTCTTTGTGATGTCGTTCGGTCTCACAAACGCACCAGCCGTGTTCATGGATCTGATGAACCGGGTATTTCGGCCTTTCCTCTATCAATTCGTCATTGTGTTCATTGACGACATTTTGGTATACTCTAGGAGTCGAGAGGAGCATGAGGAGCACTTGCTCTTGGTCCTGGATACACTCAGACAGCATCAGTTGTTCACACAGTACAAGAAGTGTGACTTCTGGAAGCAGGAAGTGAAGTTCCTGCGACACGTGGTGTCCAAGGATGGTATGGTAGTTGACCTGTCTAAGGTAGCTACGGTTCAGGACTGGGAGAAGCCTGGTTCTGTCACTGAGGTGAGGAGTTTCTTGGGTCTTGCTGGCTATTATCGGTGCTTCATTCAGGATTTCTCAAAGATCGCGAGACCCTTATCTCAGTTGACACGGAAGGACGTGAAGTTCGCCTGGAATGACAAGGCGGAGTCAGCTTTTCAGGAGCCGAAGGACAGGCTTATGTCCGCCCCTGTGCTAGTATTACCAGAGCAAGGGGTTAGGTATACGATATACACTGACGCGTCTAGCGTTGGTATGGGTTGTGTCCTTATGCAGAGGGACAGGGTAATTTCATATGCCTCGAGACAATTAAGGAAGCACGAGGAGAATTACCCTACACACAACCTAGAGTTGGCAGCCGTCATATTCGCACTGAGACTCTGGAGACATTATCTCTATGGAGAGGAGTTCGAGCTCTTTTGTGACCACAAGAGCCTCAAGTACATATTCACGCAGCGAGACTTAAATATGAGGCAGCGGCGATAGATGGAGACTTTGAAGGACTTTAAGTTCGAAGTCTCTTACCATCCTGGGAAGGTGAACCTTGTGGCTGACGCGTTGAGCCGCAAGAAGACGATAGAGTTTGCGGCTCCGCTGATGGTTGCTGAGTGGGATATGGTTAAGTTTTTATGAGACTTTGAGCATAAACTCACTGTAGAGGAGCCGTATGAGTTCATCGCACATGTGCAGGTGCGATCTCAGATCGATGACTGGGTCATCGAGGCACAGAGGGACGATGCGCATCTGACTGAGCTTTGAGAGCAGGCCAGTGATGATGCAGACGCCGAGTGGCGAGTTGGCATGGATGGGGGCTTACGTTATCGTGGCAGCCTATGCGTCCTAGATGTCCTTGACTTGAGATGAGAGATTCTCAAGGCTGCGCATTGTACCAGACTCGCGATGCATGCAGGCAGTACGAAGATGTATCGTGACGTGAAGACGACTTATTGGTGGGAAGGTATGAAGACCCACATAGCAGAGTTCATGTCCCGTTGTCTCACTTGTCAGCAGGTGAAGGCAGAGCATCGCCGACCACCTGGACTTTTGCAGCTTATGCCGATCGTAGAGTGGAAGTGGGTTTCATTTCCATGGATTTCATTTCAGGGCTGCCGAAGACGAGGAAGGGACATGATTTCATTTGGGTGATCGTCGACCGTCTGACGAAGTCGGCGCACTTCCTACCGATCAAAGTTACGAACTCTGCAGACGAGCTGGCTAGACTGTACATCAGAGAGATTGTGCGTCTGCATGGAGTTCCGTTGGAAATCGTGTCGGATAGAGACATGCAGTTCACTTCTATTTTCTGGACTCACATTCAGGAGGCTATGGGTGTGAAGTTGAAGTTCAGTACTGCCTTCCACCCACAGACAGATGGATAAGCAGAGCGGGTGAACCAGATCTTAGAGGACATGTTGCGAGCTTGCGCATTGGACTTCAAGGACAGTTCGGATGATTGTCTTGCCTATGCAGAGTTTACGTACAACAACAGTTTTCAGGCGAGTACCGGTATGGCACCTTACGAGGCGCTGTATGGGCGACCTTGTCGCGCACCGCATTGCTGGGCAGAGGTCGGTGAGCGTAGCTTGATTGGCCCAGAGTTAGTGCAGGCGATGTCAGAGAAGATTGATATTATTAGACGTCGGCTTTTCACAGCGCAGAGCAGACAGAAGAGTTATGCCGAGACGAGATGACGGCCGCTAGAGTTCACAGTCGGGGATCATGTATTTTTGCTATGAAGAGAGTCCTTCGGTTCGGGAAGAAGGGGAAACTAGCACCACGATTCATTGGTCCGTTCCAGATCCTCGATCATGTGGGAGCAGTGGCTTACCAATTGGCTTTACCCATGCCTCTCGCGAGCGTTCACAACGTTTTTCATGTTTCTATGCTGAAGAAGTACGTTTCTGATCCTTCCCATATCATCAGATGGGAGCAGGTGCAATTAGGAGAGGATGTTACATATATACTGCAACCGACGCGTATCCTAGACAGGAAGGAGCAGGTACTGCGTAGCAAGGTGATTCCCCTTGTGAAGGTATTGTGGACGTTCACAACGTTTTTCATGTTTCTATGCTGAAGAAGTACGTTTCTGATCCTTCCCATATCATCAGATGGGAACAGGTGTAATTAGGAGAGGATGTTACATATATACTGTGACCGACGCGTATCCTAGACAGGAAGGAGCAGGTACTGCGTAGCAAGGTGATTCCCCTTGTGAAGGTATTGTGGACGCATCACTCTGAGGAAGAGGCTACCTGGGAGATAGAAGCCGAGATCAGAAAGAACTACACACAGCTTCTCGAGGAGTACGAAAAGGTACAAATTTCAAGGATGAAATTATTTGTTAAGGGGGGTAGATTGTAATGCCCTGGAAAACTCCGTACTTGGACTCGAGTACTAACTCGACCAGAAATCGCGTAGGATTAATTCCTTTAGAAAATAAGTGTAAGTTAGCTAGCGCAATGCTAGAGTAGCTGGGAAATAGTCCCTGATCACTTTAAATACGTTCTACAAGACCCAAATCGAGTAGAACCAATGACTCTATAATACTCTAAAATCTCGGATCAAACTCTAAGCAGGTTTGTTCTCTGGACCACTTTGAAACTTTGTATTGGATCTAGACCGCGTGTCGAAAGTCCGATACCTACTATCTTAGACCGTTAGAACCACCTAGCTGGACTTGATAATCATTTCGAAAATCAAGTCCAACCGACATTCGCAGGCTATTTCATTGAGCCTGGACTGAAGAGAGTAAGAATAGGGACAGATTTGGAATTTGAAATTCAAATCTGGCACACGACTTGACGTGTCAGTATTAGGCTTTCTGACCGTCAGAATTCAGCCAAATTACGCCTTCGGATCAGGAAAAATTTCTATTTCATATCATGAGACTTGCAGCCCTGATCTACGTATGGTGACCGCTGAATTGAAACTGGACCGCCACGTGCGATCTACGAACACTGATGGTCTGAAAACGGGATGTGAGCAACATCCGACGAGCGTGAACTTAATTCCGATCGCGTTCGGCCATGGGACCACCAGAAATGGTCTTTTGGACAGAAACAACCCCGAATTGGATATACATCAAGTAAACTTTGTTCCCGAGCCTATTCCAGGCATCTTTGTGCTTATAAAAGGAGTTGAAACCCTCACTCCTCTCTCCCATCCGAATTTGAGAAAAACCCTAGATTGGGAGAGAGAAAAGGTGAGAGTTTGTGAGAGAGAGTAGGAGAGAATTTTCCCACTATCGTGCCCCCTGTTGCACGTGCTTTAGCAACACGCTCCGATCACTTGGCCGGTGATTTCTCCACATTTTCAGGTAAGAAAATACCCTAGAAAGCTGCTGATTTAGTGTTCCTTTCGTTCCATAGCATGTTAGCTGATAGATCTTGTAAATCAGGTTGTCTAGTCGCCGTAGACGAAGCATATACGCTCCGTTCGAAACGATACGCTTCTAGGAGATAAGGTACGAATTTTAGACGCTTTGATTGACTATTTCCAACGCTTTCAATATCGTTTAATAGTAGATTATCGACGGCAACGCCGTTTGATATGTACAACATGCTGTCTGTTTCCTATTTCGTAAACCGACAAAGAATATGAGATTTGGGGCATTTTAGTCATTTGTAGGAAGTACTGTTTTCATTCATATTTTGTTGATGTGATTGACATGGCTTATTATCGCATTAGAATGTTAGGAATATATGCATAATTAGTTTGGCAAAGAGATTCGCCTAAATGCGCACTTCGGGTCGACATACTATATGTAGACTTAAGTGTGTAGTGTAAGTGTTTGTATAAATGCTTGTATTAGTATGTATTGAATTAAATGGTGTTATGGATTAGTTTGAGATTGATTTCTCAATTAATATGCTGATGTAAATGATTTCCTACATGTTAGCTTTATGCATGATTTCATTATATGTTTGAAATGCAGGTGCTTGAACATTTGCTTAAGTTGTATGTTATAACATGTGTTAACATGCTCACATGGTTGTATTTCATTTCCAACACTCTCATATGATTGCTGATGTGATTTTATAATTGTTTGGGACTATACTTAGTCCAGGCAGTCGGTAACAGAGCAAGTTCGTGGTTGGCTTATCTTTACCACGAACGACGCGTCGACGAAAGCGAGCCGTGTTTTGGAGTTGGCGGTAGTGGTTCGGCCACACGAAGTGTTTTGCACACTTCATGTCATTCGACTTGAGATGCGATTGTGCTAGTCGAGCCCGTCAAGTAACCCGACTGGCCATTGTATGTTCACCCTGCATGAGTCATAACTGTTTGAACCTAGGGTACTGAACTTACCATTGTAAACCCTGTTAACCATGGTACCTTGATCCACGAAGACTCATGAGCCGGGCATGGTGGTATGGGACACCGTGGTCGAGCTGTCGGCCTACGCTGGAGCCGCAAACCTCCCCGTAGTGACCAGTGAGCACCTATGTCTCGTGTGCAGATTATGGTGGTATGGGACACTATATTCTTGCTGTCGGCCTACACTAATCAGGCGACGAGTCCTTTGTAGTGACCGCGAGCGTATTCTGAGTCTACGGGAGGCGACGACCCTTCAGTAGCAGTGAGAGTACAGTAGGCATGTATTGAAAAGGTGATGGGGGAGCGGTGCAACGAGTGCGAGCAACAGCCCTGGCAGCCCTTGCAGCGACCTAAAAAATATACATCGTATGAGATTACTAGGAGTGATGACCCTAGACAAGATCTGTGTTAGGATTGATATAAGGGAAGTACCTTAGTTTTCGAATCCTGCTGTTTGAATGAACTAATAACAACTTGGCAATCATATCACCATTATATTGTATGTGCTTGGAAGATGTGGAGCACTGAGCGGGATGCAAGCATGCCGGGGGCATTAGATGGTACCGTATGAGGGAGAACGTCGGTGAGGGCATCCATCATGTCATGTCATATTGCATTAACAACAGTATTAGGATTGTCTAATTTACTGCTTTACTATTATCACATGATTGATTTGAGAACATGCTAATCTTTGCTCTATGATTCCACTGAGTTGATCACTCACTCCCACGTTACGGGATGGTGTTTGCAACACCCACCAGACCCTGTCTTAGATGCAGGTGATGCAGAGATCCAGGAGGCAGAGTTGGACTTTGATGAGGACCAGGACGAGTTCTCATACATGCAGTATCACGACAGCTTTGCTTAGGTGACCTGGGTTGACGGGACTTCATAGTGGGACTCTTTTGAACATTTGATTTTGTTCCTTTACATGTATATGAGACTCAGTGATGTATTCATACTTTAGTGACAGTCGAGATCTACTTTATTTTCCATACAGTGACATATATATTCTTTAGTCTTCTACTTGCTTTTAGCACTGGATCTGGAGTATGAATTGCAGTTTGGTATACTTTTACTCATGTGAATGCTTTAACTCAGACAACATTGAATCATAATCATTTTTGATGCATAAGTGACAGTCTGGAACTCGGGAGTTGAGTTTATACACGACCCCTGATTTTCAAGGTGTTACAATCCTATGGACTCTAATCACTTTCAAATAGGTGGATGAGCCTCGTTCAGCACGTTATCGAAGATCTCCTCCTTTGTTGATAAAGAATCTTTTGCTTCCTTAAACCCCAACTTAGAAGATGCACCAATACATGATGACGGGTTAGGTCAAGGTTATGATGGAATCCTACTCTCTTAAATATTTTCTTATAAGGAAGATAGAGTGATTCCAATCATCTATGCATTCAAGGCATCTCAGCTTAATGATTTGTCATTAAGCTAGTAGCTGGAGGATCCTTGAATGTAGAAGTTCATTTCCCAATCCACTCTATTGAATGTCAATGATGAAGGTGGATTGGAGGATGAACTTCCATGAGAGAAAAGACATTGAGTATATGATCTAAGCTTAAACACTCAAAAGCACTCTCTTCTTTCTCTACTTCTTCTTTCTCTACCACCAACTAAGGACAAGCTCTCATTAAATAGGCAAAAGGTTTCAACGGATATAAAACGGTCACATTTATGATAGAGTTTGATATCATCGAGTGTATACTCTCGATACCATCGACTGGCTGCTCGATGACGTGAACTCAAATTTCAAATGCTTTTGAAACCTTTTGCTAGCTAGTCGAGGAAATCGAATGTGCGTCGATGTCATCGGATTTCGAACTCCGATTTCTTCGACACGAGGTTCGTTTCCTTGACATTTGAAAATGTGAGTGACTTGGTTTTAAAATATATCAGGTCTAAAATATGATTGAGACACACTCGATATCATCGGAATTTGAATGTTGATGATATCGATGGAAGTGTCGATGCATCGATAAATCCAAAGATTTTTACAGTAACCTTGCTGGACAGTTCATGTCCTCTTTCAGTGCAATCGACCTAGCCTCGATATGATCGATATTTGAATATCAATTTTATCGAGTGACCTCCGATCTAAGAAGAAATAACTTGAAAATATTACTAGATAAATGTGTGTCCAAACCGATATCATCGAATGGCTTCCGATATCATCGAAATTTAAATTCTGAGGATATCGAAGAGTACTTCGAGATATCAGAGTTTACATGATTTACCTTAGTAGATCTTTGGACACAACATATATGTTGTTGATTTTATCGAGTCAACTTAGATAGACTCGAGATTTAAATTTCGATGATATCAAACCTTCTATCGATACATCGATAATTTTGTCTAGAGATTTTTGTGGTTATTAGACCTCTTATGTCCTCATTTCGATAATATCAAGTGAGCTTCGAGGACATCGATCCATATATCGATAAATCGACAGTGGTAGAAAACTCAAAGATTTTTTCTGAAGTTTGAAAAAATTTTCTAACCCAAAAACCCTATGATATTCTAATCAATTTTAAGGGTTTTGATTACCTGGTATTTTGAGAGATGAGATGTGTGGCTAAGATTTACCCGTGGTGAGTTTAGGCACACATCTGGTTGAGGTAGACGCTTATTCAATCTTCCTATGGGGCTCCTTTGTCTAATAGACTCAACGCTCATGCTAATTGACAAACTAAGGCACTTTTAATCTCCCCCTTTGTCAATTATGTGACAAAACACCAAAACACCCTAGAACAACTTCTAGACAAACACCCTAAATTGTGTGTATATGATTTTTACACAATTTTACAATATTTAGTGAATACACACACATAATCAGTAGTTATTCCCCCTAATAGCAATCTCCCCGTCTCCTTGCAGCTACTCCCCCTAACACCTGCACCACCATCCACAAGTAGATACACACAATTTTTCTTCGGGGTGTGGATTTGGTCTACCCTTTTTTGCCAGTCATTGGAAAAGGATAACATAACAGTTGATATTGACTGAAGCTGAAGCAATTGGGAGAATCATCATTCAGAGAGCATACACATATAATAGGTAGAGGTAGAACAAACATCTCATTATAGAAACCATGTATGCCTAGCAGATCAAGTAGATTAGTGAGATAAGTAGATAGTATAAAGGGAAAAACATCACATGCATCACAAACCATTGGAGCTATAACCAACTAGAATAGGGGATCATAGAAGATGGCAGCAAATATGTGTGAATTATAACCAGCCGTACCCAAAAACTTCAAAATGTATATATTTCCCAAGATTAGCAGTAGTATAACAGTCATCCAAAAAAAAAAAAAAAATACCAGGCCCATTCATGGGCACCCAAAACAAACCACAAGTATCTAGCCCATCCATGGCCATATACAACACAATGAAAAAAAAACTATCGGACTGTGCAGGTTAGTAAGCCATCACATACACTCATGCAAATGTAGGGCATACAAAAAGATACCCATGCCCTTTCGTTGAGATGAGAGCAGGGTGTATGTGACGGCACATAGACTATCTCTTTTATGTTGGAGGTGCAGAGGAGGATGGTGCAGTATCATCACATTTACAGGTGATTAGATCCACCAATTGTTGCACCGTTTGTTACACTCCATTTACTAGGAATTCCAAGACAGCAAACTGTGCATTCACAGACTCCTTTAGTTGTGTGACTTCTCGTTGTATTGCTTCAATCCTAGCTTGATGGAGCTTAAACTTTTTGCATGCCCAGGCTCTGATGTGGACGGAGCTTGTTAGAGCGCAGGAGGTTCATCCCCAGCCATTCTAGCCCCTTCAGCGGGAGCATCGCCTTCACCTCCTCCTTCATGAATTCTTTCCTCTGGTAGGTCTTCGAGAAACTTGTGGAACTTTAAATCCATCCTTCGAATGTTGTTCTTATTGAAGAGTTGAAGGGGAAAGCCGATAGCTGATAGCATTGCATACAGTATGAATGATCCAGGGATAGGACAAGTGTACATCCCAATACATATGAATGACATATATTAGTTGATGCACAATTAGAGTAGGAAGGCGGATTTTGATCCCAGATGCTATGGAGTATACTATCATGGTCATGAACTCAGTGAGATCAGAACGGTTAGTACTTTTAGGATATATGTTGGAGGCGAAGATACCATGCAAAACACAAAATCATGAATCCATGAACTTGGATTTTAATGCATTGCCTTGGTACCAGGGAATATCACGATCATGGCAAAGAAACTTTGTGACCATGGATCAAGTTTCAACATTCTCAAGTTCAATATCCGTAAGACCAACAGGTGACAGAGTAAGACCAAAGATTTGTGCAATAGACTCAGGGGTAATCTCCACATCGTCACCATCAACAGAAACAGTGATGGAAGGCGGATCGGACACTGGAGAATGATAAGAAGCAAAAAAGTTGTTTGTTCATTCATAATGACATGGCCCACCAAAGTCAAGGACAAACAACCAGTCAATTGCTGTAAAAAGGGGTTTCAGATTATACGGTATTAGATAGTCCCTATCTATCTTCCTCTCATGGACAAGCTTCCTACCAGTGTATTTGGCCAAAGTCGGATTCACCCTAGCAGGAGGAGGTGCCAGTGCTTCAGATTGGGACCCACCACGTGAAGCCTGTCTAGTTCGTTGGCGTGTAGGAGTCTCATGTTCAAGAGCCCTTGCTTTTTCTTTCAGAGCAAGAACCTTTTGCCTGGAGGATCTAGAAGATTCTCCAGGATTGGATACTTTCCCTTTGTCCTTTCCCATGTGTTGATACAGATAGAGATTTGAGAGATTTGGGAATAGACGGACAAAATTTCTCCTTGAGAATCTGAAAATACCCAATCTGAAAATAAGATGAAATCTTGAAAAGAAGGAATGTAAGGGGTAATACCAGTTTTGAATGATGTCTAGGGCTTCCTGATGAAGAAACCTGCAGACCGGCCGAGAGGAACGACCAAGGAAGAAAAAAGTATTTAGAAGTGAAATGTAACTTTTCTCGCTCGACTGCCTTTTATCGGGCGGCAATCTTTGATATCATCGACCAATGTTTTGATGATATCGAAATGCCTCATTCGATGTTATCGAAATTGTCTTCAATATCATACTCTATCATATGACTATTCCCATTCCAAAGAGGTGTCGACAATATCGACCTTGATCGATTTAATCAACAATCCACATGACTTATCGACAGACATATCAAAGGTGAATATTTTTCATTTTTCGCAGTTCGACAAACTTTCATATATAATATAGTATATCTTTGAATCAACAGTATACACTATAAAATTTTGTACAAGCATTATACAAATCAAAATTATAAACATTAGAATGTTTATATACAAAAAGATTGAGGTGAGGGACCTCAGATGTATCATTGGGAGCTTAGCAAAATTGCATCATTTCAGCAACTCTCCAGATCTCGATGCATGACCTGGACTTGTTTTTCCATGCTCAATGTTTCTAAGCATAAGGATCAGTTCTTCCTTTGCCTTTAATGACATAGCAGTGGTTATTTGTGTGACAACCCTTCATTACTGATTTACCTGATAGGTTAAGGATTTTACGTTCCTGTTTGTTGATTGTAACCACATGCTCATTGTCACATATTTGAGAAATGATCAGAAGATTATGTGTCAATCCTATTATACAAAAGGTGTTCTCATTTTTGAGCAAATGTATTCCTCTGATAATTCCCTGTCCAATTACTTTAGCGGTGCTTCCATCTCCATAGGTGACTATCCCATCTTTAAGATTTGAATAGTTTAAAAGAAAGGATTTGTCACCTCTGACATGTCTTGAGTAAATGCTATCTTGGTACCACTTAGTATCATTGTCTGTTATATGATTTAAGTGAGTAATAAGGCAATTTTTCTTTTCTTTTACTACCCATTTTGTGATAGGATTTTTAACTGTAGTAGATTTAGGTTTCTTATTTAATTCAACCACTTGATTTAATAACTCTTGAGTAACTGCTCCTGACATTTTGTATTTCTCTAGTTGGTTTGAATTTACCAATATGATGACTAGAATTATGTTGAGTCCTCCTAGGAGACATGCATTCAAACTTGTAATGACCAAAATCACCACATACATGACAAATAGGAATGGTTCTTGTTCTGCTTCCTGAAGTAGCAGATTTTTCATCCATTTGTGCTGTATTTTTAGCTTTTATTTTAAACTTATCATATCCTAAGCCACTCTTGTCCTTTCTAGGTCTTCCCATACCTAAGAGTTTTTCTAGTTTCTCACCACTCTGGGAAAACTTATAGTTTAACTTAGTAAATTTTCTAGATTCTTCTAAATCAAATAAGAGTGTGTGATTTTCATTTTGAAGGAGCATGTTTTTGGCTTTTAATATCTTAACCTATTTATTTAGTTTTTCAGATTCAGATTTAAGGAAGATGTTGATTCTTTCTAGTCTATCATTATCTAAATGATATTGCTGTAAATCATTGATTAGATGTGTATTAATTTCTAAAATTTTATCCAGATCTTTTTGCAGCAATTCCTTTTTGTTTTCAGATATTCTGAATCTTTTGACGTTGTTGATGCTATGAATATAGAGTTAATTGTAAGCATCTTGTAGTTCATTCTGTTCTTCTTCTTCTTTTTCAGTTTCCTCATTATCTGATGAAAATGATTCAATGGCTTGCGGTTCTAACTCGTTCTCAGTTTTAGTCAGAATGATTGGGGTAGTGGAGACCATAAGAATTTTTAGAGATTTCTGATCTTCATTACTCTCTGAGTCGCTAGATTCTGAGTTTGACTCTTCCGTATAATCCCATGTGGCAGCCATAGCTTTTCCCTTAGTTTTTCTATTTGGGCATTCAGTAGATAGGTGTCCAAACTTCCGACAGGCATAACATTATGGTTCTTTTGTCTTTTTACTAAATCTATCTATAGAATATTTGTTGTCCACCTTCCATCCTTTAAAGGACGGCCACGATTTTTCTGAAAGAACTTTCTGAACCATTGCGCCAACAAGGACACTTCCTCATCATCATTTTCTCTTTCACTTTTAATATCCTCATTTGTTGTATTCTTTATAGTTTTCAGGACAATAGCTTTGGATTTTGGGGTTTGTTTGAAGTGCAGTTCAAATGTTTGTAGGGAACCTACTAGTTCTTCTACTTTCATTTCATCTATATTTTTACATTCTTCAATGGTTGTTACTCTAGGATTAAACCATTCCTGTAATGATCTTAGTATTTTCTTATAGATTTTTATAACCGGAACTTTCTCACCTAATCCTCCCATGGAGTTGTAGATGATGTTCAGTTTTGTGAAAAACTCCATGAAGGTCTCATGCACTTCCATTATGAGACTTTCGAACTATGTGTTAGGAGTTGTAGTTTGGATCTCTTCACAGTGCTTGCTCCTTCATGGGTTATTTCTAACAAATCACATACTTCTTTGGTTGTCCCACACATACTGATTTGATTGAAAATATCTTGAGACATAACACAGTAGAGAGCATTCATAGCTTTAGCCTCAACAGTTTAGTTTTCCTTATCGAATGTTGTCCACTTTTCTTTGGATTTTGATTTGGTGATAGTTGTGCCATTTTTAAGTACTATTTGTTCAAATGGTGGTACATATCCTCTTTCAACTATATCCCAAACATCATGATCCAAGGATCTCAGAAAGTAATGCATTATAGCCTTCCAATGTGCATAATTTGATCCATCAAATACTGGAGGTCTAGAGATCGATGAGCCCTCTCCTTTAGCCATATTACCAACCTCTGTTAAGATCACTCTCTAGGCATGAAGCCCTTAAGAGAGACCCACTCTGATACCAATTGAAATTGCGGTAATGACCGCTTTAGTTAAAGTAGGAATATGATAATATGTCTAGAGTATGCATAAATCAGGATTTCTTCAAAGTAACTCTAATGGCTTCCAAGTCAAATAGAGGATCCAGTTATAATACTATTTGACAGATGAATCAGATGCATGTTATAGATTATGATGGATGTGACTGTTTGTGAGGTGTGATCTTAGATATTCAACTATGAAAGCATTTAAAGGAATCACACAAGTAATCAAAGACAAATATCAATCATAAACACAATCATTTTTATAGTGGTTCGACAGCTTGTCTACTCCACTCCCCGTAGACGCTCTCAACCCTTGAGTGTACTAGATTTCACTAAAGGAGGTTTCACCACAGGTTCATCTCAGACCTGAGGTTTTAAATCAGGTTCACCTCTAACCAGTACAACCTACACTTAGGCTGACATAGCATGTCCACATAACACTATTTATGCTCCCATGAGCAAGGGTCAACACATATCACCCGATTTTAGTCTACACCAGCTAAGGATCTACTCAAGGAACCTTACAAATTTATGTTCCCACGAGCAAGGGTCAACATAAAGCACCCAAGTTTTAGACCACCCTGGTCAAGGACCTCTAATAACCTAAGATTTTATGCTCTCTATAGAGCAAGGGTTAACACAAAGCACCCACAACATACACTCCCGCTGGAGGCCTCCTACGAGGTCTTGCAAGGGGTGAGAAATGAAAAAGCCAAGCTATATGTCTTAGAGGGGGGGGGGGAGGGGGGAGGGCGGTGAATAGGACTATGCCAAATTTAAAATGATAACAGCGAAATAAAATAATAAAATAGACAAATAAATGAAAGATATAATCCACAATACATAATGCAAAGCAACCTCAAATTCTAGTTGTTCTAAGGACAACCTTTCACCATAAAAATCAAGGGCTTGTGTCAGGACAACCTTACCAGAACAATTAGACAAACAAAATCTTAAACTGGAAAGGAAATAAAAGAAATAGCAAGAAAAGAAATTCTAAACCATTATAACATTCCCCACAATACTTGAAGTGAAAAGTTACAACATTCACATCCACACATAGATCCCACAATATTGAATGATAAAAGATATAGAAAATAAACCACACATCCACAAAACACAAAGTGTTATAGTGGTTCGCCTGTGTGTACACCAACTGTTAAACAACAGCCACACAGCTTGCTACTCCACTCCTAATATCCTCACACAGTGAATATTAGCGTTCACTATGAAAATAGGTTTTTCTCAAGTTCACCTAAAAAACCCTCACAATTGTATCTTTCAAATGGGCTTACACAATTCAAAAACCCACACTTTGAGTTTTCTGGATCTCCTCAGATAACCAATACAATGATATTTTTCTAGCTTAATCTCAAAAGAAACTAGAGATAAAAGATTTACACAAATGTAAAATACCTAGATTTCTCCTTTTCTTGCGGCCCGGAAGAACCAAGTCGGAGTAGAAGTTCGAATATAGAAGTTCAATGTCCAATAATCACTTTAAAATGGTTCTAGGTCTAAGTTGATTTTAAATTAAATAAAGATGGGCTAGTTCTATTTGATTTTGATTCAAGAAGTGGAATATCATAATTCCTCTTTCAAATCAGATTGGAATGCAGAAACAAAATCAAATATGAAAAACTAATAAAAAAAGAATATTAAATATGCACAGTGTAGATTAAAAAGAACAAAAACTTATCTCTTAGAGTGATGCCTTGATTTTACTTGAATTGGATTATCAAACTCAGAAATTCGTGCTTTATTTATAGTTGTAAAAATTACATCTTCGATTGGTCCAAAGGACACTACGATTGGTCGAAGGTCGAATAGATTTTTAAATTTTTGAGCGTGATTTGATAAAACTGTTCCACGACTGGTTGAAGGTTGTCCACGACAGGTCGTGAGTCCACCACGACTGGTCATTACCTGCCCACGACTGGTTGAATAAAGGTTGATTTAGTCGTTGTATTTTGAGTCGTAGATCCTAGACTGGTCGTAGGACGATTCGTGCACTGTTCACACGACTGGTCAAACAGAGTCCAGGACTGGTCATGGAAGAACCAAAAATTCCAAAAAATTGCAACAAACTTAGGACTGGTCCGGAAACATCTTGGACTAGTCGAGCTAGTGCTCGGACTAGTCAAACAGGATTCAGGACTAGTCTTATAACAGTCCAAACACTTACAAAGTGATTCAATTTGACTTATGTATACAAAATGACCTACCCTAATGTCAGTCTAAGGTCATTCATACCTTGAATGTGAAGTATGGACATTGAGTCCTTATTTCTTTAGATGATGGATGATCTTTGAAGTTCATGAGACTTGAGATCTTGACACATGATGAGGCTTGAACTTGAAATCTTTGAAACCTTGAACTTGTAGTTCTTGAGTTGTATTTCACCTTGAGTCTTGATCAAGATCTCGTAGCTTTAAAACTCTGAAGTTTTTAGAGAAGAGAACAATGTACTTGTTCTTACATTTCTTAAAGAAGATCATTGTTCTTGTCTTGGAGCATTGTGATGCAGTGCCTTGAACATATATACCAATGTGCTACACAAGACACAGATTGAAGTTTTGGCACCACAAAATTTGATAACCAAAGGAACAAGAAACCGTAGCACTTACAATCCCTCCCTTTGTCAAATTTGTGACAAAACACACTTAATAATAATATAACCAATAACTACACAAAGAATCATAATCATGCACTAGTTATAAATGAAAACCAATTACAACTTGGTTAAAGAATCATGCAACAGTTATTATCAACTAGCACACAACATCATAAAATAGTCACATCACAACATCTCCTTACATACTCCCCCTGAGTAACAAACATATATTCAAAAAATAAAATAAAATGCTACTCTACTATTATCCACAATCCATCCATATCCATTTCAAACATAATAAAATATTCTCCCCCTTTTTGTCACAATATGACAAAGGAAGCAAGTAAGATATGGAAGAGAAAAAAAATAAGAGAGTGATAAAGGAGTTGACAAGTCAAGATATGCAAGATATATAAGCAAATTCAAAGTGCAAATATCATTAACCAAAATAAACCAAAGTCAACCAAAGTAAGTCTCACAAACTCAAAGAAAATAATTTATTCTAAGAGTTATTACAGGTCATAAGATAAAAACACTTAATCAGATCCTGAAGAAGAAGGAGCAGGTATAGTAGGATTAACTTGATGAAGGGCCCTTATTTAAGCGCCTAAGATACTTGCGCATATATTTAAATTGCAAATCATGAGTAACATTCATATTTTTTTCCTTCTCCTCAAGTGCACGTAAACACACATCAAAATTTGATGGCTCATAGTCAAGATCATTTGAAGAGTCTGATTCAATTTCATTAAAAATGTCATCCATATTTATATCATTAGGAGGAAGATCACCAGCTTTTCAATCCTTCAGCTCCACCACCAGCACCAACAACTACTTGGCCAGGAGCCAATTTCAATTTCATCTTGTTTATATTAGATTTGTTGAAAATAAGATGATGGATAGGAGCCTCTCAAATAGGCATAACAACTAGCATGTGAGTATCTAACACATTTATAAAGTAGGAAAATGAAATATCACTGTATCCTGGATGGAGATGAAATTGAATGATAGAATGACGTATTAAAGAAGGCAGATAGACATTTGAACTAGTGATGATGAAATGTAAAATACGGACCGTAAAGGAAGTCAGTTCTATCTTGTTACCAGAACGAGGATACAGATTGAAAATAAAAATTTGATGCAAAACCCTGTATCTGGGTAACTGGTACTTGGAAGCAAGCGCATTCCCCTTCTGACTCCATTGCACATTCATATTGCATAATGCTCTAGTGAGTAAGCATTTTTTTTTTATTCTAAGGGTTTCTCAACTAGAATATGAATACAAATACCCTCGTCACTAACAGGTATGTCCATTAGAAATAAAATCAGATGATGGTCAATCTCAAAAGGACCTTCTCTAGTAGCAATTTTAAATGTTAAATTTTCAGTCGAAAAATTAGAAATGCATGCAGACATGATTGAGCAATAGACCAGTATGCTGGGTCACCCCAATGTAAGATGTTATCCCATCCTATAGCTTGAAGAAGTGGCAGGAGATCAAAAGGAGTAATGTGTTCAATACACAGCTTGCTCAACAATAACAATGCGCATTCTTATATCCTGAACATAAGAGGGATCATCTTCGGGTGGCCGAAGATGGCACCTTGTTAAAGGAGTAGATCTAGATGAGGAAGCATCATGCGAAGTTTTCTTTTTACCTCTAGCATCCATTTATAACTAAGAAAGGAAGGAATTAAGAAGTTGTAGAAGATGTAGAGTGAGTTTCTTCAAAATTGAATTTTAGAGAAGAAAACCCCAAAAACTTCAAGAAAACTTGAAATCAAGCACTCCAAGGATGAAAATGAAGAGATTAGAGCTTGAATCTAGAAGGAAAACTGAAATAATGCACTCACTTTGAAGAATCAAAAAGATGGGTACGACTAGTCGTGCCACAGCCCGTTGGAGAAGAAAGAGGAAATGAAGAAGAAAAGGTTTTTCCCAAATTAAAAAGGGTCCAGCGCACTACACGACTGGTCGTGGGATGTCCTCGACTGGTCGTGTAGACACAAAAACATGTATTTTCCACATAATTCTGAATTTTAAAATTATAATTTAATAAATATATAAACTATAATACAAAAATGCATGAATAATTAATTTTAATTACACATACCAAGGTTAAATTTAAATTTATTAAACCTGCTTTTTTCAAGTGGTTTAGTGAAAATGTTGGCAAGTTGAGTCTCGGTAGGAATGTAATCCAAAGATATTATTTTTTCTTCCACTAATTCACGAATGTAGTAATTCCTAATGTCAATGTGCTTGGTTCGTGAATGCTAGATTGGATTTTTAGATATATTTATTACACTGGAATTATCACAATATAAAACCATTGAATCCTATGCAATTTCATAATCCCTTAACATTCTATTCATCCATACAAGCTGAGTACATGCATTTTCAAGTGCAATGTATTCAGCTTCAACAGTTGAAAGCGATACGAAACTTTACTTCTTGTTAAACTAAGAAACTAAATATTTTTCAATATAGAAACAACCACCACTGGTTGATTTTCTATCATTGATATTACCATCCCAATCAGCATCAGTGTACCCAGCCAACTGAACACTAGTATTATATGGATACTAGAGATCCAAATTTACAATACTTGCGACATATCGAATAATCCGCTTAACGGCAGTTAGATGTGACTCTTTAGGGTCGAATTGATATCTAGCGCAAATACCAATAGTAAAAGCAATATTAAGTCTACTTGCAATTAAATAAAGTAAACTGCCAATCATACTACGATATAATTTACGATCCACATTTTTATCTATAGAGTCTTTTGAGAATCTTAATGTTATACTCATATGAGTATCAAAATTCTTACCATTCTTAAATCTGAACTTTTTAATTAAGTTCAGAGCATATTTGGTTTGACAAATGAAAATACCATCAGGTTATTATTTTACTTGCAACCCTAAGAAATAATTCAATTTCCCAACCATGCTCATTTCAAACCTAGATTTCATTAAATCTGCAAACTCAACAATTATGTTAGTATAGGTAGATCCATAAATAATATCATCAACATATATTTTCACTATTAATATATGATCATTATGTTTCTTAACAAAAAGAATCTTATCAACACTTCCTATTTGAAAATTATGACTTAGTAAAAACTTAGTCGAATTTTCATATCATGCCCTAGGAGCTTGTTTCAAACCGTAGAGAGCCTTTTTTAGGCGATAGACATGATCAACAATCTTAAGGTCTTCAAAGCCCATTGATTGTTCAACATAAACTTCTTCATGCAGATCGCCATTTAAGAAGACACTCTTTACATCCATTTGATAAAGTTTGAATTTTTTAAAGCACGCAATGAATATAAATAGTCTAATTGATTCAAGATGATCTACTGAGGCAAAGGTTTCATCATAATTGATGCCTTCAATTTGAATGTACCCTTGTACAACCAGTCTAGCCTTATTTCGAATTATATAACCAAGTTCATCAGATTTATTTTTGAAAATCTACTTAGTATCAATAATATGTTTATCTTTAGGTCTAATAACAAGATACCAAACATCATTTCTCATAAATTGGTTAAGCTCTTCTTGCATCATTACAATCCAGTTTTCATCAGTAATAGCTTCTTTTACGTTTGCCGGTTCAATCTGGGATGTAAAGCACACGTAATTACATATATCTTCTAGTTGTCTATGAGTGCACACACCAATGAGAGGGTTTTCAAGAATTTGAGTGATTGGATGATCTTTAACAGTCATCAGTTTAGAGTTATTCTGACTTGATGAAGTATCTGGTTTGTCAAGTAGTAGAACTTTATCATTATCTGAACTTGAGGCAGGTGTATTCAAGTGATCGTCAATAATCACATTGATGGACTCTTAAATTACACCAGTCCTCTTATTCAGTACTCGATACTCTCAACTGTTTAAAGATTACCCTAAAAATATCCTTTCTTCACTTTTAGTATCAAACTTTCCTAGATTTTTATGGTCACGTAAAATATAGCACTTTCTGCTAAAGAGTCGAAAGTATTTGACAGTAGGCTTCTTATCAAACTATATTTCATAAGTCGTCTTACCGTTTGATTTTCTTATATAGACCCTGTTGATTATATAGCATGCAGTATTTATGGCTTCAACCCATTGATTTTTAGGGAGCTTCATAATATTCAACATTACATTTGTCATTTCTTGAAGCACTCTAATTTTTCTTTCAACAATACTATTTTGTTGTGGTGTTTTAGGTGCAGAAAATTCATGTGATATTCCCTTATCATAAGAAAATTTTTTAAAACTGCTATTCTCAAATTCTGATCCATGATCACTACGAATCTTATAGACTTAAGAACCTTTTTCTGTTTGGATTCATTTGAGAACTCTTTTTACTTCATCAAGGGTTTCTAATTTATCCCTTAAAAAATCTACCCAAGTGAATCTGGTATAATCATCCACGTCACCAGTATGTATTTTTTGTAACCTTGACTCTCCGTCCTCGTTGGTCCTATAAGATCCATGTGGAGAAGTTCGAGAGGTTTAGAGTGGCATTAGAGTCCACCTTTTTATGAGCACTCCTAGTTTGTTTGCTAATCTGGCATTTGCCACATACTTTGTCTACTTTTTATAATTTAGGTAGACCTCTTGTCAGTTCTCTTCTGCTCAATCTATTTAGATTACGGTAGTGTACATGTCCCAGGCATTTATGCCATAATTCAGTCTCATCGGTATAGACCATGTAACACGATTGACTAAATGAGGTAGAATCACTAACAATATAGCAGTTTTCAGAAGTTCTACGACCAATTAATATTACTGAGCCATTCTTGTTTAAAATTTCACACCCTAGGTTAGAAATTTTAACATTATGATTTTTATCGTATATTTGAGATTTGCTTAACAGATTGTGTTTTAACCCTTCAACATATAAAACATTCTCAAATAAAGGGAGATTAGAAAGTTAAACCATACCTTGGCCAATAACCCTGCAGTTGCTACCATCACCAAATGTGACTGAACCATCAGTCATGTCTTTAAGAGTGGTGAACAGATCTTTGTCACCAGTCATGTGCCTGGAGCATCCACTGTCTAGGTACCACTTTGAATGGCTTGAAGATTTAAAAGCGGCGTGGGCAACCAAACCTTAGGAACGCATTTCATAACTGTTTTGGGTTTAGGAGTATAGTTGGCCTTCTTATATTTGTAGTTGTTGTAAGTATGAACTACTGAGTTAGATTTTAAGAGCTCCTTAAGTAAATCAACTATTTTTTTAGCTAAAGGGTTTAGGTTCTGATTTTTATAGTTGATATGGTTACTTTTAGGCTTAAAAGATTGAAAAGTTTTGATATTTTTAGGAAACTTTTGATTAGAACTTTTCTCTTTTAAGTTTGAAGACTCTCTTTTCACAAACTTAGGAGGAGTATTCTTCTGTTTAGGAGGAACGTTTTTAACGTAGCCCAAACCGGATCAGTCGCCACATTTTCTTGATCCAGATAATAGTTTTTCTAACTTTGGATCACCTTGGGCATACCTCCATGTATCTTTTAAACTCAAAAGTGAAGAGACTTCATGTTTAAGTTTTTCATTTTCAGATTTAAGATTTTCCATAAGGGAGGTTTTGAAATCTAAATCGCATTTCAATTTTTCAAAAAAATCTGAAACCTGGGATTTTTTTAAAACAAAAGAATCAAAATTTTCTTTAAGTTTTAAAAACTTCTCTTTCTGAAGTTTTATTTTTACGGTAATTTTACAACTTTCCCTGTATAGGGCATCTTGAAGATCTTCTTCATTTTCATGATCACTATTCAAATTTTCTTTACTAGTTAAATCATTGTGATCTGAAAAAGTGAGCTTGGCTAGAGTCATAAGGGCCTTAACTTCATTGCCTAACTCAGTTTCAAAATTTTCTGATTCAGAAAAGGCTTTAGAGCCAGAAGATTCATCCCAACTAGCCAACATTCCTTTCTTTTTAGGTTTGTCCTTTTTAGGACATTTATTTTGCTAAATGCCCATATTCTTAGCAGTTGTAACATTTACTATCTTTTAAAGATTTATAAGTTTTAGATTTAGATTTAGATCTTTTCTTATCATTTGATTTTTGAAAATCAACCTTCTTTTTACTTTAAAATTTTTTGTAAAACTTTTTTACTAAAAGGGCCATATCATCTTCAGAATTTTCTAAATCAGAATTTTCTTGAGAAATGCATTTAAAAGATTTAAGAGCGATAAATTTACCTTTAGGAGCTTTAAAGTTTAACTCATAAGTTTATAAAGATCCAACTAATTCTTCTACCCTCATGTTGTCCGTATCATGAAGTTCCTGGATCGCGGTTACCTTAGAATTGAACCGTTCAGGAAGTGAACATATTATTTTTGCACAAATTTTACTTTCTGGGATTTTATCACTAAGACCCCACATAGAGTTCACAATATCATTTAATCTTGTATAGAAGTTCATGATCATTTCATTTTCTTCCATATGTATTTTTTCAAATTTTGTTATGAGGATTTGAATCTTAGATTTCTTGACAATTGATGTTCCCTCATGGGTCATTTCTAAAATATCGTAGGCTTGCTCTGTAGAATCACATGATATAATTCTTTTGAATTCATCTAGTGATAGTGCGCAAGTGATTGCATTTAGTGCTTTTGTATTTCCATTGCTCTTACTTTTTTGAAGTGTGGTCCAAGAGAAATAAGGTGTAATTCTCATAGATTTGGATCCATCGATTCCAGTTACTTCAGTGGTAGGAGGGGTCTATTCAGTCACTATGGCTAGCCACACACTCTCATCCATGGATTTTAGGAAAATCCTCATCCTGGCTTTCTAATAGGCATAATTGGTGCCATCAAATGGTGGAGGTCTAGTGACTGAAAGGCTAACAAAATTAGATATATTATAAATAGCTTAAATCAGTTAGGTCAGGAAATAAATTCAAAAAATAATAACAAATAATACGAGCTATTAGGCTTTGATACCACTTGAAAAGGCCAAGCTATATGCCCTAGAGAGGGGGTGAATAGGACTATGCCAAATTTAAAATGATAACAGTGGAATAAAACAATAAAAATGTCAAATAAAGGAAAGATAACAATCCGCAATATATAATGCAAAGCAACCTCAAATTCTAGTTGTTCTAAGGACAACCTTTCACCATAAAAACTAAGGGTTTATGGCAGGACAACCTTACTAGAACAATTAGAGAAACAAAATCTCAAACTGGAAAGGAAATAAAGGAAATAGCAAGAAAGAAATTCTAAACTATTACAACATTCCCCACATGCTTGAAATGAAAAATTACAACATTTACATCCACACATACATCCTACAATATTGAATTATAAAAGATATAGAAAATAAATCACACATCCACAAAACATAAAGAGTTATAGTGGTTCGCCTGTGTGTACACCAACTATTAAACAACAGCCACACAACTTGCTACTCCACTCCTAATATCCTCAAACAGTGGATATTAGCGTTCACTATGAAAATAGTTTTTTCTCAGGTTCACCTAAAACCTTCACAATGTGTCTTTCAAATGGGCTTACACAATTTAAAAACTCACACTCTGATTTTTCTAGCTCTCCTCAGATGAGATTTTTCTAGTTTAATCTCAAAAGAAACTAAAGATAGAAGATTTACACAAATGTAAAATACCTAGATTTCTCCTTTTGTTGCAGCCCGGAAGAACTAAGTTGGAGTAGAAGTTCAATGTCCAATGCTCACTTTAAAATACTTCTAGGTCTAAGTTGGTTTTTAATTAAATTAAGTTGGGCTAGCTCTATTTGATTTTGATTCTAAGAAGTGGAATATCACAATTCCTCTTTTAAATCAGATTGGAATGCAGAAAAAAAAAATCAAATATGAAAAGCTAACAAAAGAGAATATTAAATATAAAATATACACAATGTAGCTTAAAAAGAACACAAACTTATCTCTCATATTGATGCCTTGATTTTACTTGAATTGGATTATCAAACTCTAAAATTCGTGCTTTATTTATAGTTGTAGAAATCATATCTTCAATTGGTCCTGAGGACACTATGACTGGTCGAAGGTCGAATAGACTTTTAAATTTTTGAGCGCGATCGGATAAAACCGTTCCACGACTGGTCGAAGGTTGTCCACGACCGGTCATAAGTCCTCCACGACTGGTCGTGTCCAGCCCTCGAATGGTCGAACGAAGCTTAATTTAGTCACTATAGTTTGAGTCAAAGATACTAGAATGGTCGTAGAATGAGTCGTGCACTGTTCACACAACCGGTTGAATAGAGTCTAGGACTGATTGTGGAAGAACCAAAAATTTTAAAAAATTGCAACAAACTTAGGACTGGTCCTGAAATATCTTGGACTGGTCGAGCTAGTGCTAGGACTAGTCAAACAAGGTTCAGAACTAGTCTTAGAACAGTCCAAACACTTATAAAGTGATTCAATTTGACTTATGTATATAAAATGACCTACCCTAAGGTCAGTCTAAGGTCATTCATACCTTGAATGTGAAGTATGGACATTGAGTCTTCATTTTTTCAGATGATGGATGATCTTTGAAGTTCATGAGGCTTGAGATCTTAACACATGATGAAGCTTGAACTTGAAATCTTTGAATCCTTGAATTTGTAGTTCTTGAGTTGTATTTCACCTTGAGTCTTGAACAAGATCTTGTAGCTTTAAAACTCTGAAGTTTTTTAGAGAAGAGAACAATATACTTGTTCTTGCATTTCTTGAAGTAGATCATTATTCTTATCTTGGAGAATTATGATGTAACCTTGAAC
This sequence comes from Magnolia kwangsiensis, assembly GCA_037074715.1. Taxonomy (NCBI): domain Eukaryota; kingdom Viridiplantae; phylum Streptophyta; class Magnoliopsida; order Magnoliales; family Magnoliaceae; genus Magnolia; species Magnolia kwangsiensis. Next base: position 67,122,494 of record CM073579.1, read on the forward strand.
ATATATACCAATGTGCTACATAAGACACAAATTGAAGTTTTGACACCACAAAATTTGACAACTAAAGGAGCAAGAAACTATAACACTTACAAGAAACACCTTAGACCCAATCTTATAAAAGGAATGATCACAAGGGTCCTTTGGACTCTAATAACTTACAAATAAGTGGATGAGCCCCATTCAACACGTTGTCGAAGATATACTCCTTCGTTGATAAAGAATCTTCTGCTTCCTTAAACTATAACTCAAAAGATGTACCAATACATGGCGAGGGGTTGGGTCAAGGTTATGATGGAATCCTACTCTCTTAAATGTTTTCCTATAAGGAAGATAGAGTGATTCCAATCATCTATGCATTCAAGGCATCCCAACTTAATGATTTGCCATTAAGGTGGTAGTTGGAGGATCCTTGAATGTGGAAGTTCATTCCGCAATCCACTTTATTGAATGTCAATGATGAAGGTGGATTGGATGATGAACTTCCATGAGAGAAAAGGCTTTGGGTATATGATATAAGGTTAAACACTCAAAAGCACTCTCTTCTTTCTCTACCAGCAACTGAGGACAAGCTCTCATTAAATAGGCAAAAGGTTCTAACGGATATCTAATGGTCACATTTATGAAAGAGCTTGATATCATCGAGCAAGGTCGATATCATTGAGCGTATACTCTCGATACCATCAACTGGCCGCTCGATGACATGAACTCAAATGTCAAACGCTTTTGAAACCTTTTGCCAGCTGGTCGAGTTAATCGAACATGTGTTGATGTCATCGAATTTCGAACTTCAATTTTTTCGACACGAGGTTCAATTCCTTGACATCTGAAAATGTGAGTGACTTGCCTTTAAAATATTCTAGGTCTAAAATATGATCGAGACACACTCGATATCATCGAAATTTAAATGTCGATGATATCTATGGCAGTGCCGATGGATCAATAAATTAAAAATTTTTTCTAGTAAGCATGCTGGATAGTTTATGTCCTCTCTCGATGCAATTAACCTAGCCTTGATATAATTGATATTTGAATATCGATTTTGTCGAGTAACCCTCGATCCAAGAAGAAAAAACCTGAAAATACTATTGGATAAATGTGTGTCCAAATCGATATCATCGAAGGGCTTTCGATATCACCGAAATTTGAATTTCGAGGATATTGAGGAATACTTTGATGTAACACCCTGAAAATCGGGGGTCGTGTATAAACTCAACTCCCGAGTTCCAGACCGTCACTAATGCAAAAAAAATGATTATGATTCAATGTTGTCTGATTTAAAGCATTCACATGAGTAAAAGTATACCAAAACTGCAATTCATACTCCAGATCCAGTGATAAAAGCAAGCGGAAGACTAAATAATATATATATCACTGTAAGGAAAAACAAAGTAGATCTCATCTGTCTCTAAAGCATGAATACATCGCTGAGTCTCATATACATATATATGAACAAAATCAAATGTTCAAAATAGTCCCACTGAAGTCCCATCAACCCAGGTCGCCTACGCAAAGCCATCATGATACTGCATGTACGAGAACTCGTCCTGGTCCTCGTCAAAATCTGGCTCTGCCTCCTGGATCTCAGCCTCACCTGCATCTACAACAGGGTCTGGTGGGTATTGCAAACACCATCCTGTAACGTGGGAGTGAGTGATCAACTCAGTGGAATCATAGAGCAAAGATTAGCATGTTCACAAATCAATCATGCGATAATAGTAAAGCAGTAAATCAGACAATCCTAATACTGCTGTTAATGCAAGATAACATGACGTGATGTATGCCCTCACCGACGATCTCCCTCATACGGCACCATCTTACGATCGCGGCATGCAATCTACCCTCAAGTGCTCCACATCTTCCAGGCACATGCAATGGCATGGTAACATGATTTCCAAGTTGTTATTAGTCCATTCAAACAGCAAGATTGGAAAACTAAGGTACTTCCCTTGTTTCAATCCCAACACAGATCCTGTCTAGGGTCGTCACTCCTAGTAATCTCATACGATGTATATTTTGTAGGTCGCTGCAAGGGCTACCAGGGCTGTTGCTCGCACTCGTTGCACCGCTCCCCCATCACCTTATCAATACAGGCCTACTGTACTCTACTTCTACTGAAGGGTCGTCGCCTCCCGTAGACTCAGAATATGCTCGCGGTCACTACAAAGGACTCGTCGCCTGATCAGTGTAGGCCGACAGCTAGAATATAGTGTCTCATACCACCATAATCTGCTCACGAGACTAGGTGCTCACTGGTCACTACGGGGAGGTTTGTGGCCCCAGCGTAGGCCGACAGCTCGACCACGGTGTCCCATACCACCATGCCCGGCTCATGAGTCTTCGTGGATCAAGGTACCATGGTTAACAGGGTTTATAATGGTAAGTTCAGTACCCTAGGTTCAAGCAGTTATGACTCATACAGGGTGACCATACATCGGCTAGTTGGGTTACTTGACGGGCTCGACTAGTGCGATCGCATCTCAAGTCGAACGACATGAAGTGCGTAAAACACTTCGCGTGACCTAACCACTGCCGCCAACTCCAAACACGACTCGCGTTTATCGACGCGTCGTTCGTGGCTAAGACCGGCCAGCCACGAATTCGCTCGGTTACCGACTGCCTGGACTAAGTCTGGTCCCAAACAATTATGGAATCACATCAGCAATCTATGTAAGAGTATTAGAATTGAAATACAATCATGTGAGCATGTTAACACATGTTATAACATTCAACTTAAGCAAATCTTCAAGCACATACATTTCATGCATGTAATGAAATCATGCATATAGTCAACATGTAGGAAATCATTTAGGTGAGCATATTAATTGAGAAATCAATCACAAAATATTTCATAACATCATTTAATTCAATACATACTAATACAAGCATTTATACAAACACATACACTACACACTTAAGTCTACATATAGTATGTCGACCCGAAGTGTGCAATTAGGTGAATCTCTTCGCCAAACTAATTATGCACGTATTCCTAACTTCCTAATGCGACAACAAACCATGTCAATCACATCAGCAAAATATGAATGTAAACTGTACTTCCTACAAATAACTAAAATGCCCTAAATCTCATATTCTTCGTTGATTTACGAAACAGGAAACGGATAGCATGTTGTACATGTCAAACGGCGATGCCGTCAATAATCTACTATTAAATGACATTGAAAGCGTTGGAAACCGTCAATCAAAGCGTCTAAAATCCTCACCTAGTCTCTTGTAGACGTGTCGTTTTGAACGGAGCGTATACGCTTCGTCAACGGCGATAAGAGAACCTATTTTACAAGATCTATTGGTTAAAAAGCTATGGATCTTAGTGATCCTCAAATCAGCAACTTCTAGGATTATTTATTACCTGAAAACGTGGAAGAATCACCGGCTTGGTGATCAGGAGGTGTTGCTTAGGCACTAGCAACAGGTGGCACGAAGACTGGAAAAATTCCTTCTACACTCTCTCTCAAACTCTCACCTTTTCTCTCTCTCAATCTAGGGTTTCTTACAATTTCGGATGGGAGAGAGGAGTGAGGGTTTCAACCCCTTTTATAAGCTTAAAAAATGCCGAAAATAGGCTCCGGTACAAAGTTTACTTAGTGCATATCCAATTCGGGGCTGTTTCGGTTCAAAGGATACTTTCTGGTGGTCCCCTAGTCGAATGCGATCGGACTTAAGCTCATGCGTACCAGATCTAGCACGTATTAAGTTTTCAGTCTGGCTGGGTTCACAGATTGCATGTGGTGAACCAGTTTCAGTTCAACGGTCACCGCACGTAGATCAGGGCTGAAAGTCTCATCATATAAAATAGAAATTTCTCCTGATCCGAGGGTGTAATCTGGCTGAATTCTGACGGTCAGAACGTTCAATACTGACGCGTCAAGTCGTGTGCCAGATTTGAATTTGAAATTCCAATTCTGTCCCTATTCGCACTCTCTTCGGTCCGGGCTCAATGAAATAGCCTGTGATTATCGGTTTGACTTGATTTTTGAAATGAGTGTCAAGTCCAGCTAGGCAGTTCTAACGGTCTAAGATAGGAGGTATCGGACTTTCGACGCGTGGTCTAGATCCAATACAAAGATTCAAAGCGGTCCAGAGAACAAACCTGCTTAGAGTTTGATCCGAGGTTATAGAGTATTGTAGGGTCATTGGTTCTACTCGATTTGGGTCTTGTAGAACGTATTTAAAGTGATCAGGGACTATTTCCCAGCTACTCCAGCGTTGCGCTAGATAACTTAGTCATATTTTCTAAAAGAATTAATTCTACGCAATTTCGGGTCGAGTTGGTACTCGAGCCTAAGTATGAATTTTTCACGGGCGTTACATTTGATATATCAGAGTTTACATGATTTTCCTTAGCAAAACTTTGGACATAACATATATGTTGCTGATTTTATCAAGTCAACTTCAGTAGACTCAAGATTCAAATTTCGATGATATCGAACTTTCTATCAATACATCGATAATTCTGTCTAGAGATTTTTATGGTTGTTGGACCTTTCATGTCCTCATTTCAATAATATCGAGTGAGCTTCGAGGACATCTACAAAAAGGTTCGATTACATCGATCCATATATCGATAAATCGACAGAGGTAGAAAACTCAAAGATTTTTCCTGAAGTTTGAAAAAAGTTTTCTAATGCAAAAACCCTATGATATTCTAATCAATTTTAAGGGTTTTGATTATCTGGTGTTTTGGGACATGGGATGTGAGGCTAAGATTTACTTGTGGTGAGTTTGGGTACACATCCGGTTGAGGCAGACGCTTGATAAATCTTCCTATGGGGCTCCTCTATCTAGCAGACTCAATACTCATGTTAATTGACAAACCAAGGCACTTTCAAATAGGACTATGCCAAATAAAAAATAAAAGCAGAAATAAATGCAGATAGCCAGAATAAATAGCAACCTCAAATGCACTAGTCTTAAGAGGTTGATATAAACTTCGTTTAAATAACAACCTTACACCAAAAACTAAGGTTTATGGTAGGACAACCTGATGTCTTAAACTTAGTAAGGATCAAAACACAAACTGATAGCAAAGGCAAATGAAATAAATCTAGCTATTACAACATTCACCACATCACATATATCACCACCACCACCACCATCATCATCATCATCCAAACTTTGAGAATTATAGTGGCTCTATGTGTACACTAACCGTTCTCAAACATCCACACCTACTCCACTCCCAATATCCACACCCACAGGATATTGGCTTTCACTATGAAAGAAGGTTTTCTAAGGTTCACCTCAAAACCTTTACAATTGTATTTTCAATGGGCTATCACAATTAAAAACCCCACACACTGAGATTTTCTGGCTATCTCAATCAAAGTAAAAAAGAAATTTTTTCTGGCAATCTTACAAACCACAATATAATAAATGAAATATATTTATCTGAAGATTCATCTTCTTCATTGTAGCTCGGTAGAATGACTTCATTGTAGACACATATGTTCAATGTTCAATCTCTAAATGAATTTTAATTTAAAATCAACTTTAGGCTAGCTTGATTCAATTTCTTGGATCTAAAATGGGTAAAGAAAAATTCCCTTTCCAATAAGTGGAATTGAATAACAAGAGATTAAGAAATTCAAAATAAAAAAGCTATAAAAGAATCTTAAATTACCGAGCAATAGTTTCATAATAGCGACGACTTAATTCTCAAAGAGGAGGCTTGATTTAGCCTGGAATTCATATCAAATGCTGAGAAAAGTCCTCTATTTATAGGGTGAAATTCAGTTCCCTCAACTAGTCTAAGGTTTGCCTCGACTGGTCCTGGAAGCAACCAATTTTTAAAATTTCTGGCAGGATCGAATAAACCCATCACTCGATTGGTTGAGTGGCCTGCTCGATTGGTCGAGTGGGTAAAAATCTCCTTACTAGAGTTCGAGTCGAGCTAGTCTCCACAACTGGTCGAGTAGGGTGCTCGACTAGTCAAAATCTTACCAGATTTATCCAAAAATTTGAGTTAATTTCTGGACTAGTTAAGAAAAACCCTTGACTGGTTGAGCCAATGCCTGGACCAGTCGAACCATGACTAGGACTAGTCGAAGTAAGGTCCAAATAGAGTACTTTCACCCAAATTCTATATGCAATATGTATGACCTATCCTTAAGGTTTTTCTAGGGTCATGTATACCTTAAATGTGAGGATTGAACTTGTCAATTCGGTCGCTTTGGTAGATAGTATACTTGAGGTACTTTGAATCTTTATCTTGTACACTTTGAAGCTTGAAACTTGTGTACTTGATCGTGAGCTTGTAAACTTAGTCTTGAGCTTATGTACTTGATCATGTAATGCACTTGGACTTGAACTAGTATTTGAAGTCGCACTTGCACTCGGTGTTGTGTATGAACTTGATTTTGTATTTGTAGTTAAACATGTACTTTGATTTGAAGTAGTAGTAGCACTTTGATGTTGATGAAGATGACTTGAAACTAGTATTTGAATGAAGGTGAACTTTCCATCTATTGAACTTGAAGGTTAACTTTCCATCTATCAAACAAGTCAATCACCCTCAAGTAATTTTGTCACTACAAATTTTTACACCACAGGGTGCTAGTTCTAAAACATAGCACTTATAATTTCCCCCTTTGTCAAATTTGTGACAAAACCAATTTAGAGAAACAACCTATTCAATGTACAGATTCACAACCAATTCAATCTTTCAAAAAGACTTCTAAACTCCCCCTCAATCTACACCCCCTTAATATGAGCTCGGTGACTTGTTGAGACCTGTATTAATAAATGCATTTCCAAAATAAAACATACATATACGCGTCTCTTTACGTCATTCACAAGCACCAACATATCCACATGCACATAACATATCCACATTCTACAATTTCTCCCCCTTTGTGTCACAATATGGCAAAGGAAAACATATAGAATAAAGTATATGCATGATAGGATATATGAAAAGGATATATAGAAAGAGAATAAGAGTTTGGAAGATTAAGCCATAAAGCATGAAAGCATTAACATCTAACAGTTATACATGTACAGTTATCAAATAGTCAACGAGTGAAAGTGAGAATTAATCCTTAATACAAGTCCAAAATCAAAATATGAAGTAAAGAATACTAATTAGAGCCAAAGCAAGAAGGAGGTGGGATGGATGGATCAATCTGATGTAATCCCTTAGTAATGCGTCTAAAATACTTACGCATATATTTCATTTGACTCTTTTAGGACATCTTCAATCCATCCACCCTCTCTTTTAAGGCTTGAAGGCACTCATTAAAACCAGAAGACTGAAATTCAGGATTGGCTTCTACTTCTTCTGATTCCAATTCATCAAAGATATCATCCATGTTGGAGTTAGTTGGCAGTGCATCTTCCTCTCCAACTTCTTCCATAACTTCCACGTCTCTTTGACTAGGAGCTAACTTCAAATTCATCTTGTTGATATTGGAATTATTGAATGGAAGATGAGAAGTAGGAGCTTCACCAGGTGACATGACCACACAGTAGTGCAAGGCAAATGCGATTATCAAATAAGCAAAAGGAATATCGCTAGGACCAATGTGAAGTTGAAATTGGATAATGATATAACATATTAAATAAGGAAGACACACAAGAATACCAAACACAAATGAATGAAGGATACGAACCATAAAAGAAGTCAGTTCTATCTTGTTTCCAGATCTAGGATAGACATTGGAAATAAAGATACGATGCAACACTCTGTATCTGGGCAACATTTGGTTGGCCTGGAGCACATTCCCGGAACTCCATTCAGAGTCCATGTTGCACAAATTTCTGGTTAAAGAGCATTTTTCTGACTCATTCATTTTTTCAGGCAATGTCGGAATAAGAATGCCTTCCTCATTTACTTGGGCACCTAACAAACTAGAAATTAAGTGACAATCTACTTTATATAAACCTTCTCTAAACACTATAGTGAAGGTCAAATTTTGAATATAAACATCACCTATGCAAGCATACATACCTTGTGTAATGGAGCGATATGCCGGTCTGCCCTAATTCAAAATGGTGTCCCGTCCTACAACTACAACGAGGGGAATAATGTGAAATGGTGCAAGGTGGTTGGCATTTACCTTACACTCAACAATGATATTGTGGTGATGAATATCCCACAGATATTCGGGGTCCTCTTTGGGTGGTCGAAGAGTACGCATAGGTGTGGAATGAGAAGATGCTCTAATAGGTTTCTTCTTCATTTTACCTTCCATTGCAAGGATTAACAAGAAAATGCAAGAAAGGAATTAGGGTTTTCAAACCCAACAGATTTTTCTCAAATACACTAAGAAAATCACAAGGAAATTTGAAATAAAAGCAAGAATCAAGCAATATGATACTCAATGAATCCAAATCCGAAAGGAAATTGATAATGATGCACATACCAAGCACTAATCGACGGTGAGTTCAACCGGTCGGAGAAGGGGCAAGTGAGGAAGATGAGAAAAATGAAGAAAAGGAGGTTTTCAACACACTTAAAGGCCCTCCAACCACGTGCCACAACTAGTAGAGGACATACTCGACTTGTTGAGCCACGACTGATCGAGTATGTGCTCGACCGGTCATACAAGAATAAAAATGCATAATTTTTCATATTTTAAAAAATAAATAATTTATATAAAAATATATAAAAATAAAGTATGCAAACATGATAAACTCAGTTCGAATTACACATACCAATATCCATTTTTAATTTAGAAAACCTATTTCTGTCAATTGGTTTAATGAATATGTCTGCAAGTTGATTTTAATTTTGAACATAATCCAATGAAATAACTTTATCTTCTACTAATTCCCGAATGTAATGATATCTAATGTCAATATGTTTGGTACGCGAATGCTAGATGGGATTCTTAGAAATATTAATTACACTATAATTATCATAATATAGAATCATAGTATCTTGCGCAATACCATAGTCATTTAATATTCTTTTCATCCATACTAGCTGGCTACAAGCATTTCTGGCTAGAATACATTGAGCCTCAGCTGTGGATAGTGACACGGAACTTTGGTTCTTACTACGCTGTGAAGTTAAAAAGTTCTCGACATAAAAACATTCACTGCTGGTAGACTTTCTATCATCTATATTCTCAGCCCAGTTAGCATCCGTATATCTAGTTAATTGAACATTAGTATCATGTGTGTTTTGAACAAGAAATAAAAGTTTTTTGTTTGGGGACTATTTCATTCATTTAAACAAATCACCAAAGGCTAACGATGAAGATAGTCACTTTATTTATTCCAAGTTCTTCACATCCGTTTCTCCTTTGATTCCAAATAGAACATTTATGAATCATAACATATATCAAAGATTTAGCATTCATATTATGTACAACTGTATGAAACATTAAACATAATATTAAACACTATCTTAGAAGTCATTGTGCACTGTCAAAAGTCATTAGTGCAAATGGAAGCTATTGTGCACTGGAGTTATACACAGACAAAAGTTGTTGTGCGCTGGTGCCCATTGTGCGCCAGCCCTTGTTGTGCGAGGGTGCTTGTTGTGCGCCACACAATACCTCTTCCGTACAATCTTTGCGAACTTTACCTTTCCTTTGCAATCTCTTCTCTCTCTCATTGTGATTGGTAGCTAATGACCCCACCGGAGGCGTCGGGGGGTATTTATAGACCTCTCACTTGTGTGAGTGTGCCACATAGGCTCCGCACACTCCCCATTATGAGGAACTTGCTGGGCACTCCTCCATTATGCGAAACTTGTTGGGTACTCATTGTAGTGAAGAAATCACTGTGCACTACTATTGTGCAGAAATCACTGTGCACCAACTATTGTTCGAAAATCATGTGCGCTATTGTTGTTTAGAAATCACTTTGCACCCCAATTACTTCACTCAGTAGTCTTTTTCGCACAATGATTATGTTTTTCGCTCAATGACATTCCTTTTCTGAACAATGACAATTTTCCTTCATTTTCCATCTCTTCTCTTTATTTTATGCCTCAACAGATGCCCCCTTGATCCTGCATTTTTGTTTTGACACTCATGAAATAAATATGTAGGATCAATACCAAGAAATTTCTAAACACATTCTAGATCTATGGCATTATGCGCATATTTTCTTTGTTATGCGCAAAGATTGCGCAGAATCAAATTTGCACCACGATTTGCACGCAATAGGTTGTGCACAATGGGTGGTGTACAACACCTCAGACTTCGCTTAAAAATTCAAAACTTCGCTCTTATTTTCACCATCTCCCTCTACCGCCTCGTACTTATTATTTCTTCATCAGATTAACTGCCTTTGTGCACTGACCTTATTGTCCACCGCACAACGCCTACTCCACACAACTAGGACTTATAATTCCACACACAATATGTAGTGCACAACACTTAACGATTCCACACACTTGATGCCTGGCGCACAACATTTTACGCACACTAATTTATGCGCAATGGTCCTTTTGGCGCATAATAATTGGCACACAAAGGCCTGTGCACATTCATTTTGTGCACCGTAATCTGCACACTATAACTTGTGCATAATAGTCTACCCATAGTAATTTGAGAACAGTATTCAGTGTACAGTAAATTTGTGCATGACTTTTGAACTTGCATATTTCTTTTCCTTGTCCTTCCATTTATCTATTTCCTTTCCCCGACAATTTTTCTCTTGAGTCTTACTTGCTTTGTTAATTCCTGCTCAGATCTTCAATGGCAAGCTCTAAAAGACCACTTGCTTCTTCAAGTACTGCTAGGCCATCTGACCTACAACCCGATGAAACCCATAACCCCAAAAAGCCTCACTCCGGTGAAAATTACAATTCTTTCTTTAAGGAACTGGTCCCTATCATTGTGAACTTCGCTAATCGCATTCAATGCTTATCTGAAGATATTCACATGGCTATAATTATGAAGGAGATAGAGGGACCCCCCTTTTCAAGACAAGAATCTGATTGGAAAAACTGGCTAAAATGCACAACCAATTATCGCACTTATATTACTTGTCTCCCTGATGCAGAGGCTTCTCCTTCCCCAACTGTTCCACAACGAACTAGAGCGAGGCACCCAGATGAAGTTTTCCAGGAGAAAGTTTGAGAATACAACCAAAGACGTTTTTAGAATGCCTGGGATTCAGTAAAATTGACTATTGAAGAGATTAAATTTCTCAATCTGTATAAAGAAGAGACCATTGCTCTCCCTCTTCAACTTCAACATGACCATTCGATCCTTGAAAGTGAACCAAGAGACTTCATGACTCAGAATAGGCTTTTGTATATATCCAATTGGGTTACCAAAGAGCCACACATCCTTGAGGGCTACCTTACAGATAAAGATTTAACTCAAAAGACTGGACAAGTGAGATACATGTGTTTTCTCACACCATGTCATAATCCCCATTCTTTGTATCCTACTCATTTTTTTGAAACAATTCAATAGTGCTTCCGTCAATGCGACTCTTTATGGGGTAAAAGGACGAATTCTGAACACGGGGTCTCTGGATGACCCATCCATACTATACTGCCTGGACCAAAATGATTTTAACAAAGTATGAGAATGCTTTATGTGCAGCCCATATTTATGATGTTATAGAAGCCACTTTTGAATTCTTTCACAAAGATACTATGATCTATAAAGGCTTCCTAAAACATTGGTCTCAGTCGCAAACTCGTTCCATCTCTCGATAGGAGAAGTGAGTATCACATTATGGGATCTAAACAGAATGGTCGGCCTGCCTATCTTAGGATCCTTCCTTGACAATATGTTCCTTCAAACCTGGAGTTTGCTTATGTTAGATCCAATAGAGTGCCTAGAATAACAACATCGACTATCAGGCTTTTCTGCGAGACATCTCACTTTACTAATGTCCACAAGATCTCTCCTCTCCAATGGCTAGCACACTTTTCTCGCTATTTGGTGTAAGTATCTTAACTTTTCCCTTTCTTCTCAAACAATGCTTATCCATAAGTCAGAAATTCCTCACTAAAATTTTATTTTTACTTTATTTTATATATATATATATATATATATATATATATATATATATTTAGATTCTCAGGCAGTCACTACACTGATTTAGAAGCCAATCGAAAGAAAATAAAGGGTTCGACTAATTTTACTGTTGAAATTGAACTAATTGCCTGCCTGGCTTACTGGTTGAGCTTGATTGTGCTCCCCAGTTTGAAAAGTTTTAGATTCAATTTGACCATCTTTATTTATGGTAGAAGGGACAATGGCAGAAGGAAGAAAGAAATATTCCCTAGCCCCCCTGTCTTGTGTTCATTGTACAATGCTTTTGGTCATGCTGCGTCACATTGCTTAAGCCCGACAATAGGAGTTACGTCCGCTTTTACTTCGTGGCATTATTTCTCTGGGTAGCTTGGAGTTTATTTTCCTTAGACGTATAATGTCCTAGAGAAGGCTTACGTTCACCCAAATCATTTACCTCTATGGTACTTTTTGAAGAGAAAAATGATAAAGAAGAGTTATGAATGGATAATTGATAAAATCGACAGCATATAGTCTATTGATTTCTTCCCTTTTTATTTAGACTTCCAAGCCAAAGACAGAGATGTGGTAGATACCAATGACTTAGAGCCCCTCGAAAGAACTTTCTTTCTTTGCATTCACTCTTGTAATCTTCCACTAAGAGAGGGACTGGAGTTTTGATAAGAACCGTATTATCCAAATCGATTTGCTAGACAATTCGGCTATGATCAAATTGTACCCCAAGCAAGCGATGAAGTCACTCATACTATGAGAAGTTATGGAGTTGGTCCTTATAACTAGTCTTTGATATGGAAACAACTCCTGGCAAGAAATTTTAGTTCTCGGTTCATGCTTCCTAGATACAATCACAGAGTAATAGCTTCATACTCCTGGATGCGGTGGTGGAGTCATCAGTATCATCGAGTACACAATTTTTTTTCATTGGATCGTCACGTCTGGATCCCTCCCCCATGTTTAAGGAATTACAAACTAGAACAAGGAATTAGATACTTCTACGAGAAGGATCATGCCACCACTCAAGGAAAATTTTGTTGTAGAATTTCGATTGAAGAACCTATTAGAGAATTAAAATCTTTAAATACTTTAGAGGGTTAGATTGCTTTTAGTTCTCCTCTGAACTTATTAAATCAAGAAGCAAGATCGAAAACTCCCATAAATGAATTTGAAACAGCAGGCAACATTCTGCCTTCTCCTACTCCAGAAGGGGAAGATTAGCTTACACGTTCTACTCCTGTCATTCCTCCTGTTATGGATCCTTCCATAATCTCTCAGCTTGTTGATCATGCAAATGCTTCAGTTACCCCTACTATAGACCTTATAGAAGCCTCAACCCATCATACTACAGTAACAACCTCTCTAACTGTGCATCGGATCATTATTAACAAATCTCCTATGACTCGCTCTCGTGCCAAGCTGCTATCTCCCGAAGTTCTGGCGCAACCAACCCCTTCTTCTTCTCAAGGTACACGTATTCTTCCTATGAAGACTGTTTATAAAGGGAAACAGACCATATCAGATGAAGATAGCTCCTCAGAATATTTGGCTAATATAACGAGCAAAGATACATCTACCCCCACAAGTTTGACTGATGAAGGGAATGATTTACTTAATGCAGATACTGATGTTGAAATAGACGTTGGAGAAGGTAGTGATGCTGGAGTTAGTTCCCCTCCCCTTGATGCTCCAGCCACTCAACCTGACACCTCTAAACCTTTTCCAGAAACTTCACTAGATAACGAGGAGCAACTTGATTATGGAGAATACGATGGTACTCCTGGTGAAAATATTTTCCTTTCTTTTAATGCTTCATATTCCCTTCGTACTATGGAAAATACTGATTTGGCCACCCATGAAACATTAACTTCAAAAGATGTAGAAGCTCGGCTATCAGCGACGCAAGCAGTAATGGGGGATATACTTCTTCTTCTCGGTCCAGAAGAGTCTAGACCATTAATCCCTCACTCATTTGATGTTCCCGTTTGAACCAACAACTCCCCTATCACCCGTCCTTCTCTTATTCAACTGGTGGTTCAAAGCTTAGAATTTCTTTCTGATCTAATGGATGTTCTAACGCATAGTACTTTGAAGCACTGTAGGAGTTCAAGAACTTTCTTTTAATGCCGTCATAACTGATGAAGTTCCCAGTTCTACAGCTCTCGCAACTCATTCTTCTTCAGTTACTCTTGCTCCTACTCCCGGTATATATATATATATATATATATATATATATATATATATATATATATATATATATATATATATATATATATATATATATATATATATATATATATATATTCATTTTTAGGTCATCATAATAGATACATACATACATACATATATATATATATATATATATATATATATATATATATATACTCTCATTTTAAACTTATACTTCCCTATTTATCTTTTAGTTTCAATCATGCCGACCCCTAATGGATCTGAAGGATCTAATTTTGTGACTGTGGCTGTCGACAAACTTTCTCTGGAAAAGGTGTCACCTCTCATGTTAGGACTCTTTAAGCATGCAATTTTTGTCATTGGCACTACTTTAAAAGATCCGAGTCAATGGCCCTTTTTGGATGGTTCCCTAGCAGTTCTTGCTCCCGCAGCTCGCTTAGCATGTGTCGACATTCAAGGTCTTTATATCTCTTTGTACCGATTTTGTGACTCTACAAAGACTTTGGAAGTAGCCCTGAATATGATCGTGGCTCTTGAGATTCTAAGTCGCCAGCAGGAATTGGCGCTTCTTAGAGAAAAGCTCTCTCAAGCAGATGGTAACCTTGCTGATCATAATATTAACAATGAGTCACTTCATGAGAAATTGAAGGTTTCAGAGAGAAACAAAGCAAACATTATCAATCAGATTGCCATTCTTGAGAAATAAATTTTATCACTCAAGAGTTAATGGGAAGTGAAAAATTCAACTGTTTGTCAGATCCAAGCAGAACTTGAGACAAATACTCAATTAATTAATACCATACAAGCTGACCGGTCAAGAGATGAAGAAGTTGCTACTTCTTTGGCATCTGAATTAATTGGCGTCCCTGATCAAGCCAGCTTAATCCTTGAAGCCGAGCATGCAACTGCTGTATTACAGTCTCAGTTGAAAGAAGAAATGCAACCTTGGAAATTTTGAGCATAACTGAGTATTTGTAAACATTGTATGTAAATATTCTTTTGATGCTATGGAATATAATCAACTTGCATAATTTTACTATTATAGAGCTACATCATAAATTATCTTAAACATGTTTATTTATTCAACAATTTCAACATGACACTTTATTGAAGTACTTTTAACAAAACTACCACATATTATAATTGTCAGTATGGGATTCTCCTATATGATTTCGCTTTGATAGGCGGTGCTATATTTCAGTTTAGTTAGATAGTAACACACAGTTTAAGCTCTTGAGTAATTCGAGCAATCACGGTTGTGAATGGGATTTACGCACTAAACTGGCCACAGTAACTCTCCAGAGTTCGCGGGGCTTTACCAGGCTACCTTAGGTACCAAGTCCAAGGTTGTCGATCCATCAATGAGTGGATTTTTTTATATCCTTCCCCATGAGTTAATACCGAAATCAAACCGAGGATCTGGGTTTCCTTCATCAGTGAGTTCGGACCCATTCCTGAGAGCGTATTTTCTTCCTCTTCCATGATGCAGTCGGAGAGCTCACAAATGTCATTGGTCTTACGCATGATTGGCCATTTTATGATTTTTTTAAATCACTGACTTGCTTTGAGACATAAGCTGCCATCACTGTCATAAACTTTTACTGTGATTGACTGTATAGTTTGCCTTACTGCTCAAATTGATGAATCAATAATTGATATTCCACCATCACTAAAAATGTTCTAAGAACATCCATATTTTGTTTTAAATAGTGGATCAGGTTGGTGATTGGTGATGATAGCAATTCTGATAAAAATAAGCATCATTTCGTAATGACAAGTATTTTGTAATGACAATAATAGTTGCCGATCTTTGGCAATGACGATTCACAATAATCGTCGATATTGGTGGTAATCATCAACGCTTGGAGTAATCATCAACAGAGGCAATCATCCATGCTACTGATATATATGCTTGAACAACTTTTACTTTAAGAATTTGTGCCTTTTATTCTTTCACATGAGGGAGAGTACATGACTTTGTCTTTTTACAGTTCTTTTGCTCATGAAGATAGAATATAAGGCCATGCCTGTAAAGTTTATTTCATCATTTCATCCCTTCATCTATAATTTCTCCCTTTTGATATAGAAAAATTATCCTAATAATCTTCTAAATCAAAATTCCTTCCATTGTCAGGAATAATACTTCTTGAGGAAGCGAGCATTGACCGGTATATTGATGCCTCGTCCGTCTTGATCTGTCACCCTATATGCCCCATTGGAGTTAACTTCAGTTATTACATACGGACCATCCCATTTAGGATCAAACTTTCCCCCTGTTCTTTGAGTAACTACTATCGGCCTTTTCAACATCAAAACCAAATCCCCTTTCCTAAAAGATTGGTGTTTAACCTTCCTATCAAAGGCAACAGAAACTTTGGCTTGGTATAACTATAATCGTTGTTGAGCTGCCAGTCTCTTCTCATCAAGCATATCTAACTCCTTGAGTCGTATCTTCGCATTTTTATCATCCGTGATTGATTGATGCACTGTCACTCTTAGTGAAGTGACTTGTACCTCGATTGGTATAACTGCCTCCACACCATAGACTAATGAATACGGGGTAGCTTGTGTCGCTATACACAGCGTTGTTTTGTATGCCCACAGAGCTTCTTACAGTTTTTCATCCTAGTCGCGCTTATTCTCACTCACTGTTTTCTTTAAAAATTTTACAATCGTCTTATTAAACGCTTCAGCCAGACCATTAGCTAGTGGATAATAAGGAGTTGAGAAGGACTGATGAATATTGATTTTTTGGCATAACTTCTCCACTCCCCTATTTTTGAAAGGAGTACCTTTGTCTATAATAATTTTCTTCGGGATACCATGACGATATGTTATCGCATGCTAGATAAAATTAACAACATCCTTCTCCTTTACATTTCGCAGCACAACTGCTTCCGTCCATTTGGAGAAATAATCCATTGCTGCTAGTATATACTGCTTTTCTCTAGACGATGATGGATTTATAGGCGCGATGATATTAAGTCCCCATGTGGTAAAAGGCCAAGAAGTAACTGACTGATGAAGATCTTCAAGAGGAACATGTAAGATATCCTCCTGGATTTGGCACTCATGACATCGCTTCGCATAATCGATTGCATCTTTAAACATTGTCGGCTAGTAATATCCCATCTAATGCACTCGGTGGAATAATTTTTTCCCAGCTTGATGTCCCCCGCATTCCTCAGAATGAGCTTCCCGCAGGACTTGGCGTGCCTCATGTTCATCAAGACATCGCAATAATATTTCATTATAAGATTTTTTGTACAATTCCTCACTACACAAGATGAATCTCTTCACTTTCTGCTTGATCTGTGATTTCTCTTCTTGATTCTCTAGTAGGATATCATACTTGAGATATCCGATGAAAGGTTGATGCCAATCATTTATCATCACTTCCAAGCATGACACGGGTAGGACTTCCATGGTTTCATCATTCACCTCGATAGACGGCAAGAATCTCCTTTCTTCGATTGTTATTCGCAAGGGACATCTATCTGGACAAGACAACACTGCTGCTAAACTGGCCAAAGCATCCTCTTTTATGTTCTCGCTTCGGGGTACATGTTTAACTTCGACATTCAGAAACCTCTCCAATAAGCATTGTGTCCTTCGACAATATGGTAAAAGTTCCGATTTCCATGTTTCAAACTCCGTCACCACCTGATTTATAACCAGCTTAGAATCCCCATAAATCTATAGGTCTTTTATCTTCAATTCAGTGGCTATCTCCATCCCAATGATAAGGGCAGTATATTCGGCTTCATTATTCATGCATGCCGCTCCTAACGTGAAAGAATAAAGCAACAAATCACTCGGTGCAGTAATGAATATTACTCTGGCACCTGCTCCTATTTCTCGGGCTACCCCATCAAAATACATTTACCACGCTTTAGACAATTCCTTCATCATAACTTGTTCATCCAGAAATTCATCAAAAATGGCTTCGTAATCTGTTACGGGATGAGCTACTAGAAAGTCTACCACCGCTTTCCCTTTCACTGTTTTGGCTAATTTGTATGTGATCATATACTCTGATAACAGTAGCATCCATTTCGCTAACCTTCCTAACAGCATCGGCCTTGTCATAAAAAACTTGATAGGATCTGCTCGAGATATCAGAGTTATTTCGTGTGACAAACAATAATGCCTTAATTTTTGAATTGTAAAAACCAACACCAGACATATTTTTCGATAGGTGTATAATTGCATTCTGCATAGATCAACGTTCGAATTAAATAATAAAGCGCCACCTCTTTCCCACTATCATTCACTTGTGCTAACAAAGCTCCTAGCGAATTCTCAACTGTTGTTATATATAAAATGACGGGCTTCCTTTTACGAGAGTCATCAACACTGGAGATTGTTTCAACAATTCTTTTATTTCATCGAAAGCATTCTAGTAGGATTTATCCCATATGAATTATGTTCCTTTCTTCATCAGATGAGAGAATGGCTGGCATCTTCCTGCTAGGTTTGAGATAAAGCGGCGGATATAGGTTAGCTTACCTTGCAAACTCTTTAGTTCTTTCAACATTTTCGGAGGGGGCATATCTTGAATAGCTTGCACTTTTTTTAGATCTATTTCAATACCTCTGTGTCTCACTACAAAGCCAAGAAATTTTCCCGACGATACCTCGAAAGCATATTTAGTCGGATTCATCTTCAACTGCTTCTTTCTAATTCGGTGAAAGACTGATGCCAAATGTTCACGATGCTCTTGATGATTTCTCGGTCTGACCACCAAATCATCAACATAGCACTCAACATGTCTGTGCATCATGTCTTGGAAGATATTCTGCATTGCTCATTGATATGTTGCTCCAGCATTCTTGAGACCAAAAGGCATAACCTTATAATAGTATATCCCCAATGGGGTTATAAAAGTCATCGACTCTTCATCTTCATGTGCCATCCGTATCTGATTGTAGCCAGCGTATTCATCCATGAAAGACATGATAGCATTCTACGTGGTTCTATCAATTAACGTTTCAGTTATAGGTAACAAAAAATTATGTTTTGGACATGCATCATTCAAATCCCTGTAATCGACAAACCCTTATCTGTCCATTCTTTTTCTTCATAGGAATTATATTTGATATCCACTTGGGATATTTAACTTCCCTAATGAATCCGACCTTTATCAGTTTACTTATTTCTTCATCTATCTTCGGAACTAAGTCTGGATAAATTCGTCTCTGTGTTTGTTTAACAGGTCTTTTATCTTTAGAGATATTCAACCGATGCATTTCTACTGTTGGCTCTAGTCCTGGTATTTCTGCATATGTCCAAGCAAAGACATCTCTATTCTCTTTCAACAGACTGACATATCGGTCGACTTCTTCTTGCAACAAATTAGTACTTATGAAAGTATTCCACGGTTCTTCCTCTGTCCCTAAATTTATCTCCTTTAAGCTGTCAATCGCCAGTTAACCCCTGTCCTCCATTTGTTTCAGAGCTATCCCAGGTTGATCGTATCAAGGTTCGTCTCTCCTATCTGATTGACTGTCACCATATTCACTGAAGACTCTGCCCCCAGTCCACAGAATTTCTCCCATTTCTTCTGATTGACTGTCACCATATTCACTGAAGACTCTTCCCCCAGTCCACAGAATTTCTCCCATTTCTTCTGATTGACCCCAATTGGAACCTGAATTCCTTTTTCACAATTTAAGCTGACAAGTTCTTCGCAGTCAAATCCCATTTTCTTCATAATTTTTTGACTCGCCAAGCTATATCTCTCCAATTCTTCAGGCACTAAGCTTTTATTTTTCATCCCAATGTTGTCTTCCTCATCATGTCTCATATCTGGGGGAGTATAAAACTCTATTGGCTCTGGATTTCTTGCATTAGGCTCTACACAAAACTTGTTTGGAATGCGGGGAAATGGCCAACTTCTTTCAGCATATGGAAGGGGTACTGTATAATTTGACTATAGAATTTTGAACTGTCCAGGCGATAGTAGTGTTAATGGCGCTTATCTTAGCTGTCGTAAATGTTTTGGGATAAAATAAAATTTCTTCTTCGGTTTCTCTTTTGTAAATGACTTCATTCCCTCTTCTCTCACTATTTTCGTGCAAGTATTTTCTTGGACTTTGTTCTCATCATTTTCTTTCTCTCCCCTACTGGAAAATGCATCATAATAACTAGCGTCTGCAAAAAAAGCTTCGGCTTTCGTATGCAGTCTTACTTCGGCTATCACTTTATGTTGTACCCCATCTTTGCAGTATTTGAAACACTGATGCTGGGTAGAAGGTACGATGCCATTTTGATGCATCCACGGTCTTCCCAGAAGAAGATTATACGTAGTCACTGCGTTTATAATATGGCAGACGACATGTGTAGTTAACTCTCCTATCTCGTTCATTCATATTACCGGCCACTGGGGGTGCTACCATCCGGGTGACATTGTGCACAAGATTTGCTAAAGCTTCCCTGAGATTCCTGCATTCTTCCATTAATACTCTTTATGCTTCTACCATCGCATTCACACGGTCTTCTGTGGTTGGTGTATTTTCCTAATGGGTTCTGGCCATGTGTACCGTGGCTTCTCCACTCTTTGATAAAACTGTAGTAGGAGTAGGATAATAGTATGTTGACAAAAGAGGGCTTACAAAAGGAGGAGAGGACAGGGTTTGATTTAACTTCTCTGTACCTCTATTACCACTATCTGATTGGGGCGAAGTGGATGTCGATGAGCTAGCTAATAATGTTTTACCCTTTTCTTCTCTTGTCCACTTGGCTTTCAGGGTTGTTAATGCAGAGAAATCATATGACGTTAGCTATGGAACTGTCTGCTTAGGGTATATTGAAGGAGGGGCAAGTTCAAGATTCCTCCTAGCAGCAGTTCGGGTTACTGGACCTCTGACTCTGCTAGGTGGTGAAGTTATTCTTACTGTCATTATGTTCTAAGCCTTGGTCCTCCTGCGAGTGACGATAATCCATTCATATTTCTCTCCTTATGCTATTGGTGAAGCAGTCACGACCATAACGGCTGTTCGGGATTTCATTTGCTTGTTTTCTATCGCTTTGTCTTCATGATGTCCAATTGGTTTATCAGCATACTCCATAGAAAATCCTGTCGCGGTGAAGTAAAAAATTGTATTCCCTTGAATAGTTGCCATTTGATAAGTTAATTATAGTATTCTTCTTCACCTTTTATTTGTATTCGCAGAATGCTAAAACACATTAATATTTATATTTAAGTTGTATTCTATTTGGAGATGAAAGGTAGGATGTTCCCACTAAGAGTCGTCATTTTGGTGTCTTGAAGACGCCAAACAATTGTGATTATCTTTCATGTAGTTCTTGGGTTAATGTTTAAATGAATATGAAAGTATGTCCCCAACAGAGTCGCCATTTTGTTTTGAACAAGAAATAAAAGTTTTTTTGTTTGGGGAATATTTCATTCATTTACAAAAATCACCAAAGGCTAATGATGAAGACAGTCACTTTATTTATTCCAAGTTCTTCACATCCCTTTCTCCCTTTGATTCCAAATAAAGCATTTATGAATCATAACATACATCAAAGATTTAGCATTCATATTATGTACAACTGTATGAAACATTAAACATAATATTGAACACTATCTTAGAAGTCATTGTGCACTATCAAAAGTCACTGTGCATAAATGGAAGCTGTTGTGTGCTGGAGTTATGCATAGAAAAAAGTTGTCGTGCACTGGTGCCCATTGTGTGCCAGCCCTTGTTGTGTGCGGGTGCTTGTTGTGCGTCGACAGTGTTGTGCACTGCACAATGCCTCTTCTGCACAATGGTTGCGGACTTTACCTTTCCTCCATAGTCTCTTCTCTCTCTCTCTCACTGTGATTGGTAGCTAATGACCGCACTGGAGGGGCCAAGGGGTATTTATAGCCCTCTCACACGTGTGAGTGTGCCATGTAGGCTCTGCGCATTCACCATTGTGGGGAACTTGCTGGGCACTCCTCCGTTATGTGGAACTTACTGTGTACTCACTGCAGTGCAAAAATGACTGTGCACTAGTATTGTAAAGAAATCATTTTGTGTCAACTGTTGTGCAGAAATCACTGTGCGCTACTGTTGTGCGAAAATCACTATGCGCCCCAATTACTTTGCACAATAGTCTTTCCACGCAATGATTATGTTTTTAGGATGATGACATTCCTTTTCCGCACAATGATAGTTTTCCTTCATTTTTCGTCTCTTCTCTTTATTTTATGCCTCAACAATGTGGATACCATAGGCTTAGATTAGCCGTACTTGTGACGTATCTAATAATTCCCTTGATAGCAGTAAGGTGAGATTCCTTAGGATCTGATTGGTATCTAGCACAGATGCCTACACAGAATGCTATATCAGGTCGGCTCGTAGTTAAATATAATAAACTACCAATCATAGTACAATATAATCGAGGATCTACACTTTTACCTGTTGCATCCTTAGAAAGCTTAAGAGTTGTACTCATAGTAGTATCGACATTTTTGCCATTCTTAAATCTAAATTTCTTCACTAAATTTAGAGTATACTTAGTTTGAGAAATGAAAATACCGTCGTCAAGTTGTTTAACTTGTAAACCTGGAAAGTAATTCAATTCTCCTACCATGTAACGTCCTGGAAAAATCCGTACGAAGACCCGAGTACCACCTCAAGTAGAAATCACTTAGGATCAAATCCTTTAGAAATTTACCGAGAATTAACTAGCGCTAAACTAGATTACCTCTGAAATTAGCATCAATCACTTAAAATACGATCTGTAAAACCCAAAACTTGTAGAATTATTAACGCTACGTTATCCTGAAATCTAGGATCAAATTCTAAACCTAGCTGCTCTCGAGAGCACAATGAAACTTCGTATCAGACCTAGACCGCACGTCGAAAGTTCGATAGTGATGAACTTAGACAATTATGACTGCCAAGTTAGACTTGACAATCACTTCAAAAATTAAGTCCAGATGATGTCCTGAGACTATTTTCTTGAGTCTGGAGCGAAGTGTGTAAGAAAAGTGAATATATTTAGAAATTAAATGTGAATTTAAGTAATCTGAGTCGTGTCACTTACGGACCAATTATAAGTGTTCTGACCATTGGAATCTCAACCAAATACACCCTCGAATCAGGGAAAATGTCCCACACATGCCAATGTACTTGTGGCCCTAATTGAGTATTAGTGACCGTTAAACTGAAACCGGTCTGCCATGATCAATCTGTAAACCCGATCGAACTGAAAATGTAGCTTGACCTAGATCCAGTATCTGTGAGCTTAAGTTCGATCGCATTCAGTAAAGGGACCTCTAGAAATGCTTCGTTGGATCGAAATAAGCCCGATTTGGTTATAACCTAAGTATACTTTGGCCATGGGGTTACTTTCGTTAGTTCTGGGCCTATATAAGGGCCTTAAACCCTCTCTCACATATCTCATACGAATTTTCAAACCCTAGTTAAGAAAGAGAAGAAAAAGAGAGAAAATGAGAGAGAAGTTGGTGATTCATCCTGAGATTCTTCCCAGCTTCGCTATGTACCTAATCCACCTATTCGAATCGTTATTCCGGTGATTCTAATTTCACACTTGGGTAAGAAATCCTAACCCTAACCTGTTCTAGAGTTTTCAATACTCTAAGTAATGATGTAACTAACCTACTTCATGTTCTAGGTTGTAAATCCACCATTGACGAAGACTTACCGTATAAATCATATCCGTTACGCGTTTACCGGTTTAAGGTGCGGACTATATATGTTTAAGTTATGGTTTTCAAGACTTTAATTATCAGATAATGATTTCTTACTGACGTGGGTGTCATTACACATGCTAAATACGCTATCTATTTTGCTTTATGTCTATATATGAACTATGTTGTGTATAGACTATTTCATGTTTTTGTTGAAATATTCGTATGCATTTAAAATCCGATGTTGTGATTGCCATGATTAATTGTCGTAAGAACATGGTTGTTATGTATGTGACAACTTCTTGGCAAAAGGATTTACCGTAATATGTAATATGGTCGACATACGTGATGTATGTTAAAAAGTATAGTTTAAGTATTTGTAAAATTGCTCAATTAGTAAAGTGTGATTTCTAAGGGAATTGGGGTATGAATCCCAACTACCTTACTTGTATGTATGATTTCCTTCATGAATTGTTGAGCCTAATAATTCATGTTAATTATGTGTATGATTTCCTCCATGTATAGTGTATTCATGTTTAAGTTATATTCCACAACATGTCATATGATTGTAGGATTTGATTTAAATATGTGTTTTTGTAATTGTATGTAGTTGGGATTGTATCACAGTCCAGGTAATCGGTAACAGTCCTCAAACTGGTGGCTGAGGCTTTTTTTGCCACGCAGGATGTATTCAATGAATCTGAGCTGTACTTGGGAGGTTCGACAGTGGTTAGGCCAGATGGAGTGCTTATGCATTTCATGTCGTTCAACTCAACGTGCACTCATCCTAGTTGAACTCGTCAATTAACCCGATTGACCCGATGTATGTTCACCATGTTTGGATGCTACTGTTTGAATCTAAGGTACCAAACTCACCAGTGAAGCACTATTAACCTTGGTACCTCGATCCACTAAGACTCATGAGCCGGATATACTGGTATGGGACACCATGGTCGAGCTGTCAGCCTACGCTGGGGCGACAAGCCTCCCCGTAGTGACCAGTGAGCAACCCAAACTCGTGAGCCGAATATGGTAGTATGGGACACTGTATTTGTTCTTTCGGCCTACATTGATTGGTGATGAGCCCTTTGTAGTGACCTCGAGTATACTTTGACACTGCAAGGAGGCGACGAGCCTTTTTTTTATAGTAACTAACGTATAACTAGGCTTGCATTGATTGGTAACGAGCCCTTTGCAGCGACCTAGAGCCATAACATCGTTTGAGATTTACTAGGACTGACGACCCTAGAATGGATCATTGTTTGGGTATTGATATAAGGGAGGTACCTTAGCTTCCCAATCCTGCTGTATGAAAAGGACTAATAAGAACTTGGTAATCATGTTCATGCACCGCACTTCATGTGCCATTTGGCGTTGGGCAGAGCACTGAGGAAGTGACTGACATGCGCAACCGTAAGATAAAGATCACAGAGGGAGTGTAGGCGAGGGCATACATCATTCTTCATACCTTCTTACATTAATCAGAGTAATTAGGGACGTTTGATTATGTTGTATTATCATTACTTCTTGATTAAATTGATAACCTTTTAACCTTTGTTGTATAGTTCCACTGAGTTGATCACTCACTCCCACATTCTGGGACGGGGTTTATACGCCAACCAGACTCTGACTTAGCTGCAGGTGATGGTGACGCCTGTGAGGCAGAGCTGGAGTTTGATGATGACATGGAGGCATTCTCGTTTATACAGTACTCAAGCAAGTTCACTTAGACCGTTCTGAATCGACGGGGCTTCAGGGTTTACACTTTATAGACAACTATCACATTTTGTTATTTGTATTTTAAAATAAGACTTGAAACTATTGACCTGGTATTGCACACATATTTTGGGGACTTATATTGGTTTATATATTTATTTTGGACTCCCGCTTGCATATTCTAATTGTCCCTAGATTATGTTTTACTGATTTGTCTTAATCTACTTCATATTTCATGCACTAATACAGACAACATACAACCATCATTAAACATGTTGCATAAGTGATGTTTTGGAACTCGGGAGCTGAGTTATGCTTGACCCCTAATTTTCAAGGCATTACAAGTTGGTATTAGAGCATGATTCGGATTAAACCAAACCTGCGTTATGGTCACACGACATACGCTAATGCCAATATAACATAGGAGGGTGTGAGAAAAATCTAGATATAAGTTTAGGATTCTCAATTTCACCAATTGGCGAAAGATTACTGTAAACAATCTCTGAGATCGAGTCCGTTCACACTCCTGATCACACACAACGACCCTAAACCACTTTTAGACCGTCAATTGATGGGTTTAGATCGTGTTTTATCCTATCCCGACCATTTAAAATCGGAAGTGAGAATATACATAAGATTTTATTCGAAATGACCCGAAACAAGTCAAAATGGAGTAAGGGCCCAATCGGGGCACTTCTAAAGGGACCCAGGGTGGGACCCACATGTTTTTGGACATTTGGGGGGGGGGGGGGGGGGGGGGGGGGAGGGAGGAGGACCTTGCCCCACTGGCAAGCCATCGCCGGATAGTCTAGAGACCGGCGAGGCCTCACCGTCCAGTGGGCCCGGACGGGCTGGGCCGATCAGGCCAATTTTTTTAAGGCCTAGTGTGGCCCACTGGTGCACGGTTGGTCAAATAAAGACCCTCCTACAGCGTCTTCCCTTCACAAATCACCCTCCCTAGCTTTCCTTTTTTAAAGAAACCCTCTAAAATTTCATAAAAATCATCTTCCAAACCCATCCTTCTTCCATTTTCGTGCACCCTCACTCTACCCATTGCAAAACCCACCTCCATTGTTGATCTCCCTTTCTTTTCTTTCCATTTAAGCACTCAAATCCCTACTTTGAGTCTTAAATTTGTGGGAAAACCAATACCCATTCCATTTCCCTCTTTTCTTTCCTTTTCCATGGCCCTATTCGAGCTTGTTACAGACATATTTTCTATTTCTATCATTCTCTCTTTCATGAGAAAGAAGAGAGCTCCTGTAGATGAAGCCAGGCCTAGTCACCCAACCCATTCAAGGAGGCCGAGAGGTGCCACCGCGAGTTCAAGCACCAGTCGAGAGTTACAGACGAAGCGGGATGTAGATCCTCGGGCTCCCATAGGAAGGGCTTTGTTGGTGGAGTTGTCTCATGGAGTTTATGAGGACCGTAGGGTCCTTTTTGAAGCTTATGTAGATGCACGACTATTTGGAGAATACTTGATGTTTGAGCGGTTGGCAGAATCCAAGTGGGGTCCGCTATTTGAGGGTGAGCACTGTGCAAATGTGGGCACTGTCCAAGCTTTCTATGCTCACATTCAAGAGCCAACATTGGAGACCTTGCAGTTTAAAATTCCATTTGGAAGAGATCGAGAGGCCATAATCGACGTTGGTTTGATATCTCGGCTTCTGAATGTGCCACTTGGCGAGGTACATGTAAGTGAGAAGAATCTGAGTAGTGCATGTGAAAGGGATCGCCGCACACGGTTCCTTTATGGTCGTCTGGTTGATTGGTAGCCTAACAAAAGCCTTTTAGTGACCAATATGACAGACGACTTTTGCCTGCTTCACCATATCTGCACGTTCAACATCTACCCTAGGTGGAGCAACCGCAATGAGTACATGCACCTGATGGTGGACTTCTTGTACCAAGTGGGATAAGGAGAGAAGTTGTGTGTGCCTACGTATGTCTTACGATAGATAGTCCTTATCACACGTTCTAATAGAAGGACTGAATTGCTCCAATTCGACAGACTCATATGCAGGATTGCACTGGAATTTGACTAAGACTTGGGGTGGAATTGCCGGCGCCGATCCATTACATCACCGAGACTACTCTCAATCAGACGGATATTGGGCCACGACAACGAAAAGCCCTCCTCGAGGAAAGTGAGGATGAGATCGAAAGTGAAGAGGAAGAGAGTAATGAAGAAGTCGAAGCTGAGATAGAAGAAGAGCAGAGTGAAGAAGAAGAGGAGGCCGAGGATACGGATGAGAGCCCTCCTCCTGCGACTCAGGAGTATGATCTTGATAGGGCTGATAGGGAAGCCCATTTAGCTAGACTTGAGGAGGGCCAGGCCACCCTACGACAAGATATTATTGATCTGCAGGGCCTCGTGAAGCACAAGTTTAAGAAAGTAACTCGCACTTTAAAGTCTATCCTGTGTTGTCTGCAGGATAATGGTGCCCCTCCTCCATCGCCTGATTCCGACGAATAGACCTTTATGGTAGTCATCATTTGTTTTGTTTATTGTTTGTTCTTGTGTGTAGCCTTATAAGCGTAGTAGTTTGGTAGTTGTTTTAGTATTTGAAGCTTAGTTGTAATAGCTCACATGCTTTCTCTGTCGCGATCCATGTAATGCTGCACTTCATGTATTATGACAATTTTGTTAAATGAGATGCATGTTGTCTCTTTGAGTTATGATTGTGAATGATGTGTGGATGGGCTATGTGTATGTTTAATCTCACTGGTTGCACCCTCTGTTGAATGCAGGGTATGCCACCTAAGGGCTCGAGGACTTCAACCAGTCTCTTTTTGGGTGAGTTACTTGACGGGGCCCCTCCCCTGAGCGATAGCTATACAGACCCCCTTTTGGGCCCGTCTCATTCTGATTTTATGCCAAATTTTCAGCCGGCTTCTGGTCCTAATGCTGGGCCGACTCCTGTGATGCCATCTGTGGTACCACCTATCACACCTTTGATTCCTGAGCAAAACCGTGCTCTACGTCGACGCCTCATGCATCACAGTCCGCTCCGCATCCTGATAGGCTAGAGTAGATGTTGTTGATGCAGCAGCAGCAGATACAGATATAGCAGCAGCAACAGCAGCACCAGATGCAGCGGCAGTAACAGCAGCAACAGTTCTTGACCTCCATGGCTAGTATCTTTGCTCAGTCAATGGAGTCGGCTCCACCTACCTCACCTATGTACCTTGCCAGGAACTGTAACACCCCGGATTTTGGCCAATCTGGGATTTGACGTCATTAGGCAATGGGTCAACTAAAACACCCAGAAAATCGCTCAGAACCCAATTCCATAGCCAAAGAAATCACTTAGGATTAATTCCTTTAGAAACTAAACATAAGTTAGCTAGCGCAACATTGGAGTAGCTGGGAAACAGTCCCTGATCACTTTAAATACGTTCTACAAGACCTAAATCGAGTAGAACGTATGACTCTATAATACTCTATAACCTCGGATCAAACTCTAAGCAGGTTTGTTCTCTAGACCAGTTTGAAATTTTGTATTGGATCTAGACCGCGCGTCGAAAGTCCGATACCTCCTATCTTAGACCGTTAGAACCGCCTTGCTGGACTTGACACTCATTTCGAAAATCAAGTCAAACCGATAATCACAGGCCATTTCATTGAGCCCAGACCGAAGAGAGTGCGAATAGGGACAGAATTGGAATTTCAAATTCAAATCTGGCACATGACTTGACGTGTCAGTATTAAGCATTCTGACCGTTAGAATTCATCCAAATTACACCCTTGGATCAGGAGAAATTTTTATTTTATATCATGAGACTTTCAGCCCTAATCTACGTGCGGTGACCGCTGAACTGAAACTGGTCCGCCACGTGCGATCTACGGACCCAGTCGGATTGAAAACTTAATACGTGCTAGATCTGGTATGCGTGAGCTTAAGTCCGATCGCATTCGGTTAGGGGACCACCAGAAAGCATCTTTTGGACTGAAACAACCCCGATTTGGTTACCCCTCAAGTGAAACTTGTTCCCGAGCCTATTTCGGGCAAGTTTGCGCTTATAAAAAGGGTTGAAACCCTCACTCCTCTCTCCCATCCGAATTTGCAAAAATCCCTAGATTGGGAGAGAGAAAAGGTGAGAGTTTGTGAGAGAAGGTGGGAGAGAATTCCCTGCTGCTTATGCCACGTGCTGTACGTGCTTAGGCAACGCACTCCGATCACTTTTCCGGTGATTCCTCCACGTTTTCAGGTAAGAAAATACCCTAGAGGTTGCTGATTTGTGGTTCCTTTCCTTTCTTAGCGAAGTAGCTAATAGAACTTGTGTATTAGGTTCTCTAATCGCCATAGACGAAGTGTATACGATCCGTTCGAACTCACACCCCAAAAAGGGAAAAGGTGTAGATTTTAGACGCTTTGATTGACTGTTTCCAACGCTTTCAATGTCGTTTAATAGTAGATTATCGACGGCAACGCCGTTTGACATGTACAACATGCTGTCCGTTTCCTGTTTCGTAAACTAACGAAGAATATGAGATTTAGGGCATTTTAGTCATTTGTAGGAAGTACTGTTTTCATTCATATTTTGCTGACGTGCATAATTAGTTTGGTGAAGAGATTCGCCTAAATGCGCACTTCGGGTCGACATACTATATGTAGACTTAAGTGTGAAGTGTAAGTGGTTGTATAAATGCTTGTATTAGTATGTATTGAATTAAATGGTGTTATGGTTTAGTTTGAGATTGATTTCTCAATTAATATGCTGATGTGAATGATTTCCTACATGTTAGTTATATGCATGATTTCATTGTATGTATGAAATGCATGTGCTTGATGATTTACTTAAGTTGTATGTTATAACATGTGTTAACATGCTCACATGGTTGTATTTCCTTTCCAATACTCTCACATGATTTACTGATGTGATTCCATGTGTTTGGGACTATACTTAGTCCAGGCAGTCGGTAACCGAGTAACTTCGTGGCTAGCTTGTATTTGCCACGAAGGACGCGTCGATGAACGTGAGTCGTGTTTGGAGTTGACGGCAGTGGTTAGGCCACACGAAGTGTTTTACGCACTTCATGTCGTTCGACTTGTGATGCGCTTGTGCTAGTCGAGCCCGTCAAGTAACCCGACTGGCCGTTGTATGTTCACCCTGCATGAGTCATAATTGTTTGAACCTAGGGTACTGAACTTACCATTGTAAACCCTGTTAACCATGGTACCTTGATCCACAAAGACTCATGAGCCGGGCATGGTGGTATGGGACACCGTGGTCGAGCTGTCGGCCTACGCTGGGGCCACAAACCTCCCCGTAGTGACCAGTGAGCACCTAGTCTCGTGAGCAGATTATGGTGGTATGGGACACTATATTCTTGCTGTCGGCCTACATTGATAAGGTGACGGGGGAGCGGTGCAACGAGTGCGAGCAACAGCCCTGGCAGCCCTTTGTAGTGACCGCGAGCGTATTCTGAGTCTACGGGAGGCGACGACCCTTCAGTAGCAGTAGAGTACAGTAGGCCTGTATTGATAAGGTGATGGGGGAGCGGTGCAACGAGTGCGAGCAACAGCCCTGGCAGCCCTTGCAGCGACCTACAAAATATACATCGTATGAGATTACTAGGAGTGACGACCCTAGACAGGATCTGTGTTGGGATTGATACAAGGGAAGTACCTTAGTTTCCCAATCCTGCTGTTTGAATGGACTAATAACAACTCGGAAACCATATCACCATAACATTGCATGTGCCTGGAAGATGTGGAGCACTCTAGGGAGTGTGGCATGCCGCGGTCGTAAGATGTTGCAGTATGAGAGAGATAGTCGGTGAGGGCATACATCACGTCATGTCATATTACATTAACAACAGTATTAGGATTGTATGATTTATTGCTTTACTATTATCGCATGATTGATTTGAGAACATGTTAATCCTTGCTCTATTATTCCACTGAGTTAGCTACTCACGCCCACGTTACGGGACGGTGTTCCTGGACACCCACCAGATCCTTTTGTGATTGCAGATGATGGCGCGGCCTGTGAGGCGGAGCTGGACTTGATGATGATGAGGAGGATCCCTCTTTTATGCGTGTTCTGATTGACGGGATTACAGGGAGGTTGATTAGATGTCTTGACACTTGTCATTTTATATTTTTAGAGCACTCATGTATATTCTTTTGTTTACTTTTGAAGTATACATGTTTGTATATAACCTGGTAACATGTTCACACTCTGGAGGCATACAACAGTTTATATATGTTATGCATACTATCACAGTCTTCCGCTTGTAAATTTAACTGTCTCTGGAGTATGATATGCTGTTCTGGATTAATCTCACTCATGTTTAATACATTAACACAGACAACATTCAATCATACATATGTTTGTTGCATGAATAACATTTTGGAACTCGGGAGTTGGGTTTTTGCTCGACCCCCCGATTTTCGGAATGTTACAGGAACGCTAGTGTCAGTGACACATTTGAGCAATTCTAGCACTTGTGGCCTCCCACTTTCGTGGGTACTCACAAACCTGAGGAGGCCAAGTACTGGATTGAATACATCTCTACGATGTTGAGGCCGCTTCACTGTTCTGAGGCGGAGCAGGTCAAGCTTGTCACCTTCATGTTTGAGAAGGAGGTCAGTTTATGGTGGGATAGTGTTCTTCGCACTATCGCGGAGGGATTTGAGTGGATGTGTGAGGCATTTGAGGCCCACTCGCAAAAGAAGTATTTCCCGGTCACTTACCACCACGAGAAGGAGAGTGAGTTCCTTCGCCTCCGTCAGGGAGGGATGTCGATGATGGAGTATGAGAATCATTTTACGGAGCTGGGCAGGTATGCTCCTTTGTTTCTAGGTGATAAGATGTAACATCCTGAAAATTGGGGGGTCGAGCAAAAACCCAACTCCCGAGTTCCAGCATGTTATTTATGTAACATAGATATGTATGATTGAATGTTGTCTTTGATAATGTATTAAACATGAGTGAGATTAAGCCAGAACAGTATATCATACTCCAGAGACAGTTAAATTAACCAGCGGAAGTCTGCAATAGTATGTATAACATATATAAACTGTTGTATGTCTCCAGAGTGTGAACATGTTACCAGGTTATATACATACATGTATACTCCAAAAGTAGACAAAACGAATATACATGAGTGTGCTAAAAATATAAAATGACAAGTGTCAAAGTATCTAATCGACCTCCCTGTAATCCCGTCAATCAGAACACGCATATAGGAGGAATCCTCCTCATCATCATCAAATCCACCTCCGCCTCACAGGCCGCGCCATCATCTGCAATCACAAAAAGGTCTGGTGGGTGTCCAGGAACACCGTCCCGTAACGTGGGAGTGAGTAGCTAACTCAGTGGAATAATAGAGCAAGGATTAACATGTTCTCAAATCAATCACGCGATAATAGTAAAGCAATAAATCAAACAATCCTAATACTGTTGTTAATGCAATTATGACATGACGTGATGTATGCCCTCACCGACGATCACCCTCATGCGGCAACATCTTACGACCGCGGCATGCCACACTCCCTAGAGTGCTCCACATCTTCCAGGCACATGCAATGCTATGGTGATATGATTTTTGAGTTATTATTAGTCCATTCAAACAGCAGGATTGGGAAACTAAGGTACTTCCCTTATATCAATCCCAACACAGATCCTGTCTAGGGTCGTCACTCCTAGTAATCTCATACGATGTATATTTCGTAGGTCGCTGCAAGGGCTGCCAGGGCTGTTGCACGCACTCGTTGCACCGCTCCCCCATCACCTTATCAATACAGGCCTACTGTACTCTACTGCTACTGAAGGGTCGTCGCCTCCTGTAGACTCAGAATACGCTCGCGGTCACTACAAAGGACTCGTCGCCTGATCAGTGTAGGCCGACAGCTAGAATATAGTGTCCCATACCACCATAATCTGCTCACGAGTCTAGGTGCTCACTGGTCACTACGGGGAGGTTTGTGGCCCCAGCGTAGGCCGACAGCTCGACCACGGTGTCTCATACCACCATGCCCGGCTCATGAGTCTTTATGGATCAAGGTACCATGGTTAACAGGGTTTACAATGGTAAGTTCAGTACCCTAGGTTCAAGCAGATATGACTCATGCAGGGTGAACATACAATGGCCGGTCGGGTTACTTGACGGGCTCGACTAGCGCGATCGCATCTCAAGTTGACGACATGAAGTGCGTAAAACACTTCGTGTGGCCTAACCACTGCCGCCAACTCCAGAACACGGCTCGCGTTCATCGACGCGTCGTTCGTGGCGAAGATAAACTAACCACGAATTCGCTCGGTTACCGACTGCCTGGACTAGGCATAGTCCCAAACAATCATAGAATCACATCAGCAGTTGTGTAAGGGTAATGGAAATGAAATACAACCATGAGAGCATGTTAACACATATTATTACATACAACTTAAGCAAATCATCGTACATATGTCTTTCACACATATAATGAAATTAAGCATGTCGCCAACATATAGGAAATCCTCTCCATCAACATATTAATTGAGAATTCAATCTCAAAGTAACTCATAAGGAAATCATCAAGCACATGTTATAACATACAGCTTAAGCGGATCGTCAAGCACATACATTTCATTCATATCATGAAATCATGCATATGGCTAACATGTAGGAAACCATTCACACCAGCATATTAATTGAGAAATCAATCTCAAACTAATTCATAACACCATTTAATTCAATACATACTAATACAAGCATTTATACAAACACATACACTACACACTTAAGTCTACATATAGTATGTCAACCCGAAGTGCGCATTTAGGCGAATCTCTTCGCCAAACTAATTATGCACGTATTCCTAACATCCTAATGCGACAACATATCATGTCAATCACATCAGCAAAATATGAATGAAATCTATACTTCCTACAAATGACTAAAATGCCCTAAATCTCATATTCTTCGTTAGTTTACGAAACAGGAAATGGATAGCATGTTGTACATGTCAAACGGCGTTGCCGTCAAGAATCTACTATTAAACGACATTGAAAGCTTTAGAAATAGTCAATCAAAGCGTCTAAAATCCGCACCTTGTCTCTTATGGATGTTGAAATTCGAACGGAGCGTATACGCTTCGTCTACAGCGATAAGAGAACCTGTTTTACGAGATTTACTAACTATCAAGCTATGGAACGGAAGAAACATCAAATCAGCAACTTTCTAGGGTTTTTCTTACCTGAAAACGCGGAGGAATCGCCGGGAAAGTGATCGGAGTGCGTTGCCTAAGCACGTACAACAGCAGCAACAGGTGGAAGGAAGATCTCTCCCACCTTCTCTCACAAACTCTCACCTTTTCTCTCTCCCAATCTAGGGTTTTTTACAAATTCGGATGGGAGAGAGGAGTGAGGGTTTCAAGCCCTTTTATAAGCCCAAACTTGCCCGAAATAGGCTCGGGAACAAGTTTCACTTGAGGGGTAACCAAATCGGGGCTGTTTCGGTCCAAAAGATGCTTTCTGGTAGTCCCCTGGTCGAATGCGATCGGACTTAAGCTCATGCGTACCAGATCTAGCGTGCATTAAGTTTTCAGTCCAGCAGGGTTCGCAGATCGCACGTGGCGGCCAGTTTCAGTTCAGCGGTCACCGCACGTAGATCAGGGCTGGAAGTCTCATAATAATAAATAGAAATTTTTCCTGATCCGAGGGTGTAATCTGGATGAATTCTGACGGTCAGAACGCTTAATACTGACGTGTCAAGTCGTGTGCCAGATTTGAATTTGAAATTCCAATTATGTCCCTATTCGCGGTCTCTTCAGTCCGGGCTCAATGAAATAGTCTGTGATTATCGGTTTGACTTGATTTTCGAAATGATTGTCAAGTCCAACTGGGCGGTTCTAACGGTCTAAGATAGGAAGTAACGGACTTTCGACGCGCGGTCTAAATCCAATACAAGAATTCAAAGTGGTCTAAAGAACAAACCCGCTTAGAGTTTGATCCGAGGTTATAGAGTATTATGGAGTCATACGTTCTACTCGATTTGGGTCTTGTAAAACGTATTTAAAGTGATCAGGGACTGTTTCCCAGCTACTCCAGCGTTGCGCTAGCTAACTTACACTGAATTTCCATAGGAATTAATCCTAAGTGGTTTCTTTGGCTATGAAATTGGGTTCTGAGTGATTTTTCAGGTGTTTTAGTTGACCCATTGCCTAAGGACGTCAAATCCCAGATTGGCCAAAATCTGGGGTGTTACATAAGACGATGCGGATGCGGCATTTTTTAGAGGGTCTGCGGCCCGAGATTCGATCGAAGATGTTCTGTGCGAGCATCTCTTCTTATGCCGAGTTGGTGGGTATGTCCCTGCAAGTTGAGCAAGATGGGGACAGGTTGTCCCGTATGCGAGCACCTATGACTCCCAGGTGATGACCTGACTTTTTGAGGAGGCCATTCCTTGGTAAGAGGCCTTGTAATGCCCTGAAAATTGGGGGTCGAGCATAACTTAGCTCCCAAGTTCTAGACCATCACTTATGCAACATGTCTAATGATGGTTGTATGTTGTCTGTATTAGTGTATGAAACATGAAGTAGATTAAGCCAAGTCAGTAAACATAACTTAGGGACAGTTAGCACATGCAAGCGGAAGACTAGAAGAAATGTATATACCAATATATGTCCCCAAGATATGTATGCTCTACCAGGTCATAATTGCATGTATTGTCTCAAAATACAAATATCAAAATGTGATAAACCACTACAAACATAATCCTGAATCCCCATCACTTAGAACATGACTCATATGAACCCGCCTGAGAACTGCATGAACGAGAATGCCTCCTCATCCTCATCAAACTCCGACTCCACCTCGTAGGCATCACCATCACCTGCGGCTAAGTCAGAGTTTGGTTGGTGTTTAAACACTATCCCAGAACGTGCGAGTGAGTGATCAACTTAATGGAACTATACAATAAAAGTTAACATGTTATCAATTCAATCAAGTGGCAATGATAAAACAATACAATCAAACATGTCCTAATACTCTTGTTAATGCAAGAATGGTATGGGAAATGATACATGCCCTCACCATAAACTTCCTCTTGCGACATCATCTAACGACTGCGGCATGAATCACTACCACTATGCTCTACACCAATGCCAACGGCACATGCAGTGCGATGTTATGAACATGATTACCAAGTTCTTATTAGTTCCTTTCATACAGCGGGATTAGGAAGCTAAGGTACCTCCCTTTATATTATTTGCCCAATATTGATCCATCTAGGGTCATCAATCCTAGTTAATCACATACGATAGGCAAGTTCAGGTCACTACCACTAACGTCCTACCAATTGGCAATCTATTTTTGAAGGCTCATCACCAACCCGACTGGGGACCATAGCCAGGCTGCACTAAGATAGGCTTGTTCATACTCGAAGTCACTCCACTGACGCCCTACCAACTGGTAGTCTATTTTTGAAGGCTCATCACCAACCCGACTGGGGACCACAGCTACGCTGTGCTAGTGTAGGCTAACAACTCGAATACAGTGTCCCATACCACCATATTCGGCTCACGAGTCTGGGTTGCTCACTGGTCACTACGGAGAGGCTCGTTGCCCAAGCGTAGGTCGACAACTCAACCATGGTGTCCCATACCACCATGCCCAACCCATGAGCCTTAGCGAATCATGGTACCAAGGTTAAACGGGCATTTCACGGGTAAGTTTGGTATCTTAAGTTCAAAGAGTAGTGTCCATAAATGGTGAACATACATTAGGTCAATCGAGTTACTTAACGAGCTCGACTGGTACGAGCGCACATCGAGATGATTGACATGAAGTGCGTAAGAACTTCGTGTGGCATAACCACTGTCGACATCCCAATTACAGCTCGGATTCATCAAACACATCCTGTGTGGTGAAAAATAATCTCAACCACCTGAACAAGGCCTGTTTCCAATTGCCTGGACTACGTTATAGTCCCAACCGCATGCAATCATAATAAATAAGCATATGAGGTAAGTAAGCAGTATAGAATACTTAAGTTAAATCCTACAATCATTTGTGCATGCTTTGGAATATAACTTAAACATGAATATACAGTACACAGAGGAAATGTTACATATAATTGAACATGAATAAATAGGCTATACATTACATGGAGGAAATCATGCACCGAACTAAGGTAGTTGGGATTCATATCTCAACTCCCTTACAAATCACGATTTACTAACTATTAACTCATTTAGTCAATTTTACAAACACTTAGG
This sequence comes from Magnolia kwangsiensis, assembly GCA_037074715.1. Lineage (NCBI taxonomy): Eukaryota > Viridiplantae > Streptophyta > Magnoliopsida > Magnoliales > Magnoliaceae > Magnolia > Magnolia kwangsiensis. Next base: position 67,160,212 of record CM073579.1, read on the forward strand.
CTACACCTTCCAACATATATAACATAGGTTGGTTATAATACGTATTAGGGTAAATCCTTTCGTCAAGGAATTGTCATTTACACAACAATCATATACCCACAATAGTTAATTATGGCAAGCACAAATACACATTTTATACTCATTCAGACATTTTCACAAACACCTAGGCTTCACAATATAACATACACAACGTATGTTGGCATAACATGTATTAGGGCGAATCCTTTCACCAAGAAATTGTTACACATACAACTAGAATATATACACTACAATTAATCATGGCAAACACAATTCCAAATTTCAAACGTATACGATCCTTTCTACAAATACATAAAATACACTAAACGCAACATAGTTCATATATAACTGAAATGCGAAACAAACATTGCATTTTGTATGTGAAATAGCATCTATGTCAGTAATAAATCATTAACTGACATTGAAAGCCTTGAAAACCATAACCTATACGTATATAGTCCGCACCATACGCCGGTAAATGCACATCAAACTCAGTTTGTATGTCAAGTCACTGCCTATGACGTAGAGCCACCTATAGCACGCAATAGGCTAGTTATTTCAGTAACTTAGGCTATTAGAAACCGTAAAATGGATTAGGATTAGGTTTGCTTACTCAAGTTCGGCGTTGGAGCTACCAGAAGAACTATACAGGATTGGCATTGAGCAAATGGATTAGCAGGGAAGAATCTCAGGAATCCACACCAACTTCTCTCTCACTTTCTCTCTCTTTGCTCTCTTCTCTCTCTTAGGATTTTTCCCAAATTCGTATGGAATATGAGAGAGGGGTTTTAAGGTCCTTATATAGGCCTAGAACTAACGAAAATAGCCCTAGGGCTATGGTATACTTAAGTTATAATCAAATCGGTCTTGTTCCGATCCAACGGAACGTTTCTGGAGGTCTTTTTAATAAATGCGATCGGACTTAAGCTCACTAATATTGGATCTTAAGCAGTTTAAGTTTTCAGTCTGATCGGGTTTATAGATAGTCCGTGGCGGTCTAATTTTAGTTCAACGGTCACTGACACTCGATAAGGGCCACAAGTATATTGACATGTGTGGGCCATCTTCCCTGATTTGAGGATGTATTTGGGTTAGATTCTGACGGTCAGAACGCTTATAAATGGCACACAAGTGACACGACTCAGATTACTTAAATCCATATTTAATTTCATAAAAATCTTCACTTTCTCACACTCTTCACTCCGGACTCAAGCAAATCGTCTCAGGACATCTTTTTTTCTTGATTTTTGAGGTGATGGTCAAGTCCAACTAGGCGGTCATAATGGTCTAAGTTCATTGCTATCAGACTTTCAACGTGTGGTTCAGGTCCGTTACAAAGTTTTCGAATGCTCCCGAGAGCAACTAGGTTTAGAGTTGGATCCTAGATTTCAGGGTAAGGTAGCATTAACAATTCTATAGGTTTTGGGTCTTACAGATCATATTTAAAGTTATTAGTGATAATTTCACAGGGAATCTAGTTTAGGGGTAGATAAGATACGTTAGATTTTTAAAGGATTTGGTTCTAAAGGATTTCTGCTAAAGGTGGTACTCGAGTCTTTGTACAGATTTTTTTGGGATGTTACAATCTACCCCCCTTAAAGAACAATTTCATCCCTGAAATTGCCTAAGGGTAACCAGTTCATTCATTTGCTTAGGGTATATAATAACTATATCGGCCTAGCCCATATTGGTCTACCCCCCTTAAAAGTTTCTACCTTTGAAGTTTTTTTTTTAAAAAAAAACGTCTAATTCATTCCTATCATGCTAAGTGTTTGATCATAAAGTCTACTTAAGGGTGATTTAATTTACTCTTTATGATTGAGCTAATACGGAAAGACAGTTGTGGTAGGCTTAAATCCGATTCTTCAATTGTCCGCCTGACCAGGGTAGACAACATTGTATCCCTTCTTAATCCTGATGGATCCTGATCTTCTGCTCGGTCAAAGCAGTGAGTCCTTTAGTAATCACCCAGGATTAAGAATTGAGTTAACCCGCGAATGCCTCGTAGGGATATGGTTCTAAAATTTTAAAATCTGCTCATCCTAAATATTCAAGGGGTATTATAATGTATTAGGAGCTTCAAGCCTTTTGTTTATAAGATTGTCCTTCGGGTCCTAATTTAGTTGTACCAAAAATGACTAAAAACATATACATCTTTACGTAGAATCAAATTTAATCACAGGATAATTCATAGTATGACTATAAATAATTCCTAAATAAACATCGAATACTAAACCTTAATAAGAAAAGGTGTGACCAGTTTATTGGTAACTCGAAGTTGTAGATTTTGTTTATATATAAGTATCTGTCAACCCTTCCCTTATTTATTACCTCTAGTTACCATATTAGTTTTAATCCATCATTAGGCCTATTCTTTCATATGAATTGGTTTAATACTTGGATCTTAGTTACTTTCCTTCGACGACTTTGTTATTGACCTACCTAGGAAGATCCAGTTCCTATCTAGTAACCTAACTTTAAGTATAACCTAGATTAGTTTCCTTCGACCCCGTGCCAGTGGCTATTAGTTAACCAAGCACCCATCGCTCTTATAAGCAGGTAGACTATTAGGTCAATGCGCACCTTTTTATTTCCTAAGTTTATCGGGCAATCCTTACAGAGTTTGGCAGTGTTAGAGAAGATCCCTGTTGGAGTAAGGACTCTCAACACACCCATAGGGGTAGTGTTTAACCCCCAAACTCTTGACTATAGAGCATGACACTCACAATAGTGGATCCAATGTCTACCAATAGGAAAACAGGTGTACCTTGAATGTGGGCAGTGACCCCAAAGGTCCAAGGTGTTGTGGTTGTTGACTCAGATGTTTCAGTTACAAGTGCATGCGCACGGGCTTGTTGAGGATGATTTGGTTGCGCGACCACAGGTCGTTGAGGTGGCCTATTTTGAGGTACAGGCGATCGGTAATATGGCTGCACTGGTGGTACAGATCATAGAGGTGGAGTCGTTGTACCAGTCGGTGGTTGGCGGACAATCTTCTGAGGTGGCGTGATACCATTGTCTTTCATCTTGGTAAAATAGAAGGGGTTAGTGTGTCCCCCTTTGTTGCTGTGTTAGGAGTGCAGACAGCGCCTACTGCACTACAGTGGGCAGGCGGTCAGCGTCCCACAGCTGTTGCCGTAGGCCCCACCATGATGTATATGTAATATCCATGCCGTCCGTTTGGCAGGCCCCTCCCTGACGCCGGCCCCCTACAAAAATGAGGCCGATCTGACGCTCCAGTGGCCCACCTCATAAAAAACAACGTTGATTGAACGCCTACCATTGGAACCCTTTTGTAGGCCACAGGAGTTTCGGATCGAGTTAAAATTTGTTTTTCCTCTTCAATCTAGGTCTGTGTGACCTTGTTAACAGTTTGGACAGCTTATAAATATTATGGTGGGCCCCACATGGGACCACAGTGATGTATGTATTTTATATACACCGTCCAGGTGGACGGTGGAAGCCCACCATGGTGCGTGTGCAGCATCCAGATCATCCATCATCTCTGGACAGTGGAGCACACCCCACGTGTGGGGCCTCCCTTGATGTACGTACATGTCCAGGCCGTCCAGGGCCTGGACATTATATTTTGATTAATATAATATTAATATATTATATATTATAATATTATTTAATGGCATACCTTAATTAGGAAGGGTGGGCCCTACAGCAGCTGCATACATGTATATATTATATATATATATATATATATATATATATTATAATGTATATCTTATATATAGATATAAGGGTGGGCCCTACGTGGGACCCACCTCTACTTCTCTTTTAGCAGTAGTAGCTGCCTGTACGATAGCTATACAGCTGCCCCATTGCTGCTGTACACGCCAGCAAGATGCGTGGGTCCCACCTGATCCATCCACACCGTCTAATTATGGGACCCACCATTGATATATGTGATATATCTAAGCCATCCATTCTTTTTTGCTAGCTTGCCCCAAGGCTTGGGAAGAAAATAAGACAGATCTATACTCCAAGTGGACCCCACCTTAGTACATATATAAGGCCCATTTTACATACATAAGGCACATGGGCTTAGGCCCATTTTGATGTATTATAAGGCCCATGGGTTATGACCCATTGCAATGTACATAAGGCCCATTAATGCAGCCCATTTGATGAATGTAAGGCCCATGTGATACGGCCCATTTGATGTATTTAAGGCCCAATGGATGTACCGAAGGTCCATTGCAATGGGTGAACCCAACATGGTTATGTAATGATGCTTACGACGGGTTATGCCTTGGGAGCAATGTTGGTTTGACGTCCACATTGATGGGCAATGATGGTTAGATGTCCTCATTGTGACCTCCCCTTAGGCTATGTTAGGCCCATTCCCATCGTGGGTTAACCCAAATGAGTGGGCCCCACTTTCCGTATATGATTGATTGATTCTGATTATTGATTTTTGATTTTTTATTTTCGATCATGAGTATCATGATACATGTCCATGCGCATCATCTGCATGCTTGTGATGAGATGAGTGATTGATCATAGCACATGCCTTCGGACAGATTGTTTAAGGGCCCCCGATTAGGCGGTGTTGCCCTACATGAGCGCACGATAGCGCAGGATTTGCTGCATGGTTAGATAGTGTGATTCATGCATTTTGCATTGTGTGATATGGTTACTGTATGCCCTAGCGACATCAGGGCCGTAGCCTCCACAGACATATCGTGGTTGGTAGGATTGGATACTAAAAATTTTATTCTACATGGGGTGCTATGGATATCCCTGGGTGAAAGTCCCTAAACCCTTATGGTACCAAGAGGTTGCTCCAACGTCTAGACCGAGTGGGTAGATGAGCGTTGAGTTTCGATTACCAGATGGTTGCGCTCTCCACTGTGTCATGGTCGGTTGGAAGGGGGTGCGGCCTTACCCGCCCGAGAGTAGGGGACAATGCTAGGCTGAGTTCGACCAGCTCGAGGAATGGGTCAGCTATCGACGAGTCGAGCCTGATATTGGCAAACGGATAGTGAGGTCTCTTCCACTTATCTTATTGCGCGCAATGTGATGGCGATCTGGTTTAAAGTGTACTAGACCTCGGTGATATCCTAAAGTTGAGATGTATTAACATGTGGACTTAGATGAGGATTATATGCTTGACTTGCAACTTGCATCACGTAGCCTTGGTACGGCTCATGATATTTATGGATCCATCTGCATATTTCACATTACTCTGATATTGCATGATCATATTACTACCTTGCACACATACTTTCACCACCCTCTAAGCTTTTTATAAGTATGCACGACCGTTGCGTGCAGGTGACGTTGGGGCGCAACAACGCTGAGGTAGGAGCACTTTGCAGATCATTTTGGAGTTTTTTCCTTTACCATTGTATTTCCATTTATGCTCATTGTACTTGTAAAGTTTTTTATCATAGTGAAAATGTAATGGAGTTCTTGGTTGTTGTTTGTGAGTTATGCCTTTGGTTATGCTTATTACGAATCAAACTAACGTTGAAAATCCTCCTCGTAGCATCCCAGGATCGGAACCTGGCGAATGGGCGCTAGGAGCCGAGATTGGGGTTCTACGGAGGCCGTCAGCACCAGATTCGGTGATCGAGAATTTTGTGAGCCCAGTTTCTGAGTTTGGGGCGTGACACTAGCAAGGTGCATAGGAGATACAGGCGGAACCACACTCATATTCTGGGTAAAAATACTAGCCATGAAGGTCAAGAACTGCTGCTGCTGCTGCTGCTGGATCTACTGTTGTTGCATCAACAACATCATCCGCTCTAGCCTATCATGAGACGGAGTGGACTGAGATGCATGTGGCATCGACGTAGATGCACGGTTTAGCTCAGGAACCAAAGGTGTGACAGGAGGAACCATAGATCGGCCCATGTAACACCCTAAAAATCGGGGGTCGGGTAGAAACCCAACTCCCGAGTTCCAAAATATTACTTATGCAACATAGATAATGATAAATGCATGTCGTTTGTAGAATGACATTAAATAAGATTAGGATTAAGCCAAAACAACATATCATACTCCAGAGACAGTTAAATTATGCAAGCGGAAGACTGTAATAGTATGTATAACATATATAAACTGTTGTAAGTCTCTAGAGTGTGAACATGTTACCAGGTTAAATATATACATGTATACTCTAAAAATGAATAAAAAGAATATACATGAGTGCTCTAAAAATATAAAATGACAAGTGTCATGGCGTCTAATCAACCTCCCTGTAATCCCGTCGATCAGAACACGCATATAGGAGAAATCCTCCTCATCATCATCAAGTTCGGCTCCACTTCACAAGCAGCGCCATCATCTGCAACTAAAACAGGGACTGGTTGGTGTGCGCAACACCGTCCCGTAACGTGCGAGTGAGTAGCTAACTCAGTGGAATCATAGAGCAAAGATTAACATGTTATCAAATCAATCAAGCGATAATGGTAAAGCAAACAAAATAAACATTCCTAAATACTGTGATTAATGCAAGCATGAAATGACATGATGGATGCCCTCATCGACATACTCCCTCATGCGACACCATCTTACGTCCGCGGCATGCTTTCTTCCCTCAATGCTCCACATCTTTCAGGCACATGCAGTGTGATATAAATATGATTACCGAGTTGTTATTAGTCCTTTTCATACAGCAGGATTGGGAAACTAGGGTACTTTCCTTATATCATTCCCAACAAGGATCCTGTCTAGGGTCGTCACTCCTAGTAGTCTCATACGATGGTATATTTCTACATCGCTGCAAGGGCTGTCAGGGCTGTTACATGCACTCGTTGCTCCACTCCCCCATCACCTTATCAATACAGGCCTAGTTGTACTCTTGTTGCTACGGAAGGGTCGTCACCTCACGTAGACTCAGAGTACGCTCGAGGTCACTACAAAGGGTTGACAGGGCTATTGATCGCACTCATTACACTGTTCCCCCATCACCTTATCAGTGTAGGCCGACAGCAAGAATATAGTGTCCCATACCACCATAATCTGATCACGAGTCTGGGTTGCTTACTGGTCACTATGGGAAGGTTTGTGGCCCTAGCGTAGGCCGACAGCTCGACCGCGGTGTCCCATACCACCATGCCCGGCTCATGAGTCTTAGTAGATCAAGGTACCACGGTTATTAGGGTTATCACCGGTAAGTTCAGTACCCTAGGTTTAAGCAGTTATGACGAATACAAGATGAACATACAATGGTCAGTCGGATTACTTGATGAGTCCGACTAGCACGAGTGCACGTCGAATCGACTGACATAAAGTGCACAAGAACTTCGTATGGCCTAACCACTGTCGACGACTCTAGTACGATTCGGGTTCGTCATACACATCCTTCGTGGCGAATAGAATCCAACCACGAATCCTAAACTGTTACCGACTGCCTGGACTAGAGTATAGCCCCAAGCACATGTAATGTGAATCAGTAATCAAATGAGATAAACAACATTGAAATAACAAATAATTCAAGCATGTTAGCAACATGTTATAAGATACAACATAGGTAATTTAACCATACACATGTACTTCACACACAAGGAATCAATTAAAATACAATAAGCATGGAGGAAATCATGCACTAGTTGAGAATCCAGTCTCAACGCTAATCTACAACACATTTACTCAATACTTACTAATACATACATTTATACAAACACTTAGACTACTCAACTCCAACGTACTTGATGTATGTTGATTTCGACATATAATATGACAGATCCCTATATCATGGAGATGTCTAATACACAACAATCATGTTCTTACATTCAAAACGTATGGCAGGCATAAATCATATCAATTTAGGCATTTCAACAAACACTTAGTCTACACACATTACTCTACATAGCATATGTCGGCCAATATGTGCATTAGGGTGAATCTCTTCACCAAAAAGATCGTACACGCATAACTAACATATGTACACGACAAATACTCATGGCAATCATATCGGCAGAATACGTACGTATACAGTATTTTCTATAAATACCTAAAATATCCTAATTCTCATATTTTTCGTACATTTTCGAAATGAAAAACGGACAGCATGTTCTACATGTCAAATAGCATCCTTATCAGCAATCTACCATCAAACGGCATTGAAAGCTTTGAAAACAGGTAATTTAAGCGTCTAAGATCCGCACCTTAACCAGAAAATGCGTATTTGTTAGGATTCAGACGATGTGTCTTCATCAACGGCAGATACGCTACCTATGGTAAGAAACAGGTTAGCTAGAACTCTTCTACAGCTAGTCTAAGCTTCAAATCAGGTTAGGATTAGGGTTTTCTTACCTAAAATAAAGTTAGAATCGCTAGAATAATGATGCAGGTGGATGGATTTGGCACGTGGAGTGGCAGGAAAGAATCCCTGGAGAAATCACCAGCTTCTCCCTCACTTTCTCTCTCTTTTCTCTCCTCTCTTAGGGTTTTCCCCAAATTCGTATAGGTTAGAATGCTAAGGGTTTAAGGCCCTTTTATAAGCCCAAACATAACCAAAACAGACTTTAAGTCAATGTATGCTTGGGTTATAGCCAAATCGGGTCTTTTTTGATCCAAAAGGACCCTTCTGGAGGTCCCCTAACCGAATGCGGTCGGACTTAAGCTCATGGATGCTGGATGTTGATCACATTAATTTTTTAGTTCGATCGGATTTCCAGATCGTCTGTGGTGGACCAGTTTCAATTCAACGCTTATCGAACCTAAATCAGGACTACGAGTTTCATGACATGAAAGAGAAATTTTTCCTGATCCGAGGGTAAAATCTGGTTGAATTCTGACGGTCAGAACGCTTAAAAATAACGCACAACGACACGTGCCAGATTTTGAATTATTTCTCTAAATCTTTACCTTTTCTCACTCTCTTCACTCCGACCTCAGTAAAATAGCGTCAGGACATCAGTTAGGCTTGATTTTCGAAACGAGTGTCAAGTCTAACTAAGCGGTCATCATGGTCTGAGATTGCGGATATCGGACTTTCTACGTGCTGTCTAGATCCAATATAAAGTTTCAAAGGGTTCCTAAGAACAAACAGGTTTAGAGTTTGATCCTGGATTTTAGGGTAACGTAGAGTCAACGATTCTAGAGGTTTTGGGTCTTACAGATCATATTTAAAGTGGTTGGTGCTAATTTTACAGGAAATCTAATGTAGCGCTGGCTAATTCATGTTAAATTTCTAAAGAATTAGGTTCTAAATGATTTCTCTGGCTTTGGAATCAAATTTTGAGAGGTTACCAAGGTGCTATAGTCGACCCGTTGCCTAAGGACGTCTAATTCCAGGTAGGCAAAAATCTGGGGTGTTACAACCCAGTAGCAAGGCCAGAAGCCGGCATAGGATTAGAACGAGATGGGCCCGAATGGGGGTCTGTATGGCTATCGCTTAGGGGAAGGGCCCCGTCAAGCGACTCACTTAGAGAGAGACAGGTCGAAGTCCTTGAGCCCTTAGGTGGCATACCCTACATACGATAGATGGTGCAACCAGTGAGATTAAGAATTCACACAATCCATTCACACAAAATTCACTTCACAAGCCAAGGAAACAACATGCATTTCATTTAACAAAATTGTCACAATACATGATGTGCAGCATTTCATGAATCGCGATGGAGAAAGCATATGAGCAAAACAACTAAGCTTCAAACACTAAAACAATTGCCAAACTACTAAGCCTGGAAAGGCTACACACAAGAACAAGTAACAAACAAACAAATAACAACTACACAAAACTATTCATCAGAATCTGGTGATGGAGGAGGGGCACCCTTATCCTTCAGACAACACAGGATCAACTTCAAAGTGCAAGTTACTTTCTTGAACTTGTGCTTCACGAAACCCTGCAGATCCATAATATCCTATCATAGGGTGGCCTGACCCTCCTCGAGCCTAACCAAACGAGCTTCTCTATCAGACCTATCAGGATCATGCTCCTGAGTCGCAGGAGGAGGACTCTCATCAGTATCCTAAACCTCATCTTCTTCTTCGTCCTGCTCTTCTTCTTCTTCTATTTCTACTCCACCTTCATAACTCTCTTCCTCTTCACTTTCTGACTCCTCCTCACTCTCCTCAAGTAAGGCTTGTTGTTGCCGATGCCCGATCTCCATCTGATTAACAATAGTCTCGGTGATGTAATGGATTGGCGCCGGCAATTTATCCCCAAGTCTGTAGCCAAACTCAAGTGTAATCCTGCATATGAGCCGGCCAAACGGGAGAGATTCAGTCCTTCTATTAGAATGTGCAATAAGGACTATCTATCGCAAGACATACGTAGACACACAAAGCTTCTCTCCCTGCCCCACCTGATATAAGAAATCCACCATCAAGCTCGTGCACTCACTACAATTGCTCCACTTGGGATAGACGTTGAACGTATAGATGTGGTGAAGCAAACAGAAGTTGTTTGTCATATTTATCGCTAAGAGGCTATTGTTAGGCTTCCATTCAACCAGACGACCACAAAGGAACCATGTGCGGTGATCCCTTTCACATACACTACTCAGATTCTTCTCACTTGCATGAACCTCGCCAAGTGGCACATTCAGAATCTGAGATATCAAAGCAACGTCGACTGTGGCCACCCAATCTCTTCCCACTGGAATTCTAAACTGTAAGTGCTCCAGTGTTAGCTCTCGGATGTGGCCATAGAAAGCTCGAATAGTGCCCACATTTTCCCAGTGCTCACCTTCAAATAGTGGACCCCAGTTGGCTTCTACTAGGCGCTCAAACAACGAGAATTCTCTAAATAGCCGCGCATCTATATAAGCTTCGAAAAGGACCTTATGGCCTTCGAAAACAGCATGAGATAACTCCACCAACAAGGACCTTCCCATGGGAGCATGGGGATCTAGATCTCGCTTCGTCTACAGCTCTCGAGTGGCGCTTGAACTAGCGGCGACACCTCTCGACCTTCTTGAATGGGTTGGGCGACTAGGCCCAGCTTCATCTACGGGAGCTGTCTTCTTTCCCATGAAAGAGAGGATGGTGGAAATGAAAAATATGGCCGTAACAAGCTCGAACATGGCCATGAAAAATGAAGGAAATGGGATGGGTATTAGGGTTCCATGAATTTAAGATTCAAGGTAAGGATTTGATGCTCAAATGGAGAGAAAAGAAGGGAAAATCAGCAATGAAGGTGGGTTTTGAGATGGGTAGAGAGAGATGCATGAAAATGGAAAAAGAAAGGGTTTAGAGAGAGATTTTGTGGAGATTTGAGGGATTTTTCAAGAAAAGGAAAGCTTGGAGGTGGGATTTGTGAAGGAAGGATGAGCTAGGAGGGGTTTTAAACAAGGAACCATGGAGAGTGGGTCATACAATGCCCTAGGAGCGTCGGCCTGACCGGGCCAGCCCGTCCGGGCCCACTGGACGGCGAGGCCTCGCCAATCTCTGGACATCTCGGTAAGGGCTCGCCCCTACGGTGAGGTCCTTCCCCCCAGCCCCCCCTTGGGTCTAGAAACATGTGGGTCCTACTCTGGGTGCCCCTAAAACTGCCCCGATTGGACCCCTACTCCAATTCGACTCATTTCGGGTCATTTCGAAACAAAACTGATACATATACACATTCATCAATTTCTAACGGCTGGGATGGAATGAAACACGATCTAAACCCATCGATTGATGGTCTCGAAGTGATTTGGGGTCGTCGTGAGTGATCAGGAGTGTGCACGGACTCGATCTCGACGATCATTTTTAGTAAACTTTCACCAATTGATAAAACTGGGAGTCGTAAACCTGTTTTTAGATTTTTCTTACACCCTCTTATGCTAAAGTGGAAACAGCGTGCAACGTGTGACCATAACCCAGGCCCAGTTTAATCCAGATCATGCTCTGATACCAACTTGTAACGCCCTGAAAATCGGGGGTCGAGCATAACTCAGCTCCCGAGTTCCAGACCATCACTTATGCAACATGTCTAATGATGGTTGTATGTTATCTGTATTACTGTATGAAACATGAAGTAGATTAAGCTAAGTCAGCAAACATAACTTAGGGACAATTAGTACACACAAGCGGAAGACTAGAAGAAATATATATACCAATATAGGTCCCCAAGATATGTATGCTCTGCCAGGTCATAATTACATGTATTGTCTCAAAATAAAAATATCAAAATGTGATAAACCACTACAAACATAATCCTGAATCCCCATCACTTAGGACACGGCTCATATAAACCCGCATGAGAACTGCATGAACGAGAATGCCTCCTCGTCCTTGTCAAACTCCGACTCCGCCTCATAGGCATCACCATCACCTGCAGCTAAGTCAGAGTCTAGTTGGTGTTTAAACACCATCCCAAAACATGGGAGTGAGTGATCAACTCAATGGAACTATACAGCAACGGTTAACATGTTAACAATTCAATCAAGCGGTAATGATAAAGCAATACAATCAAACATGTCCTAATACTCTTGTTAATGTAAGAATGGTATGAGGAAATGATACATGCCCTCACCACAAACTCCATCTTGCGACATCATCTAATGATCACGGCATGAATCACTACCACTGTGCTCTATACCAACGCCAACGGCACATGCAGTACGATGTTATGAACATGATTACCAAGTTCTTAGTAGTTCCTTTCATATAGCAGGATTAGGAAGCTAAGGTACCACTCTTTATATCATTTGCCCAACATTGATCCATCTAGGGTCGTCAATCCTAGTTAATCATATACGATAGGAAAGTTCAGGTCACTACTACCAACGCCCTACCAACTGGCAATCCATTTTCAAAAGCTCATCACCAACCCGACTGGGGACCACTGCCAGGCTACACTGAGGTAGGCCTGTTCATACTCGAAGTCACTCCACTGATGCCCTACCAACTGGCAGTTTATTTTTGAAGGCTCATCGCTAACCTGACTGGGGACCACAGCTAGGCTGCGCCAGTGTAGGCCGACAACTTGAATACAGTGTCCCATACCACCATATTCGGCTCACAAGTCTGGGTTGCTCACTAGTCACTACGGGGAGGCTCGTCGACCTAGCGTAAGCTGACAGCTCGACCACGGTGTCCTATACCAACATGGCCAACTCATGAGTCTTAGTGGATCATGGTACCAAGGTTAAATGGGCATTTCACTGATAAGTTTGGTATCTTAAGTTCAAAGAGTAGGGTCCATAAATGGTGAACATACATTGGGTCAATTGGGTTACTCGACGAGCTCGACTGGTACGAGCACACATCGAGATGATCGACATCCCAAGTACGGATCGGATTCATTGAACACATCCTACGTGGTGAAAAATAATCTCAACCACCAGAATAAGGCTTGTTACTGATTGCATGGACTACGTTATAGTCCCAACCGCATGCAATCACAATAAATAAGCATATGAGGTAGGTAAGTGGTACGGAATACTTAAGTTAAATCCTACAATCATTTGAGCATGCTTTGGAATATAACTTAAACATGAATATACAATACACAGAGGGAATGTTTGTAACACCCTGAAAATTAGGGGTCGTGTATAAACTCAACTCCCGAGTTCCAGATTGTCACTTATGCAACAAAAATGATTATGATTCAATGTTGTCTAAGTTAAAGCATTCATATGAGTAAAGTATACCAAAACTGCAATTCATACTCCAAATTCAGTGACAAAAGTAAGCGAAAGACTAAAAGATATACATATCACTGTATGGAAAACAAAATAGATCTCAACTATCTCCAAAGTATGAATACATCTCTGAGTCTCATATACATGTAAATAAACAGAAATCAAATGTCAAAATAGTCCCACTGAGAAGTCCCATCAATCCAGGCCACCTAAGAAAAGCCGTCGTGGTACTGCATATATGAGAACTCGTCCTGGTCCTCATCATAGTCCGGCTCTGCCTCCTGAATCGCTGCCTCACCTGCATCTAAGATAGGGTCTGGTGGGTGTTGCAAACACCATCCCGTAACGTGGGAGTGAGTAGCTAACTCAGTGAAATCATGACATGATGGATGCCCTCACCGACATTCTCCCTAATACGGCACCATCTGCGTCTGCGGTATGCTTGCGTACCGCTCAGTGCTCCACATCTTCCAGGCACATGCAATGTGATGGTGATATGATTACCGAGTTATTATTAGTCCATTCTAACAGCAGGATTGGGAAACTAAGGTACTTCCCTTATATCAATCGCAACACAGATCCTGTCTAGGGTCGTCACTCCTAGTAATCTCATACGATGTTATGTTTATAGGTCGCTGCAAGGGCTGTCAGGGCTGTTGCTCGCACTCGTTGCACCGCTCCCCCATCACCTTATCAATACAGGCCTAATGTACTCTCGTTGCTACGGAAGGGTCGTCGCCTCCCGTAGACTCAGAATGTCGCTGAATTCTGACGGTCAGAACGCTTAATAATAACGCGTCAAGTTGTGTGCCAGATTTGAATTTCAAATTCAAAATCTAACCCTATTCTCACTCTCTTCACTCCAGGCTCAATGAAATAGCCTGTGAATGTCGGTTGGACTTGGTTTTTGAAATGATTGTCAAGTCCAGCTAGGCGGTTATAACGGTCTAAGATTGTAGGTATCGGACTTTCGATGGGCGGTCTAGATCCAATACAAAGTTTCAAAGGGGTCCGGAGAACAAACCGGTTTAGAGTTTGATCCAAGGTTTTAGAGTATTATAGCGTCAGTGGTTCTACTTGCTTTGGGTCTTGTAGAATGTATTTAAAGTGATCAGAGACTATTTCCCAGCTACTCTAGCGTTGCGCTAGCTAACTTACACTTATTTTCTAAAGGAATTAATCCTACGCGATTTCTGGTCGAGTTGGTACTCGGGTCCAAGTACGGATTTTTTCTGGGCATTAAAATGTTACATATAATTGAACATGAATAAACAGACTATACATTACATGGAGGAAATCATACACCCAACTAAGGTAGTTGGGATTCATATCTCAACTCCCTTACAAATCATGATTTACTAACTACTAACTCATTCAGTCAAGTTTACAAACACTTAGGCTACACCTTCCAACGTATATAACATACCTTGGTGATAATACGTATTAGGGTAAATCCTTTCATCAAGGAATTGTCATTTACACAACAATCATATACCCACAATAGTTAATTTTGGCAAGCACAAATACACATTCTATACTCATTTAGACATTTTCACAAACACCTAGGCTTCACAATATAACATACACAACGAATGTTGGCATAACATGTATTAGGGCAAACCCTTTCACCAAGAAATTGTTACACATACAACTAGCAAATATACATGATAATTAATCATGGCAAACATAATTCCAAATTTCATGCGTATACGATCCTTTCTACAAATACATAAAATACTCTAAAAATAACATAGTTCATATATAACTGAAATGCGAAACAAACATCGCATTTGGCATATGAAATAGCATCCACGTCAGTAATAAATCATTAACTGACATTGAAAGCCTTAAAAACCATAACCTATATGTATATAGTGCGTACCTTATGCCAGTAAACGCGCATCAAACTCATTTTGTATGTCAAGTCACTGCCTACGACACGAGGGCCACCTATAGCACGCAATAGGCTAGCTATTTCAGTAACTAAGGCTATTAGAAACCCTAAAACGGATTAAGATTGGGTTTACTTACTCAATTTTGGCGTTGGAGCTACCAGAAGAACTATACGGGATTGGCACTGAGCAGATGGATTAGCAGGGAAGAATCTCAGGAATCCACACCAACTTCTCTCTCACTTTCTCTCTTTGCTCTCTTCTCTCTCCTAGGGTTTTCCCTAAATTCATATGGAATATGAGAGAGGGGTTTTAAGGTCCTTATATAGGCCCAGAACTAACGAAAATAGCCCCTGGGCTATGTTATGCTTAGGTTATAACCAAATCGTGCTTGTTCTGATCCAACGGAATGTTTCTGGAGGTCCTTTTACTAAATACAGTCGGACTTAAGCTCACTAATATTGGATCTTAAGCAAGTTAAGTCTGATCAGGTTTATAGATCGTCCGTGGCAGTCCAATTTCAGTTCAACGGTCACTGGCACTCGATCAGGGCCATAAGTATATTGACATGTGTGCGCCATCTTCCCTGATCCGAGGGTGAATTTGGGTTAGATTCTGACAATCAGAATGCTTATAAATGGCGCGCAAGTGACATGACTCAGATTACTTAAATCCATATTTAATTTCATAAAAATCTTCACTTTTACACACTCTTCACTCCGGACTCAAGCAAATCATCTCAGGACATCGTTTGTTCATGATTTGTGAGGTGATGGTCAAGTCCAACTAGGCGGTCATAATGGTATAAGTTTATTGCTATCGGACTTTAGACGTGCGGTCCAGGTCCATTACAAAGTTTCCAAATGCTCCCGAGAGCAACTGGGTTTAGAGTTGGATCCTAGATTTCAGGGTAATGAGCATTAACAATTCTATAGGTTTTGATTCTTATAGATCGTATTTAAAGTTATTGGTGATAATTTCAAAGGGAATCTAGTTTAAGGCTAGATAAGACACGTTATATTTCTAAAGGATTTGGTTCTAAAGGATTTCTGCTAAAGGTGGTACTCGGGTCTTTGTACAGATTTTTTTGGGATGTTACAGGCCTCATGTAGGCTCACCGCCGAGGTTCATGGCATCTCCTGCCCTTGTGAGGCGGCCAGATGTGTATTGCAAGAAGCTAGGCCACACTGAGATGAATTGTTTCACTAGGATGAGAGATAGTGGTTTTTCGTCGCATCAGAGGATCAACCGTCCGATTACTCAGGCTATTTTTGCTCCACCTCTACGATCGGCACCAGGTCACCCATCTTTCAGGCCACCCTCACCTCGCTTCAGGCCACCACAATGGCCCATGGTACCTCAATCAAACCGTCCACAGTAGGCTCAGGTTCATGCGCTTACAGCTGAGGCGTCCGAGGTAGATTCAGCACCGAGATCTTTTAAGGTTTCAGCATGTATCCAAGGTATGCCTGTGTAACAGCCCGACCTTTCAGGACCCGAGTACACAACCCGTTTCCCAAAAACCTGAGTGTTAACCTTAAAGGATGGTCAAATTCGAGTATACATTTTTTTTTTCTTTTATCAGAGTAAGTAAATGAACGTAGTGTGGACAAATCGACATAAAGAAAAATTCCATTATTATTCAACTATACAAGAAGCTGCCCATAATGACTTATACAAACCAACATCTCTGAATTTAACAAATACAAGATTCACAAGAATTAATACATGAAGAATAGTAGAAAGCATGTAAATATAAGCTGTAAGATTACACAAATCCTCCAGCAATTACAGTCATGCATCCCTGCCGATCGTACCCTGCCCTCATCAAGTCTGAACATGCATATCATTTAAGCCACCTGTACGTTTGTATATTTGATGGATGAGTGATCAACTCAATGTGAATTTTCCTCAAGATTAGACACCGCCGTATTAGGTAAGCATAGTTATAAAATAACTAGATAACCAAAACAGAGTAAATGCAGTCTTATTAGATGCATGGATGCGTGAATGCAATCATCGCCCTGGGGATGCTCATCCGTACGGAAAGTGGGCCGTCACCCATGAAATCATCGAACCTGAGAAATATCATCCAGTCGAAATCATCGAACTTGGGGAAACATCACCCAGTCGGAACAATACGTGCCATGTATGCATGATTAGCCAAGTCATTATTAGTCCATTTATAACCAGCCAATTTAGATAAGCTCAAAGGTCACTACGGGGAGCACATGGGCCAGCATAGGCCGACAGCTCGGGCATAGGTCCCATACCACCATCCCCGGCTCATGAGACTACCATCTTAGGATGTTTAATGAAAATCCGTCAACTAGTGGCCAATCATATTACAGTATATGGGGCTTACAATCACATGGTTGCACGGTGTAAAACATCAGACCCATATAGGGAAAACATCAAAACATAACCACGTAGGGCGAATATCAAAATAAGCCTCATAGGGTGAGTATTAAAACCATGTGACAAAGACTATCCTTGAAAACCATTTAGACACAACAACACTGGATGGTAGGCCCACATTAATGATCCATATAAGCCACCATCCAATAACCACTAGATCGAGGGTCCATTATATTCACCATCAATCGAGTTACATCCCAAGTATGAGTGTACATTTATAGGTGGGGGGTTTCCCACTAATGTACCAGTTTAAAGTCCATAAGAAATCCACAAACAATTCATGAACAAATATACAGGATGAACATTAAGCATGTAATATAGCAATTCAATTTTCACCAGCTAACACATGTGATTATAAAGGAAGATATCAATTATGAATTTAAATAAAAACTATAACTTAAGCTAATGAGAAGATGAAAAGCTCAAGGGGAAGAATCATCACCTTATAGTTTGCATCGCCTACCAGTGTTGCTAGAGAGTACGTATTTCCTTAGAATCAAACCCTATCATGAATTGTAAAGTTATACAATTAGGTACAAGCTTACACGCTAATTAGGGTTAGGGTTTTAACCTAGGGTTTGGATCACTTAGGTTTATGGTTTAGGCTAGATTTTTAGGTTTTGTTTATAGGATTTGAACTCTTATTTTGTATGGTCATGGATGATATTATCAAAGGAAATAATAAGTGAATAAGATTAATCAAATAAATTGGTTATTAATTTAGGAATATAGACCATGGCTACTATTATATTAAATTACTTAATAACAACCCACGGTGGATCATATTGCTAATAATTCCAAAACAATTAGTAATATTAACAATATCCTTAACATTTAGCCAATGTGGCACTAATAGTCATTCTAATGAAAATAAATAGCATGTTCTAGAGTTAATAATAATATTTTAAGAATGACAAGGCAAAATATTAACATTTTAATAATGGAGATTTTTATATGAATCAACTAATATCCATATGAATAATCTTCTAATGGTGAATCATATCTAATTTTAATATCCCCCCCAAAAAAAAATGGCAACAACAATAACAATGATAATAAAAAAATAAATTAAATCCGGACAGAGAGATGTGGGCTCACCAAGTCGACTTAGTTCAAGCCGAGTTGACTCGACTAGTCAAGGCCCATAGCTCCATCCGTGCCTTCTCCCTCCGACTATCTTTCTCATTCTTGCCAGCACATCCAGCTGACCTGGTACAGGCCTAATTCGATCTGGACTCAGCAGCAGCCCATGCATGGGCCCAGTGACTCGGTAGGGCTGAGTTGGTGCAATGGATAACACCCAGTCTCCTTTCTCTCTCCTCTCTCCTTCATTCTCTCTGTTTCCCATATGCTGAAAAATCCAGCAACGTCTGGACTGGACCAGACTGACGCCCAACTCACATGGTCAGCAGCCCCAGCTCACATGACTCGGCCCTACGACTCGGCTAGGTGCGGTGTGATAGCCGCAACACCTTCTCTCCTTCTTTCTTCTTTTACTTTCTTCTTCTTCTTTGATTCATGGCAGTCCAGATGCAGCTAGACTCGACCTAAACACACTCCAAACTCCCTGGACCCGGTCCGACTGGGCGCACGACTTGGTGCAGCTTGAGATCGGGTCTTACACCCAACTCCCAACAACAACTCCCTTCCTCTCTATCTACTCTCCTTTCTCTCCATTTCTCCCTTCCTTTCTTCCTTCCCTCTCTACTGGAAACTCTCAGAAATGGACGTCCGACTCACCCTGCCTTGGGATAGACTTGGCAGCTTGGTGCGGCATGAGCCGCACTCGAACTCACGCTCCCCCCCTTCTTCTCTTATTTCTCTCTTTTTCTATTTGTTTCTTTTCCTTTCTCTTTTCCTTCTTCTTTTTCCTCCTCTCTGACGTATCTAACAAGCTCAGGACTCGGTTTAACGGAGTCCGAGCGAGCCAATGGTTTGGTGAAGATGGCATGGTCGCTAATGACAGATTGTAAATGGTAGCTTCTTCCTCCAATCTGCTCCTTTCAAATGATTCTTATGGGTCCTAGAAAGCTCTCAGACAAGCTTTCTCAAAGCTTGGAGGGGATTAGGGTGGTGGGTTCGGAGGTTGGAGGGAAACGACTGATTTTTGGTTGTGGCTATAAAAATGGAGGATGAGCTCTTGTTTTCTCGACTCAAACGCCCTTATAACAAGCCCTAGATCTCCCTATGGCCATTGGATTTGAATGAAGGGATGGGATGAAATCCTGCTACCGGTTTTCTAGAAAATAGCTGGTGGATAGGAGGTTTTTGGCTTCGGTTTTTCACAAGAAACCCTAACTCACGTGAGGATCGACGGATGGCTGAGATAACACCATTTGGATGGTTGGGATTCGTCCTTCCCGAAGAGGAAGGGAGGTTCTCTCTCTCTTTCCTCCCACAAGCTCTCGGTCGGGTTGCTTTTGGCAAGGATTGGATGGTGGCGTTCAATCCCCTTTGTCTATTTACAACGGGTCAGACGACTATACCGTTTGGTTAAGCCAGACCCCACAGCGAAACTGAACGGATCAGATGGTCCGAAAAATGACCATGATGGGTCACTTAGAGGCTTGAAGAGTATCGGTTTCAAATAGAGAGAGAGGCGGGAAGATATTTGAGAAATGCTCGGTCAAAGACCGAGCCAATGCTTCTACTGCACCTCGTGCACAAGCACTCTCAGTGCACGTGCATTGACTAGGGGCACACCGTGATGTCTTTTAAGGAATCCACACAATCTATCCCACTACGGAGGCCCCAGGTAAGGTCCTTGATCAAGGATCAAGCAGATCCAATGCCTCGGTGGGGCCCATGACTTGATTTAGGCCCTATTCATGGATTTCCTGCCGATCTTGTGGTCAGACCTTCCCAAGATTGAACGTCAATGGTTGAAAGGGTCCAAGAGACCATTCGGATGGGGATCAATGGTTGAAGTAGGGATTAGATGCCCTAATATATGCTTAGAGTAATTTGTCACGTAATTTAATCAATTCTAAAACATGTTCTTAAACAAACTAATCAAATATTTCAATTAATCTAAGACATGTATTTAAGTCAACTTATCGAGTATTCTAATCATTTCTAAGGAATGAATTCAAGTAAGCTAACCAATGATTGTCCAAGTATTGATGAATAGTTGGGTGACTCGAGGAATGGATACATGTTACTCCTATCAGTCTAATTTATGGTAGAACATAGGTGAACATTCAACTAAGTTACGTTTAAATTCTTCCTAAGCTGGGTTACCTGGTAACACCCGGGTATGGAAAAGTATGGGGCATTACAGCCTGTCTTCTTATTAGTGGACATTGGGTCCACTATTTCAATCATCTCTTGTGCTGTGGTCAAGCGATTACGATTGGATACTGCTCCTACGAAGGGAGTGAGAACCACTATAGCTACAGGGACCTTCAGACATTACACGGACCTGTGAGTCTTGCTCTGTAACGTCTTAGAAAAATCCGTACTTAGACCCGAGTACCACCTTTAGCAGAAATCATTTAGAACCTAAGTCTTAGGTCTTACAAAAATTATTTGTGATGTCATTTGGACTCACAAATGCTCCAGTCGTGTTCATAGATATGATGAATAGAGTATTTCGACCATTTCTGTTTCAATTCATCATCATGTTTATTGGCGATATATTGATATATTCTAAGAGTCGGGAAGAGCATGAAGAGCTTCTGCGAGCTGTCTTGGACACTCTCAGGAAGAAGCAGTTGTTTGCACAGTATAAGAAATGCAACTTCTAGAAGGAGGAAGTTAAGTTCCTACATCATGTGGTGTCCAAGGAAGGTATAGTATTGACCTCACTAAGGTAGCTGCGGTTCAAGATTGGAAGTAGCCTAGTTCAGTTACCAAGGTGATGAGTTTTCTTGGTCTGGTAGGGTACTATCAACGATTCATTCAGGACTTTTTCAAGATTGCCAGACCGTTGTCTCAGTTGATACGGAAGGACTTGAAGTTTGCCTAGAATGAGAAGGCCGAAGGAGTTTTTTAGGAACTGAAGGACAAGTTGAAGTCCGCCCTAGTGCTAATATTACCAGAGCAAGGGGTTAAGTATATGATATATACTGATGCCTCTCACATTGGATTGGGTTGTGTCCTTATGCAGAAGGATAGCGTGATTGCATACTCCTCAAGACAGTTGAGGAAGCACGAGAAGAATTACCCTACACCAGACCTGGAGTTGGCAGCCGTTATTTTCTCACTGAAGCTCTGGAGACACTACCTCTACGGAGAGGAGTTTGAGCTCTTTTGTGACCATAAGAGCCTTAAATACATATTCTCATAGCAAGACTTGAATATGAGGCAACGCCGATGGATGGAAACCTTGAAGGACTTTAAGTTCAAGGTCTCCTACCATCTGGGCAAGGCAAACCTTGCGGCAGACGCGTTGAGCCGTAAGAAGACCATAGAGTTCGCGGCTCCACTTATGATAGAAGAATAGGACAAGGTGGAGTTTGTGTAAGACTTTGAGCAGAAACTCACGGTGGAGGTGCCGTATGAGGTAATCGCACATATTCGAGTACAACCCCTCATTGATGACAGGATTATCACTACTCAGGCAGATGATGAGCTATTGGTGAAGATGAGAAAGCAGGTTAGTACAAATAAGGACTCTGAGTGGAGTGTTGGTACGGATGGGGTTTACGTTATCATGGCCATCTATGCATCCCAGACGTTCCTGACTTGAGACGAGAAGTTCTCGAGACAGCCCACAGTTCAAGGCTTACGATGTATCCAGGTAGCACGAAGATGTATCAGAACATGAAAAGATTGTACTGGTGGGATAATATGAAGGTTCACATCACTGAGTTTGTGTCCCATTACGTCATGTGCCAGCAGGTCAAAGCAGAGCATCACCGACCTCCTGAACTACTTCAACCCATACCCATAGTCGAATGGAAGTGGGATTTTAACTCTATGGATTTTATTTCAGGGCTACTGAAGATGAGGAAGGGACATGACTCCATTTGGATGATCATCAACCGATTGATGAAGTCGGCTCATTTCCTACAGATCAGAGTCATGAACCCTACAGACGAGTTGGTTAGGTTGTACATCAAGGAGATTGCACGTCTGTATGGAGTTCCTTTGGAGATTGTGTCTGACAGAGACACGCGATTCACATCTATCTTCTGAACTCGTATCCAGGAAGCGATGGGTATGAAGTTGAAGTTCAGTACCGCGTTCCATCCACAGACAGATGGGCAGACGGAACATGTGAATCAGGTGCTAGAAGATATGTTGCGAGCTTATGTATTGGATTTCAAGGATAGTTGGAATGATTGTCTTCCTTATACAGAGTTCACGTATAACAACAGCTTCCAGACGAGTATTGGCATGGCTCCTTTTGAGGTACTGTATAGTCGCTCGTGTAGAGTACCACATTGCTGGGCAGAAGTGGGCGAGAAGACTCTGATTAGCCCAGAGTTGGTTCAAGCGACCTCAGAGAAAATTGACATTATTAAACATCGACTTCTATCAGCACAGAGCAGGCAGAAGAGCTACGCTCACACCAGATGGCAACCACTTGAGTTTGAAGTTGGGGACCATGTATTTCTTAAGGTTTTCCCCATGAAGGGAGTCCTTCAGTTTGGTAAGAAAGGGAAGCTCATGTCGAGATTCATTGGCCCATTTCAGATACTTGATCAAGTGGGGGCGGTAGCATATCATCTTACTTTTCCTACACCACTCGTAGGCGTGCATAATGTATTCCATGTGTCCATGTTGAAGAAGTACGTTCCTGATCCTTCGCACATTATTAGTTGGGATCAGGTGTAGTTGAGCGAGGATGCCACCTATGTACTGCGACTGACACATATCTTGGATAGGAAGGAGCAGGTATTTCGTAGCAAGGTCATCCCACTTGTGAAGGTACTGTGGACGCATCACAGTGAAGAAGAGGGTACTTGGGAGACTGAAGCTGAAGTCAGAAAGAACTACACTCAGATCCTCGAGGAGTACGAAAAGGTACAAATTTTGAGAATAATTTTTTTTTTAAGGGGGGTAGATTGTAACGTCCTGAAAAAATTCGTACAAAGACTCAAGTACCACCTCAAGCAGAAATCACTTAGGATCAAATCCTTTAGAAATTTATCAAGAATTAACTAACGCTAAACTAGATTACCTTTAAAATTAGCACCAATCACTTTAAATACGATCTACAAAACCCAAAACTTGTAGAATTATTAACGCTACATTACCCTGAAATCTAGGATCAAACTCTAAACCTAGTTGCTCTCGGGAGCACAATGAAACTTCGTATCGAACCTGGACCACGCATTAAAAGTTTGATAGCGATGAACTTAGACAATTATGACTGCCAAGTTGGACTTGACAATCACCTAAAAAATCAAGTCCAGATGATGTCCTAAGACTATTTTCTTGAGTCTGGAGCGTGTGAGAAAAGTGAATATATTTAGAAATTAAATGTCAATTTAAGTAATCTGAGTCGTGTCGCTTGCGGACCAATTATAAGCATTCTGACCGTTGGAATCTCACCCAAACACACCCTTAGATCAGGGGAAATATCCCACACATGCCAATGCTCCTGTGGCCCTGATCGAGTATCGGTGACCGTTAAACTGAAACTGGTTCGCTACAGTCGATCTGTAAACCCGATCGGACTGAAAATGTAGCTTGACCTAGATCTAGTATCTGTGAGCTTAAGTCCCACCGCATTCAGTAAAGGGACCTCTAAAAATGCTCCGTTGGATCGAAATAAGCCCGATTTGGTTATAACCTAAGTATACCCTGGCCTTAGGGCTATTTTCGTTAGTTTTGGGCCTATATAAGGGCCTTAAACCCTCTCTCACATATCTCATACGAATTTTCAAACCCTAGTTAAGAAAGAGAAGAAAAAGAGAGAGAAGTTGGTGATTCATCCTGGGATTCTTCCCAGCTTCGCTACGTACCTAATCCACCTATTTGAATCATTATTCCAGCGATTCTAATTCCACACTTGGGTAAGAAATCTTAACCCTAACCTGTTCTAGAGTTTCCAATAGTCTAAATAATGATGTAGCTAACCTACTTCATGTTCTAGGTTGTAAATCCACCGTTGACGAAGACTTACCGTATAAATCATATTCATTACATGTTTACTAGTTTAAGGTGCAGACTATATACGTTTAGGTTATGGTTTTCAAGACTTTCAATGTCAGATAATGATTTCTTACTGACGTGGGTGCCATTACACATGCTAAATGCGCTATTTGTTTCATGTTTTTGTTGAAATGTTTGTATGCGTTTGAAATCCGATGTTGTGATTGCCATGATTAATTATCGTAAGAACATGGTTGTTATGTATGCGACAACTCCTTGGCAAAAGTATTTTCCCTAATATGTAATACGGCCGACATACGTAATGTATGTTAAAAAGTATAGTCTAAGTGTTTGTAAAAATGCCTAAATGAGTTATGAATTAGTAAAGTGTGATTTCTAAGGGAATTGGGGTACGAATCCCAACTACCTTACTTGTATATATGATTTCCTTCAGGAACTATTGAGCCTAATTATTCGTGTTAATTATGTGTATGATTTCCTCCATGTACTGTGTATTCATGTTTAAGTTATATTTCACAACATGTCATATGATTGTAGGATTTGATTTAAATATGCATTTTTATAATTGTACGTAGTTGGGACTGTATCACAGTCCAGGTAATCGGTAACAGTCTTCAAACTAGTGGCTGAAGCTATTTTCGCCGCGCATGATGTGTTCGACCAATCTGAGCCGAACTTGGGAGGTTCGACAGTGGTTAGGCCACATGGAGTGCTTAAGCATTTCATGTCGTTCAACCCAACGTGCGGTTGTCCTAGTCGAGCTCGTCAATTAACCCGATATATGTTCATCATGTTTGGACGCTACTGTTTGAATCTAAGATACTAAACTCACCAGTGAAACCCTATTAACCTTTGTACCTCAATCCACTAAGACTCATGAGCCGGACATGGTGGTATGGGATAGCGTAGTCGAGCTGTCAGCCTACGCTGGGGCGACAAGCCTCCCCGTAGTGACCAGTGAGGAACCTAGAATCGTGATCTGAATATGGTGGTATGGGACACTATATTCGTGCTGTCTGCCTACATTGATTGGTAACAAGCCCTTTGTAGTGACCTTGAGCATACCTTGACACTAAATGGAGGTGATGAACCTTTTTTTGTAACAACTAAGGTATAACTAGGCTTGCACTGATTAGTGACGAGCCCTTTGCAGTGACCTAGAGCCATAACATCGTATGAGATTTACTAGGACTGACGACCCTAGAATGGATCATTGTTTGGGTATTAATATAAGGGAGGTACCTTAGCTTCCCAATCCTGCTATATGAAAAGGACTAATAAGAACTTAGTAATCATGTACATGCACCGCACTGCATGTGTCGTTTGGCGTTGGGCAGAGCACTAAGGAAGTGACTGACGTGCGCGACCGTAAAATGAAGATTGCAGAGGGAGTGTAGGCGAGGGCATGCATCATTCTTCCATTAATCAGAGTAATTAGGAATGTTTAATTGTGTTGCATTATCATTACTACTTGATTGAATTGATAACATGTTAACCTTTGCTGTATAGTTTCACTGAGTTAATCACTCACTTTCACGTTCTAGGATGGTGTTTAAACACCAACCAGACTCTGACTTAGCTGCAGGTGATAGTGATGCCTGTGAGGCAGAGCCGGTGTTTGATGATGACGAGGAGGCATTCTCGTTTATGCAGTATTCAGGCAGGTTCACTTAGACCGTTCTGAATCGACGGGGCTTCAGGGTTTACACTTTATAGAGGACTATCACATTTTGTTATTTGTATTTTGAAACAAGACTTGTAACTATTGACCTGGTATCACACACATATTTTGGAGACTTGTATTGGTTTATTTATTTATTTCAGACTTTCTCTTACGTATTCTAATTGTCCCTAGATTATGTTTTGCTGATTTGGCTTAATCTACTTCATGTTTCATGCACTAATACAGACAACATACAACAAACATTTAATATGTTGCATAAGTGATGTTTTGGAACTCGGGAGCTGAGTTATGCTCGACCCTCGATTTTGAGGGCATTACACACCATGCTCATTTTGAACATGGATTTCATCAACTCTGCAAACTCAATAGACAGGTTAGAACATGTAGAACTATAGATAATATCATCAACGTAGATCTGAACTATAAGTATGCGTTCATTATGCTTCTTAACAAAAAGAGTTTTATCAACACTCCCCATAACAAAATTATGACTCAATAAGAACTTAGTCAATTTTTCATACCATGCCCTGGGAGCTTATTTCAAACCATAAAGCTCCTTTTTAAGGTGATACACATGATCAAAATATTTAGGGTCCTCAAAACTCTTAGATTGTTCAATGTACACTTCTTCATGTAGATCACCATTTAAAAAAGTACTTTTCACATCCATTTGAGAGATTTTAAACCTTTTAAAACACGCAATGGATATGAACAATCTGATGGATTCAAGACGAGCTACTAGAGCAAAGGTTTCATCATATTCAATTCCTTTTATCTGAGTGTACCCTTGTATAACCAGTCTAGCCTTATTTCTTATTATGTTTCCTAATTCATCAGATTTATTTTTAAAAATCCACTTAGTTCGTATAATATGTTTATTAGATAGTCTTGGAACCAAATATCATACATCATTTCTAACAAATTGATTTAGTTCATCTTGCACGGCAAATATCTAATTTTCATTAGTGAGTGCCTCTTTTACGTCGGCTAGTTCAATTTAGGAAGTAAAACATGCATAATTGCATATGTTTTCAAGTTGTCTTTGAATATGTACACCAGTGAGAGGGTTGCCTAGGATTTGATCAGAAGGATGATCTTCGACTGATCGTAGTTCAAAGTTGGTTTGAAAAGATGAGTCCGGTTTATCAAATGTATTAACTTCATCATCTTCTGAACTCGATATTGGTGTGTTCAGGTGATCATTAATAACCACATCTACAGACTCCTAAATGACACCGGTTCTCTTGTTGAGAACACGGTTGCCCAACTGTTCAAGGCATAACCTAGGAAAATCCCTTCATAACTTTTAGTGTTAAACTTCCCTAAATTTTTTCAATCTCGTAAAATATAACACTTACTTCCAAAAATTCGAAAGTATTTGACTGTGGGTTTCTTATTAAAACATAGTTCATATGCAGCTTTATCTTTTGATTTTCTGATATAAACACGGTTTATTATATAGCGTGCAGTATTAATAGCTTCGACTCATAAATTCTTAGGCAATTTCATGTTATTTAACATTACATTGGCCATCTCTTGTAGCACTCTATTCTTCCTTTCAAAAATCCCATTTTGTTGAGGCATCGTAGGAGTAAAAAACTCGTGCTATATACCATGATCGCTACAAAACTTCTTAAAATTACTATTTTCGAATTCCGATCTATGATTGCTTCAGATCTTGATTACATTAATTTCTTTTTCTATTTAAATACACTTAATTATTTTTTTGACTTCATCGAGAGTTTCAGATTTTTCTCTCATGAATGCAACCTAAGTAAATCTGATAAAATCATCAACAATTACTAAGAAGTACTTTTTACCACCTCTAGTCTCCGTCCTGGTTGGTCCTACTAAATCCATGTGAAGGTGTTTAAGAAGTTTAGATGTGGCAGTAGAGTTCACTTTCTTATGACTACTTATTTGTTTTCCAATTTGACATGTGCCACATATTTTATTCATTTTCTTCAATTTGGGTAGACCCTTAATTGGATCAGCTTTGCTCAATCTATATAAATTCCAGTAGTTTACATGTCCAAGATGCTTGTGCTATAATTCACTATCATTGGTTTAGACCATGTAATAAGATACTTTAGATGAGCAAGATTCACTTACGATATAACAATTCATTGACATCCTACAACCATTTAATATCACACAACCTTTCTCAATTGAGATCTCGCATCCTTAATTAGTGAATTTTACACTATGCTTGTTATTGTAGATTTGAGAAATACTCAAAAGATTGTGCTTAAGGCCTACAAATAAAATATTTTCAAAAACAATAAGGTTAAAAAGTTGAATCGTACCTTGACCAATTATTTTGCAATTGCTGCCATCACCAAATGTGATTGACCCATCAGTCATTTCTTTATAGTCGGTGAACAAATCTCTGTCACCTATCATGTGTCTTGAGCAAGAACTGTCTAGGTACCACTTTGATTGACTCGAAGTCTTAAAGGCAGTGTGAACAACCAGACAAGTAACCTCAGGAACCCATTTCATTATCATTTTTAGTTTTGAAGCACTATTGGTTTTCTTCGTTTATAATTATTATTAATTCTCACATTTAAGTTAAATTTAAGAAGTTCCTTGAGTAAATCCACAATTTTTTTAGATAAAGGATTATAAGATTGTTTTCTAAAGCTGATATTATTAGAATTGACTTTAGGTGCTTAAAAAGTCTTTAGATTTTTTGAGTTGTTATGATTATTTTGTTTCAAGTCCTTTCCTTTTGAGTTAGAGGATTCTCCTTCGACAAACATTGGAGAAGTACTCTTATTTTTAAGACACATGTATTAATCATAGCCCAGACCTGATCTATCTCCACATGTTCTAGATGCGGTTAATAACTTTTGAAGTTTAGGGTCTCGTTGGGCATACCTCCATGTATCCTATGAACTCAAGAGGGAAGACACTTCATTTTTTAGTTTCTCATTCTCTAATCTTAATTTTTCAAGTTCTGATGTTTTGAAATTCAAATCACATTTTATTTTTTTCAAAACAATTAGAAATACAAGACTTTTCAAAAACAGTAATTTCAAAATCCTCTTTTAATTTTAGAAATTTCGCTTTTCGAAGTTTAAGTTTGACATCAATTTTACAACTATCCCTGTATAGGACATTATAGGCATCATCAAGATCATCTTCATTTTAATTTTCAGGGTCACTCCTCAAATTTTCAACATCGGTTAAATCACAATTATTTGGAGAAGTGACTATGGCTAGAGTCATTAAAGCCTTGACTTCATTTGAATTTTTGGGTTCTGATTCATCCGAATCAGAAGAAACTTTTAAACTGGATGATTCATCCCATGTGGCTTACATGCCTTTACGTTTTGGCTTGTCCTTCTTTGGACACTTATTTGCCAAATGTTCGTATTCATGGTCGGTAGAACATTGACTATCTTTTAGAGAGTTTCAAGTTTTAGATTTAACATTTTTCTTCTCAAAGGGTTTTTGAAAATCAACTCTCCTTTTACTATTAAAAATTTTATAAAACTTTTTCGCAAGTAAAGCCATATCATCCTCTGAGTTTTCACAATTAGAATTAACATTACTATCATGTAAAGTTGATTTTGATGATTTAAGAGTGATAGACTTACCTTTTAGAGCTTTGAAATTTAACTTGTATGTTTGAAGAGAACCAACAAGTTCGTCAACCTTCATGTTATCTATGTCTCTAAGTTCCTGAATGGCAGTAACCTTGGAATTGAATCTCTCAGGAAGTGATCGCAGAATTTTTACACAAACTTTACTTTCTGGGATGTTATCTCCAAGACCCCACATAGAGTTAACAATGTTATTTAGTTTCGTATAGAAGACCATGAATGTCTCATTTTCTTCCATACGAATTTTCACAAACTTTGTGGTGAGGATCTGAACTTTAGACTTTTTAAAAATAGATGTACCCTCGTGTGTCATTTCAAGAGTGTCTCATGCTTGTTTAGAAATATCACAAGATATAATTCTTTTGAATTCATTAAGTGATAGTGCGCAAGTGATTGCATTTAAAGCCTTTGCATTTGCACTACTCTCATTTTTCTGAAGAGTAGTCCATATATAATATGGTGTTTCTCTCATGGACTTAGTTTCATCAATGCCTAGAACTTCAGACATTGGTGGAGTCCATCTAGTCACTGTGACTTGCACACGGTTTCATCAATGGACCTTAGAAAGATCCTCATTTGGGCTTTCCAGTATGCATAGTTGGAGCCATCAAATGGTGGTGGCCTAATAATAGATAGGTTATCAAAATTTGACATCCAGAAAGCTTTGGATTGATAAACTCAGGAAATGAATCCAAATATATGAGCCACTTAGCTCTAATACCACTTGAAAAGGGTGAGCTCTTAGTCCTAGAGGGGAGAGGGATGAATAGGACTATGCCAAGTAAAAAATAAAAGTAGAATATAAATGCTGATAGATGGAATAAATAGCAACCTCAAATGCACTAGTCTTGAGAGGTTGATACAAACTTCGTTCAAAGGACAACTGTAACGCCCGTGAAAAATCCATACTTGGGCTCGAGTACCAACTCGACCCGAAATCGCGTAGAATTAATTTCTATGGAAATTAAGCGTAAGTTAGCTAGCACAACGCTAGAATAGCTGAGAAATAGTCCCTGATCACTTTAAATACGTTCTACAAGACCCAAATCGAGTAGAACAATCGACTCTATAATACTCTATAACCTCGGATTAAACTCTAAGCAGGTTTGGTCTCTGGACCGCTTTGAACTTTTGTATTGGATCTAGACCGCACGTCGAAAGTCCGATACTTCCTATCTTAGACTGTTAGAACCGCCTTATTGGACTTGACACTCATTTCGAAAATCAAGTCCAACCGACAATCGCAGACTATTTCATTGAGTCCGGACTGAAGAGACCACGAATAGGGACAGAATATAAATTTCAAATTCAAATCTGGCACACGACTTGACGCGTCAGTATTAAGCATTCTGACCATCAGAATTCAGCCAGATTACACCCTCGGATCAGGAAAAATTTCTATTTATTATCATGAGACTTTCAGTCCTGATCTACGTGCGGTGACCGCTGAACTGAAACTGGTCCGCCACGTGCGATCTGCGAACCCTACCGGACTGAAAACTTAATACGTGCTAGATCTGGTACACATGAGCTTAAGTCCGATCGCAATTGACCAGGGGACCACCAGAAAGCAACTTTTGGACCGAAACAGCCCCGAAATGGATAGGCACCAAGTAAACTTCGTACCGGAGCCTGTTTTCGGCATTTTTAAGCTTATAAAAGGGGTTGAAACCCTCATTTCTCTCTCCCATCCGAAAATTACAAACCCTAGCTTTGGGAGAGAGAAAAGGAGAGAGTTTGAGAGAGAGAGTGGAAGGGATTTTTCCCGTCTCCGAGCCACCGGCTGCTAGTGCTTCAGCAACTCTTCCCAATCACCTGGCTGGTGATTTCTTCACTTTTTGAGGTATGAAATAACCCTAGAACTTGCTGATTTAGGGTTTACTTAGATTCAGGGCGTGTTAGCTGACGTAACTTGTATAATAGGTTCTCCTACTACCGTAGACGAAGCGTATACGCTCCGTTTCGATTCACGAGTCTACAAGACGTAAGGTGAGGATTTTAGACGCTTTGATTGACGGTTTACAACGCTTTCAATGTCGTTTAATAGTAGATTATCGACGGCATCGCCGTTTGACATGTACAACATGCTCTCCATTTCCTGTTTCGTAAATTAACGAAGAATATGAGATTTAGGGCATTTTAGTCATTTGTAGGAAGTGCTGTCTACATTCATATTTAGCTGATGTGATTGACATGGCTTGTTGTCACATTAGGGAGTTAGGAATGCATGCATAATTAGTTTGGGGAAGAGATTCGCCTAGTTGCGCACTTTGGGTCGACATACTATATGTAGACTTAAGTGTGTAGTGTATGTGTTTGTATAAATGCTTGTATTAGTATGTATTGAATTAAATGATGTTATGTGGTAGTTTGAGATTGATTTCTCAGTTAATATGCTGACCAAAATGATTTCCTACATGTTGACTATATGCATGATTTCATTACATGCATGGAATATATGCGCTTGAAGATTTGCTTAAGTTGAATGTTATAACATGTGTTAACATGCTCACATGACTGTATTTCAATTTCAATACTCTTACATAAATTGCTGATGTGATTCCATAAGTGTTTGGGACTAGACTTAGTCTAGGCAGTCGGTAACCGAGTGAATTCGTGGCTGACTGGTCATAGCCACGAACGACGCGTCGATGAACGCGATTCGTGTTTGGAGTTGGTGGTAGTGGTTAGGCCACGCGAAGTGTTTTACGCACTTCATGTCATTCGGCTTGAGATGCGATCGCGCTAGTCGAGCCCGTCAAGTAACCCGACTGGCCGATGTATGTTCACCTTGTATGAGTCATAACTGCTTGAACCTAGGGTACTGAACTTACCATTGTAAACCCTGTTAACCATGGTACCTTGATCCACAAAGACTCATGAGCCGGACATGGTGGTATGGGACACCGTGGTCGAGCTGTCGGCCTACGGTGGGACCACAAACCTCCCCGTAGTGACCAGTGAGCACCTAGACTCGTGAGCAGATTATGGTGGTATGGGACACTATATTCTAGCTGTCGGCCTACACTGATCAGGCGACGAGTCCTTTGTAGTGACCGCGAGCATATTTTGAGTCCACGGGAGGCGACGACCCTTCCGTTGCAGTAGAGTACGGTAGGCCTGTATTGATAAGGTGATGGGGGAGCGGTGCAACGAGTGCGAGCAACAGCCCTGGCAGCCCTTGCAGTGACCTACATAAATATACCTCGTATGCGATTACTAGGAGTGACGACCTTAGACAGGATCTGTGTTGGGATTGATACAAGGGAAGTACCTTAGTTTCCCAATCCTGCTGTTTGAATGGACTAATAACAACTTGGAAATCGTATCACCATAGCATTGCATGTGCCTGGAAGATGTGGAGCACTCTAGGGAGTGTGGTATGCCGCGGTCGTAAGATGTTGCCGTATGAGGGAGATCGTCGGTGAGGGCATACATCACGTCATGCCATCTTGCATTAACAACATTATTAGGATTGTCTGATTTACTGCTTTACTATTATCGCATGATTGAATTGTGAACATGTTAATCTTTGCTCTATGATTCCACTGAGTTGATCACTCACTCCCACGTTACGGGATGGTGTTTGCAACACCCACCAGACCCTGTTGTAGATGCAGGTGAGGCTGAGATCCAGGAGGCAGAGCCAGACTTTGACGAGGACCAGGACGAGTTCTCATACATGCAGTATCACGACGGCTTTGCGTAGGAGGCCTGGATCGATGAGATTTCAGTGGGACCGTTTTGGATATTTATTTTGTTCATGTATATTATATGAGACTCAGAGATGTAGTCATACTTTGGAGACAGATGAGATTTACCTTATTTTTTTATAAAGTGATATATATATATTGTTTAGTCTTCCGCTTGCTTTTATCACTGGATCTGAAGTACGAATTGTAGTTTTGGTATACTTTTACTCATATGAATGCTTTAAATCAGACAACATTGAATCATAATCATTTTTGTTGCATAAGTGACAGTCTGGAACTCGGGAGTTGAGTTTATACACGACTTCCGATTTTCAGGGTGTTACAAGTTGGTATCAGAGCATGAATAAAAGTATACTGGGCCTGGGTTATGGTCTCGCGACGTACGCTGTCGCTTCTTTTGACTTAGGTGGGTGCGAGAAGGGTCTAGAAACACTCTTAGGATCGCAAGTTCGCCGATAGGCGAAATCTATTCATCTCAATCACACGATCGAGTCTGTAACGTAACTCGGGTCGCGTGAAACAACCTGAATAGCTCCTAGGACATAGGAAGTCGGGTTGAGACATTCTTTGAACGATTTTAAACCCGTAAAAGTGAATCCTTGGGCCGTGGGATGACCACGACTCCTGTATTCAATCGCCGGGGCTTAAAAACCCCGTTTCACCAAAAATCTCTAAAATTCTTCCTCTAAACACTTTGATCTTCATTTCTTTCTTATCCATTTCATGTTAGGCATCAAACATAATGTGAAAATAACACAAATTAATACTTTCACAAAATTTTACAGTGAATAGTAAAATTTCATGAAAAATGGCCATAAGACCATTCTAACTTCACTTTCTTTAGCTAATAAGAGTCTAGATAGATGTACTAGCTCCTTCTACCCCAAATTCATATTCTGCATCATAGGGTTTGGTATTCAGGATTACGGAATGGTCCCGAAAAGCCCCGAACACATGTTTGGGCTCATATAGGTCAAAATACAATGAACCAGGGGGTGGACCGTACATATTTGGGGTCCTTGGACCATGGGGGACCGAACCCACCTGGCCCCACCGACCGGATGCATCACCGGTCGGCGATGCCATCGCCGATCCGGCGATGCATCGCCTTACAGGTAGGCCCGATGGATGTGGTTTTCGGGCACACGCCCTTAAATGGCACGTGTACCCTCCCCATATAGGTCCCGTCCCACGAAAACCCCTAAAACGTGTATCTCCTTCACAAACAACCCTCCCCATAGCTCCATTTTCGTTTTCCAGCAACTATCTCCAAATTTCGTGTCCCAAATCACCTCTAGATCCCTCCTTGGCCAAAACCGACCATCATCCATCGATCCTTGGGAGTTGGCAGCCCTTCCTCTTGAAGATTTCATCATTTGGAGCTCCAAAAACCCCCAAATCGAGCTGAAATCGTGAGGTGCTCCATTCCACTTTTTCGTTTTCATTTCTCCTTGAAAATATACTTTTGGGAAGCTTGAAGCATCCCTCTACGATGCCTAGATCTCCTTTTTCCAGATTGGATAGCCACTTCTCCGCATTTTCACCGTTTTTCATGGCTTTCGTGGAAGCCATTTTAGGCCTTTTATCACTCTCATCTTCATATCTTTGATGGGTAAAAGGAAAACCGCAACAGACGAGGCTGGGCCGAGTCGCCCTGCTCAATCGAGAAGACCGCGGGGTGGTGCCGTAAGTTCAAGCGCCGCCACAGGTCCAACTGCAGTCCTGGAGTGCCGTACAAAGCGGGATTTGGATCCCCATGCACACCTTGGGCGAGCAATTCTATCGGAGATGCCTCATGGCCAATACACTGATCAAAAAGTGTTGTTTGAGGTGGACGTAGATGGATGACTATTCGGCGAATATCTGTTGTTCGAACGCATTGAAGCTGCGCATTGGGGTCCGATCTTTGAAGCTCGCGCTCGTGCTAATGTGAGCACTGTTCGTGCCTTCTACGCTAGTATCTAGAATCCTACATTGGAGCCATTACAGTTTAAAATCTCTTTTGGTAGAGATCGGATGGCTACGATTGATGTGCGACTAATTGCGCGACTTCTGAACATGTCTCTTGGTGATGTTCATCCTAGTGAGAAGAACCTGAGGACTAGAAGTGAACGAGATCGCCGCACCAGGTTTCTGTATGGTAAGTTGGTTCCATGGCAGCCTAATAATAGCCTAAAGGCAACGTACATGTCTGATGATTTGCGCCTGCTACACCATATCTGCACGTTCAATGTTTATCCCAGGTCGATGAATCGTATTGAATGTACATGCCTTATGGTTGATTTTCTGTATCTGGTGGCCCAGGGAGAGAACGTATGTATGGCCACATTCATCTTATGACAAATAATCCTCATAGCCAAGTCGAGAAGAACATCCGAATCGCTTCCTTTTGGCCGACTGATTTGCAAGATTGCGCTTGAGTTTGCCTATAGACTTGGGCCAGAATTGCCAGTTTCGATTCATACCATTGACGAGTCGACTATGGTCAAGATGAAGATTGGGTCGCAGTACCGTGAAAACCAGCTTGAGGAGGATGACTTTGATGATGAGGAAGATCAAGGCAAAGAAGAACCTAGAGCAGAGGTTCAGGAAGAAGCTCAGGAAGAGGCAGAAGAGGAGGCTCAGGATACAGATGAGAGCCCTCCTCCTTCTGCTCAGGCTACTATCGAAGATCGCATTGCTCGGATGGAGGAGAGTCAGACCGCTTTGCGAAGGGAAGTTTAAGAACTTCGCACAGAAGTCGCGGATGCCAAGGCCGTTACAAAGAAGAAATTAGGCAAGGTGACTCGCACCTTGAAGGCGATCCTGTGTTGCTTGCAGGATAAGGGTGCCCCTCCTCCATCCCCAGACTCAGACTAGCGATGCGACCTTGATGTAGTTGTCAGTAGTTAGTCATTTCCTGCTTTATGTGTGTAAGCCTGTTAGGGCTAGTGCTTTGCTTATGTTACTGTTGCAATTTTAATTATCTTAGTTCCCATGTATTTCTCGTCATGATGCTTGTAAGGATATATCCCTTGTATTGTGACAATTTTGATTAATGGAATGCATGGAATGCCTTTGACTCCTTGTGTGAATGATTGCGGTGAATTTGTGCTATTGAGACTGATAAGGTTGTGCCCTGTTTTGAATATAGGGAATCCCGCCTAAGGCTACGCGGAGCACGGCTCGTCTTGCACTGACTGAGCATATGGATCAGACTCCTACGCAGTCTGACACCCATACGGACCCTGCTGTGGGCCCGATTCCTGAGACAGTTCGTGCATCTCAGCCTGCTGTTGGTCCTACAGTTGGACCACCGCCATTTACACCGTCAGTTAGAGAGCCATATCATGCATCTACTTCGACATAGCATCGGCCACAGCCTGCTCCACCTCCTGACAGATTCGAGCAGTTGATGGCTATGATGCTGCAGCAGCAGCAGCTTCTGACTACCATCGTGGGGACATTAGCCCAGGGTGGGGGTGCGGCTCCATCTACACCACCTGCACCACCTGCACATCCAGCTGAGGATGCTTATACATATGCCCAGGATGAGGGCATGGCTCATCCTGCGCCGCGTGCTTACCCTGCGGGGAATCCCGCCGATACACGGGGCCTATTGGAGTGATTTCAGCGCTTGCAGCCTCCCACTTTCACGGGTTCTCACAGACCCGAGGAGGCTGAGTACTGGCTCGACCGTGTGTCGAAGATTTTACCGATGCTTCATTGCACAGAGGCCGAGCAGGTAGAGCTGGCTACATTCTTGTTTGAGAGAGAGGCTAGCCTGTGGTGGGATAGCGTACTGCGGACCGTTGCCGCCGACTATGTATGGACGTGGGCAGCATTTGAGTTCCGCTTCCATGAGAAGTATTATCCCCAGACTTACAGGCA
The DNA here is from genome assembly GCA_037074715.1 of Magnolia kwangsiensis. Taxonomy (NCBI): domain Eukaryota; kingdom Viridiplantae; phylum Streptophyta; class Magnoliopsida; order Magnoliales; family Magnoliaceae; genus Magnolia; species Magnolia kwangsiensis. Next base: position 67,198,018 of record CM073579.1, read on the forward strand.
TGACAGGGAGAATGAGTTTCTCCGCCTCGGACAGGCAGCTATGACAGTTACAGAGTATGAGCATCAGTTCACGGAGTTGGGCAGATACGTCCCGACGATTTTGGCTGATGAGCAGATGGGCATACAGTGCTTTTTGGAGGGTTTGCGACCGGATATTCGGTCGAAGATGTGTTGTGTTAGCATTCCCTCTTATGCAAAGTTGATTCACATGTCCATGCGGGCAGAGCAGGACGTAGATCGACTTGCGCGATCTCGTGGCCCTGTTGCTTCTAGGCCACGACCAGACTTGCCAGACAGGCCCTTTGCGAGCAAGAGACCTCGTGTTGATCCCCCTGCTAGGACTACAGCGCCTGTACCACCGTTTCGGGGCCCTGATTTGACATGTACATACTGTGGGAGGACAGGCCACTTGGCGCAGAGCTGTTTTTCTCGAATGCGGGACAGTGGATTCTCACCGCCGCAGAAGATAGACAGTCCACGTCCACAGGTGTTATCAGCACTGCCTATACGGTCAGCTCCTGCGCACCCTACATTCAGACCTACGGTATCGCAGATCAGACAGCCTCCACGGCCCTTGACACAGCGGCCGAACCGGCCACAGCAGGCTTGGGTTCATGCATTGACAGCTGAGGCAGCTGCGACACCGAATTTTCAGCATTCGGCCTTCGAGGTCACAGCCCATATTGGAGGTACTCCCATTCTTGTGATGGTGGACACTGGTTCCATGATTTCTTTGATATCACGTGCCGTAGTCAGGCGTCTTGGGTTACAGACTATCACTATGGATAGCGTGTGAGTCTTTGCAGCTCATGGGGATTATTTGGACGTTACCTTGATGTGTGAGGGTTGTTTAGTTGATCTGGGAGGCAGGACGATGGCTCTTGATCTTGTCGTCGATCCCTCGCTCGTTTATCTCGACGTCATTCTTGGCATGGATTGGTTGACTGTAGCGAGGGCCGAGATTGACTGCGAGACTCGTATGGTGACGGTGTACGAGCCTGAGGGCACGCCTTTCACGTTTTCAGTGCGGGTAAATCTCCCTTTCCACATACTTAGTTACGCCACTTTATTGCCCGACGCTGGTGCCCAGGTACTCGAGCATGTGCCAGTCGTTTCCGAGTTCGGGGATCTGTTCATGAAGATCCCTGGTTTGTCGCCCCGACGTGAGATCGATTTCACTATCGATCTGGTTCCTAGTTCTACACCCGTCTCACTGCTGACGTATCGCATGGCACCATGTGAGATGGAGGAGTTGAGGACGCGGATTGATGGTCTGCTAGAGCTTGGCCTTATACGGCCTAGTGTGTCTCCTTGGGGAGCACCGGTCCTATTCGTGAGGAAGAAGGACGGTTCGATGCGATTGTGTATTGATTATTGCAGGCTGAACCAGCTCACGGTGAAGAACAAGTACCCTTTACCCAGGATCGATGACTTGTTTGATCAGCTGAGAGGAGCGCAGTACTTCTCGAAGATTGATCTTCAGTCAGGTTATCATCAGTTGCGCGTTAGGGATGAGGACGTGCAGAAGACGGCATTCAGGACCAGTTTTGGCCACTACGAGTTCCTCGTGATGTCGTTCGGTCTCACGAACGCACCGACCATGTTCATGGATCTGATGAACCGGGTACTTCGGCCTTTCCTCTATCGATTCGTCATTGTATTCATTGACGAAATTTTGGTGTACTCTAGGAGTCGAGAGGAGCATGAGGAGCATTTGCGTTTGGTCCTGGATACGCTCAGACAGCATCAGTTGTTCGCACAGTACAAGAAGTGCGACTTCTAGAAGCAGGAGGTGAAGTTTCTGGGACACGTGGTGTCCAAAGATGACATGGCAGTTGACCTGTCTAAGGTAGCTGCGGTGCAGGACTGGGAGCAGCCTGGTTCTGTCACTGAGGTGAGGAGTTTCTTGGGTCTCGCTGGCTACTATCGGCGCTTCATACAGGACTTCTCGAAGATCGTGAGATCCTTATCTCAGTTGACATGGAAGGACGTGAAGTTCACCTGGAATGACAAGGCGGAGTCAGCTTTTCAGGAGCTGAAGGACAGACTTACATCCGCCCCTGTGCTAGTATTGCCAGAGCAAGGGGTTAGATACACTATATACACTGACGCGTCTAGCGTTGGTTTGGGTTGTGTCCTTATGCAGAGGGACAGGGTAATTTCGTATGCCTCGAGATAATTAAGGAAGCACGAGGAGAATTACCTACACACGACCTAGAGTTGGAAGCCGTTATATTCGCACTGAGACTCTGGAGACATTACCTCTACGGAGAGGAGTTCGAGCTGTTTTGTGACCACAAGAGCCTCAAGTACATATTCACGCAGCGAGACTTGAATATGAGGTAGCGGCGATGGATGGAGACGTTGAAGGACTTCAAGTTTGAAGTCTCTTACCATCCTGGGAAGACGAACCTTGTGGCTGATGCGTTGAGCTGCAAGAAGGCGATAGAGTTTGCGGCTCCGCTGATGGTTGCCGAGTGGGATATGGTTGAGTTTTTACAAGACTTTGAGCCGAAACTCACCGTAGAGGAGCCGTTTGAGTTCATCGCACATGTACAGGTGCGATCTCAGATCGATGACCGAGTCATCGAGGTGCAGAGGGACGATGCGCATCTTACTGAGCTTCGAGAGCAGGCTAGTGATGATGCTGACGCCGACTGACGAGTTGGTATGGATGGGGGCTTACGTTACCGTGGTCGCCTATGCGTCCCAGATGTCCCTGACTTGAGACGAGAGATTCTCGAGGCTGCGCATTCTACTAGACTCGCGATGCATCCAGGAAGTACAAAGATGTATCGTGACGTGAAGAGGGCGTATTGGTGGAAAGGTATGAAGACCCACATAGTTGAGTTCGTGTCCCGTTGTCTCACTTGTCAGTAGGTGAAGGCAGAGCATCGCCGACCACCTAGAATTTTGCAGCCTATGCCGATCGCAGAGTAGAAGTGGGATTTCATTTCCATGGACTTCATTTCTGGGTTGCCGAAGATGAGGAAGGGACATGATTCCATTTGGGTGATCGTCGACTGTCTGACGAAGTCGGCGCACTTCCTACCGATCAGAGTTACGAACTCTGCAGACGAGCTGGCTAGATTGTACATCAGAGAGATTGTGCGTCTGCATGGAGTTTTGCTGGAGATCGTGTCGGACAGAGACACGCGGTTCACTTCTATTTTCTAGACTCGCATTCAGGAGGCTATAGATGTGAAGTTGAAGTTCAGTACTGCCTTCCACCCACAGACAGACGGACAGACAGAGCGGGTAAACCAGATCTTAGAGGACATGTTACGAGCTTGCGCATTGGACTTCAAGGACAGTTGGGATGATTGTCTTGCTTATGCGGAGTTTGCGTACAACAACAGCTTTCAGGTGAGTATCGGTAAGACACCTTATGAGGCGCTGTATGGGCGACCTTGTCACACACCGCATTGCTGGCTAGAGGTCGGTGAGCGTAGCTTGATCGGCCCAGAGTTAGTGCAGGCGACGTCAGAGAAGATTGATATTATTCGACGTCGGCTTCTTACAGCGCAGAGCAGACAGAAGAGCTACGCCGATACGAGACGGAGGCCACTAGAGTTCACAGTTGGGGATCATGTGTTTTTGCGAGTTTCCCCTATGAAGGGAGTCCTTCGGTTCGAGAAGAAGGGGAAGCTGGCACCACGATTCATCAGCCCATTCCAGATCCTCGATCGTGTGGGAGTGGTGGCTTACCGATTGGCTTTACCCACGCCTCTCGTGAGCGTTCACAACGTATTTCATGTTTCTATGCTGAAGAAATACGTTGCTGATCCTTCCCATATCATCAGATGGGAGCAGGTGCAGTTAGGAGAGGATGTTACATATATCCTATGACCGACACGTATCCTAGACAGGAAGGAGCAGGTACTGCGTAGCAAGGTGATTCCCCTTGTGAAGGTATTGTGGACGCATCACTCTGAGGAGGAGGCTACCTGAGAGACAGAAGCCGAGATCAGAAAGAACTACCCACAGCTTCTCGAGGAGTATGAAAAGGTACAAATTTCGAGGAAGAAATTATTTGTTAAGGGGGGTAGATTGTAACGCTCGTGAAAAATCCATACTTGGGCTCGAGTACCAACTCGACCCGAAATCGCGTAGAATTAATTTCTATGGAAATTAAGCGTAAGTTAGCTAGTGCAACGCTAGAATAGCTGGGAAATAGTCCCTGATCACTTTAAATACGTTCTACAAGACCCAAATCGAGTAGAACAATCGACTCTATAATACTCTATAACCTCGGATCAAACTCTTAGCAGGTTTGGTCTCTGAACCGCTTTGAACTTTTGTATTGGAACTAGACCGCACGTCGAAAGTCCGATACTTCCTATCTTAGACCGTTAGAACCGCCTTATTGGACTTGACGCTCATTTCGAAAATCAAGTCCAACCGACAATCGCAGACTATTTCATTGAGTCCGGACTGAAGAGACCGCGAATATGGACAGAATTGGAATTTCAAATTCAAATCTGGCACATGACTTGACGCGTCAGTATTAAGCATTCTGACCGTCAGAATTCAGCTAGATTACACCCTCGGATCAGGAAAAATTTCTATTTATTATCATGTGACTTTCAGCCCTGATCTACGTGCGGTGACCATTGACTGAAACTGGTCCGCCACGTGCGATCTGCGAACCCTGTCGGACTGAAAACTTAATACGTGCTAGATCTGGTATGCATGAGCTTAAGTCCGATCGCAATCGACCAGGGGACCACCAGAAAGCAACTTTTGGACCAAAACAGCCCCGTAATGGATAGGCACAAGTAAACTTCGTACCGGAGCCTATTTCCGGCATTTTTAAGCTTATAAAAGGGGTTGAAACCCTCATTTCTCTCTCCCATCCGAAAATTGCAAACCCTAGCTTTGGGAGAGAGAAAAGGAGAGAGTTTGAGAGAGAGAGTGGAAGGGATTTTTCCCGTCTCCGAGCCACCGGCTGCTAGTGCTTCAACAACTCTTCCCAATCACCTGGCTGGTGATTTCTCCACTTTTTGAGGTATGAAACAACCCTAGAACTTGCTGATTTAGGGTTTACTTAGATTCAGGGCGTGTTAGCTGACGTAACTTGTATAATAGGTTCTCCTACTACCGTAGACGAAGCGTATACGCTCCGTTTCGATTCACGAGTCTATAAGACGTAAGGTGAGGATTTTAGACGCTTTGATTGACGGTTTACAACGCTTTCAATGCGTTTAATAGTAGATTATAGACGGCATCGGCGTTTGACATGTACAACATGCTCTCCGTTTCCTGTTTCGTAAATTAACGAAGAATATGAGATTTAGGGCATTTTAGTCATTTGTAGGAAGTACTGTCTACATTCATATTTTGCTGATGTGATTGACATGGCTTGTTGTCGCATTAGGGAGTTAGGAATGCGTGCATAATTAGTTTGGGGAAGAGATTCGCCTAGTTGCGCACTTTGGGTCGACATACTATATGTAGACTTAAGTGTGTAGTGTATGTGTTTGTATAAATGCTTGTATTAGTATGTATTGAATTAAATGATGTTATGTGGTAGTTTGAGATTGATTTCTCAGTTAATATGCTGACCTAAATGATTTCCTACATGTTGACTATATGCATGATTTCATTACATGCATGGAATATATGCGCTTGAAGATTTGCTTAAGTTGAATGTTATAACATGTGTTAACATGCTCACATGACTGTATTTCAATTCCAATACTCTTACATAAATTGCTGATGTGATTCCATAAGTGTTTGGGACTAGACTTAGTCCAGGCAGTCGGTAACCGAGCGAATTCGTGGCTGACTGGTCATAGCCACGAACGACGCATCGATGAACGCGATTCGTGTTTGGAGTTGGCGGCAGTGGTTAGGCCACGCGAAGTTTTTTACGCACTTCATGTCGTTCGGCTTGAGATGCGATCGCGCTAGTCGAGCCCGTCAAGTAACCCGACTGGCCGATGTATGTTCACCTTGTATGAGTCATAACTGCTTGAACCTAGGGTACTGAACTTACCATTGTAAACCCTGTTAACCATGGGACCTTGATCCACAAAGACTCATGAGCCGGACATGGTGGTATGGGACACCGTGGTGGAACCGTCGGCCTACGCTGGGGCCACAAACCTCCCCGTAGTAACCAGCGAGCACCTAGACTCGTGAGCAGATTATGGTGGTATGGGACACTATATTCTAGCTGTCGGCCTACACTGATCAGGCGACGAGTCCTTTGTAGTGACCGCGAGCGTATTTTGAGTCCACGGGAGGCGACGACGCTTCCGTTGCAGTAGAGTACGATAGGCCTGTATTGATAAGGTGATGGGGTAGCGGTGCAACGAGTGCGAGAAACAGCCCTGGCAGCCCTTGCAGTGACCTACATAAATATACCTCGTATGAGATTACTAGGAGTGACGACCCTAGACAGGATCTGTGTTGGGATTGATACAAGGGAAGTACCTTAGTTTCCCAATCCTGCTGTTTGAATGGACTAATAACAACTTGGAAATCATATCCCCATAGCATTGCATGTGCCTGGAAGATGTGGAGCACTCTAGGGAGTGTGGCATGCCGCGGTCGTAAGATGTTGCCATATGAGGGAGATCGTCGGTGAGGGCATACATCACGTCATGTCATCTTGCATTAACAACAGTATTAGGATTGTCTGCTTTACTGCTTTACTTTATCGTATGATTGAATTGTGAACATGTTAATCTTTGCTCTATGATTCCACTGAGTTGATCACTCACTCCCACGTTATGGGATGGTGTTTGCAACACCCACCAGACCCTGTTGTAGATGCAGGTGAGGCTGAGATCCAGGAGGCAGAGCCGGACTTTGACGAGGACTAGGACGAGTTCTCGTACATGCAGTATCACGACGGCTTTGCGTAGGCGGCCTGGATCGATGGGATTTCAGTGGGACCGTTTTGGATATTTATTTTGTTCATGTATATTATATGAGACTTAAAGATGTAGTCATACTTTGGAGACAGATGAGATTTACTTTGCTTTTTCATACAATGATATATATATTGTTTAGTCTTCCGCTTGCTTTTATCACTGGATCTGAAGTATGAATTACAATTTTGGTATACTTTTACTCATATGAATGCTTTAAATCAGACAACATTGAATCATAATCATTTTTGTTGCATAAGTGACGGTCTGGAACTCGGGAGTTGAGTTTATACACGACTCCTGATTTTTAGGGTGTTACAACAACCTTACAAATAAAAACTAAGGTTTATGGTAGGACAACCTGATGCCTTGAACTTATGTAACGCCTCGAAAAAATCCGTACAGAGACTCGAGTACTAACTCGACTAGAAATCACGTAGGATTAGTCCCTTTAGAAATTAAGCGTAAGTTAACTAGCTCTATGCTAGTGCAGATGTGAAATTAGCATTGATCGCTTTAAATATGTTCTACAAGACCCAAAACTTGTAGAATCAATGACGCTATAATGCCCTGAAACCTAGGATCGAACTCTAAACCCGTTTGCTCTCAGGAACCCTTTGAAACTTCGTATTGGATTTAGACCGCGCGTCGAAAGTCCGATATCTACAATCTTAGACTGTTATGACCGCTTAGCTGGACTTGACAATCATTTCGAAAATGAAGCCCAACCAATGTTCTGAGGGTATTTCATTGAGCTTGGAGTGAAGAGAGTGAGAAAGGGTAAAGATTTAGAAATTTAAATCAGAATCTGGCACGAGTCTTTACGCGTTATTATTAAGCGTTCTGACCATCAGAATTCAGCCAAATTTCACCCTCGGATCAGGAAAAATTTCTCTTTCATATCATGAGACTTGTAGACCTGATTTAGGTACGATGACCGCTGAACTGAAACTGGATCGCCACGTGCGATCTGCGAACTCTACCGAATTGAAAACTTGGTGTGAGAAACATCTAATGACCATGAGCTTAAGACCGATCGCGTTCGGCCAGGGGACCTCCCGAAACGCTCTTTTGGATCAGAGCAGCCCCGATTTGGTTATAAATTAAGTATACCTTTGTCCCAAGTCTATTTAGGTTAGATTTTAGCCTATATAAGGGCCTTAAACCCTCACATATCTCTCCCATCCGAATTTGCTTGAAACCCTAGAAAGAGAGAGAGAGAAAGTGACAGATTGTGAGAGACTTTGTGAGAGAGCTTCCTGCCGTTTGCTCCATCTTTTGCACGTACCTAAGCAATGCATTTAAATCACTTTTTTGGTGATTTTCAACACACTCTTAGGTAAGAAAATCCTAACCACTTGCTGTTTTAGGGATTCCTTCGATTCATTAGCGAAATATCTTATGTATCTTGTGCATTAGGTCACATTTACGCCGATGACGAAGTGTATACATCATATTAGAACCGATATGCGTCTAGGGCAAGAGGTGAGAATTTTAGACGCTTTGATTGACTGATTTCAAAGCTTTCAATGTCGTTTAATAGTATATTATCGAAGAGAACACCGTTTGACATGTAGAACATGCTGTCCATTTTCTGTTTCGACAGCGTATGGGAAATATGAGATTTATGGCATTTTAGGTATTTTTAGGAAATACAGTATATGTCCGTATTTTGCTGAAATGATTGTCATGGTTATTTGTCATGTTGCGATATTAGGAATGCGTGTATAATCTGTTTGGCGAAGAGATTTGCCCTAATGCGCACTTTGAGTCGACATACGCTATGTAGACTAAAGTGTGTAGACTAAGTGTTTGTATAAATGTTTGTATTGGTATATATTGATGTAAATGGTGTTGTGAATTAGTCTTGATATTGAATTCTCGATTAATATGCTGATGTGTATGATTTCCACCATGTTTGCCATATGAATTGATTTCCTTATATGTATGGAATACATGTGTTGGATTGATTTTCTTACCTTGTATGCTAGAACATGTGTTAACATGCTTGTATTGTTGTATTTTATTTTTATTACTCTCATATGATTATTGATGTGGATTTACAAATGCTTGGGGCTATGACCTAGTCCATGCAGTCGGTAACGGACTGAATTCGTGGTTGGCTTCTATTTGCCACGAAGGACATGTCGATGAACGTGAGTCATGTTTTGGGCAAGCGGCAGTGGTTAGACCACGCGAAGTGTTTTATGCATTTCATGTCGCTCAGCTTGAGATGCGCTCGTACTAGTCGAGCCCGTCAAGTAACCCGACTGGCCATTGTATGTTCACCATGTATGAGTCATAACTGCTTGAACCTAGGATACTGAACTTTCCATTGGAAATCCTGTTAACCATGGTACCTTGATCCATAAAGACTCATGAGCCGGGCATGGTGGTATGGGATACCGTGGTCGAGCTGTCGGCCTACGCTGGGGCCACAAACCTCCCCGTAGTGACCAGTGAGCACCTATGACTCGTGAGCCGATTGTGGTGTTATGGGACACTACATTCGAGCTGTCGGCCTACTCTGATTGGTGACGAGCCCTTTGTAGTGATCTCGAGCGTATTCTGGGTCTACGGGAGGCGACGACCCTTCCGTAGCAACGAGAGTACATTAGGCCTGTATTGATAAGGTGATGGGGGAGCGGTGCAACGAGTGCAAGCAACAGCCCTAACAACCCTTGCAGCGACCTATAAACATAATGTAACATCCCGAAAATCGGGGGTCGGGTAGAAACCTAACTCCCGAGTTTTAGAACGTCACTTATGCAATATAAGTAATGATAAATGCATGTTGTCTGTAGAATAGCATTAAACAAGATTGAGACTAAGCCAAAACAGCATATCATACTCCAAAGACAGTTAAATTAGCAAGCGGAAGACTGTGATAAATACATAAAATACATAAGTAATTGTAAGTCTCCAGAGTGTGAACATGTTACCAAGTTAATTAAATACATGTACACTTCAAAAATGGAAAGAAAAGAATATACATGAGTGCTCCAAAAATATAAAATGACAAGTGTCAAGGCATCTAATCAACCTCCCTGTACTGTTGTTAATGTAAGCATGAAATGATATGATGGATGCCCTCACCGACATACTCCCTCATGCGGCACCATCTGCGTCTGCGGCATGCTTTCTTCCCGCAGTGCTCCACATCTTCCAGGCACATGAAGTGCGATATGGATAATGATTACCGGGTTGTTATTAGTCCTTTTCATACAGCAGGATTGGAAAACTAAGGTACCTTCCTTATATCAATCCCAACACAGATCCTGTCTAGGGTCGTCACTCCTAGTAATCTCATACGATGTTATCTTTATAGGTCACTGCAAGGGCTGTCAGGGCTGTTGCACGCACCCGTTGTTCCTCTCCCCTATCACCTTATCAATACAGGCCTATTTATATCCTTAAGACTGCATTAGGACTCGTCGCCCCCATGCGATGTCAGGATAAACTCAAGGTCACTACAATGGGCTTGTCACCAATCAGTGTAGGCCGACAACAAGAATATAGTGTCCCATACTACCATAATCTACTCAGAGTAGGGTGCTCACTGGTCACTACGGGAAGGTTTTTGGCCCCAGCGTAAGCCGATAGCTCGACCACGGTGTCCCATACCACCATGCCCGGCTCATGAGTCTTTATGGATCAAGGTACCATGGTTAACAGGATTTGTAATGGTAAGTTCAGTACCCTAGGTTCAAGCAGTTATGACAAATAAAAGGTGAACATACAATGGTCAGTCGGGTTACTTGGTGAGTCCGACTATCACGATCGCAAGTTGAATCGACCGACATGAAGTGCACAAGCACTTTGTGTGGCCTGACCACTGCCGACGACTCTAGTACGACTCAGGTTCGTCATACACATCCTTCGTGGCGAATAGAATCCAACCACGAATTCTAAACTGTTACCGACTGCCTAGACTAGAGTATAGCCCCAAGCACATGTAATGTGAAACAGTAATCCGATGAGAGAAGCAGAATTGAAATACAAGAAATTCCAGCATGTTATCAGCATGTTGTAACATACATCCTAAGCATTTAACCAAACACGAGTATTTCACACATAAGGTAACCAATTCAATTACAACAAGTATGGAGGAAATCATGTGCATTATTAAATTGGTTAAGAATCCATTCTTAACGCTAATCTACGACATCACTTACTCAATACTTACTAATACAAACATTTATACAAACACTTAGTCCACACAATTCCAACGTACTTGATGTATGTTGATTTCAACATATAATATGACAGATCCTTATATCAAGGAGTTGTTTAGTACACACAATCATGTTCTTACATTCAAAACATATGGCAGGCATCAATCATATTGATTTAGGCATTTCAACAAACACTTAGTCTACACACATTAGTCTACATAGCATATGTCGGCCAATATGTGCATTAGGGCGAATCACTTCGCCAAACAGATCATACATCTATAACTAGTATAAATACATGCCAAATACCCATGGAAATCATATCGGTAAAATACGTACGTATACAGTATTTCCTACAAATACCTAAAATACCCTAAATCTCATATTCTTCGTACATATACGGAATGAAAAATGGACAGCATGTTGTACATGTCAAATAGCATCCTCATCAGCAATCTACCATTAAACGACATTGAAAGCTTTGAAAATAGGTAATCTAAGCGTCTAAAATCCTCAGCTTAAACCAGAAATTATGAAACGGAGTTGATTCAGACGATAAGTCTTCGTCAATGGCGGGTGCGCTACCTATGGCATGAAACAGGTTAGCTATACCAATACTATAACTATTCTAAGCTTCAAATCAGGTTAGGGTTAGGATTTCTTACCTAAGAATGGAGCTGAAAATACCGGAATGGCGGTGCAGAAGCGGCGGCTATGGAACATGGAGCAGCAGGGAAGAATCCTATGAGAGAGCTCCAAATCTCCCTCCCTTTCTCTCTCTTCTCTCTCCAAATTTGTATGGAATGAAAGAGCAAGGGTTTAAACCCTTTTTATAAGTCCAAAAGCGATGAAAATAGACTTGGGGCCAAAGTATACTTATTTTACGTCCAAATACGGACTGTTCTGTCTCAACGGAGCATTTCTAGAGGTCCACTAGCCGAATGCGATCGGACTTAAGCTCATGGATACTGGATCCTGCTCACATCAAGTTTTCAGTCCGGTAGTGTTCCCAGATCGCACATGGAGGACCAGTTTCAGTTCAACGGCTACTGGTACTCGATCAGGGCCACAAGTGCGTTGACATGTAAGGGCCACCTATCCTGATCCGAGGGTAAAATTTGATCGAATTCTGATGGTCAGAACGCTTAGAAAATGTCACGCAAGTGACACGTACCAGATTTCATAATTTATATTAATTTCTAACATTTCTCACACTCTTCACTCTGGACTCAAGGAAATCATCGTGGGACATCATCTGGACTTGATTTTTGAGGTGATTGTCAAGTCCAAATAGGCGGTCAGGATTGTTTAAGTTCGGAGTAATCGAACTTCCGACGTGCGGTCCAGATTCGATATAAAGTTTCAAGGTGCTCCCGGGAGTAATCGGGAATAGAGTTTGATCCGAGATTTTACGGTATTGTAGCATTAACTATCCTATACATTTTGACTATAGCAGATCGTATTGAAAGTGATTGGTGAGAATTTCACAGGTCATCTAGTGCATCGCTAGTTGATTCTCGTTGGATTTTGAAAGGAAGTAGCCTTTATTGATTTTTGTTTGAGATGAGATTTGAAGGGTGGAGCGAGGGTGTTTGGAAACGAAAGAAGGAAGAGTTTGGAGGGATGATTTTTGCCAAAAGTCAGACATTTTGGTGAGAAAGGAGAGCTTGGAGGGTCACTTTGTGAAGGAAGTACCTGATCGGGGAGGTTTTAAGGGACGGCCCACACCTAGGGGAGCTACCCTACTCCCCAAACTGTGTCAGCCCGAAGCTCGGACCCAGCCTGGCCCGTTGACTGGCGAGGCCTCACCAACCGAACTTAATTTCGGTGATGCCCGGCTATCTGGGTTGGGTCCTCCTGCCCTGGGGTGCCCAAAAATATGTGGGGCCCACCTTGGATCATTGTGAATTAGCGTGGGTGGGCCCACGACTCTGTTCGAGGTATTTTGGGGCCAGTTTGCAAATCGAAATAAATTTCTATGGCTTATAGCATATGATTTTGGAGTAGGAGACACTAATCTATCCAACTAACCTATGTATTTTGTTATATTCCAAAAGGTTAAGGGTTAAAACCCATTTTACCCATTTATTTACTATTCACAGTAATTTTTAGCTTCGATATTGTTCTTCATCATTAATACCCTAGGATTGGTGTTCTTTACTATTTAAACTTGAGAAGTCATGTGTAATATGAAAGTACTTGGAGAAATTTGAAGAATGAAGTGGTGAAAGGTGAGTTTTGAAGGAAATGGGTTGAAGAGTGATTTCTTTGGCTTTGAAATTGAGCTCTGAAAGTGATAAGGTTGACCCATTGCCTAAGGACGTCTAACCCTAGGTTGGCAAAAATCCAAGGTGTTACACATAACATCATATGAGATTACTAGGAGTGACGACACTAGACAGGATCTGTGTTGGGATTGATATAAGGAAGGTACCTTAGTTTCCCAATACTGCTGTATGAATGGACTAATAAAAACTTGGTAATCATATCCACATCGCACTGCATGTGCCTGAAAGATGTGGAGCACTGTGGGAAGAAAGCATGCCGCAGGCGTAAGATGGTGCCATATGAAGGAGTATGTCGGTGAGGGCATTCATCATGTCATTTCATGTTTACATTAACAACAGTATCTAGGAATGTTTGATTGCTTGCATTACTATTATCGCGTGATTGATTTGATAACATGCTAATCTTTGCTCTATGATTCCACTGAGTTGATCACTCACTCCCACACTACGGGACGGTGTTTGCAACACCTACCAGACTCTGTCTTAGATGCAGGTTATGAGGTGATTCAGGACGCTGAGCCGGATTGCTACGAGGATCAGGACGAGTTCTCGTATATGCAGTTCTCCGTCGGCTTTACGTAGGTGGCTTGGATCAGCGGGACATGCAAGTTGGACTATCCTCTGACATTTATTTTTATTTTATGATATGTATATGAGACTCAGATATGTATTCATACTTTGGAGACAGTTGAGATTATTTTATTTTCATATAGTGATATTTTTATATATATATATATATATATATATATATATCTTTCAGTCTTTCGCTTGCGTTTTATCACTGGATCTGGAGTATGAATTACAATTTTGGTATAATCATACTCATGTGAATGCTTTAACTCAGAAAGCATTGAATCATAATCATATTTGTTGTATAAGTGATGGTCTGGAACTCGGGAGTCGGGTTTCTACACGATCCCCAATTTTCAGGGTGTTATAAGTTAGTATCAGAGCATGATTTGGATTAAACCGGACCTGGGTTATGGTCACGCGATGTATGTTATCGCCCCTTTGACTTAGGTGGGTGCGAGAAAGATCTAGAAACACTCGTAGGACTTCAGTTTCACCAATAGGCGAATTCTACTCAAATCAATCGTTTTAATCGAGTCCATAACGTATCTTTCGTCGCGTGAAGCGACCTAAGTCGCCTCTAGGTCGTTAGTTGGAAGGTTTGAGATGATCCCAAAAGAATTTCAAACCAGAAATGCATGTCCTTGAGTTGTAGGGCAACCACAAACCTTACACTCAATCTCAAAGCTTAAAAACCCCTTTTCATCCAATTCCTTTAGAATCTTTCCTTTCACCACCCCATTCTTCAACTTTTTATAAGTTCTTTCTTACTACACATAAATCCTAATGTGTGAATGATAGTGAATCATACTTAAACAAAAATTTTACTATAAATAGTAAATATATGTAAGAATTAGACTTTTGGCCACTCTAATTATGAAATTTCTTATAATAAATGGGTTAGTTGGATGGATTAGCCTCTCCTACCCCAAAATCGTATACTACATGATGCATAAACTCATTCTAGTTTACAAAATGGCCCCAAAACACCCCAAAATAGAGTCTTAGGCCTATCTAAGCCCAAATACAATGAACCAGGGTGGATCCCACATATATTTGGGGCCCTTACGGCAGGGGGAACCCAGAACCTATGGCCAGCGTCATCATTTTGCAAGTTCACCGGCGAGGACCTCGCCGGTTCGGCAAGGGTTCGCCGTACGGTGGGCCCCACTCGGGTTGAATTTCGGGCCGACGCCCTTAAATGGCTTAGGCACCCCCCCTACACATGGGACGTCCCTCAAAACCCCCCAAATACCCTACCTCCTTAACAAACAGCCCTCCCAAGCTCTCCTTTTTACATTGTTTTGTTGCCTTCCCCTCAAATCTCGGTGTCAAACCTCTCCCATCCCATCTTCTCCCTCAACCGATGCCAACCCATCCATTTTTAGATGTTCACAGTCCCCTTTCTCTCCAGTCTCATCGATTAGACCTCTTACAACCTCATGGAAGGCTGAAAATCGTGCGGACCTCCATTCCATCTTAACTTGCTCTTTTCTCTTTGAAAATCTAGCCTTTGGGAGACTGATCTACCCCTCTATAGGGCCTAGATTCGTTTCAGTCCATCTGGGCAGCCATTTCTCCCCATATCCCACATTTTCCATGGCTTTTGTTAAGGCTATTTTAGCCTTTTTCTCTTTCTCCACCATCCTCTCTCTCATGGGAAAGAGGAAAACTTTCACAGATGAAGCTAGGCCTAGTCACCCTTCACGATCGAGGAAACCGAGAGGTGGCGCCACTAGCTCGAGCACCACCGCTAGCCCAAGTGTTGGCAGAGAGCTACATATGAAGCGGGATTTAGATCCCCGTGCTCACATAGGGTGATCACTATTAGCAGACTTGGCTCATGGCGCTTATACTGACCGCAAGGTTCTGTTTGAGGCGCACGTGGATGAGCGACTCTTCGGTGAATTTCTCTTGTTCGAACGCATTGAAGCTGCTAGGTGGGGTTTGCTCTTTGAAGCGTAGTCTCGTGCGAACATGAGCACCGTTCATGCCTTCTATGCGCATATTTGGGATCCTACGTTGGAGCTATTACAGTTCAAGATTCCCTTTGACAGAGATCGGGAAGCCACGATCGATGTACAACTGATAGCTCGACTCCTGAACATGCCTCTTGGTGAAGTTCATCCAAGTGCTAAAAATCTGAAGAGTGTTCATGAGCGAAATCATCGCACTAGGTTCCTATGTGGTGGTTTGGTTCCTTGGCAGCATAACAAGAGCTTCTTGGCATCCCATATGTCGGATGATTTTCACCTGCTGCACCACATTTGCACGTTCAATGTGTATCCTAGGTCGACAAACTGCAGTGAATGTATGCGCCTCATGGTTGATTTCCTGTATCAGGTGGGCCAGGGAGAGAATGTATGTATGGCCACCTTTGTGTTGCGACAGATCGTCCTCATAGTAAAGTCGAGAAGAACGTCTGAGTCACCTCCTTTTAACCGGCTCATATGCAAGATCGCGCTTGAGTTTGCTTATAGACTTGGGCCGGAGTTGCCTGTGCCGATTCACTTCATTGATGAGGCTACCATGAACCAAATGAAGATAGGGCCTCGGCAGCGTGAGGCTCAGCTTGATGATGACAGTGAGGACGAGTATGATAGTGAAGAGGATGCCAGCGAAGAAGTTGGGGCAGAAATAGAGGAAGAAGTCCAAGAAGAAGAAGAAGAGGAGGCTCAGGATACTGACGAGAGTCCTCCTACTGTGACTCGGGCTACTAGGGACGCTCACATAGCCCGACTTGAGGAGAGTCTGGTTGCCTTGCGACGGGAAGTCTAAGAACTTCGGGCCGAGGTGAAATAAGATCTTGAGGATACCAAGGCCATCATGAAATAGAAATTTGGCAAGGTGACTCATACTTTGAATGCTATCCTGTGTGGTCTACAGGATAAGGGCGCTCCTCCTCCATCGCTAGACTCAGATTAGCGATTAGATTCTAGACGTTTGTGTTTGTAGTTAGTTTATTTCCTGCTTTCTATGTGTAAGCCTGAGAAGGCTAGTAGTTAGTTTATGTTGCAATTGTAGCTTTGGTTAGCTTAGTTTCCCATGTGTTTCTTGTCATGATGCATGTAAAGATACGTCTCTTGTATTGTGACAAATTTTGAATTAATGGAATGCATGAAATTTTGTGGTTTAATATGTGAATGATTGCGGTGTGTTTGTGCTATTGTTGAAACTAACAAGGTTGCGCCCTATTTTGAATATAGGGAATGCCGCCTAAGGCTACGCGGAGCACGACATGACTTACACTGGGAGAGCCTATGGATCGGGTTCCTCTCCAGAGTGATGTTCATACGGACCCTGCTGTGGGCTCGATTCCTAATACTGCACCTGAGTCTCAGCCCTCTACAGGTCCTGCAGCTGGACCACCGCCTTTCACACTGCCTGTCAGGGAGCAGTATCGTGGTCTTCCTCGACGCAGTATGTGACGCAACATGCTCCACCTCCTGATAGGCTTGAGCAGTTGATGGTCATGATGCATCAGCAACACCAGCAGCTCTTGACTACGATAGCAGGGGCATTAGCCCAGGGTGGGAGTGCGACTCCACCTGCACCACCTTTGCATCTAGCTGAGGATGCCGGTACTTCGACTCACGATGAGGGCATGGCTCATCGTGCACCATCTGCTTACCATACTGGGCATACTGCTGATACACGGGGCCTACTCGAGCGATTTCAGCGCTTGCGGCCTCCTACTTTTATGGGTTCTCACAGAGCCGAGGAGGCCGAGTATTGGCTCGACCATGTGTCGAAGATTCTGAGGATGTTGCACTGCTCGGAGTCTGAGCAGGTTGAGTTGGCTATGTTCATGTTCGAGCGAGAGGCCAGCTTGTGGTGGGATAGTGAGTTGCGGACCGTTGTTGTTGATTTCGTCTAGACTTGGGCAGCATTCGAGTTCCGCTTCCACGAGAAATATTATCCCCAGACCTACAGGAATGAGCGGGAGAATGAGTTTCTACTCCTCCGGCAGGGAGGCATGACAGTCACAGAGTAAGAGCATCGGTTCACTGAGTTGGGAAAATACGTCCCGACTATACTTGCTAACGAGCAAATGCACATATGCCAGTTTTCTGAGGGCTTGCGACCGGACATTCGGTCGAAGATGTGCTGCGTCAGCATACCTTCCTATGCAGAGTTGATACATATGTCCATGAGGGCAGAGCAGGATGTTGATCGACTTGCGTGATCTCGTGGCCTTGTGGTTGCTAGACCACGACCGGATATGCAGGATAGGCCATTTGTTGGCAAGAGGCCTCGCATCGACCCTCCTCCTAAGGCTACAGCGTCGGTACTTCCAATGCGGCTCCCCGATGTATCATGTACTTATTGTGGGAGATCGGGCCGCACAGTGGGGAGCTGTTTCGCTCGGATGAGAGACAGTGGGTTTTCACCGCCGCAGAAGATCGACCATCCATGCCCACAGGTATTGTCTGCTCCACCTTTAAGGTCGGCTCCTGCGCATCCTTCCTTCAGACCTCCCGTACTTCCATTCCGGTCGCCCCAACGGCCCATGGTACTGCGGCCGAACCATCCATAACAGGCACGGGTACATGCCTTGATAGCTGAGGCAGTCGAGATAGAGATTACTTAGCCTTTGGCCTTTGAGGTCACCGCCCATATTGGAGGTACTCCTATACTTGTGATGGTGGATACAGGATCCATAATTTCATTGATATCGCAGTCCATAGTTAGATGCCTCGGGCTACCGACTATTCGGATGGATGGAGTGCGAGTCCTTACGGCTCACGGGACCTTTTCTGATGTCACCATGATGTGTGAGGGTTGTTTGGTGGATCTGGGGGGCAGGACGATGGCTCTCGATCTTGTCGTCGACCCTTCTCTCTATTATCTCGACGTCATTCTTGGCATGGATTGGTTGACTATAGGGAGGGCCGAGATTGACTGCGAGACCCGTACGGTGACAGTCTACGAGCCGGAGGGCACGCCTTTTACATTTTCAGTGCGGGTAAATCTTCCCTTCCGCATACTTAGCTACGCTTCCTTATTACTGGACGTTGATGCCCCGACACTTGAGCACACGCCGGTGGTTTCTGATTTTGGGGATCTGTTCAGGAAGATTCCTGGTTTGCCGCCTCAGCGAGAGATCGATTTTACTATCGATCTGGTGCCTGGTTCCACTCCCGTCTCACTGCCGATGTATCGCATGGCACCGTATGAGATGGAGGAGTTGAGGAAACAGATTGATGATCTATTGGAGGTTGCCTTCATTCGACCGAGTGTGTCTCCTTGGGGAGCACCAGTACTGTTTGTGAAGAAGAAGGATGGTTCTATGCGATTGTATATTGATTATCACAGGTTGAACCAGATTACGGTGAAGAACCGATATCCTTTGCCCAGGATAGACGACTTGTTTGATCAGTTGAGAGGGGCCCAGTACTTCTCGAAGATTGATCTTCAGTCAGGGTATCACCAGTTGCGCGTCAGGGATGAGGACGTGCAGAAGACAGCCTTCAGGACCAGCTTTGGCCACTACGAGTTCCTTGTGATGTCGTTCGGTCTCACGAACGCACCAGCCGTGTTCATGGATTTGATGAACAGGGTATTTCGGCCTTTCCTCTATCGATTCGTCATTGTGTTCATTAACAATATTTTGGTACACTCCAGGAGTCGAGAGGAGCATGAGGAGCATTTGTGATTGGTCCTGGATACACTCAGGCAGCATCAGTTGTTCGCGTAGTATAAGAAGTGCGACTTCTTGAAGGAGGAAGTGAAGTTCCTGGGACATGTGGTGTCCAAGGATGGGATAGTAGTTGACCTGGCTAAGGTAGCTGCGGTGCAGGACTGGGAGCAATCTGGTTCTGTCACTGAGGTGAGGAGTTTCTTAGGTTTGGCAGGCTACTACAGACGTTTCATTCGAGATTTCTCGAAGATCGCCAGACCTCTATCTTAGCTGACACGGAAGGATGTGAAGTTCGCCTGGAATGATAAGGCGGAGTCAGCTTTTCATGAGCTGAAGGACAGGCTTACATCCGCCCCTGTGCTAGTATTGCCAGAGCAAGGGGTTAAATACATGATATACACTGACGCGTCTAGCGTTGGTCGGGGTTGTATCCTTATGCAGAAGGATAGGGTAATTTCGTATGCCTCGAGACAATTAAGGAAGCACGAGGAGAATTACCCTACACATGACCTGGAGTTGGTAGCCATCATTTTCACACTAAAGCTCTGGAGACATTACCTCTACGGAGAGGAGTTCGAGCTCTTTTGCGACCACAAGAGCCTCAAGTACATATTCACGCAGCAGGACTTGAATATGAGGCAGCGGCGATGGATGGAGACTTTGAAGGACTTCAAGTTCGAAGTCTCCTACCATCCTGGCAAGGCAAACCTTGTGGCTAACGCATTGAGCCGCAAGAAGGCAATAGAATTTGCGGCTCCGCTGATGGTTGCTCAGTGGGATATGGTTGAGTTTTTGCCAGACTTTGAGCAGAAACTCACTGTAGAGGAGCCGTACTAGTTCATCGCATATGTGCAGGTGCGACCTCTTATCGATGACAGAGTCATCGCGGCGCATAGGGATGATGCGTGTCTGACTAAGCTTCGAGAGAAGGTCAGTAATGATGCAGACGCCGAGTGGCAAGAACAGATGGGGGCTTACGTTACTGTGGCTGCCTATGCATCTCAGATATCCCTGACTTGAGACGAGAGATTCTCGAGGCTGCGCACTGTACCAGACTTGCGATGCATTCGGACAGCACAAAGATGTATCGCGACGTGAGGAGGACCTATTGGTGGGATGGTATGAAGACCCACATCGCAGAGTTCGTGTCCCGTTGTCTCACTTGCCAACAGGTGAAGGCAGAGCTTCGCCGACCTCCTGGACTCCTTCAGCCTATGCCTATAGCTGAGTGGAAGTGGGACTTCATTTCCATGGATTTCATCTCCGGACTGCCGAAGACTAGGAAGGGACACGATTCTATATGGGTGATCGTCGACCGTTTGATGAAGTCGGCGCACTTCCTACCGATCAGAGTTACGAACTCTGCAGACGAGTTAGCCAGGCTGTATATCAGAGAGATCGTGCCTCTACATGGAGTTCCCTTGGAGATCGTGTTGGACAGAGACACGCGCTTTACTTCTATTTTCTGGACTCGCATTCAGGAGGCTATGGGTGTGAAGTTGAAGTTCAATACTTCCTTCCACCCACAGACAGACGGACAGACAGAGCGAGTGAACCAGATTCAAGAGGACATGTTGCGAGCTTGCGTATTGGACTTCAAGGACAGTTGGGATGATTATCTTGCATATGCAAAGTTCGCGTACGACAACAGTTTCCAGGTGAGTATCGGTATGGTATCTTATGAGGCCTTGCATGGGCGATCTTGTCGAGCACCGCATTGCTGGACAGAGGTCGGTGAGCGCAGATTGATTGGCCCAGAGTTAGTGCAGGTGACGTCGGAGAAGATTGACATCATTAGATGCCGGCTTCTCACAGCACAGAGTAGACAGAAGAGTTATGCCGATACAAGACAGCGCCAGCTAGAGTTCACAGTTGAGGATCATGTATTTTTAAGAGTTTCCCCTATGAAGGGAATCCTTCAGTTCGAGAAGAAGGGAAAACTAACACCGCAATTCATTGGTCCATTTCAGATTCTCGACCGTGTGGGAGCTATGGCTTATCGTCTGGCTTTGCCTATGCCTCTCGCAAACGTACACAACGTATTTCATGTTTCTATGTTGAAGAAATACGTTTCTGATCCTTCCCATGTCATTAGATGCGAGCAGGTGCAGTTAGGTGAGGATGTTACATATATACTGTGACCGGCGCGTATACTAGACAGAAAGGAGTAGGCACTGCGCAGTAAGGTCATCCCCCTTGTGAAGGTGTTGTGGACGCATCACTCTGAGGAAGAGGCTACTTGGGAGACGGAAGCCGAGATAAAAAAGAACTACCCACAGCTTCTCGAGGAGTACGAAAAGGTATAAATTTTGAGGATAAAATTTTTTGTTAAGGGGGGTAGATTGTAACGCCTCGGAAAAATCCGTACAGAGACTCGAGTACCAACTCGACTAGAAATCACGTAGGATTAGTCCCTTTAGAAATTAAGCGTAAGTTAACTAGTGCTATGCTAGAGCGGCTGTGAAATTACCATTGATCGCTTTAAATACGTTCTACAAGACCCAAAACTTATAGAATCAATGACGCTATAATGCCCTGAAACCTATGATCGAACTCTAAACCCGTTTGCTCTCGGAAACCCTTTGAAATTTCGTATTAGATTTAGACCGCGCATCGAAAGTCCGATATCTACAATCTTAGACTGTTGTGACCGCTTAGCTGGACTTGATAATCATTTCAAAAATCAAGCCCAACCGATGTTCTGAAGGTATTTCATTGAGCCTGGAGTGAAGAGAGTGAGAAAGGGTAAAGATTTGGAAATTTAAATCAGAATCTGGCACGAGTCTTTGCGCGTTATTATTAAGCGTTTTGACCGTCAGAATTCAGCCAAATTTCACCATCGGATTAGGAAAATTTTCTCTTTCATATCATGAGACTTGTAGACCTAATTTAAGTACGATGACCGCTGAACTGAAACTGGACCACCACGTGCGATCTGCGAACTCTATCGGACTGAAAACTCGGTGTGAGCAACATCCAGTGACCATGAGCTTAAGTCCGATCGCGTTCGGCCAAGGGACCTCCCGAAACGCTCTTTTGGATCGGAACAGCCCCAATTTGGTTAAAACTTAAGTATACCTTTGTCCCAAGTCTATTTAGGTTAGATTTTAGCCTATATAAGGGCCTTAAACCCTCACATATCTCTCCCATCCGAATTTTCTTAAAACCCTAGAAAGAGAGAGAGAGAAAGTGAGAGATTGTGAGAGACTTTGTAAGAGAGCTTTCTGCCGTTTGCTCCATCTTTTGCACGTACCAAAGTAACGCATTCAAATCACTTTTTCGGTGATTTTCAATGCACTCTTAGGTAAGAAAACCCTAACCACTTGCTGTTTTAGGGATTCCATCGATTCATTATCGAAATAGCTTATGTATCTTGTGCATTAGGTTGCATTTACACCGGTGATGAAGTGTATACATCTTATTCGAACCGATACGCGTCTAGGGCAAGTGGTGAGGATTTTAGATGCTTTGATTGACTGATTTCAAAGCTTTCAATGTCGTTTAATAGTTTATTATCGAAGAGAACACCGTTTGACATGCAGAACATGCTGTCCGTTTTCTGTTTCGACAGCGTATGGGAAATATGAGATTTATGGCATTTTAGGTATTTTTAGGAAATACAGTATATGTCCGTATTTTGCTGAAATGATTGTCATGGTTATTTGTCATGTTGTGATATTAGGAATTCGTGTATGATCTATTTGGGGAAGAGATTCGCCCTAATGCGCACTTTGAGTCGACATACGCTATGTAGACTAAAGTGTGTAGACAAAGTGTTTGTATAAATGTTTGTATTAGTATGTATTGATGTAAATGGTGTTGTGAATTAGTCTTGATATTGAATTCTTGATTAATATGCTGATGTGTATGATTTCCACCATGTTTGCCATATGAATTGATTTCCTTATATGTATGGAATACATGTGTTGGATTGATTTTCTTACCTTGTATGCTAGAACATGTGTTAACATGCTTGTATTATTGTATTTCATTTCTATTACTCTCATATGATTATTGATGTGGATTTACAAATGCTTGAGGCTATGACCTAGTCCAGGCAGTCGGTAACAGACTGAATTCGTGGTTGGCTTCTATTTGCCACGAAGGACGCGTTGATGAATGCGAGCCGTGTTTTGGGCAGGCGGCAATGGTTAGGCCACGCGAAGTGTTTTATGCATTTCATGTCGCTCAGCTTGAGATGCGCTCGTACTAGTCGAGCCCGTCAAGTAACCGGACTGGCCATTCTATGTGCACCATGTATGAGTCATAACTGCTTGAACCTAGGATACTGAACTTACCATTGGAAACCCTGTTAACCATGGTACCTTGATCCATAAAGACTCATGAGCCGGGCATGGTGGTATGGGACACCGTGGTCGAGCTGTCGGCCTACGCTGGTGTCACACCCTGAAAATCGGGGGTCGTGTATAAACTCAACTCCCGAGTTCCAGACCGTCACTTATGCAACAAAAATGATTATGATTCAATGTTGTCTGAGTTAAAGCATTCACATGAGTAAAAGTATACCAAAACTGTAATTCATACTCCAAATCCAGTGATAAAAGCAAGCGAAAGACTAAAGAATATACATATCACTGTATGAAAAATAAAATAGATCTCAACTATCTCCAAAGTATAAATACATCTCTAAGTCTCATATATATGTAAATAAACAGAAATCAAATGTCAAAAATAGTACCACTGAGAAGTCCCGTCAATCCAGGCCACCTAAGCAAAGCCGTCGTGGTACTGCATATATGAGAACTCGTCCTGGTCCTCATCATAATCCGGCTCTGCCTCCTGAATCGCTGCCTCACCTACATCTAGGACAGGGTCTGGTGGGTGTTACAAATACCATCCCGTAACGTGGGAGTGAGTAGCTAACTCGGTGAAATAATAGAGCAAAGACTAGCATGTTCTCAAATCAATCATGCGATAATAGTAAAGCAGTAAATCAAACATTCCTAATACTGTTGTTAATGCAATATGACATGACATGATGGATGCCCTCACCGACATTCTCCCTCATACGGCACCATCTGCATCCGCGGCATGCTTGCGTACCGCTCAGTGCTCCACATCTTTCAGGCACATGCAATGTGATAGTGATATGATTACCGAGTTATTATTAGTCCATTCAAACAGCAGGATTGAGAAACTAAGGTACTTCCCTTATATCAATCCCAATACAGATCCTGTCTAGGGTCGTCACTCCTAGTAATCTCATACGATATATATTTTATAGGTCGCTGCAAGGGCTGCCAGGGCTGTTGCTCGCACTCGTTGCACCGCTCCCTCATCACCTTATCAATACAGGCCTACTTGTACTCTCATCGCTACGGAAGGGTCGTCGCCTCCCGTATACTCAGAATACACTCGAGGTTACTACAAAGGGCTGTCAGGGCTGTTGCTCGCACTCGTTGTACCGCTCCCCCATCACCTTATCAATGTAGGCCGACAGCAAGAATATAGTGTCCCATACCACCATAATCTGTTCACGAGTCATAGGTGCTCACTGGTCACTACGGGGAGGTTTGTGGCCCCAACGTAGGCCGACAGCTCGACGACGGTGTCCCATACCACCTTGCCCGGCTCATGAGTCTTTATGGATCAAGGTACCACGGTTGACAGGGTTTACAATGGTAAGTTCAGTACCCTAGGTTCAAGCAGTTGTGACTCATACAGGGTGAACATACAATGGCCAGTCGGGTTACTTGACGAGCTCTACTAGCACAAGCACATCTCAAGTCGAACGACATGAAGTGCATAAAACACCTCGCGTGGCCTAACCACTGCCGGCAACTCCAAAACACGGCTCGCGTTCATCGACGCGTCATTCGTGGCAAAGATAAGCCAACCACGAATTCACTCGGTTGTCGACTGCCTGGACTAGGTATAGTCCCAAACATTTATGAATTCACATCAGCAATCATATAAGAGTAATGGAAATGAAATACAACAATGTGAGCATGTTAACACATGTTATAACATACAACTTAAGTAAAACATCTAACACATGCATTTCATACATATAATGAAATCATGCATATAGCTAACATGTAGGAAATCATTTACATCAGCATATTAATTGAGAATTCAATCTCAAACTAATTCATAACACCATTTAATTCAATACATACTAATACAAACATTTATACAAACACTTAGTCTACACACTTAAGTCTACATATAGTATGTCGACTCAAAGTGCGCATTTGGGCGAATCTCTTCGCCAAACTGATTATGCACGCATTCCTAATATCCTAATGCGGCAAGAAGCCATGTCAATCATATCAGCAAAATATGGATGAAAATAATATTTCCTACAAATGACTAAAATACCCTAAATCTCATATTTTTCATCTATTTACGAAATAAGAAACGGATAGCATGTTGTACATGTCAAACGGCATTGCCATCGATAATCTACTATTAAACGACATTGAAAGCGTTGAAATCAGTCAATCAAAGCGTCTAAAATCTGCACCTTTTATCCTAGATGTGTATTGATTCGAACGGAGCGCGTACGCTTCGTCTACAGTAAACCGGGAACCTAATACACAAGATCTATAACCTACCATGCTAAGGAACCGAAGGAACCTTAAATCAGCAAGTATTTGGGGTATTTTCTTACCTAGAAATGCGGCAAAATCATCGAGAAAGTGATTGAGGCGCGTTGCTTAAGCACGTGCAACAAGTAGTGCAAGCAGCAGGAAATTCTCTTCCACTCTCTCTCACAATCTCTCACCTTTTCTCTCACACCAGCTAGGGTTTCTAAAAAATTTGGATGGGTGAGAGAAGTGAGGGTTTAAGCCCCTTTTATAACCTAAAACTTGCCCAAAACAGGCTTGGGAACAATGTTCACTTGATGCCTAACCAAATCGAGGTTGTTTCAGTCCAAAAAGACATTTCTGGAGGTCCCCTGGCCGAACGCGATCGGACTTAAGTTCATGCACGTCGGATGTCGCTCACATCCCATTTTCAGACCAGTAGTGTTCGTAGATCGCACGTGGTGGTCCAGTTTCAGTTCAGCGGTCACCGCACGTAGATCGGGTCTACAAGTCTCATGATATGAAATAGGAATTTTTTCTGATGCGAGGGTGTAATTTGGCTGAATTCTGACGGTCAGAACGCTTAATAATAATGCGTCAAGTCGTGTGCCAGATTTGAATTTCAAATTCTAAATCTAACCCTATTCTCACTCTCTTCACTCCAGGCTCAATGAAATAGCCTCTGAATGTCGGTTGGACTTGATTTTCGAAATGATTGTCAAGTCCATCTAGGCGGTTATAACGGTCTAAGATTGTAGGTATCGAACTTTCGACGCGCGGTCTAGATCCAATACAAAGTTTCAAAGAGGTCCTGAGAACAAACCGGTTTAGAGTTTGATTCGAGGTTTTAGATTATTATAGCGTCATTGGTTCTATTCGCTTTGGGTCTTGTAGAACGTATTTAAGGTGATCAGGGACTATTTCCCAGCTACTCTAGCGTTGCGCTAGCTAACTTACACATATTTTCCAAAGGAATTAATCCTACCCGATTTCTAGTCGAGCTGGAACTCGAGTCCAAGTACGAATTTTTCCAGGGTGTTACCACTGGGGACACAAAACTCCCCGTAGTGACCAGTGAGCACCTATGACTCGTGAGCCGATTGTGGTGGTATGGGATACTACATTTGAGCTGTCGGCCTACTCTGATTGGTGACGAGCCCTTTGTAGTGACCTCAAGCCTATTCTGAGTCTACGGGAGGCGACGACCCTTCCGTAGCAACGAGAGTACATTAGGCCTGTATTGATAAAGTGATGGGGGAGCGGTGCAACGAGTGCGAGCAACAGCCCTGGCAGCCCTTGCAGCGACCTATAAACATAACATCGTATGAGATTACTAGGAGTGACGACCTTAGACAGGATCTGTGTTGGGATTGATATAAGGAAGGTATCTTAGTTTCCCAATACTGCTGTATGAATGGACTAATAACAACTTGGTAATCATATCCACATCGTACTGCATGTGCCTGGAAGATGTGGAGCACTGTGGGAAGAAAGCATGCCGCGGGCGTAAGATGGTGCCATATGAGGGAGTGTGTCGGTGAGGGCATCCATCATGTCATTTCATGTTTGCATTAACAACAGTATCTAGGAATGTTTCATTGCTTGCATTACTATTATCACGTAATTGATTTGATAACATGCTAATCTTTGCTCTATGATTCCACTAAGTTGATCACTCACTCCCACGTTACGGGACGGTGTTTGTAACACCTACCAGACTCTGTCTTAAATGCAGGTGATGAGGCGATTCAGGACGCTGACCGGATTACTACGAGGATTAGGACGAGTTCTCGTATATGCAGTTCTCCGACGGCTTTGCGTAGGTGGCCTGGATCGGCGGGACATGCTAGTTGGACTATCCTCTGACATTTATTTTTGCTTTATGACATGTATATGAGACTCAGAGATGTATTCATACTTTGGAGACAGTTGAGATTATTTTATTTTCATATAGTGATATAAATATCTTTCAGTCTTCTGCTTACGTTTTATCACTAGATATGGAGTATGAATTGCATTTTTGGTATAATATTACTCAAGTGAATGTTTTAACTCAGACAACATTGAATCATAATCATATTTTTTGCATAAGTGATGGTCTGGAACTCAGGAGTCGGGTTTCTACACGACCCCCGATTTTCAGGGTGTTACAACTTAGGAAAGATATAAAATTCAAAGTAATACCAAAGTCAAATGAAATAAATATAGCTATTACAACATTTACCACATGTACATGAAAATAAATTACGGCATTCACCACACCACATACATCACCATCATCATCATCATCCAAACCAAAAAATTATAGTGGTTCGGTGTGTACATCAACTGTTCTCAAATAGTCACATCTACTCCACTCTTAATATCTAGACCCAGGGGATATTAACTTTTAATATGAAAGAAGGTTTTCCAAGGTTCACCTTAAAACCTTTACAATTGTGTTTTCAATGGGATACCATAATTAAAAACCCCACACACTAAGATTTTCTGTCTATCTTAGTCAAAACCAAAAAGAAAGATTTTCTGACAATCTTACAAACCACAGTATAATAAATAAAATATACTTATCTGAAGATTCTTCTTCTTCGTTGTAGTCCGATAGAACCACTTCTTTGTAGACGAAGATGTTCAATGTTCAATGTTCAATCTCACAAATGAAAAGGTTCTAGGTATAAATGATTTTTAATTTAAAATCAACCTTAGGCTAGCTTGATTCAATTTCTTGGATCTCAAAAGGGTATAACAAACTTCAACAAGAGATCATGAAATTCAAAATAAAAAGCTATTAAAGAATCTTAAATTACAGACCAATAGCTTCACAATAGCGGGGACTTATTTCTCAAGGAGGAGGCTTGATTTAGCTTGGAATTCATTTCAAATATGAGACTTTTTGAAAATGGTATTTTCAAAATCCTCTTTTAATTTCAGAAATTTCTCTTTTTGAAGTTTAAGTTTGACATCAATCTTACAACTATCCCTGTATAGGGCATTATAGGCATCATGAAGATTACATGCCTTTACGTTTTGGCTTGTCCTTCTTTGGACACTTATTTGCCAAATGTCCGTATTCATGGTCGATAAAATATTGACTATCTTTTAGAGATTTCTAAGTTTTAAATTTTACCTTTTTCTTCTCAGAGGGTTTTTGAAAATCAACTCTCCTTTTACTTTTGAAAATTTTATAAAACCTTTTCACAAGTAAAGCCATATCATCCTCTGAGTTTTCCCAATCAAAATTAGCATTACTATCATGTGAAGTTAATTTCGATGATTTAAGAGTGATAGACTTACCTTTTGGAGCTTTAAAATTTAACTTGTATGTTTGAAGAGAACCAATAGGTTCTTTAACCTTCATGTTATCTGTGTCTCTGAGTTCCTGAATGGTAGTAACCTTGGAATTGAATCTCTTAGGAAGTGATCATAGAATTTTTGTAAAGACTTTGTTTTCTGGGAAGTTATCCCCAAGACCACACATAGAGTTAACTATGTCATTTAGTTTCGTATAGAAGTCCATGAATGTTTCATTTTCTTCCATACGAATTTCCTCAAACTTTGTGGTGAGGATCTGAACTTTAGACTTTTTTAAAATAGATGTACCCCCTTGTGTCATTTCAAGAGTGTCTCAGGCTTGTTTAGCAGTATCACAAGATATAATTCTTTTGAATTCATCAAGTGATAGTGCATAAGTGATTGCATTTAAAGCCTTTGCATTTGCACTGCTCTCATTTTTCTAAAGA
Organism: Magnolia kwangsiensis; assembly: GCA_037074715.1. Classification (NCBI taxonomy): domain Eukaryota; kingdom Viridiplantae; phylum Streptophyta; class Magnoliopsida; order Magnoliales; family Magnoliaceae; genus Magnolia; species Magnolia kwangsiensis. Next base: position 67,227,858 of record CM073579.1, read on the forward strand.
GTAGTCCACATATAATATGGTGTTTCTCTCATGGACTTAGTTTTCATCACTGCCTAGAACTTCAGACATTGGTGGAGTCCATCTAGTCATTGTGGCTTGCCACACGGTTTCATCAATAGACCTTAAAAAGATACTCATTTGGGCTTTCCAGTATACATAATTGGAGCCATCAAATGGTGGTGGCCTAGTAATAGATAGGTTATCAAAATTTGACATCCTGAAAGCTTTAGATCGATAAACTAAGGAAATGAATCCAAAAATATGAGCCACTTAGCTCTGATACCACTTAAAAAGGGTAAGCTCTCAGTCCTAGAGGGGTGGGGAGGGGGAATGGGTGAATAGGGCTATGCTAAGTAAAAATTAAAAGTAGAATATAAATGCAGATAGATGGAATAAATACCAACCTCAAATGCACTAGTCTTGAGAGGTTGATACAAACTTCATTCAAAGGACAACTTTACACCAAAAACCAAGGTTTATGGTAGGATAGCCTGATGCCTTGAACTTAGGAAGGATAAAAAAGTCAAACTAATACCAAATTCAAATGAAATAGATCTATCTATTACAACATTTACCACATGTACATGAAAATAAATTACAGCATTCACCACATCACACACATCATCATCATCATCAAAACCAAAAAATTATAGTGGTTCAGTGTGTACACCGACTGTTCTCAAACAGTCACATCTACTCCATTCCTAATATCCACACCCACGGGTTATTAACTTTCATTATGAAAGAAGGTTTTCTAAGGTTCACCTTAAAACCTTTAAAATTGTGTTTTTAATGGGCTACCACAATTAAAAACCCCACACACTGAGATTTTCTGTCTATCTTAGTCAAAATCAAAAAGAAAGATTTTCTAACAATCTTACAAACCATAATATAATAAATAAAATATACTTATCTAAAGATTCTTCTACTTTGTTGTAGCCCGGTAGAACCACTTATTTGTAGACGAAGATGTTCAATGTTCAATGTTCATTCTCACAAATGAAAGGGTTCTTGGTCTAAATGAATTTTAATTTAAAATTAACCTTGAGCTAGCTTGATTCAATTTCTTGGATCTCAAAAGTGTAAAGCAAAATTTCCTTTCTAATAAGTAGAATGGAATAATAAGAGATCATGAAATTCAAATCCAAAGCTATAAAAGAATCTTAAATTACTGAGCAATAGCTTCAAAATAGCGGGGACTTATTTCTCAGGGAGGAGGCTTGATTTAGCTTGGAATCCATATTAAATGTTGAGAAAAGTCTTCTATTTATAGGGTGAAATTTGGTTCCCTTGACTGGTCTAAGGTCTGTCTTGTAAGTGTTATGATTTCATATCCCTTTGGTTGTCAAATTTTTTGGTGCCACAACCTATATCTATGTCTTGTATATCTTGTGTTTTATGTTTGAAGACTATTCATTGCAATCAAGACATATCAAGACATCGCATTTCAAGACAAGATCTTATATGAAGAAAGTTTTCAAGATATGGATGAAGAATTCAAGAATTGAAGTCTTCAAGTTTGCATGTTCAAGATTCAATCAAGCTCAAGTATACTAGAAGACTTTGTCAAGTCAAGATCAAGCTCAAGAAGGCCTACTACAAGTTTTATATATTCACAAGCTTCTCTTAAGGGTCATCTAAGTGTATAGACTTTCAATGTCCATCTCAGTTTTAAGGTTTATTTGACCTTAGATTGACCTTAGGATGAGCTTTTCTATATGTCATTCTGGATACATAACTCATATATTTTAATATGCTTGTTTGGAGTGTTCTAAGACCAGTCCTAGGGACTTCAAGACTAGTCCTAGCTTTGCTACGACCAGTCTTAAGTTTTTCAGGACCAGTCCTAGGTGGTTGAAGATTTTTAGATCTTTCTAGCTGTCCTACGACCAGTCCTGGACATCCTACGACCAGTCCTGTGAGTTCTACGACTCATCCTTCGACCGGTCGTAGCCCTACGACTCAAACTCCAGCAACCATTTTTGGGGTCCTACGACCGATCGTAGGTGACCCACGACCGGTCGTAGGTGGCCCAAGACCGGTCGTAGGTGGCCCAGGACTGGTCGTAGACTGCCCAGGACCGGTCGTGGAACTGAAAATCTAATCCCGTGAAAATCTTTCAAAAATCTTTGATGCTACGACCAGTCCTATGATCCTAAGACCAGTCGCAGACGGGATTTTTCAGGCTATAAATAGAGCACGAACTTCAGAGTCTTAGCACTTCAATTCAATTCTATTCAAGCATTCTTTAGGCTATTCTCTGAGATAAGTTTGTGTTTATTTTAAGCTGCTTTGTGCTTATTTAATATTCCTTTTGCTAGCTTATTTTTATTTGATGTTGATCTACATTCCAATCTTATTAGAAGAGGAGAATTTCTGATATTTCTTCTTGGATTCAAAATCAAATAGAACTAGCCCGTTTGATTTAAAATCAATTAGACTTAGAACCATTCTTAAAGTGAGTATTGAACTTTGAACGTTGAATCGAACTTCTACTCCGATTGGTTCTACTAGGCTTCTTCAAAAGGTGATTCAGGTATTTTACATGTTTTGTAATTTACTTTCTCTGGTTTTTGTTTGAGATTCGCAAGAAAAATCTCATTGTAGTGGTTATTTGAGGAGAGCCAGAAAACTCAGATTGTGGGGTTTTTGGATTGTGTAAGCTCGAGATCAAAGACACAATTGTGAAGGTTTTAGGTGAACCTATGAAACCTATTTTGATAGTGCACGCTAATATCCCGTGTGTGAGGATATTAGGAGTGGAGTAGCAATCTGTGTGGCTGTTGGATAACAATTGGTGTATACACAGGCGAACCACTATATATCGTTGTGTTGTGGATGTGTTTTACTCTTTCATTCTTTTATTCATTCTGTTTTGTGGAGAGTGTTTGTGGTTGAATGTTGTAATCACTTCAAGCAAGTGTGGATGAATGTTGTAATAACTTAGGATTTATTTTCTGCAAGTTATTTTGATTTCCTTGCTTTTTATTCCTCATTGATTTGTGATACAAAGGACGTTCTAGAAATAAGGTTGTCCTACCTTAAACCTCTGGTTTTTGGTGTAAGGTTGTCCTTAAAACTGATAAAGTATCAATCTCTTTATTTTAGGCTATTGTGATTGTTTTATATTCAGCATTGTGCTTTATATCTTTTATTATTCCGCTGTTATTAGTTTTATTTGGCATTGCCCTATTCACCCCCCCCCCCCTCTAGGGCATATAGTTAGGCCCCTTTCAAGTGATATCAGAGCCTAATAGCTCGTGCTTATTGTTTATTTATTGGATTTATTTCCTGAGCTAACGATCTAAGCTATATTAAATGTCAAATTTTGATAGCCTATCAGTCACTAGGCCACCATATTTTAAATGACACAAACTATGCTTATTGGAAAGCCAGGATGAGGATCTTCCTTAAATCCTTAGATGAAAGTGTGTGGCTGGCCATAGTGAATAAATGGAACCCTCCTATCACTGAAGTAACTAATGTTAATGGTTCAAAAACAATGAAAGTAATGGCTTATTCTCTTTGGACCACACTTCAGAAAAGTGAAAGTAGTGTCAATGCAAAAGCACTAAATGTAATTACTTGTGCATTATCACCAGATGAATTCAAAGGAATTATCTCTTGTGAAAATGCAAAATAAGCATAGGATGTATTAGAAATGACACACGAGGGTACATCTATTGTCAAGAAATCTAAAGTCCAACTCCTCACAACTAAATTTGAAGAGATTCATATGGAGGAGAATGATATATTTATGGACTTTTACACTAGATTGAATGACATTTTGAACTCTATGTGGGGTCTTGGTGATAGAATCCCAGAAAGTAAAGTGTGCGCAAAGATACTGTGTTCACTTCCTGAACGGTTCAATTCTAAAGTGACTGCGATTCAGGAACTTCGTGATACGGATACCATGAGGGTTGAGGAACTAGTTGGTTCACTTCAAACCTATGAGTTATCCTTTAAGGCTCCTAAAGGAAAATCAATAGCTCTAAAATCATCTAAAAATGTTTCACAAGAGAGCACTTTGGATACAGAAAATTTCGAAGATGATATGGCGCTTTTAGCAAAAAAGTTTTACAAAATCTTCAAAAACAAGAAAAAGGTTGATTTTCAAAAATCAAATGATAAGAGACGATCTAAACCTAGAACTCGAAAATCCTTGAAAGATAGTCAATGTTACAACTATCAAGAGTATGCGCACTTAGCTAACAAATGTCCTAAAAAGGACAAATCAAAAAAGAAGAAAAGCACGATGACTACTTGGGATGAATCGTCTGATTCTGAATCCTCTTCTAAATCAGAAGATTCTGAATCCGAGTCAGGCAAAGATGTTAAAGCCCTTATGACTCTGGCCAAGATCACCCTTTCAGATAATGATGATATATCTAGTGAAGAAAATCTGAATAGTGATTGCGATAATGAAGATGATCTTCAAGATGCTTACAATGCCCTTTATAAAGAGAGTTGTAAAATTGCTGTCAAGCTTAAATTACAAAAAGAAAATTTTTTCTAAGCTTAAGGAAGATTATGAGTCTCTTGCTTTAGAAAAGTCTCATATTTTCGATTCTTTTGAAAAAACCGAATGTGATTTAGATTCAAAACCTCCAAAATTAAAGATTTGAGATTCAAAAATGAGAAACTCAAAAGTGAGGTAGCTTCTCTTCAGAGTTTGAAAGACACATGGAGATATGCCCATGGTGATCCTAAATTGAAAAAATTATTGTCCGGATCAAGAAAATGTGGCGATCGATCCGAGTTGAGGTATGATAAGAATATATCTCCTAAACAAAAGAACATTGCTCCTAAATTTGTAAAAGGAGAGTTTTCAAACTCAAAAGAAAAGAATACTAATCAAGGTTTTTCCAAAAATTCAAGGACTTTTCAAAAGACTAAAAGTAGCCATGTCAGCTTTGATTTTCAAAACCAAAATCCTTTGGCTAAAAAAATTATTGATCTTCTCAAGGAGCTATTAAAGTCTAACTCTATAGGTCTCTCCTATAACAATAGACAGAAAAAGACCATCTATACTCCTAAACCCAAAACAGTTATGAAATGGGTTCCTAAAGTTGCCAGCTTAGTTGCCCACACTGCTTTCAAAGCTATAAGCCATTCAAAGTGGTACCTAGATAGTGGTTGCTCTAGGAATATGACAGGTAATAAAGCTTTATTCACCGATCTTAAAGATATGACTGAAGGATCAGTCATATTTGGTGATGGAAGCAATTGTAAAATCATTGGCCAAGGTACGGTTCACCTTTACAACCTTCCTTTATTTAAGAATGTTTTATATGTTAAGGGCTTAAAACAAAACCTTCTAAGCATTTCTCAGATATGTGATAACAACCATAGTGTAAAGTTTTCTAATCAAGGTTGTAAGATAGTTAATAAAAAGGGTTCTGTTATATTAACTGGTCGCAGAACTTTTGAAAACTGCTACATCGTTAGTAATGTAAGCTCATCTAATCAATCATGTTACATGGTCCATACCGATGAGACTGAATTATGGCATAACTGCCTTGGACATATACACTATATGTGGTGAATGCTAGTTGGGCAAACAGATTAGGAGCTCTCACAAGAAAGTGAACTCCAATACCACATCTAGACCACTCGAGCTTCTCCACATGGATCTTATTGGACCAACTAGATCGGAGAGTCGAGGAGGCAAAAAATATATCTTGGTTATCGTAGATGACTATACCGGATTCACTTAGGTATCATTCTTAAAAGACAAAACTGAAACCCTAGAAGAAGTGACAAAGTCATCGAACGAATCCAAAATGAGAAAGGTTCTCATGTTAGTAAGATCCGTAGTGATCATGGATCTGAATTCGAAAACAGTAGTTTTGAAAAATTTTGTAGCGATCAGGGAATATCACATGAATTCTCTGCACCTAAAACACCGCAACAAAATGGTATAGTTGAAAGAAAAAATAAAGTGCTTCAGGATATGGTTAATTTTATGTTGAATAGAATGAAGCTCTCTAAAAATCTTTGGGTTGAAGCAGTTAATACCGCATGTTATATTATTAATCGAGTTTGCACCAGTAAATCTGATAATAAGACTGCTTATGAATTATGGTTTGAAAAGAAACCTACTGTCAAATACTATCTGGTTTTTGGCAGCAAGTGTTATATTTTACGAGATCGTAAAAATTTGGGTAAGTTTGATACGAAGAGTGACGAAGGTATTTTTCTTGGTTATTCTTTGAACAGTCGAGCTTATAGGGTTCTAAATAAGAAAACTGGTGTGATTCAAGAGTCCATCAATGTGGTCATTGATGATCATTTGAATACACCAGCCCTGAGTTCAGATGATGATGAAGCTCTTATTATTGACAATCAAGATATCTCATCAAGTCAAAAAGAATCTGAACCAAGGATTGTTAAAGATCATCCAACCAATCAAATACTTGGAAACCCTCTCACTGGAGTTCGTACTCGCAAACAACTTGAGAATATATGTAATTATGTTTGTTTTACATCCTAAATAGAACCGGTCAATGTAAAAGAAGCACTTTCTGACGAAAATTGGATTGTTGCTATGGAAGATGAACTTAATCAATTTGTTCGTAATAATGTCTGGTATCTTGTTCCTAGACTTAAAGATAAACACATTATTGAAACAAAATGGATATTTAAAAATAAGTCTAATGAGCTTGGAAATATAATACAAAATTAGGCTAGACTGATTATACAAGGGTACACTCAGATTGAAGGCATCAATTACGATGAAACCTTTGCTCCAGTCGCTCGCCTTGAGTCAATTAAACTTTTTATTTCCATCGCATGCTTTAGAAAATTTAAAATATATCAGATGGATGTAAAGAGTGCTTTCTTGAATGGCGATTTACATGAAGAGGTGTATGTTGAACAACCTTCAGGGTTTGAAGACCCAAAGTTATCTGACTATGTATTTCGTCTCAAAAAGGCTCTCTATGGTCTAAAACAAGCACCCAGGGCATGGTATGAGAAATTGACTAAATTCTTACTTAGTCATAGCTTTCAAGTAAGAAGTATCGATAAGATGCTTTTTGTTAAGAAGAATAACAATGATATTTTGATGGTTCAAATATATGTTTGTAACGCCCCGGAAAAATCCGTACTTGGACTCGAGTACCAACTCGACCAGAAATCGAGTAGGATTAATTCCTTTAGAAAATAAGCGTAAGTTAGCTAGCGTAATGCTAGAGTAGCTGTGAAATCATCCCTGATCGCTTTAAATACGTTCTACAAGACCCAAAATGAGTAGAACCAATGACACTATAATACTCTGAAACCTCGGATTAAACTCTAAATTGGTTTGTTCTCAAGACCCCTTTGAAACTTTGTATTGGATTTAGACCATGCGTCGAAAGTCCGATACCTACAATCTTAGACCATTATAACCGCCTAGCTAGACTTGACAATCATTTCGAAAATCAAGTCCAACCGATATTCAGAGGCTATTTCATTGAGCCTAGAGTGAAGAGATTGAGAATAGGGTTAGATTTGGAATTTTAAAATTCAAATCTGGCACACGACTTGGCGCGTTATTATTAAGCATTCTAACCATCAGAATTCAGCCAAATTACACCCTCGGATTAGGAAAAATTTCTCTTTCATATCATGAGACTTGTAGACCTGATCTACATGCGGTGACCGCTGAACTGAAACTGGACCGCCACGTGCGATCTACGAACACTACTGGTCTGAAAATGGGATGTGAGCGACATCCGACGTGCATGAGCTTAAGTCCGATCGTGTTCGGCCAGGGGACCTCCCGAAATGTCTTTTTGGACCGAAACAGCCCCGATTTGGTTAGGCATCAAGTAAACATTGTTTCCAAGTCTATTTTGGGAATGTTTTAGGTTATAAAAGGACCTTAAACCCTCACTTCTCTCACCCATCCGAATTTGCTAGAAACCCTAGCTGGTGTGAGAGAAAAGGTGAGAGATTGTGAGAGAGAGTGGGAGAGAACTTCCTGTTGCTTGCACAACCTGTTGCACGTGCTTAAGCAACGCACCTCAATCACTTTTTCGGTGATTTCGCTGCATTTCTAGGTAAGAAAATACCCTGAATACTTGCTGATTTGAGGTTTCGTCGATTTCTTAGCAAAGTAACTTATACATCTTGTGAAATAGGTAGCCTGTTCACCGTAGACGAAGCGTATACGCTCCGTTCGAATCGGTTCACCTCAAGGGAAAAGGTACGGATTCTAGACGCTTTGATTGGCTGATTTCAATACTTTCAATGTCGTTTAATAGTAGATTATCGACGGTAACGCCGTTTGACATGTACAACATGCTGTCCGTTTCCTGTTTCGTAAGCAGACGAAAAATATGAGATTTAGGGCATTTTAGTCATTTGTAGGAAATACTGTTTTCATCCATATTTTGCTGATATGATTGACATGGCTTCTTGCCGCATTAGGATATTAGGAATGCGTGCATAATCAGTTTGGCGAAGAGATTCGCCCAAATGCGCACTTTGAATCGACATACTATATGTAGACTTAAGTGTGTAGACTAAGTGTTTGTATAAATGTTTGTATTAGTATGTATTGAATTAAATGGTGTTATGAATTAGTTTGAGATTGAATTCTCAATTAATATGCTGAAATAAATGATTTCCTACATGTTAGCTATATGCATGATTTCATTATATGTATGAAATGCATGTGTTAGATGTTTATTTTTGCCACGAACCTTCTGTAGCAATGAGAGTACAGTAGGCCTGTATTGATAAGGTGATGGGGGAGCGGTACAACGAGTGTGAGCAACAGCCCTGGCAGCCCTTGCAGTGACTTACAAAATATACATCGTATGAGATTACTAGGAGTGACGACCCTAGACAGGATCTGTGTTGGGATTGATATAAGGAAAGTACCTTAGTTTCCCAATCCTGTTGTATGAATGGACTAATAATAACTCGGTAATCATATCACCATCACATTGCATGTGCCTGGAAGATGTGGAGCACTGTGGAAAGAAAGCATGCCGTGGGCGTAAGATGGTGCCGTATGAGGGAGATCATCGGTGAGGGCATCCATCATGTCACGTCATATTACATTAACAACAGTATTAGGAATGTTTGATTTATTGCTTTACTATTATAGCGTGATTGATTTGAGAACATGCTAATCTTTGCTCTATTATTCCACTAAGCTAGCTACTTACTCTCACGTTACGGGATGGTGTTTGCAACACCCACCAGACCCTGTCTTAGATGCAGGTGAGGCAGCGATTCAGGAGGCAGAGCCGGATTATGATGAGGACCAGGACGAGTTCTCATATATGCAGTACCACGACGGCTTTGCTTAGGTGGCCTAGATTGGCGGGACTTCTCAGTGGGACTATTTTTGACATTTTGATTCTGTTTATTTACATGTATATGAGACTCAGAGATGTATTCATACTTTGGAGACAGTTGAGATCTATTTTGTTTTCCATACAGTGATATGTATATCCTTTAGTCTTCCTCTTGCTTTTATCACTGAATCTGGAGTATGAATTGCAGTTTTGGTATAATTTTATTCATACGAATGCTTTAACTCAGACAACATTGAATCATAAACATTTTTGTTGCATAAGTGACGGTCTGGAACTCGGGAGTCGGGTTTATACACGACCCCCGATTTTTAGGGTGTTACAAGTTGGTATCAGAGCATGAATGAGATTATATCGGGCCTGGATTATGGTCACGCGATGTTCGATGTCACTCTTTTGACTTAGGTGGGTGCGAGGAAGGTCTAGAAACACTTACAGGATCGCAGTTTCGCCAATAGGCGAAGTCTATTCGTATCGATCGTTTGATCGAGTCCTTAACGCATCTAGGGCCGCGTGAAGCGACCTAAGTAGCTCCTAGGTTGTAAGTAGGTGGGTTGAGACGTTTTATGAAAGCTTCTAAACCCATAAATTTAAATCCTTGGGCTGTGGGGCAACTACAACCCTTACATTCAATCGCTAGGGCTTAAAAACCCCGTTTCACCTGATTCCTTCAAAATTCTTCCTCTCACCACTCCATTCTTCAATTATTTCTCTGGATTTTCATGTTAGACATTGATCCTAATGTGAAAATGATATAAAATCATACTTAGGCAAGTTTTTATAATGAATAGTAAAAATATATGAAAACTGGCCATTTGGCCATTCTAAATTTGTAATATTTAGAAAATAATGGGCTAGATGGATTTATTAGCTCCTCCTACCCCAAAATCATATGCTATAAGATTAGTAAATGTATTTTGGTTTACAGACTGGCCCCGAAAATCCCCGAATGGAAGTTTGGGCCTCCCTAGGTCAAAATATAATGATCTGAGGTGGGGCCCATACTTATTTGGAGTCCCTAGGGAAAGGGGGACCCAGCCCACTAGGCCAGACTGGTCGAATTTGGAGATGGCCGGCAATGCATCGCCGTACTATGGGCCCTGTTTGGGCTAAAATTTGGGCGCATGGTGTTTTTAGGGTAGGGCACCCCTCCCATAAAGCGCTCATCCGTCGAAACCCCTTAGAAAGGGTACCTCCTTCACAAACAGCCCCCTCCTAAGCTCCTTTTACATTTTTCTTGTTGCCCCCTTCTCAAATCGCTGGCCCAAACCTCTCCCAATCCCATTTCCTACTGAAACCGAACCTATTCCATCCCTCCATTACTATTTAAAACTCCTCCTCTTTCAAAACTCATCGTTTGGAGCTCCTACAACCCCTAAAACGAGCTGAAATCGTGTGGAGTTCTAAACCCTTTTAGCTTTCCCTTTTTCCTTTGAGATTCCAACCCTTGGAAGCTTGATTTATCCCTCAACAATGCCAAGATTTCCCTCTGTCCACTTGGGCAGCCATTTCTCCCCATTTCCCACATTTTTCATGGCTTTTATTGAAGCCATTTTGGGTTTTTTCTCTTTCTCCACCATCCTCTCTTTGATGGGAAAGAGAAAGACCGCAGCGGATGAGGCTGGGCCTAGTCGCCTGGCACAATCAAGAAGACCGAGGGGTGGCACCGCTAGCTCAAGCACCGCCGCAAGTCCAAGCACAGCTCGGGAGTTTCATACAAAGCGGGATTTGGATCCCCATGCTTAAATTGGGCGAGTGCTGTTAGCAGAGATTCCTCACGGTGAATATACTGACCATAAGGTGTTGTTTGAGGTGGACGTGGATGGGCGACTCTTCGGCGAATTCCTATTGTTTGAGCGCATTGAAGCTGCACATTGGGGTCCGCTCTTTGAAGCCCGTTCTCGTGCTAATGTGAGCACCATTCGTGCCTTCTACGTTCGTATCCAGAATCTTACATTAGAGCCATTGCAGTTCAAGATTTCCTTTGATAGAGACCGGATGGCTATGATCGATGTTCGGTTGATAGCGCGACTTCTGAACGTACCCCTTGGTGATGTTCATCCCAGTGCAAAGAATTTGAGGAGTAGGCATGAGCGAGATCACCATACCAGGTTCCTATGCGGTATTCTGGTTCCATGGTAGCCTAACAATTACCTCAAGGCATCTCATATGTCTGATGATTTGCGCCTGCTGCACCACATTTGCACGTTCAACGTGTATCCTAGGTCGACAAATCGTGTTGAATGTACGCGCCTTATGGTTGATTTCTTGTATCAGGTGGCCCAGGGAGAAAATGTGTGTATGGCCACTTTCGTGTTCTGATAGATTATCCTCATAGTGAAATCAAGAAGAACGTCTGAGTCACTTCCTTTTGGCCGGCTTATATGCAAGATCGTGCTTAAGTTTTCTTACAGACTTGGGCCGGAGTTACCAGTTCTGATTCACTGCATTGATGAGTCTACCATGGTCAAGATGAAGATCGGGTCTCAGTACCGTGAGACTCAGATTGATGAGGATAGCGACGGCGATTTTGATGGCGAAGAGTATCCAAGTGAAGGAGAACCTGGGGCGGAAGTAGAGGAAGAAGCCCAGGAAGAGGAAGAAGAGGAGGCTCAGGATACTGATGAGAGCCCTCCTCTTCTACTCAAGCTACTAGTAATGCTCACATTGCCCAAATTGAGGAGAGCCAGGTCACCTTGCGAAGGGAAGTTCATGAACTTCGGGCTGAGGTCGAGGATACCAAGGCCGTTATGAAGAGGAAATTTGGCAAGGTGACTCGCACCTTGAAGGCGATCCTGTGTTACTTGCAAGATAAGGGTGCTCCTCCTCCATCGCCCGACTCAGACTAGCGATGAGATTTTAGATGTTGTTGGTAGTAGTTAGTCGTTTCCTGCTTTATGTTGTGTAAGCCTGTTAAGGCTAGTAGTTTACTTATGTTGTTGTTGTAGCTTTAACTGTCTTAGTTTCCATGTACTTCTTGTCATGATGCCTGTAAGGAGATATTCCTTGTATTGTGACAATTTTAATTAAATGAAATGTATGGAATGTCTTTGACTCTTTATGTGAATGATTGCGGTGTGCTTGTGCTATTAAGACTGACAAGGTTGCGCCCTATTTTGAATATAGGGAATGCCGCCTAAGGCTACATGGAGCACAGCTCGGCTTACATTGGGTGAGCTTATGGATCAGGTTCCCCTCCAGTCTGATGCTCATATGGACCCTGCTATGGGCCTAATTCCTGAGACAGCACAGGAGTCTCAGCCTCCTACTGGTCCTACAGTTGGACCACCGCCTTTCACACCGTCCGTCAGAGAGCAGTACCGTGCATCTTCTTCGACGCAGTACATGCCACACCCTGCTCCACCTCCAGATAGATTTGAGCAGATGATGGCCATGATGTAGCAGCAGCAGCACTGACTACTATAGTGGGGGCTCTAGCCCAGGGTGGGAGTGTGACTCCACCTGCACCACCTGTGCATCCAGCTGAGGATGCCGATACTTATGCTCAGGATGAGGGCATTGCTCATCCTGCACTGCCTGCTTATCCTATGGGGACTGTTGCAGATACATAGGGCCTACTCGAGCGATTCCAGCGCTTGCGGCCTCCTACTTTTACGGGTTCTCATAGACCCGAAGAGGCCGAGTATTGGCTAGACCGTGTGTCGAAGGTATTACGGATGCTGCATTGCTCAGAGTTCGAGCAGGTTGAGTTGGCTACTTTCTTATTTAAGCGGGAGGCCAGCTTATGGTGGGATAGTGTGTTACGAACCGTTGCCGCTGATTACATCTGGACCTGGGCAGCGTTTGAGTTCCACTTTCATGAGAAATACTATCCCCAAACGTACAGGCATGAGCGGGAGAATGAGTTTCTATGCCTCAGACAGGGAGGCATGACTGTCAGGAGTATGAGCATCGATTCATTGAGTTGGGCAGATATGTCCCGACTATACTTGCTGATGAGCAGATGCGCATACAACGCTTTTTCGAGGGTTTGAGACCGGATATTCGGTCGAAGATGTGTTGCGTGAGCATTCCCTCCTACGCTGAGTTGATTCACATGTCCATGAGGGCAAAGCAGGATGTGGATCAACTTGGGCGATCACGTGGCCCTATTGTTCCTAGGCCACGACCAGAGTTGCAGGACAGACCCTTTTCGGGCAAGAGGCCTCGCGTCGACCCTCCTCCTAGGGCTACAGTGCCAATACCCCCGATGCGGTGCCCCGATTTATCATGTACTTATTGTGGGAGATCGGGCCATTTAGCACAGAGTTGTTTCTTTCGGATGCGGGACAGTGGGTTCTCGCCGCCGCAGAAGATCGACCGTACACACCCACAGGCTATATCAGCACCGCCTTTACGGTTTGCTCCTGCGCACCCTTCCTTCAGACCTCCCATATCTCAGTTCAGGCCACCTCTACGGCCCATGGTACAGCGGTCGAACCGGCCACAGCAGGCGCGGGTGCATGCCTTGACAGCTGAGGCAACTGAGACAGAGACTTCTCAGCATTCAGCCTTTAAGGTCACTGCTCACATTGGAGGTACTCCTATACTTGTGATGGTGGACACTGGATCCACACTTTCTTTGATATTGCATTCCATAGTCAGGCGTCTTGGACTACCGACCATTCGTATGGATGGAGTGCGAGTCCTTTCAGCTCATGGGGATTTTTCTAATGCCACCCTGATGTGTGACGGTTGCTTGGTGGATCTAGGAGGCAGGACGATGGCTCTTGATCTTTTCATCGACCCCTCTCTTGTTTATCTCGACGTCATTCTTGGCATGGACTGGTTGACTGCTGGGAGGGCCGAGATTGACTGCGAGACTCGTATGGTGACAGTGTACGAGCCAGAGGGCACGCCTTTTACATTTTCAGTTCGGGTAAATCTCCTCTTCCACATACTTAGCTACGCTTCTTTACTTCGGGACACTGATGTCCCGATTCTTGAGCATACGCCAGTCATTTGTGATTTTGAAGATCTGTTCAGGAAGATCCCTAGTTTGCTGCCTCGACAAGAGATTGATTTCACTATCGATCTGGTGCCTGGTTCCGTGCCCATCTCACTGCCGACGTATCGCATGGCACCGTGTGAGATGGAGGAGTTGAGGACGTAGATTGATGGTCTGTTGGAGCTTGGCCTTATTCGACCCAGTGTGTCTCCTTGGGGAGCACCATTCCTATTTGTAAGGAAGAAGGATGGTTCGATGCGATTGTGTATTGATTACCGCAGGCTGAACCAGATCACGGTGAAGAACAAGTACCCTTTACCCAGGATCGATGACTTGTTTGATCAGTTGAGAGGATCACAGTACTTCTCGAAGATTAATCTTCAGTCAGGATATCATCAGTTGCGCGTTAGGAATGAGGACGTGCAGAAGACAACATTCAGGACCAGCTTTGGCCACTACGAGTTCCTTGTAATGTCGTTCGGTCTCACGAACGCACCAGCCGTGTTCATGGATCTGATGAATCAGGTATTTCGACATTTCGTCTATCGATTCGTCGTTGTGTTCATTGACGACATTTTGGTATACTCCAGGAGTCAAGAGGAGTATGAGGAGCACTTGTGCTTGGTCCTGGATACACTCAAATAGCATCAGTTGTTCGCACAGTACAAGATGTGTGACTTCTGGAAGCAGGAAGTGAAGTTCCTGGGACACGTGGTGTCTAAGGATGGGATGGTAGTTGACCTGGAAAAGGTAGCTGCAGTTCAGGACTGGGAGCAGCCTGGTTTCTATCACTGAGGTGAGGAGTTTCTTGGGTCTCGCTGGCTATTATCGACGCTTCATTCGGGATTTCTCAAAGATCGTGAGACCTTTATCTCAGTTGACACGGAAGGACGTGAAGTTCACCTGGAATGATAAGGCGGAGTCAGCTTTTCAGGAGCTGAAGGACAGACTTACGTCCGCCCCTGTGCTAGTATTGCCAGAGCAAGGGGTTAGATACACTATATACACTGACGCGTTTAGCGTTGGTCTGGGTTATGTCCTTATGCAGAAGGATAGGGTAATTTCGTATGCCTCGAGACAATTAAGGAAGCACGAGGAGAATTACCCTACACACGACCTGGAGTTGGCAGCCGTCATATTAGCACTGAGGCTCTGGAGACATTACCTCTATGGAGAGGAGTTCGAGCTCTTTTGCGACCATAAGAGCCTCAAGTACATATTCACGTAGCGAGACTTGAATATGACGCAGCGGCGATGAATGGAGACTTTGAAGGACTTCAAGTTCGAAGTCTCTTACCATCCTAGGAAGGCGAACCTTGTGGCTGACGCGTTAAGCCGCAAGAAGGCGATAGAGTTTGTGGCTCTGCTGATGGTTGTTGAGTGGGATATGGTTGAGTTTTTACGAGACTTTGAGCAGAAACTCACTGTAGAGGAGCCGTATGAGTTCATCGTACATGTGCAGGTGCGATCTCAGATCGATGACCGGGTCATCGAGGCGCAGAGGAATGATGCGCATCTGACTGAGCTTCGAGAGCAGGCCAGTGATGATGCAGACGCCAAGTGGCGAGTTGGCACGGATGGGCGCTTACGTTATCGTGGCCGCCTATGCGTCCCAGATATCCCTGACTTGAGACGAGAGATTCTTGAGGTTACGCATTGTACCAGACTCACGATGCATCCAGGCAGTACGAAGATGTATCTCGACGTGAGGAGGACCTATTGGTGGGAAGGTATGAAGACCCACATAGCAGAGTTCGTGTCCCGTTGTCTTACTTGTCAGCAAGTGAAGGTAGAGCATCGTCGACCACCTGGACTTCTTCAGCCTATGCCGATCGCAGAGTGGAAGTGGGACTTCATTTCCATGGATTTCGTTTCAGGGCTGCCGAAGACGAGGAAGGGACATGATTCCATATGGGTGATCGTCGACCGTCTGACGAAGTCAGCGCACTTCCTACCGATCAGAGTCACGAACTCTGCAGAAGAGCTAGCTAGACTATATATCAGAAAGATCGTGCGTCTACATGGAGTTCCGTTGGAGATCGTGTCGGACAGAGACACGCAGTTCACTTATATTTTCTGGACTCGCATTCAGGAGGCTATCGGTGTGAAGTTGAAGTTCAGTACTGCCTTCCACCCACAGACAGACGGACAGACAGAGCGGGTGAACTAGATCTTAGAGGACATGTTGCGAGCTTGCGCATTGGACTTCAAGGACAGTTGGGATGACTGTCTTGCATATGCTTAGTTCGCGTACAACAACAGTTTCCAGGCGAGTATCGGTATGGCACCTTATGAGGCGTTGTATGGGCGACCTTGTTGAGCATCGCATTGCTGGGCAGAGGTCGGTGAGCGCAGATTGATTGGCCCAGAGTTAGTGCAGGCGACGTCGGAGAAGATTGATATTATTAGACGTCGGCTTCTCACAGCGCAGAGCAGACAGAAGAGTTATGCCGATACGAGACGGCGGCTGCTAGAAATCACGGTTGGGGATCATGTATTTTTATGAGTTTTTCCTATGAAGGGAGTCCTTCGGTTGGGGAAGAAGGGGAAGCTGGCACCGCGATTCATTGGTCCATTCTAGATCCTCGATCGTGTGGGAGCAGTGGCATACCGTTTGGCTTTACCCACGCCTCTCACGAGCGTTCACAACGTATTTCATGTTTCTATGCTAAAGAAATACATTTTTAATCCTTCCCATATCATCAGATGGGAGCAGGTGCAGTTAGGAGAGGATGTTACATATATCCTGCGACCGATGCGTATCCTAGACAGGAAGGAGCAGGTACTGCGTAGCAAGGTGATTCCCCTTGTGAAGGTATTGTGGACGCATCACTCTGAGGAAGAGGCTACCTTTGAGACAGAAGCCGAGATCAGAAAGAACTACCCACAGCTTCTCGAGGCGTACGAAAAGGTACAAATTTTGAGGTTAAAATTTTTGTTAAGGGGGGTAGATTGTAACGCCCTGGAAAAATCCGTACTTAGACTCGAGTACCAACTCGACCAGAAATCGCGTAGGATTAATTCCTTTAGAAAATAAGCGTAAGTTAGCTAGCACAACGCTAGAGTAGCTATGAAATCATCCCTGATTGCTTTAAATACGTTCTACAAGATCCAAAACGAGTAGAACCAATGACACTATAATACTCTAAAACCTCGGATCAAACTCTAAACCGGTTTGTTCTCAGGACCCCTTTGAAACTTTGTATTAGATCTAGACCGCGCGTCGAAAGTCTGATACCGACAATCTAAGACCGTTATAACCGCCTAGCTGGACTTGACAATCATTTCAAAAATCAAGTCCAACCGACATTCAGAGGCTATTTCATTGAGCCTAGAGTGAAGAGAGTGAGAATAGGGTTAGATTTGGAATTTTGAAATTCAAATCTGGCACACGACTTGGCGCGTTATTATTAAGCGTTCTAACCGTCAGAATTCAGCCAAATTACACCCTCGGATCAGGAAAAATTTTTCTTTCATATCATGAGACTTGTAGACCTGATCTACGTGCAGTGACCGCTGAACTGAAATTGGACCGCCACGTGCGATCTACGAACACTACTGGTCTGAAAATGGGATGTGAGCGACATCCGACGTGCATGAGCTTAAGTCCGATCGCGTTCGGCCAGGGGACCTCCCGAAATGTCTTTTTGGACCGAAACAGCCCCGATTTGATTAGGCATCAAGTAAACATTGTTCCCAAGTCTATTTTGAGAATGTTTTAGGTTATAAAAGGGCCTTAAACCCTCACTTCTCTCACCCATCCGAATTTTCTAGAAACCCTAGCTGGTGTGAGAGAAAAGGTGAGAGATTGTGAGAGAGAGTAGGAGAGAACTTCCTGCTGCTTGCACTACCTGTTGCACGTGCTTAAGCAACGCACCTCAATCACTTTTTCGGTTATTCCGCTACATTTCTAGGTAAGGAAACACCCTAAATACTTGCTGATTTGAGGTTCCGTCGATTTCTTAGCAAAGTAACTTATACATCTTGTGAAATAGGTAGCCTGTTCGCCGTAGATGAAGCGTATACGCTCCGTTCGAATCAGTTCACCTCTAGGGAAAAGGTGCGGATTCTAGACGCTTTGATTAGCTGATTTCAACGCTTTCAATGTTTTTTAATAGTAGATTATCGACGGCAACGCCGTTTGACATGTACAACATGCTGTCCGTTTCCTGTTTCGTAAGCAGACGAAAAATATGAGATTTAGGGCATTTTAGTTATTTATAGGAAATACTGTTTTCATCCATATTTTGCTGATATGATTGACATGGCTCTTTGTCGCATTAGGATATTAGGAATGCGTGCATAATTAGTTTGGCGAAGAGATTTGTCCAAATGCGCACTTTGAGTTGACATACTATATGTAGACTTAAATGTGTAGACTAAGTGTTTGTATTAGTATGTATTGAATTAAATGGTGTTATGAATTAATTTGAGATTGAATTCTCAAATAATATGCTGATGTAAATGATTTCCTACATGTTGGATATATGTATGATTTCATTATATATATGAAATGCATGTGTTAGATGATTTACTTAAGTTGTATGTTATAACATGTGTCAACATGCTCACATTGTTGTATTTCATTTCCATTACTCTTATATGATTGCTGATGTGGATTCATAAATGTTTGGGACTATACCTAGTCCAGGCAGTCGGTAACCGAATAAATTCGTGGTTGGCTTATTTTTGCCACGAACGACGAGTCGTGTTTTGGAGTTGGCGGCAGTGGTTAGGCCACGCAATGTGTTTTATGCACTTCATGTCGCTTAGCTTGAGATGCGCTCGTACTAGTCGATCCCGTCAAGTAACCCGACTGGCCATTATATGTTCACCTTGTATAAGTCATAACTGCTTGAACCTAGGATACTGAACTTACCATTGTACACCCTATTAACCATGGTACCTTGATCCATAAAGACTCATGAGGCGGGCATGGTGGTATGGGACACTGTGGTCGAGCTGTCAGCCTACGCTGGGGCCACAAACCTCCCCGTAGTGACCAGTGAGGACCTATGACTCGTGAACAGATTATGGTGGTATGGGACACTATATTCTTACTATTGGCCTACACTGATCAGGCGTCGAGCCCTTTGTAGTGACCGCGAACGTATTCTGAGTCTACGGGAGGCGACGACCCTTCAGTAGCAATGAGAGTACAGTAGGCCTATATTGATAAGGTGATAGGGGAGCGGTGCAACGAGTGCGAGCAACAGCCCTGACAGCCCTTGCAGCGACCTACAAAATATACATTGTATGAGATTACTAGGAGTGACGACCCTAGACAGGATCTGTGTTAGGATTGATATAAGAGAAGTACCTTAGTTTCCCAATCCTGCTGTATGAATGGACTAATAATAACTCGATAATCATATCACCATCACATTGCATGTGCCTAGAAGATGTGGAGCACTGTGGGAAGAAAGCATGCCGCGGGCGTAAGATGGTGCCGTATGAGGGAGATCATCGGTGAGGGCATCCATCATGTCACGTCATATTGCATTAACAACAGTATTAGGAATGTTTGATTTATTGCTTTACTATTATCGCGTGATTGATTTGAGAACATGCTAATCTTTGCTCTATTATTCCACGGAGTTACCTACTCACTCCCACGTTATGGGATGGTGTTTGCAACACCCACCAGACCTTGTCTTAGATGTAGATGAGGCAGCGATTCAGGAGGCAGAGCTGGATTATGATGAGGACCAGGACGAGTTCTCATATATGCAGTACCACGACGGCTTTGCTTAGGTGGCCTGGATTGGCGGAACTTCTCATTGGGACTATTTTTGACATTTTAATTCTGTTTATTTACATGTATATGAGACTCAGAGATGTATTCATACTTTGGAGACAGTTGAGATCTATTTTGTTTTTCATACAGTGATATGTATATCCTTTAGTCTTCCGCTTACTTTTATCACTGAATCTGGAGTATGAATTGCAGTTTTGGTATAATTTTACTCATGTGAATGCTTTAACTCAGACAACATTGAATCATGAATATTTTTGTTGCATAAGTGACGATCTGGAACTCGGGAGTCGGGTTTATACACGACCCCCGATTTTTAGGGTGTTACAATGTTGTTGATATTATTTATGGATCTACTTATTCTAACTTGTCTATTGAGTTTCCAGTGTTAATGAAATCAAAGTTCGAAATGAGCATGGTTGGCGAACTTAACTATTTCCTAGGGTTGCAAGTAAAATAACAACCTGATGGAATTTTCATTTCCCAGACCAAATATGCTTCAAACTTGGTTAAAAGGTTTGGATTTGAGAATGGTAAGAACTTTGATACTCCTATGAGTACAACGTTAAGGCTCTCAAAAGACTCTACAGGTAAAGATATAAATCCTAAACTATATCGTAGTATGATTGGTAGTTTGTTGTATCTAACTGCTAGTAGACCTAATATCGCATTTAGTATTAGTATTTATGTGAGATATCAGTCTAATCCTAAGGAATGACATCTTACTACTGTTAAACGGATTATTAGATATGTCACAAGTTCTATAAATTTAGGACTTTGGTATCCTTTTGATACTAGTGTTCAATTAGCCGGGTACTCAGATGCTGATTGGGTCGGAAATATTGATGATAGAAAATCAACCAGTGGTGGTTGTTTTTACATTGGAAATTGCTTAGTTTCTTGGTTCAGCAAGAAGCAAAGCTCAATATCGCTCTCCACGGCTGAGACTGAGTATATAGTAGCTGGATATGCATGTACTCAACTAGTTTGGATGAGACGCATGCTTAGCGATTATGGAATTAATCAAGATTCAATGATCTTACATTGTGATAATTCCTGTGCTATAAACATTTCCAAAAATCCAATCCAGCATTCACGTACTAAGTATATTGACATTAGGTATCATTACATTCATGAATTGGTTGAAGAAAAAGTCTTCCTTGGAATATATACCAACCGAAACTCAACTTGCTTATATATTTATTAAACCACTCGACAAAAGCAGGTTTAATAAATTAAAACTTGATCTTGGTATGTGTATTTTACATTGAAAATTCTTTCCTGCATGTATCATAGTGTATTATATTTCATATTATATTTGTTTAAATTTTAATTTTTGCATTAATAATGAGATTTTTAGTCGATACTCGACCGGTCGTGGATGTACACGACCGGTCGTGCACAGCACTCGACCGGTCGTGGAGCTCGTGAGCATCATATAATTTGGGGAAAATCCCTTTCTTCTTCATTTTCACTCCCACCTACGACGAGTCGTGGCTTGACCAGTCATAGGATTTTTAGTTTTTCTTCAAAGTAAGTCCTATTTCATCATTTTTCTTGAAGATTCATGCTCTCTATGCTTTGATTTGTTCATAGTATAGCTAGATTTCATCTCTTGTTGGGTTTTTCAAGGGTTTCCTCTCAATTTGCTGATCTAGAGAAAACCCATCTTTCTTTTGTGCATCTTTCTTGCTCTTTGTATATCTTTTGAATATGGATGCTAGTGGAAAAAAGAAAACATCCCGTGGTCCATCTTCTTCTAGATCTGCACCGATAACTAAACGGCACCTTCGGTCACCCGAAGATGATTCTCAAGATGTAAGAGATTTACGTGTCCATAACATTATCGTTGAGCATACCGCTGATCTCAATCACATTGCTCCATATGGTATTGTCCCCCTCCTTGAATCTATCGGCTGGACTAACATTTTGCTTTGGGGTGGGCCTGCATACCAGTCCATCGCCCAATCAATGGTAGCATGCATTTCAGATTTTTCTCTTGATAATTTAACATTTTCAATTGATACTAGAGAAGGAAAATTTGAAGTAGACTGTCATTTGATATCAGGTATTATGGATATACCTGTTAATGATGAAGGTATACCGATTCATACTTTATACGACAAACCATTTGAATCGAAAAAACGCATGTTAACAAGAGATTTATGCAAAATTGATGTGCAATGGACACACAAAGAGAATGCACTCCCTGCAAAGTATCTGTTACCCAGATACAGAATATTACATCGTTTCTTCATTTCCAATGTATATCCTCGGTCTGGTAATAAAACTGAGTTAACTTCTTTCATGGTTTGTGTGTTGCATTCCATTGCTTCTGGTACCAAGGTTTATCTTCCTTCTTTAATTTGTTATTCCATTATTCAGTTTCGTCTCTATCCGGGTCATAGTGATATTCCATTCGGTTATCTTATGACTGTTTTAGCCACTCACATGCTTGTCGATAAACCTGTTAATGAGGCACCAATTCATCAACTTATTTTCAACAATTCCAATCTTAATAAGATGAAATTGGATCTGCTCCCTGGCCAAGTTAATTAAGGTGGTGATGGTGGTGAAGCTAGAAACGAAGGGAAAGCTGGAAACCTTCCACAACAAGATGTTAATATGGATGAGATTTTTGATGAGATAGAATCTGATTCACCTAATGATCCAGATTATGATCCATCTGGTTTTGATGCACGCTTTCGTGCATTGGAGGAGAAAGTTGATAATATGAATATATCCCACGATATGCGATTCAAGTACATATGAAAATATCTTCGTCGCATTAATAGGGGGTTACACTAGATTGATCCAACTATCCCTGCTCCCTCCTCTGGATCAGATTAGGTGAATTATCTTCTAGATAGTATATCATTTCTTTTTATTGTGGATATGTATTATGGATTCTGGTTTGATCACATTATCTTTTGGATATTGTATTTTGGATTATGGATTATGGCTTGATGCTTCAGGTTTTTATTATGTTCTCTCATATCTCTTTCTCATTATCTGCTTTTTATTTTCTATGTTCTCCTTCCTATTGTGCCTTTCCCTTATCATTTTGTGACAAAAAGGGAGAGTAGTAAGAGCTAAAAGCTAAAAAGAGTAGTATGGAAAGGGAGAGTAAATTTGTTTGAATTGATTAATTGAGAAGGATATATGGATTGAAGTCTTGAAGTTTTTATGTTGTGTATTGTTTTCATGAGCAGTACTCGTATTACTCAGGGAGAGTAGAGTAATTTGTGATTTCTTGGCTCATGATTTCTTATTATCTTTTATGCTATGTGTTTTGTCACAAATTTCACAAAGGGGGAGATTGTAAGTGCTATGATTTCATATCCCTTTGGTTGTCAAATTTTGTGGTGTCAAAACCTATATCTATGTCTTGTATATCTTGTGTTTTATGTTTAAAGACTATTCATTACAATCAAGACATATCAAGACATCGCATTTCAAGACAAGATCTTATATGAAGAAAGTTTTCAAGATATGGATGAAGAATTCAAGAATTGAAGTCTTCAAGTTTGCATGTTCAAGATTCAATCAAGCTCAAGTATACTAGAAGACTTTGTCAAGTCAAGATCAAGCTCAAGAAGGCCTACTACGAGTTTTATATATTCACAAGCTTCTCTTAAGGGTCATCTGAGTGTACAGACTTTCAATGTCCATCTCACTTTTAAGGTTTGTTTGACCTTAGATTGACCTTAGGATGGGCTTTTCTGTAGGTCATTCTGGATACATAACTCATATATTTTAATATGCTTGTTTGGAGTGTTTTAAGACCAGTCCTGGGGACTTCAAGACTAGTCCTAGCTTTGCTATGACCAGTCTTAAATTTTTCAGGACCAGTCCTAGCTTTGCTACGACCAGTCTTAAGTTTTTCAGGACCAGTCCTAAGTAGTTGAAGATTTTCAGATCTTTCTAGCTGTCCTACGACCAGTCCTGGACATCCTACGACCAGTCCTGTGAGTTCTATGACTCATCCTTCGACCGGTCGTAGCCCTACGACTCAAACTCCAACAACCATTTCTAGGGTCCTATGACCGGTCGTAGGTGACCCACGACCAGTCGTAGGTGGCCCAGGACTGGTCATAAACCGCCCAGGACCGGTCGTGGAACTGAAAATCTAATCCCGCGAAAATCTTTCAAAAATCTTTGATGCTACGACCAGTCCTAGGATCCTAAGACCAGTCGTAGATGGGATTTTTCAAGCTATAAATAGAGCACGAACTTCAGAGTTTTAGCACTTCAATTCAATTCTATTCAAGCATTCTTTAAGCTATTCTCTGAGATAAGTTTGTGTTTATTTTAAGATGCTTTGTGCTTATTTAATATTCCTTTTACTAGCTTATTTTTATTTGATTTTGATCTACATTCCAATCTTATTAGAAAAGGAGAATATCTGAATTCCTTCTTCTTGGATTCAAAATCAAATAGAACTAGCCCGTTTGATTTAAAATCAATTAGACTTAGAACCATTCTTAAAGTGAGTATTAGACTTTGAACGTTGAATCGAACTTCTACTCCGATTGGTTCTACTGGGCTTCTTCAAAAGGTGATTCAGGTATTTTACATGTTTTGTAATTTACTTTCTCTGGTTTTTGTTTGAGATTCGTCATAAAAATCTCATTGTAGTGGTTATCTGAGGAGAGCCAGAAAACTCAGATTGTGGGGTTTTTGGATTGTGTAAGCTCGAGATCAAAGACACAATTGTGAAGGTTTTAGGTGAACCTGTGAAACCTATTTTGATAGTGCACGCTAATATCCCGTGTGAGGATATTAGGAGTGGAGTAGCAATCTGTGTGGCTGTTGGATAACAGTTGGTGTACACACAGGCGAACCACTATATATCGTTGTGTTGTGGATGTGTTTTACTCTTTCATTCTTTTATTCATTCTATTTTGTGGAGAGTGTTTGTGGTTGAATGTTGTAATCACTTCAAGCAAGTGTGGATGAATGTTGTAATAACTTAGGATTTATTTTTCGCAAGTTATTTTGATTTTCTTGCTTTTTATTCCTCATTGATTTGTGATATAAAGGACGTTCTAGAAATAAGGTTGTCCTACCTTAAACCCCTGGTTTTTGGTGTAAGGTTGTCCTTAGAACTAATAAAGTATCAATCTCATTATTTTAGGCTATTATGATTGTTTTATATTCAACATTGTGCTTTATATCTTTTATTATTCCGCTGTTATTAGTTTTATTTGGCATTGCCCTATTCACCCTCCCTCTAGGGCATATAGCTAGGCCCCTTTCATGTCTCGACTGATCCTGACAGCATCCAATATTCAAAATTTCTAGCGTGATCGGATAAACCTGTCGCTCGACTGATTGAGCATAGCACTCGTCTGGTCGAGTGGATAAAAATCTCCTAGCTAGAGTTCGAGTCGCTGCTCGATTGGTTGAGCCAGTCTCCATGACCGGTCGAGCAGGGTGCTTGACTGGTCAAAAACCTACCAGGCTTATCTGAAATTTTGAGTTAATTTCTAGACCGGCCAAGCTAGTGCCTGGACTAGTTGAACCATGACTAAGACTAGTCGAAGCAAGGTCCAAATAGAGTACCATGACCCAAATTCTATATGTAATATGTATGACCTATCCGTAAGATCTTTCTAAGGTCATGTATACCTTAAATGTGAGCATTGAACTTGTCAATTCGGTTGCTTTGATAGATAGTATACTTGTGGTACTTTGAAACTTTATCTTGTACGATTTGAAGCTTGAAACTTATGTAATTGATCTTGAGCTTTTAAACTTTATCTTGAGCTTATGTACTTGATCATGAGCTTGATCATGTAATGCACTTAGACTTGAACTTGTATTTGAAGTCGCACTTCCACTTGGTCTTGTGTATGAACTTGATTTTATATTTACAGTTGAACATGCACTTTTCTTTGAAGTAATAGTAGTACTTTGATGTTAATGACTTGGAACTAGTATTTGAATGAAGGTGAACTTTTCATCTATTGAATTTGAAAGTGAACTTTCCATCTATCAAACAAGTTAATCACTCTCAAGTGGTTTGTCATTACAAAATTTGACAACACAGGGTGCTAGTTCTAAAACATAGCACTAACGAACATAGCCTTTAAATGTGTGAGTAAATGCTATGTCACGATATGTGATATTTGATTCTTGAATATTTTAGAATGTGTGGATTAGATTGCGTATGATAACCATTGCATCATGTGATTCCTAGATGTAATTATGTGCTAAAGTAGAGAAAACATGCTTTTATGGTTGTGTGCACTTTACATTCATGTACTAGGACTATCCAAGTAACCGTATGTTTCACAGTGACATTTTGATACACTAGATATACATACATATGCATCATGATTGATTTAATGCATGACATGTATGTACGGAGTGTGTAATTGGGCATGTGCATGATTTCATGATTATGAACATTACACTAGGGAGTAATGCACTAAGCCACGTGGGTGATGGATGTGGATTGTCCTATTTTAACCAAGTATTAATATACTAATTAACCTTACAAGTGCATGGTATTTGTGATGTAAACTATACATGAGCTAAGTGGCCATGGTTATTGTGATTATATATGGATTTATGGGACATGATTATGATTGGTTTTATGTGGACTAAGATCATCACGATTTATGTTGGATGGTATGTGGAGGACAATAACCTTGGTTGATTGGGTGCATGGTGTATGTATGCATATCATGAGGTGTGTGCATTGCATTGTTGGCTGTGGATTATGCATGACATGCACGTGAACTATGGATGCTTTATCATACATAACATTATTGTGACATTTATACCATAGTCGTATTCGTAGTTCATGAACATCAAAAATATTATTTAATACTAGAAATTAATACACTAAGCCCCATGGGTGAAAATTTCTAAACCTTGTTGGTATCATCAAGTGCCTTATTATTGGGCTGAGCAGACGTAAGGGATATGGTGCGTTAGACTCTCATTGATGAGGTTGGGTGGGAAGAGGCCTGACCAACTTGGCATAGGTGGATGTGTAAGATGTATTTAGATTGATCTCGTAGTGAGGTGAAGTGCAATAGGCTGGTTGTTGGGTGGATTAGTTTATTGGTCATGATGTGTTTGGCCTCATCGACGATGTAGGTATGCGTGGCCATGCACCATGGTGCGTTTGGGTATCGGCCTGATGCTTTTCATATGGTAACTGTACTGATATGTGTTGAGTATTTAGAGGGATATATTGGATATTGGCCTTGAAGGCATGCAATATATGCTTTCGTTTACATTTATTGCACTATATCATGTGACATTACATACATGATTCATGACGTACTCAGATAAGCAAGTATTAGTAAGTTTCATGGCATGGTACAAGATACACAACACACACGAGATGTACCACTAGGCTTTATAGCTCATGCCTTATTCACATTTTTTAGGGCTAGTTAGGTAGTAGGAAATCTTAGCATGACCTTTACATAATACATCAATGGTTTATTCTTTTGAAAAATCCTACAATGTATCATGTATTTGAAACTCGTGTAATCAATGTAACTATAAATGATTCATAGTGGAATAAAAGCTTGTGAGTTGATCTCTTATCTCATTGATATCTTAATTATGGAAAACATTGTCAATATACAAAAAAAAAAAAAAAAATTATCTCTAAGTCACATCCTAAGATCGGAGTAAGGAGCCTGGGCTTCGTTTTCAAAGCGTGATAGGTGTGTACAACAAGTTCTACCTTATATAACTATTCATGAAAAGCCTCTTCCATATGTTCCCATGTGTGGATTGAATTCATCTTTAAGTATGTACCATTGAAAGGCTGATCTAGGCAATGAAACTAGTAATTGTTAAAGCTTTCAGAAGTCATTTGCTGCCATGTCTTCGAATTAAGCGATGAAACAACTGATATGCTCAACTGTTGATCAATTGTGGTCACCAAAAAATAAGGTAAACTTTAGGACTTTGTAACCTTATTGTGCCACCTCATACTTTTCAGTAGTTGGGTGTTGCCTTGGAAATCCAAATAGTAAATATATGTGTGGGAAGACACAAAATTTACTCTATACCATCGCTCGATAATCCATTAATCTGCCCATCTCAACCATTTGATCTTGGGTAGTGACAATCCACAATGCAAGCATAAGGTTTAAGATTAATTTTCCCTTGTTTGACCCTTGATTTTAAACGAAGTTTACACCATTAATGTTTATTCAATTCATTTTCTAAATCAACCAGTGGAAACTTGTGATATCATACCCAAGCACTTCGAGTTAATCAAATTACAAGATGCATTAATCTCTCAATGCCTATTCTAAATCAAAATGCACAATCTGTCAACAAATCTTGGATTTAGGCCATTCCTATAATTGACTTTAAGATCAGCCCATTTACTTAATTATACATCAATCTAACTGTCTAGTATAATCTTCATCTATAGATTAGGCCATTTGATCGTTGATTTTCAAAATAGACAATCACACCATTATGAATCGACATTGAATATCAGAAACCCATTGCATTAGTAGGATCCCAATGGCGATAAAATTCCAATCCTACCTTATTATACAAATTGAACGATACATTATCAATCTTGGGTCTTATATCATTAGATCCACCATTCATCGGATCCATAACATCCAATTTAATGGCCTGCCACTTGATCATCACACCTAGGCCATATGACCACTAATTCAACCATTGAATTTCATCTAAGCATACCTTAGGAACCTTAGGACTATTGATAATCGATTTGACCATCAGTTGACAATAATCAACAATAAAATTCATACTTCACTGAGTATGGCCCACCTAGGCTATGGTTCTGCCTCATCCTTTAGGCTAGTGTCTTATTGGAAATAATTGGAGCTATTGGTCTTTGTGGATCAGACTTGAAACCCATCGGATTGCTGGATTGATGGAAAATGTCATTTTGTCACTCAAATCAAGTTGTATGGACCACTTGAATTGTGAATTGGCCTCATTCGTGGTCAGATGATCTTGTTAGATCTGTAGGATTTGATGATTGGAGTGGACTTCTCAAATTAGTATTATGGACCCACTTTGGGGCATTGCTTGTGCACGATATGTGTGCACCCATGACACTCTGAACGATGAGCCCGGTCAAATTGAGATGACCTGTGAAACCCAAAGAAGGAAAGCCTTCTCCTGCTATTTTCCACCTAAGGCCATTTGAAATGAACTATTTTCATTTAAGATGATCGTGGCCCACCATTTGTTTACAGTTGGTTAATCTAAATAGTCCATCTTGAAGAATGGTCAATTCAGATCAAACCCTAATCATTTTCACACATTGAAACACGTGTGTAGGTGCACAATCTTTAACACTAATAAAACATGTGTGTGGTGCTTCCTAAAGCAGGATAAATGTCTGTTTGCATTAATCATGGCCCACTATGACTACCTGTCTAGATGATTTGAAACTTCCATCGTGTTTTAATAAGGATTTTGATCCAAACTTGTTGATTGAACATGTAACTATACACGTGCATTTGCACAAACACGAGAATAAAAGTAGTTGTAGCCCACAAGACTCATGAGCTGGGGATGGTGGTATGGGACACTATCCTAAGTTATCGGCCTATGTTGGGGTGATGAGCTTCCACGTAGTGACCAGTGAGGAACTAAACTTGTAAGCTGGAGATGGTGGTATGGAACACTATGCCCAAGCTATTGGCCTACGCTGGGGTGACAAGCCTCCTCGTAGTGACTAGTGAGCAACTAAACTCATCAGCCGGGGATGGTGGTATGGGACACTATACCTGAGCAGTCGGCTTACGCTAGGGTGACGAGCCTCCCCATAGCGACCAGTGAGCAACTAAACTCATGAGTCGGGGACGGTGGTATGGGACACTATGCCCGAGCTATCGGCCTATGCAAGGGTGACGAGCCTCCCCGTAGTAACCGCAATCAAGACTTTAATTATCTTAAACGCCTTCATGTGATTCTAATTATGGGAATGACGAACCCAAACGGGTCAAGGATCACAAGAGCCATATGACCACGGATGTTAGAACCACGTGATTAGATTGGGGCATTGATCTGCCAGGGTATCTCGATTTTCCCAAACTGTTGGATGAATGGACATAATTAATCAACCTAACTAAGATTCCCATTACATTTCATTGGTTACTATAGTGATTTAGCAGTTGAGGTTGCACTGAGGGAGTGTTGGTCATTCGCGATAGTTAGATGTTGTCGCTCAAGGGAGTGTTGTGGTGAGGGCATGCATCATATGATTGAATCATGCATTAGAATTAACTTAGAGTATTTAAGATTCTTTGAATATATGACTTTCACTAAATTTATTCCTATGTATGATAACTTGTGTAACTTATTATTAATGGTACCACTGAGTTAACTACTCACTCCCACTTTGGGATGGTGTTTTAAAACACCAATCAGAACCTGTCATATATGTAGGGATGATGGAGCTTGATGCACTGGAGGGTGCCAGTGTGGACGATGACGAGGAGCTGACATACTACCAAACCTTCGACGACTCCTTTTAGCTTATGTATGGATGATCGTAGGGTATGGGCCAGGGCCCTAGTCATTTGAGAAATTTGTATAGGTGGGACTAGATCCTTATCCTTGATTTACTTATGATTGGATTTTGGATATTTTGTGTTTAGTGGCACTTTTTATTGTGATTCACTTATTCTTCATGGTTTACTAAACTCCCCATTACTTGTGAAATAATTGAAATATAAGTGAAATCTGAAGCCCATTAGGGCACATGTGGAACCCAAGAATTTGGGAGTTGAGTTCCTACTTAGTCCCCAAAATTCGGGGCGTTACAAAACTAAAGGGGGTAAGGAGTGCTGCACATTTGACAACACTTAGGCCACACTTGTGGGACCACCTTGGCCATGTTTGGCATCCTAGATTTAGGGTCCCTATCATACTAAGTTAAAGCTATGTGTACTTAAATGATTTGGAATTAATTAGTAAATCAATTTAAATTTCATAATTAATGTACACCTGTAATGTTGACACTACTGTTGTATTAGTTAGTTGGGGGATATATTGGGCCATGAGCATAGGATCACATCTTAGTGATTAACCAATAATATGTAACCGTTGATTTACATTGGCTATGATTGGATAGTGCAGATCATCCTACTAAAGTAATTATGATGCCATTGATAATCTGATTATTTTAGGACATTATTAGTGGGCCGTGTGCCCAAAAGGATTGGTAGCCTAGTGACACACATGTGGTACGTGTGGGTGTCCATTTGGGTTACTCCCAGTAGACCCCACCTTGTTATATGTATTTTATTCATGCCTTGTAGGCTACATGAGGAGACAATGTTAGTCTAACCTGGCCCACACCACATAGACTTTTATATTTCTAGTGGAGCCTACTGTTCAGTTCCCACTCACTGTATATGATGTGCCAATTATGGCTGATTAATGTCTGATATGTTTGATAACATGCTAAGTGTACTTGACCTTGTAGGATAAACTGAGAAAATGTTTAATATACTAATATCATGCCCAAATATATGCCCATGCGCATCATTTGTATACATGTTGTGGGTGATGATTGATCATAACATATGTTTTTGGGTTGATATACTTAGCGAACCCCATATCAGATAGGGTTACCCCTCATGACCACACAGTACGCGTAGGTTTGATGCATGACTTGGATGGTATGACTCATGCATTTCGCATCTTGTATGTCACGATCGCTTTACGCCCTAGGGACATCAGGGTTATGGCCTCCACAAGTATATCATGGATGGTCAGATTGGATACCGAAAATATCCTTTCTAGCATTAGGGCGCTATACATGTCATTGGGTGAAAGTCCCTAAACTCTTGTGGTACTAGTAAGATGCTTCAATATCAAGACCAAGTGGATAACATGAGCGCCCAAGTGCCAAATACCAATAGGTCGCATCTCCTACTGTGTCATGGTCAGTTGAAAAGGAGTGTGACCTTATCTGGCCGAGGGTAGTGGACTGCATGCTAGGTTGAGTTTGATCATCTCATAAATGGGTCCACTATCGATGAGCGGGGTGGGCATTGGCATATTACTGGCAAGGCAGATAGTGAGGTCTATTCCACTCACTTGGTCATGCACATTATGGGGCGGTAACCAATATTAGAGTGTACTAGACCCGGTGATGTTTCCAATGATGAAATGTTTTGATATGTGGACTAGTTGAGGATTAGCATGCTTATCCTTAATTTACTTGTGACTGGATTTAGTGATGTCTTGCATTGCATAGCCTTGGTATGGCTAACATCATTTATATGCCTATCATTTTAGCCTTCCATCATTTCCTCTTACTCTAACATTTGTATGCTTGGCACATGTATTATGCACACATGCACGCACTCTCAAAGCTTCTTAATAATATTATGCACGTTCATTACATGCAAGTTATGTTAGACCGCAATAACATTGAGGTAGGAGCATGTGCCCGACCTTTTGAAGTTTTGTTATATCATGTATTTTTCTTTCAGCACTATACTCAAAGATTATATTAGCGGATACATGGTGACGATGTTTTGTGACTTGGGTACACTTGTGGGGTCCTAGGTTTAAAACCTGGTGCATGGGAGCTGAGAGCTTAGAATTGGGTACTATGTAGGTTGTCAACATCGAATTCGGAGGTCGAGAACTTTATGAGCCTGGTTCCTAAGTTTAGGGCATGATAGGATCGTTGTGCATCAAGATGTTTGATGGCATGGAGCATATCATAACTAAGGTGGACACGTTCTTGAGCTGAGGAAGAGCCTAATATCTCTTGGAGCATTCAAGATGCTTAGGTACAAATTCACTGGATTCGATCGTGTCCTTAAAGTTTCAAAGGGGGCACTCATAGTCATGAAGGCACAACAGAAAAAGAATCTTTACAGGTTAATTGGAAGTTGTTCACAAACCTAAGTGTTGGGTCATGATGTAGTAATAACTCGGTAAGACCAAGGTTGTATCCACAGGGACTAAACTTGTACGTATTCTGAAAATAACTAGAACTAAAACTAGAAAAAGATCTAAATTGAAATATGAATAATAGAGAGTAATAGAAAATAATATTGATTAAAACTTATGAATCTAAAGGTGGAAAGCAGGCTGCAAGGATCCACTTATAGCTATCAAGATGCTACCTCACTTGATTCAAGGAACATAATTGGAATTGGTGTCATATCCTATCCAATTGGAAGATAAGGAAATTTAAATCAAATATGAACTTTTCATTGACTTAATTCTCAATGGAGGAGAATTGTGATGATTAAAAGGAATTCCATCACCCTACCATGCCCAAGACACGATGGTGAACAATAGGATTTACCAATCTCACAATCTCAAAACAGGAAAAGAAAATATCCAAATCTATCACAACATCTTTTATAATTTGAGTCAAAATAAATCATAAAAAACTGAAAATATTCCTTTAATATCAAACTAGAAATTAATGAGGCTCAATAAGAATAAGAATCAAAGTAAAATAAACATCTAAACATGCTACAAGTTTCACCTCTTAGCCCTAGTTAAGAAATTTAACCAACCATAGACATGATTGAAACCAAATCTCTTAAACAAAGAATGAACAATAAACTGAGGAAGAAGAAAAACTCTTTGATGGCTCCTCCACCCTTGTGTATACTCCTTGAGACCTTTCTAAATCCTAAAAGATATTTTGGAGCATCCCAGGGAGTCCTATTTATAGTTGTAGAACTCCAACTTTCGCACCGAATTGGAAAAATATAGAAATCGCATCAAATTTACCCACTCTGATCAGTTTCCTAAAATACACTTAGAGTTTGCCTCAAATTCACGCACTCTGCACAGTTTTTCAAAATAAAATCATAGTTTTAGAATATGCCTTTTCAGGACAATTTCAGAAATATTTTGTTTTCAGGACAATTTCAGAATTCCTTTTCTTCACTTCAAATTTTTGATTCTCTTCATTCCTCACTTAGTTTTCTTTGATTTTTGGCATGTAAATTTTTTATTAATGACTTTTAAATCTTAAAATCTTCATTTAGTAATCTCTCGAGCATAAATCTTCCTTTTGGCATCAATTTCACCTTAAGATCTCGAAATCACTTCGCACATGAAAACATGCATAATTAAATTGATTAAGTACTATCATGTTTATAATACCAAGGTATAAATAGGGAAAAATATGCAATATTTGATACTCAACACACCCCCAATTAGAATTTTTCTAGTCTCAGGATGCATGAAGTGATCTTTAATCTTCATTGTTCAAATCAAGTTTAGAAAAATCTTTTATGCAATTAAGTATAAATGAGTACAATCTAGTGAAGTTAGAGTGCAATTTTGAAAACCTAGAGCCGAATCACACGAGTGATCAATCAAAAAGTTTTTTTATTAATGATTTAAGTGCATAAGTTCATATATCAAAAATATCCAATATGCTTAGTGAATTCTATTTACTTTCCATAACATACTACTATTTCATAATGTTAGCCATGCTCATCCCCTCAAGTTTTATTGAATAATCAAGTACTGATTTTGAACTTATCATCTTTTCCTTCTTTTTTCATTTTTTGATTTTATATCAATGGTCCCTTTTATTTATTCATTCTTTTCAGACTTTTCATTCCTTTCCAGTCTTTTCATCATACATGACTTTTTTGTCGATCTCTTTGTTTTTTAACTGGTTATTTTCATCTTTTTAATGTGGATAAAATTATTTAGACTTAATTCTCAATATCTATCAATGATACACATACTAACAATGAGAAATTCTAGTAGAATTCACAGAAAGCAATTTGAATGTGGCTTGTGACTTAAATTAATATGATATTCAAACTTCCTCTTAATCAGTTAAATGCAAGAATTTAGATGATAGTATACTTAGTTGATCAAACTCTAATAATTCAAAGTTCAATTCCATCTTATCATCATACTCAAAGCATTCTTAATTCCATAAATTATCATTTCCCAAACATGTTTTTAACTTGAAAATTTAAAAATTTTCACAATTTTTGTTCAAAACTAAGAAAACACTGATTAGTTTACCTAATCCACACCCCCAACCTAAAACCTACATTTTTCTCAATGTAAAAGATATGAGTATGCAATGCACATGAGATAATGAAAAGAAATGGGAAGTGATAGGAAGATAATACCTAAAGAACGAGAATTGAAGCTTTTCTAAAGTTCTTAACATGTAAATGTGTTAGCACGAAGGCTATACAAACTGAAATCAAACTATCTTATCCTAAATCCTATTAAAGTAATAAACCTAACTACACCTCCATTAGACTAGGAGGCCAATCCTGGTACATAGGATCAGTCAGAGGCATGGACATGTCTTCTGAATCAAACTTCTCAACAAATGGCTTGAGACGATGTCCATTCACTTTGAAGACATTGTTGCTATTTGTCGAATTCTTTATTTTGATGGTCCAATGAGGATAGACATTAGTAAAATGAAGGGACCGGTCCAACGAGATCGAATTTTATCCAGAAAAAGATGTATCCGAGAATTGTACAAAAGGACTTTTTGATCGATTATGAATAATTTCCAAAGGATGTCCCTGTCATGGAATACCTTCATCCTATCTTTATAAAGAGTTCTCATAAACATCGTTTCAGATTTCTTCGAGTTCATTCAATTGAAGTTTTTCCAGCAAGCCAGTGTTGTCCAAATTAAAGTTCAGATTTTTAATAGCCTAGTAACCTCTATGCTCTAGCTCCATAGATAAGTGGCAAGCTTTCCCGTAGACGGGTTTAAAGGGAGACATTCCAATGAGAGTCTTAAAAGTTGTACGGTAAGCCAATAAGGCATCAATCAAGCGAATTAACCAATCTTTATGGTCAAGGTTAACCATTTTTTTTCAGAATTCATTTAATTTTCTTCTTGCAATTCTCAGCTTACCCGCTTGTCTGCAGGTGGTATGGAGTGCTTACTTTATAAGAGATGCCATATTTCGTCATTAAGTTTTCAAATTTCCTATTACAAAAGTGTGAACCTTCATCACTACTGATGGCCCGAGGCATTCCGAA
The DNA here is from genome assembly GCA_037074715.1 of Magnolia kwangsiensis. Lineage (NCBI taxonomy): Eukaryota > Viridiplantae > Streptophyta > Magnoliopsida > Magnoliales > Magnoliaceae > Magnolia > Magnolia kwangsiensis. Next base: position 67,263,868 of record CM073579.1, read on the forward strand.
TCGGGAAATGATATTTTCTTTTAAGAATCGAATGACCATTTTATGATCATTATTCTGGCATGGGATTGCCTCAGTGACATAGTCTACTACTAATAAAATGTAAATATTTCCAAGGGATTGGGGGAATGGTCCCATGAAATCGATGCCTCAACAATCAAATGCTTAAATGATAATAATGGGGGTTTAAAGGCATCACATTTCGATGGGACAATCCTTCCAACTTCTGACAATGCTCACAAGCTTTGCAGAACTCATGAGTATCTTTAAGCATCGTGGGTTAGTGAAAGCTACACAAGAGAATTTTGGTCGTAGTCTTTTTAGCAGAAAAGTAACCACCATAGGCCTGAGAATGATAAAAGGAGATGACACTTTAATATTCATTGTCTGACACACATATCCTTAGAATTTGGTCTGGGCAATATTTAAATAAATAAGGATCATCCCAGAAAAACTTACGTACCTTAGCGAAGATTTTTTTTCTTATCTTGCACAGTCTAATTTGTTGATGTGAAACTTGTAGCAAGATAATTTGCAATGTCAGCAAACCAAGGTAGTTAGGAGCATTTAAATAATTATTTGTCAGGGAACATATCGTTTATCAGTTTTGGTTCAAGGGAATCAGGGAGGTCAAGTTGAAGAAGGTGGTCAGCCATTATGATTTATACTCCTTTTTTATCTCGTATTTCAATATCAAATTATTGGAGTAAGGGGATCCATTTTATCAAGCAGGGCTTGACATCTGTCTTAAAAAGAAGATACTTTAGCTCTGCATGGTCTGTGTAGATGATGATCTTAAATCTGATCAGGTAGGCCCTAAATTTGTCTAAAGCAAACATTATGGCTAAGAGTTCCCTCTCCATAGTAGAGTAGTTCACTTGGGCAGAATTTAGAGTTCTACTTGCATAGTGAATAACATAGGGCTTCTTTTCTTTTCTCTTACTAACACTGCCCTCATAACATAGTCAAATGCATCACACATAATCTCAAAAAGGGATGCTTTAATTAGGTGGCTACATGATAAGTGCGGTAGTTAACATGCCCTTGAGCTTAGTGAAAGCTTCTTGGCATTATTTAGTCCACTTGCATGGTATATCCTTTTAAAGTAGATTGTATAAAGGATGAGAGAGATGACTAAAGTCCTTTATGAATCGTCTATAAAATTTGAAATTTTCTAGGAATGATCGCACGTCATGTACGCTCTTCAGTGGAGGTAGGTTAAAGATAAGATCAATTTTTTCCTTGTCTACCTCAATTCCCTTAGACAAAATTTTACGTCCAACCACAATTCCCTTGGGAACCATGAAATGACATTTATCCCAATTCAGAACCAATTTCTTTTCCTCACATCGCTTTAACACACATTTAAGATTTTCCAGACACTCGCTGAAGGATGGACAAAATATAAAAAAGTCATCCATGAAGACCTCTAAATATTATCCGACCATGTCAGAAAAAATACTCAACATGCATCGCTGAAAAGTGACGGGGCATTACATAGTCCGAATGACATCCTTTAGTAAGAAAAGGTGCCAAAGGGACATCTAAATGTTGTCTTCTCTTGATGTTCAAGGCCTATCTCTATTTGATTGTAGCCTGAATATCCGTCAAGGAAGCAATAGTAAGAGTGACTGGCTAGCCTTTCCAAAATTTGATCAATGAAGGGCAAATGAAAGTAGTCCTTCTTTGTAACAGTATTCAACTTTCTATAGTCAATGCACATTTTTCAATCAGTAGTAACTCTAATTGGCATGAGTTCATTGTTGACATTGGCTACGATGGTGATTCTGGACTTTTTAGGAACTACCTGAATTGGACTCACCCATTAACTATCGGATATAAGGTATATGATACCCATATCCAACAACTTAATTACCTCAGTCTTAACCACTTCTTTCATATTTGAATTAAGTCGACATTGTGGTTGTTAAGAGATTTTTGCATTATCCTCAAGATGGATGTGGTGAGTATAAATCAAAGGATTAATTCCCTTGATGTCCGCAATCGACCATCGAAGAGCTTCTTTATGCTCAATGAGAGTGAAAATGAGCACTCTCTTGTTCTTTCTCAAGGTGGAAAGAGATCACCATCGAGTATGCCTCATCTTGACCTAAATAGACATTTAAAATCGATGGGCAAAGGTTTTAGGTCATGCTTTGATGCTTTGAGGTTAGATAGTAGCGGCACTATATCAATTTGGGGTAATTTTTTAAATTATGGCCTTCACCGGTTAATTTTAAGTACTGGCGTAGCATCAAGTAAGGAATTCATCCCCCTAATTATGTCATCATCTAAATCAGGGGAGTGGGCCTAGCACATCTCTAGAGTGTCAGAGTATAAAGTCAAGAGTGCTCTATCTTTCACGAAAGAATCGATCATTTTAATGTCATGGGTTTCGTCATCATCCTCTAGTTATTTATTCATATTGAAAAATATGTTTTCATATTTTTGAAAGATAAATTCATAATTCCATTCCTACAATTAATGATAGCATTTGATGTAGCAAAGAATGGGTGACCAAGAATGATAGATGTTTGAGTGCTCACATCTATGATGGGTTGAGTATCCCGGACAATAAAATCTACTGGATAGTAGAATTTATCAACTTGGATGAACACATCCTCCATCATCCCTCTTGGTATACAAACTGAGCGATCGACAAGTAGTATTATGGTCCAGGTGTGTTTTAATTCACCTAGACCAAATTATTCATAAACCAAGTACGGGATTGGATTTACGCTCGCCCTTAAGTCAAGAAGTGTGTGCACATCCGATTCCTACAATTAATGATAGCATTTGATGTAGCAAGGAATGGGTGATCAAGAATGATAGGTATTTGAGTGCTCACATCTATGATGGGTTGAGTATCCAGGACAATAAAATCTACTGGATAGTAGAATTTATCAACTTGGACGAACATATTCACCATCATCCCTCTCGATATACAAACTGAGCGATCGATAAGTAGTAATGTGGTCCAGGTGTGTTTTAATTCACCTAGACCCAATTGTTCGTAAACCAAGTAAGGGATCGAATTTACGCTTGCCCTCAAGTCAAGAAGTGTGTGCTCAATCCGGTGGTTCCCAATTACACAGTGATGGTTGGGCTACTAGGATCTTTGTATTTTGCAGCACATCTTGCTCGAGGATAGCACTCACTTTTTCTATCAAAAAGAATTTTCTATTATATGTTTTTCCATCTTTTGATCGTACATAAATATTTCAGAAATTTAGCATATGAAGGGATTTTTTTAACAGCATCCAGTAGAGAGATGTTGACCTTCACTTGCATAAGTACCTCTAGAATATCCTGAGAGTTTGAGAGAGGTTTTAGTGCAATTAACCATGGAGGGAATGGCTTAATCAACTTACTTTAAGGTTCCGGTTCTAACCCATATGGAGCATTGCTAGGTCTATCAATCTCATATATTTTTGGGTCCTTAGGCTTTTCAGCCCTCACTGGAATAGATTTGTCAATTGTCTTCCCACTCCTAAGAGTGGTGATAAACTTATCCTGCTCCATCTATTTTGAAGATCTTGGGTCACTCATTTCATATTGTTGTTTTAGGTTGGGGTGAGGCTGACCCGGAAGAATCTCTTTCTCCCCAATCCAATTTTTTATTTCAAGCCCTTGTATGGCCTTCATATGATCTGGAAAGGCTTGCAGCATACCCTGATTAAAAATCTCTTGGATTTGTATATGTTTTAAGATCTGATCCTCTTAAGGTTTCCTTTGATTCAGAAATTGCTTAAGGATCCCTTGAGGAATAGTCATTTGTCCATTCCTGCAACTGAAGTTTGGATGGTCCCTCCAGCTTGAGTTATATGTATTTGAGGTGAGTCCACTGAAATATTTTTTGTAGTTGTTTACAGCATTTGATTTCTCATTCAATATCTCTTGAAAAGCAGGAATTGTTGAGCAATTCCCAGTTGTATGTATGTTACAAGCATAAATACCACAACCAACTTCCACAGTATTTTTGGGTTCTACCTTCTTAAGTTCTTTGACCTTGACTTTTCTTGTAAGTTTGGTCACTCTTGCACTTATATCATATTCCTCTTTTATAACATAAATTCCTCCAATTTCTTTTGATTGAGTAGGCTTAGAAGTGGTAATTCTTGAAGAGTTATCCCATGATTGTGCATTTTCAGCAAGTTTATCAAAATAATCTCACACATCATCGGCTTCCTTATTCATGAATTCTCCATTACATATCATCTCGACAAATTAGCGCATGGGTAAGGTCAATCCCTCATAAAAAAAGCTTGTTATATGCCATGGTTCGTAGCCATTTTGTGGACTTGAATTTATGATATCCTTAAATCGCTACTAACATTAGAAGAAGGTCTCATCCTCTTTTTATGCAAAATTCATAATTGCTTTCCTTAAGGTATTTGTTTTAAGATAGGGGAAGAAATTTTTAAGGAACTCCCTTGTCATCTCAACCCACGTGCTAATGAACCTTGGTCTTAAGGAATGTAACAACGACTTAGCCTTTTCTTTCAAAAAGAAAGGAAACAATTTCAATCTAACTATGCCCTCAGATATGTTTGGGAAGTGTAATGTAGATATGATTTTATCGAACTCTTTCATATGCAAGTATGGACTTTTAGATTCTAGTCCATGAAAATTAGGGAGGATTTGAGTTACCCCTGGTTTAATATTCACAGTTCCTACATTCAATAGAAATATCATACAAAAAGGTGTACTTGTTAAGAACCAAACCTAAAAACTCGGCTCACAGAATTCTCAATCACCGAATCCGGCATCGACAGACTTCATAGTACCCCATTCTCGGCTCTCAACACCCATATGCTAGGCTCCAATCCTAGGATCCTACAAGGAAAATTTTTAGCCTGAAAAATATTTTATTTTATGTTTTTACAAAGGAGCATAACCAAGTCAAAACAATATCACCACATATCCACCATAATAAAACATTAAGTACAATGCGAGAAGAGAAATACACAAAGAATCAAAAGCTTTAAGATGATTTGCCACGCGCTCATACCTCAACGCTGATGCGATCCAACATCACCAGCATGCAACAGTCGTGCATAAGCTTACGAAAAGCTTAGAGGGTTTGTGCATGTGTGCGCAATGCATGTACCAAGCATACAATATCAGAGTAAGCAGAAATACTAGCAAGTCCATGAATGTTATTAGTCATACCAAGGCTATGCGATGCAAGGCCTACGTAGCTAAATTTCATATACAAGATGCATCGCATGCATGCCGGTCCTCATATCAAGTGTATATATCAGTACAGTTCATCTCTAAAATATCACCGAGGTCTAGTACACTCCACACTGATTGTCGCCTCCCTAGCCGCACGGCCCAGCGAGTAGAAGAGACCTCCCTACCTGCCTGACTAGTAGTCTGTAACATCTACCTGGCTCATTGATAGCAAACCCATTTTTGAGCTAGTCAAACTCAGCCTAGCTTACAACCCCCTCACTCAGGCGGATAAGGCCACACCCTCTTCCAACCAAACATGACATAGTGGGAGACACGGTCTACTGGTATTCGGCACTCATGCACTCATGTATCCACTCGGTTTAGACATTAGAATAGCCTTCTGGTACCAAAAAGGTTCTGGGACTCTCATCCAAGGACATCCCATGTGCCCACAGTGTTAGAACCAATATTTCTGATATCCAATCTGACCATCCATGATATGCCTGTGGAGCTCACAACCCTGATGTTGTTAAGGCATACAATGATCATGTCACCCAAGATGCGAGATGTATGAGTCATACCATCAAGTCATGTATCAAACCTGCACATACCATGCGATCATGTTAGGCAACTTCGTATCACAGGGAATCCGATAAACATCTCAGCCTAATGGCATATGCTATGATCAATCACTCCTCATAATGGGCATACAAATGATGTGTATGACCATGTATCATGATGTAATACTATGCATGTTCTCAGTATGTTCTACTAGACTAAGTACGTAGCATGTTGTCAAACATAGGAGGCAACAATCGGCCTGAACGCCTGGTGGGGTCTGTGAAAGGATGGTGGATCTAGTCCATATATCAGGTAAGGTTCGACAATGAATATACCAAATTTAATACCACATATTATTCCATCTATGGTACGGAGTGATGAAGTACTCTCATACAAACCACGGATGGCCTAGATGACGTACTTACATCAGGAGTGGACCTCATGGGGCGAGTTGAATGGGTATACAACAAGGTTAGGTAAGAGGATGAAACTATGTATAATAAGTGGGCATACTCACCCTCTCTATCATACAATAAATTGGGCTTCCCTATGGAGGCTCGGTAAGTACGCAAGGTGGGCTTCAAGTTTTGAATATCTCTATAAGGTATGCTGGAAGGTACTAGCATCGATGAGGACCCAACGGTTTGGGTTAGCCCAATAAAGGTAGGTGGTTATCTCTACATCAACAAGGGCCCAATGATTTGGGTTAGCCCAATAAAGAGAAAGATGGGGAATGGATTTATAGTGGGCCCTAAGGAGGTTTGAAAAGGTGGACCTTTAACCATTATCGCTCCTAAGGTGCGGTCCACTTGGATTTTGAATCTAAATCACAACGGGGCCCTCTGCCCTTACACTATCTGGAAAACGGGTGGGCAGCGTGAACAAAATCACATACATCCTAGTGGGTCTGCATAAGATAGCTTGTGATCTCTAAAATGGATGAACAACTCATACATATATCATAGTGGGCCTCTCAAGGCATCCCATGGCCCAGAAAATGGATAAACGATGTGTATATAACACATACAGCATGGTGGACCTCATCCCTCACAATGGGCCTCATATAATCATAAAGGGCCTCGATCACATAGGCCTTACACTGCAATGGGCCTCATACATCATAGTTGGGCCTAGTACATCACAACTGGGCCTAATACATCACAGTAGGTGGGCCTTGCACATATAGAAGGTGGGCCTTGTACATATAGAAGGTGGGCCTGCTAGGATGGACAATCAACCCAATTGGCTGTTGGCCCTACCCGGGTGTCTTGTAAATGGATGGTGTAGATAAAATACATCGTAGTGGAATCCAAAATTGCTAGACGGCGTGGATAAAATACATCATAGTGGGCCTACTGGCCCTGGACAGCCTGGATGAAACATATACTTCAAGGTGGACCACACACACACACACACACACACACACACACACACACACACACACACACACACATATATATATATATATATATATATATATATATTTATATTTGTATCAATTGATTGAATGCATCGATTTTTTTTTCTTGTTTTTGTATCAGGAAAAATCCCACTCACATCCTTGGTAAAATTTAGATTTTTGAAAATGAAGTTTGAAAAAATTTGAGACTAAACAAATTAGGATTTTGATAAATAATTGACATTTTCAAAAAGATAATTGAGAAGTTAAAAGAAAAAATTATTATGATTTTGAAAAAAGTAGTTAAGAAGTTTCCAAAAACAATTAACAAATTTTGAGAAATTTTGAGATTTTGAAAAAAAAAAAAAGATTTTGGAAAAAAATGATATTGTGAAAAAGAAATTTGAAAAGAATAAAAACTTTGTAGAAAATAAAATAAAATTGACAACTTCAAAAAATATATATATATATTTTGGAAAGGAGATTGAGATTTTGTATTTTGAAAAAAAAAATTGACAAGTTCAATAACAAAAATGAGATTTTCAAAAACAAAACGAATAAGGAATTGACAAGTTCGACAAAAAAAAAAAAGCATTTTGAAAAAAGAAAATGGGGAAGTTTAAAAGAATATAAAATTTGAGGAAAAAATGAGAATAAAAAATTGATATTTTGATAAAAAACTAACATTTTGAAAATGGAAAATTGAGAAGTTTTTTTTAAAAAAATTTGAATATGTTCAAGAAAAATTGAAATTTTGAAAAAAGAAATCGTGATTTTAAAAAACACCTAGATTTTGACAAAAAAAAATGTCATTTTGAAAAAGAAACTTGAAAAGTTGAAAAAAATGGTACTTTTGAAAAAACAGAATGGCATCTTGAAAGTTTTAAGAAGTTTGAATAAATTGTTAAGTTTGAACAAAAATAGATTTTGGGAAAGAATTGAGATTTTGAAAAAAAATAAATTGATAATTTATATTTTGAAAATTATTGAAAAGTTTGAAAACAAAAAATGAGATTTTCTTAAAATTAAAAAAGGAAAAAGAAAAGATAAAAAATGGATGTTTTGAAAAAGGAAATTAAGTAGTTAAAAAAATTAATAATTATTAAAAAAAAAAATGAGAGTTAAAAAACATTGAGATTTTGACAAAAATTTAACATTTTGAAAAAGAAAATTGATAAGTTAAAAAAGTTATGATTTTGAAAAAAAAAAATGTTCAGAAGTTTGAAAAAAAAATGACAATGTCTTATAAAATTTTTATATTAAAAATATGAGATTTTGAAAAATAAAAAAAAAAATGAAAAATTTAAAAAGTATGGTAATTTTGAATAAAAAGTTAAAAACTTTGAAAAAAAAAAATCGGTTTGAGAAAATTTGAGATTTTGATAACAAATGAGATATAATTAAAAAAATTGAGATGTTAAAAAACTGATATTATAGCCCAAGTATAATGGAAGGGTAATTACAAGAATAACTTATAATAATGAGATTGATCAAATTCTATTTTTAGGCCTTCCTAAAGTTGATTTGAATGGTTAGATATGTTTAGAATGTGCTAATTAGGATAGACAACAAAATTCAGTCCTATCTAACATGAAACGAGTCAGATCCGTCCAAAACACTTTTTTAATGAGTATGATTAATTTGTTTAGATATAAATATATTTTAGGAAAAGATGAACAGGAATGATATATAGAAAATACATCAATTTGACTCACACAATTATTTGTCACTATTTCTATTAGTATGGCCTACTTGTGATTTGGAGCTTCTCAATTTTTGGGATCACTTCCTAAAATAAGATAGAAAATATATGGACAATGTAGATTTACAAAAAAATACATCAAGGTGGGTCCTAAATGGCTACATAACACCCATTAAGGGAGAGTGAATTAGGTGCGGCCCCGACCTCACCCAACACAGTGCAACCTTGAAAATTATGACTTTGAAAACAAAAGTTCAAAAGTTTTTTTTTTTTTTTTTTTTATAAATTGACAATATTTGAGAAATTTTGAGATTTTGAAGAAAAAATGTGATTTAATAAAAATCATTATTTTGAAAAAAAAAAATGAGAGGTTTGAATAAAGTGGATACTTTTGTAAAGGATAGATTTTGAAAAAGAAAACTATTTTTTTTTTTTTTAATTTGTGATTTTGAAAAATGAAGTTCAAAAGTTTGAAAAAAAAAACAATAATTGAGAAAATTTGAGATTTTGAAAAGAATTGAGATTAAAAAAAAATGAGTTTTTGTAAATATAATATTATGACCTAAGTATAATGAATTGTAATTGTAAGAATAATTTATGATCGGGAATCCTAAAGTTGATCTGAACTGTAAAATATGATTGGGATGTGCTAATTAGGACAAAGAATAAAATGCAACCCAATCTTACTTGAAATAAATTAGATCTGTCCAAAACGCTTTAAATGAACACGGCCAGCTTGGCTAGATCTTGATTAGATTTTGGACAATCTGATCAGTCAAGATTGAAGAGTAAATGACTCTTAAATATGAGTATTGGATCATACGATATATCCCATCATATTGTTTATAACACCCAATCCATCCTATAAGTACAACTGACTGGTTAATAGGTGAGACTCACCTTTTGAAATAAAACTCAATAATGCCTGCATGTACAATTCAAATACTCAAAAGAACTATTTATAGTACACCCCTCATAATGCAACCATAAATAACTGAAACTGATACCATGATGACTACCCTGACCATTCCATACCATTTTCTATGCCTATGTGCATGGTGATTGACGCTTTTGGCCAGACCAAGATCGACCGTGCATAGTACACACCCGACTGACCGGAACCCTAAGACTTCGAAACCTATTCCATATCGACCACCACATCAACGTGATCGTAGAGGTAGCACCCGTGCATCTGTACGACGCTCCCTTAGTGAGATATGCCGGGAAGAATTGTCGTTGTATCATATGCGCATGGCCCCATAGAACATGTGCACTGTAAGTACTATGGTATGAATCCTCTTTGGTTGTCAAATTTTGTGTGTCAAAACCTCTATATGTATCTTGTTGTATATGTTCGAGACATCACGGTTGTACTTCGAGACATGACGGTGAACTCCTCAAGCTAGTTCAAGCTACAATTTTGATGATATTCACGAAGAGTTCATGTTAAGACTCAAAGTTCGTATATTCAAGATCAAGACTCTAGCATAAGATAGGGAACTGAGCACAACTCATGCTGATGGTGACTTCAAAGCTTATGAAGTGTTCGAACTACATCAAGAAGAACTCAAGCTTCGTAAAGTTCAACGTCTAAGCTAATGAAGGTTCAATGTCCTTGGTAAGGTTTGATTGACCTTAGGTTGACCTTTAGTCTAGGTCATTTTGGATACATAATTCATATATCTTCTACAAATGATTTTGGTCTGTTCTAAGACTAGTCCTAGACCTTGTTCAATTAGTCCTGGCACTGGTTCGACCAATCCTAGAAATTTCAAGACCAGTCGAAGTTTTGTTGTAAATTATGAGATTTTTTCTTTTCGGCTATGAGTAGTCCTGGAGTCTGCTCGACTAGTCGTGGGATGGTCACGATTCGACCTTCGACCAATCGTGGAACCACGATTCCAACTCCAACAACTAAATCAAAGGTCGCACGACTAGTCGTGTGAGGTCCACGACCAGTCATGGACGACCTTGGACCAGTTGTGGACTACTCATGACCAGTCATGGACGGCCTTCGACCAGTCGTGGACTACTCACGACCAGTCGTGTAACGGTTTTATCCAATTGCGCTTGAAAATTTAAAAATCTGTTTCTTTTTCGACTAGTCATGGTGACCCAAGGACCAGTTGAAGATGAATTTCTGCAGTTATAAATAGCACACGAATTTCAGAGTTTTTCATCAGAAATTAAGCGAATTAAAAGCTCCACTCTGAGATAAGTTTGTGTCTATTCTTAAGCTATATCGTGCATAATTCAATTTCTTTTTATTAGCTTTTTTCCATTTGATTTGATTCTATATTCCAATCTGATTTGAAAAGAGAAAATATTATTTTCTTTCTTCTGGGAATTGAAATCAAATAGAGCTAGCCCAGTCTGATTTAATTTTAAAATCAATTAGAACTTAGAACCATTATAAAGTGAGTATTGGACATTGAACTTTCACATCCGAACATCTACTCCAATTAGTTCTTCTGGGCTGCTACAAGAGGAGAAATCCAGGTATTTTACAATTCTGTAAAATTTTCATTCTTTTAGTTTTTCTTTAGAATTCACTAGAAAATTTTCATTTGTTGGTTATCTGAGGAGAACCAGAAAACTTAGAATAGTGTGGATTTTTAGATTATGTAAGCCTAAGTTAAAAGACAAAATTGTAAAGGTTTTAGGTGAACGTATGAAACTTATTTTGATAGTGAACGCTAATATCCCTGTTTCAGGATATTAGGAGTGGAGTAGCATTCTGTGTGGCAGTTGTAAAACAGTTGTTGTACATACAGGCGAACTACTATAACTCTTTGTCTTGTGGATTAATTGCTTGCTTAATTTCTTATTTTTCATCATTCAGTTTTGTGGAATGTACATGTGGATGTGAATGCTGTAACTATTTACATTTCAAGCAAGTGTGGAGAATGTTGTAATAATCTAGAGATTTATTTCAGCATTTTATCTCGTGCTATACTTTTATCAATCTGTGCTTCAATTTTAGTAATTATTCTAGTAAGGTTGCCCTACCATTTTTATGGTGCATGGTTGTCCCTAGAATAATCAATTCTTAAGATTGCAATTCCTTTGCTATTTATTTTCAGATTGAGTTTTTGATTCAAAAGACATTCTAGAAATAAGGTTGTCCTACCATAAGCCCTTGTTAATTATGGTGTAAGGTTGTCCTTAGAACTGAATTTGTATCAACCTCTCAATGCTTGTTTATTGGGATTGATTTTATTTCAGCATTGTGAATTGATTTAATTTGTAAGGCTATTTCTTCATTTTAATCCGCTGTATTTAATTTTAATTTGGCATAGCCCTATTCACCCCCCACCCCCCCCTCTAGGATATATAGCTTGGCCATTTCAAGTGGTATCAAAGCCTAATAGCTCGTTCTTATTGCTCTTATTTGGATTTATCTCCCGACTTAACGATCTAAGCTATATAAAAAGATGTTGAATTTCGATAGCCTTTCAGTCACTAGGCCTCCACCATTTGATGGCTCCAATTATGCCTATTGGAAAGCCAGAATGAAGATCTTTCTTAAATCATTAGATAAGAGTGTGTGAGAAGCCACAATGACTGAATGGAAACCCCCTACTACTGAAGTAACTGGAACCGACGGTTCAAAAATAATGAGAGTCTCTCCTTATTTCTCATGGATTACACTTCAGAAAAGTGAGAATCGTGCAAATGCTAAAGCAATAAATGTTATCACTTGCGCACTATCACCGGATGAATTCAAAAGAATCATATCCTGTGATACTGTAAAGCAAGCCTAGGATATATTAGAAATGACACATGAGGGTACATCAATTGTCAAGAAGTCTAAAGTCCAACTCCTCACAACTAAATTTGAAGAAATTCATATGGAAGAAAATGAAATGTTTATAGACTTTTACACTAGACCGAATGACATTGTAAACTCAATGTGGGGTCTTGGCGACAAAATCCCAGAAAGTAAAGTATGTGCAAAGATACTACGCTCACTTCCTGAACTGATCAACTCTAAAGTAACCGCGATCCAGGAACTTCGTGATACGGATAACATGAGGGTAGAAGAACTAGTTGGTTCTTTACAAACCTATTAATTGAATTTTAAAGCTCCTAAAGGTAAATCTATTGCTTTAACATCTTCTAAAGGTATTTCTCAAGAAAACTCGAATTTAGAAAATTCAGAAGATGATATGGCGCTTTTAGCTAAAAAGTTTTACAAGATTTTCAAAAGTAAGAAAAGGGTCGATTTTCAAAAGACAAACGAAAAGAAACGATCTAAACCAAAATCTCGAACCTGAAAATCTTTGAAAGATAGTCAATGTTACAACTGCCAATAATATGGGCATTTAGCAAACAAATGTCCTAAAAAGGACAAACCTAAGAAGAAGGGTATGTTGGCTACATGGGACGAATCATCCGATTCTAAAGCCTCTTCTGAATCAAAAGATTCTGAAACCGAGTTGGGCAATAATGTAAAAGCCCTTATGACTCTAGCCAAGTTCACATTCTCAGATCACGGTGATTCAACTAGTGAAGAAAATATGCATAGTGACCATAAAAATGAAGAAGATCTTCAAGATGCTTATAATGCCTTATATAAGGAAAGTTGTAAAATTGTTGTTAAACTTAAACTTCAAAAAGAAAAGTATTTTAAACTCAAAGAATGTTTCGAGACTTTGGTTTTAGAAAAGGCACAAATTTTAGATTGTCTTGAAAAATTAAAATGTGATTTGGAATTCAAAACCTCCCTGATAGAAGATTTGAAATCTGAAAATGAGAAACTTAAGAATGAAGTATCTTCTCTTCTGAGTTTGAAAGACACATGGAGATATGCCTAAGGTGATCCAAAATTAGAAAAATTATTATTCGGATCAAGAAAATGTGGCGATCGATCCGGGTTGGGCTATGATAAGAATATACCTCCCAAACAGAAGGATACTCCTCTCAAATTTGTGAAAGGAGATGCCTCAAACTCAAAAGAGAAAAATACTTATCAAGGTTTTTCTAAAAATACAAAAACTTTTTAAAAATCGAAAAGAAGGCATGTCAATTTCAAAAATCAGAACAGAAACCCACTAGCTGAAAAGATAATTGATTTACTCAAGGAGCTCTTGAAATTTAACTCGGTAGGTCATTCTTTCAATTACAATCAAAAGAAGACCAACTATACTCCTAAACCCAAAACAGTTCTGAAATGGGTTCCTAAGGGTGCCTGCTTGGTTACTCACACTGCTTTCAAAGCAATAAGCCATTCAAAGTGTTACCTAGATAGTGGATGCTCCAGGCATATGACAGGAGACAAAGCTTTATTCATTGATCTTAAAGATATGACTGATGGGTCAGTCACATTTGGTGATGGAGGCAATTGTAAGATTATTGGCAAAGGAATGGTTTAACTTTACAACCTTCCTTTATTTAAAGATGTTTTATATGTTGAGGGGCTGAAGCACAACCTATTAAACATATCTCAAATATGTGATAACAACTATAGTGTGAAATTTTCCAATCAAGGTTGTGAGATCATAAATAGAAAGGGTTCTGTAATATTAACTGGTCGTAGAACTTTTGAAAACTGCTATATAGTAAGTGATGGTAGCTCATCTAACCAAAAGTGTTACATGGTCTACACCAATGAAACTGAATTATGGCATAAACGCCTTGGACATGTGCATTACCAAAATTTATACAGATTAAGCAAAAGAGAACTAATTAGAGGTCTACCTAAGTTATAAAAAATAGACAAAATATGTGGTGAATGCCGGTACGGTAAATAGACTAGGAGTTCTCACAAAAAGGTGAACTCCAATGCCACATCTAGACCACTCGAACTTCTCCACATAGATCTTATAGGACCAACAAGAACGGAAAGTCGAGGCGGAAAAAAATATATCTTGATTATCGTAGATGATTATACAAGATACACTTAGGTTTCATTTTTGAGAGAGAAATCAGAATCCCTTGATGAAGTGAAAAAGATCATCAAACGAATCCAAACTGAAAAATGTTCTCAAGTCAGTAAGATCCGTAGTGATCATGGATCCAAATTTGAAAATAGCAGTTTTGAGAAATTTTATAGCGAACAGGGAATATCACATGAATTTTTTGTGCCCAAAACACCACAACAAAATGGTATTGTGGAAAGAAAAACAGAGTGCTTTAAGAAATGAAAAATGTTATGTTGAATAGCATGAAGCTCCCTAGAAATTTGTGGGCTGAAGCAATAAATACTGCCTGCTACATTATTAACCGTGTTTATACCTGTAAATCAAATAATAAAATGGCTTATGAAATGTGGTTTGATAAAAAGCCTACTATCAAATACTTTCGTGTTTTTGACAATAAGTGCTGCATTTTATGTGACTGTGAAAACTTGAGAAAGTTCGACACTGAAAGTGACGAAGGGACCTTTTTAGGATATTCTTTAAACATTCGTGTTTATCGTGTTTTGAACAAAAGAGATGGTGTGATTCAAGAATCAATCAATGTGGTCATTGATGATCACCTGAATACACTTGCCCCTAGTTCAAACAATGGTGAAGTTCTTATAATTGAAAAATCAGATACTTCATCAAGTGAAATTAATTCTGAATTAAGGACTGTTAAAGATCATCCAACTACTTAAATTCTTAAAAACCCTCTCAATGGTGTGTACACTCATACGAAAATAGAAGACATATGCAATTACGTATGTTTTACATCCCAGATTGAACCGGTAAACGTAAAAGAAGCACTTTCTGATGAAAACTGGATAGTTGCGATGCAGGAAGAACTTAATCAATTTGTTCGTAATGATGTCTGGTATCTTGTTCCTAGACTTAAAGATAAACACATAATTGGAACAAAGTGGATTTTCAAAAACAAGTCTGATGAACTTGGAAATATTATTCAAAATAAAGCAAGACCAGTTGTACAGGGGTACACACAAATTGAAGGCATCGATTACGATGAAACCTTTGCCCTTGTAACCCGTCTTGAATCTATCAGACTTTTTATACCCATTGCATGTTTTAAGAAGTTTAAAATTTTTCAAATGGATGTAAAGAGTGCCTTTTTGAATGGCGATTTACATGAAGAGGTATATGTGGAACAACCTCCAGGGTTTGAAGACCCTAATTTTACTAATCATGTATATCGTCTTAAAAAAGCTCTCTATGGTTTGAAACAAGCTCTCAGGGCTTGGTATAAAAAATTAACAAAGTTTTTACTGAGTCACAATTTTCAAATGGATAGTGTCGATAAGACGCTCTTTGTTAAGAAGCATAACGATGATATTTTAATGGTTCAAATCTATGTTGACGATATTATTTATGGATTAACGTGTACTAACATGACTGTTGAGTTTACAGAGTTAATGAAATCAAAATTCGAAATGAGCATGGTTGGGGAATTAAATTATTTCCTAAGGTTGCAAGTAAAACAACAACCTGATGGAATTTTTATTTCTCAAACTAATTATGCTTTGAACTTGATTAAGAGGTTCAGATTTGAGAAAGGTAAGAATTTTGATACTCCTAAGAGTACAACTCTAAGACTTTCAAAAGACTCTACAGGTAAAGATGTAGATCCTAAGTTGTATCGTAGCATGATTGGTAGTTTGCTTTACTTAACTGCAAGTAGACCTGATATTGCTTTAAGTGTTAGAATTTGCTCTAGATATCAGTCTAATCCTAAAGAATCACACTTAACTACTATTAAGCGAATTATTAGATATGTCGCAAGTTCAGTTAATTTGGGTCTTTGGTATCCTTATGATACTAGTGTTCAATTAGCTGGGTATTCAGATCCTGATTGGGCTGGTAATATCGATGACAGAAAATCAACCAATGGTGGTTGTTTTACATTGGAAACTGCTTGATTTCTTAGTTTAGCAAGAAGTAAAGTTTCATATCACTTTCAACTGCTGAGGCTGAATACATTGCAGCTGAAAATGCATGTACACAGTTGGTTTGGATGAAAAGAATGTTGAGTGATTACGGTATCGCACAAGACTCAATAGTTCTATACTGTGATAACTCCAGTGCGATAAATATTTCAAAAAACCCAATCCAGCATTCACGTACTAAGCACATTGACATTAGATTCCATTATATTCGTGAGTTAGCGGAAGAAAAGGTAATATACTTAGAATATATACCCACTGAAACTCAACTTGATGACATATTCACTAAACCGCTTGACAAAAGCAGGTTTAAAAATTTGAAATTTGATCTTGGTATGTGAAATTTAAATTGATTGATTATGCATCTCAGTAGTATAATGTATATATATATTAATATACTAATAATTTTTATTTCAAAATTTTGATGAAAATTACATTTATTTATGGTACACGACCAGTCGAGGACGTACTCGACCGGTCGAGGACGACCCACGACAAGTCGTGTAGCACATTGATGGGTTTTATTTTGGAAAAAACCTTCTTCCTCTTCATTCTAACCTCCTCTCCAACGAGCCAAGCTTCGACTAGTTGAACCCCTGTGTTCTATTCCTTCAGGTTAGAGCATTTTGCTTGCTTTTCTCTTCAATTTCTTGATTATTGTTGTCTATTTCATCTCTCTCTTTAAGATTTTTGGGTTTTCTTCCTCATTTGCTGATTCTAGAAAAACCCATCTTCATTTTCTTAAACTTTCTTGTATTTTTTTAAGAAAATGGATCCTAGAGCTAAAAAGAAGAATTCTAGAGGTGCTTCATCTTCTAGATCTAATGTTATCACCAGAAGCCATCTTAGGGCTGCCGAAGATGATCCATCATATGTTCGTGATTTGCGTATGCGCAATGTAATTGTAGAAAAGGCCGTTGATTTCAATCATATTCCTCCTTTCAATCTTTTTCCTCTCCTTCAGTCTGTAGGAAGGGAAAATATTTTACGCTGGGGCGGGCCGGTATACCAGTCCATAGCGCAGGCCATAGTTGCATGTATTACTGAATTTTCTACTGAGCAACTAACTTTTGCTATTGCTACAAGAGAAGGGCTATTTTCCATTTATCGACACTTAATCTCAGGCCTTATGAATATTTCAATAAATGATGAAGGTATTCATCCTAGCATTTTGGCTGAAAAAGTAACTGAGTCTGAAAAATGTATTTTTACTAGAGCTTTATGTAACATGGATGCACCATGGAATCGTAATGGGAATGCCCTCGCAACCAGGTATTTGTTGCCCAGATACAAAGTCTTGCATCATATCCTCACCTCTAATCTATATCCCCACTTTGGAAACAAGAATGAGCTGACTCTGCTTATGGTTCGCATTTTGTACTCAATTGTTACTGGTGCCAATATCTGTTTGCCTTCTTTGATTTGCTACTCTATCATTCAATTCCATATTCATCCTGGTCATAGTGATATTTCATTTGGGTATGTTATGAATGTGCTAGCAACCCACATGTCGGTAGCTATGCCTGTTGGAGAGGCTCCTATCCAACACCTTATATTCAACAACTCCAACATAAAAAAAATGCAGTTGGATTTGGCTCGAGGACAAGTTAATATTGGTGCGGGTGGAGCTGCTGCTGAAGCCGGGAATGATGAAGAGGGTGATGCTCCTCCTCCAGATGATATCAATATGGATAATATTTTTAATTAAATTGATTCTGACTCTGGCAATGATCCTGACTATGAGCCATCTGATTTGGAAACACGTCTGAGTGCATTAGAGGAAAAGATAGAACAGATGCATGTTGGCCAAAATTCCCAATTCAAAAGTATGCGCAAGTATTTTAGGCGCTTACAAAAAAGGCTTCATCAAATTGATCCAACCATACCTGCTCCTTCTTTGGGATCAGATTGAGAATTTTACATACTTTCTCTTTGGTTGTGTGACTGAGTTCTTTGACTTGACTTAATAATGTTTTATGATATTCCGACTCCTTTATGAATTATCTTGCTTTTGATTCTTCTTTTGTCATATTTTTGACAAAAAGGGGGAGAATTGTGTTAATGATTCATGATGATAATTGTGTACACATATGATGAATATGATGATTGGTAGGTGTACTACTGAGGGGGAGATTGTACTCAGGGGGAGATTGTAAGCTTTCAGATACATTATGCATGCCATGGTTATCTCATGTATGACAACCGGTGCATGTTTCTCTTATGCACGCTTCTCTAATTGTATTTTGTGAGTGCTTTGAACTATATGAACAATATGAGTGTGTTTTGTCACAAATTTGACAAAGGGGGAGATTGTAAGTACTATGGTATGAATCCTCTTTGGTTATCAAATTTTGTGTGTCAAAACCTCTATATGTGTCTTGTATCTTGTTGTATATGTTCGAGACATCACAACTATACTTCGAGACACGACGGTGAACTCCTCAAGCTAGTTCAAGCTACAATTTTGATGATATTCACGAAGAGTTCATGTTCAAGACACAAAGTTCGTATATTCAAGATCAAGAATCTAGCATAAGATAGGGAACTGAGCACAACTCATACTGATGGTGACTTCAAAGCTTATGAAGTGTTTGAACTACATCAAGAAGAACTCAAGCTTTGTAAAGTTCAACGTCTAAGCTAATGAAGGTTCAATGTCCTTGGTAAGGTTTGATTGACCTTAGGTTGACCTTTAGTGTAGGTCATTTTAGATAAATAATTCATATATCTTCTACAAATGATTTTGGTCCGTTCTAAGACTAGTCCTGGACCTTGTTCGACTAGTCCTGGCACTGGTTCGACCAATCCTAGAAATTTCAAGACCAGTCGAAGTTTTGTTACAAATTATGAGATTTTTTCTGTTCAGCTACGACTAGTCCTGGAGTCTGCTCGACTAGTCGTGGGATGGTCACGATTCGACCTTCGACCAGTCGTGGAACCACGATTCCAACTCCAGCAACTAAATCAAAGGTCACACGACTAATCGTGTGAGGTCCACGACCAATCGTGGATGGCCTTCGACCAGTCGTGGATTGCTCACGACCGGTCATGTAACGGTTTTATCAAATCACGTCCGAAAATTCAAAAATCTGTTTCTTCTTCGACTAGTTGTGGTGACCCTAGGACCAGTCGAAGACGAATCTCTACAGCTATAAATAGCACACGAATTTCAGAGTTTTTCGTCGGAAATTAAGTGAATTAAAAGCTCCACTTTGAGATAAGTTTGTGTCTATTCTTAAGTTATATTGTGCATAATTCAATTTTCTTTTGTTAGCTTTTTCTATTTGATTTGATTCTATATTCTAATCTGATTTGAAAAGAGGAAATATTATTTTCGTTCTTCTGGGAATTGAAATCAAATAGAGCTAGCCCAGTCTGATTTAATTTTAAAATCAATTAGAACTTGGAACCATTATAAAGTGAGTATTGGACATTGAACTTTCACATCTGAACATCTACTCCAATTGGTTCTTTCAGACTACTACAAGAGGAGAAATCTAGGTATTTTATAATTCTGTAAAATTTTCATTCTTTTGGTTTTTGTTTGGAATTCACCAGAAAAATTTCATTTGTTGGTTATCTAAGGAGAGCCAGAAAACTTAGAATAGTGTGGGTTTTTGGATTGTGTAAGCCCAAGTTAAAAGACACAATTGTGAAAGTTTTAGGTGAACCTGAGAAACCTATTTTGATAGTGAACACTAATATCCCTGTGTGAGGATATTAGGAGTAGAGTAGCATTCTGTGTGGCTGTTGTAAAACAGTTGGTGTACACACAGGCGAACCACTATAACTCTTCATCTTGTGGATTGATTGCTTGCTTAATTCCTTATTTTTCATCATTCAGTTTTGTGGAATGTACATGTGGATGTGAATGCTGTAACTATTTACATTTCAAGCAAGTGTGGAGAATGTTGTAATAATCTAAAGATTTATTTTAGCATTTTATCTCGTGCTATACTTTTATCAATCTGTGCTTCAATTTCAGTAATTATTCTAGTAAGGTTGCCCTGCCATTTTTATGGTGCATGGTTGTCCCTAAAATAATTAATTCTTAAGATTGCAATTCCTTTGCTATTTTTTTCAGATTGATTTTTTGATTCAAAAGACGTTCTAGAAATAAGGTTGTCCTACCATAAGCCCTTGTTGATTATGGTGTAAGGTTGTCCTTAGAACTAAATTTGTATCAACCTCTCAATGCTTGTTTATTGGGATTGATTTTATTTCAGCATTGTGAATTGATTTAATTTGTAAGGCTATTTCTTCATTTTAATCCGCTATATTTAATTTTAATTTAGCATAGTCCTATTCACCAACCCCCCCTTTAGGGCATATAGCTTGGCCATTTCATGCACAACACATGCTCCCTCACATGTGTGAGAGAATCTTAACCCATGTGTGTAATGTCACACACCCATACCCCTCCCTCTCTCATGTACACCCCAAACTCAACTCTTCTCCATACCATATCTCATGCATGACATCATCACACCATGCCATCCCATGCCCCTTTAAGCCACCATTAATTCTTAACATGCACAAATTCCCATACCCTTAGCCTAAGCTAAGATTAATCACATTAGCCTAACCTAACCATATTTTTATCCACTTCTCTACATAAACCTGTCCACCCCTTAGCATTTTCACTATTATTTTTCTACAACAAGAGAGAGAGAGGAGTGATCTTGGTGGGCCATCAATCATATCCTATCCATCCATCTCAACCATCCATTCCATCAATTTCATCCCTTCCATCCATCTCAACCTTCCATCTAATCCATTAAGGTGAGTACACCCTCCTCACTCATTCTTATTTTAGTTTCCTTGTGTTTATGTATGGTGAAGATGGTGTTGATGATGAAGACAATATGATTATTGGAGAAAATAATTATAATGATGATAATGATATGATTAATGGTGTAGATGGCTTAAGAACATAAATAATATCATAATTCCGAAGATGTGTGGGACCATTGATCATGGCCCTACCATGATGTTAGACATCCAATCTGTTCATAAGGTCACAAAGACCTGGATGGAATATCACACAAATTTCAGCTTGATTAGAATGTGGTGGGCTCCACTGCGGGCCCATTGCAATGTTATATGCCATCTAAACCATCCAAGCAGTGGCACATTGGGTTGGCCAAACCCACACACACCCATGCACACACGTGCACACAACATCAAAAGAAGAAGAAGAAGAGGAAGAAGAAGAAGAAGAAGAAGATGATGCAGGCAGAGATGTTGACACTGCTGCTTAAAATGAAGGGGAGGGGCTGTGGGCCCACAACGTTCTCCCCATGATGTATGTATCTAATCCACATCATCCATTAAGTTTTCCACATCATTTTAGGCCTTAAGCCAAAAAATGAAGCCAATCCAAATATCTGGTAGGCCACACCATTGAAAATAGTGGTAATAATGGAATTTCACTATCGAAACTGTCAAGGTCCGCTGTGATATTTCTATTTGTCCAAACATATCGAATATTAGACCTTTAGCCTCCCTATGCCTTGAAGAATTCAATAGATAGAGTGGATCATCATAATATTGGCCCCACCTATCAAAAAACATCAAATACAAAAAAAAAAAAAAAACCAACATATATGCTGGACGCTGGTTATTGTCAACGTTTAGAGGATGCTACTTGCTGCTTTGTAGAGGGTAGGGTATGTGGGACCCACCATAATCCCTACCATGATGCATGTTGAACATCAACACCATTCATTTCATGGGTCCCCTTTAATATTGGGATATCCCGAAAATCAGCCGTACACGGAACACAGGTGGCTCACACCATCTAAAATCATGTGAAGACATGCTAGGACATATATAGGCACTTGCTGAGGCCCACCTGAAAGTTGGATGCATCTAAAACTTGGTCTGATCCCTAAGTGGGATGCACATATTGGATGGACTAGATTCATGAACCACATCTTGTTGGGCCCAACAAACAATTAAGAATATTTTAATGAAGGGTGATGTGGCTAACACAAGTCACTGGTCACTGATTGACTTGTTTTTTTTTTTTTTTAAAAAAAAAAAGGCCCACCATGGTACGGTGAATCTAACTGATGGGGCAGATGTTTGACACGCATCATGTTGGGCCCATACAGTCAACCTCATGAGAAGTCCCCATGTGCTGGACCACATAGAACCTTTTCCTATATATATATTGTTTGCTAGTTAGTACGCCCCACTATTAGTCCACACTTCACTATTAGCCACTCCCACTAGGGATCCATACCAAGACCTAAGTGTCAAAATGAGGTATCTTAGTCTACCACATGAGCTATGGATCAGGGTGTATATACATAATACATACGTGGTGGAGCTAAATTTTGAGCCTCTTAATAACTCTATGTTCTCCTCATCAAAACCCAATCCAAAACTCATTAAGTCCACTATGAATACATCGGTGTGTATTGGACTTAAGGCCACCCAATATGACAGGAATTTATGACCCAATTTCATGAATATCTTAAATACTCATAATAGGCTTCTAATCACCCAATATAATGCAATGATCAAACCATGGAGTAGGCATTTAGATTGTTAGTAGGATATTCATACATAAGAAGGGATGTTAATTTATAGAAAGAAGTAATAACTAAAATTACGATCAAGTACCCTAGTTTAAAAATTACAAGGAATACAATTTGATTAATCATGATTAAGAAAGAAGAGAAAAGTATTTTGTAGTTGAAAGTATCAAGCTACGAGGCCACAAGTTGACAACATCACGTAGGAATTGGTTACCCACGTACGCGGCTCTTTAATAATCTTACACCCTGCATATCGGCATACATTGAGTTCTAGTCATCATTGAATCACTTGTCATTAGCATCACTATACATTCCATGACATGATATATGATGAGGAATAGTAACCAAATTCTTTACAACATCACGGATTGACCGTATTACGATAAGGATGGTGATATTAAATCATGGACACCGGAAATATGAAAATAATAGGGGATGATGTGCCCCTTGGGTTGAGAGACCCTAAACCCCAATGGTACCTTGGGATGCCTCACTGTTAGGCTAGGTGGATACATGGGCCATGGATTTGACTCCCACTAAGGAGGCCAAGTTGAGAAGGGATATGTCCGACCCGCCTTAGGGCTGAGGTGGCGAACAAGGACCGATTTGACCCACGGGCGAAGAGAAGCACGAACGAGGTCTGCTACTAGTGTACAATGTTGGTCATAACCCCATTGGTGGGTAGTGAGGTCGATTACTCGTGTTTGGTGCATGGGAATCGACCTCAGTGGATCCTAAGTCTCAACAGTATATTGATCATAGTCGATACGATGGTGAAGTAGTACGGTCGAGTCCATGGTGAGAGGACTATTGGCAGGTGTTTCTACAGTTAGCATACAGTTATGTTATGTATTTCATAGATGATCATGCTCCATCATTCATTAAGGCATTGCTTTGTACAGTTTATTACTTTTGGCAATTCTTTAATTATATCTTTCATGTTAACTTATCTTGCATATTTATTATGAAGACTTTGCATTTGTCAATTATATCTTTTATGTTAACCTATCTTGCGTACCTACCATGAAGACTTTGCACCTGTTAAGTTATAAGACTTACTTGTCTTTTAACCACTCAGGTAAAGGATCTAAAGAAGAAAACAAGTAGCGACTACAAGTTAGGTGCCATGTCAAGGGATTGATTTGACTTTTGAAAATTTTGAATTATACATGATGTATATGTATCACGCAGATAAATGTTGTACTTTTGGAATTTTGTAGTACCCAGTTTACTTGTATGCAAATGTTACTTATCTTGTCTCTGATGTTTCTTTCATGAAGTATGAATGGTGAGATTCATCCTTTACATTACCTTGCCGAACACCAAGATTGGGGCTTAGTGTGTGAGCATCGGGTACCAATCTTGGAGTTCGGCTTGTCGCATGCCAGATTTGGTAGATATAGCGGTATTTTTAGGCTATTGGGTCTGGGCTGTGACATTGTTGATAAATCTTGTCCACCCAGTATCCTTCTCATCTGATATCTGATCAAGGTGAGTGAGTAGTCAAATTGAAGCTCTTGGTAGATAAAATAGAGTGATTGGATTAGATTTCCAAATTGGGACAATTTTTTAGGTCAAATTTGTGTTGCAACTTGCCAAGTTCATAAAAACCAAAGAAATGTGTGGTCATTGGATCCCAAACTCTAATCCGATTGTTGAGATTTGGACCTTCTTAAGGTTTGGTATTGCATCCTAAAATGATATTAAAGAAAAAATGGATAAAATGGATATAAGTAAGCTACATCAACTTGGCTCACACATTTAGAGCAATGGACACAGATTGGCTAGTGGCCTTCCCACTAGCAAATGGCTAGTGGTCGGTGCTCTATGGGCCATGCCATGATTTGTGTTTCATCCATGCTATCCATACATTTTTTGTAGACCATTTTATGTTATGAAACCAAAGATGAGGTAGATACAAATCTCAAGTGGACCACATCACAGGAAATAGTGGTAATTGAACGCCCACCATTAAAACTTCTTGGGGCCACAAAAGTTTTAGATCAAGTTGATATTTTTTCCCCCCCTTCATCTAGGTGTGTATGACGTAATCAACATGTTGGATGCCAAATAAATATTATAGTGTCTTTGGGAGGTTTTTAATGGTAGACATTCAATATACAATTTTTTAGTAGTAAGATTTGCCTCATTTTTTGGGATAAAGTCCTAAAATGATATGTACAAATGAATAGACAGCGTGGATAAGACACAACCTAAGTGTAGGGTCGAGATGTAGTAATAATCTCAGTATGACCGAGGTCGAATCCTTAGGGACTAATCCTGTGTGTGTTCTGAAAGCAACTAGAAGTAGAACTAGAAAAAGATGCAAATTTAAATCTAGAAATAAAGGGATTAATTGTGATATTTGAAATTAGAAACTTAAGAAATTAAAGGTGGGAACTAGGGTTTCCAAGGATCTACTTATAGAGATCAGGGAGATCTATGCTTGATTCAAGGACACAACTACAATCAGAGTCCCATCTTATCCAGTTGGAAGGTATCTCAATAAAATCTAATCTGAACTTCCTTTAACCTAATTCTCAATGGATAAGAGTTGTGAGAATTGGAAGTGATTCCATCACAAAACCATGCCCAGGAGATAATGGTTCACAATAGGATATACCAATCTCATAACTAAACATAAGAGCATTATGAAGATTAAAAGGGATTCCATCATCTAACCATGCCCAAGGGATGATGCTGAACAATAGGATTTCCTAATTTAACAATCTCAATTCATGAAAAGAGATACTCATAGCTATTGTAGATCTATTATAATTTGAGTCACAACAAACTATTAAGAACTGAAAGTATTTCTTAAATATCAAACTAGAATTAAAGAGAGTTCATTTATAAACATGAATCAAAGCAATATAAAACATCCCATCATGCTACGAGCTTCACCTCTAAGCCCAAGTTAAGAGGTTTAGCCAACCATAGACATGATTAGATCTAAAACCCTAGAAGAAAGCATAAAAAAAAACTAAGGAAGAAAGAAGAAAAAAGCTTAGTGATGACTCTCCGCCCTTGTGCTTCACTCCTCCAAACCCTAGAGTGATTAGATTCATGCCCAAGGATGCCCCGGCGACTCTTGTTTATAGTTGTGTAACACCTCTTTTCACATCTCTTTGAAAAAATCCAGAAATTACCTTAAATTTACGCACTCAGCGTAACTTTGCGTGATGTGTTCGATGACATTGAACAGGCTTTGATGTCATCGAAGGTGTCTTTTATATGTGCTTTTTTCACACGTTTATAGCTTCATTCGGACTTTGTAACTTGTTATGTCATCGAACCTACCTTCAATATCTTCGAAGAGGCCTTCGATGTCATCGAGCATTGTTCAATGAATCGATAATGTGTCTGAAACAGTCCAAAGAGTTAATCAAATTTCTTCAATAAATTTGTTATCATAGAAGAGATCTTCGATATCAACAAGTAGATCTTCGATGTCATCGAGGAGTGCTTCGAGTCATCGAAAATGGTGCATAATATGTCCAGCGATTTTTACCAAAATTCCACAGAAAATTCAATATCATCAAGCAGAGCTTCGAGTCATCGAACAAGTTCTCGAATCATCGAAAAATGTCTTCAATTTGACCATCGAATAACTTGATTTTCCCTTATAAATTCGAAGTCATTGAATATGTCCTTCAATGACATAGTAAATCTATAATCCACACTTGTTCTTTCGGCTTCATTCCTTCTCCACTTTATTTTCTTAAATGTCAGGACCTTGAAATCTTCAATCTTTGTCTATTAAGATCCATTCTTTGCCTTGGTGATCTTCAAGTGTCAATCCATGCTTTTTGCACCTTTTCTAAACCATGCTCTTAATTTCACCTTGCAAAGGAAACATTAGTAAAATAAGACATTAAACAGTATCATGTTCATAAAACGAAGATATAAATGGCGTTCAATATGCAATATTTGACCCTCAACACAATTCCCAACCAACATTGTACTAGTCCCAAGTAAAGTATGTGTAAAATAAATCTCAATGCTTAATGTTAGAATTTTTTTTCAGAAAATAATCTTTTTTGCACTCTAGTATGAATGGGTAGAACTAAGATACGAAAGCGAGATTTTAAAAACCTAGAATCAAATCACATAAGCAACCAATCAAATAAGTTCTTTGTCCATTAAATTGGAACATAATTTGCATATCAAGTTTTCCAATGTGCTCAGTGAAAGTTAACTTACTTCCCATATGAATACTATCAATTCATCATATTAGTCATGCTCATTACTTTAAGATTAATTTGAAACTCAAGTACTGATTCCGAACTTATTCCCTTTTCCTTCATTTCCAGTTTTTTATTTTATATCGACAGTCAATTTTTATTCATTCTTTTCCAAAATTTTCATTCTTTTCATTCTTTTTCATGACCTCTTTATCGATCTCTTATTTTTTAACTGGTTCTTTTCTTCTTTCAAGGTGAATAGACTTCTCCAGGCTCGATTCTCACCATCTATCAATGATTCACATACTAACAATCATAAATTCCTGTATGTCTTACAGAAGACAAATTGAATGTGTTTTGTGATTTAGATTAACATGATATTCAAACTACCTCTTAAGAAATTGAGCGTAAGCACTTCGGTGATAAATTAGTTAGATGATTAGACTCCAACAATTTAAAATTCAATCTCTATCTTATCATGCCCAAAGCATTCTTAAGTACACTATTCATTGCTTCCCAAACAGATTTCAACTTAAAACATTAAAAAATTTTAAAATTTTTGCTCAAAACTGAGAAAACATTGATTAGGTTACCTAATCCCCTATCCCCAACTGAAAAATCTACATTGTCCTCAATGTAAAAGAATTAAACATGTAATGCAAAAGAGGCAATGAAAAGAAATGGGAAGTGATGGAAAGGTAATACCTGAAGAAGGAATTTTAAGGATTTTCCAATAATCTTAATGTGAAGATAGGTTAACAAAAAACACAACTCAATAGAGCATTAGTAAACTATCCTAAAATAGCAGAGGGAAACTACCCTAGCCCTGTAAAAGCGATAAACCTACCTATTCCTTCGTTAGACTAGGAGATTAATCCTGGTGCACAGGATCAATTAGAGGTATGGACATGTCCTCCCAATCAAAATTTTTAACAAATGGCTTTAATTGATGTTCATTTACTTTAAATTCATTGCCATTGTTTAGATTCTGAATCTCGACAGCCCTATGAAGATAAACATTAGTAATAGTGAAAGGGTCAGTCCAACAAGATCGAAGTTTGCCTAGAAAGAGATGTAACCGATAATTGTACAAGAGGACCTTCTGACCTAGTGTGAATGATTTTCTAAGAATGTGTTGGTCATGAAACACCTTCATCTTATCCTTGTAGATTATAGAATTCTCATTAGCATCATTCTCGATTTCTTCAAGTTCATTCAACTGAAGTTTATGTAGCGAGCCAGCGTTGTCCAAGTTGAAGTTCAGATTTTTAATAGCCCAGTAGGCTCTATGTACCAACTCCACAGGCAAGTGGCAAGCCTTCTATAGACACCTCACCCATGCTAGTATCTTAAGAAAGCTAAGATAATCTGGCAACCATGATCATATCTTAATCCTAGCTCAAACCCTAATCTAACTCAAACCCTAATTCAAACTAAACCGTAATCCCAGCCTAACCCTACCCAAACCTCACCCTAAACCTTAAACCCAGCCTATCCCTAGCTTAAACCATAATCTAAATCCCAAAATAATGTCAAAGCCAAAGTGTACATATAAATCAATACAAAAACACACCATTTGAGCCCAAAATCTCAAAAGAATATTACCAGATGAAGCAAAGCATCAAACAAAGCTCACTGACCAAAGCCCGGCCTGAATCAAACCTGGCCAGTAGTCGGACTACCGCGTGCCGCAATCTAACTGTCCCTCCAGAAACGGACATTTGTCTCCTTCGAGCAACATTTGTCCCTCGTCCCAAAGTCAACTTTCATATGGATTTACCCCCCATCCCACCTTATCTATCATTTGACCAACCTCCAAGGGCCAATGAGAGCACGCCACATGGCATTCCACTCTCCCCAACCAATCCCAAGTTGCCATGTCAGATTTTATCCCTCTTAAACTCAGCAATTACAGTAATGTCATTGGAGAAGGCTATAAATAACCCTTGTCTCTTCATATTTCACATAGTTGTAAGACTTGTATATGAGCCTGTACCGTTCCGTAAGCTTCCTCGGTCCTCCCGATCGAATTCTGGTGACCCATAATCTGCTACAGGTATTGGCACGTGATCCTAAGTAATGTCTTGTATACCTGAGTCGACTCGACCCGAGATTTGTACCTGTGTGACCGCATCATCACCGCGGTTCCGATGCCATGTCTCGGGCATCGAGGCGATACCCTGGCCAGAAGATGTGGGCCCGCATTTAGTTCGAGGAAAACGCTGCGTGTTGCTAAACCCAAGAGAATCTCTACCCAATGTCTCATCCATCAATCCCATCAATCAAGGTACACATCACACTCCATCACTCACCCATCCCCAAGTACAACCACCCCTCCCCTAAAGTCAACACTCTCTTACACAAGTACACATCACACATCACACCCATCTCTCTCTCTCTCTCTTACCCTCTCTCTCTCCTCTCTCTTTCTCATTATCCTAAGCAACCCATAAGAGTCCATCGTCCAAGCTCCATGAGAGAAGCTTGGCATGGCCCACTCCCTACCACCCAATCTCACCCTCTAAAATCAATCTCGACTGTTGAATCGCACCCTTTGGAGCTCTCGGGTGCGTTGATGGAAGAAGCAAGTCCACGAAGAAGGTCGATCAGTAGGTGCTTCTCTCTCTCTCTCTTGCTCATTTTTTATGTGATGTGTGGCCCACTCGGATGGACCCCACCTTGATGTATGTTTAATCCAATCGTCCAAGTCATGTGGACCCTGTCTCATGGTGGTCAAAAACATAAATATCAGATTGATTCAAATCAGGTGGGCCACGTACATGTGGGACCCACCTTGATGAGGCATATGCCACATCGTCAGTCAGTGGTGGTGGCTAATAGTGTAGTGTTAACTGACAGTGGGGTGTAACTAACTGAGAAGTGAGAACTGACGGTGGAGTGTGTACCACCCAGCCACCCTCTTTTTCTTCCTTTTAAATATAATATAATAAACATATTATATGTATATTATACCATCAGGTGGGCCATGTACATGTGGGACCCACCATGATGCTACGTGGTATCCAAACTGTCCGGCGTGTAAGGACGCTGGACGTGGCTCCATAGTGAAGTGTGAACTGACATGGTGTAGCTAACAGTGATGTGTGGACTTCTTGTGCAGGCCCCACCGTGATGTACAGATTAAATCCATGCCATTCACCTTATTTCTCAACCCATTTTAGGCGTTGAGCCAAAAAATGAGGCTAATCTGAAACTCTAGCAGGCCACACCATCTAAACAATTATTTTAATAGTGAGAAATTGATAGGGCCCACTGCGATGTTTCTATACATCAAACCTACCCAATATCAGGCTTGTCAGGCCCATCTTGAGCTAAGGAATTCAGTCGACGAACTGGATTCCCTTGATGTGGACCCCACCTAAAAATAAATAAATAAAAAATAAAAAATAGCAGACGCTGCTGCTGTCAGCGTCCAGAGGACAGTGCAGCAAGCAACATCCGCAGCTCAGATTGGCACAGGGAAAGTGGGCCCCACCTCAGGCCCTACCATGATGTGATTTGAACATCAACACCGTGCATTTGATGGGTCCCTTTTAAATAGTGGGTCCCTCCAAACTTAGCCATGTACGTGACTCAGGTGGCCCATGTCACAGGAAACAGTGTATTGAACGTCTACCATTGAAACCTCTTCTGGGTTGCAGAAGTTCTGGACTGGTATGAAATTTATTTTTTCTCCTTCCTCTGGTCTTCATGACCATATGAACAGATTGGGATGGAAAATAAACGTCATGGTGGGCACCACGCGGGACCCACCTGCTATAGTGGATTGGCTGGTCCACCACACACTAGCTATATAGCTGATTCGCGTCAGCAAGTTCCGTTAAGTCCACCGACCCCACCCTGATATATGTGCTCTCTCCTGTCGTGGGGCCAACCGTGATGTATTTGTTGTCCAATCTGTTTATCCATTTTGTCCAGGTCGTGGGACCCACTTCACACGTGTGGAGGTGGGACCACCTTGACGCATCCATTCTATATTCACACCGTCTAACAGTTACTGGACGGTGGGCCCCTCCTTGTTAGATGTTTAATATGTGTTGTACAAGCGTACCGTCTATATGTAGCGTGGGCCCGCATGATGTATTCAGCCACACCGCCCAATCTCTAAATGTGGGATGTGGAGCCCGTGTGATGTATTTATTTCATTCCATGCCGTCAATCTGTGTAAGGCCCACCTTGATGTATCCGTTGTACACATGAATCCCACATGATGTATATGTTTTATATCCATACTATCCAACTATTTGGATGGGATCCACCATGATGTATTTTTGTCCATGCCGTCTAGGGCAGGCAACCCATTATGATATATTTTAGGGCCCGTGGGTTGAGGCCTATTGAAATGCATTTGGAGCCCATGAGCAGGGCCCACCTCATATGTTTCATTCTAACCGTCCAGATCATATAAGGCCTACCTCGATGTATGTTTTATCCACACCATCCATGGGACGTGTGACCCACCAGATGTATGCATTTTATATCCACACTAACCATTTGGTGGGGCCCATCTGCTGCATGTGCAGGGCCCACCTATTGTGCATTGGTACAGCTCACGTGATGTGGCCCACTTGATGTATATGGGACCCATTATGATATGTTTGGGGCCCATGATTGTGGGCCGTTATGATGTATTCGAGGCCCATAGTTGAGGCCCAATGCGATGTATGTATGACCCGTTACGTTGTGTATGAATCCCTTCTATGGGCCACTCCTTAGGAGTAATGTTGGTTAGATGTCGACATTGATTGGTAATGATGGTTAGATGTCCACATTGTGACCTTCCCTTAGGCCTTGTTAGGCCATTCTCATCATTCCCTTAGTGGGTTAACCCAAATAAGTGTGCCCCATTCACCATAGACGAATGGCTCCGTACTATCGGATTAGATATAACCATGACCGATTACCGATTTCAATTGTTGTGACCGATTTATTGATTCTGATTATCAACCGATTCTGATTATCAACCGATTCCGATTGACGTGACCTATTTATCGATTCTGAATATCGATCAATCCTGATTGTCGTGACTGATTTATCGAATTTGATTATCAATCGATCCCGATTGTCGTGGCTGATTATCAATTTTTGATTGTCATGACCAATTTGCTGATTCTGATTATCGATCGATCCCAATTTTCATGGCCGATTGTTGATTCTGACTCCGATTGTTGAGGCCGATTGTTTCGATTCTGATTATCGATCGATTCTGATTGTCGTGACCGATTACCATTCTGATTTATCATGGCCGATTGTTGATTATTAATCGAGGTCGATTACCGATTCTGATTTGTCGTGGCTGATTTCAATTATTTGATCAAGGCCGATTACCGATTCTAATTTGTCATGGCCGATTTTCGATTATCGATTGAGGCCGATTACCGATTCTAATGGTCGATTGTTGGTCATTGACGTAGGCTGATTACCGATTCTAATTTGTCATGCTCGATTGCTGATTATCGATCGAGGTTGATTACCGATTCGGATGGTCGATTGTTGATTATCGATCGAGGCCGATTACCGATTATAATTTATCATGTCCGATTGCCAATTATCGATCGAGGTCGATTATCGATTCTGATTTGTCACGGTCGATTGTTGATTATCGATCGAAGCCGATTACCGATTCTGATGATCGATTGTTAATTATCGACCGAGGTCGATTATCGATTCTGATTCGTCATGGCCGATTATCGATTATCAATCGAGGCCGATTGCCGATTATGATTCGTCATAGCCGGTTACCGATTATCGATCGAGGTCGATTACCGATTCTGATTTGTCATGGCCGATTGCCGATTATCGATCTAGGCCGATTACCGATTCTGATGGTCGATTTTTGATTATCGACTGAGGCCGATTGCCGATTATCGATCGAGGTTGATTACCGATTCTAATTTGTCATAGCCGATTGTCGATTATGGATGGAGGCCGATTACCGATTCTGATGGTCGATTGTCGATTATCGATCGAGGCCGATTACCAATTCTAATTTGTCGTGGTCGATTGTCGATTATCGATCGAGGCCAGTTCTGGTTTATGAAGACTGGTTGTATAGGCCGATTTCGATTGTTGAGACCTGTATGATGTACATGCGACTCGTAGTTGAGGTTCATTGTGACGCGTATTAGGCCCATGATGCATGGCCCATTTGATGTATTCAAGACCCATGTGTAGAGCCCACATGTCATGTATTCATGGCCTATGGGCAAGGTCCATTGTGATATGTATTACGCCCATGTGCAGGGTCCACCGGTTGTGTATATGTGGCCTTTGAGTAAGGCCCATTAGATTGTATATTGTCCTTTGTGTGAGACTGTGGACCCATTATATGTTTGGCTCTAGGTGACCATTTCTTGGGGGCAATGTCGGTTAAATATTCACGTTGTCGAGGCCGAATGTTAATGTCTGTTATTGATACCGATTATGAGTATGTGATAGCATAGCATCATAGTACATGCCCATACGCATCATCTGCATGTTTGTTATAAGATGTGATTGACCATTGCATATGTCATAGGGCAGGTTGTTCATGGGACTCCTTGATAGGAAAAGTTGCCCCACATGAGAGCACGACATGCGCAGGATTGATGTATGATTGGACAGTGTGACTCATGCATCTCGCATTTGTGTGACATGACCACCGTACGCCCTAGCGACATCAGGGTCGTAGCCTCCACAGGTATTTCGTGGATGGCCGATGGGACACCAGAAATCTGTTTTACATGGGATGCTATAGATATCCCTGGTTGAAAGTCCCTAAACCCTCTTGGTTCCAAAGGTTGCTCCAACGTCTAGACCGAGTGGATGCATGAGCCCATGAGGGCCGTATACTATAGGGCCGCGTCTCCCACTGTGTTGTGGTAGGTTGGAAGGGGGTGCGGCCTTATCCACCCGAGAGGAGGGGGCAATGCTAGGCTGAGTCTGATCAGCTCGAGGAATGGGTCCACTATTGACGAGCAGGGCCAGATATGGCCTAGATAGACTTAGCATTATTTAGATGGTGTGGGCCACTATCATAATGGGCCACTATTGACAAGCATATGGCATTTTGGGTTGCTATGATTCTACACTTATATGGCCTAGACAGACTTAGCAGGATTTGTATATTACATTGCATCCTCGGCATTTGATATTTGTCTCTTCATGACTCCTTGTTGCATGACTGTTTTATATTGTGCATTCTGCTATTGATTTACTTATGGACTTTTCTGTACTTCTGCTTACTCTGTTATCGTATGATTTATGATCTTGTTAGTATTAAAGCTTACTTTGATAATTCATGATCTTGTCACTATTTTTGTTTATTCTGATATTATATGATTTATGGGATTACTAGTATTTTTGGTATTGTATGATGATGGCATTGTAGTGAATACTTAGCACTTACCTTGTGCACACACTTACACCACCCTCTAAGCTTTCTATAAGCTTATGCATGATAGATGCGTGTAGGTGATGTTAAGTTGCAGCAGTGTTGAACTTGGAGCGTGCAGCGGTCTTTTAGAGCTTGATTTTTGATTAATATATTTTCCTTTCAGCATTGTACTCAAATGATTATATTAGTGGATATGTGATGATGATGTTGCCTTTGTGAAGTGGGTAATCTTGTGGTTATGCTTATTACAAGTTAAATGTGTGTATATATATATATATATATATATATATAAAATCTTCCTTATAAGATCCCAGGATCGAAATCTGGCGTATGGACGCTAGGAGCCGAGAATGGGGTACTACGGAGGCTGTCGGCACCAGATTCGGCGATCGGGATCCCTGTGAATCCGATTTCTGAGTTTGGGGTGTGACAGAAGTTGGTCTCAGAGCATAACTTGGGAATACCTAAAGATAACATCACATATTTGCTGATAAGCTACCCTTTCACTTTATGATTGTAGAGAACATAAAATGGTTAGATCCACGAATTCGAATAACTTAGAGATTTTCGATATAGCTCCCTACCATTGAAATTGTGAGGTTGCATAATATTCCATTTTTGCTCACTTCTGATTCCGGATCCGAAGATTAGTAAGGTCACCATAGTGTTGATGAGGCGTCTTGGGAGCAAGAATCTTAGATTCGTGGGTTTCATCCCCATCCCTTAGATGTTTGATTATGTTGGGATGAAGTGTTTTGACTATATCTATAGTGATAGGTTTTCCCTCCCTTAGTAAGCCTTGTATTGGTTATATTGGTATTTAAATTTTGAGGATGAAATTTTTATTAGGAGGGGAGAGCTGTAAGACCTGTATCCGACCCTGTACCGTTTCGTAAGCTTCCTCGATCCTCCCAATCAAATTTCGGTGACCCGCAATCTGTTACCGGCATTGGCGCGCGATCCTGAGTAGTGTCCCATATACCTGAGTCGACTCGACCTGAGATTTGTACCTGTGCGACCGCGCCGTCACCGTAGTTTTGATGCCACGTCTCGCTCGTCGAGGCGATACCCTGGCCAGAAAATGTGGGCCCGCGTTCAGTTTGAGGAAAATGCTGCACGTTGCTAAACTCAAGAGAATATCTACCCAATGTCCCATCCATCAATCCCATCAATCAAGGTACACATCACACTCCATCACTTATCCATCAAGTACAACTACCCCTCCCCTAAAGTTAACACTCTCTTACACAAGTACACGTCGTCCATCACACCCATCTCTCTCTCTCTCTCTTACCCTCTCTCTCTCCTCTCTCTTTCTTATTATCCTAAGTAACCCATGAGAGTCCATCGTCCAAGTTCCATGAGAGAAGCTTGGCAGGGCCCACTCCCTATCACCCAATCCCACCCTCTAAAATCAATCTCGACCGTTGAATCGCACCCTTTAGAGCTCTCGGGTACGTTGATGGAAGAAGAAAGTCCAAGAAGAAGGCCGATTGGTGGGTGCATCTCTCTCTCTCTCTTGCTCATTTTTTTTGTGTGATGTGTGGCCCACTCGGATGGACCCCACCTTGATGTATGTTTTATCCAATCGTCCAAGTCATGTGGACCCTGTCTCATGGTGGTCGAAAACACAAATATCAGATTGATTCAAATCAGGTGGGCCACGTACATGTGGGACCCACCTTGATGAGGCATATGCCACACCGTCAGTCAGTGGTGGTGGCTAATAGTGTAGTGTTAGCTGACAGTGAGGTGTAGCTAACTGAGAAGTGAGAACTGACGGTGGAGTGTGTACCACCCAGCCACCCTCTTTTTCTTCCTTTTAAATATAATATAATAAATATATTATATGTATATTATACCATCAGGTGGGTCACGTACATGTGGGACCCACCATGATGCTGCGTGGTATCCAAACTGTCCGGCGTGTAAGGATACTGGACGTGGCTCCATAGTGAAGTGTAAACTGACATGGTGTGGCTAACAGTGATGTGTGGACTGCTTCTGCAGGCCCCACCATGATGTACAGATTAAATCCATGTTGTCCACCTTATTTCTCAGCCCATTTTAGGCGTTGAGCCAAAAAATGAAGCTAATCCGAAACTCTAGTAGGCCACACCATCTAAATAATTATTTTAATAGTGAGAAATTGATAGGGCCCACTGCGATATTTCTATACATCAAACCTACCCAATATCAGGCTTGTCAGGCCCGTCTTGAGCTAAGGAATTCAGTTGACGGACTGGATTCCTTTGATGTGGACCCCACCTAAAAATAAATAAATAAATAAATAAAAATAGCAGACGCTACTGCTGTTAGCGTTCCCAACTAGGATTGGCATAGGGAAAGTGGGCCCCACCTCAGGCCCTACCATGATGTGAGTTGAACATCAACATCATGCATTTGATGGGTCCCTTTTAAATAGTGGTTCCCTCCAAAACTTAGCCGTGTATGTGACTCAGGTGGCCCACGTCACAGGAAACAGTGTATTGAACGTCTACTATTGAAACCCCTTCTGGGTTGCAGAAGTTCTGAACCGGTATGAAATTTATTTTTCCTCCTTCCTCTGGTCTTCGTGACCATATGAATAGATTGGGATGGAAAATAAACGTCATGGTGGGCCCCACGCGGGACCCACCTGCTATAGTGGATTTGCTAGTCCACCACGCACCTGCTATATAGCTGATTCGCGTCAGTAAGTTCCGTGGAGTCCACCGACCTCACCCTGATATATGTGCACTCTCCTGCCGTGGGGCCAACCGTGATGTATTTGTCGTCCAATCTGTTCATCCATTTTGTCCAGGTCGTGGGACCCACTCCACATGTGTGGAGGTGTGGCCACCTTGATGCATCCATTCTATATTCACACCATCCAGCAGCTACTGGACGGTGGGGCCCTCCTTGTTATATGTTTAATATGTGTTGTATAAGCATACTATCTATATACAGCGTGGGCCAGCATGATGTATTTATCCACACCGCCCATTATGATGTATTTATTTCATTCCATGCCGTCAATCTGTGTAAGGCCCACCTTCATGTATCTGTTGTACACATGAATCCCACATGATGTATATGTTTTATATCCATTCTGTCCAACTATTTGGATGAGATCCACCATGATGTATTTTTATCCACGCCATCTAGGGCAAGCAGCCCATTGTGATATATTTTAGGGCCCATGGTTGAGGCCCATTGAAATGCATTTGGAGCCCATGAGGAGGGCCCACCTTATATGTTTCATTCTAACCGTCCAGATCATATAAGGCCTGCCTCAATGTATTCTTTATCCACACCATCCATGGCACGTGTGACCAACCAGATGTTTGCATTTTATATCCACATTAACCATTTGGTGGGGCCCATCTACTGCATGTGCAGGGCCCACCTGTTGTGCATTAGTACAGCTCACGTGATGTGGCTCACTTGATGTATATGGGACCCATTATGATATGTTTGGGGCCCATGATTGTGGCCTGTTATGATGTATTCGAGGCCCATAGTTGAGGCCCAATGCGATGTATGTATGACCCGTTACGTTGTGTATGAATCCCTTCTATGGGCCACTCCTTAGGAGCAATGTTGGTTAGATGTCCACATTGATGGGCAATGATGGTCAGATGTCCATATTGTGACCTTCCCTTAGGCCTTGTTAGGCCATTCTCATCATTCCCTTAGTGGGTTAACCCAAATAAGTGGGCCCCATTCGCCATAGACGGATGGCTCCGTGCTATGGGATTCGATATAACCATGACCGATTGCCGATTCTGATTGCTGTGACCGATTTACCGATTTCGATTGACGTGACCTATTTATCGATTCTGATTATCGATCAATCTCGATTGTCGTGACCGATTTATCAATTTTGATTATTGATCAATCTCGATTGTCGTGGCCGATTACCAATTTCTGATTATCGAGACCGATTTGTCGACTCTGATTATCGATCGATCCTGATTTTCATCGCTAATTGTTGATTTCGACTCCGATTGTTGAGGCCGATTGTGCCGATTTCGATTATCGATCGATTTCGATTGTCGTGACCCATTACCGATTCTGATTTTTCATGGTCGATTTCCGATTATCGATCGAGGTCGATTACCGATTCTGATTTGTCATGGCTGATTGTCGATTATTGGTCGAGGCTGATTACCGATTCTGATGGTCGATTGTTGATTATCGACCAAGGCCGATTACCGATTCTAATTTCTCATGGCCGATTGTCGATTATCGATTGAGGCCGTCAATTGTTGATTATCAATCGAAGCCGATTACCGATTCTAATTTGTCATGGCTGATTGCGAATTATCGATCGAGGTCGATTACCGATTCTGATGGTCAATTATTGATTATTGACCCAGGCTAATTACCGATTCTGATTTGTCATGGTCGATTGTCGATTATCGATCGAGGCCAATTACTGATTATAATGGTCGATTGTTGATTATCGACTGAGGCCGATTATCGATTCTGATTCGTCATGGCCGATTGCCGATTATTGATCGAGGCCAATTGCCGATTATGATTCGTCATAGCCGATTACCGATTATCGATCGAGGTCGATTGCCTATTCTCGATCGAGGCCGATTGCCGATTATGATTCGTCGTAGCCCATTATAGATTATTAATCGAGGCCGATTACCAATTCTGATTTGTCATGGCCATTGCCGATTATCGATCGAGGACGATTACCAATTCTGATGGTCGATTGTTGATTATCGACCGAGGCCGATTAATGATTCTGATTTTTCATGGCCGATTGCCGATTATCGATCGAGGTCGATTACCGATTCTGATTTTTCATAGCCGATTGTCGATCATCGATCGAGGCCGATTACCGACTCTGATGGTCGATTGTCGATTATCGATCGAGGCCACTTACCAATTCTGATTTGTTGTGGTCGATTGTCGATTATAGATCGAGGCCGGTTCTGGTTTGTGAAGACCGGTTGTACAGGCCGATTCCAATTGTCGAGACCTATATGATGTACATGCGACTCGTAGTTGAGGCCCATTGTGATGCATATTAGGCCCATGATGCATGGCCCATTTGATGTATTCAAGACCCATGTGTAGGGTCCACATGTCATGTATTCCTGGCCTATGGGCAAGGCCCATTGTGATATGTATTATGCCCATGATTAGGGTCCAATGGTTGTGTATATGTGGCCTTTGAGTAAGGCCCATTGGATCGTATATTGGCCTTTGTGTGAGGCTGTGGGACCATTATATGTTTGGCTCTAGGTGACCATTCCTTGGGGGTAATGTTGGTTAAATGTCCACGTTGTCGAGGCAGAATGTTGATGTCGGTTATTGATACCGATTATGAGTATGTGATAGCATAACATCATAATACATGCCCATACGCATCATCTACATGTTTGTTATGAGATGTGATTGACCATTGCATATGTCATAGGGCAGGTTGTTCATGGGGCTCCCTGATAGGCGGAGTTGCCCCACATGAGAGCACGGCATGCGCAGGATTGATGTATGATTAGACTGTGTGACTCATGCATCTCGCATTTGTGTGACATGACCACCGTACGCCCTAGTGACATTAGGGTCGTAGTCTCCATAAGTATTTAGTGGATGGCCAGATTGGACACCAGAAATCTGTTCTACATGGGGTGCTATAGATATCCCTGGGTGAAAGTCTCTAAACCCTCTTGGTTCCCGTGGTTGCTCCAACGTCTAGACTGAGTGGATGCATGAGCGCATGAGGGTGGTATACTGTAGGGCCGCGTCTCCCACTGTGTCTGGTCGGTTGGAAGGGGGTACGACCTTACCCACCCGAGAGGAGGGGGCAATGCTAGGCTGAGTCTAACCAGCTCGAGGAATGGGTCCACTATTGACGAGCCGGGCCTGATATTGGCAAGCGGATAGTGAGGTCTCTTCCACTCACCTTGTTGCACGCGATGGGGCAACAATCTTGTTTGGAGTGTTATAGACCCGGTGATTTTTCAGAGAGGAACCGTACTGATATGTGGACTTATTGAGTAGGAGTTGCATGCTCATTCATTCACTCACTATCCACTCGGGCTGGTGGTACGCAACTAATTGTTGTGTACCTTCGTTATGGCAAGGATTTTGGTTAGACGCGCGACTAACCTGAGATCGGGAGTTTACCATGTTGAGTCTGACTATCCAAATTTAGGTATGAGACTGGATTGGATGGAAGTCCCTTGTGGTGGACCCCGTAGCCTGCGATACTACGTACTATCATCCCGACTTCACACTCCAGAAATGTCATTTCATTCGCATCGCATATTGCATTACATCTGCAAGCATATGGTATTTTGGGTTGCTATGATTCTACACTTATATGGCCTAGACAGACTTAGCAGGATTTGTATATTACATTGCATCCTCGGCATTTGATATTTGGCTCTTCATGACTCCTTGTTGCATGGCTGTTTTATATTGTGTATTCTGCTATTAATTTACTTATGGACTTGTCTGTACTTCTGCTTACTCTGTTATCGTATGATTTATGATCTTGTTAGTATTAAAGCTTACTTTGATAATTCATGATCTTGTCAGTATTTCTGCTTATTTCGATATTATATGATTTATGGGATAACTAGTATTTTCGGTATTGTATGATGATGGCATTGTAGTGAATACTTGGCACTTACCTTGTGCACACACTTACACCACCCTCTAAGCTTTCTATAAGCTTATGCACGATAGATGCGTGCAAGTGATGTTAGGTTGCAGCAGTGTTGAACTTGGAGCATGCAGCGGTCTTCTTGAGCTTGATTTTTGATTTATGTATTTTCCTTTCAGCATTGTACTCAAATGATTATATTAGTGGATATGTGATGATGATGTTGCCTTTGTGAAGTGGGTAATCTTGTGGTCAAGTTAAATGTGTGTGTGTGTGTGTGTGTGTGTGTGTGTGTGTGTGTGTGTGTGTGTGTGTGTGTGTGTGTGTAAATATATAATCTTCCTTGTAAGATCCCAAGATCAAAATCTGGTGTATGGACACTAGGAGCCGAGAATGGGGTACTATGGAGGCTGTCGGCACCAGTTCGGCGATCGGGATTCCTGTGAATTCGATTTCTGAGTTTGGGGCGTGACAACTTCTCAATTCCAAAATCCAAGTGAGGGAGAGAGAGAGAGAGAGAGAGAGAGAGAGAGAGAGAGAGAGAGAGAGAGATGAAGGGAGTGAGGGTGAGAAGGAGCTCCCAAGCCTCCAAGATCAGTTTTTTTCAGCTACCCCTTAGCCTCATCCCAACCATCTTAACCTCTTAGTCTAGGTTGGATTGATCATGGTGCAATCCATGTCTTAGTCTTCTCAAGAATAAGCCAAAGATCTTTTCAATTTATATACAAGCATTCATCATAACATTTTTTTCCATTTTCAACCCCCCTATGTCTCTAGATGTCTAGTGAACATATACTCTGTGACTTATCGTACGTCAGATCCTATCACATCAGAAATTTCTAGCAATCTAGTCCATTTTTCTTTACCTTTTTTGCATAAGCATCATCACATCTGCCTTATAGACACATTGTTGGATGTATGCTCTGTGGCTTGCTGAAATCTCAGATCTTGCCGCATCAGAAATCCATATGTGCCTAGTCCTACTTTGACCACATCATTCATCCATTGAGATTTCCTTACCACACCAAGTAGAGACCGTACATTTGTATGGGCAGAGAGGGTGCCTAACACCTTCCCTCTTTATAACCGAGGTCCCTTACTCGGAATCCCAGATCGCGGACTAAGAGTCAATCTAAGATAGGAGAATCTTTGGATTTCTCCAACCTTACATATTTCGTGGGTTCTAGCTGACTACAGGATTTTGAGATTAAGTGGCTAGTGGCGACTCCAAACCAACAATCAAGGTTATATACCCCACAACATACAACTCATACAAAAAGAAGAACAAAAATAAGATCACCTGAAAGAGCGTGGGCGTCAATCTCTAAGCATTCATAGAATGACGACTTCTCTGGGGACTTACTAGAGCGCACTATCCGAGACCCAACTCGAAAGTGTGTAGTACTCTAATCTCAAGGGACATTTCTCATACATTATGTGCAAAAAACTAAAATACATCAATCTTTGCCTTACACTTGTTTTGGCATTAATCTGAGCTATGACTACTCGATCTTGTGAAGCTATGACTACCCATGGAGAAGAGCCGGTAACTCAG
Source organism: Magnolia kwangsiensis (assembly GCA_037074715.1). Classification (NCBI taxonomy): domain Eukaryota; kingdom Viridiplantae; phylum Streptophyta; class Magnoliopsida; order Magnoliales; family Magnoliaceae; genus Magnolia; species Magnolia kwangsiensis. The sequence continues at coordinate 67,306,853 of CM073579.1, forward strand.
TTAGCTCCCGAAACATCAGCATCCGCACCGGCATCGGTGCCAGCACCAACACCTCCGGCAACTCCAACAAATCTTCCAGCTACTGCAGCCTTGAATGAGATAGCTCAAAATTTTAAGGCATTGCAGGAGCTATTACTTCGCCTAGTACCAAGCACCGCACCGAGCATGCAGGCAACACAGCCTAGTGTCCAAAACAATTCAATCTCATAAACTCCTTTTACATTCTCCCTCATTCCTCCAGTTCTCCCTCTTCCTGCAGAATCAACACAAGATCAACAGTAACAGGTGAACGGGTGCAACCCTCTCACACATCATTACTCAGCACATCTCTCCAGAAACAGGAACAATAATCAACTTACAACATAAACTCCCCCTAATAGGAGTCACAGACAAGAACTGGCGAATGCCCACGAAGGGGGCCAGTTTTGAGTCCAACTCTTTAATGCTCTGAAAATCAGGGACCGAGCAAAACTCATTTCTCGAGTTCAAAAACATCACTTTTGTAATATTTTTAATGATGGTTGTATGTTGTTTATATTAATACATAAAACATGAATGAAATTAAGCTAAAATAGCACAACATAATCCAGGGACAGTTGAAATATGCAATCAGAAGACCGAAACGAATATATGAACCAACATAGGTCCCTAAAGTATGTATACGTTGCCAGGTTAATAGGTACAAGTGTGGTTTCAAAATATAAAATGTCATAAAAAGAATGTGATAGCCCACTGTAAATATAACCCTGAATCCCCGTCGATCAGGACACGACTCACATGAACCCACCTGAATACTGCATGTAGGAGAATGCCTCCTCGTCATCCTCGAAGTCTGGCTTTGCTTTGTGGGTCGCATCGTCATCTGCAACTAAGACAGAGTCTGGTTGGTGTTTAAACATCGTCCCAGAACGTGGGAGTGAGTGAACAACTCAGTGGAGCTATACAACAAAGGTTAACATGTTATCAATTCAGTCAAGCAGTAATGATAAAGTAGTACAACAAGCAAGTCCTAAGTACTCTGATTAATGCAAGAATGAGAATGTAGTAATGATGCATGCCCTCGCCTGCACCCCCTCTGCGATCTTCATCTCACGATCGCGCATGTTAGTCACTTCCTCAGTGCTCTGCCCAACGCTAAACGGCACATGCAATGCGGTGCATGAACGTGATTATCAAGTTCTTATTATTCCTTTTCATACAGCAGGATTGGGAAGTTAAGGTACCTCCCTTATGTCAATTCCCAAACAATGATCCATTCTAGGGTCGTCAATCCTAGCAAATCTCATACGATGTTATAGTTCAAGGTCGCTGCAAAGGGCTCATCACCTGATCAATGCAAACCTAGTTATACCCTAGTTACTACGAAAAGGCTCGTCGCCTCAACACAATTTCAAGGTATGCTTGAGGTCACTACAAAGGGCTCGTTACCTGATCAGTGTAGGCCGACAGCTCGAATACAGTGTCCCATACCACGATATTTGGCTCATGAGTTGGGTTGCTCACTGGTCACTACGGGGGGGGCTCGTCGCCCCAGCGTAGGGCGACAGTTCGACCACGGTGTCCCATACCACCATGTCCGACTCATGAGTCTTTGCGGATTAAGGTACCAAGGTTAAAGGGTTTTCATCGGTGAGTATGGTACCTTAGATTCAAATAGTAGCATCCAAACATGGTGAACATACATCGGGCCAATCGGGTTACTTGACGAGCTCTACCAGCACAAGCGCACGTTGAGTTGACCGACATGAAGTGTATAAGCACTCGTGGCCTGACCACTGTCAACATCCCAAGTACAGATCAGATTCATCTAACATCTCCCGTGTGGTGAAAACAACCTCAACCACCAGACTAGGGCCTGTTACCGATTACTTAGACTATGATATAGTCCCAACCACGTGCACTTACAACTAGTAAGCATATGAGATGAACAAAGCATTAATGCATAAATAAGTCACATCCTACAGTCATTTGAGCATACTATGGAATATAACTTAACATGAATATACAGTACATGGAGGAAATCATACACACAGTTAAACATGAATAAACAGACTCTATCATATGCAGGTCATGGAGGAAATCATACACACCATTAAGGTAGTTGGGATTCATATCTCAACTCCCTTATAAATCACAATTTACTAACTACTAACTCATTCAGACATTTTTACAAACACTTAGACTACACCTTCCAACATACATCACGTATGTTGGTTATATTATGTATTAGGGCAAGTACTTTCACCGAGGAGTTGTCACGTATACAACAACCATATATGTATGACAGTTAATCATGGCAAACACAAATCCAAATTCCAAACTCGTACAAACATTTCAATAAACATGTGAATTACCCTATATACCATATAGTTCATATATAATTGTAACACGAAACAAACATCGCATTTGGCATGTGAAATAGCATCCACGTCAGTAATAAACCATTAACCGACATTGAAAGCCTTAAAAACCATAACCTATATGTATATAGTCCACACCTCACATTGGTAAACGCGTAACAGATTCGTTTTAGACGTTTAGTCTATGTCAACGGTTGATTGGCAACCTAGAGCAAGAATTAGGTTAGTTATTTCATAACTTACACTATATAAAATCCTAAAATAGATTAGGGTTAGGTTTTCTTACCCAAGTACGTTGTTGGAAACATTGGAATGGTGATACAGATGAATGGATTAGGCACGTGGAGCAGTAGGGAATAATCCCAGGAAACTCCAACTCTCTCTCACACTTTCTCTCTTTTTTCTTCTCTTTCTTCTCTCTTCTCTCCTAGGATTTTTAGAAAAATCGCATAGCAAGAGAGAGAGAGAGAGGGTTTAAGACTCTTATATAGGCCCATAACTGAAGGAAATGGCCCCAAGGCCATGGTATACTTAGGTTATGTCCAAATCGGGTCTGTTCTGATCCAACAGAGCACTTCTGGAGGCCCCTTTGCTGAATGCGGTCGAACTTAAGCTCCCTGATATTGGATCCAGGTCAAGTTAAGTTTTTAGTCTGATCGGATTTACAGATCGCTCGTGGCGGACCAGTTTTAGTTTGACGGCACGGGTATTCGATTAGGGCCACAAGTGTACTGACATGTGTGGGACATTTCCCCTGATCCTAGGGTGTAATTGGGTTAGATTTTGACAGTCTGAATCCTTATATTTATCTTGCAAGCAACACGACTCAGATTTCTTAAATTTGGATTTATCTCTAAAAACATTCACGTTTCTCACACACTTCGCTCCGGGCTCAAGTAAATCGTCATGGGATACCATCTGGACTTGATTTCCGAGGTGGTCATGAAGTCCAACAAGACGGTCATGTTCATCTAATTTTGTCACTATCAGACTTTTGATGCGCTGTCCAGGTCTGATACCGGGTTTCCAGATGCTCTCAAGAGCAACTAGGTCTAGAGATTGATCATAGGTTTTAGGGTAACATAGTGTTGACGATTTCACAAGTTTTGGGACTTGCAGATCTTATTTAAAGTGATTAGTGTTAATTTCATAGGTAATCTAGTTTAGCACTAGTTAATTCTTGTTTAATTTATAAAGGATTTAGTCCTTAGTGATTTCTGCCTGAGGTGGTACACGGGTCTTTGTACGGATTTTTACGGGACGTTACAAACTCACTCCCCCTAATGGGAGTCACCTTCCGGATTTGGTAGATACCCCGAGTGGGAGCCATTTTCGTATATCACACCCTCCCCTGAAAGGGAGTAGAGTTCAATTCCAATTACCTCCCGCCACTGGGAGTCTATCTTCTTTCCAACAACCCCCCATTCTTGAAAATCAAAGGGTTGAAGAAATCGACCCTTGTGAGGAGGAAGCAGCCCAAGACTTACATTAAGGGGCAAGGTACACGCAGTACAACAGATCAAAAATAGAGGAGCCGCGGGAACAGTTATAAAGGGTGCAAAATCAGCTGCAAAGGCAGCAAGGAGTGGATCATCCATCCACTAAATTCAGGGATTTATATACCTTTTAGATGCTCAGATACCTTAAAATTTTGAGGTGGCGAAATTCAAAAGATATGACGGTAGCAAGTGCCCCACAACACATCTGAAAGCCTTTTATGGGGAACTTAATGCGATAGCAGGGAATGATGGAGCCCTGATACGACTTTTTCAGAAATCCCTCAAGGGTGATTGCCATGGACTGGTACACTTCGCTGGATAATAATCAGATCAGGACCTGAGAAAGACTTTCCCAGGCATTCATTGATAGATTTTCCTATAATCTGAACATGGCTATGAGAAGAGCAGATCTGGTTGCCTTGAGGCAGAAAGTTGATGAATCATTGTCTACATATGTGGGACAATAATGAGCCATGGCCGCCCAAATGAGAAACCGCATCGATGATGAGGAACAAATATCTATGATCATCCATTCAGCAAACCCAAACATCTCTGAGTACCTGATCTCGTACCCATATGTGAACTTCTCCCAACTCATCCAATCTGGGAACAAGTGGAATCTAGGATAAGGGCCGGAACTATCTCCCCATGGCTGTATCAGGCTCCCACAGTCAAGAAAAGTAAAGTCAAGGGGAAACCCATTGGATATGGGAATGAAAATGACATTTCTCTCGCGCAACGTGCTACAAAAGTTAACAATATCATCGCCAACACTCAAGGCAACCAGTACGCCCCACAATCGGAGCCACAACAAAACAAGCAGTACCAATCATAACAAACCCAATAGGGATATTAGGCACAACCGCCTCAACAGCAATAACAATAGGCTAGGGGCAATGCACAACACCCATATAAGCAAGCAATGTTGGGCAGGAAGTTCACCCCATTAGCACAAATATACAGTCAGATCATGACTATGTTAATGCAAAAGCAACTTCTGACACCACTCCAACCTCGACCTCCGCCGAATCCCCTGCTTGCAAGATACAACAAGAATGAGTATTGCGCATACCATCAATCTCGAGGCCATTTGATTGACTATTGTTTCACCTTGAAACACGCGGTCCATGATTTGATCAAAAGCTAGAAGATTGTGATCAACCCGCAGGCTAACACTATGGCACAGACCAACATCCTCCATAATCCTCTGCCTTCGCATTAAGCAGGGCCCAGTACATTCGACACCTCTACCGTCAACAACATCGAGATAGATCATCCCACATACTCCTCCCCATACCACTCCATACAAGCAATCATGCCCGATACGACAAATTAGACATGGGGATACCGACAGGCGCCTCCGCCTGGGCAATAAGTATTCCTTAAACCAGCATCCAACATATCAAACTCTAAGTCTCTCATCTTCCAAGGGGCACCACCAGCATCCAACGGGTCAAACTCTCAGCCTCTCGGTCTCCAAGGGGTACATCCACCATCATCTCCCACATATCCAAACAAGTCAAGCTCTGAACCTCTCATTCTACTAGTGGGCCTCCTTGAATTAGCCTCGCTAACCTTGTAAGGGGAGCCTCCAATCAAATCTCCAAGCTTCCTCTTACCTTACCAATTGGCATACGCCCAAAGGACCCCTCTCACACAAAATGCACATAAAAAAGGGAGAAGAATTCCATCGTAGAACAATCGAAACCCCATGAGGATTCAGTCGTACTTCAAGGGAGATCCTCAAGTCCACCGTAAGCAATACCAATAACAACTTTGCTGCTTCAAGAGCCAGTATACTTGGAAGGGAGAGCAATTCCCTCCTATAACACCAAGGCAGTCCCATTACACTACCCAGAATGTGCTGAAGTAGGTAACAATGGTAGGTACTTCAAGAAGGATAATCAAAACCAGGAAGAAGCCCAAGGAACTTTGATAGGGACAAACCACGAAGCTGATGCCGCCTACAATGTGGCAGCACAGTTCAAATCCATTCTTGCGCAAATTTCCATCTGGGAGCTCTTGTGCACATCAAGATCGCATCAAGAAATCTTTGTGAAGACTCTGAATGATGCACACATCTCTCCTGACATACCACCTAAAATGGTGGCAAGCATGATCGGACAACTCCAACACCACAAGACATCACATTTTCTGATGATGAGTTACCACCTGAGGGCCACAAACATGGGCACTCACTCAATATAGTTGTTCGTTACAGGAATTTCAAGGTCCCCATTATACTCATTGACAACAAATCAAACTTAAACGTCTTCCCCTTGAGGACTGCAAAACGTTTGGGGATCGAACTATCATCCTTCCGGCACAGCACCATGAATGTCAGAGCCTTTGATAACTCTCGGAGGCAGGTAGAGATAAAGATAGACATCAAGATACAAATCGGACCAGACATGACTCTTGTCACATTCCAAGTCATTGACATTTTGGCCTCATTTAACATTCTGTTGGGGTGACCGTGGCTCCATGTTGTTGGAGCCATCCCATCCACCCTCCATGAAAGGGTTTAATTCCCTTCAGGAAATCGAATCATTTCAGTACTAACCGAACCAGAGATCATTCTACCAGTAGCGGTCAACATCCCAGAACCTGACATCCTAGTAATAGACGTCCAACACAAGGAAGGTGACATACCATATCATAGTTTTAAGTTCAAAATTGTGAATTCCATTGCCAACCCCTACCCACTCACCGCAGAATATGTCATTCCCTTGGTCGAACGACTAATTTTGAACTACCATACCGAGTTCCATGGGAGAGGTATGGTAATAAAGCAAGTTCGTGCCAATGAGCGAAGACAGAGACTGGGATATCAACTGACACCAGAAGATCAGGACACAAGGCCTAGAAAGTGGCAACTTTTCAAGTGTATGCCCATTGAGTTTGTAAAATCTAGGACAATTTGTGGTAACACAATGACCTCTCTTAAGGATCGCCTCCAAAGGCTCAAGAAAATAGAACACTGTAGCCAGGAGTCCATTTGGCCGCCAATACGGTGGGGACAAAATCCTCAGAGCTTCAGAAACACATTCGATGTTAGGGGCAAAACCCTCGGACCCACCAAATAAAGTTAGAGGCATGGAAGAAAGTGCACCCATGAAGGACCCAGGACCAGAGGTGTCCATTACAAGCCACATAGACAAGGGCGAGGAGGTACCTATCCCCACCTATAGAGAAGGGGAAACACCCTCGCTGATAGCTCAATGGCGCAAGGGGTAGAAGCAGCCCCTTCATTAGATCAAGAAAGGGAAATGGCCTTCCCTTGACTGGACAAACATCAGGATCCCACCACAATGTGGACCTGAGGAGCTCTAACTTCTGAATGAAGAGATCGGGTCAAACACTGACTTTCAACCCAGTCCAGTAGACATCATAGTCATCGGGATGGATGACCCACAAGAAAGAACAGATCAGGGTAACAGGATCGAGAGGGGGAAAGAACAGAACTGGTCGGCCATCCCCCTAATGATCGAATCAGCCGGTAAGCCATCCATAGATACCGATCTAAAAAAATGTAAATATTAATAACACTTGGCATCTTGAATTAGGACAGGATCAATCCTGGTTTGCAACACCCTCCTGTTTAAGATCCCTTGACAACATAAAAAAAAACTCTCAAAACACAAAAAACAACAGATATTCTAAAAATCACAAAAACATTAAATATTTCTCAAAATCACAAAACATCAGAAAATATTTTAAAATAAAAAATAATAAAAAACTTCAGTGTGCCAAACATACCACACATAACACCAGAGTTCGAGGTCGACTCGTACGATTTTCATATAGAGTTAGATTTTGAACTCATGGGTTTGGATGAAGCCTAAGATGAGGGAAATGATGATTCAGCTCTTGAACATGAAGATTCCCTCAAAAGGTTCGAAACAAAGGCCAACATTGTGGCAGATGATTTTGAAGTTGTGAACTTGAGATCACTGGAACTCCCTAGGGAAGTGCACATCGGTAGATCACTGCCTCCATAATACAACAGAGGATGATGGAATTCTTGAAGCTAAGGTTATCCAATTTTCCTTTTTCTTATGAAGTCATGGCAGGGCTCAATGAAGAATTGGTGGTACACCACTTGCTAATAAAGCCGGACATGAAGCTTATCAATCAGAAACTCCAAAGAATGAAGCTAGAATGAGCCTTGAAGGTCTGTGATGAAGTCATCAAGCAATACAATGCAGGGTTCCTAGTAGTCTCTAACTACCTGGAATGGCTCGCAAATATCATACCAGTTCTAAAGAAGGATGGCAAAGTCAGGATGTGCATCGAATTTAAGGACCTTAACAAAGAAATTCTTAAAGACGATTTTCCTCTGCCACACATCGATACACTGGTAGACAATACTGTTGGACACAAGGTCTTCTTATTCATGGATGATTTCTTTGGCTCCAATCAGATCAAGATAGCTATCAAAGATTGTGAGAAGACTTCTTTCATCACACCGTGGGGAACTTTCTGCTATCGGGTTTTACCCTTCGGGCTGAAGAACGTGGGGACTACATATAAGCAAGCCATAACTACCTTGTTCCATGACATGATGAACAAGGAAATGGAAGTCTACGTGGACGACATGATAGTCAAATCTCACACGATCGAAGGACATTTTAAAGACCTCAAGAAGCTCTTCGATAGGCTAGAAAAGTTTAAGCTCCGCCTTAACCCACCAAAATGCGTCTTCAGGCGTAACTAGAGGTAAACTGCTAGGCTTCATCATCAGTGAAGATGGCATTCGGGTGGATGAGACCAAGACCAAAGTAATCATTGAGATGCCACCATCCAGCATTGAAAAAGATATTTGGGGTTTCCTCAGAAGGATTTAGTACATCCGTCGATTCATTGCACAACTCACTCACATATGTGAGCCCATATTTAAGCTTCTAAGGAAGAACTCGCCAAAGGAATGGAACGATAAATGTTAGATGGCTTTCAACATGATCAAGAAGTATCCGCTAAACCCTCCAATGTTCATGCCACCTACGCTAGGTAGGCCACTGCTGTTATACATTTTTGTTGTATCAGAAGTAATCAGATGTGCCCTTAACCAACATGGTGATACAGGATGAAAGGAGCAAGCGATCTACTATCTAAGTCGACGGTTTATAAGCTATGAAGCTAAATACTCCAGCTTAAAGAAAAGGGGTCTCGCCCTAGTTTGGATGACACAATGGCTACAACAATCATGATTGCTCACCCAATCCTTCTCCTAGCTCGCATGGACCCGTTAAAGTACTTGTTTGAGAAACCATCATTAACGGGCATGATCACAAAATGGCTACTTCTACTTTTTGAGTTCGACATCACCTATGTCACTCAGAAGGCAATCAAGGAGCAAGCACTGGCCGACCATTTAACAACACACTTTTTGCCTGATTACCAACCACTGAAGACCTTCCCCGACGAGGACATCCTCCTGATTGAGGAAGAAGAAGAAAGAAAAGAAAGAGAGTGGACACTCTTCTTCGGTGGTGCCACGAACTCGAAAGGGAGTGGAGTAGGAGCAATACTCTACTCTCCCTATGATGTCCCCATTCCCATCTCTAAGTGATTGGCACTCCACTGCACCAACAACATGACTAAATAGGAAGCATGTATCGCTAATCTAAGAGAAGTCATCACCCTCAATGTAAAGAGGTTACGAGTTTTCAGAGACTTACAGCTCATCATCAATCAGACAAATGGCGACTAGAGGACTAAGGATGAGAAGAAGATCTCTTATCACGTCTATTTGAAAAATCTAATCGAGGAATTTGAAGAGATCACATTCTTTTACATGCCCTGAGCTAAGAATCAATTTGCGGACACCCTGGCTGCCCTCACTTTAGTGCTAGAGATCCCAAGAGGAATTTCTAAATGGGAACTCACTATCAAACTCTAGGAGGAACCCGTGTTCTGCCTACAGATCGATGAAGCCAAATCCTCTTCGAACGATCAGCTGTGGTACATAGACATCAAGGAATATCTCAAGCATCAAAAGTGCCCAGAAGGAGTGGCATGAACCGATCATTGAACTATCTAATGGCCAGTGGCCCAGTTCACGATCATCAAGGGAACCCTCTACAAGCGATCCTTTAATCAAGTCCTTCTCCGCTGCGTGGATGAAACAGAAGCAACTCAAATCCTATTAGAAATTCACGAAGGACTATGCAGCCCACACATGAACGGACATATGATGACAAAGAAGATCCTACAGCTCGGCTATTATTAGCTAACGATAGAAATAGATTTTTGTAAACACGTTAGAAAGTGCTTCAAGTGCCAGGAGCATGCGAACCAGATCCACGCACCTGCTTCCGAGCTGTAGAATCTAACGACACCATGACCCTTCTCTATATGGAGGCTTGACATCATCGGCAAAGTTAACCCTAAAGCTTCAAATGGGCATGAATATATCCTGGTGGCAGTAAACTACTTCACTAAATGAATATAGGCAGCATCCTACACTACCACCACAACATCTCATGTGATAAAGTTCATGAAGAATAATTCATCAGCTGGTACGGGATTCCTCAGGCCATCATCACAGACAACGTGTAACGCCTTGGAAAAATCCATACTGAGACTCGAGTACTAACTCGGTCAGAAATTACATAGGATTAATTCCTTTAGAAAATAAGCATAAGTAAGCTAGCGTCACGCTAGAGTAACTGTGAAATTGTCCCTGAACACTTTAAATACGTTCTGCAAGACCTAAAACTTGTAGAATCAATGATGCTATAATATTCTGAAACCTAGGATCAAACTCTAAACCTAGTTGTTCTGGAACATGTATGGAAACTCCGTATTGGATTTTAGACGCTTTGACTGACTGATTTCAAAGCTTTCAATGTCGTTTAATAGTAGATTATTGACGGTAACGCCATTTGACATGTAGAACATGCTGTCCGTTTTCTATTTCGTAAACGTACGGAAAATATGAGATTTAGGGCATTTTAGTCATTTGTAGGAAATACTGTTTACATCCATATTTTGTTGAAATGTTTTCCATGGCTAATTGTCATGTTAGGATATTAGGAATGCGTGCATGATCAGTTTGGCGAAGAGATTCGCCCAAATGCGCACTTTGGGTCGACATACGCCATGTAGACTAAAGTGTGTAGACTAAGTGTTTGTATAAATGTTTGTATTAGTATGTATTGAGTAAATGGAGTTGTGAATGAGTTTTGAGATTGAATTCTCAAGTAATATGTTGATGTAAATGATTTCCATCATGTTGGCTGTATGTATTGATTTCATTATATATATGAATTGCATGTGTTGGACGATTTACTTAAGTTGTATGTTATAACATGTGTTAACATGCTTAAATTGTTGTATTTCATTTCTGATACTATCATATGATTATTGATGTTGATATTCAAATGCTTGGGGCTATACATTAGTCCAGACAGTCGGTAATGGATCAAATTCGTGGTTGGCTTCTATTTGCCACAAAGGACGCGTCGATGAACGCGAGTCATGTTTTGAGTTGGCGACAGTGGTTAGGCCACATGAAGTGTTTCATGCACTTCATGTCGTTCAGCTTGAGATGCGCTCGTATTAGTCGAGCCCGTCAAGTAACCCGACTGGCCGTTGATTGTTCACCTTATATGAGTCATAACTGCTTGAACCCAGGGTACTGAACTTACCATTGGAAACCCTGTTAACCATGCTACCTTGATCCATAAAGACTCATAAGCCGGGCATGGTGGTATGGGACACCGTGGTCGAGCTGTCGGCCTATGCTGGGGCCACAAACCTCCCCGTAGTGATCAGGGAACACCTATGACTCGTGAGCCGATTGTGGTGGTATGGGACACTACATTCGAGCTGTCGGCCTACTCTGATTGGTGACGAGCCCTTTGTAGTGACCGCGAGCGTATTCTGAGTCTACGGGAGGCGACGACCCTTCCGTAGCATTAAGAGTACATTAGGCCTGTATTGATAAGGTGATGGGGGAGTGGTGCAACAAGTGCGAGCAATAGCCCTAGCAGCCCTTGCAACGACTTACAAATATAACATCGTATGAGATTACTAGGAGTGACGACCCTAGACAGGATCTGTGTTGGGATTGATATAAGCAAAGTACCTTAGTTTCCCAATACTGCTGTATGAACGGACTAATAACAACTTGATAATCATATCCACATCGCACTGTATGTGCCTGGAAGATGTGGAGCACTGTGGGAAGAAAGCATGCCGCGGGAGTAAGATGGTGCCGTATGAGGGAGTATGTCGGTAAGGGCATCCATCATGTCATTTCATATTGCATTAACAACAGTATCTAGGAATGTTTGATTGATTGCTTTACTATTATCAAGTGATTGATTTGAGAACATGCTAATCTTTGCTCTATTATTCCACTGAGTTGATCACTCACTCTCACATTACGGGATGGTGTTTGCAACACCCACCAGACCCTGTCTTAGATGTAGGTATCGAGGCGATTTAGGATGCAGAGCCAGACTACGACGAGGACTAGGACAAGTTCTCGTATATGGAGTTTTACGACGGCTTTACATAGGTGGCCTGGATTGGTGGGACTTCATAGTTGGACCTTATGACATTTTAATTTTTCATTTATTACATGTATATGAGACTCAGAGATGTATTCATACTTTGGAGACAGTTTGAGATTTTTTTTTTCCATACAGTGATATATATATTCTTCAGTCTTCCGCTTGCGTTTTATCACTGGATCTGGAGTATGAATTACAGTTTTGGTATAATCTTACTCATGTGAATGCTCTAACTCAGTAAATATTGAATCATGATCATATTTATTGCATAAGTGATGGTCTGAAACTCGGGAGTCGAGTTTATACACGACCCCCGATTTTCAAAATGTTACAAGTTGGTATCAGAGCATGATTGAGATTAAACCGGACCTGGGTTATGGACACGCGACGTACGCTGTAGCCCCTTTGACTTAGGTGGGTGTGAGAAAAATTTAGAGATACTCATAGGATCGTAGTTTCGCCAATAGGCGAAGTCTGCTCAAATCGATCGTTTTGATCGAGTCCACAACGTATCTTTGGTCGCATGAGGCAACCTAAGTAGCCTCTAGGTCATTAGTAGGCAGGTTTGAGATGTTCCCAGAAGAATTCCAAACCCAAAAATGCATGTCCTTGGGTTGTGGGGAAACCACAAACCTTATACTCAATCTCAAGGCTTAAAAACCCCGTTTCATCCAATTCCTTCAAAATCTTTCCTCTTACCACCCCATTCTTCAATTTTTTCTAAGTCTTTTCACACTAGGCATAAATCCTAATGTGTACATGATAGAAAATCATACTTTGATAAAAATTTACTATGAATAGTAAATATAGGTAAGAATTGGACTTTTGGCCATTCCAAATTTGGAATCTCTTGAAATAAATGGGTAGGTTGGATGTATTAGCTTCTCCTATACCAAAATAATATGCTACATGATGCATAAACTTATTCTGTTTTACAAACTAGCCCCGGAACACCCCAAATGGAGTCTTGGGCCTACCCAGGCCAAAGTACAATGAACCAGGGTGGGTCTCACACATATTTAGGGTCCCTAGGGCAGGGGGAACCCGGCCCATATGGCCTGTGTGGCCGGATTTCAACTTGTCCGGCGATGGCATCGCCGACCGGTGGGCCCCACTCGGGCTGAGCTTCGGGTCGACGCCCGGAAATGGGTAGGGCATCCCTCCCATAGATGGTTCGAAACTTAAAACCCCCAAAAATCCATACTTCCTTCATAAAAAATGTCTCTAAGCCCTCTATTTTCGTGTTCTTGCTGTTCTCCCCTCAAAACTCGGTGCCAAACCTCTCCCAATCCTATTTTCTGCTAAAACCGACACCTACCCACCCATTTGTATCTGTTCACAGTCCTCTCTCTCTCATTTCTCGTCCGTGGAAGCTCTTACAACCTCCATTCACGGCTGAAAGTTGGGTGAGCTCCATTTCCATTTATTATTCTCTTTTCCCTTTGAAAATCTAGCCTTTGGGAGCTTGATTCATCCCTCTACAGGGCCTAGACTCGTTTCAGTTCATTTGGGCAGCCATTTCTCCCCATTTTCCTCATTTTTCATGGCTTTTGTGGAGGCTATTTTGGCCTTTTTCTCTTTCTCCACCATCCTCTCTCTCATGGGAAAGAAGAAGACCGTCGCCAATGAAGCGGGACCTAGTCACCCTTCACGATCAAGAAAGCCGAGGGGTGGCGCCGCTAGCTCAAGTGTCGCCGCAAGTCCAAGTGCAGCTCGTGAGTTTCACACAAAGCGGGATTTGGATCCCCATGTTCACGTAGGGCGAGTACTGTTAGCAGACTGGGCTCATGGTGCTTATACTGATCGTAGGGTACTATTTGTGGTGCACGTAGATGAACGGCTCTTTGGAGAATTTTTGTTGTTTGAGCGCATTGAAGTCGTTAGTTGGGGTCCGCTCTTTGAAGCCCGTTCTCGTGCGAATGTGAGCACCGTTCGTGCCTTCTATGCTCATATTCAGGATCCTACGTTGGAGCCATTACAGTTCAGAATTCCCTTTGATAGGGATCGGGAAGCCACGATCGATGTTTGGTTGATAGCTCGCATTCTGAATGTGCCTCTTGGCGAGGTACATCCCAGTGCCAAGAACTTGAGGAGTGCTCGTGAGAGAAATCACCGCACCAGGTTCTTATGTGGTGGTTTGGTTCTGTGGCAGCCTAACAGGAGCCTCTTAGCGTCCCACATGTCGAATGATTTTCGCCTGCTACACCACATTTGTACGTTCAATGTGTATCCCAGGTCGACAAATTGCAGTGAATGTACGCGCCTCATGGTTGACTTCCTGTATCAGGTGGGCCAGGGAGAGAACATATGTATGGCCACCTTTGTGTTGTGACAGATAGTCCTCATAGCGAAATCAAGAAGAACGTCTGAGTCACTTCCTTTTGGCTGGCTCATATGCAAGATCGCGCTTAAGTTTGCTTACAGACTTGGACCGGAGTTGCCTGTACCGATTCGCTTCATCGATGAGACTACCATGAACAAGATGAAGATCGGGCCTCGACAGCTTGAGCTCAGCTTGATGATGATAACGAGGGCGATTATGATAGCGAAGAGGATGCAAGTGAAGAAGAAGCTGGGGCAGAAATAGAGGAAGAAGTCTAGGAAGAAGAAGAAGAGGAGGCTCAGGATATTGATGGGAGCCCTCCTCCTGCGACTTGGGCTACTAGAGATGCTCACATAGCCCAACTTGAGGAGAGTCAGGTTGCCTTACAACGGGAGGTCCAGGAACTTCGGGCCGAGGTTGAGGATACCAAGGCCGTCATGAAGAGAAATTTTAGCAAGGTGACTCGCACCTAGAAGGCGATCCTGTGTTGCTTGCAGGATAAGGGTACTCCTCCTCCATCCCCAGACTCGGACTAGTGATCTAGATCCAGATGTTGTTGGTTGTAGTTAGTTGTTTCCTGCTTTCTGTGTGTAAGCCTGAGAAGGCTAGTAGTTTGCTTATGATGCTGTTGTAGCTTTAACTGACTTAGTTTCCATGTGTTTCTGGTCATGATGCATGTAAGGATATATCTCTTGTATTGTGACAAATTTGATTAAATGAAATGCATAGAATGTCTTTGGCTTGTTTTGTGAATGATTGTGTGGTGGTGTGTTTGTGTTGTTGCTGTGACTGACAAAGGTTGTGCCCTATTTTGAATATAGGGAATGCCGCCTAAGGCTACATGGAGCACGACACGACTTACATCGGGAGAGCCTATGGATCAGGTTCCTTCCCAGATCGATGAGCATACAGACCCTGCTGTGGGCCTTCTTCATGAGACTACACCAGAGTCTCAGCCTTCCACAGGTCCTTCAGCTGGACCACCGCCTTTCACACGGCCTGTCAGAGAGCAGTACCGTGCATCTTCCTCAACGCAGTATGTGCCACAGCCTTTTCCACCTCCTGATAGGTTTGAGCAGTTGATGGCCAAATTACATCAGCAACACCAGAAGCTCTTGACTACGATAGCAGGGGCTCTAGCCCAGGGTGGGAGTGCGACTCCACCTGCGCCACCCGTGCATCCAACTGAGGATGCCGGTACTTCGACCCAGGATGAGGGCATGGCTCATCTTGCACCCTCTGCTTACCCTACGAGAGTTCTACTGATAACGGGGCCTACTCGAGCGATTCCAGCGCTTACGACCTCCTACCTTTACGGGTTCTCACAGACCCGAGGAGGCCGAGTATTGGTTTGACCGTGTGTCAAAGATACTACGGATGCTGCATTGCTCAGAGCCTGAGTAGGTTGAGTTGGCTACGTTCATGTTTGAGCGGGAGGCCAGCTTGTGGTGGGATAACGCATTACGGACAGTTGCCGCTGATTACATCTAGACTTGGGCAGTGTTCGAGTTCCGTTTTCACGAGAAATACTATCCCCAAACTTACAGGCAGGAGCGGGAGAATGAGTTTCTACGCCTTAGACAGGGAGGCATGTCTGTGACAGAGTATGAGCATCGGTTTATCAAGTTGGACAGATACGTCCCGACTATACTTACAGACGAGCAGATGCGCATACGACGCTTTTCTTAGGGCTTGCGACCGGACATTCGGTCCAAGATGTGTTGCGTCAGCATTCCCTCCTATGCTGAGCTGATTCACATGTCTATGCGGACAGAGCAGGATGTGGATCGACTTACGCGATCTCGTGGCCCTATGGTTGCTAGGCCACGACCAGATTTGCAGGACAGGCCCTTTGCGGGCAAGAGGCCTCGCATTGACCCTCCTCCTAGGGCTACAGCACCAGTGCTTCCGATGAGGCGCCCTGATATATCATGTACTTATTGTGGGAGATCGGACCACACAGTACAGAGTTGTTTCGCTCGGATGAGAGACAACGGGCTTTCGCCGCCGCAGAAGATCGACCGTCCACGCCTGTCACGCCCCAAACCCGAAAATTGGATTCATAGGAATCCAGATCGCCGAATCCGGTGCCGACAGCCTCCGTAGTACCCCATTCTCGGCTCCTAGCATTCATATGCCAGATCCCGATCCTGGGATCCTAAAAGGAGGATTTTTTTTATTTTTTATTTTTTCAATGTACATTTAACTAGTAATAAGCATAACCACAAGATTACCCAATTCACAAAGGTAAAATCATCATCACATATCCAGTAATATAATCATTTGATTACAATACTGAAAGGGGAATACATAAATAAAAAAAATTCAAGCTCTAGAAGATCACTGCACGCTCCAAGCTCAACACTGCTGCAACAGCACCTTCACGCATCTATCATGCATAAGCTTATAGAAAGCTTAGAGGGTGGTGTAAGTGTGTGCACAAGATAAGTGCCAAGTATTCAATACAATGCCGGAAAAATGGTAATCCACAAACCATACAATGTCTGAATAAGCAAAAACACTGACAAAAGCAGGAATAATTAGAGTAAGCAGAAATACTGACAATACTCATAATCAGTATCAATAACCGACATCAACAATCGGCCTCGACAATGTGGACATCTAACCAACATTGCCCCAAGGAGTGACCCTCACATATCCAAACATATAATGGGCCCACGGCCTCACATAAGGGCCTAATATACAACACAATGGGCCTTACTCAAGGGTTACATGTACACAACAGGTGGGCCCTGCTCATGAGCCTAACATACATCACAATGGGCTCCTTTGCCCGACCCTCAAATGAATCACAATAGGCCTCATCACTTAGGCCTCAATATACATCGCATTGGGCCTTAGACACGGGCTGAATACACATCACGTCGGGCCTCAAATACGGGTCGCATGTTCATCACATTGGGCCTCGATAATTAGAATCGGCAATCGGCTATGACAATTCAAAATCGGTAATCGGCCTCGATCGATAATCGATCAATCGGCCACGACATGCAGAGTCGACAATCGGCCACGTCAATCGACAATAGGCCACGATCGGTAATCGGTCACGATAATCGGCCTCGATCGGTAATCGGTCAATCAACCACGACAATCATAATCGGTAATCGGCCTCGATCGATAATTGGTCAATCGGCCACGACAATCATAATCGATAATCGGCCTTGATCGATAATTGGTCAATCGGTCACGACAATCATAATCGATAATCGGCAGTCAGAATTAGCATTGATCCCAATAATTAAAATTAGGAAATTGGCAATCGAAATCGGCCTCGACCTTGATAATCAGCACCGATAATCAGCATCGATAATCAGCACCGACAATCAGCATATACAAGCAAGGCGGGGTCCATAGATGATCAGTCGATCAACCATAGTATAAGATCGGCACGCGGCCGTGGTTATAACAAATCTAATAACATGGAGTCATCAGTCTATGGTGAATGGGGCCCACTTATTTGGGGTTAACCCACGAAGAGGATGGGCCTAATAAGGCCTAAGTGAAGGTCACAATGAGAACATCTAACCATCATTGTCCCTCAATGTGAACATCTAACCAACATTACTCCCAAGGAGTGGCCTACATAAGGGATTCATAAACAACGTAATGGCCACACATACATCTCATTGGGCCTCATTCATGGACCTCTCATATATCGCGTTGGGCTTCCTACAAGGGCCTCAAACGTATCACAATGGACCACGCCCATAAGTCTTAGATACATCTCGATGGGCCGCGTGATAAGGGCCTAATACACATCATAATGGGCCCTGTGTACATCAAGTCGGGCCACATCAATGAGCCGCACTAATGGGCCTCATATACATCAAGTGGGCCTCATAAGGTCGCATTGGGCCTCATACTGGGTTGCATCATATGACCCTGCTGACTACATATCTGGGCCTGGCCGGTGAGGCCCAGGCCTTAAGATGATCTGGAACCTATGGACGGTGTGGATGCAACACACACAGCATGATGCAAAGCAATCTCTAAATGCTGCTCGTGCTCCTCACGGGTCCTCGAATAGATCATAATGTCATCGATGAAGACTACAACAAACTGATCCAGATATGGGCGGAAGACCTCGTTCATCAGTTGTATGAAGACTGCGGGTGCATTGGTCAGTCCGAAGGACATGACCTGAAACTCAAAATGACCGTAACGCGTCCTGAATGCTGTCTTCGGAATGTCCTCATCTCGGACCCGAATCTGATGATAACCAGAACGCAGGTCAATCTTCGAAAAGAACTGTGCACCCTGCAACTGATTGAAGAAATCATCAATCTTAGGGAGCGGGTACTTGCTCTTGATCGTGACTTTGTTGAGCTCGCGGTAGTCAATGCAGAGCCTCAACGAGCCATCCTTCTTCTTCACGAAGAGTACCAGCGTTCCCCACGGCGAACTGCTCGGACGGATAAAACCCAACTCTCTCAACTCGTCCAAGTACTTCTGCAGTTCCCGTAACTCTAACGGTGCCATACGATACGGGGTCTTCGAAATAGGCGTGGTACCAGGCACGAGATCAATCTAGAACTCAGTGAGTAGACGAGGCGGTAATCCTGGAATCTCCTGGAACACATCGAGAAAATCACAAACCACGGGCAAATGGTCGATGCAAGCGGCAACAGGCTCCTCTATGGCACAGGACATCAAATAAGATAACTTCTCTCCTCTAGGCTCAGCAACGAACTGGAACTATGGCACGCCGGGTATACAGAACGTGACTGTCCTCGCGGCGCAGTCCAAAATGGCATAATATTCAGCGAGCCAATCCATGCCCAGGATGACGTAGAACTCGGACATCGACAAAACAAACAAATTGACAGGCAGAAAGGTATCCCCAACTAGAACGGGGCAAGACGAACAAAATTATCCCAACACTGCAGTCCTCCCCAAGGGAGTCGATACTGATAGGCTCTCATCAGCAGACTCCAACGGTAAGCCAACAGATCGACAGAAGCTCTCGGCCACAAAAGAGTGCGATGCACCGAAATCAAACAGCACACGTGCAATGCATGCAGAAACTGGAAGTATACCCTCAACGACTCCTCCGGATGACTGCGGATCCTGCTGAGCCGCATAGAATCTAGCCTGAGCTGGATGGAGAGGTGTCTGTCCCCTCTGAGTGTGCTGCTGCTGCTATGGGGTCGCTGAGGCGGTCGAAACTGCTGCCTCTGCTGTTGCGGCCTCTGAGGCTGGTGCTGATGCTGATGCTACTGCTGAGGTGGCCTCAGTGATGGAGCCTGCTGTCGCTGCTGCTGTGGGGGTCTGTGCTGCTGCGGTGAAGACTGCTGGGGAGCCCTCTGCTGTTGTGGACCTCTCTGCTGCTGCTGGGGGCTAGGACACTCCCATGAATGGTGTCCAGTCGCACCGCACCTGAAGCAAGTACCGGTGAACTGCCTCTGAGGTGGTGGTGGAGGTGCTGCTGGTGCTGATGGTGCTCGGAAGGCTGGGCGACCTGTGCGCCTCTGCTGCTGTGGTCGACGTTGCTGGGAATCACTGGAAGAAGCCTGCCTCTTCCGGTCTCTCCTCTGACCACGATCAGACTGAGAACTGGCCCACTCAGTCTCATAAATCTGAGCTCTCCGCACCACTGCCTGGAAAGTATGGAGCTCATGCCCAATAACACGACCTCGAAGGCCATAACGTAAGCCGTGCTCGAAACGGCGGGCCTTTCGCCCCTCGTCATCAACCATATAAGGTACAAATCTCGAGAGTGCCACGAAATGGGCCGCGTACTGTGCCACAGTCATGTCTCCCTGCACCAGAGTCTGGAACTCTAAGGCTCGCTGACGACGGATATGGTCGGGGAAGTACTGCTCCTCGAATCGGTCAATAAAGTCCTCCCATGTCCAGACATAATCAGGTCCGGCAACACGGGTAACAGAGGTCCACCAATGTTCGGCCTCACCCTGGAAGAGAAATACTGCTAACTGGACGCGCTGCTCGATCGTGCATGACATGGTATCGAAAATCTTCTCCACATCGGAGTGCCATCTCTCTGTTGCAGTCAGATCTGGTTCACCCTGGAAACGTAGGGGATCAAGTCGTCTGAACTCATGAAGTAAGGCGCTCACGCCCTCCTGCTCTGCCTGAGCTGGTGAAACAACTGGGCGCCTACCCTGTCCCTGGAGTGCGGCTGTCACAGCCTGTAACATCTGCAGTAACTGAGAGGCACTCACAGTCACAGTCGGCTCCGCATCGGCCTCAGGTGGAGGAATGTCATCCTCAGGGAAGGGAGAAGGGATCTCTGAGGGTGGAACGGGAGACATAGGTGGTAAAGCTGGAGCCTCCGATGGTGAAGCGAAATCCTCAGGTGGTGGTGCGGGAGTCGATCGGGTAACCCTCCCAGGCGTCATGTCCTACAGGAAAGAGCGAAGGCGCCTATCAACTTCAAAACTCTCGAAGGTATGCACGTTAACGGTCTGTATTGGAAGGTCGCGAAGCTATCCGAACTTTGGAACTTAGCCATTCTACACTCATAGCAGACATGTAATGTTGTTCTCGGTTATTCCCAAGTTATGCTCTGATACCAACTTCTGTCACACCCCAAACTCAGAAACCAGGCTAACAAAATTTCTGATCACCGAATCTGGCGCCGACAACCTCTGTAGAACCCCATTCTCGGCTCCTAGCTCCCATTCGCCAGGTTCTGATTCTGAGATGCAACGAGGAGGATTTTTAACTTCAGTTTGATTCGTAATAAGCATAACTAATGGTATAACCCACAAATAACAACCAAGAACTCCATAACATTTCCACTATGATCAAAAACTTTACAAGTACAATGAGCATAAAGGGAAATATAATGGTAAAGAATAAAAACTCCAAAACGATCTGCAACGTACTCCTGCCTTAACGCTGCTGCGAACCAACGTCACCTGCACGCAACAGTCGTGCATAAGCTTATAAAAAGCTTAGAGGGTGGTGAAAGTGTGTGCGCAAGGTAGTAATATGAACATGTAATGTCAGAGTAATCGGAATATGCAGATGGAACCATAATATCATGAGCCGTACCAAGGCTATGCAATGCAAGCCATGAATGGTATTGGCCATCCCAAGGCCATACGATGTACAATGCAACTCAAGCATACAGATCCTCATCTATATCCACACATAAAATATGCACGCAACAGTCGTGCATAAGCTTATAGAAAGCTTAGAGGGTGGTGAAAGTGTGTGCGTAAGGTAGTAATATGAACATGCAATGTCAGAGTAATGCAGAATATGCAGATGGAACCATAATATCATGAGCCGTACCAAGGCTATGCAATGCAAGACATGAATGGTATCGGCCATCCCAAGGCCATGCGATGTACAATGCAACTCAAGCATACAGATCCTCATCTATATCCACACATCAATACAGCTCAAATATGGGAATCACTGGGGTCTAGTACACTCTAAACCAGATTGCCACCACATCGCGTGCAATAAGGTAAGTGAAAGAGACCACACTATCCGTCTGCCAATATCGGGCGCGACTCGTCGATAGGGGACCCATTCCTCGAGCTAGTCAGACTTAGCCTAGCATTGCCCCCTACACTCCGACGGGTAAGGGAGCACCCCCTTCCAATCGACCACGACACATTGGAGAGCCCAACCATCTAGTAATCGGTATTCAACGCTCATCTACCCACTCGGTCTAGACGTTGGAGCAACCTCTTGGTACCATAAGGGTTTAGGGACTTTCACCCAAGGATATCAATAGCACCCCATGTAGAACAAGATTTTCGGTATCCAATCCTGCCACCACGATGCGTCTGTGGAGCCTACGGCCCTGATGTCGCTAGGGCGTGCAATAACCATGTCACACAAACGTGAAATACATGAATCACCCTATCCAGTCATGCAACAAATACTGTGCATATCGTACGCTCATGTAGGGTAACACCGCCTAACCAGGAGCCCATAAACAACCTGCCCGAAGGCATATGCTATGATCAGTCAATCATCATATCAAGCATACATATGATGCGTATGATCATGAGTCATAAAACTATACTAAACATGAAAATGAGTGATGAACCATTCTTACAATGCGGATGGGCCTAGACGGCCTATACACAGCAAGTACGGCCCAGTAATGGGCCCTAAGGAGGGTCATAATGTGGACATCTAACCAACATTATACTCGTAATGTGGACGTCAAACCAACATTGCTCCCAAGGAACGATCTTTGTAGACATCGCTACTTAGTCTGTATTGAAATTACACATTGCAATGGACCATAGGTTCTTCCCATTGGGCCTTACATATATATCAAGTGGGCCATATCTTATGGATCTTTTATCCATCAATGGGTCACATCAATGGGCCACACTAATGGGCCTTAAGTGCATTGCAATGGGTCAAAACCCGTGGGCCTTGGATTGCATCAATTAGGCCTAGTCTCATGAGTCTAATATGTATCAAATGTGCCACACCAATTGGGCCCCCATATGTACATAAAAAGGGACTCAACCCATAGGCCTTATATGAGTCAAATGGGCCTAAACCCTTAGGCCTTATATGAGTCAAATGGACCTAAACTCGTAGGCCTTGTATAAATCAGATGGGCCTAAACCCATAGGCCTTAAACAAATTAAATGGGCCTAACGCATAGGCTTTAAATAAGTTAAATGGGTCTAACCTATAGGCCTTAGCTAAATCAAAGGGATGGACGGTCTGGATGCATCACATGCATCAAGGGTGGGGCCCACATGAAGGCCTTCCATCATATATATTACAACTAGTATAATATGTACATATATTACATATAGTATATATGTATGTATATATATACACACACCACACACACGCATGCACACCCACACTACACCCACACAGCATGCACACACTCTGCACACACGCTGCACGCCCGCTGATGGTGGCGTGCATAAAACACATGCATCAAGTGGGCTCCACCGTCCAGCGGACGGTGGAAGCAATACATACATTATTGTGGGTCCCTTGTGGGGCCCACCCGAAATGTTCATTTGAAATCCAACCCGTTCACAAGGTCACTTGGACCTGGATGAAGGGAAAACATAAATTTCAGCTTGATCCAACACTTCTGTGGACCCCAAAAAGATTTCCATGGTTGATATTTAATTTCACTATTTCACGTGGTGTGGGCCACCTGAGTTTTGGATCTGTCTCATTTTTGGAGGGGGGCCCACTACTGTGGTGGCCCACCTCATGAGCAGGTTGGATAACAAATAAACATTATGGTGGGGCCCACATGCAAGGTCGTGGGCCCCTGCGTCCGTCCGCCATTCAAATGGCTGCACGCAGGCGCGTACAGGCGCTGCCCACTGACAGAGGCAGAGGCAAAGCCTCTGCCATTATGTTTCTCAAAAAAAGGAAAAACCCTTTTTTTTGGGGTTTTTCGTACGTGGGGCCCGTTTCACCAAAATCCGTCCCGGCCATTGCGTTCAGTGGCTCGAGGCCTTCCAAATGAGTCCAAAGCTCAAATTTTTATATGCTTAGGAAGTGAAATAAAACAAGAAAATAATATTTGAATGGTGAGGATGTAATTTTTGATGCTAAGGCCCACCAGATGATTGGATCGGTTCCAAATCTTGGCCCAATGCATGAAATTAGGTGGAGGATGGGATGGACGGTGTGGATTGATTACATACATCACGGTGGGGCCTAAGCAGGTGGACCACCCAAAGACTCTTCTTTCCTTCATTCCCTTTCTTTTTTTTTTTTTTTGAAACGTCCAGCGTCCCAGACGCTGGACGGTTTAGTCCCTTTAAAAATACATTGTGGTGGGCCCTGATGAAGTGGGCCACCACTGATGGGTGACGTGGGTACAACGTATATGGTGGGCCCCACTTGAATAAATCTTGAACAAAATAATGTCTCAAGGTGGGGTCCATACAAGTGAGCCGCCCAACCTTATCACATAAAATAAAATAAAAAAAAATAAAAAGAAATAAAAGGGAGAGAGACATGGAGAGTGGGACACGCTTTGTGATGGAGGGACCCCGACATTATGGGCCCTCCCTTACAATGAATCATACATCAAGTGGGCCTTAAAGCATGTGGGACCACCGAAATTTTAAAATCAACAGTGGAGATCCTTTCCCCACCAACATGGACGGTCTAGATGACCTTTGAAAAGAAAATAAACATCATGATGGGGTCCATGGAGAATGGCCCCATCATGGAATGATCATGATGATCCAAGTGGTCCATCGACCACCTTTTAGGGTCCCAAGTGAGATCCACACCATTGATCGGTGGGCCTCACTTGGCCCATCATAAAAATAAGAAGGAAACTACCCTATAGAGGCACCCACCGTCCGATCTTCTTGCTCCTAGGGGTTCCTTGACACCATAGCTTCAACTTCAATGGATGAGATGAAGAATGAAAGGTTGAGATGGGGAGATCATGGGGTGAAGAGGTGGGCCACACTTGGAATTTAGGAAGCTTGGAGAAGTTCCAAACGTATGGAGCTTTGTTGCTTGGGATCGAGATGAGAAAATGAGAAAGAGAGAGAGAGTGTTGTAGAGAGATGGATGGATGGATGAATGATGGTTGTGTAAGAAGGTCTTGACTTTTGTGGCCTTTTGTGTAAGAGAGGTATGGGAGGTGTAAGAAAAGCTTGACTTTTGTGGCTTTTTGTGTAAGAGAGGTATGGTTTTGGGAGACTTTTATGGTTGCTTGGGAAAAGGGGTGAAAGTGATGTATACTTGACATGTACTTAACATGTGATGGATTGATGGGTGATTGATTGATGGGATTGATGTGATTGATGTGACACATCGTAGAGATTCCCTTGCGTTTCACAATGCGCGATGTTTTCTCACACCGAACGTTGGCCCACATCTCTTGACCAGGGTATCGCCTTGGCGCGGGAGTCGCGGCATCGGAACCGCAACGACGGCGCGGTCACTATGGTAGTAGTCTTGCGTTGAGTCAACTCGGGTTGTCGACATATGAATCAGGGTCGCGCATCGATATCGGTTAAGGGTTGAAGGTTGCCGGAATTCGACCGGTAATACCGCGGAAGTCTATGGAAAGGTACGGACCAAGATACGGGTCTTACACATGAGTCATACAATCCAATCATGCATCAATCCTACGCAAATCGTGCGCTCATGTGAGACAATCTCCGCCTATCAGGGAGTCACATAACAACCAGCACTATGACATATACAATGGTCAATCATATCTCATAACAGACATGCAGATGATGCGTATGGGCATGGATCATGATGTTATGCAGTCACATACTCATAATCGGTATCAATAACCGACATCAACAATCGGGGCCTCATAAGGTCGCATTGGGCCTTATACTGGGTCACATCATATGACCCTGCTGACTACATATCTGGGCCTGGCCGGTGAGGCCCAGGCCTTAAGATGATCTGGAACCTGTGGACGGTGTGGATGCAACACCTACATTATGATGCGGTCCATGGATGGCGTAGATAAAACACTTACATTACGGTGGTTTCCATCGTCCTATAGATAGTGAGGGTAAACCCATACATCAGGACTCACGTCCTCATATGTATGGTGCGGCTATAACGCATACATCCTGGGTGGGCCTGTGTCTATCTAAATGAAGGACGGCTAGGATATACATCACATTCATCAGCAGTGGACTATAGAACTTGTTGATGTCAACTGTAGTGGCAGCAAAAACTGCTGGCCGTCCAGCAGATGGACGACCCATATACAAAATACATACATTAAGATGAGGCCCACCCGCTATCAGGTGGGTGGTTGGATAAACACATACTGCATGATCGGGCTTAGAGAATTCGCTAATGTCCAAACAGATGGACGGTGTGCAGATACAACCCATACGTCTAGTGGGGTCCACAGATAAACAGTGCAGATGAAGTACTCCATCATTGTGGGGTCCACGTCCCTTTACTGGACGGACTGAGTGAATATAAAACACTTACACCAAGGTGGGTCCCACCTCATTAGTGACGTCACAACAACAGCTATATAAGTGGAATGTGGTAAACCAGCCAACCCAATCCCCACCGTCCAGGGAATTGTCGGTGAAGAGATACAACATAAACATCATGGTGGGTCCCACCGTCCAAGGTCTGGATAGTGCGGACACCACACACACATCATGCAGGGGGGGCGCCACACAGAAGGGTGGTGTGGATTGCCACACGTGGCACAACAGGCCCATCGTCCCTGCCTTTGGACGATGGTTACATACAAGACATACATCACGGTAAGCATCTCGAGCACCGTCTAGAAGGACGGTGTGGATACAAAATACATATCTCAAGGTGGGTAGATTTTTTTCACCGTCTAGAGAATTTGGATGGTGTGGAAGCAACGTACATCATGCGTGGGCCCCATGGATGGGCGGTACAAATGGCCCATATATTGGTAGGTCCTGCAGGGATGGATGGCTTAGATAAAACATGTTTATTGCAGTGGGGCCCTGCACAAATGGACGGCTCCCCATGATCAGGCCATAGATCAGGCTGATGGTTCTCGCAGCAGCTATATCTGCTGGTGTGGGATATACCCACCAATCTAGTTACCGTAGGTGGGTCCCACATGGGGCCTACCAAATGATATAATATATTATATTTCATATTAATAATATTATATATTTATCATTTAATTTGGACTCCATCCAACGTCCAGGAAGGAATGGACGGCTGGAGAATGCAACGCATAAGATGTATATGGACGGTGGACTGGGTGGATGAACACATGCCCCATGATAGGGCTCACCGTCCTAATCATGGTGGGCCACGCCAAAATGGATGGACGGTTTGAGTATAATACATAAATCACGGTGGTCTAAGACCACGTCCAGACACATGGACAGTCTGGACAAAACACGTATGCAGACAAGGTGGGCCCCACCCCTCACACGTGCAGCACGTGTGGAGTGGGCCCACAGCTGCCAAATGGTTGGATGGTAGGACGGCATGGAGGAATACGTACAACAAGGTGGACCTACATAACCTGCTGCACCAATCCAGCAGCTGTAGGCTGCTGGTCGTCAACAGATGGACGACCCAGATGGTATGAGGTGGGTCCACAGGTGTGGGACCCACCAGCTTAGGAAGGAGCTGACATTTGTGTTCTCTTCGTCCAAGGGCACTGGACGCCCAGGGATGGACGACCGTGGGTGGGGCACGTCTTCAAGGTGAGATCCACGTCGGTGTGGCCCACTCGTTGGAGCAAGCAGATATTTGTGTTTTCCTCCCTAGCAGCTGGGCGTGGACCTGGCCTATCTTAGGCCCACCGCTGGAGCGGCCCCACCATATGGACGGTGAAGATAAAGCCCTTACATCACTGTGGGGTCCACGTGGTTAGCGACGGCGTCCATTCAGCTTCCTACAAAGGTGGGTCCCATGTTGGGCCCACCACATAATATATAAATACCAGGTGGGTCACACCGTCCAGGAGATTGGACGGTGTGGATAATTACATATCAAGGTGGGTTACGCCATTATTTTTATTATAATATTATATATTATATTATATACATCTCACACCTCCTGGGCCAATCACACAGCAGGGTGGTTACCACCTGAGATTTGAATTCACATCATTAGATGGACGGTGTGGATACCCACGTCCACCAGGTGGGACCATGTGGTGTGGCCCACCATCGTTTTAGATCAAGCAGATCTTTATGTTTTTACTTCATCCACCGTTCAGGCAGGATGGACGGCCTGGATATGAACATATGCACGAGATGGGTCTCACATACTCCAAGGCGGGATCCACCATGATGGATGGCATGGATGCATGCATTAGGTGGGCCATCAAACAGTAAGGGTAGAGAGAGATCGGGGTAGAGGAGGTACCCCGCCACTATGGGCCCCTTTTTGATACCAATTATACATTAAGATGGGTCCCACCATATGTGGGGCCTTAAATCATAAAAAGTAAAATAAAGATCACCCACCTTAGGATCTTCTTCTTCATTCTTCCGCCAACGCATTGTAGAGCTTCAAGGGAACAAGATTCAACGGTTGAGATCGATTTTAGATATTGGGATTGGGTGATAGGAAGGTGGGCCACACATGGTTTCTCCATGGAAGCCATGGACGATTTTCCTCTTTTGCTTGGGAGAGAGGGAGAGAGAGATGAGAGAGAGAGGTTGTAAGAGAGAGGGATGGGTGTGATGGGTGAAAAGGTGAGTGATGGGTGAGGGATGGGTTGCTTTGACTTTGGGGTTGCTTGAGGATGGGGTTTTGTACTTGACATGAGAGGTGATTGATGGGATTGATTTGACATGTTGTAGAGATTCTCTTGGGATTGTAAACACGTGGCGTTTTTCTCGCACTGAACGCTGGCTCACATCTCCTGACCAGGGTATCGCCTCGGCGTGCGAGTTGCGGCATTGGAACCACGGCGACGGCACTGTCGTTATGGTAAAGGTCTTGGGTTGAGTCGACTCGGGTTGGTGACATGTGGATCAGGGTCGGGCGCAGATACCGTTTAAGGGTCGAAGGTTGCCGAAATTTGACCGAAAAGACCGTAGAAGTTTACGGAATGGTACGAACTAAGATACGGGTCTTACAGCTCTCCCCACCTAATAAAAATTTCATCCTCAAAATTTACAAAACAGTCAAGGGAAGAGGAAACATCACCAAGTATATATGTTAAGGCACAACCAACCAACAAAAGGATAAAAAATAGTGCTCTATAATTTCAACCTCGCCCTCGCAACACGCATCATCAACACTATGTTAATCCTACTGAACCTCGAATCCTAGATCGGAAACGATCGAAATTGGAATACTATGCAGCGTCATAATCTCAACGGTAGGGAGCTGTGTCAAAAAAAGTCTCTAAGTTATTCTTACTCGGGGATCTAACTATTTTAGGTTCTCAACAATCAGAGAGTGTAAGGTAGCTATCAGCAGATATGTGATGTTATCTTCAGGTATTCCCAAGTTATGCTCTAATACCAACTTCTGTCACGCCCCAAACCCGAAAATCGGATTCACAGGAATCCCGATCGCCGAATCCGGTGCCGACAGCCTCCGTAGTACCCCATTCTCGGCTCCTAGCATTCATATGCCAGATCCCGATCCTGGGATCCTACAAGGAGAATTTTTTTTAATTTTTTTTTTCAATGTACATTTAACTAGTAATAAGCATAACCATAAGATTACCCAATTCACAAAGGTAAAATCATCATCACATATCCACTAATATAATCATTTGATTACAATACTGAAAGGGGAATACATAAATAAAAAAAATTCAAGCTCCAGAAGATCACTGCACGCTCCAAGCTCAACACTGCTGCAACCTAACAGCACCTACACGCATCTATCGTGCATAAACTTATAGAAAGCTTAGAGGGTGGTGTAAGTGTGTGCACAAGGTTAGTGCCAAGTATTCAATACAATGCTGAAAAAATGGTAATCCACAAACCATACAATGTCTGAATAAGTAAAAACACTGACAAAAGCAGGAATAATCAGAGTAAGCAGAAATACTGACAAGATATAACTCACATGATAACAGAGTAAGCGAAAGTATGGACAAGTCTATGAGTCAATCAATATCAGAATACACAATATAGAATAGCTATGCAAGTCTATGAGTCAATCAATATCAGAATACGTAATATAGAATAGCTATGCGATAAGGAGTCATAAAGAGCCAAATATCAAATAGCGAAGATGCAATGCAATATACAAATCCTGCTAAATCTATTTAGGCCATATAAGTGTAGAAACATAGCAACCCAAAGTGCCATATGCCCACGAATGAAATGCAATAGGCGATGCGAATGAAATGACCATGCTAGAGTGTAAAGTCGGGATGATAGTACGTAGTATCGTAGGCTACGGGGTCCACCACAAGGGACTTCTATCCAAATCAGTCTCATACCTAAATTTGGATAGTCAGACTCAACGTGGTAAGCCCCTGATCTCAGGTTAGTCGCGCGCCCAACTGAAATTCTTACCATAACGAAGGTACACAATAATTAGTTGCGCACCACCAGCCCGAGTGGATAGTGAATGAATGAATGAATGAATGAGCATACAACTCCTATCCAATAAGTCCACATATCAGTACGGTTCCTCTCTGGGAAATCACCGGGGTCTATTACACTCTAAACCAGATCGCCGTCACATCACGTGCAATAAGGTAAGTGGAAGAGACCTCACTATCCGTCTGCGAATATCGGGCTCGACTCGTCGATAGTAGACCCATTCCTCGTGCTGGTCAGACTCAGCCTAGCATTGCCCCCTACTCTCGGGCGGGTAAGGCCGCACCCCCTTCCAACCGACTACGACATAGTAGAGAGCGTAACCATCCGGTAATCGGCACTCAACGCTCATCTACCCACTTGGTCTAGACGTTGGAGCAACCTCCAGAACTAAGAGGGTTTAGGGACTTCACCCAGGGATATCTATAGCACCCTATGTAGAACAGATTTTCGGTGTCCCATCTGACCATCCACGATATTCCTGTGAAGGCTACGACCCTGATGTCGCTAGGACATACAGTAATCACAACACACAATGCAAGATGCATGAGTCAACAATCCAGTCATACATCAATCCTACGCAAATCATGCGCTCATGTGAGACAATCTCCGCCTATCAGGGAGTCTCATAACAACCAGCACTATGATATATACAATGGTCAATCTTATCTCATAACAGACACGCAGATGATGCGTATGGGCATGGATCATGATGCTATGCAGTCACATACTCATAATCGGTACCAATAACCGACATCAACAATCGGCCTCGACAATGTGGACATCTAACCAACATTGCCCCAAGGAGTGACCCTCACAGATACAAACATATAATGGGCCCACGGCCTCACACGAGGGCCTAATATACAACACAACGGGCCTTACTCAAGGGTTACATATACACAACAGGTGGGCCTTTCTCATGGGCCTAACATACATCACAATGGGCTCTTTTGCCCGACCCTCAAATGAATCACAATAGGCCTCATCACTTAGGCCTCAATATACATCACATTGGGCCTTAGACACGGGCTGAATACACATCATGTCAGGCCTCAAATACGGGTCGCATGTTCATCACATTGGGCCTCGATAATCAGAATCGGCAATCGGCTATGACAATTCAAAATTGGTAATCGGCCTCGATCGATAATCGATCAATCGGCCACGACAAGCAGAGTCGGCAATCAGCCACGTCAATCGACAATAGGCCACAATCGGTAATTGGTCACGATAATCGGCCTCGATCGGTAATCGGTCAATCAACCATGACAATCATAATCGGTAATCGGTCTCGATCGATAATTGGTCAATCGGCCACGACAATCATAATCGATAATCGGCCTTGATCGATAATTGGTCAATCAGTCATGACAATCATAATCGATAATCGGCCTCGACCCTCAATAATCGAAATCGATAATCGGCGGTCAAAATTAGCATCGATCCCAATAATTGAAATAAGAAAATTGGCAATCGAAATCGGCCTCGACCTCGATAATCGGCACCGATAATGAGCATCGATAATCAGCACCGACAATCAGCATATACATGCAAGGCGGGGTCCATAGATGATCAGTCGATCAACCATAGTATAAGATCGGCACGCGGCCGTGGTTATAACAAATCTAATAACATGGAGTCATCAGTCTATGGTGAATGGGGCCCACTTATTTGGGGTTAACCCACGAAGAGGATGGGCCTAATAAGGCCTAAGGGAAGGTCACAATGACAACATCTAACCATCATTGTCCCTCAATGTGGACATCTAACCAACATTACTCCCAAGGAGTGGCCTACATAAGGGACTCATAAACAACGTAACGGCCACACATACATCTCGTTGGGCCTCATTCATGGGCCTCTCATATATCGCGTTAGGCTTCCTACAAGGGCCTTAAACGTATCACAATGGACCACGCCCATGAGTCTTAGATACATCTCGATGGGCCGCGTGATAAGGGCCTAATACACATCATAATGGGCCCTGTGTACATCAAGTCGGGCCACATCAATGAGCCGCACTAATGGGCCTCATATACATCAAGTGGGCCTCATAAGGTCGCATTGGGCCTTATACTGGGTCGCATCATATGACCCTGCTGACTACATATCTAGGCCTGGCCGGTGAGGCCCAGGCCTTAAGATGATCTGAAACCTGTGGACGGTGTGGATGCAACACCTACATCATGATGCGGTCCATGGATGGCGTAGATAAAACACTTACATTACGGTGGTTTCCATCGTCCTATAGATAATGAGGGTAAACCCATACATCAGGACTCACGTCCTCATATGTATGGTGCGGCTATAACGCATACATCCTGGGTGGGCCTGTGTCTATCTAAATGAAGGACGGCTAGGATATACATCACATTCATCAGCGGTGGACTACAGAACTTATTGATGTCAACTGTAGTGGCAGCAAAAACTGCTGGCCGTCCAGCAGATGGACGGCCCATATACAAAATACATACATTAAGATGGGGCCCACCCGCTATCAGGTGGGTGGTTGGATAAACACATACTACATGATCGGGCTTAGAGAATTCACTAATGTCCAAACAGATGGACGGTTTGCAGATACAACCCATACGTTTAGTGGGGTCCACAGATAAACGGTGCAGATGAAGTACTCCATCATTGTGGGGTCCACGTCCCTTTACTGGACGGACTGAGTGAATATAAAACACTTACATAAAGGTGGGTCCCACCTCATTAGTGACGTCACAACAACAGCTATATAAGTGGAATGTGGTAAACCAGCCAACCCAATCCCCACCGTCCAGGGAATTGTCGGTGAAGAGATACAACATAAACATCATGGTGGGTCCCACCGTCCAAGGTCTGGACATTGCGGACACCACACACACATCATGCAGGGGGGGCGCCACACAGAAGGGTGGTGTGGATTGCCACACATGGCACAACAGGCCCATCGTCCCTACCTTTGGACGATGGTTACATACCAGACATACATCACGGTAAGCATCTCGAGCACCGTCCAGAAGGACGGTGTGGATACAAAATACATATCTCAAGGTGGGTAGATTTTTTTCACCGTCTAGAGAATTTGGATGGTGTGGAAGCAACGTACATCATGCGTGGGCCCCACGGATGGGCGGTACAAATGGCCCATATATTGGTAGGTCCTGCAGGGATGGATGGCTTAGATAAAACATGTTTATTGCAGTGGGGCCCTGCACAAATGGACGGATCCCCATGATCTGGCCATAGATCAGGCTGATGGTTCTCACAGCAGCTATATCTGCTGGTGTGGGATATACCCACCAATCTAGTTACCGCAGGTGGGTCCCACATGGGGCCTACCAAATGATATAATATATTATATTTCATATTAATAATATTATATATTTATCATTTAATTTGGACTGCATCCAACGTCCAGGAAGGAATGGACGGCTGGAGAATGCAACGCATAAGATGTATCTGGACGGTGGATTGGGTGGATGAACACATGCCCCATGATAGGGCTCACCGTCCTAATCATGGTGGGCCACGCCAAAATGGATGGACGGTCTGAGTATAATACATAAATCACGGTGGTCTAAGACCACGTCCAGTCACAAGGATAGTCTGGACAAAACACGTATGCAGACAAGGTGGGCCCCACCCCTCACACGTGCAGCACGTGTGGAGTGGGCCCACAGCTGCCAAATGGTTGGATGGTAGGACGGCATGGAGGAATACGTACAACAAGGTGGACCTACATAACCTGCTGCACCAATCCAGCAGCTGTAGGCTGCTGGCCGTCAATAGATGGACGACCCAGATGGTATGAGGTGGGTCCACACGTGTGGGACCCACTAGCTTAGGAAGGAGCTGACATTTGTGTTCTCTTCGTCCAAGGGCACTGGACGCCCAGGGACGGACGACCGTGGGTGGGGCACGTCTTCAAGGTGGGATCCACGTCGGTGTGGTCCACTCGTTGGAGCAAGCAGATATTTGTGTTTTCCTCCCTAGCAGTTGGCCGTGGGCCTGGCCTATCTAAGGCCCACCGCTGGAGCGGCCCCACCATATGGACGGTGAAGATAAAGCCCTTACATCACTGTGGGGTCCACGTGGTTAGCTGACGGCGTCCATTCAGCTTCCTACAAAGGTGGGTCCAACGTGGGGCCCACCACATAATATATAAATACCAGGTGGGTCACACCATCCAGGAGATTGGACGGTGTGGATAATTACATATCAAGGTGGGCTACACCATTATTTTTATTATAATATTATATATTATATTATATACATCTCACACCTCCTGGGCCAATCACACAGTAGGGTGGTTACCACCTGAGATTTGAATTCACATCATTAGATGGACGGTGTGGATACACACGTCCACCAGGTGGGACCATGTGGTGTGGCCCACCAGTGTTTTAGATAAAGCAGATCTTTATGTTTTTACTTCATCCACCGTTCAGGCAGGATGGACGGCCTGGATATGAACATATGCACGAGATGGGTCTCACATTCTCCAAGGCGGGCTCCACCATGATGGATGGCATAGATGCACGCATTAGGTGGGCCATCAAATGGTAAGGGTAGAGAGAGATCGGGGTAGAGGAGGTACCCCGCCACTATGGGCCCCTTTTTGATACCAATCATACATCAAGATGGGTCCCACCATATGTGGGGCCTTAAATCATAAAAAGTAAAATAAAGATCACCCACCTTAGGATCTTCTTCTTCATTCTTCCGCCAACGCGTTGTAGAGCTTCAAGGGAACAAGATTCAACGGTTGAGATCAATTTTAGATATTGGGATTGGGTGATAGGAAGGTGGGCCACACATGGTTTCTCCATGGAAGCCATGGACGATTTTCCTCTTTTTCTTAGGAGAGAGGGAGAGAGAGATGAGAGAGAGGTTGTAAGAGAGAGGGATGGGTGTGATGGGTGAAAAGGTGAGTGATGGGTGAGGGATGGGTTGCTTTGACTTTGGGGTTGATTGGGGATGGGGTTTTGTACTTGACATGAGAGGTGATTGATGGGATTGATTTAACATATTGCAGAGATTCTCTTGGGATTGTAAACACGTGGCGTTTTTCTCGCACTGAACGCTAGCTCACATCTCCTGACCAGGGTATCGCCTCGCCGCGCGAGTCACGGCATCAGAACCACGGCGACGGCGCGGTCGTTATGGTAAAGGTCTTGGGTTGAGTCGACTCGGGTTGACGACATGTTGATCAGGGTCGGCCGCAGATACCGTTTAAGGGTCGAAGGTTGCCAAAATTTGACCAGAAAGACCGCAGAAGTTTATGGAATGGTACGAACTAAGATACGGGTCTTACAACGCCCACAGGCTTTATCTGCTCCATCCCTACGGTTGGCTCCTGTGCATCCATCCTTCAGACCTCCTGTACCTCCGTTTCGACCGCCTCAACGGCCCATGGTACCATGGCCGAACCGTCCACAGCCGGCACGGGTGCATGCCTTGACAGCTGAGGCAGCCGAGATGGATACTACTCAGCCTTTGGCCTTTGAGGTCACCGCCCATATTGGAGGTACTCCTATACTTGTGATGGTGGATACAGGATCCACGATTTCTTTAATATCGCATTCCATAGTCAGGCGTCTTGGGTTACCGACTATTCGGATGGATGGGGTGCGAGTTCTTACAGCTCACGAGACTTTTTTTGATGCCACCATGATGTGTGAGGGTTGTTTGGTGGATCTAGGGGACAGGACGATGGCTATTGATCTTGTCGTCGACCCCTCTCTTGTTTATCTCGACGTCATTCTTAGCGTGGATTGGTTGACTGCTGGGAGGGCCGAGATTGATTGCGAGACTCGTATGGTGACAGTCTACGAGCCAGAGGGCATAACTTTTACATTTTCAGTACGGGTAAATCTCCCCTTCCACATACTTAGCAATGCTTCTTTACTACGGGACATTGATGCCCCGACACTTGAGCATACGTAGTGGTTTGTGATTTTGGGGATCTGTTCAGGAAGATCCATGGTTTTTCACCTCAGCGAGAGATTGATTTTACTATTAATCTGGTACCTGGTTCCACGCCCATCTCACTGCCGACGTATCGCATGGCTCTGTGTGAGATGGAGGAGTTGAGGAAACAGATTGATGATCTGTTGGAGGTTGGCTTCATTCGACCGAGTGTGTCTCCTTGGGGAGCACCAGTTCTGTTTGTGAAGAAGAAGGATGGTTCAATGCGACTGTGTATTGATTATCGCAGGCTGAACCAGATCACGATGAAGAACAAGTACCCTTTACCCAGGATCGATGACTTGTTTGATCAGTTGAGAGGGACACAGTACTTCTCGAAAGATTGATCTTCAGTCAGGATATCATCAGTTGCGCATCAGGGAGGAGGACGTGCAGAAGACAGCATTCAGGATCAGCTTTGGCCACTATGAGTTCCTTGTGATGTCGTTCGATCTCACGAACGCACCAACCGTGTTCATGGATCTGATGAATAGGGTATTTCGACCTTTCCTCTATCGATTCGTCATTGTGTTCATAGATGACATTTTGGTGAGTCAAGAGGAGCATGAGGAGCACTTGCGATTGGTCCTGGATACACTCAGACAACATCAGTTGTTCGCACAGTACAAGAAGTGCTACTTCTGGAAGCAGGAAGTGAAGTTCCTGGGACACGTAGTGTCCAAGGATGGGATAACAGTTGACTTGTCTAAGATAGCTGCAGTTCAGGACTGGGAGCAGCCTGGTTCTGTCACTGAGGTGAGGAGTTTCTTAGGTCTTGCGAGCTACTATCGACGTTTCATTCGAGATTTCTCGAAGATCGCCAGACCTTTATCACAGTTGACACGGAAGGATGTGAAGTTCGCCTGGAATGATAAGGCGGAGTCAACTTTTCAGGAGCTGAAGGATAGGCTCACATCCACCCCTGTG
Source organism: Magnolia kwangsiensis (assembly GCA_037074715.1). Lineage (NCBI taxonomy): Eukaryota > Viridiplantae > Streptophyta > Magnoliopsida > Magnoliales > Magnoliaceae > Magnolia > Magnolia kwangsiensis. The sequence continues at coordinate 67,344,410 of CM073579.1, forward strand.
CTAGTATTGCCAGAGCAAGGGGTTAGATACACTATATACACTAACGCGTCTAGCATTGGTTTGGGTTGTGTCCTTATGCAGAAGGGCAGGGTAATTTCGTATGCCTCTAGACAATTAAGGAAGCACGAGGAGAATTACCCTACACACGACCTAGAGTTGGCAGCCATCATTTTCGCACTGAAGCTCTGGAGACATTACCTCTACAGAGAGGAGTTCGAGCTCATTTGCGACCACAAGAGCCTCAAGTACATATTCACGCAGCGAGACTTGAATATGAGGCAGCGGCGATGGATGGAGACTTTGAAGGACTTTAAGTTCGAAGTCTCCTACCATCCTGGAAAGGCGAACCTTGTGGCTGACGCATTGAGCCGCAAGAGGGCGATATATTTTGCGGCTCCACTAATGGTTGTTGAGTGGGATATGTTGAGTTTTTTCGAGACTTTGAGCAGAAACTCACTATCGAGGAGCCGTATGAGTTTATCGCACATGTGCAGGTGTGATCTCAGATCAATAACAGGGTCATCGAGGCACAGAGGGATGATACGCGTCTGAATGAGCTTCGAGAGCAGGCCAGTGATGATGCAGACGCCGAGTGGCAAGTTGGCATGGTGGGAGCTTTCGTTACCGTGGCCGCCTATGCGTCCCAGACATCCCTGACTTGAGACGAGAGATTCTCGAGGCTGCGCACAGTTCTCGACTTACGATGCATCCGGGCAGCACGAAGATGTATCATGACTTGAGAAGGACCTATTGGTGGGATGGTATGAAGACCCACATTACAGAGTTCATGTCCCGTTGTCTTACTTGCCAGCAGATGAAGGCAGAGCATCGCCGACCTCCTGTACTCCTTCAGCTTATGCCGATCGCTGAGTGGAAGTGAGATTTCATTTCCATGGATTTTATCTCAGGGTTGCCGAAGACGAGGAAGGGACATGATTCTATTGGGGTGATCTTCGACCGTCTGACGAAGTTAGCGCACTTCCTATCGATCAGAGTTACGAACTCTGCAGACGAGCTGGCTAGACTGTATATTAGGGAGATCGTGCGTCTATATGGAGTTCCTTTGGAGATCGTGTCGGACAGAGACACGCGTTTCACTTCTATTTTCTGGACTCGCATTCAGGAGACTATGGGTGTGAAGTTAAAGTTCAGTACTGCCTTCCACCCACAGACAGATGTGGACAGACAGAGCGGGTGAACCAGATTCTAGAGGACATGTTGTGGGCTTGCGCATTAGATTTGAAGGACAGTTAGGATGATTGTCTTGCATATGCAGAGTTCGTGTACAACAAAAGTTTTCAAGCGAGTATCAGTATGGCACCTTACGAGGCGTTGTATGGGCGACCTTGTTGAGCACCGCATTGCTGGGCAGAGGTTGGTGAGCGTAGATTGATTGGCCCAGAGATAGTGCAGGCGACATCAAAGAAGATTGACATCATTAGACACCAGCTTCTTACAGCGCAGAGTAGACAGAAGAGTTATGCCGATACGAGACGGTGCTCGCTCGAGTTCACGGTTGGGGATCATGTATTTTTATGAGTTTTTCCTATGAAGGGAGTCCTTCGGTTCGGAAAGAAGGGGAAGCTAGCACCGCGATTCATTGGTCCATTTCAGATTCTCGACCGTGTGGGTGCAGTGGCTTACCGTCTGGCTTTACCTACACCTCTTGCGAGCATACACAACGTATTTCATGTTTCTATGCTGAAGAAATACGTTCCTGATCCTTCCCATATCATCAGATGGGAGCAGGTGCAGTTAGGTGAGGATGTTATATATATACTGCGACCAGCGCGTATACTAGACAGGAAGGAGCAGGTACTGCATAGCAAGGTCATCCCCCTTGTGAAGGTGTTGTGGACGCATCACTCTGAGGAAGAGGCTACCTGGGAGACAGAAACTGAGGTCAGAAAGAACTACCCACAGCTTCTCGAGGCGTACAAAAAGGTATAAATTTTGAGGTCGAAATTTTTTGTTAAAGGGGGTAGATTGTAACGCCTTGAAAAAATTTGTACTGAGACTCGAGTACTAACTCGGTCAGAAATAACATAGGATTAATTCCTTTAGAAAATAAGTATAAGTTAGTTAGCGCCACACTAGAGTAGCTGTGAAATTTTCCCTGAACACTTTAAATATGTTCTACAAGACCTAAAACTTGTAGAATCAATGACGCTATAATACTCTGAAACCTAGGATCAAACTCTAAACCCAGTTGTTCTGGAACATGTTTGGAAACTCCGTATTGGATTTTGATCACGCGTCGGAAGTCCGATATCTATAATCTCAGACCGTTAGGACCGTTTAGCTGGACTTGACAATCATTTTGAAAATCAAGCCCAACCGATGCTATGGGGCTATTTCATTGAGCCTAGAGTGAAGAGAGTGAGAAATAGGAAAAGATTTGGAAATTTAAATCCAAATCTGGCATGTGACTTTGCACATTATTATTAATCGTTCTGACCGTCAGAATTCAGGCAAATTTCACCCTCGGATCAGGAAAGATTTCTCTTTCATATCACGAGACTTATAGACCTGATTTAGGTACGATGACCGCTGAACTGAAACTGGACCGCCACGTGCGATCTGTGAACTCTACCGGACTGAAAACTTGGTGTGGACAACATCCAGTGATCATGAGCTTAAGTCCGATCGCGTTCTGCCAGGGGACCTCCCGAAATGCTCTTTTGGATCGGAACAACCCCGATTTGGTTATGACCCAAGTCTACTTTGTTCCTAAGTCTAAAAAGGTGAGGTTTTAGCCTATATAAGGGCCTTAAACCCTCACATATCTCTCCCATCCGAATTTGCTAGAAACCCTAGATTGAGAGAGAGAGAAAGTGAAAGATTATGAGAGAGTGTGGGAGAGTTTTTCCTGCCACTTGCTACAGCTGCTACACGTGCTTAAGCACCGCATTCAAATCACTTTGCTGGTGATTCCAATGCACTTATAGGTAAGGAAAACCCTAACCACTTGTTATTTTAGGATTCCTTCAATTCAAATAGCGAAGTAGCTTATATATTTTGTGTATTAGGTCGCATGTACGTCGTTGACGAAGCGTATACGTTCTAATTGAAACGATACACGTATAGGGAAAAAGGTACGGATTTTAGATGCTTTGATTGCTTGATTTCAAAGCTTTCAATGTCGTTTAATAGTAGATTATCGACGGCAACACTGTTTGACATGTAGAACATGCTGTCCGTTTTCTGTTTCGTAAACGTACGGGAAATATGAGATTTAGGGCATTTTAGTCATTTATAGGAGATACTGTTTACATCCATATTTTGCTGAAATGTTTGCCATGACTAATTGTCGTGTTAAAATATTAGGAATGCATGCATGATCGGTTTGGCGAAGAGATTCTCCCAAATGCGCACTTTAGGTCGACATACGCTATGTAGACTAAAGTGTGTAGACTAAGTGTTTGTATAAATGTTTGTATTAGTATGTATTGAGTAAATGGAGTTGTGAATGAGTTTTGAGATTGAATTCTCAAGTAATATGATGATGTAAATGATTTCCATCATGTTGGCTATATGTACTGATTTCATTATATATATGAATTGCATGTGTTGGATGATTTACTTAAGTTGTATGTTATAACATGTGTTAACATGCTTAAATTATTGTATTTCATTTCTGATACTCTCATATGATTATTGATATTGATATTCAAATGCTTGGGGCTATACGTTAGTCCAGGCAGTCGGTAATGGATCAAATTCGTGGTTGGCTTCTATTTGCCACGAAGGACGCGTCAATGAACAGGAGTCGTGTTTTGAGTTGGCGGCAGTGGTTAGGTCACACGAAGTGTTTCATGCACTTCATGTCATTCAGCTTGAGATACACTCGTACTAGTCGAGCCCGTCAAGTAACCCGACTGGCCGTTGATTGTTCACCTTGTATGAGTCATAACTGCTTGAACCAAGGGTACTGAACTTACCATTGGAAACCCTGTTAACCATGGTACCTTGATCCATAAAGACTCATGAGCCAGGCATGATGGTATGGGACACCGTGGTTGAGCTGTCGGCCTACGCTGGGGCCACAAACCTCCTCGTAGTGACGAGTGAGCACCAATGACTCGTGAGCCGATTGTGGTGGTATGGGACACTACATTCGAGCTGTCAGCCTACTCTGATTGGTGACGAGCCCTTTGTAGTGACCACGAGCGTATTCTGAGTCTACGGGAGGCGACGACTCTTCCGTAGCAATGAGAGTACATTAAGCCTGTATTGATAAGGTGATGGGGGAGCGGTGCAATGAGTGCGAGCAACAGCCCTAGCAGGCCTTGCAACCACCTACAAATATAACATCGTATGAGATTACTAGGAGTGACGACCCTAGACAGGATCTGTGTTGGGATTGATATAAGCAAAGTATCTTAGTTTCCCAATACTGCTGTATGAACGGACTAATAACAACTTCGTAATCATATCCACATCGCACTGCATGTGCATGGAAGATGTGGAGCACTGTGGGAAGAAAGCATGTCGCGGGCGTCAAATGGTACCGTATGAGGGAGTATGTCGGTAAGGGCATCCATCATGTCATTTCATATTGCATTAACAACAGTATTTAGGAATGTTTGATTGATTGTTTTACTATTATCCCGTGATTGATTTGAGAACATGTTAATCTTTGCTCTATTATTCCACTGAGTTGATCACTCACTCCCACGTTACGGGATGGTGTTTGCAATACCCACTAGACCCTGTCTTAGATGCAGGTGTCAAGGCGATTTAGGATGAAGAGCCAGACTACGACGAGGACCAGGACGAGTTCTCGTATGTGCAGTTTTACGATGGCTTTGCATAGGTGGCCTGGATCGGCGGGACTTCATAGTTGGACCTTATGACATTTTGATTTTTGCTTTATTACATGTATATGAGACTCAGAGATGTATTCATACTTTGGAGACAGTTTGAGATTTATTTTGTTTTCCATACAGTGATATATATATATATATTCTTCAGTCTTCCACTTGCGTTTTATCCCTGGATCTGGAGTATGAATTGCAGTTTTGGTATAATCTTACTCATGTGAATGCTCTAACTCAGTCAATATTGAATCATGATCATATTTATTGCATAAGTGATGGTCTAGAACTCGGGAGTCGAGTTTATACACGACCCCCGATTTTCAGCGTGTTACACAATGGGACTCTGTTTGTGAATAAAAGGATGAGCGATTTCCTCAACAAGTTCAAGATCGAACATCATCAGTCATGCCCCTACCATTCTCAAATGAATGGTGAGGTCGAAGCTGCAAACAAGACTATCATCCGTATACTAGAGAAAATGGTCGAGACATATCGCGACTTGTTGGAAATACTCCCATACGCAGTTTGGGCTTATCGGATGTCTGTAAGGTTTGCTATAGGCATAACTCCATATGAACTTACATACAGAATGGAAATAGTATTGCTAGTCAAAATTGAAATCCCATCACTCTAAGTATTGTTGGAGAGCGAAGTCGAGGAAGGCGAGTGGCAACAAGTAAGATACAATCAATTGCATCTAGCAAACAAAAAGTACATGCGTACACTATGCCACTCGTAATGTTACCAAAGAAATATCGCACGGGCCTACAACAAGAGGGTCTAAAAGAGGAGCTTCAAAGTCGGTGACATGGTCATAAAACACATCCTACTGCCGCATCTTCCAGATCTCAGAAGAAAGTTCAAACCCTCATGGGAAGGACCACTGATCATTTGGGACGTACTCCCAGGAGGTGCCCTTCAGCTCACCAGTATGAGAGGAGAAGATCTTCCTGAGCCCATCAACGCCAACAATGTGAAAATCTATCCAGGGTAACAACACTTAACTTTGCCAATGGTTACAATTGCTATGCTAAGACTAATAAAAGAAAAAAGAGTTCGCCCATCATTTCACCCACAAGAACACAAAAAAAGGGTTCATCCATCATTTCTCCCACAAAAAGAATACAAAAAAAAAGAGAGAAAACAAGAAAAGAGAAAAGAAGAAAAAATACAAAATTCAAAAAGAATTCAAAAGAGGTGAAGAAAATCATATATCGTCCAAATATCAGACCAACATAAAAACAGCTTACGATTGTAATCAAAGACAAATACATGAGGGTAAACAATCAGCCGGTTATGAAGGAAATCCCTCCCTCTCTCCTCACATTTTAAAAAAAAAATAAAAAAAAATGCCTAAGAAAAAAGGGAGAGTTGAAAACCCGAAAGGACGGCTCAAGTAAAAATAGCGGGCATGTAGCAGACATGGTGAAAACCTAAAAGGGCGCCAAGGGTTAAAAAAGTACAAGCTATCAAGGGGTAGGCAAGAACAAAAACTTGGGATGTAGTGAAAATTTGAAAAGACGTTACAGGCAAAAATGATGGGAAAGCCAGTCATAATGAAAACTTGAAAGGGCGCTACGGGCAAGAACGACAATAAATAAAATAAAAAAGTAAAAGTCAAGGTATAGAAGAAGCTGATGCAATGAGTGAAACGAAGAAATGTAAGGAAAAGAATAACTTTGGATCAGTATTTTATCAGACTCTGTCCAAATCTAAGGGGCACGATCCCAAATGTGCACTCTCAAGGAACCAAGATCTCTAGCACACAACCCAGACTACTGAACACTGAAAGTGCACCTAACTAGTATCCTGGTTTGTCAATTATGGTGTAAGTTGAGTCAGTCAGATAATAGCACCTAACAGGAAGATCAAGTCAAGTGTCTGCCTTAACTGGATGTGTGGAAGCTCGCAATAGGTAAATCATAGCCTTACATCCCATGTCCCAAAACACCAGGTGATTAAAACCCTTAAAAATAAGTAAAACATCTTAAGGTTTTAAGTTAAGAAAACTTTTTACCAAACAGGAAAATTCTTAAGTTTTTCTTACCCTATCGATTATATCGATTCCCTTTTTGATATGATCGACCTAATCTGTCGATGTCCTCGGCATATCAATCGATATAATCGAGTGAGGACATAAAACGTCCAGTAATCAAAAAATTCATCTGGACGATTTATCGATATATCGACAGTTCAGTCACTATCATCGATATTCGAATATTGATCCTATTGGAAGAGGATCGATAATATCGATAGACAGTTTTTCGATGCCCCTGTTTTTCTAAAGAAAACTTCTATGTGCTTCGATATATCGTTGACTGTCCGATTCAATCTGAACTCAAATACTGATCATATCGGAAGTCAGTCGATCATATCGATAGTGGGCGCATGTTTCTTCTAGCATTAATTTCAGGTTGTTTTTAATGTTGATCGGGGGACCAGTCGATAAATCGATATTCATATCTCGATCATATCGAGACCTGGTCGATTGGATCGAGGCCGGACACAAATCGTCTAACAAGCTTATAGGTAAATCTATATGATTTATCGATCCTATCGACACGGTCTTCGATATCATCGATATACAAATTTTGATGACATTAACTGTTCCCTGATCATATCTGTAGAACCTGAAATTCTTCAAGGCTTCTCTCTCTTATTTTCACCTGTCAATAGATCGATCCATCTCTTGATGGAATCGGAGTTCGAAATCCAATAACATCGATGTATGTATCGATCTCATCGACCAGTTGATGAAACGTTTCCAAAAGAGAAATGATATTTGAGTTTGTATCATCGAGAGGTCAGTTGATACAATCAAGAATATACGCTTGATCATATTGACCCGTTCTCGATGATATCGAACTCTGTCATAAATGTGACCATTTTATATCCGTTGGAACCTTTTGCCTATATATAGAGCGGTTAGTCTTTATTGCTGGTAGAGAAAGAAGAGGGTGCTTCTGAGTGTTTTAAACTTCATATCATTTATCTTAAGCCCTTTCTCTCAGAGATTTCATCCTCCAATCCACCCTCATCATTGATATTCAATGGAGTGGATTGGGGAATGAACTTACGCATTCAAGGATCCTTCAGCTACTACTTTAATGGTAAATCATTAAACTGGGATGCCTTGAATGCATAGATGATTGGAACCACTCTATCTTCCTTATAGGAAAATCTCTAGAGAGTGGAATTTCATCATAACCTTGACCCAACCTAAATCCTAGTATAGGTACATCTTTGTGTTGCGGATAAAGGGAACTGAAGACTCTTCATCAACAAGGAGATCTTCATCATTGCACTAAAAGGGACTCATCAAGTTATCTATAAGTACTTAGAGTCCAGAGGACATTTATGATCATTCCTTTTTAGGATTGGGTCGTAGGTGTTGCTCACCATTTGAAGTCCTCAAAGGAGGCCTCCGACGGGAGTGTACGTGTGGGGTGCGTTGTGTGGACCCGTGCTCTGTGGAGAGCATAAACATCTGGGTGTGTTGTGTGGACCCTTGTTCTGTGTGGGCATAAACCTCCAGGTGCGTTGTGTGGACCCTTGCTCTGTGTGGGCATAAACATCTGGTTAGGAGTGCGCCAGCAAAACTCCATGGTTTGTGGTGAACCGAGTAGAAACCTCTGTAAAGGTTAAAGGTGAACCTGATTTAAAACCTTAGGTTTGAGGTGAACCATGGAAAACCTCCTTAGTAAATTCGGTCACTCAAGGGTTGAGTGTGGAAGCCGGTAGTGGAGTAGACAAGTAGTCAAACCAATATAAAATGACTATGTTTGAGATTGGTATTATTTTTTCATTTATGTAATTTCTTTACATGCCTTTATATCTGATCATCTAAATTCACATCTTATACACACACACAGTCATATCCATCACAATCTTATCTATAAATTTCTTATCTTTTAATAGTTTGTGATTGGATCCTCTACCAGGCTTGGAAGCCAGTAGAGTTAATTTTCAGTAATCCCAATCTAAACTCTGTGATAGGATTAGTGTGATAAGGATTTTTAAATAATTCATAAAAACTTTAAAAAGTCCTATTCACCCCTCTCTAGGACATATTGGCATATTCCTACTTCAACTCAAGCGGTCTCCACCGCTATTTCAATTATTATCAGAGCGGATCTCTCTTAAAGGGCTTCACCGCCTAGAGAGTGTTCTTGACTGAAGTAGAAATATGGCCAAAGGAGAGGGCTCATATGTAACTAGACTTCCAGTATTTGATGGTTCAAATTATGCTTACTAGAAGGGTTGAATGCATTACTTCCTGAGATCTTTTTAATGCCTCGAAAAAATCCGTACAGAGACCCGAGTGCCAACTCGATCAGAAATCACGTAGGATTAATTCCCTTAGAAAATAAGCGTGAGTTAACTAGCGCTACGTTAGATTAGCTATGAAATTAGCACTGATCACTTTCAATGCGTTCTGCAAGACCCAAAACTTGCAGAAGCAACGACGCTATAATACCCTGAAATCTAGGATCAAACTCTAAACCCGTTTGCTCTTAGGAACCCTTTGAAACTTCGCATTGTATTTAGACCGGGTGTCAAAAGTCCGATATCCGCAATCTCAGACCATTAGGATCGCTTAGCTGGACTTGACAATCATTTCAAAAATCAATCCCAACTGATGTTCTAGGGCTATTTCATTGAGCCTGGAGTGAAGAGAGTGAGAAAAGGTAAAGATTTAGGAAATAAATTCCGAATCTGGAACGTGTTATTGCACGTTATTTTTAAGGGTACTGACCGTCAGAATTCAGCCAAAATTCACCCTTGGATCAGGAAAAATTTCTCTTTCATGTCATGAAACTTGTAAACCTGATTTAGGTTCGGTAACCGCTGAATTGAAACTGGACCGCCATGCACGATCTGGGAACACTACCGGACTGAAAACTTGATGTGTGTAGGATCCAATATCCATGAGCTTAAGTCCGACCGCGTTCGGCCAAGGGACCTCCCGAAACGCACTTTTGGATCGAAAAAGACTCGATTTGGTTATAACCCAAGTATACCTTAGCTCCAAGTCTAAATGGGTGAGTTTTTAGCCTATATAAGGGCTTTAAACCCTCTCATATCTCTCCCATCCGAATTTGCATTAAACCCTAGAAAGAGAGAGAGAGTTAGTGAGAGATTGTGAGAGAGTTGTGGGAGAGATTTCCTGCCACTTGCTACAGCTTCTACACGTGCTTAATCCCCGCATTTAAATAAGTTTTAGGTGATTTCTAACTCACTTCTAGGTAAGAAAACCCTACCCTCTAGCTATTTTAGGAATTTTTTTGATTCAGATAGCGAAGTAGCTTATGTATCTTGTGCATTAGGCCGCCATAACGCCGTTGACGAAGCGTAGACTTTCTATTTAAATCGATACGCGTCTACGGCAAAAGGTGAGGATTGTAGATGCTTAGATTGACTGATTTCAAAGCTTTCAATGTCGTTTAATAGAAGATTATCGATGATAGCGCCGTTTGACATGTAGAACATGTTGTCCGTTTTCCATTTCGACTACGTACGAAAAATATGAGAATTAGGGTATTTTAGTCATTTATAGAAAATACTGTATACGTCTGTATTTTTTTGAAATGATTACCATGAGATTTTTTCGTGTTATGATATTAGATATGCGTGTATACTCTTTTTGGCGAAGAGATTCGCCCTAATGCGCACTTTGAGTCGACATACGCTATGTAGACTAAAGTGTGTAGACTAAGTGTTTGTATAAATGTTTGTATTTGTATGTATTGAGTAAATGGTGTTGTGAATTAGTTTTGAGATTGAATTCTCAATTAATATGCTGATGTATATGATTTCCACCATGTTTGCTATATGAATTGATTTCCTTTTGTATATGAAATACATGTGATTGGTTGTATCGTTTACGTTGTATGTTATACATGTTGTTAACATGCTTTGATTGTTTGTATTTCATTCATGTTGCTCTCATATGATGACTGATGTAGATTACAAGTGCTTGGGGCTATATCCTAGTCCAGGCAGTCGGTAACAGTTGGAATTCATGGCTGACTTTTATTTGCCACGAAGGACGCGTCGATGAACCCGAGTCGTGTTTTGGGTTGGCGGCAGTGGTTAGGCCACACGAAGTGTTTATGCACTTCATGTCGTTCAGCTTGAGATGCGCTTGTACTAGTCGAGCCCGTCAAGTAACCCGACTGGCCATTGTATGTTCACCCTATATGAGTCATAACTGCTTGAACCTAGGATACTGAACTTACCATTGAAAATCCTATTAACCATGGTACCTTGATCCATAAAGACTCATGAGCCGAGCATGGTGGTATGGGACACCGTGGTCGAGCTGTCGACCTATGCTGGGGCCACAAACCTCTTCATAGTGACCAGTGAGCACCTATGACTCGTGAGCCAATTTGGTGGTTTGGGACACTACATTCGAGCTGTCGGCCTACTCTGATTGGTGACGAGCCCTTTGTAGTGACCTCGAGCATATTCTGAGTCTACAGGAGGCGACAACCCTTCCGTAGCGACAAGAGTACAAATAGGCCTGCATTGATAAGGTGATGGGGAAGCGGTGCAACGAGTAAGAGCAACAGCCCTGGCAGCCCTTGCTGTGACCTATAAATATAACATCGTATGTGATTACTAGGAGTGACGACCCTAGACGGGATCCGTGTTGGGATTGATATAAGCAAAGTACCTTAGTTTCCCAATACTGCTGTATGAATAGACTAATAACAACTCGGTAATCATTATCCATATCGCACTATATGTGCTTGGAAGATGTGGAGCACTGAGGAAAGAAAGCATGCCGTGGACATAAGATGGTGCCGCATGAGGGAGTATATCGGTGAGGGCATCCATCATGTCATTTCATGCTTGCATTAACAACAGTATCTAGGAATGTTTGATTGTTTGTATTACTATTATCGCGTGATTGATTTGATAACATGCTGATCTTTACTCTATGATTCCACTGAGTTGATCACTCACTCCCATGTTACGGGATGGTGTTTGCAACACCTACCAGACACTGTCTTAGATGCAGGTGGCGAGGCGATTCAGGACGCGGAGCCAAACTACAACGAGGACCAGGACGAGTTCTCATATATGCAGTTCGCTGACGGCTTCACATAGGTGGCCTGGATCAGCAGGACATGCTAGTTGGACCATATGACATTTTAATTTTTGGTTTATTATATGTACTTGTGACTCGAGATGTATTTATACTTTGGAGACAGTTCGAGATTATTTTGTTTTATACATAGTGATATATATATCTTTCAGTCTTCTGGTTACATTTTATCACTGGATCTGAAGTATGAATTGCAGTTTTTGTTATAATCTCATTCCTGTGAATGCACTAACTCAGACAACATTGAAGCATAAGCATATTTATTGCATAAGTGATGGTCTGGAACTCGGGAGTTGAGTTATACTCGATCCTTGAATTTCAGGGTCTTACAAGTTGGTATCAAAGCATGATTTGGATTAAACTGGACCTACGTTATGGCCACACGATGTACGCTGTCGCCACTTTGACTTAGGTGGGTCTGAGAAAAATATAGAAACACTCATAGGGTCCCAGTGTTGCCAATTGGCAAAGTTCACACAAATCGATCATTTTGATCGAGTCCGTGTTCATCCGTGGTTGCATGAAACGACCCCAGACCACTTCTAATTCATGCGTCGACGGGTCTAGACTTCTCTGGACCCAATCTCAGCCGTTAGAAGTCACAAAATGTGAATGTACAGCTGTTAGTACTTAAAATGACCCGAAACGGATCGAAATGGAGTTGTGGGCCTATCCACGCTGATTTACAGTGATCCAGGGTGGGACCCACATACATTTGGGACCCCTAGGGCAGGGGGATCATGTTCAGATGGGAGGCCATCGTCGAAAACCAACTTGGTCGGCTAGGCCTCACCGTACAGTGGGCCCCACTCGGGCCAGGCGTCTGGCCGACGCACTTTGATGGTTAGGGTACCCCCTAGAGGTGGGTCGTCCCTTAAATCACCCCCAAAACCCTACCTCCTTCACAAAAATGCCTCCTAAGCTATCCCTTCTCACATTTTTTACTGCCTCCCCTCTCACATCCCATTTTAAACCACCTCCATTCTCATTTTCTGCCTCAACCGATGCCACTCCATCACTCACAGCCATACAAGCTCTCTTCTCTCTCCATTCTCGTCATTTGGAGCTCTCCTATCCTCCATTGGAGGTAAAAATTCGTATGAGCCTCCATCCCAACCTATTTTTCTCTTTTCCCTTTACAATCTTAGCATTTGGGGTCCTATTTCATTCCTCTATAGGACCTAAATTTGTGTTATCCCATTAGGTCAGCCCTATCTCCCCATTTCCTCCATTTTCCATGGCTTTTGTAGAGGCTATTTTAGCCTTTTTCTTCTTTCCCACCATCCTCTCTCTCATGGGAAAGAGGAAAACTGCCGCTGATGAAGCTGGGCCTAGTCGCCCTTCATGTTCGAGGAAGCCGAGAGGTGGCGCTGTTAGCTCAAGTGCCGCCACTAGTCAAAATGTTGGGAGAGAGCTACATACGAAGTGGTATTTGGATCCCCATGCTCACATAGGGCGAGCACTGCTGGCAAACTTGGCCCCTGGTGCGTATGCTGACCGTAAGGTTCTGTTTGAGGTGCATGTGGATGAGCGGCTCTTTGGTGAATTTTTGTTCTTTGACCGCATCGAAGCTGCCAGGTGGGGTCCGCTCTTTGAAGCCCAGTCTCGTGCGAACATGAGCACTGTTCGTGCCTTTTATGCTCATATTCGGGATCCTACGTTAGAGCCATTGCAGTTCAGGATTCCCTTTGACAGAGATCGAAAAGCCACGATCGATGTACGGCTAATAGCTCGACTTCTGAATGTGCCTCTTAGCGAGGTACATCCAAGTGCTAAGAACTTGAGGAGTGTTCATGAGCGAGATCGCAGCACCAGGTTTCTATGTGGTGGTTTGGTTCGTAACAAGAGCCTCTTGGCATCCCACATGTCGGATGATTTTTGCCTGTTGCACCACATTTACACGTTCAATGTGTTCCCAGGTCAACCAACCGTAATGAATGTACGCGTCTCATGGTTGATTTCCTGTATCAAGTGGGCCAGGGAGAGAATGTGTGCATGCCCACCTTTGTGTTACGACAGATTGTCCTCATAACGAAGTCGAGAAGAACGTTTGAGTCACTTCCCTTTGGCCGGCTCATTTACAGGATCGCGCTTGAGTTTCCTTACAGACTTGGGCCGGAGTTTCCTGTGCTGATTCATTTCATTGATGAGGCTACCATGAATAAGATGAAGATAGGGCCTCGACAGCGTGAGGCTCAGCTTAATGATGACAGTAAGGGTGAATATGATAGCGAAGAGGATGCTAGTGAAGAAGAAGCTGGGGCAAAAATAGAGGAAGAAGCTCAGGAAGAAGAGGAAGAAGAGGCTCAGGATACTGATGAGAGTCCTCCTACTGTGACTCGGGCCCCTAAGGATGCTCATATAGTCCGACTTGAGGAGAGTCAGGTTGCTTTGCGATGGGAAGTCCAAGAACTCCAGGCCAAGGTGAAACAAGAGCTTGAGGATACCAAGTCCGTCATGAAGTGGAAGTTTGGTAAGGTGACTCGCACCTTAAAGGCCATCCTGTGTTGTCTGTAGGATAAGGGTGCCCCTCCTCCTTCGCCAGACTCGGACGAGTGATTAGATTCCAGATGTTGTTGGTTGTAGTTAGTTCATTTCCTGCTTTCTGTGTGTAAGCCTGAGAAGGCTAGTAGTTAGCTTATGTTGTAGTAGTAGCTTTGAATGGCTTAGTTTCCACGTGTTTCTTGTCATGATGCATGTAAAGATTTATCTCTTGTATTGTGATAATTTTGATTTAATGAAATGCATAGAGTTTCTTTGGCTTGTTATGTGAATGATTGTGTGGTGGTGTATTTGTGCTATTGCTGAAACTGACGAGGTTGCTCCCTATTTTGAATATAGGGAATGCCACCTAAGGTGACTCGGAGTACGACACGTCTTACTCTGGGAGAGCCTATGGATCGAGTTCCTCCCCAGAGTGATGAGCATATAGACCCTGTTGTGGGTCTGATTCGTGAGACTGCACCTGAGTCTCAGCCCTCTACAGGTCCTACAGTTGGACCACCACCTTTCACACCACCAGTTCAAGAGCAGTATTGTGCGTCTTTCTCGACGCAGTATGTGCCTTCGCCTGCTCCACCTCCTGATAGGTTTGAGTAGTTGATGATCATGATGCACCAGCAGCATCAACAGCTGTTGACTACCATAGCAGGGGCCTTAGCCCAGGGTGGGAGTGCGACTCCACCTACGCCATCTGTGCATCCAGCTGAGGATGTTGGGACTTCGGCTCAGGATGAGGAGGTGGCTCATCCTGCACCATCTGCTTACCCTACAGGGAACACTGCTGATACACGGGGCCTACTTGAGCGATTCCACCGCTTATGACCTCCTACTTTTACGGGTTCTCACAGACCCGAGGAGACCGAGTATTGGCTAGACCGTGTTTCGAAGATTCTGAGGATGCTGCACTGCTCGGAGTCTGAGCAGGTTGAGTTGGCCACGTTTATGTTCGAGCGAGAGGCCGGTTTATGGTGGGATAGTATATTATGGACAGTTGCTACTAGCTATATCTGGACTTAGGTAGCATTCGAGTTCCGCTTCCATGAGAAATACTATCCCCAGACCTACAGGCACGAGAGGGAGAATGAGTTTTTACGCCTCAGGCAGGGAGGCATGTCAGTTACAGAGTATGAGCATCGGTTTACAGAGTTGGGCAGATACGTCCCGACGATACTTGCTGACGAGCAGATGCGTATACGATGATTTTCTGAGGGTTTACGACAGGACATTCGGTTGAAGATGTGTTGTGTCAGCATACCTTCTTATGTAGAGATGATACACATGTCTATGCGGGCAGAGCAGGATGTGGATCTCTTGGCATGATCTCGTGGCCCTATGGTTGCTAGACCACGACCGAAAATGTAGGACAGACCATTTCTTGGCAAGAGGCCTCGTATCGACCCTCCTCCTAGGGCTACAGTGCCAGTACTTCCGATGAGGCACCCCGATGTGTCATGTACTTATTGTGGGAGACCGGGCCACACTGTGGAGAGCTGTTTCCCCCGGATGAGAGACAATGGGTTTTTGCCGCTGCAGAAGATCGACTGTCCTCGCTCACAGGCTTTATCTGCTCCACCTTTACGGTTGGCTCATGAGCACCCTTTTTTCAGACCTCCTGCACCTCAGTTCCGGCCACCTCAACGGCCTATAGTAACTCGGCCGAACCGTCCACAGTAGGCTCGGGTACATGCATTGATAGCAGAGGCATCTGAGATAGAGGTTGTCCAGCCCTTGGCCTTTGAGGTCACCACCCATATTGGAGGTACTCCTATACTTGTGATGGTGGATACAGGATCCACGATTTCATTGATATCGCATTCCATAGTCAGGCGCCTTGGTCTACCGACTATTCGGATGGATGGGGTGTGAGTTTTTACAGCACATGAGACTTTTTCTGATGCCATCCTGAGGTGTGAGGGTTGTTTGGTGGATCTGGAGGGCAGAACGATGGCTCTTGATCTTGTCGTCGACTCCTCTCTTTATTATCTAGACGTCATTCTTGGCATGGATTGGCTGACCGCAGGAAGGGCCGAGATCGACTACGAGACTCGTATAGTGACAGTCTAGGAGCAGGAGGGCACGCCCTTTTCATTTTCAATGCAGGTTAATCTCCCCTTCCAAATACTTAGCTACGCTTCCTTATTGCGGGACGTCGATGCCCTGACACTTGAGCACACGCCAGTAGTCTGTGATTTTAGGGATCTGTTCAGTAAGATTCCTGGTTTTCCACCTCAGGGAGAGATCAATTTTAAAATCAACCTGGTGTCTGGTTCGACGCCCGTCTCACTGCCAACATATAGCATGGCTCCCTGTGAGATGGAGGAGTTGAGAAAACAGATTGATGATCTGTTGGAGGTTGGCTTCATTCGACCGAGTGTGTCTCCTTGGGGAGCACCAGTACTGTTTGTGAAGAAGAAGGATGGTTCAATGCGATTATGTATTGATTATCGCAGGCTGAACCAGATTACGGTGAAGAATAGATATCCCTTGCCCAGGATATATGACTTGTTTGATCAGTTGAGAGGGGCACAGTACTTCTCGAAGATTGATCTTCAGTCAGGGTATCACCAGTTGCGCTTTAGGGATGAAGACGTGCAGAAGACAGCTTTCAGAACCAGCTTTGGCCACTACGAGTTTCTCATGATGTCGTTCGGTCTTACGAACGCGCCATTCGTGTTCATGGATCTAATGAACAGGGTATTTCGGCCATTCCTCTATCGATTTGTCATTGTGTTCATAGATAATATTTTGGTATATTCCAGGAGTCGAGAGGAGCATGAGGAGCACTTGCAATTGGTCCTGGATACACTGAGGCAGCATCAGTTGTTCGCACAGTATAAGAAGTGCGACTTCTGGAAGCAGGAAGTTAAATTCCTGGGACATGTGGTGTCCAAGGATGGGATGACAGTTGACCTGGCTAAGGTAGCTGCAGTTCAGGACTGGGAGCAGCCTGGTTCAGTCATTGAGGTGAGGAGTTTCTTAGGTTTGGCAGGCTACTATCGACGTTTCATTGGAGATTTCTCGAAGATCGCCAGGCCTCTATTTCAGTTGACACGGAAGGATGTGAAGTTCGCCTGGAACGAAAACGTAGAGACAGCTTTTCAGGCGTTGAAGGACAAGCTTACGTCCGCCCCTGTGCTAGTATTGTCAGAGCAAGGGGTTAAGTACACTATATATACCGATGCGTCTAGCATTGGTCTGGGTTGTGTCCTTATGCAGAAGGACAGGGTAATTTCGTATGCCTCGAGACAATTACGGAAGCACGAGGAGAATTATCCTACACACGACCTTGAGTTGGCAGCCGTCATTTTCGCATTGAAGCTCTGGAGACATTACCTCTACGGAGAGGAGTTCGAGCTCTTTTGCAACCACAAGAGCCTCAAGTACATATTCATGCAGCGGGACCTGAATATGATGCAGCGGCGATGGATGAAGACTTTGAAGTACTTCAAGTTCGAAGTTTCCTACCATTCAGGCAAGGTGAACCTCGTGGCTGATGCATTGAGCCGCAAGAAGGCGATAAAGTTTGCGGCTCCGCTGATGGTTGATAAGTGGGACATAGTTGAGTTTTTGCGAGACTTTGAGCAAAAACTCACTGTGGAGGAGCCATTTGAGTTCATCGCACATGTTCGAAACGATACACTCTAGGGTAAAAAAGTGCGGATTTTAGACGATTTGATTGGCTGATTTCAACGCTTTCAATGTCGTTTAATAGTAAATTATCGACGGCAACACCGTTTGACATGTCCAACATGCTGTTCGTTTTCTGTTTCGTAAATGTACAGAAAATATGAGATTTAGGGCATTTTAGTCATTTGTAGGAAATACTGTATACATGCATATTTTTCTGAAATGGTTTCCATGGCTATTTATCGCATTAGGATATTAGGAATGCGTGCATAATTGGTTTGGCGAAGAGATTCGCCCAAACGCGCACTTTGAGTCGACATACACTATGTAGACTTAAGTGTGTAGACTAAGTGTTTGTATAAATGTTTGTATTAGTATGTATTGAGTATATGGTGTTGTGAAATAGTTTTGAGATTGAATTCTCAAGTAATATGCTGATGTAAATGATCTCCATCATGTTGGCTAGATGTATTGATTTCTTTATGTATAGGAAATGTATATGTTGGATGAATTGCCTAAGTGGTATGTTATAACATGTTTCAACATGCTTATATTGTTGTATTTCATTTCCATTACTCTTATAAGATTGCTGATGTGGATTCAAAAATGTTTGGGGCTATACTTAGTCCAGGTAGTCGGTAATAGAGTAAATTCGTGGTTTTCTTATATTTACCACGAAGGACGCGTCGATGAACGCGAGTCGTGTTTGGAGTTGGCGGCAGTGGTTAGGCCACACGAAGTGTTTTACGCACTTCATGTCGTTCGACTTGCGATGCTCTCGTACTAGTCGAGCCCGCCAAGTAACCCGACTGGCCATTAATTGTTCACCATGTATGAATCATAACTGCTTGAACCTAGGGTACTGAACTTACCGTTGGAAAACCTGTTAACCATGGTACCTTGATCCATAAAAACTCATGAGCCGGACATGGTGGTATGGGACACCGTGGTCGAGCTGTCGGCCTAAGCTGGGGCCACAAATCTCCCCGTAGTGACCAGTGAGCACCTACGACTCGTGAGCCGATTGTGGTGGTATGGGACACTACATTCGAGCTGTCGGCCTACACTAATTGGTGACGAACCCTTTGTAGTGACCACGAGCGTATTCTGAGTCTACGGGAGGCGATGACCCTTCCATAGCAATGAGAGTACATTAGGCCTGTATTGATAAGGTGATGGGGGAGCGGTGCAATGAGTATGAGCAACAGCCCTGGCAGCCCTTGCAGCGACCTACAAATGTAACATCTTATGTGATTTCTAGGAGTGATGACCCTAGACAGGATCTGTGTTGGGATTGATATAAGGGAAGTACCTTAGTTTCCCAATACGGCTGAATGAATGGACTAATAACAACTTGGTAATCATGTCCACATTGCATTGCATGTGCCTGGAAGATATGGAGCACTGAGCGGTACGCAAGCATGCCACGATGCAGATGGTGCCGCATGAGGGAGAATGTCGGTGAGGGCATCCATCATGTCATGTCATATTGCATTAACAACAGTATCTATGAATGTTTGATTAATTGCTTTACTATTATCGCATGATTGATTTGAGAATATGCTAATCTCTGCTCTATTATTCCACTGAGTTGATCACTCACTCCCATGTTATGGGAGGGTGTTTACAACACCCACCAGACCCTGTCTTATATGCAGGTGAGGCGGCGATTTAGGAGGTAGAGCCGGATTACGAAGAAGACCAGGACGAGTTCTCATATATGCAATTTCACGACGGCTTTGCATAGGTGGCCTGGATTGGTGGGACATACCAGTTGGACTTCAGCATTTTGATTTCTGTTTATTACATGTATATGAGACTCAGTGATGTATTCATACTTTGGAGATAGTTGAGATTTATTTTTTTGCCATATAGTGATATATATATATTCTTCAGTCTCCCGCTTGCGTTTTATCACTGAATTTGGAGTATGAATTACATTTTTGGTATAAATTTACTCATGTGAATGCTTTAACTCAGACAACATTAAATCATAATCATATTTGTTGCATAAGTGATGGTCTGGAACTCGTGAGTCGGGTTTATACATGACCCCCGATTTTCATGGTGTTACAAGTTGGTATAAGAGCATGAATGAGATTAAACAGGACCTGGGTTATGGACACGCGACGTACGCTGTCGCTCTTTGACTTAGGTGGGTTCAGAAAGAACTTAGAAATACTTATAGGATCGTATTTTCGCCAATAGGTGAAGTCTTCTCCTATCGATCGTTTGATCGAGTTCGTAACGCCTCTGGGGTCGCGTGAAGCAACCTAAGTAGCTCCTAGGTTGTAAGTAGGCGGGTTTGAGATGATCCTAAGAGAATTTCAAACCCTAAAATTTAAATCCTTGGGTTGTGGGGCAACCACAACCCTTACACTCGATCTCAGGGGTTAAAAACCCCGTTTCACCCAATTCCTTCAAAATCCTTCCTCTCACCACCCCATTCTTCAATTTTTTTCTCAGTCTTTTCACATTAGGCATAAATCCTAATGTGTAAATGACATGAAATCATACTTAGACACAATTTTACAATAAATAGTAAAAATATGTAAGAATCGGACTTTTGGTCATTCCAATTATGGAATTTCTTGAATAAAATGGGTTAATTGGATGGATTAGGTTCTCCTACTCCAAAATCATATGCTACATGATGCATAAGTTCATTCTGGTTCACAGACTGGCCCCAGAACATCCCAAATAGAGTTTTGGGCCTATCTAGGCCGAAATATAATGATCTGGGGTGAGACCCATGTTTATTTGGGACCTCCAGGGTAGGGGGGACCCAACCCATGTGGGCCGACTGGCTGGATTGATGGCCGACCGGCGATGGCATTACCTGTTCGGCGATGCATCGCCGACCGGTGGGTCCCACTTGGTCTGAAATTCGGGCGTGCCCTTTTTGGGGTAGGGCACCCCTCTCATGTGCGGTTTGTCCCTCAAAAGCCCCTAAATGTCCTACTCCCTTCATAAAAATATTCCTCCAAGCCCTCCTATTTTTTTTCTTGCTGCCCCCTCTCAAAACTCGGTGCCAAAATCCATTCCAATCCCTTCTTTTGCTAAAAATGACGCCTACCCAGCCATTTGTGGCTATGCATAGCACCCTCTCTCTTCAATCTCGTCTGTTGAAGCTCCTATAACCTCCATTTATGGCTGAAATCATGTGGAGCTCCATTCCCTTTTAGTTTTCTCTTTTTCCTTTGAAAATCCAGCCCTTGGGAGCTTGATTTATCCCTCTACAATGCCTAGATTCACTTTAATCAGATTGGGCAGCCGTTTTCCCCCATTTCCTACATTTTCCATGGCCATTGTTAAAGCCATTTTGGCTTTTTTCTCTTTCTCCACCATTCTCTCTTTGATGGAAAAGAGGAAGACTGCCACAGACGAAGCTGGGCCTAGTCGCCCTTTGCAATCAAGAAGGCCGAGAGGTGGCGCCGATAGCTCAAGTGCCGCCGCAAGTCCAAGCACGGCTCTTGAGTTTCATACAAAACGGGATTTGGATCCCCATGCTCACATAAGGCGAGTACTGTTAGTAGAGTTTCCCCATGGCGCTTATACTGACCGCAAGGTCCTGTTTGAAGTGCATGTGGATGGGTAGCTCTTTGGTGAATATCTGTTCTTTGAGCGTATTGAGGCTGTACACTAGGGTCCGCTCTTTGAAGCACAGTCTCGAGCAAACGTGATCACCGTTCGTGCCTTCAATGCTCGTATCCGGGATCCTACGTTGGAGCCATTACAGTTCAAGATTTCCTTTGATAGAGACCGGATGGCTACGATCGATGTTCGGCTGATAGCTCGCATTCTGAAGGTGCCTCTTGGTGAAGTTCATCCAAGTGCTGAGAATCTGAAGAGTGCGTGAGCGAGATTGCCGTACTAGGTTCCTATGCGGTAGTTTGGTTCCATGGCAGCCTAACAGAAGCCTCTTACCATCTCATATGTCGGATGATTTTCACCTGCTGCACCACATTTGTACGTTTAATGTGTATCCCAGGTCGACAAATCGCGTTGAATGTACGCGCCTCATGGTTGACTTCCTGTATCAAGTGGGCCAGGGAGAGAATGTATGTATGGCTACCTTTATGTTGTGACAGATCATCCTCATAGCGAGATCAAGAAGAACATCTAAGTCTCTTCCTTTTGGCCCACTCATATGCAAGATCGCACTCGAGTTTGCTTACAGACTTGGGCCGGAGTTGCCTGTACCGATTCACTTCATCGATGAGACTACCATGGACAGAATGAAGATAGGGCCTCGGCAGCGTGAGGCTCAGCTTGATCATGATAGGGAGGGCGATTATGATAGTGAAGCGGATGTTGGTGAAGAAGAGGCTGGGGCAGAAATAGGGGAAGAAGCCCAGGAAGAAGAAGAAGAGGAGGCTCAGGATACTGATGAGAGCCCTCCTCCAGTGACGCGGGCTACTAGAGATGCTCACATTGCCCGACTCGAGGAGAATTAGGTTACCTTGCGACGGGAAGTCCAGGAACTTCGAGCCGAAGTTGAGGATACCAAGGCCGTCATGAAGAGAAAATTTGGCAAGATGACTCGCACCTTGAAGGCGATCCTGTGTTGCTTGCAGGATAAGGGTGCTCCTCCTCCATCGTCCGACTCGGATTAGCAATGAGATTCCAGATGTTTGTTGATTGTAGTTGGTTTATTTCTTGCTTTTTGTGTATAAGCCTGATAAGGCTAGTAGTTTACTTAGGTTGTTGTTGTAGCTTGACTGGCTTAGTTTCCCATGTGTTTATTGTCATGATGCATATAAAGATATCTCTCTTGTATTGTGATAGATTTTGATTAAATGAAATACATGGAATGTTTTCAGCTCATTATGTGAATGATTGTGTGGTGGTGCATGTCTGCTATTGCTAAAACTAACAAGGTTGCGCCCTATTTTGAATATAGGGAATGCCACCTAAGGCTACACGGAGCACCGTACGACTTACATTGGGAGAGACTATGGATCGGGTTCCTCTCCAGACTGATGTTCCTACAGACCCTACTGTGGGCCCAATTCCTGAGACTGTACGTGAGTCTCAGCCTTCCACAGGTCCTACAGCTGGACCACCGCCTTTTATACCACCTGTCAGAGAGCAGTACCATGCGTCTTCCTTGACGCAGTATGTGCCACAGCCTGCTCCTCCTCCAGATAGATTTGAGCAGTTGATGGCCATGATGCATCAGCAGCACCAGCAGCTCTTGACTACGATAGCAGGGGCTCTAGCCCAGGGTGGGAGTGCGATCCACCTACACCTCCTTTGTATCCAGCTGAGGATGCCGGTACTCCTCAGGATGAGGGCATGGCTCATCCTGCACCCTCTACTTACCCTACGGGGAGTCCTGCTAATACACGGGGCCTACTCGAGCGATTCCAGCGCTTGCGACCTCCTACTTTCACGGGTTCTCATAGACCTGAGGAGGCTGAGTATTGGCTCGACCGTGTGTCGAAGATTCTGAGGATGTTGCAGTGCTCAGAGTCCGAGCAGGTAGAGTTGGCTACGTTCATATTCGAGTAGGAGGCCAGTCTTTGGTGGGATAGTGTGTTGCGGATTGTTGCAGTCGATTACATCTGGACTTGGGCAGCGTTCGAGTTCCGTTTCCACGAGAAATACTATCCACAGACTTACAGGCATGAGCGGGAGAATGAGTTTCTACGCCTCAGACAGGGAGGCATGACAGTCACAGAGTATGAGCATCGATTCACCGAGTTGGGCAGATACGTCCCGACTATACTTGCAGATGAGCAGATGCGCATACGGTACTTTTCGGAGGGCTTGTGACCGGATATTCGGTTGAAGATGTGTTGCATTAGCATTCCCTCCTACGCTGAGCTGATTCACATGTCCATGAGGGCAGAACAGGACGTTGATAGACTGGCACGATCTCATGGCCCTATGGTGTCTAGGCCACGACCAGAGTTGCAGGACAGGCCCTTTGCGGGCAAGAGGCCTCGCATCGACCCTCCTCCTAGGGCTACAGGGCCAGTGTTACCAATGAGGCGCCCCGATCTGTCGTGTACTTATTGTGGGAGATCCGGTCATTCTGTGGGGAGCTGTTTCCCTCGGATGAGAGACAGTGGGTTCTCACCGTCGCAGAAGATCGACTGTCCACACCCACAGGCTATATCGGCACCGCCTTTACGGTTGGCTCCTGCGCACCCTTCCTTCAGACCTCCCACATCTCAGTTCAGGCCGCCTCTACGGCCTATGATACCGAGGCCGAACCGGCCACAGCAAGCTCGAGTACACGCCTTGATAGCAGAGGCAGTCGAGACAGAGACTGCTCAGCACTCGGCTTTTGAGGTCACCACCCATATTAGAGGTACTCCTATACTCGTGATGGTAGACATAGGATCCATGATTTCATTGATATCGCATGTCATAGTCAGGCGCCTTGGGCTACCGATTATTCGGATGGATGGGGTGCGAGTTTATACAGCTCACGGGTCTTTCACAGATGCCACCCTGATGTGCGAGGGCTGTTTGGTGGATCTGGGGGGCAGGACGATGGCTATTGACCTTGTCTTTGACCCCTCTCTCTATTTTCTCGACATCGTTCTTGGCATGGATTGGCTGACTGCAGGGAGGGCCGAGATTGACTTCGAGACTCGTATAGTGACTATCTACGAGCCAGAGGACGCGTCCTTTACATTCCCAGTGCGGATAAATCTTCCCTTTCGCATACTTAGCTACGCTTCTTTACTACGGGATGCTGGTGCCCAGATGCTTGAGCATACGCTAGTTGTCCATGATTTTGGGGACCTGTTTAGGAAGATCCCTGGTTTACCTCCACAGTAAGAGATTGATTTTACTATCGATCCGGTACCTGGTTCCACGCCCGTCTCACTGCCGACATATCGCATGGAACCATGTGAAATGGAGGAGTTGAGGACGCAGATTGATGATCTATTGGAGCTTGGTTTTATTCGACCCAGTGTGTCTCCTTGGGGAGCACCAGTTCTGTTTGTGAGGAAGAAGGATGGTTCGATGCGATTGTGTATTGATTATCACAGGCTGAACCAGATCACGGTGAAGAACAAGTACCCTTTACCAAGGATTGATGACTTGTTTGATCAGTTAAGAGGGGTGCAGTACTTCTTGAAGATTGATCTTCAGTCAGGATATCATCAATTACGCGTCAGGGATGAGGACGTATAGAAGACAGCATTTAGGACCAGCTTTGGCCACTACGAGTTCCTTGTGATGTCGTTCGGTCTCACGAACACACCAGCCGTGTTCATGGATCTGATGAACAGGGTATTTCGACCTTTCCTCTATCAATTCGTCTTGGTGTTCATTGACGACATTTTGGTATATTCCAGGAGTTGAGAGGAGCATGAAGTTATTCGCACAGTACGAAGTGCTTGGTCCTGGATACACTGAGACAGCATCAGTTGTTCGCACAGTACGAAGTGCGATTTCTGGAAGCAGGAAGTGAAGTTCCTGGGACACGTGGTGTCCAAGGATGGCATGGCAGTCAACCTGTCTAAGGTAGCTGCAGTTCAGGACTGAGAGCAGCCTGGTTCTGTCACTGAGGTGAGGAGTTTCTTGGGTCTTGCTGGCTACTATCGACGCTTCATTCAGGATTTCTCGAAGATCGCCAGACCTCTATCTCAGTTGACATGGAAGGATGTGAAGTTCGCCTGGAATGACAAGGCGGAGTCAGCTTTTCAGGAGCTGAAGGATAGGCTCACATCCGCCCCTATGCTAGTATTGCCAGAGCAAGGGGTTAGATACACTATATATACCGACGCGTCTAGAGTTGGTTTGGGTTGTGTCCTTATGCAGAGGGACAGGGTAATTTCGTATGCCTCGAGATAATTAAGGAAGCACGAGGAGAATTACCCTACACACGACCTGGAGTTGGCAGTCGTCGTATTCGCACTGAGACTCTGGAGACATTACCTTTATGGAGAGGAGTTCGAGCTCTTTTGCGATCACAAGAGCCTCAAGTACATATTCACGCAGCGAGACTTGAATATGAGGCAGCGGCGATGGATGGAGACTTTGAAGGACTTCAAGTTCGAAGTCTCTTACCATCCTGGTAAGGCGAACCTCATGGCTGACGCATTGAGCTGCAAGAAGGTGATAGAGTTTGCAGCTCCGCTGATGGTTGCTGAGTGGGACATGGTTGAGTTTTTACGAGACTTTGAGCAGAAACTCACTGTGGAGAAGCCCTTCGAGTTCATCGCCCATGTGCAGGTGTGATCTCAGATCGATGACTGGGTCATCGAGGCGTAGCGGGATGATGCGCGTCTGACTGAGCTTCGAGAGCAAGCCAGTGATGATGCAGACGCCGAGTGGCGTGTTGGCACGGATGGGGGCTTACGTTACCGTGGCCGCCTATGCTTCCCAGACATTCCCGACTTGAGATGAGAGATTCTAGCGGCTGCGTACTGTACCAGACTTGCGATGCATTCGGGCAGCACCAAGATGTATCGCGACATGAGGAGGACTTATTGGTGGGAAGGTATGAAGACCCACATTGCAGAGTTCGTGTCCCGTTGTCTCACTTGCCAGCAGGTGAAGGAAGAGCATCGCCGACCACCTGGACTCCTACAGCCTATGCCGATCGCTGAGTGGAAATGGGACTTCATTTCCATGGATTTTATCTTAGGGCTGCCGAATACGAGGAAGGGACATGATTCTATATGGGTGATCGTCGACCGTTTGACGAAGTCGGCGCACTTCCTACCGATCAGAGTTACGAACTCTGCAGACGAGCTGACTAGATTGTATATCAAAGAGATCGTGCGTCTGCATGGAGTTCTTTGGAGATCGTGTCGGATAGAGACACGCGTTTCACTTCTATTTTCTAGACTCGCATTCAAGAGGCTATGGGTGTGAAGTTGAAGTTCAGTACTGCCTTCCACCCACAGACAGACGGACAGACAGAGCGGGTGAACCAAATTCTAGAGGACATGTTGCGGGCTTGCGCATTGGACTTCAAGGACAGTTGGGATGATTGTCTTGCATATGCGGAGTTCGCGTACAACAACAGTTTCCAGGCGAGTATCGGTATGGCACCTTATGAGGCATTATATGGGCGACCTTGTCGAGCACCGCATTGCTGGGCAGAGGTTAGTGAGCATAGATTACTTGGCCCAAAGTTAGTGCAGGCGACGTCAGAGAAGATTGATATGATTAGACGCTGGCTTCTCACAGCGCAGAGTAGACAGAAGAGTTATGCCAATACGAGACGATGTCCGCTAGAGTTCATGATTGGGGATCATGTATTTTTGTGAGTTTTCCCTATGAAGGGAGTCCTTCGGTTCGGGAAGAAGGGGAAGCTGGTACCGTGATTCATTGGTTCATTTCAGATCCTCGATCGCGTGGGTGCAGTAGTTTATCGTCTGGCTTTGCCTACACCTCTCGCGAGCGTTCACAACGTATTTCATGTTTATATGCTGAAGAAATACGTTTCTGATCCTTCCCATATCATCAGATGGGAGCAGGTGCAGTTAGGAGAGGATGTTACATATATCCTGCGACCGACGCGTATACTAGACAGGAAGGAGCAGGTACTGCGTAGCAAGGTCATCCCCCTTTTGAAGGTATTGTGGATGCATCACTCTGAGGAAGAGGCTACCTGGGAGATAGAAGCCGAGATCAGAAAGAACTACCCATAGCTTCTTGAGGAGTACGAAAAGGTACAAATTTCGAGGATGAAATTTTTTCTTAAGGAGGGTAGATTGTAATGCCTCGAAAAAATCCATACTGAGACTCGAGTACCAACTCGACCAGAAATCACGTAGGATTAATTCCTTTAGAAAATAAGCGTAAGTTAGCTAGCGCTACGCTAGAGTAGCTGTGAAATAGTCCCTGATCACTTTAAATACGTTCTACAAGACCTAAAACTTATAGAATCCATGACACTATAATACCCTGAAACTTAGGATCAAACTCTAAGCCGGTTTGATCTCAGGAACCCTTTGAAACTTTGTATTAGATCTAGACTACGCGTCGAAAGTCCGATACCTACAATCTTAGACCGTTTTGACCGCTTAGCTGGACTTGACAATCATTTCGAAAATCAAGCCCAACCAATGTTCAGAGGCTATTTCATTGAGCATGGAGTGAAGAGAGTGAGAAAGGGGTTAGATTTGAAAATTTAAAATTCAAATCTGGTACATGACTTGGTGCGTTATTATTAAGCATTCTGACCGTCAGAATTCATCCAAATTTCACCCTCGGATCAGGAAAAATTTCTCTTTCATATCACGAGACTTGTAGACCTTATCTAAGTGCGATGACCGCTGAACTGAAACTGGACCTCCACGTGCGACCTACGAACTCTACCGGACTAAAAACTGGGTGTGAGCAACATCCAGTGACCATGAGCTTAAGTCTGATCGCGTTCGGCCAGGGGACCTCCCAAAATGCTCTTTTGGACCAAAACAGCCCTGATTTGGTTATACCTCAAGTGAACTATGTTCCCAAGCCTAATTTGAGAAGGTTTTAGCTTATGAAAGGGCTTTAAACCCTCACTTATCTCACCCATCCGAATTTGCTAGAAACCCTAGCTAGAGAGAGAGAAAGTAAGAGATTGTGAGAGAGTGTGGGAAAGATCTTCCCGCCACTTGCTGCAGCTGCTACACGTGCCTAAGCATCGCATTCAAATCACTTTGCCGGTGATTCCAACGCATTTCTAGGTAAGAAAAACCCTAACCACTTGCTGATTTAAGGTTCCGTCGATTCCAATAGCGAAATAGCTTATACATCTTGTGTATTAGGTCGCCTGTTCGCCGTAGACGAAGCGTATATGCTCCGTTCGGAACGATACACATCTAGGGTAAAAAGGTGCAGATTTTAGACGCTTTGATTGGCTGATTTCAATGCTTTCAATGTCATTTAATAGTAGATTATCGACGGCAATGCCGTTTGACATGTACAACATACTGTTCATTTTCTGTTTCGTAAATGTATAGAAAATATGAGATTTAGGGCATTTTAGTCATTTGTAGGAAATACTATATACATGCATATTTTGTTGAAATGGTTGTCATGGCTATTTGTCGCATTAGGATATTAGGAATGCGTGCATAATTGGTTTGGCGAAGAGATTCGCCCAAATGCGCACTTTGAGTCGACATACACTATGTAGACTTAAGTGTGTAGACTAAGTGTTTGTATAAATGTTTGTATTAGTATGTATTGAGTATATGGTGTTGTGAAATAGTTTTGAGATTGAATTCTCAAGTAATATGCTGATGTAAATGATCTCCATCATGTTGGCTAGATGTATTGATTTCTTTATGTATAGGAAATGTATATGTTGGATGAATTGCTTAAGTGGTATGTTATAACATGTTTCAACATGCTTATATTGTTGTATTTCATTTCCATTACTCTTATATGATTGCTGATGTGGATTCAAAAATGTTTGGGGCTATACTTAGTCCAGGTAGTCGGTAACAGAGTAAATTCGTGGTTTGCTTGTTGTAACATCCTGAAAATTGGGGGTCGAGTAAAAACTCCACTCCCGAGTTCTAGAACATCACTTATGCAACGTAAATGTGTATGATTGAATGTTGTCTGTGTTAATGTATTAAACATGAGTGGGATTAAGCCAGAATAGCATATCATACTCCAGAGACAGTTAAATTAACAAGCGGAAGACTGTGATACATACATATAATATATAATTGATTGTAAGTCTCCAGAGTGTGAACATGTTACTAGGTTAAACATATACATGTATACCTCAAAAGAGAAAGAAAGAATATACATGAGTGCTCTGAAAATATAAAATGACAAGTGTCATGGCATCTAATGAATCTCCCTGTAATCCCGTCGATCAGAACACGCATAAAGGATGGATCCTCCTCATCATCATCAAGTCCGGCTCCACCTCGTAGGCCGCGCCATCATTTGCAATCACAATAGGGACTAGTGGGAGTCCGGAAACACCGTCCTGTAACGTGGGAGTGAGTGATCAACTCAGTGGAATAATAGAGCAGATATTAGAATGTTTTCAAATCAATCATGCGATAATAGTAAAGCAATTAATCAAACATTCCTAAATATTGTTGTTAATGCAATATGACATGACATGATGGATGCCCTCACCGACGATCTCCCTCATACGGCACCATCTTACGCCCGCGGCATGCTTTCTTCCCACAGTACTCCACATCTTCCAGGCACATGCAATGTGATGTAGATATGATTAGCAAGTAGTTATTAGTCCTTTTCATATAGCAGGATTGGGAAACTAAGGTACCTTCCTTATATCAATCCCAACACAGATCCTGTCTAGGGTCGTCACTCCTAGTAATCTCATACGATGTTATATTTGTAGGTCGCTGCAAGGGCTTCTAGGGCTGTTGCTCGCACTCATTGCACCGCTCCCCCATCACCTTATCAATACAGGCCTAATTATCCTTAAGACTACATCAGGACTCATCGCCCCCATGCGGTGTCAGGATAAACTCAAGGTCACTACAAAGGGCTCGTCACCTGATCAGTGTAGGCCGACAGCAAGAATATAGTGTCCCATACCACCATAATCTGCTCAGAGTACGGTGCTCACTGGTCACTACGGGAAGGTTTGTGGGCCCAGCGTAGGCCGACAGCTCGACCACGGTGTCCCATACCACCATGCCCGGCTCATGAGTCTTTATTGATCAAGGTACCATGGTTGACAGGGTTTTCAATGGTAAGTTCAGTACCCTATGTTTAAGTAGTTATGACTCATACATGGTGAACATACAATGACTAGTTGGGTTACTTGATGGGCTCGACTAGCATGAGCGCATCTCAAGCTGAACGACATGAAGTGCATGAAACACTTCGTGTGGCCTAACCATTGCCACCAACTGAAAACACGACTCGCGTTCATCAACACGTCCTTCGTGGCAAAGATAAGCCAACCACGAATTTACTCAGTTACCGACTGCCTGGACTAAGTATAGCCCCAAACATTTGTGATTCCACATCATCAATCATATAAGAGTAATGGAAATGAAATACAACAATATAAGTATGTTGTTACATGTTATAACATACCACTTAAGCAATTCATTCAACACATGCATTTCGTACATACAATGAAATTCATAACTTAGCCAACATGATGAAAATCATTTACATCAGCGTGTTACTTGAGGATTTAATCTCAAAACTATTTCACAACACCATATACTCAATACATACTAATACAAACATTTATACAAACACTTAGTCTACACACTTAAGTCTACATAGTGTATGTCGACTCAAAGTGCGCATTTGGGCTAATCTCTTCGCCAAACTGATTATGCACGCATTCCTAATATCCTAATGTGACAAAAAGCCATGTCAACCATTTCAGAAAAATATGGATGTATACAGTAATTCTTACAAATGACTAAAATGCCCTAAATATCATATTTTTCCTACGTTTACGAAACAGGAAACAGACAACATGTTGTACATATCAAACGGCGTTGCCATCGATAATCTACTATTAAACGACATTGAAAGCATTGAAAACAGTCAATTAAAGCATCTAAAATCTGCACCTTTTACTCTAGATGTGTATCGCTTCGAACGAAGCGTGTATGCTTCATCTACGGCGAACAAGCGACCTAATACACAAGCTACATAAGCTACATCGCTAATGGAATCGACGGAATGCTAAATTAGCAAATGGTTAGGGTTTTCCTTACCTAGA
The DNA here is from genome assembly GCA_037074715.1 of Magnolia kwangsiensis. Lineage (NCBI taxonomy): Eukaryota > Viridiplantae > Streptophyta > Magnoliopsida > Magnoliales > Magnoliaceae > Magnolia > Magnolia kwangsiensis. Next base: position 67,376,124 of record CM073579.1, read on the forward strand.
AATGCGGCGGAATTACCGGGAAAGCAATTGGGATAAGTTGCTTAAGCACGTGTAGCAGCTGGTGCAGGTGGCAGGAAGATCCCTCCCACACTCTCACAATCTCTCACTTTTTCTCTCACTCTGCTAGGGTTTCTAGCAAATTCGGATGAGTGAGAGAAGTGAGGGTTTAAACCCCTTTTATAAGCTTAAAAGTTCCCAAATTAGGCTTGGGAACAATGTTTACTTGAGGTCTAACCAAATCGGGGCTGTTTCGATCCAAAAGAGCATTTTTGGAGGTTCCCTGGCCGAACGCGGTCGGACTTAAGCTCATGCATACTGGATCTAGCACACATCAAGTTCTCAGACCGGAAGAGTTCGCAGATCGCATGTGGCTGTCCAATTTCAGTTCAGTGCTCACCGCACCTAGATCAGGTCTACAAGTCTCATGATATGAAAGAGAAATTTTTTCTGATCCGAGGGTGTAATTTGGCTAAATTCTGACGGTCAGAACGCTTAATAATAACGCGCCAAGTCAGGTGCCAGATTTGAATTAAAATTTCCAAATCTAACCCTATTCTCACTCTCTTCACTCCAGGCTCAATGAAATAGCCTCTGAACGTCGGTTGGCCTTGATTTTCGAAACGGTTGTCAAGTCCAGCTAAGTGGTCATAACGGTCTAAGATTGTAGGTATCGGACTTTCGACGCGCGGTCTAGATCCAATACAAAGTTTCAAAGAGTTCTTGAGAGCAAACGGGTTTAGAGTTTGATCCTAGGTTTCAGGGTATTATAGCACCATTGATTCTACAAGTTTTGGGTCTTGTAGAACGTATTTAAAGCGGTCAGGGACAATTTCACAGCTACTCCAGTGTAGCGCTAGGTAACTTACGCTTAATTTCTAAAGGAATTAATCCTAAGTGATTTCTTTGGCCATGGAATTGGGTTTTGAGTGATTTCCCAGGTGTTTTAGTTGACCCATTGCCTAAGGACGTCTAATTCCAGGTTGGCAAAAATCTGCCGTGTTATAATCTACCCCCCTTAAAATAAAATTTCTCCTCGAAATTGGCTAAGGGTAGTGAGTACTTTTTCTAAGGAAGGTTCAAATCCTAAGAACGTAAGTTAGCTGTTTCGATCCTGGGCCAGTGGGGAAGAGGTTAACCATGCTTCCGCTGCACCACTCTGATCTAACGGTTGCATTGGCTAACCTAACTAGATTGGACTCAATGCGTTCTATCCCCCTTAAAACTTGGTTCTACTGAAAGTTCAAGAATCTATGCATCGCTCCGTATATCGGAACGAGGTGCAACTTAGGGCTATCCTTGACATGAATTGGGAAATAACCTCTCATTACATTAGTTTTCCTTTGCTAATGATGCGTTCTATGGCATTGATTTCTATGGTGATAGAGATAAGTCTAATCTCTATTGTGGTTGAGTTCAGGGGCAGGTATGAGTTGGTGACAAGATGTTTAATTCTCTACTGGCTTTAAGTCCTCGCCATTTCCCAAAGAAAATGTGATCACGTTTGGTTGTAGGTGGTTGGGCCATCACAGAAGAAAGGTTGTGTAGTGGGTCTGAGCCAGATACATTGACCTTCTGCCGAGACTTTGACAGAAAATTCTTCGTATCAGTTCTTAATCCTATCTGATGCCGACCCTCTGCTTGATCAGAGCATTGGATTTATTGGTAACTACCAGGATTAAGAGGTCAAGTCAAACCGCGAATACATCGCTTACGTGCAGTTCCTTTGCTTCGCATTCCCGAATGTAATAAGCCCTTGGGGAAGGCAATTCTAAGGGGTGTGTTGGTTTATTCTAAGTTCAATCTTAGGGATGTAGAAGTTTTCCCTGAGAATGAATAGTTCTAAGGTAAATAAGCCTCCTGAGAGTTACTAAAGGCACTTAGGAATGTTATGAGAATCTACCCAAGGAAGGGAGTCCCATTCCAACCAAATCTAACCTACTATTCCTTAGCATATACAGGCTTTACACTACTTAAGGTAACTAATAGACTAGTCTGTAACTCAGTAGCTATAATCCAAAGCCTAAGTTTATACGGTAAATGGTTCCATACCATTACTAATACAGGGAATTGCTCTATTGCTTAGGGTCAAGATTATCTAAATGGAATTAGATTTCCTATATCGTCAGATCCTTCAAATCTAGGAGTGCTAACACTAGGTCCAAAACGTGAAGGGCCTATGTGGCCAGTAGCATTAAGTTGCATTAAATGGAACTGCATTCCTAATCCCACGTCGGGATTGGGTGTGGCATGCTTGGTAGGAGGGTGGGTTGGGATAAAATCAATTTGTAGGCTGAATCCCGGGATTTACAATATAGCAGTGGCAACCATAGGATACTCCCAATCTAGGGACAATACCTTATAGCAAACGAAACGGCATGCACTCCATTCAACAAAATTTGTCACAATACATGGAATAAAGTTCCACATGGATTATGACAGGAACGCATTCGGCTATGCTAAGGCCAAACCATTAACACAAACACATTTTCTACCTCTGACTTCACTAAACCTAACAACAACAAAACACAGAAATCTCAAAACGGTAATCAAACAATCTACAAGACAACGACACAAATGCCTAATTCTACCAAAGGACTCTCCCACAGTCCCGACTTACCTTCTTTAACACTGTCGAGTCTAATACTGTCTGTTGCTCACTAGAGCTCTCTTGGCCATATATTTTCAGTATTCCTTAAGCAAAGAAAATGGAGGAATAGGATTGAGAGGGAGGATGGTGGAAAGAGAGAAAAAAGGCTAAAACAACCTTAACAATAGCCATGGAAAGCGGAGAAAATGCGGAGAAATGGTTGTCCAAATGGACTGAAATGAATCTAGGCCCTGTAGAGGGATGCATCAAGCTCCCAAAGGCTGGATTTTCAAAGGAAAAAGAGAACTATAAAGGGGAATGGAGCTCCACACGATTTCAGCCACATTTTGGGATTGTAAGAGCTCCAACGGATGAGTTTTGAGAGAGGAGGAGTTGCAAATCACGTTGGAGGGATGGGATAGGGTCGTTTTTAGCAATGGGAGGAATTGGGAGTGATTTGGGGTCACGATTTTGAGATGGGCAGCAAGAAAAATGAGCAAGGGAGCTTGGGAGGGGGATATTTGTGAAGGAAGTACCCTTTTTAGGGGTTTTCGAAGGACGGGCGCTGTGTGGGAGGGGTGCACTAGCCACATAAGGACGTGCGCCCGATTTTTACATCAAGTGGGCCCCACTGTATGGCAATGCATTATCGGCCAGCCACCAATCCGGCCGGTGGGACCACATGTATTAGGTCCCCCATGCCCTAGGGAACCCTAATATATATGGGCCCCACCCCAAATCATTGTAGATTGGCCTAGGGAGGCCCAAAACTCCATTCAGGGTGTTTCGGGGCCAGTCTGTAAACTAGAATAAACTTATACACCATGTAGCATATGATTTTGGGATAGGAGGAGCCAATCCATCCAACTAACCCATTAGTTACAAAATATTTTAAGGTTAGAATTTCCAAAAGGACAATTTGCACATATTTTTACTATTCATTGTAAAATTTTGTCTAAGCATGATTTTATGTCATTTTCACATTAGGATCAATGTCTAACATGAAAATACTGAGAAAAAATTGAAGAATGGAGTGGTGAGAGGAAGGATTCTGAAGGAATTGAGTGAAACGGGGTTTTTAAACCCTAGCGATTGAATGTAAGGGTTGTGGTTGCCTCACGACCCAAAGACATGCATTTTTGAGTTTGAAACCTTTCAGAGGACATCTCAAACCTGCCGAATGACGTCCTACTGGCTACTTAGGTCGCTTCACGCGACCCTAGATGCGTTACGGACTCGATCGAAACGATCGACTCAAGTAAACTTCGCCTATTGGCAAAAATAGAGTCCTACGAGTATTTCTAAACTTTTCTCACACCCACCTAAGTCAAAGGAGTGACAGCATACGTCGCGTGTCCATAAACCAGGCCCGGTATAATCCAAATCATACTCTGATACCATCTGTAACATCCTGAAAATTGGGGGTCGAGTAAAAACTCCACTCCCGAGTTCCAGAACATCACTTATAAAACATAAATGTGTATGATTGAATATTTTCTGTGTTAATGTATTAAACATGAGTGAGATTAAGCCAGAACAGCATATCATACTCCAGAGACAGTTAAATTAACAAGCGGAAGACTGTGATACATACATATAATATATAATTGATTGTAAGTCTCCAGAGTGTGAACATGTTACCAGGTTAAACATATACATGTATACCTCAAAAGAGAAAGAAAGAATATACATGAGTGCTTTGAAAATATAAAATGACAAGTGTCATGGCATCTAATGAATCTCCCTGTAATCCCGTCGATCAGAACACGCATAAAGGAGGGATCCTCCTCATCATCATCAAGTTCGGCTCCACCTCGCAGGCCGCGCCATCATTTACAATCACAATAGGGACTGGTAGGTGTCCAGAAACACCGTCCTGTAACGTGGGAGTGAGTGATCAACTCAGTGGAATAATAGAGCAGATATTAGAATGTTCTCAAATTAATCATGCGATAATAGTAAAATAATTAATCAAACATTCCTAAATATTGTTGTTAATGCAATATGACATGACATGATGGATGCCCTCACCGACGATCTCCCTCATACGGCACCATCTTATGCCCGCGGCATGCTTTCTTCCCACAGTGCTCCACATCTTCCAAACACATGCAATGTGATGTAGATATGATTAACAAGTAGTTATTAGTCCTTTTTATACAGTAGGATTGGGAAACTAAGGTACCTTCCTTATATCAATCTCAACACAGATCCTGTCTAGGGTCGTCACTCCTAGTAATCTCATACGATGTTATATTTGTAGGTCGCTGCAAAGGCTGTCAGGGCTGTTGATCGTACTCGTTGCACCGCTCCCCCATCACCTTATCAATACAGGTCTAATTATCCTTAAGACTACATCAGGACTCGTCGCCCCCATGCGGTGTCAGGATAAATTCAAGGTCACTACAAATGGCTCGTCACCTGATCAGTGTAGGCCGACAACAAGAATATAGTATCCCATACCACCACAATCTGGTCAGAGTACGGTGCTCACTGGTCACTACGGGGAGGTTTGTGGCCCCAGCGTAGGCCGACAGCTCGACCACGGTGTCCCATACCACCATTCCCGGCTCATGAGTCTTTATGAATCAAGGTACCATGGTTGACAGGGTTTTCAATGGTAAGTTCAGTACCCTAGGTTCAAGTAGTTATGACTCATACATGGTGAACATACAATGGCTAGTTGGGTTACTTGACGGGCTCGACTAGCACGAGCGCATCTCAAGCTGAATGACATGAAGTGCATGAAACACTTCGTGTGGCCTAACCATTGCCACCAACTGAAAACACGACTCGCGTTCATCGACGCGTCCTTCGTGTAAAAGATAAGTCAACCACGAATTTACTCGGTTACCGACTGCCTGGACTAAGTATAGCCCCAAACATTTGTGATTCCATATCATCAATCATATAAGAGTAATGGAAATGAAATACAACAATATAAGTATGTTGTTACATGTTATAACATACCACTTAAGCAATTCATTCAACACATGCATTTCGTACATACAATGAAATCCATAACTTAGCCAACATGATGAAAATCATTTACATCAGCGTGTTACTTGAGGATTTAATCTCAAAACTATTTCACAACACCATATACTCAATACATACTAATACAAACATTTATACAAATACTTAGTCTACACACTTAAGTCTAAATAGTGTATGTCGACTCAAAGTGCGCATTTGGGCGAATCTCATCACCAAACTGATTATGCACGCATTCCTAATATCCTAATACGATAAAAAGCCATGTTAACCATTTCAGCAAAATATGGATGTATACAGTAATTCCTACAAATGACTAAAATGCCCTAAATATCATATTTTTCCTACGTTTACGAAACAGGGAACGGACAACATGTTGTACATGTCAAACGGCGTTGCCGTCGATAATCTACTATTAAACAACATTGAAAGCGTTGAAAACAGTCAATCAAAGCGTCTAAAATCCGCACCTTTTACTGTAGATGTGTATCGCTTCAAACGGAGCGTGTATGCTTCATCTACGGTGAACAGGCGACCTAATACACAAGCTACATAAGCTACATCGCTAATGGAATTGACGGAATGCTAAATCAGCAAATGGTTAGGGTTTTCCTTACCTAGAAATACAGCGGAATCACAGAAAAAGTAATTGGGGTTAGGGTTTTCCTTACCTAGAAATGCAGCGGAATCACCGGGAAAGTAATTGGGATACGTTGCTTAAGCACGTGTAGTAGCTGGTGCAGGTGGCAGGAAGATCCCTCCCACACTCTCTCACAATCTCTCACTTTTTCTCTCACTCTACTAGGGTTTCTAGCAAATTCGGATGGGTGAGAGAAGTGAGGGTTTAAACCCCTTTTATAAGCTTAAAAGTTCCCAAATTAGGCTTGGGAACAATGTTTACTTGAGGTCTAACCAAATCAGGGCTGTTTCGATCCAAAAGAACATTTTTGGAGGTCCCCTGGCCGAACGCGCTCGGACTTAAGCTCATGCATACTGGATCTATTACACATCAAGTTCTCAGACCGGAAGAGTTCGCAGATCACACGTGGCGGTCCAATTTCAGTTTAGCGCTCACCGCACCTAGATCAGGTCTACAAGTCTCATGATATGAAAGAGAAATTTTTCCTGATCCGAGGGTGTAATTTGGATGAATTCTGACGGTCAAAACGCTTAATAATAACGCGTTAAGTCACGTGCCAGATTTGAATTAAAATTTCCAAATCTAACCCTATTCTCACTCTCTTCACTCCAGGCTCAATGAAATAGCCTCTGAACGTCGGTTGGCCTTGATTTTTAAAACGGTTGTCAAGTCCAGCTAAGCGGTCATAATAGTCTAAGATTATAGGTATCAGACTTTCGACGCGCGGTCTAGATCCAATACAAAGTTTCAAAGAGTTCCTGAGAGAAAATGGGTTTCAAGTTTGATCCTAGGTTTCAGGGTATTATAGTACCATTGATTCTACAAGTTTTGGGTCTTGTAGAACGTATTTAAAGCGGTCAGGGACAATTTCACAGCTACTCCAGCGTAGCGCTAACTAACTTATGCTTAATTTCTAAAGGAATTAATCCTAAGTGATTTCTTTGGCCATGGAATTGGGTTCTGAGCGATTTCCCAGGTGTTTTAGTTGACCCATTGCCTAAGGACGTCTAATCGCAGGTTGGAAAAAATTTGGGGTGTTACACTTGTATTTACCACGAAGGACACGTCGATCAACGCGAGTCGTGTTTGGAGTTGGCGGCAGTGGTTAGGCTACACGAAGTGTTTTACGCACTTCATGTCGTTCGACTTGCGATGCGCTCGTACTAGTCGAGCCCGTCAAGTAACCCGACTGGCCATTGATTGTTCACCCTGTATGAATCATAACTGCTTGAACCTAGGGTACTGAACTTACCATTGGAAACCCTATTAACCATGGTACCTTGATCCATAAAGACTCATGAGCTGGGCATGGTGGTATGGGACATCATGGTCGAGCCTTTTGTAGTGACCGCGAGAGTATTCTGAGTCTACGGGAGGCGACGACCCTTCCGTAGCAATGAGAGTACATTAGGCCTGTATTGATAAGGTGATGGGGGAGTGGTGCAACGAGTGCGAGCAACAGCCCTGACAGCCCTTGCAGCGACCTACAAATGTAACATCGTATGTAATTTCTAAGAGTGATGACCCTAGACAGGATCTGTGTTGGGATTGATATAAGGGAAGTACCTTAGTTTCCTAATACGGCTGAATGAATGGACTAATAACAACTTGGTAATCATGTCCACATCGCATTGCATGTACCTGGAAGATATGGAGCACTGAGCGGTATGCAAGCATGCCACGGACGCAGATGGTGCCGCATGAGGGAGAATGTCGGTGAGGGCATCCATCATGTCATGTCATATTTCATTAACAACAGTATCTAGGAATGTTTGATTAATTGTTTTACTATTATCGCATGATTGATTTGAGAACATGCTAATCTCTGCTCTATTATTCCACTGAGTTGATCACTCACTCCCACATTACGGGATGATGTTTGCAACACCCACTAGACCCTGTCTTAGATGCAGGTGAGGTGGAGATTCAGGAGGTAGAGCCGGATTACGATGAGGACCAGGACGAGTTCTCATATATGCAGTTTCATGATGGCTTTGCATAGGTGGCCTGGATTGACGGGACATACTAGTTGGACTTCAGACATTTTGATTTTTGTTTATTACAAGTATATGAGACTCAGTGATGTATTCATACTTTGGAGACAGTTGAGATTTATTTTGTTTTCCATACAGTGATATATATATTCTTCAGTCTTCCGCTTGCATTTTATCACTGAATCTGGAGTATGAATTACAGTTTTGGTATAATTTTACTCATGTGAATGCTTTAACTCAGACAACATTGAATCGTAATCATATTTATTGCATAAGTGATGGTCTGGAACTCGGGAGTCGGGTTTATACACGACCCCCGATTTTCAAGGTGTTACACGATACGAGACGGCATCCGCTAGAGTTCGCTGTTGGGGATCACGTGTTTTTGAGAGTTTTCCCTATGAAGGGAGTTCTTTGGTTCGGAAAGAAGGAAAAACTAGCACCGCGATTCATTGTCTGGCTTTGCCTACGCCTCTCGCGAGCGTACACAACGTATTTCATGTTTCTATGCTGAAGAAATACGTTCCTGATCGTTCCCATATCATCAGATGGGAGCAGGTGCAGTTAGGTGAGGATGTTACATATATACTGCGATCGGCGCGTATACTAGACAGGAAGGAGCAGGTACTGCGTAGCGAGGTAATCCCCCTTGTGAAGGTGTTGTGGACGCATCACTCTAAAGAAGAGGCTACATGGGAGATGGAAGCCGAGATTAGAAAGAACTACCCACAACTTCTCGAGGAGTACGAAAAGGTACAAATTTCGAGGATAAAATTTATTGTTAAGGGGGGTAGATTGTAATGCCTCGGAAAAATTCGTACAAAGACCCCGAGTGCCAACTCGATCAGAAATCACTTAAGATTAATTCCCTTAGAAAATATGCGTAAGTTAACTAGCGCTACGTTAGATTAGCTATGAAATTAGCACTGATTGCTTTAAATGCATTTTGCAAGACCCAAAACTTGTAGAAGCAATGACGCTATAATACCCTGAAATCTAGGATCAAACTCTAAACCCGTTTGCTCTCAGGAACCCTTTGAAACTTCGTATTGGATTTAGATCGCGCGTCGAAAGTCTGATATCCGCAATCTTAGACCATTAGGACCGCTTAGCAGGACTTGACAATCGTTTCGAAAATCAAGCCCAACTGATGTTCTGGGGCTATTTCATTGAGCCTGGAGTGAAGTGAGTGAGAAAAGGTAAAGATTTAGGAAATAAATTTCAAATCTGGCACGTGTCATTGCGTGTTATTTTTAAGCATTCTGACCATCAGAATTCAGCCAAATTACACCCTCGGATCAGGAAAAATTTCTCTTTTATATCATGAAACTTGTAGACCTGATTTAGGTTCGGTAACCGCTGAATTGAAACTGGACCTCCATGTGCGATCTGGGAACACTACAGGACTGAAAACTTGATGTGTACAGGATCTAATATCCATGAGCTTAAGTATGACCGCGTTCGGCCAGGGGACCTTCCGAAATACTCTTTTGGATCGGAAAAGACCCGATTTGGTTATAACCCAAGTATACCTTGGCTCCAAGTCTAAATGGGTGATTTTTTAGCCTATATAAGGGCTTTAAACCCTCTCATATCTCTCCCATCCGAATTTGCATTAAACCCTAGAAAGAGAGAGAGAGAAAGTGAGAGATTGTGAGAGAGTTGTGGGAGAGATTTCCTGCCACTTGCTACAGCTTCTACACGTGCTTAATCCCCGCATTCAAATCACTTTCCGGTGATTTCCAACTCACTTCTAGGTAAGAAAACCCTACCCTTTAGCTGTTTTAGGAATTTTTTTGATTCAGATAGCGAAGTAGCTTATGTATCTTGTGCATTAGGTCGCCGTAACGCTGTTACGAAGCGTAGACTTTGTATTCTAATCGATACCCATCTACGGCAAAAGGTGAGGATTGTAGATGCTTAGATTGACTGATTTCAAAGATTTCAATATTTTTTAATAGTAGATTATCGATGAGAGCGCCGTTTGACATGTAGAACATGCTGTCTGTTTTTCATTTCGACTGCGTACGGAAAATATGAGAATTAGGGTATTTTAGTCATTTATAGGTAATACTGTATACGTCTGTATTTTTTTGAAATGATTACCATGAGATTTTGTTGTGTTATGATATTAGATATGCGTGTATACTCTGTTTGGCGAAGAGATTCGCCCTAATGCGCACTTTGAGTCGACATACGCTATGTAGACTAAAGTGTGTAGACTAAGTGTTTGTATAAATGTTTGTATTTGTATGTATTGAGTAAATGGTGTTGTGAGTTAGTTTTGAGATTGAATTCTTAATTAATATGCTGGTGTATATGATTTCCACCATGTTTGCTATATGAATTGATTTCCTTTTGTATATGAAATACATGTGATTGGTTATATCGTTTACGTTGTATGTTATACATGTTGTTAACATGATTTGATTGTTTGTATTTCATTCATGTTGCTCTCATATGATGACTGATGTAGATTACAAGTGCTTGGGGCTATATCCTAGTCCAAGCAGTCGGTAACAGTTGGAATTTGTGGCTGACTTTTATTTGCCACGAAGGACATGTCGATGAATGCGAGTCGTGTTTTGGGTTGGAAGCAGTGGTTAGGCCACACGAAGTGTTTATGCACTTCATGTCGTTCAGCTTGAGATGTGCTCGTACTAGTCGAGCCCGTCAAGTAACCCGACTGGCCATTGTATGTTCACCCTGTATGAGTCATAACTGCTTGAACCTAGGGTACTGAACTTACCATTGAAAATCCTATTAACCATGGTACCTTGATCCATAAAGACTCATGAGTCGGGCATGGTGGTATGGGACACCGTAGTCGAGCTGTCGGCCTATGTTGGGGCCACAAACCTCTCCGTAGTGACCAGTGAGTACCTTTGACTCGTGAACTAATTGTGGTGGTATGAGACACTACATTCGAGCTATCGGCCTACTCTGATTGGTGACGAGCCCTTTGTAGTGACCTCGAGCATATTCTGAGTCTACGGGAGGCGACGACCCTTCCATAGCGACAAGAGTACAAATAGGCCTGCATTGATAAGGTGATGGGGGAGCGGTGCAACGAGTACGAGCAATAGCCCTGGCAGCCCTTGCTGCGACCTATAAATATAACATCGTATGTGATTACTAGGAGTGACTACCCTAGACAGGATCCGTGTTGGGATTGATATAAGCAAAGTACCTTAGTTTCCCAATATTATTGTATGAATGGACTAATTACAACTTGGTAATCATTATCCATATCGCACTGCATGTGCCTGGAAGATGTGGAGCACTGAGGAAAGAAAGCATGACGTGGACATAAGATGGTGCCGCATAAGGGAGTATGTCGGTGAGGGCATCCATCATGTCATTTCATGCTTGCATTAACAACAGTATCTAGGAATGTTTGATTGTTTGCATTACTATTATTGCGTGATTGATTTGATAACATGCTAATCTTTGCTCTATGATTCCACTGAGTTGATCACTCACTCGTATGTTACGGGACGGTATTTGTAACACCTACCAGACACTGTCTTAGATGCAGGTGGCGAGGCGATTCAGGACGTGGAGCCGGACTACGACGAGGACCAGGACGAGTTCTCATATATGCAGTTCGCTGACGGCTTCACGTAGGTGGCTTGGATCGGCGGGACATGCTAGTTGGATGATATGACATTTTGATTTTTAATTTATTATATGTACTTGTGACTCAGAGATGTATTTATACTTTAGAGATAGTTCGAGATTATTTTATTTTATACACAGTGATATATATATCTTTCAGTCTTCCGCTTGCATTTTATCACTGGATTTGAAGTATGAATTGCAGTTTTTTTTTATAATCTCATTCCTATGAATGCACTAACTCAGACAACATTGAAGCATAAGCATATTTGTTGCATAAGTGATGGTTTGGAACTCGGGAGTTGAGTTATACTCGATCCCCGAATTTCAGGTTGTTACATCTTTAGATCATGAAGTTTGGGATGTAGTTGAAAAAGGATATGTGGTACCATTTGAACAAACTGTACTTGAAAATGAAACCACAATCACTAAACCCAAACCTAATGAAAAGTGGATGGTGTTTGATAAAGAACAACGAAATGCTGAAGAAAAAGCTATGAACGTCATCTATTGTGCCGTGTCCCAAGATTTTTTCAATCAGATAAGTATGTGTGGGACCTCTAAAGAAGCATGGGACTTATTGGAAACAACCCATGAAGGCACAAACACTGTGAAGAGATCTAAACTACAACTCTTAACTTCACAGTTTGAAAATCTCAAGATGGAAGACAATGAGACATTTATGGAGTTTTTCACCAAATTGAACATCATTTGTAACTCCATGGGTGGATTGGGAGAGAAGGTTCCGGTATCTAAAATATGCAGAAAAATCTTAAGATCCTTACCAGAACGGTTCAATCCCAAGGTAACAACAATTGAGGAGTGTAGAAATATTGATGAGATGAAAGTAGAAGAACTAGTAGGTTCCCTACAAACTTTTGAACTACACTTCACTCAACCCCAAAAATCCAAAAACACTATCCTAAAGACTTCTAAGAAATCAAAAAATGAGGACGGTGAAAGTGAAAAAGAAGATGAAGATGAGGAAGTGGATCTACTTGCACAAAGATTCAGAAGATTCTTTCAGAGGAATCGCGGCCGCCCCTCTAGAGGTAGAAAGGTGGATGACAAACCCTCTGTAGGCAAATTTGAAAAACCATAATGTTATGACTGTCATGAGTATGGACACCTATCTACTGAATGCCCAAACAGAAAAACCAAGGGCAAGGCGATGGCTGCCACATGGGATGATACGGAAGAGTCAGACACAGAAAACAGTGATTCAAAAAGTGATGGAGATCAGAAATCCTTGAAAATACTCATGGTCTCCACTACTTCGATCATTTCAACTGAACCTGAAAAAGAACAACAAGCCACTGAATCATTTTCATCTGATAATGAGAAAATTGAAGAAGATGAAGATAAAGAGCAAAATGAACTTCAAGATGCTTACAACCAACTTTACATCCATAACGTCAATATTGTCAAGAGATTTGGAATAGTCAAAAACAAAAAGGAATTGTTGCAAATAGATCTGGATAAAGTTTAAAATATCAATACTCATCTAATTACTGATTTGCAGCAATGTCACCCAGATAATGATAGACTTAAAAGAACTAACAACTTTTTGAAATCTAAGTCAGAAAAATTAAAGAAACAAGTTAAAGCTCTAAATGAGGAACATTTGATCCTTCCGAATGAAAATTACACACTTCAAAATGATCTAGAAGAATCTAGTAAAATTGTCAAAATAAACTGTAAATTTTCTCAGAGTGGTGAGAAATTAGAAAAACTATTAAGTATGGGAAAATATGGAGAGGTCAAAAAGGGATTAGGTTATGGAAAGGCTAGAACAAAAACTGAATATGATGCATAACCATTTAAAAAATATGTTGCATCCAGTAGTAACACCACACCTATCCCAGTTCATTACAAAAAAGAGAAGTCAATTTATGAGCTAGATAAAAAAAGTATACAATCATCATCACTTGAGTTAGTTGATAGAAAGAAAGACCCAGTGAATCAGGTGGTTGAATCAGATAAGAAGAACAAATCTACCACAAGAAAAACTCCTATCACAAAGTGGGTGATTAAGGAAAAGACAAATTGCCTTGTTACTCAATCAGATCATTTATCAGGCAATGTGGCTAAATGGTACGTAGACAGTGGGTGCTCAAGACATGTCACAGGTGATAAATCTCTTCTTTCAAACTATAAGGATCTTCACAAAGGGGTAGTCACCTATGGAGATGGAACCACTGCTGAAGTAATTGGACAGGGAATTATAGAAGGAATTAATCTGTTTAAGAATGAGAATGTTTTTTTCATAAAAGGATTGGCACATAACCTACTAAGTATCTCTCAAATTTGTGATAATGGGCATGTGGTAAATTTCAACAAAGAAGAATGCGAGATTCTAGATCAATCAGGAAAACCAATTATGAAAGGTCTTCGCACAAATAACCACTGCTCATTATTATAGGAAAAGGAAGGAGTGATATTGAGAAACACTGAGAGTGAAGAAATTGGTCTAAGTTATGCATCAAAATCTGGGTATTCGTTGAAATGATGCAATTTTGCTGAGCTTTCAAAGAAATAATCTGAGGCATCTCACCTCACCTTTTGCACATAAATATCCAAATGTTTATACTTTTTAATGTACAGAAGATATATGAAATTTTGTTGATACTCTCTGTTAGGAACTTTAATAAGATACTATTCTGTATATGAACAATCATTAGACTGAAGAAAAACTCACAAAAATCCACCTTCGATATGAGTGTCGATTGGGCACTTGAGAATGTCGATCACATCGACTGAGAATCGATAGAATCGACGACTCTCTGGATAGTTGAAACGTCGGGACGGTTGTTCTTCCCTAGAGCTTGGAATTAAAAATCAAAATTTAGAATTAGAGAATATGATCAAAGGGATAGATTATAGCTGCTTGGTGAGAATTAGAAGATCAAAAGGAGATCAGCATCTGTTACTCTCAGACCTGGATATTTCATCTCCCCAAGATGGAAAAAGAGAAAGGATAGTTCCATCCACAGCGTGCATCAACTGAAAAGAAGAAAGGTAAGCATGATGCAACCACCTCTTCTTCTTTATTCAACTTAAACCTTGTGGCAGAGCGAATGGTTCACAAAAAGAGCATTGAACCCTTCATAATCATCGATCTTCTAAAACAGATTGGATGGGAAAATGTTGTGAATCTTGGTGGAACGTTTCAACATAATCTAGTACATCAGCTTATTAGCTTAATCTTTAATGTTGATAACAATCCTCCAATCATCTCAGTTGCGGCCGTCAATCGAGTCGAATACATCACGCCCAAACTAATAAGCAGGGTAGTTGACATCGGATTCATTGGAATATTTGTAACTAATCGCAATATGAATGGTCTCGGTGTATGGGGGGAAGTTACTCGTGCTTTGTGCAATGGTGCCACAATTCCCAGGAATGCTAAAAATATTCTCCACATCAAGTACCTTGATCCTACCTATAGGATTCTTCACAGTATTTTTAGCACTAATGTCTATCCTTGTGAAATCTCCGGCAAAAAACTCTCACCATACATTCTTAACATTCTGTATGACATTCATCTGAGAATTCCAATATGCCTACCCACTCTGATTGTACAACAGTTGATCGGTGTGCTTACAGAAGCATCCATCACTACACTACCATATCCATGTCTTCTATCTAAGCTTTCACGTCAATTCGGACTACCACCGACTTATGATCTTCCTCATCCTTGTGCTTGGTTCAATTTTGAAGACATACATAAACTAAACATCTTTGAAAATGTATTTTGTGGTGGAAGAACTGGTTCTATTCCTGGCAGTAGCAGACTAGTGCACAATTTTGACTCTGTTAAAATCATTCCAAATATCCCTGTGCGAGACAGCATACAAGATCTTCTGGATGAACAAGCCCACATTTTAGAAAAACTAAATGATGGCGAAGCCTATCTTTCTGAAGCTCGACAACGACTGATAATCCTGCAACGCGTAACTAAACGAGTTCTGAAACGTCTATCTGCTCCATAAGCGTGCTCAGGATACACATCCATCACATCCGTGAAGTCCTCTTGAAATGCTTCGGGCCTAAAAATCTTTTGAATGCCTGTGATCACATTTATGGGTGTGATGAATTACAGACTTGCCAAGGTTGTTTTTGGTTTGAATATACCCCGTGCGGGTTGCTGTTTTGAAGAATTTTTTTTAGAATTAAAAATGTCCTACGTATGGTACGGAATGCGTGTGATAGATTCTTGTTAACTGTTTTACTATCTTATCTCAATGCATCCATAGTTTTTGCATGGCATGTGCTGTTTCACTTATATATCTTTACTACCATCTTGGTTTATCTGGTGCATTATTGCAATGCATGAGACTTTATCTGATGCATGATTCACACTAGTTTACTTCTAATGCATCTCTATCTGGTTCTCCCATATGCTTAAATTCTTCAGTCAATATCACTTGTTGTATCTTTGTCAATGACTGACAAAAAGGGGGAGAAAAATTACAAACACTTTTATGGAAAATTGGATATTTGTGCTCTTATATGTTGCAGGTGTTAGGGGGAGCCGCCGCAATAAGAAAGGGGGAGTCTTTGAAGTAAGGGAGAGAAATTACTGAGTGTGTACATGGGTGATTAGAATTTGTAAAATTGTGTTAATACATGTACACACAATTTAGGATGTATCTGTCTAGATATTTTCCTAGCGTGTTTTGGGTATTTTGTCACGTAATTGACAAAGGGGGAGATTGAAAGTGCACCTAACTAGTATCCTGGTTTGTCAATTATGGTGTAAGTTGAGTCAGTTGGATAACAGCACCTAACAGGAAGATCAAGTCAAGTGTCTGCCTCAACTAGATGTGTGGAAGCTCACCATAGGTAAATTATAACCTCACATCTCATGTCCCAAAACACCAGGTGATTAAAACCCTTGAAAATAAGTAAAACATCTTAGGGTTTTAGGTTAAGAAAACTTTTTACCAAACAGGAAAATCCTTAAGTTTTTCTTACCCTATCGATTATATCGATTCCCTTTTCGATATGATCGACATGCTCTGTCGATGTCCTCAGCATATCAATCAATACAATTGAGTGAGGACATAAAACGTCCAGCAATCAAAACATTCATCTGGACGATTTATCGATATATCGACGGTTCAGTCGATATCATCGATTCGAATATCGATCCTATCGGAAGAGGATCAATAATATCGACAGACAGTTTTCGGCGCCCATGTTTTTCTAAAGAAAAATTCTATGTGGTTCGATATATCATTGACTGTTCGATTCAATCTGAACTCAAATACCGATCATATCGGAAGTCAGTCGATCATATCGATAGTGGGCGCATATTTCTTCCAGCATTAATTTCAGGTTATTTTTAATGTTGATCGCGGGGCCAGTCGATAAATCGATATTCATATCTCGATCATATCAAGACCTGGTCGATTGGATTGAGATCGGACACAAATCGTCTAGCAAGCTTATAGGTAAATCTATACGATTTATCGATCCTATCGATACGGTCTTTGATATCATCGATATATAAATTCCAATGACATCGACTGTTCCCCGATCATATCTATAGAACCTGAAATTCTTCAAGGCTTCTCTCTCTTGTTTTTATCGATCAATAGATCGATCCATCTCTCGATGGAATCGGAGTTCGAAATCTGATAACATCGATGTGTGTATCGATCTCATCGACCAATTGACAAAAGGTTTTCAAAAGTGAAATGACATTTGAGTTTATATCATCGAGAGGTCAGTCGATACAATCGAGAGTATACGCTCGATCATATCGACCCATTCTCGATGATATCGAACTTTGTCATAAATGTGACTGTTTTATATCCGTTGGAACCTTTTGCTTATATATAGAGAGAGGTTAGTCTTTATTGCTGGTAGAGAAAGAAGAGAGTGCTTCTTAGTGTTTTAAACTTCATATCATTTATCTTAAGCCCTTTCTCTCAGGGAGTTCATCCTCCAATCTATCCTCATCATTGATATTCAATAGAGTGGATTGGGGAATGAACTTCCGCATTCAAGGATCCTTTAGCGACTACCTTAATGGCAAATCATTAAGCTGGGATGCCTTAAATGCATAGATGATTGGAACCACTCTATCTTCCTTATAGGAAAATCTTTAGAGAGTGGAATTTCATCATAACCTTGACCCAACCTAAAGCCTAGCATAGGTATATCTTTGTGTTGCGGATCAAGGGAGTTGAAAACTCTTCATCAACAAGAAGGAGATCTTCATCACTGTGCTAAAAGGGACTCATCAACTTATCTGTAAGTACTTAGACTCCAGAGGACATTTATGATCATTCCTTTTTAGGATTGGGTCGTAGGTGTTGCTCACCATTTGAAGTCCTCAAAGGAGGCCTCCGACGGGAGTGTACGTACGGGGTGCATTGTGTGGACCCTTGCTCTGTGGAGAGCATAAACATCTGGGTGCATTGTGTGGACCCTTGCTCTGTGTGGGCATAAATATCCGGGTGCGTTGTGTGGACCCTTGCTCTGTGTGGGCATAAACATTTGGTTACGAGTGCACCAGCAAAACTTCAGGGTTTGAGGTGAACCGAGTAGAAACCTCTGTAAAGGTTGAAGGTGAACCTGATTTAAAACCTTAGGTTTGAGGTGAACCATGAGAAACCTCCTTAGCGAAATCCGGTCACTCAAGGGTTGAGTGTGGAAGCCGGTAGTGGAGTAGACAAGTAGTCGAACCACTATAAAATGACTGTGTTTGAGATTGGTATTATTTTTTCATTTATGTAATTTCTTTACATGCCTTTATATCTGATCATCTGAATTCACATCTTATACACACACACAGTCATATCCATCACAATCTTATCTATAAATTACTTATCTTTTAATAGTTTGTGATTGGATCCTCTACTAGGCTTGGAAGCCAGTAGAGTTAATTTTGAGTAATCCCAATCTGAACTCTGTGATAGGATTAGTGTGATAAGGATTTTAAAATAATTCATAAAAACTTTAAAAAGTCCTATTCACCCCCTTTTAGGACATATTGGCATAATCCTACTTCGACTCAAGCGGTCTCTACCACTATTTCAAACACAACATAGGCTGAGCCCAATATTCTGAACCCAATCATCCAAAACACAAATCCAAACACAAGTAAACATGGATGAATTTGACATAGACAAAAATTCTCATTTCTCCTTTTACAAGTACATTATTTTCCTTCCTTTACAAGAATAAAAATAAAAACATGCATGTATATACAGGATGAATAGCCAGTGAAGTTAGGGATCTCAAGGTAAACCTCTATCCTATCCCTCATATATCGCCAGCCTCTGCCTAAGTCTCTCTACTTCCATACACAGGTAGAAGACATCGTCTCTCTCCAAGCGGCACGATGCAATCTTGCTCTCACCATATCATCGCCCCACCCATAGACGACGGGCCATATCTTCGTAGGTACTTGCGATTTCCTTCATCCAGGTCTATCCGAGAACGGACAACGTAGATAGGTGGGGTCCATGTGGGTGGGCCAATGTAACATCCCGAAAATCGGGGGGTCGAGCAAAAACCCAACTCCCGAGTTCCAAAATGTTATTTGTGCAACATAGATATGTATGATTGAATGTTGTCTGTGATAACATATTAAACATGAGTGAGATTAAGCTAGAACCGCATATCATACTCCAGAGACGGTTAAATTAACAACCGGAAGACTGCGATAGTATGTATAACATATATAAACTGTTGTATGCCTCCAGAGTGTGGATATGTTACCAGGTTATATACATACATGTATACTTCAAAAGTAGACAAAATGAATATACATGAGTGCGCTAAAAATATAAAAAGATAAGTGTCAAAGTATCTAATCAACCTCCTTGTAATCCCGTCAATCAGAACACGCATAAAGGAGGGATCCTCCTCATCATCATCAAGTCCAGCTCCGCCTCGCAGGCCTCGCCATCATCTGCAATCACAAAAGGATCTGGTGGGTGTCCAGGAACACCGTCCCGTAACGTGGGAGTGAGTAGCTAACTCAGTGGAATAATAGAGCAAGGATTAACATGTTCTCAAATCAATCATGCGATAATAGTAAAGCAATAAATCAAACATTCCTAATACTGTTGTTAATGCAATTATGACATGACGTGATGTATGCCCTCACCGACGATCACCCTCATGCGGCAAATCTTACGACCGCGGTATGCCACACTCCCTAGAGTGCTCCACATCTTCCATGCACATGCAATGCTATGGTGATATGAATTCCAAGTTGTTATTAGTCCATTCAAACAATAGGATTGGAAAACTAAGGTACTTCCCTTGTATCAATCCCAACACAGATCCTGTCTAGGGTCGTCACTCCTAGTAATCTCATACGATGTATATTTCGTAGGTCACTGCAAGGGATGCCAGGGCTGTTGCTCGCACTCGTTGCACCGCTCCCCCATCACCTTATCAATACAGGCCTACCGTACTCTACTGCAACGGAAGGGTCGTCGCCTCCCGTGGACTCAGAATACGCTCGCGGTCACTATAAAGGGCTCGTCGCCTGATTAGTGTAGGCCGACAGCTAGAATATAGTGTCCCATACCACCATAATCTGCTCACGAGTCTAGGTGCTCACTGGTCTCTACGGGGAGGTTTGTGGCCCCAGCGTAGGCCGACAGCTCGACCACGGTGTCCCATACCACCATGCCCGGCTCATGAGTCTTTATGGATCAAGGTACCATGGTTAACAGGGTTTACAATGGTAAGTTCAGTACCCTAGGTTCAAGCAATTATGACTCATGCAGGGTGAACATACAATGGCCAGTCGGGTTACTTGACGGGCTCGACTAGCACGATCGCATCTCAAGTTGAACGACATGAAGTGCGTAAAACACTTCGCGTGGCCTAACCACTGCCGTCAACTCCAAACACGACTCGCGTTCATCGACGCGTCGTTCGTGGCGAAGATGAGCTAACCACGAATTCGCTCGGTTACCAACTGCCTGGACTAGGCATAGTCCCAAACAATCATAGAATCACATCAGCAGTTGTGTAAGGGTAATGGAAATGAAATACAACCATGAGAGCATGTTAATACATGTTATTACATACAACTTAAGCAAATCATCGTACACATGTCTTTCACACATATAATGAAATTAAGCATGTCGCCAACATATAGGAAATCCTCTCCATCAACATATTAATTGAGAATTCAATCTCAAAGTAACTCATAAGGAAATCATCAAGCACATGTTATAACATACAGCTTAAACGAATCGTCAAGCACATGCATTTCATTCATATCATGAAATCATGCATATGGCTAACATGTAGGAAACCATTCACACCAGCATATTAATTGAGAAATCAATCTCAAACTAATTCATAACACCATTTAATTCAATACATACTAGTACAAGCATTTATACAAACACATACACTACACACTTAAGTCTACATATAGTATGTCGACCCGAAGTGCGCATTAAGGCGAATCTCTTCGCCAAACTAATTATGCACGTATTCCTAACATCCCAATGCGACAACATATCATGTCAATCACATCAGCAAAATATGAATGAAATCTATACTTCCTACAAATGACTAAAATGCCCTAAATCTCATATTCTTCGTTAGTTTACGAAACAGGAAACGGACAGCATGTTGTACATGTCAAACGGCGTTGCCGTCAAGAATCTACTATTAAACGACATTGAAAGCTTTGGAAACAGTCAATCAAAGCGTCTAAAATCCGCACCTTGTCTCTTATGGATGTTGAAATTCGAACGGAGCGTATACGCTTCGTCTACAGCGATAAGAGAACCTGTTTTACGAGATTTACTAACTATCAAGCTATGGAACAGAAGAAACATCAAATCAACAACTTTCTAGGGTTTTTCTTACCTGAAAACGCGGAGGAATCACCGAGAAAGTGATCGGAGTGCGTTGCCTAAGCACGTACAGCAGCAGCAATAGGTGGTAGGAAGATCTCTCCCACCTTCTCTCACAAACTCTCACCTTTTCTCTCTCCCAATCTATGATTTTTGCAAATTCGGATGGGAGAGAGGAGTGAGGGTTTCAAGCCCTTTTATAAGCCCAAACTTGCCCGAAATAGGCTCGGGAACAAGTTTCACTTGAGGGGTAACCAAATCAGGGCTGTTTCGGTCCAAAAGATGCTTTCTGGTGGTCCCCTGGTCGAATGCGATCGGACTTAAGCTCATGCGTACCAGATATAGCACGTATTAAGTTTTCAGTCTGGCAGGGTTCGCAGATCGCACGTGGCGGACCAGTTTCAGTTCAGCGGTCACCGCACGTAGATCAGGGCTAGAAGTCTCATAATAATAAATAGAAATTTTTCCTGATCCGAGGGTGTAATCTGGATGAATTTTGACGGTCAAAACGCTTAATACTGACGTGTCAAGTCGTGTGCCAGATTTGAATTTGAAATTCCAATTCTGTCCCTATTCGCGGTCTCTTCAGTCCGGGCTCAATGAAATAGTCTGTGATTATCGGTTTGACTTGATTTTCGAAATGATTGTCAAGTCCAGTTGGGCGGTTCTAACGGTCTAAGATAGGAAGTAACGGACTTTCGACGTGCGGTCTAAATCCAATACAAGAATTCAAAGTGGTCCAGAGAACAAACCCGTTTAGAGTTTGATCCAAGGTTATAGAGTATTATGGAGTCATACGTTCTACTCGATTTGGGTCTTGTAGAACGTATTTAAAGTGATCAGGGACTGTTTCCCAGCTACTCCAGCGTTGCGCTAGCTAACTTATGCTTAGTTTCTAAAGGAATTAACCCTAAGTGATTTCTTTGGCTATGGAATTGGGTTCTAAGCAATTTTTCAGGTGTTTTAATTGACCCACTGTCTAAGGACGTCAAATCCCAGATTGGCCAAAATCCGAGGTGTTACAATCTACCCCCCTTAAAACACAATGTCGTCCCTGACATTGGCGAAGGGCAAGGAGTACCTAGAGAGACTTTAGTATTGACATTCTAAGGAAGGTTCAAATCTTATTTAACGACCTAACCTTTACGTATAACCTAACTCAAAGGTTTCGATCTTGGGCCAGTGGGGAGGAGGCCAACCACGCTTCCGCTGCGCCACTCTGATCGAACGGGAGCGTTGACTAACCTAAGTGGATTGGACTCAATACGTTCTACCCCCCTTAAAACTTAGTTTTACTTAAGGCTGAAGAATCTTAGCATCGATCCGTATATCGGAACGAGGCGCAACTTAGGGGCTATCCTTGACCTAAAATGGAAACAATCTTTCTCTACATGGTTTTCCTTGCTAATGATGCGTTCTATGGCATTGGTACCTATGATCATAGAGATGAGCCTAATCTCTATTGTGGTTAAGTTCGGGGGCAGGTATGAATTGGTGACAAGATGTCGAATCTTCTACTGGCTTTAAGTCCTCGCCATTTCCCAAAGACACTGTGATCCCGTTCAGTTGTATGTGGTCGAGCGAACACGGAAGAAAAGTAGTATAGTGGGTCTGAGCCGGATACATAGACTTTCTGTCTAGCTAGGACAGAAGATTTATTGTATCAATTCTTAATCCGAGTCGATTCCGATCTTCTGTTTGATCAGAGCATTGGATTTATTGGTAACCACTAGGATTAAGAAGTCGATTCAAACCGCGAATACATCGCTTACATGTAGTTCCTTTATTCTGCATTCCCGAATGCAATAAGCCCTTGGGGAAGGCAATTCTAAGGGGCGTGCTAATACATTCTAAGTTCAATCTGAAGGAGTTATAAATGTTCCCTGAGAGTGTATGGTTCCTTCCTATGGGCAACAACAGAAGTCTATAAGCCATAAAGGAATCTACCGAAGGAAGGGAGTCCCATTCCAACCAAATCTAACCTATCATCCCTTAGCATATTTAGGCCTTACACTGCCTAAGACAACTAGTAGCCTAGTCTGTAACTCAGTAGTTATAATCCAAAGCCTAAGTTTATACATTAATGGTTTCATACCATTTCTACTACAGGGAGTTGTTCTATCGCTTAGGGTCAAGATTGTCTAAATGGAATTGGATTTCTTATGTCGTCAGACCCTTCAAATCTAGGAGTTCTAACACTAGATCCAAAATGCCCAAAGGCCTATATGCCCAGTAGCATTAAGTTGTATTAAATGGAACCGCATTCCTAGTCCCATAGCGGGATCGGAAGAGGCATGCTTGGTAGGAGGGTGGGTTGGGATAAAAATTAATTTGCAAGCTGAATCCCGGGAGTTACCATACTCCCAACCTAGGGACAACACCTTACAGCGAAATGAAACGGCATGCATTCCATTCAACAAATTTCGGCTACATTAAGCCCAAACCACAACACAAACATTCACATAACAAATCGAAAAGCATCATGCATTTCATTAAACTAAAATTGTCATAATACAAGGGATATCTCCTTACAAGTATCATGACAAGAAATACATGGGAGCTATGTCAGTCAGCTACTACAGCAACATAGGTAAACTACTAGCCTTATCAGGCTTACAAAACACAACTTAAAACAAGAAATAACTAACTACAACCCGCGATACCTGGATCTAGATTACTAGTCCGAGTCGAGCGATGGAGGAGGAAATGCAAAGAAATCGTTGTCCAAATGGACAGAACGAAATCTAGGCATTGTAGAGGGATGCTTCAAGCTCCCCTAGGATGTATTTTCAAGGAGAAATGAAAATGAAAAAGGAGAATGGAGCAGCTCACGATTTTAGCACGATTTGGGGGTTTTTAGAGCTCTAAAAGATGAAATCTTCAAGAGGGAAAGCTGCAAATAGAAATGGAATGAAGGAATGTGGCCGTTTTTAGCAGGGAATGGGTTTAGGAATGATTTGAAGCCACGGTTTGGAGGAGGGCAGTAGAAAAACGTGAAATGGGGCTAGGGATGGGGCTATTTATGAAGGATGTACCCAATTTAGGGGTTTTCAGTGGGTGGACCATACATGGGAGGGTTGTGCTACCCATTTCAGGGTGACCGCCCGAAGTACGGCCCAAATGGGGCCCACCGGTCGGCGATGCATCGCCGAGCCGGCGATGGCATCGCCGGCCATCTTACACGATGGCCGGTGGGACCACATGGGTCTGGTCCCCCATGGTCCAGGGACCCCAAAAATGCATGTTCCCCACCTTGGTTCATTGCATTTTGACCTATATAGGCCCAAACATGTGTTCGGGGCTTTCCGGGACCATTCCACAATATCGAATACAAAACCATATGATGCAGCATATGAATTTAGGGTAGAAGGAGCTAGTACATCCATCTAGATCCTTAGTTGCTAAAGAAAGTGAAGTTAGAATGGCCTTATGGCCATTTTTCATGAACTTTTACTATTCACTATAAAATCTTATGAAAGTATCATTTTATGTTATTTTCACATTAGTTTTGATGCCTAACATGATTTGGATAAGAAAGAAATGAAGATTCGAGTGGTGAGAGGAAGAATTTTGAAAATTTTCGGTGAAACGGGGTTTTTAAGCCCTGGCGATTGAATACAGGAGTCGTGGTTGTCCCACGGCCCAAAAATTTACATTTACGGGTTTATAATCATTCAAAGAACGTCTTAACCCACTTACCTACGACCTAGGAGCTATTCGGGTTGCTCCACGCGACCCTTGATGCGCTACAGACTCGATCACGCGATCGAAATGAATAGACTTCGCCTATTGGCGAACCTGGGATCCTAGAAGTGTTTCTAGACCCTTCTCGCACCCGCCTAAGTCAAAGGAAGCGACTGCGTGCGTCGCGTGACCATAACCCAGGCCCGGTTTAATCCAAATCATGCTCTGATACCATCTGTAACATCCCGAAAATCGGGGGGTCGAGCAAAAACCCAACTCCCGAGTTCCAAAATGTTATTTGTGCAACATAGATATGTATGATTGAATGTTGTCTGTGATAACATATTAAACATGAGTGAGATTAAGCTAGAACCGCATATCATACTCCACAGACGGTTAAATTAACAAGCGGAAGACTGCGATAGTATGTATAACATATATAAACTGTTGTATGCCTCCAGAGTGTGGATATGTTACCAGGTTATATACATACATGTATACTTCAAAAGTAGACAAAACGAATATACATGAGTGCGCTAAAAATATAAAATGACAAGTGTCAAAGTATCTAATCAACCTCCCTGTAATCCCGTCAATCAGAACACGCATAAAGGAGGGATCCTCCTCATCATCATCAAGTCCAGCTCCGCCTCGCAGGCCGCGCCATCATCTGCAATCACAAAAGGGTCTGGTGGGTGTCCAGGAACACTGTCCCGTAACGTGGGAGTGAGTAGCTAACTCAGTGGAATAATAGAGCAAGGATTAACATGTTCTCAAATCAATCATGCGATAATAGTAAAGCAATAAATCAAACATTCCTAATACTGTTGTTAATGCAATTATGACATGACGTGATGTATGCCCTCACCGACGATCACCCTCATGCGGCAACATCTTACGACCGCGGTATGCCACACTCCCTAGAGTGCTCCACATCTTCCAGGCACATGCAATGCTATGGTGATATGAATTTCAAGTTGTTATTAGTCCATTCAAACAGCAGGATTGGAAAACTAAGGTACTTCCCTTGTATCAATCCCAACACAGATCCTGTCTAGGGTCGTCACTCCTAGTAATCTCATACGATGTATATTTCGTAGGTCACTGCAAGGGCTGCCAGGGCTGTTGCTCGCACTCATTGCACCGCTCCCCCATCACCTTATCAATACAGGCCTACCGTACTCTACTGCAACGGAAGGGTCGTCGCATCCCGTGGACTCAGAATATGCTCGCGGTCACTACAAAGGGCTCGTCGCCTGATCAGTGTAGGCCGACAGCTAGAATATAGTGTCCCATACCACCATAATCTGCTCACGAGTCTAGGTGCTCACTGGTCACTACGGGGAGGTTTGTGGCCCCAGCGTAGGCCGACAGCTCGACCACGGTGTCCCATACCACCATGCCCGGCTCATGAGTCTTTATGGATCAAGGTACCATGGTTAACAGGGTTTACAATGGTAAGTTCAGTACCCTAGGTTCAAGCAATTATGACTCATGCAGGGTGAACATACAATGGCCAGTCGGGTTACTTGACGGGCTCGACTAGCACGATCGCATCTCAAGTTGAACGACATGAAGTGCGTAAAACACTTCGCGTGGCCTAACCACTGCCGTCAACTCCAAACACGACTCGCGTTCATCGACGCGTCGTTCGTGGCGAAGATGAGCTAACCACGAATTCGCTCGGTTACCAACTGCCTGGACTAGGCATAGTCCCAAACAATCATAGAATCACATCAGCAGTTGTGTAAGGGTAATGGAAATGAAATACAACCATGAGAGTATGTTAATACATGTTATTACATACAACTTAAGCAAATCATCGTACACATGTCTTTCACACATATAATGAAATTAAGCATGTCGCCAACATATAGGAAATCCTCTCCATCAACATATTAATTGAGAATTCAATCTCAAAGTAACTCATAAGGAAATCATCAAGCACATGTTATAACATACAGCTTAAACGAATCGTCAAGCACATGCATTTCATTCATATCATGAAATCATGCATATGGCTAACATGTAGGAAACCATTCACACCAGCATATTAATTGAGAAATCAATCTCAAACTAATTCATAACACCATTTAATTCAATACATACTAATACAAGCATTTATACAAACACATACACTACACACTTAAGTCTACATATAGTATGTCGACCCGAAGTGCGCATTTAGGCGAATCTCTTCGTCAAACTAATTATGCACGTATTCCTAACATCCTAATGCGACAACATATCATGTCAATCACATCAGCAAAATATGAATGAAATCTATACTTCCTACAAATGACTAAAATGCCCTAAATCTCATATTCTTCGTTAGTTTACGAAACAGGAAACGGACAGCATGTTGTACATGTCAAACGGCGTTGCCGTCAAGAATCTACTATTAAATGACATTGAAAGCTTTGGAAACAGTCAATCAAAGCGTCTAAAATCCGCACCTTGTCTCTTATGGATGTTGAAATTCGAACGGAGCGTATACGCTTCGTCTACAGCGATAAGAGAACCTGTTTTACGAGATTTACTAACTATCAAGCTATGGAACAAAAGAAACATCAAATCAACAACTTTCTAGGGTTTTTCTTACCTGAAAACGCGGAGGAATCACCGGGAAAGTGATCGGAGTGCGTTGCCTAAGCACGTACAGCAGCAGCAACAGGTGGCAGGAAGATCTCTCCCACCTTCTCTCACAAACTCTCACCTTTTCTCTCTCCCAATCTAGGGTTTTTGCAAATTCGGATGGGAGAGAGGAGTGAGGGTTTCAAGCCCTTTTATAAGCCCAAACTTGCCCGAAATAGGCTCGGGAACAAGTTTCACTTGAGGGGTAACCAAATTGGGGCTGTTTCGGTCCAAAAGATGCTTTCTGGTGGTCCCCTGGTCGAATGCGATCGGACTTAAGCTCATGCGTACCAGATATAGTACGTATTAAGTTTTCAGTCTGGCAGGGTTCGCAGATTGCACGTGGCGGACCAGTTTCAGTTCAGCGGTCACCGTACATAGATCAGGGCTGGAAGTCTCATAATAATAAATAGAAATTTTTCCTGATCCGAGGGTGTAATCTGGATGAATTCTGACGGTCAGAACGCTTAATACTGACGTGTCAAGTCGTGTGCCAGATTTGAATTTGAAATTCCAATTCTGTCCCTATTCGCGGTCTCTTCAGTCCAGGCTCAATGAAATAGTCTGTGATTATCGGTTTAACTTGATTTTTGAAATGATTGTCAAGTCCAGCTGGGCGGTTCTAACGGTCTAAGATAGGAAGTAACGGACTTTCGACGCGCGGTTTAAATCCAATACAAGAATTCAAAGTGGTCCAGAGAACAAACCCGTTTAGAGTTTGATCCAAGGTTATAGAGTATTATGGAGTCATACGTTCTACTCGATTTGGGTCTTGTAGAACGTATTTAAAGTGATCAGGGACTGTTTCCCAGCTACTCCAGCATTGCGCTAGCTAACTTATGCTTAGTTTCTAAAGGAATTAACCCTAAGTGATTTCTTTGGCTATGAAATTAGGTTCTAAGCGATTTTAAAAAATGTTCGGAAGCGATGTGAGGAAAAGAATTTAGTACTAAATCAGGAGAAGTACCATTTCATGGTTTATAAGGAGATTTTCCTTAGACATATCATCTCGTCCAAAGGAATTGAGGTAGATAAGGCTAAGATTAATCTTATTTTTAACTTACCTCCACCCAAGAACATACGAGACGTGTGATCCTTCTTAGGACACGCCGATTTTTACAGAAGATTCACAAAGGACTTTAGTCACCTCTCTTGTCTTTTATGCAATCTGCTTCAAAAGGATGCACCATACGAGTGGACTGAGCAATGTCAAGAAACTTTTTCTATGTTCAAGGGCATGCTAACCAATGCACCTATTATACAACCACTCGATTGGAGCATCCCTTTTGAACTTCTGTGCGATGCATCTGACTATGCTCTTGGGGCATTTTTAGGCCATAGAAAAGAAAAGAAGTCCTACATTATTCATTACACGAGTAGAACTATAAACCCTGCCCAAGTGAACTACTCTATTACGGAAAAGGAAATCTTAGCCGTAGTGTTCGCTTTATACAATTTTAGGTCCTACTTGATCGTTTCCAAGATTGTCATTTACATAAATCATGTGGCACTCAAGTATCTTCTTTCTAAGAATGATGCTAAGCCCCACCTGATAAGATGGATCCTCCTACTCCAAGAATTCGATTTAAAAATAAAAGATAAAAAGGGAGTAGCGAAGGTAGTGGCTGACCATCTTTTTCACCTTGATCTCTCTGATTTTCTTTAGATGACACATAACTGACATGTTCCCTGATGAACAATTGTTCAAAGTCTCCCACTCACCTTGGTTTGTAGATATTGTAATTATCTTGCTATAGGTTTCACGCTGATACATTGGACTGCGTAAGATAAGAAGAAATTCTTTATTGAGGTATGCAAATTCTTCTAGGATGATCCATATTTGTTTAAATATTGTTCAAACCAAATCTCAAGGAGATGTGTGCCAGACTATGAACACCAAAGTGTCATCTCCTTCTGTCATTCTCAGGCCCGTGGCAGTCACTTTTCTACCAAAAATACCATGGCCAAAGTTCTACATTGTGAATTTTACTGGCCCACTATGTTCAAGGACACTCATGAGTTTTGCAAAGCTTGTAAGCGTTGTCAGAAATTGGGAGCATTGTCCCATTGAAACATGATGCCCTTGAACCCCATTCTGATCATTGAAGCATTTGATTATTGGGGCATCAATTTCACGGGACCATTCCGCCAATCTTTTGAAAATTTATATATTTTGCTCACCGCAGACTATGTCACTAAATGGGTCGAAGCAATTCCATGCTAGACCAATGATCATCAAATGGTCATTAAATTCTTAAAAGAGAACATCCTTTCCCGGTTCAGAATGCCTTGATCCATCATTGGTGATGGAGGTTCACATTTTTGTAATAGGCCATTTGTGAACTTAATGAAGAAATATGGTATCCCTCACAAAGTGAGCACTCCATACCACCCACAGACAAGTGACCAAGCTAAGATTTTCAGTAGGAAAATTAAATACATCTTGGAAAAGATGATTAACCCTGACCGTAAGGATTGGTTAATCTGATTGACCGATGCCTTATGGGCTTACTGTACTGCATTCAAAACCCCTATTAGAATGTTGAACTTTAGACTCATCTATGGAAAGGCTTGCCACTCGTTAGTAGAGTTGGAACATAAAGCCTGCTAGTTATAAAAAAATATGAACTTCAATTTAGACAATACTGGCTCGCTACGCAAACTTCAGTTGAATGAACTTGAAAAAATTCAAAATGATGTGTATGCGAACTCGAGAATTTACAAGGACAAGATGAAGGTGTTTCATGACCAACATATTCTTCGAAAATCATTCACACCAGGTCAGAAAGTCTTCTTATACAATTCTTGGTTACATCTCTTTCCGAGTAAGCTCCGATCTCGTTGGACCAACCCCTTTACTATTACTAATGTTTATCATCATGGGACTGTCGAGATTTGAAATCTAAACAATGGTAATGAACTCAAAGTAAATGGACATCGCTTAAAGTCATTTATTGAGAAATTTGATTCAGAGGACATGTCCATACCTCTGGATGATCCTGTTTACCAGGATTGATCACCTAGTCCGATGGAGGTATAAGTAGGTTTATCACTTTCATAGGACTAGTGTCACGCCCTAAACTCAAAAATCAGACTTACAGGAATCCTGATCGTCGAACCCAGTGCTGATAACCTCCATCATGCCCCATTCTCAGATCCCAGAGCCCATATGCCAGGTTCCGATCCTGGGATCCTACAAGGAGGATTTTCCAATGTACATTTTTTTCGTACTAAGCATAACCACAAGTTTATCCAAATCATAAAAGTAACATCATCATCACATATCCACTAATTTAACTTTGAATACAATGCTGAAAGGAAAATATATATGTCAAAATAAAATCAAAGCACCAGAAGACAGCTACACAGTCCAAGCTCAACGTTACTGTGACAAATGTCACCTGCATGCATCTATCGTACATAAACTTATAGAACGCTTAGAAAGTGGTGAAAGTATGTGCGCAAGATAAGTGTCAATCACACAAATATAACGTTATAATCATACAATGTCAGAAATACTGGCGAAATCATGAATCATACAATATCGAAGTAAGTAGAAATACTGACAAGTCTATGAGTCATACAATATCAAAGTACGTAATACAAATCAGCTATGCAAATGAATAGTCATAAAGAGTCAAGTATCAGATACCGAGGATGCAATGCAATATGTAGTGTGAATGACCATGCAGAAGTGTGATGTTAGGATGATGGTACATAATATCGCAAGCTATGGGGTCCACCACGAGGGACTTTTATCCAAACCAGTCTCATATCTAAATTTAGATAGTTAGACTCAATGTTGTAAACTCCTGATCTTAGGTTAGTCACATGCCCCAATCGAAATCCTAGCCATTGCAAAGGTACATGTAACAAATAGTTACGCATTACCAGCCCGAGTGGATAGTGAATGAATGAATGAATCAGTACGTAACTCCTGCTCCACAAATCAGTACTGTACATCTCTGGGATCATCATCGGGGTCTATTACACTCTACATGTAATCGCCACCCACTAGACGCACAACCATGCAATTGAAAGAGACCTCATTATCTGCCCAACCTGTAGTCGACCAATATCTACTCAGACTAGCTATACCCACTACCCTCGGGTGGGTAAGGCTCACACCCTCTCCCAACTGACCATGACACAGTGGGAGATATGGCCTACTAATATACGGCCTTCATGC
Source organism: Magnolia kwangsiensis (assembly GCA_037074715.1). Taxonomy (NCBI): domain Eukaryota; kingdom Viridiplantae; phylum Streptophyta; class Magnoliopsida; order Magnoliales; family Magnoliaceae; genus Magnolia; species Magnolia kwangsiensis. The sequence continues at coordinate 67,408,309 of CM073579.1, forward strand.
GCTTATATATCCACTCAGTCTCGACGTTGAGGCATCTCCTGGCCTCGGAGGTTTAAAGATTTTTATCGAAGGCCATCTATGGTAACTTGATGCTAATAATATATTTTTGGTATCCCATTTGGTGATACACGATATGACTGTGAAGGCTACGACCCTAATGTCGCTAGGGCATATAGTAATCACAACACACAATGAAAGATGTATGAGTCATACAATCCACTCATGCATCAATCCTGCGCATACCATGCGCTCATGTGAGACAATCTCCGCCTATCAGGGAGTCTCATAATAACCTCCCAATGATATATACAATGGTCAACCACATCTCATAATAAACATGTAGATGATGCGTATGGACATGTACATGATACTATGTTATCACATACTCATAATCAGTATCGACAATCAGCACTGATAATCAGCATAAAAAATTGACTTGATAATCGGCGTATACAATTGGCCTCGACAATCAGAATCGGCCTCAACAATTGGAATCGACCTCAATAATTGGCCTTAACAATCAGAATTGACCTCGATAATCAGCCTTGACAATCGAAATCAGCCTCGACAATTGGAAATCAGCCTCGACAATCAGAATCGACCTCGATAATCAGCCTATGGGAAGGTTACAACATGGACAATTAACCATCATTACCCATCAATGTGGACATTTAACCAATATTGCTACTAAGGAGTGGCCCACATGGAGCTAAACGTACCATGGGCCTATGGCCTCACACAAGGACCTAATACACACCACTATGGGCCTCACTCATGGGCCGCATAACATGGGCCTAATATGCATCACAATGGGCCACATGACATGGGCCGTAACAATGGGCCTTATATACATTAAGTGGGCTGCATCAATGGGCCGTACTAATGGGCCTCATAGACGGGCTACAAATGTATCAAGGTGGGCCTCATAGATGGGCCACAAGATATATCAAAATGAGCCTCTCGAATGGGCCATAAAATACATCAAAGTGGGCCTAACGGATGGGCCACAAAATACATCAAGGTCGGCCTAACGAATGGGCCACAAAATACATCAAGGTGGGCCTCACGGATGGGCCACAAGTGGGAGCTTGGATTACATCTAAAATCATTTCAATGGTTATAGGTGCAATATGTGTATCACTGTACACTATCATTCTATGGGGCACATGACACTCTAATGATGATCAGCACCTCCCACACATTACCTATGTAAATTAGCACTGTTCAAACATTGCTAGCACGGTCCAAACATTGCCAGCACTCTCCAAACACTCTGGACGGTGTGGATATGAAACATACATCGAGGTGGGGTCCACAGCATGTCCAAAGGTAGTCCAGCACCGTCCCGACATTTTGGACTGTGTGGCTCAATATATACATCATGGCTAGCCCCACATCTGCACTGTCTAGACAGCAGATGGATAGTTTGGATGTAACACATACATCAGGTGTGGCCTGCTAGCCCACTGTCCAGATGGACGGTAAGAATAAAACATATACATCATGGTGGTCCCCACCGTCCATCTACTGGACAGTGGGATGCAATCTATACATCAGTGGACCCCACGTGGTGGAGATGGGCCACCCCACTTCTCTCTCCATATGTATATACATATATATATATATATATATATATTATATTATATTATATTATATTATATTATATTATATTACTTTTTTAATTTTTTATTTTATCAACGTTGGCCTTGAAGTCCGTTTTGTAGACAGTCTGGATAAGGGATGCATACATCATTATGGGCCCATCTCCACATGTGTAGCATTGTTGAGTGGGTCCCACTCAACCAGATGGATGGCAATGATGAAACACTTACATCAGATGGGACCCACGTCCATGTGCTGGATAGTGTGGGTACACCACATCAGGTGGGTCCCATGAGATATGCTCCACATGAGGTTTGAATCTGCTTCACTGCCTGGACAGCGTGGACAGGATCATTCATTAAGGTGGGTCCCATGTGGGTGTGGCCTACCCATCCCAGATTAAGCTGATATTTTTGTCATGCATCTCCAATAGCGCCTGCTAATGGATAGTGCAGATACAATATATAAATCATGGTTGTCCCATCCCATGTGGTAGGCCAATCCATGAACGGACGGCGTGGCTACGTAATACATACATCAATGTAGGCTCCACTGATGAACGGCCTGGATGAACACATCCTCACGGTGGGACCCACGACATCAAAGAGAGAGAAAGAGAGAGAGTATCGAAGGGGCCCCACCACTATAGGCCCCTCTTGATAAAATCATACATCAAGATAAGTCCCACCAAAAGTGGTGTAACGCCCGTGAAAAATTCATACTTGGGCTCGAGTACCAACTCGACCCGAAATTGCGTAAAATTCATTCCTTTAAGAAATATGACTAGGTTAGCTAGTGCAACGTTAGAATAGCTGGGAAATGGTCCCTGATCACTTTAAATACGTTCTACAAGGCCCAAAGCGAGTGGAACCAAGGGTGCTATAATGCTCTAAAGCCTCGGATCAAACTCTAAACCGGTTTGTTCTCGGGACCTCCTTGAAACTTTGTATTGGATCTAGACCGCGCGTCGTAAGTCAGATGCCTACCATCTTAGACCGTTATGACCACTTAGCTGGGCTTGGCAATCGTTTCGAATATCAAGTCCAACTGACGTCCAGAGGCTATTTCATTGAGCCTGGAGTGAAGAGAGTGAGAATAGGGTTAAAATTGAAATTTGAAATTCAAATCTGGCACACGAAATTGATGCATCAGTATTGAGCGTTCTGACCGTCAGAATACAGCAAAATTACACCCTTGGATCAGGAAAATTTTCTATTACATATCACGAGACTTATAGGCCTGATCTTGGTGCGGTGACCATTAAACTGAAACTGGGCCGCCACGTGCGATCTGAGAACCCTACCGGTCTGAAAACTGGATGTGTGCTAGATCCAGTATGCATGAGCTTAAGTCCGATCGCATTTGGCCAGGGAACCTTCAGAAATGCTCATTTGGACCGAAACGGCCCCGATTTGGTTAGGCACCAAGTAAACATTGTTCCCAAGCCTATTTTGGGCATGTTTTAGGCTATAAAAGGGGTTGAAACCCTCACTCCTCTCTCCCATCCAAATTTGAGAGAAACCCTAGTTTGGGAGAGAGAAAAAGGTGAGAGATTGTGAGAGAGTGGGAGAGTTCTTCCTGCCACTTGTACTACGCGTTGCACGTGCTTAAGCAACACACCTCTACCGCTTTCCCGGCGATTCCACCGCGATCCTAGGTAAGTAAATACCCTAAATAGTTGTTGATTTGAGTTTCTCTTGTTTCCATAGCAATGTAGCTTATGGATCTTGTGTATTAGGCTCCTTATTCGCCGTAGACGAAGCGTATACGCTCCGTTTCAATTCCCGAGTCTACAAGACATAAGGTGAGGATTTTATTGGCTTTAATTGATGGTTCCCAACGTTTTCAATGTCGTTTAATAGTAGATTCTTGACGGAATCGCCGTTTGACATGTACAAAATGCTCTCCGTTTCCCGTTTCGTAAACTAACGAAGAATATGAGATTTAGGGCATTTTAGTCATTTGTAGGAAGTACTGTTTACATTCATATTTTGCTGATGTGGTTGACATGGTTTGTTGTCGCACTAGGAAGTTAGGAATGCGTGCATAATTAGTTTGGCGAAGAGATTCGCCTAGTTGCGCACTTTGGGTCGACATACTATATGTAGACTTAAGTGTGTAGTGTAGGTGTTTGTATAAATGCTTGTATTAGTATGTATTGAATTAAATGATGTTATGTGATAGTTTGTGATTGATTTATCAATTAATATGCTGACCTAAATGATTTTCTACATGTTGACTAAATGCATGATTTCATTACATACATGGAATATATGTGCTTGAAGGTTTGCTTGAGTTGAATGTTATAACATGTGTTAACATGCTCACATGATTGTATTTCAATTCCAATACTTTTACATATATTGTTGATGTGATTCCATAAGTGCTTGGGACTAGACTTAGTCCAGGCAGTCGGTAACCGAGCGAATTCGTGGCTGACTGGTCATAGCCACGAACGACGCGTCGATGAACGTGATTCGTGTTTAGAGTTGGCGGCAGTGGTTAGGCCACGCGAAGTATTTTACGCACTTCATGTCGTTCGACTTGAGATGCGATCGCGATAGTCGAGCCCGTCAAGCAACCCGACTGGCCGATGTATGTTCACCTTGTATGAGTCATAACTGCTTGAACCTAGGGTACTGAACTTACCATTGTAAACCCTGTTAACCATGGTACCTTGATCCACGAAGACTCATGAGCTGGGCATGGTGGTATGGGACACCGTGGTCGAGCTGTCGGCCTACGCTGGGGCCACAAACCTCCCCGTAGTGACCAGTGAGCACCTAGACTCGTGAGCAGATTATGGTGGTATGGGACACTATATTCTAGCTGTCGGCCTACACTGATCAGGCGACGAGTCCTTTGTAGTGACCGCGAGCGTATTCTGAGTCCACGGGAGGTGACGACCCTTCCGTTGCAGTAGAGTACGGTAGGCCTGCATTGATAAGGTGATGGGGGAGTAGTGTAACGAGTGCGAGCAACAGCCCTTGCAGTGACCTACGAAATATACATCGTATGAGATTACTAGGAGTGACGACCCTAGACAGGATCTGTGTTGGGATTGATACAAGGGAAGTACCTTAGTTTCCCAATCCTGCTGTTTGAATGGACTAATAACAACTTGGAAATCATATCACCATAGCATTGCATGTGCCTGGAAGATGTGGAGCACTCTAGGGAGTGTGGCATGCCGCGGTCGTAAGATGTTGCCGTATGAGGGAGATCGTCGGTGAGGGCATACATCACGTCATGTCATCTTGCATTAACAACAGTATTAGGAATGTCTGATTTACTGCTTTACTATTATCGCATGATTGAATTGTGAACATGCTAATCTTTGCTCTATAATTCCACTGAGTTGATCACTCACTCCCACGTTACGGGATGGTGTTTGCAACACCCACCAGACCCTATTGTAGATGCAGGTGTGGCTGAAATCCAGGAGGTAGAGCCAGACATCGACGAGGACCAGGACGAGTTCTCGTACATGCAGTATCACGATGGCTTCGCGTAGGCGACCTGGATCGATGGGATTTCAATGGGACCATTTTGGATATGTATTTTTTTCATGTATATTATATGAGACTTAGAGATGTAGTCATACTTTGGAGACAGATGAGATTTATTTTGTTTTTCCATACAGTGATATATATATTGTTTAGTCTTCCGCTTGCTTTTATCACTGGATCTGAAGTATGAATTACAGTTTTGGTATACTTTTACTCATGTGAATGCTTTAAATTAGACAACATTGAATCATAATCATTTTTGTTGCATAAGTGACGGTCTGGAACTCGGGAGTTGAGTATATACACGACCCCCGATTTACAGGGTGTTACAAGTTGGTATCAAAGCATGAATAAGAGTATACTGGGCCTGGGTTATAGTCTCACGACGTACGTTGTCGCTTCCTTTGACTTAGGTGGGCGCGAGAAGGGTCTAGAAACACTTCTAGGATCACAGATTCGCCGATAGGCGAAGTCCATTAGAATCGATCGCACGATCGAGTCTGCAGCGCATCTCGGGTTGCATAAAGCAACCCGAATAGCTTCTAAGCCATAGGAAATCAGGTTAAGACATCCTATAGGCGATTTTAAACTCGAAAAAGTGAATCCTTGGGCCGTGGGATGACCACGACTCCTGTAATCAATCACCAGGGCTTAAAAACTCCGTTTCACCGAAAATCTTCAAAATTCCTCCTCTAAACACCCCGATCTTCATTTCTTTCTTATCCATTTCATGTTAGGTAACAAACCTAATGTGAAAATAACACAAATTAGTACTTTTACAAAATTGTACAGTGAATAGTAAAATTTCATGAAAAATGGCCATAAGGCCATTCTAACTTCACTTTCTTTAGAAAGTAAGGATTTAGATAGATGTACTGGCTCCTTCTACCCTAAATTCATATGTTGCATCATAGGGTTTGGTATTCGGAATTACAGAGTGGTCCCGAAAAGTCCCGAACACATGTTTGGGCTCATATAGATCAAAATACAATGAACCAGGGGGTGGGCCATATATTTTTGGAGTCCTTGGACCATGGGGGACCAGACCCATATAGTCCCACCAGCCAACTGGGAGGTTGGCCGGCGATGCCATCGCCGGTTCGGCGATGCATCGCCGACCGGTGGGGCCCATTTGCCATGAAATTTGGGCGCACGCCCTTAAATGGGGTGCACATCCTCCCCATATACCTCCCATCCCACAAAAATTCCTAAAACACCCCCCTCCTTCACAAACAGCCCTCCCCTAAGCCCTATTCTCATTTTTCAGCAGCCATTTCCAAATTTTGGCATCCCAAATCACTCCTAGATCCCTCCTTGGCCAAAACCGACCGTCATCTATCGCTTATTGGGAGTTGGCAGCCCTTCCTCTTGAAGATTTCAGCATTTGGAGCTCCAAAAACCCCCAAATAGAGCTGAAATCGTGAGGTGCTCCATTCCACTTTTTTGTTTTCATTTCTCCCTGAAAATACACCCTTCGGAAGCTTGAAGCATCCCTTTACGATGCCTAGATCTCCTTTTTTCAGATTGGGCAGCCACTTCTTCGCATTTTTGCCATTTTCCATGGCTTTCGTGGAAGCCATTTTAGGCCTTTTATCACTCTCATCCATCATATCTTTGATGGGTAAGAGGAAAACTGCAACAGACGAGGCTGGGCCAAGCCGTCCTGCTCAATCGAGAAGACCGCGGGGTGGTGCCGCAAGTTCGAGCGCCGCCGCAGGTCCAGCTGCAGTCCTGGAGTGCCGTACAAAGCGGGATTTGGATCCCCATGCACACCTTGGGCGAGCAATTTTATCAGAGATGCCTCATGGCCAATACACTGATCGTAAGGTGTTATTTGAGGTGGACGTGGATGGACGACTATTCGACGAATATCTGTTGTTCGAGCGCATTGAAGCTGCGCATTGGGGTTCGATCTTTGAAGCTCGAGCTCGTGCTAATGTGAGCACCGTTCGTGCCTTCTACGCTAGTATCCAGAATCCTACCTTGGAGCCTTTGCAGTTCAAAATCTCTTTTGGTAGAGATCGGATGGCTACGATCGATGTTCGGTTGATTGCGTGACTTCTCAACGTGCCTCTTGGTGATGTGCATCCTAGTGAGAAGAATCTGAGGACTAGATGTGAACGAGATCGCCGCACCAGGTTTCTGTGCGGTAAGTTGGTTCCATGGCAGCCTAATAATAGCCTCAAGGCGACGTATATGTCTGAGAATTTGCTCCTGCTGCACCATATCTGTAGGTACAATGTTTATCCCAGGTCTACGAACCGCATTGAATGTACACGTCTTATGGTTGATTTCTTATATTTGGTGGCCCAGGGAGAGAATGTATGCATGGCTACTTTCATCTTACTACAAATAATCCTCATAGCCAGGTCAAGGAGAACATCCGAATCGCTTCCCTTTGGCCGACTGATTTGCAAGATTGCGCTTGAGTTTGCCTATAGACTTGGGCCAGAATTTTCGGTATCGATTCATACCATTGATGAGTCGACTATGGTCAAGATGAAGATTGGGTCACAATACCGTGAAAATCAACTTGAAAGGGATAGTGAGGATGACCTTGATGAAGAGGAAGATCAAAGCGAAGAAGAACCTAGAGCAGAGGTTCAGGAAGAAGCTCAGGAAGAGACAGAAGAGGAGGCTCAGGATACAGATGAGAGCCCTCCTCCTTCTGCACAGGCTACTATCGATGATCACATTACTCGGATGGAGGAGAGTCAGACCGCTTTGCAAAGGGAAGTCCAAGAACTTCGCACAGAAGTCGAGGATGCCAAGGCCATTATAAAGAAAAAATTTGGCAAGGTGACTCACACCTTGAAGGCGATCCTGTGTTGCTTGCAGGATAAGGGTGCTCCTCCTCCATCCCCAGACTCAGACTAGCGATGCGACCTTGATGTAGTTGTTAGTAGTTAGTCATTTCCTGCTTTTAATGTGTAAGTCTGTTAGGGCTAGTGCCTTGTTTATGTTGCTGTTGCAATTTTAACTATCTTAGTTCCCATGTATTCTCGTCGTGATGCTTGTAAGGATATATCCCTTGTATTGTGACAATTTTGATTAAATGAAATGCATGGAATGCCTTGACTCCTTGTGTGAATGATTTCGGTGTAATTGTGCTATTAAGACTAACAAGGTTGCGCCCTATTTTGAATATAGGGAATGCCGCCTAAGGTTACGCTGAGCACGGCTCGTCTTGCACTGACCGAGCATATGGATCAGACCCCTCTCAGTCTGGCACCCATACGGACCCTACTTTGGGCCCGATTCCTGAGGCAGTTCAATCGTCTCAGCCTGCTGCTGGTCCTACAGATGGACCACCGCCATTTACGCTGTCAGTTCGAGAGCCTCATCGCGCATCTACTTCCACACAGCATCCGCCACAGCCTGCTCCACCTCCTGACAGATTCGAGCAGATGATGGCTATGATGCTGCAGCAGCAGCAGCTTATGACTACCATCGTGGGGACATTAGCCCAGGGTGGGGGTGCAGCTCCATCTACACCACCTGCGCCACCTGCGCATCCTGCTGAGGATGCCTATACATACGCCCAGGATGAGGGCATGGCTCATCCTGCGCCACCTTCTTTCCCTGTGGGGAATCCTGCCGACACACGGGGCCTATTGGAGCGATTTCAGCGCTTGCGGCCTCCTACTTTCATGGGTTCTCACAGACCCGAGGAGGCTGAGTACTGGCTCGACCGGGTGTCGAAGATTTTGTGGATGTTGCATTGCACCGAGGCCGAGCAGGTAGAGCTGGCTACCTTCCTGTTTGAGAGAGAGGCCAGCATGTGGTGGGATAGCGTACTGCGGACCGTTGCCGCAGACTTTGTATGGACGTGGGCAGCATTTGAGTTCCACTTCCATGAGAAGTATTATCCCCAGACCTACAGGCACGACAGGGAGAATGAGTTTCTCCGCCTCAGAAAGGCAGCGATGACAGTTACCGAGTATGAGCATCGGTTCACAGAGTTGGGTAGGTACGTCTCGACGATTTTGGCTGATGAGCAGATGCGCATACAGCGCTTTCTGGAGGGTTTACGACCGGATATTCGGTCGAAGATGTGCTGTGTGACCATTCCTTCTTATGCGGAGTTGATTCACATGTCCATGCGGGCAGAGCAGGACGTGGATCGACTTGCGCGATCGCGTGGCCCGGTTGCTTCTAGGCCACGACCAGACTTGCCAGACAGGCCCCTCGCGGGCAAGAGGCCTCGCATTGATCCTCCTGCTAGGACTACAGCGCCTGTACCACCGTTTCGGCGCCCTGATTTATCGTGTACATACTGCGGGAGGTCAGGCCACTTGGCGCAGAGCTGCTTTTCTAGGATGCGGGACAGTGGGTTCTCGCCGCCGCATAAGATTGACCGTGTACGTCCACAGGCGATATCAGCACCGCCTATACGGTCAGTTCCTGTGCATCCTTCTTTCAGACCTACGGTATCGCAGATCAGACAGCCTCCAAGGCCCTTGACACAGCGGACGAACCGGCCACAGCAGGCTCGGGTTCATGCATTGACAGCTGAGGCAGCTGCGACGCCGACTTCCCAGCATTCAGCCTTCGAGGTCACAGCCCATATTGGAGGTACTCCCGTTCTTGTGATGGTGGACACTGGTTCCATGATTTCTTTGATATCGCGTGCCGTAGTCAGACGTCTTGGATTACAGACTATCACTATGGATAGTGTGCGAGTCTTTGCAGCTCATGGGGATTATTCGGATGTCACCCAGATGTGTGAGGGTTGTTTAGTTGATCTGGGAGGCAGGACGATGACTCTTGATCTTGTCGTCGATCCCTCACTCGTTTATCTCGACGTCATTCTTGGCATGTACTGGTTGACTACAGCGAGAGCCGAGATTGACTGCGAGGCTCGTATGGTGACGGTGTACGAGCCTGAGGGCACGCCCTTCACATTTTCAGTGCGGGAAAATCTTCCTTTCCGCATACTTAGCTACGCCACTTTATTGCGCGACGTTGGGGCTCAGGTACTTGAGCATGTGCCAGTTGTTTTCGAGTTTGGGGATCTGTTCAGGAAGATCCCTGGTTTGCCGCCCCGAAGTGAGATCGATTTCACTATCGATCTGGTTCCTGGATCTACGCCCATCTCATTGCCGACGTATCGCATGGCACCATGTGAGATGGAGGAGTTGAGGATGCAGATTGATGGTCTGCTAGAGCTTGGCCTTATACGGCCTAGTGTGTCTCCTTGGGGAGCACCGGTCCTATTCGTGAGGAAGAAGGACGGTTCGATGCGGTTGTGTATTGATTATCGTAGGCTGAACCAGCTCACGGTGAAGAACAAGTACCCTTTACCCAGGATCGATGACTTGTTTGATCAGTTGAGAGGAGCGCAGTACTTCTCGAAGATTGATCTTCAGTCGGGATATCATCAGTTGCGCGTCAGGGATGAGGACGTGCAGAAGACAGCATTCAGGACCAGTTTTGGCCACTACGAGTTCCTCGTGATGTCGTTCGGTCTTACGAACGCACCGGCCGTGTTCATGGATCTGATGAACTGGGTATTTCGGCCTTTCCTCTATCGATTCGTCGTTGTATTCATTGACGACATTTTGGTGTACTCTAGGAGTCGAGAGGAGCATGAGGAGCACTTGCGTTTGGTCCTGGATACGCTCAGACGGCATCAGTTGTTCGCACAGTACAAGAAGTGCGACTTCTGAAAGCAGGAGGTGAAGTTTCTGGGACACGTGGTGTACAAGGATGGCATGGCAGTTGACCTGTCTAAGGTAGCTGCGGTGCAGGACTGGGAGTAGCCTGGTTCTGTCACTGAGGTGAGGAGCTTCTTGGGTCTCGCTGGCTACTATCGGCGCTTCATACAGGACTTCTCGAAGATCGCGAGACCCCTATCTCAGTTGACACGGAAGGACGTGAAGTTCGCCTGGAATGATAAGGCGGAGTCAGCTTTTCAGGAGCTGAAGGACAGACTTACGTCCACCCCTGTGCTAGTATTGCCAGAGTAAGGGGTTAGATACACTATATACACTAACGCATCTAGCGTTGGTTTGGGTTGTGTCCTTATGCAGAGGGACAGGGTAATTTCGTATGCCTCGAGACAATTAAGGAAGCACGAGGAGAATTACCCTACACACGACCTAGAGTTGGCAGCCGTTATATTCGCACTGAGACTCTGGAGACATTACCTCTACGGAGAGGAGTTCGAGCTCTTTTGCGACCACAAGAGCCTCAAGTACATATTCACGCAGCGAGACTTGAATATGAGACAGCGGCGATGGATGGAGACGTTGAAGGACTTCAAGTTTGAAGTCTCTTACCATCCTGGGAAGGCGAACCTTGTGGCTGATGCGTTGAGCTGCAAGAAGGCGATAGAGTTTGCGGCTCCGCTGATGGTTGCCGAGTGGGATATGGTTGAGTTTTTGCGAGTCTTTGAGCAGAAACTCCCCGTAGAGGAGCCGTTTGAGTTCATCGCACATGTACAGGTGCGATCTCAGATCGATGACCGAGTCATCGAGGCGCAGAGGGACGATGCGCATCTTACTGAGCTTCGAGAGCATGCCAGTGATGAGGCTGACGCCGACTGGCGAGTTAATATGGATGGGGGCTTACGTTACCGTGGCCGCCTATGCGTCCCAGATGTCCCTGACTTGAGACGAGAGATTCTCGAGGCTGCGCATTCTACTAGACTCGCGATGCATCCAGGCAGCACAAAGATGTATCGTGACGTGAAGAGGACGTATTGGTGGGAAGGTATAAAGACCCATATAGCTGAGTTCGTGTCTCGTTGTCTCACTTGTCAGCAGGTGAAGGCAGAGCATCGCCGACCACCTGGACTTTTGCAGCCGATGCCGATTGTAGAGTGGAAGTGGGATTTTATTTCCATGGACTTCATTTCTGGGTTGCCGAAGACGAGGAAGGGACATGATTCCATTTGGGTGATCGTCGACCGATTGACGAAGTCGGCGCACTTCCTACCGATCAGAGTTATGAACTCTGCAGACGAGCTGGCTAGATTGTACATGAGAGAGATCGTGCGTCTGCATGGAGTTCCGTTGGAGATCGTGTCGGACAGAGACACGCGGTTCACTTCTATCTTCTGGACCTGCATTCAGGAGGCTATGGGTGTGAAGTTGAAGTTCAGTACTGCCTTCCACCCACAGACGGACGGACAGACAGAGCGAGTGAACCAGATCTTAGAGGATATGTTGCGAGCTTGCGCATTGGACTTCAAGGACAGTTGGGATGATTGTCTTGCATATGCGGAGTTTGCGTACAACAACAGTTTTCAGGCAAGTATCGGTATGGCACCTTATGAGGCGCTGTATGGGCGACCTTGTCGCACACCGCATTGCTGGTTAGAGGTCGGTGAGCGTAGCTTGATTGGCCCAGAGTTGGTGCAGGCGACGTCAGAGAAGATTGATACTATTCGACGTCGGCTTCTTACAGCGCAGAGTAGACAGAAGAGCTACGCCGATACGAGACGGAGGCCACTAGAGTTCACAGTTGGGGATCACGTGTTTTTGCGAGTTTCTCCTATGAAGGGAGTCCTTCGGTTCGGGAAGAAGGGGAAGCTGGCACCGCGATTCATTGGTCCATTCCAGATCCTCGATCGTGTGGGAGCAGTGGCTTACCGATTGGCTTTACCCATGCCTCTCGCGAGCGTTCACAACGTATTTCACATTTCTATGTTGAAGAAGTACGTTGCTGATCCTTCCCATATCATCAGATGGGAGCAGGTGCAGTTAGGAGAGGATGTTACTTATATCCTGCGACCGACACGCATCTTAGACAGGAAGGAGCAGGTACTGCGTAGCAAGGTGATTCCCCTTGTGAAGGTATTGTGGACGCATCATTCTGAGGAGGAGGCTACTTGGGAGACAGAAGCCGAGATCAGAAAGAACTACCCACAGCTTCTCGAGGAATACGAAAAGGTACAAATTTTGAGGACGAAATTATTTGTTAAGGGGGGTAGATTGTAACGCCCGTGAAAAATCCATACTTGGGCTCGAGTACCAACTCGACCCGAAATTGCATAAAATTCATTCCTTTAAGAAATCTGACTAGGTTAGCTAGTGCAACGTTAGAATAGCTGAGAAATGGTCCCTGATCACTTTAAATACGTTCTACAAGGCCCAAAGCGAGTGGAACCAAGGGTGCTATAATGCTCTAAAGCCTCGGATCAAACTCTAAACCGGTTTGTTCTCGGGACCTCCTTGAAACTTTGTATTGGATCTAGACCGCGCGTCATAAGTCAGATGCCTACCATCTTAGACCGTTATGACCACTTAGCTGGGATTGGCAATCGTTTCGAATATCAAGTCCAACTGACGTTCAGAGGCTATTTTATTGAGCCTGGAGTGAAGAGAGTGAGAATAGGGTTAAAATTGAAATTTGAAATTCAAATCTGGCACACGAAATTGACGCATCAGTATTGAGCGTTCTGACCGTCAGAATACAGCCAAATTACACCCTTAGATCAGGAAAATTTTCTATTACATATCACGAGACTTATAGGCCTGATCTTGGTGCGGTGACCATTAAACTGAAACTGGGCCGCCACGTGCGATCTGAGAACCCTACCGGTCTGAAAACTGGATGTGTGCTAGATCCAGTATGCATGAGCTTAAGTCCTACCGCATTTGGCCAGGAGACCTTCAGAAATGCTCATTTGGACCGAAACGGCCCCGATTTGGTTAGGCACCAAGTAAACATTGTTCCCAAGCCTATTTTGGGCATATTTTAGGCTATAAAAGGGGTTGAAACCCTCACTCCTCTCTCCCATCCGAATTTGAGAGAAACCCTAGTTTGGGAGAGAGAAAAAGGTGAGAGATTGTGAGAGAGTGGGAGAGTTCTTCCTGCCACTTGTACTACGCGTTGCACGTGCTTAAGCAACACACCTCTACCGCTTTCCCGGCGATTCCACCGCGATCTTAGGTAAGTAAATACCCTAAATAGTTGTTGATTTGAGTTTCTCTTGTTTCCATAGCAATGTAGCTTATGGATCTTGTGTATTAGGCTCCTTATTCACCGTAGACGAAGCGTATACGCTCCGTTTCAATTCCCGAGTCTACAAGACATAAGGTGAGGATTTTAGACGCTTTGATTGACGGTTCCCAATGCTTTCAATGTCGTTTAATAGTAGATTCTTGACGGCATCGCCGTTTGACATGTACAAAATGCTCTCCGTTTCTCGTTTCGTAAACTAACGAAGAATATGAGATTTAGGGCATTTTAGTCATTTGTAGGAAGTACTGTTTACATTCATATTTTGCTGATGTGGTTGACATGGTTTGTTGTTGCACTAGGAAGTTAGGAATGCGTGCATAATTAGTTTGGCGAAGAGATTCGCCTAGTTGCGCACTTTGGGTCGACATACTATATGTAGACTTAAGTGTGTAGTGTAGGTGTTTGTATAAATGCTTGTATTAGTATGTATTGAATTAAATGATGTTATGTGATAGTTTGTGATTGATTTATCAATTAATATGCTGACCTAAATGATTTTCTACATGTTGACTAAATGCATGATTTCATTACAAGCATGGAATATATGTGCTTGAAGGTTTGCTTGAGTTGAATGTTATAACATGTGTTAACATGCTCACATGATTGTATTTCAATTCCAATACTTTTACATATATTGTTGATGTGATTCCATAAGTGCTTGGGACTAGACTTAGTCCAGGCAGTTGGTAACCGAGCGAATTCGTGGCTGACTGGTCATAGCCACGAACGACGCGTCGATGAACGTGATTCGTGTTTAGAGTTGGCGGCAGTGGTTAGGCCACGCGAAGTGTTTTACGCACTTCATGTCGTTCGACTTGAGATGCGATCGCGCTAGTCGAGCCCGTCAAGTAACCCGACTGGCCGATGTATGTTCACCTTGTATGAGTCATAACTGCTTGAACCTAGGGTACTGAACTTACCATTATAAACCCTGTTAACCATGGTACCTTGATCCACGAAGACTCATGAGCCGGGCATGGTGATATGGGACACCGTGGTCTAGCTGTCGGCCTACGATGGGGCCACAAACCTCCCCGTAGTGACCAGTGAGCACCTAGACTCGTGAGCAGATTATGGTGGTATGGGACACAATATTCTAGCTGTCGGCCTACACTGATCAGGCGACGAGTCTTTTGTAGTGACCGCGAGCGTATTCTGAGTCCACGGGAGGCGACGACCCTTCCGTTGCAGTAGAGTACGGTAGGCCTGTATTGATAAGGTGATGGGGGAGCGGTGCAACGAGTGCGAGCAACAGCCCTGGCAGCCCTTGCAGTGACCTACGAAATATACATCGTATGAGATTACTAGGAGTGACGACCCTAGACAGGATCTGTGTTGGGATTGATACAAGGGAAGTACCTTAGTTTCCCAATCCTGCTGTTTGAATGGACTAATAACAACTTGGAAATCATATCAACATAGCATTGCATGTGCCTGGAAGATGTGGAGCACTCTAGGGAGTGTGGCATGCCGTGGTCGTAAGATGTTGCCGTATGAGGGAGATCATCGGTGAGGGCATACATCACGTCATGTCATCTTGCATTAACAACAGTATTAGGAATGTCTGATTTACTGCTTTACTATTATCGCATGATTGAATTGTGAACATGCTAATCTTTGCTCTATGATTCCACTGAGTTGATCACTCACTCCCACGTTACGGGATGGTGTTTGCAACACCCACCAGACCCTGTTGTAGATGCAGGTGTGGCTGAGATCCAGGAGGTGGA
Organism: Magnolia kwangsiensis; assembly: GCA_037074715.1. NCBI lineage: Eukaryota > Viridiplantae > Streptophyta > Magnoliopsida > Magnoliales > Magnoliaceae > Magnolia > Magnolia kwangsiensis. Next base: position 67,424,120 of record CM073579.1, read on the forward strand.
GCTAGACATCGACGAGGACCAGGACGAGTTCTCGTACATGCAGTATCACAATGGCTTCGCGTAGGCGACCTGGATCGATGGGATTTCAGTGGGACCATTTTGGATATGTATTTTGTTCATGTATATTATATGAGACTCAGAGATGTAGTCATACTTTGGAGACAGATGAGATTTATTTTGTTTTTCCATACAGTGATATATATATTGTTTAGTCTTCCGCTTGCTTTTATCACTGGATCTGAAGTATGAATTGCAGTTTTGGTATACTTTTACTCATGTGAATGCTTTAAATCAGACAACATTGAATCATAATCATTTTTGTTGCATAAGTAACGGTCTGGAACTCGAGAGCTGAGTTTATACACGACCCCCGATTTCCAGGGTGTTACAAGTGGTCCCTCAAATCATAAAATAATTTAAAATCACCCACCGTTAGATCTCCTCTTCCTTCTTCTTCCAATGCATGCTAGAGCTCCAATGGATGGACTTTAAGGTTAAGATTGATCATGGAGGGTGGGATTGGATGATAGGAAGGTGGTCCACATGTAGCGCTTTCTCATGGGGAGCTTGGACAACCACCTCCCATGGTTGCTTGGGAGAATGAGTTTGAAATGACATAGAGAGAGAGAGAGGATGGGATGTATAAGAGAGATGAATGGGTGAGTGAGTGATGGGTGATGGGGAGTGTTGACTTTAGGGTACTTGTATAAGAGAGAGGTAAGGGTTTCTTGTACTTGAGGATGGGATGTAGTACTTGACATTAATTGACAGATTGATGTGATGTGTTGTAGAGATTTCATCGGTATTTGTAACGTGTGGCATTTTTCTAGAACTAAATGCGGGCCCACATCTCCTAGCCCGGGTATCATCTCGACGCGTGAGATGTGGCGTTAGAACCGCAGCGATGGCGCGGTCGCTAGGGTACAATTTTTGGGTCGAGTCGACTTTGGAATATGTGATATGACTCAGGATTAGGTGCAAATGCCGGTTATAGATTGAAGGTCCCTGGAATTTGACTAAGAGGGCCACGGAAGCCTACTGAACGGTAGGGGCTTGGATGTGGGTCTCAAAACTAGGGTAGTTTACTTCTGTTGTTTAGGATAGTTTGCTTATACTCTGTTGAGTTTTGTCTGCTGTTTTGTTTGTACTAACCATCTTCGCACTGAGATCATTGAAAGAAATAGCCTCAGAATTCCTTCGTCAAGTATTACCTTTCCATCACTTCCCTTTTCTTTTCATTGCATCTTTTACATTGCATGCTTATTTCTTTTACATTGAGGACAATATAGATTTTTTAGATGGGGATGGAGGATTAGGTAAACTAATAAGTGTTTTCTTAGTTTTGAGCAAAAAATTTAAAAATTTTCAATGTTTCAAAGTTGAAATCTATTTGGGAAGCGATGAGTTGTGTACTTAAGAATGTTTTGGGTATGATATGATAGAGATTAATTTTTGAATTGCCAGAGTCTAACTATCTTAGTAATTTATCACCTAAGTTCTTGCGCATAATTAATTAAGAGAAAATTTTAAATATCATGTTTATCTAAATCACTAAACACATTCAATCTATCTTTGTAAGAGATACTAGAAGTTTTCATTTTTAGTATGTGAATCATTGATAGATGGTGAGAAGCGAGTCTGGAGAATTTTATCCACCTTAAAAGAAGAAAAAAATCAGTTTTTTTTTTTTAAAAAAAAAAAAACAGGAGATCAACAAAGAGGTCATGAAAAAGAATGAAAAGAATGAAAATTTTGGAAAAGAATGCAAAAATAAAAAGAATGAACAAAAACTGACCGTTGATATATATATATATATATATATATATATATATATATATATATATATATATATATAGAGAGAGAGAGAGAGAGAGAGAGAGAGAGAGAGAGAGAGATAAAACTGAAAAAAGAAGGAAAAGGGGATAAGTACAGAATCAGTACTTGGATTTCAAACTAATCTTGAAGTGATGAGCATAGCTGACATGATGAATTGATAGTATTCGTATGGGAAGTAAACTGACTTTCACTAAGTACATTGAAAAACTTGATATATAAATTATGCTTTAATTTAATGGACAAAGAACTTATTTTATTAGTTGCTTATGTGATTAGGTTCTAGGTTTTCAAATTTTCACCTGCGTATCTTATTTATACCCATTCATACTTGAGTGCACAAAAGATTATTTTTTGAAAATGATTCCTAACATTAAGCATTGAGATTTATTTTATGCATACTTTGCTCGGGACTAGTAAAATGTTGGTTGCGATTTGTGTTGAGGGTCAAATATTACATATTGGACCCCATTTATATCTTGGTTTTATGAACATGATATTGTTTAATGTCCTATATTACTTATTTTTGTGTTGCAAGGTGAATTCAAGAGCTTGGATTGGAAAAGGTGTTAAAAGCATGAATTTGATGCTCAAATATCACCAAGGCAAAGAATGGATCTTAGGAGACAAATATTGAAGATTTTAAGGTCCCAAGATTCAAGAAAACTAAGTGGAGAAGGAACACATCCGAAAGAACAAATGCAGAATGCACATTGACTATGTCATCGAGCACCGTTCAATGACATCGAGGACACATTTGACGACATCGAACATAAGTCAATGACATCTACTTTATGAAGGAATTGAGTTGGTCACTGGATAAATTAAAGACATTTTTCAATGACTTAAGAATTTGTTCAATAACTTGAAGCTTTTCTCATCGACATTGAAGACCTGCTAGATGACATTGAATTTTCTATGAAATTTCGGCAAAACTCGCTTGACATATTGGTCACCATTTTCATTTACTCAAAGCACTCGTCGATGACATCGAAGATCTATTCGATGACATCGAATTTATTGAAGAAATTGGAATAACTCTATGGGCTGTTTTGGACACATTATCAACTCTTCGAACAATGTTTGATGACATCGAATGCCTCTTTAATGACATCAAAGGTAGGTTCAATGACATAAAAGGTCATAAAGTCCAGATATAACACCCTGAAAATCGGGGGTCGTGTAGAAACCCGACTCCCGAGTTCTAGACCGTCACTCATGTAATAAATATACTTATGATTCAATGTTTTCTGAGTTGTGCATTAACATGAGTGAGATTATACCAAAACTACAATTCATACTCCAGATCCAGTGACAAAACGCAAGCGGAAGACTGAAAAATATATATATCACTGTATGTAAAACAAAAACAATCTCGATCTGTCTCCAAAGTATGAATACATCCCTGAGTCAACATATACATATATCAAACCAAAAATCAAAAGGTCATATGATCCAACTAGCAAGTCCCGCCGATCCAAGCCACCTACGAAAAATTATCAGAAAACTGCATGTACGAGAACTCGTCCTGGTCCTTGTAGTAGTCCGACTCCAGCTCCTGGATCGCCTCACAACCTGCAACTAAGACAGAGTCTGGTAGGTGTTGCAAACACCGTCCCGTAACGTGAGAGTGAGTGATCAACTCAGTGGAATCATAGAGCAAAGATTACCATGTTATCAAATCAATCACGCGATAATAGTAAAGCAAACAATCAGACAATCCTAAATACTGTTGTTAATGCAAGCATGAAATGACATGATGGATGCCCTCACCGACATACTCCCTCATGCGACACCATCTTACGTCCGCGCCATGCTTTCTTCCCTCAGTGCTCCACATCTTCCAGGCACATGCAGTGCGATATGGATAATATTACCGAGTTGTTATTAGTCCATTCATACAGTAGTATTGGAAAACTAAGGTACTTTCCTTATATCAATCCCAACACGGATCCTGTCTAGGGTCGTCACTCCTAGTAATCTCATACGATGTTATATTTCTACGTCGCTATAAGGGCTGTTGCACGCACTCGTTGCACCGCTCCCCCATCACCTTATCAATACATGCCTAGTTGTACTCTTGTTGCTATGGAAGGGTCATCGCCACACGTAGACTCAGAATACGCTCGAGGTCACTACAAAGGGCTTGTCACCAATCAGAGTAGGCCGACAGGTCGAATGTAGTGTCCCATACCACCACAATCAGCTCACGAGTCTAAGGTGTTCACTGGTCACTACGGGGAGGTTTGTGGCCCCAGCGTAGGCCGACAGCTCGACCACGGTGTCCCATACCACCATGCCCGGCTCATGAGTCTTAGTGGATCAAGGTACCATGGTTATCAGGGGTTCCACTGGTAAGTTCAGTACCCTAGGTTCAAGCAGTTATGACCAGTACAAGGTGAATATACAATGGTCAGTTGAGTTACTTGACAGGCTCGATTAGTACGAGCGCACTTCAAGCTGAACGACATGAAGTGCATAAAACACCTCGTGTGGCCTGACCACTGCCGCCAACCAAAGCACGACTCACGTTCATCGATACGTCCTTCGTGGTGAATAAAAGCCAACCACAAATTCAAATCTGTTACCGACTGCCTGGACTAGAATGTAGCCCTAAGCACTTGTAATCTACACCAGTGATCATATGAGAGTGACAGTAATGAAATACAAACAATCCAAGCATGTTAACAACATGTTATAACATACACGTAAGCAAATCAACCAAACACAGGTATTTCACATATATAAGAAAAACAATTCATATAACAATGTGGAGGAAATCATGTGCATCATCATATTAATTGAGAACCCAATCTCAAAACTAATCCACAACAATATTTACTTAATACATACTAATACAAATATTTATACAAACACTTAGTCTACACACCTTAGTCTACATAGCGTATGTCGACCCAAAGTGTGCGTTAGGGCGAATCTCTTCGCCAAACAGATCATACACACATGACTAGTATAATGATATGAAAAATAAACATGGCAATCATTTTTTACAAAATACAGATGTATACAGTATTTCCTACAAATACCTAAAATATCCTAAATCTCATATTTTTCGTATGCAGTCGAAATGGAAAACAGACAGCATGTTCTACATGTCAAACGGCGTTCTTGTCGATAATTTACTATTAAACGACATTAAAATCTTTGAAAACAGTCAATCTAAGCATCTACAATCCTCACCTTTCGCCGTATACACATATCGATTCGAATAGAAAGTCTACGCTTCGTCAATGGTGATATGACGACCTAATTCATAAGATACATCAGCTACTTCGCTACTTGTATCGAAGGAATCCCTAAAATAGATTGAGGTTAGGGTTTTCTTACCTAGAATGAAGTCGGAATCATCAGAAGAATGATTTGAATATGGTGATTCGGTACGTGCAAAGGGAGGATCAAGTGGCAGTAAACTTTCCTCACAACTCTCTCACAATCTCTCTCTTTCTCTCTCTTCTCTTTCTAGGGTTTCTTACAAATTCATAGGTGAGAGATATGAGAGGGTTTAAAGCCCTTATATAGGCTAAAACCTTACCTACTTAGACTTCAAACCAAGGTATACTTGGGTTATAACCAAATCGGGTCTTTCCCGATCTAAAAGAGTATTTCTGGAGGTCCCCTGACTGAATGCGGTCGGACTTAAGCTCATAGATGCCGGATGTTGATCACATTAAGTTTTCAGTCCAATAGTGTTCCCAGATCACACGTGGCGGTCCAGTTTCAGTTCAACGGTTATCGAACCTAAATTAGGACTACAAGTTTCATGACATGAAAGAGAAATTTTTCCTGACCCGAGGGTGAAATTTGGCTGAATTCTGACGGTCAGGATGCTTAAAAATAATGTGCATTGACACGTACTAGATTTTGAATTAAGTTTCTAAATCTTTACCTTTTCTCACTCACTTCACTCCGAACTCAGTAAAATAGTGTCGGGACATCAGTTGGGCTTGATTTTCGAAACGATTGTCATGTCCAGTTAAGCGGTCATAATGGTCTAAGATTGTAGACATCGGGCTCTCGACGCGCGGTCTAGATGCAATAAAAGGTTTCAAAGGGTTCCTGAGAGCAAACTGGTTTAGAGTTTGATCCCAGGTTTCAGGACGTTATAGCGTAATTGATTCTACATGTTTTGGGTCTTGTAGAACGTATTTAAAGCGATCAGTACTAATTTCACAGCTAATCTAACATGGCATTAATTAACTTACGCTTAATTTCTAAATGGAATTAATCCTAAGTGATTTCTGATCGAGTTGGTACTCAGGTCTCTGTACGAATTTTTTAGAGACGTTACAATCTACCCCCCTTAAACAATAAATTTCATCCTCAAAATTTGTACCTTTTCGTACTCCTCGAGAAGCTGTGGGTAGTTCTATCTGATTTCGGCTTTTGTCTCCCAAGTAGCCTCCTCTTCAGTGTGATGCGTCCATAACACCTTCACAAGGGGGATGACCTTGATACGCAATACCTGCTCCTTCTTGTCCAATATACGTGTCAGTCGCAGTATATATGTAACATCCTCACCTAACTGCACCTGCTCCCATCTGATGATATGGGAAGGATCAGGAACGTATTTCTTCAGCATAGATATATGAAATCATTGTGTACGCTCGCGAGTGGCATAGGCAAAGCCAGACGATATGCCACTGCACCCACACGGTCAAGAATCTGGAATGGATCAATGAATCACGGTGCTAGCTTCCCCTTCTTCTCGAACCGAAGAACTCCCTTAATAGGGGAAACTCGTAAAAATACATGATCTCCAACCGCTAACTCTAGTGGGCATCGTCTCGTATCAGCATAACTCTTCTGTCTGCTCTGCGCTGTAAGAAGTCGGCGTCTGATGATGTCAATCTTCTCTGATGTCGCCTGCACTATCTCTAGGCTAATCAATCTACGCTCACCGACCTCTGCCCAGCAATGCGGTGCTCGGCAAGGACGCCCATACAAGGCCTCATAAGGTGCCATATCGATACTAGTTTGAAAAATGTTGTTGTACGCGAACTTCGCACATGGAAGACAATCATCCCAACTGTCTTTGAAGACCAGCACGCAAGCCCGCAGCATGTCCTCTAAAATCTGGTTCACTCGCTCTGTCCGTCCATCTGTCTGTGGGTGGAATGCAGTACTGAATTTCAACTTCACACCCATAGCTTCCTGGATGCGAGTCCAGAAAATAGAAGTAAAGCGCGTGTCTCTGTCCGACACGATCTCTAAGGGAACTCCATGCAGACGCACTATCTCTCTGATGTACAGCCTGGCCAACTCGTCTGCAGAGTTTGTAACTCTGATTGGTAGGAAGTGCGCCGACTTCGTCAAACGGTCGATGATCACCCAAATAGAATCATGTCCCTTCCTCATCTTCGGCAGTCCTGAAATGAAATCCATAGAAATAAAGTCCCACTTCCACTCAGCTATAGGCATAGGTTGAAGGAGTCCAGGAGGTCGGCGATGCTCTGCCTTCACCTGCTGGTAAGTGAGACAACGGGACACGAACTCTCCGATGTGGGTCTTCATGCCATCCCACCAATAGGTCCTCTTCAAGTCACGATACATCTTTGTGCTGCCCAGATGCATCGCAAGTCTGGAACTGTGCGCAGCCTCGAGAATCTCTCGTCTCAAGTAAGGGATATCTGGGATGCATAGGCGGCCACGGTAACGTAAGCCTCCATCCGTTCCAACTCGCCACTTGACGTCTGCATCATCACTGGCCTACACTCGAAGCTCAGTCAGATCACGTCATCCCTCTGCACCGCGATGACTCTGTCATCGATAAGAGGTCGCACCTGAACATGTGCGATGAACTCGAATGGCTCCTCCATAGTAAGTTTCTGCTCAAAGTCTCGTAAAAACTCAACCATGTCCCACTAGGTAACCATCAGCGGAGCCGTAAACTCCATCGCCTTCTTACGGCTCAACGCGTCAGCCACAAGGTTCGCCTTGCCAGGATGGTAGGAAACTTCGAACTTAAAGTCCTTCAAAGTCTCCATCCATCGCCGCTGCCTCATATTCAGGTCCCGCTGCGTGAATATGTACCTAAGGCTCTTGTGGTCACAAAAGAGCTTGAACTCCTCTCTGTAGAGGTAATGTCTCCAGAGCTTCAATGCGAAAATGACGGCTGCCAACTCAAGGTCGCGTGTAGGGTAATTCTCCTCGTGCTTCCTTAATTGTCTCGAGGCGTACGAAATCACCCTGTCCTTCTGCATAAGGACACAACCCAGACCAACGCTAGACGCGTCAGTGTATATCGTGTATTTAACCCCTTGCTCTGGTAATACTAGCAAAGGGGCGGACGTAAGCCTATCCTTCAGCTCCTGAAAAGCTGCCTCCGCCTTCTCATTCCAGGCGAACTTCAAATCCTTCCGTGTCAACTGAGTCAAGGGATGGCTATCTTGGAGAAGTCCCGAATGAATCTTCGATAGTAGCCAGCAAGACCCAAGAAACTCCTCACCTCAGTAACCGAATCAGGCTGCTTCCAGTCCTGCACTGCAGCTACCTTAGCGAGGTCCACCGCCATCCCATCCTTGGACACCACATGTCCCAAAAACTTGACTTCCTCCTTCAAGAAGTCGCACTTCTTATACTGTGCGAACAACTAGTGCTGTCTCAGTGTATCTAGGACCAATCGCAAGTGCTCCTCATGCTCCTCTCGACTCCTGAAATATACTACAATGTCGTCTATAAACACGATGACAAATCGATAGAGGAATGGCCGAAATACCCTGTTCATCAAATCCATGAACACGGCTGGTGCGTTCGTAAGACCGAACGACATCACGAGGAACTCGTAGTGGCCGGAGCTGGTCCTGAAAGCTGTCTTCTGCACGTCCTTATCCCTGACGCGCAACTGGTGATACCCTAACTGCAGATCAATCTTCGAGAAGTACTGCGCTCCTCTTAGCTAATCAAACAGGTGATCAATCCTAGGTAAAGGGTACCTATTCTTCACCGTGATCTGGTTCAGCCTGCGATCATCAATACATAATCGCAGTGAACCATCCTTCTTCTTCACAAACAACACAGGTGCTCACCAAGGAGACACACTCAGCCATATGAAACTAACCTCCAACGGATCATCAATCTGTTTCCTTAACTTCTCCATCTTACACGGGGCCATGCGATACGTCGGCAGTGAGATGGGCGTCGAACCAGGTACCAGGTCGAGAGTAAAATCGATCTCACGCTGAGGTGGCAACCCAGGAATCTTCCTGAACAGATCCTCATAATCACGAACTACTGGCGTGTGCTCAAGTGTTGGGGCATCAACATCCCTCAATAAGGAAGCATAACACAGTACTCGGAAGGGGAGATTAACCTGCACTGGAGATGTAAAGGACGTGCCCTCCGACTCATAGACTGTCACTATACGGGTCTCACAGTCAATCTCGACCCTCCCTGCAGTCAGCCAATCCATGCCAAGAATGACGTCGAGATAAACAAGAGAGGGGTCGACGACAAGGTCAAGAGCAATCTTCCTGCCCCCTAGATCCACCAAAAAACCCTCACACATCATGGTGACGTCAGAAAAAGTCCCGTGCGCTGTAAGAACTCTCACCCCATCCATCCGAGTAGTCGGTAGCCCAAGGCGCTTGACTACTGAGTGCGATATCAATGAAATCGTGGATCCTGTATCCACCAACACGAATATAGGAGTACCTCCTATGTGGGCTGTGACCTCAAAGGCCAAGGGCTGAGTAGTCTCTGTCCCGGATGCCTTTGCCGCCAATGTATGTACCCATGCCTACTGTGGATGGTTCGGCCGCGGTACCATGGGCTGTTGAGGTGGCAGGAACTGAGGTACTGGAGGTCTGAAAGAAGGATGCGTAGGAGCCGACCGTAAGGGTGGAGCAGATAATGCCTGTGGGTGAGGATGGTCGATATTTTACGGTGGCAAAAACCAGCTATCCCTCATCCGAACAAAATAACTCTCTGCAGCGTGACCAAGTCTCCCACAGTAAGCACAGGTCACACCCGGGAACCTCATCGGAAGTACTGGCATTATAGCCCTAGGAGGAGGGTCGATGCGAGGCCTCTTGCCAAATAATGGCTTGTCCTGAGTATCTGGTCATGGCTTAGCAACCACAGGGCCACGAGAACGTGTCAGTCGCTCAACATCCTGCTCTGCCCTCATGGACATATGTATCAGCTCTGCATAGGAGGGTATGCTGACACAGCACATCTTCTACCAAATGTCAGGTCGCAAGCCCTTAGAAAAATGTCGTATACACATCTGCTCGTCGGCAAGTATCATAGGAACATATCTGCCCAACTCTGTAAACCGATGCTCATACTTTGTAACTAACATGCCTCCATGCCTGAGGCGTAGAAACTCATTCTCCCTCTCGTGCCGATAGGTCTGGGGATAGTATTTCTCATGGAATCAAAACTCGAATGTTGCCCAAGTCCAGATGTAGCCAACAGTAATTGTCCGCAACACGCTATCCCACCACAAACTAGCCTCTCGCTCGAACATGAACGTGGCCAACTCAACCTGCTCAGACTCCTAACAGTGCAGCATCCTCAGTATCTTCGAGACACGGTCGAGCCAATACTGCGCCTCCTCAGGTCTGTGAGAACCCATAAAAGTAGGAGGCCACAAGCACTGGAATCACTTAAGTAGGCCCCTTGTATCAGCAGTATTCCCCGTAGGATAAGCAGATGGTGTAGGATGAGCCATACCCTCATCCTGAGTCAAAGTCCCAGCATCCTTAGCTGGATGCACAGGTGGCACAGGTGGAGTCGCACTCCCACCCTGGGTTAAGGCCCCTGCAATGGTAGTCAAAAGCTGCTAATGCATCATAGTCATCAACTGCTCAAACCTATCAGGAGGTGGAGCAGGCTGAGGCATATACTGCGTTGAGGAAGATGCACGGTACTACTCTCGAACTGGCGGTGTGAAAGGTGGTGGTCCGACTATAGGACCTGCAGAAGACTGAGACTCAGGTGCAATCTCACGAACCAGGCCCACAATAGGGTTCATATGATCATCACTTTGGGGAGGAACCCGATCCATCGGATCACCCAGTGTAAGACGTGTTGTACTCCGAGTCACCTTAGGTGGCATTCCCTATATTCAAAGTAGGGTACAACCTCGTCAGTTTCAGCAATAGCACAAACACACCACATAATCATTAACATAAAAAACCGAAGAAACTCCATGCATTTCATTAAATCAAAATTTATCTCAATACAAGAGGTATATCTTTACATGCATCATGAAAAGAAACACATGGGAAACTAAGCCAGCCAAAGCTACAACTGCAACATAAACTAACTACTAAGCCTTCTCAGGCTCTCACACAGAAAACACAAAAGAACCTAACTACAACCAACAAATGTGTGAAACCTAATCACTAGTCCGAGTCTGGCGATGGAGGAGGGACACCCTTATCCTGCAGACAACATAGGATGGCCTTCAAGGTGCGAGTCACCTTACCAAATTTTTACTTCATGACGGCCTTGGTATCCTCAAGCTCTTGTCTTACCTCGGCCCGAAGTTCTTGGACTTCTCGTCGTAAAGCAACCTGACTATCCTCAAGTCGGGCTACGTGAGCATCCCTAGCAGCCCGAGTCACAGGAGGAGGACTCTCATCAGTATCCTGAGCCTCCTCTTCTTCTTCTTCCTAGACTTCTTCCTCTATTTCTACTCCAACTTCTTCTTCACTTCCATCCTCTTCACTATCATATTCACCCTCACTGTCATCATCAAGCTGGGCCTCACGCTGCCGAGGCCCTATCTTTATCTTATTCATGGTAGCCTCATCGATGAAATGAATCGGCATAGGCAACTCCGGCCCAAGTCTGTAAGAAAACTCAAGCGCAATCCTGCATATGAACCGGCCAAAGGGAAGTGATTCGGACATCCTTCTCGACTTCGCTATGAGGACGATTTGTTGCAACACAAAGGTGGGCATGCACACATTCTCTCCCTAGCCCACTTGATACAGAAAATCAACCATGAGACGCGTACATTCACTGCGGTTAGTCGATCTGGGATACACATTGAACGTGCAAATATGGTGAAGCAGAAGAAAATCAACCGACATGTGGGACGCTAAGAGGCTCTTGTTACACTGCCACTCAACTAAACCACTACATAGGAACCTGGTGCGGTGATCTCGCTCACGAACACTCCTCAGGTTCTTAGCACTTGGATGTACCTCGCCAAGAGGCACGTTCAGAAGTCAAGCTATCAATCGAACATCGATCGTGGCTTCCCGATCTCTATTAAAGGGAATCCTGAACTATAATGGGTCCAACGTAGGATCCTGAATATGAGCATAAAAGGCACGAACAGTGCCCATGTTCACACGAGACTGGCCTTCAAAGAGCGGACCCCACCTGGCAGCTTCAATGCGCTCAAACAATAAAAACTCACTAAAGAGCCGCTCATCCACATGCGCCTCAAACAGAACCTTACGATCAGTATACGCGTCGTGGGCTAAGTCTGCCAACAGTGCTCTCCCTATGTGAGTGCGGGGATCCAAATCCCGCTTCATGTGTAGCTCTCTCCCAACACTTGGACTAGCGGCGGTGCTTGAACTAGCGGTGCCACCTCTTAGCTTCCTTGAACATGAAGGGCGACTAGGCCTAGCTTCATCAACAATGGTCTTCCTCTTTCCCATGAGAGAGAGGATGGTGGAAAGAGAGAACAAGGCTAAAATAGCCTTTAAAATGGCCATAGAAAATGAAGGGAAGGAGGAGAAATGGCTGACCTAGTGGGCTAACACGAATCTAGGTCCTATAGAGGAGTGAAACAGGCCCCCAAATGCTAAGATTACAAAGGGAAAAGGGTGAGATGGGTTGGGTTTGAAGTTCACACGATTTCTAGCCTCCAATGGAGGATGGGAGAGCTCTAACGGATGAAAATGGAGAAAGAAGGAAGTACGTACGGCTGTGAACGATGGAGGGGAGTCGGTTGTAGCAGAAAATGAGAATGGGAGTGATTGGTAACGGGATCTGAGAGGGAAGGTAGCAAAAACGTGAGAAAAGGAGAGCTTGGGAGTAGTTTTTATGAAGAAGGTGGGTCTTTGGGGTGGTTTTAACAGATGGCCCCTAGCTAGGGGGGTTACCTTAATCTCAAAACCTCGTCGGCCCGACGGCCCGCCCGAGTGGGGCCTATTGTACGGCGAGGACTCGCTGAACCAGCGAGGTCCTCGCAGACCAGTTCCAGTTTTGGCGATGCTCGGACATTTTTGCGAGGTCCCCCTGTCTTAAGGATCCCAAATACATGTGGTTCCCACCTTGGATCATCCTAGATTAGCGTGAGTAGGCCCACGACTCCGTTTCAATCTATTTCGTGTCATTTCGGGTGCTAACTACTGCATATTCGCATTTAGCAACTTAAAATAGTTGAGATTAGGTCAAGAGAGGTTTAGACCCATCCACCCATGAACTAGAAGTGGTCCGGGGTTGTTTCATGCGACCACGGATGCACACAGACTCGATCAAAATGATCAATTTGTGTGAACTTTGTCAATTGGCAAGACTGGGATCTTATGAGTGTTTTTACGTTCTTCTCACACCCACCTAAGTCAAAAGGGCAACAGCGTACATCGCGTGTCCATAACCCAGGTCTAGTTTAATCCAAATCATGCTCTGATACCAACTTGTAACACCCTGAAAATTGGGGGTCGTGTAGAAACCCGACTCCTGAGTTTCAGACCGTCACTTATGCAATAAATATACTTATGATTCAATGTTGTCTGAGTTGTGCATTAACATGAGTGAGATTACACCAAAACTGCAATTCATACTCTAGATCCAGTGATAAAACACAAATGAAAGACTAAAATATATATATATATCACTGTATGTAAAATAAAAACAATCTCGATCTGTCTCCAAAGTATGAATACTTATGATTCAATGATATCCTTCGTGGTGAATAAAAGCCAACCACAAATTCAAATCTGTTACCGACTGCCTGGACTAGAATGTAGCCCTAAGCACTTGTAATCTACACCAGTGATCATATGAGAGTGACAGTAATGAAATACAAACAATCCAAGCATGTTAACAACATGTTATAACATACACGTAAGAAAATCTACCAAACACAGGTATTTCACATATATAAGGAAAATAATTCATATAACAACGTGGAGGAAATCATGTGCATCATCATATTAATTGAGAACCCAATCTCAAAACTAATCCACAACAACATTTACTCAATACATACTAATACAAACATTTATATAAAAACTTAGTCTATACACCTTAGTCTACATAACGTATGTCGACCCAAAGTGTGTGTTAGGGCGAATCTCTTCGCCAAACAGATCATACACGCATGACTAGTATAATGATATGACAAATATGGAAAACAGACAGCATGTTCTACATGTCAAATGGTGTTCTTGTCAATAATCTACTATTAAACGACATTAAAATCTTTGAAAACAGTCAATCTAAGCATCTAGAATCCTCACCTTTCGCCGTAGACGCATATCGATTCGAATAGAAAGTCTAAGCTTCGTCAACGGTGATATGATGACCTAATTCACAAGATACATCAGCTACTTCGCTACTTGTATCGAAGGAATCCCTAAAATAGGTTGAGGTTAGGGTTTTCTTACCTAGAATGAAGTCGGAATCATCAGAAGAATGATTTGAATACGGTGATTCGGTACGTGCAAAGGGAGGATCAAGTGGCAGGAAACTTTCCTCACAACTCTCTCACAATCTCTCTTTCTCTCTCTTCTCTTTCTAGGGTTTCTTGCAAATTCGTAGGTGAGAGATATGAGAGGGTTTAAAGCCCTTATATAGGCTAAAACCTCACCTACTTAGACTTCAAACCAAGGTATACTTGGGTTATAACCAAATCGGGTCTTTCTCGATCCAAAAGAGTATTTCTGGAGGTTCCCTGATCGAATGCGGTCGGACTTAAGCTCATGGATGCCAGATGTTGATCACATTAAGTTTTCAGTCCAATAGTGTTCCCAGATCACACGTGGCGGTCCAGTTTCAGTTCAACGGTTATCGAACCTAAATCAGGACTATAAGTTTCATGACATGAAAGAGAAATTTTTCCTGACCCGAGGGTGAAATTTGGCTGAATTTCGAAGGTCAGGATGCTTAAAAATAACATGCATTGACACGTGCCAGATTTTGAATTAAGTTTCTAAATCTTTACCTTTTCTCACTCTCTTCACTCCGAACTCAGTAAAATAGTGTTGAGACATCAGTTGGGCTTGATTTTCGAAACGATTGTCAAGTCTAGCCAAGCGGTCATAATGGTCTAAGATTGTAGATATCAGACTCTCGACGCACGGTCTAGATCCAATACAAGGTTTCAAAGGGTTCCGGAGAGCAAACTATTTTAGAGTTTGATCCTAGGTTTCAGGACGTTTTAGCGTCATTGATTCTACAAGTTTTGGGTCTTGTAGAACGTATTTAAAGCGATCAGTGCTAATTTCACAGCTATTCTAACATGAAGTTAATTAACATATGCTTAATTTCTAAAGGAATTAATCCTAAGTGATTTCTGATCGAGTTGGTACTCGGGTCTCTGTACGAATTTTTCTGAGACGTTACACCGGATGAAGCTACAAAAGCACGAAAAAAGCACTTATAAAAGACACCTTCGATGACATCGAAGCCTGTTCTATGTCATCGAACGAATCGCGTGAGAGGTGTTGCACAACTATAAATAGGAGTCCTCAGGGCATCCCTGGGCATGAGGGCGAAGACCTGTCACCAAGCATTTTTCTTCTTTCTTCCTTTATTTTTTTCGTGCTCTCTTCTTCTAGGGTTTTAAATCTAATCATGTCTATGGTTGGCTAAACCTCTTGGCTTGGGCTAAGAGGTGAAGCTTGTAGCATGATGGGATATTTTCTATTGCTTTGATTCATGTTTATGCTCGAACTATCTTTGATTATGTCACACCCTAAACCCAATAGTCTTATTCTACTACTATATCTACCAGATTTGGCGAGCGACAAGCCGAACTCTGGAATTGGTACCCAATGCCCACACACTAAGTCCCAAGCTCGACGTCTGACAAGCTAATGTAAAGGATAAATCTGACCATTCATTCTTCACAAAAGGAAGCATCAAAGGCAAGATAAGTAACATTTGCATACAAGTAAACTGGGTACTACAAAATTTCAAAAGTACATCATCTGTCTATGTGATACATATATACATCATATACAATTCTAAATTTTCAAAAGTTAAATTAGTCCCCTTGACATTGCACTTAACTCATGGTCGCTACTTTTTTTTTTCTTTAGATCCTTTACCTAAGTGGTTAAAAGACAAGTAAGTCTTATAACTTAACAAGTGAAAAGTCCTCATGATAAGTACACAGGATAAATTAACATAAAAGATATAATGAAAGAGCCGCCAAAAGTGATAAACGATGTGAAGCGATGTCTTAATGAATGATGGAGTATGATCATGTGTGAAATGCATAAAATAACTGTATGCTAACTATAGAAACACTTGCTAATAGTCCTCTCACCACAGACTTGACCACACTACTCGTGAACATCATCATATCGACTATGACCAATATACTATTGGAACTTAGGATCCACCGGGGTTGATCCCATGCACTAGACACCAGCAATCGACCTCGTTACTCACCAATGGGGTTACAACCTCCATTGTGTATACTATTAGCAGACCTCGTTCATGCTTCTCCTCCCCAGTGGATCAAACCAGTCCCCGTTTGCCACCTCAGCCCTAAGGTGGGTTAGACATACCCCTTTTCAACCTGGCCTCATCAGTAGGAGTCAAATCCATGGCCCATGTGTCCACCCGGCTCAACGGTGAGGTATCCCATGATACCATTGGGGTTTAGGGTCTCTTAACCCAAGGGGCACATTATCCCCTACTATTTTCATATTTTCGGTGTCCATGATTCAATATCATCATCCTTATCATAATACGGTCAATCCGTGATGTTGTAAAGAATTTGGATACTATTTCTAATCATATATCATGCCATGGAATGCATGGTGATGCTAATGACAAGTGACTCAAGGATGACTAGAACTAAATGTATGCCGATATACAAGGTGCAAGATTATTAAAGATCCGCGTACCTAGGTAACCAATCCCTATGTGATGCCATCAACTTGTGGCCTCGTAGCTTGGTACTTTCAACTATAAAATACTTTTCTCTTATTGTTTAATCATGATAAATCGAATTGTAGTCCTTGTAATTTCTAAACTAGGGTACTTGATTGTAATTTTAGTTATTACTCATTCCTATAAATTAACATCCCTTCTTATGTATGAATGCCCTACTAACAATCTAATTCATACTTTACGATTTGATCATTGCATTGTATTGGGCGATTTTGATGCTCAGTATGACTATTTAAGACACCCATGAAATTGGGCCACAAATTTCTGTCATATAGGGTGGCCTTAAGTCCAATACACACCAAAGTATTCATAGTGGGCTTATATGGGTTTTGTTTTGGGCTTTGATGAGGAGAACATATAGTTATCAAGAGGCCCAAAATTTAATTCCACCAGAGATGTCTTATGTATATACACCTTAATCCATAGCTCAAGTGGTAGACAAAGTGAAAATACCTCGTTTCAACACGTAGGTCTAGGTATCGATCCCTAGTGTGGGTGGCTAACAGTGAACTGTAAAGTAATACTGGGGTGTACTAACCAACTAACAATTATATATATATATATGTGTGTGTGTGTGTGTGTGTGTGTGTGTGTGTGTGTGTGTGTGTGTGTGTGTGTGTGTGTGTGTATGAAAAGGCTCTGTGGTCTAAGACATGGGGACTTCGTATGAGGTTGAGCTGTGTGGGCCCAACATGATGCGTGTTGAACACCTACCCCATCAATTAGATGGATGTGTGGGCCCGGCATGATGCGTGTCGAACATCTACCCCATCAGTTAGATGCACCATTCCATGGTGGGCCTAGAGCTTAAAAATCAAGTTAATGAGTGACTTGTGTCAGCCACACCACATACAAAGGTTGAGAGGGGTCCCCCTTCATTAAAACATGCATAATCATTTGTTAGGCCCACTGAGAACTGGTTCATGAATCCAACCCATCCATTATGTGTGTCCCACTTGGCTAAGGGGTCAGATCAAGTTTTAGATGCATCCAAATTTTAGGTGGGCCCCCAGAAAGTGCCTTTGTATGTTTTCACATGATTTTAGATGGTGTGGGTGTAGAGACCCCATCCATTCCATACCATTTTCCATGCATGTGTGCATGATGATCAATACCCTTAGCTAAACCTGGATTGGTCGTTCATAGTAATACCTGACTGACCGGAACCCCAAGACCTCGAAACCTATCTCATATCGACCGCCCTGTCGCTGCGATTGTGGAGGTACCACCCGTGCGTCGATATGATACTCTATTAATGAGATACACCGTGAAGAATAATAAGTGTATCATGAGCACATGGCGCCATGTATTTCATTCCACACATGTGCACAACACATGTCATACACACATACACACATACACATGCCACACATGGGTGAGAGAATCTCTACCCTTGTGTGTGATGTCACACACCCATACCTCTCCTCTCTCATGTGCATGAAAAGTCAACCTTTCTCCATCCCATACACTATGCATGACATCATCACACTATGCCATCCCATACTCCTTTAATTCAACATTAATTACAAAGCATGAATTAATTACCATAATCCAGCCTAAGCTAATATTAATCACATTAGCCTAACATAACCAAATATTTATCCATTTCCATCCCATGCTCCTTTAATCCAACATTAATTACAAAGCATGAATTAATTACCATAATCCAGCCTAAGCTAATATTAATCACATTAGCCTAACATAACCAAATATTTATCCATTTCTTTATAAATACCCCTTTATCCCTTAGCATTTCACCATTTTCCATATGGAGAGAGAGAGAGAGAGAGAGGAGTGATCTTAGTGGGCCATCAACTCCATCAATCCCATCCCTTCCATTCATCTCAACCATCAATTCCATCCCTTCCATCCATCTCAACAATCCATGTAATTCATCAAGGTGAGTACATCCACCATACTCATTCTTATTTTATTTTTGTTGTGTTTTTGTATGGTAGAGATGATGTTAATCATAATGATGTGATTAATGGTGTGAATGTATAGGAGAATACATGTGAAAAGATGGTTAATAGTGGTGATGTTATTATGATAATGATGTGAATAATGGTGTGGATGTATGAGAGAAAATATACAACACTTCAATTGTTATAGGCTTTATGTGGGACCCATTGATAGTGGGTCCCACCAGAATTTTGTAGGCCATCTAAACTATCCAAAGTGTGCCCCATTGGGTTGGCCACACACTCACACATACACACATGTGACACACACCACATTTACATTAAACAAATAAAAATAACAAAAAAGGGAAGAAAAGAGAATGGACACTGGACGCTGTAACAAGCACTGTTTGGCTGCTTTTGAATAAAAGGGTGTAACGCCCTGAAAAAATCCGTACTTGGACTCAAGTACTAACTCGACCAGAAATCGCATAGGATTAATTCCTTTGGAAATTATATGTAAGTTAGCTAGCGCAACGCTAGAGTAGCTGGGAAATAGTCTCTGATCACTTTAAATACGTTCTACAAGACCCAAAGCGAGTAGAACCAATGACGCTATAATACTCTAAAACCTTGGATCAAACTCTAAACCGGTTTGTTCTCTGGACCTCTTTGAAACTTTGTATTGGATCTAGATCGCGCGTCGAAAGTCCGATACCTACAATCTTAGACCGTTAAAACCGCCTGGCTGGACTTGACAATCATTTCGAAAATCAAGTCCAACCGACATTCACAGGCTATTTCATTGAGCCTGGACTGAAGAGAGTGAGAATAGGGTTAGATTTGGAATTTGAAATTCAAATCTGGCACACGACTTGACCCATTATTATTAAGCGTTCTGACCGTCAGAATTCTGCCAAATTACACCCTCCGATCAGAAAAAATTTCTATTTCATATCATGAGACTTGTAGGCCTGATCTACGTGCGGTAACCGCTGAACTGAAACCGGACCGCCACGTGCGATCTACGAACACTACTGGTCTGAAAATGGGATGTGAGCGACATCCGACATGTATGAACTTAAGTCCGATCGCGTTCGGCCAGGGGACCACCAGAAATGCCTTTTTGGACCGAAACAGCCCCGATTTGGTTAGGTATCAAGTAAACATTGTTCCCAAGCCTGTTTCGGGAAAGATTTAGGTTATAAGAGGGGCTTAAACCCTCACTCCTCTCACCCATCCGAATTTGCTAGAAACCCTAGCAAGAGTGAGAGAGAAAGTGAGAGTTTGTGAGAGAGTGTGGAAGGGAATTTCCTGCTGCTTGTGCCACGTGTTGCACGTGATTAAACAACGCGCCTCAATCACTTTGCCGGTGATTTCGCCGCATTTCTAGGTAAGAAAACACCCCTAACTCTTGTTGATTTGTTGTTCCCTCATTTCCATAGCATGTTAGCTTATGGATCTTATGTATTAGGTTTCCTATTCGCCGTAGACGAAGCGTATATACTCCATTCGAATTGATACACCTATAGGAGAAAAGGTGCGGATTTTAGACGCTTTGATTGACTGTTTCCAACGCTTTTAATGTCGTTTAATAGTAGATTATTGATGGTAATGCCGTTTGACATGTATAACATGTCGTCCGTTTCCTGTTTCGTAAGCAGACGAAGAATATGAGATTTAGGGCATTTTAGTCATTTGTAGGAAATACTGTTTTCATCCATAATTTGCTGATGTGATTGACATGGCTTCTTGTCGCATTAGGATATTAGGAATACGTGCATAATTATTTTGGCGAAGAGATTCGCCTAAATGCGCACTTTGAGTCGACATACTATATGTAGACTTAAGCGTGTAGTTTAAGTGTTTTTATAAATGCTTGTATTAGTACGTATTGAATTGAATGGTGTTATGAATTAGTTTGAGATTGAATTCTCAATTAATATGCTGATGTAAATGATTTCCTACATGTTAGCTATATGCATGATTTCATTATATGTATGAAATGCATGTGCTTGATGATTCACTTAAGTTATATGTTATAACATGTGTTAACATGCTCACATGGTTGTATTTCATTTCCAATACTCTTACATGATTACATGTCGATTCATAATTGTTTGGGACTATACCTAGTCCAGGAAGTCGACAACCGAGCAAGTTCGTGGTTGGCTTATCTTTGCCACGAATGACGCGTCGATGAACGCGAGCCGTGTTTTGGAGTTGGCGGCAGTGGTTAGGCCACACGAGGTGTTTACGCACATCATGTCGTTTGCTTGAGATGCGCTCGTGCTAGTCGAGCCCGTCAAGTAACCTGACTGGCCGTTGTATGTTCACCTTGTATGAGTCATAACTGCTTGAACCTAGGGTACTGAACTTACCATTGTAAACCCTGTCAACCATGGTACCTTGATCCACGAAGACTCATGAGCCGGGCATGGTGGTATGGGACACCGTGGTCGAGCTGTCGGCCTACGCTGGGGCCACAAACCTCCCCGTAGTGACCAGTGAGCACCTATAACTCGTGAGCAGATTATGGTGGTATGGGACATTATATTCTTGCTGTCGGCCTACACTGATCAGGCGACGAGTCCTTTGTAGTGACCACGAGCGTATTCTGAGTCTTCGGGAGGCGACGACCCTTCCGTAGCAGTGAGAGTACAGTAGGCCTGTATTGATAAGGTGATGGGGGAGCGGTGCAACGAGTGCGAGCAACAGCCCTGACAGCCCTTGTAGCGACCTACAAAATATACATCGTATGAGATTACTAGGAGTGACGACCCTAGACAGGATCTGTGTTGGGATTGATATAAGGGAAGTACCTTAGTTTCCCAATCCTGCTGTTTGAATGGACTAATAATAACTCGGTAATCATATCACCATTACATTGCATGTGCCTGGAAGATGTGGAGCACTGTGGGATGATTGCATGCCGCAGGTGTAAGATGGTGCCGTATGAGGGAGATCGTCGGTGAGGGCATCCATCACGTCATGTCATATTGTATTAACAACAGTTTTAGGAATGTTTGATTTACTGCTTTACTATTATCGCATGATTGATTTGAGAACATGTTAATCCTTGCTCTATTATTCCACTGAGTTAGCTACTCACTCCCACGTTACGGGATGGTGTTTGCAACACCCACCAGACCCTGTCTTAGATGCAGGTGAGGTAGCGATTCAGGAGGCAGAGCCGGACTATGATGGGGACCAGGACGAGTTCTCATATATGCAGTACCATGACGGCTTTGCTTAGGTGGCCTGAATTGACGGGACTTCTCAGTGGGACTACTTTTGACATTTTGATTTTGTTTATTTACATGTATATGAGATTTAGAGATGTATTCATACTTTAGAGACAGTCGAGATCTACTTTGTTTTTCCATACAATGATATATATATTCTTTAGTCTTCGCTAGCTTTTATCACTAAATCTGGAGTATGAATTGCAGTTTTGGTATAATTTTACTCATGTGAATGCTTTAACTCAGACAACATTGAATCATAAACATTTTTGTTGCATAAGTGACGGTCTGGAACTCGGGAGTTGAGTTTATACACGACCCCCGATTTTCAGGGTGTTACAAAGGGGCTGGGCTGTGGGTCCACAACAGGCCTCACCCATGATGTATAAATTTAATCCATTCCGTCCATTCAATTCCCCAGCTTATTTTAGGCATTGAGCTGAAAAATGAAGCCAATCCAAATCTCAGGTAGGCCACACCATCAAAAGGATTATTTTAATAGTAATAAACTATTAAGGCCCGTTGTAACATTCCTTTATATATATACAAAATAATATATATATATATATATACATATATATATATATATATATATATATATATATACATATATATATATATATATATATATATATCGAATATTGGACTCATTAGGCTCATCACGAATCAGGGAACCTAGTAGATGGAGTGAATCGTCGTGATGTTAGCGCCACCTATGAAAAACCACGGAAAAATTTTTAAAAAATGTATAGCAAAGGCATCAGCCCATCGCTGACATCCAGTGTCCAGAGGACGCTGTAGCTTGTAACGGGCAGGGAAATGGTCCCCACCACAGGCCCCAGCTTGATGCTTGTTGAGCATCTACACCGTGCATTTGATGGGTCCCCTTTAAAAATGGGACACCCCCGAAAATCAGCTGTACACGGAACTCAGGTGGCCCACACCATCTAAAATCATGTGAAGACATGTTAAAACATATAAGAGCACTCATTGGGGCCCACCTGAAATTTGGATTCATTTGAAACTTGGATTGCCCCCCTGTAAGACCCGTATCCTAGTTCATACTATTCCGTCGACTCCCGTGACCCTTCCTGTTGAATTCTAGCAATCCGCGACCTATAATCGACGTTTGTACACGACCCTAAGTGATATCCTATAGATTTAAGTCGGCTTAATTCAAGACTTATACCATTGCGACCGCACCGTCACCGCAGTTCCAACGTCGCGCCTCATGTACTGATCCAATACCCAGACGAGGAGATGTGGGCCCACGTCCAGTTTGAGAAAAACACCGTGCATTTGCAATCCTAAGAGAATCTCTACAACATGTCCCATCAATCCATCAATCAATCAATCAACCCATCAATCAATCAATCACCTCATGTCAAGTACACATCACCTTTCACCCCATCCCCAAGCAACCACCAAGTCAACTCTTTCTCACCCTCTCTCTTACACAACCATACTTTTCAAGTACACATCACCCATCACTCACCATTTCACCCATTATAACCATCCCTCACTTCTCTTACAATCCCTTCTCTCTCTCTTTCTCAACACACCATTCCCCAAGCAAATAAGAGAGCTCGCGTCTAAGATCTTCCATGTGAGAGAGTGCATGTGCTTGGTCCACTTTCCCATCCCAAATCCATCATCCTAGCCACTTAAACTTCATCCTCCACCATCAAAGTGAGAAATAAGGAGGTTGGCTTTCTAACGGACCGAGAAGATCGAAGGTGGGTGCTTATTAGGCTAGGTTTTTATGTTTTGATGAAGGGCTAAGTGAGGCCTACCAATTGATGATATGGATCTCACTTGGGACCCTAGATGTGGCCGATGGCCCACTTTGATTTTATTATCATTTCATGATGGGGCCATTCTCCATGGACCCCATCATGATGCTTTTTTTCTAGCTTAAAAAGTGGTCATCTAGACCTTGCATCTTAGTGGAGAAGGGATCTCCACCATTGATCTTTGATTTGATGGGCCCACATGCAATGGGACCTACTTGATGTATGATTGGATGCTTGAAACGGAGGGCCCATAGTGTTGGGGTCCCTCCATCATGCGTGTCCCGCTTTCTCTCTTTCTCTCTACCTCTATTTTTATTTATTTATTTTGTATGTGATGATATGTCCGTGTGGCCCACTTGGATGGACCCCACCATGAAGCATGTGTTGGGTCCAAGTCATTTGTAAGTGGGGCTCACTTTATATGTGTGTATATTCCACACCACCAAGCCATGTGGTGGCCCACCTAAGTAGGGCCCACCTCAACGTTATGTGTATGCCCAAATAAAAAAGAAAAAAGAAAAAGAAAAAGAGAGTCCAGCGTCTGTCTCTGGAACTGAACATGAGACCACTAATATTTGCATGAGTTTAAAAGTTTGGGGTGGGTCACTTGTATAGGCCTCACATGGATGTATAAATTCAATCCACGCCGTCCATCCCTTTCCTCGGACCATTTTAGGCGTTGAACCGAAAAATGGGGCTGATCCAATTGTCTGGCGGGCCATACCATAGCGAACAATGATTTTCACCATTCAAATTCACCTTAATTTTTCTACACGCTGAAAGAGGCCCAATATTGGTCTTGATTGGTTTTTTATGGGATATGGAAACTAGTGGCTAGGGTGGATCCTTCCGACGCAAGCCCCACACATGAAAAACTATAAAAAAATAGATTGTAATATATATATATATATATATATATATATGTAAAAGACATGCAGCAGGCTTGCTGCTGCCAGAGGCGCAAGCAGTGCTTGCGCTGCAGGCGGGCATCCCATCAGGGACCCACGACCCCATCCGTGGGCCCCACCATGATAGATGTTTGATATCCACACTGTCCATTAGGTAGGCCACCCCCTGAGGTGAGTCCCCTCCAAAAATGGGTCCCATCTGATGCTCAGGTGGCCCACATCATAGAGAATATCGGTGATTGAATTTCTGCCATTGAAACCCTTTTTGACATCACAGAAGTTTTGAATCAATCTGAAAATTTTTTTTCCAATTCATCCAGGTTTGTGCGACCTTAGCAACAGTTTGGATGGAAAACAAACGTTATGGTGGGCCGCACGTGGGACCCACACTGATATATGTGTCTTATTCACACTGTCCAGGTGGATGGTGGAACCCACCTAAATGTATGTGTTTTACCCTGCCGTCCAGCCTTTCTGTTGGCCTGCTGGATAGCTAGTGGACCCCATGATGTATGTATTCTATCCACACCATCCACACCTGGACGGTGGGACCCACCCTTGATGCATGTGTTGCATCCAAACTGTCTAACCATTTGGCAAGCTTGTCTTAACAGGCTTGAGACTAAAAATAAGTCAGATCTAAAGTCCAAGTGGACCCCACCATTTAAGGTAGTGGACAATGACGTCCACTGTTCAAAATTTCTAAGGGCCAATTAAGCTGATATTTGTTTCCACTTCATGTATCATTATAATAATTTATGAACGGGTTAGATGGGAAACATATGTTATGGTGGGCCTTAGGAACTTTAATGATAGAAATCATTATCACCACTTTTATTTGGGTGTGGCGCATTTGATGTATATATGAGGCCCATTGGTATGGCCCATTTGAAGTACATGTAGGGCCCATTGGTGTAGCCCAATGATTTATATAAGGCCCATGTGATGGTGCCCATGTGGATGTACTTGTGGCCATCCATGGAGGCCCATCTTGATGCATTTGTAGGCCATATTTATGGCCCATTGTTGAGGTCCACCTTGAGGTGTATGAGGCCATTGTTGAGGCTCACTTTTCTATGAATGTAAGGCCCATATTATGAGGCCCATTATGATGTATTTCAAGGCCCATGGGTTATGGATCATTGCAATGTACATAAGGCTCATTGGTGAGGCCCATTAATGTAGCCCATTTGATGAATGCAAGGCTCATGTGATACGGCCCATTCAATGTATCCAAGGCCCAGGGGTCGAGGCCCAACGGGATGTCCTTAGGGTCCATTGCAATGTGTGATTCCCCATGGTTTATGTAATGATATTCATGGCGGGCCGTTCTTAGGGAACAATGATGGTTTGACATCCACATTGTAAGTACAATGTTGGTTAAATGTCCGCATTGTAACTCTCATTAGGGCTCATTGATAGGCCCATACTTGTTAATAATGCATCACTTCATAACATGCTTAGTCTAGCTCCATGATTCACGCCATACGCATCATATGTATGCTTGATATGAGGAATATTTGATCATAGCATAAGCCATTGGGCTGAGACATTTACGGGACTTCTTATGAGATGGAGTGCCCCCACATGAGCTTGTGGTACGCGCAGGATTGTTGTATGATTTGACGATATGACTCATGCATCCCGTATATGTGTGACTTGATCACTGCACGCCCTAACGACATCAAGATTGTGGCTCCACAGGCACATCGTAGATGGCCGTATCAGATATCGAAAATACTTGGTTCTAGCACTATGGGCACTTAAGATGTCCTTGGGTGAAATCTCAGAACTTTTTGGGTACCATGAGTTACTCCAATGTCTAAACTGAGTAGTTACACAAGCACCCAAGTGCCGAATATCAGCAGGTCGTGTCTCTCACTGTGTCGTGGTTGGTTAGAAGGGGGTGTGGCCTTATCTGCCTGAGTGAGGGGGTTATAAGCTAGGCTAAGTTTGACCAGCTCGTAAATGAGTCCGCTATCGACGAGCTAGGTATGTATTGGCAGACTATTGGTCAGGCGGATAGTGAGGTCTATTCCTCTCGCTTGGCTGTGCAGCTAGGGAGGAGGCAGTCAGTGCGAAGTATATTAGACCCCAGAGTCAGTGATGAGGATTGGCATGCTTGCTATGCATCTCGCATATGACATTTGGCTACATAGGCCTCTCATCGGATGGCCTTGGTGTGGCTGATAACATTCATGTCTTGCATCATATAAGCTTTGGTACAGCTGATAGCATTCATGGACTTGTCGCATATTTCCGCATTACTCTGATATTATATACTTGGCACTTTCCTTGTGTACACACTTACACCACCCTCTTAGATTTTATAAGCTTATGCAAGACAGTTGCGTGGAGGTAGCGTTGGACAGTACCAGCGCTGAGGGAGGAGTGCGCATCTGACTAATTTAGAGTTTTTTTGTTATCACCTTGTATTTCCTTTCCCGCTTTGTACTTAAATTTTTTGATATAGTGGATATGTGGTGATGTTATTTAGTGACTTGGTTATGCTTGTGGTTATGTATAACATCCCAAAAATCGGGGGGTCGAGCAAAAACCCAACTCCCAAGTTCTAAAATGTTATTTATGTAACATACATATGTATGATTGAATGTTGTCTATGTTAATGTATTAAACATGAGTGAGATTAATCCAGAACAGCATATCATACTCCAGAGACAGTTAAATTTACAAGCGGAAGACTGTGATAGTATGTATAACATATATAAACTGTTGTATGTCTCCAGAGTGTGAACATGTTACCAGGTTATATACATACATGTATACTTCAAAAGTAAACAAAAGAATATACATGAGTGCTCTAAAAATATAAAATGACGAGTGTCAAGGTATCTAATCAACCTCCCTGTAATCCCATCGATCAGAACACGCATAAAGGAGGGATCCTCCTCATCATCATCAAGTCCAGCACCGCCTCGCAGGCCGCGCCATCATCTGCAATCACAAAAGGGTCTGGTGGGTGTCCGGAAACACCATCCCGTAACGTGAGAGTGAGTAGCTAACTCAGTGGAATAATAGAGTAAGGATTAACATGTTCTCAAATCAATCATGCGATAATAGTAAAGCAGTAAATCAAACAATCCTAATATTGTTGTTAATGCAATATGACATGACATGATGGATGCCCTCACCGACGTTCTCCCTCATACGGCACCATCTTCGTCCGTGGCATGCGTGCATCCCGCTCAGTGCTCCACATCTTCCAGGCACATGCACTGTAATGGTGATATGATTGCCGAGTTGTTATTAGTCCATTCAAACAGCAGGATTGGAAAACTAAGGTACTTCCCTTATATCAATCCCAACACAGATCCTATCTAGGGTCGTCACTCCTAGTAATCTCATACGATGTATATTTTGTAGGTCGAGGCAAGGGCTGCCAGGACTGTTGCACGCACTCGTTGTACTCTACTGCTACTGAAGGGTCGTCGCCTCCCGTAGACTCAGAATACCCTCGCGGTCACTACAAAGGGCTGTCAGGGCTGTTGCACGCACTCGTTGCTCCGCTCCCCCATCACCTTATCAATGTAGGCCGACAGTAAAAATATAGTGTCCCATACCACCATAATCTGCTCACGAGTCATAGGTGCTCACTGGTCACTACGGGGAGGTTTGTGGCCCCAGCGTAGGCCGACAGCTCGACCACGGTGTCCCGTACCACCATGCCCGGCTCACGAGTCTTCGTGGATCAAGGTACCATGGTTCACAGGGTTTACAATGGTAAGTTCAATACCCTAGGTTCAAGCAGTTATGACTCATACAGGGTGAACATACAACGGCTAGTTGGGTTACTTGACGGGCTCGACTAGCACGATCGCATCTCAAGTCGAACGACATGAGGTGCGTAAAACACCTCGTGTGGCCTAACCACTGCCGCCAACTCCAGAACACGACTCGCGTTCATCAACGCGTCTTTCGTGGCAAATACAAGCTAGACACGAATTTTCTCTGTTACCGACTGCCTGGACTAAGTATAGTCCTAAACAATTATGAATCCACGTCAGCAATCAAGTAAGAGTATTGGAAATGGAATACAACCATGTGAGCATGTTAACACATGTTATAACGTACAACTTAAGTAAATCATCTAACACATGCCTTTCATACATATAACGAAATTATGCATATCGCCAACATATAGGAAATCATTTCCATCAGCATATTAATTGAGAATTCAATCTCAAACTAAATCATAATGAAATCATCAATTACATGTTATAATATGCAACTTAAGTGAATCATCAAGCACATGCATTTCATACATATAATGAAATCATGCATATGGCAAACATATAGGAAACCATTTACACCAGCATATTAATTGAGAAATCAATCTCAAATTAATTCATAACACCATTTAATTCAATACATACTAATACAAGCATTTATACAAACACTTAAACCACACACTTAAGTCTACATATAGTATGTCGACCCAAAGTGCGCATTTAGGTGAATCTTTTTGCCAAACTAATTATGCACGCATTCCTAGCATTCTAATGCGACAATAAACCATGTCAATCACATCAGCAAAATATGTATGAAAACAATACTTCCTACAAATGACTAAAATGCCATAAATCTCATATTCTTCGCCGGTTTACGAAACAGGAAACGGACATCATGTTGTACATGTCAAACGGCGATGCCGTCGATAATCTACTATTAAACGACATTGAAAGCTTTGGAAACAGTCAATCAAAGCGTCTAAAATCCGCACCTTGTCTCCTATAAACGTGTCGTTTCGAACGGAGCGTATACGCTTCGTCTACGGCTACTAGAGGACCTGTTTTTTAAGATCTATTAACTATCAAGCTATGGAACGAAAGAAACATCAAATCAGTAACTTTCTAGGGTTATTTCTTACTTGAAAACGTGAAGAAATCACCGGATGAATGATGGAAACGTGTTGCTAAAGCACGTGCAACAAACGGTGCAAAGACAGGAAAATTCTCCCCTAATCTCTCTCACAAACTCTCACCTTTTCTCTCTCCCATCTAGGGTTTCTTTCAAATTCGGATGGGAGAGAGGAGTGAGGGTTTCAACCCCTTTTATAAGCCTAAAAATGCCCAAAATAGGCTCAGGAACAAAGTTCACTTAGTGCATAACCGAATCGGGGCCGTTTCGGTCCAAAAGATGATTTCTGGTGGTCCCCTGGCCGAACGCGATCGGACTTAAGCTCAAGCATACAGGATCTAGCACGCATCAAGTTTTCAGTTCGGCAGGGTTCGCAGATCGCACGTGGCAGTCCAGTTTCAGTTCAGCGGTCACCGCACGTAGATCAGGGCTGCAAGTCTCATGATATGAAATAGAAATTTTTCCTGATCCGCGGGTGTAATTTGGCTGAATTCTGACGGTCAGAATGCTTAATACTGACACGTCAAGTTGTGTGCCAGATTTGAATTTAAAATTTCAATTTTGTCCCTATTCGCACTCTCTTCAGTCCGGGCTCAATGAAATAGCCTGTGATTATCGGTTGGGCTTGATTTTTGAAATGATTGTCAAGTCCAGCTAGGCGGTTCTAACGGTCTAAGATAGTTGGTATCGGACTTTCGACGCACGGTCTAGATCCAATACAAAGTTTCAAAGAGGTCCAAATAACAAACCTGCTTAGAGTTTGATCCGTGGTTATAGAGTATTATAGAGTCATTGGTTCTACTCGATTTGGGTCTTGTAGAACGTATTTAAAGTGATCAGGGACTATTTCCCAGCTACTCTAGCATTGCGCTAGCTAACTTATGCTTAATTTCCATAGGAATTAATCCTAAGTGGTTTCTTTGGCTATGAAATTGGGTTCTGAGCGATTTTTCAGGTGTTTTAGTTGACCCACTGCCTAAGGACGTCAAATTCCAGATTGGCGAAAATCTGGGGTGTTACAATCTACCCCCCTTAAAACACAATTTCATCCCCGAAATTGGCGAAGGGTAAGGAGTACTTTTTTCTAAGGAAGGTTCAATTATATTTAATGACCTAACCGTACATACATCCTAACTCAAATGTTTCGATCCTGGGCCAGTGGGGAAGAGGCTAACCACACTTCCGCTACGCCACTCTGATCGAACGGTAGCGTTGACTAACCTAACTGGATTGGACTTAATACGTTCTACCCCCCTTAAAACTTGGTTCTACTTAAAGTTCAAGAATCTTTGCATCGCTCCGTATATCGGAACAAGATGCAACTTAGGGGCTATTCTTGACATGAATTGGGAAACAACTTCTCATTATAGTAGTTTTCCTTGCTAATGATGCGTTCTATGGCATTGGTACCTATGATCATAGAGATGAGCCTAATCTCTATTGTGGTTGAGTTCAGGGGCAGGTATGAGTTGGTGGCAATATGTCGAATTCTCTACTGGCTTTAAGTCCTCGCCATTTCCCAAAGATAAAGCAATAACTTTTGGTTGTATGTGGTTGAACGAACACGGAAGAAAAGTCGTGTAGTGGGTCTGAGCCAGATACATAGACTTTCTGCCTAGAAGAGAAATTTGCTATATCAGTTCTTAATCCTAGACGATGCCGATCTTCTGCTTGATCAGAGCATTGGATTTATTGGCAACTACCAGGATTGAGAAGTCAATTCAAACCGCGAATACATCGCTTACATGTAGTTCCTTTATTCCGCATTCCCTAATGTAATAAGCCCTTGGGGAAGGCAATTCTAAGGGGCGTGCTAGTACATTCTAAGTTCAATCTGAGGGATTTATAAATGTTCCCTGAGAGTGTATGGTTCCTTCCTATGGGCAACAACAGAAGTCTATAAGTCATAAGGGGATCTATCGAAGGAATAAGGTTCTACTTCAACCAAATCTAACCTATAATGCCTTAGCATATACAGGCTTTACACTACTTAAGGTAACTAGTAGGCTAGTCTGTAACTCAGTAGCTATAATCCAAAGCCTAAGTTTATATGTTAAATGGTTCCATACCATTTCTACTACAGGGGTTCTATCGCTTAGGGTCAAGATTGTCTAAATGGAATTGGATTTCTTATGTCGTCAGACCCTTCAAATCTAAAAGTGCTAACTCTAGGTCCAAAACGCCAAGGGCCTATGTGGCCAGCAGCATTAAGTTGTATTAAATGGAACTGCATTCCTAATCCCATATTGGGGTAGGGAGTGGCATGCTTGGTTGAAGGGTGGGGTGGGATAAAAATTAATTTGTAGGCTGAATCCCCGGAGTTACAATACTCCCAATCTAGGGACAATACCTTATAGTGAAATGAAATGGTATGCATCCCATCTAACCAAATTCGGATATATTAAGCCCAAACCATAACACAAACATATTTTTTACCTAACAACAACAAATACAAAAATTTTAAAACGGTGATCAAACATCTACAAGACAACGTCACATATGCCTAATTCTAGCAAAGGACTCTACCACAATCCCGACTTACCTTCTTTATCACTGTCGAGGCTAATACTGTCTGTTGCTCACTAGAGCTCTCTCGGCCATAACGGCTTAACAATAACTATGGAAAACGGAGGAAATGCGGAGAAATTGTTGCCTAAATGGACTAAAACAAGTCTAGGCCCTGTAGAGGGATGCATCAAGCTCCCAAAGGCTGGATTTTTAAAAAGAAAAGAGAATGAAAAAGGGGAATGGAGCACCTCACGATTTCAACTCGTTTTGGGGGTTGTAAGAGCTCCAAACAATGAGATTTGTAAGAGGGAAGGCTTCAAACTTCAATGGAGTGATGGAGTGGGGTCGTTTTTAGCCATACATGGGTTTGGGAGTGATTTGGGATCACGATTTTTGGAATATGGTAGCAAAAATGAAAATGGAGCTTGGAATGGGGGCTGTTTGTGAAGGAAGTGCCTCTTTTTGGAGTTTTCTTTGGTCGAACCCTATATAGGGGGTGTACATGACCCAAAATAGGGCGTGCGCCCAAAAATCACACCGAGTGGACCCCACCGGACGGCGATGCATCGCCGAATCGACGATGGCATCGCCGACCGATCCTTGATCTGGTCAGTGGGACCACATGGGTCTGGTCCCCCATGGTCTAGAGACTCCAAAAAGGTATGGTCCCAACCTTGGTTCATTCTAGATTGCCCTATATAGGCCCAAACATGAGTTCCAGGCTTTCTGGGGCCAATATACAATTATGAATACAAAACCTTATCATGTAGCATATGGTTTTGGGGTAGAAGGAGCTATTACATCCATCTAGCCCATTAGTTTCTAAAGAAAATGAAGTTAGAATGGCCTTTTTTCTATTTTTCATGAAATTTTACTATTCACTATAAAATTTTGTGAAAGTATACTTTTATATTATTTTCACATTAGGATTGATGCCTAACATTAAAAGGATAAGAAAGAATTGAAGATTTGAGTGGTGAGAGGTAGAATTTTGAAGATTTTTGGTGAAACGGGGTTTTTAAGCCCTGGCGATTGAATGCAGGGGTTGTGGTTGTCCCACAGCCCAAGGATTTACATTTACAGGTTTATAATCATCCAAAGAATGTATCAACCCACCTACCTATGACCTAGGAGCTACTCAGGTCGCTTCACGCGACCCTAAATGCATTACGGACTCGATCGCGCGATCGATACGAATAGACTTCGCCTATTGGCGAATATGCGATCCTATAAGTGTTTCTAAACCTTTCTCGCACCCTCCTAAGTCAAAGAAAGTGACAGCGTACATCGCGTGACCATAACCCAGGCCCGGTTTAATCCAAATCATGCTCTGATACCATATGTAACATCCCGAAAATCGGGGGGTCGAGCAAAAACCCAACTCCCGAGTTCCAAAATGTTATTTATGTAACATACATATGTATGATTGAATGTTGTCTATGTTAATGTATTAAACATGAGTGAGATTAATCCAGAACAGCATATCATACTCCAGAGACAGTTAAATTTACAAGCAGAAGACTGTGATAGTATGTATAACATATATAAACTGTTGTATGTCTCCAGAGTGTGAACATGTTACCAGGTTATATACATACATGTATACTTCAAAAGTAAATAAAAGAATATACATGAGTGCTCTAAAAATATAAAATGACGAGTGTCAAGGTATCTAATCAACCTCCCTGTAATCCCATCGATCAGAACACGCATAAAGGAGGGATCCTCCTCATCATCATCAAGTCCAGCACCGCCTCGCAGGCCGCGCCATCATCTGTAATCACAAAAGGGTCTGGTGGGTGTCCGAAAACACCATCCCGTAACGTGGGAGTGAGTAGATAACTCAGTGGAATAATAGAGCAAGGATTAACATGTTCTCAAATCAATCATGCGATAATAGTAAAGCAGTAAATCAAACAATCCTAATACTGTTGTTAATGCAATATGACATGACATGATGGATGCCCTCATCGACGTTCTCCCTCATACGGCACCATCTTCGTCCGTGGCATGCATGCATCCTGCTCAGTGCTCCACATCTTCCAGGCACATGCAATTTAATGGTGATATGATTGTCGAGTTGTTATTAGTCCATTCAAATAGCAGGATTGGGAAACTAAGGTACTTCCCTTATATCAATCCCAACACAGATCCTATCTAGGGTCGTCACTCCTAGTAATCTCATACGATGTATATTTTGTAGGTCGCTGCAAGGGCTGCCAGGGCTGTTGCACGCACTCGTTGCACCGCTCCCCCATCACCTTATCAATACAGGCCTACTGTACTCTACTGCTACTGAAGGGTCGTCGCCTCCCGTAGACTCAGAATACGCTCGCGGTCACTATAAAGGGCTGTCAGGGCTGTTGCACGCACTCGTTGCTCCGCTTCCCCATCACCTTATCAATGTAGGCTGACAGTAAAAATATAGTGTCCCATACCACCATAATCTGCTCACAAGTCATAGGTACTCACTGGTCACTGCGGGGAGGTTTGTGGCCCCAGCGTAGGCCGACAGCTCGACCACGGTGTCTTATACCACTATGCCTGGCTCACGAGTCTTCGTGGATCAAGGTACTATGGTTAACAGGGTTTACAATGGTAAGTTTAGTACCCCAGGTTCAAGTAGTTATGACTCATACAGGGTGAACATACAACGGCCAGTCGGGTTACTTGACGGGCTTGACTAGCACGATCGCATCTCAAGTCGAACGACATGAGGTGTGTAAAACACCTTGTGTGGCCTAACCACTGCCGCCAACTCCAGAACACGACTCGCGTTCATCAACGCGTCTTTCGTGGCAAATACAATCTAGACATGAATTTTCTCTGTTACCGACTGCCTGGACTAAGTATAGTCCTAAACAATTATGAATCCACGTCAGCAATCAAGTAAGAGTATTGGAAATGGAATACAACCATGTGAGCATGTTAACACATGTTATAACGTACAACTTAAGTAAATCATCTAACACATGCCTTTCATACATATAACAAAATTATGCATATCGCCAACATATAGAAAATCATTTCCATCAGCATATTAATTGAGAATTCAATCTCAAACTAAATCATAATGAAATCATCAAGTACATGTTATAACATGCAACTTAAGTGAATCATCAAGCACATGCATTTCATACATATAATGAAATCATGCATATGGCAAACATGTAAGAAACCATTTACACCAGTATATTAATTGAGAAATCAATCTCAAATTAATTCATAACACCATTTAATTCAATACATACTAATACAAGCATTTATACAAACACTTAAACCACACACTTAAGTCTACATATAGTATGTCAACCCAAAGTGCGCATTTAGGCGAATCTCTTCGCCAAACTAATTATGCACGCATTCCTAGCATTCTAATGCGATAATAAACCATGTCAATCACATCAGAAAAATATGCATGAAAACAGTACTTCCTACAAATGACTAAAATGCCCTACATCTCATATTCTTCGCCGGTTTACGAAACAGGAAACGGACAGCATGTTGTATATGTCAAACGGCGATGCCATCGATAATCTACTACTAAACAACATTGAAAGCTTTGGAAACAGTCAATCAAAGTGTCTAAAATCTGCACCTTGTCTCCTATAAACGTGTCGTTTCGAACGGAGCGTATACGCTTCGTCTATGGCTACTAGAGGACTTATTTTACAAGATCTATTAACTATCAAGCTATGGAACGAAAGAAACGTCAAATCAACAACTTTTTAAGGTTATTTCTTACCTAAAAATGTGAAGAAATCACCGGCTAAATGATGAAAGAGTGTTGCTAAAGCACGTGCAACAGGCGGTGCAAAGACAGAAAAATTCTCCCCTAATCTCTCTCACAAACTCTCACCTTTTCTCTCTCCCAATCTAGGGTTTCTCTCAAATTCGGATGGGAGAGAGGAGTGAGGGTTTCACCCCTTTTATAAGCCCAAAAATGCCCAAAATAGGCTCAGGAACAAAGTTCACTTAGTGCATAACTGAATCGGGGCCGTTTCGGTCCAAAAGATAATTTCTGGTGGTCCCCTGGCCGAACGCGATCGGACTTAAGCTCAAGCATACAGGATCTAGCACGCATCAAGTTTTCAGTCCGGCAGGGTTCGCAGATCGCACGTGGTGGTCCAGTTTTAGTTCAGCAGTCACCGCACGTAGATCAGGGCTGCAAGTCTCATGATATGAAATAGAAATTTTTCCTGATCCGCGGGTGTAATTTGGCTGAATTCTGACAGTCAGAATGCTTAATACTGACACATCAAGTCGTGTGCCAGATTTGAATTTGAAATTCCAATTTTGTCCCTATTCGCACTCTCTTTAGTCCGGGCTCAATGAAATAGCCTATGATTATCGGTTGGGCTTGATTTTCGAAATAATTGTCAATCCATCTAGGCGGTTCTAACGGTCTAAGATAGTAGGTATCGGACTTTCGACGCGCGGTCTAGATCCAATACAAAGTTTCAAAGAGGCCCAAAGAACAAACCTGCTTAGAGTTTGATCCGAGGTTATAAAGTATTATAGAGTCATTAGTTCTACTCGATTTGGGTCTTGTAGAACGTATTTAAAGTGATCAGGGACTATTTCCCAGCTACTCTAGCATTGCGCTAGCTAACTTATGCTTAATTTCCATAGGAATTAATCTTAAGTGGTTTCTTTGGCTATGAAATTGGGTTCTGAGCGATTTTCTAGGTGTTTTAGTTGACCCACTGCCTAAGGACGTCAAATTCCAGATTGGCCAAAATCCGGGGTGTTACATTATGCTCCACTAAACAAAAATCATTCTGAAAACCCTCGTTGTAGGATCTCAGGATCGAAATCTGGCATATGATTGCTAAGAGCTGAGAATGAGGCACTAAGGAGGCTGTCGGCATTAGATTTGGTGATCGAGATTCCTATGAATCAGATTTTTGGGTTTGGGGCATGACACCCCCCCCCCCCCCTCCAAGTGGGACACACACAACAGATGGACTGGATCTCTCAAGTGACCCGCCTTGATGAGAAATATACAAAAATTAAAATAAAATAACATAAAAGAAAAAGTGCGTGGAGAAGGTTTTGTGGGGCTGATCACGGTCATACCATGATGTATATGCTAAATCCACACCATTCATCCATCTTACTTGCCCCATTTATTGCATGGTCCCAAAAAGCAAGCCGATTAGAAGTTCATGTAGGCCATGCCACTCGGACAGTGAGAATTGTACTCAAAATACTTAAATTTTTCTGGGGCCCACCTTGGTGATGAAAAGTATGAGGCATTCATCCACTTCTTCAGACCATTTTAAGTCATGAGTAAAAGAATGGGGCAAATCCACACCTTAGGTGGACCACACTATAAGAAACAATGGGAATAAAAATCCCTACTATTAAATCCTTTGAGTTATACTGTGATGGGTGACTGCCACCAAAGTTGGGTCAGCCATTAGACCATGGAGCCAACTCATTACACGTATTATCCAAGTCGTCCATCATTTAGACCATCCATGTGTTATGAGTCCCACCCGACGTATGTACCTTATATCCATGTCATTCATCTAGTGGGTGGTATTAGCTATGATGTTGTTTATTGTACAAATTGTTCATGGGGTGAACCCCACCATGTCAATGGGAACCACAATTATACAAAATATAATAATAATAATAAGGAAAGGGAATTGTATGCTTGGCAATGAAAGCTTCCCTGGACATAATGTGATGCATGTGAAGCCCACCTAGGTACATGTGTTATATGTCCACACTGCCTATATATTTTCCAATCACTTGGGAAGTGAGCCCACCTCCTGCCCACAGACACAAGATGAAGATTTTAGGTGGGCCATGCTATAAGTAGAAATAGTAGTAATAACCATTAGAAATTCTTAGGCTCTAGTGTGCCCTTATATGCTGGGATGCTTCCTTGACCATGGACTCTACCTTGTAGTATGATGCAGATCCATGCCACTCATCGGTTTATCCTTTTCATTTTAGGGTATGGTCCCATAGACTAGTCAGATCTAAATCTCATGCCACGGGAGCAATATTGATCACTTGTCCACCATTAAATATTTTCTAGAGCTGCAACAATGTTTGTGAGAAATCTATCCATCTATTCATTTTAACCGATCATGGACCACCTAATATACATGTTTTACCAGTCATTCATCTATTTTGATTAGATCATTTTAGAGTGTGGGGTTGCCTATATATTTACTACAATCTAAGTTGTTTTCATGGTGCCCATTGTAATAGTTATTCCTCATTTAGTCCGTCAGTTGGTAGGAATCATGTGGATCACTAAGCTATAGGAATTTGGGATCTTGGGTGGCACAACTAGTAGTGTGGATTGGTGGAAGTTGTGTGGACCACCACATGTGAGTGCTTGATTTTTATAGCCCACCTAACTGTATGAAAATTGGGGCAATTGTGTGACTACTTGTCTAAGTAGATTTATGATTGTTGTGGCCCTTAACCACATGATCACTGATAGGATGAATGATAACTAAATTTATGATTGTTGTGGCCACATGATCACTGATGGGATGAATGATAACTAGATTTGACAAAATGGTGCTGAATATGTAGCTCATAAATCTTATGATCATGCGTGACATGGATAACCGTGAATCATGTGGGTATGTGGGGAATGTGTCGCCCAACCATATGATCAAGTGGTGCTTTGGTGACTACTAAATTATGTGAAATTGTGGTACTAGCGGCCTGACTACGTAAAAAGTTTAGTAAAGTGGTTGCCTCATTATGCGAATTATGGTATAATAATAATAATAAGTAGCTATCTCACCTTAAGTCCCTTATTATGAGGCCACTCAACCATACGGACTTCTGATAATGGAGCGGCCATAAGACCATGTGTGCATATGAGAATTGTGTGATTACTCAGACTCGTGGACTATGCTGATGGCGTAAACTCTTCTGTGTGTGAACTTAGGGTGTGTGTCAGATTGATTGTGTACCCTACATTGATGTGAGTATTGCATATTTCACCATTTATCTATTAGGCTAACTAATTCTAGAATATGATTCCAAAATAACCTACATTCAATTCCTAAATAAGTTAGACGACATGAACTAGTGTTAATTGAACGTATAACTTTTGAACACTTGTGAACCCACTCAATGTACATATTTTATCCGCACTGTTCAATTGTTTTAATAACCAAATAGTTCGATCATGAAGCCTACTGTCGTGTGCCTTGTACATCCGAATCATTCTTTCATGTACTACCTTAATGAGTGTGAGTTACTGTAAGTGCTATGATTTTATGCTCCTTTAGTTGTCAAATTTTGTGGTGCCAAAACCTTGATCTATGTCTTGTGAAGCTCATTGTTATAAATGTTCAAAACCTTGCTTCACCGCTCACTTTGCTTCAAGTCAAGAATGAAGAACTACTTCAATTACTTCAAGAAATGTGAGTACAAGCCACTACAAAAGACTGCAAGTACAAGCTACAATAGTAGAAGTGATCTTGTTCAAGACTCAAGTCTGCATACAGCATAAAGATGAATAGTTATTCAAGCTTTTGAAGATCTTTTGTTTCAAGAGCTACAGTATGTTCAAAGATCTCAAGCTTTATTCATAAAGGTCATCTATCATCTGAAGATAAGAAGTTTCGAAGTTCATATCTCACTTTTAAGTTAAGATTGACCTTAAATTGTCCTTAGGATAGGTCATTTTGAATACATAATTCAATTGAATCATTTTACGTGAAATTGGATTGTTCTAAGACGAGTCCTGAACCTTGTTCGACTAGTCCTAGCACGTCCACGGCTAGTCTAAGAGATTTCAAGACCAGTCCTAAGTATGTTACAATTTTTCAAAAATTTCTGTTCGCCCAAAACCAGTCTTGGACTCTGTTCAACTGGTCATGTGAACAGTGTCGACTCATCCTACAACCAGTCCTAGTTCTATGACTCAAAGTCCGACAACCAAACTCTGGGTCCTACAACCAATCGTGAGAAGACTACGACTAGTCGTAGAGGGCCTACGACTAGTCGTAGACACCTTACGACCAGTTGTGAAACGGTTTTATCCAATCACACTCAAAAATTCAAAAATCCGTTTCTCTTATAACCAGTCATTGTGTTCTCAGGATCAGTCATAACCGAGTTTCTGCAGCTATAAATAGATGACGAATTTCAGAGTTTGATATAACAAAAATTCAAGCAAAATCAAGGGATCACTCTGAGATAAGTTTGTGTTCATTTTAAGCTACATTGTGCTCATTTCATATTCTCTTTTGATAGCTTTATTAATTTGATTTTGTTTCTACATTCTAATCTTAATTGAAAAGAGAAATTGTGATATTCCTTATTCTTGGAATCAAAATCAAATAGAGCTAAGCCCAACTGGTTTAATTTAAAATCAATTAGAACTTAGAACCATTTTAAAGTGAGTATTGGACCTTGAACTTCTACATTCAATCATCTACTCCAATTGGTTATTTTGGGCTGCTACAAAAGGAGAAATTTAGGTATTTTACATTTATTATAAATTCTTTTCATTTTGATTTTATTTGAGGTTAAGCCAGAAAAATCT
The DNA here is from genome assembly GCA_037074715.1 of Magnolia kwangsiensis. NCBI lineage: Eukaryota > Viridiplantae > Streptophyta > Magnoliopsida > Magnoliales > Magnoliaceae > Magnolia > Magnolia kwangsiensis. The sequence continues at coordinate 67,464,833 of CM073579.1, forward strand.
CAATTTGTTGGTTATCTGAGGAGAGCCAAAAAATTCAGAAGTGAGGGTTTTTGGATTGTGTAAGCCCTTTGAAAAAGACATAATTGTGAAGGTTTTGGGTGAACCTGTGAAAACTTATTCTGATAGTGAACACTAATATCCCCTGTGTGAGGACATTAGGAGTGGAGTAGCAATCTGTGTGGCTGTTTTATAATAGTTGGTGTACACACAGGTGAACCACTATAATTCCTTATGTTTTGTGATTATGTGATTTATATTTCCTATCTTTTATTATTCAGAGTTGTGGGATGTATATGTGGATGTGAATGTTGTAATATTTATATTTCAAGCTCAGTGGGGAATGTTGTAATAATTTAGATTTTAATTCCTGCAATTTATTTTAGTTCTTGTTATTTATTTACTCCTCTTCAGTTTGAGTTTTTGATACATAAACCTTTCTAGAAATAAGGTTGTCCTATCATAAACTCTAGTTTTTGGTGTAAGGTTGTCTTTAGAACAACATTTGCATCAACTGCTCAAGACTTAAATTTTGAGGTTGCATTTTAATTCAACATTTTGAATTGATTTCTTTATTTGGCTATCTCTCTTTCTTTAATTCCACTGTTATTTTTTTTAATTTAACATAGTCCTATTCACACCCCCTCCCCTCTAGGATATATAGCTTGGCCATTTCAAGTGGTATCAAAGCCTAATAACTCATTTTTATTCTTTTTATTTGGATTCATTTCCTGAGCTAATCGATCTAAGCTATATTTAAGATGTCAAATTTTGATAGCCTTTTTGTCACTCGGGCTCCACCTTTCGATGACACCAATTATACTTATTGGAAAGTCAGGATAAGGATCTTCCTTAAATCCATGGATGAAAGTATGTGGCTAGCCACAGTGAATGAATGGACCCCTCATACCACTGAAGTAACTAGGATCGATGGTTCAAAATCAATGAGAATAACACCTTATTTCTCATGGACCACACTTTAGAAAAGTGAGAATAGTGCAAATGCTAAGCACTAAATTCAATCACTTGCGCACTATCACCGGATGAATTCAAAAGAATTATATCTTGTAATTCTGCAAAGCAAGCTTGGGATATTTTAGAAATGCACAAGAGGGTACATTAATTGTCAAGAAATTTAAAGTTCAAATCCTCGCAACCAAATTTGAGGAAATACATATGAAAGAAAATGAAATGTTTATGGACTTATACACTAGATTAAATGACATTGTGAACTCTATGTGGGGTTTTAGAGATAAAATTCCAGAAAGTAAAGTGTGTGCAAAAATATTACGCTCACTTCCAAAACAGTTTTATTCTAAGGTAACTGCAATACAGGAACTTCGTGATACGGATACTATGAGGGTAGAAGAATTAGTTGGGTCTTTATAAACCTACGAGTTAAATTTTAAATCTCCTAAAGGAAAATCTATTACCCTTAATTGTTCTAAAGATATTTCTCAAGAAAATAATTCTGATTTAGAAAATTCTAAAGACGATATGACCCTTTTAGCAAATAAGTTTTACAAAATTTTCAAAAGAAAAAAGAGGGTTGATTTTCAAAAAGCTAATGATAAGAAAATATCAAAATCTAAGTCTAAGCCTTGGAAATCTTTAAAAGAGAGTCAATATTACAATTGTCAAGAATATGGGCATTTAGCAAACAAATGTCTTGAAAAGGATAAAATCAAAAAGAAGAGTATGTTGGCTACTTGAGATGAATCATTTGATTCTGAAGTCTATTCTGATTTAGAAGATTTTGAATCTGAGTTAGGTAATGAAGTTAAAGCCCCTTTGACTCTAACCAAATTCACATTTTTAGATAATGATTTAACAAGCGAAGAAAATATGAACAGTGAATGGGAAAATGAAGATGATCTTCAAGATACTTACAATGCCTTATATAAGGAAAGTTGTAAAATTGTTGTTAAACTTAAACTTTAAAAAGAAAGATTTTCAAAGCTTAAAGAAAATTTTGAATCCCTTGTTTTAGAAAAATCTCATATTTCAGAGTCTTTTGAAAAATGCAAATGTGATTTGGATTTTAAAAATTCTCAGATTGAAAGTCTGAAATCTGAGAATGAAAATCTTAAACTTGAAGTCTCTTCTCTTTTAAGTTTGAAGGATACATGAAAGTATGCTCAAGGAGATCCAAAGTTAAAAAAACTTTTATCTAGATCAAGGAAATGTGGCGATCGATCCGGTTTGAGCTACGAGAAAAATGTTCCTCTTAAACATAAGAATACATCTCCTAAGTTTGTAAAAGGTGAGACCTTGAACTCAAATGGGAAAAGTACAAATCAATTTTTTTCTAAAACTACTTTTCAAAAACTAAAAAATAATTATAAACATCAGAACCGAAACCCTTTAGCTAAGAAAATAGTTGATCTTCTTAAGGAGCTCTTAAAATCTAACTCAGTGGGTCACTCTAACTTTAACTACAATCAAAAGAAGATCCACTATACTATTAAACCCAAAATTGTTATGAAATGGGTTCCTAAAGTTTCTTGCTTGGTTGCCCTCACTGCTTTCAAAGCTACAAGCCATTCAAAGTGGTACCTAGATAGTAGATGCTCCAAACATATGACAGGCGTCAAGGCTTTATTCACCGATCTCAAAGGTATGACAGATGGGTCAGTCACATTTGGTGATGGTAGAACTACAAGATTATTGGCCAAGGTACGGTCCAGCTCTATAACCTTCACTTATTCAAGAATGTTTTATATGTTGATGGACTAAAACATAAGCTGTTAAGCATATCTCAAACATGCGATAACAATCATAGTGTGAAATTTTCCAATTAAGGTTGTGAAATCATAAACAAAAGGGTTCTGTAATATTAACTAGTCGCAGAACTTCTAAACACTACTATATTGTAAGTGACGGCAGCTCTTCTAGTCAATTGTGCTACATGGTCCATACCGATGAGACAGAATTATGTCATAAACGCCTTGGGCATGTACACTACCGTAATTTATACAGATTGAGCAAAAGAGAACTAATAAGAGGTCTACCTAAATTAAAAAAGATAAACAAAATATGTGGCGAATGCCAGATAGGCAAGCAAACTAGGAGCTCTCACAAAAAGGTGGACTCCAAAGCCACATCAAGACCACTCGAACTTCTCCATATGGATCTTGTAGGACCAACCAGGATGAAGAGTCGAGGTGGCAAAAAATACATCTTGGTAATCATAGATAATTTTTCTAGATTCAATTGGGTATCTTTCTTAAGGGATAAGTCAGAAACCCTTGATGAAGTGAATGGATTATCAGATGTATTCAAATTGAAAAAGGTTCTCAAGTTAGTAAGATCCGTAGTGATCATGGATCTGAGTTTGAGAACAATAGTTTTGAGAAAATTTATAGTGATTAGGGAATATCGCATGAATTCTCTGCACCCAAAACACCACAAAAAAATGAAATTGTGGAAAGAAAAAATAGACTGCTTCAAGAAATGGCAAATGTAATGTTGAATAGTATGAAGCTCCCTAAAAATCTTTAGGTTGAAGCAGTGAATACTGTCTGCTATATTATTAACTAGGTTTATACATGTAAATCTAATAATAAAATGCTTATGAACTATGGTTCGATAAGAAATCGACTGTCAAATACTATCGAGTTTTTAGTAGCAAGTGTTATATTTTACGTGACCAGAAAAATCTGGGCAAGTTTGATACTAAAAGTGATGAAGGGATCCTTTTAGGATACTCTTTGAACAGTCATGCTTACCGCGTACTGAACAAAAGGACCGGTGTGATTCAAGAGTCTATTAATGTGGTCACTGACGATCACGTGAATACACTTGCCCGTAGTTCAGACTATGATGTTCTTTTAATTGACAAACCAGATACTTTATCAAATCAAGTAAACTCTGAATTGAGGATTGTTAAAGATCATCCAACCACTCAGATTCTTGAAAACCCTCTCACTGGTGTGCGTACTTGTAGACAATTAGAAGACATATGTAATTACGTGTTCTTTACATCCTAGATAGAATCGATAGACGAAAAAGAAGCTCTTTCTGACGAAAACTGGATAGTTGCTATACAGGAAGAACTTAATCAATTTGTTCGAAATGATGTCTGGTATCTTGTTCTTAGACCTAAAGATAAACATATTATTGTAACAAAGTGAATTTTTAAAAATAAGTCTGATGAACTTGGTAATATTATTCGAAACAAGGCAAGATTGGTTGTACAAGGGTACAGTCAAATTGAAGGTATCGATTATGATGAAACCTTTGCACCAGTTGCTCGCCTTGAATCTATCAAAATTTTTTATATTCATTTCATGCTTTAGAAAATTTAAAAGTTATCGAATGGATATAAAGAGTGCCTTCTTGAATGGCGATTTACATGAAGAAGTATATGTTGAACAACCTACAGGGTTTGAAGACCCTAAGTTTATTGATCATGTATACAGCCTTAAAAAGGCTCTCTATAGTCTAAAACAAGCTCCCAGGGTATGGTACGAGAAATTGACTAAGTTTTTACTCAGTCACAATTTTCAAATGGGCAGTGTCGATAAGACGCTTTTTGTTAAGAAACATAACGATGATATCTTAATGGTTCAGATCTATGTTGATGATATTATTTACAGATCAACTTATACTAACATGACTGTTGAGTTTACAGATTTAATGAAATCTAAGTTCGAAATGAGTATGGTTGGGGAATTAAATTATATCCTAGGGTTGCAAGCAAAGAAACAACCTGATAGAATTTTTATTTCTCAGAACAAATATACTCTGAACTTGATTAAAAGGTTCGGATTTGAGAATTGTAAGAAGTTTGAAACTCCTATGAGTACAACTTTAAGACTCTCTAAGGATTCTACAAGTAAAGATGTGGATCTTAAAATATATCGCAGTATGATTGATAGTTTACTTTATTTAACTGCTAGGAGACCTGATATTGCTTTTAGTGTTGGTATTTGTGTAAGATATCAGTTTAATCCTAAAGTGTCATATTTAACTGCTATTAAGCAGATTATGCGATATGTCGCAAGTTCAGTTAATTTAGGTCTTTGGTATCCACATGATATTAGTGTTCAGTTGGTAGGATATACTGATGCTGATTGGGCTGGAAATATCGATGATAGAAAATCAACCAGTGGTGGTTGTTTTTATATCAAAAATTGTTTATTTTCTTGATTTAACAAGAAACAAAGTTCTATATCACTCTCTACTATTGAGGCTGAATACATCGCAGCTGAAAATGCATGTACTTAGTTTATTTGAATGAAACATATGTTAAGTGATTATGGAATTACACAGGATTTAATGGTTTTACATTGCGATAATTCCAGTGCTATAAATATTTCAAAAAATCCAATCCAGCATTCACGTACCAAGCACATTGACATTAGGTATCATCATATTCATGAATTAGTGGAAGAAAAAATAATATCTTTGGAATACATTTCGACCAAGACTCAACTTGCTGACATTTTCAGTAAACTACTTGACAAAAGTAGGTTTAATAAATTGAAATTTGATCTTGGTATGTACATTCAACATTAATTATTCATGCATTTGTGTATCATAGTGTAAATATATTTGAGTAGTTATGTGTTTAAATTTTAAATTTTATGATAATTGCATGTTTTTAGTCGGTACTTGACCAGTCGTGAGTGTATATGACCGGTCCTCATACGACCGGTCGTGAAACGCGTTGGGTGTTTTTAAATTTGGGAAAAATCTCATCTTCCTCATTTCTAACTTCCTCTCCAACGAGCCGATGTTTGACCAGTCGAACCTACAGACCTGATCTTCATGGTTAGTGTATTTTATTGGTCAATTTAGCATATTCAAGTTCTATTCTCTTCTTTATTTTCATTGGAGTGCTTGATATCAAGCTTTATGGGTTATTTGGGGTTTTCTTCTCAAATTTTTATTTTTGAGAAAACCCATTTCTCATCTTTTGCATCTCCTTAGTTCTTTGTATTTCATGCTACTAATGATGCTAGGGGAAAAAAGAAAATAACTCCCCATCCATCATCCTCTAGATCAACTCCAATAACTCGGCGCGATCTTCGTTCACATGAAAATGATCCCCCATTTGTACGGGATTTGCGTTTGCGCAAGGTTATTGTTAAAAAAGCTATTGATCTTAACCACATTGCTCCATTTGGTATCTTTCCACTCTTCCATGCTATAGGATGGGATAACATCTTACATTGGGGTGGGCCTACATACCAATCTATTACACAATCCATGTTTGCATGCATCTCTAACTTTTCTACTGAAAATTTAACATTCAAAATAGATGCTAGAGAAGGCCCTTTTGATGTAGACCGTCATCTAATATCTGGCCTTATGGAAATACCTACTAATGATGAGGGTATTCCCATTCATGTTCTAACTGAAAAACCCTCAAAAATAGAAAAACAACAGCTCACAAGAGCATTATGTAACATGAATGTGCAATGGACTCATAGAGGGAATGCGCTCCCCTGAAAGTATTTGTTACCCAGATACAGAGTCCTCCATAGAATTTTTACTTCTAATCTGTATTCACAGTCTGGTAATAAAACAGAGTTGACTTCATTTATGGTTTGTGTTTTGCACACTATTATTTCTGGTACTAAAGTTTATCTTCCATCTTTAATATTTCATTCCATCATTTAGTTTCGTCTCCATTCAGGTCATCTTGATATATCATTTTCCTATCCCATGACTGTGTTGGCTTCTCATATGTTAGTCGTTATGCGTGTTAGAGAGGCTCCTATCCATAATCTTATTTTTAACAACTTAAATATAAACAAAATGAAGTTGAAATTGGCTCCTGGCCAAGTGGATGGTGATGATGGAGCTGGAGTTGGGAATGAAGAAGAAACTGATGATATTCCTCCTAATGACATAAACATGGATGATATTTTTGATAAAATTGAGTCTAATTCTACTAATGATCCTGATTATGAACCATTTGAGTTTAATGTACATTTGCGTGCACTTGAGGAGAAAGTAGAAAACATAAATGTTGCACATGATTTACAGTTCAAATATGTGCGTAAGTATCTTAGGCGCTTAAATAAGGGCATGCATCAACTTAATCCTACCATACCTGCACCGTCTTCAGGTTCTGATTGAGTAGTTTTCTCTTTAGTCTGTAATAACCTTAAGTTTACTTTTATTGGATTGTGAACTTTAAATGGTTTGCTGACTTTGGTTTGAACTATTAAAATCTTAATAGTTTATTGCACTTTTATTTACTTATATCTTGACTCCTTGATTACTCCTATTTATTTTCCATTGTTTTCTTCTTCCTTTGTCATATTGTGCCAAAAAGGGGGAGAATTTATGGTTTGGATTGTGTTTAGATTGTGAGTAGTAGCATTGCATTGCAAGGCAATATATGTGCTACTCAGGGGGAGTAACTCCGGGGGATTAAGGAAGTGGAATGTAAATGTAAATGTTTTGCCTACTTCATCTTGATGTATGTTGATGCATTTGGTGCATGAAAAACTGGTGTATGATTCTTTAACCAGGCTGTAACTGGTTTACTCTTATAACCTGTGCATAATTCTTTGCATTCATATTGGTTATATTATTGAGTGTTTTGTCAAACTTTTGACAAAGGGGGAGATTGTAAGTGCTATGATTTTATGCTCCTTTAGTTGTCAAATTTTGTGGTGCCAAAACCTTAATTTATGTCTTGTGTAGCTCATTGTTATAAATGTTCAAGACATTGCTTCACCACTCACTTTGCTTCAAGTCAAGACCGAAGAACTACTTCAATTACTTCAAGAAATGTGAGTACAAGCCACTGCAGAAGACTGCAAGTAGAAGCTACAACCGTATAAGTGTAACGCCCTGAAAATTGGGGGTCGAGTATAACCCAACTCCCGAGTTCCAAAACATCACTTATGCAACATTTTTAATGATGGTTATATGTTGTTTGTGTTAGAGCATAAAACATAAAGTAGATAAAGCAATACAATCATACATCCCTATTTATTCTGATTAATGCAAGAATGTATGAAGGAATGATGCATGCCCTCACCTACACTCCCTCAGTGATCTTCATCTTACGGTCGCATATGTCAGTCACTTCCTCAGTGCTTTACCTAACGCCAAACGGCACATGCAGTGCGGTGCATATACATGATTACCAAGTTCTTATTAGTCCTTTTCATGCATAGGATTTGGCAAGCTAGGGTACCTCCCTTAGGTCAATACCCAAATAATGATCCATTCTAGGGTCATTAGTCCTAGTAAATCTCAGATGATGTTACGATTATAGGTCGCTATAAAGGGCTCGTCACCAATCAATACAAGCCTAATCATACCCTTGATACTGTGATAAGGCTCGTCGCCTCATTGCAGTTTTAGGATGTGCTCGAGGTCATTACAGAGGGCTTGTCACCAATCAGTGTAGGCCGACAATACGAATACAGTGTCTCATACCACCATATTCGACTCACGAGTCTGGGTTGCTCACTGGTCACTACGTGGAGGCTTATTGCCCCAACGTAGGCCAACAACTCGACCACAGAGTCCCATACCACCATGTCCGGCTCATGAGTCTTAGCGGATCGAGGTACCAAGGTTATCAGGGTTTCACTGGTGAGTTTAGTACCTTAGATTCAAGCAGTGGAGTCCAAACATGATGAACATACATCAGTCAATCAGGTTAATTGATAAGCTTGACTAGGACGATTGCACGTTGAGTTGATCGACATGAAATGCATAAACACTTCGTGTGGCCTAGCCACTGTCGAACATCCCAAGTATAGCTCGGATTCATCGAACACATCCTGCTTGGCGTAAACAATCTCAGCCACCAGTACAAGGACTATTACCGATTACCTGGACTATGGCATAGCCCTAACAATGTGCATTCATCACAAATAAGCATATGAGATATTCAAAGCATTAATAAACACTTAAGTCAATTCCTACAATCATGTGAGCATTTATGGAATACATACATGGAGGAAATCATACACATAGTTAAACATGAATAAGTAAACTGTTTAGTACATGGAGGAAATCATACACTGTAACACCCCAGATTTTGGCCAACGTGGGATTAAACGTCCTTAGGCTATGGGTCAATTAAAACACCTGGAAATTCACTTAGAACCCAATTCCATAGCCAAAGAAATCACTTAGGATAAATTCCTTTAGAAAATAAGTGTAAGTTAGCTAGCGCGACGTTGGAATAGCTGGGAAATGGTCCCTGATCACTCTAAATACGTTCTACAAGGCCCAAAGTGAGTGGAACCAATGGTGCTATAATGCTCTTAAGCCTCGGATCAAACTCTAAACCGGTTTGTTCTCGGGACCTCTTTGAAACTTTTTATTGGATCTAGACCGCGCATCGAAAATCCGATACGTATCATCTTAGACCGTTATGACCACTTAGCTGGGCTTGGCAATCGTTTCGAAAATCAAGTCCAACTGACATTCAAAGGCTATTTCATTGAGCCTGGAGTGAAGAGAGTGAGAATAGGGTTAAAATTGGAATTTGAAATTCAAATCTGGCACACGATTTGACGCATCAGTATTAAGCGTTCTGACCATCAGAATTCAGCCAAATTACACCCTTGGATCAGAAAAAATTTCTATTTCATATCACGAGACTTATAGACCTGATCTAGGTGCGATGACCGTTGAACTGAAACCGGACTGCCACGTGCGATCCGGGAACCCTACCGGTCCGAAAACTGGATGTGTGCTAGATCCAGTATGCATGAGCTTATGTCCGATCGCGTTCGGCCAGGGGACTCCAGAAATGCTCTTTTGGACCGAAACAGCCCCGATTTGGTTACCCCTCAAGTGAACTTTGTTCCTGAGCCTATTTTGGGCATTTTTTAGCTTATAAAAGGGGTTGAAACCCTCACTCCTCTCTCCCATCCGAATTTGCAAAATTCCTAGATTGGGAGAGAGAAAAGGTGAGAGTTTGTGAGAGAGATTGGAGGAGAATTCCTTGCCGCTTGTGCTACCTGTTGCAAGTGCCTAAGCAACGCAACTCAACCATTTTGCCGGTGATTTTTCCACTTTTCTAGGTAAGAAAATACCCTAGAAGTTGCTGATTTGAGATTCCCTTGATTCCATAGCATGTTAGCTGATAGATCTTGTAAATCAGGTTGTCTATTCGTCGTAGACGAAGCGTATACGCTCCGTTCGAATTCACACCCCTAAAAGGAAAAAGGTGCGGATATTAGACGCTTTGATTGACTGTTTTCAAAGCTTTCAATGTCGTTTAATAGTAGATTCTTGACGGCAACGCCGTTTGACATGTACAACATGCTGTCCGTTTCCTGTTTCGTAGACTAACGAAGAATATGAGATTAAGGGCATTTTAGTCATTTGTAGGAAGTACCGTTTTCATGCATATTTTGCTGATGTGATTGACATGGTTTATTGTCGCATTAGAATGTTAGGAATGCGTGCATAATTAGTTTGGCGAAGAGATTCGCCTAAATGCGCACTTCGGGTCGACATACTATATGTAGACTTAAGTGTGTAGTGTAAGTGTTTGTATAAATGCTCGTATTAGTATGTATTGAATTAAATGGTGTTATGAATTAATTTGAGATTGATTTCTCAATTAAATTGCTAATGTAAATGATTTCCTACAAGTTGGCCATATGTACGATTTCATCATCGGTATGAAATGCATATGCTTGATGTTTCACCTTAGTGGTATGTTATAACATGTGCTTGATGATTTCCTTATGATCTAGTTGAGATCGAATTCTCAATTAATATGCTGATGGAGATGATGTCCTATATGTTGGTGCTATGTATAATTTCATTATATGCGTGATAGACATGTGTAAGATGATTTACTCTGGTTGTATGTTATAACATGTGTTAACATGCTCTTGTGGTTGTATTCCATTTCTGATACTCTCACTTGATTTGCTGATGTGATTCCATGTGTTTGGGACTATGCCTAGTCCAGGCAGTCGGTAACTGAGCGAATTCGTGGTTAGCTTATCTTCGCCACGAACGACGCGTCGATGAACGCGAGCCGTGTTCTGGAGTTGGCGGCAGTGGTTAGGCCACACGAAGTGTTTTACGCACTTCATGTCGTTTAACTTGAGATGCGATCGTGCTAGTCGAGCCCGTCAAGTAACCCGACTGGCCATTGTATGTTCACCCTGCATGAGTCATAATTGCTTGAACCTAGGGTACTGAACTTACCATTGTAAACCCTGTTAACCATGGTACCTTGATCCATAAAGACTCATGAGCCGGGCATGGTGGTATGGGACACCGTGGTCGAGCTGTCGGCCTACGCTGGGGCCACAAACCTCCCCGTAGTGACCAGTGAGCACCTACACTCGTGAGCAAATTATGGTGGTATGGGACACTATATTCTAGCTGTTGGCCTACACTGATCAGGCGACGAGTCCTTTGTAGTGACCGCGAGCGTATTCTGAGACTACGGGAGGCGACGACCCTTCAGTAGCAGTAGAGTACAGTAGGCCTGTATTGATAAGGTGATGGGGGAGCGGAGCAACGAGTGCGTGCAACAGCCCTGGCAGCCCTTGCAGCGACCTACAACATATACATCGTATGAGATTACTAGGAGTGACGACCTTAGACAGGATCTGTGTTGGGATTGATACAAGGGAAGTACCTTAGTTTCCTAATCCTGCTGTTTGAATGGACTAATAACAACTCAGAAATCATATCACCATAGCATTGCATGTGCCTGGAAGATGTGGAGCACTTTAGGGAGTGTGGCATGCCGCGGTCGTAAGATGTTGCCGTATGAGGGAGATCTTCGGTGAGGGCATATATCACGTAATGTCATAATTGCATTAACAACAGTATTAGGATTGTTTGATTTATTGCTTTACTATTATCGCATGATTGATTTGAGAACATGTTAATCCTTGTTCTATTATTCCACTGAGTTAGCTACTCACTCCCACGTTACGGGACGGTGTTCCTGGACACCCACCGGACCTTTTTGTGATTGCAGATGATGGCGCGGCCTGTGAGGCGGAGCTGGATTTGATGATGATGAGGAGGAGGATTCCTCCTATACGCATGTTCTGATTGAAGGGATTACAGGGAGGTTGATTAGATGTCTTGACACTTGTCATTTTATATTTTCAGAGCACTCATGTATATACTTTCTTTATATTTTGAGGTATATATGTATATGTTTAACCTGGTAATATGTTCACACTCAAGAGACACGCAACAGTTTATATATGTTATACATACTATCACAGTCTTCCGCTTGTGAATTTAACTGTCTCTGGAGTATGATATGCTATTCTGGCTTAATCTCACTCATGTTTAATACATTATCACAGACAACATTCAATCATACATATCTATGTTGCATAAATAACATTTTGGAACTTGGGAGTTGGGTTTTTGCTCGACCCCCCGATTTTCGAGATGTTACATACACATAGTTAAGGTAGTTGGGATTCATATCCCAATTCCCTTAGAAATCACACTTTACTAATTCATAACTCATTTAGGCATTTTTACAAATACTTAGACTATACTTTTCAACATACATCACGTATGTCGGCCATATGACGTATTTAGGCAAGTCCTTTTGCCAAGGAGTTATCACATACACAACAACCATGTACGTACGACAATTAATCATGGCAATCACAACATCGGATTTCAAATGCATACAAACATTTCAACAAAAACATGAAATAGTCTATACACAACATAGTTCATACATATACGTAAAATGAAACAGATATCGCATTTGGCATGTGTAATGGCACCCACGTCAGTAATAAATCATTATCTAACATTGAAGTCTTGAAAACCATAACCTAAACGCATATAGCCCGCACCTTAAATTGGTAAACACGTAATGGATATGATTTAGACGATAAGTCTTCATCAACGATGGACTAACAACCTAAAGTGTGAAATAGGTTAGCTAAATCGTCACTTAAACTACACTAAGCTCTAAAATAGGTTAGGTTTTGATTTTTCTTACCCAAATATGGAATCGGTATCACCCGTATAACGATACAAATAGGTGGATTAGGCACGTAGAGTAGCTGGGAAGAATCCCAGGATAAATTACCAACTTTTCTCTCACTTTCTCTCTTTTTCTTCTCATTCTTAGCTAGGGTTTAAGAATTCGTATGGGATTTGAGAGAGGGTGTTTAAGGCACCTATATAGGCCCAGAACTGATGAAAATAGTCCCAAGGCCATGGTATACATAGATTATAACCAAATTGGACTTGTTCCAATCCAACAGAGCATTTCTGGAGGTCCTTTTACTGAATGCGGTCAGACTTAAGCTCCCCGATATTAGATCTTGATCAAGCTAAATTTTTAGTCCGATCGGGTTTACAGATCAACCATGGCGGACTAGTTTCAGTGTAACGGTCACTGATACTCGATCAGGGCCACAAGTACATTGGCATGTGTGGGACATTTCCCCTGATCTGAGGGTTACTTTGGGTCAAATTTTGACGGTCTGAATACTTATAATTGGCCCGCAAGTGACATGACTTAGATTACTTAAATTTATATTTAATTTCATAAAAACCTTCATGTTCTCACGCACACTTCACTTCGAACTCAAGAAAATAGTCCCAGGACATCATCCGGACTTGATTTTTGAGGTAATTGTCAAGTCCAACCAGGCAGTCATAATTGTCTAAGTTCATCGCTATCGAACTTTTGATGTGCGGTCCAGGTTTGATATGGAGTTTCTGAAATGCACCCAAGAGCAACTAGGTTTAGTAATGGATCCTAGGTTTTAGGGTAATGTAGCGTTAACAATTCCATAAGTTTTGGGTCTTACAGATCATATTTAAAGTGATTGGTGCTAATTTCACAGGTAATCTAGTTTAGCACTAGTTAATTCTCATTAATTTCTAAAGGATTTAGTCCTAAGAGATTTCTGCTTGAGGTGGTACTCGAATCTTTGTACGGATTTTTTCAGGACGTTATAAGAAGTGATCCTGTTCAAGACTCAAGTCTACATACAACACAAAGATGAATAGTTATTCAAGATTTTGAAGATCTTTTGTTTCAAGTTCTATACTATGTTCAAAGATCTCAAGCTTCATTCACAAAGGTCATTTATCATCTGAAGATAGGAAGTTTCGAAGTTCATATCTCACTTTCAAGATAAGATTGACTTTAGATTGTCCTTAGGATAGGTCATTTTGAATACATAATTCAATTGAATCATTTTACATGAAATTGGACTGTTCTAAGACTAGTCCTGAACCTTGTTCGACTAGTCCTAGCACGTTCACGACCAGTCCAAGAGATTTCAAGACTAGTCCTAAGTATGTTATAATTTTTCAAAAATTTCTGTTCATCCACGACCAGTCCTGGACTCTATTCGACCGGTCGTGTGAATAGTATCAACCCGTCCTACGACCAGTCCTGGTTCTATGACTTAAAGTCCAGCAACCAAACTCTTGGTCCTACGACCAGTCGTGAAAATGCCATGACCAGTCGTAGAGGGCCTACGACCAGTCGTGAAATGGTTTTATCCAATCGCTCTCAAAAATTCAAATATCCATTTCTCCTACAACCAGTCATAATGTCCTCAGGACCAGTTGCAACTGAGTTTCTCCAGCTATAAATAGACGATGAATTTCAGAGTTTGATATAATAGAAATTCAAGTAAAATCAAGGGATCACTCTGAGATAAGTTTGTGTTCATTTTAAGCTACATTGTGCTCATTTAATATTCTCTTTTGTTAGCTTTATTAATTTAATTTTGTTTCTACATTCCAATCTTAATTGAAAAGAGGAATTGTGATATTCCATATTCTTGGAATCAAAATCAAATAGAGCTAAGCCCAACTGGTTTAATTTAAAATTAATTAGAACCTAGAACTATTTTAAAGTGAGTATTGGACCTTGAACTTCTACATTCATTCATCTACTCCGATTGCTTCTTCTGGACTACTACAAAAGGAGAAATCCAGGTATTTTACATTTATTGTAAATTCCTTTCATTTTGGTTTTATTTAAGGTTAAGCCAGAAAAATCTCAAATTGTTGGTTATCCGCGGAGAGCCAGAAAACTCAGAAGTGAGGGATTTTAGATTGTGTAAGCCCTTTGAAAAAGACACAATTGTGAAGGTTTTGGGTGAACCTGTGAATACCTATTTTGATAGTGAACGCTAATATCCCCTGTGTGAGGATATTAGGAATGGAGTAGCAATCTATGTAGTTGTTTTATAATAGTTGGTGTATACATAAGCGAACCGATATAATTCTTTGTGTTTTGTGGTTGAGTGACTTATATTTTCCATCTTTTATTATTTAGAATTGTGAGATGTATATGTGGATGTGAATGTTGTAATATTTACTTTTCAAGTTCAGTGGGAAATGTTGTAATAATTTAGATTTTAATTCCTGCAATTTATTTCAGTTCCTTGATATTTATTTATTCGTCTTCAGTTTGAGTTTTTGATACAAAGACCTTTCTAGAAATAAGGTTGTCCTACCATAAACTCTGGTTTTTAGTGTAAGGTTGTCCTTAGAACAACATTTGTAACCTCTCAAGACTTAAATTTTAAGGTTGCATTTTAATTCAGCATTGTGAATTGATTTCTTTATTTTTTTTATCTCTCTTTCTTTAATTCTGCTATTATTTTTTAAATTTGGCATAGTCCTATTCACCCCCCCTCTAGGACATATAGCTTGCCCATTTCAGTTACCTATATTATCTACTTGTTGGGAGCCACCGTAATGTTTGTGTGTGGACCAATCTGCTTGCATGACAACTTGGAAGTAGGCCTAGTTAGGGTATAACCATGTGGTCCCAATAGAAGAAAATCATATCGGGCCAAAGCCACTAATAGAATACCAATCTTGCGAAGGATATGATGTAACTCTGAATACAATTAATGCTCGTGATTATAATAGCTATGAATGATATCAGTGATGTTAGTTATTATGGTTAATAGAAGTATGTGATTTAATATCTTCATTAATGTTGTTCCACTCCCTAGCATACTAAATTCTTCTACTTAACCATGTTGGTATTGATCATACTCATGTACTATGGAATGATGATATGTGCAAGTGTGCTTCAATACATTTGTTCATGTGTAAGACATGTCCTCTTCAGTTTAGTCACATGATCATGGATTGATATAGTTGATAGTGGCATATGATGATTATACGTCATTGTTTCCTTAAAGGTTAAGCAGACCTTAAACTCATGACATTATATGCATACCACATGCCCTTGATCGTATGCCTTATCATGGTTACTTAAATTCATGTATAATCATGACATACATGATGATCGAAATACCACAGTCGTGTCGTATAACATGAATTGGATCTTAACGATGAAAGGTACATTTATGATGATGACTTGGGTTATCCTTGAAAATGAACGGGACACCGATGCGCCCCTTAGGTTGAATGTCTTCAAACCCCTATGCTATCTAGGGTTGCCTTACCGTCGGGCCGAGTGGATACATGGGTCATGAATTTATCTCTCACTGATGAGGTCAAGTTGAAAAGAGGTGGGTCTAACCTGCTAAGGGTTGAGGTGCAAATAGGGACCGGTCCGACTCACCGGCGAGGAAAAGTGCAAATGAAGTCTGCTACTGGCATGCCGAGTGGAAGTCCACCGTAGGGCGGGTATGCAAGGTCGATTACTGGTGTCTAGTGCATTGGTGTCGACCACAGTGTTTCCCATGATATACAGTTGGTGGAAGTCCACCACAGGGCGGGTATGCTAGGTCGATTACTAGTGTCTGGTGCATGATATCAACCACAGCGCTTCCCGAGATATACAGTTATGATATGGTATGACAATATGATGATGATGATGTAATTTATGGATGCATGTAATATGGTTATGGCTGTGGTAAAGAAGAAATGAAAACATGACTTGGTGATGTTGGTAGCATTGACTCGAAGTATTACTATGATGCATTGGCATTGACATCATACCTTACATGCTACATGTCTTTCACATATATTATTTTCTTGTGGCATATTTATCTTGCTTACATGTAGGACACACTGCACACACATGTGTACTCACTAGGCTTTTTGCCTAAGCTTCCTATTTTCCATTTTTTTCAGGGTAGGAGTAGCTTGGAAGACTTAGCTTTCTTGATGCATTGTATCTATTTTTCAATTTGGCAATGTTGACGTCGTGCACCTTTTGGGAAGCATTGTACTTATAACCATCAGGATTTATAATGAAGAGTGTTGCTTGGTATTTTGATCATGGATCTTCATGCTCAGGTATTATTATATGTTAAAAAAATTAGTAAAAAATCTCCCTTGTGGTGCGCCAAACTTAGGACTTAGTGTATTGAAGTCGAGTGCTGGATTCAGGGCATCACGGAAGCTGTCTGTCCACAAGTTTGGGGCGTGACAATGGGCCACATGAGTTCCGTGTACGGTTGATTCTTGGGATATCCAAATTTTTGAAGGGAGCCCATCAAATGCACAATGTAAATGCTTGCCATACATCATGGTGGGGCCTGTGGTGGGACCTACCATCCCTCTGGCATCCAGCAGTAGGAAGCTGCTTACTGCAGCGTCATCTGGACGCTGACAGCAACAACGTCTGGTGTTTATTTTATTTTATTTTTATTTTTTTATGATTTTTCAATGGTGGGGCCCACATCAGGATGATCCACCTCGTCTACTGGGTTCTTTGGCTCGAGATAGGTCCAATGAGCCCAATATGTAGTATGTTTTGATTTACAGAAACATAACAGAGGGCCCTAGCAGATTTTAATAGTAAATATCACTGTTTTCTATAATGTGGCCCGCCAGAGATTCAGATTAGCTTCATTTTTCGGATCAATGCCTAAAATAAGCTAGGAAATTAAATGGACGGTGTGGATTAACTCCATTCATCAAGGGTGGGGCCTGTTGTGGTCTCACAGACCGTCCCCTCTTGAAGTAGGTGGGACGCTGCCTGTTACAGCGTCTTCTAGATGCTGGCAGCAACATCTCTCCTTCTCTCTCTCTCTCTCTCTCTCTCTCTCTCTCTCTCTCTCTCTCTCT
The DNA here is from genome assembly GCA_037074715.1 of Magnolia kwangsiensis. Taxonomy (NCBI): domain Eukaryota; kingdom Viridiplantae; phylum Streptophyta; class Magnoliopsida; order Magnoliales; family Magnoliaceae; genus Magnolia; species Magnolia kwangsiensis. Next base: position 67,482,797 of record CM073579.1, read on the forward strand.
CTCTCCCTCCCTCTCTCTCTCTCTCTCTCTCTATATATATATATATATTTGCACATGTGTGAGAGTGTGTGAGAGATTGAGGGTCTACTTATAGGGGTCCATAGTCTATACAGTTAGATTATGTTTAAACATCACAATGGCTCATAGTGGGGCCATATCTTGCTGACCAAGCTGATATTTATATTTTCTCTTCATACACAGCCTTATGACCATATACACTTGTATGATGGTTAGTATACATCAGGGTCGACCCATAGCTAGTGGGTCCCAAACAAGATTTAAGATCAATTAATATTTATTTCCATTCCATCATCTATGTGTGTAACCATATATCAAAATGGGCCTACCATCAATGGGTCCTACGTCATCATCATCACTTCAACATCACACTCAAAAGTAAATAAAACATTCCAAAGACAAGTGAGGGGGGGGGGGGGGGGGGGGGGGGTCGGATTAGATGGAAGGGATGGAATTGATGGAATGGATGGTTGAGATGAATGGAAGAGATGGGATTGATGGCCCACCAATATTACTCCTCTCTCTCTCTTGTTGTAGAAAAATGGTGAAAATGCTAAGTGGTGGAGGGGTTTATGTAGAGAAATGGATAAAAATGTGGTTAGGTAAGTTTAATGTGATTAATGTTAGCTTAGGCTAGGATTATGAGAATTTATGAATGATTAAGAATTAATGGTGGATTAAAGGGGCATGGGATGGTATGGTGTGATGATGTCGTGCATAGGATATGGTATGGAGAAGATCTGACTTAGGGTTGTACATGAGAGAGGGAGGAGTATGGGTGTGTGACATCATACACATGGGTAGAAATTCTCTCACCCATGTGTGGGAGCATGTTTGTGCACATGTGTGGAATGCAATATATGACATCATGCACTGTAACACCCTGAAAATCGGGAGTCGTATATAAACCCGACTCCCGAGTTCCAGACCGTCACTTATGCAACAAAAATATTTATGATTCAATGTTGTCCGAGTTAAAGCATTCACATGAATAAAAGTATACCAAAACTGCAATTCATACTCCAGATTCAGTGATAAAAGCAAGCGGAAGACTAAAGGATATACATATCACTGTATGGAAAAAAAAATAGATCTCAACTGTCTCCAAAGTATGAATACATCTCTGAGTCTCATATACATGTAAATAAACAGAATCAAAATGTCAAAAATAGTCCCACTGAGAAGTCCCGCCAATCCAGGCCACCTAAGAAAAGCCGTCGTGGTATTGCATATATGAGAACTCGTCCTGGTCCTCATCATAATCTGGCTCTGTCTCCTGAATCGCTGCCTCACCTGCATCTAAGACAGGGTCTGGTGGGTGTTGCAAACACCATCCCGTAATGTAGGAGTGAGTAGCTAACTCAGTGGAATAATAGAGTAAAGATTAACATGTTCTCAAATCAATCATGCGATAATAGTAAAGCAGTAAATCAAACATTCCTAATACTGTTGTTAATGCAATATGATGTGACATGATGAATGCTCTCACCGACGATCTCCCTCATACGGCATCATCTTACGCCCGCGGCAAGCTTTCTTCCCACAGTTCTCCACATCTTCCAGGTACATGCAATGTGATGGTGATATGATTACCGAGTTATTATTAGTCCATTCATACAGCAGGATTGGGAAACTAAGGTACTTCCCTTATATCAATCCCAACACAGATCCTGTCTAGGGTCGTCACTCCTAGTAATTTCATATGATGTATATTTTGTAGGTCGTTGCAAGGGCTGTCAGGGCTGTTGCTCGCACTCGTTGCACCGCTCCCCCATCACCTTATCAATACAGGCCTACTGTACTCTCATTGCTACGGAAGGGTAGTCGCCTCCCGTAGACTCAGAATAGGCTCGCGGCCACTACAAAGGGCTCGTCGCCTGATCAGTGTACGCCGACAGCAAGAATATAGTGTCCTATACCACCATAATCTGCTCACGAGTCATAGGTGCTCACTGGTCACTACGGGGAGGTTTGTGGCCCCAGCGTATGCCGACAGCTCGACCACGGTGTCCCATACCACCATGCCCGGCTCATGAGTCTTTATGGATCAAGGTACCATGGTTAATAGAGTTTACAATGATAAGTTCAGTACCCTAGGTTCAAGCAGTTATGACTCATACAAGGTGAACATACAATGGCCAGTCGGGTTACTTGATGGGCTCGACTAGTACGAGCGCATCTCAAGCTGAGTGACATGAAGTGCATAAAACACTTCGCGTGGCCTAACCACTGCCGCCAACTCCAAAACACAACTCGCGTTCATCGACGCGTCGTTCGTGGCAAAGATAAGCCAACCACGAATTTATTCGATTACCGACTGCCTGGACTAGGTATAGTCTCAAACATTTATGAATCCACATCAGCAATCATATAAGAGTAATGAAAATGAAATACAACAATGTGAGCATGTTAACACATGTTATAACATACAACTTAAGTAAATCATCTAACACATGCATTTCATACATATAATGAAATCATGCATATAGTCAACATGTAGGAAATCATTTACGTCAGTATATTATTTGAGAATTCAATCTCAAACTAATTCATAACACTATTTAATTCAATACATACTAATACAAATATTTATACAAACATTTAGTCTACACACTTAAGTCTACATATAGTATGTCAACTCAAAGTGCACATTTAGGCGAATCTCTTCGCCAAAATGATTATGCACGCATTCCTAATATCCTAATGCAACAAAGAGCCATGTCAATCATATCAGCAAAATATGGATGAAAACAGTATTTCCTACAAATGACTAAAATGCCCTAAATCTCATATTTTTCGTCAGCTTACGAAACAGGAAATGGATAGCATGTTGTACATGTCAAACGGCGTTGACGTCGATAATCTACTATTAAACGACATTGAAAGCGTTGAAATCAACCAATCAAAGCGTCTAAAATCCGCACCTTTTCCCTAGAGGTGAACCGATTCGAACGAAGCGTATACGCTTCGTCTACGGCGAATAGGCTACCTATTTCATAAGATGTATAAGTTACTTTGCTAAGAAATTGACAGAACCTCAAATCAGCAAGTATTTAGGGTGTTTCCTTACCTAAAAATGCGGCGGAATCACCGGAAAAGTGATTAAGGTGCGTTGCTTAAGCACGTGCAAAAGGTAGTGCAAGCAGCAGGAAGATCTCTCCCACTCTCTCTCACAATCTCTCACTTTTTCTCTCACACCAGCTAGGGTTTTTAGCAAATTCGGATGGGTGAGAGAAGTGAGGGTTTAAGGCCCTTTTATAACCTAAAACATTCCCAAAACAGACTTGGGAACAATGTTTACTTGATGCCTAACCAAATCGGGGCTGTTTCGGTCCAAAAAGACATTTCGGGAGGTCTCCAGGCCGAACGCGATTGGACTTAAGCTCATGCACGTCGGATGTTTTTCACATTCCATTTTCAGACCAGTAGTGTTCGTAGATCGCACGTGGCGGTCCAGTTTCAGTTCAGTGGTCATTGCACGTAGATCAGGTCTACAAGTCTTATGATATGAAAGAGAAATTTTTCCTGATCCGAGGGTGTAATTTGGCTGAATTCTGACGGTCAGAACACTTAATAATAACGTGCCAAGTTGTGTGCCAGATTTGAATTTCAAAATTCCAAATCTAACCCTATTCTCACTCTCTTCACTCCATGCTCAATGAAATAGCCTCTGAATGTCGGTTGGACTTGATTTTCGAAATGATTGTCAAGTCCAGCTAGGCGGTTATAACGGTCTAAGATTGTAGGTATCGGACTTTCGACGTGCGGTCTAGATCCAATACAAAGTTTCAAAGAGGTCCTGAGAACAAACCGGTTTAGAGTTTGATCCGAGGTTTCAGAGTATTATAGCGTCATTGGTTCTACTCGTTTTGGGTTTTGTAGAACGTATTTAAAGCGATCAGGGATGATTTCACAACTACTCTAGCTTATTTTCTAAAGGAATTAATCCTACGCGATTTCTGGTTGAGTTGGTACTCGAGTCCAAGTTCGGGTTTTTCCGGGGCGTTACAATCTACCCCCCTTAAAAAAAATTTTGTCCTCGAAATTTGTACCTTTTCGTACTCCTCGAGAAGCTGTGGGTAGTTCTTTCTGGTCTCGGCTTCTGTCTCCCAAGTAGCCTCTTCCTCAGAGTGATGCATCCACAATAGCTTCACAAGCGGAATCACCTTGCTACGTAGTACCTGCTCCTTCCTGTCTAGGATACGCGTCGGTCGCAGGATATATGTAACATCCTCTCCTAATTGCACCTGATCCCATCTGATGATATGGGAAGGATCAGAAACGTATTTCTTCAGCATAGAAACATGAAATATATTGTGAACGCTCGCGAGAGGCGTGGGTAAAGCCAAACGGTATGCCACTGCTCCCACACGATCGAGGATCTGGAATGGACTAATGAATCGTGGTGCCAGCTTCCCCTTCTTCCCGAACCGAAGGACTCCCTTCATAGGAAAAACTCGTAAAAATATATGATCCCCAACCGTGAACTCTAGCGGCCGCCGTCTCGTATCGGCATAACTCTTCTGTCTGCTCTGCGCTATGAGAAGCCGACGTCTAATAATATTAATCTTCTCCGACGTCGCCTGCACTAACTTTACGCCAATCAATCTACGCTCATCGACCTCTGCCCAGCAATGCGGTACTCGATAAGGTCACCCATACAACACCTCGTAAGGTGCCATACCGATACTCGCCTGGAAACTGTTATTGTACGCGAACTCCGCGTATGCAAGACGGTCATCCCAACTGTCCTTGAAGTCCAATGAGCAAGCTCGCAACATGTCCTCTAAGATCTAGTTCACCTGCTCTGTCTGTCCGTCTGTCTGTGGGTGGAAGGCAGTACTGAACTTCAACTTCACACCCATAGCCTCCTGAATGCGAGTCCAGAAAATAGAAGTGAACCGCGTGTCTCTGTCCGACACGATCTCTAACGGAACTCCATGCAGATGCACAATCTCTCTGATATATAGTCTAGCCAGCTCGTCTGTAGAGTTCGTGACTCTGATCGGTAGGAAGTGCGCCGACTTCGTCAGACGGTCGACGATCACCCATATGGAATCATGTCCCTTCCTCGTCTTCGGCAGCCCTGAAACGAAATCCATGGAAATGAAGTCCCACTTCCACTCTGCGATCGGTATAGGCTGAAGAAGTCCAGGTGGTCGGCGATGCTCTGCCTTCACCTGCTGGCAAGTAAGACAACGGGACACGAACTTTGCTATGTGGGTCTTCATACCTTCCCCCCAATAGGTCCTCCTCACGTCGCGATACATCTTCGTACTGCCTGGATGCATCGCGAGTCTGGTACAATGCGCAGCCTCGAGAATCTCTCAAGTCATGGATATCTGGGATGCATAAGCGGCCACGATAACGTAAGCCCCCATCCGTGTCAACTCGCCACTCGGCGTCTGCATCATCACTGGCCTGCTCTTGAAGCTCAGTCAGATGCACATCATCCCTCTGCGCCTCGATGACCCGGTCATCGATTTGAGATCGCACCTGCACATGTGCGATGAACTCATACGGTTCCTCTACAGTGAGTTTCTGCTCAAAGTCTCGTAAAAACTCAACCATATCCTACTCAGCAACCATCAGTGGAGCGACAAACTCTATCGCCTTCTTGCGTATTAACACGTCAGCCACAAGGTTCGCCTTCCCAGGATGGTAAGAGACTTCGAACTTGAAGTCCTTCAAAGTCTCCATCCATCGCCGCTGCCTCATATTCAAGTCTCGCTGCGTGAATATGTACTTGAGGCTCTTGTGGTCGCAAAAGAGCTCGAACTCCTCTCCATAGAGGTAATGTCTCCAGAGCCTCAGTGCGAATATGACAGCTGCCAACTCCCGGTCGTGTGCAGGGTAATTCTCCTCATGCTTCCTTAATTGTCTCGAGGCATAAGAAATTATCCTGTCCTTCTACATAAGGACACAACCCAGACCAACGCTAGACGCGTCAGTGTATATATTGTATCTAACATCTTGCTCTAGCAATACTAGCACAGGGGCGGACGTAAGTCTATCCTTCAGCTCCTGAAAAGCTGACTCCGCCTTGTCATTCCAGGCGAACTTCACGTCCTTCCGTGTCAACTGAGATAAAGGTCTCGCGATCTTCGAGAAATCCTGAATGAAGCGTCGATAATAGCCAGCGAGACCCAAGAAACTCCTCACCTCAGTGACAAAACCAGGTTGCTCTCAGTCCTGAACTGCAGCTACCTTTGCCAGGTCAATTGCCATCCCATCCTTGGACACCACGTGTCCCAGGAACTTCACTTCCTGCTTCCAGAAGTCGCACTTCTTGTACTGTGTAAACAACTGATGCTGTCTGAGTGTATCAAGGACCAAGCGCAAGTGCTCCTCATGCTCCTCTCGACTCCTGGAGTATACCAAAATGTCGTTAATGAACACAATGACGAATCGATAGAGGAAAGGCCGAAATACCCGGTTCATCAGATCCATGAACACGGCTGGTGCGTTCGTGAGACCGAACGACATCACAAGGAACTCGTAATGGCCAAAGCTGGTCCTGAATACTGTCTTCTGCACGTCCTCATTCCTGACGCACAACTGATGATATCCTGACTGAAGATTAATCTTCGAGAAGTACTGCGCTCCTCTCAACTAATCAAACAAGTCATCGATCCTGTATAAAGGGTACTTGTTCTTCACCGTGATCTGGTTCAGTCTACGATAATCAATACACAATCGCATCGAACCATCCTTCTTCCTTACAAACAAGACTGGTGCTCCCCAAGGAGACACACTGGGTCGAATAAGGCCAAGCTCCAATAGACCATTAATCTGCGTCCTCAACTCCTCCATCTCACATGGTGCCATGTGATACGTCGGCAGTGAGACGGGCGCGGAACCAGGCACCAGATCGATAGTGAAATCAATCTCTCGTCGAGGCAGCAAACCAGGGATCTTCCTGAACAGATCCCCAAAATCACAAACGACTGGCGTATGCTCAAGCATCGGGGCATCAGCGTCCCGAAGTAAAGAAGCGTAGCTAAGTATGCGGAAGGGGAGATTTACTCGAACTGAAAATGTAAAAGGCATGCCCTCTGGCTCGTACACCGTCACTATATGAGTCTCGCAGTCAATCTCGGCCCTCCCAGCAGTCAACCAGTACATGCCAAGAATGACGTCGACATAAACAAGAGAGGGGTCGACGATAAGATCAAGAGCCATCGTCCTGCCTCCCAGATCCACCAAGCAACCCTCACACATTAGGGTGGCATTAGAAAAATCCCCATGAGCTGAAAGGACTCGCACTCCATCCATACGAATGGTCGGCAGTCTAAGATGCCTGACTATGGAATGCGATATCAAAGAAAGTGTGGATCCAGTATCCACCTTCACAAGTATAGGAGTACCTCCGATGTGAGCGGTGACCTCAAAGGCCGAATGCTGAGAAGTCTCTTCCTCGGCTGCCTCAGCTGTTAAGGCATGCACCCGCGCTTGCTGTGGCCGGTTCGGCCGCTATACCATGGGCCGTAGAGGCGGCCTGAACTGAGATACGGGAGGTCTGAAGGAAGGGTGCGTAGGAGCCAACCGTAAAGGCGGTGCTGATATAACCTGTGGGCATGTACGGTCGATCTTCTACGGTGGCGAGAACCCACTATCCCTCATCTGTGTGAAATAACTCTGTGCTAAATGGCCCGATCTCCCACAATAAGTACATGATAAATCGGGGCACTGCATCGGGGGTACTGGCACTGTAGCCCTACGAGGAGGGTCGACGCGAGGCCTCTTGCCCGCAAAGGGCATGTCCTACAACTGTGGTAGTGGCCTAGGAGCAATAGGGCCACGAGATCGCGTAAGTCAATCCACATCCTTCTCTGCCCGCATGGACATGTGAATCAGCTCTGTGTAGGAGGAAATGCTCACGCAACACATCTTCGACCGAATATCCCGTCGTAAACCCTCAGAAAAGCATCATATGCGCATCTGTTCATCTGCCAGTATAGTCGGGATGTATCTGCCCAACTCAGTGAACCGATGCTCATACTCAGTCACCGTCATGCCTCCCTGTCTGAGGCATAGAAACTCGTTCTCCCGGTCATGCCTATATGTCTGGGGATAGTATTTCTCATGGAAGAGGAACTTGAACGCTGCCCAGGTCCAGATGTCAGGGGCAACGGTCTGTAACACACTATCTCACCATAAGCTGGCCTCCCGCTCGAATAAGAACGTAGCCAACTCAACCTGCTCAGACTCTGAGCAATGCAGCATCCGTAATACCTTCGACACACGGTTGAGCCAATACTTGGCCTCTTCGGGTCTATAAGAACCCGTAAAAGTAGGAGGCCGCAAGCCCTGGAATCGCTCGAGTAGGCCCCGTGTATCTGCAGCAATCTCCATAGGATAAGCAGGTGGTGCAGGATGAGCAATGCCCTCATCCTGAGCATAAGTACTGGCATCCTCAGCTAGATGCACAGGTGGTGCAGGTGGATTCACACTCCCACCCTGGGCTAGAGCCCCCACTATAGTAGTCAGGAGCTGCCGCTGCTACTGCATCATGGCCATCATCTGCTCAAATCTATCTAGAGGTGGAGCAGGATGTGGCATGTACTGCGTCGAAGAAGACGCACGGTACAGTTCTCTGACGGGCGGTGTGAAAGGCGGTGGTCCAACTGCAGGACCAGTAAGAGGCTGAGACTCAGGTGCTGTCTCAAGAATCGGGCCCACATTAGGGTCCGTATGAGCATCATACTGGAGGGGAACCTGATCCATAGGCTCACCTAATGTAAGTCGAGCTGTGCTCCGTATAGCCTTAGGCAGCATTCCCTATATTCAAAATAGGGCGCAACCTTGTCAGTCTCTATAGTACAAACACACCGCAATCATTCACATAAAGAGTCAAAGGCATTCCATGCATTTCATTTAATCAAAATTGTCACAATACAAGGGATATCTTCTTACAGGCATCATGACAAGAAGTACATGGGAACTAAGACAGTTAAAGCTACAACAGCAACATAAGTAAACGACTAGCCTTAACAGGATTACACAACATAATGCAGGAAACAACTAACTACTACCAACAACATATAAAATCTCATCGCTAGTCTGAGTCGGGTGATGGAGGAGGAGCACCCTTATCCTGCAAGCAGCACAGGATCGCCTTAAAAGTGCGAGTTACCTTGTCGAATTTCCTCTTCATAACGGCCTTGGTATCCTCGACCTCAGCCCGAAGTTCCTGAACTTCCCTTCGCAAGGTGACCTGGCTCTCCTCAATTCGAGCAATGCGAGCATCACTAGTAGCCTGAGTAGAAGGAGGAGGGCTCTCATCAGTATCCTGAGCCTCCTCTTCTTCCTCTTCCTAGGCTTCTTCCTCTACTTTCGCCCCAGGTTCTCCTTCACTTGGATACTCTTCGCCATCAAAATTACCCTCGCTATCCTCATCAAGCTGAGTCTCACGGTACTGAGACCCGATCTTTATCTTGACCATGGTAGACTCATCAATGCAGTGAATCGAAACTGGCAACTCCGGCCCAAGTCTGTAAGCAAACTCAAGCACAATCTTGCATATAAGCCGGCCAAAAGGAAGTGACTCAGACGTTCTTCTTGATTTCACTATGAGGATAATCTGTCGCAACACGAAAGTGGCCATACACACATTTTTTCCCTGGGCCACTTGATACAAGAAATCGACCATAAGGCGTGTACATTCAACGCGATTTGTTGACTTGGGATACACGTTAAACGTGAAAATGTGGTACAACAGGCAGAAATCATCAGACATATGAGTCACCTTAAGGCTATTTTTAGGCTGCCATGGAACCAGACTACCGCATAGGAACCTGGTACGGTGATCTCGCTCATGCCTACTCCTCAAATTCTTTGCACTGGGATGAACATCACCAAGGGGTACGTTCAGAAGTCGCGTTATCAACCGAACATCGATCGTAGCCATCCGGTCTCTACCAAAGGAAATCTTGAACTGCAATGGCTCCAATGTAGGATTCTGGATATGAGCGTAGAAGGCATGAACGGTGCTCACATTAGCATGAGAACGGGCTTCAAAGAGCGAACCCCAATGTGCAGCTTCAATGCGCTCAAACAATAGGAATTCACCGAAGAGTCGCCCTTCCACGTTCGCCTCAAATAACACCTTACGGTCAGTATAATCGCCATGAGACATCTCTGCTAATAGCACTCGCCCAATTTGAGCATGGGGATCTAAATCCCGCTTTGTATGAAACTCTCGGGCTGTGCTTGGACTTGTGGTGGCGCTTGAGTTAGCGGCACCACCCCTCGGTCTTCTTGATTGTACCGGGCGACTAGGCCTAACCTCATCCGTTGCAGTCTTTCTCTTTCCCATCAAAGAGAGGATGGTGGAGAAAGAGAAAAAACCCAAAATGGCTTCAACAAAAGCCATGAAAAATGGGGAGAAATGGCTGCCCAAGTGGACAGAAGGAAATCTTGGCATTGTTGAGGGATAAATCAAGCTTCCAAGAGCTGGAATTTCAAAGAAAAAAGAGAATGCTAAAGGGGTTTTAGAACTCCACACGATTTCAGCCATATTTGGGGGTTGTAGGAGCTCCAACGGACGAGTTTTGAAAGAGGAGGAGTAGCAAACCATAATGGAAGGATGAAATGGGTTTAGTTTCAGCAAGAAATGGGATTGGGAGGGATTTGGAGCAGCGATTTGAGATGGGCAGCAAGAAAAATGTTAAAGGGAGGGCGTTGGGGCATTTTTTGTGAAGGAGGTACCCCTTTTAGGGGTTTTTGAAGGACGGACACTGTATGGGAGGGATGCCTGACCCCAAAAACCACACACGCCAGAAATTCAGCCCACGTGGGGCCCACCGTACAGCGATGCATCGCCGGATCGACGATGACATCGCCGGCCATGACTAAATCCAACCGGTCTGGCCTAGTGGGCTGGGTCCCCCCTGCCCTAGGGACTCCAAATATGTATGGGCCCCACCTTAGTTCATTGTATATTGGCCTAGGGAGGCCCAAAACTCCATTCAGGGTGTTCCACGGCCAATCTGTAAACATGAATACATTCCCCTATCATGTAGCATATTATTTTGGGGTAGGAGGAGCTAATCCATCCATCTATCCCATTATTTACTAAATATTAGAAAGTTAGAATGGCCAAAAGGCTAGTTTTCGTGTATTTTTACTATTTATTATAAAAGTCTGACTAAGTATGATTTTATGTTATTTTCACATTAGAATCAATGTATAACATGAAAATAATGAGAAATAATTGAAGAATGGGGTGGTAAGAGGATGAATTTTGAAGAAATTAGGTGAAACGAGATTTTTAAGCCCTAGCGATTGAATGTAAGGGTTTTGGTTTCCCCACAGCCCAAGGATTCATTTTTTTGAGTTTGGAACCTTTCAAAGAATGTCTCAAACTCGCCTATTTACCACTAAGGAGCTACTTAGGTCGCTTCGTGCGACGCTAGATGCGTTACGGACTCGATCAAGCGATCGATACGAGTAGACTTCTCCTATTGGCGAAACTGCGATCCTATAAGTGTTTCTAGACCTTTCTCGCACCCACCTAAGTCAAAGGAAGCGACAGCGTACATCGCGTGACCATAATCCGGGCCCGGTATAATCTCATTCATGCTCTGATACCAACTTGTAACACCCTAAAAATCGGGGGTCGTGTATAAACCAGACTCCCGAGTTCCAGACCTTCACTTATGTAATAAAAATGTTTATGATTCAATGTTGTTTGAGTTAAAGCATTCACATGAGTAAAAGTATACCAAAATTTCAATTCATACTCCAGATTCAGTGATAAAAGTAAGCGAAAGACTAAAGGATATACATATCACTGTATGGAAAACAAAATAAATCTCAACTGTCTCCAAAGTATGAATACATCTCTGAGTCTCATATACATACAAATAAATAGAATAAAAATGTTAAAAATAGTCCCACTGAGAAGTCCCGCCAATCCAGGCTACCTAAGTAAAGCCGTCGTGGTACTGCATATATGAGAACTCGTCCTGGTCCTCATCATAATCCGGCTCTGCCTCTTGAATTGCTGCCTCACTTGCATCTAAGAAAGGGTCTGGTGGGTATTGCAAACACCATCCTGTAACGTGGGAGTGAGTAGCTAACTCAGTGGAATAATAGAGCAAAGATTAACATGTTCTCAAATCAATCATGCGATAATAGTAAAGCAGTAAATCAAACATTCCTAATACTGTTGTTAATGCAATATGACGTGACATGATGGATGCCCTCACCGACGATCTCCCTCATACGGCACCATCTTATGCCCGCGGCATTCTTTCTTCCCACAGTGCTCCACATCTTCCAGGCACATGGAATGTGATGGTGATATGATTACCGAGTTAATATTAGTCCATTCATACAGCAGGATTGGGAAACTAAGGTACTTCCCTTATATCAATCCCAACATAGATCCTATTTAGGGTCGTCACTCCTAGTAATCTCATACGATGTATATTTTGTAGGTCACTGCAAGGGCTGTCAGGGCTATTGCTCGCACTCGTTGCACCGCTCCCCCATCACCTTATCAATACAGGCCTACTGTACTCTCATTGCTACGGAAGGGTAGTCGCCTCCCGTAGACTCAGAATAGGCTCGCGGTCACTACAAAGGGCTCGTCGCCTGATCAGTGTACGCTGACAGCAAGAATATAGTGTCCCATACCATCATAATCTGCTCACGAGTCATAGGTGCTCATTGGTCACTACAGGGAGGTTTGTGGCCCCAGCGTAGGCCAACAGCTCTACCACGGTGTCCCATACCACCATGCCCAACTCATGAGTCTTTATGGATCAAGGTACCATGGTTAATAGGGTTTACAATGGTAAGTTCAGTACCCTAGGTTCAAGCAGTTATGACTCATACAAGGTGAACATATAATGGCCAGTCGGGTTACTTGACGGGCTCGACTAGTACGAGCGCATCTCAAGCTGAGCGACATGAAGTGCATAAAACACTTCGCGTGGCCTAACCACTGCCGCCAACTCCAAAACATGACTTGAGTTCATCGACGCGTCGTTCGTGGCAAAGATAAGCCAACCACGAATTTATTCAGTTACCGACTGCCTGGACTAGGTATAGTCCCAAACATTTATGAATCCACATCAGCAATCATATAAGAGTAATGGAAATGAAATACAACAATGTGAGCATGTTAACACATGCTATAACATACAACTTAAGTAAATCATCTAACACATGCATTTCATACATATAATGAAATCATGCATATAGCCAACATGTAGGATATCATTTACGTCAGCATATTATTTGAGAATTCAATCTCAAACTAATTCATAACACCATTTAATTCAATACATACTAATACAAACATTTATACAAACGCTTAGTCTACACACTTAAGTCTACATATATTATGTCGACTCAAAGTGCGCATTTGGGCGAATCTCTTTGCCAAACTGATTATGCACGCATTCCTAATATCCTAATGCAACAAAGAGCCATGTCAATCATATCAGCAAAATATGGATGAAAGCAGTATTTCCCACAAATGACTAAAATGCCCTAAATCTCATATTTTTCGTCAGCTTACGAAACAGGAAACAGACAGCATGTTGTACATGTCAAACGGCGTTGACGTCGATAATCTACTATTAAACGACATTGAAAGCGTTGAAATCAGCCAATCAAAGCGTCTAGAATCCGCACCTCTTCCCTAGAGGTGAACCGATTCGAACGGAGCGTATACGCTTCGTCTACGGTGAACAGGCTACCTATTTCACAAGATGTATAAGTTACTTTACTAAGAAATCGATGGAACCTCAAATCAGCAAGTATTTAGGGTGTTTCCTTACCTAAAAATGCGGCGGAATCACCGGGAAAGTAATTGAGGTGCGTTGCTTAAGCACGTGCAACAGGTAGTGCAAGCAGCAGGAAGATCTCTCCCACTCTCTCTCACAATCTCTCACTTTTTCTCTCACACCAGCTAGGGTTTCTAGCAAATTCGGATGGGTGAGAGAAGTGAGGGTTTAAGGCCCTTTTATAACCTAAAGCATTCCCAAAATAGACTTGGGAACAATGTTTACTTGATGCCTAACCAAATCGGGACTGTTTCGTTCCAAAAAGATATTTTGGGAGGTCCCCTGGCCGAATGCGATCAGACTTAAGCTCATGCACGTCGGATGTCGCTCACATCCCATTTTCAGACCAGTAGTGTTCGTAGATCGCACGTGGCGGTCCAGTTTCAGTTCAGTGGTCATCGCACGTAGATCAGGTCTACAAGTCTCATGATATGAAGGAGAAATTTTTCCTGATCCGAGGGTGTAATTTGGTTGAATTCTGACGGTCAGAATGCTTAATAATAACGCGCCATGTCGTGTGCCAGATTTGAATTTCAAAATTCCAAATCTAACCCTATTCTCACTCTCTTCACTCCAGGCTCAATGAAATAGCCTCTGAATGTCGGTTGAACTTGATTTTCAAAATCATTGTCAAGTCCAGCTAGGCGGTTATAACGGTCTAAGATTGTAGGTATCGGACTTTCAACGCGCGGTCTAGATCCAATACAAAGTTTCAAAGAGGTCCTGAGAAAAAACCGGTTTAGAGTTTGATCCGAGGTTTCAGAGTATTATAGTGTCATTGGTTCTACTCATTTTGGGTCTTGTAGAACGTATTTAAACCTATCAGGGATGATTTCACAGCTACTCTAGTGTTGCGCTAGCTAACTTACGCTTATTTTCTAAAGGAATTAATCTTACGCGATTTCTGGTCGAGTTAGTACTCAAGTCCAAGTACGAGTTTTTCCAGGGCGTTACATGCACACATGATACAACGACGATTCTTCACGGTATATCTCAATAACGGAGTATCGCACAGATGCACGGGTGGTACCTCCATGATCGCGGTGATGTGGCGGTCGATATGGAATATGTTTCGAAGTCTTGGGGTTCCAGTCAGTTGGGTGTGTACTATGCATGACCGATCTAGGTCGGGCCAAGGGTGTCGATCATTGTGTGCATGGGCATAAAAAATGGTACATAATGTCAGGGTGGTCATCATGGTATCATTTTCAGTTATTTATGGTCGCATTATGAGGGGTGTACTATAAGGGGTTCTTTTGAGTATTCGAATTGTACATACAAGCATTACCGAGTTTTATTTCAGAAGGTGAGTCTCATCTATTAACCAATCGGTCATACTTATAGGCTAGGTTGGGTATTACAAATTATAGTTTGATATTTAAGAAATACTTTCAGTTTTTAATAGTTTATCGTGACTCAAATTACAATAGATCTCTTTTCATAAATTGAGATTGTGAAACTAGGAAATCCTATTGTTCACCATTGTCCCTTGGGCATGGTTGGATGATGGAATCCCTTCTGATCTTCATAATACTCTTATGTTTAGTTATGAGATTGGTATATCCTATTATGAGTCATTGTCTCCTAGGTATGGTTTTGTGATGGAATCACTTCCAGTTCTCACAACTCTCATCCATTGAGAATTAATTCAAGGGAAGTTTAGATTTGGTTTTCCCGAGATATCTTCCAATTGGAAAAGATGGGACACTGATTCCAGTTATGTCCTTGAATAAAAAGTAGATCTCCTGATCTTTACAAGTGGATCCTTAGAAACCCTAGTTCCCACCTTTGAATTTCTTATGTTCTAGTTAAATAATTCACAATTACTCTCTCTACACTTCCAAATTTAGGTTTACATCTTCTTCTAGTTCTACTTCTAGTTGCTCTAAGAATACAAACGAGATTAGTCCATGTGGATTCGACCTCGGTCTTACCGAGATTATTACAACATCGCGACCCTACCCTTGGGGTTGTGAACACCTACTCAAGTAAGGGAGAGGTTGGATATACTTACTGATAAAGGATAATGATATAAATGCTAAAGTGACCAGTCTCGCAAAGAAGGTCGAGGCCATGGAACTTAAGAAGGATAAGGCTAAGAAAGTTTTTTATATAGTATATGTGCTTGTAACATACATATAATTCAAAATTGCCCAATGATACTTTCCTTTCAAGAGGCACTGAACGACCAATCGAATGTTATGAACAACTATCAAAGACCTTTCAATGAACCCATCTCTAATACATACAATTCTAGTTGCAGAAATCATCCAAACTTTAGTTGGAGGAATGGACAAACTGCTACTCCTCAAGGAAGTACTACCCAATTCTAGAATTAAGGGAAACCTCAAGAGGATCCGGTCTGGAAACATATTCAAAACCAAGAGCTTATTAATTAGAGTATATTACTAACACTTCAAGACCTTTCAAAGGCCATACAAGGGCATGAGATAAAAAAATCCAATTGGGGAAAAAGGGATTCTTCTAGCCCAACCTTTCCCTAATCCTAAACCACAATATGAAATAAGTGATCCAAGCTCTTCAAATCATATAGAGCAAGTTAAGCCTATCACCACTCTTAGGAGTGGGAAGATAATCGACAAATCTATTCCGGTAAGGGCTAAAAATTCTAAGGACTCAAAAGTAGGTGAAACTAATAGACCTATCAACACTCCACAAGAGTTAGAACTAGAACTCCAAAGCAACCGATTGTGACATTCCCCCAACGGTTTATTGCACCAAAATCTCTCTCTAACTCTCATGACATTCTAGAGGTGTTAAAACAAGTGAAGGTCAATATTCCTTTACTGGATGTAGTTAAACAAATACCTTTATATGCAAAATTTCTAAAAGACTTGTGTACGACCAAAAGACTATAAAATATTCAAATGAAAATCTTTTTAATTGAAAATATGAGTGCTATCCTAAAGTAAGATGTGCCACAGAAATACAAAGATCCCGGTAACCATCGCTTGTGTAATTGAGAATTGTCAAATTGAGTACGCACGTCGTGATAGGAGCAAGCTAAAATCTGATTCCTTACTTGGTCGACGAACAACTAGGTTTGGATAAATTAAAACCCACCCGAACCACATTATAACTTGTTGATCACTCAGTTTTTGTATCAAGAGGGATAATTGAGGATGTGTTGGTCTAGATGGATAAATTCTACGACCCAGTAGATTTTATTATCGTGGATAATCAACCCATTGTGGACGTGAACACTTAAATTATATCATTCTTGGTCGCCCATTCCTTGCCACATCAAATGCAATCATTTATTATAGGAACGGAGTCATGAGTTTGTCTTTTGGAAATATGACATAGGAGTTGATTATCTTTTTCAATGTGGGCAAACAGTTAGAGGATGATGATGATTTCTACGACATTAACATGATTAACTCTTTATGAAAGATAGAACATTTTTGGCCTTATCCTCTGATCCTCTAGAAATGTGCTTGACCCACTCCCATGATTTTGATGATGATATGAATTAGGAGAGGGGTGCCATGCTTGATATTGTGCCAGTGCTTGAAGTAAACCGGTGGAGGCCACAATTTGAAGAATTGCCCCAAACTGATGTAGTGCCTCTACCATCTAAACTCAAGGCACCGAAGCTTGACTTAAAACATTTGCCCTCTAATTTGAAATATGTCTATTCAGATTAAGATGAGATATACCTGGTGGTGATTTCTTCCTGCCTTAAGTAAGAACAAGAGAGTATTCTCATTTCTACTCTCATTGAACAAAAGGGAGCCCGTAGATGGTCGATTGCGGACCTCAAGGGAATTGACCCTTCGAATTGTACTCATATAACGCCTCGAAAAAAATTCGTGCAGAGATCCGAGTACCAACTCGATCAGAAATCACGTAGGACTAATTCCTTTAGAAAATAAGCATAAGTTAACTAGCGCTATGCTACATTAGCTGTGAAATTGTCCCTGATCTCTTTAAATACATTCTGCAAGACCCAAAACTTATAGAATCAATGACGCTATAATACCCTGAAATCTAGGATCAAACTCTAAACCCGTTTGCTCCTAGGAACCCTTTTAAACTTTGTATTGGATTTAGACTGCGCGTCGAAAGTTCGATATCTATAATCTCAAACCGTTATGACCGCTTAGTTGGACTTGATAATCTTTTCGAAAATTATGCCCAACTGATGTTCTGAGGCTATTTCATTGAGCCTGGAGCAAAGAGAGAGAAAAGGTAAAGATTTAGAAATTTAATTCAAAATCTATCACGTGTCGTTGCGCGTTATTTTTAAGTGTTCCGACCGTCAGAATTAAGACAAATTTCACCCTCAGATCAGGAAAAATTTCTCTTTCATGTCATGAAACTCGTAGTCCTGATTTAGGTTCGATAACCGTTGAACTAAAACTAGACCGCCACATGCGATCTGGGAACACTATCGGACTGAAAACTTAATGTGATCAACATCCGGCATCCATGAGCTTAAGTCCGACCGCATTTGGTCAGAGGACCTCTAGAAATACTCTTTTGGATCGAAAAAGACCCGATTTGGTTATAACCCAAGTATACCATGGTTTGGAGTCTATGTAGGTGAGGTTTTAGCCTATATAAGGGCTTTAAACCCTCTCATATCTCTCCCATCCGAATTTGCAAGAAACCCTAGACAGAGAAGAGAGAGAAAGAGAGATTGTGAGAGAGTGTGAGAGAAACTTCCTGCCACTTGATCCAGCTTCTACACGTGTTTAATCACCGTATTCCAATCACTCTTCCAGCGATTCCAACCCATTTCTAGGTAAGAAAACCCTAACCTCTACCTGTTTTAGGGATTCCATTGATACAAGTAGCTAAGTAGTTGATTAATCTTGGGATGTAGGTCATCATATCATCGTTGACGAAGCGTAGACTTTCTATTCGAATCAATATGTGTCTACAGCGAAAGGTGAGGATTCTAGACGCTTAGATTAACTGATTTCAAAGCTTTCAATGTCGTTTAATAGTATATTATCGACGAGAGCACCGTTTGACATGTAGAACATGCTGCCTGTTTTCCATTTCGACTGCGTATGGTGAATATGAGATTTAGGGTATTTTAGGTATTTGTAGGAAATACTGTATACGTCCATATTTTGCTGAAATGATTGCCATGGGTATTTGTCATGTTATGATATTAGATATGCGTGTATGATCTGTTTGGCGAAGAGATTCGCCCTAATGCGCACTTTGGGTCGACATATGCTATGTGGACAAAGGTGTGTAGACTAAGTGTTTGTATAAATGTTTGTATTAGTATGTATTGAGTAAATGTTGTTGTAGATTAGTTTTGAGATTTAATTCTCAATTATTATGATGATGTATATGATTTCCACCATGTTAGCTATATGAATTGATTTCATGATATATATGGAATACATGTGTTGGTTGATTTTCTTACGTTGTATGTTATAACATGTGTCAACATGCTTCTATTGTTTATATTCATTTTTGTAACTCTCATATGATCTTTGATGTTGTTTACAAATGCTTGGGGCTATGACCTAGTCCAGGTAGTCGGTAATGCATTGAATTCGTGGTTGGCTTTTATTTATCATGAAGGATGCGTCGATGAACACTAGTCGTGTTTTGGGTTGGCAGCAGTGGTTAGTCCACACGAGGCATTTTTTGCACTTCATGTCACTCAGCTTGAGATGCGCTCGTACTAGTTGAGCTCGTCAAGCAACCCGACTGACCGTTGATTGTTCACCTTTTATTGGTCATAACTGCTTAAACCTAGGGCACTGAACTTACCAGTGGAACCGCTGATAACCATGGTACCTTGATCCATTAAGACTCATGAGCCAGGCATGGTGGTATGGGACACCATGGTCTAGCTGTCAGCCTACGGTGGGGCCACAAACCTCCCCGTAGTGACCAATGAGCACCTTTGACTCATGAGCCGATTGTGGTGGTATGGGACACTACATTCGAGCTGTTGGCCTACACTGTTTGGTGACGAGCCCTTTGTAGTGACCTCGAGCTTATTTGGAGTCTACGGGAGGCGACGACCCTTCCGTAGCGACAAGAGTACAATTAGACCTATATTGATAAGGTGATGGGGGAGCGGTGTAACGAGTGCGAGCAACAGCCCTGGCAGCCCTTGCAGCAACCTATAAATATAACATCGTATGAGACTACTAGAAGGGATGACCCTAGATGGGATCTGTGTTGGGATTGATATAAGGAAGGTACCTTAGTTTTCCAATACTGTTGTATGAAAGGACTAATAACAACTCGCTAATCATTATCCATATCGCACTGCATGTGCCTAGAAGATGTGGAGCACTGAGGGAAGAAAGTATGCTGCGGACGTAAGATGGTGTCAATGAGGGAGTATGTCGGTGAGGGCATCCATCATGTCATTTCATACCTGCATTAACAACAGTATCTAGGGATGTCTGATTGTTTGCTTTACTATTATCACGTGATTGATTTGATGACATGCTAATCTTTGCTCTATGATTCCACTGAGTTGATCACTCACTCTCATGTTACGTGATAGTGTTTGTAACACCCACCAGACTCTATCTTAGATGCAGGTGGCAAGGCGATTTAGGACGTGGAGCCGGACTTCTACGAGGACCAGGATGAGTTCTCATATATGCAGTTCACTGACGACTTTGCGTAGGTGGCCTAGATCGGCGGGACTTATTAGTTGGACCATATGACATTTTGATTTTTGGTTTGTATATGTATATGTGACTCAGAGATGTATTCATACTTTGGAGACAGATTGAGATTGTTTTTGTTTTACAAACATTGATATATATATTTTTTAGTCTTTCACTTGCGTTTTATCACTGGATTTGGAGTATGAATTGCAGTTTTGGTATAATCTCACTCATGTTAATGCACAACTCAGACAGCAGTAAATCATCAGCATATTTGTTGCATAAGTGATGATCTGGAACTCGGGAGTCGGGTTTCTACACGACCCCCGATTTTCAGGGTGTTACAAGTTGGTATCAGAGCATGATTTGGATTAAACCGGACTTGGGTTATGTTCACATGATGCATGCTGTTGCCCCTTTGACTTAGGTGGGTGTGAGAAAAACATAGAAACACTCATAGGGTCCCAGTCTTGCCAATTGGCAAAGTTCACGCAAATCGATCCTTTTGATCGAGTCTGTGTGCGTCCGTGGTCACATGAAATGACCCCGGACCACTTCTAGTTCGTGTGTGGACGGGTCTAGACCTCTCTGGACCCAATCCCAGCTGTTAGAAGTCACAAAATGTGAATATGCACCTGTTAACACCCGAAATGACCCAAAATGGATCGAAATGGAGTCGTGGGCCTACCCACGCTGATCTAACATTATCCAGGGTGGGACCCATATGTATTTTGGACCCTTAGGACAGGGGGACCTCGCCCAAGTGACTGGCCATTGCCAAAACCGAAATCGGTCGGCGAGGACCTTGTTGGTTCAACGAGGCCTCACCATACAGAGGGCCAAGATCGGGCGGGCCTTCAGGCCAATGCTGTTTGGGGGCTAGTGTAGCCCCTGTGCATAGGGGTCGTCCATTAAAAGTGCCCCAAACACCCACTTCCTTCATAAAAACTCCTCTCAAGCTCTCCCTTCTTCACGTTTTTGCTGTCTCCCCTCCCAAATCCCATTTTAAATCACCCCCAATCCTGTTTTCTACTACAACTGACACCCCTCCATCGTGCACAGCTGAACGCAGCTCCTTCTCTCTCCATTTTCATCCATTGGAGCTTTCCCATCCTCCATTTGAGGCTAGAAATCGTGTAAGCCTCCATTTTAACCCATTTCACTCTTTTCCCTTTGCAATCCTAGCATTTGGAGGCCTGTTTCACTCCTCTATAAGACCTAGATTCACACCAGCCCACTAGGTCAGCCATTTCTCCCCCTTTCCTCCATTTTTCATGGCTTTTTTTAGGCTATTTTAGCCTTTTTCTCTCTTTCCACTATCCTCTCTCTCATGGGAAAGAGGAAGACCACTGCTGATGAAGCTGGGCCTAGTCGCCCTTCATGCTCAAGGAAGCCAAAAGGTGGTGCCACTAGTTCAAGCACCGTCGCAATTCCAAGTGCCGCTCTTGAGTTTCACACAAAGCGGGATTTAGATCCCCACACTCACATAGGAAGAACACTGTTCGCAGTCTTGGCCCACGACGCGTATGCTGATCGCAAGGTTCTGTTTGAGGTGCATGTGGATGAGCAGCTCTTTGGTGAGTTTTTGTTGTTTGAGCGCATCGAAGCTGTCAGGTGGGGTCCGCTCTTTGAAGGTCAGTCTCGTGTGAACATGAGCACCGTTCGTGCCTTCTATGCTCATATTCAGGATCCTACGTTGGAGCCATTGCAGTTCAGGATTCCCTTTGATAGAGATCGGGAAGCCATGATCGATGTCCGGTTGATAGCTCGACTTCTAAACGTGCCTCTTGGCGAGGTACATCCCAGTGCTAAAAATTTGAAGAGTGTTCATGAGAGAGATCGCCGCACCAGGTTTCTATGTGGTGGTTTGGTTGCATGGAAGCGTAATAAGAGCCTCCTAGTGACCCACATGTCGGATGATTTTTTCCTGTTACACCACATTTACACGTTCAATGTGTATCCCAGGTCGACCAACCGTAGTGAATGTACGCATCTCATGGTTCATTTCCTGTATCAGGTGGGCCAGGGAGAGAACGTGTGCATGCCCACGTTTGTGCTGCAACAGATCATCCTCGTAGTGACGTCGAGAAGGACGTCTGAGTCACTTCCCTTTGGCCGGCTCATATGCAGGATTGTGCTTGAGTTTGCTTATAGACTTGGGCCGGAGTTGCCCGTGTTGATTCATTTCATCGATGAGGCTACCATGAACCAGATGAAGATAGGGCCTCGGCAATGTGAGGCTAAGCTTGATGATGACAGTGAGGGTGAATATGATAGCGAGGAGGATGAAAGTGAAGAAGAGGTTGGAGAAGAAATAGAGGAAGAAAGCTAGGAAGAAGAAGAAGAGGGGGCTCAAGATACTGATGAGAGTCCTCCTCCTGCGACTCGGTCTGCTAGGGATGTTCACATAGCCCGACTTGAGGAGATTCAGGTTGCTTTAAGACGGGAAGTCCAAGAACTTCGGGCCGAGGTAAAACAAGAGCTTGAGGATACCAAGGCCGTCATGAAGCGGAAGTTTGGCAAGGTGACTCGTACCTTGAAGGCCGTCATGTGTTGTCTGCAGGATAAGGGTGCCCCTCCTCCATCGCCAGACTCGGATGAGTGATTAGATTTTGGATGTTTGTAGGTCATATGTAGGTTGTTTTGTGTTTTCTGTGTGTGAGCCTGGGAAGGCTTAGTAGTTGGTTTATGTTGCAGTTGTAGCTTTGGCTAACTTAGTTTTCCATGTGTTTCTTGTCATGATGCATGTAAAGATATATCTCTTACATTGTGACAAATTTTGATTGAAAGAAATGCATGGAGTTTCTTCGGCTCATTATGTGAATGATTGTGTGGTGGTGTATTTGTGCTATTGCTGAAACTGACTGGGTTGCACCCTATTTTGAATATAGGGAATGCCACCTAAGGTGACTCGGAGTACGGCACGCCTTACACTTTTAGAGCCTATGGATCGGGTTCCTCCCCAGACTGATGAGCATATAGATCCTGCTGTGGGTCTGATTCGTGAAACTGCACATGAGTCTCAACCTTCTACTGATCCTACAGTCGGACCACCACCTTTCACACCGCCAGTTTGAGAGCAGTATCGTGCATCCTCCTCGACGCAGTATATGCCTCAGCCTGGTCCACCTCCTGATAGGTTTGAGCAGTTGATGACTATGATGCACCAGCAGTATCAGCATCTTTTGGCTACTATTTCAGGGGCCTTAGCCCAGGGTGGGAGTGCGACTCCACCTGTGCCATCTGTGCATCCAGCTGAGGATGCTGGGACTTCGACTCAGGATGAGGATATGGCTCATCCTGCACCATCTGCTTACCTTACGGGGAACACTACTGATACACGGGGCCTACTTGAGTGATTCCAGCGCTTGCGGCCTCCTACTTTTATGGGTTCTCACAGATCCGAGGAGGCCGAGTATTGGCTCGACCGTGTCTCGAAGATTTTGAGGATGCTGCACTGCTCGAAGTCTGAGCAGGTTGAGTTGGCCACTTTCATGTTCGAGAGAAAGGCCAGTTTATGGTGGTATAGTGTATTGCAGACAGTTGTTGTTAACTACATATGGACTTGGGCAGCATTCGAGTTCCGATTCCATGAGAAATACTATCCGCAAACCTACTGGCAGGAGTGGGAGATTGAGTTTTTACGCTCAGGCAGGGAGGCATGTTAGTTACTGAGTATGAGCATCGATTTAAAGAGTTAGGCAGATACGTCCCGACGATACTTACTGACGAGCAGATGCACATATGACGATTTTCTGAGGGCTTGCGACCTGACATTCGATCGAAGATGTGTTGTGTCAGCATACCCTCCTATGCAGATCTGATACACATGTCTATGCGAGCAGAGCAGGATGTGGATCACTTGACACGTTCTCGTGGCCCTATTGTTGCTTGGATATAACCAGATACTCAGGACAGGCCATTTCTTGGCAAGAGGCCTCGTATCGACCCTCCTCCTAGGACTACACACTAGTACTTCCGATGAGGCGCCCCGGTGTGACATGTACTTACTGTGGGAGACCGGGCCATACTGCAGAGAGCTGCTTTGCTCGGATGAGGGATGGCTAGTTTTTGCCACCATAGAAGATCGATCGTCCTTGCCCACAGGCATTATCTGCTCCACCCTTACGGTCGGCTCCTGCGCATCCTTCTTTAAGGCCTTCAGTGCCTTAGTTCCGGCCGCCTCAACGGCCCATGGTACCGCGGCCGAACCATCCATAGCAGGCTCGGGTACATGCAATGACAGCAGAGGCATCCAAGACAGAGACTATCCAGCCCTTGGCCTTTGAGGTCACCACCCACATTGGAGGTAATCCTATATTTGTGATGGTGGATACAGGAGCCACGATTTCTTTGATATCGCATTCCATAGTCAAGCGCCTTGGGCTACCGACTATTCGGATGGATGGGGTGCGTGTTCTTACAGCGCACGAGACCTTTTCTGATGCCATCATGATGTGTGAGGGTTGTTTGGTGGATCTAGGGAGCAGGACGATAGCTATTGACCTTGTCGTTGATCCCTCTCTCTATTATCTCGACGTCATTCTTGGCATGGATTGGTTGACAGCAGGAAGGGCCGAGATCGACTGCGAGACTCGTATAGTGACAGTCTATAAGCCGGAGGGCACGTCCTTTACATTTTCAGTACAGATTAATCTCCCCTTCCAAGTGCTTAGCTACGCTTTCAAATTGAGGGACGTTGATGCCCCAACACTTGAGCGCACGCCAGTAGTTTGTGATTATGAGGATCTATTCAGGAAGATTCCTTAGTTACCACCTCAGCATGAGATTGATTTTACCATCGATCTGGTACCTAGTTCCACGCCCGTCTCAATGTCGACGTATCGCATGGCTCTATGCGAGGAGGAGTTGAGGAAACAGATTGATGATCTGTTGGAGGTTGGCTTTATTCGGCCGAGTGTGTCTCCTTGGGGAGCACCGGTACTATTTGTGATGAAGAAGGATGGTTCACTACGATTATGTATTGACTATCACAGGCTGAACCAGATTATGGTGAAAATTAGATATCCCTTGCCCAGGATAGATGACTTGTTTGATCAGTTGAGAGGGACGAAGTACTTCTCGAAGATTGATCTTCAGTCAGGGTATCACCAGTTGCGCGTCGGGGATGAGGACATGCAGAAGACAGCTTTCAGGACCAGCTTTGGCCACTACGCGTTCCTCGTGATGCCGTTCGGTCTTACGAAAGCACCAGCCATGTTCATGGATCTGATGAACAGGGTATTTCGGCCATTCCTCTATCGATTGGTCATTATGTTCATAGACGACATTTTGATATATTCCATGAGTCGAGAGGAGCATGAGGAGCACTTGTGATTGGTCCTGGATACACTGAGGTAGCACCAATTGTTCGCACAGTATAAGAAGTGCGACTTCTGGAAGGAGGAAGTCAAGTTCCTGGGACATGTGGTGTCCAAGGATGGGATGGCAGTGGACCTTGCTATGGTAGCCACGGTGCAGGACTGGGAGCAGCCTGGTTCCGTCATTAAGGTGAGGAGTTTCTTAGGTCTAGCAGGCTACTATCGACGTTTCATTCGATATTTCTCGAAGATCGCCAGACCTTTATCTCAGTTGACACGAAGGATGTGAAGTTCGCCTGGAATGAAAAGGCAGAGGCAGATTTTCAGGAGCTGAAGGACAGGCTTACGTTCGCCCCTGTGCTAGTATTGCAGAGCAAGGGGTTAAGTACACTATATACACCGACATGTTTAGCGTTGGTCTAGGTTGTGTCCTTATGCAGAAGGATAGGGTAATTTCGTATGCCTTGAGACAATTAAGGAAGCACGAGGAGAATTACCCTACACACGACCTTGAGTTGGCTGCTGTCATTTTCGCATTGAAGCTCTGGAGACATTACATCTATAGAGAGGAATTCGAGCTCTTTTGCGATCACAAGAGCCTCAAGTACATATTCACACAGCGGGACCTGAATATGAGGCAACGACGATGGATGGAGACTTTGAAGGACTTTAAGTTCGAAGTTTCCTACCATCCCAGCAAGGCGAACCTTGTGGCTGACGCGATGAGCCGCAAGAAGGCGATAGAGTTTACGACTCCGCTGATGGTTGCCGAGTGAAACATGGTTGAGTTTTTGCGAGACTTTGAGCAGAAACTCACTGTGGAGGAACCATATAAGTTTATCGCACATGTTTAGGTGCGATCTCTTATTGATGACCGGGTCATCGCGGCGCAGAGGGATGATGTGCGTCTGACTGAGCTTCGAGAGCATGTCAGTGATAATGCAGACGCCGAGTGGCGAGTTGGAATGGATGGGGGCTTACGCTATCGTGGCCGCCTATGCATCCCAGATATCCCCGACTTGAAACGAGAGATT
Source organism: Magnolia kwangsiensis (assembly GCA_037074715.1). Classification (NCBI taxonomy): domain Eukaryota; kingdom Viridiplantae; phylum Streptophyta; class Magnoliopsida; order Magnoliales; family Magnoliaceae; genus Magnolia; species Magnolia kwangsiensis. The sequence continues at coordinate 67,509,589 of CM073579.1, forward strand.
CTCGAGGTTGCGCACAGTTCTAGACTTGCGATGCTTTCGGGCAGCACCAAGATGTATCGTGACGTGAGGAGGACCTATTAGTGGGATAGTATGAAGACCCACATCCAGATTTCGTGTCCTGGTGTCTCACTTGCCAGCAGGTGAAGGCAGAGCATCTCCGACCTCCTGGTCTCCTTCAGCCTATGCCTATAGCTGAGTGGAAGTGGGACTTTATTTCCATAGATTTCATTTCAGGACTGCCGAAGACTAGGAAGAGAAATGATTCTATATGGGTGATCATCGACCGCTTGACGAAGTCGGCGCACTTCCTACCGATCAGAGTCACGAACTCTGCAGACGAGTTAGTCAGGCTATATATCAGAGAGATAGTGTGTCTGCATTGAGTTCCCTTAGAGATCGTGTTGGACAGAGACACGCGCTTTACTTCTATTTTCTGGACTCGCATCCAGGAAGCTATGGGTGTGAAGCTTAAGTTCAGTACTGCCTTCCACCCACAAACAGACGAATAGCAGAGCATGTGAACCAGATTCTAGAGGACATGCTGCGGGCTTACGTGTTGGATTTCAAAGACAGTTGGGACGATTGTCTTCCATATGCGGAGTTCGCGTACAACAACAGTTTTCAGACCAGTATCGGTATGGCACCTTACAATGCCTTATATGGGCGACCTTGCCGAGCACCGCATTGCTGGGTAGAGGTTGGTGAACGCAGATTGATTGGCCCAGAGATAGTGCAGGAGACATCGGAGAAGATAGATATCATCAGATGCCGGCTTCTTACAGCGCAGAGCAGAGAAAAGAGTTATGCCGATTCAAGACGGCGCCCGGTGGAGTTCGCAGTTGGAGATCATGTGTTTTTGAGAGTTTCCCCTATGAAGGGAGTCCTTCGATTCGAGAAGAAGGGGAAACTAGCACCGCGATTCGTTAGCCCATTTCAGATTCTTGATCGTGTGAGTGCAGTGGCTTATCGTCTGGCTTTGCCTACGCCTCTCGCTAGCGTACACAACGTATTTCATGTTTCTATGCTGAAGAAATACGTTCCTGATCCTTCCCATATCATCATATAGGAGAAGGTGCAGTTGGATGAGGATGTTACATATATATTGCGACCAACGCGTATATTAGACAGAAAGGAGCAGGTACTGCGCAACAAGGTCATCCCCCTTATGAAGGTGTTGTGGACGCATCACACTAAAGAAGAGGCTACATGGGAGACAGAAGCCGAGATTAGAAAGAACTACCCACAGCTTCTAGAGGATACGAAAAGGTATAAATTTTGAGGATGAAATTTATTGTTAAGGGGGGTAGATTGTAACGCCTCGAAAAAAATCCGTGCAGAGATCCGAGTACTAACTCGATCAGAAATCACATAGGACTAATTTCTTTAGAAAATAAGCGTAAGTTAACTAGCGCTATGCTAGGTTAGTTGTGAAATTGTCCCTGTTCACTTTAAATACATTCTGTAAGACCTAAAACTTGTAGAATCAATGACGCTATAATACCCTAAAATCTAGGATCAAACTCTAAACCCGTTTTCTCTCAGGAACCCTTTGAAACTTTGTATTGGATTTAAACCGCGCGTTGAAAGTCCGATATCTATAATCTCAGACCGTTATGACCGCTTAGTTGGACTTGATAATCGTTTCAAAAACCAAGCCCAACTGATGTTCTGAGGCTATTTCATTGAGCTTGGAGCAAAGAGAGTGAGAAAAGGTAAAGATTTGGAAATTTAATTCAAAATCTGGTACGTGTCGTTGCGCGTTATTTTTAAGCATTATGACCGTCAAAATTCAGCCAAATTTCACCCTCGGATCAGAAAAAATTTCTCTTTCATGTCATGAAACTCGTAGTCCTGATTTAGGTTTGATAACCATTAAACTGAAACTAGACAGCCACGTGCGATATGGGAACACTATCGGACTGAAAACTTAATGTGATCAACATCTGACATCCATGATCTTAAGTCCGACCGCATTCGGTCAGGGGACCTCCAGAAATGCTCTTTTAGATCGGAAAAGACCCGATTTGGTTATAACCCAAGTATACCTTGGTTTGGAGTCTATGTAGGTGAGGTTTTAGCCTATATAAGGGCTTTAAACCCTCTCATATCTCTCCCATCCGAATTTACAAGAAACCCTAGAAAGAGAAGAGAGAGAAAGCGAGAGATTGTGAGAGAGTTATGAGAGAAACTTCCTGCCACTTGATCCAGCTTCTACATGCGTTTAATTACCATATTCCAATCACTCTTCCGGCAATTCCAACCCATTTCTAGGTAAGAAAACCCTAACCTCTACCGGTTTTAGGTATTCCATTGATACAAGTAGCTAAGTAGTTGATTAATCTTGGGATGTAGATCGTCATATCACCGTTGACGAAGCGTAGACTTTCTATTCGAATCAATACGCGTCTACGGCGAAAGGTGAGGATTCTAGATGCTTAGATTGACTGATTTCAAAGCTTTCAATGTCGTTTAATAGTATATTATCGACGAGAGCGTCGTTTGACATGTAGAACATGCTGTCTGTTTTTCATTTCGACTGCGTACGTTGAATATGAGATTTAGGGTATTTTAGGTATTTGTAGGAAATACTGTATACGTCTGTATTTTTCTGAAATGATTGCCATGGGTATTTGTCATGTTATGATATTAGATATGCGTGTATGATCTGTTTGGCAAAGAGATTCGCCCTAATACGCACTTTGGGTCGACATACGCTATCTGGACAAAGGTATGTAGACTAAGTGTTTGTATAAATGTTTGTATTAGTATGTATTGAGTAAATGTTGTTGTAGATTAGTTTTGAGATTTAATTCTCAATTATTATGATGATGTATATGATTTCCACCATGTTGGCTATATGAATTGATTTCATGATATATATGAAATACATGTGTTGGTTGATTTGCTTACGTTGTATGTTATAACATGTGTCAACATGCTTGTATTATTTATATTCATTTCTGTGACTCTCATATGATCTTTGATGTTGTTTACAAATGCTTGGGACTATGACCTAGTCCAGGCAGTCGGTAATGGATTGAATTCGTGGTTGGCTTTTATTTATCACGAAGGACGCGTCGATGAACACGAGTCCTGTTTTGGGTTGACGGCAATGGTTATGCCACACGAGGTATTTTATGTACTTCATGTCGCTTAGCTTGAGATGCGCTCATACTAGTCGAGCTAGTCAAGTAACCCGACTGACCGTTGATTGTTCACCTTGCATTAGTCATAACTGCTTGAACCTAGGGTAGTGAACTTACCAGTGGAACCCCTGATAACCATGGTACCTTGATACATTAAGACTCATGAGCCGAGCATGGTGGTATGGGACACCGTGGTCGAGCTGTCGGCCTATGCTGGGGCCACAAACCTCCCCTTAGTGACCAATGAGCACCTTTGACTCGTGAGCCAATTGTGGTGGTATAGGACACTACATTCGAGTTGTCGGCATACACTGTTTAGTGATGAGCCCTTTGTAGTGACCTCGAGCGTATTCTGAGTCTACGGGAGGCGACGACCCTTCCGTAGCAACAAGAGTATAATTAGGCCTGTATTGATAAGGTGATGGGGGAGCGGTGCAACGAGTGCGAGCAACAGCCCTGGCAGCCCTTGCAGCGACCTATAAATATAACATCGTATGAGACTACTAGGATTGACGACCCTAGACGGGATCTGTGTTGGGATTGATATAAGAAAGGAACCTTAATTTCCCAATACTGCTGTATGAATGGACTAATAATAACTTGGTAATCATTATCCATATCGCACTGCATGTGCCTGGAAGATGTGGAGCACTGAAGGAAGAAAGTATGCTGCGGATGTAAGATGGTATCACATGAGGGAGTATGTCGGTGAGGGCATCCATCATGTCATTTCATGCCTGCATTAACAACAGTATCTAGGGATGTCTGATTGTTTGCTTTACTATTATCGCGTGATTGATTTGATGGCATGCTAATCTTTGCTCTATGATTCCACTGAGTTGATCACTCACTCCCACGTTACAGGACGGTGTTTGCAACACGCACCAGACTCTGTCTTAGATGCAGGTGGCGAGGCGATTCTGGACGTGTTGCCGGACTTCTATGAGGACCAGGACGAGTTCTCGTATATGCAGTTCGCTGATGGCTTTGCGTAGGTGGCCTGGATCGGCGAGACTTGTTAGTTGGACCATATGACATTTTAATTTTTGGTTTGTATATGTATATGTGACTCAGAGATGTATTCATACTTTGGAGACAGATTGAGATTGTTTTTATTTTACATACAGTGATATATATATTTTTCAGTCTTCCGCTTGCGTTTTATCACTGGATCTGGAGTATGAATTGCAGTTTTGGTATAATCTCACTCATGTTAATGCACAACTTAGACAACAGTAAATCATCAGCATATTTGTTGCATAAGTGATGGTCTAGAACTCGAAAGTCAGGTTTCTACACGACTCCCTATTTTCAGGGTGTTACAACTCACCACATTTATCTACAAGATAATGTGAAGACCTCCTAACAACCACACCGTAGATTAAATCTAAACATGAAGGAAGTGGTTAAGGCCGAGGTTTTGAAGTTATTGGATGTGCGTATCATATACCTTATATCCAATAGTCAATGGGTGAGTCCAACTCAGGTAGTTCCTGAGAAGTCTGGAAACACCAACGTAGCTAATGACAATAACGAACTTGTATCAACTAAAGTTACTACTGGTTGGAGAATGCATCAAATACAAGAAGTTAAATACCATCACAAGGAAGGACCACTTCCCTTTGCCCTTCATTGATGAAATTTTGGAAAGGCTAGCGGGTCACTCGTATTGTTGTTTCCTTGACGGGTATTCGGGCTACAACTAGATAGAGATAGCCCCTAAAGATCAAGAAAATAACACATTCACATATCCCTTTAGCACCTTTGCTTACTGAAGGATGCCATTTAGACTGTGTAATGCCCCCGCCACTTTTCAGCGATGCACGATGAATATTTTTTGACATAGTGGGGAAATATTTAGAGGCCTTCATGGATGACTTCTTTGTCTTTAGTCCATCCTTCAACGATTGTTTGGAAAATATTAAATGTGTGCTGAAGTGATGTGAGAAGAAGAATTTCGTACTGAATTGGGTGAAGTGTCACTTTGTGTTTCATAATGGAATTGTCCTTGGGCACATCATCATGACCAAGGGAATTAAGGTAGATAAGGCTAAGATTGATCTCATCTCTAACTTACATCCACCCAAGAACATATGAGATGTGCAATCCTTCTTAGGACATGCCAATTTTTACAGGAGATTTATAAAGACTTTAGTCACCTCTCTCATCCTCTATGTAATCTACTTTAAAAGGATTTACCATACTGTAAATGTTATCTTATCTAGCTCCAAGGTTTTTTAAATTTTGTAGTGCCAAAACCTCTAGGAATCTGTATCTTGTGTAGCTATTCTGTAAGATCAACTTTATATCATCCTTGCCTAATTTCAAGTACAAGATTAAGAAGTTCAAATATAACTGCAAGAAGTTCAAATTCAAGTTGAAGAAGTTCAAGTACAAGATCAAGAGACTCAAGAACAACATAAAAAAGTTCAAGTACTAGATCAAGTGTTCAAGCTTCAACTACATCAAGAAGTTCAAGTACTGGATCAAGTCTTCAAGTTTCAGCTATATCAAGAGAATGAAATGTGATGATTTCATCTCACAAATAAGGTTTATTTGACCTTAGATTGACCCTAGGATAGGTCATAGAATTTGCATTTATATCATAGGTCATTTATTATTTTTATAGGTCATATTTTGACTGGTTCTAGTCATGATTTGACTAGTCCAAGTATTGGCTCGACTGGTCAAAGAATTTCTTGACCAGTCCAAGATTTGTTGTGAATTTTTAGAATTTTTGTTGGACTCTCGACCAGTCATGGAGATTGCTCGACTAATCAAGTGAACAGTGCTCGACCAGTTGAGTAGGTTCGACTCAAAATCCAGCAACATTTCTGGGTCCCACTCGACCAGTCGAGCAGGCCACTCGACCAGTAGAGTGACGATCTTAACTTATCGTGCCTGAAATTTTGAATTGTTGTTGGTCCTTCAACCAGTCGAATCAACCACTGGGCCAGTCGAGTGAACAATATTTTTTCTTATAAATTGAGGACAATTTCCAGAGTTTTTCAATTCATTCCAAGATATTCAAGTTACAACTCTAAGAAAACTTGTCTCCACACTCAAGAAGCTAATTGGTTAGTATTTAAGATTCTTTTAATAGCTTTTTTGCATTTGATTTTGTAATCTCTATTCAATTCTATTTCTTTTGGATTTTACCCTTTTTGAGATCAAAATCAAATTAAGCCAACCTAGATTAATTTAATCAAAAAATCATTTAGACCTAAGAACCCTTTTATATGTGAGTTTAGACATTGAACATCTTAATTGAATATCTACATCAAATTGGTTCTACCGGGCTTCATTAGAAGTAGAATACTCAAATAAGTACATTTTAATTTTTTATATTTGGTTTGTAAGATTGCCAAAAAATCTTTTATTTTTTGTTTTGACTAAAATAGCCAAAAAATCTCAGTGAGTGGGGTTTTTAATTATAATAGCCCTTTGAAAACACAATTGTGAAGGTTTTGGGTGAACCTTGGAAAACTTATTTCATAGTGAACACCAATATCCCGAGGGTGACGGTATTGGGAGTGGAGTAGTTGTGTGGCTGTTTTCTAACAGTTGGTGTACACACAAGCGAACCACTATAATTTCTGGTGTTGTGGTGAATGGTTGAATGTTCTTAAGTGTGTGAATGTTGTAATTTAATTTCAGCATATGTAGTGAATGATTGTAATTTATTTTCCACACATGTGGTGAATGTTGTAATAGCAACAGTTATTTATTTCTATTTTATTTTTTATTCCTCTGTATTGGTTTGGGATTTTGATACACAAACCATTTTAGAAATCAGGTTGTCCTACCATTAGCCATTAGTTTTTGGTGTAAGGTTGTCCTTAGAACAATACCTGTATCAACCTCTCAATACTTGTGCATTTAAGGTTTCTATTCATTTCCACTATTTGGAATTAATAAGTGTCATCTTTATTTATTTCTTTTTTATTTCACATTTAAATTTTTTTATTTGGCATAGTCCTGTTCACCCTCCCCCCCCCCCCAAGGACTCTCAACTTGGCCTTTTCAAGTGGTATCAAAGCCTAATAGCTCATTTTATTTTTATTATTTGGATTAAATTCCTGAGCTAATTGATCTGAGCTTTTTAAGATGTCAAATTTTGATAGTCTCTCGATCACTAGGCCTCCACCATTTGATGGCTCCAATTATGCCTATTGGAAAGCTAAAATGAGAATTTTTTTTTAAATCAATGGATCAGAGCATATGGCAAGCCACAGTGACCAATTGGACCCCTCATACCAGTGACTGGTACTAATGGATCTAAAACTGTAAAAGTCACACCTTACTTTTTTTAGACTGCTCTTCAGAAAAGTGATAGTGCCAATGCAAATGCTTAAAATGATATTGCTTATGCACTATCATCGGATGAATTTAAGAAAATTATATCCTGTGATACTGCAAAGCAAGCCTGGTAAATTTTGAAAATGACACAAGTGGGTACAACAAGTGTCAGGAAATCTAAAGTTCAAATCCTCACAACCAAATTTGAGGAAATACATATGGAAGAAAGTGAAACTTTCATGGACTTCTATATAAGATTGAATGACGTTGTCAACTCTATGCAGGGTCTTAGTGATATGATCCCAAAAAAGTAAAGTCTATGCAAAGATACTACACTTGTTGCCTGATTGATTCAATTCAAAAGTGACCGCGATTTAGGAACTTCGTGATACGGATAATATGAGGGTAGAAGAGTTAGTTGAGTCTCTTTAAGCATATGAGTTAAATTTTAAGGCCCTTAAAGGTAAGTCAATTGCCTTCAAGTCTTCTAAAATTATTTCTCATGAAAATAGTAATAATTCTGATTTAGAAACTTCTGAAGATGATATGCCTCTTTTAGCCAAAAAGTTTTACAAGATTTTTAAGAGTTAAAAGAGGGTTGATTTACAAAAACCTATTGAATGTAAAAGACTTAGATCTAAAAATTAAAAATCTTTAAAAGACAGCCAATGCTACAACTATCATGAATATGGACATCTAGGAAATAAATGTCCTAAGAAGGATAAGTTTAAAAAGAAAGGTATATTGGTTACATGGGATGAATCTTCCTGCTTTGAAGTCTCTTTTGAGTCAGAAGATTCTTAAACTGAGTCGGCTAATGATGTTAAAGCCCTAATGACTCTAGTCAAGTTCACTTTCTCAAATGATGATGATTCAACTTATGAAGAAAATCTAGGTAGTGACCATGAAAATGAAGAAGACCTTCAAGATGCTTATGATGCCTTATACAGGGAAAGTTACAAAATTACAATAAAGTTAAAACTTCAAAAAGAAAAGTTTTTAAAACTAAAAGAGAATTTTGATAATCTAGTCTCAGAAAAATCACACTTTTCAGATTGCTTTGAAAAAACTAAGTGCGACTTAGATTTCAAAATGTCCTAAGTTAAAAATTTAAAATCTGAAATGAAAAGCTAAAGCTAGAAGTCGCTTCACTTTTGAGTTTAAAGGACACATGGAGGTATGCCCAAGGTGATCCTAAATTAAAAAAACTTTTATCCGGATCCAGAAAATGTGGTGATCGATCTAGATTGGGCTATGATAAAAGTATTCCTCCCAAATATAAATATAAGAATACTCCACCTAAATTTGTTAAAGGGGAGTCTTATAACTCAAAAGGGAGAAGTTTGAATCAAAATAATTCTAAAAGTACTAAAAATTTTCAGATTTTATAACCTAAAAGCAACCATATCAATTATAAAAATCAGAATCGTTATCCTTTAGTTGAGAAAATTGTTGACTTACTTAATGAGGTCTTAAAATCTAACTCAGTGGGTAGGACTTATAACAACTATAAATATAAGAAAACCAACTATGCTCCTAAACCCAAAACTGTAATGAAATGAGTCCCTAAGGTTACTTGTTTGGTTTCCCACATCACTTTCAAGGCTTTAAGCCATTCAAAGTGTAATGCCCTGAGATTTGGGGGTCGAGCATAACCCAGCTCCCGAGTTCTAAAACATCACTTTTGCAATGTGAATAATATTGGATGTATGTTGTCATTGTTAGTGCATAAAATGTGAAATAGATCAAGCCAAATCAGCAGACATAATTCAGGGATATTGAGGAAATATAAGCTGAAGACTTAAATACATATATAAATAAAAAAGAATTCCCAAAATATGCATGCTCTGCCCAGGACAATATATATAACTGTGTCTCAAAATACATGGATCAACTATGAAAAATTCTCATATACATATCCTAAAAATCCTCGCTCGTCAGGACAAGGCTCACGTGAACCCGCCTGAGAACTGCATAAATAAGAACGCCTCCTCATCCTCATCAAAGTCTGGCTCCGCCTTGTCAGCATCGCAGTCACTTGCAACTATATCAGAGTCTGGTCGATGTTTAAGCACTATCCCAGAACGTGGGAGTGAGTGATCAACTCAGTGGTACTATACTGTAAAGGTTAACATGTTATCAATTCAATCAAGTAGTAATGATAAAGCAGTATAATCAAACATGTCCTAGATACTCTTGTTAATGCGAGAATGAATGAGATAATGATACATGCCCTCACCATAAACTCCCTCATGCGATATCATTTAACGATCGCGGCATGAATCACTACCACTGTGCTCTCACACTAACGCCAATGGCACATGCAATGCGATGTCATGAATATGATTACCCAGTTCTTATTAGTCCTTTTCATACAGTAGTATTGGAAAGTTAAGACACCTCCCTTATATTAATCCCTAAACATTGATCCATTCTAGAGTCGTCAGTCCTAGGAAATCTCATACGATGTTATGTTTCTAGGTCGCTGTAAGGGCTGTCAGGGCTATTGCACGGAATCATTACACCACTCCCCCAGCACCAAATCAATACAGGCCTAGTTATATCCTCAATACTGCAACAGGACTCGTCACCCTTATGCAGTGTCAGGATATACTCGAGGTCACTACAGAGGGCTCATCACCAATCAATGTAGACCGACAACAAGAATATAGTGTTCCATACCACCATAATCTGCTCACAAGAGTAGGGTGCTCACTGGTTACTACGGGGAGGTTTGTCACCCCAACATAGTTTGACAGTTCGACCACGGTGTCCCATACCACCATGTCCAGCTCATGAGTCTTAGGGGATCACGGTACCAAGGTTAACGGGAGTTTCACTGGTAAGCTCGGTGTCTTAGATTCAAACAGTAGCGACCAAACATGGTGAACAAACATCGGTCAATTGGGTTAGTTGATAAGCTCAACTAGGCCAAGCGCACGTTGAGTTGAATGACATGGAATGCATAAGCACTCCGTGTGGCCTAACTACTGTCGGACATCCCAAGCACGACTCAGATTCGTTAAACTCATCCTGTGTGGTGAAAACGACCTCAACCACTATTTGGAGTACGATTACCGATTACCTAGACTGTAGCACAGCCCCAATCACGTACAAACTTAATAACAGGCATATGAATCACGTCCTACATTCATATGATCATTCATGACATATAACTGGAACTTAAATATAGTACATGGAGGAAATCATATACATTCAACATGAATAATCTAAGTTACATAATTCATGGAGGAAATCATACACTCAAATATTGTGATTGAGATTTATGTCTCAAAAATCTTAACAATCACACTTTACAGACTACTAACTCATTTAGGCATTTATACAAACACTTAGATTACACTATTCAACATACATCACGTATGTCGACTCCATTGCATATTAGGAAAAATCCTTTCGTCAAGGAGTTGCCGTATACATATCAAGCATATAACAATGACAATTAATCATGACAATCAAAACAGCATATTCCATACGTATACAGGTATTCTAACATATACATGAAATATGCTATTTATAATATAAAGTATACATATACGTAAATCGAAACGGATAGCGCATTTGGCATGTGTAATAGCATTCACATCATGAATAAATCATTATCTATCATTGAAAGCCTTGAAAACTATAACCTAAACGTATATAGTCCGTACCTTAAACCAGAAAATGCGTATTCAATATGATTCAGACGATAAGTCTTCGTCAACGGCGGATACGCTACTTATGGCATGAAACAGGTTAGCTATAACTTCATTTAAGCTATTTTAGGCTTCAAAATAGGTTAGGGTTGGCTTACTTACCTAAGAATGGAATCAGAATTACTGGAAGAATGATTCAGATACGCAGGTTCGATGTGTAGATGAACTGAAAAGAATCCTACGGAGAATCAATAGGTTCTCCCACATTTTCTCTCTTTTTTTCTCTCTCTTGGAAAGGTAGGGTTAAGGAAATTCGTATGGAATTTAGGAATAAGGGTTTAAGGCCTTTTTATAAGCCTAAACTCGATGAAAATAGTCTTAAGGTCAAGGTATACTTAGGTTATAACCAAATCGGCCTCTTTCTGATCCAACGGAGCACTTCTGGAGGTCCTCTTATCAAATGCGGTCGGACTTAAGCTCACTAGTATTGGATCTTTAGTAAGTTAAGTTTTTGTCCGCTCGGGTTTCCAGATTATCCGTGATGGACCAACTTCAATTCAATGGTTACCAAAATTCGAACAGGGCTACAAGCACTTTGACATGTAAGGACCACCTATCCTGATCTGAGGTTGAATTTGGGTCGAAATCTAATGGTCATAATACTTAAAATAACGTGCAAGTGAAACGTTCTAGATTACTTAAAAATATATTTAATTTTTTAAAAATCTTCATTTTCTTACTCTCTTCACTCCGGACTCAACAAAATGGTCTCAGGATGTCGTTTGGACTTGATTTTTAAGGTGATTGTCAAGTCCAACTAAGAGGTCATAATGGCCTAAGTTCATAGCTATCAGACTTTTGATGTGCGGTCTAAATCCAATACAAAATTACAAAGCATTCCCGGGAGCAACTGGATTTAGAGTTGGATCATAGATTTCAGGGTGATATAGCGTCAATGATTCTATAGGTTTTGGGTCTTACAGATCGTATTGAAAGTTATTGGTGCTAATTTCGCATGCAATCTAGTTTAGCGCTAGCTAAAACACATTAAATTTCTAAGAGAATTGGTTCTAAATGATTTCTGCTAAAAATGGTACTCGGGTCTAAGCACGAATTTTTCTAGGTCATTACACAAAGTGGTACCTAGACAGTGGTTGCTCTAGACATATGACATGTGACAAAGGTCTGTTCACCAATCTTAAAGACATGACTGATGGTTCACTCACATTTAGTGATGGTAACAACTATAAAATTATTGGCCAAGGTGCGGTTCAACTCTTTAACCTCCCTCTATTTGAGAATGTTTTATATGTATAAGGTTTAAAACATAATCTTTTAAGCATCTCTTAAATATTAGATAATAATCATATGTAAAATTTACCAACTAAGAGTATGAGATTTCAAATAAGAATGATTCTGTAATATTAATTGGTCACAAAACTTCTGAGAATTGCTACATTATTAGTGATCAAGCTCATCTAAGCTATTGTGTTACATGGTCAAAACCGATGAGACCGAATTATGGCATGAGCGCCTAGGACAGGTATACTACCACAACTTGTATAGATTGAGCAAAAATGAATTAGTAAGAGCTCTACCTAAAGCAAAAAAAGTGGATAAAGTATATGGTGAGTGCCAGATTAGTAAACAAACCAGGAGTACTCACAAAAAGGTGAACTTCAATTCACATCTAAACCACTCGAACTTCTCCATATGGATCTCATTGGACCAACTAGAACGGAGAGTCAAGGTGGCAAGAAGTATATTCTAGTGATTGTAGATGACTTTACCAGGTATACTTGGGTAATCTTCTTAAGAGAGAAATTAGAAACTCTCAATAAAGTAAAAAGGGTACTTAAACGTATCCAAACTGAAAAAGAATCACAAGTCACTAAGATCCGTAGTGATCACGGTTATGAGTTTGAAAATAACAGTTTTAAGAAATTTTATTGTGATCAGGGAATATCACATAAATATTCTGTGCCCAAAACACCATAACAAAATGGTGTAGTGAAAAGGAAAAATTGAGTTCTTCAAGAAATGGCAAATGTAATGTTAAATAGTATGAAGCTTCTTAAAAATCTTTAGGCTAAAGCGTAAATACTACTTGTTCTATAATTAACCACATTTATACTAGAAAATTAAATAGTAAAATGGCTTATGAAATGTGATTTGATAAGAAGCCTACTGTTAAATACTTTTGAGTTTTTGACAGCAAGTGCTACATCTTATGTGACTGAGAAAATCTGGATAAAATTGACTCCAAAAGTGATGAAGGGATATTTTTAGGGTATGCTTTGAATAGTCGAGCATATCAGGTTCTTAACAAGAGGACTGGTGTAATTCAATAGTCCATTAATGTGGTTATAGATGATCACTTGAATACACCTATCTCAAGTTCAGAAAATGATGAAGTCCCTTTATTTGATAAATCAGACTCTTTATTTAGTCAAAATAATAGTGAACTGCAGACAGTTAAAGACCATCCATTTGATCAAATTCTTTAAAACCCTCTCATTGGTGTGCGCACTTGTAAACAACTAGAAGATATGTGCAACTACGTATGCTTTACATCTCAGATAGATCCGACAAACGTAAAAGAAGCCCTTACTGACGAAAATTGGATTGTAGCAATGCAAGAAGAGCTCAATCAGTTTGTTAGAAATGATGTTTGGTACTTAGTTCTAAGACCAAAAGATAAACACATTATCAAAATAAAATGAATTTTTAAAAATAAGTTTGATGAACTTGGTAATATTATTAAAAATAAGGCTAGGCTGGTTGTACAAGGGTATACTCAAATTGAAGGCTTTGATTATAATGAGACCTTTGTCCTAGTAGCTCATCTTGAATCAATCAGACTATTTATATAAATTGTGTACTTTAAAATTTTAAAATATACCAAATGGATGTAAAGAGTGTGTTCTTAAATGGCAATTTGCATGAAGAAGTGTACGTTGAACCACCAGAGGGTTTTGAAGACCCTAAGCATGTTAATCATGTCTATCACCTAAAAAAGGCACTCTATGGTTTAAAAAAGCTCCCAGGGCATAGTATAAAAAGTTAACTAAGTTTCTACTAAGTCATAACTTTATAATGGGGAGTGTAGATAAAACATTATTTATTAAGAAACATAATGATCATATACTAATAGTATAAATCTATGTTAATGACATTATCTATGGATCTACCTGTGCTAACATGACTGTTGAGTTTGCAAATCTTATGAAATCTAAATTTAAAATGAGCATGGTTAGAGACCTAAACTATTTCCTAAGGTTGCAAGTCAAATAGCTCTCTGATGGTTTCTTTATCTCTTAAACCAAATATGCTCTGAACTTAGTTAAAATGTTTGGATTTGTGAGTGGGAAAAATTTTGATACTCCAATGAGTACTACTATAAAACTCTCTAAGGATTCAACAGGTAAGAGTATGGATCCTAAGTTCTATTGCAGTATGATAGGTAGTTTACTTTATTTAACTCCGAACCAACCTGATATTGCTTTTAGTGTAAGAATTTGTGCTAGATATCAATCTAACCTTAAAGAGTCTCACCTGATTGTTGTTAAGTGCATTTTGCAATATGTAGCTAGTTTAGCTAATCTTGGTCTCTAGTATCCACATGATACTAGTGTACAATTAGCTGGTTACACGGATGTTGATTGGGTTGGTAACATTGATGATCGTAAATTGACAAGCAATGGTTGTTTCTATGTCAGGAACTGTTTTGTTTCTTAACTAGGTAAGAAACAAAGTTCCATATCGCTCTCTACAGCTGAGGCAGAATATATTACTTCTGATAAAGCATGCACTCAGCTTGTGTGGATAAAGAAAATGTTAAGAGATTATAGAATTGAGCAAGAATCCATGGTTTTATATTGTGACAATTCATGCGCAATTAATATTTCTAAAATTTCAATTTAGTATTCACAAGCCAAGCATATTGACATTAGCTATCATTATATTCGTGAACTGGTGGAAGACAAGATAATTTCATTGGAATATATTTAGACCGAGAATCAACTTGTAGACATATTCACAAAACCGCTCGACAAAAATAGGTTAGCAAAATTGAAATTTGATCTTGGTATGTACAATATGAACTAGTGATTTGTGTGTATTTGTATCATAATTTACATATTTATTTTTACACACTCGACTAGTCATGCGTTGACCGGTCGAGTATGTACATGACCAGTCATGGAACTCGGGTGTTGCCTTTTATTTGGTGAAAAATACCTTTTTCTTTACTTGGTTCTTCTTCTCCAACAAGCCCTACCACGACCGGTCGAACCCATCTTCAATTCCTCTTTGGTTAGTACTTCATTTTCAATTTCCTTATAGATTTGAGTTCTTTGATCTTTCATTTCCTTAATTTTGTTATTTATTTTAAGGTTTATGGTTGTTTGTGGGGTTTTCTAGCTAAAAATTTTATTTTCTTAAAACCCTTATTTCCTCTCTTGCATTCCTTGTTTTTCTTGCTACAATGAAGAGTAGAAATAGGAAGGAAGGATCTCGTGGTCCCTCTTCCTCTCATTCCACTCTTATCATGGTGTGTCATCTTTGATCACCCGAAGAAGATCTCGAGTATGTATGGGATATTTTCTTATACAACATGATAGTTGAACAGACAGTTAACACTGATCATTTGACATCTTTTGGTATTCTTCCACTCCTTCAATTTATAGGATGGGATAACATTTTACATTGGGACGATCTAGCATACCGTTCCATTGTGCAAGTCATGTATGCTTGCATAACTGACTTCACTTCTGAGAATCTTACGTTTACAATTACTACTAGAGAAGGTCCAATTGATGTGGACCGTCACCTATTTTCTAGATTAATGGACCTTCCAGTTAATGATGACGGTATTCCCATTAATACTCTTGTAGCAAAACTGTCTGAATCTGACAAAAGATTGGTCACTAGAGTTCTATGCAATATGAATGCGGAGTTCTGAAAATGCACTCACTTCCAAGTTTATGTTACCTAGATACAGGGTTCTTCATCAGATTTTCATTTCTAATGTCTATCTAGATCTGGTAACAAAACTGAGCTCACTACTTTCATGGTCCGCATTCTACACTCTATTATTACTGGTGTCTCTATCTGTCTTCCATCCCTTATTTGGTACATCATGATTTAGTTTCATCTCCATCCAGGTCATAGTGATATACCATTTGCCTATCTTATGACTGTCTTAGCCACCCATAGTTTAGTGGCTATGCCTGTTGGAGAAGCTCCCATTCACCATCTTCCCTTCAATAACTCGAACATTAATAAGATGAATTTGAGGTTAGTTCGAGGCCAAATTAATGTGCATGTTGGTGAAGCAGCTGAAGCAAATGAAGAGGAGAATGCTTTACCTCTAGATGATGTCAATATGGATGACATATTTGATGAGATTGAAACAAAATCTACAGCTGATCCTAATTTTCAGCATTCTGATTTTGATGAATGTTTGCATTCCATTGAGGAAAAGGTAGAGGGTATGCATGTAACATCCCGAAAATCGGGGGGTCGAGCAAAAACCCAACTCCCGAGTTCCACAATGTTATTTATGCAACATAGATATGTATGATTGAATGTTGTCTATGATAATGTATTAAACATGAGTGAGATTAAGCTAAAACAGCATATCACGCTCCAGAGACAGTTAAATTTACAAGCGGAAGACTGTGATAGTATGTATAACATATATAATCTGTTGTATGTCTCTAGAGTGTGAATATGTTACCGAGTTATATACATACATGTATACTTCAAAAGTAAACAAAAGAATATACATGAGTGCTCTAAAAATATAAAATGACGAGTATCAAGGCATCTAATCAACCTCCCTGTAATCCCGTCGATCAGAACACACATAAAGGAGGGATCCTCCTCATCATCATCAAGTCCAGCTCCGCCTCGCAGGCCGCGCCATCATCTGCAATCACAAAAGGTCTGGTGGGTGTCCAGGAACACCGTCCCGTAACGTGGGAGTGAGTAGCTAACTCAGTGGAATAATAGAGCAAGGATTAACATGTTCTCAAATCAATCACGCGATAATAGTAAAGCAATAAATCAAACAATCCTAATACTGTTGTTAATGCAATTATGACATGACGTGATGTATGCCCTCACCGACGATCACCCTCATACGGCAACATCTTACGACCGCGGCATGCCACACTCCCTAGAGTGCTCCACATCTTCCAGGCACATGCAATGCTATGGTGATATGAATTCCAAGTTATTATTAGTCCATTCAAACAGCAGGATTGGGAAACTAAGGTACTTCCCTTGTATCAATCCCAACACAGATCCTGTCTAGGGTCGTCACTCCTAGTAATCTCATACGATGTATATTTCGTAGGTCGCTGCAAGGGCTGCCAGGGCTGTTGCACGCACTCGTTGCTCCTCTCCCCCATCACCTTATCAATACAGGCCTACCGTACTCTACTGCAACGGAAGGGTCGTCGCCTCCCGTGGACTCAGAATACGCTCGCGGTCACTACAAAGGGCTCGTCGCTTGATCAGTGTAGGCCGACAGCTAGAATATAGTGTCTCATACCACCATAATCTGTTCACGAGACTAGGTGCTCACTGGTCACTACGGGGAGGTTTGTGGCCCCAGCGTAGGCCGACAGCTAGACCACGGTGTCCCATACCACCATGCCCGGCTCATGAGTCTTCGTGGATCAAGGTACCATGGTTAACAGGGTTTACAATGGTAAGTTCAGTACCCTAGGTTCAAGCAGTTATGACACATACAAGGTGAACATGCATCGGCCAGTCGGGTTACTTGACGGGCTCGACTAGTGCGATCGCATCGTAAGTCGAACGACATGAAGTGCGTAAAACACTTCGCGTGGCCTAACCACTGCCGCCAACTCTAAACACGAATCACGTTCATCGACGCGTCGTTCGTGGCTATGACCAGTCAGCCACGAATTCGCTCGGTTACCGACTGCCTGGACTAAGTCTAGTCCCAAACACTTATGGAATCACATTAACAAGTTATGTAAGAGCATTGGAATTGAAATACAATCATGTGAGCATGTTAACACATGTCATAACATTCAACTTAAGCAAATCCTCAAGGACATAAATTCCATGCATGTAATGAAATCATGCATTTAGTCAACATGTAGAAAATCATTTAGGTCAGCATAATAATTAAAAAAAACAATCACAAACTATCAAATAACATCATTTAATTCAATACAAACTAATACAAGCATTTATACAAACACATACACTACACACTTAAGTCTACATATAGTATGTCGACCCAAGGTGCGCAACTAGGCGAATCTCTTCGCCAAACTAATTATACACGCATTCCTAACTTCCTAATGCGACAACAAACCATGTCAATCACATCAGCAAAATATGAATGTAAACAGTACTTCCTACAAATGACTAAAATGCCCTAAATCTTATATTCTTCGTTAGCTTACGAAACGGGAAACGGAGAGTATTTTGTACATGTCAAACGGCGATGCCGTCAAGAATCTACTATTAAACGACATTGAAAGCGTTGGGAACCGTCAATCAAAGCGTCTAAAATCCTCACCTTATATCTTGTAGACTCGGGAATTGAAACGGAGCGTATACGCTTCGTCTACGGCGAATAAGGAGCCTAATACACAAGATCCATAAGCTACATCGCTATGGAAACAAGGGAAACTCAAATCAACAACTATTTAGGATTTTTACTTACCTAGGATCGCGGTGGAATCGCCGGGAAAGCGGTAGAGGTGTGTTGCTTAAGCACGTGCAACGCGTAGTACAAGTGGCAGGAAGAACTCTCCCACACTCTCACAATCTCCCACCTTTTTCTCTCTCCCAAGCTAGGGTTTCTCTCAAATTCGGATGGAAGAGAGGAGTGAGGGTTTCAACCCCTTTTATAAGCCTAAACATGCCCAAAATAGGCTCCAAGTCAAGGTATACTTAAAGTATATCCAAATCGGGGCTGTTTCGGTCCAAAAGAGCATTTCTGGAGGTCCCCTGGCCAAATGCGGTCGGACTTAAGCTCGTGCATACTGGATCTAGCACGCATCCAGATTTCAGGCCGGTAGGGTTCCCAGATCGCACGTGGCGGCCCAGTTTCAGTTTAACGGTCACCGCACCAAGATCAGGCCTATAAGTCTCGTGATATGTAATAGAAATTTTTCCTGATCCAAGGGTGTAATTTGGCTGTATTCTGACAGTCAGAATGCTTAATACTGATGCGTCAAATTTGTGTGCCAGATTTGAATTTGAAATTCCAACTATGTCCCTATTCACACTCTCTTCGGTCCGGGCTCAATGAAATAGCCTGTGATCGTCAGTTGGACTTGATATTCGAAACGATTTCCAAGCCCAGCTAAGTGGTCATAACGGTCTAAGATGGTAGGCATCTGACTTACGACGCGCGGTCTAGATCGAATACAAAGTTTCAAGGAGGTCCCGAGAACAAACCGGCTTAGAGTTTGATCCGAGGCTTTAGAGCATTATAGGGTCATTGGTTCCACTCGCTTTGGGTCTGGTAGAACGTATTTAAAGTGGTCCAAGTTAATTCTACTGAGTATTCAGTTTGGTACTCAACCAAATTCTACCTTAATTATGGCAGAATACGGTCCTAGGGCCATTCTATCCCCCATTTTGGGAACTTCTAGGTATCATATTATTTTTATTATTTTTTTAGGGGTTCATCATTAAGTTTACCCTAACTCCTCCAAATTTCATAAGATTTTGAGTTGTAGAAAAATTCTAAAAATTCCAGAAGCAGCAACTGTCCAACAAGTGATTATCAGACAGTTGCTCACAATGACCTACTTTAAACTATATTAAATATTTTATTATATTTTTCACATATTTTTATATAAAACTAGACTCATTTACCTTCAATCTGGTTTTTGAATCACCTAAATCGGAGTTATAACGAAGGGGATATGATTTTTCAAAATATGAAGAAACGCGCAGGAAAAAGGGTACAGAAACTCGCTGTACGGACGAGTTCGGCGATGCATCGCCAAACCGGCGATGGCATCGCCGACCACTGACCTGTTTGGGGTGGTTTTTCCATCTGATATTTGAAATGGGTGTATTTTAGAACCTGGGATGAGTTATTTGACATGCAATATATGATTTTGGGGTAGGAGAAGCTGATCTATCCAATTAGTCTACTTATTTAGTGAGACTTCAAAAGATTAATGGCTAAAAACCCTTTTCATTTATTTATTTACTATTCATAGTACTTTTTAGCTTAAGTATTGATCAACATCACCTAAACTTTAAGATTTGTGTCTAATGTGAGAGCTCTTAGAAAATTTTGAAGGATAAAGTAGTAAAAGGTGAGATTTTCGAAGGAAATAGGGATTTGAGACTTTTGAATTGAGTTTTGAGAAGTTAATCAAGTGTTAGGATAGACTCATTTCCTAAGGACGTCTAATCTCAGGTTGGCAAAAATTTGGGGTGTTACAATGCATGTGTCCTAAGAAACTCAATTTAAATACATGCGCAAATATCTGAGGCACATTAACAAGGAACTACATCAAATCAATCCTTTCATACCTGCTCCTTCCTCTGGTTCAGATTAGTATTGGATCTCTAATCTGTAATAACTTTTATTCTTGGTTGATTTATATGTTTAGATATGTTTTCTTATTTTTATGGACATGTTTGAATAGTTATCTTGACAATATTTATGTTATCTAGAACTTACTTCTTACTCTCATTACTCATTGCTCTTTTTTTTTTTTTTTCGTTTATAGGTTCTTTCTTTGTCATATTGTGACAAAAAGGGGGAGAATTTGAAAGTGCCCTGGTTTGTCAATTAGTGTGAGTGTTGAGTTTGCTAGACAGAGAAGCTTCATAGGAAGATCAATCATCCATCTGCCTCAACCAGATGTGTTCCTGAACTCGCCACAGGTAAATTTAAGCTCACATCCCATGTCCTAAAACACTAAGTATTTAAAACCCTTAAAACTAATTAAAATATCATAGGATTTTTGGGTTAGAAAATTTTTTCATAAATTCAAAAAATCTCTAAGTTTTTGTAACACCCTGAATTTTGGCCAATCTGGGATTTGACGTCCTTAGGCAGTGGGTCAATTAAAACACGTGGAAAATCGTTCAGAACCCAATTCCATAGCCAAAGAAACCACTTAGGATTAATTCCTTTAGAAATTAAGCGTAAGTTAGCTAGCGCAACGCTGGAGTAGCTGGAAAATAGTCCCTGATCACTTTAAATACGTTCTACAAGACCCAAATCAAGTAGAACTAACGACTCTATAATACTCTATAACCTCGGACCAAACTCTAAGCAGGTTTGTTCTCTGGACCACTTTGAATCTTTGTATTGGATCTAGACCGTGCGTCGAAAGTCCGATACCTCCTATCTTAGACCGTTAGAACCGCCTAGCTGGACTTGACACTCATTTCGAAAATCAAGTCAAACCGATAATCACAGGCCATTTCATTGAGCCCGGACCGAAGAGAGTGCGAATAGGGACAGAATTGGAATTTCAAATTCAAATCTGGCACATGACTTGACGCGTCAGTATTGAGCGTTATGACCGTCAAAATTCAGCCAGATTATACCCTCGGATCAGGAAAAATTTCTATTTCATATCATGAGATTTGCAGGCCTGATCTACGTGCGGTGACCGCTGAACTGAAACTGGACCGCCACGTGCGATTTGCAAACCCTGCCGGACTAAAAACTTGATATATGCTAGATCCAGTATGCATGAGCTTAAGTCCGACCGCATTCAGCCAGGGGACCACCAGAAATGTCCTTTTGGACTGAAACAGCCCCGATTTGGTTACCCCTCAAGTGAAACTTGTTCCCGAGCCTATTTCGGGAAAGTTTGGGCTTATAAAAAGGGATGAAACCCTCACTCCTCTCTCCCATCCAAATTTGCAAAAATCCCTAGATTGGACGAGAGAAAAGGTGAGAGTTTGTGAGAGAAGGTGGGAGAGAATTCCCTGCTGCTTATGCCACGTGCTGTACGTGCTTAGGCAACGCACTCCGATCACTTTCCCGGCGATTCCTCCACGTTTTCAGGTAAGAAAATACCCTAGAGGTTGCTGATTTGAGGTTCCTTTCGTTTCCTACCGAAGTAGCTAATAGAACTTGTGTATTAGGTTCTCTAATCGTCGTAGACGAAGCGTATACGCTCCGTTCGAATTTACACATCAATAAGAGACAAGGTGCGAATTTTAGACGCTTTGATTGACTGTTTCCAAAGCTTTCAATGTCGTTTAATAGTAGATTATCGACGGCAATGCCGTTTGACATGTACAACATGCTGTCCGTTTCCTGTTTCGTAAACTAACGTAGAATATGAGATTTAGGGCATTTTAGTCATTTGTAGGAAGTACTGATTTCATTCATATTTTGCTGAGGTGATTGACATGATTTGTTGTCGCATTAGAATGTTAGGGATACGTGCATAATTAGTTTGGCGAGGAGATTCGCCTAAATGCGCACTTCGGGTCGACATACTATATGTAGACTTAAGTGTGTAGTGTAAGTGTTTGTATAAATGCTTCTATTAGTATGTATTGAATTAAATGGTGTTATGAATTAGTTTGAGATTGATTTCTCAATTAATATGTTGGTGTAAATGGTTTTCTACATGTTAGCCATATGCATGATTTCATGATATGAATGAAATGCATGTGCTTGACGATTCGCTTAAGCTGTATGTTATAACATGTGCTTGATGATTTCATTATGATTTAGTTTGAGATTGAATTCTCAATTAATATGTTGATGGAAATGATTTCCTATATATTGGCGATATGCATAATTTCATTATATGTATGAAAGGCATGTGTCAGATGATTTACTTAAGTTGTACGATATAACATGTGTTAACATGCTCACATGGTTGTGTTTCATTTCCAATATTCTCATATGAATGCTGATGTGATTCCATAATTTTTTGGGACTATACTTAGTCCAGGCAGTCTGTAACCGAGCGAATTCGTGGTTGGCTTATCTTTGCCACGAACGACGCGTCAATGAACGCGAGCCGTGTTTTGGAGTTAGCGGCAGTGGTTAGGCCACACGAAGTGTTTTACACACTTCATGTCGTTCGACTTGAGATGCGATCGTGCTAGTCGAGCCCGTCAAGTAACCCGACTGGCTATTGTATGTTCACCCTGCATGAGTCATAACTGCTTGAACCTAGGGTACTGAACTTATCATTGTAAACCCTATTAACCATAGTACCTTGATCCACGAAGACTCATGAGCCGGGCATGGTGGTATGGGACACCGTGGTCGAACTGTCGGCCTACGCTGGGGCCACAAACCTCCCCGTAGTGACCAGTGAGCACTTAGTCTCGTGAGCAGATTATGGTGATATGGGACACTATATTCTTGCTGTCGGCCTACACTGATCAGGCGACGAGTCCTTTGTAGTGACCGCGAGAGTATTCTGAGTCTACGGGAGGCGACGACCCTTCAGTAGCAGTAGAGTACAGTAGGCCTGTATTGATAAGGTGATGGGGGAGCGGAGCAACGAGTGCGTGCAACAGCCCTGGCAGCCCTTGCAGCGACCTACAAAATATACATCGTATGAGATTACTAGGAGTGACGACCCTAGACAGGATCTGTGTTGGGATTGATATAAGGGAAGTACCTTAGTTTCCCAATCCTGCTGTTTGAATGGACTAATAACAACTCGGAAATCATATCACCATACCATTGCATGTGCCTGGAAAATGTGGAGCACTTGAGGGTCGATTGCATGTCGTGGTCGTAAGATGGTGCCGTGTGAGGGAGATCGTCGGTGAGGGCATACATCACATCATGTCATATTGCATTAACAACAGTTTTAGGATTGTTTGATTTACTGCTTTACTATTATCGCATGATTGATTTGAGAACATGTTAATCCTTGCTCTATTATTCCACTGAGTTAGCTACTCACTCCCACGTTATGGGACGGCGTTCCTGGACACCCACCAGACCTTTTTGTGATTGCAGATGATGGCACGGCCTGCGAGGCGGGGCCGAACTTGATGATGTTGATGATGAGGAGGATCCCTCCTTTATGCGTGTGCTGATCGACGGGATTACAGGGAGGTTGATTAGATACCTTGGCACTTGTCATTTTATATTTTTAGAACACTCATGTATATCCTTTTGGTTTACGTTTGGAGTATACATGTATGTATATAACCTGGTAACATGTTCACACTCTAGAGTCATACAACAGTTTATATATGTTATACATACTATCACAGTCTTCCGCTTGCAAATTTAACTGTCTCTGGAGTATGATATGTTGTTCTGGATTAATCTCACTCATGCTTAATACATTATCACAGACAACATTCAATCATACATATCTATGTTGCATAAATAACATTTTGGAACTCGGGAGTTGGGTTTTTGCTCGACCCCTCGATTTTCGGGATGTTACAGTTTTCTACCTTTGTCAATTTATCGATATAATCGAGAAATTCTATCGATGTCCTTAAAGCTCACTCGATAGTATTGAATGAGGACATAAGTTGTCTAGTAATTGCATATACTTCTGGACAGAATTATCGATGTATCGATATCATTGAAATTTGAATCTCGAGTCTATCGAAATTGACTATATAAAATCGACAGCAAAGATATTGTGTCCTTATTTTTATAAGAAAAATCATAAACTCTTCGATATATTGAAGCTCTCCTCGATATCCTTGGAATTCAAATGTCGAAGATATCTAAAGGCCTTCGATGAAATCGGTCTTAGACACAGTTACTAACAATATTTTCAGGCAGTTTTTATCTTAGATCGAGGGTCACTCGATAGAATCGATATTCAAATATCGATGATATCGAGGCTGGGTCGATTGCATCGAAATTGGACACTTAACTGAAAAATCCTTTGGATTTATCAATGCATCAACATGACTATGGATATCATCGACATTCAAATTCCGATAATATCGAGTGTACCTCGATCATATCCTTGACTTGAAATATTTCAAAGGAAACTCTCTCTCATTTTCAAATGTCAATGAATCGATCCTCGTGTCAATGAAATTGGAGTTCAAAATTCGATAACATTGACGAATGTTCGATTCACTTGACCAGCAGACAAAATATTTTAAAAGTGTTTGACATTTAAGTTTGTATCATCGAGTAGCCAGTCGATACAATTGAGAGTATACGCTCGATGATATCGACCCTGCTCGACGATATCGAACTCTATCATAAATGTGACCGTTTTATATCCGTTGGAACCTTTTGCCTATTTGCAGAGAACTTTTCCATATTTGTTGGTAGAGAAAGAAAAGAGTGCTTTTGAGTGTTTAACCTTAGATCATATACCCAAAGCCATTTCTACAATGGAAGTTCATCCTCCAATCCACCCTTATCATTGATATTCAATAGAGTGGATTGGGGAATGAGCTTTCACATTCAAGGATCCTCCAGCTACCACCTTAATGGAAAATTATTAAGCTGGGATGGCTTGAATGCATAGATGATTGGAATCGCTCTATCTTTCTTATAGGAAAACATTTAGGAAAATAGGATTCCATCATACCCTTGACCCAACTCGTTGCCATGTATTAGTACATCTTCTAAGTTGTGGATCAAGGAAGAAGAAGATTTTTCATCAATAAAGGAGGAGATCTTCGACAACGTGTTGAATGGGGCTCATCTACTTATCTGTAAGTCATTAGAGTCCAGAGGACCCTTGTGATCATTCCTTTGTAGGATTGAGTCTAAGGTGTTTCTCACCCCTTGCAAATCCTCTAGGAGGCCTCCGGCGGGATTGTATGTAATGGGTGCGTTGTGTTGACCCTTGCTCTGTGGAGAGCATAAACATCAGGTCCTCGTAGTAAGTCCTTGGCTAGTGTGCCTAAAATTGGGTGCATTGTGTTAACCCTTTCTCTGTGGAGAGCATAAACAATGAGATTAGTTATGTGGATCCTTAGCCAGTGTGCCTAAAATCGGGTGCTATGTATTGACCCTTGCTCGTGGGAGCATAATCTGTCAGCCTAGGTGTAGGTTATAGTGGTTAGAGGTGAACTTGATTTAAAACCTCAAGTTTGAGATGAACCATGTGAAACCTCCTTAGTGAAATCCGGCACACTCAAAGGTTGAGTGCGTCTGCTGAGAGTGGAGTAGACAATTAGTCGAACCACTATAAAAATAATTGTGTTTGTGATTGGTATTTGTCTTTAATTACTTATGTGATTTCTCAAAATACTTTCATATTTGATCACACCTCACACACAGTAACATCCATCATAAACTCTAATTTGTATCTTGTCTATTTTGCAATGTAGCTCTATGATTGGATCCTCTAGTTGGCTTAGAAACCATTAGAGTTACTCTGATGAAATCCTGATTTATGTACATTTTCTTAGAATAAGTTTGATAGGATTTTAAATAACCATAAAATATCTAAAAAGTCCTATTCACCCCCCTCTAGGACATATTGGCATATTCCTACTTCAACTTAAGCAGTCATTTTCACAAATTCAATTGGTATTAGAGCGGGTCCCACTTAAGGGCTTCACCACCTAGAGAGTGATCTTGACTGAAGTTGGGAATATGGCCAATGGAGAGGGTTCATTAGTCGCTAGACCTCCAGTATTTGATGGATCAAATTATGCATACTGGAAGTCTAGAATGCACTACTTTCTGAGATCCTTGAATCATGATGTTTGGGATATAGTTAAAAGAGGATATATGCCACCACTTGAACAGATAGTACTTAAAAATGGCACAAGTATCTCCAAATGAAAATCCAAAGAAAAATGGACAGCATTCGATAAGGAAAACCAAACTGTTGACGGAAAAGCTATGAATGCTATCTACTGTGCTGTATATTAAGATCTTTTCAATCAAATCAATATGTGTGGGACAGCTAAAGAAGCATGGGATTTGTTGAAAACAACCCATGAAGGAATAAGCACTATAAAGAGATCCAAACTACAACTCCTAACATCACAGTTTGAAAGTCTCAGAATGCAAGAGCATAAGACCTTGAGGGAGATCATCGGTGAGGGCATACATCACGTCATGTCATATTGCATTAACAACATTTTTAGGATTGTTTGATTTACTGCTTTACTATTATCGCATGATTGATTTGAGAACATGTTAATCTTTGCTCTATTATTCCACTGAGTTAGCTACTCACTCCCATGTTACGGGACGGTGTTCCTGGACACCCACCAGACCCTTTTGTGATTGCAGATGATGGCGCGGCCTGCGAGGCGGAGCTGGACTTGATGATGATGAGGAGGATCCCTCCTTTATGCGTGTTCTGATTGACGGGATTACAGGGAGGTTGATTAGATACTTTGACACTTGTCATTTTATATTTTTAGTATACTCATGTATATTCGTTTTGTCTACTTTTGGAGTATACATGTATGTATATAACCTGGTAACATGTTCACACTCTGGAGACATACAACAGTTTATATATGTTATACATACTATCACAGTCTTCCGCTTGTTAATTTAACTGTCTCTGGAGTATGATATGCTGTTCTAGCTTAATCTCACTCATGTTTAATACATTATCATAGACAACATTCAATCATACATATCTATGTTGCATAAATAACATTTTGGAACTCGGGAGTTGGGTTTTTACTCGACCCCCCAATTTTCGGGATGTTACATACGAGGACCAGGACCAGGACCAGTTCTCGTATATGTAGTTCTCAGACGGCTTTGCGTAGGAGGCCTGGATCAGTGGGACTTGTGCTAGTTGGACTATCACCTAACATTTATTTTTACTTTATGACATGTATATGAGACTCAGAGATGTATTCATACTTTGGAGACAGTTGAGATTATTTTGTTTTCTATACAGTGATATATGTATTTTTCAGTCTTCCGCTTTTGTTTTATCACTGGATCTGGAGTATGAATTGCAGTTTTGGTATAATTTTACTCATGTTAATGCTCTAACTCAGACAACATTGAATCTTAAGCATAATTGTTGCATAATTGTTGCATAAGTGATAGTCTGGAACTCGAGAGTCGAGTTTCTACACGGCCCCCGATTTTCAGGGTGTTACACATTTATCCATTCGGTCTCGACGCTGGAGCATCCCCTGGCTATGGAGGTTTAAGGACTTTCACCCACGAACATCCATAGTGCCCATATGTTGAATCTGAAATATTTTTGGTGTCCCATTTGACCATCCATGATAAGCCTGTGGATGTCATAACCCTAATGTCGCTAGGGCACCAAATGATCATGTCACAAAATGCAAGATGCATGAGTCATACCATCCAGTCATGTATCAAACCTGCGTGTATCGGACTATCATGTGGGGCAACTTTGTCTCATAAGGAGTCCCATAAACAGCTCAGCCTAATGGCATATCCTCTAATCAATCATCCCTTATAACAGGCATACCAATGATGCATATGAGCATGAGTCATACCAAATGATCATGACACAAAATGCAAGATGCATGAGTCATACCATCCATTCATGCATCAATCCTGGGCATATCACATGATCATGTGGGAGAAACTCTGCCTCACAATGAGTCCCCTAAACATCTCAGCCCAATGACATATGTTATGATTAGTCATCCCTCATAACAAGCATACCAACGATGTGTATGAGCATGCATCAGGCAATCATGTGCATAAAGTACATAACATATAGGGATTCACATGCATCATCAATATCATGACCATTGTCCAATACTACATGCCTTAGGCATTAGTTGTCTATCATGCATAAGGTTATCCTTATGTCCACCAACATCATTTGTTTATCATTATCCATTCATCAAGTAAAATATGGTTATCTTATCCACATTGTCATTACAAAAATCAATACGTGCATTATTATCACTTAGATATCAAGCATGATAGTCAACTAGCATGTTTTGTCATCATGCATACATACAAAATATCATCATCATTACCATGAGGATCATTTTCATTTCATGATTAACATAAACAATGTCATAAGTACTATAAATAATTACTCACCCATCATTAATGCATATGCTACAATTCACCATCCATTAAATCATATCTATCATTTCAACCAATAACTCAAAATCATCATTATCATGTCACCATACATGTACCATCATCTCACCCATAGATAATGGACGGTCTAGATGTCATACCATATCAAGGATGGACCTCATGGTTTGAATCATATAATCAAAGGAGTCAAGAGGATGACCCTATGCACATTAAGTGGGCTTCCTCACCCATTCTACCATATAGCAAGCTGTGCTCTCTTATGAGGGCTTGGTAAGTACATAAGGTGGGTCAATGGTTTAGATAGTCCCACTAGCATCTATGGGGGCCCAACGGTTTGGGGTTAGCACTAGGAGGTGAGATGGGTCATGTTAAATGGGAGCCCAATGATTTGGGTTAGCCCACTAATAGAAGATGAGAATGGGCCTAACAATGGACCCTAGGGAATTTACAATGTGGACATTTAACCACCATTGCTCCTAGAATGTGGCCTACTATAGATATTATCTCACATTGGGGCCCATGGCCATTAAACTACTTAGAAAATGAATGGGTAGCATACATATTATTTCATTCATCATAGTGGGCTTCTTAGGTCAGCCCATGGCCCAGAAAAATAATGGCCAGGGGTACATACAACACAAGCATCATGGTGGGCCTTATGGGGCAACTCATATAATCTAACATAATAGATAGACATCATGTATATCATGTATAATAAGGTGGGCTCCAATAGCTGGACGTCCAGCCCATCTGGGCCTACTCGAGTCCAAAAATCTAGACAGTTTGGTCCTCATTTAAAGAGATGAAAGGTAGGCCTTACAAGGCACTAATGGGGCCCATGATCTCAGAAAAATAGAGGTATAGTGTGTATACATTATCCTTTCAACCTGGTGGGCATCACAACTCCAAAATGGGCAATGTAATACAGCAAGTTGGGCCCTAACTCAACCTCCAACCCTTCTCAACTTTCGGGACCTACTGGATGTCCAAAAGATGGATTATCTGGATGAAACACAAGATTTATGGTAGCCCATAATGTCACAGTGGACCCCGCTAGGTGAACAGCATGGATACAACACATATCAATGTGGGCCTGCTACTGGACAGCTAGTCCAGCAGCGCCCCAGTCCCTATTGGACGTCCAAAGGGGGCTAGACAGTTGGAAAATTGCATACAAAAGGTGGGCTCCACCTGTAGATGTCCCACCAGGGGTGGGCTCCGTTCAGGTGGGCTACAAAAATGGAGGACAACATGAATACAACACACCATCAAGGTGGCCCGTGCAGGGCTGACAGTCAGCCCCAACTAGAAGCTGGCCTAGTTGGGGTGTCTAATAGATGGGCTTCTGGCCTCGTTGGGGCGTCCCACAGATAGACAACCCGGATGACACAACTACATAAGATGGGACTCAGTTAGGTGGACCAAAAATATGAGAGAGGGAGAAGATAAAACACATACATCCAAAATGGACAGCTTCTGGACAATCAGTCTAGCAGTGTCTTGGCCCAGTTTGGGTGTTAGATCTGCCTCTGGGTTGGGTTCAGGGCCTACCGGATATGGAGATATGGATGGATGGTGTACATCACTCACATGCACAATAAGGTGAGATCCATGTGAGTGGCCCATCAGTCCCAAAAATCAAATTGATATTTGCATGTTTCCTTCATCTAGACCCGTTAGATGGTACCAACATGCTGGAACGTCCAAGCCTGCTAGGCCAAGTCTAGGGACATCCTCCCTTGACTGGATGGTGTGGATTCAATCATGCAACAAGGTAGGGTTCACACGTCAGTTGGCCACCCCACTCTCATGAGAAAATCAAGTTGAAATAGTGGGCTTTGCCCCATCCAGACAATCAACAATGTGGGCCTAAAAACTGGGTAGCAACATGCTACTGCATGCTACAACCCATAAATTGCTAGACGGGTGGATATACATCATAAGCATCATGGTAAGGTCCACCTAAATGGGCCACACAACATCCAGATCAAGTTAATATTTATATTTTTTTGTCCATCAAGTCTGTGTGGTCGTCCATCCCATGCAGGCCCAATGGCCAGCAATGTTGGATGTTAGACATCCAACAGTTGGGCAACAAGGATGTCCCTACTGTTACACGGTCTGGTTATCATGGACACATCAGGTGGGCCATACATCATATGGAGAGAGAGAGAGAGAGAGAGAGAGAGAGAGAGAGAGAGAGAGAGAGAGAGAGAGAGAGAGAGATGGAGAAAACGAGGGAGAAAACGTGTGGTGGAGGGGCTCCACCACTATGAGCCCCTCTAGGATCTACAACATACATCATGATAGGTCCCATCCATGCGAGGTGGGGATGCCATCCCCACTACAAAATCAAGGGATCTAGATGACCCTATCAAGCTAATCATCAAGGAAACATCATGATGGGGTCCATGAAGAATGGTCCCATCATGGCACTTACATGCAAATGATGAGGGTCTAATATTGCATATCAGACCCTAGTTATTACCTAATTTTGCGTACATGATAATGCTTAATGTCATATTTTAATCGTGTTTTTGTCGCAGGGAGTAATTAGGAGCATGGAGTGAAAAAGAGTATTAAAAGCATGGACTTGATTCTTTGAAGTCATCAGAGCAGGGGATAGATTCCAGAGGACCAAGATTGATGGATTTGCACTCCAGGGATCTAAGGAAATCAAGCAGTTCACATTAAAGAGGCCCAAAATTGGTGTAGAATGCAAGATCACATGGTTCCTGCCATCCGATTGGCTCGAAACTTCATACATGGCCTGAGGACCATAAATTAACAATACATGTCGAATTTTAACCATTGAATCTCTATGAAATTGTCCCAACGGACAAATCAGCCTACAATTCATTTATCTAGGGCCCGCCTGCAAGCTGGATATGCCTCATCTTTGGTCTCAACACCTTAAATTATATGGAGAACTAGATGGATGGAGGAGATTTTGTACATACATCATGATGGACCTCACATGTGCACTGCATGCACATAGTGTGGATGCACACCAGCCATGCACCCATGAACTCAAAGTCAGTCACAAAATACAAAAAAAAAAAGGAAATTTCTAAAAATGCAATAGCGTTAATGCTGTCTGGAGTCGGTTTCAGTAGTGGGGCCCACACATCATCATTTCACAAGATCTGAACCGTCCATTGTGCCTCTGGGGTAGGGAAGACCCTCGCCTAGGTGACATTTTAGCCTCATATATGCGATCACATGATTTTCACCATCAAATGCAAGACGGACAGTAGAGCAGAAAATCAGGTGGACAACATCAAAAGCAATCTAAAAGCAATCATTTCCAACTGAAATTTTGAGTAGATTTTAATGGACGGCATGGATTTCCCATTAGAATTTGATCATGGGTCCTTCTGACACCACATACTCAAAATGGAAATTTTCGTTTCTTTTGGCATGAAACAGAGCACCGTTTGATCTGTAGTGGGCCTCCATTATGGGCCAAATGCTCAATCCGAGCTGTCCATTATGTAGAGTGGCTTGATTTAATCAAACCCATGCTGACCGTTATCAGCCATGCACGCGCACATGCTGATCACAGCAATCACAAGAAATTCATTTGCTGCCATTGGAGAAAGATCACTTCAGTGGGCCACATGTACAGACATTCAAAACTGACTTTTTCCGACTAAAATTTCATCTTGCATCTAATGGAAGGCTTGGATTTATCAAAATAGAAGCAAAGTGGGCCCCACTAACACCACATCGAAAGAAGATTCGTAGGCCCTGTGTCCGTGAAAATCGAATGCAGTGGGCTGTTTTATGATTAAGGGCAGGGTCAAATTGATGATCTAAACCATCTAAAATATTAAAAAGGGGGTCCTTACCCCAACCATGGAGAAAAATTGGATAGTGGGATGATTCTTTGCCCGAAATTTCAAATCGAATGCAACTCGGTTTGGGTTATTGCGTTGTTGCGTAAATAGGGAGCTGTGTGTAAGCTCCAACCGACTTCCAGCCAACTCTTCTCTACCTATAAAAGTGAGAGAGAGAACATGAGAAAGGGGCAAATCTGGTGGAGTAGAACGAGAAAAGAAGGGGGAGAGCAGATCTAGCGAGCATTCAACGTGGAGCAGCTTTCCAGAAGAGAGTTTTTTTCATTCCTTTTATTTTATGTTTTTTTTTTATCTAGCATAATCATGTTTATGCTAGGCTAAACTCCTTAGCTAGGGCTAAGATGAAGCCCCTAATTTGAATAACTCTTGTCATGTGTTGATTTTATCTGGGTTTGATTGATTTGTTTCTTTCTTTAGTGTGCTTAATTAAAATTTCTATACTTCGCCATTCTATGAGCTTAACCAAAGTCTAAATGTGGATGTTGTTTGGAATCTTATTCTAGGTGCTTGTGTCTGACCGTGAACAAGTTTCCTATAGAGAAAGAAATAGGAATTACATCTCTTCATGCCTAACCATGGATGGAAAGATGTGATCCTTATCCTTTAAGGGATTATACATTTTATGTGCCCAACCAAGGGCATAGAGTGTGCTTTATTTATTAAATTTATATCAATCTGAATTAGGGTGAATCAAGAAGTAAAACAAGGGTTAGGATAATTAGGGGTGGATTCAAAAGTCTTAGTGTTCTCCTCGATTGATTTTTCCTCATTGTTCTCAGTTATTTTTCATAGATTTTTGTTAAGTTTACTTAATTGTTATTTGTTGGATTAGTTAAGAAGAATCGTAAATTTTAAATTGTGACAAGCAATCCTTACGGGAACAATCTCGTAATACGTACCATATCTATATCTGATTCGTATACTTATGAGTTTAAAATCATTTAAATCAAGTTGGTTTAAATAAAACATTAGCACACTTGGTAGGCCATTGGCCACACCTAAAGGCCAAGATAGGATCCCCACCATTGATTGGTGGGTCCCACTTGCCCATGCTAGAAAATAGAAAGATCTACCTAAGAATGCACCCACCTTTCCTTCTTCTTTTTCCCTAGAGTTCCGAATCTCCTATGAGGCTTCTTTAATGGTAGAGATGGTGATATAAGGGTTGGATTGAGTGGGATTGAAGGTGGAAGAGGGCTGGAAATAAGGGGTTCTTGCTCTCTCTTGCTTGGGATGTCCAAGCTCTTTTAGTAGCAATGGAGAAGGAAGGGGAGAGAATGGGAGGGAGAGAGAGGTATAAGGGTGGAAATGATGGTGTTGTAAGTGTAATGATGATTTTGTGTAAGGTAATTATGATTGTGTAAGAGAGCATGGGGAGAGAAGCATGCTTGCCATCATTACTAGCAAGGCATGTGTGGCTAGGGTGATGTCATCCTAGCCTAGCTAGGATGATGTCATCATCATAATGGATCTTGTAGAGATTTTACTTTATCTAAGATCTTTAGCCCTGCAACGTGTAGTCTACGGTTGGGATTATGCGCAAGTTATATCTCTTACTCTAAGTATCACATTGGTGCACAAGATGCGGCATTGGAATAACGGCGACAGTGCGGTTGCATTAGTATAGGTTTCAAATTGACTCGACTCATATTTATGGGATGCGACTTAAGGTCGCATGCAAACACTGCCTACAAGTTGCGGGTCACCAGTATTTGATGAGGAGGATCCCAGGGTCCTAAGGAATGATATGATACTAGTACATAGGCCTTACAATATGAAAGTGCCCTGATTTGTCAATTAGTGTGAGTGTTAAGTCGATGAGTCAAGTGGGCCCCATATGAAGATTGTTCGAACATCGCCTCAACCGGATGTGTGTTCAAAGCTCATCATAAGTAAACTTAGCTTCACATCCCAAATCCCAAAACACCCAGGTAAATAAAAGCCTTAAGAAAAACTTAGAACAACATAGGTGTTAAAAGTCTGAAAACCTGGTTTCAAAATGGAAAATTCTCTAAGTATTCAACTAAGTTCGATATCATCGATTCTTCGTCGATACAATCGAATGCTCATTCTCGATAAATCAAGTTGGTATCAATAACATTGAATTGAGTCCTCTTTATGTCCAGTAACCAAAGAGTATTTTGGACAAAATATTTGATAAATCGAAAGCACTTTCAATAAAATCGAATTTCAAATATCGATGTTATTGAAGGACAATCGATGATATCAAAAATTTCAGTGCTCTATCCAGCAAAGCTTGGAAAATATTTTTAATATTGCTCGAGGAATCGAAGGACAATTGATATCTTTGAAATTCAAATCTTGATCATATCAACACAGTGTCGATAACATTGAAATGGGACAAGTTGCATCTAGCGAGTTTTTGAAAGAAAAACATTTAAATGTTTGAGGAATTGAAACCCACATCGATGCCATCGAAATTCAAATCACAATGATATCGATATAGACTTGATGCGATTGAATCAAGACAAAAATATTCCAGCAAACTTGAAAAGAAAAATCTTATATGAATGATCGAGGAATCGAGATTGTCTCGATATGATCATAATTCAAAAATTGATGAAATTGATATGGGATCGATATCATCGAATTGGGTAAAAAAATTCCCAGCAAGCTTTATCAGATATTCCTTTGAAAGATGAATGTATCGAACTACTGTCGATGAGATCGGAATTCAAAATTCGTTAACATCGACACATGTTCGATTTCATCGATCTTCATTCAAAAAGTTACGGGTATGTGCTTCAGCTAAGTTTACATCATCGAACCCTGATTAGATGGAATTGAAAGTATACGTTCAATGAAATTAAGTCAGGCCCGATGAGATCAGTCAGACTTCAACATATTTATTACCGTTGGGACATTTTGCCTATATATAGGAAGCTTGCTCTTGGTTATAAAGTGAGAAAAAATAGAGAGAGCTTTGAGAGAGTTTTGCATACTACCTACCCTAAGCTCATTTTCTCATGGAAGATCATCCTTCAATCCACCCTCATCATTGATATTCAATAGAGTGGATTGAGGAATGAACTTCCCCATTTAAGGATCATCTAGCTACTATCTTAATGAAAAATCATTGAGCTGGGATACCTTGAATGCTTGGAATCACTCTTCTAAAATAGGAAAACATTTAATAGAGTAAGTTTCCAACATAACCTTGACCTAACCTGTCACCTTTATTGGAACATCATCAAGTGTTGCGAATCAAGGGAGGTGAAGAATCTTCGTCATCATGCTTAACGAGGCTCACCCACTTATCTGTAAATCATTAGAGTCTAGAGACCCTGTTGATCATTCCTTGTGTAGGTTTGGGTCATAGGTGCTTCTCACTCCTTTAAAGTCCTCATAGGAAGCCTTCGACGGGAGAGCACGTGTGGGTGTTATTTGTTGACCCTTGCTCTTATATAGAGCATAAATTCTAGGTTCCTTGTGCGCATCCTTGGCCTGTGTGGCCTAAAATGGAGGTTCCTTGTGTGGATCCTTAGCTTGTGTGGCCTAAAATGAAGGTTCATTATGTGGATCCTTTGCTTTTGTGTAGGGCATAAAACTTACGTGCTTCATATTGACCTTTGCTCTTATGTAGGGCATAAACTTGTGTTTTGTGTAGGTATGTCTTAAGAACCTTTTGTAGGTCCTAGAGTCAACCTTGTGTAGGTTGTAACAGTTTGAGGTGAACCTGATTTGAAACATCCGTTAGTGAAATTCGATACACTCAAGGGTTGAGTGCGTCCACCAGGAGTGGAGTAGGCACGTAGCCAAACCACTATAAATGACTATGTTTGAGATTATTATTTGTGTATTGCTCTATTGTGTTTAATTTGAATATTCTCATGAAGCACATTAACATGATTATTTAGAACTGATAAGAATCACATCCCATACACAGTCACATTGTTCATCCATCATAGACTAAGTTTATATATTGGTTAAATATTGAATAATCTTGTAATTGGATCCTCTAATTGGCTTAGAAGCCATTAGAGTTATGTTGAAGCAATCTTGATAAGTTCCATAGTAGATTAAGATTAGATTAATAGGATTTTAAATTTTCATAAAATTTTATAAAGTATAGTTCACCCCCCTCTAGGACACTTTAACCTATTCTTATTTCTACTAGAGCGGTCATTACCGCAATTTCAATTAGTATCAAAGATGGTCTCTCTTAATCGCTTCATCGCTTAGAGAGTGATCTTGACTGTAGTTGGAATAATTGCCAAAGGAGAGGGCTCATCTGTAACTAGACCTATTTTTTATGGTTCAAATTATTCTTACTGGAAAGCTAGGATGCATTCCTTTCTGCGATCTCTGGATCATGATGTTTGGGAAATATGAAATGGCCAAGCTATATGTCCTAGAGGGGGGGGGGGGGGGGGGGGGGGGGGGGGGGGGGTGAATTGGACTATGCCAAATTTAAAATAAATACAGCGAAATTAAATTAAAAGATAGCCAAAACAAATAAGAGATCACAATCCACAATGCAATATGAAATGCAACCTCAATTCAAGTCATGAGAGGCTGATATAAATTACGTTCGAAGGATAACCTTACACCATAAAAAAAAGATTTATAGTAGGACAACCATACTAGAGCAATTAATATCAATATCCCAAACTAAAGAGGAATAAAGAAAATAAAGCAGGAATAAAAATCCTAAATTATTACAACATTCCCTACAACACTTGAAAAATAAAAAGTTATAGCATTTACATTCACATATACATCCCACAAATGAATAATCAAAGATAAGAAAGATTAACCACACAACCACAAAACACAAGGGATTATAGTGGTTCACCTATGTGTACACCAACTGTTAATAAACAACCACACAGTTACTCCACTCCTAATATCCTCACATAGTGGATATTAGCGTTCACTATCAAAGATAGGTTTTCCAGGTTCACCTAAAACCTTCACAATTGTGTCTTTCTCTGTGGGCTTACACAATTAAAAAAACCCCAATTATAAGTTTTCCTAACTCTCCTCTGATAACCAATACAATGAGATTTTTCTGGCAAATCCCAAAAGAAAACCAAATGAAAGTAAATTACATAAATGTAAAATACCTGAATTTCTCCTTCATTGTAGTAGCCCAGAAGAACCAAGTCGGAGTAGAGATTCGAATGTCAAAGTTCAATGTCCAATACTCACTTTACAATGATTTTAAGTTTTAATTGATTTTAAATTAAACCAAATGGGCTAGCTTTAATTGATTTTGATTCTAGAGAAAGGAAAATAGAACTTACTCTTTTCAGATCAGATTGGAATATAAGAAACAAAATCAATTAAAAAAGATAAAGAAAGAGAATATTAAATATGCACACTTAGCTTAAATGGAGCACAGACTTATCTCTCATAAGGTTGGATTAAAATAGCTTGAGTTCTCTTAATTATTCTGAGATTCGTGCTCTATTTATAGGTGAGAAAATCGCATCTTCTGCTGGTCATAAGACCAATGGATATTTAAAAATTTGAGCGGATAAGATAAGGCAGTTTCATGACTGGTCGTAGGTTACCTTCGACTGGTCATAGGTTGGTCATGACTAGTCGAAGCCAAGAGAAATTTAACGTTGTAGTTTGAGTCGTAGGTTCACGACTGGTCGAAGGAGCAGTCAACACTATTCATATAACTGGTCGAACAGACCCCAGGACTAGTCGAAGCTTAAGTAAAAATTTTGAATTTTTGCAACAAACTTACGACTCATACAGGAAAATCTTAAACAGGTCA
Organism: Magnolia kwangsiensis; assembly: GCA_037074715.1. Classification (NCBI taxonomy): domain Eukaryota; kingdom Viridiplantae; phylum Streptophyta; class Magnoliopsida; order Magnoliales; family Magnoliaceae; genus Magnolia; species Magnolia kwangsiensis. The sequence continues at coordinate 67,548,270 of CM073579.1, forward strand.
AAGTAGTGCTAGGACTAGTCGAGCAAGGTCCAGGACTAGACTTAGAACAGACCAAATTCACAAATATAAAACATATGAATTATATATCCAAAATGACCTACTTTAAAGGTCAACCTAAGGTCAAACATACCTCAATAGTGAAGTAAGGACATTGAAATTTAAAGACGAGTGACCTTTGAGAATAATGAAGCTTGAAATCTTGTTGTATCTTGAACTTGAAAGTTTCTAGAGATCTCGATGTCGAACTTGAAAGCTTCTTGAGATCTTGAATTATACTTGTCTTGAATTAAGTCGAACATTCTCACATTCTTTAGTCTTGACTTGTGAATAGTGCTTGTCTATTGAAGCTGATCTTGTGAGACTTTTGTCATGACTTGGCATATCTTGAGTAGAACTTTGTTCTTCACATATGCAAGCTTCATAAAAAGTTGGCACAAAAAATTTAACAATATAAAGGGGCTTCAACTATAGCACTTACAATCTCCCCCTTTGTCAAACTAGTGATAAATCAAATTCATATAAAGAGTCATGCACCGGTTATTATCAATTAACACCTTCATATTAGCATGAACTAACAAATCAATTTAGCATATATTCCACCTCTGCACATACTCCCCCTGAGTAACATACAAAACAGAAAATATGCAATGCTACTACACCCTCGACATCCATTCTCCCCCTTTTTGACACAAAATGACAAAGGAAGCACAAAACAAATGGTTGATGAGGAATAATGAAAGAGATATATGAGAGTTATAAAGCCAGAATATGAGAAAATAACATAAATAATACACATAATCCATAAACAGAGCTAATTAAAGGATAGCTACAATCTCAAAACCAGAGAGAAGAGGAATAATGTTATTACAGTCTAAAAAAAGGAAATAATCTGAGCCAGATGAAGGAGCGGGGATGGAAGGATCAAGTTTGTGCATGCCCTTGTTCAAACGCCTAAGATATTTGCGCATATACTTGAACTGTAAATCATGGGCAACATTCATGTTTTTTACCTTAATATTCATATTCTCAACATTCTCCTCCAATGCACGCAAACGTGCATCAAACTCAGATGGTTCATAATCTGAATTATTAGTAGAATCAGATTCAAGTTCTTCAAAAATATCATCAGCTTCTTCCTCATGTCCAGCTTCAGCATCACCAACACCATCATCTTGGCCAGGAAGGAAATCCAACTTCATCTTATTGATATTAGAATTGTTAAATATAAGATGATGGATAGGGGCTTCTCCAATAGGCATATTGACTAACATATGTGTAGCCAACACAGTCATCAGAAAAGTAAAATGATCATCATTGTGACTTGGATGGAGTCGAAACTGAATAATGGAATGACAAATCAAGGATTGTAAACAAACCTGAACACCTCTGGTAACAGAATGAAGAACACGAACCATGAAGGATGTCAATTCAGATTTATTACCCGATCGAGGATGCAAGTTGGACACAAAAATCTTGTGAAGAACTCTATATTTGGGTAACAAAAACTTTGAGGGGAGCTTATTCCCTTTATGTGTCCATTATACGTCCAAATTGCATAAGTTTCTAGTGAGCATACATTTTTCAGTTTCTGAGAGTTTTTCAGATAAGGTATGGATAGGAATGCCCTCATCATTCATGGGAATTTCCATAAGAGCTAAAATCAAATGATGATCAACATTAAAAAGTCCTTCTCTTGTGGGTATTTTAAAAGTTAAATTTTTCGTTGAAAAATCACTTATACAAGCAAACATGTACTGGGCAATGGACCGGTATGCTAGCCCACCTCAATGCAATAAATTATCCCAGCCTACAGCTTGAAGCATAGGAAGGATATCAAAAGGATCAGTATGATTAATATCAACAGGATGTTCAACAACAACGTTACTCAATCTGATGTCCCGAACATAAGTCAGATTATCCTTGGGAGCCTGAAGATGACGCTAAGTGATAGGAGTCAATCTAGAGGAAGATGGACCACGGGAAGTTATTTTTCTCCCTCTAGATACCATTTGCAACAAGGATTTCAAGAAAATAAAGAGTTGCAAAGGATTGAGAAGTAAGTTTTATTAAATCAGATTAGGGTATAAAAAAATACCAAATCTCAACGAAATTCAAAATAGATAACTTCAAAAGAGAAATAGAAGTAATCTAGACACAAATCTATAAGAAAAATGTAAATGGAACACTAACCTTAAAGATTTTGAAAGGTGAGTTCAACTGGTTGGGCGTCGGCTCATCAGAGAGAGAAGAAGAAATGAGGAAGAAAGTGATTTCCCCCAAATTTAAGTTAAACACCGCGATCCACAACGGGTAGTGGGTTTTCTTTGACAGGTCATACCATGACTAGTCGAGGAAATCCTCGACTAGTTGAGTACCACACTAAAAGAACAGATTTCCTGCATTATTCATAAAAATTAGAATTTTAACTAGCATATATACACTATGATACAAATAGGCATAAGAAATCACCTTAGAATGCATAAACCAAGATCAAATTTCATTTGTTAAACCTTCTTTTGTTGAGAAATTTAGTGAAAATGTCAGCACGTTGATTCTCTGTAGGGATATATTCCAAAGATATAAGCTTTTCTTCCACTAATTCACGAATATAATGAAATCTAATGTTAATGTGCTTAGTACGTGAATTCTGAATTGGATTTTTCAAAATGTTTATGGAACTGGAATTATCGTAATATAATAACATTGAATCCTATTTAATTTCATAATCACTTAACATACGTTTCATCCAAATAAGCTGAGTACAGGCATTACCCACTGCGATATATTCAGCTTTAGTAGTAGAGAGTGATATAGAACTTTGTTTCTTGCTAAACCAAGAAACTAAACAGTTTTAGATATAAAAAAAACCACCACTAGTTGATTTTCTATCATTAATGTTACCAGCTAAATCAGCATCCGAGTACCTAGCTAATTGAACACTAGTCTCATGTGGATACCAGAGTCCGAGATTTACAGTACTTGCGATATATTGCATAATCCACTTAACAACAGTCAAGTGTAATTCTTTAGGATCAGACTGATATCTAATGCAAATACCAACACTTAGAGCTATATTGGATCTATTAACATATAAATATAGTAAACTACCAATCATACTCCGATATAATTTTGGATCCACATTTTTACCTGCAGAATCTTTTGAGAGTTTCAAAGTTGTACTCATATGAGTATCAAAGTTCCTGCCATTCTTAAATCCAAATCTCTTAATCAAATTCATAGTATATTCAGATTGAGAAATGAGCATCCCATCAGGTTGTTGTTTTACTTGTAACCCAAGGAAATAATTCAAATCCCCAAACATGCTCATTTCAAACTGAGATTTCATCAAATCTGCAAACTTAATAGTCATGTTAGTACAGGTAGATCCATAAATGATATCATCAACATAAATCTATACTATTAAAAGGAGATCATTATATTTTTTGATAAATAGAATTTTATCAACACATCCCATTTAAAAATTATGGCTTAACAAAAACTTTGTTAGTTTCTCGTACCATGCCCTAGGAGCTTGTTTTAAGTCATAAAGTGCCTTTTTAAGACGATACACATGATCAACATTTTTGGGATCTTTAAAACCCATTGGTTGTTCAATATAGACTTCCTCATGCAGATCGCCATTTAAAAATATAGTTTTCACATCCATTTGGTAAATCTTGAACTTTCTAAAACATGCAATGGATATAAAATGTCTAATTAATTCAAGACGTGCTACCAGTGTGAAGGTTTCATCATAATCAATACCTTCAATTTGGGTGTAACCTTGTACCACTAGCATAACCTTATTTCTAATTATATTGATAAGCTTTTCAGACTTATTTTTAAAATTTCTTTTAGTTCCAATGATGTGTTTATCTTTAGGTCTAGGTATGAGATACCAAACATCATTTCTCACAAATTGGTTAAGTTCTTCTTACATCGCAACAATCTAGTTTTCATTAGCAAGAGTTTTTTTTACATTAGATGACTCTATCTAGGATATAAAACATACATAATTACATATATCCTTAAGTTGTTTATGGATACGAACACTAATGAGAAGTTTTTAAGAATCTGTGTGGTTAGATGATCTTTAACAGTCCTCAATTCAGAATTAATCTAATTAGATGGAGTATCAAGTTTATTAATTACTAGAACTTTATCATTATTAGGACTTGATACTGGTGTATTTAAGTGATCATCAATGACCACATTGATGGACTCTTGAATCACACCGGTTATTTTGTTCAAAACCCTATAAGCTCGACTGTTTAAAGAATATTCTAGAAAGATCCCTTCATCACTCTTCTAACAAACTTTTTCAGATTTTCACGATCTCGTAAAATATAACACTTGCTGCGAAAAACTCGAAAGTATTTGACAATAGGGTTTTATCGAACCACATTTCATAAGCTGTTTTATTATTACATTTACTAGTGTAAACCCGGTTAATGATATAGTAAGCTGTATTGTCTGCTTCAACCCAAAGATTCTTAGAGAGCTTCATACTATTCAACATGACATTAGCCATTTCTTAAAGCACTCTATTTTTTCTTTTAACTATACCATTTTATTGTGGAGTTTTGAGCGTTGAGAATCCATGTAATATTCCCTGGTCGCTACAAAACTTCTCAAAATCACTACGAATCTTACTGATTTGAGAACCTTTTTTCAGTTTGAATCCTTTTGAGAACTTTTCTTACTTCTTCAAGGGTTTCAGATTTGTCCCTTAAGAAGACTACCTAAGTATATGTGGTAAAATCATCTATAATTACCAAGATATATCTTTTGTCGCCTCTACTCTCCGTCCTAGTAGGTCCTATAAGATCCATATGAAGAAGCTAGAGTGGTCTTGATGTGGTATTGAAATTCACTTTTTTATGTGAGTTCCTTGTTTGTTTGCCAATCTGGCATTCGTCACATATTTTATCTATCTTTTGGAGTTTGGTCGACCTCTTATAAGTTCTCTTTTGCTCAATCTATATAAATTTCATTAGTGTACATGTCCAAGATGTTTGTGCTACAAATCAATCTCGTCTGTATGGACCATGTAACAAGATTGACTAGTTGAGCTGGATTCAATTACAATATAGCAGTTTTCAGACGTTCTACATTGAGTTAATATTACCGAACCCTTGTTATTTAGAATCTCACAACTTTGATTAGAAAATCTTACACTGTGGTTATTGTCGCATATTTGATATATGCTTAACAAGTTATGTTTTAGTCCTTCAACATATAAAACATTCTTGAACAAAGGAAGGTTATAAAGTTGAATTGTACCTTGGCCCATAATCTTGAAGTTGTTGCCATCACCAAAAGTGACTGAACCATCAGTCATATCTTTAAGATCGGTGAATAAACCTTTATCACCAGTCATATGTCTTGAGCATCCATTGTTTAGGTACCACTTCGAATGACGTGTATCTTTGAAAGCTATGTGGGCAACCAAGCAGGTACCCTTTGGAACCCATTTCATAACCGTTTTGAGTTTAGGTAGATAGTTGGTCTTCTTTCATTTGTAAGAGTTATAAGTTTGACCTAGTGAGTTAGACTTTAGAAGCTCCTTAAGTAAATCAACTATCTTTTCATCAAAGGACTATGGTTTTACTTTTTATAGTTAACATGGTTTTTAGGTTTTTGAAAAGATTTAGAGTTTTTAGAAAATGTTTGATCTTTTCCTTTTGAGTTTAAGGTCTCTCCCTTTACGAACTTGGGAGGAGTATTCTTCGGTTTAGGAGGAACACTGTTATCATAGCTAAGACCGGATTGATCGCCACATTTTTTTAAATCCAGATAAGAGTTTTTCTAATTTAGGATCTCCTTGGGCATATTTCCAAGTTTTCTTTAAACTCAAGAGAGAAGAAACTTCATTTTTAAGTTGTTCGTTTCAGAATTTAGATTTTCAATCTAGGAGGTTTTGAATTCTAAATCGCATTTAGATTTTTCAAAACAGTTTGAAAGATGAGACTTTTTTAAAACAAGAGCTTCATAATTTTCCTTAAGTTTTAAAAATTTATCTTTTTAAAGTTTCAATTTCACAGCAATTTTACAACTTTCCTTGTATAGGGCATTGTATGCCTCTTGAAGATCATCTTCGTTTTCACATTCACTATTTAGATTTTCTTCACTATTTGAGTCATCATTATCTGAAAAAGTGCATTTGGCTAGAGTTATAAGGGCCTTAACATCATTGCCCAACTCAGTTTCAGAATCTTCTGATTCAGAGGAGGCTTTAGAGTCAGAGGACTCATCCCGAGTAGCCATCATACTTTTTTTTTCAACTTGCCCTTATTAGGACATTTGTTAGCCAAATGCCCATACTCATGGCAGTTGTAACACTAACTGTCTTTCAGTGATTTTCTAGTTTTAGATTTAGGTTTCTTTTTATCATTGACTTTTTGAAGATCAACCCTCTTTTTACTTTTAAAAATCTTATAAAACTTTTTCGCCAAAAGGGCCATATCTCCTTCAGAGTTTTCTAAATCAGAGTTTAAATCATTTTCTTGAAAATCATTTTTAGAAGTTTTTAAGGCAATAGATTTACCTTTTTGAGTTTTAAAGGTTAACTCATAAGTCTGCAATGAGCCAACTAATTCCTCAACCCTCATATTGTCAATATCAAGAAGTTCCTGAATTGCGGTTACTTTAAAATTGAACCGTTCCGAAAGTGAGCGTAGTATTTTAGCACGTATTTTTCTTTCAGGGATTTTATCACCTAGACCCCACATAGAGTTTATAATGTCATTCAATATGGTATAGAAGTCCATGAACATTTCATTTTCCTCCATATATATTTCCTTAAATTTAGTTGTAAGGATTTGTATCCTAGATATCTTGACAATTGAAGTACCTTCGTGTGTCATTTTCAATATATCCCAAGCTTGTTTTGTAGACTCACAGGATATAATTCTTTTAAATTCACCCGGCGATAGTGCGTAAGTAATTTCATTTAGTGCTTTTGCATTTGTACTACTTTCACTTTTCTGAAGTGTGGTCCAAGAGAAATTATGTGTAATTCTCATAGATTTTGAACCATCAATACTAGTTACTTCAGTGGTAAGAGGGGTCCATTCATTCACTGTGGCTAGCCACACACTTTCATCCATGGATTTGAGGAAGATCCTCATCCTGGCTTTCCAATAGGCATAATTGGTGCCATCGAAAGGTGGAGGACTAGTGACTGAAAGGCTATCAAAATTTGACATCTTATATATATATATATATATATATATATATATATATATATATATATATATATATATATATATATATATATATATATATATATATATATATATCTTAGATCGTTAGCTCAAGAAATAAATCCAAGAAAAAAGAATTAAAAGTGAGTTATTAGGCTCTGATACCACTTGAAATGGCCAAGCTATATGTCCTAGAGGGGGAGGGGGAGAGGGGGGAGGGGGGGGGGGGGGGGGGAGGGTGAATAGTACTATGCCAAATTTAAAATAAATACAGTGAAATTAAATTAAAAGATATCCAAAACAAATAAGAAATCACAATTCACAATGCAATATGAAATGCAACCTTAATTCAAGTCTTGAGAGGCTGATATAAATTACGTTTGAAGGATAACCTTACACCATAAAAACAGGATTTATGGTTGGACAACCTTACTAGAACAATTAATATCAATATCCCAAACTAAAGAGGAATAAAGAAAATAAAGTAGGAATAGAAATCTTAAATTATTACAACATTCCCCTCATCACTTAAAAAATAAAAAGTTACAGCATTCACATTCATATATACATCACACAAATGAATAATCAGCGATAGAAAAGATTAACCACATAACCACAAAACACAAAGGATTATAGTGGTTTGCCTGTGTGTACACCAACTGTTAATAAACAGCCACACAGCTACTCCACTCCTACTATCCTCACATAGTGGATATTAGCGTTCACTATCAAAGATAGGATTTTCATGTTCACCTAAAACCTTCACAATTGTGTCTTTCTCTGGGGGTGTAATACCCTGAAAATCGGGAGTCGAGCATAATTCAGCTCTCGAGTTCCAAAACATCACTTATGCAACATATTTAAAGATGGATGTATATTTTCTATATTAATGCATAAAACATGAAGTAGATTAAGCCAAAGCAGCAAATATAGTTCAGGGATAGTCTGAAAATGCAAGCGGAAGACTGAAATACATATATAAACCAACATAAGTCCCCAAGATATATATGCTATGCCAGGTCATAATTACAAGTTGTGTCTCAAAATACGTATAAAAAAATATGATAAATCGCTATAAACATAGCCCTAAATCCCCGTCAATTAGGACATGACTCACATGATCCTGCTTGAGAACTGCATGAATGAGAACGCCTCCTCATCCTTATCAAACTCCGGCTCCACCTCAAGCAGTACAAGATCATCTGTAACTAAATCAGAGTCTGGTTGGTGTTTAAACATCATCCTATAACGTGGGAATGAGTGATCAACTTAGTGGAACTATACAGCAAAGGTTAACATGTTATCAATTCAATTAAGCAGTAATGATAAAGCAGTACAATCAAACATGTCCTAGATACTCTTGTTAATGCAAGAATGATATGAGGTAATGATGCATGCCCTTACCATAAACTCCCTCTTGCGACATCATCTAACTATCGCGGCATGAATCACTACCACTGTGCTCTACACCAACATCAACGGCACATGCAGTGCGATGTTATGAGCATGATTATCAAGTTCTTATTAGTCCTTTTTATACAGTAGGATTGGGAAGCTAAGATACCTCCCTTACATCAATACATAAACAATGATCCATTCTAGGGTCATCAATCCTAGACAATCTCATATGATATTATAGTTATAGATCGTTGTAAAGGGCTCGTCACCAATCAATACATGTCTAGTTATATTCTATACACTACAATAAGGTTCGTCGCACCAATGCAGTTTCAGGATATACTCGAGGTCACTATAAAGGGCTCGTCACCAATCAATGTAGGCCGACAGCACGAATATAGTGTCCCATACCACCATAATTGGCTCACGAGTCTATGTTGCTAACTGGTCATTACGGAGAGGCTCGTCGCCCCAGCGTAGGCCGACAACTCGACCACGGTATCCCATACCACCATGTCTGGCTCATGAGTCTCAGGAGATCGTGGTACCAAGGTTAACGGGATTTCTCCAGTGAGTTCAGTACTTTAGATTCAAACAGTAGCGTCCAAACATGGTGAACATACATCGATCAATTAGATTATTTGATGAGCTCAACTAGGACAAGCGCATGTTGAGTTGATCGACATGGAATGCATAAGCACTCTATGTGGCCTAACCACTGTCGAACCTCCCAAGTACGACTCGCATTCGTCGAACACATCTTGCGAGGCGAAAATAACCTCAACCACCAGTTTAAGGGCTGTTACTGACTACCTGGACTGTAATATAGTCCCAATCACGTACAAGCTCAATAATAGACATTTGATTCATATTCTACATTCAAATGAACATGTTATGAAATATAAGTTAAACATAAATACAGTACATGGAAGAAATCATACACACAGTTAACATGAATAAAATAGGCTAAACAATTCATGGAGGAAATCATACACACAAGCAGGGTAATTGAGATTCATATCTCAACAACCTTATAAATCATACTTTAGTGAATACTAACTCATTCAGACATTTTTACAAACACTTAGACTACACTATTCAACATACATCACATATGTCGACCATATTGCATATTAGGGCAAATCCTTTTGCCAAGGAGTTGTCACATACATAACAATTATGTACTAAAAACAATTAATCATGGCAATTGCAACATCAGATTTCATATGCATACAAACATTTCAACATATACTTACAATATTTGATTTACAACATAGGTTATACATATACGTAAAACAAAATGGATAGTACATTTGGCATATGTAATAGCGTCCACATCAAGAATAAATCATTATCTAACATTAAAAGTTTTGAAAACTATAACCTAAACGTATATAATCCGTACCTTAAACAAGAAAATGTATAACGGATATGATTTAGATGATAAGTCTTCCTCAACGGCGGATAGGCAACCTAAGGCATGAAATAGGTTAGCTACAACAACACTTAGACTATTCTAAGCTCCCAAACAGGTTAGGGTTTGATTGACTTACCCAAAAATGGAATTACAATCGCTGGAATAACGTTTTAGATACGATGGATTGGTGCGTAGAGGAAACTAGGAAGAATCCCAAGATGAAACACCAAGTTCTCACTCACTTTCTCTCTTTTTCTCTTCTCTTATCCTAACTAGGGTTAGAAATTCGTATAGGATATGTGATAGAGGGTTTAAGGCCTTTATATAAGTCTAAAACTGATGAAAATATCCCTAGGGCCAAGATATACTTGGGTTATAACCAAATCGGGCTCATTCTGATCCAACGGAACACTTCTGGAGGTCCTCTTACTGAATGTGGTCGGACCTAAGCTTACTAATATAGGATCTTAAGCAAGTTAATTTTTCAGTCCGATCGGGTTTCCAGATCGACCGTGGCGGACCAATTTCAGTTCAACGATCACCGAAACTCGATCAGGGCCACAAGTACTTTGACATGTATGGGCCACCTTCCTTGATCCGATGCTGAATTTGGGTCAAAAACTAATGGTCAGAATGCTTACAAATGATGCGTAAGCAACATGACTCGGATTACTTAAATCCATATTTAATTTCCTAAAAATCTTCACTTTCTCACACTTTTCACTCCGGACTCAAGAAAATGGTCTCAGGACATCATTTGGGCTTGATTTTCGAGGTGATAATCAAGTCCAACTAGGCGATCATAACTATCTAAGTTCATCACTATTTGACTTTCGACGTGTGGTCCAGGTCCGATACGAAGTTTCTGAATACTCTCGAGAGCAACTGGGTTTAGAGTTGTATCCTAGATTTCAGGATAATGCAGCGTTACTAATTCTATAGGTTTTGGGTCTTATAGATTGTATTTAAAGTGGTTGGTGCTAATTTCACAGGTAATCTAGTTTAGAGCTAGGTAATTTACTCTAAATTTCTAAAGAATTAGGTTCTAAATGATTCCTGCTAAAGGTGGTACTCGAGTCTTGTACGGATTTTTCTAGGATGTTACAATCTACCCCCTAAAAAAAATTTCATCCTCGAAATTCCTACCTTCTTCAGTCTCCCAAGTAGCCTCTTCTTCATTATGATGCGTCCACAGTACCTTTACAAGTGGGATAACCTTGCTACGTAATACCTGCTCCTTTCTATCCAATATATGCATCGGTCGTAGTTCATAAGTGGCATCCTCGATCAACTGCACCTGCTCCCAACTAATAATATGCGAAGGATCAGGAACGTACTTCTTCAACACGGACACATGAAATACGTTATGCACTCCTACGAGTGGTGTGTGCAAAGCAAGGCGATACGCTACTGACCCCACTCAATCAAGTATCTGGAATAGGCCAATGAATCTCGACGTGAGCTTCCCTTTCTTACCAAACCGAAGGACGCCCTTCATCGGGAAAACCTTAAGAAATACATGGTCCCCAACCTCAAACTGCGGTCGTCGTCTTGTATCGGTGTAGCTCTTCTGCCTGCTCTATGCTGATAGCAGTCGACGCCTAATAATGTCAATTTTCTCTAAAGTTGCCTGCACCAACTCTAGGCCAATAAGAGTCTTCTCGTCAACTTCTGCCCAACAATACAGCGCTCTACACAGGCGACCATACAGTGCCTCATAGGAAGCCATGCCAATACTCACCTGGAAGCTGTTGTTATACGCGAACTCTGCATAAGTAAGACAGTCATCCCAACTGTCCTTGAAATCCAGCAAACAAGCTCACAACATATCTTTTAACACCTGATACACATGCTCCGTCTGCCCGTCTGTCTGTGGATGGAACGCGGTACAGAACTTCAGCTTCACACCCATCACTTCCTGGATATGAGTTAAGAAGATATATATGAATCACGTGTCTCGATCTGACACAATCTCCAAAGGAACTCCACACAGACGTACAATCTCCTCAATGTACAACCTGGCTAACTCATCTGCAGAATTCGTAACTCTGATCAGTCGAAAATGAGCTGACTTCGTCAACCTATCAACGATCACCCAAATAGAGTCATGTCCCTTCCTCGTCTTAGGCGGTCCTAAAATAAAATCCACAGAAATGAAGTCTCATTTCCATTCAGCTATGGGCATGGGTTGAAGCAATCCAGGAGGTCAGCGATGCTCTGCCTTGACCTGCTGACACATGAGACAATGGGACACAAACTCTACAATGTGGACCTTCATATTGTCCCACCAGTACGATCTTTTCATATTTTGCTACATCTTTGTGCTACCTGGATGCATCGTAAGCCTCGAACTGTGGGCTGACTCGAGAACCTCTCGTCTCAAGTCTGGAATGTCTGGGACGCATAGGCAGCCTCGATAATGTAAGCCCCCATCCATACCAATAGTCTACTCTGAGTCCTCATCTATACCAACCTGCCCTTTCATCTTCACTAAAAGCTCATCATCTACCTGAGCCTCGATAATCTGGCCATCTATGAGGGGCTGTACATGAACATGTACAATGACTTCTACGGCTCTTCCACCGTGAGTTTTTGCTCAAAGTCTAGCATAAACTCTATCATATCTCATTTTGCAATAATAAGAGGAGCCGCAAATTCTATAGTCTTCTTGTGGCTTAATGTGTCTGCAGTAAGGTTTGCCTTGCCCAAATGGTAGGAGACCTTGAACTTAAAGTCCTTCAAGGTTTTCATCCATCGACGCTGCCTCATATTCAAGTCTTGCTGTGAGATTACATACCTAAGGCTCTTGTGGTGGCAAAACAGCTCAAACTCCTCTCCGTAGAGGTAATGTCTCCAGAGCTTTAATGTGAAAATGATGGCTGCCAAATCTAGGTCGTGCGTAGGGTAATTCTCCTCGTGCTTCCTCAACTGTCTCGAGGCTTAAGCAATCACCCTGTCCTTCTGCATAAGGACAAACCCAGACCAAAGTAAGACGGGTCAGTATATATCGTATACTTAACCCCTTGCTCAGGCAATACTAGCATAGGGGCGGACGTCAACTGTCCTTTATCTCCTGAAAAGTTGCCTCGACCTTCTCATTCCAGGCAAACTTTAAATCTTTCCATGTTAACTGAGACAATGATCTGGCAATCTTGAAAAGGTCTTAAATGAATCGTTGATAGTAACCTGCCAGCCTAAGAAAATTCTCACCTCAGTAACTGAACTGGGCTATTTCCAATCCTAAACCGCAGCTACCCTAGCGAGGTCTATGGCAATACCTTCCTTGGACACCACATGTCCCGGGAACTTGACTTATTCCTTCCAGAAATCGCACTTCTTATACTGCACAAAAAGCTGATTCTCCCTGAGAGTATTCAATACCTCTCTTAGGTGGTCCTCGTGCTCTTCCCGACTCCTGGAGTATATCAAAATTTCATTAATAAAGATGATGACGAATCGAAATAACAACAGTCGAAATACTCTGTTCATCAGATCCATGAACACAGCCAGAGCATTTGTGAGTCCAAACAACATCACAAGGAGCTCATAATGACCAAAGCTGGTCCTGAATGCAGTCTTCTGCACGTCCTCATCCCTGATGCACAGCTGATGATACCCAGACTGTAAATCTATCTTCGAGAAATAACGTGCCCCCTTCAACTGATCAAACAGATCATCAATCATGGGCAAGGGATACTTGTTCTTCACTGTCACCTGATTCAACCTGCGATAATCAATACATAATCGCAAGGAACCGTCTCTCTTCTTCACAAACAAGACAGCCGCTCCCCAAGGTGACACACTCAGTCGAATAAAGCCTGCCTCTAATAATACATCAATTTGTCTCCTCAATTCCTCCGTCTCACTTGGAGGCTATGATACATCGGTAGAAAAATAGGTGTCTCACCGGGCATAAGATCGATAGTGAAGTTAATCTCCCACCGAGGAGGAAGTCCCGAGATCTTCTCAAACACATCAGGGAAGTCTCGAACCACTAACATATCTCCCAACATCGGATCATCAGAACTCTCTAACAAAGAAGAGTAGCTACTAACATGGTGTCACCCCCCAAACTCAGAAATCGGGCTCAAAAAATTCTCGATCGCCGAATCCGGCGACGACAGCCTCCGTAGAACCCCATTCTCAGCTCCTAGCTCCCATTCGCTAGGTTCCGATCCTAGGATGCTACGAGAAGGATTTTCAACGTCAGTTTGATTCGTAATAAGCATAACCAATGACATAACCCACAAACAACAACCAAGAACTCCATTACATTTTCACTATGATAAAAAACTTTACAAGTACAATGAGCATAAAGGGAAATACAATGGTAAAGAATAAAAACTCTAAAATGATCTGCAACGTGCTCCTGCCTCAGCGCTACTGCGAACCAACGCCACCTGCACGCAAGAGTCGTGCATAAGCTTATAGAAAACTTAGAGGGTGGTGAAAGTTTGTGCGCAAGGTAGTAATACGAACATGCAATGTCAGAGTAATACGAAATATGCAGATGGATCCATAATATCATGAGCCGTACCAAGGCTATGCGATGCAAGACACGAATAGTATCGGCCATCCCAAGGCCATGCGATGTGCAATGCAACTCAAGCATATAGATCCTCATCTACGTTCACACATCAATATAGCTCAAATATGGGATATCACCGGGGTCTAGTCACTCTAAACCAGATTGCTGCCACATCACGCGCAATAAGGTAAGTGAAAAAGACCTCACTATCCGTCTGCCAATATCGGGCGCGACCCGTTCATAGCGGACCCATTCCTCGAGCTGGTCAGACTTAGCCTAGCATTGCCCCCTACTCTCGGGTGGATAAGGCCGCACCCCCTTCCAACCGACCATGATACAGTGGAGAGCGCAACCGTCTAGTAATCGGCACTTAATGCTCATCTACCCACTCAGTTTAGACATTGGAGCAACCTCTTGGTACCATAAGGGTTTAGGGACTTTCACCCAGGGATATCTATAGCACCCCATGTAGAACAAGATTTCCGGTATCCAATCCTGCCAACCACGATGCGTCTATGGAGGCTACGGCCTTGATATCGCTAGGGCATACAATAACCATGTCACACAAATGCGAAATGCATGAATCAAGCTATCCAGTCATGCAACAACTCCTGCGCATATCGTTCGCTCATGTAGGGCAACACCGCCTAACCGGGAGCCCATAAATAACCTGCCCGAAGGCATATGCTATGATCAGTCAATTCTCATGTCAAGCATACATATGATGCGTATGATCATGAGTCATGAAGCTATATTAACATGTTATAATGGGATGAACTATCCTTACAATGCAGATGGGCCTAGATGGCCTATACACAGCAAGTACGACCTAGCAATGGGCTCTAAGGAGAGTCGTAATGTGGACATCCAACCAACATTACACTCACAATGTGGACATCAAACCAACATTGCTCCCAAGGCACAATCGTCGCAAATATTGTTACATAATCCGTGTTGGACTCACACACTACAATGGACCTTAGGTACATCCCATTGGGCCTTAAATACATCAAATGGGCTCTATTATATGGGCCTTTTATTCATCAATGGGTCACATCAATGGGCCACACCAATGGGCCTTAAGTGCATTGCAATGGGTCAAAACCCGTGGGCCTTGGATTGCATCTATTAGGCCTAGTCTCATGAGTTTAATATGTATCAAATGGGCCACACCAATTGGGCCCCCATATGTACATCAAATGGGCCTCAACCCATAGGCCTTATATGAGTTAAATAGGCCTAAACCCCTAGGCCTTATATGAGTCAAATGGGCCTAAACCCATAGGCCTTATGGTATATCAAATGGGCCTAAACCCATAGGTCTTGTATAAATTAGATGGGCCTAAACCCATAGGCCTTTAAATAAATTAAATGGGCCTTTCCCAAACGTAGGTGGCCCACCCAATCATCACTCACCTAAAATGATCTTACCAAGAGGATGGACGGTCTGAATGCATCACATGCATCATGGCGGGTCCCACTGTCGCTGGACAGTGAGGACCGAACACACATATATCACAAAGAGCCCCACCGTCCGCTGGACGGTGGGAGTACAGATACATATTAAGGTGGGTGCCACCGTCCACCTGGACGGTGGACTTAAAACACATACATCATTGTGGGTCCCATGTGGGGCCCACCGTAATGTTTGGATGCCATCCAACCCGTTCATAAGGTCACTTAGACCTGAATGGAGTGAAAACACAAATTTTAGATTGATCTGAAACTTCTATGGCCCCCAAAAAGATTTCAATGGTAGAGTTTAGTTCACACTGTTTCATGTGGTGTGGGCCACCTGAGTTCTAGATTGCGCTGAAATTTGGAGGGGGCCCACCTGAGGAGGGGACCCACCTCATGAACGGCATGGATCGTCACATACATCATGGTGGGGCCCACGACAACAGCTATGAGTGGCTGCACGGCCGCCCGCCCAACACTGCACGCTGCTGCGTGCAGCAGCGTTGCTGACAGCGAGAGAGCAGAGGGTCTGCCTCTTTCAAAAACTGGGAAAAACTGGTTTTTCGGGGTTTTTCGCACATGGGGCCCGCTTCACAAAATTCATCCCGGCCATTGCGTTCAGTGGCTCGCAACAGGCGAAATGAGTCTGAAGTTTGAAATTTTTGGATGCACAGGAATGGCAGGAAATTCTTCAATGGTAACCACCAATGTTTCCAATGCTACGGCCCACCAGATGCTCAGATCAACCCCAATCCTTGGCACAATGGCTAAAATACTGCTGGTAAGAGGATGGACGGTTTAGATTGAGAATATACATCAAGGTGGAGCCTACATAAGGGTCCACTCCCAAAGCTATGAGTCAAGCTTGTATTTGAGCTTTCCTTTGTACAGAGACGTCCAGCGTCCCAGACGCTGGACAGTTTAGGCTTGGGTATGCATTGAGGTGGGCCACCACACGGAGAGTGGGTGGGTACAATGTGTTTAAGGTGGGCCCCACTTGAAGGACACTTGGACAAAAATACCTCAAGGTGGGGTCCATTCAAGTGGGCCACACAAACCCATTACATAAAATAAGATAAAAATAAAAAAAAGAAATAAAAAGAGAGAGAGGGATGGAGAGTGGGACACGCTTTGTGATGGAGGGACCCCAACATTATGGGCCCTCCCTTATAATGAATCATACATCAAGTGGCCTTAAAGCATGTGGGACCACCGAAATCTAAAATCAACGGTGGAGATCCTTTCCCCACCAACATGGATGGTCTAGATGACCTTTGAAAAGAAAATAAACATCATGATGGGGTCCATGGATAATGGTCCCATCATGGAATGATCATGATGATCCTAGTGGGCCATCGGCCACATTTTAGGGTCCAAGTAAGATCCACACCATGGATCGGTGGGCCTCACTTGGCCCATCATAAAAAAAATAAGAAATCTATCCTATAGAGGCACCCATCGTCCGATCTTCTTACTCCAAGGGTTTCCTTGGCACCTTAGCTTCAACTTCAATGGATGAGATGAGGAATGGAGGGTTGAGATGGGAGATGGTGGGGTAGGAAAGTGGGCCACATTTGGAGCTTAGGAAGCTTGGAGAAATTCCATACGTATAGAGCTTGGGATTTTGGTTGCTTAGAGATTTGAAATGAGAAGGAGAGAAAGAGAGAGAGTTGTAAAGGGAGAGAGAGTGTGATGGATGGATGTGGTGAGTGATGGTTGTGTAAGAAATCCTTGACTTTTGAGGCCTTTTGTGTAAGATAGGTATGGGCTTTATAAGAAAAGCTTGACTTTTGTGGCTTTTTTTGTAAGAGAGGTATGGGCTTTGTAAGAAAAGCTTGACTTTTGTGGTTGCTTGGGAATGGGTGAAAGGGATGTGTACTTGACATGTGATAGATTGATGGATTGATTAATTGATGGGATTGAAGTGATTGATGTGACACATCGTAGAGATTCTCTTGGGTTTTGCAATGCGTGGCGTTTTTCTCGCACCGAACGTTGGCCCACATCTCTTGATCAGGGTATCGTCTCGGCGCGCGAGTCGCGGCATTGGAACCGTAGCGACGGCGCGGTCGCTATGGTAGTGGTCTTGGGTTGAGTCGACTCGGGTTGTCGGCATATGAATCAGGGTCACGCGTCGATATCGGTTAAGGGTCGAAGGTTGCCGAAATTCGACCGGTAAGACGACGGAAGTTTACGGAATGGTACGGACTAAGATATGGGTCTTACACATGGCAGGACCAACTGACTTGAACTAAAAATGAGAAGACCGTGCCCTCAGGTCCATAGGCTGTCACAACTCTGGCCTCACAATCAATCTCTACTCTAATCTTCGTGAGCCAATCCATCCCGAATATAATATCGTAGTGACACAGTGGGGTGACAATCAGGTCGACAACCACTGACTTGCTACCCAAATCTACTAAGAAAGACTCACAGGTCCGAGTAATGTTTAAAGTAGTCCCTGTAGCTGCAGTGAGTCTCACTCCCTTCATAAGAGCCGTAACCAAACCTAGCTGCTTGACTGCAGCGCAAGAGATGATCCAAATAGTGGACCCAGTCTCCACCAATAAGAAGAGAAGCATACCTTGGATATGAGCGGGAAGCTCAAAAGATGTCGGTGCTGAATCTACCTTAGGCACCTCAGCTGTGAGCGCGTGAACCCAAGCCTGCTGTGGGCGATGCGGTGGAGGTACTATGGGCCGTTGTGGCGGCCTAAAATGAGGTGCGGGTGGTCTGAAGGAAGGATGAGCTGGTGCTAATCGAAGGGGTGGTGCAGAAATAGCCTGAGGCATTGGACGGTTGATCCTTTGAGGTGGCGAGAAACCACTATCTCGCATTCTGGAGAAATAAGTCACCTCAATGTGGCCTAACTTCTTGCAGTAGTTGTACCACACATCAGGTCACCTCACATGGGCAGGAGATGCCATAAACCCCGGCGGTGATTCAACATGAGGCCTCTTACCGAGGAAAGCTCTACTCGAAAAATCAGTCGCGGCTTGGGAGCCATAGGTGCACGCATACGGGACAACCTATCCCCATTCTACTCAGCTCGCAGGGACATGCTCACCAACTCATCATAAGAAGAGATGCTCGCACAACACATCTTTGATCGAATCTCGGGCCATAGAATCTCAGAAAAATGCCGCATCAGCAATGGCTGATGACCCAGAATCAAAGGAGCATACCTGCCCAGCTCCATGAAACGGTTCTCATACTCTGTCACCGACATCCCTCCCTGACAGAGATGAAGGAACTCACTCTCCTTCTCATGTCGGTAAGTGACCTGAAAATACTTCTTGTGGAAGCAGGCCTCAAACGCCTCCCACATCTATACAAATTCCTTCGCAACTGTGCGGAGAAAACTATCCCACCACAAGTTGGCCTCCTTCTTAAATATGAAGGTGGCAAACTTGACTTGCTCCACCTTGAAATAGTGTAGTGGTCTCAGCATCTTCAAGATGCGGTTAATCCAATACTCAGACTCCTCGGGTCTGTGAGTACCCGCAAAAGTAGGAGGCCGCAAGTACTGGAATTGCTCGAATGTGCCGCTGGAACTAGCATTCCCAGCTGGGTGTATAGGCAAGGTAGGTCGATTCACCCTCATCAACTGAGCAAAGATACTAGCCATAGAGGTCAAGAACTGCTGCTGCTGGATCTAATGTTGCTGCCACTGCTATATTAACAACATCATCTGCTCTAGCTTATCAGGAGGGGGAGCAGACTGTGATGCATGAGGTGTCAACATAGACACACAGTTCTGCTCAGGAACCGAAGCTATGACAGGAAGAACTACAAAAGGTGTCACAGGAGTCGGCCCAGCAGCAGGGCAAGAAGCCGGTTAAGAATCTGGCATAGAATCAGAACGAGACGGGCCCAAATGGGGGTCTGTATGGCTATCGCTCCCCATCAAGCGACTCACCCAGAGAGAAACGGGCCGAAGTCCTCGAGCCCTTAGGTGGCATACCCTACATACAACAGAGGGTGCAACCAGTAAGACTAAGCATTCACACAGTCCATCCACACAACATTCACTTCACAAGCCAAAGAAACAACATGCATTTCATTAACAAAATTGTCACAATACATGAAGTGCAGCATTACATGAATCGCGATGGAGAAAACATGTGAGCAAAATAACTAAGCTTCAACCACTAAGCTTCAAACACTAAACAACTACTAAACAACTACCAAACCACACACACAAACAAACAAACAATGACTATATAAAGGACTATTTGTTAGAATCTGATAATGGAGGAGGGCACCCTTATCCTACAGACAACACAGGATCATCCTCAAAGTGTGGGTTACTTTCTTGAACTTGTGCTTCACGAGGCCCCGTAGATCCATAATATCCTACCGAAGAGTGGCTTGGCCCTCCTCAAGCCTAACCAAATGGGCTTCTCTATCAGCCCTATTAGGATCATGCTCCTGAGTAGCAAGAGGAGGACTCTCATCGGTATCCTGAGCCTTTTCTTCTTCACCCTGCTCTTCTTCCTCTTCCTCCTCAGCTCCACCTTCCTCATTACTCTCTTCCTCTTCACTTTCTGACTCATCTTCACTCTCCTCAAGTAGGGCTTGTCGTTGCTGAGGCTCGATCTCTATCTAATTAAGAGTAGTCTCGGTAATGTAATGGATTGGCGCCGACAATTCCTCCCCAAGTCTGTAGCCAAACTCAAGTGCAATCTTGCATATGAGTCGGCCGAACGGGAGGGATTCAGTCCTTCTATTCAAATGTACGATGAGGACTATCTGTCACAAGACATATGTAGGCACACAAAGCTTCTCTCCCTGCCCCACCTGATACAAGAAATCCACCATCAGTCGCGTGAACTCATTGCGGTTGCTCCACCTGGGATAGATGTTGAACAACAGATGTGGTGAAGCAAACGGAAGGCGTCTATCATATTTATCTCTAAGAGGCTTTTGTTAGGCTACCATTTAATCAGATGACCACAAAGGAACCATGTGTGGCGATCCCTTTCACATGCACTATTCAGATTCTTCTTGCTTGCATGAACCTCACCAAGTGGCACATTCAGAATTTGAGATATCAAAGCAGCATCAACTGTGGCCACCCGATCTCTTCCAACAGGAATTCTAAACTGGAAGGACTCTAGCGTTGGCTCTCGGATGTGGTATAGAAAGCTCGAACAGTGCCCACATTTACACGGTGCTCACCCTCAAATAGCAGACCCCATTTGACTTCTACTAAGCACCCGAACAACAAGAATTCTCCAAATAGCTGCGCATCTACATAAGCTTCAAAAAGGACCTTGCGGCCTTCGAAAATACCATGAGACAACTCTGTCAACAAGGACCTTCTTATAGGAGCATGGGGATCAAGATCCCGCTTCGTCTGTAACTCGCGAGTGGCGCTTGAACTAGTGGCGGCACCTCTCGACCTTCTAGAACGGGTTGGGCGACTCGGCCTGACTTTATCTACGGGAGCTCTCTTCTTCCCCATGAAAGAGAGGATGGAGGAAATGGAAAATATGGCCGTAATAAGCTCGAATAGGGCTATGAAAAATGAAAAAAATGAAGGAAATGGGATGGGTATTGGGGCTTCCACAAATTTGAGACTCAAAGTAGGGATTTAAGTGCTCAAATGGGAAGAAAAGAAGGAGAAATCAGCAATGGAGGTAGGTTTTGAGATGGGTAGAAAGGGGATCATGAAAATGGAAGAAGGAGTTTAGAGAGGGGTTTTATGGAGATTGGAGAAGTATTTTTAGAAAAGGGAAGCTTGGGAGGGTGATTTGTGAAGGAGGACGAGCTAGGAGGGGATTTAATCGAAAAAACATGGAGGAGTGGGCCACACAAGACCCTAGCAGCGTTGGCCCTGGTCGGGCCACCCGGCCTAGCCAGCTAGGCGGCGAGGCCTCGCCGAACCGGTGAGGGCCTCGTCGGTCTCTGGACCTCCCGGCGAGGACTCTCCCCCCCCCCCCCCCTGGGTCAAAAATGATGTGGAACCCTTAAAACTGCCCCAATTGGGACCCTACTCCTATTCGACTCATTTCGGGTTGTTTCGAAACAAAACTGATACATATACACATTTACCGATTTCTAACGGCTACGATGGAATGAAACACGATCTAAACTCATCGATTAACGGTCTAGAAGTGATTTAGGGTCATCGCGCGTGATCAGGAGTGTGCAAGAACTCGATCTCGGCGATCGTTTTCGATAAACTTTCACCGATTAACATAACTGGGAGTCCTAAACCTGTTTCTAGGTTTTTCTCACACCCTCCTACACTAAAGTGATTTCAGCGTGCATCGTGCGACCATAACCCAGGTCCAGGTTAATCCAGATCATGCTTTGATACTAACTTGTAACGCCCTGAAAATTGGGGCTCGAGCATAACTCAGCTCTCGAGTTCCAAAACATCACTTATGCAACATATTTAAAGATGGATGTATGTTGTCTGTATTAATGCATAAAACATGAAGTAGATTAAGCCAAAACAACAAATATAGTTTAGGGATAGTCTGAAAATGCAAGTGGGAGATTGAAATACATATATAAACCAATATAAGTCCCCAAGATATATATGCTCTGCCAGGTCATAATTACAAGTTGTGTCTCAAAATACCTATAAAAAAAAATATGATAAATCGCTACAAACATAGCCCTGATTCCCCGTCAATCAGGACATGGCTCACATGAACCCACCTGAGAACTGTATGAATGAGAACGCCTCCTCGTCCTCATCAAACTTCAGCTCCACCTCAAGCGATGCAAGATCATCTGCAACTAAATCAGGGTCTCGTTGGTGTTAAAGCACCATCCTAGAACGTGGGAGTGAGTGATCAACCCAGTGGAACTATACAGTAAAGGTTAACATGTTATCAATTCA
Source organism: Magnolia kwangsiensis (assembly GCA_037074715.1). Lineage (NCBI taxonomy): Eukaryota > Viridiplantae > Streptophyta > Magnoliopsida > Magnoliales > Magnoliaceae > Magnolia > Magnolia kwangsiensis. The sequence goes on from CM073579.1 coordinate 67,571,132, forward strand.
ATCAAACAAGCAGTATAATCAAACATGTCCTAGATACTCTTGTTAATGCAAGAATGATATGAGGTAATGATGCATGCCCTCACCACAAACTCCCTCTTACGACATCATCTAACGATCGCAGCATGAATCACTACCACTGTGCTCTATACCAATGCCAACGGCACATGCAATGAGATATTATGAGCATGATTATCAAGTTCTTATTAGTCTTTTTCATACAACAAGATTGGAAAGCTAAGATACCTCCCTTACAACAATACCCAAACAATGATCCATTCTAGGGTCATCAGTCCTAGACAATCTCATACGATATTATAGTTTTACATCACTGTAAAGGGATCGTCACTAATCAATACAAGTCTAGTTATATCCTATACACTACAATAAGGCTCGTCGCCCCAATGCAGTTTCAGGATATACTCAAGGTCACTACAAAGGGCTCGTCACCAATAAATGTATGCTGACAACATGAATATAGTGTCTCATACTACCATAATCGGCTCACGAGTCTAGGTTGCTCACTGGTCACTACGGTGAGGCTCGTCACCCCAGTATAGGTCAACAGCTCGACCATGGTGTCCCATGCCACCATGTCTGGCTCATGAGTCTTAGGGGATCGCGGTACCAAGATTAACGGGATTTCACTAGTGAGTTCGGTACCTTAGATTCAAATAGTAGCATCCAAACATGGTGAACATACGTCAGTTAAACGAGTTATTTGATGAGCTCAACTAGGATAAGCGCACGTTGAGTTGATTGACATAAAATGTATAAGCACTCCGTGTGGCCTGACCACTGTCGAACCTCCCAAGTACAACTTACATTCGTCGAACACATCCTACGAGGTGAAAATAACCTCAACCACCATTTTAACGGCTGTTACCAACTACCTGGACTGTAATATAGTCCCAATCATGTACAAGCTCAATAATAGACATTTGATTTATATTCTACATTCAAATGAACATGTTATGAAATATAACTTAAACATAAATACAGTAAGTACATGGAGGAAATCATACACACAGTTAATATGAATAAAATAGGCTAAACAATTCATGGAGAAAATTATACACACAAGCAAGGTAATTATGATTCAATCTCAATAACCTTATAAATCATACTTTACTGAATACTAACTTATTCAGACATTTATATAAACACTTAGACTACACTATTCAACATGCATCACGTATGTCGACCATATTGCATATTAGGGCAAATCCTTTCACCAAGGAATTGTCGCATACATAACAATCATGTACTAATGACAATTAATCATGGCAATCACAACATCAAATTTCATATGCATACAAACATTTTAACATATACATGAAATATTCGATTTACAACATAGGTTATACATATACGTAAAATAAAACAGATAATGCATTTGGCATGTGTAATAGCATCCACATCAAGAATAAATCATTATCTAACATTGAAAGTCTTGAAAAGCATAACCTAAATGTATATAATCTGCACCTTAAACTAGAAAATGCATAACGGATCTGATTTAGACGATAAGTCTTCGTCAACAGCGGATAGGCAACCTAAGGCATGAAATAGGTTAGCTACAGCAACACTTAGACTATTCTAAACTTTAAAACAGGTTAGGGTTTGATTGACTTACCCAAAAATAAAATTAGAATTTTCGGACTAACGTTTTAGATACGATGGATTGGTGCATAGCGGAAATTGGGAAGAATCCCAAGATGAAACACCAAGTTCTCACTCACTTTCTTTCTCTTTCTCTTCTCTTATCCTAACTAGAATTAGAAATTCGTATGAGATATGTGAGAGAGGGTTTAAGGCCTTTATATAAGCCCAAAATCGATGAAAATAGCCCTAGGGCCAAGATATACTTAGGTTATAACCAAATCGGGCTCATTCCGATCCAACGGAACACTTCTAGAGGTCCTCTTACTGAATGCAGTAAGACTTAAGCTCACTAATATAGGATCTTAAGAAATTTAAGTTTTCAGTCCGATCGGGTTTCCAGATCGATCGTGGCGGACCAATTTCAGTTCAACAGTCACCGAAACTCGATCAGGGCCACAAGTACTTTAACATGCATGGGCCACCTTCCCTGATCCGAGGGTAAATTTGGGTCAAAAACCAACGGTCAGAATGCTTACAAATGGCATGCAAGCTACACGACTTAGATTACTTAAATCCATATTTAATTTTCTAAAAATCTTCACTTTCTCACACTCTTCACTCCGGACTTAAGAAAATGGTCTCAGAACATCATTTTGGCTTGATTTGCAAGGTGATAGTCAAGTCCAATTAGGCAGTCATAACTATCTAAGTTCATCACTATCGGACTTTCGACGTGCGGTCCAGGTCCGATATGAAGTTTTCGAATACTCTTGAGAGCAACTGGGTATATAGTTGGATCCTAGATTTCATGGTAATGCAGCATTACTAATTCTTTAGGTTTTGGGTCTTACAGATCGTATTTAAAGAAGTTGGTGCTAATTTCATAGGTAATCTAGTTTAGCGCTAGGTAATTCATGTTAAATTTCTAAAGAATTAGGCTCTAAATGATTCCTATTAAAGGTGGTACTCGGGTCTTATACAGATATTTCCAGGACGTTACAGTGGGCTTACATAATAAAAAAACCCCAATAATAAGTTTTCCTGACTCTTCTCTGATAACCAATATAATGAGATTTTTCTGGCAAATCTCAAAAGAAAACCAAATGAAAGTAAATTACATAAACATAAAATACCTGAATTTCTCCTTCGTTGTAGTAGCCCAGAAGAACCAAGTCGGAGTAGAGATTCGAATGTCAAAGTTCAATGTCCAATACTCACTTTACAATGGTTTTAAGTTCTAATTGATTTTAAATTAAACCACATGAGTTAGCTTTAATTGATTTTGATTCCAGAGAAAGGAAAATAAAACTTCCTATTTTCAGATCAGATTGGAATACAAGAAAAAAAATCAATTTAAAAAGCTAAAGAAAGAGAATATTAAATATGCACACTTAGTTTAAATGGAGCACAGACTTATCTCTCATAAGGTTTGATTAAAATAGCTTGAGTTCTCTTAATTATTCTGAGATTCGTGCTCTATTTATAGGTGAGGAAATTGCATCTTCGATTGATCTAAAGGTCGCTATGACTGGTCATAAGACCAATGGATATTTTAAAATTTGAGCACGATAAGATAAGGCAGTTTCACAACTGGTCATAGGTTACCTTCGACTAGTCGTAGGTTGGTCACGACTAGTCGAAGCCAAGCGAAATTTAACGTTGTAGTTTGAGTCATAGGTTCACGACTGGTTAAAGGAGCAGTCAACATTGTTCATATGACTGGTCGAACAGACCCCAGGACTAGTCGAAGCTTAAGTAAAAATTCTAAATTTTTACAACAAACTTACGACTGGTTCAAGAAAATCTTATACAGGTGGAAGCAGTGCTAGGACTAGTCGAGCAAGGTCCAGGACTAGACTTAGAACAGACCAAATGCCCAAATATAAAATATATGAATTATGTATCCAAAATGACCTACTCTAAAGGTCAACCTAAGGTCAAACATACCTCAATAGTGAAGTAAGGACATTGAAATTTAAAGACGAGTGACCTTTAAGAATAATGAAGCTTGAAATCTTATTGTATCTTGAACTTGAAAGTTTCTAGAGATCTCTATGTTGAACTTGAAAGCTTCTTGAGATCTTAAATTATACTTGTCTTTAATTAAGTCGAACATTCTCACATTCTCAAGTCTTGACTTGTGAACAATGCTTGTCTATTGAAGCTGATCTTGTGAGACTTTTTTCGTGACTCGGCATATCTTGAGTAGAACTTTGCTCTTCACATATGCAAGCTTCATAAAAGGATACAAACCATGTCTTTGGCACCAAAAATTTGACAATATAAAGGGGCTATCAACTATAACACTTACAAAATAGTTGAAAATGGATATGACTATCTCGAAACCTAAATCCAAAGAAATGTGGACAACATACGACAAAGGAATGCAATACTTGAAAATGGTATGACTATCTCCAAACCGAAATCTAAAGAAATGTGGACAACATATGACAAAGAAATGTAATACTTGAAAATGGTATACTATCTCCAAACCTAAATCCAAAGAAATGTGGACAACATACAACAAAGAAAAATAAACATCAGAAGCAAAAGCAATGAATGGTATTTACTATGCTATGTCCCAAGAAGTCTTCAACCAAATTAGTATGTGTGACACGTCTAAAGAAGAGTGGATATGTTGGAAACAACCCATGAGGGGACAAACACAGTGAAAAGATCCAAGTTGCAACTCTCAACTTCACAATTTGAACATCTCAGAATGGAGGAACATGAGACTTTCATGGAATTCTTTACAAAACTTAATATCATCTGTAATTCCATGGGGAAACTGAGAGAGAAGGTTCCAATGTCAAAAATTGTAGAAAAATACTAAGATCCCTACTAGAGTGATTCAACTCCAAACTAACAACCATTGAAGGATGTAGAAACTTGGATGAAATGAAAGTAGAAGAACTAGTAGGTTCCCTACAAACGTTTGAACTACACTTCAAACTAACCATCAAATCCAAAAGTAATTCCCTTAAAGCTGTAAAACTCATCAACAATGATGAGAAGGAGGAAAGTGAAAGGGAAAATGAAGATGAGGAAGTGGCCCTCATAGCTCAATGGTTCAAAAAATTCTTCCACAAAAACCTTGGCTGACCATTCAAAGGGAAATAGTTAGACAACAAGCATTATACGGGTAAACGTATTAAAAAGTCTAAAGAGCCACAATGTTACATGTGCAGAAAATTTGGGCACCTGTCCTCTGAAAAACCAAAAGGAAAGGCTATGGCAGCCACTTGGGATGACACCAAAGAATCAAACTGAGACTTCAGTGATTCAGAGAGTGATGGAGACCATAAATCCCTGAAAATACTCATGGTCTCCACACCTACAAGCATTCTATTGATAACCGAGGAAATTGATGAACCACGGGTTGAGGAGATACTTCCATCAAATGTAGAGAAAGAATAAGAAGAAAATGATAATTTACACGATGCCTATAATCAACTTTACATACATAACATCAATATCCTTAAAAGACTTGGCATTATTGAAAATAAAAATAAATTGTTGCAAATGGATCTGGATAAAATCTTAGAGAAAAATACACACATAATTAATGATATTCAGCAATACCACTCAGATAATGATAGGCAGGAAAGAATCAACTCTTTGCTAAAATCTGAATCGATGAAACTAAACAAACAGATTGAGTCATTGAAAGTTGAAAACATGCATCTTAAGAATGAAAATCAGACACTTGTGTTTGATGTAGAAAAATCCAAACAAATCTGTTGAGCTAAGTTACAAATTCTCCCAAAGCAGTGAAAAATTAGAAAGGCTCTTAGGTATGGGGAGACCACAAAAAGATAAGAGAGGATTGGGATTTGAAAAATTCAAACCAAGCCTCACTCCTGCAGCACCAATGGTAGGAAAGAGTGCTATATTAGGAAGTAACACCAGGACTACTCCTATTTGTCATTCATGTGGCGACTCTGGTTATTATAAATTTGAATGCCTCACTATTGGGATAACTCTATCCAATTCTAGTTTGAACCTTACAGGAAAATACAAATCAACCGAAAAAATGATACAAACTATCAAGAGTTCACCAAAGTACATGGCAAGAGGTAAGCCACTTCCGTCCCCACCTGAAATGACTAAGAATATGGAGAAGCTACTAAGTCAGGTAGCTCAACTGAATCAGAAAAAAAAATGAATTAATGAAACAAGGAAAATTGATTCAGCTACCTAACATACCCAAACAAGTTCAAAGCAAAGTAAAAACAACTCCTTCGGGTAAACTTGGCACAAAATGGGTAGTAAAAGAAATGAAAAATTGCCTAGTAACTCATTCAAGTCCAAAAGCAGGCAATGATACTAAGTGATACTTAGATAGCGGGTGCTCAAGACATGTCACAGGTGACAAAACTCTCACTACCAAAAATAAGGGCAAAGGATACAGACCACATTAGTTTTTTGCTATAGATATAAACCGTAGCTAATCCATAGCTAAAGAGTTGCCACACCATGAGTAATTAATGGTGCTGTAAGGGGCTCTATAGGGCTTAAAAAAATATATGTGCCCTATCTAAGTCGTCCATCTATTTTGAAATATTATTTTAGGACATAAAATCAAAAATCAGCTAGATCGAAGGCTTAAGTGGACCACACGGTAGGAAACATGGAGATTAAATCACATTTGCTTCCTATAGTGTGGTCCACTTAGGCCTTTAATCTACTTCAAGTTTGATATCATGGACTAAAATAATTTATTAAAATTAATGGTCAGAATGGATAAACCAAATACATCATGGTGGGCCCCACGGAGCCCCTAACAAGACCGTGCATGGTCCATCTCACGAAACACAACCAAAAATTGGGTGCGCGCTCAAAACAGAGTCGCGCCCAAAACCACCCCATCTCTCTCTCTCTCTCTCTCTCTCTCTCTCTCTCTCTCTCTCTCTCTCTCTCCGTTCCCTAATCCTCTCTCTCCGTTCCCCAATCCTCTCTCTCCCTCCCGATCTCTGCTCCATCTTTCTCATTCTCCTCCCTCTCTCTCCAATGCATCTCCACGGTCTCTTCTATCTCTCTCTATTGCAGCAGCCATGAAGCTCCTCCCGAAGAAACACATGTCATTCGAAACCCTTCTCATATCTTTGAGGCATCTTTTAAAACCAAAGGAATCTGAGGCTCCTCTTCATAGGTTTGATATCTTCCTCTCTTTGTGTCTCTTTTTTTGTCTTTCAGATTTCATGCATGCTAATTGTTTGATAAAATGGCATACTATCTATTTAATGCAATGCCCCTTTTTCTGGTAGTGTCTCTGTGTGTTTCCAGTAAGTCTCTGTGTCTAGAAAGAGTTTTCGATCTTAATGACTATTTAGCTAGGTTGCGTAAATATTACAACTGCATAATTAAGCAGTTGTATTATAGGCTTACAATGATTGATACCCACGTGACACCGAATAGCCAATTACAACGGATGAGAATCTCAAGTCCTTGGAATGGGCTTTCAAAATGAGGCCGGTTCCTCTGCAAGTCCTTGTAGAATTAAGTTTACTACAAGTAATTCTCGTGGGGCTTAAGGGGTCTATATGACATCAAAATAATGCATCAGGGTGGCCCACCATGAAAGTTGGACAATCCTAAAAATAAGATACAACCAGTGATGTGTAACACTCTAAAAATCGGGGGTCGCGTATAAACTCAACTCCCGAGTTCCAGACCGTCACTTATGCAACAAAAATGTTTATGATTCAATGTTGTCTAAGTTAAAGCATTTACATGAGTAAAAGTATACCAAAATTGCAATTCATACTCCAGATTCAGTGATAAAAGCAAGCGAAAGACTAAAGAATATATATATCACTGTATGGAAAAACAGAGTAGATCTCGACTGTCTCTAAAGTATGAATACATCTCTGAGTCTCATATACATGTAAATAAACAAAATCAAAATGTCAAAAGTAGTCCCACTGAGAAGTCCCGTCAATTCAGGCCACCTAAGCAAAGCCATCGTGGTACTGCGTATATGAGAACTCGTCCTGGTCCTCATCAAAGTCTGGCTCTGCCTCCTGAATCGCTGCCTCACCTGCATCTAAGATAGCGTCTGGTGGGTATTGCAAACACCATCCCGTAACATGGGAGTGAGTAGCTAACTCAGTGGAATAATAGAGCAAGATTAACATGTTCACAAATCAATCATGCGATAATAGTAAAGCAGTAAATCAAACATTCCTAAAACTGTTGTTAATGCAATATGACATGACGTGATGGATGCCCTCACCGACGATCTCCCTCATACGGCACCATCTTACACCCGCGGCATGCAATCATCCCACAGTGCTCCACATTTTCCAGGCACATGCAATGTAATGGTGATATGATTACCGAGTTATTATTAGTCCATTCAAACAGCAGGATTGGGAAACTAAGGTACTTCCCTTATATCAATCCCAACACAGATCCTGTCTAAGGTCGTCACTCCTAGTAATCTCATACGATGTATATTTTGTAGGTCGCTGCAAGGGCTGCCAGGGCTGTTGCTTGCACTCGTTGCACCGCTGCCCCATCACCTTATCAATACAGGCCTACTGTACTCTCACTGCTACGGAACGATCGTCGCCTCCCGTAGACTCAGAATACGCTTGCGGTCACTACAAAGGACTCGTCGCCTGATCAGTGTAGGCCGACAGCAAGAATATAGTGTCCCATACCACCATAATCTGCTCACGAGTCATAGGTACTCACTGGTCACTACGGGAAGGTTTGTGGCCCCAGCGTAGGCGGACAGCTCGACCATAGTGTCCCATACCACCATGCCCCGCTCATGAGTCTTCGTGGATCAAGGTACCATGGTTGACAGGGTTTACAATGGTAAGTTCAGTACCCTAGGTTCAAGCAGTTATGACTCATACAGGGTGAACATACAACGGCCAGTCGGGTTACTTGACGGGCTCGACTAGCACGAGTGCATCTCAAGCCGAACAACATGAAGTGCGTAAACACCTTGTGTGGCCTAACCACTGCTGCCAACTCCAAAACACGGCTCGCGTTCATCGACGCGTCGTTCATGGCAAAGATAAGCCAACCACGAACTTACTCGGTTGCCGACTGCCTGGACTAGGTATAGTCTCAAACAATTATGAATCCACATCAGCAATCATGTAAGAGTACTGAAAATGAAATACAACCATGTGAGCATGTTAACACATGTTATAACATATAACTTAAGTGAATCATCAAGCACATGCATTTCATACATATAATGAAATCATGCATATAGCTAACATGTAGGAAATCATTTACATCAGCATATTAATTGAGAATTCAATCTCAAACTAATTCATAACACCATTTAATTCAATACATACTAATACAAGCATTTATACAAACACTTAAACTACACGCTTAAGTCTACATATAGTATGTCGACTCAAAGTGCGCATTTAGGCGAATCTCTTCGCCGAACTAATTATGCACGTATTCCTAATATCCTAATATGACAAGAAGCCATGTCAATCACATCAGCAAATTATGGATGAAAACAGTATTTCCTACAAATGACTAAAATGCCCTAAATCTCATATTCTTCGTCTGCTTACGAAACAGGAAACGGACGGCATGTTGTACATGTCAAACGGCATTGCCGTCAATAATCTACTATTAAACGACATTGAAAGTGTTGGAAACAGCCAATCAAAGCATCTAAAATCTGCACCTTTTCTCCTATAGTTGTATCAATTCGAACGGAGCGTATACGCTTCGTCTACGGCGAATAGGCAACCTAATACACAAGATCCATAAGCTAACATGCTATGAAAATGAGGGAATAACAAATCAGCAAGAGTTAGGGGTGTTTTCTTACCTAGAAACGCGGCGAAATCACTGGCAAAGTGATTGAGGCGCGTTGCTTAATCACGTGCAACACGTGGCACAAGCAGCAGGAAATTCCCTTCCACTCTCTCTCACAAACTCTCACTTTCTCTCTCACTCTTGCTAGGGTTTCTAGCAAATTTGGATGGGTGAGAGGAGTGAGGGTTTAAGCCCCTTTTATAACCTAAATCTTGCCCGAAACAGGCTTGGGAACAATGTTTACTTGATACCTAACCAAATCAGGGCTGTTTCGGTCCAAAAAGGCATTTCTGGTGGTCCCCTGGCTGAACGCGATCGGACTTAAGTTCATACATGTCGGATGTCGCTCACATCCCATTTTCAGGCCAATAGTGTTCGTAGATCGCACGTGGCAGTCCAGTTTCAGTTCAGCGGTTACCGCACGTAGATCAGGCCTACAAGTCTCATGATATGAAATAGAAATTTTTCCTGATCGGAGGGTGTAATTTGGCTGAATTCTGACGGTCAAAACGCTTAATAATAACGCGTCAAGTCATGTGCCAGATTTGAATTTCAAATTCCAAATCTAACCCTATTCTCACTCTCTTCAGTCCAGGCTCAATGAAATAGCCTGCAAATGTCGGTTGGACTTGATTTTTGAAATGATTGTCAAGTCCAGCCAAGCGGTTTTAACGGTCTAAGATTGTAGGTATCGGACTTTCGACGCGCGGTCTAGATCCAATACAAAGTTTCAAAGAGGTCCAGAGAACAAACCGGTTTAGAGTTTGATCCGAGGTTTTAGAGTATTATAGCGTCATTGGTTCTACTCGCTTTGGGTCTTGTAGAATGTATTTAAAGTGATCAGGGATTATTTCCCAGCTACTCTAGCGTTGCGCTAGCTAACTTACATATAATTTCCAAAGGAATTAATCCTACGCAATTTCTGGTCGAGTTAGTACTCAAGTCCAAGTACGGATTTTTTTAAGGCGTTACATGATGACCACATGAACTTGGAGGTTTTTGGATGGTTGTCCATTGTTTTCCATGATATGGCTATCATGTTGGGTATAGGCCATTTAATCTAAGTGGATTTGCCTAATTTTTTTGTCCATGCCTTCAAATGAGCTGGAAAAATAGATGGATATGTTGGATTTCTTACTAATATCAATGTGGACCCCACATATAGTCAAGGTGAGAGTTGGAACGATAATAATCATTTGTAAAGCAAGGACAATTTTGTCCATTCTAAAATACAAAAACCAATTCGTAGGTTGTGACTAACTGTTTGAACTATAAATGAGTTTTAATAAATAATTTAAAAGTAAGAGTTTTTTTATTCATAGCAAAAAGGTGGGCAGCCTTATGAAAAAAAAATCTCAAGAAGGTTATTTACCTCCTTTTCAAACACTAATAATTATTTATAATTATTAATTTCCCACCATTTATAGTGAAATATGTAAAATCAAACATGCCCTCAATGGTTGAAAGTATTATAACAATTGTAGGGTATTAGTGAGTTTGAGTTGTTAAGTTTTGATAAGCTAAGTTGAATCAATTAAGTTGACCTAAGTCTTCAACGATTCATGACCGGGTCATGACCAAATTGAGTTTTTTTCCCCTATTAGAGCATGGAAGAAATCTGATCTAAGAGGAGTTGAGGTTTTCAAGTTTTTACAAACAGAGAAAACAAAAGATGTTGTAGAAAAAGAGAAACTGACCAGGAGATCAACGAAATGAGTATGGTCCGGTGGCGGCCCAAATAGGAGTTTGCGATGAATGCTCCCATCAACGGAAGTAAGGTAGCTACACCATTCCAAATGTTCACATTCTTAGCTGCAAATACAATCAACTCGTTCAAGACAATGGTTAGATACATGATCAGATTTACTGAGATGCCAGTGTATGCGAATCTCTTAGTAACTTCGACTCCTGCAACATGAAAGGAAGAATTTAGATTAGTCAGCCAATGACTATAATCCATGGATGGGACCCACAAGGTGGATAGTGTGGATCTGCAATCTGATCTGTCGACGATCATGGTTTTGGTAGAAAATTCCACCTATACTTATCAAGTGTGTCACAATGGAGAGGGTTTACATTACCGATTATGTAAATGGCAGATTTCCATCCTCCAGTGGGCCACCTTTTTACCATTTGGTCCACCTGACATTGATCCTTAAGACTACTTAGAAGAGGAGATGTTTGGGAGCCATCCATTTCCTCAACTTGTTATGAAAGTGATTCATCAACTTAAATGATTTTTGTACTAATGGTGTGGATCTCCAGTGTATTTGAGCTCCTTCAATTTTCTGTATCTAAGCTCTTGCTTCTGATCTGTACTTCATGCAATCACCAGCAGAATGATGCTACAAACCGAAGTTTAAAAACCTTAGAAACTTGATTTGACTCTATGTTCACCCATTTTGGGAAACAAAATAGTGTTCCTCAGGAAACCTTATTTCTAGGAAGCTGCTGTAAAAAGGATATGCAGTTTTGTTATCTAGTCTTTCAACTTATCTTCAAAGCTGTTGTTTGGCACAAAAAAATAATAATAACAATAAAAAAAAAATGAAGAAACATTTACTAATGGTTATCGGCATCTGTTAATACATTTCACATGTATAGGACAGTTGCACATGTGGCATACACAACATATATGGGGTGCTTGAAATGGAATTGTGGCACATGTGAGGTATCTCATTGTTGAAGTTAAGATTATATTCAAATTCATGGATTGGTATTAATTTCCATATCAGTTGTTTCTTATTTAGATGTAATCTGAATTCGTCTTAGATAATAACAAAATGATGTTTCCCCAGCTCATTCCTTCAGGTTGTACCAATACATCTTCCTCTGGGTGACATGTCAACAGAACATTGCCAAACATGAAAGGAAAATATGGATGCAGCTTGCATACTCTTAAGTTCCATGTGTAGAGTATTAATACAATGCTAGACAGGTACAACACATTGCTCAACAATCTGTTTTTGCTATGAATGAATTCTCTTTGACGATTTTCTTTTCTACCTTTTTTTTTTTTTCTGATTTCTTTCATGAATTTTAATAGACAATTGCTTTTATTGGGATTTTTTTTTCTACCTTGTTTCATTTACTTCATAGATACTATTTTTTGTTTCTTGGGATCTTTTATTATGATAGAAGTTCTAAAGCATTTCTTATAAGAATATTTTATAATAGAAAAATAGAAATGATGGGCCCTTTATCCATTTTCTACAGCTTGATTCCAGGGATTTTCCCACCTTTTCTATTTTAGAGTAGAAAAATAGAAAGAAATTGATGTCTTACAGTTTGATTATTTCAGCTACACGTTTATCTTGCTCTCCTATAGTTCGGTTATTTAAGGATTGGGTTACCCCCTGTGCCTCATCTCAAGATGGGGAGTTGTTGTTGTATGGTTGAACTCTGATGTTCTCTCTTCCTATGAGCTATGAGCTGAAGATACTTGTGACTGCCTCTATGTAAAACATTTTAATTTGGAAGGTAGTGTTTGGGCATCCCCATATGTTAGGCCAAAAGTATTTCTGATGGTCATATCATCATGGATCCCCTTAAGTGAAGGTAGTTATGTATTACACTGATTGTGGAACTATTGGGGCTATGATTCTCAGTTGTCAAGTAAGTTATAACATCATTTATGTTTAGCTATCTTCTTAGTTTAAAATGAGAAGTGTGATGATGAGCTTTTACTTCTTCTTTTTTTCTCCTAAGTTGACATTGGGATGTGAGAATGGTCGTTGCAGGGATTTTAGGCATCACATTATGTAATCAAATGCTTGTTGCACTTAAGATAAAAACTGTCAACAATCTATGTCCAGATCACCAGCTCTTAGTTGAAAAGGCCAAGCTATATGTCCTAGAGGGGAGGGGGGGAGGGTGAATAGGACTATGCCAAATTTAAAATGATAATGGTGGAATAAAATAATAAGATAACCAAATAAAAGAAAGATAACAATCCACAATATAGAATGTAAAGGAAGTTTAAATTCTAGTTGTTCTAAGGACAACCTTTCACCATAAAAACCAAGGCTTTATGGCAGGACAACCTTAATAGAACAATTATAGAAACAAAATCTCAAACTGGAAAGGAAATAAAGGAAATAGTAAGAACGAAGTTCTAAACTATTATAACATTCCCTACAATGCTTGAAATGAAAGATACAACATTCACATCCACACATACATCCCACAAACTTGAATGATAAAAGATAAATAAATTAAATAAACATTCAAATCATAAGACACAAGGAGTTATAGTGGTTCGCCTGTGTGTTCATCAACTGTTAAACGACAGTCACACAGCTTGCTACTCTACTCATAATATCCTCACACAGTGGATATTAGCATTCACTATGAAAATAGGATTTTCTTAATTTCACCTAAAACCCTTACAATTGTGTCTTTCAAATGGGCTTACACAATTCAAAAACCCACACTCTAAGTTTTTTGGCTCTCAGAAGATAACCAATGCATTGAGATTTTTTCTGGCTTAATCTCAAAAGAAACCAAATAATATAGAAGATTTACATAAATGTAAAATACATGGATTTCTTCTTTTGTTGCATCCTGGAAGAACCAAGTCAGAGTAGAAGTTCGAATAGAAATTCAATGTCCAATACTCACTTTAAAATGGTTCTAGGTCTAAGTTGATTTTAGATTAAATCAAGTCGGACTAGCTCTACTTGATTTTGATTCCAAAAAGTGGAATATCACAATTTCTCTTTCAAATCAGATTGGAATACATAAATAAAATTAAATATGAAAAGCCAACAAAAGAGAATATTAAATATGCACAGTGTAGCTTAAAAAGAACACAAACTTATCTCTTAGAGTGATGCCTTGTTTTACTTGAATTGGGTTATCAAACTTTGAAATTCATGCTTTATTTATAGTTGCAGAAATCACATCTTTCACTGGTCCCGAGGACACTACGACTAGTTAAAGGTTGAACAGATTTTTAAATTTTTGAGCACGATCGGATAAAACCATTCCATGACTGGTTAAAGGTTGTCTAGGACCGGTCGTGAGTCCTCCACGACTGGTCGTGATCTACCCATGACTAATCGAATGAAGTCAGATTTAGTTGTTGTAGTTTGAGTCATAGATTCGAATTTTTGAGCACGATCAGATAAAACCATTCCATGACTGGTTGAAAGTTTTCTAGGACAGGTCGTGAGTCCTCCACGACTGGTCGTGACCTGCCCATGACTGGTCGAATGAAGCCAGATTTAGTTGTTGTAGTTTGAGTCATAGATCCTAAACTGGTCGTAGGACGAGTCATGCACCGTTCACACGACCAGTCGAATAGGGTCCAAGACTAGTCATGGAAGAACCAAAAATTTTGAAAAGTTTCAACAAACTTAGGACTGGTCCTAGAACATCTTGGACTGGTCAAGCCAGTGTTAAGACTAGTCGAACAGGGTTCAAGACTAGTCTTAAAACGGTCTAAACACTTATAAAGTGATTCAATTTGACTTATGTATACAAAATGACCTACCCTAAGGTCAGTCTAAGGTCTTTCATACCTTGATTGTTAAGTATGGACGTTAAGTCTTCATTTCCTCAAATGATGGATGATCATTGAAGTTCATGAGGCTTGACACATGATGAAGCTTGAACTTGAAAACTTTGAAACCTTGAACTTGTAGTTCTTGAGTTATATTTCACCTTGAGTCTTAAACAAGATCTCGTAGCTTTAAAACTCTGAAGTTTTTAGAGAAGATAACAATGTACTTGTTCTTTACATTTCTTGAAGTAGATCATTGTTATTGTCTTAGAGCATTGTGATGCATTACCTTGAACATATATACCAATGTGCTACACAAGATAAAAATTGAAGTTTTAGCACCACAAAATTTGACAACAAAGGAGTAAGAAACCATAACACTTACAATCTCCCCCTTTGTCAAATTTGTGACAAAACACACTCAACATTAATATAACCAATAACCACACGAAGAATCATAATCATGCACCAGTTACAAATGGAAACCAATTACAGCCTGGTTAAATAATCATGCACTAGGTATTATTAACTAGCACACAACACCATCAAGCAGTCACAACACAACACCTCCATACATACTCCCCCTTAATAATAGACATATATGATAAAAAAAATGCTACTCTACTATTCTCCACAATCCATCCATATCCATTTCAAACATAATAAAATATTCTCCCCCCTTTTGTCACAATATGATAAAGGAAGCATGTAAGATATGGAAGAGAGGAAAAACAAGAGAGTAATAAAGGAGTTGACAAGTCAAGAATGCAAGATATATAAGCAAAATCAACGTTCACATATCATTAACCATCATAAACCAAAGTCAACCAAAGTAAGTCTCACAAACTCAAAGAAAACAAATTAGTCTAAGAGTTATTACAGACCATAGGTTAAAAATACTTAATTATATCCTGAGGAAGAAGGAACAGGTATAGTAGGATCAAGTTGATGAAGGCCCTTGTTTAAGCGCATAGGATACTTTCACATATATTTAAATTGTATATCATGGGAAACATTCATATTCTCCACCTTTTCCTCAAGTGCACGTAAACGTGCATCAAAATCTGATGGCACATAGTCAGGATCATTTGTAAAGTCTGATTCAATTTCATAAAAAATGTCATCCATATTTATATCATCAGGAGGAAGATCACTAGATTTGTCTTCATTCACTCCTTCAGCTCCACCACCACCAACATCTACTTGGCCGGGAGACAATTTCAATTTCATCTTATTTATATTAGAGTTGTTGAAAATAAGATGATGAATAGGAGCCTCTCTAATGGGCATAATAACTAGCATATGAGTAGCTAACACATTCATAAGGTAGGTAGGTAAATGGAATATCACTGTGTCCTGGATAGAGATGAAATTGAATAATGGAATGACATATTAAAGAAAGCAGACAGACATTTGCACTGGTGACGATGGAATGCAAAATAAGAACCATAAAGGAAGTCAGTTCTATTTTGTTACTAGACTAAGGATACAGATTTGAAATAAATATTCGATGCAAAATCCTCTATCTGGGTAACAGGTACTTGGAAGCAAGCGCATTACCCTTCTGAATCCATTGCACATCCATATTGCATAATTCACTAGTGAGCATACATTTTTCTGATTCTGAGGGTTTCTCAACTAGAGTATGAATAGGAATACCCTCATTATTAATAGGTATGTCCATTAGAGCTGAAATCAAATGACGGTCAATCTCAAAAGGACCTTCTCTAGTAGTAATTTTAAACATTAAATTCTCAGTTGAAAAATCAAAAATGCATGCAAACATAGATTGAGCAATAGACTGGTATGCCGGCCCACCCCAAAGTAAGATGTTATCCCATCCTACAACCTAAAGAAGTGGAAGGAGACCAAAAGGAGCAATGTGTTCAATACACATAGATCGCTTAACAGTACCATTGCGCTTTCTTATATCCCGAACATATGAGAGATCATCTTTGGGTGACTGAAGAGACGCCTTATTAAAGGAGTAGAGCTAGATGAGCAAGCACCATGGGAAGTTTTCTTTTTATCTCTAACATCCATTTACAACTAAGAAATGAAGAAATCAAAAGGTTGTAGAAGATGTAGAGTAGATTTCTTCAAAATCAGATTTTAGAGAAGAAAACCCCAAAAACTTCAAGAAAACTTGAAATCAAGCACTCTAAGAAGGAAAATGAAGAGATTAAAGCTTGAATCTAGAAGAAAAACTGAAATAATGCACTCACCTTGAAGAATTAGAGAGATGGGTACGATTAGTCGTGTCACAGCCCGTTGGAGAAGAAAGAGGAAATGAGGAAGAAACGGTTTTCTCCAAATTAAAAAGGACTAGCGCGCTACATGACTGGTCATGGGATGTCCTCGACCGGTCGTGCAGACATAAAAATATGCATTTTCACCATAATTCTGAATTTTAAAATTATAATTTAATAAATATGTAAACTACAATACAAAAATGCATGAATAATTAATTTAAATTACACATCCAAGATCAAATTTCAATTTATTAAACTTACTTTTGTCGAGTGGTTTAGTAAAAATGTTAGCAAGTTGAGTCTCGGTAGGAATGTAATCCAATGAGATTATTTTTTCTTCCGCTAATTCACGAATGTATTCTAATGTCAACGTGCTTGATTTGTGAATGATGGTTTAGATTTTTAGATATATTTATTGCACTAGAGTTGTCACAATATAACACCATTGAATCCTGTGCAATTCCATAATTTCTTAACATTCTATTCATCCATACAATCTGAGTACATTCATTTCCAGCTGCGATGTATTCATCCTTAGTAGTTGAAAGCAATACAGAACTTTTCTTCTTGCTAAACCAATAAACTAAACAATTTCCAATATAGAAACAACCACCACTGGTTGATTTTCTAACATCGATATTACCAGCCTAATCAGCATCAGTGTACCCAGCCAACTGAACACTAGTATCATATGGATACCAAAGACCTAAATTGACAGTACTTGCGACATATCGAATAATCCACTTAACAGCAGTTAGATGTGACTGTTTAGGGTCAGGTTGATATCCAGTGCAAATACCAACACTAAAAGTAATATTAGGCCTACTTGCAATTAAATAAAGTAAACTATCAATCATACTATGATATAATTTGCGATCCACATTTTTACATGTAGAGTCATTTGAGAGTCTTAATGTTGTACTCATAGGAGTATCAAAATTCTTACCATTATCAAATCCAAACTTTTTAATCAAGTTTAGCGCATATTTGGTTTGAGAAATGAAAATACCATCAGGTTGTTGTTTTACTTGCAACCCTAGGAAATAATTCAATTCCCCAAACATGCTCGTTTCGAACTTAGATTTCATTAAATCTACAAGCTCAACAGTCATGTTAGTATAAGTAGATCCATAAATAATATCATCAACATAGATCTGCACTATTAATATATGATCATTATGTTTCTTAACAAAAAGAGTCTTATCAACACTTCCCATTTAAAAATTATGACTTAGTAAAAACATAGTCAATAAATCATACCATGCCCTAGGAACTTGTTTCAATCCGTAGAGAGCCTTTTTAAGGCGATAGACATAATCAGTGTTCTTGGGGTTTTCAAAACTCATTGGTTGTTTAACATACACTTCTTCATGTACATCACCATTTAAGAAAGCACTCTTTACATCCATTTGATAAATTTTAAATTTTTTAAAGCACACAAAAGATATAAATAGTCTGATTGATTCAAGATGAGCTACTGGGGCAAAGGTTTCATCATAATCGATACCTTCAATTTGAGTGTACACTTGTATAACTAGTCTAGCCTCGTTTCAAATTATATTACCGAGTTCATCAAACTTATTTGTAAAAATCCACTTAGTACCAATAATATGTTTATCTTTAGGTCTAGGAACAAGATACCAAACATCATTTCTCATAAATTGGTTAAGCTCTTCTTGTAATGCAACTATTTATTTTTTGTCAGTAAGAGCTTCTTTTACATTTTTCAATTCAATCTGAGATGTAAAGCACATGTAATTACATATATCTTATAATTATCTACGAGTGCGCACACTAGTGAGAGCGTTTCTAAGAATCTGAGTGGTTGGATGATCTTTGACAGTCCTCAGTTCAGAGTTATTTTGGCTTGCTGAAGTATTTGGTTTGTCCATTAGTAGAACTTCATCATTATCTGAACTTGCGGCAGTTGTATTCAAGTGATTGTAATAACCATATTGATGGACTCTTAAATAACACCAGTCCTCTTATTCAGTACTCGATATGCTTAACTGTTCAAAGAATATCCTAAAAAGATCCCTTCATCACTTTTAGTATCAAACTTTTCTAGATTTCCATGGTCACGTAAAATATAGCACTTGTTGCCAAAGACTCGAAAGTATTTGAAAGTAGGCTTCTTATCGAACCAAAGTTCATAAGCAGTTTTATTTGATTTACTTGTATAAACCCGTTTGATTATATAGCATGCAATATTTATAGCTTCAGTCCATAAATTTTTAGATAGCTTCATACTATTCAACATTATATTAGTCATTTCTTAAAGCACTATATTTTTCTTTTAACAATTCCATTTTATTTTGGTGTTTTGGGTGCAGAGAATTCATGCGATATTCCCTGATCGCTACAGAATTTCTCAAAATTTCTATTCTTAAATTTAGATCCATGATCACTATGATTCTTACAGACTTGAGAACCTTTTTCCATTTGAATCCGTTTGAGAATTCTTTTTACTTCTTCAAGGGTTTCTGATTTATCACTTAAGAAGGCTACCCATGTAAATCTAGTAAAATCATCTACGATTACCAAAATGTATTTTTCACCACCTCGGCTCTCCATCCTGATAGGTCTTATGAGATCCATATGGAGAAGCTCGAGTGGTCTTAATGTGGCATTGAAGTTCACCTTTTTGTGAGAGTTCCTAGTTTCTTTTCCAATTTAGCATTTGCCACATATTTTGTCTACTTTTAGTAATTTAGGTAGACCTCTTATCAGTTCTCTTTTACTCGATCTGTACAGATTATGATAGTGTACATGTCCAAGGCGTTTATGCCATAATTTAGTCTCATTGGTATAGACCATGTAACATGATTGACTAGATGAGTTGGATTCACTAACAATATAGTAGTTTTCAGAAGTTTTGCAACCAATTAATATTATTAAACCCTTATTATTTAGAATTTCACAACATTGGTTAGAAAATTTAACACTATGATTGTTATTGTATATTCGAGATATGCTTAACAAATTGTGTTTTAACCCTTCAGCATATAAAACATTTTTAAACAAAGGGTGGTTATAGAGTTGAACCGTACCTTGGCCAATAATCTTACAGTTGCTGCCATCACTGAATGTGACTGAACCATCAGCCATGTCTTTGAGATCGGTAAATAGACCTTTATCACCAGTCATATGCCTTGAGCATCCACTGTCTAAGTACCATTTTGAATGGCTTGTAGCTTTGAAAACCATGTGGACAACCAAGGAGGTAACCATAGGAACCCATTTCATAACTGTTTTGGATTTCGGAGTATAGTTGGTCTTCTTTTGTTTGTAGTTGTTGTAAGAGTGACTTACTGAGTTATATTTTAGAAGCTCCTTGAGTAAATCAACTATTTTTTCAGCTAAAAGGTTTTGGTTTCGATTTTTATAATTGATATAGTTGCTTTTAGGTTTTTGAAAAGTTTTAGTATTTTTAGAAAAAATTTGATTTGTACTTTTTCCTTTTGAATTTGAGGTCTCTCCTTTTACAAACTTGGGAGGAGTATTCTTCTGTTTAGGAGGAATGTTTCTATCATACCCCAAACCAGATCGGTCACTACATTTTCTTGATCTACATAAAAGTTTTTCTAACTCTGGATCTCCATGGGCATACCTCCATGTATCCTTTAAACTCAAAAGTGAAGAGACTTCAAGTTTAAGTTTTTCATTTTCAGATTTAAGATTTTCAATTAGGGAGGATTTGAATTCTAAATCGCATTTGGTCTTTTCAAAACAATTAGAAATATGGGATTTTTCTAAAACAAGAGACTCAAAATTTTGTTTAAGCTTTGAAATTTTCTTTTTGAAGTTTAAGTTTGACAGTAATTTTACAACTTTCCTTGTATAGGGCATTGTAAGCAGCTTGAAGATCATCTTCATTTTCGCAATCACTATTCAAATTTTCTTCACTAGTTAAATCATTATTATCTAAAAAAGTGAACTTGGCTAGAGTCATAAGGGATTTAACTTCACTACCCGACCCGGTTTCAGAATCTTCTGATTCAGAAGAGGCTTCAAAATCAGAGGATTCATCCCAAGTAGCCTACCTACCCTTCTTTTTGTTTACTAAATGCCCATATTCATGGCAGCTGTAACATTGACTGTCTTTTAAAAATTTTTGAGTTTTAGGTTTAGATTTCTTCTTATCATTTAATTTTTAAAAATCAACCCTCTTTTTAGTTTTGAAAATTTTATAAAACTTTTTCGCTAAAAGGGCCATATCATCTTCAGATTTTTCTAAATCAGAATTGTTATTATTTTTCTGAAAACTATTTTTAGAAGATTTAAGGGCAATAGATTTACCTTTTAGAGCTTTAAAAGTTAACTTATAAGTCTGTAAAGAGCCAACTAATTCCTCTACCCTCATATTGTCCGTATCATGAAGTTCTTAGATCGCAGTTACCTTAGAATTGAACCGTTCAAGAAGTGAGAGTTGTATTTTTGCACATACTTTACTTTCAGGGATTTTCTCACCAAGACCCCACATAGAATTTCAAATTCATTTAATCTAGTTTAGAAGTCCATAAACATTTCATTTTCTTATATATGTATTTCCTCAAATTTAGTTGCGAGGATTTGGACTTTAGATTTCTTGACAATTGATGTTCTCTTGTGTGTCATTTCTAATAATCCCAGGATTGCTTTACAAAATCACAGAATTCATCTGGTGATAGTGCACAAGTGATTGTATTTAGGGCTTTTGCATTTGCACTACTCTCACTTTTCTGAAAATTGGTCCATGAAAAATAAGGTGTTATTCTCATTAATTTTAATCCATCGATACTAGTTACTTCAGTGGTAGGAGGGGTCCATTTATTCACTGTGCCTAGCCACACACTCTCATCCATGGATTTTAAGAAATCCTCATTCTGACTTTCCAATAAACATAATTGGTGCCATCAAAGGGTGAAGGCCTCGTGACTGAAAGACTATCAAAATTTGACATCTTATATATAACTTAGATAGATTAGCTCAGGAAATAAATCTAAAAATATAACTATTAATACGAACTATTAGGCTCTGAAACCACTTGAATAGGACTATGCCAAATTAAAAAAAAAAAAACTACATAGCGGAATTAAAGAATATGATAGCCAAACAAAGGAAAGCAATTCACAATGCAGGGACAAAAAGCAGCCTCAATAATCAAGTATTGAGAGGTTGATACAAATGTTGTTCTAATGTAACACCCCAAGTTTTTGCCAACCTGGAATTAGACGTCCTTAGGCAATGGGTCAACCTTATCACTTTCAAAAACTCAATTCCAAAGCCAGAGAAATTACTTTTCAACCCATTTCCTTCAAAACTCACCTTTCACCACCTCATTCTTCAAACTTCTCCAAGTACTTTCATATTAGACACGAATCCTAAAGTTTAAATAGTAAAGAACTATACTTAAACTAAAACTCATTATAAACGGTCACCGAGATTGAGTCCGTGTACACTCCTGATCACACACAACGACCCCAAATCACTTCTAGACCGTCAATCAAAGGGTTTAGACCATGTATCATCCCATTCCAAACCTAAAAATGAATGTCCTTAGGTGGTAGGTCAACCCCAACATCTTACACTCAATCTCAAAGCCTAAAACCTCTATTTATCCAATTCCTTCAAAATCTCACCCTCCACCACTTTATTCTTCATTTATTTTTAATAAAATTTATAATACACACCAATCCTATTGTATAAATGAGGAAGAACAATACCAAAACTAAAAATTATCATAAATAGTAAATAAATAGATAAAATGGGTTTTAACCCTTAACCTTTTGGAATTTAACAAAATCAATAGGTTATTTGGATAGATTAGCGTCTCCTACCCCAAAATGATATGCTACACATCACATAAAATCATTTTAGTTTGTAAATTGGCCTCAAAAACACCTCAAATGAAGTCGGGAGCCTACCCATGCCAATCTAGAGGGATCTAGGGTGGGCCCCACACCTTTTTGGGACCTGGGGGGAAGGAGGACCTCGCCCAAGGGGCTAACCCTCGCTAGTTGGCCTAGTGGTTGGCGAGGACCTCGCCAGTTTGGCCAGGCCTCGCCGGTAAACGGGCCCAAATGGGACCGAGCTTCTGGCCGATCGTGTTTGGGGGCTAAGAAAATCCCCTGATGTATGGGCTGTCGATCAAAACCCCTCCAATCTACTACTTCCTTCACAAACCACCCCTCCAAGCTTTCCTTTTCTTGAAAAATCTCTCAAATCTCTCCAAAAGTCCCTCTCCAAACTCTTCCTTTTTCCGTTTCTAAGCACCCTCACTCCACCCTTCAAATCTCATCTCAAACAGAAATCATTATAGGCTACTTCCTTTAGAAATTATATGAAACTAACTAAGTGTTAGATTATACGACCTGTGAAATTGTCATCAATCACTTTAAATACGATCTGCTAGAGCCAAAACGTGTAGAATAATTGACGCTACAATACCCTAAAACCTAGGATCAAACTCTAAACCCGGTTGCTCACGGGAGCATTCAAAAACTCCGTATCGGATCTGGACCACACATCGGAAGTCTGATTACCCCAAACTTAGATGAATATGACCGCCTAGTTGAACTTGACAATCACCCCAAAAATTAAGTCCAGATGATGTCCCACGATGATTTTCTTGAGTCCAGAGTGAAGAGTGTGAGAAATGTTAGAAATTAAATAAAATTTATGAAATCTGGCACATGTCGTTTGCATGCCTTTTCTAAGTGTTCTAACCATCAGAATCTGATCAAAATTCACCCTCGGATCAGGAGAAATGACCCACTCATGTCAACGCACTTACGGCCCTGATCGAGTACCGGTGACCGTTGAACTGAAACTGGTCCGCCACGGGCGATCTGGAAATTCGATCGAACTAAAAACTCTGCCTGACATAGATCCAACGTCAGGAAGCTTAAGTCCAACCGTACGCAGAAAAGGGGCTTCCAGAAGTGCTCCGTTGGATTAGAACAAGCTCACTTTGGTTATAAAATAAGTATACCTTGGCCATAAGGCCATTTTTGTCGCTTTTGGACTTATAAAAAGGGCTTAAACCCTTACTCTCTCATTCCGTATGAATTTTCTAAGCCCTAAAAGAGAGAGAGAAAGTGGGGGAGAAGATGGGGTTTTTTCTTCCATGGATTCTTCCCTGCTACTCCTTGTGCTTCAATGCCGCTTCCGCACCGCCATTCCGGTGCTTCCAGCTCCGCTCTTAGGTAAGAAATCATAACCCTAACCTATTCTAGAGTTCCAAATAGCATAAGTGATGATGTAGCTAACCTATTTCATGGTATAGGTTGTCGTTGAGCCGTTGACGAAGACTTATCGTCTGAATCAACTCCGTTTTACAATTTCTAGTTTAAGGTGCGGACTATATATGTTTAGGTTACGGTTTTTAAGACTTTCAATGTTAAGAAATGATTTATTCTTGTTTAGGATGCTATTTCACATGTACAAAGTGTTGTCCGTTTTGATTTTCAGTTATACGTTAATTATGTTAATTATATTGCATTCCTCGTATTTGTAGAAATACCGTATATGTTTAAAATTCATATTTGTGCTTTCCATGATTAACTACCGTCTATGTATGCTGGATGTATGTGTAACAACTTCTGGGCTAAAGGTTTAGTCCAAATACATGATATACCAATATACGATATGTAGTTAGTATGTGTAGCCCAAGTGTTTGTGAAAATGATTGAATGAGTATAGACTTTGTAAGTGTGCTCGCCATGACAGACTGTCATGGATATATGATTGTTGTATAGGCGATAACCCTTTGACGAAAGGTTTTGCCCTAATACGTATGCTAATTAATACATAATATGTATTATGTAATAGGTGTAGTCTAAGTGCTTGTATAAAATGTCTAAATGTGTTAGTAGTTGGTAAATTGTGATTTATAAGGGACTTGAGATATGAATCCCAATTGCCTTAACTGTGTGCATGTTTACATCCATAGATTGTACATGATTCATGTTTAGTTGTGTGTATGATTTCCTTTATGTACTGTATATCCATGTTTCCATAGTATGTTCAAATGGCTGTAGGATAGATTTATTTATTCATTACTGCCTTGATAATCTCATATGCTTATTTGTTATAATTGTACGTGTTTAAGACTATGAAATAGTCTAGGCAATCGGTAATAGACTCTACTTGGTGGCTGAGATTGTCTCGCCACTTAGGACATGTCTCGACGAACCAGAGCCGTATGTTGCTGGTCGACAGTGGTTAGGCCACGTCGAGTGCTAGCGCATTCATGTCGATCAACTCAACGTGTGCTCGTACTAGTCGAGCTTGTTAAGTAACCCGATTGGCCCGATGTTTGTTCACCATGTTTGGACGCTACTGTTTGAACCTAAGGTACCAAACTTACCATTGAAAAGCCCCTCTAACCTTAGTACCTCAATCCCATAAGACTCATGAGCCGAACATGGTGGTATGGGACACCGTGGTCGAGTTTTCGGCCTACGCTCGGGCCACAAACCTCCCTATAGTGACCAGTGAGCAACCCAGACTCGTGAGCAGATTATGGTACTATAGGACACTATATTCTTGTTGTCGGCCTACACTGATAAGGTGATGGGGGAGCGGTGCAACGAGTGCGACCAACAGCCCTAGCAGCCCTTTGTAGTGACCTCGAGCATATTCTGAATCTGCAGAGAGGCGACGAGCCTTCCCGCAGTAAACATAGTATAAACTAGGCCTGTATTGATAAGGTGATGGGGAAGCGGTGCAACAAGTGCGTGCATCAGCCCTGATAGCCCTTGTAGCGACCTAGAACTGTACTTCGTATGAGATATGCTAGGACTGATGACCATAGAATGGATCATTGTTTGGGTATTGATATAAGGGAGGTACCTTAGCTTCCCAATCCTACTGTATGAAAAGGACTAATAAAAACTTAGTAATCATGTTCATATCGCACTGCATGTGCTTGGAAGATGTGGAGCACTGAGGGAAGAAAGCATGCCCGGACGTAAGATGGTGTCGCATGAGGGAGTATGTTGGCGAGGGCATATATCATGTCATTTCATCCTTACATTAATTACAATATTTAGGAATGTTTGATCATACTGCTTTATCATTACTGCTTGATTGAATTGATAACATGTTAACCTTTGCTCTATAGTTTCCACTGAGTTAGCTACTCACTCCCATGTTACGAGACGGTGTTTTTAACACCAACTAGTCACTGTTTTTTTAGTTTCAAATGATGGCGATGCTTGCGAAGCAGATCCGGACTTAATGATGTTGAGGAGGATTTCTCCTACATGCAGGTTCTGATCGACGGGGTTATAGGGTTAATGATTAGATGCCAATACACTTGGTATTTTTCCTTTTTTTTAAACACCCATGTATATTCTTTTTGCTCATCTTTGGAGTATACATGTATATAGTTAACCTGATAACATGTTCACACTCTGGAGACTTACAATTAATTATATATTTATATATTTATCACAGTCTTCTTCTTGTGAAATTTAACTGTCTCTGGAGTATGATATGTTGTTTTGGCTTAGTCTCAATCTTGTTTAATACCATTCTACAGACAACATGCATTCATCATTATCGATGTTGCATAAGTGACGTTTTGGAACCGGGAGTTGGGTTTCTACTCGACCCCCGATTTTCGGGATGTTACATCTAAGGGCAACCTTACACCATAAAAACTAAGGGTTTATGGCAGGACAACCTTGCTAGAATGATGAGTATCAAATTCTCAAAATGAAAAGGAAAATAAAAGAAAATAGCAAGAATTGAAATCTACACTATTACAGCATTCTCACAATGCTTGAAATATAAATATTACAACATTCACATTCACACATTCATCCCATAATTTTGAATGATAAAAGACAGGAAAAATAAATCACACATCCACAAAATACAAAGAGTTATAGTGGTTCACATGTGTGTTCACCAACCATTAAACAACAGCCACACAGGTTACTACTTTACTCCTAATATCCTCACACAAGGTATATTAGCGTTCACTAATCAAATAGGTTTTTCTCAAGTTCACCTAAAACCCTCATAATTGTGTCTTTTAGTGGGCTTACACAATTAAAAAAACCCTACTTCTGAGTTTTCTAGCTTTCCTCAGATAACCAATAGATTGACATTTTTCTGGCTTAATCTCAAATAAAACCAAAAGAAGGAAATTTACAATAATGTAAAAACCTGAATTTCTCCTTTTGTTACAACCCGAAAGAATCAAGTCAAAGTAGCAGTTCGAATATAGAAGTTCAATGTCCAATACTCACTTTAAAATGGTTCTAGGTCCTAATTGATTTTAAATTAAATCAAGTTGGGCTAGCTTTGTTTGATTTTGATTCCAAGAAGAAGGAATTTAGCAATTCTTCTTTCAAATCAAATTATAATATAGAAAAAAAAATCAAATCAACAAAGCTAACAAAAGAGAATATTAAATATGCACAATGTAACTTTAAAAAAGCACTAACTTATCTCTTAGAGTGATGCCTTGATTTTTCTTAAATTGAATTATTAACTCTAAAATTTGTGCTTTATTTATAGTTGCAGAAACTCATCTACGAATGGTCTCAAGGACACTATGACTAGTCGTAGTAGAAATGAATTTTTGAATTTTTGAGCACGATCGGATAAAATCATTCCACGACTGATCGAAGTCTGTCCGCGACTGGTTGTGAGTCCTCCACAACTGATCATGACCTGCCTACGACTGGTCAAATGAAACCTAATTAGTCACTGAAGTTTGAGTCGTAGTTGTAGGACTGGTCATGAACGAGTGTTGCACTATTCACCCGACCGGTCGAGCAGTCTCTAGGACTGGTCATAGCTGAATCAAAAAATTCTTAAATTTTGCAACAACTTAGTACTACTGGTCTTAAAATTTCTTGGACTGGTCGAGCCAGTTCTAGGACTAGTCGAACAAGGTCCAGGACTAGTCTTAGAACAGACTCAATACTTGTAAAAAGATTAAATTTGAATTATGTATACAAAATGACCTACCCTAAGGACAATCTAAGGTTAATCATACCTCGAAAGTGATGTATGAACATTGAGACTTTGTTTCTTCAGATAATGGTTGACCTTTGAAGATTATGAAACTTGAGATCTCTATACTTGATGTAGCTTGAACTTGAGATCTTCTAAAGCTTAGATTTGAATTATACTCCATCTTAAGTTGTACGTGAATCTTAAGTTGGACTTGAGTCTTGAATTGTACTTGAGTCTTGAACAAGAACTTTTCTTTTGATGTAGCTCTTGAAAGACTTTGAGCTTTGAAGTTTACAGGAGTGGACAACGTACTTGACCTTGTATGGCTTGAAGTAGAGCTTCATTTTCAACTTGAGGCATTGTGATGCAGTGCCTTGAACATATATATATATATATATATATATATATATATATATATATATATATATATATATATATATATATATATATACATATCCTCATGCTACACAAGACACAGATAGTGTTTTTTACACCACAAAATTTGACAAATAAAGGGGCTATCAGCCATAACACTTACATATAATTCTTTTAAATTCATCCGATGATAGTGTGCAAGTGATTGCATTTAGTGCTTTTGCAAATGCACTACTCTCACTTTTCTGAAGTGTGGTCCAAGATAAATAGGGTGTAATTCTCATAGATTTAGATCCATCGATTCCATTTACTTCAATGGTAGGAGGGGTCCATTCATTCACTGTGACTAGCCACACACTCTCATCCATGGATTTAAGAAAAATCCCCATCCTGGATTTCCAATAGGCATAATTGGTGCCATCAAATGGTGGAGCCTAGTGACTGAAAGGCTATCAAAATTTGACATCTTCTAAATAGCTTAGATCCATTATCTCAGGAAATAAATCTAAAATAATAATAATTGATACGAGCTATTAGGCTTTGATACCACTTGAAAAGGCCAAGCTATATGTCCTATAGGGGGGGGGGGGGGGGGGGGGGGGGGGGGGTGAATAAGACTTTGCCAAATTTAAAATGATACCAGCGGAATAAAATAATAAGATAGCCAAATAAAGGAAAGAAAATAATCCACAATACAAAATATAAAGCAACTTCAAATTATAGTTGTTCTGAGGACAAGCTGTCAACATAAAAATCAAGGGTTTATGGTAGGATAACCTTACTAAAACAATTAGAGAAACAAAATCTCAAACTGGAAAGGAAATAGCAAGAAATAAATTCTTGACTATTACAACTCAAAAGAAACAAAATAACATAGGACGAGTGAAAGAAGTTTGAATTTCCCCTTTTGTTGCAGCCCAAAGGAACTAAGTCAGAATAGAAGTTCAATGTCCAATACTCACTTTAATATGGTTCTAGGTCTAAGTTGATTTTAGATTAAATCAAGTTGGGCTAGCTCTAGTTGATTTTGATTCCAAGATGTGGAATATCACAATTCATCTTTCAAATAAGATTGGAATGTAGAAACAAAATCAAATATGAAAAGCTAACAAAAGAAAATATTAAATATGCACAATGTAGCTTAAAAAGAACACAAACTTATCTCACAGAATGATGCCTTGATTTTACTTGAATTGAGTTATTAAACTCTGAAATTTATGCTCTATTTATAGTTACAGAAATCGCATCCTCGACTGGTTGAAGGTCGAACAAATTTTTGAATTTTTGAGCGCGATCGGATAAAACTGTTCCACGACTAGTCGAAGGCTTTTCACGACCAGTCCTGAGTCCTCCACGACTGGTCGTGACCTACCCAAGACTGGTCCAACGCAGCTTGATTTAGTCATTGTAGTTTGAGTCATAGATCCTGGACTGGTCATAGGACGAGTGAAAGTGCACCTACTAGTGCCCTGGTTTGTCAATTACGGTGTAAGTTGAGTCAGTCGGACAACAGCGCCTAACAGGAAGATCAACTCAAGTGTCTGCCTCAACTGGATGTGTGGAAGCTCGCCATAGGTAAATCATAGCCTCACATCCCATGTCCCAAAACACCAAGTGATTAAAACCCTTAAAACTAAGTAGAACACCTTAGGATTTTAGTGTAAGAAAACCTTTTACCAAACAGGAAAATCTTCAAGTTTTCTTACCCTGTCGATTGTATCGATTCACATTTTGATATGATCGACCTGCTCTGTCGATGTCCCCGGCATCTTAGTCGATATAATCGAGTGAGGACAAAAAGCGTCCAGCAACCAAACATTCATCTGGACGATTTATGGATATATCTGAATCCAATCAATATCATCGATATTCGAATACCGATCATATCGAAAGTGGATCGATAATATCAACAAGCAGTTTTTCGGTACCCCTATTTTTCTAAAGAAAACTACTATAAGCTTCGATATATTGATGACTGTCCAATTTAATCTGAACTCAAATATTGATCACATTGGTAGTCATTCGATCATATCGATAATAGGCGTATATTTCCTCCAGAATAAATTTCAGGATGTTTTAAAATGTTGATCGGGAGCCATTCGATGAAATCGATATTCTAATGTCGATACCATCGAGTCCTAGTCGATTGGATCGAATCTGGCACAAACTGACCAGCGTACTTATAGGTAAATCTATATGATTTATCGATCCTATCGATAATGTCTCGATATCATCGACATTCAAATTTCAATGACATCGGCTGTTCCCTGATCATATCTTTTGAACTTGAAATTCTTCAAGGCTTATCTCTCTTATTTTCACCTGTCGATAGATCGATCCATCTATCGATGGAATCGGAGTTGGAAATCCAATAACATCAATGTGTATCTCGATCACATCGACCAATTGGTAAAAGGTTTCCAAAAGTGAAAATGACATTTGAGTTTGTATTATCGAGCGGATCATCGATACAATCGAGAGTATACGCTCGATCATATCGACTCTTACTCGATCATATCGAACTCTGTCATAAATGTGACCATTTTATATCCGTTGAAACCTTTTGCCTATATATAGAGAGGTTAGTCTTTATTGTTAGTAAAGAAAGAAGAGAGTGCTTCTGAGTATTTTAAACTTCATATCATTTATCTTAAGCCCTTTCTCTCAGGGAGTTCATCCTCCAATCCACCCTAATCATTGATATTCAATAGAGTGGATTGGGGAATGAACTTCCGCATTCAAGGATCCTCCAACTACTACCTTAATGGCAAATCATTAAGCTGGGATGCCTTAAATTCATAGATGATTGGAATCACTCTATCTTCCTAATAGGAAAATCTTTAGAGAGTGAAATTTCATCATAACCTTGACCCGACCTGAAGCCTAGCATTGGTATATCTTTTATGTTACGGATCAAGGGAGCTTAAGACTCTTCATCAACAAGAAGGAGATCTTCATCACTATGCTAAAAGGGACTCATCAACTTATTTGTAAGTACTTAGAGTCTAAAGGACACTTGTGATTATTCCTTTCTAGAACTAGGTCGTAGGTGTTGCTCACCCTTTGAAGTCCTTAAAGGAGGCCTTCGGCGGGAGTGTACGTGTGGGTGTGTTGTGTGGACCCTTACTCTGTGTAGGCATAAACATATGGTTAGGAGTGAACCAGTAAAACTCTGGGTTATGAGGTGAACCGTGTAAAACCTCTGTTTGGGTCTTAGGGTAAGATCCTTGGCCAGTGTACCTAAACTGGGTGCTATGTGTTAACCCTTGCTCGTGAGAACATAAACAGTCAGCCTCTGTGTAGGTTATAAAGGTTGAAGGTGAACTTGATTTAAAACCTTAGGCTTGAGGTGAACCATGGGAAACCTCCTTAGTGAAATTCGGTACACTCAAGGGTTGAGTATGGCAGCCAGGAGTGGAGTAGATAAGTAGTCGAACTACTATAAAAATGATTGTGTCTGTGATTGATTCTCGTGCTTGATCATTTTTGTGATTATATTATTTGAATTCATATCTGCTCACACTTCACACACACAGTCACATCCATTATAGACTATAATTGTTTCATGCTCATTAAATTGAATAGTTTTGTGATTGGATCCTCTACTGGGCTTGGAAGCAAGTAGAGTTATATTTGAGTAATCTTGGAAATTGCATACCTATTAGGATTAGAGTGATAGGATTTTTAATATAATTCATAAATCTTTAAAAAGTCCTATTCACCCCCCTCTAGGACATATTGGCATATTCCTACTTCAACTCAAGCGGTCTTCACCGCTATTTCAATTGGTATCAGAGAAGGTCTCTCTTTAAGGGCTTCACCGCCTAGAGAGTGATCTTGGATGAAGTTGGAATCATAAGCAAGAAAGTCCCAGAGGATGTGACAGATCAAAATAATTGCCTTGTAATCCACACTGCTCTCAAAGCTGGAAATAGTTCAAAGTAATATCTTGATAGTGGATGTTCTAGACACATGACTGGTGATTGTACTCACTTCTGTGAATATTCAAACTTCGATGGTGGATTAGTCACATTTGGAGATGGTAGCTCAGCCAAAATCATTAGAGAAGGAACAATAGCAGTACCAGGTCTTCCAAAAATTAAAGATGTTCTCTGTGTAGAAGGTTTGAAACATAATCTACTCAGTATCTCCCAAATCTGTGACAAGGAACATCTGGTCACCTTTTCAAAAGATGTGTGTAGAATTGTAGATCATACAGGAAAATCTCTCATAAAAGGTTTACGCATTAGTGATAACTGTTATATCATTGAGAGTACCAACAAAAATGGGTTGTCCACCAAGTATAATATAGCTGTAAAGAATGAATCAAATTTATGGCATCAAAGGTTGGGACATGTTCATTACCGAAATTTAGCTAAACTTAGCTCAAAAAACTTGGTTAGAGGTCTTCCCAAAATTAGAAAAGAAGAAAAAGTAATATGTGTGGAATGTCTAAAAGGAAAATAGATAAGAGTTAGACATAAAAAGACAACCACTATAGCAACAACAAAGCCCTTGGATCTACTGCATATGGATCTGGTAGGTCCTACTAAAGTGGAAAGTCATGGGAAGAAAAGATATTTTCTGGTGGTACTAGATGACTATACTAGATTTACTTGGGTTGCATTTCTTCGAGAAAAATCTGATGCTTTTGAAAAATTCATAGTCTTAGCAAAACGAATTCAAAATAGAAAGGATATGACATAAAACGCATCAGAAGTGATGATGGTGGTGAATTCCAAAATGATGAATTTGAAAAATATTACAATGATAAAGGAATTCGTCATGAATTTTTAGCCCCGAAAACCCCACAGCAAAATGGAGTTGCTGAGAGGAAAAATCGAGTATTACAGGAAATGGGGTCGATTATGCTAAATGGAAAAGATATGGCAAAGAGTTTTTGGAAGAAGCTGTCAATACCGCCTGCTACATCGTAAATAGAGTATATCTTAGAGCAGGTCTGAATAAAACTTCATATGAACTATGGTATGGGAAGCTACCAAATGTGAAATACTTTTGGGTCTTTGGTAGTAAATGCTACATTTTAAGGGACAGGGATCACCTAGGAAAGTTTGAATCTAAAAGTGATGAAGGTATTTTTCTAGGGTATGCCATGAATAGTCATGCTTATAGAGTATACAACTTATGAACTCTTACTATTCAAGAATCTGTGAATGTAGTAATTGATGATCATCCTCAAGATGTGAATTCCCCTGCAAATGAGATAGAAGATGATGTAGATTCATGCATACCCGAAAAATCATATGACAAATCTTCATTATTGAATGAACCTCAGCAATCATCTGACATACCCGTTATTAAGAATCACCCTCGACAGCAAATTATTGGAGACCCTAATGACGGTGTAAGAACTAGACGGCAGATAGACAATGTTTACAGTCATTTTTGCTTTACCTCAATGATTGAAACCAAGAATATTGTAGAAGCTTTTCAAGATGAATACTAGATAAATGCCATGCAAGAAGAACTTCAACAATTCCAGAGAAATGCCATGCAAGAAGAACTTCAACAATTCCAGAGAAATGATGTGTAGAAACTGGTTCCTAGACCAACTGATACTAATGTCATTGGAACAAAATAGGTCTTCAAAAATAAATCTGACGAATCAGGGAATGTAATTAGAAACAAAGCAAGATTGGTTGCTCAGAGATACTCACAGATTGAAGGAATTGATTTTGATGAAACATTTGCCCCTGTCGCACGTCTAGAGTACATTAGAATTCTTATGTCCATCGCATGCGTACTAAAATTCAAATTATTTCAAATGGATGTTAAGAGTGCTTTTCTTAATAGGGACCTTGCTGAAGAAGTATATGCAGAACAACCAAAAGGATTTTCAGATCCTAAGCATCCCCATCATGTTTATCGTTTGGACAAAGCTCTGTATGGTCTCAAGCAAGCACCACGTGCTTAGTATGAACGATTAACAAAGTTTCTTTTAGACCATGAATTCCATAGAGGAGGTGTGACAAGACACTATTGACCCAAAAAACAAAGAACTCATTGCTAATTGAGCAGATTTATGTGGATGACATACTGTTTGGATCAACATGCAAAGATAAGGCATCCAAATTCGAAAACCTCATGAAATCAGAATTTGAAATGAGCATGGTTGACGAATTAAATTTCTTCTTAGGGTTACAGGTCAAGCAACTGGATGATGAAATTTTCATAAATCAAACTAAGTATGCAAAAGACTTAGTGAAAAGATTTGGGCTTTAGTCTGGTCGCACTTATCACACGCCGATGAGTACTACTCTAAAACTTTCAAAAGATACTAACGGTAAAAGTGTGGACCAACATCTCTATCGAAGCATGATCGGAAGTCTGCTATATCTCATTGCCAGTCGTCTAGATATATCTTTTAGCATTGGTGTGTGTGTTCACTATCAGGCGGATCCCAAGGAATCTCACCTAACAGCGGTTAAAAGGATTATCAAGTATGTTGCAGGGACTACCACCTTTGGACTATGGTATCCATATGAAACCTCCACCATTATTGCAAGATATTCAGATGCTGACTGGGTTGGAAATTTGGATGATCGAAAATCAACAAGTGGTGGATGCTTTTATATTTGAAATTATTTGGTTTCCTGGCAAAGCAAGAAACAAAACTCAATTTCATTATCCACTGCGAAGGCCTAATATATAGCCGCAGGTAGCTGTTGTGCTCAACTCCTTTGGATGAAACAAATGCTATTTGACTACGGGATTGCACAATCCACAAGGAGTCTCTTCTGTGACAGTACCAGTGCTATAAATATCTCATAGAATCCAGTTCAGCACTCTCGGACCAAGCATATTGACATTCGTCATCATTTTATCTGAGAACTAGTCAAAGAAAAGACCATTGTATTGGATTATGTAACTACCGAAAAATAGCTTGGTGATATTCTTACAAAGCCTCTTGACATAAACAGGTTCCGTGACCTCCAAAAGTCAATTGGTGTTTGTTCGCATTAATAATATCTTTGGACCTATGGTACACACTGAAAAATCTTAAGGTCTAAGTTATTCATGGTCATGCTGATGATGAACAAATGACAAAATTCTTACAACCTCGATAATATTTGTGCAATTTTAATTTTATTGTCGATTCAATCGAGATGGTGCATCGATTCAATCGACGGTTCCTTGAACTGCATTCAATCGGATTGTTGTTTTCCAACAACTGTCAGTGCAACTTTTGGTGAAAGTCATGACGATGATATCGATAACTGATCGATATGATCGATAAGTCTGTTATATAAAGAGAAGGGCCCACTCAAACTCATATTTTTTTTCTTCTCTAAATACCTCTTTCAGTTCCTATCAGCATCTCACCTCTTCAAAACATGGCCAAAGGGAAAGGTAAGGCTTACTTTCAATCGTTAGAGGAGAAAAGCATGCAATCAAATTCCAATAGGTATCAACCTTCTCCAAAGGAAGGTGGTCCTTCTGTCATCACTGAACGATTAGTGCTCAATAGTGTCATTTAGCCTTTTGGAGTTGACCTCCTTCTAGAAGTAATCGGTTGGCAAAATATTTTACATCTTGGAGGATCTTACCAACTGGGGGTGATCTATGAATTCTTCAAACATTGCCATGTCATTTGTGAAGATCCCCCCAACATTCGAATTGTTCTTGCACATTACTCAAAGCTTATCACTCCAGTCACTTTGGCAAAATCCTCAATCTGGAGGTCACTAGAATTCTGGTAACCAACCGAAATCTCAATGGATTGGGGGTATGGGGAGAAATAACCCGTGCATTGTGCCAAGGAACTACAGTTCCACGAAATGATGAAAATTTGTTGCATATCAACCATCTTGGACCCACCTTCAAAATCCTTCATAGCATTTTTTGGTCAAATGTGTATCCCTGTGATGTCATTGGTGATCATCTTTCTCCATCTGTGATCAATGTACTCTATGATGTATATCAAGAGAATCGAGTGTGCCTGCCAACTCTCCTCCTTAAGCAAATCATTCGTGTAATTCAAGGACATCATGGGGAGACACTTCCCTTTCCCGTGCTCATATGCAAACTCATACACCATGCTGGGTTTCCTGCCACATCTAATGAAGTGCATCCTGAAGCATGGTTTGATAGTGATGCATCATTGACGGCACAACGATTTTGTCTTTCCTTGTCTCCCTCCAGGCATAGTCTTTCTATACCAAGGGCCATCCAACATGCTCCACCAATGATGCGGCCTACAAATAGAGGATCAAATCACACGTCATTGGTTAGTCCTGAATCGATTTCAAATCGCCTAGCTCATCACCTCGAACGTCACTTGCTCAATGGGATGGTTGGTATAGAGGACCGTCTGAATAATTGTGAAAGGTGTCTCACTATCATTGAAGAAAAACTCGATGTCCTCTAGGGAACTACTCAGAAAATGGTAGACTTGCTTACAAATGATCTTCCTCGAAGACATTAAGCATCAGTCCAGTTGTCCTTTGACTATCCAATGCGTCTGATGTTGTGTTATGTATTTTGCCTTGGACAAATCTCATTCTACTGCTGTCTGTGGCAGTATATTTTTTTTAGGATACTGATTGGATATGGCTGCAAACAATTCTTATTTTATTGCCATTCTTATTACTTATACAATGACTGTGCCGATTGCTTCATCCATTTTCCTTCCTGGCTTCATTAATGTATGCTTATCACTGTTGAATCTCTATATACATCTATCTATCTGTGGTTCTCCCATATGCTTAAATTCTTCAGTCAATATCACTTATTATGCGTTTGCCAATGACTGACAAAAAGGGGGAGAAAAATTCCAAGAACCACTGTGGATAATTGGATATTTGTGCTCGTATATGTTGCAGGTGTTAGGGGGAGCAGCCGCAACAAGAAAAGGGGAGTTTTGCAGTTAGGGGGAGAACTTACTGAGTGTGTACATGGGTGATTAGAATTTGTAAAATTGTGTTAATCAATGTACATACAATTTAGGATGTATCTGTCTAGATATTTTCCTAGGGTCTTTTAGGTATTTTGTCACGTAATTGAGAAAGGGGGAGATTGAAAGTGCACCTACTAGTGCCCTGGTTTGTCAATTACGGTGTAAGTTGAGTCAGTCGGACAACAGCGCCTAACAGGAAGATCAACTCAAGTGTCTGCCTCAACTGGATGTGTGGAAGCTCGCCATAGGTAAATCATAGCCTCACATCCCATGTCCCAAAACACCAGGTGATTAAAACCCTTAAAACTAAGTAGAACACCTTAGGATTTTAGTGTAAGAAAATCTTTTACCAAACAGGAAAATCTTCAAGTTTTCTTACCCTGTCGATTGTATCGATTCACATTTTGATATGATCGACCTGCTCTGTCGATGTCCCCGTCATCTTAATCGATATAATCAAGTGAGGACAAAAAGCGTCCAGCAACCAAACATTCATCTGGACAATTTATCGATATATCTGAATCCAATCAATATCATCGATATTCGAATATCGATCCTATCGAAAGTGGATTAATAATATCGACAGGCAGTTTTTCGGTACCCCTGTTTTTCTAAAGAAAACTACTATAAGCTTCGATATATTGATGACTGTCCGATTCAATCTGAACTCAAATATTGATCACATCGATAGTCATTCGATCATATCGATAATAGGCGTATATTTCCTCCAGCATAAATTTTAGGATGTTTTAAAATGTTGATCGGGGGCCATTCGATGAAATTGATATTCTAATGCCGATATCATCGAGTCCTAGTCGATTAGATCGAAACTGGCACAAACTGACCAGCGTACTTATAGGTAAATCTATATGATTTATCGATCCTATCGATAATGTCTCGATATCATCGACATTCAAATTTCAATGACATCGGTTGTTCCCCGATTATATCTTTTGAACCTAAAATTCTTCAAGGCTTGTCTCTCTTATTTTCACCTGTCGATAGATCGATCCATCTATCAATGGAATCAGAGTTTGAAATTCGATAACAATGATGTGTGTCTCGATCACATCGACCAATTGGCAAAAGGTTTCCAAAAGCAAAAATGACATTTGAGTTTGTATCATTGAGCAGATCATCGATACAATCGAGAGTATACGCTCGATCATATCGACTCTTACTCGATCATATCGAACTCTGTCATAAATGTGACCATTTTATATCTGTTGGAACCTTTTGCTTAATATAGAGAGGTTAGTCTTTATTGTTGGTAAAGAAAGAAGAGAGTGCTTCTGAGTGTTTTAAACTTCATATCATTTATCTTAAGCCCTTTCTCTCAGGGAGTTCATCCTCCAATCCACCCTCATCATTGATATTCAATAGAGTGGATTGGGGAATGAACTTCCGCTTTCAAGGATCCTCCAGCTACTACCTTAATGGAAAATCATTAAGCTGGGATGCCTTGAATGCATAGATGATTGGAATCACTCTATCTTCCTAATAGGAAAATCTTTAGAGAGTGAAATTTCATCATAACCTTGACCTGACCTGAAGCCTAGCATTGGTATATCTTTTGTGTTGAGGATCAAGGGAGCTGAAGACTCTTCATCAACAAGAAGGAGATCTTCATCACTATGCTAAAAGGGACTCATCAACTTATCTGTAAGTACTTAAAGTCCAGAGGACACTTGTATGGGTGTGTTGTGTGGACCCTTGCTCTGTGTGGGCATAAACATTTGGTTAGGAGTGAACCAGTAAAACTCTGGGTTATGAGGTGAACCATGTAAAACCTCTGTTTGGGTCTTAGGGTAAGATCCTTGGCCAGTGTGCCTAAACTGGGTGCTATGTGTTAACCCTTGCTCATGAGAGCATAAACAGTCAGCCTCTGTGTAGGTTGTAAAGGTTGAAGGTGAACCTGATTTAAAACCTTAGGTTTGAAGTGAACCATGGGAAACCTCCTTAGTGAAATTCGGTACACTCAAGGGTTGAGTGTGGCAGCCGGGAGTGGAGTAGACAGGTAGTCGAACCACTATAAAAATGACTGTGTCTGTGATTGATTCTTGTGCTTGATCGTTTGTGTGATTATATTATTTGAATTCATATCTGCTCACACTTCACACACACAGTCACATCTATCATAGACTATAACTGCTTCATGCTCATTAAATTGAATAGTTTTGTGATTGGATCCTCTACTGGGCTTAGAAGCAAGTAGAGTTACATTTGAGCAATCTTGGAAATTGCATACCTATTAGGATTAGAGTGATAGGATTTTTAATATAATTCATAAATCTTTAAAAAGTCCTATTCACCCCCCTCTAGGACATATTGGCATATTCCTACTTCAACTCAAGCGGTCTTCACCGATATTTCAACGAGTTGTGCACTGTTCACATGACCAGTCAAATAGAGTCCAGGACTGGTCGTTGAAGAACCAAAAATTCTGAAAAATTGCAACAAATTTAGGATTGTTCCTGGAACATCTTGGGCTGGTCGAGCCAGTGCTAGGACTAGTCGAACAAGGTTCATGACTAGTCTTAGAACTGTCCAAACACTTACAAAGTGATTCAATTTGACTTATGTATACAAAATCACCTACACTAAGGTCAGTCTAAGGTCTTTTATACCTTGAATGTGAAGTATGGACATTGAGTCTTCATTTCTTCAGATGATGGATGATCTTTGAAGTTCATAAGGCTTGACACGTGATGAAACTTGAACTTGAAAGCTTTGAAATCTTGAACTTTTAGTTCTTAAGTTGTATTTCACCTTGAGTCTTGAACAATATCTCGTAGCTTTAAAACTTTAAAGTTTTTAGAGAAGAGAACAATGTACTTGTTCTTTACATTTCTTGAAGTAGATCATTATTGTTATCTTCGAGCATTGTGATGCAGTGCCTTGAACATATATACCAATGTACTACACAAGGCACAGATTAAAGTTTTGGCACCATAAAATTTGACAACCAAAGGAGCAAGAAACCATAACACTTACATTAGTGAATTGCACGAGTGATGATCATGTGTGTCAATCCGAGGATCATGCTCAAGATCCATGATGTTTTTCAGGCAAGTACACAATGAATTGTACAAGTCCAAAAATCAAGAAGATCAATTTATTAGGTAGTCACATATATTACTTGAATGTGGACTATTTGATCCTTTTCTAACCATCCATTTCTTCATACAAAAATTGCCACACGAGTACTTTTTTTGTTGCATTATTCCTTGTACTTTTTTCTTGTGAATTCTATTGCTCATTTGGAGAATGAAAGCTAAATTCTTTTGTTTGGTTATTTATAGATTTAACATTCGGGTAGAAAAGAAGAAGAAGAAGATAATAGATCAACCCAAAACCAAGTGACAGGCAATGAGACAGGTTCGGATCTTCTTCCTTGCTTGCAATTTATTTGGATTTGGACCCTAACTGGACTTGACCCATGTATATACTAATGGATCAAGTTTGGGGATGAGATGTAGAACCAATTAGTAAACAGGTCGGATCTAGTACACCCATTGACTTGATCCTACCTAACACATTAGCACCCCAATTTGCAGACCACTAACTGGGTATCCGGAATATTGTGATATGCCATTGTGGGAATTTGTAGATGAATGGTAGGATTCATATAAATATTAAAAAACATACGCACATGTATGAAGAGTGATTTCTAGTTCTTACTTCTAAAACTGGAAACTGGAAACTGGACTCCAGTTGGGATTTTAAAACATGATGGCTGTACTCCAATTATTTTCGCGTGTTTTGTTTTGAAGATAATCAAAAGTGTTTTATTTCAGTGATGAGGTATGTGATTGAAATTGATCGGGTGGGCCTTACTAACATGGGGTATTGTTCAAAAACCCAATGTTGTGATTATGGACCATTAACCTTGTTTATTTCAACTTATCTTCACAGATCAATGACTGCCCAATTAGATTCATGTGATGAAATTTTGAAAGAAATCTTCAACTTGGATGGAAGTTGTATTTATCATCAATGCAACTTTCTTGAAGACATTCTTGAGGCATTTATTTATTCTCTAGGATTGCTTGAGAGCTTGGAAAACTAAAAGAAACATTTCATTTAAAAAGTTATTTTTCAAGAAAGTATTTTTGAGAGTGTAAAAATAGAGGGAGGGCCAGGAAAATTCTCACCCAACGCACATGTTTTTTTTTTTTCCGATTGTTTCAGAGAATCCTATCAGCAGACATCAAAAGAAGGTCCATCACAGAGTGGGTACACACAAAGCAACCTACAAAGCATTACCACAAAAATTGGGAGTGGATTAGGTGTGCTCTGGCCTCACCCAAGATGCTGTGGCCCTGACCATGGGGCCCACCTTAATATATGTATTTTGTATCCATGCCCTCCCTCTATTTTACCATATCATTTTAGAGCATGATCCCAAATGAAGCATATCCAATTCTTAGGTGGACTGTACTGTAGGAAATTGTGGTGATTGACCATCAATGGGTAAGAAAAGCTTTGGATCAAGTTGATATTTGTTTTTTTTTTTTTCCTTTGTCCAAGTTTGTGTGACCTTATCAATAGGTTAGATGGAAAATAAACATTACCAAAACATGGTGGTAGTCCCTAAGAAGTTTTTAATGATAAGGCATTCAATTCACCACTGCTTTCTTAGTATGGTCCACCTGAGAATTGGATTTTCTTCATTTTTGAGCTCATGCCCTAAAATGATCTAGTAAAATGGATTGATCGGTGTAGATATAAAATACATGCATGGCCATGGTATGGGCCACACTTTCTTGGATGATGCCAAGACACACCTAGTCTACTCCCCTAAAAATCATGCTCACAGAAGAAATTGGTGGCCGTGAATGAATAGTGAAAAAATGGGAAATTCGTCAATTGTCAAAACTATAAGGACAAAATTAATTAGCTAACACAAGGGTAGTGAATTGGTTGTTCTCCATCTAAGAATGGGCCAATAGGTTTGAATGGTCTTGGTTGAAATGCATGCATGCTATGTGTACTCTAGATGGGTTCTACCATTTACAGTAGCCAAGTAATAATTAATGTTTGTGCAATTTGTAACTTTTATACATCTAGTTGCAGATGAAGAAAGATTTACTGGAATAATTTTATCAAACCCATGGAGAAAGTAAATTTTGGAGCTGTACTTATATGTTCTTACTCTAACAATTTTAGGCTTATAGTTCTTTCTTTTTTGATTTGTTTACAAATGAAAGGCTTAATCTGAACTGGCCAATCTGTGGATCCGACTTCAGATATCGTACATCACAATCAGATTAGTTTGACATCATGATTTCTTATTAATGGGTATTTGTTTGTTAAATTAAAATGATTGATTTTTTATTTTTTTATTTTTTTTCATTTTAACTCTATAATAGATGTCTAAATATCATGCATACACTCTTGGCTTGGAAAGCAAGGTTGCGTGCTAGGGCCATTGAACAATCCCCACTTCAATTGATGAGCTTTTCTATGTTTATTTTAAGAGTGTGAATTTATAGGCATTGTGGGGTTGTAAATTGAGGATTCGTAATCACATTGATTTCAATGTAATTGTAATTTAGATTCCAATGCATTCTAGATAAAAGGTCCCAAATGAGCCATCAAACACACTCAAATACAAGGTGTCAACCATCCCAAGCGTCTTGATCCATCAATACCTTTTAGCTTAGAAATTTCAGTGTATAGTGAGATTAGTCTTGGACAAGGCACGATAATGATAATGAGTGAAATTAGTCTTGGGAGCTTTTTGTTAGCTGTTGTATTCAATTATTCTTTTGAAGGTCTAGTTTTTCTGTAAATTTATAGACTTTCCTTGGTGAGCTTAGCTGGGTTGTCTACACTATGGCATGTGAAGAACATTATCTTAAACCTACTAAAATTTGGTTTTGATAGATCTCTGATTTTGTTATTTTGCATTTTCATTGTGTCATTTGAAACACTTTATTAATCAAAACCTTCATTATTATGAATCATTTTCAATCATTTTCTTCTATTATGTAAAAAATATATAATTTTGTGAACAAATCTTAGCTCAAGATGCATTTTCCTTACTAGGTGGATCACTTTTTCTTTTTGATCAGAAGGTACTGGGATACTTTCGCAAGGATAGCCATAGCAAGAGGAAAAAGAAAGATGGAAAAACATTGAAGGAAGCTAATGAGAGGCTAAAAGTAAGTATCTCAGAGTGGTATTCTTTTATTTATACTTTCAAGATTCTATCTTCAATAGTTTTTTTATAAAAATCTTTATCTTATATATATATATATATATATATTGCAATGAAATGGAGTATGTATAAATGTTTATCAGTAAGAAAAAAGTTGCGATGAATATTTTCTACTGTTTCATCGGGATCATGTTTTGTTGTCACTAATTTAAAGCATTTTCTTGGAGATCTTTCTTAATAATTTATGGCTCAAATTTACAAAATCTTGAAACCCCTGTACATATTTAGGCTGGAAGTGTTGATGTTTTACACTGCTACCATTCTGCCTTCCAATAGGAAAAGCTAAGGTATGATTTTTTGGATTGCGTCACATGTTATTTACAAATTTAATGTTTTTCTTTAAGTTCCTCATATCATGCCCTCCATTAACAAATAAAACAAGAAGGAAAAGATGTGACCATTACAGCTTTCTCAAAGATGGTGGGTTATGCCCTCCAGGTGTATGTGCTCTTTCTTTTAAGCTTTGGTGCTAATGACCAGTATGTGATCAATTGGTTTATTCACAAGTTGCTTGTGTATGTTGCACTCTTTTTGGAATTTGGTTGGCACTATAATAAGCTTTAGGCAGGGAAAAACTAGGTTCTTTAGTAAGGGTTGCAAGCCCAGCCTGACACTTAAGAGCAAAGGCCTGACCCAAGCCTGGCATCGGCGTAGCACAAGCTGGCCAATGAATTTTCTCTTCAGATCCAGGAGCTAGATGATGAAGTCTTAATGGAAAATTGGAGTTAGAATGTGCTTGGTGTCACCATGTCAGAGTAAGGCTGTAGTGGTTATTCTCAAAGTTGTGTTCCGGTGAACCTACTAGCAGTTTTGGACGGTTTTGGGTTTGATCCTATAACTTGCTCTGTTTGATCATCGTCCTCTGCTCCTATTATAACTATAATCAGTGATCTGTTGTATTATGAAATTTGTTTATTTAGAAATGTGAATGTAGGATGCATTGTATGATTTGATTGCTCTTTGTAATATGAATACATTGTTTTCTTTCCTGATTGCATTTTATGTACTATTCCTAGTAGCATTAATTGTATTAGCTTAAATGAGTTGATCAATCACGGCAGGTTCTTCTAACGGTAAAAA
This sequence comes from Magnolia kwangsiensis, assembly GCA_037074715.1. Taxonomy (NCBI): domain Eukaryota; kingdom Viridiplantae; phylum Streptophyta; class Magnoliopsida; order Magnoliales; family Magnoliaceae; genus Magnolia; species Magnolia kwangsiensis. Next base: position 67,615,843 of record CM073579.1, read on the forward strand.
ACACCATTATTATATAAAAAAATTTAAATTTTTTTTGAAGTAACTATGGATATTAGCTGTAGCTCTTGTTTTGAAAACCGTAGCTATTGCTAGCTTCATCATATTGCTATGGATTTCATTCTACTTTTAGCTTTTGTTCTGAAAACCATGGTTATTGCTAGCTTCACCACATTGCTATGAATTTCATTCTACTTTTAGCTACAGATATTATTTGTAGCTGTATGTACATTTTGCTATAGAAAGTATAGCTATGGATTATATCCGTAGCTATTGATATCTATTGCTACGGATTTCATCCATAGCCATAGTTTTTTACCTTTAGCTACACCACTAATTGCTACGGTCGTGCTACGGACTATAACTGTAGCCATAGGCCTTTATCTACGGTTTTTATCTATAGCCATTGACCCTTTTCTAATAGTGTCTTCTCTCCAACTATTCAAATCTTGATGAAGGGAATGTCACTTTGGGTGATGGAAGCACCGCTAAGGTACTAGGGCACGGAACTATCACTAGATTAGAGATGCTCAAAAATGAGAATGTTTTTTATGTAGAAGGTCTGACACACAACCTTTTAAGCATCTCTCAAATATGTGACAACAAGCATGTGGTAACATTCTCCACACAAGAGTGTAAGATCTTAGACTTGTCAGGAAAATTAATTACGAAGGGTCTTCACACAAATGATCAATGTTATGTCATTAGAGGCAATAGGAAGGATGATTTTCATGCCTAAGCCTTAGACATATGAGTGTGAAATGAGTCAAGGCTACAACATCTAAGCCTTAGACATATGAGTGTGAAATGATGTATTTTTGTGATTATCATGATATATTTGAGGATAATATTCCTTAAAAATTCTTTTTGAATATAAACACTGGAAATTTTTATAATTGTGGAGATCATAACATTTTGTACAAATTTTGCTACGTATACAAGCTGATATGATCATATTTTATAATATGCATATATGAAAGATTATCGAAGTACTCAGATTAATATCATATCCTTTGATAAGTCAGTCGATGAATCGAACGACTCATTGATGACATCGACATATTATCGATATCATCGATGATCCTTCAGAATTAGAAGCGTTACGCATAAAGATCTGTCATCGTTCGATATCATCAAAACTAAATCGATGATATCGACAAATCCTGCCTGATAAAAGTGGGGCGAGCGGGAATTTTTTATTTTCTCTTCCAGTTTTGGGGATTTCATCTTCCCTAAGGCTCCACCACCATTAATGAAGAAGGAGCGATTTTCATCCAAAATCCAGTGTCCCCTAGGCATTTTTCACTCTCTTCACTCAAGGTATTCATCATTTGATTGAGTCTTTTCAGGGGTGTTGATTTCAATTTTTTTTCCAATATTCTCATTCTAGTTAGGTGTTTGGTATCTTCACCCTATTTTTCATCAAAAATATGTGATTCCAATCCCAATACATGTCTAAAGAAAAGGGAAAAGCTCCAATCAATGGAGAACCCTCAAGACCTACTCGATAAAAGTCTCTGGCCCCATGGAAAAGAGCCAGAGCTACCAAGTCGCCAGCTCGTTACCGTGGAACCTCGGCTAGATAGTCATCCTGTAGTGGGGCCACTGCTGCTGCCCATGCTCCTCCTCCAGCCGTTGTCATTCTCTGCCACACGCAAATGTTCTGGAAAAATACTTAGGGAGGAGCTTGTGCACAAACACCGAGTAGACAGGGAATGTATTCGTCATTTTGATCTGGAATCCCTCCTTTCTGTGGTTGATTGGTCACCCATTTTGGATTTCAGAGGACCATGTCACGATGAGAGGACCTATCGTTTCCTCCCATATTGCCATTCTCCTGTCCTTAAGCCTCCATCAATCACAGTCACGGTTAGGGAGATGAATGTTGAAATCACTTCTGAGTCTGTCACACAATTACTAGGTCTCACTCTTTCTCCCATTGGCATGTCTAATCTTGATTTGGAAGATTCTACTGTACGATCCAAAATAACTAAATTTTTGTGCCATGGGAGAGATATTCCTTAGTATCAAGGAAATGCACTCAAAGCTAAATATATGGAACTGAAATATCGAGTTTTGCATGGGATCTTCTCAACAAATGTGTATCTAAGGGGAACCAATTGTGCCGATCTAACCAGCTTCATGGTCCTTGTTGTGTATAGAATCGCTTCTGGTATCAAATTGTGTTTGCCTACCCTCATAGTACACTAGTTGACTTCTATTATTCACACCTCTCGAGCAAGTCACCTTCCATTCTCTCACATCATCCACATGTTGAGTAATGAAATGAGACTTCTTATGACGAATGATCCTAAGCATCCACTGCAACATTTTAATAAGGTCAACATCCAAAAGATGGACCTTAAGTTCCAAGAGTTTACAAAAGAACAACCCAAGGAAGAGATACAAGGAGAAGCAGAAATGGGTGTAGAGTAGCACCGACTGAAGAGGAACCACAGGAGCCCAGACTCGTTCTGACTACGCTGATACTGCACAGACTCAGCGAGACAAATTTCATTAGGATTAGGTCGAGGCAACCTTGCGAGGAGTGGCATGGATTGAGGACAAGCTTGATGAACAAGATGAACGGCTCTCAGGCTTGGAGCAGTTGGTGGCCAGATTACAACATACGGCCCAACAGATCGCCAACCTATTAACGTGCCGTTGTGACGACATTGCTCCTAGCTTAGCGCCATAGTTTTACAGATTGCCCCATACATACACATGTTCCTCCATCATGCTTAGGGCATGGATATCTTTTTGGTTGTCCTAAGCACCTATGAGTGTATGTGATGGTCCACTGACTTGTATAGTCTAACAGTTTCATGTGTCTATCTGTTCCTTAGAAGGACCAAATATGTTAAAAGTATTAGTATAGTTTTTTGGGGGGGATTTGATACTTGGATTTCTTTTTGGGGAAATGTGTGCCCATGGATGGGTTGGATGATATATATATTTTTTGGATGCTTATATTCTACCAAGCTTGGGCAGTTACTTTTAATTGCGCTTAATGTTTCCATTCATGATAATATCTCTAAATTTACATTTCTATGGGAATGTATACTGGTTATGGACTGATGATTAGTGTTCAGCTGTCAATGAAAGGGTTTAATTATGTCATGAAAGAATGTTTCTAGTACTCTATATTTTTTCATATATATGTATCAGCTGTCATCTATGGAATATTCACTATTTTGAGGTTATGTTTACACACTAGAAACTGCTGATCATTTATTCCTTAAACTGAGATGGTTCACCTATTACCTTACTTCTCCTAATTTCCTTCATGGAAACATCAGTCATTCGATCTGTTATTAGTATATTAACCTTTTTCAATGACTAACAAAAAAGGGAGAACGAATCCCACGATGAGAACACTGTTTGGATATATGGTCTTGAGCATGGTGATATAGGTGATAGGGGGAGTAGCTGCCTGTATTAAGATTGTGTGTAAACTCCATATTATCTTTGTAAAATTGTGTGAAGTTCATGTATACACAATTTAGGAAGTTGTTCTGGGTGTGTTTTGGGTGTTATGTCACATAATTGACAAAGGGGGAGATTGAAAGTTACCTGGTTTGTCAATTAGTGTGAGTGTTGAGTTGATGAGTCAAGTGGACCCCATATGAAGATAGTTCATGACATTGCCTCAACCAAATGTGTGTTTAGAGCTTATCACGGGTAAACTTATCCTCTGTAACGACTCGGAAAATTCCTTACCAAGACCCGAGTACCACCTCGATCAGAAATCACTTAGGATTAATTCTTTTAGAAATTAAACATAAGTTAACTAGTGCTAAGTTAGACTGGCTGTGAAATTAGTACTGTTCACTTTAAATACGTTCTGCAAGACTTGAAACTTTTGAAATCGTAAACGCTATAATATCCTGAAATCTAGGATCCAACTCTAAACCTAGTTGTTCCCGGTAATGCTTTGTAACTTCGTATTGTTTCTAGACCGCGCGTCGAGAGTCTGATAGCTATGAACTTAGACCATTTCGACCACCTAGTTGGACTTGACGATCGCCTAGAAAATCATGCCCAAAAAATATCCTGAGACCATTCTATTGAGTCCGGAGTGAAGAGAGTGAGAAAAGGAAAATATTTAGAAAATTAAATACATTTTTAAGTAATCTGGCACGTGTCACTTGCGTGACAATTTTAAGCATTCTGACCGTTAGATTTCAACCAAATTTCACCCTCGGATCAGGAAAGTTGGCCCTTACATGTCTAAGTACTTGTGGTCTTGATTTAAGTTCGGTAACCGTTGAATTGAAGCTGGTCCGCCACGGATGATCTAAAAATCCAATCGGACTGCAAACTTAACTTACTAAAGATCCAATGCTAGTGAGCTTAAGTCCGACCGCATTTGATAAGAGGACCCCCAGAAGTTCTCCGTTGGATCAGAAAGATCCCGATTTGGTTATAACCTAAGTATACCTTGACTTAAAGTCTATTTCCGTCATGTTTAGGCTTATAAAAAGGCCTTAAACCCTTAGCTTTCTAACCCATACAAATTTCCCAAACCCTAGAGTTTTAAGAGAAAGAAAAGAGAGAAAGTGTGGGAGAATCAGTTGAAACTCCATAAGATTCTTCCTAACCCATCTATACATTGCACCAGCTTTTCTGAATCATTCTTCCGGCGATTCTGATTCTGTTTTTGGGTAAGTTAAGCTAACCCTAACCTGATTTAGGACCTAGAAGAGTTTAAGTGACATTATAGCTGACCTGTTTCATGCCATAGGTAGCACATCCACCGTTGACGAAGAGACATCGTCTGAATCATCTCGAATACGTATTTTTAAGTTTAAGGTGAGGACTATATATGCTTAGGTTAAGGTTTTCAACACTTTCAATGTTAGATAATGATTTATTCATGTTGTAATTGCCGTTACACATGCCAAATGTGGTATCCATTTTGTTTTCCGCATACGTATACTTTGTATTGTAAATACTGTATTTCATATATATGTTAGAATACATGTATGCGTATGGAATCTGTTGATTTTCTTGTCAAGATTAATTATCGTTGTTATATGCCTGATATGTATACGGTAACTCCTTGGCAAAAGAACTTTCCCTAATGTGCAATAGAGACGACATACGTGATGTATGTTGAATAGTGTAACCTAAGTGTTTGAATAAACGCCTAAGTGAGTTACTAATTAGTAAAGTGTGATTGCTAAGGTGGTTGAGATATGGATCTCCATCACAATACTAGAGTGTCTGATTTCCTCCATGAATAATATAACTTAGGTTATCCATGCTAAATGAGTGTATGATTTCCTCCATGAATTATGTACTTAGTTGAATCATGTTACATGTGTGTATGATTTCATGCAAGTACTGTTTACATTCACGTTATACTTCATGATTGTTCATATGGATACAGGATATGAATCATATGCTAGTTATTAGATTTGTATGTGAATGGGGCTGTTCTACAATTTAGGTAATCGGAAACTATACTGTAAATGGTGGTTGAGGTTGTTTTCGCCACACATGATGAGTTTAGTGAATCTGAGTCGTGCTTGGGATGTTCGGCAGTGGTTAGGCAACACGGAGTGTTTATACATTCCATGTCATTCAACTTAATGTGCACTCGGCCTAGTTGAGCTTATCAACTAACCCGATTGACCAATGCTTATTCACCATGTTTGGTCGTTACTGCTTGAATCTTAGGCACTGAGCTTACCAATGAAACTCCCATTAACCGTGGTACAAAGATTCCCTAAGACTCATGAGTCGGGCATGGTGGCATGGGACACCGTGGTCGTGCTGTCGGCCTACGCCGGGGCCACAAACCTCCCCGTAGTGACCAGTGAGCACCCTACTCTGAGTAGATTATGGTGGTATGGGACACTATATTCTGGCTGTCAGCTTACAATGATTAGTGACGAGCCCTCTGTAGTGACCTTGAGTTTATCCTGACACTGCATAGGGGCGATGAGTCCTGATGCAATCTTGAGGATATAAGTTGGCCTGTATTACTAAGGTGATGGGGGAGTGGTGTAACGATTGCACGCAATAGCCCTGACAGCCCTTACAGTGACCTAGAACGGTAACATCGTATGAGATTCCTAGGATTGACGACCCTAGAATGGATCAACATTGGGAAATGATACAAGGGAGGTGTCTTAGCTTCCTAACACTGTTGTATGAAAAGGACTAATAAGAACTGGGTAATCAAATTCATGACATCGCACTGCATGTGCCATTGCCATTAGTGTGAGAGCACAGTGGTAGTGATTCATGCCTCGATCGTTAGATGATGTCGCATGAGGGAGTTTGTGGTGAGGGCATACATCATTATCTCATTAATTTTCACATTAACAAGAGTATCTAGGACCTGTTTGATTATACTGCCTTATCATTACTGCTTGATTGGATTGATAACATGTTAACCTTTGCTGTATAGTACCAGTAAGTTGATCACTCACTCCCACATTCTGGGACGATGTTTAAACACCAACAAGACTCTAACTTAGCTGCAGGAGATGGCGATGCTTGCGAGGCAGAGCCAGACTTTGACGAGGATGAGGAGGCGTTCTCTTATATGCAGTTCTCAGGCAGGTTCATGTGAGCCTTGTCCTGACCAGCGAAGATTTTTTTTTGAGATATGTACTTGATGAGTTTTGCACAGTTGATACATGTATTTTTGAGACACAGATGTATATATTGCCCTGGGCAGAGCACGCATCATTTGGGGATTTATTTTAAATTATACATGTATTTAAGTCTTTCACTTACATTTCCTCAATATCCCTAAATTATGTCTACTAATCTGACTTAATCTATTTCATGTTTTATGCATTAATACAGATAACATACAATCTTCATCAAATATGTTGCATAAGTGATGTTTTGGAACTCGGGAGCTGAGTTATGCTTGACCCCAGAATTTTAGGGCGTTACAAGTTAGTATATTTAAATTAATCTGGACCTCAGTTAGGGTCACACACCGCACGTTGATGCCACTATGATGTAAGAGGGTGTGAGAACAATTTAGAAACAAAACTAGGACTCCCAGTTTGTTGTTCGACGAAAGTTTACTGAAAATGATCACCGAGATCGAGTTCGTACACACTCCTGATCACACACGCCAACTCCAAATCACTTCTAGACCATTAATTGATGGGTATAGACCACATTTTATCCCATTCCATTCGTTAGAAATTGGTAAAAGTAAATAGATATCAGATTAGTTTTTAAATGACCTGTAACGTCTCAAATCGGAAGGGGGGACCAAACGATCAAGTTCTAGGGGGTTCCAGGGTGGGACCCCAAACTTTTTAGACACAGGGGATGGTGAGGACCTCGCTAGATCGGTGAGCCCTTTCCAGTTAATCCAGAGGTCGGCGAGGGCCTCGCCGGTCAGTGGGTTGGTCGGGCTGGGCCACCTGGGCCGATGGAGTTTAGGGTCTAATGGGACCTCTTCATACAGGGTTTGACCCTCCATTCATTCTAAATTCCCTACTTCCTTCATAAAGTGGGCCCCCAAGCTCTCCTTTTCTTCCAAACTTGTTGGTTTCTCTCTCTAACCTCCCTTCCAACCATTTCTTCCTTCATTTTTCGTTATTCCCTTCATCCCTCTACCATTCTCTACCATACCTAGCAGCTACTTCTTCCATTTTCTACGATTGGAGCTCTCAAAGCTCTCATTTGAGCTCCAAAATGTGCTAGCCCCCAACCTCCCTTATCTTACTTCTCTCTTTCTGTTATTTCCCCTTCCTTTACCCATTACACCCCTGATTCTGACCCAGATCTGTAAGAACCATTTGGGTCAGCCCTATCCTCCATTTCGTCACTCTTCCATGGCCTTTATGGAGGCTATTGTAGCTTTTTTCTCATTTTCCACCATCCTTTCACTGATGGGCAAGAAACGTGCTCCTACGGACGAGGCTGGGCCTAGTCTTCTCGCTCGTTAGAGGTAGCCTAGAGGAGCTACTGCAAGTTTAAGTGTTGGGAGAGAAATACATACGAAGCGGGATTTGGATCCCCAAGCACCTTTTGGAAGGGCGTTGTTGGCAAAGTTGGCTCATGGCGCGTATACTGATTGTAGGGTTCTTTTTGAAGCACATGTGGATGGGTGGTTCTTTGGCGAGTATTTTTTGTTTGAGCATATCGAAGCCGCCAGGTGGGGTCCGCTATTTGAAGGCGAGTCTCGTGCTAATGTGAGCACTGTTCGTGCCTTTTATGCACATATTCGGGAACCTACGCTGGATTCATTGCAGTTCAAGATCCCCTTTGGCAAAGATTGAGAAGTCACAATCGATGTTTGATTGATAGCTCGACTTATAAACGTGCCACTTGGCGAGGTACATCCAAGTGCTAAGAATCTGAACAGTGTTCGTGAGAGAGATCGTCGCACTGGGTTTCTATGTGGTCGTTTATTTGAGTGGCAGCGTAACAAGAGCCTCCTAGCGACCCATATGTCGGGTGATTTTCATCTGCTTCATCACATCTGCACGTACAATGTTTATCTAAGGTGGAGCAATCGTAGTGAATGCACACGTCTCATGGTAGATTTTCTGTATCAAGTGGGGCAGGGAGAGAACGTGTGCATGCCTACATTTATGCTGCGACAGATCATCCTCATTGTGCAATCGAGAAGAACGTCTGAGTCGCTTCCCTTTGGTCGGCTCATATGTAAGATTGTGCTCGAGTTTGCCTATAGGCTTGGGGCAGAGTTGCCTACGCCGGTTCATTATATCAACGAGGCTACTCTGAACCAGATGAAGATGGGACCTCGGCAGCTTGAGGCCCAACTTGATGATGACAATGAGGGTGAGTATGATAGTGAAGAGGAGGAAAGTGAAGAAGAAGGTAGGGCAGAGATAGAGGAAGAAGTCCAGGAAGAAGAGGAAGAGGAGGCTCAGGATACTGATGAGAGTCCTCCTCCTGCGACTCAGGCTGATAGAGATGCCCGCATAGTGTGACTCGAGGAGGGTCAGGCTGCTCTTCGACAGGATATTGGGGATTTGTGGGACCTCATGAAGGAAAAGTTTAAGAAAGTAACCCGCACGCTGAAGACCATCCTGTGCTGCCTGAAGGATAAGGGTGCCCTTTTTCCGTCGCCAGATTCCGATGCATAGACTTATGTAGTTGTTGGTTATTTTTTTGTTGTTTTTTTTTATATGTGGTTTGATAGTTGTTTATCAATTGGTAGTAATTTAGTGTTGAAGCTTTGTGTGTGGAGCTTAGGTGTTTTGTTCACATGCTTTCTCTGTCGCGATTCATGTAATGCTGTAAATCATGTATTGTGACAATTTTGTTAATGAAATGCATGTGGTTTCCTTGGCTTGTGAAGTACATGTTGTGAATGGACTGTGTGAATGCCTAATCTCTTTGATTGCTACCCTCTGTTGTGTGTAGGGTATGCCACCTAAGGGTTCGAGATCTTCGGCCCATCTTTCTCTGGGAGATTCACTCGAAGGGGCCCTTGCCCTATGCGATACTCCTATGGACCCTCATGCGGGCCCATCTCGATCAGATCTCAGGCTAAGTTCTTAGTCGGCTTTTGGCCCTGCTACTGGGCCACCTCCTATGACACCTTCTGTGGTGCCTCTTGTCACACCTTTGGCTCCTGAGCAGCATCGTGCGTCCGCGTCGATGCCTTCCACATCACAGTCCGCTCCGCCTCCTGATAGGCTAGCGCAGATGATGTTGTTGATGCAGTAGCAGCAGATACATCAGCAGCAGTTCTTGTCATCCATGGATGGCATTTTTGTTCAGTCGATGGCGGCGACTCCACCTGCCTCGCCTCTACCACAAATGGATGGATGGTGGGGATAACAAATACATCAAGGTGGGCCCACAAAGAGGGTGGACAGCCCAGTCATGGTAGGACGCTCCAGCCTGGGCACTCCAGTCTAGTGGGCCGGTCCAGCCCGTACCACGGTCATCACAAGGGTCCGTTGACTACGAAACTTGGCAGGTGAGTCCTACCATAGGTGGGTCACCTCTCTGTGGAATTTTAAAATTTTTATATTATTAAAATTATTTTAATTAATTTAAAGAAAATGGATTGTCCAAAAAATCTATTTAGTACAGATTTTTTATAGGCCCTGATCTACACTTCCAATGGTATGGATTAACAGCCTTTAAAAATTGGGAAAAAATAGTTTTTGTGTCCCCTCATATGTGTACTACAATGTGGGGTCCACAGATGTGGCCCACCTGTGGAAAAATTATTTTATATTTAAGGAATTCCACACTGATATGTTGTTGGAACAGTGCAAAAATTACAGACTAATCACCTCACTTGGGCCACACCTTTAGGACCTCAATCTGGATCAGATGCGGCTGAAATTTAGGAGACATCAAGGTGAGATCCCCGCCTTTCAGAAAAGTATATTTTATGGGTATGAAAAGTCCCAATTAGTTTCAATTTCAGGCCCAAAACCAACAGAAATTTGTCCCAAAATCTGGACAGCAATACATTCTTGAATTGAAATAAATGTAGAAGCCATTTAAGGAAAGGATTAGCCCATAAGTTTGGTGCCATGGCCCACTATAGTGGGCCCCACAATTGTCCAAATCGAATCCAAAATTTTCCACTCTTGCATGCAACATTTAGGGTGGCAAATGGAACACCCTAACCATAGTGTAGGTTGGGTATGGATGTCCCGCCCTTGCTGAGCTTTCCTGGACAATCCAGGCCCACTAAGTGGACTACACACACATCATCAGAAATACAAGAGAAGGCAAAATAAAGGAAGGATATCCAGACATTGGGGGAAGTCTCCGCCGCTATTGACCCTTCCCTAACACAATCACAATCACATATACTATACATATACAAAATACAACATGGATTTCATCATGCATAGTCTAGATCTAAGATAAATGGTTGGGACGCCATCTCAACCATGATGCAAGAGCCTAGATGACCCATCATTCCTAAAGAATGAGATGAAATCACCATGAAAGGAATCCATCAAGGGATTCCCCATGCATGGACATGCATGCACAAGATGGGCCTAACGGCCACATGTAGAAGGTTGTGTAGGATCTCCACCATTGATTGGTGGGTCCTACACATCCCAAATGAGAAAGAGGGAAGGATCTATATTAAGAAGAAGAGATCTACATGATATGGAGATCACCCACATTAATCCTTACAAAAATTTAGGTCTTCTTATTACCAACACTCCAAAGGAGATGAATGGATGGATGAGAGAACTTGTGATAAATGGGTTTAGAGAGATTAGGAAGAGAAGAGGCTGAAAAATGGAGAGGGAGAGGTGGGGACATCCCACCTTCTTCTAGCAAGAAAGAAGAAAAAGAAAAGAGGGAAAATGAGAGGGGGAGAGAGAGAGAGAGAGAGAGAGAGAGAGAGAGAGAGAGAGAAGTGTTTGTAGGAGAGAGAGAGAGAGAGAGAGAGAGAGAGAGAGAGAAAAGTGTTTATAGGAAGGAAATGATTGTAGCTTGTTTAAAGAAGAGCAATTTCAGCATTTTCTCTTGAGAAATGGGTCTTTGGTTAGAGAGATAATGATAGGCTGGAAAAAGAGGACTTAAGGGAGGCTATAGGTTAGGGTTGTGGGTAGTGTATGAGCGATGGGTAGTGTAGAACATGGGATTTGGGTAGTGTGTGTGTAGTGTGTGTGTTATAACTTGTGCCAAAAGATGCGACCACCTAGAAATTCATGCACACCACCCCTAGGTGGGCTACATGATCATGACAAGGGCTAGAAAATGAAATGCACACAACTTATGATCTACATGTCAGATGGATGCACAAGATGCGTCATCGGAACCGCAACGACGATGCGAATAAGATGTCATAAGTTTTAGCTTGATCCGAGTTAGGTCTATATGACGAAACTTAAGGATGACCACAAACATTATTCGAGGGTCGTAGGTTACCACAATTCAACCGGTAGGACCGAGGGACCAAGAGAAATGAAATGCATACCTACACACACATGCACACATATGAACTCAGGTTGGGTCTTACAACCCTCCCCACTAACATAGAAATTTTGTCCTCAAAATTAACCAATCTATGACAAAATGAAAGGCAAAACACCACCATCATAAAATAATCATCGAAGAGAAGCAATGCATACAATCATATATCAATTAACAAACAAATGGGGATAGCGCTCTCTAATCTCAGCCTCGCATTCCTAAGACACCTTGGGGTCCAAATGATGACCCCACTACATCTTTACCAAGGGTATGACCTTGGTCCTAAGGACCAGCTCCTTCCAATCAAGAATACGAATTGGCTGCTGGATGTAGGAGGTATCCTCACGGACCTGGAGTGGCTGCCAATCAATCACAAGAATGGTGTCTGACCCATACTTCTGTAATATAGAAACATGGAACACGTCGTGGATCGCAGGTAACTCAAGAGGTAAGGCAAGCCTATAAGCTACAGTGCCCACGCGCTTGGTAATCTTAAAAGGTCCAATAAATCTCGGGGCAAGCTTGCCCTTCACACCAAATTGAACCATGCCTTTCATAGGTGAGACCTTAAGACATACCCTATTCTCAACAGCAAACTCAAGGGGTCAACGCCGACAATCAGCAAAACTCTTCTGTCGGCTCTGAGATGTGTATCCTCTGCCTAATAACATCAATAATCTCTGACATCTGTAACACAAGCTTGGGAGCTAAGAGATGACATTGTCCAACCTCGGTCCAACAGCTAGGAGATTGGCACGGTCTACCATAAAGTGCCTTAAAAGGTGCCATGCCGATAGTCGCCTGATAGCTATTGTTGTATGCGAACTCGGCGAGGCGCAAATGCTCATCTCAACTAGCTGTGAAGTTAATCACACAGGATCTGAGCATATACTCAAGGATCTGATTGACCCTTTCGTTCTGCCCATCCGTCTATGGATGATAAGCGGTGCTCAGATGCAAAGTAGACCCCATCACCTGCAGAAACCCCTCCAAAACTTATGTCACGCCCCAGACCTAAAAATCGGATTCACATGTATCCCGATTACCGAATCGGGTGCCGACAGCCTCTGCAGTGCCCCATTCTTGGCTCCTGAAAATCATATGCCATATTTCGATCCTGGGATCCTACAAGGAGGATTTTCAGAATGAATTTTTTTTGTAATGGAGCATAACCACAAGCATAACCAAGTCACAAAACAACATTACCACATATCCACTATATCAAAAACTTTAAGTACAATGCGGAAAGGAAAATACAAGGTGATCAAAAAGCTCCAAAATGTCCTGATACGCACTCCTGCCTCAGCGCTGCTGCTGTCCAACGCTGCCTGCATGCAACTGTCGTGTATAAGCTTACAAAAGCTTAGAGGGTGGTGTAAGTGTGTGTGCAAGGCAAATGCTAAGTGTACAATATCAGAGTAGTGTGGAAGTGTGCGGTAAGTCCATGAATACAATCAACCATACCAAGGCTATGTAATGGAAGGCATGAATGCTATCGGCCATACCAAGGCCATGCGATGCGAGACATGAATGCTATCCGCCACACCGATGCAATGTGAGGCCTACATAGCCGAATGTCATATGTGAAATGCAATCCAAGCAAGTCGGTACTCATCAAGTACATATATCAGTACAGTTCCTCTCTAGATATCATTGGGGTCTAATACACTTCGCAGTGACTGCCACCTCCCTAGCTGCACAATCAAGTAAGCAGAATAGACCTCACTATTCACCTGACCAGTAGTCTGCCAATACTTACCCAGCTCGTCGATAGGGGACTCATTTGTGAGCTGGTCAAACTCAGCCTAGCTTATAGCCCCCTCACTCAGGAGGATAAGACCACACCCCCTCCCAACCAACCACGATACAGTGGGAGACGCAGCCTACTAGTATTCGATACTCGAGTGCTCATGTATCCACTCGGTCTAGACATTGGAGCATCTCTTGGTACCAAAAAGGTTCTGGGACTTTCACTCATGGACATCCTAAGTGCCCACAGTGCTAGAACTAAGTATTTTTGATATTCGATATGGCCATCCACGATGTACCTGTGGAGCCACGTCCCTGATGTTGCTAGGGCGTGCAGTGATCAAGTCACACATATGTGAGATGAATGAATCACACGATCAAATCATGCAGCAATCCAGCGCGTACTGCGTGATCATGTGGGGCACTCTGTCTCATAACAAGTCCCATAAATAGTTTGCCTAATGGTATATGCTATGATCAGTCACTACTCATATCAAGCATACATATAATGAGTATGGGCATGAGTCATGAGATTATACTAAGCATGTTGTAAAGCGATGAATACAACGAGTATGAGCCTATCAATGGGCCCTAAGGAGAGTTACAATGCAGACATTTAACCAACATTGTACATACAATGTGAACGTCAAACCATCATTGTTCCTAAGACACGACCTGCCATAAATGTCATTACATGAACCATGGAAAACACACATTGCAATGGACCCTAAGGACATCCCGTTGGGCCTCGACCCATAGGCTTAGATACATCAAATAGGTCGTATTACATGGGCCTTACATTCATCAAATGGGTTGCATTAATGAGCCTCACCAATGAGCCTTATGTACATTGCACTGGTCCATGACCCATGGGCCTTGAAATCATCAAAGTGGGCCTCACAACTCGGCCTTATACGTATCACACGAGCTTAATCTTAAGACCTTATCAAATGGGCCTAATCCCATAGGCCTTATATATATTAAATGGGCCTGATCCCATGGGCATTGTATATATCAAATGGGCCTGATTCCATGGACCTTATATATGTTAAATGGGCTTAATCCCATGGGCATTTATATATGTCAAATGGGCCTAATCCCATGGGCCTTATACGTACACTAAGTTAGGCCTTTGTTGAGGCATAAAAAAATGATGAAGGAATCAAGCAAGGAATGATGGAGAGATAAAAAGAGCTACTGAAAAGAAGAAGATAGAGATAGTTTTTAAAAAGTTACGCAGGTCTGCGTAATCAATCTTCTATGCGCGGGTCCGCACAATCGAAATATCAGTTGCGCGGTTCACCGAGTCATATTGCAGAAATGGTCCTTCTCTGATTGGTCTAAAGCACTCAAAAATAGTCTCACATCGCTAAGATCCGGGTTTTCACACGTGCGAGGGTTTATAAATACCCCTTCCCCTCCTTCATTAAGGGTAATTGAAGATTTTTAAGAGGAGCGGAGTGGAACAGAAGACAGAAGGTAGAAAAGAGTCTCCTGGCAGTTGCACAGGACCGCGTAATCGGTATTGGTTGCACGGGTCCACACAACCAGGCTGCCCTGCAGTCTGTGAAGTCCAAAGGCCGTCATGCTGTTGAAATCTGTGAGTCAGGCTTCCTTTCTCTAGACTTTCTCCTTTTCATGGGTTCAAAGGAGAAAGATCAGTCGATCGAATCGACATTCCTCCTAAGTCTTAGGGGATGATTGAATCAGGCACCGAAAGGCTGTCGAAATGAACTTTTGATGTTTAAAGCACAAGTCCATTATTTCTAATTGATCTATCTTAGGATCAAGGGATGTAAAGAGGATGTAAATGAACTCAGTATCAATAAAATGTGATGAATGTTCCAAGTACTCCTTCTCTATAATGTTTGAATAAGACAATCTCCCAAATCAAATGCATTTGTTTCTTTTTTGAAAAAAAATGACGACTCTGTTGGGGATTCTTATCTTATTGTCTTATTTAAAATATTAACAGTGAAGTTGTTACGAACATTCGTCATGTTTTGGTGTCGTATGGATGCCAAAATGATGATTCTCAGTGGGAAGTCCTCCCCTTCATCTCTAAGATAGATCACTCTATTCGTTCAAATTACTAATTATAACTATGTCTCATGATTGAAGGTTTTGAAAATTTGATTACGACTTATTACCCATGGCGATCCCCGTAAGGAAAGTGAACTTCCGATTCACCCCGACAGGGTTCGTGATAGAATACGCACCGAGTCATGTGCGTAAAAGTAGCAGGGCTCAAGTAACAGTTAGGGTCATTTCTGCTTTGCCCCAGTCATCAGAAGACAATGCAGGCTAGACCGTCGTGACCTCTCATAAGTCAAGAACACGAAACTTCAGAAATTCGGGAATGAATCAGCCTTCATTAAGAATCAGAGGGCCCGTAACGCAAAGAACAGTTAGAAGAAATCCTGAACTTGCTCCTCCGACAATTTATCCTGTGCAGATAGTGCAAACAGCACAAACAGCGCAGACAGTTCCCCAGTTGACAGCATGCGACTTCCCGACTTTAAATGCTTCAATGGCTGAACGAACAAGAGAACAAAAGGGAAAAGCATTGGTCATTAGATTACCAATGCCATCCCGAAAAGATTCACCAGTATCGGCGTCATCTCAATCAATTGATGTCACAGAGAGTACGAAAAGGCCCGATGAAACTCTGTCCTCTCCCTTTTCTGCAAGCCCTGTCACATCAGCATTCTCTTGTTCTCCTTCGATTACTGCTTCATCGAAAAGTGGAGAAACTGCAATATTCATGGTTGGAACCAATCCAGATTATAGAACAACTACAGAGGATCATTTTAATGCAATGACAGAAACCTAAAATGCATTAATGGAAGAATGTAAAAATCTCAGAGAAGCACTGACAACCCTCGCACATAACGTAGCCCGAATGGCAATCCCCCAGAATGCAACGGAAGGGCAAGAAAATCAACCTAATGTCCTCCCACCATGGGGGCAGGGTCACTAGGGTCTATCCCTGCGGTGAGAACTGTGACACAAGAAGTAAGGCAAGTGGTCGAAGAGGCGGTTAGAGCAGAAAGAGAACATGAAAATACTGGACGTTTTAGGTATCAAACGCCGTATCCAAGGGAAGTAGTAGACATCCCTTTTTTAGCCAATTTCAAGCATCCAGATTTTTAAAAGTTCAATGGAGGAGGATCCCCGGAGGAGCATTTGATGCATTTCATCACTAGCATGGGAAATTTTTCCATGATACCATAGTACTGCTTGCGGTTGTTTGGTTCATCACTAACACACAAAGCATTTCGATGGTATTCTAGTTTGACACCTGGATCAATACGTACCTGGGAACAAATGCAGGAGGTTTTCATGTCAAACTTCTTTTTCTCGGAACATGACGTCAGTATTACGGAACTGGCCTCTATTCGGCAAAGAGAAGGAGAGCCGATAGAGAAGTTTAAAGACAGGTGGAAAATATTAGGGGTTTCATGTAAACAACTACCGGAGGAAAAAGAACAAGTTAAAATGTGTCTAAATTCTATGGGGACAGGAATTGCGTTCGGACTGACTAGCGCTGATATCAAAAATTTTCATGATTTGGCTACTAAAGCCCACGCGTTGGAGCTGATGACTCGTAAGATCCCAGCATTTCACCATGATACAACTAGGAGAGTGTTTGACAGGACAGCTGTGAACGCTATCGATCATGACAGAAGAGGAAAAGACACAAAGGACTCGAGAGAAAGAAAATCGGACCAACGCGAAGAAGGTGATAAGTCAAGAAATAGGTACAACGGGAAGAGGCCTAGAATGCTGAATTCCTATGAGGGGTTCGCATTTGAAAAACAAGATGTCGCCCCTATGATGGAATAGTTATTAAAAGCTGACACGATAGTATTGCCAGAGCCTAAGCGCCCAGAAGATGTAACAAGAACCAGAGAAAGGGATTTCTGTCGTTATCATCGTCTACTGGGGCATCCAATAGAAAACTGTTATACGTTGAAATGTATAATACAGTGACTGATCAATAGGGACGAGATAGTATTGGAGAAAGAAAGAGAAAAGGGCTCCATGGCAACCGTAAACATGCTTACAGTCTGAAAGAAGGATTAAGATGTGAATAATGTAGGAAGCGGTGAAGCTGTAAAGAAGGTTGCGGTGATCACACTACGGTCAGGTAAGAAGGTGGTAAGCCCTACAAAACAGAAATCAGAAGTCACTAGGAAAGAAATGATTGCAAAAGAGAGTAATAGCGGCTAGACAAAGGAGAAGAATGAGATGACGAGAGTGACTTATGACGTGGTAAATCATCTAAAAGGAATACCGGCCCAATTAAGCGTTTATGATGCACTGAAGCTATCAGAAGAATTTCGACAAAGTTTGATCCAGGCCTTATCTGATCATGACATCAGGGAAACCTTACTAGCAGAGTTAGAACATGAAGAACTCGATGAACATGAGGACTATTTTCCGGTCATTTCTTTTTCTGATAATGATCTGATTTGCGAGGAAGACCATAACAGACCACTAATGATAGAAGTCCATATTCATGGGAAGAAAGTCAAACGAATTATGATAGATAATGGGCCTATAGTAAATCTTTTACCACTCTCAATGTTAAATAAATTAAACTACCGTCGATCAGAACTACGCCCCAGCGGAATGATGATACAAGGTTTCAATCAAGATGGGCAGCGCGCACTTGGAAAGATTACGGTAACGTTGGAAATAGGAGAATTGACTACTGACGTTGTTTGTCACGTCATAAGTGTAGTGACGACATACAACCTTCTTCTAGGAAGGCCATGGATACATCAGTACAATATCATACCCTCTACTCTGCATCAGTGTTTCAAATACCGTAAAGACGGAGTACAACTTAAAGTGATGGTCGACGCAAGACCGTATACAGAAGCTGAGTCCTTCTTTACAGATGCTAGCTATTATAAAGAATTCGCTATCGAAAAAATGAATAAGGATGAAGGTGGTGTCCTAAAGAATGATCGAGAAAGTGTAATTACGGAGATAGCAGAAAAAGTAGTGCCATCTGAAACCGCAAAAATAAGCAAGAAGTTCTATTTTGTGCCAAAACATTTAAGGCAACCGGGATAACTACCGCTAACCCTGCTGTCATCTGAATAACTGAAAATTTTACAGTCAAATTATACGGTGCCGCTGCCGTATGCTGAAAGAAATAAGCCATTTTTGACTGCTCCAACAAGATTTCAAGTTAAGGCGAGTGAAAAATATCCTGAGCCAATCGAGTTCTATATTTCAGAAGCAGTAAGGACAAGAGGAGAAACTCAAAGTAATGACTACCATGGTAAGTTGACACTGCAAGACCTCCATAAGTATAGTCCGACAAGTAAGAAAATTATGAAAAACATTGTAACGCCCTGAAAAAAATCCGTACTTGGACTCGAGTACCAACTCGACCAGAAATCGCGTAGGATTAATTCCTTTAGAAAATAAGCGTAAGTTAGCTAGCGCAACGCTAGAGTAGCTGGAAAATAGTCCCTGATCACTTTAAATATGTTCTACAAGATCCAAAATGAGTAGAACCAAAGACGCTATAATACTCTAAAACCTCGGATCAAACTCTAAACCGGTTTGTTCTCAGGACCTCTTTGAAACTTTTTATTAGATCTAGACTGCATGTCGAAAGTCCGATACCTACAATCTTAGACCGTTATAACTGCCTAGCTGGACTTGACAATCATTTCGAAAATTAGGTCCAATCGACATTCAGAGGCTATTTCATTGAGCATGGAGTGAAGAGAGTGAGAATAGGGTTAGATTTGGAATTTGAAATTCAAATCTGGCACACGACTTGGCACGTTATTATTAAGCGTTCTGACCGTCAGAATTCAGCCAAATTACATCCTCGGATCAGGAAAAATTTCTATTTCATATCACGAGACTTGTAGACCTGATCTACGTGCGATGACCGCTGAACTGAAACTGGACTGCCACGTGCGATCTACGAACACTACTGGTCTGAAAATGGGATGTGAACGACATCCGACATGCATGAGCTTAAGTCTGATCGCGTTTGGCCAGGGGACCTCCAGAAATATCTTTTTGGACCGAAACAACCCCGATTTGGTTAGGCATCAAGTAAACATTATTCCCAAGCCTATTTTAGACATGTTTTATGTTATAAAAGGGCCTTAAACCCTCACTTCTCTCACCCATCCGAATTTGCTAGAAACCCTAGCTAGTGTGAGAGAAAAGGTGAGAGATTGTGAGAGAGAGTGGGAGAGAATTTCCTACTGCTTGCACTACCTGTTGCACGTGCTTAAGCAACGCACCTCAATCACTTTCCCGGCGATTTCACCGCATTTCTAGGTAAGAAAAGACCCTAAACACTTGCTAATTTAAGGTTCCGTCGGTTACTTAGCATGGTAGCTTATACATCTTGTGAAATAGGTTGCCTGTTCGCCGTAGACGAAGCGTATACGCTCCGTTCGAATCAATACACTTCTAGGATAAAAGGTGCGGATTCTAGATGCTTTGATTGACTGTTTTCAACGCTTTCAATGTCGTTGAATAGTAGATTATCGACGGCAACGCTGTTTGACATGTACAACATGCTATCCGTTTCCTGTTTCTTAAGCAGACAAAAAATATGAGATTTAGGGCATTTTAGTCATTTGTAGGAAATACTGTTTTCATCCATATTTTGCTGATATGATTGACATGGCTCTTTATTGCATTAGGATATTAGGAATGCGTGCACAATCAGTTTGGCGAAGAGATTCGCCCAAATGCGCACTTTGAGTCGACATACTATATGTAGACTTAAATGTGTAGACTAAGTGTTTGTATAAATGTTTGTATTAGTATGTATTGAATTATATAGTGTTATGAATTTGTTTGAGATTGTATTCTCAAGTTATATGCTGATGTACATGATTTTCTATATGTTGGCTATATGCATGATTTCATTATGTGTATGAAATGCATGTGTTGGATGATTTACTTAAGTTGTATGTTATAATAGGTGTTAACATGCTCATATTGTTGTATTTCATTCCTATTAATCTTATGTGATTGCTGATGTGAATTCATAAATGTTTGGGACTATACCTAATCCAGGCAGTCGGTAACCGAGTAAATTTATGGTAGGCTTATCTTTGCCACGAACGACGCGTCGATGAACGCGAGTCGTGTTTTGGAGTTGGCGGCAGTGGTTAGGCCACACGAAGTATTTTATGCACTTCATGTCGTTTGACTTGAGATGCACTCGTGCTAGTCGAGCCCGTCAAGTAACCCGACTGACCATTGTATGTTCACCTTGTATGAGTCATAACTGCTTGAACCTAGGGTACTGAACTTACCATTGTAAACCCTATTAACCATGGTACCTTGATCCATAAAGACTCATGAGCCGGGCATGGTGGTATGGGACACCGTGGTCGAGCTGTCGGCTTACGCTGGGGCCACAAACCTCCCCGTAGTGACCAGTGAGCACCTATGACTCGTGAGCAGATTATGGTGGTATGGGACACTATATTCTTGCTGTCGGCCTACACTGATCAGGCGACGAGCCCTTTGTAGTGACCGCGAGCGTATTCTGAGTCTACGGGAGGCGACGACCCTTCCGTAGCAATGAGAGTATAGTAGGCCTGTATTGATAAGGTGATGGGGGAGCGGTGCAACGAGTGCGAGAAACAGCCCTGGCAGCCCTTGCAGCGACCTACAAAATATACATCGTATGAGATTACTAGGAGTGACGACCCTAGACAGGATCTGTGTTGGGATTGATATAAGGCAAGTACCTTAGTTTCCCAATCCTGTTGTATGAATGGACTAATAATAACTCAGTAATCATATCACCATCACATTGCATGTGCCTAGAAGATGTGGAGCACTATGGGAAGAAAGCATGCCGTGGGCGTAAGATGGTGCCGTATGAGGGAGATCTTCGGTGAGGGCATCCATCATGTCACGTCATATTACATTAACAACAGTATTAGGAATGTTTGATTTACTGCTTTACTATTATCGCATGATTGATTTGAAACATGTTAATCTTTGCTCTATTATTCCACTGAGTTAGCTACTCACTCCCACGTTACGGGATGGTGTTTCAACACCCACCAGACCCTGTCTTAGATGCAGGTGAGGCAGCGATTCAGGAGGCAGAGCCGGATTATGATCAGGACCAGGATAAGTTCTCATATATGCAGTACCGCGACGGCTTTGCTTAGGTGGCCTGGATTGACGGGACTTCTCAGTGGGACTACTTTTGACATTTTGATTCTATTTATTTACATGTATATGAGACTCAGAGATGTATTCATACTTTGGAGACAGTTGAGATCTATTTTGTTTTTCATACAGTGATATGTATATCCTTTAGTCTTCCGCTTGCTTTTATCACTGAATCTGGAGTATGAATTGCAGTTTTGGTATAATTTTACTCATGTGAATGCTTTAACTCAGACAACATTGAATCATAATCATTTTTTTTGCATAAGTGACGGTCTGGAACTCGGGAGTCGGGTTTATACACGACCCCCGATTTTTAGGGAGTTTCAAGTTGGTATCAGAGCATGAATGAGATTATACCGGGCCTGGGTTATGGTCACGCGATGTACGCTGTAGCTTCCTTTGACTTAGGTGGGTGCGAGAAAGGTCTATAAAAACTTATAGAATCGCAGTTTCGCCAATAGGCGAAGTCTATTCGTATCGATCGTTTGATCGAGTCCGTAATGCATCTAGGGTCGAATGAAGCAACCTAAGTAGCTCGTAGGTTATAAGTAGGTGGGTTAAGACGTTCTTTGAAAGGTTCTAAACCTGTAAGTGTGAATCCTTGGGTTGTGGGGCAACCACAAGCCTTACATTCAATTGTTAGGGCTTAAAAACCCCGTTTTACCGAATTCCTTCAAAATTCTTTCTCTCACCACTCTATTCTTCAATTCTTTCTTAGTCTTTTCATGTTAGACATTGATCCTAATGTGAAAATGATATAAAATCATGCTTAGCTAAATTTTTCTAATGAATAGTAAAAATACATGAAAATTGGCCATTTGGCACTTCTAAATTTATAATATTTAGTAATTAATGGGCTAGATGGATGTATTAGCTCCTTATACCCCAAAATCATATGCTACATGATAGGGGAATGCATTCAGGTTTATAGATTGGCCCCGAAATGCCCCAGAGGGAATTTTGGGCCTCCCTAGGCTAATCTACAATGAACTAAGGTGGGGCCCATATATATTTGAGGTCCTTAGGGCAGGGGAGACCCAACCCATGAGGTCCCACCAGTCGAAGTGGTGATCGGCCGGCGATGCATCGCCGTCCGGTGGGCCCCACTTGCACTGAATTTTGGGCGCACGGTCTTTTTTGGGTAGGACATCCCTCCTATGTGCGGTCCGTCCGTCGAAAACCTCAAAAAGGGGTACCTCCTTCACAAACAACCCCCTCCCAAGCTCCCTTTCACATTTTTCTTGTTACCCATCTCAAACAGCGACTCTAAATCCCTCCCAAACCCATTTCTTGTTGAAACCAAACCCATTCTATCCTTCCATTACAGTTTTCTACTCCCCCTCTTACAAATCTCATCCGTTGGAGCTCCTACAACCTCCATTTGTGGCTGAAATCGGGTGGAGCTCCATTTCCCTTTATTCTTCTCTTTTCTTTTTGAAAATCTAGCCCTAGGGAGCTTGAAGCATCCCTCTACAATGCCTAGATTTCCTTCTATCTGTTTGGACAACCATTTCTCCCCATTTCCCTCACTTTTCATGGTTATTATTGAAGCCATTTTGGGTCTTTTCTCTTTCTCCACCATCCTCTCTTTGATGGGAAAGAGAAAGACCACAGCGGATGAAGCTGGGCCTAGTCACCCTGCGTAATCAAGAAGACCGAGGGGTGGCGCCGCTAGCTCAAGCGCCGTCGCAAGTCCAAGCACAGCCCGACAGTTTCATACAAAGCGGAATTTGGATCCCCATGCTCAAATTGGGCGAGTGCTGTTAGCAGAGATGCCTCACGGTGATTATACTGACCGTAAGGTGTTGTTTGAGGCAGACGTGGAAGGGCGACTCTTCGGCGAATTTCTATTGTTTGAGCGCATTGAAGCTGCACATTGGGGTCCGCTCTTTGAAGCCCGTTCTCTTGCTAATGTGAGCACCGTTCATGCCTTCTACATTCGTATCCAGAATCCTACATTGGAACCATTACAATTCAAGATTTCCTTTGGTAGAAACCGGATGGTTACAATCAATGTTCGGTTGATAGTGTGACTTCTGAACGTACCCCTTGGCGATGTTCATCCCAGTGCGAAGAATTTGAGGAGTAGGCGTGAGCGAGATCACCGTACCAGGTTCCTATGCGGTAGTCTGGTTCTATGGCAGCCTAACAATAGCCTCAAGGCGTCTCATATGTCTGATGATTTGCGCCTGCTGCACCACAGTTGCACGTTCAACGTGTATCCCATGTCGACAAATCACATTGAATGTACGTGCCTTATGGTCGATTTCTTGTATCAGGTGGCCCAGGGAGAAAATGTTTGTATGGACACTTTCATGTTGCGACAGATTATCCTCATAACGAAATCAAGGAGAACGTCTGAGTCGCTTCCTTTTGTCTGGCTTATATGCAAGATCGCGCTTGAGTTTGCTTACAGACTTGGGCCAGAGTTGCCAGTTCCGATTCACTACATTGATGAGTCTACCATGGTCAAGATGAAGATTGGGTCTCAGTACCGTGAGACTCAGATTGATGAGGATAGCGAGGGCAATTTTGATGACCAAGAGTATCCAAGTGAAGGAGAACCTGGGGCAAAAGTAAAGGAAGAAGCCCAGGAAGAGGTAGAAGAGGAGGCTCAGGATACTGATGAGAGCCCTCCTCCTTCTACTCAAGCTACTAGTGATGCTCACATTGCCCAAATTGAGGAGAGCCAGGTCGCCTTGTGAAGGGAAGTTCAGGAACTTCGGGCTGAGGTCGAGGATACCAACGCCATTATGAAGAGGAAATTCGGTAAGGTGACTCGCACCTTAAAGGCGATCCTGTGCTGCTTGCAGGATAAGGGTGCTCCTCCTCCATCACCCGACTCAGACTAGTGATGAGATTATAGATGTTGTTGGTAGCAGTTAGTCATTTCCTGCTTTATGTTGTGTAAGCCTGTTAGTCATTTCCTGCTTTATGTTGTGTAAGCCTGTTAAGGCTAGTAGTTTACTTATGTTGCTGATGTAGCTTTAACTGTCTAAGTTTCCATGTACTTCTTTTCATGATGCCTGTAAGAAGATATCCCTTGTATCGTGACAATTTTGATTAAATGAAATGCATGGAATGCCTTTGACTCTTTATGTGAATGATTGCGGTGTGTTTGTGCTATTGAGACTGACAAGGCTGTGCCCTATTTTGAATATAGGGAATGCCACCTAAGGCTACATGGAGCACAGCTCGGCTTACATTGAGTGAGCCTATGGATCAGGTTCCCCTCCGGTTTGATGCTCATGCGGACCCTGCTGTGGGCTCGATTCCTGAGACAGCACGTGAGTCTCAGCCTCCTACTGGTCCTGCAGTTAGAACACCGCCTTTCACACTGCCCGTCAGAGAGCAGTACCGTGCGTCTTCTTCGACGCAGTACATGCCACAACCTGCTCCACCTCCAGATAGATTTGAGCAGATGATGGCCATGATGCAGCAGCAGCAGCAGCTCCTGACTACTATAGTGGGGGCTCTAGCCTAGGGTGGGAGTGTGACTCCACCTGCACCACCGATGCATCCAGCTGAGGATGCCGATACATATGCTCAAGATGAGGGCATGACTCATCCTGCACCACGTACTTACCCTGTGGGGAATGCCGCAGACACACGGGCTTACTCGAGCGATTCCAGCGCTTACGGCCTCCCACTTTTACAGGTTCTCATAGACCCGAGGAGGCCGAGTATTGGCTCGACCGTGTGTCGAAGATACTACGGATGCTGCATTGCTCAGAGACTGAGCAGGTTGAGTTGGCTACGTTCTTGTTCGAGCGGGAGGCCAACTTATGGTGGGACAGTGTGTTACGGACCGTTGCCATTGATTACATCTGGACCTGGACAGCGTTCGAGTTCTGCTTCCATGAGAAATACTATCCCCAGACATATAGGTATGATCTCGAGAACGAGTTTCTGCGCCTCGGACAGGGAGGCATGATGGTGACTGAGTATGAGCACCGGTTCACTGAGTTGGGAAGATACGTCCCGACTATACTGGCAGATGAGTAGATGCGTATGCGGCGCTTTTCTGAGGGTTTACGACTGGATATTCGGTCGAAGATGCGTTGCGTGAGCATTCCCTCCTACGCAGAGCTGATTCACATGTCCATGCGGGCAGAGCAGGATGTGGATCGACTTACGTGATCTCGTGGCCCTATTGCTCCTAGGCCACGACCAGAGTTACAGGACAGGCCCTTTACGGGCAAGAGGCCTCGTGTTGACCCTCCTTCTAGGGCTAAAGCTCCAGTACCCCCAATGCGGCGCCCTGATTTATCATGTACTTATTGTGGGAGATCGGGCCATTTAGCACAGAGTTGTTTCGCTCGGATGTGGGACAGTGAGTTCTCGCCGCCGTAGAAGATCGACCGTACACGCCCACAGGTTATATCAGCACCGCCTTTACGGTTGGCTCCTGCGCACCCTTCCTTCAGACCTCCTGTATCTCAGTTCAGGCCGCCTCTACGGCCCATGACACAGCAGCTGAACAGGTCACAGTAGGCGTGGGTGCATACCTTGACTACTGAGGCAACCGAGACAGACTTCTCAGCATTCGGCCTTTGAGGTCACTGCCCACATCGGAGGTATTCCTATTCTCATGATAGTGGATACTGGATCCACACTTTCTTTGATATCGCATTCCATAGTCAGGCGTCTTGGACTGCTGACTATTCGTATGGATGGACTGCGAGTCCTTTCAGCTCATGGAGATTTTTCTGATGCCACCCTGATGTGTGAGGGTTCCCTGGTGGATCTGGGAGGCAGGACGATGGCTCTTGATCTTATCATCGACCCCTCTCTTGTTTATCTCTATGTCATTCTTGGCATGGACTGGTTGACTGCTAGGAGGGCCGAGATTGACTGCGAGACTCGTATGGTGATAGTGTATGAGCCAGAGGGCACGCCTTTTATATTTTCAGTTTGGATAAATCTCCCCTTCTGCATACTTAGCTATGCTTCTTTACTTCGGGACGTTGATGCCCCGATGCTTGAGCATACGCCAGTCGTTTGTGATTTTGGAGATCTGTTCAGGAAGATCCCTGATTTGCCGCCTCTACGAGAGATTGATTTCACTATCGATCTGGTGCCTGATTCCGCACCCGTCTCACTGCCGACGTATCGCATGGCACCGTGTGAGATGGAGGAGTTGAGGACGCAGATTGATGGTCTGTTGGAGCTTGGCCTTATTCGACCTAGTGTGTCTCCTTGGGGAGCACCAGTCCTGTTTGTAAGGAAGAAGGATGGTTCGATGCGATTGTGTATTGATTATCGCAGGCTGAACCAGATCACGGTGAAGAACAAGTACCCTTTATCCAGGATCGATGACTTGTTTGATCAGTTGAGAGGAGCGCAGTACTTCTCGAAGATTGATCTTCGGTCAGGATATCATCAGTTGCGCGTCAGGAATGAGGACGTGCAAAAGACAGCATTCAGGACCAGCTTTGGCTACTATGAGTTCCTTGTGATGTCGTTCGGTCTTACGAACGCACTAGCCGTGTTCATGGATCTGATGAATCGGGTATTTCGGCCTTTCCTCTATCGATTCGTCGTGGTGTTCATTGACGACATTTTAGTATACTCCAGGAGTCGAGAGGAGCATGAGGAGCACTTGCGCTTGGTCCTGGATACACTCAGACAGCATCAGTTGTTCGCACAGTATAAGAAGTGCGACTTCTGGAAGCAGGAAGTGAAGTTCCTGGGACACGTGGTGTCCAAGGATGGGATGGCAGTTGATCTGAAAAAGGTAGCTGCAGTTCAGGACTGGGAGCATCCTGGTTCTGTCACTGAGGTGAGGAGTTTCTTGGGTCTCGTTGGCTATTATCGACGCTTCATTCGGGATTTCTCGAAGATCGCGAGACCTTTATCTCAGTTGACACGGAAGGACGTGAAGTTCGCCTGGAATGACAAGGCGGAGTCAGCTTTTCTGGAGCTGAAGGGTAGACTTACGTCTGCCCCTGTGCTAGTATTGCCAGAGCAAGGGGTTAGATACACTATATACACTAACGCATCTAGCGTTGGTCTGGGTTGTGTCCTTATGCAGAAGGACAGGATAATTTCGTATGCCTCGAGACAATTAAGGAAGCACGAGGAGAATTACCCTACACACGACCTGGAGTTGGCAGTCATCATATTCGCATTGAGACTCTGGAGACATTACCTCTATGGAGAGGAGTTCGAGCTCTTTTGCGACCACAAGAGCCTCAAGTACATATTCACGCAGCGAGACTTGAATATGAGGCAGCGGCGATGGATGGAGACTTTGAAGGACTTCAAGTTCGAAGTCTCTTACCATCCTGGGAAGGCGAACCTTGTGGCTGACGCGTTGAGCCGCAAGAAGGCGATAGAGTTTGCGGCTCCGCTGATGGTTGCTGAGTGGGATATGGTTGAGTTTTTACGAGACTTTGAGCAAAAACTCACTGTAGAGGAGCCGTATGAGTTCATCGCACATGTGCAGGTGCGATCTCAGATCGATGACCGGGTCATCGAGGTGAAGAGGGATGATGCGCGTCTGACTGAGCTTCGAGAGCAGGCCAGTGATGATGCAGACGCCGAGTGGCAAGTTGGCACGAATGGGGGCTTACGTTATCATGGCCACCTATGCGTCCTAGATATCCCTGACTTGAGACAAGAGATTCTCGAGGCTGCGCATTGTACCAGACTAGCGATGCATCTATGCAGTACGAAGATGTATCGCGACGTGAAGAGGACCTATTGGTGGGAAGGTATGAAGACCCACATAGCAGAGTTCATGTCCCGTTGTCTTACTTGCCAGCAGGTGAAGGCAGAGCATCGCCGACCACCTAGACTTCTTCAGCCTATGCCGATCGCAGAGTGGAAGTGGGACTTCATTTCCATGGATTTCGTTTCAGGGCTACCGAAGACGAGGAAGGGACATGATTCCATATGGGTGATCATCGACCATCTGACGAAATCGATGCACTTTCTACCGATCAGAGTCACGAAATCTGCAGACGAGCTGGCTAGACTATATATCAGAGAGATCGTGCGTCTGCATGGAGTTCCGTTGGAGATCGTGTCAGATAGAGACACGCGGTTCACTTCTATTTTCTGGACTCGCATTCAGGAGGCTATGGGTGTGAAGTTGAAGTTCAGTACTGCCTTCCACCCACAGATAGACGGACAGACAGAGCGGGTGAAATAGTCTTAGAGGACATGTTGCGAGCTTGCGCATTGGACTTCAAGGACAGTTGGGATGACTATCTTGCATATGCGGAGTTTGCGTACAACAACAGTTTCCAAGCGAGTATCGGTATGACACCTTATGAGGCGTTGTATGGGCGACCTTGTCGAGCACCGCATTGCTGGGCAGAGGTCGGTGAGCGCAGATTGATTGGCCTAGAGTTAGTGTACACGACGTCGGAGAAGATTGATATTATTAGACGTCGACTTCTCACAGCGCAGAGCTAACAGAAGAGTTATGCAGATACGAGACGGCGACCGCTAGAGTTCACGGTTGGGGATCATGTATTTTTGCGAGTTTCTCCTATGAAGGGAGTCCTTCGGTTTGGGAAGAAGGGGAAGCAGGCACCGCGATTCATTGGTCCATTCTAGATCCTCGATCGTGTGGGAGCAGTGGCATACCGTTTGGCTTTACCCACGCCTCTCGCGAGCATTCACAACGTATTTCATGTTTTTATGCTGAAGAAATACGTTTCTGATCCTTCCCATATCATCAGATGGGAGCAGGTGCAGTTAGGAGAGGATGTTACATATATCCTGCGACCGACACGTATCCTAGACAGGAAGGAGTAGGTACTGCGTAGCAAGGTGATTCCCCTTGTGAAGGTATTGTGGACGCATAACTCTGAGGAAGAGGCTACCTGGGAGACAGAAGTCGAAATCAGAAAGAACTACCCATAGCTTCTCGAGGAGTACGAAAAGGTACAAATTTCGAGGATAAAATTTTTTGTTAAGGGGGGTAGATTGTAACGTCCTGGAAAAATCCGTACTTGGACTCAAGTACCAACTCGACCAAAAATCACGTAGGATTAATTCCTTTAGAAAATAAGCGTAAGTTAGCTAGCGCAACGCTAGAGTAGCTGGGAAATGGTCCCTGATCACTTTAAATACGTTCTACAAGACCCAAAACGAGTAGAACCAAAGACGCTATAATACTCTAAAACCTCGGATCAAACTCTAAACCGGTTTGTTCTCAGGACCTCTTTGAAACTTTGTATTAGATCTAGACCGCGCGTCGAAAGTCCGATACCTACAATCTTAGACCGTTATAACCGCCTAGCTGGACTTGACAATCGTTTCGAAAATCAAGTCCAACCGACATTCAGAGGCTATTTCATTGAGCCTGGAGTGAAGAGAGTGAGAATAGGGTTAGATTTGGAATTTGAAATTCAAATCTGGCACACGACTTGGCGCGTTATTATTAAGCGTTCTGACCGTCAGAATTCAGCCAAATTACACCCTTGGATCAGGAAAAATTTCTATTTCATATCACGAGACTTATAGACCTGATTTACGTGCAATGACTGCTGAACTGAAACTGGACCGCCACGTGCGATCTACAAACACTACTGGTCTGAAAATGGGATGTGAGCGACATCCAACATGCATGAGCTTAAGTCCGATCGCGTTCGGCCAGGGGGACCTCCAGAAATGTCTTTTTGGACCGAAACAGCCCCGATTTGGTTAGGCATCAAGTAAACATTGTTCCCAAGCCTGTTTTGGGCATGTTTTATGTTATAAAAGGGCCTTAAATCCTCACTTCTCTCACCCATCCGAATTTGTTAGAAACCCTAGCTGGTGTGAGAGAAAAGGTGAGAGATTGTGAGAGAGAGTGGGAGAGAATTTTCTGCTGCTTGCACTACCTGTTGCACGTGCTTAAGCAACGCACCTCAATTACTTTCCCAGCGATTTTGCCGCATTTCTAGGTAAGAAAAGACCCCAAACACTTGCTGATTTAAGGTTCCGTCGGTTACTTAGCATGGTAGTGTAACGCCCGTGAAAAATCTATACTTGGGCTCGAGTACTAACTCGACCCGAAATTGCGTAGAATTCATTCCTTTGGAAAATTTGACTAGGTTAGCTAGTGCAACGTTGGAATAGTTGGGAAATGGTCCCTGATCACTTTAAATACGTTCTACGAGGCCCGAAGCGAGTGGAACCAAGGGTGCTATAATGCTCTAAAGCCTCGGATCAAACTCTAAGCCGGTTTGTTCTCGGGACCTCCTTGAAACTTTGTATTGGATCTAGACCGCGCGTCGAAAGTCCGATACCTCCTATCTTAGACCGTTAGAACCGTCTAGCTGGACTTGACACTCATTCCAAAAATCAAGTCAAACCGATGATCACAGGCTATTTCATTGAGCCCGGACCGAAGAGAGTGTGAATAGGGACATAGTTGGAATTTCAAATTCAAATCTGGCACAAAAATTTGACGCATCAGTATTAAGCATTCTGACCGTCAGAATACAGCCAAATTACACCCTTGGATCAGGAAAAATATCTATTATATATCACGAGACTTATAGGCCTGATCTTGGTGCGGTGACCGTTAAACTGAAACTGGGCCGCCACGTGCGATCTAGGAACCCAACCGGTCTGAAAACTGGATGTATGCTAGATCTAGTATGCATGAGCTTAAGTCCGACCGCATTTGGCCAGGGGACCTCCAGAAATGCCCTTTTGGACCGAAACGGCCCCGATTTGGTTAGGCACCAAGTAAACATTGTTCCCAAGCCTATTTTAGGAATGTTTTAGGCTATAAAAGGGGTTGAAACCCTCACTCCTCTCTCCCATCCGAATTTGAGAGAAGCCCTAGCTTGGGAGAGAGAAAAAGAGTGAGAGATTGTGAGAGAGTGGGAGAGTTCTTCCCGCCACTTGTGCTACGTGTTGCACATGCTTAAGCAACACTCCTCTACCGCTTTCCCGGCGATTCCACCGCAATCCTAGGTAAGTAAAAACCCTAAATAGTTGGTGATTTGAGTTTTTCTTGTTTCCATAGCGATGTAGCTTATGGATCTTATGTATTAGGCTCCTTACTCGCCGTAGACGAAGCATATACACTCCGCTTCAATTCCCGAGTCTACAAGACACTAGGTGAGGATTTTAGACGCTTTGATTGACGGTTCCCAACGCTTTCAATGTCGTTTAATAGTAGATTCTTGACGGCATCGCCGTTTGACATGTACAAAATGCTCTCCGTTTCCCGTTTCGTAAGCTAACGAAGAATATGAGATTTAGGGCATTTTAGTCATTTGTAGGAAGTACTGTTTACATTCATATTTTGCTGATGTGATTGACATGGTTTGTTGTCGCATTAGGAAGTTAGGAATGCGTGCATAATTAGTTTGGCGAAGGGATTCGCCTAGTTGCACACTTTGGGTCGACATGCTATATGTAGACCTAAGTGTGTAGTGCATGTGTTTGTATAAATGCTTGTATTAGTATGTATTGAATTAAATGATGTTATTTGATACTTTGTGATTGATTTTTCAATTATTATGCCGACCTAAATGATTTTCTACATGTTGACAAAATGCATGATTTCATTACATGCATGGAATGTATGTGCTTGAGGATTTGCTTAAGTTGAATATGCATGGGAAGTATGCCGTGAAGATTTGCTTAAGTTGAATGTCATAACATGTGCTAACATGCTCACATGATGTATTTCAATTCTAATACCTTTTTATAGTGTTAATGTAATTCCATAGATGTGTGGGACTTGACTTAGTCCAGGCAGTCGGTAACCGAGCGAATTCGTGGCTGACTGGTCATAGCCACGAATGACGCGTCGATGAACGTGATTCGTGTTGAGAGTTGGCGGCAGTGGTTAGGCCACGCGAAGTGTTTTACGCACTTCATGTCGTTCAGCTTGAGATGCGATCGCGCTAGTCGAGCCCGTCAAGTAACCCGACTGGCCGATGTTTGTTCACCTTGTATGTATCATAACTGCTTGAACCTAGGGTACTGAACTTACCATTGTAAACCCTATTAACCGTGGTACCTTGATCCACGAAGACTCATGAGCCGGGCATGGTGGTATGGGACACCGTGGTCGAGCTGTCGGCCTACGCTGGGGCCACAAACCTCCCCGTAGTGACCAGTGAGCACCTTGACTCGTGAGCAGATTATGGTGGTATGGGACACTATATTCTAGCTGTCGGCCTACACTGATCAGGCGACGAGCCCTTTGTAGTGACCGCGAGCGTATTCTGAGTTCACGGGAGGCGACGACCCTTCCGTGCAGTAGAGTACAGTAGGCCTGTATTGATAAGGTGATGGGGGAGCGGTGCAACGAGTGCGAGCAACAGCCCTGGCAGCCCTTGCAGTGACCTACGAAATGTACATCGTATGAGATTACTAGGAGTGACGACCCTAGACAGGATCCGTGTTGGGATTGATACAAGGGAGGTACCTTAGTTTCCCAATCCTGCTGTTTGAATGGACTAATAACAACTTGGTAATCATATCACCATAGCATTGCATGTGCCTGGAAGATGTGGAGCACTCTAGGGAGTGTGGCATGCCGCGGTCGTAAGATGTTGCCGTATGAGAGTGATCGTCGGTGAGGGCATACATCACGTCATATCATCTTGCATTAACAACAGTATTAGGACTTGTCTGATTTACTGCTTTACTATTATCGCGTGATTGAATTGTGAACATGCTAATCTTTGCTCTATGATTCCACTGAGTTGATCACTCATTCCCACGTTACGGGATGGTTTTTGCAACACCCACCAGACCCTGTTGTAGTTGCAGGTGACGACGAGATCCAGGAGGTGGAGCCGGAGATTGACGAGGACCAGGATGAGTTCTCGTATATGCAGTATCATGACGGCTTCCCGTAGGCGACCTGGATCGAGGGGACATCAGTGGGACTTTTCTTTTTGAACATTATTCTTTTGTTATGTACATGTATATGAGACTCAGAGATGTAGTCATACTTTGGAGACAGTTGAGATTACTTTGTTTTTCCATACAGTGATATATATCTTGTTTAGTCTTCCGCTTGCTTTTATCACTGGATCTGAAGTATGAATTGCAGTTTTGGTATACTTTTACTCATGTGAATGCTTTAAATCAGACAACATCGAATCATAACCATTTTTGTTGCATAAGTGACGGTCTGGAACTCGGGAGTTGAGTTTATACACGACCCCCGATTTTCAGGGTGTTACAGGTAGCTTATACATCTTGTGAAATAGGTTGCCTGTTCGCCGTAGACGAAGCATATACGCTCCGTTCGAATCAATACACTTCTAGGATAAAAGGTGCGGATTCTAGACGCTTTGATTGACTGTTTTCAACACTTTCAATGTCGTTTAATAGTACATTATCGACGGCAACGCCGTTTGACATGTACAACATGCTGTCCGTTTCCTGTTTCATAAGCAGACGAAAAATATGAAATTTAGGGCATTTTAGTCATTTGTAAGAAATACTGTTTTCATCCATATTTTACTGATATGATTTACATGGCTCTTTGTCGCATTAGGATATTATGAATGCGTACATAATCAGTTTGGCGAAGAGATTCGCCCAAATGCGCACTTTAAGTCGACATACTATATGTAGACTTAAATGTGTAGACTAAGTGTTTGTATAAATGTTTGTATTAGTATATATTGAATTAAATGGTGTTATGAATTAGTTTGAGATTGAATTCTCAAGTTATATGCTGATGTACATGATTTCCTATATGTTGGCTATATGCATGATTTCATTATGTGTATGAAATGTATGTGTTGGATGATTTACTTAAGTTGTATGTTATAATAGGTGTTAACATGCTCATATTGTTGTATTTCATTCCCATTACTCTTATGTGATTGCTGATGTGAATTCATAAATGTTTGGGACTATACCTAGTCCAGGCAGTCGGTAACCGAGCAAATTCGTGGTAGGCTTATCTTTGCCACGAACGACGCGTCGATGAACGTGAGTCGTGTTTTGGAGTTGGCGGCAGTGGTTAGGCCACACGAAGTATTTTATGCACTTCATATTGTTCGACTTAAGATGCGCTCGTGCAAGTCGAGCCCGTCAAGTAACCCGACTGGCCATTGTATGTTCACCTTGTATGAGTCATAACTGCTTGAACCTAGGGTACTGAACTTACCATTGTAAACCCTATTAACCATGGTACCTTGATCCATAAAGACTCATGAGCCATGCATAGTGGTATGGGACACCGTGGTCGAGCTGTTAGCCTACGCTGGGACCACAAACCTCCCCGTAGTGACCAGTGAGTACCTATGACTCGTGAGCAGATTATGGTGGTATGGGACATTATATTCTTGCTGTCGGCCTACAATGATCAGGCGACGAGCCCTTTGTAGTGACCGCGAGCGTATTCTGAGTCTACGGGAGGCGATGACCCTTCCGTAGCAATGAGAGTACAGTAGGCCTGTATTGATAAGGTGATGGGGGAGCGGTACAACGAGTGCGAGCAACAGCCCTGGTAGCCCTTGCAGCGACCTGCAAAATATACATCGTATGAGATTACTAGGAGTGACGACCCTAGACAGGATCTGTGTTGGGATTGATATAAGGCAAGTACCTTAGTTTTCCAATCCTGCTATATGAATGGACTAATAATAACTCGGTAATCATATCACCATCACATTGCATGTGCCTGGAAGATGTGGAGCACTGTGGGAAGAAAGCATGCCGCGGGCGTAAGATGGTGCCGTATGAGGGAGATCGTCGGTGAGGGCATCCATCATGTCACGTCATATTGCATTAATAATAGTATTAGGAATGTTTGATTAACTGCTTTACTATTATCGCATGATTGATTTGAAACATGTTAATCTTTGCTCTATTATTCCACTGAGTTAGCTACTCACTCCCACGTTACGGGATGGTGTTTACAACACCCACTAGACCCTGTCTTAGATGCAGGTGAGGCAGCGATTCAGGATGCAAAGCCGGATTATGATGAGGACCAGGACGAGTTCTCATATATGCAGTACCACGACGGCTTTGCTTAGGTGGCCTGGATTGACGGGACTTCTCAGTGGGACTACTTTTGACATTTTGATTCTATTTATTTACATGTATATGAGACTCAGAGATGTATTCATACTTTGGAGACAGTTGAGATCTATTTTATTTTTCATACAGTGATATGTATATCCTTTAGTCTTCCGCTTGCTTTTATCACTGAATCTGGAGTATGAATTGCAGTTTTGGTATACTTTTACTCATGTGAATGCTTTAACTCAGACAACATTGAATCATAATCATTTTTTTTTGCATAAGTGACGGTCTGGAACTCGGGAGTCGGGTTTATACACAACCCCCGATTTCAGGGTGTTTCAAACATGGGCTTTAATTATGAAGAACCCGTTGGCTTAAACCATGGGAAGGGAATTCAAGTCCCCATTGGGGTCGATCAGGTGAAGTGTAGAAAATTTCAAGGGTTGGGGGCAAGCTAGTCAATGAATACGATTACAATCGTGTAGCCTCCAGCAGAAATATACTGCCTCAATATCTCTACGAATGAAAAAATATATCTCCAATAATAGTCACAATCATATCCAGGGGGCAAGTTCAAAGCCAAATGAGATAAATTGTACTCAATGAAAGCAAAATTCTTCAAAGAAGTTAATGAAAGCCTATGTTGGCCTATACTCATGTTGACAAAAAGGAAATTGCTTCTGAAGTCGCTACTGATTTTGATACAGAACATTATCAAGATAATAATTCTATATCAAAAGGGCGCAAGATGAATAGGATGAATAAGGAAGAAGTTCGCAAGCATATCAAAATCATATGACAAAGCATATCAAGATCATATGATAGCAAATAAAGAAAGATGAAGAAGGTGAGCGCCATCAAGAGAGTTCTACAAAATTTTTACTAAAATTGATATCACCATCAAGCTGGTATATTACAAACAATATAGACAAACGATACAGGTAAGAAATTTCAGGAGAAAATACCTATCATCATCTTCCAAGACAGAATATTAAATCGTCACCGAACAAAAAGTGTCGATGATCGTTATCAAGCATTGACGCTCATCGCCGATAGAAAATCTCCATCGAAATTAGAATCATCAGGTATCGATGATCATAAAAAGAAAAGAGAATAGCTATCACTGTTGCCGATCAATCGCTCATCAAAATTGCCATCATCGCTAAGCTGATACATTGCTTTAAACATGATACAAAAGTCCTTATGACATTGTCAGCAGCAGCGAAATGTTAATTATTGTTCAACCATATGATGAATCATACAGTCAACTATATAAAATTGATGACAATGATGACTGTTGATCATAAAAAGGCAGTCTAGCCACAAGTTCCGAAAAAAAAAGAGAAAAAATGGCCAAGTCCTAAAAGGACCAAGTCTCCAAGACCTAAAAAGGCCAAATCCTAAAAGGATTAAATCTTGAAAGGGACCGGATACACATAAGACCTATGATTATAAGAAGGTAGCCCAGTCAAGCCAATGGCCCGCTGTGCATGAGACCTATGAAGATCGCCATTCGGGCAGGGGCAAGAAGCCATTGGCCCTAAAAAGCCCGTGAAGGCCATTGTATGCATACCTATGCGGGCAGCTGACGGAGTCAATGACCAAAAGCCAAAAGGCCAAAGAGTTGACCAAAAGCCAAAAAAAGCTCAAAGTCTTCAAATGACCAAAGGTCAAAAGAGCTAAAAGTCTTCAAAAGACTAAAAGCCAAAAGAGCCAAAAGTCAACCAAGAGACCAAAAGTCAAAGGCCAAAAAGTTGACTAAAAGCCAAAGTGTTAAAAGTCCTAAAATGACCAGTCAGCGTAACCCCTATGCCGTCTGTATAGCTTTCCGGCAGCGTCACGGGGAATGGAGGACAAGCCCTCACCGTGAATGGGCCCGACCTTGCAGGGCTGCAGTGTGCGCTTTAGATAGGCCAACCATGCATAAGACCCCCCATATTTGTGGTTCGATTCCAGTACTAACTCATGAGGAAGGGCTTAAACTTACTTATCGATGGATCGACAACCATGGATTTGGTACCCCCAAAGGTAGCCTTGCCAGCTCTGTGAACTCTAGAGAGTTACTGTGGCCAACCCTGTGCGTAAAACCAACCGAGTTCACAGCCCCGGTAGCTTCACTGAGCCCCTCTGATGGATCGCGGTTTGTGAACTCCCTAGGTAGTGAGAAGTCCAGCGAACTCTAGAGAGTTATAGAGACCATCACGTAAGACCCGACTCTAACTAGAGTCCAAGTAAATTCGCCAAGTAAATTCGCTCCACTACTCAAGAGCCTAAATTGTGTGCAACTGACTGAATTGAAACTTAGCATCGCCAATAAAATATAAATGTATGAAGTCATGTAGGAAATTCCATACTGACAAGAATAAAATATTGGTGCTTTATGATTAGTTTCATAGAATGTCATGATAGACTATGTGCAATGTTCAAAATGCAGCAAATTCATGTTGAAGTTATGACATAGACAATATGTCTGGAATAATGCATAATGTAGAAGTGCATGAAAAAGTTACTGAAATTTACTATTGAAAGTCAAAAGAGAACATGCACTCAAATATATAAAAAAAAAAAAAGAAGAAGAAAGGAAGAAGAAAAAGTATGTATAAAAAAAAAGGGATTACATGCTTACAATTCCTCTGAAATGCCTACTATATTCATATATTGCCGCAAGTTTTCCTTTAATTGAAGCTGAGCTGCATCATGCTTTGATTTCTCTTCAAGAATAATCTTTATTTGATCAGGAAGGCCAGCTAATTTGTCTTCTAAAGATGTGTAGATAGTTCTTTCTCATGATCTTGCAGTTCCTTCTCTAAAGATGTTTCGACAGTTCCTTCTCTAAAGATGTGTAGACAGTTCCTTCTCATGATCTTGCAGTTCCTTCTCTAAAGATGTGCCGACAGTTCCTTCTCATGACCTTGCAGTTCTAGCTACGAAATTTCTTCTCTTAAAGCCACAATATGATCTTGAATGAGTACTTTGTCATCAGTAAGGGTCTTCAGCTGTTCTTGCAAAGATAACTGCTCCTGGTCTAATTCAGATATGGTGGAAGCAATAAGTGAAGCCCTCTCCTTAGACAAAGTTAACTGCTTCCCGTATTCCAAAACTTCTGGAGCAATCGTGATATTTTCCACTGATGCCAAAGAAGCTATCGAGTCACGAAATCTGAGGAGGGAGTCACGCAAAACAGAAATGTTAATCTTCGCCATCTTTGCAGAGCTCTCTAGAATCTCGATGGCAATGTCTAGGTCTAACCACTGCTCATGATCTTTGAAGATGTGGATTATTGTTGATAAAGAATTCTTCATCAGAAGCATTTTGTGAGTGGGAATCTTTGATGGAAATGCTAGCTCAGAGACAGTGGCCATAGATTCGGAGCTGGCCGCCCCGCTACAGAGAAGAATTCCTATAATATGAATGAGAGATAAAGTTAGAGTAAAATAACGCAAGATGAAGGATTCGCGGCTCTTCAAATTAAATATATATACCTGTCGCAGGGGTGTGACCAACAAGTGAGGGAACTTCTGAGGCTGTAGAAGTACCAGCTTCCAACATATTAGCAAGAGAATGAGCCCCCACTTCTGTGCTCGAATCTCTGGTAGTAGGAGTCGGTAGGTCAGTAGCCTCGACAGGGAATATAATTTCACGGGACACACTCTTCGGTGCCACTAGAGGAGCCAAAGAAATCCGTGGTGAAGCCATTGGTGCAACAGGGTGAAGATCTATAGAGGAGGCAACACTTGTCTCGATATTAGCCACATGAGTACCTGAAAAGAAAATGACAGTGATGATAAGATAGTGATCACTAGATAAGCACGTAAGTGTCTAAGGAATTCGGATTCCCTTAGTAGGTGAATATCCATATTCCCCGTAGTCCAAGAGTTCTTCATCCTCCTCGGTTGCCGCATGTGGCTTGCCAGGAACAGAAGTGGCAGGGGAAATTTCAGAAGCTGTGGGGAGATGTTCTTCCTCTACATTTCAGTGGCCGTATTTTCCTCGTCATCTATGTTGACCTCCCCTTCTTCATAGTCGTCATCCTGAGCTCCATCATTTCCATCATCATCATTGTTATCATCATCTCCAGATCTCAGGGAAGTGGAATCTCCTGATGCAGAAGATGAACTTTCGCTTGCCAGATCTTCCTCATCTACTTCTGCAACCACGACTTATTTTCATTTTTAGGAGACGGGCTGGTTGCTTTCTCTTGGAGATGGGTGATGATGTTTGCAGACGTGTTCATGATCTAGTCATCGGAGACGATGAGCTAGGGGGAAGAGGTTGTGAAGAAGGGGTAGGTTCGTTTCGAGCTGGACTCTTCTCAGCTGTAGCAATTTCTTTGGGAATAGTGGAGGATGTCCCTGCAACATTTTCTGAAGCTCGGCCACCAAGGTCGTGGGGGACATGTTCAAATTCCTCCAGGACTCCATGAGCAAACTAACCATCTAAAGTATTAATTTGTTTTCTCTCACGGATTGGCTCTTTCGTCAAAATCTTTCTTCAAATTTCACCATGATGAGGAGCACGACTTTTCTCTGGAATGAAGCCAATTCCGTTCTCAATTTTTCTGCCCCTAAGCCGAGGTGGATGAAGAAAGAGAAGAGAGTCCACTGGTAGGCGTTTGTTGATCAGAAATGATTGATGCTCCCACCATCTCATCTAGCTATAAGAAGTACGGACTATCCGGTCGCATCTAGGGATGATGAAAGAAGAGTTGACACGGCCACCTAATAGTTGCTTCCATATCATAGCCCAGTTCAAAGGACCTGTTCCATAACAACGCATTCTCTTAGTAACCAGCCCACAATTTTCTGGCACGGCTTGGTCATAGCCGAATTGGCGAGCAAAATGGCTAGGATAGTAAGGTTCTCTCCAAAATTCTGTTCCTTCCCTAAGAGGCAAACTGCAAGAATGAATGGAAAGAAAAAAGGCCCTTTTCCGCTACAGTTAATGTCCCCTGATCCACCATATCTGTATCTTGAATGTAGCGATGAAGGCGGAACTAGAAGAAGTCCACTTGATTAAAATCTTGGATCTTGTTGATCACCCATTCATACGATCTTCTGGCCATGGCCCTTTGTTGAAAAAACCAGAGAGAAAGATGAGAAGGGTTGACATAAGCCTTCTCTGGTGCTTCAAAAGTCCAGGGGAAATAGACTCCTAACCATCCAGTGAAGTAGTGCCAGGCAGTATATGCTGATGAAGAACCCAGGGTGGGATTTTTGACATGTGTAGAGATCTCTCCAAAGGCCCGATAAATGGAACATAGCACAGGGGGCGCAATGGAATATTTCTGACCTTCCACTAGAGCTCCGGCGACAACGAAGGTGGTGGGGCGAATAGCATCTGCCCACTTAGAACTAGGAAGAGCGACTATGCTTAGCCAGTAAGCTAGGAAGGCTGTCAGTTCCCCAAAGGAACTATAATCTGGTCATTCCTTCATATTGTCACGAAGAATCATTAGTTCCTTACAGCGACTGTCGCGGAATCTGCAAAATTAAAAAAAGGAGTTAATATGCAGGAGTATGTGATGAAAAGGAAAATTCTAATCTTTGGGTCTGAAATACCTGAGCATTCTAGAAAAATGAGCCAGCCATTGAAGAGGGGATAGTTTGTGAAAATTCAGAAACTTTCTTATCTCTCTGAAAAGTTCGACGGTAGTTTCAGAGATAGAAGGTCTGTGGTCAGGAGAGGATATAAATGCCAATTCTGCATTCATCGAGATAAACTCGCCATAGAATCTTCCTGTAAGTGGGAGACCTGCTATGCGATGAAGATCCCATAGCATTATGCTCATTTCCTAGAACAAAAAGTGAAGGGAATTGGTGGTGGGAGACCAATATTCGAGGAATCCTTTCAGCACAGAGGGTTCCTTGTAAAAGTATTTGGATGTGACTTCTATGACATCATAAAGGCCTACTTTAGCAAGAGTACTCGCGTGTTTCTTCAGGATTGCCTCTGCCCAATCAGAATAATAGCGACGAGAAGTCAGCAGGCCCCTTATTCAAAAATCTTCCTATCCCCAGAGAGGATCGCAATCCTTGTACCGCTGTCTGATAGTCTCGTAGAAATATATTGGAAAGAGATTGTGCGGACTGTGAAAGGGAGTGAGGAAGATCATGAGGTGGGCTTCTCTGATGATCTGTCGCAGTTTCTGCGTCTGCAGTTTTCCTTCGAGAATTCGAGGTTCTCGCGTCACCCACGATTCAGTATACATCAGTTTTTCTCCTTCCACGTAATCTGTGGGTTCACATTCAAGGATGGACTGGTGATGATGAACGTTGATGGAAATTATTGTCATGCCTTCTGAATGAGGGTTGTCGAATTTGATGACGCCCTCGATTACTCGAACGGATTCCCAAGAGTTTTGGAGCTTCTTCTTATTATGCTCCTTTATCTTTTCTTCAAACTCCTTCTCCTTATTTTGACGAGTTTTCTTGGAGCGAGAAGCAGGAGGGGTATCTTCTCTGACATGGGGTCTATCGCTATACGTGCGAATATGGGCGGTTGTCTTCAACCATTCTTCCCAATCATATTCATGACCGTGCTTTGGAGGCAGTTCTATGTTCCCCATGATTATAGCCCGGTGAATGGGAGAGGGAAGCGATTCAATGCGGCCGGTAAAATCGAAAGTTGGGAGTACTTGCTCTTTGAAATATGCGGGAGTTTGAGTGGTGGTTTTGGTACGCTTAGTCGGTGGTTGATCAGTGGAAGAAGACGGGCGATGAGAGGATGTATTGGGTGCGTCGGGATGAGAAGGATGGTCAGTTGGAGGGTCTACGGGACAAAAGGTCCTCTTGATGCGGGCCATAAAGAGAAGAGGGTTAAAGACCTTAAAGAAGATTGTTGAGGAAAGTTCAGAAAAAATAGTAAAGTCTTGGTTGTGCAGGTCCACGCAATAAAAATCAGTTGCGCGGAGTGTCACAATACTTAAAAAACTTGCACGGACGAAAGATCCGTTGCGCGGGTCCACACAGACAAAGTCGGTTGTGCGGGAAAATCGCCAAAAGGAAAAATTTCGCTAGAGGATGAGGAAACTACAGGTTATGAAGGAAGTGCGGTATTAATAAGCTACCGTGATCGAGTATATACACGGCCGGTTGCGCAGATCCCCGCAAGTCAGGTGAAAGGTTGGAATTTTGATCCTTTTTCATTTCTTGAAGAAACAAAGAAAGGATCAAGGGGGCATCTGTTGAGGCATAAAAAAAAATATGAAGGGAATCAAGAAAGGAATGATGAAGAGATAAAAAGAGCTACTGAAAAGAAGAAGATAGAGATAGTTTT
Source organism: Magnolia kwangsiensis (assembly GCA_037074715.1). Lineage (NCBI taxonomy): Eukaryota > Viridiplantae > Streptophyta > Magnoliopsida > Magnoliales > Magnoliaceae > Magnolia > Magnolia kwangsiensis. The sequence goes on from CM073579.1 coordinate 67,658,923, forward strand.
TAAGAAGTTACGCGGGTCTGCGCAATCAATCTTCTATGCGTAAGTCCACACAATCGAAATATCAGTTACTCGGTTCATCGAGTCATATTGCAGAAATGCTCCTTCTTTGATTGATCTAAAGCACTGAAAAATAGTCCCACATCGCTAAGATCAGGGTTTTCACACGTGCGAGGGTCTATAAATACCCCTTCCCCTCCTTCATTAAGGGTAATTGAAGATTTTCAAGAGGAGCAGAGCGGAACAGAAGACAGAAGGTAGAAGAGAGTCTCCTGGCAGTTGCGTAGGACCACGCAACCAATATCGGTTGGGCGGGTCTACGCAACCAGGCTGCCCTACAGTCTGTGAAGTCCAAAGGCCGTCATGCTGCCGAAATCCGTGGGCCAGGCTTCCTTTCTCCAGGTTTTCTCCTATTCATGGGTTCAAAGGAGAAAGATCAGTCGATCGAATCGACAATCCTCCTAAGTCCCAAAGGATGGTTGAAACAGGCGCTATTATGTTGTTGAAATCTTTATTTCGTTAAAGACCCGTCGATCGGATCGACATTCCTCCTAAGTCCTAGGAGATGATTGAATCAGGCACCGAAAGGTTGTCGAAATGAACTTTTGATGTTTAAAGCACAAGTCCTTTATTTCTAATTGATCTATTTTAGAATCAAGAGATGTAAAGAGGATGTAAATGAACTCAGTATCAATAAAATGTGATGAATGTTCCTAGTACTCTTTCTCTGTTATGTTTGAATAAGACAATCTCCCAAATCAAATGCATTTGTTTCTTTGTCGAAACAGCCTCAATGAATTGCCATAATTAAATCAATATGGGCCCTATACACATACCAAGGTGGGCCCACTTAAAGCATAGATCTGACTCATTTTTAGCTCATGCCCAAAAAAAATGAGCTTTCAAAGTGGTTGAACGGTTTGGATGCAACCCATGCATCATGGTGAGTTCCACACATACGGCCCACCAATTGAATGGACGGTTTGGATATAATATAAACATCAAGGGTGGGGGCCCACTGACCGTCCAGTAGCCAAAGAAATGGCTGGACAGTATGGGAAATACATACATTGCAGTGGGCTCCACCGTCCGAGGCACATGCATCATTATGAGTCCCACATGGGGGGCCCACCATAATGTTTACTTACCATCCAACCTGTTGATAAGGTCACAAAGACCTGGGTGAAGAGAAAATATAAATTTCAGCTTGATTTAAAAGTTCTGTGGACCCACAAAGGGGTTTCAATGGTATAAGTTCAGTTCACACTGTTTCCTCTCACGTGGGCCACCTGAGCATTGGATGGGTCTGATTTTTAGAGGGTGGCCCACTGAGCTGAGGGCCTACCATATGACTAGATTAGATGACAAATAAACATCAAGGTGGGCCCCTATAACACCTCGAATTTTGGCCAACCTGGGATTAGACGTCCTTAGGCAATGGGTCAACTAAAACACCTGGGAAATCGCTCAGAACCCAATTCCATTGCCAAAGAAACCACTTAGGATTAATTCCTTTAGAAACTAAGCATAAGTTAGCTAGCGCTACGCTAGAGTAGCTGGGAAATAGTCCCTGACCGCTTTAAATACGTTCTATAAGGCCCAAAACTTGTAGAATCAATTGTGCTATAATATCCTAAAACCTTGGATCAAACTCTAAACCCGTTTACTCTCTGGAGCTCTTTGAAACTTTGTAATGGATCTAGACTGCACGTCGAAAGTCCGATACCTACAATCTTAGACCGTTAGAACCGCCTAGCTGGACTTGACAATCATTTCGAAAATCAAGTCCAACCGACATTCGCAGGCTATTTCATTCAGCCTGGACTGAAGAGAGTGAGAATAGGGTTAGATTTGGAATTTGAAATTTAAATCTGGCACACGACTTGACGCGTCAGTATTAAGCGTTCTGACCATCAGAATTCAGCCAAATTACACCCTCGGATCAGGAAAAATTTCTATTTCATATCATGAGACTTGTAGACCTGATCTACGTGCGGTGACCGCTGAACTGAAACTGGACCACCACTTGCGATCTACGAACACTGATGGTCTGAAAACGGGATGTGAGCGACATCCGACATGTACGAACTTAATTCCGATCGCGTTCGGCCAGGGGACCACCAGAAATGTCCTTTTGGACCGAAACAGCCCCGATTTGGATATACCTTAAGTATAAATTATTCCCGAGCCTATTTTGGGCACATTTGGGCTTATAAAAGGGGTTGAAACCCTCACTCCTCTCTCCCATCCGAATTTGAGAAAAATCCTAGATTGGGAGAGAGAAAAGGTGAGAGTTTGTGAGAGAGAGTAAGAGAGAATTTTCCTGCTGTTGTGCTACCTATTGCACGTGCTTTAGCAACACGCTCCAATCACTTGGCCGGTGATTTCTCCACGTTTCTAGGTAAGAAAACAATCCTAATAGTTGCTGATTTACTGATCCCTTCGTTCCATAGCATGTTAGCTGATAGATCTTGTAAATTAGGTTGTCTAGTCACCGTAGACGAAGCGTATACGCTCCGTTCGAAACGATACGCTTCTAGGAGATAAGGTGCGGATTTTAGACGCTTTGATTGACTGTTTCCAACACTTTAAATGTTGTTTAATAGTAGATTATAGACGGCAACGCCGTTTAACATGTACAACATGCTGTCCGTTTCCTGTTTCGTAAATAGACGAAGAATATGAGATTTAGGGCATTTTAGTCATTTGTAGGAAATACTGTTTTCATCCATAATTTTCTAATGTGATTGACATGGCTTATTGTCGCATTAGAATGTTAGGAATACATGCATAATTAGTTTGGCGAAGAGATTCGCCTAAATGCCCACTTCGGGTCGACATACTATACGTAGACTTAAGTGTGTAGTGTAAGTGTTTGTATAAATGCTTGTATTAGTATGTATTGAATTAAATGGTGTTATGAATTAGTTTGAGATTGATTTCTCAATTAATATGCTGATGTAAATGATTTCCTACATGTTAGTTATATGCATGATTTCATTATATGTATGAAATGCATGCGTTGGAAGATTTACTTAAGTTGTATGTTATAACATGTGTTAACATGCTCACAGTGTTGTATTTTATTTCCAATACTCTCATATGATTGCTGAAGTGAATTCGTATATGTTTGGGACTATGCCTAGTCCAGGCAGTCGGCAACCGAGCAAGTTCGTGGTTGGCCTATCTTTGCCACGAACGACGCGTCGATGAACGCGAGTCGTGTTTGGAGTTGGCGGCAGTGGTTAGGCCACACGAGGTGTTTTACGTACCTCATGTCGTTCGACTTGAGATGCGATTGTGCTAGTCGAGCCTTTCAAGTAACCCGACTGGCCATTGTATGTTCACCATGCATGAGTCATAACTGCTTGAACCTAGGGTACTGAACTTACCATTGTAAATCCTGTTAACCATGGTACCTTGATCCACGAAGACTCATGAGCCGCGCATGGTGGTATGGGACACCATGGTCGAGCTGTCGGCCTACGCTGGGGCCACAAACCTCCCCGTAGTGACCAGTGAGCACCTATGTCTCGTGAGCAGATTATGGTGGTATGGGACACTATATTCTTGCTGTCGGCCTACACTGATCAGGCGACGAGTCCTTTGTAGTGACCGCGAGAGTATTCTGAGTCTACGGGAGGTGACGACCCTTCAGTAGCAGTGAGAGTACAGTAAGCTTGTATTGATAAGGTGATGGGGGAGCCGTGCAACGAGTGCGAGCAACAGCCCTTGCAGCGACCTACAAAATATACATCATATCAGATTACTAGGAGTGACGACCCTAGACAGGATCTGTGTTGGGATTGATATAAGGGAAGTACCTTAGTTTCCCAATCCTGCTGTTTGAATGGACTAATAATAACTCGGCAATCATACCACCATTACATTGCATGTGCCTGGAAGATGTGGAACACTGAGCGGGATGCACGCATGCCGCGGACGAAGATGGTGCCGTATGAGAGAGAACATCGGTGAGGGCATCCATCATGTCATGTCATATTGCATTAATAATAGTATTAGGGTTGTTTGATTTACTGCTTTACTATTATCGCATGATTGATTTGATAACATGCTAATCTCTGCTCTCTTATCCCACTGAGTTGATCACTCACTCCCACGTTACGGGATGGTGCTTCCGGACACCCACCAGTCCCTATTGTGATTGCAGATGATGGCGCGGCCTGCGAGGCAGAGCTGGACTTGATGATGATGAGGAGGATCTCTCCTTTATGCATGTTCTGATTAACGGGATTACAAGGAGGTTGATTAGATGCCTTGACACTTGTCATTTTATATTTTTAGCGTACTCATGTATATTCGTTTTGTCTACTTTTGGAGTATACATGTATGTATATAACCTGGTAACATGTTCACACTCTGGAGACATGCAACAGTTTATATATGTTATACATACTATCACAGTCCTCCGCTTGCTAATTTAACGGTCTCTAGAGTATGATATGATGTTTTGGATTGCTCCCACTCATGTTTAATACATTAACACAGATAACATTCAATCATACCCATTTATGTTGCATGAGTGATGTTCTGGAACTCGGGAGTGGAGTTTTTACTCGAACCCCCGATTTTCGGGATGTTACAGGCCCACGACTAGAGCCATGGGTCTGCCTCCATTCGTTCGCTCGCCAGTCGCTGGTGCGGCCAGCCTTTTGACACAGCAGCAGCAAGCTGCTACTTATGTATTTTTTTTTAAAACCCATTTTCCAGGGTTTTTCTTATGTGGGGCCCGCATTAGGCACATCCACTCCAGCCATTAGATTCCTCTGCCCAAAACAAATCTATCAAGACTAATATTGGCCCTTTTTCGGCGCGTAAAAAAAATCTGGAAAGGTTTCAATGGTAATGGTAATGTTTTTAAAACCATGGCCCACTAGATACTTAGATCATCCTCATTTTTTGGCTCAACCCCTAAAATGAGTTGGGGAAGAGGATGGATAGCTTAGATTGAATGCATTCATCAAGGTGGGGCCTATATGAGTGACCCACCCCATGAGCTTAAAACTCCAAGCTCATATTTGTGTTTTCTCCCAGCAATGTCCAAACACTGGACGTTTTTGGGCGTAATAATGTATTTAAGGTGGGCCCTATTTAGGTGGGCTACCACATGATGGATGGTGTGAGCGTAATACATATAAGATGGGCCCACTCATGGATGGCTTGGATAAAATACTTACTTCAAGGTGGGGTCCATCCAAGTGGGCCATACGGCCATTTCATCACACACAAAGAAATAAAATAAATGAAAAGAGAGGGAGAGAGAGATAGAGTGGGACACGTGTGATGGAGGACTCCGCCACTATGAGCCCTCCCTTGCATTCAATCGTACATCGAGTGGGCCTAATACAAGTGGGCCCACTAATTCAAAGATCAATGGTGGAGATCTTTCTCCACTAAAAATGGACGGTCTAGATGACCTCTTTAATGCAAGGAAAGTAAACATCATGATGAGGTCCATGGAGAATGGCCCCATCATGGAATGATATTGATGATCAAGATGGGCCATCAACCACATGTTAAGGTCTAAAGTGAGATCCATACCATTGATCGGTAGGCCTCACTTGGCCCATCTTAAAAATATGAAAAAGTAGTCTATGGAAACACCCACCACTTGATCTTCTTGGTCCATTGGAAAGCTACTCTCCTAGAGCTTCATTTTGATGGTGGAGATGGGAAATGGATGGCTAGGATTAGAGCTTTTGGGATGGGAAGTGGGCCACCAAAATCACACTTTCTCTCATGGAAAACCTTGGACGTGGGAGTCTCTTGCTTGCTTGGGAATGTGTTGGGAAATGAGAGAGAGAGAGAGAGAGAGTTGTAAGAGAGATGAGGGATGGGTGTGATGGGTGAAAGGGTGAGGTAAGTGATGGATGTGGTACTTGACATGTAAGGTGGTGTAAGAGAGAGGGTGAGAAAGAGTTGACTTTGGTGGTTGCTTGGGGATGGGGTGAAAGGTGATGTGTACTTGACATAAAGTGATTGATGGATTGATGAAGTGATTGATTGATTAATGGATTGATGGAAATGTTGTAGAGATTCTCTTGGAATTGCAAACATGCGATGTTTTCTCAAAATAAATGCCGGCTCACATCTCTTAGTCAGGGTATCGGATCGGTACATGAGTCGTGGCATTGGAACCGCGGCGACGATACGGTCAAAATGATACAAGTCTCGGATTAAGCTGACTCAATTCTATGGGATACAGCTTAGGTTTGCGTGCAAACATCGATTATCGGTCTCAGGTTGCCGGAATTCAACAGGAAGGATCGCGGGAGTTGATGGAATAGTACGGACTAGGATACGGGTCTTACAACTTAGACATAAATATGGAGTCTCGGTCAGAAATGATCGAAACTAGAATGTCATGCAGTCTCACTATCTCCTTAATGAATGCCTTAGCAAGTCAGTCCATAGTCTAGGAAGCATGCATCAGAATGAAATGCGTTGACTTCGTCAGATGGTCAGCAATAACCTAGATGATATCATGACCACGCTGAGTCCTCGGTAAACCTGCGATGAAATCCGTCGACACATGCTCCCATTTTCACACTGGAACGCCCTATAAGTGTTGTGTTTTCTAGATCCTATGATTGTCAAATTTTGTAGTAACAAAACCTCTCAGAATCTGTGTCTTTTGTAGCTCATCTACATATTCATGATCATGTAATTCATGTATAGGAACAAAAGTCTTTACCTCAAGAACTTCAAATGCAAGATCAAGAGATATACAAGTTCAAGTATAACACCAAGTGACAGTTCAAGCTTTCAAGCTTCAATAGTTCAAGGTTTCAAAGCTTCAACTATAAAGTTCTTTACTTGGAACTCAAAGCTCAAGGTGAAATACAAGTCATATACTTCAAGTTCAAGCTTCAAAGTACTTCAAGTTCAAGATTCAAAGTTAAGATATCAAGCTTCATGTACTTTGAGATCGACTATCAACAGAAGCAAATGATGGTTCAATGTTCAAATATCACTTATAAGGTATGAATGACCCTAGATTGACCATGGGTTAGGTCATATTATTTGCATAATTAAATTGGGTCATTGTATAAGTGTATAGGCTGTTTCTCGACTAGTCCTAGCCTATGTTCGACTAGTCCTAGTACTGGCTTGACCAGTCTAACAAATTCCTCGAGCAATCGAAAGTTTGTTACAAATTTTTGAGATTTTTTGTTGGACCCTCGACTAGTCATGGAGATTACTCGACCCGTTGAGCAGGCTCAACTCAAAGTCCAACAACTAAATTGAGTCCCATAAGACCAGTCGAGAACAGGGCTCGGCTAGTCGAGCAAGTCACTCAACCAGTCGTGAAATCATCTTATCTTATTGTGCCCGAAATTTCAAAAGTTTGTTGGTCCTTCGACCAGTCGAACTAACCTCTGGGCCAGTCTAGTGAGCAGTTTTTACACTTATAAATAGAGAACGATTTTTAACTTTTTTCATTCAATTAAACCAAAATTAAGACACCACACTGAGAGATAAGTTTATGATATTCTTAAGCTATATTTTGTTCATTTAATATTCTCTTTAATTAGCTTTTTGCATTTGATTTTAAGATTCTACATTCCAATCTTATTTGAATAAGGGATTAAAGTTTTTCCTTTCATGGAATCAAAATCAAATAAGCAAGCCCAAAGTGATTTAATCTAAAAATCATTTAGAACTTAGAAGCTTTTCATAAGTGAGTGTGGACATTGAACATTTACTATTAATTAGTTCTTCCGGGCTTCATCAAAGGAGAATATCCAGATAAGTATTTTACATATGTAATTTTGTTTTTATTTTCTTGAGATTGTACTAGGAAAAATCTCTTTCTTTTCGGTTTGTCTGAGGTGATCTAGAAAACTCAGAGTATGGGGTTTTTGAATTGTGTAAGCCCACTTGAAAGATACAATTGTGAAGGTTTTAGGTGAACCTTAAAAAACCTATTGTATAGTGAATGCCAATATCCACTATGTGAGGATATTAGGAGTGGAGTAGTTGTGTGGTTGTTTTTCTAAACAGTTGGTGTACACATGAGCAAACCACTATAATTTCTGGCCTTGTGGTGGATGATTGATTATGGTATTGTTTGAATGTTATAATTTCCTTTTAAGCATTTTTGGAGAATGATGTAATTTTTTTTATGCAAGTGTGGGAATGCTGTAATAGCTTAGTTATTTTCTTTGCTATTTATTTTTGTATTCCTCTATATCGGTTTGAGATTTTGATACGCAGACCGTTCTAGGAATCATGTTGTCCTACCATAAACCATTGGTTTTTGGTGTAAGGTTGTCCTTAGAACAACATCTGTATTAACCTCTTAATACTTGTACATTTGAGGTTATTATTCATTTCTACATTGTCGGATTGTTTAATGCTATCTTTATTTACTTTTGTTTATTTTCGCATTTAATTTTTTAATTTGGCATAGTCCTATTCACCCCCCCCCCCCCCCTCTAGGACTCTTAGCTCGACCTTTTCAAGTGGTATGAGAGCCTAATAGCTTGCTTTAATTTTTGGATTAATTTCCTGAGCTAATCGATCTGAACTTTTTAAGATGTCAAATTTTGATAGCCTTTCAGTCACTAGGCCTACACCATTTAATGGCTCCAATTATGCATATTAGAAAGCCAGAATAAGGATTTTCTTAAAATTCATCTATGAGAGCGTGTGGTAAGCCACAGTGACCAATTGGACCCATCCTACCATTGAAGTGACTAGTACTAATGGATCAAAAACTGTAAAAGTCACACCTTACTTCTATTGGACCACTCTTCAGAAAAGTGAGAGTACTGCCAATGCAAAAGCTCTAAGTGGAATTACTTGTGCACTATCACCAGATGAATTCAAAAGAATTATATCTTGTGATACTGTAAAGTAAACCTGGGATATTTTGGAAATGACACATAACGGAACAATAATTGTCAAGAAATTTAAAGTCCAAATCCTCACAACCAAAATTGAGGAAATACGTATGGAAGAAAGTGAAACTTTCATGGACTTCTATACAAGATTGAATGACATTGTTAACTCTATGTGGGGTCTTACTGATAAAATCTCAAAAAATAAAGTTAGTGCAAAGATGCTACGCTCATTGCCCGAACGGTTCAATTCAAAGGTGACCACGATCCAAGAACTTCGTGATATAGATAATATGAGGTTTGAAGAATTGATTGGTTTCTTACATACCTATGAGTTAAATTTTAAAGCACTTAAAGGTAAATTCATCGCCCTTAAGTCTTCTAAAAATATTTCTCAAGAAAATAGCAATTCTAATTTAGAAAATTCTGAAGATGATATGACCCTTTTAGCTAAAATGTTTTATAAGATTTTCAATAGTAAAAAGAGGGTTAATTTACAAAAATCTAATGAAAAGAAAAGATCTAGATCTAAAACTTATAAAACTTTAAAAGACAGCCAATGTTATAACTACCATGAATATGAGCATTTAGCGAACAAATATCTTAAAAAGGACAAACCTAAAAAGAAAGGTATGTTGGCTACATGGGATGAATCTTCTTGCTCTGAAGCTTTTTATGAGTCAGAAGATTCTGAAACTGAGTCAGGTAATGATGTTAAAGCCCTAATGACTCTAGCCAAGTTCACATTTTCAGATAATAATTTAACTAGTGAAGAAAATCTGAATAGTGACCATAAAAATGAAGAAGATCTTCAAGATGCTTATAACATCCTATACAAGGAAAGCTGTAAAATTGTTGTAAAGCTAAAACTTCAGAAAGAAAAGTTTTTAAAACTTAAAGAAAATTTTGATAATCTAGTCTTAGAAAAACCACACATTTCAGATTGCTTTGAAAAAACTAAGTGCGACTTAGATTTCAAAACCTCCCTAGTTTAAATCCTAAAATCTGAAAATGAAAAGCTAAAACTAAAAGTCACTTCACTTTTGAGTTTAAAAGACACACGGAGGTAAGCCTAAGGTGATCTTAAGTTAGAAAAACTCTTATCCGAATCCAGAAAATGTGGTGATCGATCTGGATTGAGCTATGATAAAAGTATTCCTCTTAAACATAAGAATACTCCACCTAAATTTGTGAAAGGGGAGTCTTCTAACTCAAAAGGGAAAATTTTGAATCAAAATTATTCTAAAAATGCTAAGACTTTTCAAAACTTAAAACCTAAAAGCAACCATATCAACTATAAAAATTAGAATCGTAATCCTTTAGCTAAAAAAATTGTTGATTTACTTAAGGAGCTCTTAAAATCTAACTCAGTGGGTCGGTCTTATAACAACTTCAAACATAAGAAGACCAACTATACTCCTAAACCCAAAACTGTAATGAAATGGGTTCCTAAGGTAACATGTTTGGTTGTCCACACCGCTTTCAAAGCTTCGAGCCATTTAAAGTGGAACCTACACAGTGGATGCTCCAAACATACGATAGGTGACAAAGGTCTGTTCACCAATCTTATAGACATGACTGATGGTTCAATCACATTTGGTGATGGTAGTAACTGCAAAATTATTGGCCAAGGTACGGTTTAGCTCTTTAACCTCCCTCAATTTAAGAATGTTTTATATGTTAAATGGTTAAAACATAATTTATTAAGCATCTCTCAAATATGCGATAATAATCATAGTGTAAAATTCACCAACCAAGGGTGTGAAATCTTAAATAAAAATGGTTATGTAATATTAACTGGTCACTGAACTTCTGAAAACTACTACATTATTTGTAATTCAAGTTCATCTTATCTATCGCGTTACACGGTCCAAATCGATGAAACCGAATTATGGCATAAGCGCCTCAGACATGTTTACTACCACAATTTGTATAGATTGAGTAAAAGAGAGTTCGTAAGAGGTCTACCCAAAATATAAAAAGTAGACAAAATATGTAGCGAATTTCAAATTGGTAAACAAACTAGGAGTACTCACAAAAGGGGAACTCCAATGCTACATCTAAACCACTCGAACTCTCCACATGAATCTCATTGGACCAAACAGAACGGAGAGTCAAGGTGGCAAGAAGTACATTCTAGTAATTGTTGATGACTTTACTAGGTACACTTGGGTAGTTTTCTTGAGAGAGAAATTAGAAACTCTCGATGAAGTAAAGAGGGTATTGAAACATATCCAAACGAAAAAAAATCATAAGTCTCTAAGATTCGTAGTGATCATGGTTTGAAATTTGAAAATAGTAGTTTTGAGAAATTTTGCAGCGATCATGGAATATCACATGAATATTCTGGCCCAAAACACCACAACAAAATGGTATAGTGGAAAGGAAAAATAGAGTTTCAAGAAATGACAAATGTAATGCTAAATAGTATGAAGCTTCCTAAAAATCTGTGGGCCGAAGCCGTAAATACTGCTTGTTATATAATTAATTAAGTTTATACTAGAAAATTAAATGGTAAAATGATTTATGAAATGTGGTTTGATAAGAAGCCTACTGTCAAATACTTTTAAGTTTTCGACAGCAAGTGCTATATTTTATGTGACTGAGAAAATTTGGGCAAATTTGACACCAAAAGAGATGAAGGGATATTTTTAGAATATGCTCTATATAGTTGAGCATATTGGGTTCTTAACAAGAGGACTGGTGTAATTCAATAGTCCATTAATGTGGTTATAGAGGATCACTTGAATACACTCGTCTCAAGTAAGCTTTGATAATTCAGTTTTTAGGGATAAATTGATTCTTTCCAACTTATCATTATCCGAATGATATTGCTATAGATCATTAATTAGATGTGTATTAATTTCTAAGGTTCTATCCAAATCTTTTTGTGGTAATTCCTTTTTGTTTTCAGATATACCAAGTGTTCTAACTATGTTGATGCTATGGATGCAGAGTTGATTGTAAGCATCTTGTAGTTTATTTTGTTGTTCTTCTTCTTTCTTTTCAGTTTCTTCATTATCAGATGGAAATGATTTAGTGGCTTGTGGTTCATTGTTCTCAGTTTCAATGGGAATGGTTGGAGCAGTGGAGACCATAATAATTTTCAAAGATTTCTGATCTCCATCATTCTTTGAGTCGCTAGATTCTGAATTTGACTCCTCTGTATCAATCCATGTGGTAGCCATTGCTTTACCTTTAGTTTTTCTATTTGGGCATTCAGTAGATAGGTTTTCAAACTTCTGACAGGAATAACATTGTGGTTCTTTAGTCTTTTTACCAAATTTACCTATAGACTGTCTATTGTCCACCCTTCTTCCTTTAACTTGACGACCACGATTTTTCTGAAAGAATTTTTTGAACCGTTGAGCCAACAAAGCCACTTCCTCGTCTTCACCTTCTCTTTCACTTTTGATATCCTAATTTATTATTTTCTTTAAATTTTTAATAACAGTATTTTTGGATTTTGGGGTTCGTTTAAAGTGTAATTCAAATGTTTGTAGGGACCCTACTAGTTCTTCTACTTTCATTTCATCGATGTTCCTACATTCTTCAATGGTTGTTACTTTAGGATTGAACCATTCTAGTAATGACCTTAGTATTTTCCTACAAATTTTTGGGACTGGAACCTTCTCACCTAATCCACCCATGGAGTTGCAAATGATATTCAGTTTTGTGAAAAACTCCATGAAGGTCTCATGCTCTTCCATTCTGAGACTTTCGAACTGTGATGTCAAGAGTAGCAGTTTAGATCTCTTCACAGTGCTTGTACCCTCATGGGTTATTTCTAACAAATCCTATGCTTCTTTGGCTGTCTCACACATACTGATTTAATTAAAAATATCTTGGGACACAGCACAGCAGATAACATTCATAGCTTTAGCTTCAGATGTTTGCTTTTCTTTGTTGAATGCTGTCCACATTTCTTTGAATTTTGGTTTGGTGATAGCCTTGTCATTTTCAAGTACTACTTGTTCAGTAGGTGGCACATATCATCTCTCAACAATATTCCAAACATCATGATCCAAAGATCTCCGAAATTAGTGGATCCTAACCTTCCAATATGCATAATTTGATCCATCAAATGCTGGAGGTCTAGTGACTGATGAGCCCTCTCCTTTGGCCATATTACTAACTTCAGTCAAGATCACTCTCTAGGCGGTGAAGCCCTTTAAGAGAGACCCACTTTGATACCAATTGAAATTGTGGTAAAGACCACTTTAGTTGAAGTAGGAATATGTCAATATGTCTTAAAGAGGGGTGAATAGGACTTTAAAAAAAAAAAAATTATGGTTTATTTAAAATCCTATCAAACTTGTCCTGAGCAGATATGCATGAATCAGGATTTCTTCAAGATAAACATGATGTAATTAGAGGATCCAATCACAAAACTGATTTAATGATAAACATGATGTAATTCAGAGTTTATGATGGATATAACTGTGTGCGAGGTGTGATCAAACATGAAAGCATTTAAAAAAATCACACAAGTAATCAAAGATAAATATCAATCACAAACACAATCATTTTTATAGTGGTTTGACTACTTATCTACTCCACTTCTGGCAGATGCACTCAACCCTTGAGTGTGCCGGATTTCACTAAGGAGATTTCACACGGTTCACCTCAAACTCAAGGTTTTAAATCAGGTTCACCTCTAACCAGTACAACCTAGACCTAGGCTGACAATTTATGCTCCCACGAGCAAGGGTCAACACATAACACCGGATTTTAGGCACACTAGCCAAGGATCCACACAAGGAACCTCTCTCATTTATGCTCTCACGAGCAAGGGTCAACACAATGTACTTAGTTTTAGGTACACTAGCCAAGGATCTTCCACAAGACCCTAACTGTTTATGGTCTCCACAGAGCAAGGGCCAACACAATGCACCCACCTCGTACACTCCCACCAGAGGCCTCCTAGAGGACTTGCATGGGGTGAGAAATACCTTAGACCCAATCCTACAAAGGAAAGATCACAAGGGTCCTCTGAACTCTAATAACTTACAAATAAGTGGATGAGTCCCTTCTAGCTCTTTGTCGAAGATCTCCTCCTTTGTTGAAGAAGAGTCTTCTTCTTCCTTGAACCGCAACTCAGAAGATGTAGCAATGCATGGTAACCAGTTGGGTCAAGGTTGTAATGGAATCCCACTCTATTGAAAGTTTTACTATAAGGGAAACAAAGTGATTCCAATCATTTATGAATTCAAGGCATCCTAGCTTAATGATTTACCATTGAGGTGGTAGCTGGAGGATCTTTGAATGTGAAAGTTCATTCCCTAATCCACTCTATTGAATGTTAATGATGAGGGTGGATTGGAGGATGAACTTCCATGAGAGAAAGGGCTTTGGGTATATGATATAAGGTTAAACACTCAAAAGCACTCTCTTCTTTCTCTACCAGCAACTAAAGACAAATTTTTTATATATAAGTAAAAAGTTCTAATGGATATAAAATGGTCACATTTATGACAGAGTTTGATATCATCGAGCAGGGTCGATATCATCGAGCATATACTCTCGATTGTATTGACTGACCGCTCGATGACACAAACTCAAATGTCATATGCTTTTGAAACCTTTTGTCAGCTGGTCGAGGAAATTGAAACCTACGTCGATGTCATCGGATTTTGAACTCTGATTTCATTGACACGAGGATCGATTCCTTGACATTTGAAAATGAGAGAGACATTGCCTTTGAAATATTTCAGGTCAAGGATATGATTGAGGTACACTCGATATCATCGGAATTTGAATGTTGATAATATCGATAGTCATATCGATGCATCGATAAATCCAACGGATTCTCCAGTTAAGCTTGCTAGATAATTTATGTCCATTATCAATGCAATTGACCCAGCCTCGATATCATCAATAGTTGAATATCGATTCTATCGAGTGACCCTCGATCTAAGATAAAAACCATCTAAAAATATGCTGGTAAACTGAGTGTCCAAGACCGATATCATCAAAGGCCTTCCTATATCATCGGTTTTTGAACTCCAAGGATATCGAGGAGTACTTCGATATATCGAAGGTCTTTATAATTTTCTTTAGAAAAATAGGGACACAAACTATCTGTTGTCGATTTAATCGAGTCAACTTCGATAGACTCGAGATTCAAATTTTGATGATATCGATACAGCTATCGATACATTGATAATTCAGTCCAGAAGTATATGCGGTTGCTGGACAGCTTTTGTCCTCATTTCAATAGTATCGATTGAACATCAAGGAAATCGATGGCATTTCTTGATTATATCGATCAATCTATCGATAAATCAACAGAGGTAGAAAACTTAGAGATTTTTTAAACTTTTGAAAAAGTTTTCTAACTCAAAAACCATATGATATTCTAATCAATTTTAAGAGTTTTAAATGCCTGGTGTTTTGGGACATGGGATGTGAGACTTATATTTACCTGTGGTGAGTTCGAGCACACATCCAGTTGAGGCAGACAGTTGATTGATCTTCCTATGGAGCTTCTCTGTCTAGCTGACTCAACACTCATGCTAATTGACAAAACAAGGCACTTTCAGTGTGGATGAAAAGAATGCTAAGAGATTACAGAATTGCGCAAGAATCCATGGTTTTATATTGTGATAATTGAAGTGCAATTAATATCTCTAAAAATCCAATTCAACATTCACGAACCAAGCATATTGACATTAGATATCACTATATTCATGAATTAGTGGAAGACAAGATAATTTCTTTGGATTATATTCCGACCAAGACTCAACTTGCAGACATATTTACAAAACTGCTCAACAAAAGTAGGTTTGTAAAATTGAAATTTGATCTTGGTATATGCAATATGAACTAAAAATTTGTGTCTTTCTGTATCATAATGTATATTTTTATTATTTAAAAATTTTAAAATCCAGAATTTTATGAAAAATTATAAATTTTATGAGGTGCACGACCAATCGAGTACATACTCGACCAGTCGTCGTACGACCGTTCGAGCATGTACTCGACTCGTCGTGAAACACGGGTTTGACTTTTATTTGGGAAAAAAAATCACTTTTTCTTCATTTGGGTCTTCTTCTCCAATGAGCCTTACCTCGACCGATCAAACCCATCTTCGATTCCTCCATGGTTGGTGCGTTATTTTTTATTTTCTTGTAGATTCAAGTCCTTTGCACTTCCTTTTCTTCATTTGTGTGGTTTATTTCATATTTTATAATTGTTTTAGGAGTTTTTTTATAAAAAATATGATCTAGTAGAAACCTTCTTACCTCTTTTGTAATCTCTTTATTCCTTGATTTATTTACTGCAAATGGAGGGTAGAACCAGGAAGAAAGGATCTCGTGGTCCCTCTTCATCTCATTCATCTCCTATCACTATGCGCAACCTTTGGTCGCCCGAGGATGATCCTAATTATGTATGGGATATTCGATTGCGTAATGTGATAGTAGAACGGACTATTAATCTTATTCATTTGGCACCATTTGATGTTATTCCGCTCCTTCAGTCTATAGGATGGGATAACATAATACATTGGGGTGGACCGGCATACCTCTCCATTGCGCGGGCTATGTATGCTTACATTTTTTATTTTTCTACTGAAAATATGACATTCACTATTATGACCAGAGAAGGTCCAATTGATGTGGACTGTCATCTTATTTCTAGATTAATGGATATACTTATTAATGATGAAGGTATTCCCATTAGTTCTCTTATGGCCAAACCTTCTGAATCTGAGAAGCGTATGCTTACTAGAGATTTATGTAATATGTATACAGAATGGAGTACTGGGAATGCGCTTGCCTTAAAGTTTATGTTACCCAGATACAGAATCTGTCAGACCCCAAACTCAAAAAATGGGCTCACAAAATTTCCAATCGCCGAATCCGGCACCGACAGCCTTCGTAGTGCCCCATTCTCGGGTTTCGGCACTGACATGCCAGATTTTGATCCTGGGATCCTACAAGGAGGATTTTTAATATGAATTTTTTTTTTTTGTAATGGAGTATAACCAAGTCACAAAACAACAACACCACATATCCACTATATCAAAAGCTTTAAGTATAATGTGGAAAGGGAAATACAAGATGATCAAGAGGTTCCAAAATAAACTGATGCTGTAACATCACGAAAATCGGGGGGTCGAGTAAAAACTCCACTCCCGAGTTCCAGAACATCACTTATGCAACATAAATGCGTATGATTGAATGTTGTCTGTGTTAATGTATTAAACATGAGTAGGATTAATCCAAAACATCATATCATACTCTAGAGACCGTTAAATTAGCAAGCGGAAGACTGTGATAGTATGTATAACATATATAAACTGTTGTACGTCTCCAGAGTGTGAACATGTTACCAGGTTATATACATACATGTATACTCCAAAAGTAAACAAAACGAATATACATGAGTGCGCTAAAGATATAAAATGACAAGTGTCAAGGCATCTAATCAACCTCCCTGTAATCCCGTCAATCAGAACACGCATAAAGGAGAGATCCTCCTCCTCATCATCAAATCCAGCTCCGCCTCGCAGGCCGCGCCATCATTTGCAATCACAATAGGGACTGGTGGGTGTCCGGAAACACCATCCCGTAACGTGGGAGTGAGTGATCAACTTAGTGGGATAAGAGAGCAGAGATTAGCATGTTATCAAATCAATCATGCGATAATCGTAAAACAGTAAATCAAACAATCCTAATACTGTTGTTAATGCAATATGACATGACATGACATGATGGATGCCCTCACCGACGTTCTCCCTCATACGGCACCATTTTTGTCCGCGGCATGCGTGCATCCCGCTCAGTGTTCCACATCTTCCAGGCACATGCAATGTAATGGTGATATGATTGCCGAGTTATTATTAGTCCATTCAAAGACTAAGGTACTTCCCTTATATCAATCCCAACACAGATCCTGTCTAGGGTCGTCACTCCTAGTAATCTCATACGATGTATATTTTTGTAGGTCGCTGCAAGGGCTGCCAGGGCTATTGTACACACTCATTGCTCCGCTCCCCCATCACCTAATCAATACAGGCCTACTGTACTCTATTGCTACTGGAGGGTCGTCGCCTCCCGTAAACTCAGAATACGCTCGCGGTAACTATAAAGGGCTGCCAGGGCTATTGCTCGCACTCGTTGCACCGCTCCCCCATCACCTTATCAATGTAGGCCGACAGCCAAAATATAGTGTCCCATACCACCATACTCTGTTCACGAGTCATAAGTGCTCACTGGTCACTACGGGGAGGTTTGTGGCCCCAGCGCATGCCGACAGCTTGACCACGGTGTCCCATACCACCATGCCCGGCTCATGAGTCTTCATGGATTAAGGTACCATGGTTAACAGAGTTTACAATGGTAAGTTCAGTACCCTAGGTTCAAGCAGTTATGACTCATACAGGGTGAACATACAACGGCCAGTCGGGTTACTTGACGGGCTCGACTAGCACGATCGCATCTCAAGTCGAACGACATGAAGTGCGTAAAACACTTCGCGTGGCCTAACCACTGCCGCCAACTCTAAACACGACTCGCGTTCATCGACGCGTCCTTCGTGGCAAATACAAGCTAGCCACGAATTCATTCAGTTACCGACTGCCTGGACTAAGTATAGTCCCAAACAATTATGAATCCACGTCAGCAATCATGTAAGAGTATTGGAAATGGAATACAACCATGTGAGCATGTTAACACATGTTATAACATACAACTTAAGTAAATCATCTAACACATGCCTTTCATACATATAATGAAATTATGCATATCGCCAACATATAGGAAATCATTTCCATCAGCATATTAATTGAGAATTTAATCTCAAACTAAATCATAATGAAATCATCAAGCACATGTTATAACATACAACTTAAGTGAATCATCAAGCACATGCATTTCATACATATAATGAAATCATGCATATGGCTAACATGTAGGAAACCATTTACACTAGCATGTTAATTGAGAAATCAATCTCAAATAAATTCATAACACCATTTAATTCAATACATACTAATACAAGCATTTATACAAACACTTACGCTACACACTTAAGTCTACATATAGTCTGTCGACCTGAAGTGCGCATTTAGGCGAATCTCTTCGCCAAACTAATTATGCATGTATTCCTAACATTCTAATGCGGCAATAAGCCATGTCAATCACATCAGCAAATTATGAATGAAAACAGTATTTCCTACAAATGACTAAAATTCCCTAAATCTCATATTCTTCGTCTATTTACGAAACAGGAAACGGACATCATGCTGTACATGTCAAACGGCGTTGCCGTCGATAATCTACTATTAAACGACATTGAAAGCGTTGAAAAAAGTCAATCAAAGCGTCTAAAATCCGCACCTTTTCCCTTATAGGTGAAGTGATTCGAACGGAGCGTATACGCTTCGTCTACGGCGAATAGAGAACCTAATTTATAAGATCTATCGGTTATCATGCTATGGAAATGGAGGAACACCAAATCAGAAACTATTAGGGTTGTTTTCTTACCTAGAATTGCGGAGAAATCACCGGCCAAGTGATTGGAGTATATTGCTTAGGCACTTGCAACAGGTGGGGCAACGGCAGGAAAATCCTCTCCTACTCTCTCTCACAAACTCTCACCTTTTCTCTCTCCCAATCTAGGGTTTTTTTCAAATTCGGATGGGAGAGAGGAGTGAGGGTTTCAACCCCTTTTATAAGCACAAAAATACCCGGAATAGGCTCGGGAACAAAGTTTACTTGATGTATATCCAATTCGGGGCTGTTTTGGTCCAAAAGACCATTTCTGGTGGTCCCCTGGCGAAACGCGATCGGACTTAAGTTCACGCTCGTCGGATGTTGCTTACATCCCGTTTTCAGTCTGGCAGGGTTCGTAGATCGCACGTGGCGGTCCAGTTTCAGTTCAGCGGTCACCGCACGTAGATCAAGTCTGCAAGTCTCATGATATGAAATAGAAATTTTTCCTGATCCGAGGGTGTAATTTGGTTGAATTCTGACGGTCAAAACGCTTAATACTGACACGTCAAGTCGTGTGCCAGATTTGAATTTTAAATTCCAAATCTGTCCCTATTCTTACTCTCTTCAGTCTAGGCTCAATGAAATAACCTGCGAATGTCGGTTGGACTTGATTTTTGAAATGATTGTCAAGTCCAGCTAGGCGGTTCTAACAGTCTAAGATAGTAGGTATCGGACTTTCGACGCGCGGTCTATATCCAATACAAAGTTTCAAAGTGGTCCAGAGAATAAACCTGCTTAGAGTTTGATCCGAGGTTTTAGAGTATTATAGCACCATTGATTCTACAAGTTTTGGGTCTTGTAGAACGTATTTAAAGTGATCAGGGACTATTTCCCAGCTACTCCAGCGTTGCACTAGCTAACTTATGCTTAGTTTCTAAAGGAATTAATCCTAGGTGATTTCTTTGGCTATGGAATTGGGTTCTGAGCGATTTCCCAGGTGTTTTAGTCGACCCATTGCCTAAGGACGTCTAATCCCAGGTTAGCCAAAATCCGGGGTGTTACAATCTACCCCCCTTAAAACACAATTTCATCCCCGAAATTGGTGAAGGGTAAGGAGTATCTAGCAAGACTTCAGTCTTGACATTCTAAGGAAGGGTCAAATCCTATTTAATGACCTAACCGTACATATATCATGTCAACTGCTTCGATCCTGGGCCAGTGGGGAAGAGGCCAACCATGCTTCCGCTGCGCCACTCTGATCGAACGATTACCTTAGCTGACCTATTTGGATTGGACTCAACACCTTCTACCCCCCTTAAAACTTGGTTTTACTTAAAGCTCAAGAATCTTTGCATTGCTCTGTATATCGGAATGAGGTGCAACTTAGGGGCTATCCTTGACATGAATTAGGAAACAACCTCTCATTACAGTGGTTTTCCCTCACTAATGATGCGTTCTATGGCATTGGTATCTATGGCGATAGAGATGAGCCTAATCTCTATTGTGGTTGAGTTCAGGGGCAGGTATAGTTGGTGGCAAGATGTCGAATTCTCTACTGGCTTTAAGTCCTCGCCATTTCCCAAAGGCAATGTGATCACGTTTGGTTATAGGTGGTTGGGCCAACACGGAAGAAAAGTTGTGTAGTGGGTCTGAGCTAGATACATAAACTTTCTGCCTAGAACAGAAATTTACTGTATCAGTTCTTAATCCTAGACGATGCCGATCTTCTGCTTGATCAGAGCATTGGATTTATTAGCAACTACCAGGATTGAGAAATCAATTCAAACCGCGAATACATCGCTTACATGCAGTTCCTTTACTCCGCATTCCCGAATACAATAAGCCCTTGGGGAAGGCAATTCTAAGGGGTGTGTTGGTTTATTCTAAACTCAATCTGAGGGATTTATAGTTTTCCCTAAGAGTGAATGGTTCTAAGGCTACATAAGCTTCCTGAGAGTTACTATCCAAGGAAGGGAGTCCCATTCTAACCAAACCTAACCTATTATTCCTTAGCATCTACAGGCTTTACTCTACTTAAGGTAACTAGTAGACTAGTCTGTAATCTACAGCCTAATGGAACGGCATTCCTAGTCCCATGTCGAGATTGGAAGTGGCATGCTTGGTAGGAGGGTGGGGTGGGATAAAAACTAATTTGTAGGTTGAATCCCGGGATTTACAACATGGCAGGGGAAACCATAGGATACACCCAAACTAGGGACAATACCTTACAGCGAACGAAACGGCATGCACTTCATTTGACAAATTATGTCACAATATATAGAATAAAGTTCCACATGAATTATGACAGGAACGCATTCGGCTATATTAAGCCCAAACCACTAATACAAACACATTTTCTACCTAACAACAATAAAACACAGAAATTTCAAACGGTAATCAAACAAGCGAAGGACGTGGAGAAATGGGATGGGTAAGCAGGTTTCCATAAGTCTGAGGATTAAATAAAAGGGACATGAGAGAGAGGACAATGGAAAGGGAGGAAAAGGCTGAAGCAGCCTTAACAATAGCCATGGAAAGAGGAGGAAATGCGGAGAAATTGTTGCCCAAGTGGACAGAACAAAATCTAAGCGTTGTAGAGGGATGCTTCAAGCTCCCCTAGGATGGATTTTCAGAAAGAAAAGAGAATGAAAAAGGGGAATGGAGCACCTCACGATTTCAGCTCGTTTTGGGAGTTGTAAGAGCTCCAAACGATGAGATTTGCAAGAGGGAAGGCTGAAAATCACTATGAAGTGATGGAGTGGGATCTTTTTTAGCCAAGAATGGGTTTAGGAGTGATTTGGAATCACGATTTTGGGTTAGGGCAGCAAGAAAATGAAAATGGGGCTAGGGGAGGGGCTTTTTGTGAAGGAAGTACCCCTCTTTTGGGTTTTCTATGGACGAACACTACATGGGGGGTGTACACTACCCAAAATAGGGCGTGCGCCCAAAAATCACATCAAGTGGGCCCCACCGGACGGCGATGGCATCGCCGACTCTCTGGTCGGTCAGTGGGACCACATGGGTCTGGTCCTCCATGGTCCAGGGACCCCAAATAACTATGGGCTCCACCTTCGTTCATTGTAGATTGCCCTATACAGGTCCAAACATGCGTTCAGGGCTTTTCGGGGCCAGTCTACAATCCTGAATACAATTCCCTATCATGCAGCATATGATTTTCAGGTAGAAGGAGATAATACATCCATCTAACCCATTAGTTACTAAATAAAGCAAACTTAGAATGGCCTAAAGGCTAGTTTTCATAAAATTTTACTATTCACTGTAAAATTTGTCGAAGTATGATTTTATGTCATTTTCACATTAGGATCAATGCCTAACATAAAAATAATAAAAAAGAATTGAAGAATGGAGTGGTGAGAGGAAGAATTTTGAAGAATTTAGGTGAAACGGGGTTTTTAAGCCCTGGCGATTGAATATAAGGGTTATGGTTGCTCCACGGCCCAAGGATTCACATTTATGGGTTTAGAACCATTCAAAGAATGTCTCAACCCACTTACCTACAACCTAGGAGCTACTCAGGTCGCTTTACGCGACCCCTAGATGCATTACGAACTCGATCGCGCGATCGATACGAATAGTCTTCGCCTATTGGCGAATCTGCGATCCTATAAGTGTTTCTAGACCTTTCTCGCACCCATCTATGTTAAAGGAAGTGACAGCGTACGTCGCGTGACCATAACCCAGGCCCGGTATAATCTTATTCATGCTTTGATACCATCTGTAACATCCCGAAAATCGGGGCGTCGAGTAAAAACTCCACTCCTGAGTTCCAGAACATCACTTATGCAACATAAATGCATATAATTGAATGTTTTCTATGTTAATGTATTAAACATGAGTAGGATTAATCCAAAACATCATATCATACTCTAGAGACCGTTAAATTAGCAAGCGGAAGACTGTGATAGTATGTATAACATATATAAACTGTTGTATGTCTCCAGAGTGTGAACATGTTACCAGGTTATATACATACATGTATACTCCAAAAGTAAATAAAATGAATATACATGAGTGCGCTAAAGATATAAAATGACAAGTGTCAAGGCATCTAATCAACCTCCCTGTAATCCTGTCAATCAGAACATGCATAAAGGAGAGATCCTCATCATCATCATCAAATCCAGCTCCGCCTTGCAGGCCGCGCCATCATCTGTAATCACAATAGGGACTGGTGGGTGTCCGAAAATACCATCCCGTAACGTGGGAGTGAGTGATCAACTCAGTGGGATAAGAGAGCAGAGATTAGAATGTTATCTAATCAATCATGCGATAATAGTAAAGCAGTAAATCAAACAATCCTAATACTGTTGTTAATGCAATATGACATGACATAATGGATGCCCTCACCGACGTTCTCCCTCATACGGCACCATATTCGTCCGCGGCATGCATGCATCCCGTTCAGTGCTCCACATCTTCCAGGCACATGCAATGTAATGGTGATATGATTGTCGAGTTATTATTAGTCCATTCAAACAGCAGGATTGGGAAACTAAGGTACTTCCCTTATATCAATCCCAACACAGATCCTGTCTAGGGTCGTCACTCCTAGTAATCTCATACGATGTATATTTTTGTAGGTCGCTGCAAGGGCTGTCAGGGCTGTTGCATGCACTCGTTGCTCCGCTCCCCCATCACCTTATCAATACAGGCCTACTGTACTCTACTGCTACTGGAGGGTCGTCGCCTCCCGTAGACTCAGAATACGCTCGCGGTCACTACAAAGGGCTGTCAGGGCTGTTGCTCGCACTCATTGCACCGCTCCCCCATCACCTTATCAATGTAGGCCGACAGCCAAAATATAGTGTCCCATATCACCATACTCTGCTCACGAGTCATAAGTGCTCACTGGTCACTACGGGGAGGTTTGTGGCCCCAGCGTATGCCGAAAGCTTGACGACGGTGTCCCATACCACCATGCCCGGCTCATGAGTCTTCGTGGATTAAGGTACCATGGTTAACAGGGTTTACAATGGTAAGTTCAGTACCCTAGGTTCAAGCAGTTATGACTCATACAGGGTGAACATACAACGGCCAGTCGGGTTACTTGACGGGCTCGACTAGCACGATCGCATCTCAAGTCGAATGACATGAAGTGCGTAAAACACTTCGCGTGGCCTAACCACTGCCGCCAACTCTAAACATGACTCGCGTTCATCGACGTGTCCTTCGTGGCAAATACAAGCTAGCCACGAATTCATTCAGTTACCGACTGCCTGGACTAAGTATAGTCCCAAACAATTATGAATCCACATCAGCAATCATGTAAGAGTATTGGAAATGGAATACAACCATGTGAGCATGTTAACACATGTTATAACATACAACTTAAGTAAATCATCTAACACATGCCTTTCATACATATAATGAAATTATGCATATCGCCAATATATAGGAAATCATTTCCATCAGCATATTAATTGAGAATTTAATCTCAAACTAAATCATAATGAAATCATCAAGCACATGTTATAACATACAACTTAAGTGAATCATCAAGAACATGCATTTCATACATATAATGAAATCATGCATATGGCTAACATGTAGGAAACCATTTACACTAGCATGTTAATTGAGAAATCAATCTCAAATAAATTCATAACACCATTTAATTCAATACATACTAATACAAGCATTTATACAAACACTTACGCTACACACTTAAGTCTACATATAGTATGTCGACCTGAAGTGCGCATTTAGGCGAATCTCTTCGCCAAACTAATTATGCACGTATTCCTAACATTCTAATGCAGCAATAAGCCATGTCAATCACATCAGCAAATTATGAATGAAAACAGTATTTCCTACAAATGACTAAAATTCCCTAAATCTCATTTTCTTCGTCTAATTACGAAACAGGAAACGGACATCATGCTGTACATGTCAAACGGCATTGCCGTCGATAATCTACTATTAAACGACATTGAAAGCGTTGAAAACAGTCAATCAAAGCGTCTAAAATCCGCACCTTTTCCCTTATAGGTGAAATGATTCGAACGGAGCGTATACGCTTCGTCTACAGCGAATAGAGAACCTAATTTACAAGATCTATCGGTTATCATGCTATGAAAATGGAGGAACACCAAATCAGAAACTATTAGGGTTGTTTTCTTACCTAGAATTGCGGAGAAATCACCGGCCAAGTGATTGGAGTATGTTGCTTAGGCACTTGCAACAGGTGGGGCAACGGCAGGAAAATCCTCTCCTACTCTCTCTCACAAACTCTCACCTTTTCTCTTTCCCAATCTAGGGTTTTTTTCAAATTCGGATGGGAGAGAGGAGTGAGGGTTTCAACCCCTTTTATAAGCACAAAAATGCCCGGAATAGGCTCGGGAACAAAGTTTACTTGATGTATATCCAATTCGGGGCTGTTTCGGTCCAAAAGACCATTTCTGGTGGTCCCCTGGCCGAACGCGATCGGACTTAACTTCACGCTCGTCGGATGTTGCTCACATCCCGTTTTCAGTCTGGCAGGGTTCGTAGATCGCACGTGGCGGTCCGGTTTCAGTTCAGCGGTCACCGCACGTAGATCAAGTCTGCAAGTCTCATGATATGAAATAGAAATTTTTCCTGATCCGAGGGTGTAATTTGGCTGAATTCTGACGGTCAGAACGCTTAATACTGACACGTCAAGTCATGTGCCAGATTTAAATTTCAAATTTCAAATCTGTCCCTATTCTTACTCTCTTCAGTCCAGGCTCAATGAAATAACCTGTGAATGTCGGTTGGACTTGATTTTCGAAATGATTATCAAGTCCAGCTAGGAAGTTCTAATGGTCTATGATAGTAGGTATCGAACTTTCGACGCGCGGTCTATATCTAATACAAAGTTTCATAGTGGTCCAGAGAACAAACCTGCTTAGAGTTTGATCTGAGGTTTTAGAGTATTATAGCACCATTGATTCTACAAGTTTTGGGTCTTGTAGAACGTATTTAAAGTGATCAGGGACTATTTCCCAGCTACTCCAGCGTAGCGCTAGCTAATTTATGCTTAGTTTCTAAAGGAATTAATCCTAAGTGATTTCTTTGGCTATGGAATTGGGTTCTGAACGATTTCTCAGGTGTTTTAGTCGACCCATTGCCTAAGGACGTCTAATCCCATGTTGGCCAAAATCCAGGGTGTTATAGATGCACACTCCTGCCTCAGCACTACTACTATCCAATGCTATTTACACGCAACTGTCGTACATAAGCTTACAAAAGCTTAGAGGGTGGTGTAAGTGTGTGTGCAAGGAAAGTGTAAAGTATATAATATCAGAGCAATATGAAAATATGCGGTAAGTCCACGAATACAACCAGCCATACCAAGGCTATGTGATGCAAGCATGAATGCTATCGGCCATACCAAGGCCATGTGATGCGTAACAAGAAGCTATCGGCCATACCAATGCAATACGAGGCCTACGTAGCCAAATGTCATATGCGAGAGCAAAACAAGCATGCCAGTCATCATCAAGTACATATATCAATACAATTCCTCTCTGGATATCACCGGGGTCTAATACACCTCACACTGATTGCCTCCTCCCTAGCTGCACAGTCAAGTAAGTGGAAGAGACCACACTATCCTCTGGACCAGTAGTCTGCCAATACTTACCTGGCTCATCGATAGGGAACTCATTCACGAGCTGGTCAAACTCAGCCTAGCTTATAGCCCCCTCACTTGGGTGGATAAGGCCACACCCTCTTCTAATCGACCACGACACAGTGGGAGACGCAGCCTATTGGTATTCGGCACTCGAGCGCTCGTATAACCACTCGGTCTAGACGTTTGAGCATCTCCTGGTACCAAAAAAGTTCTAAGATTTTCACCCAAGGACATCCTAAGTGCCCACAATGCTAGAGCCAATATTTTCGGTATTCGATGCGACCATCCATGATGTGCTTGTGGAGGCCACGACCTTGATGTCGCTAGGGTGTGCAGTGATCAAGTCACACATATGCGGGATGCATGAGTCACATCATCAAATCATGTAGTAATCTTGCACATACCATGCTCTCATGTGGGGGCACTCCATCTCATAAGGAGTCCCGTAAATATCTTAGGCCAACGACTTATGCTATGATCAAACATTCCTCTATCAGGCATACATATGATGTGTATGAGCATTAATCATGGAGCTATACTAAGCATGTTATAAAGTGATGAATTATTAACAAGTATGGGCCTATCAATAGGCCTTAAGGAGAGTTACAATGTGGACATTTAACCAATATTGTACTTACAATGTGGACGTCAAACCATCATTGTTCCCTAGGCACGGCCCGCCATAAATATCATTACATAAACCATGGGGAATCACACATTGCAATGGACCCTAAGGATATCCCGTTGGGCCTCGACCCATGGGCCTTGGATACATCAAATGGGCCGCATCATATGGGCCTTATATAAATCAAGTAAGCCACATCAATGGGCATTATATAAATCAAGTGGGCCACATCAATCGGCCTTATCTACATTGTAATGGGCCATAACCCCTGGGCCTTGAAATACATCACAATGAGCCTCATAATATGGGCCTTACATTCACATCGAGGTGGCCTCAACAACGGCCTCATACACATTAAGGTGGGCCTCAATGGACAACCATAAATAAATCAAGATGGGCCCCATATATGTCAAAGTGGGCCTCAATGATGGGCCACAAATGCACCACGATGGGCCTAGTCACATGGGCCTCATATATATACTCAGGTGGGGTCCACTTGAACTATAGATCTATCTTATTTTTACTCTCAAGTTTGTTAAGACAAGCTTGCCAAATGGTTGGATGGTTTGGATGCAACACATGCATCAAGGGCGCGGGGCCATTGAACTAGGGGTCTGACTCATTCTTTAGCTCATGTCATAAGATGAGCTTTCAAGATGGATGGACAGTTTGGATGCAGTACATGCATCATGGTTCGGGTCCACTAGTCGTCCAACAGTACAGCTAAATGGCTGGACGGCATTGATAAAACACATATGCTTGGTGGGTTCCACCGTCCACGACAGTGGACGGTATGAATAAAAGACATGCAGCACTGTGGGTCCCACGTGAGGCCCACCATAATGTTATCCTCAATTCAACCCATTGGTAAGGTCACATGGACCTGGATGAAAAGGAAAAATAAATTTCGTAGTGATTTAAAGCTTCTATGAACCCAAAATGGGTTTCAATGGCAGTTGTTCAATCTCGTTGCTTCCTGTGGTGTGGGCCACCTGGGTCCTAGATCAGGCTGATTTTTGGAGTGGGTCTACTTCAGGGAGTGGCCCACCAGATGAACGGTGTGGATATCAAATATACGTCATGGTGGGGCTCACATCTGGGACCGTGGGTCCCTGTTCACCCTCCTACCATGCGCAGGCACTGCCTGCACCTTTGGCAACAGCATCTGTAACATTTTTTTTCTTTTGAAATGGAGTTTTTCAGGGATTTTTCATACATGGGGCCCGCATCAAGTAGATCCACCCCATCCACTAGCTCCCATGGCCCTAGACAAGCTAAACAAGACCAATATTGGAGGTGTTTTGGGGTATAAAATCATCAGGTGATTTTTCAATGGTAAAAATCACAATTTGCTATGTTATAGCCCACCAAAAATTTGGATCAACTTCATTTTTTGGCTCAACGCCTAAAATGATCTAAGGAATGAAATGGATGGCTTGGATTAAAAACATACATCAAGGTACGGCCTGTGGGAGCGGTCCACCCCAAAATCAAAATAAATCTTTTTTTTTTACAATTCACGTCCAGCGCCTCTAGACACTGGACAGCCTGGCATGACACATATATGTAAGGTGGGCCTTGCTCAGGTGGGCCACCAAATGATGGATGGTGTGGATACATCACATATGTGAAGTGGGCCCCACCTACAGATGACTTGGATAAAATATATGCTTCATGGTGGGGTCCATCCGGGTGGGCCACATGGCCACATCTTCACATACAATAGAAAGTGAAAGAGAGAGGGAGAGAGAAAGAGAAAAAGAGATGGACACATGTGATGGATGGACCCCGACACTATGGGCCCTCCCTTGCATTCAATCATACATCAAGTGGGTCCCATTACACGTGGGCCCATCAAATCAAAAATCAACGGTGGAGATCCTTTCTCCACCAAATGTAAGGTCTAGATGACCCTATCCATACAAGGAAAATAAATATCATGATGGGGTCCATGGAGAATGGCCCCATTGTGGGACGATCATGAGGATCAAGGTGGGCTATTGGCCACACCTAAGGTCCAAAGTGAGATCCATACCATCAATCGGGAGGCCTCACTTCGCCCTTCATCTAAAAAAATGAAATCTAAACCTATAGAAGCACCTACCGTTCAATTTTCTCGGTCTGTTGGAAAGCAAATTTCCTTGTGTCTCACTTTGATGATGGAAGATGAGGTTTGAATGGCTAGGATGATGGATTTGGGATAGGAAACTGGGCCTCACACATGAACTTTTCTCTCCATGGGAAGAGCTTGGACGTGGGATTTTTTTATTACTTAGAATTGTGTTGGGAAATGAGAGAGAGAGAGAGAGGGTTGTAAGAGAAGTGAGGGATGGGTGTGATGGGTGAAAGGATGAGTGATGTGTGATGTGTACTTGACATGTATGGTTTTGTAAGAGAGAGGGTGAGAAAGAGTTGACTTGGTAGTTACTTGGGGATGGGGTGAAAGGTGATATGTACTTGGCATAAAGTGATTGATTGATTGATTGATGGGACATATTGTAGAGATTCTCTTAGGATTGCAAAAGCGTGATGTTTTCTCAAAATAAACGCTGGCTCACATCTTTTGACCTGGGTATCGGATTAGTATGCGAGTCGCAGCGTTGGAACCGCGGCAACGGTGCAGTCGTAATGGTATAAGTCTCGGATTAAGCTGATTCAAATATATAGGATACGACTTAGGGTCAAGCGCAAACACTGATTATAGGTCGCGGATTGCCGAAATTTGATGAGAAGGATCGCGGGAGTCGACAAAATAGTATAGACTAGGATACGAGTCTTATAGAATCCTTTATAGGATTTTCATTTCAAATGCCTATCCTCAATTTGGTAACAAAATCGAACTTACTACATTCATGGTTCGTATTATTCATTCTATCATTTCTAGAGTCATTGTATGTCTTCCTTCTCTAATTTGTCATAGCATTATTCAGTTTCGTCTCCACCCAGGTCACAGTAACATACCCTTTGCTTATCTTATGAATGTGTTAACCACCCATAGTTTAGTGGCTATGCGTGTTGGAGAAGCTCCCATTCACCATCTACCCTTCAATAATTCTAACATTAATAAGATGAATTTGAAGTTGGCCCTAGGCTAAGTTGATGTGGGTGCTAGTGAAGTCGTTGCTGCAAATGAAGAGGAAGGTGATTTGCCTCTAGATGATGTCAATATGGATGACCTCTTTGATGAAATTGAATCTGACTCTGCTACTGATCCTGATTATCAACCATCTGACTTTGATGCACGTTTGCACTCACTTGAGAAGAAGGTTGAAAGTATGAATGTGTCCCATGAAATGCAATTCAAATATATGTATAAATATTTAGGCGCATTAACAAGGGCCTTCATCAAATTGATCCTTCCATTCCTACTCCTTCTTCGGGTTCAGATTAGTATTTGAATATTTGTTATGTAATAACTTTTAACAGGCTTGAATTTCTCTTGTGCTATGTACTTGGAAATGATTGCTTCTTATTATGGACTTGGTTACCTAGTTATCTTGTTCATATTTTTTCTTATTTCTCATTACTCTTCTATTTACTTCCTTATTGATTTACTTCCATTTTCATTTATCGGTTCTTTCCTTTGTCATATTGTGACAAAAGGGGGAGAATTTTATCATGTCTATTTCATTATGATAAATGTGTGTGTAACTATGAAGAATGTGGATAGGTAGCATTTTTTGCAATATGGTATTAAGGGGGAGTATTAATGAGCATTGATGAGAACATTGATGAGTATTGTTGAGAGTATTGGTGTGTATTGGTTTGAGCTATTTGTAACTGGTGCATGATTCTTTAACCAGTTTGTAATTGGTGCATGATTCTTTATTGTGCATATTATGCTTATCTTATTTTAATAAGGTGTGTTTTGTCAAAAATTTGACGAAGGGGGAGATTGTAAGTACTATGTTTTCTAGGTCCTATGATTGTCAAAATTTGTAGTGCCAAAACCTTTTGGAATCTATGTCTTGTGTAGCTCATCTAGATATTAGCTCATCTAGATATTCAAGATCATGCAATTCATGTACAAGAACAAAAGTCTTTACCTTAAGAACTTCAAATATAAGATTAAGAGATATACAAGTTCAAGTACAACACCAAGTGATAGTTCAAGGTTTTAAAGCTTCAACTATGAAGTGCTTTTCTTAGAACTCAGCTCAAGGTGAAATACAAGTCATGTACTTCAAGTTTAAGATTCAATGTACTTCAAGTTCAAGATTCAAAGTAAGTCAAGATATCAAGCTTCATGTACTTCAAGATCGACTATTAACCGAACCAAATGATGGTTCTATGTTCAAATATCACTTATAAGGTATGAATGACCCTAGATTGACCAAAGGTTAGGATATTGTTTGCATACTTAAATTGGGTCACTGTATAAGTGTATAGGCTGTTTCTCGACTACTCTTAGCCTATGTTCAACTAGTCCTAATACTGGCTCTACTAGTCCAAGAAATTCCTTGACTAATCCAAAGTATGTTACTAATTTTTAGGATTTTTTATTGGACCCTCGACCAGTCCTGAAGACTGCTCCACCAGTCGAGTGAAAAGTGTTCAACCAAAGTTCATCAACTAAATTGGCTCCCACACGACCAGTCGAGACCATGGCTTGACCGATCATTTAGGCCACTTGACCAGTCGAACAAGCCACTCGACTAGTCGTGGAACCGTCTTATCTTATCGCGCCCGAAATTTTAAAAGTTTATTAGTCCTTCGACCAGTTAAACTGACCTCTTGGCCAGTAAGGTGAACAATTTCTACACTTATAAATAGAGCACGATTTTCAGAGCTTTTCATTCAATTTAAGCAAAATCAAGACACCACTCTAAGAGATAAGTTTGTGATATTCTTAGGCTATATTGTGTTCATTTAATATTCTCTTTAATTAGCTTTTTGCATTTGATTTTGAGATTCTACATTCCAATCTTATTTAAAGAAGGGATTGAAGTTTTCCCTTTCTTAGAATCAAAATCAAATCAAGCATGCCCAAAGTGATTTAATCTAAAAATCATTTAGAACTTAGAAGCTTTTCATAAGTGAGAGTGGACATTGAACATCTACCTTGAACATCTACTTCATATTGGTTCTTCCAGGCTTCATCAAAGGAGAATATCCAGATAAGTATTTTACATTTTTATAATTTTATTTTTAGTTTCTTGAGATTGTGCCAGAAAAAATCACTTTCTTTTTGGTTTATTTGAGGTGATCCAGAAAACTCAGAGTGTGGGGTTTTTGAATTGTGTAAGCCCACTTGAAAGACACAATTGTGAAGGTTTTAAGTAAACCTTGAAAAACCTATTGCATATTGAACGCCAATATCCATTGTTTGAGGATATTGGGAGTGGAGTAGTTGTGTGGCTATTTTTATAAACAGTTGGTGTACACACAAGCGAACCACTATAATGTCTGGCCTTGTGGTGGATGATTGATTGTGGTATTGTGAGAATGTTGTAATTTTCTTTTAAGCATTTGTGGAGAATGTTGTAATCTTTTTTTTATGCAAGTGTGGGAATGCTGTAATAACTTAGTTATTTTCTTTGCTATTTATTTTTTTTATTCCTCTATATTGGTTTGAGATTTTGATATATAGATCGTTCTAGGAATCAGGTTGTCCTACCATAAACCATTAGTTTTTGGTTTAAGATTATCCTTAGAACAACATCTGTATCAACCTCTTAATACTTGTACATTTGAGGTTTTATTCATTTTTACATTGTGGGATTGTTTAATGATATCTTTATTTACTTTTGTTTATTTTCACATTAAATTTTTTAATTTGGAATAGTCCTATTCACCACCCCCACCCCCCTCTAGGAATCTTAACCTGGCCTTTTCATGCTCAACGGCTGCAAGAGACCAGGGGGTCTCTGGTGATCAGCCTTGACACACTGTCATGTGTCACACTCCGGCACGAAGTTAGCAATTTGGTGTTTCATCCCCGACCAAAAATACTGTCTCCTCATATCTCTATACATCTTCATGGAGCCCAGGTGAATAGTAAGCCTTGATCGGTGTGCCTCGGTCATCAAATCACAACACAACTCTGGCACGTCCGAGACACACAATCGGCCTTTGAAGCATAATCTACCATCGGAACTAATCTTCTAGTCTGACTGCTCCACGAATGCAACCTTTGCTTGGTACTTCTGAAGCGACTCGTCCGTCTGTTAAGCATCGATCACCTTAGCCACCAAAGAGGGTTGAATCAATAAGCTTAAAAGCTAAACAATGGAAGATTGCAGACCGAACTCAAAGTCAAACTCTTAAACATCCTTGAGCATCTGTCACTCTTGCACCATCATATATGCCACCAAGCCTCATGGCTAACTGCTAAGGGGGTCCGCCTCCATGTTCGCCTTACCCAGTTGATACTGAAGGTTGAAATCATAATTCTTCAATAGCTCCATCATCGCCCTTGATGTAGGCTCAAATTGGACTGCGAAAATAGATACTTCAAGCTCTTATATTTTGATAAGAGCTCCAAATCATGGGTGGGGTAGTTCCGCTCATGGACCATGAGCTAGTGTGAGGCATACGCCACTGGCTTCGCGTGCCGCATCAGGAAAGCACCCAAGCCAACTCTAGAGGCATCGGTAAAAACAACAAAACCCTCATTTCTATAAGGAAGAGTGAGAACAAGAGCAGACGTGAGGCAGTCCTTTAACTCTGTAAATGCCTCCTCGTAGGCATCACTCCAAACAAACTCGGTGCCTTTCCGAGTCAATCGGTTCCGTGGTGCTGCAATACGGGAAAAACCCTTGATAAACCACTGATAATATCCTGTTAAACTAAGGAAGCTACGGATCTCGGAAGCGTTCATGGGTTGGCCCCATTGACTCACAGCATCGACCTTCGAGGGGTCCACAATGACACCCTCCCTCATCACCACGTGTAGAGGAATTTCACCTCCTCTTACCAGAACTCGTACTTCTCCAGCTTCGCATACAACTGGTGGGCACGGTGGGTATCTAGCACAATCTACAAGTGCTCAACATGGTCAATCTAAATGACTTGACTAGGAACTCAAAGTGATACAAGAACATACAAGAATATCATCAATAAACACCACCACGAATTGATCAAGGAACGGCTGAAAAACCTTGTTCATTAGCTATATAAATACGACAGATGCATTGGTCACTCCAAGTGACATGACCAGGAACTCAAAGTGACCATAGTGCGTCCAGAAAGCAGTCTTCGGAATGTCCTCCTCTCGGACTAGAATCTGATGGTAACTAGAGCGAAAGTCTATCTTGGAAAAATACTGTGCACCCTCTAACTGGTCGAACAGATCATCAATACGAGGAAGTGGGTATCGATTCTTTATAGTGACTCTGTTGAGCTCGCGATAATCCACACAGAGCCGCAATGAGTTATCCTTCTTCTTCACAAACAATACCTAGGCTCCCCAAGGCAAACTGCTAGGATGAATAATACCCAACTCTCAGAGCTTGTCTAAATGCTCCTGCAGTTCCCTTAACTCCATTAGTGTCATCTGGTAAGGGGCCTTCGAGATAGGCGCGGTACCGGGCATCATATCCATCTGAAACTTCACCTGCCGGCGCTATGGCAAACCTGGGATCTCCTAGAACACATCTGAGTATTTAGCAGCTACTCAATACACCATGTCATAAAATCCTCAATGACACAAGCTAACAAACTTGAAAATGGCTCTCCTCTGAGATCTTCGACAAATTGGAACCTGGCAAGCCGGGAATGTGAAACTAACTATCTTCACAGCATAGTTCAAGACGACATAATACATGTAACATCCCGAAAATTGGGGGGTCGAGTAAAAACTCCACTCCTGAGTTCCAGAACATCACTTATGCAACATAAATGTGTATGATTGACTGTTTTCTGTGTTAATGTATTAAACATGAGTGGGATTAATCCAAAACATCATATCATACTCTAGAGACCGTTAAATTAGCAAGCGGAAGATTGTGATAGTATGTATAACATATATAAACTGTTGTATGTCTCCAGAGTGTGAACATGTTACCAGGTTATATACATACATGTATATTCCAAAAGTAAACAAAACAAATATACATGAGTGCACTTAAAATATAAAATGACAAGTGTCAAGGCATCTAATCAACCTCCCTGTAATCCCGTCAATCAGAACACGCATAAAGGAGAGATCCTCCTCATCATCATCAAGTCCAACTCTGCTTCTCAAGCAGCGCCATCATCTGCAACTAAGATAGGGACTGGTGGGTGTCCGAAAACACCATCCCGTAACGTGGGAGTGAGTGATTAACTCAGTGGAATAATAGAGCAAGGATTAACATGTTCTCAAATCAATCATGCGATAATAGTAAAGCAGTAAATCAAACATTCCTAATACTGTTGTTAATGCAATATGACATGACGTGATGGATGCCCTCACCGACGATCTCCCTCATACGGCACCATCTTAAGACCGCGGCATGCAATCGTCCCTCAAGTGCTCCACATCTTCCAGGCACATGCAATGTAATGTTGATATGATTTTCGAGTTATTATTAGTCCATTCAAACATCAGGATTGGGAAACTAAGGTACTTCCCTTATATCAATCCCAACACATATCCTGTCTAGGGTCGTCACTCCTAGTAATCTCATACGATGTATATTTTGTAGGTCGCTGCAAGGGCTGTCAGGGCTGTTGCTCGCACTCGTTGCACCGCTCCCCCATCACCTTATCAATACAGGCCTACTGTACTCTCACTGCTAAGGAAGAGTCGTCGCCTCCCGTAGACTCAGAATACGCTCGTGGTCACTACAGAGGGCTGCCAGGGCTGTTGCTCGCACTCGTTGCACCGCTCCCCCATCACCTTATCAATGTAGGTCAACAGCAAGAATATAGTGTCCCATACCACCATAATCTGCTCACGAGTCATAGGTGCTCTCTGGTCACTACGGGGAGGTTTGTGGCCCCAGCGTAGGCCGATAGCTCAACCACGGTATCTCATACCACCATGCCCGGCTCATGAGTCTTTGTGGATCAAGGTACCATGGTTGACAGGATTTACATGGTAAGTTCAGTACCCTAGGTTCAAGCAGTTATGACTCATACAGGGTGAACATACAACAGCCAGTCGGGTTACTTGACGGGCTCGACTAGCATGAGCGCATCTCAAATTGAACGACATGAAGTGCGTAAAACACCTCGTGTAGCCTAACCACTGCCGCCAACTCCAAAACATGGCTTGCGTTCATCGACGCATCATTCGTGGCAAAGATAAGCCAACCACGAATTTGCTCGGTTGTCGACTTCCTGGACTAGGTATAGTCCCAAACAATCATGAATTCACATCAGCAATCATGTAAGAGTATTAGAAATGAAATACAACAATGTGATCATGTTAACACATGTTATATCATACAACTTAAGTAAATCTTCCAACACAGGCATATCATACATATAATGAAATCATGCATATAGCTAACATGTAGGAAATCATTTACATTAGCATATTAATTGAGAAATCAATATCAAACTAATTCATAACACCATTTAATTCAATACATACTAATATAAACATTTATACAAACACTTACACTACACACTTAAGTCTACATATAGCATGTCGACTCAAAGTGCGCATTTAGGCGAATCTCTTCGCCAAACTAATTATGCACGCATTCCTAACATCCTAATGTGACAAGAAGCCATGTCAATACATCAGCAAATTATGGATGAAAATAGTATTTCCTACAAATGACTAAAATGCCCTAAATCTCATATTCTTCGTCTACTTACGAAACAGGAAACGGACAGCATGTTGTACATGTCAAACGGCGTTGTCGTCAATAATCTACTATTAAACAACATTGAAAGCGTTGGAAACAGTCAATCAAAGTGTCTAAAATCCACACCTTTTCTCCTAGAAGCGTATCAATTCGAACGGAGCGTATACGCTTCGTCTACGGCGA
This sequence comes from Magnolia kwangsiensis, assembly GCA_037074715.1. Classification (NCBI taxonomy): domain Eukaryota; kingdom Viridiplantae; phylum Streptophyta; class Magnoliopsida; order Magnoliales; family Magnoliaceae; genus Magnolia; species Magnolia kwangsiensis. The sequence continues at coordinate 67,696,386 of CM073579.1, forward strand.
ACTGGGAACCTAATACACAAGATCCATCAGCTACCATGCTATGGAAACCAAGAAACCTCAAATCAGCAACTATTTAGGGTATTTTCTTACCTAGAAATGCAGAGAAATCACTGGCAAAGTGATTGGATTGCGTGGCTTAAACGCGTGTAGTAGGTAGCACCAGCAGCAGGAAATTCTCTTCCACCTTCTCTCACAAACTCTCACTTTCTCTCTCACTCTTGCTAGGATTTCTAGCAAATTCGGATGGGTGAGAGGAGTGAGTGTTTCAAGCCCTTTTATAAGCCCAAACATGCCCAAAACAGGCTTCAGGTCAAGGTATACTTAAGGTATATCCAAATCGGGGCTGTTTCGGTCCAAAAGGACATTTCTGGTGGTCCCCTGGCCGAACGCGATCGGACTTAAGTTCATGCGCGTTTGATGTTGCTCACATCCCATTTTCAGACCATCAGTATTCGTAGATCGCACGTGGCGGTCCAGTTTCAGTTCAGCGGTCACCGCACGTAGATCAGGCCTACAAGTCTCATGATATGAAATAGAAATTTTTCCTGATCCAAGGGTGTAATTTGGCTGAATTCTGACGGTCAGAATGTTTAATACTGACGTGTCAAGTCGTGTGCCAGATTTGAATTTTAAATTCCAAATCTAACCCTATTCTCACTCTCTTCAGTCCAGGCTCAATGAAATAGCCTGCAAATGTCGGTTGGACTTGATTTTTGAAATGATTGTCAAGTCTAGCTAGGCGGTTCTAATGGTCTAAGATTGTTGGTATCGGACTTTCGACGCGTAGTCTAGATCCAATACAAAGTTTCAAAGAGGTCCAGAGAACAAACCAGTTTAGAGTTTGATCCGAGGTTTTAACGTATTATAGCACTATTGATTCTACAAGTTTTGGGTCTTATAGAACGTATTTAAAGTGTTCAGGGACTATTTTCCAGCTACTCTAGCGTTGCGCTAGCTAACTTATGCTTAGTTTCTAAAGGAATTAATCCTAAGTGGTTTCTTTGGCTATGGAATTGGGTTCTGAGCGATTTCCCAGGTGTTTTAGTCGACCCATTGCCTAAGGACCTCTAATCCCAGGTTGGCCAAAATCTGGGGTGTTACAATCTACCCCCCTTAAAACATAATTTCGTCTCCAAAATTGGCGAAGGGTAAGGAGTATCTAGCAAGACTTCAGTATTGATATTCTAAGAAAAGGGTCAATCCTATTTAATTACCTAACCGTACGTATATCCTAACTCAAATGTTTCGATTCTGGGCCAGTGGGAAAGAGGCCAACCACGATTCCGCTGTGCCACTCTGATCGAACGATAGCGTAGACTAACCTAACTGGATTGGACTTAATACGTTCTACCCCCCTTAAAACTTGGTTCTACTTAAAGTTCAAGAAGCTATGCACGCTCCGTATATCGGAACGAGGCGCAACTTAAGGGCTATCCTTGACATGAATTAGGAAACAACCTCTCATTACAGTAGTTTTCCTTTGCTAATAATGCGTTCTATGGCATTGGTATCTATGGCGATAGAGATGAGCCTAATCTCTATTGTGGTTGGGTTCAGGGGTAGGTATGAGTTGGTGGCAAGATGTTGAATTCTCTACTGGCTTTAAGTCCTCGCCATTTCCCAAAGGCAATGTGATCACGTTTGGTTGTAGGTGGTTGGGCCATCACAGAAGAAAGGTTGTGTAGTAGGTCTGAACCGGATACATAGACTTTCTGTCTAGCTAGGACAGAGATTTATTGTATCAATTCTTAATCCGAGTCGATACCGATCTTCTGCTTGATCAGAGCATTGGATTTATTGGTAACCACTAGGATTAAGAAGTCGATTCAAACCGTGAATACATCGCTTACATGCAGTTCCTTTACTCTGCGTTCCCGAATGCAATAAGCCCTTGGGGAAGGCAATTCTAAGGGTTGTGTTGGTTTATTCTAAGTTCGACCTGAGGGATTTATAAGTCTTCCCTGAGAGGGAATGGTTCTAAGTTACATAAGCTCTCTGAGACTTATTAAAGGAGTCTATGGATGTCATGAGGATCTATCCAAGGAAGGGAGTCCCATTCCAAGTAAATCTAACCTACTATTCCTTAGCATATACAGGCTTTACACTACTTAAGGTAACTAGTAGACTAGTCTGTAATCTATAGCCTAATGGAACGGCATTCCTAGTCCCATGTCGGGATTAGAAGTGACATGCTTGGTAGGAGGGTGGGGTGGGATAAAAACTAATTTTGTAGGCTTAATCCCAGGATTTACAATATGGCAGTGGAAACCATAGGATACACCTAAACTAGGGACAATACCTTATAGCGAACGAAATGGCATGCACTTCATTTGACAAATTATGTCATAATATATGGAATAAAGTTCCACATGAATTATGATAGGAACGCATTCGGCTATATTAAGCCCAAAACATTACGCAAACACATTTTTACCTATGACATCACTAGACCCAACAATAACAAAACACAGAAATCCTTAAAACAGTAATCAAACAAGCGAAGAACGTGGAGAAATGAGATGGGTAAGCAGGTTTCCATAAGTCTGAGGATCAAATAAAAGGGACATGAGAGAGAGGACAATGGAAAGGGAGAAAAAGGCTAAAATAGCCTTAACAATAGCCATGGAAAGCGGAGGAAATGCGGAGAAATGGTTGCCCAAATGGACAGAATGAAATCTAGGCATTGTAGAGGGATGTTTCACGCTCCCCTAGGATGGATTTTCAGAAAGAAAAAAGAATGAAAAAGGGGAATGGAGCTCCTCATGATTTCAGCTCATTTTGGGGATTGTAGGAGCTCTAATGGACGAGATTTGCAAGAGGGAGAGTTGAAAACTGCAATGAAATGATGGAGTGGGGTCGGTTGTGACCAAAAATGAGATTGGGAGAGGTTTGACATCGAGATTTGAGGGGAAGGCAGCAAAAATGTGAAGAAAGGAGAGCTTGGAGGGGCATTTTGTGAAGAAGGTACATCTTTTGGGGGGTTTCAAGGTACGACCCGCTTACCAGGGGACTACCCTAGCCCCCAAACTCCTCCAGTCCAAAGGCCAGACCCAACGGAAGAGTTTGACCGGCGATGCATCGCCGAATCGGCGATGACATCACCGCTGAACTTGCAAACTGGCAATGGAGGCTATATGGGCTGGGTTCCCCCCGCCCTAGGTACCCCAAAAAAGTATGGTTCCTACTTTGGTTCATTGTAGATTGCCCTAGGGAGGCCCAAACATGCATTCGGGGCTTTTCGAGGCCAAGCTGTAAACCTGAATGTAATCTCCTATCATACAACATATGATTTGGAGTAGAAGGAGCTAATACATCCATCTAGCCCATTAGTTGCTAAAGATCACAAACTTAGAATGGCATAATGGCCAGTTTTCATGAAATTTTACTATTCACTGTAAAATTTTATCGAAGTATGATTTTATATCATTTTCACATTAGGAAAGAATTGAAGAATAGAGTGGTGAGAGGAAGAGTTTTGAAGAATTTAGGTGAAACGGAGTTTTTAAGCCCTAGCGATTGAATGTAAGGGTTGTGGTTGCCCCACAGCCCAAGGATTCATATTTACGGGTTTAGAATCATTCAAATAACGTCTCAACCCACCTACCTACAACTTAGGAGCTACTCAGGTCGCTTCACGCGACCCTAGATGCGTTACGGACTCGATCGCGCGATCGATACGAATAGACTTCGCCTATTGGCGAATATGCGATCCTATAAGTGTTTCTAAACCTTCCTCGCACCCTCCTAAGTCAAAGGAAGCGACAGCGTATGACACGTGACCATAACCCAGGCCCGGTTTAATCCAAATCTTGCTCTGATACCATCTGTAACATCCCAAAAATCAGGGGGTCGAGTAAAAACTCCACTCCCGAGTTCCATAACATCACTTATGCAACATAAATGTGCATGATTGAATGTTGTCTATGTTAATGTATTAAACATGAGTGGGATTAATCCAAAACATCATATCATACTCTAGAGACCGTTAAATTAGCAAGCGGAAGATTGTGATAGTATGTATAACATATATAAACTGTTGTATGTCTCCAGAGTGTGAACATGTTACCAGGTTATATACATACATGTATACTCCAAAAGTAAACAAAATGAATATACATGAGTGCACTAAAAATATAAAATGACAAGTGTCAAGGCATCTAATTAACCTCCCTGTAATCCCGTCAATCAGAACACGCATAAAGGAGAGATCCTCCTCATCATCATCAAGTCCAACTCCGCTTCTCAAGTCGTGCCATCATCTGCAACCAAGATAGGGACTGGTGGGTGTCCGAAAACACCATCCCGTAACGTGGGAGTGAGTGATCAACTCAGTGGAATAATAAAGCAAGGATTAACATGTTCTTAAATCAATCATGCGATAATAGTAAAGCAGTAAATCAAACATTCCTAATACTGTTGTTAATGCAATATGATATGACGTGATGGATGCCCTCACCGACGATCTCCCTCATACGGCACCATCTTACGATCCCGACATGCAATCGTCCCTCAAGTGCTCCACATCTTCCAGGCACATGCAATGTAATGGTGATATGATTTTCGAGTTATTATTAGTCCGTTCAAACAGCAGGATTGGAAAACTAAGGTACTTCCCTTATATCAATCCCAACACAGATCCTGTCTAGGGTCCTCACTCCTAGTAATCTCATACGATGTATATTTTGTAGGTCGCTGCAAGGGCTGCCAGGGCTGTTGCTCGTACTCGTTGTACCGCTCCCCCATCACCTTATCAATACAGGCCTACTGTACTCTCACTGCTACGGAAGGGTCTTCGCCTCCCGTAGACTCAGAATACACTCGCGGTCACTACAAAGGGCTGCCAGGGCTGTTGTTCGTACTCGTTGCACCGCTTCCCCATCACCTTATCAATGTAGGCCAACAGCAAGAATATAGTGTCCCATACCACCATAATCTTCTCACGAGTCATAGGTGCTCACTGGTCACTACGGGGAGGTTTGTGGCCCCAACGTAGGCCGACAGCTCGACCACGGTGTCCCATATCACCATGCCCGGCTCATGAGTCTTTGTGGATCAAGGTACCATGGTTGACAGGGTTTACAATGGTAAGTTCAGTACCCTAGGTTCAAGCAGTTATGACTCATACAGGGTGAACATACAACGGCCAGTCAGGTTACTTGACGGGCTCGACTTGCACGAGCGCATCTCAAATTGAACGACATGAAGTGCGTAAAACACCTCGTGTGACCTAACCACTGCCTCCAACTCCAAAACACGGCTCGCGTTCATCAACGCGTCGTTCGTGGTAATGATAAGCCAACCACGAATTTGCTCGGTTGCCGACTGCCTGGACTAGGTATAGTCCCAAATAATCATGAATTCACATCAGCAATCATGTAAGAGTATTGAAAATGAAATACAACAATGTGAGTATGTTAACACATGTTATATCATACAACTTAAGTAAATCTTCCAACGCAGGCGTATCATACATATAATGAAATCATGCATATAGCTAACATGTAGGAAATCATTTACATCAGCATATTAATTGAGAAATCAATCTCAAACTAATTCATAACACCATTTAATTCAATATATACTAATACAAACATTTATACAAACACTTACACTACACACTTAAGTCTACATATAGCATGTCGACTCAAAGTGCGCATTTAGACGAATCTCTTCGCCAAACTAATTATGCATGCATTCCTAATATCCTAATGTGACAAGAAGCCATGTCAATCACATCAGCAAATTATGGATGAAAATAGTATTTCCTACAAATAACTAAAATGCCCTAAATCTCATATTCTTCATCTGCTTACGAAACAGGAAACGGACAGCATGTTGTACATGTCAAACGGCGTTTCCGTCAATAATCTACTATTAAACGACATTGAAAGCATTGGAAACAGTCAATCAAAGCGTCTAAAATCCGCACCTTTTGTAACGCCCGTGAAAAATCCGTACGATTAATTCCTTTAGAAAATATGACTAAGTTAGCTAGCGCAACACTAGAGTAGCTGGGAAATAGTCCCTGATCACTTTAAATACGTTCTACAAGATCCAAATCGAGTAGAACCAATGACTCTATAATACTCTATAACCTCGGATCAAACTCTAAGCAGGTTTGTTCTCTGGACCACTTTGAAACCTTGTATTGGATCTAGACCGTGCGTCGAAAGTCCGATATCTCCTATCTCAGACCGTTAGGACTGCCCAGCTGGACTTGACAATCATTTCGAAAATCAAGTCCAACTGATAATCACAGGCTATTTCATTGAGCCCGGACTGAAGAGAGTGCGAATAAGGACATATTTGGAATTTTAAATTCAAATCTGGCACACGACTTGACGTGTCAGTATTAAGCGTTCTAACCGTCAGAATTCAGTCAGATTACACCCTCGAATCAGGAAAAATTTCTATTTCATATCATGAGACTTGCAGCCCTGATCTACGTGCGGTGACCGCTGAACTGAAACTTGTCCGCCACGTGCGATCTGCGAACCCTGCTGGACTGAAAACTTAATACGTGCTAGATCTAGTACGCATGAGCTTAAGTCCGATCGCATTCGGCCAAGGGATCACTAGAAAGCATCTTTTGGACCGAAACAGCCCCAATTTGGATATGCCCTAAGTAAACCTTGTTCCCGAGCCTATTTCGGACAAGATTGTGCTTATAAAAGGGGTTGAAACCCTCACTCCTCTCTCCCATCGGAATTTGAGAGAAACCCTAATTTGGGAGAGAGAAAAGGTGAGAGTTTGTGAGAGAGATTGGAGGAGAATTTTCCAGCGTTCGTGCCGCCTGTTGCACGTACTGTAGCAACACATTTCCATCATTCAGCTGGTGATTTCTCCACGTTTTCAGGTAAGAAATAACCTTAGAAAGTTGCTGATTTGATGTTTCCTTCGTTCCATAGCTCGGTAGTTAAAAGATCTTGTAAAACAGGTCCTCTAGTAGCCGTAGACGAAGCGTATACGCTCCGTTCGAATTGACGCATCCATAAGAGATAAGGTGAGGATTTTAGACGCTTTGATTGACGGTTTCCAATGCTTTCAATGTTGTTTAATAGTAGATTATCGACGGCATCACCGTTTGACATGTACAACATGCTATCCGTTTCCTGTTTAGTAAATTAACGAAGAATATGAGATTTAGGGCATTTTAGTCATTTGTAGGAAGTACTGATTTCATTCATATTTTGCTGATGTGATTGACATGGTTTTTTTATCATATTAGAATGTTAGGAATACGTGCATAATTAGTTTGGCGAAGAGATTCGCCTAAATGCGCACTTCGGGTCGATATACTATAGGTAGACTTAAGTGTGTAGTGTATGTGTTTGTATAAATGCTTGTATTAGTATGTATTGAATTAAATGATGTTATGAATTATTTTGAGATTGATTTCTCAATTAATATGCTGACATAAATGATTTCCTACATGTTAACTATATGCATGATTTCATTATATGCATGAAATGTATATGCTTGAAGATTTGCCTAAGTTATATGTTATAACATGTGTTAACATGCTCACATGGTTGTATTTCAATTCCAATACTCTCAAATGATTTGCTGATGTGATTCCATAATTGTTTGAGAATATACTTAGTCCAGGCAGTCGGTAACCGAGCGAATTCATGGTTGGCTTATCTTGGCCACGAACGACGCGTCGATGAACGCGAGCCGTGTTTTGGAGTTGGCGGCAGTGGCTAGGCCACGCGAGGTGTTTTACGCACCTCATGTCGTTCGACTTGAGATGCGATCGCGCTAGTCGTGCCCGTCAAGTAACCCGACTGGCCGTTGTATGTTCACCCTGCATGAGTCATAACTGCTTGAACCTAGGGTACTGAACTTACCATTATAAACCCTGTTAACCATGGTACCTTGATCCACGAAGACTCATGAGCTGGGCATGGTGGTATGGGACAGCGTGGTCGAGATGTCGGCCTACGCTGGGGCCACAAACTTCCCCGTAGTGACCAGTGAGCACCTAGTCTCATGAGCAGATTATGGCGGTATGGGACACTAGATTCTTGTTGTCGGCCTAAACTGATCAGGCGACGAGTCCTTTGTAGTGACCGCGAGCGTATTCTGAGTCTACGGGAGGTGACGACCCTTCAGTAGCAGTAGAGTACAGTAGGCCTGTATTGATAAGGTGATGGGGGAGCGGAGCAACGAGTGCGTGCAACAGCCCTGTCAGCCCTTGCAGTGACCTACCAAATATACATCGTATGAGATTACTAGGAGTGACGACCCTAGACAGGATCTTTGTTGGGATTGATATAAGGGAAGTACCTTAGTTTCCCAATCCTGCTATTTGAATGGATTAATAACAACTCGAAAATCATATCACTATTACATTGCATGTGCATGGAAGATGTGGAGCACTGAGCGGGATGCACGTATGCCGCTGACGAAGATGGTTCCGTATGAGGGAGATTGTCGGTGAGGGCATACATCACGTCATGTCATATTGCATTAACAACAGTATAGGATTGTCTGATTTACTGCTTTACTATTATCGCATGATTGATTTGTGAACATGCTAATCTTTGCTCTATGATTCCACTGAGTTGATCACTCATTCCCACGTTACGGGATGGTGTTTGCAACACCCACCAGACCCTGTTGTATATGCAGGTGATGTTGAGATCCAGGAGGCAGAGGCAGACTTTGACGAGGACCAGGACTAGTTCTCGTACATGCAGTATCACGATGGCTTTGTTTAGGTGACGTGGGTTGATGGGACTTCTGTGGGACTATTTTGAACATTTAATTTTGTTCATGTATATGTATATGAGACTCAGTGAAGTATTCATACTTTAGAGACAGATGAGATCTACTTTGTTTTTCCTTACAGTGATATATATATTGTTTAGTCTTCCGCTTGCTTTTATCACTGGATCTGGAGTATGAATTGCAGTTTTGGTATACTTTTACTCATGTAAATGCTTTAAATCAGACAACATTAAATCATAATCATTTTTGTTGCATAAGTGATGGTCTGGAACTCGGGAGTTGAGTTTATACACGACCCCCGATTTCAGGGTGTTACAAGTTGGTATCAGAGTGTGAATAAAAGTATACTGGGCCTGGGTTATGGTCACGCGACATACGCTGTCACTTCTTTTGACTTAGGTAGGTGCGAGAAGGGTCTAGAAACACTTCTAGGATCACAGATTCGTCAATAGGCGAAGTCTATTCATTTCGATCGCGTGATCGAGTCCGCAATGCATCTAGGGTCGCGTGAAGCAACCCAAATAGCTCCTAGGTTATAGGTAAGTGGGTTGAGACGTTCATTGAATGATTCTAAACCCATGAATGTGAATCCTTGGGCCGTGGGACAACCACGACCCCTGTATTCAATCGCCAAGGCTTAAAAACCCCGTTTCACCAAAAATCTTTAAAATTCTTCCTCTCACCACTCTAATATTCAATTCTTTCTTATCCTTTTCATGTTAGGCATCAATAATAATGTGAAAATAACATAAAATTATACTTTCACAAAATTTTACAGTAAATAGTAAAATTTTATGAAAAATGGACATAAGGCCATTCTAACTTCACTTTATTTAGCAAATAATGAGCTATATGGATGTACTAGCTCCTTCTATCCCAAAATCATATGCTGCATAATAGGGTTTTGTATTCGAGATTACAAAATGGCCTCAGAAATCCTCGAACTTATTTTTAGGCCTATATAGGTCAAAATGCAATGAACCAAGGTGGGGCCCATAATTATTTGGGGTCCCTGGACCATGGGGGAGCAAACCCATGTGGTCCCACTGACCGAACAGGTGATCGGTCGGTGATGTATCACCGACCACCATCGTCCGTTGGATGTTTGCTTCGAGATTTGAGGGTATTTTGGGTACTACACACCCCCCATGTGTGGTTCGTGTGTAAAAAACCCCTAAATCATGCACTTCCTTCACAAACAGCCCTTTCCCTAGCCCTATTTGCATTTTTCAGCTGTCATCTCCAAAAATCATGGTTCCAAACCACCCCTAAATCCATCCTTGGCCAAAAATGACCACTCTCCATCATTCTATTTCAGTTTGCAGCTCTCTCTCTTGAAGATTTCATCTTTTGGAGCTCTAAAAACCCCTAAATCGAGCTGAAATCATGAGGTGCTCCATTCCCCTTTTTCATTTTCATTTCTCCTTGAAAATACATCTTAGGGAAGCTTGAAGCATCCCTCTACAACGCCTAGATCTACCTTTTCTAGTTTGGACAGCAACTTCTTCACATTTTCTCCATTTTCCATGGCTTTCGTGGAAGCCATTTTAGGCCTTTTGTCACTCTCCACCATCTTATCTTTGATGGGTAAAAGAAAAACCGTAGTGGATGAGGCTAGGCCAAGTCACCCTGCTCAATCGAGAAGACCGCGGGGTGGTGCCGCAAGTTCAAGCGCCGCGACAGGCACAGGTACAACCCAAGAGTTTCATACAAAGCGGGATTTGGATCCCCATACTCGCCTAGGGCGAGTGATTCTAGCAGAGATGTCTCACGGTCAATACACTGATCGCAAAGTGTTATTTGAGGCGGATGTGGAAGGACGACTGTTTAGCAAATTTTTATTGTTCGAGCGCATTGAAGCTGCACATTGGGGTCTGATCTTTGAAGCTCGTGCTCGTGCTAATGTGAGCACCGTTCGTGCCTTCTACGCTCGTATCCAGAATCCTACCTTGGAGCCATTGCAGTTCAAAATCCCTTTTGGTAAAGATCGGATGGCTACGATCGATGTGCGGCTGATTGCGCGACTTCTGAACGTGCCTCTTGGTGATGTTCATCCTAGTGAGAAGAATCTGAGGAGTAGGCGTGAGCGAGATCGCCGTACCAGGTTCCTATGCGGTAAGTTGGTTCTATGGCAGCCTAATAATAGCCTCAAGGCGACATATATGTCTGATGATTTACGCCTGCTGCACCATATCTGCACGTTCAATGTGTATCCCAGGTCAACGAATCGTATTGAGTACACACACCTTATGGTTGATTTCTTGTATCTGGTGGCCCAGGGAGAGAATGTATGTATGGCCACTTTCATCTTGCGACAGATAATCCTCATAGCCAAGTCAAGAAGAACGTTCGAATGCTTCCTTTTGGCCAACTGATATGAAAGATCGCGCTTGAGTTTACTTACAGACTTGGGCCGAAATTGCCAGTTTTGATTCATAGCATTGATGAGTCGACTATAGTCAAGATGAAGATTGGGTCTCAGTATCATGAGAATCAGCTTGAGGAGGATAGCGAGGATGACTTTGATGATGAGGAGGATCCAAGCGAGGGAGAACCTGGAGCAGAAGTTGAGGAAGAAGTCCAGGAAGAGGCAGAAGAGGAGGCTCAGGATACAGATGAGAGCCCTCCTCCTTCTGCTTAGTCTACTGGCGATGATCGCATTGCCCGGATTGAGGAGAGTCAGGCCGCCTTGCGAAGGGAAGTGCAGGAACTTCGCGCTGAAGTCAAGGATGCCAAGGCCGTGACAAAGAGGAAATTCGGCAAGGTGACTCGTACCTTGAAGGTGATCCTATGTTGCTTGCAGGATAAGGGTGCTCCTCCTCCGTCACCCGACTCAGACTAGTGAGATCTATGATGTTGTTATTAGTAGTTAGTCATTTCCTGCTTTAAGTTGTGTAAGCCTGTTAAGGCTAGTGCTTTACTTATGTTGTTGTTGTAATTTTAACTGTCTTAGTTTCCATGTATTTCTCGTCATGATGCTTGTAAGGATATATCCCTTGTATTGTGACAATTTTGATTAAATGAAATGCATGGAATGCTTTTGCCTCTTGTGTGAATGATTGCGGTGTATTTGTGCTATTGAGACTGACAAGGTTGCGCCCTATTTTGAATATAGGGAATGCCACCGAAGTTTACACGGAGTACAGCTCGGCTTTCATTGAGTGAGCCTATGGATTAGGCTCCTTCGCAGTCGGATACTCATGCGGACCCTGCTGTGGGCCCGATTCCTGAGACAGTGTGCGCGTCTCAGCCTACTGCTGGTCCTATAGTTGGACCACCGCCGTTCACACAGCCAGTCAGAGAGCCTTATCATGCGTCTACTTCGACGCAGCGCACGCCACAGCCTACTCCACCTCCTGACAGATTTGAGCAGATGATGGCTATGATGCTGCAGCAGCAGCAGCTTCTGCCTACCATTGTGGGGACATTAGCCCAAGGTGGGGGTGTGACTCCACCTATACCACCTGCGCATCCAGCTGAGGATGCAGATACATACGCCCAGGATGAGGGCATGGCTCATCCTGTACCACCTGCTTATCCTACGGGGTATGCCTCAGATACACGGGGCTTGTTAGAGCGATTCCAGCGCTTACGGCCTCCCACTTTTACGAGTTATTATAGACCCGAGGAGGCCGAGTATTGGCTCGACCGTGTGTCGAAGATATTACGGATGCTTCATTGCACAGAGGCCGAGCAGGTAGAGTTGACTACGTTCCTATTTGAGAGAGAGGCCAGCTTGTGGTGGGACAGCATATTGCGGACCATTGCCGTCGATTTTATATGGACATGGGCAGCGTTCGAGTTCCGCTTTCACGAGAAGTATTATCTCCAGACGTACAGGCATGACCGGGAGAATGACTTTCTCCGCCTCAGACAGGGAGCCATGACAGTCACGAAGTATGAGCATCGGTTGACGGAGTTGGGCAGATACTTCCCGACTATTTTGGTTGATGAGCAGATGCGCATACGGCGCTTTTCGAAGTGTTTGCGACCGGATATTTGGTCGAAGATGTGCTGCGTGAGCATTCCCTCCTATGTGGAGTTGATTCACATGTCTATACAGGCAGAGCAGGATGTGGATCGACTTGCGCGATCTCATGGCCCTGTGCTCCTAGGCCACGACCAGACATGCAGGACAGGCCCTTCGTGGGCAAGAGGCCTCGTGTCGACCCTCCTACTCGGGCTACAGCGCCAGCACCATCGTTTTGGCGCCCCGAGTTATCATGTACATACTGCGGGAGGACAGGCCATTCGGCTCAGAGTTATTTTGCACAGATGCAGGATAGTGGATTCTCGCCGCCGCAGAAGATCGACCGTGCACGTCCACAGGCTATATCAGCACTGCCTATACGGTTGGCTCCTACACACCCTTCCTTCAGACCTTCGGTATCGCAGATCAGACAACCTCCACGGCCCACGACACAGCGGCCGAACTGGCCACAGCAGGCACGGGTTCATGCATTGACAGCTGAGGCAGCTGCGACACCGACTTCTCAGCATTCGGCCTTCGAGGTCACTGCCCATATTGAAGGTATTCCTATACTCGTGATGGTGGACACTGGTTCCACGATTTCTTTGATATCGCGTGCTATAGTCAGGCATCTTGGGTTACAGACCATTACTATGGATGGGGTGCGAGTTTATACAGCTCACGGGTCCTTTACAGATGCCACCCAGATGTGTGAGGGTTGTTTGGTGGATCTGGGAGGCAAGACGATGGCTCTAGATCTCGTCGTCGATCCCGCTCTGGTTTATCTCAATGTCATTCTTAGCATGGACTGGTTGACTGCAGCGAGGGCCGAGATTGACTGCGAGACTCGTATAGTGACTGCGTATGAGCCAGAGGGTGCATCCTTTACGTTTTCAGTGCGGGTAAATCTCTCTTTCCGCATATTTAGTTATGCTACTTTATTGCGCGACGCTGGTGCCCAGATACTTGAGCATACGTCAGTCGTTTGTGAGTTTGGGGATCTGTTCAGGAAGATCCCTGGTTTGTCGCCCCGACGAGAGATTAATTTTACTATCGATCTAGTTCCTGGTTCCTCGCCCGTCTCACTGCCGACGTATCGTATGGCACCGTGTGAGATGGAGGAGTTGAGGATGCAGATTGATGGTCTACTAGAGCTTGGCCTTATACGGCCTAGTGTGTCTCCTTGGGGAGCACCAGTTTTGTTCGTGAGGAAGAAGGACGGTTCGATGCGATTATGTATTGATTATCGCAGGCTGAACCAGATCACGGTGAAGAACAAGTACCCTTTGCCCAGGATCGATGACTTGTTCGATCAGCTGAGAGGAGCGCAGTACTTCTCGAAGATTGATCTTCAATTAGGTTATTATCAGTTGCGCGTCAGGGATGAGGACGTGCAGAAGACAGCATTCAGGACCAGTTTTGGCCACTACGAGTTCCTCGTGATGTCGTTCGGTCTCACGAACGCACCAGCCGTGTTCATGGATCTGATGAACCGGGTATTTCGGCCTTTCCTCTATCGATTCGTCGTTGTATTCATTGACGACATTTTGGTGTATTTCAGGAGTCGAGAGGAGCATGAGGAGCATTTATGTTTGGTCCTGGATACGCTCAGACAGCATCAGTTGTTCGCACAGTACAAGAAGTGTGACTTCTGAAAGCAGGAAGTGAAGTTCCTGGGACACGTGGTGTCCAAGGATGGCATGGCAGTTGACCTGTCTAAGGTAGCTGCAGTTCAGGACTGGGAGTAGCCTGGTTCTGTCACTAAGGTGAGGAGTTTCTTGGGTCTCGCTGGCTACTATCGGCGCTTCATACAGGACTTCTCGAAGATCGCGAGACCCTTATCTCAGTTGACACGGAAGGACGTGAAGTTCGCTTGGAATGATCAGGCTGAGTCAACTTTTCAGGAGCTGAAGGATAGACTTACGTCTACCCCTGTGCTAGTATTGCCAGAGCAAGGGGTTAGATACACTATATACACTGACGCGTCTAACGTTGGTCTGGGTTGTGTCCTTATGCAGAGGGACAAGGTAATTTCGTATGCCTCGAGACAATTAAGGAAGCACGAGGAGAATTACCCTACACACGACCTAGAGTTGGCAGCCGTCATATTCGCACTGAAACTCTGGAGACATTACCTCTATGGAGAGGAGTTCAAGCTCTTTTGCGACCATAAGAGCCTCAAGTACATATTCACGCAGCGAGACTTTAATATGAGGCAGCGGCGATGGATGGAGACGTTGAAGGACTTCAAGTTCGAAGTCTCTTACCATCCTGGGAAGGCGAACCTTGTGGCTGAAGCGTTGAGCCGCAAGAAGGCGATAGAGTTTGCGGCTCCGCTGATGGTTGTTGAGTGGGATATGGTTGAGTTTTTGTGAGACTTTGAGTAGAAACTCACCGTAGAAGAGCCGTATGAGTTCATCGCACATGTGCAGGTGCGATCTCAGATCGATGATCGGATCATCGAGGTGCAGAGGGACGATGCGCATCTGACTGAGCTTCGAGAGCAGGCCAGTGATGATGAAGACGCCGAGTGGCGAGTTGGTATGGATGGGGGCTTACGTTATTGTGCCCGCCTATGCGTCCTAGATGTCCCTGACTTGAGACGAGAGATTCTCGAGGCTACGCATTGTACTAGACTCACGATGCATCCAGGCAGTACGAAGATGTATCGTGATGTGAAGAGGACATATTGGTGGGAAGGTATGAAGACCCATATAGCTGAGTTCGTGTCCCGTTGTCTCACTTGTCAGCAGGTGAAGGCAGAGCATCGCCGACCACCTGGACTTTTGCAGCCTATGCTGATCACAGAGTGAAAGTGGGATTTCATTTCCATGGACTTTATTTCAGGGCTGCTAAAGACGAGGAAGGGACATGATTCCATTTGGGTGATCGTCGACCGTCTGACGAAGTCGGCGCACTTCCTAACGATCAGAGTTACGAACTCTGCAGACGAGCTGGCTACATTGTATATCAGAGAGATTGTGCGTCTGCATGGAGTTCCGTTGGAGATCATGTCGGACAGAGACACGCGGTTCACTTCTATTTTCTAGACTCGCATTCAAGAGGCTATGGGTGTGAAGTTGAAGTTCAGCACTGCTTTCCACCCACAGACAGATGGACAGACAGAGTGGGTGAACCAGATCTTAGAGGACATGTTGCGAGCTTGCACATTGGACTTCAAGGACAGTTGGGATGATTGTCTTGCATATGCAGAGTTTACGTACAACAACAGCTTTCAGGTGAGTATCGGTATGGCACCTTACGAGTCGCTGTATGGGCGACCTTGTCGCGCACCGCATTGCTGGGCAGAGGTCGGTGAACATAGCTTAATTGGCCCAGAGTTAGTGCAGGCGACGTCAAGTAACCTGACTGGCCGTTGTATGTTCACCATGCATGAGTCATAACTGCTTGAACCTAGGGTACTGAACTTACCATTGTAAACCCTGTTAACCATGGTACCTTGATCCACGAAGACTCATGAGCCGGGCATGGTGGTATGAGACACCGTGGTCGAGCTGTCGGCCTACGCTGGGGCCACAAACCTCCCCGTAGTGACCAGTGAGCACCTAGTCTCGTGAGCAGATTATGGTGGTATGAGACACTATATTCTTACTGTCAGCCTGCACTGATCAGGCGACGAGTCCTTTGTAGTGACCGCGAGTGTATTCTGAGTCTATGGGAGGCGACGACCCTTCAGTAGCAGTAGAGTACAGTAGGCCTGTATTGATAAGGTGATGAGGGATCAGAGCAACGAGTGCGTGCAACAACCCTGGCAGCCCTTGCAGTGACCAACCAAATATACATCGTATGAGATTACTAGGAGTGACGACCCTAGACAGGATCTGTGTTGGGATTGATATAAGGGAAGTACCTTAGTTTCCCAATCCTGCTATTTGAATGGATTAATAACAACTCAGAAATCATATCACCATTGCATTGCATGTGCCTGGAAGATGTGGAGCACTGAGCGGGATGCACGCATGTCGCGGACGAAGATGGTGCCGTATGAGGGAGATCGTCGGTGAGGGCATACATCACGTCATGTCATATTGCATTAACAACAGTATTAGGATTGTCTGATTTACTGCTTTACTATTATCGCATGATTGATTTGTGAACATGCTAATCTTTACTCTATGATTCCTCTGAGTTGATCACTCATTCCCACGTTACGGGATGGTGTTTGCAACACCCACCAGACCCTGTTGTAGATGCAGGTGATGCTGAGATCCAGGAGGCAGATCCAGACTTTGACGAGGACAAGGACGAGTTCTCATACATCCAGTATCACGATGGCTTTGCTTAGGTGACCTGGGTTAATGGGACTTCAGTGGGACTATTTTGAACATTTGATTTTGTTCATGTATATGTATATGAGACTCAGTGAAGTATTCATACTTTAAAGACAGATGAGATCTACTTTGTTTTTCCTTACAGTGATATATATATATTGTTTAGTCTTCCGCTTGCTTTTATCACTGGATCTGGAGTATGAATTGCAGTTTTGGTATACTTTTACTCATGTAAATGCTTTAACTCAGACAACATTGAATCATAATCAATTTTGTTGCATAAGTGACGGTCTGGAACTCGGGAGTTGAGTTTATACACGACCCCCGATTTTCAAGGTGTTACACCTTTTCTCCTAGAAGCGTATCAATTCGAACGGAGCGTATACACTTTGTCTACGGTGAACTGGGAACCTAATACGCAAGATCCATCAGCTACCATGCTATGGAAACCAAGAAACCTCAAATTAGCAACTATTTAGGGTATTTTCTTACCTAGAAATGCGGAGAAATCACTGGCAAAGTGATTGGATTGCGTGACTTAAACACGTGTAGCAGGTAGCACCAGCAGCAGGAAATTCTCTCCCACCTTCTCTCACAAACTCGCACTTTCTCTCTCACTCTTGCTAGGGTTTCTAGCAAATTCGGATGGGTGAGAGGAGTGAGGGTTTCAAGCCCTTTTATAAGCCCAAACATGCCAAAAACAGGCTTCAGGTCAAGGTATACTTAAAGTATATCCAAATCGGGGCTGTTTCGGTCCAAAAGGACATTTCTGGACTTAAGTTCATGCGCGTTGGATGTCGTTCACATCCCGTTTTCAGACCATCAGTGTTCGTAGATCGCACGTGGCGGTCCAGTTTCAGTTCAGCGGTCACCGCACGTAGATCAGGCTTACAAGTCTCATGATATGAAATAAAAATTTGTCCTGATCCAAGGGTGTAATTTGGCTGAATTCTGACGGTCAGAATGCTTAATACTGACGCGTCAAGTCGTTTGCTAGATTTGAATTTCAAATTCCAAATCTAACCCTATTCTCACTCTCTTCAGTCCAGGCTCAATGAAATAGCCTGCGAATGTCGGTTGGACTTGATTTTTGAAATGATTGTCAAGTCCAGCTAGGCGGTTCTAACGGTCTAAGATTGTAGGTATCGGACTTTCGACACGCGGTCTAGATCCAATACAAAGTTTCAAAGAGGTCCAGAGAACAAACCGGTTTAGAGTTTTATCCGAGGTTTTAGAGTATTATAGCACCATTGTAATACCCTGAAAATCGGGGGTCGTGTACAAACTCAACTCCCGAGTTCCAGACCGTCACTTATGCAACAAAAATGATTATGATTCAATGTTGTCTGATTGAAAGCATTCACATGAGTAAAAGTATACCAAAACTGCAATTCATACTTCAGATCCAGTGATAAAAGCAAGCGGAAGACTAAACAATATATATATCACTGTATGGAAAAACAAAGTAAATCTCATCTGTCTCCAAAGTATAACTACATCTCTAAGTCTCATATACATATACATGAACAAAAATGTAATGTTCAAAATAGTCCCACTGAAGTCCCATCGATCCAGGTCGCCTACGGGAAGCCATTGTGATACTGCATGTACGAGAACTCGTCCTGGTCCTCGTCGATGTCTGGCTCCACCTCCTGGATCTCAGCCTCACCTGCATCTACAACAGGGTCTGGTGGGTGTTGCAAACACCATCCCGTAACGTGGGAGTGAGTGATCAACTCAGTGGAATCATAGAGTAAGGATTAGCATGTTCACAATTCAATCATGCGATAATAGTAAAGCAGTAAATCAGACAGTCCTAATACTGTTATTAATGCAAGATGACATGACGTGATGTATGCCTTCACCGACGATCTCCCTCATACGGCAACATCTTACGACCGCGACATGCCACACTCCCTAAAGTGCTCCACATCTTCCAGGAACATGCAATGCTATGGTGATATGATTTCCAAGTTGTTATTAGTCCATTCAAACAGCAGGATTGGGAAACTAAGGTACTTCCCTTGTATCAATCCCAACACAGATCCTGTCTAGGGTCGTCACTCCTAGTAATCTCATACGATGTATATTTCCTAGGTCACTGCAAGGGCTGTCAGGGCTGTTTCTCGCACTCGTTGCACCGCTCCCCCATCACCTTATCAATACAGGCCTACTGTACTCTACTGCAACGGAAGGGTCATCGCCTCCCGTGGACTCAGAATACGCTCGCGGTCACTACAAAGGACTCGTCGCCTGATCAGTGTAGGCCGACAGCTAGAATATAGTGTCCCATACCACCATAATCTGCTCACGAGTCTAGGTGCTCACTGGTTACTACGGAGAGGTTTGTGGCCCCAGCGTAGGCCGACAGCTCGACCACGGTGTCCCATACCACCATGCCCGGCTCATGAGTCTTCGTGGATCAAGGTACCATGGTTAACAGGGTTTTCAATGGTAAGTTCAGTACCCTAGGTTCAAGCAGTTATGACTCGTACAAGGTGAACATACATCGGCCAGTCGGGTTGCTTGACGGGCTCGACTAGCGCGATCGCATCTCAAGTCGAACGACATGAAGTGCGTAAAACACTTCACGTGGCCTAACCACTGCCGCCAACTCCAAACACGAATCACATTCATCGACGCGTCGTTCGTGGCTATGACCAGTCAGCCACGAATTCGCTCGGTTACCGACTGCCTGGACTAAGTCTAGTCCCAAACATTTATGGAATCACATCGGCAGTTTATGTAAGAGTATTGGAATTGAAATACAATCATGTGAGCATGTTAACACATGTTATAACATTCAAATTAAGCAAATCTTCAAGCACATATATTCCATGCATGTAATGAAATCATGCATTTAGTCAACATGTAGAAAATCATTTAGGTCAGCATATTAATTGAGAAATCAATCTCAAACTATCACATAACATCATTTAATTCAATACATACTAATACAAGCATTTATACAAACACATTCACTACACACTTAAGTCTACATATAGTATGTCGACCCAAAGTGCGCAACTAGGCGAATCTCTTCGCCAAACTAATTATGCACGCATTCCTAACTTCCTAATGCGACAACAAACCATGTCAATCACGTCAGCAAAATATGAACGTAACCTATACTTCCTACAAATGACTAAAATACCCTAAATCTCATATTCTTCGTTAATTTACGAAACAGGAAACGGAGAGCATGTTGTACATGTCAAACGGCGATGCCGTCGATAATCTACTATTAAACGACATTGAAAGCGTTGTAAACCGTCAATCAAAGCGTCTAAAATCCTCACCTAGTCTCTTACGGATGCGTGATTTTGAACGGAGCGTGTACGCTTCGTCTACGGCAGTAGGAGGACCTGATTTATGAAGTACGTTAGCTAACACGCTATGAATCTAGGTAAACCCTAAATCAGCAAGTTCTAGGGTTGTTTTATACCTGAAAAAGTGAAGAAATCACCAGCCAGGTGATTGGGAAGAGTTGCCGAAGCACTAGCAGTTGGTGGCTCGGAGACGGAAAAAATCCCTTCCACTCTCTCTCTCAAACTCTCTCTCCTTTTCTCTCTCCCAAAGCTAGGGTTTGCAATTTTCGGATGGGAGAGAGGAATGAGGGTTTCAACCCCTTTTATAAGCTTAAAATTGCCGAAAACAGGCTCCGGAACGAAGTTTACTTGGTGCCTATCCATTTCGGGGCTGTTTCGGTCCAAAAGTGGCTTTCTGGTGGTCCCCTGGTCGATTGCGATCGGTCTTAAGCTCATGCGTACCAGATATAGCACGTATTAAGTTTTCAGTCTGGCAGGGTTCGCAGATCGCACGTGGCGGACCAATTTCAGTTCAGCGGTCACCGCATGTAGATCAGGGCTGAAAGTCTCATGATAATAAATAGAAATTTTTCCTGATCCGAGGGTGTAATCTAGATGAATTCTGACGGTCAGAACGCTTAATACTGATGCGTCAAGTCGTGTGCCAGATTTGAATTTGAAATTCCAATTGTCCCTATTCGCGGTCTCTTCCGTCCGGGTTCAACGAAATAGTCTGTGATTATCGGTTTGACTTGATTTTCGAAATGATTGTCAAGTCTAGCTAGGCGGTTCTAACGGTCTAAGATAGGAGGTATCGGACTTTCGACGCGCGGTCTAAACCCAATACAAGAATTCAAAGTGGTCCAGAGAACAAACCCGCTTAGAGTTTGATCCGAGGTTATAGAGTATTATAGAGTCATTTGATCTACTCGATTTGGGTCTTGTAGAACGTATTTAAAGTGATCATGGACTATTTCCCAGCTACTCTAGCGTTGCGCTAGTTAACTTACGCTTAATTTCCATGGAAATTAATTCTACGCGATTTCGGGTCGAGTTGGTACTCGAGCCCAAGTACGGATTTTTCACAGGCGTTACAATCTACCCCCCTTAACAAATAATTTCGTCCTCAAAATTCGTACCTTTTCATACTCCTCGAGAAGCTGTGGGTAGTTCTTTCTGATCTCGGCTTCTGTCTCCCAAGTAGCCTCCTCCTCAGAGTGATGCGTCCACAATACCTTCACAAGGGGAATCACCTTGTTACGCAGTACCTACTCCTTCCTGTCTAGGATGCGTGTCAGTCGCAGGATATAAGTAACATCCTCTCCTAACTGCACCTGCTCCCATCTGATGATATGGGAAGGATCAGCAACGTACTTCTTCAGCATAGAAACATGAAATACGTTGTAAACGCTCGCGAGAGGCGTGGGTAAAGCCAATCGGTAAACCACTGCTCCCACACGATCGAGGATCTGGAATGGACCAATGAATCACGGTGCCAGCTTCCCCTTCTTCCCTAACCGAAGGACTCCCTTCATAGGGAAAACTCACAAAAACACGTGATCCCCAACTGTGAACTCTAGTGGCCTCCATCTCGTATCGGCGTAGCTCTTCTGTCTACTCTGCGCTGCAAGAAGCCGACGTCGAATAGCATCAATCTTCTCTGACGTCGCCTGCACTAACTCTGGGCCAATCAAGCTACGCTCACCGACCTCTAACCAACAATGCGGTGCGCGACAAGGTCGCCCATACAGCGCCTCATAAGGTGCCATACCGATACTCGCCTGAAAGCTGTTGTTGTCGCAAACTCCGCATATGCAAGACAATCATCCCAACTGTCCTTGAAGTCCAATGCGCAAGCTCGCAACATATCCTCCAAGATCTGGTTCACCCGCTCTGTCTGTCCGTCTGTCTGTGGGTGGAAGGCAGTACTAAACTTCAACTTCACACCCATAGCCTCCTGAATGCGAGTCCAGAAAATAGAAGTGAACAGCGTGTCTCTGTCCGACACGATCTCCAACGGAACTCCATGCAGACGCATAATCTCTCTGATGTACAATCTAGCCAGCTCGTCTGCAGAGTTCGTAACTCTGATCGGTAGGAAGTGCGCCGACTTCGTCAATCAGTCGACGATCACCCAAATGGAATCATGTCCCTTCCTCGTCTTCGACAACCCAGAAATGAAGTCCATGGAAATGAAATCCCACTTCCACTCTGCAATCGGCATAGGCTGCAAAAGTCCAGGTGGTCGGCGATGCTCTGCCTTCACCTGCTGACAAGTGAGACAATGGGACACGAACTCAGCTATGTGGGTCTTCATACCTTCCCACCAATACGTCCTCTTCACATCACGATACATCTTTTTGCTGCCTGGATGCATCGCGAGTCTAGTAGAATGCGCAGCCTCGAGAATCTCTCGTCTCAAGTCAGGGATATCTAGGATTCATAGGCGGCCACGGTAACGTAAGCCCCCATCCATACCAACTCACCAGTCAGCGTCAGCATCATCACTGGCCTGCTCTCGAAGCTCAGTAAGATGCGCATCGTCCCTCTGCTCCTTGATGACTCGGTCATCGATCTGAGATCGCACCTGTACATGTGCGATGAACTCAAACGGCTCCTCTACCGTGAGTTTCTGCTCAAAGTCTCGCAAAAACTCAACCATATACCACTCGGAAACCATCAGCGGAGCCGCAAACTCTATCACCTTCTTGCGGCTCAACAGGTCAGCCACAAGGTTCGCCTTCCCAGGATGGTAAGAGACTTCAAACTTGAAGTCCTTCAACGTCTCCATCTATCGCCGCTGCCTCATATTCAAGTCTCGCTGCGTGAATATGTACTTGAGGCTCTTATGGTCGCAAAAGAGCTCGAACTCCTCTCCGTAGAGGTAATGTCTCCAGAGTCTCAGTGCGAATATAACGGCTGCCAACTCTAGGTCGTGTGTAGGGTAATTCTCCTCGTGCTTCCTTAATTGTCTCGAGGCATACGAAATTACCCTGTCCCTCTGCATAAGGACACAACCCAAACCAACGCTAGACGCGTCAGTGTATATGGTGTATCTAACCCCTTGCTCTGGAAATACTAGCACAGGGGCGGACGTAAGTCTGTCCTTCAGCTCCTGAAAAGCTGATTCCGCCATGTCATTCCAGGCGAACTTCACGTCCTTCCGTGTCAACTGAGATAAGGGTCTCGCGCTCTTCGAGAAGTCCTGAATGAAGCGCCGATAGTAGCCAGCGAGACCAAAGAAGCTCCTCACCTCAGTGACAGAACCAGGCTGCTCCCAGTTCTGCACCGCAGCTACCTTAGACAGGTCAACTGTCATGCCATCCTTGGACACCACGTGTCCCAGAAACTTCACCTCCTGCTTTCAGAAGTCGCACTTCTTGTACTGTGCGAACAACTGATGCTGTCTGAGCGTATCCAGGACCAAACGTAAGTGCTCCTCATGCTCCTCTCGACTCCTAGAGTACACCAAAATGTCGTCAATGAATACAACGACGAATCGATAGAGGAAAGGCCGAAATACCCGGTTCATCAGATCCATGAACACGGCTGGTGCGTTCGTGAGACCGAATGACATCACGAGGAACTCGTAGTGGCCAAAACTGGTCCTGAATGCTGTCTTCTGCACGTCCTCATCCCTGATGCGCAACTGATGATAACCTGACTGAAGATCAATCTTCGAGAAGTACTGCGCTCCTCTCAGCTGATCGAACAAGTCATCGATCCTGGGAAAAGGGTACTTTTTCTTCACCGTGAGCTGGTTTGGCCTGCGATAATCAATACACAATCGCATCGAACCATCCTTCTTCCTCACGAATAAGACCGGTGCTCCCCAAGGAGACACGCTAGGCCATATAAGGCCAAGCTCTAGCAGACCATCAATCTGCGTCCTCAACTCCTCCATCTCACATGGTGCCATGCGATACGTCGGCAGTGAGATGGGTGTAGAACCAGGAACCAGATCGATAGTGAAATCGATCTCACGTCGGGGCGACAAACCAGGGATCTTCCTGAACAGATCTTCCTGGGTACCAGCGTCGCGCAATAAAGTGGCGTAGCTAAGTATGCGGAAAGGAAGATTTACCCGCACTGAAAACGTGAAAGGCGTGCCCTCAGGCTCGTACACCGTCACCATACGAGCCTCGCAGTCAATCTCGGCTCTCACTGCAGTCAACCAGTCCATGCTAAGAATGACGTCGAGATAAACGAGCGAGGGATCGACAACAAGATCAAGAGTCATCGTCCTGCCTCCCAGATCAACTAAACAACCCTCACACATCTGGGTGACATCCGAATAATCCCCATAAGCTGCAAAGACTCGCACGCTATCCATAGTGATAGTCTGTAAGCCAAGACGCCTGACTACAGCACGCGATATCAAAGAAATCGTGGAACCAGTGTCCACCATCACAAGAACCGGAGTACCTCCAATATGGGCCGTGACCTCGAAGGCTGAATGCTAGAAAGTCAGCGTCGCAGCTGCCTCAGCTGTCAATGCATGAACCCGAGCCTGCTGTGGCCGGTTCGGCCGCTGTGTCAAGGGCCGTGGAGGCTGTCTGATCTGTGATATCGGAGGTCTGAATGTAGGGTGCGCAGGAGCTGACCGTATAGGCGGTGCTGATATCGCCTGTGGATGCACACGGTCAATCTTCTGCGGCGACGAGAACCCACTGTCCCGCATCCTAGAAAAGAAGCTCTGCGCCAAGTGGGCTGACCTCCCACAGTATGTCAAATCAGGGCGCCGAAATGGTGGTACAAGCACCGTAGTCGTTGTAGGAGGATCAATGCGAGGCCTCTTGCCCGCGAGGGGCCTGTCCTGCATGTCTGGTCGTGGCCTAGAAGCAACAGGGCCACGAGATCGCGCAAGTCGATCGACGTCCTGCTCTGCCCGCATGGACATGTGAATCAACTCCGCATATGAAGGAATGGTCACACAGCACATCTTCGACCGAATGTCTGGTCGCAAACCCTCCAGAAAGTGTCGTATGCGCATCTGCTCATCAGCCAAAATCGTCGGGACGTATCTGCCCAACTCTGTAAACCGATGCTCATACTCTGTAACTGTCATGGCTGCCTGTCTGAGGCGGAGAAACTCATTCTCCCTGTCGTGCCTGTAAGTCTGGGGATAATACTTCTCATGGAAGCGGAACTCAAACGCTGCCCACGTCCATACATAGTCGGCGGCAACGGTCCGCAGTATGCTATCCCACCACAGGCTGGCCTCTCTCTCAAACAGGAATGTAGCCAGCTCTACCTGCTCGGCCTCAGTGCAATGAAGCATCGGCAAAATCTTCGACACACGGTCGAGCCGGTACTCAGCCTTCTCGGGTCTGTGAGAACCCGTGAAAGTGGGAGGCCACAAGCGCTGAAATCGCTCCAATAGGCCCCTTGTATCGGCAGGATTCCCCGCAGGATAAGCAGGCGGCGCAGGATGAGCCATGTCCTCATCCCGGGCGTATGTATAGGCATCCTCAACTGGATGCGCAGGTGGTGCAGGTGGTGTAGATGGAGCCGCACCCCCACCCTGGGCTAATGTCCCCACGATGGTAGTCAGAAGCTACTGCTGCTGCAGCATCATAGCCATCATCTGCTCAAATCTGTCGGGAGGTGGAGCAGGCTGTGGCGGATGCTGTGTAGAAGTAGATGCGCTATATGGCTCTCTGACTGATGATGTAAATGGCGGTGGTCCAACTGTAGGACCAGCGGCAGGCTGAGACGATCGAACCGCCTCAGGAATCGGGCCCAAAGCAGGGTCCGTATGGGTGCCAGACTGAGAGGGAGTCTGATCCATATGCTCGGTCAGTGCAAGACGAGCCGTGCTCCACGTAGTCTTAGGCGGCATTCCCTATATTCAAAATAGGGCGCAACCTTGTCAGTCTCAATTGCACAAATACACCACAATCATTCACACAAGGAGTCGAAGGCATTCCATGCATTTCAATTAATCAAAATTGTCACAATACAAGGGATATATCCTTACAAGCATCACGACAAGAAATACATGGGAACTAAGATAGTTAAAATTACAACAGCCACACAAGTAAAGCACTAGCCCTAACAGGCTTACACTCATAAAGCAGGAAATGACTAACTACTGATAATAACATCAAAGATCGCATCGTTAGTCGGAGTCTGGGGACGGAGGAGGAGCACCCTTATCTTGCAAGCAACACAGGATCGCCTTCAAAGTGCGAGTCACCTTGCCGAGTTTCTTCTTTGTAACGGCCTTGGCATCTGCGACTTCTTGCCGAAGTTCTTGGACTTCCCTTCGCAAAGTGGTCTGACTCTCCTCCATCCGAGCAATGCGATCGTCGATAGTAGCCTGCGCAGAAGGAGGAGGGCTCTCATCTGTATCCTGAGCCTCCTCTTCTGCCTCTTCCTGAGCTTCTTCCTGAACCTTTGCTCTAGGTTCTTCTTCGCTTTGATCTTCCTCATCATCAAAGTCATCCTCACTATCCTTTTCAAGTTGATTTTCACGGTATTGTGACCCAATCTTCATCTTGACCATTGTCGACTCATCAATACTATGAATCGAAACTGGCATTTCCGGCCCAAGTCTGTAAGCAAACTCGAGGGCGATTTTGCAAACCAGTCGGCTAAAAGGAAGTGATTCGGATGTCCTTCTTGACCTGGCTATGAGGATTATTTGTCGTAAGATGAAAGTAGCCATGCATACGTTCTCTCCCTGGGCCACCATATACAGGAAATCAACCATAAGGCGTGTACATTCAATGCGATTCGTCGACTTGGGATAAACATTGAACGTGTAGATATGGTGCAGCAGGCGCAAATCCTCAGACATATACGTCACCTTGAGGCTATTATTAGGCTGTCATGGAACCAACTTACCGTACAGGAACCTGGTGCGGCGATCTCGTTCACGTCTAGTCCTCAGATTATTCTCACTAGGATGCACATCGCCAAGAGGCACGTTGAGAAGTCGCGCAATCAACCGAACATCGATCGTAGCCATCCGATCTCTACCAAAAGGGATTTTGAACTGCAAAGGCTCCAAGGTAGTATTCTGGATACTAGTGTAGAAGGCACGAACGGTGCTCACATTAGCACGAGCGCGAGCTTCAAAGATCAGACCCCAATGCGTAGCTTCAATGCGCTCGAACAACAGATATTCACCGAATAGTCATCCATCTACGTCTGCCTCAAATAATACTTTGCGATCAGTGTATTGGCCATGAGGCATCTCCGATAGAATTGCTCGCCCAAGGTGTGCATGGGGATCCAAATCTCACTTTGTACGGCACTCCAGGACTGCAGCTGGACCTGCGGCGGCGCTTGAACTTGCGGCACCACCCCGCGGTCTTCTCGATTGAGCAGGGTGACTTGGCCCAGCTCATCTGTTGCGGTTTTCCTCTTACCCATCAAAGATATGATGGATGAGAGTGATAAAAGGCCTAAAATGGCTTTCACGAAAGCCATGAAAAATGGCAAAAATGCGGAGAAGTGGCTGTCCAATCTGAAAAAAGGAAATCTAGGCGTCGTAGAGGGATGCTTCAAGCTTCCCAAGAGTGTATTTTCAGGGAGAAATGAAAATAAAAAAGTGGAATGGAGCACCTCACGATTTCAGCTCGATTTGGGAGTTTTTGGAGCTCCAAATGGTGAAATCTTCAAGAGGAAGGGCTGCCAACTCTCAAGAAGTGATGGATGATGGTCGGTTTTGGCCAAGGAGGGATTTAGGAGTGATTTGGGACCACAAACTTTGGGGGTGGTTGCTGAAAAATGAAAATAGGGCTAAGGGGAGGGCTGTTTGTGAAGGAGATGCACATTTTAGGGGTTTTCGTGGGACGGGAGCTATATGGGGAGGGTATGTACCTCATTTAAGGGCATGCGCCCAAAAATCAGAACCAACGGGCCCCACCGGTTGGCGATGCATCGCCGGCCAACTTCTCAGTTGGTCGGTGGGACCATATGGGTCTGGTCCCCCATGGTCCAGGGATCCCAAAAATGTGTAGTCCACCCCCTAGTTCATTGTATTTTGACCTATATGAGCCCAAACATGTGTTCGGGGCTTTTCGAGACCACTCTGCAATTCCGAATACCAAACCCTATGATGCAGAATATAAATTTGGGGTAGAAGGAGATAGTACATCCATCTAGATCCTTAATTGCTAAAGAAAGTGAAATTAGAATGGCCTTATGGCCATTTTTCATGAAATTTTACTATTCACTGTACAATTTTGTGAAAGTACTAATTTGTGTTATCTTCACATTAGTTTTGATGCCTAACATGAAATGGATAAGAAGGAAATGAAGATCGGAGTGTTTAGAGGAAGAATTTTGAAGATTTTTGGTGAAACGGGGTTTTTAAGCCCTGACGATTGATTACAGGAGTCGTGGTCATCCCATGGTCCAAGAATTTACCTTTACGGGTCTAAAATCATCCATAGGATGTATCAACCCGACTTCCTACAGCTTAGAAGCTATTCGGGTTGCTTTACGCGACCCGAGATGCGTTACAGACTCGATCGTGCGATCGATTCTAACAGACTTCGCCTATCGGTGAATCTGCGGTCCTAGAAATGTTTCTAGACCCTTCTCGCACCCACCTAAGTCAAGGGAAGCGACAGCGTAGATCGCGAGACCATAACCCAGGCCCAGTATACTCTTATTCATGCTCTGATACCAACTTGTAACACCCTAAAAATCAGGGGTCGTGTACAAACTCAACTCCCGAGTTCCAGACCGTCACTTATGCAACAAAAATGATTATGATTCAATGTTGTCTGATTTAAAGCATTCACATGAGTAAAAGTATACCAAAATTGTAATTCATACTTCAGATCCAGTGATAAAAGTAAGCGGAAGACTAAACAATATATATATATCACTGTATGGAAAAACAAAGTAAATCTCATCTGTCTCCAAAGTATGACTACATCTCTGAGTCTCATATACATATACATGAACAAAAATGTAATGTTCAAGATAGTCCCACTGAAGTCCCATCAATCCAGGTCACCTACGGGAAGCCATCGTGATACTGCATGTACGAGAACTCGTCCTGGTCCTCGTCGATGTCTGGCTCCACCTCCTGGATCTCAGCCTCACCTGCATCTACAACAGGGTCTGGTGGGTGTTGCAAACACCATCCCGTAACGTGGGAGTGAGTGATCAACTCAGTGGAATCATAGAGCAAGGATTAGCATGTTCACAATTCAATCATGCGATAATAGTAAAGCAGTAAATCAGACAGTCCTAATACTGTTGTTAATGCAAGATGACATGACGTGATGTATGACCTCACCGACGATCTCCCTCATACGGCAACATCTTACGACCGCGGCATGCCACACTCCCTAGAGTGCTCCACATCTTCCAGGCACATGCAATGCTATGGTGATATGATTTCCAAGTTGTTATTAGTCCATTCAAACAGCAGGATTGGGAAACTAAGGTACTTCCCTTGTATCAATCCCAACACAGATCCTGTCTAGGGTCGTCACTCCTAGTAATCTCATACGATGTATATTTCGTAGGTCAGTGCAAGGGCTGCCAGGGCTGTTGCTCGCACTCGTTGCACCGCTCCCCCATCACCTTATCAATACAGGCCTACTGTACTCTACTGCAACGGAAGGGTCGTCGCCTCCCGTGGACTCAGAATACGCTCGCGGTCACTACAAAGGACTTGTCGCCTGATCAGTGTAGGCCGACAGCTAGAATATAGTGTCCCATACCACCATAATCTGCTCACGAGTCTAGGTGCTCACCGGTCACTACGGGGAGGTTTGTGGCCCCAGCGTAGGCCGACAGCTCGACCACGGTGTCCCATACCACCATGCCCGGCTCATGAATCTTCGTGGATCAAGGTACCATGGTTAACAGGGTTTTCAATGGTAAGTTCAGTACCCTAAGTTCAAGCAGTTATGACTCATACAAGGTGAACATACATCGGCCAGTCGGGTTGCTTGACGGGCTCGACTAGCGCGATCGCATCTCAAGTCGAACGACATGAAGTGCGTAAAACACTTCACGTGGCCTAACCACTGCCGCCAACTCCAAACACGAATCACGTTCATCGACGCGTCGTTCGTGGCTATGACCAGTCAGCCACGAATTCGTTCGGTTACCGACTGCCTGGACTAAGTCTAGTCCCAAACATTTATGGAATCACATCGGCAGTTTATGTAAGAGTATTGGAATTGAAATACAATCATGTGAGCATGTTAACACATGTTATAACATTCAAATTAAGAAAATCTTCAAGCACATATATTCCATGCATGTAATGAAATCATTCATTTAGTCAACATGTAGAAAATCATTTAGGTCAGCATATTAATTGAGAAATCAATCTCAAACTATCACATAACATCATTTAATTCAATACATACTAATACAAGCATTTATACAAACACATTCACTACACACTTAAGTCTACATATAGTATGTCGACCCAAAGTGCGCAACTAGGCGAATCTCTTCGCCAAAATAATTATGCACGCATTCCTAACTTCCTAATGCGACAACAAACCATGTCAATCACGTCAGCAAAATATGAACGTAACCTATACTTCCTACAAATGACTAAAATGCCCTAAATCTCATATTCTTCGTTAATTTACGAAACAGGAAACGGAGAGCATGTTGTACATGTCAAACGGCGATGCCGTCGATAATCTACTATTAAACGATATTGAAAGCGTTGTAAACCATCAATCAAAGCGTCTAAAATCCTCACCTAGTCTCTTACGGATGCGTGATTTTGAACGGAGCGTGTACGCTTCGTCTACGGCAGTAGGAGGACCTGATTATGAAGTACGTTAGCTAACACGCTATGAATCTAGGTAAACCCTAAGTCAGTAAGTTCTAGGGTTGTTTTATACCTGAAAAAGAGGAGAAATCACCAGCCAGGTGATTGGGAAGAGTTGCTGAAGCACTAGCAGTCGGTGGCTCAGAGACGGGAAAAATCCCTTCCACTCTCTCTCTCAAACTCTCTCTCTCAAACTCTCTCTCCTTTTCTCTCTCCCAAAGCTAGGGTTTGCAATTTTCGGATGGGAGAGAGGAATGAGGGTTTTAACCCCTTTTATAAGCTTAAAATTGCTGGAAACAAGCTCCGGAACGAAGTTTACTTGGTGCCTATCCATTTCGGGGCTGTTTCGGTGCAAAAGTGGCTTTCTGGTGGTCTCCTGGTCGATTGCGATCAGACTTAAGCTCATGCATACCAGATATAGCACGTATTAAGTTTTCAGTCTGGCAAGGTTCGCAGATCGCACGTGGCGGACCAATTTCAGTTCAGCGGCCACCGCACGTAGATCAGGACTGAAAGTCTCATGATAATAAATAGAAATTTTTCCTGATCCGAGGGTGTAATCTGGATGAATTCTGACAGTCAGAACGCTTATTACTGACGCGTCAAGTCATGTGCCAGATTTGAATTTGAAATTTCAATTCTGTCCTTATTCGCGGTCTCTTCCGTCCGGGTTCAACGAAATAGTCTGTGATTATCGGTTTGACTTGATTTTCGAAATGATTGTCAAGTCCAGCTAGGTGGTTCTAACGGTCTAAGATAGGAGGTATCGGACTTTCGGCGCGCGGTCTAAACCTAATACAAGAATTCAAAGTGGTCCAGAGAACAAACCCGCTTAGAGTTTGATCCGAGGTTATAGAGTATTATAGAGTCATTTGTTCTACTCGATTTGGGTCTTGTAGAACGTATTTAAAGTGATCAGGGACTATTTTCCAGCTACTCTAGCGTTGCGCTAGCTAACTTACGCTTAATTTCCATGGAAAATAATTCTACGCAATTTCGGGTCGAGTTGGTACTCGAGCCCAAGTACGGATTTTTCACGGGCGTTACAACCATTGATTCTACAAGTTTTGGGTCTTGTAGAACGTATTTAAAGCGATCAGGGACTATTTTCCAGCTACTCTAGCGTTGTGCTAGCTAACTTATGCTTAGTTTCTAAAGGAATTAATCCTAAGTAGTTTCTTTGGCTATGGAATTGGGTTCTGAGCGATTTCCCAGGTGTTTTAGTCGACCCATTACCTAAGGACGTCTAATCCCAGGTTGGCCAAAATTCGGAGTGTTACAATACACTACAAGCCAGTCCTTACCTAGGATAACATCAAAACCTGCCATCAGCATCACGAACAAATCGGTGGAAAGGAACATCTCACCCACTAACACCAGGCAAGAAGGGCAACGGCGGCTCAATGCTATAGACTTCCCCAAGGGAGTTGAAACTGCCAAAGCCTCATAGGAGGACTCCGACGGAATACTGGTTGATCAACAAAACTGTTCAGCCACGAAGGAATGAGAAGTGTTGGAACCAAATAAAACACGGGTAATGGAGGCAGAAATAAGAAGAATACCTTCAACAACTCTGTCGGTCGAAGACTGCGGGTCCAGGCTCGGCATCTGCTGCTCAGAATAGAATCTGCCCTGAGCTGGTAAAGGAAGTAAGCCAGAAGACTGCAGATCCTAAGTTTGCGCCTACTGAGCTACGATACATACCTGACCTAGGGACTGGACATGTGTATATCCCCTTTACTGTTGTTGTTGTCTCTACTGCTGCTACTGTGGCCACTGTGGAGGTCTACTTGGCTACCTATGCTACCGAGGAGGAGCCCTAGGAGCAGGAGTTGGAAGCTGTACTCGCTACTGATGCTACTTGTGAGGAGGACGATGTAACGCCCTGAAAATTAGGGGTCGTGTAGAAACCCAACTCCCGAGTTTTAGACCATCACTTATGCAACAGAAATTCTTATGATTAAATGTTGTCTGAGTTAGTGCAATAACATGAGTGAGATTTTACCAAATTACAATTCATACTCCAGATCCAGTGATAAAACGCAACTGAAAGACTGGAAGATATATATATCACTATCTGAAAAACAAAATAATCTTGACCTGTCTCCAAAGTATGAATACATCTCTGAGTCACATATACATATATCAAACCAAAATCAAAATGTCGTATGATAGTCCAACTAGCAAAATCTCACCAATCCAAGCCACCTATGCGAAGCCGTCAGAGAATTGCATGTACGAGAACTCGTCCTGATCCTCGTAGTAGTCCGATTCCAGCTCTTGAATCGCCTCACAACCTGCATCTAAGACAGAGTCCTGTAGGTGTTGCAAACACCGTCCCGTAACTTGGGAGTGAGTGATCAACTCAGTAGAATCATAGAACAAAGATTAGCATGTTATTAACTCAATCACATGATAATAGTAAAGCAAACAATCAGACATTCCTAGATACTGTTGTTAATGCAAGTATGAAATGACATGATGGATGCCCTCACCGACATACTCCCTCATACGACACCATTTTACATCCGCGGCATGCTTTCTTCCCTCAGTGCTCCACATCTTCCAGGCACATGCAGTACAATATGGATATGATTACAGAGTTGTTATTAGTCCTTTCATACAGCAGTATTGGAAAACTAAGGTACCTTCCTTATATCAATCCCAACACAGATCCTGTTTAGGGTCGTCACTCCTAGTAATCTCATATGATGGTATGTTTCTTGGTCGCTGCAAGGGTTGTTAGGGTTGTTGCTCATACTCGTTGCACCGCTCCCCTATCACCTTATCAATACAGGCCTAGTTGTACTCTTGTTGCTATGAAAGGGTCGTCGCCTCACATAGTGTAACGCCCGTGAAAAATCCGTACTTGGGCTCGAGTACCAACTGACCCGAAATTGTGTAGAATTAATTTCCATGGAAATTAAGCGTAAGTTAGCTAGCGCAACGCTAGAGTAGCTGGGAAATAGTCCCTGATCACTTTAAATACGTTCTACAAGACCCAAATCGAGTAGAACAAATGACTCTATAATACTCTATAACCTCGGATCAAACTCTAAGAGGGTTTGTTCTCTGGACCACTTTGAATTCTTGTATTGGGTTTAGACCGCGCGTCGAAAGTCCGATACCTCCTATCTTAGAC
The DNA here is from genome assembly GCA_037074715.1 of Magnolia kwangsiensis. NCBI lineage: Eukaryota > Viridiplantae > Streptophyta > Magnoliopsida > Magnoliales > Magnoliaceae > Magnolia > Magnolia kwangsiensis. The sequence goes on from CM073579.1 coordinate 67,730,599, forward strand.
CGTTAGAACCGCCTAGCTGGACTTGACAATCATTTCGAAAATCAAGTCAAACCGATAATCACAGACTATTTCATTGAACCCGGACGGAAGAGACCGCGAATAGGGACAGAATTGGAATTTCAAATTCAAATCTGGCACACGACTTGACGCGTCAGTATTAAGCGTTATGACCATCAGAATTCATCCAGATTACACCCTCGGATCAGGAAAAATTTCTATTTATTATCATGAGACTTTCAGCCCTGATCTACGTGCGGTGACCGCTGAACTGAAATTGGTCCGCCACGTGCGATCTGCGAACCTTGCCAGATTGAAAACTTAATACGTGCTATATCTGGTACGCATGAGCTTAAGTCCGATAGCAATCGACCAGGGGACCACCAAAAAGTAACTTTTGGACCGAAACAGCCCCGAAATGGATAGGCACCAAGTAAACTTCGTTCCGGAGCCTGTTTTCGGAAATTTTAAGCTTATAAAAGGGGTTGAAACCCTCATTCCTCTCTCCCATCCAAAAATTGCAAACCCTAGCTTTGGGAGAGAGAAAAGGAGAGAGAGTTTGAGAGAGAGAGTGGAAGGGATTTTTCCCGTCTCCGAGCCACCGACTGCTAGTGCTTCAGCAACTCTTTCCAATCACCTGGCTGGTGATTTCTCCACTTTTTCAGGTATAAAATAACCCTAGAACTTGCTGATTTAGGGTTTACCTAGATTCATAGCATGTTAGCTAACGTACTTCATAAATCAGGTCCTCCTACTGCCGTAGACGAAGCGTACACGCTCCGTTCAAAATCACGCATCCGTAAGAGACTAGGTGAGAATTTTAGACGCTTTGATTGACAGTTTACAACGCTTTCAATGTCGTTTAATAGTAGATTATCGACGGCATCACCGTTTGACATGTACAACATGCTCTCCATTTCCTGTTTCATAAATTAACGAAGAATATGAGATTTAGGGCATTTTAGTCATTTGTAGGAAGTATAGGTTACGTTCATATTTTGCTGACGTGATTGACATGGTTTGTTGTCGCATTAGGAAGTTAGGAATGTGTGCATAATTAGTTTGGCGAAGAGATTCGCCTAGTTGCGCACTTTGGGTCGACATACTATATGTAGACTTAAGTGTGTAGTATATGTGTTTGTATAAATGATTGTATTAGTGTGTATTGAACTAAATGATGTTATGAATTAGTTTGAGATGGATTTCTCAATTAATACGCTGACCTAAATGATTTTCTACATGTTGACTAAATGCATGATTTCATTACGTGCATGGAATATATGTGCTTGAAGATTTGCTTAAGTTGAATGTTATAACATGTGTTAACATGCTCATATGATTGTATTTAAATTCCAATACTTTTACATATATTGCTGATGTGATTCCATAAGTGTTTGGGACTAGACTTAGTCCAGGCAGTCGGTAACCGAGCGAATTCGTGGCTGACTGGTCATAGCCACGAACGACGCGTCGATGAACGTGATTCGCGTTTGGAGTTGGCGACAGTGGTTAGGCCACGTGAAGTGTTTTACGCACTTCATGTCGTTCGACTTGAGATGCGATCGCGCTAGTCGAGCCCGTCAAGCAACCCGACTGGCCGATGCATGTTCACCTTGTATGAGTCATAACTGCTTGAACCTAGGGTACTGAACTTACCATTGAAAACCCTGTTAACCATGGTACCTTGATCCACGAAGACTCATGAGCCGGGCATGGTGGTATGAGACACCGTGGTCAAGCTGTCGGCCTACGCTGGGGCCACAAACCTCCCCGTAGTGACCAGTGAGCACCTAGACTCGTGAACAGATTATGGTGGTATGGGACACTATATTCTAGCTGTCGGCCTACACTGATCAGGCGACGAGTCCTTTGTAGTGACCGCGAGCGTATTCTGAGTCCACGGGAGGCGACGACCCTTCCGTTGCAGTAGAGTACAGTAGGCCTGTATTGATAAGGTGATGGGGGAACGGTGCAACGAGTGCGAGCAACAGCCCTGGCAGCCCTTGCAGTGACCTACGAAATATACATCGTATGAGATTACTAGGAGTGAAGACCCTAGACAGGATCTGTGTTGGGATTGATACAAGGGAAGTACCTTAGTTTCCCAATCTTGCTGTTTGAATGGACTAATAATAACTTACAAATCATATCACCATAGCATTGCATGTGCCTGGAAGATGTGGAGCACTCTAGGGAGTGTGGCATGCCGCGGTCGTAAGATGTTGCCGTATGAGGGAGATCGTCGGTGAGGGCATACATCACATCATGTCATCTTGCATTAACAACAGTATTAGGACTGTCTGATTTACTGCTTTACTATTATCGCATGATTGAATTGTGAACATGCTAATCCTTGCTCTATGATTCCACTGAGTTGATCACTCACTCCCACGTTACGGGATGGTGTTTGCAACACCCACCAGACCCTGTTGTAGATGCAGGTGAGGCTGAGATCCAGGAGGTGGAGCCAGACATCGACGAGGACCAGGACGAGTTCTCGTACATGCAGTATCACGATGGCTTCCCGTAGGCGACCTGGATCGATGGGACTTCAGTGGGACTATTTTGAACATTACATTTTTGTTCATGTATATGTATATGAGACTCAGAGATGTAGTCATACTTTGGAGACAGATGAGATTTACTTTGTTTTTCCATACAGTGATATATATATATTGTTTAGTCTTCCGCTTACTTTTATCACTGGATCTGAAGTATGAATTACAATTTTGGTATACTTTTACTCATGTGAATGCTTTAAATTAGACAACATTGAATCATAATCATTTTTGTTGCATAAGTGATGGTCTGGAACTCGGGAGTTGAGTTTGTACACGACCCCCAATTTTTAGGGTGTTACACGTTGGTATCAGAGCATGAATGAGAGTATACTGGGCCTGGGTTATGGTCTCGCGACGTACGCTGTCGTTTCCTTTGACTTAGGTGGGTGCGAGAAGGGTCTAGAAACACTTCTAGGGTCGCAGGTTCGCCGATAGGCGAAGTCTATTAGGATCGATCGCAAGATCGAGTCTCTAACGTATCTCGGGTCGCGTAAAGCAACCCGAATCACTTCTAAGCTATAGAAAGTCGGGTTGAGAAGTCCTATGAGCGGTTTTAAACCGTAAAAGTGAATCCTTGGGCCGTGGAATGACCACGACTCCTGTAATCAATCGCCAGGGCTTAAAAACCCCGTTTCACCAAAAATCTTCAAAATTCCTCCTCTAAACACTCCGATCTTCGTTTCTTTCTTATCCATTTCATGTTAGGCATCAAACCTAATTTGAAAATAACCCAAATTAATACTTTCACAAAATTTTACAGTGAATAGTAAAATTTCATGAAAAATGGCCATAAGGCCATTCTAACTTCACTTTCTTTAGCAACTAAAGATCTAGATGGATGTAATAGCTCCTTTTACCCCAAATTCATATGCTGCATCATAGAGTTTGGTATTCAGGATTGCGGAGTGGTCCTGAAAAGCCCCGAACACATGTTTGGGTGCATATAGGTCAAAATACAATGAACCAGGGGGTGGGCCATATATTTTTGGACTCCTTGAACCATGGGGGACTAGACCTATGTGGTCCCACCGGCCAACTTGGAGGTTGGCCGGCGATGCCATCGCCGGACCGCCGACCGGTGGGGCCCATTTGACATGAAAGTTGGGCGCACGCCCTTAAATGGGGTGTACATCCTCCCCATATACCTCCCATCCCACAAAAATCCCTAAAACATCCCCCTCCTTCACAAACAGCCCTCCCCTAAGCCCTATTCTCATTTTTCAGCAGCCGTTTCCAAATTTCGGCGTCCCAAATCACTCCTAGATCCCTCCTTGGCCAAAATCGACCACCACCCATCACTTATTAGGAGTTGGCAGCCCCTACTCTTGAAGATTTCACCATTTGGAGCTCCAAAAAATCCCCAAATAGAGCTGAAATCGTGAGGTGCTCCATTTTACTTTTTCATTTGCATTTCTCCTTGAAATTATAGCCTTGGGAAGCTTGAAGCATCCCTCTACGACGCCTAGATCTCCTTTTTCTAGATTGGGCAGCCACTTCTCTGCATTTTTACCATTTTTCATGGTTTTCGTGGAAGCCATTTTAGGCCTTCTATCACTCTCATCCATCATATCTTTGATGGGTAAGAGGAAAAATGCAACAGACGAGGCTGGGCCAAGCTGTCCTACTCAATCAAGAAGACCGCGGGGTGGTGCCGCAAGTTCAAGCGCCGCCGCAGGTCCAGCTGCAGTCCTAGAGTGTCGTACAAAGCGGGAATTGGATCCCCATGCACACCTTGGGAGAACAGTTCTATCGGAGATGCCTCATGGCCAATACACTGATCGCAAAGTGTTATTTGAGGCGAACGTAGATGGACGATTGTTCGGCGAATATCTGTTGTTCGAACGCATTGAAGCTGCGCATTGGGCTTCGATCTTTGAAGCTCGCGCTCGTGCTAATGTGAGCATCGTTCGTGCCTTCTACGCTAGTATCCAGAATCTTACCTTGGAGCCTTTGCAGTTCAAAATCCCTTTTGGTAGAGATCGGATGGCTACGATCGATGTTCGGTTGGTTGCGCGACTTGTCAACGTGCCTCTAGGTGATGTGCATCCTAGTGAGAAGAATCTGAGGACTAGACGTGAACGAGATCGCCGCACCAGGTTTCTGTGCGGTAAGTTGGTTCCATGGCAGCCTAATAATAGCCTCAAGGCGACGTATATGTCTGAGGATTTGCACCTGCTGCACCATATCTGCACGTTCAATATTTATCCCAGGTCGACGAACCGCATTGAATGCACACGTCTTATGGTCGATTTCTTATATCTGGTGGCCCAGGGAGAGAACGTATGTATGGCCACTTTCATCTTACGGCAGATAGTTCTCATAGCCAGGTCAAGAAGAACATCCGAATCGCCTCCCTTTGGCCGACTTATTTGCAAGATTGAGCTTGAGTTTGCCTATAGACTTGGGCCGGAATTACCGGTATCGATTCACACCATTGATGAGTCGACAATGGTCAAGATGAAGATTGGGTCACAATACCGTGAAAATCAACTTGAAAGGGATAGTGAGGATGACTTTGATGATGAGGAAGATCAAAGTGAAGAAGAACCTAGAGCAGAGGTTCAGGAAGAAGCTCAGGAAGAGGCAGAAGAGGAGGCTCAGGATACAGATGAGAGCCCTCCTCCTTCTGCGCAGGCTACTATCGACGATTGCATTACTCGGATGGAGGAGAGTCAGACCGCTTTGCGAAGGGAAGTCCAAGAACTTCGCGTAGAAGTCACGGATGCCAAGGCCGTTACAAAGAAGAAATTTGGCAAGGTGACTCGCACCTTGAAGGCGATCCTGTGTTGCTTACAGGATAAGGGTGCTCCTCCTTTGTCACCAGACTCCGACTAGCGATGCGATCTTTGATGTTATTATCAGTAGTTGGTCATTTCCTGCTTTATGTGTGTAAGCCTGTTAGGGCTAGTGCTTTGTTCATGTTGTCGTTGTTTAACTGTCTTAATTCCCATGTATTTCTCGTCATGATGCTTGTAAGGATATATCCCTTGTATTGTGACAATTTTGATTAATTGAAATGCATGGAATGCCTTTGACTCTTTATGTGAATGATTATGGTGTATTTGTGCAATTGAGACTGACAAGGTTGCACCCTATTTTGAATATAGGGAATGCCGCCTAAGACTACGCGGAGCACGGCTCGTCTTGCGCTGACCGAGCATATGGATCAGACTCCCTCTCAGTCTGTGTAACGCCCGTGAAAAATCCATACTTGGGCTCGAGTACCAACTCGACCCGAAATTGCGTAGAATTCATTCCTTTGGAAAATTTGACTAGGTTAGCTAGTGCAACGTTAGAATAGCTGGGAAATGGTCCCTGATCACTTTAAATACGTTCTACAAGGCCCGAAGCGAGTGGAACTAAGGGTGTTATAATGCTCTAAAGCCTCGGATCAAACTCTAAGCCGGTTTGTTCTCTGGACCACTTTGAATCTTTGTATTGGATCTAGACCACACGTTGAAAGTCCGATACCTCCTATCTTAGACCGTTAGGACCGTCTAGCTGGGCTTGACACTCATTCCAAAAATCAAGTCAAACCGATTATCACAGGCTATTTCATTGAGCCCAGACCGAAGAGAGTGTGAATAGGGACATAGTTGGAATTTCAAATTCAAATCTGGCACACAAATTTGACGCATCAGTATTAAGCATTCTGACCGTCAGAATACAGCCAAATTACACCCTTGGATCAGGAAAAATATCTATTATATATCACGAGACTTATAGGCCTGATCTTGGTGCGGTGACCGTTAAACTGAAACTGGGCCGCCACGTGCGATCTGGGAACCCAACCGGTCTGAAAACTGGATGTATGCTAGATCTAGTATACATGAGCTTAAGTTCGACCGCATTTGGCCTGGGGACCTCCAGAAATGCCCTTTTGGACCGAAACGGCCCCGATTTGGTTAGGCACCAAGTAAACATTGTTCCCAAGCCTATTTTGGGAATGTTTTAGGCTATAAAAGGGGTTGAAACCCTCACTCCTCTCTCCCATCCGAATTTGAGAGAAGCCCTAGCTTGGGAGAGAGAAAAAGAGTGAGAGATTGTGAGAGAGTGGGAGAGTTCTTCCCGCCACTTGTGCTACGTGTTGCACATGCTTAAGCGACACTCCTCTACCGCTTTCCCGGCGATTCCACCGCAATCCTAGGTAAGTAAAAATCCTAAATAGTTGGTGATTTGAGTTTTTCTTGTTTCCATAGCGATGTAGCTTATGGATCTTATGTATTAGGCTCCTTACTCGCCGTAGACGAAGCATATACACTCCGCTTCAATTCCCGAGTCTACAAGACACTAGGTGAGGATTTTAGACGCTTTGATTGACGGTTCCCAACGCTTTCAATGTCGTTTAATAGTAGATTCTTGACGGCATCGCCGTTTGACATGTACAAAATGCTCTCCGTTTCCCGTTTCGTAAGCTAACGAAGAATATGAGATTTAGGGCATTTTAGTCATTTGTAGGAAGTACTGTTTACATTCATATTTTGCTGATGTGATTGACATGGTTTGTTGTCGCATTAGGAAGTTAGGAATGCGTGCATAATTAGTTTGGCGAAGAGATTCGCCGAGTTGCACACTTTGGGTCGACATACTATATGTTGACTTAAGTGTGTAGTGTATGTGTTTGTATAAATGCTTGTATTAGTATGTATTGTATTAAATGATGTTATTTGATAGTTTGTGATTGATTTTTCAATTATTATGCTGACCTAAATGATTTTCTACATGTTGACAAAATGCATGATTTCATTACATGCATGGAATATATGTGCTTGAGGATTTGCTTAAGTTGAATATGCATGGGAAGTATGCCTTGAAGATTTGCTTAAGTTGAATGCTATAACATGTGCTAACATGCTCACATGATGTATTTCAATTCCAATACCTTCTTATAGTGCTAATGTAATTCCATAGATGTGTGGGACTTGACTTAGTCCAGGCAGTCGGTAACCGAGCGAATTCGTGGCTGACTGGTCATAGCCACGAACGACGCGTCGATGAATGTGATTCGTGTTGAGAGTTGGCGGCAGTGGTTAGGCCACGCGAAGTGTTTTACGCACTTCATGTCGTTCAATTCGAGATGCGATCGCGCTAGTCGAGCCCGTCAAGTAACCCGACTGGCCGATGTTTGTTCACCTTGTATGAATCATAATTGCTTGAACCTAGGGTACTGAACTTACCATTGTAAACCCTATTAACCGTGGTACCTTGATCCACGAAGACTCATGAGCCGGGTATGGTGGTATGGGACACCGTGGTCGAGCTGTCGGCCTACGCTGGGGCCACAAACCTCCCCGTAGTGACCAGTGAGCACCTAGACTCGTGAGCAGATTATGGTGGTATGGGACACTATATTCTAGCTGTCGGCCTACACTGATCAGGCGACGAGCCCTTTGTAGTGACCGCGAGCGTATTCTGAGTTCACGGGAGGCGACGACCCTTCCGTGCAGTAGATTACAGTAGGCCTGTATTGATAAGGTGATGGGGGAGCGGTGCAACGAGTGCGAGCAACAGCCCTGGCAGCCCTTGCAGTGACCTACGAAATGTACATCGTATGAGATTACTAGGAGTGACGACCCTAGACAGGATCCGTGTTGGGATTGATACAAGGGAGGTACCTTAGTTTCCCAATCCTGCTGTTTGAATGGACTAATAACAACTTGGTAATCATATCACCATAGCATTGCATGTGCCTGGAAGATGTGGAGCACTCTAGGGAGTGTGGCATGCCGCGGTCGTAAGATGTTGCCGTATGAGGGTGATCGTCGGTGAGGGCATACATCACGTCATGTCATCTTGCATTAACAACAGTATTAGGACTTGTCTGATTTACTGCTTTACTATTATCGCGTGATTGAATTGTGAACATGCTAATCTTTGCTCTATGATTCCACTGAGTTGATCACTCATTCCCACGTTATGGGATGGTGTTTGCAACACCCACCAGACCCTGTTGTAGTTGCAGGTGACGACGAGATCCAGGAGGTGGAGCCGGAGATTGACGAGGACCAGGATGAGTTCTCGTATATGCAGTATCATGACGGCTTCCCGTAGGCGACCTGGATCGAGGGGACATCAGTGGGACTTTTCTTTTTGAACATTATTCTTTTGTTATGTACATGTATATGAGACTCAGAGATGTAGTCATACTTTGGAGACAGTTGAGATTACTTTGTTTTTCCATACAGTGATATATATCTTGTTTAGTCTTCCGCTTGCTTTTATCACTGGATCTGAAGTATGAATTGCAGTTTTGGTATACTTTTACTCATGTGAATGCTTTAAATCAGACAACATCGAATCATAACCATTTTGTTGCATAAGTGACGGTCTGGAACTCGGGAGTTGAGTTTATACACGACCCCCGATTTTCAGGGTGTTACAGTCTGGCACCCATTCGGACCCTGCATTGGGCCCGGTTCCTGAGGCAGTTCGATCGTCTCAGCCTGCCGCTGGTCCTACAGATGGACCACCGCCATTTACGCCATCAGTCAGAGAGCCATATCGCACATCTACCTCCACACAGCATCCGCCACAGCCTGCTCCACCTCCTGACAGATTCGAGCAGATGATGGCTATGATGCTGCAGCAGCAACAGCTTCTGACTACCATCGTGGGAACATTAGCCCAGGGTGGGGGTGCGGCTACATCTACTCCACCTGCACCACCTGCGCATCCAGTTGAGGATGCCTATACATACGCCCAGGATGAGGGCATGGCTCATCCTGCGCCGCCTGCTTTCCCTGCGGGTAATCCTGACGACACACGGGGCCTATTGGAGCGATTTTAGCGCTTGCGGCCTCCTACTTTCACGGGTTCTCACAGACCCGAGGAGGCTGAGTACTGGCTTGACCGGGTGTCGAAGATTTTACGGATGTTGCATTGCACCGAGGCCGAGCAGGTAGAGCTGGCTACCTTCTTGTTTGAGAGAGAGGCCAGCATGTGGTGGGATAGCGTACTGCGGACCGTTGCCGCAGATTTTGTATGGACGTGGGCGGCATTTGAGTTCCGCTTCCATGAGAATTATTATCCCCAGACTTACAGGCACGACAGGGAGAATGAGTTTCTCCGTCTCAAACAGGCAGCGATGACAGTTACAGAGTATGAGCATCGGTTCACGGAGTTGGGCAGGTACGTCCCGACGATCCTGGCTGATGAGCAGATGTGCATACGGCGCTTTCTGGAGGGTTTGCGACCGGATATTCGGTCGAAGATGTGCTGTGTTAGCATTCCCTCCTATACGGAGTTGATTCACATGTCCATGCGGGAAGAGCAGGACGTGGATCGACTTACGCGATCGTGTGGCCCGGTTGCTTCTAGGCCACGACCAGACTTGCCAGATACGCCCTTCGCGGGCAAGAGGCCTCGCATTGATCCTCCTACTAGGACTACGGTGCCTGTACCACCGTTTCCGCGCCCTGACTTGACATGTATATACTGTGGGAGGACAGGCCACTTGGGGCAGAGCTGCTTTTCGAGGATGCGGGACAGTGGGTTCTCGCCGCCGCAGAAGATTGACCGTGTGCGTCCATAGGTGATATCAGCACCGCCTATATGGTCAGCTCCTGCGCATCCTTCTTTCAGACCTCAGGTATCGCAGATTAGATAACCTCCACGGCCCTTGACACAGCGGCTGAACCGGTCACAGTAGGCTCGGGTTCATGCATTGACAGCTGAGGCAGCTGCGACGCCGACTTTCCAGCATTCAGCCTTCGAGGTCACGGCCCATATTGGAGGTACTCCCGTTCTTGTCATGGTGGACACTGGTTCCACGATTTCTTTGATATCGCGTGCCGTAGTCAGGCATCTTGGGTTACAGACTATCACTATGGATAGCGTGCGAGTCTTTGCAGCTCATGGGGATTATTCGGATGTCACCCAGATGTGTGAGGGTTGTTTAGTTGATCTGGGAGGCAGGACGATGACTCTTGATCTTGTCGTCGATCCCTCGCTCGTTTATCTCGACGTCATTCTTGGCATGGACTGGTTAACTGCAGCGAGAGCCGAGATTGACTGCGAGGCTCGTATGGTGATGGTGTACGAGCCTGAGGGCACGCCTTTCACGTTTTCAGTGCGGGTAAATCTTCCTTTCTACATACTTAGCTACGCCACTTTATTGCGCGACGCTGGTGCCCAGGTACTTGAGCACGTGCCAGTCGTTTCTGAGTTCGGGGATCTGTTCAGGAAGATCTCTGGTTTGCCGCCTCGACGTGAGATCGATTTCACTATCGATCTGGTTCCTAGTTCTACACCCATCTCACTGCCGACGTATCGCATGACACCATGTGAGATGGAGGAGTTGAGGACGCAGATTGATGGTCTGCTAGAGCTTGGCCTTATACAGCCTAGCGTGTCTCCTTGGGGAGCACCGGTCTTGTTCGTGAGGAAGAAGGATGGTTCGATGCGATTGTGTATTGATTATCGCAGGCTGAACCAGCTCACGGTGAAGAACAAGTACCCTTTGCCCAGGATCGATGACTTGTTCGATCAGCTGAGAGGAGCGCAGTACTTCTCGAAGATTGATCTTCAGTCAGGTTATCATCAGTTGCGCGTCAGGGATGAGGACGTGCAGAAGACAGCATTCAGGACCAGTTTTGGCCACTACGAGTTCCTCGTGATGTCATTCGGTCTCACGAACGCACCAGCCGTGTTCATGGATCTGATGAACCGGGTATTTCGGCCTTTCCTCTATCGATTCGTCGTTGTATTCATTGACGACATTTTGGTGTACTCTAGGAGTCGAGAGGAGCATGAGGAGCACTTACGTTTGGTCCTGGATACGCTCAGACAGCATCAGTTGTTCGCACAGTACAAGAAGTGCGACTTCTGAAAGCAGGAGGTGAAGTTTCTGGGACACGTGGTGTCCAAGGATGGCATGACAGTTGACCTGTCTAAGGTAGCTACGGTGCAGGACTGGGATCAGCCTGGTTCTGTCACTGAGGTGAGGAGCTTCTTGGGTCTCGCTGGCTACTATCGGCGCTTCATTCAGGACTTCTCGAAGATCGTGAGACCCTTATCTCAGTTGACACGGAAGGACGTGAAGTTCGCCTGGAATGACAAGGCGGAATCAGCTTTTCAGGAGCTGAAGGATAGACCTACGTCCGCCCCTGTGCTAGTATTGCCAGACCAAGGGGTTAGATACACCATATACACTGACCCGTCTAGCGTTGGTTTGGGTTGTGTCCTTATGCAAAGGGACAGTGTAATTTCGTATGCCTCGAGAGAATTAAGGAAGCACGAGGAGAATTACCTTACACACGACCTAGAGTTGGCAGCCGTTATATTCGCACTGAGACTCTGGAGACATTACCTCTACGGAGAGGAGTTTGAGCTCTTTTGCGACCACAAGAGCCTCAAGTACATATTCACGCAGCGAGACTTAAATATGAGGCAGCGGCGATGGATGGAGACGCTGAAGGACTTCAAGTTTGAAGTCTCTTACCATCCTGGGAAGGCGAACCTTGTGGCTGATGCGTTGAGCCGTAAGAAGGCGATAGAGTTTGCGGCTCCGCTGATGGTTGCCGAGTGGGATATGGTTGAGTTTTTGCGAGACTTTGAGCAGAAACTCACCGTATAAGAGCCATTTGAGTTCATCGCACATGTACAGGTGCGATCTCAGATCGATGACCGAGTCATCGAGGCGCAGAGGGATGATGCGCATCTTACTGAGCTTCGAGAGCAGGCCAGTGATGATGCTGACGCCGACTGACGAGTTGGTATAGATGGGGGCTTACGTTACCGTGGCCGCCTATGCGTCCCAGATGTCCCTGACTTGAGACGAGAGATTCTCGAGGCTGCGCATTCTACTAGACTCGCGATGCATCCAGGCAGTACAAAGATGTATCGTGACGTGAAGAGGACGTATTGGTGGGAAGGTATGAAGACCCACATAGCTGAGTTCGTGTCCCGTTGTCTCACTTGTCAGCAGGTGAAGGCAGAGTATCGCCGACCACCTGGACTTTTGCAGCCTATGCCGATTGCAGAGTGGAAGTGGGATTTCATTTCCATGGACTTCATTTCTGGGTTGCCGAAGACGAGGAAGGGACATGATTCCATTTGGGTGATCGTCGACCGATTGACGAAGTCGGCGCACTTCCTACCGATCAGAGTTACAAACTCTGCAGACGAGCTGGCTAGATTGTACATCAGAGAGATCGTGCGTCTGCATGGAGTTTCGTTGGAGATCGTGTCGGACAGAGACATGCGGTTCACTTCTTTTTTCTGGACTCGCATTCAGGAGGCTATGGGTGTGAAGTTGAAGTTCAGTACTGCCTTCCACCCACAGACGGACGGACAGACAGAGCGAGTGAACTAGATCCTGGAGGACATGTTACGAGCTTGCGCATTGGACTTCAAGGACAGTTGGGATGACTGTCTTGCATATGCGGAGTTTGCGTACAACAATAGCTTCCAGGCGAGTATCGGTATGGCACCTTATGAGGCGCTGTATGGGCGACCTTGTCGCATACCGCATTGCTGGTTAGAGGTCGGTGAGCGTAGCTTGATTGACCCAGAGTTGGTGCAGGCGACGTCAGAGAAGATTGATATTATTCGACGTCAGCTTCTTACAGCGCAGAGCAGACAGAAGAGTTACGCCGATACGAGACGACGTCCACTAGAGTTCACAGTCGGGGATCATGTGTTTTTGCGAGTTTTCCCTATGAAGGGAGTCCTTCGGTTCTGGAAGAAGGGGAAGCTGGCACCGCGCTTTATTGGTCCATTCCAGATCCTCGATCGTGTGGGAGCAGTGGCTTACCGATTGGCTTTACCCACGCCCCTCGCGAGCGTCCACAACGTATTTCATGTTTCTATGCTGAAGAAGTACGTTGCTGATCCTCCCCATATCATCAGATGGAAGCAGGTGCAGTTAGGAGAGGATGTTACTTATATCCTGCGACTGACACGCATCCTAGACAGGAAGGAGCAGGTACTGCGTAGCAAGGTGATTCCCCTTGTGAAGGTACTATGGACGCATCACTCTAAGGAGGAGGCTACTTGGGAGACAGAAGCCGAGATTAGAAAGAACTATCCACAGCTTCTCGAGGAGTACGAAAAGGTACAAATTTCGAGGACGAAATTATTTGTTAAGGGGGGTAGATTGTAACGCCCGTGAAAAATTCGTACTTGGGCTCGAGTACCAACTCGACCCGAAATCGTGTAGAATTAATTTCCATGGAAATTAAGCGTAAGTTAGCTAGCGCAACGCTAGAGTAGCTGGGAAATAGTCCCTGATCACTTTAAATACGTTCTACAAGACCCAAATCGAGTAGAACAAATGACTCTATAATACTCTATAACCTCGGATCAAACTCTAAGCGGGTTTGTTCTCTGGACCACTTTGAATTCTTGTATTGGGTTTAGACCGCGCGTCGAAAGTCCGATACCTCCTATCTTAGACCGTTAGAACTGCCTAGCTGGACTTGACAATCATTTCGAAAATCAAGTCAAACCGATAATCACAGACTATTTCGTTGAACCCGGACGGAAGAGACCGCGAATAGGGAGAGAATTGGAATTTCAAATTCAAATCTGGCACACAACTTGACGTGTCAGTATTAAGCGTTATGACCGTCAGAATTCATCCAGATTACACCCTCGGATCAGGAAAAATTTCTATTTATTATCATGAGACTTTCAGCCCTGATCTACGTGCGGTGACCGCTGAACTGAAATTGGTCCGCCACGTGCGATCTGCGAACCCTGCCAGAATGAAAACTTAATACGTGCTATATCTGGTACGCATGAGCTTAAGTCCGATCGCAATCGACCAGGGGACCACCAGAAAGCAACTTTTGGACCGAAACAGCCCTGAAATGGATAGGCACCAAGTAAACTTCGTTCCGGAGCCTGTTTTCGGCAATTTTAAGCTTATAAAAGGGGTTGAAACCCTCATTCCTCTCTCCCATCCAAAAATTGCAAACCCTAGCTTTAGGAGAGAGAAAAGGAGAGAGAGTTTGAGAGAGAGAGTGGAAGGGATTTTTCCCGTCTCCGAGCCACCGACTGCTAGTGCTTCAGCAACTCTTCCCAATCACCTGGCTGGTGATTTCTCCGCTTTTTCAGGTATAAAATAACCCTAGAACTTGCTGATTTAGGGTTTACCTAGATTCATAGCGTGTTAGCTAACGTACTTCATAAATCAGGTCCTCCTACTGCCGTAGACGAAGCGTACACGCTCCGTTCAAAATCACGCATCCGTAAGAGACTAGGTGAGAATTTTAGACGCTTTGATTGACGGTTTACAACGCTTTCAATGTCGTTTAATAGTAGATTATCGACGGCATCGCCGTTTGACATGTACAACATGCTCTCCGTTTCCTGTTTCGTAAATTAACGAAGAATATGAGATTTAGGGCATTTTAGTCATTTGTAGGAAGTATAGGTTACGTTCATATTTTGCTGATGTGATTGACATGGTTTGTTGTCGCATTAGGAAGTTAGGAATGTGTGCATAATTAGTTTGGCGAAGAGATTCGCCTAGTTGCGCACTTTGGGTCGACATGCTATATGTAGACTTAAGTGTGTAGTGAATGTGTTTGTATAAATGCTTGTATTAGTATGTATTGAATTAAATGATGTTATGTGAGAGTTTGAGATTGATTTCTCAATTAATATGCTGACCTAAATGATTTTCTACATGTTGACTAAATGCATGATTTCATTACATGCATGGAATATATGTGCTTGAAGATTTGCTTAATTTGAATGTTATAACATGTGTTAACATGCTCACATGATTGTATTTCAATTCCAATACTCTTACATAAACTGCCGATGTGATTCCATAAATGTTTGGGACTAGACTTAGTCCAGGCAGTCGGTAACCGAGCGAATTCGTGGCTGACTGGTCATAGCCACGAACGACGCGTCGATGAATGTGATTCGTGTTTGGAGTTGGCGGCAGTGGTTAGGCCACGTGAAGTGTTTTACGCACTTCATGTCGTTCGACTTGAGATGCGATCGCGCTAGTCGAGCCCTTCAAGCAACCCGACTGGCCGATGTATGTTCACCTTGTACGAGTCATAACTGCTTGAACCTAGGGTACTGAACTTACCATTGAAAACCCTGTTAACCATGGTACCTTGATCCACGAAGACTCATGAGCCGGGCATGGTGGTATGGGACACCGTGGTCGAGCTGTCGGCCTACGCTGGGGCCACAAACCTCCCCGTAGTGACCAGTGAGCACCTAGACTCGTGAACAGATTATGGTAGTATGGGACACTATATTCTAGCTGTCGGCCTACACTGATCAGGCGACGAGTCCTTTGTAGTGACCGCGAGCGTATTCTGAGTCCACGGGAGGCGACGACCCTTCCGTTGCAGTAGAGTACAGTAGGCCTGTATTGATAAGGTGATGGGGGAGCGGTGCAACGAGTGCGAGCAACAGCCCTGCAGCCCTTGCAGTGACCTACGAAATATACATCGTATGAGATTACTAGGAGTGACGACCCTAGACAGGATCTGTGTTGGGATTGATACAAGGGAAGTACCTTAGTTTCCCAATCCTGCTGTTTGAATGGACTAATAATAACTTGGAAATCATATCACCATAGCATTGCATGTGCCTGGAAGATGTGGAGCACTCTAGGAAGTGTGGCATGCCGCGGTCGTAAGACGTTGCCGTATGAGGGAGATCGTCGGTGAGGGCATACATCACATCATGTCATCTTACATTAACAACAGTATTAGGACTGTCTGATTTACTACTTTACTATTATCGCATGATTAAATTGTGAACATGCTAATCCTTGCTCTATGATTCCACTGAGTTGATCACTCACCCCACGTTACGGGATGGTGTTTGCAACACCCACCAGACCCTGTTGTAGATGCAGGTGAGGCTGAGATCCAGGAGGTGGAGCCAGACATCGACGAGGACCAGGACGAGTTCTCGTACATGCAGTATCACGATGGCTTCCCGTAGGCGACCTGGATCGATGGGACTTCAGTGGGACTATTTTGAACATTACGTTTTTGTTCATGTATATGTATATGAGACTCAGAGATGTAGTCATACTTTGGAGACAGATGAGATTTACTTTGTTTTTCCATACAGTGATATATATATTGTTTAGTCTTCCGCTTGCTTTTATCACTGGATCTGAAGTATGAATTGCAGTTTCGGTATACTTTTACTCATGTGAATGCTTTAAATCAGACAACATTGAATCATAATCATTTTTGTTGCATAAGTGATGGTATGGAACTCGGGAGTTGAGTTTGTACACGACCCCCGATTTTTAGGGTGTTACACATAGACTCAGTATATGCTCGAGGTCACTACAAAGGGCTCGTCACCAATCAGAGTAGGCCGACAGCTCAAATGTAGTGTCCCATATCACCACAATCGGCTCACGAGTTTAAGGTGCTCACTGGTCACTACGGGGAGGTTTGTGGCCCCAGCATAGGCCGACAGCTCAACTATGGTGTCCCATACCACCATGCCCGGCTCATGAGTCTTAATGGATCAAGGTACCATGGTTATCAGGATTTTCACTGGTAAGTTCAGTATCCTAGGTTCAAGCAGTCATGACCAATACAAGGTAAACATACAATGGTCAGTCGGGTTACTTAACAAGCTCGACTAGTACGAGCGCACCTCAAGCTGAATGACATGAAGTGCATAAGCACCTCGTGTAGCCTAACCACTGCCGTCAACCCAAAGCATGACTCGCGTTCGTTGACGCATCCTTCGTGGTGAATAGAATCCAACCACGATTTCAAATCTATTACCGACTGCCTGGACTAGAGTATAGCCCCAAACACGTGTAATTTACATCAGTGATCATATGAGAGTAACAAAAATGAAGCACAATTAATACAAGCATGTTAAGAACATGTTATAACATACAACACAAGCAAATCAACCAAACACATGCATTTCATATATATAAGGAAATCAATTCAATATAACAACATGGAGGAAATCATGTACATCATCATATTAATTGAGAATCTAATCTCAAAACTAATCTACAGCAACATTTACTCAATACTTACTAGTACAAACATTTATACAAACACTTTGTCTACACACATTTATCTACATGGCGTATGTCGATCCAAAGTGTGCATTAGGGCGAATCTCTTCACCAAACAGATCATACATGCCTAACTAATATAATAACATGAAAAATACACATGGCAATCATTTCAGCAAAATACGGACGTATACAGTATTTCCTACAAATACCTAAAATACCCTAAATCTCATATTCTCCGTACGTAATCGAAAAGGAAAACAGAAAGCATGTTTTACATGTCAAACAGCGTTCCTGTCGATAATCTACCATTAAATGACATTGAAAGCTTTGAAAATAATTAACCTAAGCATCTACAATCCTCACCTTATGCCATAGAAGCATAACGAATCGAATAGAAACTCTACGCTTCGTCAACGTCTGTATGACGACTTATATCACAAGATAAATCAGCTACTTCGCTACTTGTATTGATGAAATCCCTAAAACAGGTTGAGGTTAGGGTTTTCTTACCTAGAATGAAGTCGGAATCACCGGAAGAGTGATTAGAACACGGTGATTAAGTACGTGTAGAAGCAGGATCGAGTGTTAGGGACTTTCCCTCAACTTCCACAGAATCTCTCTTTTCTCTCCTCTTTTCTAGATTTTTTTGCAAATTCGTATGGGAGGGATGTGAGAGGGTTTAAGGTCCTTAAATAGGTTAGAAAGTCACCTATTTAGACTTTAAACCAAGGTATACTTGGATTATAGCCAAATCGTGTCTCTTCCGATCCAAAAGAATGTTTTTGGAGGTCCCCTGACTAAATGCGGTAGGAATTAAGCTCATGGATGTTAGATCCTGATCACATTAAGTTTTCAATTCGATCGGGTTTCCATATCGCACGTGGCGGACCAGTTTCGGTTCAGCGGTACTGAGATTCGATTAGAGATTTCAAGTACACTGACCTGAGTGGGAAATGTTTCCTGATCAGAGGGTGTATTTGGGTCAGATTCCAACGGTCCGAATGCTTATACTTAACTTGCAAGAGAAACGTGCCAGATTTATTTAAATCACATTTAATTTATAAAGAATTTCACTCTTTCTCACACTCCTTGCTCTAGGCTCAATGAAATAGCCTCAGAACATCATTGGGCTTGATTTTTTAAATGATTGTCAAGTCCAGCTAAGCGGTCATAATGGTCTGAGATTGTAGATATCGGACTTTCGACACGCGGTCTAGATCCAATACAAAGTTTCAAAGGGTTCCTGAGAGCAAATGGGTTTAGAGTTTGATCCTAGGTTTTAGGACATTATAGCCTCAATGATTCCACAAGTTTTAAATCTTGCAGAACATATTTAACGCGATCAGTGCAAATTTCACAGCTAATCTAACATAGCGTTAGTTAACTTATGCTTAATTTCTAAAAGAATTAATCCTAAGTGATTTCTGATCGAGGTGGCACTCGAGTCTCTGTACAGATTTTTTCGAGACGTTACAAACGAGGAGGAGGCAACTTTGATGGCCTCTTCTACTACAAGGGGAGAGGGGAATCTTGCCTTCGATGCCCAGTCTACCCACAACCATAGCAAACGTCGAAAAAAGGGTTGGAAGATGAAGCAGTTGGCTGCATTGATGATGATGAGGAAGTTGTTGTCTGTGTCGCCGGTTGTTGAAACTCTGATTTACCCCTCCATCTCTACTGACTGTGCTACCTAGAACTACTGGCTAGTGCTCTCCTGTTCCGGCCTCTACCGGAACTTTGCTCATGAGATCTCTGGGTCATAGCCCAGTCCTCCTCATAAACCAAGGCCCTATGCATGACCTCATCAAACATCCTCAAACAATGGCCTACTACATGGATATGGAGGGCAGGTCGCAAACCGTTCCAAAAATGGCAAGCTCTCATCTTCTCGTCACTAGTGAGATGAGGAGGAAATATAAATAACTCCAAAAAATGGGCCTCATACTGGGACACCATCATATCACCCTAAACAAGGGTCTTAAACTCCATCGCTCTCTGCTCATGCACATGCTCAGGGAAGAACTCCTGGTTAAAGAGGACCACGAATTCCTCCCATGTCTAGACAAAATCTGGCCCAACCATCCTAGATATAGACAACCACTAATGATGGGCCTCTCCCTGGAGAAGAAAAGTCATCAAGGAAACACGCTAGACATTGCGTCGTGTCAAAAATCATTGTTATTTTGGCACGACAAGTCTCGGCGGCAGATGGATCTGGATCACCCCTGAATCTCGGAGGGTCATGCTGCATGAACTCTCTAGAAATAGTGCTAGCGCATGGTAAATTAGTCTTCTTGGGAACTGAAATGGCTGCAGGCTGATGAGTCTGCAACACAGCAGCAACAAAATGCATTTACTACTAAAAATGCTCAGCACCGACTGGCACTGTCGAGAATGTAGGATTGGCACTCACCTCGGGTGGAGGCACGAGTGCAGTTGACAGAGCTGGAGCCTCTATAACCAGAAAAGCAGGCTCAGATGGGGGAACAGGAGCAACTGGGGGAACAGGTGCAACCGTAGGCTAAATTAAGACCTCAGGGATCGGATCCTCTAAAACGGGAGTTGAATGTGCTCGAGTCGAACGGGTCACTGGAGCAGGAAGAGAACCTTGGTTAGGGGCACCACGGCTACCAACACCCCACTTAGGTGGGATTGTCTAAAGAAAAATAAGGATGGCAACACATAAGGTTAAAATATTACAGGCTCAAATGAAATGAAGGTCTTTGGGACACACTCGTCCTATGCATGCAGCAGATATGCGATGTTATCCCTAGTTATTCTAGAATTACTTGCTATGCTCTGATACCAACTCCTGTCACTCCTCAGACTCGATAACCAGACTCACAAGGAGCTCGATAGTCGGTTCTAGCTGCAATAACCTTTGTAGTACCCCACTCTCGGCTCCTGAGATAGGTTCTAATCTTGGGATAGGTTTCGATCTTGGGATCCTACAAGGAGGATTTTCATAACCATATATCCATTCCAATACAAGCATACCCAAGATCATAGCAAGTATATCTAACAAATAACAAAGGCACACATCATAAAATTCACTATAAATTTGAGTTTTAATACAATGCTAAAAGGAAATACATTTGATGACAAAAGAAGGAAGAAGATCTGCAACACTAAGGCCCTTGGCTCAACTCCTACATAAGCTCCGCTGCTAAGACGCTGACCTAGGATCTTCTGCACGCATCAATCATGCATAAGCTTATAAAAAGCTTAGAGGGTGGTGAAATTGTGTGACAATGGTACGTAGAAGAATGATAGGAGATATTGAAGAGAAATATGATCAATGCCATTAGCACTAGCCTTACCAAGGCTGCCATGAATGTAAGAGGCCATACTAAGGCTAGCAATGCGATGAGTACTGGGCGTCATACTAAGGTGATGCAATATAAAGCTTATACAGTCGATGCAAATGCAATGCTAAGTGATGTCAGACCTCATATCTAATCCACAAATTAAGTACGGTTCAATCATAAGTAATCTACCAGGGTCAATTACACTACAAGATGCCTGCCACTTTACAGACCCGCATAGTCAAACGAGCGTAAGAGACCACACGACCCGCCTGTGGACAGCCAATCACCAGCAAGGCTCGACAATAGTGGCCCCATTCACGAGATGGTCAGACTCAACCTAGCCATGTTCTCTCCCTCAGGCAGATAAGGTCACATCCTATCTCAACCGAATACACGATAGTGGGAGACGCTGCCTAACTGTGTAAGGCACTCGGGCGCTCATGATTTCCACTCGATCACAACATTGAGGTGTCTTCTAGGTACCTGGAAGGTTTAGGGGCTTTCACCTACGGATATCCTATGCACCCAATGCTTAAATAATATATTTTTGGTGTCCACATATGGCCATCCACGAATACCCCTGTGAAGGCAAGGCTCTGATGAAGCAAGGTCAATAATATCCATGAGATGTGATGCCAAATGCATCAAACACATATACCAATCATGTACTAGCTCCAAGCACTCAATGTGCACAATAAGGGAAACTCCATCCCTCCATCATATCAACCCAATGACCACACACACAATGTAATCCAATCACACCATGATGTATATGGGTCATGAGGGTTAGCGATACGACGATGAAGACTTAGAACATACTCCTCCTTCCCGGGGGGAGGAGAGGGAGGGACAAGTATAGGTATTAGACATGATTACTAAGGGATCATCTTCTAGTGGGGGCTTAATACTTTGGGGTAGCCCACAAACTAAGAAGGGTCATATAAGCCTAAAGGAATAAGCCGTCCTATTAAGGGTTCAAGGTAGGCCTTCAACCACCTATAACAACCCTATGGGCCTACCTTATGGACACCAAGGAGGATATCTAACCTCAACTGGGTCCCAAAAAGTAGCCCGCTACCACTTGAATATGAAGCAATGCATAAGGCCTAAGGAAATCCATGGCCTGATGGGCTATACTTAAAACCCAACTCATAGGCAATATGGTGGACCCTCAAGCAAGGTTTGGCCCCAACCATAAAGGTCACAAATACACATATTGTAGTGGGCAGCCCGGTAATCCAACCATGTGGGCAATTTCTTTGCTTTTTCTAAGTGAGTTGGGCCTCTCAACTTGGCCCAAGTACAAGGTTATTTTGGTGGGCAACCAAGGTCCCAACTACTTGCACATTATGGCCCAAAAACCCATCACAATAAGTAGTGAGATATAGGTTCAAAATTTAAGGGACCTAACTAGAAGATTCCAAGATAAATGGGCCTACAAAGTCTAACCAAAACTATGAACATAGATCTAAAATAAATCTAATTGAGGTGGGCCTCCTAGTGTGCACAAATGAAGCCCAAATGCACCTTTGAAAGTGGTAAGCATATGTGCATAATTCATCCTTAAATCTAGTGGGCCATGCTACCCCAAATCATACCATTAGGGGCAGCCAATATAGTTATATTGTTGGAATTTCCAGCCCACCCATTTCTGGGCTTGCTGGAGTCCTGCAATAATAAATATAAATTAAGTTTATGTTCATTGGTTTCCCACATATGTCCCTTTAGGTCCCACCATATGATCGTAATGGATCACACACACAAATTAGGTGGAGAATGGACTGGAAGTCTAGCAATAATCCAATGGGCCTGTCCTAAGGTGAAAGGTCATATGGGTCTGGGCAATTAGCCTAAAGACACAACCAAATAGGTCTTAAAAATGGATGTCACTGAGGGAGATGGTCATTTCCCAAATGGACAATCATGGACCACAAATGGATGGACAGTGGGGATTACAAGTGTATCAAGGTGGGTCCACAAGAAGGGCTTGACGCCACAGCCAGTCCAGCCCACGCCATGGTCAGCACAAGGGTCTGTTAACCCCAAAACTTGGCAAGTGGGTCCTACCATAGATGGGACACCTCTCTGTGAATATTCATAATTTTTGGATTATCAAAAGTATTTTAATTAATTTAAAGAAAATAGACTGTTCAAAAAATCTGTTTAGTGTAGATTTTTGATAGGCCCTAATCTAAGCTTCCAATGGTGTGGATTAATAGCCTCTAAAAATTGAGAAAAAATAGTTTTTATGTCTCATCATATGTGTACTACAAAGTGGGATCCACAGATGTATCCCACCGATGGAAATTGTTTTTATATTTAAGGAATTCCACACTGATATGTTGCTGGAACAGTGCAAAAATTACGGACTAACCACCTTACTTGGGCCACACTTTTAGGACCTCAATCAAGATCAGATGGGGCTTAAATTTGGGGGACATCAAGATAAGAACCCCAGCTTTCAGAAAAGTATATTTTATGGTTATGAAAAGCCCCCAATCAGTCCCAATTTCAGGCCTAAAATAAATAGAAATTTGTCCCAAAAATCTGGACAATAATACATTCTTGAATTGAAATAAATGTTGAAGCCATTTAAGGAAAGGATTAGCCCATAAGTTTGGTGCCATGGCCCACTCTAGTGGGCCCCACAATTTTTGAAATTGAATCCAAAATTAGCCACTCTTGCATGCAACATTTAGGGTGGCAAATGGGACACCCTAACCATAATGTAGATTGGGTATGGACGCCCCACCCTTGCTGGGCTTTCCTAGACAATCTAGGCCCACTAAGTGGATCACACATACATCATAAAAACTACAAGATAAGGGAGAGGAAAGGAAGGATATCCGGCCATTGGGGGAAGGCTCCACCACTATTGACGCTTCCCCAACACAATCACAACCACATATACTATACATACACAAAATACAACATGAATTTCATTATGCATGGCCTAGATCTAAGATGAATGGTTAGGATGCAATCTCAACCATGATGCAAGGGTCTAGATGACACATCATGCCTAAAGAATGAGAAGAAATCACCATGAAAGGAATCCATTAAGGGAATCCTCATGCATGGACATGCATGCACAAGATGGGCCCAATGGCCACATCTAGAAGGTTATGTAGGATCTCCACCATTTATTGGTGGGTCCTACATGTCCCAAATGAGAAAGAGGGAAGGATATACATTAAGAAGAAGAGATCTACATGATATGGTGTAACGCCGTGAAAATCGGGGTTCGACCAAAACTCAGCACCCGAGTTCCAAAACATCACCTATGCAACATATTTAAATATGGATGTATATTGTCTGTATTAGTGCATAAAACATGAAGTAGATTAGGCCAAAACAGCACAAATAGTTCAAGGACAGTGTAAGAATGCAAGCAGAAGATTGAAATACATATATAAATCAACATGAGTCCCCAACGTATGTATGCTCTGCCAGGTCATAATTACAAGTTGTGTCTTAAAATACATACAACAAAATGTGATAAATTACTACAATCATAGCCTAGAGTCCCCGCCAACTAGGACATGATATACATGAACCCGCTGAGAACTGCATGAACGAGAATGACTCCTTGTCCTCATTGAACTCTGGCTCCACCTTGCAGGCATCACTATCACCTGCAGCTAAGTCAGAGTCTAGTTGGTGTTTAAGCAATGTCCCAGAACGTGGGAGTGAGTGATCAACTCAGTGGAACTATACAGAAAAGGTTAACATGTTATCAATTCAATCAAGTAGTAATGATAAAGCAGTATAATCAAACATGTCCTAGATACTCTTATTAATGCAAGAATGGTATGAGGAAATGATGCATGCCCTCACCACAATCTCCCTCTTGCGACATCATTTAATGATTGTGGCATGAATCATTACCACTGTGCTCTACACTAATGCCAACGGCACATGCAGTGTAATGTTATAAGCATAATTATCAAGTTCTTATTAGTCCTTTTCATACAGTCGGATTGGGAAGCTAAGGTACCTCCCTTATTTCAATTTCTAAACAATGATCTGCATTAGGGTTGTCTGTCCTAGACAATCTCATACGATGATACAGTTCTAGATCACTGTAAAGGGCTCGTCACCAATCAATACAGGCCTAGGATACCTTAGATACTGCAAAAGGCTCATCGCCAATCCGCAGTGTCAATATATGCTCGAGGTCACTATAGAGGGCTCGTCACCAATCAGTGTAGGCCAACAGCGCGAATATTGTGTCTCATACCACCAAAATGGACTCACGAGTCTAGGTTGCTCACTGGTCACTACGGGGAGGCTCATCATCCCAGCGTAGGCTGACAGCACGACCACGGTGTCCCATACCACCAAGTCTGGCTCATGAGTCTTAGGGGATCGAGGTACCAAGGTTAACGAGATTTCATTAGTAAGTTTGGTAGCCTAGATTCAAACAATAACGTCCAAACATAGTGAATATACATCGGTCAATCGGGTTATTTAACGAGCTCAGCTAGGACAAGCACACGTTGAGTTGATCAACATGGAATGCATAAGCACTCCGTGTGGCCTAACCATTGTCGAACATCCCAAGTACGACTTGCATTCGTCGAACACATCCTGCGTGGCGTAAATAATTCCAACCACCAGTTCGAGAACAATTACCAATTACCTAGACTGTAATATAGTCCTAAGCACGTACAAGCTCAATAATAGAAATTTGATTCATATTCTACTTTCAAATGAACATGTTATGAAATATAACTTAAACATAAATACAGTACATGGAGGAAGTCATACACACAGTTAACATGAATAAATTAGGCTAAACAATTCATGGAGGAAATCATACACACAAGCAGGATAATTGAGATTCATATCTCAACAACCTTAAAAATCATCCTTTACTGAATACTAACTCATTCAGGCATTTATACAAACACTTAGACTACACTATTCAACATACATCATATATGTTGGCCATATTACACATTAGGGCAAATCCTTTCACTAAGGAGTTGTTGCATGCATAACAATCATGTACTAACGACAAATAATCATGGAAATCACAACAACAAATTTCATACGCATATAGACATTTTAACATATACATGAAATACTCTATATACAGCATAGGTTATACATATACGTAAATTAAAACAGATAGTGCACTAAGCGTGTGTAATAGCGTCCACGTCAAGCATAAATCATTATCTAACATTGTAAGTCTTAAAAACCATAACCTAAATATATATAGTCCGCGTCTTAAGCCGAAAAATGCGAAACAAATATGATTTAGACGATAAGTCTTCCTCAATGACGGATAGGTAACCTAAGGCATGAAATAGGTTAGCTACAACAACACTTAAACTATCTTAAGCTCTAAAATAGGTTAGGGTTTGATTAACTTATCCCAAAATGGAATTAGAATCTCCGGAATAACGATTCAGAGACGATGGATTGATGCGTAGAGGAACGGGGAAGAATCCCAAGATGAAACTCCAACTTCCCACTCACTTTCTCTCTCTCATATTAGATAGGGTTGGAAATTCGTATAGGACTTGTGACAGAGGGTTTAAGGGCTTTATATAAGCCCAAAATCGACAAAAATAGCCCTAGGGCCAAGGTATACTTAGGTTATAACCAAATCGGGCTCTTTCTGATCCAACGGAACACTTCTGGAGGTCCTCTTATTAAATGCGGTCGGACTTAAGCTTACTAATATTGGATCTTCAGCAAGTTAAGTTTTCAGTTCGATTGGGTTTCCAGATCGACCGTGGTGGACCAGCTTCAGTTCAACGGTCACCTAAACTCGATTAGGGCCACGAGTACATTGACATGTGTGGGCCACCTTCCCTGATCCTAGGGTGATTTATGTCAAAAACCAACTGTCAGAACGCTTATAAATGACGGGCAAGTGACACAAATCAGATTACTTAAATTCATATTTAATTTCTTAAAAATCTTCACTTTCTCACACTCTTCACTCCAGACTCAAGAAAATGATCTCAGGACATCGTTTGGGCTTGATTTTTGAGGTGATAGTCAAGTCCAACTAGGCAGTCATAACTGTCTAAGTTCATCACTATCAGACTTTCGACGTGCGGTCCAGGTCCGATACGAAGTTTCTAAATGTTCTCGAGAGTAAATGGGTTTAGAGTCAGATCTTAGATTCAGGGTAATGTAGCATTAATAATTCTATAGGTTTTGGGTCTTACAGAACGTATTTAAAGTGGTCGGTGCTCAATTCACAAGTAATCTAGTTTAGCGCTAGTTAATTCACGTTAAATGTCTAAAGGATTTGGTTCTAAATGATTTCTGCGAAAGGTGATACTTGGGTCTATGTACGGATTTTTCCAAGATGTTACAATCTACCCCCCTAAAAAGAAAATTTTATCCTCGAAATTTGTACCTTCTCATACTCCTCGAGGATCTAAGGGTAGTTCTTCCTAACCTTGGCTTCAGTCTCCCAAGTAGCCTCTTCTTCACTATGATGCGTCCAAAGTACCTTCATAAGTGGGATAACCTTGCTACGTAATACCTGATCCTTCCTATCCAAAATACGCGTCGGTCACAGTTTATAAGTGGCATCCTCGCTCAACTGCACCTGCTCCCATCTGATAATATGCGAAGGATCAGGAACATACTTCTTCAACATGGACACATGAAATACGTTATGCACTCATGCGAGTGGTGTGGGCAAGGTAAGACGATATGTTACTGCCCCCACTCAATCAAGTATCTGGAATGGGCCGATAAATCTGGGCATGAGCTTCCCTTTCTTACCAAATTGAAAAAATCTCTTCATCGGAGAAACCTTAAGGAATATATGGTCCCCAACATCAAACTCAAGCAGTCACTGTCTCGTATCGGCATAGCTCTTCTGCTTGCTCTGTGCTAAGAGCAGTCAAAGCCTAATAATGTCGATTTTCTCTGAGGTCGCCTGAACCAACTCTGGGCCAATTAGAGTCTTCTCGCCCACTTCTGCCCAACAACACGGTGCTCTACACGAGCGTCCATACAGTGCCTCATAGGGATCCATACCGATACTCGCCTGAAAGCTGTTGTTATACTCGAACTCTGCATAAGGAAGACAGTAATCCCAACTGTCCTTGAAATCCAACACACAAGCTCGCAACATATCTTCCAGCACTTGATTTACATGCTTCATCTGCCCGTCTGTCTGCAGATGGAATGCGGTACTGAACTTCAACTTCACACCCATCGCTTCCTGGATACGAGTTCAAAAGATAAATGTGAACCGCGTGTCTCGATCTGACACAATCTCCAAGGGAACTCCATGCAGACGTACAATCTCCCTGATGTACAATCTAGCCAACTCGTCTGTAGAATTTGTAACTCTTATTGGTAGGAAATGAGCTGACTTCATCAACCTATCAACGATCACCCAAATAGAGTCATTTCCCTTCCTTGTCTTCGGCAGTCTAGAGATAAAATCCATAGAAATGAAGTCCCACTTCCATTCAGCTATGGGCATGGGTTGAAGCAATCCAGGAGGTCGGCGATGCTCTGCCTTAACCTCCTAACATGTGAGACAATGGGATACGAACTCAGCAATGTAGACCTTCATATTGTCCCACTAGTATGATCTTTTCATGTTTTGATACATCTTCGTGCTACCTGGATGCATCACAAGCCTCAAAATGTGGGCTGACTCGAGAACCTCTCGTCTCAAGTTAGGGATGTTCGGGACGCATAGGCGTCCTCTATAATGTAAGCCCCCATCTGTACCAACAGTCCACTCAGAGTCTTCATCTGTACCAACCCGTTCCTTCATCTTCATTAAAAGTTCATCGTCCCTGAGCCTCGATAATCCTGCCATCAATGAGGGGCTGTACATGAACATGTGCGACGACTTCATACGGCTCTTCCACTGTGATTTTTTGCTCAAAGTCTCTCACAAACTCCATCATATCCCATTCTGCAATCATAAGTGGAGCTGCAATCTCTATAGTCTTCTTGCGGCTCAACACGTCTGCCACAAGGTTTACCTTGCCCGGATGGTAGGAGACCTCGAACTTAAAGTCCATCAAGATTTTCATCCATCAGCACCGCATCATATTCAAGTCTCGCTGTGAGAATATATACCTAAGGCTCTTGTGGTCATAAAAGAGCTCGAACTCCTCTCCGTAGAGGTAATGTCTCCAGAGCTTTAATGCGAAAATGACAGCTGCTAACTCCAGGTCATGTGTAGGGTAATTTTCCTCGTGTTTCCTCAACTGTCTCGAGGCATAAGCAATCACCCTATCCTTCTACATAAAGACACAACCCAGACCAATGCGAGACGCATCAGTATATATCATATACTTAACCCCTTGCTCTGGCAATATTAGCACAGGGGCAGATGTCAAATTGTCCTTCAGTTCCTGAAAAGCTACTTCAGCCTTTTCATTCCAGGCAAACTTCAAATCTTTCCGTGTCAACTGAGACAACGGTCTGGCAATCTTGGAAAAGTCTCGAATGAATCGTCGATAGTAACTTGCCAGCCCAAGAAAAATCCTCACCTCAGTAACTGAACCGGGCTACTTCCAATCCTGAACCTCAGCTACCTTAGCGAGGTCAACAACAATACCTTCCTTGGACACCACATGTCCCAGGAACTTGACTTCTTTCTTCCAGAAATTTTCACTTCTTATACTACGCAAAAAGCTGATTCTCCCTGAGAGTATTCTATACCGCTCTCAGGTGCTCCTAGTGCTCTTCCCAACTCATGGAGTATATCAAAATGTCATTGATAAAGATGATGACAAATTAGAATAGAAATGGCCAAAACAGTCTGTTCATCAGATCCATGAACACGGGCGGAGCATTAATGAATCTAAAAGACATCACGAGGAACTCATAATGACCAAAACTAGTCCTAAAGGCAGTCTTCTGCACGTTCTCATCTTTGACGCGCAACTGATGATACCTAGACTGTAAATCTATCTTCGAGAAATAACGTGCCCCCTTCAACTGATCAAACAGAACATCGATCCTGGGTAAGGGATACTTATTCTCCACTGTCACCTGATTTAGCCCGCGATAATCAATACATAACCGTAAGGAACCATCTTTTTTCTTCACAAACAAGATAGGCACTCCACAAGGTGACACACTCGGTTGAATAAAACCTACTTCAAGAAATACATCAATCTGTCTCCTCAGTTCCTCCATTTCACATGGAGGCATACGATACGTCGACAAGGAAATAGGTGTTGCACTGGGCACAAGATTGATAGTAAAGTCAATCTCACGCCGAGGAGGAAGTCCAGGGATCTTCTCAAATACCCTAGGAAAATCACAAACCATAGGCATAACTTCCAATGTCAGATCATCAGATCTCTCTAACAAAGAAGCGTAGCTGCTAACGCGATAGGACCAATTGACCTGAATTGGAAATGTAAAGACCATGCCCTCAGGTCTGTAGGCTGTCACGACTCTGGTCTTGTAATCAATCTCTGCTTTCATCTTCATGAGCTAATCCATCCCGAATATAATATCATAGTGACATAGTGAGGCGACAATCAGGTCGATGACCACTGTCCTGCTACCCAAATCTACTGAGCAAGACTCACAGGTCTGAATGATATCTGAAGTGGTCCCTGTAGCTACAGTGAGTCTCACTCCCTTCATCGGAGTCGTAACCAAACCTAGCCGCTTAACCATAGCGCAAGAGATGATCGAAATAGTGGACCCGACGTCCATCAATAAAAAGATAGGCGTACCTAGAATGTGAGCGGGAACCTCAAAAGATGTCGGTGTTGAATCTGCCTCAGGCGCCTCAGCTGTGAGCGCATGAACTCGAGTCTGCTATGGGCGATGCAATGGAGGTACAATGGGCTGTTGTGGGGGCCTGAAACGAGGTGTTAGTGGTCTGAAGAAAGGATGAGCTGGTGCTGATCGAAGGGGTGGTGCAGAAATAGCCTGAGGCATCAGACAGTTAATCCTCTGAGGCTGCAAGAAACCACTATCTCGCATCCTGGAGAAACAAGTCACCTCAGTGTGGCCTGGCTTCTTGCAGTAGTTGCACCACACATCAAGTCGCCTCACATGAGTAGGAGATTCCATAAACCTCGGCGGTGAATTAACATAAGGCCTCTTACCAAGGAAAGGCCTACTCAAAAAATTAGGTCGTGGCCTGGGAACCATACGTTCATGCATACGAGACAACCTATCCCCATCCTGCTCATCTCGTAGGGATATGCTTACAAACTCAGCATAAGAAGAGATGCTTGCACAACACATCTTTGATTGAATCTCGGGTCATAGACCCCTAGAAAAATGCTGCATCGGCTCTGATACCAACTTGTAACGCCCCGAAAATCGGGGGTCGAGCATAACTTAGCTCTCGAGTTCCAAAACATCACTTATGTAACATATTTAAAGATGGATGTATGTTGTCTGTATTAGTGCATAAAACATGAAGTAGATTAAGCCAAAATAGCAAACATAGTTCAGGGACAATCTGAGAATGCAAGCGGAAGACTGAAATACATATATAAATCAACATGAGTCCCCAAGGAATGTATGCTCTGCCAGGACATAATTACAAGTCGTGTCTCCAAATACATATAACAAAATGTGATAAATCGCTACAATCATAGGCCAGAGTCCCAGCCAACTAGGACATGGCTCACATAAACCCGCCTGAGAACTACATGAACGAGAATGCCTCTTCGTCCTCATCGAACTCTAGCTCCGCCTCGCAGGCATCACCATCACCTGCAGCTAAGTCAGAGTCTAGTTAGTGTTTAAGCATCGTCCCAGAACGTGGGAGTGAGTGATCAACTCAGTGGAACTATACAACAAAGGTTAACATGTTATCAATTCAATTAAGCAGTAATGATAAAATAGTACAATCAAACATGCCTTAGATACTCTTGTTAATGTAAAAATGGTATGAGAAAATGATGCATGCCTCACTACAATCTCCCTCTTGTGACATCATCTAACGATCGCGGCATGAATCGTTACCACTGTGCTTTACACTAACGCCAACGGCACATGCAATGCAATGTTATGAGCATAATTATCAAGTTCTTATTAGTCCTTTTCATATAGCTGGATTGAAAAGCTAAGGTACCTCCCTTATATCAATTTTCAAACAATGATCCGTACTAGGGTCATTAGTCCTAGACAATCTCATACGATGATACAGTTCTAGATCGCTACAAAGGGCTCGTTACCAATCAGTACAGGCCTAAGATACCTTAGATACTGCAAAAGGCTCGTCGCCTGTCTGCAGTGTCAAGATATACTCGAGGTCACTATAGAGGGATGATCACCAATCAGTGTAGGCCGACAGCGTGAATATAGTGTCGCATACCAGCATAATCGGCTCACGAGTCTAGGTTGCTCACTGGTCACTACGGGGAGGCTCGTCACCCCAGCGTAGGCCAACAGCATTACCACGGTGTCCCATACCACCATGTCTAGCTCATGAGTCTTAGGCGATCGAGGTACAATGGTTAACAGGATTTCACTCGTAAGTTTGGTGCCCAAGATTCAAATAATATTGTCTAAACATGGTGAACATACATAGGTCAATCGGGTTATTTAACGAGCTCAGCTAGGACAATAGCACGTTGAGTTGATCGACATGGAATGCATAAGCACTCCGTGTGGCCTAACCACTATCGAACATCCCAAGTACGACTTGCATTCATCGAACACATCCTGCGTGGCGTAAATAATTCTAACCACCAGTTCGAGAATAATTACTGATTACCTGGACTGTAATATAGTCCTAATCACGTACAAGCTTAATAATAGACATTTAATTCATATTCTACTTTCAAATGAACATGTTATGAAATATAACTTAAACATAAATACAGTACATGGAGGAAATCATACACACAGTTAACATGAATAAATTAGGCTAAACAATTCATGGAGGAAATCATACACACAAGCAGGATAATTGAGATTTATATCTAAAAAACCTTAAAAATCATGCTTTACTGAATACTAACTCATTTAGGCATTTACACAAATACTTAGACTATACTATTCAACATATATCATGTATGTTGGCCATATTACACATTAGGGCAAATCCTTTAGCCAAGGAGTTGTCGCATACATAACAATCATGTACTAACGATAAATAATCATGGCAATCACAACATCAGATTTCATACGCATACGGACATTCTATCATATACATGAAATACTCTATTTACAGCATAGGTTATACATATACGTAAATCAAAATAGGTAGTCTATTTAGCATGTGTAATAGCATCTACATCAAGAATAAATCATTATCTAACATTGAAAGTCTTGAAAACTATAACCTAAACATATATAGTCTGCACCTTAAGCCGAAAAGCGCGAAACGAATATGATTTAGACGATAAGTCTTCGTCAACGACCGATAGGCAACCTAAGGCATGAAATAGGTTAGCTACAACAACACTTAAACTATCCTAAGCTCTAAAATAGGTTAGGGTTTGATTAACTTATCCAAAAATGGAATTAGAATCGCCGGAATAATGATTCAGATAAGATGGATTGATGTGTAGAGGAACTGGGAAGAATCCCAAGATGAAACACCAACTTCACACTCACTTTCTCTCTCTTTTCTCTCTCTTATATTAGCTAGGGTTAGAAATTTGTATGGGACTTGTGAGAGAGGGTTTAAGGCCTTTATATAAGCCCAAAATCAATGGAAATAGCCATAGGGCCAAGGTATACTTAGGTTATAACCAAATTGAGCTCTTTCTAATCCAACGAAATACTTCTGGAGGTCCTCTTATTAAATGCGGTCGGACTTAAGATCATTAATATTGGATCTTAAGCAAGTTAAGTTTTCAGTCCAATCGGGTTTTCAGATTGACCGTGGTGGACCAGCTTCAGTTCAACGGTCACCTAAACTCGATCAGGGCTATGAGTACGTTTCCAAGGATCCACTTGTAGAGATCAGGGAACCCTCTTACTTGATTCAATTCAAATGATTGGAATTGAATTCCTATCCTATCCAATTGGAAGATATACAATTAAGATCAATCTAGACTTTCCTTGACCTAATTCTCAATGGAGACGAATTGTGATAATTGGAAGAGATTCTATCACCAAACCATGCCCATGGGACAATGGCTAACAACAGGATTTACCAATCCTATAATCTTAAAATTAGGAAAAGAAGATAATCAAAGCTATTATAGATCTAATGTAATTTGAGTCACAGTAAATCATTAAGAACTGAAAGTATTCCTTTAAAATCAAACTAAAATCAAAGAAGGTTCAACATAAACATGAATCAAAGTTAAAAAAACATCCCATTATGTTACACGCTTTACCTCTTAGCCCTAAGTAATAGGTTTAGCCAACCACAAACATGATTGAACTTAAATCTCTTAAGAAAATCATAAAAATAACTAAGGAAAAGGAAGAAATACTCTTGGCGACAGCTTCTCCACCCTTTTGCTTCATTCCTCAAATCCTATAAGATGCCTAAGAACATCCTAGAGACTCCTATTTATAGTTGGGGAACTCTCTCTTGAGAACCGACCTTAAAAATTCACAAACCGACCTTGGAACCATCTCAAATTTACGTAGTCTGTGTGCTGTTTGCGTAACCTTCAACTAGATGAGGACAACCTTTAACTAGTCGAGGGTCACCTCCGACTGGTCGAGGATCACATGAAATTAAAAATTCATGTTGTTGGAGTTCGAGTTGAAGTTTCTTCGACTAGTTGAAGAAAAGCTTCGACTAGTCAAGCCAGAGCCTCGACTAGTCGAGAATTATGCAAATTCTCTTCAAATCTTCGAATTTCTTCATTCTTCACTTGGTTTTCTTAAATCTTTGGCATATGAATTCTTCATTTTTAGTTTTCTAAGATCTAACCTTTGACTTTGTGATTCTTGAGCATTAAATCTATGCTTTTAGCATTCTTTTCAATCCAAGCTCTCAGATTCACCTTACAACACAAACATGTATAAAATAGGACATTAAGCAGTATTATATTCATAAAACAAAGATATAACTGGGGATAATATGTAATATTTGACCCTCAACATAATCACCAACCAGCATTTTGCTAGCCCGGAGCAAAGTTGCGTGAAATAAACTTCGACGCTCAATGTCCAAAACCACTTTAAGAAAACAATCTTTTGTACACTCAAGCATGGATGGGTAGAATTAAGATACTAAAGTGAAATTTTAAAAACCTAAAGCTGAAGCACATAAGCAACTATCAAATAAATTCTTTATCAATTAAATCAAAGTCTAAGTCTATATTTCATGTTTTTCAATGTGCTCAGTGAGAATCAACTCACTTCCCATAAAAATATTATCTTTTCATCATGGTAGTCATGCTCATCACTTCAAGATTAGTTTGAAACTCAAGTACTGATTCTGAACTTATCCCCTTCCCTTTCTTTTTCCAATTTTTTTATTTTA
Organism: Magnolia kwangsiensis; assembly: GCA_037074715.1. Taxonomy (NCBI): domain Eukaryota; kingdom Viridiplantae; phylum Streptophyta; class Magnoliopsida; order Magnoliales; family Magnoliaceae; genus Magnolia; species Magnolia kwangsiensis. The sequence goes on from CM073579.1 coordinate 67,765,825, forward strand.
TATTGACGGTCAATTTTTATTCATTCTTCATTTTTAGCATTCTTTTCCAATCTTTTCCAAATTTTTTTTCGTACATGACTTTTTTATCCCTTATTTTTTAACTGGTTCTTTTCTTCTTTGGATATAATTCTCCATACTTGATTATAACCATCTATCAATGATTCACATACTAATAATCAGAAATTCTAGCATGTCTTACAGAAGACAAATTTAATTTATCTTGTGATTTACATTAACATGATATTCAAACTACCTTTTAATCAATTGAGCACTAATATATTACTTAAATGATCAAATTCCAACAATCCAAAATTCGATCTCTATCTAATCATATTTAAAGCATTCTTAAGTACACAATTCATAGCTTCCCAAACAGATTTTAACTTGAAACATTGAAAATTTTTAAAATTTTTGCTCAAAACTAAGAAAATTTAATTAGTTTACTTAATCCCCCATCCCCAACCTAAAATCTATATTGTCCTCAATGTAAAAGAAATAAGCATGTAACGCAAAAGAGGCAATGAAAAGAAAAAGGAAGTGATAGAAAGATAATAACTGAAGAATGAATTTTGAGGCTTTTCCAATGATCTCAATGTGAACATGGGTTAGTATAAGGATTAAACCAACAGAAAGCAAACTATCCTAACTAGTGAAAGTAAACTATCATAAACAGTGAAAAGTAAACTATCCTAAACACAATATATATGAAAGCAATAAACTTAACTATACCTCCATCAAACTAGGAGGTCAATCCTGATAAACAGGATCAATCAGAGGTATGGACATGTCCTCGAAATTAAATTTCTCAACAAATGGCTTTAGTCAATTTCCATTTACTTTGAAGTCATTGCCATTGTTTGAATTCTGAATCTCGACAGTCCTATGAGGATAGACATTAGTAATAGTGAAAGGGATGGTCCAATGAGACCAAGAATTATACAAAAGGACCTTCTGACTTGGTGTGAATGATTTTTGAAGAATGTGTTGATTATGAAACACCTTCATCTTGTCCTTGTAAATTCTCAAGTTCTCATATGTATCATTCTGGATCTCCTTAAGTTCATTCAACTGAAGTTTGTGTAGCGAGCCAGCGTTGTCCAAATTGAAGTTCAAATTTTTAATAGCATAGTAGGCCGTATGTTCTAACTCCAGAGGCAAGTGGTAAGCCTTCCCATAAACAAGTCTAAAGGAAGACATTTCATTAAGAGTCTTAAATGCAGTACGGTAAGGTCATAAGGCATCGGTCAAGCAGATTAACCAATCCTTACAGTTAGGGTTAACCATTTTCTCCAGAATATGTTTAATCTCCCTGTTGGAAATCTCAGCTTGCCCACTTGTTTGTGGGTGGTATAAAGTGCTCACCTTATGAGAAATACCATATTTCTTTATTAAGTTTACGAATGGCCTATTACAGAAATGTGAACTTCCATCACTAATGATGGCCTGAGGCATTTTGAACCTGAAAAAAATGTTCTCTTTTAAAAACTTAATGACTATCTGATGGTCATTGTTCCGAAACGGGATCACTTTGACCCACTTAGTGACATTCTAATGATAGCAAAATGTATAAATTTCCAAAGGATTGGGGGAATGGTCCCATAAAATTGATGCCACAATAATCAAATGCTTCAATGATCAGAATGGGGTTTAGAGTCATCATATTTTAAATGGACAATGCTCTTTACTTTAGACAACGTTCACAAGTTTTGTATAACTCATGAGTGTCCTTAAACATAGTGCGCTAATGAAAGCCGCACTGCAGAATTTTGGCCGTGGTCTTTTTACCAGAAAAGTGACCACCACAAGCCTGAGTGTGACAGAAGGAGATGACACTTTGGTGTTCATTGTCGGCACACATCTTCTTAGAATTTGATATAGGCAATATTTAAATAAATATGGATCATCCCAGAAGAATTTGTGTACCTCAGTAAAAAAGTTCTTCTTATCTTGCGTAGTCTAATGTGTTGGTATGAATCTTGTGGTAAGATAATTAGCAATATTAACAAAATAAGGTGAGTGAGAGACTTTAAACAATTTTTCATCAGGGAACACGTCATTTATAAGTACCGTCTCAAGGGAATCAGGGAGATCAAGTCTTAAAAATTGTCAGCCAATACGTTTTTTACTACCTTTTTATCTTTTATTTCCAAATCAAATTCCTAGAGTAGGAAGATTCATCTTATCAAGTGGAGCATGTTAGAGAGAAGGTACTTGTATGATGATCTTGGATCTAATCAAGTAAGATCTAAATTTATCCAAAGTGAATACCACAACCAAGAGTTCCTTTTCCATAGTAGAGTAATTCACTTGGGCCAGATTTAGAGTCTTTCTTGTGTAATGAATAACATAAGACTTCTTTTCTTTTCTTTGACCTAACACCACCCCATTAGCATAGTCAGACACATCATACATAAGTTTAAAAGGAATTCTCCAATCGGGTGGCTGCATGATAGGTGCGGTAGTCAACATGCCCTTACGCTTAGAGAAAGCTTCCTGGCATTGTGTTACGCCCTAAACTCGAAAACCTGGTACATAAAATTCTCTATCACCGAATCTGGCACCGACAGCCTCTGTAAAACACCATTCTCAGCTCCCAGCGCCCATTCGCCAAGTTCCTATCCTGGGATGCTACGAGGAGGGTTTTTAACATCAGTTTGATTTGTAATAAGTATAAACAAAGGCATAACCCACAAACAACAACCAAAAACTCCATTACATTTTCACTATGATAAAAAACTTTACAAGTACAATGAGCATAAAGGGAAATATAATGATGATAGACCAAAAGCTCCAAAATAATCTGCCACGTGCTCAAGCCTCAACGCTGCTACGATTCAACATCACCTGCACGCAACGGTCGTGCATAAGCTTATAGAAAGCTTAAAGGGTGGTCAAAGTGCATGGGCAAGGTGGTAATGAAGTTATGCAGTATCAGAGTAATGCGAAACATGCTGATGAATCCATGAATACCATTAGTCGTACCAAGGCTATGCGATGCAAGACATGAATGATGTCAGCCATACCAAGGTAATGCGATGAAATATGCAAGTCAAGCATACAAATCCTCATCTAAGTTTACATATCAATAAGTCAAGCATATAAATCCTCATCTAAGTCCACATAGCAATACAACTCAAATCTTGAATATCACCTGGATTTAGTACACTCTAAACCAAATCACCACCCCATCACGCACAATAAGGTAAGTGAAAGAGACCTCACTATCCGTCTACCAATATCTAGCTCAACTTGTTGATAGCAGACCCATTCCTCGAGCTGGTCAAACTCAGCCTAGCTTTGCCCCCTACTCTCAGGCGGGTAAGGCCGCACCCCCTTCCAACCGACCACGATACAGAGAAAAGCGCGGCCTCCTAGTAATTGACACTCGACACTCTTGCACCCACTCGGTCTAGACGTTGGAGTAACCTCCTGGTACCATAAGGGTTTAGAAACTTTCACCCAGGGATATTTACAGCACCCCATGTAGAACAAGATTTTTAGTATCCAATCCTGCTAACCACGATATGCTTGTGGAGGCTATGGCCCTGGTGTCGCTAGGGTGTACAGTACCATATCACACAATGCAAATTCATGAATCATACTATCCAGTCATGCAGCAGTCCTGCGCATATCGTGCGCTCATGTAGGACAACATCATTTATCCAGGAGCCCTTAACAATCAGCCTGAAGGCATATGCTATGATCAGTCATTTCTCATATCAAGCATACATATGATGCGTATGATCATGAATCATGGAAGTATACTAAACATATTATATGGGATAGATGTTGTTCATAATGAAGATGGGCCTAGACGGCCTACAAGTATGGGCCTAACAATGAGCTCTTAGAAGAAATATAATGCGGACATTTAACCAACATTATTCATATAATGTGGATGTCAAACCAACATTGCTCCCACGGTACGACCTACACTATAATGGCCACACACATTCATTATATTGGGCCTTACTTATGAGCCTCACATACATTGCATCGGGTCCCGAATACACATTAGGTGGGCCTCACACCTGGGCCTCAAATATATCACAATGGGCCTCTTATGTCAAGCGGGCCACATTACATGGGCCGCATTATATGGGTTGAACCAACGGGCTTCATATATATCAAATGGGCCACACTGATGGGCCTCATTCGGGCCCAACCTTATGTATATTTGAGATCCGACCTATTCATAAGTTAACATAGAGATAAATGAAGTGAAAATAATATTAGTTATTTAGAAACCACCATGGCCCTAGAAGTTTGAACAGTGGATGTCACGGTCTACTATTTGAATGGCGGGGTCCACTTGAACTTCAGATCTAACCCATTTATTTGCTCATGCCCTAAAATGATATCTTATATGGTTGGATGGTTTGTATACAACACATGCATCATGGTGGGTCCCATAGAGAGATGGCGGGGATGGAACAGGTGGGACCCACTAAACTCAATGTTGTGTACAACTGCTGTTAATGGGGTCCACCTACTACCGTACACAGCAGAAATACGATGGCTGTTACTGGCAGAAAGTGAAATAGTGGTGAAGACCACTTGAGTTGAAGTTGGAATACGCCAATATGTCCTCGAGGGGGGTGAATAGGACTTTTTAAAGTTTTTTTGAATTATTAAAAATCCTATCACACTAATCCTATCACAGAGTACAGATTATGATTACTCAAAGTTAACTCTACTGTCTTCCAAGCCTGGCAGAGGATCCAATCACAGAGCTATTTAAATGATGTTATCGGATTTGAACTCCGATTCCATCGATAGATGAATCGATCTATCGATAGGTGAAAGTAAGAGAGACAAGCCTTGAATATTTTCAGGTTCTAAAGATATGATCAGGGAACAGTCGATGTCATCAGAATTTGTATATCGATGATATTAGAGACCATGTCGATGGGATCGATAAATCATATAGATTTACCTATAAGCTTGCTGGACGGTTTGTGTCCCATCTCGATCCAATCAACCAGGTCTCGATAAGATCGACATATGAATATCGATTTCTCGACTGGCACCCCGATCAATGTTTAAAAACATCTTGAAAATCATGTTGGAGAAAACATGCGCCCACTATCGATGTGATTGACTGACTTCCGATATGATCGATATTTGAGTTCAGATTGAATCGGACAGTCATCGATATATCGAAGCTCACAGTGGTTTTCTTTAGAAAAACAGGGGATCCGAAAAACTGTCTGTCGATATTATCAATCCACTTTCGATAGAATCGATATTCAAATATCGATGATATCGACTAAACCGTCGATATATCGATAAATCGTCCAGATGAATGTTTGATTGCTGGACGCTTTTTATCCTCACTCAATTGTGTCGATTGAGATATCGAGGAGATCGACAGAGCAGGTTGATCATATCGAAATATGAATCGATATAATCGACATGTAAGAAAAACTTGAAGATTTTTCTATTTTGTAAAAAGTTTTCTTACACAAAAACCCTAAGATGTTCTACATATTTTTAAGGATTTTAATCACCTGGTGTTTTGGGACATGGGATGTGAGGCTATGATTTACCTATGGCAAGCTTTCACACATCCAGTTGAGGCAGACACTTGAGTTGATCTTCCTGTTAGGCGTTGTTGTCCGACTAACTCAACTTACAGCGTAATTGACAAACCAGGGCACTAGTAGGTGCACTTTCAATCTCCCCCTTTGTCAATTACGTGACAAAGTGCCCAAAAACACCCTAGGAAAATATATAGACAGATACATCCTAAATTATGTGCACATGCATTAACACAATTTACAAATTCTAATCACCCATATAAACACCCAGTATTTTCTCCCCCTTTCTTCAAAAACTCCCATTTTCTTGTTGTGGCTGCTCCCCCTAACACCTGCAACATATAAGATCACAGATATCCAATTTTCCACAGGGGTGTTTGTAGTTTTTCTCCCCCTTTTTGTCAGTCATTGACAAAGATATTGCAAGTGATATTGACTCAATAGTTTAAGCATATGGGAGAAACATAGTCAGATAGATTTATATAAATAAAATAGTGTAAAGCATACATCATTAGACATGAAGCAAAATGGATGAAGCAATTGGCACAGTCATAGAAATGGCAGTAAAATAAGAGTTTTATGCAGCCATATTTATTAAAAATTTCATCATCCAAAAGCATTTATCCCAAAAAAAAAAAAAAAAAAAAACCATATTGCCCTAGACAGCAGTATCATGAGTTTTGTCCATAGCACAACATCAGACGCATTGGATAGTCAAGGGACAACTGGATAGATGCTGAATGTCTTTAAGGAAGATCATTCGTGAGCAAATCTACCATTTTCTGAGTAGTTCCCTGGAGGACATCGAGCTTCTCTTCAATGATAGTGAGACGCCTTTCACAATTGTTCAGATGGTCCTCTATACCAACTATCCCATTGAGCAGGTGACGTTCGAGGTGATGATCTGGACAATTTGTAATTGACTCCGGACTGACCAAGGGTGTGCGATTTGATCCTCCATGTGTAGGCCGCATTATGGGTGGAACATGTTGGACGGCCCTTGGTAGAGAAGGACTAAGCTTGGAGGGAGATAAAAATCATTGTGCTGCCAGTGATGCATCATCATCAAACAAGGCTTCAGGATGCACTTCATCAGATGTGGCAGGAAGCCTAGCATGGTGTGTGAGTTTGCATATGAGCACGGGAAAGGGCAGTGTCTCCCCATGATGTCCTTGAATTACATGAATGATTTGCTTAAGGAGGAGACTTGGCAGGCACACACGATTCCCTTGATATACATCATAGAGGACATTGATCACAGATGGAGAAAGTTGATCACCAATGACATCACAGGGATACACATTTGACCAAAAAATGCTATGAAGATTTTTGAAAGTGGGTCCAAGATGGTTAATATGCAGCAAATTTTCATCATTTCGCAGAACGGTAGTCCCTTAGCACAATGTATGGGTTACTTCTCCCCATACCCCCAACCCATTGAGATTTCAGTGGGTTACTGGAATTCTAGTAACCTCCATATTGAGGAGTTTTTCCAAGGTGACTGGAGTGATAAGCCTTGAGTAACGGGCAAGAACAATTCGAATGCTGAGGGGATCTTCACAAATGACATGGCAATGTTTGAAGAATTCATGGATCACACCCAGTTGGTATGATCCTCCAAGATGTAGAATATTTTACCAATCGATTACTTCAAGAAGGAGGTCAACTCCAAAAGGCTCAATGACACTATTGAGCACTAATCATTCAGTGATGACAGACGGACCACCTTCTTTTGGAGTAGGTTGATACCTACCGAAATTGGATTGCATGATTTTCACCTCTAAAGATTGAAAGTAAGCCTTGCCTTTCCCTTTGATCATGTTTTGAAGAGGTGAGAAGCTGATAAGAACTGGAAGAGGTATTTAGAAAAAAAAATTGAGGTCAAATGGCCCCCCCTTTTTTTATATAACAGACTTATCGATCAGTTATCGATAGCATCGTCATGATTTCCACCAAAAGTTGCGCTGAGTTGTTGGAAAACTGCAATCCAATTAAAGACAGTTTGTCGATTGAATCGATGTACCATCTCGATGGAATTAATTATAAAATCGATACTGCACAGATATTATCGAGACTATAAGAATTTTGACATTTGTTCATCATTACCATGACTATGAATATCTCAGACTTTTAAGATTTTTAGTGTATACCATAGGTCCTCAGATATTATTAATACGAACAAACACCAATTGACTTTTGGAGGTCACAGAACTTGTTTATGTCAAGAGGCTTTGTAAGAATATCAGCAAGCTATTTCTCAGTAGTTACATAATCCAACACAATGATCTTTTCTTCGACTAGTTCTCGGATAAAATGATGACGAATGTCAATATGCTTGGTCCGAGAGTGCAGAACTGGGTTCTTCGAGATATTTATAGCACTGGTATTGTTACAGAAGAGACTCATTGTGGATTGTGCAATCTCGTAGTCAAATAACATCTGTTTCATCCAAAGGAGTTGAGCACAACAGCTACCTGCGGCTATATATTCAGCCTCCACAGTGGATAATGAGATTGTGTTTTATTTCTTGCTTTGCCAGGAAATCAAACAATTTCTAATATAAAAGCATCCACCACTTGTTGATTTTCGATCATCCAAATTTTCAGCCCAATCAGTATCTGAATACCCTGCAATAATTGTGGAGGTTTCATATGGATACCATAGTCCATAGGTAGTAGTCCCTGCAACATACTTAATAATCCTTTTAACTATTATTAGGTGAGATTCCTTAGGATCCGCTTGATAACAAGCACACACGCCAATGCTAAAGGATATATCTGGACGACTGGCAGTGAGATATAGCAGACTTTCGATCATGCTTCGATAGAGATGTTGGTCCACGCTTTTGCCGTTGGTATCTTTTGAGAGTTTTAGAGTAGTACTCATAGGCGTGTGATAGGTGCGACCAGACTCAAATCCAAATCTTTTTACTAAGTCTTTTGCATACTTGGTTTGATTTATGAAAATTCTATCATCCAGTTGCTTGACCTATCAATTCACCAACCATGCTCATTTCAAATTCTGATTTCATGAGGTTGGCGAATTTGGATGCCTCATCTCTGCATGTTGATCCAAACACTATATCATCCACATAAATTTATGCCATAAGCAATGAGTTCTTTGTTTTGTGTGTGAAGAGTGTCTTGTCTACACTTCCTCTGCAGAATTCATGGTCTAAAAGAAACTTCGTTAATCGTTCATACCAAACACGTGGTGCTTGTTTGAGACCATACAGAACTTTGTCCAAACGATAAACATAATGGTGATGCTTAGGATCTGAAAATCCTTTTGGTTGTTCCTCATATACTTCTTCGGCAAGATCTCCATTAAGAAAGGTACTCATAACATCCATTTGGAATAATTTAAATTTTAGTGCGCATGTAATGGACATAAGAATTCTAATGGACTCTAGGCGTGCGACAGGGGAAAACGTTTCATTAAAATCAATTCCTTCAATCTGTGAGTATCCCTGAGCAACCAATCTTGCTTTGTTTCTAATTACATTCCCTGATTCATTAGATTTATTTTTGAAGACCCATTTTGTTCCAATAACATTAGTATCAGTCGGTCTAGGAACCCGTGTCCATACCTCATTTCTCTGGAATTGTTGAAGTTCTTCTTGCATGTCATTTATCCAGTATTCATCTTGAAGAGCTTCTACAATATTCTTGGGTTCAATCTTTGAGGTAAAACAAAAATGACTATAAACATTGTCGATCTGCCGTCTAGTTCTTACACCGTCATTAGGGTCTCTAATAATTTGCTCTAGAGGGTGATTTTTGATAACAGGTATGTCAGAGGATTGCTGAGGTTCATTCAATAATGAGGATTTGTCATCTGATTTTTCAAGTATGCATGAATCTACATCATCTTCTATCTCATTTGCAGGGAAATTCACATCTTGAGGATGATCATCAATTACCAGATTCACAGATTCTTGAATAGTAAGGGTTCTTAAGTTATATACTCTATAAGCACGACTATTCATGGCGTACCCTAGGAAAATGCCTTCATCACTTGTAGATTCAAATTTTCCTAGGTTATCTCTATCTCTTAAAATGTAGCATTTACTATCAAAGACCCGAAAGTATTTTACATTGGGCAGCTTCCCATACCATAGTTCATATGGAGTTTTGTTCAGACCTGCTCTAAGATATACTCTGTTTATGGTGTAGCAGGCGTTATTGACAGCTTCTTCCTAAAAACTCTTTGCCATATCCTTTCCATTCAGCATAACTGACCCCATTTCCTGTAATACTCTATTTTTCCTTTCAGCAACTCAATTTTGCTGTGGGGTTTTTAGGGCTGAAAATTCATGGTGAATTCCTTTATCACTATAATATTTTTCAAATTCATCATTTTTGAATTCACCACCATGATCACTTCTGAACGTTTTATGTCATATCCTTTCTCATTTTGAATTCGTTTTGCCAAGACTATGAATTTTCCAAAAGCATCAGATTTTTCTCGAAGAAATGCAACCCAAGTAAATCTAGTATAATCATCTACTACCACCAGAAAGTATCTTTTCTTGCCATGACTTTCTACTTTAATAGGACCTACTAGATCCATATGCAGCAGATCCAAGGGTTTTGTTGTTGCTATGGTGGTTGTCTTTTTGTGTCCTACTTTTATCTGTTTTCCTTTTAGACATTCCACACATACAACCTTTTCTTCTTTTATAATTTTGAGAAGACCTCTAACCAAAATTTTTAAGCTAAGTTTAGCTAAATTCCGGTAATAAACATGTCCCAACCTTTGATGCCATAACTTAGATTCATCCTTTACAGCCATATTACACATTGTGGGCAACCCATTTTCATTGGTACTCTCAATGATATAACAGTTATCACTAGTGCGTAAACCTTTTATGAGAGATTTTTCTGTATGATCTACAATTCTGCATACATCTTTTGAGAAGGTGACCAAATGTTCCTTGTCACAGATTTGTGAGATACTGAGAAGATTGTGTTTCAGACCTTCTACACAGAATATTTTTAATTTTTGGAAGACCTGGTACTGCTATTGTTCCTTGTCCAATATTTTGGCTGAGATACCATCTCCAAATGTGACCGATCCACCATCGAAGTTTGAATATGTACAAAAATGAGTACGATCACTAGTCATGTGTCTGGAACATCCACTATCAAGATACTATTTCAAACTATTGCCAGCTTTGAGAGCGGTATGGATTACAAGGCAATTATTTTGATCTGTCACATCCTTTGGGACTTTCTTAATCATGATTCCTACTTCAATCAAGATCACTCTCTAGGCAGTGAAGGCCTTAAAGAGAGACCCGCTCTGATACCAATTGAAATAGCGGTGAAGACCGTTTGAGTTGAAATACGCCAATATGTCCTAGAGGAATATGTCAATATGTCCTAGAGGGGGGTGAATAGGACTTTTTAAAGTTTTTATGAATTATTAAAAATCCTATCACACTAATCCTATCACAGAGTACAAATTAGGATTACTCAAAGTTAACTCTACTGGCTTCCAAGCCTGGTAGAGGATCTAATTATAGAGCTATTTAAATGATAATCATGGTGCAATTATAGTCTATGATGAATGTGACTATGTGTGAAGTGTGAGCAAGTATAAATGCAGTTAATATAATCTCATAAAAAATCAAACACAATCATTTTATAGTGGTTCAACTTCTTGTCTACTCCACTACCGGCTTCCACACTCAACCCTTGAGTGACCGAATTTCACTAAGGAGGTTCCCATGGTTCACCTCAAACCTAAGGTTTTAAATCAGGTTCACCTTCAACCTTTACATGGAGGTTTCTACTCGATTCATCTCTAACCCTGGAGTTTTACTAGCACACTCCTAACCAAATGTTTATGCCCACATAGAGCAAGGGTCCACACAATGCACCCGAATGTTTCTGCTCTCCATAGAGCAAGGGTCCACACAACGCACCCTGCATGTACACTTTCGTTGGAGGCCTCCTTTGAGGACTTCAAAGGGTGAGCAACACTTAAGACCCAATCCTAGAAAGGAATGATCACAAGTGTCCTCTGGACTCTAGATACTTATAAATAAGTTGATGAGTCCCATTCGGCGCAATGTTAAAGATCTCCTTCTTGTTGATGAAGATTCTTCAGCTCCCTTGATCCGCAACACAAAATATATACCTATTCTAGCCTTTAGGTTGGGTCAAGGTTGTGATGGAATTTCACTCTCTAAGGATTTTCCTATTAGGAAGATAGAGTGGTTCCGATCATCTATGCATTCAAGGCATCCCAGCTTAATGATTTATCAATAAGGTAGTAGCTGGAGGATTCTCGAATGTAGAAGTTCATTCCCCAATCCACTCTATTGAATATTAATGATGAGGGTGGATTGGAGGATGAACTTCCTGAGAGAAAGGGCTTAAGGTAAATGATAGGTAGGTTAAAACACTCAAAAGCACTCTCTTCTTTCTCTACCAGCAATAAAGACAAGCTTCTCTATATATAGGCAAAAGGTTCTAATGGATATAAAATGGTTATATTTATGACAGAGTTCGATATCATCGAGCAAGTGTCGATATGATCGAGCATATACGCTCAATTGTATCGATTGTCCTCTCGATGATACAAACTCAAATATCATTTTTTCTTTTGAAAACCTTTTACCAATTGGTCGATGGGATCAAGACACACGTCGATGTTATCGGATTTCGAACTCCGATTCCATCAATAGATGAATCGATCTATCAATAGGTGAAAGTAAGAGAGACAAGCCTTGAAGATTTTCAGGTTCTAAAGATATGATCGGGGAACAGTCGATGTCATCAGAACTTGTATATCGATGATATCGGAGACCATGTCGATGGGATCGATAAATCATATAGATTTACCTATAAGCTTGCTGGACGGTTTGTGTCCCATCTCGATCTAATCGACCAAGTCTCAATAAGATCGACATATGAATATTGATTTCTTGACTGGCACCCCGATCAATCTTTAAAAACATCCTGAAAATCATGTTGGAGAAAACATGCGCCCACTATCGATGTGATCGACTAACTTCCGATATGATCGATATTTGAGTTCAGATTGAATAGAACAATCATCGATATATCGAAGCTCACAGTGGTTTTCTTTAAAAAAACAGGGGCACCAAAAAACTACCTGTCGATATTATCGATCCACTTTCGATAGGATTGATATTCAAATATCAATGATATCGACTGAACCATCAATATATCGATAAATCGTCTAGATGAATGTTTGATTGTTGGACGCTTTTTGTCCTCACTCGATTGTATCGATTGAGATACCGAGGACATCGACAGAGCAGGTTGATCATATCGAGATATGAATCGATATAATCGATAGTGTAAGAAAAACTTGAAGATTTTCCTATTTTGTAAAATGTTTTCTTACACAAAAACCCTAAGATGTTCTACATATTTTTAAGGGTTTTAATCACCTGGCATTTTTGGACATGGGATGTGAGGCTATGATTTACCTATGGAGAGCTTCCACACATCCAGTTGAGGCAGACACTTGAGTTGATCTTCCTATTAGGCGTTGTTGTCCGACTAACTCAACTTACACCGTAATTGGCAAACCAGGGCACTAGTAGGTGCACTTTCAGAAAGGGGTAGAGGTGGGTCCATGTAACGCCCATCGTTCATACATACAAGGTATATAATATATTTTTATTTTATGTAAAGTTACTGCTGCTGAGCAGCTTTATGCATTAAAAGGGCAAGGTAGGTCCTACATCCATAGCAGCTTTATCATATATATAATATAATATACATATATATATATATATATATTAAATAGATGCAACGTCTAGACCGTGGCCTGGACGGTCACATACATCAAGGAGGCCCGCACATGTGGGGGGTGGGTCCCACCATCCAAGGACGGTGGACACCACACGTGTCACCATGTGGCCCATCAGATGGGTGGACGATGTGAATAGGGTGGGTCCTATGGACCCCACGCCAGCTGACACTTCACTACTACCACTGCCACTAGGGATGGATGCCAAGACCTCAACGTTGAAATGAGGTATCTTTCACACAGTCTACCACGTGAGCTGTGGGGGCCCACCGTTGAAACGAGGTATCTTTCACTCCGTCTAGCACGTGAACCATGGGCGCCCACCGTTCAGATGGTCTGGATCACACTTGGGGTGGCCCACCATGATGAATGGACGCTGTAGGTGGGTCCCATGGACCACACCGTTAGTCCACACTACACCGTCAGCCACCACACTGGGGATCACTGCCAAGACCTCAAGTGTTGAAACGAGGTATCTCCACTCAGTCTACCAATTGATCTATGGATCTGGGTTTGGGAGTGGGCCCCACATGGCCATGGTCCACCATCCAGAGCAGTGGACGGGTTGGATGAAGCACTCACATCATGGTGTTAGCCATTTGGAGGGGTGGAGAACGGAAGTGGGTCCCATGGACCCCACCGTTAGTTCACATCACTGTTAGTCACCCCCTGGCAGCCCACCCTCACTCTACCATACGTGGGTGTAACACAATCATCATGGTGGGTCCCATAGGGACGTGGCCTACCTGAATTTATTTATTTTTTGGGATCAAGTTGTTATGTGTGTTTTGCATAGATCCAGGCCCACCCAAAGATGATTAGCAAGGTGGGCCCTACAGATAGGACGGCGTGGATTGTACATCCTAGTGGGGTCCACCGTACAAGAGAAAGAGAGAAAGAGAGAGAGAGAGAGAGAGAGAGAGAGAGAGAGAGAGAGAGAGAGAGAGAGAGAGAGAGAGAGAGAACTTGGCGAGGATGGAAGGGCCCCGCCACTATGAGCCCCTCTTTGATATAAAGCCTACATCAAGGTGGGTCCCACCATAAGTGGGCCCTTACATCATAAAAGAAATAAGGAAATGAAGATCAAAGATTACCCACCGGCTTCTTCTTGCACCTCAAGCTTCCTTAGCTCATTAGCTTTGATTCCAATGGAGGAGATGAGGTTTGGATGGTTGAGATGGGTGATGAAAGCTTAGGAAAGGTGGGCCATACTTGTCGCTCTCTTGGAGAGAAGTGCTTGAACGTATGGAGTATTCTCTCTTGCTTAGGAATGAGTTTAAAAATGAGAGAGAGAGACTTGTAAAGGGGGAGAGAGAGAGAGAGTGATGGGTGATGGAGTGATGGATGTGGTGAGTGATGGGTATGTTAGAGATTATTGACTTTCGGGTAGATTTTGTAAGAAAAAGCATGGATGTGTAAGAGACTTTTTGAGTTTAGGGGTTACTTGGGAATAGGTGAAAGGTGATATGTACTTCACATGTACTAGACCCTTGATGGGATTGATTAATGGATTGAAGTGACATGTTTTAGAGATTCTCTTGAATTTTACAACGCGCGGCGTTTTTCTCACACCAAATGCTGGCCCACATCTCTTTACCAGGGTATTGCCTCGGCACGAGAGTCACGGCATTGGAACCATGGCGACAGCGTGGTCACTACGGTACAAGTCTTGGGTTGAATCGACTCGGGTTGACAACGTGTGAATCAGGGTCACGCACAAATACCGGTTAAGGGTCGAAGGTTACCGAAATTCGACCGGAAAGACCGCAGAAGTCTATGGAACGGTACGGTCTAGGATACGGGGCTTAGAGCTCTCCCCTCCTAATAAAAATTTTATCCTCAAAATTTATACAATCATCGCAACTAGATTTAACTCATGAGGGAGAAGAAACATAACATCATCATATAAAATCAGAGATATCATACAAAATACGACACATAATCAATCATCAAAGAGATGGGGATAACGCTCTCAAATCTCAGCCTCACGCTCCCAATAAGCCACCTCAACAGAATGGTGACCCCACTAAACCTTCACTAACTGAATGACCTTGGTCCTGAGGACCTGTTCCTTCCGATCAAGGAAATGAACTAGCTGCTCGATGTAAGAAGTGTCCTCACGAACCTCTAGCGGCTGCCAATCAATAACGAGAACTATTTCTAACCCACACTGCCTCAACATAGAGACATAGAAAATGTTATAGACACCAGACAACTGAGGTGGTAAGGCAAGCCGATAAGTTACGACACCAACCTGCCTAGTGATCTTGAAAGGTCCTATGAATATCGGGGCAAGCTTACCATTTGCACCAAATCGAATTACGCCCTTCATGGGAGAGACCTTGAGATACACATGGTCCCCTGCATCTAATTCCAAGGGACGATGCTGACGATCAACAAAATTCTTCTGCCGGCTCTGAGTTGTGCGTATCCTCTGCCTGATGATATCAATAGCCTCTGACGTCTCATGCACAAGCTTGGGACCTAGGAGACGGTGCTCTCCAACCTCGGTCCAACAACTCAGTGATCTGCATGGTCTGTCATATAGTACCTCAAAAGGAGTCATGCCAATGGTTACCTGATAGATGTTGTTGTATGCAAACTTAGCCAATCGCAAATGCTTATCCCAGCTACCCCCAAAATCAATTGCGCAGGCCCGAGGCATATCCTCAAGGATCTGGTCGACCCTCTCAATCTGACCATCAGTCTGTGGATGGTACGTGGTGCTGAGTTGTAAATAAGTCTCCATCGCTTTCTTGAAGCTTCCCCAAAAATGAGATGTAAACCTCGAATCTCGGTCAGAAACGATCGAGACTGGAATGCCATGCAGTCTCACAACCTCCTCGATAAATAACCTCGTAAGTTAGTCTATAGACCAAGTCGCACACATCGCAAGGAAATGTGCCGACTTCGTCAGACAATCTACAACAACCCAAATGACGTCATAACCGTGTTGAGTCCTCAGCAAGCCCATAATGAAATTTGTCGACGCTTGCTCCCACTTTCACATTAGGACACAACGGCTGCAATAGACCAGGGGGTCTCTGATGATCAGACTTGACACGTTGGCATGCGTCACACTTGGCCATAAAACTGGTGATCTAGCACTTCATTCCTGCCCCAAAATACTGTCGCCTCATATCATGGTACATCTTGGTTAAGCCAAGGTGGATAGAAAATCATGATCGATGTGTCTTGGTCATAAGATCTCTGGATAACTCAGGAATATCTGGGACACATAATCGGCCTCTGAAGCGAAGTCTACCATTTGTACCAATTTACCAATCTTCCTGACTCTCAGATGCAGCCTCAGCCATATAACTCTGTAACGACTCATCAGCCTGCTGAGCCTTGATCACCCTTGCGACAAGAGAGGGTTGAATTGATAGGCTCGATAACTGCACAATAGAAGACTACAAAACGAACTCAGAATCATATTCTGCGACATCCTCAAGCATCCACCACTCCTGAATCATCATATGCGCTACTAGGCCTCTTGGCTGACAGCTGAGGGCATCCGCCATCATGTTCGCCTTGCCCGAGTGTTACTGAAGATCGAAATCATAGTCTTTTAGGAGCTCCATCCAGTGCCTCTGCCTCATATTCAACTCAAACTATGAGAAGAGGTACTTCAACCTCTTGTGGTCAGAGAAGAGCTCGAACTTGACCCCATAGAGATAGTGTCTCCACACCTTCAGTGCGAAGACAACTGTAGCCAGCTCTAAATCATGCCTGGGATAGTTCAGCTCATGGATCTTGAGCTGGTGAGACGCGAAGGCCACTGGTCTCCCATGCTGCATCAAGACAGCACCCAAACCAATATGTAAGGCATCAATAAATACAATATATCCGCCACTCCAAAGAGAAGAGTGAGGACAGGAGCCGATGTGAGACGGTCCTTCAACTCTATAAATGCTCACTCGCAGGCATCACTCTAAATAAACTCTGCACCCTTCTAAGTCAACCTAGTCAGCGAGGCTACAATATGAGAGAAACCCTCAATGAAACGTCGATAGTAGCCCGCCAACTAAGAAAACTGTGGATTTCGAACGCGTTCGTGGGCTAGCCCCACTGACGCACTGCCTTGACCTTTGAGGGGTCCACTGTGACGTCCTCCCTCGTCACCATGTGACTGAGGAATTTCACCTCCTCCTACCAGAACTCGCACTTCTCTAGCTTCGCATACAGCTGGTGTGCGTGGAGGGTCTGCAAAGTAATCTCCAAATGTTATTCATGCTCCTCATGGGTCCTCGAATAGATCAGAATATTGTTGATGAAGAGTATAAAAAACTGATCGAGATATGGGAGGAAGACCTCATTCATCGGCTGCATGAAGACCGCAGGTTCATTAGTCAGTCTGAAGGACATGACCTGGAACTTAAAATGACCGTAACACATCTTGAATGTTGTCTTCAAAATGTCCTCCTCTCGAACCTGAATCTTATGATAACCGAAACGTAGGAAATCTTCGAAAAGAACTGTGTACCTTGCAGTTGATCAAACAAATCATCAATCCTAGGGAGCAGGTACTTGTTCTTGATCATGACTTTGTTGAGCGCACGGTAGTCCACACAGAGCCTTAACAAGTCATCCTTCTTCTTCACAAAGAGTACCAACGCTCCTCATGGTAAACTACTTGGATGTATAAAGCCCACCTGGCGCAACTCATCCAACTACGTCTACAGTTTCCGTGACTCCATTAGTGTCATGCGATATGTGTCCTTCAAGATAGGCGTTGTACCAGGCAAAAGATTAATCTGAAACTCGGTGAGTCAACAAGGCGGTAATCCCGGAATCTCCTAAAACACGTAGGGAAAATTGTAAACCACGGGCAACTGGTCGATGCTCACCACTATGGGCTCGTCTATGACACACGACATCATACAAGACAACGCCTCTCCTCTAGGCTCTACAATGAACTGGAACTGCAGCACACCGGGTGTATAGAACGTAACTGTCCTCGTAGAGCAGTCCAATATGGCATAGTACTCGGTAAGCCAATCCATGCCCAGGATAACATCAAACTCGAACATCGGCAATGCAAACAGATCTGCAGGTAAAAAGGTATCCCTAACTAGAAAGGGGCAAGACGAGCAAAATCGATCCAACACTACAATCTTCCCCGAGGGATTCGATACTAACAGACCCTCATGAGTAGACTTCAACGGCAAGCCAATCAATCAGCAAAAACTCTCGGCTACAAAAGAATGCGATGCACCAGAATCAAATAACACACGTGCAGTGCATAGAGAGACTAAAAACATACCCTCGACGACTCCTCTTGATGACTATGGGTCCTGTTAAGCCGCATAAAACTATCCTGATCCGGCTGGGGAGGTACCTATCCCCTCTGAGTGTGCTACTGCTTCTGGGGTCGTTCAGGCAGTCGAAACTGCTGCATCTACTACTGCGGTCTCAGAGGCTGGTGCTGATGCTGCAGGCGAGGTGGCCTCGGTGGTGGGGGCTACTATCGCTGTTACTGTGGGGGTCTCTATTACGGCTGTAGTGGAGGTTGCTGTGGACCTCTCTTCTGCTGCTGCTGCTGGGGGCTGGGACACTCCTATATATGATGCCCCATCGCACCACACCCAAAACAGGTGCGAGTGAATTACCTCAGAGGTGGTGTTGTAGGTGCTTCTAGCATTTAGAATGCTGGGCGACCTGTGCACCTCTATTGCTATAGTTGACGTTGTTGGGAGTCATCAAAAGGAACCCGTCTCTTTCGGTCTCTCCTCTGACCACGATCAGACTGAGAACTGGCCCAGTCAGCCTAAAAAATCTGGGCCTTCCATACCGCCCCCTCAAAAGTCGTGAGCTCATTCCTAATAACATGAGCTCATAGACAGTAATGAAAATTGTCTTCGAAATGGTGAGCTCTCCACTCCTCATCATCGACCAGATATGGTGCAAATCTGGACAGCGCTACAAAGCGAGCTATGTATTGGGCCATTGTCATATCACCCTGCACCAAGGCCTCGAACTCCAATGCTCGCTGTCATCGGATGTGATCAGGAAAGTACTGTTAATCAAACTGAAACTCTTAAAGAAGGGCGTTCATGCACTCCTACTTTGCCTGAGGCGGTGAAACAATGGGATGCCTGCCTTACCCCTGAAGTGCAACCATCATAGCCTGTAACATCTGCTGCAACTGGGAGGCACTCACGGATATGGTCGGGTTCGCACCGAACTCTGGTAGAGGATCAACATCCTTAGGATGGATGGTAGGAACCTCTGGTGGTGGAGTGGGCATCTTAGGTGGTAAGGCAGGAGCCGCAGGTGGTGGAGCGGGAGTCTCAGGTGGTGCTGTCGGGTCACTCTCCTAGGCATCTTGTCCTATAAAAAAAAGTAAAGGAGCCTATCAACTTAAAAGCTCTCGAAGGCACGCACGTTAAAGGCCTATAACGGAAGATCGCTAAGCTATCCAAACTTTGACACTTAGTCATTCTAAACTCATAATAGACATGTAATGCTGTTCTCAGTTATCCCTAAGTTATGCTCTGATAATAACTTCTATCATGCCCCAAACTCAAAAACCGGGCACACAAAATTTTTAATTGTCAAATCTGGCGCCGATAGCCTCTGTAGAACACCATTCTCGGCTCCCAGCGCCCATTCGCCAGGTTCCGATCCTAGGATGCTAAGAGGAGGATTTTCAACATCAGTTTGATTCGTAATAAGCATAACCAAAGGCATAACCCACAAACAAGAACCAAAAACTCCATTACAATTCCACTATGATTAAAAACTTTATAAGTACAATGAGCATAAAGGAAAATACAATGATGATAGACCAAAAGCTCCAAAATAATCTGTCACGTGCTCAAGCCTCAGCGCTGCTACGATCCAACGTCACCTGCATGCAACGATCGTGCATAAGCTTATAGAAAGCTTAGAGGATGGTGAAAATGTGTGCACAAGGTAGTAATCCAGTTATGCAGTATCAAACTAATGCGCAACATGCTGATGAATCCATGAATACCATTAGCCATACCAAGGCTATGTGATGTAAGACATGAATGATGTCCGGCCATACCATGGCTATGTGATGCAAGACATGAATGATGTTGGTAATAACAAGGCTCTGCGATGCAAGATGCAAGTCAAGAATATAATTCCTCATCTAAATCCACATATCAATATAACTCAAATCTAGGATATCACCGGGGTCTAGTACACTGTAAACCAGATCGCCGCCCCATCGTGCACAATAAGGTAAGTGAAAGAGACCTCACTATCCATCTGCCAATATCGGGCTCGACTCACCGATAATGGACCCATTCCTCGAGCTGGTCAAACTCAGCCTACCTTTGTCCCCTACTCTCGGGTGTGTAAGGCTGCACCCCCTTCCAACCGACCATGACACAGAGAAAAGCACGGCCTCCTGGTAATCCTCACTCGGCGCTCCTGTACCCACTCGGTCTAGACATTGGACCAATCTCCTGGTGCCATAAGGATTTAGGGGCTTTCACCCAGGGATATCTATAGCACCCCATTTACAACCAGATTTTTGGTATCCAATCCTGCCAACCACGATACGCCTGTGGAGGCTATGGCCCTAGTGTCGCTAGGGTGTATAGTACCATATCACACAATGCGATGTATGAATCACACTATCCAGTCATGCAGTAATCCTGCGTGTATAGTGCGCTCATGTAGGGCAACACCGCCTATCAGGAGCCCCTAACAATCTGTCTAAAGGCATATGGTATGATCAGTCACTTCTCATATCAAGCATACGTATGATGCATATGATCATGAATCATGGAAGTATATTAAACATATTATATGGGATAGATGTTGTTCATAACGAAGATGGGCCTAAACAGCCTACAAGTATAGGCATAACAATGAGCCCTAGGGAGAATTATAATGCAGACATTAAACCAACATTATTCATACAATGTGGACGTCAAACCAACATTGCTCCCACGGCACGACTTACTCTGTAACGGCCACACACATTCGTTATATTAGGCCTTGCTTATGGGCCTCACATACATCGCATCGAGTCCTGAATACACATTAGGTGGGCCTCGTACCTGGGCCTCAAATATATCATAATGGGCCTCTTATATCAAGCGGGCCACATTACATGGGCCGCATTATATGGGCCGCACCGACGGGCTTCATATATATCAAATGGGCCACACTGATGGGCCTCATTTGGGCCTAACCTCATGTATATTTGATATCTAACCTATTCATAAGTTAACATAGAGATAAACGAATTTGAAACAATATTAACTTATTTAGGAACCACCATGGCCCTAGAAGTTTGAACGGTGGATGTCACGGTCTACTATTTGAATAGTGGGGTCCACTTGAACTTCAGATCTGACCCATTCATTTGTTCACACCCCAAAATGATATCTTAAATGGTTGGATGGTTTGTATACAACACATGCATCATGGTGGGTCCCATAGAGAGACGGCATGGATGGAACAAGTGGGACCCACTAAACTCAATGTTGTATACAACTGCTGGCGGCGGGGTCCACCTGCTTCCGTACAAAGCAGAAATAGGGCATTTGTTGCTTCTAGAAAGGGGCAAAGGTGGGTCCATGTAGGGCCCATCCTTCATACATATAAGGTATATAATATAATATATATGGTGTATTTTTATAAAGTTGTTGCTGCTGAGCAGCTTTACGCATTAAAGGGGCATGGTGGGTCCCACGTAGGGCCCACCCTCATTCATAAATATAATATATCATATATATAATATAATTATATATATATATATATATATATATATATATATATATATATATATATATATATATATTACATAGATGCAACGTCCAGGTCATGGCCTGGGCGGTTACATACATCAAGGAGGGCCCCAAATGTGGGAGGTGGGTTGTAACATCCCGAAAATTGGGGGGTCGAGTAAAAACCCAACTCCCAAGTTCCAAAATGTTATTTATGCAACATAGATATGTATGATTGAATGTTGTCTGTGATAACATATTAAACATGAGTGAGATTAAGCTAGAACAGCATATCATACTCCAGAGACAGTTAAATTAACAAGCGGAAGACTGTGATAGTATGTATAACATATATAAACTGTTGTATGTCTCCAGAGTGTGAACATGTTACCAGATTATATACATACATGTATACTCCAAAAGTAGACAAAACGAATATACATGAGTGCGCTAAAAATATAAAATTACAAGTGTCAAAGTATCTAATCAACCTCCCTGTAATCCCGTCAATCAGAACACGTATAAAGGAGGGATCCTCCTCCTCATCATCAAGTCCAGCTCCGCCTCACGGGCCGTGCCATCATCTGCAATCACAATAGGGACTGGTGGGTGTCTAGAAACACCATCCCGTAACGTGGGAGTGAGTAGCTAACTTAGTGAAATAATAGAGCAAGGATTAACATGTTCTCAAATCAATCATGCGATAATAGTAAAGCAGTAAATCAAACAATCCTAAAACTGTTGTTAATGCAATGTGACATAACGTGATGTATGCCCTCACCGACGATCTCCCTCATACGGCACCATCTTACGACCGCGGCATGCCACACTCCTTAAAGTGCTCCACATCTTCCAGGCACATGCAATGTAATGGTGATATGATTTCCGAGTTGTTATTAGTCCATTCAAACAGCAGGATTGGGAAACTAAGGTACTTCCCTTATATCAATCCCAACACAGATCCTATCTAGGGTCGTCACTCCTAGTAATCTCATACGATGTATATTTTGTAGGTCGCTGGAAGGGCTGCCAGGGCTGTCACACGCACTCGTTGCTCCGCTCCCCCATCACCTTATCAATATAGGCCTATTGTACTCTACTGCTACTGAAGGGTCGTCGCCTCCCTTAGACTCAGAATACGTTCGCGGTCACTACAAAGGACTCGTCGCCTGATTAGTGTAGGCCGACAGCAAGAATATAGTGTCCCATACCACCATAATCTGCTCACGAGACTAGGTGCTCACTGGTCATTACGGGGAGGTTTGTGGCCCCAGCGTAGGCCGACAGCTCAACCACGGTGTCCCATACCACCATGCCCGGCTCATGAGTCTTCATGGATCAAGGTACCATGGTTAACAGAATTTACAATGGTAAGTTCAGTACCCTAGGTTCAAGCAGTTATGACTCGTGCAGGGTGAACATACAATGGCCAGTCGGGTTACTTGATGGGCTCGACTAGCACGATCGCATCTCAAGTTGAATGACATGAAGTGTGTAAAACACTTCATGTGGCCTAACCACTACCGCCAACTCCAAAACACGGCTCGCGTTCATCGACGCGTCGTTCGTGGCGAAGATAAGCTAACCACGAATTCGCTCGGTTACCGACTGCCTGGACTAAGTATAGTCCCAAACATGTGGAATCACATCAACAAAGCATGTGAAAGTATTGGAAATGAAATACAACCATATGAGCATGTTAACACATGTTGTAACATACAACTTAAGTAAATCACCTGATACTTGCCTTTCATACATATAATAAAATTATGCATATCGCTAACATATTGGAAATCATTTCCATCAGCAAATTAATTGAGAATTCAATCTCAAACTAAATCATAATGAAATCATCAAGCACATGTTATAACATACAACTTAAGCGAATCATCAAGCACATGCATTTCATTCATATAATGAAATCATGCATATAGTCAACATGTAGGAAATCATTTACGTTAGCATATTAATTGAGAAATCCATCTCAAACTAATTCATAACATCATTTAATTCAATACATACTAATACAAACATTTATACAAACACTCACACTACACACTTAAGTCTACATATAGTATGTCGACCCGAAGTGCGCATTTAGGCGAATCTCTTCGCCAAACTAATTATGCATGTATTCCTAACATTCTAATGCGATAATAAACCATGTCAATCACATCAGCAAAATATGCATGAAAACAGTACTTCCTACAAATGAGTAAACTGCCCTAAATCTCATATTCTTCGCCGGTTTACGAAACAGGAAACGGACAGCATGTTGTACATGTCAAACGGCGTTGCCGTCAATAATCTACTATTGAACGACATTGAAAGCTTTGGAAACAGTCAATCAAAGCGTCTTAAATCCACACCTTGTCTCTTATGGATGTGTAAATTCGAACGGAGCGTATACGCTTCGTCTACAGCGATAAGAGAACCTAATTTACGAGTTCTATCAGTTTACATGCTATGGAACGGAACGAATGCCAAATCAGCAACTTATTAGGGTATTTTCTTACCTGAAAATGCAGAGGAATCACCGGCTGAGTGATGGAAGCGTGTTGCTTAGGCACTTGCAACAGGCGGCACAACGACAGGAAAATTCTCTCCTTCTCTCTCTCACAAACTCTCACCTTTTCCCTCTCCCAATCTAGTGTTTCTCTCAAATTCGGATGTGAGAGAGGAGTGAGGGTTTCAACCCCTTTTATAAGCTTAAAAATGCCCAAAATAGGCTCCGGTACAAGGTTCACTTAGTGCATAACCAATTCGGAGCTGTTTCGGTCCAAAAGATGCTTTCTGGTGGTCCCCTGATCGAATGCGATCGGACTTAAGATCATGCATATTGGATCTAGCAAACATCAAGTTTTCAGTCCGGCGGGGTTCGCAGATCGCACATGGCGGTCCAGTTTCAGTTCAGCAGTCACCGCACGTAGATCAGGCCTGCAAATCTCATGATATGAAATAGAAATTTTTCCTGATCCAAGGGTGTAATTTGGCTGAATTCTGACGGTCAGAATGCTTAATACTGACACGTCAATTCGTGTGCCAGATTTGAATTTGAAATTCCAATTCTGTCCCTATTTGCATTCTCTTCAGTCCGGGCTCAATGAAATAGCATGTGATTATCAGTTTGACTTGATTTTTGAAATGATTGTCAAGTCCAGCAAGGCGGTTCTAACGGTCTAAGATAGTAAGTATCGGACTTTCGACGCGCGGTCTAGATCCAATACAAAATTTCAAAGTGGTCCAGCGAACAAACCGGCTTAGAGTTTGATCCAAGGTTATAGAGTATTATAGAGTCATACGTTCTACTCGATTTGGGTCTTGTAGAATGTATTTAAAGTGATCAGGGAATGTTTTCCAGCTACTCCAACGTTGCACTAGCTAACTTGTGTTTTATTTTCTAAAGGAATTAATCCTAAGTGGTTTCTTTGGCTATGGAATTGGGTTCTGAGTGATTTTCCCGGTGTTTTAGTTGACCCACTGCCTAAGGACGTCAAATCCCAGATTGGCCAAAATCCGGGGTGTTACAATCTACCCCCCTTAAAATAAATTTTCGTCCCCGAAATTGGCAAATGGCAAGGAGTACTTTTTCTAAGGAAGGTTCAAATCGTATTTAATAACCTAACCGTACATATAACCTAAATCAAATGTTTCGATCTTGGGCCAGTGGGGAAGAGCCTAACCACGCTTCCGCTGCGCCACTCTGATCGAATGGCAGCGTTGACTAACCTAACTGGATTGGACTTAATTCGTTCTACCCCCCTTAAAACTTAGTTTTACTTAAGGTTGAAGAATCGTTGCATCGATCCGTATATCGGAACGAGACGCAACTTAGGGGCTATCCTTAACCTAAAATGGATACAACCTTTCTCTACATGGTTTTCCTTGCTAATGATGCGTTCTATGACATTGGTATCTATGGTCATAAAGATGAGCCTAATCTCTATTGTGGTTAAGTTCAGGGGCAGGTATGAGTTGGTGGCAAGATGTCGAATCCTCTACTGGCTTGAAGTCCTTAACATTTACCAAGGGCAAAGCAATAACTTGTGGTTGTAGATGGTCGGGCCAACACGGAAGAATAGTTGTGTAATGGGTCTGAGCCGGATACACAAACCTTCTGCCCCGCGATGACAGAAAAGTTGTTGTATCAGTCCTCAATCCTAGTCGATGTCGATCTTCTGCTTGATTAGAGCATTGGATTTAGTGGTAACTACTAGGATTAAGAAGTCGATTCAAACCGCAAATACTTCACTGATAATTGCATTTTCTTTATTCCGCGTTCCCGAATGCAATAAGCCCTTGGAGAAGGCAATTCTAAGGGGCATGCTAGTACATACTAAGTTCAATCTGAGGGATTTATAAATGTTCCCTGAGAGTGAATGGTTCCTTCCTATGGGCAACAACAGAAGTCTATAAGTCATAAGGGGATCTATCGAAGGAATAAGGTTCTACTTCAACCAAATCTAACCTTCAATTCCTTAGCATATACAGGCTTTACACTACTTAAGGTAACTAGTAGGCTAGTCTATAACTCAGTAGCTATAATCCAAAGCCTAAGATTATACAGTAAATGGCTTTCCTATACCATTTCTACTACAGGGAATTGTTCTATCGATTAGGGTCAAGATTGTCTAACTGGAATTGGATTTCTTATGTCATCAGACCCTTCGAATCTAGAAGTGCTAACTCTAGGACCAAAATGCCAAGGGCCTATGTGGCCAGCAGCATTTAGTTGTATCAAATGGAACTGCATTCCTAATCCCATGGCGGGATTGGAAGTGGCATGCTTGGTAGGAGGGTGGGTTGGGATAAAAATTAATTTGTATGCTGAATCTCGGGAGTTACAATACTCCCAATCTAGGGACAATACCTAACAAAAAAATGAACGGCATGCACTCCATTCAACAAATTTCAGCTATATTAAGCTCAAACCACAACACAAACACATTTTCTACCTAACAACAAAAAGACACAGAAATTTCAAAACAGTAATCAAACAAGTGAAGAACGTGGAGAAATGGGATGGGTAAGCAGGTTTCCACGAGTCTGAGGATCAAATAAAAGGGACTTGAGAGAGAGGACGATGGAAAGGGAGGAAAAGCTAAAATGGCCTTAACAATAGGCATGAAAAGCGGAGGAAATGCGGAGAAATGGTTGCCCAAATGGACAGAATGAAATCTAGGCATTGTAGAGGGATGCTTCAAGCTCTCAAAGGCTGGATTTTCAAAAAGAAAAGAGAAGGAAAAAGGAGAATGGAGCTCTACACGATTTTTAGCCTTCCATGGAGGATGTGGGATCTCCAAACAATGAAAATGGAGAAGAAGGGAGTGTCAATGGCTGTGAGTGATGGAGTAGGGTCGGTTGTAACCAAAAATGAGATTGGGAGAGGTTTGACATTGAGTTTGAGGGGAAGGCAGCAAAAATGTGAAGAAAGGAGAGCTTGGAGGGGCATTTTATGAAGGAAGTACATCTTTTGGGGGGTTTTAAGGTACGGCCCGCATACCAGGGGGCTACCCTACTCCCCAAACGACTCCAGCCCAAAGGCCAGACCCAACTGATGAGTTTGACCGACGATGCATCGCCGAATCGGCGATGACATCGCTGGTGAACTTGTAAATTGGCCATTGAGGGCATATGGGATGGGTTCCCCCTACCCTAGGGACTCCAAAAAGGTATGGTTCCCACTTTGGTTCATTATATATTGCCCTAGGGAGGCCCAAACATCCATTCAGAGATTTTTGGGGCTAATCTACAAACCTGAATACAAAACCCTATCATGCAGCATATGATTTTATGGTAGAAGGAGCTAGTACATCCATCTAGCCTATTAGTTTCTAAAGAAAGTGAAGTTAGAATGGCCTTATGGCCATTTTTTATAAAATTTTACTATTCACTGTAACAATTTGTGAAAGTATGATTTTATATTATTTTCACATTAGTATTGATGCCTAACATGAAATGGATAAGAAAGAATTGAAGATTGGAGTGGTGAGAGGAAGAATTTTGAAGATTTTTGGTGAAACGGGGTTTTTAAGCCCTGACGATTGAATACAAGGGTCGTGGTAGTCCCACGGCCCAAGGATTCACATTTATGGGTTTAGAATCGTTCAAAGAATGTCTCGACCCAGCTACCTACAACTTAGGAGCTACTCAGGTCGCTTCACGCGATCCTAGATGCGTTACGGACTCGATCGCGCGATCGATATGAATAAACTTTACCTATTGGCGAATCTGCGATCCTATAAGTGTTTCTAGACCTTTCTCGTACCCTCCTAAGTCAAAATAAGTGACAGCGTACGTCGTGTGACCATAACTCAGGCCCGGTTTAATCCAAATCATGCTTTGATACCATCTGTAACATCCCGAAAATCGGGGGGTCGAGTAAAAACCCAACTCCCAAGTTCCAAAATATTATTTATGCAACATAGATACATATGATTGAATGTTGTCTGTGATAACATATTAAACATGAGTGAGATTAAGCTAGAACAGCATATCATACTCCAGAGACAGTTAAATTAACAAGCGGAAGACTGTGATAGTATGTATAACATATATAAACTGTTGTATGTCTCCAGAGTGTGAACATGTTACCAGATTATATACATACATGTATACTCCAAAAGTAGACAAAACGAATATACATGAGTGCGCTAAAAATATAAAATTACAAGTGTCAAAGTATCTAATCAACCTCCCTGTAATCCCGTCAATCAGAACACGTATAAAGGAGGGATCCTCCTCCTCATCATCAAGTCCAGCTCCGCCTCACGGGCCGTGCCATCATCTGCAATCACAATAGGGACTGGTGGGTGTCTAGAAACACCATCCCGTAACGTGGGAGTGAGTAGCTAACTTAGTGAAATAATAGAGCAAGGATTAACATGTTCTCAAATCAATCATGCGATAATAGTAAAGCAGTAAATCAAACAATCCTAAAACTGTTGTTAATGCAATGTGACATGACGTGATGTATGCCCTCACCGACGATCTCCCTCATACGGCACCATCTTACGACCGCGACATGCCACACTCCCTAAAGTGCTCCACATCTTTCAGGCACATGCAATGTAATGGTGATATGATTTTTGAGTTGTTATTAGTCCATTCAAACAGCAGGATTGAGAAACTAAGGTACTTCCCTTATATCAATCCCAACACAGATCCTATCTAGGGTCGTCACTCCTAGTAATCTCATAGATGTACATTTTGTACGTCACTGCAAGGGCTGCCAGGGCTATTGCACGCACTCATTGCTCCTCTCCCCCATCACCTTATCAATACAGGCCTACTGTACTCTACTGCTACTGAAGGGTCGTCGCCTCCTGTAGACTCAGAATACGCTCGCAGTCACTACAAAGGACTTGTCACCTGATCAGTGTAGGCCGACAGCAAGAATATAGTGTCCCATACCACCATAATCTGTTCACGAGACTAGGTGCTCACTGGTCACTACGAGGAGGTTTGTGGCCCCAGCATAGGCCGACAGCTCGACCACGGTGTCCCATACCACCATGCCCGGCTCATGAGTCTTCGTGGATCAAGGTACCATGGTTAACAGGATTTACAATGGTAAGTTCAGTACCCTAGGTTCAAGCAGTTATGACTCGAGCAGGGTGAACATACAACGGCCAGTCGGGTTACTTGACGGGCTCGACTAGCACGATCACATCTCAAGTTAAACGACATGAAGTGTGTAAAACACTTCGTGTGGCCTAACCACTGCCGCCAACTCCAAAACATGGCTCGCGTTCATCGACGCGTCGTTCGTGGCGAAGATAAGCTAACCACGAATTCGCTCGGTTATCGACTGCCTGGACTAAGTATAGTATCAAACATGTGGAATCACATCAGCAAAGCATGTGAAAGTATTGGAAATGAAATACAACCATATGAGCATGTTAAACATGTTGTAACATACAACTTAAGTAAATCACCTGATACATGCCTTTCATACATATAATAAAATTATGCATATCGCCAATATATAGGAAATCATTTCCATCAGCAAATTAATTGAGAATTCAATCTTAAACTAAATCATAATGAAATCATCAAGCACATGTTATAACATACAACTTAAGTGAATCATCAAGCACATGCATTTCATTCATATAATGAAATCATACATATAGTCAACATGTAGGAAATCATTTACGTCAGCATATTAATTGAGAAATCCATCTCAAACTAATTCATAACATCGTTTAATTCAATACATACTAATACAAACATTTATACAAACACTCACACTACACACATAAGTCTACATATAGTATGTCGACCGGAAGTGCGCATTTAGGCGAATCTCTTCGCCAAACTAATTATGCACGTATTCCTAACATTCTAATGCGATAATAAACCATGTCAATCACATCAGCAAAATATGCATGAAAACAGTACTTCCTACAAATGACTAAAATACCCTAAATCTCATATTCTTCGTCGGTTTACGAAACAGGAAACGGACAGCATGTTGTACAGGTCAAACGGCATTGCCGTGATAATCTACTGTTAAACAACATTGAAAGCTTTGGAAACAGTCAATCAAAGCATCTAAAATCCGCACCTTGTCTCTTATGGATGTGTAAATTCGAACGGAGTGTATACGCTTCATCTACAGCGATAAGAGAACCTGATTTATGAGTTCTATCAGTTTACATGCTATGGAACGGAACGAATGCTAAACCAGCAACTTATTAGGGTATTTTCTTACCTGAAAATACGGAGGAATCACCGGCTAAGTGATGGAAGCGTGTTGCTTAGGCACTTGCAACAGGCGGCACAACGGCAGGAAAATTCTCTCCTTCTCTCTCTCACAAACTCACACCTTTTCTCTCTCCCAATCTAGTGTTTCTCTCAAATTCGGATGGGAGAGAGGAGTGAGGGTTTCAACCCCTTTTATAAGCTTAAAAATGCCAAAAATAGGCTCCGGTACAAGGTTCACTTAGTGCATAACCAATTCGGGGCTGTTTCGGTCCAAAAGATGCTTTCTGGTGGTCCCCTGGTCGAATGTGATCGGACATAAGCTCATGCATACTGGATCTAGCATACATCAAGTTTTCAGTCCGGTGGGGTTCGCAGATCGCACGTGGCAGTCCAGTTTCAGTTCAGCAGTCATCGCACGTAGATCAGGCCTGCAAATCTCATGATATGAAATATAAATTTTTCCTGATCCAAGGGTATAATTTGGCTGAATTCCGACGGTCAGAATGCTTAATACTGACACGTCAAGTCGTGTGCTAGATTTGAATTTGAAATTCCAATTCTGTCCCTATTTGCACTCTCTTCAGTCCGGGCTCAATGAAATAGCCTGTGATTTTCGGTTTGACTTGATTTTCGAAATGATTGTCAAGTCCAGTAAGGCGGTTCTATCGGTCTAAGATAGTAAGTATCGGACTTTCGACGCGCGGTCTAGATCTAATACAAAATTTCAAAGTGGTCCAGAGAACAAACCGGCTTAGAGTTTGATCCAAGGTTATAGAGTATTATAGAGTCATATGTTCTACTCGATTTGGGTCTTGTAGAACGTATTTAAAGTGATCAGGGAATGTTTTCCAGCTACTCCAACGTTGCGCTAGCTAACTTGTGTTTTATTTTCTAAAGGAATTAATCCTAAGTGGTTTCTTTGGCTATGGAATTGGGTTCTGAGCGATTTTCCCGGTGTTTTAGTTGACCCACTGCCTAAGGACGTCAAATCCCAGATTGGCCAAAATTCGGGGTGTTACATGGGTCCCACTGTCCAAGGACAGTGGACACCACACGTGTCACCATGTGGCCCATCAGATGGGTGGATGACGTGAATAGGGTGGGTCCCATGGACCCCACTCCAGCTGACACTTCACTACTGCCACTGCCACTAGGGATGGATGCCAAGACCTCAGCATTGAAATGAGGTATCTTTCACACAGTCTACCACGTGAGCTATGGGGACCCACTGTTGAAACGAGGTATCTTTCACTCCATCTAGCATGTGAGCCATGGGGGCCCACCATTCAGACGGTTTGGATCACACTTGGGGTGGCCCACCATGATGAATGGACATTGTAGGTGGGTCCTATGAACCACACTGTTAGTCCACGCTACACTGTCAGCCACCACACTAGGGATCGCTGTCAAGACCTCAAGTGTTGAAACGAGGTATCTCCACTCAGTCTGTCAGTTGAGCTATGGATCTGGGTTTGGGAGTGGGCCCCACACGGCCATGGTCCACTGTTCAGAGTGGTGGACGAGTTGGATGAAGCACTACATCATGGTGCGATCCATTTGGAGGGGTGGAGAACGGAGTGGGTCCCATGGACCCCACCGTCAGTTCACATCACTGTTTGCCACCCCCTGACAGCCCACCCTCACTCTACCATACGTGGGTGTAACACAAACATCATGGTGGGTCCCACAGGGATGTGGCCCACCTGAAATTATTATTATTTTTGGATCAAGCCGTTATGCGTGTTTCACTTACATCCCGGCCCACCCGAAGATGATCAGCAAGGTGGGCCCTATGGATGGGACGGCGTGGATTGTACATCCTAGTGGGGTCCACCATACAAGAGAAAGAGAAAGAGAGAGAGAGAGAGAGAGAGAGAGAGAGAGAACTTGGCGAGGATGGAGGGGCCCTGCCACTCTGAGCCCCTCTTTGATACAAAGCCTACATCAAGGTGGGTCCCACATAAGTGGGCCCTTACATCACAAAAGAAATAAGAAAATGAGGATCAAAGTTCACCCACCAACTTTTTCTTGCACGTTAAGCTTCCTTAGCTCCTTAGCTTTGATTCCAACGGAGGAGATAAGGTTTGGATGGTTAAGATGGGAGATGAAAGGGTAGGAAAGGTGGGCCACACTTGTCTCTCTCTTGGAGTAGAAGAGCTTGGACATATGGAGTATTGTCTCTTGCTTGGGAATGAGTTTAAAAATGAGAGAGAGAGAGAGAGAGAGAGAGAGAGAGAGAGAGAGAAACTGGTAAAGGGAGAGAGGGAGAGTGATGGCTGATGGAGTGATGGATGTGGTGAGTGATGGGTGTGTTAGAGATTTTTGACTTTTTGGTAGATTTTGTAAGAAAAAGCATGGATGTGTAAGAGACTTTTTGACTTTCGCGGTTGCTTGGGAATGGGTGAAAGGTGATGTGTACTTCACATGTACTTGACCCTTGATGGGATTGATTGATGGATTGAGGTGACATGTTATAGAGATTTTCTTAGGTTTTACAACACGCGGCATTTTTCTCACATCGAACGCTGGCTCACATCTCTTAACCAGGGTATCACCTCGGCGCGTGAGTCGTGGCATCGGAACCACGTCGACAGCGGGGTCGCTATGGTACAAGTCTTGGGTTGAGTCGACTCGGGTTGACAGCATGTGAATCAGGGTCGCACGCAAATATCAGTTAAGGGTCGAAGGTTGCCAAAATTTGACCAGAAAGACCGTAGAAGTCTATGGAATGGTACGATCTAGGATACGGGGCTTACACATTGCTCAGTCCATTCGTATGGAACATCTTTTTAAAGTAGATTACACAAAGGATAAGAGCATGACTAAAGTCCTTTATAAATCTTTTATAAAACCCAGCATGTCCTAAGAAGGATCGCACGTCTCATATAGTTTTAGGTGGAGGTAGGGTAGAGATAAGATCAATTTTAGATTTATCAACCCTAATTCTCTTAGACGAGATGATATGTCCAAAAACAATTCCCTTATGAACCGTGAAATGACACTTCTCCCAATTTAGTACCAAAAATTTTTCTTCACATTGCTTCAGCACCATTTTTAGATTTTTTCAAGCATTCACTGAAGGATGGACTAAAGACAGAAATCGTCTATGAAGACCTCTAGATATTGCCTCACCATGTAAGAAAAAGTACTTTTCATGCATTGCTGAAAAGTGGCAGGGGTATTACATAATATAAATGGCATCCTTCGGTAAGCAAAGGTACCAAAGGAACATGTGAATGTGGTCTTTTCCTAATCTTCAAGGGCTATCTATATTTAGTTGTAGCCTGAATACCTATCAAGAAAGTAGTAGTATGAGTGACCAGCTAGCCTTTCCCACATTTGGTCAATAAAGTGCAAAGGAAAGTGGTCCTTCGTAGTGACAGTATTCAACTTCTTATAGTTAATGAACATTCTCCAACTAGTAGTAACTCTAGTTGGCACGAGTTCATTGTTGGCATTTGCTACTATAGTGATTCTGGACTTCTTAGGAATCACCTGAGTTGGACTCACCCATTAGCTATCCGATATTGGGTATATGATACCCATATCTAATAGCTTAAGAACCTCAGCCTTAACCACTTTCTTCATGTTTAGATTTAATCTACATTGTGGTTGCTGGGGGTGTCTTCGTATTATCCTCTAGATAAATGTAGTGAGTACAAATCGAAGGGTCAATTCCCTTAAGGTCCGCAATCGACCATCCAAGGGCTCTCTTATACTCGATGAAAGCAGAGATAAGCCTACTCTCCTGTTCCTACTCAAGGTGGGAAAAAAATCACCATCGGGTATGTTTCATCTTCACCTAAATAAACATATTTCAAATAAGAGGACAAAGGTTTTAGGTCAAGCTTCGGTGCCTTAAAGTTAGATAGTAGAGGCACTACATTAATTTAGGGAAATTCTTCAAATTTTGGCCTCCACCAGTTAACTTCAAGTACCAGCATAGTATCCAACATGGTTCCCATCTCCCTAATCATCTCATCTTCTATATCATGGAGTGGATTAGGCACATCTCTAGAGGATCAAAAGATTTCTATCTTCCATGAAAGAGTCAATCAGGTTAATATCGTGGGAATTGTTATCATCCACTAACTGTTTACTTGTATTAAAAAAGATATTTAACTCTAATGTTATATTTCTAAAAGACAAACTCATGACACCATTCTTTCAATTAAAGATTACATTTGATGTGGCAAGGAATGGGTGACAATAATGACGAGAATTTGAGTGCTCATGTCCACGATTGGTTGAGTATTAAGGACAATGAAATCTACTAGGTAGTAGAATTAGTCAACCTGGACCAATATATCCTCAATTATTTCTCTCGGTACACAAACTGAACGATCGACAAGTTGTAATGTGGTCTGGGTGGGTTTTAATTCTCCTCGACCCAGTTGTCGTAGATCGAGTATGGATCAGATTTATACTCTCTCCTACGTTAAGAAGTGTGTGCTCAATCCGGTAATTTCCAATTACACAAGCGATGGCTGGGTTACCAGGATCTTTTTTATTTTTGTAGTACATCTTACTTTAGGATGGCACTCATTTTTTCTGTTGAAAATATTTTTTTTTGAATACTTTGCCTTCTTTTGGTCATACATAAGTCTTTCAGAAATTTGGCATATGAAGGTATTTGTTTAATGGCATCTAGTAGAGGAATGTTGACATTCACTTGTTTTAGTACCTCTAAAATGTCCTAAGAGTTAGAGAGAGGTTTTGGTACAATTAATCGTTAGAAAAATGGAGCAAATGGCTTACCTTGAAGTTCCGGTTCTAATTCTTGTAGAACAGTGCTAGGTCGATCAGATTCATCTATTTCTGGGTCCTTAGAATTTTTAGCCCTTACCAGAATAGATTTGTTATTTATTTTCCCACTCCTAAGGGGTGGTGA
Source organism: Magnolia kwangsiensis (assembly GCA_037074715.1). Classification (NCBI taxonomy): domain Eukaryota; kingdom Viridiplantae; phylum Streptophyta; class Magnoliopsida; order Magnoliales; family Magnoliaceae; genus Magnolia; species Magnolia kwangsiensis. The sequence continues at coordinate 67,801,467 of CM073579.1, forward strand.
TAGACTTGGCTTGCTCCATTTGATTTGAAGAGCTTGGATCACTTATTTCATATTGTGGTTTAAGATTGGGGAAAGGTTGAGCAGGAAGCACCCCCTTCTCTGTAACCGTAACATGTGAATCCATTTTTACATAAATTTTGTTAGTTCTCGTAATTCTTAGGTAAGATCTTGAGTTTGTGTGAAATTTTGAACCGGTTCCTCTTAAGGTTTCCCTTGATTTGGGATTTGATTAGGGAATCATTGAGGAGTAGTAGTTTGTCCATTCCTCCAACTAAAATTTGGATGATTTCTCCAACTAGGATTATATGCATTGGATGTGGGTCCATTGAAAGGCCTTTGGTAATTATTCATGGCATTAGATTGCTCATTTAGTACCTCTTGAAAATCAGGTATTGTTGAGCAACTTTTAGTTATGTGAATGTTGCAGGCAAAAATATCACAAACAGTTTCCTTGGCCTTATCCTTCTTTTGTTTCATGGCTTCGAATTTCCTTATGAGATTAGCCATTTTAACATTAATATCATCATCTTCTTTAAGAAGGTATATTATGCCCCTCTCCTTTGATTAAGTGGGCCTAGAAATGGTGCTGGATTTTGGGGGAGGTGTCCCATGATTGTGCGTTTTCAGCAAGTCTATCCAAATAATCCCATAAATCATAAACATTTTTGTTCATAAATTACCCATTGCACATTGTTTCTACCAATTGGCACATGGAAGATGTCAGTACATCATACAAAAGGTGTGTAATGCTCCACATTTCAAAACCGTGTTGTGGGCATGAACTAACAAGATCCTTGAACCACTTCCAACATTGAAAGAATATTTCATCTTCCTTTTGGGCCAAGTTTATGATTGACTTTCTAAGGATTTCGTTTTATGGTGTGGAAAAATTTTCTTTATTAACTCCCTTGTCATATCGTTCCATCTACCCATAGATTAAGGACGTAGCGAATGCACCAACGTCTTAGCTGTCTGTTTCAAAGAAAAGGGAAAGAGTTTCAGCCTGACCGTGTCATCGGACACGTTAGGAAAGTATAGAGTGGTTATGATCTCATCAAACTCTTTCAAGTGAAAATATGGATTTTTAAATTTAAGCCCATGAAATTTTAAAAGGATTTGGATCACCCCTAGCTTAATATCCATATGTCTCATATTTTCTAGATAAACCATGCATGAGGGTGTGCTCACCCATGCCAGTTGTAAATAATCTCATAAAGTATGAGGGGGGGGGGGGGGGGGGGGGGTGCTTGATGCACCTGATTCTCATCGTGAATTTCCTCAACCCTAGTGTAATGCCCTAGAAATCGGGGGTCGAGCAGGAGCCTAACTGCCAAGTTCCAACACATCACTTATGCAACATAAATAATGATGATTATATGTTATCAGTATTAGTACATTAAATATGAGTAGGATTATACCAAATCAGCATATCATGCTCCAGAGACAGTTAAATTATGCGAGCAGATGACTGTGATAAATATATAAGGTATATAACTCGTCATTATCATAAAAATTCGGCTCTGCTTCGCAAGCATCGCCCTCATCTGTAGCTAAAATAGAGTCTGGTTGGTATTTTAAACACCGTCTTAGAACGTGGGAGTGAGTGATCAACTCAGTGGAGTTATAAAGCAAAAGTTAATATGTTATCAATTTAGTTAAGAAATAATGATAAAGCAGTACAACACTCATGTCCTTAGTACTCTTGTTAATGCAAAGATGATATGCGATAATAATGTATGCCCTCGCTTGCACTCCCTCTGTGACATCATCTCACGATCACAGCATATAACACTCCCGCTGTGCTCAACTCCAATGCCAAAGGCATATGCGATACGGTGCATGTGCATGATTATCCCAGTTCTTAGTTATACCTCTTCATATAGCAGTATTGGGAAGTTAAGGTACCTCCCATTTTATCATTGACCCAAACATTGATCCATCTAAGGTCGTCAATTCTAGTAGTCACATACGATAGGCAATTTCAGGTTGCTACGAAGAGGTCCGTCACCTCGGCACTGGATTAGTTTATACTCTAGTTTGCTACGGAAAGGCTCATCACCTCAACGTAGACTTAGTGTATACTTGAGGTCACTACAGGCTCGTCACCTGATCATAGGCCAACAGCTCGAATATAGTATCTCATACAACCGTATTCGGCTCACGAGTCTGGGTTGCTCATTGGACACTACGGGGAGGCTCGTCGCCCCGACGTAGGTCGACAGCATAACCACGGTGTCCCATACCACCATGCCCTGCTCATGAGTCTTAACGGATCGTGGTATCAAGGTTAAACGGGCTTTACACTGGTAAGTTAGTACCTTAGATTCAAACAATAGCATCCATATATGGAGAACATACATTAGGCCAATCGAGTTACTTGACATGCTCGACTAGTACGAGCATACATTGAATTAGTTGACATGGAGCGCTTACTCACTCCTCGTAGCCTAACCACTGTTGATAATCACTGTACAACTCGGATCCATTGGGCGTATCCGTCGTGGCTAAACAGTTTGGCCACTGATCGTAAACCATTACCAATTGCCTAGACTACATTGTAGCCCCAATCACAGTCCAAGCAATAACATTCACATATAATAGCCAAAGATAGCATATGACAATCAACTCTAACTATAACTCTTATTTAAGCACTTCCACAAAACCCATACTACACATGTTACCATAAATAAGCATTTCATCCATAAATCACATAGTAGTAAGATAGGTTACATAGAGAAAAATGTAACCATAGATAATGGAATTGAGAATTCCATCTCAACGCCCTCATTATACACATTTAAACAAGTATTTTCTCATTCAGGCATTTTATCAAACACTTAGCCTACACATATCATATATATATAACAAATCTGTAAAACACATTATGGCAAATCCTTTCACATAGGAGTTGCCACATGCACATTAATCAGGTATTTACCATGAATAATCATGGCAAGCACAAATCATAATTCCATAGTCATTCAAACATTTTAACAAATACATGAAATGCATTCAAATCAACATAGTTTACATATATATGTAATATATGGAAAATGTCATATCTACGTACATGTGACAGTAATCAAGTCAGTCATAAATCATTACTGACATTGAAAGCCTTGAAAACCATAACCTAAACATTTATAGTCCACACCTTTCACCGGTAGACTCGTAATGAACTCAGTTTAAACACTAAGTCTTCACCTATGGCACAACGCCAATGTATACCATGAAATAAGTTAGTTACTTCAACATTTACTCTATTTGAATCCCTAAAAAAGATTAGGGTTAAGATTTCTTACCTAAAAATGGAATTGAAATCACCATTTTAGCGACACGGAAGCAATGGTTAAGCACGTGGAGTGGTAGGGAAGGATCCCAAGAACAGTCCACCACTTTCTCTCTTTTTCCTTCTCTCTTTACTCTCTTCTCTCTCGTAGGGTTTGAAAATTCGTATGTGAAGGGAGAGAGAGGGTTTAAGGCTCTTATATAGGCCCATAACTGATGAGATTGGCCCCAGGGCCATGGTATACTTAAGTTATAACTAAAAGTCACATGTTTCGATCCAACGGAGCACATCTGGAGGCCCCTTTTCTGCAGGTGGTGAGGATTAAGCTCCCTAATATTAGTTCAAGGTAAGGTTAAGATCTCGGCCCAATCGGATCAGTGGATCGGCCACGCAGAACCTGTTTCAATTCAACGGTCATTGATACTCGATCAGGGCCACAAGTTCAATGACATATGTAGAAAATTTTCTCTGATCCGAGGGTGTAATTGGGTCAAAATCTGAGGGTCTAAATCCTTAGATGTGGCCTGCAAGTGAACTGCTTAATTCACTTAAGTTTCAGTTCCTTTCTTAAAGATATTCACGTTTCTTACACACTTCGCTCCAAGCTCAAGTTGTGTGTTTTCGGATACCTTTAGGACTTGATTTCTGAGATGGTTGTCAAGTCTAACAAGGCAGTCATAACCATATAGTTTTGGGATAATCGGACTTTCGACGTAGGTCCAGGTCCGATACGGAGTTTCATGATGCTCCCGAGAGCAATTGGGTTTTAAGATGGATCCTAGGTTTTTAGGCAATATAACGTTAGCGATTCTGCTAGTTTTGGGTCTTACAGTTCATATTTAAAGCAGTTAGAGCTAATTTCATAGATAATCTAGTTTAACACTTAGTTAATTCTTGTCTAATTTCTAAAGGATTTGGTCCTTAGTGATTTCTATCTGAGGTGGTACTCGAGTCTTTGTATGGATTTTTTCAAGACATTACACCTAGGTTCAGGTGGATTTGGAAGTTGATTTGCTAATTGATTGGTAGCCATAACTGCAGTTAACTTCGTGGATCTCGAGTAGTGTCTCATCCTTTGATGGATAGTCAACCAATCCTCCTTTACTTATAAGATGCCGAGTGTTATTACAGAACACTTGGGCATGAAACACTCTCAGCCCTTAATTTCAAAAATCTAACCTAAACCTAAAAAGGAAGAGAGAAATAGAAATCTTAAAATAGAAAGAGAGAGAGTTAGAAAGAAGTTACTAAATTAAAAGTCTCTATATTGGGATCTTATAGAAGAAAAAGGAAAATAAATTAGTTTCTAAAATAAGAATAAGAAAGTAAGTTTCTAAGAACAAAGTAGGAAAGTAAACTAATTTCTAAAAACAAAATAGGAAAGTTTCTAATCCTAGAAATAGAAAGTAAATTAGTTTCTAAAAATAAATCAAAAAAACCCTAATCTAAAAATAGAAAGTAAACAAACCCTAATCTTAACTTAATTCTAAAACTATTTAATCTCGTAAAAATGCAATTGTTAGTTCCTGGCAACGGCACTAAAAACTTGTTCACAACCCAAAGTGTAGGGTTGCGATGTAGTAATATTTTCGATGAGAGAGATGTAGTAATATTTTTGATGTAGTAATCTCGTATGTATTCTGAATTTAACTAGAACTAGAACTAGATGAAGAACTAAAACTAAATCTGAATAATTGAAAGAGTAATTGTGATTAAAGTGATTAAAAACTAACAAATTCAAAGGTGGTAACTAGGGTTTCCAAGGATCCATTTGTAGAGATCAAGGAACCCTCTTACTTGATTCAAGTCACACAATTGAAATTGCAGTCCTATCCTATCAATTGGAAGATATACAATTAAGATCAATATGGAGTTTCCTTGACCTAATTCTCAATCGAGGAGAATTGTGATAGTTGGAAGAGACTCCATCACTAAACCATGCCCATGGGATGATGGCTAACAATAGGATTTACCAATCCCACAATCTCAAAATCAAGAAAAGAAGATACTCAATGCTATTGTAGATCTACTATAATTTAAGTCATAATAAATCATTAAGAACTGAAAGTATTCCTTTAAAATCAAACTAAAATCAAAGAAGGTTCAATATAAACATAAATCAAAGTGAAATAAATATCTCATCATGCTACAAGCTTCACCTCTTAGCCCTATCTAAGAGATTTAGCCAAACATAGACATGATTGAACTAAAATCTCTTAAGAAAAGTAGAAAAACAACTAAGGAAAAGAAAGAAAAACTTTTGGTGACGGCTTCTCCACCCTTTTACTTCACTCCTCAAACCCTAGAAGATGTCTAGGAACATACTAGGGACTCCTATTTATAGTTGGGGAACTCCCTCTTACGAACTAACCTTGAAAATTCACAAATCAACCTTGAAATCGCCTCAAATTTACGTAGTCTGTGTGCTATCTATGTAACCTTCGAGGGACAGTCTTCGAGTGGTTGAGGATCGTCTAAAATTAAAAATTCATGTTGCTGGAGTTCGAGTTAAAGTTTCTTCAACTAGTCGAGGATAAGCCTCAACTAGTCGAGCATTACACAAATTCTTTTCAATTCTTTGACTTTCTTCATTCCTCACTTGGTTTTCTTGGATCTTTAGCATGTGAATTCTTCATTTTTGGTCTTCTAAGATCCAACTTTTGGCTTGGTGATTCTTGAGCATTAAATCCATGCTTTTAGCATTCTTTTCAATCCAAGCTCTCAGATTCACCTTGTAACACAAAAATGTATAAAATAGGACATTAAGAAATATCATATTCATAAAACTAAGTTATAAATGGGTGATAATATGAAATATTTGACCGTCAAAAATTAGTCACATAACTAGGAACCTTGACTAGCTCTTCTAACAGCATTCCATCGACTATCATCCGAATGAGAGGGCCAGAGACGCTCTCATACTGGAAGATCTAACACTTCCCACTGGTTGCCTGATCCAGGATCGACCTTCAGCCATGACTGATTCCTCAGATCAAACATAACCATGTTAACTTTAAGGTTAGATGGGAACGGGTCTGTATCGATCAACATTGCTTCCTCACCCTTCTCGGGAAACTTCAATAACCTGCAATCGATGTGATCCTAGATAACATTCCTAAACATGACACATTTGTTAGTTGAATGGGATCAAGTTCCATGCCATTTTTAGTATTTAGTCTTTTGTAATTCATTGGTTAAGGGATTTTATAATTCATAAGTATTTTGATAAATTTCCCATCCAAGTAAAAGTCAAATATTTCTTCAGCTCTAGTGATGTCAAAGGTATAAACCTTTTAAGCCTGATGTGTGGTCAAAGCGGTCGAGTCCGCTTAACTAGTGCATAATAAACTAGTGGCTTTTTAGACACCACTTCAGCATTTGAGATCTTTTAATTTGGATCATTGTAATATATCCCTAGTGACGAGTTCTATTGCCGAGTTCCTTCTTACAGGAGTTCTTTATACTAAGAGACCTTTTTGGTTAGGTCATACAAATCTATGAACTCTGTACCTATGAACTTCTTATGAAGTTTATATTCAAGCTCATCTTGTGCAAGTTACAAAAATTCATTTTCTCTCATGACAACCTTATAGTGGCTTTTCACTTGCTTAAACCATGTAATATAACTCTCACACGTTTCTCTAGGAAATTATCGAAAATGTGCGAGATTGGCTGTTCACAACCCCAAGTGTTAGGTTGCGATGTAATAATAATCTCAGTGAGACCGATGTTGAATCCATGAGGACTAATCTTGTATATCTATTATGAGAGTAATTAAAATAAAAACTAGGAGAAGATCTAAAAAGTAGAGAGTAATTATGAGATGATGAATGTAGAAACTTAAGAATTTAAAGGTGGGAACTAGGGTTTCCAGGGATCCACTTGTAGATATTAGGATGTTTCCTTATTTGATTCAAGGCACTCGATTGGAATTAGTGTCCTATCCTATCCAATTGGAAGATATTCAATAAACTCAGATCTGAACTTCTATTGACCTAATTCTCAATGGACGAAAGTTGCAAAGATTGGAAGTGATTCCATCACCTAACCATGCCTAAGAGACAGTGGTAGACAACGAGATGTACCGATCCAACAACCACCATGAGAGAATTGTGAAGAATATAAGGGATTCCGTCACTCTGCCATGCCCAAGGGACGATGGAGAGCAACAGGATTTCTTATTTTTATAAACTCCGAACAGAAGAAGAAGATACTTCAAGCTATTGCAGATCTATTATAATTTAAGTCACAACAAACCATTAAACACTAAAAGTATTCCTTAAATATCAAACTAGAATCAAATCAAATAAGAAAAACATTCCAACCATGCTACAAGCTTCACCCCTTAGCCCTATCTAAGGGATCTAACCAACCATAGTCTTGATTAAATTAAAAACCCTAGAAGAAAGCATTAAAAACTAAGGAGAAGGGAAGAAGAACTCTTGGGAAGCAGCTTTGCCCTTTTTCTCTGCTCCTCCAAACGCTAGATATCCTAAAAAGTTCCTAAAAACCCTTATTTATAAGCAAAGTTTCACAAAATCACAAAACCAGATCTAATTTATGCAGACTGCATAACACCTTAGATGTCATCGAACACCCTTTAATGTCATCGAAGGCGTTTGAATCCGAAAATCACACTTTTTCTTCTTTCACGCTGCGTAAGTTTCTGTGTCATTGAATTGCCCTTTAATGTCATCAAGCGAAGCTTTGATCCATCGAACAAGTCTTCGAGTCATAAAAAATGTGTACAAAACAATCCAGCAAGTTACTTTAATTTATTCAATGAATTCAATGTCATCGAGTAGTCTTTGATGTCATCGAGCACCTTCCTTCATGTCATTGAACATGTCTTCGATTGATCGAGAAAAGTACCCAATATGTCATCAACATGTTTTTGAAATTCAATTTTTCCTCCAAAAATCGTACCCGTTGAACATGTCTTTAACATGACATCGAATTTATTTTTAGAAACTTTCTAAATTTAGAATTCCTGTTTTTAGAAACTGAGTTGTTTTGTTTTGTTCTGCAAGTTTTTAATTTAGGAACTTCTAATTTGGTAACTTCTTTCTAATTCCCTCTCTCTTTCTATTTCTAGATTTTTATTTCCCTTCTTTCTTTTAGGTTTAGGTTGAAATTTGAAATTGAGTACTGGGGGTGTTTCATGCCCAAGTGGGTCCGTGACAACACTCAATGTCTTTTGAGTGAAGGAGGACTAGTTGAGGGGTTATCTATCCATCACTGGATTAGACACCACTTGAGATCCTAAGAGTTAATTGAGGTTATAGCTCCAAATCAACTTGTGAATCAACCAATGAATCAGCCGCAACCTCACATTGTGGAAATCCAAGATGAGAATGAGGTTCACCATGCACCCCCGCCTCGTACTGTACAAGATAATTTACAACTGGCAGGGGTGAGCAGCCCTTCTTGTATGGTTTTTCCAGAAAACATAGGAAACATGGATATCAAGCTTGGAGTGATCCAACTCCTTCCAAAGTTTTTTAGACTCGAATATGAAAGTCCATACTTCCACTTGCAAGAATTTGATGAGGTTATAGCTACTTTATACTTTTCTAACATGTCTGAGGACACAGTCAGATTGAAACTCTTTCCTTTCTCCTTGAAAGAGAAAGCTAAGATGTGGTTGCACTCATTACGTCCGCGATCTATTGACACATGGAATGACATGATGGAGTTCATAAAAAATTCTCTCCATATCATAAGAAAAATACCATCAGGAAGTCTATTATGAACTTCACCCAAAAGGAAGATGAAACATTCTTCCAATGTTGGGAACGGCTCAAGGATCTCGTCAGTTCATGCCCACAATATAGTTTTGAAACATGGCGCATAACAACTTTCTTTCACGATGGACTGACAGCTTCCTTATGCCAATTCATCGAGACAATGTTCAATGGGGAGTTCATGAACAAAAATGTCAATGAGGTGTGGGATTACTTTGACAAACTTGCTGAAACTGCACAATCATGGGTGTAACACCTCGGATTTTTTCCAACCTGGAGTTAGACGTCCTTAGACAATGGGTTAACCATAACACTCTCAGAGCTCAATCTCAAAGTTTAAAAATCACTTTTCAACCCATTTCCCTCAAAATCTCACCTTTCACCACCTCATTCTTCAAATTTCTCCAAGTACTTTCATATTAGACACAAATCCTACAGTTTAAATGGTGAAGAACTATACTTAAACTAAAACTTACTGTAAATGGTACATACATGGACAAAATGGGATTTTGACTATTTAATTTTTGTAGTTTCATGATATAGATAGGACATTTGGATATATTAGCTTCTTCTACCCCAAAATCATATATTGTACATCGCGTAACCCATTCTATATTGAAAGACACACCCATTTTAAATATCGGATCAGTGAATCCACATCAAACGGAGCGGGGGCCTATCGGAGCATGTCTAGGGGGGCCCATAGTGGGTCCCACATGTTTCTAGGGTCTAGGGGGTAGGAGGACCTCGCCTCACCAGCGACCCCTTGCCATAAAGTCCAACGGTCGACGAGGCCTCGTCCGTACAGCGGGCCTAGCGGGTCGAGCGACCCTTTTTCCTGTGCATTTCATCTAACTTTGAAGAATCATATCTCCTTCATTATAACTCTAATTTAGGTGATTCAAAACCATATTGAAGATAAATCAGTCTAGTTTTATATAAAAATAAGTAAAAAATATAATAAAATATTTAATATAGTTTAAAGTAGGTCGTTGTGACAACTGTCTGAAAATCATTCATTGGACAGCTGCTCCTTTGGGAATTTTTAGAATTTTTCTACAACCAAAAATCTCATGAAATTTGGTATAGATGGGGTAAACTTGATGATGAATTACTAGAAAAATAATTAAAATAATATACTAACTAAAAGTGCCAAAAATGGGGCATATAATGGCCCTAGGACCGTTTTCTTCCATAATTAGGGTAGAATTTGGTTAAGTACTAAATTAAATACGCAGTATAATTAGCTTGAACCACTTTAAATATGAACTACAAGATTCAAAATGAGTAGGATCGCTAACCCTACATTACCCTAAAATTTAGGAGCAATCTCTAAACCCAGTTGCTCTTGGGAGCATTCAGAAACTCCATATCGGACCTGGACCGCACGTCGAAAGTCCGATAGCTATGAAATTATACAATTATGACCGCCTAGTTGGACTTAACAATTACCTTGAAGATCAAGTCCAGATGATGTCCTGGGACTATGTACTTGAGTCCGGAGTGAAGTGTGTGAGAAACGTAAATATCTTTAGAAAATAAATCCGAAATTAAGTAATCTGAGTCATGTCACTTGCAGGCGATCATAAGCATTCAGACCATCAGAATCTGACCCAAATTCATCCTCAGATCAAGAGAAATGTCCCACACATGCCAATATACTTGTGGCCCTGATCTAGTGTCGGTGACCGTTGAACTGACACTGGTTCGCCACGGTCAATCTGTAAACCCGATCAGACCGAAAACTTAGCTTGATGAAGATCCAATATCAGGGAGCTTAAGTCCGACCGCATTCAGCAAAGGGACCTCCAGAACTGCTCCGATGGATCAGAACAAACCCGATTTGTCTATAACCTAAGTATACTTTGGCCGTGGGGTTGTTTTCATCAGTTCTAGGCCTATATAAAGGCCTAAACCCACCCCATTTCTATTTTATATGATTTTGCAACCCTAGGAGAGAGAAGAGAGCAAAAAGAGAAGGAAAGAGAGAGAAAGTGAGAGAGAGAGAGTGGGAGAGAGTTCCTGGGATTCGATCCCATCGCTCCACAGGCCAAATCACCGCTTTTGTATCGCTATTTCAGCGATTCCAACTTCGTTCTTAGGTAATAAATCCTAACCCTAATTGGTTTTAGGGATTTGAATAGAGTGTAGGTTGAAATAGCTAACCTATTTCATGCTATAGGTTGTCATCGTGCCATAGATAAAGACTTATGGTTTAAACTGAATTCGTTACGAGTTTATCGGTGAAAGGTACGAACTATAAATGTTTAGGTTATGGTTTTCAAGGCTTTCAATGTCAGGAATGATTTATGTCTGACTTGATTGCTATCACACATGCTAGGTACGATGTCTTCCTTATATTACTTAAATATATATACTCTGTTGATTTTTAAATGCATTCCATGTGTTTGTTGAATTGCCTGATTGAATATGGAATTATGGTTTGCACTTGTTAGGATTGATGCCTAGAAATACATGATTAGTGTGTGTGTGACAACTCTTATGTGGAAGGAATTGCTATAATATGTGTTTAACTAAGCTTTTACATGTATGTGAATATGTGTAGCCTAAGTGTTTGATAAAATGCCTGAATGAGAAAATGCATGTTGTAATGTATTTAATGAGGATGTTGAGATGCAATCCTCAATCCCCTCATGTACAGTTACAGTTTCCTCTATGTAACCTATCTTACTACTATGTGATTTATGAGTGAATTACCTAAGTATGATAACAAGTTTAATACGTGTTTGTTGAAATATTTGTATGCATTTAGAATCTGGATTTGTGATTGTCATGATTAACTGTCGTAGGTACATGGTTGCTATGCATGCAACAGCTCCTTGGCAAGAGGATTTGTCTTAATATGTATTATGACTAACATGCGTGATGTATATTGAAAAGTGCAATCTAAGTGTTTGTAAAATTTTCTGAATGAGTTAGTAGTTAGTAAAGTGTGATTTATAAGGGAGTTAAGATATGAATCCCAACTACCTTAGCTGTGTGTATGATTTCCTCCATGTACTGTATAGCTTGCTTATTCATGTTTAACTGTGTATGATTTCCTCCATGTACTATATAGCCTACTTGTTCATGTTTAATTATGTGTATGATTTCCTCCATGTATTGTATATTCATGTTTAAGTTATATTTCATAACATGCTAAAATGATTGTAGGATGGACTTATTTATTCATTACTGCTTTGACAATCTCATATACTTGTTGTAATTGCACGTGGTTGGGACTATATTATAGTCCAGGCGATAGGTAACAAGCCTCGAACTGGTGGCTGAGGTTATTTTTGCCACACAAGATGTGTACAATGAATCTGACACGAACTTGGAGTGTCAGCAGTGGTTAGGCCACACGGAGTGCTTATGCACTTCGTGTCGATCAACTCAACGTGTGCTCGTACTAGTCGGACTCGTCTAATAAACCGATTGGCCCAATATATGTTCACCATGTATAAATGCTACTTCTTGAACCTAAGGTACCAAACTTACCAGTGGAAAAGCCCCTTTAACCTTGGTACCTTGATCCGCTAAGACTCATGAGCCGGGCATGGTGGTATGGGACACCGTGGTCGAGTTGTCGGCTTACGCTTGTGTGACGAGCCTCCCCATAGTGACCAGTGACCAACCCAGACATGTGACCCAAATATGGTGGTATGTGACACTATATTCATGCTGTCGGCCTACTCTGATTGGTGATGAGCCCTTTGTATTGACCTCAAGCATACCTTGAAACTGCATGGGGGCGACGAGCCTTTTTGTAGTAACTAGGGTATAACTAGGCCTGTATTGATTGGTGATGAGCCCTTTATAGCGACCTAGAACCATAACAACGTATGAGATTTACTAGGATTGACGACCCTAGAATGGATCATTGTTTAGGACTTGATATAAGGGAGGTACCTTAGCTTCCTAATTCTGTTATATGAAAAGGATTAGTAAGAACTTGATAATCATGTTCATGCACTGCACTGTATGTGCCATTTGGCGTTGGGTAGTGCATTGAGGAAGTGACTGACATACGTGATCGTAAGATGAAGATCACAAAGGGAGTGCAGATGAGGGCATGCATCATTTCTTCATATATTCTTGCATTAATCAGAGTACTTAGGGATGTTTGATTGTATTGCTTTATCATTACTTCTTGACTGAATTAATAACATGTTAACCTTTGCTTTATTGCTTCACTGAGTTGATCACTCATTCCCATGTTACAGGACGATGTTTGAAACACCAACCAGTCCCTGTTTTAGTTTCAGATGATGACGATGCTTGTAAAGCAGAGCTGAACTTTTATAATGACGAGGAGGGTTTCTCCTATATGCAACTATCAGGAAGGTCTATGCAGACCATGTTTTAATCGACGGGGTCACAGGGATGTTGATTAGACACCCTTACACTTATTAATTTGCATTGTTGGGAACACCCATATATATTTATTTTGTTCATTTTTGAGTATATATACATGTATATATTTAACCTGGTAACATGTTCACACTCTGGAGACCTACAGCAATTTATATATTTTATATATCTATCACAGTCTTCTGCTTGCGAAATTAAACTGTCTCTGGAGTATGATATGTTGTTTTGGTCTAATCTCACTCATGTTTAATGTACTAATATTAACAACATTCAATCATCATTATCTATATTGCATAAGTGATGCGTTGGAACTCGGGAGTGGAGTTTATGTTCGACCCCCGATTTTCAGAGGGTTACAATGGGTCATCTCCCCAAAATCGAGCACCAACTCTAGGCCTACTCAATCAAAGGAGAGGAAGAATATACCTTCTGAAAGAGGATGATGATATCAATGCTAAAGTAGCTAATCTGATAAGGAAATTCGAGCCCATGGAACTAAAGGAGGATAAGGCTAAGGAAACTGTTTGCGATATTTGTGCTTGTAACGTTCATACAACTGAAAATTGTCCAACAATACCTGCTTTTCAAGAGGCACTGAATGAGCAATCTAATGTCATGAATAGTTACCACATACCTTTTAATGGACCCACCTCCAATACATACAATCCTAGTTAGAGAAATCGTCCAAACTTCAGTTGGAGGAATGGACAAACTGCTACTTCTCATTGATTCTTTAATCAAATTCTAAATCAAGGGAAACCTCAAGAGGGATCGTTTCAAAATTCCACACAAACTCAAGATCTTACTCAAGCAATACGAGAACTTACAAAATTTATGTAAAATATGGATTCACATGTTACGGTTATAGAGAGGGGGATGCTTCCTACGCAACCTCTCCCCAATCCTAAACCGCAATATGAAATAAGTGATGTAAGCTCTTCAAATCAAATTGAGCAAGCTAAGTTTATCACCACTCTTAGGAGTGGGAAGACCATTGACAAAAATATTCCGGTTAGGGCTGAAAAACCTAAGGACTCGGAAGAAGACAATGATGATAGACCTAGCACTGCTCCACAAGAATTAGAACAAGAACTTCAATGCAAGCCGATTGCCCCATTTTCCTAACAGTTGATAGCACCAAAACTTCTCTCTAACCTTCAGAACATCCTAAAGGTGTTAAAACAAGTAAAGGTCAATATTCCTTTACTAGATGTTATTAAACAAATACCTTCATATGCCAAATTTTTGAAAGACTTATGTACGACCAAAAGACGGTAAAATATTCAAAAGAAAAATCTTTTTAACTAAATTAGTGAGTGTCATCCTAAAGAAAGATGTGTCATAGAAATACAAAGATCCCAGTAGCCCAATCGTCACTTGCATAATTAGGAACTAACGGATTATGGATGCACTTCTTGACTTAGGAGTAAGTGTGAATCTGATCCTATACTCAGTTTACGAGCAACTGGGTTTAGGTGAATTAAAACCCACTAGGATCACATTACAACTTGTTGATCGCTCCGTCCGTGTACCGAGAGGGATAATCGAGGATGTGTTGCTCTAGGTTGACAAATTCTACTATCCGGTAGATTTTATTGTCCTGGATACTCAACCCATCGTGGACATAAGCACTTAAATTTCCATCATTCTTGGTTGCCCATTCCTTTCCATTTCAAATGCAATCATTAATTGCAAGAATTGAGTCATGAGCCTGTCTTTCAGGAATATGACCTTGGAGTTGAATATCCTTTTCTATACAGGCAAACAGTTAGAGGATGATGTCGATATCCACTATATTAACCTGATTTGACTCTTTCGTGGAAAGTAGAACACTCTTGACCTTATCCTCTGACCTTATTGAGACATGTCTAACCCACTCCCATGATTTTGATAATGATATGATTAGGGAGATGGGGGTCATGCTTGATACCGTATTGGTACTTGAAGTTAACCAGTGGAGGACAATTTGAAAATTTGCCCCAAATTGATGAAGTGCCTCTACCGTCTAACCTTAAGGCACCAAAGCTTGACTTAAAACCTTTGCCCTCTGATTTGAAATATGCTTATTTAGGTCAAGATGAGACATACCTAGTGGTGATTTCTTCCCACCTTGAGCAAGAACAAGAGAGTATGATCATTTCAACTCTCATTAAGCATAAAGGAGCCCTTAGATGGTCGATTGTGGACCTCAAGGGAATTGACCATTCGATTTATACTCACCGCATTTATTTAAAGGATAATGCGAAGACCTTTTAGCAACCACAACGTATATTAAATCCAAACATGAATGAAGTGGTTAAGGCTGAGGTTCTTAAAATATTGGATGCAGGTATCATATACCCTATATACGATAGTCAATGGGTAAGTCTAACTCAGGTGTTCCTAAGAAATTCAAAATGACCATCATAGCCAATGCCAACAATGAACTTGTGCCAACTAGTATCACTATCCGTTAGAGAATGTGCATTGACTATATGAAGTTGAATACCATCACGAGGAAAGATCATTTTCCATTGCCCTTTATTGATCAAATCTTGGAGAGGCTAGCAGGTCACTCCTATTATTGTTTCCTTAACAGATATTCGAGCTATAATCGGATTAAGATAACTCTTGAAGACCAAAAGACCACGTTCACATGTCCTTTCGATACTTTTGCTTACCAAAGGATGTCATTTAGATTGTGTAATGCCCCCTCCACCTTTCGGCGATGTATGATAAGTATTTTTTCTGACATGGTGGGATGATATCTAGAGATCTTCATGGATGACTTCTTAGTCTATGGCCCATCTTTCAGTGATTACTTAGAAAATCTTAAATGTGTGCTAAAAATATGTAAAGAAAAGAATTTGGTACTCAATTGTGAGAAGTGTCACTTCATAGTTTATAAGCGAATTGTTCTTGGACACATCATCTTGTCCAAGGGAATTAAGGTACATAAAGCAAAAATTGATCTTATCTCTACCCTACCTCCACCCAAAAGCAATCGAGATGTGAGACCTTCTGAAGACATGCTAGGTTTTATAAGAGATTTATAAAGGACTTTAGCTACATGTCTTGTCCTTTATGCAATCTACTTCAAAAGGATGTACCATACGAGTGGACTAAGCAATGCCAGGAAGCTTTTGCTAAGCTCAAGGGCATGTTAATCATTGCACCTATTATACAGTGATCCAATTGGAACATTCCTTTTGAACTTATGCATGATGCATCTAACTATCCTATTAGGGAAGTATTAGGCCAGAGAAAAGAAAACAAGCCCTGTTGTCACGCCCCAAACTCAGAAACTGGGCCCACAAAATTTTCGATCGCCGAATCTGGTGCTGATAGCCTTTATAGTACCCCATTCTCAACTCTCAGCATCCATACGCCAGATTCTAATCTTTGGATCCAACAAGGAGGATTTTATAATGTACATTTAAGTCATAATAAGCAAAACCAAAAGTTTACCTAAGTCACAAAGGAAACATCATCATCACATATCCATTAATATAACAGTTGAATAAAGTACTGAAAGGAAAATACATATGCCAAAAATCAAAGCTCCATAAGTCCGATGCACGATCCAAGCTCAATTCTACCTCAATCTGACACCACCTGCATGAAATAGCGGTGAAGACCACTTAAGTTGAAGTAGGAATATGCCAATATGTCTTAGAGGGGGGTGAATAGGACTATTTAAAGTTTTACAATATATTTAAAAATCCTATTACACTAATCCTATCACATATACAATTATCAGGATTACTCAAATGTAACTCTATTGGCTTTCAACCCTAGTAGAGGGTCCAATCACAAACTATTCAAAAGATAGCAATATAGAACTTAGTTCATGCTGGATATGACTGTGTATGTGTGTGAGGTGTGATCTCAAACATTTAGATATTGAAAAGTAAAGAAAATCACACAAACAAGGCAATCGCAAACACAATCATTTTTATAGCGGTTCGACTACTTGTCTACTCCACTCCCAGCCACCGCACTCAACCCTTGAGTGTATCGGATTTCACTAAAGAGGTTTCCTAGGGTTCACCTCAAACCTAAGGTTTTAAATCAGGTTCACCTTTAACCTTTACACGGAGGTTTCTACTCGGTTCACCTCTAATCCTGGAGTTTTGCTGGTGCACTCCTAACCAGATATTTATGCCCACACAGAGCAAGGGTCCACACAACGCACCCGGATGTTTATACTCTCCATAAAGCAAGGGTCCACACAACGCACCCACAGCGTATACTCCTGCCGGAGGCCTCCTTTAAGGACTTCAAATGGTGAACAACACTTAAGACCCAAACCTATAAAGGAATGATCACAAGTATCCTCTGGACTCTAGGTACTTACAGATAAGTTGATGAATCCCTTTTAGTGTAGTGATGAAGATCTCCTTCTTGTTGATGAAGAGTCTTCAGCTCCCTTGATCCGCAACACAAAAGATGTACCAGTACTAGGCTTTAGGTCGGGTCAAGGTTAGGACGGAAATCCACTCTCTTGAAATTTTCCTATAAGGAAGATAGAGTGATTCCCGTCAAGTATTCATTCAAGGCATCCCAGCTTAATGATATACTATTAAGATAGTTGCTGGAGGATCCTTGAATGCGGAAGTTCATTTCCCAATCCACTCTATTGAATATCAATGGTAAGAGTGGATTGGAAGATGAACTCCAATGAAAGAAAGGGGTTTGGGTATATGATCTGAGGGTAAGACACACAAAAGCACTCTCTTCTTTCTTTACCAGCAAAATGGACATGTCTCTCTTTATATAGGTAAAAGATTCCAATGGATATAAAATGGTCATATTTATGATAGAGTTCGATATCATCGAGCATGGTCAATATCATCGAGCGTATACTCTCGATGGGATCGACTGTTCACTCGATAACATAAACTCAAATGTCATTCGCTTTTGAACCCTTTTGTCAGCTGGTCGATGGGATCGATACTGGTATCGATGTTATTGAATTTCGAACTCCGATACCATCGATACTGGGATCGATTTATCAACATTTCAAGAATGAGAGAGACTAGCTAAAATATTTCATGTTTTATAGGATATGATTGAGGGTCAACCGATGTCATTGGAATTTGAATGTCGATGATATCGAGACCTTTATCGATAGGATCGATAAATCATATAGATTTTCCTATAAGCACGCTGGACAGTTAGTGTCCAGACTCGATCCTATCGACCAGGACTCGATACTATCGATATAAGAATATCGATTTCCTCGAGTGGCCCCCGATCAACTTTTAGAACAATCTAAAATATTTGCTGGAGGAAACATGCACCCACTGTCGTTATAATCGAATGACTGTCGATATGATCGATATTTAAATTTAGATTGAATCGAAACAGCCATCGATATATTGAACCTTATAGTAGATTTCTATAGAAAAATAGGGGCTTCGAAAAAATGCCTGTCGATATTATCGATCCACTTTTGATAGGTTCAATATTTAAATATCAATGATATCGATTGAAACTTCGATATATCGATAAATCGTCCAGATGAATGTGCGGTTGCTAGATGTTTTTTGTCCTCACTCGATTGTATCGATGAGATGCCAAGGACATTGACAGAGCAGGTCAATCATTTCAAAACGTGAATCGATACAATCGACAGGGTAAGAAAACTTGAAGATTTTCCTGTTTCGTAAAAAGTTTTCTTACAATAAAACCCTAAGGTGTCCTACTAAGTTTTAAGGGTTTTAATCACCTGGTGTTTTGGGACATGGGATGTGAGGCTATGATTTACCTACGGCGAGCTTCCACACATCCAGTTGAGGCAGACACTTGAATTGATCTTCCTATTAGGCGCTGTTGTTCGACTGACTCAACTTACACCGTAATTGACAAACAAGAGCACTAGTAGGTACACTTACAATCTCCACCTTTGTCAATTACGTGAGAAAATACCCAAAACACCCTAGGAAAATATCTAGACAGATACATCCTAAATTGTGTGTACATGTGATTACACAATTTTACAAATTCTATCACTTTCATGTACACAACCACAATTTACTCCCCCTTACTGTAAAAACCCCTTTCTTGGTGCAACTGCTCCCCCTTACACCTGCAACATATAAGAGCACAAATATCCAATTTTTCGCATGGGGTGTTTTTAACTGTTCTCCCCCTTTTTTTCAGTCATCGTCAAAGGCATAACAAGTGATATTGACTGAAGATTTGAAGCACTTGGGAGAACCACAGTCAGATAGATGTATATAGGCATTCAACAGTGATAAGCATACATTAATGAAGGCAGGAAGCAAATAGATGAAGCAATCATCACAGTCATTGTATAAGTAATAGGAATGGCAATGAAATAGGAATGAAATTTAGCTAATCAACCAGTATAAATATATATATATATATATATACTGCCACAAACAGCAGTATTTAATCCACTATCCAAATAAAACAAATCCCATTTGAGGGACTCCAAGTATTATAACCAGTATTCCAGCCCATCCGAGGGCACACACACTCAACAATAAAAAAAAAACTTTCAACCTGTTCAAAATAGAGAGCTGTCACATGCACTTAAAGAAGCGTAGAACATTCAAAAAGATACTATAGTTCATACGCTGAGTTAAAGAGTGAATGTGTAAGACAGCTTTTAGAAATCAGCGCTAGGGAGCAGAATGAGAAGAAGCAGTGTCATCTCGGCGACAGGTCATCAGATCGACCAACTGTTGCATAGACTGTTGTACTTTGTGGACAACACTCTCCAAGACTGTAAGTCACTCTTGCACTGATTGAATGTCCCGCTGAATTGCCTAGATCCTGTCCAACTTGTATCGTTTAGTATGCCCACGGATTGACATAGATGGGACTGGATCAACTCTGGCAGATTCACCACCTTGCATCTCAGTTTCCTCAGCCTGAGGGACACCAGTACCTTCGCCTTCTTCTTGAATTCCTCCTTCCTTGTACTCATGTGTAACGCCCTGAAAATCGGGGGTCGAGCAGAAACTCAGGTCCCGAGTTCCAGAACATCACTTATGCAACATGTTTGATGACGGATGAATGTTGGCTAAATGAGTGCATAAAACATGAAGTGGATTAAGCCAAAACAACATATCATACTCCAGAGACAGTTAAATTTTGCAAGCGAAAGACTATGATAAATATATAAAATGTATAATTGTTCGTAAGTCTCCAGAGTGTGAAAATGTTACCAGGTTAACTAAATATATGTATAGTCCCAAAATGGAAAGAAAAGAATATACATATGTCTTTAAATAAAAGGCGAAATACCAAGTGCATTGACATCAAATCAGTAACCCTGTAACCCCATGTAACACCCCGAATTTTTGCCAACCTGGGATTAGACATCCTTAGGCAATGGATCAACTAAAACACCTGGGAAATCACTCAGAACCCAATTCTAAACCCAAAGAAATCACTTAGGATTAATTCCTTTAGAAATTAAGCGTAAGTTAGCTAGCGCTACGCTGGAGTAGCTGTGAAATTGTCCCTGACCACTTTAAATACATTCTACAAGACCCAAAACTTGTAAAACCAATGATGCTATAATATCCTAAAACCTTGGATCAAACTCTAAACCCGTTTGCTCTCCAGAACTCTTTGAAACTTTGTATTGGATTTAGACCGCGTGTCGAAAGTCCGATACCTACAATCTTAGACCGTTATGACCGCTTAGATGGACTTGACAACCGTTTCGAAAATCAAGGCCAACTGACGTTCAGTGGCTATTTCATTGAGCTTGAAGTGAAGAGAGTGAGAATAGGGTTAGATTTGGAATTTGAAATTCAAATCTGGCACACGACTTGGCACGTCAGTATTAAGCGTTTTGACCATCAGAATTCAGCCAAATTACACCCTCGGTTCAAGAAAAATTTCTATTTCATATCACGAGACTTGTAGACCTGATCTAGGTGCGATGACCGCTGAACTGAAACTGGACCGCCACGTGCGATCTGGGAACTCTACCGGTCTGAATACTTGATGTGTGCTAGATCCAGTATGCATGAGCTTAAGTCCGACCGCGTTCGGCCGGGGGACCTCCAGAAATGTCTTTTTGGACCGAAACAGCCCCGATTTGGTTAGGCATCAAGTAAACATTGTTCCCAAGCCTAATCTGGGAAGTTTTTAGGTTACAAAAGGGGTTTAAACTCTCACTTCTCTCACCCATCCGAATTTTCTAGAAACCCTAGCTGGTGTGAGAGAAAAAGTGAGAGATTGTGAGAGAAGGTGGGAGAGATTTTCCTGCCACCTGTTGCTGCTGCTGTACGTGCTTAAGCGACGCACTCCAATCACTTTTTCGGCGATTCCAACGCACTTCTAGGTAAGGAAAACCCTAACCACTTGCTGATTTGGGGATTTCTTCGATTCAAATAGCAAAGTAGCTGATGTACGTGTGTATCAGGTTGTCTGATCACCGTAGACAAAGCGTATACGCTCCGTTCGAAACGATACACATATAAAGTGAAAGGTGTAGATTTTAGACGCTTTGATTGGCTATTTTCAACGCTTTCAATGTCGTTTAATAGTAGATTATTGACGACAACGCCGTTTGACATGTACAACATGTTGTCCGTTTCCTGTTTCGTAAGCAGACGAAAGATATGAGATTTAGGGCATTTTAGTCATTTGTAGGAAATACTGTATTCATACATATTTTGCAGATATGATTGACATGTCTTCTTGTCGCATTAGGATATTAGGAATGCGTGCATAATCGGTTTGGCGAAGAGATTCGCCCAAATGCGCACTTTGAGTCGACATACTATATGTAAACTTAAGTGTGTAGGCTAAGTGTTTGTATAAATGTTTGTATTAGTATGTATTGAATTAAATGGTGTTATGAATTAGTTTGAGATTGAATTCTCAATTAATATGCTGATGTAAATGATTTCCTACATGTTGGCTATATGCAAGATTTCATTACATGTAAGAAATGCATGCGTTAGATGTTTTACTTAAGTTGTATGTTATAACATGTGTTAACATGATCACATTGTTGTATTTCATTTCCTTTACTCTTATATGATCGCTGATGTGAATTCATATATGTTTCGGACTATACCTAGTCCAGGCAGTCGGCAACCGAGTAAATTCATGGTTGGCTTATCTTTGCCACGAACGACGCGTCGATGAACGCGAGTCGTGTTTTGGAGTTGGCGACAGTGGTTAGGCCACACGAGGTGTTTTACGCACTTCATGTCGTTCGACTTGAGATGCGCTCGTGCTAGTCGAGCCCGTCAAGTAACCCGATTGGCCTTTGTATGTTCACCTTGTATGAGTCATAACTGCTTAAACCTAGGGTACTGAACTTACCATTGTAAACCCTGTTAACCATGGTACCTTGATCCACAAAGACTCATGAGCCGAGCATGGTGGTATGGGACACCGTGGTCGAGCTGTCGGCCTACGCTGGGGCCACAAACCTCCCCGTAGTGACCAGTGAGCACCTATGACTTGTGAGCAGATTATGGTGGTATGGGACACTATATTCTTGCTGTCAGCCTACATTGATAAGGTGATAGGGGAGCGGTGCAACGAGTGCGAGCAATAGCCCTGACAACCCTTTGTAGTGACCTCAAACGTTTTCTGAGTCTACGGGAGACGACGACCCTTCCATAGTGACAAGAGTACAAGTAGGCCTGTATTGATAAGGTGATGGGGGAGCGGTGCAACGAGTGTGAGAAATAGCCCTGGTAGCCCTTGCAGCGACCTACAAAATATACATCGTATGAGATTACTAGGAGTGACGACCCTAGACAGGATCTGTGTTGGGATTCAGGACAAAAGACTGGCCCCAGAAAGCCCCGAATGGATGTTTGGGCCTCCCTAAGCCAATCTACAATGAACTAGGGTGGAGCCCATATATATCTGGGACCTCCAGGGCAGGGGGGACCTAGCCCACCAGGCCAGACCGGCGAGATCCACCACCGGTCGGCGATGCCATCCCCTATCCGACGATGCATCACCGATGAGAGGGGCCCACTTGCTGTAAAATTTGGGCGCACGCCCTTATGTGGCTAGTACATCCCTCCCATGTGTAGTCCATCCGTCGAAAACCCCTAAAAAGGGTACTTCCTTCACAAACAGCCCCCTCCTAAGCTCCCTTGTTCATTTTTCTTGCTGCCCATCTCAAAACTGTGACCCCAAATCATTCCCAATTTCTCCCATTGCTAAAAACGACCTTATCCCATACCTCCAACGTGATTAGCAACCCTCTCCCTCTCCGATCTCTTCCATTGGAGCTCCTACAACCTCCATTTATGGCTAAAATCGTGTGGAGCTCCATTCCTCTTTTTCCTTCTCTTTTCTTTTTAAAAATCCAGCCTAAGGGAGCTTGAAGCATCCCTCTACAACGCCTAGATTTCATTCTGTCCGTTTGGGTAGCCATTTCTCCCCATTTCCCTCACTTTCCATGGCTATTGTTGAAGCCATTTTGGGTTTTTTCTCTTTCTCCACCATCCTCTCTTTGATGGAAAAGAGAAAGACCGCAGCGGATGAGGCTGGGCCTAGTCGCCCTGTGCAATCCAAAAGACCGAGGGGTGGCGCCGTTAGCTCAAGCGCCGCCGCAAGTCCACGCACAGCCCGAGAATTCCCTACAAAGCGGGATTTGGATCCCCATGCTCAAATTGGGCGAGTGATATTAGCAGAGATGCCTCACGACGAATGTACTGACCGTAAGGTGTTGTTTGAGGCGGACGTGGAAGGGTGACTCTTCGACGAATTCCTATTATTCGAGCGCATTGAAGCTACACATTAGGGTCCGCTCTTTGAAGCCCGTTCTCGTGCTAATGTGAGCACCGTTCGTGCCTTCTACGCTCTTATCCAGAATCCTACATTGGAGCCATTGCAGTTCAAGATTCCCTTTGCTAGAGACCGGATGGCTACGATCGATGTTCGGTTGATAGCGCGACTTCTGAACGTGCCCCTTGGTGATGTTCATCCCAGTGCGAAGAATTTGAGGAGTAGGCGTGAGCGAGATCGCCGTACCAGGTTCCTATGCGGTAGTCTGGTTCCATGGCAGCCTAACAATAGCCTCAAGGTGTCTCATATGTCTGATGATTTGCGCCTGCTGCACCACATTTGCACGTTCAACGTGTATCCCAGGTCGACAAATTGCATTGAATGTACGCGCCTTATGGTTGATTTCTTGTATCAGGTGGCCCAGGGAGAAAATGTGTGTATGGCCACTTTCGTGTTGCGATAGATTATCCTCATAGCGAAATCAAGAAGAACGTCTGAGTCGCTTCCTTTTGGCCAGCTTATATGCAAGATCGCGCTTGAGTTTTCTTACAGACTTGGGCCGGAGTTGCCAGTTCCGATTCACTGCATTAATGAGCCTACCATGGTTAAGATGAAGATCGGGTCTCAGTACCATGAGACTCAGCTTGATGAGGATAGCGAGGGTGATTTCGATGACGAAGAGTATCCAAGTGAAGGAGAACCTGGAGCGAAAGTAGAGGAAGAAGTCCAGGAAGAGGTAGAAGAGGAGGCTCAGGATACCGATGAGAGTCCTCCTCCTGCGACTCGGGCTACTAGAGATGATCACATTGCCCGAATTGAGGAGAGTCAGGTCGCCTTGCGAAGAGAAGTCCAGGAACTTCGGGCCGAGGTTGAGGATACCAAGGCCGTCTTGAAGAAGAAATTCGGCAAGGTGACTCATACTTTGAAGGCTATCTTGTGTTGCTTGCAGGATAAGGGTGCTCCTCCTCCATCGCCCGACTCGAAATAGTGATCTAGATCTAGATATCGCGGATTGTAGTTAGTTGTTTCCTGCTTTTTGTGTGTAAGCCTGATAAGGCTATTAGTTTGCTTATGTTGCTATAGTAGCTGACTGGCTTAGCTCCCATGCATTTCTTATCATGGTACATGTAAGAATATGTCTCCTATATTGTGGCAATTTTGATTTAATGAAATGCATGGCATTTTTTGGCTTGTTATGTGAATGTTTTTGTTGTGGTTTGGGCTTAATATAGCCGAATATGGTTAGATGGAATGCATGCCGTTTCGTTCGCTGTAAGGTATTGTCCCTAGTTTAGGTGTATCCTATGGTTTCCACTGCCATATTGTAAATCCCGGGATTAAGCCTACAAAATTTGTTTTATCCCACCCAACCCTCCTACCAAGCATGCCACTTCGAATCCCGACATGGGACTAGGAATGTCATTCTATTAGGCTGTAGATTATAGACTAGTCTACTAGTTACCTTAAGTAGTGTAAAGCCTGTATATGCTAAGGAATAGTAGGTTAGATTTGATTGGAATGGGACTCCCTTCCTTGGATAGATCCTCATAACATCCATAGACTCCTTTAGTAACTCTCAGGAAGCTTATGTAACTTAGAACCATTCACTCTTAGGGAAGACTTCTAAATTCCTCAGGTCAAACTTAGAATAAACCAACACACCCCTTAGAATTGCCTTCCCTAAGGGCTTATTGCATTTGAAAACGCGGAGTAAAGGAACTGCACGTAAGCAATGTATTCGCGGTTTGAATCGACTTCTTAATCTAGTGGTTACCAATAAATCCAATGCTCTGATCAAGCAGAAGATCGGCATCGACTCGGATTAAGAATTGATACAATAAATCTTCTATCCTAGCTAGACAAAAAGTCTATGTATCCGGCTCAGACCTACTACACAACCTTTCTTTTGTGATGGCCCAACCACCTACAACCAAACGTGATCACATTGCCTTTGGAAAATGGCGAGGACTTAAAGCCAGTAGAGAATTAAACATCTTACCACCAACTCATGCCTGCCCTTGAACTCAACCACAATAGAGATTAGGCTCATCTCTATCGCCATAGATACCAATGCCATAGAACGCATCATTAGCAAAGGAAAACCACTGTAATGAGAGGTTGTTTCCCAATTCATGTCAAGGATAGCCCCTAAGTTGCACCTCGTTCCGATATACGGAGCGATGCAAAGATTCTTGAACTTTAAGTAGAACCAAGTTTTAAGGGGGGTAGAACGTATTGAGTCCAATCCAGTTAGGTCAGTCAACGCTACCATTCGATCAGAGTGGCGCAGCGGAAGTGTGGTTGGCCTCTTCCCCACTGGCCTAAGATCGAAACATTTGAGTTAGGATATACATACGGTTAGGTCATTAAATAGGATTGACCCTTCCTTAGAATGTCAAGACTGAAGTCTTGCTAGATACTCCTTATCCTTCGCCAATTTTGGGGATAAAATTGTGTTTTAAGGGGGGTAGATTGTAACACCCCGAATTTTTGTCAACCTGGGATTAGACGTCCTTAGGTAATGGGTCAACTAAAACACCTGGGAAATCACTCAGAACCCAATTCCAAAGCCAAAGTTAGCTAGCGTTACGCTGGAGTAGTTGTGAAATTTTCCCTGACCGCTTTAAATACGTTCTACAAGACCTAAAACTTGTAGAACCAATGATGCTATAATATCCTAAAACCTTGGATCAAACTCTAAACCCGTTTGCTCACAGGAACTCTTTGAAACTTTGTATTGATTTAGACCGTGCATCGAAAGTCCGATACCTACAATCTTAGACCGTTATGATCGCTTAGCTGGACTTGACAACTGTTTCGAAAATCAAGGCCAACCGACGTTCAGAGACTATTTCATTGAGCTTGAAGTGAAGAGAGTGAGAATAGGGTTAGACTTGGAATTTGAAATTCAAATCTGGCACATGACTTGGCGCGTCAGTATTAAGCGTTCTGACCGTCAGAATTTAGCCAAATTACACCCTCAGATCAGGAAAAATTTCTATTTCATATTACGAGACTTGTAAACCTGATCTAGGTGCGATGACCGCTGAACTGAAACTGGACCACCACGTGCGATCTGGGAACTCTACCGGTCTGAATACTTGATGTGTGCTAGATCTAGTATGCATGAGCTTAAGTCCGACCGTGTTCGGCCGGGGCACCTCCAGAAATGTCTTTTTGGACCGAAACAGTCCCGATTTAGTTAGGCATCAAGTAAATATTGTTCCCAAGCCTAATCTGGGAAGTTTTTAGGTTATAAAAGGGGTTTAAACCCTCACTTCTCTCACCCATCCGAATTTGCTAGAAACCCTAGCTAGTGTGAGAGAAAAAGTGAGAGATTGTGAGAGAAGGTGGGAGAGATTTTCCTGCCACCTGCTGCTGTTGCTGTACGTGCTTAAGCGACGCACTCCAATCACTTTCCCGGTGATTCCAATGCACTTCTAGGTAAGGAAAACTCTAACCACTTGCTGATTTGGGGATTTCTTCGATTTAAATAGCAAAGTAGCTGATGTACGTGTGTATCAGGTTGTCTGATCACCGTAGACGAAGCGTATACGCTCCGTTCGAAACGATACACATATAAAGTGAAAGGTACAGATTTTAGACGCTTTGATTGGTTGTTTTCAACGCTTTCAATGTCGTTTAATAGTAGATTATCGACGGCAACGCCGTTTGACATGTACAACATGCTGTCCGTTTCCTGTTTCGTAGCAGACGAAAGATATGAGATTTAGGGCATTTTAGTCATTTGTAGGAAATACTGTATTCATCCATATTTTACAAATATGATTGACATGTCTTCTTGTCGCATTAGGATATTAGGAATGCGTGCATAATCGGTTTGGCGAAGAGATTCGCCCAAATGCGTACTTTGAGTCGACATACTATATGTAGACTTAAGTGTGTAGGCTAAGTGTTTATATAAATGTTTGTATTAGTATGTATTGAATTAAATGGTGTTATGAATTAGTTTGAGATTGAATTCTCAATTAATATGCTGATGTAAATGATTTCCTACATGTTGGCTATATGCATGATTTCATTACATGTACGAAATGCATGTGTTAGATGTTTTACTTAAGTTGTATGTTATAACATGTGTTAACATGCTCACATGGTTGTATTTCATTTCCTTTACTCTTATATGATCGTTGATGTGAATTCAGAAATGTTTGGGACTATACCTAGTCCAGGCAGTCGGCAACTGAGTAAATTCGTGGTTGACTTATCTTTGCCACGAACGACGCGTCGATGAACGCGAGTCGTGTTTTGGAGTTGGCGGCAGTGGTTAGGCAACACGAGGTATTTTACGCACTTCATGTCGTTCGACTTGAGATGCGCTCGTGCTAGTCGATCTCGTCAAGTAACCGGACTGACCTTTGTATGTTCACCTTGTATGAGTCATAACTACTTGAACCTAGGGTACTGAACTTACCATTGTAAACCCTGTTAACCATGGTACCTTGATCCATAAAGACTCATGAGCGGGGCATGGTGGTATGGGACACCGTGGTCAAGCTGTCGGCCTACGCTGGGGCCACAAACCTCCCCGTAGTGACCAGTGAGCACCTATGACTCGTGAGAAGATTATAGTGGTATGAGACACTATATTCTTGTTGTCGGCCTACATTGATAAGGTGATGGGGGAGTGGTGCAACGAGTGCGAGCAACAGCCCTGGCAGCCCTTTGTAGTGACCTCGAGCGTATTCTGAGTCTACGGGAGGCGACGACCCTTCCGTAGCGACAAGAGTACAAGTAGGCCTGTATTGATAAGGTGATGGGGGAGAGGTGCAACGAGTGCGAGCAATAGCCCTGTAAGCCCTTGCAGCGACCTACAAAATATACATCGTATGAGATTACTAGGAGTGACGAACCTAGACAGGATCTGTGTTGGGATTGATATAAGAGAATTACCTTAGTTTCCCAATCCTGCTGTATGAATGGACTAATAATAACTCGGTAATCATAGCACCATCACATTGCATATGCCTGAAAGATGTGGAGCACTGAACGGTACGCAAGCATGCGCGGACGAAGATGGTGCCGTATGAGGGAGATCGTCGGTGAGGGCATACATCATGTCACGTCATATTGCATTAATAACAGTATTAGGAATGTTTGATTCATTGCTTTACTATTATCGCATGATTGATTTGAGAACATGCTAATCTTTGCTCTATTATTCCACTGAGTTAACTACTCACTCCCACATTACGGGATGGTGTTTCCGGACACCCACCAGTCGCTATTTTGGTTGCAGATGATGGCGCTGCTTGAGAAGCAGAGCTGGACTTGATGATGAGGAGGAGGATCCCTCCTTTATGCATGTTCTGATTGACGAGATTACAGGGAGGTTAATTTGTTGCCTTGACACTTGTCATTTTATATTTTTAGAGCACTCATGTATATTCTTTTTATTTACTTTTGGAGTATACATGTATGTATATAACCTGGTAACATGTTCACACTCTGGAGACATACAACCGTTTATATATGTTATACATACTATCACAGTCTTCCGCTTGTAAATTTAACTGTCTCTGGAGTATGATATGTTGTTTTGGCTTAATCCCACTCATGTTTAATACATTAACATAGACAACATTCAATCATACACATTTATGTTGTATAAGTGATGTTCTGGAACTCGGGAGTAGAGTTTTTACTCGACCCCTGATTTTCAGGATGTTACACCCCATCAATCAGAACTTGCATATAGGAGAAATCCTCCCCAACATCATAAAGTCCGGCACTGCTTCGCAAGCATAACCATCATTTGAAACTAAAATAGGGACTGGTTGGTGTGGCCAACACCGTCCCGTAATGTGGGAGTGAGTGATCAACTCAGTGAAAACTATATACAATACAGGTTAACATGTTATCAATTCAATCAAGCAGTAATGATAAAGCAGTACAAGTGAACATGTCCTAACTACTCTTATTAATGCCAAAATGATATGAGATAATGATGCATGCCATCACCACAAAATCCCTCATGCGACATCATCTAACGATCGTGGCATGAATCACTACCACTGTGCTCTCACACCAATGCCAATGGCACATGTAGTGCGATGTCATGAATATGATTACCCAGTTCTTATTAGTCCCTTTCATACAACAGGATTGGGAAGCTAAGGTACCTCCCTTGTATCATTACCCAAATGGTGATCCGTTCTCGGGTCATCAGTCTGAGATAATCTCATACGATGTTACGGTCTAGGTCACTGCAAGGGCTGCCAGGGCTATTGCGCGCAATCGTTACACCACTCCCGCATCACCAAAACAATACAGGCCTAATTATATCCTTAAGACTGCAACAGAACTCGTCACCCTTATGCAGTGTCAGGATATACTTGAGGTCACTACAGAGGGCTTGTCACCAATCAATATAGGCCGACAACATGAATATAGTGTCCCATACCACCATAATCGGTTCTCGAGTATAGGTGCTCATTGCTCACTACAAAGGGCTCATCACCAATCAGAGTAGGCTGACAGCTCAAATATAGTGTCTCATACCACCATAATCGGCTCATGAGTCTTAGCAGATTGAGGTACCAAGGTTAGAGGGGCTTTTCACTGGTAAGTTTGGTACCTTAGGTTCAAATAGTAGTGTCCAAACATGGTGAACATACATCGGTCAATCGGGTTAGTTGATAAGCTCAACTAGGCCAAGCGCATGTTGAATTGAACGACATGGAATGCATAAGCACTCCGTGTGGCCTAACCACTGTCGAACATCCCAAGTACGACTCGGGTTCGTCGAACACATCCTGTGTCGCGAAACATCCTCAACTACCACTTAAAGAACAGTTAGCAATTACCTGCACTAAACAATAGCCCCAATCACATTCAGTTATGACGATTTAGCATATGAGATACTCGAGGTAGTAATGGAGCAATGATTCAAATCATACAATCAATTGAGCAGGTTATGAAGTACAACATAAACATGAATCCATACTTGCGTATTTCTAGGTAAAAGCAATGAGTATGAAACAAAGTATATGGAGGGAATCATACACATCATTAGAGTGGCTAAGAATCCTATCTCAACACCCATTTAAAGAATAGTTTACAAGTATTTATTCATACAGACATATTTATAAAGACTTAGCATATACATTATATCATACATGGTATGTATTAGTTAGCATACGTATTAGGGCAATTCCTTTCGTCAAAGGATTGCCGCCTGCACAACAATCACATAACTACTTTGGTTATTCATGGCGTACACTAACGCAAGGTTTATACTCATTTAGTCATTTTTAGAAACACTTAGGCTACACATTGTAACATACACGACGTATGTTAATATAACATGTACTAGGAAAATCTGTTCACCCAAAAGTTGATACACATGCATCTGGCATACATAGACAGTAATTAATCATGGTAAGCACAAATTCGAATTTCATATATATACGGTATTTTCTATAACTATGAGGAATACAGTATATTCAACATAATTAACGTATAACTGAAAATCGAAATGGACAACACTTTATACATGTGAAATAGCATCTTAGGCAAGAATAAATCATTACTTAACATTGAAAGTTTTGAAAACTATAACCTAAACATATATAGTCCGCACCTTAAACCAGAAAATGCGTATAAGATGTGATTCAGATGATAAGTCTTCGTCAACGGTGGATACGCTACCTATGGCATGAAACAGGTTAGCTATAACTTCATTTAAACTATTTTAAGCTTCCAAATAGGTTAGGGTTAGCTTAAATTACGCAAAAATGGAATCAAAAATGCCATAATAGCGATACAGTAGTGGTGTTGAAGCATATGGAGTGGCAGGGTAGAATCCCTGGGTGAATCTCCTACTCTCTCTCTTTCTCTCTCTCTTTTCCCTCTCTTGATTTGGCTAGGGTTTGAAATTCGTATGGGATTTGTGAGAGAGGGTTTAAGGCCTTTTTATAAGTCCCAAAGCGACAAAAATAGACTTAGGGCCAAAGTATACTTAGGTTATAACCAAATCAGGTCTGTTCCGATCCAACGGAGCACTTTTGGAGGTCCTGTTACTAAATGCGGTCGGACTTAAGCTTTCTACTATCAGATCTAGGTCAAGCTAAGTTTTCAGTCCGGTCGGGTTTTCAGATCGACCGTGGCGGACCAGTTTCAGTTCAACAGTTACGGGAACTCGATCTGAGCTACAAGTACTATAACACGTATGGGCCACCTATCCTGATCCGAGGGTGAATTTGGGTCAAAATCTAACGGTTAGAACGCTTAAAAATAATGCACAAGTGAAACGTTCCAGATTACTTTAAAATGTAATTAATTTTTTAAAAATCTTCATTTTCCCACTCTCTTTACTCCTGACTCAGTAAAATGGTCTCAGGACATCATTTGAACTTAATTTTCTAGGTGATTGTCAAGTCCAACTAAACGGTCGTAATGGTCTAAGTTCATAGCTATTAGGCTTTTGATGCGCGGTCTAGAACCAATACAAAGTTACAAAGAATTCCCGGGAGCAACTGGGTTTAGAGATTGATCATAGGTTTTAGGGTAACATTGCGGTAACCCGTCTATAGGTTTTGGATCTTACAGATCGTATTTAAAGTGCTTAGTGCCTAAGGACGTCTAACTCCAGGTTGACAAAAAATTTGGGGCATTACAATCTACCCTCCTAAAAAAATAATTTCATCCCCGAAATTGGCTAAGGGTATTGAATAAAGATTCTATTATTCATTTCACCTAAGATTTACTGATTTTAAGTTTATATGCATGGTTGGGTATATACATCTATACTAGTCTGGCACATTTTTATCTATCCTCCTTAAAAATTTACTCTTTATCTCTTACTTATACCCTGATGGTTGGCTACAATTGATTTCTTTATCTATTTGAAGTCTTGTCGACGATTCCTATCTACTTCGAGTAAGATCTATGTTTTCAGTGGTTGACCAGTGCGGAGAGACGGTTGTAGTGGACTTGATCCTGATACAATGATCATCTACCTGACCAAGGTAGAAGGCTCATCGTATCCCTTCCTAGTCTTAGTAGATCTTGGTCTTCTGCTTGGTCAAGCAGTGAGCCCGTTGGTAGTCTCCTAGGATTGAGAAATGGGTCAAGCAGCGAATGCTTCGCCATTGTATATTTCAGTAACTCTATATAATCTGATTACTCCAAAGCTTAGGGAATGCCCATCACTAAAAGGTTCCAATTCCTATTTATAAGGTTGCTCTTTAGGTCTTGGTCTAAGGGAGTCCTTGTCTGAATCTATTTCCAAGGTAGGGATTAATATCCACTTTAATAGATCATCCTAAAGGGTTTCTAATCGTACAGAATCGGCCAAGGCTTCTATTATGCTTGTATTTAATGAGTAGGTTTATGGATACACTGACCTTCGCTCGCTCCCACTATTAGGCCTATGATTTAATACGGATGGGTTCAACACTTAATTCCCAATTGTCTCCCTATAAAGACTTCAACATTGACATTCTAAGGAAGTTTCAAATCCTATTTACTGATCTAACCTTAGGTATAACCTGAATCACTTTCTTCGATCCTGGGCCAGTGGGGAAGGGGCCAACCACGCTTTTGCTACGCAACTCTGATCCAACGATTGCAATAGTTGACCTAACTAGATTGGGCTTAAAATGTTCTACCCCCCTAAAAAAAATATTTCTACAAGGCTCAAGAACGTATGTCTCGATCCGTATGTCGGAATCCTTTACATGAAATGGGAAACAACCTCTCGCTACATTGGTCTTCCTTTGTTAATGATGCGTTCTATGGCATTGGTACCTATGGTTGTAGAAATGGGCCTAATCTCTATTGTAGTTGAGTTCAGGGGTAGGTATGAGTTGACGGCAAGATGCCTAATTCTACCCAATAAGGACTCTCACTACGGTCCCAAGTTACTCTCTTTAATACCATAATATAATCTATACATTATTAGCACATAAGGAAGTTGGACAAGGCAGGTTGATGGGCAAACTTAACTGTCTATTGCCCATTGAGACATTTTTAGAGCCTAAAAAGATAACCTTTTATCGGCTGTAGGTTCTTAACACTCCTCAAAGAAAAAGTAATAAGATTTTGGTTGTAGGTGGTCGGGCCAACACGGAAGATAAAATGTGTAGTGGGTCTGAGCCAGATACATAGACTTTCTGCCTAACTAGGACAGAAAATTTACCGTATCGGTTCTTAATCCTAGTCGATGCCAATCTTCTGCTTGATCAGAGCATTGAATTTATTGGTAACTACTAGGATTAAGAATTTGATTCAAACCATGAATACTTCGCTTATATATAGTTTCTCTACTCCGTGTCCCCGATCGTACTAAGTCCTTGGGAGGGCAATTATAAGGGTCGTGCTGGTTTGACCTAAGTTCAATTCGAGGAATATACAAGTTCCTCTATGCATGAATAGTCTCTAAATCGAAACAACTTTCCTAAGAGTTATTAAGGATGCCTATACATATCAAGGAAATCCAACAAAGGAACGAGATCTCACTCAACCAAATCGAACCTACTATTTCTTAATGTATAGCCGGTCTTTACACCACTTAATAGAACTAGTAGTCTAGTCGGTAACTCACCGGCTGTAATCCAAAGTCTCAATGTATACGCTAGATGGTTTCATATCATTTCTACTACAGGAAATGGTCCTATCACTTAGGATCAAGATTGTCTAATTGGAATTGGATTTTCTATATTGTCAGATCTTTCGAAATATAGAAGTACTAATTCTAGGTCTAAAACTCTGGATGTCCTAGCACTAGATGGTCACCGTTTATGGACTAAGCTACTGGGTTTGGTCTCACCCATTGGTAGAAGTGGAGAGATCGAGAAGATGAATATAACTAACTCCAAAAGAGTCATGGAAAAGGAGGGAAATAAGAAGAATGGGATGGGAAATTTGGGTCTCCACGGATTTGGGTCTAAAATAGGAGTGTAATGGGTCAAAGAAAGGGAAAATAGAAGAAAGGAAAGATTAATGTAAGAAGGTTTGGGGGCTAACACGTTTTGGAGCTTCAATGAGAGCTTTGGGAGCTCAAATCAAAGAAAATGGAAAGAGTAGGTGATGGGAATGGCTGAGCACGATGGAAGAACGTTAGGCTTGAAGGAAAATGGAAGAAAGAAGGATTGGAAATGGGATTTGAGAGAGGTAGGGACGGTTTCAAAGAAAAAGAAAAGCTTGGGGGTGAGGTTTATGAAGGAAGTCACTGATTTGGGATGAAAGGAGGGTCAAACCATGGACCATTGGGTCCCACTATGCCTCAAACTCGATCGGCGCAAAGGCCCGGCCCGTCCAAGCTCGACCGTCGATGAGGCCTTGCCGAACCGGCTAGGGCCTCGCCGGCCACTGGACTATCTGGTGAGGCCTCGCCCATTGGGTGAGGGCCTCACCACCCCCTAGGTCTAAAAACATTGGGGTCCCACCTTGGAACCCCCTAGAAGTTGATTGTTTGGCCCCCTCTTCCGATTTGAGTTGTTTCGGGTCATTTCGGAACTAATCTGATCTCTATTCATTCTTACCAATTTCTAACGGCTGGAATGGGATAAAACGTAGTTTATACCCGTCAATTGACGGTCTAGAAGTGATTTGGGGTCCTTGTGTGTGATCAGGAGTGTGTACGGACTCGATCTCGATGATTGTTTTTAGTAACTTTCGCCAACAAACAAACTGGGGGTCTTAAACTTGTTTCTAGATTGTTCTTGCACCCTCCTACATTAAATTGGCATTAGCATGCGATGTGTGATCACAACCCAGGTCCATTTTAATCCAAATCATGCTCTGATACTATCTTGTAACGCCCTGAAAATCGAGGGTCGAGCAGAAAATCATCTCCCGAGTTCCAGAACATCACTTATGCAGCATGTTTGATGATGGATGAATGTCGGCTATATGAGTGCATAAAACATGAAGTGGATTAAGCCAAAAGAACATATCATACTCCAGAGACAGTTAAATCTTACAAGCAAAAGACTGTGATAAATATATAAAATGTATAATTATTTGTAAGTCTCCAGAGTGTGAACATGTTACCAGGTTAACTAAATATATGTATACTCCAAAAATGGATAGAAAAGAATATACATAGGTGTTTAAATAAAAGGTGAAATACCAAGTGTATTGGCATCAAATCAGTAACCTGTAACCCCGACAATTAGAACCTACATATAGGAGAAATCCTCCGCAACATCATAAACTCCGGCTCTGCTTCGCAAGCATCGTCATCATCTGAAACTAACATAGGGACTGGTTAGTGTGGCCAACACAGTCCCGTAACATGGGAGTGAGTGATCAACTCAATGGAAACTATACACAACAAAGGTTAACATGTTATCAATTCAATCAAGCAGTAATGATAAAGCAGTACAAGTGAACATGTCCTAACTACTCTTATTAATGCCAGAATGATATGAGATAATGATGCATGCCCTCACCACAAACTCCCTTATGCGACATCATCTAACAATCCCGGCATGAATAACTACCACTGTGCTCTCACACCAACGCCAATGGCATATGCAGTGCGATGTCATGAATATGATTACCCAATTCTTATTAGTCCTTTTCATACAGCAAGATTGGGAAGCTAAGGTACCTCCCTTATATCATTACCCAAATGGTGATCTATTCTCGGGTCGTCAGTCTGAGATAATCTCATACGATGTTACGGTTCTAGGTCACTGCAAGGGCTACCAGGGCTATTGCACGCAATCGTTACACCACTTTCCCATTGCCAAAACAATACAGGCTTAATTATATCCTCAAGACTGCAATAGAACTCGTCGCCCTTATGCAGTGTCAGGATATACTCGATGTCACTACAGAGGGCTCGTCACCAATCAATGTAGGCCGACAACACGAATATAATGTCCCATACCACCATAATCGGTTCACGAGTATAAGTGCTCACTGGTTACTACAAAAGGCTCGTCACCAATCAGAGTAGGCTGACAGCTCGAATATAGTGTCCCATGCCACCATAATCGGCTCATGAGTCTTAGCGGATTGAGGTACCAAGGTTAGAGGGGCTTTTCACTGGTAAGTTTGGTACCTTAGGTTCAAACAGTAGCGTCCAAACATGGTGAACATACATCGATCAATCGGGTTAGTTGATAAGCTCAACTAGGCCAAGCGCACGTTGAGTTGAATGACATGGAATGCATAAGCACTCCGTGTGGCCTAACCACTGTCGAACTCCCAAGTACAACTCGGGTTCGTCGAACGCATCATATATGGCGAAACATCCTCAACTACGAGTTAAAGAATGGTTACCGATTACCTGGATTATACAATAGCCCCAATCACATTCAGTTATGACGATTTAGCATATGAGATACTCGAGGCAGTAATGGAGCAATGATTCAAATCATACAATCAATCGAGCAGGTTATGAAGTACAACATAAACATAAATCCATACTTGTGCATTTCTAAGTAAAAGCAATGAGTATGAAACAAAGTATATGGAGGGAATCATACACATCATTAGAGTGGCTAAGAATCCTATCCCAACACCCATTTAAAGAACAGTTTACAAGTATTTATTCATACAGACATATTTACAAACACTTAGCATACGCATTATATGATACATGGTATGTATTAGCTAGCATACGTATTAGGGCAAGTCCTTTCGTCAAAGGATTGCCGCCTGCACAACAATCACATAGCTACGATGGTTATTCATGACATACACTAACGCAAGGTTTATACTCATTTAGTCATTTTTACAAACACTTAGTCTAAGCATTGTAACATACATGACGTATGTTATTATAACATGCATTAGGCAAATCCGTTCACCCAGAAGTTGATACACATGCATCTAGCATACATATACAGTAATTAATCATGGCAAGCACAAATCTGAATTTCAAATATATACGGTATTTTCTACAACTACGAGGAATACAGTATATTCAACATAATTAACGTATAACTAAAAATCGAAACGGACAACACTTTATACATGTGAAATAGCATCCTAGGCAAGAATAAATTATTACTTAACATTGAAAGTTCTGAAAACCATAACCTAAATGTATATAGTCTGCACCTTAAACCAGAAAATGCGTATAAGATGTGATTCAGATGATAAGTCTTCGTCAACGTCGGATACGCTACCTATGTCATGAAACAGGTTAGCTATAACTTTATTTAAATTATTCTAGGCTTCCAAACAAGTCAGGGTTTTCTTAACTTATCCAAAAATGGAATCAGAAATACCGTAATAGCGATATGGTAGTGGTGTTGAAGCATATGGAGTGGCAGGGTAGAATCCATGGGTGAATCTCCTATTCTCTCTCTCTCTCTTTCGCTCTCTTTTCCCTCTCTTGATTTGGCTAGGGTTTAAAATTCGTATGAGATTTGTGAGAGAGGGTTTAAGGCCTTTTTATAAGCCCCAAAGCGACAAAAATAAACTTGGGGCCAAGGTATACTTAGGTTATAACCAAATCGGGTCTGTTCCGATCCAACAGAGCACTTTTGGAGGTCCTGTTACTAAATGCGGTCGGACTTAAGCTTTCTACTATCAGATCTAGGTCAAGCTAAGTTTTCAGTCCAGTCGGGTTTTCAGATCGACCGTGGCAGACCAGTTTCAGTTCAACGGTTATGGGAACTCGATCAGAGCTACAAGTACTATGACATGTAAGGGCTACCTATCCTGATCCGAGGGTGAATTTGGGTCGAAATCTAACGGTTAGAACACTTAAAAATAACACGCAAGTGAAACGTTCCAGATTACTTAAAAATGTAATTAATTTTCTAAAAATCTTCATTTTCCTACTCTCTTTACTCTAAGCTCAATAAAATGGTCTCAGGACATCGTTTGGGCTTAATTTTCTAGGTGATTGTCAAGTCCAACTAGCCGGTCGTAATGGTCTAAGTTCATAGCTATTAGGCTTTCGATTCGCGGTCTAAAACCAATACAAAGTTACAAAGCATTCCCGGGAGCAACTGGGTTTAGAGATTGATCATAGGTTTTAGGGTAACATTGCGGTAACCCGTCTATAGGTTTTGGATCTTACAGATCGAATTTAAAGTGGTTAGTGCTAATTTTGCAGGAAATCTAGTGTAGTGCTAGTTAATTCATGTTAAATTTCTAAAGAATTTTGTTCTAAATGATTTCTTTAGCTTAGAAATGAGTTCTGAGAGGTTACCAAGGTGCTATGGTTGACACATTGCCTAAGGACGTTTAACTCCAGGTTGACAAAAAATTCAGGGCGTTACATCATGATAAATCAGATCCATCTTGTAAATGTTTTTAAAATTAAAAACATGAAGTGAAAGTACAAAATCATTTGTAGAAGGAAAACCAATGATTTGACAGATTCTGCTAATAATCCAAGGATATGGAAGATACAGATCTCTAGATATATGTATGGCATTGACAGACTGATTGACAATCAGTGTTGGAAGGAAAATCTTTGTCCCAGTTACAACGGAGTATATTATCATGACCATGAGACTTACGAGATCAGATCGATTTGTACTTCTTAGGTACAAATTTGTAGTGAAGATCCCATGCATGACTCGAAACCGAGGCTCCTGGCTTTTAAGGCATTCCCTTGATGCCGTGGAATATCTCTGTTGTGACATGAGTATTTGGTTATCTTTGATCGAACATCTAGAAGATCGAGATCCCAATTTGGAAGGCCTTCTGGAGCCAACTGTAGATTGAGAATGTGAGCTACAGTGGCGGGAGTGATAAATGCATCATCACCATCCAGGGATACCATGAATGAAGGAGGATCAGATACTAGAGAATGACACGCTCCAAGAAAGTCACGTGTTTGTTCTAGTTGACAAGGTCCTCCGAAATCCAGAATAGGCAGCCATCCGATTGTAGCAAATAGAGGTTCCAAATTGTATGGTGTCAAACAACCCTTATCAACTTTTCTCTCATGGACCAGCTTCCTCCTGGTGTATTTTGTAGGATGTTGAATAGCCGGAGGAGGTGGAGCTAGTTAAGAGGGTGCAGGAACTTCAGTCTGGGACTCACTGTATCGTGATCTTTGCTGTGTGGGTGTCCCACAGTCGGAGATCCTCGTCCTTTCCCTTGAGGCAAAGACTTTTTATCGGGTAGCTCTTGAAGACTCCCCTGGACCAGATGCTACATTTTTATCTTTTCCCATGTATAATAATAGGCCTTTTGAAGTATTTTGGGAAAAATGACAAAAACGCCTAACAAACCAAGAGTATCCAAAAAATTCTGTCAATGTTAGAAGGATATTACCTAATTTATGGAAGGATTTAGTTAGTCCGACGTGGCTCCTGGTGATTGGTCGAGAGGATTAGGCAGGGAAGACGACCGAGAGGCCTTTTGAAGAAACCCCTTTTTTTTCATCCTGCTGACTTTTATTGGGCGCCATCTGTCGATCATATCGACCAATGTATCGATGGTATGAGAAGTTGCCAATCGATTATATCGAATTTGTCCACGAAGTCATCCACGGTCATACGGCTTTTCATATTCTGAAGAGTCATCGATTGTATCGACCCTCAGTCAATGAAATCGAAAAAGGCCGACACTCGTATCGAAAGTAGATACTATTTAGAATTTTCACAATTTCGACACTCTATTGGGTATTTCTTAACTTGATCAGTATATGTGACAAAAATTTGTATAAGTTCTGTACAATTACAAACATGATAATGTTTATATATAAAAGTTCGAGGTCTCCAACCTCAGATGTAATATTGAAGGCTCAACAAAATTGCATCACTTCAGCAAATATCCAGATCTAAATGCATAATCTGGATTTGTTCCTTTTTCTGCTTGATATATCAGGGTATATGGGAATTAATCATAAGACAGTTCAGTTTTTCTTTAACTACCCATTGTGAGACAGATTTCTTCATTTTGTCCTTATCTTCAGGAGGTGGTGGATAAGTGTTTTTCTTAAGTAGACCCTTATCATTCAGTGTTTCCCTAATGGGTTTGATTCCAATGTTTTTCTGATCAGAGTTATGTGAGATCCGCCTTGGTGCCAAGCATTCAAACTTATAATGACCCATATCACCACATAGGTGGCAAACTGGAGAGATTCCCATATTGCTACTTGAAGCAGTAAGTTTTGTTTGGGCTTTATTTCCAGTTTTCTTTTTACTTTTCTCATATCCTTGCCCTTAGTTTTTCTGTTTGGGCATTCAGTAGATAGGTGTCCATACTCTCGACAGGCGTAACATTGTGGCTCTTTGGTCCTTTTCCCAATTTTACCTGAAGAAGGTTTGTCACCCAACTTTCTACCTCTAGAGGGGCGGCCGCGATTCCTTTGAAAGAACCTTCT
Source organism: Magnolia kwangsiensis (assembly GCA_037074715.1). Lineage (NCBI taxonomy): Eukaryota > Viridiplantae > Streptophyta > Magnoliopsida > Magnoliales > Magnoliaceae > Magnolia > Magnolia kwangsiensis. Next base: position 67,842,874 of record CM073579.1, read on the forward strand.
AAATCTTTGTGCCAGCAGAGCCACTTCCTCATCTTCATCTTCTTTTTCACTTTCACTGTCTTCAAGTTTTATTTTCTTAGAAGTTTTTAGGATAGTGTTTTTGGATTTTTGGGATTGAGTGAAGTGCAGTTCAAAAGTCTGTAGGGAACCTACCAGTTCTTCTACTTTCATTTCATCAATATTTCTACACTCCTCAATTGTTGTTACCTTGGGATTAAACCGTTTCGGTAGGGATCTTAAGATTTTCCTAAATATTTTAGGTACCGTAACTTTTTCTCCCAATCCACTCATGGAGTTACAAATAATATTCAATTTGGTGAAAAACTTCATAAATGTCTCATGCTCTTCCATCCTGAGATTTTTGAACTGTGAAGTCAAAAGTTATAGTTTAGATCTCTTCACAATACTTGTGCATTCATGGGTTGTTTCCAGTAAATCCCATGCTTTCTTAGATGTATCACAAATACTTATCTGATTAAATATATCTTGAGACACGGCACAGTAGATAACGTTCATTGCTTTTGATCAGCAGTTCGCTGTTCTTTGTCGAGCGCCGTCCACTTTTCATTGGGTTTGGGCTTAGTAATGGTAGTTTCATCTTCAAGTATGATTTGTTTAGATGGTACAACATATCCCTTTTCAACTACATCCCAAACATCGTGATCTAAAGATCTCAGGAAGTAATGCATTATAGCCTTCCAGTATATATAATTTGAACCATCAAATACTGGAGGTCTAGTGACTGCTGAGCCCTCTCCTTTGGCCATATTTCAGAACTTCAGTCAAGATCACTCTCTAGGCGGTAAAGCCCTTAAAGAGAGACCCTCTCTGATAGTAATTGAAATAGCGTTGAAGACCGCTTAAGTTGAAGTAAGAATATGCCAATATGTCCTAGAGGGGGGTGAATAGGACTATTTAAAATTTTACAATGTATTTAAAAATCCTATTGTACTAATCCTATCAGATATACAATTATCAGGATTACTCAAATGTAACAATACTGGCTTACAACCCTAGTAGAGGGTCCAATTACAAACTATTCAAAAGATAGCAATATAGAACTTAGTTCATGCTGGATATGACTGTGTATGTGTGTGAGGTGTGATCTCATACATTCAGATATTGAAATAGCAAAGAAAATCACATAAATAAGGCAATCACAAACACAATCATTTTTATAGTGGTTCGACTACTCGTCTTGTAACATCCCAAAAATTGAGGGTCGGGTAGAAACTCAACTCCTGAGTTCCAGAACATCACTTATGCAACATTTTCAAGGATGGATGAATGTTGGCTATAATAGTGCATAAAACAGGAAGTGGATTAAGCCAAAACAACATATCATACTTTAGAGATAGTTAATTTAGCAAGCGGAAGAATGTGATAGATATATAGAATATATGAACTGTTGTAAGTCTCCAAAGTGTGAACATGTTACCAGGTTAAACATATACATATATATTTCAAAGACAAGCAAAAAGAATATATATGGGTGCATAAATTAAAGGCAAAATACGAAGCGTATTGGCATCTAATCAGCAACCCTGTAACCCTGTTAATTAGAACCTGCATAAAGGAGGGATCCTCCTCATCATCATCAAGTCCGGCTCTGCTTCGCAAGCATCGCTATCATCTGAAACTAAAATAGGGACTGGTGGGTGTCTGGAACACCATCCCTTAACGTAGGAGTGAGTAAAAACATTCCTAAACACTGTGACTAATGCAAGGAAGAAATGACATGATGGATGCCCTCACCGACATACTCCCTCATGCGACACCATCTTACGTTCGCTGCATGCTTTCTTCCCTCAGTGCTCCACATCTTCCAGGCACATGCAGTGCGAGTTGTTATTAGTCCTTTTCATACAGCAGGATTGGGAAACTAGGATACTTCCCTTATATCATTCCCAACAAGGATCCTGTCTAGGGTCGTCACTCCTAGTAGTCTCATACAATGATATATTTCTAGGTCGCTCCAAGGGTTGCCATGGCTGTTGCACGCACTCGTTGCTCCACTCCTCCATTACCTTAACAATACAGGCCTAGTTGTACTCTTGTTACTATGGAAGGGTTGTCGCCTCACGTAGACTCAGAGTACGCTTGAGGTCACTACAAAGGGCTGCCAGGGTTGTTGCTCGTACTCGTTACACCGCTCCCCCATCACCTTATCAATGTAGGCCGACAGCTCGAATATAGTTTCCCATACTACCATAATCGGCTCACGAGTCTAAGGTGCTCACTGGTCACTACAGGGAGGTTTGTGGCTCCAGCGTAGGCCGACAGCTCGACCACGGTGTCCCATACCACCATGCCTGGCTCATGAGTCTTATTGGATCAAGGTATCACGGTTATTAGGGTTATCACTGGTAAGTTCAGTACCCTAGGTTCAAGCAGTTATGATGAATACAAGTGAACATACAACGGTCAATCGGGTTGCTTGATGAGTCCGACTAGCACGAGCGCACGTTGAATCGACCGGCATGAAGTGCACAAGCACTTCGTGTGGCCTAACCACTGCCGACGACTCTAGTACGACTTGGGTTCGTCATACACATCCTTCGTGGAGAATAGAATCCAACCACGAATTCTAAACTGTTACCAACTACCTGGACTAGAGTATAGCCCCAAGCGCAAAGATGTGAATCAGTAATCATATGAGATAAACCGAATTGAAATAGAAAGTAATCCAAGCATGTTAGCAACATGTTATAAGATACAACATATGCAATTTAACCATACACAAGTACTTTACACATAAAGAAAATAATAGAAATACAACAAGCATAGAGGAAATCATATACATCATCAAATTTGTTGAGAATCCAGTCTCAATGCTAATCTATGACACCATTTACTCAATATTTACTAATACATGCATTTATACAAACACTTAGACTACACAACTCCAACGTACTTGACATGTGTTGATTTCAACATATAATATGATAAATCCTTATATCAAGGAGATGTCTAATACACAACAATCATGTTCTTACATTCAAAACATATGGTAGGCATAAATCATATTGATTTAGGCATTTCAACAAACACTTAGTCCACACACATTAGTCTACATAGTATATGTCGGCCAATACGTGCACTAGGGCGAATCTCTTCGCCAAACAGATCATACACGCATAACTAATATAGGTACACGACAAATACTCATGACAATCATACCGGCAAAATACGTACGTATATAGTATTTCCTACAAATACCTAAAATACCCTAAATCTCATATTCTTCATACGTATTTGAAATGAAAAATAGACAGCATGTTGTACATGTCAAACAACATTCTTGTCAACAATATACCATTAAACGACATTGAAAGCTTTGAAAACAGGTAATCTAAGCATCTAAAATCCGCACCTTTCGGTGTAGAAGCGTAACGAATCGAACAGAAACTCTACGCTTCGTCAACGCCTGTATGACGACCTATAACACAAGATACATCAGATACTTCGCTACTGGTATCGGAAGAATCTCTAAACAGGTTGAGGTTAGTGTTTTCTTACCTAGAATGAAGCCAGAATCGTCAGAATAACGATGCAGGTGGATGGCTTCGGCACGTGGAGCAGCAGGGAAGAATCCCAAGAGAAATCACCAGCTTCTCCCTCACTTCTCTCTCTTCTCTCTCTTCTCTCTCCTAGGTTTTTTCCCAAATTCATATGCGTTAGAAAGCTAAGGGTTTAAGGCCCTTTTATAAGCCCAAACATAACCAAAATAGGCTTGAAGTCAAGGTATACCTGGGTTATAGCCAAATCGGGTCTTTTCCGATCCAAAAGAGCATTTCTGGAGGTCCCCTGACCAAATGCGGTCAAACTTAAGCTCATGGATATTGGATCCTGGTCACATTAACTTTTCAGTCTGGTAGTGTTCCCAAATCGCACGTGGTAGACCAATTTCAGTTCATTGGTCACGGAGATTCGATCGAGGAGTTCCCTGATCCGAGGGTGTATTTGGGTCAGATTCCAACGGTCTGAATGCTTATACTTAACCCGCAAGAAAAACGTGTCAGATTTATTTAAATGACATTTAATTTTTAATAAATTTCACTCTTTCTCACACTCCTTGCTCCAGGCTCAATGAAATAGCCTCAGAACATTAGTTGGGCTTGATTTTCAAAACGATTGTTAAGTCCAACAAGGCGGTAGTAATTTCTTAAGATTATCGCTATTGAACTTTTAACGCGCGGTCTAGATCCAATACAAAGTTTCAAAGGGTTCCTGAGAACAAACAGGCTTAGATTTTGATCCTGAATTTTAGGGTAAGCTAGCGTCAATGATTCTATAGGTTTTGGGTCTTACAGATCGTATTTAAAGTGGTTGGTGCTAATTTCACAGGTAATCTAGTGTAGCGCTGGCTAATTCATGTTAAATTCTAAAGAATTAGGTTCTAAATGATTTCTCTGGCTTTGGAATTAGGTTCTGAGAGGTTATCAAGGTGTTATGGTCGACCCATTACCGAAGGACACCTAACTCCAGGTTGGCAAAAATCTGGGGTGTTACACGTCTACTCCACTCCCGGCTAACGCACTCAACCCTTGAGTGTACCGAATTTCACTAAGGAGGTTTTCCAGGGTTTACCTCAAACCTAAGGTTTTAAATCAGGTTCACCTTTAACCTTTACATGGAGGTTTCTACTCGGTTCACCTCTAATCCTGGAGTTTTGCTGGTGCACTCCTAACCAGATGTTTATGACCACACAGACCAAGGGTCCACACAATGCACTCGGATGTTTATGCTATCCACAGAGCATGGGTCCACACAGCGCACCCACAACATATACTCCTGCCGGAGGCCTCCTTTGAGGACTTCAAATGGTGAGCAACACTTAAGACACAAACCTACAAAGGAATGATCACAAGTGTCCTTTGGACTCTGGGTACTTACAGATAAGTTGATTAGTCCTTTCTAACGCAGTGATGAAGATCTCCTTCTTGTTGATGAAGAGTCTTCAACTCCCTTGATCTACAACACAAAAGATGTACCAGTACTAGGCTTCGGGTCGGGTCATGGTTAGGATGGAAATCCACTCTCTTGGAATTTTTCTATAAGGAAGATAGACTGATTCCCATCAAGTATTCATTCAAGGCATCCCAGCTTAATGATATGCTATTAAGATAGTTGCTGGAGGATCCTTGAATGAGGAAGTTCATTTCCCAATCCACTCTATTGAATATCAATGGTAAGAGTGGATTGGAAGATGAACTCCTGTGAGAGAAAGGGCTTTGGGTATTTGATATGAGGGTAAGACACACAAAAGCACTCTCTTCTTTCTCTATCAGCAAAATGGATAAGTCTCTCTTTATATAGGTAAAAGATTCCAACGGATATAAAACGGTCATATTTATGACAGAGTTCGATATCATCGAGCATGGTCGATATCATCGAGCGTATACTCTCAATGGGATCGACTGTGCGCTCGATAACATAAACTCAAATGTCATTCGCTTTTGAACCCTTTTGCTTGTTGGTCGATGGGATCGATACTGGTATCGATGTTAACGAATTTTGAACTCCGATACCATTGATACTGGGATCGATTTATCGACATTTAAAGAATGATAGAGACTAGCCGAAATATTTCAGGTTTTGTAAGATATGATTAAGGGTCAACTGATGTCATCAGAATTTGAATGTCGATGATATCGAGACCTTTGTCGATAGGATCGATAAATCATATAGATTTTTCTATAAGCACGCTGGACAGTTAGTGCTTAGTCTCGATCCTATCGACCAGGACTCGAAACTATCGATTTCCTCGAGTGGCCCCCGATCAACTTTTAGAACAGCTTAAAATATTTGCTGGAGGAAACATGCGCCCACTATTAATATAATCGAATGACTGCCGATATGATCGATATTTAAATTTATATTGAATCAGAACAGCCATTGATATATCGAAGCTTATAGTAGATTTCTCTAGAAAAACAAGGGGGCCAAAAAATTGTCTGTTGATATTATCGATCCACGCTCGATGGGTTCGATATTCGAATATCGATGATATCGATTGAAACTTCGATATTTCGATAAATCATCCAGATGAATGTGCGGTTGCTGGATGCCTTTTGCCCTCACTCGATTGTATCAATTGAGATGCCGAGGACATCGACAGAGTAGGTCGATCATATCGAAACGTGAATCGATACAATCGACATGGTAAGAAAACTTGAAGATTTTCCTGTTTGGTAAAAAGTTTTCTTACAATAAAACCCTAAGGTGTTCTACTTTGTTTTAAGGGTTTTAATCACATAGTGTTTTGGGACATGGGATGTGAGGCTATGATTTACCTATGGCGAGCTTCCACACATCCAGTTGAGGTAAACACTTGAATTGATCTTCCTGTTAGGCGCTATTGTTCGACTGACTCAACTTACACCGTAATTGACAAACAAGAGCAGTAATAGGTGCACTTACACTACATGCATCTATCGTGCATAAGCTTATAGAAAGCTTAGTGAATGGTGAAAGTGTATGCACAAGGTAAGTACCAAGTAAGCAATATTAGAGTAATCGGAGCAAGCGGAAGTACAGACAAGTCCATGAGCCACACAATGTCAGGGTACACAATGTAAATCAGTTATGCAAATATGGAGTCAAAGTGAGCCAAATATTAGATGCTGAGGATATAATGCCATAAATCATACAATATCAAAATAAGTGAAAATATACTGATAATTCTATGAGTGTCATCGGCCATACCATGGCTATGCGATGCAAGGCATGAGTACTAATGGCCATATCAATGTTGACACATGGCAACCCAAAATGCTAAGTATTGTGGATGCAATGTAATATATGGTGCAAATGAAATGACCAAGCTGGAGTGGAGTCGGGATGATAGTATATAGTATCACTGGCTATGGGGTCCATCACAAGTGACTTATATCCAAACCAGTCCCATACCTAAATTTGGATAGTCAGACGCAATGTGGTGAACTCCTGATCTCAGGTTAGTCGCGCGCCCAACCGAAATCCTAGCCATGCGAAGGTGTATAACAATTAGTTGCGCACCTCCAGCTTGAGTGGATCATGAATAAATGAATAAATGAATATGCAATTCCTACTCAATAAGTCCACATATCACTACGATTCCTCTCTGGGATCATCACCGGGGTCTAGTACACTTCATGCAACCTACCACCCCATTAAGTGCACAACTAAGTAAGTGGAAGAGACCTCACTATCTGCCTGGCCAGTAGTCTGCTAATACCTACCCGGCTCATCGATAGCGGACCCATTCCTCGAGCTAGTTAAACTCATCCTAGCTATGCCTACTCCCTCAGACAGGTAAGGCCACACCCCCTCCCAACCGACCATGGCATAGTGGGAGACGCGGCCTCCAGGTATTTGGCACTCGGGAGCTCATGTATATCCACTTGGTCTCGACGTTGGGGCGTCCTCTGGTACCAAGAGGGTTTTAGGGATTTTCACCCAGGGCCATCTATGGCAGCCCGATACTCGAACTAAACATTTTCGATGTCCCATCCAACCATCCACGATATGACTGTAGAGGCTATGGGCCTAATGTCGCTAAGGCATATAGTAATCACAACACATAATGTAAGATGAATGAGTCATACAATCCAGTCACGCATCAGTCCTGTGCATACCGTGCACTCACATGAGATAACCTCCGCCTATCAGGGAGTCTCATAACAATCTTCCTAATGACATATATAATGGTCAACCACACATCATACCAAACATGCAGATGATGCGTAGGGTCATGTATCGTGATGTTATATTGTCACGTACTCATAATCAGTATCAATAATCGCTATTGATAACTAGCACTGATAATCGGCCTTGATAATCGGCCCTGACAAGAAAAATCGATAATCAGCCTAACAAAGGGCCGAAGGGAAGGTCATAATGAGGACATTTAACCATCATTGCCTATTAATGTGGACATTCAACCAACATTACTCCTAAGGAGTGCCCTCATAGGGTCAAAGTTATAGTGGGCCTAATCACATGGGCCTCATATATATTGAATAGGCCGCACCAACTGGGCCCTACATACATTGCAATGGGCCATAACCCATGGGCCTTGCATACATCACAATGGGCCTCATATATATATTAAGGTGGCGTCAACAATGGGCCTTAACAACGGGCCTCATACACCTCAAGGTGGGCCTTAACGACGGGTCTCATACACATCAAGGTGGGCCTCAGCAATAGGCCTCATACACATTAAGGTGGGCCTCAAAAATGGGCCTTATACGCATCAAGGTGGGCCTCAACAACAGGCCTCATACACATTAAAGTGGGCTTAAACAACAAGCCATAAACATATCAAAGGTGGGCCTCATAGATCTGAACAGTTGGATGGCTTAGAGAAATACATGCATCACAGTGGACCCTTGAGATGGACGGCATGGAATGAAACACATGCATCAAGGTGGGGTCCACATTCCCTTATTAGACCGACGGAGTGGTTTACACTTACATCACAGTGTGTTGCACCTACAACTGTCCAAATACGGACAGTGTGGGTATAAGACACTTGCATCAATGTGGGTCCCAAAGGGATAAATGGTATGGACAAACATTATGCCCCACCATAATATAACATTATAATATATATATATATATATATATATATATATCATAATGTGCATCCAGCATCCAACTGTCCAAAGATGGGTGGATGGCCTGGTTTAAAAGTGCATATATGCGAGGTGAGTACCACGTGTGGCCCACCACATCATACATATTATATTAATATATTGAATAAATATTAATATATTATATAATATACATATATATACACACATTAGGTGGGTCACACCGTTCCACACAGTGGACGACATGAATAAAACACATACATCATTGGTGGGTCCCACCGTCCACTACCGTGGACGGTGTGATAAAACAAATACATCAGTGGGTCCCACGTGGGACCCACCATAACATTTATCTTCCATCTAACATGTTGGTACGGTCATAGGGACCCGTGAAAAGAGGAAAAAAATTTTCGCAATGATCTAAAACTCCTGTTAACCTCAAAAGGGTTTCAACGGCTAACGTGTAATCCCACTCTCCCCTGTGATGTGGACCACCTAAGAGCCATATATGGCTGATTTTTGGAAAGATCACAGCCCTAAGGGGCACCATCAAAATGCATGGTGTTGATATGCAAAACACATCACAATGGGGCCTACAAGTGGGACCCGCAGTCCCAGCCCGTGTACCATGATGCAGCAGGACGCTGCGACTAGACGTCCTCCAGTAGCAGCAGTGTCTGCTGCTGTGTTTGTATTATTTTTTTATTTTTTTTTGAAAAATTGTATTAGTGAGGTTTTTCCTAGGTGGAGCCTGCATCAAAAGGATTCGTCCCAACCATTGGATCCTACAGCTCATGACAGGATAATTGAGCCCAGTATTCAAGGTGTTTTGACATATAGAAATATCAAAGGAAATTTTTATGGTAGAAATAATTATTTTCCATGAAATGGCCTGCCATGTAATCAGATTGGCCTTATTTTTCAGCTCAACGCCTAAAATGAGTTAGGGAATAAGATGGACGGTGTGGATTGAATTCATACATCACAGTGGGGCCTATATGAGTAACCTCCCCAAGTTTCAAATCAAGCTGATATTTTATTTTTCATCCTTGTAACATCCAGCGTCTAGGAACACTGGATGGCTTTAGGTATAACACATATTACGGTGGGCTTTGCTCAGATGGGCCACCAAATGGATGGATGGTGTGGGTAAGACCTACATCAAGTGAGGTACACTCGGGTGGGCCACACGGCCACATCATCGCATATGAAAAATGAAAAAGAGAGGGAGAGAGAGAGAGAGAGAGAGAGAGAGAGAGAGAGGAGAGAAAGAGAGAGATCGAGTGATGAAGGGACCTCGACACTATGGGCCCTCCCTTCCATGATTTACAACGTATATCAAGTGGGTCCCATTACATATGGGCCACCTATCAAAATCAATGGTGGAGATCCTTTCCCCACCAAAATGAAAGGTCTAGACGACCCTATTCATGTAAGAAAATAAACATCATGATGGGGTCAATGGAGAATGGCCCCATTATGGATTGATCATGAAAATTAAAGTGGGCCACCGACCACATCTAGGGTCCAAAGTGAGATCCATACCATCAATCGATAGGCCTCGCATAACCCATCATCTAAACAAAGAAATCTAGGCCTATGGAAACACCCACCATTTGATCTTCATGCTCCTTCGACTTCCTTTACTCCTTAGATTTGATCCTACAAAAGAGATGGAGTTTGGATGGTTGAGATGGAAGATTAGAGGGTAGGAAGTGGGCCACACACAAAACTCTCTTGGAGGTGAAAGAGCTTGGACGTGGGATTCCTCTCTTACTTGGGAAAGTGACTTAAGAAATGAGAGAGAGAGAGAGAGAGAGAGAGAGAGAGAGAGGGTTGTAAAGAGAGAGGGATGGGTGATGGAGTGATGAGTGAGGTGAGTGATGGGCGTTCATGAGCTTTATTGACTTTAGGGTAAATGGTGTAAGAAAGGTATGGGCTTGTGTAAGAACTTTTTGACTTTGGGGTTGTTTGGTAATGGGTAAAAGGTGAAGTGTACTTGACATGTTCTTGACCCTTGATGGGATTAATTGATTGATAGATGTGACATTCGGTAGAGATTCTCTTAGGTTTTGCACGCGCGGTGTTTTCCTAGAACTAGACGCGGGCTCATATCTCCTGACCAGGGTATCGCCTCGGCGCACGAGTAGTGGCATCAAAACCACGGCATCGGTGTTGTCGCTAGGGTACAAATCTCGAGTTGAGTCGACTTGGGTTGATAGGACTTAACTTAAGATCATGTACAAACGTCAGATAAGGGTTGAAGGTTGCAAGAATTCGATTGGGAAGACCGCAGAAGTTGGTGGAACAGTACGGGCAAGGATACGGGCCTTACAGCTCTCCGCACCTAATAAAAATTTCGTCGTAAAAATTTAAACCACAACATAACCAATACAGGTCTTGCCAAGGGAGGAAAACCACACCACTATATATAATCAGAACACAGCATACCAACATAATTAAACGTCTAAGAGATGGGGATAACGCCTATAAATCTCAAGCTCTAACTCCCAAGACGCCTCGTTCATAAACAATCTAGGAGGACGGTGTAGGGGCTAAGTCACACGAATCATCGATGACTCCTCCCAATGTCTGAGGATCTACTGCTGCTGCTGCCGCTAATAAGGTCCTGACTGTAAATATTATTATCATTGTTGTAGCTATTGAGGATGGGGACACTCGCTCCTACGATGCCCTATCCCACCACACCCAAAGCGAGCACTAGAGAACGGTCTAGGTGGCAGGGGCTGCCGAGGGTGGGGGCACTCCTAGAAGCGGTGCCCCGCCTCATCACATTTGAAGCATACACTTGAAGAATGACGTTTAGGTAGTGCAAATGTTTGAAAGGATGAACGGTTCCTATGCCTTCCTCTTCCAGTCTCCTCTCTGAAGAATAGTGGTCATTGCTTGCAACATTTGCTGTAGCTGGTCAGCACTTACAAACACGGTCAGTGCTGCACTAGACTCGGATGGGGGTGCAGAAGTCTCTGGTGGGGGAACAGGAATCTCAGGCAGGGAAGCAGAAGTCATTCGATGTCCTATAGAAAGGAACAAGGGCCTATCATCCTTGGGCACTCTCGAATGCACACGCGATAGGGAGTTATATCAGAAAGTTTCTAAGTTATTCAAATTCAGGGATATAATCATTCTGAGTTCGCGACAATCATTGAGTGAAGGGAAGCTATGAGTAGATACATGACGTTATCTTCAGGTATTCCCAAGTTATGCTCTGATACCAACTTCTGTCATTCTCCAAACTCAGAAACAGGGCTCATAAAATTTTCGATCACCGAATCTAGTGCCGACAGCATCCGTAGTACCCCATTCTCAGTTCTCAGTATCCATACGCCAGATTCTGATCCTGGGATCCTATAAGAAAGATTTTATAATGTACATTTAAGTCTAATAAGCAAAACCACAAGTTTACCCAAGTTACAAAGGCAACATCATCATCACATATCCACTAATATAAACAGTTGAATAAAGTGCTGAAAGGGAAATACATATGCCAAAAATCAAAGCTCCATGAGTCTACTGCATGCTCTAAGCTCAATGCTGCTGCAACCTAACACCACCTGCACACATCTATTGTGCATAAGCTTAAAGAAAGCTTAGTGAGTGATGAAAGTGTGTTCACAAGGTAAGTGTCAAGTAAGCAATATCAGAGTAAATAGAGTAAGCGGAAGTACAGACAAGTCTATGAGTCATACAATATCAGGGTACACAATGTAAATCAGTTATGCAAATGAGGAGTCAAAGTGAGCCAAATATTAGATGTCGAGGATACAATGCCATAAATCATACAATATCGAAATAAGAAAAAATATACTAATAAGTCTATGAGTGTCATTAGCCGTACCAAGGCTATACGATGCAAAGCATGAGTACTAATGGCCATATCAATGTAGAAATATAGCAACCCAAAATGCTAAGTATTCTGAATGCAATGTAATATGTGGTGCGAATGAAATAACCAAGCTGAAGAGAAGTCGGGATGATAGTACGTAGTATCGCAGGCTACGGGGTCTATCACAAGTGACTTCTATCCAAACCAGTCTCATACCTAAATTTAGATAGTCAAACGCAATGTGGTGAACTCCTGATCTTAGGTTAGTAGCGCGCCTAACCGAAATCCTGGCCATGCGAAGGTATATAACAATTAGTTGTGCACTACTAGTCCAAGTGGATCGTGAATGAATGAATGAATGAATATGTAATTTCTGCTCAATAAGTCCACATATTAGTACGGTTCCTCTCTGGGATCATCACCGGGGTCTAGTACACTTCACGCCACCTGTCTCCCCATCAAGCACACAACTGGATAAGTGGAAGAGACCTCACTATCTGCCTGGCTAGTTGTCTGCCAATACCTACCCAGCTCATCGATAGGGACCCATTCCTTGAGCTGGTTAAACTCAGTCTAGCTATGCCTACTCCCTCGGGCAGGTAAGGCCACACCCCCTCCCAACCGACCACGGTAAAGTGGGAGACACGGCCTCCTGGTAATCGGCATTCGAGCGCTCATGTAACATCCCGAAAATCGGGGGGTCAAGTAAAAACTCCACTCCCGAGTTTCAAAACATCACTTATGCAATATAAATGTGTATGATTGAATGTTGTCTGTGTTAATGCATTAAACATGAGTGGGATTAATCCAAAACATCATATCATACTCTAGAGACCGTTAAATTAGCAAGCGGAAGACCGTGATAGTATGTATAACATATATAAACTGTTGTGTCTCTAGAGTGTGAACATGTTACCAGGTTATATACATACATATATACTCCAAAAGTAGACAAAATGAATATACATGGGTGCGCTAAAAATATAAAATGACAAGTGCCAAGGCATCTAATCAACCTCCCTATAATCTCGTCAATCAGAACACGCATAAATGAGAGATCCTCCTCATCATCATCAAATCCAGCTCCGCCTCACAGGCCGCGCCATCATCTACAATCACAATAGGGACTGGTGGGTGTCCGGAAACACCATCCCGTAACGTGGGAGTGAGTGATCAACTCAGTGGGATAAGAGAGCAGAGATTAGCATGTTATCAAATCAATCATGTGATAATAGTAAAGCAGTAAATCAAACAATCCTAATACTGTTGTTATTGCAATATGACATGACATGATGAATGCCCTCACTGACGTTCTCTCTCATACGGCACCATCTTACGCCCGCGGCATGCTTGCATCCCGCTCAGTGCTCCACATCTTCCAAGCACATGCAATGTGATGATGATATGATTACCGAGTTATTATTAGTCCATTCATACAGCAGGATTGGGAAACTAAGGTACTTCCCTTATATCAATCCCAATACAGATCTTGTCTAGGGTAGTCACTTCTAGTAATCTCATACGATGTATATTTTGTAGGTCGCTATAAGGGCTGTCAGGGCTGTTGCTCGCACTCGTTGCACCGCTCCCCCATCACCTTATCAATACAGGCCTACTGTACTCTCACTACTACGGAAGGGTCGTCGCCTTCCGTAGACTCAGAATACGCTCACGGTCACTACAAAGGGTTGTCAGGGCTGTTGCTCTCACTCGTTGCACCGTTCCCCCATCACCTTATCAATGTAGGCCGACAGCAAGAATATAGTGTCCCATATCACCATAATCTGCTCACGAGTCATAGGTGCTCACTGGTCACTACGGGGAGGTTTGTGACCCCCGCGTAGGCCGACAGCTCGACCACAATGTCCCATACCACCATGCTCGGATCATGAGTCTTTGTGGATCAAGGTACCATGGTTGAAAGGGTTTACAATGGTAAGTTCAGTACCCTAAGTTCAAGCAGTTATGACTCATACAGGGTGGACATACAATGGCCAGTCGGGTTACTTGACGGGCTCAACTAGCACGAGCGCATCTCAAGCTGAACGACATGAAGTGCGTAAAACACCTCGTGTGGCCTAACCACTGCCGCCAACTCCAAAACACGGCTCGCGTTCATCGACTCGTCGTTCGTGATAAAGATAAGTCAACCACGAATTTGCTCGGTTGCTGACTGCCTGGACTAGGTATAGTCCCAAACAATCATGAATTCACATCTGCAATCATGTAAGAGTATTGGAAATAAAATACAACAATGTGAGCATGTTAACACATGTTATATCATATAACTAAGTAAATCATCCAACGCAGGTATATCATACATATAATGAAATCATGCATATAGCTAACATGTAGAAAATCATTTACATCAGCATATTAATTGAGAAATCAATCTCAAACTAATTCATAACACCATTTAATTCAATACATACTAATACAAACATTTATACAAACACTTACACTACACACTTAAGTCTACATATAGCATGTCGACTCAAAGTGTGCATTTAGGCAAATCTCTTCGCCAAACTAATTATGCACGTATTCAAAACATTCTAATGTGACAAGAAGCCATGTCAATCACATCAGCAAATTATGGATGAAAACAGTATTTCCTACAAATGACTAAAATGCCCTAAATCTCATATTCTTCGTCCATTTACGAAACAGGAAACGGACAGCATGTTGTACATGTCAAATGGCGTTGCCGTCGATAATCTACTATTAAACGACATTGAAAGTGTTAAAAACAGTCAATCAAAGCGTCTAATATCCGCACCTTTTCTCTTATAGGTGAAGCGATTCGAACGGAGCGTATACACTTCGTCTACGACGACTAGGCAACCTAATACACAAGATCTATTAGCTATTTCACTATGGAACTAAGGAATCAGTAAATCAACAACTATTAGGGTTGTTTTCTTACCTAGAAATGCAGAGAAATCACCGGCCAAGTGATAGGAGCGTGTTGCTAAGGCACGTGCAACAGGTAGTACAACGGCAGGAAAATTCTCTCCTACTCTCTCACAAACTCTCACCTTTTCTCTCTCCCAATATAGGGTTTTTCTCAAATTCGGATGGGAGAGAGGAGTGAGGGTTTTAACCCCTTTTATAAGCCCAAATGTGCCCGAAATAGGCTCGGGAACAAAGTATGCTTGAGGTATATCCAAATCGGGGCTGTTTCAGTCCAAAAGGACATTTCTAGTGGTCCCCTGGCCAAACGCGATCGGACTTAAGTTCATGCTCGTCGAATGTTGCTCACATCCCATTTTCAGTCCATCAGTGTTCGTAGATCGCCCGTGGCGGTCCAGTTTCAGTTCAGCGGTCACCGCACGTAGATCAGGTCTACAAGTCTCATGATATGAAATAGAAATTTTTTCTAATCCGAAGGTGTAATTTGGCTGAATTCTGAAGGTCAGAACACTTAATATTGACGCGTCAAGTCGTGTGCCAGATTTGAATTTTAAATTCCAAATCTAGCCCTATTCTCACTCTCTTCACTCCAAGCTCAATGAAATAGCCTGCGAATGTCGGTTGGACTTGATTTTCGAAATGATTGTCAAGTCCAGCTAGCCAGTTCTAACGGTCTAAGATTGTAGGTATCGGACTTTCGACGCGCGGTCTAGATCCAATACAAAGTTTCAAAGAGGTCCAGAGAACAAATCGGCTTAGAGTTTGATCCGAGGTTTTAGAGTATTATAGCACCATTGATTCTACAAGTTTTAGGTCTTGTAGAACGTATTTAAAGTGATCAGGGACTATTTCCCAGCTACTCTAGCGTTGCGCTAGCTGACTTACGCTTAATTTCTAAAGGAATTAATCCTAAGTGATTTCTTTGGCTATGGAATTGGGTTCTGAGCGATTTCCCAGGTGTTTTAGTCGACCCATTGCCTAAGGACGTCTAATCCCAGGTTGGCCAAAATCTGGGGTGTTACAGCTCATGTATATCCACTCAGTCTTGACGTTGGGGCGTCCTCTGATACCAATAGGGTTTTAAGGATTTTCACCTAGGGTCATTTATGACAGCCCAATGATCGAACCAAACATTTTTGGTGTCCCATCTGACCATCCATGATATGATTGTGGAGGCTACGGGCCTGATGTCGCTAGGGCATATAGTAATCGCAACACACAATGTAAGATGCATGAGTCATACAATCAAGTCACGCATCAGTCCTGTGCACACCGTGCGCTCACGTGAGATAACCTCCGCCTATCAAGGAGTCTCATAATAATCTGCCCAATGACATATGCAATGGTCAACCACACATCATAACAAACATGCAAATGATGCGTATGGGCATGTATCATGATGTTATGCTGTCACATACTCATAATTAGTATCAATAATCGGCATTGATAACCGGCACTGATAATCGACCTCGACAATTGGCCTCGACAAGTAGAATCAGTAATTAACCTAACAAAGGGCAGAAGGGAAGGTCACAATGAGGACATTTAACCATCATTGCTTATTAATGTAGACATTCAGCCAACATTGCTCCTAAGGAGTAGCCTTCATAGGGCTAAACTTATAGTGGGCCTAATCACATGGGCCTCATATATATTGAATAGGCGCACCAACTGGGCCTAATCACATGGGCCTCAAATATATCGAATAGGCCGCACCAACTGGGCCTTACATACATTACAATGGGCCATAATCCATGGGCCTTATATACATCACAATGGGCCTCATATATATATTGAGGTGGCATCAACAATGGGCCTCAAAGCCTCAACAATGGACCTCATACACATCAAGGTGGGCCTCAATAAAGGGCCTCATACACATCAAGGTGGGCCTCAATAATGGGCCTCATACACTCAAGGTGGGCCTCAATAATGGGCCTTATACACATCAAGGTGGGCCTCAACAATGGGCCTCATACACATCAAGATGGGCCTCATACAAATAAAGGTGGGCCTCGACAACGGGCCTCATACACATCAAGGTGGGCCTCTACAACGGGCCTCATACACATCAAGGTGGGCCTTAACAACGGGCCTTATACACATTAAGGTGGGCCTTAACAACGAACCTTATACACATCAAGGTGGGCCTCAACAACAGGCTATAAACATATCGAAGGTGGGCCTCATAGATCTGAACAGATGGATGGCTTAGAGAAATACATGCATCACAGTGGACCCTTGAGATGGACGGCAGGGAATGAAACACATGCATCAAGGTGGGGTCCACGCTCCCTTATTGGACCGACAGAGTGGATTACACTTACATCACAATGTGTTGCACCTACCACCGTCCAAATACGGACAGTGTGGGTATAAGACACTTGCATCAAGGTGGGTCCCATAGGGATAGATGGTATGGACAAACATTATGCCCCACCATAATATAACATTATAATATATATATATATATATATATATATATATATATATATATATATATATATATATATATATATATATATATATATATATATATATATATATATATATATATATATATCATAATGTGCATCCAGCGTCCGACTGTCTAGAGATGGGTGGATGGCCTGGTTTAAAATTGCATATATGCGAGGTGGGTACCACGTCGGGCCCACCACATCATACATATTATATTAATATATTGAATAAATATTAATATATTATATAATATACATATATATACACACATTAGGTGGGTCACACCATTCCACACAATGGACGGCATGAATAAAACACATGCATCATAGGTGGGTCCCACCGTCCAGTACTATGGACGGTGCAGACAATACACATACACTTGAGGTGGGTTCCAACGTCCAATATCATGGATGGTGTGATAAAATAAATACATCAGTGGGTCCCACGTGGGCCCCACCATAACGTTTATCTTCCATCTAACATGTTGGTACGGTCATAGGGACCCGTGAAAAGAGGAAAAACAAATTTCACAATGATCCAAAACTCCTGTTAACCTCAAAAGGGTTTCAACGACAGATGTGCAATCCCACTCTCCCCTATGATGTGGACCAACTAAGAGCCGTGTATGGCTGATTTTTGGAAGGATCACAGCCCTAAAGGGCACCATCAAAATGCATGGTGTTGATGTGTAAAACACAGGGCCTACAAGTGGGACCCATAGTCCAAGCCCGTGTATCATGACGCAGAAGGACGCTGCGACTGGACGTCCTCCAGCGACAGCAGTGTCTGCTGCTATGTTTGTATTACTTTTTTAATATTTTTTTTAAAAATTGTATTATTGAGGTTTTTCCTAGGTGGGGCCCGCATCAGAATGATCTGTCCCAGCCATTGGATCCTACGACTCATGAAAGGCTAAATGAGCCCAATATTCAAGGTGTTTTAACATATAGAAATATCAAAGGAAATTTTAATGGTAAAAATAACTGTTTTTCATGAAACGGCCCACCATGTAATTAGATGGGCCTCGTTTTTCAGCTCAACGCCTAAAATGAGTTGGGAAATAAGATGGACGGTGTTGATTGAATTCATACATCATAGTGGGGCCTATATTAGTGACCCTACCCAAGTTTCAAATCAAGCTGATATTTTATTTTTATAACACATATTAGGGTGGGCCTTGCTCAAATGGGCCACCAAGTGGATGAATGATGTGGGTAAGACCTACATCAAGTGGGGTACACTCGAGTGGGCCACACGGCCTCATCATCGCATATGAAAAAGGGAAAGAGAGAGAGAGAGAGAAAGGAGAGAAAAAGAGATCAAGTGATGAAGGGACCTCGACACTTTGGACCCTCCCTTCCATGATTTACAACGTACATCAAGTGGGTCTCATTACATATGGGCCACCAATCAAAATCAACGGTGGAGATCCTTTCCCCACCGAAATGAAAGGTCTAGATGACCCTATCCATGCAAGAAAAATAAACATCATGATGGGGTCCATGGAAAATGACCCCATCATGAAATGATCATGAAAATTATAGTGGGCCACCGGCCACATCTAGGGTCCAAAGTGAGATCCATACCATCAATCGGTAGGCCTTACTTAACCCATCATCAAAATAAGAAAATCTAGGCCTATGGAAACACCCATCGTTCGATCTTCTTGCTCCCTCGGCTTCCTTTGTTCCTTAACTTTGATCCTAACGGAAGTGATGGATTTTGGATGGTTGAGATGGAAGATGAAAGGGTAGGAAGTGGGCCACACATAAAGATCTCTTGGAGGTGAAAGAGCTTGGACGTGGGATTCCTCTCTTGCTTGGGAAAGTGACTTGAGAAATGAGAGAGAGAGGGTTGTAAAGAGAGAGGGATGGGTGATGGAGTGATGGGTGAGGTGAGTGATGGGTGTGTAAAGTTTTATTGACTTTAGGGGTAAATGGTGTAAGAAAGGTATGGGCTTGTGTAAGAACTTTTTGACTTTGGCGTTGCTTGGGAATAGGTGAAAGGTGAAATGTACTTGACATGTACTTGACCCTTGATGGGATTGATTGATTGATGGATGTGACATTCGGTAGAGATTCTCTTAGGTTTTACAACGCATGACATTTTCCTCGAACTGGATGCAAGCCCACATCTCCTTGTCAGGGTATCGCCATGGCACGCGAGTCGCAGCATCGGAACCACAGCGACGGCGCGGTCGCTAGGGTACAAGTCTCGAGTTAAGTTGACTCGGGTTGATAGGACTTAGCTTAAGATCTTGCGCAAACATTGGATAAGGGTCGAAAGTTGTCAGAATTCGACCAAGAAGACCACGAAAGTTGGAAGAATAGTACGGGCTAGGATACGGGCCTTATAGCTATGTTATTCATTATGCAAGTAAGATGTTAAATTTAGCTCAAGTGAATTACTCTACTATGTAAAAAGAATTGTCGTAGTATCGCTTCGGATAAATTTAGATCTTACTTGATCGGATCTAAGATCATTATCTACACCGATCATGTGGCACTTAAGTATCTTCTTTCAAAGAATGATACTAAGCCCCACTTAATAAGATAGATTCTCATATTCCAAGAATTTGATTTAGAAATAAAAGATAAAAATAGAGTAGAAAATGTAGTGGCTAACCACCTTTTGAGACTTGACCTACTTGATATCCCTGAGACGACACCCATAAATGACATGTTCCCTAACAAGCAACTGTTTAAAGTCTGTCATTCACCTTGGTTCACTGATATTGCTAATTATCTTACCATGTGTTTCACGTCGACACATTGGACTATGCAAGATAAGAAGTAATTTTTCATCGAGGTACGCAAATTCTTCTAGGATGATCCATATTTATTTAAATATCTCCTAGATCAGATTTTAAGGAGATGTGTTTCAGACAATGAACATCAGAGTATCCTCTCCTTTTGTCATTCTCAGGCCTATGGTGGTCACTTTTCTGCTAAAAAGACCATGGCCAAAATTCTACAGTGTGGTTTCTATTAGCCAACTAGGTTTAGGGACACTCATGAGTTTTGCAAAGCTTATGAGCGTTATAAAAAATTAGGAGCATTGTCCCGTCGGAATATGAATCCTCTGAACCTTATTCTCATAATCGAAGCATTTAATTGATGGGACATCGATTTCATAGGACCATTCTCGCAATCTTATAGAAATTTATACATTCTATTAGCTGTAGACTATGTCACTAAATGGGTTGAAGTGATCCCGTACCAGAATAATGATCATCAGACGGTCATTAAATTCTTAAAAGAGAACATCCTTTCCCAGTTCAGAATGCCTTGGGCCATCATTAATGATGGAGGATCACAGTTTTACAATAAGCCATTAGCAAACCTAATGAAGAAATATGACATCTCTCACAAGATGAGCACTCCATACCACCCATAGACAAGTGGGTAAGAAAAAATTTCTAATAGGGTGATTAAACACATCCTGGAAAAAATGGTTAACCCTGACCATAAGGATTGGTCAATCTGATTGACTGATGCCTTATGGACTTATTGTACTGCATTCAAAACCCCTATTGGAATGTCTCCCTTTAGACTTATCTACGGGAAGGCTTGCTACTTGCCTGTGGAGTTGGATCATAGGGCCTAATGGGCTATAAAGAATTTGAACTTTGACTTGGAAAATACTAGCTCCCTGTATAAACTTCAATTGAATGAACTCGATGAGATCTGAAACGATGCATATGAGAACTCAAGAATTTATAAGGATATGATGAAGGCATTCATGATAAGAACATCCTTTAGAAATCATTCTTGACCAGCCAGGAAGTCCTCTTGTATAATTCTTGGCTACATCTTTTTTCGGAAAAACTCCGATCTCGTTAGACCGGCCCTTTCATTGTTACAAATGTCTATCCTTATGGAGGTATTAAGATATAGAATCTAAACAGTGACAATGCTTTTGAAGTAAATGGACATCGATTAAAGCCATTTGTTAAAAAATTCGCTTCAGAAGACATGTCCATGCCTTTGACTGATCCTGTTTACCAGGATTAATCTCCTAATCTGATGGAGGTATAGGTAGAATGGAGGTATAGGTAGATTTGTCACTTTCATAGGACTAGGGTAGTTTGCTTTATACTGTTTAGGATAGTTTCCATATACACTGCTGAGTTTTGTTTTCTGTTAACCCATTTTATGCTGAGATCCGTAGAAAAGCTTCAAATTTCCTTCCTCCAAGTGTTATCTTTCCATCCCCATTCCCTTTCTTTTTGTTGCCTCATTTGCATTACATGATTATTTCTTATACATTGGGGATAATGTAGGGTGTGGGGATTAGGTAACCTAATCAGTATTTTTCTTAGTTTTGAGCAAAATTTTTGAAATTTTTTTATTATTTTGAGTTAAACTCTATTTGGAAGGCAAGAAATTGTGTAATTAAGAATGCTTTAAGTATGATGAGATGAGAGATTGGATTTTAAATTGTTGGATCTTGATCATTTAAAGTAAATTATCGCCTAAGGTTCTTGAACAACTAAGAGAAAATTTGTATATCATGTTAATTTAAATCACAAAACACGATCAAGTTACATCCTTGAGATATGTTCCGGTTTCTAATTGTTAGTTTGAGAATCATTGATAAATGTCGAGAATCGAGTTTGGAGAATTTTATGAAAACTAGAGAAAAACAGGAAATCGACAAAAAGGGCATGAAAATGAAAAAGATTCACAACATCACTAAGGAGAATGAAACAGGTCTCTTAAAAAGATGAATTGTTCAAAATAAGAAATAGTCGTCGATAAAAAAATTTGGAAACTAGAGAAAGAAGAAAAAGGGGTACATTTGGAATCAGTACTTGAGTTTTCGACTTATTTTGATATGATGAACATGACTAACATTATGAAACACTAGTACTCCCATGGGAAGTAAGTTAACATACATTGGAAAACTTGATATTTGAATTTTTATTCCAATTTGAGTAATATACTTGATCAATTGCATGTTTGATTCAACTCTAAGTTTTCAAAATCTCACCTTCTTGTCTTGTCCCTACTCATTCATACTTGATTGCATAAAAGATTATTTTCTTAATAAGGTTTTGAACTTGAGATTGAAGATTATTTTTCACATATATTGCTTGGGAATAGCAAAATGCTGGTCGGGGTTGTGTTGAGGGTCAAATATTATATATTATCTCCCATTTATTTCTTGGTTTTATAAACATAATATGGCTTAATAGTATATTTTACATGTGTTTGTGTTGCAAGGTGAAATTAAGAACTTGAAATGAAAAGACTATTAAAAGCATGGATTTAGTACTCAAAAATCACCAAAGCCAAGTATGGATCTTATGGGACCAAGATTGAAGATTTCAAGACCCAAAGATTTAAAAAAAAAAAAAAAAAAAAAAAACTGGAGAAGGAATGAAGTTGAAAGAACAAGCACAGAAATCACAAAGACTCTATCATCAAGAACCGTTCGATGACATCGAAGATATGTTCGAATACATCGACTAGTGTTCGATGTCATCGAACGGTTCTTGATGACAGAGTCTTTATGATTTTTACGCTTGTTCTTTCAACTTCCTTCATTCTCCACTTGGTTTTCTTGGATCTTGGGGTCTTGAAATCTTTAACTTGGTCTCATAAGATCCATCCTTGGCTTTGGTGATTTTTGAGTACTAAATCCAATCTTTTAATATTCTTTTCATTCCAAGCTCTCAAATTCACCTTGTAATACAAACACATGTAAAATATACTATTAAGCCATATTATGTTTATAAAACCAAGAAATAAATGAGGGATAATATGCAATATTTCACCCTTAACATCGACCGTAGTGATTTCTTTGTTCTTAGAGAAGAACTGAGCGTGAAACTTTTGAAATGGCCAAGCTATATGTCCTAGAGGGGGGGGAGGGGGGGTGAATAGGATTATGCTAAACTAAAAAATAACAGTGGAATATAAGAAATAAGATAGCCAAGAAAAGAAAGGAAACAAACCACAATAAAAAAATGTAAAGCGACCTCAAGTTCAAGTCTTGAGAGGCTGTACGAAGTAGTTATAAGGACAACCTTACACCATAAAAACCAAGGGTTTATGGCAGGACAACCTTACAAGAACAATAAGTATCAATATCTCAAACTGAAGAGCAATAATAAAGGAAAATAGCATAAAGTAAATTCTAAACTATTACAACATTCCCCACTGTGCTTGAAATGAAAATATTACAACATTCACATCCACACATATATCTCACAATCTTGAATAATAAAAGATAAAAAGTAAAAATCACACAACCAAAAAACATAAAGAATTATAGTGGTTCACCTATGTGTACACCAACTGTTATAAAACAGCCACACAGATTGCTACTCCACTCCTAATATCCTTACACACGGATATTAGCATTCACTATCAAAATAGGTTTTCACAGGTTCACCCAAAACCTTCACAATTGTGTCTTTTTCAAAGGGCTTAGACAATCTAAAAACCCACTTTCTGAGTTTTCTGGCTCTCCTCAGATAACCACCACAATGAGATTTTTCTGGCGAATCCCAAAAGAAAACCAAAAAGAAAGTAAATTACACAAATGTAAAATACTTGGATTTCTCCTTCTATAGCAGCCCGATATAACCAATCGGAGTAGAAGATTGAATGTAGAAGTTAAAAAGTCCAATACTCACTTTAAAATGGTTCTAAGTTCTAATTGATTTTAAATTAAATCGGTTGGGCTTAGCTCTATTTGATTTTGATTCCAAGAAGAAGGAATACATCAATTCCTCTTTTCAAATAACATTGGAATATATAAACAAAATCAAATGTAAAAGTTAACAAAAAGTGAATATTAAATGTGCACAATGTAACTTAAAATAAACACAAACTTATCTCAGAGTGATCCCTTGATTTTCTTGAATTTCATTATCAAACTCTAAAATTCGTGTTCAATTTATAGATGCAAAAATCACATCTACAATTGGTCGTGGGAACCCTTTGACTAATCGTAGAACTAATGGAATTTTGAAATTTCAAGCGTGATCTTAAAAAAAAACCGTTTTACAACTAGTCTTAAGATTTCTACGACTGGTCGTAGCAAAACCAGGATTGGTGATAGGAAACCAGGATTGATTGTTGTAGTTCGAGTCATAGATCTAGGACTGGTTAAAGGACGAGTCATGACTATTCCTACGACTGGTCGAACAATCTCCAGGACTAGTCGTAGAATAACCAAAAAATTCTAAAAAATTACAACAACTTATGACTGGTAGTGGAATTTCTTGGACTGGTCGAACTAGTGCTAGGACTAGTCGAATAAGGTCCAGGACTAGTCTTAGAACAGACCAAATTCATATAAGAAGATTCAATTTGAATTATTTATAAAAAATAACCTACCCTAAGGTCAATCTAAGGTCATTCATACCTGGGACATGAAGCATGAACATTGAAACTTCATTCTTTCAGATGAAGGTTAACCTTTGAACCTTATGAAGCTTGAGATCTCTACTTGATGTAGCTTGATCTTGAGATCTTCTACAGCTTGAAATTAAACTTCATCTTGAGTTACACTTGAGTCTTGAACAAACACTCTTCTTATCGATGTAGCTCTGAATATTGATGCTTATAGAAAAGGACAAAATACATGACCTTGCATTTTTTTCTTGAAGTGAATCACTGTACTTGACTTGACGCATTGTGATGCAGTGTCTTGGACATATATATATATATATATATATATATATATATATATATATATATATATATATATATATATATATATATCAACATACAAACAGAAGATACAGATAGAGGTTTTGTCACACAAAATTTGACAATTTGACAACCAAAGGAGCATGAGACCATAGCACTTACAATCTCCCCCCTTTTCAAATTTGTGACTAAACACACTCCAATAATCCAATAAAATAAGAGAAGCACAACATGAAAAATAATGAATCATGCACCAGTTATATAAGAGAACCAGTTATAGCCTGGTTAATGAATCATGCACCAGTTGTCATAAACTAGCACACAACATTCATCTATACTTACTCCCCCTGAGTAGAAGCACACATATATATCAAGAAAAATATAATTGCTACTCATATTTATATCACTTTCATATCCATAAGCAATCAAACCAAAACTTCTCCCCCTATTTATATCACTTCCATATACATAAGCAAACATACCAAAAGATTTCTCCTCCTTTTTGTCACAAAATGACAAAGGAAGAACAAATGGACAAGAATAATAATTAAGAGAGTAAAGTAGGCAAGGTAAGAAATAAAGTGCACATATCATAAATCATAAACAAGTTAAATCTAAAGACAAGTAAAATTAGTCTTACAAACTGAGAGAGAGAAAAATAGTATTAAAGTTATTACAGACCAACAGATAGAAACTTAATCAGATCCTGAAGGGGCAGGAATATTAGGATCAAGTTGATGAAGGCCCTTGTTTAAGCACCTAAGATACTTGTGCATATATTTAAATTGTAAGTCATGGGCAAAATTCATGTTTTCTACCTTCTCCTCAAGTGCACGAAGACGAGCATAAAAAACAGATGGCTCATAGTCAGGATCATGCAAAATTTGATTCCAGTTCATCAAAAATATCATCCATATTAATGTGTGGGCAATGTGTCTTCTTATTTTTTTAAAAAAAATGAAGAAAAATATCCATATATTCTTAAGGAAAAGACACGAAGAAGAGCACGAAATCCAAAGAGAGATATACAGTTATTATAGACCCAAAAGAGATGAAATATCTAAGCAATATCAAGTAAATATGCTAAAATACAAATTATTACAATTTATATAGATAAAGCATGCATCACAAGATCAATGGATTTTAAGCTCTTGCTTAGTCAAAGTCCAACTTTCATAAGCTAGTGCATCAATTACATTGACCGGTTCAATTTGGGAATTGAAGCAAAAGTAATTGCAGACATTTTCCAATTGTCTTCTGGTTTGAACACCAGAAAAAGGGTCACCAAGTATTTAATTAGAAGGATGATCTTTTACTAACCTTGAATCAGTAGAATATGATGTAGATGATGGTTCACTTTAAAGTTCAGTGTCAATTTGACTGGATGAAGAGTTTGGTTTATCAAAAATAAAGACTTCATCATCTACTGAAATAGAGATAGGTGTATTCAGGTGATCATCTATAACCACATTAATTGATTCTTGAATCACACTAGTCCTCTTATTAAGAATTCGATACGCTCGACTGTTCAAAGCATATCTTAAAAATATTCCTTCATTACTTTTTGTGTCAAACTTTCCCAGATTTTCACGGTCACGTAAAATATAGTACTTACTACCAAAAACTCAAAAGTATTTGATAGTAGACTTTTTATCAAATCACATTTTGTAAGCTGTTTTATTATTACCTTTACTCGTATAAACCCAGTTTATTATATAACAAGTTGTAATGGCTACTTCAGCCCAAAGATTCTTAGAGAGCTTCATGCAATTCAACATGACGTTAGCCATTTCTTGAAGCACTCTGTTTTTCCTTTCAACTATTCCATTTTGTTGTGGAGTTTTGGGCGCTGAGAATTCATCTAATATTCTCTAGTTGCTACAAAACTTCTCAAAACTGCTATTCTCAAATTCGGATCCATGATCACTACGAAGCTTACTTATTTGAGAACTTTTTTTAGTTTGAATCATTTTGAGAACTTTTCTTACTTCTTCAAGAGTTTCTGATTTGTCCCTTAGGAAGACTACCCATGTATATCTTGTAAAATCATCTACAATTACCAAGATATATCTTTTGCCACCGTGACTTTTCGTCCTGGTAGGTCCTATAAGATCCATATGAAGAAGCTCAAGTGGTCTTGAAGTGGCATTGGAATTCACCTTTTTATGGATTTCCTTATTTTTTTTTCCAATCTGGCATTCGCCACATATTTTATCCAATTTTTGAATTTTGGGTAGACCTTTTATTAGTTCTCGTTTGCTCAATCTATATAGGTTTCGGTAGTGTACATGTCCAAGATGTTTTTGCCACAAATCAATCTTGTCTGTATGGACCATGTAACATGATTGAATAGGTGAGCTGGATTCACTAACAATATAATAGTTTTCAGATGTTCTATGTCCAGTTAGTATATACTAAACCCTTATTATTTGGAATCTCACAGCTTTGATTAAAGAATCTTACACTATGGTTATTGTCACATATTTGAGATATGATTAGTAGATTATGTTTGAGTCCTTCAACATATAAAACATTTTTAAACAAGGGAAGGTTATAAAGTTGAATCGTACCTTGGCCCATAATCTTGCAGTTGCTACCATCACCAAATGTGACTAAACCATCAGTCATGCCTTTGAGATCGGTGAATGAACCTTTATCACCAATCATATGCCTTGAGCATCCACTATCTAGGTACCACTTTGAATGGCTTGTAGCTTTGAAAGCACTGTGGGCAACCAAGCTGGTAACCTTAGGAACCCATTTCATAACAGTTTTGGGTTTAGGAATATAGTAAGTCTTCTTTTGATTGTAGTTATAGTTAGAGTGACCCACTGAGTTAGATTTTAAGAGCTCCTTAAGAAGATCAACTATTTTCTCAGCTAAAGGGTTTCGGTTCTTATATTTATAAATGTTCTTCAATTTTTGAAAAGTAGTTTTAGAAAAAACTTGATTTGTACTTTTTCCTTTTGAGTTCAAGGTCTCTCCTTTTACAAACTTTGAAGACGTATTCTTATGTTTAAGAGAAACATTTTTCTTGTAGCCCAAACCGGATCGATCACCACATTTCCTTGATTTAGATAAAAAATTTTCTAGCTTTGGATCTCCTTGGGCATGCTTCCATATATCCTTTAAACTTAAAAGAGAAGAGAATTCAAATTTATGATTTTCATTCTTAGATTTCAGACTTTCAATTTGAGAGTTTTTGAAATTTAAATCACATTTGTATTTTTCAGAACAATCTAAAATATGGGATTTTTCTAAAATAAGAGATTCAAAATTTTCTCTAAGCTTTGAAAATCTTTCTTTTTGAAGAATAAGTTTAACAACAATTTTACAACTTTCTTCATATAAGGCATTGTAAGCATCTTAAAGATCATCTTCATTTTCACATTCATTGTTCAGATTTTCTTCACTTGTTGAATCATTATCTGAAAATGTGAATTTGGTTAGAGTCATAAGGGCTTTCACTTCATTACCTGACTCGGTTTCAAAATTTTCTTAGAAGAGGCTTCAAAATCAGAGGATTCATCCCAAGTAGTCAACATACTCTTCTTTTTGGATTTGTCCTTTTTAGGACACTTTCTTGCTAAATGCCCATATTCTTGGCAGTTGAAACATTGACTTTCTTTTAAAGATTTTTAAGGCTTAGATTTAGATTTTGATCTTTTCTTCTATTAGCTTTTTGAAAATCAACCATCTTTTTACTTTTGAAAATTTTATAAAACTTTTTCACTAAAGGAGCCATATCGTCTTCAGAATTTTTTAAATTAGAATGGTTTTCTTGAGAAACATCTTTAGAAGACTTAAGGGCAATAGATTTTCCCTTAGGAGCTTTAAAATTTAACTCGTAAGTTTGTAAAGATCCAACTAACTCTTCTACCCTCATAGTATCCGTATCACGAAGTTCCTGGATCACGGTTATCTTAGAGTTGAACTGTTAAGGAAGTGAGCGTAGTATCTTTACATACACTTTACTTTCTGGGATTTTATTTCCAAGACTACACATAGAGTTTACAATGTCATTTAATCTTGTATAAAAGTCCATAAACATTTTATTTTCCTCCATATGAATTTCTTCAAATTTGGTTGTGAGGAGTTGGACTTTAGATTTTTTAACAATTGATGTACCCTCGTGTGTCATTTCTAAAATATCTCAAGCTTTCTTTGTAGAATCATAGGATATAATTCTTTTGAATTCATCTGGTGATAGTGCGCAGGTGATTACATTTAGTGCTTTAGCATTTGCATACTCTCACTTTTTTAAAGTGTGGTCTATGAAAAATAAAGAGTTACTCTCATTGTTTTAAAACCATTGATTTCGGTCACTTCAACGGTAGGAGGGGTCCATTCATTCACTATGGCCAGCCACACACTTTCATCCATGGATTTTAAGAAGATTCTCATCCTGGCTGTCTAATAACCATAATTGGAGCCATCAAAGGGTGGAGGCATAGTGACTGATAGGCTATCAAAATTTGACATCTTATATATAACTTAAATCGTTAGCTCAGGAAATAAATTCAAGAATAAAGAATTAAAATGAGCGATTAAGCTCTGATACCACTTGAAATGGCTAAGCTATATGTCCTAAAAGGGGGGGGGGGGGGGGGGGGGGGGGGAGGAAATAATAGTGGAATATAAGAAATAAGATAGCCAACAAAAGAAAAGGAAACAAATCACAATAAGGAAATGTAAAGCAACCTCAAATTCAAGTCTTGAGAGGCTGATACGAATTTAATTCTAAGGACAACCTTATAACATAAAAACCAAGGGCTTATGGTAGGACAACCTTACTAGAACGATAAGTATCAATATCCCAAACTGAAGAGGAATAATAAAAGAAAAATAGCAGAAAGTGAATTCTAAACTATTACAACATTCTCCACTTTGCTTGAAATGAAAATATTACAACATTCACATCCACGCATACATCACACAATCTTGAATAATAAAAGATAGGAAATAAAAATCATATAACCACAAAACAAAAAGAATTATAGTGGTTTACCTGTGTGTACACCAACTGTTATAAAACAGTCACACAGATTGCTACTTCACTCCTAATATCCTTACACATGGATATTAGTGTTCACTTTCAAAATAGGTTTTTACAAGTTCACCCAAAACCTTCACAATTGTATCTTTTTCAAAGGGCTTACACAATCAAAAAACCCACTTTCTGAGTTTTCTAGCTCTCCTCAGATAACCATCACAATGGGATTTTTCTGGCGAATCTCAAAAGAAGACTAAAAAGAATGTAAATTATACAAATGTAAAATACATGGATTTCTCCTTCTATAGCAGCTCGGTAGAACCAATTGGAGTAGATGATTGAATGTAGAAGTTCAAAAGTCCAATACTCACTTTAAAATGGTTCTAGGTTCTAATTATTTTAAATTAAACCAGTTGGGCTTAGTTCTATTTGATTTTGATTCCAAGAAGAAGGAATTCAAGAATTCCTCTTTTCGAATAAGATTAGAATATAGAAACAAAATCAAATGCAAAAGTTAACAAAAAGAGAATATTAAATGTGCACAATGTATCTTAAAATAAACACAAACTTATCTCAGAGTGATCCCTTGATTTTCTTGAATTTCATTATCAAACTCTAAAATTCATGTTCAATTTATAGATGCAAAAATCACGTCTATGACTGGTCGTGGGAACCCTTCGACTGGTCATAGAACCAACAGAATTTTAAAATTTCAAGCTTGATCTTAAAAAACCGTTATACGACTAGTCTTAGGATTTATACAACAGGTCTTAGACCATTTACAACTAGTCGTAGCAGACCCAGGACTGGTCGTAGGAAACCAAGATTGGTTGTTGTAGTTCCAGTCGTAGATCTATGACTGGTCGAAGGACGAGTCGTGACTATTCCTACGACTAGTCGAACAGTCTCCAGGACTGGTCGTAGAATAATAAAAAAAAATTAAAAAATTACAACAACTTATGACTGGTCATGGAATTACTTAGACTGGTCGAACCAATGATAGGACTAGTCGAACAAGGTCCAGGACTAGTCTTAGAACAGACCAAATTTATATAAAAAGATTTAATT
This sequence comes from Magnolia kwangsiensis, assembly GCA_037074715.1. Classification (NCBI taxonomy): domain Eukaryota; kingdom Viridiplantae; phylum Streptophyta; class Magnoliopsida; order Magnoliales; family Magnoliaceae; genus Magnolia; species Magnolia kwangsiensis. Next base: position 67,874,398 of record CM073579.1, read on the forward strand.
TGAATTATGTATATAAAATGACCTACCCTAAGGTCAATCTAAGGTCATTCATACCTGGGACATGAAGTATGAACAATGAAACTTCATTCTTTCAGATGAAGGTTGACCTTTGAACCTTATGAAGCTTGAGATCTCTACTTGATGTAGCTTGATCTTGAGATCTTGTACAACTTGAAATTAAACTTCATCTTGAGTTACACTTGAGTCTTGAACAAACACTCTTCTTATCGATGTAGCTCTGAACATTGATGCTTACAGAAGAGGAAAAAATACATGGCCTTACATTTCTTTCTTGAAGTCGATCATCACACAAATTTTGACAATTTGACAACCAAAGGAGCTTCAGCCGTAGCACTTACAACTTTTATTCCATCCCTTGCCAAGAGTGTATTGAGTATGGCAATAAGTTTGAGTATCATGTGAAGGTATTTGCAATTAACAATTGGACAAATAATTGCAATTTATGAGAGTTATTGTTGTCAACTCTCCACATTGCATCGTAAATTGGCCAACAAGTTCAATGGTTGATTGAGCGGGCTCGCCTGAAAATAAGGAAAAATCTAGTCAATAGTTTCTCGGCAATGGGTGTTGCCAATTTATCCATTTAGGGTATGGTTTATGATACACCAAGATGGTGTTGCAGCTGAGCACTTGGCCGACAACTTCTGTAACACTCTGAAAATCGGGGGTCATGTATAAACTCAACTCCCGAGTTCCAGACCGTCACTTATGCAACAAAAATGATTATGATTCAATGTTGTCTGAGTTAAAGCATTCACATGAGTAAAAGTATACCAAAACTGCAATTCATACTCCAGATTCAGTGATAAAAGCAAGCGGAAGACTAAAAGAATATATATATATATATATATATATATATATATATATATATATATCACTGTATGGAAAACAAAGTAGATCTCAACTATCTCCAAAGTATGAATACATCTCTGAGTCTCATATACATGTAAATAAGCAAAATAAAAATGTCAAAAGTAGTCCCACTGAGAAGTCCCGTCAATCCAGGCCACCAAAGCAAAGCCGTCGTGGTACTGCATATATGAGAACTCGTCCTGGTCCTCATCATAGTCCGGCTCTGCCTCCTGAATCGTCGCCTCACCTGCATCTAAGACAGGGTCTGGTGGGTGTTGCAAACACCATCCCGTAACGTGGGAGTGAGTAGCTAACTCAGTGGAATAATAGAGCAAAGATTAACATATTCTCAAATCAATCATGCGATAATAGTAAAGCAGTAAATCAAACAATCTTAATACTGTTGTTAATGCAATATGACATGACATGATGGATGCCCTCACCGACGATCTTACGCCCGCGGCATGCAATCATCCCACAGTGCTCCACATCTTCCAGGCACATGCAATGTGATGGTGATATGATTACCGAGTTATTATTAGTCCATTCAAACAGCAGGATTGGGAAACTAAGGTACTTTCCTTATATCAATCCCAACACAGATCCTGTCTAGGGTCGTCACTCCTAGTAATCTCATACGATGTATATTTTGTAGGTTGCTGCAAGAGCTGTCAGGGCTGTTGCTCGCACTCGTTGCACCACTCCCCCATCACCTTATCAATACAGGCCTACTGTACTCTCACTGCTACAGAAGGGTCGTCGCCTCCCGTAGACTCAGAATACGCTCGCGGTCACTTCAAAGGACTCGTCGCCTGATCAGTGTAGGCCGACAGCAAGAATATAGTGTCTCATACCACCATAATCTGCTCACGAGCCATAGGTGCTCACTGGTCACTACGGGGAGGTTTGTGGCCCCAGCGTAGACCGACAGCTCGACCACGGTGTCCCATACCACCATGCCCGGCTCATGAGTCTTTGTGGATCAAGGTACCACGGTTAACAGGATTTACAATGGTAAGTTCAGTACCCTAGGTTCAAGCAGTTATGACTCATACAGGGTGAACATACAATGGCCAGTCGGGTTACTTGACGGGCTCGACTAGCACGAGCGCATCTCAAGTCGAATGACATGAAGTACGTAAAACACCCCGTGTGGCCTAACCACTGCCGCCAACTCCAAAACACGACTCACGTTCATCGACACGTCGTTCGTGGCAAAGATAAGCCAACCACGAACTTACTCAGTTACCGACTGCCTGGACTAGGTATAGCCCAAACAGTTATGAATCCACATCAGCAATCATGTAAGAGTATTGGAAATGAAATACAACAATGTGAGCATGTTAACACATGTTATAACATACAACTTAAGTGAATCATCAAGCACATGCATCTCATACATATAATGAAATCATGCATATAGCTAACATGTAGGAAATCATTTACATCAGCATAGTAATTGAGAATTCAATCTCAAACTAAATCATAACACCATTTAATTCAATACATACTAATACAAGCATTTATACAAACACTTAAACTACACACTTAAGTCTACATATAGTATGTCGACTCAAAGTGCGCATTTAGGCGAATCTCTTCGTCAAACTAATTATGCACGCATTCCTAATATCCTAATGCGACAAGAAGCCATGTCAATCACATCAGCAAATTATGGATGAAAACAGTATTCCCTACAAAAGACTAAAATACCCTAAATCTCATATTCTTCGTCTGCTTATGAAACAAGAAACGGACGGCATATTGTACATGTCAAACGGCGTTGCCGTCGATAATCTACTATTAAACGACATTGAAAGCATTGAAAACAGTCAATCAAAGCATCTAAAATCTGCACCTTTTCTCCTAGAAGCGTATCAATTCGAACGGAGCGTATACGCTTCGTCTATGGCGAATAGGAAACCTAATACGCAAGATCCATAAGCTAACATGCTAAGGAAATGATGGAACCTCAAATCAGCAAGTGTTTGGGGTGTTTGCTTACCTAGAAACGTGGTGTAATCGCCAGAAAAGTGATTGAGTCGCGTTGCTTAAGCACGTGCAACAGGTAGCACAAGCAGCAGGAAAAACTCTTCCACCTTCTCTCACAAACTCTCACTTTCTCTCTCACTCTTGCTAGGGTTTCTAGCAAATTCGGATGGGTGAGAGAAGTGAGGGTTTAAGCCCCTTTTATAACCTAAATCTTGCCCGAAACAGGCTTGAGAACAATGTTTACTTGATACCTAACCAAATCGGGGCTGTTTCGGTCCAAAAAGGCATGTCTGGTGGTCCCCTGGCCGAACGCGATCGGACTTAAGTTCATGCATGTCGGATGTCGCTCACATCCCATTTTCAGACCAGTAGTGTTCGTAGATCGCATGTGGTGGTCCAGTTTCAGTTCAGCGGTCACCGCACGTAAATCAGGTTTACAAGTCTCATGATATGAAATAGAAATTTTTCCTGATCCAAGGGTGTAATTTGGCTGAATTCCGACGGTCAGAACGCTTAATAATAACGCGTCAAGTCGTGTGCCAGATTTGAATTTCAAATTCCAAATTTAACCCTATTCTCACTCTCTTCAGTCCAAGCTCAATGAAATAGCCTACAAATGTCTGTTGGACTTGATTTTCGAAATGATTGTCAAGTCCAGCTAGGCGGTTATAACGGTCTAAGATTGTAGGTATCGGACTTTCGACGCGCGGTCTAAATCCAATACAAAGTTTCAAAGAGGTCCAGAGAAAAAACCGGTTTAGAGTTTGATCCGAGGTTTTAGAGTATTATAACGTCATTGGTTCTACTTGCTTTGGGTCTTGTAGAACGTATTTAAAGTAATCAGGGACTATTTCCCAGCTACTCTAGCGTTGCGCTAGCTAACTTACACTTATTTTCTAAAGGAATTAATCCTACACGATTTCTGGTCGAGTTAGTACTCGAGTCCAAGTATGGATTTTTCCAGGGCATTACAACTTCTTAGACAATTTGCACAATCTGGTTGTGATCCATCCGTTGAGGTTCTAAAATTGATGAGTGATCTGGACCAAATCGATTCACATTATCCTGAAATTTAGGGAACTATTGAGGATTGAATCCTCTTAGTAGCCATTTGATTCTTGTTTTCATGTGTAAAGTTCATAGCCTCTCACTCCGATTGCGTAACTTCCATATGAGGTGGAAAATTTCTCATTTCTTGGGCAAGAACCGGTAGTGGATTACGTTATAGAGGCGACATGGGTGGCAGTGGAGTTGCATTGCTGATACAACTTCCCTTGGCATTGTATGCCTATGGTGTTCGTTCGACTATCATAGCCATCAATCAATACATGGCTTTAGTCTAGCTAGCCATATATTGATTGGTATTCATAACTTGAATATGGAATTGCTTCCCCTTGGCCCTTACATATTCCTGCACAAGCTAAATTCTCATTTGTATATTTCAGAGCATAACAAGTACCTCATCTAAAAGAACAGTTTGGGAAGTTGATGCTCCTCCCTGAACCCCAATAACAACTGTGGGACTATTGTTTAAATTCAATGCCTCAGGGGCTGTTGGAAATGACACGTCCTCTATAGGAGATGGTGCGGTTGGCGTAGAGTGACCAACTCTGACAATATGAGTACTTCTTCTATTCATAATTGGCAATACTACACCAACACGTTAGAGACATGGTCCCACCGAGAGTGCCAAAAACTTGTTGCTGTTATTTTCGGCATTGGGTGTGCAAACATGGTAGAATTGAAAGTACATTTAAACCAAACAACAATGATCCCAAGCTCCAAGATAGGTAGACACATAGTATATGACCGACATCTGGTGAGATTGGTCACCTATTTATCCACTCGCTCAATACAGATAAATGGAGAGAAGGAAGGGATTCTTACAATCGGTTATGGAAAGAAACTAAAAAACACATTTCCAATTGAAGAACCAAATCCAACGTGCAAGCATAAACTTAAATTATGGTAAAAGATTACCAGGTATTTAGTTACCGATACAGATTACTCTACGGAATGTAAACGGTAGGCTGAAAAGTAAAAATTACACTAAAAAATGTAACTTGCTTTACACGAAAAGTAAAGGATTATACTATGGAATGTAATTTGACAGGTAAATGGACATGATAATTAAAATATAGATTTTGGCTTGTTCAGGTTGGTATGAGATAATTTTTTCTTCTCGCATTTCTCTTTTATATATAACTTTGATCCAGCCATCTATAACATTTATATGTTCCGACGATTACCATAACCGTTCGCTATTACTATAACTCCTCTACTTCTCCTCTTGCCACCTATCTTGTAATTGCTTTCACATAATTGATTTTCCATCGATCACTCAAACAATACAGATTACACTATGGTATGTAAATGGTAGGCTGAAAAATAAAGATTACACTAAGAAATGTAACTTGCTTTACATGGAAAGTAAAGAATTACACTATGGAATGTAATTTGACAAGTAAATCGACATGATAATTAAAATATAGATTTTAGGTTGTTTGGGTTGGTATGAGACAATTTTTTTTTCTTGCATTTTCTCTTTTATTTATAACTTTGATCCAACCATCTATAACATTTATATGTTCTGACGATTACCATAACTATTTGCTATTACTAGAACTCCTCTGCTTCACCTCTTGCCACTTATCTTCACACAATTGCTTTACCATCGATCGCTCAAACAATACACGACACCTTCTAATACACTCCAGCTACTATTATTGAGAAATATTCTCCGGACATATCTCCATAGGCACCATATGGATCCGTACTGCTCACATGTAATTGGTTTTCACAGGGAATAGAGATAATGGGGATGACCAGATGGCAGCCGTTATATTGGATGATGCATAGCGATCACACTGATCTCACTATCTGTAACGCCCGTGAAAAATCCGTACTTGGAATCGAGTACCGATTTGACCCGAAATCGCGTATAAATAATTTCCATGGAAATTAAACGTAAGTTAGCTAGCGCAACGCTAGAGTAGCTGGGAAATAGTCCCTGATCACTTTAAATACGTTCTAAAAGACCCAAATCGAGTAGAACAGACAACTCTACAATACTCTATAACCTTGGATCCAACTCTAAGCAGGTTTGTCCTCTGGACCATATTGAACTTTTGTATTGGATTTAGACCGCGCGTCGAAGGTCTGATACCTCCTATCTTAGACCGTTAGAACCGCCCAGCTGGACTTGACAATCATCTCAAAGATCAAGTCAAACCGATAATCACAGAGTATTTCGTTGAACCCGGACTGAAGCGACCGCAAATAGGGACGAATTGGGAATTTCAAATTTAGATCTGGCACACGACTTGACGCGTCAGTATTAAGCGTTCTGACCGTCAGAATTCATCCAGATTACACCCTCGGATCAGGAAAAATATCTATTTATTATCACGAAACTTTCAGTCCTGATCTATGTGCGGTGACCGCTGAACTGAAACTGGTCCGCCACGTGTGATCTGCGAACCCTGCCAGACTGAAAACTTAATACGAGGTACATCTGGTACCCATGAGCTTAAGTCTGATCGCAATCGACCAGGGGACCACCAGAAATCAGTTTTTGGACCGAAACAGCCCCGAAATGGATAGGCAATAAGTAAACTTCGTCCCGGAGCCTATTTTCGGCGTTTCCAAGCTTATAAAAGGGGTTGAAACCCTCATTCCTTCCTTGCATACGAATTTCACAAACCCTAGCATAAGAGAGAGAGAGTTTGAGAGAAAGGGAAGAGGAGATTTTTCCCGCTTCTTAGCCACCAACGGTTGCTGCTTCAACACTTCATTCCAATCACCTGGCTGGTGATTTTTCCACTTTTTCAGGTATAGAAAAAGCCCAAAAACTTGCTGATTTAGGGTTTATGTAAATTCTGAATATGTTAGCTAACTAAATCCACAAATCAGGTTCTCCTACTACCGTAGACGAAGCGTACACGCTCCGTTCAAATTCTCGCGACCGTAAGAGATTAGGTGAGGATTTTAGACGCTTTGATTGACAGTTTACAATGCTTTCAATGTCGTTTAATAGTAGATTATCGACAGCATCGCCGTTTGACATGTACAACATGCTCTCCGTTTCCTATTTCGTAAATTAACGAAGAATATGAGATTTAGGGCATTTTAGTCATTTGTAGGAAGTACGGTCTACATGCATATTTTGCTGACGTGATTGACATGGTTTGTCGCCGTGTTAGGGAGTTAGGAATGCTTGCATAATCAGTTTGGCGAAGAGATTCGCCAAGTTGCACACTTTGGGTCGACATACTATATGTGGACTTAAGTGTGTAGTGTATGTGTTTGTATAAATGCTTGTATTAGTATGTATTGTATTGAATGATGTTATGTAGTAGTTTGTGATTGATTTCATGATTAATATGCTGACCTAAATGATTTCCTACATGTTGACCTTATGCATGATCGCATTACATGCATAGAAAGTATGCCTTGAGGATTTGCTTCAGTTGAATATACATGGGAAGTATGCCTTGAGGATTTGCTTAAGTTGAATATACATGGGAAGTATGCCTTGAAGATTTGCTTAAGTTGAATGTTATAACATGTGCTAACATGCTCACATGATGTATTTCAATTCCAATACCTTTGTATAGTGTTAATGTAATTCCATAGATGTGTGGGACTTGACTTAGTCCAGGCAGTCGGTAACCGAACGAATTCGTGGCTGACTGGTCATAGCCACGAACGACGCGTCGATGAATGTGATTCGTGTTGAGAGTTGGTGGCAGTGGTTAGGCCACGCGAAGTGTTTTACGCACTTCATGTCGTTCAATTCGAGATGCGATCGCGCTAGTCGAGCCCGTCAAGTAACCCGACTGGCCGATGTTTGTTCACCTTGTATGTATCATAACTGCTTGAACCTAGGGTACTGAACTTACCATTGTAAACCCTAATAACCGTGGTACCTTGATCCACGAAGACTCATGAGCCGGGCATGGTGGTATGGGACACCGTGGTCGAGTTGTCGGCCTACGCTGGGGCCACAAACCTCCCCGTAGTGACCAGTGAGCACCTTGACTCGTGAGCAGATTATGGTGGTATGGGACACTATATTCTAGCTGTCGGCCTACACTGATCAGGCGACGAGCCCTTTGTAGTGACCGCGAGCGTATTCTGAGTTCACGGGAGGCGACGACCCTTCCGTGCAGTAGAGTACAGTAGGCCTGTATTGATAAGGTGATGGGGGAGCGGTGCAACGAGTGCGAGCAACAGCCCTAGCAGCCCTTGCAGTGACCTACGAAATGTACATCGTATGAGATTACTAGGAGTGACGACCCTAGACAGGATCCGTGTTGGGATTGATATAAGGGAAGTACCTTAGTTTCCCAATCCTGTTGTTTGAATGGACTAATAACAACTTGGTAATCATATCACCATAGCATTGCATGTGCCTGGAAGATGTGGAGCACTCTAGGGAGTGTGGCATGCCGCGGTCGTAAGATGTTTCCGCATGAGGGTGATCGTCGGTGAGGGCATACATCACGTCATATCATCTTGCATTAAACAACAGTATTAGGATTGTCTGATTTACTGCTTTACTATTATCGCGTGATTGAATTGTGAACATGCTAATCTTTGCTCTATGATTCCACTGAGTTGATCACTCATTCCCACGTTACGGGATGGTGTTTGCAACACCCACCAGACCCTGTTGTAGTTGCAGGTGACGACGAGATCCAGGAGGTGGAGCCGGAGATTGACGAGGACCAGGATGAGTTCTCGTATATGCAGTATCACGACGGCTTCCCGTAGGTGACCTGGATCGAGGGGGACTTCAGTGGGACTATTTTGAACTTATTCTTTTGTCTATTTACATGTATATGAGACTCAGAGATGTAGTCATACTTTGGAGACAGTTGAGATTACTTTGTTTTTCCATACAGTGATATATATATTGTTTAGTCTTCCGCTTGCTTTTATCACTGGATCTGAAGTATGAATTGCAGTTTTGGTATACTTTTACTCATGTGAATGCTTTAAATCAGACAACATTGAATCATAACCATATTTGTTGCATAAGTGACGGTCTGGAACTCGGGAGTTGAGTTTATACACGACCCCCGATTTTCAGGGTGTTACACTATCGTGACATCCTCTTGGCACCGATCGAATGAATGGTTAAAAAGAAACACTATGCACACCAAATTCACAACCAAAACTAACTGAAACACTATACAAACCAAATTCACAACCGAAACTGACTGGTTTATATCGTACAATCGGTGAACCTTTTGGGTGGAGCCCACAACTGAGCATAACATTGTGGAAGAACATTGTTGTTTGGCTAAAAGTGTCCCAGGCTGATCCAAATCCAACCATTAGATCTCCACCAATCATAGAGACAAGCGTGAGTGAATGGATACACTTGATGTATCCAAAAAAAAAAAAAACCAAAGAGTCTCGTATCTTTGCAGAGAAATGCGGTGTTTATGATAAGGGAGTCATTTGATACTCAGGCAGCTCATGACGCTTGATATATGGGCCCCCATAAATTACACAATGTGGCATACATTAAATCAAATTAAATCGAATAAACTGTGGAACTCTTTGCCTCTAAGTCACAACCCCAGACCAGATTGATCGAGAAATCCTAACCTCTAATCAGTGGACACTTGTTTGTTGAAATAGGACCATTTTCAACCCTCGAAAAATGTCTAGCAATTGGATACTCAGATAATCAAATAGTCTTAATCTTGGGTTTATGATACATCTAAACTCGAACCTATAGTTTGGAAAGCTTAATTTGAATTACTTGTGTTGGGAAAAATGCAACAAGTATGGGAACTCGGTTATGGGATGAACTAACCCTGCTGACGTAACCTGAGGCAATGGGTAAAATCGAGTGAAGATAAAGCCTAAAGGAGAGACTTAGCTCGGATCTGTAGGATATGAATCCTGACCAAAGCTGAAAGAGTCGGGAGCCACAGACCAAATATACAAGACGCATAAAGTTGACTCGACCAAAGAGGCAGCGATGTCTAAATGAGCCGATCAAAGGCCCTAAAGCTAAAAGCCACCTAACCGACTATAAAACCAACTCATACGAAGTTGGTTGTAGTGTCGGCTATCGGATTAAAAAAAGGCATCGGTTCTAAACTGACTTTGTTTCATCCGATAGTAGGCAAAAAGCTTAATCCTTGTAAACCAACTGAGACTGCAGAATCTATTGAGGCCGAACCAAGCAAAGGAGAGACGGTGTAATCTCAAACACCGTCCTAAGAATTTTGTAAAAGGATTCCCGACCCCGGAAATCTCGGAATCATGAAGTACACGTAAACAAAATAGCAATTAAATAAAATCTCTAAAAAATCAGAAGAGAATCTCCTTACACAGGGACCTCTCACTCTTATAAAAAAAGGGCTCTCTAGGAACCAAGGTACGAAGAAAAAACTCTAAAAAACTCCTCTCCCTGGACTTCACTGACTTAAGCATCGGAGGTTCCCCAGCTCTAGCCAGGGTTCTCTTTCTCTCTCATTGTGTTGTGTTGCAAGTCGAAGTGCACAGAGAGTCCAATTATTCGCATCAACTTGTACGATATATATACAATTTGTAAGTAATTTCAAGTGCGTGCGTATCATCCATATTACTATACAAGAGTATCAGGTTTTTATCCGATGTTAAGTCGAAAACTTATGATTTGACCGTGTGACTAGATTTAAAAAGAAAGAAAATGTTCGATGAAGCCTGTTTGGTTGATTTTTGAAGCTGTATAATTCGCCTTAATTCGCAAATGCGATTTGGAATGGGCAAACGCTCGCAGATGGGGATTGTGGATAATGAAATTTCAAAATAGAAGCTGACTCGGGTCAAATTTCCAGGTAAGAAAGTTCCTTATATATATATATATATATATATATATTATTTTTTTTTCCTGTGAAAATTGATATAAAATATGGGAAATGTTGGGTGGTGGATCCAGACCATTCATCGTTCATATCTACCAAAAAAAAAAAAAAGACGGCTAGGATCGTACAGTTTGTGCGGTTTTCGATCATGGCCCACTTACGAGCAGGAGCAACAAGGTGGGCACCTTAAATCCACCGCCTCAACTGCCACGTTTCAGGCCTCATACAAGGATCAATGATGTGGATTGACTTCTATTGTTAAGTCCTTATAAGTGCCGTTTGCAATCAAGGACAGCGCGTGGTGGACACATCTAATCAGTCCCGCTGCAAGTACTTGGACGGTATACGAACAAACAGTACGGATGTGTCCACTGAAAGAGTCTGCTCTGTTCATATACAAGGCCTTTGATGGGACTTTGGAAGAAAGTCAGATATCTATGATGAGTGGTTCTCGTTAGATGTAGCCAAATCCATCCCGGGCCTATGCCCAAAAAAAGGTTGAAATGATTAAAGGTTTTAAAAGAGTTTAGTCAGATATTTTAATTTTAATTATTATTTTTTTTTTTAAATCCTCAACCCATATGGGTCACTCGTATAATCAGTTTGGAGCATGGAAGCATCATCATTGTTGATGCAGTTTTTCGGTGGACCCTCCTTAGACACTGAAGAATACCTTCACACAAGAACATAAAAATGAAAGGAAAACCCTGGCTAATGCTACGGACCCTCCGATGCCAAAGTCGGAGATCTAGGTCTTTGTGGAATTGGTTCAAAGGAAAAGAGTCATCAGTCTCTTTAGGTTTATGAGTTGCATACCTTTGACCGTTTAGGGGCATCCCTATTTATACAAGAGAGAATATCACGCGATCAGAAGATCTTGTTTGTTAGAGGGAAGATCACACCATTGGAGATCATTCCCGTTTGGGACTTCGGAGATCCCGAAGATCTTCCTTAGATCGTGGGTGTCCGAGATCTCCAGGGTCCCGGCCTTTTCTCTTGAGATCTCGGGAGAGATCTTCAGGTCGTTCACCTTGGATAAGACCAAGTGTTATCTGGAGACTGATAGACCCGTCCAACCCGTACGCAAGGTCGGATGGTAGAGGCAAATGATGCCTCGAAGGTAGGTGGTATCGAGTTATCGATAAGTCGGTATCATCCTGATATTGATATCGATTGAGCAGGCTTGTGATGTCCTTGTGATCATCTATCCCAATAGCCCTTAACTTCCTTTGTAATGCCTAATAGTTCTTACTAAGCTGTTGCTTAGAGAAGTTCGTCGAAGGCCATGCCGACCTATAGTCGTGTCGACCTATGGTTGTGCCAACCTATTTTATGATCATGCAAACTAATGGTCAGGCCGACCTATATTATGGTCGGTCTTTCCCTGCCAGTAGTTATCTTTGGGATAGTTTGGCCCATTAGCTCATGTCAGTTATTGGTTAGACTTCTTGTCAAGGTTCACTCCAATTTTCCCATGACAGTAAGCCTCCCTACTTTCAAGTCTGTTGTACAGGCTCAGAAAGTAGGTCGGAAGTTACTAAGTCGGACTAATATGCCAAACATGTTGAATGTGGCAACCAATCGAGGTGTGCTAGTAATTATGTACAACGTAATCGAGGTGGTACCTCATGGATCAAGGTCATGTTGGCTGTTAGGCTGTCTTTTTAGTACCCGATCGGTGAGAGAGTGAAGTGTGGCCATTTATCGATAATAGGGTCGAACTGAAACTGCCATGGTTTGTCAAATTAAGTGAATGTTTGAAATTGCAATAGAACCGCTATTACTGAAGTATGAAGTATGTCCAAATGTCCTATAAGGGATTGAATGGGACTTTTTCAAAATTTGTTATCTATTAATAACAAACTATGTCTAACTTAAAAAATAAAGGAAGGCAAAGTAACTCTATGGCTTCCAAGTTAATAGAGGGTCCAATTCACATAGGCTTATATAAGATTTGTATATAAAAATAAGCCTATAGGGATAGTGTATATTGTGTGTGGGATATGACTTCTATCAACACTTATAAATTAACTAAATCATGCATCATTATGATCATATAATAAAAATAAGCATAACTAGATAAATGTACTCAAAGTAATCCTAAACACAATCATGTATAGTGGTTCAACTACTTGCTTACTTCACTCCCGGAAGATGCACTCTCTCTTAGAGTGTACCAGATTTCACTATCCAATGGTTTTTAATCAAGTTAACTATGAACCTTCACAACCTACACAAGGTTAACCAAGGGACCTACATAAGGTTCCCTTAAATGCCTACACAAGCCAACTCGTCTTACCTAAGGGCACAACACTGAGAGCCTATACAAGGCAACCTAAGCCTACACAAGGCATAACCTACATAAGGCTATACGTCCTAAATAAGGATACAATGTATTCTCCTCTTGGAGGCCTACAATTAGGACTTGACAAGTTTGACATTCAAACTCTGAATCCCAACCCTACAGAAGGAAAATGATTCAGACACATTATACTTTGAGTACTTATAAATAAGTGGATGAGTCTCGTTCTTGCATAATGCAAATATCTTCAATGATGATGAAAAGTCTTCAACTCCCTTTGAACTGCAACCTGCTTGTTGATGCTTTTGATGAACGCTAGAAGGTTGTGAGGTTTAGGATTTTAGTTCATCTAGATATGATATGATCTTCGATGAACAGAGAGAAGGTTCCCATGAGCTATGCATTGAGGAGTTCCAAAGATAGATATACTTAGTTGGAAATTCTCCGAATACTAGAGTTCACAATTCAATCCAAGCATATAGGATAATGAGTTGATGCTTGAGCAAAGGATTGAATGATGAACTCTAACGGGAAAGAGAGAGTGAATAAGAGGATATGTAGATCTTAAAATAACAGTCTCAAACTCTCTTGGATTCTAGCTCATTTTACCAAGAACAATATTAGTCTATTCATAAAGTAAAATCCTAATAGCTAAAAAACAGGAAGAATTTTCAAATTTTCGATGTCATCGAAGGGTGCTCGGTTTTATTAAAATTTGAATTTCAATATCATCGAACAATCTTCGATTACATCGACTCTCTACACAAGATTTATATTTGGGTGTAGGATAGATTCTAACTATTTCTTATCGATCATCCTTCGATGATATCGATGTGCACTTCGATTCATCGAGGGGTGCTCGATTTCGTCGAGATTTTCTTTTATAAAATACGCAAAGGTTGCTGGACAGTTTTGTTACTAGTTCGATTCTATCTAATAGTCCTTCGATCCATCGAAGTTTGAATTTTGATGATATCGAATGGTCTTCGATGAACTCGAAGAAAATAGATTTTCTTTGAAAATCTTGCTAGATAAAAGTAAGTAAGTTTCAATTCTATCTAATAGACTTTGATGATATCGATAACTTACTCTCGATAACATCGAGGTGGATTCAATTTCATCGAGGAGCACTTAGAGTATTTTTTATTTCTTTGGAAGATGTTCAAGGGTGAAATAATTGAAGTCAATTCGATGTTATCGAAGCATGGCTTCGATGATATCGAACAACGATCGATGCTATCAAGGTTTCTAGCATTTCTTTCATTTTATTGCTGGACTGAATGGGCGATCGTTCAATTTATCGAAGATTCCCTCGATTGCAGTTTGATACACTTGATTAGAACTTGTGATTTTTCAGGTTTTGTTTTGTATCGTCTCGAAAAAATCCATACGAAGGCTCGAGTACCGCCTCAAGCAGAAATCACTAGGGACCGAATTTTATAAAAATTAGACAAAAATTAATCAAATACTAAACTAAATTAATCAGTGAATTAGCTTGAACCACTATCTATACAAACTGCAAGACCCGAAACGATTATAATCGCTAACTCAATATTACTTAAAACCCTAGGAGCAATCTCAAAACCCAGTTGCTTTCGAGAGCACATTGAATCACTGTATCGGACTTGGACCATGCGTTGAAAGTCTGATTACCACGACACTATAGGCTTATGACCGCCTTACTGGGCTTGGCAACCATAGTGGGAATCGAGCCCAAATAGTATCCATAAATGCACAACTTGAGCTTTGAGCGAAGTGTATGAGAAATGCGAATGCCTTTAGAAAATGAGTCAGAACTTAAGCGAATTGACCATTCACTTACAGGTGAAATTGAAGGTTTCAGACCGTCAGTTTCTTACCAAACTATTCCCATGGATCAGAGAAATTTTTCTACACATATCGATACACTTGTGGCCCTGATCGAGTGACGATGACCGTTAAACTGACACGGGTCCTCCATGGTCAATCTACTAATCCGATTGGACCGAAATCATAGCTTGTCTTAGATTCATGTTCAGGGAACTTGATCCATGACATAGGTGAGTTATGGACCTCCAAATGGGTCTAGTTGGCCCAAAACAGTCGCACTTTGGCTATAACTAAGTATACCATAGTCCTAGGGTCATTGGCATCAGTTTTGAGCCTATATAGGGCCCTTAAACTACCCCTTCTCTCCCTCATACAAATTTTCTAAAAATTCTAGGAGAGAGAGAGAGAGAGAGAGAGAGAGAGAGAGAGAGAGAGAGAGAGAGAGAGAGAGAGAGAGAGAAAAGGAGAGAAGAGGAAGGATGGAAGAAGGATTCTTGGAGATCATTGTTGGGATCCTTTCCCACAACTTCACACACCGTTTCACCTCTCTACTATGCTACTCAACTTGTTTCGACTGCGATTTGGGTAAGGAATCCTAAACCTAATCTCAATTTAGGAATCCAAATGGAGAAGTCAACGAAATAGCTAACTTATTACATGATTTAGGTAGCCGTTGTTTTGTATGCGAGGACGTAGTGTTTATATCAAGTTCGAAACGAGCGTACCGACGAAAGGTGCAGACTATAAATATTTAGATTATGGTTTTCAAGGCTTTTAATGTCAGCTAATGATTTATGTCTGACTTGATTGCTGCCATATGATCTTAGTTACGATGTATTCGATAAACTATACAGGTGTGTGAACTATGTAAATATATAATGAATTCCATGTGTTTGTTGAAATGTTCGAATGAATGTGATATCATGATTTGTGTTTTTCATGACTATTAATCTAGGATACATGTTTGTTGTATGTATGACAACTCCTTTGTGAAAGTATTTAGCCTAATATATGCTATAACAAAGTTAGGTCATGCATGTAATAGTGCGAAGACTAAGTGTTTGATAAAATCTCTGAATGAGAAGTTGTTAGATGAAGTGCATTTAACAAGGGTGTTGAGATGGGATTCTCAATTACCTTATCCATAAGTACACTTTCCTTCATGTAATCTATAATGCAACTACATGAATTATGGATGAAATGCATATGTATGATAACACGTTCAGTATGTTTGATAAAATGCTCAAATGAGAATTGTGTTTGAATTGTTTATTAAATGATATTATGATTATCATATATGACTATCTACTGCATTTGAGCATGATTGGGACTATTACACAGTCTAGGCAATCGGTAATGGTTCCCAATTGGGTGGCCAAACTAGTTTCACCACATTGGATAAGTACGATGAATCCAAGTCATACGATGATTGTCGACAGTGGTTATATCACGCGGAGTGCTTCTGCACTCTATGTCAATTAATTCAGCTTGCGCTCGTACCAATCGGACTTATCAAATAACCCGATTGGCCTATTGTATGTTTACCATGTATGGACGCTCATGCTTGAATCTAAGGTACCACTTACCAATGTAAAGCCCATTTTCACCATGGTACCACGACCCGCTAAGACTCATGAGCTGGACATGGTGTATGAGACACTATGGTCGAGCTGTCAGCTTACGATGGGGTGAAAACCCTTCCCATAGTGTCCAGTGAATAACTCAAATCGTGAGACGAATACGATGGTTTGTGTAACATTTAGAAAAAATCCGTATAGAGACCCGAGTATCACCTCGGGAAGAAATCCCTAAGGACTGAATCCTGTAGAAAATTAAAAAAAAATTAATAAAGTATTAAACTAAATAATCAGTGAAATTATCTTGAACCACTATCTAAACGAATGTCAAGACCCAAAACCATTAGAATCGCTAACTCATCGTTACTTAAAAACCTCGGGAAAATCTCAAAACCCAGTTGCACTCGGGAGCACATTGAAACCCTGTATTGGACCTAGACCACACGTCGAAAGTCCGATTACCATTAAACTATAAGGTTATAACCGCCTAACTAGGCTTGACAACCATCGTGAGAATCAAGCCTAAATAGTGTCCAAAAATGCACAACTAGATCCTTAAGTAAAGTATGTGAGAAAGCAAATATCGTTTGAAATTACACTGAAACTTAAGTGAATTGGGTCATTTGCTAGCGGGCGAAATTAAAGGCTTCAGACCGTCAGTTTCTGACAAAATTATACTCATAGATCAGGAAAATTTCTCTACACATATCCGTATACTTGTGGCCCTAATCGAGCGACGATGACCGTTGAACTGACACATGCCCTCCACGGTCGATCCACAAATTCGATCGAACTAAAATCATAACCTAGATTAGATCCATGGTCAGGGAACTTGCTCCATGACACAAGTGAGTAATGGACCTCCAGATGAGCTCCATTTACCCGAAATAGACACCTTTTGGCTATAACCGAAGTATACCATGGCCTTAGGGCCATTGAATCACTTCTGAGCCTATATGAGGCCCCTAAACCACCCCACCCAACTCTCATATGAATTTTTAAAAACCCTAGGTGAGAGATGAGAGAAAAGAGGAGAAAAGTGTGAGGAGAAGAGGAAGAGTTTAGGAGATCGTGATGGTGTTTCTCTCTTGGGACTACATGCATTGAATCGTCTTTATATCTTGCTATACGAGCCATTCCAACTCCGATTTAGGTAAGAAATCCTTATCCTAATCTTATTTTATGAATTCAAATAGAGGAATTGATGAAATAGCTAACTTATTTCATGATTTAGGTAGCCGTTGTGCTGTAGATGGGGACGTAGTGTATGAACCGAGTTCGTAACAGGTGTACTGATGAAAGGTGCGAACTATAAATGTTTTGGTTATGGTTTTTAAGACTTTCAATGTCAACTAATGATTTATGTCTGACTTTATTGCCACATATGATCTTAGTTACGATGTATTCGATAAGTTATACATGTGTGTGAACTATGTGTATATTTAATGCATTTCATGTGTCTATAGAAATGTTTGAATGAACTTGCGATTATGATTTGTGCTTGCCATGAAATTTTAACCCAGAATACATGTTTGTTGTATGTAAGACAACTCCATTGTGAAAGGATTTGCCATAATATATGCTATAACTAATTTAATTCGTACATGTAGAAATGTGTAGTCTAAGTGTTTGTTAAAATTTCTGAGTGAGAATTTGTTTGACGAATTATATTTAATGAGGGTTTTGAGATAGGATTCTTAACTACCTTATCAATATTTATAGTTTCCTTCATGTAATCTAAATTGCTACTACGTAACTTATGGATGAAATGAATATGTATGACCACATGTTCAATGTGTTCGATAAAATGCTCATATGGGATTTATATTTGAATTATTTGTTAAATTTCATTATGTTTATCACATATGACTACCTACTGCAGTTGATTATGATTGGGACTACTATGTAGTCCAACAATCGGTAATAGTTCTTGATTGAGTGGCCGAACTAGCCTCGCCACATTGGATATATTCAATGAATCCAAGTTGTATGATGATTGTTGATAGTGGTTAGGCCACGCGGAGTGCTTATGCGCTCCATGTTGATTAATCAGCATGCGCTCGTACCAATCGAACTTTTCAAATAACTCGATTGGCCTATTGTGTGTTTACTATGTATGGATGCTCCTGCTTGAATCTAACGTACCACTTACCAATGCAAATCTTGATTAAACTACGGTACTAAGATCTGGCAAGACTTATGAGTTGGGCATGGTGGTATGGGACACCATAGTCGAGCTGTCGACCTACGCTGGGGTGACGTGCCTCCTCGTAGTGTCCGGTGAACAACCTAAACTCGCGAGACGAATACAGTTATATGAGACACTATATTCGAGCTGCCGGCCTACATTCAGGTGACGAGCCTCCTATAGTGACCTCGAGTATAATCAATTGAACTTACCTATCCACTGCTTTCATTAGGAGTGATGCCTTATAACTTGCCTATCTTATGTGAATAATTAGGATTAACGACCTTAGATGGATCACTGTTTAGGTTAATGATATAAAGAGAGGTACCTTAGCTTCTGAATCTGCTGTAAGAATAAGCCAAAATAATTACTTGGCTAACATGATCATGCACTACATTGCATGTGCTTTGGCGAAGAAGTGCACGTTTAGGGAGTTTTCCATGCACGACCGTGAGATGAAGTCGTTGAGGGAGTACAAGTGAGGGCATGCATCATTACACCATACCATTCATGCATTAATAAGAGTACTTAGGATTTGATTGTTGTATTGCCTTATCATTACTGCTTGATTAAATTGATAACATGTTAACCTTTATCTTATAGCTCCACTGAATTGATCGCTCACTCCCACTCTAGGACGATGTTTTAAAACACTAATCAGATCCTGTGTTAGTTGTAGATGACGACGAGGCTTATGCGATGGAGATGGATTTCTTCGATGAGGAGAAGGAGTTCTCCTACGTGCAGCTCTCAGGCGGGTCTATATAGACCTAAAACTGCGATGCCGAGATTACAGGATATGGATTAGTTAGACAGTTACACTTTGACATTTTGTACATTTTAGAACTATACATGTATATATTCAGCCTGGTATCATACTCATACTTTGGGAATTGAGAAACACTTAAATACTTTATATATTTATCTCAATCTTTTGCTTTCTCAATTTAATTATCTCTGGAGTATGATATGATATTTTAGTGTAATCCCACTCATGTTTAATGCACGAATATTGACAACATTTGAACATCATTTTCTATGTTGTTTAAGTGATGCGTTAGATCTTGAGAGTTGAGCTTTACTCAACCCTTGAAATTCAGGGTGTTACAAGTTGGTATCAGTGCATGATTTAGATTAAATTGGATCTGGGTTATGATAACACGATGCACACTAACGTACTTTGACTTAGGTGGGGGCGATAAAACATAGAAATGTTTGTAGGATCTCAAGTTTCATCACCGGGCGAAACTAACAGTCGAAATGTGATCCGTATGCGTCTGGGATCATGTGAGATGATCTCAATTCCTTTCTAGACCGTTAATCGACGATTTTGGATGATAATTCAGTGGATCCCACACTCGAAATATACAAAAAGCGTGAATACACATTCATTGGATGACAAAACACCTCACACGGGCGTAGGGGCCTAAAACTCAATTTTTGGTGGGACCGAGGAGGTTCCCCACACCATTTCAGCACCCTGGGAGGGGGAGGCCACTGCCCCCAGGTGGCGGCACTGCCACCAGTCCAGGGGACCGTGGCGGCGTGCTGCCCCGATCTCTAGTGGGCCACGGCAGGCCCACGGTTCCGGCGGCCCGCTGCCCTCTCCCACGGTGTGGAGCCTTGCATTTCATGTGGAGCCCTCTATTTTACCCCCTAGCTTCATTTCACCCACATTCCAAGCTTCCAAATCCTCCAAAATCCAATCTTTTCTCTCAAATCTCCCTTTCATTCTCATAACTTCTTCTTCTTCAATACACACCCACCCTCCACCATTTTCCTAAAAACCCGTCTCATACAACCTTTCATCTCCCTCGTTTCCCCTCATTTGAGCACACAAACTCATCCCTTGTATCTCATAACCCTCTATCTTCCCATTTCCCACTTATTTGAGCACAAAAGCACTCCTTTGTGTCTCATTATCCCCAAAACCCGCCAACCCATCTTATCCTTCAAGCTTTCTTTAACCCGTGGCTCCTTTTGATCTAGTTGCTACAAATTTTTCCCTCTCCACACTTCTTTCCCTCATGGGAAAGAGAAGGGCATCCAGGGATGAAGCCGGGCCTAGCTGCCCGACCCGTTCAAGGAAGAAAACGACCGAAGCAAGCATAAGTGCCAAGAGAGAGAGAGAGAAGGTCAAAATGGGATCTTGACCCGCGGATCCCCATTGAAAGATCGCTACCACTGGGCATCGGACTTGGTAAGTTTCGTGACCTTAGAGTTGTATTTGAGGCTCTGGTTGATGAAAAGCTATTTGGACTGTACCCAGTGATGAATATGCTCTTGAAAAATGGGTGGGGTCCCATATTTGAGGGAAATACACACACAAGTGAAGGCACCGTACGGGCCTTCTACGCTCATATACGAGACCCACAACTGAAGCCACTTCAATTCACTATCCCTATGGGGAGAGAGGACACCATAATAGACGTAGATATGGTGGCTCGAATCATGGGTATGAAGCACAGATTGGTGCATGCTAGTGAGAGGAACCTCACTACTGAATGAGAAAGGAATCGCTGCACACATTTCCTATGTGGCTAGCTTGAGTAGTGGAGGTGAGGAAATAGTCTTGTAGCTATCAAAATGACGCATGATTTCTGCCTCCTCCACCACATATTCACGTATAACGTATATTCCCGGTGGAGTAACGACACGGAATGTACGTGACTCATGGTGGATTTCTTATACCAAGATGGTTAGGGAGGCAAGTTATGCCTTCCTACATTTGTCTTATCTTAGATCATGAGTACTAGACGGTCTGCATGGGGAGATGCCTCACTTTTCTTCAGTCGACTTATATGTAAGATCGCCCAAAACTTCGGCTTTCGGCTCCATATGGATAACCATGCCCCAATCCATATCATCAGTGACATTACGCTCAACAATATGGGCATAGGCCCCAGTCAATGACAAGCCCATCTTGATGAATATGGGATGAGATAGAGGAAGAAAGTGTAGAGGAAGTTGAAAGTGATGATGAAGAAGGAAGTGGGGGAGAGGAAGAAAGTGATGGTGAAGAAGGTAGTGAAGAGGAAAGCAGTGAGAAAGAAGGGAGTGATGCAGAAGAGGAGTCCTGAGATTCTAATGGGGACCTCCTCCTACTACACATGAAGACCGCCATGATCAGGCCACCTTAGAAGTCTGAATGGCTTAGATTGAAGAAAATCAGGCCACCCTGAGAGAGGAGATCAAGGAGACCTAGGCCGAATTGAAATAAAGGCTTGAAGAGAATCAGGCTTACTTAAAACAAAAATGTAAGAAGATGTCTTGCACCTTAAGGGCCCTCCTGTGCTGTAAGAAGGATATGGGTGTGCCTCCGCCATCACTAGAGTCAAAGGACTAGAGACATGTTGCAGTTGTTTGGTTTTCTTTGTTTCTTGCTTTCTATGTAATAGCCTTGCTAGGCTTAATTATATGTTATTGTAGTTAGTGTGAAACTTTTGCTAAGTTAGCTCTCATGCATCTTCTGTCATGATTTCTCTAATGCTACATCATATGTATCATGGCAATTTTGGTTAAATGAAATGCGTGAAGCTTCTTTTGGAATGAAATGTGTATAATGTTTGGATTAGTGTGTGGTATTATATTAAATCTTTCACATGTTGCACCCTATTGTAAGACCCGTATCCCAGCCCGTACCATTTTGTAGGCTTTCGCGGTCCTCCCAGTCGAATTTCGGTGACCCAAGGCGAGTTAATAGTAGTGGCGCATGATCCCGAGTTGTATCCCGTATTTTAGAGTCAGCTCGACCCGATACTTGTACCCTAGCGATCGCACCGTCGCAGCGGTTCCGACGTCTCATCTCGCGTGCCGAGGCGATACCCAGGCCAGGAGATGTGGGCCCACGTTCAGTTCTAGGAGACACTTTGCATTTGTAAAACTAAGGTAATCTTTCAAATCAATCACATCACATCTCATCCCATCAATCAAGTACCACATCACACTTCATGTCAAGTACACACACCTTTCACCTATCCCCAAGCAACCCCAAAGTCAATACTCTCTTACAACTAAGTACACTTCCATCACACATCACCCATCACTTTCCTATCTCTCTCTCTCTCATCTCTCTCCCTCACTCTCCAAGCACTCCAACGTCTCAACCTCTCCATGAGAGAAGCAATGTGTGGCCCACCTTCCTACCTCCCATCTCTGCCAACAAAGCCTCAACTCCACCATTAGATCACGTTCCTTGGAGCTTTAGTATGCGTTGAGGAAAGAAGAAGTCTAAGAAGATCAAAGGTAGGTGTTTTTACCATTTAATTTTTGTGCTTTGAGGGTCCACATGTGGTGGGGCCCCTCTTGATCTGTGCATTAAATGATGGAGGAGCTCATAGTGGCGGAGCTCCTCCCACCTTAATCAATCTCTCTTTCTCTCGATCTCTCTCTTGTATGCATGTGGCCTACTTGATCCACGCCGTGCCGCAACATGGGACCCACTAAACTGTTTAGACCGTCCATAGGATGTGGGGCCTGCTGTGATGAGTACACAACCCACCGTCGAGGCCATGGACAGTGGCACCCTACCATAATGTGTGTGATTCACCAGGCCGCCCACCCATTTTCCATCCATGTGGGACCCACCCCACACATGATGCACGTGTCGAGGTGGGGCCTACCAGATGCATGTGTTGTATATCCAAGCTGTTCATACATGGATAGTGGGTTCCAGCAGCATGTGGCTGCTGGATGGTTGCCAGCAAGTTCGGTGGGCCTCCATCATGAGGTATGTATCACATCTATTCCGTCCATCTACCTCTCTAGATCATTTTATGGTCGGGGTGAGAAAATCTAGACCTCGGGTGGACCACACGGCAGGAAATAGTGGAGATGATGACGTTCATAGTTAAAGCCCTTACATGCACTACCCTGATGCTTGTATTTTATATCACAACCAACCATCCCTTCCTGGACATTGAACGCTGGAGACCTCCCTTTTATATATATTATAATGTAATATATTATATATTTGGTGGGCCACGTGTGTGGCCCCCACCACGATGCTTGTGTTATATCTATACCGTCTATCCAATGTCCAGCGTCTAGACACTGGACTGGTTGTATAATAATAATAATAATAATATAAATTATATACGGTGGGCCCTACGTGGGACCCACCTTGTTTAGAATGGATTGCCCGGTGGACGTTGACAGCAGCTATACTGCTGTTGTCATGACGTCAGAAGTTCTGTGGGTCCCACTGGTATTAGCGTCACCAGGTCCTGCAGGACCCACATAGATGGTTGAGTCCTGAATCCCCACCATCCATCTGTTTGATGATGGGCAGCAGCAGTTGTTGCACGTGCAGCACGTAGGGGCCACCATGAGGTATTTGTTGCTCCCAGCCATCCAGTAGGTTGGACGGTGGGACCCACCTATAATATATGTGTTTAATCCTTATTGTGGGACCCATATGAGGTAAGGGTTTTATCCAGCCGTCCGTCTAGATCAGCGTTGCCCGCTGTGATGTGGGCTTCATCCACAACGTGCATCCCTTTGCAGCAGCAGCAGTTGCTGCTGCTGACATCAGTGAACAGGTGGGGCCACCTCCAATGATGTATAAGTTTTAACCTACACCGTTCGTCCATGTGCTAGACACCACCTTGATATATTTATATCCACCCCATCCATGTAGGGGACGTGGGGCCCACCTTTGTGGCGTGCTGAGTGTAACATGTGGACCCCATGATGCATGTGTTTCATCCACTCCATCCATCATCCTACTAGATGCATGGACCGTCCACAATCCCGCCAGGTGGACAGTGGTAATCCACCTTGATATATGCATTTCATCCCAGCCGTCCATCAGATTTCAGGACGGTGGGCCCACTACAGCAACATCAACAATTTCTATGGATGTGGCCCACGTGATGTATGATGTATGTGTTTTAAATCTACACCGTCTAGCCACACTGTCCAGGCACTTGACGATGAAACCCACCATTGATGTATTTATTCTATATCCACGCTGTCTATTAGGAGGACCGCTGCATAAAATCGTGGAGATTGAACGCCTGCCATTAAACACCCTTTTTGGGGTTGTCGAAGTTTGGATCAATATGATATTTATTTTCCTCTTTATGCTGGTCTTTGTGACCTTGCGAACAGATTGAATGGGAAATAAATGTTACGGTGAGATCCACCTTGATGTATGTGTTATACATCCATGTTGTTCACTGGGTGTGCCCATTTAGGAGGTGCAGGCCCACCTACTAGTTGTATAAGGCCCACCTGCCGTGTGACTTAGCGTGATGTATGTAAGCCCAGATGGAGAGGCCTATGTACATGGCCCATTTGATGTATATGAGACCCATGTGTAGGACCCGCATGGTGTGCGTTTAAGGCCCATGTGCAAGGCCCACCTATCATGTATATGAGACCCATTAATGCGATCCACTTAATGTAAATTGAGGCCCATGAATCGTAGCCCATTGTGATGTATTCGATGCCTATGGGAAATACCCATTGTGATATATTCGTGGCCTATGGGCAAGGCCCATTGTGATACGTATTAGGCCCATGACATGTAGCCCCTTTGATGCATATGAGACCCATGTGTAGGGTCCACATGTTTTGTATTGAGGCCCATGGGTCATGACCCAATGAGATGTATTTTCGGCCCATATGACATGGCCCATTGTGATGTATTTCTGACCCATTTGGCAAGGCCCATTATGAAGTATTCAAGGCCTATTGTTGAGGCCCAGTGTGATGCATATATGACCCATATGTTGATGCCCAATATGATGTAACTGCAGCCCATTTGTTGATACACAATATGATATATTTGATGCCCATGTAATGCAGCCCGATTTGGTATACATGAGGCCCATCAGTGCAGCCTATTTGATGTACATAAAGCCCGTTGTGCGGCTCATACAATGCAGCCCTGTGATGTGGCCCGCTTGACATAAGAGGCCCATTAAGATGTATTCGATGCCCAGGTGCGAGGCCCACCTGTTGTGTATTTGAGGCCCGATGAGACGTATTTTAACCCAATATGATGAGGCCTATGTGAAGTAAATAAGGCCCATCATGATTGTACTCGAGACCATGGGCCCATTATATGTTTGGCCCAACGTATGCCACTACTTGGAAGCAATGTTGGTTAGATGTCCACATTGATGGGAAATGATGGTTGGATATCCACATTGTGACCTTCCCTTAGGCCTTGTTAGGCCTATTCTCATCATTCCCTAAGTGGGTTAACTCAAATAAGTGGGCCTCATTCGCCGTAGACGGATGGCTCCGTGTTATCGAATTTGATATAACCATGGCCGAGTGCTGATTTTTATACTATAGTTGATCGGTTGATCATCTATGGACCCAGTTTTATTTATCTGTTGATTACTGGTGTGATTGATGTGATCGGTTTGCCGACTCTGATTACCGATCGATTCCGATTGAGTGACCGATTGCTAATTCTGTTATCGTGACCAATTATCGATTCCGATTGACATCATCGATTTGCCAACTCTGATTACCAATCGATTCCGATTGACATGACTGATTGCCGATTCCGATTATCATGACTGATTGCCGATTATGAGTATGTGACTGCATAGCATCATGATACATGCCCATACACGTCATCTGTATGTCTGTTATGAGATATGATTGACCATTGCATATGTAATAGTGCCGGTTGTTATGAGACTCTCTGAAAGGCGGAGATTATCTCACATGAGTGCACGGTATGTGCAAGATTGAAACATAACTGGATTATATGACTCATGCATCTTGCATTGTGTGCTGTGATTACTGTATGCCCTAGCGACATTAGGGTCGCAGCCTCTACAGGCATATCGTGGATGGCCAAATAGGATATCAAAAATCTGTTCTACATGGGGTGCTATAGATATCCCTGGGTGAAAATCCCTAAACCCTCTTAGTTCCAAAGGTTGTTCCAACATCTAGACTGAGTAGATGCATAAGCGCATGAGGGCCGTATACCATTAGGCTGCGTCTCTCACTATATCGTGGTCGGTTGAAAGGGGGTGCAGCCTTACCTGCCCAAGATGAGGGGGCAATGCTAGGCTGAGTCTGACCAGCTCAAGGAATGGGTCCGTTATCGACGAGCTGGGCCTGATATTGGCAGGTGGATAGTGAGGTCTTTTCCACTCACCTTGTTGCGCGTGATGGGGTGACAATCTGGTTTGAAGTGTAATAGACCCCGGTGATTTCCCAGAGAGGAACCGTACTGATATGTGGACTTATTGAGTAGAAGTGTATGCTTATTCATTCATTCATTCATTATCCACTCGGGCTTGTGGTGCATAACTAATTGTTGTGTACCTTCATTATGACAAGGATTTAAGTTGGGCGCGGGACTAACCTGAGATCTGGAGTTTACCACATTGAGTCTGACTATCCAAATTTAAGTATGGGATTGGTTTGGATAGAAGTCCCTTGTGATGAACCCCGGAGCCTACGATACTACGTACTATCATCCCGACTTCACACTCTAGCATGGTTATTTCATTCGCATCATATATTGCATTACATCCGTAGGCATATGACATCTTGGGTTGTTATGTTTCTGTACTTATATGGCCTAGATAGACTTAGCAGGATTTGTATATTGCATTGCATCTTCAACATTTGATATTTGGCTCTTTATGACTCCTTATTGTATAGCTATTTTGTATTGCGTATTCTGATATTGATTGACTTATGGACTTGTCCATACTTTCTCTTACTCTGTTATTGTATGATTTATGATCTTGTTAGCATTTTCGTTTACTCTGATAAATCCTGATCTTGTCAGTATTTTTACTTACTCTGATAATTGATTATCTTATTAGTGTTTCTGCTTATTCAGACATTGTATGGTTTATGGATTATCAATTTTCTGGTATTGTATGATTATGACATTGTATTGAATCCTTAGCACTTACCTTGTGTACAAACTTATACCACCCTCTAAGCTTTCTATAAGATTATGCATAATAGATGCGTGCAGGTGACGTTAGGTTGTAGCAGTGTTGAGCTTGGAGCATGTAGTGGTCTTCTGGAGCTTGATTTTCTATTTATGTATTTTTCTTTCAGTGTTGTACTCAAATGATTATATTAGTGGATATGTGATGATGATGTTGTGTAACGCCCGTGAAAAATCCGTACCTGGGCTCGAGTACCAACTCGACCCGAAATCGCGTAGAATTAAATTCCATGGGAATTAAGCGTAAGTTAGCTAGCGCAACGCTAGAGTAGCTGGGAAATAGTCCCTGATCACTTTAAATACGTTCTATAAGACCCAAATCGAGTAGAACAAACGACTCTACAACACTCTATAACCTCGGACCAAACTCTAAGCGGGTTTGTCCTCTGGACCACGTTGAACTTTTGTATTGGATTTAGACCGCGCGTCGAAGGTCCGATACCTCCTATCTTAGACCGTTAGAACCGCCCAGCTGGACTTGACAATCATCTCGAAAATCAAGTCAAACCGATAATCACAGACTATTTCGTTGAACCCGGACTGAAGCGACCGCGAATAGGGACGAAGTTGGAATTTCAAATTCAAATCTGGCACACGACTTGACGCGTCAGTATTGAGCATTCTGACCGTCAGAATTCATCCAGATTACACCCTCGGATCAGGAAAAATTTCTATTTATTATCATGAGACTTTCAGCCCTGATCTATGTGCGGTGACCGTTGAACTGAAACTGGTCCGCCACGTGCGATCTGCGAACCCTGCCAGACTGAAAACTTAATACGAGCTACATCTGGTACACATGAGCTTAAGTCCGATCGCAATCGACCAGGGGACCACCAGAAAGCAGTTTTTGGACTGAAACAGCCCCGAAATGGATAGGCACCAAGTAAACTTCGTCCCGGAGCCTATTTCCGGCAATTTTAATCTTATAAAAGGGGTTGAAACCCTCATTTCTCCCTTCCATCCGAAAATCCCAAACCCTAGAGGAAAGGAGAGAGTTTGAGAGAAAGAGAGGAAGGGAATTTTCCCGCTTTCGAGCCGCCGACTGCTAGTGCTTCAGCACTTCTTCCCAATCACCTGGCTGGTGATTTCTCCCCTTTTTCAGGTATAAAATAACCCCCAAAACTTGCTGATTTAGGGTTTACTTAGAATCATGGCATGTTAGCTAACGTATTCCATAAATCAGGTTCTCCTACTGCCGTAGACGAAGCGTACACGCTCCGTTCAAAATCCCGCATCCGTAAGAGACTAGGTGAGGATTTTAGACGCTTTGATTGACGGTTTACAACGCTTTCAATGTCGTTTAATAGTAGATTATCGACGGCATCGCCGTTTGACATGTACAACATGCTCTCCGTTTCCTGTTTCGTAAATTAACGAAGAATATGAGATTTAGGGCATTTTAGTCATTTGTAGGAAGTGTGGTCTACATGCATATTTTGCTGACGTGCTTGACATAGTTTGTCGCCATATTAGGGAGTTAGGAATGCTTGCATAATCAGTTTGGCGAAGAGATTCGCCTAGTTGCGCACTTTGGGTCGACATACTATATGTAGACTTAAGTGTGTAGTGTATGTGTTTGTATAAATGCTTGTATTAGTATGTATTGAATTAAATGATGTTATGTAGTAGTTTGAGATTGATTTCTTGATTAATATGCTGACCTAAATGATTTTCTACATGTTGACCTTATGCATGATTGCATTACATGCATGGAATGTATATGGTTAAAGATTTGCTTAAGTTGAATATTATAACATGTGTTAACATGCTCACATGATCATATTTCAATTCCAATACCTTTGTATATCTTGCTAATGTGATTCCATAAATGTGTGGGACTTGACTTAGTCCAGGCAGTCGGTAACCGAGCGAATTCGTGGCTGACTGGTCATAGCCACGAACGACGCATCGATGAACGTGATTCGTGTTTAGAGTTGGCGGCAGTGGTTAGGCCACGCGAAGTGTTTTACGCACTTCATGTCGTTCAACTTAAGATGCGATCGCGCTAGTCGAGCCCGTCCAGTAACCCGACTGGCCGATGTATGTTCACCTTGTATGTGTCATAACTGCTTGAACCTAGGGTACTGAACTTACCACAGAAAACCCTGTTAACCATGGTACTTTGATCCACGAAGTCTCATGAGCTGGGCATGGTGGTATGGGACACCGTGGTCGAGCTGTCGGCCTACGCTGGGGCCACAAACCTCCCCGTAGTGACCAGTGAGCACCTAGACTCGTGAGCAGATTATGGTGGTATGGGACACTATATTCTAGCTGTCGGCCTACACTGATCAGGCGACGAGCCCTTTGTAGTGACCGCAAGCGTATTCTGAGTCCACGGGAGGCGAAGACCCTTCCGTTGCAGTAGAGTACGGTAGACCTGTATTGATAAGGTGATGGGGCAGCGGTGCAACGAGTGCGAGCAACAGCCCTGGCAGCCCTTGCAGTGACCTACGAAATATACATCGTATGAGATTTCTAGGAGTGACGACCCTAGACAGGATCTGTGTTGGGATTGATACAAGGGAAGTACCTTAGTTTCCCAATCCTGCTGTTTGAATGGACTAATAACAACTTGAAAATCATATCACCATAGCATTGCATGTGCCTGGAAGATGTGGAGCACTCTAGGGAGTGTGGCATGCTGCGGTCGTAAGATGTTGCCGCATGAGGGTGATCGTCGGTGAGGGCATACATCACGTCATATCATCTTGCATTAATAACAGTATTAGGATTGTCTGATTTACTGCTTTACTATTATCGCGTGATTGAATTGTGAACATGCTAATCTTTGTTCTATGATTCCACTTAGTTGATCACTCATTCCCACGTTACGGGATGGTGTTTGCAACCAACTCCAAACTCCGGTGTCCCAAACCACTTCTAGGACCCTCCTTGGCCAAAACCGACCACCACCCATCACTTATTGGGTGTTGGCAGCCTCTCTTCTTAAAGATCTCACCATTTGGAGCTCCAAAATCCCCCAGTTAGAGCTGAAATCGTGAGGTGCTCCATTCTATCTTTTTGTTTGTATTTCTCCTTGAAAGTACAGCCTTGGGAAGCTTGAAGCATCCCTCTACGACGCCTAGATTTCCTTTTCTCAGATTGGGCAGCCATTTCTCCGCATTTTCAGCATTTTTCATGGCTTTTGTGGAAGCCATTTTGGGTCTTCTGTCACTCTCATCCATCATATCTTTGATGGGTAAGAGGAAAACTGCAACAGACAAGGCTGGGCCGAGCCGCCCTGCTCGATCAAGAAGACCGCGGGGTGGTGCCGCAAGTTCAAGCACCGCCGCAGGTCCAGCTGTAGTCCTGGAGTGCCCCACAAAGCTGGATTTGGATCCCCATGCACACCTTGGACGAACAATTTTATCAGAGATGCCTCATGGCCAATACACTGATCGCAAAGTGTTATTTGAGGTGGACGTAGATGGACGATTGTTCGGAGAGTATCTGTTGTTTGAACGCATTGAAGCTGCGCACTGGGGTCCGATCTTTGAAGCTCGCGCTCGTGCTAATGTGAGCACCATTCGTGCCTTCTATGCTAGCATCCAGAATCCTACCTTGGAGCCTTTGCAGTTCAAAATACCTTTTGGTAGAGATCGGATGGCTACGATCGACGTTCGGTTGATTGTGCGACTTCTCAACGTGCCTCTAGGTGATGTGCATCCTAGTGAGAAGAATCTGAGGACTAGACGTGAAAGAGATCGCCACACCAGGTTTCTGTGCGGTAAGTTGGTTCCATGGCGGCCTAATAATAGCCTCAAGGCGACGTACATGTCTGAGGATTTGCGCCTGCTGCATCATATCTGCACGTTCAATGTCTATCCCAGGTCGACGAACCGCATTGAATGTACACGTCTTATGGTCGATTTCTTATTTCTGGTGGCCCAGGGAGAGAACGTATGTATGGCCACTTTCATCTTACGGCAGATAGTTCTCATAGCCAGGTCGAGAAGAACATCTGAATCGCTTCCCTTTGACCGACTTATTTGCAAGATTGCGCTTGAGTTTGCCTATAGACTTGGGCCCGAATTGCCGGTATCGATTCACACCATCGATGAGTTGACAATGGTCAAGATGAAGATTGGGTCACAATACCGTGAAAATCAACTTGAAAGGGATAGTGGGGATGACTTTGATGAAGAGGAAGATCAAAGCGAAGAAGAACCTAGAGCAGAGGTTCAGGAAGAAGCTCAGGAAGAAGCAGAAGAGGAGGCTCAGGATACTGATGAGAGCCCTCCTCCTTCTGCGCAGGCTACTATCGACGATCGCATTGCTCGGATGGAGGAGAGTCAGACCGCTTTGCGAAGGGAAGTCCAAGAACTTCGAGCAGAAGTCACTGATGCCAAGGCCGTTACAAAGAAGAAATTTGGCAAGGTGACTTGCACCTTGAAGGCAATCCTGTGTTGCTTACAGGATAAGGGTGCTCCTCCTCCGTCACCAGACTCCGACTAGCGATGCGATCTTTGATGTTATTATCAGTAGTTAGTCATTTCCCGTTTTATGTGTGTAAAGCCTATTAGGGCTAGTGCTTTGCTTATGTTGCTGTTGCTTAACTGTCTTAATTTCCATGTAATTCTAGTCATGATGCTTGTAAGGATATATCCCTTGTATTGTGACAATTTTGATTAATTGAAATGCATGGAATGCCTTTGACTCTTTAAGTGAATGATTGTGGTGTATTTGTGCAATTGAGACTGACAAGGTTGCGCCCTACTTTGAATATAGGGAATGCCACCTAAGACTACGCGGAGCGCGGTTCGGCTTGCATTGTTAGAGCATATGGATCAGACTCCCTCTCAGTCTGGCACTCGTCCGGACCCTACTGTGGGCCCGATTCCTGAGGCGGTTCGGTCGTCTCAGCCTGTTGTTGGTCCTACAGATGGACCACCACCATTTACACCATCTGTTAGAGAGCCACATCGCGCATCTACTTCCACACCTCATCCGCCACAGCCTGCTCCACCCCCTGACAGATTCAAGCAGATGATGGCTATGATGCTACAGCAGCAGAAGCTTCTGACCACCATAGTGGGGACTTTAGCCCAGGGTGGGGGTGCGACTACATCTATTCCACCTGCACCACTTGCGCATCCAGCTGAGGATGCCTATACTTACGCCCAGGATGAGGGCATGGCTCATCCTGCGCCGCCTGCTTTCCCTGCGGGGAATCCTGCCGACACACGGGGCCTTTTGGAGCTATTTCAGCGCTTGCGGCCTCCTACTTTCACGGGTTCTCACAGACCCGAGGAGGCTGAGTACTGGCTCGACCGAGTGTCGAAGATTCTACGGATGTTGCACTGCACCGAGGCTGAGCAGGTAGAGCTGGCTACCTTCCTGTTTGAGAGAGAGGCTAGTATGTGGTGGGATAGCGTATTGCGGACTGTTGCCGCAGATTTCGTATGGACGTGGGCAGCATTTGAGTTCCACTTCCATGAGAAGTATTATCCCCAGACCTACAGGCACGACAGGGAGAATGAGTTTCTCCGTCTCAGACAGGCAGCGATGACAGTTACCGAGTATGAGCATCGGTTCACAGAGTTGGGCAGGTACGTCCCGACGATCCTAGCTGATGAGCAGATGCGCATACGGCGCTTTTTGGAGGGCTTGCGACCGGATATTCAGTCGAAGATGTGCTGTGTCAGTTTTCCCTCCTATGCGGAGTTGATTCACATGTCCATGCGGGCAGAGCAGGACATGGATCGACTTGCGCGATCTCGAGGCCCGGCTACTTCTAGGCCACGACCGAATTTTCCAAACAGGCCCTTCGCGGGCAAGAGGCCTCTCATTGATCCTCCTACTAGGACCACGGCGCCAGTACCACCGTTTCGGCACCCTGATTTGACTTGTACATACTGTGGGAGGACGGGCCACTTGGCGCAGAGTTTCTTTTCGAGGATGCGTGACAGTGGGTTCTCGCCGCCGCAGAAGATTGATCGTGTACGTCCACAGGTGATATCAGCACCTCCTATTCGGTCAGCTCCTGCGCATCCTTCTTTCAGACCTACGGTATCGCAGATTCGACAGCCTCCACAGCCCTTGACACATCGGCCGAACCGGCCACAGCAGGCTCGAGTTCATGCATTGACCGCTGAGGCGCTGCGACGCCGACTTTCCAGCATTCAGCCTTTGAGGTCACGGCCCATATCGGAGGTACTCCCGTTCTTGTCATGGTGGACACTGGTTCCACGATTTCTTTGATATCGCGTGTCGTAGTCAGACGTCTTGGGTTACAGACTATCACTATGGATAGCGTGCGAGTCTTTGCAGCTCATGGAGATTATTTGGATGTCACCCAGATGTGTGAGGGTTGTTTAGTTGATCTGGGAGGCAGGACGATGACTCTTGATCTGGTCGTCGATCTCTCGCTCATTTATCTCGACGTCATTCTTGGCATGGATTGGTTGACTGCAGCGAGAGCCGAGATTGACTGCGGACTCGTATAGTCACAGCGTACGAGCCTGAGGGTGCATCCTTCACATTTCCCGTGCGGGTAAATCTTCCTTTCCGCATTCTTAACTACGCCACTCTATTGCGCGACGCTGGTGCCCAGGTACTTGAGCAGACGCCAGTTGTTTCTGGGTTCGGGGATCTGTTCAGGAAGATCCCTGGTTTGCGGCCCCGACGTGAGATCGATTTCACTATTGATCTGGTTCCTGGTTCTACACCCATCTCACTGCCGACGTATCGCATGGCACCATGTGAGATGGAGGAGTTGAGGACGCAGATTGATGGCCTGCTAGAGCTTGGCTTTATACGGCCTAGCATGTCTCCTTAGGGAGCACCGGTCTTGTTCGTGAAGAAGAAGGATGGTTCACTGCGATTGTGTATTAATTATCGCAGGCTGAACCAGCTCATGGTGAAGAACAAGTACCCTTTGCCCAGGATCGATGACTTGTTTGATCAGTTAAGAGGAGCGCAGTACTTCTTGAAGATTGATCTTCAGTCAGGTTATCATCAGCTGCGCGTCAGAGATGAGGACGTGCAGAAGACAGCATTCAGGACCAGTTTTGGCCACTACGAGTTCCTCGTGATGTCGTTCGGTCTCACGAACGCACCGGCCGTGTTCATGGATCTGATGAACCGGGTATTTCGGCCTTTCCTCTATCGATTCGTCGTTGTCTTCATTGACGACATTTTGGTGTACTCTAGGAGTCGAGAGGAGCATGAGGAGCACTTGCGTTTGGTCCTTGATACGCTCAGACGGCATCAGTTGTTCGCACAGTATAAGAAGTGCGACTTCTGGAAGCAGGAGGTGAAGTTTCTGGGACATGTGGTGTCCAAGGATGGCATGGCAGTTGACCTGTCTAAGGTAGCTGCGGTGCAGGACTGGGAGCAGCCTAGTTCTGTCACTGAGGTGAGGAGTTTCTTGGGTCTCGCTGGTTACTATCGGGGCTTCATTCAGGACTTCTCGAAGATCGCGAGACCCTTATCTCAGTTGACACGGAAGGACGTGAAGTTCGCCTGGAATGATAAGGCGGAGTCAGCTTTTCAGGAGCTGAAGGACAGACTTACGTCCGCCCCTGTGCTAGTATTGCCAGAGCAAGGGGTTAGATACACTATATACACTGACGCGTCTAGCGTTGGTTTGGGTTGTGTCCTTATGCAGAGGGACAGGGTAATTTCGTATGCCTCGAGACAATTAAGGAAGCATGAGGAGAATTACCCTACACACGACATAGAGTTGGCAGCCGTTATATTCGCACTGAGACTCTGGAGACATTACCTCTACGGAGAGGAGTTCGAGCTCTTTTGCGACCACAAGAGCCTCAAGTACATATTCACGCAGCGAGACTTGAATATGAGGCAGCGGCGATGGATGGAGACGCTGAAGGACTTCAAGTTTGAAGTCTCTTACCATCCTGGGAAGGCGAACCTTGTGGCTGATGCGTTGAGCCGCAAGAAGGCGATAGAGTTTGCGGCTCCGCTGATGGTTGCCGAGTGGGATATGGTGGAGTTTTTACGAGACTTTGAGCAGAAACTCACCGTAGAGGAGCCATTTGAGTTCATCGCACACGTACAGGTGCGATCCCAGATCGATGGCCGAGTCATCGAGGCGCAGAGGGACGATGCGCATCTTACTGAGCTTCGAGAGCAGGCCAGTGATGATGCTGACGCCGACTGGCGAGTTGGTATGGATGGGGGCTTACGTTACCGTGGCCGCCTATGCGTCCCAGATGTCCCTGACTTGAGACGAGAGATTCTCGAGGCTGCGCATTCTACTAGACTCGCGATGCATCCAGGCAGTACGAAGATGTATCGTGACGTGAAGAGGACGTATTGGTGGGAAGGTATGAAGACCCACATAGCTGAGTTCGTGTCCCGTTGTCTCACTTGTCAGCAGGTGAAGGCAGAGCATCGCCGACCACCTGGACTTTTGCAGCCTATGCCGATTGCAGAGTGGAAGTGAGATTTCATTTCCATGGACTTCATTTCTGGGTTGCCGAAGACGAGGAAGGGGCATGATTCCATTTGGGTGATCGTCGACCGATTGACGAAGTCGGCGCACTTCCTACCGATCAGAGTTACGAACTCTGCAGACGAGCTGGCTAGATTGTACATCCGAGAGATTGTGCGTCTGCATGGAGTTCCGTTGGAGATCGTGTCGGACAGAGACACGCGGTTCACTTCTATTTTCTGGACTCGCATTCAGGAGGCTATGGGTGTGAAGTTGAAGTTCAGTACTGCCTTCCACCCACAGACGGACGGACAGACAGAGCAAGTGAACCAGATCCTGGAGGACATGTTGCGAGCTTGCGCATTGGACTTCAAGGACAGTTGGGATGACTGTCTTGCATATGTGGAGTTTGCGTACAATAATAGCTTCCAGGCGAGTATCGGCATGGCACCTTATGAGGCGCTGTATGGGCAACCTTGTCGCGCACCGCATTGCTGGTTAGAGGTCGGTGAGCGTAGCTTGATCGGCCCAGAGTTGGTGCAGACGACGTCAGAGAAGATTGATATTATTCGACGTCGGCTTCTTACAGCGCAGAGCAGACAGAAGAGCTACGCCGATACGAGACGGAGGCCACTAGAGTTCACAGTTGGGGATCACGTGTTTTTGCGAGTTTTCCCTATGAAGGGAGTCCTTCGGTTCGGGAAAAAGGGGAAGCTGGTACCGCGATTCATTGGTCCATTCCAGATCCTCGATCGTGTGGGAGCAGTGGCTTACCGATTGGCTTTACCCACGCCCCTCGCGAGCGTCCACAACGTATTTCATGTTTCTATGCTGAAGAAGTACGTTGCTGATCCTTCCCATATCATCAGATGGGAGCAGGTGCAGTTAGGAGAGGATGTTACTTATATCCTGCGACCGACACTCATCTTAGACAGGAAGGAGCAGGTACTGCGTAGCAAGGTGATTCCCCTTGTGAAGGTACTATGGACGCATCACTCTAAGGAGGAGGCTACTTGGGAGACAGAAGCCGAGATCAGAAAGAACTACCCACAGCTTCTCGAGGAGTACGAACAGGTACAAATTTCGAGGACGAAATTATTTGTTAAGGGGGGTAGATTGTAACGCCCGTGAAAAATCCGTACCTGGGCTCGAGTACCAACTCGACCCGAAATCGCGTAGAATTAAATTCCATGGGAATTAAGCATAAGTTAGCTAGCGCAACGCTAGAGTAGCTGGGAAATAGTCCCTGATCACTTTAAATACGTTCTACAAGACCCAAATCGAGTAGAACAAACGACTCTACAACACTCTATAACCTCGGACCAAACTCTAAGCGGGTTTGTCCTCTGGACCACGTTGAACTTTTGTATTGGATTTAGACCGCGCGTCGAAGGTCCGATACCTCCTATCTTAGACCATTAGAACCGCCCAGCTGGACTTGACAATCATCTCGAAAATCAAGTCAAACCGATAATCACAGACTATTTCGTTGAAACCGGACTGAAGCGACCGCGAATAGGGACGAAGTTGGAATTTCAAATTCAAATCTGGCACACGACTTGACGCGTCAGTATTGAGCATTCTGACCGTCAGAATTCATCCAGATTACACCCTCGGATCAGGAAAAATTTCTATTTATTATCATGAGACTTTCAACCCTAATCTATGTGCGGTGACCGTTGAACTGAAACTTGTCCGCCACGTGCGATCTGCGAACCCTGCCAGACTGAAAACTTAATACGAGCTACATCTGGTACACATGAGCTTAAGTCCGATCGCAATCGACTAGGGGGCCACCAGAAAGCATTTTTTGGACCGAAACAGCCCCGAAATGGATAGGCACCAAGTAAACTTCGTTCCGGAGCCTATTTCCGGCAATTTTAAGCTTATAAAAGGGGTTGAAACCCTCATTTCTCCCTTCCATCCGAAAATCCCAAACCCTAGAGGAAAGGAGAGAGAGTTTGAGAGAAAGAGAGGAAGGGAATTTTCCCGCTTCCGAGCCGCCGACTGCTAGTGCTTCAACACTTCTTCCCAATCAGCTGGCTGGTGATTTCTCCCCTTTTTCAGGTATAAAATAACCCCAAAAACTTGCTGATTTAGGGTTTACTTAGAATCATGGCATGTTAGCTAACGTATTCCATAAATCAGGTTCTCCTACTGCCGTAGACGAAGCGTACACGCTCCGTTCAAAATCCCGCATCCGTAAGAGACTAGGTGAGGATTTTAGACGCTTTGATTGACGGTTTACAACGCTTTCAATGTCGTTTAATAGTAGATTATCGACGGCATCGCCGTTTGACATGTACAACATGCTCTCCGTTTCCTGTTTCATAAATTAACGAAGAATATGAGATTTAGGGCATTTTAGTCATTTGTAGGAAGTATGGTCTACATGCATATTTTGCTGACGTGATTGACATGGTTTGTCACCGTATTAGGGAGTTAGGAATGCTTGCATAATCAGTTTGGCGAAGAGATTCGCCTAGTTGCGCACTTTGGGTCGACATACTATATGTAGACTTAAGTGTGTAGTGTATGTGTTTGTATAAATGCTTGTATTAGTATGTATTGAATTAAATGATGTTATGTAGTAGTTTGAGATTGATTTCTTGATTAATATGCTGACCTAAATGATTTCCTATATGTTGACCTTATGCATGATTACATTACATGCATGGAATGTATGTGGTTGAAGATTTGCTTAAGTTGAATATTATAACATGTGTTAACATGCTCACATGATCATATTTCAATTCCAATACCTTTGTATATCTTGCTAATGTGATTCCATAAATGTGTGGGACTTGACTTAGTCCAGGCAGTCGGTAACCGAGCGAATTCGTGGCTGACTGGTCATAGCCACGAACGACGCGTCGATGAACGTGATTCGTGTTTAGAGTTGGCGGCAGTGGTTAGGCCACGCGAAGTGTTTTACGCACTTCATGTCGTTCAACTTGAGATGCGATCACGCTAGTTGAGCCCGTCTAGTAACCCGACTGGCCGATGTATGTTCACCTTGTATGTGTCATAACTGCTTAAACCTAGGGTACTGAACTTACCACTGAAAACCCTGTTAACCATGGTACTTTGATCCACGAAGACTCATGAGCCGGGCATGGTGGTATGGGACGCCGTGGTCGAGCTGTCGGCCTACGCTGGGGCCACAAACCTCCCCGTTGTGACCAGTGAGAACCTAGACTCGTGAGCAGATTATGGTGGTATGGGACACTATATTCTAGCTGTCGGCCTACACTGATCAGGCGACGAGCCCTTTGTAGTGACCGCGAGCGTATTCTGAGTCCACGGGAGGCGACGACCCTTCCGTTGCAGTAGAGTACGGTAGGCCTGTATTGATAAGGTGATGGGGGAGCGGTGCAAAGAGTGCGAGCAACAGCCCTGGCAGCCCTTGCAGTGACCTACGAAATATACATCGTATGAGATTTCTAGGAGTGACGACCCTAGACAGGATCTGTGTTGGGATTGATACAAGGGAAGTACCTTAGTTTCCCAATCCTGCTGTTTGAATGGACTAATAACAACTTGGAAATCATATCACCATAGCATTGCATGTGCCTGAAAAATGTGGAGCACTCTAGGGAGTGTGGCATGCCGCGGTCGTAAGATATTGCCGCATGAGGGTGATCGTCGGTGAGGGCATACATCACGTCATATCATCTTGCATTAATAACAGTATTAGGATTGTCTGATTTACTGCTTTACTATTATCGCGTGATTGAATTGTGAACATGCTAATCTTTGCTCTATGATTCCACTGAGTTGATCACTCATTCCCACGTTACGGGATGGTGTTTGCAACACCCACCAGACCCTGTTGTAGTTGCAGGTGAGGACGAGATCCAGGAGGTGAAGCCAGAGATTGACGAGGACCAGGATGAGTTCTCGTATATGCAGTATCACGACGGCTTCCCGTAGGCGACCTGGATCGAGGGGACATCAGTGGGACTTTCTTTTGAACATTATTCTTTTGTTATGTATAGGTATATGAGACTCAGAGATGTAGTCATACTTTGGAGACAGATGAGATTACTTTGTTTTTCCATACAGTGATATATACATTGTTTAGTCTTCCGCTTGCTTTTATCACTGGATCTGAAGTATGAATTGCAGTTTTGGTATACTTTTACTCATGTGAATGCTTTAAATCAGACAACATTGAATCATAACCATTTTTGTTGCATAAGTGACGGTCTGGAACTCGGGAGTTGAGTTTATACATGACCCCCGATTTTTAGGGTGTTTCATGTTGGCTTTGTGAATTGGGTAATCTTATGGTTATGCTTATTACTAGTTAAATGTACATTGGGAAAGAAAATCCTCCTTATAGGATCTCAGGATCGGAATCTAGTATATGAGTGCTAGGAGTCGAGAATGGGGTACTACAAAGGTTGTCGGCACCTGATTGGGTGATTGGGATTCCTGTGAATCCGATTTCTGAGTTTGGGGCGTGATAGAAGTTGGTATCAGAGCATAACTTGGGAATACCTGAAGATAACATCACATGTCTGCTGATAGGTACCCTACACTCTATGATTGTTGAGAACGTAGAATAATTGATCCTCGAGTTTGAATAACTTAGAAACTTTTGATATAGTTCCATACCGTTGAAATTATAAGGCTGCATAGTATTCCAGTTTCGATCATTTCTGTTCCGGGATCCGTAGGTTAGTGGGGTCACCACTCTGTTGATGAGGTGCCTTGGGTGCGCGAGGTTGAGATTCGTGGGCGTCATCCCCATCCCTTAGGTGTTTGATTATGTTGGTACTGATAGGATTTCCCTCCCTTGGTGAGCTCTGTATAGGTTGTATTGTGATTTAAATTTTGAGGATGAAATTTTTATGAGGTGAGGAGAGCTATAAGACCCGTATGCTAGCCCATACCGTTTCGTAGGCTTCCGCGGTCCTCCCAGTCAAATTCGGCAACCCGCGACGTGTTAATAGTAGTGGCACGCGATCCTGAGTTATATCCCGCATTTTAGAGTTGGCTTGACCCGATACTTGTACCTTAGCAATCGCGTCATCTCCGCTGTTCTGATGTCGTGTCTCGCACGCTAAGACGATACCTAGGCCAGGAGATATGGGCCCGCGTTCAGTTCAAGGAGACGCTACACATTTGTAAAACCAAGGCAATCTTTCAAATCAATCACATCATATCTCATCCCATCAATTAAGTACCAATTCACACTTCATGTCAAGTACACATCACCTTTCACCCATCCCCAAGCAACCCCAAAGTCAATGCTCTCTTACAACCAAGTACACTTCCATCACCCATCACTTTCCCATCTCTCTCTCTCTCACTCTCATCTCTCTCCCTCACTCTCCAAGCACTCCCACGTCTCAACCTCTCCATGAGAGAAGCCATGTGTGGCCCACCTTCCTACCTCTCATCTCTGCCATCAAAGCCTCATCTCAACCATTGGATCACGTTCCTTGGAGCTCTAGGATGCGTTGAGGAAAGAAGAAGTCCAAGAAGATCAAAGGTGGGTGTTTTTACCATTTGTTTTTTGTGCTTTAAGGGTCCACATGTGGTGGGGCCCCTCTTGATCTGTGCATTAAATGATGGAGGATCTCATAGTGGCGGAGCTCTTCCCACCTCATTCAATCTCTCTTTCTCTTGATCTCTCTCTTATATGCATGTGGCCCACTTGATCCACATCGTGCTGCCACATGGGACCCACTAAACTGTTCAGACCGTCCATAGGATGTGGGGGCCTGCTGTGATACGTACACAGCCCATCGTCCAGGCCATGGACGGTGGCACCCTACCAAAATGTGTGTGATTCACCAAGCTGCCCACCCATTTTCCATCCATGTGGGACCCACCGCACACGTGATGCACATGTCGAGGTGGGGCGTACCAGATGTATGTGTTGTATATCCACGCTGTTCATACGTGGACAGTGGGTTCCAGTAGCATGTGGCTACTGGATGGTTGCCAGCAAGTTCGGTGGGCCTCCATCATGAGGTATGTATCACATCTATTCCATCCATCTGCCTCTCCAGATCATTTTATGGCCGGGGTGAGAAGATCTAGACCTCAGGTGGACCACACAGCAGGAAATAGTGTAGATGATGACGACCATAGTTAAAGCCCTTGCAGGAACTACCCTGATGCTTATATTTTATATCCCAGCCTTCCATCCCTTCCTGGACGTTGAACACTGGAGACCTCCCTTTTATATATATTATAATGTAATATATTATATATTTGGTGGGCCACGTGTGTGGCCCCCACCACGATGCTTGTGTTATATCTATACCGTCCATCCAATGTCCACCGTCCGGACACTAGACTGGTTGTATAATAACAATAATAATAATATAAATTATATACGGTGGGCCCTACGTGGGACCCGCCTTATTTAGAATGGATTGGCTAGTAGACGTTAACAGCAGCTATACTGCAGCTGTCATGACGTCAGAAGTTCTGTGGGTCCCACCGGTATTAGCGTCACCAGGTCCTGCGGGACCCACTATGATGGTTGAGTCCTGAATCCCCACTGTCCATCTGTTTGATGATGGGCAGCAGTAGTTGTTGCACGTGCTGCATGTAGGGGTCACCATGAGGTATCTGTTGATCCTAGTCGTCCAATAGGTTGGACGGTGGGACCCACCTGTAATATATGTGTTTAAACCTTGTTGTAGGACCCATGTGAGGTAAGGGTTTTATCCAGCCCCCCGTCTAGATGGGCGTTGCCCACTGTGGTGTGGGCTTCATACACGACGTGCATCCCTTTGCAGCAGCAGCAGTTGCTGCTGCTGACGTCAGTGAATAGGTGGGGCCACCTCCAATGATGTATGGGTTTTAACCCACACCGTTCGTCCATGTGCTGGACACCACCTTGATATATTTATATCCACCCCATCCATGTAGGGGACGTGGGGCCCACCTTTGTGACATGCTGAGTGCAGCATGTGGACCCCATGATGCATGTGTTTCATCCACTCCATCCATCATCCTACTAGATGCATGGACCGTCCACAATCTCGCCAAGTGGACGGTGGTAATCCACCTTGATATATGCAATAAATCTTAGCCGTCCATCAGATTTCAGGACCGTGGGCCCACTGCAGCAGCATCAGTAATTTCTGTGGATGTGGTCCACGTGATGTATGATGTATGTGTTTTAAATCTACACTGTCCAGCCACACCGTCCACTAGCCTGGACGGTGGAACCCACATTGATGTATTTGTTCTATATCCATGTTGTCTATTAGGAGGACCATTGCATAAAATCGTGGAGATTGAACGCTTGCTATTAAACACCCTTTTTGGGGTTGCTGAAGTTTGGATCAAATGATATTTATTTTCCTCTTTATGCAGGTCTTTGTGACCTTATGAACAGATTGGATGGGAAATAACAGTTACGGTGAGATCCACCTTGATGTATGTGTTATACATCCATGTTGTTCATCGTGTGGGCCCATTTAGGAGGTGCAAGCCCACCTACTGGTTGTACAAGGCTCACCTGCCATGCAACTTAGCATGATATATGTAAGGCCCATGTATATGGCCCACTTGATGTATATGAGACCCATGTGTAGGGCCAGCATGGTGTGTGTTTAAGGCCCATGTGCAGGGCCCACCTATCATGTATATGAGACCCATTAATGCTATTTACTTAATGTAAATTGAGGCCCATGAATCGTAGCCCATTGTGATGTATTCGAGGCTTATGGATAATGCCCATTGTGATATATTCGTGGCCTATGGGCAAGGCCCATTGTGATATGTATTAGGCCCATGACATGTTGCCCATTTGATGCATATGAGACCTATGTGTAGGGCCCACAAGTTTTGTACTGAGGCTCATGGGTCATGTCCCATTGAGATGTATTTTCAGCCCATATGACATGGCCCATTGTGATGTATTTCTGACCCATTTGGCAAGGCCCATTATGAAGTATTCCAGGCCCATGTTAAGGCCCAGTGTGATGCATATATGAATCATATGTTGAGGCCCAATATGATGTAACTGTAGCCCAATTGTTGATACCCAATATGATGTATTTGAAGCCCATGTAATGCAACCCGATTTGGTATACATGAGGCCCATCAGTGTAGCCTATTTGATGTACAAAAAGCCCGTTGTGCGGCTCATACAATTTAGCCCCTGTGATGTGGCCCACTTGACATAAGAGGCCCATTGAGATGTATTTGATGCCTAGGTGCGAGGCCCACCTGTTGTGTATTCGAGGCCCGATAAGATGTATTTTGACCCAATATGACGAGGCCTATGTGACGTAAATAAGGCCCATCGTGATTGTACTCAAAACCACGGGCCCACTATATGTTTGGCCCTACGTAAGCCACTACTTGCGAGCAATGTTGGTTAGATTTCCACATTGATGGGCAATGATGATTGGATGTCCACATTGTGATCTTCCCTTAGGCCTTGTTAGGCCCATCTCATCATTTCCTTAGTGGGTTAACCTAAATAAGTGGGCCTCATCACCGTAGGTGGATGGCTCCGTGTTATTGGATTTGATATGACCACGGACGAGTGCTGATTTTTATACTATATGTGATCGTCTGATCATCCATGGACCTCATTTTGTTTATCTGTTGATTACCGGTGCGATTGATGTGACCTGTTTACCGATTCTGATTATCGATCGATTCCGATTATCACGACCAATTATCGATTCTGATCGATGTGACCGATTGTCGACTCTGATTACTGATCGATTCTGATTGACGTGACTAATTGTTGATTTTGATTGTCGTGATCTATTGGCGATTCCGATCGATGTCACCGATTTGTCAACTCTGATTACTGATCGATTCCGATTGACATGACCGATTGCTAATTCCCATTATCGTGACTAATTGCCGATTATGAGTAAATGACTGCATAACATCATGATACATGCTCATACGCATCATCTGCA
The DNA here is from genome assembly GCA_037074715.1 of Magnolia kwangsiensis. Lineage (NCBI taxonomy): Eukaryota > Viridiplantae > Streptophyta > Magnoliopsida > Magnoliales > Magnoliaceae > Magnolia > Magnolia kwangsiensis. Next base: position 67,919,264 of record CM073579.1, read on the forward strand.
TATTTGTTATGAGATATAATTGACCATTACATATGTCATAGTGCCGGTTGTTATGAGACTCCCAAATAGGTGAAGATTATCTCACATGAGCGCACGATATGCGTAGGAATGATGCATGACTGGAATGTATGACTCATGCATCTTGCATTGTGTGTTATGATTATTGTATGCCCTAGCGACATTAGGGTCGTAGCCTCCACAGGCATATCATGGATGACCAAATGGGACACTAGAAATCTATTCTACATGAGGTGTTATAGATATCTCTGGGTGAAAGTCACTAAACACTCTTAGTTCCAGAGGTTGCTCCAACGTCTAGACCGAATAGATGCTTGAGCACATGAGGGCCGTATACCATCAGGTCGCGTCTCCCATTGTGTCGTGGTCAGTTGGAAGGGGGTGCACCCTTACCTGCCCGAGAGGAGGGGGTAATGCAAGGCTGAGTCCGAACAACTCAAGGAATGGGTCCGCTATCGACGAGCTGGGCCCGATATTGGCAGGCAGATAGTGAGGTCTCTTCCAATCACCTTATTGCACGTGATGGGGCAGCAATCTGGTTTGGAGTGTAATAAACCCCGGTGATTTTCCAGAGAGGAACTGCTCTGATATGTGGACTTATTGGGTAAGAGTGCATGCTCATTCATTCATTCATTCACTATCCACTCGGGCTGGTGGTGCGTAACTAATTATTACGTACCTTCATTATGGCAAGGATTTAAGTTAGCACGCGACTAACCTGAGATCAGGAGTTTACCACACTTAGTCTAACTATCCAAATTTAGGTATGGGACTGGTTTGGATAGAAGTCCCTCTGGTGGACCCTGTAGCCTGCGATACTACGTATTATCATTCCGACTTCACACTCCAGCATATGAATGCTAGGAACTGAGAATGGGGTACTACGGAGGCTGTCGGCACTAGATTTGGTGATCGAAATTTCTGTGAATCTGATTTCTGGGTTTGGGGTGTGACACCTATATTGTATATAGGGAATGTCTCTGAAAACCACTTAGAATATGACGCATCTTGCACTTGGCAGATCATTTGACGAGGCACCTCCCCTGAGTGATAGCCACACAGACCCTAGCTTGTGCCCGAATATTAAGAGTATGCCGGATTCAAAGCCGGCCACTAGCCCCACCAATGGGCCAACACCTAATGCACCACCGGTTCCAGAATAAAATCATGCATCTACATTGACGCGATACATACCTCAGTCCACTCCTCCTCCTGATAGGTTGGAGAAGATGATGTTTTGATGTAGCAGCAGTAACAATTTTTATCCACTATTGTGGGGCCATTGCCTAAAAATGAGTATGGTCTTACCCGCACCACTTGTGTAGCCTACTGGGAACATGAATACCAGCGGTCTTTTTGAATGCTTTCAGCATTTCTATCCTCCCACTTTTGCGGGTACTCACAGACCTGAGGAGGCTAAGTACTGGTTGGATCATATATCCAAGATGCTGAAGCCATTGCACTGTACTAAGACAGAGTAAGTGGAACTTGTGACCTATATATTTGAGAAGGAGGCCAGTATATGGTGGGACAGCATCCTATGAACAGTTCTCGCTGGATACATGTGGACATTGAATGTGTTTAAGACCCGCTTCCATGGGAAGTACTTCCCCCTCACTTACCATAATGAGAAGGAGGGTGAGTTCCTTCGCCTCCTACAAGGAGGAATGACCATGGTCGAGTACAGGAACTGCTTCACAGAGCTGGCTAGGCATGCTCCCTTGATCCTCGTAGATGAGCCGATGAGAATGTGACAATTTTTTGAGGGTCTATGGCCTGACATCCATACGAAGATGTGTTGCGCTAGCATTCTCAACTATATTGACCTAGTAAACATGTCCTTGCGAGCTGAGAAAGATGAGGACAGGATGTCCCATACACGTATGCCCATGGTCTCGAGGCCTTGACCTGATTTGCCGAACCGACCACTCCTCAGTAAGAGGCCAAGTACAGATTCGCCTCCCAGGCTTACGGCTCCACCGACCCAGCAGAGATGATTTGAACTATACTGCACCTACTATAAGTTGGGCCATATAGACACTTATTGTTTTACCAAGATGAGGGACAACAACTTCACGCTGCTTTAGAAGATCAACCGCTAGCTTCCTCAAGCTATCTCGGCTCCACCTCTACGTTTAGCACCGCCAACACAACCTTTTTACAGGCCAAATGTACCTTGAAATAGGCCACCTCAACGACCTTTGGCAACGTAACCGAATCTTCATCAACAAGCGAAAGTACATGTGCTTACAGCCAAAGCATTTGAGTCAGCAACTACAGTATCTTTAGTCTTCAAAATCACTGCCCACATCCAATGTACACCTATATTTCTATTGATAGACATTGAGTCCACTATTTTTATTATATCATACTCTACGGTCAAACGATTAGGGTTGAATACAACCCCTATGGTTGGGGTAAGAGTTATTGCAGCAGCAGAAACTTTTAAGGATGTCACTACGTTATGTGAGAATAGCTTAGTAGACTTAGGAAGTAGGGTGGTGTGCATTGACCTGATTGTCACCATGATATACCATTACGACGTCATCCTCGGAATGGATTAACTCACTGAAATGAAGGCAGAGATCGATTGTGAAATCAGATTAGTGATAGCTCATGAACCTGAGGGCATGACCTTCACTTTCCATGTTTAGGTCAGTTGCCATTTCGACATCCTTTATTATGCTTCCTTATTGAAAGATGTTCAGGGTTCAACACTTGGGAACACGCTTATAGTCCAAGATTTCACGAACATGTTCAGGACGATACCTAGACTACCGCCTTGTGCCCGGTGCAACACCCATTTCTCTACCAACGTATCACATGCCTCCATGTGAAATGGAGGAATTGAGGAGATAGATTGATGATCTGTTGGATTCAGGCTTCATACGACTGAGTGTTTCTCCTTAGGGAGCTCCTGTGTTGTTTGTGAAGAAGAATGATGGATCATTGCGATTGGGTATTGATTATCACAGGTTGAACTAGGTGAAAGTGAAGAATAAGTATCCTTTGCCCAGGATTGATGATCTGTTCGACCAGTTGAAAGGGGCACAATATTTCTCAAAGATCGACTTACTGTCAGGGTATCATCAGTTGCGCATCAGGGATAAAGACATGCAGAAAATAACATTCAAGACTAGCTTTGTACACTACGAATTCCTTGTGATGTCGTTTAGACTTATAAATGCACTTGTCGTGTTTATGGACTTCATGAATCAGGTGTTTCGATTGTATCTGTACTGATTCATCATTGTATTTATAGATGACATTTTGCTATACTTTAAGCATCGAAAAGATCATAAAGAGCACCTACGAGTAGTCTTCGGTACTCTCAGGAAGAATCAGTTGTTTGTTTAATACCGAAAATGCAACTTCTGGAAGGAAGAAGTCAAGTTGCTGGGACATTTGGTGTCTAAAGAAGGAATAGCGATGGACCTTGCTAAGGTGACTACAGTTCAGGACTGGGATTAGCCTGGTTCGGTTACAGAAGTGAGGAGTTTTCTGGGATTTACTGGCTACTATTGCCGATTCATTAAAGATTTTTCCAAGATAGCCAAACCATTATCTCAACTCACTTAGAAGGATCTTAAGTTAGCTTGGAATGAGAAGGCAGAAGCAGCCTTTCAGGAGTTGAAGGACAAGCTGGCGTCCACACCCGTACTAGTATTGTCAGAGCAAGGGATTAGATATACGATATACATCGACACATCTCGTGTTGGTTTAGGTTGTGTTCTTATGTAAAAGGACATAGTGATTTCCTATGCATCATGACAGTTGAGGAAATACGAAGAAAACTACCCCACACACGACCTGGAATTAGCGGTGGTCATCTTCGCATTAAAGATCTGGAGACATTACCTCCATGGAGAGGAGTTTGAGCTCTTTTGCGACCAGAAGAGCCTCAAGTACATATTCACCCCAGAGAGACTTGAATATGAGGCAACGACGATAGATGGAAACCTTGAAAGACTTCAACTTTTTAAGCTCTCCTACCATCGTGGCAAGGCCAACCTTGTCGTAGATGCGTTGAGCCACAAGAAGGCAATAGAATTTACGGCTTCGCTCATGATAGAAGAGTAGAATATGGTAGAGTTTGTACAAGACTTCAAATAGAAGCTTATAGTAGAGGACCTGATCGAGAGCGTCGCACACATCCATGTTCGCCCACTTATTGATGACCGAATCGTTGTGGCTCAGAAGGAAGATGAATTGTTGGTGAGGATGAGGAAACAAGCGTGTGACAGTGAAGACTCTGAATGGAGGGTTGGTCTAGATCGAGGTTTGAGATATCACGGTCGCCTATGTGTCCTGAATCTCCATGACTTGAGGAAGGAAGTCCTAGAAGTCACACAATTCAAGGATGACAATGCATCTTGGCAGTATAAAAATGTACCGAGACATGAAGAGTTTGTGCTGGTGGGACAACATAAAGGGCACATAGCAGATTTTGTATCCTGTTGTCTCACGTGTCAGCAGGTCAAGTCTGAACATAGCCGACCTCCTGGTCTAGTTTAGCCCATGCCCATATCTGAATGGAAATGGAATTTCATATCTATGAACTTCATTTTCAAGTTATCAAAGACGAAGGGACAGAACTCCATTTGGGTGATTGTGGACCGATTGACAAAATCGGCTCACTTCCTCCCAGTTAGAGTGTCAAACTCAGTAGATGATTAGTCAAGCTGTACATCAAGGAGATTGTACAGCTGCATGGAGTGCCTATGGAGATTATGTCAGATTGAGATATGTGATTCACATGTATCTTTCGGACTTGAATCCAATAAGCAATGGCAGTGCAATTGAAGTTCAGTACTGCGTTCCACCCACTGATTGATGGGTAGACGAAACGGGTGAATCAGGTATTAGAAGATATGTTGTGGGCATGTGTGCTCGATTTCAAAGACAGTTGGTATGATTGTCTTCTCTATGCTGAGTTCACTTATAACAACAGCTTTCAAGCAAGCATTAACATAGTTCCCTATGAAGCATTGTATGGGCATCCATGTTGAGCACCATATTGTTGGGCAGAGGTTGATGAGAAGAGTTTGATTGGCCCAAATTTAGTACAGGCGACCTCAGAGAAGATCGACATTATCAGGCATCGACTTCTTGCGGCACAGAGTAGACAGAAGAGTTATGCTGATACAAGACGACGACAGTTGGAATTTGAGGTTGGGGACTACGTATTCCTAAAAGTTTCCCCAATGAAGGGAGTCCTCTTCTTTGGTAAAAAAGGAAAGCTTATGCCCAGGTTCATTGGCCCATTCCAGATTCTAGATCGATTGGGTGTGGTAGCATACCATCTTGCTTTGCCCACACCACTCGCAGGCATGCACAATGTATTTCACATATCGATGCTGAAGAAATACCTTCTTGATCCTACTCATGTTATCAAATGGGAGCAGGTGCAGCTAAGTGAAGATGCCACCTATATACTGCAACTAACATGTATTCTCGATAGAAAGGAACATGTGTTGTGCAGTAAAGTTATCCCGCTTGTGAAGGTACTGTGGACTCACCACATCGAGGAATAGGCTACTTGGGAAACAAAAGCTGAAGTCCATAAGAACTACCCTCAGATTCTCGAGGAGTATGAAAAGGTACTAATTTTGAAGATGAAAATTTTCTTTAACGGGAGTAGATTGTAACATCTCAGAAAAATCCATACAGAGACCTAAGTATCACCTTAGGTAAAAATCCCTACGAATTGAATACTGTAGAAAATTAAATAAAAATTAATTAAGTACTAAACTAAATAATTAGTGGAATTAGCTTGAACCACTATCCATACGAATGTTAAGACCTAAAACCATTAGAATTGCTAACTCAACGTTACTTAAAAACCTCGAGAAAATGCTAAAACCCAGTTCCTCTCGGGAGCACATTGAAACCCCGTATCGGACTTGGACCGCGCGTCGAAAGTCTGATTACCATGAAACTATAAGGTTATGACCACCTTACTGGGCTTGACAACCATCACGAGAATCGAGCCCAAATAGCATCCAGAAATGCACAACTAGAGCCTTGAGTAAAGTATGTGAGAAACGTGAATATCTTTTAAAATTACACTAAATTTTAAGTGAATTGGGTCGTTTGCTTGCGGGAGAAATTGAAGGTTTCAGACTATCAGTTTCTGACTAAACTATACTCGTGGAGCAAGAAAATTTCCCTACACATATCCGTATACTTGTAGCCTTGATCGAGCGACGATGACCGTTGGACTGATACAGGTCCTCCACGGTCAATCCATAAATCTGATTAGACTAAAATCATAACCTAGCTTGGATCCATGGTTAAAGAACTTGCTCCATGATGCAGGTGAGTAATGGACCTCCAGATGAGCTCTGTTTGCCCGAAACAGACGTCTTTTCGCTATAACCCAATTATGTCATGGCCATGGGGCCATTGACATCACTTCTGAGCCTATATAAGGCCCTTAAACCACCCCACCCCTCTCTCATACAATTTTGCTCAAACCCTATACGAGAGAAGAGAGAAAAGAGGAGAAAAGTGTGAGGAGAAGAGGGAGAGTTTAGGAGATCATGGCAGTGTTTCTCTCTTGCGACTGCATGCATTGAATCGCCTTTACATCTAGTTACACATGCCATTCCGACTCTGATTTGGGTAGGAAATCCTAACCCTAAACTTGTTTTAGGAATTTAAATAGAGGAATCAACGAAATTGCTAACCTATTTCGTGATTTAGGTAGATGTTGTATTGTAAACGGGGACGTAGTGTACGAACCGAGTTCGCAACAGGCGTTGTCATGAAAGGTGCAGACTATAAACGTTTAGGTTATGGTTTTCAATGCTTTCAATGTTAGATAATGATTCATATATGTAAGACCTGTATCCTAGCCTGTACTGTTCCGTAAGCTTCTGCGGTCCTTTCGGTCAAATTTTGGCAACCCTTGACTTGTATCCGACATTTACGTCCTATCTTAGGCCGAGTCTCGCATAGTCAACTCGACTTAAAACCTATACCCTTGCGACTACGCCATCGTCGCCATTCCAAAGCCATGACTCACGCACTGACCCGATACCCAGGCCAGGAGATGTGGGCCCGTGTTCAATTCGAGAAAAATGCGGCGCATTGTAAATACCGAGGGAATCTCTACGACACATCACATCAATCACCTCACTTGTCAAAAGTACACAACCCATCAAGTCAAGTACCCTATCCCATCCCCAAGTACACAACACCATCCCCAAAGTCAACCTTTCCATCCCATCTCTTACACACCCCATCACTTCTCTCCCATCATGTCTCTCTCTCATCTCTCCCTCTCATTTCTCCTAAGCACCAAGAGAGCTTGGATGTCCATGGCTTCCATTTGAGAAACTAGGTGTGGCTCACTCCCTACCACCCAGTCACACCCTCCAAAATCAATCTCAACCGTTGAATCGCACCCCTTAGAGCTCTTGAATGCACCGGTGGTAGAAGGGAGAAGAAGATCATAAGGTGGGTGATTTTATGACTTGATTTTATGATTTAAGGGCCCACTTGTGGTGGGACCTATCTTAATGTATGTTTTGTATCTTGGAGGGGCCCATAGTGGCGGGGTCCATCTCATTTTTACCATCTCTCTCTCTCTCATGATGGCTCGCCTTGATGACATGTGGTGTCCATGCGGGTGGACCCACATAATCTGCACCGTCCATATGTTGAGCTGCTGGGTAGCAGCATATAGCTGATGTAATTGACGTTAGTTATGTGGGTTGGCTGATGTATGTGTTTTATACACACTTACATCTATATTATGTGAACCCCACCACCCATCACGTATTTCATGTATGGGGGTGGCCACGTGTACATGGACCTCACCTGAAGCATGCGTCCATCCCTACTGTCATGGAGCCCACTTGATGTATGAGTTTTATACCCACACCATCCACCGTCCACCCTTGGACGGTGGGAACCCCATGACGTTAGTGTTGTATTCACGCCATTCATCCATTTTCCTTGACATGGGACCCCACCTAGATATATGTTATGTCTCCACCTTCTATCCAATTTCTCAACTAATTTTAGAAGTTGAACTGGAAAATGAAGCTAAACTGAGTCTCTAGCGGGCCATATCATAGAAAATGGTAGTTTTGATAATATAAATTGTTGCAGCGTGCTAGGATATTTCTATACATTGAAACATATCAAATATTAGGCTTGTTAAGCCTGTCACGAGCTAAGGAACCCCAGTGGCGGGGTGGATTCTCCTGATGTGGGCCCCACCTATGAAAATGCTCCTAGAAACAAAAATAAATAAATAAATAAAGGTGAGGCTCAGGACGTTGTTGCTGCTGACGTCCACTGGACGCTACAGCACGCTGCGTCCTGCTGCTTAGAACAACTAAGGAAAATGGGCCCCGCCTCAGGCCCCACCATGATGGATGTGGAGCATCCACACCGTGCAATTGATAAGTTCCCTTTAGGCATGGGGATACCTCAACAATCAGCCGTACATGGGTCTCAGATGGCCCACACCACCTAAAGTAGCAGGGGGTTGAATGTCTGCCATTAAAACTCCCTTTTGGGTCACAGAAGCTTTAGATCTATATGAAATTTATTTCTCTTAAGTTGGGTCTTGTGACCATATGTACAGATGAGATGAAAAACTAAACATTGAGGTGGGCCCCACGTGGGACCCACCATGCTTGGAAGAGATTGGCTAACGTGCCTCACAGCAGCTATATAGCCGATATAGCTGATGTATTGACGTCATCAGCTCCGTGGACTTGTTCTGAGGTATGTGTTATAGCCATACCATCCATCCATTCTCATTCATCAGGCGTGTGGGGCCACCCCACACGTGCTGCACATGTGGGATGGGCCCACCTTGATGCATGTATCTCGTATACGCACCGTTTATATGTAGTAGTGTAGATCCTGTGATTTTGTGGGCTGCACAATGGCAACAGCAAGAGCGCCCAGCTATAGGCCCTCCATAATGTAAATCTTTTATCCGCTTGATCCATCTGGATTGGATGGATGTAAGGGGCTACCCCACCCATTGGGTGACCCATGTCCTAGTGGGGCCGATCGTGATGTACTGATTTACCCCCACAACCCTTGGGCCTCACAGATTTCGAGCAGACCAAAAAATCTACTGGATGTTAGCCTAATAGGGCCTGCAACAATGTATATGTTTATCCACTCCATCCATTCTTTGTGTGGCTCACTTGGGCAGGTCCCACTCTCTGATGGGTCGTCCCCAGGTAAGGCCCACCATGAAGTATGTGTTGTATTACCACGCTGTCCAGCACATGGATTCCACCATGTTGTACGTGTACTGCTTAGGGGTGGTGTCTGTTGTGATGTATTTGCTCCATCCACACCGTCCAGACAGTCTAGATGGTGCAGGAATGTCTAGATCGTGCTGACATGTCCCACTTGACATATGTAATTCATCCACACCGTTTAACATTTTTGGACGGTGGGACTCACCTTGATGAATTATTGTATATCTAACATCGTTCAGCACACGGACGGTGCTGGAAGCACCTTAATATATGGTTTTCCATCTAGGCCATTCGTCCAGGCCTGGATGCTGGTTATTGTTCTCAAATAAAAATAAGAACATAAACTAAATATGATACATATTATTATATTATATATATGGATGGAAGGTCCCACGTGGGACCCACCTTGATGCCTATATTTCTTTTTATCCCAGCCGTCCATCTCTTCCTGGACACTGGAGACTATATATATTATAATATATTATATTATATATTTGGTGGGCCACATGTGTGGACCCCACCACGATGCTGTGTTATATCTACATTGTCCCTTCATTAAATGGGATGGGCAGGAGCTTTGAGTTGCCACCCTGATGTGTGGTTTACATCCACACCGTCTAAGAGGTCTGAACGATGGGGCCAAGCTTGATATTCATGTTTTACCATGCTGTCCATCTCCAGTGGATGAGACCCACCTCAGAGGTTTGTGTTCCATCCAAGCCGTCCACTCATTTTGCCAGCATGGATACGACCATGATATATTTATTTAATCTACACCGTCTAGATTGAGCTGGATGGTGCTGGACAATGTTTAGACGGTGTTAATTTACATTGACAGTGTTTGGATGGTGCTGATTTACATAGATAATGTTTGGATGGTGTTGATTTATCTTGGCAATTTTGGACAGTGCCTATCATCATTAGTGGGCCATGTGTCCCATGGAATGACAGTGTACAGTGATACACATGTTACACCTACAATTAGTGAAATGATTCCTTGGTGTGGTCCAAGCCCATTTGAGGCCACCTATGATGTATATTGAAGGCCCACCTATAATGTATATTTGAGGTCCATGTGATAGGGCCCACCTACCTTGTATTTAAGGCCCACATGATGGGGCCCACTAACTTGAATCTGAGGCCCATGAGCAAGACCCATTGCGATGTATTAGAGGCCCATGGGCAAGGTCTGATGTGATGAACTTATGACCTATGTGTCAAGGCCCATTGTGACGTATTTTCGACCCGTATGTCGTGGCCCATTGTGATATGTTTCCAGCCTAGTTATCAAGGCCTAATTTGATGTGTATAAGGCCCATTAGTGCAGCTCATTGATGCGGCCCACTTTTTGGATATGAGGCCCATTGGTGCGGCCCAATGATGCGACCCACCATGATGTGTATATTAGGTCAATGGTGCAGCCCAATGTATTGACCCGCCGTGATGTGTAGGCCCACGTGCTACATGTGTAAGGCCCACCTGTGATGACTATTTGGGGCCACTTGTTGGATATTTGGGCCCACCTTATGTTTAACTCTATGTGGACCACTGCTTGGGAGTAGTGTTGGTTGAATGTCCACATTTTTGGGTAATGATGGTTAAACACCCACATGGTGACCTTCCCTTAGGCCTAGTTAGGCCCATTCTCATTGATTTCAATTGTCGAGGCCGATTGTCGAGACCTATATGATGTACATGCGATCCGTAGTTAAGGCCCATTGTGACACGTATTAGGCCCATGATGCATGACCCATTTGATGTATTCTTGACTCATGTGTAGGGCCCACATGTCAGGTATTCATGGCCCATGGGTAAGGCCCATTATGATGTATTCATGGCCTAAGGCAAGGCCCATTATGATATGTATTATGCCCATGAGTAGGGTCCACCTATTGTGTATATGTGGCCCTCAAGTAAGGCCCATTGTGTTGTAAATTAGGCCTTCGTGTGAGGTTGTGGGCCCATTATGTGTTTGGCTCTATGTGGCCATTCCTTGGGGGCAATGTTGGTTAAATGTCCACATTGTCGAGGCTGATTGTTGATACCGGTTATTGATACCGATTATGAGTATGTGACAGCATAACATCATAATACATGCCCATACGCATCATCTGCATGCTTGTTATGAGATGTGATTGACCATTGCATATGCCATAGGGCAGGTTGTTCATAGGGCTTCCACATGAGAGCATGACATGCACAGGATTGATGTGTGATTGGACTGTGTGACTCATGCATCTCGCATTTGTGTGACATGACCTTCATATGCCCTAGCGACATCAAGGCCGTAGCCTCCACAAGTATTTCGTGGATGGCCAGATGGTACGCCAAAAATTTATTTTACATGAGGTGTTATAGATATCCCTAGGTGAAAGTCCCTAAACCCTCTTAGTTCTAGAGGTTACTCCAATGTCTAGACCAAGCGAATGCATGTGCGCATGAGGGCCGTATACCTTAGGCCGTGTCTCCCACTATATCGTGGTCGATTGGAAGGGGGTGCGGCCTTACCTGCCCGAGAGGAGGGGCCAATGCTAGGCTGAGTCTAACCAGCTCGAGGAATGGGTCCGCTATCGATGAGCTGGGCTCAATATTGGTAGGCAGATAGTGAGGTCTCTTCCACTCCCCTTGTTGCACGCGATGGGGTGACAATCTGGTTTGAAGTGTAATAGATCCCGGTGATTTTCTAGAGAGGAACCGTACTGATATGTGGACTTATTGAGTAGGAGTGCATTCTCATTCATTCATTCATTCACTATCCACTCGGGCTGGTGGTGTGTAACTAATTATTGTGTACCTTTGTTATAGCAAAGATTTAGGTTGGGCGCGCAACTAACCAGAGATCAGGAGTTTACCACATTGAGTCTGACTATCCAAATTTAGGTATGGGACTAGTTTGGATAGAAGTCCCTTGTAGTGGACCCCGTAGCCTACGATACTACGTACTATCATCCTGACTTCACACTCCAGCATGGTTATTTCATTCGCATCGCATATTGCATTACATCCGCAGCCATATGACATCTTGGGTTGCTATGTTTCTGCACTTATATGGCCTAGACAGACTTAGCTAGATTTGTATATTTCATTGCATTCTCGGCATCTGATATTTGGCTCTTTATGACTCCTTATTGCATAGCTGTTTTATATTACGTATTCTGATATTGATTGACTTATAGACTTATCCATGCTTTCACTTATTCTGTTATCGTATGATTTATGATCTTGTCAATATTTCTGCATACTCTGATAATTCCTGCTCTTGTCAGTGTTTCTGCTTATTCAGATATTATGTGGTTTATGGATTACCAGTTTTCTGTTATTGTATGATTATGGCATTTTATTGAATACTTGGCACTTCCCTTGTGTACACTCTTACACCACCCTCTAAGCTTTCTATAAGCTTATGAACGATAGATGCGTGTAGGTGATGTTAGGTTGCAGCAGTATTGAGCTTGGGGCGTGCAGTGGTCTTTTGGAGCTTGATTTTCTATTTATGTATTTTCGTTTCAGTGTTGTAATCAAATGATTATATTAGTGGATATGTGATGATGATGTTACCTTTGTGAATTGGGTAATCTCGTGGATATTACTAGTTAAATGTACATTGAAAAAAAAATCTCCTTGTAGTATCCCAGGATCAGAATCTGGCATATAAATTCTAGGAACTGAGAATGGGGTACTATGGAGGCTGTCGACACCGGATTCAGCGATTGAGATTCCTATGAATCCGATTTTTAGGTTTGAGGTGTGATAATATATGACTTGATTGCCACCATATGATCTTAGTTACGAAGTATTCGATAAGTTATACATGTGTGTGAGCTATGTGTTGCATTCCATATTTTTTTAGAAATGTTTGAATGAACTTGTGATTATGATTTGTACTTGCCATGACTTTTTAACTTAGAATACATGTTTGTTGTATGTAAGACAACTCCGTTGTGAAAGGATTTGCCATAATATATGCTATAACTAATTTAATTCGTGTATGTAAAAATGTGTAGTCTAAGTGTTTGTTAAAATGTCTGAGTGAGAATTTGTTTGACGAATTGTATTTAATGAGGGTGTTGAGAAAGGATTCTCAACTACCTTATCAATATTTATAGTTTCCTTCATGTAATCTAAATTGCTACTACGTAACTTGTGGATGAAATGCATATATATGATGACATGTTCAATGTGTTTGATAAAATGCTCATGTGGGATTTATATTTGAATTGTTTGTTAAATGTCATTATATTTATCACATGTGACTACCTACAGCAGTTGAGTATGATTGGGACTACTACGTAGTCCAAGAAATTGGTAACGGTTCCTAATTGAGTGGTCGAACTAGCCTCGCTACATTCAGTACGTTCGATGAATCTAAGTCGTATGATGATTGTCAACAGTGGTTAGGCCAAGCGGATTGCTTATGTGCTCCATGTTGATTAATTTAGCATGCGTTCGTATCAATCAAACTTTTAAAATAACTCGATTGGCCTATTGTTTGTTTACTATGTATGAATGCTCCTACTTGAATTTAAGGTACCACTTTCCAATGCAAAGACCGATTAAACCATGGTACCAAGATCTGCCAAGACTCATGAGCCAGGCATGGTGGTATGGGACACCATGGTCGAGCTGTTGGCATACTCTTGGGTGATAAGCCTCCCTGTAGTGTCCAGTGAGTAACCTAAACTCATGAGTCAAATATGGTGGTATGAGATATTGTATTCGAGCTATCGGCCTACGTTTTGGTGACGAGCCTCTCGTAGTGACCTCGAGTATAATCAATTGAACTTACATATCTACTGTTTTCATTAGGGGTAATACCCTACAACTTGCCTATCGTATATGAATAATTAGGATTGATGACCCTAGATGGATCACTATTTGGGTTAATGATATAAAGGGAGGTACCTTAGCTTCCCAAACCTATTATATGAATAAGCCTAAATAATTGCTTGGCTAACATTATCATGCACCACATTGCATGTGTTTTGGCGAGGAAGAGCACATTTAGGGAGTTTTTCATGCGCGACCATGAGATGAAGTCGCTGAGGGACTGAAGGAGAGGGTATGCATCATTACAGCATACCATTCCTGTATTAACAAGAGTACTTAGGATATGATTGTTGTATTGCTTTCTCATTACTACTTGACTAAATTGATAACATATTAACCTTTACCTTATAGCTCCACTGAGTTGATCACTCACTCCCACTCTAGGACGGTGTTTTAAAACACCAACCAGACCCTGTGTTAGTTGTAGATGACAACGAGGCTTATGCGAAGGAGCCAGATTCCTTTGATGAGGAGGAGTTCTCCTATGTGCAGCTCTCAGGCAGGTCTATGTAGGCCTAGAACTGTGATGCCGAGATTACAGGATATGGATTAGTTGGACAGTTACACTTTGATATGTTGTACATTTTGGAACTATACATGTATATATTCAGCCTGGTATGATACTCATACTCTGGGTATTGAGAAACACTTAAATACATTATATATTTATCTCAACCTTTTGCTTGCTCGATTTAATTATCTCTAGAGTATGATATGTTGTTTTAGTGTAATCTCACTCATATTTAATGCACTAATATGGACAACATTTAAACATCATTATCTATGTTGCATAAGTGATGCGTTGGATCTTGAGAGTTGAGCTTTGGTCGACACTTGAAATCTAAGGCATTACAGTATTGGACACTGTATTCGAGATATTGGCCTACGTTCAGGTGACGAGACTCCCGTAGTGACATTGAGTATAAACACTTGAACTTACTTATCCATTGTTTTTATTGAGGGTGATGCCCTATAACTTGCCAATCGTATGTGAATAACTAGGATTGACGACCTTAGATAGATCCCCAGTTGGGTTAATGATATAAAGGGAGGTACCTTAGCTTCCTGGATCTACCGTATGAACAAACCTAATTAAGTACTTGGCTAACACGACCATGCACTGCATTATATGTGCTTTGGCAGGTAAGTGCACTTTTAGGGAGTTTAACATGCATGATCGTTAAAGGAAGTCACTGAGGGAGTGCAGGAGAGGGCATGCATCATCTCAACATACCATCCTTGCATTAACAAGAGTACTTACGACATGTTTGTTGCACTGCTTTATCATTACTGCTAGACTGAATTGATAACATGTTAACCTTTGCCTTATAGTACCACTGAGTTGATCACTCACTCCCATTGTGGGATGATGTTTTAAAACATCAACCAGACTATGTTGTAGTTGTAGATGACGATGAGGTTTTCGCGATGGAGTCAGATTTTCATGACAAGGAGTTCTCCTATGTGCAGCTCTCAAGCGGGTCTGTGTAAACCCAGAGTTGTGTCATCGGGATTATAGGAATATGGATTAGTTATACATTTAGCCTTTGATATTTTGTAAATTTTGGAACAATACATGTATATATTCAGCCTGGTAACATACTCATACTCCAGGGATTGAGAAACACTTATATACTCTATATACCTAACTCAGTCTTTTGCTTGCTTAGGAGTATGATATGATGATTTAGTATAATCTTATTCATATTTAATGCACTAATATGGATAACATTTAAACATCATTATCTATGTTGCATAAGTGATGCATTGGATCTTGGGAGTTTAGCTTTACTCGACCCTCAAAATTTAGGGCGTTACAAGTTACTATCAGAGCGTGATTTGGATTAAACTAGACCTAAGTTATAGTAACATGATGCACACTGACATATTTTGACTTAGGTGAGGCTGATAAAACATAGAAATGATCATAGGATCCCAAGTTTCACTGACATGTGAAACTGACCGTTGAAATGTGACCTGTATGCATCTGTGATCATGTGAAATGATCACAATTTCTTTCTAGACCATTAATCGACAGGTTTGGATGATAATTCAATGAATCCCACACTCAAAATAACTCGAAAAGCATGAATACACACTTATTGGACCCTTAAAACACCTCACACAGGCATAGGGGCCAAAAACCCAATTTTTAGTGGGACTCAGGGGGTCCCCTACATCTTTCTAGCACCGACACCACCACCAATCCAGGGGACCGTGGCGGCATCGTCCGTTCAATGGCTTGCCATCACGATCTCCAGTGAGCTGCACCGGGCCGACGGTTTCGACAGCCCGCCGCCCTCACCCATATGTGTGGGGCGCTGTATTTCATGTGGGGCCCTCTATTTCACCCCCTTGCCCCCTTACAACCCATTGCACCTCCATTTTAAGCTACAAGCCCCTCGAAAACCCAACTTTCTCTCTCAAATCTCCCTTCCATACTCATAACTTCTTCTTCTTCTACATTACACCCACCTACCACCATTTTCCTTAAAACCTCTCTGATACAACCTTCCATCTCCCTTATTTCCCCTCACTTGAGCACACAAACCCATTCCTTATATCTCATAACTCTCCATCTTCCCATTTCCCACTTATTAGAGCACATAAGTGTTCCTTTGTGTCTCATAATCCCTAAAACCTAACAACCCATCTCACCTTTCAAGATTTTTTCAACCCCATGGCTCTTTTTGAGCTAGTTGTGACAATCATCTCCCTCTCCACACTCCTTTCCCTTATAGAAAAGAGAAGGGTGTTCACGGATGAAGCCGGGCCTAGCCACCCAACCCGTTCAAGGAAGTAAACAGGCGTCGAAGCAAGCACAAGCACCGTAAGAGAGAGAAGGTCAAAATGGGATCTTGACCCGCGGATCCCCATTGAAAGATCTCTACCATTGAGCATCGAAATTGGCATGTTCCATAGTCATAAAGTTGTATTTGAGGCTCATGTTGATGAGAAGCTATTTGGAGTATACCCAGTGATGAACATGCTCCTGGAAAATGGGTGGGGTCCCATATTTGAGGGAAATACACATGCAAGTGAAGGCATTATACGAGCCTTTTACACTCATATACGGGACCCACAATTGAAGCCTCTTCAGTTTACTATCCCTTTGGGGAGAGAGGAGGTCATAGTTAATGTAGATGTGGTAGCTCGAATCATGGGTATTGAGCATGGAATCGTACATGCTAGTGAGAGGAACCTCACCAGTGAACGAGAAAGAAATTGCCACACACATTTCCTATGCAGCCAGCTTGAGTGGTAAAGGCAAGGAAATAACCTTGCAGCTACTAAAATGACGATTGACTTCCGCCTTATCTACCACATATTCACGTATAATGTATTTCCTAGGTGGAGTAAACGCACGAAATGTACGCCACTCATTGTGGATTTCTTATACCGAGCTAGTCAGGGAGACAAGCTATGCCTGCCTACATTTGTCTTATCTCAGATTGTGAGTACTGCACGTATACACGGGGAGATGCTTCACTTCCTTTCGGTCGACTTATTTGTAAGATCGCCTGAAACGTTGGCTTTTAACTTCATATGGATAACCATGCCCCGATCCATATCATCAGTGAAATTAAGCTCAACAATATCGGCACAGGCCCTAGGCAGCAACAAGCACGTCTTGATGAATATGGAGATGAGATAAAGGAAGAAAGCGAATAGGTAGATGGAAGTGATGATGAAGAAGGAAGTGGTGGGGAGGAAGAAAGCGAAGGTGAGGAAGGTAGTGAAGAGGAAAGTGGTGAGGAAGAAGGGAGTGATGAAGAAGAGGACTCCCGAGACTCCAATGGTGGACCTCCTTCCGCTACACACGAAGACCGACGTGATTAGGCCACCTTAGAAGCCTGCATGGCTCAGATTGAAGAGAATCAAGCTGCCCTGAGATAGGAGGTCAAGGAGACCTAGGCCGAATTAAAGTAAAAGCTTGAAGAATATCAGGCTTACCTAAAACAGAAATGCAAGAAGATGTCTCACACCCTGAAGGCCCTCCTATGTTGTATGCAGGATAAGGGTGCGCCTCCACCTTCGTTAGATTCAGAGGACTAGTTATGGGTTGCAGTTGTCTTTTGTTTTGTTTTGTTTCTTGCTTTCTATGTAATAGCCTTGGTAGGCTTAGTAATATGTTAGAATAGTTGGTGTGAAACTTGTACTAGATTAGCTCACATGCATCTTCTGTCATGATCCCTGTATGACTATATCTCATGTATTGTGACAATTTAAGGTAAATGAAATGCATGAATCTTCTTTTGAATTGGAATGTGTAGAATGTTTAAGAAATTGAGAGTTATTATGCTAAGTCTCACACATGTTGCACCCTATGTTATGTATAGGGAATGCCTCCGAAAACCACTTAGAATATGACACGTCTTACACTTGACGGATCGAATGATGAGGCACCTCCCCTAAGCGATAGCCATACGGACCCCAACTTGGGCTCAGACAGTGACACCATGCCGGATTCACAGCCGGCCACTGGCCCCACCAATGGGCTAACACCTTATGCACCATCGGTTCAGGGACAAAATCGTGTGTTTACGTCGACGCCACACGTACCTCAGTCGAATCCTCCTCCTGATAGGTTGGAGCAGATGATGATTTAGATATAGCAGCAGCAGTAGTTTTTAGCTAGTATTGCATGGGCCATTGCATAGAACATGAATATGGTTCCACCCGTACCACCTGTGCAGCCTACTGGGAATATGAACACTAGTGGTCTTTTTAAGCGCTTTCAGCGTTTCCGTCCTCCCACTTTTGTGAGTACTCGTAGAACCGAGGAGGCTGAATACTGGTTGGATTGTATATCCAATATGCTGAAGCCATTGCACTATACTGAGGCAGAGCAAGTGGAACTTGTGACCTATATGTTTGAGAAGGAGGCTAGTCTCTGGTGGTATAACATCCTATGAACAGTTCCCGCTGGATATGTGTGGACGTGGGCTGCATTTAAGACCTACTTCCATAGGACGTACTTCCCCCTCACTTACAGTAATGAAAAGGAGGGTGAGTTTCTTCACCTCTGACAAGGAAGAATGATCGTGGTTGAGTATGAGAACCGCTTTACGGAGCTGGCCAAATATGCTCCTTTGATCTTAATAGATGAGCCGATGAGAATGCAGCAATTTTCTAAGGGTTTGCGGCCCGATATCCGCACGAAGCTGTGTTGCGCTAGCATCCCCAATTATGTTGAGCTACTGAACAAGTCTCTGCAAGATGGGTAGGATGGGGACAAACTATTCCGTACACATATGCCTATGGGCCCGAGGCCTTGACCTGATTTTCTGAACCGACCATTTCTCAGAAAGAGGTCACATGTAGATACGCCTCCCAGGCTTATGGATCCACCAACCCAGTTAAGGTGATCAGATACTTGGTGCACCTACTGTAAGAGGATGGGCCATACAGACGCTTATTGCTTTACCAAGATGAGGGACAATGGCTTCTCACCACCTCAGAAGATCAACCATCTACTACCGCCAGTTATATCAACTCCACCTCCATGATCAGCACTGCCAGCACAACCTTTTTACAGGCCAAATGTACCTTGAAATAGGCTGCCTCAACGACTAATGACAACACAACCAAATTTTCCTCAACAAGTGTAAGTACATGCGCTTGCAGCTGAAGCATCTGAGTCAGCAACTACAATGCCTCTAGCCTTTGAAGTCACTGACCACATTCAAGGTACACTTGTATTTCTATTGGTGGACAACGGGTCTACTATTTTAATAATATCGTGTTCTACAGTCAAGTGATTAGGGTTAAGCACTGCCCCTATGGTTGGGGTGAGAGTCCTTACCGTGATAGGGACTTTCTCCGACGCTACCAAGCTTTGTAAAGATTGCTCGATAAACTTAAGGAGCAGAACGGTGTGCATTGACCTGATTGTCACCCCTCTGCATCATTACGATGTCATCCTTAGCATGGATTAGCTCACCAAAATGAAGGCAGAGATCGATTGTGATACCAGATTGGTTGCAGCCCGTGAACCTGAGGGATTGCCTTTACTTTTCCAATTCGGCTCAATTGGTCCTATCGTATCATTTATTATGCTTCCTTACTGGAAAACAATGATGGTCTGACACTTAGGGACAAGCCTGTAGTCCAAGATTTCATGGACAAGTTTAGGACGATACCTGGACTACCTCCTCGGTGCGAGATCGACTTTACTATCAACTTGTGCTTGGTGGGACACCCATTTCTCTACCAATGTACCGCATGCCTCCATGTGAAATGGAGGAATTAAGGAGACAGATCGACTACCTATTGGATTCAGGTTTCATATGACCAAGTGTATCTCCTTGGAGAGCACCTGTATTGTTTATAAAGAAAAAGGACGGATCGCTGTGATTGTGTATTGATTATCGCAGGTTGAACCAAGTGACAATCAAGAATAAGTATCTTTTGTCCAAGATAGATGATCTGTTTGATCAGTTGAAAGGGGCACAATATTTCTCGAAGATTGACTTACAGTCTGAGTACCATCACTTGTGAGTCAGGGATGAAGACGTGCAGAAAACAACATTCAGAACCAGTTTTGGGCACTATGAATTCCTTGTGATGTCGTTTGAACTCACAAATGTACCGGCAGTGTTCATGGGCCTTATGAACCGGGTGTTTCTTCGTACCTATACCGATTCATCATAGTATTTGTAGATGACATTCTTATATACTCCAAGAGCCGAAAGGATCACGAAGAGCACCTACAAGCCGTGTTCGATACTCTCAGGAAGAACCGGTTATTTGCTCAGGACATGAAATCTGAATTCTAGAATGAAGAAGTCAAGTTCCTGGGACATGTGGTGTCTATGGAAGGAATAGATCTGGACCTTGCTAAGGTGACTGTAGTTCAAGACTACGAGCAGCCCAGTTCGGTTATAAAAGTGAAGATTTTTCTAGGACTTACTGGTACTATCTCCGATTCATTAAAGATTTTTCAAAGATAGCCAGACTGTTGTCTCAGCTCACGCGAAAGGATCTTTTTCCTGGAATGAGAAGGCAGAAGCATCCTTTTAGGAACTGAAGGATAAGCTGACGTCTGTACTTGTGCTAGTATTGTCAGAACAAGGGTTCAGATATACGATATGCACCAACGCGTCTCGTGTCAGATTAGGTTGTGTTATTATGCCAAAGGACAAGGTGATTGCTTATGCATCGCGACTATTGAGGAAACATGAAGAAAACTACCCTACGCACGACCTGGAATTAGCAGTAGTCATCTTTGCATTAAAGCTCTTGAGACATTACTTCTACAGAGAGGAATTCGAGCTCTTTTAAGACCACAAGAGCCTCAAGTACATATTCACTCAAAGAGACATGAATATGAGGCAACAATGTTAGATGGAAACCTTGAAAGACTTCAAGTTTGAGGTCTCCTACCATCCTGGTAAGGCCAACCTTGTGGCAGATGCATTGAGCTGTAAGAAGACAATAGTATTTGTAGTTCTGCTGATGATAGAGTAATGAAATATGGTAGAGTTTGTGTGAGACTTCGTACATGTTCATGGGCAGCCACTCATTGATGATAGAATCATTGTGGCTTAAAAGACTATGAACTATTGACAAAGATGAGAGAGCAAGCCAGTGACAGTGGACACTCCAAATGGAGGGTTGGTCTAGATGGAGGTTTGAGATATCATGGCCGTCTGTGCGTCCCGAATCTCCATGACTTGAGGAAAGAAGTTCTAGAAACCACTCACAATTCGAGGATGGCAATGTATCTTGGTAGTACGAAGATGTACCGAGACATGAAGCGTTCATATTGGTGGGACAACATGAAGGCCCACATAGTGAATTTTGTATCCCATTGTCTCATGTGCCATCAGGTCAAGGTCGAGCATCGACGACCTCCTAATTTACTTTAACTCATGCCCATTGCTGAATGGAAATGGGATTTCATATATATGGACTTCATTTTCGGATTACTGAAGACGAGGAAGGGACATAACTCCATTTGGGTGATTGTGGACCGATTGACGAAATCGACTCAACTCCTCTCAATTAGAGTTTCAAACCTAGTAGATGATTTAGCCAAGCTGTACATCAAGGAGATTGTACGGCTGCATGAAGTGTCTATAGAGATTGTGTTGGATCGAGACAGATATATGTATATCTTTTGGACTTGAATCCAAGAAGCAATTGGAGTGCAACGAAGTTCAGTATGGCATTCCACCCACAAACTAATGGGCAGACGGAACGGGTGAATTAGGTGTTAAAAGATATGTTGCAGGCATGTATGCTTGATTTCAATGGCAGTTGGGATGACTATCTTCCCTATGCTGAGTTCGCTTATAACAACAATTTCCAAGCAAGCATTGGCATGGCTCTCTACGAAGCATTGTATGGGCATCCATGTCGAGCAACATATTATCGGGCATAAGTTAGTGAGAAGAGTTTGATTGGCCCAGATTTGGTATAGGCAACCTCAGAAAAGATCGACATTACTAGGCGGTGACTTCTTACAGCCAGAGCAAATAGAGGAGTTACGCCGATACCAGATGACAACAGCTAGAATTTGAGGTTGGGGACCATGTATTCATGAAGGTTCCCCTAATGAAGGAAGTCCTCCAGTTTGGCAAGAAAGGAAAACTCACATTGAGATTCATTGGTCCATTCCAGATTCAGGACCGAGTAGGTGTGATACCATACCGTCTTACTTTATCCACACCACTCATAAGCGTGCACAAAGTATTTCACATATTAATGCTAAAGAAGTAGGTTCTTGATCCTTCACATATTATCAAATGGGAGCAAGTATAGTTGAGTGAAGATGCTACTTACGTACTACGACCAACACATATTCTGTATAGGAAGGAACAAGTGCTACGCAACAAAGTGATTCTGCTTGTGAAAGTAATGTAGACGCACCACACGAGGAAGAGGTTACTTGGGAAATAGAAACCGAAGTCTGTAAGAGCTAACCTTAGATTCTTGATAGTACGAAAAGGTACTAATTTCGAGAAAAAATTTTTTCTTTAAGGGGGGTTAATTGTAACGTATCAAAAAAATTCGTATAAAGACTCGAGTACCAACTAAGGAAGAAATCACTAAGGACTAAATTTTGTAGAAATTAGATGAAAATTAATTGAGTACTAAATTAAATTAATTGGTGAATTAACTTGAACCACTATCTATATGAACTGCCAGACCCAAACTATTAGAATCACTAAATCAACATTACTTAAAACCCTAGGAGAAATCTCAAAACCCAGTTACTCTCGGGAGCACATTGAAACTCTGTATCGGACCTGGACCGCGCATCGAAAGTCTGATTACTGCGAAATTATAGGTTTATGACCACCTTACTAGGCTTGACAATCAACATGAGAATTGAGCCCAAATAGTATGTAGAAACGCACAACTTGAGCCTTGAGTGAAGTGTGTGAGAAACGTGAATGCCTTTAGAAAATGAGTCAGAACTTAAGTGAATTGGACCATTTACTTATGGACAAAATTGAAGGTTTCAGACCGTTAGTTTCTGACCCAACTATACTTGTGTATTAGAGAAATTTTTCCTACACATATCAGTACACTTGTAGCCCTGATCGAGTGACGATGACTGTTAAACTGACACAGGTCCTCCACGATCGATCTGCTAATCCGATCGAACTAAAATTGTAGCCTGACTTAGATCCATGGTCAGGGAAATTGGTCCATGATGCAGGTGAGTAATGGACCTCCAGATGAGTCCAATTGGCCTGAAACAGTCACCCTTTGGCTATAACCTAAGTATACTATGGCCCTGAAGCCATTGACATCAGTTTTGAGCCTATATAAGGCCCTTACACTGTAACACCCCAGATTTTTGCCAACCTGTAATTAGACGTCCTTAGGTAATGAGTCAACCTTATCACTTTCAAAACTCAATTACAAAGCCAGAGAAATTACTTTTCAACCCATTTCCTTCAAAACTCACCTTTCACCACCTCATTCTTCAAACTTCTCCAAGTACTTTCATATTAGACACGAATCCTCAAGTTTAAATAGTAAAGAACTATACTTAAACTAAAACTCACTGTAAACGGTCACCGAGATTGAGTCCGTGCACACTCCTGATTATACACAATGACCCCAAATCACTTCTAGACTGTCAATCGAAGGATTTAGACCATGTTTCATTCCATTCTAAACCTAGAAATAAATGTCCTTAGGTGATAGGTCAACCCCAACATCTTACACTCAATCTCAAAGCCTAAAACATTTTTTTATCCAATTCCTTCAAAATCTCACCCTCCACCACTTTATTCTTTATTTATTTTTAAGAACATTCATAATACATACCAATCCTAGGGTATAAATGAGGAAGAACAAAACCGAAACTAAAACTTACCATAAATAGTAAATAAATGGATAAAGTGGGTTTTGACCCTTAACCTTTTGCAATCTAACAAAATAAATAGGTTATTTGGATAGATTAGCATCTCCTACCCCAAAATCATATGCTACACATCACATAAAATCATTCGTATTTACAAATTAGCCCTAAAAATGCCTCAAATGAAGTCGGGGGCCTACCCACGCCAATCCAGAGGGATCCAGGGTGGGCCCCACACCTTTTTGGGACCTGGGGGGTAGCAGGACCTTGTCCAAGGGGCTAACCCTCGCCAGTTAGCCCAGTGGTCGGCAAGGGCCTCGCCGGTTCGGGAGCCCTCACTGGTAAATGGGCCCAGATGGGACTGAGCTTCGGGCTAATCGTGTTTGGGGGCTAGGGAAACCCCCTAATGTATGGGCCGTCGATCAAAACCCCTCCAATCTGCTACTTCCTTCACAAACCACCCCTCCAAGCTTTCCTTTTCTTGAAAAATCTCTCAAATCTCTCCAAAAGTCCCTCTCTAAACTCTTCCTTTTTCCATTTCCAAGCACCCTTACTCCACCCTTCAAATCTCATCTCAAACAGAAATCATTATAGGCTACTTCCTTTAGAAATTAGATGAAACTAACTAAGTGTTAGATTATACGACCTGTGAAATTGTCACCAATCACTTTAAATACGATCTGCTAGAGCCAAAACG
Source organism: Magnolia kwangsiensis (assembly GCA_037074715.1). Taxonomy (NCBI): domain Eukaryota; kingdom Viridiplantae; phylum Streptophyta; class Magnoliopsida; order Magnoliales; family Magnoliaceae; genus Magnolia; species Magnolia kwangsiensis. The sequence goes on from CM073579.1 coordinate 67,944,363, forward strand.
TGTAGAATAGTTGACGCTACAATACCCTAAAGCCTAGGATCAAACTCTAAACCCGGTTGCTCACGGGAGCATTCGAAAACTCCGTATCGGATCTTGACCGCACATCGGAAGTTCAATTATCCCAAACTTAGACGAATATGACCACCTAGTTGGACTTGACAATCACCCCAAAAATCAAGTCCAGATGATGTCCTACGATGATTTTCTTAAGTCTAGAGTGAAGAGTGTGAGAAATGTTAGAAATTAAATAAAATTTATGAAATCTGGCACGTGTCGCTTGCGCCCCTTTTCTAAGCATTCTGACCATCAGAATCTGATCCAAATTCACCCTCGGATCAGGAGAAATGGTCCACTCATGTCAACGCACTTACGGCCCTGATCGAGTACTGGTGACCTGTAACGTCTCGAAAAAATCCGTACAGAGACTCGAGTACCAACTCGATCAGAAATCACTTAGGATTAATTCTTTTAGAATTAAGCATAAGTCAACTAGCACTATACTAGATTAGCTGTGAAATTAGCACTGATCGCTTTAAATACGTTCTGCAAGACCCAAAACTTGTAGAATAAAGGACGCTATAATACCCTAAAATCTATGATCAAACTCTAAACCCGTTTGCTCTCAGGAACCCTTTGAAACTTTTTATTGGATTTATATCATGCGTCGGAAGTCTGATATCTATGATCTCAGACCATTAGGACCGCTTAGTTGGACTTGACAATCGTTTCGAAAATCAAGCCCAACCGATGTTCTGGGGCTATTGTACTGAGCCTGGAGCGAGGAGTGTAAGAAAGAGTGAAATTCAATTAAAATTAAATGGAATTTAAATAAAGCTGGCACTTTTCTCTTGTGGGATTAGTTTAAGCATTCAAACCGTCGAAATTTAATCCAAATACACCCTCGGATCAGGAAACATTTCTCACTCAGGTCAGTGTACTTGGAATCCTCGATCGAGTCTCCGTGACCGCTGAACTGAAACTGGTCCACCACGTGCTATCTGGGAACTCTACCAGACTAAAAACTTGTTGTAAGAAGGATCCAATGTACATGAGCTTAAGTCCGACCGCGTTCGGCCAGGGGACCTCCCGAAACACTCTTTTGGATCGGAAAAGACCCGATTTGGTTATAACCCAAGTATACCCTTGTCCTAAGTCTATTTAGGTGAGGTTTTAGCCTACATAAGGGCTTTAAACCCTCTCATATCTCTCCCATCCGAATTTGCTATAAACCCTAGAAAGAGAGAGAGAGAGAGAGAAAGAGAGAGAGAATTTGTGAGAGAACTTCCTGCCGTTTGCTCTAGCTTTTGCACGTACCAAAGCACCACATTCAAATCACTCTTTCGGTGATTCCGATTCATTTTTAAGTAAGAAAACCCTATCTTATAGCTGTTTTAAGGATTCTTTCGATTCAAATAGCGAAGTAGCTTATGTATCTTGTGCATTAGGTCGCTATAACGTCGTTGACGAAGCGTAGACGTTCTATTCGAATCGATACGCTTCTACGAAAAAAGGTGAGGATTTTAGACGCTTTGATTGACTGATTTCAAAGCTTTCAATGTCGTATAATAGTAGATTATTGATGAGAGCGCCGTTTGACATGTAAAACATGCTGTCCGTTTTCCATTTCGACTGCGTACGGAAAATATGAGAATTAGGGTATTTTAGTCATTTATAGGAAATACTGTATACGTCTGTATTTTGCTGAAATGATTACCATGAGATTTTGTCGTGTTATGATATTAGTTATGCGTGCATGATCTATTTGGCGAAGAGATTCGCCCTAATGCGCATTTTGGGTCGACATACGCCATGTGGACTAACGTGTGTAGACTAAGTGTTTGTATAAATGTTTGTATTAGTATGTATTGAGCCAATGTTGTTGTAGATTAGTTTTGAGATTGAATTCTCAATCAACATGATGATGTATATGATTTCCTTCATGTTTGCTATATAAATTGATTTCCTCATATATATGGAATACATGTGGTGGTTGATTTGCTTACGTTGTATGTTATAACATGCGTTAACATGCTTGTACTGTTTGAACTTCAATTCTGGTACTCTCATATGTCCATTGATGTTGTTTACAAATGTTTGGGGCTATACGTTAGTCCAGGCAATCGGTAATGGATTAAATTCGTGGTTGGCTTCTATTTGCCACGAAGGACGCGTCGATGAATGCGAGTCGTACTTTGGGTTGGTGGCAGTGGTTAGGCCACACGAAGTGTTTTATGCACTTCATGTCGTTCAGCTTGAGATGCGCTCGTACTAGTCGAGCCTGTCAAGTAACCCGACTGGCCATTGTATGTTCAACCTGTATGAGTCATAATTGCTTGAACCTAGGGTACTGAACTTACCATTGGAAACCTTGATAACCATGGTACCTTGATCCATAATGACTCATGAGCCGGGCATGGTGGTATGGGACACCGTGGTCGAGCTGTCGGCCTACGCTGGGGCCACAAACCTCCTCATAGTGACTAGTGAGCACATTTGAATCGTGAGCCAATTGTGGTGGTATAGGACACTACATTCGAGTTGTCGGCCTACTCTGATTGGTGACGAGCCCTTTGTAGTGACCTCGACCGTATTCTGAGTCTACGGGAGGCGACGACCCTTCCGTAGCAACAAGAGTACATTAGGCCTGTATTGATAAGGTGATGGGGGAGCGGTGTAACGAGTGCGAGCAACAGCCCTGGCAGTCCTTACAGCGACCTATAATATAACATCGTATGAGATTACTAGGAGTGACGACCCTAGACAGGATCTGTGTTGGGATTGATATAAGGAAGGTACCTTAGATTCCCAATACTGCTGCATGAAAGGACTAATAACAACTTGGTAATCATTTCCACATCGCACTGCATGTGCCTGGAAGATGTGGAGCACTGAGGGAAGAAAGCATGTCGCGGACGCAGATGGTGCTGCACGAGGGACTATGTCGGTGAGGGCATCAATCATGTCATTTCATGCTTGCATTAACAACAATATTTAGGAATGTCTGATTGCCTGCTTTACTATTATCGTGTGATTGATTTTATAACATGCTAATCTTTGCTCTATGATTCCACTGAGTTGATCACTCACTCCCACGTTATGGGACGGTGTTTGCAACACCTACCAGACTCTGTCTTAGATGCAAGTGATGAGGCGATTCAGGACGCGGAGCCGGATTACTACAAGGATCAGGATGAGTTCTCATATATACAGTTCTCCGACGGCTTTATGTAGGTGGCCTGGATCGGCGGGACTTGATAGTTGGACCATATGACATTTTTATTTTAGTTTATTATATATATTTGTGACTCAGAGATGTATTCATACTTTGGAGACAGTTCAAGAATTTATTTTTTTTTCCATATAGTGATATATGTATTCTTCAGTCTTCTGCTTGCGTTTTATCACTGGATCTGGAGTATGAATTGCAATTTTAGTATAATCTTACTCATGTGAATTCTCTAACTCAGAAAACATTAAATCATAATCATATTTTTTGCATAAGTGATGGTCTGGAACTCGGGAGTCGGGTTTCTACACGACCCCCGATTTTCAAGGTGTTACATGACCGTTAAACTGAAACTGGTCTGCCATGGGCGATCTGGAAATTTAATCAGACTAAAAACTCTGCCTGACATAGATCCAACATCAGGAAGCTTAAGTCCGACCACACGCAGAAAAGGGGCTGCCAGAAGTGCTTCGTTGGATCAGAACAAGCCCACTTTGGTTATAAAATAAGTATACCTTGGCCATAAGGCCATTTTCATCGCTTTTGGACTTATAAAAGGGGCTTAAACCCTTACTCTCTCATTCCATACAAATTTCCTAAGCCCTAGAAAAGAGAGAGAGAAAGAGAGAGAAAGTGGGGGAGAAGATGGGGTTTCTCTTCCATGGATTCTTCCCTGCTACTCCTTATGCTTCAACCCCGCTTCTGCACTGCCATTCCGGTGCTTCCAGCTCCGGTCTTAGGTAAGAAATCATAGCCCTAACTTATTCTAGAGTTTCAAATAGTATAAGTGATGATGTAACTAACCTATTTCATGGTATAAGTTGTCGTTGAGCCGTTAACGAAGACTTATCGTCTGAATCAACTCCGTTTCGTAATTTCTGGTTTAAGGTGCAGACTATATACGTTTAGGTTGTGGTTTTCAAGACTTTCAATGTTAAGCAATGATTTATTCTTGCTTAGGATGCTATTTCACATGTATAAAGTGTTGTCTGTTTGATTTTCAGTTATACGTTAATTATGTTAATTATACTGTATTCCTCGTATTTGTTGAAAATACTGTATACATATAAAATTCAGATTTGTGCTTGCCATGATTAACTGCCGTCTATGTATGCTGGATGTATGTGTAACAACTTCTGGGCTAAAGGTTTAGTCCAAATACATGATATACCAATATACGATATGTAGTTAGTATGTGTAGCCCAAGTGTTTGTGAAAATGACCGAATAAGTATAGACTTTGTAAGTGTGCTCGCCATTATAGACTATCATGGATATATGATTGTTGTATAGGCAATAACCCTTTGACGAAAGGTTTTGCCCTAATATGTATGCTAATTAATACATAATATGTATTATGTAATAGGTGTAGTCTAAGTGCTTGTATAAAATGTCTGAATGTGTTAGTAGTTGGTAAATTGTGATTTATGAGGGAGTTGAGATATGAATCCCAACTGCCTTAGCTGTGTGCATGTTTACATCCATGGATTGTACATGATTCATGTTTAGCTGTGTGTATGATTTCCTTTATGTACTATATATCCATGTTTCCATAGTATGTTTAAATGGTTGTAGGATAGATTTATTTATTCATTACTGCCTTGATAATCTCATATGCTTATTTGTTGTAATTATACATGTTTGGGACTATAAAATGTCCAGGAAATCGGTAATAGACTCTACTTGGTGGCTGAGATTGTCTTGTCACTTAGGACATGTCTCGACAAACCCGAGCCGTACGTTGCTTGTCGATAGTGGTTAGGTCACATCAAGTGCTTGCGCATTCATGTCGATCAACTCAACGTACGCTCGTACTAGTCGAGCTTGTCAAGTAACCCCGATTGGCCCGATGTTTGTTCACCATATTTGGACGCTACTGTCTGAACTTAAGGTACCAAACTTCCATTGGAAAGTTCCTCTAACCTTAGTACCTCGATCTCCTAAGACTCATGAGCCGGGCATGGTGGTATGGGACATCATGGTCGAGCTGTCGGACTACGCTGGGGCTACAAACCTCCCCATAGTCGCCAGTGAGCAACCCAGACTCGTGAGCAGATGATGGTGGTATGGGACACTATATTCTTACTGTCGGATGTAACATCCCAAAAACCGGGGGTCGGGTAGAAACTCAACTCCCGAGTTCCAAAACGTCACTTATGCAACATAAATAATGATGGATGCATGTTGTCTGTAGAATGGCATTAAACAAGATTGAGACTAAGCCAAAACAGCATATCATACTCCAGAGACAGTTAAATTATGCAAGCGGAAGACTATGATAGTATGTATAACATATATAAATTGTTGTATGTCCCCAGAGTGTGAACATGTTACCAGGTTAAATACATACATGTATACTCCAAAAATGAACAAAAAGAATATACAAGAGTGCTCTAAAAATATAAAATGACAAGTATCATGGCGTTTAATCAACCTCCATGTAGTCCCATCGATCAGAACATGCATATAGGAGAAATCCTCCTCATCATCATACAAGTCCGGCTTCACTTCACAAGCAGTGCCATCATCTACGACTAAAATAGGGACTGGTGGGTGTCCGGAACACCATCCTATAACATGGGAGTGAGTAACTAACTCAATGGAATCATAGAACAAAGATTAACATGTTATCAAATCCATCACGCGATAATGACAAAGCAAACAAAACAAACATTCCTAAATACTGTAATTAATGCATGGATGAAATGACATAATGGATGCCCTCACCGACATACTCCCTCATACGACACCATCTTACGTCTGCGGCATACTTACTTCCCTCAGTGCTCCACATCTTCCAGGCACATGCAGTACGATATGAATATGATTACTGAGTTGTTATTTGTCCTTTTCATACCGCAGGATTGGGAAACTATGGTACCTCCCTTATATCATTCCCAACAAGGATCCTGTCTAGGGTCGTCACTCCTAGTAATCTCATACGATGATATATTTCTAGGTCGCTGCAAGGGCTGTTGCACGCACTCATTGCTCCACTCCCCCATCACCTTATCAATACAGGCCTAGTTGTACTCTTGTTGCTACGGAAGGGTTATCCCTCACGTAGACTCAAAGTACGCTCGAGGTCACTACAAAGGACTGTCAGGGCTGTTGCTCGCACTCGTTGTACTGCTCCCCCATCACCTTATCAGTGTAGGCCGACAGCAAGAATATAGTGTCCCATATCACCATAATTTTCTCACGAATTTAGGTTTCTCATTGGTCACTACGGGGAGGTTTGTGACCCCAGCGTAGGCCGACAGCTCGACCACGGTGTCCCATACCACCATGCCCGGTTCATGAGTCTTAGTGGATCAAGGTACCACGGTTATCAGGGTTATCACTGGTAAGTTCAGTACCTTAGGTTCAAGCAGTTATGACGAATACAAGGTGAACATACAATGGTCAATCGGGTTACTTGACGAGTCCGACTAGCACGAGCGCACGTTGAATCGACCGACATGAAGTGCACAAGCACTTCGTGTGGCCTAACCATTGCCGACAACTCTAGTACGACTTAGGTTCATCATACACATCCTTCGTGGCGAATAGAATTCAACCACGAATTCTAAACTGTTACCGACTGCCTGGACTAGAGTATAGCCTAAAACACATGTAATGTGAATCAATATTCATATGAGATAACCAGAATTGAAATAACAAGTAATTCAAGCATGTTAGCAACATGTTATAAGATGCAATATAAGCAATTTAACCATACACAAGCATTTCATATATATATATAAGATAATCAATTCAAATCCAATAAGCAAGGAGGAATTCATGTGCATCATCAATTTAGTTGAGAATCCTATCTTAACACTAGTCTACAACACTATTTACTAAGTGCTTACTCACGCAAGCAATTATACAAACACTTAGACTACACAACTCCAACGTACTTGACGTATATTGGTTTCAACATATAATATGACAGATCCTCGTATCAAGGAGATGTCTAATACACAACAATCATGTTCTTACATTCAAAACATATGGCAGGCATAAATCATATTGATTTAGGCATTTCAACAAACACTTAGTCTACACACATTAGTCTACATAACATATGTCGGCCAATATGTGCATTAGAGCGAATCTCTTTGCCAAACAGATCATACACGTATAATTAATATAGGTACGTGACAAATACTCATGACAATCATATCGGCAAAATATGTACGTATACAATATTTCCTACAAATACCCAAAATACCCTAAATCTCATATTCTTCGTACGTATTCAGAATGAAAAAAAGACAGCATGTTCTACATGTCAAACAACATTCTTGTTAACAATCTATCATTAAATGGCATTGAAAGCTTTGAAAATAGGTAATCTAAGCGTCTAAGATCCGCACTTTAACCAGAAAATGCGTATTCATTAGGATTCAGACGATGTGTCTTCGTCAACGGCAGATACGCTACCTATGGCAAGAAACAGGTTAGCTAGAACTCTTCTACAGCTAGTCTAAGATTCAAATCAGGTTAGGATTAGGGTTTTCTTACCTAGAACGAAGTTGGAGTCGCTAGAAAAGCGATCGGGTGGATGGATTTGGCACATGGAGTAGCAGGGAAGAATCCCTGGAGAAATCCTCAACTTCTCCCTCACTTTCTCTCTCTTTTCTCTCTCCCACTCTCTAAGTTTTGAAAAATTCGTATGGGTTAGAAAGCTAAGGGTTTAAGGCCCTTTTATAAGCCCAAACATAACCAAAATAGACTTTAAGTCAAGGCATACTTGAGTTATAGCTAAATCGGGTCTTTCCCGATCCAAAAGAACATTTCTGGAGGTCCCTTGGCCGAATGTGGTCGGACTTAAGCTCATGGATGTCAGATGTTGGTCACATTAAGTTTTCAGTTCGGTAGTGTTCCCAGATCGCACGTGGTGGTCCAGTTTTAGTTCAATGGTTATCGAACCTAAATCAGGTCTACAAGTTTCATGACATGAAAGAGAAATTTTTCCTGATCCGAGTGTGAAATTTGGCTAAATTCTGACGGTCAAAACGCTTAATAATAACGCGCAACGACACGTGCTAAATTTTGAATTAAATTTCTAAATCTTTACCTTTTCTCACTCTCTTCGCTCTAGGCTCAATTAAATAACCTCAGAACATCAGTTGGGCTTGATTTTCAAAATGATTGTCAAGTCCAGCTAAGCGGTCATAACGGTCTAAGATTCTAGATATTGGACTTTCGACGTGCGGTATAGATCCAATACAAAGTTTCAAAAGGTTCATGAGAACAAACAGGTTTAGAGTTTGATCCTAGGTTTTAGGGTAACGTAGTGGTAACAATTCTAGAGGTTTTGGGTCTTACAGATCGTATTTAAAGTGGTTGGTGCTAATTTTGCAGGAAATCTAATGTAGCGCTAGCTAATTCACGTTAAATTTCTAAAGAATTAGGTTTTAAATGATTTCTTTAGCTTTGGAATCGAATTTTGAGAGGTTACCAATGTGCTATGGTTGACCTGTTGCCTAAGGACGACTAACCCCAGGTTGGCAAAAATTCAGGGTGTTACAATCTAGCCCCCTTAAAATATAATTTTGTCCCCGAAATTGGCTAAGGGTAATGAGTCCTTAAAGAGACTTTCATATTGACATTCTAAGCAAGGTTCAAATCCTATTTGATGACCTAACCTGACGTATAACCTAAATCAACTTCTACGATCTTGGGCCAGTGGGGAAGAGGCCAACCACACTTTCGCTGCGCTACTCTGATCCAATGGTTGTATTAGCTAATCCTAACTAGATTGGGCTCAATACGTTCTACCCCTCTTAAAACTTGGTTCTACTTAAGGTTCAAGAATCTATGTCTCGATCCGTATATCGGAACGAAGTGTAACTTAGGACCTATCCTTGACATGAAATGGGAAACAACCTCTCACTACATTGGTCTTCCCTTGCTAATGATGCGTTCTATGGCATTGGTACCTATGGTTGTAAAAATAAGCCTAATCTCTATTTTGATTGAGTTCAAGGGTAGGTGTGAGCTTGCGGCAAGATGTCTAATCTCTATTGGCTATATGTCCTCAACATTTCTCAAATGTAAAGCAATAACTTTTGGTTGTAGGTGGTAGGGCCAACACGGGAGAAAGGTTGTGTAGTGGGTCTGAGCCGAATACATAGACTTTCTGCCTAGGACAGAAAATTTACCGTATCAGTTCTTAATCCGAGTCGATGCCGATCTTCTGCTTGATCAGAGCATTGGATTTATTGGTAACCACTAGGATTAAGAAGTCGATTCAAACCGCGAATACATCGCTTACATATACAGTTCCTTTACTCTGTGTTCCCGAATGTAATAAGTCTTTGGGAAGGCAATTCTAAGGGGCGTGCTAGCTTATTCTAAGTTCGATCTGAGGGATTTATAAGCTTTCCCTGAGAGTGAATGGTTCTAAGTTAAAACAACTTTCCTAAGGGTTATAACAGAAGTCTATAAGTATTAAGGGGATTTATCGAAGGAATGAGATTCTACTCCAACTAAATCTAACCTACTATTCCTTAGCATATACAGGCTTTACACTACTTAAGGTAACTAGTAGACTAGTCTGTAATTCACTAGCTGTAATCCAAAGCCTAAGCTTATACGCTAAATGGTTTCATACCATTTCTAATACAGGGAATTATTCTATCGCTTAGGGTCAAGATTGTCTAAATGGAATTGGATTTTCCCATATCGTCAGTTCTTTCAGATCTTGGACTACTAACTCTAGGTCCAAAATGCCAAGGGCCTATATGGCCAATAGCATTAAGTTGTATTAAATGGAACTGCATTGCTGATCCCACTTCGGGAGTGGGAGTGGCATATTTGGTAGGAGGGTGGGGTGGGATTAAAAATCAATTCTTAGGCTTTAGAGAGTGGGCCTTATGTTGGAAAGCATGAGATGTAGCATAACAATACACAATTCCATAAGCATTCCACTCAATTTATAGCAAAGGGACTACATGCATGTCATTTACTAGAATTTGTCACAATACCTGGAACACAATGTTATATGAATCATGATAGAAGATGCATGTGAGCTAATGCGACCAAGACTCCAAATATCTAAAACCTTCTACCAACTACTACACTACTAAACTCATCAACATAAAAACACAAGGATCCTAACATAGCAACAACCAAGACACAGAGCGGTGGCATCTCTCGGCCTTCCTGACCGGGCAGGGCGACTAGGCCCGGCTTCATCAACGGGGCCTCCTCTTCTTGCCCATAAGAGAGAAAATGGTGGAAATGGAGAAAAAGGCTAAACTAGCCTCTATAAAGGCCATGAAAAATGAAGGAAAGGGGGGAGAAAGGGCTGGCCTAATGGGCTACCACTAATCTAGGTCTGATAGAGGAGGGAAACAGGCCCTAAAAGGCTGGGATTGTAAAGGGAAAAGGGTGAAATGGGTTGGGTTTGAAGCTCACATGGTTTCTAGCCTCAAATGGAGGATGGGAGAGCTCCAACGAACGAGAATGTAGAGAGAGGGGAGTGTGTATTGCTGTAAATGGTGGAGTAGCGTGGGTTGAGACAGAAATGGACGATGGGAGTGATTGAAAATGAGTTTTGCAAAGGAAAACAGCAAATGGGAGAGGAAAGGAGAGCTTGGGGGTTTGTTTTGTGAATGAGGTAGGGATTTGGGGTATTTTTAACAGACGGCCCACATACCAGGGGGCTACCCTAACCCCCAAAGGTGGTCGGCCCGACGGCCGACCCAAATGGGGCCCACTGTACGGCGAGGCCTCATCGAACCGGTGAGGTCCTCACCGACCGATTTTAATTTTGGCAATTCCCCACCATTTAGGCTAGGTTCTCCTGCCCTGAGGGTCCTAGATACATGTGGTTCCCACCTTGGATCATTCCGGATTAGTGTGGGTAGGCCCATGACTCTGTTTGAGGCATTTTGAGGCCAATTTGTAAATCAGAATGAGTTTATGCATCATGTAGCATATGATTTTGGGGTAGGAGAGGCTAATCCATCCAACTAACCCATTTTTTTTACAATATTCCATAATTGGAGTGGTCAAACGTCTAATTTATGACTATACTTACTATTTATAGTAAATTTTTATTTAAGTATGATTCTTCGTCATTTACACATTAGGATTTATGTATAGTATGAAAGGACTTAGAAAAAGTTGAAGAATGAGGCGGTGAAAGGAGAGATTTTGAAGGAATTGGATAAAAAGGGTTTTAGGCTTTGAGGTTGAGTGTAAGGGTTGTGGTTGACCCACAACCCAAGAAAATTCATTTCTAGATTTGGAATTCTTCAGGGAATGACTCAAACCCGTCGATTGATGACTTAGAGGGGACTCTGGTCGCTTCACGTGACCGAAGACATGTTATGGCCTAAATTATCGTATAGTCTAACCTGTCGGTGAAACTTGGGATTCTAATGTGGTTTCTAAGTTTCCATCATCCCCTTCCTAAGTTAGAGTGTGTCAATGTGCGCCGTGTTACCATAACCTAGTTCCGATTTAATCCAAATCATGCTCTAATACCATCTGTAACATCCCAAAAATCGAGGGTCGGGTAGAAACCCAACTCCCGAGTTCCAAAACATCACTTATGAAACATAGATAATGATGGATGCATGTTGTCTGTAGAATGACATTAAACAAGATTGAGACTAAGCCAAAACAGCATATCATACTCTAGAGACAGTTAAATTATGCAAGCAGAAGACTATGATAGTATGTATAACATATATAAATTGTTGTATGTCCCCAGAGTGTGAACATGTTACCAGGTTAAATACATACATGTATACTCCAAAAATGAAAAAAAAAAGAATATACATGAGTGCTCTAAAAATATAAAATGACAAGTATCATGGTGTCTAATCAACCTCCCTGTAGTCCCGTCTATTAGAACACGCATATAGGAGAAATCCTCCTCATCATCATACAAGCCCGGCTCCACTTCACAAGCAGCGCCATCATATGCAACTAAAATAGGGACTGGTGGGTGTCCGGAACACCATCCCGTAACGTGGGAGTGAGTAGCTAACTCAGTGAAATCATATAATAAAGATTAACATGTTATCAAATCCATTACGCGATAATGACAAAGAAAACAAAACAAACATTCCTAAATACTATGATTAATTCATGGATGAAATGACATGATGGATGCCCTCACCGACATACTCCCTCATGCGATACCAGCTTACGTCCGCGGCATGATTTCTTCCCTCAGTGCTCCAAATCTTCAAGGCACATGTAGTGCGATATGAATATGATTACCGAGTTGTTATTAGTCCTTTTCATACAGCAGGATTGGAAAACTAGGGTACCTCCCTTATATCATTCCCAACAAGGATCCTGTCTAGGGTCGTCACTCCTAGTAATCTCATACGATGATATATTTCTAGGTCGTTGCAAGGGCTGCCAGGGCTGTTGTATACACTCGTTGCTCCACTCCCCCATCACCTTATCAATACAGGCCTAGTTGTACTCTTGTTGCTATGGAAGGGTTACCCCTCACGTAGACTCAGAGTACGCTCGAGGTCACTACAAAGGGCTGTCAGGGCTGTTGCTCGCACTTGTTGCACCGCCACCCCATCACCTTATCAGTGTAGGCCGACAGCAAGAATATAGTGTCCCATACCACCATAATCTGCTCACGAGTCTGGGTTGCTCATTGGTCACTACGGGGAGGTTTGTGGCCCCAGCGTAGGCCGACAGCTCGACCATGGTGTCCCATACCGCCATGCCCGACTCATGAGTCTTAGTGGATCAAGGTACCACGGTTATCAGGGTTATCACCGGTAAGTTCAGTACCCTAGGTTCAAGCAGTTATGATGAATACATGGTGAACATACAATGGTCACTCAGGTTACTTGATGAGTTCGACTAGCACGAGTGCATGTTGAATCGACCGACATGAAGTGCACAAGCACTTCGTGTAGCCTAACCATTGTCGACAACTCTAGTACGACTCGGGTTCGTCATATACATCCTTCGTGGCGAATAGAATCTAACAACGAATTTTAAACTGTTACCGACTTCCTGAACTAGAGTGTAGCCCCAAACACATGTAATGTGAATTAGTAATCATATGAGATAAACATAATTGAAATAACAAGTAATTCAAGCATGTTAGTAACATGTTATAAGATGCAACATAAGCAATTTAACCATACACAAGCATTTCATATATATATATAAGATAATCAATTCAAATTCAATAAGCATGGAGGAAATCATGTGCATCATCAATTTAGTTGAGAATCCTATCTCAACACTAGTTTACGACACTATTTACTAAGTGCTTACTCACGCAAGCAATTATACAAACACTTAGACTACACAACTCCAACGTACTTGACGTATGTTGGTTTCAACATATAATATGACAGATCCTCATATCAAGGAGATGTCTAATACAAAACAATCATGTTCTTACATTCAAAATATATGGCAGGAATAAATCATATTGATTTAGGCATTTCAACAAACACTTAGTCTACACACATTAGTCTACATAGCATATGTCGGCCAATATGTGCATTAGGGAGAATCTCTTTGCCAAACAGATCATAGACGTATAATTAACATAGGTACACGACAAATACTCATGGCAATCATATTGGCAAAATACGTACGTAAACAGTATTTCCTACAAATACCTAAAATATCCTAAATCTCATATTCTTTATACGTATTCGGAATGAAAAATGGACAGCATGTTCTACATGTCAAACAGCATTCTTGTCAACAATCTATCATTAAATGACATTGAAAGCTTTGAAAACAGGTAATCTAAGCGTCTAAGATCCGCACCTTAACCAGAAAATGCGTATTCGTTAGGATTCAGACAATGTGTCTTCGTCAACGGCAGATATGCTACCTATGGCAAGAAACAGGTTAGCTAAAACTCTTCTACAGCTAGTCTAAGCTTCAAATTAGGTTAGGATTAGGGTTTTCTTACCTAGAACGAAGTTGGAGTCGCCAGAAAAGCGATACGGGTGGATGGATTTGGCACGTTGAGTAACAGGGAAGAATCCCTGGAGAAATCCCCAACTTTTCCCTCACTTTCTCTCTCTTTTCTCTCTCCCACTCTCTTAGTTTTGGAAAATTCGTATGGGTTAGAAAGCTAAGGGTTTAAGGCCCTTTTATAAGCCTAAACATAACCAAAATAGACTTTAAGTCAAGGTATACTTGGGTTATAGCCAAATCAGGTCTTTCCCGATCCAAAAGAACATTTTTGGAGGTCCCCTGGCCGAATTCGTTCGGACTTATGCTTATGGATGCTTAATGTTGGTCACATTAAGTTTTCAGTCCGGTAGTGTTCCCAGATCGCACGTAGCGGTCCAGTTTCAGTTCAATGGTTATCGAACCTAAATCAGGTCTATAAGTTTCATGACATGAAAGAGAAATTTTTCTTGATCCGAGGGTGAAATTTGGCTGAATTCTGACGATCAGAACGCTTAATAATAACGCGCAACGACACGTGCCAGATTTTGAACTAAATTTCTAAATCTTTACCTTTTCTCACTTTCTTCGCTCCAGGCTCAATGAAATAGACTCAGAACATCAGTTGGGCTTGATTTTTGAAACGATTGTCAAGTCCAGCTAAGCGGTCAAAAAGGTCTAAGATTATAGATATTGGACTTTCGACATGCGGTCTAGATCCAATACAAAGTTTCAAAAGGTTCCTGAGAACAAATAGGTTTAGTGTTTGATCCTAGGTTTTAGGGTAACGTAGCGGTAACAATTCTAAAGGTTTTGGGTCTTATAGATCGTATTTAAAGTGGTTGGTGCTAATTTTGTAGGAAATCTAATGTAGCGCTAGCTAATTCACGTTAAATTTCTAAAGAATTAGGTTTTAAATGATTTCTTTGCCTTTGGAATCAAATTTTGAGAGGTTACCAATGTGCTATGGTTGGCCCGTTGCCTAAGGACGACTAACCCCAGGTTGATAAAAATTTGATGTGTTACATCGGCCTACACTGATAAGGTGATGAGGGAGCGGTGCAACAAGTGCGAGCAAACAGCCCTGACAGCCCTTTGTAGTGACCTCGAGCATATTCTGACTCTACGGAGAGGCGACGAGCCTTCCCGCAGTAAACAGAGTATAAACTAGGCCTGTATTGATAAGTTGATGGGGGAGCAGTGCAACGAGTGCGTGCAACAGCCCTGACAGCCCTTACAACAACTTAGAACTGTACTTCGTATGAGATCTGCTAGGACTGACGACCTTAGAATGGATCATTGTTTGGGTATTGATATAAGGGAGGCACCTTAGCTTTCCAATCCTGCTGTATGAAAAGGACTAATAACAACTCGGTAATTATGTTCATATCGCACTGCATGTGCCTGGAAGATGTGGAGCACTGAGGGTAGAAAGCATGCCACGGACATAAGATGGTGTCGCATGAGGGAGTATGTTGGCGAGGGCATACATCATGTCATTTCATCCTTGCATTAATTGCAATATTTAGGAATGTTTGATTGTACTACTTTATCATTACTGCTTGATTGAATTGATAACATGTTAACCTTTGTTGTATAGTTTCCACTGAGTTAGCTACTCACTCCCACATTACGGGGCGGTGTTTGCAACACCAACTAGTCCCTGTTTTTTTTAGTTTCAGATGATGGTGATGCTTATGAAGCAGAGCCGGACTTGATAATGTTGAGGAGGATTTCTCCTACATGCAGGTTCTGATCGACGGGGTTACAGGGTTAATGATTAGATGCCAATACACTTAGTATTTTGGCTTTATTTAAACACCCATGTATATTCTTTTTGTTCATCTTTGAAGTATACATGTATATAGTTAACCTGGTAACATGTTCACACTCTGGAGACTTACAATCAATTATATATTTTATATATTTATCAGAGTCTTCCGCTTGCAAAATTTAACTGTCTCTGGAGTATGATATGTTGTTTTGGCTTAGTCTCAATCTTGTTTAATGCCATTCTACAGACAACATGCATTCATCATTATCTATGTTGCATAAGTGACGTTTTGGAACTCGAGAGTTGGGTTTCTACTCAACCCCTAATTTTCGGGACGTTACATACACCATCCCTTCTCTCCCTTATATGAATTTCCTAAAAACCCTAGGAGAGAGAGAGAGAGAGAAGTTGAGAAAAGAGGAATGAAGGAAGAAGGATTCTTGGAGATCGTTGTTGGGATCCTTTCTCACAACTCCAAACACTGTTTCACCTCTCTACTATGATTGTCGATAGTGGTTAGGTCACGCGGAGTGCTTATGCGCTCTATGTTAATTAATTCAGCGTGCGTTCGTACCAATCGGACTTATCAAATAACTCGATTGGCCTATTGTATGTTTACCATGTACGGACACTCTTGCTTGAATCTAAGGTACAACTTACTAATGTAAAGCCCGTTTCAACCATTGTACCATGATCCGCTAAGACTCATGAGCTGAATATGGTGGTATGGGACACAGTGGTTGAGCTATCGGTCTATGCTGGGATAATGAGCCTTCCCATAGTGTCCAGTGAGTAACCTTAACTCATGAGCCAAATACGATTTTATGAGACACTGTATTCGAACTGTCGGCCTATGTTCAGGTGACGAGCCTCCCATAGTGACCTCAAGTATAAACACTTGAACTTACCTATTTACTATTTTCATTAGGGGTGATGCCCTACAACTTAACTATCGTATGTGAATGACTAGGATTGACGACCATAGATGGATCCCCGTTCGGCTTAATGATATAAATGGAGGTACCTTAGCTTCCCAAATCTATTGTATGAACGAGCCTAATTAAGTACTTGGCTAACACGACCATGCACCCCATTACATGTGCTTTAGCAAGGAAGCATACTTTTAGGGAGTTTGTCAAGTGCGAAGTTAGAGGAAGTCGCTGAGGGAGTGTAGGAGAGGGCATGCATCATCTCAACATACCATCCATGCATTAATAAGAGTACTTAGGACATGTTTATTGTATTGCTTTATCATTACTGCTTGACTGAATTAATAACATGTTAACCTTTTCCTTATAGTACCACTGAGTTGATCACTCATTCCCACTCTAGGACGGTGTTTTAAAACACCAACTAGACTCTGTTGTAGCTGCAGATGACGATAAGGCTTATGCGGCGGAGTCGAATTTCCTTGACGAGGAGGAGTTCTCCTAAGTTTAGCTCTTAGGCGGGTCTGTATACAGGAATATGGATTAGTTGGACATTTATCCTTTGATATTTTATAAATTTTAGAACAATACATGTATATATTTAGCCTGGTAACATACTCATACTCTAGGGATTGAGAAACACTTATATATTTTATATACCTATCTTAGTCTTTCGCTTGCTTAATTATCTCTGGAGTATGATATGTTGATTTAGTATAATCTCATTCATGTTTAATGCACTAATATGGATAACATTTAAATTTCATTATCTATGTTGTATAAGTGATGCGTTGGATCTCGAGAGTTGAGCTTTGCTCGACCCTCGAAATTCAGGGCGTTACATGTTTCTTTCTTCCATTTATACTCTTTGTGTATTAAGTACCAACTTGACCGAAGATGTTTTAATTCTTTTTATAGGGTAAGTTGGGATTATATGGGGGTATATACCAGCTAGGGTTTATTGTGGTATGATAAGGCTGTGTTTTACCAGAAGTAAGCTTGATCATGGCCTTCATCTTTGTTGAGGCTTGGTCATGATTTCTTTAGATAAGATTATGCTTAGATTAACAGACTTAACACTCTCATATATTGATAAACAATGACACTTTCAATCTCCCCCTTTATTAATTACATGAAAAAAAGAAACTAACAGACCCTAAACTATTACAAACAACACAATACATAAGAAGTGTTCAATTAAGTCTATTCTTGAGTTGTTTTGCAGTTCCCCCATAGTTCATGCTCCCCCTAAGTTCTTGCATTAAGATATAAGAAACACAACATCAACGAACTTGGGAGCATAAAATGTTCTCCCCCTTTTTGTCAGTTATTGGCAAAGGGTAGGTAATAAACCAATAAAACTGAAGTATGTTTATATCCAAAGCTAGAAGGAGAAATAATCTCATAAGTTCATAAAATAGAAACATGGAAAATAAGAACTTAATGTAGATAAGCATGCCATGGAGAAATATATCTGCATAGAATATAAATAGAAGCATCATTATCAAAAGATGAAAGTAAGATATCATCATTCATCCATATATCAAAATAACTACCCTATGCTTGGGTAGTGACAATCATCCAAATTTTAAGCACATAAGGGCATCAACATCCAAAAAAAATAAAAATCCTGAATATCCAAAAGAACACAACATACCAGCCCAAGTTGGGCACCAAACAAAAGACACAACAAAAAAAAAACTATCCAAACATGTCCAGGTCCGATCACAACCTAGACCCCTACTCATGCAAAAGCTGAACCGCGTGGTAACTGGGCGGGCCACCCCCTGGGGGAGAGACATCATCTCATCGACATGTGAGAGTGGTGATAAGATCCTAGATCTTCTGTTCCGCCTACTCCAGACTCCTCTGAATAACCTTTGAAAGCTACTCCAATCATGTAAGGCGTCGGCCCTGCTCATCCATCTGTAATAGAATAGATTCCCTTCGGTCATGGTATGGTGTGCGACATCTGGTATGCCTATCTGAAGTTTGTGCCACCTCACAATGTTCTTCCTTAGTAAGATAGTTGGTATCGGCTGCTTCCATCTCATCTACCTCCGTCTCCATTGCCTCTGCTTTTGTTTCTCTTTGAAGATCCTTATTATTCACTCTTGATGAGGATGTCCCCTTGTTCTCCAAACTCATGTGCTTGATATTGCTTTTTAAAAATACACGTGCAGGTATGGGGCGATTAGTCAGGGCCATCAAGCTAACATGGCGAGAGAGCAAACAAATGAGGTATGAAAATGGAATGCATGTGTCTCTCATGTTGTAAATGCAGTCAGCAATCAGATGAACCATGAGGGTGAGTAGACACAACGGAATACCTTGACAGATGCAATAGAGAACATCTAACATGTATGGGGTCAAGTTAGACTTATTCCTCCCCCGAGGATAAATGTTTACACAAAAGATGTGTAACACCCTATATTGGTCTGCCATATTTGAAGCTCTAAGCGCATTTCCTTGATGCCATGGTACATTTTTTCCATTACAGAAATACCATGTAATTTTTACCCGAATATCAATGGAATCAAGGTTATGATCAATTAATCCTTAGAAAGAGGCCGAAATCCCTATAAGTGAAGCACCGACAGTAGGAGTAATAGTAGTGGGGTCTATCCAATAGTGACTACAAAGGAAGCAGGGTGCAACACAGGTGAGTGACAATATGACAAGAACCTAATCACATGTTCATTCCTAACTGTTCCTCCAAAGTCTAGAAGGTTGCTCCATCTGACATTCTTCAATATTTCTTATATTTTAAATGGTTTAATGCACTCACGATCCACCTTCCTGTACACTATTTGTAACATCCCGAATTTTCACAGTCAGAGTTTATATTGTGCCCGTGAAAGTCATGTGTTAATAATTGAATGAATTGGATCCTTTAAAAATCGCACCTTATTTATTAATTTATTTATTTTAGATCACACCCAAACACATTCATGAAGGTGACATTTGAAATAGCGATGAAGACCGCTTGAGTCGAAGTAGGAATATGCCAATATGTCCTAGAGAGGGGTGAATAGGACTTTTTAAAGTTTTATGATTTATCTAAAAAGTATATTTCACTAATCCTATCAGATATACAATTAACAGGATTACTCAAATGTAACTCTACTGGATTCCAAGCATAGTAGAGGATCCAATCACAAACTTCTTAAAAAATAAACAAGTTGTATATAAGTTTGGTGGATATGACTGTGTGTGTATATGGGGTGTGATCTTAGAAAATCAGATATAAAAGCATGTAAGGAACATCACATAATGAAAAGCAATAACAATCTCAAACACAGTCATTTTTCTAGTGGTTCGACTACTTGTCTACTTCACTCCCAGCTGTCGGACTCATCCCTTGAGTGTACCAGATTTCACCAAGGAAGTTTCCTAGGGTTCACCTCAAACTTAAGATTTTAAATCAGGTTCACCTTCAACCTTTACATGGAAGTTTCTACTCGGTTCACCTCTAACTCTAGAGTTTTGCGGGTGCACTCGTAACCAGATGTTTATGCCCACACAGAGCAAGGGTTCACACAATACACCCAGATGTTTATGCTCTCCATAGAGCAAGGGTCCACACAACGCACCCACTACGTACACTCCCACCGGAGGCCTCCTTTGAGGACTTTAAAGGGTGAGCAACACTTAAGACCCAATCCTAACAAGGAATGATCACAGTGTCCTATGGGCTCTAAGTACTTACAGATAAGTTGATGAGTCCCTTTTTGCACAGTGATGAAGATCTCCTTCTTATTGTTGAAAAGTCTTCAGCTCCCTTGATCTACAACATAAAAGATATACCAGTACCTGTCTTCGGGTTGGGTCAAGGTTAGGATGAAAATTCACTCTCTTAGAATTTTCCTATAAGGAAGATAGAGTGATTCCCGTCATCTATTCATTCAAGGCATCCCAGCTAAAAGATATATTGTTCATATAGTTGCTGAAGGATCCTTGAATGCAGAAGTTCATTTCCCAATCCACTCTATTAAATGTGAATGAATGAGAGTGGATTGGAAAATGAACTCCTGTGAGAGAAAGGGCTTTGGGTATATGATCTGAATGTAAGACACACAAAAGCACTCTCTTCTTTCTTTACCAGCAATATGGATAGGTCTCTCTTTATATAGGTAAAATTTTCAAATGGATATAAAACGGTCATATTTATGACATAGTTTGACATCATCGAGCGTATACTCTCAATGGGATCGACTGTTTGCTCGATAATACAAACTCAAATGGCATACGCTTTTAAAATTTTTTGCTAACTGGTCGATGGGTTCGATACTTGTGTCAAGGTCATCAGATTTCGAACTCCGATTCCATTGATACTGGGATTGATCTATCGACACTTGAAGCATAAGAGAGACTAGCCAAAATATTTTAGGTTTTATAGGATATGATCGTGGGTCAACAGATGTCATCAGAATTTGAATGTTGATGATATCGAGATTGTGTTGATAGGATCGATAAATCGTATAGATTTACCTATAAGGATGCTGGACAGTTTGTGCCTAGATTCGATCCAATCGACTAGGACTCGATAGTATCAGCATAAGAATATCGATTTCCTTGAGTGGCCCCCGATCAAGGTTTAGAACATCCTAAAACATTTGCTAGAAAAAATACGCGCCCACTATCGATATAATCGAATGACTTCCGATATGATTGATATTTAAATTCAGATTGAATCAGAATAGTCATCGATATATCGAAGCTCATAGTAGTTTTCTTTAGAAAAATAGGGGCACCGAAAATCTTCCTGTCGATATTATCGACCAACTTCTGATGGGCTCGATGTTTGAATATCGATGATATCGATAGATGTATCGATATATCGATAAATCCGTCCAGATGAGTATGCGGTTGCTGGACACTTTTAGACCTCACTCGATCGTATTGATTGAGATTCTGAGGACATCGACAGAGCAGGTCAATCATATTGAAAGGTGTATCAATATATCGACCGGGCAAGCAAACTTAGAGATTTTCTGCTGTTTGAAAAATTTCACTTACCTAAAAACCCTCATATGTTCTAAGTTATTTTTAAGGGTTTTAATCACCTGGTGTTGTGGGACAAAGGATGTGAGGCTATGATTTACCTATGGCAAGCTTCCACACATCCAGTTGAGGTAGACACTTGAATTGATCTTCCTGTTAGGCGCTGTAGTCCGACTGACTCAACTTACATCATAATTGGCAAACAAGGGCACTAGTAGGTGCACTTTTAATCTCCCCCTTTATCAATTACATGACAAAATATCCAAAACACCCTAGAAAAATATCTAGATAGATACATCCTAAATTTTGTGTACATATGATTACACAATTTTACAAATTCTAACACATTTATGTACAAAACCAGAATTTCCTCTCCCTTACTATAAAAACTCCCTTTTCTTGGTGCAGCTGCTCCCCCTTACACCTGTAACATATAAGAGCACATATATCCAATTTTCCACATAGGGTGTTTCAAACTTTTTCTTCCCCTTTTGGTTAGTCATTGGCAAAGGCATAACAAGTGATATTGACTGAAGAGTTGAAGCATATGGGAGAACTACAGACAGATAGATGATGTATAAAGATGAGATCATTATAAACTATACATCATCATGAGAAAATATGAATGCATATTAAACAGGTCAGGTGAGATAATTATGAAAATCACATGCATTTCATAGCAGAAACTCTATCCAACCAGGGGACATCATAGATCACTATGGCAAACAGAATAGAATTATATGCATCCATATTCAATCAGTATTCAAAAAATATACTGCCACAGACAGCAGTAGTATAATTATCCAAAATAGCACAACATCAGATGCACTAGATAATCAGAGAAGTACTGCATTTTCTTAATGTCTCTAAGAAGGATGATGCACAAGCAAATCCACCACTTGCCGAGTGGTTTGCTGGAGAATGTTGACTTTATCTTCAATTGTAGTAAGATGCCTTTCGTAGAGGTGCAATCGACCTTCCATCCCTGCCATCCCGTTTAGCAGATGATGTTCGAGATGATAAGATTGATGATTTTTAATTGATTCAGGACTTAGCAATGGCGTGGGATTTGACCCTGTATGTATAGGCTAATTGGACAGTGAAGCATATGGAACAACCCTTGGAATGGAAGCACTTAGCCTAGATAAAGGAGGACACAACTGTTGTGTCGCCAGTGCTGCATCGTTGTCAAACCATTCTTCAGAATATACTATATCAGAGGTGACAGGTAGGCCCGCATGATGTCCCAGTTTGCATATGAGTGCAGGGAAGAACAGTGTTTCCCGATAATTTCCTTAGATTATACAAATGATTTTCTTGAGGAGAAGAGTTGGCAGACAGACTTGATTTTCTTGATATATATCATAGAGTATATTGATCAGAAAAGGAGGAAGATGATCCCCTTTGATATTGCAGGGATATACATTAGACCCAAGAATGTTATGAAGAATTTTGAACGTGGGACTTAGACAGTTGACATGAAGCAGATTTTCATCATTCCGCGGAATGGACGTGCCTTGATAGAGTGCACGAGTTACTTCTCCCCATATACCCAAACCATTGAGATTTCTGTTAGTCACTAGAATTCGAATGACCTTTAGATCAAGAAGATGAGCCAAGGTGATTGGAGTGATCAGTTTTGAGTGGTGCGTGAGGTTAATCCGAATGCTAGGGGGATCATTGCTAATGATATGATAGTGATTGATAAATTTGCAAATCACCCCTAGCTGATATGATCCTCCAAGATTGAGGATATTCTGCCAACTGATTACTTCTAGAAGTAGATCCACACCAAACGCTTCTATGGCACTATGAAGCACAATACGTTCAACGATAGTAGATGGATGTCCTTCCATAGGTTGATGCCTACTGATTTCCGATGGTACATTCTTAGATTTCAAAGGATGGAGAGATGACTTTCCTTTTCCCTTGATCTTGGTGAAGAGATGAAAGACTGGAAAGGAAGGATTAGGAGTTCTCATGAATTCTTCGCTTAATATAACACCCTTATCGATCATATCGATCAGTTATTGATAGCATCGTTTAGCATCATTATTTCTTCCATCAAGAGTTGTGCGAATGGTCATTGGAAATCAGGAAGATAATTGAATATAGTTTAACTGTGGGAAGGAATTTATGGTTGAAACATCTTATTTCCCACAACTATCGATTGGATCAATATACTATTTCGATGGCATCGATGATGAAATCGAAGGTAGTATGGATAGTATCGCTGCTATGAAAATTTTGACATTTGCTCACTTAGCAGTGTAGCTAGGAATATCTCAGACTTTAAAATGTGTCTATGTGAGCCATTGTTCCTGAGATATTTATCAATGAGAGCATATGCCAATGGATTTTTGAAGATCATAGAATTGGTTGGTGTCAAGAGGCTTTATGAGAATATCAGCAAGCTATTTTTTGGTAGCTACATAATCCAATGCAATGATCTTTTCTTCAACAAGTTCTCGGATAAAATGATGATGGATGTCAATATGCTTGGTCCGAGAGTGCTGAATAGGATTTTTTGAGATGTTTATAGCACTTGTATTGTCACAGAAAAGACTCATTGTAGGTTGTGCTATCCCGTAGTCCAACAACATTTGTTTCATCCATAGGAGTTGCGCACAACAGCTACCTGTAACTATATATTCATCCTCTACAGTGGATAACGAGATTGAATTTTTCTTTTTACTTTGCTAGGAGACCAAACAGTTACCAAGATAAAAACATCCTCCACTTGTCGATTTTATATCGTCTAAATTTCCAGCCCAATCTGCATCAGAATAACCTGTAATGATGGTGGATGTTTCATATGGATACCATAGACCAAAGGTGGCAGTCCCAGCTACATATTTGATAATCCTTTTAACAATTGTTAGGTGGGATTCCTTAGGATCTACCTGATATCAAGCACATACTCCCACACTAAAGGATATATCTGGATGACTAGCTGTGAGATACAATAAACTTCCAATCATGCTTCGATAAAGATGTTGTTCTACACTTTTGCTATTAATATCTTTGGAGAGTTTAAGAGTGGTACTCATAGGCGTGTGATAGGTACGACCTGACTCAAGCCCAATCTTTTCACCAAATCTCTTGCATACTTGGTCTAGTTTATGAAAATCCCATCAGGTAGTTGCTTGACTTGCAGCCCTAAAAAAAATTTTAATTCTCCAACCATACTTATTTCAAACTCTGATTTCATGAGGTTAGCGAATTTGTGTACCTTATCTCCACATGTTGATCCAAACACTATGTCATTCACATAGATTTGAGCAATAAGCAAGGAGTTCTTTGTTCTTTGAGTAAAAAGTGTCTTATCTACACTTCCTCTGCAGAAATCATGATCTAACAGAAATTCTGTTAGCCGTTCTTACCATGCACGGGGTGCTTGTTTGAGACCATACAGAGCTTTATCCAGATGATAAACATGATGAGGGAACTTGTGATCTGAAAATCCTTTAGGTTGTTCTACATAAACTTCTTTAGTAAGATCCCCATTAAGAAATGCACTTTTAACGTCCATCTGAAACAATTTAAATTTTAATGCGCAAGCAATGGCCATGAGAATTCTATTAGATTCGAGACAAGCAACAGGGGCAAATGTTTCATCAAAATCAATCCCTTCTATCTGTGAGTATCCTTGGGCGACTAACCTTGCTTTATTTTTTATCACATTTCTAGACTCATCAAATTTGTTCTTGAAAACCCATTTGGTTCCAATGACATTTGTATTGGTTGGTCTGGGAACTAATTTCCATACCTCATTCCTTTAAAATTGTTGAAGTTCTTCTTACATGGCATTTATCCAGTGTTCATCTTGAAGAGCTTCCATAACACTTTTAGGTTCAACTTTTGAGGTAAAGCAGAAATGACTGTAGATATTCTCTATTTGTCATCGAGTTCTTACACCATCATTTGGATCACCAATGATTTGTTCCCATGGGTGATCCTTCACGATGGGTATTTCAGGGAATGGTCCAGGTTCATTTGGTGCTAGGGTTTTGTTCTCTGATTTATCTAGAATGCATGAGTCTACATCATCTTCTAATTCATTTGCAGGGTTCTCCTCCTCATGATGATGGTCATCAATTCCTAGACTGACTATCTCTTGAATAGTCAGGGTTCTTAGATTGTATACTCTATAGGCACGACTATTCAAGGCATACCCCAGAAAGATACCTTCATCACTTTTAGGCTCAAAATTTCCTAGGTGATCTCTGTCTTTTAAAATATAACATTTACTCCCAAAAACTCGAAAATATTTCACACTAGGTACCTTTCCATACCACAGTTCGTATGGAGTTTTGTTCAAACCTACTCTAAGATATACTCTATTTACGGTGTAGCAGGCAGTATTGATAGCTTCTACCCAGAAACTTTTTGCCGTATCTTTTCCATTTAACATGACTGACCCCATCTCTTGCAGCACACAATTTTTCCTTTCAACAACTCCATTTTGCTACAGGGTTTTTAGGGCTGAGAATTCATGATGAATTCCTTTCTCATTGCAGTATTTTTTAAAATTTTCATTTTCAAATTCTCCACCATGATCACTTCTAATATGATTAATTTCATATCCTCTTTCATTTTGAAGCCGTTTGGTCAGGATTGCAAATTCTTCAAAAAACATCCAATTTTTCCCGAAGAAATGCGACCCAAGTGAATCTGGTGTAGTCATTAACTATAACAAGGAAGTAAATTTTCCTTCCATGGCTTTCCACTTTGGTTAGGCCAACCAGATCCATATGCAGCAGATCTAACGGTTTTGTTGTTGTTATGGTGGTTGTCTTTTTATGTCCAGTTTTTATCTGTTTTCCTTTAAGACATTCTCCACACACAACTTTTTCTTCTTTTCCAATCTTGGGAAGACCTCTAACCAAATTTTTTTAGCTGAGCTTAACTAAATTTCGATAATGAACATGTCCCAACCTTTGATACCATAATTTGGATTCATATTTCACCGCCATGTTGCACTTTGTATTCATCACATCCTCATTTACACTTTCTATGATATAACAGTTATCACTAGTGCGCAATCCGTTTATGAGGGATTTTCTTGTGTGATCTAAAATTCTACACACATCTTTTGAGAAGGTGACAAGATGTTCCTTGTCACAGATTTGAGAAATGCTAAGGAGATTATGTTTCAGACCTTCTACGCAGAGAACATGTTTAATTTTTGGAAGACCTGGTACAGCTATTGTCCCTTGTCCAATAATTTTTACTGAATTACCATCTCCAAATGTGACCGATCCTCCATCAAAGTTTGAGTACTCACATAAATGAGTTTAGTCACCAGTCATGTGTCTAGAGCATCCACTATCAAGATACCACTTTGAACTATTGCCAGCTTTCAGAGTAGTATGGATTATAAGGAAATTCTTATGATCTATCACATCCTCTGGGACCTTCTTGAGCATGATTCCTTTTTAGTCAAGATCACTCTCTAGGCGGTGAAGCCCTTAAAGAGAGACCCGCTCTAATACCAATTGAAATAGCGGTGAAGACTGCTTGAGTCGAAGTAGGAATATGTCAATATGTCCTAGAGGGGGGTGAATAGGACTTTTTCAAGTTTTATGATGTATTTAAAAATCATATTTCACTAATCCTATCAGATATACAATTAACAGGATTACTCAAATGTAACTCTACTGGATTCCAAGCCTAGTAGAGGATCCAATCACAAACTTCTTAAAAAATAAACAAGTTGCATATAAGTTTGATGGATACGACTGTGTATGTATATGAGGTGTGATCCTAGATAATCAGATATAAAAGAATGTAAGGAATATCACATAATGAAAAGCAATAACAATCTCAAACACAGTCATTTTTCTAGTGGTTCGACTACTTGTCTACTCCACTCCCGGCTGTCGCACTCATCCCTTAAGTGTACCAGATTTCACCAAGGATGTTTCCTAGGGTTCACCTCAAACCTAAGGTTTTAAATCAGGTTCACCTTCAACCTTTACAAAGAGGTTTCTACTCGGTTCATCTCTAACCCTGGAATTTTACGGGTGCACTCCTAACCAGATGTTTATGCCCACACAGAGCAAGGGTCCACACAACGCACCCGGATGTTTATGCTCTCCACAGAGCAAGGGTCTACACAATGCACCCACTGCGTACACTCCCACCGGAGGCCTCCTTTGAGGACTTTAAAGGGTGAGCAACACTTAAGACCCAATCTTAACAAGGAATGATCACAAGTGTCCTATGGGCTCTAAGTACTTACAGATATAAAGATCTCCTTCTTGTTGTTGTAGAGTCTTTAGCTCCCTTGATCCGCAACATAAAAGATATACTAGTACCTGTCTTCAGGTTGGGTCAAGGTTAGGACGAAAATCCACTCTCTTGGAATTTTCATTTAAGGAAGATAGAGTGATTCTCGTCATCTATTCATTCAAGGCATCCCAGCTAAAAGATATATTGTTCATATAGTTGCTGAAGGATCCTTGAATGTGGAAGTTCATTTCCCAATCCACTCTATTGAATGTCAATGAATAAGAGTGGATTGGAAGATGAACTCCCGTGTGAGAAAGGGCTTTGGGTATATGATCTGAAGGTAAGACACACAAAAGCACTCTCTTCTTTTTCTACCAGCAATATGGACAGGTCTCTCTTTATATAGGTAAAAAGTTCCAACGGATATAAAACAGTCATATTTATGACAGAGTTCAATATCATCAAGCAGGGTTGATATTATTGAGCGTATACTCTTGATGGGATCGACTGTCTGCTCGATAATACAAACTCAAATGTCATACGCTTTTAAAACTTGTTACCAGCTGGTCGATGGGATTGATACTTGTGTCGAGGTTATTAGATTTCGAACTCTTATTCCATCGATATTGGGATCGATCTATCGACACTTGAAGCATGAGAGCGACTAGCCGAAATATTTTAAGTTTTATAGGATATGATCGAGGGCCAACTGATGTCATTGAAATTTGAATGCCGATGATATCGAGATCGTGTCGATAGGATCGATAAATCGTATAGATTTGCCTACAAGCACGCTGGACAGTTTGCGCCCAGATTCGATCCAATCGACCAGGACTCGATAGTATCGACATAAGAATATCGATTTCCTCGAGTGGCCACCGATCAAGGTTTAGAATATCCTAAAATATTTAATGTAAAAAATATGCGCTCACTATTGATATGATCGAATGACTTCCGATATGATCGATATTTGAATTTAGATTAAATCGGAACAGTCATCGATATATCGAAGCTCATAGTAGTTTTCTTTAGAAAAATAGGAGCGTCGAAAATCTGCCTATTGATATTATCGACCCTCTTTCGATGGGCTCGATGTTTGAATATCGATGATATCAATAGATGTATCAATATATCAATAAATCCATCCAGATGAGTATGCGGATGCTGGACACTTTTAGTCCTCACTCGATTGTATCGATTGAGATTTTGAGGACATCGACAGAGCAGGTCGATCATATCGAAAGGTGTATCGATATATCGACAGGGCAAGCAAACTTAGAGATTTTCTGCTGTTTGAAATAGTTCACTTACCCAAAAACCTTCATATGTTCTAAGTTATTTTTAAGAGTTTTAATCACCTGGTGTTTTGGGATAAGGGATGTGAGGCTATGATTTACCTATGGTGAGCTTCCACACATCCAGTTGAGGCAGACGCTTGAATTGATCTTCCTGTTAGGCGCTGTAGTCCGACTGACTCAACTTACATCATAATTGACAAATAAAGGTATTAGTAGGTGTATTTTCAACATTTATGAGAATGAAATCGACTGTATTGATTATTTCATAAGAGTAAAAGAATTTAGTAAATAATCAAATGCCCTCTCAATGAGAGTTTATTACATTTATCGAATTCATAGCAAAAATATAAAATTAATTCATAAAACTATCTTCTTATTCTTTCAGTATAATCTACCATAGGTAAATGGTCCTCTAGTTCTTCAATCTGTATGTCACCTGCGTCATCTGTACAGTTAGAGAGGGTCAATGTCCTATCCATAGTGATGGTCATCCTTTAAGATTAACAATAATTCAAGAGATTCATAAAGTAATGTAAAGGTTCTAATACGTCCCATACTCAACAACTATAAGAAGTATCAATATGTGCAAGCAACCTACATGAGATGCATGCCTAGAAAAGTATATGTGGTTCATTACACTTAGCAATTGTCACAATATGAAAAATGATTAGAATTATCCGGCTTGCCCCGCATCCCATTCTACAGAGGTTCACCGGCGTGTCTTATGTTTAATATGAATTTATGCAGTTATCCCAAGATGAGTACAACATATGACTAGATGAATTACGTGACACAATTTATTCATGGAGTGACTATTTCTGACATCTAATCCCGGAAGTGATGTAACATGCATTATAAGTTACATCGATTTGTGCAACACTACCCATGAAACATGAAATTACGTGTTGCCCAAGGAGCTGCTACCGAAAATGCATTACGTCCACGATATTTATTCGATCGCTAGAGGGGGATTTCCAACATAATATTTGTACCAAAGAGAGAAATTCATTGAATTATGAAAATTCTTAAGTATCAAGACATGTGCCCAAGTCTTAAAAGTAAATAACACAAGGCTAACAAAGTATATAGAAGAGTAGCAATAGCTAGCTCAACAAAGAGGAGAGTGTCAATGGCCAAGTCATCAATAAGGAGAGTAGCAATGGCTAACTTAACAAAAGGAGAGTGGTAAAGGTCAACTCAATAATAAGGAGAGTGGTAAGGGCCAACTCAAAAGAGAAGAATAGCAAGAGTTAACTTAAAAAATTAATAAGGCAAAGGCAAGGCTTGTATCCATCACCTCACATAAATTCATAAAGATCACATGTAATCAAAGTCATACTATAATTTTCAAAGGATAGACAATTGATGGTGGTAAAATTATACAATTGCAGGGAGCGAATCATAATAACATATAAACATGTAAAAAAAATTAATTAATTAAATCATACCAACTTAAAGTAAGGTAAGCTTAAAAGATAAAACCCTCACTTTTAAACTTGACTACTTTCCAAATCTCAGAGGTTTTTTCTTTTTTCTTTTCCTTTTTATTTATTTTTATTTTTTTCAATTCTATCCTAATTAACATATTTTACGAAGTAAGTTAGTTGTTTTATATGAATTACATGGTTAATATCTAGGTAAATTTCGGATTCGTTTAGAGAGGATGAAAATAAATACTCCCTTACCTTGATTTAATACCAATTCTTTGCTCACTGGTTTTCTCTACCGGGTCGAGTTGCTCTTAAATCTATGAACTGTAGATTTATAATTAATAGATCAGATTATATTCCTATCCATAAATTACAAATTGGAAAGGATAATCGCTGACCTTAGGTGTTTTTTTTTTTTTTTTGAAATGGATGTGAACTAGGCGTCCCTCACAACTTGGTGAGTTGTCACTTGGACGCACAACGCCCTCCCTGTAAAACGGTCGCTTTCTCTTTCTCCCTCTTTCTTCCCTCGTTCTCTCTCTATGTTATTGAATAAATGTAGAGGGAAGGGCTTAAATAAGAATTTCATGGGAATTCTAATTATGGAAGAAGCTTTAATTCGACTGTCCAGTATGCCCAAGCTCCCTGTGCATAGGCATTTCTTAATTCTTATGCACATGGTAGAGAGGTTTTTATTTTTGCTGGACTTTTAGCCGCCCTTGTCTCCTTGTTGTACTGGGTTTTTTTTTTTTTTACCTCCTAACTTCATAGCTCATCTGTTGAATTCATGGGCCATATCGTGCTTGGTTATGATCCGAAAAATGGCAGTCAGATAGTTTTCTATGGCTGCCTCTTCTCGGCGAAGGAGGTGACTTGTGTTAAATGCAAATTTTGTCCCTGCCCTTCTCTCTTCGAACCGATTCTTCTGGCCAATCTAGATTGATTCTCTGATGCTTGCTGGGCCTTAAGATTGAAGGTTCAGATCGTTTTACATGATGGTTCGCACCTACAAAGTTTGAGGTTTTTTTGACGTTCGGTCGTAAGCTGTACGTGAGTTTTAGTGAGAAAACCGGCGGAAGTAGTTTCTCTAAGTCGGGCTCTATCATTGTAGATATCAGTGGGTCCCACCACATCTTGGATTTTTAGTTTCTGTGTGTTCAGGTCTTTCTGGGACTGGGAAGTTTTGCGGAAGTCCGTTCAATTCCATGTCCCCTCAATTGCTTGTTGGTGACGATCTTCCACTCAAACGGTTTTAAATATAATCGCGGATGGTTGGGATTTAGAAAGGGTCATCAACAGCCATGTCTGTCATTGAATTCTAATTCGCACTGGAGAGGAAACCAAGAGTTTCCTCCTTTGGAACGGGTGTTGCGAAAGATGGACGTGTAGCAACGTGTCTTAGTTTTACGCGTTACACTCTTGCGATAAGGTGGGGTCTATTGTCATGTTTGTTATGAAATCTATTCTGTTCATCACCTTTGTAAGATCATGCTCAGCTATAACTTAAAATATGGGATAATTCTAAGTCCTAGGTGGACCACATGCAATAGAAGCATGGGAGATAGGGTGAAACCGTGTCTAGTTTTGTCGCCTATTGTTGTGGTGTGCGGGAGAATACCCTTTTAGGTGGTGGTTTTCAAAATAGGTGGGGTCCACATGTGATCTTCCTTGTGGAGATCCACTTCGTCCATCTATTTCTATGTATCACGTTGGGAGATGGAGTAAAAAATGAGGAAGATACATAAATCAGTGGACCACACAATCAAACATAATTGAAGGTGTTCGCTTTTGAATTCCTTCCCAGATTGGAAATTTGGAAAAGAGAGGTTTTATCCAAATACGTAAGTGAGATTAGTTAAGTGCGGACATGGGTTGTGTGTAGGTATAATGTGGGGTCCGTTGCAGTGATTTCTTGAGTAATCCACTCCCTTCATTAGCCTGGTCGGGTCATGTTTGGCTACAGGCCAAAAGATGGAGTTGATCGTAGGATTATCTTAAAAGTTCTCTCATGAAGCACTAAAAAAGACTCAATTTTAATTAACAGTTAACACTTAATGATCAATGCCCAATTTTAGGAGAGATGTATAGTTGATAGGAAAATGATTGGGCAGAATTTGGTGGTTGATCGATAGTAGAAAAGGCCTAGATCTGAAATTTCACCTTTTGCAGTAAAAGGAAGGAATTGGCTTCCGCATTCAACAGTTTATGATCATAGATTGGGGTTTAAATTTTATATAACCTCATGGTTATATGAAGCCTGAGTGTGGTACAACTTTGAGTTATGATGGACGGAGGAAAGTGGTTAAATCAGAAGATCCAAATTTATAAGAAATTGGTAGGCCTTTGGAGGATAAAGCTGCGCATAAGGAAAAGCTTACGAAAGTGCGGTCTTTATATTTCACCCTTGGTCCATATAATGGGCAATCCAAGTCGTTCATATGAAGAGAAATATACAACTATGACTACCGACAATGTTTCTTCACTCGATGGATACCAAAATCAATGATTAAGGGGTTGATCTGTCAATTGAGTCACTTTTACAATGATCTAAGGGCCAAAATTTTGACGTGTATGGTTAATTTATGATACACAGGCATGGTATAAAATTTCACATCAAACAGATCGTATGAACCATGTGATCTAGAATTCAGGGGTCCATGTTAATGATATTTTCATAATTATTGTTGATCTAAAAGTTCTATGAAATCTAGTAGTTCTACATGGTTATATGCACCTTTCCAAACAATTCTTGTCAAAGATTTTATATTTAAATCATTATGGATAAGGACTTATTCGCTAATTCATTTAAGGGAAGGTACATATATCAAATCACATGATAAATGGTCGTGTCTCAAAATCAAACGGTCTAATTGCTTGATCTATGAACGGAGATTATTCCCAAAGGTTAGATTCATGTTGGAGAATAGAGTTAAGGTTAGGATAGCTAGATTGGTATTGTATGCATGTACATATTAAGTTAAATTTCATGGTAACACTCGAGAACTTTCACTACTCAAGTATTGAAAAGTTCGGTGTGTTACACCATTTTTGTCATGTTCCAAATTCGAAAACTGAACTAACAAAATTCTCAATCGCCAAATCTGGTGCCAACAGCCTCCATAGTACCCCATTCTTGGCTTCTAGCACTCAAATGCCAAATGCTGATCCTGGGATCCTATAAGGAGGATTTTTAATACGAATTTATCTCATAAGATGCATAACCAAAAGTATAGCCAAATTACAAGAACAACATCATCATCGCATATCTACTAATATAAACATTTGAATACATTGTTGAAAGGGAAAACATGTATCAAAAATCAAAGCTCTAGAAGATGGCTACACGCTCCATGCTCAACGCTATTGCAACTTAACGCCACCTGCATACATTTACGTGCATAAACTTATAGAAAGCTTAAAGGGTGGTGTAAGTGTGTGAGCAGTATATGCCTACTCAAAATGTAATATCAGAGTAAGAAAAAATATTGGTAAGTCCAAAAACCATACAATATCAAATTAAGCAAAAATACTGAGTCCATAAAAATATCATCAACCTCATCCAAGATATGCGATGAAAAGACATAACAAGCCAATGTCATATATTGAGAAAGTAATGTAAATCGGCTATGTAATACTGAAACATAATAACCCATATATCAGATATCAATGATGCAATACAATATGTAATTTGAAAGAGCTACAAATACTTTCAGCCTCATCTAGGTCATATAAATGCAGAAACATAGCAACCCAAAATGCCATATACCCAGGATGTAATGTAATATGCAATATGTGGTGCGAATGAAATGATCAAACTACAGTGTGAAGTCGGGATGATAGTACGTGGTATCGTGGGCTATGGAGCCTATCACAAAAGACTTCTATCTAAACTAGTCTCATACTTAAATTTGGAAAGATAGACTCAATGTGGTAAGCTCTTGATCTCAGGTTAGTCGAGCGACCCAAGCGAAATCCTGGCCATTGCGAAGGTTCACATAATAATTATCCGTGCACAATTAGCCCGAGTGGATAGTGAATGAATGAATAAATGAATATAATGTTGAGTATGCAACTTGTAATATCCTGAAAATCGGGGGTCGGGTAGAAACCCAACTCCCGAGTTCCAGAACGTCACTTATGCAACATAGATAATGATAAATGCATGTTGTCTGTAGAATGACATTAAACAAGATTGAGACTAAGCCAAAACATCATATCATACTCCAGAGACAGTTAAATTAGCAAGCGGAAGACTATAATAAATACATAAAATATATAATTAATTGTAAGTCTCCAGAGTGTGAACATGTTACCAGGTTAATTAAATACATGTATACTCCAAAAATGAAAAGAAAGAATATACATGAGTGCTCCAAAAATATAAAATGACAAGTGTCAAGGCATCTAATCAACCTCCCTATAATCCCGTCGATCAAAACACGGAGGAGAAGTCCTCCTCATCATCATCCAAGTCCAGCTCCGCTTCACAAGCAGCGCCATCATCTACACTAAAATAGGGACTGGTGGGTGTCCAGAACACCATCCTGTAACGTGGGAGTGAGTAGCTAACTCAGTGGAATAATAGAGCAAAGATTAACATGTTATCAAATCAATCACGCGTTAATAGTAAAGCAAACAATCAAGCATTCCTAAATACTATTGTTAATACATGCATGAAATGACATGATGAATGCCCTCACCGACATACTCCCTCATACGGCACCATCTTACGCCTGCGGCATGCTTTCTTTCCACAGTGCTCCACATCTTCCAGGCACATGCAATGCGATATGGATAATGATTACCGGGTTGTTATTAGTCCTTTTCATATAGCAGGATTGGGAAACTAGGGTACCTTGCTTATATCAATTCCAATACAGATCCTGTCTAGGGTCGTCACTCCTAGTAATCTCATACGATATTATATTTGTAGGTCGCTGTAAGAAAATCAACCAACACATGTATTCCATACATATAAGAAAATTAATTCATATAGCAAACATGTAGGAATTCGTATACAACATCAGGTGGATTGAGAATTCATTCTCAAAACTAATTTATAACACCATTTACTTAATATATACTAATACAAACATTTATACAAACGCTTAGTCTACACACTTTAGTCTACATAGCGTATGTCGACCCAAAGTGCGCATTAGGGCAAATCTCCTCGCCAAACAGATTATAGACGCATATATAATATCATAACACGATAAATTTACATGTCAAGCATTTCAAAAAAATACGGACGTATACAGTATTTTCTATAAATGCCTAAAATACCCTAAATCTCATATTTACCGTACGTTTACGAAACGAAAAACGGACAACATGTTCTACATGTCAAACGGCGTTCTCGTCCGTAATCTACTATTAAACGACATTGAAAGCTTTGAAATCAGTCAATCAAAGCGTCTAAAATCCGCACCTTTTGCCCTAGACGCGTATCGGTTCGAATAGGATATATACGCTTCGTCACCGGCGTAAATGCGACCTAATGCACAAGATACATAAGGTATTTCAATATTTGAATCGAAAAAATCCCAAAACACCAAGTAGTTAGGGTTTTTCTTACCTAGGAGTGCGTTGAAATCACCGAAAAAGTCATTGGAGTACGGTGCTTTGGCACGTGCAAAAGCTGCAGCAAGTGGCGGGAATTCTCTCCCACTACTCTCTCAAAATCTCTCACTTTCTCTCTCTCTATCTAGGGTTTATTACAAATTCGGATGGGAGGGTTGTGAGAGGGTTTAAAGCCCTTATATAGGCTAAAACCTAACCTAAATAGACTTGGGAACAAAGTATACTTAAGTTACAACCAAATCAGGACTGTTCCGATCCAAAAGACCATTTCGGGAGGTCCCCTGGCTGAACACGGTCGGACTTAAGCTTATGGTTACTGGATCCTGCTCCCCTGAATTTTTCAGTCCAGTAGTGTTTCCAGATCGCACATGGTGGACCAGTTTCAGTTCAGCGGTCACGGAGACTCGATCAGGGATTCCGAGTACATTGACCTGAGTGGGAAATGTTTCCTGATCCGAGAGTGTATTTGGGTCAGATTCCGACGGTCTGATTGCTTATACTGATCCTGTAAGCGAAACGTGCCAGATTTATTTAAATTTCATTTAATTTTATTTGAATTTCACTCTTTCTCACACTCCCTGCTCCAGGCTCAATGAAATAGCCTCAGAGCATCGGTTGGGCTTAATTTTCGAAACGATTGTCAAGTCCAACTAGGCGGTCATAACGGTCTAAGATTGTAGGTATCGGACTTCCGACGTGCGGCCTAAATCCAATACGAAGTTTCAAAGGGTTCCTGAGAACAAATGGGTTTAGAGTTTGATCCTAGATTTTAGGGTAACGTAGCGTCAACGATTCTAGAAGTTTTGGGTCATACAGATCGTATTTAAAGTGGTTGGTGCTAATTTCACAGGTAATCTAGTGTAGCGATGGCTAATTCACATCAAATTCTAAAGAATTAAGTTCTACATGATTTCTTTGGTTTTGGAATTGGGTTCTGAGAGGTTACCAAGGTGTTATGGTTGACCCATTGCCTAAGGACATCTAATCCCAGGTTGGTAAAAATCCGGGGTGTTACACAACTCCTGCTCTACAAATCAGTATTGTACATCTTTAGGATCATCACCGGGGTTTAATACACTCTACACCAGCTTGTTGTCCCATCAAGTGTACAACTAGGTAAGTGAAAGAGACCTCGCTATCTGTAACACCCTGAAAATCGGGGGTCGTGTATAAACTCAACTCCCGAGTTCCAGACCGTCACTTATGCAACAAAAATGGTTATGATTCAATGTTGTCTGATTTAAAGCATTCACATGAGTAAAAGTATACCAAAACTGCAATTCATACTTCAGATCCAGTGATAAAAGCAAGCGGAAGACTAAACAATGTATATATCACTGTATGGAAAAACAAAGTAATCTCATCTGTCTCCAAAGTATGACTACATCTCTGAGTCTCATATACATGTAAATAAATAAAAGAATAAAGTTCAAAATAGTCCCACTGAAGTCCCCCTCGATCCAGGTCACCTACGGGAAGCCGTCGTGATACTGCATATACGAGAACTCATCCTGGTCCTCGTCAATCTCCGGCTCCACCTCCTGGATCTCGTCCTCACCTGCAACTACGACAGGGTCTGGTGGGTGTTGCAAACACCATCCCGTAACGTGGGAATGAGTGATCAACTCAGTGGAATCATAGAGCAAAGATTAGCATGTTCACAATTCAATCACGCGATAATAGTAAAGCAGTAAATCAGACAATCCTAATACTGTTGTTTAATGCAAGATGATATGACGTGATGTATGCCCTCACCGACGATCACCCTCATGCGGCAACATCTTACGACCGCGGCATGCCACACTCCCTAGAGTGCTCCACATCTTCCAGGCACATGCAATGCTATGGTGATATGATTACCAAGTTGTTATTAGTCCATTCAAACAGTAGGATTGGGAAACTAAGGTACTTCCCTTGTATCAATCCCAACACGGATCCTGTCTAGGGTCGTCACTCCTAGTAATCTCATACGATGTACATTTCGTAGGTCACTGCAAGGGCTGCCAGGGCTGTTGCTCGCACTCGTTGCACCGCTCCCCCATCACCTTATCAATACAGGCCTACTGTACTCTACTGCACGGAAGGGTCGTCGCCTCCCATGGACTCAGAATACGCTCGCAGTCACTACAAAGGGCTCGTCGCCTGATCAGTGTAGGCCGACAGCTAGAATATAGTGTCCCATACCACCATAATCTGCTCACGAGTCAAGGTGCTCACTGGTCACTACAGGGAGGTTTGTGGCCCCAGCGTAGGCCAACAGCTCGACCACGGTGTCCCATACCACCATGCCCGGCTCATGAGTCTTCGTGGATCAAGGTACCACGGTTAATAGGGTTTACAATGGTAAGTTCAGTACCCTAGGTTCAAGCAGTTATGATACATACAAGGTGAACAAACATCGGCCAGTCGGGTTACTTGACGGGCTCGACTAGCGCGATCGCATCTCGAATTGAACGACATGAAGTGCGTAAAATACTTCGCGTGGCCTAACCACTGCCGCCAACTCTCAACACGAATCACATTCATCGACGCGTCGTTCGTGGCTATGACCAGTCAGTCACGAATTCGTTCGATTACCGACTGCCTGGACTAAGTCAAGTCCCACACATCTATTGAATCACATTAACGCTATATATCAGGGTATTGGAATTGAAACACATCATGTGAGCATGTTAGCACATGTTATAACATTCAACTAAGGCAAATCTTCAAGGCATACTTTCCCATGTATATTCAACTTAAGCAAATCTTCAAGGCGTACTTTCTATGCATGTAGTGTAATCATGCATAAGGTAAGCATGTAGGAAATCATTCAGGTCAGCATATTAATCATGAAATCAATCTCAATCTACTACATAACATCATTTAATTCAATACATAATAATACAAGCATTTATACAAACACATACGCTACACACTTAAGTCCACATATAGTATGTCGACCCAACGTGCGCAACTTGGCGAATCTCTTCGCCAAACTGATTATGCAAGCATTCCTAACTCTCTAATGCGGCGACAAATCATGTCAATCACGTCAGCAAAATATGCATGGAGACCGTACTTCCTACAAATGACTAAAATGCCCTAAATCTCATATTCTTCGTTAATTTGCGAAACAGGAAACGGAGAGCATGTTGTACATGTCAAACGGCGATGCCGTCGATAATCTACTATTAAACGACATTGAAAGCGTTGTAAACCGTCAATCAAAGTGTCTAAAATCCTCACCTAGTCTCTTACGGTCGCGGGATTTTGAACGGAGCGTGTACGCTTCGTCTACGGCGGTAAGAGAACCTGATTCATGGATTACGTTAGCTACCATGCTCAAAATCTACGTAAACTCTAAATCAGCAAGTTTTTAGGGTTTTTCTATACCTGAAAAACTGGAAAAATCACCAGCCAGGTGATTGGAATGAAGTGTTGAAGCAGCACTGTCAGGGACTCGGATGCGGGAAAAATCTCCTCTTCCCTTTCTCTCAAACTCTCTCTCTCTTTTCTAGGGTTTGTGAAATTCGTATGCAAGGAAGGAATGAGGGTTTCAACCCCTTTTATAAGCTTGGAAACACCGAAAATAGGCTCCGGGACGAAGTTTACTTATTGCCTATCCATTTCGGGGCTGTTTCGGTCCAAAAACTGATTTCTGGTGGTCCCCTGGTCGATTGCGATCAGACTTAAGCTCATGGGTACCAGATGTACCTCGTATTAAGTTTTCAGTCTGGCAGGGTTCGCAGATCGCACGTGACGGACCAGTTTCAGTTCAGCGGTCACCGCACATAGATCAGGGCTGAAAGTCCCATGATAATAAATAGATATTTTTCCTGATCCGAGGGTGTAACCTGGATGAATTCTGACGGTCAGAATGCTTAATACTGACGCGTCAAGTCGTGTGCCAGATCTAAATTTGAAATTCCCAATTCGTCCCTATTCGCGGTCGCTTCAGTCCGGGTTCAACGAAATACTCTGTGATTATCGGATTGACTTGATTTTCGAGATGATTGTCAAGTCCAGCTGGGCGGTTCTAACGGTCTAAGATAGGAGGTATCGGACCTTCGACGCGTGGTCTAAATCCAATACAAAAGTTCAACATGGTCCAGAGGACAAACCCGCTTAGAGTTTGATCCAAGGTTATAGAGTATTGTAGAGTTGTCTGTTCTACTCGATTTGGGTCTTGTAGAACGTATTTAAAGTGATCAGGGACTATTTCCCAGCTACTCTAGCGTTGCGCTAGCTAACTTACGTTTAATTTCCATGGAAATTATTTATACGCGATTTCGGGTCAAATCGGTACTCGATTCCAAGTACGGATTTTTCACGGGCGTTACACTATCCGCCTACCAATATCGGCCCGTCTCGTCGATAGCAGACCCATTTACAAGTTGGTCATACTTAGCCTAGCTGTAACGCCCTGAAAATCGGGGGTCGAGTATAACTCAGCTCCCGAGTTTCAAAACATCACTTATGCAACATATTGAATGATAATTGTATGTTGTCTATGTTAGTGTATAAAGCATGAGATAGATCAAGCCAGATCAGCAGACATAATTCAGGGATATTGAGGTAAAGCAAGTAGAAGACTTAAATACATAAATAATTCAAAAATAATCCCCAAATGATGCGTGCTGTGCCCAGGGTAACATATACAACTATCTCAAATACATATATCAACTGTGCAAAATAATCCAATACATATCCTAAAAATCTCCGCTGGTCAGGACGAGGCTCACATGAACCCGCCCGAGAACTGCATAAAGGAGAACGCCTCCTCGTCCTCATCATAGTCTGGCTCAACCTCGCCAGCATCGCCATCACCTGTAACTAAGTTAGAGTCTGGTTGGTGTTTAATCACCATCCCAGAACGTGGGAGTGAGTGATCAACTCAGTGGTACTATATGGTAAAGGTTAACATGTTATCAATCCAATCAAGCAGTAATGATAAGGCAGTACAATCAAACAGGTCCTAAATACTCTTGTTAATGCAAGGATGATATGCAGAATGATGCATGCCCTCACCATAATCAACTCTGCAACATCATCTAACGATCATGGCATGAATCACTTCCTCAGTGCTCTATCACCAACCCCATTAGCACATGCAATGCGATGTGATGAACAAGCTTACCAAGTTCTTGTTAGTCCTTTTCATACAGCAGGATTGGGAAGCTAAGACACCTCCCTTGTATCAATTCCCAACATTGATCCATTCTAGGGTCGTCAGTCCTAGGGAATCTCATACGATGTTACGATTCTAGGTCGATGTAAGGGCTGCCAGGGCTGTTGCGCACAATCGTTACACCACTCCCTCATCACCAAATCAATACAGGCCTACTTGTATCCTCAAGACTGCAACAGGACTCGTCGCCCATATGCAGTGCAAGGATATACTCGAGGTCACTACAGAGGGTTTGTCACCAATCAATGTAGGCCGACAATAAGAATATAATGTCCCATACCACTACAATCTTCTCACGAGATTAAAGTGCTCACTGGTCTCTACGGGGAGGTTTGTGGCCCGAGTGTAGGCTGATAGCTCAACCACGGTGTCCCATACCACCATGTTCGGCTCATGAATCTTAGGGGATCATGGTACCACGGTTAACGTGAGTTTCACTGGTAAGCTCAGTGTCTTAGATTCAAACAATGGCGACCAAACATGGTGAACAAACATCGGTCAATTGGGTTAGTTGATAAGCTCAACTAGGCCAAGCGCACGTTGAGTTGAACGACATGGAATGCATAAGCACTCCTTGTGGCCTAACCACTATGGAACATCCCAAGCACGACTCATATTCGTTGAACTCATCCTACATGGCGAAAATGACCTCAACCACTATTTACAGAACGGTTACCGATTACCTAGACTGTAGTACAATCCCATTCACATAAAAATTCCATAACAGGCATATGAGTCATATTTTACAATCATACGAACATTCATAAAGTATAACTTAAATGTAAATACAGTACATAGAGGAAATCATACACTCCAGTATGGTAATGGAGATTCATGCCTCAACAACCTTAACAATCACATTTTTACTAACTATTAACTCATTTAGGCATTTAAACAAATACTTAGATTACACTATTCAACATACATCACATATGTCGATGCCAATGCATATTAGGGCAAGTCCTTTCGCCAAGGAGTTGCCGCATACATATCAGACATATAGTAACGACAAATAATCATGGCAACCAAAACAACAGATTCCATATGTATACAGGTATTCTAACATATTAATTAAATACGCTATTTACAATATAAAGAATACATATACGAAAATCAAAACGGATAGCGCATTTGGCATGTGTAACAGCAATCACAACATGAATAAATCATTATCTAACATTGAAAGTGTTAAAAACCATAACCTAAACGTATATAGTCCGCACCTTAAACCAGAAAATGCGTATAAGAGGTGATTCAGACTATACGTCTTCGTCAACGGTGGATACGCTACCTGTGGCATGAAACATGTTAGCTAGAACTTCACTACAACTAGTCTAAGCTTCAAAACAAGTTAGGGTTAGCTTAACTTACCCAAAAATAGAATCAGAATCGCTGAAAGAATGATTCAGATAGGCAGGTAGATGAAGAGATGGACTAGGAAGAATTCTACGGAGATTCGACAGATTCTCCCACACTTTTCTCTCTTCTCTCTCTTGGAGACCTAGGGTTTAGAAAATTCGTATGGAATTTGAAACTAAGGGTTTAAGGCCTATTTATAAGCCTAAACACGATGAAAACAGACTTAGAGCTAAGGTACACTTAGGTTATAACCAAATTGGGCCTGTTCCGATCCAACGGAGCACTTCTGGAGGTCCTCTTGTCAAATGCAGTCGGACTTAAGCTCACTAGCATCGGATCTTTAGTAAGTTAAGTTTTCAGTCCGATCGGGTTTTCAGATCTTCCGTGGTGGACCAGCTTCAATTCAACGATTACCGAACTTAAATCAGGGCTACAAGTTCTATGATATGAAAGGGCCACTTATTCTGATCCGAGGGCGAATTTGGGTCGAATTCTAATTGTCAGAATGCTTAAAAATAACGCGCAAGTGAAACGTTCTAGATTACTAAAAAATATACTTAATTTTCTAAAAATCCTCATTTTCCTACTCTCTTTACTCCGGGCTCAATAAAATGGTCTTAGGACATCGTTTGGGCTTAATTTTCTAGGTGATTGTCAAGTCTAACTAGGCGGTCGTAATGGTCTAAGTTCATAACTATTAGGCTTTCGATGCGCGGTCTAGAACCAATAAAAAGTTACAAAGTATTTCCAGGAGCAACTAGGTTTAGAGTTGGATCCTAAATTTCAGGGTAAGATAGCGTTAAGGATTCTCTAGGTTCTGGGTCTTACAGATCGCATTGAAAGCTTTTGGTGCTAATTCCATAAGTAATCTAGTTTAGCGATGGCTAAAACACATTGAAGTTCTAAAGGATTTGGTTCTAAAAGATTTCTGCTAAAGGTGGTACTTGGGTCTAAGTATGGATTTTTTCTAAGTCGTTACAATCTACCCCCCTAAGAAAAAAATTTCATCTTCGAAATTTATACCTTCTCATACTCCTCGAGGATATGGGGGTAATTCTTCCTGACTTCAGCTTCCATCTCCCAGGTAGCTTCTTCTTCGCTGTGGTGTGTCCACAGTACCTTCATAAGTGGGATAACCTTCCTACGCAATACCTGCTCCTTCCTATATAAAATACGCATCGGGCGCAGTTCATAAGTGGCATCCTCGCTCAACTGCACCTGCTTCCATCTGACAATATGCGAAGGATTAGAAACATACTTTTCAGCATGAACACATGGAAAACATTATGCACGCCTGCGAGTGGTGTGGACAAAGCAAGGTGATATGTTACTGCCCCCACTCGATCAAGTATCTAGAATGGACCAATATATCTCGGGGTAAGTTTTCCCTTCTTACCAAACCTA
This sequence comes from Magnolia kwangsiensis, assembly GCA_037074715.1. Classification (NCBI taxonomy): domain Eukaryota; kingdom Viridiplantae; phylum Streptophyta; class Magnoliopsida; order Magnoliales; family Magnoliaceae; genus Magnolia; species Magnolia kwangsiensis. Next base: position 67,988,672 of record CM073579.1, read on the forward strand.
AGAACTCCTCGCATGGGGGAAACTTTCAGGAACACATGGTCCCCAACATCAAACTCAAGCGGTCGCCGTCTCGTATTGGCGTAGCTCTTCTTCCTGCTCTGTACTAAGAGCAGTCGACGCTGAATAATGCCGATCTTCTCCGAAGTCGTCCGAACCAACTCTGGGCCAATCAAAGTCTTCTCGCCCACTTCTGTCCAACAATGCGGCACTCTACACGGACGACCATACAATGCCTCATAGGGAGCCATACCAATACTCGCCTAGAAGCTGTTGTTGTACGTGAACTCTGAATAAGGAAGACAGTCATCCCAACTGTCCTTGAAGTCCAACGTACAAGCTCGCAACATATCCTCCAAAATCTGATTCACACGCTCTGTCTGCCCATCTGTCTGCGGATGGAACATGCTACTGAACTTCAACTTCACACCCATCGCTTCCTTGATACGAGTCCAGAAGATAGATGTGAATCGAGTGTCTTTATCTGACACAATCTCCAAGGGAACTCCATGCAGGCGTACAATCTCCCTGATATACAATCTAGCCAACTCGTCTACAGAATTTGTGACTCTGATCGGTAGGAAATCAGCTGACTTCATCAACCTATCAACAATCACACAAATAGAGTCACGTCCCTTCCTCGTCTTCGGTAGACTAGAAATAAAGTCCATGGAAATAAAGTCCCACTTCCATTCAGCTATGGACATGGGCTGAAGTAGTCCAGGAGGTCGGCGATGCTCTGCCTTAATCTACTGGCACGTAAGACAACGGGATACGAACTCAGCAATGTAGACCTTCATATTGTCCCACCAATACGATCTCTTCATATTCTGATCTTCGTGCTACCTGGATGCATCGCAAGCCTCGAACTGTGGGCTGACTTAAGAATCTCTCGTCTCAAATCAGGTATATCTAGAATGTATAGACGGCCTCGAAATTGCAAGCCTCCATCCGTACCAATAGTCCACTCAGAGTCCCCATCGGTACCAACCCGCTCCGTTATCTTCATCAGAAATTCATCGCCTGCCTGATCCTCAATGATAAGCTATCTATGAGCAGTTGTACACGAATATGTGCGACAACTTCATACAGCTCTTCCACTGTGAGCTTCTGCTCAAAGCCTCGTACGAATTTCACCATAACCCATTCTGTCACCATAAGCGGAGCCACAAATTCTATAGCCTTCTTTCGACTCAACGCATCTGCCATAAGGTTCGCCTTTTCCGGATGGTAGGAAACCTCGAACTTAAAGTCTTTCAAGGTCTCCATCTATCGGTGTTGTCTCATATTCAAATATCACTGTGAGAATATATATTTAAGGCTCTTGTGCTCACAAAAGAGCTCGAACTCCTCGCTGTAGAGGTAATATCTCCAGAGCTTTAATGCGAAGATGACAGCTACCAACTCTAGGTCGTGCGTAGGGTAATTCTCCTCGTGCTTCCTTAATTATCTTGAGGCATACGCAATCGCCCTGTCCTTCTGCATGAGGACACACCCAAACCAACGCGAGACGCGTCAATATATATCATATACTTAACCCCTTGCTCTGGCAATACTAGCACGGGGCGGACGTTAACTTGTCCTTCAGCTCCTGAAAAGCTGCTTCAGCCTTCTCATTCCAAGCAAACTTCAAGTCCTTCCTTATCAACTGAGACAATGGTCTGGTAATCTTAAAAAAATCTCAAATGAATCGTCGATAGTAGCCTGCCAGACCCAAAAAACTCCTCACCTTGGTAACTGAACCGGGCTGCTTCCAATCCTAAACCGCAACTACCTTAGCGAGGTCAACCGCAATGCCTTCCTTGGACACCACATGTCCCAGGAACTTAACTTTTTCCTTCCAGAAGTCGTATTTCTTATACTGTGTGAACAATAGGTTCTCCTTAAGAGTCTTTAATACCGCTCTCAGGTGCTCCTAGTCTTCTTCCCGACTCGTGGAGTATATCAAAATGTCATCGATAAAGACAATGATGAACCTAAACAAAAATGGCCGAAACACTCTGTTCATCAGATCCATGAACACGGCTGGAGCTTTCGTGAGTCTAAAAGACATCACAAGAAACTCATAATGACCAAAACTGGTCCTGAACACGGTCTTCTACACATCCTCATCCCTGATGCGCAACTGATGATACCTAGACTACAAATCTATCTTCGAGAAATAACGTGCCCCCTTCAACTGATCGAACAGATCATTAATCCTGTGCAACGGATACTTGTTCTTCACTGTCACCTGATTCAACCTGCGATAATCAATACACAACCGCAGGGAACCGTCTTTCCTTTTCACAAACAAGACGGGCACTCCCCAAGGTGACACGCTCAACCGAATGAAACCCGCTTCAAGCAAACCATTTATCTGACTCCTCAACTCCTCCATCTCACATGGAGGCATACGATACGTCGGTAGGAAAATCGGTGTCGCACTGGGCACAAGATCAATAGAGAATTCAATCTTACGCCAAGGAGGAAGCCCTGGAATCTTCTCAAATACATCAGAAAAATCGTGAACTACTGGCATATCTTCTAGCATTGAAACATTAGAACTCTCTAACATAAAAGTGTAACTGCTAACACGGCAAGACCAACTAACCTGAACTGGAAAAGAGAAGGCCATGCCCTTAGGTCCATAGGCTGTCACAACTCTGGCCTTGCAATCAATCTTTGTTCTCATCCTCGCGAGCCAGTCTATCCCAAAAATAACATCATAATGACACAGTGGGGCGACAATCAAGTCGACAACCACTGTCCTGCTACCCAAATCTATCGAGTAAGACTTACAGGTCCGAGTAATATCTGATGTAGTCCCTGTAGCTATCGTGAGTCTCACTCCCTTCGCAGGAGCCATAACCAAACCTAGCTGCTTGACCGCAGCATAAGAAATGAGCGAAACAGTGGACCCAGTGTCCACCAACAGGAAGATAGGCATACCTAAGATGTGCGTAGGAACCTCAAATGATGTCGGTGCTGAATCTCCCTCTGGTGCCTCAGCTGTGAGCACATGAACCAGAGCCTATTGCGGTTGATGAGGTGGAGGAACCATGGGCCGTTGTGGCAGCCTGAATCGAGGTGCTAGAGGTTTAAAGGATGGATGAGTTGGTGCTGATCGAAGGGGCGGCACAGAAATAGCCTGAGGCCTGATCCTCTGAGGCGACGAGAACCCACTGTCTCGCATCCTGAAAAAGTAAGAAAACTCAGTGTGGCCAGGCTTCTTACAATAGCCGCACCTCACATCAGGACGCCTCACATAAGCAGGAGATGTAGAAGACCCCTGCGGTGACTCAAACCGAGGCCTCTTAGCAAAGAAAGGCCTACTCACAAACTCGGGTCGCGGCCTTGGAACCACAGGTGCATGCGCACGGGAAAACCATCTCTGTCCTGCTCTGCTCGCAAGGACATGCTCAACAGCTCCGCATAAGAAGAAATGATCACACAACACATCTTCGATCTAATCTCGGGCCGTAAACCCTTAGAAAATTGTCGCATCCTCGACGGCTGATCACCCAAAATCAACGCAGCATACCTACTAAGCTCTGTAAACCTGTTCTCATACTCCGTCACCGACATACCTCCCTGGCGATGGAAAAGGAACTCACTCTCCTTCTTGTGCAGGTACGTGACAGGAAATACTTCTCGTGGAAGCATGCCTCAAACGCTGCCCACGTCCACTCATATCCCTTCTCAACTATACGAAGAATACTGTCCCACCATAGGCTAGCCTCCTTCTCAAACATGAAGGTGGCCAGCTTAACCTGTTCCACCTCGGAACAGTGCAACGGTCTCAGCATCTTCTAATGCGGTCTATCCAATACTCAGCCTCCTCGGGTCTGTAAGTACCCAAAAATGTAGGAGGCCTCAAGCACTGAAATCGCTCGAATGTACCGCTCGCACTAGTAAGCCCAACAGGGTGTAGAGGCGAGGCAGGTGGAGTCACCGCCATCGACTGAGCAAAGATGCCAACTATGGAGGACAAGAACTACTGTTGTTGCTGAATCTGGTGCTGCTACATTAACAACATCATCTGCTCAATCCTATCAAAAGATGGAGTGGACTGTGAAGTAGAAGGCGTCGACGCAGACGCACGGTTCTGTTTGGGAACCACAGGTGTGACAGGAGGCACCACATAAGGTGTCATAGGAGGTGGCCCAGCAGCAGGACCAGAAGCTAGCTGAGAACTTGGCATGAGATCTGAACGAGATGGGCCCGAATGAGGGTCCATAGGAGTATCGCATAGGGCAAGGGCCCCGTCGAGCGACTCTCTCAGAGAAAGACGGGCCGAAGATCTCGAACCCTTGGGTGGCATACCCTACACACAACAGAAGGTAACAACTAAAGAGATTAGGCATTCACACAGTCCATCCACAACATTAACTTCACAAGCCTAAGGAACAACATGCATCTCATTAACAAAATTATCACAATACATGATTTACAGCATTACATGAATTGTGACAGAGAAAGCATGTGAACAAAACATTTGAGCTTTAAACACTAAGCTTCAGCACCAAACAACTACCAACCACCAAACAACTAGTAAACCAAACATAAAAATAAGCAACAAACAAGCAAACAATGACTACAGAAAACCTATGCATCGAAATCTGGTGATGGAGAAGGGGCACCCTTATCCTTCAGGAAGCACAGGATGGTCTTTAGCGTGCGGGTTACTTTCTTGAACTTATTCTTTACGAGGTCTCGTAAATCTCCAATATCCTATCGAAGAGCAGCCTGACCCTCCTCGAGTCGCACTATACGAGCATCCCTATTAGCCTGAGTCGTAGGAGGAGGACTCTCATCAGTATCCTGAGCCTCCTCTTCCTCTTCTTCTTGGACTTCTTCCTCTATCTCTACCCCACCTTCCTCTTCACTATCATACTCTTCCTCGCTTTCATCATCAAGTTGGGCCTCACGTTGCTGAGGCCCCATCTTCATTTGGTTCAGAGTAGTCTCATTGATATAATGGACCGGCACTGGCAATGCTGCCCCAAGTCTGTAGGCAAACTCGAGTGCAATCTTGCATATGAGTTGGCTGAAAGGAAGTGACTTAGACATTCTTCTTGATTGCGTGATAAGGATGATCTTTCGCAGCACAAATGTATGCACACACACCTTCTCTCCCAGCCCCACTTGATACAGAAAATCTACCATGAGACGCGTGCATTCACTGCGATTGCTCCACCTAGGATAAACATTGAACGTGCAGATGTGGTGAAGTAGACAGAAATTGCCTGGCATATGGGTCGCTAAGAGGCTCTTGTTATGTTGCCACGCAACCATACGAACACATAGAAACCCAGTGCGATGATCTCTCACATGAACACTATTCAGATTCTTAGCACATGGATGTACCTCACCAAGTGGCACATTCAGGAGAGCTATCAACGCAACATTAATTGTGGCTTCCCGATCTCTGCCGAAGGGGATCTTAAACTGCAACGGCTCCAGCGTAGGGTCCTGAATATGAGCATAGAAGGCACGAACAATGCTCACATTAGTATGAGACTCCCCCTCAAATAGCGGACCCCACCAGGCAGCTTCAATACACTCGAACAACAAATACTCACCAAAGAGTCGCCCATCCACATGCACTTCAAAAAGAACTCTACGGTCTGGATAAGCGTCATGAGCCAACTCTGCCAACAATGCCCTTCCAAAAGGAGCTTGGGGATCTAAATTCTGTTTCGAATGCAACTCTCTCCCAATACTTGGACTAGCGGTAGCTCCTCCAGGCCGCCTCGAACAAGCGGGACGACTAGGTCCAGCCCCGTCTGCAGGGGCACGCTTCTTGCCCATCAATGAAAGGATGGTGGAAACGGAGAAAAAGGCTACAATCACCTCCATGAAAGCCATGAAACGAGAAGGAAAATGGAGAAAAAGGTTGACCTAAGGGGTTACCATGGATTTGGGTCTGAGAGAGGAGTGAAATGGGTCAAAGAAAGAGGAAATAGAAGAAAGAACAGGTCAAGATAGAAGAGGTTGGGGGCTGGTACATTTTGAAGCTCAAATAGGAGCTCCAATCACAGAAAATGGAAGAAGTAGATGTTGGGTATCGCTGTAAACGATGGAGAGGTAAGGGAAATAATAAAAAATGAAAGACGGAATGATTAGAAGGAAGGTTGGAGAGAGAAAATAATAACTTTAAAAGAAAAGGACAGCTTGGGGGTTCACTTTGTGAAGGAAGTAAGGGATTTGAAATGAAAGGAGGGTCGAACCCTGTACCATAAGGTCCTACTAAACCCCAAACATGATCGGCCCAGGCAGTCCAACCTGTATGGCCCACTGACCGGCGAGGCCTCACCGACCTCTGGACTAACTGGTCAGGGCTCGCCGATGGGGCGAGGTCCTCACCACTCCCTAGGTCCAAAAAAGTTAGGGTCCCACCCTGAAACCCCCTAGAACTAGATCGTTTGGCCCCCACTTCCGATTTGAGTCATTTCGGGTCTTTTCGGAACTGATCTGATCTCTATCCACACTTAGCGATTTCTAACAGTTGGAATGGAATGAAACGCGGCCTATACCTATCAATTGACGGTCTAGAGGTGATTTAGGGTCGCCTTATGTGATCAGGAGTGTGCACGGACTCAATCTCGATGATCATTTTCAGTAAACTTTCACCAAAAGACAACTGGGAGTCCTAATTTTGTTTATAGATTGTTCTTACACCCTCCTACACTATAGTGGCATCAACGTGCGTTGTGTAACCCTAACTCAGGTCCAGGTTAATCCAAATCATGCTCTGGTACCAACTTGTAACGCCCTAAAAATTGGGGGTCGAGCATCACTCAGCTCCCGAGTTCCAAAACATCACTTATGCAACATAATGAATGATAATTGTATGTTGTCTATGTTAGTGCATAAAGCATGAGATAGATCAAGCCAGATCAGTAGACATAATTTAGGGATATTGAGATAAAGTAAGCGAAAGACTTAAATACATAAATAATTTAAAAATAATCCCCAAATGATGCGTGATCTGCCCAGGGCAACATATACAACTGTCTCAAATACATATATCAACTGTGTAAAATAATCCAATACATATCCCAAAAATCTCCGCTGGTCAAGACGAGGCTCACATGAACCCTCCTGAGAACTGCATAAAGGAGAACGCCTCCTCGTCCTCATCAAAGTCTGGCTCAACCTCGCCAGCATCACCATCACCTGCAACTAAGTCAGAGTCTGGTTGGTGTTTAAGCACCATCCCAGAATGTGGGAGTGAGTGATCAACTCAGTGGTACTATATGGCAAAGGTTAACATGTTATCAATCCAATCAAGCAGTAATGATAAGGCAGTACAATTAAACAGGTCCTAGATACTCTTGTTAATGCAAGGATGATATGCAGAATGATGCATGCCCTCACCATAATCCCCTCTGCAACATCATCTAACGATCATGGTACGAATCACTTCCTCAGTGCTCTATCACCAACCTTGTTAGCACATGCAATGCGATGAGATGAACATGCTTACTAAGTTCTTATTAGTCCCTTTCATACAGCAGGATTAGGAAGCTAAGACACCTCCCTTGTATCAATTCCCAACATTGATCCATTCTAGGGTTGTCAGTCCTAGGGAATCTCATACGATGTTACAGTTCTAAGTCACTGCAAGGGCTGTCAGGGCTGTTGTGCGCAATCGTTACACCACTCCTCCATCACCAAATCAATACAGGCCTACTTGTTTCCTCAAGACTACAACAGGACTCGTCACACTTATGCAGTGTCAGGATATACTGGAGGTCACTAGAGAGGGCTCGTCACCAATCAATGTAGGCCGACAGCAAGAATATAGTGTCCCATACCACCATAATTTTCTCACGAGATTAAAGTGCTCACTGGTCACTACGGGGAGGTTTGTGGCCCCAGCGTAGGCCGATAGCTCGACCACGGTGTCCCATACCACCATGTCCGGCTCATGAGTCTTAGGGGATCATGGTACCATGGTTAACGGGAGTTTCACTGGTAAGCTCAGTATCTTAGATTCAAACAGTGGTGGCCAAACATGGTGAATAAACATCAGTCAATCGGGTTAGTTGATAAGCTCAACTAGGCCAAGCGCACGTTGAGTTGAACGACATAAAATAACGACAAATAATCATAGCAACCAAAACAATAGATTCCATACGTATACAAGTATTCTAACATATTCATTAAATATACTATTTACAATATAAAGAATACATATACGGAAATCAAAACGGATAGCGCATTTCGCATGTGTAATGGCAATCACAACATGAATAAATCATTATCTAACATTGAAAGTGTTGAAAACCATAACCTCTTAAAAATAACGCGCAAGTGAAACGTTCCAGATTACTAAAAAATATAATTAAATTTTTAAAAATCCTCATTTTCCTGCTCTCTTTACTCTGGGCTCAATAAAATGGTCTTAGGACATCATCTGGGCTTGATTTTCTAGGTGATTGTCAAGTTCAACTAGGCGATCGTAATGGTCTAAGTTCATAGTTATTAGGCTTTTGATGTGCGGTCTAGAACCAGTACAAAGTTATAAAGCATTCCCAGGAGCAACTAGGTTTAGAGTTGGATCCTAGATTTCAGGATAAGATAGCGTTAAAGATTCTCTAGGTTCTGGGTCTTACAGATCGCATTGAAAGCTATCAGTGCTAATTTCATAAGTAATCTAGTTTAGTGATGGCTAAAACACATTAAAGTTCTAAAGGATTTGGTTCTAAAAGATTTCTACTAAAGGTGGTACTCGGGTCTAAGTATGAATTTTTCTACGTCGTTACACTAGCATTGCCTACTCCCTCAGGCGGGTTAGGCCACACCCCCTCCCAACCAACCACAACACAATCGAAGATGTAGACTCCTGGTATTCGACACTCGGGTACTCATGTATCCACTCGGTCTCGACATTGGGTCGTCCTCTGGTACCAAGAGGGTTTAGGGATTTTTACCCACGGCCATTTATGGCGGCCCGATGCTAGTAACATATTTTCGGTATCCCATCTGGTCATCTACAACATGACTGTGAAGGCTACGGCCTTAATGTGGCTAGGGCGTATAATAATCACCATCACATAATGCGAGATGCATAAGTCACACAGTCCAATTATGCATTAATCCTTCGCATACCGTGCGCTCATGTGGGATAACTCCGCCTATCAGGGAGTCTCATAAACTACCTGCACTATGCCATATGCAATGGTCAATCACATCTCATAATAAACATGCAGATGATGCATATGGGCATGTATCATGATGTTATGTTGTCATATACTCATAATTGGTATCAATAACTGGCCTCCATAATCGGCCTCAACAATGCAGACATTTAACCAACATTGCTCCCAAGGAGTGACCCACATAGATCCTAACGTATAGTGGACCCATGGTCTCACAAAGGGCCTAATATACAACGCCATGGGCCCACTCAACGGCTTAATACACATCATGATGGGCCTCTCCCATGGGCCTAATATACATCACAATGAACTTCATTGCCTGGCCCTCAAATGTATCGCAATGGGCCTCATCACATAGGCCTAATATATATCACAATAGGCTTACAACATCAGCTCAATACACATCACAATGAGCCTCAAATATGGGCTGCATTTACATCACATTGGGTCTCATCAATCGACCTTGGTGGTCAGCCGTGACAGTCGAAATTGGACTCGATAAACGGAATCGGCCTCGATGATCAGCCTCAACAATCGAAATCGGCCTCGATAATCAAAATTGACCTCGATGATCGGCCTTAACAATCAGAATCGTCTTTGATAATCGAAATTAGCCTCGACAATCAGAATCGGCTTCGACAATCGACCTCGATAATTGAAATCTTCCTCGATAATTGAAATCAGCCTCGATAATCAGAATCGGCCTTAATAATTGGAATTGACCTCGATAATTGGAATCGGCACCGACAATCGGAATTGGTGTCGACAATCATAATTGGCTTTAATAATTATAATCGGCTTCGATAATCAAAATCAGTCTCGATAATTAGAATCGGCCTCGATAATCAGAATCAGCCTTGACAATCAGAATTAGCCTTGACAATTAGAATCGACCTCGATAATCATAATCAGCATCGATAATCATAATCAATCTCGATAATCATAATCAGCCTCGATAATCAGAATCGGCCTCGACAATCGGAACCAGCCTCGACAATCGAAATCGGCCTCGACAATCATAATCGGCCTTGATGATCTCCCTCAACAATCGGAATCGATAATCGACCTCTACGCAAGGCGGGATCTATGGATGGACAACCGATGATGGACCAAGCAATATCAATGGGAACTAATTATTTTGGGTAACCCACTAGACAATGATGAGAATGGGCCTAACCAAGCCTAAGGGAAGGTCACAATGTGGACGTTTAGCCATCATTTTCCATCAATGTGGACCTTTAACCAACATTACTCTCAAGGAGCAGTCCACATAGGGAAGAACATATAGTGGCACACAAGGGCCTAATATACATCATCATGGCCCCACTTAAGGGTAATATATGTATCACATTTGGCTACACTCATGGGCCTCTAAATACATCACAATAGGCCTTAACCCATGAGCCCAAATACATCATAATGAGCCTCAACCCATGGGCCACAACAACTACACCATTCATCCATCTATAGAGATCATTTTAGAGCATTATCCAAACAAATGAATCATATCAAAAGATCATCTGGACCATACCACAGATAACAGTGGTGATAATGATTTCGATCGTTAAAACTCCACAGGGCCCACCATAACATTTATTTTCCATCCAATCAGTCCATAAGGTCACAAAGACTTAAACTGTGAGATAAAATAAATATCAGATTGGTCTAAAACTCATATAACCCAAAGGGGTTTCAATGGTATATGTTCAATCCCACTATTTTTGTAATGTGGTCCACTTGATACTGGATCTGTCTTATTTTTCTCCCCAAGCCTTAGGACTGGCTCACCATATGGATGGATGGTTTAAATGAACCATATACATCAGGGTGGGTGGTCACGTGGTGCAACTACATCATGGCGGGACTGCATATGACATCCATGCTGCTGGACTGCTAGGCTAACAACCCAACGTCCAGTAGCTAGACAGTATGGATAAAACACATGCATTATGGTGGGGAAAATGAGCGCAGATAAAACACTTAGATCATGGTGGAACCCACGTCCTCAGATGGACAGTATGGATGCCACACGTGAGTGTCAAGGCCCCATCATCTTGGACGGCAGGTATAAAAACACATATATCATGAAAGATCCTGCCATCCAGACATTAAATGGAGAGGATACAACATATATATCATGGTGGGTCCATGTGGTGGCCCACCAGAAGGTATTATTATTATTATTAAATATATCTTAATATTATATAAATATAATCTAATATAATATATGTATAATATCATATCATAAAAATGGGAAAATGTACAGAGCTGGATGTCCATCCATGGACAGTCTAGATTCACAGCAGCTATGTATCTGCTGTGTGGTGACTCACACGTATGTGTGGGCCACATGTACCATCATGGTGGGCCACGTTCAACATCAAACCGGTATTTATATTTTCCTTCATCTAGATCTGTCCGGGTGGATAGGTCGACGTCGGCCCCACAGATAAGATGGCGTGGATCATAGATCACAGTGTGGTCCACAACATATGGGGAAGAGAAAGGAAGATGGAGAGAGAGAGAGAGAGAGAGAGAGAGAGAGAGAGAGAGAGAGAGAGAGAGAGAGAGAGAGAGACATGGTGAGATGGAGGGACCCCGCCACTATGGGTCCCTCTCTTATACAACACATACATCAAGTGGGTCCACAACAAGTGGGCCCTTAACAATGAAAATCAACGGTGGATTACTGACGTTTGACCTCCTTCTTTAGCTCCTTGGACTCTTAGGATCCTTGTCTTTGATCTTGATAGAGGTTGCTAAACAATGGAGGGTTGAGATGGGAGATGAAAGGGTAAGAAAGTGAGCCACACTTGGCTTTAGGAGAGCTTGGACATTGGGTGCTTGCTCTTGGGAGTTTGGAGAATGAAGATAGAAATGAGAGAGAAAGAGAGAGAGAAGTGATGGATGGAGTGGGTGTTGTAAGAAAGAGGATGGGAAGTATGGGTTTGGTTAAATTTTGTGTAAAGGAGGAATAGGTGGAGAGAAAGAGAGAGAGAGAGAGAGAGAGAGAGAGAGAGAGAGAGAGAGAGAGAGTTGACTTGGGGAAAAGAGGGAATGGGTGCTTGTACCTGTGATAGGATGAGGTGGCATTTGGGTATGAATGGTGTACTTGACTTGATTGAAGTAATTGATGGGACATGTTCTCTCGAAATTCGCAAAGCATGACGTTTCTTTGGAATGAACGCGAGCCCACATCTCCTGGCCTGAGTATTGGCTTGGCGTGTGAGACACGGCGTTGGAATTGCGACGACGATGTAGTCGCTAGAGTACAAGTTTTAAGTTGAGTCAACTCATATATGTATGACTTAGCTTTGGATCCCACACAAACATCGGATACAGGTCGAGGGTTGTTAGAATTCGACCGGGAGGATCGCGGAAGCCTACAGAACGATACAGTTTAAGATACGGGCCTTACAATTTTCCTTGCATAGAATTTTTCATATAGATTCTCATGTGGAGGTGGAATTTGAGGAATGAGAATTTCTGGTTGAATGGGTGAAGGTGCTTGAGAAGATGTATTTCGCTGTGCTCTCCCCAATCATCTGGCTCATATGGTGATTGAGCAAAGTTTCATTTGAACTTGCTTGGAAGATTCTCCTACCTCAGTTATTTTCCCTTTCTCTTTTAGCATTTTGAAAAAATTGGTCAGATTGGGTAGAGAATAAGAAAACCCCCAAATATGTTTCTTGAAGACTAGGGAAAAATTATGAAGTACAATCAAGAGGAGCTTACTGAGATTTGAAGAATGGTGGTATTGTAGAAGGATTGGAGAGATCTCTCCATGGCCCCCCAAAAAAAATAAAATTTGAGGCAAAAGTTCACTAGAAACAAGTAAAAGTAGAAAAATCTTGCCTGCGTGATATTTATAAACCCCGATATTTCAATTCTATCGAAGCATATTCAATATTATCGAAACAGGAACTTCAATATTATCAAAATATGATCGATGTAATCGAACAATTTCCCAAATTAGGTCAAAAAGTTTTGCAAGATGTTCGATGTAATCGAGTAGTGTTCGATATTATCGAAGTATTGTTCGATGACATTGAACATACTACAATTATATCGAATTAGCCTGGTGCATAGTTTAGACATTCTATACCAGTTCCACTAATACTAATCTATTCCAACTTATGTACGCACATATTTGTCAGTACTGTAGAACTTTGTACATCCAAAAGACACATGATAAAAATAATTTATAGGAAAAAAAACAACGAGGCTATAAGTCTTCAAATATCATCATTGAAACAAATGAACCATTAATCAATCTTTCGAGATGGTTGATCTTTTGATTTGAACATTGATTGTTGTATCAACCTTCTCCAGTTCAAAAATAAGTATCAGTACATTTAGAATGTTTTTCAGAATGATTCTAAAATCATGCATGATACCTAGATTATATGAAGAAGCTCATCTTGTAGATTAAATTTATTAACTCACATGAATCTTCAAAAAAATCCATATATCTAAAGAACTATTAAATAAGTGGTAGAATATAAATTGAATTTTACACCATGACTAATATCTTTTAGTTAATGCTCAAGAGAAATCTTCTTTTACTCACTTTTTCTTATTATGACTCCTTTATTAAGTACTTGACCCATTATAAAGTATATCAAAAGATGGGTCCAGGCTATTAGTTGTTTTACTTGGAGCATTCATTACAAGTGCTCGAGTTCATTTGTTCATTGTTTTCAAGACAGTTGTAGTTGTTGTGGATTACCCATTTGGTAACCACTTTCTTTGAGTAAGATGATTTATTTCTCAAGTCGACTTCCAAGTGATTTAAGTTTGAATGTATTGTTCGACATGGAAGTGAGGTGACGGTGTTTATGTGTAGGACATTCATTTTTGTAGTGTCCTATTTTCCCACAATGATGGTAAGATGAATTAACCAATTTTTTCTTATTTGAGGTGGTTGAAATTTTCATCATTAATGAGGTAGAGGAAGAGTTAGATTCATATCCTAGGCCTATCATATATTTTGGTATTTCTGCCCATGCCTAGAAGTTTCTCTAGCTTTTCATTGCTTTGAGTGAATTTTTTGAGTTAATTATTATCACACCCCAAACTCAGAAATCGGGCTCACAAAATTTTTGATCACCGAATTCAGTGCCGACAACCTCCATAGTACCTCATTCTCGGCTCCTAGCGCCAATACGCCAAATTCCTATCCTAGGATCCTACAAGGAGAATTTTTCAACATACATTTAATTTGTAATAAGCATAACCACAAGTTTACCTAAATCATAAAGGCAACATCATCATCACATATCCAGTAATATAAACAGTCAAATACAGTGCTGAAGGGAAAATATACATATATCAAAAATCAAAGCTCCAGAATTATGTTGCACTCTCCAAGCTCAACGTTGTTGCGACCTAACGTCACCTGCACGGTGTAAGTGTGTGCGTAATGTAAGCGTGCTCAGAATACAATATCAGAGTAATGCGAAAACATGCTAGCAAGTTCATAAATACCATTAGCCTTATCCAGGCTATGCGATGCAAAAACATAATAAGCCAATATCATATACTGAGGAAGTAATGTAGATCAACTATGCAATGTGAAGACATATTAAGCTACATATCAGATACCGAGTCCATGAATACTGTCAACCTTAATCAGGTTATGAAATATAGAAGCACAGTAAACCAAATGTGTTCACACCCCAAGTATAGGGTTGTGAAGTAGTAATAATCTTGGTAAGACTGAGGTCGAATCCATAGGGACTGAACCTTGTACGTAATCCAAAAGTAACTCAAACTAGAACTAGAAGAAGATTTGATCTAAATCAAGTGAATATGAGGGAATAATGGTGAAATAGTAAACTAAAATTTGTACAATTCAAAGGTGGGAAACTAGGGATTCAGAGGATCCACTTGTAGAGGTCAAGGAGATCTCATGCTTGATTCAAGAACTCAAATGGACTTAGAGTCCCAACTTCATCTAGTTGGAAGATAGTCCATTAAAACTCAATCTAAACTTCCTTTGATCTAGTTTTCAAGAGAAAAGAATGATGTAAATTAGAATCCATCATAAAACCATGCACATGAGACAAAGTAAACAACAGAATTAAGCCAATCCATAACCAATCTGAGATATATGATTGTTAGGAAGGATTCCATCATCCAACCATGTCCAAGGGACAATGGTGAACAACAGGGCTTCCTAACTTCACAATCAAAATAATGGAACAGGAATACATAAAGCCATCACAGATCTATTGTAATTTCAGTCACAACAAACCATTAAAAATTGAAAGCACTCCTATAAAACAAACTATAATCAACATCAGTTCATAAACATGAATCCAAGCCGTAAAATCACCCCATCACACTATAAGTTTCACCTCTTATCCCTAGTTAAGAAGTCTAGCCCAACATGATTAGACTAGATCTCTCAAAAATCATAATAAAACCAAACTAGTAAAGAAAACAAAAATAAATAAATAAAACTCTAAAATACTCTTTCTCTCTCCAGACATCCTAGCCGTAGGTTGAATGTTTTAGCTCTCTCTCTTCTCTTCTTTTATAGGTTGATGGAGTCGGTGACTATGTGTAGAGCTGGAGAGGTGCAGCCAGTGGAAGAGGTCGGCTGGGGCTGGCATATCAATCTTTATGCAGCTGCGAACTTCCCTACATAAGTTAGTTTATGAGTCAAGAAGCCAACACACACAACTCCCTTCTTACCTTGCCGATCAATGGAACAACTTTCGCATCTTGATCAGATTTTTCGTCCCTACAAGATGGACAGTGTAGATTTCCAATCACCTTCAAGACAGGGGCCCACTGAGATCTGCAATTACCAACACCCAAACATAGCGTGAATCATGCAAACAGAGTGCGTGAGATTTATGGTGCAGATAAATTTTTATCCCTGTTGATACAGATGTTGGAAAGGGCCCCGTCCAGTTAGTTTTTCATCTTGATCAATATAGATGGACCAGATCATCCCGTAAGGTGTTGTGAGTGAGCCATAAAGACCTTCTGCGAATCTGTTTGCTAAACATAGCTCGTACATCCTCTGCGTTGTTGATTGGTGGGATCCGTAATAGGATTTATCAAAGAAATCCACATCATCCATTGCATTACCCTAGAAAAACTAGTCGGGAATGGACAGTATTGGATTGGATTCGGTGTGGCCTAGGGATTTTCCATTCTCTCGTCCATCCTGCATTTGAACGCTCTCTTCCTGTGTATGTGCATTACTGCAGATGGTCACCATGGCTATGGTCAATGCCCCCCTTGGATGCTTTGGAGGACTTGGATCATCGAATCAAATGTGAAGATGGCCCGCTAAATTTGTTAGTGCAGACGCTGGTGGAAATAGAGTTCCATTTCTGTTTTTTAAGGACTAGTCAACGTGTGTTGACCGATCTTTCCTAGTTTGGTGCACTGCGAACGTGGACACCCCATGTGCACGTTCGTACTAGTGTAGGCCCCACAGTGATGTGCATGATAAATCCACTCCATCCATCCATTTTTTCAGCTTATTTAAAGGGTTGAGACTTGAATTGAAGAAAAACCAGGTACTAGGTGGGCACAGAATCAATGGTTTATGGGCTAATCTGTCCATTGGGGAATTTTCACTGGGATTCAAGAGCTGAAATTCAAAATGTATAGTTAATTTATGGTCCTCAGGCCAAATATAAAGTTTCGAGCCGAATGGAAGGTGAGAACCCTATGATCTTGCATTCATGATGACCTTCAAGCCTCTTTAGCATGAAACACGTGATTTTCTCAAATCTTGGCCGTGTAAATTGCTTGATCTCGGTCCCCTAGAGTCCGTCCCTTGTGTTGGTGACTCAGAGCATTAAGTCCACACTTTTAGTACCCTTTTACAGTCCACGCTCGTAAGTACACCATGCACCACAAACAAGATTAAAATAGGCTATTAAATAGTATCATGCTTGTAAAATCTGGTAATAACTGGGGTTTAATATGCAATATTTGAACCTCAACACAACTCCCAACCAACATTTTGCTAGTCCCGAGCAAAGTATGCAAAAAATAAATTGAGAATTACAGGACAATTTCTAAAAATTTGAGTGATTTTTTAAAACAATCCAGATACTAGAAGTCTAAGATTCATGAATGTGGGGCATTACATTCTCCTATACTCAAACACACAATAGACATCATAATCAAGATTAAAGTATTAATCCATCAATGAGAAAAAATTCTAAACATTAAGATCCACGAGTGTATAGTGTAATCTCGACTTATCATTAAGGTTCACTTCTCTATCTTATGATATCATTGGTAACCAAGAAGAGAATTCATGACAACTAAAACCTAAACCAAAACCTGCCTTATAGATCAACCTACCAACTTTTGATTTTTATATTAAAAGTAATGCGAAGGAAGGAAATCAAATCCTCACCTATAGGGAGTAAACCTATGGTGAAGATCATTCGCCCAACATTTTTCGAATGTCAACCGTGGGAAATCAAATCCTCGCCTATAAGGAGTAAACCTATGGTGAAGACCATTCGCTCAACCCTTTCAATTCTTCTTTATAAATATGATGGTAAAACTTTTCAGGCGAGTTCCTTTCATGCTTAGTGATTTCCAAGTTAATCCTTTAATTTTAAACTGAAACTTCATATGTAAGCAAGATGTGGCATGTGAAATCATGACTCAATCAATGTTTACAACTTATAATCGTGGATTAATAACTCAAACTTAACTGTGAAATCTAACAAAGAACTGAATCCAAGACTCATAAATTACCAACATCACGTATCTTATAAATCTAAATCAATGAAGGCCGTTAAAATCACTTCGAATGCACAAGAATATCCAGAAAAATTTTAAAAATTTTCACAATTTTTGCTCAAAACTAAGAAGACACTGATTAGGTGACTTAATCCCCCACTCTCAACCTAAAATCTACATTGTCCTCAATGTAAAAAGAAATATGCATGCAATGCACGTGGGATAACGAAAGTAAAAGAGGAGAGATGGAAAGATTTTACCTGGATGAAAGAATCAAGAGATTTTTCAAAGATATCAGCACAAGAGATAAACCAACAAAAGAAAACTATCCTATAAAAATATAGAAAGCAAACTAACGTAATGACATAAAACCGACTAACCTAGAACAATATAAATCAAACTACCCTAGTCCTATGAAAGCAATATACCTACCTATACCTCCGTCAGACTAGGAAATCAATCCTGGTAAACATGATAATTCAGAGGTATGGACATGTCCTCTGAATCAAAATTTTCAACAAATGGCTTTAATCAATGTCCATTTACTTTAAAGTCATGCCATTGTCTGGATTCCAAATCTCAACAGCCCCATGAGGATAAACATTGATAACAGTGAAAGGGTCAGTTCAACGAGATCGGAGCTTACCTGAAAAGAGATGTAATCAAGAATTATACAGAAGGACTTTTTGACCTGGAGTGAATGATTTTCACAGAATGTACTGGTCATGAAATGCTTTCATCCTGTCCTTATAAAGTCTCGAATTATCATACACATTGTTTTGAATTTCTTCAAGTTTATTCGATTGAAGTTTGCATAGTGAGCCAACGTTATCCAGATTGAAATTCAGATTTTTGATCGCCCAATATGCTCTATGTTCCAACTCCACTAGCAAGTGGTAAGCCTTCCCATATACAAGTCTAAAGGGAGATATTCCAATACGGGTTTTAAAACCAATACAATAAGTCCATAAGGCATCGGTCAATCGGATTGACCAATCCTTCCGATCAAGGTTAACCATTTTCTCTAAAATGTGTTTGATCTCCCTATTGGAAATCTCAACTTGTTCACTTGTCTGTGGGTGGTATGGGGTGCTCGACTTATGAGAGATACCATATTTCTTCATTAAACTCTCAAATGGTCTATTATAAAAGTGTGAGCCCCCATCACTAATGATGGCTCAAGGCATTCCAAATTGGGAAAGGATGTTCTCTTTTAGAAATTTAATGACCATGTGATAGTCATTATTCCAACATGGAATCACTTCAACCCATTTAGTGACATAGTCTACCACGAGCAAGATGTATAAATTTTTAAAAGATTGGAGGAATGGTCCCATGAAATCGATGCCCCAACAATCAAATGTCTCTATGATAAGAATAGGATTCAAGGGCATCATATTTCGACAGGATAAAGCTTCTAATTTCTGACAACACTCACAAGATTTACAAAACTCATGAGTGTCCCTGAACATAGTGGACCAGTAAAAGCCACACTGCATAATCTTGGTCGTGGTCTTTTTAGTAGAAAAGTGAACACCACAGACCTGTGAATGATAGAGAGAGATGACACTCTAATGCTCATCGTCTGACACACATCTCCTTAAGATTTGGTCTGGGTAATATTTAAACAAATATGGATCGTCCCATAGAAAGTTGCGAACCTCGGTGAAAATTTTCTTCTTATCTTGCGTAGTGTAATGTGTCGTTATGAAACCTGTGGCAAGATAATTAGCAATATCAGCGAACCAGGGTGAATGGGAGACCCTGAACAACTGTTCATCATGGATGTCATTGATATGTGTCACCTCAAGGGAATGAGAGAGATCAAGGCGAGAATGATGATCAGCCACTACGTTCTCTACTCCCTTTTAATCTTAATTTCTAGGTTAAATTCCTGGAGTAGGAGGATCCATCTTATCAGGCGAGGCTTAGCATCATTCTTAAACAGAGGATACTTGAGCGTCACGTGATCTGTGTGAATAATGATCTTGGATCCAATCAAGTAGGACCTAAATTTATCCAAAGCGAACACTACAACTAATAGTTCATTTTCCGTAGTTGAGTAGTTCACTTGGGCAGGATTTAGAGTCTTACTCGCATAATGAATAACGTAGAGTTTCTTATCTTTTCTCTGGCCTAGAACTACCTCAAGAGCATAATCAGACATGTCACATATAAGTTCAAAAGGAATGCTCCAGTCGGATGGTTGTATGATAGGTGTACTAGTCATCATGCCTTTAAGATTAGTGAAAGCTTCCTAACATGGCTCAGTCCACTCGTATGGTGCATCCGTATGAAGTAGATTACATAGAGGACGAGATATGAGACTAAAGTCCTTCATTAATCTTCTATAAAACCTGGTGTGTCCTAAGAAGGG
Source organism: Magnolia kwangsiensis (assembly GCA_037074715.1). NCBI lineage: Eukaryota > Viridiplantae > Streptophyta > Magnoliopsida > Magnoliales > Magnoliaceae > Magnolia > Magnolia kwangsiensis. Next base: position 68,008,922 of record CM073579.1, read on the forward strand.
TGGAGATAGGTTAGATATAAGATCGATTTTTACCTTATCCACCTTGATTCCTTTGGATGAGATAATATGTCCAAGGACAATTCCCTTCTGAACGATGAAATAGAACCTCTCCCAATTAAGTACCAAGTTCTTTTCTTCATATCTTTTCAACACATATTTAAGACTTTCTAAACACTCATTGAAAGATGGACTGAAGACAGAGAAATCATCCATGAAGACCTCTAGATATTGCCCCACAATGTCAGAAAAGGTTCTCATCATACATCGCTGAAAGGTGGCAGGGGCATTACATATTCTGAATGGTATCCTACGGTAAACAAAGGTGTCGTAGGGACATGTAAATATAGTCTTTTCCTAATCTTCAGGGAATATCGCTATCTGATTGTAGCCCAAATACCCGTTAAGGAAACAGTAGCAGGAATGACCAGCTAACCTTTCTAAGATCTGATCAATGAAGGGTAAAGGAAAGTGGTCCTTCCTCATGACGGTATTCAACTTCATGTAGTCAATGCACATTCACCAACCAGTAGTAACTCTAGTTAGCACAAGTGCATTATTGGCATTGACTACGATGGTGATTCCGGACTTCTTAAGAACCACCTGAGTTGGACTTACCCATTGACTATCAGATATAGGGCATATGATACCCACATTCAATAGTTTAAGAATCTTGGCCTTAACCACTTCTTTCATGTTTGGATTTAATCTATGTTGTAATTGTCGAGAGGTCTTCACATTCTCCTTAAGATAAATGTGGTGAGTATAAACTGAGGGATTAATTCCTTTGAGGTCCACAATCGTCCATCCAAGGGCTCCCTTATGCTCAATGAGAGTAAATATGAGCACTCTCTTATTCTTTCTTTAGGTGGGAAAAAATCACCACCAATTATGTCTCCTCTTGACCTAAATAAGCATATTTCAAATTAGAAAGTAAAGGTTTTAGGTGAAGTTTCAGTGGCTTGAGGTTAGACGGTAGAGGCACTTCATCAATTTGGGGCAACTCTTCAAAATGTGGGCTCCACCGGTTAACCTCAAGTACTAGGGAAGCATCAAGCATGACACACATCTTCCTAATCATGTCATCATCAAAATCATAGGAGTGAGCCAAACACTACTCTAGAGGGTCAGAGGATAGAGTCAAAGGTGTTCTATCTTCCACAAAAGTGTCGATCATGATAATGTCCTGGAAATCATCATCATCCTCTAACCGTTTACCTATGGTGAAATAAATATTCATTTTTAATGTCATATTCCCAAAATACATACTCATGACACCATTCCTGCAATTGATAATTATGTTTGAGGTGGCAAGGAATTGACAACCAAGAATGATGGGAATTTGAGTGTTCATGTTACCGATGGGTTCGATATCCAAGATGATAAAATCTACAGGATAGTAAAATATGTCGACCTGGACCAACACATCCTCAATTAGTATACGAATAGAGTGATCAACAAGTTATAGTGTGGTTAGGGTGGGTTTTAATTTACTTAAACCTAACTGTTTGTATACCGAGTAGGGAATCAGATTGACGCTTGTTCCTAAGTTAAGAAGTGCATGCTTAATTCGATAATTCCTGATTACACATGATATGGCTAGGCTACCAGGATCCTTGAATTTTTGTGGCACATCTTGCTTTAGGATGACTCTCACTTTCTTAGTCAAGAAGATTTTCTTTTAAATATTTTGTCATCTTTTGGTCATGCATAAGTCTTTTAGGAATTCGACATATGAAGGTATTTGTTTCACGGCATCAAGTAGAGGAATGTTGACCTTTACTTGTTTCAACACCTCTAGAATATCTTGAGAGTTAGAGAGAGGTTTTGGTGCAACCAACCATTAGAAAAATGGAGCAACCGGCTTCCATTGAGGTTTTAGTTCTAATTCCTATAAAGCAAGGTTAGATCCATCATCTTTATCCACTTCCAGGTTGTTAGGATTTCCAACCCTAAATGGAATGGTTTTGTCAATGATCTTCCCACTCCTAAGAGTGGTGATGGATTTAGCTTGTTCCATCTGATTTGAAGAGTTAGGGTCACTTATTTCATATTGCAGTTTAGTATTGGGAAGAGGTTCAGCAGGAAGCATCCCCTTTCCTCCACTTGTTAATTGTGACTCTATCCTTTGAATAGACGATGCAAGCGTTCATAATATTGTATGGATATTATGGAACATTTGTGTCGAATTCTAATTAAGTATCTCTTGTTCTCGAATATGTTTTTAAATTGGATCCTCTTGAGGTTTCTCTTAATTTGGAGTTTGATTGAAGAAACCTTGAGGAGTAGTCGGTTGTCCATTCCTCCAACTGAAGTTTGGATGATTTCTCTAATCAGGATTATATGTATTTGGTAGGTTTATTGAAAGGTCTTTGATAATTATTTACGACATTGGATTGCTCAGTCAATCAGTACCTCCTAAAAGGTAGATATAGTTGGACACTTTTCAGTTGTGTGACTATTGCAACCAAAAATACCGTAGACAACTTCCTTACCCTCATCCTTCTTTGATTCCATGGCCTCGAATTTTCTTATGAGATTAGCCACTTTAGCATTGATATCATCATCCTCTTTTAGAAGGTATACTCCACCTCTTTCCTTTAATTGAGTAGGCCTAAAAGTGGTGCTTGATTTTGGGTATGTGTCCCATGATTGTGCATTTTCAACAAGTCTATCCAAGTAGCCTAACACATCATCGACATTTTTATTCATGAATTCCCCATTACACATTATCTCAACCAATTCGTGCATAAAATATGTCAGTCCATCATAGAAAAAATGTGTAATGCACCACGTTTCAAAACCATGTTGTGGGCATGAACTGACAAAATCCTTGAACCTTTCCTAACATTAGAAAAATGTTTCATCCTCCTTTTAGGCAAAGTTCATGATTGATTTTCTAAGGGTGTTCATTTTATGATGTAGAAAGAATTTCTTTATGAACTCAGTTTGCATATCATTCCATGTGTCAATAGATCTAGGATGTAGTGAAGGCAACCACGTCTTAGCTTTATCTTTCAAAGAAAAGGGAAAGAGTTTCGGCCTGATCGTGTCCTCAGACATGTTTAGAAAATATAAAGTGGCTATGATCTCATCAAACTCTTTCAGATGTAAATATGATTTTTTTGATTCAAGCCCATGAAATTTAGTAAGGAGTTGGATTAACCCTGGCTTAATATCCATATGTCCCGTATGGATTCTCAGGAAAAATCATACATGAAGGCGTGCTCACCCCTGCCGGTTGTAAATAAGCTCATAAAGTACGAGGTGGGGGTGCTTGATGCACCTCATTCTCATCATGGACTTCCTCAACCCTAGGTGGAGGTAGTTCTTGAGGTTGATTTGCATCCATAACCTCAATTAACTCAGGAGATTTCAAGTGGTGTCTAGTCTTATGATGGACAGTTAACCCCTCAACCAATCCTCCTTAATCAAGAGACGTAGAGTGTTGTCACGAGCCCACTTGGGCATGAAACACTCACAACCTTCAATTCAAATTCTAAACCTAGACCATAGAAATGAAATAAAATCCTGGAAAGAAAGAGAGGATTTGGAAAGAAGTTACCAAATCAGAGTTCCTAAGTTAAAAACCTATAAAACAAACTAAAACAAGTTAGTTTCTAAAAATAGAAAATCTAAGAATAGAAAGTTCCTAAAACTTAAAATAAAAAGTAAACTAGTTTCTAAAAGAAAATTTTCTAAAATTAGAAAGAGTTTCTAAAAAGTGAAATCACTAACCTAGTTTCTAAAAGTAAAAGAAGAAAGTCTCTAAAAATAAAATAAACGAAAGGAAAGATGAAATAAATTAGGAAAATTCCTAAAACAAAACCTAATATAGAAATATAGAGTTATAAAAACTAGAAAATCAGAAAGAGATTACCAATTTAGAAATTATATATTAGAATCCTACAAAACAGGGAAAAATAGGTTAATTTCTAAACATCAGGAAAACCTAAACCTAAAATCTAAGGTTAGAAAAATCCTAATCATAAACTACCCAAAACTAAATAATTTCAAGAAACGTAACTGTCAATCCATGGCAACGGCACCAAAAACTTGTTCACACCTCAAGTACAGGGTTGTGATGTAGTAATAATCTCGACAAGACCAAGGTTAAATCCACAGGGACTGAACCTTGTACGTAATCTAAAAGTAACTCGAACTAGAACTAGAAGAAGATGTAATCTAAATCAAATGAATATGAGGGAATAATGGTGAAATAGTAAACTAAAATATGTAGAATTCAAAGGTGGGAAACTAAGGATTTAGAGGATCCACTTATAGAGATCAAGGAGATCTTATGCTTGATTTAAGAAATCAACTGGACTTAAAGTCCCATCTTAATCCAATTAGAAAATGGTCCATTAAAACTCAATCTAAACTTCCTTTGATCTAGTTTTCAAGAGATAAGGATGTAAATTAGAATGGATTCCATCACAAAACTATGCCCCTGAGACAAAGTAAACAAAAGAATTAAGCCAATCCACAAACAATCTGAGATATATAAATGTTAGGAAGGATTACATCATCCAACCATGTCCAAGGGGCAATGGTGAACAACCGGGCTTCCTAACTTCACAATTAAAATAATAGAATATGAATACATAAAACCATCGCAGATCTATTATAATTTCAGTCACAACAAACCATTAAAAATTGAAAGCATTCCTGTAAATCAAACTATAATCAACATCAGTTCATAAACATGAATCCAAGCTATAAAATCACCCCATCACGCTACAAGCTTCACCTCTTAGGCCTAGCTAAGAGGTTTAGGCCAACATGATTTGACTAGATCTCTCAAAAATCATAATAAAGACAAACTAGTAAAGAAAACAAAAATAAATAAAAAACTATAAAATACTCTTTCTTTCTCTCTCTCTCTCCAGACGTCCCACCTATAGTTGAATGTTTTAGCTCTCTCTATTCCCTTCTTTTATAGGTTAATGGAGTTAATGACTATGTGTATAGCTGAAGAGGTGCAGTCGATGGAAGAGGTTGGATAGGGCTGGAGTATCAATCTTTACGCAACTGCGAACTCCCTTTCGTAAGTCAGTTTACGAGTCAAGAAGCCAGCGCACATAACTCCCTTCTTACCTTGCTGATCATCAAAACAACTTCCATATCTTGGTCAGAATTTTCGGCCCTACAAGATGGAAGGTGTAGATTTTTGATCACTTCAAGACAGCGCCCCACAAAGATCCATAATCACTAACACCCGAACATAGCACAAATCATGCAAACAGAGTGCACGGGATTTATGGTGCGGATAAATTTCTATCCCTGTTAATACAGATGGTGGAAAGGGCCCCATCCAGTTTGTTTTTCATCCTGATCAAGATGGATGGATTGGATCATCCTGCAAGGTCTTGTGAGTGGCCCACAAAGACCGTACGCGAATCTGTTTGTGAAACAGAGCTCGTATAGCCTCTGCACCATTGATTGGTGAGATCCATAATTGAATTTATCAAAGAAATCCACGCCATCCATTACATTACCATAAAAAAACCAATCGAGAATGGACGGTTTTGGATTACATTCGGAGTGGTCCACAGATTTTCCATTATGCATGGTCACCATGGCTATGGTAAACGTCCCCCCTTGAATGCATTGGATGGCTTGGATCATCAAATCAGATGATAAAGATGGCCCACTGAATTTGTTGTTGTGGACACTAGCGAAAACAGAGTTCCGTTTCTATTTTCGAAGAAGGATCGGTCAATGCATGTTGATCGATCTTTCTTGGTCTAGTGCACTACGAACATGCACACCTCATGTGCACATTGGTACTGATGTAGGGCCCATAGTGATGTGCATGTTAAATCCACTCAATCCATCCATTTTGTCAACTTATTTAAATGGTTGAGACTTGAATTGAAGCATATCCGAGTACTAGGTGGGCCTAAAATCAATGGTTTATGGACTGATGTATCCGTTGGGCCACTTCCACAGGAATCCAAGAGCTAAAATTCGATGTGTACAGTTAATTTATGGTCCTCAGGCCATATATAAAGTTTTGAGCTGAACAGATGGTGAAAACCCTGTGATCTTACATTCAGAATGACCTTCAAGCCTCTTTAGCATGAAACATGTGATTTTCTCGATTCTCGGTCATGTAAATTCCTCGATCTCGATTTCATGGAGTCCGTCCCTTACCCTGGTGACTTTAGAGCATTAAGTCCATGCTTTTGGTACCATTTTGCAGTCCACGCTCGTGAGTAAACCCAACATCACAAGCACAATTAAAATAGGATGTTAAACAATATCGTTCTTGTAAAATATGGTAATAACTGGGGTCTTATATGTAATATTTAACCCTCAACAATGCGAATGAAATGACTGAGCAGAAGTGTGAAGTGGGGATGATAGTACGTAGTATCGCAGGCATAGGGTCCATCATATGAGACTTCTATCGAAACCAGTCCCCTACCTAAATTTGGAATGTCAGACTCAATGTGGTAAACTCCTAATCTCAGGTTGGTCATGCCCCCCAACCAAAATCTCGGCCATTATGAAAGTACACATAATAATTAGTTGCACTCCACCACCTCAAGTGGATAGTGAATTAATGAATGAATGAGTATGCAACTCCTACTTAATTAGTCTACTTATGAGTACAGTGCATCTCTAGGTTCATCACCAGGGTCTACTACACTCAACATGTGATCGCCGCCCACTGGACGCGCAACCATGCAAGTGGAAGAGACCTCACTATCCGCCTGGCCAGTAATCAGCCAATATCTACACAGCACGTCAATAGTGGACCCATTCATGAGCTGGTCAATCTCAACCTAGCTATGCCTCCTACCCTCTGGTGGGTAAGGCCACACCCCTTTCCAACCGACCATGACATAGTGAGAGACGTAACCTACTGGTATTCGGCACTCGGGCACTCATGTATCCTCTCAGTCTAGATGTTGGAGCATCTCCTGGCCACGAAGGTTTATGGACTTTCACCCAAGGACATCTATGACACCCTATGTAGAAAAAAATCTTCGGTGTCCCATCTGACCATCCATGATATACCTATAAAGACCACGACCCTGATGTCGCTAGGGCATATAATAGTCATATCACAAAATACAAGATGCGTGAGTCACAAAGCCCAATCATACATTAATCCTATGCATACTATGCGCTCATGTGGGATGAATTCTCCTATCAGAGAGTCCCATAAACAATCAGCCCAATGACACATGCAATGGTTAATCACATCTCATAATAAACATGTAGATGATGCTTATGGGCATGAATCATGATGCTATACTGTCACATACTCATAATCGGTATCAATAATCGACACTAATAGTTAGCATCGATAATCGACCTAACAAAGGGCCTAAGGGAAGGTCATAATGTGGACATTTAACCATCATTACCCATCAATGTAGACATTTAACTAACATTTCTCCCAAGGAGTGACCCACATAGGGCCAAACATACAGTGGGCCCATGGCATCACATAAGGGCCTCTTACACAACATAGTGGGCCACATACAATCTCAGTGGGCCTCATCACTATGGGCCATATACAGTCTCATGAGCCACATCCCATGGGCCTTAAATATATCACAATGGGCCTCATATCTGAGCCTCAAATATATCACAATGGGTTGCATTACATGGGCTTCAAATACGTCATATCGAGCCTCATCATGTGGACCTCATATACAACACATCTGGCCTCAATCATAGGCCGCATGTACATCACAATCGGCCTCGGGACATGGGCCATAATATACATCACAATGGACCGCTCACACGGCCTCATATACATCACATCGGGCCTCACTCACAGGCCCAATATACATCATAATGGACCTCATTACATGGGCCATAATTACATTATAATGGGCCACATCCCATGGGCCTCATGTATATCGAATGGGCCACAATACATGGGCCTCATATACATCAAATGGGCCATAATACATGGGCCTCACATACATCAAATGGGCCATAATACATAGGCCTTAAATACATCATAATGGGTCATAACCCATGGGCCTCCAATACATCACAATGGGCCTCATATACATTAAGTCGGGCTGACTAGGTAAACTATCTACACCAAAAATCTATTTTAGAGATCATTTTAGAGCATCTTAAAATAATGAATCATATCGAGAGATCATCTGGTCCATACCGCAAATAATAGTGGAGATAATGATTTCCACCCTTAAAATTACCAGGGCCCACCATAACGTTTATTTCCCATCCAATCTGATCATGAGGTCACAAAGACCTGGATTAAGAGGAAAAAAAAATTCCATATTGATTCAGAACTTTTGTGACCCAAAACAGGTTTTAATGTTCGACATTTAATCCCAACTAGTTTCTGCACTATGGTCCACCAGATATGCAGATCTGTCTTATTTTTAGTCTCAACCATAAGACGAGCTCACCTTCCTGATGGATAGTTTGGATGTAACACATACATCAATGGTGGGTCCCACCATCCAGGGTGTTGGACGATGTGATAAGACCCATACATCATGTGTGGCCCCTCATTTGCCAAAACGGACAGATGGTGTGGGACCACAATACCTTGTGACGTCACATCAGTAGCTATATAGTTAGCGTGTGGTAGACCAGCCAATCAGCTACTGAAGTAGGTGGGTCCCACATGGGGCCCACCGTATACATATGTAAATATCATATATATTATATTATATTATTTATTTATTTTTGAAAGGGGACCAGCGTCCAAACGCTAGATGCTAGACGGTGTGATTTAAAATACATGTCTAAAAAGGGCCCACCGTTCAGGGATCTGGACGGTGTTGATGACATTAACATTTAGGTGGATATAGGTACTATGGCCCACCCTTTCTAGATCAAGCTAACAATTATGTTTTCCTTCATCCGAGTCTGTCCAAATAGATGGGCAGCAACCCGTCCGATGGACATCCAACAAGGTGGGCCCATTGCATGGACGACATGGATATGATACATACTTCAATGTCGGCCATGAAACAGGGAAGAAGGAAGAGATAGAGAGAGAGAGAGAGAGAGCGAAAGAGAGAGAGAGATGAGATGAAGGGACCCCGCCACTATGGGTCCCTCTAGATTTCAACACATACATCAAAATGAGTCCCATTATAAGTGGGCCCTTACATGAAAATCAACGGTGGATCACCCACAAATGGTACTCCTTTAGATCCTTGGACTCCTAGGCTCCTTGGCTTGCTCTTTGATGGAGGATGATGGAGATTGGATAGCTAAGATGAGAGATTGGGTGGTAGGGAGTGGGCCACACAAGACTTCTTTCTCTATGGAATTTACTTAGACGGTTGCTCTCCTTAGGAATTTGAGAGTGAAGAGAGAAAATGAGAGAGAGAGAGAGAGAGAGAGAGAGAGAGAGAGAGAGAGAGAGAGAAGTGATGGGATGAAAAGGGATGGAGTGATGGGTGGAGTGGAGTTGTAAAAAAGGGATGGGTGGAGAGAGAGAGAGAGAGTTGAGTTTAGGAATGAGAGAGGGATGGGCTAGGTAAGGTTGTGTACTTAACATTGATTGATGGATTGATGTGATGTGTTGTAGAGTTTTCCCCGGTATTCGCAACGTGTGTCATTTTTTTCGAAACAAACACGGGTCCATAACTCCTAGCCCGGGTATTGCGTCTGCGCGTGAGATGCGGTGTTGGAAACGCGGTTGCACTAGTACAAGTCTAGTGTTGAGTCGACTCAGATATATAGTATGTGGCTTAGGATCGTGCGCAAACACCATTTACAAGTCGTGGGTTGCTGGAATTTGATAGGGAGGATCGTAGAAGTCTACGGAACAGTACAGACTAGGATACGGGCTTGACAACTCTCCTCTCCTAATAAAAATTTTATCCTCAAAATTTACGATCACGTACGACAAAGCAAAGGAAGAGGAAGCATCAACATATACATATAATAATCAATAGAATACAAGGCATAATCAATCTATAAAAAAGTGGGGATAACACTCTCTAATCTCAGCCTCGCTCTCCCAAGATGCCTCCTTAACAGAATGGTGACCCTACTGAACCTCAGATCCTAGATCTGAAACGATAGAGACTGGAATACTATGCAGCCTCACAATCTCAACAATAAGGAGCTATATTAGAAGTTTTTAAGTTATTCAAACTCAGGGATCTAATCATTCCAAGTTCTCAACAATCATAGAGTAAAGGGTAATTATCGGTAAATATATGATGTTATCCTTGGGTATTCCCAAGTTATGCTTTGATACCAACTTTTGTCGCGCTCCAAACTCAGAAATTGGGCTCACAAAATTCTTGATCGTCGAATCCAGTGTCGACAGCCTCCGTAGTACCCCATTCTCGACTCCAAGCGCCCATATGCCAGATTCTGATCCTGAGATCTAATAAAGAGGATTTTCCAATGTACATTAAATTCTTACTAAGCATAACCACAAGTTTACCCAAATCACAAAGGCAACTTCATCATTACATATCCACTAATATAAATAGTTGAATATAGTGCTGAAGGGAAAATAGACATATATCGAAAATGAAAGCTCCGAAATATAGTTGCATGCTCCAAGCTCAATGCTGTTACAACCTAATGTCACCTGCATACATCTATTATGCATGAGCTTATAGAAAGCTTAGAGGGTGGTGTAAGTGTGTACACAAGGTAAGTGTGCTCAGAATGTAATATCAGAGTAATGCGGAAACATGCTAGCGAGTTCATAAATACCATCAACTTTATCTAGGCTATACGATGCAAAAACATAACAAGCCAATATCATATACTAAGGAAGTAATGTAGATCAATAATGTAATGTACAGACATAGTAAACTAAATATCAGATACCGACTTCATAATACCGTCAACCTTAATCATGCTATGCAATAAGAAGCATAGTAAACCAAATACTATGTGCTGAGGATGCAATGCAATATACGATGTGAATGAAATGACCGAGCTGAAGTGTGAAGTCGGGATGATAGTACGTAGTATCGCAGGCTATAAGGTCCATCATAAGAGACTTCTATCCAAACCAGTCCCATACCTAAATTTGGATAGTCAGACTCAATGTGGTAAACTCTTGATCTCAGATTGGTCGCGTGCCCTAATCAAAATCTAGTCATTACGAAGGTACACATAATAATTAGTTACACACCACTAGCCTGAGTGGATAGTGAATGAATGAATGATTGAGTATGCAACTCCTGCTCAATAAGTCCACATATCAGTATAGTACATCTTTGGGATCATCATCGGGGTCTAGTACACTATACACGTGATTGCCGCCCACTGGACACGCAACCATGCAAGTGAAAGAGACTTCACTATCTGCCTGGCCAGTTGTTAGCTAATATCTACCCAGCACGTTAATAGCAGACCTATTTATGAGGTGGTCAAACTTAGCATAGCTATGCCCCTACCTTCGAGAGGGTAATGCCATACCCTCTTCCAACCGACTACGACACATAGGAGACGTGGCCTACTGGTATTTAGCACTAGGGCGCTCATGTATCCACTTGGTTTAAACATTGGAGCTTCTCTTGGCCACGGAGGTTTTGGGACTTTCACCCAGGGACATCTATGGCACCGCATGTAGAAAGAGATTTATGGTGTCCCATCTTGCTATCCACGATATACTTGTGGAGGCCACGACCCTGATATCACTAAGGCGTATAGTAATCATATCATAAAATGCAAGATGTGTGAGTCACATAGCCTAATCATACATCGATCCCGTGCATACCATGCACTCATGTGGGATGACTCTACCTATCAAGGAGTTTCATAAACAATCAGCCCAATGACATATACAATGGTCAATCACTTTTCATAATAAATATGCAGTGATGCTTATGGGCATGAATCATGATATTATATTATCACATACTCATAATCGGTATCGATAACCGGCACCAATAGTCGGCATTGATAATCAACATCGATAATTAGCATAACAAAGGGCCTAAGGAAAGGTCACAATGTGGACATTTAACCATTATTGCCCATCAATGTGGACATTTAACCAACATTGCTCCCAAGAAGTGGCCCACATGGGACCAAACATATAATGGGCCCATGGCCTCACACAAGGGCCTCATGCACAATATAGTGGGGCACATACAATCTCAATGGGCCTCATCACAGTGGACCATATACAGTCTCAATGGGCCACATCCCATGGGCCTCAAATATATCACAATCGGCCTCATATCTGGGCCTCAAATATATCATAATGGGTCGCATTACATGGGTTTCAAATACATCACATCGAGCCTCATCATGTGGATCTCATATACAACATATCGGGCCTCACTCATGGGCTGCATGTACATCACAATCGGCCTCGACACATGGGCCATAATATACATCACAATGGGCCGCTCATACGGCCTCATATACATCACATTAGGCCTCACTCATGGGCCTAATATACATCACATTGGACCTCATTACATGGGTCATAATTACATCATAATGAGCCACATCCCATGGATCTCATGTATATCAAATGGGCTGCAATACGTGGGCCTCAAGGTGGGTCCCACGTGGGGCCCACCACATACATATGTATATATCATATATATATAATATTATATTATATTATTTTATTTATTTATTTTTGAAAGGGGTCAAGCATCTAGACCCTGGACGCTAGACGATGTGATTTAAAATACATGTCTGAAAGGGGCCCACCGTCTAGGGATCTGGACGGTGTGGATGACATCAACATCAAGGTGGGTACACATGGTGTGGCCCACCCATTCTAGATCAACCTGACATTTGTGCTTTCCTTTATCCGGGTTTGTCCAGACAAACGGGCAGCAATCCCATCCGCTGGACAGTCCAAAAAGGTGGGCCCATTGCATGGACGGCATGGATATGATATATACTTTAAGGTAGGCCATGAAATAGGGAAGAAGGAAGAGATAGAGAGATAAAGACGAGATAGAGGGACCCCACCACTATGGGTCCCTCTAGATTTCAACACATACATCAAAATGGGCCCCATCATAAGTGGGCCCTCAAAACATCAACAATGGTTCACCCACAAATGACACTCCTTCTTTAGCTCCTTGAACTCCTGGGCTCCTTGTCTTGCTCTTTGATGGAGGATGATGAAGATTGGATGGCTGAGATGGGAGATTGGGTGGTAGAGAGTAGGCCACACAAGACTTCTTTCTCCATGGAATTTACTTGGACGATTGCTCTCCTTGGGAATTTGAGAGTGAAGAAAGAAAATGAGAGAGAGAGAAAAGTGATGAGATGAAAAGGGATGGAGTGATGGGTGATGGGTGGAGTGATGGAGTTGTAAGAAAGGGATGGGTGGAGAGAGAGAGAGAGAGAGTCAACTTTGAGAATGGGGCAGGGATGGGGTAGGTAAGGTTGTGTACTTGACATTGATTGATGGATTGATGTGATGTGTTGTAGAGATTCCCTCGATATTCATAACGCACGGCATTTTTTTCGAAATAAACATGTTCTCACAACTCCTGGCCTGGGTATCGCATCGGTAGTGAAACGCAGCATTAGAACCGCAGTGGCGACACGGTCTCACTGGTACAAATCTTGGGTCAAGTTGACTCAAATATATAAGATGCAACTTAGGATCATGCACAAACACTGGTTGCAGGTCACAGGTTGCCAAAATTCAACAAGGAGGATTGCGAAAGTCTACGAAATGGTATGGACTGGGATACGGGCCTGACAGTTCTGTTGTATGATCAAAATTTTTCTACTTCTTATTTAAAAATTTTATTTTCTCCTTTTAGTTCTAGAAGCTCAATTTTCTTGATTAGATTATTAAAGGTGATACTTCTAACAACAGTTCCTCTCCCATTTTTAATTCTCTTAAGATCAAGTTCATTTTCCTCTTCCTGTTTCTTGGGAATGACTGTAGTGCTGGATGCCATGCGTATCTTCAATGAATTTTAGTCTCCATCACTTTTTAATTCACTTGATTCTGAATTAGAGTCATCAGTGTCATCCCAAGTGGTTGCCATAACTTTTCCTTTGGATTTCTTTGTAGGGCATTCCATGAAAATGTGACCATATTTTCTACAATTGTAACATTGAAGTTCTTTGGACTCGTTTAACATTTTTCCTATTGGGTGTTTGTGGTCCAACTGAACCCTTTTTTATTGTATGGTTTTCCTCAGTTCTTGTGAAAGAATCTCTTAAATTTCTTAGCTAAAAGGGAAACCTCCTCATCTCCATCTTCGTTCTCACTATCTTTTTCCTCTATTGTATTCATGTTTTTAGAGATTTTGAGAACATTATTTTTAGATTTTATCAGTATTTTAAGATGTGGTTCAAATGTTTGTAGAGAACTAACCAGTTCTTCTACTTTAATCTCATCAATATTCCTACATTCTTCCATGGTGGTTACTTTAGAGTTAAACTGTTTCGGAAGTGATCTTAGGATTTTCCTACAAAATTTAGGCACATGAACTTCTTCTCCAAGTCCACCCATGGAGTTGCATATGATATTTAGTTTTGCAAAGAACTACATGAAGGTATCATCTTCCTCCATTTTCAATTGTTCAAATTGAGTTGTCAAGAACTGAACCTTGATCTTTTTACTGTGTTGGTTCCTTCATGGGTGGTTTCTAATAAGTCTCATACTTCTTTTGAGGTTTTACTCATACTGATTTGGTTGAATACCTCTTCAGAAATCACACAATAAATGACATTCATGGCTCTTGCTTCATTTATTTTATTCTCTTTATCAAAAGCTATCCATTTCTCTTTTGATTTCAGATTGGTGATGGTTGTGCCATTTTCTAATACAATTTACTCGGTTGGTGTCTAATACAATTTGCTCGGTTGGTGACACATATCCATTCTCAACTATTTCTCAAATTCATGATCCAAAGATTGCAGAAAGTAATTCGTTCTTGCTTTCTAATATGCATACTTTGAACCATTGAAAATAGGAGGACGAGAGACTGATGTTCCCTCTCCTTTGGCCATATTTCTTACTTCAATTCAAGGATCTCCCTCTAGGTTGTTAAACCCTTCAAAAGAAACCTACTCTAATATCAATTGAAATTGTGGTAGAACCGCTATTACTGAAGTATGAAGTATGTCCAAATGTCGTAGAAGGTGGTAAATAGGACTTTTTCAAAATGTGTTATCTATTAATAACAAATTATGCCTAACTTAAAAAATAAAGGAAGTAAGACAAAGTAACTTTAAAGGTTCTAAGCTAATAGAGGGTCCAATTAATATAGGCTTATACAAGATTTGTATATAAAAACAAAGCCTATAAGGATAGTGTATATTGTGTGTGGGATGTGACTTCTATCAACACTTATACATTAACTAAATCATGCATCATTGTGATCATATGATAAACATAAGCATAACTAGATAAATCTACTCAAAGCAATCCCAAACACAATTATGTATAATGGTTTGGTTACTTATCTACTCCACTTGGTGAACGTACTCTCCTAGAGTGTATTGGATTTCACTATCCAATGGTTTTAAATCAAGTTAACTATGAACCTTCACAACCTACATAAGGTTAACTAAGGGACCTACACAAGGTTCCCTTAAATGCCTACACAAGACAACTCATCCTAATTAAGGACACAACACTGGGAACCTATACAAGGCAACCTAAGCCTACACAAGGCACAATCTATGTTAGGCTATACATCCTACACAAGGACACAATGTATTCTCCCATCGAATGCATACAGTTAGGACTTCGTGAGTTTGACACTCGAACTCTATATCACAATCCTAAACACGGAAAGGGCTTCAGTCACATTAGACTATGAGTACTTACAAATAAGTAGATGAGTCTCGTTCTCACACAATGTGAAGATCTTCAATGCTGATGAAGAGTCTTCAACTCCCTTTGAACCATAACCTGCTTGTTGATCCTTTGGGTGAAATCTTGAAGGTTGTGAGGTTTAGGGTTTTAGTTCTTCTCTTTATATATGATATGATCTTCAATGAACATAGAGAAGGTTCCTATAAGCTATGCATTTAGAAGTTCCAATGGAAATTCTTAGAATGACGGAGTTCGTAATTCAATCCACGCATATAAGATGATGAGTTAATGCTTGAGCAAAAGATTAAATGATGAACTCTAGTGGGAAAGAGAGATTAAGTAAGAGGATATGTAGATCTTGGAATACTAGGCTCAAACTCTCTTGGATTCTAGCTCATTTTAACAAGAGTAATACTAGTGTATTTATAGAGTAAAATCCCAATGGTAAAAAAATGTGTAGAATTTTTATATCGTCAATGCCATCGAAGGGTGTTCAATGTTATCGAAATTTGAATTTCGATATCATCGAACTATCTTCTATTACATCAACTCTTTACATATGATTTATATTTGGGTGTAGGATAGATTCTGACTATTTCTTATTGAGCATCCTTCGATGATATCGACGTGCACTTCGATTCTTCGAGGGGTGCTCGATTTCGTCGAGATTCTTTTGTAAAATATACAAAAGTTGTTGGTCAGTTTTTTCACTAGTTTGATTTTATCGAAGAGTCCTTTGATCTATTAAAGTTTGAATTTTGATAATATCGAATGGTCTTCGATGAACTCAAAGAAAATAGATTTTCTTTGAAAAGCTTGCTGGACAAAACTGAGTAAGTTTCGATTATATCGAATAGACTTAGATGATTTAATAACTTACTCTCGATAACATCGAGGAGACTTCGATGTCATTGAGGAGCACTTAGAGTATTTTCTGATTTCTTAAGAAGATGTCCAAGGTGAAGTAATCGAAGTTAATTCGATGTTATCGATGTGTTGGGATATAATATTGCATATTTTCTCCTATTTATATCTTGGTTTTCTGAACATGATAATTCTTAATGGGTGTATTTTATAAATGTTTGTGTTGCAAGGTGAATCTGAAACTTGGATTCAAAAGAATGTTGAAAGCATGGATTTAATGCTCGAGAATCACCTAGGCAAGGGATGGATCTTAATAGACCAAGATTAAAGAATTCACATGCCCAAGATCTAAGAAAACCAAGTGAGGAATGAAGAGAATCAAATATTTGAAGTGAAGAAAAGGAATCTTGAAATTGTCCTGAAAAAGCATATTATGAAACTCTAGGTCATTTTGTAAAATTACACAGAGTGAAGTCTACTTTGGAAAACTATGCAATGGGAGCATATTTTAGCAAACTACGTAAATTTGAAACTGTTTCTAGAGTTTTCCAACTATATGTGAAAGTTGGAGTTCTACAACTATAAATATGACTCCCTAGGATGCTCCAAGGCATCTTTTAGGGTTTAAGGAGTGGAGCAAAATGGTGAAGAAGCCGTTGCTAAGAGTTTTTCTTCTTCTTCCTTAGTTGTTTTCATGTTTTCTTCTAGGATTTTAGAACCAATCATGTCTATGGTTGGCTGAACCTCTTAGGTAGGGCTAAGAGGTGAAGCTTGTAGCATGATGGGATATTTTTATTGCTTTGATTCATGTTTATGTTGAACTCTATGTATTCTAATATGATATTTAAGGAATACTTTCAGCTTTTAATGGTTTATTGTAACTCAAATTACAGAAGATCTGCAGTAGCTGTCAGTATCTTCTTTTCCTAATTTGATATTATGAAATTAATAAATCCTATTGTTCATCACCGTCCCTTAGGCATTGTAAGACACATAACTTAGTCTGTACTGTCCTGTGGGCTTCCGCGGTCTTCCTGATCGAATTTTGGCAACCCTCGACCTGTATCCGATGTTTGTGCACGATCCTAAGTAGGGTCCTGTATGCTGAAGTCGGCTCCATCCAAAACTTATACCTTAGCGACCGCGCTGTCGCCGTGGTTCCAACACCCTGACTCGCACACCGAACCGATACCCAGGCCAGGAGATGTGGGTTCGCATTCATCTAGAAGAAACATCCAAGTCAAGTACACACCTTACCCTAAGTACAACCAACCCATCCATCCTTTTCCCTTAAGTCAACTCTCTCTCCCCTCACCATCCATCTTTTACAAAAAAATCAAACAAACCCATACATTCCTTACAACCACCACATCACCTCATCCCTTTTACCCATTGCTTCCCTCTCTCTCTCATTACATTTCTTCACTTCCAAGCAACTAAGAACCCTAAACGTACAAGTCTCCCCAACTCTCCCAAAGGCCAAGTGTGGCCCACCCTCTCATCTCTCATCCTCACCATCAAAACCCCATCAACCTTCATCAAAAGTGAAGGTAAGGAGCTAAGGAGTCCAGGGGATCAAGGAGGAGTGCAATAGGTGGGTGCTCTGCCGTCGATTTTCATTTGAGGGTCCACTTTTTGGTGGGACCCATTATGATGTGTATGTTGTAATCATGAGGGACCCATAATGGTAGGGTCCCTCCATCACCGTCTCTCTCTCTCTCTCTCTTTCTCTCTCTCCCCCTCTCTTTCTATCCATTTTGATGAGGTGGACCCCACCATTTCATGTTTTATTCGCACCATCCATCATGAATGGTGGGACCCACCATGAAACCCGCCTACCTTCGGGCTGTCTATGGTACTCATATCCATAGCTCAACTGGCAGACGGAGTAGAGATACCTCATTTCAACACTTGGGGTCTTGATCCCTATTGACGGTGACTAACATGAAGTGTGTGGACTGATGTGGGTGTATAGTAGCATGCTAACCTAGTGGGTCCCACATGTGTGGACCCACCTCATGAAAATTGGACTTGACCCGTCCATCGGTTTGACGTCCAGCAACATGTAGCTGCTGGACCGTCGGTTAGATCCATGGGCCCCACCACATGATGTATGTCAGCCATCCCTTTTTGCACTCTCTAATGCACACGCACATATATATATATATATATATATATATATATATATATATATATATATATATATATATATTGTGTATATATGATATTATATAATAGAATATATTATAATATAACAAATGTTATGGTGGGCCACACCCACATGGGACCCACCAGATGAGAGGATTGGATGACACACCTCATGTAGCGTTGCTGCTATGAGGTTGACGTCAGCAAGATATGTGGGTCCCACCACACGTGATGTATGGATCATATCCACCGTCAATTACAAGGACGGTGGGAACCCACCCGTTTTGAATGATCCACAAGGCCTGTCCATTTTGGTAGGACACGTGGCTAGCAAGTAGCTATTGTACACAGCAGTTGCGGTGGCCTATCATGATACATGTGTTATATCTTCACTGTCCAGTCCACTTGATGTGGACCCCACCTAAATGTATATGCTCTATATCAATCATCGAAATGGACAGGACAGTGGGGTCCACCTTAACGTGTGTGGACCACTTGATGTATGTATTTTAATCCACACTGTCTAACGGTGGGCACTATATTTAGTGTGTGTGTATATATATATATATATATATATATATATATATATATATATATATATATATATATATATATATATATATATATATATATATATATATATATATATATATATATATATATATATATATGTATGTATATACTCAGTGGAGTGAGGGATGTGGGATGTTTAAGCATACGTGGGACCCACCTTATAATATGTAACCCACCATCCAAATGGGTCTGGACGATAGGGCAATCCCTGCCATTGGTGTACATAGATATATATATATATATATATATATATATATATATATATATATATATATATATATATATATATTATTTTAATATTATATATATCTTATATACTTGAGATGGGCCACTACGTGCTCCGCACCAAGATGTATGTTACATCTACACCATCCAGTTGCTGGACGGTGCAGCAACCGTGATGTCTAAGCCGTCCATCATATTGGACGTGGGCCCACCATTCCTCATGTGTTTTACCCAGACCGTCTACAAATTTGGTGAGCTCTATCCTTCGGCCTGAGATCAAAACCAAGATTTGTCTAGTTATTAGGACTCTGCCATCGTGCATGTGGTGTAGCTACAACATCCAACCATTTGACATATAATTTTAAAACTTGAGATAAAAAATAAGATAGATCTCTGATATCAAGTGGACCACATTGCAGAAAGCAGTGGTGTTGAATGTCTACCATTGAAATGCCATTATGGGATACAATAGAAGTGTTGAATCAATATGATATATTTCTTTTCCCCATCCAATTTTTTTAGTGACTTTATGAATGGTCTAAATGGGAAATAAACGCTACGTTGGACCCTCTAAATTTATAACTATAGGGGAACCATTATCACCAGTGCTATATGTGGTATGGTCTAGATGAGCTTTTGATTGGTTCATTGTTTAGATAATACTCTAAAATGATCGCTATAACAGATGAATGATACGGCCCAATTAGTGTAGCCCACTTGTTGTATTTGAGAGGCCCAACATGATGTATTTGGAGGCCATGGGTTGAGGCCCATAGTGATGCGTACCGGCCCATGGATTCGGCCCATTTGATCGGCCCATTTGATTCGACCCAATTGTACCAGCCCATGTGATTTAGCCCATTGATTTGGCTCATTCGATCGGCCCATCTGATTTATATAAGGCCCAATGAGACGTATGCGAGGCCTTTGTGTGGGTCGAATATGATGTATATGAGGTTCATTTGCGATGTGAGATTCCACCACGATGTATGTAATGATGATTTGGTGGCCCTGCCTTAGGATCAATGATGGTTTAATGCCTACATTGTAAGGATAATGTTGGTTAAATGTCTGCATTGTCACTCTACCTAGGGCTCATTGATAAGCCCATACTTATAGTGTGTAAGCCGTCTAGGCCCACCTTCGTTATGAATAGAATCCATCATCTTATAACACGTTTATTATAGATCCATGATTCATGCTCATACGCATCATATATATGCTTGATATGAAGAGTGGCTGATCATAGCATATGTCTTCGAGTAGATTATTTATGGGCTCCCTGATAAGCGGAGTTGCCCTTCATGAGTGCATTGTACGCGCATGATTGTTGCATGTCTAATAGAGTAATTCATGCACTTGCATCTGTGTGATTGTGATGATTGTATACCCTAGCAACATCAGGGCTATAGCCTCCACAAACACATTATGGATGGCTGGATTGGATATCAAAAATACTGTTTCTAGCATCGAGGACCCATAGATGTCCCTAGGTGAAAATCCTTAAACCCGATGGTACCAGAGGATGACTCCAACATCGAGATCGATTGGATATATGAGCGCACGAGGGTCGAATACTAGGAGGTCGCGTCTTCCATGTGTCGTGGTTGGTTGGAAAGGGATTTGACCTTACCCACCTGAGTGAGGGGGCAATTTCTATGTTGAGTTTGAGCAGCTTGAGGAATGAGTCCACTATCGATGAGTCGAGCCCGATACTGGTAGGTGGATAGTGAGGTCTCTTCCACTCTCTCAGTTTTACGTTCAGATAGGGGCGACAAGCTAGCATAGAGTGTATTAGACCTCGATAATTATCCAGACTGAGAAACCATATTGATATTTGATATTATCGATGAGGATTGGTATGCTTGACTTGCATTTTGTATCGCATGGCTTTCATATGGCTGATAACATACATATCTTGCACCGCATAGCCTTGGTACTGCTGATTAGATTCATGTACCCATCAACATGATTCTGCATCACCCTAACATTGCATTTTGAGCACGTGCACATCACGCACACACTTACACCACCCTCTAAGCTTTCTATAAGCTTGTGCACGATTGATGCGTGTAGGCAACGCCAGGACGTAGCCGCAGTCTCACCTCAGTCGGAGCGTGCAGCCAAACTTTTGAAATTTTTATTATTCTCATTTTCCTGTATTTTCCCTTCATATGTATTGTACTCAAAGTTTTTTATCACAGTGGATTGTTAGATAATGTTCTTATGGTTATTGTTTGTGGGTTACGTTATGGTTATGCTTATATACTAAATCAAACTGATGTTGAAAATCTTCCTCGTGGCATCCCAGGATCGGAATCTAGTGGATAGGTGTTGGGAGCCGAGTACGGGGTTCTACAAAGGTTGTGGTCACCAAATTCGGTGATCAAAATTTTGTGAGCCCAATTTTTGAGTTTGGGGCATGACAGAAGTTGCTATCAGAGCATAACTTCGGAATAACTAAGAACAACATCTCATGTTTCCTATGAGTTTAGGATGATTAGGTTCCAAGTCCGCAACCTTCCGATTTAGTTCCCTAATGTGCGATTCTTAAGGTTGATTGGAATCATTGTTCTTTCTTATAGGATATGCCGCCTGCAAGAGTGACCCAATCGACTCCCGCCCCACCACCTGAGGCTCTAGCTTTACCACTTGTGACTCACGTTCCACCCCTAGAGATCCCTGCCCTCTAGCCTGAGGATGTCATTCCTCCACCTGAGGCCGGTGTGGATCTGACCATATTCGTGAGTGTCTTCTAATTAAAGCAGATGTTATAGGCTGTGACAGTCGCACTTTAGGAATAGGGCAGGCGCTAAGTTATTTTGCCAGCCTAGGTCGAGCAGGAGCGCATGAGCGCCCTTCTTCATGAGTTCAGATAGCTCGATCCTCCGCGTTTCCAAGGCGAGCCAGATCCGACTGCAGCTGAGAGGTGGTGCTCCGATGCCGAGAAGATTTTTGATGCAATGGCATGTACAACCGAGTAGCCAGTCTGGTTGGCAGTATTTCTTCACTAGGGCGAGGCCGATCACTAGTGGACCTCTGTTATCCGTGTTGTAGGGCCTGAGTATGTCTGGACATGGGATGATTTTGTAGATCGATTTGAGTAGTAGTACTTCCTTGATCACATTCTTCGTCAAAGAGCATTAGAGTTCGAGACTTCGGTGTAGGGAGACATGACCGTGGCACAATACGTAGCTCATTTTGTGGCACTATCGAGGTTCACACCGTATTTTGGTTGACGACGAGGAGCGAAAGGCCCACCATTTAGAGAACAACTTACGTTACAGTCTTCGAGGCCGTGTTATTGGGCATGAGCTCTCAACCTTTTAGGTGGTAGTATGGAGGGCTCAGATTTATGAGGCAGAGTGGGCCAGTACATAGAGTAATCAAGATCAGAGGAGAGGTCAGAAGAGGCAGGCCTCACCCGGTAGCTCCCAGCAGTAGTAGCATCGACGACCACAGAGGTACAGGAGTCACTCATCCGCTCGAGTACCAACAGTACCGTCGGCACCTCCAGCCACACCTCCTCGGAGGCAGCTTTCTGATACCTGTTATGGATGCGGTGAGATAGGACATCGTAGGTGGGAGTGTCCCTAACCTCAGCAACAACAACCAAGAGCACCATCGTAGCCTTCTCAGTAGTAGTTGAGAGCGCCGCAACAACCTTCGCAACAACAATGACAGTAAATTCTACCACTGAGGCCCCCTCAGCCACATCAGCAGCAGCACCAGCCTCTAAGGCCACACAGCAGAGATAACAGTTTCAAGCACCTCAGTGACATCAGCAGCAGCAACATCCTCTGAGGGGACATGCACCTCCCTAGCCAGCTCAGGCTAGACTCTATGCGGCTCAGTAGGACCCGCAGTCATCTCGAGGAGTCATTGAGAGTATACTTCTAGTCTTTTCAGGCATTGCCCGAGTATTATTTAATTCTGGTGCTTCACACTCATTTATGTCTGAGGATTTTTGTCGATCAACTAGATTGTCGATGGAGTCTACTAGTAAGGGATTGATCGTATCGACGCCCATAGGGAAGACCACAGTATTGAGCCATTTCTATTCGTCTTACCCTATGTTAGTGGGAGAGATTTTCTTGCCCGCCGACTTGTACACATTCCCGATGTCAGACTTTGATATTATCTTATGCATGGATTGACTTGCCGAGTACTATGCTATCTTGGACTATTTCGTGAGACAGTCACGTTTTGCATATCAGGCTTGCTACAGTTTCAGTTCGTTGCCGAGCCCCGAGGAGAGCCATTATCCTGCTTGATATCCTACACCATTGAAGAGCCTATTGTCACTTGTATTGATCAGTTGTTGGTTGTCTATGACTTCCTTGATGTGTTTCAGGAGATTCCGAGGTTGTCACCTCGTTGACATATTGAGTTCCAGATTGACCTCGTGCCCGGTACCGCTCCTATCTCGAAGGCCTTATACCGTGGGCACCGATGGAGTTGCATGAGCTCCAACGACAGTTGGATGAGTTATGAGAGTTGGGATTCATCCGTCTTAGCTGTTCTCTATGGGGAGCACCGATACTCTTCGTCCGGAAGAAAGATGGCTCGTTGAGGCTCTATATAGATTACCGCGAGCTCAACCGGGTTACGATCAAGAACAAGTACCCATTCCCAAGGATAGATGACTTATTTGATCAGCTGCAGGGTGCGTAATTCTTTTTGAAGATTTACGTGCACTTCGGTTATCATCGATTCGGGTCAGAGAGGAGGACATTGTGAAGACAGCTTTCAGTTACGGTCATTTTAAGTTTTAGGTCATGTCTTTCGGACTGACCAATGCACCCACGGTCTTCATGCAGCTGATGAACGAGGTCTTTCATCCATTTCTCGATCAGTTTATTGTGGTCTTCATCGACAATAGTCTGATATATTTGAGGACCCGTGAGGACCATATGGAGCATCTGGAGATCACTTTGCAGACCTTCCGTGCCCACCAGCTATATGCGAAGCTAGAGAAGTGCAAGTTCTGACAGGAGGAGGTGATATTCCTCAGTCACGTGGTGACGAGGGAGGGTATTGTAGTGGACCCCTCGAAGGTTGAGGTAGTGCATTTGTGGGGCTAGACCATGACTACATCCAAGATCCGCAGTTTTCTTAGCTTGACGGGCTATTATTGGCATTTCATTGAGGGCTTCTCTCGTATTACAGCCCCGTTGACTAGGTTGACTCGGAAGGGCCCAGATTTTGTTTGGACTGATGCATGTGAACGGGCATTCTTGGAGATGAAGGACCATCTAACGTCTGCTCCTATCCTCACTCTTCCCTCTGAGAGTGATGAATTTCTTGTATTTACCGATGCCTCATAAATTGGTTTAGGTGTTGTCCTGATGCAGCACGGCAGGACTTTAGCCTTCCTGTCTCGTCAGCTCAAGGTCCATGAGTTGAACTATCCCATGCATGATTTGGAGCTGACAGAAGTTGTCTTCGCACTTAAGGTGTGGAGGCACTACCTTTATGGGCTTAGGTTCGAGCTCTTCTCTGACCATAAGAGCTTAAAGTATTTATTCTCTCAGTCTGAGCTGAACATGAGACTGACGCTTGATGGAGCTTCTGAAGGATTATGATTTTGACCTCCAATACCACCCAGGCAAGGCGAATGTGGTGGCGGATGCCCTCAGCCATTAGCTAGGAGGCCTGGTGGCACATATGATGATTCAGGAGTAGAAGATGATTAAGGATATAGCAGAGTACGACTTCGAGTTTGGTCTGCAGTCTTCTATCATTTAGTTATCGAGCCTGTCGATTCAACCCTCTCTTGTTGCAAGGATGATCGAGGCTCAGCAGACAAATGAGTCATTGTAGGATTATCAAGCAGAGGTAGCATCTTAGAGTCAGACAAATTGGCAGATTAGTTCTGATGGTGGACTTCGCTTCAGAGGCTGATTACATGTCCCAGATAATCCTGAGTTGGGCAGAGATCTTATGACCGAGGCACATCGATCGCAGTTTTCTATCCACATTAGATCGATGAAGACATATCGAGATATGATGTAACGTCCGGGAAAAATCCGTACGAAAACCCGAGTAAAATCTCAAGCAGAGAGCTCGTAGGACTAAATCCTTTAAAAATCTGATGAGAATTAACTAGCACTAAACTAGATTACCTATAAAATTAGCACCATTCACTTTAAATATGATCTATAAGACCCAAAACTTGTAGAATTGTTAACGCTACATTACCCTAAAATCTAGGCTCAATCTCTAAACCTAGCTGCTCTCAGGAGTACATTGAAACTCCATATTGGACCTGGACCACACATCGAAAGTCCGATAGCTATGAAACTATATAATTATGACCGCCTTGTTGGACTTGACAACCACCTTGAAAATCAAGTCCAGATGATGTTCTGAGACGATTTACTTGAGTCCGGAGCGAAGAGTATGAGAAAAGTAAATTTTTTTAGAAATTAAATCTAAATTTAAGTAATCTGAGTCATGTAGCTTACGGGCCAATTATAAGCATTCTGAATGTTAGAATTTGATCCAAATTCACCCTCGGATCAGGGGAAATGTCCCACACATGCCAATGTGCTTGTGGCCCTGATCAAGTATCGGTGACCGTTAAACAGAAATTAGACCGCCATGGTCGATCTGTAAACCTAATTGGACTGAAAACTTAGCTTGACCAAGATCCAATATCTGTGAGCTTAAGTCCAACCGCATTCAGCAAAGGGACCTCCAGTAATGCTCTGTTGGATCGGAACAAGCCCGATTTGGATATAACTTAAGTATACCATGGCCCTAGGACTGTTTCTGTCAATTCTGGGCCTAATAAGAGTCTTAAACCCCCTCTCTCATAATCCATATGAATTCCAAAACCCTAGCTAAGAAAAAGAGAGAGTAAAGAGAGCGATAGTGAGAGAGAAGTCAGCGATTCATCCTGGGATTCTTCCCAGCTACACTACGTATCAAATCCACTTATTCATATCGCTATACGGGCAATACCAATCCCGTACTTGGGTAAGAAATCCTAAACCTAATCCATTCTAGAGTTTCAAATAGTCTAAGTAATGATGTAGCTAACCTACTTCGTGTTCTAGGTTGTAATCCGCCGTTGACGATGACTTAGCATCTAAATCATATCCATTACGCATTTTTTAGTTTAAAGTGCGGACTATATATGTATAGGTTATGGTTTTCAAAGCTTTCAATGTCAGTAAATGATTTATTACTGACATGGGTACCATTACACATGCTAAATGCGCGATCTATTTTGTTTTACCTATACATATAAACTATGTTGTAAATAGAGTATTCTATGTGTATATTGAAATGTTTGTATGCATTTGGAATTTGAATTCATGATTGTCATGATTAATTGTCGTAGGTACATGATTATTATATATGCGACAACTCCTTAGCAAGAGGATTTTTCCTAATACGTATTTTAACCAACATTCGTGATGAATGTTGGAAGGTGTAGTTTAAGTGTTTGAAGAAATGTCTGAATGAGTTAGTAGCTAGTAAATTATGATTTATAAGGGAATTGAGATATAAATCCCAATTAGCTTAGCCGTGTGTATGATTTCCTCCATGTACTTCATAGCTTATTTACCCGTGTTTAACAGTGTGTATGATTTCCTCCGTGTACTGTGTATTCATGTTTATGTTATACTCCATAACATGTTCACATGATTGTAGGATTTGACTTAAATATTCATTATTGTGATTGCACATGGTTGGAACTATATCACAGTCCATGTAATCAGTAACAAGCCTTGAACTGGTGGTTGAGGTTATTTTCACCACGCAGGATGTGTTCGATGAATCGGAGTCGTACTTAGGATATCGGTAGTGGTTAGGCCACATGGAGTGCTTATGCATTTCATGTCGATCAACTCAACGTGTACTCGTCCTAGTCGAGCTTGTCAATTAACCCGATTGACTGATGTATATTCACCATGTTTGGACACTACTGCTTGAATCTAAGGTACCAAACTCACCAATGAAACCCTGTCAACCTTGGTACCTCGATCCGCTGAGATTCATGAGTCGGGCATGGTGGTATGAGATACCGTGGTCGAGCTGTCGGCCTACATTGGGACGACGAGCCTCCCCGTAGTGACCAATGAACAACCTAGACTCGTGAACCGAATATGGTGGTATGGGATACTGTATTCATTCTAATTGCCTACTCTGATTGGTGACGAGCACTTTGTAGTGACCTCAAGCATACCATGAAACTGCATTGAGGCGACGAGCCTTATTGTAGCATCTAGGATATAACTAGGCCCGTATTGATTAGTGATAAGCCCTTTGCAGTGAGCTAGAACCATAACATCGTATGAGATTTACTAGGAGCGACGACCCTAGAATGGATCATTGTTTTGGAATTGATAGACGGGAGGTACTTTATGTCACGCCCCAAACCCGAAAATCGGATTCATAGGAATCTCGATCGCCGAATCCAGTGCCGACAGCCTCCATAGTACCCCATTCTCAGCTCCTAACATTCATATGCCAGATTCCGATCCTGGGATCCTACAAGGAGAATTTTTTATTTATTTTTATCAATGTACATTTAACTAGTAATAAGCATAACCACAAGATTACCGAATTCACAAAGGCGACATCATCATCACATATCCACTAATATAATCATTTGATTACAACACTGAAAAGGAAATACATAAATAAAAATTCAAGCTCCAGAAGACCACTACACGCTCCAAGCTCAACACTGCTGCAACCTAACATCTCCTGCACGCATCTATCGTGCATAAGCTTATAGAAAGCTTAGAGGGTGGTGTAAGTGTGCACAAGGTAAGTGTCAAGTATTCAGTACAATGTCATAATCATACAATGTCTGAATAAGCAGAAACACTGACAAGAGCAAGAATAATTAGAGTAAGCAGAAATACTGATAAGATATAAATCATACGATAACAGAGTAAGCAGAAGTATGGACAAGTCTATAAGTCAATCAATATCAGAATACGCAATATAGAATAACTAGGTGATAAGGAGTCATAAAAAGCCAAATATCAGATGCCGATGATGCAATGCAATACACAAATCCTGCTAAGTCTGTCTAGGCCATATAAGTGCAGAAACATAGCAACCCAAAATGCCATATGCATGCAGATGGAATGCAATATGCGATGCGAATGAAATGAATGTGCTGGAGTGTGAAGTCGGGATGATAGTACGTAGTATCGCAGGCTACGGGGTCCACCACAATGACTTCTATCCAAACCAGTCCCATACCTAAATTTGGATAGTCAGACTCAATGTGGTAGACTCCTGATCTCAGGTTAGTCGCGCGCCCAACCGAAATTCTTGCCATAACGAAGGCACACAACAATTAGTTGCGCACCACCAGCCTGGGTGGATAGTGAATGAATGAATGAATGAGCATGCAATTCCTACTCGATAAGTCCACATATCAGTATGGTTCCTCTGTGTGAAATCACCGGGGTCTATTACACTCCATACCAGATTATCGCCCCATCGCGCGTAAAAATGTGAGTGGAAGAGACCTCACTATCCGCCTGCCAATATCGGGCCCGGCTCGTCAATAGCGGACCCATTCCTCGACCTGGTCAGACTCAGCCTAGCATTGCCCCCTCCTCTCGAGCAGGTAAGGTCGTACCCCCTTCCAACCGACCATGACACACTGGAGAGAGGAGCCATTTGGTAATCGGCACTCGGCGCTCATCTACCCACTCGGTCTAGACATTGGAGCAACCTCTGGAACCAAGAGGGTTTAGGGACTTTCACCTAGGGATATCTATAGCACCCCATGTAGAACAGATTTTTGGTATCCCATCTGGCCATCCATGAAATGCCTGTGGAGGCTACGACCCTAATGTCACTAGGGCGTACAGTACAACACAATGCAATGCAAGATGTATGAGTCATGTAATCCAGTCATGCATCAATCATGCGCATATCGTGCGCTCATGTGAGACAATCTCCACCTATCAGGGAGTCTCATAACAACCAACACTATGATATATGCAATGGTCAATCATATCTCATAACAGACATGCAGATAATGCGTATGGGCATGTATCATGACACTATGCAGTCACATACTCATAACCGGTATCAATAACAGGCATTGACAATCGACATCGACAACGTGGACATTTAACCAACATTGTCCCCCAAGGAACGGCCCACATAAAGCCTAACATATTGTGGACTCATGGCCTCACACAATGGCTAAATATACAACACCATGGGCCACACTCAAGAGTTTAATACACATCACGATGGGCCTTTCACATGTGCTTAACATACATTATAATGGGTTCCATTGCCTAACCCTCAAATGTATCACAGTGGTCCTCATCACATAAGCCTCATATACATCACGTTGGGCCTTAAATATGGGCTGGATACACATCACAACGGGCCCTAAATATGGCTCGCATATACATCACATTGGGCCTCGACAATCAGAATCAGCGATC
Organism: Magnolia kwangsiensis; assembly: GCA_037074715.1. Classification (NCBI taxonomy): domain Eukaryota; kingdom Viridiplantae; phylum Streptophyta; class Magnoliopsida; order Magnoliales; family Magnoliaceae; genus Magnolia; species Magnolia kwangsiensis. Next base: position 68,038,910 of record CM073579.1, read on the forward strand.
AGCCACGACAATCGGAATCGACAATCGGCCACGATAATTGGCCTCGATCGATAATCGGCCTTGATAATCAGAATCGGTCAATCGGCCATGACAAGCAGAATTAGCAATCGACCACGTCGATCGGTCACGTCAATCGATAATCGGCCACGATCGGTAATCGGTCACGATATTCGGCCTTGATTGGTAATCGGTCAATCGACCACGATAAGCAGAGTCGACAATCGGCTACGTCAATCGATAATCGGCCACGATTGGTAATCGGTCACGATAATCGGCCTCGATTGGTAATCGGTCAATCGTCCACGATAAGCAGAGTCAAAAATTGGCTCGATTGGTAATCGGTCAATCGGTCACGATAAACAGAATCGACAATCAGCCACGTCAATCGATAATCGGCCACGATAGGTAATCGGTCACGATAATCAGCCTCGATTGGTAATCAGCCTCGATAATCAGTAATCGGTCAATCGACCACGATAAGAAGAGTCGGCAATCGGCCACGTCAATCGACAATCGGCCACGATCGGTAATTGGTCACGATAATCGGCCTCGACAGTCGGTAATCAGAATCGGCCTCGACAAATCGTAATCGGCCTCGATACAAGCGGCGTCCATGAATGGACGACCGATGATGAATCAAGCAATATCAATGGGGCCCAATCATTTGGGTTAACCCACTAGAGAATGATGAGAATGGGGCTAACCAAGTCTAAAGGAAGGCCACGATGTGGACATTCAACTATCATTGCCCATCAATGTGGACATTCAACCAACATTGCTCCCAATGAATGACCCTCATAGGATCAAACATATAATGGGTTCGTGGTCTCAAACAACGGTCTAATACACTTCATCATGGGCCCTGCTTATGAGGTATACACACATCACATTGGGCCTCACTCATGGGACAATGTATATAATATCAGGCCGTATCAACGGGTCGATTTAAATGGGCCGACTTAAATAGGTTGGTACAAATGGGCCAAGTCAGTTGGGCCAATCAAATGGGTCGAGTCAATGGGCCGAGTCAATGGGCCGAATCAAATGGGTCGCACCAATAGGCCTCATAAACATCGAGTGGACCGTGTCAATGAGTCTCATAAACATCGAGTGGACCGCATCAATGTGTCTCATATACATGGCAGGCGGGCCCTGCACATGAGCCTTATATACACAGCATGCAGGTCCTACGCATCATGGGCCTAATACATACCACAATGGGCCTTACCCTTATGCCACGAATACATCACAATGGCCCCTACCCATAGGCCTTGAATACATCGTAATGGGTCGCATTACTTCGACCTCATGTACATCAAGTGGGCCACATCGCATGGGCCACATATACGTCAAATGGGCCACATGATCTGCACAAATGGGCCAATGTACATTACATGGGCCGTACCAATGGGTCAATATACATTAGGTGAGCCTCAAATACATGGACAGCTTGGATCAAACACGTACATCACATGGAGGTCACATGAATGGACGGTGTGAATATGCAACATATATCATGGTGGGTCCCACTATGATGTGGGTGAAAGTTTATATTACGTTTAAAATCATTCCAACAGTGGCAGGTGCAACAAGTGAATTATTGTACACTATCCATCTATTAGGCACATATCGCATCATCGATGATCAGCACTACCCAAACATTGTTTAGCACCGTTCAAATATTCTACATGGTATAGATTAAATAGATACTTGACGGTGCCGGTTAGATAAAACAGGCATGTATGTACAACACATATTTCAAGGTGGGGCCCAGTAGATGGAGGGCATGGACATACAATACATACATCAATGGTGGGCCTTACACCACTGTCCACATGGCCTGCTAGATTTAGACTTGCCTCAAATTAGGCTCACACCTTAAAATATTATATTTTAAATTAGGTGGACGTTGTGGATACAACACATGCCCCACACGTGGGGCCCATCGAACTATGTCAACATCAGCAGGTAGCAGTAGCAGCTGCTGGATTCAACACAGTTGGACGGTATGGCGGAAACAAATACCCCCATGACCCCCCCCACTGTCCACGTGGATGGTGGGGATATACAATACATCATTAAGGTGGGCCCCACCCTCACGCGTGCATCACGTGTGGAGTAGGTCCCACACCCTGCAATCAGATGGGCGACATATATATATATATATATAATACATTGCAGTGGGCCTTACACCACACCGTCTAGATGGACGGTGTGAAAGTAGAATACATATATCAAGGTGGCCCCACCTCCACACGTGTCACATGTGTGGAGTGGGTCCCATATCCTCTTCAAACTGGATGGACGGTGACAGATACATCACGGTCCCTGCACAGCTGCTGGACATCCGTCTAGCAGCATCCAGATGGATGGCAGGTGATGAAACACATACATCATGGTGGTCCCTGCACGGACGGTGCAGATGTATGCAACATGGTGGGCCCCATGTCCCAAATGGTTGGACGGTATGCATTAAACGCATACATCACAGTAGGGTCCACCGTTTTCAGACGGATGGACGCCTAGAATGTAAGACACGTACATCGAGTGGGTCCCATCCCACACATGCCACACTTGTGGGATGGCCCAAATGACAAAAGAGTTGGACGGTGCTGGGTCTCACGTCCTCAAACGGATGAAAGGCCTGGATCATCAGACCGCAGCCACAACAGCTTGGTCCCACGTGATGGGTCACCCTTCCCAGTAAAATAAGTAAATATAATAAGAATATTATTATTATTATTATTTTATAAATGGACGGACGACCTGCATTAAACCACTGTCAGGCCATACTCCATTGCTGACGGTGTGGATATGTATGCATCAAGGTGGGTCCCACATTCAACGTCCCACGTGGACGGACAGGCACTCTCATCAGGTGGGTCCCATGCAAGCGTGGCCCACTGAAGTTTTGAATCAAACTAATATTTGTTTCTTTCCCTTTTTAACGGTCCAGCAGTAGTTGCTGCTGGACGTCCAATACTTGGACGGTCAGGATTAGATCAGGTGGACCCATGATCTAGCCAGACTGGATGGACAATGTGAAAATAGTACATACATCAGAGGTGGGGTCCAGCAGTATGGACGGTTAGGATACAATGCATACGTCAGGTGCATCCCACCATATGAACGTCGTGGATATAAGACACATGCATCAAGTGGGTTCCAGCGTCCCTTGATGGACGATGACGATACCATATCATCAAGGTAGGCCCCACGTCCAAATGGACAGTGAGGGATATCACGCATACACCAAGGTGGGTCCACACGTGTGGCCCTCCAACGAATGGAAATTAAATTCTCTTCGTCCAGACTCCACCGTCTGGACGTTCTGGATGCAACACGTGCATCAGGTGGGTCCACGCACATGTGGCCCCCTGGTGGACGGTGAATGTATACACGTCGTGGTGTACTCCACACGGATGGACGGTGCAGTTAACACCCATACATCACCGTGGGTCCATGTGAGTGGGCCACCCCACTTCGGATCAATATAATATTTGTGGTCTCCCCTTTAAATAGGGTATGCCCAAACGGGCAGCAAGATGGCCCTGCCAAGCATCCAGCGTCTGGACAGCAAGGCTGTCTACTTGGATGGACAGCGGGGATCAAATCCTTGCATCAAGGTGGCCCATCAAACGAAAAAGAGAGAGAGTGAGAAAAGAAAAATCGGAGTAGCAGAGGGGCCCACCCCACCACTATGGGTCCCTCTCTATCTAATACATACATCAAGATGGGTCCCACTATAAGTGAGCCCTGAAATCACAACATAAAGTCATCCACCTCAAGATCTCGGACTCTTCCTTCCACCAACGCGATCTATAGCTCCAATGGAGAGACTTCAACGGTTGAGATTTTTTTTGGAGGGCGGGGATGGGAGATAGGAAGTGGGCCACACAAACTTCTCTCCTCTCCCTTAGGAAGCCATGGACGATTCTCTCTTACTTGGGAGAATGGGAGAGAGAGATGAGAGAGATGATGAGAGAGAGGGAGGAGTGGTGTGACATAAGAGGTAAGGTAATTGTTGACTTTTGGGAGTACTTTTGTACTTGGGAATGGGGAGAGTAATGGGTTGAGTGATGGGTGTACTTTTGACAAGTGAGGTGATTGATGTGATGGATTTTCTCGGGATTTGCAATACGCGGCATTTTTTCTCGAACTGAACGTGGGCCCACATCTCCTGGCCAGGGTACCTCATCGGCGTGCAAGACACGGCATCGGAACCGCGATGACGGTGTGGTCGTACTAGTACAAGTCTCAGGTTAAGCTAACTCTAATATGCGAGATACGTCTCATGATCACGCGTAAATGCTGAAAACAGATCGTAGGTCGCCAAAAATTCGACCGGTAGGACCACAGAGGCCTATGAAACGGTACAGCTAGGATGCAGGTCTTACACCTTACTTCCCAATCCTGCTGTATGAAAAGGACTAATAAGAACTTGGTAATCTTATACATGCACTGCACTGCATGTGCCATTTGGCTTGTATTCAGGCGATTCTTTTAGACCGTTCTGAATCATTGAGGCTTCAAGGTTTATGCTTTATAGAGGACAATCACATTTTGATATTTATATATTGAAAATAATTGTAATTATGAACTAGCAGAGCATATATATTTTGGAGACTCATACTGGCTTATATATTTATTTCAGTCTTTCGCTTGCGTATTACAACTATCCCTGGATTATGTTTTACTGATTTGGCTTAATCTACTTCATGTTTTATGCACTAATACAGACAACATACATCTATTATTAAAAATGTTGCATAACTGATGTTTCGAAACTCGGGAGCTGAGTTATGCTCGACCCCTGATTTTTAGGGTGTTACAAGTTGGTATCAGATCATGATTTAGATTAAACCAGACCTGGGTTATGGTCACACGATGCATGCTGACATAAATTTGACGTATGAGGGTTCAAGGAAAATCTGGAAAGAAGTTTAGTTTCCCAGTTTCGATAATTGGCGAAAGATTACTGTAATCGATCGTTGAGATCAGGTCCGTACACACCCATGATCATGCAAAATGATCCCAATCCACTTCTAGACAGTCAATCGATAGGTTTAGACTGTGTTTTATCCCATCCCAGTCGTTTAAAATTGGTTAGTGTGAATATGCATCGGAATCTATTCGGTATGACCTGAAACGAGTCGAAACTGAGTAGGGGGCCAATCGGGGCACTTACAGGGGGACTTAAGGTGGGACTCACACCTTTTTAGACCCCAGGGGCCAGGAGGACATCGCCCCACCTGTGAGTCCTCACTAAAATATCCAGAGACCGGTGAGGGCCTTGCCGGTTTCGCGAAGCCTTGCTGCCCAGCGGGCCGACACGGGCCGATAATGCTAGGGTCCTGTGTGGCCCACTGATCCATGGGGGGTCAAATTTAAACACCCCTAACTCATCCCCTCTTCACAAAATACCCCTCCAAGCTCTCCTTTCCTTAAGAAAATTTTAGATTTTCACAAAAAATGCCCCACCAAGGGCTTTCTTCTTCCATTTTCGTGCACCCTCACACTACCCATTTCAAAACCCACCTCCATTGCTAATTTCCCCCTTCTTTTCCTTCCATTTGAGAACTCAAATCCCATCTTGAGTCTCAAATCCATGGAAACCCCATCACTCTTTCCATTTCTCTCTTTTCCTTCCTTTTTCATGGCCTTGTTTGAGCTAGTTACGGCCATATTTTTAATTTTCATCATTCTCTCTTTCATGGGAAAGAAGAGAGCTCCTATAGATGAAGTCAGGACTAGTCGTCCCACCCATTCTAGGAGGCCGAGAGGTGCCGCTGCGAGTTCAAGCGCCAGTCGAGAGTTATAGAAGAAGTGGGATCTAGATCCTCAGGCTCCCATAGGAAGCGGTTTATTGGCAGAGTTGTTTCATGGAGTTTATGAGGGCCATAAGGTCCTTTTTGAAGCTCATGTAGATGCACGACTATTTGAAGAATACTTATTGTTTGAGCGCCTTGTAGAAGCTAAGTGGGGTCCACTATTTGAGGGTGAGCACCATGCAAATGTGGGCACTGTTCGAGCTTTCTATGCCCACATTCGAGAGCTAATGCTGGAGCCCTTGTAATTTAAAATTCCATTTGAAAGAGATCGGGAGGCCACAATTGACGTCGGTTTGATATCTAGACTTATGAATGTGCCACTTGGCGAGGTATATGCAAGTGAGAATAATCTGAGGAGTGCACATGAAAGGGATCACCGCACATGGTTCCTTTGTGGTCGTCTGGTTGAATGGTAGCCTAACAAAAGTCTTTTAGTGACAAATATGACGGATGACTTTCGCCTGCTTCACCACATCTGCACGTTCAACGTCTATCCTAGGTGGAGCAACCACAGTGAGTGCACGTGCTTGATGGTGGACTTCCTATATCAGGTGGGGCAGGGAAAGAAGTTGTGTGTGCCTACGCATATCTTGTGACAGATAGTCCTTAGCGCACATTTTAATAGAAGGACTGAATTGCTCTTATTCGGCTGACTTATATGCAAGATTGCTCTCGAGTTTAGCTACAGACTTGGGGTGGAATTGCTGATGCCGATCCATTACATCAACGAGACTACTCTCAATCAGATGGATATCAGGCCATGGCAACAACAAGCCCTACTTGAGGAGAGTGAGGATGAGACAGAAAGCGAAGAGGAAGAGAGTGATGAAGAAGGTGGAGCTGAAATAGAAGAAGAGGAACAGGAAGAAGAAGAGGAGGCCCAAGATATGGATGAGAGCCCTCCTACGACACGAGAGCATGACCTTGATCGGGCTGATAGGGAGGCCTGCTTAGCTCTACTTGAGGAGGGCTAGGCTACCCTACGACAAGATATTATCGATGTTTGGGCCCTCGTGAAACACTAGTTTAAGAAAGTGACTTTCACTTTGGAGTCTATCCCGTGCTATCTATAGGATAAGGGTGCCCCTCCTCCATCGCCATATTTCGACGAATAGTTGTATGTGCAGTTGTTGTTTGTTTTGCTTTATTGCTTGTTCTTATGTGTAGCCTTTATAGGCATAGTAGTTTGGTAGTTATTTTAGTGTTCGAAGCCTTAGTTGTATTAGCTCACATGCATTCTCTGTCACAATCCCTGTAGTTTTACACTTCGTGTATTGTGACAATTTTGTTAAATGAGATGCATGATGTTTCTTTGAGCTGAAATGTGAATGATGTGTGGATGGCTTGTGTGTATGTTAAATCTCACGGGTTGCATCCTCGGTTGCTTATAGGACATGCCACCTAAGGGCACGAGGATTTCGGCCCATCTCTCTTTGGGTGAGTCGCTTAACGGGGCCTCTCCCCTAAGTGATAGCCATGCAGACCCCCGTTCAGGCCCGTCTCACCGTGATTCTATGTCGGATTCTCAGCCGGCTACTGTCCCCGCTGCTGGGTCGAAGCCTGTGACACCACCTATCACACCTTTGGTTCCTGAGCAGAACTGTGCGTCTACGTCGATGCCACATACATCTCAATCCGCTCCGCCTCTTGATAGGCTAGAGCAGATGAAGCTGTTGATGCAGCAGCAGCAACAATTTTTAAACACCATGGCTGGCATCTTTACTCAGACAATGGGGGCGACTCCACCTGCCTCACCTATGCGCCCAGCTGGGAACGCTAGTGCAAGTGACACATTTGAGCGATTCCAACGCTTACTACCTCTCACTTTCATGGGTACTCATAGACCTAAGGAGGTCGAGTACTGGATTGACCGCATCTCTAAGATGCTGAGGCCGCTACACTGTTCTGAGGTGGAGTAGGTCGAGCATGCCACCTTTGAGACCCACTTCCACAAGAAGTATTATCCTGTCACCTACCGGCACGAGAAGGAGAGTGAATTCCAGCACCTCTGTCAGGGAGGGATGCAGGTGACGGAATATGAGAACTAATTTTCAGAGCTGGGCAGGTACGCTCCTTTGCTTCTGGGTGACCAGCCGATGCGGATGCGGTGATTTTCTTAGGGTCTGCGACCTAAGATCCGGTCAAAGATGTTCTGTGCTAGCACATATACTTATACCGAGTTAGTGGGTATGTCCCTGCGAGCTGAGAAGGATGGGGACAGGTTGTCCCGTATGCGAGCACCTATGGCTCCCAAGACGCGACCTGACTTTTTGAGTAGACCATTCCTCGGTAAGAGGCCTCGTGCAGACTCACCACCGAGGTTCATGGCATCTTTTACTCCTGTGAGGCGACCAGACGTGTGGTGTACTTATTACAAGAAGCCAGGCCACACAGAGATAAATTGTTTCACTAGGATGCGAGACAGTGGTTTTTCACTGCCTCAGAGGATCAATCGTCCGATGCCTCATGCCATTTCGACTCCACCCCTTCGATCAGCACTAGCTCACCCATCTTTCAGGCCACCCGCACCTCACTTCAGGCCACCACAACGGCCCATGGTACCTCAACCGAACCGCCCACAGCAGGCTCGAGTTCCCGTGCTTATAGCTGAAGTGCCCAAGGCAGACTTAACACTGATATCTTTTGAGGTTCCGACTCATATCCAAGGTACGCCTGTCTTCTTATTGGTGGATACCGGGTCCACTATTTTGATCATCTCTTATGCTGCAGTTAAGCGACTAGGGTTGCATACTGCTCTTACGAAGGGAGTGAGACTCACTATAGCTACAGGGACCTTTTCAGACATTACACAGACCTGTGAGTCTTGCTCAGTAGATTTGGGTAGCAGGACAGTGGTCGTTGACCTGATTGTTGCCCCACTGTGTCACTACGACATTATTCTCAGGATGGATTGGCTCACCAGGATGAGAGCAGAGATTGATTGCGGGGCCAGAGTCGTGACAGCCTATGAACCTGAGGGCACGGTCTTTACATTTCCTATTTAGGTCAGTTGGTCCTGTCGAGTTAGTAGTTACGCTTCCTTGTCAGAGAGTATTGATGATCCGATATTGGGAGATTTGCCTGCGGTTCAGGATTTTTCGAACGTATTTGAGAAGATCTCGGGACTACCTTCTCGGCGCGAGATCGACTTTACTATCGCTCTTGTGCCCGGTGTGACACCTATTTCTTTACCGACATATCGCATGCCTCCATATGAGATGGAGGAACTGAGGAGACAAATTGATGCATTGATAAAGGCGGGCTTTATTCTACCGAGTGTGTCCCCTTGGTGTAACACCCCGGATTTTTTGCCAACATGGGGTTAGATGTCCTTAGGCAATGGGTCAACCATAACACTCTCGAAGCTCAATCCTAAGGCCAAAGAAATTGCTTTTCAATCCATTTCCTTCAAAACTCACCTTTCACCACCTCATTCTTCAAATTCCTCCAAGTACTTTATATTACACATGACTCCTCAAGTTTTAATAGTAAAGAACACCAATCCTAGGGCATTAATCATGAAGAACAATACCGAAGCTAAAAATTACCATGAATAGTAAATATATGGGTAAAATGGGTTTCGACCCTTAACCTTTTGGAATCTAACAAAATAGATAGGTTAGTTAGGTGGATAAGAGTCTCCTACCCCAAAATCATATGCTACATGGTGCATAAACTCATTCTGGTTTACAAACTGGCCCCAAAATGCCCCAAATGGAGTTTTAGGCCTATCCAAGCCCAAATACAATGAACCAAGGTGGGAGCAACATACATTTGGGGTCCCTAGGGAAAGGGGAACCGGCCCCATAGGGCAGCCATCGCCAGATGTGAGTTTAGTCGGCAATGCATCCCCGATTAAAATGCTCGGTTGGGTCCGAGATTCAGGCCGGAAGTGTTTGGGGGCTAGGGTAGCCCCCTGGTATGTTGCCCGTTCATTAAAACCTCCCCGATCAGGTACTTCCTTCACAAAGTGACCCTCCAAGCCCTCCTTTCTCACCAAAATGCCTAATTTTTAGCAAAAACCACCCCTCCAAACTTTCCTTCTTCCGTTTCCAAACACCCTCCCTCCACCCTCTAAATCTCATCTCAAACAAAAATCAATAAAGGTTACTTCCTTTAGAAATCCAACGAGAATTAACTAGCGTTGCACTAGATGGCCTATGAAATTCTCACCAATCACTTTCAATACGATCTGCTAGAGTCAAAACGTATAGGGTAGGCGACGCTACAATACCGTAAAACCTAGGATCAAACTCTATTCCCGATTGCTCTCGGGAGCACCTTGAAACTTTGTATCGGCTCTGGACCGCACGTCGGAAGTCCGATTATCCCGAACTTAGACAATCCTAACCGCCTAGTTGGACTTGACAATTACCTCGAAAATCAAGTCCAAATGATATCCCATGACGATTTCCTTGAGTCCAGAGTGAAGAGTGTGAGAAATAAATATAATTTATGAAATCTGGCACGTTCGCTTGTACACATTTTCTAAGCGTTCTGACCGTCAGAATTCAATCAAATTTCACCCTTGGATCAGGAAAAATTTTCCTTACATGTCATAGTACTTGTAGCTCCGATCGAGTTCCCGTAACCGTTGAACTGAAACTGGTCCGCCACGGTCGATCTGGATATCCGATCGGACTGAAAACTCTGGCTGACCTAAATCCAATGTCAGGGAGCTTAAGTCCGACCGCGTTCAGTCACAGGGCCTCCAAAAATGCTCCGTTGGATCAGAACAAGCCCACTTTGGTTACAAAATAAGTATACCTTAGCCCCAAGTCTATTTTGGTCATGTTTGGACTTATAAAAAGGGCTTAAACCCTTGCTCTTTCATTCCATACGAATTTGGGGAGAGAAGAGAGAAAAGAGAGAGAAAGTGAGGGAGAAGTTGGGGCTTTCTCCTCGGATTCTTCCCTGCTGCTCCACGTGCCAAAGCCACCCATCTGCATTGCATTTCTGGCGACTCCGGCTTCGTTCTAGGTAAGAAAACCCTAACCTCAACTTGTTTTAGAGATTCCTTCGATACATGTAGCGAAGTAGCTGATGTATCTTGTGCTATAGGTCGTCATACAGGCGTTGACGAAGCGTAGACTTCCTGTTCGATTCGTTACACTTCTACGGCAAAAGGTGAGGATTTTAGATGCTTTGATTGACTGATTTCAAAGCTTTTAATGTCGTTGAATAGTAGATTATCGACGACAACGCTGTTTGACATGTACAACATACTGTCCGTTTTTCGTTTCGTAAACGTACGGAAAATATGAGATTTAAGGCATTTTAGTCATTTATAGGAAATACTGTTTACATCCACATTTTGCTAAAATGTTTGCCATGGCTATTTGTCGTGTTATGATATCAGGAATGCGTGCATGATCGGTTTGGCAAAGAGATTCGCCCAAAAGTGCACTTTGAGTCGACATACGCTATGTAGACTAAAGTGTGTAGACTAAGTGTTTGTATAAATGTTTGTATTTGTATGTATTGCGTAAATGGTGTTGTGAATGAGTTTTGAGATTGAATTCTCAAGTAATATGCCGATGTAAATGATTTCCATCATGTTGGCTATATGTATTGATTTCATTATATGTATGAAATGCATGTGTTGGATGATTTGCTTAAGTTGTATGCTATAACATGTGTCAACATGCTTACAATGTTGTATTTCATTTCTGTTACTCACATATGCTTACTGATGTTGATACACAAATGCTTGGGGCTATGACCTAGTCCAGGTAGTCGGTAATGGATTGAACTCGTGGTTGGCTTCTATTTTCCACGAAGGACGCGTCGATGAACGCGAGTCGTGTTTTGAGTTGGCGGCAGTGGTTAGGCCACACGAAGTGTTTTATGCACTTCATGTCGTTCAACTTGAGATGCATTCGTTCACCTTGTATGAGTCATAACTGCTTGAATCTAGGGTACTGAACTTACCATTGAAAACCCTGTCAACCATGGTACCTTGATCCATAAAGACTCATGAGCCGGGCATGGTGGTATGGGACACCGTGGTCTAGCTGTCGGCCTACGCTGGGGCCACAAACCTCCCCATAGTGACCAGTGAGCACCTATGACTCGTGAGCAGATTATGGTGGTATAGGACATTATATTCTTGTTGTCGGCCTACACTGATCAGGTGACGAGCTCTTTATAGTGACCGCGAGCGTATTCTGAGTCTACGGGAGACGACGACCCTTCCGTAGCGATGAGAGTACATTAGGCCTGTATTGATAAGGTGATGGGGGAGAGGTGGAACGAGTGCGAGCAATAGCCCTGACAGCCCTTGCAGCGACCTACAAATATAACATCGTATGAGATTACTTGGAGTGACGACCCTAGACAGGATCTGTGTTGGGATTGATATAAGCAAGGTACCCTAGTTTCCCATTCCTGCTCTATGAAAAGGACTAATAACAACTCAGAAATCATTATCCATATCGCATTGCATGTGCTTGGAAGATGTGGAGCACTGAGGAACGTAAGCATGCCGCGGGCGTAAGATGGTTCCGTATGAGGGAGTATGTCGGTGAGAGCATCCATCATGTCATTTCATGTATACATTAACAACAGTATCTAAGAATGTTTGATTGTTTGCTTTACTATTAACGCATGACTGATTTGATAACATGCTAATCTTTGCTCTATTCTCCCACTGAGTTGAACACTCACTCCCACGTTACGGGATGGTGTTCCGGACACCCACCAGTCCCTACTTTAGTTGCAGATGATGGCGCTGCTTGAGAAACAGAGCTGGACTTGTATGATGATGAGGAGGACTTCTCCTCTGTGTTCTAATCGACGAGATTACAGGGAGGTTGAGAAGATGTCTGGACACTTGTCATTTTATATTTTTGGAGCACTCATGTATATTCTTTTCTTTCCATTTTTGGAGTATACATGTATTTAATTAACCTGGTAACATGTTCACACTCTGGAGACTTACAATTAATTATATATTTTATGTATTTATCACAGTCTTCCACTTGCTAATTTAACTCTCTGGAGTATGATATGCTGTTTTGGCTTAATCTCAATCTTGTTTAATTCCATTCTAAAGACAACATGCATTTATCATTATCTATGTTGCATAAGTGACGTTTTGGAACTCAGGAGTTGGGTTTCTACCCGAACTCCGATTTTCGGGATGTTACAGATGGTATCAGAGCATGATTTGGATTAAACCGGACCTGGGTTATGGTAACAAAACGCACACCTACGCACTCTGACTTAGGAAGGAGGCGATGGAATCTAGAAACTATATTAGAATCCCAAGTTTCGCCGACGGGTGAGATTTACTACCGAAGCATGGATGCAAGTGTAAGGTATTGCCCCTAGATTAGGTGTATCCCATGATTTTTAATACCATGTTTAGAATGTATATAATTAGAAGTAAATCCCGGAATTTCCTTATGAATTACACATAGAAATTCTTCATCTTGGGATTTGGAAATCCCATCTCCTACTTCCCAACACAAGACTCATTTTCCAAAGTCTATGAATCGATTTCAATCCCCTCCCACCTTCCTGCCACATATGTCATTCATAATCCCGAGGTGGGATTAGCAACGCTATTCATTTAATACAACTTCATACCACTAGCCCAAATAGGCCCTTAGAATTTTGGACCTAGAGTTGGTATTCCTAGATTTAGAAAGATCTGACAGTATAGGAAATCTAATAAATTAATGATGTAAACCCTAGGACCTCCTTAGTTGATATGAGCATATGTGTAGTGCTCGAGGGCAGTTATGTTTAGGTTTGGGCAACTCAATTCCAATTAGGTGACCTTTCACCCTAAGTGATAAAAAAAATTTCGTATTTTAGAAATGATATCAAATCATCTTGCTTATGAGCGTAGACTTTAGATTACAACTAGTGGATTGCCACTACCCATAAGTTAAGTCTAGGCTACTAGTTACTAAGGAATATAAAAGACTGATTTTGCTAAGATAAGTGAAATATAGACTTAGTTAGTCGGCTTGATTAGGTTGAAGTGAGACCTCATTCTTTCGATAGATCCCCTTAATACTTATAGACTTCTTTTATAACCCTTAGGAAAGTTTTTTTTAACTTAGAACCATTCACTCTCAGGGAAAACTTATAAATCCCTTAGATTGAACTTAGAATAAACCAACACACCCCTTAGAATTCCCCTTAGAATTGCCTTCCCAAAGATTTATTGTAATCGGGAACGCGGAGTAAAGGAATTGTATATTAGCAATGTATTCGCGGTTTGAATCGACTTCTGAATCCTAGTAGTTACCAATGAATCCAATGCTCTGACCAAGTAGAAGATCGGAATCGACTAGGATTGAGGACTAATACAACATATTTTCTGTCATCGCGGGGCAGAACGTTTATGTATCCGGCTCAGACCCACCACATAACTTTTCTTCCGTGTTGGCTCGACCACATACAACCAAAAGTTATTGCTTTGCCTTTGGGAAATGTTGAGGACATCTAGCCAATAGAGAGTAGGCTTATTTCTACAACCATAGGTACCAATGCTATAGAACGCATCACTAACAAAGGAAGACAAATGTAGTGAGAGGTTGTTTCTCATTTTATGTCAAGGAAAGCCCTAAGTTGCACCTCGTTTCGATATACGGATCGATACATAGATTCTTGAACCTTAAGTAGAACTAAGTTTTAAGGGGGGTAGAACATTTTGAGTCCAATCTAGTTAGGTCAACCAATGCAATCATTAGATCAGAGTAGCACAGCGGAAGCGTAGTTAGCCCCTTCCCCACTGGCCCAGGATCGAAACAGTTGATTTAGGTTATACGTAAGGTTAGGTCATTAAATAGGATTTGAACCTTCCTTAGAATGTCAATACAAAAGTCTCTTTAAGTACTCATTACCCTTAGCCAATTTCAGGGATGAAATTTTATTTTAATGGGGGTAGATTGTAACACCCCGGATTTTTTGCCAACCTGGGGTTAGACGTCCTTAGGCAATGAGTCAACCATAACACTCTCAAAGCTCAATCCCAAGGCTAAAGAAATTTCTTTTCAATCCATTTCCTTCAAAACTCACCTTTCACCACCTCATTCTTCAAATTCCTCCAAGTACTTTCATATTACACATGACTCCTCAAGTTTAAATAGAAAAGAACACCAATCCTAGAGAATTAATGATGAAGAACAATACCGAAGCTAAAAATTACCATAAATAGTAAATAAATGGGTAAAATGGTTTTCGACCCTTAACCTTTTAGAATCTAACAAAATAGATAGGTTAGTTGGATGGATTGCAGTCTCCTACCCCAAAATCATATGTTGCATGATGCATAAACTCATTCTGGTTTACAAACTGGCCCCAAAACGTCCCAAATGGAGTTTTGGGCCCATCCAAGCCCAAATACAATGAACCAAGGTGGGAGCAACATACATTTGGGGTCCCTAGGGCAAGGGGAACCAGCCCCATAGGGCGGCCATCGCCAGATGTGAGTTTGGTCAGCGATGCATCTCCGATCAAAATGCTCGGTTGGGTCCGGGCTTCTGGCCAGAGGTGTTTGGGGGCTAGGGTAGCCCCCTGGTATGTTGCCCGTCTGTTAAAACCTCCCCAATCAGGTACTTCCTTCACAAAGTGACCCTCTAAGCCCTCCTTTCTCACCAAAATGCCTAATTTTTGGCAAAAACCACCCCTCCAAACTCTTCCTTCTTCCGTTTCCAAACACCCTCGCTCCACCCTTCAAATCTCATCTCAAACAAAAAGTAATAAAGGCTACTTCCTTTAGAAATCCAACGAGAATTAACTAGCGCTGCACTAGATGGCCTATGAAATTATCACCAATCACTTTCAATACGATCTGCTAGAGTCAAAACATATAGGATAGGTGACGCTACAATACCGTAAAACCTAGGATCAAACTTTATTCCCGATTGCTCTCGGGAGCACCTTGAAACTTTGTATCGGCTCTGGACCGAACGTCGGAAGTCCGATTACCCCGAACTTATACAATCCTGACCGCCTAGTTGGACTTGACAATCACCTCAAAAATTAAGTCCAAATGATATCCCATGACGATTTCCTTGAGTCCAGGGTGAAGAGTGTGAGAAATAAATATAATTTATGAAATCTGGCACGTTCGTTTGTGTGCTTTTTCTAAGCATTCTGACCATCGAAATGCAATCAAAATTTACCCTCGGATCAGGAAAAATTTTCCTTACATGTCATAGTACTTGTAGCTCCGATCGAGTTCCCGTAACCGTTGAACTGAAACTGGTCCGCCACGGTCGATCTGGATATCCGATCGGACTGAAAACTCTGCCTGACCTAGATCTAATGTCAGGGAGCTTAAGTCCAACCGCGTTCAGTCACAGGACCTCCAGAAATGCTCCGTTAGATCAGAACAATCCCACTTTGGTTACAAAATAAATATACCTTGGCCCCAAGTCTATTTTGGTCATGTTTGGGCTTATAAAAAGGGCTTAAACCCTTGCTCTTTCATTCCATACGAATTTGGGGAGAGAAGAGAGAGAAGAGAGAGAAAGTGAGGGAGAAGTTGGGGCTTTCTCCTGGGATTCTTCCCTGCTGCTCCACGTGCCAAAAACACCCATCTGCATCACTTTTTCGGTGACTCTGGCTTCGTTCTAGGTAAGAAAACCCTAACCTCAACTTGTTTTAGAGATTCCTTCGATACATGTAGCGAATTAGCTGATGTATCTTGTGCTATAGGTCGTCATATAGGCGTTGACGAAGTGTAGACTTCCTGTTCGATTCGTTACACTTCTACGGCAAAAGGTGAGGATTTTAGACGCTTTGATTGACTGATTTCAAAGCTTTCAATGTCGTTTAATAGTATATTATCGACGACAAGGCCGTTTGACATCTACAACATGCTGTCCATTTTTTGTTTCGTAAACGTACGGAAAATATGAGATTTAGGGAATTTCAGTCATTTGTAGGAAATACTGTTTACATCCACATTTTGCTAAAATGTTTGCCATGGTTATTTGTCGTGTTATGATATCAGGAATGCGTGCATGATCGGTTTGGCGAAGAGATTCGCTCAAAAGCGCACTTTGAGTCGACATACGATTTGTAGACTAAAGTGTGTAGACTAAGTGTTTATATAAATGTTTGTATTAGTATGTATTGCATAAATGGTGTTGAGTTTTGAGATTGAATTCTCAAGTAATATGCCGATGTAAATGATTTCCATCATGTTGGCTATATGTATTGATTTCATTATATGTATGAAATGCATGTGTTGGATGATTTTCTTAAGTTGTATGTTATAACATGTGTCAACATGCTTACAATGTTGTATTTCATTTCTGTTACTCACATATGCTTACTGATGTTGATACACAAATGCTTGGGGCTATGACCTGGTCCAGGCAGTCGGTAATGGATTGAACTCGTGGTTGGCTTCTATTTGCCACGAAGGACGCGTCGATGAACGCGAGTCGTGTTTTGAGTTGGCGGCAGTGGTTAGGCCACACGAAGTGTTTCATGCACTTCATGTCGTTCAGCATGAGATGTGCTCGTACTAGTCAAACCCGTCAAGTAGCCCGACTGGCCATTGTATGTTCGCCTTGTATGAGTCATAACTGCTTGAACCTAGGGTACTGAACTTACCATTGAAAACCCTGTCAACCATGGTACCTTGATCCATAAAGTCTCATGAGCCGGGCATGGTGGTATGCGACACCGTGGTCGAGCTATCGGCCTACGCTGGGGCCACAAACCTCCCCATAGTGACCAGTGAGCACCTATGACTCGTGAGCAGATTATGGTGGTATGGGACACTATATTCTTATTGTCGGCCTACACTGATCAGGTGACGAGCCCTTCGTAGTGACCGCGAGCATATTCTGAGTCTACGGGAGGAGACGACCCTTCCGTAGCGACGAGAGTACATTAGGCCTGTATTGATAAGGTGATGGGGGAGAGGTACAACGAGTGCGAGCAACAGCCCTGGTAGCCCTTGCAGCGACCTACAAATATAACATCGTATGAGATTACTAGGAGTGACGACCCTAGACAGGATCTGTGTTGGGATTGATATAAGAAAGGTACCCTAGTTTCCCAATCCTGCTCTATGAAAAGGACTAATAACAACTCGGTAATCATTATCCATATTGCATTGCATGTGCCTGGAAGATGTGGAGCACTGAGGAACATAAGCATGCCCTGGGCTTAAGATGGTTCCATATGAGGGAGTATGTCAGTGAGGGCATCCATCATGTCATTTCATGCATACATTAACAACAACATCTAAGAATGTTTGATTATTTGCTTTACTATTAATGTGTGACTGATTTGATAACATGCTAATCTTTGCTCTATTCTCCCACTGAGTTAAACACTCACTCCCACATTATGAGATGGTGTTCCAGACACCCACCAGTCCCTACTTTAGTTGCAGATGATGGCGCTGCTTGAGAAGCAGAGCTGGACTTGTATGATGATGAGGAGGACTTCTCCTCTGTGTTTTGATCGACGGGATTACAGGGAGGTTGAGTAGATGTCTGGACACTTGTCATTTTATATTTTTGGAGCACTCATGTATATTCTTTTCTTTCCATTTTTGGAGTATACATGTATTTAATTAACCTGGTAACATGTTCACACTCTGGAGACTTACAATTAATTATATATTTTATGTATTTATCACAGTCTTTCGCTTGCTAATTTAACTGTCTCTGGAGTATGATATGCTGTTTTGGCTTAGTCTCAATCTTGTTTAATGCCATTCTACAGACAACATGCATTTATCATTATCTATGTTACATAATTGACGTTTTGGAACTCGGGAGTTAGGTTTCTACCCAACCCCCAATTTTCGGGATGTTACACTTGGGGAGCACCTATATTGTTTGTGAAGAAGATTAATGATATATTTGATCAGTTGAAGGGGGCACAGTATTTTTCAAAGATAGATTTGTAGTTAGGGTATTATCAGTTGTGTGTCAGGAATGAGGACATGTAGAAGATAGCCTTCAGGACTAGTTTTGGTCACTAAGAGTTTCTTGTGATGTCCTTTGGGCTTACAAATGCTTCGGCCGTGTTCATGGACCTGATGAACAGGGTGTTTCGACCGTTTCTGTTTCGATTTGTCATTATGTTTATTAATGATATCTTGATATATTCCAAGAGTCGGGAAGAGCATGAAGAGCATCTACGAGCAGTCTTCGACACTCTCAGGAAGAACCAGTTGTTTGTACAGTATAAGAAATGTGACTTCTTGAAGGAGGAAGTTAAATTCCTGGGACATGTGGTGTTCAAGGAAGGAATAGCAGTCGACCTCGTTAAGGTAGCTGCGGTTCAGGATTGGAAGCAGCCCGATTCAGTTACTAAGGTGAGGAGTTTTCTTAGTCTGGTAGGGTACTATCGGTGATTCATTCGAGACTTTTCTAAGATTGTCAGACCGCTGTCTCAGTTGACACAAAAAGATCTGAAGTTCGCTTGGAATGAGAAAGCGGAAGCAACTTTTTAGGAGCTAAAGGACAAGTTGACTTCTGCCCCTGTGCTAGTATTGACAGAGCAAGGGGTTAAGTATACAATATACACTGACGTGTCTCGCGTTGGTTTAGGTTTTTTCCTGATGCAGAATGACAGGGTGATTGCTTACTCCTCGAGACAGTTGAGGAAACACGAGGAAAATTACCCTACACACAACCTAGAGTTGGTAGCCTTTATCTTCGCACTGAAGCTCTGGAGACATTACCTCTACGGAGAGGAGTTCGAGCTCTTTTACGACCATAGGAGCCTTAGATACATATTCTCTCAGCGAGACTTGAATATGAGGCAATGCCGATGGATGGAAACCTTGAAGGACTGTAAGTTCGAGGACTCCTACCATCCGAGCAAGGCAAACCTTGTGGCAGACGCATTGAGCCGCAAGAAGACCATAGAGTTTGCGGCTACGCTAATGACAACAGAATGGGACATGGTGGAGTTTGTGCGAGACTTTGAGCAGAAAATCATGGTGGAGGAGACATGAATTCATTGCACATATTCGAGTACAGCCCCTCATTGACAACAGGATTATCGCAGCTCAGGCAGATGATGAGCTATTGGTGAAGATGAGAGAGTGGGTTAGTACAGATGAGGACTCTGAGTGGACTGTTGGTTCAAATGGGGGCTTATGTTATCGTGGCCGCCTGTACGTCCCAAACGTTCATGACTTCTGACAGGAGGTTCTCGAGTTAGCCCACAGTTCGAGGCTTGCAATGCATCCTGGTAGCATGAAATGTTTCAAAACATGAAGAGATCGTATTAGTGGGACAATATGAAGGTTCACATTGCAGATTTTGTGTCCCGTTATCTCACGTGCCAGCAGGTTAAGGCAGAGCATCACTGTAACACCCTGAAAATCGGGGGTCGTGTATAAACTCAACTCCCGAGTTCCAGACCGTCACTTATGCAACAAAAATGGTTATGATTCAATGTTGTCTGATTTAAAGCATTCACATGAGTAAAAGTATACCAAAACTGCAATTCATACTTCAGATCCAGTGATAAAAGCAAGCGGAAGACTAAACAATGTATATATCACTGTATGGAAAAACAAAGTAATCTCATCTGTCTCCAAAGTATGACTACATCTCTGAGTCTCATGTACATATACATAACAAAAGAATAATGTTCAAAAAGGAAAGTCCCACTGATGTCCCCTCGATCCAGGTCACCTACGGGAAGCTGTCATGATACTGCATATACAAGAACTCATCCTGGTCCTCGTCGATCTCTGGCTCCACCTCCTGGATCTCGTCCTCACCTGCAGCTACAACAGGATCTGGTGGGTGTTGCAAACACCATCCCGTAACGTGGGAATGAGTGATCAACTCAGTGGAATCATAGAGCAAAGATTAGCATGTTCACAATTCAATCACGCGATAATAGTAAAGCAGTAAATCAGACAATCCTAATACTGTTATTAATGCAAGATGATATGACGTGATGTATGCCCTCACCGACGATCACCCTCATGCGGCAACATCTTACGACCGCGGCATGCCACACTCCCTAGAGTGCTCCACATCTTCCAGGCACATGCAATGCTATGGTGATATGATTTCCAAGTTGTTATTAGTCCATTCAAACAGCAGGATTGGGAAACTAAGGTACTTCCCTTGTATCAATCCCAACACAGATCCTGTCTAGGGTCGTCACTCCTAGTAATCTCATACGATGTATGTTTCGTAGGTCACTGCAAGGGCTGCCAGGGCTGTTGCTCACACTCGTTGCACCGCTCCCCCATCACCTTATCAATACAGGCCTATCGTACTCTACTGCAATGGAAGGGTCGTTGCCTCCCATGGACTCAGAATACACTCGCAGTCACTACAAAGGGCTCGTCGCCTGATCAGTGTAGGCCGACAGCTAGAATATAGTGTCCCATACCACCATAATCTGCTCACGAGTCAAGGTGCTCACTGGTCACTACGGGGAGGTTTGTGGCCCCATCGTAGGCCGACAGCTCGACCACGGTGTCCCATACCACCATGCCCGGCTCATGAGTCTTCGTGGATCAAGGTACCACGGTTAACAGGGTTTACAATGGTAAGTTCAGTACCCTAGGTTCAAGCAGTTATGACACATACAAGGTGAACAAACATCGGCCAGTCGGGTTACTTGACGGGCTCGACTAGCGCGATCGCATCTCAAGTTGAACGACATGAAGTGCGTAAAACACTTCGCGTGGTCTAACCACTGCCGCCAACTCTAAACACGAATCACGTTCATCGACGCGTCGTTCGGGGCTATGACCAGTCAGCCACGAATTCGCTCGGTTACCAACTGCCTGGACTAAGTCTAGTCCCACACATCTATGGAATCATATCAGCACTATATGCAAAGGTATTGGAATTGAAATACATCATGTGAGCATGTTAACACATGTTATAACATTCAACTTAAGCAAATCTTCAAGGCATACTTCCTATGCATGTAATGCAATCATGCATAAGGTAAACATGTAGGAAATCATTTAGGTCAGCATTTTAATCATGAAATCAATCTCAAACTACTACATAACATCATTCAATTCAATACATACTAATACAAGCATTTATACAAACACATACACTACACACTTAAGTCCACATATAGTATGTCAACCCAAAGTGCGCAACTTGGCGAATCTCTTCGCCAAACTGATTATGCAAGCATTCCTAACTCCCTAATGCGGCGACAAACCATGTCAATCACGTCAGCAAAATATGCATGTAGACCGTACTTCCTACAAATGACTAAAATGCCCTAAATCTCATATTCTTCGTTAATTTACGAAACAGGAAACGGAGAGCATGTTGTACATGTCAAACGGCGATGCCGTCGATAATCTACTATTAAACGACATTGAAAGCGTTGTAAACCGTCAATCAAAGCGTCTAAAATCCTCACCTAGTCTCTTACGGTTGCGGGATTTTGAACGGAGCGTGTACGCTTCGTCTACGGCAGTAGGAGAGCCTGATTTATGGAATACGTTAGCTAACATGTTATGCATCTAAGTAAACCCTAAATCAGCAAGTTTTTGGGGTTATTTTATACCTGAAAAATGGAGAAATCACCAGCCAGGTGATTGGAAAGAAGTGCTGAAGCAGCAACTGTCAGGGGCTCGGAAGCGGGAAAATTCTCTTCTTCTCTTTCTCTCAAACTCTCTCTCTTTTTCTCCTAGGGTTCGTGATTTTCGGATGGAAGGGAGAAATGAGGGTTTCAACCCCTTTTATAAGCTTAAAATCGCCGAAAATAGGCTCCGGGACGAAGTTTACTTGGTGCCTATCTATTTCGGGGCTGTTTCGGTCCAAAAACTGCTTTCTGGTGGTCCCCTAGTCGATTGCGATCAGACTTAAGCTCATGTGTGCCAGATGTAGCTCGTATTAAGTTTTCAGTCTGGCAGGGTTCGCAGATCGCACGTGGCGGACCAGTTTCAGTTCAGCGGTCACCGCACGTAGATCAGGGCTGAAAGTCTCATGATAATAAATAGAAATTTTTCCTGATCCGAGGGTGTAATCTGGATGAATTCTGACGGTCAGAACGCTTAATACTGACGCGTCAAGTCGTGTGCCAGATTTGAATTTGAAATTCCAAATCCGTCCCTATTCGCAGTCGCTTCAGTCCGGGTTCAACGAAATAGTCTGTGATTATCGGTTTGACTTGATTTTCGAGATGATTGTCAAGTCCAACTGGGCGGTTCTAACGGTCTAAGATAGGAGGTATCGGACCTTCGACGCGCGGTCTAGATCCAATTCAAGAATTCAATATGGTCCAGAGGACAAACCCGCTTAGAGTTTGATCCGAGGTTATAGAGTGTTGTAGAGTCGTTTGTTCTACTCGATTTGGGTCTTGTAGAAGACTATTTCCCAGCTACTCTAGCGTTGCGCTAGCTAACTTACGCTTAATTTCCATGGAAATTATTTCTACGCGATTTCGGGTCGAGTTGGTACTCGAACCCAAGTATGGATTTTTCCCGGGGGTTACAATCACCGACCTCCTGGACTTCTTCAGCCCATGCCCATAGCCGAATGGAAGTGGGATTTCATCTCTATGGACTTCATATCAGGGGTGCTTAAGACTAGGAAGGGACATGACTCCATTTGGGTGATCGTTGACCGATTGACGAAATCTGCTCATTTCCTACCCATCAGAGTTACGAACTCTGCAGACAAGTTAGCTAGGTTGTACATCAAGAAGATTGTACGTCTGCATGGAGTTCCCTTGGAGATCATGTCAGACTGAGACACGGGATTCACATCTATCTTCTGGACTCATATCCAGGAAGCGATGGGTGTGAAGTTGAAGTTCAGCACCGTGTTCCATCCATAGACAGACAGGTAGACGGAACGTGTGAATCAGGTGCTAGAAGATATGTTGCGAGCTTGTGTGCTAGATTTCAAAGACAGTTGGGATGACTGTCTTCCTTATGTAGAGTTAGCATATAACAACAGCTTTCAGGTGAGTATTGGCATGGCTCCCTATGAGGCACTGTATGGTCGCCCATGTAGAGCACCGCATTGCTGGGTAGAAGTGGGCGAGAAGACTCTGATTGCCCCAGAGTTTGTTCAGGCGACTTCAGAGAAAATTGGCATTATTAGGCGTTGAATTCTATCAGCATAGAGCAGGCAGAAGATTTACGCCGATATGAGAAGATGACCGCTTGAGTTTGAGGTCGGGGACCATGTATTCCCTAAGGTTTCCCCCATGAAGGGAGTCCTTTAGTTTAGTAAGAAAGGGAAGCTCACACAGAGATTCATTGGCCCATTTCAGATATTAGACAGAGTAGGGGCAGTAGCATATCGCCTTGCTTTGTCCACACCACTCACTGGCGTGCACAACGTATTCCACGTGTCCATGCTAAAGAAGTACATTCCTGATCCTTCGCACATTATTCATTGGGAGTAGGTGCAGTTAAGCGAGGATGCCACATATATGCTGCGACTGACGCGTATCCTGGATAGGAAGGAGCAGGTATTGCATAGTAAGGTTATCCAACTTGTGAAAGTACTATGGACACATCACAGTGAAGAAGAGGCTACTTGGCAGACTGAAGCTGAGATCCGGAAGAACTACCCTTAGATTCTCAAGGAGTACGAAAAGGTACAAATTTCGAGGATGAAATTTTTCTTTAAGGGGGGTAGATTGTAACGTCCTGGAAAAGTCCGTACGAAAACCCGAGTACCACCTCAAGCAGAGAGCTCGTAGGACTAAATCTTTTAGAAATCTGACGAGAATTAACTAGCACTAAACTAGATTACCTATGAAATTAGCACCAATCACTTTAAATACGATCTACAAGACCCAAAACTTGTAGAATCATTAACGCTACATTATCCTAAAATCTAGGCTCAATCTCTAAACCTAGTTACTCTTGCGAGTACATTAAAACTCCGTATTGGACCTGGACCACACGTTGAAAGTCTAATAGTTACGAAACTATACAATTATGACCGCCTTGTTGGACTTGATAACCACCTTGAAAATCAAGTCCAGATGATGTCCTAAGACGATTTACTTGAGTTTGGAGCGAAGAGTGTGACAAAAGTGAATGTTTTTAGAAATTAAATCCAAATTAAAGTAATCTGAGTCATGTTGCTTGCGGACCAATTATAAGCATTCTGACTGTCAGAATTTGACCCAAACTCACCCTCGGATCAGGAAAAATGTCCCTCACATGCCAATGTACTTGTGGCCCTGATCAAGTATCGGTGACCATTGAATTAAAATTAGACCACCACGGTCGATCTGTAAACCCGATCGGATTGAAAACTTAGCTTGACCAAGATCCAATATATGTGAGCTTAAGTCCAACCGCATTCAGCAAAGGGACCTCCAGAAATGCTCTGTTGGTTTGAAACAAGCCTGATTTGGATATAACTTAAGTATACCATGGCCCTGGGATTGTTTCCATCAGTTCTAGGCCTATATAAGGGTCTTAAACCCCCTCTCTCATAATCCATACGAATTCTAAAACCTTAGCTAAGAAAAAGAGAGAGTAAAGAGAGAGATAGTGAGAGAGAAGTTGGTGATTCATCCTGGGATTCTTCCCAGCTACACTACGTACCAAATTCGCCTATTCATATCGCTATATGGGCGATACCGAAATCCTAACCCTAATCCATTCTAGAGTTTCAAATAGTCTAAGCAATGATGTAGCTAACCTACTTCATGTTCTAGGTTGTAAATCCATCGTTGACGAAGACTTAGCGTCTAAATCATATCCGTTATGCATTTTCTAGTTTAAAGTGCAGACTATATACGTATAGCTTATGGTTTTCAAAGCTTTCAATGTCAGTAAATGATTTATTACTGACGTGGGTGCCATTACACATGCCAAATGCGCTATCTATTTCATTTTACCTATATGTATAAATTATGTTGCAAATAGAGTATTCCATGTGTTTGTTGAAATGTTTGTATGCATTTGAAATTTGAATTCATGATTGTTATGATTAACTATCGTAGGTACATGATTGTTATATATGTGACAACTCCTTGGCAAGAGGATTTGCCCTAATACATATTTTAACTAACATACGTGATGTAGTTTCGGTGTTTGAAGAAATGTCTGAATGAGTTGGTAGCTAGTAAATTGTGATTTATAAGGGAATTGAGGTATAAATCCCAATTACCTTAGCTGTTGTGTGATTTCCTCCATGTACTGCATAGCTTATTTACCCATGTTTAACTGTTTGTATGATTTCCTCCATGTACTATGTATTCATGTTTATGTTATATTCCATAACGTGTTCACATGATTGTAGGATTTGACTTAAATATTTATTATTGTGATTGCACGTGGTTGGGACTATATCACAGTCCAGGTAATCGGTAATAGGCCTTGAACTGGTGGCTGAGGTTGTTTTCCCCACACAAGATGTGTTCGATGAATCCAAGTCGTACTTGGATATCGGCAGTGGTTAGGCCACACGGAGTGCTTATGCATTTCATGTAGATTAACTCAACGTGCGCTCATCCTAGTCGAGCTTGTCAATTAACCTGATTGACTGATGTATGTTCACCATGTTTGGATACTACTGCTTGAATCTAAGGTACCAAACTCACTAATGAAACTCTGTTAACCTTAGTACCTCGATCTGCTAAGACTCATGAGGCGGGCATGGTGGTATGGCACACCGTGGTCGAGCTGCCGGCCAACGCTGGGGCGACGAGCCTCCCCATAGTGACCAGTGAGCAACCCAGACTCGTGAGCTAAATATAGTGGTATGGGACACTGTATTCGTGCTGTCGGCCTACTTTGATTGGTGACGAGCCCTTTGTAGTGGTCTCGAGTATACTCTGAAACTGCATTGAGGCGACGAGCCTTATTGTAGCATCTAGGGTATAACTAGGCCTGTATTGATTGGTGACGAGCCCTTTGCAGCGACCTAGAACTATAACATCGTATGAGATTTACTAGGAGTGACGACCCTAGAATGGATCATTGTTTGAGAATTGATATAAGAGAGGTACCTTAGCTTCCCAATCCTACTGTACGAAAAGGTCTAATAAGAACTTGATAATCATATACATGCACCGCACTGTATGTGCCATTTCGCGTTGGGCAGAGAACTGAGGAAGTGACTGACATGCGCGACCGTAAGATGAAGATCGCAGAGGGAGTGCAGGCCAGGGCATGCTTCATTCCTTCATACATTCTTGCATTAATCAGAATAATTAGGGATGTTTGATTGTATTGCTTTATCATTACTGCTTGACTAAATTGATAACATGTTAACCTTTGATATATAGTTCCATTAAGTTGATCACTCACTCCTACCTTTTGGG
The DNA here is from genome assembly GCA_037074715.1 of Magnolia kwangsiensis. Classification (NCBI taxonomy): domain Eukaryota; kingdom Viridiplantae; phylum Streptophyta; class Magnoliopsida; order Magnoliales; family Magnoliaceae; genus Magnolia; species Magnolia kwangsiensis. The sequence continues at coordinate 68,065,978 of CM073579.1, forward strand.
ACGGTATTTAAATACTAACAAGACTCTGTTTTAGATGCAGATGTTGATGCGTCTCGCGAGGCAGAGCCGGAGTTTGAGGATGATGAGGAGGCTTTCTCGTGTACGCAGTATTCAGGCGGGTTCTTTACACCATTCTGAATCATCGGGGCTTCGGGGTTTATGCTTTATAGAGGACTATCACATTTTGATATTTGTATATTGAAAATGCTTGTAATTATGACCTTGCAGAGCATATATATTTTGGGGACTCATACTTGCTTATGTATTTATTTCAGTCTTCCACTTGTGTATTACAACTGTCCTTGGATTATGTTTTGCTGATTTGGCTTAATCTACTTCATGTTTTATGCACTAATATAGACAACATATATCTATTATTAAAAATGTTGCATAAGTGATGTTTTGAAACTCGGGACGTGAGTTATGCTCGACCCCTGATTTTTAGGGCGTTACATATGAGGAGAGTACTTTTGGGCAGGGATGAAGCGTCAGATCGCCAGTTGTGTGGCCGAGTGTGACACATGCCAGTGTGTCAAGGCCGATCATCAAAGACCCCCTGGTCCATTGCAGCCGTTGAGTGTCCCAATGTGGAAGTGAGAGCACGTATCTACAGACTTCATTATGGGCTTGCAAAGGACTCAGTGCAGTCATGATGCCATCTAGGTTGTCGTGGATCGACTGATGAATTTGGCACATTTTCTTATGATTCATGAGACTTGCCATTCGAACTGGCTCACCAGGTTATTTGTTGATAAGATCATGAGACTGCATGGTGTTCCTGTCTCGATCATTTTAGACCGAGACCTGAAGTTCACGTCTCAGTTTTGGGAGAGCTTTCAGAGAGCGATGGGTATTGATTTGTGGCTCAGCACCGCGTATCATCCACAGACTGATGGCTAGGCCGAGAGGGTCAACTAGATACTTAAGGATATGCTTCTGGCCAGCACGATTGATTTCGAGGGTAGCTGGGATAAGCATCTGCAATTGGCTGAGTTCGCATACAACAGCAGCTATCAGGCAACCATTGACATGGCTTCTTTTGAGGCATTGTATGGAAGACCGTGTAAATCTTTGAGTTGTTGAACTGAGGTGGAGAGAGAAGCGTCTCCTAGGTCCTAAGCTTTTATAGGACACGTCTGAGGTTATCGATATCATCAGCCATAGGATGCGCACAGCTCAGAGTCGGCATAAGAGTTTTGTTGATCGTCGGCATCGCCCTTTGGAGTTCACTGTTGGGGAAAAAGTGTATCTTAAGGTCTCACTCATGAAGGGTAAAGTTTGATTTGGAGCAAAGGGTAAGCTTGCCCTGAGATTCATACGACCTTTCGAGATCACTAGGCGCGTTAGCGCCGTGGCCTATCAGCTTGCCCTGCCATCTCAGTTGTCTGGTGTCCACAACGTTTTCCATGTCTCTATGCTGAGGAAGTGTGGGTCAGACATCGTTCAAGTTATTAATTGGTAGCCGCTAGAGGTTCGTGAGGATGCTTCTTACATTGAGCAGCCAGTTCATATCCTTGATCGGAAGGAGCAGATCTTCCGGACCAAAGTCATTTCCTTGGTGAAGGTTCGGTGGGGTCACCATTCTATTGATGAGGTGTCTTGGGAGTGCGAGGCAGAGTTCAAGAACGCTATCTCCATCTCTTTGATGATTAAGTGTATGATGTATCTTATATGTTGTCTCCAATTTTATATGACGATGCCTTGTTTCCTCTTCTATTATGAGTTATGTTTACTCAATGAATATATAAATTTCAAGGATGAAATTTTTTTATTTAGAGGGAAGAGTTATAAGACCCGTAACATAGTTCGTACCTTTCTGTGAACTTCTGCAGTCCTCTCAGTAGAATTTCGACAACCCTCAACCTGTATCCGATGTTTGTGCGCAAACCTAAGTCGGGTCCTATTTACTGAAGTCGGATCGATCTAAAACTTATACCTTAGCGACCGCGCCGTCGTCATGGTTCCAATGTCGTGACTCGCGCATCGAACCGATACCAAGGCCAGGAGATGTGGGTCCACGTTCATCCCAAAGAAACACCACGCATTGTGAATTTCGAGGGAATCTCTACAATGTGTCCCATTAATCAATCAATCACCCAAGTCAAGTACACCCCTTACCCCAAGTACAACCAACCCATCCCTTCTTTTCCCTTAAGTCAACTCTCTCTCCCCTCACCATCCCTCTTTTACAAAAAAATCAAACAAACCCATACATTCCTTACAACCACCACATCACCCCATCCCTTTTAGCCATTACTTCCCTCTCTCTCTCTCTCATTCCATCTCTTCACATCCAAGCAACTAAGAACCCCAAATGTCCAAGCCTCCCCAACTCTTCCAAAGGCTAAGTGTGGCCCACCCTCTCATCTCTCATACTCACCATCAAAACCCCATCAAACTCCATCAAAAGTGAAGGTAAGGAGCTAAGGAGTCCAAGGGATCAAGGAGGAGTGCAATAGGTGGGTGCTCTACCGTCGATTTGCATTTAAGGGTCCACTTGTAGGTGGTACCCATTATGATGTATATGTTGTAATCATGAGGGACCCATAATGGCGGGGTCCCTCCATCACCGTCTCTCTCTCTCTCTTTCTCTCTCTCCCCCTCTCTTTCCATCCATTTTAATGAGGTGGACCCCACCATTTCATGTTTTATTCGCACCGTCGATCATGAATGGTGGGACCCACCATGAAACCCTCCTACCTTCGGGCTATCTATAGTACTCATATCCATAGCTCAGCTGGCAGACGGAGTGGAGATACCTCGTTTTAACACTTAGGGTCTTCATCCCTATTAGCGGTGGCTAACATGAAGTGTGTGGACTGGTGTGGGTGTATACTTGCAAGCTAAGTGGACCCACCTCATGAAAATTGGACTTGAACCATCCATCGATTTGACGTCTAGTAACATGTAGCTGATGGACCGTCAGTTAGATCCATGGGCCCCACCAAATGATGTATGTCAGCCATCCCTTTTTGCACTCTTTAACGTACACGCACATATATATATATATATATATATATATATATATATAATATTATATAATATAATATTTTATAATATAACAAATGTTATGGAAGGCCACACCCACGTGGGACCCACCTGATGGGAGGATTGGATGGCACCCCTCACACAGCGTTACTACTGTGAGGTTGACGTCGGCAAGATATGTAGGTCCCACCACACGTGATATATGGATCTTATCCACCATCAATTGTAAGGATGGTGGGAACCCACCCTTTTTGAATGATCCACACGGCCTGTCCATTTTGGTAGGACACGTGGCCAACAAGTAGCTATTGTACACAACAGTTGTGGTGGCCTATCATGATACACGTGTTATATATTCACTGTCCAGTCCACTAGACGTGGACCCCACCTAAATGTATACTCTATATCCAACGTCCAGATGGACAGGACGGTGGAGTCCACCTTAACGTGTGTGGACCACTTAATGTATGTATTTTAATCCAACCATCTAACGATGGGCACTCTAGTTAGTATATATATAGTATATTATATTAAATTATTTATAATACATATATATATATATATATATATATATATATATATATATATATATATATATATATATATATATATATGTATGTATGTATGTATGTATATACTCAGGGGAGTGAGGGATGTGGGATGTTTAAACATACATGGGACCCACCATCTAGATGGCTCTAGACGGTAGGGCAATCCTTACCATTGGTGTATATATATATTATTTTAATATTATATATATATATATATATATATATATATATATATATATATATATATATATATATCTCATATACTTAAGGTGGGCCACTACATGGACCGCACCATGATGTATGTTACATCTGCACCGTCCAGTTGCTGGACTATGCAGCAGCTGCGATGTCCAAGCCATCCATCAGATTGGACATGGTCCCACCATGCCCCATGTGTTTTACCTAGACCGTCTACACATTTGGTGAGCTCTGTCCTTGGGCTTGAGACCAAAAATAAGATAGATCTAGTTATTAGGACTCCGCCATCGTGCATGTGTTGTAGCTACAACGTCCAACCATTTGACTAATAATTTTAAGGCTTGAGATAAAAAAATAAGATAGATCTCTGATATCAAGTGGATCACATTGCAAAAAGCAGTGGTGTTGAACATCTACCATTGAAACGTCATTATGGGATACAACAGAAGTGTTAGATCAATATGATATATTTCTTTTCCCTATCCAATTTTTTTGGTGACCTTATGAATGGTCTGGATGGGAAATAAATACTATGGTGGACCCTCTAAATTTATAATTATGGGGGAACCATTATCACCAGTGCTATATGTGGAATGGTCCAGATGATCTTTTGATTACTTCATTGTTTGGATAATGCTCTAAAATGATCGCTATAATAGATGAATGATGCGGCCCAATTAGTGTAGCCCACTTGTTGTATTTGAGAGGCCCAACATGACATATTTGGGGGCCATGGGCTGAGGCCCATAGTGATGCATACTGGCCCATTTGATCGGCCCATTTGATTCGACCCAATTATACCAGCCCATGTGATTTAACCCATTGATTTGGCTCATTCGATCGGCCCAACTAATTTATATAAGGCCTAATGAGATGTATGCGAGGCTTTTGTGTGGGCCGAATATGATGTATATGAGGTTCATTTGTGAGGTGAGATTCCACCACGATGTATGTAATGATGATTTGGTGGTCGTGCCTTAGGAGCAATGATGGTTTAATGCCCACATTGTAAGGATAATGTTGGTTAAATGTCCACATTGTCACTCTCCCTAGGGCTTATTGATAGGCCCATACTTATAGTGTGTAGGCTGTCATGGCCCACCTTCATTATGAACAGGGTCCATCATCTTATAACATGTTTACTATAGATCCATGATTCATGCTCATACGCATCATATGTGTGCTTGATATGAAGAGTGACTAATCATAGCATATGTCTTCAGGTAGATTGTTTATGGGCTCCTTGATAGGTGGAGTTGTCCTTCATGAACATGCGATACGCGCATGATTGTTGCATGTCTGGTAGAGTAATTTATGCACTTGCATCAGTGTGATTGTGATGATTGTATGCCCTAGCGTCATCAGGGCCATAACCTCCACAGACACATCATGGATGGCTAGATTGGATACCAAAAATACTATTTTTAGCATCAGGGCACCATAAATGTCCCTGGGTAAAAATTCCTAAACTCGATGGTACCATAGGATGACTTCAACGTCGAGACTGTGTGTATATATGAGCGCACGATGGCTGAATACTAAGAGGCCACGTCTCCCACTGTGTCATGGTCGGTTGGAAATGGGTGTGACCTTACCTGCCTGAGTGAGGGGGCAATTTCTAGGTTGATTTTGACCAGCTTGAGGAATGGGTCCGCTATCGACGAGTCAAGCCCGATACTGGCAGGTGGATAGTGAGGTCTCTTATACTCTCCCAGTTGTGTGTTCGGATAAGGGCGAAAAGCTGACGTAGAGTGTACTAGACCCCGGTGATTATCCAGACTGAAAAACCATACTAATATTTGATATTATGGATGAGGATTGGTATGCCTGACTTGCATTTCGCATCCCATGGCTTTGATATGGCCGATAGCATGCATATCTTGCACCACAAAGCCTTGGTACGGCTGATTGCATTCATGTACCCATCAAGATGATTCCGCATCACCCTGACATTGCATTCTAAGCACGTGCACATCACGCACACACTTATACCACCCTCTAAGCTTTCTATAAGCTTATGTACAATTGATGCGTGCATGTGACACCAGGACGCAGTCGTAGTCTCACTTCTGTTAGAGCCTACAGCTGAACTTTTGGAGTTTCTGTTATTCTCATTTTCCTATATTTTCCCTTCATATGCATTGTACTCAAAGTTTTTTATCATAGTTGATTGTGTGATAATGTTCTTATGGTTATTGTTCATGGGTTATGCTATGGTTATGCTTATATACTAAATCAAACTAATGTTGAAAATCTTCCTCGTGGCATCCCAGGATCGGAACCTAGAGGATGGGTGCTGTGGGCCGAGAATAGGGTTCTACAAAGGCTGTCGGAGCCGGATTCGGTGATCGGGATTTTGTGAGCCCAATTTCTGAGTTTGGGCCGTGACTGGCATGGTAGGCTGATGGAATCCTTCCCAATCTTCACAATTCTCCTACTTTGAAATTATGGGATCGGTAAATCATGTTGTTTGCCATTGTCTCCTGGGCATGGTTTGGTTATGGAATCCTTGCCAATTATCATAGTTCTCCTTCATTGATAATTAGATCAATAAAAGTTTAGATTTGGTTTTATTGATATATTTTTCAATTGGATAGGATAAGATTCCAACTCTAATTATGTTACTTGAATAAAGAAAGAGGGCTCCTTGATCATTACAAGTGGATCCTTCGCACCCTAGTTCCCACCTTTGAATTTCTTAAGTTTCTAATTTAATCTCTCACAGTTACTTCATTTTATTTCAAATTTGGATTCACATATTTTTCTAGTTATACTTCTAGTTAATTTTAGAAACGTACAAGTTTCAGTCCCTGTAGATTCGACCTCGGTCTTACCGAGATTATTACTACATGCAACCCTACACTTGGGGTTATAAACAGGAAGCATGGCTTCGATGATATCGAACAATGATCGATGCTATCAAGGTTTCTAACATTTCTTTCATTCTATTGTTGGACAGAATGGACGATCGTTCTATAATATCGAACGATGTTTGATGTATCGAAGATTCCCTTGATTGTAGTTCGATACACTCGACCAGGACTTGTGATTTTTTAGGTTTTGTTTCTTTCTTTCATTTATACTCTTTGTGCATTAAGGACCAACTTGACCAAAAGATGTTTTAATTCTTTTTATAAGGTAATTAGAATTATATGGAGGCATATACCTACTAGGGTTTCTTATGGTATGATGAGGCTATGGTTTACTAGATGTAAGCTTGATCATGGCCTTCATCTTTGTTGAGGCTTGGTCGTGATGTCTCCAGATAAGATCACAATTGGACTGACAGACTCAACACTCGTGTATATTGACAAATAAGGGCACTTTCAATGTTGAGTCAGACTTCAAGTGAGCCTCAAGATGAAGATTATAAGATTAAGACCTCAACCAAAAAGAAGATCGAGTGCTCTAAACAAGTAGAAGAAGCCTCACTTCTCTAACCAATCTCCTAAGGTAAATGACCCCCATTAAAACTTAATCTTACCATCAATTCTTTGAAAATCTTCCTTGGTATGTTTACATCTTAAACACGTAGAATGATAAAGGAGTTAAACATGAATTACATAGATGAACTCGATTCCATCGATTTGCAATCGAAGTCATTTTCGATTCTATCGAGCATGGTTCGATTGTATCGAAAAATAGGCCCATTTTGTCCAACAACAACATAACCACCTACTGAGAAATCTTAATTACAACGAATATAGCTCGATCTCATTGAAATTCAAAATTTGATAGAATCGAACTCTATTCGATAACATCAACTTTGGGCACTCCTACTTGAAATCATTCTCAAAAGTGTTCATCAATATAATCGAGTCATCTTCGATTACATCGAGAATAAGTTCTCAATTGTATTGAATCATGATCGATTATATTGAATATTAGGAACATTTTTTCCAGCAAGCTATCAAAGGAAAATACATATCTTCAATCGCATCGAATATAATTTGATGCCATTGAACTTCAAAATTCGATATCATTAAATATCTGGACAAAATCTTCCAGTAACCAATGGTAATTTTTTAAAGAGATCCGATGGGACTGAACTACCTTTCGATGATATCAAAGTGTATGTCGATAACGTCGAATGGTACTTGATGCAATTAAGAGGAATCTATTCTACACAAACACAAACATATGTGTAGAAAGTTGTAGAAAGTTGATACAATTGAATGAGACTCGATATCATTGAAATTCAAATTTTGATAATATCGAAGACTATTCAATAGTATCGATAATGTTAGATTTCTACCCGTTTTTTAACCATTGTGATTCTTCTTCTATAAATACCTCAAGTTGCCTCTTAATAAAATGAGCTAAAAATTAAGAGAGTTTAAGAGAGTTGCTTCACATACATTATACCATCTTCTTCATTCCTTCTTTCCCATTAGAGTTCATCATTCAATCTTGGCATATTCTTTAACTCACATCTTATGTGCTTAAGAGTGAATTATGAACTCTAACATTTAATGAGATTCCAACAAATTTCCTCGTAGGTTATTCATGTTATTGGAACTATTGAATGCATAGCTCATGAGAACTTTCTCGGTGTGTATTAAGATCATATCATATCCATAGAGAAGATAAAAAAAAAAAAACTCCTAAACCTCACAACCTTGGAGTATTCGAGAAAGCATCAATATAACAAGTTGTGGTTCAAGGGAGCGGAAGACTCTTCGTCATCATTGAAGAGCTTCACACCGTGCGAGAAAGGGGCTCACTCAATCACTTGTAAGTATATAGAGTTCGTCAAGTCTAAAGCCCTTTCCTTGTGTAGCATCGAGATTCAAATTTTGAGTGACAAACTCGCCAAGACCTCTTTGTATGCCTTCAACGGGAGAATACGTTGTCCTTATGTCGGACGTGTTGCCTTATGTAGGGATTGGCTTGTGTAGGCTCAAGTTTCTTTATGTAGGTTGTGCCTTGTATAGGGTTTACCTTATTTAGGGTCCCAGTTGTGTCCATGTGTTGGACTCGTTGCCTTGTGTAGGCACTTAAAGGAACTTTGTGTAGGTCCCTTAGTTAACCTTGTGTAGGTTGTCAAGGTTCATGATTAACCTGATTTAAAACCATTGGATAGTGAAATTCAGTACACTTTAGGAGAGAGTGCATCTGCCGCGATTGGAGTAGGCAAGTAGTCAAACCACTATATATGATTGTGTTTGAGATTGTCTTTTGTGCATTATTTTAATTATGCTTATGATCCTCAAATTACTTTTGTGATGCATGATATAGAGAATGTATAAGTATTGATACAAATCACATCCCACACATAATACACTATCCTTGTAGGCTTTGCCTTCTTATATTCAAATCTTGTATAAGCCTATGTGAATTGGACCCTCTATTGGCTTACAAGTCACATAGTTACTTTGCATTACTCCTTCGACTAAAGTTAGGCATAGTTTGTTTTTAGTTGAAAATATTTTTAAAAGGTCCTATTCACCCTCCTATAGGACATTTAGACATACTTCATACTTTAGTAATAGCGGTTCTATTGCAATTCCAATTGGTATTAGAGTGGGTTCCTCTAGAGGGGTTTAACAACCCAGAGGGAGATCCTTAAAATGAAGTAAAAATTATGGCTAAAGGAGATGGAACATCAGTCTCTTGTCCTCCAATTTTCAATGGTTCAAATTACACTTAGTGGAAAGCAGGAATGTTTTATTTTTTATAATCCTTAGATCATGATGTTTAGGAAATTATTGAGAATGGATATGTGCTACCAACCAAACATGTTGTATTAGAAAATAGCACAACCATCACCCAACCCAAAATAAAAGAAAAATGGACTGATTTCGATAAAGAAAATAAAACAAACGAAGAAAAAGCCATGAATGCTATTTACCGTGTAGTTTCTAAAGAGGTATTCAATCAAATCAGTATGAATAAAACCTCAAAAGAAGAATGAGATTTATTAGAAACCACACATGAAGGAACCAACACAGTAAATAGATCAAGGTTGCAGTTCTTGACAACTCAGTTTGAACACTTGAAAATGGAGGAAGATGAGACCTTTATGGAGTTCTTTGCAAAATTAAATATCATATACAACTAATGGGTGGACTAGGAGAGATAGTTCCTATACTAAAAATATGTAGAAAAATTCTAAGATCATTACTGGAACGGTTTAACTCTAAGGTCACTACCATTAAAGAATGTAGGAATATTGATGAGATGAAAGTAGAATTGATAGATTCTCTACAAATATTTGAACTACATTTTAAAACACCCAAAAAATCCAAAAATAATGTTCTTAAAGCCTCTAAAAACATAACTAAAATAGAGGAAGAAGATAGTGAGAATGAAGATGGAGATGAGGAGGTTGCCCTCTTAGCTAAGAAATTCAAGAGATTTTCTAATAAGAACCGTGGAAAACCCTACAGTAACAAAGGGATTCATTTGGATCACTAATGCCCAATAGACAAAACATTTAACAAGTCCAAAGAACTCCAATGCTACAACTATAAAAAATATGGCCATATCTCCACAGAATGTCCCACAAAGAAATCTAAAGGTAGAGCTATGGCAACCACTTGGGATGACATGGATGACTCAAATTCAGAATCAAGTGAGTCAAAAAGTGATGGAGACTGAAAGTCATTGAAAATACTCATGGCCTCCACCACTACAGTTATTCCCAATGAACAAGATGAGGAAGATGAGCTTGAACTTGAGAGAGTCAGAACTGGAAGAAGATCAGAAATTGCACTTTATATCACTTTTATTGAAGTATGAATGTGTGATTAAGGTACTAGAGGATGGTGAACAGGACTTTTCATTAATTATGCCAATTTAAAATCTTTATTGCAAAGCTTAAACTAATCTTTAGTTAAACTAAGCAAAGTAATCTAACTCTAAAGGCTTCCAAGCCAATAGAGGATCTAATTTCATACACTTCTAAAGATATATCAATCAATTAACTAGTCTATAGCATGGTGAACATGTGTGCATGGAATATGCTACGTATTGATCATAAGTATTCATCTTATCATGCATACATATCTAAGCATTCAAACATATAAGCAGGAATTAAATAGATGCACAAATGTCAATCCCAAACATAAGCATGTAGGGTGGTTCGGCTATGTGCCTACTCCACTCACGGTGGACTCACTCTCCTAGAGTGTGCAATATTTCACTATGAAAAATGTTTTAAATTAGGTTTACCTCAAATATTTACAACCTACACAAGGTATTACCTACACAAGGCACTCATTCAAGTCTACACAAGGCTATCACACATACCTACAAAAGGCATTAGGTCCTACACAAGGAGACTGTATGTATTCTCCCATTGGAGGCCTATAAAAGGTCTTAGCTAGTTGGAGAAACAAGCTCTGAAACCAAATCCTACACAAGGAAGAGGTTTTAGACTGCTTGAACTCTTGTACTTACTTGTAAGTGGATGCGTTCTTCTTCTTGTAACTTGTAGGTTGCCTGATTTCTGCTTTATTGAGCTTCAATCAGCTTCCAGACACTCCCCCGATCACGATGTTGTGGTTGTCCTGATGCTTTAACTTCACAATCAATTTCCTTGCATACGATGCTCTTTTAGGGTAACCATGGTAATGGGAGTGGGTTGAATCTCCTACAACTAGATGGTAAGTGGAATTCCTAGGGGATTCAGCTGATGGATGCTCTAGAGTATTATAGAGACTAAGAATATACCAATAGGTTTAGTCTTAATGCTCTAAAGAAGGCTTGAGATCATGTTCTTCAATAATAGGAGCTCTAAATGCTCATTAAGGTGAGGAATCACAATGATAAGAACATTAATCTCATATTGGTTAAGCTTGGGATGCACTAGGGACTCTATGATGCATTAATCCATAATTTCTGTAAAGATCTGGTTGCTCTTTTTATAACAAAAAGGTTGCAATAGATCTCTAACGACTATATTTTGGCCTTACCAAGGGGTCCTTCGGTCGAACCAAATTAATGCTCGGTTGGAGCAAATAAGGTCCTCAGGTTATTGGACACTTTTGGTCACTTTCGGTCGGACCAAAGCTCTCTTCAGTTGCAGTCGGTAGGACCAAATATGGTCATCAGGTTACTAAACACTTTTGGTCACTTTCAATCGAACCGAAGCTATCTTCAGTTGCAGTCAATCGGACCAAATTAACTCTAAATCTTGCTGGACAGTTTTGGGTTGTTTCGGTCAGATCGAAGCTATCTTCGGTTGCAATCGGTCAGACCAAATTTCAACTCGGTTGGACCGACTTAACTCCAAATCTTACTGGACAGTTTTAGGCTGTTTTGGTCAAACTGAAGGTGCCATTTAGTCAGACCTACTACAACTGACGTAGAGACCAAATTTTCTTGTTTAATTTTTTATCCTACAATAGCCATGTTTGGTCGGACTGATGTTATGATTGATCAGACAGAAGGTTGCTATTTTTCAATTTCTATTTCAACAACTTCAATTTTTTAAGGCCAAAACTAAGGAGAGAGGAAATATGAAATTTTATGGCTTAAGGGATGATCTAACAGAGGTTTTCTATTTGGGTCAGGATAATCTAGAGGGTATATGTTTGTTTTGTTTTGAGGGTTGGAATCAGAGGAACAACTTTTTACCCTGTGAGTTTTGCTTGATGTTTCTGCTCTAGTTGCGTCTTCAATCTTCATTTTCCAAGGGCTTACCGGACTACTTGACACAATGCGTGCAAGAATGAGTGCACTAACAATCTCCCCCTTTGTCAATTACACGACAAAAAAAACTATCCTAAAATAATGTCATGGTCCATACCAATGACATACCAAAATAATAAAAATTACATGCCAATATAGAAATTTTACAACTCTAAGATACTAAGGCATGTAATGCAGCAATGCTCCCCTTGAATTTCTTCCATGATCAACCTGTAACATAGAAAGACAATGGGTTGTTTTGGTGGGTTGATTCATCTCCCCCATTTTGTAAGTATTTGGCAAAGGGTTAGTCTACAATAGAGAGAACAATAAAAACATGGATGTTCCAATTATGTAAGACAAAGATGTGCAAATATGAGCATGTTGTGTATGAAAGTTAAGAGACTAAGGAACTATAAACAAAATATAACTGAACTGAGACAAGAGAGTATCATTAGATTAATGTAAGGCCTAAGTAGTCAACAAAATTTTAAGCTTAGATGTCATTTTGACCTATGAAACACTGAGTTGGGTGGAATTAGAGCATGAACAACATCACCCGAGTCCAAAAAGTGTTGGGCTTGAAGTCCAAAAAAAAAAAATTGTTCAAAAACTAATAACCATATCACATCCATAAATAACAATAAACTAAGATGAGCTAGTCGGCCTAGTTTCCACATTATCATCATGATGGCATGACAAGTGAGTTGCAATCTGCTGTATGGAGTGAATGGCTTCTCCCATGGACTGAACCATCCTCTCCAGCCTAGACTGACGATCAATGATCTGCACCTGCTACTCTCTAATGGTTAAGAGAATGTCATCTGAAGAAGTCATAGGAGCAAGAGGTGGTGATTGTGGGACAACAACGCCTTCAATGGGGTCAAGGGCATCTTTTCATGTTTCTTCATCTTCAGCTTCATCCCAGGATCCATGCCCAGAGGAGAGTTTCATTTTCCTAAGACTATTGGCTGTGAATTTTGGTGCGGTAAGCATTTTGCCCTTGTCCCATTTTATGCCAAAATGGTTTGCTAAACGACAGAACAACCAATCAAATGGTATCCCAGAGGTATTGGACTTAAAAGAAGAGACAATTTGATGAAAAATCATGGTTGGAAGCCACATGGGCTCCCCTTTCCCAAGTTTGTAGAGAATCTCAACCATAAATGGGGTGAGCTCAGTGTAGTTGCCTGAGCAGGGATACACATTGGAAACAAAGATGAGGAGGATCTGGTAGTCATTTGACATCTCCGAAGCTTAAAGAGAATTTCCTTTGCTCCATTCGACATTCCGACCATTGTAAAGGAATTGAGTCCAAACAATTCTTTTAGCAGTTGCTATCATATCTAGATCAATGGATTGTTCCAAACATACAGGTACCTTAACTAGGGAAGCGATCCTAGAAGGTGTGACAGTGAAAACTTTTCCTCGATATTTTACTTCAAATGCAAGAGTTTCTCAATCTTCAGGTTGAGTGCAGTGAGAAAGGAAAGATTTAACAAGATTTACATCTACTTCTCCTCAAAAGGCCAAGATTGGGTCCCATCCACGGCAACAGAGGATTTCATAAAACATTGTAGTCGTCAAGATAAGAGGAATCAATATTCCATTCATAAATGGCTTTTCTAATAGCAAACCTAGCAACAATAGGGCTTGAAGGAGGAGAAGGTATTTCTCTGAAAACATTAAGGCTACCAGTGGGTTGAGGGATTTGGCAAACGGTCTGTCCTTGTTTTGGGGCACATATTTTGTACTTTGTTCCTAATGATTCTCCTCTATCATGTTTCTTCTTTGAGCGACCCTCAAAAGGAGGGGTGGATTCTGGATTTTTCATGATAGAAGATAGGAGTAAAATGCAAGGACTCGATGAAAAGAAGAACAAGCCAATAAGAAATAGGAAAAGAAGAAGGAAAATACCAAAAAGAATACCTTGGACATGGTTGATTTCGGTTGGAAGCCTTTAAGCCGATGTTTGGGGAAAACAAAATAAAATAGGGCAAATGAATTTGTTTTAAGAGTCAGTTTAAATAGTCTACGCCATGAGATTTCAATCGGACCGAAATTCCTTGAATCACACAAAAAAAAATTCCTATGTATTTCCAAATGATGTACAAATAAATAAATATATATATATATATATATATCTGAAGTTAGTATTATATACATCTAAAAGACACCAAAATAAACATAAAATTAGAATATACATATATCCAAAAAGAATATGAGGCAACATATCCTCAAATATAATAATTAAAGACTCATGGACACACAATATGTCATATCGCACATATCCCAATAGATTTTTGAAGATCTCCAAATCCATTGAAATCTAGGAGTTTTGTTAGAATATTAGCAAGTTGTTGCTTGGTAGGCACATGATCCAACACAATAATCTTGTCTTCGACAAGTTCACATGTGAAGTGGTGTCGGATGTCAATGTGTTTTGTTCTTGAATGTTGAACTAGATTTTTAAAAATATTAATGACACTTGTGTTATCACAAAAAAATGTCATTGCGGATTGTTCAATGTCATATTCTAGATTCAAAAAGTTGTGCATAACAACTACCGACAGCTATGTATTCGGCCTCATCAGTAGACATGGATATTGATTTCTATTTCTTACTATGCCATGATACAAGACAGTTGCGAATATAAAAACAACCTCTGCTGGTTGATTTGCGATCGTCTATATTGATGGCCTGATCGGCATCGGAATACCAAGCAATGACAGCAGATGTGTCAAATGGGTACCACAAGCAGAAATCGGTAGTCCCAACCACATAATTTATAACTCTTTTAATTTTTGATACATGTGATTCTTTAGGATTGGTATGAAATCTAGTACATGCACCAACACTAAAAGCGATGTCTAGCCGACTCGCAGTTAGGTATAGTAAGCTACCTGTCGTGCTGTGGTACAGGTGTTGATCCACACTCTTCCCATTTGCATCTTTGGAATGTTTGAGTGTGGTGCTCATGGGGGTATGGTGACTATGTCTAGATTCAAGTCCGAATCTTTTTACTAGATCTTTTATATATTTAGACTAATATACAAATATTCAATTATGCATTTGTTTCACTTGTAGCCCTATAAAGAAATTTATCTTACAAACCATGCTCATTTAGAATTCAGATTTTATTAATTTAGCAAAATTATGAGCAACATCTTCACAAGTGGATCTAAAGACTATGTCATCCACATAAATCTGGGCAATGAGTAAGGTATTCCCTATCTTTTGTGTAAATAGTGTTTTATCAACACTCCAACAAAAATGATGGTTTAGTAAAAATTGTGTCAAGCGCTCATACAACGCTCAAGGTGCTTCTTTAAGACCATAAAGCGCTTTGCTCAATCGATATACATGTTGAGGATTTTTAGGATCTAGAAATCCCTTTTGGTTGTTCTACATATACTTCTTCCTCAAGCAAACCATTGAGAAAGGCGCTTTTTACGTCCATTTGAAATAATTTGAATTGTAAAGCGCATGCAATAGACATGAGAATTCTTATGGACTCAATGCATGCTACTGGGGCAAATATTTCATCAAAATCAATGCCATCAATTTGTGAATATCCTTGTGCCACAAGTCTTACCTTATTCCTTACCACATTCCCAGATTCATCAAATTTATTTTTGAAGATCCATTTGGTTTCGATGATAATTATTTCAAGTGGTCCGGGAACTAGCTTCCACACTTCATTTCTCTCAAACTGTTGTAGCTCATCTTGCATAGCTACAATCTAATATTCATCTTGAAGTGCTTCTATAACATCTTAGGCTCAATCTTTGAGGTGAGCAAAGTTGACAATAAATACCCTCAATCTGATGTTGAGTTTTCACACTGACATTATGATCTCCAATGATTTGATTGAGAGGATGATCCTTAATGAATGGCATGTTACTCAACGGCTGAGGTTCAAGAGAAGATGTGGATTAGTTATCAGATTTACCTATAATGCATGAATCCACATCATCCTCTATATCAATCGAAGGACCAGATTCATTAATAGGTTGGTCATCAACAACCACATTAATGGTTTCTTGATTAGTAAGTGTCCTCAAATTATATACTCTATAAGCACAACTATTAGGGGCATATCATAGAAAAATGTTATCATCACTTTTAAAGTTATACTTACCTAGTTGCTCTCTGTCTTTAAGAATGTAACATTTGCTACTAAAGACACGAAAGTACTTTACACCAGGTTATTTTCCATACCATAATTCATATGGAGTTTTGTTTAATCATGCTCTAAGATATGCTCTATTAATTATGTCACAGGTAGTGTTGAAAACTTCAGCCCAAAAAGTTTTAGCCATATTCTTACTTTTAGCATAACCGAGCCCATTTCCTAAAACACCCGATTTTTCTCTTAACCACTCCATTTTATTGTGGTGTTTTTGGGGATGAGAATTCATGTCGAATTCCATGTTCATCATAGTAGTTTTAGAATCGATCGTTCTCAAATTCCCCACACCATGATCATTCTGTATATGTTTTATACAATATCCTTTCTCATTTTGGAGTCGTTTAGCCATCTACTAAAATTCTTCAAATGCATCAGATTCTTTTTGAAGAAAAGTGACCCAAGTGAATCTGAAGTAATCATGTACCACTACCAGAAAGTATCTCTTTTTACTATGGCTCTCAACTTTGGTGGGACCCACTAGATCCATGTGAAATAAGTCAAGTGGTTTGGAAGTTTCTGTGGTGGTTGTCTTTTTATGCCTTGCTTTAATTTATTTTCCTTTGAGATAGTCACTACATACAATTTTTTCTTCCTTCCCTATCTTAGGGAGTCCTCTCACCAATTTTTAAGAGCTTAACTTAGCTAAGTTCTAGTAGTGTCCATGTCCAAGTCTTTGGTGCCATAACTTGGACTCAATATTTAGAGCCATATGGCATCTTGTAGATAGAACATTCTCCCCACTACTTTCAATTACATAGCAGTTATCACTTGTGTGAAGACCTTTCATAATAAATTTTCCTGTAAGGTCTAAGATCTTGCACACATCTTTAGAGAATGTGCCACGTGTTTTGTCTCGGATTTGCGAAATACTAAGAATATTGTGTTTTAGCCCTTCTACACAAAGAACATCTTCAATCTTGGGCAAACCAGGACCAACTATTGTTCCTTTCCCAATTATCTTAGCAGGGCTCCCATTTACAAATGTAACTGACCCACCATCAAATTCTGAATAATCATAAAAATGGGTCAAGTCACCCATCATGTGGCTGGAGCAACTACTCTTAAGATACCACTTAGAACTATTGCCTGCCTTAAGAGTGGTATGAGTTAGAAGGAAATTGTTCTTATTTTTAATTACTCATTTGGCGACAATCTTCTTTGGAGATGGTGTTTTGTTTTCACCATGGGCTTGTTTGGATTTTTTAGGCAACTGAACCAGATTCCCTTGTCTCATCAATTCTTTGGTTTTTTTATTCAATTAAGCCACCGGATTTAATAACTCCTCCATCCTTTTTGTCATCTTAGGTGGAGTAGGATGTTTCCTTCCTTCATTTAATGTGTATTTTGAAGGACTCATGGTATTTTGTATTGTTCTTTTGTTTTGTTTGAATTTACCAGAAAAGTTCAACCCAAAAATGGAGTGAGACCTACCAAATGTAAGACACTGAAACTTGCAATGTCCCAAGTCTCCACATGAATGAAAAATAGGAGTATTTCTTATGTTGCTTACAGATGCAACATTTTTCTTAATCATAGGTGGTGTAGGAAGGGAGTTTGATTTGCAAATTTCATATTCTAAGCCTCTCATATCCTTCTAATTTCTTCCCATTCCTAGAAGTCTTTCTAGTTTTCATTACTTTGGGAGAACCTATGACTAAGTTCAATAGATTGTTTTTATTTTTCAGCATCTAATATGAGTTTATGATTTTCATTTTTCAAATGCATATTTTCATATTCTAAATGTTCAATCTATTTTTTTTAATTTTTGTGTTTCAGATGTAAGGGATGTTGTAGTCCTTTCAAGCTTGTCATTATCCATATGATATTGCTGAAGATCATTTATCAAGTGAGTATTTATTTCTAGTCTTTTATCCAAATCTTTTTGCAATTATTAGTTCTTATTTTCAGTAATGGCAAGTTTTTTAAGGACACTGATGTTATGGATGTAAAGTTGATCATAAGCGTCATGCATGTTTTCTTGTCATTCTTCTTCTTTCTCATCATCCGAGGAGGGTGCTTCTATGGCTTCTTGCTCATTTATTTCCTCATTGTCCTTTGGATTGGGAATGACAGTGGTGGTGTAGGCCATAAGTATTTTTAAAGACTTTTGGTCTCCATTACTTTTAGAATCACTGATTTCAAAATTAGACTCTTCAGTGTCATCCCATGTGGGTGCAATAGCCTTTCCTTTTAATTTCTTAGCAGGATATTTGGTGGATAAATGACTATACTTCCAATAATTATAACATTGAGCTTCTTTGGACTTCTTAAAATATTTTCCTATTTGGTATTTGTTGTCCAATTGTTTCCTCTTGTTTTATGGTCTTCCACGGTTCTTGTTGAAGAATTTTTTGAACCATTAAGCCAAGAGAGCCACTTCCTCATCAATATCTTCATTTTCACTTTCCTCTTTCTCTATCATAGTTATGTTATTAGAGGCCTTGAGATCATTACTTTTGGATTTTGTGGGTGCTTTGAAGTATAGTTCAAAGGTTTGTAGAGAACTTACTCATTATTCTACTTTCATTTCATCGATGTTCCTAAATTCTTCAATGGTGGTAACTTTGGAGTTAAAATGTTCTGGTAAGGATCTCAAAATTTTCCTACAAATTTTAAATACTGAAATTTTCTCTCCTAATCCACCCATGGAGTTGCATATGATATTTAGTTTTGTCAAAAACTTTATAAATGTCTCATGTTCCTCCATCCTGATGTGTTCAAATTGTAATGTGAAGAGTTACAACCTAGATCTTTTTACTGTGTTGGTTCCTTCATGGGTTATTTCCAATAGATCTCATGCTTCTTTTGAGGTCCCACACATGCTAATCTGATTAAATATCTCTTATGAAACTGCATAGTAAATAGCATTCATAGCTTTGTCTTCATAAGTTTTCTTCTCTTTATCAAAGGCGGTTGTGCCATTTTCGAGTACCACATGTTCAGTTGCTAGCACATATCCCTTCTCAACTATTTCCCAAACGTCAAGATCTAGAGATGGAAGAAAATAGTGCATTCTTGTTTTTCAAAAACTTGTTCACAACCCCAAGGGTAGGGTCGTGATGTAGTAATAATTTCAATAAGACCGAGGTCGAATCCACAAGGACTAAACTCGTGTGTATTCTGAAAGTAACTAGAATCAGAACTAGAAGAAGATCTAAACCTAAATCTAGAATATAAGAAAGTAATTATGAGTAATTTAATAAAAACTTGTAAATTCAAAGGTGGGAACTAGGGTGCCCAGGGATCCACTTGCAGCTATTAGGCACTTTCTATATTTGATTCAAGGAACTCAATTAGAATTGGAGTCTTATCCTACCCAATTGGTAGATATATCAATAAAATCAATCTGAACTTTCGTTGACCTAATTATCAACAGATGACAGTTGTGAGGATTGGAAGTGATTCCATCACCAAACCATGCCCTAAAGACAATAGTAAACAATAGGTTATAACAATCCCACAACTGAACATAGAAGCACTATGAAGGTTAGAAGAGATTCCATCACCCAACCATGCCCAAGGGATGATGGTGAACTACAGGATTTACTATCTTCATAATCTCAAATCAGGAAAAGAAGATACTCCAAGCTATTATAGATCTATTGTATTTTGAGTCATAATAAACCACTAAAAACTAAAATTATTTCTTAAATATCAAATTAAAATTAAAGAAATTCAACAAGAACAAGAATCTAACAAGAAAAACATTCCAATCATGCTACAAGCTTCACTCCTTAGCCCTAGCTAAAGGATTTAACCAACCATAGACATGATTGGATCTAAAATCCTCAAAGAAAGCATTAAAAATTAAGAAGAAGAGAACAAGAAACTCTTAGATGATGGCTCCACCCCTTTGCTCTACTCCTCAAAACCTTGGATATCCCAAAAAGACTTAGAAAACCATATTTATAGGCTAGTTTCCACAAAATTGTAAGATTGTATCAAATTCACACGGTCCGCATAACTTTGCATAATGCCTTTGATGTCATCGAACAACTTTCGATGATATCGAATGGGTTTGAATCTAGAAGTCACATCTTTTCTCCTTTTGCACTGCGTATGTCTCTGTGTCATCGAACCTCCTTTGATGTCATCGAGTGAATCTTCGAGTCATCGAATAGGTCCTCGAGTAATCGATAAAGTGTCCAAAACAGTCCAGCGAGTTCCTTCAGAGTTCTTCAGAAGATGTGATGCCTTCAAGCTGTGTTCGATGTCGTCGAGCAAGTCCTTGATGTCATTGAGAGAGTTTTTGAGTAATCAAGAATGACACCTAATATGTCTAGCGAACAACTTAATTTTCATGTAAAAATTCAATGTCATCGAGCTATGCCATGGCTTCGATGTCATTGAACCATGGCTTCGATGTCATTGAACAATGGTCGATGACACAGGTAATGAAGTGGATTACCACACTTTGTTCTGTCGACTTTCTTCTTCTACACTTGGTTATCTTGGATCATGGGGTCTTGAAATCTTCAATCTTGGTCTCCAAATATCGATTTTATGCACTGGTGTTTCTTGAGCACTAAATCCATGCTTTTAGCATTATTTTCAATCTAAGTTCTTAAAATCAACTTGTAACACAAACATGTATAAAATAGATGAAAAGATGAGCTATATACGTCCTAGAGGGGACGTGAATAGGACAGTCACTACACCAAAATTATGTATTTGGTATGGCTGGATGCTTGGTTCAGAAACGGCTTAGAGCCGTTTTCGATCTGAAACGGTAATGAACAGTACTCGGCTAGTTGCTGTTATACTCTGTTATTTTCATTTTTTTTGTTGGTGTGTCCTAATTGAGTGTTTAATGTTCTTATTTATTATTATTATGCTTTATTATTTTATTTTGAAATAGATGGACGGAATGGATTCTATTAGTAACCTCTGAGTGGACCCCACATGGCCCGAGAGTCATGTTACTATATATACCGCAGACTACCGAATATTTTTCTTCATTTTCTTACGCCAAAACGCCCTAAATCCCTCATTTCCTTATGTCATCGCCATCTGCTTCTCCCTCTCCCTCTCCCTCTCAAAATCTCCCTTGATCTCCCTCTTCCAATCTCCCTTGATCTCCCTCTCCCGATCTCAACCCTCTCTCTCGATCTCCCTCTCCTGATCTCAACTCTCTCTCTCGATCTCCCTCTCCTAATCTCAAGCCTCTCTCTCTCTCGTCTCCCTCTCACTCTTGCTCCCTCTCCCTCAATCTTCCTCTCCCTCGATCTCCCTCTCCGTCTTCTGATCTCGACCCTCTCTCTCTCGATCTCCCACTCCCTGCATTTCCTCTCATACGAAAGATGCAGTCGTGCATTTAAATCTATGGAAGAAGGTAATGTGACGTCTGCTTACTCCATGAAATTGAAATGACGTCTTCTAGAATCTCTCATCATGAATGTGCATGTTGTAATCTTCCGATAGATATGTTTTTTGGTGTATTTATAGATGTTTATGAACATGTAGTTTTGCATTTTGTGGGGTTTTCAGACTTTTTTTATCCAATCTGGAAATCTACTTGAGTTAGAAGAAAGTAACTAAAACGAATAATATATATCTGCCATTGGCTTGGCAATTATTTTTGAATTAGAGGTTGTTGGATTGAACTCTACCTGATAGAGTTGTTTTTCTTTTAAAAAGAAAGTAAATGAACACCTTAGTTGATCGGGATTTCCTAACTGGTCTCGACTGGGACTCTCTGGTCCAGTTTAGGTTTCAAACACTGCATTAAACTGGATTTTTTTTTTTGTTCCATTACTAAT
Organism: Magnolia kwangsiensis; assembly: GCA_037074715.1. Taxonomy (NCBI): domain Eukaryota; kingdom Viridiplantae; phylum Streptophyta; class Magnoliopsida; order Magnoliales; family Magnoliaceae; genus Magnolia; species Magnolia kwangsiensis. The sequence continues at coordinate 68,088,300 of CM073579.1, forward strand.
ACATACTGTAGGCTGTAGTAGTTAATCTGCGATAACAAGGAGAATGTGGACTTGGAATTGGTAAAAGAAAAATGAATTGGTAGACTGGGATGATAGTTTAAACCTCGAGCATGTTAATTTAAACTGTAACCCTGCTAGCTTTTGTGACTAACTGATGAGGCAGGCACTTTACTTTTCTTCAATCATGTCCGGGGAGAGGTGGGAAATTTAGTTATGGTCCTCTTAAACAATCATGATGCAATCGGTCGTCATCTAAATTGTAACTCGATGGGACTTTTTGGCTTAAAAGATGGCTATTTGTTCCATCTGACACTTGGAGTGGTGTAAGTTTTTTGAAACTGCATTCTCGAAGGTCCCATTTTTCAGCCTTGTGTGCACCAAATCAGTATCTAGATTCAGGTTGGACATGAAACACTGGGCATGTTGATTTGGGGAGAAAAGCATATCCTGCTTGGGTAGAAAAATCAAGACATGGAAATGCAACCTTTAAGTGCATGGGACTGATATTTCTTGTAATTAGGAGTTTGATTTCATTATTCACTTCACTTGGTCCATTTTAATTAAAAGAAGGATATAAAACTCAGACCACCATTCTGGTTGGATGAGTAGGTCCAAATATCCGTTAGATAAAATAGTAGAGACCCCTCATTGTTCTCTTAGAATTTCTCTACAAGGGCCTTTGGATATATCAATTCCTGGCATTTTTTATTGCATAGTTCAAAAACTCACTTACTCGACTCGAAACTCAAGGGTGTAAACTCTGAATTACTGAGATTTTTTATTGCATCACTGGGAAACTTGGTTGTGGCCGTGACTCGACCTCACTGAGATTGTATCCTGTTGTTGTTTGATAGATTTTGACAAATTTTTATTTTTCAGAGAAATCAACAGTAGAGAATGCAAGACAAAGTCAGCATTGACCCATGGTAGTCCAGGTTCAATTCTCTCTACCTTGTTAGGCATCTGTATACTTGGGTTTATTTTCATGGTATTTTGATTATTTACAATGGCACATTCTTTATTATTATTTTTTTCCCCTTGGCTTTTTTGGTGGCGATAAAGCAAACATGTTTGACATGATAAATGCAATTACTAACTAAACAATGTATTGTTCTTGTATTCCATTTATCTGAAAATGGCTTCCAGTTTTCCCATTCCCATCTAAATTTGGCTAGCATTTCTCATCTTTACTTGGGCACTTGAACAGATTATAGGTGGTCGCTTTTGGAAAAGAGAAACTTTAGATACTCTGGCAGTGTGATGGATAATGTGTAGGCACTTAGAAATTACTTAGAAATTGCATACATGGCATACAAGTCAAATTATGCTATCCAAATTATGGCATTCCCAGTAGATGTATCATGAATAAAAATTAAGCTTGTTTGATTATTTGACTATTGGATTGGTGGACATTTATTGGATGGTTAACAATGGGGGGAAAATCCAACAGTCCTTTTTCAACTAACAAGTGTTCACAAATGGAATAATCACGGGCTGACCCAAAACTCAAGTGAGTCGCATGGCAAGAAAAAAAATGTAAAATGGGTTGATGGTACACATATATCAATGGCCCAGACATGGCTCAAATGTATGAGAACTTCCCATACAGTCGACTACATTGAATGAGAGATACTTTAAACTTTGGCAAAGTGTGATGGATGATATGCAGGCAGTTCAAAATAAACTGGTCCAAATTATGAGTACCAGTTTAGATGAAACCAGAAATTACTCTTACTTGCTCATCCAACTATTGTATTTCCTGACATTTATGATAGGGTTAAATAAATAACATCCAATAGTCTTATTTTAAAAAACAAGCATCCACTTTGTACTATTCAACCCATCTGGTTTTTAGCCTGTAACTTTACCACAAATGTTCTTACACAATCTCATAGTTTATTTTTTAATTTAATATTTGCCACATGTATCATTTCTAAATGTCTGCATATCAAATGTTATATCTAGCTAGAGTATCAAATAACATTCCCCATTGGACAAAGGCTAGTATCCATTTAATGTTCTAACTATTACACCCATCTCTTTATATCACATGACATCATCAACATGACTAAATATCTTTTAGTATGTTACTTACCAGGAAAAAAAAACATTTTTTTCCTACTTCTGAGGTTTTTATGCTTCCAATGGCATATTATTTCTATTCTCAGCCAGGACTGTGTAATTATGGATGATAGGTTATGCTTTAAACTTCATTGATCTAGTGAAAAATGGGAGTTTCATTGATGTAGGTCATACTTGTACATAGGACCAGTTTAGCGGTTGTCCATTGTTTTTTGTGGTCCACATGATGAGGGGATTGGTTTGATTTTTGCATCTTTGTGGTGGGGCCAAGAAATGAGTGCATCATCACAGTTTTTGCATTTATGAATAATCCCACGTCATTTTTAGGCTTTAACCAGAGATTTAATTTGTACTCTCTCAATTTTATAGGTGATGCTGCTTGCACATTTCAAGCAATTGATGAAAGAGTTTACACATATGCATGACCAAGCTATTCATCCAACCTAATTCTTGGACCAAGCTTAAGTTGTATGTAAGTTTTACTAACATGTGTGTGAAGCATTTCTCAACCAAATGCAGCCACATGTACCAATGTAGCATAAGGTTGTGAGATAAAATATTTCCATTAAGTGGGTCACACTTTTTAGAACTTTTAGCTTTAAAATCAAGTGTTTCCTTCAAGTTTTTAGAACTTTTAGCATAAAAATCAAGGGTTTCCTTAATTGTCTATTTATAGCCCACCAGCCCAAGGATTCAAAGGAAACCTCAGGGATTCATCCATTCTAGACTCATCATGTGTTGTTATTTGTTACTGATAAAGGTCCTAGAAGGGGTCCTATTGGTGCTACAACTTCCATTCGAAACATCCCTGAGGTCCTAGAAGGGAATTGATGCAAATGGATAAATTATGGGCATTTTGAAGGAATGTGTTTTCACTTAATCCATCACATTAGGGCATTGGTTTCTTTTAACAGAAATGTAAATGTAGGTGGAGGAAGTTGACGGTTGGATTTGTCTGGCCTTACATGCGTCAGATTTTGGGTTGTCCTTCTGTTGGACGCTCACCTTGAAAATCAAGTTGCAACACTCATCAAGTACATGTGTACATCTTAACATGGATCAGCAGTCAGCCTTTCTCTCTCACGCTTATGGTCCATCTGTATTAACAATCTTTTTTTAAAAAATTTATTATTGATCTTAATTAATAAATTATCAGGCTAAAATCCAGTAACCTGACTCATTTTTTACACACAAGTGTTGCACGTTAATCCCTAATTACAATCATGTGAGCCATGGTAAACTCTAATTACAGATCCTTGAGGTTATGCTTTGAATATTTTAATAGTTCCCTCACGATGCTGGAACAAGCCACAATGAAATAAGGAAGAATCAACATGTGGGGCCCACCTTGACATTTTATGGCATCCAATTCATCCATTTTTTATGTCTCATATTTTTCATCTTGATGGCCATCAGAAACCATATATCTGTATTGTTTTGTTTTAGGAATATAATCATATTTTTTGAAGTCCACTTCTCTTGTTGTAGATAAGAACCTGCTGAATTATGTATAATTGTGTGCTTACCTATAGTCTTGGTTAATTTATATTTTTATTACTTCATGTAAACATATTTGTAGTTATACATTACTTTTGCCTTTACTCTCTCTTTTACTCCCGTTCATCCCCTTGAAATTGGTATTAGAGCCTTGTTTATAGTTCTCCTTGTTTACGGTTCTATTGTTTAGTTTAATGGATTTGATATTGAATTTAGTATGCTTAATTTATATTTTATCACTTCATTTATATTCTATTGAAATTGGTATCAAAACCTTGTTTACAGTTCTATTATTTAGTTTAAATTTCTTTAGAAAAACAACCCGTTTGGTAGAAGAGGAAACACCTCTACTTGTGCTCTCTAAGTAGTAGCTCCTTTGGAGCCCACTTCCACGTCGACCTAAGGGCCCTAGCGTGGAACTACCAAATCTGCCTGTTGAGTTTAAAAAAGAATATAGTGGTGTTATGCGGTATCCATCTGATTCATCAAGTTGGATGGTAATAAATAACAAGTGGCCAAGTTTTGCTGAAGAATTCCATAATGTGTGTTTAGTGCTTGCAACTGATGGATTTAACCCATTTGGACATCTTAGTAGTGTCTACAATTGTTTCTATAGACTAGACATGATAGATATAATGCAGGTTTGTGACAAATGTGTTGATGGCTTCGATCATCATTGCATGGTAAGGAATTATATCAAAAATAAAGCACTTTACTAAAAGTAAACTCGACCAGTTTGGCTAACATTGTATTGTTGTTGCCTATTTTCAGGTATCTATATAGGAGAGATTTACTTCTTACATCAGAGTTCAATATCATGAATGATTATATGCTGTCAGGTTTGTCAATTCAAGAGTTCAATATCATGTTGTTTATCTATTGATCATTTGTCCTGAAACATCAGATTGCTTGATGGGTTTAGATTTTTAAGCTTTTTCTGAAAAAAATTCAACTGAAAATCATGTGAGTAGTAAAATCTTATGATCAATTTCAGTGTCCTATCTTTATCACTCTTTTCTGGAAAATATCATTATCCGGAGGGTTGGCCATTCCTTCTGAGTTGGATTTGGACTTTGGTGTGCTGTTATCATGGTTTTTCTGTCTGTATTAATAGCTTATGTTTCCAGACATTAGTATATACAATGTTTTTGCCATCTTCTCATGAGTAGTTTCATTTGTAATTCATGCGCATGCCTGCTCTTCTTTCGTGCAGGTTCAACCATGTGTTGGTATTTGGAGTGATAAATGCTACTCAAAATATGGAAGAAGATGGCCATTTATTTTAGTTGGATCGCTCATGATCTCTGTCGCTGTGAGTTTTAATAGCTATTGTTTTTATCATTGGTTTTTGGATGTTGGATTTGGCTAACAATACAGTGTAAGCTTGTTGAAATAGTTGTGTTGCCTTCTATGTTAAATCTACTTTATACGATGACATTTACTACCATGCATAAATCATCTTCTAATGTTTAACATCTTGTTTGGATGTCTGTTGACTTCCTGGTATTGTTTCCATTGTAGGGTCTAGCTCTTGCTCTTCTGGCTGATCTCTCAGGTGAATTAGTGCTACCATTATAGTCTTTGCAGGATTGATCAACTTTCTTTCTTTCTTTATTATTTTTTTTTCTTACATATATTTACTCCTTGAAGAATAAGTTACACCATATCACATTGTTTTTGAAGAATGTGCTACAAGATTTATTTTTGTTGTGAAAGGGCCTGACCAAAAAAATGTAGCAAATGCAATATTTTTCTCATGGATGGCTATTGGAAACATTGTAGGGTATTCTTTGCACAAGTGAAATTTTCTTGGTTTATATTATTAATTTATTACTTTTCTTTTCTATTGATTGTTCTTGTTGATGTATGGTAATACCGTAAATTATCCTCCATACAATATAAACCTTAAACTTATCTCAGACTGAATTAAGGTCTGTAATTTACCCTTGAATTGCTTAATGATTTCCTATTCTCATTTTTTCTTTACATATGGTTTGGGATCTTGTGTAGATGGGAACTACTTCCCTTTGAGTGATCCTACCTTCTTTTAGTGACATAAATATTTTAAAGTCCTTTTCATGATTCAACTGCGACATTCGGCTTTCTATTAGATTGTTTTATTTGAGTACTCATTTTTAAGCAGGCGGTTTCCATTTTTGAAAACAAAAGCTTGTTGTGAAGCCTGTGGAAATTTGAAAGCAGCCTTTTGGAGTCTTTGCTTCTATTCGTTGGTCAAGATGAGAATGGGCCTAGTTTGTAAGTATCAACCTTTTACTTTGATCTCTTAGTCTTCTGTAAGGACCACAACTATTGGTCATTGGGAATATATGTAAGTGTTATGGTCTCATGCTCCTTTGGTTGTCAAATTTTATGTGTCAAAACCTCTATATATGTCTTGTGTTTGTTGTGTTTGTTTCTTGATAACTGTGTTCGAGACACCTCATCAACACTTCAAGTTCAGCTAGTTACGTACAAGCTAGTTCAAGCTAAAATAAAGAGTTCAAGTTCAAGACTCAAGATAGACCGGGAGACAAGTGCAACTTAAAGTGATACTGAAGCTTGTGAGCTTGTGATGTGTTCAAGCTACATCAACTTAAAAGTGAAGTTTTCAATGTCCATACTTCGTGTCCTAGGGTTGATAGACCTTAGTTTGACCTTAGGGTAGGTCATTTTGGATACATAATCCAATTTTTATAATTATGCATGATTCCAGTCTGTCCTATGACTAGTCCTGGATCTGGTTCGACTAGTCCTAGCACTGGTTCGACCAGTCCAAGAAATTCCAAGACCAGTCATAAATTTGTTATGAATTATCAAATTTTTTCTGTTCGGCTACGACCAATCCTAGAGTCTATTCGACCAGTCGTAGGATGGTCTCGACTCGACCTTCGACCAGTCATGGAGCTACGACTCAAACTCCAGTGACTAAATCAAGTGTCGCACGACCAGTCGTAGAGGGGTCTCGACCGGTCGTGTACTGCCTTTGACCAGTCGTGGACTGTCTTCGACTGGTCGTAAAATAGTTTTATCCAATCGCGCTAAAAAATTCAAAAATTCGTTTCTTCTTCGACCAATCGTGGTGACCCTAGGACCAGTCGAAGATGAATTTCTGCAGCTATAAATAGCACACGAATTTCAAAGTTATTCATTGGAAATTTAAGTAAATTTGAAAATCTACTCTGAGATAAATTTGTGTTTATTTTTAAGCTATATTATGCATAATTCTATTTCCTTTTGTTAGCGTTTTTACTATTTGATTTTATTCAATATTCCAATCTGATTTGAAAAGAGGAATTATTGTTTTCCTTCTTCTTGGAATTAAAATCAAATAGAGCTAGCCTAATCTGGTTTAATTTAAAATTAATTAGAACTTAGAACCATTGTAAAGTGAGTATTGGACGTTGAATTTTCATATTCGAACATCTACTCCAATTGGTTCTTCCGGGTTGCTACAGGAGGAGAAATCCAGGTATTTTACAATTTTGTAAATTTCATTCTATTTAGGTTTTTGTTTGGGATTCGTTAAAAAAATCTCAATTTGTGTGGTTGTCTGAGGAGAGCGATAAAACTCAGAAAAGAGGAGTTTTTTTTGTGTAAGCCCAAATGAAAAAGACACAATTGTGAAGGTTTTAGGTGAACCTGTGAAACCTATTTTGATAGTGAACGCTAATATCCCTATGTGAGGATATTAGGAGGGGAGTAGCATTCTGTGTGGCTGTTGTTTAAAAGTTGGTGAACACACAGGCGAACCACTATAACTCCTTATCTTGTGGATTGAATGCTTGCTTAATTCTTTATCTTTTATCATTCAATTTTGTGGAATGTATATGTAGATGTGAATGTTGTAACAATTTACATTTTAAGCAAGTGTGGAGAATGGTGTAATAGTTTAGAGTTTTATTTCAGCAATTTATCTCTTGTTATTCCTTTATCAATTTGAGCTTCAATTTCTGTAATTATTCTAGTAAGGTTGCCCTGCCATTTTTATGGTGCATGGTGAAAGTGCACCTACTAGTGCCCTAGTTTGTTAATTACAGTGTAAGTTGAGTCAGTCGGACAACAGTGCCTAACAGGAAGATCAATTCAAGTGTCTGCCTTAACTGGATGTGTGGAAGCTCTCCATAGGTAAATCATTGCCTCACATCCCATGTCCCAAAACACCAGGTGATTAAAACCCTTAAAACTAATTAGAACATCTTAGGATTTTATTGTAAGAAACCTTTTTACCAAACAGGAAAATCTTCAAGTTTTCTTAGTCTGTCGATTATATCAATTCACCTTTCGATATGATAGACCTATTCTGTCGATGTCCTCGACATCTCAATCGATACAATCGAGTGAGGAAAAAAAGCGTCTAGCAATTAAACATTCATCTGGACGATTTATCGATATATCAGAATATCAATCAATATCATCGATATTCGAATATCGATCGCATCGAAAGTGGATGGATAATATCGACAGACAGTTTTTCGGCGCCCCTGTTTTTCTATAGAAAACTACTATAAGCTTCGATATATCGATGACTGTTCGATTCAATCTGAATTCAAATATCGATCATATCGAAAGTCATTTGATCATATCGACAGTCAGCGCATGTTTCCTCCAGTAAATATTTAGGGTGTTTTAAACATTGATCGGGGGGCCAGTCAAGAAATTGATATTCATTTGTCGATCATATCGAGATCGGACACAAATCGTCCAACAAGATTATAGGTAAATCTATATGATTTATCGATCTCATCGACACGGACTTCGATACATCGATATACAAATTTCGATGACATCGGTTGTTCCCCGATCATATCTTTAGAACCTAAAATTCTTCAAGGCTTGTCTCTCTTGTTTTCACCCGTCAATAGATCGATCCCTCTATCAATGGAATCGGAGTTTGAAATCTGATAACATCGATGTGTGTCTCGATCCCATCGACCAGTTGGCAAAAGGTTTCCAAAAGTGAAAATGACATTTGACTTTGTATCATCGAGAGATCAGTCGATGCTATCGAGACCATACGCTTGATGATATCGACCCTGCTTGATGATATCGAACTCTATCATAAATGTGACCATTTTATATCCGTTGGAACCTTTTGCCTATATATAGAGAGGTTAGTCTTTATTACTGGTAGAGAAAGAAGAGAGTGCTTTTGAGTGTTTTAAACTTTATATCATTTATCTTAAGCCCTTTCTCTCAGGGAGTTCATCCTCCAATCCACCCTCATCATTAATATTCAATAAAGTGGATTGGGGAATGAACTTTCGCATTCAAGGATCCTCTAGCTACTACCTTAATGGTAAATCATTAAGCTGGGACGCCTTGAATGCATAGATGATTGGAATCACTCTATCTTTCCAATAGGAAAATCTTTGGAGAGTGAAATTCGATCATAACCTTGACCCGACCTGAAGCCTAGTATTGGTACATCTTTTGTGTTGCGGATCAAGGGATCTGAAGACTCTTCATCAACAAGAAGGAGATCTTCATCACTGTGCTAAAAGGGACTCATCAACTTATCTGTAAGTATCTAAAGTCCAGAGGACACTTGTGATCATTCCTTTCTAGGATTGGGTCTTAAGTGTTGTTCACCCTTTGAAGTCCTCAAAGGAGGCCTCCGGCAGGAGTGTATGTGTGGGTGCGTTGTGTGGACCCTTACTCTGTGTGGGAATAAACATCTAGTTAGGAGTGAACCAGTAAAACTCTGGGTTATGAGGTGACCGTGTAAAACCTCTGTTAGGATCTTAGGGTAAGATCCTTGGCCAGTGTGCCTAAACCGAGTGCTATGTGTTGACCCTTGCTCGGAGAGCATAAACAGTCAGCCTATGTGTAGGTTGTAAAGGTTAAAGGTGAACTTGATTTAAAACCTTAGGTTTGAGGTGAACCATGAGAAACCTCCTTAGTAAAATCTGGTACACTCAAGGGTTGAGTGTGGAAGCTGGGAGTGGAGTAGACAAGTAGTCGAACTAATATAAAAATGATTGTGTCTGTGATTGATTCTTGTGCTTGATCATTTGTGTGATTATGTTAGTTACATTCATATCTGCTCACACTTCACACACACAGTCACATCCATCATAGACTATAACTGCTTCATGCTTATTAAATTGAATAGTTTTGTGATTGGATCCTCTACTGGGCTTGGAAGCAAGTAGAGTTACATTTGAGCAATCCTGAAAATTGCATACCTATTAGGATTAGAATGATAGGATTTTTAATATAATTCATAAATCTTTAAAAAGTTCTATTCACTCCCCTCTAGGACATATTGGCATATTCCTACTTTAACTCAAGTGGTCTTCACCGCTATTTCACATGGTTATCCTTAGAATAATCAATTCTTAAGATTGCAATTTATTCTTTTTGAATTTATATTTTCCTCTTTTGATTTGAGTTCTTGATACAAAGATCTTTCTAGAAATCAGGTTGTCCTACTATAAACATTTGGTTTTTGGTGTAAGGTTGTCCTTAGAATAACTTTTGTATCAATCTCTCAAGATCTGAATTTTGAGGTTGCATTGTGAATTGATTTATTTTAGTTTGGCTATCTATTTAATTTAATTCCGTTATATTTAATTTTAATTTGGCATAGTCCTATTCACCCCCCTCCCCCCTCTAGGACATATAGCTTGACTATTTCAAGTGGTATCAGAGCCTAATAGCTCGTTCTTATTGCTTTTTATTTGGATTTATTTCCTGAGCTAACGATCTAAGCTATATAAAAAGATGTCAAATTTCGATAACCTTTCAGTCACTAGGCCTCCACCATTTGATGGCTCCAACTATACCTATTGGAAAGCCAGAATGAGGATCTTCCTCAAATCAATGGATGAGAGTGTGTAGCAAGCCACAGTGACTGAATGGAAACCCCCTACCACTGAAGTGATTGGAACCGACGGTTCAAAACAATGAGAGTGCTTCCTTATTTCTCATGGACTACACTTCAGAAAAGTGAGAGTAGTGTCAATGCTAAAACACTAAATGCTATCACTTGCGCACTATCACCAGATGAGTTTAAAAGAATCAGCAAGCCTGGGATATATTAGAAATAGCACACGAGGGTACGTCAATTGTCAAGAAATCTAAAGTCCAACTCCTCACAACTAAATTTGAAGAACTTTATATGGTGGAAAATGAAATGTTTATGGACTTTTACACTAGATTGAATGACATTGTAAACTCAATGTGGGGTCTTGGCGATAAAATCCCATAAAGTAAAGTGTGTGCAAAGATACTACACTCACTTCCTGAACGGTTCAACTCTAAAGTAGCAGCGATTCTGGAACTTCGTGATACGGATAATATGAGGGTAGAAGAACTAGTTAGTTCTTTACAAACCTATGAATTAAATTTTAAAGCTCCTAAAGGTAAATCTATTGCTTTAAAATCTTCTAAAAGTATTTCTCAAGAAAACTCAGATTTAGAAAATTCAGAAGATGATATGGCGCTTTTAGCAAAAAATTTCTACAATATTTTCAAAAGTAAGAAAAGGGTCGATTTTCAAAAGACAAATGAAAAGAAACGATTTTAACCTAAGTCTAGAACTTGGAAGTCTTTGAAAGATAGTCAATGTTACAACTGCCAAGAATATGGACATTTAGCAAACAAATGTCCTAAAAGGACAAACCCAAGAAGAAGGGTATGTTGGCTACTTGGGATGAATTATCTGATTCTAAAGCCTCTTCTGAATCAGAAGATTCTGAAACCGAGTCGGGCAATGAACTAAAAGCCCTTATGACTCTAGCCAAGTTCATATTTTCAGATCACGATGATTCAACTAGTGAAGAAAATTTGCATAGTGATCATGAAAATGAAGAAGATCTTCAAGATGCTTATAATGCCTTATATAAGGAAAGTTGTAAAATTGCTGTCAAACTTAAACTTCAAAAAGAAAAGTTTTCTAAACTCAAAGAATGTTTTGAGACTCTTGTTTTAGAAAAATTATAAATTTCAGATTGTTTTGAAAAATCAAAATGTGATTTGAAATTCAAAACCTCCTTGATTGAAGATTTGAAATCTGAAAATGAGAAACTTAAAACTGAAGTATCTTTTCTTCTGAGTTTGAAGGACACATGGAGATATGCCGAAGGTGATCCAAAATTAGAAAAACTATTATCCGGATCAAGAAAATGTGGTGATCAATCTAGGTTGGGATATGATAAAAATACATCTCCTAAACAAAAGAATACTCCTCCCAATTTTGTGAAAGGGGAGGTCTTAAACTCAAAAGGAAAAAGTACATGTTAAGGTTTTTCTACAAATACAAAAACTTTTCAAAAACTTAAAAGTAGTTATTCCAAGAATCAGATCAGAAATCCACTAGCTGAAAAAATAGTTGATTTACTTAAGGAGCTCTTAAAATCTAACTCAATAGGTCATTCTTACGACTATAATCAAAAGAAGACCAACTATACTCCTAAACCCAAAACTGTTCTAAAATGGGTTCCTAAAGTTGCCTGCTTGGTTGCCTAAACTGCTTTTAAAGCAACAAGCCATTCAAAGTGGTACCTAGATAGTGGATGCTCCAGGCATATGACAGGAGACAAAGCTTTATTCACCGATCTTAAAGATATGACTGATGGGTCAGTCACATTTGGTGATGGAAGCAATTGCAAGATTATTGGCAAAGGTATGGTTCAACTTTACAACCTCCCTTTAATTAAAGATGTTTTATATGTTGAGGGGCTAAAACACAACCTGTTAAGCATATCTCAAATATGCAATAACAACCATAGTGTGAAATTTTCCAATCAAGGTTGTGAGATCATAAACAAAAAGGGTTCTGTAATATTAACTGGTCGCAGAACTTCTGAAAATTGCTATATAGTAAGTAATGGTAGCTCATCTAACCAAAAATGCTACATGGTCCATACCGATGAGATAGAACTTTGGCATAAACAACTTGGACATGTACACTATCGAAATTTATACAGATTAAGTAAAGGAGAACTAATTAAAGGTCTACCTAAATTGAAAAAAATAGACAAAATATGTGGTGAATGCCAGTACGGTAAATAAACTAAGAGCTCTCACAAAAAGGTGAACTCCAATGCCACATCAAGACCACTCGAGCTTCTCCACATGGATCTTATAGGACTAACTAGAATGGAAATTTGAGGTGGTAAAAAATACATCTTGGTTATCATAGATAATTATACAAGATACACTTAGGTTTCATTCTTAAGAGATAAATCAAAAACCCTTGATGAAGTGAAAAAGATCATCAAACGGATCCAAAGTGAAAAATGTTCTCAAGTCAATAAGATCCGTAGTGATCATGGATCCAAATTTAAAAATAGTAGTTTTGAGAAATTTTATAGTGATCAGGGAATATCGCATAAATTCTCTGCACCCAAAACACCACAACAAAATGGTATTGTGGAAAGAAAAAATAGAGTGCTTCAAGAAATGGGAAATGTTATGTTGAATAGCACGAAGCTCCCTAGAAATCTATGTGCTGAAGCAGTGAATACTTCCTACTACATTATTAACTAAGTTTATACTTGTAAATCTAATAATAAAATGGCTTATGAAATGTGGTTTGACAAAAAAGCCTACTGTCAAATACTTTCATATTTTTGGAAGCAAGTGCTACATTTTGCGTGACCGTGAAAACTTAGAAAAGTTCGACACTAAAAGTGACGAAGGGACCTTTTTAAGATATTCTTTAAACAATCGTGCTTATCATGTATTAAACAACAGGACCAGTGTGATTCAAGAGTCAATTAATGTGGTCATTGATGATCACTTGAATACACCTGCCCTAGTTCAGATAATGATGAAGTTCTTATAATTAAAAAATCAGATACTTCATCGAGTGAAATTAATTCTGAATTAAGGACTGTTAAAGATCATCCAACTACTCAAATTCTTGGAAACCCTCTCACTGGTGTGCGCACTCATAGACAATTAGAAGACATATGTAATTACATATGTTTTACATCCCAGATTAAACCGGTAAATGTAAAAGAAGCACTTTCTGATGAAAACTGGATAATTGCGATGCAGGAAGAACTTAATCAATTTGTTCGTAATGATGTCTGGTATCTTGTTCCTATACCTAAACATAAACATATAATTGGAATAAAATGAATTTTCAAAAATAAGTCTGATGAACTTGGAAATATTATTCGAAATAAAGCAAGACTAGTTGTACAAGGGTACACATAGATTGAAGGTATTGACTATGATGAAACCTTTACCCCTGTAGCCCATCTTGAATCTATCAAAATTTTTATATCCATTGCATATTTTAGGAAGTTTAAAATTTTTCAAATGGATGTGAACAGTGCCTTTTTGAATGGCGAATTACATGAAGAGGTATATGTGGAACAACCTATAGGGTTTAAAGATCCTAAGTTTACTAATCATGTATATCATCTTAAAAAAGCTCTCTATGGTCTGTAACAAGCTCCCAGGGCATGGTACGAAAAATTAACTAAGTTTTTACTGAGTCACAATTTTCAAATGGGTAGTGTCGATAAGACGCTCTTTGTTAAGAAGCATAACGATGATATTCTAATGGTTCAAATTTATGTAGATGATATTATTTATGGATCAACGTGTACTAACATGACTATTGAGTTTGCAGAGTTAATGAAATCTAAATTCGAAATGACCATGGTTAGGGAATTAAATTATTTCCTAGGGTTGCAAGTAAAACAACAACCTGATGAAATTTTTATTTCTCAAACCAAGTATTCTTTGAACTTGATTAAGAGGTTCGGATTTGAGAATGGTAAGAATTTTGATACACCTATGAGTACAACTCTAAGACTGTCAAAAGACTCTACAGGTAAACAAGTAGATCCTAAATTGTATCGTAGCATGATTGCTAGTTTGCTTTACTTAACTGCCAGTAGACCTGATATTACTTTAAGTGTTGAAATTTGCGTTAGATATCAGTCTAATCCTAAAGAATCTCACTTAACTTTCGTTAAGTGAATTATTAGATATGTCACAAGTTCAGTTAATTTGGGTCTTTGGTATCCTTATGATACTGGTGTTCAATTGGCTGGGTATTCAGATGCTGATTGGGCTGGTAATATCGATGACAAAAAATCAACCAGTGGTGGTTGTTTTTACATTGGAAACTACTTGGTTTCTTAGTTTAGCAAGAAGCAAAGTTCCATATCACTCTCAACTGTTGTGGCCGAATACATTGCAGCTGGAAATGCATGTACACAGCTGGTTTGGATGAAACGTATGTTGAGTGATTATGGTATCACACAGGATTCAATGGTTTTATACTGTGATAATTCCAGTGTGATAAATATTTTGAAAAACCCAATCCAGCATTCACACACTAATCACATTAACATTAGATTTCATTATATTCATGAATTAGTGGAAGAAAAAGTAATATCCTTAGAATACATGACTACTGAGATTCATCTTGCTGACATATTCACTAAACCGCTCAACAAAAGCAGGTTTAATAAATTAAAATTTGATTTTAGTATGTGCAATTTAAAATGATTGATCATCCATCTCTGTATCATAGTGTATATATATTAAATAATTTAATTCATTAAATTTTAAAATTTGTAGAGAATTGCATATTTTTTCTGGTACATGACTGGCTGAAAAAGTAACTGAATAAGAAAAATATGTTTTTACTAGAGCATTGTGCAACATGGATGCTCCATGGACTCAAAATGGGAATGCCCTCGCATTCAGATACTTGTTACCCAGATACAAACTTTTACATCGTATCTTTACCTCTAATCTGTATCTCCGCTCTGTAAATAAAACTGAGTTGACTCTGCTTATGGTTCATATTATGTACTCAATCATTACTGGCGCTAATGTCTGTTTGCCCTCTTTGATTTGTTCCTCTATTATTCAATTCCGTATCCATCCTAGTCATAGTGATATTCCATTTGGGTATCTGATGAATGTGTTAGCCACTCACATGTTAGTCGCTATGCCCGTTGGAGAGGCTCCTATCCAACACCTCATATTCAACAACTCCAACATAAACAAAATGAAGTTGAAATTGGCTCCAGGCTAAGTTGATGTTGGTGCGGGTGGAGCTACTACTGAAGCTGAAATTGGTGTCGAGGGTGATGATTTGCCGCCAGATGATATAAACATGGATGATATCTTTAATGAAATTGATTCGGACTCTGGAAATGATCCAGACTTTGAACCATTTGATTTCAGTTCTGAGTGTATTAGAGGAGAAGGTAGAACAGATGAATGTTGGCCATAATGATCAATTTAAAAAGATGCACAAGTATTTTAGGCACTTACAGAAGAGCCTTCATAAAAGTGATCCTAACATACCAGCTCCTTCCTCTAAATCAGATTGAAATTTTTTTTGGTCTATAATAACTATTATATTTTATGTTTGTGTGTGAGACTTTATTTGACTTAACTTGTTAACTCCTGATGATATGTTCAGTACTTTGAACTTTCTATCTTAATATCTATATACTGTCTTTCATATCTTATCTTTGCTTCTTCCTTTGTCATATTTTGACAAAAAGGAGGAGAATTTGTGAATTCTATGGCATTATGGATTATGATGACATTATGGATTATTATGGATTATGATGGGGTACACTACTCAGGGGGAGTTAATTCAGGGGGAGTTAAGAAGTTGTATATTGCTTATCTTCTTATGACAACTAGTGCATGATTCTTTATGTTGTTTTATAACAACTGGTGCATGATTCTTTGTTGCACCTAGTTTATAACAGCTTGTGCTTGTGCTTCTCTTGCTGATTATTGATAATGCTATTTTTTATAAGAGCATGTTTTGTCATAAATTTGACAAAGGGGGAGATTGTAAGTGTTGTGGTCTTATGCTCCATCAGTTGTCAAATTTTGTGTGTCAAAACCTCTATATATGTCTTGTGTTTGTTGTGTTTATTTCTTGATAACTGTGTTCGAGACACCTCATCAACACTTTAAGTTCAAGCTAGTTAAGTACAAGTTAGTTCAAGCTCAAGTCAGTTCAAGTTACAATAAAGAGTTCTAGTTCGAGACTCAAGATAGACCGGGAGACAAGTGCAACTTAAAGTGATACTGAAGCTTGTGATGTGTTCAACCTACATCAACTTAAAAATGAAGTTTTCAATGTCCATACTTCGTGTCCCAAGTTTGATAAACCTTAGTTTGACCTTAGGGTAGGTCATTTTGGATACATAATCCAATTTTTATAATTATGCATGATTCTGGTTTGTCCTAAGACTAGTCCTGGATCTGGTTCGACTAGTCCTAGCACTGGTTCAACTAGTCTAAGAAATTTCAAGACCAGTCATAGATTTTTTACGAATTATCAGATTTTTTCTATTCGGCTACGACCAGTCCTGGAGTCTGCTCGACCGGTCGTAGGATGGTCTCGACTCCACCTTCGACCAGTCGTGGAGCTATGACTCAAACTCCAGCGACTAAATCAAGTGTCACACGACCAGTCATAGAGGGGTCTCGACCGGTCATGGATTACTTCGACCAGTCGTGGACTGTCTTCGACCAGTCGTAAAATGGTTTGTGCCTCCGATTGCACTAAAAAATTCAAAAATCCATTTCTTCTTCGACCAGTCGTAGTGACCCTAGGACCAGTCGAAGAGGAATTTTTACAGCTACAAATAGCACATGAATTTTCGAGTTATTCATTGAAAATTTAAGTAAATTTGAAGCTCTACTCTGAGATAAGTTTGTGTTTGTTTTTAAGCTATATTGTGCATAATTCTATTTCCTTTTGTTAGCTTTTTACTATTGATTTTATTCTATATTCCGATCTGATTTGAAAAGAGGAATTATTGTTTTCTTTCTTCTTGGAATTAAAATCAAATAGAGCTAGCCCAATCTGGTTTAATTTAAAATCAATTAGAACTTAGAACCATTGTAAAGTGAGTATTGGATATTGAACTTTCATATTCGAACATCTACTCCAATTGGTTCTTCCAGGCTGCTACAAGAGGAGAAATCCAGGTATTTTACAATTTTGTAATCTTCATTCTATTTTATTTTTTTTTTGGATTCACCAGAAAAATCTTAATTTGTGTGGTTGTCTGAGGAAAGCCAGAAAACTCAGAAAAGAGGGATTTTTTTGTGTAAGCCCAAGTGAAAAAGACACAATTGTGAAGGTTTTAGGTGAACCTGTGAAACCTATTTTGATAGTGAACGCTAATATCCCTGTGTGAGGATATTAGGAGTGGAGTAGCATTCTGTGTGGCTGTTGTTTAACAGTTGGTGAACACACAGGCGAACCACTATAACTCCTTGTCTTGTGGATTGAATGCTTGCTTAATTCTTTATTTTTTATCATTCAGTTTTGTGGAATGTATATGTGGATGTGAATGTGGTAACAATTTACATTTCAAGAAAGAGTGGAGAATGGTGCAATAGTTTGGAGTTTTATTTCAGCAATTTATCTCTTGCTATTCCTTTATCAATTTGAGCTTCAATTTCTGTAATTATTCTAGTAAGGTTGTGCTCCCATTTTTATGGTGCATGGTTGTCCTTAGAATAATCAATTCTTAATATTGCAATTTATTCTTTTTAAATTTATAATTTTCTCTTTCGGTTTGAATTCTTGATACAAAGATCTTTCTAGAAATTAGGTTGTCCTACCATAAAACTTTGGTTTTTGGTGTAAGGTTGTCCTTAGAACAACTTTTGTATCAATCTCTCAAGATCTGAATTTTGAGGTTGCATTATGTATTAATTTATTTTAGTTTGGCTATCTATTTAATTAAATTCCGCTGTATTTAATTTTAATTTGGCATAGTCCTATTCACCCCCCACCACCCCCCCCCCCCCCCCCCCCCCCCCCCCCCCCCCCCGCCCCCCCATCTAAGACATATAGCTTAGCCATTTCAATATATAATCTACATTAGGAGGTTATGCTTTTTTATATGCTTCTAACTTTGAATTTTAGAATGGTCAGTTTTAGCTTTTTTGCTTTTTAGTTTTTCTGCACTTACACTAAAAGAAAATAGGCCTTTAGCCACAATTTTTTAGCCTCAGTTAAAAAAATGGAGCTAAATGTGTCTTTTAGCCTCGGTTGCTAAGGAACTGAGGCTTAAAGTTCATCTTTCGCCTCAGTTGTATAAGAACCGAGGCGAAAAGTCTACCTTTTAGCCTCAGTTGCATAGGAACCGAGGCGAAAATTCTACCTTTTAGCCTTAGTTGCATAGGAACCGAGAAAAGTCTATTTTTTAGCCTTAGTTGCATAGGAACCGAGGTAAAAAGTATATTTTTTTAGCCTCGGTTGCATAGGAACCAAGGCAAAAAGTATATTTTTTTAGCCTCGGTTGCATAGGAACCAAGGCAAAAAGTCTTCCTTTTAGCCTTAGTTGTATAGGAACCAAGGTGAAAAGTCTACCTTTTAGCCTCAGTTGCATAGGAACCGAGGCAAAAAATCTATTTTTTAGCCTCAGTTGCATAGGAACCGAGGAAAAAAGTCTACCTTTTAGCCTCAGTTGCATAGGAACTGAGGTGAAAAGTATATTTTTTAACCTTCGTTGCATATGAACCGAGGCAAAAAGTCTACCTTTTAGCCTCAGTTGCATAGGAACCGAGGCGAAAAGTCTACCTTTTAGCCTCAGTTGCATAGGAACCGAGGCAAAAAGTCTACCTTTTAGCCTCAGGTGCATAGGAACCGAGGAAAAAAGTCTATTTTTTAGCCTCAGTTGCATAGGAACCGAGGAAAAAAGTCTACCTTTTAACCTCAGTTGCATAGGAGCCGAGGCAAAATGTCTACCTTTGATACTCTGACAGAATGTGATGGATGATATGCTAGCACTTTGAAATTGTATAAATGGCATGCCTGTAATTCAAATTAATTGGTGTATGGTGATATTTGATTATTTGACTTGATCGGTGGACATTTATTAGATGGTTAAAATGAAAAATATCCAACGGTCCTACTTCAACAATCAAGTGTTCATGAATGCAAATGCGCCACACATGTTAACATGATACGTGTGAGAGATCTCATATGTTTATAAAATGGCTTGCACTTTTCATGTGTAGCTTCATGAAATCACGAATGCTCACTGACTGTGAAATCCAAGCCAGTGGATTTCTCAATTTGAGTCATGCCAAAAGTCTACTTTTTAGCCTCAATTGCATAGGAAGCAAGGTGAAAAGTACACTTTTTAGTCTCAATTGCATAGGAACCGAGGCCAAAAGTCTACTTTCTAGCCTCAGTTGCATATGAACTAAGGCTAAAAGTCTACATTTAAGAATATTGAAAAAATTTGAGAATCTTGAAAGAATTAATAAATTTTAAAATTTTTGACAATTATGAAAAAATCGAGAATTTTGAAAAAAAAAATAAAATTGAGACAATTGTGAAAAAATTGAGAATTTTGAAAAAAGAAAATAAAAATTAAGAGTTTTGAATTTTGAATTTTCTAAGAACTAAGAATTTTTAAAATTTTTTTAGAACTTATAAAAAATTAAGAATTATTTTTTTTGAAAAATTAAGAATAAAAAAAATGATATTTATGAAAAAGTATGATTTTTTTTTTTTTAAATTGAGAATTTTTAAAAATTTTGAAGAAAAAAAGAATTTTGAATTTGAGAATCTTGAAAGAAATTGGAATTTTTTTTTAAAAAAAAGAGAAATTTCAAATAATTGAAAATTCTAAAAAAAAAATTAAGAATTTCTAAAACTATTAAGAATTGATTTACTTTTTACTTTTCATAATTTTGAAAAAACTGAGAATTTTAAAATTTTTTGATAAATTTCAACAAATTTATAATCATGAAAAAATTTAGAATTAAAAAAGAAAATTAAGAATCTTGATTTTTTTTTTCCTTTTTTAGAAAACTATTTTCGGTGGTGGGGTCCACTAGATGTTTGGATCTGACTCATTCTTTGAATCATGCTCTAAAATGTTCTCTTCAAATGGATGGACGGTGTGGATATAATACATGCATCACGGTGGGGCCCACAGAAGTTGGTGACATCGCTACTCGACAGTAGTTAATCCGCGGCTACCCCACCCTATATATCTGAAATCCCCAATTTCATTTCTCAGCTTCGATAAAGTTCTACAGATCTCTGTTTCACTTCATGAAACTCCATCTCTGCTGGCTTTTCTCACTCGACCTCAATTCATCCCCATCGAATCGTCTCTGTTCTTAATATCTTTACCTTCCGTTCGGAACATCTCTCTTAATCGAGGTAGGTATCGTTAAAATCGGTGATTCGACATTCTGAATTGAGGATATGGAGAAATCGGAGGTTGAATCGCTAATCTGTGTCGAGAAGCTGCGGCAGAACATTGAGGAGTGGGATGAGATAATTCGGATCAAGTCGAGAAGCTGCAGTAGAACGTTGAGAAGCAGGATGAGATGATCCGGTTTATGTTGAGGAAGGCGGATGATGAGGAGGATGTGAAGGAAGCAGAGATCCGTGGGCACAGATCGAAGAGCAGGGCCACATTTGGCAGGAATGTTGAAGAAGGCGACGATTTAGGGGAGTAATGCATGGATTTTTCAAGGATTGGGAAAATTAGGGTTTCACAAGGGTTAGATCTGATCCCTGAGGCTTGTTTCATGAGGAGGATTATGGAAAGGAATGCTGCTAAAGTGGATGGGATGACAGTTCTTTACAAGCAGAGGAATGACTTTGGGAGGGATTTCTTGCCATCAGCTTTTGTTGCTTAGATGGAACGGTCGAGTGAATGGCACCAGGTTTGTGCTTCTTCTTCTTTCTCTTTCTCAGTTTCAAGAGCGTGTATAACACACACACACACACACACACACACACACACACACACACACACACACACACACACACACACACACACACAGATTCAAACTAAAATTAAAGAAGGGAAATCTTATTGTAGAAACAATAGAGAAGAAGAAAACAGATTGTGTGGTCAGTTGAAGTAGCTTAAGATTCCAGAGTTTGTATTTGTTGTTGTAGTTTCTTAGATCATATGGGGCTTGAAGACAATTAGAATATATGTGTAACAATAGACTTAAGCCTAACTAGGATTTGACTTAGTAGATTCACTACTTTGAGTTATGGTATTTCATCCAATGATGTTATTATGCAAAATCTATAAAACGTGCGTGCCTTTTCCTATTTCATTGTTGTGACACCAATGGATGTACAAGATAAGGCTGCTGTTATTGCTCTCAATAGTAGAGTTTTCAGACTGTCTTAAAGCAAAAGAAGCCTGGACCTAACACTTGATTAATGTGATGTAGAGAGAACCTTGAAGCCTGGTCTAAAAGACTAACTGGTGTGATGTAGAGATAAAAGTCTGATTAGTGTGACATAGAGAGACTTTATATCCTTATAAAAGTTCATGAAGTCTCCTTAAAAGCAAAGAAGCCTAATCTTAAGGCCTATGCACTTACTTAGATATATAATTTCCTAAACTCGCTCAACTTGCAATGAAGAAAACATCTGAATTAGGCAAGTAAAGATTTTCTAGCATTTAGAGGCCACCATGGGAAGAAGCCTCAATCATTCCAGAGATCTTATTCTTATGCACAGGAGATAAAGGCTGAGAAAGTTGAAAACAATATCATGTCCCGTCGATGCTAAAATAATAGGAGATTGGATGGTGTAGACACTGAAAAATCGAGGTCTACGCTTGATTTGTGATTTGTATAGTTGATTGGGAGTGATAGGCTGATTATGGATATTGGAGTCACCACTAGCCAAAAATCTCAAAATCCCGCGGTCGGTTAGAACCACGAAATATGCAAGGTAAGGGAAATCCAGAGACTTCCCTACCTTAGATTGACTCCTGGACTGCGATCCGGGATTCTAGGTAAGGGACCTCGGTTACAAAGAGGGAAGGTGTTAGGCACCCTCTCTGCCCGTACAAATGTACGGTCTCTACTCAGTATGGTAAAACAATCTCAAGGGATGATGGATGCTATGGCTGTGATGGGACTAGACACACACGTGGATTTCTGATGTGACAAGATACGAGATTTCGACAAGCCACAGAGCATACGTCTAACAGCGTGTCTAGAGGGTGGATGTGATGATGTTCATGCAAAGAGATAAAAAAATGGACTAGATCACTAGGAATTTCTGATGTGACAGGATTCGATGTACGGTAAGCCACAGAGCATACGTTCACTAGAGATCTAGAGAAGCAGGGGGCTTGAGAAGGGAGTAAATGTTATGATGGATGCTTGTAGTATGAATGGATCTTTGGCTTGATCTCTTGAGTATGCTAAGATGTGGGTTGAGCCATGATCAAGAAGGCTAGGTTGGGAGGTCAGGATGGCTAGGAATGAAAGGAGTGGGCTAAGGAGATAGCTGAAAAATCTGGACTTGAGGGCTTTAGAGCTCCTCCTCACCCTCACTTTCTTCCTCCCTCTCTCCCTCTTACTCTCCTTCTCACTTGAGCTTGGAAGTGAAGAGTGGCTCTTGGTCCCCTTTGTGAGAAGAGGAGAGGGCTATTTATAGCCTTCTCTAATGGCATTTTGATATTTTTTGGGTTTGGGAGGGGTAAAGGATGACATGGCAAGTTACGGGTGGTTGAAGGAGAGGAATGCCACATGGCACACTCTCATTTACTATGGGGAGGCTGTAAAAAGGTAAATAGTGAAATCTGGGAGAGTAATTTTGAAGGAAAGTTGTCTTTTGGATGCTGGGACAGCTGTCCGCATGCGGCCCGCGAGCGGTGGCACTTGAAGTACTGCAGGCGGTAGTCAGACTACTTCCCGGGCTCAGTTCAAGCCAGTTTCGTGCGTGCGAGCCTTGTACAGTGTGCAATCCTGGAGGTCAAACGTCGATGGCCTTGTCCCGAGTGATGTGAGTGATCTCGCCCTTTTTTCTATTGCCCATGTGTTGCCACCTTTTGCTCAAATCTCTGATTTCCCTTTTTACAGTTCCTATCCAGGCCATATCTCTGATCGAATGAGGCACTTACTCCTGGAGCCCAGGAATCTTTTCAGGCTTCTTGTTGATGTCGTATTCTTGAGGATCCTCGTGTGACGAAATGGTACTTGGGAGAGAGACTTTTCTGGCAGTTGACCGATAGTCCCATGGTACCACTTAGTCCTCCGCCTGGTCCTTCTGATTGGAGATCGGTGCCCGAATGGGAGTTGACTGCTACACTGGAGGGCTATGATGCTAACGCCTTCATAGATCCATTTAGAGAGTACAGCACCTGGTGTGAGCAGCATGGTATCGGCCCGATTCTACAGCCTGGCTATGCCCCTAGAGGCGGTGCACGTTTTGCTAGAGGAAGGATCCTAGGTCCTCACTTTTATTATTAGGATACTGATGCATATCTTCCTGATGACGACTAGCTTGTTGTATCTTTCTTTCTTGTATATAAAATCTTCATGTTTATAGACTTCAGTTTGCTGATACTGTTCTCTTTCAATCTTTACTTTTATGCACCTTCGGGACCCCTTTTAGATGTATGGATATTTGTTCTAAAGTCCTAGCATACCGAGGTGGATCCCACCCAAAATGTGTCCAAAAGTGGGCCTGGGCGGCAGTCGGACTGTCGCGGGTGACAATCGGACTGCCGCCCGTTGACTTTTTTCCTCCCGTTCTACTCTGTCAGCGCTACATCAATGACACTAAAATGGTAGGTCTGTAGGTGGTAATTGGATTACCGCAGGCGGTAATCGGGGTGCCGCTTCCATTCATCTTTTCTTCCAGCGACCATCTCCTCTTCCTGACCCGTTTCGGACATTCTTTGCTATCCATGTCCGTCCGATCATCTCCTTTATCCATTCTCCTTTGTCTCCTTCTCTGTCTTTTTTTCCTTTTGTCCTTCTTTCCTTTTTGTCCTTCTTTCCTTTTGGGAGCTGATTATGGCCAGCCATGATGGGAGTAATGATGGGCTCATGAGAAGTGAGAGAGTTGGTGGGTCGAATAATGGTGGAGGGAATCCTTTTATGGATGAGTTGATGGAGGTTGGTAGGGGAGTAATGGGCTCCTTTGGAGAGATCAATGCCATTTATAGTACTACCCCTTTCACCATTAATGGAGGATATGAGGTTGGGTTGAACGAGATGAGCGGTTTGGATGGGTTTGATGGATTCATGGTGGATGGGCCACCGAGATTCATGGATATTGGGATGGATGGTTTAGATGATATGGTAGTGGTGAGAGATGGCTTGATTGATGGGCCAATGTCCTTAGATGGGGTGGATGGTTGTTCGATGATGACGGATGGCGTGGATAGGATGGATCAGATTCCTATGGATGGCAGACCCTATTTTAGTGGTACAAGCGGCTTAGATTTGGCGGGTGATAATTCGCTCACAGATGGCCTGGCTCAGATTTTTGGTACGGATATTGAGACAGTGTTGGGACAAGCAGTCAGGGTCGGGGCTCGTGGTGTCAGTCCTATTGGCCATCGGAAGTCCATAGGTGCTGCGAATCCTGGGGCTCATGTGTTTCAGTTAGCTCCTGAGGTGACAGTTATTGGCGGCTCGGGTCCGCCTGTTACTGCTTTTCAGGACACTCTCCATGATGCGATGGGAGATGCTGGCTTCTTCCGTCACCATGAGATAGATCTACTGGACGAGGGGATACCCATTTTTGATGACTCTCCTGCTGATCCGGGGATCTTGATCGTTAAGGGAATACCTGTCCGGACCTGTCGGTTGCAGCCTCGTGGTACATTTTCTGAGCGATTGCATCTCTGGATTGAGAGTCTGACCGAGTCCGAGATCTTCGAGTTGAGCTCCTTGGGTTTTCAAGAGGTTCTCCACTTGCATCGAGTTAGCCTAGATTGGCGGTTATTGAGTGCGACGCTATACGATTGGGTTCCATTCTTGAATTTGTTCTCTTTTAATGACTTGGAGTTGGGCCTGTCATTGGAGAAGTTTTCTAGTCTGTCTGGCTTGCCTCTTACTCGGGAGCCCTATGTTCCTTCATCTGAGCCGGTTCGTTCTTTTGATTTGATCGCCTAGTTTGGATTTCTTACAGCCCTCCCTACTGCGGAGGGTGGGACTGGTGAGTTATCACTTGAGATGTTGTATGACCGTTAGTCTACTTCTCGAGGTACCCCTAGATTCGATTATCAGCTTCAGTGCCTGAATGCGCTGATATTTTGTGTCTTGGTCAAGCTGATCTTCTCAGGATGGAGGGCGGTCGTTGTTGAGAGCTTTATTGGATGTATTCCGTTGTATATTGTATCGCAGGAGCATCATTTCTATGGTGCTGGCGGAGCACTTCTCAGGGCTGACTAAGTGCACTCTCGGACGTACCCGTATCCTGCGGGGTTGCTGCTCATTCATTCAGGTACTTTTTACTCTGCCTCCTCTCTTCTCTTTATTTTTTTGCTTGTAACTTAAGTTTGGTTTACTCCTCCCCAGGTGTGGTTATGGGAACATCTTTGTATGACCCTTGTGCTTACTTGGCCTGATTCCCGCCGTGATGATGTGTTGTCTTTGCTACTTGATGGCCTTCCCTCTGGTGATAAGGCCACTAAGTCATTGTACTGCCGCATGCTTTCTCATCTTCAGGGATGAGAGGTTAATTGGGAGGCTACCTGGCTCTGTCGCCTGCCACTGATCTGCAGTGCAGCTCGCACTCCCCTACTGTTGTTGGGCCTTCGGGGATACTGCTCTTATCATCTTGTGCGATTTCTTCATCAGTTTGGCTTTTGGCAGGACATCCCAAAGTTTGCCTTTTCTGGATTTGGCCATGCTTCTTTTCCTTCTGACCTGATTGCTGTGTACAGAACTTGAGTCCGAGGCTCCCCCTTTGGCCACAGTGCCGTATCAGAGGTGGGTTGCGGAGCAATCTCTTTATCGACAAGTTCCGGGTTGGCACTTGGAGGATGAGGCTGCTGATCGGGACATGGTGGGTGATACTGCTTAATCCTCCTCATGTGTTGTTGACTCGTTTGAGGCTTTTGAGGAGTGACCCTTCATTATCCTTCCTTCTTGTTGGCCACACATGGCCACTTGATCAGCGAGATTGTTGTCCTCCGACATACATGTGAGGACATGGCTCGTTGTCTAGCAGTGGGGCAGCGATATGATGAGAGTATGATCGTGACGCACCACTGGAGAGGGATGAGGCCTTCTACCTGCGCATGGAGATAGAAAGGCTTAGGCAGAGATTGTCGATGTACGAGAGATGGCATCTTACCTGTGATGCTTGACGCCGACCAATTGATTTGCGTGCCTGAAACCTTTGTTTTTTGGTGTTTTTGGCCCTTTCTTGAAAATAGGAAGGTAAAATACTTACAAGAAAATTTTAAAGGAATGAAAGAAAATTTTTATTTGTGTCAAATGTCAATATTTGTTTATGTTTGGATTCGTGTTGTGGATGATTGGGATCAGAATCTGGGGCTCAGCCCACGTTCCTTGCAGTATCCTAGATTGTGTTCTTAGGGTCTTAGTAACCTGAAGGGGCATCCAAGATCGCATCCCGTGAATTTGGGCAGAGTTTGATAGAGTGCTGATCCGAAGTTGTCCTTTCCTTGTATCTTGTTGTGATGCTTGTTACATCGGCTTCTTCTCGTACCTACACTTTTATTATTATTATTTTTTTCTTGCTATTTTTACCCGTAGCACCCTTTCAGGTTTTCACTACGTCTAGCTTTATTTGTCATTTTTTCCTATAGCGTCCTCTCTGATTTTTGCTACGTCCCGAGCTTTTGATCTTGCCTACCCCTTGGCAGCTATGCTATTTTTACCCTTGGTGCCTTTTCAGGTTTCCCCAAGTCCCTACATGCCTGATGTTTTTACTCGAGCCGCCGGGTTTTCAACTCGCCCCTTTTGTTTAGGCATATCTTAATTATTATTTTTTATATATAAATTTTCCTTTGGTGCGCTAGGGGTGATGAAGGAGGAGGAGAGACTTCCTTCATTGCCAGCCAACTGATTATTATCCTGTCCTTATCTTTGAGTACAATCGTAAGCTGCTCTTGATTTGGGGGAGATTTGGGAGGGATTTATTTTATTCTTTCCGGGGTCTTATTTTATTTTTTTATTTTTTTTACTTTTTCTTCTCTTCTTCTTTTTTGATTCTTTTCCTTTTTTGTTTTGGGAATAGACGATTGGTGTTTTTCTGACGGGAGAAGTGGTGGATATACCCCCTTTTTCTCTTCTTTTTTTTAGGTGGGGAAATGATGGGTGCAGCTTTGCGATTGTAATCATTGGCAAAATCAGGTAGGGTTACCAATGATATATTTTCACGTTGTCGACGTTGATGGGCTCGGGAAGATCTTCTCCTTTCAGACTGATGAGCCAGAGAGTGCCTCCTGGGAGCACTTCTCGGATAATCAGTGGTCCTTCCCACAAGGGTTTGAACTTTCCTCTAGAATCTGGTAGGTGCGGTGGCAAGATATGCTTCATGACCATGTCATCGATTTTAAAACTTCATTTGCGGACCCTTTTATTATAGGCTCGAGCGATCCTTCTTTAATAACATTGGGAGTGATTTAGCGCCTGCATGCGCTTTTCATCTGTCAGATGCAGTTGATTATATCTTGCTTGTAACCACTCACCCTCCTCGACTTCACTTTCTAGCAGTATCCGCAGTGATGGGATTTTGATCTCAACTAATAGTACCTCCTTCATTCCGTACGTAAGCTCATATGGAGTTGCACCTGTAGCAGACCGTACAGATATTCGATGGGCCCAAAGTGCATAGGGAAGTATTTTCGACCAGTCGCGATATGTTTTCACCATCTTCTCTAGTATGCAGATGATGGTCTTGTTTGTTGCTTCAACCCCACCATTCATCTGGGGACGATAGGGGCTTGATCGATGACGCTAGATCTTGAATTTATTAAGGAAATCGCCCATCTTTTTATTGATGAATGGAGTTCCGTTGTCAGTAATGATAGCCTGAGGGACCCTATAGCGGCTGATGATGTTGTTCTTCATAAACTTGACCACATGAGATGTTGCGATGGTGGTGTAGGATACTGCCTCTATCCATTTGGTGAAGTAGCTTACTGCTACTAGGATGTACTCATGCCCATTTGAAGCTTTAGGACTGATTTTGTCGATGATGTCTAGCCCCCATATAGAAAAGGGCCATGGAGATGCTAGGTTGTAGAGTTCGGATGTAGAGGCATGAATCTGATTTGCATGTTCCTGACACTTGAAACATTTCTTGACATGCTTGCAGCAATCTGTCTCTATTGTGAGCCAATAGTAGCCAAGTCACAAGATCTTTTTTGCCATCATGTGCCCATTCATGTGTGGGCCACATAGTCCTTCATGGATCTCTGACATGACCTACGTTGCTTCCGTTTCATCTATGCAACGAAGAAGGATTTGATTGAAGGATCGCTTGTAGAGGATGTCTCCGGTAATTACGAATTGCGCTGCCAGCCGTTGTATGGTGCGACGATCTGTCAAGGTTGCACCTTCTGGGTACTTCTAGTGCTTGAGATATTCCTTGATGTCTGTGTATCACGGTCGATCATTTGAGGGAAGGTCAGCTTCATTGATCTGTAGGCAGAATGCAGGTTCCTCCTGAAGTTCAACAGTGAGTTTCCATTCAGCAACTCCTTTTGGGATCTCCATCATCGAAGTGAGGGTAGCCAAAGCGTCTGTAAACTGATTCTTGGCCCGGGGCATGTAAGAGAAAGTGATCTCCTCGAACTCTTCGATTAAATTCTCCAGATAGGCATGATATGAGATCAGCTTCTCGTCCTTAGTCTTTCAGTCACCGTTTGTCTGATTGATGATGATTTGCGAGTCCCCGAAGACCCGTAATTTCTTCACATTAAGGATTATGGCTTCTCTTAGGCCGGCGATGCATGCTTCATATTCTGCTACGTTGTTAGTGCATTGGAATGCTAGTCTTCTGGATATGGGAACTGGGACATCTTCGGGAGAGTAGAGTATGGTGCCTACTCCACTTCCTTTCGAGTTTGCAGCTCCGTCAAAGAAGAGTGTCCATTCTCCTATCTTTCTTTCCTCTTCTTCCTCAATTAGGAGAATGTCATCATCAGGGAAGAAGGTCTTCAGTGGCTGGTAGTCAGGTAGGGAATGTGCAGCTAGATGATCGGCCAGAGCTTGCCCCTTGATTGCCTTCTGAGTGATATAGGTGATGTCGAACTCAGAAAGAAATAATTGCCATTTTTCAATCCTACCCGTTAGTGCTGGTTTCTCAAACAAGTACTTCAATGGGTCCATGCAAGCATAAGGGTTCGATGAGCGATCATGTATTGTCACAGCCGTTGTGTTGCCTAGACTAAGGCGAGACACGTTTTCTCTAAGCTGGAGTATTTGGCTTCATAGCTCATGAAGCGTCTGCTCAGATAGTTGATCGCTTATTTTTTTCTTCCTGAATCATCGTGTTGGCCAAGGAAACATCCAATTGCTTCTGCCGCGACGAAGACGTACAATAGAAATGGCCTTCTTGGAACAGGTGGCATGAGCACTGGAGGGTTTAGCAGATACTCTTTGATTTTGTCGAAGGCCGCTTGACAGTCATCATTCTATTCCTTTGGCGAGTTCTTCCGCAAGAGCTTGAATATGGGCTCATAGACTGGGCTGAGCTGTGCGATGAATCGGTTAATATATTGAATTCACCCGAGGAAGCCTCGAATTTCCTTTTTGGTCTTGGGTGGCGGCATTTTGATGATTGATTTGGTCTTGGTTTCATCTACCCGAATACCATCCTCACTGATGATGAAGCCCAACAGTTTACCCCCAGTTGCCCCGAAGACACATTTTTGCAGGTTGAGTCGGAGCTTGAACTTTTTTAGCTTGTTGAAAAGCTTCTTGAGATCTTCAAAGTGTCCTTCGATCATGCGAGAGTTAACGATCATGTTGTCCACATATACTTCCATTTCCTTGTTTATCATGTCATGGAATAAGGCAATCACAGCTCGCTGATATGTAGCTCCTGCATTCTTCAATCCGAAGGGCATGACCCGGAAGCAGAAAGTTTCCCATGGTGTGATGAAGGAGGTCTTCTCGCGATCCTTGATGGCCATTTTAATCTGATTGTATACAGAGAATCCGTCCATGAAGGAGAAGATCTTGTGTCCAGTAGTATTATCTATTAGTGTGTCGATGTGAGGAAGAAGGAAGCCATCTTTAGGACTTGCTTTGTTGAGATCTCTAAAATTGATGAACATTCTGACTTTTCCATCCTTCTTTGGAACTGGTACGATATTTGCGAGCCATTCTGGGTAGTTGGAGACTACCAGAAACCCCGCATTGTATTGCTTGATGACTTCGTCATGGACCTTCAGGGCACATTCTGGCTTCATTCTCCTCAGATTTTGTTTGACTGGCTTCATGTCTGGCTTTGTTGGTAGATGGTGCACTACTAGATCTTCATCAAGCCCAGGCATGTCCTCGTATGAAAAAGTAAAGTTGGACTACCTCGGTTTCAGAAACTCCATCATTCTCTGCTTGCATTCCGGAGACAACGATCTTCCGATGCACACCTCTCTAGGGAGTTCTGCTGACCATAAGTTCACAATTTCAAAGTCGTCTGCTACAACATTAGCTTTTGTTTCAAATTTTTCAAGGGAGTCATCAGATTTGAGAGCTGTATCATCATTTCCCTCATTCGAGACTTCATCCAAACCCATGAGCTCGAAGTCCAACTCGAGATCGAAATCATATGAGTTGACCTCAGACTCTTGCGATGTGTGTGGGATGTTTAGCACAATGGTTTTTGAAATCTTTTCTGTTGTTTTTGTGTTTTGAAGATTTTCTGATATTTTGTGATTTTGAGAAATATCTGATTTTTTTGTACTTTTGGAAATATATGATGTTTTTATGTTTTGAAAATTTTTTAATTTTTTTATATCGCCTGGAGGTCCCGAATAGGATGGTGTTGCAAACCAAGATTGATCTTGTCCTAGTCCGGGGTACCAACTGCCATCCATAGAGGATTCACCGACCGATTCGATTGTGAGGGGGACTGGTGTTCATGGTGATTCTTCCCTCCTTCCAATCTTGCTGTCCAGATCTGTGTGTTCCTGTGGGTCACCTGCTTTGATGACCATGATGTCTGCTGGGCTAGGCTCAGCGTCGGAATCTGATTCGACTTCCTCGCCCAAGAGCTGAAATTCTTCTGGTTCCTCTGGTTGGTCCTACAATAGGATCTTGATGTCTGTCCAGTAAAGGGCAGGCCATTTTCCTTTGTCAATCTAATGAATGGGCCGCTTCTACCCCTTGTGTTGTTGGGCTGGTTTTGGAGACATGTTCCCTTGACTGTGTGCAAAAATGGGTGTCTCCCTAGGTTTTCCTGTATCCCTTTCAAGGGGCATTCCTGGTTCTGGATCCCGCATGGTGGACCTGTTTCCATGCCCCTTACCTTTTGTGGTGGATTTGGGTGTTTTGCCCTTTGTGTCAGATATGTTTTTGCTGTCTCGAGAATCTTGTCCCATCTTATGGGTGGCCAGACAGACTCCGGGTGGGAATGATCTAGGGGTTTGAGCCTTTGGAGGCGGTCCTTAAGGGAAATCACTAAGTTTTCACAAACTGTGCCAGCCCTGATGAACTTGATGGGTGTGCACCTAAATGATTCCCTCTTCTTGGGCCTTTCAACTTGATCCTCCGGTGTTGGTTGATACCCCTGTCTCTGCACGTTGGCACGTGCTGGTTGTACTGCTATACCTTTTTTATGGAACTCAGCACGGTAGTTCCAGATTAATCATTCAGCGGGGGAAATGACATGTTCAGTAGTGAGAGGTGAGGATTAGCGATTGAATTTACAACTTCGAACTTGAAGCTGTGATATGATACATCGCTTTCCGCATGCTGGATGTCAATCACAGGGATGTTAGTTTTTGAGATATTAATTGCTACTGGCAGGACAGTTTTTGGCTCGGCCAACACTGAGATGATTCAATTCCTTGAAGGGAATTTGACTCTATAGTGGAGGGTTGAGGGAATGGCTCCAACAGCATGGAGCCATGGCCGCCCTAATAGGAGTTAAATGAGGCAGGGATTTCAATGACTTGGAATGTGACAAGGGTCAGGTCTGGTCCGATTTGTAGTTCAATATTAATCTCTGCCTCAACCTCCCTTTGAGAATTATTGAAGGCTCTAACACTCATAGTGCTAGGCCTGAAAGAGGATGATTCTATCCCTAACCGTTCAACAGTCCTTAGAGGGCAAACATTAAGGCTAGATCTATTATTAATAAGCACAAGTGGGACTTTAAAATTTTTATGGTGGGCCACTATGTTCAGTGAGTGCCCGTGCTTGTGTCCCTCAGGTGGTAATTCATCATCAAAGAAAGTGATGGCTCGTGGTGCAAGGAGTTGTCCAATCATACTTGTCACCATTTCGGGGGGTACGTCAGGAGAGATATATACATCATTCAGAGTCTTCGTAAATATTTCTCGATGCGATCTTGATGTGCATAGGAGTTCCTAGATGGATATCTGTGCGGGAATGGTTTTGAGCTGGGCTGCTATGTCATAAGCAGCGTCGGTTTTGTAGGTGGTTCCCAAAAAATCCCCCTGGGTTTCCTTTGGATTTTGGTTATCTCTCATGAAGTGCCTCCCATTGTTGCCTACTTCGGCACATTCTGAGTAATGTTATGGGACTGCCTTCGGGTTATAGGATGGAACTGCCCTCCTTTCCAAATATATTAGGGGTTCCTGAGGCTGAGGGGTTGTGGTTGTGACAGTTTGTGGAAGACTTAATGGTTTCTCTTGAGGTACCATCGAGGTTTAGCAGGTTTTAACATTGGTGGTTTCCTCCACTTTTTGATGTACAAGAGGGGTCCTCTGGCCGTGTACCAGTTAGTGAGGCATCAGGAATTCGGGACCTTGAACCGGGGGTGCCCCTTGCAAAGTCAACGAAAATAGATCGAGGAGGCCTATTGGAAGAATGACAGGTTCAGAATTCGACATTTTTGGATATGTAGTGTGTGCCCCTTGAGAGGCAAGATGCTGTAAGTTTGACCTGTTGGGTGCTGCTTCGAGGGTCACGAGAGACGATGTTGATGGTGCTGCTTTTAGAAAGATAAGGGGTTGAATGACTGATGCTGCTTCAAGGAATATTTGTGGCCTAGGCGATGGTGCCTGTTGGTATCCCCATGCCCGGTTCGTTGTGTCTGGCATGATTGCTTGTATGGAATAATGTGGGGAGAAATACCTGGGTTGCCCTCCTTCAATGTGGTTGACAGTAGAGGCGTCAGATGTGCTGGTTCCTGTTTGATGCGACGGCAAGGGATTTTGGAGAATGTTGGCCTGAGCTAAATTGTTAGCCTGTGGGGTGATTATAATCTTCTGGCTTTCGATCAAATCTTGAACTGCATGTTTCAGGGCGAAGCAGCAGTCCGTCAGAAGTTGAGGTTTGAGAGGTGTCAGGAGTTGCTTTTGCATCAACATTGTCAGAACCTGACTGTATGTTTGTGCTAAAGGGGTGAACTTTCTCCCTAACATTACCTGTTTGTATGGACCTCAAGCATTTCTCCGAGGCTGTTGGTGTTGTTGTTGAGACTGTTGTCCTTGATATCCATGTTGGGTCTTCTGCGGTTGGTACTGCCTGTTTGATTGCGGCTGGTACTGTCTTTCTTGTTGTATTTTTGGTTGTGGAACGTATTGGTTGCCCTGAGTGTTAGCAATAACATTGTTAGCCTCTGTGGTATGCTGCGCGGGAGCAGTGTCGTTCCCATTCCCATATGCTATAGGTTTCCCTTTAGTTTTGTTTCTTTTGATTGAAGGGGTTTGATGTGGCCATGGGGAAACGGTTCCGGCTCTGATCCCGGCTTCCACCTGTTCTCCAGCTCAGATGAGTTGAGAAAAGTTTACGTATGGGTATGAGATTATATATCCTGAAATACTAGGATTTGCAGAGTGTATGAACATGGATATCTGCTCCTCATCATCGATGGGGTTTCTCATCCGAGCTGTCATGGCTCGTCATCGTCCTACGTATGCGGATAAGGATTCATCACTTGTTTGTCTCAGGGCAGCCAAATCAGATCTCCTTGGAGCTATGTTCAAATTGTAGGAAAATCGATCAATATATGCTTGGGAAAGTTTTTCCCAGGTCTTAATTTGATGGATGTCCAAAGAGGTATACCAATCCAAAGCATCGCCTTTGAGGGATTTTTGAAAGAGTCGTATCAAGGCTCCATCATTCCCTGCTATCGCATTGAGTTCCCCACAAAATGCCTTTAGATGTGATGTGGGGCAACCACTACCATCATACCTTTTGAACTTCGGCACCTCAAGTTTGGGGGTACTCGGGCATCTGGGAAGGGACAAAGACCCCTAAACTTAGTGGATGGGTGATCCACTCCTTGCTATTTTTGAAGCTGATTTTACACCATTTGTAATTGCTCCTATCGTTCATCAATCTCCGACTTGCCTTGCTACTGGTATCTTGCCCCTTGCTGCAGGGCTTGTGCTGTTTCTTCTTCATATGGATCGATGATGGGATGCTGTTGGAAAGAAGATGGAATCCCAGTGACAAGAGGTTGCTGGAATTGAGCACCGCTCCCTTTTAGAGGAGGGTGTAATGTTCGGAAATGACTCCCGCCTGAGGTATCTGCTAAGTCCGGGACATTGCTCCCATTAGGCGAAGTGAATTGGACTCGAAACTGGCCCCCTTCATGGGCATCCGCCAGTTCTTTTCGGTGGTTTCCGTTAGGGGGAGCCTGTGTTGTAACCTGATGTGTTGAGTAAGGATGTGTAGGAGGGTTGCTCCCATTTGCTAGTTGTTGTTGCTCTTGTGCCAACTCTTCCTGGAGAGGGAGCACGGGATTTGCTGGAGGAACCAGGGAGAAGGTAAAAGGAGTCTGAGGGAGTGAGCTGTTTTGTACACTAAGTTGGGTTGCCTGTTTATTTGGTATGGCATTTGACACTAGGCGATGTAACAACTCTTGTACGGCCCATAGAATTTGGGCCATTTCTTGTAAGGTGGTGTTGGCTTGTGGGTCTACCGGAGCCGCTGGTAGTTGTTGCGCTGGTGCTGATGTGGGCGTGGGTGCTAATGTTTCAAGAGTTAGCTAAGCTACTGGCTCTTCTTCATGGGTAGCTTGAGAGGTTATGGCTACCCGGGATCGAGTGGTCATGGTTCTGATATGTGGCTACGTAAGAGTAAACCAAAAGATTTGTTTCTTGGGTTTTGTATGAATGCGAATGATGATTTCCCTTGAGATTAGAGTACCACACATTTTCAAATCGGGTCTCAACTAGTGTACTCTAACAGGCATTCCCCAATGGAGTCGTCATTCTGTAGACACTGAAAAATTGGGGTCTACTCTTGATTTGTGATTTGTATAGTTGATTAGGGGTGATAGGCTGATTATGGATGTTAGAGTCGCCACTAGCCGAAAAATCTTAAAATTCTGCGATCGGCTAGAACCACGAAATAAGTAAGGTAAGGGAAATCCAGAGACTTCCCTACCTTAGATTAACTTCTGGTCTGTGATCCGAGATTCTAGGTAAGGGACCTCGGTTACAAAGAGGGAAGGTGTTAGGCACCCTCTCTACTCGTACAAATGTACGGTCTCTACTCAGTATGATAAAACAATCTCAAGGGATGATGGATGCTATGGCTGTGATGGGACTAGGCACACATGTGGATTTTTGATGTGACAAGATCTGAAATTTTGGCAAGCCACAGAGCATACGTCCAACGGCGTGTCTAGATGTAATGATGCTCATGCAAAGAGGTAAAAAAAATGGACTAGATCACTAGGAATTTCTGATGTGACAGGATCCGATGTACGGCAAGCCACAGAGCATACGTTCACTAGAGATCTAGAGAAGCAGGGGGCTTGAGAAGGGAGTAAATGTCATGATGGATGCTTGTAGTATGAATGGATCTTTGGCTTGATCTCTTGAGTAGGCTAAGATGTGGGTTGAACCATGATCAACAAGGCTAGGCTGGGAGGTCAGGATGGCTAGGAAGGCAAGGAGTGGGCTAAGGAGATAGCTGAAAAATCTGGACTTGAGGGCTTTGGAGCTCCTCCTCACCCTCACTCTCTTCCTCCCTCTCTCCCTCTTACTCTCCTTCTCCCTTGAGCTTGGAAGTGAAGAGTGGCTCTTGGTCCCCTTTGTGAGAAGAGGAGAGGGCTATTTATAACCTTCTCCAATGACATTTTCGTATTTTTTGGGTTTGGGAGAGGTAAAGGATGACATGGCAAGTTATAGTTGGTTGGAGAGAGAGGAATGCCACATGACACACTCTCATTTGCTATGGGGGGCGGTAAAAAGGTAAATAGTGAAATCTGAGAGGATAATTTTGAAGGAAAGTTGACTTTTGGATGCTGGGACAGCTGTCCGCATGTGGCGGCACTTGAAGTACCGCAGGCGGTAGTCAGCGGTAGTCTGACTACCACCCGTGGTAGTCAGACTACCGCTCGGGCTCAGTTCGGGCTAGTTTCGCACGTGCAAGCCTTATACAGTGTGCGGGTTCACCCAGATGTCTCCTTTCGAGTTTTTCGGCTCAGAAAAGTGGGTTTTGCTTGGTAAAGGGGGATCTGGGTCATGGTATAGGGTATAAGCAGGGTTGTGTGCATGCTAAATGGTTTGGATTGGGGTTTCAGGTTGCGGATTGGGGACTTTGGTTGGGGTTTGATTTAGGTTGGGATTAGGGATTTGGTTTACGGTATGATCATGGTTGGCGGACAATCTTAGCCTTCTCAGAGATTTAGCCTGGGTAGGGTGTCTACAAATGGCAACAACTGTGATATGGTTACTAACTGCTCTTTGGAGCTTCCATGTCATTTCCTTACTAGAGACGAGAAAGATGATTGGATTTTGATACGAAGCTGCATACAGACATCCAGGTTAGTTCTTAGGGTGTGGGACACCTTAAATTGCAATTCAGATGCAATTTAGCTAAATAAAATTTCACCTACATGTTGTTTGGATTAAATAATACCACGTTTGAATGGGCCCTTTAAATTTTTTTTAATTGTTTTTCCAGATTTCTATTCCAAATAGAAACTAAAATTTGGTACCTATTGCATATGTAGTGTCACTCAACCTAATATATTATAAAGTACTATGCTACCTAGATGATGATGACATTGCTAATGTGTCCTTGAATGTTTACATTAGATGGCCGGGTAAAAACATGAGTGCATTTTCAGTTAAACTGATACCTTTTTTTTTAAATTTAATTTTCCTTTTCTTCAAATAGTGAATCTGCTAAGGCATCTAGAAGACAATTAAAAGAGACAATCTACTCAGTGCTGCTCCATATGAATGTTCCCGTTGTTTGTACCATCAATTAGGTAGGGCATTTCTTTCTTACTTAATTTTCTCTTATTAATTGAAGCGTTACATTTTTTAACTTACCATCCGATGTATTCAGATTTGAAGTCTCACACTTGATTCCAATAATGTGTCCTTTTTTCATGCAATCTTAGTGTCAATATTTCCCATGTCCTGATAAATTAGATTTCTTTTATATAACTGTCTGGTGATGAATGACGGTAGACCCACACCCAGCAATAGGTGTGCCTTCCACTCGAAACAGGACTTTTCCCTCTCTGTATCTAACTTCGCAAGAAAATTGTGAATCTATTTGCTTAAATTCATTTTTTTAACAATTTCTGTATGTTCTACTTCCAATTGGTTGCAATTGCTTCCAAGCCTGTTTGGTAGATGTCTAAAAATGAGTTCATCTCATTTTGGTTAATTACAGCTCTTAATAGAGATCTTGATTGTTGCTTATCAAGAATATCGTCTCTAGTACATGATTACAATTAACAAAAATGAAGTGAACTCATTGTTAGGTGTTTGTCAAACAGGTCCTCTGGGCTCTTTCTTCTTTAAGAAGACTAGAGTAACTTATAAGAGAAGAAACATTGATGGGTAGATAAACACTACAAGAGAAGAAAAGTGTTTCCTATTCCTTTCTTTTTTACTTTCCTTTCTCAGCAGTCCATTAAGATTCAAACTGTAAAGTGTTTCCTAGGTTTCTATGATTTTTATTTTTTTTTCCTAATCTTGTAAGGTGGAATATCAAATGGTGAAATGATAACCATGAGGATAGCTTTTAAGCCTACTTCTACAATTGCAGCAAGTTGGACTCCCTAATAGAACACTTGCACATTCAGCATGGATTGAAAAGGGAACACTATGTCAGTCCGACAACTAATTTTTATTTTTATTTTTCTTATCGGACTTGTTATGCAACACTTGCAGAGGAAACAACATATAGTAACCAGAGACTAACATGAGACCGAACTCATTGCACAAGGATGCCATGATCCTTGTGTGGTCCCTCGAGTTCTATTCAGAAACTTCCTTCATAGGGAAACTCCCCCATGTCATTCAATCTGTCATTTTCTTTCTTGGTCTACATTCAACCTAATTAAACATCATGGAAGAAGATTCATGTTAACAATTGCTTGCTGGTGTTGCAGCTGTGCCGATGGTGGAAGCCATGGTTGCTTTGGTTATTTTGGATCAACTGATGGTGCAGTATGCACAATGCCAGCTGCTACCCATCAACCCTTGCCTCCAAGAACCTGTGGAGGCACTAAAGCTTGAGGTTTGGTTTACCTGAAACATTGTCCAGTTGTTACTACTTTAAGATTTCAAATTTTCTTCAGGCAACGTGTGGTTGTAATTTCACTGTTATGTCTCAGCCTTCGGAGCTTTTCAGAGTGATATTTTTATCTTTTTTATTTTTTATTTTTGAAGTTATGAAAAGTTTGCAAGATTATGTGAAGTAAATTTTTATGCTTCTATTTAGGTTCTTCTATGAATCAAATATGTATTTGCAAAATGGTCTTGCTTGTACATCTTGATCATTAACTCTAAGCTTTCTGCAAATTGTGGAGAAACTTTTAATTGTTGCTGTTGCAAATGCTGATGTTACTGTTTGTCAGTCAGTCTTTCTATCTCTACATGGAAATGAAGGTTTCGATGAATATTTGGCACAGGCTGATAGTTTGAGTGCTATCTTTGTTGTTCTTAATGATGAGGTATAATTTTTGGCACAACCTGCCAATGGCTCTTCTATAAGCATTTGAACTGTTATCTTTATTTGAAAAATGTTTATGAACATAGGAGCATGTTCACTATCTTTCATGTCATAGGATTTTGATGTTCAAGAGTTTGCTAAATCAGTTGCTGGCAGATTGTTTGAAAAGAATCTAGCATATGTTCTGCCTGCACTTCATTGCCATCTCATACAATTGTTGATGCATCTTGAGCAAAGGTAATCTGAAAGATATCTACTTGCCAATAATATTATTGATTTATGGGGAAATGGATGTCCTTTTATTTATTTCACATCATTATCTTTGAAATATTCAGATCATAACTTTTCTCTTGCTATTCAAGCAGTGCAGATAGCAAATGCAGAGAAGAAACTGATAAACTCTTGGGCTGCTTAATTCGCAACCTAATGTTGCATTAGACGTAATCAAAATCAAAAGCATCCTTCATATAAGGAGGTTAGTTTTTTCTAGTTGAATATTTAATACAGAAATGGCATTTTAGTGATGTCTCATTAGTAATGATGCAATGATTATGCAGAAGTTTGCTGCCATGCAGCAGTTGGAACGTGAGCTTGAGGCCATCTCTACCATTGATTACCGGGGAATTATGTTATTCCTAGTGAAGAAGTTCTTGCGGGTCTGTATTGATTTAGTTTAATCGCTTCATTAAGGTTGAGTTTAAATGTTGTTAGTGGTTATCTTCCTTTGGCAGGATAGTTTGGAGGATCTAGCAGGTAAATATGCCCAAGAGAAATCTGATGCTGCTATAGAAACCCTTTTACAAGAGCTTCCAGATGAAAGAAATGTCAATAAAATACTGAATGATTCAAAACAAATATAGGAAAAGTTAAAGAAAAAGAAAAAGAGAGATTATAGAAGAGATAAGAATATAAATATTTGTGGAACCTAATGTTGTGTAACAGTTTGATTGAGTTTTCTTTGAAAACTTTAAGCAGACTCTTGTTAACTACTTTGTTGGTATTATGGATTTCATGATTGATTGTTTCATGAGTGGATTGAATGAATGGATTAGTAGTTTAAATAAATATTTAAAAAAAATTAAACATTTTTAGCCTCAATTTGTAACTGAGGCTTGGATTTAGCCTCGGTTGTTGAGAACCAAGGCTGAAATTCCCATGGCTAAAGGATTTAGCCTTGGTTGTTGACAACTGAGGTTAAAAATAGATTTATCTTCAGTTGGAAGCAATTGAGGCTAACATTTGGATTTAGTCTTAGTTGGAAACAATGGAGGTTAAAATTTTGATTTAGCCTCATTTCGTAAAAACCGAAGCTAAAAAGATTCTTTTGGCCTCACTTGAAGAGCCAAGGCTATAAAAGTCATTTTAGCCTCGGTTGCTAAAAATGAGGCTAAAGCCTTTAGCCACGGGGGTTTCAACCTCAGTTTGGATAACTAAGGCAAAATTGAGGCTAAAGGCTTTAGCCTTAGTTTTTAACCTTTTTAGCCACTGTTTTGAATTGAGGCTAAAGCCCCCTTTTCTTGTAGTGTTAGAAATTGTGATTTGCGGATACTACACGGACTCATCTGGTACCTTCTGGCAATGCAATGCAAAGGCAATAGGTACGGGCTCCGAAGGTGCTGACAGCTCATTGCAGGAGTAATACAACAAGGTATCATTCATTCAATCAAAGATTTTCTTTTTTCTTTTATTTTGTTCATTTTCTTCTTATTTATGGACATTATACTTCTGTTTCTATATTACCACCACAACCTAGGCCATGGAACTTATGGATGGATTTAAGCAATTTGCCAGAGTTGAAGAGCCCAGAGTTATCAGAGAGTAGCCTTTATAGGTAAAGCACACAAATCCAATTTCCCTATGGTTAGATATATGTCCATATGTTCTTTTGACACGTTTAGTTTCCTTCAATAGTTACATCCACCAATACATCCAGTCATTGGAGAGGGATGCCAGGTTGGACATGATTGAAGGAATAAATGAGAAGACTCGAAAGCGTTTCAAAAATCCAAAATTATTATATAGTAACTGTGCTAAAATATGTAAGCATGCTTTTGTTGCTTGGTGCCGATCCATTCTTATTAGTTTGGCCTTAATCACACCATTATCTGCTGAAAATACAAGCGTTCAGGCTCCTTCAACCGTAGCTGCAGGTTCAGAATTTGGCCTGCTACTTTATGATGTTTTGAGCTTTTGTTTTGGCTCCATGCTTTCAAGATCCATTCCCCATTGCCTCTAATCCTGTATTTCATGACCCTACTAAAATAGTGTACTGTAATTTTATTTGAGAGAAGATTTAAGTGTTGGACGGATCAGTTGAACTGATATGTCGTGCTTTACAAAATCATTGTCATCGTCTCATTTCCAAGTTTAGAAGTGATAAAGAGCTGGAGAGGTTTCTTACAGCCCTAATTCTCACATTTGAAAGATGGATGGCCTTCCTTCAAAGTGACGGTTTGAGGTGAAAGTAGTAAATGGAAAAATATTTTGGAAAATGTGATTAAAACAAATAATAATAATAAATTAAAAAATGAACCACTCATTATAATAATAAAGGCCATTGCATGAACGATCCTGATCTATACACTTTTCTGCCACGTGTACTTTGTAGAGGTGGTTCTACCATAACATCTCCCCAAGACCGAGATATACGATTTGTATGGTTGAGAGGTTATTAAAACCCAACACCTACTGGACCTTACCATGGACGGGGTACTGTTCACATGGTAGATCCAAAATACAATGAACGAAGGGGTTTAAAATTGTTCTTAAAATTATTTCCTAAAATCTGACTGTTGGCAACATTAATAAACATTCAAAACCATATCTAAAATTTTATGCCTAAAATGTGACCTTTGGCACCAAAATAGTTTAAAGCCATTCCTAAAATTCTGTTGAAACGGTACCCGAAACGGTTCTGAACCATTCCTGATTTTCTGCAACACCTCTTTTAGGAACGGTATTGAATCGTTCCTGAAGCACTTAGGAGCGGTTTAGAATCGTTCCTAAATGACGATTTTGGTGTAGTGAGTACCAAATATTTCGATGTAATGCGTAGTAATAAATTAATGTAATACAATTTTACAAAGTATTGAATTCTTGATATTAAATAGTTCATAAGACAACCTTACACCCAAAATATTTAGGTAGGACAACCTTATGTCACAGTGTCTTTAAAATTAAAATATCAAACTAATGCAAAGAATAAGAAAAGCACAATAACACGAAATAATAAAATCTAATCACCACAATGCACAAAAGAATTATAGTGGT
Source organism: Magnolia kwangsiensis (assembly GCA_037074715.1). Lineage (NCBI taxonomy): Eukaryota > Viridiplantae > Streptophyta > Magnoliopsida > Magnoliales > Magnoliaceae > Magnolia > Magnolia kwangsiensis. The sequence goes on from CM073579.1 coordinate 68,130,951, forward strand.
TCAGTGCCTCAATGCAACCTGCTCCACTCTTGAAATTACTACCCTCGTAATTTTGGCTTTCACTATTTTAAAGTTTTCCAGGATCACTGTAATGTCCTAGTTTTTTGCCAACTTGGAGTTGGACGTCCTTAGGCAATGGGTCTACCATAATACCTTATCGACATAGGAGAGAGCAATTGAACTTAGCAATGATAAAGGACCCTAGGGTCAAGCCATCCGGCTAATTAGAACACCGAAGTCCTAGCCTAGGGTTCAGCTATAAAAGCGAATCCTCTTTACTCTCATGAATAACATAGAAGCCCTAGGGGTTTCACCTAGGGCAATTTCTACTTCACTTATACCCTGTTCTTAGTCCGTTATACCATTTTCACTCTAAAGTCATCACCCCATTCTCTTCCCAAGCTCTCAAAACTCAATCACAAAGTCTCAAATCCCCTTCTCAACCCATCTCATTCGAAAATCTCACCTTCCACTACCTTATTCTTCAAATCTTTCTAGGTACTTTCATATTGGACACAAATCCTAAAGTTTAAATGATGAAGAGTGATAATTAAACTAAAATTTACTATAAATAATAAATATATAAATATAATGGACTTTAGACCATTAAAATTATCGAATCTCATAGAATAACTAGGTTGTCTGGATATCTTAGCTTCTCTTACCCTAAAATCATATATTGCACATCAAATAACTCATTCCAGTTTGAAAGATATGCTTGCTTCAAATATTAGGTGGCAGAACCACCACTAGGACCACCAGAGGGGCATGGCACCACCGCCCAGGTGGCGGCGCACCGCCGGTGCACCGAATTTCGATGAACCCTCACTGAAAAATTTCTGTGTTTTTAGGCTGACTTCAAAAAGTCATATCTCCCTCAACATAACTCTGATTTAGGTGATTCAAAAGCTTAATAAGTTGTAACACCCCGTACTTTTAGTACTCGAGTGTTACCTAAATACTTAAATTAATATAAATAGAAATTTAGCTTAATTAAGTATTCACCCACATCTGGCCTACGTCTAATATCTTGGTAAGTAATCTCTGCCCATTACTCTTCAAGATGAACTATCAAACCATCAGATTCACCATTTATTAGGACCTAAAGAATCAAATCCATCACCTTTCGAGTACACAACTCTTGAGTTACCAAGCCACCACCTGATCATCACCATGAGACCACCCCGATCATTGAATCTGTGATTGTATTCTAATCTAACAACTCTTAGAGACTTGAGAACTCAAGTGAGTCATAAATCGAATGATCTGATGCATGATTCCCCTAAATTGATAATTGAACAATAAAATCAACCATTGAATTATGACTACTCAACCCTAGGAACCATTAAAACTATCCGATGTAGAACCTTAGAAGGCCATGATCTTAGGATATCTCAATAATCAAGAGTGAATCGCCAAATTCACAACTCATTAAACCTACAACCCTCAATCTGTCATTCCATCACTAAATCGTCAATGTTGGACCATTCAATCACTGTGATTATTGTTGATTTCCATGAACCCATCCGAATACAAAAGGAAAATCCAGACCGTCCATCTGATAGCCTAGGTCCCACCAACCTCGACCAAGCCAGATTAATGATTGAAAATCAGTCACACCACTACTGTCAGTAAACCAATGGGCAACGTTAGAGAATGGAGCTGACAGGGATAAAGGATCCATGCCTGCAACACCTCTCATCAATCCGACCATTGAAAACAGTCGGTGGGCTGCCACGAATGCGGGGATTTATGCGGAGAAAATCCCCATTAGCCCTATGATTTCCAAATATGGATCCCTACACGACGAAAAGGTGGAAGAAAGTTTTCATTTCGAGTAAGGTCGATCTCTGCCCTCCTCTGACCTCTGGAAGCTTCCCTAGGGTAGATCCTGATCGTCCATGTTATGTTTGTTCAAAAACTCGTAAGGAGAGTCGGGATTTTGGCGAGATGCCACACTAGCACGAGTCACCGCCTTCTTAGATTAGGGCCATAAACAACGGTCCTTATTCACTGTTGCGTGGGCCACTCAAGCCTCGTGGGCATCATCCAAGCCATTTGAATGCACCTGATCAGAAAATCAGTCGATCATTTCAAAATGGCCATGATTGCTGGGTCATCTTCCCCGATCTGACCACTGATAATGGATCTTGATGGGTGGATGTTTTCTCCAATCTGAAACGTTCACCGAGTGGCCCATCCCACCTAAAACCCATCAGTGATCATTGATTGGGCCCATGCATGCGATCAGAGCCTGATTTGTGCACTGATGATGGGTTTCCCAACGCCTCTTCGTTAAAACTCCACGCTAATCACTTCTAATTAGCTACAGAGGTTTCCAGAATCGGAAACTGCTATAAAAGGTCAAAATTAGGGCGAATCCCAAGGGGGGTTAGATAAAGAAATAGAAAGAGAAAGATGGAGAGAGCGAGCGAGCGAGCGCCGCAGGAGACAGTGGCTGCTTCAATATCAACTCGACTCGGCGGCCCAAATCGTTCGAATATTGGAGGGGGAGCAGAGAGAGAGAGAGAAGTAAGATAGAGAGTGAGGAAGGAGTTATGAGAGAGATAGAAGAAGGTTTGGGTGGGTGGGCAGTCACGACTGGAACAAGTTTTCAGCCGGCCCTATTTCACGTCACTCAAATCGCTATCCAACTCAATACTTAAAACTGAGTCTGGGATTGTCGGTTTGAATCCCGACGAACCCGAAGCTAGCTCATCATGTCCAGATCCTTCCAACACCCAAGAACAATCTCTGATCAGGTAATTCCATCTGTTTCCCCCATCATTATCAAATTCCACCCACTAGTCATCTGGTTTCACTGCCAACTCACTCGGTCGCGAGTTAAGTAGCTTAGCACCATTTCCAACACTACTCCAAGGTGCAAAACACGATCTATCACCATGATAGTGATCGGTTTTCCCCTGGAGCTGGGACTGGCATTACGAGTCATGCACTGGTTCGCCAGTTGTAGAAGGTTGTAATGTCATCTTCCTGGTGGCTCTACTGAGTCAGTGACTCAGGGTTGTTTCATGATCTGAGGGCTTGATTCAGCTGGGCTAGGAAGCAACTCACCTAGCTGAACCTAGAGCCAGCTAAGGACGTTCCAGATCTACCTAGTTTGGAACAGTCCCGACCTTTTTAACCCCGTTGAGTCAACTCAATAACCAAAACTGGGCTTACTCAGTTAGTTTCCAGCTGAGTATAACTGACTTCCACCGGTTATGTATGATTCTGAAATGCATTGGGTTCAACGAGCCTTCAATCTAACCCCAAGGCTGACTAGACCCTTGAATCGGACTCGGCATAATGGGTAGTTGAAAACTCATCTGAGTCAACTCAGCTGTGACTCACTAGATCTTTATAACTCCCATCTAAGACTATCTACAAGTCTAAAACCTTATAGAATACTCATCTCCTGTTGACTTCAAATCAACTAAGTAATGACAATTTCAAGTAACACTTAACCATTACAGGAATAGTATCTAAAGCTCAATTGCTTAGATAAGGAAGTCCTAAACTCCCAATACAGGGAGAATCAAATCAGGTGGAACACTCATTCAAGCTGAGGAGCATCCCCTATAGCTTCTTCGTTTCACTAATTTTCATGTGGATTAAATCTCTAATGTATAGAATTTTAGAAGATTATTAATTCCTAACTATCTTGAATTTCATGAAATAATTGTTTTAATGCTATATTTCCTTATGATTGTGGGTATGATGTATTGTCTTGTAAACTCCATGTCACATTTATAATTGTTTTCTTATGTTCAAAAAGGGAGGCTTTCATGTTAAATCATCTGTGAATTGTGAGACATTTCCTTCATGACTGTCTATATTCTCTAATCTTTAATTTAATTGGCCCTACCATGTGGATAGTTCTTAAAATATGGCAAATATGATTGTGTTTACATATAGTGTACAAAAGGGATGATTGAGATTCTATCTTTCATAATTATTATTATTGCTATGAGACAAAATTCCTCTTGTTATCTTGATATCATGAACATGACTCTAATGTGATTGACTTGAGCTCCACATGACTCTTGGTGAGCCCTCCTTTGAATGTAAAGAAATTATAAAAGTCATTATGGAACGCATAGTTAGATATTTCCTATTGAAAATTCATGATCTTTCCTATTCTATCAAAAGTAATGTACATATGTGTCATGGTGCATAACATCCACACATGACATGTGAGCTTTTTCAAGTGTGCATCGTAAGTCACATCTTGTTGGGTTGTGCCAGGTTCCATTACCTAAGTCCAGCGATCAAGTTTGTGCACTTGTACACTTTGGGCCACTCTTTCTTTACATGAGGCTTTTTCAGGATTTTATACCTCCTCGAGCATACCCCGAGTATTTTTCCAGGAGGTCATCCTTGGGCACACTCACCTTCATGGCCTTTTCCAGGTAGTCTACCTACCACGGGCAGTCATTTATTTTGACAGCTAAATTGCATACCCAGATCTGTGACTTGAACATACATTCATACATTCATGCAATCGCATTGTTAGTTGTATTTCCATATGAGTTAAATATGAATTTTTTATCTATTTTGGATTTATGTGTTATGGTTGAATCTATGAGGAAAGTTTTCACTGAGTTTTCACTCATCCATAGTGCGGTTACACCAAATAGATGTAGGATTAATGACGGGATTTCAGGGATGACTGAGGTGGATTGTGGCGAGGAAGAGTTCTATGTGACTATTGTTGAGCCATTGGAGCTCAACAATTTACTTGCTTTCATAATTTGGACTTAAAATTTTGTTTGAGTTGTAATAATAATTTCCCCTGCTGAGGGATTCCATTTTGCTTCCATTTATATGTATTAAACTTTCTTTTTATTATTATGGATATTCTAGTTTACATGTCAATTGTCTTATTTTATGTTATGAGGTTTGCCCCTAATTAGATGTAATGTTAGTCGACCCCATAACGTAATACTCGGGTTCTCAGTGAGGAGTAACTATCCTTAGGTTTTGAGAACCATGGTGTTACATAAGTCTAGTTTCATATAAAAATTAGTGAAAAATAAAATAAAATTTTTAATATAGTTAAATCTAGGTTCATGTGATAGTAGTCCAAAAATTATTAGTGCGGATAGCTGCTACTTCTATAATTTTTAGAATTTTTCTAGGATACGAAATCTAATGAAATTTGGATGAACTACTAAAAAAATAATTAAAATAATATACTAACTAAAAGTGTCAAAAAAATATTGGACTACATAAGGACTTTATCCTATCGTAATTAGGGTAGAATTTAGTTAAGTACTAAACTAAATAATTGGTGAATTTAACTCAAACCACCATTTTCGCAACAGGCAAGACTCAAAACCATTAATACCATTAACTCAACGTCCCTTAAAAACTTGAGAGAAATCCCAAGGGCCTGTTGCTCTCGGGAGTACATTGGAACCCCGTATCGGACTAGGCCACACGACGAAGGTCCGATGACCACGAAACTATAGGATAATGTCCTTCCTATTGGGCTTGATAATCATCACAAGAATCTTGCCCAGCTAGTTTCTCAAAATGCATAACTTGAGCCCTGAGCAAAGTGTGTGAGAAACGTAAATATCTTTAGAAAATTTAATGAAACTTAAGTAAATTGGGTCATTCATTCATGCCCGAAATTGGGGATTTCGGACTGTCAGTTTTTTACCAAACTTCACCTAGGGAAAAAGGAAATTTTCCTGCTCAACTCTGTATACGTATGGCCCCGATTGAGTAAGCATGACCGTTGACTTGACAAAGGTCTTCCACGGTCGATCGGCCTATCCAATCGTACTGAAATCACATCCTTACATAGATCCATTGTCAAGAAACTTACCCTACAATATATGTGAGTTGTGGACCTCCTTATAGGCCCTATTTGGCAAAAACAGTCACCCTTTGGATAGAAACTAAGTATACCATGGCTCTAGGGCCATTTACATCACAACTGGGCCTATATATAGCCCTTAAACTACCCCACCCCTCTCTCATAAGAATTTCTCCAACCCTAGGAGAGAGAAGAGAGAAAGAAAGAGAAAAGAGTAAGCAATGGAGAGATTTTGGGAGATTGTTGTTGGGATTCTTTCTCACAACTCCACACACTGAATCACTTCCCCACTTCTCTACACAATCATTTTTGGCTACGATTTGGGTAAGAAATCCTAACCCTAATCTTGATTTAGAGATTTAAATAGAGTAATCGAAGAAATAACTAACCTATTTCATTGCTTAGGTGCCCGTCATTCAGTTTTCAAGAACGTGGAATTCGAACCGCGTCTGAATTGAGTGTTCCAACGAAAGGTGTGGACTATGGATGTTTATGTTATAGTTTTCAATGCTTTCAATGTCAGCTAATGGTTTATGTCTAACTTGATTTCTACTATATTGTCTTACACACTTTGATCTCGATATATTTTACATGTATGAAATATGTTGAACAAAATATGCATTCCATGTGTTTATTGAAATGTCTGAATGAACATGTAAACATGATTTATGCTTGCCATGCCTACTAAATTAGGATTCATCGTTGTTATATGCATGTTGACCTCTCTATGTAAAGATCTGCTAAAATACATATTGTAACTACCCTAGTCTACGTACTTGATGAAGTGTAGTCTAAGTGTTTGATGAATTGTCTGAATGGGAAATTTTTGATGATTTGTATGTATTACAAGTGTTAAGAAAGGATTCTTTCTTTCCTTATATGTATAATCTTTTTCATGAAATCATATTCGCGTCTATACAAATGATTGATAAAATGTTAGTATTTAGTAACATGATCAAGATGTTTGATGAAATGCTCAAATCAGGATTTCACTTGGATTGTTTGTTAAATACTGAATTGATTATCACGTATATTTAATTGCTGCATCTGAGTAAGATTGGGGCTACAACATAGTCAAGGCAATCAGTAACAGTTCCTGTTCGAGTGAATGAATTAGTCTCTCCACATTGGGTATACTTGATGAATTTGGGTCGCACAACGATTGTTGATAGTGGTTAGGCCACAAGAGGTCCTTATGCGCTCCATGTCGATTTAGTCAGTGTGTGCCCATAACAATTAAACTTGCCTAACAAACCGATCGGCCTATTGTGTGTTTACCATATATGGACATTACTTCTTGAATCTAAGGTACCCCTCACCAATGTAAAGGCTCACTTTAACCATGATACCATGATCCCCTAAGACTCATAAGTCGGGCATGGTGGTATGAGACACTATGTTCAAGCTGTCGACCTACGCCGAGGTGATAAGCCACCCCATAGTGACCAGTGAGCAAAATCAGACTCGTGAGACGGGCACGGTGCTATGGGACACCGTGTTTGAGCTATCGGCCTATGCCAAGGTGATTAACCACCCCGTAGTAACCGTGAATATAAACTTTTAAATTTTCCTATCAACTACTTTCATTGAGAGTGATGACCCTACAACTTTCTTATTGTATGTGCTTGACTAGGAGTGACGAACTTAGATGGATCCTTCAATTCGAGTCGATGATATAAAGGGTGGTACCCTAGTTTTCCAAACCTGCTGTATGAATAACCTTAGTTAACTATTAGGCTAACATTACCATGCACTGCATTGCATTAGTTAGGACGTGCTTTCAAGGCATGGAAGTTGCATAGGAGGCAGTGTTGTCATATGCAATATGGTGTCATATGCAATATGGTGTCGGCATCGCTTTCAAGGCTAACATTGCCATGCACTGCATTCATCATTACTTGCACTTCATTCCTGCATTAAAAAGAGTAGTTAGGATGTGATTGTTATGTTGCCTTATCATTACTGCTTGATTGACTTGATAACATGTTAACTTTTACCTTATAATACCACTGAGTTAGCCACTCATTCCCACTCTAGGACGGTGTTTTAAAACACCAACCAGACTTTGGTTTAGATGCAGATGTTGATGAAGTCTATGCGATGGAGCAGGACTTCATGGACGAGGAGTTCTCCTACTTTCAACTCTTGGGTGGGTCTACATAGACCTCGTGCTGATACGCAGGGACTAGATGGATACTTTGCTTTGTTGGACACATCTACTTTTCTGCATTTTGTTTATTTTGACATTGTACATGTATATATTGAACTCGGTTACATACTCATACTCTGGAGGTTGTGAAATACTTACATGCTTAAATATATATGTTTCAGACTTCTGCTTACTTAATTTAATTACATCCAGAGTATGATATGTTATTTTAGTATAATCTCACTCATGCTTAACTCTTTAATATGGTCAAAATTTGAACATCATCATCCATACTACATAAGTGATGTTGTAGATCTCGGGAGTAGAGCTTTGCTCGATCCTCAAAATTCAGGGCGTTACAAGATGGTATCAACATGATTTAGATTATACTAGACCTGAGTTATAGGTAATATAATGCACTCTGACTTAGAAAGGGAGCGATGGAATCTAGAAACCACATTAGGATCCCAAATTTCACCGATGGGTGAAACCAAACACTGTAGGTTAGTTCCTAACGTATACCTAAGGGTGAGGGATTCTAACACCCTAGTACAGCCTGGATGTGGTCCGAGTGTGGGTTATCATTCGAGTCCCGTTGGGATAGGTCGGGCTTCTAAAATAATGCTCTAGTTGGTAGGGTGCTGGGTAAGGTTAGTCCCACATCTGATGGATGGGCTCCCTGACATGCTATATGTGGAGCTCCCACTTTCCCTATATGAGGCCTTTTGGGGGGAAAACCCCGAGAACAAAATCATGCGAGCGCACATGCGTGCCCAAAGTAGACAATATCATACAATGTTAGTGGGACTGTTACAAATCATGTGTATTGACCCACATCACCTCTGGGCCGTCAGTCAACGAGTTTAAATCGTTAGACGACGAAGTCCAAACCTAGAACAAATTGTTCAAAGGGCACAAATATGCACGCAATGAATTACGAAAACATATCGTGCTGGCCTAAAACCTTAATACAAAAGATTTGGTGGGACCGGAGGGGTCCCACGCACCCATACGGCATCCCGGGAGGGGGTGGCCACTGCCCCAGGGCAGAGCCACCTCTGGACACCCTAGAGGGGAGCAACAGCACTGCCCGGATGACGGCACATCGGCCATCACCACAACGAGGCACGGCGGCGCAACGCCGACCAGCCGCCCAGGTAGGGCCTATCTCACATGTGGGGCCCCTCCTTTTAACCCTTTTGCTCCATTTCATCCCCCTTTCAATTTTTCTAACCCTTCAAAATCCCGAAATCCTCCAAAACTCCTTTCCTCTCTCAAATCCCCATTTTCATTCACTCAAATCTTCCAAAACTACAACATTTTACACCCCTTCACCACCATTCCCTCAAAAACATCTCTTACAACTCTCCATCTTCTTTATTTTCACTCATTTGGGAACAAAACCCACATTTTTGTGTCGTATAACCTTCACACCTTCAAGTCCACTTCATTCTCCAAGCTTTTCCACCTCAATGGCTCTACTTGAGCTTGTCACCGCTATTTTCTCTGTCTTAACACTCCTTTCCCTTATGGGAAAGAAGAGACCAGCCTGTATGTGCTGTGGTTTGAACCCTCTTTGGTTGTCAAATTTTATGTGTTAAAACCTCTATATGTGTCTTATGTTGGTATCTTGTTATATATGCTTGAGACATCTATACTTCGAGACACGACGATGAACTCCTCAAGCTAGTTCAAGCTACATATTTGATGATATTCAAGAACAGTTCAAGTTCACAAAGAGTTCAAGTTCAAGACTCAAAGTTCGTATATTTAGGATCAAGAATCTAGCAAAAGATAGGGAACTGAGCACAACTCATACTTACTGATGGTGACTTCAAAGCTTATGAAGCGTTCAAGCTGCATCAAGTTGAATTCAAGCTTCGTAAAGTTCAACGTGTTCAAGCTACATTAAGAAGAACTCAAACTTCAAAAAGTTCAACGTGTTCAAGCTACATTAAGAAGAACTCAAGCTTCGTAAAGTTCAACGTCTAAACTAATGAAGGTTCAATGTCCTTGTAAGGTTTGATTGACCTTAGGTTGACCTTTAGTGTAGGTCATTTTGGATGCATAATTCATATATTTTCTACAAATAATTTTGATCTGTTCTAAGACTAGTCCTGGACCTTGTTTGACTAGTCCTAACACTAGTTTGACCAATCCTATAAAATCTAAGACCAGTCGAAGTTTGTTGTAAATTATCAGATTTTTTCTATTCAGCTACGACTAGTCCTGGAGTCTGCTCGACTAGTCGTGGGACGGTCAAGACTCGACCTTCGACCAGTCGTGGAGCCACGACTCAAACTCCAACAACTAAATCATGGGTCGCACGACCAGTCGTGGACGACCTTCGACCAGTCGTGGACTGCTCACAACCAGTCATGTAACAGCTTTATCCGATCGTGCCCAAATTTTCAAAAATCTATTTCTTCTTTGACCATTCGTGGTGACCCTAGGACCAGTCGAAGGTGAATTTCTGCAGCTATAAATAGCACATGAATTTCAGAGTTATTCATCAAAAATTAAGGAAATTAAAAGCTCCACTCTGAGATAAGTTTGTGCTATTCTTAAGCTATATTGTGCATAATTCTATTTCCTTTCGTTAGCATTTTTCTATTTGATTTAATTCTACATTCCAATCTGATTTGAAAAGAGGAAAAATTTTTTTCCTTCTTCTGGGAATTGAAATCAAATAGAGCTAGCCCAGTCTGATTTAATTTAAAATCAATTAGAACTTAGAACCATTATAAAGTGAGTATTGGACATTGAACTTTATCATCCGAACATCTACTCCAATTGGTACTTCCGGGCTTCTACAAGAGGAGAAATCCGGGTATTTTACAATTCTGTAAAATTTTCATTCTTTTGATTTTTGTTTGGAATTCGCCACAAAAATTCCATTTGTTGGTTATCTGAGGAGAGCTAGAAAACTCAGAATAGTGTGGGTTTTTGGATTGTGTAAGCCCAAGTTAAAAGACACAATTGTGAAGGTTTTAGGTGAACCTGTGAAACCTATTTTGATAGTGAATACTAATATCCCTGTGTGAGGATATTAGGAGTGGAGTAGCATTTTCTGTGTGGCTGTTGTAAAACAGTTGGTGTACACACAGGCGAACTACTATAACTCCTTGTCTTGTGGATTGAATGCATTCTTAATTCCTTATCTTTCATCATTCAGTTGTGTGGATTGTACATGTGGATGTGAATGCTGTAACTATTTACATTTCAAGCAAGTGTGGAGAATGTTGTAATAATCTAGAGCTTTTTATCTCTTCCTATACTTTTGTCAATCTGTGCTTCAATTTCAGTAATTATTCTTGTAAGGTTGCCTTGCCATTTTTATGGTGCATGGTTGTCCCTAGAATAATCAATTCTTTAGATTGCAGTTCCTTTTCTATTTATTTTCAGATTGAGTTTTTGATTTAAAAGACGTTCTAGGAATAAGGTTGTCCTACCATAAGCCCTTGTTGATTATGGTGTAAGGTTGTCCTTAGAACTGAATTTGTATCAACCTCTCAATGCTTGTTTATTGATGTAACACCCCAGATTTTTTTCAACCAGGGATTAGACGTCCTTAGGCAATGGGTCAACTAAAACACCTGAGAAATCGCTCAGAACCCAATTCCATAGCCAAAGAAATCACTTAGGATTAATTCCTTTAGAAACTAAGCATAAGTTAGCTAGCGCTACGCTGAAGTCGCTGTGAAATAGTTCCTGACCACTTTAAATATGTTCTACAAGTCCCAAAACTTATAGAATCAATGGTGTTATAATACTCTAAAACCTCGGATCAAACTCTAAACCGGTTTGTTCTCAGGACCTCTTTGAAACTTTGTATTGGATTTAGACCGCACGTCGAAAGTTTGATACCTACAATCTTAGACCGTTATAACTGCCTAGCTGGACCTGACAATCATTTCGAAAATCAAGTCCAACCGACGTTCAGAGGCTATTTCATTGAGCCTGGAGTGAAGAGAGTGAGAATAGGGTTAGATTTGAAATTTGAAATTCAAATCTGGCACGTGACTTGAAGCGTTAGTATAAAGCGTTCTGACCGTCAAAATTTAGCCAAATTACACCCTCGGATCAGGAAAATTTTCTATTTCATATCACGAGACTTGTAGACCTGATCTAGGTGCGATGACCGCTGAACTGAAACTGGACCGCCACGTGCGATCTGGGAACTCTACCGGTCTGAAAACTTGATGTGTGTAAGATCCAGTATGCATGAGCTTAAGTTCGATCGCGTTCGGCCAGGGGACCTCCAGAAATGTCTTTTTGGACCGAAACAGCCCCGATTTGGTTAGGCATCAAGTGAACATTGTTCCCAAGCCTGTTTTGGGCAAGTTTTAGTTTATAAAAGGGGGTTAAATGCTCACTTCTCTCACCCATCCGAATTTGCTAGAAACCCTAGCAAGAGTGAGAGAAAAAGTGAGAGTTTGTGAGAGATGGTGGGAGAGATTTTCCTGTCACCTGCTGCTGCTGCTGCTGCACGTGCTTAAGCGACATATCCCAATCACTTTCCTGATGATTCCAACACAATTCTAGGTAAGAAAAACCTTCAACACTTGCTGATTTAAGCTTTTGTCAATTCCATTAGCGATGTAGCTTATGTAGCTTGTGTATTAGGTCGCCTGATCGCCATAGACGAAGCGTATACGCTCCGTTCGAAACGATACATATATAAAGAGAAAGGTGCTGATTCTAGATGCTTTGATTGGCTGTTTTCAATGCTTTCAATGTCGTTTAATAGTAGATTATCGATGGCAACGCCGTTTGACATGTACAACATGTTATCCGTTTCCTGTTTCGTAAGCAGACGAAAAATATGAGATTTATGGCATTTTAGTCATTTGTAGGAAATACTGTAAACATCCATATTTTGTTAAAACGATTGACATGGCTTTTTGTCACCTTAGGATATTAGGAATGCGTGCATAATCTGTTCAGCGAAGAGATTCGCCCAAATGCGCACTTTGAGTCGACATGCGCTATGTAGACTAAAGTGTGTAGTCTAAGTGTTTGTATAAATGTTTGTATTAGTATGTATTGAATAAATGATGTTGTGAATGAGTTTTGAGATTGAATTCTCAAGTAATATGCTGATTGAATGATTTTCATTACATTGGCTATATGTATTGATTTCATTATATGTATGAAAAGCATGTGTTGGATGATTTTCTTAAGTGGTATGTTATAACATGTTTCAACATGCTTATATTGTTGTATTTCATTTCCATTACTCTCATATGATTACTGATTCACACTACATGTATTTGGGGCTATACTCTAGTCCAGGAAGTCGGTAATGGATCTAATTCGTGGTTGGTTTCTATTTACCACGAAGGACGCGTTGATGAACGCGAGTCGTGTTTTGAGTTGGCGGCAGTGGTTAGGCCATACGAGGTATTTTACCCACTTCATGTCGTTTGACTTGAGATGCGCTCGTGCTAGTCGAGCCCGTCAAGTAACCCGACTGGCCTTTGTATGTTCACCTTGTATGAGTCATAACTGCTTGAACCTAGGGTACTGAACTTACCATTGTAAACCCTGTTAACCATGGTACCTTGATCCACAAAGACTCATGAGCCGGGCATGGTGGTATGGGACACCGTGGTCGAGCTGTCGGCCTACGCTGGGGGCACAAACCTCCCCATAGTGACCAGTGAGCACCTATGACTCGTGAGCAGGTTATGGTGGTATGGGACACTATATTCTTGCTGTCGGCCTACACTGATCAGGCGACGAGTCCTTTGTAGTGACCGCGAGCGTATTCTGAGTCTACGGTAGGCGACGACCCTTTTGTAGCAGTAAGAGTACAGAAGGCCTGTATTGATAAGGTGATGGGGGAGCGGTGCAACGAGTGCAAGCAACAGTCCTGGAAGCCCTTGCAGTGACCTACAAAATATACATCGTATGAGATTACTAGGAGTGACGACCCTAGACAGGATCTGTGTTGGGATTGATATAAGGGAAGTACCTTAGTTTCTCAATCCTGCTGTTTGAATGGACTAATAATAACTCAGAAATCATATCACCATTACATTGCATATGCCTGGAAGATGTGGAGCACTGAGCGGCACGCAAGCATGCCGCGGGCGTAAGATGGTGCCGTATGAGGGAGAACGTCGGTGAGGGCATCCATCATGTCATGTCATATTGCATTAACAACAGTATTAGGATTGTTTGATTTACTGCTTTACTATTATCGCATGATTGATTTGAGAACATGTTAATCCTTGCTCTATTATTCCACTGAGTTAGCTACTCACTCCCACATTACGGGATAGTGTTTTCGGACACCCACCAGTCCCTATTTTGGTTACAGATGATGGCGCTGCTTGAGAAGCGGAGCTGGACTTGATGATGATGAGGAGGATCCCTCCTTTATGCGTGTTCTAATTGACGGGATTACAGGGAGGTTGATTTTTTGTCTTGACACTCGTCATTTTATATTTTTAGAGCACTCATGTATATTCTTTTTGCTTACTTTTGGAGCATACATGTATGTACATAACCTGGTAGCATGTTCACACTCTGGAGACATACAACAGTTTATATATGTTATACATACTACCACAGTCTTCCGCTTGTAAATTTAACTGTCTCTGGAGTATGATATGCTGTTCTGGCTTAATCTCACTCATGTTTAATACATTAACACAGACAACATTCAATCATACATATCTATGTTACATAAATAACGTTCTGGAACTCGGGAGTTGGGTTTTTACTCGACCCCCCCGATTTTCGAGATGTTACAATTGAGATTGATTTAATTTCAGCATTGTGAATTGATTTATTTTGTAAGGCTATTTCTTTATTTTAATCCGTTGTATTTAATTTTAATTTGGCATAGTCCTATTCACCCCCCTCCCCCGCCTCTAGGACATATTGCGTGGCCATTTCACAGCCCCAGATAAAGCCGAGCCTAGCCGTCCAAGCCGTTCTAGGAAGAAGACAGATGTCGAGACAAGTACAAGCACTGAGCAAAGGTAAAAATGGGATCTCGACCCTCAAATCCCGCTAGAAAGGTCTCTACCGACGAGCACCGAACTCGGTAAGTTCCGTGATCATAAAGTTGTGTTTGAAACTCATGTTGACGAGAAATTATTTGGGTTATGTCCTGTGATCGATCTCCTTCTGGAGAATGGGTGGGGTCCCATATTTGAAAGAAAATCTCACGCAAGTAAAGGCACCATACAAGCCTTTTATGCTCACATACGGGACCCAACTCTGGTACCCCTCCACTTTATCATACCGTTGGGAAGAACTCATGCCAAAGTTGATGTAGATGTCCACGAATCATGGGAATTGAATGTGGAGTTGTACATGTCAGTGAGATGAATCTCACTAGTGAACAGGAGAGAAATCGTCACACATGGTTCCTTTGCAGCCAACTTGAGCAGTGGAGGCAAGGAAATAGCCTCGCATCGACTCGGATGATAGAAGATTTTTGCTTACTCCACCATATATGCATGTACAACATGTAACCTAGGTGGAGTAATTGCACAGAATGTACTCGATTCATGGTGGATTTCCTGTACAGAGTTGGACAGGGAGAAAAAGTGTGCCTGCCTACTCTCGCCCTGTCTCAGATAATCAACACTGCATGATCTACTCTGGGGAACGCATCCCTCCCTTTTGGCTAACTCATCTGCAAGATCACCCGAAATTTTGGCTTCATACTCCATATGGATAACCTCACCCCAATCAATTTCATTAGTAAAACTACACTCAACAATTGATGAGTATGAGGATAAGATAGAAGAAGAAACTGAAGAAGAGGAAGGAAGTGAAGAGGGTGATGGCAATGAAGAAGAGGGTAGCAATGAAGAAGAGGAAGGCAGTGAGGAAGAAGAGGAGGCTCAAGACTCAGATGGGAGACCTCCTACTACTCGTGAGGACCGCTATGATCGGGCTACCTTAGAAGCCTGCATGGACAGGATTGAAGATAACCAGGACCTTGGGAATGAGGACTATACAAACTACAATGACCATCAAATGTTGGGACATTTAGAGTTTTGGATCTAGAATTGGTACTCCTAAATTTTTTATTAAAAATTGCTAGTTAAGAAATCTAATAAATTAATAACATGAACTAGAGGACCTCCTTAGTTGGTATGGTCATGTGTGAAGTGCTCGAGCATAATTAAATTCAAGTTCGGGCAACTCAATTCCAATCAGGAAACTTTTGACACTAAGCGATAAAACAATTTCTTGTATTAAAAATGGTATGAAATCATCTAGCATACTTTGGATTACAACTATTGGATTACCACTACTCTTAAATTAAGACTAGGCTACTGGTTATACTAATGAACGTAAAAGACTAAGTATGCTAAGATAATTGAAAGATAGACGTAGTTAGTTGGCTTGATTAGGTTGGATTGAGACCCCATTCCTTCGATGGATCCCCTCGATACTTATAGGCTTCTTTAATAACTCTTAGAAAAGTTATTTTTACTTAGAAACTATTTATACTCAGAGAAAACTTATATATCCCTTGGATTGAATGTTAGGTCAAATTAATACACCCCTTAGAATTGCCTTCTCAAAGACTTATTACAATCGGGAACACGGAGTAGAGAAACTATATATAAGCGAAGTATTCGTGGTTTGAATCGAATTCTTAATCCTAGTAGTTACCGATGAACTTAGTGCTCTAATTAAGTACAAGATCGAAATCAACTAGGATTAAGAATGGATATGATAAATTTTCTATCATAGCTAGGCAGAAGGTCTATGTATCCGGCTCAGACCCACTACATAACCTTCCTTCCGTGTTGGCCCAACCACTTACAAACAAAGTTTATTACTTCACCTTTGAGAAGTGTTAAGAACATATAGTCAATAAGGACATTTTTTTTGGCCCAAGAAATTTCTCAAATGAGCAACAGATGGTTAGGAATTAGGTCCTGAATCACAGCCCATTCTGGCATACATATTGTGTATATGAACTTAGAAAGATAGTCTTCCCGTTAACCTATTTTGTCTAAATTTCTTATGTACTAATAATATATAGATTATCTTACAGTATTAAAGTGGACATGATTAAAGAGGATAAGTCGGCACCGTGGCAAAAGTCCTTCTTTGATAGAATTAGGCATCTTGCCACAAACTCACACCCGTCCCTAGAATCAACCACAACACCTATCATTTTTAGCTCCTTTCTATGAACATAGGTACCAATGTCATAGCACACATCATCGATGAAAAGAAGACTAATATATTGAGAGATCGTTTCCCATTTTATGTCAATGATAGGTCTTATCACGCACCAAAATCAGAAAACTAGGCTCACAAAATTTTCGATCACCGAATCCAGTGTTGACATCCTCCATAGCACCCCATTCTAGACTCTCAGTGCTCATACGCCAGATGTCGATCCTAGGATCCTACAAGGAGAATTTTTAACATGAATTTATCTCATAAGAAGTATAACCACAAGTATACCCAAATCACAAGAACAACATCATCATCACATATCCACTATTATAAGCATTTGAATACAGTGCTGAAAGGGAAATACGTAAGTCAAAATCAAAGCTTCAGAAGTTAGCTACATGTTCCAAGCTCCACGCTATTACAACCTAACATCACTTTATGCATCTATCGTGCATAAGTTTATAGAAAGCTTAGAGGGTGGTGTAAGTGTGTGCAAAAGGTAAGTGCCAAGTATTCAATACAATGCCATAATCATGCAATACCGGAAACACTGATAAGATCATGAATCATACGATATTAGAGTAAGCAGAAATACTGACAAGTCCATGAGTCAATCAATATCAGAATACGTAATACAAATTAGCTATGAAAATGAGGAATCATAAAGAGCCAAATATCAGATGCCGATGATGCAATGCAATATACAATTCTTCTTGAGTTCATGAATAGCGTCATCCATACCTAGACCATATAAATGCAAAAACACAGTCATCCAAAATATCATAGACCACGGATGTAATGTAATATGCGGTGCAAATAGAATGACTATGCTGGAGTGTGAAGTCGGGATGATAGTACGTAGTATCACAGGCTATGTGATCCATCACAAAGACTTCTATCCAAACCAGTCCCATACCTAATTTGGATAGTCAAACTCAATGTGGTAAACTCCTGATCTTAGGTTAGTCGCACGCCCCAACTAAAATCCTGGCCATTGTGAAGGTTCACGTAACAAATAGTTGCACATCACCAGCCCGAGTGTATAGTGAATGAATGACTATGTAACTCCTGCTTCACAAATTTGTATTGTACATCTTTTGGATCATCACTAGGGTCTAGTACACTTTACATGCAAATCGTCACCTACTGACACGCGACCATGTAAGTGGAAGAGACCTCACTTCCGCTTGGGTAGTAGTAAGTCAATATCTACCCGGCACGTCGATAAGGGACCCATTCATGAGTTGGTCAAACTCAGCCTAGCTATGCCACCTATGCTCGGGTAAATATGGCCACATCCCCTCCCAACCGACCACAACACAATAGGAGATGCAACCTCTTGATATTCGACACTCGGTCGCTCATGTATCTACTCAGTCTGGACGTTGGGGCATATGTTGGCCATGGAGGTTTATGAATTTTCACCCAGGGCCATCTATGGCAGCCTAATGATAATAAGAGATTTTTGGTGTCCCATCTGGCCATCCACGATATGCCTGTGGAGGCTATTGTAAGTGTTATAGTTTATAACACCTTATTATTATTAAATTTGTGGTGATAAAGACACTACTTTGAAGCATTCATGTTTAAGAAGCTTTTAAGATCTCAGAAGCGTTCAAGCTCATGAAGCTTTTAAGATCTCCGAAGCGTTCACGTTCAAGAAGCTTTCAAGATCTCAGACGTGTTCAAGTTCATGAAGCTTTTAAGCTCAAAGATCTCAGTCTTTGTTATACTCAAAGGTCACTGGTCTTTAAGTTTTAATGTCCTTGCTTCACTATTGAGGTAAGACTAACCTTAGGTTGACCTTTAGATTAGGACATTTTGAATACATAATCCATATATTCTGTGTACATAAATTTGATCTGTTCTAAGATTAGTCTTGGACCTTGTTCGACTAGTCCTAGCTCTGGTTCGACCAGTCCAAGAATTCCATGACTAGTCCTAAGTTGTTGAGGATTTTTAGAATTTTTTGATCACTCTACGACTAGTCCTGGTGACTGTTTGACCAGTCGTAGGAATAGTGTCGAATGGTTCTTCGACCAGTTGTAGACCTTCTACTCAAACTCCAGTAACGAAATTTATAGGTCTACGACTAGTTGTGTGGAACCGACGACCGGTCGAAGGTGACCTACGACAAGTCATAGGGTACCCACGACCGGTCGTGAAACCGTCTTATCTTATCCCGCTCGAAGTTTCAAATGTTTGTTGGTTCTAAGACCAGTTGTAGGGGTCTTAAGACCAGTCGAAGATGTGATTTGCTCGCCTATAAATTGAACATGAATTTCAGAGGTTTGACAAGTAATTCAAGTATATTCAAAGATCCACTTTGAGATAAGTTAGTGTTCATTTTAAGTTACATTGTGCATAATTTCTATTCGCTTTTGTTAGCTCTCCTTATTTGATTTTGTTCCTGAATTCTAATCTAATTTAAAAAGAGGAATTGGTATATTCCTTCTTCTTGGAATTAAAATCAAATAGAGCTACGCCCAATTTAGTTTAATTTAAAATTAATTAGAACTAGAACCATTGTAATGTGAGTTTGGACATTGAACTTGAACATTCAATCATCTACTCTGACTTGGTTCTTCTGGGTTGCTACAACGAAGGAGATATTCAAGTATTTTACATTTAATTGTAAATTCCTTTTTGTTTTGATTTTATTTGGGATTTGTCAGAAAAATCTCATTGTATTGGTTATCTAAGAAAAGCCAGGAAAACTCAGAAGTGGGGTTTTTTTAATTGTGTAAGCCCACATAGAAAGACACAATTGTAAGGTTTTGGGTGAACCTATAAAAACCTAACTTGATAATGAATGCTAATATCCCCTGTGTGAGGATATTAAGAGTGGAGTAGCATTCTATGTGGCTGTTATTAAACAGTTGGTGAACACACAGACGAACCACTATAATCCCTTGTGTCTCATGGTTAACTGGTTTATATTTCATATCTTTTATTATTCATTTGTGGGATATATATGTAGATGTGAATGCTGTAAGCATTTATTTCAAGCATTGTGGGAATGTTGTTATAATTTAGCAATTATTTCTTTCGATTCCTTTATCAGCATTCTTATTTGTTCTAGTATGGTTGTCCTGCCATTTCTATGGTGCAAGGTTGTCCTCAGAATAGTATATAATTGATTGTAGTTTATTCTTCTGTACAGTTTACATTTATTTTTCTTTTCCTCTTCGATTTGAGTTTTGATACAAAGACCTTTCAAGAAATAAGGTTGTCCTACCATAAACTCTAGTTTTTGGTGTAAGGTTGTCCTTAGAATAATATTTGTATCAACCTCTCAAGATCTAAATTTTGAGGTTGCTTTATATTCTTTACATTCCTATATTGGGATTGGTTTACTTTAATTGTTGGCTATTGTATTTGTTTAATTTCTGCTGTTACAAGTTTTATTTGACATTGTCCTATTCACCCCCCCTCCCCCTCTAGGACTTATAGCTAGGCCTTTTCAAGTGGTATTAGAGCCTAGTATCTCTTTTTTCTTAATTCTTGAATTTATTTCCTGAGCTAACAATTTAAGCTATTTAAGATGTTAAGTTTTGATAGCCTATCAGTCACTAGGCCACCACCCTTTGATGGCTCCAACTATGCTTATTGGAAAGGAAGGATGAGAATATTCTTAAAATTCATGGATGAAAGTGTGTGGCTGGCCACTGTGAATGGTTAGAACCCTCCTACCACTGAAGTAACTGGAGTCGATGGTTCAAAATCTATGAGAATAACACCTTATTTCTCGTGGACCACACTACAGAAAAGTGAGAGTAGTGAAAATGTTAAAGCACTAAATGCAATCACTTGTGCACTATCACCGGATGAATTTAAAAGAATTATATCCTGTGATTCTGCAAAGAAAGCTTGAGATATATTAGAAATGACACACGAGGGTACCTCAATTGTCAAGAAATCGAAAGTCCAACTCCTTACAACTAAATTTAAAAAAAATTCATATGGAGGAAAATGAAACATTTATGGACTTTTATACTCGATTAAATGACATTGTAAACTCTATGTGGAGTTTTGGTGATAGAATTCCAAAAAGTTAAGTGTGTGCTAAAATACTATGCTCACTTCCTGAACGGTTCAACTCTAAAGTAACCACGATCTAGGAACTTCGTGAGACGGATAATATGCGGGTTGAGGAGTTAGTTGGTTCTTTACAAACCTACAAGTTAACTTTTAAAGCTCCAAAAGAAAAATCAATTACTCTTAAAACTTTTAAAAATAATTTTCAAGAAAATTCTGATGTAGATAACTCTGAAGATGATATGGCTCTTTTGACAAAAAAGTTTTATAAAATCTTCAAAAGTAAAAAGAGAGTTTATTTTCAAAAAGGAAATGATAAGAAAAAAATCTAAATCTAAATCTAAAACTAGGAAATCTTTGAAAGATAGTCAATGTTACAACTGCCAAGAATATGGGCATTTGGCTAACAAGTGTCCAAAAAAGGACATATCCAAGAAGAAAGGTATGTTGGCTACTTGGAATGAATCCTCTGATTCTGAAGCTTCTTCTGAATCTAAGTCGAGCAATGAAGTGAAAGCCCTTATGACTCTAGTCAAATTCACATTTTTAGAAAATGATTCAACAAGTGAAGAAAATATGAATAGTGAATGTGAAAATGAAGATGATCTTCAAGATAACTATAATGCCCTATACAAGGAGAGTTGTAAAATTGCAGTAAAACTGAAACTTCAAAAGAGAAATTTTCTAAACTCAAAGAAATTTATGAATCTCTTATTTTAGAAAAGTCCCATATTTCAGACTATTTTGAAAAAATAAAATGCGATTTGGATTTTGAGACTGCCTAAGTTGAAACTCTTAAGTTTGGAAATGACCAAATAAAACATGAAGTCTCTTCTCTCTTGAGTTTAAAGAAAATTTGAAAATATGTACAAGGTGATTCTAAATTAGAAAAACTCTTATCAGGATCGAGAAAATATGGTGATCGATCCGGTCTAGGTTATGATAAGAATGTTTCTCGTAAACTGAAGAATCCACCTCCTAAGTTTGTAAAAGGAGAGACAAAACTCAAAAGGAAAAGGAAAAGTGTTTTCTAAAGATCTTAAGTCTGTTTAAAAACCTAAAGGAAATTATTTCAACTATAGGATGCATAACCTAAACCCTTCGGTTGAAAAGATAGTTGATTTACTTAAGGAGCTTCTAAAGTCTAACTCAATAGGTCCTACTTATAATTCTTACAATCGGAAGAAAACCAACTATCCACCCAAACCCAAAATGGTTATGAAATGGATTCTAAAGGTTACTTGCTTGGTTGCCCACACTGCTTTCAAAGCTACAAGCCATTCAAAGTGGTACCTAGATTGTGGATGCTCTAGGCATATGATAGGTGATAAGGATTTATTCACCGATCTAAAAGATATAACTGATGGTTCAATCACATTTGGTGATGGCAGTAACTGCAAAATTATGGGCCAAGGTATGGTTCAACTCTATAACCTTCTATTATTTAAGAATGTCTTATATGTTGAAGGACTAAAACATAATTTGCTAAGCATATCTCAAATATGCGATAATAACCATAGTGTGCGGTTTTCTAATCAAAGTTGTGAGATTCTAAACAATAAGGGTTCAGGAATACTAACTGGACGTCGAATGTCTGAAAATTGCTATATTGTTGGTGAATTCAGCTCATCTAATCAAACATGTTACATGGTCCATACAAATGAGACTGAATTATGACACAAATTTCTTGGACATGTACACTACCGAAACTTTTTTAGATTGAGTAAAAAGGAACTTATAATAGGTCTACCCAAACTTTAAAAATTAGATAAGATATGTGGTGAATGCCAGTTTGACAAATAAATACGGAATTCATACAAAAAGGTGAATTCCAATACCACATTAAGACCACTCGAACTTCTCCACATGGATCTGATAGGACCTACAAGAACAGAGTCGAGGTGGCAAAAGGTATATCTTAGTAATAGTCGATGACTTTACTAGATATACATGGGTAGTCTTCTTAAGGGACAAATTAGAAACCCTTGAAAAAGTAAGAAAAGTTCTTAAAAGGATTCAAATTGAAAAATGTTCTCAAATCAGTAAGATTCGTAGTGATCATGAATCTAAATTTGAGAATAACGGTTTTGAGAAGTTCTGTAGCAACCAAGAAATATTACATGAATTTTCAGCACCCAAAACTCCACAACAAAATGGGATAGTGGAAAGAAAAAATAGAGTGATACAAGAAATGGCTAATGTCATGTTGAATAGCATGAAGTTCTCTAAGAATATTTGGGCAGAAGCAGTCAATACAGCTTGCTATATTATTAACTGGATTTACACTACTAAAGGCAATAATAAAATGGCTTATGAAATGTGGTTCGATAAAAAAACTACTGTCAAATACTTTCGAGTTTTTGGTAGCAAGTGCTACATTTTACGAGATCATGAAAATCTAGGAAAATTTGATACGAAAAGTGATGAAGGGATCTTTCTAAGGTATTCTTTAAATAGTCGTGCTTATAGGGTTCTGAACAAAAGGACTGGTGTGATTCAAGAGTCTATTAATGTGGTCATTGATGAACACTTAAACACACCAGTCTCAAGTTCAGATAATGATGAAGTTTTTGTAGTTGATAAACTTGATACTTCATCTAATCAGATTGACTCTGAACTAAGGACTGTTAAAGATCATCCAACTTCTCAAATTCTTGGAAACTCTCTCACTGGTGTGCGTACTCGTAGACAACTTGAAGATATATGTAATTACGTATGTTTTACATCTCAGATAGAACCTTCTAGCGTAAAAGAAGCTCTTTCTGATGAAAACTGGATTGTTGCGATGCAAGAAGAACTTAACCAATTCATACGAAATGATATTTGGTATCTCGTACTGGACCCAAAGATAAACACGTCATTGGAACAAAATGGATTTTCAAAAATAAGTCTGACAAGCTTAGAAATATAATTAGGAACAAGGCTAGGCCAGTGGTACAAGGTTACACTAAAATTGAAGGTATTGATTTTGATGAAACCTTTGTACCAGTAGCACGTCTCAAATCAATCAGACTATTTATATCTATTACATGTTTTAGAAAAATCAAGACTTATCAAATGGATGTGAAAAGTTCTTTCTTAAATGGTGATTTGCATGAGGAAGTCTATGTTGAACAACCAATGGGCTTTGAAGATCCCAAAAACTTTGATCATGTATATAGCTTTAAAAAGGCACTTTATGGATTAAAACAAGCTCCCAGGGCATGGTATGAGAAACTAACAAAGTTTCTGTTAAGCCATAATTTTTAAATGGGATCTGTTGATAAAACTCTATTTGTTAAAAAATATAATGATCATATTTTAATGGTACAGATTTATGTTGATGATATCATTTATGGATCTACATGTACTGACATGACTACTGAGTTTGCAAATTTGATGAAGTCACAGTTTGAAATGAGCATGGTTGGAGAATTGAATTATTTCTTAGGGTTGCAGGTAAAGCAACAACCTGATGGAATATTTATTTCTCAAACTAAATATGCCTTGAATCTAATTAAAAGATTTGGATTTGAGAATGGTAAGAACTTTGATACTCATATGAGTACTACATTGAAACTCTCAAAAGATTCTAAAAGTAAAAATGTTGATCCGAAATTATATCAGAGTATGATTGGTAGCCTATTATATTTAACTACTAGTAGACCTGATATCGCACTAAGTGTTGGTATTTGTGCCAGATATCAATCTGATCCTAAAGAATCGGATTTGATCACTATCAAGCGGATTATTCGATATGTTGCAAGTACTGTGAATCTCGGTATCTGGTATCCACATGAGACTAGTGTTCAACTAGCTGGGTACTCGGATGCTGATTGGGCTGGTAATCTAGATGATAAGCAATCAACCAGTGGTGGTTTCTTTTATATCAAAAAATATTTAGTTTTTTGGTTTAGCAAGAAACAAAGTTCTATATCACTTTCAATAGCTGAAGCTGAATACATCACAGCTGGTAATGCATGTACGCAGCTTGTTTGGATGAATCGAATGTTAAGTGATTATGGAATTAAACAGGATTCTATGTTATTATACTGTGATAATTCTAATGCCATAAATAATTCAAAAATCCTATTCAGCATTCTCGTACTAAGCACATTGACATTAGATTTCATTATATCCGAGAGTTAGTAGAAGAAAAGATTATATCTTTGATATATATACCCACCGAGAATCAATGTGCTGATATTTTCACTAAACCTCTCGATAAAAGTAGGTTTAACCAAATGAAATTTGATCTTGGCATGTGCATTTTAAGATGATAATTTATGCCTTTTTGTATTATATTGTATATGCTTGTTAGGTTAGATTTCAATATTTGCAAATATGAAAAAAAAATCTTGAAATTTGTAAATGGAATTGCTTATTTTTGCTAGTACTCGACCAATCGTGAATATACACGATCAGTCGTGGTATGACCGGTCGTGTACACCCACGACCAGTCATGAATCGTGTGGATACCTTTTATTGGGAGAAAATCCATCATCTTCCTCATTTCTATTTCACGCTCCAAGAGGCCGAACCTTGACTAGTCGAAGCCAGCTTCCAAAATCTTTATGGTTAGTGCTCCATTTTCATTTTTTCTTGTAGTTTTGTGTTTAGATTACTTCCATTTCTCTCTTGAAGTGATTTATTTTAAATTTCATTGAGATTTGGTGTTTGTTTTTTCAAAAATCTGATTTGAGAAAACCCACTTCTCAATCATTTGCAACTCTTTAATTCTTTAAAATCCTTGTTACAAATGGCTTCTAAGGGAAGAAAAATAACTTCTCGTGGTCCATCTTCTTCCAGATCGGCCACTATCACTAAGCGTCATTTTAGGGCTCCCGAGGATGATCCATCCTTTGTTCGGGACATTCGATTGCATAATGTTATTTTTGAATATCTTGTTGATGTTAATCATACTGCTTCTTTTGATATCCTTCCTATGCTCCTAGCTGTAGGTTGGGATAACTTATTGCATTGGGGTGGGCCTGCATACCAGTCCATTGCCCAATCCATGTTTGGTTGCATATCTGATTTTTCATTGGAAAATCTAACGTTTAGAATTACCACAAGAGAAGAACCATTTGACGTAGATCGTCACTTGATTTTAGCTTTTATGGAAATTCCTGTGAATGATGAGGGAGCTCTCATTCATACACTATCTAAAAAATCCTCATAGACTGAAAAACGTATGCTAATAAGGGACTTATACAATTTGGATGCTCAATGGACACATAAAGGAAATGCACTCCCCTCAAGATTTTTGTTACCCAAATACAGAGTGCTTCATAGAATCTTTGTGTCAAATTTGTATCCTCGTTCGGGTAATTAAACTGAGTTAACAGCCTACATGGTTCTTATTCTTCATAATATTGCCAGAGGTGTTAATATTTTCTTACCATCCTTGATTTGTCACTCTATCATTCAGTTTCGACTCCATCTTGGTCATAGTGATATCCCTTTTGGTTATTTGATAACTGTTTTGGCCACCCATATGTTAATCGACATGCCGGTTGGTGAAGCCCCTATCCATCATCTGATATTTAACAACTCTAATATCAATAAGATGAAGCTGAAATTTCTTCCTAGCCAAAGAGATTATATTGATACAGCTGAAGCTAAACATGAGGAAGAAGCTGGTGATCTTCTTCCTGATGATATTAATGTGGATGACATTTTTGAAAAAATTGAATTTGACTCTGCAAATGATCCAGATTATGAGCCTTCTGTCTTTGATGCTCGACTGAGTGCATTGGAGGAGAAAGTTAAAATTATAAATGTTAGGATGGAAAACATGTCTATTTCCCATGATTTTCAATTCAAGTATATGCACAAATATCTTAGGCGCTTGAATAAGGGCATGCATAAATTTGATCCTTCCATCCCTGCTCCTTCATCTGGTTCAGATTAGTTCATTTTCTATTTGCTCGTCTGTAATAACTATATTTCTATTATGTTCACTTGACTGGATTTGCTACTTTAGCTATCGTTAATTTAACTTAGTTCATACATTATACATGTTCTTTATGCTCTGTTCTCAAACTCTTGTCTAATATCCTCTTCTTTATCTCCTTGATTTTTTTTTTACCAATCTGTTTTCTTGCTTCCTTTGTCATATTGTGACAAAAAAGGGGGAGTATGGATCCATATTTGATTCTGATAATATTATGTTGGATTGGTGTTATAAGGAAGGAGTAGCATTGCATTGATTTATGCTTGCTAGTGTCATATTTGTCATAATTTTTAAGATATATGGTACTCAGGGGGAGTATGTGCAGAGATAGACTGTATGAGCATGATTGTATGAGTATGGATTGTATGTTGGTTAAATAATGGTTTGCAGGTACATGAATGCGTGCTAGTTGATATCAACTGGTGAATGATTCTCTAATCAGATATTCGATGTGATGTATCATATCTTGGATATGTATTTTGTCACGAATTTGACAAAGGGGGAGATTGTAAGTGCTATAGTTTATAGCTCAATGTTATTGTCAAATTTGTGGTGATAAAGACACTACTTTGAAGCATTCACATTCAAGAAGCTTTCAAGATCTCAGAAGCGTTCAAGCTCAAGAAGCTTTCAAGATCTTAGAAGCATTCACATTCAAGAAGCTTTCAAGATCTCAGAAGTGTTCAAGTTCATGAAGCCTTCAAGCTCAAAGATCTCAGGCTTTGTTATACTTAAAGGTCACTTGTTTTCAAGTTTCAATGTCCTTACTTCACTATTGAGGTAAGATTGACCTTAGGTTGACCTTTAGAGTAGGACATTTTAGATACATAATCCATATATTCTATGTACACAAATTTGATCTGTTCTATGACTAGTCGAGGACCTTGTTCGACTAGTCCTAGCACTGGTTCGACCAGTCCAAGAAATTTCACAACTAGTCCTAAGTTATTGAGGATTTTTGAAATTTTTTAATTACTCTTCGACTAGTCCTGGTGACTATTTGACCAGTCATAGGAATAGTGTCGACTGGTTCTTCAACCAGTCGTAAACCTTTGACTCAAAGTCCAGCAATGAAATTTATAGGTCTACGACCAGTCATGTGGAACCTATGACCGGTCGAAGGTGACTTATGACCAGTCGTAGGGTACCCACGATCGGTCGTGAAACCGTCTTATCTTATCCCGCTCGAAATTTCAAATGTCTGTTGGTTCTAAGACCAGTCGTAGGGGTTTTAAGACCAGTCGAAGACGTGATTTGTTCACCTATAAATTGAACATGAATTTCAGAGGTTTGACAAGTAATTCAAGTATATTCAGAGCTCCACTCTGAGATAAGTTAGTGTTCATTTTAAACTACATTGTGCATAATTTCTATTCTCTTTTGTTAGCTTTCATTATTTAATTTTGTTCCTGAATTCCAATCTAATTTGAAAAGAGGAATTGCTATATTTCTTCTTCTTGGAATTAAAATCAAATAAAGCTACGCCCAATTTATTTTAAGTTAAAATCAATTAGAACTAAAACCATTGTAATGTAAGTTTGGACATTGAACTTGCACATTCAATCATCTACTCTGACTTGGTTCTTCTGGGCTACTATAATGAAGGAGATATTTAGGTATTTTACATTTAATTGTAAATTCCCTTTTGTTTTGGTTTTGTCTAAGATTTGCTAGAAAAATTTCATTGTATTGGTTATCTGAGGAAAGCCAGGAAATCTTAAAAGTGGAGTTTTTTAATTGTGTAAGCCCACATAGAAAGACATAATTGTAAGGTTTTGGGTGAACCTATAAAAACCTAACTTGATAGTGAACGCTAATATCCCCTGTGTGAGGATATTAGGAGTGGAGTAGCATTCTGTGTGGCTGTTATTAAACAGTTGGTGAACACACAGGCGAACCACTATAATCCCTTGTGTCTCGTGGTTGAATGGTTTATATTTCATATCTTTTATTATTCATTTGTGAGATGTATATGTGGATGTGAATGTTGTAATCATTTATTTCAAGCGTTGTGGGAATGTTGTAATAATTTAGCAATTATTTCTTTCGATTCCTTTATCAGCATTCTTATTTGTTCTAGTAAGGTTGCCCTGCCATTTCTATGGTGCATGGTTGTCCTTAGAATAGTATATAATTGATTGTAGTTTATTCTTCTGTATAGTTTACATTTAATTTTCTTTTCCACTTCGATTTGAGTTTTGATACAAAGACCTTTCTAGAAATAAGGTTGTCCTACCATAAACTCTGTTTTTTGGTTTAATGTTGTCCTTAGAATAATATTTGTATCAACCTCTCAAGATCTGAATTTTGAGGTTGCTTTATATTCTTTACATTCCTACATTGGGATTGGTTTACTTTAATTGTTGGCTATCGTATTTTTTTAATTTTCACTGATACAAGTTTTATTTGGCATTGTCCTATTAACCCCCCCCCCCCCCCCCCCTTTAGGACTTATAGCTAGGCCTTTTCAGCTATGGCCCTGATGTCGCTAGGGCGTACAGTAATCATAACACATAATCCAAGATGTATGAGTCATACAATCCAGTCATGCATCAATCCTATGCATACAGTGCAGTCATGTGAGATAACCTCCGCCTATGAGGGAGTCTCATAACAACCTACCCAATCACATTTGCAATGGTCAACCACGTCTCACAATGAACATGCAAATGATGCGTATGGACATGTATCATGATGCTATGTTATCACATACTCATAATCGATATCAATAACCGGCATTGACAATTGACCTCGACAATATGGACATTTAACCAACATTACCTCCAAGGAATGGCCTACATAGAGCCTAACATGGGCCTTACTCAAGAGCTTAATAAACATCATGATGGGCCTTTCACATGGGCTTAATATATATCACAATGGGTTCCATCGCCTGGCCCTCAAATGCATCACAATGGGCCTCAACACATATGCCTCATATACATCACATTGAGCCTTAAACATGGGCTGAATACACATCACAACGGGCCTCAAATATGGGCCACTATACATCACATTGTGCCTCGAACACGGGTCGAATGCACCTTCATAATGGGCCTCAAATACGGGCCGCATATACATCACATTGGGCCTCGATAATTGACCCAATATCCAGCCTAGACACTCAGAATCAGCCTCGATAATTGACCTCGACAATCAGCCTCAATAATCGAAATCATCCTCGATAATCAGCCTCAATAAACGGAATCTGCCTCGACAATCAAAATCAGAATCAGCCTCAATAATCGAGATCGACATTGATAATTGGCCTTGACAATCGGAATCAGCCTCTGCAATCGGAATCAGTATCGATAATCGAAATTGGCCTCGACAATCGAAATTAAAATTGGCCTCAATAATCAGCTTCAACAATCGGCCTCGACAATCAGAATCGGCCTCAATAATTAGAATCAGTATCGATAATCAGAATCGGCCTCGATAGTAGGAATCAGAATCGACCTCAACAATCGGCTTCAACAATCAAAATCAACCTCGACAATCGAAATTGGTATTGATAATCGAAATCGACCTTGACAATTGGAATTGGAATTGGCCTCGACAATCGAAATCAGCCTCAACAATCGGAATCGACCTCGATAATCGGCTTCAACAATCAAAATCAAAATCGGCCTCAATAACCAGCCTCGACAATCGAAATTGGCCTAAGGGAAGGTCACAATATAGACATTTAACCATCATCGCCCATCAATATGGACATTTAACCATCAATGTACCCAAGAAGTGGCCTACATAGAGATAAACTATAATGGGCTCATGGCCTTGCACAAGGACCTAATACATATCACTCAAGGGCCTCACTCATGGGCCTTATATGCACACATTGGGCCTCGCTCATGGACCTCATGTACATCAAAATGAGCCGCAATACACGGGCCCTATATGCATCAAATGGACCGCAACATATATGGGCCGAAATTACATCTCATTGGGCCTTACCAAATGGACTGAAAATACATCACAATGGGCCACGTCCCATGGGCCTCAAATACATTACAATGGGCCTTATCAAATAGGCCAAAAATACATCACAATGGGCCTTACCAAATGGGCCAAAAATACATCACAATGGGCTGCATTATGTGGGCCCATATACATATCAAGTAGGCCGCATCACATGGGCCTAATACAATTAATTGGTCCTCGTACATGGGCCTCATGTACATCAAAGCGGGCCGCATCTCATGGGCCATACATACATCATAATGAGCCACTCACATAGGCCTATTACGCATCATAATGGGCCGCACGATAAAGGCCTAATACACATTAGAATTGACCTCACATAAAAAGTCTAATGCACACCAGAATGGGCCTTACTTAAGGTCCATATATACATCATGCCTAGGGTCATATATACAACATGTCTGGCCTCACTCATGGGCCTCGAATACATCACAATGGGCCTTACCCATAGGCTATGAATACGTTGCAATGGGCCTTGCCCACGGGCCTCGAATACATCACAATGGGCCACAACCCATGGGCTTCAAATAGATAATAGGTGAGCCCTACACATGAGCCTATACACATCACAGGTGGGCCCTGCACGTCAGCCTCAAATATACATCATGATGGGCCTCATGGATGGGCCGCACCAATGGGCCTCAAGTGGGCTTGGACGACACCAAAAATTATTTCAATAATTGTAGGTGTAACATGTGTATCACTGTACACTATCACTTTATGGGGCACATGGCATTAATGATGATCAGAACTATCCAAACATTGTCTAGGTAAATCGGCAATGTCCAAAGATGTCCAACATTATCCAACACTTTCTAGATGAGGTGGATGAAATAAATATGTCATGGTGTGGTCCATACTAGCAAAACAGGTGGATGACTTACATAAACAACACATCATGGAGGGGCCCACACGAGTGGACAATGTGGATGAAACAAATAGACAGTGTGTATAAGATTGTACATCAAGGTGCATCCCACCATCGGACGGTTGGGATATAACCCAAACACCACAGTGCACCCCACACCTACATGGTCCAGATGGACGGTGTGGGGCAGAATAAATACATCAAGGTGGATCCTAGCCCCACATGTGCCACATGTGTGGGGTGACCCCGCATCTAAACTAATGGATGGCTGGAGAAAACACATTTATCATAGTGGCTTGCAAGCACCGTCCAGATAAACAGTGTGTGTAGGACACATGCATCTTAGTGGCCCTCACTAGTTGCTGACGTAATCTAGTGGTGGGACCCACCATCCTGGCTAATGAAAGGCTAATGAAACCATACCTCATGGTGGATACCCACACATGTATGGTGTGGATCCAAGCATACATCATGGGGATTTCCACCGTCTAAAGACTCTGGATGGTGTGAATAAAATACATTCAACTGGTGGGTCCCACCATCCAGAACATTGGACGGTGCGGATGGAAGGCACATATATCACAATAGGGTCCACCATCCAAATCATGGTGGGCCACGTCAAAATGGAAGGATGGTGTATATAAAACACATGCATCATGGTCAGGGGTCCCATGGACCTGCTGACGTTAATACACAGATATACAGCTAGTGTGTGTGTACACCAACCAATCCCTTTCTACTACAGGTGGGTCCCACGTGGGGCCCACCATAAATTATATCAATATATTAATATATAGATAGAGGTGGGCCACACGTCCAAGAGGCTGGACGGTGTGGATGCAGCACGATGTATCTCTACAAATGGTTAGACTGTTGGAATAACACATACCAATTGTTGGGACCCACAGAACTTGTTGTTGCCCATACAACAGCTATATAGTTGTTATAGGTACATTGGTCAATCTGCTTTCTATAGTAGTTGGGTCTCACGAGGGTGGGCCACACAATTAAATCAAGCTAATATCCATGTTTCCCTCGTCTAGGCCCCACCATCTGGACGGTTTGGATGAAGCACGTCCAATAGGTGGGGTCCATATAGGTGGACGACATGGATAAATACATACATCATAGTGGGTCCACGATCAGTGTAGATCTAGTGGGCCACACCCATCACAAGAGAGAGAGAGAGAGAGATCGATAAGAATGGGAGGGACTATGGGCCCTCCCTAAATACAAAGCATACATCAAGATGGGTACCACATATGTGGGCCCTCAAAATCAAAATCGACAGTTAGGTCACCCACCGGTAGATCTTCTTGGACTTCTTCTTCCATCAACGCATGTCAGAGCTCTAATGGGACAATTTCAATGGTTGAGATACGTCATGGAGGGTGGAGATGGGAGGTAGGAAGGTTGGCTACATTAGCTTCTCCATGGAAGCCATAGACGTTGGAGTTGCTTAGGAGATGGAGTTTTGAAAATGAGAGAGAGATGAGAGAGAGAGGGCACGTAAGATGGTTATGGGTGAAAAGGTGAGTGATGGGAGTACTTGTGTAAGGGAGAGAGTTGACTTTGGGGATGGGTGAGTGATGGGAGTGATGGGATGTGTACTTGACATTTGATGTGATGGAATCTCTCAGGATTGCAATGCGCAGTGTTTTCCTTAAATTGAACGTGGGGCCACATCTGCTGGCCAGGGTATTGCCTTGACGCGTAATACGCGGTGTTGGAATCGCGGTGATGACGCTATCGCAAGGGTACAAGTTTTGAGTCAAGCCAACTTTGATATACGGGACACAACTCAGGATCGTGTGCAGATGCCGATAACAGATTTCGGGTCACTGAAATTTGACCGAGAGGATCGTGAAGGCATATAGAACAGTGCGGGCTAAGATATGGGTCTCACAGGTCCTAAATTACATCTTGTTCTAACATACGGATCGGGACATAGATCTTGAGCCTTAAGAGTAGAAATAATTTTAAGGGGGTAGAACATTATGAGCCCAATCTAGTTAGGTCGGTTTATACATCCATTTGACTAGAGGGGTGCAACAGAGCGTAGTGGGCCCATACCTCACTAGCCCAAGATCGTCAATTCTGGTAACACATATGGTTAGATTACTATGTAGGATCATATTCATCCTTGAAACATTAGTAATAAACTCATCAAAGGGAAACAATTAGGACTCTATAACTTGACAAAGTCATGTAAGTAAATCATATCACTAAAGAATAGGCCTAACAATGGGTATAAGATGAATTATAATAACCGAGGTCAGTATATCCAAAAATGTGCACGTTGAATATGAACCAAATAGAAACCTTAGCCAATTTTGGGGTTGAAATTGTTTTTAAGGGGGGTAGACTGTAATGTCCCAGATTTTTGCCAACTTAGAGTTGGACATCCTTAGGTAATGGGTCTATCATAACACTTTGTCAACTTAGGAGGGAGCGATCAAACTTAGCAACGATAAAGGACCCTAGGGTCAAGCCATCTAACTAATTTGAACACTAAAGTCTTATCTTAGGGTTCAACTATAGAAGGGACCCCTCTTTGCTCTCAAGAATCACATAGAAGGCCCAGGGGTTTCACCTAGGGCAATTTCTACTTCACTTATACTCCATTCCTAGTCCGTTATACCCTTTTCACTCTAAAGTCATCACCCCATTCTCTTCTCAAGCTCTCAAAACTCAATCCCAAAGTCTCAAATCCTCTTTTCAACCCATCACATTTGAAAATCTCACCATCCACCACCTTATTCTTCAAATCTTTCTAGGTACTTTCATATTAGACACAAATCCTAAATTTTAAACGATGAAGAATGATAACTAAACTAAAATTTACTATAAATAGTAAATATAAAAATTAAACAGAATTTAGACAATTAACCTGATGGAATCTCACAAAATAACTAGGTTATGTGGATAACTTAGCTTCTTTTACCCTAAAATCATATATTGCACGTCGAATAACTCATTCTGGTTTACAAGACATTCTCGTTTCAAATATTGGGTGGCAGAACCACTATGAAGACCACCAGAGGGGAGCGGCACCACCGCCCGGGGGGCGGTGCGCTGCTGGTGCACCGAATTTCGGTAGACCCTCACTGAAAATTTTTTATGTTTTCAAGCCAACTTCAAAAAGTCATATCTCCCTCAATATAACTCCGATTTAGGTGATTCAAAAGCCAGATTGAAGCTTTATATGTATACTTTCATATAAAAATAAGTAAAAATAAAATAAAAATTTTAATATAGTTAAATCTAGGTTCATGTGACAACTATCAAAAAATTATTAGTGCAAACAGCTATTACTTCTAGAATTTTTCTAGAACATGAAATCAAATGAAATTTGGCATAGATAAAGTAGACTTAATGATGAACTTCTAAATAAATAATTAAAATAATATACTAACTAAAAGTGTCATAAAAACATAGAACTACCTAAAGACCTTATCCTATCGTAATTAAGGCGGAATTTAGTTAAGTACTAAAATAAATAATTGTTGGATTTAACTCAAACCACCATTAACAAACTGGCAAGACTCAAAATCATTAATACCATTGACTTAACGTCCTTTGAAAACTTGAGAGATATCCTAAGAGCTTGTTGCTCTCAGGAGTACATTGGAACCCCGTATTGGACCTAAGCCACACGTTGAAGGTCTGATGACTGCGAAACTATAAGATTATGTCCGTCCTATTGGGCTTGACAACCATCAGGGGAATTGAGCCCGGATAGTTTCCTAAGACGTGCAACTTGAGCCCTGAGCAAAGTGTGTGAGAAATATATATATCTTTAGAAAATGTAATGAAACTTAAGTGAATTGGGCCATTCGTTTACGTGCAAAATTGGGGATTTTAGACCATTAGTTTTTGACCTAACTTCACCTAGGGAAAAAAGAAATTTCCCTGCTCATATCCTACGTATAACCCCAATCAAGTAAGCATGATCGTTGATCTGACACGGGTCTTCCACGGTTGATCGGCCTATCCAATCGTACCCAAATCACATCCTGTCATAGATCTATTGTCAGAGAACTTACCCTACGACGTATGTGAGTTTTAGACCCCCTATGGGCCCTATTTGTCAAAAACAGTCACCCTTTGGATAGAAACTAAGTATACCATGGCCCTAGGGTCATTTGCATCACAATTGGGCCTATATATAGCCCTTAAACCACCCCACCCCTCTCTCATACGAATTTCTCTAACCCTAGGAGAGAGAAGAGAGAAAGAAAGAGAAAGGAGTAAGGAGAGGAGAGAGATTTTGGGAGATCATTGTAGGGATTCTTTTCCACAACTCCACACACCGAATCACCTCCCCACTTCGCTACATAATCATTTTTGGCTACTATTTGGGTAAGAAATCCTAACCCTAATCTTGATTTAGAGATTCAAATAGAGTAATCGATGAAATAACTAACCTATTTCATTGTTTAGGTGCTCATTGTTCAGTTTTTGGGAATATAGAATTTGAACCGCGTTTGAATCAAGTATTCCGATGAAAGGTGTGGACTATAAACATTTAGGTTATGGTTTTCATTACTTTCAATGTCAGCTAATGATTTATGTTTGACTTGGTTGCTACCATATTGTCTTACACACATCGATCTCGATATATTTTACACGTATGAAATATTTTGAACAAAATAAGCATTCCATGTGTTTGTTGAAATGTCTAAATGAACATGCAGACAAGATTTATTCTTGTCATGCCTACTAAATTAGGATTCATCGTTGTTATATGCATGCTAACCTCTCTATGTAAGGATCTGCTAAAATACATGTTGTAACTACCCTAGTTTACGTACTTGGTGAAGTGTAGTCTAAGTGTTTAATGAATTGTCTGAATGGGAAATTGTTGATGATTTGTATGTATTGCGAGTGTTAAGATAGGTTTCTCTCTTTCTTTTCATATATGTATAGTCTTTTTCATGAAATCATATTCGCCTCTATGCAAATGATTGATAAAATGCTAGTATTTGGTAACATGATCAAGGTGTTTGATGAAATACTCAAATAAGGATTTCACTTAGATTGTTTGTTACATACTGAATTGATTATCACGTATATTTAATTGCTCCATCTGAGTAAGATTGGGGCTACAACTTAGTCCAGGCAAGCAGTAACAGTTCCTGCTTGGGTAGGTGAATTAGTCTTGCCACATTGGCTATACTTGATGAATCAGGGTTGCACGACGATTGTCGATAGTGGTTAGGCCACTAGGGGTGCTTATGCGCTCCATATCGATTTACTCAGCATGTGCCTTTACCAATCAAAGTTTCCTAACAAATCGATTGGTCTATTGTGTGTTTACCATGTATAGACACTACTGCTTGAATCTAAGGTACCCCTTACCAATGTAAGGGCCCACTTTGACCACGGTACCACTATTCGCTAAGACTCATGAGCTAGGCATGGTGGTATGGGACACTGTGTTCAAGCTGTCGGCCTACGCCGAAGTGATAAGCCACCCCGTAGTGACCAGTGAGCAAACTCAGATTCATGAGCCAATCATGGTGGTATGGGACACCGTGTTCGAGCTATCGCCCTATACCGAGGTGATTAGCCACCCTGTAGTGACTGCAAGTATAAACTTTTAAATTTTCCTATCCACCACGTTTCATTAGGAGTGATGACCTTACAACTTGCCTATTGTATGTGCTAAACTAGGAGTGATGAACCTAGATGGATCCTTTGGTTCAGGTCGATGATATAAAGGGTGGTACCTAGCTTTCCAAAATTGCTGTATGAATAATCTTACTTAACTACTGGGCTAACATGACCATGCATTGCACTGCATTAGTTAGGATGTGATTTAAAGGTGTGGAAGTCGCATAGGAGGCAGTGTTGTCATATGAGATATGGTGTCGGCATTTCTTGTTGAGGAAGCTTTTGTTGTGAAGGCATGCATTATTACTTGCACTTCATTTTTGCATTAATAAGAGTAGTTAGGATGTGAGTGTTATGCTGCCTTATCATTACTGCTTGATTGACTTGATAATATGTTAACTTTTACTTTATAGTACCACTAAGTTGGCCACTCATTCCCACTCTGGGATGGTATTTTAAAACACTAACCAGACTCTGGTTTAGATGCAAGTGTTGATGAAGTCTATGCGACGGAGCAGGACTTTATGGATGAGGAGGAAGAGTTATCCTACTTTTAGCTCTCGGGCGGGTCTACGTAGACCTCGTGCCAATGCGTAGGGACCACAGGGGTACTTTGCTTAGTTAGACACATCTACTTTCTGCATTTTGTTTATTTTGAAACTGTACATGTATATATTGAGCCCAGTTACATACTCATACTCTGAAAGTTGTGAAACACTTATATGCTTAAATATATATGTTTCAAACTTCTACTTGCTTAATTTAATTACATTCGCAGTATGATATGCTGTTTTCGTATAAGGTCACTCATGCTATATGGACGAAATATGAACATCATCATCCCTATTGCATAAGTGATGTTCTGGATCTCAGGAGTAGAGCTTTGCTTGACCCTCGACATTTAAGGCATTACAATCACCTTAACAACCATCTACAGTTATTGTGATTTTCACAAGTTATCACAATCAAACCCACTTTATGATTTTACAGGGTCACCACAAGTAAACCCGCTCTGTGATTTTACAGGATCACCACAAATAAACCTGTTGAGATTTTTGGGCTATCTCAGAAAATCTAAATTGAAATAAAATAAAAGACAGTACTTATCTTCCATTTGGAGAGTCGAAGTCGTAGTTGTAGCTTGAATGCAGCGATCTTCTTCTTAGGATATTGACGAAGCCGTTGTATGAGTTCAACCTAAAACGATACAAAGGTATCTAATAGATTTTCAATGAAATGAATGAAACCTTATTGCTGCATATTCGATTCTCCCTTTTTTCAAAGTAGAGTATAGATTACTCCATCAAAAGCAGTTTAATCTAACTTTGAGAAGGAGAATAGAATAAGTTAATGATAAAATATAAATTACAACACAAATAGCTTAAGGAGGCTTGAAGGATCTTTCTTTAAAACACAATATAATACTGAATTTTTGTGGTTTAAAGAGTAAGAGAAAGCCTTTATTTATAGCCAATGATCTGTGTAGTTCGGCTAGCCCAAGATTCAGTTCGGCTATCCGAACTTCAAAGCTTACATTCCAATCATTATTTAAAAATTATGGGATAAAATCTTCCAAATGTTCAACTGGCCTAAGCCCATCTTTAGCTGGCTGAACAGGAGGTTGGGCTGGCCGAATAGGAGCTTCGGTTGGCCTAACTAGCCTAAGATCCGATTTTTTCCATTGTTGGAAACTTTACCGAAACCACCTTGGGATGGTCAAACCTAGTGCAAAAAGATCTTTTGAGAACTATCATTTTACCGAATATTGTAGTGTTAGCCCAACAGGTTAGGTTGGTCGAACCAGACTTTGGGTGGCCTAAGTTGAGTGTATTTAACATAAAATGTGATTCTAAATATGCATGAGTGAAATACACTTAACCTATTGCCAAACTAGGTTTATACTGCCTGTAGGTTGACTCATACGAAGTGTTCTGAACCTCGAATCATGAAATATTGCTTTGAGATGTTGAGCTTTGTTTCCAAATGCTTGATTGAGTTGATAGCTTGTCTTCAATCGAGCCTGCGATCGTAATCAGACTACGAAATTTGACAAACTAAGATGTGCTTTCAGTATAAGAACTTACAATATACCATTACGCTTTCTTAAGTTCATAAAACCAAGACATAAATGGGGGGAAATATGCATTATTTGAGTCTCAACGCACTCTCCAACTAGCATTTTACTAGTCCCGAGCAAAATATTTGTGAAATAATCTTCCATCTTCAAAATTTAAAACCTTTTTTTTTTCAGGAAACAATATTTTGTAAAATCAAGTATGAATGAGTCGAGTCATGACAATAAAGTGAAAATTTGAAAACCTAAAGCCGAATCACATAAGAAATCACTTAAATAGATTCTTTATCAGTTTTAAAATCATAAATTCATGTATCATGTTTTTCAAATGTGAATATCAACTTACTTCCCATGAACACACTATCAGTTCATAATGTTAGCCATGTTCATGTCATCATATCAAGAGTAGTTTAAAAATTCAATTACTGATTCAGAGCTTATTCCCTTCTTCTTTTTCCAGTTTTTGATTTTATATCTACGGTCACCCTGATTCATTCTTTTTCAAACATTACATCCTCTTCAAAGACCTTTTTCATTCTCCTCAAAGATGTTGTCAGTCTTCATTCTTTTCATCATTCATGGCCTTTTTGTCAATCTCCTATTTTTTAACTGGTTTTTCATCTTTCAAGGAGAATAAAATTCTCCAGATTCAATTCTCAACGTCTATCAATGATTCACATGCTACTAATCAGAAATCCTAGCATATCCCAAGGAAACAACTTGAATGTGTTTTGTGATTTAGATTAACATGATATACAAATTTCCTTCTTAATATTTTGAATTTAAGAACCTTAAGTGATCAAACTTCAAAAATTTAAGATTCAATCTTTATCTAATTATCCTGCTCAAGGCATTCTTAATTACACAAACTATTACTTTCAAATAAGTTTCAGTTTGAAAATTTCAAAAATTTCATAATTTTTGCTCAAAACTAAACAAAATACTGATTAGTTTACCTAATCCACAACCCCAATCTAAAATCTACATTGTCCTCAAAGTTAAAAAAATAAAATATGCATGTAATGCTCATGAGACAATGGAAAGAAAGGGAGTAGTGATGGAAAGATCGCACCTAGAGGAAGAAATTTAAAGTGTTTATACGAATCTCAACATGAAGTGGGTTAACACAAAATAAAAAGTGGAAGCAAACTATCCTAATCCTAAATCTTATGAAAGCAATAAACCTAACTACACCTCCATCAGACTAGGAGGTTAATCATGGTAAACAGGATCATTCAGAGGCATGAGCATTTCCTCTGAATCAAATTTCTCAACAAACGGCTTTAACTGATGTCCATTTACTTTGAAAGCATTACCATTTTTTAGATACATTATATCAATGGCCTAATGCAGATAAACATTTGTAGCAGTAAAAGGGTCAGTTCAACGAGATCGGAGTTTACTCAGAAAAAGATGTAATTGAGAATTGTACAGAAAGACTTTTTGACCAGTCAAGAATGATTTTCAAAGGATGTTCCTGCCATGGAACACCTTCATCATGTCCTTATAAATTCTTGAGTTCTTGTATGCATCATTTTGGATTTTCTCGAGTTCATTTAATTAAAGTTTACGTAGCAAGCCAACATCGTCTAAGTTGAAGTTCAAATTCTTAATGGCCCAATAGGCTCTATGTTCTAACTTCACAAGTAAGTGGCAAGCTTTCCCATAAACAATTCTAAAGGGAGACATTCCAATGGGAGTATTAATGGTTGTACGATAAGCCCATAAAGCATCGGTCAATCGGAGTGACCAATCCTTTCGGTTAGGGTTAACCATTTTTTTCCAAGATATGTTTAATTTCCCTGTTGGAAATCTCATCTTGCCTGCTTGTTTGTGGATGGTATGGAGTGTTCACCTTATGAGAGATGTCATACTTCTTCATTAAGTTTGTAAATGGCCTATTACAGAAATCTGAACCTCCATCACTAATGATGACACGAGGCATTCCAAACTAGGAAAGGATGTTTTCTTAAAAGAATTTAATGACCATTTGATAGTCATTATTCCAACACAGGATCGCTTTAAACCATTTAATGACATTGTCTACAACTAGCAAAATATATAAATTCTCAAAAGATTGGGGGAATGGTCTCATGAAATCGATGCCCTAGCAATTAAACAGTTCAATGACCAACATAGGGTTCAGAGGCATCATATTTTGACGGGACAATTCTCCCAACTTTTGGCAATGCTCATAAGCTTTACAAAACTCATGAGTATCTGTAAAGATAGTGGGCCAATGGAAGCCGCACTGCAAAGTGACCATCACAAGCCTAAGTGTGACTTAAGGAGATGACACTTTGGTGTTCATTGTTTGGTACACATCTCCTTAGAATTTGGTCTAGGAAATATTTAAATAAATACAAATCATCCCAGAAGAATTTACGTACATCGATGAAAATTTTTTTCTTATCTTGCACAATCCAATGTATTGGCGTGAAACCTATGGTAAGATAATTAACAATATTAAAAAAATAAGGTGAGTGGGAGACTTTAAACAATTGTTCATCACAAAACATATCATTTATACGTGAGGTCTCAAGGGAGTTGGGAGATCAAGGTGTGAAAGATGGTCAGCCACTACATTCTCTACCTCCTTTTTATCTTTTATTTATAAGTCAAATTCTTGGAGCAGAAGGATCCATCTTATCAAGCGGGGCTTAACATCATTCTTAAAAAGAAGATACTTGAGTACCGCATGATTGGTGTAGATGATGATCTTGGATCCAATCAAGCGGGACCTAAATTTGTCCAGAGAAAATACTACGGCTAAGAGTTCCTTTTTTCGTAGTAGAGTAATTCACTTGGGCAGTATTTAGAGTTCTACTTGCATAATGAATAACATAGGGCTTCATTTTCTTTTCTTTAGCCTAACACTGTCCTAATAGCATAGTCAGACGCATCACACATAATTTCAAAAGGAATGCTCCAATCAGGTGGCCACATGATAGGTGCAGTAATTAACATACCCTTGAGCTCAGAGAAAGCTTTTTGGCAGTACTCAGTCCACTCATATGGTGCATCCTTTTAAAGTAGATTGAATAAAGGACGAGAGAGGTGACTAAAGTCCTTTATGAATCTCCTGTGGAATCTGGCATGTCCTAAGAAGGATCGCATGTCTCATATCCTCTTGGGTGGAGGTAGGTTAGAGATAAAATCAATTTTAGCCTTATCCACCACAATTCCCTTGAACGGGATGATATGTCCAAGAATGATTTCCTTACGAACCATGAAATGACACTTCTCCCAATTTAGTACTAAATTCTTTTCCTCACATCGCTTCAGCAAATTTTTAAATTATCCAAACATTCGCTAAATGATGGATCAAAGACAGAGAAATCATCCATGAAGACCTCTAAAAATTGTCCAACCATGTCAAAGAAAATACTCAGCATGCATCACTAGAAAGTGGCGAGGGCATTACACAATCCAAATAGCATCCTTCGGTAAGCAAAGCTACTAAAGGGACATGTGAATGTGGTCTTTTCCTGATCTTCAAGGGCTTCTCTATCTGGTTGTAGCCCGAATATCTGTCAAGGAAGAATAATGGGAGTAACTAGCTAGCCTTTCTAAGATTTGATCAATGAAAGGCAAAGGAAAGTGGTCCTTCCTTGTGACGGTATTCAACTACTGTAGTTAATGCAAATTCTCTGACTTGTAGTGACTCTAGTTGACATGAGTTCATTGTTCGTATTCGCTACTATGGTGATTCCGAACATCTTAGGAACCACCTGAGTTGGACTCACCCATTGACTATCAGATATAGGGTATATGACACCCACATCTAATAGCTTAAGAACCTCAGCCTTAACCACTTTCTTAATATTTAGATTTAATCTACGTTGTGGTACCTAGGAGGTCTTCCCATTATCCTTAAGATGAATGCGGTGGGTATAAATCAATGGGTCAATTCCCTTGAGGTCCACAATAGACCATCGAAGGGCTCCTTTATGCTCAATAAGAGT
Source organism: Magnolia kwangsiensis (assembly GCA_037074715.1). Classification (NCBI taxonomy): domain Eukaryota; kingdom Viridiplantae; phylum Streptophyta; class Magnoliopsida; order Magnoliales; family Magnoliaceae; genus Magnolia; species Magnolia kwangsiensis. Next base: position 68,174,572 of record CM073579.1, read on the forward strand.
AGAGATGAGCATACTCTTTTGTTCTTGATCAAGGTGGGAAGAAATCACCATCGGGAACATCTCATCTTGACCTAAATAGAAATATTTCAAATCAATAAGTAAAGGTTTTAGTTCAATCTTCTGCTCTTTGAATCTAGACGGTAGAGGCACTGCGTGCAATTTCTCAAATTGTGGCCTTCACAGATTAACTTCAAGTTCCTGTGTAGCATTAAGCAAGGCCATCCATCTCCTTAATTAAATCATTGTCTAAATCAGGGGAGTTGGCCAAGCACGTCTCTAGAAGGTCAAAGTATAGAGCCAGGAGTGCTCTATCTTTCACGAAAGAATCAATCAGGTTAATATCATGGGAATCATCATCATCCTTTGACTATTTTTCCATATTAAAAAATATATTCAGCTCTAATATTCATGAAATATAAGCTCATGACCCCATTCCTACAATTAATAATTGCATTTGATGTGATAAGGAATGGATGGCCAAGTATGATAGGAATTTGAGTGCTCATATCTATGATGGGTTGAGTATCCATGATGATAAAATACACTGGATAGTAGAATTTGTCAACCTGAATCAACACATCTTCTATTATCCCTCTCGGTACACAAATCGAGTGATCGGCAAGTTGTAAGGTGGTCTTGGTAGGTCTTAATTCAGTTAGACCCAGTTGTTCGTAAACCGAGTAAGGAATTAGATTTATGCTTACTCCTAAATCAAGAAGTGCAAGCTCAATCTAGTAGTTCCCAATACACAAGCGATGGTTAGGCTACCAGGATCCTTATATTTTTTTAGTACATCTTGCTTTAGGATCACACTCACTTTTTCTGTCAAAAAGATCTTCCTTTATATGTTTTTCCATCTTTTTGTAGTGCATAGATCTTTCATAATTTTGGCATATGAAGGTATTTGTTTAACGACATCCACTAGAGGAACGTTGACCTTTACTTGTTTCAGTACCTCTAGAATGTCCTAAGAGTTAGAGAGAGGTTTTAGTGTAATCAACCATTGGGCAAATGGAGAAATCTGTGTGCCTTGAGGTTCTGGTTCTAATACTTGCAGAGCAGTGTTAGATCTATCATTGTTGTCCTCTTCTGGGTCCTTGGGTTTTTCAGCCTTAACCGGAATGATTTTGTCAATGTTCTTCCCACTTTTAAGAGTGGTGATAGATTTAGCTTGCTCCATCTGATTTGAAAAGCTTGGGTCACTAATCTCGTATTGTGATTTTGGATTGGGGAGAGACGAGGTTGGAAGGGTCCCCTTTTCTCCAATTGATTTTTTTGCCTCAAGCCCTTGTATTGCCTTTGTAAGGTTTTGAAAAGCTTGGAGCATACCCTGATTAAAAAGCTCTTAATCTTGGATATGTTTTAAGATCGGATCATCTTGAGGTTTCCCTTAATTTAGGAATTGGTTAGGGAATCCTTGAGTAGTAGCAGTTTGTCCGTTCCTCCAACTGAAGTTTGGATGATTTCTTCAACTAGGATTGTATGTATTTGAAGTTGGTCCACTGAAAGGTGTTTGGTAATTATCCATGGCATTAGATTGCTCATTCAGTACCCCTTGAAAAGTAGGTATTGTTGGATAATTTTTAGTTGTGTAAATGTTGCAAGAATAAATACCGTAAACAGTTTCCTTAGCCTTATCCTTCTTAAGTTCCATGGCCTCGAGTTTTCTTGTGAGATTAGTCACTTTAACTTTTATGCCATCATCCTCTTTCAAAAGATATATTTTGTCCCTCTTCTTTGATTGAGTAGGCTTAGAAGTAGTGCTAGATTTTGGGGAGATGTCCCATGATTGTGTGTTTTCAGCAAGATTATCAAAATAATCACACACATCATTGACCTCTTTGTTCATGAATTCCCCATTGTACATTGTCTCAACCATTTTGTACATGGAATATGTCAGCCCATCATATAAAAAAATTATTATGCGCCATTTTCAAAACCGTGTTGTGGGCATGAACTGACGAGATCCTTGAACCGCTCCCAACATTGGAAGAATTTTCATCTTCTTTTTAGGCAAAGTTCGTGATCGATTTTCTAAGGGTGTACATCTTATGATATGGGAAGAATTTCTTTATGAACTCCCTTGTCATGTCATTCCATCTACCAATAGATCGTGGATATAGCGGATGCAACCTCATCTTGGCTTTCTCTTTCAAAGAGAAGGGAAAGAGTTTTAGCCTAACCATATCTCGGACGCATTGAGAAAATATAAAGTGGCTATGATCTCATCAAACTCTTTCAAGTATAAGTATAGATTTTCATATTCAAGTCCATGGAATTTTGGAATGAGTTGGATCACTCCTGTCTTAATATCCATGTCCTATATTTTCTGAAAAAAACCATGCATGAAGGTGTGCTCACCCCACTAGTTGTAAATAATCTCATAAAGTACGAGGCAGGGGTGCCTGATGCACCTCGTTTTAATCTTGAATTTCCTCAACCTGAGGTGGAGGAGGATTTGGAGGATTTAAGGTTGATTTGCAGCCATAACTTCAGTTAACTCGGAGGACCTCGACTGGTTCTAATCCGGTGATGGATAAGCGACTCTTCGACCAATCCTCCTTCACTTAAGAGACGTCAAGTGTTATCACAGACCCGCTTGAGCATGAAACACTCTCAACCCTCAAGTAACTAAGCTAACCTAAACCTAAGGGAGAGAAAACTAAAGCAATTAAGAAATCTAGAAAAGAAAGAGATAAAATTAGAAAGAGGCTACCAACTTAGAAGTTTCTATATTAAGATTTTATAAAATAGAAAAGTAAGTTAGTTTCTAAAAATTCCTAACCTGTGAATAGAAAGACAAGTTAGTTTCTAAAAATAATTCAGAAAAAACCTAACTTCAAAATAGAAAATAATTAAACCGTAATATTAACCTAATTCCAAAACTAATCAATTTCAGAAAAACACAGCCGTTAATCCTTGGCAACGGCACCAAAAACTTGTTCACAACCCCAAGTGTAGGGTCACGATATAGTAATAATCTTGGTAAGACTGAGGTCGAATGCACAGGGACTAAACTCGTGTGTATTCTGAAAGTCACTAGAATAAAAACTAGAAGAAGATCTAAACCTAAATCATGAATATAAGTCATTGTGAGTAATTTAATAAAAACTTATAAATTCAAGGGTGGGACCTAAGGTGCCCAGGGATCCACTTGCAGCTATTAAGTTGTTTCCTTATTCGATTCAAGGAACTCAATTGGAACTAGAGTCCTATCCTACCCAATTGGAATATATATCAATAAAATCAATTTGAACTTTTGTTGACCTAATTTCCAACGGATGAGAGTTATGAGGATTGTAAGTGATTCCATCATCAACCATGCCCTAAAGACAATGATAAACAATAGAATATACAAATTCCACAACCGAATATAGAAGAATTATGAAGGTTAGAAGAGATTCCATCACCCAACCATGCCCAACAAATGATAGTGAACAATAGGATTTACTATCTTCACAATCACAAATCAAGAAAAGAAGATACTTAAAGCTATTGCAGATCTATTGTAATTTGAGTCATAACAAACCACCAAAAACTGAGAGTATTCCTTAAATATCAAATTAGAATCAAAGAAGTTTAACAAGAACAAGAATCAAACAAGGAAAACATCCTAATCATCCTATGAGCTTCACCCCTTAGCCCTAGCTAAGGGATTCAGCCAACTATAGACATGATTGGATCTAAAATCCTTAAAGAAAGCATTAAAACTAAGAAGAAAAGAAGAAGAAATTATTGAATGATAGCTCCACCCCTTCGCTCTACTCCTCAAAACCCTAGATATCTTAAAAAAAACTTAGGAAGCCCATATTTATAAGTTAGTTTCGACAAAATCGAAAGATCGTATCAAATTTATGCAGTCCTCGTAACTCTGTGTAACGCCTTCAATGACATCGAAGGGATTTGAATCCGGAAGTCAGGCCTTTTCTCCTTTTGCACCGTGTAAATCTCTGTGTCATCGAACCTTCCTTCGATGTCATCGAGAGAATCTTCGATTCATCGAACAGGTCCTCGACTAATCAAAAAAACATCTAAAATAGTCCAGCGAGTTACTTTGGAATTCTTCAGAAAATTCGATGCTATCGAGCTGTGTTCGATGTCATTTGAGTAACTCTTCAATGTCATCAAGAGAGTTTTTAAGTAATCGAGAATGACACCCAATATGTCCAGTAACCAACTTAATTTTCATGTAAAAATTCGATATCATCAAGCTGTGTTCGATGTCATCGAACCATGGCTTCAATGTCATCGAACCGTGGTCAATGACACAGGTAATGAAGTGGATTATAACACTTTGTTCTTTTGACTTTCTTCCTTCTTCACTTGGTTATCTTGGATCGGGTCTTGCAATATTCAATCTTGGTCTCTAAAGATCCATTCTATGCCTTGGTGTTTCTTGAGCACTAAATCCATGCTTTTAGAATTCTTTTCAATCCAAGCTCTTAAAATCACCTTGCGACACAAACATGTATAAAATATACCATTAAGCATTTTCGTGTTCATAAAACCAAGATATAAATGGGAGAAAATATGCAATAATCAAGTCTCAACAAGTACGCATAATTTAAACCATCAAATATAGGAGGTCTAGAGACTGATGTTCCCTCTCCTTTGACCATACCTTTCAACTTTAGTTAAGATCTCTTTCTAGGTTGTTAATTTGAACCATCAAATATAGAGGAACCCGTTTTGATACCAATTGAAATTGTGGTTTAGACTGCTGCTATTGAAGTATGAATGTATCACTAAGGTCTTAGAAGGGAGTGAATAGGACTTTTCGATAATTATGCCAATTTAAAATCTTTATTACAAAGCTTAAACTAATATTTAGGTAAACTAAGCAGAGAAATCTAACTCTAAAGGCTTCCAATCCAATAGTGGATCCAATCTGATAGACTTCTAAAGACGTATCAATTAATTAACTAGTCTATAGCATGGTGAACATGTGTGAATGGAATATACTACTTATTAATCATAATCATTCATCTTATCATGCATACATATGTAACCATTCAAACATATAAGCATGAATTAAACTAATGCACAAATGTATAAATGTCAATCCCAAACACAAGCATGTATAGTGGTTTGGCTATGTGCCTATTCCACTCCTGAGGACTCACTCTCTCTAAGAGTGTGGCAGATTTCACTATGAAAAAGGTTTTAAATCAGGTTTACCTCAAACCCTTACAACCTACACAAGGTATTTCCTGCATATGGCACTCATTTAAGCCTACACAAGGATATCATACATATCTACATAAGGCATGAGTTCCTACACAAGGAGACTATACGTATTATCCCATTTGATGCCCACAAAAGGTCTTAGCTAGTTTGAGAAACAAACTCTAAAACTAAATCCTACAAAAGGAAGAGGTTTCAGACTTTATGGGTTGGCTAATTTTTGCTTTGTTGAGCTTCAATCAACTCCTTGACGATCCCCGCGATCACGTTATTGTGGTTATCTTGATGCTTCAACTTCATGATCAATTTCCTTGCATACGATTCTCTTTTAGGGTAACCAAGGTAATGGGAGTGGGTTGAATCTCCTACAACTAGATGGTAAGTGAATTTCCTAGGGGATTCAACTAATGGATGCTCTAGAGTATCATGAAGACTAAGTATATACCAATAGGCGTGGTCTCAATGCTCTAAAGAAGGCTTGAGATCATGTTCTTCACTAATAGGAGCTTTGAATGCTCATTAAGGTGAGGAATGACAATGATAGGAACATGAACTCATAGGAATAGAGTCTAGGATGATTTTGTTAAGCTTGGCATGCACTAGGTACTCTAACATGCCTTAATCCATAATTTCTACAAAGATCTGATTGCTCTTTTTATAAGAAAAAGGTTGCAACGAATCTTTAACGGTTATATTTTGGTCTTACCGAGGGGTTCTTTGGTCGAACCAAACTATCGTTGGTCGGATCGAATAAGGTCCTCAGGTTACTAGACACTTTTAGTCACTTTCGATCAGACTGAAGTTATCTTCGGTGCAGTCGATCAGACCAATTAACTCCAAATCTTACTGGACAGTTTTGGGTTATTTCGGTCAAACTAAAGCTATCTTCAGTTGTAGTCAGTCAGACTAAATTTCAGCTTGGTTGGACCAAATTAACTTCAAATCTTGTTGGACAGTTTTGAACTATTTCGGTCGGACCGAACGTGCCATTCAATCAGACCTACTCTAACCAAAGTAGAGACCAAATTTTCCTGTTTAAGTTTTTGTCCTGCAATAGCCATGTTCGGTTGGATCGACACTATGATTGGTCGGACCAAAGGTTGCTATTTTTCAATTTCTATTTTAGGAACTTCAAATTTTAAGGTAAAAATTAAGGAGATAGGAAATATGAACTTTTATGGCTTAAGGGACCAATAGAGGTTTTCTATTTGGGTCAGGATTATCTAAAGGGTATATATTAGTTTTTTTTTGAGGGTTGGAATCACAAGAGCATCATTTTACCCTGTGAGTGTTGCTTAATCCTTCTGCTCTAATCGCGTCTTCGGTCTTCATTTTCCAAGGGCTCACCGGATTACTTGACACAATGGTTCACGTGATTGACAAACAAGTGTGTAGAAATGACTGTAATAACAAGATCTGCTGTTAGAAGTATTACTTTTGAAAATCTTATCAAGAAAATAGAACTTCTAAAGTCAAGAATTGAGAAAGTAAAAAGAGAAAATAAAAGTTTGAAACTAGAAGTTGAAAATTCTAATCACACAACCAAACTAACTTAAAAATTCACTCAAAGCAATGAAAAGTTAGAGAAACTTCTAGGCACAGACAGAAACACCAAAAATTTATGTGCCTAAAATCTGTATGAAAATCCTAAGATCACTTCTGGAACAGTTTAACTCTAAAGTAACTGCCATAGAAGAAGAATGTAGGAATATTGATGAGATGAAAGTAGAAGAACTGGTTGGTTCTCTACAAACATTTGAACTACATCTTGAAACACCCATAAAATCTAAAAATAATGTTCTTAAAACCTCCAAAAACATGAATGCAATAGAGGAAAAAGATAGTGAGAATGAAGATGGAGATGAGGAGGTTGCCCTTTTAGCTAAGAAATTCAAGAGATTCTTTAACAAGATTCGAGGAAAACCATACAACAACAAAGGGATTCAACCACAAACGCCCAATAGGCAAAACGTTAAATAAGTGCAGAGAACTTCAATGCCACAACTGTAGAAAATATGGTCACATTTCCACGGAATTCCCTACAAAGAAATCTAAAGGGAAAGTTATGTCAGCCACTTGGGATGACACTGATGACTCTAATTCATATTCAAGTGAGTTAGAAAGTGATGGAGACCAAAAGTAATTGAAGATATTCATGGCCTCCACCACTACAGACATTCCTAAGAAGATGGAAGACGAAGATGAACTTGATCTTAAGAGAATTAAAAATGGGAGAGGAACTGCTGTTAGAAGTATCACCTTTAATAATGTGTGCATTTGAGATACTTTGATTCTTCAACCTGAATTAGGTTCCTTTTGATGTCCTCAAGATGAATAATCTTCACTTGAAACTTACTGTTTGCACAATGGACTCATTGTGTGGACAACAAGACCCATGATTTGCCCATTGTGCGATCTCGACTATTGTGCGGGCTACCCATTATGCACCGCACAACATGTACTCCTAATACCTGAATTCTTCTAGAGTCTGTATTTTCTCTGCTACTTCGAATTTGTTCAAATGAATCCATATAGAAGATGAAGGGGTATTTATAACCTTTCGCACATGCGAACCCCTCACAAAGAGACTCATTGTGCGCTAACAACCTTTATGCACTAACACCCTTTGTGTGCCGCACATCCATTGTGCGCATACATCTATTGTGCACATATACCCATTGTACGACACATAATGAAACATTGAAAACTTCTGTTGTGCAATGCACAACCAAATGTTTGTAAAAACTTATTTTTCTTAAGCCTTTCTTCTTCTCTTTGATTTTTTATGCCTCAACAGATGCCCCCTTGATCCTTCATTTCTAATTTTCTTTCTTAAAAATGAAATGGAGGATCAATCCTTAAAAATTTTCCTTCTTATTTCCCCTTTATGCACAACCACTTCTCGTTGCACTGTTAGGCCCGTACAATAGACCCGGGGCCATAGCACTATATAAGAAGACTTATCTTCATTTCACTCATTCAGAATTTTCATCTCTCCTTTGGGCACTAATTTTCTCGCACAACGTATCTTGGTGCACAACGAATCTCTGCGCACAATGGAACTTTGCATATAATGGAACTTTGCACACAACACACCCTATGCATAATAGAAATTTGTGCACAACACATCCTGCGCACAACAAAACTTCCTCATTTGGAAAATTTTCTAAATGCCTGAACTTTGCTGAATTTTTACTGATTTTCATTGGCCCGTTCCAAGAGACTGTGTCCTTCTCATGATGAATATATCGACAAATCTTCACACCCTTTGTCATCTACAAAAGGTCATCCTCAAAAGAAAACCTGATTTACTAAAAATTATTTTTATTCCTTCAAAATACCAAATCCACCAATTGTTAACTTTGCTTAACGCATTCAACTTCTTTCCAACCCCATTTGTAATGCTATACTATTGGGAGAACTTGAGAGACCGCCGACAGAAGGTCGTGAATCCGATTGGGAGGAGTGGATAAATTCTACCGCTAATTTTCGTACAAATAGTTATCGTCCCGCACCTGCTGAATCTTCTCTTCCTCCATCCTTTTCTAAAGGTAAGAAATAGAAGAGCAAAGATGGAATTCTTTAGGAGAAGATAAGAGATCACAGCAAGAGACTTTATCAGAACGTCTACGACATGGTCAAGTTTTAAGAAGATGTGATTAAATTCAATAACCCTTATAATAACATGACTGTCAACATCATCTCTCCATGATTCAAAGTGAACCTTTGGATCATATGACAAAAAATCAGCTATTATATGTTGCGAATTGGGTTATAAAAGAGCCAAAGATTCTGAAGGATTTTCTCACAAAGAAAGGTCTTGAGCGGAAAACTAGACAAATATTGTACATGCACTTCCTTACTCCATGTTATAATCCTCATACTTTGTATCCTACTCACTATGAGACTGTCCAGTAGCACTTTCGTGATCAAGATACTTTGTGGAGTAAAGATGAATTCAGAACATGCAGTCTACTCTCTCATCGTCAATTCTATAGTTCATGGGTCAAAGTCATTCTTCGAAAATATAATGAGGTCCTTAGTGCAATGAATCTATATGTTGCCATAAAAGCTTCTTCTGATTTCTTTCATAAAGACACCATGATTTATAAAGGATTCCTGAAATATTGGTCTTCTGCAACAAACTCTTTCCACCTATCGATTGGTGAGGTGAGTATTACTCTATGGGATCTTCACTGAATGGCTGGTCTTCCCATTACAGGGTCTTTTCTTGATGAATTTATTCCTACAAACACAGAGTTTGCTTATTTTAATCCTGGAAGAGATCCTACTGTTTCTGCTTCTAACATTGAACTCTTTAGAGAGATGTCTCATTTTCTAGATGTTCATAAAATATCTCTGCTTTAGTGGTTTGCACATTTGATGAGATACTTGTGGTTTATTCTTTTAATATTCCTTTCCCTTTCCTTATCTCTCCTCTTTTTTTACACACACACACACACACACACACACATACATATACAGTTTCTCATACTCTTTCTTTCGAATTTTCTAGTAGTCATTCCCCGGAATTAGTATCTGCTCGACGAAGGATAAGAGGTCCTGCTATCTTTAGTCCTGTAACTGAACTATCCACCTTTCTCACATACTGGCTAAGTTTAGTTATTTTGCTAAGTTCAAAATGGTTAGACTCCGTTCGTCCTACTTTTTTTGTTGCTGCTATAGCTATGGCAGAAGGCAAGAAGAAGTATTCTTTAGCTCCACCTGTTCTATGTTCTCTATAAAGAGATTTTGAAAATATTGCAGTGCACTGCTCAAGCTCGGCGATCGGACCTTCGTCTTCATTTACTCCATGACATTACTTTTCTGACTGGTTAGGAATATATTTCCCATGGACATACAATGATCCTGAGAAGGCTTATGTAAATCTTGAACATCCTCCTCTATACCATTGTCTCAAGGAAAAAATGGTGAAGAAAACATATGATTGGGTTGTTAACAAAATTGAGAGCATGGAGTTTATTGATTTCTTTTCATTCTATCTAACACATCAAGCTGAAGATAGAGAAGTCGAAGACAATAATGACCTAGAACATGTTGAAAGAACTTTTCTAATTTCCATCAGATCTTACAGTCTACCTCTTCGAGAAGGAAGTGAATTTTGGAGAGAGCCCTACTATCCTAGTAGGTTCACAAGATGATTTGGTTGTGATCAAATGGTGCCACAGGCAGGAGAAGAAGTCACTTGCATAATGCGAAGTTATGGAATAGGTCCATATAACTGAGTGTTGATATGGAAATAGCTCCTAGCTAGAAATTTTGGTTCTCGGTTCATTCTTCTTGGTTTCAACCACCAAGTGCAGGCTTCATATGTTTGGATGTGTTGGTGGTCACATCAATATTACTGGGTACGTAATTATTTTTCAGCTGATCGTCCTATCTAGATTCCTTCTCCTAGATTCAGGAATTACAGACCAGAACAAGAAATAAGCTATTTTATCGAGAAAGATCACGCTATGACTCTTGGCCAACTTTGTCGAATAATTTCTACAGAAGAGCCTATCAAGGAAATTGTAACATCCCAAAAATCGGGAGTCGAGCATAAACTCCACTCCCGAGTTTCAGAACATCACTTATACAACATTTTCAATGATGGATGAATGTCAGCTGTAATAGTGCATAAAACATGAAGTGGATTAAGCCAAAACAACATATCATACTCCAGAGACAATTAAATTACCAAGTAGAAGACTATGATAGATATATAAAATATATGAACTGTTGTAAGTCTCCAGAGTGTGAACTTGTTACCAGGTTAAATATATACATGTATACTCAAAAAAATGATCAAAAATAATATACATGAGTGCTCCAAAAGTGTAAAATGACAAGTGTCATGGCGTCTAATCAACCTCCATGTAATCCCGTCGATCAGAACACGGTCTACATAGACCCACCTGATAACCACCTATAGGAGAAATCCTCCTCGTCATCATACAAGTCCGGCTCCGCTTCACAAGCAGTGTCATCATCTAAAAATTAAAACAAGGACTGGTTGGTGTGGCCAACACCATCCCGTAACATGGGCGTGAGTAGCTAACTCAGTGGAATCATAGAGCAAAGATTAGCATGTTATCAAATCAATCACATGATAATGGTAAAGAAAGCAATCAAACATTGCTAAACACTATGATTAATGCAAGGATGAGATACAATAATGATGCATGCCCTCACCGACATACTCCCTTATGCGACACTATCTTACGTCTGCGGCATGCTTTCTTCCCTCAGTGCTTCACATCTTTCAGGCACATGTAGTGCGATATGAATATGATTATCGAGTTGTTATTAGTCATTTTCATATAGCAGGATTGGGAAACTAAGGTACTTCCCTTATATCATTCCCAATAAAGATCCTATCTAGTGTCGTCACTCCTAGTAGTCTCATACGATGATATATTTCTAGGTCACTGCAAGGGCTGTCAGGGATGTTGCACGCACTCGTTGCTCCGCTCCCCCATCACCTTATCAATACAGGCCTAATTTGTACTCTTGTTGCTACGGAAGGGTCGCCGCCTCACGTAGACTCAGAGTACGCTCGAGGTCACTACAAACAGCTCGTCACCAATCAGAGTAGGCCGACAGCTCGAATATAGTGTCCCATACCACCATAATCAGCTCAAGAGTCTGAGGTGCTGACTGGTCACTACGGGGAGGCTCGTCGCTACAGCGTAGGCCGACAGCTCGACCACGGTGTCCCATACCACCATGCCCGGCTCATGAGTCTTAATGGATCGAGGTACCATAGTTATCGGGGTTATCACTGGTAAGTTCAGTACTCTAGATTCAAGCAGTTATGACGAATATAAGGTGAACATACAACAGTCAATCGGGTTACTTGATGAGTCTAACTAGCACGAGGGCACGTTGAATGGACCGACATAAAGTGCACAAGCACTTCGTGTGGCCTAACCACTCCGACAACTCTAGTACGACTCGGGTTCGTCATACACATCCTTCGTGGTGAATAGAATCCAACCACGAATTCTAATCTGTTACCGACTGCTTGGACTAGAGTATAGCCTCAAGCACATGTAATGTGAATCAATAATCATATGAGATAAACAAAATTGAAATAACAAGTAATTCAAGCATGTTAGCAACATGTTATAAGATACAACATAAGCAATTTAACCATATACAAGCATTTCATATATATAATATAATCAATTCAAATATAACAACCATGAAAGAAATCATATACATCATCAAAATAGTTGAGAATCCTATCTCAACTCTAATCTATAACCTCATTTACTCAATACTTACTTATACAAATATTTATACAAACACTTAGTCTACACACATTAGTCTACATAGCATATGTCGGCCAAAATGTGCATTAGGGAAAATCTCTTTCCCAAACAGATCATACACGCATAACTAGTATAGGTACACGGCAAATACTCATGGCAATCATATCAGCAAAATACGTATGTATACAGTATTTCCTACAAATACCCTAAATCTCATATTCTTCATACGTATTCGAAACGAAAAACAGATAACATGTTCTACATGTCAAACAACATTCTTGTCAACAATCTACCATTAAACGGCATTGAAAGCTTTGAAAACAGGTAATCTAAGTATCTAAAATCCGCACCTTACGCCATAGAAGTGTAACGAATTCAATAGAGACTCTAAGTCTTTGTCAATGACTGATTGGTAACCTACAGTATGATCTAGGTTAGCTACTTCACCACTTGCACCAATTGAAATCCCAGAACAGGTTAGGTTTAGGCTTTCTTACCTAAGAACGAAGTCGGAGTCGCAGGAAAAGCGATACGGAGGGGTGTATTAGGCACGTAGCAAAGCTGGGAAGAATCCCAGGAAGAATCACCAACTTCTCTCCCACTTTCTCTCTCTTTTCTCTCTCTTGATTTGGGTAGGGTTTGAAATTCGTATTGGATTTGTGAAAGAGGGTTTAAGGCCTTTTTATAAGCCCAAACACGATGAAAACAGACTTGAAGTCAAGGTATACTTAAGTTATAACCAAATCGGGTCTGTTCCTATCCAACGGAGCACTTCTAGAGGTCCTGTTACTAAATGCGGTCAAACTTAAGCTCTTTAATATTGGATCTAGGTCAAGCCAAGTTTTCAGTCTGGTCGGGTTTCCAGATCGACCGTGGCGGACCAGTTTCAGTTTAGCGGTCACCGAAACTCGATCAGGGCCATAAGTGCTATGACATATATGGGCAACCTATCCTGATCTGAGGGTGAATTTGGGTCAAAATCTAATGGTCAGAATGCTTAGAAATAATGTACAAGTGAAACGTGCCAGATTTCTTAAAATTATATTTAATTTCTTAAAAATCTTCATTTTCTCACACTCTTCACTCTGGACTCAAGGAAATCGTCCCAGAGCATTGTTTGGACGTAATTTTCATGGTGCTTGTCAAGTCCAACAACACGGTCAATATCTTCTAAGTTCATCGCTATCAGACTTTTGTCGTGCGGTCTAGGTCCGATACGAAGTTTTTGAATCCTCCCGAGAGCAACTGGGTTTAGAGATTGATCCTAGGTTTCTAGGTAACATAGCGTTAGCATTCCTACTCATTTTGAGTGTTGTAGTTCGTATTTAAAGTAGTTCAAGTCAATTCTATTGAGTATTCAATTTGGTACGTAACTAAATTCTACCCTAATTATGGCAGAATACAGTCCTAGGGCCATTCTATACCCCATTTTGAGAACTTATATGTATCATATTATTTTAATTATTTTTCTAGTGGTTCATCATCAAGTTTACCCTGACTCCACCAAATTTCATAAGATTTTAAGTTGTAGAAAAAGTCTAAAAATTCCAAAAGCAGCAGCTATCCAACAAGTGATTATCGGATAGTTGCTCACAACGACATACTTTAAACTATATTAAATATTTTATTATATTTTTTACATATTTTTATATAAAACTAGACTCATTTAGCTTCAATCTTGTTTTTACATCACCTAAATTGAAGTTATAACGAAGGATATATGATTTTTCAAAGTTTGACAAAATGCACAGAAAAAATGCAGAAATCGGGCTGCTTGTCCGCTGTACGGACGAGGCCTCGCCGATGCCGCGAGGACCTCACCGGTCACTGACTTATTTGGTGAGGGATCACCCCATGGGTGAGGTCCTCACCCCCAGGGATGCCGAAAACATGTGGGGCCCACCTTGGATCCTCCTGAATTGAGTCGTTTGGGCCCACAAGTCCGTCGAGGCGTTTATCGATCTCATTTATAAACCGGAATGAGTTATACAACATATAATATATGATTTTAGGGTAGAATAAGCTAATCCATCCAAATAACTTATCTACATCATGAAATTTCAAATATTAACTAGTAAAAATCTCATTTTATGCATGTATTTACCATTTATAGTAAGTTTTAGTTTAAGTATAGTTCCCCACCTTTTAAACTTTAGTTTTGTGTCTAATATGAAAGTACTTGGAGAAATTTGAAGAATGAGGTGGTAAAAGGTGAGATTTTGAAGGAAATGGGTTGCAAAGCGATTTTTAGACTTTAGGATTGATCTCTAAGAGTGATATGGTTGACCCATTGTCTAAGGACATCTAATTCCAGGTTAGTAAAAATCCGGGGTGTTACAGAAATAAAGCCACCCAATACACTTGAAGGATGGATAGCCTTTGGATATCCTTTAGACTTTATAGAGTGAGCGGAGAGACAAACTACTTCTGCCAATGAATTTAAAACTCCCGGTGTTATTCTTTCTTCCCCTAATAGAGAAATAAAAGGCCAAATTGTAGTTGCAGCTTCTCTTTCTGTGGCTCGAGCTATGACTGCAGCTTCTCCTACTGTAGAGCTAACTCATGCTTCTCCGATGAGTCGCTCACGAACAAATCCTTGTCCCATCAGGTCCAAGTTTTATGGGTTTCTCCTCCTAACAACATTTTCCCTTTTCCTATTAAAGTTAGTCCTTTTCCTAAAGGAAAATAAGTAGTTTCTGAAGAGAGTTCATCAGAATATTCGACAGAAACTAAAATCTTTGACACCTCTTCTTCTACAAGTTTAACTGATGAAGGAAATATTTTAATAGATGACAATTGTGAAGAGGATGAAAAAGTGGATGTTGGTGAAGAAGGTGAGATTGGGGCTGATGTTTTGACCATTGAGATTCATCCAGATCATTAAGATTTTCTTCTCTAGTTAAGGTAGTTCCTTTTGAAGAGGAACAACCTGATTATGGGGGTTCCAGTTGCTCTCCAGGAGCGAACATTTTTATATCTTTCAATGCTTTATACTCTCCTTGTCTTGTGGAAACTGCTAATGTGATTGAACAAGGCCTTACTATACTTCCAGTTATAACAGAAGCCCCTACATCTAGAGAAGCTGAAATTTCTCCATCAGAGGCCCCAGTAGAACCAAAGCCATTATTTTCCCCTCAGAGCATAGAAGTGACTCAAGATACTTCACAGATTCCATTAGTTGTTAATGTAGTTGTTGATGCTCCTGTTCATATTGAGAAACCTTCTACCACACATCCTTCTCCCATCCAGCCAGTCGCTCGAAGTCTGGAGTTTCCTTTTGATCCCGTTGACATTCAAACTTCAACAACTTTGGATTCATGTACCAGAGTCCAAGAACTTTCTTTCAATGTTGTAATTGTTGTTACAGACATTCTTATAAATTCAGGGATAGAAACGTCTTCTATACCAACCACTTCTCAAGCTGCCCCTAGAGATGGTATACTTTTCTTTTCTCTTCTCGTTCTCATATATATAATGTTAACATTCCTAAATGTATTATTTCTTTTTTCTCTTTATTCTCTCTCCTCTCTCTCTCTCTCTCTCTCTCTCTCTCTCTCTCTCTCTCTCTCTCTCTCTCTCTCTCTCTCTCTCTAGCTACAGTCGCTCCAACTTCAAGTGGATCTGCAGGTTTTAATTTAGTGGCCATAATTTCTGATATAATTTCTCTGGAGAAAGTATCACCTCTCATACTTGTATTCTTCAAGAATATTATTTTTGTTATTGTTGACGCCTTCAAGAAACCTGCACAATGGCCTTATCTAAATAGTGCTTTGGTTGGTTTAGATCATTCAGCAAGACTAACCCATATCAATGTCCTTCCATTGCACAACTCTTTGTCATAATTTTATGATTTGGTGAATAACTTAGAATTAGTTCGAAGCATAGTTATTCCCCAGAGATTTTAGAATGTTAGAAAGAGTTGACGTCTTTTAAGGAGAAAATATCTCACACTAATGTTGTTGTATCTGGTTCTGATATCGAACATTAGTCCCTGCAAAATAAATTGAAGACTTCTGACAAGAATATGATAGTTATCAGTGATTAGATTGCTTTTTTGAAGAATGATATTGCCTTACTCGAGGCTAAGGAAGAAGAGGAAAAATTAAATAACAGTAAGATCATAGAAGAAATTGAGGTTAATGTTCGCATCACTGATATTGAAAGATTTGAGCTTTTGAAGGATAAAGCAGTAGTTGCTTCTTTAGAAAAAGAGTTAACCAATGCTCCCAGCCATGCCCAAATTATTCTTGAAGCAAAGAAAGCGAATGTTGCAGCACGGGACCAATTCAAAGAAGATTTGCAAAGATATATGACAGCGTTAGGGATATCAGAAGATATGTAAAGTTTTGTTCATGTTATCCTATGTATTCCTCTTACTTGTAAAGTTTAGGATATTATGAATGAATATGAGATTTTTACAAACAGTTACTGATAATATATACAATTCTGATCATATGATAATCTATCCTTAACTATCAATATTACATCCCTTATATGATATTTGTTGCGATGGGCAGAGTTAATTTCCAGTTTTCAATTAGTTTGTCACACGGTTTAAGCTCTTGAGTAGCGGAGCGATCACAGTTTTTTAAACACATGAATTGTTAGAGTCTGGTCTTAAGTGGATGGCCTCTGTAACACTCTAGAGTTCACTGGACTTATCACAGTATGAGAGTTCACAAACTGTGGTCCATCAGAGGGGGCCAGTGAAGATACTGGGGCAGTAAACTTGGTGGGTTTTACGCACAGGGTTAGCCACAATAACTCTTTAAAGTTCATGGGGCACGTAAGGCTACCTTTGGGTACTAAATCCAAGGCTGTCAGTCCATCAATAAGGGGGTATTTTCATCTTAGAAACCTTATCCTCATGAGTTACTGTAACACCCCGAATTTTTTTTCAACCTGGAATTAGACATCCTTAGGCAATGGGTCAACCATTTCACTCTCAATGATCAATCCCAAGGTCTAAAAATCAATTTTTCCCTGTTTCCTTCAAAATCTCACCTTTCACCACCTCATTCTTCGAATTTCTCTAAGTTCTTCTATATTAGACACAAATCCTCAAGTGTAAATAGTAAAGACCACTAATCCTAAGGTCTTCATGATGAAGAACCTAGAAACACTAATAGGATCGCAGTTTCGCCAATAGGCGAAGTCTACACAACTCGTTCGTTTCAATCGAGTCCATAATGCATCTCAGGTCGTGTGAGGCGACCTAAGTAGCTAGCAGGTTGTTAGGAGGCAGGTTTGTGATGATCCTAGGATAATTTCAAACCCAAAAATACATGTCCTTGGGTCGTGGGGCAACCACAACCCTTACACTCAATTGCTAGGGCTTAAAAACCCCGTTTCACTTAATTCCTTCAAAATCTTTCCTCTCACCACCCCATTCTTCAATTATTTCTTAGTATTTTCATGTTATGCATTAATACTAATGTGAAAATGATATAAAAGCATACTTAGATAAAATTTTACAATGAATAGTAAAAATACGTGAAAATTAGCCTTTTGGCCATTTCAAATTTAAAATCTTTTGTAACATATGGGTTATTTGGATAGATTAGCTTCTCCTACCCCAAAATCATATGTTACATGATATATAAGTTCATTCTTATTTACATAATGGCCCTGAAACACCCCAAAAAGAGTTTTGGGCCTCTCTAGGCCAAACCACAATGAACCAAGGTGCGCCCCATACTTTTTTGGGACCCTGGGGGTAAGGGGAACCCAGCCCACATGGCCGGAGTTTCCAGATTGTAACTTCGTCGGCGATGGCATCGCCGATTCCGTGATGCATCCGTGGTCAAATTCATCGTCTGGGCCGGAGCTTCGGGCTGGAGGTGTTTGGGGGCTAGGGTAGCCCCCTGGTATGTGGGAGGTTCGTTAAAAAAACCCCAATCAAGTACTTCCTTCACAAAGTGACCCTCCAAGCTATCCTTTTGCTCCAAACGTCTGATTTTTGATAAAAACCACCCCTCCAAACTCTTCCTTCTTTCGTTTCCAAACACCCTCGCTCCACCCTCGAAATTTCATCTCAAACAGAGATCATTATAGGCTACTTCCTTTAGAAATCTAAAGAGAATCACCAGCGCTGCACTAGACGACCTGTGAAATTCGCACCAATCACTTTCAATACGATCCGCTAAAGCCAAAACGTAGAGGATAGGTGACGCTACAATACCGTAAAGCCTAGGATCAAACTCTATTCCCGATTGCTCTCTGGAGCACCTTGAAACTTTGTATCGGCTCTGGACCGCACGTCGGAAGTCCGATTACCCCAAACTTAAACGAATATGACCGCCTAGTTGGACTTGACAATCACCTCAAAAATCAAGTCCAGATGATGTCCCACGACGATTTCCTTGGGTCCAGAGTGAAGAGTGTGAGAAATAAATATAATTTATGAAATCTGGTACATTCGCTTATGCGCTTTTTCTAAGCGTTCTGACCGTCAGAATTCAATCAAATTTCACCCTCGGATCAGGAAAAATTTCCCTTACATGTCATAGTACTTGTAGCTCTGATCAAGTTCTCATAACCGTTGAATTGAAACTGGTCCGCCACGGTCGATCTGGAAATCTGATCGGACTGAAAACTCTGCCTGACCTAGATCCAATGTCAGGGAGCTTAAGTCTGACCGCATTCAGTCACAGGACCTCCAAAAATGCTCCGTTGGATTAGAACAAGACCTCTTTGGTTACAAAATAAGTATACCTTGGCCCCAAGTCTATTTTGGTTATGTTTGGGCTTATAAAAAGGGTTTAAACCCTTGCTCTTTCATTCCATACGAATTTGGGGAGAGAAGAGAGAAATGAGAGAGAAAGTGAGGGAGAAGTTGGAGCTTTCTTCTGGGAGTCTTCCCTGCTGTTCCTCGTGCTACATCCACCTGCCTGCATCGCTCTTCTGGTGATTCAAACCCACTCCTAGGTAAGAAAAACCCTAACTACTTGTTGTTTTGGGGTTTCCTTCGATTCATTAGCGATGTAGCTTATGTATCTTGTGCATTAGGACGCCAGATCGCCGTTGACGAAGCATTGACATTCCGTTCGAAACGATACACGTTTAGGGCAAAAGGTGCAGATTTTAGACGCTTTGATTGACTGATTTCAAACCTTTCAATGTCGTTTAATAGTAGATTATCGATGAGTATGTCGTTTGACATGTAGAACATGCTGTCCGTTTTTCGTTTCGTAAACGTACGGTAATTATGAGATTTAGGGTATTTTAGGCATTTATAGAAAATACTGTATATGTCCATATTTTGCTGAAATGCTTGACATGTAAATTTATTGTGTTATGATATTATATATGCGTGTATAATCTGTTTGGCAAAGAGATTCGCCCTAATGCGCACTTTGGGTCGACATACACTATGTAGACTAAAGTGTGTAGACTAAGTGTTTGTATAAATGTTTATATTGGGTAAATGGTGTTGTGAATTAGTTTTGAGATCGAATTCTCAATCAATATGCTGATATATATGATTTCCACCATGTTGCCTATATGAATTGATTTCATTATATGTACGGAATACATGTGTTGGTTGATTTACTTACATGGTATGTTATAACACGTTGTCAACATGCTTGTATTGTTGTATTTCATTTCTGTTACTCACATATGATTACTGATGTTGTGCATAAATTCTTGGGGCTATACGTTAGTCCAGGCAGTAGGTAATGGATTGAATTCATGGTTGACTTCTATTTTTCACGAAGGACCCGTCGATGAATGCGAATTGTGTTTTGGGTTGGCGGCAGTGGTTAGGCCACACGAAGTGTTTTATGCACTTCATGTCGCTCAACTTGAGATGCGCTCGTGCTAGTCGAGCCCGTCAAGTAACCCGACTGGCCATTGTATGTTCACCATCTATGAGTCATAACTGTTTGAACTTAGGGTACTGAACTTACCATTGAAAACTCTGTTAACCACGGTACCTTGATCCATAAAGACTCATGAGCCGGGCATGGTGGTATGGGACACCTTGGTCGAGCTGTCGGCCTACGCTAGGGCCATAAACCTCCCCGTAGTGACCAGTGAACACCCTACTCTGAGCAGATTATGGTGGTATGGGACACTTTATTCTTGTTGTCGGCCTACACTGATCAGGTGATGAGCCCTTTGTAGTGACCTTGAGTTTATCCTGAAACTGCATGGGGGCGACGAGTCCTGATGCAGTCTTAAGGATAATTAGGCCTGTATTGATAAGGTGATGGGGGAGAGGTGCAACGAGTGCGAGCAACAGCTATGGCAGCCCTTGCAGCGACCTATAAATATAACATCGTATGAGATTACTAGGAGTGACGACCCTAGACAGGATCTATGTTGGGATTGATATAAGCAAGGTACTTTAGTTTTCCAATATTACAGTATGAAAAGGACTAATAATAACTTGGTAATCATATCCACATTACATTGCATGTGCCTGGAAGATGTGGAGCACTGTGGGAAGAAAGCATGCCGCGGGCGTAAGATGATGCCGTATGAGGGAGATCGTCGGTGAGGGCATCCATCATGTCATGTCATATTGCATTAATAATAGTATTTAGAAATGTTTGATTTATTGCTTTACTATTATCGCATGATTGATTTGATAACATGCTAATCTCTGCTCTATTATTCCACTGAGTTGATCACTCACTCCCACGTTACGGGATGGTATTTCCGGACACCCACCAGTCCCTATTTTAGTTGCAGATGATGGCGCTGCTTGAGAAGCGGAGCTAGACTTGTATGATGATGAGGAGGAATTCTCCTCTGTGTTTTGATCGACGGGATTACAGGGAGGTTGAGTAGATGTCTGGACACTTAACATTTTATATTTTTGGAGCACTCGTGTATATTCTTTTCTTTCCATTTTTGGAGTATACATGTATATGATTAACCTGGTAACATGTTCACACTCTGGAGACTTACAATCAATTATATATTTTATGTATTTATCAGTCTTCCGCTTACTAATTTAACTGTCTCTAGAGTATGATATGTTGTTTTGGCTTAGTCTCAATCTTGTTTAATGTCATTCTACAGACAACATGCATTTATCATTATCTATGTTTCATAAGTGACGTTCTGAAACTCGGGAGTTGGGTTTCTACCCGACCCCCAATTTTCGGGGTTTTACAGTTACTACTGAAAATAAGCTAGGAATCTAGGGGGTCTTATGCATGGTTGGCTTATCTATGGACAATGGCCAAAGAGCGCACACTACAACCCGCTTTTTCTTCATCTGTAAGGTCAGACCCATTCATAAGAGGGCATTTTCTTTCACCATCCCTTATGACGTTGTTGGAAGCTATATACACGGCATAGGTCTCACGCATGATAGCTTTTTGTGAACATTTGGTCTTTTTTTGCTTTTAGTCGTTGGCTTCATCTGCTACCCACATGGGTCTAAGCATGTGATGGCCTACACAAGCTTTTTAGGGGCTACTGACTCCTTAATGCTACCCGCATAATTTTATATTTTGCCGATGATGGTAGGCCTTATGCATAGTTGGTCGTATAGGCTTGGCCATGCTACCGTGAATGATAAATTGCCATCATTATCATACGACTTACATGTGGTTGGTCTTATAAGATCATTCCACTGCTATAACATCTTGGAAAAATCTATATAAAGGCCTGAGTACCACCTCAGGCAGAAATACCTAAGGACCATATTATGTAGAAATTTAGGCAAAAATTAATTAAGCACTGAACGAAATTAATCGGTGGATTTAGCTTGAACCACCATTTACACAAATGGCAAGACCCAAAACTATTAAAATTGCTAACTCAACACTACTTAAGAACCTAAGAAAATTCCACGAGCCTGTTACTCTCAAGAATACATTGAAACTCTGTATCAAACCTGGACCACACGACGAAAGTCTGATGACCGCAAAACTATAGGGACATGTCTGTCTACTGGGCTTGACAACCTTCACAGGAATCGAGCCTAGATAGTATCCAGAAATGCATAACTTGAGCCCTGAGTAAAGTGTGTGAGAAACTCGAATATCTTTAGAAAATGTATCAAAACTTAAGTAAATTGGGTCGTTCACTTACACGAAAAATTAAGGATTTCGGACCGTCAATTTCTGACCAAACTTGTCCCAGGGGAAAAGGAAATTTCCCTGCTCATATCCGCATACTTGTGGCCCCAATCGAGCAAGCATAACCATTGATCTGACGCGGCTCTTTCACAGTCGATCAGCCTATCCAATCACACCAAAATCACATCCTGTCATAGATCCATTGTCAGGGAACTTACTTTGTGACGTAGGTGAGTAATGGGCTTTCTTACAAACCCGGTTTGTCAAAAACAGGCACCCTTAGGTTATAAATTAAGTATACCATGGCCGTGGGGTCATTTGCGTCTGTTCTTAGCCTATATAAGGCCCTTAAAACACCCCATTCCCATTCCATACGAATTTTCTAAAAACCCTAAGGGAGAGAAGGAGAAAAGGAGAGAAAAGAGGAAGGAAGAGAGATTCTTGGAGATCTTTGCTAGGATTCCTTCCCACAACTCCATGCACCGATTCACCTCCCCACTTCACTACACAATTATTTTCAGTTACAATTTAGGTAATAAATCCTAAACCTAATCTTGATTTAGAAATCTAGATTGAGTAATCGATGAACTAGCTAACCTATTTCATTGCTTAGGTGCCCGACGTTCTATTTTCAGGAATGTAGTGTTTGAACTGAGTCTGAATCAAGTATTCCTATGAAAGGTGGGGACTATAAATGTTTAGCTTATGGTTTTCAATCCTTTCAATGCCAGCTAATGATTTATGTCTGACTTAAGTGCTGCCATATTGCCTTAGATACAACGTTTTCAATATACTATATATGTGTGAACTATGTTGAATACAAGATGCATCTCATGTGTTTGTTGAAATGTTTGAATGAAAATGAAATTGTGATTTGTGCTTGCCATGCTATTAATCTAGGATACATGTTTATCGTATGTATGATGATCTCTTTGTGTAAGGAATTGTCATAATATATGTCGTGATTAAGCTAGTCTATGTATATGGTGAAGTACAACTTTAGTGTTTAATAAAATGTTTAAATGAGAAAATGTTGGTGATTTGCATTTATTAAGTGTATTAAGATATGATTCTTAATTATCTTAATCATATGTATAGTTTCTTTCATGTAATCATATTTGCTGCCACGCAATTTATGGGTAAAATGCAAGTGCTTGGTGACATGTTCAATGTATTTCATGAAATGTTCAAATGAGGGATTTATTTGGATTGTTTGTTAAATGCTGATATGATTATCATATGTTTCTACCTTTTGCATCTGAAAAAGATTGGGGCTACAACGTGGCCCAGGAAATTAGTAACAATCCTTTGTACTGGTGGTTGAATTAGTCTTGCCACAATGGGTAACTCGATGAATCCATGTCGCACAACGATTGTCGACAGTGGTTAGGCCATAAGGGGTGCTTATGCGCTCCATGTCAATTAAGTCAATGTGTGCTTGTACCAATCGAACCTACCAAACAAACCGATTAGCTTATTCTGTGTTTACCATATATAGACATCGCTAGTTGAATCTATGGTACCACTTACCATTGTAAAAGCCCGTTTTAACTATGGTACCACGATCCGCTAAGACTTGTGAGTCAGGCATGGTAGTATGAGACACCATGGTTGAGCTGTCGGCCTATACTGGGGTGACGAGCCTCCCCATAGTTACCAATGAGCAACCCAAACTCGTGAACTGGGCATGGTTGTAACATCCCGAAAATCGGGGGGTCGAGCAAAAACCCAACTCCCGAGTTTCAAAATGTTATTTATGCAACATAGATATGTATGATTGAATGTTGTCTGTGATAATGTATTAAACATGAGTGAAATTAAGCCAGAACAGCATATCATACTCCAGAGACAGTTAAATTAACTAGCGGAAGTCTGTAATAGTATGTATAACATATATAAACTGTTGTATGTCTCCAGAGTGTGAACATGTTACCAGGTTATATACATACATGTATACTCCAAAAGTAGACAAAATGAATATACATGAGTGCGCTAAAAATATAAAATGACAAGTGTCAAGACATCTAATCAACCTCCCTGTAATCCCGTCGATCAGAACACGCATAAAGGAGGAATTCTCCTCATCATTATCAAGTCCAGCTCCGCCTCACAGGCCGCGCCATCATCTGCAATCACAAAAGGTCTGGTGGGTGTCCAGGAACACCGTCCCGTAACGTGGGAGTGAGTAGCTAACTCAGTGGAATAATAGAGCAAGGATTAACATGTTCTCAAATCAATCACGCGATAATAGTAAAGCAATAAATCAAACAATCCTAATACTGTTGTTAATGCAATTATGACATGACGTGATGTATGCCCTCACCGACGATCACTCTCATGCGGCAACATCTTACGACCGCGGCATGCCATACTCCCTAGAGTGCTCCACATCTTCCAGGCACATGCAATGCTATGGTGATATGATTTTCGAGTTATTATTAGTCCATTCAAACAGCAGGAATGGGAAACTAAGGTACTTCCCTTATATCAATCCCAACACAGATCCTGTCTAGGGTCGTCACTCCTAGTAATCTCATACGATGTATATTTCGTAGGTCGCTGCAAGGGCTGCCAGGGCTGTTGCACGCACTCGTTGCTCCGCTCCCCCATCACCTTATCACTACAGGCCTACTGTACTCTACTGATACTGAAGGGTCGTCGCCTCCCGTAGACTCAGAATACGCTCGCGGTCACTACAAAGGACTCGTCGCCTGATCAGTGTAGGCCGACAGCTAGAATATAGTATCCCATACCACCATAATCTGCTCACGAGTTTAGGTGCTCACTGGTCACTACGGGGAGGTTTGTGGCCCCAGCGTAGGCCGACAGCTCGACCACGGTGTCCCATACCACCATGCCCGGCTCATGAGTCTTTATGGATCAAGGTACCATGGTTAACAGGGTTTACAATGGTAAGTTCAGTACCCTAGGTTCAAGCAGTTATGACTCATGCAGGGTGAACATACAATGGCCAGTCGGGTTACTTGACGGCTCGACTAGCGTGATCGCATCTCAAGTTGAAGACATGAAGTGCATAAAACACTTCGTGTGGCCTAACCACTGCCGCCAACTCCAGAACACGGCTCGCGTTCATCGACGCGTCGTTCGTGGCGAAGATAAAATAACCACGAATTCGCTCGGTTACCGACTGCCTGGACTAAGTATAGTCCCAAACAATCATGGAATCATGTCAGCATTCATGTAAGAGTAATGGAAATGAAATACAATCATGTGAGCATGTTAACACCTGTTATAACGTACAGCTTAAGTAAATCATCCTACACATGTCTTTCACACATATAATGAAATTATGCATATCGCCAAGATATAGGAAATCCTCTCCATTAGCCTATTAATTGAGAATTCAATCTCAACTAAACCATAATGAATTCATCAGTACGTGTTATAGCATACCACTTAAGTGCAACATCCAACATATGCATTTCATACATATAATGAAATCGTACATACGGCTAACATGTAGGAAATCATTTACATCAGCATATTAATTGAGAAATCAATCTCAAATTAATTCATAACACCATTTAATTCAATACATACTAATACAAGCATTTATACAAACACTTACACTACACACTTGAGTCTACATATAGTATGTCGACCCGAAATGCGCATTTAGGCGAATCTCTTCGCCAAACTAATTATGCACGCATTCCTAACTTCCTAATGCGACAACAAACCATGTGAATCACATCAGCAAAATATGAATGTAAACTGTACTTCCTACAAATGACTAAAATGCCCTAAATCTCATATTCTTCATTAATTTACGAAACAGGAAACGGAGAGCATGTTGTACATGTCAAATGGCGATGCCGTCAATAATCTACTGTTAAACGACATTGAAAGCTTTGGAAACAGTCAATCAAAGCGTCTAAAATCCGCACCTTATGTCTTGTAGACTCGGGAATTGAAACGGAGCGTATACGCTTCGTCTACGGCGAATAAGGAACCTAATACACGAGATCCATAAGCTACATCGCTATGGAAACAAAGGAAACTCAAATCAGTAACTATTTAGGGTACTTTCTTACCTAGAAAAGCGGAGAAATCACCGGCAACGTGATTGAGTTGCGTTGCTTAGGCACTTGCAACAGGTAGCACAAGCGGTAAGGAATTCTCCTCCAATCTCTCTCACAAACTCTCACCTTTTCTCTCTCCCAATCTAGGGAATTTTGCAAATTCGGATGGGAGAGAGGAGTGAGGGTTTCAACCCCTTTTATAAGCCTAAACATGCCCAAAATAGGCTTCAAGTCAAGGTATACTTAAAGTATATCCAAATCGGGGCTGTTTCGGTCCAAAAGAGCATTTCTGGAGGTCCCCTGGCCAAATGCGGTCGGACTTAAGCTCATGCATACTGGATCTAGCACGCATCCAGATTTCAGGCCGGTAGGGTTCCCAGATCGCACGTGGCGGCCCAGTTTCAGTTTAACGGTCACCGCACCAAGATCAGGCCTATAAGTCTCGTGATATGTAATAGAAATTTTTCCTGATCCAAGGGTGTAATTTGGCTGTATTCTGACGGTCAGAATGCTTAATATTGATGCGTCAAATTTGTGTGCCAGATTTGAATTTGAAATTCCAACTATGTCCCTATTCACACTCTCTTCGGTCCGGGCTCAATGAAATAGCCTGTGATCGTCAGTTGGACTTGATATTCGAAACGATTGCCAAGCCCAGCTAAGTGGTCATAACGGTCTAAGATGGTAGGCATCTGACTTACGACGCGCGGTCTAGATCCAATACAAAGTTTCAAGGAGGTCCCGAGAATAAACCGGCTTAGAGTTTGATCCGAGGCTTTAGAGCATTATAGGGTCATTGGTTCCACTCGCTTTGGGTCTGGTAGAACGTATTTAAAGTGGTCCAAGTTAATTCTACTGAGTATTCAGTTTGGTACTCAACCAAATTCTACCTTAATTATGGCAGAATACGGTTCTAGGGCCATTCTATCCCCCATTTTGGGAACTTCTAGGTATCATATTATTTTTATTATTTTTTTAGGGGTTCATCATTAAGTTTACCCTAACTCCTCCAAATTTCATAAGATTTTGAGTTGTAAAAAAATTCTAAAAATTCCAGAAGCAGCAGCTGTCCAACAAGTGATTATCAGACAATTGCTCACAATGACCTACTTTAAACTATATTAAATATTTTATTATATTTTTCACATATTTTTATATAAAACTAGACTCATTTATCTTCAATCTGATTTTTAAATCACCTAAATCGGAGTTATAACGAAGGAGATATGATTTTTCAAAGTCCGAAGAAATGCGCAGGAAAAAGAGTACAGAAACTCGCTGTACGGACGAGTTCGGCGATGCATCGCCAAACCGGCGATGGCATCGCCGACCACTGACCTGTTTGGGGTGGTTTTTCCATCTGATATTTGAAATGGGTGTATTTTAGAACCTGGGATGAGTTATTTGACATGCAATATATGATTTTGGGGTAGGAGAAGCTGATCTATCCAATTAGTCTACTTATTTAGTGAGACTTCAAAAGGTTAATGGCTAAAAACCCTTTTCATTTATTTATTTACTATTCTTAGTACTTTTTAGCTTAAGTATTGATCAACATCACCTAAACTTTAAGATTTGTGTCTAATGTGAGAGCTCTTAGAAAATTTTGAAGGATAAAGTAGTAAAAGGTGAGATTTTCGAAGGAAATAAGGATTTGAACTTTTGGATTGAGTTTTGAGAAGTTAATCAAGTGTTAGGATAGACTCATTGCCTAAGGACGTCTAATCCCAAGTTGGCAAAAATCTGGAATGTTACAATCTACCCCCCTTAAAACACAATGTCGTCCTCGACATTGGCGAAGGGTAAAGAGTACCTAGCAGGGCTTCAGTCTTGACAGTGTAAGGAAGGGTTCAAATCTTATTTAACGACTTAACCTTTACGTATAACCTAACTCAAAGGTTTCGATCTTGGGCCAGTGGGGAAGAGCCTAACCACTCTTTCGCTGCGCCACTCTGATCAAACGGTAGCGTTGACTAACCTAACTGGATTGGACTCAATACGTTCTACCCCCCTTAAAACTTGATTTTACTTAAGGTTGAAGAATATTTGCATCGATCCGTATATCGGAATGAGGCGCAACTTAGGGGCTATCCTTAACCTAAAATGGAAACAATCTTTCTCTACATGGTTTTCCTTGCTAATGATGCGTTCTATGGCATTGGTACTTATTATCATAGAGATGAGCCTAATCTCTATTGTGGTTAAGTTCAGGGGCAGGTATGAGTTGGTGGAAAGATGTCGAATTCTCTACTGGCTTTAAATCCTCGCCATTTTCCAAAGACACTATGATCCCGTTCGGTTGTATGTGGTCGAGCCAACACGGAAGAAAAGTAGTATAGTGGGTCTGAGCCGGATACATAGACTTTCTGTCTAGCTAGGACAGAAGAGTTATTGTATCAATTCTTAATCCGAGTCGATGCCGATGTAACGCCCGTGAAAAATCCATCCTTGGGCTCGAGTACCAACTCGACCCGAATTTGCGTAGAATTCATTCCTTTGGAAAATTTGACTAGGTTAGCTAGTGCAACGTTAGAATAGCTGGGAAATGGTCCCTGATCACTTTAAATACGTTCTACAAGGCCCGAAGCGAGTGGAACTAAGGGTGCTATAATGCTCTAAAGCCTCGGATCAAACTCTAAGCCGGTTTGTTCTCTGGACCACTTTGAATCTTTGTATTGGATCTAGACCGCACGTTGAAGGTCCGATACCTCCTATCTTAGACCGTTAGGACCGTCTAGCTGGGCTTGACACTCATTCCAAAAATCAAGTCAAACCGATTATCACAGGCTATTTCATTGAGCCCGGACCGAAGAGAGTGTGAATAGGGACATAGTTGGAATTTCAAATTCAAATCTGGCACACAAATTTGACGCATCAGTATTAAGCATTCTGACCTTCAGAATACAGCCAAATTACACCCTTGGATCAGGAAAAATATCTATTATATATCACGGGACTTATAGGCCTGATCTTGGTGCGGTGACCGTTAAACTGAAACTGGGCCGCCACGTGCGATCTGGGAACCCAACCGGTCTGAAAACTGGATGTGTGCTAGATCCAGTATGCATGAGCTTAAGTCCGACCGCATTTGGCCTGGGGACCTCCAGAAATGCCCTTTTGGACCGAAACGGCCCCGATTTGGTTAGGCACCAAGTAAACATTGTTCCCAAGCCTATTTTGGGAATGTTTTAGGCTATAAAAGGGGTTGAAACCCTCACTCCTCTCTCCCATCCGAATTTGAGAGAAGCCCTAGCTTGGGAGAGAGAAAAAGAGTGAGAGATTGTGAGAGAGTGGGAGAGTTCTTCCCGCCACTTGTGCTACGTGTTGCACGTGCTTAAGCGACACTCCTCTACCGCTTTCTCGGCGATTACACCGCAATCCTAGGTAAGTAAAAACCCTAAATAGTTGGTGATTTGAGTTTTTCTTGTTTCCATGGCGATGTAGCTTATGGATCTTATGTATTAGGCTCCTTACTCGCCGTAGACGAAGCATATACACTCCGCTTCAATTCCCGAGTCTACAAGACACTAGGTGAGGATTTTAGACGCTTGGATTGACGGTTCCCAATGCTTTCAATGTCGTTTAATAGTAGATTCTTGACGGCATCGCCGTTTGACATGTACAAAATGCTCTCCGTTTCCCGTTTCGTAAGCTAACGAAGAATATGAGATTTAGGGCATTTTAGTCATTTGTAGGAAGTACTGTTTGCATTCATATTTTGCTGATGTGATTGACATGGTTTGTTGTCGCATTAGGAAGTTAGGAATGCGTGCATAATTAGTTTGGCGAAGAGATTCGCCTAGTTGCACACTTTGGGTCGAGATGCTATATGTAGACCTAAGTGTGTAGTGCATGTGTTTGTATAAATGCTTGTATTAGTATGTATTGAATTAAATGATGTTATTTGATACTTTGTGATTGATTTTTCAATTATTATGCCGACCTAAATGATTTTCTACATGTTGACAAAATGCATGATTTCATTACATGCATGGAATGTATGTGCTTGAGGATTTGCTTAAGTTGAATATGCATGGGAAGTATGCCTTGAAGATTTGCTTAAGTTGAATGTTATAACATGTGCTAACATGCTCACACGATGTATTTCAATTCCAATACCTTTTATAGTGATTCCATAGATGTGTGGGACTTGACTTAGTCCAGGCAGTCGGTAACCGAGCAAATTCGTGGCTGACTGGTCATAGCCACGAATGACGCGTCGATGAATGTGATTCGTGTTGAGAGTTGGCGGCAGTGGTTAGGCCACGCGAAGTGTTTTACGCACTTCATGTCGTTCAGTTCGAGATGCGATCGCGCTAGTCGAGCCCGTCAAGTAACCCGACTGGCCGATGTTTGTTCACCATGTATGTATCATAACTGCTTGAACCTAGGGTACTGAACTTACCATTGTAAACCCTATTAACCGTGGTACCTTGATCCACGAAGACTCATGAGCCGGGCATGGTGGTATGGGACACCGTGGTCGAGCTGTCGGCCTACGCTGGGGCCACAAACCTCCCCGTAGTGACCAATGAGCACCTTGACTCGTGAGCAGATTATGGTGGTATGGGACACTATATTCTAGCTGTCGGCCTACACTGATCAGGCGACGAGCCCTTTGTAGTGACCGTGAGCGTATTCTGAGTTCACGGGAGGCGACGACCCTTCCGTGCAGTAGAGTACAGTAGGCCTGTATTGATAAGGTGATGGGGGAGCGGTGCAACGAGTGCGAGCAACAGCCCTGGCAGCCCTTGCAGTGACCTACGAAATGTACATCGTATGAGATTACTAGGAGTGACGACCCTAGACAGGATCCGTGTTGGGATTGATACAAGGGAGGTACCTTAGTTTCCCAATCCTGCTGTTTGAATGGACTAATAATAACTTGGTAATCATATCACCATAGCATTGCATGTGCCTGGAAGATGTGGAGCACTCTAGGGAGTGTGGCATGCCGCGGTCGTAAGATGTTGCCGTATGAGGGTGATCGTCGGTGAGGGCATACATCACGTCATATCATCTTGCATTAACAACAGTTTTAGGACTTGTCTGATTTACTGCTTTACTATTATCGCGTGATTGAATTGTGAACATGCTAATCTTTGCTCTATGATTCCACTGAGTTGATCACTCATTCCCACGTTACGGGATGGTGTTTGCAACACCCACCAGACCCTGTTGTAGTTGCAGGTGACGATGAGATCCAGGAGGTGGAGCTAGATGATGACGAGGACCAGGATGAGTTCTCGTATATGCAGTATCATGACGGCTTCCCGTAGGTGACCTGGATCGAGGGGACATCAGTGGGACTTTTCTTTTTGAACATTATTCTTTTGTTATGTACATGTATATGAGACTCAGAGATGTAGTCATACTTTGGAGACAGTTGAGATTACTTTGTTTTTCCATACAGTGATATATATCTTGTTTAGTCTTCCGCTTGCTTTTATCACTGGATCTGAAGTATGAATTGCAGTTTTGGTATACTTTTACTCATGTGAATGCTTTAAATCAGACAACATTGAATCATAACCATTTTTGTTGCATAAGTGACGGTCTGGAACTCGGGAGTTGAGTTTATACACGACCCCCGATTTTCAGGGTGTTACAGCCGATCTTCTGCTTAATCAGAGCATTGGATTTATTGGTAACCACTAGGATTAGGAAATCGATTCAAACCGCGAATACATCGCTTACATGTAGTTCCTTTATTCCGCGTTCCCGAATGCAATAAGCCCTTGGGGAAGGCAATTCTAAGGGGCGTGCTAGTTTATTCTAAGTTCAATCTGAGGGAGTTATAAATGTTCCCTGAGAGTGTATGGTTCCTTCCTATGGGCAACAACAGAAGTCTATAAGTCTTAAGGGGATCTATTGAAGGAAGGGAGTCCCATTCCAACCAAATCGAACCTACTATCCCTTAACATATATAGGTCTTACACTACCTAAGACAACTAGTAGCCTAGTCTGTAACTCTGTAGCTATAATCCAAAGCCTAAGATTATACGGTAAATGGCTTTCCATTCCATTTCTACTACAGGGAATTCTTCTATTGCTTAGGGTCAAGATTTGTCTAACTGGAATTGGATTTCTTATGTCGTCAGATCCTTCAAATCTAGGAGTGCTAACACTAGATCCAAAAATGCCTAGGGCCTATGTAGCCGGTAGCGCTTAGTTGTATTAAATGGAACCGCATTCCTAGTCCCATAGCGGGATAGGGAGTGGCATGCTTGGTTGGAGGGTGGGGTGGGATAAAAATCTAATTTGTAGGCTGAATCCCGGGAGTTATAATACTCCCAATCTAGGGACAATACCTCACAACAAAATGAATCGGCATGCATTTCATTCAACAAAATTCGGCTATGATAAGGCCAAACCACAACACAAACACAGTTTCTACCTGTAACTTCACTAAACCTAACAACAACAAAACACAGAAATCCTTAAAACAAAAATTAAACAATCTACAGGGCAAAGGCATAGATGCCTAACTCTACCAAAGGACTTTACCACAGTCCCGACTTACCTTCTTTATCCCTGTCGAGTCTAATACTGTCTGTTGCTCACTAGAGCTCTCTCGACCATATATTTTCAGTATCCCTTAAGCAAAGAAAATGGAGAAATAGGATTGAGAGGGAGGATGGTGAAAAGAGAGAAAAAGGCTAAAACAGCTTAACAATAGCCATGGAAAATGGGAGAAATGCAAGAAAATGACTAACCAAACTAGAAAAGGGAGATCTAGGCGTTGTAGAGGGATGCTTCAAGCTCCCCTAGGATGTATTTTCAGAAAGAAAAGAGAATGAAAAAGGGGAATGGAGCACCTCACGATTTCAGCTCGATTTGGGGGTTTTTGAAGCTCCAAATGACGAAATCTCCAAGAGGAAGGGCTGCAAACTCCAAAGAAGTGATGGATGATGGTCGGTTTTGGCCAAGGATGGGTCTAGGGTGGTTTGGAATCATGGATTTTTGGAGATAGTTGCTGAAAAATGAAAGTGGGACTAGGGAAGGGGCTGTTTGTGAAGGAAGTACCCCTATTTGGGGTTTTCTATGGACGGGACCTACATGGGAGGGGTACACTACCCAAAATAGGGCGTGCGCCCAACTTTCGTGCTAAATGGGCCCCACCGGTCGGCGATGCATCGCCCGACCGGCGATGGCATCGCCGGCCAACTTCCAAGTTGGCCGGTGGGACCACATGGGTCTGGTCCCCCCATGATCCCAGGGGTCCAAAAATATATGGCCCACCCCCTGGTTCATTGTACTTTGATCTGTATGGGCCCAAATATGTGTTCGGAGCTCTCTGGGTCCACATCACAATATCGAATACCAAACCATATGGTGCAGCATATGAATTTGGGGTAGAAGGAGCCAGTACATCTATCTAGATCCTTATTTACTAAAGAAAGTGAAGTTAGAATGGCCTTATGGCTATTTTTCATGAAATTTTACTATTCACTGTAAAATTTTGTGAAAGTACTAATTTTTGTTATTTTCACATTAGGTTTGATGCCTAATATGAAATGGATAAGAAAGAAATGAATATTGGAGTGTTTAGAGGAGGAATTTTGAAGATTTTTGGTGAAACGGGGTTTTTAAGCCCTGGTGATTGATTACAGGAGTCGTGGTCATCCCACGGCCCAAGGATTTACTTTTGTGGTTTAAAACCGCTCATAGGACGTCTCAACCCGACTTCCTACAGCTTAGAAGTGATTCGGGTTGCCTTACGCGACCCGAGATGCGTTACAGACTCGATCTTGCGATCGATTCTAATAGACTTCGCCTATCGGTGAATCTGCGATCTTAGACGTGTTTTTAGTCCCTTCTCGCACCCACCTAAGTCAAAGGAAGCGACTGCGTGCGTCGCGTGACCATAACCCAGGCCCAGTTTAATCCAAATCATGCTCTGATACCATCTGTAACATCCCAAAAATCGGGGGGTCGAGCAAAAACCCAACTCCCAAGTTTCAAAATGTTATTTATGCAACATAGATATGTATGATTGAATGTTGTCTGTGATAATGTATTAAACATGAGTGAAATTAATCCAGAACAGCATATCATACTCCAGAGACAGTTAAATTAACCAGCGGAAGTCTGTAATAGTATGTATAACATATATAAACTGTTGTATGTCTCCAGAGTGTGAACATGTTACCAGGTTATATACATACATGTATACTCCAAAAGTAGACAAAACGAATATACATGAGTGCGCTAAAAATATAAAATGACAAGTGTCAAGACATCTAATCAACCTCCCTGTAATCCCGTCGATCAGAACACGCATAAAGGAGGAATTCTCCTCATCATTATCAAGTCCAGCTCCGCCTCACAGGCCGCGCCATCATCTGCAATCACAAAAGGTCTGGTGGGTGTCCAGGAACACCGTCCCGTAACGTGGGAGTGAGTAGCTAACTCAGTGGAATAATAGAGCAAGGATTAACACGTTCTCAAATCAATCACGCGATAATAGTAAAGCAATAAATCAAACAATCCTAATACTGTTGTAATGCAATTATGACATGACGTGATGTATGCCCTCACCGACGATCACCCTCATGCGGCAACATCTTACGACCGCGGCATGCCATACTCCCTAGAGTGCTCCACATCTTCCAGGCACATGCAATGCTATGGTGATATGATTTTCGAGTTATTATTAGTCCATTCAAACAGCAGGATTGGGAAACTAAGGTACTTCCCTTATATCAATCCCAACACAGATCCTGTCTAGGGTCGTCACTCCTAGTAATCTCATACGATGTATATTTCGTAGGTCGTTGCAAGGGCTGCCAGGGCTGTTGCACGCACTCGTTGCTCCGCTCCCCCATCACCTTATCACTACAGGCCTACTGTACTCTACTGATACTGAAGGGTCGTCGCCTCCCGTAGACTCAGAATACGCTCGCGGTCACTACAAAGGACTCGTCGCCTGATCAGTGTAGGCCGACAGCTAGAATATAGTATCCCATACCACCATAATCTGCTCACGAGTTTAGGTGCTCACTGGTCACTACGGGGAGGTTTGTGGCCCCAGCGTAGGCCGACAGCTCGACCACGGTGTCCCATACCACCATGCCCGGCTCATGAGTCTTTATGGATCAAGGTACCATGGTTAACAGGGTTTACAATGGTAAGTTCAGTACCCTAGGTTCAAGCAGTTATGACTCATGCAGGGTGAACATACAATGGCCAGTCGGGTTACTTGACGGCTCAACTAGCGTGATCGCATCTCAAGTTGAAGACATGAAGTGCATAAAACACTTCGTGTGGCCTAACCACTGCCGCCAACTCCAGAACACGGCTCGCGTTCATCGACGCGTCGTTCGTGGCGAAGATAAACTAACCACGAATTCGCTCGGTTACCGACTGCCTGGACTAAGTATAGTCCCAAACAATCATGGAATCATGTCAGCATTCATGTAAGAGTAATGGAAATGAAATACAATCATGTGAGCATGTTAACACCTGTTATAACGTACAGCTTAAGTAAATCATCCTACACATGTCTTTCACACATATAATGAAATTATGCATATCGCCAAGATATAGGAAATCCTCTCCATTAGCCTATTAATTGAGAATTCAATCTCAACTAAACCATAATGAATTCATCAGTACGTGTTATAGCATACCACTTAAGTGCAACATCCAACATATGCATTTCATACATATAATGAAATCGTACATACGGCTAACATGTAGGAAATCATTTACATCAGCATATTAATTGAGAAATCAATCTCAAATTAATTCATAACACCATTTAATTCAATACATACTAATACAAGCATTTATACAAACACTTACACTACACACTTGAGTCTACATATAGTATGTCGACCCGAAATGCGCATTTAGGCGAATCTCTTCGCCAAACTAATTATGCACGCATTTCTAACTTCCTAATGCGACAACAAACCATGTGAATCACATCAGCAAAATATGAATGTAAACTGTACTTCCTACAAATGACTAAAATGCCCTAAATCTCATATTCTTCATTAATTTACGAAACAGGAAACGGAGAGCATGTTGTACATGTCAAACGGCGATGCCGTCAATAATCTACTATTAAACGACATTGAAAGCTTTGGAAACAGTCAATCAAAGCGTCTAAAATCCGCACCTTATGTCTTGTAGACTCGGGAATTGAAACGGAGCGTATACGCTTCGTCTACGGCGAATAAGGAACCTAATACACGAGATCCATAAGCTACATCGCTATGAAAACAAAGGAAACTCAAATCAGTAACTATTTAGGGTACTTTCTTACCTAGAAAAGCGGAGAAATCACCGGCAACGTGATTGAGTTGCGTTGCTTAGGCACTTGCAACAGGTAGCACAAGCGGCAAGGAATTCTCCTCCAATCTCTCTCACAAACTCTCACCTTTTCTCTCTCCCAATCTAGGGATTTTTGCAAATTCGGATGGGAGAGAGGAGTGAGGGTTTCAACCCCTTTTATAAGCCTAAACATGCCCAAAATAGGCTCCAAGTCAAGGTATACTTAAAGTATATCCAAATCGGGGCTGTTTCGGTCCAAAAGAGCATTTCTGGAGGTCCCCTGGCCAAATGCGGTCGGACTTAAGCTCGTGCATACTGGATCTAGCACGCATCCAGATTTCAGGCCGGTAAGGTTCCCAGATCGCACGTGGCGGCCCAGTTTCAGTTTAACGGTCACCGCACCAAGATCAGGCCTATAAGTCTCGTGATATGTAATAGAAATTTTTCCTGATCCAAGGGTGTAATTTGGCTGTATTCTGACGGTCAGAATGCTTAATATTGATGCGTCAAATTTGTGTGCCAGATTTGAATTTGAAATTCCAACTATGTCCCTATTCACACTCTCTTCGGTCCGGGCTCAATGAAATAGCCTGTGATCGTCAGTTGGACTTGATATTCGAAACGATTGCCAAGCCCAGCTAAGTGGTCATAACGGTCTAAGATGGTAGGCATCTGACTTACGACGCGCGGTCTAGATCCAATACAAAGTTTCAAGGAGGTCCCGAGAACAAACCGGCTTAGAGTTTGATCCGAGGCTTTAGAGCATTATAGGGTCATTGGTTCCACTCGCTTTGGGTCTGGTAGAACGTATTTAAAGTGGTCCAAGTTAATTCTACTGAGTATTCAGTTTGGTACTCAACCAAATTCTACCTTAATTATGGCAGAATACGGTTCTAGGGCCATTCTATCCCCCATTTTGGGAACTTCTAGGTATTATATTATTTTTATTATTTTTTTAGAGGTTCATCATTAAGTTTACTCTAACTCCTCCAAATTTCATAAGATTTTGAGTTGTAGAAAAATTCTAAAAATTCCAGAAGCAGCAGCTGTCCAACAAGTGATTATCAGACAGTTGCTCACAATGACCTACTTTAAACTATATTAAATATTTTATTATATTTTTCACATATTTTTATATAAAACTAGACTCATTTATCTTCAATCTGATTTTTAAATCACCTAAATCGGAGTTATAACGAAGGAGATATGATTTTTCAAAGTCCGAAGAAACGCGCAGGAAAAAGGGTACAGAAACTCGCTGTACGGACGAGTTCGGCGATGCATCGCCAAACCGGCGATGGCATCGCCGACCACTGACCTGTTTGGGGTGGTTTTTCCATCTGATATTTGAAATGGGTGTATTTTAGAACCTGGGATGAGTTATTTGACATGCAATATATGATTTTGGGGTAGGAGAAGCTGATCTATCCAATTAGTCTACTTATTTAGTGAGACTTCAAAAGGTTAATGGCTAAAAACCCTTTTCATTTATTTATTTACTATTCTTAGTACTTTTTAGCTTAAGTATTGATCAACATCACCTAAACTTTAAGATTTGTGTCTAATGTGAGAGCTCTTAGAAAATTTTGAAGGATAAAGTAGTAAAAGGTGAGATTTTCGAAGGAAATAAGGATTTGAACTTTTGGATTGAGTTTTGAGAAGTTAATCAAGTGTTAGGATAGACTCATTGCCTAAGGACGTCTAATCCCAAGTTGGCAAAAATCTGGAATGTTACAATGGTGGTATGGGACACCGTGTTCGATCTGTCAGCCTATGATGAGGTGACAAGCCTCCCCGTAGTGACCACGAGTATAAAAAATTAATTTACCTATCGACTGCTTTTCATTAAGGGTGATGCCCTACAACTATCGTGTCGTATGAGAATAACTAGGATTGAAGATCCTAGATGGATCCTTCGGTTTGGGTTAATGATATAAAGGGAGGTACCTTGGCTTCCCAAATCTGGTTTATGAATAAGATTAATTAAGTATTCGGCTAACACGACCATGCACCGCATTGCAAGTGCTTTGGTAAGGAAGTTGCACTTTAGGGAAGTTGTCATTTTCGAACTTAGTTATTAGAGTCGCTTGTGAGGGAACTTTGTGCAAGGGCATGCATCATTACTCTACACAATTCCTGCATTAACCAGAGTAGCTAGGAAGTGATTGTTGTTTTTCTTTATCATTACTGCTTGATTGAATTGATAACATGTTAACCTTTAACTTATAGTACCATTGAGTTGATCACTCACTCCCACCCTGGGACGCTGTTTTAAAACACCAACTAGACTCTGTTGTAGATGTACGTAAGGACGAAGTTTATGCAGCTAAGTTGGACTTCATAGATGAGGAGGAGAAATTCTCCTATATTCAGCTATTAGGAGGTTCTACATTGACCTTGTTCTGATTCGACGGGATTATAGGGACACATGGATTAGTTGGACACTTACATTTTGATATATTGTCAATTTTGAAACAATACTTGTACACATTCAGCCTGGTTACATAATCATACTCTGGAGGTTGTGAAACACTTACCATTCAAATATATATGTTTCAGTCTTCCACTTGCTAAATTAAATCATATCTGGAGTATGATATGCTATTTGGGTATAATCCCACTCATGTTTAACTCATTAATATGGACACAATCTGAACATCATTATCCATGTTGCATAAGTGATGAGGCGGATCTTGAGAGTAGAGCTTTGCTCGACCCTCGAAATCTGAGGCGTTACAAGTTAGTATCAGAGTATGATTTGGATTAAACTAGACTTAGGTTATAGGTAACATGATTCAGACCGAGTTATGATCCCAATGTTTCACCGATAGGTGAGACTAAACGCTATAGTTTAGTCCACAACGTATTTTAAACCACGTGAATTGACCTAAGTCGCCTTAAGGCCATCATTCGACGGGTTTGAGTCATCAGTTGACAAATTTCAAACTTGAGATGGATCTAGGTGGCTCGAATAAATGCTCGTTGGACCACAATAACTGGGCCCAACCCACCTCCTTCAAAAATTTCACCTTCCACCACCTTATTCTTCAAATCTTTGTAAGTAATTTCATATTAGACACAAATCCTAAAGCTCAAGTGATGAAAAACTATAATTAAACTAAATTTTACTATAAATAGTAAGAATATAAATAAAATGGACTTTTGACCATTAAACTTATGGAATTCTATAAAAATAACTATGTTATTTGGATATATCAGCTTCTCCTACCCTAAATTCATAGATGTCACGTCGCGTAACTCACTTTGAATTGAAAGATACATCGATTTCAAAAATTGAGTGGCAGAACCACCATTGGATAGCCCAGGTGGGTTTGGTGTGTAATGTCCCAGAAAAATGTGTACAGAGACCCGAGTACCACCTCACGTAGATATCACTAAGGACTAAATCCTTTAGAAATTAAACGAGAATTAACTAGTGCTAAACTAGATTACTTGGAAAATTAGTACCAATCACTTTAAATACAATCTGCAAGGCTGAAACTTGTGAAACAGTTAACGCTACATTACCCTAAAATCTAGGATCAATCTCTAATCCCAGTTGCTCTCGGGAGTATCTGGAAACTTCGTATCGGACCTGGACCGCACGTCGAAAGTCCGATAACGATGAAACTATATGATTATGACCGTCTTGTTGGACTTGACGACCACCTCAAAAATCAAGTCCAGATGATGTCCTGGGACTATTTACTTGAGTCTAGAGAGAAGTGTGTGAGAAATGTAAATATCAATAGGAAATAAATCCAAATTTAAGTAATCTGAGTCGTGTCGCTTGCGAGCCAAATATAAGGATTCAGACTATTAGAATTTGACTCAAATACACCCTCAAATCAGGAAAAATGTCCCACACATGACAATGTACTTGTGACCCTAATCGAGTGTCGTTGACCGTTGAATTGAAACTGATCCGCCACAGGCGATCTATAAATCCGATCGGATTGAAAATTTAGCTTGACCAAGATCCAGTGTCAGAAAGCTTAAGTCCGACCCTGTTTAACAAAGGGACCTCCAGAAATGCTTCGTTGGATCGGAATAGGCCCGATTTGGCTCTAACCTAAGTATATCATGGCCTTGGGCTATTTCTATAAGTTCTGGGCCTATATAAGGGTCTTAAACCCCCTCTCACATATTCCATACAAATTCTAAAACCCTAGCAAAGAAAGAAGAAGAAAAATAAAGGAAAGAGAGAGAGTGAGTTGGAGATTCATCCTGAGGTTCTTCCCAGTTACACTATGTGTCTGTAACATCCTGAAAATCGAGGGTCGAGTAGAAACTCAACTCCCAAGTTCTAAAACATTACTTATGCAACATAGATAATGATGAATGAATGTTGTCTGTAGAAGGGCATTAAACATGA
Source organism: Magnolia kwangsiensis (assembly GCA_037074715.1). NCBI lineage: Eukaryota > Viridiplantae > Streptophyta > Magnoliopsida > Magnoliales > Magnoliaceae > Magnolia > Magnolia kwangsiensis. The sequence goes on from CM073579.1 coordinate 68,215,769, forward strand.
TTGGGATTATACCAAAAACATCATATCATACTCCAAATGCGTTTAAATTATGCAAGCGAAAGACTGTGATAAGTATATAAATTAGATAAGAGTGATAGTAAGCCCACAGAGTATGAATGTCACTAGGTTAACACTTACAAGTTTGATTACAAAATGCATAAAATGAGAAAAAATGTAATGTCTTCTATCCCAAATACTGAAGCCCCGTCGGTGCAACTCCAGGTCAAATAGACCTACCAGAGAGTTACATGTAGGAGAACTCAACATAAAAAAGCAAAGTCTGCCCCCACTTCACGAGCATCGCCCTCACCTGAAACTAAGACAGGGTCTGGTTGGTGTGTACAACACCATCCCGTAATGTGGGAGTGAGTAGCTAACTCAGTGGAACAATAAAGTAAAGATTAACATATTATCAAATCAGTCAAGCGGTAATGATAAAGCAGTACAATCAAACATTCCTAGCTACTCTTGTTAATGCAAGGATGAAATGTAATAATGATGCATGTCCTTACCTACATACTCCCTCATGTGACACCATCTCACGTTCGCGACATGCTTTCATCCCTCAGTGCTCCACATCTTTCAGGCACGTGTAGTGCGATATGAACATGATTACCTAGTTATTATTAGTCCTTTTCATACAGTAGGATTGGGAAGCTAAAGTACCTCCCTTGTATCATTTCTCAAAAATGATCCAGTCTAGGGTCGTCAGTCTTAGCATATCTCATACGAAGTGCAGTTCTAGGTCACTGTAAGGGCTGTCAGGGTTGTTACACGCAATCGTTACAACACTCCCCCATCACCTTATCAATACAGGCCTAGTTTGTACTCTTGTTGCTATGGAAGGGTCGTCGCCTCTATGTAGACTCAGAGTACGCTCGAGGTCACTGTAAAGGGCTGTCAGGGCTATTACACTCAATCGTTACACCACTCCCCCATCACCTTATCAGTGTAGGCCGACAGCTCGAATACAGTGTCCCATACTACCATATTCGGCTCACGAGTCTGTGTTGCTCACTGGTCACTACGGGGAGGCTCGTGGCCCCAGCTTGGGCCGATAGCTCTACCACGGTGTCCCATACCACCATGCCTGACTCATGAGTCTTAGCGGATCGAGGTACCATGGTTAACGGGATTTTCACTGGTAAGTTTAGTACTTTAGATTCAAGCAGTAGCATCCATACATGGTTAACATACATCGGGCTAATCGAGTTACTTGACGTGTTCGACTAGTACGAGCCCCCGTTGAGTTGATCGACATGAAGTGTATAAGCACCTCGTGTGGCCTAACCACTGTCAACAAGCAACGCACGACTCGAGTTCATCAAACACGTCCTACATGGTGAATAGGTCTCGGCCACGAACTCAAGGCGTATTACCAATTGCCTGGACTATTCAATAGCTTCAAACACATTCAACTACAACATGATGTCCTATGAGATAGTCAAAGTAGTAATGGATCAAGATTACAAATCATTCAATCATATGAACATGTTCTGAAGTGCATTGTAAACATGAATTCACACACATTCAATTCATAATCAAGCAGACATCAAAATAAGTCATACATGGAGGAAATCATACACATCATTAATATGGTTGAGAATCATATCTCAACCCACATACAGGTACATCTTGCTAACTACTAACTCATTCAGACACTTTTACAAACACTTAGCCTACACATTACATCATACATATTATGTGTTAATTTGCATACGTATTAGGAAAAATCCTTTCGTCAAAGGGTTGTCACCCATGCAACAATCATATATCCACGACAGTTTTTCATGGCGAGCATGAATACAAAGTCTATACTCATTCAGTCATTTTCACAAACACTTAGGCTACACATACTAAATACATATCGTATGTTGGTATATCATGTATTTGGGCTAAACCTTTAGCCCAGGAGTTGTTACACATACATCTAGCATACATAGACGGCAGTTAATCATGGCAAACACACTTTCATATTTTGTACATATTTAGTATTTTCTACGAATACAGAGAATACACAAAATTCCATATTCTTCGTATTTAACCGAAACGGAAAACAGATAGCATGTTCTACATGTGAAATAGCATCCACGTCAGGAATCTATCATTATCCGACATTGAAAGCTTTAAAAAATGACAACCTAAACGTCTAAAGTCCACACCTTATGGCGTAGAAGCATAAAGAAGTCGATGGAATCTCTAAGTCTTCGTCAACGTTGATATGACGACATATAACACAAGTTAAGTCATCTATTTCGCTACTTGTAAATATCAAAACCCTAAAACAAATTAGGGTTAGGTTTCCTTACCTAGAAACGAAGTCAGAATCGCCAGAATAGCGATTAGATCGTGATGGTTAAGCACGTGCAGCAGTAGGATAGAGTATCAGGGAGATCTTCTCCTGCACTTTCTCTCTCTTTACTTTCTCCTCTCTCCCAGGGTTTAAGGTCCTTATATAGGCTCAGAATTCATGAAAATAGACCCCAGGCCATGGTATACTTAGGTTATGTCCAAAGGGAGGTTGTTCCGATCCAACAGAGCACTTCTGGAGCTCTCTTTGTTGAACACGATCGGACTTAAGCTCACAAATATTGGATCTTGATCAAGTTAACTTTTCAGTTCGATCGGGTTTCCAGATTGACCGTGGCAGACCAGTTTCAGTTCAGCGGTCACCGAAAGTCGATCAGAGCCACAAGTACTATGACATGTAAGGGCTACCTATCCTGATCCGAGGGTAAATTTGGGTCAAAATTCAATGGTCAGAATGCTTAGAAATAACGCGCAAGAGACACATCTCAGATTTCTTAAAATTTTATTTAATTTCTTAAAAATCTTCATTTTCTCACACTCTTCACTCCGGACTCAAGGAAATCGTCCCAGAGCATCGTTTAGATGTGATTTTGGCGGTGCTTGTCAAGTCTAACTATGCGGTCAATATCTTCTAAGTTTATCACTATCGGACTTTCGACGTATTGTCCTGGTATAATACGGAGTTTCAAAGTGCTCCCAAGAGTAATTGGGTTTAGAGTTGGATTATAGATTTTAGGGTAACATAGCGTTAACAATTCTATAGGTTTTGAGTCTTACAGATCATATTTAAAGTGGTTGGTGCTACTTTCATAGGTAATCTAGTGTAGCGCTAGTTAATTCACGTTAAATTTCTAAGGAATTTAGTTCTAAATGATTTCTTTGGCTTTGAAATTGAGCTTTAAGAGTAATATGGTTTACCCATTGCCTAAGGACGTCTAACTCCAGGTTGGCAAAAATTTAGGGTGTTATAGTGTCAAATCCGTCCATTCGTATCATTATACGGGTGATCCCGATTCCATACTTTGGTAAGGAAACTAAACCCTAGCCTGTTTTAGGCTTCATATAGCATAAGTGATGAACTAGCTAACATAACTCATGCTATAGGTTGCCAATCCGTCGTTGACAAAGACTAAGCGTCTAAACAAATCCATTACGGGTTTACCAGCATAAGGTGCGGACTATATATGTATAGGTTATGGTTTTCAAGGCTTTCAATGCCAGTTAATGATTTATTACTGACGTGGGTGCTATTTCACATCCAAATGCGATGTCTGTTTCACTTTACGTATACATATAAACTATGATGTATATAGGGTATTTCATGTGTTTGTTGAAATTTTAGTATGCATTTAGAATTTGGATTTGTGATTTCCATGATTAACTATCATAGGTACATGGTTGTTATATATGTGACAACTCCTTATTAAGAGGGTTTGCCCTAATACGTATTATAACCGACATACATGATGTATGTTGGAAGGTGTAGTCTAAGTGTTTGTTAAAATATCTAAATGAGTTAGTAGCTAGTACATCATGATATATAAGGCATTTGAGATATGAATCCCAACTACCTTAGCTGTGTGTATGATTTCCTCCATGTACTGTATATGATTCATGTCTAACTGTGTGTATGATTTCCTCTATGAACTGTATATTCATGTTTAAGTAATATTCCATTGCATGCTCAATTGATTATAGGATTTGACTTAAGTATTCAGTACTGCTTCGATCATCTCATATGCTTATTGTTTTGGTTGCACGCGTTTGGCACTATATCATAGTCCAGACAATCGGTAATAGGCTCTACTGTGGTGGTTGAGGTTATTTTCACCACACAGGATGTAATCGATGAATCCGTGCCATACTTAGGTTGTTGACAGTGGTTAGGCCACACAGAGTGCTTATGCACTTCATGTCGATCAAATCAACATGCGTTCATGCTAGTCGAGCTCGTCAAGTTACCCGATTGGCCTGATATATGTTCACCATGTTTGGACGCTACTGCTTGAATCTAGGGTACCAAACTTACCAGTGAGATCCTGTTAACCTTAGTACCACGATCCCCTTAGACTCATGAGCTATGCATGGTGGTATGGGACACTATGGTTGAGCTGTCGGCATACGCTGGGGCGACAAACCTCCCCGTAGTGACCAGTGAGTAAATTAAACTCATGAGCAGAATATGGTGGTATGGGACACTGTATTCAAGCTGTCATACTACACTGATTTGGTGATGAGCCCTTTGTAGTGACCGTGAGAGTACTCTGAGTCAACGTGAGGCGACGAGCCTTTCCGTAGCAACTAGCGTATGAACTAGGCCTACACTGATAAGGTGATGACCCCTTTATAGCGACCTAGAACCACGACATCGTATGAGATTGTCGAGGACTGACAACCCTAGAATGGATCATTGTTTGGAAAATGATACAAGGGAGGTACCTTAGCTATCCAATCCTACTGTATGAAAGGGACTAATAAGAACTTGGTAATCATACTCATAACATCGCATTGAATGTGCCATTGGCGTTGGTGTAAGCACAGTGGTAGTGATTCATGCCACGATCGTTAGATATTGTCGGAAGAGGGAGTGCAGGTGAGGGCATGCATCATTACTTCATTTCATTTTTGCATTAACAAGAGTAACTAGGACATGTCTGCTATATTGCTTTATCATTACTACTTGATTGAATTGATAACATGTTAACCTTTGCTGTATAGCTCCATTGAGTTAATCACTTACTCTCATGTTCTGGGATGGTGTTTAAACACCAACCAGACTCTATCTTAGTTGTAGATGATGATGCAACCCACGAGGCAGAGCCGAATTTGAAGGATAATGAGGAGGCGTTCTCCTACATGCAGTATTTAGGAGGGTTAATGTGAGTCATATCCTGATTGGAGGGGATTTAGGGTTATACTTGTAGTGGACTATCATATTTTGACATTTGTATTTTGAAACAATACTTGTAACTATTGACCTGGCAGCGCATACATACTTTGGGGACTTATACTAATTTATATATTTATTTCAGTCTTCCGCTTATATATTACAACTGTCCCTGGATTATGTTTTGCTGATTTGGCTTAATCTAATTCATGTTTTATACACTAATATAGAGAACCTATATCCATCATTAAAAATATTGCATAAGTGATGTTTTGGAACTCGGGAGCTGAGTTATAGTCGACCCCCGAATTTTAGGGCATTACAAGTTGGTTTTAGAGCATGATTTGGATTAAACTGGACCTCGGTTATGGTCACACGACGCACACTGACATACTTTGACTTAGTAGGGAGTGACGAAGTATAGAATAGACTTAGGATTTTCCAATTTCACCAAACGGTGAAAACGACCAAAATCGACCATCGAGATCGGGCCCATACACACCCGTGATTACGCGGAATGATTCCAACCCACTTTTAGACCGTCAATCGATGGGTTTAGACCACAATTTACCCGATCCTAGCCATTAGAAATCGATAAACGTGAATACACATCAACAGAAGACTCGAAATGACCTGAAACCACTCGAAACAGAGTCGAGGCCAAACAGAGCATACCCAGGGAGACCCTGTCAGACTCGTATCCTAGCCCGTACCGTTCCGTATGCCTTCGTGGTCCTCTCAGTCAAATTCTAATGACTCGCGATCTGTAATCGGCATCTGAGCGCGATCCTGAGATGGATCCTGTCGGTGTGAGTCTGCTCCACCCGAGACTTATATCATTGCGACTACACCATCGCCGCGGTTCTAATGCTGTGTATTACGCGTCGAGCCAGTACCCATGCCAGGAAATGTGCACCCGCGTTTAGTTTGATGAAAAATGTCGCGCGTTGCAATCCCTAGAAAATTCATCACATCAATCACTTCACTTGTCAAAGTACACCCATCAAGTCAAGTACCCTATCCCATCCCCCAAGTACATAACACCATCCCCAAAGTCAACCTTTCCATCTCATCTCTTACACACCCCATCACTCCTTTTCCATCATCTCTCTCTCTCTCTCTTTCATTCTCTCTCTCTCTCTCATTTTTCCTCCCAAGAAACCCACATCCATGAGAGCTCCATGAGAGAACCTTGTGTGGCCCACTTCGTACCACCCATCTCCACCATCCAAGGAACATCTTGACCGTTGAAATCATCTCCTTGGTGCTCTAGATCGTGTTGGCAGAAGAAAGAAGAAGAAATCAAAGGTGGGTGCCTCTCTCTCTCTCTCATTTTGGTGTGATGTGTGGTCCACTCGGATGTACCCAACCTTGATGTATATCTTATCCAACTGTCCAACCCATGTGGGTCCTACCCTTAGTGATGGGAAAACACAAGTACCAGGTTGATCCCAATCAAGTGGGCCACGTTCACATGGGACCCACCTTGATAAATGTCCACATCTAGCATCCCCGAACGCTGGACTTGCGAAGTGCGATCGGACAGTGAGGTGTGAGCAAATGTTGGTGAGACTAACAGTGTAGTGTGGACGGAAGTGGGTTGTGGATAACAATGAAGTGTGCACTCTCATGTAGGCCCCACCATGATGAATGAATATAATCCACGCCGTCTAACCTAATCCTCGGCTCATTTTAGGCGTTGAGTCAAAAAATGATCTCAATCCAAATTTTTGGTGGGCCATAGCATAACAAACAAAGTTTTCTACCATTGAAATACATCCTAATGTTTCTGTAGACCAAAAACCAATCGAATATTGGCCTTGATAGGTTGGTATTGAGCCATAGGAGCTAATGGTCGGATCGTATCTACCTGATGTGGGCCCCATTCATGAAAAACCTCAGAAAAATACATTTTTTTAAAAAAATAAATAAACATATATATGTATAAGGCCTGCTACTGCTGGTAGACCTCAGGACGTGCAGGCATCCTGGCGCTGGCCAAAATGGGCAGGAAAAGTGGACCCCACCTTCGGCCCCACCGTGATGTATTTGGAGCATCCACACTGTACAATTGCTGGCTCCCCTTTAGGCATGGGGATGTCTTAAAAATCAGCCGTTCACGGCACTCAGATGGTCCACACCATCAATAAAAGTGGGATTGAACGTTTGCCACTAAAACCCTTTTGGATGAATATGAAGTTTGTTTTTCCTCTTTATCCTGATCCATGTGACCTATCAACTGGGCCCCACGTGGGACTCAATGATATATGTGTTTTATCCTCACCGTCCACATCACTGGACGGTGGGACACACCATGATGTGTGTGTTGCATCACAACCGTCCAAATATGTAGGCTCCACCATTAGTCGTCCGTCTAGACGCTGGCAGTCCCACCCTCACACACGCTCACTAATATTTTATATTATATAATACTTTATATTTAAATATTATGTATAGATATGATATATATATATATATATATATATATATATATATATTATTATATAATATTTTATATATGAATAGTATATTATGGTGGGACCACATCCACGTGGGAGCCCACCTCATTGTATGCATATCATACATATTTAATATATTGTGTTGGGATCACTCCCACATGGGACCCACCACTAATGGATGTAAGGCATCCAGCCGTCCATCCATTTTCCTAACTTGTCTCAAGGCTTGAGACTATGAAGAAGACAGATATAATATCAAGTGAGCCACATTGCAGATGATAGTGGGATGAACTCCCACCATTAAAAACCCTTTGTTGGATTATGGACCAGAGTGATATTATTTTTCCCTCTATATCCAGGTCCTTGTGACCTTATGCACGGACTGGATGGAAATTAAATGTTATGGTGGGCCCACTGGAATTTGATAGTGGAAAATGGTTCTTGTGACCTTATGAACAGTATGGATGGAAATAAATTCTATGGTGGGCCCACTAGAAATTTGACGGTGGAAAACATTGTCGCCACTGTTATTGTGGTATGGTCCATATGATCCTTTGGATATGATTCATTTTTATGCACCATAATGATCCTTTAAAATGAATGGATGATGTATGGGACTCGGCCTATTCAACTTGGCGCATTCGACTTAGCCCAGTTGGTTCGGCCCATTTGATTAGGCTAGTGTGATATATGAAGCCCACCTAGATATATATGAGGCCCATTTGTTTGGCCCACCTTAATGTATTTTGTAGCCCATTTTTTGGGCCCACTTTGATGTATTTTGTGGTCCATTCGAGGTGCCCACCTTGATATACTTGTGACCTATTTGTGAGACCTACCATGATATATTTATGGGGCTCATTAGTACGACCCATTGATGCGGCCCGTATATGCGGCCACCGTGATGTGTGTGTCGTCCATTTATGTGGCTCGTTGTGATGTATGCATTGTGTATCTATTCCATCCATTTGTGCAGCCCGCACTAATATATTTGTGGTCCATATGATAGGACCCACCTGCCTTGTAGTTAAGGCCCATATGATGGGGCCCACCTGCTTGAATCTGAGGCCCATGGGCAAGGCCCATTGAGATGTATTCGAAGCCCATGGGCAAGGTCCATTATGATACGTATTAGGCCTATGGGCAAGGCCCATTGTGATATGTATTAGGTCCATAGGCAAGGCCCATTGTGCAATGTATAAGGCCCATGATGCGTGACCCATTTGATATATATGAGACCCAGATAAGTGGCCCATTTGATGCATTTGAGACCCATGTGTAGGGCCCACGTGTTATGTATTTGAGGCTCGCGAGTAGGGCTCACCTGTTGTGTGTATGAGGTCTATTTGATGTGGCCCCATTTGATGCATGTTGGCCAGTTGGTGCAGCCCATGTGATGCGGCCCGCCTTGATGTTTATGAGGCGCATTAGTGCGGCCTATTGATCCGACCCACTTGATATATATAAGGCCCATCGGTGCGGCTTATTGTGATGTATTGTGGCCCGTGCGAGAGGCCCATTATGTTGTAAATGAGGCCCATGTAGGAGGCCTGTAGTGATGCATTTACGGCCCATGGGATGAGGCCCATTGTGATGTATTTGAGGCCCATGGACGTGGCCCAATATGATGCATATGTGGCTCATGAGTGAGGCCCACGACGATGTATGTTAGGCCCTTGTGTGGGGCCATTGGCCACTGTATGTTCAGCCCTATGTGGGCCACTCATTGGGAGAAATGTTGGTTAAATGACCACATTGATGGGCAATGATGGTTGAATGTCCACATTGTGACCTCCCCTTAAGCTTGGTTAGGCCCATTCTCATCATTCTCTAGTTCAAGCGGCCGTCCAACTATAGACCCTGCCTTGCGTCGATTATCGATTACCGATTTTGATTTGTCGCGGCCGATTGCTGATTATCGATCATAGCTGATTATCAATCGAGGCCGATTACCGATTCTGATTTTTCGTGGTCAATTGTCGATTATCTATCGTAGTTGACTATCGATCGAGGCTGATTATTGTGGCAGATTGTCGATTCTGATTGTTGGGGCCCAATGTGATGTATATGCAGCCCGTATTTAAGGCCCGCTGTGATGTGTATTCAACCCATGTTTAAGGCCCAATGTGATGTATATGCGGCCCATATTTGAGGCTCACTGTGATGTGTATTTAACCCATTTTTAAGGCCCGATGGGTTGTATATGAGGCCTATGTGATGAGGCCTATTGTGATGCATTTAAGGGCAAGGCGATGGAGCACATTGTGATGTATGTTAGGCTAATGTGAAAGACCCATCGTAGTGTGTATTAAGCTCTTGAGTGTGGCCCATGGTGTCATATATTTGGCCCTTGTGTGAGGCCATGGGTCCACTATATATTAGGCTCTATGTGGGTCATTCCTTAGGGGCAATGTTGGTTAAATGTCCACATTGTTGAGCCTGATTGTCGATGTGAGTTATTGATACTGATTATGAGTATGTGACGGCATAACATCATGATACATGCCCATATGCATCATCTGCATGTTTGTTATGAGATATGATTGATCATTACATATACCATAGTGCAGATTGTTATGAGGCTCCCTGATAGGCGGAGGTTATCTCACATGAGCGCACGGTATGCACATGATTGATGCATGATTAGATTGTATGACTCATGCATCTTGCATTGTGTGTTATGATTACTGTATGCCCTAGCGACATCAGGGTCGTAGCCTCCATAGGCATATCGTGGATGGCCAGATGGGACATCAAAAATGTTTAGTTCTAGCATATGAGCGCCATAGATGTCCCTGGGTGAAAATCCCTAAACCTCCGTGGCCAGGAGACTCCCCAACGTCGAGACCGAGTGGATATATGAGCGCATGAGAGCCGTATACCAGTAGGTCGCGTCTCCCACTGTGTCGTGGTCGGTTGGAAAGGGTGTGACCTTATCCGCCTAAGTGAGGGGGCAATATTTAGGTTGAGTTTGACCAGCTTGAGGAATGGGTCCGCTATCGACGAGCCGGGCCCAATATTTATAGGCGGATAGTGAGATCTCTTCCACTTACCTAGTTGTGCTCTTGGATAGGGGTGGTAAGCTGGCGTAGAGTGTAATAGACCCCGGTGATGATCCTAGAGAGAAACCGTACTGATATGTAGACTTATTGATCAGGAGTTGCATGCTCATTCATTCATTCATTCACTATCCACTCGGGCTGGTGGTGCGTAACTATTTATTACGGGTACCTTCGCAATGGCCAGGATTTCGGTTGAGGCGCGCGACTAACCTGAGACGGGAGTTTACCAGATTGAGTCCGACTATCCAAATTTAGGTATGAGACTGGTTTGCATAGAAGTCCCTTGTGATAGACCCCATAGCCTGTGATACTGCGTACTATCATCCAGACTTCACTCTCCAGTATGGTCATTCCATTCGCATAGCATATTGCATGACATTCACGGCATGCGACATTTTGGGTTATTGTGTTTTTACATTTATATGGTTTAGGTACAGTTGACGCTATTTGTGTTACTCATTAGGAATATATATTACATTGCATCCTCTACATTTGATATTTGGTTATCTATGATTTCTCATTTTCATAGTTGTTGTATTACGTATTCTAATATTGTATGACTCATGGACTTGTCAGTATTTCTGTTTACTCTGATAATTTCTGATCTTGTCAATATTTCTATTTACTCTGATAATTCCTGATCTTGTCAGTATTTCTATTTACTCTGATAATTCCTAATCTTGTCAGTATTTCTACTTATTCCGATATTGTATGATTTATGGATTACTAGTATTTTTGGTATTGTACGATGATGGCATTGTATTGAATACTTAGTACTTACCTTGTGCACACACTTACACCACCCTTTAAGCTTTCTATAAGCTTATGTATGATAGATGTGTGCAGGTGATGTTAGGTTGTAGCAGTGTTGATCTTGGAGCGTGCAATGGTCTTTTGGAGCTTAATTCTCTATTTATGTATTTCTCTTTTAGTATTGTACTCGAATGATTATATTAGTGGATATGTGATGATAATGTTGCCTTTGTGAATTAGGTAATCTTGTGGTTATGCTTATTACAAGTTAAATGTATATAAAAAAAAATCCTCCTTGTAGGATCTCAGGATCGAAATATGGCATATGAATGCTAGGAGTTGAGAATGGGGTACTACGGAGGCTGTCGGCACCGGATTCGGTGATCGAGATTCCTGTGAATCTGATTTCTAAGTTTGGGGAGTGACAGAAGTTGGTATCAGAGCATAACTTGGGAATACCTGAAGATAACATCACATATCTACTGATAGCTACCCTTCACCTTATGATTGTTGAGAACTTAGAATGGTTAGATCCCCGAGTTCAATAACTTAGAGATTTTCTGATATAGCTCCCTACTGTTGAGATTGTGAGGCTTTATAATATTCCAGTTTTGATCATTTCTAATCCAAGATTCGAGATCCAGTTGGATCATCGTAGTGTTAATGATGCGTTTTGGGAGCAGGAGGCTGAGATATGCAGGCGTAATCCCTATCCCTTAGGTGTTTGATTATGTTGGCATATTGTGTTTGGATAGGATTTCCCTCCCTTGGTGAACTCTGTAATGGTTGTGTCGTGTTTTAAATTTTGAGGATGAAATTTGTATTTGGTAGGGAGAGCTGTCAGACCTGTATCCTAGCCCGTACCGTTTCGTATGCCTTCGTGGTCCTCTCGGTCAAATTATGACGATTCGTGATCTATAATCAGCATTTGCACATAATCTTGAGATAGATCCTTTCAGTTTGAGTCTGCTCCATTCGAGACTTATATCATTGTGATTGTGCCGTCGCCGCGGTTCTAATGTCGCGTATTACATGCCGAGCCAGTACCCATGCTAGGAGATGTACGCTCGCGTTTAGTTCAAGGAAAAACGCCGCGCGTTGCAATCCCTAAAAAATTTATCACATCAATCACTTCACTTGTCAAAGTACACCCATCAAGTCAAGTACCCTATCCCATCCCCCAAGTACAAAACACCATCCCCAAAGTCAACCTTTCCATCCCATCTCTTACACACCCCATCACTCTTTTCTCATCATCTCTCTCTCTCTCTCTCTCTCTCTCTCTCTCTCTCTCTCTCTCTCTCTCTCTCTCTTTCATTCTCTCTCTCTCTCTCTCATTTTCCTCCCAGGAAGCCCACGTCCATGAGAGCTCCATGAGAGAACCTTGTGTGGCCCACTTCGTACCTCCCATCTCCACCATCTAAGGAACATCTTGACTGCTGAAATCATCTCCTTGGTGCTATAGATCGTGTTGGTGGAAGAAGGAAGAAGAAATCAAAGGTGGGTGCCTCTCTCTCTCATTTTGGTGTGATGTGTGGCCCACTCAGATGTACCCCACCTTGATGTATATCTTATCCAACCGTCTAAACCATGTGGGTCCTACCCTTGGTGATGGGAAAACACAAGTATCAGGTTGATCCCAATCAAGTGGGCCACGTTCACATGGGACCCACCTTGATAAACGTCCACGTCTAGCGTCCCCGGACGCTGGACTTGCGAAGTGTGATCGGATAGTGAGGTGTGAGCAGATGTTGTTGCGGCTAACAGTGTAGTGTGGATGGAAGTGGGTTGTGGATAACAATGAAGTGTGCACTCTCATGTAGGCCCCACCATGATGAATGAATATAATCCACGCCGTCTAACCTAATCCTCGGCTCATTTTAGGTGTTGAGCCAAAAAATGATCTCAATCCAAATTTCTGGTGGGCCATAGCATAGCAAACAAAGTTTTCTATCATTGAAATACACCCTAATGTTTCTGTAGACCAAAAACCCATCAAATATTGGTCTTGATAATGTGAGCCCCATACATGAAAAACCTCAGAAAAATACATTTTTTTTAAAAAAATAAACATATATATGTATAAGGCTTGCTACTGCTGGCAGACCTCAGGACGCACAGGTGTCCTGGCCCTGGCCAAAATGGGTAGGGAAAGTGGACCCCACCTCCCGCCCCACCGTGATGTATTTGGAGCATCCACACTATGCAATTGATGGCACCCCTTTAGGCATGTGCTGCCTGCAGGAAAAGGGTGCCCCTCCTCCATCGCCAGATTCTGATGAATAGTTAAACATGTAGTCGTCACTTATTTTGCTTTGTTGCTTGTTCCTGTGTGTAGCCTTTATAGGTGTAGTAGTTTAGTAGTTTGTTTTAGTGTTTGTATTAGCTCACATGCATTCTCTGTCGCGATCCATGTAATACTGCACCTTGTGTATTATGACACTGTTGTTAAATGAAATGCATGATGTTTCTTGAGTTGAGATGTGAATGTTGTGTGGATGGATTGCATGTATGTTAAATCTTACTAGTTACACCCTATGTCATATGTAGGGCATGCCACCTAAGGGCACGAGGACTTCAGCACGACTCTCTTTGGGCGAGTCGCTTGACGGGGCCTCTCCCCTAAGCGATAGCCACACAGACCCCAGTTCGGGCCCATCTCGCTTAGACCCTATGCCGAATTCTTAGCAGGTCACTAGCCCCATTGCTGGGCCGACACCTATGACACCGCTTGCGGCACCACCTGTGGTACCACTTATCACACCTTCGGTTCCTGAGCAGAACTGCGCGTTTACATTGATGCCACACATATCTTAGTCTGCTCTACCTCTTGATAGGCTAGAGCAGATGATGCTGTTGATGCAGTAGCAGCAGATACAGCAACAGCAACAACAGCAGCAGTTAATATAGCAATAGCAGCAACAACAGCAATTCTTGACCTCTATGGCAAGTATTTTTGCTCAAATAATGGAGGGTGACTCCACCTACCTCACCTATACACCCTACTGGGAACTCGAGTTCCAGGGGCACCTTTGAGGGATTCTAGCGTTTACGGCCTATCACTTTATGGGTACTTATAGACCCGAGGAGGCTGAGTATTGGTTTGACCGCATCTCTAAGACCATCAGGCCGTTGCACTATACTGAGGTAGAACAGGTGGAATTGGTCACCTTCATGTTTGAGAAGGAGGCCAGTTTGTGGTGGAAAAGTATTCTCTGCACTGTTGCAAAAGGATATGTTTGGTCATGGGCTGCATTTGAGACTCATTTCCATGAGAAGTATTTCCCTATCACGTACTGCCATGAGAAGGAGAGTGAGTTCCTCCACCTTCGATAGGGAGGCATGACAATGGCGGATTATGAGAACAGATTTACGGAGATGGGAAGGTATGCTCCATTGTTAATGAGTGATCAGTCGATGCAGATGCGGTAATTTTCTGAGCATCTCCGACCTTAGATCTGCTCAAAAATGTGTTGTGCTAGCATATCTACTTATGCCGAGTTAGTGGGCATGTTCCTGAAGCTGAGCAGGATGAGGACAGGTTGTCCCATATGCGAGCACCTATGGCCCCTAGGCCGCAACCTGATCTTTCGAGCAAACCATTCCTCAATAAGAGGCCATGTACAGACTCACTCTGAGGCTCATGGCATCACCTGCCCTGGTGAGATGACCTGATGTGTGGTGTATCTACTGCAAGAAGCCTAACCACACAGAGATAACTTGTTTCACCAGGATGAGGGATCATAGTTTCTCGCTGCCTCAGAGGATCAACCGTCTAATGCCTCAAGCCACTTCCGCTCCACCCCTATGGACAACACCAGCACACCCATCCTTCAGGCCACCTGTTTCTCACTTCAAGCTGCCATAACGGCCTATGGTACCTCAGCCCAACCACCAGCAGCAAGCGCGGGTCCATACACTCACAGTTGAAGTGCCTAACTCTCCCGCTATAGTACCTTTGGCCTTCGAGCTCACCTCACATATCGAAGGTACCCCTATATTTCTATTGGTGGACACGGGATCCACTGTCTTGGTGATTTCATGTTCTGCAATCAAGCGCTTAGGGCTGAATACGACTCCGATGATTGGGGTGCGAGTTATCGTAGCACCAGGAAATTTTACAGATGCTACCAAAATGTGTGAGGGCTGCTTGATAGATCTAAGAAGCAGAATGATATGCATCAACCTGATTGTCACTATGATATACCATTTTAACGTCATCCTTGGCATGGATTGGCTAATGGAAGTGAGGGTCGAGATTGACTGTGAGACCCGTCTAGTGACAGCTTACGGGCCTGAGGGTTCGGCCTTTACGTTTCCTATGCAGGTCAGTTACCCTTTTTGAGTTCTTTGTTACGCTTCCTTACTGAAGAATGTTGATGGCCCGACAATTGAAAACACGCCTGTAGTTTAAGAATATGAGGAGGTGTTCGCGACGATTCTTGGTTTGCCTCCGCGGTGCAAGATCGATTTTACTATTGATCTTACGCTTGGTGTGACGCTTATCTCATTGCTGACTTATCACATGCCTCCATGTGAGATGGAGGAGTTGAGGAAGCAGATTGATGACCTATTAGGGGCCAGTTTCATACGACTGAGTGTGTCCCCTTGGGGAGCGCCTATATTTTTTGTGAAGAAGAAGGACGGTTCCCTACGATTATGTATTGATTATCGTAGGTTGAACCAGGTGACAGTAAAGAACAAATATCCCTTGCCCAGGATTGATGATCTGTTTGATCAGTTGAAGCGGGCACAATATTTTTCAAAGATAAATTTACAGTCAGGGTATCATCAGTTGCGTGTCAGGGATGAAGACTAGTTTTGGTCATTACGAGTTTCTTGTGATGTCGTTTGGACTCACAAATGTAGTTTCCATGTTCATGGACTTAATGAATAGGGTGTTTCGGCCGTTTCTGTTTCGATTCGTCATCATGTTTATAGATGACATCCTGATATATTCCAAGAGTCAGAAAGAGCATGAGGAGCACCTGTGAGCAGTCTTCGACACTCTCAGGAAGAACCAGTTGTTCACACAGTATAAGAAGTGTGATTTCTAGAAGGAGGAAGTAAAGTTCCTGGGATATGTGGTGTCCAAGGAAGGGATAGCGGTTGATCTCACTATGGTAGCAGCGGTTCAGGACTGGGAGTAGCCCGATTCAGTTACTGAGGTGAGGAGTTTCCTTGGTCTAGCAGGGTACTATTGACGTTTCATTCTGAACTTTTCCATGATTGCCAGACAGTTATCTCAGTTGACACGGAAGGATTTGAAGTTTGCCTGGAATGAGAAGTCAGAAGCAGCTTTTCAGGAGCTGAAGGACAATTTGACATCCGCCCCTATGCTAGTATTGCCAGAGCAAGGGGTCAAGTATACGATATACACTGACGCATCTCGCGTTGGTCTAGGTTGTGTCCTTATGCATAAGGAGAGGGTGATTGCTTACGCCTTGAGACAGTTGAGGAATCACCCTATCCTTCTGCATAAGGATAGAGTGATTGCTTACTCCTTATGCAGAAGGATAGGGTGATTGCTTACGCCTCGAGACAGTTGACCCTACACATGACCTAGAGTTGGCAGCCGTCATCTTCGTACTGAAGCTCTGGAGACATTACCTCTACGAGAGGAGTTTGAGCTCTTTTACGACCACAAGAGCCTTGGATACATATTCACTCAACAGGACCTGAATATGTGGCAGCGACGATGGATGGAAACCTTAAAGGACTTTAAGTTTGAGGTTTCCTATCACCCGACAAGGCGAACATTATGGCGGACGCGTTGAGCTGTAAGAAGACCATAGAGTTCATGGCTCCACTAATGATAACAGAGTGGGACATGGTTGAGTTTGTGTGGGACTTTGAGCAGAAACTCATGGTGGAGGATCCGTACGAAGTCGTTGCACATATTTAAGTACAGCCCCTCATTGGTGACAGGATTATCGCGGCTCAGGTAGACGATGAGCTATTAGCGAAGATGAGGGAGTGGGTTAGTGTAGATGAGGACTCAGAGTGGAGTGTTGGTATGGATGGGGGCTTACGTTATCGTGGCCGCCTATGTGTCCTAAACGTTCATAACTTAAGACAGGAGGTTCTCGAGGCAGCCCACAGTTCGAAGCTGGCGATGCATCCTGGAAGCATGAAGATGTATCGCGACATGAAGAGATCGTACTGGTGGGGCAACATAAAGGTTCACATTATAGAGTTTGTGTGTCGTTGTCTCACGTGCCAGCAGGTCAAGGCAGAGCATCGCCGACTTCTTAGACTACTTCAGCCCATGCCCATAGAAAAATGAAAGTGGGACTTTATCTCTATGGATTTCATCTCTGGGCTACCGAAGACAAGGAAGGGACATGACTCCATTTGGGTGATCGTTGACTGATTGACGAAGATGGCTCATTTCCTCCCGATCAGAGTTACGAACTCTGTAGACGAGTTTACTAGGTTGTACATCAAGTAAATTTTACGTCTGCATGGGGTTCCCTTGGAGATCATGTCGGATCGAGACACGCGATTCACATCTATCTTTTGGACTCGTATCCAGGAAGCGATGGGTGTGAAGTTAAAGTTCAGTACCACATTCCATCCACAGATAGACGGGCAGATGGAACGTGTGAATCAGGTGCTAGAAGATATGTTGCAAGCTTGTGTGCTAGATTTTAAGGACAGTTAAGACGATTATCTTCCTTATGCAGAGTTCGTGTATAACAATAGCTTTTAAGCGAGTATTAGCATGGTTCCCCATGGGGCCTTATATGGTCGCTCGTGTAGAGCACCCATTGCTGGGCAGCAGTGGGCGAGAAGAGTCTGATTAGCCCAGAGTTGGTTTAGGCGACCTCAGAGAAGATCGACATTATTAGGAGTCGACTTCTAACAGCACAGAGCAGGCAGAAGAGCTACACCGATATAAGACGGAGACCACTTGAGTTTGAGGTTAGGGACCATGTATTCCTTAGGGTCTCCCCCATGAAGGGAGTCTTTCGATTTGGTAAGAAAGGGAAGCTCACGCCAAGATTCATTGGCCCATTTCAGATACTTGATCGAGTGGGGGCAGTAGCATATCGCCTTACTTTGCCCACACCACTCGTAGGTGTGCACAACGTATTTCATGTGTCCATAGTGAAGAAGTACGTTCCTGATCCTTCACAAATTATCAGTTAGGAGTAGGTGCAGTTAAGCGAGGATGCTACATATATACTACGACCGACGCGTATCCTGGATAGGAAGGAGCAGGTAATGCGTAGGAAGGTTATCCCACTTGTGAAGGTACTATGGACACACCACAGTGAGGAAGAGGCTACTTGGGAGATGAAAGCCGAGGTCAGAAAAAACTACCCTCATATTCTCTAAGAGTACGAAAAGGTATAAATTTCGAGGATAAAATTTTTCTTTAAGGGGGGTAGATTGTAACGTCTCGAAAAAATCTGTATAGAGACCCGAGTATCACCTCACGCAGATATCACTAAGGACCAAATCCTTTAGAAATTAAATGAGAATTAACTAGGGTTAAACAAGATTACCTAGAAAATTAGCACCAATCACTTTAAATACAATCTACAAGGTCCGAAACTTGTGAAAAAGTTAACGCTACATTACCCTAAAATCTAGGATCAATCTTTAAACCCAGTTGCTCTCAGGAGCATCTAGAAACTTCGTATTAGACCTGGACTGCACTTCGAAAGTCCAATAATGATGAAACTATACGATTACGACCGTCTTGTTGGACTTGACTATTACCTCGAAAATTAAGTCCAGATGATGTCCTAAGAATATTTACTTAAGTGCGGAGCGAAGTATGTGAGAAACATAAATATCTTTAGGAAATAAATCTGAATTTAAGTAATCTGAGTTGTGTCACGTGTGAGCTAAATATAAGGATTCCGACCATTAGAATTTAACTCAAATACACCCTCGGATCAAGAAAAATGTCCCACACATGACAATGTACTTGTGGCCCTGATTGAGTGTCGGTGACCGTTGAACTGAAACTGATCCGCCACGGGCGATCTGTAAATCCGATCGGATTGAAAACTTAGCTTGACCAAGATCCAGTGTCAGAAAGCTTAAGTCCGATAGCATTCAGCAAAGGGACCTCCAAAAATGCTCTATTGGATCGGAACATGCCCGATTTGGCTATAACCTAAGTACATCATGGCCCTGGGGTCTTAAGGCCCCTCTCACATATTCCATATGAATTCTAAAATCCTAGCAAAGAAAGGAGAAGAAAAGGAAAGGAAAGAGAGAGAGTGGGTTGGAGATTCATCTTGGGGTTCTTCCCAGCTACACTACGGGTCAAATTCGTCCATTCGTATCACTATACAGGCAATCCTGATTCCATACTTGGGTAAGGAAACCAAACCCTAACCTGTTTTAGGGCTTCATATAGCATAAGTGATGAAATAGCTAACATAACTCAAGTTATAGGTTGTCAATCTGTCGTTGACAAAGACTAAGCGTCTAAAACAAATCTCTTACGCATTTACTAGCATAAGGTGCAGACTATATATGTATAGGTTATGGTTTTCAAGGCTTTTAATGTCAGTTAATGATTTATTATTGACATAGGTGCTATTTCACATGGCAAATGCGATGTTGTTTCGTTTTACGTATACATATAAACTATGTTGTGTATAGGGTATTTCATGTGTTTGTTGAAATGTTAGTATGCATTTGGAATTTGGATTTGTGATTTCCATGATTAACTGTCGTAGGTACATGGTTGTTATATATACGACAACTCCTTAACAAGAGGGTTTTCCCTAATACAAATTATAACCGACATACATGATGTATGTTGGAAGGTGTAGTCTAAGTGTTTGTTAAAATGTCTGCATGAGTTAGTAGTTAGTAAATTATGATTTATAAGGGAGTTGAGATACGAATCCAAACTACCTTAGCTATGTGTATGATTTGCTCCATGTACTGTATATGATTCATGTCTAACTGTGTGTAGGATTTCCTCCATGAACTGTATATTCATATTTAAGTAATATTCCATGGCATGCTCAAATGATTGTAGGATTTGACTTAAGTATTCAGTACTGCTTTAATCATCTCATATGCTTATTGTTGTGGTTGCATGCAGTTGGGACTATATCATATTCCAGGCAATTGGTAATAGGCTCTACTGTGGTGGCTAAGGTAGTTTTCGCTACACAGGATGTGATCAATGAATCTGTGCTGTACTTGGGTCGTCGACAGTGGTTAGGCTACATAGAATGCTCATGCACTTCATGTCGATCAACTCAACGTGCGCTCGTGCTAGTCGAGCTCGTCAAGTAACCCGATTGGCTCGATGTATGTTCACCATGTTTTAAAGTTATTGCTTGAATCTAAGGTACCAAACTTGCCAGTGAGATCCCGTTAACCTTGGTACCACAATCCCCTAAGACTCATGAGCCAGTCATGGTGGTATGGGACACCTTGGTGGAGCTGTCATCCTACGCTGGGGCGACGAGCCTCCCCGTAGTGACCCGTGAGCAAACCAAACACGTGAGCTGAATATGGTAGTATGGGACACTGTATTCGAGCTATCGGTCTATATTGATTTGGTGACGAGCCCTTTGTAGTGACCGCGAGCATATTCTGAGTCTATATGAAGCAATAAGCGTTTCTGTAGCAACTAGAGTATGAACTAGGCCTACACTGATAAGGTGACGAGCCCTTTATAGCGACCTAGAACCACAACATCGTATGAGATTGTCTAGGACTGACGAACCTAGAATGGATCATTATTTGGGAAATGATACAAGGGAGGTACCTTAGCTTCCCAATCCTGCTGTATGAAAGGGACTAATAAGAACTTGGTAATCATGCTCATAACATCGCAGTGCATGTGCCGTTGGCGTTGGTGTAAGCACAGTGGAAGCGATTCATGTCGCGATCGTTAGATGTTGTCGCAAGAGGGAGTGCAGGCGAGGGCATGCATCATTACTTCATATCATTCTTACATTAACAAGAGTAACTAGGACATGTCTACTGTATTTCTTTATCATTACTACTTGATTGAATTGATAACATATTAACCTTTGTTATATAACTCCACTAAGTTGATCACTCACTCTCACATTTTGAGACAGTGTTTAAACACTAACCAGACTATATCTTAGTTGCAGATGATGATGCGACCCACAAGGCAGAGCCAGATTTTAAGGATGATGAGGAGGCATTCTCCTACATGCAGTATTTAGGTGGGTTCATGTGAGCCATGTCCTGATTGACTAGGATTCAGGGTTATACTTGTACTGGACTCACATTTAGACATTTGTATTTTGAAACAATACTTATAACTATTAACTTGGCAGTGCATACATACTTTGGGCACTTATACTAGTTTATATATTCATTTCAGTCTTCCGCTTGCGTATTACAACTGTCCCTGGATTATGTTTTACTAATTTGGCTTAATCTAATTCATGTTTTATGCACTAATATCGACAACATACATCCATCATTAAAAATGTTACATAAGTGATGTTTTGGAACTCGGGTGCTGGGTTATGCTAGACCCCCAAATTTTAGGGTGTTACACGGTGTCACCGCCAACCTTCCTAGCGGAGCGCGGCGGCGCACTGCCGGATTTCTGTAGTTTTCTGCAATTTTTGACTAACTTTAAAAAGTCATATCTCCCTCAATATAACTTCGATTTAGGTGATTCAAAAGCCAGATTGAAGCTTGATAAGTGTAATTTTATATAAAAATAAGTAAAAATAAAATAAAATTTTTAATATAGTTAAATATAGGATGCTTTGATAATTTTCTAACTTCTAGAATTTTAATAATTTTTCTAAAACTCCAAATGAACAAAAATTTTGTGGCATGACTTTAAACTTAATGATAAACCATTATAAAAATTTTAAAAATATTTCAGTAGATAAAAATATTATAAGGAATAAAGACATTATGGAATCATATAGAAAATTATTGGTCTTAGACAACTAATACTTCGTGAATTTTTATAATTTTTATGGAACTTTGAATAAACAAAAATTTTTTGAAATAAAAGTAAGCTTAGTAATGTATTACTATAAAAATTTTAAAAATAATATGGTAACTAAAGGTGATAAATATGTTATAAATAATAGAAGGGTTGAAACTAAAAATTTCTACAACTTCAAGTTGCCAATAGGCTAGTCATATCTTTTCATATTAAATTTTAATATTTGGTGTCTATTTAGAAATTATTTATAATCATACTAGGAATCATCCTGTGATTAAATTTGATTATACATATACTTTTATTATTTTTGTGTAATTAAATTAGGACCCTTGAGTAGGATTGAGTTTCATAGTTTAATACTCTGTAAGCTCATGTTAGAGGTGAACTATAGTAAAATATTATAAGTTTCTTATTCTCTTGTGAATTCAAGGTTCATACTACATCAAGGAGATGTCCCTCTTCTTTCCTTTCTGTGGCCTTATATTGCTAACATTCTAAACTTCTGAAATATTTTAGAACTCTCGATTCTTCCTTCTCTCTCAAAGTTAATGAAACCAAAGTGCAGTCTGCTCATAACCCACTAGTCATAAGATCGAAATGGTGATATACATATAAAATTTTATACTATTAGAAACCTTTTTAGGTTGATATTTGACCATAGGCATATTAAGATATTTATTAACCCCTCAATTACTATAATGAAAAGGAGGGTGAATTTATCCACCTTCAACAAGGAGGAATGACTGTGGCAGAATACAAAAACAGGTTCACGGAGCTATCTAAATATGCTCCTCTGATTTTGGCAAACGAGCCAATGAGAATGCGGTAATTTTCAGAAGGGTTGCGAGCTGATATCCACACCAAGATGTGTTGCGCTAGAATTCCTAACTATGTTGAGCTAGTGAACATGTCCCTGTGAGCTGAGCAGGATGATGAAAGAGTATCTCAAACTAGCATGCCAATGGGCATGAGGCCTCAGCTTGAACTACAGAACTGGCTGCTTCTCGGTAAGAGGCCACATATGAATTCGTCTCCCAGAGCAATGACTCCGTCAGCTCAGAAGAGGCAATTTGATCTTTGGTGTGTCTATTATAACAAGACGGTCCATACAGAACCCTTTTGTTTTACTAAGATGAAGGACAAGGTTTCATGCCACCTCAAAAGATCAACCGCCAGCCACTACATGTTATCACCGCCTCACCTCTATGATTTGCACCACCGACACAACCGTTCTACCAACCGCCCGTACCTCAAAATAGGCCGCCTCAACGATCTATGGCAGCA
Source organism: Magnolia kwangsiensis (assembly GCA_037074715.1). Classification (NCBI taxonomy): domain Eukaryota; kingdom Viridiplantae; phylum Streptophyta; class Magnoliopsida; order Magnoliales; family Magnoliaceae; genus Magnolia; species Magnolia kwangsiensis. Next base: position 68,239,454 of record CM073579.1, read on the forward strand.
CAAGCAAATCATCCATAACAAGTTCATGTACATGCACTTGTAGCTGAAGCATCTGAGTCAGTGACTACAGTGCCTTTAGCCTTTGAAGTAACTGCCCACATTTAAGGTACACCTGTGTTTATGTTGGTGGACATCGGCTCCACTATTTCGATAATATCATACTCTACCATCAAGCGCTTAGGGCTAAACACTACTGGTATGGTTGGGCGGAGAGTCATTGTGGCTGTTAGAACTTTCACAGATACCACTAAGCTGTGTAAGGGTTGTTTGATAGATTTAGGGAGCAGGATAGTGTGTATTGACCTGATTTTCACCACCCTATATCATTACGACGTCATCCTCGGCATAGATTGGCTTACCAAAATGAAGGTTGAGATCGACTATGATACCAGATTAGTGACAACCCATGGACCTGAGGGCATGAGCTTCACTTTTCCCATTCAAGTTAATTGGCCCTATCTCATCAGCCGTTATACTTCCCTGCTAAAGAATTATGATAGTCCGACCCTAGGGAACACGTAGTAATTGAAGATTTCACAGACGTGCTTAGAATGATCCCTAGACTACCTCCTCAGCAAAAGATCGACTTCACTATCGACCTTATGTCAATGCGACGCATATTTATTTACCGACATACCGCATGCCACCGTGTGAAATGGAGGAGTTAAGGAAGAAGATAGATGATCTGTTGAATGTAGGTTTTATATGGCCTAATGTATCTCCTTAGGCAGCTCTTATGTTATTTATGAAGAAGAAGGATGGATCGCTATGATTATGCATAGATTATCGCAGGTTGAACCACATAACAGTGAAGAACAAGTATCCTCTGGCAGGGATATATGACCTATTTGATCAGTTGAAGGGAGCACAGTATTTCTCTAAGATCGGCTTATACTGCGGGTATCATCAATTGCACATCAGGAATGAAGATGTGCAGAAAACAACTTTCAGAACCAATTTCAGACACTACTATGAATGCACCGACAGTATTCATGGATCTCATGAACCGGACATTTTGGCCGTATCTTTACTGATTCATCATCATGTTTATAGATGACATTTTGATATACTTTAAGAGTCGAAAAGATCACGAAGAACACCTGTGAGCAGTTTTTGATACTCTCAGGAAGAATCAGTTGTTTGCATAATACCAAAAATGTGACTTCTGAAAAGAAGTCAAGTTTCTGAGACACGTGGTGTCCAAGGAAGGAATTGTCATGGACCTTGCCAAGGTGACCACAGTACAAGACTGAGAGCAACCCAGCTCCGTTACCAAAGTGAGGAGTTTCCTTGGACTTTCTAGCTACTATCATCGATTCATTAAAGATTTTTCTAAGATAGCCAGACCATTGTCTCAACTCACTCGAAAGGATCTTAAGTTTGCCTGGAATGAGAAAGCAGAAGCAGCCTTTCAGGAATTAAAGGACAAGCTGATGTCCGTACCCATGCTAGTATTACCACAGAAAGGGGTCAGATATACTATATATATCAGCACATCTCGTGTTAGTTTGGGTTGTATACTTATCCAAAAGGATAGAGTGATTGCCCATGCATCTCGATAGTTGAGGAAACACGAAGAAAACTACCCTACGCACGGCTTGGAATTAGCAATAGTCATTTTTGCATTAAAGCTTTTGAGACATTACCTCTACGGAGAGGAGTTCGAGCTCTTTTACGGCTACAAAAGCCTCGAGTACATCTTTACTAGAGAGACTTGAACATGAGGCAATGACGTTGGATGAAAACCTTGAAAGGCTTTAAGTTTAAGGTCTCCTACCATCCTGGTAAGGCCAACCTTGTGGCCAATGCGTTGAGCCACAAGAAAATAATAGAATTTATAGCTCTGCTAATGATAGAAGAGTGGAATATGGTAGAGTTTATGTGAGACTTCGAACAGATGCTTACAATAGAGGAGTCGTTCGAGAGCATCGCATACATCCACGTACAGCTACTTATTGATGACTGAATCATTGTGGCTCAAAAAGAAGGTGAACTGTTGGTGAAAATGAGAGTGTGAGCAAGTGACAACGAAGAATTCGAATGAAGAGTTGGCTCGGATGGAGGTTTATGATATCGCGACTGCCTATGCATCTCGAATCTCCATGACTTGAGAAGGGAAGTCCTGGAAGCTGCTCACAATTCAAGGATGGCAATGCATCTAGGCAGTACGAAGATGGATTGTGACATGAAGCGTTCGTACTGGTGGGATAACATAAAGGCTCGGATAGCAGATTTTGTATCCCATTGTCTCACGTGCCAGTAAGTCAAGGCCGAGCATCGTCGACCCCCTAGTTTACTTTTGCCCATGCCCATCACCGAGTGGAAGTGGGATTTCATATCCATGGATTTCATTTCCAGGTTACCAAAGACGAGAAAGGGGCATGACTCCATTTGGGTGATTGTGGACCAATTGATCAAATCAGTTCATTTCCTCCCGATTAAAGTTTAAAACTTGGCAAATGATTAGCCAAGATGTATATCAAGGAGATAGTACGACTTTATGAAGTTCCTATAGAGATAGTGTCGGAACGAGGCTGTAACGCCCTGAATTTCAAGGGTCGAGCAAAGCTCAACTCCCGAGGTCCAACACATCACTTATGCAACATGGATAATGATGTTTAAAAGTTGTCTATATTAATGTCTTATACATGAGGGGGATTATGCCAAAACATCATATCATACTCTAGATATAATTTACTCAAGCAAGTGGAAGACTGAAATATATATATATATATATATATATATATATATATATATATATATATATATATATATATATATATATATATATATATATATATATATATATATATATACGAATAAGAAAGGGTTCAACAAGCTCTGGAGTATGATCATATAACCAAGCTGAAATTTATACATGTATTGGTTCAAACTAAACAAAATGTTAAAATATAGAGTATCCATCTAATCTGTGTATCCCTGTAATCTCATCGAAGCAGCACGAGGTCTACATAAACCTGCTGGAGAGCTGAACATGGGAGAAATCTTCCTCCTCATCTACGAAGTCCAACTCCTCTGCATATACATCCTTATCACCTACACTATAAAAGAGTTTGGTTGGTGTTTTAAAACACCATCCCAAAGTGGGAGTGAGTGATCAACTCAATGGTACTATAAGGCAAAGGTTAACATGTTATCAATTCAATCAAGCAGTAATGATAAAGTAATACAACAATCACTTCCTAACTACTCATGTTAATGCGGGGATGGTGTGCAGTAATGATGTATGCCCTCACACAAAGCTCCCTCAAGCGACTTCATCAACCATTCGTGCATGTCAAACTTCTTAAACGTGAACTTTCTCGCCAAAACACATGCAATGCGGTGCATGGTCATGTTAGTCGAGTACTTAGTTAGGCTTATTCATATAGCAGATTTGGAAAGCTAAGGTACCTCCCTTTATATCATTAGCCTAAGTGAAGGATCCATCTAGGGTCATTAATCCTAGTTAATCACATACGATAGGCAAGTTGTAGGGGATCATGCCTAATGAAAGTAGTGGATAGGAAAATTCAAGAGTTTATACTCGAGGTCACTACGAGGAGGCTCGTCACCTCAGCGTAAGCTGAAAGCTCGAATACAGTGTCCCATACCACCATATTCGGTTCACAAGTTTGGGTTGCTCACTGGTCATTATGGGAATCTCGTCACCCCAGCGTAGGCTAACAGCATGACCACAATGTTCCATACCAGCATGTCTGACTCATAAGTCATAGAGGATTGTGGTACCATGGTTAAAATGGCCTATTACATTGGTAAGTGGTACCTTAGATTCAAACTGTAGCGTTCATACTTGGTAAACACATAGTAGGCCAATTAGTTTATTAAGCAAGTTCAATTGGTACGAGCGCACGCTGAATTAATTGACATGGAGCGTATAAGCACTCCACGTGGCCTAGCCACTATCGATAATCATCATACAACTTGGATTCACCGAATGTATCAAATGTGGCAAGACTAATTCAGCCATCCAAATGGGAATCATTACCGAATGCCTGGACTATATTGTAGTCCCATTCTTACTCAGATGCAATAAATAGATACATGTGATAACCATATCAGCATTTAAGAGACATTCTAAATACAACTCTCATTTATGCATTTCATCAAACACATTGAACGTGTTACCAAAGGTTGCTTTTCATCCATAAATTGCATAATCGAAATTAAGATTGCATGAAGGAAAATATACATATAGATAAGGTAATTGAGAATCCATCTTAATACCCTTATTAAATACAATTTATCAATAATTTTCCATTCAAACAGTTTATCAAACACTTAGACTACACTTACTAAATACATAGACTAAATTAGTTACGACATATACTAGATTAAATCTTTACACAAAGTGATTGTAATACCTATGACAAACATGAATCCAACGTTTATAGTCATGACGAACACATCATAATTTCATATTCATTCAATCATTTCAACAAATATATGGAATGCATATCATATTCAACATAGTTCACACATGTATAATTTATCGAAAACGTTGTAACTAAGATCATACGGTAGCAATCAAGTCTGACATAAATCATTGTTGACATTGAAAGCCTTGAAACCTAAACATTTATAGTCCACACATTTTGTTGGATTGATCGTTTCGAACTCGGTTCGAATCCAACGTTCCTGTATACAGAACAACGGTTACGTAAACATTGAAATAGGTTAGCTATTTCATCAATTACTCTATTTGGATTCCTAAATCAAGATTAGGGTTAGGATTTCTTACCCAAATCGTAGTTGAAATGAGTCATGTAGAGATGTGAAAAGGTGAATCAGCTCGTGGAGTAGTGGGAGTGAATCCTGACAATGATCTCTTAAACTCTCTCTCTTCTCCTCACACTTTTCTCTTATTTTCTCTCTTCTCTCTACTAGGGTTTGAGAAATTTGTATGGAATGGGAATAGGGTGGTTTAAGGCACTATGGCCCAGAACCGGTGTCAATGGCCCCAGGGCCATGATATACTTAGTTTATAGCTAAAGGGCGACTGTTTCTGATGAATGGGGCCTATCGAGAGGTCCATTACCTGTCTATGTCACAGAGTAAGTTCCCTGACAATGGATCTAGGCCAGGATGCAATTTTAGTGTGTTTGGATAGCCCAATCAACCGTTAGGGACCTGTATTAGATTAACTGTTGTTGTCACTCGATTAGGGCCACAACTATATAATATGTGCAGGGAAATTTCCCTAATCCATGGGTGAAGTTCAGTCAGAAACTGATGGTCTGAAATCAAGTATATAATATGTGCAGGAAAATTTCCCTAATCCATGGGTGAAGTTCAGTCAGAAACTGATAGTCTGAAACCTTCAATTTCACTCACAAGTCAATGGCCCAATTCACTTGAGTTTCAATACTTTTTCTATGAATATTCGCATTTCTCACACACTTCGCTCAAGGCTCAAGTTGTGCATTTTTGGATGCTGTTTGGGCTTGATTCTCATGATGGTTGTCAAGCCCAATAAGGCGGTCATAACCTTATAGTTTCACAGTTATCAGACTTTCGACGTGCGATCCAGGTCCGATGTGGGGTTTTAATGTGCTCTCGAGAGCAACCAGCTTTTGGGATTTATCCTAGGTTTTTAAGTAATGTTAAGTTAGTGATTTTGATGGTTTTGGGTCTTGTCGTTTACATAAATAGTGGTTTAAGCTAATCCACCGATTAATTTAATTTAATACTTAAATAATTTTCATATAATTTACACAGAATACAGTCCTTAGGGAATTATGCCTGTGGTGATACTCGGGTCTTTGTAAGGATTTTTTTTGAGATGTTAAAGACACACACAATTCACATCCATTTTCTGGACTCGAATCCAAGAAGCAATGGGAGTGAAACTGAAGTTCAGTATCGTGTTCCACCCACAAACCGATGGGCAGACGGAATGGGTGAATCAGATATTAGAAGATATATTTTGAGCGTGTGTGTTTGATTTTAAGGACAGTTGGGATAGCTGTCACCCCTATGCCGAGTTTTCTTATAACAACAGCTTGTAAGCGAACATTAACATGGCTCCTTACGAAGCCCTATATGGACGGCCATGTTGAGCACCACATTGTTGGGCAGAAGTTGACAAGAAGAGTTATGCTGATACAAGACGGCGACAGTTGGAATTTAAAGTTGGGGACCACGTATTCCTTAATATTTTCCCAATGAAGGGAGTCCTTCGATTTGGTAAGAAGGAGAAACTCACGCCACGATTTATTAGTCCATTCCAGATTTTAGACCGAGTGGGTGTGGTAGCATACTGCCTCGCCTTGCCTACACCACCGTAACCGTGCACAATGTATTCCATGTATCAATGCTAAAGAAATATGTTACTGACCCTACCCACATTATCAAATGGGAGCAAGTACAGTTAAGTGAAGATGTTACCTATGTACCGGGACCAACAAATGTTCTCGATAGGAAGGAAAAAGTGTTACGCAGCAAAGTAATCCCACTTGTGAACGTACAATGGACACACCACATTGAGGTAGAGGTTACTTGGGAAACAAAAGCCGAAGTCTGTAAGAACTACCCTCTAATCCTCGAAGAATATGAAAATGTTTTAATTTTGGAGATGAAATTTTTCTTTAAGGGGGGTAGATTGTAACGTCTCAGAAAATTCTGTACAAAGGCCCGAGTACCACCTCAGGCAGAAATCCCTAAGGACCATATTATGTAGAAATTTAGAAAAAAATTAATTAAGCATTAAACTAAGTTAATCGGTGAATTTAGATCGAACCACCATTTACACAAATGACAAGATCCAAAACCATCAAAATCACTAACTCAACACTACTTGAGAACCTAGGAGAAATCTCACAAGCTTGTTACTCTCACGAATACATTGAAACTCTGTATCGGACCTAGACCACACGTCAAACGTCCAATGACTATAAAACTATAAGGATATGTCCGTCCTACTGGGCTTAACAACTATCACGGGAATCAAGCCTAGATAGTATCTAGAAATACACAAATTGAGCCCTGAGTAAAGTGTGTGAGAAACGCGAATATCTTTAGAAAATGTATTGAAACTTAAGTAAATTAAGTCATTCGCTTACGTGCAAAATTGAATATTTTGGACCATCAATTTTTGACCAAACTTCACCCAAGGGAAAAGAAAATTTTCCTGCTCATATTCATATACTTGTGGCCCTGATCGAGCAAACATGACCGTTGATCTGACACGGGTCTTTCATAGTCGATCAGCCTATCCAATTGCACCGAAATTGCATCCTGACATAGATCCATTATCAGGAAACTTACTCTGTGACGTAGGTAAGTAATGAGCCTTCCTACAGGCTTAGTTTGTCAAAAACAGGGACCCTTAGGTTATAAATTAAGTATACCATGGCCCTTGGCCATTTGCATAAGTTATGGGCCTATATAAAGCCCTTAAAACACCCCATTCCCATTTCATACGAATTTTCTAAAAACCCTAAGGGAGAGAAAGATAAAAGGAGAGAAAAGAGGAAGGAAGGAAGAGAGATTCGTGGAGATCTTTACTGGAATTCTTTCCCACAAGTCCACACACAGATTCACCTCCTCACTTCGCTACACAATCATTTTCGGTTATGATTTGGGTAAGAAATCCTAAACCTAATCTTGATTTAGAAATTCGGATTGAGTAATCGATGAACTAGCTAATCTATTTCAATGCTTAGGTACCGGACGTTTTGTTTTTGGGAACGTAATGTTTGAACTGAGTCCGAATTAAGTATTTTGACGAAGGTGCAGACCATAAACGTTTAGGTTATGGTGTGCAATGCTTTCAATGTCAACTAATGATTTATGTCTGACTTGATTGTTGTCATATTTCCTTAGATACGACATTTTTGATATATTTTTATGTTGAATACAAGATGCATCCCATGTGTTTGTTGAAATATTTGAATGAACATGAAATTATGATTTGTACTTGCCATGACTGTTAATCTAGGATACATGTTTGTCGTATATATGATGATCTCTTTGGGTAAGGAATTGTCATAATATATGTCGTGATTAAGCTAGTCTATGTATATGGTGAAGTGCAACTTAAGTGTTTAATAAAATGTTTGAATGAGAAAATGTTGATGATTTGTATTTATTAAGTATATTAAGATAGGATTCTCAATTACCTTAATCATATGTATAGTTTCTTTCATATAATCATATTTGCTGATACATAATTTATGGATAAAATGCAAGTGCTTGGTGACATGTTCAATGTATTTGATGAAATGTTCAAATGAGGAATTTATTTGGATTATTTGTTAAGTGTTGATATAATTATCACATGTGTCTACCTATTACATCTGAGTAAGATTGGGGCTACAACATGGCCTAGGCAATTAGTAAAAATCCTTGTACTGGTGGCTGAATTATTCTTATCACATTGGGTAACTCGACGAATCCGTATCGGACGACGTTTGTCGACAGTGGTTAGACCACAAGGGGTGCTTATGCACTTCATGTCGATTAAGTCAACATGTGCTCGTACTAATCGAACCTACGAAACAAACTGATTGGCCTATTGTGTATTTACCATGTATAGACATCATTGCTTGAATCTAAGGTACCACTTACCAATGTAAAAGCTCATTTCAACTATGGTACCACGATTCGCTAAGACTCATGAGCTGGGCATGGTGGTATGGGACACCATTATCGAGTTGTCAACCTCAGCTGGGGTGACGAGCCTCCGCGTAGTGACCAATGAGCAACTTAAACTCGTGAGCTGGCCATGGTAGTATGAGACACCGTGTTTGAACTGTCAGCCTACACTGAGGTGACGAGCTTCCCCGTAGTGACCGCGAGTATAAATAACGAATTTGCCTATCGACTGCTTTTCCTTACGGGTGATGCCCTACAACTTGCCTATCGTATGAGAATAACTATAATTGATGACCCCAGATGGATCCTTCAGTTTGGGTTAATGATATAAAGGGAGGTACCTTAGCTTCCCAAATCTACTGCATGAATAAGCTTAATTAAGTATTCGACTAACATGACCATGCACCGCATTGCATGTGCTTTGACGAGGAAGTTGCACATTTGGGTGGTTATCATGCACGAACTTGGTTGTTGGAGTCACTTGTTAAAGAGCTTTGTGCGAGGGCATACATCATTACTGCACATCATTCCTGTATTAACAAGAGTAATCAGGAAGTAATTGTTGTATTACTTTATCATTATTACTTGATTGACTTGATAACATGTTAACCTTTTCCTTATAGTACTACTGAGTTGATCACTCACTCCCACCCTGGGATGGTGTTTTAAAACACCAACCAGACTTTTTTGTAGATGTAGGTGAGGATGAAGTCTATGCAGCTGAGTTGGACTTCATAGATGAGGAGGAGGAATTCTAGTATGTTTAGCTATCAGGTTGGTCTACATAGACCTTGTTCTGATTCAAAGGGATTATAGGGACACATGGATTAGTTGGACACTTACATTTTAATATTTTGTCTATTTTGAAACAATACTTGTATACATTTAGCCTGGTTACATAATGATGCTCTGGAGGTTGTGAAACACTTACCATTCAAATATATATGTTTCAATCTTCTGCTTAATTAAATTATATCTAGAGTATGATATGCTATTTAGGTATAATCCCACTCATGTTTAACTCATTAATATGGACATAAACATCATTATCCATATTGCATAAGTGATGTGGTGGATCTCGAGAGTAGAGCTTTGCTTGACCCTTGAAATCTGAGGCATTACAACTGCCGTAAATGGTGAATTAATAATTAATATATCGCCACTATTGATAAAATTTTGATAATATTTATGGTTAAGATATTGTATTGACTTGGTGATGTAAGGATTATTGATAATAAGACTTTTGCCTTAGATATTGGCAATGATGATAGTTGTTGATTTGGTGATAATCAACAGCGTTTGGCGATAGTCGACGATTACATCATCTTTAACATACTTGAACTTGACATGCTCAAGAATTTTGTCTTTATTCATAAATGAAAAGAATACATGGTGTGGCCTTTTAAGGATTTTCTATCATTCTGCTTATTCTTGCCCCCTTTTGAGACAAAAGTATTATACTGATAATCTTCTGGATCAAAATTTCATCCATCTTCAAGGATAATATATTTTGATAAAGTAAGCATTGAATGGTATGATAATACCTCGTCCATCTTAGTCCACAACTCATATGCTCCATTAGAGTATACTTTAGTTATTATGTACGGACCATCCCATTTAGGGTTAAATTTTCTCCCATCCTACGGGTGACCACTATCGGCCTTTTTAACATCAACACCATGTTACCTTTCTTGAAGGAGCGATGCTTGAATTTCTTGTCGAAAGTGGCAGAGATTCTTGCTTGATATAATTGCAATCGCTGTTGAGCTGCCAGTCATTTTTTGTCATGCAAATCTAATTCAGCCAACCTTATTCTTGCAATTTCATCATCTGTTATGATTGGTGTACTGCTACTCTGAGTGATGCAACTTATGTTTCGATCGGGATGATGGCTTCAACACCATAAACCAATGAATATGGCGTAGCTTTCATCATAGTTTGGTGCATAGTACTATATGCCCATAGAGCTTCTTGTAACGTTTCGTCCCAGTCGCGCTTATTTTCGGTGACAGTTTTCTTCAGTATTTTCACAATTGTCTTGTTGAATGCCTCTGCAAATCCATTGGCCGGTGGATAGTAAGGTGTTAGTAACAAGTGACTTTTTGGAATGCCATGTGATATATTAACGCAAGTCAAATGAAATTTACAACATCTCTTTCTTTGACGTTTCGTAATGCGATCGCTTCCATCCATTTGGAGAAATAATGTGTCGCTACTAGTATATATTATTTTCCTTTAGACCACGGCGGATTTATGGGACCGATGATGTCGAGTTTGCGGGCGGCGAAAGGCCAGGAAGTTACTGACTGATGAAGATCTTAAGGAGGCACATGTATGACATCACCATGGATTTGATATTCACGACATCATTTCGCATAATCGATGACATCTTTGAACATTATGGGCCAATAATATCTCATTCGATGCACTTGATGGAATAGATTTTGACCTGCTTGATGTGCTTCTCATTCTACATAATGAGCTTCTTGTAACATTTGATTTGCTTCTCGTGTATCTAAACATCACAAAAGCATTTCATTGTAAGATCTTCTGTATAATATTTTGCCACACATAATGAATCTCTTCAATCTCTGTTTGATTTACTGTCTTTATACTAAATCCTCTGGAAGAATATTATACTTGAGATAATTTATAAGAGGCTTGCGCTAATAGTCCGTTTTGACCTTCATACATGATATTAGAAGTGCTTCAGCAGTGTCATTAATAATTTTTGATGATGGCAAGAACCTTATTTCTTCTATTGTTACCTGAAGAGGACATCAATCTGGACAGTATAAAGCTGATGTCAAGCAAGCTAAAGCATCTACCCTTGCATTCTCACATCGCGGTACATGTTTGATTTCAACATGATGGAACTGCTCTAGCAATTTTTGTGCTCATTGACAGTATGGTATGAGCTTTTGTTTTCTTTTTTCGAAGTCAGTTGTCAGCTGATTTATAATAAACTTAGAGTCCCCAAAAATCTGCAGTATTTTTATTTTCATTTCCTGAGCTATCTCCATTCCAATAATGAGAGCTTTATATTTAGCTTCATTATTTGTACATTTAGTACCCAATGTGAAAGAGTAAGGTAACAAGTCGCTCTAAGGAGTAATGAATATCACTCCAGCACCTATTCCTAATATTCGGAAGCACCATCGAATTACATTTAACATGAGTTTGGCGATTCAATCATCATAACTTGTTCATCAAAAAATTCATCACTGATAATTTCACTGTCTGCTACAAGATGGGCTACCAAGAAATCTACCACTGCTTGCACTTTTACTGCTTTTTTTTCCTTATAAGTGATCGTGTATTCTGAGGGCAACAACATCCATTTGTCCAATCTTCCTGATAACATCGGCTATCATTAAGAATTTTATGGGATCCACTCACGAGATTAAAATTATATCATGAGAAAGTCAATAATGTCTTAATTTCTGCACTGCAAATATTATTGTTAAGCACACTTTCTTAATTAGCGAATAATTGCATTTTGTGCCTATTAGAGTTAAACTCAAATAATAGACTGTGATTTCCTTACCATGTTCATTCACCTGTGCCAATAGATCCCCTAATGAATTCTTAGCTATAGATATGTATAGAATGAGTGGTTTGCCCTTCATAGGAGCTGTCAGTACTGGAGGTTGTTTCAACAGTTCTTTGATCGAATCGAACGCATTCTGATAGGACTTGTCCCAAATAAATTCTGTATAGCATTCAACATTCTTATGCATCATGTCTTGAAAGATGTTATGCATTACTCTTTGATATTTCGCGCCAACATTCTTGAGACTGAACGACATAACTTTATAGTAATAAATTCCCAATGAAGTTCTGAATGTCGTGGCTTGTTCGTCTTTAGGAGCCATTCTTATCTAATTATACCTAGCGTAACCATTCATGAAGGACATGACAACATATTTTATCATATTGTTGAATAACAACTCGATTATTGAAAGGGGGAAATCGTCTTTCGGACAAGCCTCATTTAGATCTCAGAAATTGACACATACCCTTATCTGTCCGCTTTTCTTCTTTATTGGGACGATATTCGATATCCATTTAGGATACTAATCTCTTTGATGAACCTGACTTTTATCAATTTGTGTATATCTTCTTCTCTCAGGGGAATTAGGTTTGGATGGAATCGTCTTTGTGTTTGTTTAATCGGCCTCTTGTCTTTAGAGATATTCAACCAATGCATTACTACCAATGGTTCCAGGCCTAGCATTTCTGCATACGTCTAAGCGAATACATCGTTATTTTCTTTCAAAAGCTTGACATACTGATCGGCTTCCTGCTTAGGGAGGCTGGCGCTATGAATGCATTCCGTGACACTTCTTCCATTCCCAGATTTATTTCTCACAAAATGTCAATTATCGGTTGCCCCCATCTTTCATCTTTTGCCAAGTTGACTGCAAGCATGTTCACCGAAGATTCTGCCCCTAAACCTTAGAATTTCTCACGCCTTTTCTCATTGACTTCAATTGGAATTTGGGTTCTTTTTCCATAATTTAAGCTAGTTGGTTCTTCATAATCAAAACACATGTTCTTCATAATTCTTCTTCTAGCCGGACTATACCTCTTGAGATCTTTGAATGTCAGTTTTTCGCAACTCTTCCTATTATCGGCCTTTTCTTCTGCTTTCATTTCCGAAGGGGCATAAAATTCAATTGGCTCTAGATACTTCAAATTGGATTTAACATGAAAACTTTTTGAAATGGCTGAAAATGGCTTGTTCCTTTCCGCATATGGCAATAGCACCATATAGTTTGACTATAGAATTTCTAGAAGTTTGGGTGATAATAATATTAACGGAGGCTATCCTGGTTGTCTTAAGCATTTTGACACTAAATAAAATTTCTTTTTAGTGCTTGTTGTCCTAAACAATTCTACCTTTACAACTTCGTTTTCTATCATCTTCATATAAGCATTTCTTGGGGCTTTATTTTCATCATTCTTCTTCTCCTCCTCTCTGACGAATCCATCATAGTAACTGGCATTGGTGAAGAAAGATTTGGCTTCTGTATATGGCTTTGAATCGGCCATTACTTTATATTGAATTCCATCTTTGCAATATTTGAAACACTATCGATGGTCTTCCCAAAAGGAGGTTATATGTTGTCACTGCGTTGATAACATGACAAATAATATTTGTAGTTAACTCTCCTATTTTCAGTGTTAATGTAATCTTACCAAGTGCGCATTGTCCATCTTGGTTAAAGCCCTATATCATCATTCCACTAGGATGTAAGTTAAAGCGACAGTTTCCCAATTCATTTAACATTGTTCATGGCAACAGATTCACCGCTAACCCATTATCCAGCATTATTCGTTTAACCCGTGTACCACGAATATGACCTACGATCATCAATGGCCTATTGTGCTCTTTATAACAGGTTAAATCATCATCAAAGAAGAAAACTACTGGCATGTAATCCTCCTGCTCCTCATGTTCCACGTTTTCCATTTATGTGAGCAATGCTTTCTTAACATCGTTATTGCTTAAGGCTTGAATTAAGCTATGTTGAGAGTCTTCCGACAATCTTAGTGCATCGTACACACTCAATTGAGCCAGTATGCCTTTCAGATGACTTATCACATCATAAATTACTTTCTCCACTTTATTCTTTTCTTCTCGTCTCTCACTGCCATGATAATTCTTAGATATTTATCCTTTCATTGTTTCAACTTCCTATTTTTAAGGGCTCGTTACCCTTTTTCCCAAGCGTAACATGATTACTGCAGCTTTTCCCATCATTGTGTGAGACTCTTTCCCTGCTCTCTCATGGGTATCTTCTTGGGTACTTAATACATTCACTATTACTTTTATATCTTTCTCTTTTTCTTTTTCAATTATTATCTTGCCTCTATTTATCATTCTTTGTATTATGCATTTTAGCGCAAAGTAATTTACTGTTAGATGTCCTAACAAACGATGACAACGATTGAAGTCTCTTTCTCTTGTTGTTGATGCTTCTTCAGGATGTTTGGATAGATGTAATTCTATCGTGCCAGCCTTTAACAATTGATTCATCATAGAGACTACATCTTCTTTTTTGAATGTGAATCCCTCATGAGAATTGAGCGACTTGGGTCTCTTATCAACAATTCTACCTCTAGGACGACTTAGTTCTTCTTTCCTTTCTATATTCTTTCCTCTTATTTCCCTCATGTCATTATTTTTCTTTTCATGATCAACTACATTTGTTATTGGCCTATTGGGTCCTCTTCTAGTTGTTTTATAATGAAATGCTGGCATTTTCCTAGTCATTTGCTCTAAAGTGTGAGCTTTTATAGCTTAATCACGAATTTTTTTATATAGGCACTAGTGAGACCAAACGCGATTCTTGTTTCCATGGAATTCAAATACATTTTCACCTGCTCCTCTTTTGGAAACTCTTTGTAAGAAGCTCCTAATGATTTCCATTTGTCTATGAATTTCTCTATAGGCTCCCCTTCTCTTTGTCGTATCAAGGCCAATTCCGTAATGCTTACGTCATGCTTTGACGGAAAAAAGTTTGACATAAAGGCATCTTACATATGCTCCTAAGTTCATATAAATCCGGTGCTAAAGCGAAGTACTATCGAAACATCTTCCCTATCAAAGAATAACCAAACAACCGCAGGCAATATTGCGGAACTACTAAAAACTTCCCCATACTTGTGATGAAGTGCATGAGATGTTCCTCCGGCGACCCATCCTCATTGAATTTTTAGAAGTCGAGGTGCTTGAAATTGGTTGGAAAAAGTACATATACTACCTCTCTCGGATACAGCATTCGATACTTGAATCTTCTGATGTTTTCACGCTTTCTTTCCATTCTGACAGCTTCTTAACAACCTATTGTACCTCCTCTTGAGTTATTGCCCTCATCGTAGGAGTAGATCCATGTGATCCTGCTCTCAGTGGTTGAGAGTGTTCAGGTTGTTGTTCTCATTCATTCATGGTTCCCATCATTGGAGGAGCCACGATTTGAGCTACATTTTGTATGAGAGTAGCTAAGGCTTCTCAGAGATTTCTGCATTCCTCCATCAATGTTCTTTATGCTTGTACCATCTCAGTTATACGATCTTCAGTAGTCAGTGGTGGGCCTTAATTTATCCCTGCCATACATACGGTAGCTTCTCCGTTCCCTGACGAAGCGTTCATTGGAGTGGAGTGGGAATATATAGATATAATGGGACTTATTGAAAGAGGAGTTTCATTTGATTTTCTTATGCTTCCATAGCATTCAGTGATTGTGATATGACTTGAGGCGATAAAGGGGCTGACAAGCTTTCCATTAGTGATTTACCTTTCTGTTTCCTCATCCATTGAGCACCTACAATGGGCAAAGCTGGGAAGTCCTACGGCGTCAGTGAAGGAAGAGACCTTCTCGGTTATATTGCTGGAGGAGTGAGTTCAGGGTTTTTTCTAGCAACGTTTCATGTCACTGCCCTCTGATTCTCTATGTTGATGGACTCATCTTGACAGTCGCAATGTTTCAGGTTTTCGATCTTCGGTGTGACATGATGAGCCAATTGTTCCCATTTTCTTATGTTAGTGGTGAAGTAGTTATAACCATGGCAGTGGCTCACGATTCATTACGTCTGACAAGTGAGACTCTTTCTTATAGTTTGGAGTTTGTTTGCTAGTGTATTCTATCACAAATCCAATCGCCATGAAGTAAAAGACTGTCTTGTTCGTAATGGATGCCATTAGTTGTCATTCTTTTCTCTCTTTCCCAAATTATTGTGGAATGATATCGATCAGTATTTAAATAAGGATATACTTTATTTTGGAGATGCAAGGGAGGATGTTCCTATTGATAGTCACCATTTTGGCATTTATATGACACCAAGCAATGGTGAAAATTCTTTGTATTATTCCTAAGTTATTATGAAGTAAGATAGAAAAGTCCCCAGCAGAGTCGCCATTTTGTTATGACAAGAAACAAATGTATTTGATTTGAAGAATTATCTTACTCAATAATAACAAAGAAAGAATGAAGAGAACAATCACTATTATTTATTTATCCAGAATTTGTTTACACCTTCTTCTCCTTTGATTCCAAAATAAAGTATTTATATGAAACAATACAGGTGTTAAATATTTTAATGTTAATTTCAGCAACATTTTGGATTGCTCTTTAGATCTGAGGTATTATTTTGCTGGAATAGTATTCATATTGACTAATTGCATGCTTCTAATATACTTTGATTCATCAACTTGAATTAGGTTCCTTTTAAAGTCCTTAAGATGAATAATCTTCACTCGAAACTTACTGTCCACACAATGGACTCATTGTGCAGACAATAAGACCCATGATTTACCCATTGTGCAATCCAGACTTTTGTGCGGGCTTCTCATTGTGTGAGCTACCCGTTGTGCGCCGCACAACAGGTACCCCAGTACCTGAATTCTTCTGAAGTCTAGATTCTTCTCTGCTACTCTAGATTTGTTCAAATGAATCAATATAGAAGACGGAGGGGTATTTATAACCTTCTGCACGTGCGAACCCTTCACAAAGAGACTCATTTTGCGCTAACACTGTAAGTGCTATATTGTATAAAAACCTCATTGTTTATCAATTTTGGTTTAAACAAAATAGCTTATGTTGTAGTCCTTCTAATGTGGATCAAGATGGAAAGTTTAAGTCATGAATTTAGTCACCTTACTGAAGTACAAGTCATTAGGTTGGAAAGTTCAAGCTAAAATGAGTTCATGTTCTGTTACACTTCAAGTAGAAGATCAAGCTCCACCTTCAATACACCTCAAGTGGAAGCTCTATTATGCTTTATTGAAGATTCAAGAAGAAGAACAAGCTTTAAACTTCAATGTCCAGTCTTCTTAGGTATAACGGACCCTAGAAAGATCTTAGATTTAGGTGCTTTCAAAAGACAAACTTATATGGGTTTTTATACTTTGATTGGGGTTAAGTTTTACTTGTCTAGGCCTTGGTTCGACTCGTGTAAGTTGTGGCTCAACCAGTCTAAGAAAGTCTTCAACTAGTCCAAGTTTAAATTCCATAAAATGGATATTTATGTTGCTTTATCGACTAGTCAAGTAGACTGCTTGACCAATTGAAGAGGGTCCTTCGACCAGTCGATGGTTGCTCGACTCGAAGTCCAGCAACTAAAATTTGGCACCCTCGACCAGTCGAACAGGGCCCTCGACTAGTCGAAGAATAGTTTTATCTGATCGTGTCCAAAATTTAAAATTTGGTTAGATCTTAAACGAGTCGAAGGAGACCTCAGATGAGTCGAAGGAACAAATTTTCAGCCTATAAATAGATGTCTTCTCTCAATCCAAAATTACTCGTCCAAGCTAATAAAAGCCTTAACCAAGAGAGAGAGAGAAGTCCCCACTATCTTCAAGCTATTGCACCGTATTTTAATATTTTATTTTAATTTTTTGATCTCTTTTCATGAGAGTAATCACTCTTCTTTGAGATTTGAGGAATTTTTATAATCGAGAAATCTAAAGTTCAAATCCTCACTACAAAATCTAAGGAAATTTGTGTGGACGAAAATGAAACTTTCATGGACTTCTATACAAAATTGATATAGTAAATTCTATGTGAGGTCTAGGAGATAGAATCCCAAAAAGTAAGGTCTGTGCAAAAATACTGCGATCTCTTCCTGAGAGTTTAATTCTAAAGTAACCGCCATTTAAGAATTAATAGATACTGATTACATGAAGGTTGAGGAGTTAGTTGGTTCTCTTCAAACATATGAGTTAAATTTTAAAGCTCCTAAAGGTAAGTCCATAGGTCTTAAACCATCTAAATTTGTTTCAAAAGAAGATAGTGTTAATTCTAATATTAACGATATAGAAGATGATATGACTTTACTTGTTAAGAAATTTTATAGAATTTTCAAAAACAAGAAAAGATCAGATTTTTAAAAACCTTCTAACAAAAGAAAAAGAAAATCTAAATCTTGAAAATTGGTAAAGGACAGTCAATGTTTCAATTTCTATGCATAAGGGGACTTGACGAATAAATGTCCTAAAAGGGATAAGCAAAAAAGAAAGAGCATGTTGGATACTTGGGATGAATCATCCAGCTCTGAAAGTTCTTCTGAGTTTGATGAATTAGAACAAAAAAATTCAAATGATGTAAAAGCCATAATAACTATAGCCAGAGTCACCTCCTCAAATAGTTGTAACTTATCTGATAATGAAAATCTCAAGAGTGACCCTAAAAATGATAATGAAGATGATCTTCAAGACGCCTACAATGCCCTATATAGGGAAAGTTACAAAATTGTTGCCAAACTAAAAAGTCAAAAGAAAAAATATCTTAAATTAAAAGAACTTAAAATTAGTATTTTAGAAAAATCTCATCTTTTAGATTGTTTTGAAAAAATAAAACTTGATTTAAATTTCAAAACCTCTGAGTTAGAAAAACTCAAAATAGAAAATGAGAATATGAAACTAGAAGTTTCTTCTCTTTTAAGTTCTAAGGATACTTGGAGATATGCCCATGGAGACCCAAAGTTAGAAAATTTATTAACCGCAGCTAGAAAATGTGGCGACAAATCAGGCCTGGGCTATGTCAAAGATAATTTTTTAAAAAGAAAAAATGCATCTCCTATATTTGTAAAAGGTGAATTCTCAAACTCAACAGATAAGAATTTGAGAAACTATAGTTAGAATGACTTCAAAAATCTAAAATCTTTTTAAGTTTCTAAGATTAATATTAATACCATCAGTTATAGAAATCAAAGACATAAAAAACCTCCTTTAGCTGAAAAAATAGTGGACTTACTCAAAGAGGTTCTAAAATCTAATGCAAATAGAATCAGAGTTAATAAAAAGGGAAGAAATTCTAACTTCCTAAAATAGAGAAAAACTAATGAAACTCCTAAACCTAGAACCATAATGAAATAGGTTCCAAAGGTTACATGTCTTGTTGCCCACATAGCCTTCAAAGCCACTAGCCATTCAAAATAGTACCTGGATAGTGAATGTTTAAGACGTATGATAGGTGAGAAAGCGATATTCACCAACTTAAAGGAAGTACAAGATGGATCAGTTACTTTTGGTGATGGTTACAATTGAAGAATCATAGGCCAAGGTACTGTTCAACTCTCTAATGTTCCTCCTTTTGAGAATGTTTTGTAGGTTAAAGGTCTTAAATACAATCTCCCAAGTATTTCTCAAATCTGTGATAACAAACACAGTGAAAATTTTACAAATCATGGATGCGAGATTTCAAATGAGAAGGGATATGTTATATTAAATCGTCGTAGGACTTCTGAGAATTGCTACATTATAAAAGAATCATACGCTTCTAACTTTTCATGTTACATGGTTTAAACAGACGAAATAGAACTACTGCATAAACATCTTGGACATGTTAACTTTAGAAATCTTTATAGATTGAGCAAAAGAGATCTCAATCGTGGCCTACCCAAACTAAAAAAGGTAGAAAAGATATGTGTCTCAAGTCAAATTGGTAAACAAACTAAGAGTAGTCACAAAAAGGTAAACTCCTTAGCCACATCCAAACCTCTTAAACTACTCCATATAGATTCGGTGAGACCAACGAGAATGGAGAGTAGAGGTGGAAAAAAGTATTTTCTGGTTATCGCTAATGATTTTACCAGATATACATGGGTAGTCTTCTTGAGAGAGAAATTTGAGACTCTCGATGAAGTCAAGACAATTCTAAAATGAATTCAGACTGAAAAAGAAGTACATGTGATTAAGATCAAAAGTGATCATGGTATTGAGTTTGAAAATAGTAATTTTGAGAAGTATTATGTAGACCATGGTATATCACATGAGTTCTCTACTCCTAAAACACCTCAATAGAATGGGATTATTAAAAAAAGAATAAAGTGTTATAAGAAATGGCGAATGTTATGCGAAATATTATGAAGTTACAAAAAAAATTATGGGTTAAAGTTATTAATACCACATGTTACATTATAAATTATTTGTATGTTAGAAAATTAAAAGACAAAACAGCCTATAATTATGGTTCAATAAGAAACCAACTGTCAAATACTTTCAAAATTTTGGAAGTAAATATTTCATATTACGAAAGTGGGAAAATTTAAGGAAGTCTAAAGCCAAGAGTGATGAGGGAATATTCTTAGATTATTCTCTGAATAGTTAAGTGTAGCGTGTTCTTAACAAAAGAACAGGAGTGATCTAAGAATCTATTAACGTTGCAATTGATGATCATCACACCCTCCCCAAGTCAAAATAATGATGAAGTCAACCTTATCGAGAAACCTGATTCTTCATCTAATCCGGATAATATTGAATTAAGATTAGTCACAGACCATCCATACTAGTGTTCAGATAAGAAAATAGTTAGAGAATATCTGTAACTACGTCTAATTCACTTCTCAAATTGAACAGGCTAATGTAAAAGAAGCAATTGCCGATGAAAATTGGATAATGGCCTTGCAAGAAGAGTTAAATCAATTTATAAGAAATAATGTTCGGTATTTGGTTCTTAAACCATCTGATAAACATATAATTGAAACCAAATGGATTTTCAAGAAAAAAATCTAATGAAATAAATAATATCATTAAAAATAAGGCACGACTGGCTGTACAAGGCTACACTCAGATAGAAGGAATTGACTATGATAAAACTGTCTCACCAGTTGTATGTCTTGAATCCATTAGATTATTTATTTCTATTGATTGTTATAAAAAATTCAAAATATATCAAATGGATGTTAAAGTGTATTTTTAAACGGTGATTTACATGAAGAAGTATATGTTGAACAACCTATGGGTTTCGAAGACCCTAAATTTTCAGATCATGTATATCATCTTAAAAGGCACTTTATGGTTTAAAATAAGCTCTCAGGGCATGGTATGAAAAGTTGACTAAAGTCTTACGTAGTCACAACTTTATTATAGGAAGCATTGATAAAACATTATTTGCCAAAAAATATAATGAACATATATTGATTGTATAGATTTATGTTGATGATATTATTTATGGATCTACAAGCACCAACTTATCCATTGAGTTTGCAGATTTGATGAAATCTAAGTATTGAGTTTGCAGATCTGATGAAATCTAAGTTTGAAATGAGTATGGTTGAAGAATTGAATTACTTTCTTAGTTTACAAGAAAAACAACAAGAAGATGGTATTTTCATTTCTCAAACCAATTATACTTTAAATTTGATAAAGAAATTTGGATTCGAGAATGGTAAAAACTTTGATACTCTTATGAGTACAACTCTCAAACTCTCTAAGGATGAAACAAGTAAAAGTATAGACTCTCGCTTATATCGAAACATAATTGATAGTCTTTTATACTTAACTACTAGTAGACCAAATATTACTTTTAGCGTTGGAATCTGTGCTAGATATCAGTCTGATCCTAAGGAATCTCATCTATTATTGTTAAACACATATATGTCGTAAATTCTGCTAATTTCGGTCTATGGTATCCACATGATAAAATGTACAACTTGCCCGATTTATCGATTCTGACTGAGCAGGAAACATTGATGATAGAAAATGTACCAGTCATGGATGTTTCTACATAGGAAATTGTTTAGTTTCCTAGCTTAGTAAGAAATAAAATTCTGTGTCACTATCTACAGCTGAAATTGAATTCATCACAGCTAGCAATGTTAGTACCCAGCTGGTTTGGATGAAAAGAATGTTAACTAATTACAAAATTGTGCAAGATACTATGATAATTCAAGTGCAATCAATATTTCAAAGAATCTTATTCAATATTCTCGTACGAAACATAACGACATTCAATATCATTATATTCAAGAATTAGTTGAAGACAAAAGCTTTTCATTAGAATATATGCCTGAAAAGAAGCTTGCTGACATTATGACCAAATCACTTGACAATAATAGATATTTCAAATTATAACTTGATATTGGTATGTGTACTTCTAATTAATTAAATCATATTTTTTATGCATTTTTCTATTTATTATTTGTATATTTATAAAAAATTTTAAAAAATGCAAAACAATTAAAATAATAAAAATTAATTTTTTTTTTTTGTCAGATGCTCGATGGGTCGAGTATGTCCTCGACCAGTTGACCCTCGACGAGTTGAGGACCATACTTGATCGGTCGAGGATCGCTGGTTTCCTCATTAAAAGAGGGAAAACCACCTTTTTCACCCCATTTCTCTCTTCTTCCTCGACTAGCCTTAGATCGACTCACCGAACCCATCTTCATAAAGTCTTTTTAAGTGGTTTATTTTTTATTTCTTTCTAGATTTGGGTTCCTTTTTTCTAGGTATTCTTCATTTTGTGATTGATTTGAGATTTACATCCTTTCCATAGAGGGTTTTTGTGCAAAAATCTGATTTAAGCGAAACCCATCTTTAATATCTTCTTTTACAAACTCTACATGGAGCATCGGTCTAAGAGAAAGGCTACACGTAAGGGCCCTAGCGGCTCCTCCTCCCAGACGACTCCGGTTAGGGTGAGAACCTTGAGAGCTCCCAAAGAAGATTCGGAGCATGTAAGGGATTTCGTACTAGAGATTTTATTATAGAAAGGATTGTGGATATTGATCACATTGCTCCATTCAAACTCTTGCCTATTCTTTTTTCCATTGATTGGGATAACATTTTGGGTTTGGGTCGAACGGCATACCGCTCCATAGCTCAAGGGATGTGTGCATCAATAGGGGAGTTGTATCTTAATAATTTGACATTCTCTATTAAATTTAGAGAAGGGATAGCTCCGGTTGATAGGCACTTGATCTCAAGATTGCTAGATGTGAATGTGAATGATGGGCATACCCATTGACCCCCTTACTGATAGAATCTATGAATCTGAGCGACGGGATATTACCCGTAAACTATGTCGGTTTAATGCCAAATGGAGTTCTGGTAATGCTCTTCGTGCCACCTAGATGATTTCAAGATTCAAGGTACTTCATCGTATTTTTACATCAAATGTTTATTCTCATTTTGGAAATAAGTTTGAACTTACTCCCTTTATGACTTGTGTCTTTCACGACGGGATATTACATCGTATTTGCATATTTCTTGACAAGTCTTACTATCCATTGCAACGTTATCATTGGATTGACTGAGGCATCTAAAGCAATCCAACCATTTGATAACACAAATATTCATAAGATGAACCTGACATACCTTCCAGGCCAAAGAGATAAGGAAGAAGAAGAAGAAGCAGAAGCACCATTACCTAAGGACACATCTATGGATGATATTTTTTGCTAAAATTGAATCGGATGATGTAGTTGATCCAGACTATCAACTTTCTCAAGTTGATGATCGGCTTAAGTCCATAGAAGAGAAAGTTATTGAGTTGAAGGTATCATAGGATACTCTGGTTGAAAGTCGCAAGACTTCCATGAAATACATGCGAAAATACTTTCATCGCATTACCAAAAGACTTCACTAGATTGATCCTTCCATACCTCCTCTATCTTCCTCTGGATTCGATAAGCTTGATTTTTTTTTCATGTTAGGTTATATAACTTTTAACTATGTGTGTGCTTGGTTTGTGACCTCTTGAACTATGCTCTCTTTATGCTCTCTTTGTACTCCTTGTTAACTTTGGTAACTCATTTCCTAGACTTAATTATAATGATTATGTTTTGTTTAGTTATGCATTTTCTCGTTCTTATTCTGATGGTTTAGTTATATTATGTTCGCATGGTTACTCTTTCCTTTGTCAATTTGTAACAAAAGGGGGAGAGAATACTAGAATGATGTGAATGATGAATGAACGATGCTATTATGCAATTTGATCTGATTGATTAGAATAATGAAAGCATGAAAAATGTTGATATTTGTTAGGGTTGTGCATTAGAAGTATATGTTATAATATAGGTGTTGTACAAGGCAAAAAGAATCTCACATTAAGGGGGGAGTAGCAGAAATTCAGCAATACGAGAAAATTCAACAACATGAATTTCACGATATTTTTTTGTAAATGTTGTACTGAGTGTTTTGTCATGAATTTGACACAGGGGGAGATTGTAATTGATATATTATATAAAGCAAACTGCTGTTTGTCAAATTTTGTTTAGAAAAAACCTCTTGTGTTGTAGTCCGTCTAATGTGAATCAAGAAGGAAAGTTTAAGTCATAAAGTTGGAAAGTTAAAGCTCAAGTTCAAGTCATGAAGTTAGAAAGTTCAAGCTAAAATGAGTTCAAGTTCTACTACACTTCAAGTAGAAGATCAAGCTCCACCTTCAATACACTTCAAGCAAGTTCTACTAGACTTCAAGTAGAAGATCAATCTCCACCTTCAATACACTTCAAGTAGAAGATCTATTATGCTCAATTGAAGATTCAAGAAGAAGAATATGCTTTAAACTTCAATGTCCAGTCTTCTCAGGTATAACCGATCCTAGAAAGACCTTAGACTTAGGTGCTTTCAAAAGACAAACTTATATGGGTTTTTATACTTTGGTTAGGCTTAAGTTCGACTAGTCTAAGCTGTGGCTCAACTAATCTAAGAAAATAGTCGACCAGTCCAAGTTTAAATTCTATAAAATGGATATTTTTGTTGCTTTCTCGACCAGTCAAAGAGGGTCTTTCGACCAACTAAGGGTTGCTCGACTCGAAGTCTGACAGCTAAAATCTAGCACCCTCGACCAGTCGAGCAAGGCTTTCAACCAGTTGAAGAACAGTTTTATCCAATCACGCCCAATATTTGAAATTTAGTTAGATCTTAGACAAGTCGAAGGAGACCTTAGACGAATCAAAGCAACAATTTTTCAGCGTATAAATAGAGGTCTTCTCTCAATCTGAAATCACTCATCCAAGCTAATAAAAGCCTTCACTAAGAGAGAGAGAGAGAGTGAGAGAGAGAAGTCCCCACTATCTTCAAGTTATTACATGGTGTTTTAATATTTTATTTTTATAGCTTTTTATTTTAATTCCTTGGTCTCTTTTCATGAATTTTATTTTTTTCAAGAGAGTAATCATTCTTCTTTGAGATCTGAGGAATTTAAACAAGTAGCCTTTGGTTTGAATTAATTTAAAATCAATCTAGAACCTAGAACCCTTGTTTGTGTTACTGGACATTGAACATTCTACTTCAACTGAAGCAATTCTACTGGTTACATCAAGAATGTCATCAAGGAAAAGATAAGTACATTTCTATTCTTTATTTTTGGTTTCTTTAAGATAGTCAAAACATCTCATGTATTGGTTTTGATTGAGATAGCCAGAAAAATCTTAATGTGGGGTTTTTATTTGTGATAAGCTCTTTAAAATCACAACTGTATCAGGTTTTAAGGTGACCCTGCGAAAACCTTATTTATAGTGAAAGCCAATATCACGTGATTTGTTATTATAGGGAGTGGAGTAGGTGTGGCTGTTTGAGAACAGTTGGTGTGCACATCGAACCTCTACAATTCTTGGTGTCCATGGTGAATGTTTACTTTTTGCATATATGGAGAATGATTGTAAATTTATTTATGCAAATGTGGTGAATTCTTGTAATAGATAGTTCTATTGGAACTTGCTTTGATCTAAGATTTTGATCCTTACGACTAGTTGTAAGTGTTGTGCACACTCTTGCTTGTTAAATTTCAATGGGATAAAATAGCTTATGATATGGCTCACACTATAAGATGGAAAGTTCAACTTCAAGTGAATCAAGATGGAAATTTTACCTTCAAGTGCTAGCCATGAAGTTGGAAAATGTAAGTTTAAGTACAAGTCGTGAAGATGGATTGTTCAAGCTAAAGTGTATTCAAGTTCTACTACATTTCTAGTAGAAGATCAAGCTCCACTTTCGAGTGCACTTCAAATAGAAGATCAACTGAGCACTATTGAAGTTTCAAGTAGAATATTCAACTTATACTGGTTTTTATACTTTGGTTAGGCTTTAGTTCGACTAGTCTGAGCAGTGGCTCGACCAGTCTAGGACGATCTTCAACCAATCTAAGATTTAAATTCAAAAATTAGAAATTTCAGGTGGTTTCTCGACCAGTCAAACAGGCTTCTCGACTAGTGGAAGGGTGCTCGACTCAAAGTCCAGTGATAAAGTTTTAGCACCCTCGACCAGTCGAAGAGGGCCCTCGACCAGTCGAGCAAGGCCTTTGACCAGTCAAAAGTTTATTTTATCCGATCGCGTCCAAAATTTAAAATTTGGTTAGTTTTTAGACGAGTTGAAGGAGACCATAAACAAGTCGAAGAAGACCTTAGACGAGTTGAAGGAGACCTTAAACAAGTTGAAGAAGACCTTAGACAAGTTGAAGGAGACCTTAAACGAGTCGAAGAAGACCTTAGACGAATCAAAGCAATAGCATTTTAGCCTATTAATAGAGGCCTTTTCTCATTTTGAAATTACAAATCAAAGCTAAGAAAATCCTTCATCTAAAAAGAGACAAGTCCCCACTATCATCAAGCTATTGCACGGTATTTTATATTTTGTTTATATGGCTTTTGTTTTTAAATTCCTTGATCTCTTTCCTGAATCATATGTTTTAAAGAGAGTAATCACTCTTCTTTTGAGATCTAAGGGATTCAAACAAGTAGCTTGTGGTTTGAATTAATTTAAAATCAATTTAAAACCTAGAACCCTCATTTGTGTTACTAGACATTGAACATTTTACATCAAGTGAAGCGGTTCTACGAGCTACATCAAGAACGTCTTTAAGAAGAACATAAGTATCATTCTATATCTTTGTATTTTTAGTTTCTTTGAGATATCTCGAAAATCTCATGTATTGGTTTTAACTGAGATAGCTCGAAAATCTCAGCGTGGGGTTTTGTTTGTGATACCCTTTCTAAAATCACAACTGTATAGGTTTTAAGGTGAACCTATGAAAAGCTTGATTATTAGTGAACGCTAATATCATGTGGGTTGTGATTATTAGGAGTGGAGTAGGTGTGGTTATTTGAGAACAATTGGTGTACACACTGAACCACTATAACTCCTGGTGTTTATGATGAATGATTTATGTGATGTATATGTGGTGAATGATTGTAATTTTCTTATACATATGTGGTGAATGCTTGTAATAGATAGCACTTTTTCTCTCTTACTTATTTTATGATCTTGATCCTTACTACATTCATAAAATTAGGTTGTCCTACCTAAAACTTTGTTTTTGGTGTAAAGTTGTCCTATGAACTAAATTCGAATCAAAATGTCAATACTACTGTAATTGAGATCTGTGATTTATTCTAAATTATTTATTATTTCAGTACTTTAAGTTTTTATTTGACAGTCTTATTCATCCTGCCACCCCCTTCCAGGACTGTTAGCTCGCCTCTTTCAAGTGGTATCAACAATAAGTTAGTCATTTATTTGGATCAAGTTCCTTGAGTTTAAAGATCTAGAGCTTTCATTATGTCAAATTTTGATAGCTTGCCTATTACCAAGCCACCACCATTTAATGGATCTAACTATGCATATTAGAAAGCTAGGATGGGGATTTTCTTAAAATCCTTAGATGAAAGTGTGTGGCGAGGCACAATAACCAAATGGAGACCACCCTTGTCTGAAATTCTAAGCAATGATAGAACCAAGTCCATGAAAGAAACTCCATTTTATTTACGGACTACACCTCAGAAAAATGAAAGTAGTGAAAATGCTAAGGCCTTACCATTACTTGTGCTCTATCACTTGATGAATTTAAAAGAAACATTTCGTGTGATACAGCTAAACAAGCCTGTGATATTCTTGAAATGACACATGAAGGAACTACTATATTTAAGAAATCTAAAGTTCAAATCCGCATTACAAAATTTGAGAAAATTCTTATGGAAGAAAATGAAACCTTCATGAAATTTTATATGAAATTACATGATATAGTAAATTCCATGTGGGGTCTAGGAGATGGAATCCCAGAAAGTAAGGTCTATGCTAAAATACTGCGATCTCTTCCTAAGAGGTTTAATTCCAAAGTAACTATCATTCAAGAACTAAGAGACACTGATCAAATGAATGTTGAGGAGTTAGTTGGCTTTCTCCAAATGTATAAGTTAAATTTTAAGGCTCCTAAAGGTAAGTTAATTGCTCTTAAATCATCTAAACCTGTTTCAAAAGATAACTGTGTTAATTCTAATATTGAAGATACAAAAGATGATATGGCTTCACTTGCAAAGAAATTTTACTGAATTTTTAAAATTAAGAAAGGATCTAATTTTCAAAAATCATCTGATAAAAGAAAGGAAGATCTAAAACTTAGAAATTTGTAAAAGACAATTAATGTTTCAACTGCCATGAATACAGGCATTTGATGAATAAATGTATCAAAAGGGATAAATTAAAATGAAAGGGCATAATAGCTTCTTGGGATGAATCATCTAGCTCTGAAAATTCTTCCGAGTCAAATGAATCATATAAAGAGAATTCAAATAAAGTAAAAGCCCTAATGACTATAGCTAGAGTCACCTCCTCAGATAGTTATAACTTATCTAATTATAATAATGTCAAGAGTGACCCTAAAAATGAGAATAAAGATGATCTTCAAGACAGCTACAATGCCCTTTACAGGGAAAGTTACAAAATTGTTGTCAGGTTAAAATTTTAAAAGAAAAAATATCTTAAACTTAAAGAAGAAGTTGAAAATAATATTTTAGAAAAATCTCATCTTTCTGATTGTTTTGAAAAAATAAAACTTGATTTAAATTTCAAAACCTCGGAGTTTGAAAAGCTCAGAATTGAAAATGAGAATTTAAAGCTCGAAGTTTCTTCTCTTTTGAGTTCTAAGGATACTTGGAGATATGCTCATGGAGACCCTAAGCTGGAAAAACTATTAACCGCATCAAAAAATGTGGTGATAAATCGGGTCTGGGCTATATTAAAGATAGTTCGTTGAAAAATAAAATTGTATCTCCTCTATTTGTTAAAGGAGAATCGTTAAACTCAAAAGGTAAAAATTTGAGAAACTATAATGAAAATGATTTTAAAAATCCAAAATCTTTTCAAGCTTTTAAGAATAATTCTAATGTCATCAGCTATAGAAATCAAAGATATAATCCTTTAGCTAAAAAAATAGTGGACTTACTCAAAGGGCTTCTTAAATCTAACTTAAATGAAATCAAAGTTAATAAACAGAGAAATTCCAACTCCCATAAATAGAGAAAAACCAATGGAACTCCTAAACCCAAAACCATAATGAAATGGGTTCCAAAAGTTACTTGTCTTGTTGCCCATATTACCTTCAAAGCTTCTAGCCATTCAAAATGGTACCTGGATAGTGGATGTTCAAGACATAAGACGGGTGATAAAGAAATATTCACCAACTTCAAAGAAATGAATGATGATTCGGTAACTTTTGGTGACGGAAGAAACTGCAAAATTATATGCCAAGGTACTGTTCAGCTCTCTAATCTTTCTCATCTTGAAAATGTTTTATATGTTGAAGGTCTTAAGCACAATCTCTTAAGTTTGTTTCAAATATGTGATAGTAAACATAATGTAAAATTTACTAATCACAGATGAGAAAAGTTGTGTGATATTAAATGGTCGTAGGACTTCTGAAAATTGCTATATTGTCAATGAATCATGCTTTTCTAACTTTTTATGTTACATGGTCCAAATAAACGAAATGGAACTATAGCATAAACATCTTGGACATGTTAACTACCGAAATCTTTATAAATTGAGCAAGATTGATCTCATTTGAGGTCTACCCAAATTAAAAAGGATAGAAAAGATATGTGGCTCATGCTAAATTGGCAAACAAAAAAGAAGTAGTCACAAGAAAGTGAACTCCTTAGCCACAACCGAACCTCTTAAACTTCTCCATATGGAATTAGTTGGACCAACAGGAACGAAGAGTAGAGGTGGAAAGAAGTACTTTTTGCTTATCGTTGATGATTTTACTAGATTTACTTGGGTAGCTTTCATGAGAGAGATATTAGAGACTCTCGATGAAGTCAAAAGAATATTGAAATAAATTCAAATTGAAAAAGAAGTAAATGTAATCAAGATCAGAAGTGATTATGGCACTAAATTCAAAAATAGCAATTTTGAGAAGTATTGTACTGATCATGGCATATCACATGATTTCTCTACTCCTAAAACACCTCAACAGAATGGGGTTGTTGAAAGGAAGAATAGAATACAACAAGAGATGGCCAATGTTATGTTAAATAACATGAATTTACCAAAAAACTTATGGGCAGAATCTATTAATATGGCATGTTACATAATAAATCGTGTGTATATTAGAAAATCAAGAGATAAAATAACCTATGAGTTATGGTTCAATAAGAAACCAACTGTCAAATACTTTCAAAATTTTGAAAGTATTTCATATTACATGACTGGAAATTTTAAAAAAGTTTGAAGCTACGAGTGATGAAGGAATATTATTGGGTTATTCTTTAAATAGTCGAGCATATCGTGTTCTTAATAAAAGAACAAGAGTGATATAGGAATTCATTAACACTGTAATTGATGACCAACTGATCACACCCTCACCAAGTCTAGATGATGATGAAGTCAACTTTATTGAGAAACCTGACTCTTTATCTAATCCAATTAATGTTGAATTGAGATCAGTCAAAGATCATCCTACTGATCTGATATTAGTTAATCCTCTTACTAGTGTGCGAATAAGAAAATAGTTAGAGAATATTTGTAACAATGTGTGCTTCACTTCTCAAATTGAACTGGCCAATGTAAAAGAAGCACTTGCTGATGAAAATTGGATAGTAGCTATGCAAGAAGAGTTAAATTAATTTTTAAGAAATGATGTGTGGTATTTGGTTACCGGACCATCTGATAAACAAATAATTGGAACCAAATGGATTTTCAAGAAAAAATATGATGAAATGGGAAATATAATTAGAAACAAGGCAAGACTGGTTGTATAAGGATACACTCAGATAGAAGGAATCGGTTATGATTAAACCTTTGCACCGGTTGCTCACCTTGAATCCATTAGATTGTTTATATTAATTGCATGCTATAAAAAATTCAAGATATAGAAAATGGATGTTAAAAGTACGTTTTTAAATGATGATTTATATAGAGAGGCTTATGTTGAACAACCTAAGGGTTTTGAGGACCCTAAACTCTTAGATCATATATATCATCTTAAAAAGGCACTTCATGGTCTAAAACAAGGTCCCAGGGCATAGTATGAGAAGTTGACCAATTCTTACTCAATCACAACTTTATCATGGGAAGTGTTGATAAAACATTATTTTGTTAAATAATATAATGAACATATATTGATTGTACACATCTACGTTGATAATAATATTTATGGATCTACAAGCACTAACTTGTCTATTGAATTTGTAAAGCTTATGAAATCCAAGTTCGAAATTTGTATGGTTGGAGAATTGAATTACTTTCTAGGTTTACAAGTAAAACAATTGGAAGATGGTATTTTTATTTCTCAAACCAAATATGCTTTAAATTTTGTAAAGAAATTTGGATTCGAGAATGGTAAAAAGTTTGATACTCCTATAAGTACAACTCTCAAAATATCGAAGGATGATTCAGGTAAAAGTATAGACTCTCACTTATATCACAGTATGATTGGAAGTCTCTTATACTTAACTGCTAGTAGACCAAATATTACTTTTACTGTTGGAATCTGTAAGGCCCGTATCCTAGTCCATACCATTCTATATACTTCCTCGATCCTCCCCGTCGAATTTTGAAAACCCATGACCTATAATCAACGTTTGGATGTGACCCTAAGTCGCATCCTATAGATCTGAGTTGACCCGACCCGAGACTTGTATCAATGTGACCGCGTCGTCGCGGCAGTTCCAATGTCATGTCTTATGCACTAATGCGATACCTAGGCCAGGAGCTGTGGGCCTACATTCATCTCGAGAAAAATGCTTCACATTACAAATTTTGAGGGAACCTCTTCCCAATTCATCACATCAATCAATCAATATTAGTCAAGTACACCTCTCATCATAACCCATCCCTCTCTTACACTAGTTATCCCTAAAGTCAACCCACATGTCACTCACACCCATCACTCACCCATCCCTTTTCATCCCATCAACCTCTCTCTCTCTCTCTGTCTTTCTTAACCCATTTCTCAAGCAACCCAAGGGAGAAAATGTCCAAGCCCTTCCCAAAGAGAACCCCCAGTGTGGCCCACTTCCTACCCCCTCATCTCTCATCCTAGCCCTTCAATCTTCATCATCCTTCATCAAAGTTGGAGCCAGGGAGCTTAACATTTCAAGGATCCTAGAAGATTAGCAATCAGTGGGTGTTTTGTAGGAGTAAGTTTGTGTTATAATGTTGGGCCAAATAGGGCCTACTGATTAATGGTATGGATCTCGCTTTGGACCCTAAGTGTGGCCGATGGCCCACCATGATTCATCTGTTCATTCAATGATGAGGCCATTCTCCATGGACTCCATGGACTCCATCATGATGTGTAAAGAGGTCATCTAGACCTTGCATTTTTGGTGGAGAAGGAATCTCCACCATTGATTTTGATTAGTGGGCCCACATGTAATGAGACCCACTTGATGTACGTCTTGTAATGCATGGAAGGGAGGGCTCATAGTGGTGGAGCCCTCCATCGCACATTTCTCTCTCTCTCTCTCTCTCTCTCTCTCTTTCTCTCTCTCTCTCTCTCTCTCTCTCTCTCTCTCCTTCTCATGTATGATGGCCCACCTTGATGTAAGATCCACGCCGTCCACCAAATGGGACGCACCCTCTGTCCAGATAGAGCCCATGTTGCAGCCACCTTGCTGCCCGTTTGGGCAGACCTTGTTTGAAGGGAAACCACAAAAATTAGCTTGATGCAATACATGTGGCTCACTGGACGTGGGACCACCATGATTATGTATTTTATCGATGTCGTCCACCTGACTAGACGGTGGGACCCACGTACACGTGTGGAGTCTAGCATCATCTAACAGGGACGGTGGGAGCCCACCTTGATGGTGCGTTCCTCATCCCAGTCGTCCATGGCCTGGACGTTAGAATTATTTTTTTTAATAATAATAAAATAATAATATAATATGTAATATATATATATGCGTATATTATGGTGGGCCCCATTGTAACACCCTGAAAATCGGGGGTCGTGTATAAACTCAACTCCCGAGTTCCAGACCGTCACTTATGCAACAAAAATGGTTATGATTCAATGTTGTCTGATTTAAAGCATTCACATGAGTAAAAGTATACCAAAACTGCAATTCATACTTCAGATCCAGTGATAAAAGCAAGCGGAAGACTAAACAAGATATATATCACTGTATGGAAAAACAAAGTAATCTCAACTGTCTCCAAAGTATGACTACATCTCTGAGTCTCATATACATGTACATAACAAAAGAATAATGTTCAAAAAGAAAAGTCCCACTGATGTCCCCTCGATCCAGGTCACCTACGGGAAGCCGTCATGATACTGCATATACGAGAACTCATCCTGGTCCTCGTCATCATCTAGCTCCACCTCCTGGATCTCATCGTCACCTGCAACTACAACAGGGTCTGGTGGGTGTTGCAAACACCATCCCGTAACGTGGGAATGAGTGATCAACTCAGTGGAATCATAGAGCAAAGATTAGCATGTTCACAATTCAGTCACGCGATAATAGTAAAGCAGTAAATCAGACAAGTCCTAATACTGTTGTTAATGCAAGATGATATGACGTGATGTATGCCCTCACCGACGATCACCCTCATACGGCAACATCTTACGACCGCGGCATGCCACACTCCCTAGAGTGCTCCACATCTTCCAGGCACATGCAATGCTATGGTGATATGATTACCAAGTTGTTATTAGTCCATTCAAACAGCAGGATTGGGAAACTAAGGTACCTCCCTTGTATCGATCCCAACACGGATCCTGTCTAGGGTCGTCACTCCTAGTAATCTCATACGATGTACATTTCGTAGGTCACTGCAAGGGCTGCCAGGGCTGTTGCTCGCACTCGTTGCACCGCTCCCCCATCACCTTATCAATACAGGCCTACTGTACTCTACTGCACGGAAGGGTCGTCGCCTCCCGTGAACTCAGAATACGCTCGCGGTCACTACAAAGGGCTCGTCGCCTGATCAGTGTAGGCCGACAGCTAGAATATAGTGTCCCATACCACCATAATCTGCTCACGAGTCAAGGTGCTCATAGGTCACTACGGGGAGGTTTGTGGCCCCAGCGTAGGCCGACAGCTCGACCACGGTGTCCCATACCACCATGCCCGGCTCATGAGTCTTCGTGGATCAAGGTACCACGGTTAATAGGGTTTACAATGGTAAGTTCGGTACCCTAGGTTCAAGCAGTTATGATACATACATGGTGAACAAACATCGGCCAGTCGGGTTACTTGACGGGCTCGACTAGCGCGATCGCATCTCGAACTGAACGACATGAAGTGCGTAAAACACTTCGCGTGGCCTAACCACTGCCGCCAACTCTCAACACGAATCACATTCATCGACGCGTCATTCGTGGCTATGACCAGTCAGCCACGAATTTGCTCGGTTACCGACTGCCTGGACTAAGTCAAGTCCCACACATCTATGGAATCACTATAAAAGGTATTGGAATTGAAATACATCATGTGAGCATGTTAGCACATGTTATGACATTCAACTTAAGCAAATCTTCAAGGCATACTTCCCATGCATATTCAACTTAAGCAAATCCTCAAGCACATACATTCCATGCATGTAGTGAAATCATGCATTTTGTCAACATGTAGAAAATCATCTAGATCGGCATAATAATTGAAAAATCAATCACAAAGTATCAAATAACATCATTTAATTCAATACATACTAATACAAGCATTTATACAAACACATGCACTACACACTTAGGTCTACATATAGCATGTCGACCCAAAGTATGCAACTAGGCGAATCTCTTCGCCAAACTAATTATGCACGCATTCCTAACTTCCTAATGCGACAACAAACCATGTCAATCACATCAGCAAAATATGAATGCAAACAGTACTTCCTACAAATGACTAAAATGCCCTAAATCTCATATTCTTCGTTAGCTTACGAAAGGGGAAACGGAGAGCATTTTGTACATGTCAAACGGCGATGCCGTCAAGAATCTACTATTAAACGACATTGAAAGCATTGGGAACCGTCAATCCAAGCGTCTAAAATCCTCACCTAGTGTCTTGTAGACTCGGGAATTGAAGCGGAGTGTATATGCTTCGTCTACGGCGAGTAAGGAGCCTAATACATAAGATCCATAAGCTACATCGCCATGGAAACAAGAAAAACTCAAATCACCAACTATTTAGGGTTTTTACTTACCTAGGATTGCGGTGGAATCGCCGGGAAAGCGGTAGAGAAGTGTCGCTTAAGCACGTGCAACACGTAGCACAAGTGGCGGGAAGAACTCTCCCACTCTCTCACAATCTCTCACTCTTTTTCTCTCCCCCAAGCTAGGGCTTCTCTCAAATTCGGATGGGAGAGAGGAGTGAGGGTTTCAACCCCTTTTATAGCCTAAAACATTCCCAAAATAGGCTTGGGAACAATGTTTACTTGGTGCCTAACCAAATCGGGGCCGTTTCGGTCCAAAAGGGCACTTCTGGAGGTCCCCAGGCCAGATGCGGTCGGACTTAAGCTCATGCATACTAGATCTAGCATACATCCAGTTTTCAGACCGGTTGGGTTCCCAGATCGCACGTGGCGGCCCAGTTTCAGTTTAACGGTCACCGCATCAAGATCAGGCCTATAAGTCCCGTGATATATAATAGATATTTTTCCTGATCCAAGGGTGTAATTTGGCTGTATTCTGACGGTCAGAATGCTTAATACTGATGCGTCAAATTTGTGTGCCAGATTTGAATTTGAAATTCCAACTATGTCCCTATTCACACTCTCTTCGGTCCGGGCTCAATGAAATAGCCTGTGATCATCGGTTTGACTTGATTTTTGGAATGAGTGTCAAGCCCAGCTAGACGGTCCTAACGGTCTAAGATAGGAGGTATCGGACTTTCAACGTGCGGTCTGGATCCAATACAAAGATTCAAAGTGGTCCAGAGAACAAACCGGCTTAGAGTTTGATCCGAGGCTTTAGAGCATTATAGCACCCTTAGTTCCACTCGCTTCGGGCCTTGTAGAACGTATTTAAAGTGATCAGGGACCATTTCCCAGCTATTCTAACGTTGCACTAGCTAACCTAGTCAAATTTTCCAAAGGAATGAATTCTACGCAAATTCGGGTCGAGTTGGTACTCGAGCCCAAGGATGGATTTTTCACGGGCGTTACAATCTACCCCCCTTAACAAATAATTTCGTCCTCGAAATTTTGTACCTTTTCGTACTCCTCGAGAAGCTGTGGGTAGTTTTTTTCTGATCTCGGCTTCTGTCTCCCAAGTAGCCTCCTCCTCAGTATGATGCGTCCATAGTACCTTCACAAGGGGAATCACCTTGCTACGCAGTACCTGCTCCTTCCGGTCTAAGATGCGTGTCGGTCGCAGGATATAAGTAACATCCTCTCCTAACTGCACCTGGTCCCATCTGATGATATGAGAAGGATCAGCAACGTACTTCTTCAGCATAGAAACATGAAATACGTTGTGGACGCTCGCGAGGGGCGTGGGTAAAGCCAATCGGTAAGCCACTGCTCCCACACGATCGAGGATCTGAAATGGACCAATGTATCGCGGTGCCAGCTTCCCCTTCTTTCCGAACCGAAGGACTCCCTTCATAGGGGAAACTCGCAAAAACACATGATCCCCGACTGTGAACTCTAGTGGTCTCCGTCTCGTATCGGCGTAGCTCTTCTGTCTGCTCTGCGCTGTAAGAAGCCGACGTCGAATAATATCAATCTTCTCTGACGTCGCCTGCACCAACTCTGGGCCAATCAAGCTGCGCTCACCGACCTCTAACCAGCAATGCGGTGCGCGACAAGGTCGCCCATACAGCGCCTCATAAGGTGCCATGCCGATACTCGCCTGGAAGCTATTGTTGTACGCAAACTCCGCATATGCAAGACAGTCATCCCAACTGTCCTTGAAGTCCAACGCGCAAGCTCGCAACATGTCCTCCAGGATCTGGTTCACTCGCTCTGTCTGTCCGTCCGTCTGTGGGTGGAAGGCAGTACTGAACTTCAACTTCACACCCATAGCCTCCTGAATGCGAGTCCAGAAAATAGAAGTGAACCGCGTGTCTCTGTCCGACACGATCTCCAACGGAACTCCATGCAGACGCACGATCTCTCTAATATACAATCTAGCCAGCTCGTCTGCAGAGTTCGTAACTCTGATCGGTAGGAAGTGCGCCGACTTCGTCAATCGGTCGACGATCACCCAAATAGAATCATGCCCCTTCCTCGTCTTCGGCAACCCAGAAATGAAGTCCATGGAAATGAAATCCCACTTCCACTCTGCAATCGGCATAGGCTGCAAAAGTCCAGGTGGTCGGCGATGCTCTGCCTTCACCTGCTGACAAGTGAGACAACGGGACACGAACTCAGCTATGTGGGTCTTCATACCTTCCCACCAGTACGTTCTCTTCACGTCACGATACATCTTCGTGCTGCCAGGATGCATCGCGAGTCTAGTAGAATGCGCAGCCTCGAGAATCTCTCGTCTCAAGTCAGGGACATCAGGAACGCATAGGCGGCCACGGTAACGTAAACCCCCATCCATGCCAACTCGCCAGTCGGCGTCATCATCATCACTGGCCTGCTCTCGAAGCTCAGTAAGATGCGTGTCGTCCCCCTGCGCCTCGATGACACGGTCATCGATCGGAGATCGCACCTGAACATGTGCGATGAACTCGAATGGCTCCTCTACGGTGAGTTTCTGCTCAAAGTCTCGCAAAAACTCAACCATATCCCACTCGGCAACCATCAGCGGAGCCGCAAACTCTATCGCCTTCTTGCGGCTCAACGCATCAGCCACAAGGTTCGCCTTCCCAGGATGGTAAGAGACTTCAAACTTGAAGTCCTTCAGCGTCTCCATCCATCGCCGCTGCCTCATATTCAAGTCCCGCTGTGTGAATATGTACTTGAGGCTCTTGTGGTCGCAAAAGAGCTCGAACTCCTCTCCATAGAGGTAATGTCTCCAGAGTCTCAGTGCGAATATCACGGCTGCCAACTCCAGGTCGTGTGTAGGGTAATTCTCCTCGTGCTTCCTTAATTGTCTCGAGGCATACGAAATTACCCTGTCCCTCTGCATAAGGACACAACCCAAACCAACGCTAGACGCGTCAGTGTATATAGTGTATTTAACCCCTTGCTCTGGCAATACTAGCACAGGGGCGGACGTAAGTCTGTCCTTCAGCTCCTGAAAAGCTGACTCCGCCTTATCATTCCAGGCGAACTTCACGTCCTTCCGTGTCAACTGAGATAAGGGTCTCGCGATCTTCGAGAAATCCTGAATGAAGCGCCGATAGTAGCCAGCGAGACCCAAGAAACTCCTCACCTCAGTGACAGAACCAGGCTGCTCCCAGTCCTGCACCGCAGCTACCTTAGACAGGTCAACTGCCATGCCATCCTTGGACACCACGTGTCCCAGAAACTTCACCTCCTGCTTCCAGAAGTCGCACTTCTTATACTGTGCGAACAACTGATGCTGTCTGAGCGTATCAAGGACCAAACGCAAGTGCTCCTCATGCTCCTCTCGACTCCTAGAGTATACCAAAATGTCGTCGATGAAGACAACGACGAATCGATAGAGGAAAGGCCGTAGTACCCGGTTCATCAGATCCATGAACACGGCCGGTGCGTTCGTGAGACCGAACGACATCACAAGGAACTCGTAATGACCAAAACTGGTCCTGAACGCTGTCTTCTGCACGTCCTCATCTCTGACGCGCAGCTGATGATATCCTGACTGAAGATCAATCTTCGAGAAGTACTGCGCTCCTCTCAACTGATCAAATAAGTCATCGATCCTGGGCAAAGGGTACTTGTTCTTCACTGTGAGTTGGTTCAGCCTGCGATAATCAATACACAATCGTAGCGAACCATCCTTCTTCTTCACGAACAAGACCGGTGCTCCCCAAGGAGATACGCTAGGCCGTATAAGGCCAAGCTCTAGTAGACCATCAATCTGCGTCCTCAACTCCTCCATCTCACATGGTGCCATGCGATACGTCGGCAGTGAGACGGGTGTAGAACCAGGAATCAGATCGATAGTGAAATCGATCTCACGTCGGGGCGGCAAACCAGGGATCTTCCTGAACAGATCCCCGAACTCAGAAACAACCGGCGTCTGCTCAAGTACCTGGGCACCAGCGTCGTGCAACAGGGTGGCGTAGCTAAGAATGCGGAAAGGAAGATTTACCCGTACTGAAAATGTGAAAGGCGTGCCCTCAGGCTCGTACACCGTCACCACACGAGCCTCGCAGTCAATCTCGGCTCTCGCTGCAGTCAACCAGTCCATGCCAAGAATGACGTCGAGATATACGAGCGAGGGATCGACGACCAAATCAAGAGTCATCGTCCTGCCTCCCAGATCAAGTAAACAACCCTCACACATCTGGGTGACATCCGAATAATCTCCATGAGCTGCAAGGACTCGCACGCTATCCATAGTGATAGTCTGCAACCCAAGACGTCTGACTACGGCACGCGATATCAAAGAAATCGTGGAACCAGTGTCCACCATGACAAGAACGGGAGTACCTCCGATATGGCCCGTGACCTCGAAGGCTGAATGCTGGAAAGTCGGCGTCGTAGCTGCCTCAACGGTCAGTGCATGAACTCGAGCCTGCTGTGGCCGGTTCGGCCGCTGTGTCAAGGGCCGTGGGGGCTGTCGAATCTGCGATACTGTGGGTCTGAAAGAGGACTGCGCAGGAGCTGACCGTATAGGCGGTGCTGATATCGCCTGTGGACGTACACGATCAATCTTCTGCGGCGGCGAGAACCCACTGTCCCGCATCCTCGCAAAGCAACTCGGCGCTAGGTGGCCCGTCCTCCCACAGTATGTGCATGATAGATCAGGGCGCCGAAACGGTCCTACTGGCGCCGTGGTCCTGGTAGGAGGATCAATGCGAGGCCTCTTGCCCGCGAAGGGCCTATCTGGCAACTCCGGTCGCGGCCTAGAAGTAGTCGGGCCTCGTGATCGCGCAAGTCGATCCACGTCCTGCTCTGCCCGCATGGACATGTGAACCAACTCCGCATAGGAGGAGAAACTGATGCAGCACATCTTCGACCGAATATCCGGTCGCAAGCCCTCCAAAAAGCGCCGTATGCGCATCTGCTCATCAGCTAAAATCGTCGGGACGTACCTGCCCAACTCTGTGAACCGATGCTCATACTCGGTGACCGTCATCGCTGCCTGCCTGAGACGGAGAAACTCATTCTCCCTCTCGTGTCTGTAGGTCTGAGGATAATACTTCTCATGGAAGCGAAACTCGAATGCTGCCCATGTCCATATGAAGTCTGCGGTAACAGTCCGCAATACACTATCCCACCACATACTGGCCTCTCTCTCAAACTGGAAGGTAGCCAGCTCTACCTGCTCTGCCTCAGTACAGTGCAACATGCGCAGAATCTTCGACACTCGGTCGAGCCAAAACTCAGCCTCCTCGGGTCTGTGAGAACCCGTGAAAGTAGGAGGCCGCAAGCGCTGAAATCGCTCCAGAAGGCCCCGTGTGTCGGCAGGGTTCCCCGCAGGGAAAGCAGGCTGCGCAGGAAGTGCTACGCCCTCATCCTGGGTGTAAGCATAGGCATCCTCAGCTGGATGCGCAGGTGGTGCAGGCGGAGTAGATGCAGTCGCACCCCCACCCTGGGCTAAAGTCCCAACTATGGTGGTCAGAAGCTGCTGCTGCTGTAGCATCATAGCCATCATCTGCTCGAACCTATCAGGGGGTGGAGCAGGCTGTGGCGGATGAGGTGCGGAAGTAGATGCGCGCTGTGGCTCTCTGACTGATGGTGTAAATGGCGGTGGTCCATCTGTAGGACCAGTAGCAGGCTGAGACGATCGAACAGTCTCAGGAATCGGGCCCACAGCAGGGTCCAGACGAGTGCCAGACTGAGAAGGAGCCTGATCCATCTGCTCTAACAATGAAAGCCGAACCGCGCTCCTCGTAGTCTTAGGTGGCATTCCCTATATTCAAAATAGGGCGCAACCTTGTCAGTCTCAATTGCACAAATACACCACAATCATTCACTAAAGAGTCAAGGCATTCCATGCATTTCAATTAATCAAAATTGTCACAATACAAGGGATATATCCTTACAAGCATCATGACTAGAATGACATGGAAATTAAGACAGTTAAGCAACAGCGACAAAAGCAAAGCACTAGCCCTAATAGGCTTTACACACATGAAACAGAAAATAGTTAACTACTCATAACAACATCAAAGATCGCGTCGCTAGTCGGAGTCTGGCGACGGAGGAGGAGCACCCTTATCCTGTAAGCAACACAGGATTGCCTTCAAGGTGCGAGTCACCTTGCCAAATTTCTTCTTCGTAACGGCCTTGGCATCAGCGACCTCTGCTCGAAGTTCTTGGACTTCCCTTCGCAAAGCGGTCTGACTCTCCTCCATCCGAGCAATGCGATCGTCAATAGTAGTCTGCGCAGAAGGAGGAGGACTCTCATCAGTATCCTGAGCCTCCTCTTCTGCTTCTTCCTGAGTCTCTTCCTGAACTTCTGCACTAGGTTCTCCTTCGCTTTGATCTTCCTCTTCATCAAAGTCGTCCCCACTATCCCTTTCAAGTTGATTTTCACGATATTGCGACCCAATCTTCATCTTAACCATCGTCGACTCATCGATGGTGTGAATCGATACCGGCAACTCGGGTCCAAGTCTATAGGCAAACTCAAGCGCAATTCTGCAAATGAGTCGGCCAAAGGGAAGGGATTCGGATGTTCTTCTCGACCTGGCTATGAGAACTATCTGCCGTAAGATGAAAGTGGCCATACATACGTTCTCTCCCTGAGCCACCAGAAATAAGAAATCGACCATAAGACGTGTACATTCAATGCGGTTCGTCGACCTAGGATAAACATTGAACGTGCAGATGTGATGCAGCAGACGCAAATCCTCAGACATGTACGTCGCCTTGAGGCTATTATTAGGCTGCCATGGAACCAACTTACCGCACAGAAACCTGGTGCGGCGATCTCGTTCACGTCTAGTCCTCAAATTTTTCTCACTTGGATGTACATCACCTAGAGGCACGTTGAGAAGTCGCGCAACCAACTGGACGTCGATCGTAGCCATCCGATCTCTACCAAAAGGGATTTTGAACTGCAAGGGCTCCAAGGTAGGACTCTGGATGCTAGCATAGAAGGCACGAACAGTGCTCACATTAGCACGAGCGCGAGCTTCAAAGATCGGTCCCCAGTGCGCAGCTTCAATGCGTTCGAACAACAGATATTCGCCGAACAATCGCCCATCTACGTCCGCCTCAAATAACACTCTACGATCAGTGTATTCACCATGAGGCATCTCTGATAGGATGGTTCGTCCAAGGTGTGCATGGGGATCCAAATCCCGCTTCGTACGGCACTCCAGGACTGCAGCTGGACCTGCGGCGGCGCTTGAACTTGCGGCACCACCCCGCGGTCTTCTCAATCGAGCAGGGCGGCTCGGCCCAGCCTCGTCTGTTGCAGTTTTCCTCTTACCCATCAAAGACAGGATGGATGAGAGTGACAAAAGACCCAAAATAGCTTCCACGAAAGCCATGGAAAACGCCGAAAATGCGGAGAAATGGCTGCCCAATCTGACAAAAGGAAATCTAGGCGTCGTAGAGGGATGCTTCAAGCTTCCCAAGGCTGTAGTTTCAGGGAAAAATAAAAACAAAAAGGTGGAATGGAGCTGCTCACGATTTCAGCACTATTTGGGGGATTTTGGAGCTCCAAATGGGAAAATCTTCAAGGAAAGGGGCTGCCAACACCCAATAATCAATGGGTGGTGGTCGGTTTTGGCCAAGGATGGGATTAGGATGGGTTTGGGTCGCCGGGATTTGGAATGGAGCGCTGAAACTCAAATCTAGGGCATGCAAGGGGGCTGTTTGTGAAGGAGAGGGGTGTTTTAGGGGTTTTCGTGGGATGGGAGGTAGCTAGGGGTGTTGGGGGGTGTATTTAAGTGGGTGCGCCCAAAGGGCAGCACCGTCCGAGGTGGCCGGCCGGCGATGCATCGCCCGGCCGGCGATGGCATCGCCGGCCAACCTCCAGGTTGGCCAGCGGGACCCCATGGGTCTGGTCCCCCATGGTCCCAGGGTCCCAAAAAGTCTAGTCCCACCCCTTAGTTCATAGTATTTTGGTCCCTATGAGCCCAAACATGTTTTTGGGGCTTTCCGGGTCCACATCGCAGTCCCGAATA
This sequence comes from Magnolia kwangsiensis, assembly GCA_037074715.1. NCBI lineage: Eukaryota > Viridiplantae > Streptophyta > Magnoliopsida > Magnoliales > Magnoliaceae > Magnolia > Magnolia kwangsiensis. Next base: position 68,283,212 of record CM073579.1, read on the forward strand.
CCAAACCATATGATGCAGCATATGGATTTGGGGTAGAAGGATCCAGTACATCTTTCTAGCTCCTTAGTTGCTAAAGAAAGTGAAGTTAGAATGGCCTTATGGCCATTTTTCATGAAATTTTACTATTCACTGTAAAATTTGGTGAATGTACTAATTTGTGTTATTTTCACATTAGGTTTGATGCCTAACATGAAATGGATAAGAAAGAACTGAAGGTTGAAGTGTTTAGAGAAGGAATTTTGAGAATTTTTGGCAAAACGGGGTTTTTAAGCCCTGGCGATTGATTACTGGAGTCGTGGTCATTCCACGGCCCAAAGATTCACTTTTGCGGTTTAAAACCGCTCATAGGACGTCTCCACCCGACTTCCTACAGCTTAAAAGTGATTCGGGTCGCTTTACGCGACCCGAGATGCGTTACAGACTCGATCTTGCGATCGATCCTTATAGACTTCGCCTATCGGCGAATCTGTGATCCTAGAAGTGTTTCTAGACCCTTCTCGCACCCACCTAAGTCAAATGAAGCGACAGCGTACGTCGCAAGACCATAACCCAGGCCCAGTATACTCTCATTCATGCTCTGATACCAACTTGTAACACCCTGAAAATCGGGGGTCGTGTATAAACTCAACTCCCGAGTTCCAGACCGTCACTTATGCAACAAAAATGGTTATGATTCAATGTTGTCTGATTTAAAGCATTCACATGAGTAAAAGTATACCAAAACTGCAATTCATACTTCAGATCCAGTGATAAAAGCAAGCGGAAGACTAAACAAGATATATATCACTGTATGGAAAAACAAAGTAATCTCAACTGTCTCCAAAGTATGACTACATCTCTGAGTCTCATATACATGTACATAACAAAAGAATAATGTTCAAAAAGAAAAGTCCCACTGATGTCCCCTCGATCCAGGTCACCTACGGGAAGCCGTCATGATACTGCATATACGAGAACTCATCCTGGTCCTCGTCATCATCTAGCTCCACCTCCTGGATCTCATCGTCACCTGCAACTACAACAGGGTCTGGTGGGTGTTGCAAACACCATCCCGTAACGTGGGAATGAGTGATCAACTCAGTGGAATCATAGAGCAAAGATTAGCATGTTCACAATTCAGTCACGCGATAATAGTAAAGCAGTAAATCAGACAAGTCCTAATACTGTTGTTAATGCAAGATGATATGACGTGATGTATGCCCTCACCGACGATCACCCTCATACGGCAACATCTTACGACCGCGGCATGCCACACTCCCTAGAGTGCTCCACATCTTCCAGGCACATGCAATGCTATGGTGATATGATTACCAAGTTGTTATTAGTCCATTCAAACAGCAGGATTGGGAAACTAAGGTACCTCCCTTGTATCGATCCCAACACGGATCCTGTCTAGGGTCGTCACTCCTAGTAATCTCATACGATGTACATTTCGTAGGTCACTGCAAGGGCTGCCAGGGCTGTTGCTCGCACTCGTTGCACCGCTCCCCCATCACCTTATCAATACAGGCCTACTGTACTCTACTGCACGGAAGGGTCGTCGCCTCCCGTGAACTCAGAATACGCTCGCGGTCACTACAAAGGGCTCGTCGCCTGATCAGTGTAGGCCGACAGCTAGAATATAGTGTCCCATACCACCATAATCTGCTCACGAGTCAAGGTGCTCATAGGTCACTACGGGGAGGTTTGTGGCCCCAGCGTAGGCCGACAGCTCGACCACGGTGTCCCATACCACCATGCCCGGCTCATGAGTCTTCGTGGATCAAGGTACCACGGTTAATAGGGTTTACAATGGTAAGTTCGGTACCCTAGGTTCAAGCAGTTATGATACATACATGGTGAACAAACATCGGCCAGTCGGGTTACTTGACGGGCTCGACTAGCGCGATCGCATCTCGAACTGAACGACATGAAGTGCGTAAAACACTTCGCGTGGCCTAACCACTGCCGCCAACTCTCAACACGAATCACATTCATCGACGCGTCATTCGTGGCTATGACCAGTCAGCCACGAATTTGCTCGGTTACCGACTGCCTGGACTAAGTCAAGTCCCACACATCTATGGAATCACTATAAAAGGTATTGGAATTGAAATACATCATGTGAGCATGTTAGCACATGTTATGACATTCAACTTAAGCAAATCTTCAAGGCATACTTCCCATGCATATTCAACTTAAGCAAATCCTCAAGCACATACATTCCATGCATGTAGTGAAATCATGCATTTTGTCAACATGTAGAAAATCATCTAGGTCGGCATAATAATTGAAAAATCAATCACAAAGTATCAAATAACATCATTTAATTCAATACATACTAATACAAGCATTTATACAAACACATGCACTACACACTTAGGTCTACATATAGCATGTCGACCCAAAGTATGCAACTAGGCGAATCTCTTCGCCAAACTAATTATGCACGCATTCCTAACTTCCTAATGCGACAACAAACCATGTCAATCACATCAGCAAAATATGAATGCAAACAGTACTTCCTACAAATGACTAAAATGCCCTAAATCTCATATTCTTCGTTAGCTTACGAAAGGGGAAACGGAGAGCATTTTGTACATGTCAAACGGCGATGCCGTCAAGAATCTACTATTAAACGACATTGAAAGCATTGGGAACCGTCAATCCAAGCGTCTAAAATCCTCACCTAGTGTCTTGTAGACTCGGGAATTGAAGCGGAGTGTATATGCTTCGTCTACGGCGAGTAAGGAGCCTAATACATAAGATCCATAAGCTACATCGCCATGGAAACAAGAAAAACTCAAATCACCAACTATTTAGGGTTTTTACTTACCTAGGATTGCGGTGGAATCGCCGGGAAAGCGGTAGAGAAGTGTCGCTTAAGCACGTGCAACACGTAGCACAAGTGGCGGGAAGAACTCTCCCACTCTCTCACAATCTCTCACTCTTTTTCTCTCCCCCAAGCTAGGGCTTCTCTCAAATTCGGATGGGAGAGAGGAGTGAGGGTTTCAACCCCTTTTATAGCCTAAAACATTCCCAAAATAGGCTTGGGAACAATGTTTACTTGGTGCCTAACCAAATCGGGGCCGTTTCGGTCCAAAAGGGCACTTCTGGAGGTCCCCAGGCCAGATGCGGTCGGACTTAAGCTCATGCATACTAGATCTAGCATACATCCAGTTTTCAGACCGGTTGGGTTCCCAGATCGCACGTGGCGGCCCAGTTTCAGTTTAACGGTCACCGCATCAAGATCAGGCCTATAAGTCCCGTGATATATAATAGATATTTTTCCTGATCCAAGGGTGTAATTTGGCTGTATTCTGACGGTCAGAATGCTTAATACTGATGCGTCAAATTTGTGTGCCAGATTTGAATTTGAAATTCCAACTATGTCCCTATTCACACTCTCTTCGGTCCGGGCTCAATGAAATAGCCTGTGATCATCGGTTTGACTTGATTTTTGGAATGAGTGTCAAGCCCAGCTAGACGGTCCTAACGGTCTAAGATAGGAGGTATCGGACTTTCAACGTGCGGTCTGGATCCAATACAAAGATTCAAAGTGGTCCAGAGAACAAACCGGCTTAGAGTTTGATCCGAGGCTTTAGAGCATTATAGCACCCTTAGTTCCACTCGCTTCGGGCCTTGTAGAACGTATTTAAAGTGATCAGGGACCATTTCCCAGCTATTCTAACGTTGCACTAGCTAACCTAGTCAAATTTTCCAAAGGAATGAATTCTACGCAAATTCGGGTCGAGTTGGTACTCGAGCCCAAGGATGGATTTTTCACGGGCGTTACACCCATGTGGGACCCACCTGCCTGGTAGAGGATTGATTGGTGCATGTTTATAGTAGCTATATAGGTGCTGTATCAATGTCAGTAAGTTTTGTGGGTCTGATCATGAGGTATATGTATATCCTCACCGTCCATTACTAGATGGTGGGAACCCACCTTGATATATGTACTATGTAGCCATGCCGTCTAGACATGGGACCCACCCACAAGTGGGGCCCACCTTGAGGTATGTGTTATATCACACCATCCAATTCGCTGGACGTGCGACCCTCTTGATGTATGTGTTATACATCCATGTTGTTCATCTGGTGGGCACATTTTGAGGGTGCAGGGCACACCTACTGCGAGGCCCGTTGTGATGCATTTGAGGCCCATGAGATGTGACCTAATGTGATGTATTTCAAGCCATTATATGTGGCCCATTGTGATGTATTTTAGGCCCATGAGATGTGGCCCATTGTGATGTATTTCGAGCTCATGAGATGTGGCCCAATGTGATGTATTTCGAGCCCATGAGATGTGGCCCAATGTGATGTATTTTAAGCCCATGAGATGTGGCCCAATGTGATGTATTTCAGGCCCATGAGATTAAGCCCGTTATGATGCATATGCGACCTGTGTATGTATGAGCCCCATTGTGATGTATATGCAGCTCGTATATGGGCCCTTTGTCTTTCTAGATATTTAGAAGGCCGAGGGCCCCATTGTGATTCCAATTTCCTATCCCAATAGGACCACTCCTTAACACAATGGTGGTTAAATATCCACCGTTGTAAACTATCCTAAGGCCCATTGTTAAGCCCACCTCCACCCTTACCCTAGTGGGTTAACCCAAATTATTAGGTTCTCACTAATATTAGTAATCCCCATTGGGCTAACCCAAACCGTTGGGTCCCCATTAATGCTAGTACCTTCCCACCATGCCTTATAGAAATTATCCAAACCTTGGGGCCCACATTATGTTCTTACCGGGCCCCTCATAGTAATGTGGCCCATCTAGAAGCATGTCTTGCCCATGTTTAGTAACCATACCTAAGGCCTACTTAGGTGTTGAGCAGGCTACCCAATTCGTTTAGAAGTACACATAGTCCTAGATGTAGGAGCTACACTAAGCCCACTTTGTATATGCATCGAGCCCCATAAGGAAGCCTAGTTTATTCATGATAAGAGGTTGAGAAAGCCCAATTGTTCACCCTATAAGCTCACTTTGTGAACTCACCTTGTTATATGCCCACTTGACTCACCACGAGAGGTGTATCCTACCTTTGTACCCCATTTGCTAGGATCTCGTGACATGTACGTATCTTCTTCACCATCCATCTCTTTGTTTAGACAAGTGTGATGTCCATCCTAGACAATAGTATATCATCTAGGTCATTCATTGCTTACTACATCACACCCCTTGTCGTAGATAGAAGAATATGTACTATCAGGTTTGGTATGTCCACTATGTAGAACTTATCTCAACTTATGGACTAGACCCGTCATCCCCACTTGGATCATGTAGAGCCTTGGAAGGCTAATGTAAGACATACTGCATAAGCTCCTATAGTTGTAGAGGGAGCACATAATCCAGTTTATATTTGTAGTATGTGATATGCCGGTGATGGTCGATTGTGGATTTTTATTGTCCGTTCTATCAGATAATCATTCCTATGTACTTTTACCTTATGATACATGCCCATACGCATCATATGTGTGCTTGTTATGAGGAGTAATTGATCATAACATATGCCATTGGGTTGGTTTATTATGGGACTCCTTATGAGACGGTGTTGCCCCATATGATTATGTGGTATGCGCATGATTGCTACATGACTTGATAGTGTGATTCATGCATCTCGCATGTATGACATGACTACTATACGCCCTAGTGATATCAAGGTCGTAGCCTCCACAAGCATAACGTTGATGGTAGGATTGGGCACAGGAAATCTTTTTCTACATGGGATGCTACAGATGTCCCTCGGTGAAATTTTCTAAACCCCTTTAGTACTAAAAGATGCTCCAACGTCTAGACTGAGTGGATACATAAGCGACGAATGCTAAATACCAGTAGACCGTGTCTCCCACGTAACACCCTGAAAATCGGGGATCGTGTATAAACCCGACTCCCGAGTTCCAGACCGTCACTTATGCAATAAAATGATTATGATTCAATGTTGTCTGAGTTAAAGCATTCACATGAGTAAAAGTATACCAAAACTGCAATTCATACTCTAGATTCAGTGATAAAAGTAAGCGAAAGACTAAAGGATATACATATCACTGTATGAAAAACAAAATAGATCTCAACTATCTCCAAAGTATGAATACATCTCTGAGTCTCATATACATGTAAATAAACAGAATCAAAATGTCAAAAGTAGTCCCACTGAGAAGTCCCGTCAATCCAGGCCACCTAAGCAAAGCCGTCGTGGTACTGCATATATGAGGACTCGTCCTGGTCCTCATCATAATACAGCTCTGCCTCCTGAATCGCTGCCTCACCTGCATCTAAGACAGGGTCTGGTGGGTGTAGCAAACACCATCTCGTAACGTGGGAGTGAGTAGCTAACTCAGTGGAGTAATAGAGTAAAGATTAACATGTTCTCAAATTAATCATGCGATAATAGTAAAGCAGTAAATTAAACATTCCTAATACTGTTGTTAATGTAATATGACGTGACATGATGGATGCCCTCACCAATGATCTCCCTCATACGGCACCATCTTACGCCCGCGACATGCTTTCTTTCCAAGTGCTCCACATCTTCCAGGCACATGCAATGTGATGGTGATATGATTACTGAGTTATTATTAGTCCATTCATACAGCAGGATTGGGAAACTAAGGTACTTGACTTATATCAATCCCAACACAGATCCTGTCTAGGGTCGTCACTCCTAGTAATCTCATACGATGTATATTTTGTAGGTCGCTGCAAGGGCTGCCAGGGCTGTTGCTCGCACTCGTTGCATCGCTCCCCCATCACCTTATCAATACAGGCCTACTGTACTCTCATTGCTACGGAAGGGTCGTCGCCTCCCGTAGACTCAGAATACGCTCGCGGTCACTACAAAGGGCTCGTCGCCTGATCAGAGTAGGCCGACAGTAAGAATATAGTGTCCCATACCACCATAATCTGCTCACGAGTCATAGGTACTTACTGGTCACTACGGGGAGGTTTGTGGCCCCAGCGTAGGCCGACAGCTCGACCACGGTGTCCCATACCACCATGCCTGGCTCATGAGTCTTTATAGATCAAGGTACCATGGTTAATAGGGTTTACAATGGTAAGTTCAGCACCCTAGGTTCAAGCAGTTATGACTCATACAAGGTGAACATACAATGGCCAGTCGGGTTACTTGACGGGCTTGGCTAGCACGAGCGCATCTCAAGTCGAACGACATGAAGTGCATAAAACACTTCGTGTGGCCTAACCACTGCCGCCAACTCCAAAACACGACTCGCGTTCATCGACGCTTCATTCGTGGCAAAGATAAGCCAACCACGAATTTACTCGGTTACCGACTGCCTGGACTAGGTATAGTCCCAAACAGTTATGAATCCACATCAGCAATCATATAAGCGTAATGGAAGTGAAATACAACAATGTGAGCATGTTAACACATGTTATAACATGCAACTTAAGTAAATCATCTGATACATGCATTTCATACACATAATGAAATCATGCATATAGCCAACATATAGGAAATCATGTACATCAACATATTATTTGAGAATTCAATCTCAAACTAATTCATAACACCATTTAATTCAATACATACTAATACAAACATTTATACAAACACTTAGTCTACACATTTAAGTCTACATATAGTATGTCGACTCAAAGTGCGCATTTGGGCGAATCTCTTCGCCAAATTGATTATGCACGCATTCCTAATATCCTAATGCGACAAAGAGCCATGTCAATCATATCAGCAAAATATGAATGAAAACAGTATTTCCTACAAATGACTAAAATGCCCTAAATCTCATATTTTTCGTCTTCTTAGGGAACAGGAAACGGACAGCATATTGTACATGTCAAACGGCGTTGCCGTCGATAATCTACTATTAAACGACATTGAAAGTGTTGAAAGCAGTCAATCAAAGCGTCTAGAATCCGCACCTTTTATCCTAGAAGTGTATTGATTCGAACGGAGCTTATACGCTTCGTCTATGGCGAACAGGCAACCTATTTCACAAGATGTATAAGCTACCATGCTAAGGAACTGACGGAACCTTAAATCAGCAAGTGTTTGGGGTCTTTTCTTACCTAAAAATGTGGCAAAATCGCCAGAAAAGTGATTGAGGTGCGTTGCTTAAGCACGTGCAACAGGTAGTGCAAGCAGCAGGAAATTCTCCCACTCTCTCTCACAATCTCTCACCTTTTCTCTCACACCAGCTAGGATTTCTAACAAATTCGGATGGGTGAGAGAAGTGAGGGTTTAAGGCCCTTTTATAACATAAAACATGCCCAAAACAGGCTTGAAAACAATGTTTACTTGATGCCTAACCAAATCGGGGCTGTTTCAGTCCAAAAAAACATTTCTGGAGGTCCCCTGGTCGAACGCGATCGGACTTAAGCTCATGCATGTCAGATGTCGCTCACATCCCATTTTCAGACCAGTATTGTTCGTAGATCGCACGTGGCGGTCCAGTTTCAGTTCAGCGGTCATCGCACGTAGATCAGGTCTACAAGTCTCGTGATATGAAATAAAAAAATTTCCTGATCCAAGGGTGTAATTTGGCTGAATTCTGACGGTCAGAACACTTAATAATAACGTGCCAAGTCGTGTGCCAGATTTAAATTTCAAATTCCAAATCTAACCCTATTCTCACTCTCTTCATTCCAGGCTCAATGAAATAGCCTCTGAATGTCGGTTGGACCTGATTTTTGAAATAATTGTCAAGTCCAACTAGGCGGTTATAACGGTCTAAGATTGTAGGTATCGGACTTTCGACGTGCGGTCTAGATCCAATACAAAGTTTCAAAGAGGTCCTGAGAACAAACCGGTTTAGAGTTTGATCCGAGGTTTTAGAGTATTATAGCATCTTTGGTTCTACTCATTTGAGGTCTTGTAGAACGTATTTAAAGTGATCAGGGACTATTTCCCAGCTACTCTAGCGTTGCGCTAGCTAACTTACACTTATTTTCTAAAGGAATTAATCCTACGCGATTTCTGGTCGAGTTGGTACTCGAGTCCAAGTATGGATTTTTCCAGGGCGTTACACCCACTGTGTTGTGGTCGGTTGTGAGAGAGGTGTGATTTTACTCACCCAAGGAAGTAGGTAATGACTAGGATGAGTCTGACCCATCTTGAGGAATGGGTCTGCTATCGAACAGTCGGGTCGATATTGGCAGGCAAATAGTGAGGCTTCTTCCACTTACCAAGTTGTGCACTTGATGAAGTGACAAGTTGTCGTAGAGTCTACTAGACCCGATGATGATCCTAGAGATGTATGGTACTGATATGTGGACTTACTGGGTAGGAGTTCATACTCAGTATTTGATTGATTCATTCATTCATTCACTATCCACTCAGGTTGGTGGTGCGCAACTAATTTGTTATGTGTACCTTCACAATGACTAGGATTTCGGTTGGGGCACGTGACCAACATAAGTTCAGGAGTTTACCATATTGAGTCTGATTATCTAAATTTAGGTATGAGACTGGTTTGGATAGAAGTTCCTTATGATGAACCCCACAGCTTGCGATACCGCATACTATCATCCTGATTATACACTCTAGCTTTATCATTTATTTTGCATTTGCATATTCCATTGTACCCCAACTTATGAAATTGGGTTTACTATGATTCTACGACCTAGATATGACATTTGGCTTACTATATCTCCACATTGTGTAATCGATTTACATCGCTTCCTCAGCATATGACTTTCCCTGATTATATCTTTGTATTGTATAGTTTGGATAAGCTTGATGGTATTGATGGAATTGTCAGTATTTTCGCTTACTCTGATATCTATATGCTTAGCACGTGCATTGCACATACATACACCACCCTTTAAACTTTTTATAAACTTATGCATGACCGTTATGTTCAGGTGATGTTAGGACACAGTAACATTGAGCTAGGAGCGTGGAGGCTGAGCTTTGTGAAGATTTTATTATATTCATGTATTTCCTTTCAGCATTGTAATTGACTATTTATATTAGTGGATATGTGATGATGATATTACTCTTGTGATTTGGGTACACCTATGGTTATGCTCCTTTAAAAAAAATTACACTGAAAATCCTCCTTATAGGATCCCAGGATTGAAAGTCTAGCATATGGGCACTGGGAGCTGAGAATGGGGTACTACGGAGGCTATCAGCGTCGGATTCGGTGATCGAAAATTTTGTGAGCCCAGTTTTCGAGTTTGGCACATGATAGAAGTTGGTATCAGAGCATAACTTGGGAAAACTTGAGGAAAAATAAAATATTTTAAATAATAATAATAATAATGAGATCTTTTTCCATTTACTTGATGGGTCAAGTATGTCCTCAACCAGTCGACCCTCGACAAGCCGACCCTCGACAAGTCGAGGACAACACTCGACCAGTCGTGGACCGTGGGCTGACCCATTAAAAGAGGGAAAAATCCCTTTTTCATGTCATTTATTTCATCTTCCTCAAGTAGTCGTGGCTGCACTCGTCAAAACTCATCTCCATAGAGTCATTGTAAGTGATTTATTTTTTATTTACTTCTAGATTTGGGTTCTTTTATGCTAGTTAATCTTCATTTTGTAGTTGATTTGAGATTTGCATCCTTTCCATAGAGGGTTTTTGGGAAAAAAAATCTTATTTAAGCCAAGTTCATAATTGTTATCTTCTTTTGCAAAACTCTACATGGAGCATCGGTCTAAGAGGAAGGCTTCAGGTAAGGGCCCTAGTGGCTCCTCCTCTCGGACGACCCCAATTATGGTGAGAACTGTGAGAGCTCCCGAAGAAGATTCGAAACATGTAAGGGATCTCCACACTGGAGATATAATCACAAAAAGCACTACCAAAAAAGGGGCAAAGGATACAGAGCATGTTAGTTTTTTACTACAGATATAAACTGTAACTACATTTACTACGGTTTTAATCCGTAGCTAAAAAGTTACCCCACAATTAATAATTAACGGTGGTGTAAGGGGCTTTATAGGGCCTAAAAAAATATAATTTTTTCTATCTAAGCCGCTTATCTATTTTGAAATATTATTTTAATGTATTAAATCAAAAATCAGATATATCTAAGGCTCGAGTGGAGCACATGGTTGGAAACATGGAGATTAAATCACATGTGCTTCCTATGGTATGGTCCACTTGGGCCTTCAATCTAGTTTAAGTTTGGGATAATTAACTTAAATTATTTATTAAAATTAATGGTCGAATTGGATAAACCAAATACATCATGGTGGGCCCCATGGAGCCCTTGACAGGACCGTCCATGGTCCGTCTCACGAATGGATGCCCAAAAAGTAGTTGCTCGCTCAAAACAGAGCCACGCCCAAAACTTCTTCCATTTGCCTCTCTCTCTCTCTCTCCATCCCTCTCTCTATTTCCTCTTTTCTCTCTCTCAATCAACCATCTCTTTGTTTCCCGTTTCTTAATCCACCTCTTCTCCTCTCTCTCTCTCTCTCTCTCTCTCTCTCTCTCTCTCTCTCTCTCTCTCTCTCTCTCTCTCTCTCTCTCTCTCTCTCTCTCTCCTCTCACATTCCTCTCAGGCAGCTTCCACCCATTCCAAGCCATTAGATCACCTCCGCCTCCCTCCTAGCTATAGAAACTTGCCTTCGCCAAGATGCAGAATGAGGAAGGGAAGAACATGGACCTCTACATCCATAGGAAATGCTCCGCGGTGAACTATTTGAACACCTCGAAGGACCAAGCATCCATACAGATAAATCAGGCACTTGGACGAGAGCAGAATGTACACTAGACAGTTCACAACCTTCACACTATGCGGATTCGTCCGTGCTCAGGGAGATGCTGATAGTGCTCTTGATAGACTCCAACAAAAGAAGAAGGATAAGATTCGTTAGTAGTAGAGATGTTATGACATTACAAGTAAACTGGGAGTAGAATTTTTACTGAGGTGATAAATACGTTATAACTTTATTCTCTCTACTTGTACTCGAGTAAAAAGATAGATGATGCTTTTTTATCTTTGATGTGTTTCTTTATGCCTACTGTGGCAGACCGGTTTTGGAAATTTGCAGGCCTACCTCATTTGCCCATTTGAATATTTTTTTAAAAAAAAAGGGTTAGTCTCTCTATCAACAAACCAGATCTGGGTTTTTCTCTCAAGCTACAACACATTTAGATGCAAATATGAGGTTTTCTCTCAAGTAATTAGCAGATTATCTACGACCACATCTAATCATAAGGTAATTTTAGCTATTTCATACGTGCTAACCCTTATTCTTCTGTTAACAGAGTTTCTAGTTTCTATTCTGTGAATCTGAAGCCTGCTGGCCTTTACTGATTTGTAGCCTGGATGTAACTTTTCATCATATACTTTCCAAGTTTACAATTGACACAATGCAGTTAGTTTTCCTTGATGAATTTGGGGGAGAAAATGCCTTGGATCATAAAACTCAATAGACGACTCTTATTCAACACATACTTGGTGGTCATCTTCAATCTTAGGTTGAAGTTCTTACTTCCTGAAAATGTTTCTGCACCTTGCTTCTCATTTGCTATAAAAAATCTATAGGAAGTGTAACATTCTCTTGGACCTGATTTGAAGAAATTAGGCATTATAGGGTCTTGTTCATCAGCAGAGGTTCTTACTTTGTGAATATATTTCATCACATTGCTTCTCATTTGCTATAATAAATCTCTAGGAAGTGTGTCATTCTCTTGGACCTGATTTGAAGAAATGAGGTGTTATAGGGTTGTGTTCATCAGTAAAAGTACAATTCACTTATTCAGAGGATTCCATATGGGTGGGGCCTATGGTTTGGTGATCCAAATTGTTGATGTGATGTACCCCATTGTGTGTGGGAGCTTCCATGGAAATCTTTCGGACTCCCACACTAGAGGATCTTTTTTTTTTTCTTTTTTTCTTTCTTTCAAATGTCACATTGAAGGATCCTAACCCTTGGATATTTGGATGTGGACCATTTCTTTCTTTTCACCATCTATTCATTCGTGACCAATGGAAGTGTTAGGATCATCCAGTCTGGGGTATTTCCTGGGAACCCATCCAGGTGAGGCAGTTCGTATTTGCAATCCATGGGGCTCACAACTAGTCAATCCTGTGCATCAGCAAATGGTATGCTTAGGCATGAGCAAGAGGTAATGATTTCTCTAAACAAATATGTGAATTCTAAGGAAGATTGGAAATTTAAAACTCAAGATGTCCACTTGAAATGACTTGAGGGTGTGGCCATTGCTATTGCCAACTAGATATCTTATGGTAACTCTCTAGGTGTCCTGAATGAATGCAGCTATCGGATTCTGATATCTCTCATTTGAAAAATAAAAATCCATTGCTTACTTGAACATGTTATTATTTTTCTAACAAACCTTTTTTTTTTTGTCTTAGCTTGTTAGAACACCCATTGTCAATTTACACTTCACTGTTAGCCACCCCCTTTAGGGAATTGATACCAAGACCTCAGTGTTAAAACGAGGTATCTTTCACTCAATCTACCACTTGAGTTATGGATCTGGGTGTATTTTTCTAACAAACTTGATTAATAGTTTTTCCCCTTAAATAAGATAAACATAACACACCTATGACATGGTATTGGCACTGCCAATCTACTGCTACTGGTTTTATATCCAAAGTACTGCAGTATGTTTGATTATTATGGTTTTTTTTTATGAATTAGCTAAGTGAAGAAAATAACATAGAAAATTAAAGGAAAAGAAAATATAAGGAACAAACACAACAAAAAAGGAGGGCTTATATCTCTAATTAAGAAGAAAATTTAGCTAAGCTTCGAACCAAATAAGAGAGAAAACCTAAGGGACTACACTCGAACATTTTTAAACAAAGAAAATTCAATCAAACTATAAACCAAAGGGTGTTTGGTGTGAAAGTGCACCTACTAGTGTCCTGGTTTGTCAATTAGTGTGTGCATTGAGTCAGTCGGACTGCAGAGTCTCACAGAAAGAACAATTCAAGCGTCTGCCTCAACTAGATGTATGGAAGCTCGTCATAGGTAAATCATAGTCCCAAAACACTAGGTGATTAAAACCCTTAAAAATAACGTAGAACATATGAGGGTTTTTGGGTAAGTGAACTTTTTCAAACATAAGAAAATCTCTAAGTTTGTTTACCCTGTTGATTGTATCGATACACATTTCGATATGATCGATCCGTGAAGTCGATGTCCTCGGGACTTGATCGATACTATCGATAAGAGGACTAAAAGTGTCCAGCAACCACATATTCATCTGGACAGATTTATCGATATATCGATACATCCATCGATATAATCAATATTCAAAATATCGATCCCATCGGAAGTGGGTTGATAATATCGACAAGCAGATTTTTGGCGCCCCTATTTTTCTTAAGAAAACTATTATGTGCATTGATATATCGATGCCTTTTTCGATTAATCTGAATTCAAATATCGATCATATCGGAAGGTCGTCGACCATATCGACAGTGGGCACGAATTTCTTCCAGCAAATATTTCAAGATGTTTTATCTTTGATCGGGGGGCACTCAAGGAAATCGATATTCTTATGTCGATGCAATCGATACCTGGTTGATTAGATCGAGTCTAGACACAAACTGTCCAACATGCTAAAAGGTAAATCTATACGATTTATTGATCCCATCGACACGGCCTCGATATCATCGATATTCAAATTCCGATGAGATCGATTGACCCTCGATCATATCCTAAAAACCTGAAATATTTCATGGGTAGTCTCTCCCATTTTTCAAATGTCGATAGATCGATCCCAGTATCGATGGTATTAGAGTTCAAAATTCAATAACATCGACACCAGTATTGATCCCATCAACCAGCTGGCAAAAGGTTTCAAAAGCGTATGTGTAACATCCCGAAAATCAGGGGAACTCCACTCCCGAGTTCCAGAACATCACTTATGCAGCATTTTCAATGATGGATGAATGTCGGTTGTAATAGTGCATAAAACATGAAGTGGATTAAGCCAAAACAGCATATCATACTCCAGAGACAGTTAAATTAGCAAGCGAAAGAATGTGATAGTTATACAGAATATATGAACTGTTGTAGGTCTCCAGAGTGTGAACATGTTACCAAGTTAAACATATACATGTATACTCCAAAAATGATAAAAAAGAATATATATGAGTGCTCCAAAAATATAAAATGACAAGTGTCATGACATCAAATCAACCTCCCTGTAATCTCATCGATTAGAACACGGTCTACATAGACCCGCCTGATAACCGCCTATAGGAGAAATCCTCCTCATCATCATACAAGTCCGGCTCCGCCTCGCAGGCTGCGCCATCATCTAAAACTACAACAGGGTCTGGTGGGTGTCCAGAACATCGTCCCGTAACGTGGGAGTGAGTAGCTAACTCAGTGGAATCATAGAGCAAAGGTTAACATGTTATCAAATCAATCAAGCGATAATGATAAAGCAAGCAAGTCAAACATTCCTAAGTACTATGATTAATGCAAGGATGAAATGACATGATGGATGCCCTCGCCAACATACTCCCTCATGCGACACCATCTTACATCTACGGCATGCTTTCTTCCCTCAATGCTCCACATCTTCCAAGCACTTGCAGTGCGATATGAATATGATTACCGAGTTGTTATTAGTCCTGTTCATTCAGCAGGATTGGGAAACTAAGGTACTTCCCTTATATCATTCCCAACAAGGATCCTATCTAGGATCGTCACTCCTACTAGTCTCATATGATGATTATTTCTAGGTCGCTGCAAGGGCTGTCAGGGCTGTTGCATGCACTCGTTGCTTCGTTCCCCTATCACCTTATTAATACAGGCCTAGTTGTACTCTTGTTGCTACGGAAGGGTCGTTGCCTCACGTAGACTCAAAGTACACTCGAGGTCACTACAAAGTGTTGTCAGGGCTGTTCCTCGCACTCGTTGTACCGCTCCCCCATCACCTTATCAGTGTAGGCCGACAGTAAGAATATAGTGTCCCATACCACCATAATCTGCTCACGAGTCTGGGTTGCTCACTGGTCACTACGGGGAGGTTTGTGGCCCCAGCGTAGGCCGACAGCTCGACCACGGTGTCCCATACCACTATGCCCGGCTCATGAGTCTTAGTGGATCAAGGTACCACGGTTATCAGGGTTATCACTGGTAAGTTCAGTACCCTAGGTTTAAGCAGTTATGACAAATACAAGGTAAACATACAATGGTCAGTCGGGTTACTTGATGAGTCTGACTAGCATGAGCGCACGTTGAATCGACCGACATGAAGTGCACAAGCACTTCGTGTGGCCTAACCACTGCCGACAACTCTAGTATGACTCGAGTTCGTCATACACATCCTTTGTGGTGAATAGAATCTAACCACGAATCCTAATCTGTTACTGACTACCTGGACTAGAGTATAGCCTTAAGCATATGTAATTTAAATCAATAATCATATGAGAGAGACAGAATTGAAATACAAGAAATTCCAGCAGGTTATCAGCATGTTATAACATACATCATAAGCAGTTAACCATACATGAGTACTTCACACATAAGGTAATCAATTGAAATACAACAAGCATGGAGGAAATCATGTACATCATCAGATTAGTTGAGAATTCAGTCTCAACGCTAATCTATAACACCACTTACTCAATACTTACTAATAGATACATTTACACAAACACTTAGACTACACAACTCCAATGTACTTGACGTATATTGATTTCAACATATAATATGACAGATCCTTATATCAAGGAGATGTCTAATACACAACAATCATGTTCTTACATTCCAAACATATGGTAGGCATAGATCATATTGATTTAGGCATTTCAACAAATAATTAGTCTACACACATTAGTCTACATAGCATATGTCGGCCAATAAGTGCATTAGGGCGAATCTCTTCACCAAACAGATCATACACGCATAACTAGTATAGGTACACAGCAAATACTCATGGCAATCATATCATCAAAATACATACGTATACAGTATTTCCTACAAATACCCTAAATCTCATATTCTTCGTATGTATTCGAAATGAAAAATAGACAACATGTTCTACATGTCAAACAGCATTCTTGTCAACAATTTATCATTAAACGACATTAAAAGCTTTCAAAACAGGTAATCTAAGCATCTAAAATCCACACCTTATGCCGTAGAAGCGTAATGAATTGAATAAGTACTCTACGCTTCCGTCAACATCGATATGACGACCTATAATACAAGGTGAGTCAGCTACTTAGCTACTTGTACCCATAGGAGCCTTAAAATAGGTTAGGTTTAGGGTTTTCTTATCTAGAACGAAACCAGAATCGCCGGAATAACGATGCAGGTAGATGGCTTTGGCACGTGGAGCAGCAGGGAAGAATCTCAGGAGAAAGCTCCAACTTCTCCCTCACTTTCTCTCTATTTTCTTTCTCTCAAATCTCTAGGGTTTGGGAAATTCGTATGGGTTATAAAGCTAAGGGTTTAAGGCCCTTTTATGAGCCCAAACATAACCAAAACAGACTCCAAGTCAAGGTATACTTAAGTTATAACCAAATCGGGTATGTTTCGATCCAACGGAGTACTTCTGGTGGTCCTGTTACTAAATGTGATCGAACTTAAGCTCTCTAATACTGGATCTAGGTCCAGCTAAGTTTTTAGTCCGGTCGGGTTTCCAGATCGACCGTGGCGGACCAGTTTCAATTCAGCAGTCACCGAAACTTGATCAGGGCCACAAGTGCTATGACATGTAAGGGCTACCTATCCTGATCCGAGGGTGAAATTTGGTCAAATTCCAACTGTTAGAATGCTTAAAAATGTCGCGCAAGCGACACGTGCCAGATTTCATAAATCTTATTTAATTTCTAACATTTCTCACACTCTTCACTCTGGACTCAAGAAAATGGTCTCAGGATATCAGTTGGGCTTAATTTTTAAAATTATTGTCAATTCCAACTAGGCGGTCGTAATTGTCTAAGTTCATCACTATCGAACTTTTGATGTGCGGTCTAGATCCGATACGAAGTTTCTGAATGCTCCCGAGAGCAACTGGGTTTAGAGATTGATCGTAGGTTTCTAGGTAACATAGAGTTAGCAGTCCTACTCATTTTGGGTCTTTTAGTTCAAATTTAAAGTGGTTCAAGTCAATTCTACTGAGTATTCGGTTTGGTACTTAACCACATTCTACCCTAATTATGGCAAAATACGGTCCTAGGGCCATTCTATACCCCATTTTGGAAACTTCTAGGTATCATATTATTTTAATTATTTTTCTAGTAGTTCATCATCAATTTTAACCTGATTCTACCAAATTTTATATGATTTTAAGTTGTAAAAAAATTCTAAAAATTCTAGAAGCAACAGCTGTACAACAAGTGATTATCAGATAGTTGCCCACAACGACCTACTTTAAACTATATTTAGTATTTTATTATATTTTTCACATATTTTTATATAAAACTAGACTAATTTAACTTTAATCTGGTTTTTGAATCACCTAAATCAGAGTTATAACGAAGGAGATATAATTTTTTAAAGTTTGACAAAATGCGTAGAAAAAGTGCAGAACCGGGCTGCTTGTCCGCTGTACGGACGACCTATTTGTCTTGGGTTCACCCCATGGGCAAGGTCCTCACCCCCCAGGGAAGCCGAAAACATGTGGGGCCCACCTTGGATCCCCCCGAATTGAGTCGTTTGGGCCCACGAGTCCGTTGAGGCATTTATCGAGTCTCATTTGTAAACCGGAATGAGTTACATGACGTACAATATATGTTTTTGGGGTAAAAGAAGCTAATCCATCCAAATAACCTATATACATCATGAGATACAAAGAATTTCATAGTCAAAATCTTATTTTACGCATGTATTTACCATTTATAGTAAGTTTTAGTTTAAGTATAGTTCTTCACCTTTTAAACTTTAGGTTTGTGTCTAATATGAAAGTACTTGGAGAAATTTGAAGAATGGGGTGGTGAAAGGTGAGATTTTGAAGGAAATGGGTTGAAAAGCGATTTCTAGACTTTAGGATTGATCTCTAAGAGTGATATGGTTGACCCATTACCTAAAGACGTCTAATTCCAGGTTGGTAAAAATCTGGTGTGTTACAATCTACCCCCCTTAAAAATAATTTCATCCCCAAAATTGGCGAAGGGTAACGAGTCCCTAGAGAGACTTTTGTATTGACATTCTAAGGAAGGTTCAAATCCTTTTTAATGACCTAACCTTACATATAACCTAAATCAACTTCTTCGATCCTAGGCCAGTGGGGAAAGGGTCAATCACGCTTCCGCTGTGCTACTCTGATCCAACGGTTGTATTAGATAATCCTAAGTAGATTGGGCTCAATACGTTCTACCCCCCTTAAAACTTAGTTCTACTTAAGGTTCAAGAATCTATGTCTCGATCTGTATATCGGAATGAGGTGTAACTTAGGGCCTATCCTTAACATGAAATGGGAAACAACCTCTTACTACATTAGTCTTCCTTTGCTAATGATGTGTTCCATGGTATTGGTACCTATGGTTGTAGAAAGAAACCTAATCTCTATTGTGATTGAGTTCAGGGGCAGGTGTGAGCTTGCGGCAAGATGTCTGATCTCTATTGGCTATATGTTCTCAACATTTCCCAGAGGCAAAGAAATAACTGTTGGTTGTAGGTGGTCGGGCCAACACGGAAGAAAAGTTGTGTAGTGGGTGTCTGAGAAGGATACATAGACTTTCTGCCTAGACTCTGACAGAAAATTTGTCGTATCAGTTCTTAATCTTAGTCAATGTCGATCTTTTGCTTCATCAGAGCATTGGATTTATTGGTAACTATTAGGATTAAGAATTCAGTTCAAACCGCGTATACATCGCTTATATTCAGTTCCTTTACTTCGCGTTCCCGATTGCAATAAGTCCTTGGGAGGGCACTTCTAAGGAAAATTCTATGGGGCGTGCTAGTTTATTCTAAGTTCAATCTGAGGGATTTATAAGTTTTTCCTGAGAGTGAATGGTTTTAAGTTAAAACAACTTTCCTAAGGGTTATAACAGGAGTCTATAAGTATTAAGGAGATCTATCAAAGGAATGAGGTTCTACTCCAACCAAATCTAACCTACTATTCCTTAGCATGTACAGGCTTTACACTGCCTAATATAACTAGTAGCCTAGTCTTTAACTCACTAGTTGTAATCCAAAGTCTAAGCTTATACGCTAGATAGTTTCGTACCATTTCTACTATAGGGAATCGTTCTATCACTTAGGGTCAAGATTGTCTAATTGAAATTGGATTTCCTATATCGTCAGATCTTCAAAATCTAGGAGTACCACTTTAAGTCTAAAACTCCAAGGGCATATGTGGCCAGTGGTCTCAAGTTGTGTTAAATGGGACTGCTTTCCTACTCTCACCTAAGAATTGGGAGTGACATGTTTAGTAGGTGGGTGGGTTGGGATTCAAATCAATTTCATAGGCTTTAGAAAATGGATCTTGTGTTGGAAAGTGTGAGATGGGATTTTCAAATCCCATGATGATGAATTCCTAAGTATAATTTGAAAGAAAGCCCGAAATTACATTTAATTGGATACACCAAACATGGTGTTAGAAACCATTTATTATTGCTTTTATATTTCCATCCATCATAAAACCATTTTTGATGGATTGTTAAGTTATGAAGTAGTGAGTCACAAGAGGGGGTTCGTGAGCTCAAGGCAAGGAAAAGAAGGAGATGGGAGATGCATGTACCTGTAATGGGTAGTTGGGAGAATAAAATGTAAAAATAAAAACTTATTTTTTTAAGAAGAACAAAGTGGGACATGAAGTTCCCATGCCTTTGAGGCATAAAATGGGGGTTTGAGAGGTCAAATGAGAGAGGATGGAGAGTGTAGACAGCAGTGGGGATGGGTTTTGAATGGGTAGGGACAGTGGTGCACAAAGACAGAAGACGGAACGATTGGTGGGGCGATTTTTTCCAAAAACCAGAAGTTTAGAAGAGAAAGGAGAGCTTGGAGGGGTAGTTTATAAAGGAAGTAGGTGATTGGGAGGGTTCTAATCAAGGAACCATGGACCAGTGGGGTCCACGAGTCCCCAAACTCGATCGGCCTGACTGGCCCGCCAAGCCGAGCCCGCTGGTCAGCAAGGCCTCGCCGACTCGGCGAGGTCCTCGCAGGTCTCTGGACTGTCCGGCGAGGGCTCGCCATTCCGGTGAGGCCCTCCCCCCTCCTTGGGTCCAGATTGATATGGGTCCCCCCTGGGTCCCCCTAAAAATGCCCCAATTGGGCCCGTGCTCCAATTTAAGCTGTTTCGCGTCATTTCGGCACTAACTTGACCTCTATTCACTCTTAGCAATTTCTAACAGCTGGAATGGGGTGAAAAGTGGTCTATACCCGTCAATTGACGGTCTAGAAGTGATTTGGGGTCCTTCTGTGTGATCAGGAGTGTGTACGGACTCGATCTCGGTGATCGTTTTCAGTAAACTATCGTCGACAAACAAACTGGGGGTCTTAAACTAGTTTTTAGATTGTTCTCGCACCCTCCTACGTTAAATTGGCGTCAGGGTGCGGTGTGTGACCATAACCCAGGTCCAGTTTAATCCAAATCATGCTTTGATACCATCTGTAACGCCCTGAAAATCGGGGGTCGAGCATAAACTCCACTCTCGAGTTCCAGAAAATCACTTATGCAGTATTTTCAATGATGGATGAATGTCAGCTGTAATAGTGTATAAAACATGAAGTGAATTAAGCCAAAACAACATATCATACTCCAAAGACAGTTAAATTAGCAAGCGAAAGAATGTGATAGATATACAGAATATATGAACTGTTGTAGGTCTCCAGAGTGTGAACATGTTACCAGGTTAAACATATACATGTATACTCCAAAAATGATCAACAAGAATATACATGAGTGCTCCAAAAATATAAAATGACAAGTGTCATGGCATCAAATTAACCTCCCTGTAATCCCATCAATCAGAACACGGTCTACATAGACCCGCCTGATAACCGCCTATAGGAGAAATCCTCCTCATCATCATACAAGTCTGGCTCCGCCTCGCAGGCCGCGCCATCATCTGAAACTACAACATGATCTGGTGGGTGTCCAGAACACCGTCCCGTAACATGGGAGTGAGTAGCTAACTTAGTGGAATCATAGATCAAAGGTTAACATGTTATCAAATCAATCAAGCGATAATGATAAAGCAAGCAAGTCAAACATTCCTAAATGCTGTGATTAATGCAAGGATGAAATGACATGATAGATGCCCTCGCCAACATACTCCCTCATGCGACACCATCTTACGACCGCGACATGCTTTCTTCCCTCAGTGCTCCACATCTTCCAGGCACATGCAGTGCGATATGAATATGATTACCGAGTTGTTATTAGTCCTTTTCATATAGCAGGATTAAGAAACTAAGGTACTTCCCTTATATCATTCCCAATAAGGATCCTGTCTAGGGTAGTCACTCCGAGTAGTCTCATATGATGATATATTTCTAGGTCGCTGCAAGGGCTGTCAGGGCTGTTGCACACACTCGTTGCTCTGCTCCCCCATCACCTTATCAATACAGGCCTAGTTTTACTCTTGTTGCTACGGAAGGGTCATCGCCTCACGTAAACTCAGAGTACACTCGAGGTCACTACAAAGGGCTGCCAGGGCTGTTGCTCGCCCTCGTTGCACCGCTCTCCCATCACTTTATCAGTGTAGGCCGACAGCAAGAATATAGTGCCCCATACCACCATAATCTGCTCACGAGTCTGGGTTGCTCACTGGTCACTACGGGGAGGTTTTTAGCCCCAGCGAAGGCCGACAGCTCGACCAAGGTGTCCGATACCACTATGCCCTACTCATGAGTCTTAGTGGATCAAGGTACCATGGTTATCAGGGTTATCACTGGTAAGTTCAGTACCCTAGGTTTAAGCAGTTATAACAAATACAAGGTGAACATACAATGGTCAGTCGGGTTACTTGATGAGTCCGACTATCATGAGCGCACGTTGAATCGACCGACATGAAGTGCACAAGCACTTCATGTGGCCTAACCACTGCCGACAACTCTAGTACGACTCAGGTTCATCATACACATCCTTTGTGACAAATAGAATACAACAATGAATCCTAATCTGTTACCGACTGCCTGGACTAGAGTATAGCCCCAAGCATATGTAATCTAAATCAATAATCATATGAGAGAGATAGAACTGAAATACAAGAAATTCCAGCATGTTATAACATACATCATAAGCAGTTAACCATACACGAGTACTTCTGTAACACCCCGAATTTTTGCCAACCTGGGGTTAGACGTCCTTAGGAAATGGGTCAACCATAACGCCTTGGTAACCTCTCAGAACTCGATTCCAAAGCCAAAGAGATCATTTAGAACCAAATTCTTTAGAAATTTAATGTGAATTAGCCAGCGCTATACTAGATTACCTATGAAATTAGCACTAACCACTTTAAGTACGTTCTGTAAGACCCAAAACCTTTAGAATTGTTACTGCTATATTACCCTAAAATTTAGGATCAAACTCTAAACCCATTTGTTCTTAGGAACCCTTTGAAACTTTGTATCGGACCTGGACCGCACATCAGAAGTCCGATTATCTCGAACTTAGACAATTCTGACCGCCTAGTTGGACTTGACAATCATTTCAAAAATCAAGCCCAACTGATGTCCTGACACTATTTTACTGAGATAGGAGTGAAGAGAGTGAGAAAAGGAAAAGATTTAGAAAAAATAATTCCAAATCTGGCACGTTCACTTGCATGTTATTTTTAAGTGTTCTAGCCATTGGAATTCGACCAAATTTCACCCTCGGATCAGGAAAAATTTCTCTTTCATGTCATGAAACTTGTAGTCCTGATTTAGGTTCGATAACCGTTGAATTGAAACTAGTCCGCCACATGCGATTTGGGAACACTATCGGACTGAAAACTTAATGTCATCAACATCCGGCATCCATGAGCTTAAGTTCGACCGTATTTAGTCAGGGGACCTCCAGAAATGCTCTTTTGGATCGGAAAAGACCCGATTTGGCTATAACCCAAGTGTATCTTGACTTAAAGTCTATTTTGGTTATGTTTGGGCTTATAAAAGGGCCTTAAACCCTTAGCTTTCTAACCCATACGAATTTGGGGAAAACTCTAGGAGAGAGAAGAGAGAAAAGAGGGAGAAGTGAGGGAGAAGTTAGGGATTTCTCCAGGGATTCTTCCCTGCTACTCCACGTGCCTAATCCACCCTTCTGCATCACTTTTTCGGTGATTTCGACTTCGTTCTAGGTAAGAAAACCCTAACCTTAGCCTGCTTTAGGAATTCAATCGATGCAAGTAGCGAAGTAGCTGACTTATCTTATGAATTATGTCGTCATATCGTCGTTGACGACGACGTAGAGTTCCTATTCAATTCGTTACGCTTCTACGGCATAAGGTGCGGATTTTAGATGCTCAGATTACCTATTTTCAAAGCTTTCAATGCCGTTTAATGGTAGATTGCTGAT
Source organism: Magnolia kwangsiensis (assembly GCA_037074715.1). NCBI lineage: Eukaryota > Viridiplantae > Streptophyta > Magnoliopsida > Magnoliales > Magnoliaceae > Magnolia > Magnolia kwangsiensis. Next base: position 68,307,579 of record CM073579.1, read on the forward strand.
GAGGATGCTGTTTGACATGTAGAACATGTTGTCCGTTTTTCATTTCGAATACGTACGAAGAATATGAGATTTAGGGTATTTTAGGTATTTGTAGGAAATACTGTATACATATGTATTTTGCCGATATGATTGCCATGAGTATTTATCATGTACCTATACTAGTTATACGTGTATGATCTGTTTGGCTAAGAGATTCGCCCTAATGCACATATTGGCCGACATATGCTATGTAGACTGATGTGTGTAGACTAAGTTTTTGTTGAAATGCCTAAATCAATATGATTTATGCCTGCCATATGTTTTGAATGTAAGAACATGATTGTTGTGTATTAGACATCTCCTTGATATAAGGATTTGTCATATTATATGTTGAAATCAACATACGTCAAGTACGTTGGAGTTGTGTAGTCTAAGTGTTTGTATAAATGTATATATTAGTAAGTATTGAGTAAATGGTGTTGTAGATTAGCGTTGAGATTGGATTCTCAACTAATCTGATGATGCATATGAATTCCTCCATGTTTGTTGTATTGAATTGATTACCTTACGTGTGAAGTACTCGTGTATGGTTAACTGCTTATGATGTATGTATAACATGCTGCTAACATGATGGAATTATTTGTTATTTCAATTTTGTTTATCTCATATGATTACTGATTCACATTACGTGTGCTTGGAGCTATACCTTAGTCCAGGCAGTCGGTAACAGTTTAAAATTCGTGGTTAGATTCTATTCACCACGAAGGATGTGTATGACGAACCCGAGTCGTACTAGAGTCGTCGGTAGTGGTTAGGCCACATGAAGTGCTTGTGCACTTCATGTCGGTCGATTCAACGTGCGCTCGTGCTAGTTAGACTCATCAAGTAACCCGATTGACTATTGTATGTTCACCTTGTATTCGTCAAAACTGCTTGGACCTAGGGTACTGAACTTATCAATGATAACCCTGATAACCGTGGTACCTTGATCCACTAAGACTCATGAGCCGGGCATGGTGGTATGGGATACCGTGGTCGAGCTGTCGGCCTACGTTGGGGCCACAAACCTCCCCGTAGTGACCAGTGAGCAACCCAGACTCATGATCTGATTATGGTGATATGGGACACTATATTCTTGTTGTCGGCCTACATTGATAAGGTGATGGGGGAGCGGTGCAACGAGTGCGAGCAACAGCCCTGACAGCCCTTTGTAGTGACCTCTAACATACTCTGAGTCTACGTGAGGCGACGACCCTTTCGTAGCAATAAGAGTACAACTAGGCCTGTATTGATAAGGTGATGGGGGAGTGGAGCAACGAGTGCGTGCAACAGCCGTGGCAGCCCTTGTAGCGACCTAGAAATATATCATCGTCTGAGACTACTAGGAGTGACGACCCTAGACAGGATCCTTGTTGGGAATGATAAAAGGAAAGTACCCTAGTTTCCCAATCCGGCTATATGAAAAGGACTAATAACAATTCGGTAATCATATTCATATCGCACTGCATGTACCTGGAAGATGTGGAGCACTGAGGGAAGAAAGTATGCCGCGGACGTAAGATGATGTCGCATGAGGGAGTATGTCGGTGAGGGCATCCATCATGTCATTTCATTCTTGCATTAATCACAGTATTTAGGAATGTTTGATTTGCTTACTTTATCATTATCGCTTGATTGATTTGATAGCATGCTAACCTTTGCTCTATGATTTCACTGAGTTAGCTACTCACTCCCACGTTACGGGACGGTGTTGCGCACACCAACCAGTCCTTATTTTAGTTGAAGATGATGGTGCTGCTTGTGAAGTGGAGCTGAACTTGATGATGATGAAGAGGATCCCTCCTATATGCAGGTTCTGATAGACGGGATTACATGGAGGTCAATTAGACGCCTTGACACTTGTCTCTTTTATATTTTTGGAGCACTCATGTATATTCTTTTTGCTCATCTTTGTAGTATACATGTATTTAGTTAACCTGGTAACATGTTCACACTATGGAGACTTACAACATTTCATATATTTTATATATCTATCTCATTCTTCCGCTTGCTAATTTAACTGTCTCTGGAGTATGATATATTTTTTTGGCTTAATCCTAATCTTGTCTAATGTCATTCTACAGACGACATGCATTTATCATTATCTATGTTGCATCAGTGACATTTTGGAACTCGAGAGTTGGGTTTCTACCCGACCCTCAATTTTTGGGATATTACAGATGGTATTAGAGCATGATTTGGATTAAACCGGACCTGGATTATGGTAACACAACGCACACTGACGCACTCTGACTTAGGAAGGAGGCGATGGAAACTTAGAAACTACATTAGAATTTCAAGTTTTGTCGATAGGTGAGACTATACGGTAATTTAGGCCATAATATACCTTAGGTCGCGTGAAGCGACCTAAGTCGCCTCTAGGTCGTTAGTCGATGGGTTTGAGATGTTCCCTGAAGAATTTCAAACCCAAAAATGGATGTCTTTGGGTTGTGGGGCAACCACAACACCTTACACTCAATCTCAAGGCCTAAAACCCCTTTTTCTCCAATTCCTTCAAAATCTCTCCTTTCACCGCATCATTCTTCAACTTTTTCTTAGTACCTTCATAACAGACATAATTCCTAATGTGTAAATGATGGAGAATCATACTTAAACAAAAATTTAATATAAATAGTAACTATATGTATAAATTAGACTTTTGACCATTTAAATTATGGAATATCATGGAATAAATGGATTAGTTAGATAGATTAGCATCTCCTACCCCAAAATCATATATTATACATCATACAAAATCATTTTAGTTTGTATATTGGCCCCGAAACACCTCGAATGGAGTCAGGAGGCCAAACGATCAACTTTCAGAATGATCTAAGGTGGGACCCACATATATTTGGGGACCCCAGGGCAGGAGTACCTCGCTCAAATGGTGGGCCATCATCGAAAACCAAGTTGGTCAGCGAGGCCTCACCGTACAGTGGCCCCCATTTGGTCGGGCCTTCGGGCCGGAGGTGTTTGGGGGTTAGGGTAGCCCCCTGGTAGGTGGGCCATCCGTTAAAACCCCTCCAATCTAGTACCTCCTTCACAAACCACCCTTCTAAGCTCTCCTTTCTCTCTCAAACGTCTAATTTTTGGCAAAAAATCGCCCCTCCAATCACTCCCATTCCTATTTTCTGCCACAACCGACGCCACTTCATTGGTTGCTATGGTACGCACTTCCTTCTCTCTCCATTCTCGTTCGCTTGGAGCTCTTACACCCCCATTTGAAGCTCAAATCATGGGAGCTTCAAACCTAACCCATCTCACCCTTTTCCCTTTGCAATCCTAGCATTTGGGGGCCTGATCCACTCCTCTATAGGGCCTAGATTCCTGTTATCCCACTAGGTCAGCCATTTCTCCCCCGTTCCTTCATTTTTTTCCATGGCTTTTATAGAGGCTATTTTAGCCTTTTTCTCCATTTCCACCATTCTCTCTCTTATGGGCAAGAAGAGTAGCCCCCGTTGATGAAGCCGGGCCTAGTCGCCCCGCCCGTTCAGGAAGGCCGAGAGATGCCGCCGCCCTGTGGCTTGGTTGTTACTTTGTTAGGATCCTTGTGTTTTTATGTTGATGAGCTTAGTAGTGTAGTAGTTGGTAGAAGGTTTTAGATGTTGGGAGTCTTAGTCGCATTAACTCACATGCATCTTCTATCATGATTCATGTAACACTGTGTTCCAGGTATTGTGACAAATTCTGGTAAATGGCATGCATGCAGTCCCTTTTGCTATGAACTGTGTGGAATGCTTAAGGGATTGTGTATTGCTATGCTACATCTCATGCTTTCCAACATAAGGCCCATTTTCCAAAGCTTAAGAATTGATTTTTAATCCCACCCCACCCTGCTACCAAATATGCCACTCCCACTCCCGAAGTGGGTTCAGCAATGCAATTCCATTTAATACAACTTAATGCTACTGGCCATATAGGCCCTTGACATTTTGGACTTAAGAGTTAGTACTCCTAGATTTTGAAAGATCTGACGATATAGGAAATCCAATTGCAATTAGATAATCTTGACACTAAGCGATAGTCCCCTGTAGTAGAAATGGTATGAAACCATCTAGCGTATAAGCTTAGACTTTGGATTACAGCTAGCGAGTAACAGAGTAGGCTTCTAGTTGTGTAACGCCCGTGAAAAATCCGTACTTGGGTTCGAGTACCGATTTGACCCGAAATCGCGTAGAAATATTTTTCATGGAAATTAAACGTAAGTTAGCTAGCGCAACGCTAGAGTAGCTGGGAAATAGTCCCTGATCACTTTAAATACGTTCTGTAAGACCCAAATCGAGTAGAACAAACAACTCTACAATACTCTATAACCTCGGATCAAACCCTAAGCAGGTTTGTTCTCTGGACCATATTGAAATTTTGTATTGGATTTAGACCGCGCGTCGAAGGTCCGATACCTCCTATCTTAGACCGTTAGAACCGCCCAGCTGGACTTGACAATCATCTCGAAAATCAAGTCAAACCGATAATCACAGACTATTTCGTTGAACCCGAACTGAAGCGACCGCGAATAGGGACGAATTTGGAATTTCAAATTCAAATCTGGCACATGACTTGACGCGTCAGTATTAAGCGTTCTGACCGTCAGAATTCATCCAGATTACACCCTCGGATCAGGAAAAATTTCTATTTATTATCATGAGACTTTCAGCCCCGATCTATGTGCGGTGACCGCTGAACTGAAACTGGTCCGCCACGTGCGATCTGCGAACCCTACCAGACTGAAAACTTAATACGAGGTACATCTGGTACCCATGAGCTTAAGTCTGATCGCAATCGACCAGGGGACCACCAGAAAGCAGTTTTTGGACCGAAACAGCCCCGAAATGGATAGGCACTAAGTAAACTTCGTCCCGGAGCCTATTTTTGGCAATTTTAAGCTTATAAAAGGGGTTGAAACCCTCATTTCTTCCTTCCATCGGAAAATCACCAAACCCTAAAAAAAGGAGAGAGAGTTTGAGAGAAAGAGAAGAAGGGATTTTTTCCGCTTCCGAGCCCTGACAGTTGCTGCTTCGGCACTTCCTTCCAATCACCTGGCTGGTGATTTCTCCACCTTTTCAGGTATAAAATAATCTCAAAAAACTTGCTGATTTAGGGTTTACGTAGATGTATAACATGTTAGCTAACATATTCCATAAATCAGGCTTTCCTACCGCCGTAGACGAAGCGTACACGCTCCGTTCAAAATCCTGCAACCGTAAGAGACTAGGTGAGGATTTTAGACGCTTTGATTGACGGTTTACAACGCTTTCAATGTCGTTTAATAGTAGATTATCGACGGCATCGCCGTTTGACATGTACAACATGCTCTCCGTTTCCTGTTTCGTAAATTAATAAAGAATATGAGAATTAGGGCATTTTAGTCATTTGTAGGAAGTACGGTCTACATGCATATTTTGTTGATGTGATTGACATGGTTTGTCGCTGCATTAGAGAGTTAGGAATGCTTGCATAATCAGTTTGGTGAAGAGATTCGCCAAGTTGCGCACTTTGGGTCGACATACTATATGTGGACTTAAGTGTGTAGTGTATGTGTTTGTATAAATGCTTGTATTAGTATGTATTGAATTGAATGATGTTATGTAGTAGTTTGAGATTGATTTCATGATTAATATGCTGACCTAAATGATTTCCTACATGTTTACCTTATGCATGATTGTATTACATGCATAGAAGGTATGCCTTGAAGATTTGCTTAAGTTGAATGTTATAACATGTGTTAACATGCTCACATGATGTATTTCAATTCCAATACTTTAACATGTAATGCTAATATGATTCCATAGATGCGTGGGACTAGAATTAGTCCAGGCAGTCGGTAACCGAGCGAATTCGTGGCTGACTGGTCATAGCCACGAACGACGCGTCGATGAACGTGATTCGTGTTGAGAGTGGCGGCAGTGGTTAGGCCACGCGAAGTGTTTTACGCACTTCATGTCGTTCAACTTGAGATGCGATCGCGCTAGTCGAGCCTGTCAAGTAACCCGACTGGCCGATGTTTGTTCACCTTGTATGTATCATAACTGCTTGAACCTAGGGTACTGAACTTACCATTGTAAACCCTATTAACCGTGGTACCTTGATCCACGAAGACTCATGAGCCGGGCATGGTGGTATGGGACACCGTGGTCGAGCTGTCGGCCTACGCTGGGGCCACAAACCTCCCCGTAGTGACCAGTGAGCACCTAGACTCGTGAGCAGATTATGGTGGTATGGGACACTATATTCTAGCTGTCGGCCTACACTGATCAGGCGACGAGCCCTTTGTAGTGACCGCGAGCGTATTCTGAGTCCACGGGAGGCGACGACCCTTCCGTTGCAGTAGAGTACGGTAGGCCTATATTGATAAGGTGATGGGGGAGCAGTGCAACGAGTGCGAGCAACAGCCCTGGCAGCCCTTGCAGTGACCTACGAAATATACATCGTATGAGATTTCTAGGAGTGACGACCCTAGACAGGATCTGTGTTAGGATTGATACAAGGGAAGTACCTTAGTTTTCCAATCCTGCTGTTTGAATGGACTAATAACAACTTGGAAAGCATATCACCATAGCATTGCATGTGCCTGGAAGATGTGGAGCACTCTAGGGAGTGTGGCATGCCGCGGTCGTAAGATGTTGCCGCATGAGAGTGATCGTCGGTAAGGGCATACATCACGTCATATCATCTGGCATTAACAACAGTGTTAGGATTGTCTGATTTACTGCTTTACTATTATCTCGTGATTGAATTGTGAACATGCTAATCTTTGCTCTATGATTCCACTGAGTTGATCACTCATTCCCACGTTACGGGATGGTGTTTGCAACACCCACCAGACCCTGTTGTAGCTGCAGGTGAGGACGAGATTCAGGAGGTGGAGCCAGAGATCGACGAGGACCAGGATGAGTTCTCGTATATACAGTATCATGACGGCTTCCCGTAGGTGACCTGGATCGAGGGGGTATCAGTGGGACTTTCTTTTTGAACATTATTCTTTTGATATGTATATGTACATGAGACTCAGAGATGTAGTCATACTTTGGAGACAGATGAGATTACTTTGTTTTTTTTATACAGTGATATATACATTGTTTAGTCTTCCGCTTGCTTTTATCACTGGATCTGAAGTATGAATTGCAGTTTTGGTATACTTTTACTCATGTGAATGCTTTAAATCAGACAACATTGAATCATAACCATTTTTGTTGCATAAGTGACGGTCTGGAACTCGGGAGTTGAGTTTATACACGACCCCCGATTTTCAGGGTGTTACAAGTTGTATTAGGCATTGTAAAGCCTGTATATGCTAAGGAATAGTAGGTTAGATTTGGCTGGAGTAGAACCTCATTCCTTCGATAGATCCCCTTAATATTTATAGATTTCTGTTATAACACTTAGGAAAGTTGTTTTAACTTAGAACCATTCACTCTCAGGGAAAACTTATAAATCCCTCAGATTGAACTTAGAATAAACCAGCACACCCCTTAAAATCCTCCTTAGAGTTGCCTCCCCAAGGGCTTATTGCATTCGGGAACACAGAGTAAAGGAACTGTATATATAAGCGAAGTATTCGTGGTTTGAATCGACTTCTTAATCCTAGTAGTTACCAATGAATCCAATGCTCTGATCAAGCAGAAGATTGGCATCGACTCGGATTAAGAACCGATATGGCAAATTTTCTGTCCTAGCTAGGCAGAAAGTCTATGTATCCGGCTCAGACCCACTACACAACCTTTCTTCTGTGTTGGCCCAACCACTTACAACTAAAATTTATTGCTTTGTCTTTGGGAAATGGCGAGGACTTATAGCCAGTAGAGAATTAGATATCTTGCCACCAACCCACACCTGAACCTGAACTCAACCACAATAGAGATTAGGCTCATCTCTACAGCCATAAGTACCAATGTCATAGAACGCATCATTGACAAAGGAAGACCAATGAAGTGAGAGGTTGTTTCCCATTTCATGTCACTGATAGGTCCTAAGTTACACCTTGTTCCGATATACGGATCGAGACATAGATTTTTGAACCTTAAGTAGAACTAAGTTTTAAGGGGGGTAGAACGTATTGAGCCCAATCTAGTTAGGATTAGCTAACACAACCGTTGGATCAGAGTAGCGCAGCGAAAGCGTGGTTGGCCTCTTCCCCACTGGCCGAGGATCGAAAAAAGTTGATTTAGGTTATACGTAAGGTAGGTCATTAAATAGGATTTGAACCTTCCTTAGAATGTCAATACTAAAGTCTCTCTAGAGACTCATTACCCTTAGCCAATTTCGGAGACGAAATTTTGTTTTAAGGGGGGTAGATTGTAACACCCCAGATTTTTGCCAACCTGGGGTTAGACGTCCTTAGGTAATGGGTCAACCATAACGCCTTGGTAACCTCTCAGAACTCGATTCCAAAGCCAAAGAGATCATTTAGAACCAAATTCTTTAGAAATTTAACGTGAATTAGCCAGCGCTACACTAGATTACCTATGAAATTAGCACCAACCACTTTAAATACGTTTTGTTAGACCCAAAACCTCTAGAATTGTTACCGCTATGTTACTCTAAAATCTAAGATCAAACTCTAAAATGGTTTATTCTCAGGAACCCTTTGAAACTTTGTATCGGACCTGGACCCAAATCGGAAGTCCGATTATCTCGAACGTAGACAATCCTGACCGCCTAGTTGGACTTGACAATCATTTCAAAAATCAAGCCCAACTGATGTCCTGACGCGATTTTACTGAGATCGGAGTGAAGAGGGTGAGAAAAAGAAAAGATTTAGAAAAAATAATTACAAATCTGCCACGTTCACTTGCGCGTTATTTTTAAGCGTTCTGGCTATTGGAATTCGACCAAATTTCACCCTCGGATCAGGAAAAATTTCTCTTTCATGTCATGAAACGTGTAGTCCTGATTTAGGTTCGATAACCGTTGAATTGAAACTGGTCCGCCACGTGCCATTTGGGAACACTATCGGACTGAAAACTTAATGCCATCAACATCCGGCATCCATGAGCTTAAGTTCGACCGCATTTAGCCAGGGGACCTTCAGAAATGCTCTTTTGGATCGGGAAAGACCCGATTTGGCTATAACCCAAGTATACCTTAACTTAAAGTCTGTTTTGGTTATCTTTGGGCTTATAAAAGGGCCTTAAACCCTTAGCTTTCTAACCCATACGAATTTGGGGAAAACCCTAGGAGAGAGAAGAGAGAAAAGAGAGAAGTGAGGGAGAAGTTGGGGATTTCTCTAGGGATTCTTCCCTGCTACTCCACATGCCTAATCCACCCTTCTGCATCACTTTTTCGGTGACTCCGGCTTCGTTCTAGGTAATAAAAGCCTAACCTTAGCCTGCTTTAGGAATTCTATCGATGCAAGTAGCGAAGTAGGTGATTTATCTTGTGAATTAGGTCGTCATATCGTCGTTGACGACGACGTAGAGTTCCTATTCAATTCGTTACGCTTCTAAGGTGTAAGGTGCAGATTTTAGATGCTTAGATTACCTGTTTTCAAAGCTTTCAATGCCGTTTAATGGTAGATTGCTGATGAGGATGTTGTTTGACATGTAGAACATGTTGTCAGTTTTTCATTTCGAATACGTACGAAGAATATGAGATTTAGGGTATTTTAGGTATTTGTAGGAAATACTGTATACGTACGTATTTTGCTGATATGATTGCCATGAGTATTTGTCGTGTACCTATACTAGTTATACGTGTATGATCTGTTTGGCGAAGAGATTCGCCCTAATGCACATATTGGCCGACATATGCTATATAGACTAATGTGAGCAGACTAAGTGTTTGTTGAAATGCCTAAATCAATATGATTTATGCCTGCCATATGTTTTGAATGTAAGAACATGATTGTTCTATATTAGACATCTCCTTGATATAAGGATTTGTCATATTATATGTTGAAATCAACATACGTCAAGTACGTTGGAGTTGTGTAGTCTAAGTGTTTCGTATGTGGCTTGAGTTAGGTTTTTTTAAAAAATAATAATAATAATAAATCACATATGATTTTAGCCTGAACGTGTAAATGCATCGGTGATAAATAAAATTTTGGAGATGTGACTTTGTATTTTATTATGTTACTGACCAATCAGCCTATGAGCAATGCCGAATTCAGCTTAGGCATGATCATATATGTGTGGGTCATGTAGTTTACTTAATATCTACTTCACTCACTTGTGAACTTTTACTGTTAGCTGTGGTAGTTGTTTCCTTGACCCATAATAGGAAATAAAGCAGTCGGTGTGATGAAAGCAAGGCAGACCTTTACAATCGAACCCATGATCAAAGCAGGGTAGACCAAAGTGCTTCATTGTTATATGAACAAAACAGGAAGTCAAACAAGTGAAGTTCATTAGGATATCTAAAACAGTTTAAATTCATTTTTAAAGAAATGGGTTTGACTGAATTATTCCTTTTCAATCGGCAAATGTCACATTGCCATGTATGTCCATCATATCTTGCAGGTGTGCAAGGATGAGTTCTACATTACAATAGGTTAGCCGACCCATTCTATACTTTATATGTGAACGGTAAGTGCATGTTCTACTAAAAGTTAACCCCCTTCGGCACTAATAGCTCATTCATTGGTAGTATCTCTTTTATGCTTCATATTTCAATGCATGGAGCACACGTATGAGTTTTTTGTGCTTTCTCAGATTTAGGGGTGAGTATCCCTATCTTTAGTTAGTCTTCTTTATCAGATTTTTGTTTTTGGGCTATATGGTACTTCTCAGTTTTCCATTTTGGTGCCTTTAGAAATAGATGATGATTACTCACAGGTAATGTATTAGTGTTCTAATCCTTCGGTAAGTGCCTTTGTTGCTCATACTCCGATGAAGTCCATAGTGGCTGCGTCTAGTAGACAAAATTAGATGGACTAGGGAACTGCATGGGCAGTTTTTCAAAGTTATCAATCATCTTGGAGGTGTGGTGAGTAATGTAAAACCTTCTTCAAACTATTTAGTGTTGTAGGTTGGAATTACAACAATAACTTTTTTTGTCAAGTGTAGAAGCAACTCCGAAGGGGATATTAAAACTAATGAAATCAGAAGGGTTGAAAATCTCCCACATCAAAAGCCATTTACAGGTATTTCTTTGTGACTACTTGATTTCTTCAGAAGGGACCATCATTTATTTGCACAAGTATCAGTGGCTGTGATTGAATAGTGAAAAAAAAGGGAAATTGGTCAATTGTCCAAACCAGAAGGGCTCACAGAAGAAATTGGTGGTTGTGAATGAATCGTGAAAAAAAGGGACAAAATTAATTTGCCAACACAGGGGTAGTAAATTAGTTTTTCTTCATCCAAGAATGGGCTAACAGGTTTGAATGGTCTTGGTTGAAATGCATGCATGCTATGTGTACTCTAGATGGGTTCTACCATTTACAGTAGCTAAGTAATAACTAATGTTTGTGTAATTTGTAATTTCATTAATCTTATACAACTAGTTGTAGATGAAGAAAGATTTATTGGAATAAATTTATCAAGCCCACGGAGAAAGGTAAAATTTGGAGTTGTACTTATATGTTCTTACTCTAACAATTTTGGGCTTATGGTTCTTTCTTTTTTGATTTGTTTACAGATGAAAGGCTTAATATGAACTGCCCAATCTATGGACCCGACTTCAGACATGGTACATCACAATTAGATTAGTTTGACATCATGATTTCTTATTAATGGGTATTTGTTTGTTAAATTGGAACCATTGATTTTCTTAATTTATCTTCTTCTTTTTTTTCCATTTAAACTCTCTAATAGATGTCCAAATCTCATGTAGACACTCTTGGCTTGAAAAGCAAGGTTGTGTGCTAGGGGCCAGCGAACAATCCCCACTTCAATTGATGAGCTTTTTCGTGTTAAACATGGACCACTAGATGGTTATGTTTGGTTGGACACATTAATTTTATTTTAACAGTTTTACAAGGTGAAGTGATGTGGAATATGGTTGGACACATTAATTTTATTTTAACAGTTTTACAAGGTGAAGTGATGTGGAATATGGTTGGACACATTAATCTCTTGCTTGTATTCTTTCTTTTGGTTTAGCTTAAATTCTGATGCAGTCCATGTGAGCCTCACTTATCTTGAGGATTGATATTGGGAGGAAGTGCCAAGCACGCTCATCTTTATTCTGGTGAGATTTAGGTTTCTTTGCAATTTTGAGCTTTTGTGGGGTTATTATGGTTTTATTTATTTATATTTTTTATATTTAAGAGTTCATAAGTTTGTTGGAGTTAGTTTTCAGTTCCTTTAGTTTTTTAGTTCCTCTTACATTATTTTCTTTACAAGTGAGAAAGATCAATATAAACAATAAAAATAACATGAGGTGAGGCATTCCATTTTAACTGTGGCTTGACCAGAAATGTGAAAGGCACTTTGGTCGAACTGAATTAAATGGTTTGTGGAAGGGGACTATCTTTTCACTTTTCTTAATCAACCAAACGGACACGTATTGTCCAGATTCACCTATCTTTATAGTACACGTGGCTTCAAGTACCACGATATGGACTGTCCATCACATATGGAGTCATGAGGACGATAATTTCTAGTAACCCCTTCCGTGGTGCACTTTCCAAATTCAGTGGCAGTAGTAAAGATGAGATTCTCCTCAAAAAAGATAGCCATTGATTTTCATTTATATGCACAATGTCTAGCATTACAATGATAGGGCCTTTTTACAGCATGAATATGATATTAATAGAAAGTAATAACAGAAGTAGTTGTGTTTGATAGGGTATAGATGAATGATAAATGGATTAGGTCATCCATTTTGAAATCATCAGAAGAGAATTTTAACCCAAATTACCATCAATTGTATATAATAATATCAAGCATGAAAATAACCTGAATTTGATTTCAAGAATTAGTGAGCTCCACCATGATGTTAAAATCTACCTTAATCATAAGGTGCATTACCCTATTTTAACCATAATACCAAAAATCATCCAGGTTCGTGATTCAAGTGGGCCATTCAAGATGAATAATATATAAGACAACACTCACCTTCCAAATTATTTCTCTTCATGTGACCCACTTGAATCACAGGTGGGCCTAATTATTTGGTCTCGATGCCGGAATTATAGATTGGCATTTATGAGTTGGAGTGGTTTTCATATAATCATCATAATGGTAAGAATTAAGGATGGGTATCCTTCCAATTGTTTCTGTTCATATGGCCTACTTGAATCACATGCTAGAGTTAATTTTTTGGCCCTACAGTTAAAATGGAATGCCTCACCTAGTGATTATGATGGATTTCACATAAAAGTAAAGTTTTCGCCTATAATGTATATTGTAATCCATGCATAGCACATAAGAACTGATTTATCATCTTAATTAGGGACCAGTAAGTAATGAAAGATGCCTTAGCTTGTTGGGTAGCTTCCTTTCAGTCCACCATACATCCGTTGGTAATTATTTATTCCCTATAGAGTTTGATTCCATCATTCATATTCTTCTTGATGAGTTAATGTTGAGTCATATCTTATGATTTCAGACAGACTAGTCAAAGGTTGAAGCATGCCTTTCGGGTTCATATGAAACAGATTATTCAAGTATTATTCTCTAGGCTCTAATTGACTATTGGAAGTTAATCTAGAGCAACCACCTTTTGTATTGGGATTTTTTGACCTTTCATGTTTTCTTTGTCAATGTTTTGTGTTGTTTCTGTTCCACTTCTATTTTGGTTCTATGTACACCATTATAAAGAAATTTCTTGGCTACCATTTCATAGAAGTGCCCTTAGCTAATAATATAGTTTTCAGAACCAAAACACTATTGGAAGATAATCTAGAGTAACCACCTTAGCTTATTTTTGTGGTAATATTTGGAGTGTGATCAGCTACTTATGGTTCTAACTACTTCCATTGGATTTGGATGAATCTGAATTCAGGTTTTTAGCTGAAGCATTTTCTCTTCAGATCTAGGAGCTAGATGATGAAGTTTTAATGGAGAATCGGAGTTAGAATGTGCTTTGTGTCACCATGTCAGAGTAAGGCTGTAGTGGTTATTCTCAGAGTTGTGTTCCGGTGAACCTACTAGCAATTCTAAATGGTTTTGGGTCTGGTCCTATTACTTGCTCTGTTTGATCATCGTCCTCTGCTCCTATTATACTTACAACGGGCGATTGGTTGTATCCTGAAATTTGTTTATTTAGAAATGTGATTGTAGGATGCATTATATGATTTGATTGCTATTTGTAATATGAATGCATCATTTTCTTTTCTCATTGCATTTTATGTACTATTCATAGTAGCATTAATTATATTAGCTTAGATGAGTTGATCAATCATATCAGATTCTTGCAATGGTAACAAACACCATTGTTATAATTTTTTAAAATTTTTTTAAAGTAGCTACATATATTAGTCGTAGCTCTTGTTCTGAAAACCATAGTTATTGGCTAACTTCATCATATTGCTACAGATTTCATTCTACTTTTAGTTATAGATATTATCCGTAGCTATATGTACATTTCACTACAGAAAGTATAGCTATGGATTATATCCGTAGATAATGACATCTATTGCTGCAGATTTAATCCGTAGCCATAGCTTTTTGACCTTTAGCTACACCACCAATTGCTATGGTCGTGCTACAGACTATAACTGTACCAATAAGCCTTTAGCTACGGTTTTTATCCGTAGCCTTTGCCGCTTTTTTGGTAGTGAAGGAATGTGAATCTTGATCACATTGCTCCATCAAACTTTTGCCCATCTTGTCTGTTGCCGGTTGAGAAAATATTCTGGGTTGGGGTGGAACGGCATATCGCTTCATAGCTCAAGGAATGTATACCTCAATACGAGAATTTCCTCTTGAAAATCTTAGATTTTTTTGTCTCTTACTTACTTTGTGATCTTGATCCTTACTACATTCATGAAATTAGGTTGTCTTACCTAAAACTTTATTTTTGGTGTAAGGTTGTCCTATGAAATAAGTTTGAATCAATTTCTCAATACTACTGCAATTGAGAATTGTGATTTGTTCTATATTATTTATTATTTCACACACCACCCCCCCCCCCCCTTAAGGACTGTTAGCTCACCTCTTTCACTATTTATGAAATAAGGTTGTCCTACCTAAACTTTGTTTTGGGTGTAGGTTGTCCTAAGAACTAAGTTTGAATCAATTTTTCAATACTAGTGAGAGTTTATTTATTTATTATTTTCAAAAGTTTATTTTTATTTGGCATAGTCCTATTCACTCCCTCCCCGTCTCTAGGACTGATAAGCTCACCCTTTTCAAGTGGCATCAAAGCTAAGTTGCTCATTTTTATTTGGATTAATTTCCTTAAGTTAAAAGATCTAGAGCTTTCATTATGTCAAATTTTAATAGCTTGCACCCTTTGTGCGCCGCACATCCATTGTACGCATACATCTATTATGCACAAACATCCATTGTGTGGCACACAATGAAACATTGAAAACTTCTGTTGTGCAACACATAACTAAATATTTGTAAAAACTTATTTTTCTTGAGTCTTTCTTCTCTTTGATTTTTTATGCCTCAATAATGACTACCTCCAGTTTGTCGAATTTTCCTGCAACCACACCTTTCAGGTAAGCATCGGCATGGCCCCATTCGAGGCCCTTGTCGCACTCCACACTATTGGGTAGAAGTGGGAGAAAAAAGTGCCCTGGGACCCAAAATCGTCCAAGTTACCTCTGAGAAGATTAACTTAATAAGGAAACATTTTCAAGCAGTACAAAGTAGATAAAAAAGCTATGTGGACAAATGACAATGTAACCTCGAGTTCTTCAAAGGAGACAATGTATTTCTAAAAGTCTCCCCTATAAAAGGTATGATGCACTTTGGGAAGAAGGGAAATCTCACACCATGATACAGTGGCCCATTCGAGATACTAGAAAGAGAGGGAGAGGTAGCCAATCACCTCTCACTACCCCCCCCCCCCCCCCCCCCCCCCCCCCCCCGAGAACAGATAGAACTAAAGGATAATGCCACCAATATAGAAGAACCTGTATAGATCCTTGATCATAAGGAACAAATTCTTCAAACAAAGGTTATCCCGCTAGTGAAGGTTTTTATGGTCACACCACGACAAGCACTACTGTAGAGGGTAAGGAAACTAAGAACAAGATTTCTTAAAAGGGGAGTAAATAGTAATAGCCCCAGTTCTGATAGCTAGTCATATATAATTTTACACACATATGTATTAGTGAATGTTTAAGTAATAACGTTAATTAGAAGTACCCTTATCATTGTTAATGATAGAAGTGTCGAATTTCGGGGGAAAAATTATCTTTAAAGGGGGTAGATTGTAACGACCCATATTCTGGACTAGGGTATAAACCCAATAACAAAGCCACCTAGGACTTGCATCGGCATCCCAATCTAATATGGACCCTAATGATAGCTAATAGAATGATTGAACGGGGTGGATTTCCCCTAGACCACACGTGGGTCCCACATATAATGCCCGTGCACACACACACCCACACCAAAAGCCAATGATTAGTCAAAGGTGTTTGACACTATTCTTTTTAAAAGGAACGTCTCCCACTCGCGTCTGGACGAACAGACACCATCCACTAGGACATGTTGTGGCCCACCATAACCTTCCATCAAGGCAATCGGGACCGTCCATCATGAGCAGACCCCACCTTCGACCAAGAATCAGCGAATAACAAAGCATGATGCATGCTATGATTAACTTTAGGGGCCACCAGAACACTGATTGACTTCAAATTTGAAGTCGTTAACCAAAATCTCTCTATCAAATTGATGGATGAAACAAATCTTTCAAAAGGGTAGTAAGAATGGGCCCCATAAATTCCAGCAAGAAAATGACCCAAAACCCTTCACACTCGTCCCGCCTTTCTCTTTGCACATGGCACCAGAAACCAAATCCAAACACTGATTGACTTCAAATTTGAAGTCGTTAACCAAAATCTCTCTGTCAAATTGATGGATGAAACAAATCTTTCAAAAGGGTAGTAAGAATGGGCCCCATAAATTCCAGTTAGAAAATGACCCAAAACCCTTCACACTCGTCCCGCCTTTCTCTTTGCACATGGCACTAGAAGCCAAATCCAATTTAAACAACCTCGCGTAGAAAACCCAAGGAGAATTCTCTGGCTCTGATATGAGCCATCCAAAGTTAAGAGGGAGGAATTTTGACCACACCCACGTCGGCAGTGAAGAAAGAAAGGATTCCAGTGGGATTGACAGTCCCCGTTATCCAAAAAAGGTTACAACAAACCATAAATCTCATCCAATCAAACCTCACTACAGGGGCCACCATTAATCAGTCGATTGAATGTTCTTGCAACCAAGAACATAGCCACAGCCTCCCATCTATGGACCCCAACCATGGAACGAATCAGATCCATCAGCAAAGAACGAAGGACGGAATAAGAAGCACCATATAACAGGCTTTCGCACGTAGTTGCGCAATCCAATTACGTAGGGTATGTTCTGCGTACAACATACATAAAATATTTTGGAAAGCCAGGATCGATATAAAAGCACATGGTCCCACACTGGGAAGCTTGCCAGCAAGAATGGAGAAAGAAAGAGAAGAGAGAGGAAGGAACAGTTTAGCAAGCCACTTGCAGAGAGAGAGAGAGAGAGAGAGAGAGAGAGAGCAAGAGAGAGAGAGAGAGAGAGAGAGAGAGAGAGAGAGTCATGTGTTCAAACCAGCAACTCACAGAGTCATAAGAGACATCCAAATCTGAATATCCTTAAGAATCCAAGGTTAGTAGCAACCTATGAAAATCCATAATTACTTGTAGAAGTCTATTCATAGTAGTAATATCGAATGTACATCCCTGGATCTAAGACCAAGTCAAACCGAGTTGACTCAGCAAAGAAATCCATTGAACAAGGAATTTGGTCGGGTTAAGAAGCATACTTACTGATTTAAGGTAAGGAAGCAACTACATGCATTATTCCTAATTGAATGGGAAATTTACTTTGATCCTAACTGTATAATCCATGTAAGGCAACGATCTAACCATATGAAACATGCTAATTATGCTAGAGTTTGGAACGACTATGCGAATCTAGAGTGTTACCAAGTTTAAAGGTGAGGGATTCCTTTAAGCTTACCTTAATTTAAGTTGATGAAATTTATCCTACCTTTTACATGCTTTACTTTTATGATATTATAATTCTCTCCCTGCAGTTGTTAATTTACTACCATAATTATTTATCCTTGGGAATCATGGTATGATGTTAATTACGAGTGATCTTCATTACTTTTCTAGGGCGATGGGTACAAACCTTGCCCTGCCTTTATTAATTTTGTTAAGTTAGCGTTTCCACTCTCCTCTTTGTTGAGTTAACCAATGCTACTCTCTTCTTCGTCATTGCCACTCTCCTCTTTGTTGAGCTAGCCATTGCTACTCTCCTCCATATTTTACTAGCCAATGGCCTTGGAATTCAAAAACTCCTCTTATATAAATTATTTCTTTATCAATGGAGGTGATGTGTTTAAAAGTGTCACAACTATTAATTCAAATATTTATCATGGACGTAATGCGTTACGGGTAGCGGCCTTCTTAGTCGGCACGTGATCCCATGGGTTGGTTAGCGTGGTGCACAATCAATGTAAGTAAATTTTTACGCATGTTACATCACTGTTCAGGATTGGATGTCACAAATAGTCATTCCATGAATACATCTTGTTACGTAAATCCCCCACCACGTTGTTGTGTCTCCTTGAGATGTTCGTATAAATACACGTTAACGTTGGACACACTAGCGAATCTCTATAGTTATGAGATGTGGGATGAGTCGGGTTTTCTATGAATTATATTCACATTGTGATGATCATTATGTATGACGAGATGCACACATTTTTCTAGGAATTCATTCATATATATTGGTTACACATACTGATACTCCTCGTGCTGGAGTACAAGGCGTATCAGAAATCTTACATTACTTTTATAAATCTCTTGAATTATATTTAATCTTAAAGGATAACCATCACTATGAGTAGGGGCATTAACCCTCTCCAACCATATAGATGATGCAGGTGATGTATAGGCAGAAGACCTAGAGGACCATCTCCCTATGGAGGATTATATTAAAAAAGTAGGAAGATAGTTTTATGATTCAATTTCATTTATTTCCACTGTGTACTTTGATAATGTAATAAGCTCCCATTAAGAGGGGTATATGATAAATTTATTTGATTTAATTATTATGAATGATAAATATAGTTGATTTCATTCTCATGGATGATTACCTTTGTGGATGTAACTTGGTGTGATCAAAATAAAAGAAAATCAAGGTCAAACCTTGAGGCATCCAAATATTTATAGTATTAAAGACCTGGGATTCTCAGGTATAAGTATGTACTCGGGCCGTGAAAATTCGGTATGCTACAGAAGTAACCGGATGCACTTTTTTGTTCTGGAAAATAAGTTTGCGTCCTGCAGACTTTATCCATACTCATGCTCACGTGCACGTGCAATTATGGGAGTGAGTTATAGCAGTTTGGTTGGGTGGAGCATCCGATCATGATGGATGGTTCAGATCACATGAATGGGTCTTGATGGTGGGGTGTGAATCCAACCAATGGTCACCCTCCATTTAAACCGTTTCTGGCGAGAAACAAGTATCGAGTCAACACCGGTTTTGACCATATTCTTGATTGGGTGAACAACGAGTGTACGCGCATTGGTACACCCCCTAGATCAAAAGTGGGGCTCATAGCAGAGCTACGTGGGATCGACGGCGTCCATTTGTTCCAATTACCTCATACAAGGACATCGGCCAACGAGGAGGCTTGTTCATAGCTCGAGTGGGCCACAAGTTCGTGATCTGTGCCCCTAATGGACATTTACCAATGATGCATGATGAGTGTCAAATATCGTATATTTTTTCTCTATTTAAATCTTGGTTTTATAATCATGATAATGCTTAATGGTATATTTTATTCATGTTTATATTGCAAGGTGAATCTGAGAGCTTAGATTGAAAAGAATGTCAAAAGCATAGATTTGATGCTCAAGAATCACCAATGCAAAAGATGGATCTTAGAAGAGAAAGAATGAAGAATTCACATACCAAAGATCCAAGGAAACCATATACAAAGGATGAAAAAAGGACTCGAAAGATTTTATAATCTACAGCAAAAAACAGGACATGTTCGATCTGACCGAAATCACACAAAATAGTCCATCAACACAACGAAAAATTCAAAGCTAATTCGATTTGACTGAAAGAGAATTTGATCCAACTGAACCCAATTTCGGTCCGACCAAAGGGAGAATTCAATGCAACCGAAAAGTGCACAAAAAGTTCCAACGAAAAATGATGAATTTTGGAGTTAATTCGGTCTGACCAAAAATTAATTTGGTCTGACCGAACCCAAGTTTGGTGTAATCGAAATTGGGCAACTGTTGAAACAAAATCCTGTCACAACTTGAACTCGACTTCGGTCTGACCGAAGCGTAACGCGGCTATGTAAAATTGAGGTAGTTTTGAAGTCAGTTTGCAAAAATTCCAAGGTGGTTCGTAAGATGGTGCTTCACAACTATAAATAGGAGTCCATAAGATGTCCCAAAGAATCTTCTATGGTTTAAGGAGTGGAGTCAAAGGGTGGAGAAGCCTCCCAAGAGTTTTTCTTTCTCTTCCTTCGTTTGTTTTTAACTTTTATTTAAGAGTTTTTGGTTTATTTGTGTCTATGGTTAACTAAACCTCTTAACTAGGACTAAGAGGTGAAGCTTATAGCGTGTTGGGATATTTATCTTGCTTTGATTCTTTTTTATATTAAACTTCATTGAATTCTAATTTGATTTTAAGGAATATTTTCATTTTTCTATGATTTATCATGACTTAAATTACAATAGATGTTACGATAGATTTGAATATCTTCTTTTCTTATTCTGAGTTTGTGAGATTGGTAAATTTTGTTGTTCACCATCATCTCTTGGGCATGGTAGGGAGATGGAATCCCTTCCAATCATCACAATACTTCTTCATTGAGGATTAGATCAATTGAAAGTTCACAGATTGTCTATCTCCTCTTCCAATGGGATAAGATAGGACTTTGATTCTAATTGTATTCCTTGAATCAAGTAAGGTAGCATCTTGATAGCTACAAGTGGATCCTGAGCACCCTAGTTGCCATGTAAGGGCCGTATCGTAGACCGTACCGTTCCTTAGACTCCCGCGGTCCTCTTGGTCAAATTTCAACAACCTATGACGCGTAGATAACATTTGCGCATGACCCTGAGTCACATCCTAACGATCTGAGTCAACTCAGTTGGAGATTGTGCCCTTGCGACTGCACCGTTACCATGGTTCTAACGCCGTGACTTACACACAGACGTAATACCTAGGCCAGGAGTTATGGACCCGTGTTTATATCAAGAGAACACTGTGCATTACAAATGTCGAGAAGAGAATCTCTACAATCTATCAAATCAATCCTATCAATTAAGCCAAGTACACATCCCATCACACCCATCCTCTCTCACTCTAAAGTCAACAACACCTATACCTATCCCATCCCTTCTTACCAAAAAGTCAAGGAAACCCATGCTTCCCATGACATATCTCTTACACACCTCTCCTCTCTCTCTCATTCCTCACTCCATTCCAAGCAACTCCCAAGGAGAGGATGTCCAAGCTTCTCATGGAGAAGATATGGTGTGGCCCACTTCCTACCACCCTATCTCCCATCTTCACCCTTAAATCTTCATTTTCCACCATCAAAGGAAAAGCCTAGGAGCTAAGGAGTCCATAAAGCCTAAAAGAAGTGAAAATGAGTGGGTGTTTATAGGTTTAGATTGTGCCTTTTTGTGATGGACAAAGTGGGGTCCATCGATTGATGGTGTGGATCCTATTTGGAACCCCCTTTGATGTATGTTCTGTAACCTAGAGGGGCCCATAGTGGCGGGGTCCCTCCATCTCATCGATATCTCTCTCTCTCTCTCTCTCTCTCTCTCTCTCTCTCTCTCTCTCTCTCTCTCTCTCTCCATGAATGATGGCTCACCTTGATGGATGATCCATGCTGTCCATTTTATGGGCCACACCGCTGTCTAAGCGGGGCTCACCTTGCTACCATGTCCAAGCCCACCATTGTTGTCAATTTTAGGCTAGCCCGGATCATAGAGAAAACATAAATATCAGCTTATTTAGATTGGGTGGGCCACGTACACGTGGACCCCACTTCAATGTATACATTGCATTCCCACCGTCCAATAGCTGGACAGTGGGTTCCATCCGATCCATGTGCTGTATTCCAACACCGTCCATTTGTATAGGGCCCTGCACATGTGGTGCATCCTCACCATCCAGACCTTGGACAGTGGGACCAACCCTACACGTGGGGCCTACCTTTATGTGGAAAGAAGATTGGCTGGAGTACCTCACACAAGCGTATAGTAGTTTCGTGCGTCTATACATGAGGTATGTGTAATACCATCCATCCATTTGGCGTGTGGTGCCCACCCCACATGTGTTGCACGTGTGGGATGGGACCCACCTTGATGTGTGTATTCTAATATCCACCCCATCCATTTTTGGACAGTGCAGAGAGGGGTCAGCCATGATGTATGTATTTTATACATACCATCTATCCATTTGGAGATCAGGGCCCACCTGACACTTCTGGCACGTGTGGGGGTGGGACCCACCTTGATGAACGTGTTTTATATCCACACTGTCCATCTAGACGGGGGGTGTGGGAACCCACCAAGATGTATCTATTTTTCCAAGCCGTCCATCAGTTTTGTGACGTGGGGCCACCCCACACATGTGGCATGTGTGGGGCTGGGACCCACCTTAGTGTATGGGTTTTATACACACCGTCCATCTAGACGATGACCCCACTACTAGCTGATGTCAACAAGTTTTGTAGGCCATTAAATGTATGTGTTCTTATGCACACCATCCATCTGTTTTGGATGGCATGCGTGGAGGTGGACCCCACTTTTATGTATTTATTCTATATATTCTATACCCATACCGTCCATCTGGATAATTTTCCGTGGGATGCAACATGATGTATGCATTGTATATCTATGTCGTCTATTTGTGTGACCCGCTGTGATGTATGTATTATATGTCTATGTCGTCCATTTGTGTGGCCCACCGTGATGTATGTATTGTATATCTATGTCGTCTATTTGTGCAGCCCGCAGTGATGTATTTATGGTCCATATGATGCGGCCCAATGTGGTATATTTGTGGACAGTGATGAGGCCCAAAGTGATGTATTTATGACCCATTTGGCGAGGCTCATTGTGGTGCATTTGTGGCCTATTTTGGGAGGCCCATTGTGATGTATATGTGGTTCATGAGTAAGGCCGAATGTTTTTAATATAAGGCCCATAGGATGAAGCCTGATGTGCTGTATATGAAGCCCATGTGGTGCGGCCCATTGTGATGTGTATTAGGCCCATTGAGATTGTATGTGGCCCATTATGAATGTATGTGGCCCATTGTATGAGGCCCGTTGTGATTATATGAGGCCCATTATGATCTACATGATGTGACCCACTTAATGTATATGAGGCCCATTGTGATGTATATTAGGCCCATGTAATGAGGCTCATTATGATGTATATGCGGCCCGTGTAAAAGGCCTATTATGATATATACGAGGCCCATGTGGTGAGGTCCATTATGATGTATGGGACCCTTATGTGAGGCCCATTGAGATTGTATATAAGGCCCTTGTGTGAGGCCATGGGCCCACTATATGTTTGGCCTTATGAGGGTCACTCCTTGGGAGCAATGTTGGTTGAATGTCCACATTAATGGGCAATGATGGTTAAATGTCCAAATTGTGACCTTCCCTTAGGCCTCGTATGGCCAATTATCGATGTCAGTTATGAGTATGTGATACCATAACATCATTATGCAGGCTCATACGCATCATCTGCATGCTCGATATGAGATGTGGTTGATCATTACATATACCATTGGATTAGTTGTTATGGGACACCCCTTATAGATGGAGTTTTCCCACATGAGCACGTGGTACGTGTAGGTTTGATGTATGACTGGATGTTATGACTCATGCATCTCACGTTTTGTGATATGACCACCGTACACCTTAGCGACATCAGGGTTGTGGCCTCCATAGGCATGTTGTGAAATGGGACACCGTAAATGCTTAGTTCGAGCATCTGGGCATGTTAGATGTCTTTAGGTAAAAGTTCCTAAACCTCTATGGCCAGGAGATGCTCCAACGTCTAGACCGAATAGATATACATGAGCACTCAAGTACCGAATATCAGTAGGTCGCATCTCCCACTGTGTCGCGGTTAGTTGGAAGGGGGTGTGGCCTTATCCGCCCTAGTGAGGGGCCTATAAGCCAAGCTGAGTTTGAACAACTCCCAAATGGGTCTGTTATCGACGAGTCGAGTAGACATTAGTATACTACTGGCAAGCAAGTAGTGAGGTCTTTTCCACTTGCATAACTGTGTGGCTAGGGAGGCGGCACCTAGTGTGGAGTGTAGTAGACCCCATTGATGATCCAGAGATGCATGGTACTGATATATGGACTTATTGAGAAGGAGTTGCATACTCATCATTTTACTCATTCATTCATTCATTCACTATCCACTCAGGCTATGCTGCGCAACTAATTGTTATGTGTACCTTCGTAACGGCTAGGATTTTGGTTGGGGCACATGACCAACCTGAGATTAGGAGTTTACCACATTGAGTCTGACTATCCAAATTCAAGTATGGGACTAGTTTGGATAGAAGTCCCTTGTGATGGACCCCATAGCCTGCGATACTACGTACTATCATCCCGACTTCACACTCCAGCTTGCTCATTTCATTCACACTTCTTATTACATTACATCTGTGGCCTATGGCATTTTGGATTGTTAAGTTTCTATATTTATATATCCTAGATGAGGTTGACGGTATTTATGGACTCATCAGAATTTGTATATTATATTGTACCCCCAGTATATGATATTCAGCTTACTATGTCTCCGCATTGCATATCTGATCTACATTACTTCCTTAGTATATGATATTGGTTTAGTATGTTTTTACATCGCATAGCCTAAATAAGGCTGATGATAATTATGGACTTACTAGCATGTCTCCGCTTTTCTCTGATATTATACACTTGGCACTCATCTTGCGCACACACTTACATCACCCTCTAAGCTTTCCATAAGCTTATGCATAATAGATGTGTGCAGGTGGCGTTAAGTCGCAGCAGTGTTGAGCTTAGAGTGTGCAAATGTCTTCTGGAGCTTTGATTTTCGATATATGTATATTTCCCTTTCATCATTGTATTCAACTATTTATATTAGTGGATATGTGATGATGATGTTGCCTTTGTGATTTGAGTAAACTTGTGGTTATGCTTCTTACGAGATAAATGTACATTAAAAAATCCTCCTTGTAGGATCTCAAAATAAAAAATTTGACGTATGGGCACTGGGAGCCGAGAATGGGGTACTACGGAGGCCATCAACACCAGATTCGGTGATTGAAAATTTTATGATCTTAGTTTTTGAGTTTGGGGCGTGACATGCCACCTTTAAATTCATTTGTTTTAATCAACACTATTTGCAATTACTCTCTCTTATTTCATATTTATTTTTAAATCTTCTTCTAGATCTAGTTCTAGTTATTTTTAGAATACATAGTCCCTGTGGATTCGACCTTAGTCGTACCAAGATTATTACTACATTGTGACCTTACACTTGGGGTTGTGAACAACACAACAGTCAAATTGCTTTGAAATCTAATATTAATGGTTTTAAGGGTTTCCTAAGCCAATTAAATTACACCCTAATAGTTGAATTCATAGTCAGAGAATTTTATCTCTCTAATGGCCTTGAGTGTATATTCAGGATTTTTTATTATGCTCATAGGGTTAATTTAGAGGAAAACTTTATGGTGTCAGCTTGTAGTATCCAATACCCAAGTATTAGAGAGACAAGGTGTTACACTCCGGAAGGACAGTACATGTGGGTCCTTATGTAAGGATATAAAGGTTAGAGGTGAACCTGTTAAAAACCTCCGATAGTGAGTACAAGCACACTCAAGGAAAATGTAGTTTTTGGAAGTGGAGTAGGGAAACTGAACCACAATACATACTTGTGTTTGCAATTATGAATTGTGCATATTTTTAATTTATGCTTATGTGTTTGATCAGTCAAATCATTTTAATGCTTGAATTAGATTGTATGCTGCCACCTAACTAACAAAGCACATAAGGTCATTATCAATTAGAGACTAGTTACTTCATTGGCACATATATTGTAGTCTATGTGATTAAACCAGTATTGACTTGAAAGTCTTAGTGTTAAATTAAATTAATTAGTTTAAATTGGTAAATTAGTTTAGTTAGGAAACTAAGCTTTTAATTAGCATTATTTTTAAGTGGTACTATTCACTGTTCACAACCCCAAGTGTAGGGTTGCGATGTAATAATAATCTCAATGAGACCATGGTCGAATCCGTAGGGACTAATGTCGTGTGTATTCTGAATTTAACTAGAATTAGAACTAGATGAAGAACTAAAACTAAATCTGAATAATTAAAAGAGTAATTGTGATTAAAGTGATTAAAACTAATAAATTCAAAGGTGGTAACTAGGGTTTTCAAGGATTCACTTGTAGAGATCTGGGAGACCTCTTACTTGATTTAAGTCACACGATTGGAATTGGAGTCTTATCCTATCCAACTGAAAGATATACAATTAAGATCAACTGAACTTTCCTTGACCTAATTCTTAATGGAGGAGAATTGTGATAATTGGAAAAGATTTCATCAACAAACCTTGCCCATGAGACGATGGCTACCAATAGGGTTTACCAATTCCACAATCTCAAAATCAAAAAAAGAACATACTCAAAGTTATTACAGATTTACTGTAATTTGAGTCACAATAAACCATTAAGAACTGAAAATATTCCTTTAAAATCAAACTAGAATCAAAGAAGGTTCAACCTAAACATGAATCAAAGTAAAAGAAACATCCCATCATGTTAAAAGCTTCACCTCTTAGCCCTAGGTAAGAGGTTTAGCCAACCATAGACAAGATTGAACTAAAATCTGTTGAGAAAAGCATAAAAATGACTAAGGAAAAGAAAGAAAAACTCTTGGCGACGGCTTCTCCACACTTTTTCTCCACTCCTCAAACCCTAGAAGATGCCTAGGAACATCTTAAGGACTTGTATTTATAGTTTTGTAGCTCCAATTTTCACACCAAGTTGGAAAAATCTAGAAATCGCCTCAAATTTACACAATCTGTGTGCTGTCTGCGTTACCTTAGACGAGTCGAGGAAAACCTTCAACTAGTCGATGAAAACCTTCAACTGGCTGAGGAAAGTATTCGACTGGTCAAGGATAGTGTGAAATTAAAAGTTTATGTTACTGGAGTTTGAGTCGAGGAATCTTTAACTAGTCGAGTAGGAGCCTTAGACTGGTTGAAGGAGGGCTTAGACTAGTCAAAGCAAGCAGATTTTTAGGGTTCCTTTTCTTAACTTCAAGTCTTCAATTCTCTTCATTCCTCACTTAGTTTTCTTGGATCTTTTGCATGTAAATTCTTCATTTTTGGTCTCATAAGATTCATCCTTGCTTTGGTAATTCTTGAGTGTTAAATCCATGCTTGTGGCGACCTTTTCAATCCAAGCTCTTAAATTCACCTTACAACACAAACATGATTAAAATAAAATATTAAGCATTATCATGTTCATAAAACCAAGTAATAAATGGTGGATAACATAAAATATTTAACCCTTAATATTCAACCCCCCCCCCCCCCTCTAGGCCATAAACATTCATTCATTAGCTCCAAGCTTCTGCATGAATAACATGTGGTAGACAACCCCACATTTCAATCTTAAGATTCAAAGTTAAGGCTATTAATGTAACATGGGAGGAGACCTTAAACATTTATGTTTTCTAACGGCATCCACCACGATTTCCCTCCCTAGAGACTTAGGAGCCACAACACCTTAGATAGGTGACCTTAGAAGGAACCGATGGGCTTAATAGATAAATCTAATTAATTTAGCCTCCTTGATGGAGCCCAATAGGAAAATCTAAGGATTAGAGCCTCATTTTGAGTAGTATAGAAAAATTAAAGAATTTCAACCTCATTATGTGCTAAATAGTTAAACCTGGGGATTATGCCTTTTTCTTTTGATAGTTTTAGCTTTAAAATTGCTTAATTTAAGTATAATATGTTTATTGGTAGATTATCATTGGTCATTTTTATTTTAAATGGTATATCTTTTTCAATGACCATTTATGCATGCTCCATGTTTTTAATGATATATGCACCCTATTCCCTTATTGGAAAATCCATGAATTATAGAACTTCCTATTTTATATGCTTAATTGATATATTTGTGGAATTCTCTTTATTAAATACTAATAAAAGGAGGGATAAATACTAACAAAAGGAGGGAGAAAGATCAAGTCACACCAAAATAAGTTAAACTCTAATTTATAGGTTTTGTTTATTATTATAGGGAATCGATGAAGATATGGAGAGGATTTAATAAGGAACAATATAAATTTACATGTCTTTATGTATTTGATTTATAAACCATGACCATTCTAGTTTATTTTGTTTTTTCATGCAATTAATAAAGGGGGAGATTGTTAGTGCATTGATTTGTGCACCTAATTTTCAATCACGTTCTTCTATGTTTCAGTGAGTTGATTGAGCCTTAGGAAGCTGAAGACCGAAGACACATGAGGACTTAAAGCATTAATGAGTGTAGAATAACTAAATTGAGGTGCCTTAATGACCCTAATCTTATATCCTAAACAACCTACCATCTAGATAATCCTAACTTCTATTAGTAAACCTTAATTGATCATCACATAACCTTAGGAGCCTAAATGGAACATGATAAGTTGGGCTAAAAGAGGTGCAAAGCTTTTATAAAAACACCAACCCAAAAACATATTTTTTCAAGGGATCTATGATCCCATTAGTTAGCCGTTGATAGGTCTTGTTTGGACCCTTTAATCGATTAAAGAACAGGGCTCGATCGATCGAAGTGTTAGTGCACTAATTTTTTCACCCTATTTATCAATTACGTGAGTCGGTGTGTCACATAGTCAGTTGAGCCTTTGGAATGTGAAAATTACTATATCATTACATCTGCGTATTGCATTACATCCTTAGCACATAACATTTGGTTTACTATGCTTCTGTTTTGCATAGACTAAATAAGGTTGATGGTATTATGGACTCACCAGGATCTGTATATTGCATTACGTCTGCGGCATATGGCAATTGGGTTGCTATGTTTCTGCATTTATATGGCCTAGTTCGTGGCTCTTAACAATTGTATATTGTATTGCATCCTCGGCATCTGATATTTGACTCATTATGACTCTACATTGCATAGCTGATTTGCATTGCGTACTCTGATATTGAATGACTTATAGCCTTACCAGTATTTTGCTTACGCTAATATTTGTGTTCTTGGCACTTATCTTGTGCACACACTCACACCACCCTCTAAGCTTTCTAAAAGCTTATGCATGATAGATGCATGTAGGTGGCATTAGGTCACAACAGTGTTGAGCTCGGAGCGTGCAGCTGTCTTCTGGAGTGTTGATTATCGATTTATGTATTTCCCCTTCAGCATTGTAATCAACTATTTATATTAGCAAATATGTGATGATGATTTTGCCTTTGTGATTTGGGTACACTTGTGGTTATGCTCCTTTATTTACAAAAAAATCACATTGAAAATCCTCCTTGTAGGATCCCAGGATTGGAACCTGGAGTATGGTCACTAGGAGCCAAGAATGAGGTACTACAGAGGCTGTCGGCACTGGATTCGGCGATCGAAAATTCTGTGAGCCCATTTTTTGAGTTTGGGGCGTAACAACAACAATGGAATGAAGGGTTTCAAACACAACAGATTTTTGTCTAAAAACCCTTAGAAATCACAAGAAAAGCTCAAATCGACTCTAAAATCTAGCAATGTATGTATCAAAGAACTCAAATATGAAAGGAAATAAAAAAATGGAGCACTTACAATGTACCAGTCAAAGATGGGTTTGACGAGTCAAATGGGAGCAGAGTGAGGAAGAAGAGAAATGTGAAGAAAAAGGTGATTTCTCTCACATAAAGGCTCACAACTACGCAACTCGACCAGTCAAGTATATGCTCGACCCATCGAGACACGACTGGTCAAGGACGTGCTCAACCGGTCATGCAAGCACTAAAAATTCAGAATTTTTATATAAATTTTATTTAACAATTATTCGCATATAAGTATAAAAATAAAACATGCAAATATATCATGATAAACTCAATTACAATTACACATCAATATCCATTTTTAATTTAGAAAACCTATTCCTATCAGGTGGTTTGGTAAAGATGTCAGCAAGCTGTTTTTTGTTTAACTATATTCCAATGAAATGCTTTTATCTTCAACCAATTCTTGAATATAGTGATACCGAATGTCAATATGCTTCGTATGGGAATGCTGGATGGAATTTTTAGATATATTAATTGTGCTAGAGTTATCGCAATACAATATCATTATATCTAGCGCAATTCCATAATCATTAAGCATTCTTTTCATCCATACAAGCTGGTTACAAGCATTTCTGGCTGCAATGTATTTAGCCTCAGCTGTGGATAATGATACGGAACTCTATTTCTTACTGTGCCTGAAAACTAAACAATTCCCAACATTAAAACATTCACCACTGGTAGATTTTCTATCATGTATGTTCCAGTCCAGTTAGCATCCGTATATCCAGCTAATTGAACATTTGTATCATGTGGATATCAGAGGCCTAAATTAGTCGTACTTGCGACATATCTAATAATATGCTTGGCAACAATAAGATGAGATTCCTTTGGATTTGATTAATATCTAGCACAGATACCTACACTGAATGCTATATCAGGACGGCTTGCAGTTAAGTATAGCAAACTACCAATCATACTACAATATAACTGAGGATCTATACTTTTACCCGTTGCATCTTTTAAGAGCTTGAGAGTTGTACGCATATGAGTCTTGAATTTCTTACCATTTTCAAATCCAAATTTCTTAACCAGGTTTAAGGTATACTTGGTTTGAGAAATAAAGATACCGTCTTCTAGTTGTTTAATCTGTAAGCCTAGAAAGTAGTTTAATTCTCCCATCGTACTCATTTTGAACTTGGATTTCATAAGCTTTGTAAACTCAGTGGATAGCTTAGAGCAAGTAGAATCATAGATAATAACATTAACGTATATCTGTACTATTAATATGTGTTTATTATATTATTTAACAAAAAGAGTTTTATCAATACTCTCCAAAACAAAATTATGACTTAGTAAGAACTTATTCAACCTTTCATACCACGCCCTAGGAGTTTGTTTCAAACTATAAAGTGCCTTTTAAAGGCGATACACATTATTAAAGTGTTTGGGGTCCTCGAAACCCCTAGGATGTTCAACATAAACCTCTTCATGTAGATCACAATTTAAGAATGCACTTTTAACATCTATTTGATAAATCTTAAACTTTTTAAAGCAAGCAATAGATATGAATAATCTGATGGATTTAAGATGAGCTACTAAGGCAAAGGTTTCATCATAATTGACTCCTTTTATTTGAGTGTACCCTTATACAACCAGTATAACCTTATTTCTGATTATATTTCCTAATTCACCAGATTTATTTTTGAAAATCTACTTAGACCCAATTATATGTTTATCAGATGGACTTGGAACCAAATACCACACATCATTCCTAACAAATTGATTCAATTCATCTTGCATGGCAACAATCCAATTTTCATCAGTGAGTGCCTCTTTTACATTGGCTGGTTCGATTTGGGAAGTAAAACACGCATAATTGCATATGTTTTCTGGTTATTTTCAAGTACGCACACTAGTGAGAGGATTGCCTAGAATTTGATCAGCATAATGGTCTTTGACTAATCGTAGTTCAGTATTGATTGGACAAGTTGAGGAGTCAGATTTTTTAATTATATCGACTTCATCATTTTTTGAACTAGATGTTAATGTGTTTAGGTGATCATCAATAACAACATTTATAGACTCCTAAATGACACCAATTCTTTTGTTAAGAACATGATATGCTCAACTATTTGGAGCATAATCTAGGAATATCCCTTCATCACTCTTAGTATCGAACTTCCGTAATTTTTTCCGATCTCGTAAAATGTAGCACTTACTTCTAAAAATTTGAAAGTATTTAACTATAAGTTTCTTATTAAACCACTATTCATAAGCAATTTTATATTTAGATTTCCTAATGTAAACACGGTTTATAATATAGCATGCAGTATTAATAACTTCAGCCCATAAATTTTTGGATAACTTCATGTTATTTAACATTACATTTGTCATCTCTTATAGCACTCTATTTTTTCTTTCAACAACTCCATTTTTTTGAGGTGTCTTAGGAGCTAAAAAATCATGTGATATACCCTGATCGCTACAAAACTTCTCAAAATTGCTATTTTCGAATTCTGACCCATGATCACTTTGGATCTCAACAACATTTATTTCTTTTTCATTCTGAATATGCTTGAGTATTCTTTTAACTTCATTGAGAGTCTCAGATTTTTCTCTCATGAATGCTACATCAGTAAATTTGCTAAAGTCATCCACAATTACTAAGAAATACTTCTTACCACCTCTACTCTCCATTCTGGTTGGTCCAACAAGATCCATGTGGAGAAGTTCAAGAGATTT
Organism: Magnolia kwangsiensis; assembly: GCA_037074715.1. Lineage (NCBI taxonomy): Eukaryota > Viridiplantae > Streptophyta > Magnoliopsida > Magnoliales > Magnoliaceae > Magnolia > Magnolia kwangsiensis. The sequence goes on from CM073579.1 coordinate 68,340,249, forward strand.
GGATGTGGTAGAGGAGTTCACTTTCTTGTGACTACTCCTTGTTTATTTTCTAATTTGACATGCACCACATATTTTATCCATTTTCTTTGATTTGGGTAGACCTCTAATAAGATCAGCTTTCTCAATCTATATAGATTTCGGTAGTTAACATGTCTAGGGCATTTGTGTCATAATTCATTTTCATTAGTTTGGACCATGTAACAAGATAATTTAGATGAGCAAGATTCATTAATGATATAGTAATTTTCAGATGTTCTATGACCATTTAATATCACACAACCTTTCTCATTTGAGATATCGCATCCTTAGTTTGGAAATTTAACACTATGCTTGTTATCACAGATTTAAGAGAGACTCAAAAGATTGTGTTTAAGCCCTTCTACAAATAAAACATTTTCAAAAAGAGGAAGATTAGAAATTTAAACCGTACCTTGGCCAATTATCTTACAGTTGCTTCCATCACCAAAAGTGACTGAGCCATCAGTCATTTCTTTGTAGTTGGTGAACAAATCTCTATCACCTATCATGTGTCTTGAGCAACCACTGTCTAGGTACCACTTTGACTGACTCGAAGCCTTAAAGGTAGTGTGGGCAACAAGACAAGTAACCTTAAGAGCCCATTTCATCACTGTTTTGGGTTTTGTAGCACAGTTTGTTTTCCTTCACTTGATATTATTTTGCCTATCAACTCTCATATTAGAGTTAGATTTGAGAAGCTCCTTGAGTAAGTCCACAATTTTTTCAGCTAAAGGATTATAGCAATGTTTTCTAAAGCTGACATTATTAGTATTGACTTTAGATGCTTGAAAAGTTTTTACATTTTTAAAGTTGTTTTGATTATTATATTTCAAGCCCTTTCCTTTTAAGTTAGAGGATTCTCCTCTGACAAATGCAGGAGATACACTCTTATTTTCCTGAAGTATTTCTTTGACATAGCTCAGACTCGATCTGTCACTACATTTTCTAGATGTGGTTAATAACTTTTCAAGTTTAGGGTCTCCACGGGCATACCTTCATGTATCCTTTGAACTCAATAGGGAAGAAACTTCAAGTTTTAGTTTCTCATTTTCTGTTCTTAATTTTTTTAAGTTCAAAAGTTTTAAAACTCAAATTACATTTTTCTTTTTCAAAATAATCAGAAATATGATATTTTTTAAAAAACGGAATTTTCAAATTTCTCTTTTAATTTTAGAAAATTTTCTTTTTGAAGTTTTAGCTTAACAGCACTTTTACAACTTTCCCTATATAGGGCATTATAGGCATCCTGAAGATCATCTTCATTTTCAGGGTCACTCAAATTTTCATATTCACTTAAATCACAACTATCTATGGAAGTGACTATGTTGAGGTACAAAAAATTTATCTCATTGCAGTGGTCAGAGAATCTCATGGTGCTGATCTTTTCCATGGGTAGTTTAGGTATTTTGGTAAAGTTCCAGCTCTAAGGGTATCTGTTGAAGCATGAAAAAGTGATGAAAGGATTGAAGAAGAAGAAGATTGGAGAGCAAGGTACTAGAAAGAAGAATAAAAGAAGAAAGAGAAGTGTTTTTGAGATTTATTGCATGGGATCGCGCAAACGATATCCGTTGCACGGGTCCACGCAACCAAAGTTCCGTTGTGTAGGTCTGTGCAGATGGTTTCAAGGGAAGAATTCCTTGAACGTTGAGATTGATGCAAGGTGGGCCGTCGGCACTGAAATCGAGGTGCCACACGTGTGAAGGCCTATAAATACCCCCTCACCTCCTTTATTTGGACCGGTTGAAGATTTTCAAGAGAAAACAGAGAGAAAGAAGACTGAAGGTGAGAGGGAGCATAGCGGGAGCTCGCGCGGGTCCGCGCAAGCGATATCCGTTGCGCGGAGACATACAATCGGACTTTCCTGCAGTCTATGATGAAAAGGGTCATTATGCTACTGAAATATTTGAAGACTTCAAGTTCTCTATATTTAGGATTCGAGGAGTAGAATCAACAGAAGATCATATTCCTCCCAAGTCCTAGGAGATGATCAAAACAGCTGCCAAAAGGCTACCAGATTTAAGATTTAGTGACCTTTGATAGTTGCAACTCATTTATAATAAATGATCTATCTTAAAATCAAGGGATATTTAAAGGATGTATACGAACTCAGTATCAATAAAATATGATGATAGTGTTCAAGTATTATTTCTCTGTTATGCTTAAATAAGATAAATTTCCCAAACCGAAATGCTTTTGTTTCTTGTTCGAAACAAAATCGCGACTCCACTGGGGATCTTATTTATCTTGTTTAGCATTAACAGTGAATTGTTTTGAAACTTTCATTATAGTTTGCGTCTTTCAGATGCCAAAATGGCAACTCTCAGTGGGAACATCCTCCCCTTCATCTCTAAGATAGATCACTCTAATTGTTCATCTACTAATTATAATTATGTTTCGTGTCTGAAGGTTTCTGCATCCGACTATGACTTACTACTCATGGCAACTTCCGCAAAAAAAGTGAATTTCTGATTCACTCCAACAGTGTTCGTGATAGAATACGCACAAATCTCTACAATTAAAGATGGCAAGAAGTGACAGTTGGGGTAGCATCTACTTCATCTAAATCATCGAGAAGCAATGACGGCTAGACTATTGTAACATCCTGCAAGACAAAGGCACGAAATGCAAGAAGCCTTAAAATGGGTTCGTTCTTGCCAAAAGTCAGAGAACCAACAACGGCTCCAAGTACTTCCAAGGCCAAATGGATAAGAGAGGGGAAAGGTAAAGAGCCGATAATGAGCTCGTCAGTGTTCGCATCAGCCCAGGTAAAGTCTCCGCTATTCATGTCATTTCACTCAATCGATGGTATCGAAAGCTTGAAAAAGTAGGACCTAGATAACATTACAAAGAAACATGGGGAGGAGATGGTAGAAACGCAAAGAGCATTAATGAATGAGTGCAGAAGCTTTAACGAAGCTTTAGCAAGCCTTGCACATGATGTAGTCCAAAAAGCAGCTTTCCCGATGGTGGGCCTAGCAAATAGGCAAAGGAGTCAGTCTGTAAATCCTCAGTTACAAGGGGAGAAATCACGGGGGTCTGCTCTGGATACAAGGATTATAACGTGAAATGAAACAAGGCAAATTGTTGAAGAAGTTGTCAGAATGGAAAGGGAACGTGGGACTACTGGCCCTTTTAAATATCGAATGTCGTATCCAAAAAAGGTAGATGATGTTCCCTTTTCAATCAATTTCAGATACCAAGATTTTCGAATGTTTGATGGAAAAGGATCTCCGGAGGAACATTTGATACACTTTGTTACTAGCATGGAGAATTTTTCTATAATACCACAGTATTGCTTAAGGTTATTTAGGTCGTCATTAACGGATGAGGCATTCCAATGGTATTCTAGTTTGACTCCAGGGTCGATCTGCACTTGGGAGCAAATGCAAGATGGTTTTGTAGCTAATTTTTATTCTCCAGTTCAAGATGTCAGTATTGTTGAATTGACTTCTGTGCGACAAGGTGAAAGTGAGCCAGTAGGAAGATTTATAGATAGATGGAAGATATTGGGGATTTCATGTAAACAGTTATCAGACGAAAACGAACAAGTCAAGATGTGTCTAAACTCTATGAAGACAGAATTTGTAGTTGAACTCGCTAGCGCCGACATCTGAACCTTTAATGATTTGGCCACTAAGGCTTATGCCTTAGAATTGGTAAATCAAATAGTGCCAGCATTTTTCTATGATACAGCTCAAGGGGCTCGTAGGAAGATAACGGTAAATACTATTGATCGCAATATACAATGTAGCCATGTAAGAGATTCAAAGAAAGAAAAATCGAAATGGGATGAAGGGTTGATTCAGCTAAGAAGGTATAGAAAATTTAGGGCGCTCAATTCACACGATAGGTTCGCATTTGATAAAGAAGATGCCATCCTTATGATGAATCAGCTATTGAAGATTGGTGCAATAAAGTTGTTAGAATCCAAACGTCCTGAAGATATGACAAGGATCTGAGAATGGCATTTTTGTCATTATCATCGATTGGTCGGACATCCGACGAAGAATTGTCATATGCTGAAAAATATAATACAATGAATGATAAATAGAGATGAAATAATAATTGAAAAGAGAACAAGCAAAAGGGCCATGAAAAGAATGGGTTTTGGCTGTGAAGAATATGCTGGCTTAAATCATAGGAAGGGAATGCAAGTTCCTATTGAGAATGACTAGGAGAAGCAAAGAAAATCTCAAGACACGGGGGCAAAGTCATCAGTGAATATGGTTACGATTGAGCAACCAGCGGAAGAAAGTTCTAAAATAATAGAACATCCTAAAGTAGCTCCGAAGCGGATGGAAGACGGGGGGCAACCGATGACAAACAGTTTGCAAGAGATAAACTTGGGTACGAAAGAAGAGCTACAGAATACGATCGTTAGCGGTAGCCTGTCTGAACAAGAATCTAAAAAATACGTTCAGCTTCTCATGAAAAATAAAGACGTATTCGCTTGGACATATGCAGAGATGCCCGGTTTAGAGCCTTCTATAGCATTGCATCGACTAAATATTTCTAAGGAGAAAAGGCTAGTTAAACAAGCTCAAAGGCGATTTCATCCAGACCTGGTCCCTCTAATTGAAGAAGAAGTCAATAAATTGATAAAGGTTGGGTTTATCTGAGAAGTTAAATATCCTAAGTGGATATCGAATATTGTACCAGTAAGGAAGAAAAATGGACAAGTCAGGGTGTGTGTTGACTTTAGGGACCTGAACGAGGCCTGTCCAAAAGATGATTTTTGGCTCCCAATAACTGAACTGTTAATAGATAGTATGACTCAGTATGTCGTCATGTCCTTCATTGATGGTTACGAGGGATATAATCAGATTCGAATGGCCCCTGAAGACGAGGAAGCAATAGCAATTAGGACATCTTTGGGAATTTTCTGTTATAAGGTTATGCCATTTGGACTCAAGAATGCAAGGGCAACATATCAGAGAGCAATGCAAAATATTTTTCAAGACATGATGCATAAACATGTTGAATGTTACGTTGACAACTTGGTGGTTAGATCAGGAGGTCATCAGGAGCATCATGGGCACTTGGCATCAGTTTTTCGTCGGCTTAGAAAGAAGCAATTAAAGATGAATCCTGCTAAATGCGCATTTGGGGTATCCTCTGGTAAATTTCTTAGTTTTATTATTCGGCCTAGGGGCATTGAGATTGATCCAGGAAAAGTAAGGGCTATTCAAGATATGCCACCACCAAAGACATTAAAAGAACTAAAAAGTTTACAAGGAAAATTGGCATACATTTGCCGTTTTATTTCAAATTTGGTAGGAAAATGTCAGCCATTTTCTCATCTAATGAAAAAGGATATAGAGTTTGTATGGGACCAAGCCTGTCAGAATGCATTCGATTCAATAAAGGAACTGCTGAAACATCCACCGGTATTGGCAGCTCCAGTGAAGGGAAAACCATTGATTTTGTATACGTCCACAGCTGAACATTCTTTAGGAGCTTTGCTAGCTCAGGTAAATGAGTCTGGAAAAGAAACCGCTCTTTACTATTTAAGCCAGACTTTAATGGGGGCAAAATGCAGTTATTCCTCGATTGAGAAAGAATGTTTGGCATTAATATTTACAGTGCAAAAGTTAAGACATTATTGTTTATCTCATCATATAACGCTGATTTTGAGGGCAGACCCTATAAAATTTTTGATGATGAGACCAATGTTATCCAGAAGATTGGCCAAATGGATGTTGTTACTTTTAGAATATACTATTACGTATGAGCCAGCAAGAGCAATAAAAGGGCAGGCAGTGGCAGATTTCCTTGCGGCGCATCTGATAGTAGATTCTGAGACTATTAATGATGATTTTCCAGAAGAGCAAGTTATGTTAACTGAATCACACGACCCATGGAAAATGTATTTTAATGGTGCTTTTCGAGCGTAAGGAGCGGGGGCAGGAGTAATATTCATCACTCCTCAAGGTGATCTATTACCGTATTCCTTTACATTAGGAATTGTTTGTATGAATAATGAGGCTGAATACAGAGCCCTGATTATTGGGATGGAAATAGCAAGAGAAATGAAGATAGAAACTTTACATATCTTCAGGGATTCTAAATTGATTATAAATAAATTGACCACTGAATTTGAGATAAGAAAACAAGAGCTTCTGCCAGACTATCGGAAAGCGCAGGAGTTGTTAGAACAGTTTTCATATGTTGAAATCAAGCATATCCCTCAATCAGAAAATGCAGCGGATGCTTTGGCTAGCTTGGCAGCGGCTCTGTCTTGTCCAAATCGAAGCCCTCTTCAAGTAACTATAGAAGAAAGGAGTTTTTTACCGTCACCAGAAGTTATTGAAGAAAATACTGAAACCCATCCTGTATCGTGCTTAGAGATCACAACAGAAGATTGGCGGCAGCCTTTTATAGATTATCTCAAATTTAATATTTTACTAAAAGAATTTGTGCAAAGACGACAGATTAGGCAACGATCAAGCAGATTCATTATCTGCAGTGAAGTGTTGTACAGAAAGTCTTACAATGGAATGCTATTGCGTTGTTTAGATGGACAAGAGATAAGTCATGTATTGCAAGAATCATACTCTAGAGAATGTGGGGCTCATCAATCCGGTCGAAACTTATTTCATCGAGTACATAGGATGGAATATTACTGGCCCACCATGTTCAAAGACGCGATAGATTATGCGAAGCAATGTCATGAGTATCAGATTCACTGAGATGTTATACATGTCCCTCCAAAAGATCTACATCAGTCAGTTGCTTCTTGGCCCTTCTCTGCTTGGGGGCTTGACATTATTGGTCCTATTAATCCGCCTTCGACCAAAGGGAAACAATATATTTTGGCAGCTACAGATTACTTTTCCAAATTGACCGAAGTAGTTGCATTGCGCAATGTTAAAGAAAAGGATGTGGTCAATTTCATCCGACATGCAATAATATACCGTCACGGTATCCCAAAGAAAATTATTACAGACAATGGTAGTCCCTTCAAAAACAGAGGCATGGAAAAGTTGTGTCACAAATTCAGCATTCATCATTCATTTTCAACACCTTATTATCCGCCGGCCAATGGATTAGCTGAAGCGTTTAATAAAACAATAATCAAAATATTGAAGAAACAGTGACAGGAAACAAGCGTGATTGGGACAAAAAGTTACAAGAAGCGTTATGGGTATATAGAACTACTCATCGAATAGCGACAAGAGCGATGCCATATTCTTTGGTATATGGTGTGGAAGCAGTCATCCCAATTGAAATACAAGTAGCATCACTAAGAGTGGTTGTACATCAGTCTATAACTGATGATAAAAATACAAAGATATGATTAAAGCAGCTGGACTTGCTTGATGAGAAACGTCTGGCTACTCAACAATTGTAAGCATATCAAGCAAGAATATCAGCCACCTTTGACAAACGAGTCAAATATCACTCTTTCAAAAAGGGGGATATGGTGCTAATGTTGAAAAGACCGATCGTAGTCACCCATCGAATAGGAGGCAAGTTTGAACCCAAGTGGGACAGCCCGTACATAATAAAAGAAGTGTACTTTAATGGAGCATATCGAGTTTTGGATCAAGATGGGCAAGGGATCAGTATACCAGTTAATGCTCACTTCCTTAAGAGATATCGTCTGTAAATATATTTGTTAATTTTGCTCCAGAAAATTATCAGAATAATGGTTTTGTATCCAAAGGGGGCAAGATGAATAGAATGAATAAGGAAGAAGTTCACGAGCATATCAAGATCATATGATAGTAAATATTATTATAAAAAAAGGAAAGATGAAGAAGATGAGCGCCATCAAGTGAGCCCTACGAAATTCAAATTGATATCATCGTCAAGTTGGTATATTATGAAAAATACAGACAAATGATACAGATAAACAGATGGGTACAATTGAAAATATTGGCAGAAGTGGTGGTGTGTCAATTTCAGTCAGAAATACCTATCATTGTCTTCCAAGGCATTTTAAGACAGCATAAGTGTTGACAATTGCTGTCAAGCGATAATGATTACTGTCAAACATTGATGATCATCACCGACGCCAAAGATCTCCATCAGAATTAGAATCACCAGGTATCAATGACTAAAAAAAAGAGCAATTATCGCTGTCGTCAATCAATCACTTATCAAAATTGCTATCATCACCAAGCTGATACACTATTTTAAACATGATACAAAAGTTCTTATAACATTATCAGCAGCAGCGAAATATCAATTATTGATGTACCATCTTTTGGTAGTGAAATAAACTATATAACCAACTACGTACAAAATTGATGATAGCGATGGTTGCTTATCATAAAAAAAAGAGGCAACTTAGTCAAGCCAATGGCCAATTGCGCATAAGACTTATCAAGATCGCCATTCGGGCAGCGGTGAGAAGCCAGTGGCCCTAAAAAGCTCATGAAGGCCATCGTATGCATACCCATGTGGGCAGCTGACGGAGTCAATGACCAAAAGCTTAGAAGGCAAAAAGTCCTCAAATGGCCAGTCATGCGTAACCCCCATGCCGTCTGTATAGCTTTCCAGCAACGTCACGAGGAATAGAGAAAAATGTCCTCCCGTGAATGGGCTCGACCTTGCATATGAAGAAAATGAGGGCTACAGTGTGAGCTTCAGATAGGCCAACCATGCATAAGACCCCCTAGATCTACGGTTTGATTTCAGTACTAACTCATGAGGAAGGACTTAAACCTACTCATTGATGGACTGACGGTCCTAGATTTGGTACCCCAAAGGTCACCTTGTGCGTCCCGTGAACTCTAAAGAGTTACTGTGGCCAACCTTGTGCGTAATTCCAACCGAGTTCACAGCCCCGGTAGCTTCACTGGGCCCCTCTGATGGATCACGGTTTTTGAACTCCCTAGGCCGTGAGAAGTCCAGTGAACTCCTAAGAGTTACAGAGGCCATCACATGAGACCCGGTTCCACTACTCATGAGCTTAAACTATGTGTGAAATTGATTGAATTGAAATTTAACACCGCCAAATTTTTTTTAAAAAAAATCATCATATAGGAAATTCCACACTAACAAGCATAAAATGTTGATGTTTTATAATTAGTTCTTTATTGAATATCATGTTAGACTATGTGCAACATTCAAAATGCAGTAGATACATATTTCACTTTATATATGCTTAAATATGCAAAGCATAAACTGTGCAACATTCAAAATGTAGTAAATATATATTTACTTTAGCTATGTTCAAATGTGCAATTGCCTAATGAAAATTTTAAATATTAAGTAGACAAGATGCGGAAAGGCATTTCTCTTGAATCATGTTCAAATCAGTAAAGATTATCCATCTTACAAGGGTATCAGCAGGCTTCACTTTGAAAATATTATCTTCTAAAAAAATATTTATACGACATTGAACCGGAAAGGGGAATCAGTGAAGATCAAAAGAAAAGTTTATGAAGAAATACTAAGGAGCACAAGCTAGAGATGACATATCCAGGAGTATAATTTAACGAGCAAAGAATACAATGCAAAGCACGATGATAGAGCAAAGATTATATTCAACCTAAATAGAGAAGAAGCTTTCAATTTCTTTAAATAATTATCAATACTGCATAAAGATAAATTGAAAATTATAATGTCTTGAGATACTAATTTCGATAAATTTGGCAGGAAAGACTATCGTTCGAAAGCTTGGTTTATGCAGATCATGAATAAAGGAGACAATCGAAAAAGTTATTGTAATAGGAGCAGTGTTAAGAAGCAACTCTTTAAGCATAGAATTGAAGAAGAGAGTCATTAGAATTAATCAAAGAGACCGTCGCTAAACACAGAATTCAAAGAAAGAGTCGTTGGAGTTGATCAAAGAAGCTGTAGCGGTGTTGAAAGACAATTCTCTAATCAAATCACTCAAAGATGAAGTCGTCACAGCTATTACAGAGACATGTTTCGATGAAAAGAGAATTTTATCCTCTGTAGTGAAACATCCGCCTGACACCATTGGCTGGGGGCATTCAAGTCTTCTGTTTGAATGTAATTGTTCAAATCTTTCGTTCAAACATGAGCATTCAAGTCTTTTGTTTAAATGTGATTGTTCAAGCCTTTGGTTCGAGCATGAGCAGTCCAGTCTTTCGGTCGAACACAATCATTCAATCTTTTAGTCAAGTATGATCATCCAGTCATCCCTCAGTTGCAGTTTATTCAAGTTCTTCGGGCAGAGGAAGATCGATCCTCCATTTGACTTTAGGAATCAATCAAAGAAAGATCGAGGGGGCATCTGTTGAGGTACAAAAAATTTATCTCATTGCAGTGGTCAGAGAATCTCATGGTGCTGATCTTTTCCAGGGGTAGTTTAGGTATTTTGGTAAAGTTCCAGCTCCAGGGGTATCTGTCGAAGCATGAAAAAGTGATGAAAGGATTGAAGCGGAAGAAGATTGGAGATCAAGGTACTAGAAAGAAGAATAAAAGAAGAAAGAGAAGTGTTTTTAAGATTTGTTACGCAAGACCATGCAAACGATATCTATTGTGGGGGTCTGCACAACCAAAGTTTCGTTGTGTGGGTCTGCGTAGATGGTTTCAAGGGAAGATTTTCTTGAACGGTTGAGATTGATGCAAGGTGGGCCCCTCAGCACCGAAATCGAGGTGCTACATGTGTGAAGGCCTGTAAATACCCCCTCACATCCTTCATTTAGACCGGTTGAAGATTTTTAAGAGAAAACAGAGAGAAAGAAGACTGAAGGTGAGAGGGAGCGCAGCGTGAGCTTACGTGGGTCCGCGCAAGCGATATCCATTGTGCGGAGCCATGCAATTGGACTACCCTGCAGTCTATGATGAAAAGGGTCGTTATACTACTAAAATATTTGAAGACTTCAAGTTCTCTATATTCAGGATTCGAGGAGCAGAATCAGCAGAAGATCATATTCTTCCTAAGTCCTAGGAGATGATCAAAACAGCTGCCAAAAGGCTGCCGGATTTAAGATTTAGTGACCTTTGACGGTTGCAACTCATTTATAATAAATGATCTATCTTAGAATCAAGGGACATTTAAAGGATGTATACGAACTCAGTATCAATAAAATATGATGACAGTGTTCAAGTATTATTTCTCTATTATGCTTAAATAAGATAAATTTCCCAAACTGAAATGCTTTTATTTCTTGTTCGAAACAGACTCTGGCTAGAGTCATTAAAGCCTTGACTTCATTTGAAGTTTCAGGTTCTGATTCATCTGACTCAGAAGAAGCTTCAAAGTTGGATGATTCATCCCATGTGGTTAACATGCTTTTTCTCTTTAGCTTGTCTCTTTTTGGACACTTATTTGCCAAATGCTCATATTCATGGCAGTTGAAACACTAACTATCTTTTAGAGATTTTAAGTTTTTAAATTTCTCCTTTTTCTTCTTAGAAGGTTTTTGAAAATCTCACTTTTCTTACTTTTAAAAATCTTGTAAAACTTTTTAGTGAGTAAAGCCATATCATCCTCTGAGTTTTCACAATCAGAATTAATATCACTAGCTTTTGAAATAGATTTGGATGATTTAAGAGCTATGAACTTACCTTTTGGGGCTTTGAAATTTAACTCGTAAGTTTGAAGTGAACCAACAAGTTCCTTAACCTTCATATGATCTAGTCTTTAAGTTTTTGAATGGTAGTTACCTTGGAATTAAATCTCTCAGGAAGATATTGCAATATTTTTGCACGGACTTGACTTTATGGGATACGATCTCCTAGACCCCACATAGAGTTAACTATGTTATTTAGTTTTGTATAAAAGTGCATGAAAGACTCATTATCTTCCATATGAATCTCCTCAAACCTAGTGATGAGGATCTGAACTTTAGACATTTTTACTATAGTTGTTCCATTGTGTGTCATTTTAAGAATGTCTCAGGCTTATTTAGTAGTATCACATGAAATGATTCTTTTGAATTCATCAAGTGATAGTGCACAAGTGATTACATTTAAAGCCTTAGCATTAACACTGCTCTCATTTTTCTGAAGAGTAGTCCACATGTAGAAAGGTGTTTCCTTAAGGGTTTTAGTTCCATCACTACCTAGAACCTCAGACATCTATGGATTTCATCTAGTCACCGTGGCTTGCCACACGCTTTCATTAATGGATTTTTTAAAAAAATCATATTCTGGCTTTCCAATAAGCATAGTTTAAGCCATCAAATGGTGGTGGCCTAGTAATAGATAGGCTATTGAAATTTGACATACTGAAAGCTCTAGATCGATAAGCTCAGGAAATAAATCCAAAAGAATGAGTAACTTATCTCTGATACCACTTGAAAAGGGCGAGCTCTCGGTCCTAGGGGGCTAAATAGGACTATACCAAATAAAAAAATAATTACGAAATATAAATGCAAATGGCAAAATCAAATAACAATTCAATTGCAATAGTATTGAGAAGTTGATTCAAACGTTGTTCAAAGGACAACCATACACCAAAAATCAAAGTTTATGGTAGGACAACCTGATTTCTTGAACTCGGTAAGGATAAAAAAATCAAACTAAAATGCGAGGTAAAATAATAAAATCTAGCTATTACAACATTCACCACATGTACATGAAATAGATACAATCATTCACCACTCATACATCACATACATCAACCATGAAACACCAGAAATTATAATAGTTTAGTGTGTATACCAACTGTTCTCAAACAGTCACACCTACTCCACTCTCAATAATCACAACCCACGTGATATTGGCTTTCAATATGAAAAAGTTTTTTCAAGGTTTACCTTAAAACGTTTACAATTTTGTTTTTAATGGGCTACGACAATTAAAAACCCCGCGCTGAGATTTTCAAGCTATCTCAGTCAAAACCACAATACAGATTTTTTGGCAATGTCAAAAACCATAATAGAGATTTTCTGGGAATCTTAAAAACCAAAAGCAATTTAAACAAAATACTTATCAGAAGATTTTGGTTGATGTAGCCCAGTAGAACCGCTTCTTTTGAAGATGAAAATATCCAATGTTCAATCACACATATAAAAGAGTTATAAGTCTAAATAAATTTTAAATTAATCCAACCTTTGGCTACTTTGATTTAATTCCTTGGATCTCAAAAAGGGTAGAGAAGAACACCCTTTTATAAAATCAGAATGGAGCAAAGAGAGATCAAGAAATTAAAAATCAAAAAGCTATAAAAAGAATCTTAATTTATTGGACAATAGCCTAACAATCACAGGGGTTGTTCTCTCAAAGTGTAGGCTTGATTTGGCTTTTTATCAATGAAAAAAGATAGAAACGTTGTCACGCCCCAAATCCGGGGATGGACAGCTTCCGTGATGCCTTGAATCTGGCACTCGACTTCCATACACCAAGTCAAGAGTTCAATGCACTACAAGGAAGATTTTTGATTGATTTTTTATATATACATATAATAATACCTGAGCATGAAGATCCATGATCAAAATACCAAGCACACTCTCCATTGTAAATCCTAATGGTTAAGAGTACAATGCTTTCCAAAAGGTACACAACGCTAACATTGCCTAATCAAAAAATAAATACAATGCATCAAGAAAGCTAAGTCTTCCAAGTTGCGCTTAGCCTGAAAAAAAAATGGGAAATAGGAAGCTTAGGAAAAAAGTCTAGTGAATACACTCATGTGTGCAGTGTGTCCTACATGCAAGCATGATAAATATGCCATAAAAAAATCATGTATGGTGAAAGGCATGTAGTACGTAAGGTATGATGCTAATGCCAATGCAATTCATATGCATCATAGTAATACTCCGAGTTAATACTATCAGCATCATTAAGTCATATTTTCATTTCTCATATATCACTGCCATAACCGTATTACACGCATCCGTAATCACATCATCATCATCATATTGTCATGCCATAGTCATACAATATCAAAAATACTGGTAAGATCATGAATCATACGATATCAGAGTAAGTGAAAATACTGACAAGTCCATGAGTCATACAATATCAGTGTACGCAATACAGATCAACTATGTAAATGAGTCATAAAGAGCCAAATATCAGATGTTGAGGATGCAATGTAATATATAATTCCAAATGAGTTCATGAATACCGTCAGTTACAAAGGACTTCTATCCAAAATGTCATATGTCATTGATATAATGCAATATACGGTGCGAATGGAATGACCATGCTGAAGTGTGAAGTCGGGATGATGTATGTAGTATTGTAGGCTATAGGGCCCATCACAAAGGACTTCTATCCAAACCAATCACATACCTAATTTGGATAGTCAAACTCAATGTGGTCAACTCCTGATCTCAGGTTAGTCGCCCGCCCCAATAAAAATCCTAGCCATTACAAAGGTACGCGTAAAAAATAGTTGCGCACCACCAGCCCAAGTGATAGTGAATAAATGAATGAATGAGTATGTAACTCCTACTCAATAAGTCCACATATCAGTATGTTTATATTTAGGATCATCACCAGGGTCTAGTACACTCTACACCAGCTTGCTGCCCCATCAAGTGCACAACTGGATAAATGGAAGAGACCTCACTATCCGTCTCGCAAGTAGTCAGCCAATATCTACCCGGCATGTCGATATCGGACCCATTCACAAGCTAGTCAAGCTCAGCCTAGCCATGCCTACTCCCTCAAGCGAGTAAGGCCACACACCCTCCAAACAGACCACGACATAGTGGGGGACATGATCTACTGGCATACGGCACTCATGCACTCATATATATACAGTCGGTCTCGATGTTGGGGCGTCCTCTAGTACCAAACGAATTTAGAGATTTTCACCTAGGGCCATCTATGGAAGCCCGATGCTAATAATAAATTTTTGGTGTCCCATCTGGCCATCCACGATATGCCTGTGGAGGCTACGACTTTGATGACGCTATGGCGTACAGTAATCACAACACAAAATGCAAGATGCATGAGTCATACAATCCAGTCATACATCAATCCTGCGCATACTGTCCACTCATGTGAGATAACCTCCGCCTATCAGGGAGTCTCATAACAACCTACCCAATGACATATGCAATGGTCAACCACATCTCACAACAAACATGCAGATGATGCGTATGGGCATGTATCATGATGATATGCTATCACATACTCATAATCGGTATCGATAACCGGCTTCAATAATCGACCTCGACAATCAACCTCGATAATCATCCTCGATAATTAGAATCGGCCTAAGGGAAGGTCACAATGTGGACATTTAAGCATCATCGCCCATCAATGTGGACATTTAACCATCATTGCTCCCAAGGAGTGATCCACATAGAGCCAAACATCATAGAGGACCCATGGCCATATATAGAGGCCTAATATACACCACGATGGGCCTCACTTAAGGGCAACATATACACCATGTCAGGCCTCATCTAAAGGGCCGCATATGCATCACATTGGGCCTTACCAAATGGGCCAAAAATACATCATAATGGGCCACACCATATGGATAAGAAATATATCACAATGGGCCACTCATACAGGCCTAATATACATCACCATGGGCCATGACCCATAGGGCCCAAATACATCACAATGGGCTACGACATATGGGCCGAAATTACATTACAATGGGCCTCGCTAATGGGCCATAATACACAATAGGTGGGCCATGCACATGGGCCTATATACATAAAGTGGACCAAATCAACGGCCACACACAAATGGGCCTCATACTCATCAAGTGGGCTACATCAATGGGCCACACTAATGGACCAACCACTGTACTAAACTTTCACATAGTCAGGCATCCAGTACCATAATTTCACATAGTTTAGCAGTCACCTAATCACCACATAATCATATGGTTGGGCCACACATTCCCCTCATACCCACATGATTTACAGCTATCCTTGTCACGCATGATCACAAGATTTATGAGCTACATATTCAACACCATTTTACCAAATCTAGTTGTCATTCATCCCGTCAATGATCATATGGTTAAGGGCCACATCATTCATAAATCCACTTAGGCAAGTAATCACACAATTGCCCCAATTTCATACAGTTAAGTGAGCTATAAAAATCACACACTCACATGGTGTGGTGGCCCACACAACTTCCACCGGTTCACACAACTAGTTAGGCTACCCAAATTCCTTTAGTGTAGTGATCCTTATGATTCCTATCAACTGACGGTCTAAATGAGGAATAACCATTATAATGGGTACCATGAAAACCACTTAGATTCCAGTAAATATATAGGTAGCCCCACACACTAAAATGATCTAATCAAAATAGATGAATGGCTGGTAAAACATGTATATTAGGTGGCCCATGATCGGTTAAAAAAAAAAGAATATATGGATAGATTTCTCACAAACATTACTGTAGCTCTAGGAAATATTTAATGGTGGACAAGTGATCAATATTGCTTTCATGGCATGAGATTTGGATTTAACTACTCTATGGGACCATACCCTAAAATCATAAGGATAAACCGATGAATTGCATGGATCTACATCATACTACAAGGTGGAGTCCATGGTCGAGGAAGTGACCCAACATATAAAGGGCACACTAGAGCCTAAGAATTTCCAATGGTTGTTACTACTACTTCTACTTGCAGCATGACCCACCTAAAATTGAGTTCTACTTCATCTTTTGTACATGGCCAGGAGATGGGCCCACTTCCTAAGTGACTGGATAATATATGTAGTGTGGGTGTACAACATATGCACCTAGGTGGGCTCCACATGCATCACATTATGTTCGGAGAAGTTTTCATTGGTAAGCATGCAACTCCCTTTTCTTATTATTATTATTATTATTATTATTATTATTATATTTTGTATAATTTTGGGTCCCATTAACATGGTAGGGTCCACCCCATGATCAATTGTACAATAAACAACCTCATAGTTAATACCACCCACTAGATGAATGACATGGATATAAGGTACATACATCGGGTGGGGTTCATAACACATGGATGGTCTAAATGATGGACCAACTTGGATATAAAATACATGTAACGAGTTGGCTCTACGGTCTAATGGTTGACCCAACTTTGGTGGCAGTTACACATCACGGTAGGACTCAAAGGATTTAATAGTAGGGATTTTATTCCTACTGTTTCTTATAGTGTGGTCCACCTAAGGTGTGGATCTGCCTCATTCTTTTACTCATGACTTAAGATGGTCTGAAGGAGTGGATGAAGGGCCAAATATACTTTTCATCAACAAGGTGGGCCCCAACAAAAATCCAAGTATTTTGAGTACAATTTCCATTGTCCAAGTGGCGTGGCCTACATGAACTTCTAATCAGCCTGATTTATGGGACCATCCAATAAATGGGGCTAGTAAGATGGATGAATGGTTAGGAAAGAACATATATATATATATATATATATATATATATATATATATATATATATATATATATATATATATATATATATATATATATATATATATAATGGTGGAGCCCATGGGGACCTCCCATGAGGTCAAGTTGTGTGGGGCCCACTAATCGTCTATACCACCAGTCAGTGCACCAATACATGGTGGGCCTAGGGCTTAAAATCAAGTCTCTCTATGACACATATGGGCCACACCTCACACATAAGTTGAAAGGGTTACCCTCCATTAAAACATTCATAATCATTTGTTGGGCCACCGAGACGTGGTTCACAAATCCAACCCATCTATTGTGGGTCCCACTTAGTTGAGGTGTCAATCAAAGTTTCAGATGCATCCAAATTTTAGGTGGGCCCCAATGAGTGATTTTATATGTTTTAACTTATCTTCACATGATTTTAGATGGTGTGGGCCACCTGAGTTCCCTGTATGACTGATTTTTGGCGTACCCCACTTTTAAGAGGGGACCCATCGAAAGCACGATGTAAATGGTCGACATGTGTCATGGCGGGACCAGTGGTGGGGCCTACTGTCCCTACCCGTTCCAAGCAGCAACCACTGCAGCATCTATGGATGCCGAACGTCAGCAACAAGGGGCGTCAACCCCTTGCCTATATATATTTTTTTAATTTTTTTTATTTTACTGTGGTTTTTCATATGCGGGGTGCACATCAAGATAATCAAGTTCGTCTGTTACATTCTTTAGCTCATGACACGTCTAACAAGTCCAATATGTAACATGTTTTTACGCATAGAAACCTAACGGTGGGGCCTGACAGTTTAATGTTATTAAAATAGTATTTTTGATGGTGTGGCCTACCAGAGATCTGGATTAGCTTCATTTTTTAGTTCAATGCCTAAAATGAGCTGAAAAATAAGATGGACGGCGTGGATTAGAGACATACATCATGGGTGCGGCATAATGTGGTCCCACAACCCCTTCCCTTTATTTAAGCAGTTGGACATTTTTTTGTTTTATTTGTTTTTGTGTTGTGTGCACGTGTGTGTGGCCAGCCCAAAGGGCCATATTTGGATGGCTTAGCTAGCCTAAACATCACAATGGATCCATGCCCTTTCGTCAAATTGATATTCATATATTCCCTTCATCTAGGTCTTAAAATGTTATGGACTTTGGATGAATACTAAACATCATAGTAGGGCCACGATCAGTGGGTCCCACATCATCATCATCATCAATAACAATAACATGTTATCATCATGATCATCATTATCCAAACCATAAAAGAATAAAAGACTAAGTGAAAAGGGGGTGTACTCACCTTAATGGATTAGATGGATGGTTGAGATGGATGGAAGGGATGGGATTGATGGAGTTGATGGCCCACCAAGATCACTCCTCTCTCTATCTCTCTCCATGTGTAGAAAAATGGTGAAATGTTAAGGAATGAAGGGATATATATAGAGAAATTGTTAAAATGTGGTTAGATTTATTTAATGTGATCTTGGTTAGCTTAGACTAGGATTATGTTAATTAATTCATGATTTGTAATTAATGGTGGATTAAAGAGACATGGGATGGCATGGTGTGATGATGTCATGTATAGGGTAAGGTATGGAGAGAAGTTGACTTTGCATGCACATGAGAGAGGGGAGGTAAGGGTTTTTGACATCACACACATAAGTAGAGATTCTCCCACCTATGTGTGGCATGTGCATGTGTGCATGGCATGTGTTGTGCACATGTATGGAATAGAGTACATGGCGTCATGCACGCATGATACACTAAGTTTCTTCAGGGTGTATCTCACTAACGGAGCATTGTACGACACACAGGTGGTACCTACACGATCGTGGCGACGGGGCGGTCGATATGAAATAGGTTCCGAGGTCTTGAGATTCCAGTCAGTTGGGTGTGCACTATGAACAACTAATCCAAGTTTGCCTACGGACGTAGATCATTGTGCACATAAGTATAGAAAATGGTATGGAATGGATGGCATGTTACTATCTACCCTCCTAATAAAAATTTCATCCTCAAAATTTTTAGTTCCAAGCACACAATAAAACTCATTACATAAAATCCAAACATACGTATCATCATACATATACAATACAATCATCCATCCACAAGTGAGGGTATTGCTCGTGGATATCTCCCTCATGCCTGGGTGCTAAGTATAGTTTCTACGTTCTCAACTAGGGAATCCTATTTTGACTAAGTTCGTAAAATGAGAATTTTATATTCATGTCTCTAGATTCATATAAATCGAGGGTACTAATAACATCTTGGTTTTCGATCAATCGCTGGGAGAGACCCAGTTTAAGTTCTTTTATGTTTTCCAGTTATTGACTTTGCTCGTAAATGATCCCAAATGTTATACTCTGATACCATCTTCTGTCACGCCCCAAATCCGAGGACGGACAGCTTCGTGATGCCCCAAATCCGGTACTCGACTTTCATACACCAAGTCCCAAGTTCGGTGTACCATAAGGAAGATTTTTTATTGAATTTTTTTATATACATATAATAATACCTGATCATGAAGATCCATGATCAAAATACCAAGCAACACTCTCCATTATAAATCCCGATGGTTATGAGTACAATGCTTTCTAAAAGGTACACAACGCTAACATTGCCAAATCAAAAAAATAGATACAATGCATCGAGAAAGCTAAGTCTTCCAAGTTGCTCCTGGCCTATAAAAATGAGAAATAGGAAGCTTAGACAAAAAGCCTAGTGAGTACACTCTTGTATGCAGTGTGTCCTACATGCAAGCAAGATATCAGAAAGGTGTGTAGTACGTAAGGTATGATGCTAATGCCAATACAATGCATATGCATCATACTAATACTCTGAGTTAATATTACCAGCATCATTAAGTCATATTTTTATTTCTACTATACTACAGCCATAACCGCATTACACGCATTCGTAATCACATCATCTTCATCATCATCATATTGTCATGCCATAATTATACAATATCAGAAATACCGGTAAGATCATGAATCATACGATATTAGAGTAAGTGGAAATACTGACAAGTTCATGAGTCATACAATATCAGACTATGTAATACAGATCAACTATACAAATGAGGAGTCATAAAGAGTCAAATATCAGATGCCGAGGATGCAATACAATATACAATTCCTGATGAGTTCATGAATACCATCAGCCGTATCTAAATGCAAAAGCAAAGTAACCTAAAATGTCATATGTCATGGATGTAATGCAATATGCAGTGCGAATGGAATGACCATTCCAGAGTGTGAAGTCGAGATGATATTACATAGTATCACAGGTTATGGGGCCCATCACAAGGGACTTCTATCCATACCAGTCCCATACCTAATTTGGATAGTCAGACTCAATGTGAAAAACTCCCGATCTCAGGTTAGTCAAGCGCCCAAACTGAAATCTTGGCCATTATGAAGGTACACGTAATAAATAGTTGAGCACTACCAGCCCGAGTGGATAGTGAATGAATGAATGAATAAATATGCAACTCTTGCTCAATAAGTCTACATTTAGTACTTTTCATCTCTAGGATCATCACCAGGGTCTATTACATTCTACAACAACTTGTCGTCCCATCAAGCGCACAGCTAGGTAAGTGGAAGAGACTTCACTATCCCCCTGGCCAGTAGTAAGCCAATATCTACCCGGCACGTTGATATTGGAACCATTCATGAGTTAGTTAAACTTAACCTAGTTATACCAACTCCCTCAGGCAGGTAAGGCCACACCCCCTCCCAACCGACCACGACATAGTGGGAGACGCGACCTATTGGTATACGGCCCTCATGCGCTCATATATATCCAGTCGGTCTCGAATTGGGGTGTCCTCTGGTACCAAGAGGGTTTAGAAATTTTCACCTAGAGCCATCTATGGTAGCCCGATGCTAATAACAGATTTTTGGTGTCCCATCTGTCCATCCACGATATGCCTGTGGAGGCTATGGCCCTGATGTCGCTAGGGCGTACAGTAATCACAACACACAATGCAAGATGTATGAATCATACAATCCAATCATGTATCAATCCTGCGAATACTGTGCGCCCATGTGAGATAACCTCCGCCTATCAGGGAGTCTCATAACAACTTACATAATAAATATGCAGATGATGTGTATGGACATGTATCATGATGATATGCTATCACATAATTATAATCAATATCAATAACCAGCCTCGATAATCGGCCTCGACAATCGAAATCGGCCTAAGGGAAGGTCACAATGTGGACATTAACCATCATTGCTCCCAAGGAGTGGTTCACATAGAGCCAAACATCATAAAGGACCCATGACCCCATACAGAGGCCTAATATACACCACAATGGGCCTCACTCAAGGGCCACATATAAACCACGTCAAGCCTTATTAAAAGGGCCGCATATGCATCACATTGGACCTTACCAAATGGGTTGGAAATACATCATAATGGGCCTCATCATATGTGTAAACCTGTATCCTAGTCCGTACTATTCCGTCGACTCCTGCGATCCTTCCTGTCAAATTTTGATAATTCACGACCTGTAATCGATGTTTGTGCATGACCGTAAGTTGTATCCTATACATTTGAGTCAGCTTAATCTAAGACTTGTATCATTGTAACCGCACAGTCACCGCGGTTCCAACGCCGTGACTCATGTACCGATCTAATATCCTGACTAAGAGATATGAGCCGGCGTTTATTTTGAAAAAACGTTGCACGTTTGTAATCCCAGGAGAATCTCTACTACATGTCCCATCAATCCATCAATCAATCAATCAACCCATCAATCCATCAATCACTTCAGTCAAGTACACATCACCTTTCACCCCATCCCCAAGCAACCACCAAAGTCAACTCTTTCCCTCTCTCTCTCTTACACACCCATACATGTCAAGTACATGTCTATCACCCCATCACTCACTTCCCATCACTCCATCACTCCTTACAACCCCTTCTCTCTCTCTTTCTCAACATACAAGTCCAAGCAACTAAAACCACTCACGTCCAACCTCCCTTCCATGTGAGAGAGTGCATGTTGGTGGCCCACTTTCCCATCCCAAAAGCTCCATCCTAGCCATCCAAATCTCATCATCTACCATCAAAGTGAAGCATAAGGAGACCGGCATCCCAATGGATCGAGAAGATTAAGTGGTGGGTGCTTTCATAGCCTAGTTTTTCATATTTTTTAGATGGGCTAAGTGAAGCCTACTAATCAATGGTATGGATCTCACTTTGGACCCTAGGTGTAACACCCTGAAAATCGGGGGTCGTGTATAAACTCAACTCCCGAGTTCTAAACCGTCACTTATGCAACAAAAATGATTATGATTCAATATTGTCTGAGTCAAAGCATTCACATGAGTAAAAGTATACCAAAACTACAATTCATACTCCAGATCCAGTGATAAAAGCAAGCGGAAGACTAAAGAATATACATATCACTGTATGGAAAACAAAATAGATCTCAACTGTCTCCAAAGTATGAATACATCTCTGAGTCTCATATACATGTAAATAAACAGAAATCAAATGTCAAAAATAGTCCCACTGAGAAGTCCCGTCAATCCAGGCCACCTAAGCAAAGCCGTCGTGGTACTGCATATATGAGAACTCGTCCTGGTCCTCATCATAATCCGGCTCTGCCTCCTGAATCGCTGCCTCACCTACATCTAAGACAGGGTCTGGTGGGTGTTGCAAACACCATCCCGTAACATGGGAGTGAGTAGCTAACTCAGTGGAATAATAGAGCAAAGAATAGCATGTTCTCAAATCAATCATGCGATAATAGTAAAGCAGTAAATCAAACATTCATAATACTGTTGTTAATGCAATATGACATGACATGATGGATGCCCTCACCGAAATTCTCCCTCATATGGCACCATCTACGTCCGCGGCATGCTTGCGTACCGCTCAGTGCTCCACATCTTCCAGGCACATGCAATGTGATGGTGATATGATTACCGAGTTATTATTAGTCCATTCAAACAGCAGGATTGGGAAACTAAGGTACTTCCCTTATATCAATCCCAACACAGATCCAGTCTAGGGTCGTCACTCCTAGTAATCTCATATGATATATATTTTGTAGGTCGCTGCAAGGGCTGTCAGGGCTGTTGCTCGCACTCATTTCACCGCTCCCCCATCACCTTATCAAAACAGGCCTACTTGTACTCTCGTCGCTACAGAAGGGTCGTCGCCTCCCGTTGACTCAGAATACACTCGAGGTCACTACAAAGGGCTGTCATGGCTGTTGCTTGCACTCGTTGCACCGCTCCCCCATCACCTTATCAATGTAGGGCGACAGCAAGAATATAGTGTCCCATACCACCATAATCTGCTCACGAGTCATAGGTGTTCACTGGTCACTACGGGGAGGTTTGTGGCCCCAGCGTAGGCCGACAGCTCGACCACGGTGTCCCATACCACCATGCCCGGATCATGAGTCTTTATGGATCAAGGTACCATGGTTGACAGGGTTTACAATGGTAAGTTCATTACCCTAGGTTCAAGCAGTTATGACTCATACAGGGTGAACATACAATGGCCAGTCGGGTTACTTGACGGGCTCGACTAGCACGAGCGCATCTCAAGTCGAACGACATGAAGTGCATAAAATACCTCGCGTGTCCTAACCACTACCGCCAACTCCAAAACACGGCTCGCGTTCATCGACGCGTCGTTCGTGGCAAAGATAAGCCAACCACGAATTCACTCGATTGCCGACTGCCTGGACTAGGTATAGTCCCAAACATTTATGAATTCACATCAGCAATCATATAAGAGTAATGGAAATGAAATACAACAACGTGAGCATGTTAACACATGTTATAACATACAACTTAAGTAAAACATCTAACACATGCATTTCATACATATAATGAAATCATGCATATAACTAACATGTAGGAAATCATTTACATCGGCATATAAATTGAGAATTCAATCTCAAACTAATTCATAACACCATTTAATTCAATACATACTAATACAAACATTTATACAAAAACTTAGTCTACACACTTAAGTCTACATATAGTATGTCGACTCAAAGTGCGCATTTGGGCGAATCTCTTCGCCAAAATGATTATGCATGCATTCCTAATATCCTAATGCGGCAAGAAGCCATGTTAATCATATCAGCAAAATATGGATGAAAACGGTATTTCCTACAAATGACTAAAATGCCCTAAATCTCATATTTTTCGTCTATTTACGAAACAGGAAACGGATAGCATGTTGTACATGTCAAACGGCGTTGCCGTCGATAATCTACTATTAAACGACATTGAAAGCGTTGAAATCAGTCAATCAAAGCGTCTAAAATCTGCACCTTTTATCCTAGAAGTGTATTGATTCGAACGGAGCGCGTACGCTTCGTCTACGGCGAACCGGGAACCTAATACACAAGATCTATAAGCTACCATGCTAAGGAACCGAAGGAACCTTAAATCAGTAAGTATTTGGGATATTTTCTTACCTAGAAACGTGGCGAAATCACCGAGAAAGTGATTAAGGCGCGTTGCTTAAGCACGTGCAACAAGTAGTGGAAGCAGCAGGAAATTCTCTCCCACTCTCTCTCACAATCTCTCACCTTTTCTCTCACACCAGCTAGGGTTTCTAGCAAATTCGGATGGGTGAGAGAAGTGAGGGTTTAAGCCCCTTTTATAACCTAAAACTTGCCCAAAATAAGCTTGGGAACAATGTTCACTTGATGCCTAACTAAATCGTGGCTGTTTCGGTCCAAAAAGACATTTCTGGAGGTCCCCTGGCCGAACGCGATCGGACTTAAGTTCATGCACGTCGGATGTCCCTCACATCCCATTTTCAGACCAGTAATGTTCGTAAATCACACGTGGCAGTCCAGTTTCATTTTAGCGGTCACCACACGTAGATCAGGTCTACAAGTCTAATGATATGAAATAAAAAATTTTCCTGATCCGAGGGTGTAATTTGGCTGAATTCTGATGGTCAGAACGCTTAATAATAACGCGTCAAGTCGTGTGCCAGATTTGAATTTCAAATTCCAAATCTAACCCTATTCTCACTCTCTTCACTCTATGCTTAATGAAATAGCCTCTGAATGTCGGTTGGACTTGATTTTCGAAATGATTGTCAAGTCCAGCTAGGCGATTATAACGGTCTAAGATTGTAGGTATCGGACTTTCGGCGCGCGGTCTAGATCCAATACAAAGTTTCAAAGAGGTCCTGAGAACAAACTGATTTAGAGTTTGATCCGAGGTTTTAGAGTATTATAGCGTCATTGGTTCTACTCGTTTTGGGCCTTGTAGAACGTATTTAAAGTGTTCAGGGACTATTTTCCAGCTAATCTAGCATTGCGCTAGCTAACTTACACATATTTTCCAAAGGAATTAATCCTACGCGATTTCTGGTCGAGCTGGTACTCGAGTCCAAGTACGAATTTTTCCAGGGCGTTACAATCTACCCCCCTTAACAAACAATTTCGTCCTTGAAATTTATACCTTTTCGTACTCCTCGAGAAGCTGTGGATAGTTCTTTCTGATCTCGGCTTCTGTCTCCCAGGTAGCCTCTTCCTCAGAGTGATGTGTCCACAATACCTTCACAAGGGGAATCACCTTGCTACGCAGTACCTGCTCCTTCCTGTCTAGGATACGTGTCGGTCGCAGGATATATGTAACATCCTCTCTTAACTGCACCTGCTCCCATCTGATGATATGGGAAGGATCAGAAACGTATTTTTTCAGCATAGAAACATGAAATACGTTGTGAACGCTCGCGAGAGGCATGGGTAAAGCCAAACGGTATGCCACTGCTCCCACACAATCGAGGATCTGGAACGGACCAATGAATCGCGGTGCCAGCTTCCCCTTCTTCCCGAACCGAAGGACTCCCTTCATAGGGAAAACTCGTAAAAATACATGATCCCCAACCGTGAACTCTAGCGGCCGCCGTCTCGTATCGGCATAACTCTTCTGTCTGCTCTGCGCTGTGAGAAGCCGACGTCTAATAATATCAATCTTCTCCGACGTCGCCTGCACTAACTCTGGGCCAATCAATCTGCGCTCACCGACCTCTGTCCAGCAATGCGGTGCTCGACAAGGTCATCCATATAACGCCTCGTAAGGTGCCATACCGATACTCGCCTGGAAGCTGTTGTTGTATGCAAACTCCGCATATGCAAGACAATCATCCCAACTGTCCTTGAAGTCCAATGCGCAAGCTCACAACATGTCCTCTAAGATCTGGTTCACCCGCTCTGTCTGTCCGTCTGTCTGTGGGTGGAAGGCAGTACTGAACTTCAACTTCACACCCATAGCCTCCTGAATGCGAGTCCAGAAAATAGAAGTGAACCGCGTGTCTCTGTCCGACACGATCTCAACGGAACTCCATGCAAACGCACGATCTCTCTGATGTATAGTCTAGCCAGCTCGTCTGCAGAGTTCGTGACTCTGATCGGTAGGAAGTGCGCCGACTTCGTCAGACGGTCGACGATCACCCATATGGAATCATGTCCCTTCCTCGTCTTCGGCAGCCCTGAAATGAAGTCCAGGGAAATGAAGTCCCACTTCCATTCTTCGATCGGCATAGGCTGAAGAAGTCCAGGTGGTCGGCGATGCTCTGCCTTCACCTGCTGGCAAGTAAGACAACGGGACACGAACTCTGCTATGTGGGTCTTCATACCTTCCCACCAATAGGTCCTCTTCACGTCGCGATACATCTTCGTACTGCCTGGATGCATCGCGAGTCTGATACAATGCGCAGCCTCAAGAATATCTCTTCTCAAGTCAGAGATATCTGGGACGCATAGGCGGCCACGATAACGTAAGCCCCCATCCGTGCCAACTCGCCACTCGGCGTCCGCATCATCACTGGCCAGCTCTCGAAGCTCAGTCAGATGCGCATCATCCCTCTGCGCCTCGATGACCCGATCATCAATTTGAGATCGCACCTGCACATGTGCGATGAACTCATACGACTCCTCTACAGTGAGTTTCTGCTCAAAGTCTCATAAAAACTCAACCATATCCCACTCAGCAACCATCAACGAAGCCGCAAACTCTATCGCCTTCTTGCGGCTCAACGCGTCAGCCATAATGTTCGCCTTCCCAAGATGGTAAGAGACTTCGAACTTGAAGTCCTTCAAAATCTCCATCCATCGCCGTTGTCTCATATTCAAGTCTCGCTGCGTGAATATGTACTTGAGGCTCTTGTGGTCGCAAAAGAGCTTGAACTCTTCTCCATAGAGGTAATGTCTCCAGAGTCTCAATGCGAATATGACGGCTGCCAACTCCAGGTCGTGTGTAGGGTAATTCTCCTCGTGCTTCCTTAATTATCTCGAGGCATACGAAATTACCCTATCCTTCTGCATAAGGACATAACCCAGACCAACGCTAGACGCGTCAGTATATATAGTATATCTAACCCCTTGCTCTGGCAATACTAGCACAGGGGCGGACATAAGTCTGTCCTTCAGCTCCTGAAAAGATGACTCCGCCTTGTCATTCTAGGCGAACTTCACGTCCTTCTGTGTCAACTGAGATAAAGGTCTCGCGATCTTCGAGAAATCCCGAATGAAGCGTCGATAGTAGCTAGCGAGACCTAAGAAACTCCTCACCTTAGTGACAGAACCAGGCTGCTCCCAGTCCTGAACTGCAGCTACCTTAGACAGGTCGACTGTCATGCCATCCTTGGACACCACGTGTCCCAGGAACTTCACTTTCTGCTTCCAGAAGTCACACTTCTTGTACTGTGCGAACAACAGATGTTGTCTGATTGTATCCAGGACCAAGCGCAAGTGCTCCTCATGCTCCTCTCGACTCCTGGAGTATATCAAAATGTCTCAATGAACACAACGACGAATCTATAGAGGAAGGGCCCAAATACCCAGTTCATCAGATCGATGAACACGGCTGGTGCCTTCGTGAGACTGAATGACATCACAAGGAACTCATAGTGGCCAAAGTTGGTCCTGAATGCTGTCTTCTGCATGTCCTCATCCCTGACGCGCAACTGATGATATCCTGACTGAAGATCAATCTTCGAGAAGTACTGCGCTCCTCTCAACTGATCAAACAAGTCATCGATCCTTGGTAAAGGGTACTTGTTCTTTATCGTGATCTGGTTCAGTCTGCGATAATCAATACACAATCGCATCGAACCATCCTTCTTCCTTACAAACAGGACTGGTGCTCCCCAAGGAGACACACTAGGTCGAATAAGGCCAAGCTCCAACAGACCATCAATCTATGTCCTCAACTCCTCCATCTCACAAGGTGCCATGCGATACGTCGGCAGTGAGACGGGAGTGGAACCAAGCACCAGATCGATAGTGAAATCAATCTCTCATCAAGGCGGCAAACCAGGGATCTTCCTGAACAGATCTCCAAAATCACGAACGACTGGTGTATGCTCAAGCATCAGGGCATCAGCGTCCCGAAGTAAAGAAGCGTAGCTAAGTATGTGGAAGGGGAGATTTACCTGAACTGAAAATGTAAAAGGCATGCCCTCTGGCTCGTACACCGTCACCATACGAGTCTCACAGTCAATCTCGGCCCTCCCAGCAGTCAACCAGTCCATGCCAAGAATGACGTCGAGATAAATAAGAGAAGGATCGACGATAAGATCAAGAGCCATCGTCCTGCCTCCCAGATCCACCAAGCAACCCTCACACATCAGGGTGGCATAAGAAAAATCCCCATGAGCTGAAAGGACTCGCACTCCATCCATACGAATGGTCGGCAGTCCAAGACGCCTGACTATGGAATGCGATATCAAAGAAAGTGTGGATCTAGTATCCACCATCACGAGAATAGGAATACCTCCAAAGTGGGCAGTGACCTCAAAGGCCGTATGCTGAGAAGTCTCTGTCTCAGCTGCCTCAGCTGTCAAGGTATGCACCCGCGCCTGCTGTAGCCAGTTCGGCCGCTGTGCCACGGGTCGTAGAGGCGGCCTGAACTGAGATACCGGAGGTCTGAAGGAAGGGTGCGTAGGAGCCAACCGTAAAGGCGATGCTGATATAGCCTGTGAGCGTATACGGTCGATCTTCTGCGGCGGCGAGAACCCACTGTCCTGCATCCAAGCGAAACAACTCTGTGCTGAATGGCCCGCTCTCCCACAATAAGTACATGATAAATCAGGGCACCGCATCGGGGGTACTGACGCTGTAGCCCTAGGAGGAGAGTCGATGCGAGGTCTCTTGCCCGCAAAGGGCCTGTCCTATAACTCTGGTCGTGGCCTGGGAGCAATAGGGTCATGAGATCACGTAAGTTGATCCACATCCTGCTCTGCCCGCATGGACATGTGAATCAGCTCTGCATAGGAGGGAATGCTCATGCAGCACATCTTCGACCGAATATTTAGTCGTAAACCCTCAGAAAAGCGCCGTATGCGCATCTGCTCATCTACCAGTATAGTCGGGACGTACCTGCCCAACTCAGTGAACCAATGCTCATACTCAGTCACCGTTATGCCTCCCTATCTGAGGCGCAGAAACTCGTTCTCCCGGTCATGCCTATATGTCTGGGGATAGTATTTCTCATGAAAGCGGAACTCGAACGCTGCCCAGGTCTAGATGTAATCAGCCGCAACGGTCCGCAACACACTGTCCCACCATAAGCTGGCCTCCCGCTCGAATAAGAACGTAGCCAACTGAACTGGCTCAGTCTCTGAGCAATGCAGCATCCGTAGTATCTTCGACACACTGTCAAGCCAATACTCGGCCTCCTCGGGTCTGTGAGAACCCGTAAAAGTGGGAGCTCGTAAGCGCTGAAATCGCTCTAGTAAGCTCCGTGTGTCTGCGGCATTCCCTGCAGGGTAAGAAGGTGGTGCAGGATGAGCCATGCCCTCATCCTGAGCATATGTATCGTCATCCTCAGCTGGATGCGCAGGTGGTGCAGGTGGAGTCACACTCCCATCCTAGGCTAGAGCCCCCACTATAGTAGTCAGGAGCTACTGCTGCTGCTGCATCATGGCCATCATCTGCTCAAATCTATCTGGAGGTGGAGCAGGCTGTGGCATGTACTGCGTCGAAGAAGACGCATGGTAGTGCTCTCTGACGGGCGGTGTGAAAGGTGGTGGTCTAACTGCAGGACCAGGAGGAGGATGAGACTCACGTGCTGTCTCAGGAATCGGGCCCACAGCAGGGTCCAAATGAGCACCAGACTAAAGGGGAACCTGATCCATAGGCTCTTTCAATGTAAGCCGAGCTGTGCTCCGTGTAGCCTTCGGCAGCATTCCCTATATTCAAAATAGGGCGCAACCTTGTCAGTCTCAATAGCACAAACACACCGCAATCATCCACATAAAGAGTCACATGCATTCCATGCATTTCATTTAATCAAAATTGTCACAATACAAGGGATATCTCCTTACAAGATCATGACAAGAAGTACATGAGAACTAAGACAGTTAAAGCTACAACAACATCATAAGTAAACTACTAGCCTTAAAAGGCTTACACAACATAAAACAGAAAACGACTAACTGCTACCAACAACATCTAAAATCTCATCGCTAGTCTGAGTCGGGTGATGGAGGAGGAGCACCCTTATCCTGCAAGCAGCACAGGATCGCCTTCAAGGTGTGAGTCACCTTGTAGAATTTCCTCTTCATAACGGCCTTAGTATCCTCAACCTCAGCCCGAAGTTCCTGAACTTACCTTCGCAAGGAGACCTGGCTCTCCTCAATTCAGGCAATGCGATCATCACTAGTAACCTGAGTAGAAGGAGGAGGGCTCTCATCAGTATCCTGAGCCTCCTCTTCTACCTCTTCCTAGACTTCTTCCTCTACTTCCGCTCCAGGTTCTCCCTCACTTGGATACTCTTCGTCATCAAAATCGCCCTCGCTATCCTCATCAAGCTGAGTCTCATGATACTGAGACCCGATCTTCATCTTGACCATGGTAGACTCATCAATACAGTGAATCGGAACTGGCAACTCCGGCCCAAGTCTGTAAGCAAACTCAAGCGCGATCTTGCATTATAGTCGGTCAAAAGGAAGCGACTCAGACGTTCTTCTTGATTTCGCTATCAGGATAATCTGTCGTAACACGAAAGTGGCCATACACACATTTTCTCCCTGGGCCACTTGATACAAGAAATCAACTATAAGGCGCGTACATTCAATGCAATTTGTCGACTTGG
The DNA here is from genome assembly GCA_037074715.1 of Magnolia kwangsiensis. Lineage (NCBI taxonomy): Eukaryota > Viridiplantae > Streptophyta > Magnoliopsida > Magnoliales > Magnoliaceae > Magnolia > Magnolia kwangsiensis. Next base: position 68,371,631 of record CM073579.1, read on the forward strand.
GATACACATTGAACGTGCAAATGTAGTGCAGCAGGCTTAAATCATCAGACATATGAGACGCCTTGAGGCTATTGTTAGACTGCCATGGAACCAGACTACCGCATAGGAACCTGGTACGGCAATTTCGCTCACGCCTACTCCTCAAATTCTTTGCACTGGGATGAACATCACCAAGGGGTACGTTCAGAAGTCGCGTTATCAACCGAACATCGATCTTAGCCATCCGGTCTCTACCAAAGAGAATCTTGAACTGCAATGGCTCCAATGTAGGACTCTGGATACGAGCGTAAAAGGCACGAACGGTGCTCACATTAGCACGAGAACGGGCTTCAAAGAGCGGACCCCAATGTGCAACTTCAATGCGCTCGAATAATAGGAATTCGCTGAAGATTCACCCTTCCACGTCTACCTTAAACAACACCTTACGGTCAGTATATTCACCGTGAGGCATCTCTGCTAATATCACTCGCCCAATTTGATCATGGAGATCCAAATCCCTCTTTGTATGGAACTCTCGGGCTGTGCATGGACTTGCCATGGAGCTTGAGCTAGCGGCGCCACCCCTCGGACTTCTGGTTTGCGCAGGGTGACTAGGCCCAGCCTCATCCGCTGCGGTCTTTCTCTTTCCCATCAAAGAGAGGATGGTGGAGAAAGATAAAAGATCCAAAATGGCTTCAACTATAGCCTTAGAAAGTGAGGGAAATGGGGAGAAATGGCTGCCCAAATGGACAAAAGGGAATCTAGGCGTTGTAGAGGGATGCTTCAAGCTCCCTAAGGCTAGATTTTTAAAAAGAAAAGAGAAGGGAAAAGGGGAATGGAGATCCACCCGATTTCAGCTCATTTTGGGGGTTGTAGGAGCTCCAAATGATAAAATCGGAGAGGGAGAGGATTACTAATCACCCTAGAAGCATGGACAGGCGTCGTTTTCAGCAATTGGTGGGATTGGAGGGGATTTGGAGCTGTGGTTTGAGAGAAGGCAGCAAGAAAAATGTGAAAGGGAGGGCGTTTGGGCATTTTTTGTGAAGGAGGTACCTCATTTAGGGGTTTCTGATGGACGGACCACACATGGGAGGGATGCCCTACCTAAAAGAGAGCGTGCGCCCGAATTTTAATACAAGTGGGGCCCACCCATTGGCGATGGCATCACCGACCAGTCACCACTCCGGCCGGTGGGACCACATGGGTTGGGTCCCCCCTGCCTCAGGGACCTCAAATATGTATGGGCCCCACCTTAGTTCATTCTATATTGGCCTAGGGAGGCCTAAACTTCCATTTGGGGTTTTTCGGGGCCAATATATAAACATGAATGCATTCCCCTATCATGTAGCATATTATTTTGGGGTAGAAGGAGCTAATACATCTATCTAGCCCATTAGTTGCTAAATATTACAAACTTAGAATACCCTAATGGCCATTTTTCATGAAATTTTACTATTCACTTAAAATTTTGTCAAAGTATATTTTTATATTATTATCATATTAGGATCAATGCCTAACATGAAAATTCAAAGAAAGAATTGAAGAATGGAATGGTGAGAGGAAGAATTTTGAAGAAATTAGGTGAAACGGGATTTTCGAGCCCTAGCGATTGACTGTAAGGGTTGTGGTTGCCCCACAGCTCAAGGATTCACATTTACAGGTTTAAAACCATTCAAAGAACATCTCAACCCACCTACCTACAACCTAGGAGCTACTTAGGTCACTTCACGCGACCCTAGATGCATTATGGACTCGATCATGCGATCGATACGAGTAGACTTCGCCTATTAGCGAAGCTGTGATCCTATAAGTGTTTCTAGACCTTTCTCGCACCCACCTAAGTCAAAGGAAGTGACAGCTTACGTCGCGTGACCATAACCCAGGCCCGGCATAATCTCATTCATGCTCTAATACCAACTTGTAACACCCTGAAAATTGGGGGTCGTGTATAAACTCAACTCCCGAGTTCCAGACCGTTACTTATGCAACAAAAATGATTATGATTCAATGTTGTCTGAGTTAAATCATTCACATGAGTAAAAGTATACCAAAACTGCAATTCATACTCCAGATCCAGTGATAAAAGCAAGCGAAAGACTAAAGAATATACATATCACTGTATGGAAAACAAAATAGATCTCAACTGTCTCCAAAGTATGAATACATCTCTGAGTCTCATATACATGTAAATAAACAGAAATCAAATGTCAAAAATAGTCCCACTGAGAAGTCCCGTCAATCCAGGCCACCTAAGCAAAGCCGTCGTGGTACTGCATATATGAGAACTCGTCCTGGTCCTCATCATAATCCGGCTCTGCCTCCTGAATCGTTGCCTCACCTACATCTAAGACAGGGTCTGGTGGGTGTTGCAAACATCATCCCGTAACATGGGAGTGAGTAGCTAACTCAGTGGAATAATAGAGCAAAGAATAGCATGTTCTCAAATCAATCATGCGATAATAGTAAAGCAGTAAATCAAACATTCCTAATACTGTTGTTAATGCAATATGAGATGACATGATGGATGCCCTCACCGACATTCTTCCTCATACGGCACCATCTGCGTCCGCGGCATGCTTGCGTACCGCTCAGTGCTCCACATCTTTCAGGCACATGCAATGTGATGGTGATATGATTACCGAGTTATTATTAGTCCATTCAAACAGCAGGATTGAAAAACTAAGGTACTTCTCTTATATCAATCCCAACACAGATCCTGTCTATGGTCGTCACTCCTAGTAATCTCATACGATATATATTTTATAGGTCACTGCAAGGGCTGTCAGGGCTGTTGCTCGCACTCGTTGCACCGCTCCCCCATCACCTTATCAATACAGGTCTACTTGTACTCTCGTCACTACAAAAGGGTCGTCGCCTCCCGTAGACTCAGAATACACTCGAGGTCACTACAAAGGGCTGTCAGGGCTATTGCTCGCACTTGTTGCACTGCTCCCCCATCACCTTATTAATGTAGGGCAACAATAAGAATATAGTGTCCCATACCACCATAATCTGCCCACGAGTCATAGGTGCTCACTGGTCACTACGGGGAGGTTTGTGGCCCCAGCGTAGGCCGACAGCTCGACCACGGTGTCCCATACCACTATGCCCGGCTCATGAGTCTTTATGGATCAAGGTACCATGGTTGAAAGGGTTTACAATGGTAAGTTCAGTACCCTAGGTTCAAGCAGTTATGACTCATACAGGGTGAACATACAATGGTCAGTCGGGTTACTTGACGGGCTCGACTAGCACGAGCGCATCTCAAGTCAAACGACATGAAGTGCATAAAACACCTCGCATGTCCTAACCACTTCCGCCAACTCCAAAACACGGCTCGCGTTCATCGACGAGTCGTTCGTGGCAAAGATAAGCCAACCACGAATTCACTCGATTGCCGACTGCCTGGACTAGGTATAGTCCCAAACATTTATGAATTCACATCAGCAATCATATAAGAGTAATGGAAATGAAATACAACAATGTGAGCATGTTAACACATGTTATAACATACAACTTAAGTAAAACATCTAACACATGCATTTCATACATATAATGAAATCATGCATATAACTAACATGTAGGAAATCATTTACATCGGCATATAAATTGAGAATTCAATCTCAAACTAATTCATAACACCATTTAATTCAATACATACTAATACAAACATTTATACAAAAACTTAGTCTAAACACTTAAGTCTACATATAGTATGTCGACTCAAAGTGCGCATTTGGGCGAATCTCTTCGCCAAAATGATTATGCACGCATTCCTAATATCCTAATGCAGCAAGAAGCCATGTTAATCATATCAGCAAAATATGGATGAAAACAGTATTTCCTACAAATGACTAAAATGCCCTAAATCTCATATTTTTCGTCTATTTACGAAACAGGAAACGGATAGCATGTTGTACATGTCAAACGGCGTTGCCGTCGATAATCTACTATTAAACGACATTGAAAGCGTTGAAATCAGTCAATCAAAGTGTCTAAAATCTGCACCTTTTATCCTAGAAGTGTATTGATTCGAACGGAGCGCGTACGCTTCGTCTAAGGCGAACCGGGAACCTAATACACAAGATCTATAAGCTACCATGCTAAGGAACCGAAGGAACCTTAAATCAGTAAGTATTTGGGATATTTTCTTACCTAGAAACGCGGCGAAATCACCGAGAAAGTGATTGAGGCGCGTTGCTTAAGCACGTGCAACAAGTAGTGGAAGCAGCAGGAAATTCTCTCCCACTCTCTCTCACAATCTCTCACCTTTTCTCTCACACCAGCTAGGGTTTCTAGCAAATTCGGATGGGTGAGAGAAGTGAGGGTTTAAGCCCCTTTTATAACCTAAAACTTGCCCAAAATAAGCTTGGGAACAATGTTCACTTGATGCCTAACCAAATCGTGGCTGTTTCGGTCCAAAAAGACATTTCTGGAGGTCCCCTGGCCGAACGCTATCGGACTTAAGTTCATGCACGTCGGATGTCGCTCACATCCCATTTTCAGACCAGTAATGTTCGTAAATCACACGTGGCAGTCCAGTTTCATTTTAGCGGTCACCACACGTAGATCAGGTCTACAAGTCTAATGATATGAAATAGAAATTTTTCCTGATCCGAGGGTGTAATTTGGCTGAATTCCGATGGTCAGAACGCTTAATAATAACGCATCAAGTCGTGTGCCAGATTTGAATTTCAAATTCCAAATCTAACCCTATTCTCACTCTCTTTACTCCAGGCTCAATGAAATAGCCTCTGAATGTCGGTTGGACTTGATTTTTGAAATGATTGTCAAGTCCAGCTAGGCGGTTATAATGGTCTAAGATTGTAGGTATCGGAATTTTGACGCGCGGTCTAGATCCAATACAAAGTTTCAAAGAGGTCCTGAGAACAAACCGGTTTAGAGTTTGATCCGAGGTTTTAGAGTATTATAGCGTCATTGGTTCTACTCGCTTTGGGTCTTGTAGAACGTATTTAAAGTGATCAAGGACTATTTCTCAGCTACTCTAGCGTTGCGCTAGCTAACTTACACATATTTTCCAAAGGAATTAATCCTACGCGATTTCTGGTCGAGCTGGTACTCGAGTCCATGTACGGATTTTTCCAGGGCGTTACACTAGGATGTGGCCGATGGCCCGTCTTGATCATCAATACCATTCCATGATGGGACCATTCTCCATGGATCCCATCATGATGTTTAATACTAGTTTGAAAGAGGTCATCTAGACCATTTTATTTGGGTGGAGAAAGGATCTCCACCGTAGATCTTTGATTTGATGGGTTCACATGCAATGGGGCCCACTTGATGTACGAATTGGATGCTCAAAATGGAGGGCCCATAGTGTCGGGGTCACTCCATCACGCGTGTCCCACTCTTTTACTCTCTCTCTCTCTCTCTCCCTGCCCATTTTATTTATTTTCTTTATTTGTTGATGTGGCCATATGGCCCACTTGAATGAGCCCCACCATGAAATATGTATTTTATTCAAGCCATCCATAGGTGGGGCCCACTTTAGATATGTATACCTACACCATGTAGCCATGTGGTGTCCCACCTAAAGCAGGGCCCACCTTAAGCATGTATGCCCAAACCATCCAGCGTCCCTGGACGCTGGACGTGGACCAGGAAGACACAAATATTGGCTTATTTCAAAGCCTTTGGAAAGGGCCACTTGCATAGGCCCCACATTGATGTATGTATTCAATCCAAGCCATCCATCCTCTTCCCCAACTCATTTTAGGCGTTGAGCCAAAAAATGAGGATGATCCGAGTATCTGGTGGGCCATGGTTTTAAAAATAATATCATTACCATTGAAGTCCACCCAGATTTTTCTTACATGCTGAAAACGGCCCAATATTAGTCTTGATAGACTTGTCTAGGGCCATGGAAACCAGTCAATGGGGTGGATCTACCTGATGTGGGCCCCACATGAGAAAAACCCCAGAAAAATGGGTTTTCAAAAAAAAAAAAGCAACAACAAGCTACTGCTGTGTCAAAAGTGCTGGCCGCCCCAGCAGCTGGCGGGCGGGCGGACGGAGGCAGACCCACGGCTCCAGCCGTGGGCCCCACCCTGATGTTTATTTTTCATCAAAACCGTTCATATGGTGGGTCCCCTCCAATTTTCAGCCACGTCTGAGACTCAGGTGGCCCACACCATTTGAAACAGTGTGATTGAATGTCTACCCTTGAAAACTTTTTTTGGGGCCCACAGAAGTTTTGGATCAAGCTGAAATTTGTTTTTCCTCCTCACCCAGGTGTCTGTGACCTTATCAACAGGTTGGATGGTAAGTAAACATTATGGTGCCCACCCCACACCCCCCCCCCCCCCCCCCCCCACGTGGGACCCACAATGATGTATGTGCCTTATTTCCACCGTTCGCCCGGACAGTGGAGCCCTCTGTGAAGTATGGATTTTCCATACTGTCCAGTCACTTTCTTTGGCTGCTGGACAGTCAGTGGACCCCCACCATGATGCATGAGTTGTATCTAAACTGTCCATCCATCTTGAGAGCTCATCTTATGGGTATGAGCTAAAGAATGAGCCAGATCCATAGTTCGGTGGACCCCACCCTTGATGCATGCGTTTCATTCAAACGGTCCAACCATTTGGCAAGCCTAAATGAATAAGCTTGAGACTAAAAATAAGATAGATCTACAGTTCAAATGGACCCCATCTTGATTGGTTTGTGGCCGTCCATTGAGGCCCACCTTGGTATATATCTAAGGCCCATGGGATTAAGCCCATTTGACATATATAAGGCCCATGGGATTAAGCCCATTTGGCATATATAAGACCCATGGGATTAAGCCCATTTGACATATATAAGGCCCCTGGGATCAAGCCCATTTGATATATATAAGGCCCATGGGATCCTGCCCATTTGACATATATAAGGCCCATGGGATTAGGCCCATTTTGATGTATTCCAAGACTGTGGGTTAAGGCCCATTGTGACGTACTCTAAGGCCTGCAGGTTATAGACCATGGCAATGTACATTAGACCTATTAATGTGGCCCACTTACTTGATAACCAAAAAGCCCATGTGATATGGCTCATTTGATGTATTTAAGGCCCAATGGAAGTTACCTAAGGTCCATTACAACATATGATTCCTCCATGGTTTATGTAATGATGTTTTATGGCGGGTCGTGCCTTAGGAGCAATGATGGTTTGACGCCCACATTGTAAGTACAATGTCGGTTAAATGTCTGCATTGTACCTCTCCTTAAGGCCCATTGGTAAGCCCATCCTGATTATGTATAGGCCGTCTAGGCTTATTTGCATCGTAAGAGTAGTCCATTACTTTAGAACATGTTTAGTATAATCCCATGACTCATGCCCATACGCTTCATATGTATACTTGATATGAGTAGTGACTGATCATAGCATACGCCATTGGGCAGACCATTTACGGGACTCGTTATGATATAGAGTGCCCCACATGATCACGCAATACGCGATGGATTGCTACATGATTTGACAGCGTGATTCATGCATCCCGCATATGTGTGACTTGATCACTGCACGCCCTAACGACATCAGGGTCGTGGCTCCACAGGTACATCGTGGATGGCCGTATCGGATACCGAAAATACTTGGTTCTAGCACTGTGGGCACTTAGGATGTCCTTGGGTGAAAGTCCCAAAACCTTTTTAGTACCAGGAGATGCTCCAACGTCTAGACCAAGTGGATACACATGCGCCCGAGTGTCGAATACCAGTAGGCCGCATCTCTCACTGTGTTATGGTCAGTTAGAAGGGGGTGTGGCCTTATCTGCTTGAGTAAGGGGGCTATAAGCTAGGCTGAGTTTGACCAGCTCACAAATGAGTCAGTTATCGACGAGCCGGGTAGGTATTAGTAGACTACTGATTAGGCGGATAGTGAGGTCTATTCCGCTTGCTTGACTGTGCAGCTAGGGAGGTGACAGTCACTGCAAAGCGTATTAGAGCCCGGTGATATCTAGAGAGGAACTGTACTGATATGTGTACTTGATGAGTAACGACTTGCTTAGATTGCATTTCGCATAAGACATTTGGCTATGTAGGCCTCGCATTACATTGATGTTGCTGATAGCATTCATGTCTCGCATCGCATGACCTTGGTATGGCAGATAGCATTCATGCCTTGCATTACATAGTGTTGATATGGTTGGTTTTATTCATGAATTTACCGTAGGTTTTCGCATTACTCCGTTGCAATGCAAGGCCTACATAGCCGAATATCATATGTGAAATGCAATCCAAGCAAGTCGGTACTCATCAAGTACACATATCAGTACAGTTCCTCTCTAGATATCACTGGGATCTAATACACTTCGCAGTGACTGCCACCTCCCTAGCTGCACAGTCAAGCAAGCGGAATAGACCTCACTATCCGCCTGACCAGTAGTCTGTCAATATTTACCTGTCTCATTGATAGTGGACTCATTTGCGAGCTGGTCAAACTCAGCCTAGCTTATAGCCCCCTCACTTAGGCGGATAAGGCCACACCCCCTTCCAACCGACCACGACACAGTAGGAGACGTGGCCTACTGGTATTCGACACTCGGGCGCTCGTGTCTCCACTCGTTCTAGACGTTGGAGCATCTCCTGGTACCAAAAAGGTTTTGAGACTTTCACCTAAGGACATCCTAAGTTGTCACGCCCCAAACTAGGCTCACAAAATTTTCGATCTCCAAATCCGGCGCCGATAGCCTCCGTAGAACCCCATTCTCGGCTCCTATCTACCATTCGCCAGGTTCCGATCCTTGGATGCTACGAGGAGGATTTTTAATGTCAGTCTGATTCGTAATAAGAATAACCAATGGCATAACCCACAAACAACAACCAAGAACTCCATTACATTTCCACTATGATCAAAAACTTTACAAGTACAATGAGCATAAAGGGAAATACAATGGTAAAGAATAAAAACTCCAAAACGATCTGCAACGTGCTCCTGCCTCAGCGCTGCTGCGAACCAACATCACCTGCACGCAACGGTCGTGCATAAGCTTACAGAAAGCTTAGAGGGTGGTGAAAGTGTGTGCGCAAGGTAATAATATGAACATGCAATGTCAGAGTAATGCGGAATATGCAGATGGAACCATAATATCATGAGCCGTACCAAGGCTTATGCGATGCAAGACATGAATGGTATCGCCATCCCAAGGCCATGCGATGTGCAATGCAACTCAAGCATACAGATCCTCATATGTGTCCACACATCAATACAGTTCAAATATAGGATATCACCGAGGTCTAGTACACTCTAAACCAGATTGCTGCCACATCGCGCGCAATAAGGTAAGTGGAAGAGACCACACTATCCGTCTGCCAATATTGGACGTGACTCGTCGATAGCGGACCCATTCCTCGAGCTGGTCAAACTCAGCCTATCATTGCCCCCTACACTCGGGCGGGTAAGGCTGCATCCCCTTCCAACCGACCACGACACAGTGGAGAGCACAGCCAACTGGTATCCGGCACTCAGCGCTCATCTACCTACTCGGTCTAGACGTTGGAGCAACCTCTTGGTACCATAAGGGTTTAGGAACTTTCACCCAGGGATATCTATAGTACCCCATGTAAAACAAGATTTTCGATATTCAATCCTGCCAACCACGATACATCTATGGAAGTTACGACCCCGTTGTCGCTAGGGCGTACAATATCCATGTCATACAAATGCAATATGCATGATTCACGCTATCCAGCCATGCATCAAATCCTGCGCACATCGTGCGCTCATGTAGGGCAACACCGCCTAATCGGGAGCCCATAAACAACCTGCCCGAAGGCAAATGCTATGATCAAACAATCCTCATATCAAGCATACATATGATGCATATGATCATGGGTCATGAAACTATACTAAACATGTAAATGAGTGATGAACCATTCTTACAATGCAGATGGGCCTAAACGGCCTATACACAATAAGTACGGCCCAGTAATGGGCCCTAAGGAGAGTCGTAATGTGGACATCCAACCAACATTACACTCGCAATATGGACGTCAAACCAACATTGCTCCCAAGGCACGATCTTTGTAAACATCAGTACTTAGTCTGTAATGGATTTACACATTGCAATGGACCGTAGGTTGTTCCCATTGGACCTTACATATATATCAAATGGGCCATATCTTATGGGCCTTTTATTCATTAGATGGGTCACACCAATGGGTCTTATGTGCATTGCAATGGGTCAAAACCCATGGGCCTTGGACTGCATCAATTGAGCTTAACTCATGGGTCTTAAAGGTAACGAATGGGCCACACCAATTAAACCCCATATGTATGCCAAATGGGCCCTAACCCTTAGGCCTTGCATGCATATCAAAGGGGTCTAAATCATAGGCCTTATATGTCAAATGGGCCTAAATCCACAAGCCTTATATAAATCAAATGGGTCTGGTCCTACGGGCCTTAGGATATATCAACTGGTCCAATCCCATGGTCCTTATACCTACATCAAAGTGGGCCCCAATAAGTTGTCACAATTACATTAAGATGGACCTCAATCATGCCAAGATGGGGTCCACTTGGACTGTGGATCTGGCTCATTCTTTGACTCATCCCATAAAATGATCTTTTTAAAATGGATGGACGGTTTAGATGCAGCGCCTGCGTCAATGGTGGGGCCCACATGAAGGTGTACTATCGTGTATATTATATAATATATAAACTTCATATAATATAATATATGTAATATATACAATATTATATGTAATATATATACAATACAATAATATATATATGTATACACACACATGCGGCACTCATCACCCACACGTGGGGGTGGGCCCCACCGTCCAGTGGGGACGGTGTGGATAGAACACAAAAAAATCACGTTGAGCGTCACCGTCCACGGACCGTGGACGGTGTGAATAAAATACATAAATCACTGTGGGTCCCACGTATGTGGCCCACCGTAATGTTTATTTGAAATCCAACCCGTTCATAAGGTTACTCAGACCTGGATGAAGTGAAAACACAAATTTCAGATTGATCTGAAACTTCTGTGGGCCCAAAAAAAAAAGTTTCAATGGTAGAGGTTCAATTCCACTGTTTCCTATGATGTGGGCCACCAGAGCGTTGGATCAGGCCGATCTTTGGAGGGGGCCCACCTGAGGAGGGGACCCACCTCATTAACAGGTTGGATGACAAACAAAAATCATGGTGGGGCCCACGGCAGCAGCCGTGGGACCCCACTGGTCCGTCCGTCCAATGCAGGCAGCGCCTGCTGCTTCTGACGGTGGTAGCGCTGCTGCCACCTTTTCTTATTTCTTTTTTTTTATTTTTTTTAAAAAATCATACATGGGGCCCACTGCTGTGAAATCCACTCCGTCCACTTGATTCTAGGGCCTAAACAGGCCATACAAATCCCATTTTTGGCATTGATTTGGAGTGTAGACACAACAAAATGGGCACTAACGGCCTTTGAAGGGTAAAAATACCATTTTTTATGGTATGGCCCGTCTGAACACCAGATTGACCTCTTTCTTTGGCTCAACGCCTAAAATGATATGATAAAGAGGATGAACAGCATGGATTGAACACATGTATCAAGGTGGGGCCTGCATAAGCCGGCCCACCTAAACTTTCCTTTTTGTTCTTTTCTTTGGCAGGGACGTCCAGCCTCTCAGACGCTGGACAGTTAGATGTTTTTTTTTTTAAAAAAAAACAATGCATTGGGGTGGGCCCTGATTAGGTGGGCCATCACATGGCTACCCCATGCACATACAAGGTGGGCCACACCTAAAAATGGATCGGGTCCAAAACAAGCATTCTAGTGGGGTCCATTCAAGTGGGCCACACAACCCTATCCCATAAAATAAAATAAAACAAAATAAAAAGAAATAAAAGAGAGAGAGAGACATGGAGAGTGGGACACGCCTTGTGATGGAGGGCTCTTCCACTATTAGCCCTCCCTTAAATGAAATCATACAATAAATGGATCCCTTTGAACATGGGATCATCAAAAATGCAAATCAACAGTGGAGATCCATTCCCCACCGATATGGACGGTCTAGATGACCTTTCTAAATGAAATAAACATCATGATGGGGTCCATGGAGAATGGCCCCATCATGGAATGATCATGATGATCCAAGTGCTCCATCGGCCAAATATTAGGGTCGCAAGTGAGATCCACACCATGGATCGGTGGGCCTCACTTGGCCCATCATAAAAATAAGAAAAACTATCCTATAAGGCACCCACCGTCCGATCTTCTTGCTCCTAGGGGTTCCTTGGCACCTTAGATTCAACTTCAATGGATGAGATGAAGAATGGAGGGTTGAGATGAGAGATCTTGGGATGAAGAGGTGGGCCACTTGGAGTTTAGGGATTCTTGAAAAATTCCATACGTATGGGCTCTTTTGCTTGGAGATTTTTGAAATGAGAAAGAGAGAAAGAGAGAGAGTGATGTAGAGAGAGATGGATGGATGGATGAATGATGGTTGTGTAAGAAAGTATTGACTTTTGAGGCTTTTGTGTAAGAGAGGTATGGGTGGTGAAGACTTTTGTGGCTTTTTGTGTAAGAGAGGTATGGGTTTGGGAGACTTTTGTGGTTGCTTAGGAAAAGGGAATAAAGTGATGTGTACTTGACATGTGATGGCTTGATGGATTGATTGATTGATGGGATTGATGTGATTGATGTAACACATCGTAGAGATTCCCTTGGGTTTTGCAACGCGTGGCATTTTCTCACACCGAACGTTGGCCCACATCTCTTGACCAGGGTATCGCCTCGGCGCGTGAGTCGCTGCAGCGGAACCGCGGCGACGGCGCGGTCACTATGGTATTGGTCTCGGGTTGAGTCGACTCAGGTTGTTGGCATATGAATTAGGGTCACGCATCGATATTGGTTAAGGGTCGAAGGTTGCCGGAATTCGACCGGTAAGACAGCGGAAGTTTATGGAAAGGTACGGACCAAGATACGGGTCTTACAGCTGTCCCCTCCTTCTAAAAATTTCTTTCTCGAAATTTACAAGCACCGCAACTCAGTATTACTCATGAAAAAGAAGCGATATAACATCATCATATAGAATCAAGGACAGCGTACAAAATACAATACATGATCAATCATCAAAGAGATGAAGATAACGCTCTCGAATCTCAGCCTCACGCTCCCATGAAGCCTCCTCTACAGAATGGTGACTCCACTGCACCTTCACCAACGGAATGACCTTAGTTCTGAGGACCCGCTCTTCCGATCAAGGATATGGACTGGCTGTTCAATGTAAGAAGCGTCCTCACGAACCTTCAGTGGCTGCCAATCAATAACGGGAACTATGTCTGACCCACACTTCCTCAGCATGGAGACGTGAAAAACGTCGTGGACGCCAGATAACTGTGATGGCAAGGCAAGCCGATAGGCCACAGCGCCAACGCGCCCAGTGATCTCAAAAGGTCCTATGAATCTCGGGGCAAGCTTGCCCTTCGCTCCAAATCGAACTACGCCCTTCATGGGTGAGACCTTGAGATACACATGGTCCCCTACATCAAACTCCAAGGGACGACGCCGACGATCAGCAGAACTCTTCTGTCGGCTCTAAGCTGTGCGCATCCTCTGCCTGATGATATCTATAGCCTCTGAAGTCTCCTGCACAAGCTTGGGACCTAGGAGACGACGCTCTCTAACCTCGGTCCAACAACTCGATGATCTGCATGGTCTGCCATATAGTGCCTTAAAATGAGTCATGCCGATGGTCACCTGATAGCTGTTATTGTATGCGAACTCAGCCAATCACAGATGCTCATCCCAGCTACCCCCGAAGTCAATCGCGCAGGCCCGAAGCATATCCTCAAGTATCTGATTGACCCTCTCGGTCTGGCCATTGGTCTGCGGATGGTACACGGTGCTGAGCTACAAATCAGTCCCCATCGCACGCTGGAGCTCCCCCAAAACTGAGACATGAACCTCGAGTCTCGGTCAGAAATGATCGAGACTGGAACGCCATGCAGTCTCACAATCTCCTCGATGAATAATCTCGCAAGCCAGTCCATAGACCAAGTCACACGCATCGCAAGGAAATGTGTCAACTTCGTCAGACGATCTACAACAACCCAAATGGCGTCATGACCGCGCTGAGTCCTCGACAAACCCATAATGAAATCAGTCGACACGTGCTCGTACTTCCACATCGGGACGCTCAACGGCTGCAATAGACCAGGAGGTCTCTGATGATCGGCCTTGACACGCTGGCACGTGTCACAATCGACCACAAAACTGGCAATCTGGCGCTTCATCCCCACCCAAAAATACTGTCGCCTCATGTCACGGTACATCTTCGTCGAGCCCGGGTGGATAGAAAACCGCGATCGATGTGCCTCGGTCATAAGATCTCTGCACAACTCTGGAATATTCGGTACACATAATCGACCTCTGAAGCGAAGTCTACCGTCTGTACCGATCTGCCAATCAACCTGACCCTCAGATGCCGCCTCAGCCATATAACTCTACAACGACTCATCAGCCTGCTGAGCCTCGATCACCCTAGCGAGAGGGTTGAATCGACAAGCTCGATAACTGTACAATGGAAGACTGCAGGCCGAACTCAAAATCATACGCTGCGATATCCTCAAGCATCCGCCACTCCTGAATCATCATATGCGCCACTAAGCCTCGTGGCTGATGGCTGAGGGCATCTGCCACCACGTTTGCCTTGCCCGGGTGGTACTGGAGGTCAAAAATCATAATCTTTCAAGAGCTCCATCCAGCGCCTCTGTCTCATATTCAACTCAGACTGCGAGAAGAGGTACTTCAAGCTCTTGTGATCAGAGAAGAGCTCGAACCTAACCCCGTAAAGGTAGTGCCTCCACACCTTCAGTGTGAAGAACACTGCAGCCAGCTCTAAGTCATGCGTAGGATAGTTCAGCTCATGGACCTTGAGCTGACGAGACGCAAAGGCCACTGGTCTCCCGTGCTGCATCAGGACAGCACCTAAACCGATGTGCGAAGCATCGGTGAATATAATAAAACTGTCACTCCTAGAGGGAAGAGTGAGGACGGGAGCGGACGTCAGACGGTCCTTCAACTTCATAAATGCTCGCTCGTAGGCGTCACTCCAAATAAACTCTGCGCCCTTCCGAGTCAACCTAGTCAGCAGGGCTGCAATACGAGAGAAGCCCTCAATGAAACATCGATAATAGCCCGCTAGACCAAGGAAACTACGGATCTCTATCGCAGTCGTGGGCTGACCCCACTGACGCACTGCCTCGACCTTCGAGGGGTCCACTGCGACACCCTCCCTCGTCACCACGTGACCGAGGAACTTCACCTCCTCCTGCCAGAACTCGCACTTCTCCAGCTTCGCATACTGCTGGTGTGCGCGGAGGGTCTGCAAAGTAATCTCCAAGTGCTGCTCATGCTCCTCACAGGTCCTCGAGTAGATCAGAATGTCGTCGATGAAGACTACAACAAACTGATCCAGATAAGGGCGGATGACCTCGTTCATCAGCTGCATGAAGACCGAGGGTGCATTGGTCAGTCCGAAGGACATGACCTGAAACTCAAAATGACCATGACGCGTCCTGAATGCTGTCTTTGGAATGTCCTCATCTCGGACCCGAATCTGATGATAACTAGAACGCAGGTCAATCTTCGAAAAGAACTGTGCACCCTGCAGCTGATCGAACAAATCATCAATCCTAGGGAGCGGGTACTTGTTCTTGATCATGACTTTGTTGAGCTCGCGATAGTCAACGCAGAGCCTTAACGAGCCATCCTTCTTCTTCACGAAGAGTACCGGTGCTCCCCACGGAGAACTGCTCGGACGGATAAAGCCCAACTCACTCAACTCGTCCAACTGCTTTTGCAGTTTCCGTAACTCCAATGGTGCCATACGATACGGGGCCTTGGAAATAGGCGCGGTACCGGGCACGAGATCGATCTGGAACTCGATGAGTCGACGAGGCGGTAATCCCGGAATCTCCTGGAACACATTGGGAAAATTGCAAACCACGGAAAAATGGTCGATGCAAGCGGAAACAGGCTCCTCTATGGCGCAAGACATCAAACAAAACAACTGCTCTCCTCTGGCCTTTACAACGAACTGAAACTGCGGCACGCTGGGTATACAAAATGTGACTGCCCTCGCAGCGCAGTCCAAAATGGCATAATACTCAGCGAGCCAATCCATGCCCAGGATGACGTCGAACTTAGACATTGGTAATACGAACAGATCGGCAGGCAGAAAGGTATCCCCAACCAGAACGGGGCAAGATGAGTAAAATCGTCCCAACACTACAGTCCTCCCCAAGGGAGTCGATACTGATAGACTCTCATCAGCAGACTCAAACGGTAAGCCAGCCGATCGACAGAAGCTCTCACCCACAAAAGAATGCGATGCACCAGAATCAAACAGTACACGTGCAATGCATGCAGAAACTGGCAGTATACCCTCAACAACTCCTCCAGACGACTGAGGGTCCTGCTGAGCTGCATAAAACCTAGCCTGAGCTGGCTGGGGAGGTGTCTGTCCCCTCTGAGCGTGCTGCTGCTGCTGATGGGGTCGCTGAGGTGGTCGAAACTGCTGCCTTTGCTGTTGTGGCCTTTGAGGCTGGTAATGATGCTGATGCTGCTGCTGAGGTGGCCTCGGTGGTGGAGGCTGCTGTCGCTGCTGCTGTGGGGGTCTCTGCTACTCTGGCGGAGGTTGCTGGGGAGCCCTCTGCTGCTGTGGACCTCTCTGCTGCTGCTGGGGACTGGGACACTCCCATGAACGGTGTCCCATCGCACCACACCTGAAGTAAGTGCCGGTGAACTGCCTCTGAGGTGGTGGTGGAGGCGCTGATGATGCTGATGGTGCACGGAAAGCTGGGCGACCTCTATGCCTCTGATGCTATAGTCGACGCTGCTGCGAATCACTAGAAGAAGCCTGCCTCTTCCGGTCTCTCCTCTAACCATGATCAGACTGAGAACCGGCCCACTCAGTCTCATAAATCTGAGCTCTCCGCACTACTGACTGGAAAGTAGGGAGCTCATGCCCAATAACACGACCTCGAAGGCCATCATATAAGTCGTGCTCGAAGCGACGGGCCTTCCGCCCCTCCTCATCAACCATATATGGTGCAAATCTAGATAGCGCTACAAAATGGGCCGTGTACTATGCCACAGTCATGTTTTCCTACACCAGAGTCTCGAACTCTAAAGCTCGCTGACGGTGGATATGGTCGGGGAAGTACTGCTCCTCGAATCGATCAACAAAGTCCTCCCATGTCCAGACATACTCAGGTCCGGCAACACGAGTAACAGAGGTCCAACAATGCTCGGCCTCACCCTAGAAGAGAAATATTACTAGCCGGACGCGCTACTCGGTCGTACATGACATGATATCGAAAATCTTCTCCACATCGGAGTGCCATCTCTCTGCTGCGGTCGGATCTGGCTCACCCTGAAAACGTGGGGGATCAAGCCGTCTGAACTCACGAAGTAAGGCGCTCGCGTGCTCCTGCTCTGCCTAAGCTGGTGAAACAACTGGGCGTCTGCCCTGTCCTTGGAGTGCGGCTGTCACAGGCTGTAACATCTGCTGTAACTGAGAGGCACTCATAGTCACGGTCGGCTCCGCATCGGCCTTAGGTGGAGGAATGTCATCCTCAGGGAAGGAAGCAGGGATCTCTGAGGGTGGAACGGGAGACGCAGGGGGTAAAGCTGGAGCCTCAGGTGGTGAAGCAGAATCCTCAGGTGGTGGTGCGGGAGTCGATCGGGTAACTCTCCCAGGCGCCATGTCCTGTAGGAAAGACCGAAGGCGCTTATCATCTTTAAAACTCTCGAAGGTACGCACGTTAACAGTCTATATTGGAAGGTCACGAAGCTATCAGAACTTCGAGACTTAGCCATTCTTCACTCATAGCAGACATGTAATGTTGTTCTCGGTTATTCCCAAGTTATGCTCTGATACCAACTTCTGTCACGCCCCAAACTCGGTTACCGGGCTCACAAAATTTTCGATCGCCGAATCCGGCGCCGACATCCTCCGTAGAACCCCATTCTCGGCTCCTAGCTTCCATTCACCAGGTTCCGATCCTGGGATGCTACGAGGAGGATTTTCAATGTCAGTCTGATTCGTAATAAGCATAACCAATGGCATAACCCATAAACAACAACCAAGAACTCCATTACATTTCCACTATGATCAAAAACTTTACAAGTACAATGAGCATAAAGGGAAATACAATGGTAAAGAACAAAAAATCCAAAACGATCTGCAACGTGCTCCTGCCTCAGCGCTGCTGCGAACTAACGTCACCTGCACGCAACGGTCGTGCATAAGCTTACAGAAAGCTTAGAGGGTGGTGAAAGTGTGTGCGCAAGGTAGTAATATGAACATGCAATGTCAGAGTAATGCGAAATATGCAGATGGAACCATAATATCATGAGCCGTACCAAGGCTTATGTGATGCAAGACATGAATGGTATTGGTCATCCCAAGGCCATGCAATGTGCAATGCAACTCAAGCACACAGATCCTCATATATGTCCACACATCAATACAGCTCAAATATAGGATATCACCGGGGTCTAGTACACTCTAAACCAGATTGCCGCCACATCGGGCGTAATAAGGTAAGTGGAAGAGACCACACTATCTGTCTGCCAATATCGGGCACGACTCGTCGATAGCGGACCCATTCCTCGAGCTGGTCAAACTCACCCTAGCATTAACCCCTACACTCGGGTGGGTAAGGCTGCACCCCCTTCCAACCGACCACGACACAGTGGAGAGCACAGCCAACTGGTATCTAGCACTCAGCGTTCATCTACCCACTCGGTCTAGACGTTGGAGCAACCTCTTGGTACCATAAGGGTTTAGGAACTTTCACCCAGGGATATCTATAGTACCCCATGTAGAACAAGATTTCCAGTATCCAATCCTGCTAACCGCGATATATCTGTGGAAGTTACGACCCCATTGTCGCTAGGGCGTACAATATCCATGTCATACAAATGCAATATGGATGATTCACGCTATCCAGTCATGCATCAAATCCTGCGCATATCGTGCGCTCATGCAGGGCAACACTGCCTAATCGGGAGCCCATAAACAACCTGCCCGAAGGCAAATGCTATGAACAGACAATCCTCATATCAAGCATACATATGATGCATATGATCATGGGTCGTGAAACTATACTAAACATGTAAATGAGTGATGAACCATTCTTACAATGCAGATGGGCCTAAACGGCCTATACACAATAAGTACGGCCCAGTAATAGGCCCTAAGGAGAGTCGTAATGTGGACATCCAACCAACATTACACTCGCAATGTGGACGTCAAACCAACATTACTCCCAAGGCACGATCTTTGTAAACATCAGTACTTAGTCTGTAATGGATTTACACATTGCAATGGACCGTAGGTTGTTCCCATTGGACCTTACATATATATCAAATGGGCCATATCTTATGGGCCTTTTATTCATTAGATGGGCCACACCAATGGGTCTTATGTGCATTGCAATGGGTCAAAACCCGTGGGCGTTGGACTGCATCAATTGAGCTTAACTCATGGGTCTTAAAGGTAACGAATGGGTCACACCAATTAAACCCCATATGTACGCCAAATGGGCCCTAACCCTTAGGCCTTGCATGCATATCAAAGGGGTCTAAATCATAGGCCTTATATGTCAAATGGGCCTAAATCCACAAGCCTTATATAAATCAAATGGGTCTGGTCCCAAGGGCCTTAGGATATATCAACTGGTCCAATCCCATGGGCCTTATACCTACATCAAAGTGGGCCCCAATAAGCTGTCACAATTACATTAAGATGGACCTCAATCATGCCAAGATGGGGTCCACTTGGACTGTGGATCTGGCTCATTCTTTGACTCATCCCATAAAATGAACTTTTTAAAATGGATGGACGGTTTAGATGCAGCGCCTGCGTCAATGGTGGGGCCCACATGAAGGCGTACTATCGTGTATATTATATAATATATAAACTTCATATAATATAATATATGTAATATATACAATATTATATGTAATATATATACAATACAATAATATATATATGTATACACACACATGCGGCACTCATCACCCACACATGGGGGTGGGCCCCACCGTCCAGTGGGGACGGTGTGGATAGAACACAAAAAAATCACGTTGAGCGTCACCATCCACGGACCGTGGACGGTGTGAATAAAATACATAAATCACTGTGGGTCCCACGTATGTGGCCCACCGTAATGTTTATTTGAAATCCAACCCGTTCATAAGGTTACTCAGACCTGGATGAAGTGAAAACACAAATTTTAGATTGATCTGAAACTTCTGTGGGCCCAAAAAAAAAGTTTCAATGGTAGAGGTTCAATTCCACTGTTTCCTATGATGTGGGCCACCAGAGCGTTGGATCAGGCCGATCTTTGGAGGGGGCCCACCTGAGGAGGGGACCCACCTCATGAACAGGTTGGATGACAAACAAAACTCATGGTGGGGCCCACGGCAGCAGCCGTGGGACCCCACTGGTCCGTCCGTCCAATGCAGGCAGTGCCTGCTGCTTCTGACGGTGGCAACGCTGTTGCCACCTTTTCTTATTTCTTTTTTTTTATTTTTTTAAAAAATCATACATGGGGCCCACTGCTGTGAAATCCACTCCGCCCACTTGATTCTAGGGCCTAAACAGGCCATACAAATCCCATTTTTGGCATTGATTTGAAGTGTAGACACAACAAAATGGGCACTAACGGCCTTTGAAGGGTAAAAATACCGTTTTCTATGGTATGGCCCGCCTGAACACCAGATTGACCTCTTTCTTTGGCTCAACGCCTAAAATGATATGATAAAGAGGATGAATGGCATGGATTGAACACATGTATCAAGGTGGGGCCTGCATAAGCCGGCCCACCTAAACTTTCCTTTTTGTTCTTTTCTTTGGCAGGGACGTCCAGCGTCTCAGACGCTGGACAGTTGGATGTTTTTTTTTAAAAAAAAAAACAATGCATTGGGGTGGGCCCTGATTAGGTGGGCCATCACATGGCTACCCCATGCACATACAAGGTGGGCCACACCTAAAAATGGATCGGGTCCAAAACATGCATTCTAGTGGGGTCCATTCAAGTGGGCCACACAACCCTATCCCATAAAATAAAATAAAACAAAATAAAAAGAAATAAAAGAGAGAGAGAGAGACATGGCGAGTGGGACACGCCTTGTGATGGAGGGCTCCGCCACTATGAGCCCTCCCTTGAATGAAATCATACAATAAACGGATCCCTTTGAACATGGGATCATCAAAAATGCAAATCAACAGTGGAGATCCATTCCCCACCGATATGGACGGTCTAGATGACCTTTCTAAATGAAATAAACATCATGATGGGGTCCATGGAGAATGGCCCCATCATGGAATGATCATGATGATCCAAGTGGTCCATCGGCCACATATTAGGGTCCTAAGTGAGATCCACACCATGGATCGGTGGGCCTCACTTGGCCCATCATAAAAATAAGAAAAACTATCCTATAGAGGCACCCATCGTCCGATCTTCTTGCTCCTAGGGGTTCCTTGGCACCTTAGCTTCAACTTCAATGGATGAGATGAAGAATGGAGGGTTGAGATGAGAGATCTTGGGATAAAGAGGTGGGCCACTTGGAGTTTAGGGGTTCTTAAAAAATTCCATACGTATGGGCTCTTTTGCTTGGAGATTTTTGAAATGAGAAAGAGAGAAAGAGAGAGAGTGATGTAGAGAGAGATGGATGGATGGATGAATGATGGTTGTGTAAGAAAGTATTGACTTTTGAGGCTTTTGTGTAAGAGAGGAATGGGTGGTGAAGACTTTTGTGGCTTTTTGTGTAAGAGAGGTATGGGTTTGGGAGACTTTTGGGGTTACTTTGGAAAAGGGAATAAAGTGATGTGTACTTGACATGTGATGGCTTGATGGATTGATTGATTGATGGGATTGATGTGATTGATGTGACACATCGTAGAGATTCCTTTGGGTTTCGCAACGCGTGGCGTTTTCTCGCACCGAACGTTGGCCCACATCTCTTGACCAGGGTATCGCCTCGGCCCGTGAGTCACGGCATCGGAACTGCGGCGACGGCGCGGTCGCTATGGTATTGGTCTCGGGTTGAGTCGACTCGGGTTGTCGGCATATGAATCAGGGTCGTGCGTCGATATTGGTTAAGGGTCGAAGGTTGCCGGAATTCGACCGGTAAGACCGCAAAAATCTACGGAAAGGTACGGACCAAGATACGGGTCTTACATAAGTGCTCACAGTGTTAGAACCAAGTATTTTCGATATTCGATACGGCCATCCACAATGTGCTTGTGGAGCCACGGCCCTGATGTTGCTAGGGCGTGCATTGATCAAGTCACACATATGCGAGATGCTTGAATCACATGTCAAATCTTGTAAAAGCTAGCGCATACTGCGCCATCATGTAAGGCACTCTATCTCATAACGAGCCCCGTAAATGGTCTGCCCAATGGCATATGCTATGATCAGTCACTACTCATATCAAGCATACATATGATGCATATGGGCATGAGTCATGGGATTATGCTAAGCATGTTATAAAGCGAAGAATATTAATGAGTATGGGCCTATCAATGGGCCCTAAGGAGAGTTAAAATGTGGACATTTAACCAACATTGTACTTATAATGTGGACGTCAAACCATCATTGTACCTAAGGCACGGTCCGCCATAAATGTCATTACATGAATCATGGGAAACGCACATTGCAATAGACCCTAAGGACATCCCGTTGGGCCTCGACCCATGGGCCTTAGATACATCTAATGGGCCATACCACATGTGTCAAGCCCCAAATCCGAAAATCGAATTCACATGAATCTCGATTACCGAATCCGGTACCCACAGCCTCCGTAGTGCCCCATTCTCGGCTCCTGGTAATCAAATGCCAGATTCCGATCTTGGGATCCTACAAGGAGGATTTTCAGAATAAATTTTTTTTTGTAATGGAGCATAACCACAAGCATAACCAAGTCACAAAACAACATCACCACATATCCACTATATCAAAAAGTTTAAGTAAAATGCGGAAAGGAGAAATATAAGGTGATCAAAAATCTCCAAAAGGTCCTGATACGCGCTCCTGTCTCAGCGTTGCTGCTGTCCAACGCTACCTGCACACAACCATCGTGCATAAGCTTACAAAAGCTTAGAGGGTGGTGTAAGTGTGTGCGTAAGGCAAACGCCAAGTGTATAGTATCAGAACAATGCGGAAGTGTGTGGTAAGTTCATAGAATCAACCATGCCAAAGCCATGCGATGAGATATGAATGTCATCAGCCACACCGATACATTGCAAGGCCTATATAGCCGAATGTCATATGCGAAATGCAATCCAAGCAAGTCGGTACTCCTCAAGTACGTATATCAGTACAGTTCCTCTCTGGATATCACCGGGGTCTAATACACTTCGCAGTGACTGCTACCTCCCTAGCCACACAGTCCAGCAAGTGGAAAAGACCTCGCTATCCGCCTGACCAGTAGTATGCCAATACCTACCCGGCTCGTCGATAGCGGACTCATTTGCGAGCTGGTCAAACTCAGCCTAGCTTATAGCCCCCTCACTCAGGAGGATAAGGCTACACCCCCTTCCAACCGACCACGACACAGTGGGAGATGCGGCCTACTGGTATTCGGCACTCGGGTGCTCATGTATCCACTCGGTCTAGACATTGGAGCATCTCCTGGTACCAAAAATGTTCTAAGACTTTCACCAAAGGACATCCTAAATGCCCACAGTGCTAGAATAAGTATTTCTGATATTCAATACTGCCATCCACGATATACCTGTGGAGCCACGACCCTGATGTCGCTAGGGCGTGCAGTGATCAAGTCACACATATGCAAGGTGCATGAATCACGCGGTCAAATCATGCAGAAATCTAGCGCGTACTGCACGATCATGTGGGGCACTCCGTCTCATAACGGGTCCCATAGGTGGTCTGCCCAATGGCATATGCTATGATCAGTCACTACTCAAATCAAGCATACATATGATGCGTATGGGCATGAGTCATGAGATTATACTAAGCATGTTATAAAGCAATGAATAGTAACGAGTGTGGGCCTATCAATGGGCCCTAAGGAGAGTTACAATAAGGACATTTAACCAACATTGTACATATAATGTGGACGTCAAACCAACATTGTTCCTTAGGCACGACCCGCCATATATATCATTACATGAACCATGAGAGATCACTCATTGTAATGGACCCTAAGGTCATCTCGTTGGGCCTCGACCCATGGGCCTTAGATACATCAAATGGGCCGTATCACATGGTCCTTACATTTATCAAATGGGTTACATTAATGGGCCTCACCAATGAGCCTTATGTACATTGCAATGGTCCACGATCCATGGGCCTTGAAATACATCAAAGTGGCCTCACAACTTGGGCCTTAAATATGTCAGATGGGCCTATCACATGAGCTTTAAATATATCAACTAGGCCACTCCATTTGTGCCCCAGGCACATCAAATGGGCTTGAATCCCGTGGGCCTTATATAGAATAAGTGGGCCGGATCCCATGGGCATTGCATATGTCAAATGGCCGAAACCCATGGGCATTACATATGTCAAATGGGCTTAATCCCATGGGCATTACATATGCCAAATGGGCTCAATCCCATGGCCTTAGATGTGCACCAAAGTGGGCCTAAATGAATGGCTAAAGTTATATCAATAAAGGGCCCTATACACATGCCATGGTGGGGCCATTTGAACCATAGATCTGGCTCATTTCTAGCTCAAGCCATAAAAATAAATTTACAAAAATAAATGGACGGTTTAGATGCAACACATGCATCATGGTTGGGGGTTCGCTTTGAACCATGGATCTCACTTATTTTTAGTCTCAAGCCTTAAGACGAACTTTCAAAATGGTTGAACGGCTTGGATGCCACACATGCATCATGGTGGCCCCACCATCCAAATGATGGACAGCCTAGATTAAACATATACATCATTGTGGGGCTAGCCAATCCGTTCCCACTGTCCTGCTGACATGAGTACAGCAGCTATGGAACTGCTGTACGATGCAGCATCAGCTGCTTCAAATGGTAAAGGTGGGTCTCACGTGGGGCCCACCATAACATTTATTTATCATCCAACGGTTGATAAGGTCACTCAGACCTGAATGAATAGGAAAAAAAACAAATTTCAGCGTGATCCAAAACTTGTTTGGACCCCAAAAGGGTTTCAATGGTAGAATTCGATTCACACTATTTCTTGTGGTGTGGGCCACCTGAGCTTTTGTAACATCCCGAAAATCGGGGGGTCGAGCAAAAACCCAACTCCCGAGTTCCAAAATGTTATTTATGCAACATAGATATGTATGATTGAATGTTGTCTGTGATAATGTATTAAACATGAGTGAGATTAAGCTAGAACCGCATATCATACTCCAGAGACAGTTAAATTAACCAGCGGAAGTCTGTAATAGTATGTATAACATATATAAACTGTTGTATGTCTCCAGAGTGTGAATATATTACCAGGTTATACACATACATGTATACTTCAAAAGTAAACCAAATGAATATACATGAGTGCGCTAAAAATATAAAATGACAAATGTCAAAGTATCTAGTCAACCTCCCTGTAATCCCGTCGATCAGAACACGCATAAAGGAGGGATCCTCCTCATCATCATCAAGTCCGGCTCTGCCTCACAGGCCGCGCCATCATCTGCAATCACAAAAAGGTCTGGTGGGTGTCCGGAACACCGTCCCGTAACGTGGGAGTGAGTAGCTAACTCAGTGGAATAATAGAGCAAAGATTAACATGTTATCAAATCAATCATGCGATAATAGTAACGCAGTAAATCAAACAATCCTAATACTGTTGTTAATGCAATTATGATATGACGTGATGTATGCCCTCACCGACGATCACCCTCATGCGGCAACATCTTACGACCGCGGCATGCCACACTCCCTAGAGTGCTCCACATCTTCCAGGCACATGCAATGCTATGGTGATATGATTACCGAGTTGTTATTAGTCCTTTTCATACAGCAATATTGGGAAACTAAGGTACCTCCCTTATATCAATCCCAACACAGATCCTGTCTAGGGTCGTCACTCCTAGTAATCTCATACGATGTACATTTCGTAGGTCGCTGCAAGGGCTGCCAGGGCTGTTGCACGCACTCGTTGCTCCGCTCCCCCATCACCTTATCAATACAGGCCTACTGTACTCTACTGCACGGAAGGGTCGTCGCCTCCCGTGAACTCAGAATACGCTCGCGGTCACTACAAAGGGCTGCCAGGGCTGTTGCTCGCACTCGTTGCACCGCTCCCCCATCACCTTATCAGTGTAGGCCGACAGCAAGAATATAGTGTCCCATACCACCATAATCTGCTCACGAGTCATAGGTGCTCACTGGTCACTACGGGGAGGTTTGTGGCCCCAGCGTAGGCCGACAGCTCGACCACGGTGTCCCATACCACCATGCCCGGCTCATGAGTCTTTATGGATCAAGGTACCATGGTTAACAGGGTTTACAATGGTAAGTTCAGTACCCTAGGTTCAAGCAGTTATGATACATACAAGGTGAACAAACATCGGCCAGTCGGGTTACTTGACGGGCTCGACTAGTGCGATCGCATCTCGAATTGAACGACATGAAGTGCGTGAAACACTTCGCGTGGCCTAACCACTGCCGCCAACTCTCAACACGAATCACATTCATCGACGCGTCGTTCGTGGCTATGACCAGTCAGCCACGAATTCGCTCGGTTACCGACTGCCTGGACTAAGTCAAGTCCCACACATCTATGGAATTACATTAACACTATACAAAGGTGTTGGAATTGAAATACATCATGTGAGCATGTTAGCACATGTTATAACATTCAACTTAAGCAAATCTTCAAGGCATACTTCCCATGCATATTCAACTTAAGCAAATCCTCAAGCACATACATTCCATGCATGTAATGAAATCATGCATTTTGTCAACATGTAGAAAATCATTTAGGTCAGCATAATAATTGAAAAATCAATCACAAACTATCAAATAACATCATTTAATTCAATACATACTAATACAAGCATTTATACAAACACATACACTACACACTTAAGTCTACATATAGTATGTCGACCCAAAGTGCGCAACTAGGCGAATCTCTTCGCCAAACTAATTATGCACGCATTCCTAACTTCCTAATGCGACAACAAACCATGTCAATCACATCAGCAAAATATGAATGTAAACGGTACTTCCTACAAATGACTAAAATGCCCTAAATCTCATATTCTTCGTTAATTTACGAAACAGGAAACGGAGAGCATGTTGTACATGTCAAACGGCGTTGCCGTCAAGAATCTACTATTAAACGACATTGAAAGCTTTGAAAACAGTCAATCAAAGCGTCTAATATCCGCACCTTTTCCCTTTTAGGGATGAGAATTCGAACGGAGCGTATACGCTTCGTCTACGGCGAATAAGGAACCTAATACACGAGATCCATAAGCTACATCGCTATGGAAACAAAGGAAACTCAAATCAGTAACTATTTAGGGTACTTTCTTACCTAGAAAAGCGGAGAAATCACCGGCAACGTGATTGAGTTGCGTTGCTTAGGCACTTGCAACAGGTAACACAAGCGGCAAGGAATTCTCCTCCAATCTCTCTCACAAACTCTCACCTTTTCTCTCTCCCAATCTAGGGATTTTTGCAAATTCGGATGGGAGAGAGGAGTGAGGGTTTCAACCCCTTTTATAAGCCTAAACATGCCCAAAATAGGCTCCAAGTCAAGGTATACTTAAAGTATATCCAAATCGGGGCTGTTTCGGTCCAAAAGAGCATTTCTGGAGGTCCCCTGGCCAAATGCGGTCGGACTTAAGCTCGTGCATACTGGATCTAGCACGCCTCCAGATTTCAGGCCGGTAGGGTTCCCAGATCGCACGTGGCGGCCCAGTTTCAGTTTAACGGTCACCGCACCAAGATCAGGCCTATAAGTCTCGTGATATATAATAGATATTTTTCCTGATCCAAGGGTGTAATTTGGCTGTATTCTGACGGTCAGAATGCTCAATACTGATGCGTCAAATTTGTGTGCCAGATTTGAATTTGAAATTCCAACTATGTCCCTATTCACACTCTCTTCGGTCCGGGCTCAATGAAATAGCCTGTGATCATCGGTTTGACTTAATTTTTGGAATGAGTGTCAAGTCCAGCTAGACGGTCCTAACGGTCTAAGATAGGAGGTATCGGACTTTCAACGTGCGGTCTAGATCCAATACAAAGATTCAAAGTGGTCCAGAGAACAAACCGGTTTAGAGTTTGATTTGAGGCTTTAGAGCATTATAGCACCCTTGGTTCCACTCGCTTCGGGCCTTGTAGAACGTATTTAAAGTGATCAGGGACTGTTTCCCAGCCACTCCAACGTTGCGCTAGCTAACTTATGCTTAGTTTCTAAAGGAATTAACCCTAAGTGATTTCTTTGGCTATGGAACCGGGTTTTAAGCGATTTTTCAGGTGTTTTAATTGACCCACTGTCTAAGGACGTCAAATCCCAGGTTAGCCAAAATCCGGGGTGTTACAATCTACCCCCCTTAAAACACAATGTCGTCCCCGACATTGGCGAAGGGCAAGGAGTACTTTCTCTAAGGAAGGTTCAAATCCTATTTAATAACCTAATCGTACATATAACCTAAATCAAATGTTTCGATCCTGGGCTAGTGGGAAAGAGGCCAACCACTCTTCCGCTGCGCCACACTGATCGAACGGCAGTGTTGACTAATCTTAACTGGATTGGACTTAATACGTTCTACCCCCCTTAAAACTTGGTTTTACTTAAGGTTGAAGGATATTTGCATCGATCCGTATATCGGAACGAGGCGCAACTTAGGGGCTATCCTTAACCTAAAATGGAAACAGCCTTTCTCTATATGGTCTTCCTTGCTAATGATGCGTTCTATGGCATTGGTACCTATGATCATAGAGATGAGCCTAATCTCTATTATGATTGAATTCAGGGGCAGGTATGAGTTGGTGGCAAGATGTCTAATTCTCTACTGGCTTTAAGTCCTCGCCATTTCCCAAAGACAATGTGATCCTGTTTAGTTGTAGATGGTTGGGCCATCACAGAAGAAAGGTTGTATAGTGGGTCTAAGCCGGATACGTTGAACCTTCTGTCTAATCAGGACAGAAAATGCGTTGTATCAGTTCTTAATCCGAGTCGACGCCGATCCTCTGCTTGATCAGGGCATTGGATTTATTGGTAACCACTAGGATTAAGAAGTCGATTCAAACCGCGAATACATCGCTTACATGTAGTTCCTTTATTCCGCATTCCCGAATGCAATAAGTCCTTGGGGAAGGCAATTCTAAGGGGTGTGCTAGTACATTCTAAGTTCAATCTGAGGGAGTTATAAATGTTCCCTTAGAGTGTATGGTTCCTTCCTATGGGCAACAACAGAAGTCTATAAGCCATAAGGGGATCTATCCAAGGAAGGGAGTCTCATTCCAATCAAAACTAATCTATCATTCCTTAACATATGCAGGCGTTACCCTACTCTAGGTAACTAGTAGGCTAGTCTGTAACTGCTATAATCTAAAGCTTAAGATTACACGGTAAATGGCTTTCCATACCATTTCTACTACAGCGAGTTGTTCTATCGCTTAGGGTCAAGATTGTCTAAATGGAATTGGATTTCTTACGTCGTCAGAGTCTTCAAATTTAGGAGTGCTAACTCTAGGACCAAAACGCCAAGGGCCTATGTGGCCAGTAGCATTCAGTTGTATTAAATAGAACCGCGTTCTTAGTTCCATAGTGGGATCGGAAGTGGCATGCCTGGTAGGAGGGTGGGGTGGGATAAAAACTAATTTGTAGGCTGAATCCCGGGAGTTATAATACTCCCAATCTAGGGACAATACCTCACAACAAAATGAATCGGCATGCATTTCATTCAACAAAATTCGGCTATGATAAGGCCAAACCACAACACAAACACAGTTTCTACCTGTAACTTCACTAAACCTAACAACAACAAAACACAGAAATCCTTAAAATAAAAATCAAACAATCTACAGGGCAAAGGCATAGATGCCTAACTCTACCAAAGGACTTTACCACAGTCCCGACTTACCTTCTTTATCCCTGTCGAGTCTAATACTGTCTGTTGCTCACTAGAGCTCTCTCAGCCCTATATTTTCAGTATCCCTTAAGCAAAGAAAATGGAGAAATAGGATTGAGAGGGAGGATGGTGAAAAGAGAGAAAAAGGCTAAAACAGCTTAACAATAGCCATGGAAAATGGGGGAAATGCAAGAAAATGGTTAACCAAACTAGAAAAGGGAGATCTAGGCATTGTAGAGGGATGCTTCAAGCTCCCCTAGGATGCATTTTCAGAGAGAAATGAAAACGAAAAAGGGGAATGGAGCACCTCACGAATTCAGCTCGATTTGGGGGTTTTTGAAGCTCCGACTGATGAAATCTCCAAGAGGAAGGGCTGCAAACTCCAAAGAAGTGAGAGATGATGGTCGGTTTTGGCCAAGGATGGGTCTAGGGTGGTTTGGAATCACGGATTCTTGGAGATAGTTGCTGAAAAACGAAAACGGGGCTAGGGAAGGGGCTGTTTGTGAAGGAAGTACCCCTATTTGGGGTTTTCTTGGGGTGGGAGGTGCATAGGGGTGATGTGGACCCTGTTTAAGGAGGTGCGCCCGAAGGACGGCCCCATCGGAGCTCGCCGGCCGGCGATGCATCGCCCGGCCGGCGATGGCATCGCCGGTCAACTCTCAAGTTGACCGGTGGGACCCCATGGGTCTGGTCCCCCATGGTCCCAGGGTCCCAAAAAGTTAGGTCCCACCCCCTGGTTCATACTAATTTGGTCTCTATGAGCCCAAACATGTGTTCGGAGCTTTCCGGGTCCACATCGCAATCCCGAATACCAAACCATATGATGCAGCATATGAATTTGGGGTAGAAGGAGCCAGTACACCTATCTAGCTCCTTAGTTGCTAAAGAAAGTGAAGTTAGAATAGCCCTATGGCCATTTTTCATGAAATTTTACTATTCACTGTAAAATTTTGTGAAAGTACTAATTTGTGCTATTTTCACATTAGGTTTGATGCCTAATATGAAATGGATAAGAAATAAATGAAGATTGGAATGTTTAGAGGAGGAATTTTGAAGATTTTTGGTGAAACGGGGTTTTTAAGCCCTGGCGATTGATTACAGGAGTCGTGGTCATCCCACGGCCCAAGGATTTACTTTTGCGGTTCAAAACCGCTCATAGGACGTCTCAACCCGACTTCCTACAGCTTAGAAGTGATTCGGGTTGCCTTACGCGACCCGAGATGCATTACAGACTCGATCTTGCGATCGATTCTAATAGACTTCGCCTATCGGCGAATCTGCGATCTTAGACGTGTTTCTAGACCCTTCTCGCACCCACCTAAGTCAAAGGAAGCGACAGCGTACGTCGCGTGACCATAACCCAGGCCCGGTTTAATCCAAATCATGCTCTGATACCATCTGTAACATCCCGAAAATCGGGGGGTCGAGCAAAAACCCAACTCCCGAGTTCCAAAATGTTATTTATGCAACATAGATATGTATGATTGAATGTTGTCTGTGATAATGTATTAAACATGAGTGAGATTAAGCTAGAACCGCATATCATACTCCAGAGACAGTTAAATTAACCAGCGGAAGTCTGTAATAGTATGTATAACATATATAAACTGTTGTATGTCTCCAGAGTGTGAATATATTACCAGGTTATACACATACATGTATACTTCAAAAGTAAACCAAATGAATATACATGAGTGCGCTAAAAATATAAAATGACAAATGTCAAAGTATCTAATCAACCTCCCTGTAATCCCGTCGATCAGAACACGCATAAAGGAGGGATCCTCCTCATCATCATCAAGTCCGGCTCTGCCTCACAGGCCGCGCCATCATCTGCAATCACAAAAAGGTCTGGTGGGTGTCCGGAACACCGTCCCGTAACGTGGGAGTGAGTAGCTAACTCAGTGGAATAATAGAGCAAAGATTAACATGTTATCAAATCAATCATGCGATAATAGTAACGCAGTAAATCAAACAATCCTAATACTGTTGTTAATGCAATTATGATATGACGTGATGTATGCCCTCACCGACGATCACCCTCATGCGGCAACATCTTACGACCGCGGCATGCCACACTCCCTAGAGTGCTCCACATCTTCCAGGCACATGCAATGCTATGGTGATATGATTACCGAGTTGTTATTAGTCCTTTTCATACAGCAATATTGGGAAACTAAGGTACCTCCCTTATATCAATCCCAACACAGATCCTGTCTAGGGTCGTCACTCCTAGTAATCTCATACGATGTACATTTCGTAGGTCGCTGCAAGGGCTGCCAGGGCTGTTGCACGCACTCGTTGCTCCGCTCCCCCATCACCTTATCAATACAGGCCTACTGTACTCTACTGCACGGAAGGGTCGTCGCCTCCCGTGAACTCAGAATACGCTCGCGGTCACTACAAAGGGCTGTCAGGGCTGTTGCTCGCACTCGTTGCACCGCTCCCCCATCACCTTATCAGTGTAGGCCGACAGCAAGAATATAGTGTCCCATACCACCATAATCTGCTCACGAGTCATAGGTGCTCACTGGTCACTACGGGGAGGTTTGTGGCCCCAGCGTAGGCCGACAGCTCGACCACGGTGTCCCATACCACCATGCCCGGCTCATGAGTCTTTATGGATCAAGGTACCATGGTTAACAGGGTTTACAATGGTAAGTTCAGTACCCTAGGTTCAAGCAGTTATGATACATACAAGGTGAACAAACATCGGCCAGTCGGGTTACTTGACGGGCTCGACTAGTGCGATCGCATCTCGAATTGAACGACATGAAGTGCGTGAAACACTTCGCGTGGCCTAACCACTGCCGCCAACTCTCAACACGAATCACATTCATCGACGCGTCGTTCGTGGCTATGACCAGTCAGCCACGAATTCGCTCGGTTACCGACTGCCTGGACTAAGTCAAGTCCCACACATCTATGGAATTACATTAACACTATACAAAGGTGTTGGAATTGAAATACATCATGTGAGCATGTTAGCACATGTTATAACATTCAACTTAAGCAAATCTTCAAGGCATACTTCCCATGCATATTCAACTTAAGCAAATCCTCAAGCACATACATTCCATGCATGTAATGAAATCATGCATTTTGTCAACATGTAGAAAATCATTTAGGTCAGCATAATAATTGAAAAATCAATCACAAACTATCAAATAACATCATTTAATTCAATACATACTAATACAAGCATTTATACAAACACATACACTACACACTTAAGTCTACATATAGTATGTCGACCCAAAGTGCGCAACTAGGCGAATCTCTTCGCCAAACTAATTATGCACGCATTCCTAACTTCCTAATGCGACAACAAACCATGTCAATCACATCAGCAAAATATGAATGTAAACGGTACTTCCTACAAATGACTAAAATGCCCTAAATCTCATATTCTTCGTTAATTTACGAAACAGGAAACGGAGAGCATGTTGTACATGTCAAACGGCGTTGCCGTCAAGAATCTACTATTAAACGACATTGAAAGCTTTGAAAACAGTCAATCAAAGCGTCTAATATCCGCACCTTTTCCCTTTTAGGGATGAGAATTCGAACGGAGCGTATACGCTTCGTCTACGGCGAATAAGGAACCTAATACACGAGATCCATAAGCTACATCGCTATGGAAACAAAGGAAACTCAAATCAGTAACTATTTAGGGTACTTTCTTACCTAGAAAAGCGGAGAAATCACCGGCAACGTGATTGAGTTGCGTTGCTTAGGCACTTGCAACAGGTAACACAAGCGGCAAGGAATTCTCCTCCAATCTCTCTCACAAACTCTCACCTTTTCTCTCTCCCAATCTAGGGATTTTTGCAAATTCGGATGGGAGAGAGGAGTGAGGGTTTCAACCCCTTTTATAAGCCTAAACATGCCCAAAATAGGCTCCAAGTCAAGGTATACTTAAAGTATATCCAAATCGGGGCTGTTTCGGTCCAAAAGAGCATTTCTGGAGGTCCCCTGGCCAAATGCGGTCGGACTTAAGCTCGTGCATACTGGATCTAGCACGCCTCCAGATTTCAGGCCGGTAGGGTTCCCAGATCGCACGTGGCGGCCCAGTTTCAGTTTAACGGTCACCGCACCAAGATCAGGCCTATAAGTCTCGTGATATATAATAGATATTTTTCCTGATCCAAGGGTGTAATTTGGCTGTATTCTGACGGTCAGAATGCTCAATACTGATGCGTCAAATTTGTGTGCCAGATTTGAATTTGAAATTCCAACTATGTCCCTATTCACACTCTCTTCGGTCCGGGCTCAATGAAATAGCCTGTGATCATCGGTTTGACTTAATTTTTGGAATGAGTGTCAAGTCCAGCTAGACGGTCCTAACGGTCTAAGATAGGAGGTATCGGACTTTCAACGTGCGGTCTAGATCCAATACAAAGATTCAAAGTGGTCCAGAGAACAAACCGGTTTAGAGTTTGATTTGAGGCTTTAGAGCATTATAGCACCCTTGGTTCCACTCGCTTCGGGCCTTGTAGAACGTATTTAAAGTGATCAGGGACTGTTTCCCAGCCACTCCAACGTTGCGCTAGCTAACTTATGCTTAGTTTCTAAAGGAATTAACCCTAAGTGATTTCTTTGGCTATGGAACCGGGTTTTAAGCGATTTTTCAGGTGTTTTAATTGACCCACTGTCTAAGGACGTCAAATCCCAGGTTAGCCAAAATCCGGGGTGTTACAGCTTTGGATGTGCCTCATTTTTAGAGAGGGCCCACCTCAGAGGGTGGGCCACCTTATGGACGGCGTGGATACAGAATATACATCATGTGGGGCCCACGGCAGGGGCCGTGAGCTGCTGTTCGACCGCCCGCAGGCAGCTCCTGCGGCTCTGACGGCAGCAGCTCTGCTGCTGCTTTGCCCCTTTTTTTAAAAAAAAAAAAAAACCTTTTTCTGCGGTTTTTCACATATGGGGCCCGCTCGAAGTGCATCCACTCCGTCCATTGTATTCCCAAGCACGAAATACACCCATCAAGACCAATATCGGCCATTTTTCAGCGTGTAGGAAGAGTTTTGGTAGAGTTCAATGGTAATGGTACCATTTTTAAAACTATGGCCCACCAAATGCTCCGATCAACTCTATCTTTCATTTCAATGCTTAAAATGGACCTCTAAATGGGATGGACGACATGGATTAAATACATACATCAAGATGGGGCCTATACAAGTGGCCCACCCCAAACAAAACATATATTTTTGCCTTTATCCAGGCGACGTCCAGCGTCCAGAGACGCTGGACGGTATATTTTGTTATTATTATTTTTTTGTTTGATCCTTTTCAATATGTACACGGCACCACTTATGGTGGGGCCCACCTTCAGACGATCCAGGTGGCCACCATACACATGAATTGTGTGGATGAAACATGCATAAATGTGGGGTCCATCCGAGTGGCCACATGGCCACAACATCTCATACAATGGGAAAGAGAGAGAGAGAGAGAGAGAGAGAGAGTGAGAGAGAGAGAGAGTGTGGGACACGCATGATGGAGGGGCCCCGACACTATGGGCCCTCCGTTTCAACCATTCAATTATACATCAATGGGTCCCGTGCACATGGGCCATCCAAATAAAAGATCAACGGTGGAGATCCCACTCCACTAAAAATGGACGGTCTAGATGACCTCTTAATACAAGGAAAGTAAACATCATGATGGGGTCTATGGAGAATGGCCCCATCATGGAATGATTTGATGATCAGGATGGGTCATTGGCCACATCATAGGGTCCCAAGTGAGATCCAAACCATTGATCGGTTGGCCTCACTTGGCCCATCTTAAAAACATAAAAAGTAGTCTAAAGAAACACCCACCACTTGATCTTCTCAGTCCGTTGGAAAGCTACACTCCTAGAGCTTCACTTTGATGGTGGAGATGGGAAATGGATGGCTAAGATGAGAGATTTAGGATGGGAAGTGGGCCACCAAAATCACACTTTCTCTTGGGAAAAATTTGGACGTGGGATGCTCTCCCTTGCTTGGAAGTGGTGTTGGGAAATGAGGGAGAGAGAGAGGGTTGTAGGGAGATGAGAGAGTGATGGAGTGATGTGAGGTGAGTGATGGGTGAGGTGAGTGATTGGTTGACTTTGGGGTTGCTTGGCTTGTGGAGAAAGAAAGCATGGTTACTTTGTACTTGACATGAGAGGTGATTGATGGAATTGATTGATGTGATTGATGGGACACTTTGTAGAGATTCTCTTGAGAATGTAAACGCGCGGCGTTTTCTCAAAATAAACGTCGACCCACATCTCTTAGTCAGGGTATCGGATCGGTGCATGAGTCGCGGCGTTGGAACCGCAGCGACGGTGCGGTCGCAACGATACAAGTCTCGGATTAAGCTGACTCAAATGAATAGGATACGACTTACGGTTGTGCGCAATGTCAACTACAAGTAGCGGATTGCCGAAATTTGACGAGAAGGATCACGGGAAGCGACGGAATAGTACGGATTATGATACGGGTCTTACAACATGGGCCTTACATTCATTAAATGGGCTGCATTAATGGGCCTCACCAATGAGCCTTATGTACATTGCAATGGTCCATGACCCATGAGCCTTAAAATACATCAAAGTGGGCCTCACAACTTGGGCCTTATATGTATTAAATGGGCTTAATCTTATGGCCTTATCAAATGGGCCTAATTCCCATAAGCCTTATATATATTAAATGGGGCGGATCCCATGGGCATTATATATGTCAAATGGGTCTAAACCC
This sequence comes from Magnolia kwangsiensis, assembly GCA_037074715.1. NCBI lineage: Eukaryota > Viridiplantae > Streptophyta > Magnoliopsida > Magnoliales > Magnoliaceae > Magnolia > Magnolia kwangsiensis. Next base: position 68,408,408 of record CM073579.1, read on the forward strand.
ATGGGCCTTATATATGCCAAATGGGCTTAATCCCATAGGCCTTATATACGTCAAATGGGCTTAATCCCATTAGCATTATATATGTCAAATGTGCTTAATCATTTGGGCCTTAGATATATACCAAGGTAGGCCTCAATAAATGGCCATAGTTAAATCAATATGGGCCTTATACACATGCCAAGGTGGGCCCACTTGAACCATAGATCTGACTCATTTTTAGCTCTCAAAATGGATGGACGGTTAGGATACAACTCTTGCATCATGGTGGGGGTCCACTGACCGTCCAGTAGCCAGAGAAATGGCTGGACGGTGTGGAAATACATACAATGCAATGGGCTCCACAGTCCGGACGGACGGTGGAATTAAGGCACATACATCATTGTGGGTCCCACGTGGGGGGTGCCACCATAATGTTTACTCACCATCCAACCCGTTGATAAGGTCACAGAGAGCTGGGTGAAGAGAAAATACAAATTTCAGCTTGATTCAAAACTTCTGTGGACCTACAAAGGGTTTCAATGGTAGGGCTCAATCACCGCTGTTTCTTATGGTGTGGGCCGCCTGAGATCTGGATCGAGCTGATTTTTGGGTGGGGCCTACTTAAGGTAGGGACCCACCATATGGACGGATTGGATTGACAAATAAACATCAAAGTGGGGCCCACATGTGGGCCGTGGGTTGCCTGGCATCCGCCCGCCAGCCGCTAGCACGGCCAGTGTTTCTGACACAGCAGCAGCTTGCTGTTGCTGTTTTTATTTTTATTTTTATTTTTTTGAAAACCCATTTTTCTGGGGTTTTTCTTATGTATGGCCCACTCCAAGCAAATCCAATCCATCCATTCTATTCCCAAGCCCAAAACAAATCTATCAAGACCAATATTGGCCCCTTTTCAACTTGTAAAGAAAATCTAGATAGATTTCAATGGTAATGGTACAGTTTTTGATGCTATGGCCCACCAGATACTCTGATCAACCTCATTTTTCCAACCTCATTTTTCGGCTCAACGCCTAAAATGAGTCAGGGAGTGAGGTGGATGTGTTGGATTAGAAACATACATCAAGGCGGGGCCTATGCAAGCGGCCCCTTTCCAAAGGCTGTGAAACAAGCCAATATTTGTATTTTCCTTCCACGTCCAGCGTCCAGACGCTGGACGTTCCTTTTCTTCTTTTTTTTTTTGTTTAGGTGGGCCACCATAAAATGTATGGTGCATCTAAGATGGGCCCCACTCATGGACGGCTTGAAAAAAATACATATTCATGGTGGGGCTCATTCAAGTGGGCCACATGGCCACATCAACATACAAGAAAAATAAATAAAAAGGAGAGAGAGAGAGAGAGAGAGAGAGAGAGAGAGTAAAAGAGTGGGACACGCATGATGGAGGGACCCCGACACTATGGGCCCTCCGTTTCAACCATCCAATCCCACATCAATGGGTCCCATTGCATATGGGCCTTCCAAATAAAAGACCAACGGTAGAGATCCCTCTCCATCCAAAATGAATGGTCTATATGACCTCTTTAATGCAAGAAAGTAAATATCATGATGGGGTCCATGGAGAATGGCCCCATCATGGAATGATTTTGAAGATCAAGATGGGCCATTGGCCACATCTTAGGGTTCCAAGTGAGATCCAAACCATTGATTGGTTGGCCTCACTTGGCCCATCTTAAAAATATAAAAAAGTAGTCTATGGAAGCACCCCACCACTTGATCTTCTTGGTCCGTTGAAAAGCTACTCTCCTAGAGCTTCACTTTGATGGTGGAGATGGGAAATGGATGGCTAGGATAAGAGCTTTTGGGATGGGAAGTGGGCCACCAAAATCACATTTTCTCTCATAGGGAACCTTGAACGTGGGAGCCTCTCTTGTTTGGGGTTTGTTGCCTGGGAAATGAGAGAGAGAGATGGGATGTAAGGAGATGAGGGATGGGTGTGATGGGTGAAAGGGTGAGGTGAGTGATGGATGTGGTACTTGACATGTAAGGTGGTGTAAGAGAGAGGGTGAGAAAGAGTTGACTTTGGTGGTTGCTTGGGGATGGGGTGAAAGGTGATGTGTACTTGACATAAAGTGATTGATGGATTGATGGAGTGATTGATTGATTGATGGGTTGATGGACATGTTGTAGAGATTCTCTTGGGATTGCCATCGCGCAGCATTTTCTCGAAATAAATGCTGACTCTCATCTCTTAATCAGGGTATCGGATCGGTACATGAGTCACGGCATTGGAACCGCGGCGACTATGCGGTCGCAATGATACAAGTCTCAGATTAAGCCGACTCAAATGTATAGGATATGACTTACGGTCGTGCGCAATGTCGGTTACAGGTCACGAATTGTCGAAATTCGACGGGAAGGATCGGTGGAGTTGACAGAACAGTACGGATTAGTATACGGGTCTTACAGCTCTCCCCACATAATAAAATTTCATCCTCAAAATTTACACTACCATCGGAACTAACCATAACTCAAAAAGAAAATAGAAAACATATCATCATATATAATCAAACACAATACACCATACAATCAATCATCGAAAAGATGGGAATAACACTCTCGAATCTCCGCCTCACGCTCCCAAGATGCCTCATCCACACTATGATGGTTCCACTGCACCTTTACCAAGGGAATGACCTTGGTTCTGAGGACTTGCTCCTTCCGATCGAGAATACGAACTGGCTGCTCAACATAAAAAGCGTCCTCACGAACCTCCAACGGCTGCCAATCAATAACAGGCACGATGTCTAACCCATACTTTCTCAACATAGAGACATGAAAAAAATTGTGGACGCCAGACAACTGCGATGGCAAGGCAAACCGATAGGCCAAGGCGCCAATGCGCCCAATGATCTCGAAAGGTCCTATGAATCTCGGGGCAAGCTTGCCCTTCGTCCCAAAATAAACCACACCCTTCATGGGTGAGACCTTGAGATACACATAGTGCCCAATGACAAACTCCAAGGGACGATGCCGATGATCAGAAAAAATCTTCTGCCGGCTCTAAGCTGTGCGCATCCTCTGTCTGATGATGTCGATAGCCTCTGACATCTACAGCACAAGCTCGGGACCTAGGAGACGTAGCTCTCCAACCTCGGTCCAACAACTCGGAGATCTGCACGGCCTGTCGTATAATGCCTCAAAAGGAGCTATGCTAATGGTCACCTGATAGCTGTTGTTGTACGCGAACTTAGCCAATCGCAAGTGCTCGTCCCAACTATCTGAGAAATCAATCGCGCAGGCCCGAAGTATATCCTCAAGGATCTGGTTGACCCTCTCGGTCTGACCATCAGTCTATGGATGATACGGGGTGCTGATCTGCAAATCAATGCCCATCGCTCTCTGGAAGCTCCTCCAAAACTGAGAAGTAAACCTCGGATCTCGGTCTGAAACAATCGAGACAGGAACACCGTGTAATCTCACTATCTCGTCAACAAATATCTTGGCGAGCCGATCCATATGCCAAGTCTTATGAATCATAAGAAAATGTGCCGACTTCGTCAGATGGTCCACAACAACCCAAATGACGTCATGACTGCACTGAGTCCTCGGCAAACCCATGACAAAATCGGTAGATATATGCTCCCACTTCCACATCGGGATGATCAGCGGCTGCAATAGACCAGGGGATCTCTGATGATCGGCCTTGACACGCTGGCAGGTGTCACACTCAGCCACAAAACTGGCTATCTAACGCTTCATCCCTGACCAAAAATACTGACACCTCATATCGCGATACATCTTCATCAAGCCAGGGTAGATAGAGAAATGTGATCGATGTGCCTCGGTCATAAGATCTCGGCGTAACTCAGGAATATCTGGAACACATAATTGGCCTCTGAAGCGAAGTCCACCATCAGAATCAATCTGCCAATCCGTCTGACTCTCAGATGTTGCCTCTTCTCGGTAATCCTATAACGACTCGTCTTTCTACTGAGCCTCGATCACCCTTACGACAAGAGAGGGTTGAATCGACAAGCTCGATAGATGAACGATAGATGACTGCAGACCAAACTCAAAGTCATACTCTGCAATACCCTCGAGCATCCTCCACTCCTGAATCATCATATGCACCACCAGGCCTTGTGGATGACGGTTGAGGGCATCCCCCACCACATTCGCCTTGCCCGGGTGGTACTGAAGATCAAAATCGTAGTCCTTCAGGAGTTCCATCCAATGCCTCTGCCTCATATTCAGCTCGGACTGAGAGAACAAATACTTTAAGCTCTAGTGGTAGGAGAAGAGCTCAAATCTCACCCCATAAAGATAGTGCCTCCATACTTTCAGTTGAAAGACAACCGCTGCCAGCTCCAGATCGTGCACGGGGTAGTTCAGCTCATGGACCTTGAGCTGACGAGACGCATAAGCCACTGGCTTCCCGTGCTGCATCAGAACAGCACCTAAGTCAACTCGTGAGGCATCGGTAAATATAACAAATCCATCACTCCCAGAGGGAAGAGTGAGGACAGGAGCGGACGTAAGGTAGTCCTTCAACTCCATAAATGCCTGTTCACAAGCGTCACTCCAAATGAACTCGGCACCCTTCCGGGTCAACCTGATCAACGGGGCTGTAATGCGAGAGAATCCCTCAATAAAACGTCGGCAGTAGCCCGCTAAACCAAGAAAATTATGGATCTCGGATGCGTTCGTGGGCTGGTCTCACTTACGCACGGCATCAATCTTCGAGGGGTCCACTGCGACACCCTACCTCGTCACTACATGACCAAGGAACTTTACCTCCTCCTGCCAGACCTCGCACTTCTCCAGCTTCACGTAAAGTTGGGGTGCACGAAGGGTCTGCAATGTAATCTCAAGATGCCGCTCATGCTCCTCACGGGTCCTCGAATATATCAAAATGTCGTCGATGAACGCCACAACAAACTGATCAAGATACGGATGGAAGACCTCGTTCATCAATTGCATGAATACTGTAGGTGCATTGGTCAGTCCGAAGGACATGACCTGGAACTCAAAATGACCGTAGCATGTCCTGAAGGCTGTCTTCAGAATATCCTCATCTCAAACCCGAACCTGATGATAATCGGACCGCAAGTCTATCTTCGAAAAGAACTACGCCTCCTGCAGCTGATCAAACAAGTCATCGATCCTCGGAAGTAGGTATTTATTCTTGATCGTGACCTTATTGAGCTCGCGGTAATATACACAAAGCCATAACGAGCCATCCTTCTTCTTCACAAAGAGTACCGGCGCTCCCCATGGAGAACTGCTTAGACGAATAAAGCCTAGCTCACCCAAATTTTCCAACTGCTTCTGCAGTTCCCGTAACTCCAACGGTGCCATATGATACAAGGCCTTCGAAATAGGTGCGGTATCATGCACAAATCAATCTAGAACTCAGTGTGCCGATGAGGTGGTAACCCCGAAATCTCCTTGAACACATTGGGAAAATCACAAACAACAGGCAGCTGGTCTATACTCAAAGTAGCTGACTCATCAAGGGCACACGATAACAGGAAAGAAAGCTTCCCTCCTCTGGGCTCGGTAACAAACTGAAACTCTGGCACGCCGGGTATGCAAAACATGACTGTCCTCACAGAGCAGTCTAATATGGCGTAGTACTTGATAAGTCAGTCCATGCCCAGGATAACATCAAAATCAGACATCGAAAATATAAATAGGTCAGCAGGAAAGAAGATATTCCCAATCAAAACGGGACAAGATGCTCAGAATCGGCCCAACACTGCGGTCTTCCCTAAGAGCGTTGATACTACCAAACCCTCACAAGCAGACTCCAACGGCAAACTGGTCGATTGATAGAAATCATTAGCGACAAATGAATGCGATGCACTAGAATTAAATAATACATGTGCAATGCATGTAGAAACAGGAAGAGTACCCTCGACGACCCCTCCTGATGACTGAGGGTCCTGCTGGGCGGCATAGAATCTACCCTGAGCTTGCTGGAGAGGTGCAGGTCCTCTCTAAGGTCTCTGCTACTGCTGTAGTCGCTGTGAGGGCCTAACGTGCTCTCTTTGCTGCTATGGGGGAGGTACAGGAGGTTGGTGCTGCAGTCGCTGCTACTGTGGTGACTGTCACGGAGGTGGATGTGGTGCCCTCGGCTACTGCTGCTGAGGATGAGGATACTCATTCCTATGATGCCTTTTCTGACTGCATCCAAAGTAGGTACCTGTAAACGGTCCCAAAGGTGGTGCTGGGGGTACTGCTGGTGGTCAGAATGCTGGGCGAGTCGTGCGCCACTGCTATGAACGATGCTACTGGTGGGAACTACTAGAGGGTGCCTTCCTCTTCTGATCTCCCCTCTGATCACCGGCTCTCTGCACACCGACCCAGTCTGTCTCATATTTTAGGGCCCTCTCTACTATTTTCTCAAATGTAGGAAGCATGTGTCCGATCACATGACTCTTGAGGGCAGGACATAAGCCGTTCTCAAAACGGTGGGCCTTCCGCCCCTCACGTCAACAAGATACGTCACAAATCTCGATAATGCGACGAAACGTGCCTCGTACTGGGACACTGTCATATCTCCCTGAACCAGCGTCTCAAACTCTAGTGCACGCTACTGTCGCACATGCTCGGGAAAGAACTTCTAGTTAAACCGGTCTACAAAGTCCTCCCAGGTCCACTCAAAATCATCCTCTACCGATCGGGCCACAGATGCCCACCAATACTGAGCCTCACCCTGGAGAAGGAATACGGCCAATGGGACTCACTGATGGGTAGTACATCTCATGGTGTCGAATATCTTCTCCACCTCGGAGCACCATATCTCTGTAGCAGTAGGGTCTGGCTCACCCCAAAAATTTGAGGGATCGTGCTATTCGAAATTCTTGAGAAGAGCGTTCGCATGCTACTGCTCAGCCCCGGCTGGTGTAACAGTGGGAGGCCTGCTCTGCCCCTGAAGAATGGCATCATCTCCTACAACATCTGCTACAGCTGAGTAGCACTCACAAGTACGGTCGGATCCACACCGATCTCAGGTAAAGGAGTGGCATCCTCAGGCTGAAAGGTAGGAATATCTGGTGGTGGAGCAGGAGTAGCAGGTGGTAAAGTAGGAGCTGCAGGTGGTGGTGCGGGAGTCGCAGGTGGTGGAGCGAGATTCGCTCGGGTCGCTCTTCTAGCCATAATGTCATACAGGAAGGAACAATGGCCATTAGCCTTGAGAATTCTCGAAGGCATAAATGTTAAGGGTCTATGTCAGAAAATCGCCAAGTCATTCAGATTCGGAACCTAAAGTAGATATGTGATGTGATCCTCAGGTATTCCCAAGTTAGGCTCTGATACCAACTTCTGTCACATCCCAAAACTGAAAATCAGATTCACATGAATCCCGATTGATGAATTTGGTGCCGACAGCTTCCGTAGTGCCACATTCTCGACTCCTGACAATCATATGCCAGATTTCGATCCTGGGATCCTACTATTTTGACAAGAAAACAAATGCGTTTCGATTCGGGGGATTTATTCAATGATAACAAAGAATGAATGAGAGAACATTCATCACATTTATCTGAGTTCATTTACATCCTCTGATTCTCTTAATTCTAAAAATAAAGTACAATTAATGCAATGTACTGAATGAAAGAGAAGATAACTCGATAGAAATTTTGGCAGCATTCCGATGCTATTTCTGTCATCTCCTAGATACTTAGGAGGAATTGATGAATCGATCAACCAGTCTTCAAGGAGATTAGAAATTTCAGTAGCCTTTTGGTGCCTGTTTTAATCATCTCCTAGGACTTAGGAGGAATGATAATTCGATCGACTAATCTTCAATGAAATAGAGATTTCAGCAACATAACAGCGCCTGTTTCAACAATCGCCTGGGACTTAGGAGGAATGTCAATTCGATCGATTAATCTTCCTCCTCTAAACCCATCAAATAGAAAAGAACACGGAGAAAGGAAGCCTGGCCCATAGATTTCAACAGCATGACGGCCTTTTAACTTCACAGACTGCAGGGCCGCCTAGTTGTGCAGACCCGCGTAACCGATATCAGTTGCGCGGTCCTGCGCAACTGACAGGAGACTTCTCTCCTACCTTCTGTCTTCTGCTCCGCTCCGCTCCTCTTGAAAATCTTCAATTCACCCTTAATGAAGGAGGGGAAGGGGTATTTATAGACCCTCACATGTGTAAAAATCCTGATCTTAGTGATGTGAGACTATTTTTCAGTACTTTAGATCATTCTAAACGAAGCCCTTTGTGCAATACATTTCGAGGTCCCGCGTAACTGATATTTCCTTTGTGCGGACCTGCGCAACTGGGATTGATTGCGCGGAACCGCGCAACTTATAGTGGTTGCATGGACCTGCGCACTCTCTTGAAAGCTATCTCTATCTTCTTCTTTCTGAGAGTTCTTCCTATCTCTTTACCTTTCTTTGCTCGATTCTTTCACCATTTTTTATGCCTCAACAGATGCCCCCTCGATCCTTCTTTGATTGATTCCTGAAATCAAATGGAGGATCGATCTTCCTCCATCTGAAAAACTTGAATGAAATATAACTGAAGGATGACCGGATTATTATGCTTGCATGGAAGACTAGATGGTCATACTTGTATAGCAGACTGGATGATCATGCTTGACTAGAAGATTGAACGATCACGTTTGAATGGAAGAATAGAATGTTCGCATTCAAACGGAAGACTGGGTGATCACATTTGAATGGAAGGCTTGCATGATTGCGTTCGACCAGAAGACTTGAATGATTGCACTCGAACAGAAGACTTAAATGATGGCGCTCGAACGAAAAACTTGAATACTCCTGCTCGAACGAAAGGTTTGAATGATTCCGTTCGACCAGAAAAATTGAATGATGACGCTTGAACAGAAGATTTGAATGATGGCACTCGAGTGAAAAAATGGAATGGCCCCAGTCAGCGGTGTCGAGCAGATGTTTCACTAAAGAGGATAAAATTCTCTTTTCATTGAAGCACGCCTCTGCAACAGCTATGACGACTTCATCTTTAAATGATTTGATTAGAGAACTTTCTTTCAACATTGTCGTTGCTGTGACAGTCTCTTTGATCAACTCCAGCGATTCTGTCCTTTTGATCAACTCTAGCGATTCTTTCTTTTAACTCTGTATCTTTCTTTAATGTTGTTCCTACCACATCACCTCTTTCGATTGTTTCCTTTATTCATGATCTGTATAACCCAAGCTTTCAAATGATGATCTTTCCTTCCAAATTAATCGAAATTAGTATCTTAATTCATTATAATTTTTCAATGTAGCTTTATGAAGCATTGATAATTTTTGAAATAGATTGAGAGTTTCTTCTCTTTTTAGGCCGATTGTGACATTCGTAATATGATTTAATCAATCTTTGTGCTTGTCCTCGTGCTTAGCATTGTATTCTTTATATTGCACTCTTGGAGATTTCATCTTTAGCTTCAAAGGTTCAATCACTGAGTCTTTTTACTGAGTCTTCTCTAATTTGTGCTCCTTAGCATTTCTTCATAGACTTTCCATTGGATCTTTACTGATTCTAAAAAATTAAAAAATAGACAAGACTTCTTTTCAATTTTCATTTAATAATTTTTCAAAAGTGATGATGATGATTCCATTTGTTCTTTGCCTCCATTTGATCCTATACTCCTTGCGATACCATTACTAGAATAACGAGAAGTTATGAATCGGCATATGAATTCCTTCGCCATGTATAAGAGATTATCAGAAAGACTGAGGCATAGATTACTTTGAAGACATTAAATCCTGCCCCATTTTCAGATCAGCTTTGCATAAAGATTTCTTTAGAAGATAATATTTCTGAAGTGAAGCCTGCTGATACCCTTGAAGGATAGATAATCTTTGCTGCTCCTTTAACAAATCCAAAGAATATATCCGGATCTTCATATTGTTTGGAAGAGAATGATAATTTCTTTGCTAGTTTATTCTCTGCCCCCTTTTGAGAATCTTGTGCAATAATATGCCTCTATTCATAAAGAAGACAAGAGATGAAAAGACCTCACAGCTCTTGTCAATATATTAATTGACCTTGGAGACTTGAGTTTTTAAGTAGATAATCGCTGATATCTTGAAGGCTACTTTTGATGTAATTTGAACCTGATTCAAGAGAAATGCATTTTTGCATGTTGTCTAATCATTGTTTGAAATTTTCATCAGGAAATTGCATATTTGAGCATATTTAAATTGAAATATGTATTCATAGCATTTTGAATGCTTCACATAGCTTACGCTTTTTAAGCAGTGGAGATAGTGTACTTTTGACTGACCATACTTTGACTGGACAAAACTGACCTTGATCTCAACCAGACTTGACTGAACTGGATGACTAAATCTGACCATACTTTTTATGATTATAGGTCTCATGCGAAGCTTGCCATTAGCTTAACTAGACTGCCTTTTTATGATTAGCAACCATCGTTGTGATCAACTTTATACATGGTTGACTATATAGTTTATTCCATTGCCAATGGTGGATTAATAATTGATATTTCGCTGTTGCTGACAACATTATGAAAACTTTCGTATTATATTTAAAATCGTGTATCAACCTGGCGATGATAGAAATTTTGGCAAGTATTTGATCGTCGACAGCGATAATTACTTTTTATTGATAATCATTGATACTTGATGATTCTGAGGGAAATCTTTGGCGGTCAATGCTTGACTGCTATCATCAGTGTTTAGTGGCTTGACAGCAATCATCAATGCTTGGTAGCGATCATCAACGCTTGATGGCGATCGTTTAACGCTTGATAGTGATTGTTAACGCTTGATAGCGATCATTAACGCTTGATGGCGATCGTTAACGCTTGATGGCGATCGTTAACGCTTAATAGTGATTGTTAACACTTGATGGCGATAGTTGCTAATTTTGGCGATTGGCTTTTCATTTGGCTTTGCATTCGGTGATTGTCCTTGGTGCTTCGCATTTGGCGATAACTTAATATGCTTGAAAGCCTGCATTTTATTCATTACACAAAAGAAATACATTCTATGGTGAGAAATTCATTTCACAGCTTTTACTCACATATCTTACCTGTCTTGCCCCCTTTTGATTTTGGAAGTATCATATTGATATCTTTTGAAATCAAAATAGCGATCATCTCCTGAACTGGCAGGTATTGCAATGCACATCTGCAACGAATATATATATATTTTTTATCGTGGCTTTATATCTTTTGCCTCACCGCTTCTTTTCATTTGAGTATTTAGGCAATGACCGCTCGATCTTGTCAATTACTGACGATTCACCATACAAAGCATGTTGTCGTCTTTTAACGCAGATGCCCCTAGAATTTTCTTTATCAAGTTTCTGTCATTTTCCTTCATTTTTCTCTATTTGTCATGCTCTTTTCATCGTAATTTCTCCCTTATCGATCATCTTTTGTAGCTTTTTCTTGAGGGAATTACAATCTTCCGTATGATGTCCAAATTTACAATGATAATTGCAATAATCCAGCCCTCTTATATTGTTTATTTCTTCGAGGTGTCTTAGCCGAGGTAATTCATTACTCTTCGTAGCCAACAATTGATTCAGCATGGGAAGTATACCTTTTCTTACAAATGAATACTTCGTATGATCTTTATTTTGCCTGGACCTTTTATATGTCATTATAATCGCCTGACCATTTCTATCTTCTTCATCATTGTCTTTTTCCTCATCCTTATAATCTTCTTCAATTTCATCTTTCTGAATTATGTGGGCTAATTTTGACTGAAAGACAAGTACTCTTCCCATCATCTTTTCAAGAGCATAAGCCTTCGTAGCAAAATTTCAAAAAGTTTTCCAATCTTTACTAATCAAGTGGCATGCCAGCTCTGGTCTCATGCCTTCTAAGCATAGTTCTACTTGCTCTGATTCCCGCAGAGGATGTTAACATGATGCTGCCAATTTCGTCCATCGACTGATGAATTCTTCAACTAATTCATTTTCTTCTTGGCTAATAGAGACCAATTTAGTCAAACCAACTTCTCGGTCTGACAAGAAAAAGTTTGACAGAAAAGAACCCTGCATCTGTTCCCAGGTATGAATAGATCTTGGAATTAAACTTGAATACCATTTGAAGGCTCTTCCTGTCAGAGAAGATCTGAATAATCACAGACAATATTGAGGAACTCTAGAGAAAATTCTCATCTTTGCTATGAAATGCATCAGATGCTCTTCTGATGATCCGTTCCCATTAAATTTCTGAAAATTTGGATGTTTGAAGTCAGCGGGAAATGGCATTTCTTCTATTTCAGGGGGATACAGTGTCTGATATCGAAATTTTTTATTCTAACTTTGTTCATTCTCTAGATGAATAGATTCAATAACCATCTGCCGGATTTCTTCCTGCGTTATATTCTGAGTAATATTAGGCATTGGCTCTTGAAATCTAACCACTTGCTATTGTGGCCTTTCTACTTGTGGTTCAATGTTGTTTACGGCAGTCATTGTCCACACATTAGGGACATCCTCAACTACATGCTCATCCAGTGAAAACCGATCAGGCTGATTAATATCTGTCGACGAACTTTCTGTTTCTTTATACCTTGATTGTCTTGATATAACAAGGAAGCGAACGTCGCACTGCTGACGCTGTTGAAGAAGATGGACTATTATTTGATTTGAAACCAGAGTATTGTCGCTTCGAAGGACTAGCTGACGCAAATCGTGGCATTCTTAATGCATGAGTTTTCTTGAAATCTTTTGCAGGAGGTGCTGTGAGTGAACATTCACTGGTTACGGTCGCCTTCCCCTTATTTTTCTGAACCCACAATGATTTTGTGGAAGATGTCTTCACGGTTATAGTTGACGGTATTGAAAGATCTTTTGAAGTAACAGGCCTTTCTGTTTTTCTCGAATGAGATGATTGTATAACCGGAGCAGGATTATGTCTCATGACACTTCACCTAGTTGACCCAGTACTTGGCGAGATGTTGCCTCTTGCGGAAGGAGATCGAACTTTTTGGCTTTTGGATGTTGTTATCTTCCATCCTTCCTCATCTTCTTGAGCTATTGGCGGAACAAAGATTGTTCCATCCATTGCACAAAATTCACTACTCTTGATCGCAACAGACTTTGCTTTCTCTAACGCTTCTTCATATCCTTCAATCGTAATATATAAAAAATTACAATTAGGCATCTAATTAATAAGACATTCTATGAAAGAGTATTAGTTAATGTATTAAATAAAATCGTGCTTCATTTTCAGAGATGAAGGGGAGGACGTTCCCATTGAGAGTCGCCATTTTGGCATCTTTGCAGACGCCAAAAAGTGATATATGTTCTCTTGAATATTTTCTAAGTTACCATCGAATAATAAGTACTTTCCCAGTGAAGTCGCCATTTTGTTTTGACAAGAAAACAAATGCGTCTCGATTCGGGAGATTTATTCAATGATAACAAAGAATGAATGAGAGAACATTCATCACATTTATCTGAGTTCATTTACATCCTCTGATTCCCTTGATTCTAAAAACAAAGTACAATTAATGCAATGTACTGAATGAAAGAGAAGATAGCTCGATGGAAATTTCGACAGCATTCCGACGCTATTTCGGTCATCTCCTAGATACTTAGGAGGAATTGATGAATCGATCAACCAGTCTTCAAGGAGATTAGAAATTTCAACAGCCTTTCGGTGCCTGTTTTGATCATCTCCTAGGATTTAGGAGGAATGTTGATTCGATCGACTAATCTTCAATGAAATAGAGATTTCAGCAGCATAACAGCACCTGTTTCAACCATTGCCTGGGACTTAGGAGGAATGTTGATTCGATCGACTAATCTTCCTCCTCTGAACCCATCAAATAGAAAAGAACCCGGAGAAAGGAAGCCTGGCCCATGGATTTTGACAGCATGATGGTCTTTTAACTTCACAGACTGCAGGGCATCCTAGTTGTGCGGACCCATGCAACCGATATCAGTTGCGTGGTCCTGCGCAATTGCCAGGAGACTTCTCTCCTACCTTCTGTCTTCTGCTCCGCTTTGCTCCTCTTGAAAATCTTCAATTCACCCTTAATGAAGGAGGGGAAGGGGTATTTATAGACCCTCAAACATGTGAAATCCTGATCTTAGCGATGTGGGACTATTTTTCAGTACTTTAGATCATTCTGAACGAAGCCTTTTATGCAGTACATTTTGAGGTCCCGCGCAACTGTTATTTCCTTTACGCGGACCTGCGCAACTGGGATTGATTGTGCGAAACCACACAACTTATAGTGGTTGCGTAGACCTGCGCACTCTCTTGAAAGCTATCTCTATCTTCTTCTTTCAGAGAGTTCTTCCTATCTCTTTACCTTTCCTTGCTCGATTCTTTCACCATTTTTTATGCCTCAACACCTACAAGGAGGATTTTCAGAATGAAATTTTTTTTTGTAATGGAGCATAACCCCAAGCTAACCAAGTCACAAAACAACTTCACCACATATCCGCTATATCAAAAACTTTAAGTACATTAGGAAAGGGAAATACAAGGCGATCAAAAAGCTCCAAAAGGTCCTGATACGCGCTCCTGCCTCAGCGCTGCTGCTGTCCAACACTACCTGCACGCAACTGTCATGCATAAGCTTACAAAAGCTTAGAGGGTGGTGTAAGTATGTGCGCAAGGCAAATGCCGAGTGTACGATATCAAGTAATACAGAAGTATGCGGTAAGTCTATGAATAAAATCAACCATGCCAAGGCTATGTAATGCAAGGCATGAATGCTATCAGCCATACCAAGGCCATGCGATGCGAGATATGAATGTCATCGACCACACCGATGCAATGCAAGGCCTACATAGCCGAATGTCATATGCGAAATGTAATCCAAGCAAGTCAGTACTCATCAAGTACACATATCAGTACAGGTCCTCTTTAGATATCACCAGGGTCTAATACACTTCGCAGTGACTGCCACCTCCCTAGATGCACAGTCAAGCAAGCGGAATAGACTTCACAATCTGCCTGACCAGTAGTCTGTCAATATCTACCCAGCTCGTCGATAGCGGACTCATTTGTGAGCTGATCATACTCAGTCTATCTTATAACCCCGTCACTCAGGTGGATAAGGCTACAGCCCCTTCTAACCGACCACGACACAGTGGGAGATGCGGCCTACTGGTATTCGGCACTCGGTCGCTCGTGTATCCACTCGGTCTAGACGTTGGAACATCTCCTGGTACCAAAAAGGTTTTGGGACTTTCATCAAAGGACATCTTAAGTGCCCACAGTGCTAGAACCAAGTATTTTCGGTATCCGATATGGTCATCCACAATGTGCCTGTGGAGCCACAGCCCTGATGTCACTAGGGTGTGCATTGATCAAGTCACACATATGCGAGATGCATGAATCACACGTCAAATCATGCAGAAATCCAGCGCGTACTGCGCGATCATGTAAGGTACTCTATCTCATAACGAGCCCCGTAAATGGTCTGTCCAATGGCGTATGCTATGATCAGTCACTACTCATATCAAGCATACATATGATGCGTATAGGCATGAGACATGGGATTATACTAAGCATGTTATAAAGCGAAGAATATTAACGAGTATGGGCCTATCAAGTTACAATGCAGACATTTAACCAACATTGTACTTACAATGTGGACGTCAAACCATCATTGTTCCTAAGGCACGGCCCGCCATAAATGTCATTACATGAATCATGGGAAACGCACATTGCAATGGACCCTAAGGACATCCCGTTGGGCCTCGACCCATGGGCCTTAGATACATTAAATGGGCCGTATCACATGGGCCTTACATTCATTAAATGGCCTGCATTAATGAGCCTCACCAATGAGCCTTATGTACATTGCAATGGTCCATGACCCATGGGCCTTGAAATACGTCAAAGTGGGCCTCACAACTTGGGCCTTATATGTATCAAATGGGCTTAATCTTATGGCCTTATCAAATGGGCCTAATTCTCATAGGCCTTATATATATTAAATGGGCCGGATCCCATGGGCATTATATATGTAAAATGGGTCTAAACCCATGGGCCTTATATATGCCAAATGGGCTTAATCCCATAGGCCTTATACACGTCAAATGGGCTTAATCCCATGGGCATTATATATGTCAAATGGGCTTAATCATTTGGGCCTTAGATATATACCAAGGTAGGCCTCAATAAATGGCCACAGTTAAATCAATATGGGCCCTATACACATGCCAAGGTGGGCCCACTTGAACCATAGATCTGACTCATTTTTAGCTCTAAAAATGGATGGACGGTTAGGATACAACTTATGCATCATGGTGGGGGTCCATTGACTGTCCAGCAGCCAGAGAAATGGCTGGACGGTGTGGAAATACATACAATGCAGTGGGCTCCACCGTCCGGACAGACAGTGGAATTAAGGCACATACATCATTGTGGGTCCCACGTGGGGGGGCCCACCATAATGTTTACTCACCATCCAACCCGTTGATAAGGTCACAGAGACCTGGGTGAAGAGAAAATACAAATTTCAGCTTGATTCAAAACATCTATAGACCCACAAAGGGTTTCAATGGTAGGGCTCAATCACCGCTGTTTCTTATGGTGTGGGCCGCCTGAGATCTGGATCGAGCTGATTTTTGGGTGGGGCCTACTTAAGGTAGGGACCCACCATATGGACGGATTGGATTGACAAATAAACATCAAAGTGGGGCCCACATGTGGGCCGTGGATGGCCTGGCGTCCGACCACCAGCCGCTGGCGGGAACAGCGTTTCTGACACATCAGCAGCTTGCTGCTGTTGTTTTTTTTTTTTGAAAACCCATTTTCTGGGGTTTTTCGTATGTACGGCCCACTCTAAGTAAATCCAATCCATCCATTATATTCCCAAGCCCAAAACAAATCTATCAACACCAATATCGGCCCTTTTTCAACATGTAAAAAAAATCTAGATAGATTTCAATGGTAATGGTACAGTTTTTGATGTTATGGCCCACTAGATACTCTGATCAACCTCATTTTTCGGCTCAATGCCTAAAATGAGTCAGGGAGTGAGGTAGATGGGTTGGATTAGAAACATACATTAAGATGGGGCCTATGCAAGCGGCCCCTTTCCGAAGGCTTTGAAACAAGCCAATATTTGTATTTTCCTTCCACGTCCGGCATCCAAACGCTGGTCATTCCTTTTCTTCTTTTTTTTTTTGTTTAGGTGGTCCACCATAAAATGGATGGTGCATCTAAGATGGGCCCCACTCATGGACGGCTTGAAAAAAATACATATTCATGGTGGGGCTCATTCAAGTGGGCCACATGGCCACATCAACATATAAGAAAAATAAATAAAAAGGAGAGGGAGAGAGAGAGAGAGAGAGAGTAAAAGAGTGGGACACGCGTGATGGAGGGACCCCGGCACTATGGGCCCTCCATTTCAACCATTCAATCCTACATCAATGGGTCCCATTGCATATGGGCCTTCCAAATAACAGATCAACGGTGGAGATTCCTCTCCATCCAAAGTGAATGGTCTATATGACCTCTTTAATGCAAGAAAGTAAACATCATGATGGGGTCCATAGAGAATGGCCTCATCATGGAATGATTTTGATGATCAAGATGGGCCATTGGCCACATCTTAGGGTTCCAAGTAAGATCCATACCATTGATCAGTTAGCCTCACTTGGCCCATCTTAAAAACATGAAAAAGTAGTCTATGGAAGCACCCACCACTTGATCTTCTTAGTCTGTTGAAAAGCTTCTCTCCTAGAGCTTCACTTTGATGGTGGAGGTGGAAAATGGATGGATAGGATTAGAGCTTTTGGGATGGGAAGTGGACCATCAAAATCACATTTTCTCTCATGGGAAACCTTGGATGTGAGAGCCTCTCTTGCTTAGGGTTTGTTGCTTGGGAAATGAGAGAGAGAGATGGGATGTAAGGAGATGAGGGATGAGTGTGATGGGTGAAAGGGTGAGGTGAGTGATGGATGTGGTACTTGACATGTAAGGTGGTGTAAGAGAGAGGGTGAGAAAGAGTTGACTTTGGTGGTTGCTTGGGGATGGGGTGAAAGCTGATGTGTACTTGACATAAAGTGATTGCAAATGCGCGGCGTTTTCTTGAAATAAGCTCTGACCCACATCTCTTAGTCAGGGTATCAGATCGGTACATAAGTCGCGGCATTAGAACCGTGGCGACTGTGTGGTCGCAATGATACAAGTCTCGGATTAAGCTGACTCAAATGTATATGATACGACTTACAGTAGTGCGTAATGTCGGTTACAGGTCGCGGATTGTCGGAATTCGACATGAAGGATCACGGGAGTTGGCGGAACAGTACGGATTATTATACGAGTCTTACATATCACAATGGGCCACTCATACAGGCCTAATATACATCACCATGGCCATGACCCATAAGCCCCAAATACATCACAATGGGCTATGACATATGGGCTGGAATTACATTACAATGGGCCTCACTAATGGACCATAAATACACAATAGGTGGGCCCTGCACATGGGCCTAATATACATCACGATGTGCCTAATATACATCAAGTGGGCTGCATCAACAGGCCGCACACAAATGGGCCTCATACTCATCAAGTGGGCTATATCAATGGGCCACACTAATGGGCCTCATACTCATCAAGTGGGTTACATTAATGGGCCACACTAATGGGCCAACCGCTTTACTAAACTTTCACATAGTCAGTGGCTAGTACCATAATTTCACATAGTTTAACAGTCACCTAAGCACCACATAATCATATGGTTGGGCCACACATTCCCCACATACCCACATGATTTACAGCTATCCTCGTCATGCATGATCACAAGATTTATGAGCTACATATTGAACGCCATTTTGCCAAATCTAGCTGCCATTCATCTCGTCAGTGATCAAATGGTTAAGGGCCACATCATTCATAAATCCACTTAGGAAAGTAGTCACACAATTGCCCCAATTTCATACAGTTAGATGGTCTATAAAAATCACGCACTCACATGGTGTGGTGGCCCACACAACTTCCACCAGTTCACACGACTTGTTAGGCCACCCAAATTCCTTTAGTGTAGTGATCCTCATGATTCCTACCAACTGACGGTCTAAATGAGGAATAACCATTACAATGGGTACCATGAAAATGACTTCGATTCCAGTAAATATATATGTAGCCCCACACTCTAAAAGGATCTAATCAAAATAGATGAATGGCTGGTAAAACATGTATATTAGGTGGCCCATGATCGGTTAAAAAAAAAAAAGAATAGATGGATAGATTTCTCACAAACATTACTGCAGCTCTAGGAAATATTTAACGGTGGACAAGTGATCAATATTGCTTCCATGGCATGAGATTTGGATTTGACTAGTCTATGGGACCATACCCTAAAATGATAAGGATAAACCGAAGAATGGCATGGATCTACATCATACTACAAGGTGGAGTCCATGGTTGAGGAAGCGACCCAGCATATAGAGGGCACACTGGAGCCTAAGAATTTCCAATGGTCGTTACTACTACTTCTACTTACAACATGGCCCACCTAAAATTGAGTTCTCCTTCATTTTGTGTCCATGGGCAGGAGATGGGCCTACTTCCCAAGTGACTGGAAAATATAGGTAGTGTGGGTATACAACACATGCACCTAGGTGGGCTCCACATGCATCATGTTATGTCCAGGGAAGTTTTCATTGGTAAGCATACAACTCCCTTTCCTTATTATTCTTATTATTATTATTATTATTATTATTATTATATTTTGTATAATTGTGGGTCTCATTAACATGGTAGGGTCCACCCCATGATCAATTGTACAATAAACAACCTCATAGTTGATACCACCCACTGGATGAATGACATGGATATCAGGTACATACATCGGGTGGGGCTCATAACACATGGATGGTCTAAATGATGGACCAACTTGGATATAACATACATGTAACGAGTTGGCTCCACGGTCTAATGGCTGACCCAACTTTGGTCGTAGTTACACATCACGGTAGGACTCAAAGGATTTAATAGTAGGGATTTTATTCCCACTGTTTCTTATAGTGTGGTCCACCTAAGGTGTGGATCTGCCTCATTCTTTTACTCATGACTTAAAATGGTCTGAAGGAGTGGATGAATGGCCAAATATACTTTTCATCAACAAGGTGGGCCCTAGAAAAAATTCAAGTATTTTGAGTATAATTTCCACTATCCAAGTGGCATGGCCTGCATGAACTTCTAATCGCCCTAATTTTTGTCACCATACAATAAATGGGGCCAATAAGATGGATGAATGGTTTGGATAGAACAATTATATAAAATGGTGGAGCCCATGAGGACCTCCCATAAGGTTGAGTTGTGTGGGGCCCACTGACCCTCAATACCACCAGTCAGTGCACCAATCCATGGTGGGCCTAGGGTTTAAACTCAAGTCCATCTATAGCACATGTGGGCTACACCTCACACACAAGTTGAGAGGTTTACCCTCCATTAAAACATTCATAATCATTTGTTGGGCCACCGAGACATGGTTCACAAATCCAGCCCATCCATTATGTGTGTCCCACTTAGTTTAGGGGTCAGTCCAAGTTTCGGATGCATCCAAATTTCAGGTGGATCCCAATGACTGCTTTTATATGCTTTAACATGTCTTCACATGATTTTAGATAGTGTGCTACACCTAAGTTCCGTGTACAACTGATTTTTGGCGTACCCCACTTTTAAGAGGGGACCCATCGAAAGCACGGTGTAAATGGTCGACATGTGTCATGGTGGGACCAGTGGTGGGGCCCATTGTCCCTGCCCGTTCCAAGCAGAAACCGCTGCAGCATCCATGAACATCGGACGTCAGCAGCAAGGGGCGTCAGCCCCTTACCTACACACACACACACATATATTTAATTTTTTTGTTTTACTGTGGTTTTTCATAGGTGGGGTGCACATCAAGATAATTAAGTCTGTCTATTGCATTCTTTAGCTCATGACACGTCCAACAAGTCCAATATGCAGCATGTGTTTATGCATAGAAACCTCACAGTGGGCCCTAACAGTTTAACGCTATTAAAATAGTATTTTTATGGTGTGGCCTACCAGAGATCTGGATTGGCTTCATTTTTCGGCTTGATTCCTAAAATGAGCTGGAAAATAGGATGGATGGTGTGGATTAGATACATACATCATGGGTGGGGCATGCTGTGGTCCCACAGCCCCTTCCCTTTATTTAAGCAGCTGGACGCTGCCTGTTATAGCGTCCACCGTATTTTTTTTGTTTTGCTTTCTTTAGTGTTGTGTGCACATGTGTGCATGGTTATGTGTGTGTGGCTAGCCCAATGGGCCATATTCAGATGGCTTAGATGGCTTAAAAACATCACAGTGGATCCATGCCCTTTTATCAAATTGATATTCATATATTGCCTTCATCTAGGTCTTGGAATGTTATCAACATTGGATGAAAACTAAATATCATAGTAGGGCCACGATCAACGGGTTCCGCATCATCATCATCATCAATAACAACAACATGTTATTATCATGATCATCATTATCCAAACCATAAAAGAATAAAAGACTAAGTGAAAAGGAGGTGTACTCACCTTAATGGATTAGACGGATGGTTGAGATGGATGGAAGGGATGGGATTGATGGAGTTGATGGCCCACCAAGATCACTCCTCTCTCTCTCTCTCTCTCTCTCTCTCTCTCTCTCTCTCTCCATGTGTAGAAAAATGATGAAATGTTAAGGAATGAAGGGATATATGTAGAGAAAATGTTAAAATGTGGTTGGATTTAATTAATGTGATCTTGGTTAGCTTAGACTAGGATTATGGAAATTAATTCATGATTTGTAATTAATGGTGGATTAAAGGGACATGGGATGACATGGTGTGATGATGTCATGTAAAGGGTAAGGTGTGGAGAGAAGTTGAATTTGCATGCACATGAGAGAGGGGAGGTATGGGTGTGTGACATCACACACATGGGTAGAGATTCTCTCACCCATGTGTGGCATGTGCATTTGTGCGTGGCATGTGCATGTGTCCATGGCATGTGTTGTGCACATGTATGGAATGGAGTACATGGCGCCATATGCACATGATAGACTAAGATTCTTCACGGTGTATCTCACTAACGGAGCGTCGTACAGACACACGGGTGGTACCTACACGATCGCGGCGACGGGGCGGTGGATATGAAATAGGTTTCAAGGTCTTCAGATTCCGGTCAGCTAGGTGTGCACTATGCACAGCTAGTCCAGGTTTGGCTAAGGGCATAGATCATTGTGCACATAAGTATAAAAAATGGTACAGAATGGATGGGGTGTTACAAAAGTTCTCTATTTGTAGGCTGAAAAATAGTTCCTTCGACTGGTCTAATGTTAGCGTTGACTAGTCTAAGATTCAATCAAATTTCAAAAATTCTATGGTGATCGGATAAAACTGTCCCTTAACTAGTCGAGTGGCTTGCTCGACTGGTCGAATAGGGCTAAAACAGCTTACTGGAGTTCGAGTCGAGCCCTTCTCAACTGGTTGAGCCAGTGTTCACGACTGGTCAAGCAGGGTGCTCGACTAATCATGACCCTACCAGAAAAATCCAAAATTTTGAAAAAAATCCTGAACTGGTCGCAAAAAACCTTGGACTGGTCAAGTTAAAGCCTGTGCTAGTCGAACATAGGCTAGGACTAGTCGAAATAGAGCCTATAACAAGCACAATAACCCATACTAAATGTGTAATATGAATGATCTAAACCTAAAGTATCATACCCCAAACTCAGAAACCGGGCTCACAAAATTTTCGATCGTTGAATCTGGCGCCGACAGCCTCCGTAGTACCCCATTCTCAACTCCCATCGCCTATTCGCCAAGTTCCGATCCTAAGATACTATAAGGAGGATTTTCAACATTAGTTTGATTCATAAAAAATATAACTAAAGGCAAAACTCACAAACAACAACCAAAAACTCCATCACATTTTCACTATGATAAAAAACTTTATAAGTACAATAAGCATAAAGAAAAATAAAAACTCCATCAGATTTCCACTATGATAACTCAAAAGGTCAACTCGAGCATCCTCCACTCATGAACCATCATATGCGCCACCACGCCGCATGGCTGACAGTTGAGGGCATCTGCTACCATGTTCGCCTTGTCTAGGTGATACTGAAGATCAAAGTCATAATCCTTTAGGAGCTCCATCCAACACCTCTGCCTCATGTTCAACTCAGAGTGTGAGAAGAGGTACTTCAAGCTCTTATGGTCAAAGAAGAGTTTGAACCTAACCCCATAGAGATAGTGCTTCTACACCTTCAGTGCGAAGACAACTGTAACCAACTCTAAATCATGTGTGAAGTAGTTCAGTTCATGAACCTTGAGCTGACGAGACGCGAAGGCCACTAGTCTCCCATGCTACATCAGGACAGCACCCAAACCAATATGTGAGGCATCAGTGAATATAATAAATCCATCACTCCCAGAGAAAAGAGTGAAGACAGGAGCAGATGTGAGGCGATCCTTCAACTCTATAAATGATCGCTCACAGGCATCGTTCTAAAAAAACTCTATGCCCTTCTAAGTTAACTTGGTCAGTGGGGCTGCAATACGAGAGAAGCCCTCAATGAAACGCCAGTAGTAACTTGGTCAGTGGGGCTTCAATACGAGAGAAGCCCTCAATGAAAAACCAGTAGTAGCCCGCCAAACTAAAAAAACTGCGGATCTCGGATGCATTCGTGGGTTGGCCCCACTAATGCACTGTCTCAACCTTTGAGGGATCCACCGCAACACCCTCCTTTGTCACCACGTGACTGAGAAACTTCACCTCCTTCTGCCAGAACTCGCACTTCTCCAGCTTTGCATAGAGCTGGTGTGCACAGAGGGTCTGCGAGGTAACCTCCAGATGCTGAACATGCTCCTCACGTGTCCTCAAATAAATTAGTATGTCATCAATGAACACCACAATAAACTAATCAAGATATGGGCAGAAGACCTCATTCATCAATTGTATGAATACCTCGGGCGCATTGGTCAGTCTGAAGGACATGACTTGAAACTCAAAATGACCATAATGTGTCCTGAATGTTGTCTTTGGAATGTCCTCCTCTTGGACCTGAATCTGATGATAACCGGAACACAGGTCAATCTTCAAAAAGAACTGTGCACCCTGCAGCTGATCAAATAAATCATCGATCATCAGGAGCGGGTACTTATTCTTGATCGTGACTTTATTAAGCTCACGGTAGTCTATGAAGAGCCTCAACGAGTCATCCTTATTCTTCACGAAGAGTACCGATGCTCCCCATGGTGAACTGCTTGGACGGATAAAGCCCAACTCACATAACTCGTCCAACTGCTTCTGCAGTTCCCGTAACTCCAACGGTGCCATATGATACAGGGCCTTCGAAATAGGCACAGTACTGGGTATGAGATCAATTTGAAACTCGGTGAGTCGATAAGGCGGTAATCCTGAAATCTCTTGGAACACATCAAAAAAATTACAAACCACAGGAAATTGGTCGATGCTCACCGTTATGGGCTCCTTTATGGCACACGACATCAAACAAGACAACAACTCTCCTCTAGGCTCTGCAATAAATTGAAATCGAGACATGCCAGGTATACAAAACGTGACTGTCCTCGCAGAGCAGTCCAATATGACATAGTACTCAGCAAGCCAATCCATACCCAGGATGACATCAAACTCGGACATCGGCAAAGCAAACAAATCGGCAGGCAAAAAGGTATCCCCAACTAGAACAGGGTAAGAAAAGCAAAATCGGCCCAACACTGTAGTCCTCCCCAAGGGAGTCGATACTGACAGGCCCTCATGAGTAGACTCTAACGGCAAGCTAGTCGATCGATAAAAACTCTCGGCTACAAAAGAATGCGATGCACCAAAATTAAACAACACACGTGCAGTGCATGCAAAGACTAAAAGTATACCCTCGACATCTCCTCCGAATGACTGTGGGTCCTGCTGAACTGCATAGAACCTAGCCCAAGCTGGATGGAGAGGTACCCGTACCCTTTGAGCATGCTGCTGCTTCTGGGGTTGCTAAGGTGGTCGAAACTGCTGCCTTTGTTGATGTGACCTCGGAGGCTGGTGCGATGCTTCTGCTAAGGTGGCCTCAGTGGTTGGGGTTGCGGTCGCTGTTGCTGTGGGGGTCTCTACTACAGCTGTGGAGGCTGCTGTGGACCTCTCTGTTACTACTGCTAGGGGCAAGGACACTCCCACATACAGTGCCTCGTCGCACTATACCCAAAATAGGTGCCAGTGAACTGCCTCGGAAGTGGTGTTGGAGGTGCTGTTGGGCTCGAAAGGTTAGGTGACCTGTGCGCCTTTGCTATGGTTGACGCTGCTTGGAGTCTCTGAAAGGAGCCAACCTCTTTCATTCTCTCCTATGACCATGATTAGACTAAGAACTGGCCCGCTCAGCCTAAAACATCTGGGCCTTCCGTACCACCCCCTTGAAAGGCGGGAGCTCATGCCCAATAACACAACCTCGAAGATCGTAACGTAAGCCATCCTCTAAGCGGCAGGCTCTCCGCTCCTCATCATCTACCAAATATGGTGAAAATCTAGATAGTGCTACAAAATGAGCCGCACACTAAGCCACTATCATATCACCCTGCACTAAGGCTTCGAACTCCAACACTCGCTATTGTCAAATGTGATCAGGAAAATACTGTCGGTCAAATTGATCTAAAAAATCCTCCCAAGTCCATAAAAAATCAGCGTGTGCTGCTTGGGAGACTGATGTCCACCAGTACTCAGCCTTACCATGGAGAAATACTGCTAATCAGACACGCCGTTGGGTCGTACATCTCATTGTATCAAATATCTTCTCCACATCGAAGCGTCATCTCTCAACTGTTGTCGGGTCTGGCTCACCCTGGGAACGCGGGGGATCGAGCCATTAGAACTCTAGAAGGAGGGCACTCGCGTGCTCCTGCTCTGCTTGGGCTAGTGAAACGACAGGGCGCCTGCCCTGCCCCTAAAGGGCGGTCGTCACAGCCTATAACATCTGCTGTAACTAGGAGGCACTCACAGATATGGTCGGATCTGCACTAGTCTCTGGTAGAGGAGCAACATCCTCAAGATGGGTCGTAAGAACCTCTAGTAGTGGAGTGGGGATCATAGGTGGTAGTGTGGGAGTCTCAGGTGGTGGAATGAGAGTCTCAAGTGGTAGAGTGGGAGTTGATCGAGTTACTCTCCTGGTCGACATGTCCTACAGGAAAGAGCGAAGGCTCCTACCAACTTAAAAACTCTCGAAGGCATGCACATTAAGGGTCTATAATAAAAGACCACTAAGCTAACCGAACTCAGGACTTAACATTCATAGCAGACATGTAATGTTGTTCTTAGTTATTCCTAAGTTATGCTCTGATCCCAACTTCTATCACGCCCTAAACTTAGAAACCGGGCACACAAAATTTTCGATCACCGAGTCCGGTGCCGACAGCTTCCGTAGTACCCCATTCTCGGATCTCAGTGCCCATTCGCTAAGTTCTGATCCCGAGATACTATGAGGAGGATTTTCAATATCAGTTTGATTCATAATAAGCATAACCAAAGATATAACCCATAAAAAATAACTAAAAACTCTATCACATTTCCACTATGATCAAAAACTTTATAAGTACAATGAAGATAAAGGAAAATACAATGATAACAGACGAAAATCTCCAAGATGATCTACTAGATGCTCCTACCTCAGTGCTATTGCGGTCCAATGTCACCTGCACACAACGGTCGTACATAAGCTTATGAAAAGCTTAGAGGGTGGTGAAAGTGTATGTGCAAGGTAGTAATACAATTATATAGTATCAAAGTAACGCGAAACATGCTGATGAATCCATGAATACCATTAGTCATATCGAGGCTATGCGATGTAAAGCAGGAATGATGTCGACCATACCAAGGCCATACGATGCGAGATGCAACTCAAGCATACAAATCCTCATTTA
The DNA here is from genome assembly GCA_037074715.1 of Magnolia kwangsiensis. Classification (NCBI taxonomy): domain Eukaryota; kingdom Viridiplantae; phylum Streptophyta; class Magnoliopsida; order Magnoliales; family Magnoliaceae; genus Magnolia; species Magnolia kwangsiensis. The sequence goes on from CM073579.1 coordinate 68,435,215, forward strand.
AGTCCACATATCAATACATTTTAACTCTGAAATATCACCGGGGTCTAGTACACTCCACACCAGATTATCGCTCTATCGCACGTAATAAGGTGAGTGGAAGAGACCTCAATATTCGCCTGTCAATATCGGGCTCAGCTTGTCGATAACGAACCCATTCCTCAAGCTATTCAAACTCAGCCTAGCTTTGTCGCCTCCTCTCGGACGGATAAGGCCGCACCCCCTTCCAACCAACCACGACATAGTAAAAAGCGTAGCCTTCTGGTAATTGACACTCAGTGCTCATGCGCCCACTCAGTCTAGATGTTAGAGCAACCTCCTGGTACCATAAGGGTTTATGAACTTTTATCCTAGTTTATCTATAGCACCCCAAGTAAAATAAGATTTTTGGTATCCAATCCTGTCAACCACGATACTCTTATGAAGGCTATGACCCTGATGTCACTAAGGCGTACAGTAACCATGTCACACATATGCAAAAAGTATGAATCACATTATCCAATCATGCAGCAATCCTGCGCATTTCGTGCGCTCATGTAGGAAAAAATCGCCTATCCAGGAGCCCATAAATAATCTGCCTGAAGATATATGTTACGATCAGTCACTTATCATATCAAGCATACATATAATACGTATGATCATGAATCGTGGAACTATACTAAACATGTTATATTGCGATGGATTCTTGTTCGTAATAAAGATAGGCCTAGACAGCCTACACACTACCAGTATGGGCCTAACCGTGAGCCCTAGGGAGAGTTACAATGTGGACATTTAACCATCATTGCTCTTACAATATGGACGTCAAACCATCATTGCTCCCTGGGCACGTCGCCAATAACATCATTATATACATCATGGGGAAATCCCTAATCAAATGGGTCGAATCAATGGGCCAATTTAAATGGGCTGATTAATGGGCTGAACCAATGGATCGAATCAATGGGCTGAATCAAATGGGCCGAATCAATGGGCTGATTTAAAATCCATATAGAGTATTATATAAAAATAAACCATATCAAAAGATCAACTAGACCATATCGTATCTGGCCGTGGTAATAAAGATTTACACAGTTAAATTCTAGTGGGTCCCCATTATAGAGTTCATTTCCTATACAACCTATTCATAAGGTTACAAGGACCTGGATTTAGAGGAAAACAAACATCATATTGGTCCAAACTTTGTAGCCCCAAGAGGTTTACTGGTGGACTTTCAAACCCACTGTTTCCTATAATGTGGTCCACCTAATCCTAGATCTATCTTATTTTTAGTCTCAAGCCTCAAAATTATCCTTCAAAATGGTTGGGATGGTTCATATACAACACATGCCTCATGGTGGGTCCTATAGATAGACGGCGTGGATGGAACAGGTGAGACCCACGAAACTTGATGTCGTGTACAGTAGCTGGCGGTGGGGTCCACTTGCTGTCGTGCACAACAGCAATAGGGCAGCTGCTACTGCCTAAATGAGGTAGAGGTGGGTCCCTTGTAGGGCCCACCATTCTATATATATACAATATATAATATAATATATATATACACACACACACTATATAGTAGTTGTTGCTATGCAGCTTTCATGCTTTAAATGCATTAAAGGGGGCAGAGGTGGGTCCCATGTAGGGCCCACCCTCATATGTAATATATATAATCAGTTGTTGTACATGTAGCTTTTCTGCATTTAAAAGAGAGAGGTGGGTCCCACGTAGACCCACCACAATATGTAATATAATGCTATATTATATTATAATATACTATTTAATATATATAATATATTATATCAATATAGTATAATATATTAATATTATATATAAAAAAATTGACAACGTCCAGGCCTTGGACGGCCTAGATGGTCACATGCATTTAAGGGAGGCCCCACACGTGGGGTGGATCCCAACGTCCAGGGACAATGGAGGTCCCACACACATCACGGTGTGGCCCATCCAGATGGTGGATGACATGGGTGAGTCCCACAGACCCCATGTCCGTTCACACTTCACCATTAGCCATTCCCAGTAGGGAATCAACGCCAAGACTTCGATGTTGAAATGAGGCATATTTCACCCAGTCTACCACTGGAGCTATGGGGCTGGGTCCCACATTGAAACGAGGTACCTATCACCCAGTCTAGCTCTTGAGCTATGGATCTGGGTGTGCTAACACATCAAGGAGGGCCCCACCCACACATATGGGGTGGGCCATGTCCTTGATGGACGGATGGGATGATATATAAATATCATGGTGTGTCCCACATTGATGGGGTCCACTGGTAGATGGCATGAATAAAATACACACATCATAGGTGGGTCATTGATCATAGGAAGAGATAGAGAGAAAAAGAGAAAGAAACGTGTAGGGGAGGGACCCCGCCACTATTGGGCCCTCCCTTGAACAATACATACATCAAGTGGGTCCTACATCAAGTGAACTCTTAAATCACATATAAAAAAATAAGGATGTGGGTCCATCATCACCCACCATCCACTCCTTGCTCCCTTGGCTTCTTTTGCTCCTTAGATTCGATCCTAGCAGAAGAGATGGAGTTTGGATGGTTGAGATGGGAGATGAGAGGGTATGAAGTGGACCACACTAAAGCTCCTCCATAAGAGCTTGAAAAGCTTGGACGTGTGATATTTTTTAGTTGCTTAGAAACGAGCTTGAGAAATGAAAGAGAGATGGTTGTAAGGAGAGAGAGAGAGAGAGAGAGAGAGAGAGAGAGAGAGAGAGAGAGAGAGAGGTGATGGACTAATGGGTGAGGTGAGTGATGGGTGTGTAAGAGCTTTATTGAACTTTAGGGTAATTTGTGTAAGAAGTGTATGGGGTGTGTAAGAACTTTTTTGCTTATGAGGTTGCTTGGGAAAGGGTGTGAGGTGATGTGTACTTGATCCTTGATGGGATTGATTGATTGATGGATGTGACATTCGGTAGAGATTCTCTTGAGTTTTACAACGAGTGGCGTTTTTCTCGAACTGAACGCAGCCCACATCTCCTATCCCGGGTACTGCCTCGGCGCGCGAGACGCGACATCAGAACCACAACGACGATGCGGTCGTTAAGGTACAAGTCTCGGGTTGACAGGACTCAGCTTATAATCGCGCGCAAACATCGGATGAAGGTCGAAGGTTACCGAAATTCAACAGGAAGCCTACAGAACAGTACATTTTAGGATATGAGTTCATTTACACCTAAAATATGAGTTCATTTACACCTAAAATATTGAACATTGAACTTGTAGCTTCAGTTGCTTTGGTTGATCTTTGACTTAATTTACTTGACGCTTGATCTTATACACTTGAAGCTTTAACTTGATCTTGATTATGTAGTGCACTTGGACTTGAACTAGCACATAAACTTGAAGTGGTAGTTGAACTTGAACATGCACTTTAACTTGAACTTTGAAATAGAATATTCCCTTGAACTAGAAGTAACACTTGGAAGTTGATCTTGAAAAAGTAGAACAATCTTCATGACTTGAGCTTTGTAGCACATCTTCTTATGAAGGTGAACTTTCCATCTTTGAACAATTTCATCATTCTAAAGTGGTTAGTTACTACAAAATTTGACAACACAGGGTGCTTGATATACAACATAGCACTTACTAAAACTAATCAATCTAAAAAAAAAAAACACAGCTATTAGTCCCCGACAACGGCGCTAAAAACTTGTTCACAACCCCAAGTGTTAGGTCGCGATGTAGTAATAATCTCAGTAAGACCAAGGTCGAATCTACAGGGACTAATCTTTTATATCTATTATTAAAGTAATTAGAATCAAAACTAGGAAAAAATCTAACATAAATCAGAAAAGTATGGAGTAATTGTGAGACGATGAATTTAGAAACTTTATGAAATTAAAGGTGGGAACTAAGGTTTTCAAGGATCCACTTACAACTATTAGGATGTTTCTTTATTTAATTCAAGGCACTCAATTAGAATTGGAGTCCCATCATATCCAATTAGATATTCAATAAGATCAGATTTGAACTTTTATTGACCTAATTCTCAACAGATGAAAGTTGTGAAGATTGAAAATGATTCCGTCACCTAACCATGCTCATGAGATTATGGTAGACAACAGGATATATTGATCTAACAACCAACATAGGAGAATTGTAAAGAATAAAAGCAATTCCATCACTCAGCCATGCCCAAGGGACAATGAAGAACAACAGAATTTTCTATTTTCACAAACTCCAAACAGAAAAAGAAGATACTTCAAAAAATTACAAATCTATTATAATTTAAGTCACAACAAACCATTAAAAACTAAAAGTATTCCTTAAATATCAAACTAGAATCAAATGGAACAGTCTTTGTGATTTTTGCGCTTGTTCTTTCGACTTTTTTTCTTCTCCATTTGATTTTCTTGGATCTTGAGACCTTCAAATCTTCAATCTTGGTCTCCACAAGTCCATTCTTTACCTTGGTGACTTTTGAGCACTAAATTCATGCTTTTAGCATTCTTTTCAATCCAATCTCTTAAATTCATCTTGCAATATAAACACATGTAAAATATACCATTAAGTCATATTATGTTTGTAAAACCAAGAAATAAATCAGGGATAATATGTAATATTTGACCCTTAACAAATATTGCACATGTTGCGATATCGATAAGATCAATATATTATCAATATTATCAATGACAAATTGAACACTATATACAACCATGTACCTATGAAAAAAAATAGAAATAATTTTTTTCTAATAAACAGAATTTTGATGATATTAATACGTTGATAATATTATTGAAATATCGTTGATATACTTATGATACAAGCATTACCTAGAATTTACACAATAAAAAATATTGTCGATATTAACCCATTGGCAATACAAGTGACACCTAAAATTTACATAGTTGAAAATATTGGCGCTTATATTAGTGATATTGATACGTTGGCGATATTTACCGATACATTGCTAATACCTAAAATTTTCGATACCAACAGCATTATCGGTATTGCTTCCAATGTTATCGGTATCTCCGATATAAAGATAATATCGGAGATATTTCGATAATATCAGAGATAATTCGAACACTAGTCGTATGATATTGAACATCTCTCTCATTACCTTGGTAGCCTCATTGGAGGATTAAGTGTAATGCAGTCAATTCAAGGAAGCGGAATAATACCTGCTTTAAAGATTGGAGGAGCACGAGAGAACAGATTCAAGAAGAGAAGATGCATCTTAAAAAGGCACATCAATGAGGCTTCATGCAACAAGTAGATTGTCAGTTTTAGAGTCCATTGTATACTCTTTCCTTATGTAGGATTGAGTATAGATGTTATTACCCAAACTCGATGAAATCATTATATAAGTCTCCGATAATAGTGTACGTGTGGTAAGTTCTTGTGTAAGCCTTCGATGGGAGTGTACATTTATAAGACCTTGTATAGGTCTTTGGCAGGAATGTTCGCTTATAAAAATTAGGAGTGAACCTATTGAAATTTTTTAAGATAGTGAAATCTGGTACACTCAAGGAGAGTGCGACTATTGGGAGTAAAGTAGGCAAATAGTCAAACAACTATACATCATTGTGTTTGCTATTATTTATTTAGTTGCAATTCTATTTATTGTTGTGGATGATTTGAGTATATGAATGTATGAGATAGATTGTATGCTATGCACTTAATTTAGAATACACACAATAGGTATTTTCATATTTCACCATATAAATTAGTTGTTTATAATATTGCATCTCTTATAATCTATATAACTGGACCTACTTGACATGGAAGCTTAATTGTTAATTGTTTTTAATTGGCTAATACTATTAAGAGACCCTATACAACCGTCCTCTAGAACTTAGCTGTTATTCTAAGATCCATTAATTTTTCACATGCCGTGATTGACAATTTATGCAATTTCAATTTGGTCCACCTAAAATCTGGGTATGTCTCAATTTAGGTCTTATCACAAGTCTTGTTACCTAAAATGAGCTGGTCCACCTAAATTTTAGATATGCTATTTTAGGCTCACATGACCTAAAATGAGCCAGTAAAATGGATGGACGGTATATGCATGACGGTGGACCTGCACAATAGCTTACCAACTATGGTTGTGGAGGGAAGCGTTTTGCGTGGTGTGCGCAGTGTAGTGTAATGCTTATTTGCTATCCAACTTGTTGATTAGGTCATGCAGCGGCAATAAAAATAAATTACAGAAACAAGCTTATTCATTTTGGGTCTGATGGCCTCAAATGAGCTGGCAAACCGGATAGATGGCACATTCACGATGCTGTGCAATGCAAAGAAGATACGGATCTCGGTTCTAGAGGCAAACAGATTGCGTGGTGTGCCAAACTCCACGGTATATTGATGTCACCATGTTATGTGGGCCCACCATGATATATGTAATATTATTCATCCATTTTGCAATATCATTTTAAGACATGAGCTCAAAAATGCGGTAGATCCAAAGCTCAAGTGGACCACACCGCAGAAGAAGCAGTAAGAATTGAACATCCACATTTGAAAACGTTTCGAGGCCACCGTGATGTTTATCTTGTTCATAAGGTCACACCCCACTGATGTCTGTGGTACGGTTCACTCGAGCTTTGAATCTGCCTCAAAAGTCACGTCTTAACATGATCTCTCAAAATGGATGAATGGTGCCGATCTTAGATCGTACATCATAGTAGGCCATAGAGCTTAATGACGTCAACACACTTGTGGAGCCACAACGCAATCCTTTTTTGTTTCGGTTTTGGAGGGGCGGAATGCGACCTTGACCATAAGCCCACTTCGCTGCATGTATTGTAAATCCAGGACGCGGATTGCTTCCTACCTCCGCCCGGACGGTAATCCGTCCAGGCAGGACGTTATGGGGCCACTGTGATGTAAATGTTTTATCCAAGCGATTCACCGGTTTTATTCATTTTAAAGTATGATCCTAAAAATGTGATAGGTCTACAGCTCTAAGGGACCGCACCAAAGGAAGCTGCACTGATAATGACACCTACCATTGAAACCTTTCTAAGGGACAATGTGATGCTTTTTTACCATCCAACCTATTAATAAGGTCATGTAGATGTGGATGAAGTGAAAGCAAAAATATCAGCTTGATCCGAAACTTCTCCGGCTCCCAAGAAGTTTTTAATGGTAGACGTTCAATTCCCACTTGTGGTCCACTTAAGATTTGGATCTATCTAATTTTTAGTATCATATCTTAAAATGATCTGAGAAAAGCGGTAAACGGCGTGGATAAAATACTTACATCACGGTGGATCCCACAGAGCCGTGCACGGGCGGATTACCGTCCAGGCAGGCGTAGGGCGCAAACCGCGTCCGTAAATCCATACCTTTAAGCAGATAAAAATTTCAGGTAGGCCGGAAACAATGGTTATAAACCAAAACCTTGTGTGGGCCGTAAAAGTTTAAACCAAAATGATATTTGTTTTTTCCATTCATCTAAGTCCGTTTGACCTTATCAACAGGTTGCATGGCCAACAAGAATTACAGTGGACCTCGGGAGGTTTTCAACTGTAGGCGTTCAACGACTATGGTTTGCTGTGGTATGGTCCTGTGGTATGGTCCACCTGAAAATTGTATCCTTTTCATTTTTGGGACCACACCGTAAGACAAACTTACAAAACATATGAACAACATTGATATACAATGTATGCAAAGAGGTGGGCCCTACGGTCATGGTGGCACCCACAGCACTAGTTCCGGGTCGCAGCCAGGTCTCGCTCGGGGAGGGAACACCACGGACCCCAGTCAAAGTACGGCTGGTTTGGTGAAGTGGAAGAGATAAGTCTCCACGTCGATATGATCTGTAAGTCCCGGGTAGGCACGTTACCATAAGCTTTGCATTCTTTTTCATGTATTTAAGTGTGACTCGAATGCCAGATTATTCCATCGTGGATATGTGTCAATTCCAGCTCATCTAAAAAATCCCAAAGCTAGCTTAGCTAGTAATCTGCCATCAGTATTCATTAACCATTTGAAACCTAGCTACTTCAAAAACAGATGCGTGTCCTTGCGTCTCATGTACAAATGCAATACAAGACTCAGTGTCTACGATTGGCTTCAGCACATTTTTCATGCTTTGAAATCTACCATTTCCCCTTACGAAAAGGCACCATCGTCCAATTGATAAGTGTATCCCATGCACATACTTCCAATTACTTGTGGACCATACAAATCATGGTGCCCACTTTGAATAGCTCATAACCCCAAAATCGAATTGATTAACGTTTCTAAACTTTGATTAAAGGACTTCTTTGTTGAAGTCAGATTGTTAACCAACCATCCAACTTGTGTCCACCACTAGTTGTCAAATCAGATCAGTGTAACTTTTTATAATTTATAAACCATCTAAAAGCAAGGGCTATGTTTTCGACGGTTTATCTTGAGTTACAATCGAGCCAAGTGCACAATTTCTGAGCGCATATATACGAACCGATGTCATTCTGTAAGAGTATCGACGTCTTAGCTTATCGTATTTTATTATAGAAGACAATTTGGAATAAAACTCAACGTCCAATCTGATAGGAGAACGCTTGCGTGGCTTTCCCATGGAGTGTGGGGCGTTACATTTTCTGACGTGGAAGGACGGACCTCATGTCCATTAGATCCACACCGTCCATCAGGTGTTCCGCAGTGTTCACACCGAATCTCGCTAGTAAGGCCCGTTCAACAGTCAGTTGGGGTACACAGTGGAAAACGGTTATCATGGGAAGTCCCTCATTTAAACCGTCCAAATTTCGTGGGGAGTCTACCAGATCACTTGAATTTAGAGGTTTTAGTAATGATTTTACACCCTTTCCTCTGGTGTGGCATATATATATCTAGGATTTGATTAAATTTTAGGATGCATGGTGAAATTGTAACTGCTCACCTTATGGACAGGTTGGATCTGATGCTTTTCCGTCAGTTAGCTAGCGTAACCGATTATTCTTTGGATGCCGAGCAAGTCACGTTAGCCAGTAGTTCCAAGCGATATTCTATGAATGGGACCATTTCTCTTTAAAACAATGATATCGTACAGAACGTATGTGCCTGGAATACAGATAATGCAATACTGGGATGACTCATTGGTGTGTCAGCAATGGAACCTCTTGGAGGAAGTGTCACAAGTTGCCTTGATATTTTGACATGGTTTCTAATAATAAATAAGACAGCCATCGTTCAGGAATCTGTGTCCATGTGGTCCACATCATATTATATATTCATAGAAAACTACCAACGATCTTGTACTCAAGGAGAGTTACCCTACTGAGTTGACTCTTTGTGTGTTCCAATTTGACATTTGTCAGACATCCAAACCGTGCATCAGTCACCCACGCATGAAAGTGGATGTCCCAAAAATCAGTCAATCCAAAGGGGACACTACATCATCGGGACGGTGTAAAATCATGCATAAAACCTCTAAATCATATTATGGCCCACTTAGACTTTGGAATGGCATTACTTTTAGGGTTGTCCGTCCATCCACGTGGGGCTGTGATGAATGGATTAGATGCAGATAAACGACATAGCGGGACCTATGCACAACCTACGGTGGCGACCCTTCCTATTTTTTATCTCCCAGGTGAACATGAGGCAGGACACCGTATGGACGGAACGGATGTCACCAAAACATCTTGGTGGGCCCTAGAGAAGTCGATCAAAATGTGACTTTTATATTTTGTTTTCTTTTGGCCTATGCACCATTTTCCTTATCCGCTGGTAAGCATTTGATTCATGTAATCAGCCATAAACGGCGCAAACGAGAAATGATAAGGATGAAAGATTCAGTCACCGTCGATTGATCATCAGATGTGACTGCATGTGGGCCCCATATTAACTACCAGTAACTTTTAAAAGGTGATGGGATATTAGGGATCAATGGTATGTCTTATAATGACAGGAAAAAAGAATCTGCTCTTTAATTCAGAAGTTGTGGTCTACAGCTCATCACAAGCTAATCTTCGATTAGAAGGTTATAAGATCATGGCCCACTGATGATGTGCTAAGCCAGTATCCACTGGATCGCATATTGACAAAGAAAGTGTAATGTGGGGCTGATTAATCTCCCTGATGAGTGGACAGAGATGATTTTTTGTCTAAGATGATCCCGTGATAGTAAACATATTGGACCGGTTGGATGTGGCATCAACGCAAAGGTTTGGAAGTTATCTCTGGGTGGCCTATAACTTATAATCCAAACTGGCTGGACTCTGACACGTTTTTATTTTTTTAGTAACTCATAGTCCAGCCAGATGAGAGATGCTCATAATCACCCGTTGGACCATCAATTAATGTCCATTCAGAAGATAATGTCATGTGCGTGTAACATCTAACCCATTCAATAGGTTGGTATCACCATGAAGGTCATCTTTTTTTCTCTCTTTTTAGCTTTTTTTTTTCAAAAAATTTTAAGGCCCTGTCAACTCATCAAGCTCGCCATAATTGTATTTGGTACTTATCAGCGGTTGTGAAAAAAATCTATTGGGGCCAACCTATTAAACTGAATTGATGTAGAACGCACGAGATTGGTTGGGCGGTGATTTGTGGTCAAACCAGTTGGATGTTAGCATATCTTAAGTTAAATTAATTCCCCACGCTCCGACAGTGCTTTGAGCTAGTGCTCCTAGTTATAAGAGGACATTTGGACAATTTCATCAATTAATATAGATTGTTCATTAGATCGAACATGTATACTGTTGCAGTGTTCTTATGGGATGGCTTCCTCAAGGCGGGCCCTCCTTCACCTGTACGGACAACAATGTCAAGGGAACCCTGGCTAGAGCCGGGAAACCTCCGATGCTTAAGTCAGTTATCTGGTCAATAGCTAAGAGCTTGTCTCGGTTAGTATTGCGTACCTTCTTCTGTCCCAAGCTTAGAGATTCATACAGTTTGTCAACCCTTATCCTCAGAGGATTCTTCTCCTTGGATTGCTCAGGATCCCGAGAATCTCGGGATCCGCTACCCGTATCCCTGGATTTTCGTAGAGCAGCATCTGTCCTCGTTCCGCCACTCTCCGTCTCGGCTAGATCGCGACCGACTCTGGGGGAGTCTCGGCCAGGTCGTGACCGACCCTGGGGGAGTCTCGGCCGACACAGGAGGACGGGTTCCCGACCCTTTCACGGACGGAATAATCTCGGTTTCTATCAGTCATTCCTTGCTCCGTGACCGGCAGAACCAACTCCTTGAGTCGGTCTTATTCTATCGGCTGAGCGGCTTTAACACGCTCGGCCTTTAGTGGGCTTATGCAGGCGAGGTCATCACTCTGACAGAGCGACTTTAATCGTCCTTGCTTACACCTCCCGGCCTATCCTCTGTTCTGTCGGTGTTGTCTCGGATTATTCAGGCAGTGTCAGCAAAGCCGACCTACTCTTATCCGAGTCTCCGAGCTTAACACATTTTTCTCCAATAGTGAGCCCCCCTTACTCCTTGTGTCATCTATGGCATCAAGGAGTACGACTTTTTCGGTCGGTTCGTATTAGCATCCGAGACAATGATGAGGCATTTAACGCTCTTTGAGTCGTCTCTAGCGCGCGACGTTGCGCCTCCCAAGGTCGCACGTGCGACCAGCCGTCAATTCGTGCCGTCCGCGTATAAAAAGCGGACGCGTGGCCACGATTTCACCGCAGTCAGTCAGCGGTTGCCACGCGTCGAACGGGGGAGCCGAGGCGAACGTCGATTCGCTTTTGCCATAATTGCCCTGCCACGTGGCGCGGCTATAAAAGGCCCGGGCGTGAGAACGGTGCGAACTTTTTTTTCGCCCTTCTTCCTCCCCCCTGTGTCTGATCCCGAGTGCGTTTTCACTTTTTCTTCTTCTCCTCCTCCGCTGTCGCCTCTTTCTCCGTCAATCTTTCCTTGCAGTCGTCGTCGATTTCTTTGTTGAGTCCTTTCCTCCTTCTTTTATCAGCTTTAATGGCCGCACACGGCTCTCAAAGCCCTTGGGAGGAAATGTCCGTAGATGAGGGTGTGTCCCAACACCTTTGGGACGTTACGGAACCACCTTCATTGTTGACGGAGTTTGCCGTCGGTGCTGACGCCGCATTCCGGCTTGTCAGAGAATCCGGCGACTCATCGGCTGGACGTCCTGCCCAGACCGGTCCATCCAACGGTGGGACGTCTCTGGTGACTTGTCCAGGGAGACCTAACCCTTGGGTGGATCAGATGGAGGACGAGTATGGAGAGGATGACTTAATCACGGGCGAAGAAACTGCCGTTCCATACCCTGTGAACCGAACTGCGGAAGTCTCTGGGTCGTCTTCAAAAGGGGAAGAGGACGAGCCCAGCGGCCTTGTCGCCTCCATTCTAAATGAATCCGACTTAAACCGGATCAGGGCTGGATACCATGTCCCTGACTCGGTCGTCCTCCATCTCCCTCGTCCGGGTGATTTGCCCGACCATCCCCCTTCAGGGATGGTCGCAATTTTTCAAGTCGCGATGCAGTGTAGCTTGCGTTTGCCACTCCAGCCCATTGCCCGTGACTTTCTCTCCCGAGTCAAAATAGCTCCCGGTCAAATTGTTTCAAATGCGTGGAGGAATTTGTTCTGGTGTGTCGTGCTCTGGTCCGAGTTAGAGCAACCTTCCCTCACGGTCGACGAGTTCCTCTATCTGTATCAAGTCCGACCAAACCCTAGCTTCCCTGACCTCTACTTTCTGAGCGCATGGAGAGGCAAAGGGGGGTCTCTAATAACCGACCCACCTACTTCGAACAAGTTCTGGAAGGAAAGGTGGTTCTGGGCGTGCGGTCGGTGGGAGTCGGCCGACACGTGGCCGTACGAGCCTTAAGTATCCCGCACGTTCCGTAGAGCAGGTGACTCGGCGCCTCGGCCCAATGGTCTTTCCTTTTCTTTATTTTTATATCTTCTTCCGCTAATCCTGACTCCATAATGTCTTGCAGATATTTTGAACAGGAGAGGGAAGCTCGAGTCAGGGGCTCTGACTCGGATAAGAGAGTTGAGGAAGCTAAGCGCGGCAGAGCGATCTTGGAAGTTGCTTCTGCAACCTGAGTGCCTCCACCTTGCAGGTTTAGACCCGTTCATCTCAGGTAGTTCGTCCTCCTTATCTTTGTCCTTTTGGTTTCCTGTTTGCTCCCTCATTCTTTTTACTCGTCCTTGCAGACCTCCCCAAAGCTCGTCCTATTCTGAGGTCCGCGCCTGAGAGCATGGCCGAGCCTCGCCCCGCCTTGAAGCCACTTTCCAAAGTGAAGGCCCCCCCGAGATCGGCTCAGTTGTCCGGGTCTCGGCCCTCGAAGCAGCAGAAGACCACGGGCAAGGGGAAGGGAATGGTCGCTCCACCTGCTGCTACACCTGCTGCTCCCTAAGTGGTCATCCTTTCCGACCCTGATGAGAGGGCCGAGGAAGCGGAGCCAACTCCTACAGTGACTCAGGTGACACCCGAGTCGGGGCCTATTGCTGAGGAGGTCTCAGGGCCGAGGGAGGCCCCACGCGAAGAATCTCCGAGAAGGGAGATGACTCAACAGAAGTCCCCCTTCACAAAGATCATTGCTGGGATGGTTCCTTGGGCGCTTGCCCACAGGAGCGAAAGAGACTTCGCCAGTTATTACAACGCTCCGACGGCCCAGACCCTCAGGCATGCGGCGAGGTTACTTTTTGAGGTAAACTTTTCTCCAATCTTGTGCCGTCTCTGGCTAAGTTTTACAGCACAGCTCACTGTCTCTTCATTGCAGCTGGCTCCTTGCCTCGTCAAAGCAAGCTCGGAGCTGACCGCCTCCCAGAAGCTCGCATCCGAGGCGGAGACTGCGAGGAGGGTTGCGGTCGAGGCTGAGGGCCGTAGAGAGATTGCTGAGAGCCCGATTGGCATCATGACCGGCGATCTCTCTATCGCTCGGAAGCTGGCCGCGGACGCCCGTGCAGCTCTCGAAGGAGTCAAGGCCGACAATGCTCGTCTGACTTCGCTCCTTCAGGAGGCCGAGGAGAGGGAGCGGCGCCTTCTTCAAGTTCACGACGAGTGCGAGGGTGCTCTTACTCGCGCAAAGGCCGAGGCCGCCGGCCTCATTCAGGAAGCTCAAGAAGAAACGCGCCGAGCCAAAGAGGAGCGAGATCGAGCCGTGGACGCCTTCCTCGAATCTATCGAGTTTAAAGAGGAGAGGGACCATCTTTATCAAGGTGGTTACAAGGCCTGCGTCTTGGAGATGAGGGCGGCCTTCCCTGACCTCGATCTCTCCGCCTTCGAAGTCGAGAGTCCGACCACCGAGGCTGTTGAGGGCGAAGCCACTGAAGGAGATGCCGCTGCTGATGAGGCCGGTCCTTCGGGTGCCGCATAGGAGTTGAATCCCGACTGAATGGGACAGTCGGATAATGTACTTTTCTTTTTGTGATTTTTTTTGTTACCGACCCGACATTGGGTACTTATACGAAATAGAACTTTTATTGAGTCGACTTCAATTACAGCGCTTTTTATTCTATCTTATGGATAATAAGTCTTGAGATGCTCGGCGTTCCAAGGATGAGGCAACAGCTGCCCATTTAGGTCTTCCAGCCGGTAGGTTCCCGGTCGGATGGTGCTTGAGACGACGTAGGGGCCTTCCCAATTTGGCCCTAGTGTACCCGACCCAATTTCCTTTGTGTTTGGGAAGGTCTTTCGGAAGACCATATCCCCGGCTCGAAATCGTCGGACTTTAACTTGGCGATTGTAAAATCGAGACACCTGTCTTTGTCGGGCCATCATCTTCAATCGAGCACTTTCTCTTCTTTCTTCCAACGAATCAAGCGCGAACGAGAGGAGTTCACCGTTCTCTCGTCCACTATATAAGTTAACTCGGGCTTAACCAATACCGATCTCAACCGGTGTGACTGCTTCCGCACCGTAACATAGGGAAAAAGAGGTTTCTCCCGTGGCAGTCCGTGCTGTGGTCCGATAGGCCCACAGTATATTCGGAAGTTCTTCAGCCCACGCTCCTTTTGCTTCGTCGAGTCTCATCCGGAGATGCTGCTTTATAATTTTGTTGACCGCCTCGACCTGTCCGTTCGTCTGAGGGTGATGAGGCGAGGCGTACATGTTTCGAATCCCAAGGTTACTGCACATCTCTCGGAATTGTTTGTTATCGAACTACCTTCCATTGTCGGTAACTATTGTCCGAGGTATCCCGAACCGACATATGATATTCTTCCAAATGAAACTCGTGATCCTTTGCTTGGTAATTTTCACCAATGGTTCTACTTCATCCCATTTCGTGGAGTAGTCCACCGCAACTACGACAAATTTAGTCTGACCCTTCCCTAATGGAAAGGGCCCGATTATGTCGACCCCCCACTGCGCAAAGGGCCATGGTCCCGACATCGGAGTCAGCTCCTCGGGGGGTTGTCTTGGGATTACTGTGAATCGCTGACACTTGTCGCACCTCTTGATGAATCGTTTGGAGTCATGCTGTATGGTCGGCCAGTAATACCCCTGCCGCAATACTTTGTTGGCGAGCGAGCGTCCTCCTGAATGGTTTCCACATATCCCTTCGTGTATCTCTCGTAAGATATAGTCGGCTTCTTGGGAGTCGACGCACCTTAGTAGAGGAGCATGAAAGCCTTTTTTATACAGAATCCCATTCAGGATAGTGTAGCGCGAGGCTCGAACTTTTAACCGCCATGCCTCGGCGCAGTCTTCTGGCAGTTCATCATCGTTGAGGTAGCGGATGAGTGAGTCAAACCAAGCAGTCTCTGGATTGATGGGAAATAGGGCCGAGACTGTCGGCTCATTTATGCTTGGTTTAGGGACATATTCAATCGGAACCGACCGAGGTATGTCTTTCTCATCTGCTGAGGCAAGCTTTGCTAGTAGGTTGGCTTTGGCGTTGTCGGTTCTAGGTATTCGAATTACTTCACATTTCTGGAATCCGTCGATCAATTCTTTAGCCTTTTCCATGTACGCCTTTAGCTGCTCTTTCCGAGTTTGATAAATACCGGAAACTTGGTTAACAATCAATTGTGAGTCGCTGAAAATGTTTAAATGGGTCACGCCCAGACTCGCGGCGAGTCTAAGGCCCAACAATAAGGCTTCGTATTCTGCTGTATTGTTGGACGCTTGAAAGCCGAGTCGCAAGGCATATTGCATACAGGTTTGGTCGGGAGTTTTTAACACTACCCCTGCCCTGCTTGCCTTCGAGTTGGATGATCCGTCGACGAATAGCTTCCAGGGTGTCGGCCCGAGAGAGGAAGAAGCCTCAGGTACATTAATTCCCTCTGATTCAGGCATACTGTCGGGATTAGGAACCACTTCGATAAGGAAGTCGGCGACGGCCTGTCCTTTTAAGGCTGCCCTGGGCCTGTAATGTATGTCAAATTCGCTTAATTCGACTGCCCACTTTGTAAGTCGGCCGGAGGCTTCCGACTTTTGGAGAATCTGACGGAGTGGTAAGTCGGTTACAACGACAATGGTGTGGGCCTGAAAGTATGGCCAAAGGCGTCGTGATGAAATTACAAGAGTGAAGGCTACTTTCTCGAGCTGAGGATACCTCATCTCTGCTGGTAGCAAGGCTTTGCTGACGTAGTCCACCGCATCACGGCAAATTTAGTCTGACCCTTCCCCAATGGAAAGGGCCCGATTATGACGATCCTCCACTGCGCAAAGGGTCATGGTCCCGACATCGGAGTCAGCTCTTCGGGGGGTTGTCTCGGGATTACTGCGAACCGCTGACACTTGTCGCACCTCTGGACGAATCGTTTGGAGTCATGCTGTATGGTCGGCCAGTAATACCCCTGCCGCAATACTTTGTTGGCGAGCGAGCGTCCTCCTGAATGGTTTCCACATATCCCTTCGTGTATCTCTCGTAAGATATAGTCGGCTTCTTGGGAGTCGACGCACCTTAGTAGAGGAGCATGAAAGCCTTTTTTATACAGAATCTCATTCAGGATGGTGTAGCGCGAGGCTCGAACTTTTAACCGCCATGCCTCGGCGCAGTCTTCTGGCAGTTCATCATCGTTGAGGTAGCGGACGAGTGAGTCAAACCAAGCAGTCTCTGGATTGATGGGAAATAGGGCCGAGACTGTCGGCTCATTTATGCTTGGTTTAGGGACATATTCAATCGGAACCGACCGAGGTATGTCTTTCTCATCTGCTGAGGCAAGCTTTGCTAGTAGGTCGGCTTTAGCGTTGTCGATTCTAGGTATTCGAATTACTTTATATTTCTGGAATCTGCCGATCAATTCTTTAGCCTTTTCCATGTACGCCTTTAGCTGCTCTTTCCGAGTTTGATAAACACCGGAAACTTGGTTAACAATCAATTGTGAGTCGCTGAAAACGTTCAAATGGGTCACGCCCAGACTCGCGGCGAGTCTAAGGCTTAACAATAAGGCTTCGTATTCTACTGTATTGTTGGACGCTTAAAAGCCGAGTCGTAAGGCATATTGCATACAGGTTTGGTCGAGAGTTTCTAACACTACCCCTGCCCCGCTTGCCTTCGAGTTGGATGATCTGTCGACGAATACCTTCCAGGGTGTCAGCCCGAGAGAGGAAGAAGCCTCAGGTACATTAATTCCCTCTGATTCAAGCATACTGTCGGGATTAGGAACCACTTTGACAAGGAAGTCGGCGACGGCCTGTCCTTTTAAGGCTGCCCTGGACCTATAATGTATGTCAAATTCGCTTAATTCGACTGCCCACTTTGTAAGTCGGCTGGAGGCTTCCGGCTTTTGGAGAATCTGGCGAAGTGGTAAGTCGGTTACAATGACAATGGTGTGGGCCTGAAAGTATGGCCGAAGGCGTCGTGATGAACTTACAAGAGTGAAGGCTACTTTTTCGAGCTGAGGATACCTCATCTCTGCTGGTAGCAAGGCTTTACTGACATAGTAGACTGGCAGCTGCTTCCCTTGACTCTCTCGTATTAAAACCGAGCTTACTGCGGCTTCAGACACGGCCAAATATAACAACAACACTTCACCAGGATCAGGCTTAGATAGCATCGGCGGGGATCCGAGGTAAACTTTCAGATCTTGAAATGCTTTCTCACATTCATCCGTCCACTTCATCGTCTGTCGTCCCTTCAATTGCTTGAAGAACGGGAGACACTTGTCTGTGGCTCGGGAAAGGAAACGATTGAGCGCGGCCACTCTTCCTGTCAACCTTTGAATATCTTTGATTGTTTTAGGAGATTCCATTTCGAGTAAGGATTTGATTTTCTCGGGATTCGCTTCGATTCCTCGCTGACTAACGAGGAAACCGAGAAATTTTTCCGAGCTCACGCCAAACGCGCACTTGCTGGGATTCAGCTTCATTTTATATTTACGCAGAGTCAAGAACATTTCTTCCAAGTCCTTCTCATGGTCGGTTGCCCGTTTACTTTTGACGAGCATATCGTCAATATAAACTTCCATCGTTCGGCCTATTTGCCGAGCGAACATTTTGTTCACTAACCGCTGATACGTTGCTCCGGCATTCTTTAATCCAAACGGCATCACTCGGTAACAGTAAAGGCATTTGTCGGTGACAAAGGCGGTTTTTGATTTATCATTCTCGTGCATTACAATTTGATTATAGCCTGAATAGGCATCCATAAAACTTAGCAGTTCATGACCCGCGGTACTATCAACCAGCTGATCAATTCGAGGAAGAGGGAAGCTATCTTTGGGGCAGGCTTTGTTTAGATCCGTATAGTCTATACAGACTCGCCACTTCCCATTGGCTTTCTTTACGAGTACGACATTGACTATCCATTCTGGATAGTATATCTCTTCGATGAATTTGGCTTTAAGAAGCTTACCGACTTCCTCTCCAATGATAGCGCAGAGGACGACGCTTCTGTCGGATGGGTCTGTAGGTTGGGTCGATGTTGAGTCGGTGTGTTATGACCGAGGAATCGATCCCAGGCATGTCTTCATGACTCCATGTGAAGATATCGGCATACCGTCGTAGCAAGGTGATCATCCATTCTTTAAGAGGCAGGCTCAAATATGAGCCGATTCGGACTACTTTTGAAACGTTCGTCTCGGTTAATGACACTGAGACGAGTTCTTCCATCGGTTCCCCCCGCTGGTGAGATCCGATACGGGGGTCCAGCGATTCAATCGTCGAAACCTCAGTTGGGGCCTTTACCGCGGTGGCATAACACTTCCGAGAATCTTGCTGATCTCCTTTCACTATCCCTACTCCCGACTCGGTCAGAAATTTCATGGAAAGGTGGTAGGTAGACACCACGGTTTGAAGGAGGCTTAGAGACGGTCGGCCGAGTATGGCGTTATACACTGACGGTTAGTCCACGACCAGGAAGTTGAACATCACGGTCCTTTGATGGGGCGCAGTTCCGGCGGTAAGCGGCAGTGAGACGATTCCCTCTGGAAGTACCTGTCCACCCGAGAATCTGATGAGCGGGGTTCGGACAGGCCATAGTACCGACCGACCTATGCCCATTTTGTCAAATGCTTGGGCGAACAGGACATCTGCTGATGATCCTGTATCCACTAGTATCCAGAATACTTTTCTATTCGCGATGGTGAGGGTGACTACGAGCGCATCATCGTGAGGATGATGAATGCCTCGAGCATCTTCTTCAGTGAACGAGATACAATATTTCTCTCATTTCTTCTCCTTGGGAGGCCGAGATAGCAGGAGAACTTCGGACTCGGGGCGATCGAGGCTTCTAGCATGGTTTCTTCGGGCGTTATTTGAGTCTCCGCCGCCTTGATGACCCCCGACGATCGTTCGGATTTCTTCTTGGGGCCGCTCTTCACTCGGTCCTGCTGCGACGCCGGTCCCTACTGTATGTTCTCTTAGCCGGCCCTCTTTAATCAGCCGCTCAATCTCGTCCTTCAAGTGATAACAGTCACTCGTGTTGTGACCATGGTCACGATGGTAGTGGCAATATTTGTTCTTGTTCCGACGATCCGGATTTCCTCGCATTTTTCGAGGCCAGTTGACGAAGCCTTCGGTCTTGATCTCCATTAGTACTTATTCAAGAGATTTGTTTAGGGGGGTGTATATAGAGAATCTTCTGTCTGGTCTCTTTCCTGGCCTGCTGTCGTCTCGCCCCCGGTCGTCTTTTCGCTTTTTCCCTCCGGCTGAGTCGGCTTCTTTTTTGACCGACTCTTTTGCCGACGGTTTTGTGTTCTGGATCTTTTCTCTTAGGAGTCGCGTCTCTTCCGCATCGGCATATTTGTCCGACCGAACCATAAACTCGCCTAGAGTATCGGGCGGGTTTTTGTCCAGTGACGCCAAAAAAGGCTTGTCCCTAACCCCCTGCATGAGAGCGTTGAGAGCTGTCTCCTCAGAATGTTTTCGAACTTGTAGAGACTCGAAATTGAAGCGTTTAATGTAATCTTTTAGTAGTTCTCATTCCCTCTTAATGTAACACCCCAGATTTTGGCCAATCTGGGATTTGACGTCCTTAGGCAGTGGGTCAATTAAAACACCTGAAAAATCGTTCAGAACCCAATTCCATAGCCAAAGAAACCACTTAGGATTAATTCCTTTAGAAACTAAGCATAAGTTAGCTAGCGCAACGTTGGAGTAGCTGGGAAACAGTCCCTGATCACTTTAAATACGTTCTACAAGACTCAAATCGAGTAGAACCAATGACTCTATAATACTCTATAACCTCGGACTAAACTCTAAGCAGGTTTGTTCTCTGGACCACTTTGAAATTTTGTATTGGATCTAGACCGTGCGTCGAAAGTCCGATACCTCCTATCTTAGACCGTTAGAACCGCCTTACTGGACTTGACAATCATTTCAAAAATCAAGTCCAACCGATTAACACAGGCTATTTCATTGAGCCCTGACCGAAGAGAGTGCGAATAGGGACAGAATTGGAATTTTAAATTCAAATCTGGCACACGGCTTGACGCGTCAGTATTGAGCGTTCTGACCGTCAGAATTTAGCCAGATTACACCCTCGGATCAGGAGAAATTTCTATTTTATACCATGAGACTTTCAGCCCTGATCTACATGCGATGACCGCTGAACTGAAACTGGTCCGCCACGTGCGATCTGCGAACCCTGCCGGACTGAAAACTTAATGCGTGCTAGATCTGGTACGCATGAGCTTAAGTCCGATCGCATTCGACCAGGGGACCACCAGAAATGTCCCTTTGGACCGAAACAGCCTCGATTTGGATATACACTAAGTGAACTTTGTACCGGATCCTATTTCGGTCAAGTTTGGGCTTATAAAAGGGGTTAAAACCCTCACTCCTCTCTCCCATCCGAATTTGCAAAAATTCTTAGATTTGGGAGAGAGAAAAGGTGAGAGTTTGTGAGAGAAGGTGGGAGAGAATTCCCTGCTGCTTGTGCCACGTGCTGTACGTGCTTAGGCAACGCACTCCGATCACTTTTTCGACGATTCCTCCTCATTTTCAGGTAAGAAAATACCCTAGGAGGTTGCTGATTTGAGGTTCCTTTCGTTTCCTAGCGAGGTAGCTAATAGAACTTGTGTATTAGGTTCTCTAATCGCCGTAGACGAAGCGTATACGCTCCGTTCGAACTTACACATCCATAAGAGACAAGGTGTGGATTTTAGACGCTTTGATTGACTGTTTCCAAAGCTTTCAATGTCGTTTAATAGTAGATTCTCGACGGCAACGCCGTTTGACATGTACAACATACTGTCCGTTTCCTGTTTCGTAAACCAACAAAGAATATGAGATTTAGGGCATTTTAGTCATTTGTAGGAAGTACTGTTTTCATGCATATTTTGCTGATGTGATTGACATGGCTTCTCGTCGCATTAGGATATTAGGAATGCGTGCATAATTAGTTTGGCGAAGAGATTCGCCTAAATGCGCACTTCGGGTCGACATACTATATGTAGACTTAAGTGTGTAGTGTAAGTGTTTGTATAAATGCTTGTATTAGTATGTATTGAATTAAATGATGTTATGGATTAGTTTGAGATTGGTTTCTCAATTAATATGCTGATGTGAATGATTTCCTACATGTTAGTTATATGCATGGTTTCATTGTATGTATGAAATACATGTACTTGATGATTTACTTAAGTTCTATGTTATAACATGTGTTAACATGCTCACGTGGTTGTATTTCAATTCCAATACTCTCATATGATTTGCTGATGTGATTCCTTAATTGTTTGGGACTATGCTTAGTCCAGGCAGTCGGTAACCGAGAGAATTCGTGGTTAGCTTATCCTCACCACGAACGACGCGTCGATGAACGCGAGCCGTGTTCTGGAGTTGGCGGCAGTGGTTAGGTCACACGAAGTGTTTTACGCACTTCATGTCGTCAACTTGAGATGCGATCACGCTAGTCGAGCCCGTCAAGTAACCCGACTGGCCATTGTATGTTCACCCTGCATGAGTCATAACTGCTTGAACCTAGGGTACTGAACTTACCATTGTAAACCCTGTTAACCATAGTACCTTGATCCACGAAGACTCATGAGCCGGGCATGGTGGTATGGGACACCGTGGTCGAGCTGTCGGCATACGGTGGGGCCACAAACCTCCCCGTAGTGACCAGTGAGTACATAGTCTCGTGAGCAGATTATGGTGGTATGAGACACTATATTCTTGCTGTCGGCTTACACTGATCAGGCGACGAGTCCTTTGTAGTGACCGCGAGTGTATTCTGAGTCTACGGGAGGCGACGACCCTTCAGTAGCAGTAGAGTACAGTAGGCCTGTATTGATAAGGTGATGGGGGAGCGGTGCAACGAGTGCGAGCAACAGCCCTGACAGCCCTTGCAACGACCTACAAAATATACATCGTATGAGATTACTAGGAGTGACGACCCTAGACAGGATCTGTGTTGGGATTGATATAAGAGAAGTACCTTAGTTTCTCAATCCTGCTGTTTGAATGGACTAATAATAACTCGAAAATCATATCACCATAACATTGCATGTGCATGGAAGATGTGGAGCACTCTAGGGAGTGTGGCATGCCGCGGTCGTAAGATGTTGTCGTATGAGGGAGATCGTCGGTGAGGGCATACATCATGTCATGTCATATTGCATTAACAACAGTATTAGGATTGTTTGATTTACTGCTTTATTATTTTCGCATGATTGATTTGAGAACATGTTAATCCTTGCTCTATTATTCCACTGAGTTAGCTACTCACTCCCACGTTACGGGACGGTGTTCCTGGACACCCACCAGACCTTTTTGTGATTGCAGATGATGGCGCGGCCTGCGAGGTGGAGCCGGACTTGATGTGATGAGGAGGATCCCTCCTTTATGCGTGTTCTGATCGATGGGATTACAGGGAGGTTGATTAGATGTCTTGACACTTGTCATTTTATATTTTTAGAGCACTTATGTATATACTTTCTTTCTATTTTGAGGTATACATGTATATGTTTAACCTGGTAACATGTTCACACTCTGGAGACATACAACAGTTTATATATGTTATACATACTATCACAGTCTTCCGCTTGTTAATCTAACTGTCTCTGGAGTATGATATGCTGATCTAGCTTAATCTCAGTCATGTTTAATATGTTATCACAGACAACATTCAATCATACATATCTATGTTGCATAAATAACATTTTGAAACTTGGGAGTTGGGTTTTTGCTCGACCCCCCGATTTTCGGGATGTTTCACTTAACTATGTTGTTCAGATGCGCGGGAGGCTTCAGTTTCTTTTTTCCGCCGATGAAATTGCTGAGGAAGGCGTCACTGAGTTCGGCGAACGACTTTATCGACCTGGGTTTCAATTGCTTAAACCAAAGTCGGGCTACGTCAGTCAAGGTCAGAGAAAACACTCGGCACATAACAGCGTCCGAGGCGTCGTGCAATTCCATGTAAGTCCTAAAGCATTCAAGATACTCTGTTGGATCAGTCTTTCCAGAAAAAGGAGTTATCTGGGGTAAGCGGAACCTTTCCGGCAATCGTGCCTGCATTACCTCGTTCACAAACGGAGAAGCTTTTTCTTCGTATTTGGCCGGATCTGAGTTCCGACCGTGCTTTATATCCACCATCTCCTTTTCCATCTTCTCTCGGACCTCGTTCTTGAAGTCCTTTATATCAGCCTTCTAGGGTTCGGCACTCTCTGTCGTTTCTTCAGCGTCTAAAGGTAGCCGACTTCGCCTCCTCTGATCTATTCTATGCCTAAAATCAGAGGGAGGCAAAATGGCTGTTGCTGAACGGGCAGGCGCTGGGTGACTTGGTTCTCGAGGTTGACTCGGTTGTCTGGGCGACTGTGGCGCGGCAGGCTGCGCTACAGACGCTGGTGGATGAACTTGTGCCGACTCCTGGCGCTGCATCTGCTGGTTGCACAGTTGTTCCAGCATGTGTTTCATGGCAGCCATCTCGGAACGCATTTCTTGAACCTCGCGATCCAGGTGTGTGTTCCCTTGATTGGGCTGGCTTGTAGTCGCAGGCGGTGCTGCCAGGGAAGCTCCCTGCGCTATGCTAGCAGCGGCCTCCCCAGCTTCATCTGGGTCTGTCCTTCTTGTTCTTGCCATCCGAATAGTTTGAGAAAATGGCTTTTTGTCCGATTCCCACAGACGGCGCCAAACTGTTGCAGTGTTCTTATGGGATGGCTTCCTCAAGGCGAGCCCTCCTTCACCTGTACGGACAACAATGTCAAGGGAACCCTGGCTAGAGCCGGGGAACCTAAGATGCTTAAGTCAGTTATCTGGTCAATAGCCAAGAGCTTGTCTCGGTTAGTATTGCGTACCTTCTTCTGTCTCAAGCTTAGAGATTTATACAGTTTGCCAACCCTTATCCTCAGAGGATTCTTTTCCTGGGATTGCTCAGGATCCCGAGAATCTCGGGATCCGCTACTCGTATCCCTGGATTTCCGTAGAGCAGCATCTGTCCTCGTTCCGCCACTCTCCGTCTCGGCTAGATTGCGACCGACTCTGGGGGAATCTCGGCCAGGTCGTGACCGACCCTGGGGGAGTCTCGGCCGACACAGGAAGACGGGTTCCCGGCCCTTCCACGGACGGAATAATCTCGGTTTCTATCGGTCATTCCTTGCTCCGTGACCGGCAGAACCAACTCCTTGAGTCGGTCTTATTCTATCGGCTGAGCGGCTTTAACACGCTCGGCCTTTAGTGGGCTTATGCAGGCGAGGTTATCACTCTGACAAAGCGACTTTAATCGTCCTTGCTTACGCCTCCCGGCCTATCCTCTGTTCTGTCGGTGTTGTCTCGGATTCTTCAGGCAGTGTCAGCAAAGCCGACCTACTCTTATCCGAGTTTCCGAGCTTAACACATTTTTCCCCAACATATACCGTTGGCTACCTCCTGAATTTCAGTAATCCCACAATCTTAGCCTTTTCTGCAAAATTACATTACGATTTAATGCATCTAATTGTCAGAGCGCATCATGGATTTCTTATGGATAAAATGAGCCAATGGTTGGTTAGGAGATCCTAACCATTGCATGTGTCTTTGAAACATATGAAAATAACGCAAAATCAAAGATGTATTAGATCATACGATCAGTGGAGGCTCAGATTAATCAAATGGACTGTCCAAGTGCCCCCATGAGCACAAGACTTTATAGTTCTTCGAGAGTAGTGGGGGCATTTCTTTGATTTGAATACATGGAAACACAAGTAAAAGAGAGATGATTCATCGAGCCGGGAGAAATACAGCGGTGACCATGGGGCGACCTTTCTTCTATTTTATCTTTATTTTTTGTATATCCACGCCGTTCATCTGTTTTTTCAGACCATTTTAGGGAATGTGGCCAAGACTGAAGCTGGTCCAAATGTCAGATGAACTTCACCCCTGAAAACAGTAATGATTGAGCAACCACCGTTAAAACTTCCTAAGGCCACTTTTATGTTTATTTGCCATCCACCCAGTAGATGATGTCACACTGACCTGAACGAAGTCAAAACACAAAATTCAGGTTGATGAAAAATCTTTTTTTTTTTTTTTTTAGCCCGCAAGAAGTTTTTAATGATGAACGTTCGATTACCATTATTTCGTGTGGTGCTGGATGGACGGCATGGATAAAAAATAAATAATTAATAATAATAATACACCAAGGTGGCCCCACGGTCACTGCCTCACTGATGTTCGTTTCCCACGTCTCACCTCATCCGCTCTCTAGCGACCTAGCAGGTCAACGAAGCATCTTTGGGATATGTTACAACCATAGTAAGATCCCAACATTACAGCGATTGCTCCTACTTTGACACGGATTGATGCCTTTTTCTTGAATGGTAGTGATTCATCCACTCCACATGTAGAATACTGGATGGAACATGGTTTTTAAATAAACTGATTAGAATATCCTAAACATCGAAATGGTGGTGCTATAACAATTGTGTTGAAACTAAAAGACTCAGTGATGTGAATATAAGGGTCAAGTTGAATGGTTCAGATAACCCAATCCGTATGAATTTTGGGCTATGGTTTAATCTATACAGAGGCCGACGATGTTGCTTGTCCCACATATGCAAAGCAAAATGTACCATAAATAAGTCACCGCCATCCAAAATAAAGAAGTGAATTATCACTACAGCCTTCTAGCCCAAGCTCGAAGCAACTGCGGGTGAGCCAAAACGCTTGCGTCACTTTCGCCGATGTGGACGGAACGAAATAGTGTGGCTGAGAGCCACCCCATCCATCAGGTGAGCCACCCAGTTTTTAATTAAAATACAAAAATCAGGCCAATTTCACCTTCAAGTTGACGACAGCATGAGAATCAGTTGAGATAAAGAATTTTACCGTTAAAATCTTCCAAATTGCGTGTGGGATCTACGGTAATGTTTATATGCCATCCAATATATTCACGCTATTTTCCACGGCAGTATGATGGATTCGCCTAAAATCAGGACACTACAAGATATGTGGGACGCTACGTGAATTTAGATATTTTGGGAATGATTATACGCCGTCCCCAATGGTTTGGCCGACCGATGTCTTATAAGGTTGGAAATTTGTTGGCGCACATGATGGGTTTGGATGCATCCTATGCATATTTGTCCTACGTAGAGCTCGCTAGCTCCGCGTGACTAGGCGAATCGTGCTCGCTCAGTCAAAAGATATGATGGCGAGAAAGCATTTTGTCAACCCTTTCATCCGTTTTTCACGGGCATGAATTGCGTGGTCAGCGGCATGAATTGCGGTTTAAATTCCCTGACCTCTCTTCGATGAATGTCTTATATTCAGTGTCCACTCATTTTAAAGACCATTTTAAGGCCCGTATCAAAACTCACGTAGATTAAAAGCTCCAATGTCAAGTGTACCACACTATAGGGAAAAAAAAAAAAAAAAAAGAGATAGTGACACTTGTTTGAAATGGGCAAAAATGGACTCACTTTCACTACGCCAAAAAAGCGAAAAAATAATGGTCCAAAACCGTTTCAAATGACCAAAAAGAATGGTCTTGGACTGTTGCATGGGCCGTCAAATTTTGACGTGTCATATTACTTAAAGGACGGTTGAAAACCATCATTCTTATTGATGAAAAAAGGACAGTAATGGACCATCTCTTATGACCCTTCAAAGGACGGCCATGGACTGTCCTTTAAAAGGACAGTCATGGACCATCCTTAAAAAGGACGGTCTCTTATAAGCCTTCAAAAGACGGTCAGGTCATGGAGCGTCTCTTATGAGCCTTCAAAAGACGGTCAGGTCATGGAGCGTCTCTTATGAGCCTTTAAAGGATGGTCATGGATCAGCCTTAAAAAGGACTGCTACCAATTGTTTCTTATAACCTTTAAAAGGACATTTTCAAATTTGAGACGGTTACAATATATTTCATCATATTCTTCTTGATATACACCTGTTATATAATATATTTTATCATATTCACATTCACATCCATCTAAACCCAAACTACGTAAATCCATTCAAACATAAACTACATTCATCCAAACATAAACTACATCCATCCATCCAAACACAAACAATCTTATCTACATTACATTCATCCACACATAAATACATATAAGTTTAACATCATAAATAAAAAAAGAAAAAAAATCAGTAACAATTTTCTTTTTGTGTCTTTCATCTAATAAAAAAATATTCAACCAATAAAACATTATAATTTAGAATCATGATGAATTGCAGAAACTTCTTCCAAAAAAGTAGGCACTTTTTTAAAATAAAACTGTTCATTAAAATAAAACTAATGCAAGCAAATAATGCAAAAAAAGTGTTTCAATTCAAGTTAATAGAAACAACAACAAAAATTAAAGCTTTGTAAAAAGGGGCATGTGTTAAAAGGGATACATTCTTATTTGTTGCCATGTGATTGAGTTACATTATTATAGCAATCGGGTTCGGATTTAAGATCGGGTTTAGGTGTGGGTTTTGAAGTTTAGGTTTAGGTTTAGGTTAGGGAGTTGAGATTAGGATTAGGTGTAAGTTTAGGTTTAGGGATTTGAGAATGCATTTAAATTTAAGGTTTAGGTTTAAGTTTTAGGTTATAGGTTTAGGTTTAGATTTAGGTTTTAGGTTTAGGTTAAGGTTAGGTAATAGGTCATAAGTTTAGGTTACAGGTTATAGGTTAAGGTTTAGGTTAAGGTTTAAGTTTAAGTTCAGGTTATAGGTTATAGTATATAGGTTATAGCTTTAGGGAATTGAGAATAGATTAAGGTTAAGGTTTAGGTTTAGGAAATTGGGTTCGGGTTTATGTTTGAGTTTTCAAGTTTAGGTTTAAGTTTAGGTTAGGGAGTTAAGATTAGGATTAGGTGAAGGTTTAGGCTTAAGGATTTGAGAATACATTTCAGTTTTAGGTTTACGTTTTGGTTTTAGGCATAGGTTTAGGTTATAGGTTTAGGTTATAAGTGCAGGTTATAGGTTTAGGTTTAGGTTAGGTTATAGGTTAAGGTTTAGGGAATTGAGAATAGGTTAAGGTTTAGGTTTAGGAAATCAGGGTTCAAGTTCAGGATCGGGTTTAAGTTTGGGTTTTCAAGTTTAGGTTTAGGTTTAGGTTAGGGAATTAAGATTTGGATTAGGTGTATGTCTAAGTTTAGAGATTTGAGAATACATTTAGGTTTTAAGTTTAGGTTTAGGTTTTAGGTTATAGGTTTAGGTTTAGGTTAGGTTTTAGGTTTAGGTTAAGGTTAGGTAATAGGTTATAAGTTTAGGTTATACGTTATAGGTTAAGGTTTAGGTTATAGGTTTTGGTTGAGGTTTAGGTTAAAGTTTAGGTTTAGGTTATAGGTTTGGGTTAAGGTTTAGGTTTAAGTTATAGGTTATAGTATATAGGATATAGCTTTATGAAATTAAGAATAGGTTAAGGTTAAGGTTTAGGTTTAGGAAATCAGGTTCGGGTTCAGGATTGATTTTAGGTTTGGATTTTCAAGTTTAGATTAGAGAGTTGAGATTAGGATTAGGTGTAGGTTTAGGTTTAAGGATTTGATAATACATTTCGGTTTTAGGTTTAGGTTTAGGTTTTAGGCTTAGGTTTAGGTTATAAGTGCAGGTTATAGGTTTAGGTTTGTAAGACCCGTATCTTGGTCCGTACCGTTCCAAAGACTTCCGCAGTCTTACCGGTCGAATCCCGGCAACCTTCGACCCTCAATTGATATTTACACGCGACCCTGATTCATATGCCGTCAACCTGTATCGACTCAACCCAAGACCATTACTATAACGACCGTGCCATCGCTGCGGTTTCTATGCCGCGACTTGCGCGCCGAGGTGATACCCTGGTCAAGAGATGTGGGCCAACGTTCGATGCGAGGAAAGCGCTGCGCGTTGCGAAACCCAAGAGAATCTCTACGAGATGTCACATCAATCCCATCAATCAATCAATCCATCAATCCATCACATGTCAAGTAGATGTCAAGTACACATCACTTTCACCCTTTCCCAAGAAAGCCACAAAAGTCCAAAAGTCCTTCTATGCCCATACTTTTCTTACACAAATGCCTTAAAAATCAAGAATCTCTTACAAGCCCATGTTTTTCTTACACAAAAGGGCCACAAAAGTCAAAAAGGTCTTACACACCCATCACCACCACATCCATCACTCCATCACCCATCACTCTCTCTCCCTTACAACTCTCTCTTTCTCATTTCTCATCTCATTCTTCTCAAGCAACAAAAAAATTCCATACGTGGGAGCACTCCAAGCTTTTCAAACTCCAAGGTGGCCCACTTTTCTACCCCATCATCTCTCATCCTAGCCATCCATTCCTCATCTCATCCATTGAAGTTGAAGCTAAGGTGCTAAGGAACCCATAGGAGTAAGAAGATCGAACGATGGGTGCTTGATGTTAGTAATTTTTCATATTTTTAAGTTGAGCCAAGTGAGGTCAACCGATCAATGGTTAGGATCCCACTTGGGACCCTAAGTTGTGGCCAATGGCCCACTTTGATCATCATGATCATTCCATGATGGGGCCATTCTCCATGGACCCCATCATGATGTTTATTTTATGGCATTATGAAGGTCATCTAGACCTTCCATATTGGTGGGGAAAGGATCCCCACCGTTGATTTTCAATTTTGGTGGTCCCATGTGTTAAGGGACTCATTTGATGTATGATTTGTTTTACAAGAGAGGGCTCATAGTGGCGGAACCCTCCATCACAAAGCGTGTCCCACTCTATCTCTCTCTCCCTCTCTCTTCTTTTAATTATTTATTTTGTGTGATGAAATGGCCTTATGGCCTATTTGGATGGACCCCACCATGGAGCATGTATTGGATCCAAACCATCTAAAGGAGAGGCCCACTTTACACATATATTGTAATCTCACCGCCTCACCATGTGGCGGCCCATCTAAACAGGGCCCACCCTCAATGTATTTGATAAGGCCAAAACAAAAAGGAAAAAAAAAGAAAAGAAAATGTCCAGGGACGTTGCTGGACATGGAAAGGAAAGCACATATATTAGCCTTTTTTTTTTAAAGATTTAGAGGTGGGCCACTTGTATAGGACCCACCTTGATGTTTGTGTCCAATCCATACCGTCCATCCCATTCCTTGGATCATTTTAGGCGTTGAGCCAAGAGATGGGGTTGATCGGAGTATTTAGTGGGCCATGGTGTTAGAAATGACATTTTTACCATTAAAATCTATTTAGATTTCTTCTACATGTCGAAAGAGGGCCATTAGCGGACTCATTGGATTTATTATGAGCCATAGAAGCCAATGGACGGAGTGGATTTATGCGATATGGGCCCCAGACGTGAAAAACCTCGGAAAAACGGGTTTCCCAAGTTAAAAAAAAAAAAATTAGAGACAGCCCTCTGACGTGCTGCAGCAGAAACACGCTGCTACGTGTAGCGAATGCACGGGCGGGTGTCCCAGCAACCACCCACGGCTGCTGTCGTGGGCTCCACCATGATGTATATGTTTATTCCACGCCGTTCATGAGGTGGGCGCCCTCCTCAGGTGGGTCCCCTCCAAGTCTCAACTGATTCCAATGCTCAGGTGGCCCACACCACACGAAACAGTGAGATTGCACCTCTGCCATTGAAACTCCTTTTGTGGGCCCCAGAAGTTTTGGATTAAGATGAAATTTGTTTCCCCCTTTCATCCAGGGTTGGGTGACCTTATCAGCGGGTTAGATTTCAAATAAACATTTAGGTGGGCCCCACATGGGACCCACAGTGATGTATGTGTTTGTATCCACCGTCCGCCTGGACAGTGGTACCCTCCATGATGCATGTGTTTTGCACCCACCGTCCAGCGGACGGTGGGGCCCTCTGTGGTGCTTATGAGTGGGTGCATGCGTGTGGGTGTGTGTATGTGTGGGGTTGTACATGTGTGTGTGTGTGTGTGTGTGTGTGTGTGTGTGTGTGTGTGTGTGTGTATATATATTATATTGTATATTATATATATAGAGAGCAATGGTCTCCTGCGAACCATCCCGCAGGATATTGAGTGCGGTCCAACTCCCACCGCAAGAGACCCTTGTGCGGGTGCGCGGATTGGCTACTAGCAGGTTGACTAGCGAGACTACTATTGAATTTGTGTCCCTATCATGATATATGTTTTGTATCTACACCGTCTATCCATCTGAAGAGATCATTTTAAGATGAAATCCAAAGAATGAGTCACATCCAAAGCTCCAGTGGACCCTACTACAGAAAACAGTAGGGAGGGTGACGCCACCGTTAAAAACTTCTAAAGGCCACAAAAAGTTTTCGATCAAGCCTATATTTATATTTTCTCTTCTTTAATATCTTTTTTAACTTTTGAACAGGTTGGATTTTGAAAAAACATCATGGTGGGCCTTAGAAAGGTTTCAACAGTGGGCATCAATCTTCCCGCTGTTTTTTGTGGTGGGGTCCACTAAAGCTTTGGATCTACCTCATTTTCTATGTCATGGCTTAAAATAATATCTCCAAATGGATGGACGTTGTGGATACAACAGATACATCATAGTAGGGTCCACAGAACTTGGTGACGTCATTTCCGTGGAGTGACATCAAATGCTAGGAAGCGGATTACGTGGTGAGTAACTCACTACGCTAGCTTACTGAGTAAACTTTGGGAGGTCCACCATGATTTATTTACATTATCTACTCCGTTCATACATTTTAACAGATAATTTTAATACTTGGACCAAAAAATGAGGTATATCTAATGTTCATATGGACCACACCATACGAAACAGTTGAATTGAATATCTACCGTTGAAAAATAATTGGAGGGCCATGGGAGTTTTGGATCAAGCTTATATATATTTTTTCTCTTCATCCATGTCTGTATGATCTTATGAATAGCTTGGATGAAAAATAAACATCACTGTGAGGCCTAAAAAGGTTTTAATGGTGGAAATCATTATCCCCATGGTTTCCAGTAGTATGATCCACTTGATCTTTGGATATGCATCAATTTTGGGCTTAACCCCTTAAATTAGATGGAAAAACGGATGGACGGAGTAGATAGACTACATACATTCAGTGGCCCAACTTTGTGTACGATAAAAGCATTTGAGTAACTCAGTACGTAATCTGACTTTCGTATAAATTGGTGTGGATGGTGGTCATGCTCTATGGGCCCCACCATGATGTATGTGTTTCATCCACTCCGTTGATCCATTTTTAAAGAAGAGAAAATATATATATGAGCTTGATCAAAAACTTTTCATGGCCTTTAGAAGTTTTTAACGGTGGCGTCACTCTCCCCACTGTTTTCTGTAGTGGGGTCCACTGGAGCTTTGGATGTCACTCATTCTTTGAATTTCACGCTAAAATGATCTCTCCATGTGGGTGGACGGCGTGAATACAAATCGTATATCATAGTAAGGCCACAAATTCAGTAGCAACTAGCAAACTTGTGCCCGCACTAGGGTCTCTTGCGATAGGAATTGGACCGCACCATGATATCCTGCGGGATGGTTCGCAGGAGACCGGGACTCTCTCTCTCTCTCTATATATATATATATATGTATTTGTATATATACATATATATATATATATTATTGTATATACTATATACATATATATATATATATATATATTATATTATATTATATTATGTAATGTACATGATGGTGGGCCTTCATGTGGGCCCCCACCATTGATGCAGGCGCTGCATCTAATCTGTCCATCCATTTTAAAGATCATTTTATGGAATGAGTCAAAGAATGAGCCAGATCCACAGTCCAAGTGGACCCCATATGGGCATGATTTGAGGTCCATCTTAATGTATTGGTGACAGTTTATTGGGGCCCACTTTGATGTAGATGTAAGGCCCATGGGATTGGACCATTCAATATATCCCAAGGCCCTTGGGACTAGGCCCATTTGATTTATACAAGGCCTAAGGGTTTAGGCCTAAGGGTTTAGGCCCATTTGATTTATATAAGGCCTAGGGGTTTAGCCCCATTTGATTTATATAAGGCCTATAGGATTAGGCCCATTTGAGATGTATATGGCTTATGAGATTAGGCCCATTTGATGCAATTTAAGGCCCACGGGTTATAATCCATTGCAATGCACATAAGGCCCATTGGTGTGGTCCATTTATGTGGCCTATTTGATGAATAAAAGGCCCATATGATATGGCCCATTTGATGAATAAAAGGCCCATATGATATGGTCCATTTGATGCATTTAGGGCCCAATGGGATGTACCTAAAGTCCATTACAATGTGTGATTCCAATACGGATTATATAACGATGTTTACGGCGATCATGCCTTGGGAGCAATGTTGGTTTGACGTCCACATTGCGAGTATGATGTTGGTTGGATGTCCATATTACGACTCTCCCTTGCGCCCATTGATAGGCAGTACTTATTGTGTATAGGCTGTCCAGGCCCATCTGCATTGTAAGGATAGTTCATTTCATTATAACATGTTTAGTATAGTTCCATGACTCATGATCATACGCATCATATGTATGCTTGATATGAGAATTGACTGATCATAGCATATGCCTTCGGGCAGGTTGTTTATGGGCTCTGGGTTAGGCGATGTTTCTCTACATGAGCGCATGATACGAGCAGGATTTGCTGCATGATTGGATAGTGTGATTCATGCATTTCACATTGTGTGATATGGTTACTGTACGCCCTAGCGACATCGGGGCCGTAGCCTCCACAGACGTATCGTGGTTCGTAGGATTGGATACTGAAAATTTTATTCTACATGGGGTACTATAGATATCCCTGGGTGAAAGTCCTTAAACCCTTATGGTACCAAGAGGTTGCTCCAACGTTTAGATCGAATGGGTAGATGAGCATTGAGTGCCGATTACCAGACGGTTGCGCTCTCCACTGTGTCGTGGTCGGTTGGAAGGGGGTGCGGCCTTACCCGCATAAGTGTAGGGGGCAATGCTAGGCTGAGTCTGACCAACTCGACGAATGGGTCCGCTATCGATGAGTTGGGCCTGATATTGGTAGACGGATAGTGAGGTCTCTTCCACTTACCTTATTGCGCGCGCTATGGCGGCGATCTGGTTTAGAGTGTACTAGACCCCGGTGATATTCCAGAGTTGAGCTATATTGATACGTGGACTTAGATGAGGATTGTATGCTTGACTTGCATCTTACATCGCATAGCCTTGGTATGGCCAGCATCCTTCATCTTTGCATTGCATAGCTTTGGTATGGCTTATAGTTTTCATGGATACATCTGCATATTTCGCATTACTCTGATACTGCATGATCATATTACTACCTTGCGCACACACTTTCACCACCCTCTAAGCTTTTTATAAGCTTATGCACGACCGTTGCGTGCAGGTGACGTTGGGGCACAGGAGCGCTGAGGCAGGAGCACGTTGCAGATCATTTTGGAGTTTTTGTTATCTACCATTGTATTTCCCTTTATGATCACTGTACTTGTAAAGTTTTTTATCATAGTGGAAATATAATGGAGTTCTTGGTTGTTGTTTGTGGGTTATGTCTTTGGTTATGCTTATTACGAATCAAACTGACGTTGAAAATCTCCTCGTAGCATCCCAGGATTGAAACCTGGCGAATGGGAGCTGGGAGCCAAGAATGGGATTCTACGGAGGCTGTCAGTCCCGAATTCGGCGATCGAGAATTTTATGAGCCCGGTTTTCAAGTTTGGGGTGTGACAGAAGTTGGTATCAGAGCATAACTTGGGAATAACTGAGAACAACATTACATATTTGTAATGAGTGTAGAGTGGATGAGTCACGAAGTTCGGATAGCTTTGAGACCTTCCGTTACAGACCCTTAACGTGCGTGCCTTCGAGAGTTTTGAAGTTGATAGGCGCCTTCGCCCTTTCCTATAGGACATGGCGCGTGGGAGAGTAACTCGATCGACTCCCGCACCACCACTTGAGGATCCCGCACCACCACCTGTGGCTCCTGCATTACCACCTACGATGCCCGTTTCACCACCAAAGATTCCTACTGCCCATCCTAAGTATGCTGCTCCTCCGCCAGAGACTGGTGCGGACCCAACCATATCCGTGAGTGCCTCACAGTTGCAGCAAATGTTTCGTGCTAGTTCCCTCCTTCGAGAGTTTAGATGGCTCGATCCCCCACGTTTTCAGGGTGAACCAGACCCGACGGTAGCTGAGAGATGGCGCGCCGATGTGGAGAAGATATTTAAGACTATGGGATGTACGACTGAGCGGCGAGTCAGATTAGCCGTATTTCTTCTCCACGGTGAGGTTGAGCATTGGTGGACATCAGTCTCTCGAGCAGCAGGTGTTAATTTTATATGGACATGGAAGGATTTTGTGGATCGGTTTGACCGACAGTACTTTCCTGATCACATCCGATGATAGCGAGCGTTCGAGTTTGAGGCCCTAGTGCGGGGCGATATGACAGTGGCCCAGTACACGGCTCGTTTTGTAGCACTGTCTAGATTTACGCCATATTTAGTCGATGATGAGGAGCGAAGA
Source organism: Magnolia kwangsiensis (assembly GCA_037074715.1). Classification (NCBI taxonomy): domain Eukaryota; kingdom Viridiplantae; phylum Streptophyta; class Magnoliopsida; order Magnoliales; family Magnoliaceae; genus Magnolia; species Magnolia kwangsiensis. The sequence continues at coordinate 68,471,327 of CM073579.1, forward strand.
GCCTGTCGATTCGAGGATGACTTGTGTTACTGTCTTCGCGGCCGTCTTATTGGGCATGAGCTCCCGACTTTTGAGGAGGTGGTACGGAAGGCATAGATTTTTGAGACAGAGTGGGCCGGTTCTCAGTCTGATCGCGTTCAGAGAAGAGACCGGAAGAGGCAGGCTCCTTCCAGTGCTTCCCAGCAGCGTTGACCACAGCAACAGAGGCGCACAGGTCGCCCAGCCTTCCGAGCACCAGCAGCACTAGTAGCACCTCCACAACTACCTCCGAGACAGTTCACCGGCACTTATTTTAGGTGCGGTGCGATGGGACACCGTTCATGGGAGTGTCCTAGCCCCCAGCAGCAGTAAAGAGGTCCACAGCAGCAGAGGGCTCCACAGCAACCTCCACCACAGCCGCATCAGAGACCCCCAGACCAGCAGCGACAGCAGCCCCCACCACCGAGACCACCTCAGCAGCAGCATCAGCACTAGCCTTAGAGGCCGCAGCAGCAGAGACAACAGTTTCGACCACCTCAGTGATCCCAGCAGCAGCAGCAGCATGCTCAGAGGGGACAGACACCTCCCTAGCCGGCTCAGGCTAGATTCTATGTGGCTCAGCAGGATCCGCAGTCATCTGGAGGAGTCGTTGAGGGTATACTTCCAGTCTCTGCATGCATTGCACGCGTGCTGTTTGATTCAGGTGCATCGCACTCTTTTGTGGTCGAGAGCTTCTGCCGATCGACTGGCTTACCGTTGGAGTCTTCTTGTGAGAGCCTATCAGTATCGACGCCCTTAGGGAGGACTGCAGTGTTGGGCCGATTTTGCTCATCTTGCCCCGTTTTAGTCAGAGATACCTTTCTGCCTGCCGATCTGTTTGTATTGCCGATGTCCGAGTTTGATGTCATCCTGGGTATGGATTAGCTCGCCAAGTACTATGCCATATTAGACTGTGCCGCGAGAACAGTTACGTTTTATATACCCGGCATGCCACAGTTTCAGTTCGTTGCAGAGCCCAGAGGAGAGCGGTTGTCTTGTTTGATGTCCTGTGCCATAGAGGAGCCTATAGTTGTGAGCATCGAATATTTGCCTGTGGTTTGTCATTTTCCCGATGTGTTCCAGGAGATTCCAGGATTACCACCTCGCTGACTCATCGAGTTTCAGATTGATCTCGTGCCCGGTACCGCGCCTATTTCGAAGGCCCCGTATCTCATGACACCATTGGAGTTAAGAGAACTGCAGAAGCAGTTGGACGAGTTGCATGAGTTGGGTTTTATCCGTCCGAGCAGTTCACCGTGGGGAGCGTCAGTACTCTTCGTGAAGAAGAAGGATGACTCGTTGAGGCTCTGCATTGACTATCGCGAGCTCAACAAAGTCACGATTAAGAACAAGTACCCGCTCCCGAGGATTGATGATTTGTTTAATCAGCTGCAAGGTGCACAGTTCTTTTCGAAGATTGACCTGCGTTCCGGTTATCATCAGATTCGGGTCCGAGATGAGGACATTTCGAAGACAGGATTCAGGACGTGTTACGGTCATTTTGAGTTCCAGGTCATGTCCTTCGGGTTGACCAATGCACCCGCGGTTTTCATGCAGCTGATAAATGAGGCCTTCCACCCATATCTCGATCAGTTTGTTGTGGTCTTCATCGACGACATTCTGATCTATTCGAGGACCCGTGAGGAGCATGAGCAGCACTTGGAGATTACCTTGCAGACCCTCAGCGCACACCAGCTGTATGCGAAGCTGGAGAAGTGTGAGTTTTGGCAGGAGGAGGTGAAGTTCCTCGGTCACGTGGTGACTAGGGAGGGTGTCGCAGTGGACCCCTCGAAGGTCGAGGCAGTGCGTCAGTGTGGCCAGCCCATGACTACGACAGAGATCCGTAGTTTTCTTGGTTTGGTGAGCTATTACCGACATTTTATTGAGGGCTTCTCTCGTATTGTAGCCCCGTTGACCAGGTTGACTCGGAAGGGCGTAGAGTCGTCTACTCCTGTCCTCACTCTTCCCTTTGGGAGTGACGGTTTTATTGTATTCACTGATGCCTCGCATATTAGTTTGGATGCTGTCCTGATGCAGCGCGGGAGACCAGTGGCCTTTGCATCTCGTCAGCTCAAGGTCCATGAGCTGAACTATCCTACGCATGATCTGGAGCTGGTTGCAGTTGTCTTCGCACTGAAGGTGTGGAGGCACTATCTTTATGGGGTCAGGTTCGAGCTCTTCTCTGATCACAAGAGCTTGAAGTACCTCTTCTTGCAGTCTAAGTTGAATATGAGACAGAGGCGTTGGATGAAGCTCCTGAAAGACTATGATTTCGATCTCCAATATCACCCGGGTAAGGTGAACATGGTGGCAGATGCCCTCAGCCGTCAGCCACGAGGTCTAGTGGCGCATATGATGATTCAGGAGTGGCGGATGCTTGAGGATGTAGCAGCGTATGATTTTGAGTTCGTCCTACAGTCTTCCATCGTACAGTTATCGAGCTTGTCGATTCAACCCTCTCTTGTCGCTAGGGTGATCGAGACTCAGCAGGCTGATGAGTCGTTGCAGAGTTATATGGCTGAGGTGACATCTGAGGGTCAGGCAGATTGACAGATTGGTACAGACGGTGGATTTCGCTTCAGAGGTCGATTATGTGTCCCGGATATTCCAGAGTTGCGCAGAGATCTTATGACCGAGGCACATAGATCATGATTTTCTATCCACCCGAGCTCTACGAAGATGTACCGTGACATGAGGTGACATTATTTTTGGACGGGGATGAAGCACTAGATTGTCAGTTTTATGGTCGAGTGTGACACGTACCAGCGTGTCAAGGCCGATCATCAGAGACCTCCTGGTCTATTGCAGCCTTGAGCGTCCCAATGTGGAAGTGGGAGCACGTGTTGACTGATTTCATTATGGGTTTGCCGAGGACTCAGCGCTGTCATGACGCTATTTGGGTTGTTGTGGATCGTCTGACGAAGTCAGCACATTTTTTTGAAATGCGTGTGACTTGGTCTATGGACCAACTTGCGAGGTTATTTATCGAGGAGATTGTGAGACTGCATGGCATTCCAGTCTCGATCGTTTCTGACCGAGACTCGAGATTCACGTCCCAATTTTGGGGGAGCTTCCAGTGAGCGATGGGGGCTGATTTGTAGCTCAGCACCGCGTACCATCCGCAGACCGATGACCATACTGAGAGGGTCAACCAGATTCTTGAGGATATGCTTCAGGCCTGTACGATTGATTTCGAGGGTAGCTGGGATGAGCATCTGCGATTGGCTGAGTTCGCATATAATAACAGCTATCAAGCAACCATCGGCATGACTCCTTTTGAGGCACTTTATGGCAGACCATGCAGATCATCGAGTTGTTGGACCGAGGTTGGAGAGCGTCATCTCCTAGGTCCCGAGCTTGTGCAGGAGACGTCAGAGGCTATTGACATCATCAGGCAGAGGATGCGCACAGCTCAGAAGAGTTTTGTTGATCGTCAGCGTCGTCCCTTGGAGTTTGATGTAGGGGACCATTTGTATCTCAAGGTCTCGCCCATGAAGGGTAAGCTTGCCCCGAGATTCGTAGGAATTTTTGAGATCACTAGGAGCGTTGGCGCCGTGGCCTATCGGCTTGCCTTGCCATCTCAGTTGTCTTGTCTCCACAACATTTTTCACGTCTCCATGTTGAGGAAGTGTGGGTCAGACATAGTTCCCGTTATTGATTGGCAGCAGCTGGAGGTTCGTGAGGACGCTTCTTACATTGAGCAGCCAGTCCGTATCCTTGATCGGAAGGAGCAGGTCCTCAGAACTAAGGTCATTCCGTTGGTGAAGGTGCAGTGGGGTCACCATTCCGTAGAGGAGGCTTCTTGGGAGCGTGAGGCTGAGATTCGAGAGCGTTATCCTCATCTCTTTGATGGTTGATCATGTATTGTATGCTGTCTCTGATTCTATACGATAATGTTATGTCTCTTCTTCCTCATGAGTTATGCCTAGTTGCGAGGATTGTGTAAATTTCGAGGACAAAATTTTTATTAGGAGGGGAGAGCTGTAAGACCCGTATCTTAGTCCGTACCATTCCGAAGACTTCCGCAGTCTTATCGGTTGAATCCCGACAACCTTCGACCCTCAATTGATATTTACGCGCGACCCTGATTCATATGCCGTCAACCTGTATTGACTCAACCCAAGACCATTACCAAAACGACCGTTCCGTCGCTGGGGTTCTGATACCGCGACTTGCGCGCCAAGGCGATACCCTGGTCAAGAGATGTGGGCCAACGTTCGGTGCGCCACCTTGATGTGGGCCACTTGTATAGGACCCACCTTGATGTTTGTGTCCAATTCATACCGTCCATCCCATTCCTTATATCATTTTAGGCGTTGAGCCAAGAGATGGGGGTGATCGGAGTATTTAGTGGGCCATGGTGTTAGAAATGACATTTTTACCATTAAAATCTATTTAGATTTCTTCTAATGTCGAAAGAGGGCCATTAGCGGACTCATTGGATTCATTATGAGCCATAGAAGCCAATGAATGAAGTGGATTTATGCGATGTGGGCCCCAGATGTGAAATACACCAGAAAAATGGGTTTTCCAAGTTTTAAAAAAAATTTAGAGGCAGCCCTCTGAAGTGCTGCAGCAGCAGCACGCTGCTACGTGCAGCGAGTGCACGGGCGGGCGTCCCAGCAGCCACCCACGGCTGCTGCCGTGGGCCCCACCATGATGTATATGTCTATTCCACGCCGTTCATGAGGTGGGCCCCCTCCTCAGGTGGGTCCCCTCCAAGTCTCAACTGATTCCAATGCTCAGGTGGCCCACACCACACGAAACAGTGAGATTGCACCTCTGCCATTGAAACTCCTTTTGTGGGCCCCAGAAGTTTTGGATTAAGATGAAATTTGTTTCCCCCTTTCACGCAGGGTTGGGTGACCTTATCAGCGGGTTGGATTTCAAATAAACATTTAGGTGGGCCCCACATGGGACCCACAGTGATGTATGTGTTTGTATCCACCGTCCGCCTGGACGGTGGTACCCTCCATGATGCATGTGTTTTGCACCCACCGTCTAGCGGACGGTGGGGCCCGCTGTGGTGCTTATGCGTGGGTGCATGCGTGTGGGTGTGTGTATGTGTGTGGTTGTACATGTGTGTGTGTGTATATATATATATATATATATATGTATATGTATATATACATATATATATATATATATATTATATTATATTATGTAATGTACATGATGGTGGGCCTTCATGTGGGCCCCCACCATTGTTGCAGGTGCTGCATCTAATCTGTCCATCCATTTTAAAGATCATTTTATGGAATGAGTCAAAGAATGAGCCAGATCCACGGTCCAAGTGGACCCCATATGGGCATGATTTGAGGTCCATCTTAATGTATTGGTGACAGTTTATTGGGGCCCACTTTGATGTGGATGTAAGGCCCATGGGATTGGACCATTCGATATATCCCAAGGCCCTTGGGACTAGGCCCATTTGATTTATACAAGGCCTAGGGGTTTAGGCCCATTTGATTTATATAAGGCCCAGGGGTTTAGCCCCGTTTGATTTATATAAGGCCTATAGGATTAGGCCCATTTGATATGCATATGGCTCATGAGATTAGGCCCATTTGATGCAATCTAAGGCCCACGGGTTATAATCCATTGCAATGCACATAAGGCCCATTGGTGTGGTCCATTTATGTGGCCCATTTGATGAATAAAAGGCTCATATGATATGGCCCATTTGATGCATTTAGGGTCCAATGGGACGTACCTAAAGTCCATTGCAATGTGTGATTCCAATACGGATTATATAACGATGTTTACGGTGATCGTTCCTTGGGAGAAATGTTGGTTTGACGTCCACATTGCAAGTATGATGTTGGTTGGATGTCCACATTACGACTCTCCCTTGCGCCCATTGATAGGCAGTACTTATTGTGTATAGGCCGTCCAGGCCCATCTGCATTATAAGGATAGTTCATTTCATTATAACATGTTTAGTATAGTTCCATAACTCATGATCATACGCATCATATGTATGCTTGATATGAGAATTGACTGATTATAGCATATGCCTTCGGGCAGGTTATTTATGAGCTCTCGGTTAGGCGGTGTTGCCCTACATGAGTGCACGATACGCGCAGGATTTGTTGCATGATTGGATAGTGTGATTCATGCATTTCATATTGTGTGATATGGTTACTGTACGCCCTAGCGACATCGGGGCCGTAGCCTCCACAGACGTATCGTGGTTGGCAGGATTAGATACCGAAAATTTTGTTCTACATGGGGTGCTATAGATATCCCTGGGTGAAAGTCCTAAACCCTTATGGTACCAAGAGGTTGCTCCAATGTCTAGACCGAGTGGGTAGATGAGTGTTGAGTGCCGATTATCAGACGGTTGCGCTCTCCACTGTGTCGTGGTCGGTTGGAAGGGGGTGCGGCCTTACCCTCCCGAGTGTAGGGAGCAATGCTAGGCTGAGTCTGACCAGCTCGAGGAATGGGTCCGCTATCAACGAGTCGGGCCCGATATTGGTAGACGGATAGTGAGGTCTCTTCCACTTACCTTATTGCGCGCGATGTTGCGGCTATCTTGTTTAGAGTGTACTAGACCCCGGTGATATCCTAGAGTTGAGCTGTATTGATACGTGGACTTAGATGAGAATTGTATGCTTGACTTGCATCTTACATCGCATAGCCTTAGTATGGCTAACATCCTTCATCTTTGCATCGCATAGCCTTGGTATGACTTATGGTTTTCATGGATCCATCTGCATATTCCGCATTACTCTGATACTACATGATCATATTACTACCTTGCGCACACACTTTCACCACCCTCTAAGCTTTCTATAAGCTTATGCACGACCGTTGCGTGCAGGTGACGTTGGGGCGCAGCAGCGCTGAGGCAGGAGCACGTTGCAGATCATTTTGAAGTTTTTATTCTCTACCATTGTACTTCCCTTTATGCTCATTGTACTTGTAAAGTTTTTGATTATAGTGGAAATGTAATGGAGTTCTTGGTTATTGTTTGTGGGTTATGTCTTTGGTTATGCTTATTACGAATCAAACTAACGTTGAAAATCCTCCTCGTAGCATCCCAGGATCGAAACATGGCGAATGGGAGCTGAGAACCGAGAATGGGGTTCTACGGAGGCTGTCAGCGCCGGATTCGGCGATCGGGAATTTTGTGAGCCTGGTTTCCGAATTTGGTGTGTGACAAGGTTTAGGTTAGGTTATAGGTTAAGGTTTAGGAAATTGAGAATAGTTTAAGATTTTAGTTTAGGAAATCGAGTTCGGGTTTGGGATCGGGTTTAGGTTTGGGTTTTCAAGTTTAGGTTTAGGTTTAGGTTAGGGAGTTGAGATTAGGATTAGGTGTAGGTTTAGGTTTAGGGATTTGAGAATACATTTAGGTTTTAGGTTTAGGAAATCCGGTTTAGGTTCAGGATTGGGTTTTAGGTTTGGGTTTTCAAGTTTAGGTTTAGGTTTAGGTTAGGGAGTTGAGATTAGGATTTGGTGTAGGTTTAGGTTTAGAGATTTAACAATACATTTAGGTTTTAGGTCATAGGTTTTGGTTTAGGTTTAAGTTTAGGTTATAAGCTATAGGTTTAGGGAATTAAGAATAGGTTAAGGTATAGGTTTAGGAAATCGGGTTCAGGTTCGGGATGGGGATCGGGTTTAGTTTTGGGTTTTTAAGTTAAGGTTTAGGTTTAGGTTAAGGAGTTGAGATTAGGATTAGGTGCAGGTTTAGGTTTAGGAATTTGAGAATACATTTAGGCTTTAGGTCATAGGTTTAGGTTTTAGGCTTAGATTTAGGTTTTAGGTTTTAGTTTAGGTTATAAGTGTATGTTCTAGGTTTAGGCTTAGGTTAGGTTATAGGTTAAGGTTTAGAGAATTGAGAATAGGTTAAGGATTAAGTTTAGGAAATCGGGTTCGAGTTCGGGATCAGATTTAGGTTTGGGTTTTCAAGTTAGGTTTAGGTTTGGGTTAGGGAGTTGAGATTAGGATTAGGTGTAGGTTTAGGTTTAGGAACTTGAGAATAGGTTAATGTTTAGGTTTAGGAAATCAGGATCAGGTTTAGGTTTGGGTTTTCATGTTTAGGTTTAGGTAAAGGAGTTGAGATTAGGATTAGGTGTAGGTTTAGGTTTAAGGATTTGAGAATACATTTAGGTTTTAGGTTATAGTTTAGGTTTAAGTTAGGCTATAGGTTAAGGTTTAGGGAATTGAGTTTTAGGTTATAGGTTTTGAGAATTGAGAATAGGTTTAGGTTAAGGTTATAAGTTTAGGTTTAGGAAATCGGGTTCGGGTTTAGTTTTGGGTTTTCAAGTTTAGGTTTAGGTTTAGGTTAGGGAGTTAAGATTAGGATTAGGTGTAGCTTTAGGTTTAGGGATTTGAGAATATGTTAAGGTTTAGGTTTAAAAAATCAGGTTTGGGTTCGACATCGGGTTTACGTTTGGGTTTTAGGTTTAGGTTTAAGTTATAGGTTATAAGTGTAGGTTTAGGTTTAGGTTTTAGGTTTAGGTTGTAAGTTTAGGTTTAGGTTTAAGTTATAGGTTTTGGGATTTGAGAATAGGTTTAGGTTATAAGAATAGGTTTAGGTTATAAGTATAGGTTTAGGTTTTATGTTTAGGTTAAGGTTATAGGTTTAGGTTTAGGTTTAGGTTAGGTTAAAGGTTAAGGTTTAGGCAATTGAGTTTAGGTTATAAGTTTAGGTTAAGGTTTAGGTTAGAGGTTAAGGTTTAGGTTTAGGTTTTAGGTTTTAGGATTTGAGAATAGGTTTAGGTTAAGGTTATAAGTTTAGGTTTAGGTTAAAGATTAGGCATTTGAGTTTAGGTTTAGGTTATAGGTTTAGGTTTAGCTTTTGGTTTTAGGTTTAGGTATAGGCTTAGGATATAGGTTATATGTTTAGGTTAAGGTTTAGGAATTTGGGTTCGGGTTCGGGTTTATATTCGGGTTTAGGTTATAGGTTTTGGGATTTGAGAATAGTTTTAGGTTTTAAGTATAGGTTTAAGTTGGGTTATAGGCTAAGGTTTACGGATTTGAGTTAAGGTTATAGGTTTAGGTTTAGGTTTAGGTTTTAGGTTTAGGGATTTGAGTTTAGGTTATAAGTTTATGATTAGGTTATAAGTTTAGGTTTAGGCTTAAGTTATAGGCTTAGGTTATAGGTTATAGGTTAAGGTTTAGGAATTCGAGTTCGAGTTCCGATATGGATTCAGGTTTAGGTTATAGGTTTTTGAATTTGAGAATAATTTTAGGTTATAAGTATAGGTTTAGGTTGGTTCTTAGGTTAATGTTTAGGGATTTGAGTTAAGGTTATAGGTTTAGGTTTAAAGAATTGAGTTTAAGTTATAGGTTTAGGGAAAGGTTAGGTTAAGGTTATAGGTTTTGACATTTCAGAATAATTTTAGGTTATAAGTATAGGTTTAGGTTAGGTTATAAGTTAAGGTTTAAGGATTTGAGAATAGTTTTAGGTTATAAGTAAGGTTTTAGGTTTAGGTATAGGCTTAAGTTATATGTTTAGGTTAAGGTTTAGGAATTCGGGTTCGAGTTTGGATTTGGGTTCGGGTTTAGGTTATAGGTTTTGGTTTTAGTTTAGGTTATAGGTTTTGGTTTAGGTTATAGGTTTTGGGATTTAAGAATGGGTTCGAGTTTAGGTTATAGGTTATAAGTTAAGGTTTTAGGTCATAGGTTTTGGTTTAGGTTAAGGTTATAGGTTTAGGCTTAGGTTTAGGCTTAGGTTATAAGCTATAGGTTTAGGGAATTGAGAATAGGTTAAGGTTTAGGTTTAGGTTATAAGCTATAGGTTTAGGGAATTGAGAATAGGTTAAGGTTTAGGTTTAGGAAATTGGGTTCGGGTTTGGGATCGGGTTTAGGTTTGGATTTTCAAGTTTAGGTTTAGGGTTTAGGGATTTGAGAATACATTTAGGTTTAGGTTTAGGTTTAGGTTTAGGTTTAGGGATTTGAGAATACATTTAGGTTTGGGTTATAGGTTATAGGTTAAGGTTAAGGTTTAGGTTTAGGTTTAGGTTTAGGTTTAGGTTATAAGCTATAGGTTTAGGGAATTGAGGATAGGTTAAGGTTTAGGTTTAGAAAATCAGGTTCAGGTTTGGGATCGGGTTTAGGTTTAGGATATAAGAATAGGTTTAGGTTAAGGTTATAAGTATAGGTTTAGGTTATAAGTTAAGGTTTAGGTTTAGGTTATAAGTATAACTTTTGGGATTTGAGAATAGGTTTAAGTTATAGGTTTAGGTTTAGGTTATACGTTATAAGTTTAGGTAATTGAGAATAGGTTTAGGTTATAAGTTTAGGGTGTGGTTTAGGTTAAGGGTGTGGTCCCTGCAAATAAGATATAAAAACGGCCTGTCTAAATGGCTAGGCCCTTTCAATGTTGTCCATAGGAAATGAACAGCTTCATCATAGTCATAACAGCGGTTCCCACCTTCCAGAGAACCCCGCTCATCCGGATAGCTCCGACGCACATCCGGGTTTGCTCCATTAATTTCGAGAAAATATATAAACATGGCTTGTCCAAATGGCCAGGCCCCTCCAATGCTGTTCATATAAACATGGCTTCCTGTTTGTGGCGTCCACTTGTGTCGACAATTATCAGATCACAATTTTCCTTCTTAAACTATTCTACACCTTCTGCTGCAATTTTTATAGGGTCTGACTCCATGTAGCTGTGGATACAACTCAGATGATTTTTTATGTGAAAATGTTGGGGAAAGCACAGAATGTAACAAACAGTGTTATGTAAACATAAACATATTTTATCTGACCAAAAGACAAGCAGCACTGGCAGCATTAACAAATTTGGAACTAATGTATACATTTTCAGATTATTATTATTTTATTTTATTTTTAAATTTTTTTCCTAAAGATACTGTACTACATACATTGCAACACTGAACGTCCATTCACGATTGGGTTTCTAAATCCAGCTCTTTTAAACACTGAGACCAGTTTAAGTTATAAGTATAGGTTTTGGGATTTTAGAATAGGTTTAGGTTTAGGTTATAGGTTAATGTTTAGGTTTATGTTATAAGTATAGGTTTTGGGATTTCAGAATAGGTTTAGGTTAAGGTTTAGTTGTAGGTTTTTGGTTAAGGTTTAGGTTATAAGTATAGGTTTGGGTTTGGGTTTAGGTTATAAGTTTAGGTTTAGGTTTAGGTTATAGGTTTAGGTCATAGGTTTAGGTTTAGGTTTAGGTTTAGGGAATCAGGTTCGGTTACGGGTTCGGATCGGGCTTAGGTATTCTCTATTATTATCTACTATTGAACCTAGTATTATCTACTACATACTAGTAACATACAACTTATATTGGGGCGCCATACCATAAGCTAAAAGAATTTCATGTCCCCCTAAACAAGGTATCCTCCATTGATAACATATATATATATATATATATATATATATATATATATATATATATATATATATATATATATATCATAAGTTGTTTATTTTCATTTACATTTGTAAATACATTCATCATCCATCCATTGATGAGTAACACTTTAAATGATAAAGTGTTTACCTATAATGGTGAAATAAAAGAAAAAATTATAATACTTAAAAACTTCACCAAATACAAGAAACTGTTTACCTGGTAAAGACTTCACTAGTACCCAAACATGATAGAATGAAAGTCTTTACCTATTAAGCTCTTTGCCTATTTAAAGAGTTTACAAGTGATATTTCACCCACATCCAAATGACCCCTAACATTTCTATAACAAGTTTACTTGTTGGAGCATTAAAAAAAATCGCCTTCATGGCATCCTAAAAGGATACAAGGTTTTTCTTATTCATGCTTCTATTTGTGTAATTTCAATTGGTGTACATGCTGCAAAACCAAAAGCTTGGGGAAATTTCTAATAGTTAGAAATCAAAGATCGAAACCAAAAGCTGAAATTTTAAATGAATTACCTTGTATGTAAGAGTGTGATTATTGGAAATTCCTCTAGATTTCAATTCTTCCATTATTAAACTGATATAATCTTCCATCTGATCTCTATAAGGATCCCCTGTATCCTCAACATAACTTGCAAGCACCAAAATTAATTGTTAGTGGTTTGGTCTTAGTCCACTTAAGCACATTTCTCTTATATTTGATAAACACAAACTAATGTATTTTTAATTGATCCTTAGATTTTTTTTTTTTTTAGTTGTGGTTTAAGTTAACTATTTTGCAATCAACCTGCTGTGTCACCAACAAAAATGAAGGAAATAAGTTTCTTTTGGAACTTGAAAAAAAAAAGAAGGATTGAAATAAATAAGTAGCCCTCTAGTTGAAGTCATGGATGGATGCACCAACAATTCTCTCTTTTGTTATCATTGCCACAATTGCATTACAACTTACTTCAATGGTTACACTTCCACATGTTTGGAGGAGGCAAGGTATATACTTGAAGGTGGTGGCTTGTATGAGATAGGTTGACCGCATATGGACAACCTGAAAAACTGAAAAATAACAAGAGTTTGGATTAGTCGGAAACATTTTTTTTTCATAGAAACTAACAACAAACACAAACACAGGATGTCAGTCGATAAACTTGGAAATTCACTGTTCACTTTCCCTAAAATTGATATTCATCGCCCTAGTAAGAGCCTATTCCATCAATCACATGTTTATATCTAGTCTTTGATCCATCAACATAAGAGTTGACGCAATGTCTATCGAGTCTTGACACATCTGTAAAGCCTAGGCCACTAAGAATGCCCACGAAATAACAAAGATACGGAAATTCATAGTTCACTTTCACTAAATACCACCAGCTACCTCATGGATGCAATCAGAAGGCATGCAATGGTTAAGAGCATGAGAAAATCATGATGGTGAACGCAGATATTATGAGATCAACAACGTTGTCATTGAGTGCAGACTATAACAAAAGAAGACAGATGTGGGGGTGTGTGGGTGTGTGTGTGTGTGTGTGTGTGTGTGTGTGTGTGTGTGTGTGTGTGTGTAAGAACTGTATTTAAGTAGAAAATGAATTGGGGAGAAGTATTTTGAGCTGATTTTAAATCAACTCTAATTGCAAATTAAGCAAGCAAACATATCTAGATTTTGAAGACCGTCTTACGGGACAGATACTGGGGATGAGCAAGTAAACATATCTAGATTTTGAAATCGCCCCATCATAAAATCCTTATTTTACATCTACAGTTTGTACATAAATCCTAGAATACTCCTGATTGGACTGTGGGGATCAATCCTTTTATTGGGACCATCTGATTGGATTTGCGGGCCTCATAGTCCAATCAGATGTCATCTTTGCCCTTAAAGATCAATTTGCTAGCAGTGGGGTCCACTTCTGAACCCTTTTTTTTTTATGAATACATCAATGTACCTCCTCCCCTACTATTATCTATGTTGTTGTTTTCAAATGGCTTAATTTGTAAACAACATCAACAGGTCATTTCCACAAGAAATCCATCAAATCGGTAAAAGAGGAAAAAGAAGAGGGAAAAATAACCTTCTCTGTCTGTGCAGAAATTGGCTTCCCCAATAGAATATAGAGGAAGAGGAAAAAAGTGCTCTAGAAATCTATCTCTGAAAAAATAAAAAAAAATAAAAAAACCTGCATGGCAAATCTAGATGCTTTCTATTGCAGTGAAATTTCTTAGATAGCAAGAATATTCTGAAACAAAAAAATTCAGACATTTCATCAAACAGTTTCTAAGCAAGAGAGATTGAGAGAGATTGGGTCTCTAGCCTGATCAACCGTGGCCCTCAAGTCCCTAAATCCCTAAATCCCTAAATCCTTAAATCCCTAAATCCCTAAATCCCTAAATCCCCAAATCGTTTCAATCGGTATTGAGATTAAGAGAGATTGAGAGAGAGAGATACCTCACAGTCAACTAAACTTTAGAGGAAGAGAGTAAGTTCATGTTTGAGTTGGAGCCTCAATCATGAGTCCACGCCAAAAATAGGGTTCCCGAGCTCTGAGGAGAGAGAGAGAGAGAGAGAGAGAGAGAGAGAGAGAGAGAGAGAGAGAGGATGCGAGAGAGACTGGAAGGGAGAGGATGTGTGAGAGAGGACCGAGAGAGACAGAGAGAGGATGCGCGTGAGAGAGAGAGAGAGGACTGAGAGAGACAGAGAGACGATGCGCGCGAGAGAGAGGGAGAGGACTGAGAGAGAGAGAGAGAGAACCGAGAGAGAGGGTGCGCAAGTGTGAGAGTGAGAGAGATTGAGAGAGTGAGAGAGGATTGAGAGAGACTTTGTCACTTAAGAAAGAAATCAGATTGTGTACTGAGTTACTCAGTACGCTCTTAAAGTCAGTTGGGCCCATTGCGAATGCATATGGTTTATCCACACCGTCCATTCATTTTTTTAAGATCATTTTATGGGTTCAACCCAAAATTGATGCATATTCAAAGCTTAAGTGGGCCATATGTAACATCCTGAAAATTGGGAGTCGAGTAGAAACCCAACTCCCGAGTTCCAAAACGTCAGTTATGCAACATAGATAATGATGAATGCATGTTGTCTGTAGAATGGCATTAAACAAGATTGAGACTAAGCTAAAACAACATATCATACTCTAGAGACAGTTAAATTCGCAAGCGGAAGAATGTGATAAATATATAAAATATATGAACTATTGTAAGTCTCCAGAGTGTGAACATGTCACCAGGTTAACTAAATACATGCATACTCTAAAATAGAAAGAAGAGGATATACACGGGTGTGTAAATAAAAGGCAAAATACCAAGTGTATTGGCATCTAATCAGTAACCCTGTAACCCCGTCAATCAGAACCTGCATATAGGAGGGATCCTCCTCATCATCATCAAGTCTGACTCTGCTTCGCAAGCATCACCACCATATGAAACTAAAATAAGGACTGGTTAGTGTGCGCAACACCATCTCGTAACGTGAGAGTGAGTAGCTAACTCAGTGGAATCATAGAGCAAAGATTAGCATGTTATCAAATCAATCACGTGATAATGGTAAAGTAAACAATCAAACAGGTCCTAGATACTGTAATTAATACAAGAATGAAATGACATGATGGATGCCCTCACCGACATACTCCCTCATGCGACACCATCTTATGTCCGCGGCATGCTTTCTTCCCTCAGTGCTCCACATCTTCCAGGCACATGCAGTGCGATATGAATATGATTACCGAGTTGTTATTAGTCTTTTTCATACTGCAGGATTAGAAAACTAGGGTACTTCCCTTATATCATTCCCAATGAGGAACCTGTCTAGGGTCTTCACTCCTAGTAGTCTCATACGATGATATATTTCTAGGTCATTGCAAGGCCTGTCGTGAGACCCGACCCAAGTTCGCATGTGTGCATGTGTGTGTGTGAGTGTGCATTTTATTTCTTGTGGTCTTGCGGTCCTACCAGTATAATTCTGGCCACCCGCGACCCTCAGATAGTGTTTGTAGTCATCCTTGAGTCCGATCACGTAGACCTGACCCGGATCGAGCTGAGACGTATGCCATTGCGACCACATTGTTACCGCGGTTCCAACACCGCGTCTTGTACGTCCATCCGATGTGTGAATCATAAGTTGTGTACATTTCATTCTATGGCCCTTGATTTTGATCATGTGGCTCACCTTGGAGTGGTGCATGTGGCCCACACTCCCTCTTTTGCACAAGTTCTAACACACACTACACACACCACCTAAATCTTCATAACTCACACTACTAAGACCTCACACACCACCCACACCTAACCTACCCTAGCAACATTGTTTGTATCACCATAGGTTAATGATTACTTTCCTTAAAAAGATTTTTCCTCTCTTTCCCTCTCATTTCTCTCTCTCTTCTCTTCTTCTCTAGCAATTTTTCTCTATTTCTCCAGCTCATTTTCCTCCATTTTTCCAGCCACCTTCCTCCTTAATTCCTCCACCATCTAACCCTTGAAACCCCATCTCCACCATTGATCCATCTCCCTTGGTGCTAAAGGACCTTAGTGTGAAAGTTTGGTGGTCATCTTTAAGGTGGGTGCTCCTCTAGATGTAAAAATCTAATTTCTATAGCCTAGATATTTTTTTTTATGAGGGAAGTGTAGGACCCACCAATCAATGGTGGAGATCCCACACAATCCCATGGTTGTGGCTTAATGGCCTATCTTATGCATGCATGATCCATGCATGGGGCCTTTTTCTATGGGCCCCATCATGGTAGTTTTCCCTCATATCATATCATGTTTAGGTCATCTAGACCTTATAACCATGGTGGGGATGATATCCTCACCATACATTTTAATTATAGGCCATGCATGTGCAAGATCCATGTTGTAAATGTAAATCTATGTATGATGTGTGGGTGTGATTGATCTTGGGAGGGCTCAATAGTAGCGGAGCCCTTTCCCTATGGCCGGATTATCCTTTTATCTCTCTTTTTCCTCATTTTATTTCCTAATGTGTGTGGCCCATTTAGTGGGCTTAGGACATCCAGAAATTTCAGCAAGGTGGGATGCCCAAACTGCCCATTGTTTGATTTTGGGTGTCCTACTTGCTGCCTTAATGATGCATGCAAGTTATGTCGGCTTTAGATTATGACATGGACATTTGTGGGGCCCACTAAGGAAGGCCACACCATCCTCCATTAATTTATTTCCCTTTTTATTTAACTTATATAATAAATTTTATCTAAGTACATGTTGCTGTTTAAAATTTTCTGGACAGTTTCTGGTTGTTTTTGGACCAGATTTTGGGACTGTTTGGGGGACTATTCATACCCATTAAATATAATTTTCTGAAAGGTTGGGATCTTATCTTGATGTCCCCCAAATTTCAGCCTCATCTGACCTCGATTGAGGTCCCAAAGGTGTGGTCCAAGTGAGGTGGACAGTCTGAATTTTCTGCACTGTTCCAGCAACATTCCACCATGGACAGTTGGATTTCTAAAATTTATTAAAATACCTATGGGTATTTAAAAATTATAAAAATTTACAGGGGGGTGTCCTACTCATGTTATGACCCACCTACAAAATTTGGGGGCCAACGGACACCTTTACGTACCATAGTGGTGGCTGGACTAGCCCACTATAATATAGTGTCCAGATCAGTCCGATTTTTGGGACAGATTGACTTGTCTAAATGAATTAAAATATTTATAGATTTCTAAAAATTATGAAATTTTGTAGAGATATGTTCTACTCATGCTAAGACCCACCTACCAAATTTTAGGGACAATGGACCCCTATACACACCGTGCCGAGGGCCGGACTGGCCCACCACATTGGGACGTCCAGGTCTGTCCGATTTTCTGGACAGTCTGTATTGTTTAAATTAATTAAAATACTTAAAAATATATAAAAATTTTGAATTTTTTTTGGGCGTGGCCCACCTATGGAAGTATCAATCTGTAAAATTTCAGCCTTAAATGACCCCGTTTTGGCATCCAAAAGAATGGGCCAAGATGGTTGGACTCACAGATTATTTTTTTTGCTATGCAGTCCAGCAATATGCCTTGATAAAAACCATAATTCAAAAATGTTTCTTCTGATGGTGGGCCACTTTTTTGGGTTTCCTCTCATTGTATGCATGATGAGGGACCTTGACCCTTAATTTTCAGAGTTTTAGAGGCCTTGGACCCACTCCAATGGAGTGCCTAAATTTAGGACAGCAACATGTTATAATTATGCTTGGCCTTGGGCTGAAATTTTGAGGAGTGGGGCCCACCACATTTATGAAGGTCTTAGAAGAAATAATTTATACCTTTAGATTCTTAAATTTTGGTCTTAATAAATGTACTTTTGAGGCCCACCATAGTTGAATTTAATTGGATCCATAAATTTAGCTAGTTGTTGAACTCTTTAGGCCTAATTGGGCTGGAACTTTTCAGATAGGCCCATTGAACTATTGGGCCATTTTTACCATACTATTATATTAGGTTAGTGGGCCGGATTACACAAGTAAATAGGCCCTTGGTTGCCCACCAAATCAACTTTATACTTGGGCCAGGTTGTAGGCCCAACTTACTTGACTAAGAGCATGACATTTGCCGATATGGTTTGAGTAATAAGCTGCCCATTAGGCCACCATAATATATGTGATTAGTGACCTTTATATAGGGCCCTAACCTTTTCTATTTGGGCCCATAGTGGTATATATGGGTTGTGTTATGTGTGTTTTTCCTTGGACCCATATTTTGGGTAGGCCTTGGGCCACCCTTTTTTAAGCCCAACATGAGTGTTCGTGGTAAGATTATAGTTGCTCATTTCTTATTTCTGATGTTGCATGGGCCTTGGGCCTTAATCCATGATCAATTAGAGATGGGCTACCTCTTAGGGACCAATTGTGGTTGGATGTCCACATTGGTGGCCCTGAGGTAGGCCCATGGGCTTCTATGGGTGGTTAAAGGCCCACCATAGACCCTTGCTAGGCCGTTTTATCTATTTAGGCTCATACCATTGTTCTCCTCAGTCTCGTGGGCTACCCCAGGTATATGGTCCTCCACTAGAGGTTGTATTCCTTATGAGGAATTGGTTAAGTACCTAGACCCTTCATGGTTAGGTAGAGAGTTCATCTTCACCGTATTGGCACCCCTATTCATCTTCATGGCCCACTCCCATACACATCATATGCGTGCTTGGTTGAGGTATGATTGGTCATGGTTGTGCCATTGTGTAGGACATGTTAGTATATCCCTGAGAGATGGATGCTTGGGATTGATGCATGGGTGATTGTGTGATTCATACATCTGGCATTACGTAGCATGTGGATATCTGCCCTTGCTTCATCAGGGCCTTACCTCCATAGGGATATTCGTGGACGGTCGTATGCGTGGACACCAGAAATATTAGTTGAGCATACCGGGTGCATAGGATGCCCATGGGTGAAATTTTCAAAACTTTCATGGTACCAAGGATCTTCTCCAATGCCGTGACCGGGTGGAATACATGAGCGTAAGAGGGCCTTATACCATTAGGCTACGACTCCCACTATCGTGTAGTCAGTTAGATAGGGGTGTGGCTTTACCTGCCTGGTGTGTAGTGGGCATTGCTGGCCTGAGTCTGACCAGCTCGTAAATGGGTCCGCTACCGTCAGGCCTTACTAGTGATTGGCTGTCCACAGGCGGGTAGTGTGGTCTCTTACGCTCATTTGACTATGCGGGGTCTGTAGAGCGGCAGTCATTCAGCAGTGTAATGGACCCCGGTGATTTCCTTATGTTTGGAAATGTACTTGACTTATGATTGGGATATGAGCACTGACATTAATTGCATCGCATTGGCATTGGCTGTACAAGCCCCCTTCATGTATTGCCTTGGTATGACATCCAGTACTCATCATATCATATTCATGATAAGCCTTGGTAAGGCTAGTGATTTTTCCATTGAGCATATTTCCCTTCTTGCATCTCCTACTATTCCTCCGTGCACCATTGTCACACACTTTCACCACCCTCTAAGCTTCTATAAGATTATGCACGATTGATGCGTGCAGGAGATTCTAAGCAGGCATCGTAGCACCAGCGCGTGGAGTAGAGCTGAGCATTTGAGGACTCCAGTGTTTTCGACCTTTCCCTCTTTTCCTTTTATCTCATGTATATCCTTTTGGACCTTATGGATGATTGTAAAAGTTCAAATTTATAGTTAATTTTGTGATGTGTGCCTTTGTTATTCTCAGATGTACTTGCTGTGATCTTGGGTATGCTCATATTGGTAATGATTATACTATTATGAAAATCCTCCTTGTAGGATCCCAGGATCGGAGCCTGCCTCAGGAGCCGAGAATGGGGTACTATGGAGGCTGTTACGATCAGAACCGGCCATCGGGTCCCTTGTGATTCCGGTTACCGAGTCTGGGGCGTGACAGCTGTCAGGGCTATTGCACGCACTCGTTGCTCCACTCCCCCATCACCTTATCAATACAGGCCTAGTTGTACTCTTGTTGCTACGGAAGGGTCATCGCCTCACGTAGACTCAGAGTACGCTCGAGGTCACTATAATAGGCTGTCAGGGCTGTTCCTCGCACTCGTTGTACCGCTCCCCCATCACCTTATTAGTGTAGGCCGACAGCAAGAATATAGTGTCCCATACCACCATAATCTGCTCACGAGTCTGGGTTGCTCACTAGTCACTACGAGGAGGTTTGTGGCCCTAGTGTAGGCCGACAGCTTGACCACGGTGTCCTATACCACCATGCCCGGCTCATGAGTCTTAGTGGATCAAGGTACCACGGTTATCAGGGTTATCACTGGTAAGTTCAGTACCCTAGGTTCAAGCAGTTATGACAAGTACAAGGTGAACATATAATGGTCAGTCGGGTTACTTGATGAGTCCGACTAGCACGAGCGCACGTTGAATCGACTGACATGAAGTGCACAAGCACTTCGTGTGGCCTAACCACTGCCGAAAACTCTAGTACGACTCGGGTTTGTCATACACATCCTTCGTGGCGAATAGAATCCAACCACGAATCCTAATTTGTTACCGACTGCCTGAACTAGAATATAGTCCCAAGCATATGTAATCTAAATCAATAATCATATGAGAGAGACAGAATTGAAATACAAGTAGTTCCAGCATGTTATCGGCATGTTATAACATACATCATAAGCAGTTAACCATACATAAGTACTTCACACATAAGGTAATCAATTGAAATACAACAAGCATGGAGGAAATCATGTACATCATCAAATTAGTTGAGAATCCAGTCTCAATGCTAATCTATAACACCATTTACTCAATACTTACTAATACATACATTTATACAAACACTTAGACTACACAACTCTAACGTACTTGACGTATGTTGATTTCAACATATAATATGACAGATGTCACGCCCCAAACCCGGGAATCGGATTCATAAGAATCCCGATTACCGAATCTGGTGCCGACAGCCTCCGTAGTACCCCATTCTCGGATCCTAGCATTCATATGCCAGATTCCGATCCTTGGATCCTACAAGGAGGATTTTTTTTGTACATATAACTAGTAATAGGCATAACCACAAGATTACCCAATTTACAAAGGCAACATCATCATCACGTATCCACTAATATAATCATTTGAGTACAATACTGAAAGGGAAATACATAAATAAAAATCAAGTTCCAGAAGACCACTGCACGCTCCAAGCTCAACACTGCTGCAACCTAACATCACCTGCACGCATCTATCGTGCATAAGCTTATAGAAAGCTTAAAGGGTGGTGTAAGTGTGTGCACAAGGTAAGTGCCAAGTATTCAATACAATGCTATAATCATACAATACCGAAAAAATTGGTAATCCATAAACCATACAATGTCTAAATAAGTAGAAACACTAACCAGAGCAGGAATTATCAGAGTAAGCAGAAATACTGACAAGATATAAATCATACGATAATAGAGTAAGCGGGAGTATGGACAAGTCTATGAGTCAATCGATATCAGAATACACAATATAAAATATTTATACGATGAGGAGTCATAAAGGGCTAAATATCAAATGCCGAGGATGCAATACAATATACAAATCCTATAAAGTCTGTCTAGGCCATATAAGTGCAGAAACATAGCAACTCAAGATGTCATATGCCTGCGGATGCAATGTAATATGCGATGCGAATGAAATGACCATGCTGGAGTGTGAAGTCGAGATGATAGTACGTAGTATCGCAGGCTCTGGGGTCCACCACAAGGGACTTCTATCCAAACCAGTCCCATACCTAAATTTGGATAGTCAGACTCATCGTGGTAAACTCCTGATCTTAAGTTAGTCGCGTGTCTAATCGAAATCCATGCCATAACGAAGGTACACAACAATTAGTTGCGCACCACTAGCCCAAGTGGATACTGAATGGATGAATGAATGAGCATGCATGTAACGCCCGTGAAAAATCCATCCTTGGGCTCGAGTACCAACTCGACCCGAATTTGCGTAGAATTCATTCCTTTGGAAAATTTGACTAGGTTAGCTAGTGCAACGTTAGAATAGCTGGGAAATGGTCCCTGATCACTTTAAATACGTTCTACAAGGCCCGAAGCGAGTGGAACTAAGGGTGCTATAATGCTCTAAAGCCTCGGATCAAACTCTAAGCCGGTTTGTTCTCTGGACCACTTTGAATCTTTGTATTGGATCTAGACCGCACGTTGAAAGTCCGATACCTCCTATCTTAGACCGTTAGGACCGTCTAGCTGGGCTTGACACTCATTCCAAAAATCAAGTCAAACCGGTGATCACAGGCTATTTCATTGAGCCCGGACCGAAGAGAGTGTGAATAGGGACATAGTTGGAATTTCAAATTCAAATCTGGCACACAAATTTGACGCATCAGTATTAAGCATTCTGACCGTCAGAATACAGCCAAATTACACCCTTGGATCAGGAAAAATATCTATTATATATCACGGGACTTATAGGCCTGATCTTGATGCGGTGACCGTTAAACTGAAACTGGGCCGCCACGTGCGATCTGGGAACCCAACCGGTCTGAAAACTGGATGTATGCTAGATCTAGTATGCATGAGCTTAAGTCCGACCGCATCTGGCCTGGGGACCTCCAGAAGTGCCCTTTTGGACTGAAACGGCCCCGATTTGGTTAGGCACCAAGTAAACATTGTTCCCAAGCCTATTTTGGGAATGTTTTAGGCTATAAAAGGGGTTGAAACCCTCACTCCTCTCTCCCATCCGAATTTGAGAGAAGCCCTAGCTTGGGAGAGAGAAAAAGAGTGAGAGATTGTGAGAGAGTGGGAGAGTTCTTCCCGCCACTTGTGCTACGTGTTGCACATGCTTAAGCGACACTTCTCTACCGCTTTCCCGGCGATTCCACCGCAATCCTAGGTAAGTAAAAACCCTAAATAGTTGGTGATTTGAGTTTTTCTTGTTTCCATGGCGATGTAGCTTATGGATCTTATGTATTAGGCTCCTTACTCGCCGTAGACGAAGCATATACACTCCGCTTCAATTCCCGAGTCTACAAGACACTAGGTGAGGATTTTAGACGCTTGGATTGACGGTTCCCAATGCTTTCAATGTCGTTTAATAGTAGATTCTTGACGGCATCGCCGTTTGACATGTACAAAATGCTCTCCGTTTCCCCTTTCGTAAGCTAACGAAGAATATGAGATTTAGGGCATTTTAGTCATTTGTAGGAAGTACTGTTTGCATTCATATTTTGCTGATGTGATTGACATGGTTTGTTGTCGCATTAGGAAGTTAGGAATGCGTGCATAATTAGTTTGGCGAAGAGATTCGCCTAGTTGCATACTTTGGGTCGACATGCTATATGTAGACCTAAGTGTGTAGTGCATGTGTTTGTATAAATGCTTGTATTAGTATGTATTGAATTAAATGATGTTATTTGATACTTTGTGATTGATTTTTCAATTATTATGCCGACCTAGATGATTTTCTACATGTTGACAAAATGCATGATTTCACTACATGCATGGAATGTATGTGCTTGAGGATTTGCTTAAGTTGAATATGCATGGGAAGTATGCCTTGAAGATTTGCTTAAGTTGAATGTCATAACATGTGCTAACATGCTCACATGATGTATTTCAATTCCAATACCTTTTATAGTGATTCCATAGATGTGTGGGACTTGACTTAGTCCAGGCAGTCGGTAACCGAGCAAATTCGTGGCTGACTGGTCATAGCCACGAATGACGCGTCGATGAATGTGATTCGTGTTGAGAGTTGGCGGCAGTGGTTAGGCCACGCGAAGTGTTTTACGCACTTCATGTCGTTCAGTTCGAGATGCGATCGCGCTAGTCGAGCCCGTCAAGTAACCCGACTGGCCGATGTTTGTTCACCATGTATGTATCATAACTGCTTGAACCTAGGGTACCGAACTTACCATTGTAAACCCTATTAACCGTGGTACCTTGATCCACGAAGACTCATGAGCCGGGCATGGTGGTATGGGACACCGTGGTCGAGCTGTCGGCCTACGCTGGGGCCACAAACCTCCCCGTAGTGACCTATGAGCACCTTGACTCGTGAGCAGATTATGGTGGTATGGGACACTATATTCTAGCTGTCGGCCTACACTGATCAGGCGACGAGCCCTTTGTAGTGACCGCGAGCGTATTCTGAGTTCACGGGAGGCGACGACCCTTCCGTGCAGTAGAGTACAGTAGGCCTGTATTGATAAGGTGATGGGGGAGCGGTGCAACGAGTGCGAGCAACAGCCCTGGCAGCCCTTGCAGTGACCTACGAAATGTACATCGTATGAGATTACTAGGAGTGACGACCCTAGACAGGATCCGTGTTGGGATCGATACAAGGGAGGTACCTTAGTTTCCCAATCCTGCTGTTTGAATGGACTAATAATAACTTGGTAATCATATCACCATAGCATTGCATGTGCCTGGAAGATGTGGAGCACTCTAGGGAGTGTGGCATGCCGCGGTCGTAAGATGTTGCCGTATGAGGGTGATCGTCGGTGAGGGCATACATCACGTCATATCATCTTGCATTAACAACAGTATTAGGACTTGTCTGATTTACTGCTTTACTATTATCGCGTGACTGAATTGTGAACATGCTAATCTTTGCTCTATGATTCCACTGAGTTGATCACTCATTCCCACGTTACGGGATGGTGTTTGCAACACCCACCAGACCCTGTTGTAGTTGCAGGTGACGATGAGATCCAGGAGGTGGAGCTAGATGATGACGAGGACCAGGATGAGTTCTCGTATATGCAGTATCATGACGGCTTCCCGTAGGTGACCTGGATCGAGGGGACATCAGTGGGACTTTTCTTTTTGAACATTATTCTTTTGTTATGTACATGTATATGAGACTCAGAGATGTAGTCATACTTTGGAGACAGTTGAGATTACTTTGTTTTTCCATACAGTGATATATATCTTGTTTAGTCTTCCGCTTGCTCTTATCACTGAATCTGAAGTATGAATTGCAGTTTTGGTATACTTTTACTCATGTGGATGCTTTAAATCAGACAACATTGAATCATAACCATTTTTGTTGCATAAGTGACGGTCTGGAACTCGGGAGTTGAGTTTATACACGACCCCCGATTTTCAGGGTGTTACAAGTTGGTATCAGAGCATGAATGAGAGTATACTGGGCCTGGGTTATGGTCTTGCGACGTACGCTGTCGCTTCATTTGACTTAGGTGGGTGCGAGAAGGGTCTAGAAACACTTCTAGGATCACAGATTCGCCGATAGGCGAAGTCTATAAGGATCGATCGCAAGATCGAGTCTGTAACGCATCTCGGGTCGCGTAAAGCGACCCGAATCACTTTTAAGCTGTAGGAAGTCGGGTGGAGACGTCCTATGAGGGGTTTTAAACCGCAAAAGTGAATCTTTGGGCCGTGGAATGACCACGACTCTAGTAATCAATCGCCAGGGCTTAAAAACCCCGTTTTGCCAAAAATTCTCAAAATTCCTTCTCTAAACACTTCAACCTTCAGTTCTTTCTTATCCATTTCATGTTAGGCATCAAACCTAATGTGAAAATAATACAAATTAGTACATACACCAAATTTTACAGTGAATAGTAAAATTTCATGAAAAATGGCCATAAGGCCATTCTAACTTCACTTTCTTTAGCAACTAAGGAGCTAGAAAGATGTACTGGATCCTTCTACCCCAAATCCATATGCTGCATCATATGGTTTGGTATTCGGGACTGCGATGTGGACCCGGAAAGCCCCAAAAACATGTTTGGGCTCATAGGGACCAAAATACTATGAACTAAGGGGTGGGACTAGACATTTTGGGACCCTGGGACCATGGGGGACCAGACCCATGGGGTCCCGCTGGCCAACCTGGAGGTTGGCCGGCGATGCCATCGCCGGCCGGGCGATGCATCGCCGGCCGGCCACCTCGGACGGTGCTGCCCTTTGGGCGCACCCACTTAAATACACCCCCCAACACCCCTAGCTACCTCCCATCCCACGAAAACCCCTAAAACACCCCTCTCCTTCACAAACAGCCCCCTTGCATGCCCTAGATTTGAGTTTCAGCGCTCCATTCCAAATCCCGGCGACCCAAACCCATCCTAATCCCTTCCTTGGCCAAAACCGACCACCACCCATTGATTATTGGGTGTTGGCAGCCCCTTTCCTTGAAGATTTTCCCATTTGGAGCTCCAAAATCCCCCAAATAGTGCTGAAATCGTGAGCAGCTCCATTCCACCTTTTTGTTTTTATTTTTCCCTGAAACTACAGCCTTGGGAAGCTTGAAGCATCCCTCTACGACGCCTAGATTTCCTTTTGTCAGATTGGGCAGCCATTTCTTCGCATTTTCGGCGTTTTCCATGGCTTTCGTGGAAGCTATTTTGGGTCTTTTGTCACTCTCATCCATCCTGTCTTTGATGGGTAAGAGGAAAACTGCAACAGACGAGGCTGGGCCGAGCCGCCCTGCTCGATTGAGAAGACCGCGGGGTGGTGCCGCAAGTTCAAGCGCCGCCGCAGGTCCAGCTGCAGTCCTGGAGTGCCGTACGAAGCGGGATTTGGATCCCCATGCACACCTTGGACGAACCATCCTATCAGAGATGCCTCATGGTGAATACACTGATCGTAGAGTGTTATTTGAGGCGGACGTAGATGGGCGATTGTTCGGCGAATATCTGTTGTTCGAACGCATTGAAGCTGCGCACTGGGGACCGATCTTTGAAGCTCGCGCTCGTGCTAATGTGAGCACTGTTCGTGCCTTCTATGCTAGCATCCAGAGTCCTACCTTGGAGCCCTTGCAGTTTAAAATCCCTTTTTGGTAGAGATCGGATGGCTACGATCGACGTCCAGTTGGTTGCGCGACTTCTCAACGTGCCTCTAGGTGATGTACATCCAAGTGAGAAAAATTTGAGGACTAGACGTGAACGAGATCGCCGCACCAGGTTTCTGTGCGGTAAGTTGGTTCCATGGCAGCCTAATAATAGCCTCAAGGCGACGTACATGTCTGAGGATTTGCGTCTGCTGCATCACATCTGCACGTTCAATGTTTATCCTAGGTCGACGAACCGCATTGAATGTACACGTCTTATGGTCGATTTCTTATTTCTGGTGGCTCAGGGAGAGAACGTATGTATGGCCACTTTCATCTTACGGCAGATAGTTCTCATAGCCAGGTCGAGAAGAACATCCGAATCCCTTCCCTTTGGCCGACTCATTTGCAGAATTGCGCTTGAGTTTGCCTATAGACTGGGACCCGAGTTGCCGGTATCGATTCACACCATCGATGAGTCGACGATGGTTAAGATGAAGATTGGGTCGCAATATCGTGAAAATCAACTTGAAAGGGATAGTGGGGACGACTTTGATGAAGAGGAAGATCAAAGCGAAGGAGAACCTAGTGCAGAAGTTCAGGAAGAGACTCAGGAAGAAGCAGAAGAGGAGGCTCAGGATACTGATGAGAGTCCTCCTCCTTCTGCGCAGACTACTATTGACGATCGCATTGCCCGGATGGAGGAGAGTCAGACCGCTTTGCGAAGGGAAGTCCAAGAACTTCGAGCAGAGGTCGCTGATGCCAAGGCCGTTACGAAGAAGAAATTTGGCAAGGTGACTCGCACCTTGAAGGCAATCCTGTGTTGCTTACAGGATAAGGGTGCTCCTCCTCCGTCGCCAGACTCCGACTAGCAACGCGATCTTTGATGTTGTTATGAGTAGTTAGCTATTTTCTGTTTCATGTGTGTAAAGCCTATTAGGGCTAGTGCCTTGCTTTTGTCGCTGTTGCTTAACTGTCTTAATTTCCATGTCATTCTAGTCATGAGGCTTGTAAGGATATATCCCTTGTATTGTGACAATTTTGATTAATTGAAGTGCATGGAATGCCTTGACTCTTTAGTGAATGATTGTGGTGTATTTGTGCAATTGAGACTGACAAGGTTGCGCCCTATTTTGAATATAGGGAATGCCACCTAAGACTACGAGGAGCGCGGTTCGGCTTTCATTGTTAGAGCAGATGGATCAGGCTCCTTCTCAGTCTGGTACTCGTCCGGACCCTGCTGTGGGCCCGATTCCTGAGACTGTTCGATCGTCTCAGCCTGCTACTGGTCCTACAGATGGACCACCGCCATTTACACCATCAGTCAGAGAGCCACAGCGCGCATCTACTTCCGCACCTCATCCGCCACAGCCTGCTCCACCCCCTGATAGATTCGAGCAGATGATGGCTATGATGCTACAGCAGCAGCAGCTTCTGACCACCATAGTTGGGACTTTAGCCCAGGGTGGGGGTGCGACTGCATCTACTCCGCCTGCACCACCTGCGCATCCAGCTGAGGATGCCTATGCTTACACCCAGGATGAGGGCGTAGCACTTCCTGCGCAGCCTGCTTTCCCTGCGGGGAACCCTGCCGACACACGGGGCCTTCTGGAGCGATTTCAGCGCTTGCGGCCTCCTACTTTCACGGGTTCTCACAGACCCGAGGAGGCTGAGTTTTGGCTCGACCGAGTGTCGAAGATTCTGCGCATGTTGCACTGTACTGAGGCAGAGCAGGTAGAGCTGGCTACCTTCCAGTTTGAGAGAGAGGCCAGTATGTGGTGGGATAGTGTATTGCGGACTGTTACCGCAGACTTCGTATGGACATGGGCAGCATTCGAGTTTCGCTTCCATGAGAAGTATTATCCTCAGACCTACAGACACGAGAGGGAGAATGAGTTTCTCCGTCTCAGGCAGGCAGCGATGACGGTTACCGAGTATGAGCATCGGTTCACAGAGTTGGGCAGGTACGTCCCGACGATTCTAGCTGATGAGCAGATGCGCATACGGCGTTTTTTGGAGGGCTTGCGACCGGATATTCGGTCGAAGATGTGCTGCATCAGTTTCTCCTCCTATGCGGAGTTGGTTCACATGTCCATGCGGGCAGAGCAGGACGTGGATCGACTTGCGCGATCACGAGGCCCGACTACTTCTAGGCCGCGATCGGAGTTGCCAGATAGGCCCTTCGCGGGCAAGAGGCCTCGCATTGATCCTCCTACCAGGACCACGGCGCCAGTAGGACCATTTCGGCGCCCTGATCTATCATGCACATACTGTGGGAGGACGGGCCACCTAGCGCCGAGTTGCTTTGCGAGGATGCGGGACAGTGGGTTCTCGCCGCCGCAGAAGATTGATCGCGTACGTCCACAGGCGATATCAGCACCGCCTATACGGTCAGCTCCTGCGCAGTCCTCTTTCAGACCCACAGTATCGCAGATTCGACAGCCCCCACGGCCCTTGACACAGCGGCCGAACCGGCCACAGCAGGCTCGAGTTCATGCACTGACCGCTGAGGCAGCTACGACGCCGACTTTCCAGCATTCAGCCTTCGAGGTCACGGGCCATATCGGAGGTACTCCCGTTCTTGTCATGGTGGACACTGGTTCCACGATTTCCTTGATATCGCGTGCCGTAGTCAGACGTCTTGGGTTGCAGACTATCACTATGGATAGCGTGCGAGTCCTTGCAGCTCATGGAGATTATTCGGATGTCACCCAGATGTGTGAGGGTTGTTTACTTGATCTGGGAGGCAGGACGATGACTCTTGATTTGGTCGTCGATCCCTCGCTCGTATATCTCGACGTCATCCTTGGCATGGACTGGTTGACTGCAGCGAGAGCCGAGATTGACTGCGAGGCTCGTGTGGTGACGGTGTACGAGCCTGAGGGCACGCCTTTCACATTTTCAGTGCGGGTAAATCTTCCATTCCGCATTCTTAGCTACGCCACCCTGTTGCACGACGCTGGTGCCCAGGTACTTGAGCAGACGCCGGTTGTTTCTGAGTTCGGGGATCTGTTCAGGAAGATCCCTGGTTTGCCGCCCCGACGTGAGATCGATTTCACTATCGATCTGATTCCTGGTTCTACACCCGTCTCACTGCCGACGTATCGCATGGCACCATGTGAGATGGAGGAGTTGAGGACGCAGATTGATGGTCTACTAGAGCTTGGCCTTATACGGCCTAGCGTATCTCCTTGGGGAGCACCGGTCTTGTTCGTGAAGAAGAAGGATGGTTCGCTGCGATTGTGTATTGATTATCGCAGGCTGAACCAACTCACAGTGAAGAACAAGTACCCTTTGCCCAGGATCGATGACTTATTTGATCAGTTGAGAGGAGCGCAGTACTTCTCGAAGATTGATCTTCAGTCAGGATATCATCAGCTGCGCGTCAGAGATGAGGACGTGCAGAAGACAGCGTTCAGGACCAGTTTTGGTCATTACGAGTTCCTTGTGATGTCGTTCGGTCTCACGAACGCACCGGCCGTGTTCATGGATCTGATGAACCGGGTACTACGGCCTTTCCTCTATCGATTCGTCGTTGTCTTCATCGACGACATTTTGGTATACTCTAGGAGTCGAGAGGAGCATGAGGAGCACTTGCGTTTGGTCCTTGATACGCTCAGACAGCATCAGTTGTTCGCACAGTATAAGAAGTGCGACTTCTGGAAGCAGGAGGTGAAGTTTCTGGGACACGTGGTGTCCAAGGATGGCATGGCAGTTGACCTGTCTAAGGTAGCTGCGGTGCAGGACTGGGAGCAGCCTGGTTCTGTCACTGAGGTGAGGAGTTTCTTGGGTCTCGCTGGCTACTATCGGCGCTTCATTCAGGATTTCTCGAAGATCGCGAGACCCTTATCTCAGTTGACACGGAAGGACGTGAAGTTCGCCTGGAATGATAAGGCGGAGTCAGCTTTTCAGGAGCTGAAGGACAGACTTACGTCCGCCCCTGTGCTAGTATTGCCAGAGCAAGGGGTTAAATACACTATATACACTGACGCGTCTAGCGTTGGTTTGGGTTGTGTCCTTATGCAGAGGGACAGGGTAATTTCGTATGCCTCGAGACAATTAAGGAAGCACGAGGAGAATTACCCTACACACGACCTGGAGTTGGCAGCCGTGATATTCGCACTGAGACTCTGGAGACATTACCTCTATGGAGAGGAGTTCGAGCTCTTTTGCGACCACAAGAGCCTCAAGTACATATTCACACAGCGGGACTTGAATATGAGGCAGCGGCGATGGATGGAGACGCTGAAGGACTTCAAGTTTGAAGTCTCTTACCATCCTGGGAAGGCGAACCTTGTGGCTGATGCGTTGAGCCGCAAGAAGGCGATAGAGTTTGCGGCTCCGCTGATGGTTGCCGAGTGGGATATGGTTGAGTTTTTGCGAGACTTTGAGCAGAAACTCACCGTAGAGGAGCCATTTGAGTTCATCGCACATGTTCAGGTGCGATCCCCGATCGATGACCGTGTCATCGAGGCGCAGAGGGACGACGCGCATCTTACTGAGCTTCGAGAGCAGGCCAGTGATGATGATGACGCCGACTGGCGAGTTGGCATGGATGGGGGTTTACGTTACCGTGGCCGCCTATGCGTTCCTGATGTCCCTGACTTGAGACGAGAGATTCTCGAGGCTGCGCATTCTACTAGACTCGCGATGCATCCTGGCAGCACGAAGATGTATCGTGACGTGAAGAGGACGTACTGGTGGGAAGGTATGAAGACCCACATTGCTGAGTTCGTGTCCCGTTGTCTCACTTGTCAACAGGTGAAGGCAGAGCATCGCCGACCACCTGGACTTTTGCAGCCTATGCCGATTGCAGAATGGAAATGGGATTTCATTTCCATGGACTTCATTTCTGGGTTGCCGAAGACGAGGAAGGGGCATGATTCTATTTGGGTGATCGTCGACCGATTGACGAAGTCGGCGCACTTCCTACCGATCAGAGTTACGAACTCTGCAGACGAGCTGGCTAGATTGTATATTAGAGAGATCGTGCGTCTGCATGGAGTTCCGTTGGAGATCGTGTCGGACAGAGACACGCGGTTCACTTCTATCTTCTGGACTCGCATTCAGGAGGCTATGGGTGTGAAGTTGAAGTTCAGTACTGCCTTCCACCCACAGACGGACGGACAGACAGAGCGAGTGAACCAGATCCTGGAGGACATGTTGCGAGCTTGCGCATTGGACTTCAAGGACAGTTGGGATGACTGTCTTGCATATGCGGAGTTTGCGTACAACAATAGCTTCCAGGCGAGTATCGGCATGGCACCTTATGAGGCGCTGTATGGGCGACCTTGTCGCGCACCGCATTGCTGGTTAGAGGTCGGTGAGCGCAGCTTGATTGGCCCAGAGTTGGTGCAGGCGACGTCAGAGAAGATTGATATTATTCGACGTCGGCTTCTTACAGCGCAGAGCAGACAGAAGAGCTACGCCGATACGAGGCGGAGACCACTAGAGTTCACAGTCGGGGATCATGTGTTTTTGCGAGTTTCCCCTATGAAGGGAGTCCTTCGGTTCGGAAAGAAGGGGAAGCTGGCACCGCGATACATTGGTCCATTTCAGATCCTCGATCGTGTGGGAGCAGTGGCTTACCGATTGGCTTTACCCACGCCCCTCGCGAGCGTCCACAACGTATTTCATGTTTCTATGCTGAAGAAGTACGTTGCTGATCCTTCTCATATCATCAGATGGGAGCAGGTGCAGTTAGGAGAGGATGTTACTTATATCCTGCGACCGACACGCATCTTAGACCGGAAGGAGCAGGTACTGCGTAGCAAGGTGATTCCCCTTGTGAAGGTACTATGGACGCATTATACTGAGGAGGAGGCTACTTGGGAGACAGAAGCCGAGATCAGAAAGAACTACCCACAGCTTCTCGAGGAGTACGAAAAGGTACAAAATTTCGAGGACGAAATTATTTGTTAAGGGGGGTAGATTGTAACGCCCGTGAAAAATCCATCCTTGGGCTCGAGTACCAACTCGACCCGAATTTGCGTAGAATTCATTCCTTTGGAAAATTTGACTAGGTTAGCTAGTGCAACGTTAGAATAGCTGGGAAATGGTCCCTGATCACTTTAAATACGTTCTACAAGGCCCGAAGCGAGTGGAACTAAGGGTGCTATAATGCTCTAAAGCCTCGGATCAAACTCTAAGCCGGTTTGTTCTCTGGACCACTTTGAATCTTTGTATTGGATCTAGACCGCACGTTGAAAGTCCGATACCTCCTATCTTAGACCGTTAGGACCGTCTAGCTGGGCTTGACACTCATTCCAAAAATCAAGTCAAACCGGTGATCACAGGCTATTTCATTGAGCCCGGACCGAAGAGAGTGTGAATAGGGACATAGTTGGAATTTCAAATTCAAATCTGGCACACAAATTTGACGCATCAGTATTAAGCATTCTGACCGTCAGAATACAGCCAAATTACACCCTTGGATCAGGAAAAATATCTATTATATATCACGGGACTTATAGGCCTGATCTTGATGCGGTGACCGTTAAACTGAAACTGGGCCGCCACGTGCGATCTGGGAACCCAACCGGTCTGAAAACTGGATGTATGCTAGATCTAGTATGCATGAGCTTAAGTCCGACCGCATCTGGCCTGGGGACCTCCAGAAGTGCCCTTTTGGACTGAAACGGCCCCGATTTGGTTAGGCACCAAGTAAACATTGTTCCCAAGCCTATTTTGGGAATGTTTTAGGCTATAAAAGGGGTTGAAACCCTCACTCCTCTCTCCCATCCGAATTTGAGAGAAGCCCTAGCTTGGGAGAGAGAAAAAGAGTGAGAGATTGTGAGAGAGTGGGAGAGTTCTTCCCGCCACTTGTGCTACGTGTTGCACATGCTTAAGCGACACTTCTCTACCGCTTTCCCGGCGATTCCACCGCAATCCTAGGTAAGTAAAAACCCTAAATAGTTGGTGATTTGAGTTTTTCTTGTTTCCATGGCGATGTAGCTTATGGATCTTATGTATTAGGCTCCTTACTCGCCGTAGACGAAGCATATACACTCCGCTTCAATTCCCGAGTCTACAAGACACTAGGTGAGGATTTTAGACGCTTGGATTGACGGTTCCCAATGCTTTCAATGTCGTTTAATAGTAGATTCTTGACGGCATCGCCGTTTGACATGTACAAAATGCTCTCCGTTTCCCCTTTCGTAAGCTAACGAAGAATATGAGATTTAGGGCATTTTAGTCATTTGTAGGAAGTACTGTTTGCATTCATATTTTGCTGATGTGATTGACATGGTTTGTTGTCGCATTAGGAAGTTAGGAATGCGTGCATAATTAGTTTGGCGAAGAGATTCGCCTAGTTGCATACTTTGGGTCGACATGCTATATGTAGACCTAAGTGTGTAGTGCATGTGTTTGTATAAATGCTTGTATTAGTATGTATTGAATTAAATGATGTTATTTGATACTTTGTGATTGATTTTTCAATTATTATGCCGACCTAGATGATTTTCTACATGTTGACAAAATGCATGATTTCACTACATGCATGGAATGTATGTGCTTGAGGATTTGCTTAAGTTGAATATGCATGGGAAGTATGCCTTGAAGATTTGCTTAAGTTGAATGTCATAACATGTGCTAACATGCTCACATGATGTATTTCAATTCCAATACCTTTTATAGTGATTCCATAGATGTGTGGGACTTGACTTAGTCCAGGCAGTCGGTAACCGAGCAAATTCGTGGCTGACTGGTCATAGCCACGAATGACGCGTCGATGAATGTGATTCGTGTTGAGAGTTGGCGGCAGTGGTTAGGCCACGCGAAGTGTTTTACGCACTTCATGTCGTTCAGTTCGAGATGCGATCGCGCTAGTCGAGCCCGTCAAGTAACCCGACTGGCCGATGTTTGTTCACCATGTATGTATCATAACTGCTTGAACCTAGGGTACCGAACTTACCATTGTAAACCCTATTAACCGTGGTACCTTGATCCACGAAGACTCATGAGCCGGGCATGGTGGTATGGGACACCGTGGTCGAGCTGTCGGCCTACGCTGGGGCCACAAACCTCCCCGTAGTGACCTATGAGCACCTTGACTCGTGAGCAGATTATGGTGGTATGGGACACTATATTCTAGCTGTCGGCCTACACTGATCAGGCGACGAGCCCTTTGTAGTGACCGCGAGCGTATTCTGAGTTCACGGGAGGCGACGACCCTTCCGTGCAGTAGAGTACAGTAGGCCTGTATTGATAAGGTGATGGGGGAGCGGTGCAACGAGTGCGAGCAACAGCCCTGGCAGCCCTTGCAGTGACCTACGAAATGTACATCGTATGAGATTACTAGGAGTGACGACCCTAGACAGGATCCGTGTTGGGATCGATACAAGGGAGGTACCTTAGTTTCCCAATCCTGCTGTTTGAATGGACTAATAATAACTTGGTAATCATATCACCATAGCATTGCATGTGCCTGGAAGATGTGGAGCACTCTAGGGAGTGTGGCATGCCGCGGTCGTAAGATGTTGCCGTATGAGGGTGATCGTCGGTGAGGGCATACATCACGTCATATCATCTTGCATTAACAACAGTATTAGGACTTGTCTGATTTACTGCTTTACTATTATCGCGTGACTGAATTGTGAACATGCTAATCTTTGCTCTATGATTCCACTGAGTTGATCACTCATTCCCACGTTACGGGATGGTGTTTGCAACACCCACCAGACCCTGTTGTAGTTGCAGGTGACGATGAGATCCAGGAGGTGGAGCTAGATGATGACGAGGACCAGGATGAGTTCTCGTATATGCAGTATCATGACGGCTTCCCGTAGGTGACCTGGATCGAGGGGACATCAGTGGGACTTTTCTTTTTGAACATTATTCTTTTGTTATGTACATGTATATGAGACTCAGAGATGTAGTCATACTTTGGAGACAGTTGAGATTACTTTGTTTTTCCATACAGTGATATATATCTTGTTTAGTCTTCCGCTTGCTCTTATCACTGAATCTGAAGTATGAATTGCAGTTTTGGTATACTTTTACTCATGTGGATGCTTTAAATCAGACAACATTGAATCATAACCATTTTTGTTGCATAAGTGACGGTCTGGAACTCGGGAGTTGAGTTTATACACGACCCCCGATTTTCAGGGTGTTACAATGCATCTCCTACTCAATAAGTCCACATACCAGTACGGTTCCTCTCTCAGAAATCACCGGGGTCTATTACACTCCAAACTAGATTGCCGCCCCATCGCGTGCAACAAGGCGAGTGAAAGAGACCTCACTATCCGCCTGCCAATATCGGGCCCGGCTCGTCGATAGCGGACCCATTCCTCGAGCTGGTCAAACTCAGCCTAGCTTTTCCCCCTCCTCTCGGGCAGGTAAGGCTGCACCCCCTTCCAACCGACCACGACACAGTGGAGAGCACAGCCATCTGGTAATCGGCACTCGGCGCTCATCTACCCACTAGGTCTAGACGTTGGAGCAACCTCTGGAACCAAGAGGGTTTAGAGACTTTCACCCAGGGATATCTATAGCACCGCATGTAGAACAGATTTTCAGTGTCCCATCTGGCCATCCACGATATGCCTATAGAGGCTACTACCCTGATGTCGCTAGGGCATATAGTAATCACAGCACACAATGCAAGATGCATGAGTCATACAATCCAGTCATGCGTCAATCCTGTGCAAACCGTGCGCTCATGTGAGACAATCTCCACCTATCAAGGAGTCTCATAACAACCAGCACTATGGCATATGTAATGGTCAATCATATCTCATAACAGACATGCAGATGATGTGTATGGGCATATATCATGATGCTATATAGTCACATACTCATAATTGGTATCAATAACCGGCATCAACAATCGGCCTCGACAATGTGGACATCTAACCAACATTGCTCCCCAAGGAACGGCCCACATAAAGCCTAACATATAGTGGACTCTTAGCCGCACACAAGGGCCAAATATACAACACCATGGGCCTCACTCAAGAGTTTAATATACATCACGATGGGCCTTTCACATGGGCCTAACATACATCACAATGGGCTCCATCGCCTGGACCTCAAATGCATCATAATGGGCCTCATCACATCGGTCGCATATGCATCACATCGGGCCTCGAACACGGGCCAAATGCACATCACAATGGACCTCAAGTATGGGTCGCATATATATCGTATAGGTCTCGATAATCGACCACGATCGGTAATCGGTCACGATAATCGGCCTCGATCAATAATCGATCAATCGGCCACGACAAATAAAATTAAAAATTGGCCACGTCAATCGACAATCAACCATGATCGATAATCGGTCATGATAAACGGGCTCGATCGCTAATCGACAATTGGCTAGGATAATCGGCCTCGATCGTTAATCGGTAATCGGTCAGGATAATCGACTTCGATTGCTAATCAGTAATCGATTGTGATAATCGGCCTCGATCGCTAATCGGCAATCGGTCATGATAATCGGCCTCGATTGCTAATTGGCAATCGGTCAGGATAACCGGCCTCGATCGCTAATCAGCAATCGGTCAGGATAATCGGCTTCGATCGCTAATCGGCAATCGGTCACGACAATTGGAATCGATCGATAATCAGAATCGGTAAATCAGTCACGTCAATCAGAATCGAAAATTGGCCATGATAATCAGAATCGACAAATCGGCCATGACAATCGGAATCGACAATTAGTCACGATAATCAGCCTCGATCGTTAATAGGCAATCGGTCACGAAAATCGGAATCAGTGAGATGGGCCTAACAAGGTCTAAGGAATGGTCACAATATCGACATGTGGACATTAAACCATCATTGTCAAATGATGTGGCCATTTAACCAACATTGCTCCCAAGCAGTAGCTTATATAGAGCAAAAAATATAGTGGGCCCATAGCCTCACACAAGGGCCTAATACACATCACTATGGGCCGCTCACATGGGCCTAATACATATCATAATAGGCCTCACTCATGGGCCGCATACACCATAATGGGCCTCAACACATGAGCCATAAATACATCACATCAGGCCTCGCCCATGGGCCTTGAATACATCACCATGGGCCATAACCATGGGCCTCCATACGTAACATTAGGCGCCATCTGGGCCGAAAATAGATCACAATGGGCCACAACCCATGAGCCTTAATACACAATGGGTGGGCCCTACACATGGGCCTAATATACATCGCAGGTGAGCCCTGCACATAGGCCTCATACACATTAAGTGAGCCATATCGATGAGCCACACTAATGGGCCTCGTACACAACAAGTGGGCCCATTGCATCATAAGGTGGGCCTACATGTACAACGGGTGGGTCTCACGCGTAATGGACAATGTGGGTATAAAATACATATACCAAGTGGGTCACACGTCCTGTGGACGGTGTGGATGAAATCATACATCTAGGGGGATCACGTGTCCATGAAAATGAACAGACAACGTGAATACAACACATCATCAAAGTAGGGCCCACCGTAACATTATTTCCCACCAGTCTGTTCATAAGGTCACGTGGACCTGAAATAAGAGGAGGAATAAATTTCATATCGATCCAAAGCTTATGTGGCCCCCAAAACAGTTTCAATGGTGGACGTTCGACCTTTCACTGATTTTGCAGTGTGGTCCACTTGATAGATAGATGGCGTAGGTTACATATACATATGCCCTGCGTAGTCCGTCCAGATGGATGATGCTGATGAAGAACACGTGCATCAATGTGGGCCAAGTCCAAGGATGGACGGGCAGGATGAAAAACATACATCAAGTGGGTTCCCGCCGTCCCAAACAGTGGACGGTGAGGATAAATCACATCCATCACGGTGGTCCCATGAGGATGTGGGCCACATGTGTC
This sequence comes from Magnolia kwangsiensis, assembly GCA_037074715.1. Classification (NCBI taxonomy): domain Eukaryota; kingdom Viridiplantae; phylum Streptophyta; class Magnoliopsida; order Magnoliales; family Magnoliaceae; genus Magnolia; species Magnolia kwangsiensis. The sequence continues at coordinate 68,509,769 of CM073579.1, forward strand.
AGGTGGGATTCATGTCCCATGGACGGATGGTGTAGATGTACATCACGTACATCAAAACTGGCCCCACCGTCCAGAGGTCTGGACGGTGCAGGCATCACACATATATCATGGTGGGCAACGTCCATAGATGGACGGTCGGTGTGCATATGACATATATATACACTGGTGGGTTCCGGTGGACAGTAAGATGGATGGACGGTGGAGATTAACACATGCCTCATGATCAACCCAACAGAGCTTGCTGGCGTCATCTGCAGCAGCTGAAGCTGCTAGCCATTTGGCAGATGGACGGCCCAGATACAAGGTACATGCATCATTGTGGTGTTGGGCGGTGTAGATCAACACTTACAGAGGCCACACGTGCAACATTGCTGGTCAGTGCAGAGGCCACAGCAAGGACGTCGCACATCCTGTGGACAGTGTGGATCGATGAAACACATCCATCAGGGGGGGCCGGTAGATGGATGGCGTGGATGGCTAATACATCACAGTGCACTCCACATAGATGGACGGTTTGGATAAAACCCACTCCTTAGTAGTGGCACGTGGATGAAATCCATGGAAGATGGTACATAGAGAGAGAGAGATGGGTCCCACATAGGGCCACCACCACGTACCATACAATATATATTATACATATAATATAATATTATATTATTATATTAATACCTAAAACAGTCCAGCGTTTGGACGAACTGTGTGGATTTAAGTCCATACCTCGGTGTATCCTACCACCTGCACGTGTGACACATGTAAGGTGGCCCCACATACAGTATAGTCGGTGTGTATACAACACATGCATCATGTGGGTCCCACGTCCAGATCTTTAGACGGTGCAGATTGCTTGCACCAAAGTTCAGCCCACCGTCTAGACCTCTGCATGTTGCAGATTTATATAAAAAGTGGGTCCCACATAGGAGTGCCCATGATATATTAATACAATATTAATAATATAAATATATTATATTATATTTATACCATCCAGTCCAGCGTCCGGCAGCTGGGATGCTGGACGGTCTAGATACTAAATCCGTTACTATTAAGGTGGGACCACGTGGGTGTGTCCCACCAGCTCTTTGAATCAGAGCTAATAATTGTGTTTTCTCTTCAATTAGGACTGCTGGACATCCAGTGGATGGACAACCTAGATGAAACACTGGTGTCTAGTGGGTCCCACGTGCACGTGGCCCACCACAGTTGGCTCAATCTAATATTTGTATTTTTCCCTCATCAAATCTATCCTAAAAATGGGCAGCAATGTGGTGGGCCTCAAATGATCAATTCCACATAAATAAAACTAAAAAAAAATACCCACAAAACAAAAAAAAAAGAGCGGGAGAAAGAGGGAAAGAAGCACCCACATTGATCGCCTATTCCTTCTTCCGCCTATGCACTCTAGAGCTCCAAGAGGACATTTTTAACGGTTGAGATAATGGTCCAAGGGTTAGATTTTATGGTAGGAAGGTGGGCCACACTAGCTCTCTCATGGGGAGCTTGGACGTGGCTTGCTTCCATGGGAGTTTTCTTGGAATGATAAGAGAGAAAATGAGAGAGAGAAGGGTGAGGTGGAGTGATGGGATGAGAGGGATGGTGAGTGATGTAAGGGAGTACTTTTGTTGTAAGAAAAGTTAACTTTTGGGGAGGGTGGTTGTACTTGACATTAATTGGTGATGTGTACTTTGATTGATAGGATTGATGAGATGTTTCGTAGAGATTCCCTTGATACTTACAACGCGCGGTGTTTTCTCGAACTGAACGCAGACCCACATCTCCTGGCCTGGGTATCGCCTCGGCGCGCGAGACGTGCCATCGGAACCGCGACGACGGCGCGGTCGCTAGGGTACAGGTCTCGGGTTGAGTCGACTCAGGTTAACGGCGTGTGAATCCGGGTCACGCGCAAATGCCGGTTAAGGGTCGAGGTTGCAGAGATTCGACCGGGAAGATCGCGGAAGTCTACCGAACGATACTGTTTAAGATCCGGGTCTTACAACAGATCCTTATATCAAGGAGATGTCTAATACACAACAATCATGTTCTTACATTCAAAACATATGGCAGGCATAAATCATATTGATTTAGGCATTTCAACAAACACTTAGTCTACACACATTAGTCTACATAGCATATGTCGGCCAATATGTGCATTAGGGCGAATCTCTTCGCCAAACAGATCATACAGGCATAACTAACGTAGGTACAAGATAAATACTCATGATAATCCTATCAGTAAAATACGTATGCATACAGTATTTCCTACAAATACCTAAAATACCCTAAATCTCATATTCTTCGTACATATTCGAAATGAAAAACAGACAGCATGTTGTACATGTCAAACAACATTCTTGTCAACAATCTACCATTAAACGACATTGAAAGCTTTGAAAAATGGTAAACTAAGCGTCTAAAATCCGCACCTTAAATCAAAAAATGCGTATTCGTTAGGATTCAGACGATGTGTCTTCGTCAATGGCAGATACGCTACCTATGGCAAGAAACAGGTTAGGTAGAACTCTTCTACAGCTAGTCTAAGCTTCAAATCGTGTTAGGGTTTAGGTTTTCTTACCTAAGAACGGAGTTGGAATCGCCAGAATAACGATGCAGGTGGATGGATTTGGCACGTGGAGCAGCAGGGAAGAATCCCAGGAGAAAGTTCCAACTCTCTCTCACTTTCTCTCTTTTCTCTCCTCTCTCTCCTAGGGTTTTCCCCAAATTCGTATGGGTTAGAAAGCTAAGGGTTTAAGGCCCTTTTATAAGCCTAAACATAACCAAAATAGACTTTAAGTCAAGGTATACTTAGGTTATGTCCAAATACAGACTGTTTCGTCTCAACGGAGCACTTCTGGAGGTCCTGTTACTAAATGCGATCGAACTTAAGCTCATGGATGCTGGATCCTGATCAAGTTAAGTTTTCAGTTCGATCGGGTTTCCAAATCGCACGTGGCGGACCAGTTTCAGTTCAGCGGTCACTGAGACTCGATCAGGGATTCCAAGTATATTGACCTGAGTGAAAATTGTTCCCTGATCCGAGGGTGTATTTGGGTCAGATTCCAACGGTCAGAACGCTTAAAAATAACGCGCAAGTAAGCCGTGCCAGATTTCATAAAAATATATTTAATTTTTTAATTATTTTCCTTTTTCTCACTCTCTTCACTCCGGACTTAGTAAAATGGTCTCAGGATATCGGTTGGGATTGATTTTCGAAATGATTGTCAAGTCCAACTAGGCGGTCATAATGGTCTAAGATTATAGATATCGGACTTTCGACGTGCGGTCTAGATCCAATACAAAGTTTCCAAATGATCTTGAGGGCAACTGGGCTTAGAGTTGGATCCTAAATTTTAGGGTAACGTAGCGGTGACTATTCTAGAGGTTTTGGGTCTTACAGATCGTATTTAAAGTGGTTGGTGCTAATTTCACAGGTAATCTAGTTTAGCGCTAGCTAAAACACATTAAATTTCTAAAGAATTTGGTTCTAAATGATTTCTTGGCTTTGGAATTGGGTTCTGAGAGGTTACCAAGGTGTTATGGTTGACCCATTGCCTAAGGACGTCTAATTCCAAGTAAGCAAAAATTTGGGGTGTTACACCATACGACTGAAAAACGTGGAACTATTGATTTCAACCATTGAAATTTTCTAAGGCCCCCAGTGATATTTATTTGTCATCCAACCTGTTCATAAGATCAAAAGGACATGGATGAAGGGAAAACACAAATATCAGCTTGATCTAAAACCTCTGTTGTCCCCAAGAATTTTTCAATGGTAGATGCTCAATTCACACAATTATCAGTGGTGTGGTTCATTTGAGGTTTTGATATACTCCATTTTTTGGATAAAACCCTAAAATTATTTGTTAAAAGAGATAGACGGAGTGGATACAGTGCATGAATGACATAGGGGCCCACGGAGTTTACTCAGTACGCAATCCGCTTCCCTCAGGAAACAGATTGGCTACTCGCGCTGACACCATCGCCAAGGGCTGGTGGTCAGTGCTCTGTGGGCCCCATCATGATGTATGTGTTTCATCCTTGTCGTCCATCTATTTTTCCATATCATTTTATGGTATGAGACAAAAAATGAGGTATATCCCAATCTCGATTGGACCACATTATAGGAAATAGTGTTGAATGAGCGTCGACCATTAAAAACCTTTTGTGGGCCATATAAAGTTTTGGATCAATCTAATATTTTTTTTCCCTTCATCTGGGCTTGTATGACCTAATCAACAGATTGGATGTCAAATAAAAAGTACAGTGAGCCTTGGGAGGGTTTTAATGGTGGATGTCCAATCACTATTATTTTCATGTGGTGTGGTCCATTTGAGATTTATATCCCTCGCATTTTTAGTATAAAGCCCTAATATGATATGTAAAAATAGATGGACGGTATGGATGAAACACATACATCATGGTGGGACCCATAGAGCACTGACCACCAGCCATGGGTATGGTGTCAGGGGGAGTAGCCAATCCATTTCCCTCTTGGACGTCATACGGTGATGACACCAAGTTTTGTGGGCCCCACTATGATGAATTTATTATATCCACACCATCCATCCATTTTGAGATATCATTTCAAGTCATGAGCCAAAGAATGAGGCAAATAAAAATCTGTAGCGGACCCACCACAGAAAACAACGGGGAGAGTGATTCCCACCGTTGAAACTATCTTAAGGCCCATTGTAATGTTTATTTGAAATCCAACCTGTTGAAAAGTTAAAGCATACATGAAATATGTGAAAACATAAATATCATCTTGATATAAAACTTTTGTTTCCTTTAGAAGTTTTTAATGTTAGGCGTCACTGTCTGAGTATTTTCTGTGCTAAGGTCTACTGGAGCTTTGACTTTAACTCGTTCTTTGGATATTGCCATAAAATGATCTCTCCAAATGGATATTTCCCTGAAATGATCTCTCCAAAGGTGTGGATATAAAATATACATCATGGTGGGCAGCAAAAATGAGACATATATAAATATCGAGTGGACCACACCACATAAGAACAATAATAATTGGTTATCCATCATTAAAACCCTCCTAAGGCCCACTATACTTTTTATTTGACATCCAATCTGTTGATTAGGTCATACAGGCCTAGATAAAGGGGAAAAGCAAAAATCATCTCGATCCAAAACTTTTATGGCCCCCGAAATGTTTTAAATGGTTGACGCTCATTCAACACTTTTTCCTGCAATGTGGTCCATTTCATATTGGGATATGCCTCATTTTTGTCTCATGCCGTAAGATGATCGCTAAAAATAGATGGACGACATGGATTAAACACATAAATCATGGTGGGACCCACATAGCACCAACCACAAGCCATTGGATGGTGTCAGGGGGAGTAGCCAATTTGTTCCCCTTATTTGTGGTGTGGTTCATTTGATTAATCTTTAGATATGTATAATTTTTTGGATAGTTCTCTAAAATGATCTCAAAAAATGGATGAACAGTGTGGGTTTATCCCGAATTTTTATTATTTTGGGACTTGTGGGGCCCACCATTGTGCATGTTAATTATCCACTCCGTCCATTAATTTCAACAGCTCATTTTTAGGGTTGATCCAAAAAATGAGTCAAATCGAAGCTGTAGGTGGACCACACCACATACTAACGTTATAAATTTATTTTTCATTATTTCTTATGGTGTGATCCACTTAGACTTTTAATCTTTCTACTTTTTGAGCTCATGCACTGAAATCATATTTCAAAATTTATGGATGGCTTAGATAAAACAAATATATTGAAATGGGCCCCATGAAGCCCCTTAAGCATCGTCAATCTCTAATAAAGTTTTATGGGAAGGTACGTTTTAGAGCTTAAAAATAAAGTCAATCCATGACTTGGGTGGGCCACACCACATACTATAGTGGAGAGGGTTACCCTCTCATTAAAACATTCATAATCATTTATTGGGCCCACCTAGATTTGGTTCATAGATCTAGCTATGTGTCCCACTTGGATGAGGAGTCAGACCAAGTTTCATACACATCCAAAACTCATGTTGGCCCCACTAAATTCTTTTATATGTTTTAGGGATGTCTTCACATAGTTTTAGATGCTATGGCCCACCTGAGTTTCACATATGACTGATTTTTAGACTTAAAGGGCACATCAAATGCATGGAGTTGATGTTCTACATACATCATGGTGGGGCGCACACAGATTAACTTCATGGGAAGTTCCTATGAGGTGACCTTATAGTACCATTCCACTATTTAGGTAACTCCTTCATGGGTGTTACTCTAACCTTGTAGGGCCTACCTTGATATATTTTATGTATATCGACACCGTCCATATATTTTTCCATCATATTTTAGGATGTGATTTCAAATAAAAAGAAAATAATCTCAGGTGGGTCATATCAATCAAAACAATGATGAATAACTATTAAAAACCTTTTGAAGGCCACAAAAGTTTTGGATCAATTTGATCTTTGTAGTTTACCTTCATCTAGATCTTCTTTGCATTATTAACAAGTTAGATTGCAAATAAACATTACTAAAACCTTACAATGGGCTCTTTACAATTTTTAATGGCGAGATACTATATTATCATTCTTTCCAGTGGTGTGGTCCACTTAAGATTTAAATCTACACAATTTTTTACACCCGACCCAAAAATAGGTTGGAGAAACATAGGGGCGACAAGGATATACAACACATCATCAAAATCTCACTTTTGTTATCTAACTTTTCAATTTTTTTTGTCAAAATACAAAATCTAGTTTTCTTTTTTAAAAAATATATCTTTTTTACAATTTATCAATTTTTTCACAATTTTGTTTAATTTCTTAAATTTTCTATTTCAAAATATCATTTTTTTAATCTCACTTTTGTTATATAACTTTTCAATTTTTCTTGTTAAAATACAAAACCTAGTTTTCTATTTTAAAAAATATATTTTTTTTACAATTTGTTAATTTTTTTCACAAATTTGTTTAATTTTTAATTTTTTTTTTTCAAAATATCATTTTTTTATTAAAATCTTATTATATAACTTTTAATTTTTCTTGTCAAAATACAAAATCTAGTTTTCCTTTTTAAAAAATATATTTTTTTACAATTTGTCAATTTTTTCACAATTTTGTTTAATTTTTAAAATTTTCTTTTTTCAAAATATCATTTTTTTTATCGAAATCTTTTTTATTTCAAAATTATCAACATTATTTAAAGTTCTTAATTATTTTTTTTTTCAAAATCTAGATTTTTATATAATCACATTTTTTTTTCAAAATCTAAAATTTTCTTAAACATTGTTAATTATTTTTCTAAGCTTCTCAACTTTTTTTTTTTTTTCGAAATTCATAATTTTTTTGAACTTCTTAATATGACCTGAGCATTAGAGACGGTTTAGGACCGTCTCTAATACAGACGGTCTTTGACAGTCTCAAATGACTACTATAAGATGGCTAAGGGTCGTCTCTAAAACAGACGGTCTTTGACAGTCTCAAATGGAGACAGCTAAGGACCGTCCCTAATACAGACTGGTTTTGACGGTCTCCGCTTATAGTAAAAGATGGCCAATGACCATCTCAATTAGAGACGGTCCTTGACAGTCTCAGATTGCCAGTAAAAGACGGCCAATGACCGTCTCTAATACGGACGGTCTTTGACCGTCTCAAATGACCGCATATAAGATTGTCAAAGACCGTCTTTTTTTTCAGACGGTCGATAGCCATCTTTTTTCTGCAGTTAACAACGGATTTTGACCGTCTTAAATGATTTTGGATGTTCAACATTTTTAAGACAATATTAAGGATGGTCAAGAGCTGTCTAAAATTTAGAGACGGTTTACGGTCATCTCTAAACTGTCTTTAAACCAAAGAATTTTAGAGACGGTCCACAACCATCTTAAAATCCATCATTTTTTTTCCATTTTTCATGTAGTGTTTGACAACCGAACTAGCTATAACACATCACAAGTAAGAGATGTTGGATAAGAGCTCCGCCATGACAACCAAGTATGACCTTCGTGAGTATCTCGAGCACCAGGCCCTAGTAGTAACCTCGGGGCTCTGATTGATGTCTTGCTATCATGACCAGTGAACAACCTTAAGTATTGATCCGACCTGCCTCAAAGAAGGACCCCAACAATAATCGATAGTTCAACTTGATCTGTAGGACCTCTATCAATCCAACTTGGAGATCAACCTCGGCCTTCTATCATGAACTCCTTGGAAGCTGACCACCAAGAGATGTCCTTCAAATCTAAAGAAGATCAATCACCTGAAATCTTCGTCAAGAATCACGTTGAGGATAATGCCTTGGTTTTCGAGGACGATCCCTCGAGAGATACATAACTACGTGCCAGATTCATTTCCATACAACTATAAATAAGGACCATTCCTACAATGAAATTTATGCACAAAAACTCTTAAGTTCTACTAGACCTAGATTCCCTGCCCTAACTTAGGCATTGGAGGGTCCCCTGCTGAAGTTAGTGTCTGCATTGTTGTTTTCTTTTGCAGGTGCGCAACAGTCTAGTGAGGACGTCTAGAAAACTACATCAATAGTTGGCATCGTTCGTGGGAACGACATTGAAGCCATTCCCAATTCACTTATCATTTCTAAGTTACTCTATAATGGCGAAAGGAAGAAAGAGGGCTTTGGCCATTATTGTTGCAACTGCTCCCACACCAGCCAAGACTGAGCAATCAGCAGAGCCTCAAAGTCCACCCTCACAACACTAAGCCGATTCTGCCCCTGCGGTGCCCATGAAGAAGTCCTGCAATTAGGGAGGCCGTCTTGTGTCCTCATAGAACTAGGTCGAGGCCTTAACTTGCAACATGAACCGTATAATGTAGATATTGGAGAGACAGAATCCTCCTCCCGACCACGGAGTAGAAGCAGGTGCATCTACCAAGTAGTATCGACCCCCACAGGCTCTTCATGACTCGAACATAACTAAACAACAACTGGGACAACATAGCCAGGTGTACACCCCCACCACCAGAACTACTGCCCTCTTCGACTCCGACTTGGGCCACATGTTAGAGAAAAGAAGGTGTGGAAAGGCTCCCGAGGTAATTGAAAAGAGTGAGGTCCCTTAGGAGGCCAAACTCAGGAAGATACAGGGTTAGATCGGTGACATCTGACAAGCATATAGAGCTCTGATCCCGACCTCAGTTGAGGCTATGTTGGAAGAAATAGAGTTGTTGTTCACCGACAACATTATGGAATCTCTACTTCCGTCGAGATTTTGGATGCTGAAGATTACTTCTTACTCTGGAACCAGAGATCTAGCTGAGCACCTGGAGATATTCAGGGCATGGATGGAGCTACATGGCACAACTAGTTCAGTGATGTGTCATGCATTCTCTTTAACCTTGTCGGGGGCAGCATGAAAGTGGTATAGACAACTAAAGTAGAAGTCCATTAACTCCTTTATGCAACTTAGTAAATCCTTTATCACTTAGTTCATTTGTGGAAAAGATAGAAGGAAACTAGCAACTCATCTCCTCACAATTACCTAAAGGGAAGACGAGCTGCTGAAGGACTACACCATTCACTTTAATGTGGAAGAAGTACAAGTGGAAGGTTATTCAGAGTAGATAGTCTTAACAACGATGATTTCCAGTCTCAAGGAAGTCAGATTCCACTTCTCAATCAGCAAAAATCCTCCGACCACACTGGTCGTTCTCCTTAACCAAGCATAAAAGTACTCCAACACGGAAGAGCTCTTTAGCTTGCAGAAAGCTACTAGCAATGCAGGGAGCTCAGATAAGGATCAGAAGTGAAAGGAGTAGGAGTCGCTTACGATTAGTAGCAAGAAGGGAAGGGACGTTAACCCGAGCAGAGGTCAATGCCCGAATCGACGACGAGAGAGTAGGTTCCGTTCTTACACTCCTCTAAATGCCACACCCAAACAAGTCCTCAAGGAAGTTCGCGATAAAAGGATTCTAAAAATGGCTGAACAAGATGAAAGTTGATGCCGATAAACACAATAAGCAGAAGCACTGTCACTTCCACCGTGACCGCGAACATGCTGCTACTGACTGCTTCGATCTTAGGAGATCGAGTCCCTCATTCGTGAAGAACATCTGAGGGAGTATGTCTATAAGAGGAGAGATGAACAACCGGACCAAAGAAACGAGCAATGGGGTAACAAGAATGACAATGAAGAAATAGGCGAGATCTGCGCAATATTCGGAGGACCCAAAAAGAGGCGGAGATTCAAATAGACCTCGTAGGGCTCATCTTCGGAGCATCAACAATAATAACTTGGGGCATCACATCAATCTCACGAATAAAGCTGCAAAGGAACAGAAATTGATTCCGTGAAGCAACTTAGTGGTGGACACCGTATATTGGTGGACACCGGCTTCTCAACTGACATCTTGTTCATCATCGGCTTCTCAACTAACATCTTGTTCATCGGCTTCTCAACTGACACCGGCTTCTCAACTGACATCTTGTTCATCATCGGCTTCTCAACTGACATCTTGTTCATCGGCTTCTCAACTGACATCTTGTTCATCATCGGCTTCTCAACTGACATCTTGTTCATCGGCTTCTCAACTGACATCTTGTTCATCATCGGCTTCTCAACTGACATCTTGTTCATCATCGGCTTCTCAACTGACATCTTGTTCATCGGCTTCTCAACTGACACTTTACCATGACAGTTGACAACCATAACGTGCACCGTATATTGGTGGACACCGACTTCTCAACTGACATCTTGTTCATCATCGCTTTCAACAAAATGGGGATCTACCACCCACACGAAGATGCCCTTATGGTAACCATGACAGTTGACAACCATAATGTGCACCGTATATTGGTGGACACCAGCATCTCAACTGACATCTTGTTCGTCATTGCTTTCAATAAAATGGGGATCGTAAGATCCCAGTTATGTCTAGTCTGAACTCCCCTGCTTGGGTTTGCAAGAGAGAATGCCACCTCCAAGGGAAGTAAATTGTTGCCCATGACTGCAAGAGAAGGTCACAACCAAAGTACCGTGATGATCGATTTCCTCGTAGTTGATTGTCCCTCTATCTGCAACATTATTCTGAAGCAACCATCCCTCAACATCATGAGGTCCATAATGTCAACTTACCACCTTACCATGAAATTTCCAATTGAGCATGGTATCGGGCAGGTCAAAGGTGATTAGTACGAGGCCCGACAGTACTAGTCAACAACATTGAGAGCAGGAGCACGGCAACAAGCGATGGCTGTCACCTCCCTTGACCCCCGAGAGGAATCAACCGAGAGAGGATCTCTCGTGGAAGACCTGGTGGTTGTCCCCCTTAGCGAGACTGACCCATCCCACACAATTCAGATTGGTTTACTACTAGCCCCAGGTCAGCGAGAGAAGATCCTGAGTTTACTAAAGCGATATGCCAACATCTTTGCATTGGCCTAATAGGATATGTCCAACATCAAACTAGAGGAGATGGTTCATAAGCTTAACATTAACCCTGACCACTGTCCAGTGAGGCAGAAGTGACCAGCATTCAAGGCGAAACAGTGCGCCATCATTGGAGAGGAGATTGGTAAGCTCCTCGAGTCCGAGTTCATTAAAGAAATCTACTACCCCGATCGGATCACCAACGTTGTGCTACTGAAGAAGTCAAATGAAAAATTGTAACACCCCGAATTTTTTCCAACCTGGGATTAGACGTCCTTAGGCAATGGGTCAACCAAAACACCTTGGTAACCTCTCATAACCCAATTCCAAAGCCAAAGAAACCACTTAGGATTAATTCCTTTAGAAATTAAGCGTAAGTTAGCTAGCGCTACACTGGAGTAGCTGTGAAATTGTCCCTGATCGCTTTAAATAGGTTCTGTAAGACCCAAAACTTGTAGAATCGTTGATGCTACGTTATCCTAAAATCCAGGGTCAAACTCTAAACCGGTTTATTCTCGGGAACCCTTTGAAACTTTGTATTGGATCTAGACCGCGCGTTGAAAGTCCGATATCTACCATCTTAGACTGTTATGACCGCTTGGCTGGACTTGACAATCGTTTCGAAAATCAAGGCCAACCGATGTTCAAAGGCTATTTCATTGAGCCTGGAGTGAAGAGAGTGAGAAAAGGGTTAGATTTGGAAATTTTAATCCAAATCTGGCATGTGACTTGACGCGTTATTATTAAGCGTTCTGACCGTCAAAATTCAACCAAATTACACCCTCGGATCAGGAAAAATTTCTCTTTCATATCATGAGACTTGTAGACTTGATCTAGGTGCGATGACCGCTGAACTGAAACTGGACCGTCACGTGAGATCTATGAACTCTGCCGGACTGAAAACTGGGTGTGAGCAACATCCAGTGACCATGAGCTTAAGTCCAACTGCTTTTGACTAGGGGACCTCCTGAAATGCTCTTTTGGACCAGAACAGCCCCGATTTGGTTATACCTCAAGTGAACCTTGTTCCCAAGCCTAATTTGGGAAGGTTTTAGCTTATAAAAGGGCTTTAAACCCTCACTTATCTCACCCATTCGAATTTGCTAGAAACCCTAGCTAGAGAGAGAGAGAGAGAAAAAGTGAGAGATTATGAGAGAGTGTGGGAGAGATCTTCCCGCCACTTGCTGCAGCTGCTACACGTGCCTAAGCATCGCATTCAAATCACTTTGCCGGTGATTCCAACGCATTTCTAGGTAAGGAAAACCCTTAACACTTGCTGATTTAAGGTTCCGTCAATTCCAATAGCGAAGTAGCTTATACATCTTGTATATTAGGTCGCCGGTTCGCCGTAGACGAAGCGTATACGCTCCGTTCGGAACGATACACATCTAGGGTAAAAAGGTACGGATTTTAGATGCTTTGATTGACTGATTTCAAAGCTTTCAATGTCATTTAATAGTAGATTATCGATGGCAACGCCGTTTGACATGTACAACACGCTGTCCATTTTCCGTTTCATAAACGTACGGTAAATATGAGATTTAGGGCATTTTGGGTATTTGTAGGAAATACAGTATACGTCCGTATTTTTTTGAAATAATTGTCATGGATAATTGTCATGCTATGATATTAGGAATGCGTGTATGATCTGTTTGGCGAAGAGATTCGCCCTAATGTGCACTTTGAGTCGACATACGCTATGTAGACTAAAGTGTGTAGACTAAGTGTTTGTATAAATGTTTGTATTAGTATGTATTGAGTAAATGATGTTGTGTAGGAGTTTTGAGATTGAATTCTCAAGTAATATGCTGATGCAAACGATTTCCATCATGTTGGCTATATGAATTGATTTCAATATATACATGAAATGCATGTGTGGGATGGTTTGCTTAAGTTGTATGTTATAACATGTATCAATATGCTTATAATGTTGTATTTCATTTCTGTTACTCACATATGCTTACTGATGGTGATGCACAAATGCTTGGGACTATGACCTAGTCCAGACCGTCGGTAATGGATTGAATTCGTGGTTGGTTTCTATGTACCACAAAGGACGCGTCGATGAACGCGAGTCGTGTTTTGGGTTGGCGGCAGTGGTTAGGCCACACGAAGTGTTTCATGCACTTCATGTCGTTCAGCTTGAGATGCGCTCGTACTAGTCGAGTCCGTCAAGTAACCCGACTAGCCATTGTATGTTCACCATGTATGAGTTATAACTGCTTGAACCTAGGGTACTGAATTTACCATTGGAAACCCTGTTAACCATGGTACCTTGATCCATAAAGACTCATGAGCCGGGCATGGTGGTATGGGACACCGTGGTCGAGTTGTCGGCCTACGCTGGGGCCACAAACCTCCCCATAGTGACCAGTAAGCACCCTACTCTGTGCAGATTATGGTGGTATGAGACACTATATTCTTGCTGTCAGCCTACACTGATTGGTGACGAGCCCTTTGTAGTGACCTTGAGTTTATCCAGACACCGCATGGGGGCGACGAGTCCTGATGCAGTTTTAAGAATATAAATAGGCCTGTATTGATAAGGTGATGGGAGAGAGGAGCAACGAGTGCATGCAACAGCCCTGACAGCCCTTGCAGTGACCTATAAATATAACATCATATGAGATTACTAAGAGTGACGACCCTAGACAGGATCTGTGTTGGGATTGATATAAGGAAGGTACCCTAGTTTCTCAATCCTGCTGTATGAAAAGGATTAATAACAACTTGGTAATCATATCTACATCGCATTGCATGTGCCTGGAAGATGTGGAGTACTGAGCGGTACGCAAGCATGCTGCAGATGTAGACGGTGCCGCATGAGGAAGAATGTCGGTGAGGGAATCCATCATGTCATGTCATATTACATTAACAACAGTATCTAGGAATGTTTGATTAGTTGCTTTACTATTATCGCATGATTGATTTGAGAACATGCTAATCTTTATTCTATGATTCTACTGAGTTAATTACTCACTCCCACGTTACGGGACGGTGTTGCGCACACCAAACAGTTCCTATCTTAATTGCAAATGATGGTGATGCTTACGAAGCAGAGCCGGACTTGATGATGATGAAGAGGATCCCTCCTATATGCAGGTTCTGATTGACGGGGTTACAGGGTTACTGATTTAATGCCAATATACTTAGTATTTTGCCTTTTTCTTACACACCCATGTATATTCTTTTTATCATTTTTGGAGTATACATGTATATGTTTAACCTGGTAACATGTTCACACTCTGGAGACCCACAATAGTTCATATACTTTATATATCTATTACATTCTTCCGCTTGCTAATTTAACTGACTCTGGAGTATAATATGCTGTTTTGGTCTAATCCCACTCATGTTTTCTGTACTAATATGAACAACATTCATCCATCATTGAAAATGTTGCATAAATGATGTTCTGGAACTCGGGAGTGGAGTTTTTGCTCGACCCCCGATTTTCGGGATGTTACAAAAATGGCTTGTATGCATCGATACACGGATCTAAACAAGGCATGTCCTAAAGATAGTTTCCCCTCTTAAGGATCGACTAGTTGGTCGACAGTACGACATGGCACGAGCTCCTCAGCTTTGTGGATACCTATTTGAGTTACAATTAGATTGTCATGCACTCTTACGACAAGTAGAAAACAACCTTCGTCACTGAAAATGGACTCTATTGCTATAGAGTCATGCCTTTCAGGCTAAAGAACGCTGGAGCGATATATTAACAACTTATCAATAAGATGTTCGCCCAGCAGATTGGACACTCCATGGAGGTCTATGTTAACGACATGCTGGTCAAGAGAATCAAGGCAGCGACCCATGTGGCTGACCTTGAAGAGATGTTCACCATCCCAAGGAAGTACTAGATGAAGTTAGACAAGAAAATGTGCCTTCGGTATAAGCTCGGGAAAGTTCATCAGCTTTTTGGTCAACCAAAGAGGGATCGAAGTAAATCACAAAAAAATCCAATCATTGTTGAATATGAGCTCACCTAAAACTATAAAGGAGATTCAGTGTCTCATGGGCAGAATCACGACCCTGAATAGATTTGTCTATAGAGCTACCAATAAGTGTCTCCCATTCTTTAAACAACTAAAGAGTAAAGTGAAGCCGACGTGGACCGATGACTGTGAACAAGCCTTTCAACAACTAAAGTAGTATCTGGGGACGCCCCCACTGCTTTCCATGCCTGAGAAAGGAGAGCCGCTATTACTCTACTTAGCGGTCTCATCTGCAACGGTTAGCTCGACACTCATATGAGAGGTTGGGGGCAAGAAGTTGCCTGTCTATTACGTCAGCAAGGCATTGGTTCAAGTTGATACCAGATAACCCGACATTAAGAATCTCGCACTTGCACTAATCGTGTCATCACATCACTTCCATCCCTACTTTCAGGTCCACACCATTGTATTATGGACCAACTTGCCCCTTCGTCAAGTACTCTAAAAGCCCAAAGTATCTAGGAGACTAACAAAAGTGGGTGATTGAGCTCGGTGAATTCTACATCGAATATCAACCTCAAACTTCTATCAAGTGCCAGGTAATGACTGACATCATTGCTGAGTTCACTAACATTGAGCTCCCAGAAGGAACCGAGGGAAGCAGGGAGGAAACCAATCCACCAGTGTGGACCCATCACGTTGATGGGTCTTCTAATTCAAAAGACGGTGAGGCGGGGATAATCCTTGTGGCACCTGACTAGAGCTGCACACAATATACCTTAAGGTTTGAATTTCCAACATCCAATAATGTGGCAAAATATGAGGCCATCCTTGTCACGCCCCAAACCGGGAAATTGGATTCACAGGAATCCTAATCGCCGAATCCGGTGCTGACAGCTTCCGCAGTACCCCATTCTCGGCTCCCAGCGTCCATTTACCAGGTTCTAATCCTAGAATCTTAGAAAGAGGATTTTCTAATGTACATTTATCTCGTAAGAAGCATAACCACAAGTTTACCCAAATCACAAAGGCAACATCATCATCACATATCTACTAATATAAACGTTTGAATACATTGCTAAAAGGGAAATACATATGTTAAAATCATTGCTAAAAGGAAAATACATATGTCAAAATCAAAGCTCCAGAAGTCAGCTACATGCTCCAAGCTCCATGCTACTGCAACCTAACATCACCTGCAAGCATCTATCGTACATAAGCTTATACAAAGCTTAGAGAGTGGTGTAAGTGTGTGCGCAAGATAAGTGTCAAGCATACAAATATAACATCATAATCATACAATGTCAGAAATACTGGTAAGATCATGAATCATACGATATTAGAGTAAGCAGAAATATTGAAAAGTCCATGAGTCAAATAATATTAGAGTATGCAATACAGATCAGCTATGTAAATGAGGAGTCATAAAGAACCAAATATTAGATTCCGAAGATGCAATGTAATATACAATTCCTGATGAGTTAATGAATACCGTCAGTTGTATGTAGACCATATAAATGTAAAAACACAGTAACCCAAAATGCTATATGCCACGGATATAATGTAATATACGGTGCAAATGGAATGACCATGCTGGAGCATATCAAAGGCTAGGGAGTCCATCACAAGAGAATTCTATCCAAACCAGTATCATGCCTAATTTGGATAGTCAAACTCAATGTGGTAAACTTCTGATCTCAGGTTAGTCGCGTGCCCCAACTGAAATCCTGGCCATTGCGAAGGTACACGTAATAAATAGTTACTCACCACCGGCCCGACTGGATAGTGAATGAACGAATGAATGAGTATGTAACACCTGCTCCACAAATCAGTACTGTACATCTCTGGGATCATCAGAGGGGTCTAGTACACTCTACATGCAATCACCGCCCATTGGATGCGCAACCATGCAAGTGGAAGAGACCTCACTATCCGCTTGGCCAGTAGTCAGCCAATATCTACCCGGCACGTCGATAACAGACCCATTCACGAGCTGGTCAAACTCAGCCTAGCTATGCCCCCTACTCTTGAGCGGGTAAGGCCACACCCCCTCCCAACCGACCACGATATAGTGGGAGACGTGGCCTCTTGGTATTCAGCACTCAGGCGCTCATGTATCTACTCTGTCTTGACGTTGGGGCCTCCTTTGGTATAAGACGGTTTAGGAATTTTTACTCAAGGCCATCTATAGTGGCCCGATGCTAGTAATAGATTTTTGGTATCGCATCTAGCCATCCACGATATGCATGTGGAGGTTACGGCCCTGATGTCGCTAGGGCGTACAGTAATCTCAACACACAATGCAAGATGCATGAGTCATACAATCCAGTCATGCATCCATCTTGCACATACCGTGCGCTCATGTGAGATAATCTCGGCCTATCAGGGAGTCTCATAACAACTTGCCCAATGACATATGCAATAGTCAACCACATCTTATAACAAACATTCGGATGATGCGTATATGCATGTATCATGATGCTATGCTGTCACATACTCGTAATCGGTGTCACATACTCATAATCGGTACCAATAATCGGCCTCAATAATCGGCATCGATAGTCGACCTCGATAATGTGGACATTTAACTAACATTACCCCTAAAAAGTGACCCTCATAGAGCCTAACGTATAGTGGACCCATGTCCTCACAAAGGCCTAATATACAACACCATAGGCCCCACTCAAGGGATTAATACACATCACAATGGGCCTCTCCAAATGGGCCTAATATACATCACAATGGGCCTTCAACATAGGATGAATACACATCACAATGGGCCTCAAATATGGCCCACATATACATCACATTGGGCCTCAAGCATGGGCCAAATGCACATCACAATGGACCTCAAATACGGGCCGCATATGCATCTCATTGGGCCTCGGTAATTGGAATCAGCCTCGACAATTGAAATTGGCCTCGACAATCAAAATTGGAATCAGAATTAGCCTTAACAATTGGTCTTGATAATGGAAATCAGCCTCGATAATCGGCCTCGACAATCAGAATGGTATCGACAATCAGAATCGGCCTCGACAATTAGAATCGAAATTGGCCTCGACAATTGGAATCGGCCTCGACAATCGAAATCGGTATCGACAATCAGAATTGGCCTTGACGATCGAAATCATCCTCGATAATCAGAATCGGTCTCGATAATCAAAATCTATCTCAACAATCGACCTCGACAATCGAAATCAACTTCTACAATTGGAATCGGTCTCGATAATCGAAATCGGCCTCGATAATCATAATCAACCTCGATGATCGGCCTCAATAATCAGAATCAGTAATCAGCCTCTACGCAAGGCGGGATCACTGGATGGACAACCGATGATAGACCAAGCAATATCAATGGGGCCCAATCGTTTAGGGTAACCCACTAAAGAAAGACAAGAATGGGCCTAACCAGGCCTAATGGAAGGTCACAATGTGGGCATTCAACCATCATTGCCCATCAATGTGGACATTTAACCAAATTGCTCCCAAGGAGTGGCCCATAAACATCATTACGTACATCATGACAAAATCACACATCACATCAGGCCTTGAATACACAACAGGTGGGCCCTGCATCTGGGCCTCAAATATATCACATCGGGTCTCGCCAAAGGTCACGAACACATCATAGTGGGCCACATGATTAGGCCTAATACATATCACATGGGCTCCATCAATGGGGCACACTAATGGGCCTCAACACATTAGGTGGGCTACATCAATGGGTCGTACTAATGGGCCTCATAAACAACAAGTGGACAGCATTAATGGGCCACATTAATAGGCCTAACACCATCCGCTTCAAATACACAATAGGTGGGCCCTATACATGGGCTTCAATACATTGTAAGTGGGCCTCAAATATACATCACAGGTGAGCCACATACCTGGGCCTAACACACATCATAGTGAGCCGCATGTCATGGGCATAATACACATCACTGGTTGCATGACATGGACTTCAACTACACAACAAGTGGGCCTCATGGGTGGGTCACAAATACATCAAGGTGGGCCTCATGCATGTGCTATAAATACAGTAAGGTGGGCCTCACAGATGGGCCACAAGTATATCAAAGTGGGCCTGGAGGATGGGCCCCAAAATACATCAAGTGGGCCTAAAAGATGGGAGCTTGGATCACATCTAAAATCATTTAAATAGTTGAAGGTGCAACATGTGTATCACTATAAAAGGGAGAAATGGGATGAGTAAGCAGGTTTCCATGAGTCTGAGGATCAAATAAAAGGGACATGAGAGAGAGGACAATGGAAAGGGAGAAAAAAGCTAAAATAGCCTTAACAATGGCCATGGAAAGTGGAGGAAATGCAGAGAAATGGTTGCCCAAATGGACAGAATGAAATCTAGGCGTTGTAGAGGGATGCTTCAAGCTCCCTTAGGATGGATTTTCAGAAAGAAAAGAGAATGAAAAAGGGGAATGGAGCTCCTCACGATTTCAGCTCATTTTGGGGGTTGTAAGAGCTTCAAACGACGAGATTTGCAAGAGGGAGGGCTGCAAATCACTATGGAGTGATGGAGTGGGGTCGTTTTCAACAAAGAATGGGTTTGAGAGGGATTTGGAGCCACAATTTGGAGATGGGCAGCAAGAAAACTTGAAATGGTGCTAGGGAAGGGGGCTGTTGTGAAGGAAGTACCCCTCTTTGGGGTTTTCTATGGATGAACACTACATGGGGGGTGGGGGGGGGGGGGGCGGTGTATTACCCAAAATACCCCCAGATCCCAAAAATTACATCAAGTGGGCCATGTTGGATGGCGATGCATCACCGACCACCTCTCTAGTTGGTCGGTGGGACCACATGGGTCTGGTCCCCCATGGTCCAAGGATCCTAAAAAACTATGGGCCCCACCTTAGTTCATTCTAGATTGCCCTATAGAGGCCCAAACATGCATTCAGGGCTTTCTGGGGCCAATCTGTAAACCTGAATACAATTCCCTATCATGCAGCATATGATTTTGAGGTAAAAGGAGCTAGTACATCCATCTAGCTCATTAGTTGCTAGAGAACGCAAACTTAGAATGGCCTAATGGTCAGTTTTCATGAAATTTTACTATTCACTGTAAAATTTTGTCGAAGTATGATTTTATGTCATTTTCACATTAGGATCAATGCCTAACATAAAAAGAATAAGAAATAATTGAATATTGGAGTGGTGAGAGGAAGAATTTTGAAGATTTTAGGTGAAACGGGGTTTTTAAGCCCTAGCGATTGAATGCAGGGGTTGTGGTTGTCCCACAGCCTAAGGATTCACATTTATGGATTTAGAATCATTCAAGGAATGTCTCAACCTACCTACCTACAACCTAGGAGCTACTCAGGTCGCTTCACGCGACCCTATATGCGTTACGGACTCGATCGCGCGATCGATACGAATAGACTTTGCCTATTAGCGAATATGCGATCCTATAAGTGTTTCTAAACCTTTCTCGCACCCTCCTAAGTCAAAGGAAGCGACAGTGTACATCGCGTGACCATAACCCAGGCCCGATTTAATCCAAATCATGCTCTGATACCATCTGTAACATCCCAAAAATCGGGGGGTCGAGTAAAAACTCCACTCCCGAGTTCCATAACATCACTTATGCAACATAAATGTGTATGATTGAATGTTGTCTGTGTTAATGCATTAAACACGAGTGGGATTAATCCAAAACATCATATCATACTCTAGAGACCGTTAAATTAACAAGCAGAAGACTGTGATAGTATGTATAATATATATAAACTGTTGTATGTCTCCAGAGTGTGAACATGCTACCAGGTTATATACATACATGTATACTCCAAAAGTAGACAAAACGAATATACATGAGTGCGCTAAAAATATAAAATGACAAGTGTCAAGGCATCTAATCAACCTCCCTGTAATCCCGTCAATCAGAACACGCATAAAGGAGAGATCCTCCTCATCATCATCAAGTCCAGCTCTGCCTCGCAGGCCGTGCCATCATCTGCAATCACAATAGGGACTGGTGGGTGTCCGGAAACACCATCCTGTAACGTGGGAGTGAGTGATCAACTCAGTGGGATAAGAGAGCAGAGATTAGCATGTTATCAAATCAATCATGCGATAATAGTAAAGCAGTAAATCAAACAATCCTAATACTGTTGTTAATGCAATATGACATGACATGATGGATGCCCTTACCGACGTTCTCCCTCATACGGCACCATCTTACGCCCGCGGCATGCTTGCATCCCTCTCAGTGCTCCACATCTTCCAGGCACATGCAATGTGATGATGATATGATTACCGAGTTATTATTAGTCCATTCAAACAGCAGGATTGGGAAACTAAGGTACTTTCCTTATATCAATCCCAACATAGATCCTGTCTAGGGTCGTCACTCCTAGTAATCTCATACGATGTATATTTTGTAGGTCGCTGCAAGGGCTGTCAGGGCTGTTGCTAGCACTCGTTGCACCGCTCCCCCATCACCTTATCAATACAGGCCTACTGTACTCTCACTGCTACGGAAGGGTCGTCGCCTCCCATAGACTCAGAATACGCTCGCGGTCACTACAAAGGACTCGTCGCCTGATCAGTGTAGGCCGACAGCAAGAATATAGTGTCCCATACCACCATAATCTGCTCACGAGACATAGGTGCTCACTGGTCACTACGGGGAGGTTTGTGGCCCCAGCATAGGCCGACAGCTCAACCACGGTGTCCCATACCACCATGCCCGGCTCATGAGTCTTTGTGGAACAAGGTAACATGGTTGACAGGGTTTACAATGGTAAGTTCAGTACCCTAGGTTCAAGCAGTTATGACTCATACAGGGTGAACATACAATGGCCAGTCGGGTTACTTGACGGGCTCGACTAGCACGAGCGCATCTCAAGTTGAACGACATGAAGTGCGTAAAACACCTCGTGTGGCCTAACCACTGCCGCCAACTCCAAAACACGGCTCACGTTCATCGACGCGTCGTTCGTGGTAAAGATAAGCCAACCACGAATTTGCTCGGTTGCCGACTGTCTGGACTAGGTATAGTCCCAAACAATCATGAATTCACATCAGCAATCATGTAAAAGTATTGGAAATGAAATACAACAATGTGAGCATGTTAACACATGTTATATCATACAACTTAAGTACATCTTCCAACGCAGGCATATCATACATATAATGAAATCATGCATATAGCTAACATGTAGGAAATCATTTACATCAGCATATTAATTGAGAAATCAATCTCAAACTAATTCATAACACCATTTAATTCAATACATACTAATACAAACATTTATACAAACACTTACACTACACACTTAAGTCTACATATAGTATGTCGACTCAAAGTGCGCATTTAGGCGAATCTCTTCGCCAAACTAATTATACACGCATTTCTAACATCCTAATGCGACAAGAAGCCATGTCAATCACATCAGTAAATTATGGATGAAAACAGTATTTCCTACAAATGACTAAAATGCCCTAAATCTCATATTCTTCGTCTGCTTACGAAACAGGAAACGGACATCATGTTGTACATGTCAAACGGCGTTGCCGTCGATAATCTACTATTAAACGAC
The DNA here is from genome assembly GCA_037074715.1 of Magnolia kwangsiensis. NCBI lineage: Eukaryota > Viridiplantae > Streptophyta > Magnoliopsida > Magnoliales > Magnoliaceae > Magnolia > Magnolia kwangsiensis. The sequence continues at coordinate 68,532,627 of CM073579.1, forward strand.
ATTGAAAGTGTTGAAAACAGTCGATCAAAGTGTCTAAAATCCGCACCTTATCTCCTAGAAGCGTATCGTTGCGAACGGAGCGTATACGCTTCGTCTACGGCGAATAGACAACCTGATTTACAAGATCCATAAGCTAACATGCTATGAAAATAGAGGAACACCAAATCAACAACTATCTAGGGTTATTTTCTTACCTAAAAACGCGAAGAAATCACCAGCCAAGTGATTGGAGCGTGTTGCTAACGCACGTGCAACAGGTAGCACAACAGCAGGAAAATTCTCTCCTACTCTCTCTCACAAACTCTCACCTTTTCTCTCTCCCAATCTAGGGTTTTTCTTAAATTCGGATGGGAGAGAGGAGTGAGGGTTTCAACCCCTTTTATAAGCCCAAATGTGCCCAAAATAGGTCGCGAACAATTTATACTTGAGGTATATCCAAATCGGGGTTGTTTCGGTCCAAAAGGACATTTCTGGTGGTCCCCTGGCCGAACGTGATTGGACTTAAGTTCGTACATGTCGGATGTCGCTCACATCCCGTTTTCAGACCATCAATGTTCGTAGATCACCCATGGCGGTCCAGTTTCAGTTCAGCGGTCACCGCACGTAGATCAGGCCTACAAGTCTCATGATATGAAATAGAAATTTTTCCTAATCCGAGGGTGTAATTTGGCTAAATTCTAACGGTCAGAACGCTTAATACTGACGCGTCAAGTCGTGTGCCAGATTTGAATTTTAAATTTCAAATCTAACCCTATTCTCACTCTTCAGTCCAGGCTCAATGAAATAGCCCGTGAATGTCGGTTGGACTTGATTTTCGAAATGATTGTTAAGTCTAGGCGGTTCTAACGGTCTAAGATAGTAGGTATCGAACTTTCGACGCGTGGTCTAGATCCAATATAAAGTTTCAAAGAGGTCCAGAGAACAAACCGGTTTAGAGTTTGATCCGAGGTTTTAGAGTATTATAGTACCATTGATTCTACAAGTTTTGGGTCTTGTAGAACGTATTTAAAGCGATCAGGGACTATTTCCCAGCTACTCCAGCGTAGCGCTAGCTAACTTATGCTTAGTTTCTAAAGGAATTAATCCTAAGTGGTTTCTTTGGCTATGGAATTGGGTTCTGAGCGATTTTCCAGGTGTTTTAGTTGACCCATTGCCTAAGGACGTCTAATCCCAGGTTGGCCAAAATCCGAGGTGTTACAGAAAAAATATATACATCCTGGTGGTGTCCCATGTCCAGGGACTGGATGTCAGGTGTCCCACATCCACTGTCCAAACGATGGATGGTCTATGTCATGCCTCAAATCTGAAAAATGAATTCACAGGAATCTCGATCGCCGAATCCGGTGCTGACAGCCTCCATAGTACCCCATTCTCGACCCCCACCGTACATATACCAGATTCCAATCCTGGGATCCTATAAGGAGGATTTCCCAATGTACATCTGTCTCATAAGAAGTATAACCATAAGTATACCCAAATCATAAAGGCAACATCATCATCACATATCCACTAAGATAATCATTTGAATATAAAGCTGAAAGAAAAATACATATATCAAAATCAAAGCTCCATAGGATAGTTGCATGCTCCAAGCTCAACGCTGCTGCAACCTAATGTCACCTACACGCATCTATCGAACATAAGCTTACAAAAGTTTAGAGGGTGGTGTAAGTGTGTGCACATGGCAACTGTCAAGTGTACTTTATCAGAGTAATGCAGAAACATGCTATAAGTCCATGAATGCTATCAGTTGTACCAAAGCTATATGATGCAAGGCGTGAATGTTATCGGCCATACCAAGGCCATGCGATATGAGGCCTATGTAGCCAAATGTTATATGCGAGATACAAAGCAAGTATGCCAGTCCTCATTAAGTACACATATTAGTATAGCTCCTCTCTGGATATCACCGGGGTTTAATACACTTCGCATTGATTGCCTCCTCCTTAGCTGCACAACCAAGCAAGTGGAATAGACCTTACTATTTGCCTAACCAGTAGTCTGCTAATACCTACCCGGCTCGTCAATAGCGGACTCATTTATGAGCTAGTCAAACTCAGCCTAGCTTATAGCCCCCTCACTCGGGCAGATAAGGTCACACCCCCTCTCAACCGACCATGACATAGTGGGAGACGCGGCCTATTGGTATTCGTCACTCGGGCACTCGTGTATCCACTTAGTCTAGAGCAACTCCTGATACCAAAAAGGTTTTAGGACTTTTAACCAATGACATCTTAAATGCCCATAGTGCTAGAACCAAGTATTTTCGATATCCGATACAGTCATCTATGATGTGCCTGTGGAGTCACGACCCTGATGTCACTATGACGTACAATGATCATGACACACAAATGCAAGATGCATGAATCACACCATCAAATCATGTAACAATCTAGCGCGTACTGTGCGATCATGTGGGGCACTCTGTCTCATAAAGAGTCCCGTAAATGTCTCAGCCCAACTGGCTTATGCTATGATAAAACATTCCTTATATCAAGCATACATATGATGCGTATAGGCATGAGTCATGGGATTATACTAAGTATGTTATAAAGTAATGAACTATCCTTACAACGCAGATGGGCCTAGACGGCCTACACAACAAGTGTGGGCCTATCAATGGGCCCTAAGGAGAATTATAATGTGGACATTTAATAAACATTATTCTTACAATGTGGACGTCAAACCATCATTGTTCCTAAGGCACGACCCGCCGTAAACATCAGTACATAAACCATGTTGGGATCACACATTACAATGGACCTTAGGTACATCCCATTAGGCCTTAAATACATCACATGGGCCTTATATTCATTAAGTGGGCTACACCAATGGGACGCACCAATGGGCCTTATGTACATTTCAATGGGCCATAACCTGTGGGCCTTAGAATACATCAAAATGGGCCTAATCACATGGGCCTTATGTATCTTAAATGGACTACACCAATTAGGCCCCATGCATACCAAATGGGCCACACCCAAATATAAGTGTAAATAGTGATTTTTCCACCATTAAAGTTCCCAAAGCCCACCCTAACATTTATTTTCTATCCAATCTGGTCATAAGGTCACACAGACCTGGATTAAGAGGAAAACACATTTCCTAATAATCCAAACTTTTGTGACAACAAGGATTTCAATGGAAAGGACTCAATCCCCACTACTATTTTCTATGTGGTCGACTTGATCCTAGATCTGCCTCATTCTTTAACTCATGCCATAAAATGATCTTTCAAAATGGATAGACGTTTGGATGCAACATATGCATCATGGTGGGTCTCACTATCCAAACAGTAGACAGTGGTGAGGTCACAGGGGTTCCACCGTCCACTATGGATGGTGTGCATGAACACATGCATCATAGTAGGCTTCACCGTCTGCCTGGATAGTGGGAATACAACACATATATCGTTGTGGGTCCCTCGTGGGGCCCACTATAATGTTTATCTGCAATCCAACCTGTTTATAAGGTCGCAAGTACCTGGATGAATGGGAAAAACAAATTTCATATTAATTCAAAACTTCTGTGGTGACCAAAAGGGTTCCAATGGTAGACGTTAAATCTCCACTATTTCCTGTGATGTGGGCCACCTGAGCATCAGATGGGTCTGAGCTTTGAAGGGGGCCCACTTCAGGAAGTGGTCCACCCTTTGAAGGGTTTAGATGACAAATATACATCATGCTGGGGCCCACGGCTGGGGCCATGGGTCCCTGCTTGCCCGCCTGTAGTGTAGGCGCAGCCTGCGTCTCTGGCAATAGTAGTGCATGCTGCATTAATTTTTTTTTAAAAAGAGCTTTACTACGGTTTTTCTTGTATAGGGCCCACATCAACAGGATCCGACCCACCCAATAGATTCTACAGTCCGTAACCAATCCATTAAGCCCAATATTGGGCATCTTTCAGCGCGTAGGAAAATTTAAGATGAATTTGAATGGTAAAAATCACTTTTGCTAAGGTATGGCCCACCAGTTAGTCGGATCAGCCTCATTTTTTGGTTCAACGCCTAAAATGAGTAGGGGAAAAGGATGGACGGCTTGGATTGAATACAGACATTAAGGTGAGGCCTATATAAGTGGCCACCCCAAACGTCTTACACCAAGCTCATATTTGTGATTTTCGTTCAACGTCCAGCGTCCCTGGACGCTAGACAGTCTGGACATAATACATATGTTGAGGTGAGCCCCACCTATGGATGTGGGCCACCAAAGAAGGGGTTAGAGGGCATGAGAAATACATACATTAAAGTGGGGTCCATCCAAGTGGGCCACACGGCCACATCATCGCATACAGTAGAAAGAAAAAAAAAGAGAGGGAGAGAGAGAGATCGAGGGACACGTGTGATGGAGGGCTTTGCCACTATGAGCCCTCCCTTGCATTCAATCATACATCAAGTGGGTCCCAAATACATGTGTGCCCACTAAATCCAAAATCAACGGTGGAGATCCCTTCTCCACCAAAATGGAAGGTCTAGATGACCCCTTCTTATGCAAGGAAATTAAACATCATGATGAGGTCCATGGAGAATGGCCCCATCATGAAATGACCATGATGATCAGGATGGGCCATCGGCCGAATCTTAGGGTCTAAAGTGAGATCCATACCATCGATCGGTAGACCTCATTTGGCCCATCATAAAAATATGAAAACTAGCCTATAAAAGCACCCACCGTTTGATCTTCTCTGTTTGTTGGAATGTCGGTCTCCTTGTGCTTTACTTTGATGGAGGGTGATGAAAGATAAAAGGCTAGGATAAAGGATTTGGGATGGGAAAGTGGGCCACCAAAATCACTTTTCTCTCTCCATGGGAAGGCTAGGATGTCCACTTTTTTTTCTGCTTGGAAATTCTTGGAAAGTGTGTTGAGAAAGAGAGAGAGAGAGAGAGAGAGAGAGAGAGGTGGTTGTTGTAAGAGAGGTGATGGATGTGATGGAGTAGTGGATGTGAGGTGAGTGATGGGTGAGGTGAGAGATTGGTTGACTTTTAGGGTTTTCTTAAATTGTGGAGAAACAAAGCATGGGTTACTCTTATACTTCACATGATGTGATTGATTGATGGATTGGTTGATTGATTGATGGGACATGTCGTATGATTCTCTTTGGATTATAAATGCGTGGTGTTTTCCTCGAACTGAACGTCGGCCTACATCTCTTGGCCAGGGTATCAGATCAGTGCGCGAGACGCGGCGTCAGAACTGCAGCGATGGTGCGGTCGCAATGGAATAAGTCTGGAATTAACCCGACTCAAATTTATAGAATACAACTTAGGGTTACGTGTAAACATTGATTATATGTCACAGTTTGTCGGACTTCGACAGGAACGATTGCGAAAGTCGACGGAATAGTATAGACTAGGATATGGGTCTAACAGTCTGGATGGCATGGATATGTTAGGGCCACAGAACTGTCTAGGCACGGATGACCTAGTCATGAAACCCATGTATCATGGTGGTCCCCACCAACTGCTGATGTCAGCAGCAGCTGCTGCTATTGCTTAAAATAAATGCAGGCGTAGGTGAAACTGTACGTGCTATGATTTCATATCCCTTTGGTTGTCAAATTTTGGTGTGCCAAAACCTTGTATATCTTGTGTTTCATGTTTGAGACTATTCATTACTTCAAGATATCACATTTCAAGACAAGAACTTAAATGAAGAAAGTTCACAGATGAAGAATTCAAGAATAGAAGTCTTCAAGTATGCATGTTCAAGATTCAAACAAGTACAAGTATAGAAGAAAACTTTATCAACTCAAGAAAGGATCAAGCTCGAGAAGGCCTACAACAAGAGTCATAAATTCTTAAGCTTCTCTTAAGGGTCATCTGAGTGTACAGACTATCAATGTCTATCTCACTTTTAAGGTTTATTTGACCTTAGATTGACCTTAGGATGAGCTTTACTGTAGGTCATTCTGGATACATAATTTGTATATTTTAATATGCCTGTTTGGGCTGTTCTACGACCAGTCCTAGGGACATTAAGACCAGTCCTAGCTCTGCTACGACCAGTCTTAAGTTTTTCAGAACCAGTACTAGGTTGTTGAAGATTTTCAGATTTTTTTGGTTGTCCTACGACCAGTCCTGGACATCCTACGACCAGTCCTGTGATCTGTACGACTCATCCTTCGACCAGTCTTAGCCCTACGACTCAAACTCCAGCAACTAAATTGGGGGTTCTACGACCGGTCGTAGGTGACCCACGACCAGTCGTAGGTGGCCCACGACCGGTCGTAGGCTACCCAGGACCAGTCATGGAACAGCTAATCCTTATCCCGTGAAAAACTTTGAAAATCTTTGAAGCTACGACCAGTCCTAGGATCCTAAGACCAGTCGTAGATGGGATTTTTCAGGCTATAAATAGAGCACGAACTTCAATTTTTTTCAATTCAATTCAATTCAATTCAACCAATCTTTAGGCTATACTCTGAGATAAGTTCATGTTTATTTTTAAGCTACTTTGTGCTCATTTAATATTCCTTTTGCTAGCTTGTTTATTATTTGATTTTGATCTACATTTCAATCTTATTTGAAAAGGAAAATTTCTAATATTCCTTCTTCTTAGATTCAAAATCAAATAGAACTAGCCCTTTTGATTTAAAATCAATTAGACTTAGAACTATTCTTAAATTGAGTATTGAACTTTGAACGTTGAATCGAACTTCTAGTTCGATTAGTTCTACTAGGCTACTTCAAAAGGAGATTCAGGTATTTTACATTTGTGTAATTTACTTTCTTTAGTTTTGTTTGAGATTTACTAGAAAAATCTCATTATTTTGGTTATCTGAGAAGAGCCAGAAAACTCAGATTGTGTGGGTTTTTGGATTGTATAAGCTCGTGATAAAAAGACACAATTGTGAAGGTTTTAGGTAAACCTGTGAAACCTATTTTGATAGTGCATGCTAATATCCCCTGTGTGAGGATATTAGGAGTGGAGTAGCATTCTGTGTGGCTGTTGGATAACAGTTGGTGTACACACAGGATATATCGTTGTGTTGTGGATGTGTTTTATTTTTTCATTCCTCTTTACATTCAGTTTTGTGGATGAATGTTGTAATCATTTTATTTCAAGCAAGTGTGGGAATGTTGTAATAACTTAGGATTTATTTTTGCAAGTTATTTTGGTTGCTTTGCTTTTTATTCCTCATTGGTTTGCGATACAAAGGACGTTTTAGAAATAAGGTTGTCCTACCTTAAACCTTTGGTTTTTGGTGTAAGGTTGTCCTTAGAACTGATATAGTATTATTCTCTTATATCTAGTTTATTGAGATTGATTTTTTCAGCATTGTGCTTTATTTCTTTTATTATTCCACTGTTTTAAGTTTTATTTGGCATTGCCCTATTCAGCCCCCCTCTACGGCATATAGCTAGGCCCTTTCAAGTTGTATCAGAGCCTAATAGCTCGTGCTTATTGTTTATTTATTGGATTTATTTCCTGAGCTAACGATCTAAGCTATATTGAGATGTCAAATTTTGATAGCCTATCAGTCACTAGGCCACCACCCTTTAATGGCACAAATTATGCCTATTGGAAAGCCAGGATGAGGATCTTCCTCAAATCCTTGGATGAAAGTGTGTGGCTAGCCACAGTGAATGAATGGAACCCTCCTATCTCTGAAGTAACTAATGACGATGGTTCAAAATCAATGAAAGTAACAGCTTATTCTCTTTGGACCACACTTCAAAAAAGTGAGAGTAGTGCTAATGCAAAAGCACTAAATGTAATTACGTATGCATTATCACCAGATGAATTCAAAAGAATCATCTCTTGTGAAAATGCAAAACAAGTATGGGATGTATTAGAAATGACACACGAGGGTACAGCAATTGTCAAGAAATCTAAAGTCCAACTCCTCACAACTAAATTTGAAAAAATTCATATGAAGGAGAATGAGATGTTTATGGACTTCTACACTAGATTGAATGACATTGTGAACTCTATGTGGGGTCTTGGTGATAGAATCCTAGAAAGTAAAGTGTGCGCAAAGATACTACGCTCACTTCCTGAACGGTTCAATTCTAAAGTGACCGTGATTCAGGAACTTCGTGATACGGATACCATGAGGGTTAAGGAAATAATTGGTTCACTTCAAACCTACAAGTTGTCCTTTAAAGCTCCTAAAGGAAAATCAATTGCTCTCAAATCATCTAAAAATGTTTCACTAGAGAGAACTTCGGATTTAGAAAATTCTGAAGATGATGTGGCGCTTTTCGCAAAAAAGTTTTATAAAATTTTCAAAAGCAAGAAAAAAGTTAATTTTCAAAAGTCAAATGAAAAGAGACGATCTAAACCTAGAGCTCGAAAATCTTTAAAAGATTGTCAATGTTACAACTATCAAGAGTATGGGCACTTAGCTAACAAATGTCCTAAAAAGGACAAATCAAAAAGGAAAAGCATGATGGCTACTTGGGATGAATCGTCTGATTCTAAATCATCTTCTAAATTAGAAGATTCTGAAATCGAGTCGGGCGATGATGTTAAAGCCCTTATGACTCTAGCCAAGATCACTTTTTCAGATAATGATGATATATATAGTGAAGAAAATCTAAATAGTGATTGCGATAATGAAGATGATCTTCAGGATGCCTATAATGCCCTTTATAAACAGAGTTGTAAAATTGTCGTCAAGCTTAAATTACAAAAAGAAAAATTTCTAAGCTTAAGGAAGATTATGAGTCTCTCGTTTTAGAAAAGTCTCATATTTCTGATTCTTTTAAAAAGACCAAATGTGATTTAGATTTCAAAACCTCCAAAATTAAAGATTTGAGATTCGAAAATGAGAAACTCAAAAATGAGGAGCTTCTCTTCTGAGTTTGAAAGACACATGGAGATATACCCAAGGTGATCCTAAATTGAAAAAATTATTGTCTGGATTAAGAAAATGTGGCGATCGATCTGGGTTGGGCTATGATAAGAATACATCTCCTAAACAAAAGAATATTGCTCCTAAATTTATAAAAGGAGAGTCTTCAATCACAAAAGAAAAGAGTACTTATCAAAGTTTTTCCAAAAATCCAAGGAATTTTCAAAAACCTAAAGGTAGCCATGTCAACTTTGATTTTCAAAACTGAAATCCAATGGCTGAAAAAATAATTAATCTACTCAAGGAGCTATTAAAGTCTAACTCTATAGGTCTCCCCTATAACAACAGATAGAAAAAGACCATCTATACTCCTAAACCCAAAACAGTTCTGAAATGGGTTCCTAAAGTTGCCTGCTTGGTTGCCCACACTGCTTTCAAAGCTACAAGTCATTCAAAGTGGTACCTAGATAGTGGTTGCTCCAGGCATATGACAGGCGACAAGGCTTTATTCACCGATCTAAAAGATATGACTGACAGGTCAGTCACATTTGGTGATGGAAGCAATTGTAAGATCATTGGCCAAGCTACAGTTCAGCTTTATAACCTTCCCTTATTTAAGAATGTTTTATATGTTGAGGGCTTGAAACACAACCTACTTAGCATTTCTCAGATATGTGATAACAACCATAGTGTGAAGTTTTCTAATCAAGGTTGTGAGATACTTAATAAAAAGGGTTCTGTTATATTAACTGGTCACAGAACTTCTGAAAACTGCTACATCGTTAGTGATGCAAGCTCATCTACTCAATCGTGTTACATGGTTCATACCGATGAGACTGAATTATGGCATAAATGCCTTGGACATGTACAATACCGGAACTTATTTAGATTGAGCAAAAGGAAACTAATCAGAGGTCTTCCCAAATTATAAAAAGTAGACAAAATATGTGGTGAAAGCCAGTTGGGCAAACAGATTAGGAGCTCTCACAAGAAAGTGAACTCCAATATCACATCTAGACCACTCGAGCTTCTCCACATGGATCTTATTGGACCAACCAGAACGGAGAGTCGAGGAGGTAAAAAATACATCTTGGTTATCGTAGATGACTATACCAGATTAACTTGGGTATCGTTCGTAAAAGATAAAATTGAAACCCTAGATAAAGTGAAAAAGGTCATTAAATGAATTCAAAATGAGAAAGGTTATCATGTTAGTAAGATCCGTAGTGATCATGGATCCGAATTCGAAAACAGTAGTTTTGAGAAATTTTGTAGCGATCAGGGAATATCGCATGAATTCTCTGCGCCCAAAACACCGCAACAAAATGGTATAGTTGAAAGAAAAAATAGAGTGCTTCAGGATATGGCTAATGTTATGTTGAATAGCATGAAGCTCTTTAGAAATCTTTGGGCTGAAGCAGTTAATACCGCATGCTATATTATTAATCGGGTTCATACCAGTAAATATGATAATAAGACTGCTTATGAATTATGGTTTGAAAAGAAAGCTAATGTCAAATACTTTCGAGTTTTTGGCAGCAAGTGTTATATTTTACGAGATCGTGAAAATTTGGGAAAGTTTGATATGAAGAGTGATGAAGGTATTTTTCTTGGTTATTCTTTGAACAGTCGAGCTTATAGGGTTCTAAATAAGAGAACTGGTGTGATTCAAGAGTCCATCAATGTGGTCATTGATGATCATTTGAATACACCAGCTTCAAGTTCAGATGATGATGAAGCTCATATTATCAACAATCAAGATACCTCATCAAGTCAAAAAGAATCTGAACCAAGGACTGTTAAAGATCATCCAACCAATCAAATTCTTGGAAACCCTCTCACCGACGTTCGTACTCGCAAACAACTTGAGAAATATGTAATTATGTTTGTTTTACATCCCAAATAGAACCGGTCAATGTGAAAGAAGCACTTTCGGATGAAAATTGGATAGTTGTTATGCAGGATGAACTTAATCAATTTGTTCATAATGATGTCTGGTATTTTGTTCCTAGACCTAAAGATAAACATATTATTAGAATAAAATGGATCTTTAAAAATAAGTCTGATGAACTTAAAAATATAATATGAAACAAAGCTAGACTGGTTGTACAAGGGTACACTCAGATTGAAGGCATCGATTACGATGAAACCTTTGCTCCAGTCGCTCGCCTTGAGTCAATCAGACTTTTTATTTCCGTTGCATGCTTTAGAAAATTTAAGATTTATCAGATGGATGTAAAGAGTGCTTTCTTAAATGGTGATTTATATGAAGAGGTGTATGTTGAACAACCTTCAGGGTTTGAAGACCCTAAGTTATCTGACCATGTATTTCGTCTCAAAAAAGCTCTCTATGGTCTAAAACAAGCTCCCAGGGCATGGTATGAAAAATTGACTAAATTCTTACTTAGTCATAGCTTTCTAGTAGGAAGTGTTGATAAGACACTCTTTGTTAAGAAACATAACAATGATATTTTGATGGTTCAAATTTATGTTGATGATATTATTTATGGATCAACATGCTCTAACATGTCTATTGAGTTTGCAGAGTTAATGAAATCAAAGTTCGAAATCAGCATGGTTGGTGAACTAAACTATTTCCTAGGGTTGCAAGTAAAACAACAACCTGATGGAATTTTCATTTTCCAGACCAAATATGCTTCAAACTTGGTTAAAAGGTTTGGATTTGAGAATGGTAAGAACTTTGATACTCCTATGAGTACAACGTTAAGACTCTATAGGTAAAGATATAGATCCTAAACTATATCATAGTATGATTGGTAGTTTGTTGTATCTAACTGCTAGTAGACCTGATATCGCGTTAAGTATTGGTATTTGTGCAAGATATCAGTCTAATCCTAAGGAATTGCATCTTACTGCTATTAAACGGATTATTAAATATGTCGCAAGTACTATAAATCTGGGTTTGTGATATCCTTTTGATACTAGTGTTCAATTAGCCGGGTACTCAGATGCTGATTGGGCCGGTAATATTGATGATAGAAAATCAACCAGTGGTGGTTGTTTTTACACTGAAAATTGCTTAGTTTCTTGGTTCAGTAAGAAGAAAAGCTCAATATCACTCTCCACTGCTGAGGCTGAGTATATTGCAGCTGGATACGCATGTACTCAACTAGTTTAGATGAAACACATGCTAAGCGATTATGGAATTAATCAAAATTCAATGATCTTACATTGTGATAATTCCAGTGCTATAAATATTTCCAAAAATCCAATCTAGCATTCACGTACTAAGCACATTGATATTAGGTATCATTACATTCGTGAGTTGGTTGAAGAAAAAGTTATTTCCTTGGAATATCTACCAACCGAAACTTAACTTGCTGATATATTTACTAAAATGCTCGACAAAAGTAGGTTTAATAAATTGAAATTTGATCTTGGTATGTGCATTTTACATTGAGTATTCTTGCTTACATGTATCATAGTGTATTATATTTCATATTATATTTATTTGTATTTCAATTTTTTACATTAAAAATATATTTTTGGTCGATACTCAACCGGTCGTAGATGTACATGACCAGTCGTGGTACTACCGGTCGTGCACCGCACTCAACCAGTCGTGGAGCTCGTGAACATGATATAATTTGACAAAAACCTCCTTCTTCTTCATTTCCACTCCGACCTACGACGAGTCGTGGCTCGACCAGTCATAGGATTTCTTGTATTTCTTCAAGGTTAGTCTTATTTCTTCATTTTTCTTGAAGATTCATGCTCTTTATGCTTTGATTTGATCATTGTATAGCTAGTTTCATCTTTTTGTTGGGTTTTTCAAGGGTTTCTTCTCAATTTGCTGATCTAGAGAAAACACATCCTTCTTTTTATACATTTCTCTTGATTTTTGTATATCTTGCTGAAGATGAATGCTAGAGGGAAGAAGAAAACATCCCATGGTCCATCCTCATCTAGATGTACACCGATAACAAAACGGCACCTTCCGTCACCCGAAGATGATCCTCAAGATGTATGGGATTTGCGTGTCCGTAATGTTACCGTTGAGCATACCGCTGATCTCAATCACATTGCTCCATATGGTATTGTCCCTCTCCTTGAATTTGTTGGCTGGGCTAACATTTTGCTTTGGGGTGGGCTTGCATACCAGTCTATTGCACAATCAATGGTTGCTTGTATCTCAGAATTTTTTCTTGACAACTTAACTTTTTCAATGGATACTAAAGAAGGAAAATTTAAAGTAGACCGTCATTTGATATCAGATATTATGGATATACCTGTTAATCATGAAGGTATACCGATTCATACTCTATACGATAAAACATCTGAATCGGAAAAACGCATGTTAACAAGAGACTTATGCAAAATTGATGCGCAATGGACACACAAAGGGAATGCGCTCCCTTCAAAGTATCTGTTACCTAGATACAGAGTGTTACATCATTTTTTCATTTCAAATTTGTATCCTTGGTCCGATAATAAAATCGATTTGACTTCTTTCATGGTTCGTGTATTGCATTCTATTGCTTCTGGTACCATTGTCTGTCTTTCTTCTTTGATTTGTCATTTTATCATACAGTTTCATCTCCATCCGAGTCATAGTGATATTCCGTTTGGTTATCTTATGACTGTGTTAGCTACTCACATGCTTGTTGATAAACTTATTAATGAGGCACCAATTCATCATCTTATTTTCAACAATTTCAATCTTAATAAGATGAAGTTGGCTTTGCTTCCTGGCCAAGTAGATGAAGGTGGTGTTGGTGGTGATGGTGGTGATGGTGGTGAAGTCAAAAATGAAGAGGAAGCTGGCGATCTTCCTCAACAAGATGTTAATATGGATGAGTTATTTGATGAGATAGAAACTGATTCGCCAAATGATCCTGATTATGATCCATCTAGTTATGATGCACACCTTCGTGCATTGGAGGAGAAGGTTGATAACATGAGTATAGCCCACGATATGCAGTTTAAATATATGCAAAAATATCTTCGTCGCTGTAACATCCCGAAAATCAGGGGTCGAGTAAAAACTCCACTCCCGAGTTCCAGAACATCACTTATGCAACATAAATGTGTATGATTGAATGTTGTCTGTGTTAATGTATTAAACATGAGTGGGATTAATCCAAAACAACATATCATACTCCAGAGACAGTTAAATTTACAAGCGGAAGACTGTGATAGTGTGTATAACATATATAAACTGTTGTATGTCTCTAGAGTATGAACATGTTACCAGGTTATATACATACATGTATGCTCCAAAAGTAAACAAAAAGAATATACATGAGTGCTCTAAAAATATAAAATGACAAGTGTCAAGGTATCTAATCAACCTCCCTTTAATCCCGTCAATCAGAACATGCATAAAGGAGGAATCCTCCTCATCATCATCAAGTCCAACTCCGCTTCTCAAGCAGCGCCATCATCTGCAACCAAAATAAGGACTGGTGGGTGTCCGAAAACACCATCCCGTAATGTGGGAGTGAGTAGCTAACTCAGTGGAATAATAGAGCAAGGATTAACATGTTCTCACATCAATCATGCGATAATAGTAAAGCAGTAAATCAAACATTCTTAATACTGTTGTTAATGCGATATGACATGACATGATGGATGCCCTCATCGACATTCTCCCTCATACGGTACCATTTGCGTCTGCTGCATGCTTGCGTACCGCTCAGTGCTCCACATCTTCCAGGCACATGCAATGTGATGTTGATATGATTACCGAGTTATTATTAGTCCTTTTCATACAGCAATATTGGAAAACTAAGGTACTTCCCTTATATCAATCCCAACACAGATCCTGTCTAGGATCGTCACTCCTAGTAATCTCATACGAATGTATATTTTGTAGGTCGTTGCAAGGGCTGCCAGGGCTGTTGCTCGCACTCGTTGCACCGCTCCCCCATCACCTTATCAATACAGGCCTACTGTACTCTCACTGCTATGGAAGGGTCGTCGCCTCCCGTAGACTCAGAATACGCTCGCGGTCACTACAAAGGACTCGTCGCCTGATCAGTGTAGGCCGACAGCAAGAATATAGTGTCCCATACCACCATAATCTGCTCACGAGTCATAGGTGCTCACTGGTCACTACGGGGAGGTTTGTGGCCCCAGCGTAGGCCGACAGCTCGACCACGGTGTCCCATACCACCATGCCCGGCTCATGAGTCTTTATGGATCAAGGTACCATGGTTGACAAGGTTTACAATGGTAAGTTCAGTACCCTAGGTTCAAGCAATTATGACTCATACAGGGTGAACATACAATGGCCAGTCGGGTTACTTGACGGGCTCGACTAGCACGAGCGCATCTCAAGTCGAACGACATGAAGTGCGTAAAACACCTCGTGTGGCCTATCCACTGCCGCCAACTCAAAATACGACTCGCGTTCATCAACGCGTCCTTCGTGGTAAATAGAAACCAACCACGAATTAGATCCATTACCGACTGCTTGGACTAGAGTATAGCCCCAAACACATGTAGTGTGAATCAGTAACCATGTGAGAGTAGTGGAAATGAAATACAACAATATAAGCATGTTGAAACATGTTATAACATACCACTTAAGCAAATCATCCAACACATGCTTTTCATACATATAATGAAATCAATGCATATAGCCAATGTAATGAAAATCATTCAATCAGCATATTACTTGAGAATTCAATCTCAAATAAATTCGCAACACCATTTAATTCAATACATACTAATACAAACATTTATACAAACACTTAGTCTACACACTTAAGTCTACGTAGTGTATGTCGACTCAAAGTGCGCCTTCGAGTGAATCTCTTCGCCAAACTAATTATGCACGCATTCCTAATATCTTAATGCGATAAAAAGCCATGTCAACCATATCAGCAAAATATGGATGCAAACAGTATTTCCTACAAATGACTAAAATGCCCTAAATCTCATATTTTTAGTCTGCTTACGAAATAGGAAACAGACAGAATGTTGTACATGTCAAACGGCGTTGCCATCGATAATCTACTATTAAATGACATTGAAAGCGTTGAAAACAGTCAATCAAAGCATCTAAAATTCGCACCTTTCACTTTAGATGTGTATCGTTCGAACGGAGCGTATACGCTTCGTCTACGGCGAACAGACAACCTAATACACAAGATTCATAAGCTACATCGCTAAGGAATCGATGGAACTCCAAATCATCAAGTGGTTAGGGTATTTTCTTACCTAGAATCGCTGCAAAATCGTCGGGAAAGTGATTGAGGCGCGTTGCTTAAGCACGTGCAACACGTAGTGCAAGCAGCAGGAAATTCTCTCCCACTCTCTCTCACAATCTCTCACCTTTTCTCTCACAGAAGCTAGGGTTTCTAGAAAATTCGGATGGGTGAGAGAAGTGAGGGTTTAAGCCCCTTTTATAACCTCAAACTTGTCCAAAATAGGCTTGGGAATAATATTCACTTGATGCCTAACCAAATCGGGGCTGTTTCGGTCCAAAAAGGCATTTCTAGTGGTCCCCTGGCCGAACGCGATCAGACTAAAGTTCATGCATACTGGATCTAGCACACATCAAGTTTTCAGACCGGTAGATTTCCCAGATCGCACGTGGCGGTCCAGTTTCAGTTCAGCGGTCATCGCACCTAGATCAGGTCTACAAGTCTCGTGATATGAAATAGAAATTTTTCCTAATCCGAGGGTGTAATTTGGCTGAATTCTGACGGTCAGAACGCTTAATACTGACGCGTCAAGTCGTGTGCCAGATTTGAATTTCAAATTCTAAATCTAACCCTATTCTCACTCTCTTCACTCCAGGCTCAATGAAATAGCCTCTGAACGTCGGTTGGCCTTAATTTTCGAAAGATTGTCAAGTCCAGCTAGGCGGTTATAACGGTCTAAGATTGTGGGTATCGGACTTTCGACGCGCGGTCTAAATCCAATACAAAGTTTCAAAGAGGTCCTGAGAGAAAATCGGTTTAGAGTTTGATCCGAGGTTTTAGAGTATCATAGCACCATGGATTCTACAAGTTTTGGGTCTTGTAGAACGTATTTAAAGCGGTCAGGGACAATTTCACAGCTACTCGAGCGTAACGCTAGCTAACTTATGCTTAGTTTCTAAAGGAATTAATCCTAAGTGATTTCTTTGGCTATGGAATTGGGTTCTGAGCGGTTACGAAGGTGTTTTGGTTGAACCATTGCCTAAGGACGTCTAATCCCAGGTTGGCAAAAATCCGGGGTGTTACAATCTACCCCCCTTAAAATACAATTTCGTCCCCGAAATTGGCGAAGGGTAAGGAGTATCTTGCAAGACTTCAGTCTTGACATTCTAAGGAAGGGTCAATCCTATTGAATGACCTAACCGTACGTATAACCTAAATCAAATGTTTCGATCCTGGGCCAGTGGGGAAGAGGCCAACCACGCTTCCGTTGCGCCACTCTGATCGAACGATAGCGTTGACTAACCTAACTGGATTGAATTCAATACGTTCTATCCCCCTTAAAACTTGGTTCTACTTAAAGTTCAAGAATCTTTGCATCGCTCCGTATATCGGAACGAGGTGCAACTTAGGGGCTATCCTTGACATGAATTAGGAAACAACCTCTTATTACAGTGGTTTTCCTTTGCTAATGATGCATTCTATGGCATTGGTATCTATGGCGATAGAGATGAAACTAATCTCTATTGTGGTTGAGTTCGGGGTAGGTATGAGTTGGTGGCAAGATGTCGAATTCTCTACTGGCTTTAAGTCCTCGCCATTTCCCAAAGGCAATGTGATCACGTTTGGTTGTAGGTGGTTGGGCCATCACAGAAGAAAAGTTGTGTAGTAGGTCTGAGCCGGATACATAGACTTTCTGTCTAGCTAGGACAGAAGATTTATTGTATCAATTCTTAATCCGAGTCGATGCCGATCTTCTTCTTGATCAGATCATTGGATTTATTGGTAACCACTAGCATTAAAAAGTCGATTCAAACCGCGAATACATCGCTTACATGCAGTTCCTTTACTCCACGTTCTCGAATGCAATAAGCCCTTGGGGAAGGCAATTCTAAGGGGTGTGTTGGTTTATTCTAAGTTTGACCTGAGGGATTTATAAGTCTTCCCTGAGAGTGAATGGTTCTAAGTTACATAAGCTTCCTAAGAGTTACTAAAAGAGTCTATGGATGTTATGAGGATCTATCCAAGGAAGGGAGTCTCATTCTAACCAAATCTAACCTACTATTCCTTAGAATATACAGGCTTTACACTACTTAAGGTTTTTATTCCTTAGTAGACTAGTCTGTAATCTACAGCCTAATGGAACGACATCCCTAGTCTCATGTCGGGATTAGAAGTGGCATGCTCGGTAGGTGGGTGGGGTGGGATAAAAACTAATTTGTAGGCTTCATCCCAGGATTTACAATATGGCAGTGGAAACCATAGGATACACCCAAACTAGGGACAATACCTTACAGTGAACGAAACGGCATGCATTCATCTAACCATATTCGGCTATATTAAGCCCAAACAACAACACAAACATTCACATAACAAGCCAAAAAAATGTCATGCATTTCATTAAATCAAAATTGCCACAATATAGGAGACATATTCTTACATGTACCATGACAAGAAATGCATGGGAGCTAAGCCGGTCAGCTACTACAGCAACATAAGCAAACTACTAGCCTTATCAGGCTTACACACAAAAAGCAGGAAACAACTAACTACAACCCGCGATATCTGGATCTAGATCACTTGTCTGAGTCGGGCGATGGAGGAGGAGCACCCTTATCCTGCAAGCAACACAGGATAGCCTTCAGAGTACGAGTCATCTTGCCGAATTTCTTCTTCATGATGGCCTTGGTATCCTCAACCTCGGCCCGAAGTTCTTGGACTTCTCTTCGCAAGGTGACCTGACTCTCCTCAATTCGGGTAATATGATCATCTCTACTAGCCTGAGTAGAAGGAGGAGGGCTCTCATCAGTATCCTGAGCCTCCTCTTCTACCTCTTCCTAGACTTCTTCCTCTACTTCCGCTCCAGGTTCTCCCTCACTTGGATACTCTTCGTCATCAAAATCGCCCTCGCTATCCTCATCAAGCTGAGTCTCACGATACTGAGACCCGATCTTCATCTTGACCATGGTAGACTCATCAATGCAGTGAATCGGAACTGGCAACTCCGGCCCAAGTCTGTAAGCAAACTCAAGCGCGATCTTGCATATAAGCCGGCCAAAAGGAAGCGACTCAGACATTCTTCTTGATTTTGCTATGAGGATAATCTGTCGCAACACGAAAGTGGCCATACACACATTTTCTCCCTAGGCCACCTGATACAAGAAATCAACCATAAGGCGCGTACACTCAATGCAATTTTTCGACCTGGGATACACGATAAACGTGCAAATGTGGTGCAGCAGGCGCAAATCATCAGACATATGAGACGCCTTGAGGCTATTGTTAGGCTGCCATGGAACCAGACTATAGCATAGGAACCTGGTACGGCAATCTCACTCACGCCTACTCCTCAAATTCTTTGCACTAGGATGAGCATCACCAAGGGGCACGTTCAAAAGTCACGCTATTAACCGAACATCGACCGTAGCCATCCGGTCTCTACCAAAGGGAATCTTGAACTGCAATGGCTCAAATGTAGGATTCTGGATACGAGCGTAGAAGGCACGAATGGTGCTCACATTAGCACGAGAACGGGCTTCAAAAAGCGGACCCCAATGTGCAGCTTCAATGCGCTCGAATAACAGGAATTTGTCAAAGAGTCACCCTTTCACGTCCGTCGTAAACAACACCTTACGGTCAGTATATTCGCCGTGAGGCATGTCTACTAATATTACTCGCCCAATTTGAGCATGGGGATCCAAATCCCGCTTAGTATGGAACTCCCGGGCTATGCTTGGACTTGCGGCGGCGCTTGACCTAACGGTGCCACCCCTCGGTCTTCTGAATTGCGCAGGGCGACTAGGCCCAGCCTCATCCGCTGCAGTCTTTCTCTTTCCCATCAAAGAGAGGATGGTGGAGAAAGAGAAAAAATCCAAAATGGCTTCAACAATAGCCATGAAAAGTGAGGGAAATGGGAAGAAACGGCTGTCCAAACGGACAGAAGGAAATCTAGGCATTGTAGAGGGATGCTTCAAACTCCCTAAGGCTGGATTTTCAAAAAGAAAAGAGAAGAAAAAAGGGGAATGGAGCTCCACACGATTTCAGCCACAAATGGAGGTTGTAGGAGCTCCAACGGACGAGATTAGAGAGGGATAGGGTTGTTAATCACGTTGAAAGTATGGGATAGGGTCGTTTTTAGCAATGGGAGGATTTGAGAGTGATTTGGGGTTACGGTTTGAGATAGGGCAGCAAGAAAATGAGCAAGGGAGCTAGGGAGGGGGCTGTTTGTGAAGGAAGTGCCCTTTTTAGGGGTTTTCGACGGTCGGCCCACACATGGGAGGGGTACCCTAGCCACATAAGGGCGTGCGCCCGAGTTTCATTGCAACTGGGCCCCACCCATCGGCGATGGCATCGCCGACCGGTGGTGCATCCGGCCGGTTTGGCCTGGTGGGCTGGGTCCCCCCTGCCCTGGAGGTCCCAGATATATATAGGCCCCACCTTAGTTCATGGTAAATTGGCCAAGGGAGGCCCAAACATCCATTCGGGACTTTTCAGGGCCAATTTATAAACATAAATACAATCCCCTATTATGCAGCATATGATTTTGGGGTAGAAGGAGCTACTACATCCATTTAGCCCATTAGTTTCTAAAGATTGCAAACTTAGAATGGCCTAATGGCCAGTTTTCATAAAATTTTACTATTCACTATAAAATTTTATCAAAGTATGATTTTATATCATTTTCACATTAGGATCAATGCATAACATGAAAATAATAATAAATAATTGAAGAATGGAGTGGTGAGAGGAAGAATTTTGAAGAATTTAGGTGAAACGGGGTTTTTAAGCCCTAGCGATTGAATGTAAGGGTTGTGGTTGCCCCACAGCCCAAGGATTCACATTTACGGGTTTAGAACCATTCAAAGAATGTCTCAACCCACCTACCTACAACCTAGGAGCAACTTATGTCGCTTCACGCGACCCTAGATGCGTTACGGACTCGATTGCGCGATCGATACGAATAGACTTCGCCTATGGTGAATCTGCGATCCTATAAGTGTTTCTAGACCTTTCTCGCACCCACCTAAGTCAAAGGAAGCGATAGCGTATGTCGCGTGACCATAACCTAGGCCCGGTTTAATCTAAACAATGCTCTGATACCATCTGTAACATCCCGAAAATCAGGAGTCGAGTAAAAACTCCACTCCCGAGTTCCAGAACATCACTTATGTAACATAAATGTGTATGATTGAATGTTGTCTGTGTTAATGTATTAAACATAAGTGAGATTAAGCCAAAACAATATATCATACTCCAGAGACAGTTAGCGGAAGACTGTGATAGTATGCATAACATATATAAACTGTTGTATGTCTCCAGAGTGTGAACATGTTACCAGGTTATATACATTCATGTATGCTCCAAAAGTAAACAAAAAGAATATACATGAGTGCTCTAAAAATATAAAATGACAAGTGTCAAGGTATCTAATCAACCTCCCTGTAATCTCGTCAATCAGAACACGCATAAAGGAGGAATCCTCATCATCATCATCAAGTCCAACTCCGCTTCTCAAGCAGCGCCATCATCTGTAACCAAAATAGGGACTGGTTGGTGTCTGAAAACACCATCCCGTAACGTGGGAGTGAGTAGCTAACTCAGTGGAATAATAGAGCAAGGATTAGCATGTTCTCAAATCAATCATGCGATAATAGTAAAGCAGTAAATCAAACATTCCTAATACTATTGTTAATGCGATATGACATGACATGATGGATGCCCTCACCGACATTCTCCCTCATACGGCATCATCTGCGTCCGCGGCATGCTTGCGTACCACTCAGTGATCCACATCTTCCAGGCACATGCAATGTGATGTTGATATGATTACCGAGTTATTATTAGTCCTTTTCATACAGCAATATTGGAAAACTAAGGTACTTCCCTTATATCAATTCCAACACAGATCCTGTCTAGGATCGTCACTCCTAGTAATCTCATACGAATGTATATTTTGTAGGTCGTTGCAAGGGCTACCAGGGCTGTTGCTCGAACTCGTTGCACCGCTCCCCCATCACCTTATCAATATAGGCCTACTGTACTCTCACTGCTACGAAAGAGTCGTCGCCTCCCGTAGACTCAGAATACGCTCGCGGTCACTACAAAGGACTCGTCGCCTGATCAGTGTAGGCCGACAGCAAGAATATAGTGTCCCATACCACCATAATCTGCTCACGAGTCATAGGTGCTCACTGGTTACTACGGGGAGGTTTGTGGCCCCAGTGTAGGCCGACAGCTCGACCACGGTGTCCCATACCACCATGCCCGGCTCATGAGTCTTTGTGGATCAAGGTACCATGGTTGACAGGGTTTACAATGGTAAGTTCAGTACCCTAGGTTCAAGCAATTATGACTCATACAGGGTGAACATACAATGGCCAGTCGGGTTACTTGACGGGCTCGACTAGCACGAGCGCATCTCAAGTCGAATGACGTGAAGTGCGTAAAACACCTCGTGTGGCGTATCCACTGCCGCCAACTCAAAACACGACTCGCGTTCATCAACGCGTCCTTCGTGGTAAATAGAAACCAACCACGAATTAGATCCATTACCGACTGCCTGGACTAGAGTATAGCCCCAAACACATGTAGTGTGAATCAGTAACCATGTGAGAGTAGTGGAAATGAAATAAAACAATATAAGCAGGTTGAAACATGTTATAACATACCACTTAAGCAAATCATCCAACACATGCTTTTCATGCATATAATGAAATCAATGCATATAGCCAATGTAATGAAAATCATTCAATCAGCATATTACTTGAGAATTCAATCTCAAACAAATTCACAACACCATTTTATTCAATACATCAAGTGGTTAGGGTATTTTCTTACCTAGAATCGTGGCGAAATCGCTGGGAAAGTGATTGAGGCGCGTTGCTTAAGCATGTGCAACACGTAGTGCAAGCAGCAGGAAATTCTCTCCCACTCTCTCTCACAATCTCTCACCTTTTCTCTCACAGAAGCTAGGGTTTCTAGAAAATTCGGATGGGTGAGAGAAGTGAGGGTTTAAGCCCCTTTTATAACCTCAAACTTGCCCAAAATAGGCTTGGAAACAATGTTCACTTGATGCCTAACCAAATCGGGGCTGTTTCGGTCCAAAAAGACATTTCTGGTGGTCCCCTGGCCGAACGCGATCGGACTTAAGTTCATGCATACTGGATCTAGCACACATCAAGTTTTTAGACCGGTAGAGTTCCCAGATCGCACGTGGCGGTCCAGTTTCAGTTCAGCGGTCATCGCACCTAGATCAGGTCTACAAGTCTCGTGATATGAAATAAAAATTTTTCCTGATCCGAGGGTGTAATTTGGCTGAATTCTGAAGGTCAGAACGCTTAATACTGACGCGTCAAGTCGTGTGCCAGATTTGAATTTCAAATTCCAAATCTAACCCTATTCTCACTCTCTTCACTCAAGGCTCAATGAAATAGCCTCTGAACGTCGGTTGGCCTTGATTTTCGAAACAATTGTCAAGTCCAGCTAGGCGGTTATAACGGTCTAAGATTGTGGGTATCGGACTTTCGACGCGCGGTCTAAATCCAATACAAAGTTTCAAAGAGGTCCTGAGAGCAAACCGGTTTAGAGTTTGATCCGAGGTTTTAGAGTATCATAGCACCATGGATTCTACAAGTTTTGGGTCTTGTAGAATGTATTTAAAGCGGTCAGGGACAATTTCACAGCTACTCCAGCATAGCGCTAGCTAACTTATGCTTAGTTTCTAAAGGAATTAATCCTAAGTGATTTCTTTGGCTATGGAATTGGGTTCTGAGCGGTTACGAAGGTGTTTTAGTTGAACCATTGCCTAAGGACGTCTAATCCCAAGTTGGCAAAAATTTTGGGTGTTACAGTTGCATTAATAGAGGCTTACACCAGATTGATCCTACTATCCCTGCTCCCTCCTTTGAATCTGATTAGGCGGATTATCTTTTGGATTGTATAATATTATCTTATCTTTTCTTTTGGATATTGTATTACCTTGGTTATGACTTGTTGATTCTGGTTTATATTTTGAAATATGCTAAGACCTTCCATATTTCTTTCTCATTTTCTACTTATTATTACTGTCTATGTTGTTGTTCTCTTTACTATTGTGTCCTTCCCTTGTCATTTTATGACAAAAAGGGGGAGTAGTATGGTAAAGAGGAGTAGTATGGAAAGGGGGTAATTTGTGCTTTTTTTGATTGATTGAGAATATGGAGTCTTGATGTTTACATGTTATTTATTACATGAGAAGTATTTGTATCTCTCAGGGGGAGTAGAGTAATTTATATGATGTTGCTCTTATCTGTATGATATGTGTTTTGTCATAAATTTGACAAAGGGGGAGATTGTAAGTTCTATGATTTCATATCCCTTTGGTTGTCAAATTTTGGTGTGCCAAAACCTATATCTATGTCTTGTATATCTTGTGTTTCATGTTTGAGACTATTCATTACTTCACGACATCACATTTCAAGATAAGAACTTAAATGAAGAAAGTTTCAAGTCATGGATGAAGAATTCAAGAATAGAAGTCTTCAAGTATGCATGTTCAAGATTCAAACAAGTACAGGTATAGAAGAAGACTATGTCAGCTCAAGAAAGGATCAAGCTTGAGAAGGCCTACAACAAGAGTCATAAATTCTCAAGTTTCTCTTAAGGGTCATCTGAGTGTACAGACTATCAATGTCCATCTCACTTTTAAGGTTTGTTTGACCTTAGGATGGGCTTTACTGTAGGTCATTCTGGATACATAATTTATATATTTTAATATGCTTGTTCGAACTGTTCTAAGACCAGTCCTAGGGACATCAAGACCAGTCCTAGCTCTGCTACGACCAGTCTTAAGTTTTTCAGGACCAGTCCTAGGTTGTTGAAAATTTTTAGATTTTTCTAGTTGTCCTATGACCAGTCCTGGACATCTTACGACCAGTCCTGTGAGCTGTACGACTCGTCCTTCGACTAGTCTTAACCCTACGACTCAAACTCCAACAACTAAATTAGGGGTTCTACGACCGGTCGTAGGTGACCCACGACCAGTCGTGGAACAGCTAATCCTTATCCCGCGAAAATCTTTGAAAATCTTTGAAGCTACGACTAGTCCTAGGATCCTAAGACCAGTTATAGATGGGATTTTTCTGGCTATAAATAGAGTACGAACTTCAGAGTTTTTCAATTTAATTCAATTCAATTCAAGCAATCTTGAGGCTATACTCTGAGATAAGTTCACTTATGTGTACACCAACTATTATTCAACAGCCACACAGAATGTTACTCCACTCCTAATATCCTCACACAGGGGATATTAGCATGCACTATCAAAATAGGTTTCACAGGTTCACCTAAAACCTTCACAATTGTGTCTTTTTATCACGGGCTTACACAATCCAAAAACTCACACAATCTGAGGTTTCTGGCTCTCCTCAGATAACCACAACAATGAGATTTTTCTGGTAAATCTCAAATAAAACTACAGAAAGTAAATTACACAAATGTAAAATACCTGAATCTCCTTTTGAAATAGCCTGATAGAACCAATCGGAGTAGAAGTTCGATTCAACATTCAAAGTCCAATACTCATTTTGAGAATGGTTCTAAGTCTAATTGATTTTAAATAAAAAAAGGCTAGTTCTATTTAATTTTGAATCCAAGAAGAAGGAATATCAGAAATTTTCCTTTTCAAATAAGATTGGAATGTAGATCAAAATTAAATAATAAACAAGCTAGTAAAAGGAATATTAAATGAGCACAAAGTAGCTTAAAAATAAACACAAACTTATCTCAGAGTATAGCCTAAAGATTGGTTGAATTGAGTCAAATTAAATTGTAAAACTCTGAAGTTCGTGCTCTATTTATAGCCTGAAAAATCCCATCTACGACTGATCTTAGGACCCTAGGACTGGTCGTAGCTTCAAATATTTTTAAAGATTTTCGTGGGATAAAGATTCGCTGTTCCATGACTGGCCCTGGGTAGCGTACGACCGGTCGTGGGACACCTACGACCGGTAGTGGGTCACCTACGACCGGTCGTAGGACCTCCAATTTAGTTACTGGAGTTTGAGTCGTACAGCTAAGACTAGTCGAAGGACGAGTCGTACAGCTCACAGGACTGGTCGTAGAATGTCCAGGACTGGTCGTACGATAACCAGAAAAATCTGAAAATCTTCAGCAACCTAGGACTGGTCCTGAAGAACTTAAGACTGGTCGTAACAGAGCTAGGACTGGTCTTGAAGTCCCTAGGACTGGTTTTAGAACAGCCTGAACAAGCATATTAAAATATATGAATTATGTATCCAGAATGACCTACAGTAAAGCCCATCCTAAGGTCAATCTAAGGTCAAACAAACCTTAAAAGTGAGATGGACATTAATAGTCTGTACACTCAGATGACCCTTAAGAGAAGCTTGAGAATTTACGAATCTTGTTATAGGCCTTCTCGAGCTTGATCCTTTCTTGAGTTGACAAAGTCTTCTACTATACTTGAACTTGTTTGAATCTTGAACAATCATACTTGAAGACTTCTATTCTTGAATTCTTTATCCAGGACTTGAAACTTTCTTCATATAAGTTCTTGTCTTGAAATACAATGTCTTGAAGCAATGAATAGTCATGAAACACAAGAAATACAAGACATGAATATAGGTTTTGGCATCACAAAATTTGACAACCAAAGGGATATGAAATCATAGCACTTACAATCTTCCCCTTTGTCAAATTTGTTACAAAACACATATCATATAGATAAGAGTAACATCACACAAATTACTTTACTCCCCCTGAGAAATACGAGTACTGCTCATGTAAACAATAAATAACATGTAAACATCCAGAATCCATATTCTCAAGCCACATATCCTTCTCAATCAATCAATCCAAACAACAAATTACTCCCCCTTTCCATCCTTTCCATACTACTCCCCTCCCTTTACCATACTACTCCTCCTTTTTGTCACAAAATGACAAGGGAAAGTCACAATAGAAAGAGAACAACAACACAGAGAGTAATAATGAGAAAGAAATATGGAAGGACAGAGCATATTTCAAAATAAAAACCAGAATCATCAAGCCATAACCAAGTTAATACAATATCCAAAATAAAAGACAAGTTAATGTTATACAATCCAAAAGTAATCACCCAATCAGATCCAGAGGAGGGAGCAGGGATAGTAGGATCAATCTGGTGTAAGCCCCTATTGATGCGACGAAGATATTTTTGCATATATTTAAACTGCATATCATGGACTATACTCATGTTATCAACCTTCTCCTTCAATGCACGAAGGCGTGCATCATAATTAGATGGATCATAATCAGGATCATTTGGTGAATCAGATTCAATTTCATCAAATAACTCATCCATATTAATGTCCTATTGAGGAAGATCGTCAGCTTCCCCTTCATTTCCAGCTTCACCACCAACACCACCTTCATCTACTTGGCCAGGAAGTAAATCCAACTTCATCTTATTAAGATTGGTATTGTTGAAAATAAGATGATAAATTGGTGCCTCATTAATAGGTTTATCGACAAGCATGTGAGTGGCTAAAACAGTCATAAGATAACCAAACGGAATATCACTATGACCCGGATGGAGACGAAACTGAATGATAAAATGACAGATCCAAGAAGGAAGGCAGACCATGGTACCAGAAGTAATAGATGCAACACACGAACCATGAAAGAAGTCAACTTAATTTTATTATCGGACCGAGGATACACATTTGAAATGAAGAAATGATGTAACACTCTGTATCTAGGTAATAGATACTTTGAAGGGAGCATATTCCCTTTGTGTGTCCATTGCGCATCAATTTTGCATAAGTCTCTTGTTAACATGCATTTTTTCGATTCAGATGGTTTGTCGTATAGAATATGAATCGGTATACCTTCATCATTAATGGGAAAATCCATAATACGTGATATCAATTGACGGTCTACTTCAAATTTTCCTTCTCTAGTATCAATTAAAAAAGTTAAATTGTCAAGGAAGAATTCTGAGATACATGCAACCATTGATTGTGCAATAGACTGGTATGCAGGCCCACCCCAAAGAAAAATGTTAGCCCAGCCAACAGATTCAAGGAGAGGGACAATACCATATGGAGCAATGTGATTGAGATCCGCGGTATGCTCAACAATAACATTACGGACACGTAAATCCCGTATATCTTGAGGATCATCTTCGGGTGACCGAAGGTGCCATTTTTTTATTGGTGTAGATCTAGATAAGGATGGACTACGGGATGTTTTCTTCTTTCCTCTAGCATCCATATTCAAAAAGATATACAAAGAGCAAGAGAAATGCACAAAAGGAAGGATGGATTTTCTCTAGATCAGCAAATTGAGAAGAAAGCCTTGAAAAACCCAACAAAAAGATGAAACTAGCTACACAATGATCAAATCAAAGCATAGAGAGCATTAATCTTCAAGAAAAATGAAGAAATAAGACTAACCTTGAAGAAATACAAGAAATTCTATGACCGGTCGAGCCACGACTCGTCGTAGGTCGGAGTGGAAATGAAGAAGAAGGAGATTTCCCCAAATTATATCATATTCACGAGCTCCACGACCGATCGAGTGCCGTGCACGACCGGTCGTACCATGATTGGTCGTGTACAGCTACGACCGGTCGAGTATCGACGAAAAATATAATTTTTAATGTAAAAATTAAAATTTAAACACAAATAATATTAAATATAATACACTATAATACATGCTAGCAAGAATAGTCAATGTAAAATGCGCATACTAAGATCAAATTTTAATTTATTAAACCTGCTTTTGTCGAGCGATTTAATAAATATATCAGTAAGTTGATTTTCTGTTGATATATATTCCAAGGAAATAACTTTTTCTTCAACCAACTCACGAATGTAATGATACCTAATGTTAATGTGCTTAGTACGTGAATGCTGAATTGGATTTTTGAAAATATTTATAGCACTGGAATTATCACAATGTAAGATCATTGAATCTTGATTAATTTCATAATCGCTTAGCATGCGTTTCATCCAAACTAGTTACGTACTTGCATATCCTGCTGCAATATACTCAGCCTCAGTAGTGGAGAGCGATATTGAGCTTTGCTTCTTGCTGAACCAAGAAACTAAGAAATTTCTAATGTAAAAATAACCACCACTGGTTGATTTTCTATCATCGATATTACCGTCCCAATCAGCATCTGAGTACCCGGCTAATTGAACACTAGTATCAAAAGGATACCAAAGACCCAGATTTAAAGTACTTGCGACATATCTAATAATCCGTTTAACAGCAGTAAGATGTGATTCCTTAGGATAAGACTGATATCTTGCACAAATACCAACACTTAACACGATATCAGGTCTACTTACAGTGAGATACAACAAACTACCAATCATACTACGATATAGTTTAGGATCTATATCTTTACCTGTAGAGTCTTTTGAGAGTCTAAACATTGTACTCATAGGAGTATCAAAGTTCTTACCATTCTCAAATCCAAACCTTTTAACCAAGTTTGAAGCATATTTGGTCTAGGAAATGAAAATTCCATCAGGTTGTTGTTTTACTTGCAACCCTAGGAAATAGTTTAGTTCACCAACCATGCTCATTTCGAACCTTGATTTCATAAGATCTATAAACTCAATAGACATGTTAGAGCAAGTTGATCCATAAATAATATCATCAGCATAAATTTGAACCATCAAAATATCATTGTTATGTTTCTTAACAAAGAGCGTCTTATCAACACTCCATACTTGAAAGCTATGACTAAGTAAGAATTTAGTCAATTTCTCATACCATGCCCTAGGTGCTTGTTTTAAACCATAGAGAGCCTTTTTGAGATGAAATACATGGTTAGATAACTTGGGGTCTTCAAACCTTGAAGGTTGTTCAACATACACCTCTTCATGTAAATCGTCATTCAAGAAGGCACTCTTTACATCCATCTGATAAATCTTAAATTTTCTAAAGCATGCGATGGAAATAAAAAGTTTGATTGATTCAAGGCGAGCGACTGGAGCAAAGGTTTCATCGTAATCGATGCCTTCAATCTGAGTGTACCCTTATACAACCAGTCTAGCCTTGTTTCGTATTATATTTTCAAGTTCATCAGACTTATTTTTAAAAATTCATTTTGTTCCAATAATGTGTTTATCTTTAGGGATAGGAACAAGATAACAGACATCATTACGAACAAATTGATTAAGTTCATCTTGCATAGCAACTATCCAATTTTCGTCAGAAAGTGCTTCTTTCACATTAACCGGTTCTATTTGGGATGTAAAACAAACATAATTACATATGTTCTCAAGTTGTTTGTGAGTACGAACTCTAGTGAGAGGGTTTTCAAGAATTTGATTGGTTGGATGATCTTTGACAGTCCTTGGTTCAGATTCCTTTTGACTTGATGAGGTATCTTGATTATCGATAATAAGAGCTTCATCATCATTTGAACTCGGAGCTGGTGTATTCAAATGATCATCAATGACCACATTGATGGACTCTTGAATCACACCACTTCTCTTATTTAGAACCCTATAAGCTCGACTGTTCAAAGGATAATTAAGAAAAATACCTTCCTCACTCTTCGTATCAAACTTTTTCAAATTTTCACGATCACGTAAAATATAACACTTGCTGCCAAAAACCCGAAAGTATTTGACAGTAGGTTTCTTTTCAAACCATAATTCATAAGTAATCTTATTATCAGATTTACTGATATAAACCTGATTAATAATATAGCATGCGGTATTAACTGCTTCAGCCCAAAGATTTCTAGAGAGCTTCATGCTATTCATCATAACATTAGCCATATCCTGAAGCACTCTGTTTTTTCTTTCAACTATACCATTTTATTGCGGTGTTTTGGGCACAGAGAATTCATGCGATATTCCCTGATCGCTACAGAATTTCTCAAAACTACTATTTTTGAATTTGGATCCATGATCACTACGGATCCTACTAACATGAGAACCTTTCTCATTTTGGATTCATTTAATGACCCTTTTCACTTCATCCAAGGTTTCAGTTTTATCTTTTAAGAAAGATACCCAAGTGAATCTAGTATAGTCATCTACGATAATGTAACATCCCGAAAATCGGGGGGTCGAGCAAAAACCCAACTCCCGAGTTTCAAAATGTTATTTATGCAACATAGATATGTATGATTGAATGTTGTCTGTGATAATGTATTAAACATGAATGAGATTAAGCTAGAACAGCATATCATACTCCAGAGACAGTTAAATTAACAAGCGGAAGACTGTGATAGTAGGTATAGCATATATAAACTTTTGTATGTCTCCAGAGTGTGAATATGTTACCAGGTTATATACACACATGTATACTTCAAAAGTAAACAAAATTAATATACATGAGGGCGCTAAAAATATAAAATGACAAGTGTCAATGTATCTAATCAACCTCCCTGTAATCCCGTCAATCAGATCATGCATAAAGGAGAGATCCTCCTCATCATCATCAAATCCAGCTCCGCCTCGCAGGCCGCGCCATCATCTGCAATCACAATAGGGACTGGTGGGTGTCCAAAAACACCATCCCGTAACGTGGGAGTGAGTGATCAACTTAGTGGGATAAGAGAGCAGAGATTAGCATGTTATCAAATCAATCATGCGATAATAGTAAAGCAGTAAATCAAACAATCCTAATACTGTTGTTAATGCAATATGACATGACGTGATGTATGCCCTCACCGACGATCTCCCTCATGCGGCAACATCTTACGACCGCGGCATGCCACACTCCCTAGAGTGCTCCACATCTTCCAGGCACATGCAATGCTATGGTGATATGATTTCTGAGTTGTTATTAGTCCATTCAAACAACAGGATTGAGAAACTAAGGTACTTCCCTTGTATCAATCCCAACACAGATCCTGTCTAGGGTCGTCACTCCTAGTAATCTCATACGATGTATATTTTGTAGGTCGCTGCAAGGGCTGTCAGGGCTGTTGCACGCACTCGTTGCTCTGCTCCCCCATCACCTTATCAATACAGGCCTACTGTACTCTACTGCTACGGAAGGGTCGTCTCCTCCCGTAGACTCAGAATACGCTCGCGGTCACTACAAAGGGCTGTCAGGGCTGTTGTTCGCACTCGTTGCACCGCTCCCCCATCACCTTATCAATGTAGGCCGACAGTAAGAATATAGTGTCCCATACCACCATAATCTGCTCACGAGTCTAAGTGCTCACTGGTCACTACGGGGAGGTTTGTGGCCCTAGCGTAGGCCGACGCTCGACCACGGTGTCCCATACCACCATGCCCGGCTCATGAGTCTTCGTGGATCAAGGTACCATGGTTAACAGGGTTTACAATGGTAAGTTCAGTACCCTAGGTTCAAGCAGTTATGACTCATGCAGGGTGAACATACAATGGCCAGTCGGGTTACTTGACGGGCTCGACTAGCACGAGCGCCTCGCAAGTCGAACGACATGAAGTGCGTAAAACACTTCGCGTGGCCTAACCACTGCCGCCAACTCCAAACACGACTCGCGTTCATCGACGCGTCCTTCGTGGCAAAGATAAGCCAACCACGAATTCGCTCGGTTACCGACTGTCTGGACTAAGTATAGTCCCAAACATGTGGAATCACATCAGCAAGTCATGTGAGAGTATTGAAAATGAAATACAACCATGTGAGCATGTTAACACATGTTATAACGTACAACTTAAGTAAATCATCTAACACATGCCTTTCATACATATAATAAAATTATGCATATCGCCAACATATAGGAAATCATCACCATCAGCGTATTAATTGAGAATTCAATCTCAAACTAAGTCATAAGGAAATCATCAAGCACATGTTATAACATACCACTTAAATGAATCATCAAGCACATGCATTTCATACATATAATGAAATTATACATATGGCTAACATGTAGGAAATCATTCACATCAGCATATTAATTGAGAAATCAATCTCAAACTAATCCATAACACCATTTAAGTCAATACATACTAATACAAGCATTTATACAAACACTTACACTACACACTTAAGTCTACATGTAGTATGTCAACCCGACGTGCGCATTTAGGCGAATCTCTTCGCCAAACTAATTATGCACGCATTCCTAATATCCTAATGCGACGAGAAGCCATGTGAATCACATCAGCAAAATATGCATGAAAACAGTACTTCCTACAAATGACTAAAATGCCCTAAATCTCATATTCTTCATTGGTTTACGAAACAGGAAACAGACAGCATGTTGTACATGTCAAACGGCATTGCCGTCGAGAATCTACTATTAAACGACATTGAAAGCTTTGAAAACAGTCAATCAAAGCGTCTAAAATCCGCACATTTTCTCTTATGGATGTGTAAATTCAAACGGAGCGTATACGCTTCGTCTACGGCGATTAGACAACCTGATATACATGTACATCAGCTACTATTCTATTTAAATCGAAGAAATCTCCAAATCAGCAAGTGGTTAGGGTTTTCCTTACCTAGAAGTGTGTTGGAATCGCCGGGAAAGTGATCGGAGTGCGTCGCCTAAGCACGTGCAGCAGCAGGTGGCAGGAAAATCACTCCCACTCTCTCTCACAAACTCTCACCTTTTCTCTCTCCCAATCTAGGGCTTTTTACAATTTCGGATGGGAGAGAGGAGTGAGGGTTTTAACCCCTTTTATAAGCTTAAAAATGCCCGAAATAGGCTCGGGAACGAAGTTTACTTAGTGCATATCCAATTCGGAGCTGTTTCGGTCCAAAAGATGCTTTCTGGTGGTCCCCTGGCCGAATTCGATCGGACTTAAGCTCATGCATACCAGATCTAGCACATATCAAGTTTTCAGTCCGGCAGGGTTCGCAGATCGCGCGTGGCAGACCAGTTTCAGTTCAGCGGTCACCGCACGTAGATCAGGGCTGAAAGTCTCATGATATAAAATAGAAATTTCTCCTGATCTGAGGATGTAATCTGGCTGAATTCTGACGGTCAAAATGCTCAATACTGACGCGTCAAGTCGTGTGCCAGATTTGAATTTGAAATTCCAATTCTGTCTCTATTCGCACTCTCTTCGGTCCGGGCTCAATGAAATGGCCTGTGATTATCGGTTTGACTTGATTTTCGAAATGAGTGTCAAGTCCAGCTAGGCGGTTCTAACGGTCTAAGATAGGAGGTATCAGACTTTTGACGCGCGGTCTAGATCCAATACAAAGATTCAAAGTGGTCCAGAGAACAAACCGATTTAGAGTTTGATCCCAGGTTATAGAGTATTATAGAGTCATTGGTTGTACTTGATTTGGGTCTTGTAGAACGTATTTAAAGTGATCAGGGACTATTTCCCAGCTACTTTAGCGTCGCGCTAGCTAACTTACATTTATTTTCCAAAGGAATTTATCCTACGTGATTTCTTTGGCTATGGAATTGGGTTCTGAGTGATTTCTCAGGTGTTTTAGTTAACCCATTGCCTAAGGATGTCTAATCCCAGATTAGCCAAAATCCGGGGTGTTACAATCTACGCCCCTTAAAACACAATGTCATCCCCGACATTGGCGAAGGGTAATGAATACTTTTCTAAGGGAGGTTCAATCCTACTTAATAACTTAATCGTATGTATATCCGAACTCAAAGGTTTCGATCTTGGGCCAGTGGGGAAGAGGCCGACCACGCTTCCGCTACGCCACTCTGATCGAACGGGAGCATTGACTAACCTAACCGGATTGGACTCCATACGTTCTACCCCCCTTAAAACTTGATTTTACTTAAGTTCAAGAATCTATGCGTCGCTCCGTACATCAGAACGAGGTGCAACTTAAGACCTATCCTTGACATAAATTGGGAAATAACTTCTCTACATGGTTTTCCTTGCTAATGATGCGTTCTATGGCATTGGTACCTATGATCATAGAGATGAGCCTAATCTCTATTGTGGTTAAGTTCAGGGGTAGGTATGACTTGGTGGCAAGATGTCGAATTCTCTACTGGCTTTAGGTCCTCGCCATTTCCCAAAGACACTGTGATCCCGTTCGGTTGTATGTGGTCGAGCCAACACGGAAGAAAAGTAGTATAGTGGGTCTGAGCCGGATACACAGACTTTCTGTCTAGCTAGGACAGAAGATTTATTGTATCAATTCTTAATCCGAGTCGATGCCGATCTTCTGCTTGATCAGAGCATTGGATTTATTGGTAACCACTAGGATTAGGAAGTCGATTCAAACCGCGAATACATCGCTTACATGTAGTTCCTTTATTCCGCGTTCCTGAATGCAATAAGCCCTTGGGGAAGGCAATTCTAAGGGGCATGCTAGTACATTCTAAGTTCATTCTAGGGGATTTATAAATGGTCCCTAAGAGTGAATGACTCCCTCCTATGGGCAACAACAGAAGTCTATAAGTCATAAGGGGATCTATCGAAGGAAGGGAGTCCCATTCCAACCAAATCTAACCTACTATCCCTTAGCATAAATAGGCCTTACACTACCTAAGACAATCAGTAGCCTAGTCGGTAACTCAGTATTTATAATCCAAAGCCTAAGTTTATACGTTAAATGGTTCCATACCATTTCTACTATAGGAAATTCTTCTATTGCTTAGGGTCAAGATTATCTAAATGGAATTGGATTTCTTATGTCGTCAGATCCTTCAAATATAGGAGTGCTAACACTAGGTCCAAAACGCCAAGGGCCTATGAAACGAAACTACATTCCCAATTCCATGTTGGGATTGGGAGGGGCATGCTAGTCACAATACATGGAACAAAGTTTCACATTTTCTACCTCTAACGTCACTAAACCTAACAACAACAAAACACAGAGATTTCAAAATGGTAATCAAATATTTACAAGACAACATCACAGATGCCTAATTCTACCAAAGGACTCTACCACAGTCTCGACTTACCCTCTTCATCACTGTCGAGGCTAATACTGTCTGTTGCTCACTGAGCTCTCTCGGCCATATATTTTCAGTATCCCTTAAGCAAAGAAAATGGAGAAATAGGATTGAGAGGGAGAATGGTGAGAGAAAAAGGCTAAAACAGCTTAACAATAGCCATAAAAAATGGGAGAAATGCAAGAAAATGGCTAACCAAAATAGAAAAGGGAGATCTAGGCATTGTAGAGGGATGCTTCAAGCTCCCCTAAGATGTATTTTCAGAAAGAAAAGAGATTGAAAAAGGGGAATGGAGCACCTCACGATTTCAGCTCAATTTGGAGGTTGTAAGAGCTCCAAACGATGAAATCTTCAAGAGGAAGGGCTGCAAACCGAAATAGAATGGTGGAGAGTGGTCGGTTGTGACCGAAAATGAGATTGGGAGAGGTTTGACATCGAGATTTGAGGGGAAGGCAGCAAAAATGTGAAGAAAAGAGAGCTTAGAGGGGCATTTTGTGAAGGAGGTATATCTTTTAGGGGGTTTCAAGGTATGGACCGCATACCAGGGGGCTACCCTAGCCCCCAAACTCCTCCAGCCCAAAGGCCAGACCCATCTGACGAGTTTGACCGGCGATGCATCGTCGAATCGGCGATGGCATTGCCGGTGAACTTTCAAATTGGAAAATGAGGCCATATGGGATGGGTTCCCCTTGCCCTAGGGATTCTAAAAAGGTATGGTTCCCAACTTGGTTCATTGTAGATTGCCCTAGGGAGGCCCAAACATCCATTCGAGGCTTTTCGGGGCCAATCTATAATCCAAAATACAAAACCCTATTATGCAGCATATGATTTTGGGATAGAAGGAGCTAGTACATCCATCTAGCCCATTAGTTGCTAAATAAAGTGAAGTTAGAATGGCCTTATGGCTATTTTTCATGAAATTTTACTATTCACTGTAAAATTTTGTAAAAGTATGATTTTATGTTATTTTCACATTATTAATGATGCCTAACATGAAAAGGATAAGAAATAATTGAATATTAGAGTGGTGAGAGGAAGAATTTTGAAGATTTCTGGTGAAACAGGGTTTTTAAGCCCTAGCGATTGAATACATGAGTCATAGTCATCCCACGGCCCAAGAATTTACTTTTACGGGTTTAAAATCGTTCAAAGAATGTCTCAACCTGACTTCCTACGACCTAGGAGCTATTCGGGTTGCTTCACGCGACCCGATATGCGTTACGGACTCGATCACGCGATCGATTCGATTAGTCTTCGCCTATTGGCGAATCTGCGATCATATAGGTATTTCTAGACCCTTCTCGCACCCACCTAAGTCAAAAGAAGCGACAGCGTGCATCGCGTGACCATAACCCAGGCCCGGTTTAATCCAAATCATGCTCTGATACCATCTGTAACATCCCGAAAATCGGAGGGTCGAGCAAAAACCCAACTCCCGAGTTCCAAAATGTTATTTATGCAACATAGATATGTATGAATGAATGTTGTCTGTGATAATTTATTAAACATGAGTGAGATTAAGCTAGAACAGCATATCATACTCCAGAGACAGTTAAATTAATAAGCGGAAGACTGTGATAGTAGGTATAGCGTATATAAACTTTTGTATGTCTCCAGAGTGTGAATATGTTACCAGGTTATATACATACATGTATACTTCAAAAGTAAACAAAATTAATATACATGAGGGCGCTAAAAATATAAAATGACAAGTGTCAATGTATCTAATCAACCTCCCTGTAATCCCGTCAATCAGATCACGCATAAAGGAGAGATCCTCCTCATCATCATCAAATCCAGCTCCGCCTCGCAGGTCGCGCCATCATCTGCAATCACAATAGGGACTGGTGGGTGTCCGAAAACACCATCCCGTAACGTGGGAGTAAGTGATCAACTCAGTGGGATAAGAGAGCAGAGATTAGCATGTTATCAAATCAATCATGCGATAATAGTAAAGCAGTAAATCAAACAATCCTAATACTGTTGTTAATGCAATATGACATGACGTGATGTATGCCCTCACCGACGATCTCCCTCATACGGCAACATCTTACGACCGCGGCATGCCACACTCCCTAGAGTGCTCCACATCTTCCAGGCACATGCAATGCTATGGTGATATGATTTCTGAGTTGTTATTAGTCCATTCAAACAGTAGGATTGGGAAACTAAGGTACTTCCCTTGTATCAATCCCAACACAGATCCTGTCTAGGGTCGTCACTCCTAGTAATCTCATACGATGTATATTTTGTAGGTCGCTGCAAGGGCTGCCAGGGCTGTTGCACGCACTCGTTGCTCCGCTTCCCCATCACCTTATCAATACAGGCCTACTGTACTCTACTGCTACGGAAGGGTCGTCGCCTCCCGTAGACTCAGAATACGCTCGCGGTCACTACAAAGGGCTATCATGGCTGTTGCTCGCACTCGTTGCACCGCTCCCCCATCACCTTATCAATGTAGGCCGACAGCAAGAATATAGTGTCCCATACCACCATAATCTGCTCACGAGTCTAGGTGCTCACTGCTCACTACGGGGAGGTTTGTGGCCCCAGGGTAGGCCGACAGCTCGACCACGGTGTCCCATACCACCATGCCCGACTCATGAGTCTTCGTGGATCAAGGTACCATGGTTAACAGGGTTTACAATGGTAAGTTCAGTACCCTAGGTTCAAGTAGTTATGACTCATACAGGGTGAACATACAATGGCCAGTCAGGTTACTTGACGGGCTCGACTAGCACGAGCGCCTCGCAAGTCGAACGACATGAAGTGCGTAAAACACTTCGCGTGGCCTAACCACTGCCGCCAACTCCAAACACGACTCGCGTTCATCGACGCGTCCTTCGTAGCAAAGATAAGCCAACCAAAATTTCGCTCGGTTACCAACTGCCTGGACTAAGTATAGTCCCAAACATGTGGAATCACATCAGCAAGTCATGTGAGAGTATTGGAAATGAAATACAACCATGTGAGCATGTTAACACATGTTATAACGTACAACTTAAGTAAATCATCTAACACATGCGTTTCATACATATAATGAAATTATGCATATCCCCAACATATAGGAAATCATCACCATCAGCGTATTAATTGAGAATTCAATCTCAAACTAAGTCATAAGGAAATCATCAAGCACATGTTATAACATACCACTTAAATGAATCATCAAGCACATGCATTTCATACATATAATGAAATTATACATATGAATAACATATAGGAAATCATTCACATCAGCATATTAATTGAGAAATCAATCTCAAACTAATCCATAACACCATTTAAGTCAATACATACTAATACAAGCATTTATACAAACACTTACACTACACACTTAAGTCTACATGTAGTATGTCGACCCGACGTGCGCATTTAGGCGAATCTCTTTGCCAAACTAATTATGCACGCATTCCTAATATCCTAATGCGACGAGAAGCCATGTGAATCACATCAGCAAAATATGCATGAAAACAGTACTTCCTACAAATGACTAAAATGCCCTAAATCTCATATTCTTCGTTGGTTTACGAAACAGGAAGTAGACGGCATGTTGTACATGTCAAACGGCGTTGCCGTCGAGAATCTACTATTAAACGACATTTAAAGCTTTGGAAACAGTCAATCAAAACGTCTAAAATCCGCACCTTTTCTCTTATGGATGTGTAAATTCGAATGGAGCGTTTACGCTTCGTCTACGGCGATTAGACAACCTGATATACATGTACATCAGCTACTATTCTATTTAAATTGAAGAAATCCCCAAATCAGCAAGTGGTTAGGGTTTTCCTTACCTAGAAGTGCGTTGGAATCGCCGGGAAAGTGATCGGAGTGCGTCGCCTAAGCACGTGCAGCAGCAGCAGCAGGTGGCAGGAAAATCACTCCCACTCTCTCTCACAAACTCTCACCTTTTCTCTCTCCCAATCTAGGGCTTTTTGCAATTTCGGATGAGAGAGAGGAGTGAGGGTTTCAACCCCTTTTATAAGCTTAAAAATGCCTGAAATAGGCTCGGGAACGAAGTTTACTTAGTGCATATCCAATTCGGGGCTGTTTCGATCCAAAAGATGCTTTCTGGTGGTCCCCTGGCCGAATGTGATCGGACTTAAGCTCATGCGTACCAGATCTAGCACATATAAAGTTTTCAGTCCGGCAGGGTTCGCAGATCGCGCGTGGCAGACCAGTTTCAGTTTAGCGGTCACTGCACGTAGATCAGGGCTGAAAGTCTCATGATATAAAATAGAAATTTCTCCTTATCCGAGGGTGTAATCTGGCTGAATTCTGACGGTCAGAACGCTCAATACTGACGTGTCAAGTCGTGTGCCAGATTTGAATTTGAAATTTCAATTCTGTCTTTATTCGCACTCTCTTCAGTCCGGGCTCAATGAAATGGCCTGTGATTATCGGTTTGACTTGATTTTCGAAATGAGTGTCAAGTCCAGCTAGGCGGTTCTAACTGTCTAAGATAGGAGGTATCGAACTTTCGACGCGCGGTCTAGATCCAATACAAAGATTCAAAGTGGTCTAGAGAACAAACCGGTTTAGAGTTTGATCCCAGGTTATAGAGTATTATAGAGTCATTGGTTCTACTCGATTTGGGTCTTGTAGAACGTATTTAAAGTGATCAGGGACTATTTCCCAGCTACTTTAGCGTCGCGCTAGCTAACTTACACTTATTTTCCAAAGGAATTTATCCTACGTGATTTCTTTGGCTATGGAATTGGGTTCTGAGCGATTTCTCAGGTGTTTTAGTTAACCCATTGCCTAAGGATGTCTAATCCCAGATTAGCCAAAATCCAGGGTGTTACAGATAACCAAGATGTATTTTTTGCCTCCTCGATTCTCCGATCTGGTTGGTCCAATAAGATCCATGTGGAGAAGCTCGAGTGGTCTAGATGTGGTGTTGGAGTTCACTTTCTTGTGAGAGCTCCTAATCTGTTTGCCCAACTGGCATTCACCACATATTTTGTCTACTCTTTGCAATTTGGGTAGACCTCTAATTAGTTCTCTTTTTCTCAATCTAAATAAGTTCCGGTAGTGTACATGTCCAAGACGTTTATGCCATAATTCAGTCTCATCGGTATGGACCATGTAACACGAATGAGTAGATGAGCTTACATCACTAACGATGTAGAAGTTTTCAGAAGTTCTGCGACCAATTAATATAACCGAACCCTTTTTATTAACTATCTCACAACCTTGATTAGAGAACTCCACATTATGGTTATTATCGCATATCTGAGAAATGCTTAGAAGGTTGTGTTACAAGCCCTCAACATACAAAACATTCTTAAATAAGGGAAGGTTATAAAGTTGAACAGTACCTTGGCCAATGATCTTGCAATTGCTTCCATCACCAAATGTGACTGACCCGTCAGTCATATCTTTTAGATCGGTGAATAAAGCCTTGTTACCTGTCATATGCCTGGAGCAACCACTATCTAGGTACCACTTTGAATGGCTTGTAGCTTTGAAAGCAATGTGGGCAACCAAGCAGGCAACTTTGGGAACCCATTTCAGAACTGTTTTGGGTTTAGGAGTATAGATGGTCTTTTTCTGTCTGTTGTTAAAGGACAGACCTATAGAGTTAGACTTTAATAGATCTTTGAGTAGATCAATTATTTTTTCAGCCAATGGATTTCGGTTTTGAAAATTAAAGTTGACATGGCTACCTTTAGGTTCTTGAAAAGTCCTTGAATTTTTGGAAAAACCTTGATAAGTATTCTTTTCTTTTGAGATTGAGGACTCTCATTTTACAAATTTAGGAGAAATGTTCTTTTGTTTAGGAGATGTATTCTTATCATAGCCCAACCCAGATCGATCGCCACATTTTCTTGATCCGGACAATAATTTTTTCAATTTAGGATCACCTTGGGCATATCTCCATGTGTCTTTCAAACTCAGAAGAGAAGCTACCTCATTTTTGAGTTTCTCATTTTTGGATTTCAAATCTTCAATTTCGGAGGTTTTGAAATCTAAATCACATTTGGTCTTTTTAAAATAATCAGAAATATAAGACTTTTCTAAAACGAGAGACTCATAATCTTCTTTAAGCTTAGAAAATTTTTCTTTTTGTAATTTGAGCTTGACGGAAATTTTACAACTCTCCTTATAAAGGGCATTATAAGCATCCTGAAGATCATATTCATTATCGCAACCACTATTCAGATTTTCTTCACTAGATATATCATCATTATCTGAAACAGTGATCTTGGCTAGAGTCATAAGGGCTTTAACATCATCGCCCGACTCGGTTTCAGAATCTTCTGATTTAGAAGAGGATTCAGAATCAGATGACTCATCCCAAGTAGCCATCATGCTTTTCCTTTTTGATTTGTCCTTTTAAAGATATTTGTTAGCTAAGTGGCTATACTCTTAACAGTTGTAACATTGACTATCTTTCAAAGATTCTTGAGCTCTAGGTTTAGATCGTCTCTTATCATTTGATTTTTGAAAATCAACTTTTTTCTTGTTTTTGAAAATTTTATAAAACATTTTTGCTAAAAGTGTCATATCATCTTCGAAATTTTCTAAGTCCGAAGTGCTTTCTTGTGAAACATTTTTAGATGATTTGAGAGAAATTGATTTTTCTTTAGGAGCTTTAAAGGACAACTCATAGGTTTGTAATGAACCAAATAGTTCCTCAACCCTCATGGTATCCGTATCACGAAGTTCCTGAATCGTGGTCACTTTAGAATTGAACCGTTCAGGAAGTGAGCGTAGTATCTTTGCGCACACTTTACTTTCTGGGATTCTATCACCAAGACCCCACATAGAATTCACAATGTCATTCAATCTAGTGTAGAAGTCCATAAACATCTCATTCTCCTCCATATGAATTTCTTCAAATTTAGTTGTGAGGAGTTAGACTTTAGATTTCTTGACAATAGATGTACCCTCCTGTGTCATTTCTACTACATCCCATGCTTGTTTTGCATTTTCACAAGAGATGATTCTTTTGAATTCATCTGGTGTTAATGCACAAGTAATTGCATTTAGTGCTTTTGCATTGGCACTACTCTCACTTTTCTTAAGTGTGGACCAAAGAGAATAAGCCGTTACTTTCATTGATTTTGAACCATCGACATTAGTTACTTTAGTGATAGGAGGGTTTCATTCATTCACTGTGGCCAGCCACACACTTTCATCTAAGGATTTGAGGAAGATCCTCATCCTGGCTTTCCAATAGGCATAGTTTGTGGCATTAAAGGGTGGTGGCCTAGTGACTGATAGGCTATCAAAATTTGACATGTTAATATAGCTTAGATCGTTAGCTCAGAAAATAAATCCAATAAATAAACAATAAGTAGGAGCTATTAGGCTCTGATACCACTTGAAAATGGCCTAGCTATATGCCCTAGAGGGTGGGTGAATAGGGCAATGCCAAATAAATCTTAAAACAGCGGAATAATAAAAGAAATAAAGCACAATGCTGAAAAAATCAATCTCAATAAACTAGATATAAGAGAATGATACTATATCAGTTCTAAGGACAACCTTACACCAAAACCCAAAGGTTTAAGGTAGGACAACCTTATTTCTAGAACGTCATTTGTATCACAAACCAATGAGGAATAAAAAGCAAAGCAACCAAAATAACTTGCAGAAATAAATCCTAAGTTATTACAACATTCCCACACTTGCTTGAAATAAAATGATTACAACATTCATCCACAAAACTGAATGTAAAGAGGAATGAAAAAATAAAACATATCCACAACACAACGATATATAGTGGTTCGCCTACGTGTACACCAACTGTTATCAACAGCCACACAGAATGCTACTCCACTCCTAATATCCTCACACAGGGGATATTAGCATGCACTATCAAAATAGGTTTCACAGGTTCACCTAAAACCTTCATAATTGTGTCTTTTTATCATGGGCTTACACAATCCAAAAACTCACACAATCTGAGTTTTCTGGCTCTCCTCAGATAACCACAACAATGAGATTTTTCTGGTAAATCTCAAACAAAACTAAAGAAAGTAAATTACACAAATGTAAAATACCTGAATCTCCTTTTGAAGTAGCCTGATAGAACCAATCGGAGTAGAAGTTCGATTCAGCATTCAAAGTCCAATACTCACTTTGAGAATGGTTCTAAGTCTAATTGATTTTAAATCAAAAAGGTTAGTCCTAATTGATTTTGAATCCAAGAAGAAGGAATATCAGAAATTCCCTTTTTCAAATAAGATTGGAATGTAGATCAAAATCAAATAATAAACAAACTAGTAAAAGGAATATTAAATGAGCACAAAGTAGCTTAAAAACAAACACAAACTTATCTCAGAGTATAGCCTAAAGATTGCTTGAATTGAGTCGAATTGAATTGCAAAACTCTGAAGTTCGTGCTCTATTTATAGTCTGAAAAATCCCATCTACGACTGGTCTTAGGATCCTAGGACTGTTCGTAGCTTCAAAGATTTTCAAAGATTTCCGCGGGATAAGGATTCTCTGTTCCACGACTGGCCCTGGGTAGCCTACGACAGGTCGTGAGCCACCTACGACTGGTCGTCGGTCATCTATGACCGGTCGTAGGACCCCCAATTTAGTTGCTGGAGTTTGAGTCATAGGGCTAAGACTGGTCGAAGGACGAATCGTACAGCTCACAGGACTGGTCGTAGAATGTCCAGGACTGGTCGTAGAACAATTAGAAAAATCCAAAAATCTTCAACAACATAGGAC
This sequence comes from Magnolia kwangsiensis, assembly GCA_037074715.1. Taxonomy (NCBI): domain Eukaryota; kingdom Viridiplantae; phylum Streptophyta; class Magnoliopsida; order Magnoliales; family Magnoliaceae; genus Magnolia; species Magnolia kwangsiensis. The sequence continues at coordinate 68,577,054 of CM073579.1, forward strand.
TGGTCCTGAAAAACTTAAGACCGGTCATAGCAGAGCTAGGACTGGTCTTAAAACAGCCCGAACAAGTATATTAAAATATATGAATTATGTATCCAAAATGACCTACAGTAAAGCCCATCCTAAGATCAATCTAAGGTCAAACAAACCTTAAGAGTGAGATGGACATTAATAGTCTGTACACTTAGATGACCCTTAAGAGAAGCTTGAGAATTTACGAATCTTGTTGTAGGCCTTCTCGAGCTTGATCCTTTCTTGAGTTGACAAAGTCTTCTACTATACTTGAACTTGTTTGAATCTTGAACAATCATACTTGAAGACTTCTATTCTTGAATTCTTCATCCATGACTTGAAACTTTCTTCATATAAGTTCTTGTCTTGAGATACGATGTCTTGAAGCAATGAATAGTCATGAAACACAAGAAATACAAGACATAGATATAGGTTTTGGCACCACAAAATTTGACAACCAAAGGGATATGAAATCATAACACTTACACATGTCAAGCCCCAAACACGGAGATAGGACTCACAAGAACCCGGATCGTCGAATCTGTTGCCAATAGCCTCCGTAGTTCCCCATTCTCAGCTCCCAGTGCCTATACTCCAGATTCTGATCTGGGATCCTACCAGGAGGATTTTTGTATATTTAACTCGTAATAAGTATAACCACAAGTATACCCAAATCATAAAGGCAACATCATCATCACATATCCACTAATATAAATATTTGAATACAATGCTGAAAGAAAAATATACATATGTTAAAATTAAAGCTCCATAAGTCAGCTACATGCTTCAAGCTCCACGCTGCTGCAACCTAACATCACCTGCACGCATTTATCGTGCATATGCTTATAAAAAGCTTAGAGGTTAGTGTAAGTGTGTGCATAAGATAAGTGTCAAGTATGTAACACAACACCATAATCATACAATATCATAAATACTAGTAAGATCATGAATCAAACAATATCAGAGTACGCAATACAGATCAGCTATGCAAATGAGGAGTCAGAAAGAGCCAAATATCAAATGCCGAGAAAGCAATGTAATATACAATTCCTGATGAGTTCACGAATACCATCAGCCGTATCTAGACCAAATAAATGCAGAAACACAGTAACCCAAAATGCCATATGCCGCAGATGTAATGCAATATGGGGTGCAAATGGAATGATCATACTGAAGTGTGAAGTCAGGATAATAGTACGTAGTATCGCAGACTATAGGGTCCATCACAAGGGACTTTTATCCAAACCAGTTTCATACCTAAATTTGGATACTCAGACTCAATATGGTAAACTCCTGATCTTAGGTTAGTTGCGTGCCCCAACCAAAATCCAGGCTATTGCGAAGGTACACGTAACAAATAGTTACGCACCACCAGCCGGAGTGGATAGTGAATAAATGAATGAATGAATAAGTATGCAACTCCTGCTCAATAAGTCTACATATCAGTACAGTTCATCTCTAGGATTATCACAAGGGTCTAGTACATTTCAAGTGGCACTACCCCTCTACCAGCGGTACAGTCCAAGTGAGCGTAAGAAACCTCACTATCCACCTAACCAATAGTCTACTAATACTTATCTAGCACGTTGATAGCAGACCCATTCACGAGCTGGTCAAACTCAGCCTAGCTATGCCCTCTACCCTTGGGCGGGTAAGGCCACACTCCCTCCCAATCGACCATGACACAGTGGGAGACGCAGCCTCCTGGTATTCGGCACTCGGGTGCTCATGTATCCACTCGATCTCGATGTTGGAGCATCCTCTAGTACCAAGAGAGTTTAAAGATTTTCACCTAGGGCCATCTATGACAGCTCGATGCTAGAACAAATTTTTGGTGTCCCATCTGGCCATCTACGATATGCCTGTGGAGGCTACGGCCCTGATATCACTAGGGTATACAGTAATCACAATGCAAGATGCATGAGTTATACAATCTAGTCATACATCAATCTTATGCATACCGTGCGCTCATGTGAGATAACTCCGCCTATCTGAGAGTCTTATAACAACCTTCCTAATGTTATATGCAATGGTCAAGTACATCTCATAATAAATATGCAGATGATGCGTATGAGCATGTATCATGATGTTATGCTGTCACATACTCATAATCGATATCAGTAACTAGCATCAATAATCGACCTCAACAATGTGGACATTTAACCAACATTGCCCCTAAGGAACGACCCACATAGAGCCTAACATATAGTGGACCCATGGCATCACAAGAGGGCCAAAAATGCAACACCATGGTCCTCACTCAAGAGCTTAATACACATATTGATGGGCCTTTCACATGGGCCTAACGTATATCACAATGGGCTCCATAACCTAGCCCTAAATACACCATAATGGGCCTCATACAATTATAATGAGCCACGTCACATGGACCTAATACACATCACATGGGATGCATCATATGGGCCTACATACATCGGATAGGCCACGTCCCATGGGCCCCGAATACATCACAACGGACCACAACCCATGGGCCTCATTGCAATGGGCCTCTCACACGGGTCCATTATGCATCACATCGAGGTGGGCCTTAATGGATGACCTTAAATAAGTCACATTGGGCCTCATATACATCAAGTGAGTCGCATCACATGAGCGACATATACATCACAATAATCCCTTAACACGGGCCTAATATACATCACAAAGAGCTCTATAGCCTTATATACATTACATTAAGCCTCGACAATCAGAATCGACCTCGGTGATCGGCCTCAACAATTAGAACCGGCCTTGATAATCGGAATCAGCCTCGACAAACGGAATTGGCTTCATCAAACGGAATCAGAATCGGCCTTGACAATCTGACTCAGCCAAGAAGCTCGGCCTTAACAATCGGGATCAGCCTCAATAGATCGGAATCGGCCTCGACAATCGGAATCGATCTATACAAACGGCCTCGATGATTGGAATCGACAATCAGCCATAACAATCGGAATCGATCGATAATCAGCCTTGATAATCGGACGAAAAAGGCCTAAGGGAAGGTCATAATGTGGACATTAAACCATCATTGCCCAATCAATGTGGCCATTTAACCCACATTGCTTCCAAGGAGTGACCCACATAGAGCCAAAAGTATGGTGGGCCCATGGCCTCACACAAAAGCCTAATATACATCGCAATGGGCCTTATTACACGGGCTTTAAATACATAACATGTGGGCCCTACATATGGTATGGGCCCTTAATACATTTCAATAGGCCATGACCCATGGGCCTCAGTACATTATAATGGGCCTAATCGTATGGGCCGGAAACATATCACAATGGGCCACGACATATGGGCCAGATTTATATTACAATGGGCCATAAATACACAATAGGTGGGCCCCATCACACGGGCCAAAAATACATTATGATGGGCTTCATTAATGGGCCGCACCAATGGGCCATCATATACATCAAGTGGGGCGCATCAATGGGCTGCACCAATGGGCCTTAACCCATTTAGAGGTCAATCTAGAGCATTTCCAAAGGAATGAATCGTACTGAAAAATCATCTGGACCAAAACACAAATAGCAGTGGAGATAATGATTTTTACCGTTATAAAATTTCCAGGGCCCACCATCAAGTTCATTTTCCATCCAGTCCGCTAGTAAGGTCACAAAGACCTAGTTAGGAGGAAAAAAAAATATCAATTTAGTCTAAGACTGCCGTGGTCCAAAAAGGACTCCAATGGTAGGCGTTCATCTCTCCACTATTTTCTGTGGTGTGGTCCACCTGATAAATCTGCCTCATTTTTAGTCTTAAGCCTAAGACGGGCTTGCCAATAGGATGGATGGTATGGATCACCCAAAAGATGGATGGTTTGGATGGAACACAACCATCAGGTGGGGCCGTAAATGACACCGTCCAAATGGATGGTGCAGATGACATACATACACTGCAGTGAGTCCCACGGGAACTTGCTGATGTCAACTTCACAACAGTGAGCTGTGTGAAATACGCCAACCAAACCATTCATCAGGTGGGTCCCACGTACATGGCCAACCATATAGTATTATTAATACAATAAACATTAGTTAATATAATATTATATATTATATACTGCATAATGGCAGAAGGTTGCCCAAACTCACCATCCAGATTCATCTGGATAGTCCTGGATGGTGCAGATAATATATATATTAAAGGTGGGTCCCATGTAAGAGTGGCCCACCATTCATTTATACATATAATATATATAATAATATAACTGCTGCAAGTGCAACTTTCCAATATTTAAAGGTAGAGGTGGGTCCCACGTAGGGCCCACCACAACATTTAATGTATATGATATTATATTATATTATATTATATTATATTATAATACATAATATATCATATTATATATAATATAATATAATATATTAATATTATATGTAATATTTATAACTACACAAACATCATTCATAGCGCCACACGTGGGGTAGGTCCCACCGTCCAGTGGTGTGGATGATGGAATAAAACACATGCATCATGGTATGGCCCACCATCCGTGGATACAATACATACATCAGTGGGTCCCACTTGGGGCCCAACATGATGTTTATCTGCTATCCAGTCTGTTGGTAAGGTCACATAGACCCGGACTGAAGAGGAAAAATAAATTTCATAATGATCCAAAACGTCTATAACCCACACAGGGTTTCAATGGTAGACATCCAATCCTCACTGCTACCTGTGATGTGGGCCACCTAAGTCACATACATGGCTGATTTTTTCTTGGGCGGCTCGCTGCTCTGAGGGGGGACCACCAAATGGAAGGTGTTGATGTTCATCACACATCACGGTGGGGCCCACAACTGGGACCTTGGGTCCCTGCCTATATCGTCCACACGCAGAGGACACTGTTGCGTCGTCCTCTGGATGGTAGCAGCAGCAGCGTCTGATGCTTTTTTTTTGTCTTTGTGGGGTTTTTCATAGGTGGGGCCTACATCAGGAGAATCTGCCCCGTTCACTAGCTCCTATGGCTCAAGACAAGCCAAGCTTGGCATTTAGAAAGATCAAAGTGAATTTTAACAATGAAAACTACTGTTTTCTATTCTACGGCCCGCCAAATAATCAGATTAACCTCATTTTTTTGGATCAACGCCTAAATTGATATGGGGAACGGGATGGACAGCGTGGATTAACTCCATACATCAAGGTGGGGCCTGTATGAGCATCTCACCCAAAAACCACTTTAAAGCAAGTACATGTGTGTATATATGTGTGTGTGTGTGTGTGTGTGTGTGTGTATTTGTTATCACACCCACTGTCTGTGCACACTTCGCTACACGTCCAGCGAAGTGGGCATGCATTTCATTGAGGTGGGTCCCACGTGTGGGGATCACGACTGGTGGGTCCCACGTGGACGTGGCCCACTTGATTTATGTCAACCTTATATTTGTGTTTTTCCATCTCCCTAAGGTAAGGTCCACATGACTTGGATGGTTTGGATAAGACATACATCAAGGTGGGGTGCATCCGAGTGGGCCACACATTACACAAAAATGAGAGAGAGAGAGAGAAGCACCCACCTCTAGATCTACTCCTTCATCAATCCCTCAGGTCCTCAAGCCTTTTAGGATCCTTTTTAATGATGGAGATGAGCTTCTAATGGCCAGATTAAAGAGGATCTAAGGTGAAAGAGGGCTAGCCATGAAGATGGGTTGGGACGTCCATGGCTTCTTAATTGTTAGGGGAGATGAGAAAATGAAGAAGGAAAAAGGGAGGGAGAAGTTATGGCTTGTCATAATGATGTAAGGTCATCATAATGTCTAAGGGGAGGTGTTGACTTAAGAAGAGGAGCCATTAATACTTGTGTAAGGGCATGACATCACCCACCTAGGGAAGGTGTCATAGGGGTAGGTGGGTCTCGCAATGTGCGGTCCACAACCATTATAATGCATGGGCCACAACTTATGATCTAAGCGTCACATTGGCGCACGAGATACGACATTGGAACCGCGGCGACAATGCGGTCATGACAGTATAAGTTTTGAGTCGAGCTAACTTAGACACATAGGATGCAACTCAGGGATACGTGCAACTACTATCTATGCATCGCGAGTCACCGAAATTCGACCAGGAGGACTACAGAAGCCTACGAAATGGTACAGTAGAGGATACGGGCCTTACACAACAAGAGTGACCTTCCTTCTAAAAGGAAAAAAGGTGCTCGGGACATTACTATTATTTCCTGTTTATTATTTTTATGAATTCTACAATAAAAAACTTTCTCAGGTCAGGAAAAGAGAATTTCTTTTTATTATTTTCGACTATCTGAGCTACATGATCAACTAAAACTGCTTCTCTTAGTATAATGGAAGAAAGCCATCCTACTAACTACTCGATCCACTACTAAGTGGTCGGTGTAATTTTATGCGATCGACTATGAGGACTTCCATTAGTACAAGGAAAGAGTCCACTGACTGACTGCTTAATCCATTACTAAGCGGTTGGCGCATTAATTCTACTATGCACAATCTACTAAATCGACTTGTTATTCCTACATCCTGCTCGCTCTATTTTGTCTAATGTATTGAATTTACTTGAGAACACCATACACAATGATCATGTCGAAAAGTTATCTTTCCATTGATAAAGAAAAATCATTATAGCATATAACCAAAATATTTGCAAATTAAGAGATGCTGAGGTTTAGTCAACTCAAGACGGGGGCTGCTCGGCTTTAGTGTGGGCTGGGTCTTTAGGAGATTCATTGCCCAAGACATCTAGGTCAAGCTCTAGATATCTTCGTTTGACATCCTCCTGACACCGTTCATAGACATAGTTGAAGTACAATTCTTCATCTTTGGCCCGCTCCCCATAAACCTTGTATGCCTCCACCGCAACCACCCGAACTGCAAGGAGAGAGGCCTTGACTTCGGCTAGCTTGGCCTCTATATTTGTATTCTTAGCCTCCGACTCAACCCACTCCCTTAAGAGATTGAGAGGCGCACCCTTAGCCCCTCTGACTCAGCCCACGATGCGGCCTCCTTCTGCTGAGCTTCATCTAGTTAGACCCCAGAGCTGTAAGATGGATCCTCATAGTTGCTTAATCATCCCCATACTTTTGCAGGGCCCCATGAAGGTCCTCTACTTGGGCCATAGCTGCCTCTCTGGCCGAAGTAATGACCTCGAGCTTGGTAGTCTTTGTTAGGAGCTCCGCTTCCGCCTTCTCGCAGTCCTCTCCCACTTGTCAGAATGATCGAAGGGCAGCTAGAAGGGCAGGGACGACCTGAAATAAGAAATAAAAGCAGATGACTATCAATTAGAGTACTAAACAAATCAACAATTTGAAAAGTGACAGGTAAAGGAATGAAAGACTACCTTATAAAAGGTGGCCGCAAAATTGGTCAAGAGGGTCATTCAGTGGACATGCAGAATGGAGGTGATCACTTCCTCTGGCGTGAGCCGAGCTGCCCACATGGAGAGGAGACACATTTGGTAGCCCAAAGGGAGGGGAGTCGACCTACCAGCCCTAGAGCCTTCATGCCCAAAGGTAACACCCTCTTTGATCTGCCGAACTTGGGAAGTGGGGGGCTCCTTGGCAGAGGGAGCCTCCTCCCAAGCTGGGGATGATTCCAAATCTATGACCTCCAAAGCCACTTTCCGAGGAGGGATTCGCATGGGGAAGCTTCCCGAGCTGCCCCATTTACAATCGTCAGAGCCGACTGCTTGGCAACATGCCCCTCAACCATGGGCTCTGCTATGTTCTCCTCAACGGTGGAGGACCCTCCTTAGCACACTGTAGGAGGGATGTGAGCATTTTTCTTGATCATCTTCTTCAGAAGGTCAACATCAACCCCAAAGGGAAGCTTGATCCTCTACGTAAGATGAGGAAGATCAGCCATGTCTGCATAACAAGATACCCAAGTCAGGCACAAAAACCAACACAAAAACTTGAAAGAAAGATTCCACTAGCTACTACTTACGTCTCGGCTTAGCCAAAGACAACTCAAACTCATAGAGATATTAAGAAGTTATCAGCTTCCTCCAACTTCTCTTAGCAGCATCCTTCAACTTCGCACGGTTAACTTGGCAAAGCTGTAGATTGGAGAGTAGGGGCTAACCTCGAGGAAGAATTACAAGGGACATGACTGGTGAGTAAACAAAAATATAAAAGTAAAGAAAATGAAAAATCTACAACTCGACTATTCCCAACCTTGAAGGGCAAATTTGGTGGGGACCTAAGTCCGCAACCTGGGCACGTCAGCTACTTGGGCTTCTCATTCTCCTGACGTACAAAACCACTTGTCCTTCAAACTCTTGTTGGAGATGGAGGACTGGTTGTTGATGATGAGGGCGTGGCCCTTGTTTTCCCACGTAGAAAAATAATACCAACCACAGTGGCTAGGGTTGGCCTTCGCTTTATATAGAAATAAAAATTCATTGACAGACAACTCAGTGAACCCAAGCTGGTGCCACAGGATGTAGGTCCTGAGCAGAGCCCTCTAGGCATTCGAACTAATCTGACCTAGGGCCAACCTCAAGCGGTGAGCCACCTCCTGTGTGATCGAGTGAACGAGAAGCCGAAGACCACACTACAAGGTGACTATATATATGGCCACCTCACCCTCGCAAGGGTGGCCTGGAATTTCACCGAGTCCAGGAGCTCAGAGTATTAAAACTTTAGAATCCGGTACTTCTCCCTGATCTGAAATAGGTCGGCATTTTGTAGCCTCGACCCAAAGAGGCCTACATCCAGGGGCCGCTTCATAACAAACCGAGCTACTGCCCTTATTACTAGGACTGATTCCGCTATTTCTTCTCGGCCTAGCGGTACTAAAGATGGTGGTCCAGAAGGAGCGCCTAGACGGGAGTCCACACTTCTCAGAGCAAACTCATTGTGGAATGCCCTAGATACAGAATGTCTGTAAAAAATGTATGACATTTCGACCAAAAAAGATATATATATATATATATATATATATATATATATATATATATATATATATATATATATATAAAAGCTGAAGAAGAGAGTAGCCAGAGTAAAGACTGTTGGAGAAAAAGAAGCTTGCTAGAGAAAGGATTTTCGACTTACCGAAAATCTCCTAGTCTGGTGGTCTAGAAGAGTAGTAGAGGTAGAAGATACAAATGAAGTTATTTTGGGGGCATCACCCTTATTTATAATCACCTCGGTTATGGCATTGATTCCTCGCATTGAATGTCGCAGCCCGAAGAGGCGTTACAGCTCACACCTCCTTCCACGTGGTGACTGCTTATTTGTCGACCGACCCAACTATCGAGGAGTAGGACATGTGTGCACACATTACTTGCCGAGAATCGAAGAGGCGTCATTTCAGCACACGTCTCCTCGAGCATCCCATCACGATCATTACTGGATCCTCATCAATCCTCGCACTGACCACCTTTCTCTCTTCCGCCATAATGATAGATGGGTTCGACATCTCAACCTCCCGACCTTTCCTACACAAGACATCATATAGGCGCCATTTTACACAAACTTACTTCCTGAGCTTCTGAATAGCTATCGGAAGTAGGGGAGCTACTATTATTGGTAAAAATGGACCGACTATGACAACTGGAACGAGAGAGAACACAAAACACAAGTAAGGGAGGTTGGATAAGAGCTCAGCCTCGACAACTAAATACGACGTTCGTGAGCATCTCAGGCACCAACCCCCAACAGTTACTTCGGCTCTAGTTGATGTATTGCTATCACAACCAATGAATGACCTTAAGTATCGACCCGACCTGCCTTGAAGAAGGACCCCGGCCACAATTGATAGTTCGACTCAATTTGTCGGACCTCAGCCAATTCCACTTGGAGGTTGGCCTCAGCCCTCTATCACGAACTCCTCGAAGCCAACCATCGAGAGATCTCCTCCTCAAAACCCGACCATCATGAGATCTCCTTCAAATCCGAAGAAGATCAATCCCCCGAGATCCTTGTCAAGAATCACACGGAGGATAATGCCTTGGATTCCAAGGACGATCCCTCGAGAGATACGTAACTACATGACAGATTCATTGTCATGTAAGTAACTAGCACCATACAACTATAAATAAGAACCACACTTATAGTGAAAGGTATGCACAAAAGCTCTTCAGCTCTACTAGACTTGGATTCCCTACTGTAACTTATGCATCAAGGGATCCCTGTTGAATCCAGGGTCTCCATTGTCATTTGTTTTTGTAGGTGCACTACAATGTAGTGAAGACATCCAGAAAATTGCATCAAGAACACCAATGTTGAAACCTTCTTAGTTTAGTATAATATTTATTTCTCTTTAACTTGTATATAAGATTACATAAATTTGGATGAAGGGAAAAATAAAATAAAATCTAATAATCCAAAAATTCTATGGCCCATATGAAGTTTTCAATGATAGGCATTCAAACCTCACCTCTTTTTTGGTGAGGTGCCCCTGAGCTTTGGATCAACCTAATATTCCGGTTCATTTCATAAAATTATCTTAAAAAATTATTGGACAATGTCGCTATAACATATATAGTAGAGGGTAGAGGTGTACACGAACCCCGCTAGCTTGGTTAGCTTGCTCAACTAGGCTCAAAAAAGCTCAATTCGACTTGGTTCGAAGCTAAATTCGAGCTGAGTCGAGTTGATTTTTTGAGGTCAAAAATGAGTTCAAGTTGGCCCCAGCTCGACTCGACTCGGATTAAAGCCAACTTGAATCGAACAAGTTACGTGACTCGATTACTTTGATATTGATGTTGCTCACCAAGTGTTTGATGAAATGACTTAAAGAAGTGTGGCTGGTGGCGAGTAAGATATGTATATGAAACCAACACTTTGTTTTACCTTGATTTTGATGTTGCTTAGAAGGTATTTGATAAAATACTTGTAAAACTATTATTGTTGTTTCAAAATCAATAAAATTTTAAAGGTGCAATTCATGTGTTTGAGAAAATACTGTAATGACAAACATAGCTCCAACTAGCTGGCCGAACTAAGCTGAGCTAGCCAGTCAAGCTCAACGACCAAGCTTAGCCGTGTCCAGGTCAGCTAGTGGCCAAGCCCAGTTGAGCTGACGACTCGGTTCGATTTGATGTACACCCCTGGTAGGGGCTGCAGAACTTCGCCCAAGTTAACACGCCGCCCAAGACGGTGGTGCGTGCAACACTGCGCAATCCGCCGTCTGTTTTTCCGCATCGTAGACCCGGCTGAGAGACTGTTTGTTGCTTGATGGAAAGCTCAGATATCTCACGCACGTGTATTTTGTCATTATCCGTGATTACGTCGGCTCTACGCCCGAGTGGATTTGTAACACCTCAGCGAATCAATGCCGGTAGGCGCAGATAACAGTTCCCTCGTGGCTAATAACCATGTGATTGGTGAATTCTACCACCTGCACTCTCTCGATGCACACGATTCGAGGCACATGTGTGCAATGATTGTACGTAGACAATGGACCGCCTGTATATCTCTCAACCGTCGATTTGTTGTATAAAAGTGTGCCCCAATATCATGATTCTAAATGACTAGAGAGATACGTACGGTATCATTGTGGTGAGGATCGTATGATGGGCAGCTCCGATATCATGCCTATCTGCTTCATGCACACGTGTGATGCGAGTGCACTTACAAAGTGCATTCAAGGAGGTGCACATGGTTTCTGGGTCAATAATGCCGAGAATATCACGTGACCATGTGGCTACGATTTATTGTTATTTTTTATATAAAAAAAAAACATCGGTCGCCAGCTGCAAGTTCCATTACTTTACGAAAGTGCTCCGTAGGTAGCTTGCCTTAGCACTAATTTAAATAACCATAGCCTGTCATGATTACGTCATCTTTTCTCTACAAGTAGGGCTCCGGGTTACGTGATCCTGACCGTTGAGCGTACGAGTACATCTGTGGATGGAGCATGGCCCCAAAACCTACCATACCATGCCAGGTGTTTACCGTCGCTCGGTTTGTTTTCTCTGAGTTTTAGCGTGTTCTTATGTGTTAAAATTTTTTCTATTGAAGGATGTATTTTAAGTTATCTTAAATATGAATTAGGACTTAAGAGAGAGATTAAGGGTGACAGAGTTTCTAAGGAATAATCATTCATCTTCAGTCATCCGGTTTTAGTTTATTTTTTTAGTTTTTCTCTCATTTTTGTTTAAGATGTTAGTCAAGTTTAGCTAATATCTTAGCTAAGGCTAAAGAATGAACCTTTTAATGAATATTTGATATTTAATACATTTTCAATGAAAGTTTAAATTACTTATATTGAATTGTGATTAGATGTAATTTAATTCCTAGATTGAAGAAGGAATCAATTTGAAAAATTGATTGATCTATTATCGTTTTTTTGTATATTGGATGCTTTCAGTTCCCTACTGTGCGATTGTTTATATCTTCATGAGAGATCAAGCCTATCGTGATTCTAACCTATTGTAACGTCTCGAAAAAATCTATACAAAGACTCGAGTACCACCTCAGGTAGAAATCACTAAGGGTCGAATTATGTAGAAATTAAATGAAAATTACTTAAGTACTAAACTGAATTAATTGGTAGATTAGCTTGAACATCTTTTTATACGAATTGTAAGACCCAAAACCAATAGAATCATTAACTTTACATTATCTAAAAATGTACGAGAAATCTCAAAACCCAGTTGCTCTCGGGAGCACGTTGAAATTTTATATCGAACCTGGACCCCGCGTCAAAAGTCCAATGATCGCAAAACTATAAGGTTATGACCATGTTACTGGGCTTGACAAGTATTACGGGAATCAAGTCCAAATATTATCCAGAAACGCATAACTTGAGCCCGTAACGAAGTGTGTGAGAAATGCGAATATCTTTAAAAAATAAACTCAACTCAAGTGATTTGAACCGTTCGTTATCAGGACAAATTTAAGATTTTAGACCGTCAGATTCTAAACCAACTATACTCTTAGATCAGGGAAATTTCCCTACACATGTCAATCTGCTTGTGGCCTTGATCGAGTGACGAGGATCGTTAAACTGAAACTGGTCCTCCACAGTCGATCTACTAATCCGATCGGATTGAAATCTTAACCTGACATAGATCCATTGTTAGGGAACTTTCTCTGTACCGTATGCAGGTAATGGACCTCCAAATGAGCTCCGTTGGCCCAAAATAGCCACTTTTTCGTTATAACCTAAGTATACTATGGTCGTAGGGCCATTGACATCACTTTTAGGCCTATATAATGCCCTAAACCCATCCGTCTCTCATTTCAAACGAATTCTCTAACCGTAGGAGAGAGAAGAGAGAAAAGAGGAGGAAGGAGTGAGGAGAAGAGAGGGAGAGAGAGAGGGAGATCATTGCTAGGATTCACTCCCACGACTTCACGTATTGAATCACCCCCTCATCATCGCTACACCGGTGATTCCAGATATAATTTGGGCAAGAAATCCTAACCTTAATCTCTTTTTAAGAATCCAAATAGAGGAATCAGTGAAATAGCTAACCTATTTCATGATTTAGGTAGCCATTTTACTAAAAATGGAGACGTAGCGTACGAACCGAGTTCGTAACGAGCAAACCAACAAAAGGTGCGGACTATAAACGTTTAGGTTATGGTTTTCAAGGATTTCAATGTCGGCAATGATTTATGTCTAACTTGATTGCTGCCATATGATCTTAGTTACGACGTATTCGATAAATTATACTTATGTGTGAACTATTCGATAAATTATACTTATGTGTGAACTATGTGAATATATAATGTATTTCATGTGTTTGTCGAAATGTTTGAATGAATATAGAATTAAGATTTGTGCACTATGTGAACATAGAATGTATTCCATGTGTTTGTCGAAATGTTTGAATGAATATGGAATTAAGATTTGTGCTTGTCATGAATTAAGATTTGTGCTTGTCATGATTATTATTTCAAAATACATGATTGTTGTATGTGTGACAATTCCTTTGTGAAAAGATTTGCTATAATATATGTTATAACTAATTTATTACATGTATGTTGAAATATGTAGTCGAAGTGTTTGATAAAATGTCTAAATGAGACATTTCTTGTCGAAATGTATTTAATAAGGGTGTTGAGATAGGATTCTCAATTACTTTCCTTCATATAACCTATCTCGCTACTATGTGATTTATGGATGAGATGCCTGTGTATGATAACATGTGCACTATATGTTTGTTAAAATGCTCAAATGAAATTTATATTTAAATTAGTTGTTAAATGCTGTTTTGACTATCACATATGAATGCCTATTGTATTTGATGATGACTGGGACTAATACGAGGTCCAGGCAATCGATAACAATCGGACTAATACTTGTGGCTAAATTAGTTTCACCACTACGGACACTTTCGATGAATTCAAGTCGTACGATGATTATCAAAAGTGGTTAGGCCACAAGGAGTGTGTATGCACTCCATGTCGATTAATTTAGTGTGCGCTCATACCAATTGAACTTGTCAAGTAACTAGATTTTCCTAATGTGTGTTTACCATGTATGGACGCTACTACTTGAATCTAAGGTACCACTTCTAATGCAAATCCCGTTTAACCTTGGTACCATGATCTACTAAGACTCATGAGCCGGGCATGGTGGTATGAGACACCATGGTCAAGTTATCGGCCTATGCTGGGGTGACGAGCCTCCCCATTGGTCCAGTGAGCAACACAAACTCGTGAGCCGAATACAGTGGTATGAGACACTGTATTCGAGCTGTCGACCTACGCTAAGGTGACGGGCCTTTCCGTAGTGACCTCAAGTATAAACTAGGCCTACGTCGAGGTAACGAACCTCTCCGCAGTGACCTGAACTTGCCTATCTATTGTTTTTCAATCAGGGGTGATGTTGTCCTATTACTTGTCTATCATATGTGATTAACTAGGATTGACAATCCTAGATGGATCATTATTTGTATAAATGATATAAAGGGAGGTACCTTAACTTCTTGAATCTACTGTATGAATAAGCCTAATAAATTACTTGGTTAATACAATCATGCACCGCATTGTATGTGCTTTTGTAACATCCCAAAAATCGAGGGGTCGAGTAAAAACTCCACTCTCGAGTTTCAGAACATCACTTATGCAACATAAATGTGTATGATTGAATGTTGTCTGTGTTAATGTATTAAACATGAGAGGGATTAATCCAAAACATCATATCATACTCTAGAGACCGTTAAATTAGCAAGCGGAAGACTGTGATAGTATGTATAACATATATAAACTGTTATATGTCTTCAGAGTGTGAACATGTTACCAGGTTATATACATACATGTATACTCCAAAAGTAAACAAAACGAATATACATGAGTGCACTAAAAATATAAAATGACAAGTGTGAAGGCATCTAATCAACCTCCATGTAATCCCGTCAATCAGAACACGCATAAAGGAGAGATCCTCCTCGTCATCATCAAGTCCAGCTCCGCTTCTCAAGCAGTGTCATCATCTGCAACCAAAATGGAGACTGGTGGGTGTCCAGAAACACCATCCCATAACGTGGGACTGAGTGACCAAATCAGTGGGATAAGAGAGCAGAGATTAGCATGTTATCAAATCAATCATGCGATAATAGTAAAGCAGTAAATCAAACAACCCTAATACTGTTATTAATGCAATATGACATGACATGATAGATGCCCTCACCGACGTTCTCCCTCATACGACACCATCTCAAGCCCGCGGCCTAAACACTGCCGCCAACTCCAAAACACGGCTCGCGTTCATCGACGCGTCGTTCGTGGAAAATATAAGCCAACCACGAACTTGCTCGGTTGCCGACTGCCTGGACTAGGTGTAGTCTCAAATAATTATGGAATCACATCAACAGTCGTGTAAGAGTAATGGAAATGAAATACAACCATGTGAGTATGTTAACACATGTTATAACATACAACTTAAGTAAATCATCAAGCACATGCATTTCATACATATAATGAAATCATGCATATAGCTAACATGTAGGAAATCATTCACATCAGCATATTAATTAAGAAATCAATCTCAAACTAATTCATAACACTATTTAATTCAATACATACTAATACAAGCATTTATACAAATACTTAAACTACACACTTAAGTCTACATATAGTATGTCGACCCGAAGTGCGCATTTAGGCGAATCTCTTTGCCAAACTAATTATGCACGCATTCCTAGTATTCTAATGTGACAAGAAGCCATGTCAATCACATCAGCAAAATATGAATGAAAATAGTACTTCCTACAAATGACTAAAATGCCCTAAATCTCATATTCTTCGTCGGTTTACGAAACAGGAAACGGACAGCCTGTTGTACATGTCAAACGGCGTTGCCATCGATAATCTACTATTAAACGACATTGAAAGTGTTAGAAACAGTCAATCAAAACGTCTAAAATCCGCACCTTTTCTCTTGTAGGAGTAGTAATTCGAACGGAGCGTATATGCTTCGTCTACGGCGAACTGTGAACCTAATACACAAGATCTATCAGCTATTTCACTATGGAACCAAGGGATCAGCAAATCAGCAACTATTAGGATTGTTTTCTTACCTAGAAACACGGAGAAATCACCGGCCAAGTGATTGGAGCGTGTTGCTAAAGCACGTGCAATAGGTAGCACAACAGCAGGAAAATTCTCTCCTACTCTCTCTCACAAACTCTCACCTTTTCTCTCCCCCAATCTAGGGTTTTTCTCAAATTCGAATGGGAGAGAGGTGTGAGGGTTTCAACCCCTTTTATAAGCCCAAATGTAACATCCTGAAAATCGGGGGGTCAAGCAAAAACCCAACTCCCGAGTTCCAAAATGTTATTTATGCAACATGGATATGTATGATTGAATGTTGTCTGTGATAATGTATTAAACATGAGTGAGATTAAGCCAGGACAGCATATCATACTCTAGAGATAGTTAAATTTGCAAGCGGAAGACTGTGATAGTATGTATAACGTATATAAACTGTTGTATGTCTCCAGAGTGTGAATATATTACCAGGTTATACACATACATGTATACTTCAAAAGTAAAAAAAATGAATATACATGAGGGTGCTAAAAATATAAAATGACAAGTGTCAATGTATCTAATCAACCTCCCTGAAATCCCGTCAATCAGATCACGCATAAAGGAGAGATCCTCCTCATCATCATCAAAACCAGCTCCGCCTCGCACGTCGCGCCATCATCTGCAATCACAATAGGGACTGGTGGGTGTCCGGAAACACCATCCCGTAACGTGGGAGTGAGTGATCAACTCAGTGGGATAAGAGAGCAAAGATTAGCATGTTATCAAATCAATCATGCGATAATAGTAAAGCAGTAAATCAAACAATCCTAATACTGTTGTTAATGCAATATGACATGACGTGATGTATGCCCTCACCGACGATCTCCCTCATATGACAACATCTTACGACCGCGGAATGCCACACTCCCTAGAGTGCTCCACATCTTCCAGGCACATGCAATGTTATGGTGATATGATTTCCAAGTTATTATTAGTCCATTCAAACAGCAGGATTGGGAAACTAAGGTACCTCCCTTATATCAATCCCAACACAGATCCTGTCTAGGGTCGTCACTCCTAGTAATCTCATATGATGTATATTTTGTAGGTCGCTGCAAGGGCTGCCAGGGCTGTTGCACGTACTCGTTGCACCGCTCCCCCATCACCTTATCAATACAGGCCTACTGTACTCTACTGCTACTGAAGGGTCGTCGCCTCCCGTAGACTCAGAATACGCTCGCGGTCACTACAAAGGACTCGTCGTCTGATCAGTGTAGGCCGACAGCAAGAATATAGTGTCTCATACCACCATAATCTGCTCACGAGACTAGGTGCTCACTGGTCACTACGGGGAGGTTTGTGGCCCCAGCGTAGGCCGACAGCTCGACCACGGTGTCCCATACCACCATGCCCGGCTCATGAGTCTTCGTGGATCAAGGTACCATGGTTAACAGGGTTTACAATGGTAAGTTCAGTACCCTAGGTTCAAGCAGTTATGACTCACGTAGGGTGAACATATAACGGCCAGTCGGGTTACTTGACGGGCTCGACTAGCACGAGCGTATCGTAAGTCGAACGACATGAAGTGCGTAAAACACTTCGCGTGGCCTAACCACTGCCGCCAACTCCAACACGACTCGCGTTCATCGACGCGTCTTTTGTGGCCAAGATAAGCTAACCACGAATTCGCTCGGTTACCGACTGCCTGGACTACGTATAGTCCCAAACACATATGAATCCACGTCAACGATCATGTGAGAGTATTGGAAATGAAACACAACCATGTGAGCATGTTAACACATGTTATATCGTACAACTTAAGTAAATCATCTAACACATGCCTTTCGTACATATAATGAACTTATGCATATCGCCAACATATAGGAAATCATTTCCATCAGCATATTAATTGAGAAACCAATCTCAAACTAATCCATAACATCATTTAATTCAATACATACTAATACAAGCATTTATACAAACACTTACACTACACACTTAAGTCTACATATAGTATGTCGACCCGAAATGCGCATTTAGGCGAATCTCTTCGCCAAAATAACTATGCACGCATTCCTAACATCCTAATGCGACAATAAACCATGTCAATCACATCAGCAAAATATGAGTAAAAACAGTACCTCCTACAAATGACTAAAATACCTTAAATCTCATATTCTTCGTTGGTTTACGAAACAGGAAACGGACAGCATGTTGTACATGTCAAACGGCGTTGCCGTCAAGAATCTACTATTAAACGACATTGAAAGCTTTGGAAACAGTCAATCAAAGCATCTAAAATCCGCACCTTTTCCCTTTTTGGGGTGTGAGTTCGAACGGAGCGTATACGCTTCGTCTACAGCGATAAGAGAACTTAATTCACGAGTTACGTCAGCTAACAAGCTATGAATCCTAGTAAACCTCAAATCAGAAACTTTATAGGATTATTTCATACCTGAAAAAGTGGAGGAATCACCGGGAAAACGATAGAGATGCGTTGCTTAAGCACGTGCAACACGTAGCACAAGTGGCAGGAAGAACTCTCCCACCTTCTCTCACAAACTCTCACCTTTTTCTCTCCCAATCTAGGGATTTTTGTAAATTCGGATGGGAGAGAGGAGTGAGGGTTTCAACCCCTTTTATATGCCCAAAATTGCCCGAAATAGGCTCCGGAACAATGTTTACTTGGTGCATATCCAAATCGGGGCTGTTTCGGTCCAAAAGATGCTTTCCGGTGGTCCCCTGACCGAATGCGATCGGACTTAAGCTCATGTATACTGGATCTGGCATACATCAAGTTTTCAGTCCGGCAGGGTTCGCAGATCGCACGTGGCGGGCCAGTTTCAGTTCAGCGGTCACCGCATGTAGATCAGGGCTGAAAGTCTCATGATATAAAATAGAAATTTCTCCTGATCCGAGGGTGTAATCTGGATGAATTCTGACGGTCAGAACGCTCAATACTGACGCGTCAAGTCGTGTGCCAGATTTGAATTTGAAATTCCAACTATGTCCCTATTCGCACTCTCTTCGGTCCGGGCTCAATGAAATAGCCTGTGATTATCGGTTTGACTTGATTTTCGGAATGAGTGTCAAGTCCAGCTAGGCGGTTCTAACGGTCTAAGATAGGAGGTATCGGACTTTCGACGCGCGGTCTTGATCCAATACAAAGATTCAAAGTGGTCCAGAGAACAAACCTGCTTAGAGTTTGACCCGAGGTTATAGAGTATTATAGAGTCATCGGTTCTACTCGATTTGGGTCTTGTAGAACGTATTTAAAGTAATCAGGGACTATTTCCCAGCTACTCCAGCGTCGCGCTAGCTAACTTATACTTATTTTCCAAAGGAATTAGTCCTACGTGATTTCTTTGGCTATGGAATTGGGTTCTAAGCGATTTTTCAGGTGTTTTAGTTGACCCATTGCCTAAGGACGTCTAATCCCAGATTAGCCAAAATCCGGGGTGTTACAATCTACCCCCCTTCAAACAAAATTTCGTCCCCGAAATTGGTGAAGGGCAAGGAGTACTTTTTCTAAGGAAGGTTCAAATCCTATTTAATAACCTAACCGTACATATAACCTAAATCCAATGTTTCGATCCTGGGCCAGTGGGAAAGAGGCCAACCACTCTTCCGCTGCGCCACTCTGATCGAACGGTAACGTTGACTAACCTAACTGGATTGGACTCAATACGTTCTACCCCCCTTAAAACTTGGTTTTACTTAGAGTTCAAGAATCTATGCATTGCTCCGTATATCGGAACGAGGCGTAACTTAGGGGCTATCCTTAACCTAAAATGGAACCAACCTTTCTCTACATAGGTTTCCTTGCTAATGATGCGTTCTATGGCATTGGTACCTATTATCATAGAGATGAGCCTAATCTCTATTGTGGTTAAGTTCAGGGTCAGGTATGAATTGGTGGCAAGATGTTGAATCCTCTACTGGCTTTAAGTCCTCGCCATTTCCCAAAGGTAATGTGATCCTGTTTGGTTATAGGTGGTTGGGTCATCACAGAAGAAAGGTTGTGTAGTAGGTCTGAGCCGGATACATAGACTTTCTGTCTAGCTAGAACAGAAGATTTATTGTATCAATTCTTAATCCGAGTCGATGCCGATCTTCTGCTTAATCAGAGCATTGGATTTATTGGTAACTACTAGGATTAAGAAGTCGATTCAAACCGCGAATACATCGCTTACATGTAGTTCCTTTATTCCGCATTCCCGAATGCAATAAGCCCTTGGGGAAGGCAATTCTAAGGGGCGTGCTAGTACATTCTAAGTTCAATCTAAGGGACTTATAAGTCTTCCCTAAGAGGAAATGGTTCTAAGTTACGTAAGCTTCCTGAGAGTTACTAAAGGAGTCTATGGATGTTATGAGGGTCTATCCAAGGAAGGGAGTCTCATTCCAAGTAAATCTAACCTACTATTCCTTAGCATATACAGGCTTCACACTACTTAAGGTAACTAGTAGGCTAGTCTGCAACTCAGTAGCTATAATCCAAAGCCTAAGTTTATACGTTAAATGGTTCCATACCAATTCTACTACAGGGAGTTATTCTATTACTTAGGGTCAAGATTATCTAAATGGAATTGGATTTCCTATGTCGTCCGACCCTTCAAATCTTGAAGTACTGACTCTAGGTCCAAACGTCAAGGGCCTATGTGGCGCGTAACGTTTAGTTGTATTAAATGGAACCGCATTTCTAGTCCCATAGCGGGATCGGAAGTGGCATGCTTGGTAGGAGGGTGGGTTGGGATAAAAATTAATTTGCAGGCTGAATCCCGGGAGTTACCATACTCCCAACCTAGGGACAATACCTGACAACAAGCGAACGACATGCACTCCATTCAACAAAATTTACTATATTAAGCCCAAACCACTACACAAACACATTTTCTACCGGTGACATCACTAGACCCAATAACAACAAAACACAAAAATCCTTAAAACAAAAATTAAACAATCTACAGGGCAACGACATAGATGCATAATTCTACCAAAGGACTTCTACCATGGTCCCAATTAACCTTCTTGAATACTATCTAGTTCAGTACTGTCAGTTGCCTATTAGAGCTCTATCGGCCAAGTATTTTCAATACTTCTCAAAAGAAGAAAGTTGAGAAATGGGATTTGAGATTAGCACGATTTTTTAGACCCAAAAAGAGGGTAAGGCTCAAATAAAAGGGACATGAGAAGGAGGATGGTGGAAAAGGAGAAAAAGGCTAAAATAGCTTAACAATAACTATGAAAAGCGAAGAGAATGCGGAGAAATCGTCGCC
The DNA here is from genome assembly GCA_037074715.1 of Magnolia kwangsiensis. Classification (NCBI taxonomy): domain Eukaryota; kingdom Viridiplantae; phylum Streptophyta; class Magnoliopsida; order Magnoliales; family Magnoliaceae; genus Magnolia; species Magnolia kwangsiensis. The sequence goes on from CM073579.1 coordinate 68,598,750, forward strand.
CAAATGGACAATGAAATCTAGGCATTGTAGAGGGATGCTTCAAGCTCCCCTAGGATATATTTTCAGAGAGAAAGGAGAATGAAAAAGGGGAATGGAGCACCTCACGATTTCAGCTCGATTCGAGGGTTGTAAGAGCTCTAAACAACGAGATCTTCAAGAGGGAAGGTTGTAAATAGTAGTAGAGTGAAGTATTGTGGTCGTTTTAGGCCAAGAATGGATTTGGGGGTGGTTTGGAATCACGAAATTTGGAGATCGTTGCTGGAAAACGCAAATAGGGCTATGGGGAGGGCTGTTTGTGAAGGAGAGGCAAGTTCTGGAGATTTTCTTTGGACGGAACACCTATGGGGAGGGCACACGACCCAAAATAGGGCGTGCGCCCAAAAACCAGACCAAATGGGCCCCACCTATCGGCGATGGCATCGCCAGCCATCTTGCACGGTGGCCGGTGGGACCATATGGGTTTGATCCCCTATGGTTCAGGGACTCCAAAAATGTATGGTCCCCATCTTGGTTCATTCTAGATTGCCCTATATGGGTCCAAAGATGCAGTCGGGGATTTCTGGGGCCAATCTGCAATCCCGAATACAAAACCCTATTATAAAGCATATGATTTTAGGGTAGAAGGAGCTAGTACATCCATCTAGCTCATTAGGTGCTAAAGAAAGCGAAGTTAGAATGGCCTTATGGCCATTTTTCATGAAATTTTACTATTCACTGTAAAATTTTGTGAAAGTATTATTTTATGTTATTTTCACATTAGGTTTGATGCCTAACATGAAACGGATAAGAAAGAAATGAATATTGGGGTGGTGAGAGGAAGAATTTTGAAGATTTTTGGTGAAACGGGGTTTTTAAGCCCTGACGATTGAATACAGGAGTCGTGGTCATCCCACGGCCCAAGTATTTACTTTCACGGGTTTAAAATCGTTCAAAGAACGTCTCAACCCGACTTCCTACGACCTAGGAGCTATTCAGGTTGCTTTACGCGACCCGAGATGTGCTACGGACTCAATCATGCGATCGATTCGAATAGACTTCACCTATTGGCGAATCTGCGATCCTAAAAATGTTTCTAGACCCTTATTGCACCCACCTAAGTCAAAGGAAGCGACAACGTACGTCACGAGACCATAACCCAGGCCCGGTTTAATCCAAATCATGCTCTGATACCATCTGTAACATCCCGAAAATCGGGGGGTCGAGCAAAAACCCAACTCCCGAGTTCCAAAATGTTATTTATGTAACATAGATATGTATGATTGAATGTTGTCTGTGATAATGTATTAAACATGAGTGAGATTAAGCCAGGACAACATATCATTGTAACACCCCGGATTTTGGCCAATCTGGGATTTGACGTCCTTAGGCAATGGGTCAACTAAAACACCTGGAAAATCGCTCAGAACCCAGTTTCATAGCCAAAGAAACCACTTAGGATTAATTCCTATGGAAATTCAGTGTAAGTTAGCTAGCGCAACGCTGGAGTAGCTGGAAAACAGTCCCTGATCACTTTAAATACGTTCTACAAGACCCAAATCGAGTAGAACGTATGACTCCATAATACTCTATAACCTCGGATCAAACTCTGAGCGGGTTTGTTCTCTGGACCACTTTGAATTCTTGTATTGGATTTAGACCGCGCGTCGAAAGTCCGTTACTTCCTATCTTAGACCGTTAGAACCGCCCAGCTGGACTTGACAATCATTTCGAAAATCAAGTCAAACCGATAATCACAGACTATTTCATTGAGCCTGGACTGAAGAGACCGCGAATAGGGACAGAATTGGAATTTCAAATTCAAATCTGGCACACGACTTGACACATCAGTATTAAGCATTTTGACCGTCAGAATTCATCCAGATTACACCCTCGGATCAGGAAAAATTTCTATTTATTATTATGAGACTTCCAGTCCTGATCTACGTGCGGTGACCGCTGAACTGAAACTGGTCCGCCACGTGCGATCTGCGAACCCTGCCAGACTGAAAACTTAATGTGTGCTAGATTTGGTACGCATGAGCTTAAGTCCAATCGCATTAGACCAGGGGACCACCAGAAAGCATCTTTTGGACCGAAACAGCCCCGAATTGGATAGGCACTAAGTGAACTTTGTTCCTGAGCCTATTTTGGGCGTTTTTGGGCTTATAAAAGGGGTTGAAACCCTCTCATATCTCTCCCCTCCGAATTTGGGAAAAGCCTTAGATTGAGGGAATGAAAAGGTGAGAGATTGTGAGAGAAGGTGGGAGAGATTTTCCTGCCACCTGTTGCTGCTGCTGTACGTGCTTAGGCAACGCACTCCGATCACTTTTCTGGCGATTCCTCCGCGTTTTCAGGTAAGAAAAATTCTAGAAAGTTGCTGATTTGATGTTTCTTCCGTTCCATATCTTGATAGTTAGTAAATCTCGTAAAATAGGTTCTCTTATCGCTGTAGACGAAGCGTATACGCTCCGTTCGAATTTCAACATCCATAAGAGACAAGGTGCGGATTTTAGATGCTTTGATTGACTGTTTCCAAAGCTTTCAATGTCGTTTAATAGTAAATTCTTGACGGCAACGCCATTTGACATGTACAACATGCTGTCCGTTTCCTGTTTCGTAAACTAACGAAGAATATGAGATTTAGGGCATTTTAGTCATTTGTAGGAAGTATAGATTTCATTCATATTTTGCTGATGTGATTGACATGATATGTTGTTGCATTAGGATGTTAGGAATACGTGCATAATTAGTTTGGCGAAGAGATTCGCCTAAATGCGCACTTCGGGTCGACATACTATATGTAAACTTAAGTGTGTAGTGTATGTGTTTGTATAAATGCTTGTATTAGTATGTATTGAATTAAATGGTGTTATGAATTATTTTGAGATAGATTTCTCAATTAATATGCTGGTGTGAATGGTTTCCTACATGTTAGCCATATGCATGATTTCATGATATGAATGAAGGACATGTGTACGATGATTTGCTTAAGTTGTATGTAATAACATGTGTTAACATGCTCTCATGGTTGTATTTCATTTCCATTACCCTTACACAACTGTTGATGTGATTCTATGATTGTTTGGGACTATGCCTAGTCCAGGCAGTCGGTAACCGAGCGAATTCGTGGTTAGCTTATCTTCGCCACGAACGACGCGTCGATGAACGCGAGTCGTGTTTGGAGTTGACGGCAGTGGTTAGACCACGCGAAGTATTTTACGCACTTCATGTCGTTCGACTTGAGATGCGATCGCGCTAGTCGAGCCTGTCAAGTAACCCGACTGGCCGATGTATGTTCACCTTGTATGAGTCATAGCTGCTTGAACCTAGGGTACTGAACTTACCATTGTAAACCCTGTTAACCATGGTACCTTGATCCATAAAGACTCATGAGCCGGGCATGGTGGTATGGGACACCGTGGTCGAGCTGTCGGCCTACGCTGGGGCCACAAACCTCCCCGTAGTGACTAGTGAGCACCTAGTCTCGTGTAACGCCCGTGAAAAATCCGTACTTGGAATCGAGTACCGATTTGACCCGAAATCGCGTATAAATAATTTCCATGGAAATTAAACGTAAGTTAGCTAGCGCAACGCTAGAGTAGCTGGGAAATAGTCCCTGATCACTTTAAATACGTTCTACAAGACCCAAATCGAGTAGAACAGATAACTCTACAATACTCTATAACCTTGGATCCAACTCTAAGCAGGTTTGTCCTCTGGACCATATTGAACTTTTGTATTGGATTTAGACCGCGCGTCGAAGGTCTGATACCTCCTATCTTAGACCGTTAGAACCGCCCAGCTGGACTTGACAATCATCTCGAAAATCAAGTCAAACCGATAATCACAGAGTATTTCGTTGAACCCGGACTGAAGCGACCGCGAATAGGGACGAATTGGGAATTTCAAATTTAGATCTGGCACACGACTTGACGCGTCAGTATTAAGCGTTCTGACCGTCAGAATTCATCCAGATTACACCCTCGGATCAGGAAAAATATCTATTTATTATCATGGGACTTTCAGCCCTGATCTATGTGCGGTGACCGCTGAACTGAAACTGGTCCGCCACGTGCGATCTGCGAACCCTGCCAGACTGAAAACTTAATACGAGGTACATCTGGTACCCATGAGCTTAAGTCTGATCGCAATCGACCAGGGGACCACCAGAAATCAGTTTTTGGACCGAAACAGCCCCGAATTGGATAGGCAATAAGTAAACTTCATTCCGGAGCTTATTTTCGGCGTTTCCAAGCTTATAAAAGGGGTTGAAACCCTCATTCCTTCCTTGCATACGAAATTCACAAACCCTAGAAAAGAGAGAGAGAGTTTGAGAGAAAGGGAAGAGGAGATTTTCCCCGCATCCGAGCCCCTGACAGTGCTGCTTCAACACTTCATTCCAATCACCTGGCTGGTGATTTTTCCACTTTTTCAGGTATAGAAAAACCCCAAAAACTTACTGATTTAGGGTTTATGTAGATTCTGAACAGGTTAGCTGACTAAATCCATGAATCAGGTTCTCCTACTGTCGTAGACGAAGCGTACACGCTCCGTTCAAAATCCCGCGACCGTAAGAGCTTAGGTAAGGATTTTAGACGCTTTGATTGACGGTTTACAACGCTTTCAATGTCGTTTAATAGTAGATTATCGACGGCATCACCGTTTGACATGTACAACATGCTCTCCGTTTCCTGTTTCGCAAATTAACGAAGAATATGAGATTTAGGGCATTTTAGTCATATGTAGGAAGTACGGTCTATATGAATAATTTGCTGACGTGATTGACATGATTTGTCGCCGCATTAGAGCGTTAGGAATGCTTGCATAATCAGTTTGGCGAAGAGGTTCGCCAAGTTGCGCACGTTGGGTCGACATACTATATGTGGACTTAAGTGTGTAGTGTCTGTGTTTGTATAAATGCTTGTATTATTATGTATTGAATTAAATGATGTTATGTAGTAGATTGAGATTGATTTCATGATTAATATGCTGACCTGAATGATTTCCTATATGCTTACCTTATGCATGATTACACTACATGCATAGAAAGTACGCCTTGAAGATTTGCTTAAGTTGAATATACATGGGAAAGTATGCCTTGAAGATTTGCCTAAGTTGAATGTTATAACATGTGCTAACATGCTCACATGATGTGTTTCAATTCCAATACCCTGATATATAGTGTTAATGTAATTCAATAGATGTGTGGGACTTGACTTAGTCCAGGCAGTCGGTAACTGAACGAATTCGTGGCTGACTGGTCATAGCCACGAACGACGCGTCGATGAATGTGATTCATGTTGAGAGTTGGTGGCAGTGGTTAGGCCACGCGAAGTGTTTTATGCACTTCATGTCGTTCAATTCGAGATGCGATCGCGCTAGTCGAGCCCGTCAAGTAACCCGACTGGCCGATGTTTGTTCACCTTGTATGTATCATAACTGCTTGAACCTAGGGTACTGAACTTACCATTGTAAACCCTATTAACCGTGGTACCTTGATCCACGAAGACTCATGAGCCGGGCATGGTGGTATGGGACACCGTGGTCGAGCTGTCGGCCTACGCTGGGGCCACAAACCTCCCCGTAGTGACCAGTGAGCACCTTGACTCGTGAGCAGATTATGGTGGTATGGGACACTATATTCTAGCTGTCGGCCTACACTGATCAGGCGACGAGCCCTTTGTAGTGACCGTGAGCGTATTCTGAGTTCACGGGAGGCGACGACCCTTCCGTGTAGTAGAGTACAGTAGGCCTGTATTGATAAGGTGATGGGGGAGCGGTGCAACGAGTGCGAGCAACAGCCCTGGCAGCCCTTGCAGTGACCTACGAAATGTACATCGTATGAGATTACTAGGAGTGACGACCCTAGACAGGATCCGTGTTGGGATTGATACAAGGGAAGTACCTTAGTTTTCCAATCCTGCTGTTTGAATGGACTAATAACAACTTGGTAATCATATCACCATAGCATTGCATGTGCCTGGAAGATGTGGAGCACTCTAGGGAGTGTGGCATGCCGCGGTCGTAAGATGTTGCCGCATGAGGGTGATCGTCGGTGAGGGCATACATCACGTCATATCATCTTGCATTAACAACAGTATTAGAATTGTCTGATTTACTGCTTTACTATTATCGCGTGATTGAATTGTGAACATGCTAATCTTTGCTCTATGATTCCACTGAGTTGATCACTCATTCCCACGTTACGGGATGGTGTTTGCAACACCCACCAGACCCTGTCGTAGTTGCAGGTGACGACGAGATCCAGGAGGTGGAGCCGGAGATTGACGAGGACCAGGATGAGTTCTCGTATATGCAGTATCACGACGGCTTCCCGTAGGTGACCTGGATCGAGGGGGACTTCAGTGGGACTATTTTGAACTTATTCTTTTGTCTATTTACATGTATATGAGACTCAGAGATGTAGTCATACTTTGGAGACAGTTGAGATTACTTTGTTTTTCCATACAGTGATATATATATTGTTTAGTCTTCCGCTTGCTTTTATCACTGGATCTGAAGTATGAATTGCAGTTTTGGTATACTTTTACTCATGTGAATGCTTTAAATTAGACAACATTGTATCATAACCATTTTTGTTGCATAAGTGACGGTCTGGAACTCGGGAGTTGAGTTTATACACGACCCCCGATTTTCAGGGTGTTACATCTCGTGAGCAGATTATGGTGGTATGAGACACTATATTCTAGCTGTCGGCCTATACTGATCAGGCGACGAGTCCTTTGTAGTGACCGCGAGCGTATTCTGAGTCTACGGGAGGCGACGACCCTTCAGTAGCAGTAGAGTACAGTAGGCCTGTATTGATAAGGTGATAGGGGAGCTGTGCAACGAGTGCGTGCAACAGCCCTGACAGCCCTTGCAGCGACCTATAAAATATACATCGTATGAGATTACTAAGAGTGACGACCCTAGACAGGATCTGTGTTGGGATTGATATAAGGGAGGTACCTTAGTTTCCCAATCCTGCTGTTTGAATGGACTAATAATAACTTGAAAATCATATCACCATAACATTGCATATGCCTGGAAGATGTGGAGCACTCTAGGGAGTGTGGCATGCCGCGGTCGTAAGATGTTGCATTAACAACAGTATTAGGAATGTTTGATTTACTGCTTTACTATTATGGCATGATTGATTTGATAACATGCTAATCTTTGCTCTATTATTCCACTGAGTTAGCTACTCACTCCCACGTTACGAGATGGTGTTTCCGGACACCCACCAGTCCCTTTGGTGATTGCAGATGATGGCGCGGCCTGTGCGGCGGAGCTGGCCTTGATGATGAGGAGGAGGATTCCTCCTTTATGCGTGTTCTGATTGACGGGATTACAGGGAGGTTGATTAGATTCATTGACACTTGTCATTTTATATTTTTAGCGCCCTCGTGTATATTTATTTTGGTTACTTTTGAAGTATACATGTATGTGTATAACCTTATAATATATTCACACTCTGGAGACATACAACAGTTTATATATATTATACATACTATTACAGTCTTCTGCTTGTTAATTTAACTGTCTCTGGAGTATGATATGCTGTTCTAGCTTAATCTCACTCATGTTTAATGCGTTATCATAGACAACATTCAATCATACATATCTATGTTGCATAAATAACATTTTGGAACTCGGGAGTTGGGTTTTTGCTCGACCCCCCGATTTTCGGGATGTTACAATCATACTCCAGAGACAGTTAAATTTGCAAGCGGAAGACTGTGATAGTATGTATAACGTATATAAACTGTTGTATGTCTCCAGAGTGTGAATATATTACCAGGTTATACACATACATGTATACTTCAAAAGTAAACAAAAAGAATATACATGAGGGCGCTAAAAATATAAAATGACAAGTGTCAATGTATCTAATCAACCTCCCTGAAATCCCGTCAATCAGATCACGCATAAAGGAGAGATCCTCCTCATCATCATCAAATCCAGCTCTGCCTCGCAGGCCGCGCCATCATCTGCAATTACAATAGGGACTGGTGGGTGTCCGAAAACACCATCCCGTAACGTGGGAGTGAGTGATCAACTCAGTGGGATAAGAGAGCAAAGATTAGCATGTTATCAAACCAATCATGCGATAATAGTAAAGCAGTAAATCAAACAATCCTAATACTGTTTTTAATGCAATATGACATGACGTGATGTATGCCCTCACCGACGATCTCCCTCATACGGCAACATCTTACGACCGCGGCATGCCACACTCCCTAGAGTGCTCCACATCTTCCAGGCACATGCAATGTTATGGTGATATGATTTCTAAGTTATTATTAGTCCATTCAAACAGCAGGATTGAGAAACTAAGGTACCTCCCTTATATCAATACCAACACAGATCCTGTCTAGGGTCGTCACTCCTAGTAATCTCATACGATGTATATTTTGTAGGTCACTGCAAGGGCTGTTGCACGCACTCGTTGCACCGCTCCCCCATCACCTTATCAATACAGGCCTACTGTACTCTACTGCTACTGAAGGGTCGTCGCCTCCCGTAGACTCAGAATACGCTCGCGGTCACTACAAAGGACTCGTCACCTGATCAGTGTAGGCCGACAGCAAGAATATAGTGTCTCATACCACCATAATCTGCTCACGAGACTAGGTGCTCACTGGTCACTACGGGGAGGTTTGTGGCCCCAGCGTAGGCCGACAGCTCGACCACGGTGTCCCATACCACCATGCCCGGCTCATGAGTCTTCGTGGATCAAGGTACCATGGTTAACAGGGTTTACAATGGTAAGTTCAATACCCTAGGTTCAAACAGTTATGACTCATGCAGGGTGAACATACAACGGCCAGTCGGGTTACTTGACGGGCTCGACTAGCACGAGCGTATCGCAAGTCGAACGACATGAAGTGCGTAAAACACTTCGCGTGGCCTAACCACTGCCGCCAACTCCAACACGACTCGCGTTCATCGACGCATCTTTCGTGGCCAAGATAAGCTAACCACGAATTCGCTCGGTTACAGACTGCCTGGACTATGTATAGTCCCAAACACATATGAATCCACGTCAGCGATCATGTGAGAGTATTGGAAATAAAACACAACCATGTGAGCATGTTAACACATGTTATATCGTACAACTTAAGTAAATCATCTAACACATGCCTTTCGTACATATAATGAACTTATGCATATCGCCAACATATAGGAAATCATTTCTATCAGCATATTAATTGAGAAACCAATCTCAAACTAATCCATAACATCATTTAATTCAATACATACTAATACAAGCATTTATACAAACACTTACACTACACACTTAAGTCTACATATAGTATGTCGACCCGAAATGCGCATTTAGGCGAATCTCTTCGCCAAACTAACTATGCACGCATTCCTAACATCCTAATGCCACAATAAACCATGTCAATCACATCAGCAAAATATGAGTAAAAACAGTACCTCCTACAAATGACTAAAATGCCCTAAATCTCATATTCTTCATTGGTTTACGAAACAGGAAACGGACAGCATGTTGTACATGTAAAACGGCGTTGCCGTCAAGAATCTACTATCAAACGACATTGAAAGCTTTGGAAACAGTCAATCAAAGCGTCTAAAATCCGCACCTTTTCCCTTTTTGGAGTGTGAGTTCGAACGGAGCGTATACGCTTCGTCTACAGCGATAAGAGAACCTAATTCATGAGTTACGTCAGCGAACAAGCTATGAATCCTAGTAAACCTCAAATCAATAACTTTATAGGATTATTTCATACCTGAAAAAGCGGAGGAATCACCGGGAAAGCGATAGAGATGCGTTGCTTAAGCACGTGCAACACGTAGCACAAGTGGCAGGAAGAACTCTCCCACCTTCTCTCACAAACTCTCACCTTTCTCTCTCTCCCAATCTAGGGATTTTTGTAAATTCGGATGGGAGAGAGGAGTGAGGGTTTCAACCCCTTTTATAAGCCCAAAATTGCCCGAAATAGGCTCCGGAACAATGTTTACTTGGTGCATATCCAAATCGGGGCTGTTTCAGTCCAAAAGATGCTTTCCGGTGGTCCCCTGACCGAATGCGATCGGACTTAAGCTCATGCATACTGGATCTGGCATACATCAAGTTTTCAGTCCGGCAGGGTTCGCAGATCGCACGTGGCGGGCCAGTTTCAGTTCAGTGGTCACCGCACGTAGATCAGGGATGAAAGTCTCATGATATAAAATAGAAATTTCTCCTGATCCGAGGGTGTAATCTGGATGAATTCTGACGGTCAGAACGCTCAATACTGACGCGTCAAGTCGTGTGCCAGATTTGAATTTGAAATTCCAACTGTCCCTATTCGCACTCTCTTCGGTCCGGGCTCAATGAAATAGCCTGTGATTATCGGTTTGACTTGATTTTCGGAATGAGTGTCAAGACCAGCTAGGCGGTTCTAACGGTCTAAGATAGGAGGTATCGGACTTTCGACGTACGGTCTAGATCCAATACAAAGATTCAAAGTGGTCCAGAGAACAAACCTGCTTAGAGTTTGACCCGAGGTTATAGAGAATTATAGAGTCATCAGTTCTACTCGATTTGGGTCTTGTAGAACGTATTTAAAGTAATCAGGGACTATTTCCCAGCTACTCCAGCGTCGCGCTAGCTGACTTACACTTATTTTCCAAAGGAATTAGTCCTACGTGATTTCTTTGGCTATGGAATTGGGTTCTAAGCGATTTTTCAGGTGTTTTAGTTGACCCATTGCCTAAGGACGTCTAATCCCAGATTAGCCAAAATCTGGGGTGTTACACCAAATGTGCCCAAAATAGGCTCGGAAACAATTTATACTTGAGGTATATCCAAATCGGGGCTGTTTCGGTCCAAAAGGACATTTCTGGTGGTCCCCTGGCCGAACGCAATCGGACTTAAGTTCGTACGTGTCGAATGTCGCTCACATCCCGTTTTCAGACCATCAGTGTTCGTAGATTGCACGTGGCGGTCCAGTTTCAGTTCAGCAGTCACCGCACGTAGATCAGGCCTACAAGTCTCATGATATGAAATAGAAATTTTTCCTGATCCGAGGGTGTAATTTGGCTGAATTCTGACGGTCAGAACGCTCAATACTGACACGTTAAGTCGTGTGCTAGATTTGAATTTCAAATTCTAAATCTAACCCTATTCTCACTCTCTTCAATCCAGGCTCAATGAAATAGCCCGTGAATGTCGGTGGACTCGATTTTCGAAATGATTGTCAAGTCCAGCTAGGCGGTTCTAACGGTCTAAGATAGTAGGTATCGGACTTTCGACGCACGGTCTAGATCCAATATAAAGTTTCAAAGAGGTCCAGAGAACAAACCGGTTTAGAGTTTGATCCGAGGTTTTAGAGTATTATAGCACCATTGATTCTACAAGTTTTGGGTCTTGTAGAACGTATTTAAAGCGATCAGGGACTATTTTCCAGCTACTCTAGCGTTGCGCTAGCTAACTTATGCTTAGTTTCTAAAGGAATTAATCCTAAGTGGTTTCTTTGGCTATGGAATTGGGTTCTAAGCGATTTCCCAGGTGTTTTAGTTGAACCATTGCCTAAGGACGTCTAATCCCAGGTTGGCCAAAATCCGGGGTGTTATAATCTACCCCCCTTAAAACACAATTTCGTCTCTGAAATTGGCCAAGGGTAAGGAGTATCTAGCAAGACTTTAGTATTGACATTCTAAGGAAGGGTCAATCCTATTTAATGACCTAACCGTACGTATATCCTAACTCAAATGTTTCGATCCTGGGCTAGTGGGGAAGAGGCTAACCATGCTTCCGCTGCGCCTGATCGAACGGTAGCGTTGACTAACCTAACTGGATTGGACTCAATATGTTCTACCCCCCTTAAAACTTGGTTCTACTTAAAGTTCAAGAATCTATGCATCACTCCGTATATCAGAACGAGGTGCAACTTAGGGGCTATCCTTGACATGAATTAGGAAACAACCTCTCATTACAGTGGTTTTCCTTTGCTAATGATGCGTTCTATGGCATTGGTATCTATGGCGATAGAGATGAACCTAATCTCTATTGTAGTTGAGTTCAGGGGCAGGTCTGAGTTGGTGGCAAGATGTCGAATTCTCTACTGGCTTTAAGTCCTCACCATTTTCCAAAGACAATGTGATCACGTTTGGTTGTAGGTGGTTGGGCCATCACAAAAGAAAGGTTGTGTAGTGGGTCTGAGCCGGATACATTGACCTTCTGCCGGGACTCTGACAGAAAATTCTTCGTATCAGTTCTTAATCCTAGCCGATGCCGACCCTCTGCTTGATCAGAGCATTGGATTTATTGGTAACCACTAGAATTAAGAAGTTGTTTCAAACCGCGAATACATCGCGTACATGCAGTTCCTTTACTCTGCGTTCCCGAATGCAATAAGGCCTTGGGGAAGGCAATTTTAAGGGGTGTGTTGGTTTATTCTAAGTTCGACCTGAGGGATTTATAAGTCTTCCCTAAGAGTGAATGGTTCTTTCCTATGGGCAACAACAGAAGTTTATACGTCATAAGGGGATCTATCGAAGGAATAAGGTTCTTCTTCAACCAAATCTAACCTACAATTCCTTAGCATATACAGGCTTTACACTACTTAAGGTAACTAGTAGGCTAGTCTGTAACTCAGTAGCTATAATCCAAAGCCTAAGATTATACGGTAAATGGCTTTCCTATATAGTTAGATCCTTCAAATCTAGGAGTGCTAACACTAGGTCCAAAACGCCAAGGGCCTATGTGGCTAGTAGTATTTAGTTGTATTAAATGGAACAGCATTCCTAGTCCCATGGCGGGATTGGAAGTGGCATGCTTGGTAGGAGGGTGGGTTGGGATAAAAATTAATTTGTAGGCTAAATCCCGGGAGTTACAATACTCCCAATCTAGGGACAATACCTTACAACAAACGAACGACATGCACTCCATTCAACAAAATTCGGCTATATTAAGCCCAAACCACTAATACAAACACATTTTCTACCTAACAACAACAAAACACAGAAATTTCAAACAGTAATCAAATAAGCGAAGAACGTGGAGAAATGGGATGGGTAAGCAGGTTTCCATAAGTCTGAGGATCAAATAAAAGGGACATGAGAGAGAGGATAATGGAAAGGGAGAAAAAGCCTAAAATAGCCTTAACAATGGCCATGGAAAGCGGAGGAAATGCGGAGAAATGGTTGCCCAAATGGACAGAATGAAATCTAGGCGTTGTAGAGGGATGCATCAAGCTCCCCTAGGATGGATTTTCAAAAAGAAAAGAGAAGGAAAAAGGAGAATGGAGCACCTCACGATCTCAGCTCATTTTGGAGGTTGTAAGATCTCTAAACGATGAGATTTGCAAGAGGGAGGGCTGCAAATCACTATGGAGTGGGGTCGTTTTCAACAAAGAATGGGTTTGGGAGGGATTTGGAGCCACGGTTTGGAGATGGGCAGCAAGAAAACTTGAAATGGGGCTAGGGAAGGGGGCTGTTGTGAAGGAAGTACCCCTTTTAGGGGTTTTTTATGGACGGGACCTACATGGGGGGGGGGGGGGGGGGGGGGGGGTGGGGGGGTACTACCCAAAATACCCCCATGCCCCAAACTTTAGATCAAGTGGGCCACATTGGACGGCGATGCATCACCGACCATCTCCTATGTTAGTCGGTGGGACCACATGGGTCTGGTCCCCCATGGTCCAGGGACCCCAAAAATGTATGGGCCCCACCTCAGTTCATTGTAGATTGCCCTATAGAGGCCCAAACATGCATTCGGGGCTTTCTGGGGCCAATCTGCAAACTCGAATGTAATCCCCTATCATGCAGCATATGATTTTGGGATAGAAGGAGCCAATACATCCATCTAACCCATTATTTGCTAAAGATCGCAAACTTAGAATAGCCTAATGGCCAGTTTTCATGAAATTTTACTATTCACCATAAAATTTTGTCAAAGTATGATTTTATGTTATTTTCACATTAGGATCAATGCCTAACATGAAAAGAATAAGAAAGAATTGAATAATGGAGTGGTGAGAGGAAGAATTTCGAAGAATTTAGGTGAATCGGGGTTTTTAAGCCCTAGCGATTAAATGCAAGGGTTGTGGTTGTCCCATAGCCCAAGAATTCACATTTACGAGTTTAGAATCATTTAAGGAGTGTCTCAACCCACCTACCTACAACCTAGGATCTACTTAGGTCGCTTCACGCGACCCTAGATGCGTTACGGACTCGATCGTGCGATCGATACGAATAGACTTCGCCCATTGGCGAATCTGCGATCCTATAAGTGTTTTTAGATCTTTCTCGCACCCACCTAAGTCAAAGGAAGTGACAGCGTACATCACGTGACCATAATCCAGGCCCAGTATAATCTCATTCATGCTCTGATACCATCTGTAACATCCCGAAAATCGGGGGGTCGAGTAAAAACTCCACTCCCGAGTTCCAGAACATCACTTATGCAACATAAATGTGTATGATTGAATGTTGTCTGTGTTAATGTATTAAACATGAGAAGCATTAATCCAAAACATCATATCATACTATAGAGACCGTTAAATTAGTAAGCGGAAGACTGTGATAGTATGTATAACATATATAAACTGTTATATGTCTCCAGAGTGTGAACATGTTACCAGGTTATATACATACATGTATACTCCAAAAGTAAACAAAATGAATATACATGAGTGCGCTAAAAATATAAAATGACAAGTGTGAAGGTATCTAATCAACCTCCCTATAATCCCATCAATCAGAACACGCATAAAGGAGAGATCCTCCTCGTCATCATCAAGTCCAGCTCCGCTTCTCAAGCAGTGCCATCATCTGCAACCAAAATGGGGACTGGTGGGTGTCCGGAAACACCATCCCTAACGTGGGAGTGAGTGATCAACTCAGTGGGATAAGAGAGCAGAGATTAGCATGTTATCAAATCAATCATGCGATAATAGTAAAGCAGTAAATCAAACAACCCTAATACTATTATTAATGCAATATGACATGACATGATGGATGCCCTCATTGACGTTCTCCCTCATACGACACCATCTCACGCCCGCGGCATGCTTGCATCCCTCTCAGTGCTCCACATCTTCTAGGCACATGCAATGTAATGGTGATATGATTACCGAGTTATTATTAGTCCATTTAAACAGCAAGATTGGGAAAATAAGGTACTCCCCTTATATCAATCCCAACACAGATCCTATCTAGGGTCGTCACTCCTAGTAATCTCATATGATGTATATTTTGTAGGTCGCTGCAAGGGTTGCCAGGGCTGTTGCTCGCACTCGTTGCACCGCTCCCCCATCACCTTATCAATACAGGCTTACTGTACTCTCACTGCTACGGAAGGGTCGTCGCCTCCCGTGGACTCAGAATACACTCGCGGTCACTACAAAGGGCTGCCAGGGCTGTTGCTCACACTCGTTGCACCGCTCCCCCATCACCTTACCAATGTAAGCCGACAACAAGAATATAGTGTCCCATACCACCACAATCTGCTCACGAGACGTAGGTGCTCACTGGTCACTACGGGGAGGTTTGTGGCCCCAGCGTAGGCCGACAGCTCGACCACGATGTCCCATACCACCATGCCCGGCTCATGAGTCTTCGTGGATTAAGGTACCATGGTTAACAGGGTTTACAATGGTAAGTTCAGTACCCTAGTTCAAGCAGTTATGACTCATACAGGGTGAACATACAACGGCCAGTCGGGTTACTTGACGGGCTCGACTAGCACGATCGCATCTCAAGTTGAACGACATAAAGTGCGCAAAACACTTCGCGTGGCCTAACCAATGCCACCAACTCCAAAACACGGCTCGCGTTCATCGACGCGTCGTTCGTGAAAAATATAAGCCAACCACGAACTTGCTCGGTTGCCGACTGCCTGGACTAGGTGTAGTCCCAAAAAATTGTGGAATCACATCAACAGTCGTGTAAGAGTAATGGAAATGAAATACAACCATGTGAGCATGTTAACACATGTTATAACATACAGCTTAAGTAAATCATCAAGCACATGCATTTCATACATATAATGAAATCATGCATATATCTAACATGTAGGAAATCATTTACATCAGCATATTAATTGAGAAATCAATCTCAAACTAATTCATAACACCATTTAATTTAATACATACTAATACAAGCATTTATACAAACACTTAAACTACACACTTAAGTCTACATATAGTATGTCGACCCGAAGTGCGCATTTAGGCGAATCTCTTCGCCAACTAATTATGCATGCATTCCTAGTATTCTAATGCGACAAGAAGCCATGTCAATCACATCAGCAAAATATGAATGAAAACAGTACTTCCTACAAATGACTAAAATACCCTAAATCGCATATTCTTCGTCGGTTTACGAAACAGGAAATGGACAGCATGTTGTACATGTCAAACGGCGTTGCCGTCGATAATCTACTATTAAACGACATTGAAAGTGTTGGAAACAGTCAATCAAAGCATCTAAAATCCGCACCTTTTCTCTTATAGGAGTAGTAATTTGAACGGAGCGTATACGCTTCGTCTACGGCGAACTGTGAACCTAATACACAAGATCTATCAGCTATTTCGCTATGGAACCAAGGGATCAGCAAATCATCAACTATTAGGCTTATTTTCTTACCTAGAAACGCGGAGAAATCACCGGCCAAGTGATTGAAGCGTGTTGCTAAAGCACGTGCAATAGGTAGCACAACAGCAGGAAAATTCTCTCCTACTCTCTCTCATAAACTCTCACCTTTTCTCTCTCCCAATCTAGGATTTTTCTCAAATTTGGATGGGAGAGAGGAGTGAGGGTTTCAACCCCTTTTATAAGCCCAAATGTGCCCAAAATAGGCTCAGGAACAATTTATACTTGAGGTATATCCAAATCGGGGCTGTTTCGGTCCAAAAGGACATTTCTGGTGGTCCCCTGGCCGAACGCGATCGGACTTAAGTTCGTACATGTCGGATGTCAGTCACATCCCGTTTTCAGACCATCAGTGTTCGTAGATTGCACGTGGCGGTCCAGTTTCAGTTCAGCGGTCATCGCACGTAGATTAGGCCTACAAGTCTCATGATATGAAATAGAAATTTTTCCTGATCCGAGGGTGTAATTTGGTTGAATTCTGACGGTCAGAACGCTCAATACTGACACGTCAAGTCGTGTGCCAGATTTGAATTTTAAATTTCAAATCTAACCCTATTCTCACTCTCTTCAGTCCAGGCTCAATGAAATAGCCCGTGAATGTCGGTTGGACTCGATTTTTGAAATGATTGTCAAGTCCAGCTAGGCGGTTCTAACGGTCTAAGATAGTAGGTATCGGACTTTCGACGCGCGGTCTAGATCCAATACAAAGTTTCAAAGAGGTCCAGAGAACAAACCGGTTTAGAGTTTAATCCGAGGTTTTAGAGTATTATAGTACCATTGATTTTACAAGTTTTGGGTCTATAGAACGTATTTAAAGCGATCAGGGACTATTTTCCAGCTACTTTAGCATTGCGCTAGCTAACTTATGCTTAGTTTCTAAAGGAATTAATCCTAAGTGGTTTCTTTGGCTATGGAATTGGGTTCTGAGCGATTTCCCAGGTGTTTTAGTTGAACCATTGCCTAAGGACGTCTAATCCCAGGTTGGCCAAAATTCGGGGTGTTACAGCTTTGGTGAGGAAGCGCACGTTTAGCGAGAGTGTTACATGCACGATCGTGAGATGATGTCGTTGAGGGCGTGCAAGCACTACCAAAAAAATGATCAAAGGCTACGGATTATGCTTGCTTTTAGCTACGACTATAAACCGTACCATAGATACTACGGATTAAAACAGTAGCTAAAAATGACCCAAACCATAGCTAAAAGTCACAGCCTTCACATGACCGTCCAACGTGCATAGTCCCTTGGGGGACTCTACGAGGCCCATTAAAATTTTTGTTCTCCATCTAATACGTCTATCCTTTTTGAAAAACAATGTTAGGGCAGGTTGCGAAAAATGAAGTATATCGAACGATCAAGTGGACCACACGTTAGGAAACAGTGGAGATTAATACCTACCATTAAAACTTGGTGTGGTTCAATTGTACATAATATTTGTACATTTTTTGGGGTTATTTCCTATAAAAAAAAATTACAAATTTAATGAACGGAGTGGATTTGTCAAATGCATCAGGATGGACCCCACAAATAGAGTGAGAAATCCGTCCGTCCAGATCCTGCCGAACGTGTGAACGCGGAGGGGCTGTTACGTATGTAACAATAGTTACGGCCTAATGCACTTTTAGCTATGGGTTTAGACCGTAGTAGGGCCATAGCAAGTACAAAATGCGGAAAACCACGCTCGTTTTTCTTTTCCCCCTCTCCCAAAATTTTTTTATTTTCCATTCACGTTCGTCCCTCTCTCCCTTTCTCTCTCACTCTCACATCTTTCCCTTTCTCTCCCTTTCTCTCTCACTCTCACGTCTCCTCTCACTCTCAATCTCCCACTTCTCATTTCTGTCTCTCTCGATCTCTGACACCATTGTTCCTGTCCCTCTCTCTCTCTCTCTCTCTCTCTCTCTCTCTCTCTCTCTCTCTCTCTCTCTCTCTCTCTCTCGATATCTCCCGCACCATTGTTCGAAACAGAAAAATCATCATCGGCATTCCTTTAATTGCATCGTCAGAGAGGATTTTGGTATGCTTTCTTCTCTCTCGATCTCCCACCCCTTTTCTCTGTCTCTCTTGATCTCCAGCACCTTGATTAATTACAAATCAAGCCTCATCCCAATTAATTAGATGATGAGGCTTGGATGATGATGAAGAATGTTGCAATAAGTCATTGGACTGTAGTAATCATCCAACCAATGGCATGAGAAAGGAACTGTTCACTCAAACAAGAAGCATTGGTTGATGGGCTGTTGAAGACAGAGCCTAGGGAGTGGTCATGGGATGATCAGAAATCCAACGGTGGGATTTCAAAGTGGGATGGGTTAAAAAATCAAACCTCAATCATAGAAAATGCCATGCAAGGATAGAAAGTTCTTTGTATGATTACCTGTTGCCTGTGGAGCCTTTGTTTCTGAATCTTAATTGCACAAATGGGTTTTTTGAATTTTTTGCCTATATACAATCATGTGGTGGCACACCAGATCAATGATTTCAATCACTAGAACTCATATGAAGTGTTCTATATAGTATTTCTCTTCATTTCAATTACTAGATCAATGTTTTCAATCACTTGATTTCAAAGAATATGAAATTTTTGTGGAGTTGGTTGTTAAAACATGCAGGGGAGTTGGTTGTTAAAATGTCAAAGAGATGTGATTTTGTGGAGTAGTATATTTTCAGGTTGATTGTATTCTCTCTCTATCCATTGATGGAATATACTTTCAGGGTATATTGTTGTTTGATACTCACAAAAAAATCCTATTTTGTTTGATGATGCTGGAATATTAGTAAAGGGTATTGATATCAACACCCAACCTGATTGATTTGCTTACCCTCCATTTTCCATTTTTGGCATTCTAAAGAGTACATTTGTGGTAATGTTTCAAGACCCAAAATTGAAAATAGGGTGCAGCTAAATCAATTGGAGTAGGCGTTAATAACGACTCCCCTGGTTAATCCAATAACCTACAATTGATTGCTTTCTTTCAACTCAAAAGGAATGCCATAAATTTATAGTAGCCGCATGAATCCCTACTTTTAAGGTGCTAGCCGACTTCAACCACTCATGGTCCCACTACCTCTTGTTGCAATTCCTGCTTTCTTTCATTTCTAGTAATTAAGTCACATATATTCAACTCAAAGAACTTTGCTACGTCAATATAGTAGTTACACAATTAGAACAGATAGCTTGAACAGGGAACTACGAAAAGGGAACTATGATTTTAAGTTTCTTTAAAACAGAAACAAGGAACCAAAGAAGAAAAGTAGGTGTGGGAGCGGGAAACCATCTGTTTCAAAATGTTATCAAGTATAAACAACTAGGAAAAAGGAGCCTATCTGTTTCAAAATGTTGTCAAGTATAAACAACTAGGAAGCAGGAGTAGCACGCTATGTGACTATGTCCAAAGAGAGAGAGAGAGAGAGAGAGAGAGAGAGAGAGAGAGAGAGAGAGAGAGAGAGAGAGAGAGAGAGAGAGAGAGAGAGAGAGAGAGAGAGAGAGAGAGAGAGAGAGAGAGAGAGAGTTAGAAGGATCCTACAACGAAGGAAAAACACAACAGTGCAGCATTTTGAGTTTATTTTGAGTCGAACATCTTTGGAATCTTTCCTGCATTCTTTCTTGCTAGAATTGTTTCGTCCATAACCAATTAATTGTGTTATAGGTCTTCAAGTTGTACGATCCATTGGCCTTGGGAGATTTCTTGATCAGCACGACCTACCGGTAGATTAAGGTCTATTTGGATGACGTCCATCTGGCCAAGCTGACAAACAACATTCTTATCAATGAATTGTTTGATGCACCATTGAATTCTTAATAGAAAACACATAAAAGGGATATTCAGAACCTTTCCTTGAAATCCCTTATAGAACCCTCTAGTCTAACCATTTCCATCATTTTACTTGGGGACTCAACTAATAATACAACAATGGTGGTGGCCCGCATGGGGAAATATAACCTTTTCGATTGGTGGTAAGGAAATAAGCATTTAGGAATGAAACTGGGGGTCCTAGTTCATGCTTCATGGCCTTCTGCTAGTCATATGAAAAATCAATGGAGTGTTTTGATAGATGATGGACTATCTTGTGTGTTGCTTAAAAGCTTTTGGTATATTGATGCTCAGGTAGAGCATATGACTCTTGATACATAAGTACTCAGAACTTGTACTCGTGAAGTACATAAGTTAAAACCATCTAAATTGTCTCATAGGGGCCAAGTCACAGTCCCAAAATTATATTGTTTAAAAGCCCAAACCTCTAATTCATGGATACTTGTTTGTTGAAATAGGATTATTGGATTTTATTTTATTTTATTCTATTTTATTTTTTATTTTTCATTCTTAACTATCCAATAAATGTCCACCAATCTGATAGTCAGATAATCAAACGAGCAGTAATTTTTTCTCACCATTTAACTAAATTCAGAATCATAATTTGGACCATGGTTTTAAGACTCAAAACGAGATTAATGTGACTTGTCTGAGTTGACTTGGACTCAGATGGACCTAATCTAGTTTCATACTCCGAGCCACCGCTGACTTGAGCAAGTTATGACTCAACTCTGGGCTGGGTTAGTTAAATAAAGTTGCCAAGTCTTTTTGCCATCATTTGGAAAGTTTATTTGACATTTTGTATGTCATGTATGCAATTTCTAAGTAATTTCTCAGTGCCTGAGCATTATCTGTCATGATCATAGATCATGGTGGGTCCATTTATCCTTCCCAAATCACTATTCCATCATGATTAGTAGGTGATCCTCTAAGCAAAGGACATCATCCAGTTTGGTGTATACGCATTACGTTGGATAGTTTCCTTTTCCATTACAATCAAACTAGCAACTTTTTGTTCCATTCAATTCAAAATTTATCACCACAGTAAGTCTGGTAACGGGCCAGGCCTTTGCCAGAGTTTTGAACTAGTCCCTCAGGCCAACTCTATTCAAGAGTTTGATTTTGTTAGGCCCTAGCCCAACCTTATTCCATGGTTTGTGCACTCGTGGGAAATTCTCCCACACAGGTCAAGAAAATCACAACTTGGGTCTTGTCATTTGTAAGTACGAGAAAATATCAAAACTTGTTTGTTTACATTAAGAGAATATGAGATGTAGGAATTTATGGCATCAACTACCAATGCATGTGCATGATGACCTAAATTAGGTGTTTGAATGTCACCAGATCTAATGATCCATGTTGATAAATTGCATTTTAGGTATGAAAAGGGCTTTATGGCTGCTAGCAGTTTTCCAAGACATGTATAACCTTTTACTTTAACATATGGTGAAAGGTGATAGATAACTTGTTTCTTTATGGTAGGAACTATGGTAGGAACTAAGCATAGTTATTAGTGTCAACAACTTATCCCTTTGATAAACTGGCATATTTGTTACCTATCCAAAAATGCATATCTAGTATCTTTTAATATCTTGTACTATTGAAATAATGTTTTGGGTGCATCATCTGGGTTTTAAGTCTTCAAAGATCTCTTTTCATGGCAATGAAGGAACTTTTGCCTTAGGTAACTTATTGTGCTTGTATGGATGCTAATAGATGATCATTTTTCTGCTGATTGATAACAACAATGAACCATTTCTGACTAGCATTTTAGCTAAGTATTTCAAAACTTTTTGGTGTTTTAGTTGGTTTCAAATCAAGATCATAGATGCATGTGTTTAGAATTATATTCGTGAATGAGTGAAAAATACTTATTAATTATTTTTTTGGTAAGGTGCAGGTTCAAAAAGGACTCTTAGGTTAATCAAGTTTCGCCTGTAATGGATAGGGAGTGGATAACACTAAGTTTTCCGGACCCATGTTTTATTTCTAGAATGAGAAGTTTTTTAAAGTTTGCACAAGATCACCTTCCTGGTAGAGAAACCATTTTTTGTCCATGCACCACTTGTAGATGTGCACGTTTACCGATTTCTTATGATGATTTGGAAATAAATCTAATGAAAAATGGATTCGATCCAAGATATAGGGTTTGGAACATGCATGGTGAGCATGTATCACCTGAGTGCACTGAACGTGCATCAAGTTCCCAACAAGCCATAGTGTCCTAAGCTTAAATGACGTTCACAACACGATCGTTTAAGAACTCGATGGTAAAAACCTAAATAAAGTTGTCCAGGATGAGCCGAACGTGACCCCTGTAGTCGAAGGCGAATTTGGAGAAAATGAAAGTAATGATTTTGAAGCAAATCTACAAGAAGCAATGACTGAGCTATACCCTGGGGCAGAAGATTTCACCATGCTGACTTTCATTGTACATCTTTTTAAATTAAAGGTAAACCATGGATGGAGTGAAAAAAGCTTTACAGAGCTCCTTCAACTACTAAAGAAGGTGTTGCCTTCTGGTAATAAGGCCCCAACTAATACCTACCAAGCGAAGAAGATCATTTCAAAGTTAGGTCTTAATTATGTGAAGATCCATGCTTGTCCAAATGACTGCATCTTGTACTGGAGAGAGCACGAGATGAAAACTAGTTGTCCAACTTGTAACGCTTCTAGGTTCAAGACAGAAATGGATGATGACAAAAAACAATTTTAGGTACCTGCTAAGGTGTTAAGGTATTTTCCATTAACACCAAGGCTACAAAGAACGTTCAGTGTACCATGGTTGGCGAAAGAAATGTCCTGGCACTCAACCAGGAAATTGCAACATGAAAAGATGGAGCATCTAGCTATTTTATTGCATGGAGGAATCTCGATGACAAGTATACGGATTTTTCAGCTGAGCCTCGCAATGTTCAATTGGGTTTGGCTATAGATGGGTTTAACCCATACGACACTTATAGCGCTTCACATAGTTCATGGCCAATTATGTGTGTGATGTACAACCTTCCACCAAAGCTTTGTATGAAACCTCAATTTACTATATTGACTTTGCTCATTGAGGGACCGCGACAACCGGGAAAGGATATTGACGTTTACTTACAACCATTGATTGATGAACTTCAAGACTTATGGCAGAAAGGGGTCATGACATTCGACGCATACCATGAAAGCAATTTCAATATGCGTGCAGTTCTGCTCTAGACAATCCATGACTTTTCAGCATATGGCAATGTTTTCGGTTGTAGAACCAAGGGTAAATATGGTTGTCCTGTATATGGTCCCAACACAGATCCCTTGCAACTCAAGTATGGAAAGAAACATGTTTATATGGGCCATAGACAGTGGTTGCCAATGTTGGACCAGGTTAGAAAGGACACAAGTGCTGGCACTTACAATAAGAAAGTGGAGATATGACAACAACCAATCTGTCTAGATGGGATTGAGGTTGAAAGACAAACTGTGAACCTTAATATGCAGTGGGGGAAGTCTGGTAAGAAGAATAGAAGGGGTATTGATGGAGGCCGACAAGAGCTAATCGATGATGTTGAATCACCGTGGTTCTTCAAACGGTCTATATTATTTGATCTGGAGTATTGGAAAGATATTCTCGTATGCCACAACCTTGATGTTATGGATGTCGAGAAAAATATATGTGAAATCCTTGTCGCTCTAATATTGAACACGCCTGGCACAACCAAGGATGATGTTAATGCATGCAGGGACTTGAAACGGTTGGGAATTAAGAAGCGTCTATGGCTGAAAAAGAGCAATGGAAAGACAATTCGGAAACAAGGTCCTTTCTGTTTAAGAAAAGAAGAGAAAAAGCTTTTCATCCGGACTTTGCATAATTTGCATGTTCCTATTGGTTTTAGTGTGAACTAAAAGACCATTGCAACGGAAGATTGCATGGATTTAAGGGTAATGAAGTCTCATTCTTATCATGAGTTGTTGCAACATCTACTCCCGGTTCTTATCCAGCATGCATTCAAGGATAGGAAGGTCATTCATCTTATAATTATAAGTTTTTACACCTTCTTTAATGCCTTGTGCTCGTCAACCATAGACATTCAAACACTCATTACTCTCGAGAGGGGCATGGCTAGGACATTATGTCAACTTGAGATTATATGCCCTCCATCAATATTTGTCATGATGATGCATCTTACCATCCACTTGGCCTACGAGGCTCGTATATGTGGTCCTGTATACTATCGATGGATGTATCCATTCGAAAGGTACACTATGAGCTCAGTGAGAATAAATAGGTGAAACGTCTAAAAATGCATGTATATGTAATGTATCATTATTTTTGTCAGGTTCATGAAGACATTCAAGGCTTATGTTCGTAACAAGACGCGACCTGAGGGTTGCATTGCAGAACAATACATCTAAGAGGAGACGATTATATACTGCAACCAATACAGAGGAAAACATAAAACAAGCCTCTTGGAAAAGCTGGAAAAACATTTTGATGGAGTCATTCCAAAACCACAGAAGTTACAAGAAATTATTGACAATGATTGTAATGATGACAATGTTAGTCCAGTAGGTTCGAGTCAAAGTGTTATCCTAATGGGTATCGAATATGAACAAGCTCGTACCCGGGTCATGAAGAGTCATGTGTGGGAAGGGTATGTACTTTTAGCTCATGTATATATCTTCTTTACTTTATGTAATTTGAATATAACATTGGTATCGAATAACCCACAAGAAATACAAAGATTTCTTGCAGAGATGCTACAGGAGGACCAACAAGGTGCCTAGCGAGGATGAATTCATACCTTGGTTGAAGAGACAAATAGAGTTCAACGAATCTAACGAAGAAGAATTCAAAGATATAGTGAGAGGACCTCTAGCTGTTGCTACACAATACAATAAGTATTGTATTAATGGTTTTCTTTTCGTCACTAAGGAATATGAGGAGAATAAAACGAACCAAAATAGTGGGGTTATGACAGAGGGTATGACCACCTTTCGATCTAGTGCTAAGGATATAAATACAGTGGATGAAAATCAACCTTATTTAAGTGTGATTGGGTGAAGGTGACACATTATGGTGTTGTTGTTGATGTTGAAGCGAATTTGAGATTAGTAAATTTGTCTAGTCTTTATAGTTCAGACAAAGTGGGTGATGAGCCATTCATCCTCGCAGAGCATGCCGTATAAGTTTTCTACTCCAAAGATCATAAAAATCCTGAATGGCATGTGGTCTTGGAGGTTCCAAAAAAGATTTTTGTCGAAGAGGAGACATGCCTTTTATCAGAATGATTGAAGGCTGTAACTGATGCTGATGCAGGACCTGATCTCACCACCTTAGCAAATGCTGATGAGTTGATATTCAATGAACCTGAAGAAGTCAGAGTTGTAGTTGAGAAAACAAAGAAAAGAAAGTGATCAAGGAGAATCTATTGAATTATTTATATTTTTAATCCATGTAACAAAATGATATATATCGAAGGAAATATAATGAAGGTATGGATAATATAGTGAATTGTTTGTACTTTATCTATTATCTAAATTGTTTCTTAACCATTAGGGGGTTTTTTTTTTTTTTTTCTATTAGCATATAAATAAGCACATGGACTCACAGCCAGAGGCATTGGGTGTAAATGCGAGCAACACCAAAGGTAATAAGATAGTTCTCATTAATTAGATTTGTAGATTTCATTTTTCTTATATATTGGTGGTAATCAACGATGTTTATATATAATTATTATTCTTTTTTATGTAGATGTGCTAGCTTCTTCTTCATCTGGAAAGAGAGGCCCTACTAAGGGTGCTTCTTTACATGTGCAACCTGATAGGGCAAAAGTCCTTAAGACGAATGAATTCGGGCAACCGAATGAGGACATTCCCAATCATAAAGACTTTGCATCGCATATCGGTGTCCTAGCCCGTGCTCATATCCCGATCACATACGAGGACTTTCGCCAGGTGCCTTATGCACACATTCAAAAGGTCATAGAAACATTGTCACTGTTTTATGAGTTTGATGGTCAAAGTTGGGATGCAGGTGTTTGGTACATAACACAACACATCAATGAAACATAGAGAAATTATAAGAAAAGGTTGACTAAAAAATATAAAAAAAATAATGATCCTATAATTGTTAGAGATAGTCCTGCCCCCCCAGGTGTCTCTATGGAGGATTGGAGGATCTTTGTGGATCAACACAACACCGAGAAATTCAAGAGAGTAAGTGCAAGGAATAAAGTCAATCGGACAAAGCTAAAAGGACCTGCGTGTCTTGGGAGGCGCAGCATGGCTATTACTCACCATCAGATGGTATGTATATAAAGATAGGTATTATAGTTTAAAAATAAATTTAATTTTGATCTAATTAACTCTATTAATGATGTGTATTTGAACGATATGTTATGTATCAAAGGCGATGGAGAGGAATCTTACCTCTGATGCCGAGATAGGTAGAGGTGATGTTTACTTAAGAGCCCATACGAGCAAGGACAAAGTCATCCAGTATCCTGACCTTGCTGTAAGTGCACCCCTCTTACCACTAACTATTACCATTATGAAATGTCATTATATAACTTTAAATTATTTTACATTCATTTGTATCAATTTTGTCACAGCAAAAACTAGATGAGCTTTATAGTAGCAATCCTGCTTCTAAGATGATCGGCGTTGACGATGCCCTTACACAGGTACTAATAAACTTTTAAAATTATTTGAGTTTCACGGTGATTATGAATTTCCTAATAACTTAATTTGTAATGTTTTACAGGTGGTTGGTTCTGATAGTAGAGGACGAATGCGTGGTTTGGGTTGCTCGATAAGCAAAACAGGAGTCAAGAAGTCAATCCCTGCCCGTTCAAAGCTACATAATATGGCAAAAGAAAAAGATGGCCTAGCGCAAGAGATATTAGAGATAAAGAAATCATTGGTTGATATAAAGTCCTGGGTGGGTATGCATCAAGAGGGACAGTCTGGTCAAAACCTCCCATCACCACCAGTGGCTAAATCTACTCAGAGATCATCGGTATGTAATTATAATTTCGCTAATGTAATAAGTTTACAATTATACTATAAATGCTAACAATACTAATGCCATTTTATATGTGTACATGTAGCTGGATACGATATATATCGGTAAGAAATGCGAGTTGCTTGGTTGGGGCTTACGTGGTGTTGTTGCTCGTGGTCAAGTACACGAAGTTAGTCCAAATGTAGTTGTCCATTGTGAGCCATTAGCAGAGGGAGCTTTTGTTGTTGTCCTCACTGAGATTATACACCCTGATGCTCCTTTATGGAAAGAAGATGGATTTGCATCTACACTTGGAGAGGCCGGTCCAGGATCACTTGTGCAATGGGGGAAGCAATTAATGAGATTCCTATAATTTGAACAAATATAGTACTATATAATTGAACATATAGTAATTTGGCTTAAGTGGGTTTTGGTTGGGGCTTACATGATGCTTTTTTTTTTTTTGGCTTAAGTAGTTACTCTAATGATGTTTGGCCTAAGTAGTTACTCTATATGATGTTTGGCTGGTTTTTTTTTTTGGTACTTTATAGTTCATCGATATTTATAGTCTGCGTGAATTTTGCGCTAAATATTTAAATATATTTATAGTCTTAGGCTCCATTTGGTCATCACATTGGTGTTTATGAATGTAAATTTATCTCAAACCAAATGGAGCTTAAGCCCTTTTTTAACTCCGCCAATGCAACTCCTTGCATTACCGGTCCCAAGCCCGGGTAAAGGAGGAGGGAGAAGGGCTTCAAGGTGAATTTTATCATTATTTTTTTTTTCATTTTTTGAAGCTGTTATAATTTTTGAGTTTATTTTTGCTTGCAGGCTGGCAGATTTGCTCACATATGTTGGCTTATGGCCTTACAATTCTCAGAGGTATTGTAACGCCCGTGAAAAATCCGTACTTGGGCACGAGTACCAACTCGACCCGAAATCGCGTAGAATTAATTTCTATGGAAATTAAGCGTAAGTTAGCTAGCGTAATGCTAGAGTAGCTGGGAAATAGTCCCTGATCACTTTAAATACATTCTACAAGACCCAAATCAAGTAGAACAAATGACTCTACAATACTCTATAACCTCGGATCAAACTCTAAGCAGGTTTGTTCTCTGGATCGCTTTGAATCTGTGTATAGGATCTAGACCACACGTCGAAAGTCCGATACTTCCTATCTTAGACCGTTAGAACCGCCTTGTTGGACTTGACAATCATTTCGAAAATCAAGTCCAACTGATAATCACAGGCTATTTCATTGAGTCCGGACTGAAGAGAGTGCGAATAGGGACAGAATTGGAATTTTAAATTCAAATCTGGCACACGACTTGACGTGTCAGTATTAAGCGTTCTGACCGTCAGAATTCAGCCAGATTACACCCTCGAATCAGAAAAAATTTCTATTTTATATCATGAGACTTTCAGCCCAGATCTACGTGCGGTGACCGCTGAACTGAAACTGGTCCGCCACGTGCGATCTGCGAACCCAGCCGGACTGAAAACTTAATACGTGCTAAATCTGGTACGCATGAGCTTAAGTCTGATCGCATTCGACCAGGGGACCACCAGAAAGCATCTTTTGGACCGAAACAGCCCTGAATTGGATATGCACTAAGTAAACTTCGTTCCGAAGCCTGTTTTTGGCGTTTTTAAGCTTATAAAAGGGGTTGAAACCCTCATTCCTCTCTTCCATCCGAAATTGCAAAACCCTAGCTTTGGGAGAGAGAAAAGGTGAGAGTTTGAGAGAGAGAGTAGAAGAAATTTTTCCCGCCTTCGTGCCGCCTGTTGCACGTGCTGTAGCAACTCATCCCAATCACCTGGCCGGTGATTCCTCCGCTTTTGCAGGTATGAAACAACCCTAGAAGTTTCTGATTTAGGGATTACTAGGATTCATAGCGTGTTAGCTAACGTACTTCGTAAAACAGGTTCTCCTACTGCCGTAGACGAAGCGTATACGCTCCGTTCGAAATCACGCGTTTATAAGAGACAAGGTGAGGATTTTAGTCGCTTTGATTGACGGTTTACAACGCTTTCAATGTCGTTTAATAGTAGATTATCGACGGCATCGCCGTTTGACATGTACAACATGCTCTCCGTTTCCTGTTTCATAAATTAACGAAGAATATGAGATTTAGGGCATTTTAGTCATTTGTAGGAAGTGCTGATTTCATTCAAATTTTGATGATGTGATTGACATGATTTGTTGTCACATTAGGAGGTTAGGAATGAGTGCATAATTATTTTGGCGAAGAGATTCGCCAAATTGCGTACTTCGGGTCGACATACTATATGTAGACTTAAGTGTGTAGTGTATGTGTATGTATAAATGCTTGTATTAGTATGTATTGAATTAAATGATGTTATGAATTAGTTTGAGATGGATTTCTCAATTTATATGCTGACATGAATGATTTCCTACATGTTGATTAAGTATATGATTCCATACTATGCATGAAATGTATGTGCGTGAAGATTTGCTTAAGTTGTATGTTATAACATGTGTTAACATGCTCACATGATCGTATTTTAATTCCAATACTCTTACGTAAATTGCCGATGTGATTCCATAATTGTTTGGGACTATACTTAGTCCAGGCAATCGGTAACCGAGCGAATTCGTGGCTGGCTGGTCTTAGCCACGAACGACGCGTCGATGAACGCGAGTCGTGTTTGGAGTTGGCGGCAGTGGTTAGGCCACGCGAAGTGTTTTACGCACTTCATGTCGTTCAACTTGAGATGCGATCGCAGTAGTCGAGCCCTTCAAGTAACCCGACTGGCCGATGTATGTTCACCCTGTATGAGTCATAACTGCTTGAACCTAGGGTACTGAACTTACCATTGTAAACTCTGTTAACCATGGTACCTTGATTCACGAAGACTTATGAGCCGGGCATGGTGGTATGGGACACCATGGTCGAGTTATCGGCCTACGCTGGGGCCACAAACCTCCCCGTAGTGACCAGTGAGCACCTAGTCTCGTGAGCAGATTATGGTGGTATGGGACACTATATTCTAGCTGTCGGCCTACACTGATCAGGCGACGAGTCCTTTGTAGTAACCGCGAGCGTATTCTGAGTCTACGGGAGGCGACGACCCTTCCGTTGCAGTAGAGTACGGTAGGCCTGTATTGATAAGGTGATGGGGGAGCGGTGCAACGAGTGCGAGCAACAGCCCTGGCAGCCCTTGCAGTGACCTACAAAATATACATCGTATGAGATTACTAGGAGTGACGACCCTAGACAGGATCTGTGTTGGGATTGATACAAGGGAAGTACCTTAGTTTCCTAATCCTACTGTTTGAATGGACCAATAACAACTCAGAAATCATATCACCATAACATTGCATGTGCCTGGAAGATGTGGAGCACTCTAGGGAGTGTGGCATGCCGTGGTCGTAAGATGTTACCGTATGAGGAGGATTGTCGGTGAGGGCATACATCACGTCATGTCATCTTGCATTAACAACAGTATTAGGATTGTCTGATTTACTGCTTTACTATTATCGCATGATTGATTTGTGAACATGCTAATCTTTGCTCTATGATTCCACTGAGTTGATCACTCGCTCCCACGTTACGGGATGCTGTTTGCAACACCCACCAGACCCTGTTGTAGATGCAGGTGAGGCTGAGATCCAGGAGGCAGAGCCAAACTTCGACGAGGACCAGGACGAGTTCTCGTACATGCAGTATCATGATGGCTTTGCTTAGGCGACCTGAGTTGATGGGACTTCAGTGGGACTATTTTAAACATTTACTTTTGTTCATGTATATGTATATGAGACTCAGAGATGTATTCATACCTTAGAGACAGATGAGATCTACTTTGTTTTTTCATACAGTGATATATATATTGTTTAGTCTTTCGCTTGCTTTTATCATTGGATCTGAAGTATGAATTGCAGTTTTGGTATACTTTTACTCATGTGAATGCTTTAAATCAGACAACATTGAATCATAATTATTTTTGTTGCATAAGTGACGGTCTGAAAATCGAGAGTTGAGTTTATACACGACCCCCGATTTTCAAGGTGTTACAAGTTGGTATCAAAGCGTGAATAAAAGTATACTGGGCCTGGGTTATGGTCTCGCGACATACGCTGTCACTTTCTCTTGACTTAGGTGGGTGCGAGAAGGGTCTCGAAACATTTCTAGGATCGCAGATTCTCCAATAGGCGAAATCTATTCAAATCGATCGCACGATCGAGTCTGTAACGCATCTCGGGTCGCGTGAAGCAACCCGAATAGCTCCTAGGTCGTAGGAAGTTGGGTTGAGATGTTCTTTGAACAATTTTAAACCCATGAAAGTGAATCCTTGGGCCGTGGGATGACCACGACTCCTGTATTCAATCGTCAGGGCTTAAAAATCCCGTTTCACCAAAAATCTTCAAAATTCTTCCTCTCACCACTCCAATCTTCATTTCTTTCTTATCCATTTTATATTAGACATCAAACCTAATATAAAAATAACATAAAATAATACTTTCACAAAAATTTACAGTGAATAGTAAAATTTCATGAAAAATGTCCATAAGGCCATTCTAACTTCACTTTCTTTAGCAAATAAGGATCTAGATGGATGTACTAGATCCTTTTACCCCAAAATCATATGCTGCATGATAGGGTTTTGTATTCGAAATTGTGGATTGGTCCTGGAAAGCCCTGAACACATGTTTCGGCCTATATAGGTCAAAATACCATGAACCAAGGGTTGAACCATACATATCTGAGGTCCTTGGACCATGGGGGACCAAACCTATCTGGTCCCACCTGTACGGCCGGATGCATCGCCGTACAGGTGGGCCCATTTGAAGTGAGATTCGGCTACACACCCTTAAATTCCATGTACAAACTCCCCATAGGTGTCCCGTCCAAAGAAAACCCCTAAAATGTGCATCTCCTTCACAAATAGCCCTCCCCATAGCCCTATTTACATTTTCCAGCAACGATCTTCAAATTTCGTGGTTCCAAATCACCCCCAGATCCATCCTTGGCCAAAAACGACCACCATCCATCATTCCTTTGGATTTGAAAGCCCTTCCTCTTGAAGATTTCATCATTTGGAGCTCCAAAAACCCCTAAAACGAGCTGAAATCGTGAGGTGCTCCATTCCACTTTTTCATTTTCATTTCTCCTTGAAAATACCTCCCTGGGAAGCTTGAAGCATCCCTCTACGATGCCTAGATATCCCTTTTCCAGATTGGACAGCCACTTCTCCGCATTTTCTTCTTTTTCCATGGCTTTCGTGGAAGCCATTTTAGGCCTTTTATCCCTTTCCTCCATCTTATCTTTGATGGGTAAAAGGAAGACCGCAACAAACGAGGCTGGGCCAAGTCGCCCTGCTCAATCGAGAAGACCGTGGGGTGTTGCCGCAAGTTCAAGCGCCGCCACAGGTCCAGCTACAGCCCGAGAGTGCCGTACAAAGCGGGATTTGGATCCCCATGCTTACCTTGGGCGAGTAATTCTATCAGAGATGCCTCACGGCCAATACACTGATCGTAAAGTGTTGTTTGAGGTGGATGTGGAATGGCGACTATTCGGTGAATTTTTGTTGTTCGAGCGCATTGAAGCTGCGCATTGGGGTCCGATCTTTGAAGCTCGCGCTCGTGCTAATGTGAGCACCGTTCGTGCCTTCTACGCTTGTATCCAGAATCCTACCTTGGAGCCATTGCAGTTCAAAATCCCTTTTGGTAGAGATCGGATGGCTACGATTGATGTGCGACTGATTGCGCGACTTCTGAACGTGCCTCTTGGTGATGTTCATCCTAGTGAGAAGAATCTGAGGAGTAGGCGCGAACGAGATCGCCGCACCAGGTTTCTGTGCGGTAAGTTGGTTCCATGACAGCCTAATAATAGCCTCAAGGCGATGTATATGTCTGATGATTTGCGCCTGTTGCACCATATCTTCACGTACAATGTTTATCCCAGGTCGACGAATCGCATTGAATGTACACGCCTTATGGTCGACTTCTTGTATCTGGTGGCCCAGGGAGAGAATGTATGTATGGCCACTTTCATCTTGCGACAGATAATCCTCATATCCAAGTCAAGAAGAACATCTGAATCGCTTCCTTTTGGCCGACTGATATGCAAGATCGCGCTTGAGTTTGCCTACAGACTTGGGCCGGAATTGCCAATTTCGATTCATACCATTGATGAGTCGACTATGGTCAAGATGAAGATTGGGTCTCAGTACCGTGAAAATCAACTTGAGGAGGATAGCGAGGATGACTTTGATGATGAGGAAGATCAAAGCGAAGAAGAACCTGGAGCAGAAGTTCAGGAAGAAGTTCAGGAAGAGGCAGAAGAGGATGCTCAGGATACAGATGAGAGCCCTCCTCCTTCTGCGTAGGCTACCAGCGATGATCGCATTGCTCGGATCGAGGAGAGTCAGATCGCCTTGCGAAGGAAAGTTCAAGAACTTCGCGCTGAAGTCGAGGATGCCAAGGCCATTACGAAGAAGAAATTCGGCAAGGTGACTCGCACCTTGAAGGCGATCCTATGTTGCTTGCAGGATAAGGGTGCTCCTCCTCTATCACCCGACTCAGACTAGCGATGCGACCTTTGATGTTGTTATCAGTAGTTAGTCATTTTCTGCTTTTGTTGTGTAAGCTTGTTAGGGCTAGTGCTTTGCTTATGTTGCTGCTGTAATTTTAACTGTCTTAGTTCCCATGTATTTCTCGTCATGATGCTTGTAAGGATATATCCCTTGTATTGTGACAATTTTGATTAAATGAAATGCATGGAATGCCTTTGACTCCTTGTGTGAATGATTGCGGTGTATTTGTGCTATTGAGACTGACAAGGTTGCTCCCTATTTTGAATATAGGGAATGCCGCCTAAGGCTACGCGGAGCACGATTCGGCTTGAGTTGAGTGAGCATATGGATCAGACTCCTTCGCAGTCTGACACTCATGCGGACCCTACTGTGGGCCCGATTCCTGAGACAGTTCGTGCGTCTCAGCCTGCTGCTGGTCCTACAGTTGGACTACCGCCGTTCACACCGTCAGTCAGAGAGCCTTATCATGCATCTACTTCGATGCAGCACCCGCCACAGCCTGCTCCACCTCCTGACAGATTTGAGCAGATGATGGCTATGATGCAGCAGCAGCAGCAGCTTCTGACTACCATTGTTGGGACATTAGCCCAGGGTGGGGGTGTGACTCCACCTACACCACCTGCGCATCCAGCTGAGGATGCTTATACATACGCCCAGGATGAGGGCATGGCTCATCCTGCACCGCCTGCTTACCTTGCGGGAAATGTCGCAGATACACGGGGCCTATTAGAGCGATTTCAGCGCTTACGGCCTCCCACTTTTACGGGTTCTCACAGACTCGAGGAGGCTGAGTACTGGCTCGATCGTGTGTCGAAGATATTGCGGATGGTTCATTGCACAGAGGCCAAGCAGGTAGAGCTGGCTACATTCTTGTTTGAGCGAGAGGCTAGCCTGTGGTGGGATAGCGTATTGCAGACCGTTGCCACCTACTATATATGGACATGGGCAGCGTTTGAGTTCCGCTTTCACGAGAAGTATTACCCCCAGACTTACAGGTATGACAGGGAGAATGAGTTTCTCCGCCTCAGACAGGCAGCCATGACAGTTACGGAGTATGAGCATCGGTTTACAGAGTTGGGCAGATATGTCCCGACTATTTTGGCCGATGAGCAGATGCGCATACGGCGCTTTTTGGAGGGTTTGCGACCGGATATTCCGTCGAAGATGTGCTGTGTGACCATTCCCTCATATGCGGAGTTAATTCACTTGTCTATGCGGGCAGAGCAGGATGTGGATCGACTTATGCAATCTCGTGACCCTGTTTCTTCTAAGCCACGACCAGACATGCAAGACAGGCCCCTCGCGGGCAAGAGGCCTCCCGTTGACCCTCCTACTAGGACTACAACGCCTGTACCACCGTTTCGGCGCCCTGATTTGAGATGTACATACTGTGGGAGGATAGGCCACTTGGCGCAGAGTTGTTGTAACGCCCGTGAAAAATCCGTACTTGGGCTCGAGTACCAACTCGACCCGAAATCGCGTAGAAATAATTTCCATGGAAATTAAGCGTAAGTTAGCTAGCGCAACGCTAGAGTAGCTGGGAAATAGTCCCTGATCACTTTAAATACGTTCTACCAAACCCAAATTGAGTAGAACAAACAACTCTACAACACTCTATAACCTCGGATCAAACTCTAAGCAGGTCTGTTCTCTGGACCACATTGAATTTTTGAATTGAATCTAGACCGCGCGTCGAAGGTCCGATACCTCCTATCTTAGACCGTTAGAACCGCCCAGCTGGACTTGACAATCATCTCGAAAATCAAGTCAAACCGATAATCACAGACTATTTCGTTGAACCCGGACTGAAGAGACCGCGAATAGGGGCAGATTTGGAATTTCAAATTCAAATCTGGAACAAGACTTGACGCGTCAGTATTAAGCGTTCTGACCGTCAGAATTCATCCAAATTACACCCTCGGATCAGGAAAAATTTCTATTTATTATCATGAGACTTTCAGCCCTGATCTACGTGCAGTGACCGCTGAACTGAAACTGGTCCGCCGCGTGCGATCTGCGAACCCTGCCAGACTGAAAACTTAATACGAGCTACATCTGGTACACATGAGCTTAAGTCTGATCGCAATCGACCAGGGGACCACCAGAAAGCAGCTTTTAGACCGAAACAGCCCCGAAATAGAAAGGCACCAAGTAAACTTCGTTCCGGAGCCTATTTCCGGCATTTTTAAGCTTATAAAAGGGGTTGAAACCCTCATTTCCCTCTCCCATCCGAAAATTGCAAACCTTAGGAGAAAAGGAGAGAGAGTTTGAGAGAGAGATTGGAAGGGATTTTTCCCGCTTCCGAGCCGCCGATTGCTGCTGCTTCAGCACTTCTTCCCAATCACCTGGCTGGTGATTTCCCCACTTTTTCAGGTATAAAATAATCCTAGAACTTGCTGATTTAGGGCTTACCTAGATTCATAGCATGTTAGCTAACGTATTCCATAAATCAGGTTCTCCTACTGCCGTAGACGAAGCGTACACGCTCCGTTCAAAATCCCGCAACCGTAAGAGACTAGGTGAGGATTTTAGACGCTTTGATTGACGGTTTACAACGCTTTCAATGTCGTTTAATAGTAGATTATCGACGGCATCGCCGTTTGACATGTACAACATGCTCTCCGTTTCCTGTTTCGTAAATTAACGAAGAATATGAGATTTAGGGCATTTTAGTCATTTGTAGGAAGTACGGTCTACATGCATATTTTGCTGACGTGATTGACATGGTTTGTTGCCGCATTAGGGAGTTAGGAATGCTTGCATAATCAGTTTGGCGAAGAGATTCGCCTAGTTGCGCACTTTGGGTCGACATACTATATGTAGACTTAAGTGTGTAGTGTATGTGTTTGTATAAATGCTTGTATTAGTATGTATTGAATTAAATGATGTTATGTAGTAGTTTGAGATTGATTTCTTGATTAATATGCTGACCTAAATGATTTCCTACATGTTGACATTATGCATGATTGTATTACATGCATGGAAAGTATGCCTTGAAGATTTGCTTAAGTTGAATGTTATAACATGTGTTAACATGCTTACATGATTGTATTTAAATTCTAATACCTTTACATATATTGTTAATGTAATTCCATAGATGTGTGGGACTTGACTTAGTCCAGGCAGTCGGTAACCGAGCGAATTCGTGGCTGACTGGTCATAGCCACGAACGACGCGTCGATGAACGTGACTGGTGTTTAGAGTTGGCGGCAGTGGTTAGGCCACGCGAAGTGTTTTACGCACTTCATGTCGTTCGACTTGAGATGCGATCGCACTAGTCGAGCCCGTCAAGTAACCCGACTGGCCGATGTATGTTCACCTTGTATGTGTCATAACTGCTTGAACCTAGGGTACTGAACTTACCATTGTAAACCCGGTTAACCATGGTACCTTGATCCACGAAGACTCATGAGCCGGGCATGGTGGTATGGGACACCGTGATCGAGCTGTCGGCCTACGCTGGGGCCACAAACCTCCCCGTAGTGACCAGTGAGCACCTAAACTCGTGAGCAGATTATGGTGGTATGGGACACTATATTCTAGCTGTCGGCCTACACTGATCAGGCGACGAGTCCTTTGTAGTGACCGCGAGCGTATTCTGAGTCGAAGGGAGGCGACGACCCTTCCGTTGCAGTAGAGTACGGTAGGCCTGTATTGATAAGGTGATGGGGGAGCGGTGCAACGAGTGCGAGCAACAGCCCTGACAGCCCTTGCAGTGACCTACGAAATACACATCGTATGAGATTACTAGGAGTGATGACCCTAGACAGGATCTGTGTTGGGATTGATACAAGGGAAGTACCTTAGTTTCCCAATCCCGCTGTTTGTATGGACTAATAACAACTTGGAAATCATATCACCATAGCATTGCATGTGCATGGAAGATGTGGAGCACTCTAGGGAGTGTGGCATGCCGCGGTCGTAAGATGTTGCCGCATGAGGGTGATCGTCGGTGAGGGCATACATCACGTCATATCATCTTGCATTAACAACAGTATTAGGATTGTCTGATTTACTGCTTTACTATTATCGCATGATTGAATTGTGAACATGCTAATCTTTGCTCTATGATTCCACTGAGTTGATCACTCATTCCCACGTTACGGGATGGTGTTTGCAACACCCACCAGACCCTGTTGTAGATGCAGGTGAGGCCGAGATCCAGGAGGTGAAGCCAGAGATCGACGAGGACCAGGACGAGTTCTCGTATATGCAGTATCACGACGGCTTCCCGTAGGCAACCTGGATCGAGGGGACTTCAGTGGGACTATTTTGAACATTATTTTTTTGTTTATGTATATGTATATGAGACTCAGAGATGTAGTCATACTTTGGAGACAGATGAGATTTACTTTGTTTTTCCATACAGTGATATATATTGTTTAGTCTTCCGCTTGCTTTTATCACTGGATCTGAAGTATGAATTGCAGTTTTGGTATACTTTTACTCATGTGAATGCTTTAAATCAGACAACATCGAATCATAACCATTTTTGTTGCATAAGTGACGGTCTGGAACTCGGGAGTTGAGTTTATACACGACCCCCGATTTTCAGGGTGTTACAAGTTGGTATCAGAGCATGAATAAGAGTATACTGGGCCTGGGTTATGGTCTTGCGATGTACGCTGTCGCTTCCTTTGACTTAGGTGGGTGCGAGAAGGGTCTAGAAACACGTCTAGGATCGCAGATTCGCCGATAGGCGAAGTCTATTAGAAGCGATCGCAAGATCGAGTCTGTAATGCATCTCGGGTCGCGTAAGGCAACCCGAATCGCTTCTAACCTGTAGGAAGTTAGGTTGAGACGACCTATGAGCAGTTTTAAACCGCAAAAGTGAATCTTTGGGCCGTGGGATGACCACGACTCCTGTAATCAATCGCCAGGGCTTAAAAACCCCGTTTCGCCAAAAATCTTCAAAATTCCTCCTCTAAACACTCCGACCTTCATTTCTTTATTATCCATTTCATATTAGGCATTAAACCTAATGTGAAAATAACACAAATTAGTACTTTCATAAAATTTTACAGTGAATAGTAAAATTTCATGAAAAATGGCCATAAGGACATTCTAACTTACTTTATTTAGCAACTAAGGATCTAGATAGATGTACTGGCTCCTTCTACCCCAAATGCATATGCTGCATCATATGGTTTGGTATTTGGGATTGCTATGTGGACCCGGAAAGCCTCGAACACATATTTGGGCCCATACAGATCAAAGTACGATGAACTAGGGGGTGGGACATACCTTTTTGGAACCCTTGGACCATGGGGGATCAGACACATGTGGTCCCACCGGCCAACTTGGAAGTTGGCTGGCGATGCCATCGCCGGTCGGGCGATGCATCGCCGACCGGTGGGGCCCATTTGGCATGAAAGTCGGGCGCACGCCCTTAAATGATATGTATATCCTCCCTAGGTAGCTCCCATCTCACGAAAACCCCTAAATCATACCCCTCCTTCACAAACAGCCCTCCATAGACCTATTTTTGATTTTCAGCAACCATCTCCAAACTCCGACGTCCCAAAGCACTTCTAGGTCCCTCCTTGGCCAAAACCGACCACCACCCATCACTTATTGGGTGTTGGCAGCCCCTCTTCTTGAAGATCTCACCATTTGGAGCTCCAAAATCCCCCAAATAGAGCTGAAATCGTGAGGTGCTCCATTCTATCTTTTTGTTTGTATTTCTCCTTGAAACTACAGCCTTGGGAAGCTTGAAGCATCCCTCTACGATGCTTAGATTTCCTTTTCTCAGATTGGGCAACCACTTCTTCGCATTTTTACCGTTTTTCATGGCTTTCGTGGAAGCCATTTTGGGCCTTTTATCACTCTCATCCATCATATCTTTGATGGGTAAGAGGAAAACCGCAACAGACGAGGCTGGGCCGAGCTGCCCTGCTCGATCGAGAAGACCGCGGGGTGGTGCCGCAAGTTCAAGCACCGCCGCAGGTCCAGCTCCAGTCCTGGAGTGCCGTACAAAGCGGGATTTGGATCCCCATGCACACCTTGGACGAACAATTTTATCAGAGATGCCTCATGGCCAATACACTAATCGCAAAGTGTTATTTGAGGCGGACGTAGATGGACGATTGTTCGGCGAGTATCTGTTGTTCGAGCGCATTGAAGCTGCGCATTGGGGTCCGATCTTTGAAGCTCACGCTCGTGCTAATGTGAGCACCGTTCGTGCCTTCTACACAAGCATCCAGAATCCTACCTTGGAGCCTTTGCAGTTCAAAATCCCTTTTGGTAGAGATCGGATGGCTACGATCGACGTTCGGTTGATTGCGCGACTTCTCAACGTGCCTCTAGGTGATGTGCATCCTAGTGAGAAGAATCTGAGGACTAGACGTGAACGAGATCGCCGTACCAGGTTTCTGTGCGATAAGTTGGTTCCGTGGCAGCCTAATAATAGCCTCAAGGCGACGTACATGTCTGAGGATTTGCGCCTGCTGCATCATATCTGCACGTTCAATGTTTATCCCAGGTCGACGAACCGCATTGAATGTACACGTCTTATGGTCGATTTCTTATTTCTGGTGGCCCAGGGAGAGAACGTATGTATGGCCACTTTCATCTTACGGTAGATAGTTCTCATAGCCAGGTCAAGAAGAACATCTGAATCGCTTCCCTTTGGCCGACTTATTTGCAAGATTGTGCTTGAGTTTGCCTATAGACTTGGGCCGGAATTGCCGGTATCGATTCACACCATCGATGAGTCGACAATGGTCAAGATGAAGATTGGGTCACAATACCGTGAAAATCAACTCGAAGGGGATAGTGGGGATGACTTTGATGAAGAGGAAGATCAAAGCGAAGAAGAACCTAGAGCAGAGGTTCAGGAAGAAGCAGAAGAGGAGGCTCAGGATACTGATGAGAGCCCTCCTCCTTCCGCGCAGGCTACTATCGACGATCGCATTGCTCGGATGGAGGAGAGTCAGACCGCTTTGCGAAGGGAAGTCCAAGAACTTCGCGCAGAAGTCGCTGATGCCAAGGCCGTTACAAAGAAGAAATTTGGCAAGGTGACTCGTACCTTGAAGGCGATCCTGTGTTGCTTACAGGATAAGGGTGCTCCTCCTCCGTCACCAGACTCCGACTAGCGATGCGATCTTTGATGTTGTTATTAGTAGTTAGTCATTTCCTGTTTTAAGTGTGTAAGCCTGTTAGGGCTACTACTTTGCTTATGTTGCTGTTGCTTAATTGTCTTAATTTTCATGTAATTCTAGTCATGATGCTTGTAAGGATATATCCCTTGTATTGTGATAATTTTGATTAATTGAAATGCATGGAATGCCTTTGACTCTTTATGTGAATGATTGTGGTGTATTTGTGCAATTGAGACTGACAAGGTTGCACCCTATTTTGAATATAGGGAATGCCACCTAAGACTACGCGGAGCACGGTTCGGCTTGCATTGTCAGAGCATATGGATCAGACTCCTTCGCAGTCTGGCACCCATGTGGACCCTGCTGTGGGCCCGATTCCTGAGGCGGTTCGATCGTCTCAGCCTACCGCTGGTCCTACAGATGGACCACCGCCATTTACGCCATCAGTCAGAGAGCCACATCGCGCATCTACTTCCACACTGCATCCGCCACAGCCTGCTCCACCCCCTGACAGATTCGAGCAGATGATGGCTATGATGCTACAGCAGCAGCAGATTCTGACCACCATAGTGGGGACTTTAGCCCAGGGTGGGGGTGCGACTACATCTACTCCACCTGCACCACCTGCGCATCCAGTTGAGGATGCCTATACATAGGCCCAGGATGAGGGCATGGCTCATCCTGCCCCGCCTGCTTTCCCTGTGGGGAATCCTGCCGACACACGGGGCCTTTTGGAGCGATTTCAGCGCTTACGGCCTCCTACTTTCACGGGTTCTCACAGACCCGAGGAGGCTGAGTACTGGCTCGACCGGGTGTCGAAGATCTTGCGGATGTTGCACTGCACCGAGGCTGAGCAGGTAGAGCTGGCTACCTTCCTGTTTGAGAGAGAGGCCAGCATGTGGTGGGATAGCATGCTGCGGACCGTTGCCGCAGACTTTGTATGGACTTGGGCAACATTTGAGTTCCGCTTCCATGAGAAGTATTATCCCCAGACCTACAGGCACGACAGGGAGAATGAGTTTCTCCATCTCAGACAGGCAGCGATGACAGTTACCGAGTATGAGCATCGGTTCATAGAGTTGGGCAGGTACGTCCCGACGATCCTAGCTGATGAGCAGATGCGCATACGACGCTTTTTGGAGGGCTTGCGACCGGATATTCTGTCGAAGATGTGTTGTGTTAGTTTTCCCTCCTATGCGGAGTTGATTCACATGTCCATGCGGGCAGAACAGGACGTGGATCGACTTGCGCGATCTCGAGGCCCGGCTGCTTCTAGGCCACGACCGGATTTGCCAGACAGGCCCTTCGCGGGCAAGAGGCCTCGCATTGATCCTCCTACTAGGACTACGGCACCTGTACCACCGTTTCGATGCCCTGATTTGACATGTACATACTGTGGGAGGACGGGCCACTTGGCGCAGAGCTGCTTTTCGAGGATGCGGGACAGTGGGTTCTCGCCGCCGCAGAAGATTGACCGTGTACGTCCACAGGCGATATCAGCACCGCTTATACGGTCCGCTCCTGCGCATCCTTCTTTCAGACCTACGGTATCGCAGATCTGACAGCCTCCACGGCCCTTGACACAGCTGCTGAACCGGCCACAGCAGGCTCGGGTTCATGCATTGACAGCTGAGGCAGCTGCGACGCCGACTTTCCAGCATTCAGCCTTCGAGGTCATGGCCCATATCGGAGGTACTCCCGTTCTTATCATGGTGGACACTGGTTCCACGATTTCTTTGATATCGCGTGCCGTAGTCAGACGTCTTGGGTTACAGACTATCACTATGGATAGCGTGCGAGTCTTTGCAGCTCATAGAGATTATTCGGATGTCACCCAGATGTGTGAGGGTTGTTTGGTTGATCTAGGAGGCAGGACGATGACTCTTGATCTGGTCGTCGATCCCTCGCTCGTTTATCTCGACGTCATTCTTGGCATGGACTGGTTGACTGCAGCGAGAGCCGAGATTGACTGCGAGACCCGTATAGTCACAGCGTACGAGCCTGAGGGTGCATCCTTCACATTTCCAGTGCGGGTAAATCTTCCTTTCCGCATACTTAGCTACGTCACTCTATTGCGCGACGCTGGTGCCCAGGTACTTGAGAAGACGCCAGTTGTTTCTGAGTTCGGGGATCTGTTCAGGAAGATCCCTGGCTTGCCACCCCGACGTGAGATCGATTTCACTATCGATCTGGTTCCTGGTTCTACACCCGTCTCACTGCCGACGGTTCGCATGGCACCATGTGAGATGGAGGAGTTGAGGACGCAGATTGATGGTCTGTTAGAGCTTGGCTTTATACGGCCTAGCGTGTCTCCTTGGGGAGCACCGGTCTTGTTCGTGAAGAAGAAGGATTGTTCGATGCGATTGTGTATTGATTATCGCAGGCTGAACCAGCTCACGGTGAAGAACAAGTACCCTTTGCCCAGGATCGATGACTTGTTTGATCAGTTGGGAGGAGCGCAGTACTTCTCGAAGATTGATCTTCAGTCAGGTTATCATCAGCTGCGCGTCAGGGATGAGGACGTGCAGAAGACAACATTCAGGACCAGTTTTGGCCACTACGAGTTCCTCGTGATGTCGTTTG
The DNA here is from genome assembly GCA_037074715.1 of Magnolia kwangsiensis. Lineage (NCBI taxonomy): Eukaryota > Viridiplantae > Streptophyta > Magnoliopsida > Magnoliales > Magnoliaceae > Magnolia > Magnolia kwangsiensis. The sequence goes on from CM073579.1 coordinate 68,642,376, forward strand.
GTCTCACGAACGCACCGGCCGTGTTCATGGATCTGATGAACCGGGTATTTCGGCCTTTCCTTTATCGATTCGTCATTGTCTTCATTGACGACATTTTGGTGTACTCTAGGAGTCGAGAGGAGCATGAGGAGCACTTGCGTTTGGTCCTTGATACGCTCAGACGGCATCAGTTGTTCGCACAGTACAAGAAGTGCGACTTCTGGAAGCAGGAGGTGAAGTTTCTGGGACACGTGGTGTCTAAGGATGGCATGGCAGTTGACCTGTCTAAGGTAGCTGCGGTGCAGGACTGGGAGCAGCCTGGTTCTGTCACTGAGGTGAGGAGTTTCTTGGGTCTTGCTGGCTACTATCGGCGCTTCATTCAGGACTTCTCGAAGATTGCGAGACCCTTATCTCAGTTGACACGGAAGGACGTGAAGTTCGCCTGGAATGATAAGGCGGAGTCAGCTTTTCAGGAGCTGAAGGACAGACTTACGTCCACCCCTGTGCTAGTATTGCCAGAGCAAGGGGTTAGATACACTATATACACTGACGCGTCTAGCGTTGGTTTGGGTTGTGTCCTTATGCAGAGGGACAGGGTAATTTCGTATGCCTCGAGACAATTAAGGAAGCACGAGGAGAATTACCCTACACACGACCTAGAGTTGGCAGCCGTTATATTCGCACTGAGACTCTAGAGACATTACCTCTACGGAGAGGAGTTCGAGCTCTTTTGCGACCACAAGAGCCTCAAGTACATATTCACGCAGCGAGACTTGAATATGAGGCAGCGACGATGGATGGAGACGCTGAAGGACTTCAAGTTTGAAGTCTCTTACCATCCTGGGAAGGCGAACCTTGTGGCTGATGCGTTGAGCCGCAAGAAGGCGATAGAGTTTGCGGCTCCGCTGATGGTTGCCGAGTGGGATATGGTTGAGTTTTTGTGAGACTTTGAGCAGAAACTCGCCGTAGAGGAACCATTTGAGTTCATCGCACACGTACAGGTGCTATCTCAGATCGATGACCGAGTCATCGAGGCGCAGAGGGACGATGCGCATCTTACTGAGCTTCGAGAGCAGGCCAGTGATGATGCTGACGCCGACTGGCGAGTTAGTATGGATGGGGGCTTACGTTACCGTGGTCGCCTATGCGTCCCAGATGTCCCTGACTTGAGACGAGAGATTCTCGAGGCTGCGCATTCTACTAGACTCGCGATGCATCCAGGCAGTACAAAGATGTATCGTGACGTGAAGAGGACGTATTGGTGGGAAGGTATGAAGACCCATATAGCTGAGTTCGTGTCCCGTTGTCTCACTTGTCAGCAGGTGAAGGCAGAGCATCGCCGACCACCTGGACTTTTGCAGCCTATGCCGATTGCAGAGTGGAAGTGGGATTTCATTTCCATGGACTTCATTTCTGGGTTGTCGAAGACGAGGAAGGGACATGATTCCATTTGGGTGATCGTCGACCGATTGACGAAGTCGGCGCACTTCCTACCGATCAGAGTTACGAACTCTGCAGACGAGCTGGCTAGACTGTACATCAGAGAGATCGTGCGTCTGCATGGAGTTCCGTTGGAGATCGTGTCGGACAGAGACACGCGGTTCACTTCTATTTTCTGGACTCGCATTCAGGAGGCTATGGGTGTGAAGTTGAAGTTCAGTACTGCCTTCCACCCACAGACGGACGGACAGACGGAGCGAGTGAACTAGATCCTGGAGGACATGTTACGAGCTTGCGCATTGGACTTCAAGGACAGTTGGGATGACTGTCTTGCATATGTGGAGTTTACGTACAATAATAGCTTCCAGGCGAGTATCGGCATGGCACCTTATGAGGCACTGTATGGGCGACCTTGTCGCGCACCGCATTGCTGGTTAGAGGTCGGTTAGCGTAGCTTGATTGACCCAGAGTTGGTGTAGGCGACGTCAGAGAAGATTGATATTATTCGACGTCGGCTTCTTACATCGCAGAGCAGACAGAAGAGCTACGCCGATACGAGACGACGGCCACTAGAGTTCACAGTCGGGGATCACGTGTTTTTGCGAGTTTTCCCTATGAAGGGAGTCCTTCGGTTCGGGAAGAAGGGGAAGCTGGCACCGCGATTCATTGGTCCATTCCAGATCCTCGATCGTGTGGGAGCAGTGGCTTACCGATTGGCTTTACCCACGCCCCTTGCGAGCGTCCACAACGTATTTCATGTTTCTATGCTGAAGAAGTACGTTGCTGATCCTTCCCATATCATCAGATGGGAGCAGGTGCAGTTAGGAGAGGATGTTACTTATATCCTGCGACCGACACGCATCTTAGACAGGAAGGAGCAGGTACTGCGTAGCAAGGTGATTCCCCTTGTGAAGGTACTATGGACGCATCACTCTGAGGAGGAGGCTACTTGGGAGACAGAAGCCGAGATCAGAAAGAACTACCCACAGCTTCTCGAGGAGTACGAAAAGGTACAAATTTCGAGGACAAAATTATTTGTTAAGGGGGGTAGATTGTAACGCCCGTGAAAAATCCGTACTTAGGTTCGAGTACCAACTCGACCCGAAATCGCGTAGAAATAATTTCCATGGAAATTAAGCGTAAGTTAGCTAGCGCAACGCTAGAGTAGCTGGGAAATAGTCCCTGATCACTTTAAATACGTTCTACCAGACCCAAATTGAATAGAACAAACAACTCTACAACACTCTATAACCTCGGATCAAACTCTAAGCAGGTCTGTTCTCTGGACCACATTGAATTTTTGAATTGGATCTAGACCGCGCGTCGAAGGTCCGATACCTCCTATCTTAGACCGTTAGAACCACCCAGCTGGACTTGACAATCATCTCAAAAATCAAGTCAAATCGATAATCACAGACTATTTCGTTGAACCCGGACTGAAGAGACCGCGAATAGGGGCAGATTTGGAATTTCAAATTCAAATCTGGCACACGACGCGATAGTATTAAGCGTTCTGACCGTCAGAATTCATCCAAATTACACCCTCGGATCAGGAAAAATTTCTATTTATTATCATGAGACTTTCAGCCCTGATCTACGTGCGGTGATCGCTGAACTGAAACTGGTCCGCCACGTGCGATCTGCGAACCATGCCAGACTGAAAACTTAATACGAGCTACATCTGGTACACATGAGCTTAAGTCCGATCGCAATCGACCAGGGGACCACCAGAAAGTAGCTTTTGGACCGAAACAGCCCCGAAATGGATAGACACCAAGTAAACTTCGTTCCGGAGCCTATTTCCGGCATTTTTAAGCTTATAAAAGGGGTTGAAACCCTCATTTCCCTCTCCCATCCAAAAATTGCAAACCTTAGGAGAAAAGGAGAGAGAGTTTGAGAGAGAGATTGGAAGGGATTTTTCCCGCTTCCGAGCCGCCGATTGCTGCTGCTTCAGCACTTCTTCCCAATCACCTGGCTGGTGATTTCTCCACTTTTTCAGGTATAAAATAACCCTAGAATTTGCTGATTTAGGGCTTACCTAGATTCATAGCATGTTAGCTAACGTATTCCATAAATCAGGTTCTCCTACTGCCGTAGACGAAGCGTACACGCTCCGTTCAAAATCCCGCAACCGTAAGAGACTAGGTGAGGATTTTAGACGCTTTGATTGACGATTTACAACGCTTTCAATGTCGTTTAATAGTAGATTATCGACGGCATCGCCGTTTGACATGTACAACATGCTCTCCGTTTCCTGTTTCGTAAATTAACGAAGAATATGAGATTTAGGGCATTTTAGTCATTTGTAGGAAGTACGGTCTACATGCATATTTTGCTGACGTGATTGACATGGTTTGTTGCCGCATTAGGGAGTTAGGAATGCTTGCATAATCAGTTTGGCGAAGAGATTCGCCTAGTTGCGCACTTTGGGTCGACATATTATATGTAGACTTAAGTGTGTAGTGTATGTGTTTGTATAAATGCTTGTATTAGTATGTATTGAATTAAATGATGTTATGTAGTAGTTTGAGATTGATTTCTTGATTAATATGCTGACCTAAATGATTTCCTACATGTTGACATTATGCATGATTGTATTACATGTATGAAAAGTATGCCTTGAAGATTTGCTTAAGTTGAATGTTATAACATGTGTTAACATGCTCACATGATTGTATTTAAATTCTAATACCTTTACATATATTATTAATGTAATTCCATAGATGTGTGGGACTTAACTTAGTCCAGGCAGTCGGTAACCGAGCGAATTCGTGGCTGACTGGTCATAGCCACGAACGACGCGTCGATGAACGTGACTCGTGTTTAGAGTTGGCGGCAGTGGTTAGGCCACGCGAAGTGTTTTACGCACTTCATGTCGTTCGACTTGAGATGCGATCGCGCTAGTCGAGCCCGTCAAGTAACCCGACTGGCCGATGTATGTTCACCTTGTATGTGTCATAACTGCTTGAACCTAGGGTACTAAACTTACCATTGTAAACCCGGTTAACCATGGTACCTTGATCCACGAAGACTCATGAGCCGGGCATGGTGGTATGGGACACCGTGATCGAGCTGTCGGCCTACGCTGGGGCCACAAACCTCCCCGTAGTGACCAGTGAGCACCTAAACTCGTGAGCAGATTATGGTGGTATGGGACACTATATTCTAGCTGTCGGCCTACACTGATCAGGCGACGAGCCCTTTGTAGTGACCGCGAGCGTATTCTGAGTCCACAGGAGGCGACGACCCTTCCGTTGCAGTAGAGTACGGTAGGCCTGTATTGATAAGGTGATGGGGGAGCGGTGCAATGAGTGCGAGCAACAGCCCTGACAGCCCTTGCAGTGACCTACGAAATACACATCGTATGAGATTACTAGGAGTGACGACCCTAGACAGGATCTGTGTTGGGATTGATACAAGGGAAGTACCTTAGTTTCCCAATCCCGCTGTTTGAATGGACTAATAACAACTTGGAAATCATATCACCATAGCATTGCATGTGCCTGGAAGATGTGGAGCACTCTAGGGAGTGTGGCATGCCGCGGTCGTAAGATGTTGCCGCATGAGGGTGATCGTCGGTGAGGGCATACATCATGTCATATCATCTTGCATTAACAACAGTATTAGGATTGTCTGATTTACTGCTTTACTATTATCGCATGATTGAATTGTGAACATGATAATCTTTGCTCTATGATTCCACTGAGTTGATCACTCATTCCCACGTTACGGGATGGTGTTTGCAACACCCACCAGACCCTGTTGTAGATGCAGGTGAGGCCGAGATCCAGGAGGTGGAGCCAGAGATCGACGAGGACCAGGACGAGTTCTCGTATATGCAGTATCACGACGGCTTCCCGTAGGTGACCTGGATCGAGGGGACTTCAGTGGGACTATTTTGAACATTATTTTTTTATTTATGTATATGTATATGAGACTCAGAGATGTAGTCATACTTTGGAGACAGATGAGATTTACTTTGTTTTTCCATACAGTGATATATATTGTTTAGTCTTCCGCTTGCTTTTATCACTGGATCTGAAGTATGAATTGCAGTTTTGGTATACTTTTACTCATGTGAATGCTTTAAATCAGACAACATCGAATCATAACCATTTTTGTTGCATAAGTGACGGTCTGGAACTCGGGAGTTGAGTTTATACACGACCCCCGATTTTCAGGGTGTTATAGCTGTTTTTCTCGGATGCGGGACAGTGGGTTCTCGCCACCGCAGAAGATTGACAGTCCACATTCTCAGGTGATATCAGCACCGGCTATACGGTTAGCTCCTGCGCACCCTTCTTTTAAACCTCCTGTATTGTAGATCAGACAGCCTCCACGGCCCACGACACAGCGGCCGAACCGGCCACAGCAGGCTCGGGTTCATGCACTGACAGCTGAGGCAGCTGCGACACCGACTTTTCAGCATTCGGCCTTCGAGGTCACAGCCCATATTGGAGGTACTCCTATTCTCGTGATGGTGGACATTGGTTCCACGATTTCTTTGATATCGCGTGCTGTAGTCAGGCGTCTTGGGTTACAGACCATTACCATAGATAGGGTACGAGTCCTTGCAGCCCATGGAGATTATTCAGATGTCACCCAGATGTGTGAGGGTTGTTTGGTTGATCTGGGAGGCCGAACGATGGCTATTGATCTTGTCGTCGACCCCTCTCTTGTTTATCTCGACGTCATTCTTGGCATGGATTGGTTGACTGCAGCGAGGGCCGAGATTGACTGCGAGACTCGTATAGTGATTGTGTACGAGCCAGAGGGTGCATCTTTCACATTTCTGTGCGAGTAAATCTCCCTTTCCGCATACTTAGTTACACCACTTTATTGCGCGACGCTGGTGCCTAGATACTTGAGCATACACCAGTCATTTTTGAGTTCGGGGATCTGTTCAGGAAGATCCCTGGTTTGCCGCCCCGACGAGAGATCGATTTCACTATCGATCTGGTTCCTGGTTCTACGCTCGTCTCACTGCCGACGTATCGCATGACACCATGTGAGATGGAGGAGTTGAGGACGCAGATTGATGGTCTGCTAGAGCTTGGCCTTATACGGCCTAGTGTGTCTCCTTGGGGAGTACCGGTCTTGTTTGTGAGGAAGAAGGATGGTTCGATGCGATTGTGTATTGATTATCGCAGGCTGAACCAGGTCACGGTGAAGAACAAGTACCCTTTACCCAGGATCGATGACTTGTTTGATCAGTTGAGAGGAGCGAAGTACTTCTCGAAGATTGATCTCCAGTCAGGATATCATCAGTTGCGCGTTAGGGATGAGGACGTGCAGAAGACAGCATTCAGGATCAGTTTTGGCCACTACGAGTTCCTCGTGATGTCGTTCGGTCTCACGAATGCACCAGCCGTGTTCATGGATCTGATGAAACAGGTATTTCGACCTTTCCTCTATCGATTCATCATTGTATTCATTGACGACATTTTGGTGTACTCTAGGAGTCGAGAGGAGCATGAGGAGCACTTGCGTTTGGTCCTGGATACGCTCAGACAGCATCAGTTGTTCACACAGTACAAGAAGTGCAACTTCTGGAAGCAGGAGGTGAAGTTCCTGGGACACGTGGTGTCCAAGGATGGCATGGCAGTTGACCTGTCTAAGGTAGCTGCAGTGCAGGACTGGGAGCAACCTGGTTCTGTCACTGAGGTGAGGAGTTTCTTGGGTCTTGCTGGCTACTATCGGCGCTTCATTCAGGACTTCTCGAAGATCGTGAGACCCTTATCTCAGTTGACACGGAAGGACGTGAAGTTCGCCTGGAACGACAAGGCGGAGTCAGCTTTTCAGGAGCTGAAGGACAGACTTACGTCCGCCCCTGTGCTAGTATTGCCAGAGCAAGGGGTTAGATACACTATATACACTGACGCATCTAGCGTTGGTCTAAGTTGTGTCCTTATGCAGAGGGATAGGGTAATTTCGTATGCCTCGAGACAATTAAGGAAGCACGAGGAGAATTACCCTACACATGACCTAGAGTTGGCAGCCGTTATATTCGCACTGAGACTCTGGAGACATTACCTCTACGGAGAGGAATTCGAGCTCTTTTGCGACCACAAGAGCCTCAGGTACATATTCACGCAGCGAGACTTGAATATGAGGCAGCGGAGATGGATGGAGACGTTGAAGGACTTCAAGTTTGAAGTCTCTTACCATCCTGGGAAGGCGAACCTTGTGGCTGATGCGTTGAGCCGCAAGAAGGCGATAGAGTTTGCGGCTCCACTGATGGTTGCTGAGTGGGATATGGTTGAGTTTTTGCGAGACTTTGAGCAGAAACTCACCGTAGAGGAGCCGTTTGAGTTCATCGCACATGTACAGGTGCGATCTCAGATCGATGACCGAGTCATCGAGGCGCAGAGGGACGATGCGCATCTGACTGAGCTTCGAGAGCAGGCCAGTGATGATGCAGACGCCGACTGGCGAGTTGGTATGGATGGGGGCTTACGTTATCGTGGCCGCCTATGCGTCCCAGATATCCCTGACTTGAGACGAGAGATTCTCGAGGCTGCGCATTGTACTAGACTCGCGATGCATCCAGGCAGTACGAAGATGTATCGTGACGTGAAGAGGACATATTGGTGGAAAGGTATGAAGACTCACATAGCAGAGTTCGTGTCCCGTTGTCTCACTTGTCAGCAGGTGAAGGCAGAGCATCGCCGACCACCTGGACTTTTGCAGCCTATGCCGATTGTAGAGTGGAAGTGGGATTTCATTTCCATGAACTTCATTTCTGGGTTGCCGAAGACGAGGAAGGGACATGATTCCATTTGGGTGATCGTCGACCGTCTGACGAAGTCGGCGCACTTCCTACCGATCAGAGTTATGAACTCTGCATACGAGCTGGCTAGACTGTACATCAGAGAGATGGTGCGTCTGCATGGAGTTCCACTGGAGATCGTGTCGGACAGAGACACGCGGTTCACTTCTATTTTCTGGACTCGCATTCAGGAGGCTATGGGTGTGAAGTTGAAGTTCAGTATTGCCTTCCACCCACAGACAGACGGACAGACAGAGCGGGTGAACCAGATCTTAGAGGACATGTTGCGAGCTTACGCATTGGACTTCATGGGCAGTTGTGACGATTGTCTTGCATATGCGGAGTTTGCGTACAACAACAGCTTTCAGGTGAGTATCGGTATGGCACCTTATGAGGCGCTGTATGGGCGACCTTGTCGCGCACCGCATTGCTGGATAGAGGTCGGTGAGCGTAGCTTGATTGGCCCGGAGTTGGTGCAGGCGACGTCAGAGAAGATTGATATTATTCGACGTCGGCTTCTTACAGCGCAGAGCAGACAGAAGAGTTATGCCGATACGAGACGGAGGCCACTAGAGTTCACAGTTGGGGATCATGTGTTTTTGTGAGTTTTTCCGATGAAGGGAGTCCTTCGGTTCGGGAAGAAGGGGAAGCTGGCACCGTGATTCATTGGTCCATTCCAGATCCTCGATTGTGTGGGAGCAGTGGCTTACCGATTGGCTTTACCCACGCCTCTCGCGAACGTTCACAATGTATTTCATGTTTCTATGCTGAAGAAGTACGTTGTTGATCCTTCCCATATCATCAGATGGGAGCAGGTGCAGTTAGGAGAGGATGTTACATATATCCTGCGACCAACACGTATCCTAGACAGGAAGGAGCAGGTACTGCGTAGCAAGGTGATTCCCCTTGTGAAGGTATTGTGGACGCATCACTCTGAGGAGGCTACCTGGGAGACAGAAGCCGAGATCAGAAAGAACTAGCCACAGCTTCTCGAGGAGTACAAAAAGGTACAAATTTCGAGGACGAAATTATTTGTTAAGGGGGGTAGATTCTAACGCCCGTGAAAAATTCGTACATGGGCTCGAGTACCAACTCGACCCGAAATCGCGTAGAATTAATTTCTATGAAAATTAAGCGTAAGTTAGCTAGCGTAACGCTAGAGTAGCTGGGAAATAGTCCCTGATCACTTTAAATACGTTCTACAAGACCCAATCAAGTAGAACAAATGACTCTACAATACTCTATAACCTCGGATCAAACTCTAAGCAGGTTTCTTCTCTAGATCGCTTTGAATCTCTGTCTTGGATCTAGACCGCACGTCGAAAGTCCGATACTTCCTATCTTAGACCGTTAGAACCGCCTTGTTGGACTTGACAATCATTTCGAAAATCAAGTCCAACTGATAATCACAGGCTATTTCATTGAGTCCGGACTGAAGAGAGTACGAATAGGGACAGAATTGGAATTTCAAATTCAAATCTGGCACACGACTTGATGCATCAGTATTAAGCATTCTGACCGTCAGAATTCAGCCAGATTACACCCTCGGATTAGGAAAAATTTCTATTTTATATCATGAGACTTTCAGCCTGATCTACGTGCAGTGACTGCTGAACTGAAACTGGTCCGCCACATGCGATCTGCGAACCCAGCCGGACTGAAAACTTAATACATATTAAATCTGGTACGCATGAGCTTAAGTCTGATCGCATTCGACCAGGGGACCACCAGAAAGCATCTTTTGGACCGAAACAGCCCCGAATTGGATATGCACTAAGTAAACTTCGTTCCGGAGCCTGTTTCTGACATTTTTAAGCTTATAAAAGGGGTTGAAACCCTCATTCCTCTCTCCCATCCGAAATTGCAAAACCCTAGCTTTGGGAGAGAGAAAAGGTGAGAGTTTGATAGAGAGAGTAGAAGGGATTTTTCCCGCCTTCGTGCCGCTTGTTGGACGTGCTCTAGCAACTCATCCCAATCACCTGGCCGGTGATTCCTCCACTTTTTCAGGTATGAAACAACCCTAGAAGTTGCTGATTTAGGGATTACTAGGATTCATAGCGTGTTAGCTAACGTACTTCGTAAAACAGGTTCTCCTACTGCCGTAGACGAAGCGTATACGCTCCATTCGAAATCACGCGTTTATAAGAGACAAGGTGAGGATTTTAGACGCTTTGATTGATGGTTTACAACGCTTTCAATGTCGTTTAATAGTAGATTATCGACGGCATTGCCGTTTGACATGTACAACATGCTCTCCGTTTCCTGTTTCGTAAATTAATGAAGAATATGAGATTTAGGGCATTTTAGTCATTTGTAGGAAGTGCTGATTTTATTCATATTTTTCTAATGTGATTAACATGATTTGTTGTCACATTAGGAGATTAGGAATGCGTGCATAATTAGTTTGGCGAAGAGATTCGCCAAATTGCACACTTCGGGTCGACATACTATATGTAGACTTAAGTGTGTAGTGTATGTGTATGTATAAATGCTTGTATTAGTATGTATTGAATTAAATGATGTTATGAATTAGTTTGAGATGGATTTCTCAATTTATATGCTGACATGAATGATTTCCTACATGTTGATTAAGTATATGATTCCATACTATGCATGAAATGTATGTGCGTGAAGATTTGCTTAAGTTGTATGTTATAACATGTGTTAACATGCTCACATGATCGTATTTTAATTCCAATACTCTTACGTAAATTGCCGATGTGATTCCATAATTGTTTGAGACTATACTTAGTCCAGGCAATCGGTAACCGAGCGAATTCGTGGCTGGCTGGTCTTAGCCACGAACGACGCGTCGATGAACGCGAGTCGTGTTTGGAGTTGGCGGCAGTGGTTAGGCCACGCGAAGTGTTTTACGCACTTCATGTCGTTCAACTTGAGATGCGATCGCACTAGTCGAGCCCGTCAAGTAACCCGACTGGCAGATGTATGTTCACCCTGTATGAGTCATAACTACTTGAACCTAGGGTACTGAACTTACCATTGTAAACCCTGTTAACCATGGTACCTTGATCCACGAAGACTCATGAGCCGGGCATGGTGGTATGGGACACCGTGGTCGAGTTGTCGGCCTACGCTGGGGCCACAAACCTCCCCATAGTGACCAGTGAGCACCTAGTCTCGTGAGCAGATTATGGTGGTATGGGACACTATATTCTAGCTGTTGGCCTACACTGATCAGGCGACGAGTCCTTTGTAGTAACCGCGAGCGTATTCTGAGTCTACGGGAGGCGACGACCCTTCCGTTGCAGTAGAGTACGGTAGGCCTGTATTGATAAGGTGATGGGTGAGCGGTGCAACGAGTGTGAGTAACAGCCCTGACAGCCCTTACAGTGACCTATAAAATATACATCGTATGAGATTACTAGGAGTGACGACCCTAGACAGGATCTGTGTTGGGATTGATACAAGGGAAGTACCTTAGTTTCCCAATCCTGCTGTTTGAATGGACTAATAACAACTCGAAAATCATATCACCATAACATTGCATGTGCCTGGAAGATGTGGAGCACTCTAGGGAGTGTGGCATGCCGCGGTCGTAAGATGTTGCTGTATGAGGGAGATCGTCGGTGAGGGCATACATCACGTCATGTCATCTTGCATTAACAACAGTATTAGGATTGTCTGATTTACTGCTTTACTATTATCGCATGATTGATTTGTGAACATGCTAATCTTTGCTCTATGATTCCACTGAGTTGATCACTCACTCCCACGTTACGGGATGGTGTTTGCAACACCCACCAGACCCTGTTGTAGATGCAGGTGAGGCTGAGATCCAGGAGGCAGAGCCAGACTTCGACGAGGACCAGGACGAGTTCTCATACATGCAGTATCATGATGGCTTTGCTTAGGTGACCTGAGTTGATGGGACTTCAGTGGGACTATTTTGAACATTTACTTTTGTTCATGTATATGTATATGAGACTCAGAGATGTATTCATACCTTAGAGACAGATGAGATCTACTTTGTTTTTCCATACAGTGATATATATATTGTTTAGTCTTCCGCTTGCTTTCATCACTGGATCTGAAGTATGAATTGTAGTTTTGGTATACTTTTACTCATGTGAATGCTTTAAATCAGACAACATTGAATCATAATCATTTTTGTTGCATAAGTGACGGTCTGAAACTCGGGAGTTGAGTTTATACACGACCCCCGATTTTCAGGGTGTTATAGGTATGCATGTGTTTATGTTGAAAAACCATCACTTCTTAAAGCAGTAACAGTTTATTGTTAGAAGTAATAAAATTAAGGGCTTGCTTCCCACCTAAATGAAATGAAATGGTGATTTCGACTACTACCCATTTAGTATATTCATCTTTTTTTTTTTTTTTTTTTGCATGCTCCAAGCAGCAGTAGAGATCAGCTGTGAGCCATCTGTTAGGATTTATTTATTTTTATTTCTTAACATAAAAATCGATTGAATTCTTATATGAATTGTATTGGCAGGGTGTTCTTACAGAGAAAACAGCTGAGTTAGCTATTTCGCTATCACTTGGAGCTGCCATAATTAGAAAGTTGAAGTAGATCAGTTCATGAGGGTGAGTACTATTCTAATGCATCTATTTTTGTTCAAGTGGTCCCTATGTTTCATTGATTCGCACCAAGGACATGATGTGCCCTGGCATTGATGGAGTATGGCCCAAATTTTCTTGCAGATCGGATGATTCTATCCATCCCAACTTTTCAGAGGCTATTGAACAAGCAAGGTGGAAAACGAACTACTTGGGAATATCCATTTGCTGTGGCTGGTGTAAATATCACATTCATGATCATGCAAATGCTAGATTTGAACTCCCGTAAGAGTCCTCTCTCTCTCTCTCTCTCTCTCTCTCTCTGCCTCCCTCCCTCCCTCCCTTTGTGTGTGTTTGTGTGTGTTCATGTGTGTGTTCTTTGTGACACACACTAATAGGTCCCAAGCCCAGGTAAATTTGGACGGTTGGTATCAGATGGGCAGCTCAGCATTCTTGAGAAGCTAACTCGAAATAGCTAAGAAAAAGCTATGATGATGACACACATATACATATAGATGGAATGGGTGTTTTTCCTTTTTCTTTTTTCTTTTATGTAATTATTGCCACGGATATTAGTAATATTCTCAAGGCATTGGTATCATCATATCATGATCCTGGTATGAGCACTGCATGAATAATGAATAATGTTGTGTTCAGTTCATTGCTATATGAATCTGGGTTCTAGTTTTCATGAAACCAAAAATGGTAAAAAAATAAAAAAGAAAAGAAAAGAAAAAGACATGGCACCAATCTCTGCATTAGTGTTTAAAAACAAATCTGTCATAGCCTATAAACTTGAAATTTTATGGAAGTGTTCCCCCTGAACTTCTGATAATGGCTGGAGACCAAGGGTTTTCTGGCAACACACAGCTTTGTGTTGACAAAAAAACTGGAAATCAGCAAAATTCTAAAATGGATATTTGCAAACCAAGCCATTCCCACAAGGAAATTGCAGGAAAGAAACTGGTTTTGGCTTGTGTTATATTATTGTCTCTGATAGTTGTTTTAGCTGGACTGGGTTTTGTGAGTTACAAGAGCTTCAAGCATGATGAATCTTGTAAAGAAAATGACCAAGAAGTAGGGTTTGGAAAAGATCCAAATTGGAAACTTGAATCTTTCCATCAAAAGAAATTCAAGGCAGAAGAAATTTTTAATCTGGAAGAAGAGAATCTTATTGGAAGTGGGGACGCTGGGAAAGTTTATTGATTAGATTTGAAGAAGAATGGAGGAACAGTCGTCGTGAAGCAACTGTGGAGGGAAAATAAAAGTGAAAGTTATGGTTGCAGAAATGGAGATTTTGAGACTTTGATGGTGGCAGCAGCAGCAGTAGTCAGGGAGGTTATTTGTGCATTCAATTAGAGGCCTTGATAAATTCCTCCTAGTTTAAATTAATCAAACAACCACCTATTGTAGATTATTTATTTCCAAAGCACTAGTTTAAAATGGATGCATGCTTGTCATTGAGTTCTTTGACACGGACCATGCAAACACGCCATCAAATTCTGAGGTTTTGCGCAGTGAATTTGAACATTAATCTAGTTTGAACAGTGATTGCCTTCAAAAAAAGGTTCTCAAGGTTGATAGCCTTATATAGACGCTATCAACGTGCACATAATCTTTTGGTGGAGTCGCTGGAACTACTAACAATAGTTGATAGTACAGGGACATTGAAGTTAGCATCGATAGTACAATTGTACTAGTGACCTCTTTTCTTCCAATCAAGTTTGGGGGAAAAATAAACAAATAAAAACAAGAGGCTATTCTTTGATGAGAGTGTTTTTGGAGATCCATGGGAAGGAAATAAGGGATGAAGGAACATCCTTTTCCTTGCGGATGAAGAGAAATGCATCAGTAGCTACCTTGGTGGATTTTCATTGACAGAAATGAAGTTTCTGTTAGAAGCTGTATTTTCACTGATGTTGGCACTCTGTTTTTAAAAATTCTGTTTGGTCATTTTAATGGTTTTGAGAATTTGAAACCCATGTAAATAGAATAAATATGAAATGTAATTGTAAGGACAATGGAGAACTCCCTAACTAAAATTTATTATTTCAGGCACTTGTTGTCCTCATGCATGATATGGGTCCAAACTGGGAGCTGATAAGTGATGCTATCAACAATACCCTACAGTTCAAGGTGAAGTTGTATTTGGATCTTTTTCTTTGGTTATACTAGGAGCACAGTAACTTAGAGAATGCTGCGTCTCCATTCTCATTTTTCTCAGCCCTGCAACCCAAAAGAAACTGGCAACTGCAACTCAACAACATATCAGTTATTTGGATGTGCCAATCTATGAGAAAAAGAAAACACAAAAGAAGTTCTTCCTGACAGCTACTTCTTGAAACAGTTCACAATAGAAAGCTGAGGTGCATACAGCTGATTAGTTTAGAGGATATTCCACAGTGGGATGTGAGAGTTCTCAAAACTGCAACTAAGAGAACTGAAATTCACCATAATCCATGGGCTGCAATCTGTGTTATGATAAATTCATGTCTCTGATGCCCCACTGTGGAATGTGTCTTGGTACAAATGTATGCTATTTGCTTGTTCCATTTTCTATGTGCTTTTTTATTTTTCTTTGAGTCGGATCTTGATTTTTCTATGTGCTTTCCATTTTCTATGAATAAACTGCAGGTTTCTCGTCTGTTTGCTGAGTGGTGTCGGATTTGTGAACTTCCTGGCAATACTGATGTCGCTTATACCCATTATATCTCACAGTTACAACAAAGTGGGTTGCTTAAAGGGGATGATCTCATGGATCACTTTTTTTGAATCCTCATGGAAAACTTTTTCCGTGGTTTGTATTATGTTTCCATGAGAATCCTCTAGACCCTCACAATTTTTTTTCCCCGTGGAAAACAAAGCGACTTTGAATTTCAAATTTTAGTTAGAAAAGAGAAATGCTTTCCACATGTTTCAACTAGCCATTACAGTCAAAGCTAATCCTTCAGAACATGTATATAAAAAAGACTCATCCTCCCAACTAATCTTAATCTTATTCCACGTCGAATTTAGAATCGCCAGTTGCATCTTCTTCTTCTTCACCCTCAGAGTCGCTCACAACATACTTTTGCGGGTGCACGATTCACTCTCTGCGACAGGGCCCTCGATGGTGGAATGACCATGTTCGTCTCTTCATGGCTGGAAGAAGATGAGCAGCCAAATTTCGGGGTTCCATCATCACCCTTCTTGCCATTGATCCTGTGCAATACGAAGCTGCTCTTCTTGTTGAAAGGCAAAGCTCTCATCTTCCTCACCTTCTTCTCAGGGGAGTTTGCAGCATTTTCTACAGCCTTCAGCATTCCAGTTGCCAGCTTCTAGTTCAAAACAACCGCCTTTACTACTCCTCTTTTTCTTCCCCCTGTCGTCGCTGGTTTAGCTTTCGCATTCGTAGGTTGACGTGCTCCTTTCTTTCCACCTTTTGTGTAACATCCCGAAAATCGGGGGTCGAGTAAAAACTCCACTCCCGAGTTCCAGAACATCACTTATGCAACATAAATGTGTATGATTGAATGTTGTCTATGTTAATTTATTAAACATGAGTGGGATTAAGCCAAAACAACATATCATACTCCAGAGACAGTTAAATTAACAAGCGGAAGACTGTGATAGTATGTATAACATATATAAAATGTTGTATGTCTCCAGAGTGTGAACATGTTACCAGGTTATATACATACATGTATACTCCAAAAGTAAACAAAAAGAATATACATGAGTACTCTAAAAATATAAAATGACAAGTGTCAAGGCATCTAATCAACCTCCCTGTAATCCTTTCAATCAGAACACACATAAAGGAGGGATCCTCCTCATCATCATCAAGTCCAGCTCCGCCTCGCAGGCCACGCCATCATCTGCAATCACAATAGGGTCTGGTGGGTGTCCGGAAACACCGTTCCGTAACGTGGGAGTGAGTGATCAACTCAGTGGAATAATAGAGCAGAGATTAACATGTTCTCAAATCAATCATGCGATAATAGTAAAGAAATTAATCAAACATTCCTAAATACTGTTGTTAATGTAATATGACATGACATGATGGATGCCCTCACCGACGATCTCCCTCATACAGCACATCTTACGCTCGCGACATGCTTTCTTCCCACAATGCTCCACATCTTCCAGGCACATGCAATGTAATGTAGATATGATTACCAAGTAGTTATTAGTACTTTTCATACATCAGGATTGAGAAACTAAGGTACCTTCCTTATATCAATCCCAACACAGATCCTGTCTAGGGTCGTCACTCCTAGTAATCTCATACGATGTTATATTTGTAGGTCGCTGCAAGGGCTACCAGGGCTGTTGCTCGCACTCGTTGCACCACTCCCTCATCACCTTATCAATACAGGCCTAATTATCCTTAAGACTGCATTAGGACTCGTCGCCCCCATGCGGTGTCAGGATAAACTCGAGGTCACTACAAAGGGCTCGTCACCTAATCAGTGTAGGCCGACAGTAAGAATATAGTGTCCCATACCACCATAATCTGCTCAGAGTAGGGTGCTCACTGGTCACTATGGGGAGGTTTGTGGCCCCAGGGTAGGCGACAACTCGACCACAGTGTCCCATACCACCATGCCCGGCTCATGAGTCTTTATGGATCAAGGTACCATGGTTAACAGAGTTTCCAATGGTAAGTTCAGTACCCTAGGTTCAAGTAGTTATGACTCATATATGGTGAACATACAATGGCCAGTTGGGTTACTTGACGGGCTCGACTAGAACGAGCGCATCTCAAGTTGAACGACATGAAGTGCATGAAACACTTCGTGTGGCTTAACCACTGCCGCCAACCCATGACACGACTCGCGTTCATCGACGCGTCCTTCGTGGCCAATAGAAGCCAACCATGAATTTACTCTATTACTAACTTCCTGGATTAAGCATAGTCCCAAACATTTATAAATCAGCATTAATAATCATGTGAGAGTAATTGAAATGCAATACAACAATACAAGCATGTTATCACATGTTATAACATACAACTTAAGCAATTCATTCAACATATGCATTTCATACATACAATGTAATCCCTACATATTGCCAACATGATGGAAATCATTTACATCAGCATATTACTTGAGAATTCATTCTCAAAACTATTTCATAACATCAGGAAGAAAAGTTATGTAGTAGGTCTGAGTCGGATACATAGGCTTTCTGTCTAGCTAGGACAGAAAATTTGTTGTATCAATTCTTAATCCGAGTCGATGCCGATCTTCTGCTTGATCAGAGCATTGGATTTATTGGTAACCACTAGGATTAAGAAATCGATTCAAACCGCGAATACATCGCTTACGTGCAGTTCCTTTGCTCCGCGTTCCCAAATGCAATAAGCCCTTGGGGAAGGCAATTCTAAGGGGTGTGTTGGTTTATTCTAAGTTTGACCTGAGGGATTTATAAGTCTTCCCTAAGAGTGAATGGTTCTAAGTTACATAAGCTTCCTGAGAGTTACTAAAGGAGTCTATGGATGCTATGAGGATCTATCCAAGGAAGGGAGTCTCATTCCAACCAAATCTAACCTACTATTCCGTAGCATCTACAGGCTTTACTCTACTCAAGGTAACTAGTAGACTAGTCTGTAATCTACAGCCTAAGCTTATATGTTAAATGGTTTTATACCATTACTAGTACAGGGAATCGCTCTCGCTTAGGGTCACGATTATGTAAATGGAATTGGATTTCTTATGTCGTCAGATCCTTCAAATCTAGGAGTGCTAACTCTAGGTCCAAAACTCCAAGGGCCTATGTGGCCGGTAGCATTAAGTTGTATTAAATGGAACTACATTCCTAGTCCCATGGCGGGATTGGAAGTGGCATGCTTGGTAGGAGGGTGGGGTGGGATAAAAACTAATTTTGTAGGCTTAATCCCGGGATTTACAACATGGCAGTGGAAACCACAGGATACACCCAATCTAGGGACAATACCTTACAGCGACCTAAACGGCGTGCACTCCATCTAACCAAATTCAAATATATTAAGCCCAAACTACTACACAAACATTCACATAACAAGCCGAAAAATGTCATCCATTTCATTAAATCAAAATTTGTCACAATACAGGAGACATATTCTTACATGTACCATGACAAGAAATGCATGGGAGCTAAGCCAGTCAGCTACTACAGCAACATAAGCAAACTACTAGCCTTATCAGGCTTACACACAAAAAGCAGGAAACAACTAACTACAATCCATGATATCTGGATCTAGATCACTAGTCCGAGTCGGGCGATGGAGGAGGAGCACCCTTATCCTGCAAGCAACACAGGATAGCCTTCAAAGTACGAGTCACCTTGACGAATTTCTTCTTCATGATGGCCTTGGTATCTTCAACCTCGGCCCGAAGTTCCTGGACTTCTCTTCGCAAGGCGACCTGACTCTCCTCAATTCGGGCAATGTGATCATCTCTAGTAGCCCGAGTCGCACGAGGAGGGCTCTCATCAGTATCCTCCTCTTCCTGGCCTTCTTCCTCTATCTCTGCCCCAGGTTCTTCTTCACTTGAACCTTCCTCGCCATGGTAATCGCCCTCACTATCCTCATCAAGGTGAGCCTCATGCTGCCTAGGCCCGATCTTCATCTTGTCCATAGTAGTCTCATCGATGAAGTGAATCGGTACAGGCAACTCCGGCCCAAGTCTGTAAGCAAACTCGAGCGCGATCTTGCATATGAGTCGGCCAAAAGGAAGAGACTCAGACGTTCTTCTTGATTTCGCTATGAGGATGATCTGTCGCAATATAAAGGTGGCCATACATACATTCTCTCCCTGACCCACCTGATACAGGAAGTCAACCATAAGGTGCGTACATTCAACGCGATTTGTCGACCTGGGATACACATTGAACGTACAAATGTGGTGCAGCAAGCGAAAATCATCCGACATATGAGACGCTAAGAGGCTTCTGTTAGGCTTCCACGGAACCAAACTACCACATAGGAACCTGGTACGACGATTTCGCTCACGCACACTCTTCAGATTCTCAGCACTTGGATGAACTTCACCAAGAGGCACCTTCAGAATGCGAGCTATCAACCGAACATCATTCGTGGCCATCCAGTCTCTATTAAAGGGAATCTTGAACTGTAATGGATCCAACGTAGGATCCCGGATACGAGCATAGAAGGCACGAACGGTGCTCACATTCGCTCGAGACTGTGCTTCAAAGAGCGGACCCCAGTGTGCAGCCTCAATACGCTCAAACAACAGATATTCACCAAACAGCCGCCCTTTCACATATGCTTCAAACAGGACCTTGCGGTCAGTATAAGTGCCATGTGGTAACTCTGCTAACAGTACACGCCCTACGTGAGCATGGGGATCCAAATCCCGCTTTGTGTGAAACTCACGAGCTGTGCTTGGACTTGCGGCGGCACTTGAGCTAGCGACACCACCTCTCAGCCTTTTTGATTGTGCAGGGCGACTAGGCCCAGCTTCGTCTACTGCAATTTTCCTCTTCCCCATCAAAGAGAGGATGGTGGAGAAAGAGAAAAGAGCCAAAATGGCTTCAACCAAAGCCATGGAAAATGAGGAAAATGTAGAGAAATGGCTGCCCAAACGGATAGAAGGAAATCTTGGCATTGTTGAAGGATAAATCAAGCTTCCAAGGGCTGGAATTTTAAAGAAAAAAGAGAATGCTAAAGGGGTTTAGAACTCCACACGATTTCAGCCATATTTGTGGGTTGTAGGAGCTCCAATGGACGAGTTTTGAAATAGGAGTAGCAAATCACTATGAAGGGATGGGATAGGGTCAGTTTTAGCACGAAATGGGATTTGAAGGGATTTGGAGCAACGATGTGAGTAGGGGCAGCAAGAAAAATGTGAAAAGGAGCTTGGGAGGGGGCTGTTTGTGAAGGAGGTACCCCTTTTAGGGGTTTTCGACGGATGGACGGCACGTGGTAGGGATACCCTACCCTAAAAACACCACGCGCCCAAAATTCAAACCACGTGGGGCCCATTGGTCGGCGATCGATCGCCGGATCGGCGATGGCATCGCCGGATCGGCGATGGCATCGCCGGCCATCTCTGGATCCGGTTGGTGGGACCACATGGGTTGGGTCCCCCCTGCCCTAGGGACTCCAAATAGGTATGGGCCCCACCCCAGATCATTGTATTTTGACCTAGGGAGGCCCAAACTTCCATTCGGGAAATTTCGGGGCCAGTCTATAAACCAGAATACATTTATCCATCATATAGAATATGATTTTGGGATAGGAGGAGCTAATCCATCCATCTAGCCCATTAGTTGCTAAATATTACAAAGTTAGAATGGCCAAATGACCAGTTTTCGTGTATTTTTACTATTCATTAGAAAATTTTACCTAAGTATGATTTTATATCATTTTCACATTAAGATTAATGCCTAACATGAAAGGACTGAAAAAGAATTGAAGAATGGGGCGATGAGAGGAATAATTTTGAAAGAATTAGGTGAAACGGGGTTTTTAAGCCCTAGCGGTTGAATGTAAGGGTTGTGGTTGCCCCACAGCCCAAGGATTTGCATTTTCGGGTTTGGAACCTTTCAGAAAACATCTCAAACCTGCCTACTTAGAACCTAGGAACTACTTAGGTTGCTTCACGCGACCCTAGATGCATTATGGACTCGATCGAATGATCGACTTGAGTAGACTTCGCCTATTGGTGAAACTGCGATCCTATAAGTGTTTCTAGGTTCCTTTTGCACCCACCTAAGTTGAAGGAGCGACAGCGTACGTCGTGTGACCATAATCCAGGCCCGGTTTAATCCAAATCATGCTCTGATACCATCTGTAACATCCCAAAAATTGGGGGTCGAGTAAAAACTCCACTCCCGAGTTCCAGAACATCACTTCTGCAACATAAATGTGTATGATTAAATGTTGTCTATGTTAATGTATCAAACATGATTGGGATTAAGCCAAAACAACATATCATACTCCAGAGACAGTTAAATTAACAAGCGGAAGACTGTGATAGTATGTATAACATATATAAACTGTTGTATGTCTCCAGAGTGTGAACTTGTTACCAGGTTATATACATACATGTATACTCCAAAAGTAAACAAAAAGAATATACATGAGTGCTCTAAAAATATAAAATGACAAGTGTCAAGGCATCTAATCAACCTCCCTGTAATCCTTTCAATCAGAACACACATAAAGGAGGGATCCTCCTCCTCATCATCAAGTCCAGCTCTGCCTCGCAGGCCGCGCCATCATCTGCAATCACAATAGGGTCTGGTGGGTGTCTGAAAATACCGTCCCGTAATGTGGGAGTGAGTGATCAACTCAGTGGAATAATAGAGCAGAGAATAGCATGTTCTCAAATCAATCATGCGATAATAGTAAAGTAATTAATCAAACATTCCTAAATACTGTTGTTAATGCAATATGACATGACATGATGGATGCCCTCACCGACGATCTCCCTCATACGGCACCATCTTACGCCCGCGGCATGCTTTCTTCCCACAGTGCTCCACATCTTCCAGGCACATGCAATGTGATGTAGATATGATTACCAAGTAGTTATTAGTACTTTTCATATAACAGGATTGGGAAACTAAGGTACCTTCCTTATATCAATCCCAACACAGATCCTGTCTAGGGTCGTCACTCCTAGTAATCTCATACGATGTTATATTTGTAGGTCGTTGCAAGGGCTGTCAGGGCTGTTGCTCGCACTCGTTGCACCGCTCCCCCATCACCTTATCAATACAGGCCTAATTATCCTTAAGACTGCATCAGGACTCGTCGCCCTCATGCGGTGTCAGGATAAACTTGACGTCACTACAAAGGGCTCGTCACCTGATTAGTGTAGGCCGACAGTAAGAATATAGTGTCCCATACCACCATAATCTGCTAAGAGTAGGGTGCTCACTGGTCACTACGGGGAGGTTTGTGGCCCCAGCGTAGGCCGACAGATCGACCACGGTGTCCCATACCACCATGCCTGGCTCATGAGTCTTTATGGATCAAGGTACCATGGTTAACAGGGTTTCTAATGGTAAGTTCAGTACCCTAGGTTCAAGTAGTTATGACTCATACATGGTGAACTTACAATGGCCAGTCGGGTTACTTGACGAGCTCGACTAGTATGAGCGTAAAATCAAGCTGAATGACATGAAGTGCATGAAACACTTCGTGTGGCCTAACCACTGCCGCCAACCCAAGACACGACTCGCGTTCATCGACGCGTCCTTCGTGGCCAATAGAAGCCAACCACGATTTTACTCTGTTACCGACTGCCTGGACAAAGCATAGTCCCAAACATTTATAAATCAGCATCAATAATCATGTGAGAGTAATTGAAATGCAATACAACAATACAAGCATGTTATCACATGTTATAACATACAACTTAAGCAATTCATTCAACACATGCATTTCATACATACAATGTAATCCCTACATATTGCCAACATGATGGAAATCATTTACATCAGCATATTACTTGTGAATTCAATCTCAAAACTATTTCATAACACCATATACTCAATACATACTAATACAAACATTTATACAAACACTTAGTCTACACACTTAAGTCTACATAGTGTATGTTGACTCAAAGTGCGCATTTGGGCGAATCTCTTCGCCAAACTGATTATGCATGCATTCCTAATATCCTAATGCGACAAAAATCCATGTCAACCATTTCAGCAAAATATGGATGTATACAGTAATTGCTACAAATGACTAAAATGCCCTAAATCTCATATTTTTCCTACGTTTATGAAATAGGAAATGGACAGCATGTTGTACATGTCAAATAGCTTTGTCATCGATAATCTACTATTAAACGACATTGAAAGCTTTGAAATCAGTCAATCAAAGCGTCTAAAATCCACACGTATTGCTTTAGATGTGTATCGTTTCGAACGGAGTGTATATGCTTCGTCTACGGCGAACAGGCGACCTATTTCACAAGTTATATTAACTACTTTGCTATTTGAATTGACGAAACGATAAATCAGCAAGTGGACAGGGTTTTCCTTACCTAGAAAAGCGCCGAAATCACCAACAAAGTGATTGGAATACGTCGCTTAAGCACGTGCAGCAGCAGCAGCAGGTGGTAGGAAAATCTCTCTCACCTTCTCTCACAAACTCTCACTTTTTCTCTCTCAATCTAGGATTTTTAGCAAATTCGGATGGGAGAGAAATGAGAGGGTTTCAAGCCCTTTTATAGCCTAAAACCTTCCCAAATTAGGCTTGGGAACAATGTTTACTTGGGTTATAACCAAATCGGGGCTGTTCTGGTCCAAAAGAGTATTTCTGGAGGTCCCCTGGCTGAACGCGGTCGGACTTAAGCTCATGCACACTGGATCTAGCACACATCAAGTTTTCAGATCGAAAGAGTTCGCAGATGGCACGTGGCGGTCCAATTTCAATTCAGCGGTCATCGCACCTAGATCAGGTCTACAAGTCTCATGATATGAAAGAGAAATTTTTCTTAATCTGAGGGTGTAATTTGGCTGAATTCTGACAGTCAGAACGCTTAATAATAATGCGCCAAGTCACATGCCAGATTTGAATTAAAATTTCCAAATCTAACCCTATTATCACTCTCTTCACTCCAGGCTCAATGAAATAGCCTCTGAACGTCGGTTGGCCTTGATTTTCGAAACAGTTGTCAAGTCCAGCTAAGCGGTCATAACGGTCTAAGATTATAGGTATCGGACTTTCGACGCACAGTTTAGATCCAATACAAAGTTTCAAAGAGTTCCTGAGAGCAAACGGGTTTAGAGTTTGATCCAAGGTTTTAGGATATTATAGCATCATTGGTTCTACAAGTTTTGGGTCTTGTAGAACATATTTAAAGCAATCAGGGACAATTTCACAGCTACTCCAGCGTAGCGCTAGCTAACTTATGCTTAGTTTCTAAAGGAATTAATCCTAAGTGATTTCTTTGGCTATGGAATTAGGTTCTGAGCGGTTACTAAGGTGTTTTGGTTGACCCATTGCCTAAGGACGTCTAACCCCAGGTTGGTAAAAATTCGGGGTGTTACATTTTGGCATTAGCTCTGGCTCAAAATCTACATCGTCATCGTCGTTGTTCTGTTTCTCTTCTGAGATGGTTTTCATGGCTTCATCTTCACCATCAGACACCTCAATAAAGGTTGATGAAGACTTTTTGGCCGTATTCCTTCTGCTTGGCTCCTTCCTTGGTTCTTCGGTACTTTCTTTGATTTCCATAGTTGTTTGATCTGAAGGAGAATCAATGTTATACGCTGTCAGTCACTCTTTCAGCTTGAGCACCTCATCATCTTCCTCTTCACTATTAATGGCAGTCGGCTTTTTCTGCTTTCTAGCAGGAGCCTTCTTCGGAGCTCCCCTGCCTTTGGGTTTTGCCCCCTCGGGAACATGTCCAGTTTCAATTATAGTACTAACTGATACTACGGATTCAGCAACAGCATTTACTTCATTAGCTTTCTTGGTGTTATTCTTTCTTGGGTTCTTTCCAACTTGTCTAGAAGCCTTACAGTTGTTAATGGGTATGCAAATTGTTTGGCCACTGACATGATTAATCCATGAGAATCCTCCAGGCCCTCAGTTTTCCTTCTCTTTTTACCAATAATTTCAGGAAATTTCTGTGCCAAATTGTTTGGTCACTGACATGATTAATCCAAGCTCATTGTCCCTACAAACGCCATAAGTCCAACATCTCTCATTTGCTGTTATTGATATGTATGCAAAGCTTGTGATTTTAGTTATTAAGGTAGCGATCTTTTTTTTTTTTATGGTTATGAGAAATTTCTTTCAGTTGTAACAAATGTTGCTAGTTACATTAACCTCAGCAGGTGTTTTCTTTAATTAATTCGATGATTTGTAACTTCATTTATCTTTGTTGTTGTTAGTATTGTATGGTGGACCAGGGATCAAGTAAAGTGTTTCTCTTGCCCAAGGTTAAAACACATGCACAAGCAAATTTATTTATTTATTTTTTAAAATAAAAATAAATTGCTTCCATTATGGTTACTTACAGTGTTCTCATTATGACATGTTGCAGATTTTGTCAGTGATTGTGAGAGTTATCCAAAAGGATGCAGAAGAGAAGAAAGCTAGCTGCTTTCAGCCAAAGGGCATATTTCAGATTGTTTCTGAACTGGCTTTTGAACCTTGGTTCCCCTAACCCTATCCTTGATAGTTCCAACTTTCAGGTATGTGTTACTCATGAATGTCATCATTATCTTCTTTCTCCTCATCTTACACAATTGTGGTATCATCAGTTTTTTTGTTTACTTGTGGGCAGGTTCACTTTCTGTACAAAGGCACTCTAAGGGTGCTCTTGGTACTGCTCCATGATTTTCTGGAGTTCCTTTGTGATTATCATTTCAAGTTCTGTGATGTGATTCCACCCAGTTGCATTCAAATGCGGAATGTTATTCAAAGTGCATTCCCATGAAACATGAGGTTGCCTAATCCTTCTACTCCCAACTTGAAGTTTGCTGAATCAGCTCTATTATTTCATCTCCAATAGTCCTTAGCACTTCACTTACAATCTAAATCAGCTCTATTATTTCATCTCCAATCTTGATGACCCTCAGGTTGCTTCGAAGAACGTCATTCTTAATTCTATCCTTCTAGTGCACATCCATCTCAAAATCCTAAACATTTTCCCTATGTTATCCTTCTAGTGCAACAACAACATCTGTATAAATTTTAAACTATGCCATTCTCTCATAGGTTGCCTGTAATGGCGAGAGCCAGGGATATACAAGCTAAAGTTCTTGAGCATGTGGAACTCTCGAAATCACTTCTAGAGGTCTTTTTCTCTTCACCCTTGTAATACATTTATATTCACCTAAGGTCTTTAACTTCTTCCATGCACTCTTGTATTTAACCTGTCTAAGATTACCTAAATTGTGCGGGCTGTAATTCATCTAGAGTCAATTCAATTATGATATTAGTTTTGATTAAGGAAATCATTAATTTACAGGTTTGACTATAATGAACGAGATTGCCGAGCTTGTGGCCTTGGTTGCAATTTTGAATTTCAGAGGTATGTCTCAAGAACTTTCAAATTTCAAATTACCCTGGTTATGATGTTGAACATCCCATGCCCAACTAGTTGGGTAGATGAGAAAACTATGCAACTAGTTGCATGTGGCGTGCTCCATGGTGTGCTATATGGTAGCACATGGACTAAAAAAAAGCTCTCAATTTAAATACAGGCTTATGGATCATTTTAATGGCATGAGAATGTTCAAATTTGAGGTGGAGTTGATAGAGACAACTATCTGCATATGCAGGAAGGAGTGCTCTGTGTATTTTAGCGACTAATTGTGCTATGTGTATAGATTTCCATTAGATTATGCTAAATGATCTTGGGTTTAAAAAAATCCTGCTGTTATTGCAGTGGCAGTCCTTACATCTTTTGATGAACCAAAAGATGGTGATGGAATCATGTTTGCCTTAAGGAAGTATATTTTCTTTTTCTTGGGGTTTAATGGCTTGTTTGCCTGCTCGGCAACCCCCATTTGCTCCCGTTTATGTTCCCTTGTCTTCTTCTTTCCTCCCATATATATATATTCAGTGAATTTTCAAAAAAAAATTATCGCTTAAGAAAAACATATATATACCTGTGAGATTACATGGCTCAAATTTAAATGGGAATAGGAGTAATGTATATTAGAGAAAGAGAGAAATTGCCTAAGGAATCATGTTCTTTAGGAGTTTGACTCAACTAAGCCTATGAAAATCATGCAGATTTTCTATGACCATTTGCTTTGATGCTCGAATGAACTGAACTGCAATTCATTCAAATTCATTATGGTGGAAATGTGCACATTGTGCTATCACCATTTAATTCATATCAACAACAGAAATCCTGTGCAATCCTGTTTGCCTCAAGTTGGAACCTAAATTGTAGCAATTGCGATTTAGTGGCAGCTCCTAGTTAGGTATGGAATAGGGCTAACCCCACTATGCTCATGTACTCTATCGATTTGAATATGTTATGATCTGATCTTATTGTTTCCCAAACACGTCCTAAAAGAATTGGACAGTTTGTGGGATTAAACCATGGTCGCAACCTAGCAAACCAATTTGAATGGCAGAGTTTGGTCTCAATCAGCAACTTTTTGAACATAGCTAAACTACCACCA
Source organism: Magnolia kwangsiensis (assembly GCA_037074715.1). NCBI lineage: Eukaryota > Viridiplantae > Streptophyta > Magnoliopsida > Magnoliales > Magnoliaceae > Magnolia > Magnolia kwangsiensis. The sequence continues at coordinate 68,670,199 of CM073579.1, forward strand.
GCACTTCTCTCAGCCAGATGGTGAGATTGGTCTAGAGTTTGGTCTGTAGTGATCGGGTACCAACCATTCATGCAGTCCATCCATTTTTCCATGCCATTTTAGATCATCATCACAGAAGTGAGCCAGATCCAAAGCTCAAGTGGAGCACACCACAGGAAACAGTGGAGATTGAATTCCTACTGTTGAAAACTTCCTGTGAGCTATAGAAGTTTTGGAAAAAGTAGATTTTTCTGTTTTGCCTTCATGTGAGGTCTTTTAACTTCCAAGGAACACAACGATGTTGAGGTCTACATTCCTTTATATAAAACATTCCTTTTCTACATTCCTTTTCTACATGGCTAGTAGATTCTATCGACACCCAACACAGCCATGTTGAGGTCTTTTAACTTCCAAGGAACACATTGATTTGACATTTTAAGGAGTGAAAAAAAAACCCCCAATTATTAATATTAATTGTTCATTCTTTATTCATGTCTATCTGTTTGTGCACACAAAAATCTAGGAGATATAAGTTTGACTGTTTGAATTTTCATGATTAGTGATGTTGATTTTAGTTATTTAGTGGGCAGAGGCAATCCTTAGTACCGCTTGAAGCAAGTTTGCTTGTTGTCCATCCACTTCTGCTGGCCCACAGATTTTTGTGCATCTTCCATCCACTTCTGCTGGTCCACTTATGCAACAACAAAAAGATTAAAATTGTAGTAATTGCCTATTTTTTGCTGATCTTATAAACCATGGAGCTGTTCGTGATTCATGGTTCTGCCAGTGTCTTGATTATTAACTCTTTAATGATACTGTTCTGCCAGCTCTTACTGACAAGAATGTTTTAACAGGTGCTCCACTTCCAAGATTGGCAGGAACAGCTGCAGCTAGCATTGAAGAAATTCAAAAATTCAGACTCTTTAATGATACTGTTCTACGGTAAATCTCTATTGAAATCAATCCTCACCATTTCACTTTTACTGATCAAATGCCTCTCCCCAAAGAAGTCAAAAAACTGCAGGTAAAGCACTCTGTACTATTTACAACACAGTCCACAAAGGATCTATATGATGAGCCTTAAGCAAAGAAGGTTCTGGTTTTGGTAAAACTGGTGGAACACACATAGCCAATTGTTGCGCAGTCGCTTGGTTCAAGAAAAAAGTCCTAAACATGAGTTTAAGTGACAATAAAGAATCATGCACCAGTTGTGAATTCGGACTACCACTATGAGAACTATGGATTTTCTTTTCAACACTAAACAGCTCCAAAACTTCTGTCTTTGCTGCTAGAGACTATGGATAAAATATATGAACACAATCCCCATCAAAATCTGCACCCAAGGGAGCACAAAAATATATGAAATTGATCTATGTACTTTCCCTATTTCAAATGTTATGGTTAATAAGAATAGGGCAGCATGAATGTTGGGACATGGATTTCTTGATTGTAACCAGTGTTTGCTATCATGTAAGGCCTATGCATGGATAGGACTGGGCATGAATATGGATTAAGAAATGATGTATTTTAATAGGGGAGTTTGATGTATTTTAAGAAGGGAGTTGATATCGTCCACACCCACCATTTTTCCATTGTGAGAATTGAAATATTATGCTTTTGTACTATTTCAATTCCCAAATGGAAAAATTGACTATATGCTAGTGACAAAGGTGGGTGTAAATTGTGGTTGCTCCATTTTTTTTTCTTTTTTTTTTTTCATGTTTTGATGCAAGCAGTTCTGACCCCATAGTTCAAAAACCCAAAAACTTGACTTAACTCAATGTCCCATCCGGTTGGGTTAACTCGATGTCTTA